>CM075351.1:129707500-139707500 GCA_037693485.1 Kitagawia praeruptora | reverse complement strand
TCACTTAAATGCAGTTAAAAGGATTTTTAAATACTTAAGTGGTACTATCAATCTTGGTTTGTTCTATCCTATCACAAATACTTTTGATCTCGTGGGGTATAGTGATGCAGATTATGCAGGGTCTCAAACTGATAGAAAGAGTACAAGTGGTGTTTGTACATTTCTTGGACAAAGCTTGGTTTCATGGCAAAGCAAAAAGCAAGCTTCTGTTGCTCTATCAACGGCCGAAGGAGAATATTTAGCAGCTGGTAGCTGTTGCTCTCAAATTTTATGGATGATTCAAACTCTAAGGGATTTTAATATCAAGTGTGGCAAGATTCCAATATATTGTGACAACACGAGTGCTATCAATATCTCCAAGAATCCTGTGAATCACTCAAGAACAAAGCATATCGACGTTCGTCATCATTTCTTGAGAGATAATGCAGCAAAAGGGAAGATTGAGTTGGTATTTGTCTCAACTGAAGTTCAACTGGCAGATATTTTTACAAAGCCATTAGCTGAAGAAAGATTTGCAGCCATACGAATGGAGCTTGGCATGTGTACTGTGTAGTCAGCAAGCTGACAAGCATAGAATGGGTAACGTTGGCTTACCATTTGTATCTGAATTGTTTATATGTCACTATCTTGATTTAACTGTTAAAATTTTATTTCTCTATGCTTATTCCAGACCTGGACTAATGTTCTTTTTGTTGAATTTTTTGATGGATTAAGGGGGAGAAATTTAGGAGAATTTATTTGCTTGTTTGGTCAAGATATTCGGTTTAGATATGATTATTATGCTTGTTTATCTTGAATCTGTTTTATATCAAAATGTACTAATATGCAGGGATTTAGGGGGAGTTATTATTTCTCCTAAATATTGTGTAATCATCAAAAAGGGGGAGATTGATACTCCTATGGTTTTGATGATCACATTCAGCAAGCTATTTGCTTGTAGTTTGATATAAAACATTGTGTTATGGTTGTACTAACTTGGTTTTGCAGGGTATATTAAGTTTACAGAGAATATATATACAGCAAGCCATTTGGTGTTACAACAGAGACAGTTTGGCAAGCCATCTGCACTGACAGACACAAACAGCAAGCCATTTGCAAACTGCCAGAAATCCTGAAGACTTTTATCAAGACTAATTCTCATGGATGTAATTCAGGAAATATATTGTGAGGACTATTTATTATATAATATGTACACAATATATTCTAGAGCTCAAATCTTTTTAAATATCTTTCTTTAAATTATTTTATAAAACTTATAGGAGTTTCCTTAATTAAAAGATTTCTTTCTACAAAATCTCCTATACGCGTTTTATATCTATACAAATCAGAAGGGTTATGTTTTCATCGATTTCTTTCTTCCAAACCCTCTGTCTAACGTTCACAAGAACGTTTGTAAAATCCCTAACCAATTGAACGTTGGAAATTGATTCTAATAGTTCGAATAATTGGTGATTGATTTTCTGAACGTTGGTGTGATGCTTTATAAACTGATTCTTGTGTTCATTCGTTGCTAAGAATTCAGAGAAAAATATTCAAGCACAAGATTTCAAACAACTCGGTTTTTCATTGCTATATTCATTTGATACTCTCGAGCTCTTAATATATTCTATACGTGCTATATCTTAGAGAGTTCATAGTTTGAGTTGTATTCATCTATTGATTGTATTGTTCGATTTGTAAGTTTTAGTTGTTGGACAAGTTGGCTTGGGAACTAGGGTTTGGTGATCGTTGCTAGAGAAGTATACTTGGGAAGTATAGCTTAGAGAGCAAGTTCAGAAACAGGAGTTCAGCACGCCATTTGTCAACAGCTGGGAATTAAGGGAGATATATTATTGTATCTTGTAATTGGTTTTATTTCAGTGATCAATAATATATTCTCTTACCAAGTTGGTAAGGGACCAGGACGTAGACCATAGGGGTTAGGGGTCGAACCTGGCTAAAAGTCTCTGTGTTCTTTATTTTCTGCTCTTTGCTTACTGCTTGCATCTGGCTTTCTATTTCTGCACTTTACTGTACTGATTATCTATGTATTCAGCATACCATTTGTCTCTGCATAAAACAAAATCAGTAAGCTGTTTCTGGTAATTTTTAAAATCGGTTTTAGTTAAACATAGTTAGCCATTTACACCTATTCACCCCCTCTAGGTGTGCATTTTCAGAAACAACATAAACAGCACAAACAAAACATGCATGAAGTACTACTAATATGCAAAACATGATATCCTACAAGAACACATAATACAACAAACAACTACTAATCCCCCAAACCACCCCCAAACTTGAAATATTTAATGTCCGCATTGAATTGAAAGGTAATACAAGGGATAGCAGGAAACATACCTAATCGTCGGAACCACATGGGTTGCCTCCCACGAAGCGCTGTCATTAACGTCATTTAGCCGGACAAATATGACTCAAATCATGGTGGCTCGAAGATCACATTCGACTTGTCCTTATCAGAAGGACCATTCACCCATTGTCTGACAACCTTCTTTCTATTTTCCCACATCTTTTCTAAATCAAACATCACTTTGACTCTTCCTCTAATCGATTTTTTCTTTTTCTTCTTCACACCACTAAGGTGTTTATGCTTCACAGTTGACTGATAAGAACACTCTTCTACCTCATCATCCATGATCCACTTTCTTAACACATTATCTTGACACACTTTAAAAATCACCAACTCATTATTCTGAAGGACATACTTCAAATGAGATGGAAGTTTTCCAAGCTTGACATTCGAGAGATCTCGAATTGAAGAACTGTCAATAGAATCACTGATGTGATGCTTTAGCATGTGCGTGTCCAACTTTTCGCTCAACAACTGATCAAACTTCTTTCTCTGACCCGTATCAACCATTTCCACACTGAAACGCTCTTCATCCTCTATCGGAAATTTCATGGCCTTGAACACATTAAAGGTGACATTCTGATCTTGCACCCTCATTGTAAGCTCTCCTTTTTGCACAGCGATCAAAGTATGGCCTGTAGCTACAAAAGGCCTTCTCAAGATTATGGGAATCTTCTTGTCTTCTTCAAAATCCAAGATAACAAAATCAGCTGGAAAGATGAGTTTATCAATCTTCACCAAGACATCCTCTACTATACCCCTCGGATAAGTGACCGACCTATCAGCCAACTGCAAAGAAATGTTGGTTGGCTTCGGATCAGGCAGACCAAGTTGCTTGAAAATAGACAAGGGCATGAGATTAATGCTAGCTCCCAAATCACATAAGCATTTGTCAAAAGACAACTTTCCAATGGTGCATGTTAGGAATAATTCATAAGTTATAATGTTAAGAATAGAATTTGCGAATACTTCTTGGATATATGTGTTAAACAGTAGTCTATAGAGTTAAGTCAGGAACAGAGCATCAATGACTACATTTCAGGAACTGAGAGCAGATCCTGATATGATAAGTCAAATACTGATCAAATACTGATGGATGGTCAGATTCTGATGCAAGATGGAATCTTGATATCAATCATGATACTGATGATGTCATACAAATACTATGATATTAGTCGTGCTACTAATGATGTCATTACGGATGCTACAGAAACTGGCAAGTGCTATAAAACAGGATCGTTTATTTGGAGAATAAGCAAGAAGATATTATGAAGGAAAGAATTTTCTATTGATGGAAACTATCAACTGGATGGTAGAACATTGTCATGTATAAATTAACTTTCTGTTATTAGTTGATAGGTAGCATTATAAATACTCTCTCTATATCATTGTGAAATGTGAGTGAGTTAGTTCATGAGGTTTGTAATCGTAAGTATACGAGAGTACAAACAGAGAGAGACTTGTATTGTCAGCAGCTGATAAAGGTATATGTACACCTTTGGTAGAGTTTGTATTTGATCTTATTAATACAAATAGTTTGGTTTATTCATTTGTTCTTGTTTATTTATTCGAGCAAAAAATCAGACATGATTATATAACTTGTATTAAACCCCCTCCTTCTACAAGTTATTCGAGTTAGCAATTGGTATCAGAGTAGGTTGATTTCGAATAATCATAAAGATCTGCAATCATGTCTGGTTACAAGGATGGTAATACTAAGATTCCTATGCTCAAGAGGAACGAATATACTCCATGGGAAGTAAAGATGTTGCATCACCTGGAAGCAACAGGTCCTGATTATATTGACAGGATCAGAGATGGACCTTTTGTTCCAATAAGGGTTGTTGGACAAGCAACTGTCGATGGTGAGGTTGTTCTAGAACATACAACAGAGAAGCCTAAATCTGAATGGACAGATAAGGAAAAGGAGAACGTTCTTAAGGATGCTAAAGTGAGAAACATAATGTTCAACAGTCTTGATTCTGTTCTCACTAACTATGTTCTCTCTTGTAAGACTGCCAAGGAGACATGGGACAATCTGAAGGTTCATTGTGAAGGAACTAAACGTGTTAGGAAGAATATGAGAACACTTCTCATACAACAATATGAATACTTTGAATCTAAGTCTGGTGACTCACTTACTAATACCTTTGATAGGTTTACAAAACTCATTAATGAGATGGCCATGCATGGTAAATATTATGACTTGGAGGATATGAATACTAAGTTCATGAAAGCCTTGCCTGATTTCTACAATGAGAAGATATCTGCAATTGAGCAAGCTAATGATCTGGATGAAATTTCATTAGAGGCAGTTTATGGAAAACTTAGGGCTTATGAACTTGACAGGTAGCAGAAGAAGAGTAGGAGTGAAGGAAAGATGAAAACTGTAGCACTCTCTGCTTAATCTGAATCAAAGAAACTTCCAGAAAAAACAACATATTGAGCCTACTGTAAAGGACTCAAGGAAGAAGAAAAGCAAAGAAAGTTCTGAGTAAGAGACTACTGATATAGACTCTGATAATGAAGATTCTGAATCAGAGATGCAGGAACTCTTTGCTATGTTTACTAAAGCTTTCAAGAAAGGAAGATTCAACAAGAGAAGATTTAGCAAAGGACCTTTTCAAAAGAAAGAGCAGAAGAAGAGTGACAAGGGCAAAAGTACAATTGTCAAGCTTGAAAAGGCCAAGATCAAGTGCTTCAACTGTAGTGAGCTTGGACACTTTGCTAGTGAGTGTAAGAAGCCTAGGAATTCAGGAAAGGATAATGCACTCATGGTCACACAGATGGATTGGGCTGATTCCAGTGATTCTGAAGATGAATTGGATTATGACAACATTGCATTGATGGCAAATGTTTTAGACAAATCTGGATCTCCAAAGAAAACTTCTCCATCTTCTGTTAAGGTATCACTTCACTCTCTTGATTCATTTGATAGCTTAGATTCTGATGATATTAGATCTATCCCTGTTGAGTTTAAGAATCTTATAACTAATTTCAGAATTCTTACTAGTGAAAAAGATGATTTTAAGGAAAAGAATGATGAATTAGTTGATAGAAATAATTTTCTTGAATCTGAGTTAATTCAAATGGAAGAATATAGGTTAAGTTCTGATAAAGCTAAGCATGATTATAGTGTTATTCTTGGGGCTTATGACTATGTCAGAAAAGAATTAGAGGAAGAGAGAAATACAATTAAAACCATTAACAATTCTGGTAAAAAGACTCAAGAAATCATTGAAAATCAAATTCTTGGTAAAGTTAATGGTTTAGGTTATGATAAGACTAGACAAGAAGAAAAAGTAGCTATTGTCAATGATGATAGTAAACTAGAAGCTAGCACATCTAAATCTGAAGGTAAGAAAATAGTTTCTGAACGTAAACATGTTAAATTTATTGATTCAAAAGGTACCCCTGTTGTACACAAGAGAATTAACAATAGTAATTCAGATGAGAAAGTGTTAGAGAAACCTAAGAATGTCAATATAGGTTTTCTGTCAAAGTCTCAGTCGAAACAGAGACTAGATGGTCTTTCAGAGTCTAGCAAGATCAAGAGAAATAGGAATGGAAAAGAAGGTATTAACAAAGAAAATAATTACAAGAATGTACTTGATGCACCTAGGAAAAAATGATATAAGTGTGGAAATCATAATCATTTGGCCCTAGACTACAATCAAAAACCTTCTTCGAAAACTAAGTCTAGATTCCCCAAGACTCAGAAAATTCAATACCAACCACAAAAAGCTTGTTATCATTGTGGTAGTTTACTTCATTCCATTTACATATGTAGAGAATATCATGAACTGTATTATGACTATTATTCTCTGAAATCTGAAACTCCTAGTCACAAACAGTTTGTGAAATCAGAGTCTAAGATTAACTCTGCAACAGGTAACTCCAAAGCAAAATCTTCAAAGCCTGTTATTTCTAAATCTAGTAAGAAAGGATCCAATCAAAGTTGGGTCCTAAAAATTTCTAACTAGTTACTTATTGTTTGCAGGGCACAGGAAAGAAGCATTCAATTATCTTGGACAGTGGATGCTCTGGACATATGGCTGAAAAGAAGTCCCCGCTTACAAAGTTTGAGAGGAAAGCTGGCCCAGTAATATCTATTAGAGATGGCAACAAAGGAGAAACTCGGGGATATGGCTCAGTTGTTTTGGGGAATGTCATCATAGAAAATGTAGCACTGGTTGAAGGCTTGAAACACACACTTTTAAGCATAAGTCAACTGGGTGATAAAGGTTACCAATCAATCTTTGACAGAGAAGGATGCAAAATCTTAAATATGAATAATGGAGACATTGTTCTAACTGGTCAAAGAAATGGTAACATATATGAAGCCAGCTTAAGTGATACATCTAAAGGAATTATTAGATGTCTTTATAGCAAGGCACGAATGATGAAAGCTGGAATTGGCACAAGAAGCTCTCACATCTCAACTTCAAGAAGATTAATCAACTTGTTAAACACAATCTAGTGAGAGGCCTACCTCAGGCAAATTATGTGCAAGATGGACTTTGTAATGCTTGTCAGCTTGGAAAACAAAGAAGAACCACTTTCAAGAGCAAGACAGAAAATTCTATTACTGAACTATTTCACATGCTACATATTGATCTATTTGGTCCAGTAAACATTATGTCTATCAGCAAGAAAAGATATGCTCTAGTAATAGTGGATGATTATACAAGGTTCACATGGGTATTCTTTCTATATAAGAAGGATGAAGCTCCTCAGCAAATCATTGAACTTGTCAAGAATATTCAGAATAGCTCTGAGTACAAAGTCAAAGTACTTAGGAGTGACAATGGTACAGAATTCAAGAATTCTATAATGGAGGAGTATTGTGCAGACAATGGAATCACTCAACAGTTTTCTGCACCTGGAACACCTCAGCAGAATGGTGTAGTAGAAAGAAAGAACAGAACTCTCATAGAGGCAGCAAGAACCATGCTTGCAGATGCAAAGCTTCCAACCTATTTCTGGGCAGAAGCTATCAACACTGCATGTTTCATTCAAAATTGTACCTTGGTAAATGGTCATGGAAAGACTCCCTATGAGATGGATCAAAGGAAAGAAACCAAGTGTGAAATAATTTCACATTTTTGGATGCAAATGCTATGTCCTAAAAGTTCATCCAGAACAACTTGGGAAATTTGAAGCCAAATCGGATGAAGCAATCTTTTTAGGATATTCAACATCAAAGACCTTCAAAGTTTATAATCTCAGAACTCACATTGTTATGGAATCAATTCATGTTGCATTTGATGACAAGAAATTTGGAATTCTACAAACTGATGAAAGCCATGACAAATTGGAATTTGAAAATCTTAAGGAATCTGATATGCTCTCCAGTGATGATGAAGGTTCTCCTAAAAAAATTTCTATTGCTACTCAAAGAAATGCTACTGTTGAGGGGGAGCAAATCAATTAAGGAGAACACAGTGTTCATCAGGAGCAGACTAGTTATTCAGAGTCTATTCCATCAGGAATTGATCTTTCAGAGACTATTGAAGGAAGGTCAGGAACTAGCAGCAGTATGGATTCTACTAATTCTACTGATCAAGGGGGAGCTTTTGAAGGAAATGAACACTCTTCTACAAGAGATACCACTAACTTTAGGGGAGAGTCTAGCAGGAGCAATCTACCACCTGTTAGAAAATAGACAAGGGATCATACTGAAGATTTCATAATTGGTGATCCAAATAGTGGTGTTCGAGCTAGAAGATCAGTTCAAAATGAATGCTTGTACATTTGTTTTCTTTCTAAGAATGAATCTAAGAAGGTTGAAGAAGCCTTACAGGATCCTGATTGGGTAATAGCAATGCAGGAAGAAATAAATGAGTTTGAGAGGAACAAAGTCTGGAAACTGGTACCAAGACCTAAAGATAGATCTATTGTTAGTGCAAAATGGGTTTTCAGGAACAAGCTAGATGAATCTGGTATGATTGTAAGAAACAAAGCAAGACTGGTGGCCAAGGGTTATTCTCAGGAAGAAGGAATTTACTATGATGAAACCTTTGCACCTGTAGCAAGATTGGAAGCAATCAGAATGTTTCTTGCATTTGCAGCTCATTCAAAATTGAAGGTATACCAGATGGATGTAAAGAGTGCTTTTCTAAATGGTAAGCTTGATGAGGAAGTATATGTGGAGCAACCACCTGGTTTTGTTGATCCAAAATTTCCAAATCATGTCTACAAACTTGACAAGGCACTCTATGGACTAAAGCAGGCACCAAGAGCATGGTATGAGACTTTGTCTAAATTACTTCTTGAAAATGACTTCACAAGAGGTACAATTGACAAAACTCTATTCTTTAGAAAGATTAGAGGTGAATTGCTTTTAGTTCAAGTTTATGTTGATGACATCATATTTGGTTCTACTAATGAAAAGTTGTGTGCTAAGTTTAGCAAGCTTATGTAGTCTAAGTATCAGATGAGCATGTTGGGTGAGTTAAATTTCTTTTTAGGTTTGCAAGTCAAACAAACTAAGACTGGTATTTTCATTAATCAGTCAAAGTATATCAAAGATCTTTTAAAAAGGTTTGACTTTCAAGATTGTGTAGTTGCAAAAATACCCATGGCAACAACCACTAAGCTGGACTCTGATCCTAAGGGAAAGAGTGTTGATAACACTAGCTATAGAGGCATGATAGGCTCACTTTTATATTTAACTGCAAGTAGACCAGATATAAAGTTTTCTACTTATTTATGTGCTAGATTCCAAAGTGATCCTAAGGAATCTCATTTAATTGCTGTGAAGAGAATTTTTAGATATCAAAAAGGAACTCCAAATCTTGGTTTGTGGTATCCTAGAGAATCTGATTTCTCCCTAATTGGCTATTCAGACTTTGATTATGCAGGGTGTAAAATAGACAGAAAAAGCACTACAGGTACATGTCAATTCTTGGGAAACAGATTGATTTCTTGGGCGAGCAAGAAGGCACAATCAGTTTTAACCTAAACTGTAGAAGCTGAGTACATTGCAGCAGGCAGTTGTTGTGCAAAGCTCCTTTGGATAAGAAATCAGTTGATGGATTATGGTATGACACTTAGTAATATTCCTATGTTTTGTGATAATACTAGTGCTATCAAGATTGCAGAAAATCAAGTTCAACATTCAAGGACTAAGCACATTGATATCAGGTATCATTTTATTAGAGAACATATTGAGAATGGTACTGTGGAACTTCATTTTGTTCTTATTGAAAAACAGCTTGCAAATATTCTAACTAAACCACTTGATGAGACTACATTCATTAGATTGGTTAGTGAGTTAGGAATGTTAAATTTCTAGATCTTTAACATCTGCAAAAGTAGCAAGGTATGTGTTTCAGCTTATAGACATGATATTCTTGTTTAAGCTGTAACATTTTACTTTGATAAATTACAGTATGATAGACTTGTTAATAAACATCAGGATTAGGATTGCTATCAGGATGCTGACATCATCAGGATTGGGAAATCTGTGAGTTTACTGTTTCAAATCCTGAAGTTCATGTTATTCAATGATTCAATTCTGAGATTTGTTAAGTCTATGTAATCGAGTTTTAACACATGCATACTGATGATTTATACATTATTCAGATCAGTCAAATAAACAGACAATAGACAAGTAGATAATAAGAAAGCTTGTATTTTTATTAATCGAAAGTATTACATACATGAAAATGAAATACAAACATCTTTTCGTCTAACTTCTACTGATAATCCTATTCTTGTCTAATGTTTTTGGATATTGCTTCCTTTATGCATCTAAGATACAGGACAAGGAGCATCTTAAGAAATCCATTAGGGATTTGCACAGATCCATCTGCTCTTGAATTTCTTCTCAGGATGACTTAAATGAGAGTAGCTGGCACAACCCCATGTTTATTGAGGACTGATGGATAAATGAATTGCATCTCCATCAAGATCAACCTCAGATTCTACACCAAATTCTTCATCCTCAAGGTGTGAGGAGATTAGAGAGAAATCTTGTTAAACTGGTAGATGTTTTAGAAGAGACTTTTGAAAATCATTTGGGTTAATACTAACCATTTTGAACTCGATGAGAAAAGTAATCTCTTCTAAGTCAGAAAAAATGAATCAAAAGTTAGGGTTCATATGAATATTTGGGTTGAAAGTCATTTGAAAAGACATGGTTTACAGAGAAAATATTGAAAGGTTTTGGAGTATGGCATAAGGCGTCAGTTTCTTTTATAAAAAGACGTGGGAAACTGAACTGTCATTTGGGGATTATCAATGCAATCATTATTGCGTGTGATTGTATTTCTTGTATTTTCAAGAATTGTTGAATGAATCTAACCAATTGATTTTGTTCAGATTAATTGTTTATTTCTTTTTCAGATAAAAGAAAATTCCATGTGGAAACTCCATTTAGTCTCTGGAATCAGGATGATATTGATCAGGAATACAAATGTGATTTCATCAGGATTGATGATTATTTTTAATTTTTAAAATCACATTAAGATTTGCGGTTATCTTGATGAAAAGATCACATCAGGAAAAAGAAGCTGGTCAGTATTGATTTTTATCTTGATTATACCCTGATTTATTTTATTAAAATCAATTTTGGATGTTATTTTCCAAAAATCATGGGCAATTGCATTTTTCAGGGACTGAGATCTGTCAACCTACGTGTCAACGTGGGTTAGTGGGTCTGAAGAATTTTTGAATATATCTTTATTTTGAGATTCTGATTGTTTATTTCTTTCTTCTAATTCATATTTTCTAAAGCAAAAACACTTTCGAGTTCTCAAAATCACTAATAAATTCAAGTTTTCTCAAGTTCTTTTCAGATAAAAAATGGCAGCTCAAAGAAGACTACCCAAATCAGTAGCTTTCAAGTTTGGTGAATTTGATTTTATGATGAACAATCATGTTGCAGCTATCACCAACAAGGAAGGGGTGTTAACAGATTTTCACCCTATTATGGACTTTATTGCGAAAGGACCATTGATTTATGCCTTGACAACATCTCCACAACTCAATCAAGCAGCTGTTTCACAAGCTTGGGAGAATACTGAGGTAATTGATTCTACTCAGAGTCAATCAGGTAAGATTATTCTACATTTAGGACAAGACTCATTTGATATTACTGAATCTGTTGTTAATTCAGTACTTCACTTACCTATTAGTTTGAATTTTGAGAATGTACCATCTGATGATAATGTTAGAACTATGTTATCTGAGTTAGGTTACAATGGACCTCTAGATAACATGAGCCAGTTAAATAGATCTTTTCTTAGGAAAGAATGGTCTTTTTTCTTTGATCAAATTGGTAAATGTTTTACTGGTAAATGTAGTTCTTTTCAGCAAATTACTTCTGTTACATCACATATTGCTTATAGTTTGCTTTATGACAGAGTAATTAATATTGGTCACATTATCTTAAGTCAGATGTGTATCAAACTTGGGTCAAGAGATCAAGATAGGAAAATGGTTTATTGTCACAGATTCATGCAATTGTTTATTAACCATTTTATTCATAATGTTGAAGCTAGATTTGGTAGAGAAAATTGTGTTTCTTCTTATGTACAGCAAAAGAGAATTTTCTCTGATATTACAAAGAAGGACAATGAAAAGAATCTAGAAGAAATACCTGCAATATGCTATCTAGATCATGTTCAGGTACTTCTAAAAACTCATCTTCCTACTCTCTACAATTCTTCTTTCTTTAGTGGTGAAATGACTCAGGAATCTCATTTGGTGGAGAACCCTCCTGTGTCTACCCAAGTAGCCAAAAACATTAAAGTCGCTAAAATAATTCTTAAACCAAATTTTGATCCACAACCTTTTGTTTCAAAGAAACCAACCTCTGGTGTTTCTCAAAAGACATCAGTTATAAGGAAGAGAAGATTTGGTGTGTCAAGTAGTTGTAGTTCTAGTGAAGATGATGATAATATATCTCTTGCTGAGAGAGCAGAGTTGAAGGCTGCAATTCAACTTTCTAAGCTAGGACAAAGAGATGAAGCACCTAGTCACAGCCAGGCTGCAGTCTCTCAAAAGGATATAGTACTTAAAAAGGGAAAACAATTACTGGATACTGTCTCTCAAAAGACTGTGTCTATTGAAAAAGGATCTCATCCCAAGATCACTTCTTTTTCTACACCTCTTGAGTCTTCTCAAGAAAAATCTGTTGCTCACTATAACAGGAGAACAAGGAGAAAGATTCATTTGTCACCTACACACAGAGTCTAGTCCAACTAACATCATGCAGGTCTCTACAAATGAAGCTACAATCAGGTCAGCAATTGACAATAGAGATCTTTATATTGATTCTTCATGGGAAACAACACTATCATACAGACTGGCTATGGGAGTTATTTCTATCAAAGTGAAACTGATCAGGCCTGTTCTAGATTTTCTAGTTGAAAGCGTTCCAAGACTTACATTTCCTGAAGAATATGGACTTCTACATCAAAGACTTGACTTAATGAAAATGCATTTCTATGTATCAGTCAGAAAGGAATTAGTCAAGAAATTTGGACATACTAAGCATGGTGCACTTCAATCACTTCACACATACTTGTTTCATAAGGATTTTATTGTTGAAGATGCTCCAGCTCTAGGTGATCAAAAGGAGGTAGTAGTTAGTGGAATGCAGTCAACAGGAGATACTATTGCACCAGTGGTGGATAGTAGGACATATCAGATTACAATCACTGCAACACAAGAACCATCTAGTCAGAGGTTGGATGACTCAGGAACTATGATGGCTGATGCTGAAAGGTCTTCTGTGATGACTGAGAATTCAAGTGAGATACCCTATGATATGGGAGGAATGACTTTGATTGATTTTCCTGAAGATCAAACAAACATTATTCAGTCAGAGTCTATCCACCTTGAGGGTCAGTCTCAGCAAACAACACTTAAAGATGGTGACATGCTAACTATGGTGTCTAGTGAAGTATTACTGAAGGCATCAGAGTCTAGTATAGAACCTGAAAGTGGTATACTGGATCCTGTAGTCTCTGGAAGGAAAGAAGATGCTTTTAAGGGTTCAGAGACTATAGCAGCTCACTCCATGTGAGTTCAGGTATAAAAACTTCTTCTAAACTCTATTTTTCTGTAGGTCATGAGAGCACTTATCCAAATTTGAGTGATCCACAAACAGAGAGGCTAGCTCCTGACCAGGCAAAAGGAGAGGTAGAAAGAGTGTTGACTATAGCCAGCCTCTCTGTTTGTGGATCTATGTCCATATTTTCAAGTGGATCACTCAAATTTGGATAAGTGCTATCATGATCGACCTACAGAAAAATAGAGTTTAGAAGAAGTTTTTATACCTGAACTCACATGGAGAGAGGGTTCCTCATATGGCAAGGGGCTTGAGGTTTTCTCCATGGAGTGAGCTGCTATAGTCTCTGAACCCTTACAAGCATCTTCTTTCCTTCCAGAGACTACAGGCTCCATTATACCACTTTAAGGTTCTATACTAGACTCTGATGTCTTCAGTAATACTTCATTAGACATCATAGTTAGCATGTCACCATCTTTAAGTGTTGTTTGCTGAGACTCACCCTCAAGGTGGATAGACTCTGACTGAACAATGTTTGTTTGATCTTCAGGAAAAATCAATCAAAGTCATTCCTCCCATATCATAGGGTATCTCACTTGCATTCTCAGTCATCATAGAAGACCTTTCACCATCATCCATCACAGTTCCTGAGTCATCCAACCTCTTACTAGATGGTTCTTATGTTGCAGTGACTGCGATCAGATCTATCCTACTATCCACCACTGGTGCAATAGTATCTCCTGTTGACTGCATTCCACTAACTACTACCTCCTTTTGATCACCTAGAGCTGGAGCATCTTCAACAATAAAATCCTATGAAACAAGTATGTGTGAAGTGATTAAAGTGCACCATGCTTAGTAAGTCCAAATTTCTTGAATAATTCCTTTTGGACTGATACATAAAATTGCATTTTCATTAAGTCAAGTCTTTGATGTAGAAGTCCATATTCTTTAGGAAATTAAAGTCTTGGAACTCTTTCAACTAGAAAATTTAGGACAGGCCTGGTCAATTTCACTTTGATAGAAATAACTTCCATTGCTGACCTGATTGTAGTTTGATTTCTAGAGACCTGCATGATTTTAGTTGGACTAGACTCTGTGTGTGTAGGTGACAAATGAATCTTTCTGTTGCACAGTAATTAACAATTGTAGAAGGGGGTTTGAATACAATTGTATAAGATTTTCGACTTAAAGAGTAATAACACAAGTATGAATCAATAACAGCTTTATTAATTCTGATATAAAACTGTTACAAAACTCTCTTAAGAAATTCTTATGTTCTTAAGAGCTGCTAGGTTACAAGATAACTCGTGTAAGCGATTACAATAATGTAAAACCTAAACTGTGTTTATATAGCATACACAACTACACTATCAATTACAAGATATTCTAAATCAATTACATATATCTCTGAATGCATATCTTGTATGATAGCTGTCTTCCTATAAATTAAGAACCGACATATCAATCTTCCTTGATCTCTGGTCTAATGAGAATCTTTATAAAATCCTGACCAGCTTCTAATACTGACAATACCTTCATACTGACGTTGTATTACTGATGACGTCAGCATCAGTATCTTGATCAGTAACAATCCAGATCCTGATATCACTTGAATCAATATCTAACAATCTCCCCCAATTTGTACTTAATGCAATAAAGCACAAATTATTTGATTCAATGATGTGAAAAACTCAAAACAAAATTCTACTAGTAATCTTCAGGCTTAGTCTCAGAAATTCTCACAAAGAAATTATTTATCTGCAAGAAACTTGATAACAATTCCTCTTCCTTCTCTGCCAGAATCTGAATCAGTCTTTTCTTCAGATTCCTGAGTTCTTCATTGTTCTTATCAATCTGATAAATACCAGCCCTGAGATTCTGAATTGAGCTCCTTGGTAAATCTAACTCTCCCAACAATAAATATGCAATATCTCTTCCTCCAGGATTCAAAGATAACTGTTCTTGCATCAGAATTACTTCTTTAACAGCTGAACCCTTTTGCATTTCTACTTCTTGACCTTCTGTGTTCAAGTACATGGGAGTATAATTACCATCATACCTTGATCCATCATCCAGAAACCTGGATTTGATTGTACTTAAAATCATACCACACCAGTTTTGATAAACACTGGCTTCTGTATCAGGAATTCTTCTGTTTTCAAGTAAATAAAGAACATATTTCAGTTCTTTTGTTGTCTTGCATAACACATCATGAATAAACAATCTCTTAACACTCTTGTCCTTCATGAAGTATAACATCTTTTCCACTTTCTTAGAGTCCACAATGCAAGCAACAATTGCAACAGATTCAAGTTCCCAAAGATCATCAATAATCAGTTCATCACTAAATTTCTTAGCAAGAAAATGTTGATCCACCTGAGCTGTAAATTCTATTTCAGCATCTCTAAAACCAATACCACTTCTAGTGTAAGGTACCAGTCCTGTCAGTTCAGATTGCATTTTGATCTATATTGGTGGAGATTTATCAGATTCAGAAGCTTTAGCTTTCTGAAGACCAGGAGTCATATCAGGATTTTCTTCAGAAGTTAATTCAAGTGCCTTTTTAGCATGATACTGATGAAACTTAGCACTGTTTCGATAAAAAAGTTCACTTCCACCTGATTCAGTGATAATTTCTTCAAAGAGGTAAGGAGCATCTTGTACATCAGTAATCAACATATCTTCATCACCTTCAGGAATTGTAGACAGAGTTTGCCTTCTTTTTCCAGATTCAGAAACATGAGTTGACTGATTAGTTTGAGTCTGAGTTGAACTCCTTCCCTTTACTAAACCAGCATCAGAGGTTCCTTTTCCTTTCTCATGATGTTGTTGAGTACTAGTACCACCATCATTTCCAGAAGTATCATCCTTATCCTTTCTCACAACTGGATTAGGTGTACATTTTGTTTTGACTACCTTCTCCCCCTTTTTAACATCTGCATCGTCTTCAATAAAGAAAGATAAGATAAGCTTGAGTGTCTCATCAATATTGTCAACTTTCGATTCCAAGATAGCCATTCTTGACTCCATATTCTTTTCAAGTGCTTTAACATCATCAACAAGAAGATGAGCTTGAGAAGCAGTAGCAGATATAGAAACAGTTGTTTGAATACCCGCTTGAAATTTAGCATTAACATCCTTCATAGAATCAATCTCACTCTTCAATCCCTTTGCTAGAAGAGCATTAGTCTTGAGAAGGGCCTTAAGTTCAGGAGTAGGCATCCTCGTGGCAATATGACCAGAATGAAAAAGAGCATTAGGAAAATTCATCTCAGCATTCGGCTGATTCCATTCAGTATCCCATTCATATCCCCTTGCAGCTTGAGTATCAGGAGGAAGTATAAAACTGTACTCCCCTCTGAACTCTTCTTGAGTAACAGACTGCACGTATCTAGTCGAAGATCCATAAGTAGATAGTAGACTTGCTTTTCTTGCTGCCTGCATTTGAATTGCCTCAGGATCATCTTCAGCATGATCATCATCATCATCTGAGCTATCATCAGACTCATGAATTTTATTATCCACATTATCTTCAAGATTCATAACTCCTTTCATTCTCAAAGCAACAGTAGATGGAACTATTGGTTCCTGAAGACCTGCAATAGGAATATAAACATTTCCTAAATTTCTCTTTTCTTTTAAAGTGATCTCATCACTTCTCACAACATTACCTAAGTTGCTTTCAATAGCAACTTCTACTTCACTAGAAGTTTGTAACTTCTCACTCATGTCTACCTCTCCTTTTGCCAGTTCAGGAGACTGCCTCTCATCACTCTTCTTTTTCTCTAATTGTTTTCTCTCATTCTCACTAGAAAAGCTCTGGCTCATTATTATTTGTGAAGAAATAAGAGATGGCTGAGAAGAGTGGACTGAAGTCATACAAATAGAGGTATTCCATGTATCAGGTCTATCTGTAATCATACTATCAGTATTAAGAGAAGTAGAGATAGAAGTGTTACCTGACGAAGTAGTTAATGAGTCCATTGGCCTTGCAGAAATTGGCTCGATAAGCAATGGAATAGTTGGATCAGTAGTACTTGCATCAGGATTGACAACTGCAACTAAAGCATGACTTGCATCAGTACTAACTACTGATGGTTCTTGTGTAGTCTGAGGTTGTGAAGCTTCTTCAACACTTTGAGTTAAAGGTTCTTGTGTGCTTCCCTCAAGTGCAATGTCCTTTAGTATCTCATCACATTCAGCAATATGCTTGACATGAGTAGCTTTATCAGCCAGACTTTGAACTAAGTCAATATCAATTTCAGAAGCCCCTTGAGCATTGTCAGGAAACTCCTTTGCTGTTGTGACGGTGCCTGCATCTTCACTTTGAGAAGATGGTTCTTGTGGGGCAGGAATATTCTTGTCTTCACTTTCCCTTTGAGAGAGTGGTTCTTGTGGGACTATTCCTTCATGTTGAGAATATCCTTTTGCAACTAGTCTTGCTTTATTTCTGATGATAGTGCCATCTGAATCTGTCTTGTTTCTGAACACCCACTTTGTACCTACAATGGACCTTCCTTTAAGCCTTGGTACAAGTTTCCAGACATTATTTCTTTCAAACTCATTTAGTTCTTCTTGCATAGCCATAACCCAATCAGCATCCTTTAGTGCATCTTTAACTTTCTTAGGTTCCTCATTTGACAGAAAGTTATGATAAAGACATTCATTTTGAGTTGCACTTCTGGTTCTAACACCTACTTCAGGATTCTAAATAATTAAATCAGGAGTGTGACTTTTAGTCCATTTCCTTGCTGGTGGTAGATCATTCCTTGAATTTGATGCTCCCCCATGATTGGTGTTATCTTCAAAAGAAGCATTGTTTTTAGAAGCTCCCCCTGAGATATTGCTATCTGTTTCTGATCTGCTATCAGAATTATCACTTGAATCTTTTTCTGATGAATCTCCTTCTGATGTTTGATTTGTTTCAATGTTGATGGTCTCTTGATGTTGCTCCCCCTCAACGTTTGCATTTCCATCAGTAATCTGTATTTCATCAGTAATAGAAGGTTCATCAGTATTTGATGAATTTTCAGTATCTGACAAGATTTCATCAGAATTCTTGGAGGCTTCATTCGCAAAAATCAAATCATCATATAAGTCTTCAGTAATTCCTGTAATCTTTTTATCATCGAAAGATACATTTATTGACTCCATGACTGTCTTTGTTCTTAGATTGTAGACTTTAAAGGCTCTTGATGATGGATAGCCAACAAAGATGCCCTCATCAGCTTTAGTTTCAAATTTTCCAAGCTGTTCAGGATGAGGTCATAGAACAAAGCACTTACAGCCAAATACATGCAAATGCTTCAGACTTGGCTTCTTTTCCTTGATCATCTGATAAGGAGTTACACCATGTCTGTTGATCAATGTAATATTCTGAGTGTAGCATGCTGTGTTGACTGCTTCTACCTAGAAATATGTAGGAAGTTTAGCTTCCTCCAACATAGTTCTACCTGCTTCAATAAGAGTTCTGTTCTTTTTTTCAACTACTCCATTTTGCTGGGGTATGCCTGGAGCAGAGAATTGTTGAACTATTCCTTTGTATTTGCAGAACTCTTCCATTGCTGAATTCTTGAATTCAGTTCCATTATCACTTCTTAAAATCTTGACTTTATACTTTGTGCAAGTCTCAATAAGTCTCACATGGTCCAAAAGTATCTCAGCTGTTTCGTATTTTCTGTGTAGAAAATACACCCATGTATATCTAGTATATTCATCAACAATTACTAGAGTATATCTCTTTTTACTGATGGACATTATGTTTACTGGTCCAAACAAGTCAAGATGAAGCATGTGATAAGGTTCATCAATTGAGGATTCTGTTTTGCTCTTAAAAGATGTCCTTCTCTGTTTATCCTTCTGACAAGCATCACAAAGTCCATCTGGAGTATACAGTACCTTAGGTAATCCTCTCACTAAGTCTTTCTTTACCAATTCATTTATATTGTTGAAGTTGAGATGAGAGAGCTTCTTGTGCCAACTCCAACTTTCATCTACAGTTGCTTTACTGATGAGGCATGTAGAGTGTCCATCAGTATTGGTATAGATGTTAGCTTCATAAATATTACCATGTCTTTGTCTAGTTAAAACAACCTTCCTTGAAGATTTGCTGATTACTTCAAAATGAGTATCATAGAAGTTGACATGATAACCTCTGTCAGTGATTTGACTAACACTAAGCAGATTGTGTTTGAGTCCTTTCACCAGAGCTACTTTTTCAATAATGACATTTCCAATGATAATACTGCCATATCCCAAAGTTTGTCCAATGTTGCCATCTCCATAAGACACAGTTGGGCCAGCCTTTTCCTCAAATTCTGATAGCAAGGTTTTGTCTCTAGTCATGTGTACAGAACATCCACTATCCATGACTAACACATTTTTCTTTTTGCCCTGCAATCAGAATCACAAAGAATTCAGTTAGAATTTTTAAGAACCCACACTTGTTGGGTTCTTTTAGCATGCAATTTAACATTTTTAGCAGCAGAAGATTTCTTAACAAAAAATTTTCCTTTAGGATTACCTCCTTTAGAAGTAATTTTGTTATCATCAGAATTAACAGATGCATGCTTAGAATTCACATTCTTTGTTTTGCCAGAATTTGTACTTTTATTGAACTTAGGCAATGGCTCATAAACATTGTAGTACAAATTATGATATTCTTCACACATATAAATAGAATGCCATTTACTACCACAATGAAAACATGGATTTTGTTGTTTATAAAATAATGTCCTATTCCTAATGTGAAACTTAGGAATAACAGTAGTCTTCTTCTTACTCCTCCTGCAGTCAATAGCAAGATGATTAGAGTTACCACAATTAAAACATGTCTTTCTTGGTGCATTTGGAATATACTTATAATTATTCTCCTTGTTTATTCAAACTTTACCATTCCTGTTTCTTTTGATAGTAGTGACTCTCTTCTTATCTATCACATCACAGATTTTATCTCTTAGTTATTTTTTTTGACAAAAGACCTACATTCTTGTTTTGGACAGACTTTGATTTAGAATTCTGTGCAGAAGTGGATCCCTCTTCAGTAATTGATTTGGAATTTTCTGGATACACATAATTCACAGGCTTTAATTTAGTCTTTGTACTGTGTGTAACATATCTATAGGTTTTTGGATTTGTCGAGTCATTGATAACAACTCTTCCTGGATTTGACGAAACAACCTTTTCCTTGTTCTTTTTCTCATTCTCTGGTTTATAAACTATACACTCTTTCCAGTTTTTATCTGTAATTATCTCGTGAGTTTTTGTTCCAGAGTGTGTCCAAGTTCTGAGTCTTTCATTAGCATCCTTAAGTTGCATTTCAAGTTCTTTACATTTAAACTCTATTTCAAGTTTCATGTGTTTAGCATTATCACATTCAGTTTGAACTTCCTGCAAGAAAATTAACTCAGCTTCTAAATGATCATTTCTTTTAGTTACCGCTGCCATCTGAGATTTTATTCTTGTATTTTCAAGAGATTGACTCCTAAAACTGATATGCAGAGACTTAAGAAAAGACCTTAACTCAGAGACATTATTTGTATCAAAATCAAACAAGGTTTCAGATACCTTAGTTTCAGCAGCAGCAACAGTCTCATCAATATTGGCCATTAGTGCATAATTCACCTCTTCTTCTTCAGATTCTGAGGAAGAGTCCATCCAATCCTTGCTTGATGAGATAAGAGCTTTGGTCTTTGCCTTTTTGCACTCAGTTGCAAAATGACCCATTCCATCACAGTTGTAGCATCTGACTTTTGATTTATCAAATTTGCTGTTTTTATCTTCTTTCTTCTTGTACCTGTCTTTGTCAGCATTGAAGGTTTTCTTCTGGAACTTTCCTTGCTTCCTAGCCTTTCTGACCTTAATCTTCTTGAAGCCCTTGACTATCATAGCAACCATCTCTATCATATCAGAATCAGTAGAGTCATCATTAGTATCAGAATCAGACTTAGCATCAGTATCTGATGATGAGTCATCAGGAATTGACTCTACAACTCTACTTTTTCTTGAAGAACCTTCTTCAGCTTTTCCTTTTGATTTTGATTCAACATTCAAAGCAACAGATTTTGCTTTGACATTTTTCTTGTTCTTCCTCTGTTGAACCTCAAGATCATAGGTTCTTAACATCCCATAGACTTCATCAAGAGACAGCATCTTCAGATGATATTGATGCCTTATGATTAAATCTTGAGTATCCCACTCCTCAGTTAGAGCTCTTAGAAACTTGGTATTTGAATCCTCTGGATCATACTCTTTGCCAACTAGAGATAGATTATTCAGCAGTGTTAAAAATCTATCATAGATATCAGTAAGGCTCTCATCAGATCTAGCATCGAATTGTTCATACTCCTGAATCAACAGAGCCCTTCTGTTTCTTTTGATAGACTCAGTGCCTTGACATTGAGTTTCCAAAGTATCCCAAATTTCCTTTGCAGTCTTGCATGCTATGACCCTGTTTGACATGACATTATCAAGACTGTTGTGCAATATATTTTTTACCTTTGCATCTTTGAGCACTTGAGCCTTTTCTTCTAGAGTCCACTCACTCTTTGCCTTGATGACATAGTGTTCAGCAACAGTTTCAGTTCTTACAACTAATCTTGTTGGAAGAAATGGTCCATCATTGATCCTGTCAAGATAGTCAGGATCAGTAGCTTCTAGATACATTGTAATAACCCGGATTTTTCAAGAAATGATTATATTATTATTTCAATAATAATAATATTGTTTTCCTAAAATGAGGAGGATTTTTTTTTTATTTTATTATTCAACTATTTAATTATTCTCGGTTAAGTGGAGCCTGGTCATCCTATTTAAAATTTTATTGACCGGATAGATACCTCGAGTCAATAGTTTATTTGTGCAAAGATTTTAATTTTGGAATGTGAAATTATTCAGTAAAGATTTTATTTTAAATTATTGAATAATTTAGAGATTTTAAAATCCTTAGAAAATGTTTATTTTAATTATTTGAGGATTTGCAGAAATTACTCGATTAATATATAAAATCAAGAATTTGAGATTTTACTAAAACAGTAGTGTTTGTAGTATTTTTATAAAGCCCTGTAAATTGTGAATTATGAATCACAATTATTATTTTTATGATTTGTTTTTATAAATTATTAATATTTGTAAAATGCATATTAATTTAGAAAATTTAGATTTAATTCTAATTCTTTCGCCAAAAGTCTTTAAAAATATTCTAGTATTTAATTATGCTAGAAATTTTATTTTTTACAAATTAGAGTTATTAGTGTAAAATATTATTTAAAGTGTGTAGTAATTAAATGTATGGCTTTTGAATAGTGTTGGGCTTGAGCCCACTAGGGTTAAAACACACACACAGCACATATGCATACATACGTATACACACAGCCGCACAAAAGAGAAAAGGGGGGGGGGAAACAGATCGGGAGGGGAGAGGAGCGAATCGGAGATGAGGAAGGAGGCTGGGATGGTGGCGGCCGGCAGAGAAAGGCGCGACGAGGACAGAGGAGGCAGCGGCGGTGGTGGTTCGTCGGCCACCGTGGGTGGTGGTTGCTGTCGGGACAGAGAGAGAGAGAGAGAGAGAGAGAGAGAGAGAGAGAGAGAGAGAGAGAGAGAGATGGCAGGAGAGAGAGGGAGAAGAGAGAGATGGTGGAAACTTTTCCGGTGACATGAATTTTGCGGGTTGAATCGGAAACGAAAATGGTATAATTTCTTCGTATTTTTAAATTATGTATTTAATTAGCTAATTGTAGTATATTAATTAGTTAATTGTTATGAGCTAATTAGTGGTAAAATTGATATAGTTTAATTGTTATGATTTTAATTAGCTAATTGTGGTAATTAGTTAGTTTAAATTGCGAGGTTAATTATGGTGGTTTAATTAGTTTAAATGGAAAGCTTAATGTGGTAATGGGTATAATTAGACTAAAATTGTAAGATTATGATTATTGGTTGAATTTCCGATATTTAATTCGGAAGGTATGTTTGTAATTATAATTGTTGAGTTTAATTATGAGTTCGATTAAAGGTTCGGGTTAGTGATTGTTAATTGTTAAATTGCTAATTGTTAATTGTTAGTGAGTAATTATTAATTGTCGGATAATATATTCGGGTTAGTTGTCAAGTAATTGTTAAGTGCTAATTGCAAATTGTTAGTTTCCAATTGAAATTGTTAATTGCTAAGTGTTAGGTGCTAATTGTTATCTCCATGTAATGTAGTCATAAGAGTTGGATAACTTGTAAATGTTTATGTGCTAGATGTTATAAATCGAGTTATAGTATATGTTGATAGTATAAGTGCCAACTACGTGGTGTTGGCTTAAATGTGGATAAACTTAGTTTACTTTCCTTAAATGTTGAGGTGCCGCATGTCTGGGCGGGTACTTTTCCTTTTGTGCTAGTTGCCGCATGTCTGGGCGGGTACTTTTCCTTATGTGCTAGTTGTCGCATGTCTGGGCGGGTACTTTTCTTATATGTTTACTTTTATGTTGCTGCAAGTTGAGGCAGCTTTTATTTTATCAAAAACAGGGTTATAAATTGTTTTGATTGGCATGGAGGGGATGTGCCCATAGTCCGATAAACGAATACTACATGTCGAAATTTTCTAAAAATCCCCTGCATTTTAATTTATTTAACTTATTTGATTTCAAGGGTTTAAAGGTATGATTTGGGTGTTAACTGTTTATGTGTATATGTGTTAAGTGAATTAATTCGAGGGTAATTGTTGTGTCGAGGATTTATGTGCTAAGTGATTTAATTCAAGGATTTATGTGCTTCGAGGATTAATTGTGTTTTGAGGATTAGCTATTAATCAAGTTTTGTCGTAGAAGGTCAATGGTATTATAAATGTATAGGTTAAGTGAAGTTGACTAAATGGTGGTATAGGGTTATGATGTGTTAGCACTAGGAAATGTTCACTTTATATAAGGGGACTCTTCCCGTGTTATTTGCTATTACTAAATGTCTTATGTGCAATATGTGGTATTAGAGTAGTCAACTATAGGGAGGACACCTATAGTTTGACTTTATGATTATTTAGTGATAATCCCGAGTTGTGTCTACTCGATATACGTGGTATGACTGACACGTACTCGTAACCATTTCAGTACCATTAGGGCATAATCGAGTTGGAATGACGTGCATCAAAAAAAGGAAGATCGAGATGTCAGGTAAGGTCCATGGAATTACTTGGACGAGGTGCGAAGGATTTGTTCGCGGTTTCTATTTTCTGCTAAGGACCAGAGGCAAGTTTATTTACACATACTCTATCATTCAGAGTATACCTATTTTGAATTATATAAAATGTGCGGAAAAAGGTTTTCAATCCCTAATTGCGAGTTTTTAATCTTGTGCTCCTCCTTCCAAATCATTTTATTCTTGACTTTGCTAGCGATATTAAATTATTCTCGTGCAATAATCAAAACCCGTGACTTATAATAATGTCGATGGACGGTGACATTCTTATGGTTCTACACCTCGATTTATATGTTGTATATTTATAAACTTTTGTAATGTGGTAGAGGACTATATGTTATGAGGTATATATAGATACATATACGTATATATGGAACTACGTGGTAAAGGCTCCGAGGGTAGAGCGTGTATTGAGTTATCGAATTTAGCCCGCGTGTCGGGGCTATTTTGTATAGTATGTTTTCGAAAACCCGGGCAAAGCTTTTAAAAAAAAGAATTTCGCAATAATTAACCTAAAGGCAACATCACCAATAAACCAGTGTTTATTTAATTAATAGATGCTCCTGAAAGCATTTACTAATTAAATAAACCTCATTCGCCTAATTAAATTTATTTAATTAGATGAATATCATTTTCAAAACGCTTTCTTAAAATCACTTTGTCCCGGAGAAATAATAAAACAATTTAATGGAGTGATTCTATCTAGTATATTATTTAGCGGAGATAGTTTATTTTCAATACGGATTAAAGATATTCCAATGGTTATAAACTGGTAACTTTCAGCTTAAAACAGCTAGATTGATATCGATATAAGTTATTTGAATGCTTATTTAATTCGATGAATATTAATTATAATATTCATTAAGAAACAAAAAAAAAGGAAAGAGAAGAAGGATTTTCATGCTTATTAATTATTACTTATTGACCGAGAGTCAGTAGTAGTTATTTGATAAAGTGGCTAAAGTTTGGAGATTGCTGGAGAGATTGTGTCTTGATTTTGATTAGAAACATTCCAAGAGTTGTATTTGGGTGTTTTGAGGTTATTAAATATTCCAGTAT
Organism: Kitagawia praeruptora; assembly: GCA_037693485.1. Classification (NCBI taxonomy): domain Eukaryota; kingdom Viridiplantae; phylum Streptophyta; class Magnoliopsida; order Apiales; family Apiaceae; genus Kitagawia; species Kitagawia praeruptora. The sequence continues at coordinate 139,681,890 of CM075351.1, read as the reverse complement.
TAATAGTAAATATTATTTGAATATTACTTAATAAATGAATATTAATTTGAGTATTCTTTTAAAAAGGGATTTTTGAATATTTATTATTTGTTACATAGTAGTCAAATATTTATTAAATACTCTAAGTGTTTTGAAGGTTATAAAACACTATTTAAAGGTTGTCTAGAGACTTTCATAGTCATTTAAAATATTATATTTTGAATCTATCTAGGTAAGTTACTTTTCAAGAACTTATATATATATGGAATTACCTTGTTGTGGTTACAAGATTTATGCGTACCATTTTCCACGTGTGATCACAAAACCCTGTGTCGAGATTGATATCGGTACAAGTGTATATCTATACTTGAACTCTTTTGAACTCAAAACATTTTCGAAAACCCCCGGTCAGGTTTTACTCTCTTGCTCATTTTTCAAGAAATTATCGGTCGACTGAAGTCGAACTTCAACTACTCAAGTTTTCTATCAAAATGATTTTGACAAGAAAAGAAAAAGGGGACTCTGGCAGGTGTGGGAATCGTTGACGAACGATTCCCAGGATGTGTAAGCGGCCGTGAGCCAGGCGGTCCATCAATTATTATTCCAGCCCAGGTGTTACCGAAGGATGATTACGGATGTAGTTTTCATCGAGGGTGATTACGGATGTAGTTTTCACTCGGGGATAGTTACGGATGTAGTTTCTATCCTTCTACCGGTAGAGAAGACCCGCGGATTATTGGACTTGGATGTGGCGACTGATCATCGTCAATCCTTGTCAGGTTTTTATGTTTTCTTTAAGTCCCATCCTCCACTTTGGAAAAATACTCAAACACTGCTTCTTAGGCCTAAGTGCCAAGTAGCCGATAGTGTTGTTTTCAATTTTGAAAGATGATGAATTCATGCAGTATCTAGAACTGCAAGATTATTCTAACAATAATGGCACGTGCTTGTGCACTTTTGCAATTATTCAAAAGATGAAAGATGGTTCATCGGTTATTGATGTTAAATCCCAAATGTTTTGCTTCAAGAGCTTTGACTCTCTTCCTATCAGTTATTTCTGAGTTTAACCTATCAAGTGGTAACGAACTTATATCCTGTACAGAATCTTGAACTGTAAGGTGTTTTGATGATAATGATATACTCATGTGTATATACTTACAAACTTGAGGAGTATTAAAAAAGGAACTTTATAATGGTTTGGTTTATGAAGGGTGGTAATAACTATCTTAGCAGCATATTGAACTGCATATTTTGAAAAGCTCCCTAAGGGGTTATCAATACTATGAGGTATGGTATGTGGATAAGGTATGAGGATTACTATTGTTGACATGAACTTACTTTATTTATCTGATGTTACCCGAAATGTCATATATCCCCTACTGAGGTTTCATTGTTGTAAATATTTCGAAATTGATATTAAGTATCGTTATATTTCGAAAACTCCATGTGTATATTGATATATATTGTTGTGCTCTATTAATACTTGCTGGGCAATTCTTTCGCTCATACTTGCTTGTTTTAAATATTAACCTTTCAGAGGAAGGTAGATGATTGAGGCTTATCTGCATGGCTCAGAAGAAGCAGGCAGTACGCCCTTATGAAGATGATATGATCCAGAAAAGTTATAGCTGGAATAAGTTATATGTAAGTACATTGATGTGTAATATATATTACTTTGTACTGAGTAGTACTAGTTGCTGGTGTACTTCCCAACGAAGCTATACTAGTAGTATAAGATTTTTAAGACATAGTGCGATGTAATAGAATGGATGTAATAAAGATGTAAAGATTTTAGTTCTTGTTTCTAGCCCTATGACCTAAAAGATGCTTGGTGGTTGGGGTCGCAGAGTTATATTTCAGTTTTAATGATTACAGATGGTTTAATGTTGTTAAACAGGTAATTTGATGTTAAGGATTTCCGCGTGACGACCAAATCCCTGACCCCGGATTTGGGGCGTTACAGAAATGGTATCAGAGCTTAGGTTATAGTAAACTAGAAATGAGAGTGAGTAGGAGTGTGTATAGTTATTTGAGAATGTCAGAACTCATGTAGAGTTCCTGTTGGACTATTGGATATAGTACCAATGATTAAGTTAAGGTTGGAAGGCTATGCCGAGGAATATGTGGAGATAAAGGTCACTTCTTGTGGTGATGAACGTCTGCTAAAGAATTCTCAGGGATAAGTATTGGTCGGCAGGGGCATAAATCGCCCAAGACCTAAGATTAAGATAATTTTAGGGGTTCATAGATGAAGTTATGTATTCCCCGAATGATAGGAAATTTCAATATGATGATGAAGGATGGAAAGCTGGCATCTGGTATTATGACATTGATGTGCTGAGATTGTACTCGTACTGTAAAATTCCAAAAAGGGAAGCAAAACAAGATCACTATGAAAGGTTATCAGTCGAAGTTGCGGGTATTTAAAACCCTCTCGAGCTTGATAGAGTTTAAGGTAATATTATGAATGGATTGGTGGATAGACACCGATTGTCTCAAAATTATAGAAGTAAAAAGGGTGAAGATGAGATTGATCAATAAAGATGAAATGTTTTAAGAATCGAGACGGACTGAGAAAGTCTGAGAGAGACTAGTACGAAGGCTGTTATGCCAATAAGGGATAAGCTTAAGTTGCACACAGAATTGTCATGAGGACAGGAACATGTGGTATAAATACGGTTATAATGGTGACTGGATCTAAGTATGTATTTCCAGCAATGTTCCGGAATATCGCCCATTCGACATGTGGAATTCGTCGTTGCTAGGGGCGACACCGTATCGAAGCCTTCTCAAAGAATAGAACGCTTGCGTGAGATGCTTGCGCCGAGTCGAATAGAACTCCTTAATATCGTAAAATGCCGATGGTTGAATCTCTAGCGACTATTACGAGTCGACATTGACGACGGTTATCGAGCACCTTAGGGTGTGCGTGGAAAAGAAGAGCGCTACAATCGAACAATTATCCGTCAGAGGAGCCGACATGAAAGGCATCCGTGGAGACCTTGGCATTACCCTCCCCAATTATGAATCATTTTGATTACTTCCCCAGTCTGAATTATTTGATATCTCCCCATTTGCAACTTATGTTTATTATCTCCCCAATGTGAATAATTTGACACATCCCCGTGCATAAATTATTTGGATTACCTCCCTAATCTATGACCTATCTTGACATCTCTCCAAGAGAGAATTTTAATAAAGAATATACTCCCTCTTCGAAGTTGTTTTATAATACTCATGTTAAACCATATTTAATTTCAATTTTGCTAGAAGCTGTCATTATACCTACTTTCAAATTCATGAGGCCCTATCAATTGATGATATTTAAATTCCCACTTTTCTTCAAATATTGGATAATCCTATGGTGCTATAGCACCACTTGCTTGTTGTATACCAGTATCTTTCTGGTTATCCTTTTCCTTGGAAATTGCACCTTGGAATCTGATCAATTTTAATCCAGGGTGTCCACTTGAGAATTATTTGTCGAAAGACGATAATTATTATCTTCACTTTGAATTGCTTTCATACTTCTCAGCTCCCACTGAGACGAACAACCCTATACTTATAGGGGACACAAGGGCTATCTGTCTGTGTGATAGAAGTCTGACGGGACGCCGTCACTTGTGAGTTGTGAAATACAAGAAGGCTAACTACCTTTAGTAATGTCTTAACTGAGACACGCAACATGAGTTCTTATGATCATATTGATCTCTCAGTAAATTTCCTTATTTCAAATAAGGTTTACTTTAATACTCATAACCTTATGATCACCAGTGTGTAACAATTGCCTTGATATGACAGCTGTCTTTTCAAAGGTCCCTGATTCTTATTACCTCTAATAAATTTCAAGGGGATGCCAACCGGGTCGGCCAAGTCATAAATTCGATGATAGAAACTAGATTCGCAACGGAATCGCCAAGAGCAAGAGCGAATCCCAACACGAATAGAATATCAGTGATGTATAGCTAGAATTGGTTCGTTCTCTCTCTCAAAAGTGTTATGTGAATAGAATCAGTGAATTCTCTCTCAAGGATAGTATGATAATGGAAGTTGGTCAAGATATATGTATGAAAGGGATAATGTGGTAAGACTCCAATGATAACTGTGTCAAATAGAGATCTTATGGTTGAATTGAGGTTTCGGAGAAGTTGTTTACGAATGGACACTATCTCTGGTTTGGCAGAATAAATGTCGATGATGAAAGAGTTAAGGAATCCCAGTAGTGGCCTTAGCTGATTCCGTGGACGGAATCCTTTTAAGGAGGGTAGACTGTAATAACCCGGATTTTTCAAGAAATGATTAGATTATTATTTCAATAATAATAATATTGTTTTCCTAAAATGAGGAGGATTTTATTTTATTTTATTTTATTTTATTATTCAACTATTTAATTATTCTCGGTTAAGTGGAGCCTGGTCATCCTATTTAAAATTTTATTGACCAGATAGATACCTCGAGTCAATAGTTTATTTGTGCAAAGATTTTAATTTTGGAATGTGAAATTATTCAGTAAAGATTTTATTTTAAATTATTGAATAATTTAGAGATTTTAAAATCCTTAGAAAATGTTTATTTTAATTATTTGAGGATTTGCAGAAATTACTCGATTAATATATAAAATCAAGAATTTGAGATTTTACTAAAACAGTAGTGTTTGTAGAATTTTTATAAAGCCCTGTAAATTGTGAATTATGAATCACAATTATTATTTTTATGATTTGTTTTTATAAATTATTAATATTCGTAAAATGCATATTAATTTAGAAAATTTAGATTTAATTCTAATTCTTTCGCCAAAAGTCTTTAAAAATATTCTAGTATTTAATTATGCTAGAAATTTTATTTTTTTACAAATTAGAGTTATTAGTGTAAAATATTATTTAAAGTGTGTAGTAATTAAATGTATGGCTTTTGAATAGTGTTGGGCTTGAGCCCACTAGGGTTAAAACACACACACAGCACATATGCATACATACGTATACACACAGCCGCACAAAAGAGAAAAGGGGGGGGGGAAACAGATCGGGAGGGGAGAGGAGCGAATCGGAGATGAGGAAGGAGGCTGGGATGGTGGCGGCCGGCAGAGAAAGGCGCGACGAGGACAGAGGAGGCAGCGGCGGTGGTGGTTCGTCGGCCACCGTGGGTGGTGGTTGCTGTTGGGACAGAGAGAGAGAGAGAGAGAGAGAGAGAGAGAGAGAGAGAGAGAGATGGCAGGAGAGAGAGGGAGAAGAGAGAGATGGTGGAAACTTTTCCGGTGACATGAATTTTACGGGTTGAATCGGAAACGAAAATGGTATAATTTCTTCGTATTTTTAAATTATGTATTTAATTAGCTAATTGTAGTATATTAATTAGTTAATTATTATGAGCTAATTAGTGGTAAAATTGATATAGTTTAATTGTTATGATTTTAATTAGCTAATGTGGTAATTAGTTAGTTTAAATTGCGAGGTTAATTATGGTGGTTTAATTAGTTTAAATGGAAAGCTTAATGTGATAATAGGTATAATTAGACTAAAATTGTAAGATTATGATTATTGGTTGAATTTCCGATATTTAATTCGGAAGGTATGTTTGTAATTATAATTGTTGAGTTTAATTATGAGTCCGATTAAAGGTTCGGGTTAGTGATTGTTAATTGTTAAATTGCTAATTGTTAATTGTTATTGAGTAATTATTAATTGTCGGATAATATATTCGGGTTAGTTGTCAAGTAATTGTTAAGTGCTAATTGATAATTGTTAGTTTCCAATTGAAATTGTTAATTGCTAAGTGTTAGGTGCTAATTGTTATCTCCATGTAATGTAGTCATAAGAGTTGGATAACTTGTAAATGTTTATGTGCTAGATGTTATAAATCGAGTTATAGTATATGTTGATAGTATAAGTGCCAACTACGTGGTGTTGGCTTAAATGTGGATAAACTTAGTTTACTTTCCTTAAATGTTGAGGTGCCGCATGTCTGGGCGGGTACTTTTCCTTATGTGCTAGTTGCCGCATGTCTGGGCGGGTACTTTTCCTTATGTGCTAGTTGCCGCATGTCTGGCGGGTACTTTTCTTATATGTTTACTTTTATGTTGCTGCAAGTTGAGGCAGCTTTTATTTTATCAAAAACAGGGTTATAAATTGTTTTGATTGGCATGGAGGGGCTGTGCCCATAGTCCGATAAACGAATACTACATGCCGACATTTTCTAAAAATCCCCTGCATTTTAATTTATTTAACTTATTTGATTTCAAGGGTTTAAAGGTATGATTTGGGTGTTAACTGTTTATGTGTATATGTGTTAAGTGAATTAATTCGAGGGTAATTGTTGTCTCGAGGATTTATGTGCTAAGTGATTTAATTCAAGGATTTATGTGCTTCGAGGATTAATTGTGTTTTGAGGATTAGCTATTAATCAAGTTTTGTCGTAGAAGGTCAATGGTATTATAAATGTATAGGTTAAGTGAAGTTGACTAAATGGTGGTATAGGGTTATGATGTGTTAGCACTAGGAAATGTTCACTTTATATAAGGGGACTCTTCCCGTGTTGTTTGCTATTACTAAATGTCTTATGTGCAATAAGTGGTATTAGAGTAGTCAACTATAGGGAGGACACCTATAGTTTGACTTTATGATTATTTTGTGATAATCCCGAGTTGTGTCTACTCGATATACGTGGTATGACTGACACGTACTCGTAACCATTTCAGTACCATTAGGGCATAATCGAGTTGGAATGACGTGCATCAAAAAAAGGAAGATCGAGACGTCAGGTAAGGTCCATGGAATTACTTGGACGAGGTGCGAAGGATTTGTTCGCGATTTCTATTTTCTGCTAAGGACCAGAGGCAAGTTTATTTACACATACTCTATCATTCAGAGTATACCTATTTTGAATTATATAAAATGTGCGGAAAAAGGTTTTCAATCCCTAATTGCGAGTTTTTAATCTTGTGCTCCTCCTTCCAAATCATTTTATTCTTGACTTTGCTAGCGATATTAAATTATTCTCGTGCAATAATCAAAACCCGTGACTTATAATACTGTCGATGGACGGTGACATTCTTATGGTTCTACACCTCGATTTATATGTTGTATATTTATAAACTTTTGTAATGTGGTAGAGGACTATATGTTATGAGGTATATATAGATACATATACGTATATATGGAACTACGTGGTAAAGGCTCCGAGGGTAGAGCGTGTATTGAGTTATCGAATTTAACCCGCGTGTCGGGGCTATTTTGTATAGTATGTTTTCGAAAACCCGGGCAAAGCTTTTAAAAAAAAGAATTTCGCAATAATTAACCTAAAGGCAACATCACCAATAAACCAGTGTTTATTTAATTAATAGATGCTCCTGAAAGCATTTACTAATTAAATAAACCTCATTCGCCTAATTAAATTTATTTAATTAGATGAATATCATTTTCATAACGCTTTCTTAAAATCACTTTGTCCCGGAGAAATAATAAAACAATTTAATGGAATGATTCTATCTAGTTTATTATTTAGCGGAGATAGTTTATTTTCAATACGGATTAAAGATATTCCAATGGTTATAAACTGGTAACTTTCAGCTTAAAACAGCTAGATTGATATCGATATAAGTTATTTGAATGCTTATTTAATTCGATGAATATTAAATATAATATTCATTAAGAAACAAAAAAAAAGGAAAGAGAAGAAGGATTTTCATGCTTATTAATTATTTCTTATTGACCGAGAGTCAGTAGTAGTTATTTGATAAAGTGGCTAAAGTTTGGAGATTGCTGGAGAGATTGTGTCTTGATTTTGATTAGAAACATTCCAAGAGTTGTATTTGGGTGTTTTGAGGTTATTAAATATTCCAGTATTAATAGTAAATATTATTTGAATATTACTTAATAAATGAATATTAATTTGAGTATTCTTTTAAAAAGGGATTTTTGAATATTTATTATTTGTTACATAGTAGTCAAATATTTATTAAATACTCTAAGTGTTTTGAAGGTTATAAAACACTATTTAAAGGTTGTCTAGAGACTTTCATAGTCATTTAAAATATTATATTTTGAATCTATCTAGGTAAGTTACTTTTCAAGAACTTATATATATATGGAATTACCTTGTTGTGATTACAAGATTTATGCGTACCATTTTCCACGTGTGATCACAAAACCCTGTGTCGAGATTGATATCGGTACAAGTGTATATCTATACTTGAACTCTTTTGAACTCAAAACATTTTCGAAAACCCCCGGTCAGGTTTTACTCTCTTGCTCATTTTTCAAGAAATTATCGGTCGACTGAAGTCGAACTTCAACTACTCAAGTTTTCTATCAAAATGATTTTGACAAGAAAAGAAAAAGGGGACTCTGGCAGGTGTGGGAATCGTTGACGAACGATTCCCAGGATGTGTAAGCGGCCGTGAGCCAGGCGGTCCATCAATTATTATTCCGGCCCAGGTGTTGCCGAAGGATGATTACAGATGTAGTTTTCATCGAGGGTGATTACGGATGTAGTTTTCACTCGGGGATAGTTACGGATGTAGTTTCTATCCTTTTACCGGTAGAGAAGACCCGCGGATTATTGGACTTGGATGTGGCGACTGATCATCGTCAATCCTTGTCAGGTTTTTATGTTTTCTTTAAGTCCCATCCTCCACTTTGGAAAAATACTCAAACACTGCTTCTTAGGCCTAAGTGCCAAGTAGCCGATAGTGTTGTTTTCAATTTTGAAAGATGATGAATTCATGCAGTATCTAGAACTGCAAGATTATTCTAACAATAATGGCACGTGCTTGTGCACTTTTGCAATTATTCAAAAGATGAAAGATGGTTCATCGGTTATTGATGTTAAATCCCAAATGTTTTGCTTCAAGAGCTTTGACTCTCTTCCTATCAGTTATTTCTGAGTTTAACCTATCAAGTGGTAACGAACTTATATCCTGTACAGAATCTTGAACTGTAAGGTGTTTTGATGATAATGATATACTTATGTGTATATACTTACAAACTTGAGGAGTATTAAAAAGGGAACTTTATAATGGTTTGGTTTATGAAGGGTGGTAATAACTATCTTAGCAGCATATTGAACTGCATATTTTGAAAAGCTCCCTAAGGGGTTATCAATACTATGAGGTATGGTATGTGGATAAGGTATGAGGATTACTATTGTTGGCATGAACTTACTTTATTTATCTGATGTTACCCGAAATGTCATATATCCCCTACTGAGGTTTCATTGTTGTAAATATTTCGAAATTGATATTAAGTATCATTATATTTCGAAAACTCCATGTGTATATTGATATATATTGTTGTGCTCTATTAATACTTGCTGGGCAATTCTTTCGCTCATACTTGCTTGTTTTAAATATTAACCTTTCAGAGGAAGGTAGATGATTGAGGCTTATCTGCATGGCTCAGAAGAAGCAGGCAGTACGCCCTTATGAAGATGATATGATCCAGAAAAGTTATAGCTGGAATAAGTTATATGTAAGTACATTGATGTGTAATATATATTACTTTGTACTGAGTAGTACTAGTTGCTGGTGTACTTCCCAACGAAGCTATACTAGTAGTATAAGATTTTTAAGACATAGTGCGATGTAATAGAATGGATGTAATAAAGATGTAAAGATTTTAGTTCTTGTTTCTAGCCCTATGACCTAAAAGATGCTTGGTGGTTGGGGTCGTAGAGTTATATTTCAGTTTTAATGATTACAGATGGTTTAATGTTGTTAAACAGGTAATTTGATGTTAAGGATTTCCGCGTGACGACCAAATCCCTGACCCCGGATTTGGGGCGTTACAGAAATGGTATCAGAGCTTAGGTTATAGTAAACTAGAAATGAGAGTGAGTAGGAGTGTGTATAGTTATTTGAGAACGTCAGAACTCATGTAGAGTTCCTGTTGGACTATTGGATATAGTACCAATGATTAAGTTAAGGTTGGAAGGCTATGCCGAGGAATATGTGGAGATAGACGTCACTTCTTGTGGTGATGAACGTCTGCTAAAGAATTCTCAGGGATAAGTATTGGTCGGCAGGGGCATAAATCGCCCGAGACCTAAGATTAAGATAATTTTAGGGGTTCATAGATGAAGTTATGTATTCCCCGAATGATAGGAAATTTCAATATGATGATGAAGGATGGAAAGCTGGCATCTGGTATTATGACATTGATGTGCTGAGATTGTACTCATACTCTAAAATTCCAAAAAGGGAAGCAAAACAAGATCACTATGAAAGGTTATCAGTCGAAGTTGCGGGTATTTAAAACCCTCTCGAGCTTGATAGAGTTTAAGGTAATATTATGAATGGATTGGTGGATAGACACCGATTGTCTCAAAATTATAGAAGTAAAAAGGGTGAAGATGAGATTGATCAATAAAGATGAAATGTTTTAAGAATCGAGACGGACTGAGAAAGTCTGAGAGAGACTAGTACGAAGGCTGTTATGCCAATAAGGGATAAGCTTAAGTTGCACACGGAATTGTCATGAGGACAGGAACATGTGGTATAAATACGGTTATAATGGTGACTGGATCTAAGTATGTATTTCCAGCAATGTTCCGGAATATCGCCCATTCGACATGTGGAATTCGTCGTTGCTAGGGGCGATACCGTATCGAAGTCTTCTCAAAGAATAGAACGCTTGCGTGAGATGCTTGTGCCGAGTCGAATAGAACTCCTTAATATCGTAAAATGCCGATGGTTGAATCTCTAGCGACTATTACGAGTCGACGTTGACGATGGTTATCGAGCACCTTAGGGTGTGCGTGGAAAAGAAGAGCGCTACAATCGAACAATTATTCGTCAGAGGAGCCGACATGAAAGGCATCCGTGGAGACCTTGGCATTACCCTCCCCAATTATGAATCATTTTGATTACTTCCCCAGTCTGAATTATTTGATATCTCCCCATTTGCAACTTATGTTTATTATCTCCCCAATGTGAATAATTTGACACATCCCCGTGCATAAATTATTTGGATTACCTCCCTAATCTATGACCTATCTTGACATCTCTCCAAGAGAGAATTGTAAGAAAGAATATACTCCCTCTTCGAAGTTGTTTTATAATACTCATGTTAAACCATATTTAATTTCAATTTTGCTAGAAGCTGTCATTATACCTACTTTCAGATTTATGAGGCCCTATCGATTGATGATATTTAAATTCCCACTTTTCTTCAAATATTGGATAATCCTATGGTGCTATAGCACCACTTGCTTGTTGTATACCAGTATCTTTCTGGTTATCCTTTTCCTTGGAAATTGCACCTTGGAATCTGATCAATTTTAATCCAGGGTGTCCACTTGAGAATTATTTGTCAAAAGATGATAATTATTATCTTCACTTTGAATTGCTTTCATACTTCTCAGCTCCCACTGAGACGAACAACCCTATACTTATAGGGGACACAAGGGCTATCTGTCTGTGTGATAGAAGTCTGACGGGACGCCGTCACTTGTGAGTTGTGAAATACAAGAAGGCTAACTACCTTTAGTAATGTCTTAACTGAGACACGCAACATGAGTTCTTATGATCATATTGATCTCTCAGTAAATTTCCTTATTTCAAATAAGGTTTACTTTAATACTCATAACCTTATGATCACCAGTGTGTAACAATTGCCTTGATATGACAGCTGTCTTTTCAAAGGTCCCTGATTCTTATTACCTCTAATAAATTTCAAGGGGATGCCAACCAGGTCGGCCAAGTCATAAATTCGCTGATAGAAACTAGATTCGCAACGGAATCGCCAAGAGCAAGAGCGAATCCCAACATGAATAGAATATCAGTGACGTATAGCTAGAATTGGTTCGTTCTCTCTCTCAAAAGTGTTATGTGAATAGAATCAGTGAACTCTCTCTCAAGGATAGTATGATAATGGAAGTTGGTCAAGATATATGTATGAAAGGGATAATGTGGTAAGACTCCAATGATAACTGTGTCAAATAGAGATCTTATGGTTGAATTGAGGTTTCGGAGAAGTTGTTTACGAATGGACACTATCTCTGGTTTGGCAGAATAAATATCGATGATGAAAGAGTTAAGGAATCCCAGTAGTGGCCTTAGCTGATTCCGTGGACGGAATCCTTTTAAGGAGGGTAGACTGTAATAACCCAGATTTTTCAAGAAATGATTAGATTATTATTTCAATAATAATAATATTGTTTTCCTAAAATGAGGAGGATTTTTTTTTATTTTTTTTTATTTAATTATTCTCGGTTAAGTGGAGCCTGGTCATCCTATTTAAAATTTTATTGACCGGATAGATACCTCGAGTCAATAGTTTATTTGTGCAAAGATTTTAATTTTGGAATGTGAAATTATTCAGTAAAGATTTTATTTTAAATTATTGAATAATTTAGAGATTTTAAAATCCTTAGAAAATGTTTATTTTAATTATTTGAGGATTTGCAGAAATTACTCGATTAATATATAAAATCAAGAATTTGAGATTTTACTAAAACAGTAGTGTTTGTAGTATTTTTATAAAGCCCTGTAAATTGTGAATTATGAATCACAATTATTATTTTTATGATTTGTTTTTATAAATTATTAATATTCGTAAAATGCATATTAATTTAGAAAATTTAGATTTAATTCTAATTCTTTCGCCAAAAGTCTTTAAAAATATTCTAGTATTTAATTATGCTAGAAATTTTATTTTTTTACAAATTAGAGTTATTAGTGTAAAATATTATTTAAAGTGTGTAATAATTAAATGTATGGCTTTTGAATAGTGTTGGGCTTGAGCCCACTAGGGTTAAAACACACACACAGCACATATGCATACATACGTATACACACAGCCGCACAAAAGAGAAAAGGGGGGGGGGAAACAGATCGGGAGGGGAGAGGAGCGAATCGGAGATGAGGAAGGAGGCTGGGATGGTGGCGGCCGGCAGAGAAAGGCGCGACGAGGACAGAGGAGGCAGCGGCGGTGGTGGTTCGTCAGCCACCGTGGGTGGTGGTTGCTGTCGGGACAGAGAGAGAGAGAGATGGCAGGAGAGGGAGGGAGAAGAGAGAGATGGTGGAAACTTTTCTGGTGACATGAATTTTGCGGGTTGAATCGGAAACGAAAATGGTATAATTTCTTCGTATTTTTAAATTATGTATTTAATTAGCTAATTGTAGTATATTAATTAGTTAATTGTTATGAGCTAATTAGTGGTAAAATTGATATAGTTTAATTGTTATGATTTTAATTAGCTAATTGTGGTAATTAGTTAGTTTAAATTGCGAGGTTAATTATGGTGGTTTAATTAGTTTAAATGGAAAGCTTAATGTGGTAATGGGTATAATTAGACTAAAATTGTAAGATTATGATTATTGGTTGAATTTCCGATATTTAATTCGGAAGGTATGTTTGTAATTATAATTGTTGAGTTTAATTATGAGTCCGATTAAAGGTTCGGGTTAGTGATTGTTAATTGTTAAATTGCTAATTGTTAATTGTTAGTGAGTAATTATTAATTGTCGGATAATATATTCGGGTTAGTTGTCAAGTAATTGTTAAGTGCTAATTGCTAATTGTTAGTTTCCAATTGAAATTGTTAATTGCTAAGTGTTAGGTGCTAATTGTTATCTCCATGTAATGTAGTCATAAGAGTTGGATAACTTGTAAATGTTTATGTGCTAGATGTTATAAATCGAGTTATAGTATATGTTGATAGTATAAGTGCCAACTACGTGGTGTTGGCTTAAATGTGGATAAACTTAGTTTACTTTCCTTAAATGTTGAGGTGCCGCATGTCTGGGCGGGTACTTTTCCTTATGTGCTAGTTACCGCATGTCTGGGCGGGTACTTTTCCTTATGTGCTAGTTGCCGCATGTCTGGGCGGGTACTTTTCTTATATGTTTACTTTTATGTTGCTGCAAGTTGAGGCAGCTTTTATTTTATCAAAAACAGGGTTATAAATTGTTTTGATTGGCATGGAGGGGCTGTGCCCATAGTCCGATAAACGAATACTACATGCCGAAATTTTCTAAAAATCCCCTGCATTTTAATTTATTTAACTTACTTGATTTCAAGGGTTTAAAGGTATGATTTGGGTGTTAAATGTTTATGTGTATATGTGTTAAGTGAATTAATTCGAGGGTAATTGTTGTCTCGAGGATTTATGTGCTAAGTGATTTAATTCAAGGATTTATGTGCTTCGAGGATTAATTGTGTTTTGAGGACTAGCTATTAATCAAGTTTTGTCGTAGAAGGTCAATGGTATTATAAATGTATAGGTTAAGTGAAGTTGACTAAATGGTGGTATAGGGTTATGATGTGTTAGCACTAGGAAATGTTCACTTTATATAAGGGGACTCTTCCCGTGTTGTTTGCTATTACTAAATGTCTTATGTGCAATAAGTGGTATTAGAGTAGTCAACTATAGGGAGGACACCTATAGTTTGACTTTATGATTATTTAGTGATAATCCCGAGTTGTGTCTACTCGATATACGTGGTATGACTGACACGTACTCGTAACCATTTCAGTACCATTAGGGCATAATCGAGTTGGAATGACGTGCATCAAAAAAAGGAAGATCGAGACGTCAGGTAAGGTCCATGGAATTACTTGGACGAGGTGCGAAGGATTTGTTCGCGGTTTCTATTTTCTGCTAAGGACCAGAGGCAAGTTTATTTACACATACTCTATCATTCAGAGTATACCTATTTTGAATTATATAAAATGTGCAGAAAAAGGTTTTCAATCCCTAATTGCGAGTTTTTAATCTTGTGCTCCTCCTTCCAAATCATTTTATTCTTGACTTTGCTAGCGATATTAAATTATTCTCGTGCAATAATCAAAACCCGTGACTTATAATACTGTCGATGGACGGTGACATTCTTATGGTTCTACACCTCGATTTATATATTGTATATTTATAAACTTTTGTAATGTGGTAGAGGACTATATGTTATGAGGTATATATAGATACATATACGTATATATGGAACTACGTGGTAAAGGCTCCGAGGGTAGAGCGTGTATTGAGTTATCGAATTTAGCCCGCGTGTCGGGGCTATTTTGTATAGTATGTTTTCGAAAACCCGGGCAAATGTTTTAAAAAAAAGAATTTCGCAATAATTAACCTAAAGGCAACATCACCAATAAACCAGTGTTTATTTAATTAATAGATGCTCCTGAAAGCATTTACTAATTAAATAAACCTCATTCGCCTAATTAAATTTATTTAATTAGATGAATATCATTTTCAAAACGCTTTCTTAAAATCACTTTGTCCCGGAGAAATAATAAAACAATTTAATGGAATGATTCTATCTAGTATATTATTTAGCGGAGATAGTTTATTTTCAATACGGATTAAAGATATTCCAATGGTTATAAACTGGTAACTTTCAGCTTAAAACAGCTAGATTGATATCGATATAAGTTATTTGAATGCTTATTTAATTCGATGAATATTAATTATAATATTCATTAAGAAACAAAAAAAAAAGGAAAGAGAAGAGAAGAAGGATTTTCATGCTTATTAATTATTTCTTATTGACCGAGAGTCAGTAGTAGTTATTTGATAAAGTGGCTAAAGTTTGGAGATTGCTGGAGAGATTGTGTCTTGATTTTGATTAGAAACATTCCAAGAGTTGTATTTGGGTGTTTTGAGGTTATTAAATATTCCAGTATTAATAGTAAATATTATTTGAATATTACTTAATAAATGAATATTAATTTGAGTATTCTTTTAAAAAGGGATTTTTGAATATTTATTATTTGTTACATAGTAGTCAAATATTTATTAAATACTCTAAGTGTTTTGAAGGTTATAAAACACTATTTAAAGGTTGTCTAGAGACTTTCATAGTCATTTAAAATATTATATTTTGAATCTATCTAGGTAAGTTACTTTTCAAGAACTTATATATATATGGAATTACCTTGTTGTGGTTACAAGATTTATGCGTACCATTTTCCACGTGTGATCACAAAACCCTGTGTCGAGATTGATATCGATATAAGTGTATCTCTATACTTGAACTCTTTTGAACTCAAAACATTTTCGAAAACCCCCGGTCAGGTTTTACTCTCTTGCTCATTTTCAAGAAATTATCGGTCGACTGAAGTCAAACTTCAACTACTCAAGTTTTCTATCAAAATGATTTTGACAAGAAAAGAAAAAGGGGACTCTGGCAGGTGTGGGAATCGTTGACGAACGATTCCCAGGATGTGTAAGCGGCCGTGAGCCAGGCGGTCCATCAATTATTATTCCGGCCCAGGTGTTGCCGAAGGATGATTACGGATGTAGTTTTCATCGAGGGTGATTACGGATGTAGTTTTCACTCGGGGATAGTTACGGATGTAGTTTCTATCCTTCTACCGGTAGAGAAGACCCGCGGATTATTGGACTTGGATGTGGCGACTGATCATCGTCAATCCTTGTCAGGTTTTTATGTTTTCTTTAAGTCCCATCCTCCACTTTGGAAAAATACTCAAACACTGCTTCTTAGGCCTAAGTGCCAAGTAGCCGATAGTGTTGTTTTCAATTTTGAAAGATGATGAATTCATGCAGTATCTAGAACTGCAAGATTATTCTAACAATAATGGCACGTGCTTGTGCACTTTTGCAATTATTCAAAAGATGAAAGATGGTTCATCGGTTATTGATGTTAAATCCCAAATGTTTTGCTTCAAGAGCTTTGACTCTCTTCCTATCAGTTATTTCTGAGTTTAACCTATCAAGTGGTAACGAACTTATATCTTGTACAGAATCTTGAACTGTAAGGTGTTTTGATGATAATGATATACTCATGTGTATATACTTACAAACTTGAGGAGTATTAAAAAGGGAACTTTATAATGGTTTGGTTTATGAAGGGTGGTAATAACTATCTTAGCAGCATATTGAACTGCATATTTTGAAAAGCTCCCTAAGGGGTTATCAATACTATGAGGTATGGTATGTGGATAAGGTATGAGGATTACTATTGTTGACATGAACTTACTTTATTTATCTGATGTTACCCGAAATGTCATATATCCCCTACTGAGGTTTCATTGTTGTAAATATTTCGAAATTGATATTAAGTATCGTTATATTTCGAAAACTCCATGTGTATATTGATATATATTGTTGTGCTCTATTAACACTTGCTGGGCAATTCTTTCGCTCATACTTGCTTGTTTTAAATATTAATCTTTCAGAGGAAGGTAGATGATTGAGGCTTATCTACATGGCTCAGAAGAAGCAGGCAGTACGGCCTTATGAAGATGATATGATCCAGAAAAGTTATAGCTGGAATAAGTTATATGTAAGTACATTGATGTGTAATATATATTACTTTGTACTGAGTAGTACTAGTTGCTGGTGTACTTCCCAACGAAGCTATACTAGTAGTATAAGATTTTTAAGACATAGTGCGATGTAATAGAATGGATGTAATAAAGATGTAAAGATTTTAGTTCTTGTTTCTAGCCCTATGACCTAAAAGATGCTTGGTGGTTGGGGTCGCAGAGTTATATTTCAGTTTTAATGATTACAGATGGTTTAATGTTGTTAAACAGGTAATTTGATGTTAAGGATTTCCGCGTGACGACCAAATCCCTGACCCCGGATTTGGGGCGTTACATACATTAACATCTTCACCTTCCATGTTGGATACTCAGTTTTCTTGAGAATGGGAATCTTAATGCTTTCATACTTGCTTGTCGACATCTTAAGATCGTTTCTGAATATTATTAATCAGTTGGGCTCTGATACCAATTGTTGCCCAGTAATTAACAATTGTAGAAGGGGGTTGAATACAATTGTATAAGATTTTCGACTTAAACAGTAATAACACAAGTATGAATCAATAACAACTTTATTAATTTTGATATAAAACTGTTACAAAACTCTCTTAAGAAATTCTTATGTTCTTAAGAGCTGCTAGGTTACAAGATAACTCGTGTAAGCAATTACAATAATGTAAAACCTAAACTGTGTTTATATAGCATACACAGCTACACTATCAATTACAAGATATTCTAAATCAATTACATATATCTCTGAATGCATATCTTGTATGATAGCTGCCTTCCTATAAATTAGGAACCGACATATCAATCTTCCTTGATCTCTGGTCTAATGAGAATCTTTACGAAATCCTGACCAGCTTCTAATACTGACAATACCTTCATACTGACCTTGTATTACTGATGACGTCAGCATCAGTATCTTGATATCACTTGAATCAATATCTAACAATTTCTCATTGTTCTTCTGTTATAGTGAGCAACAGATTTTTCTTGAGAAGACTCAAGAGGTGTAGACACAGAAGTGATCTTGGGATGAGATCCTTTTTGAATAGACACAGTCTTTTGAGAGATAGTATCCAGTAACTATTTTCCCTTTTTAAGTACTACAGCCTTTTGAGAGACTGCAGTCTGGCTGTGACTAGGTGCTTCATCTCTTTGTCCTAACTTAGAAAGTTGAATTGCAGCCTTCAATTCTGCTCTCTCAGCATGAGATATATTATCATCATCTTCACTAGAACTACTACTACTTGACACAACAAATCTTCTCTTCCTTACAACTAATATCTTTTAAGAAACACCAGAGGTTGGTTTCTTTGAAACAAAAGGCTGTGGATCAAAATTTGGTTTAAGAATTGTTTCAGAGACTATAATGTTTTTGGCTACTTGGGTAGACACGGGAGGGTTCTCCACCAAATGAGATTCCTGAGTCATTTCACCACTAAAGAAAGAAGAATTGTAGAGAATAGGAAGATGAGTTTTTAGAAGTACCTGAACATGATGTGGATAGTATATTGCAGGTATTTCATCTAGATTCTTTTCATTGTCCTTCTTTGTAATATTAGAGAAAATTCTCTTTTGTTGTACATAAGAAGAAACACAATTTTCTCTACCAAATCTAGCTTCAACATTAGGAATAAAACGGTTAATAAACAATTGCATGAATCTGTGATAATAAACCATTTTCCTATCTTGATCTCTTGACCCAAGTTTGATACACATCTGACTTAAGATAATGTGACCAATATTAAATACTCTATCATAAGCAAACTATAAGCAAAATGTGATGTAACAGAAGTAATTTGCTGAAAAGAACTACATTTACCAGTAAAACATTTAGCAATTTGATCAAAGAAAAAAGACCATTCTTTCCTAAGAAAAGATCTATTTAACTGGCTCATGTTATCTAGAGGTCCATTTTAACCTAACTCAGATAACATAGTTCTAACATTATCATCAGATGGTACATTCTCAAAATTCAAACTAACAAGTAAGTGAAGTACTGAATTAACAATAGATTCAATAATATCAAATGAGTCTTGTCCTAAATGTAGAACAATCTTACCGGATTGACTCTGAGTAGAATCAATTACCTCAGCATTCTCCCAAGCTTGTGAAACAGCTGCTTGATTGAGTTGTGGATAGGGATGGGCGTCGGGGCACTTCGGGGCCGGGGAGTGCCATCCCCGCCCCCATCCCCGAATTTATATCTGATCCCCGTCCCTGGCCCGATCCCCGTCGGGGACTATTTTTCATTCCCCGTCCCCGGCCCAAATGGGTAACGGGGATCCCCGCGGGGAATCGGGGAATTTTATTTAAAACAAAAAATAATATTAAATAATCTTAAACATTAACTAGTGAGCTCAACTATACTAAATTAAACTAAATTAAGATAAAAAAATATTATTTAAAGAAATGATTATAAATAACATGTAAATGAAGTTATTTAACTATTAGAAAGAAAAACATATAAAATTAAAACATCATTTTGTTTCCAATATGAAGTATTGAAAATTCGTTTATATTATTATATATATATATGTATATATATATATATATATATATATATATATGTATGTAAATATTAAAGTATGGTGAAATCGAGTCGGGATTGAAAATCGGGGCGGGGGTCGGGGATCGGGCCGGGGACACATAAAAACCCGGCCCCGGCCCGCTCCCCGATTTTTTTAAAAAATTGTCCCCGCTCCCCGGCCCGTCCCCAAAAAAATCCCCGAATCCCCGCCCCGTTCGGTGCAGGGATCGGATCGGGATCGGGCGGGCCGGGATGAATGCCCATCCCTAGTTGTGGAGTTGCTGTCAAGGCATAACTCAATGGTCCTTTCGCTATAAAGTCCATAATAGGGTGAAAATCTGTTAACACCCCTTCCTTGTTGGTGATAGCTGCAACATGATTGTTCATCATAAAATCAAATTCACCAAACTTGAAAGCTACTGATTTGGGTAGTCTTCTTTGAGCTGCCATTTTTGATCTGAAAAGAACTTGAGAAAACTTGAAATTTATTAGTGATTTTGAGAACTCGAAAGTGTTTTTGCTTTAGAAAATATGAATTAGAAGAAAGCAATAAACAATCAGAGTCTCAAAATAAAGATATATTCAAAAATTCTTTAGACCCACTAACCCACGTTGACACGTAGGTTGACAGATGTCAGTCCCTGAAAAATGCAATTGCCTACGATTTTTGGAAAATAAAATCCAAAATTGATTTTAATAAAATAAATCAGGGTGTAAATTAATGTTTTAAAAGATTTCACCTGAACGATAGGTGAAGAAAATAAATAATGACAGAATAATTTGAGAAGGGGTATTTGTAAATTAATAGAAGAAGAATGTCACTGGAAATAAAAATAAAGGGTATTGACACTAGCAAAATGGTTTGAAAGGAATATCGTATAATTAATAGAACAAGTTCAAATTATTCGAAATAAAAATGAAGAGTAAAATTTGCTTGCAAGAAGGGATTTCGAAAGAACAAATAAATAATACAAAAGGTTTCAAATCACTTGAACAATAAGTGAGGGATAATATACTTGCCTCAATACATGATGTTTCCATTTCCATCACAAGGATTCTTTACTCGCTCTACATCAGTCTCTATTTTCTTATACGTGGACCTCTACTCGCCCTTACATTCATCTTTCTTCTATCATTTGTCTGCTTCCACACGAACATACTCGTCTACCCCGATACTTATCTTTCTCCTTAAGATTCCATCTACTCCCGTACTGGCTGAAAACTAGCCTCTGACTGCTACCTATACAAAGGTAAAGTACTATTTTAGTACGCGTATAATCGTAACCGTCTGACTCTGTTCTACCGAAACGCTTCCTATACACTTTACAATTTATCACATATAGCTCATACAGATCATATTCTCGAAATATTAACATATAATCACACCCCATGTCTTGAGGGTTTGACAGAAAAATCTTAGGATAAAATTATTCACATCTGGAATTCTAGTTCGTGACAATATTAACATTCAACCAATAAGACCACTTATACTTAAGGAATGCTACACAATACAACACGTATTATGATTACCAAATGGTAACCAATAATTCTGGAAACCAAGTCATTACTTTGGAGATGTTTCTAAGTAACATAAATGTATAATCTAACATTTATACAATTGTAGCAATTTCAATCCTAGCAACAGTTTACCTAGTTTACCACATGTACCATGTATAACAATTTCAACACCATCACTACGCCCGACTACTTCTCTGCTATCTACCCTTTTGTCTCATTTCTTTACTTCCTTCTCTTCTTCTCTTCGCCCCTTTTTCCAACCCAAAACACACACATGACCATATCACACACATATATAAACCACCACACATAATCACACATTCATTTGTGCACACGACCACACAAGCACTACACATTCTTGCCCTTATTCTCACTCCCCAAACCCCATGCTCCAGTCCACACCAACACATATCCACCATTTTTGTAACTCGCACGAACAAACCCACATACATACCATCACCCCAGTCCTCTCTCTTTCTTTTCTTACTCCACCCATCTGCCCCTTTCTCTTAGCAGTTAACAGACATGACTCACACACTTGGCACAAAATACACGCACACCTGGTCACGACACACACACAGAGTTCACTTTCCTTCTTTTCTCAATCCTCATCTCTGCCTTAGGTCTCTCCCCTGTTCTGCTTCTACAACCCCCAAACAAACACAACACCCATTTCACTACTAATCTCGAATCAAATGTTTCTATACAATTACTACTGTAAAACTAGTTTAGCAACAACAACGCAAACATACATACACTCCTTATACATCACCTCTACCACCTCTTCCCCTCTGCTCTCCCTCCACTACGACTTAACTCTTCTTCTACTTCTCTGCCTTACATCCTCTACCAAACACGCATACGCACAGGTACTCTCCCACCTACACCCCTCTCTATTCGAACAACAACTTCGATTACTTACAACTCACATACGCGGTTGATTACAACACCCCCCCAGCTTCAGCTTGCAACCTAACCATCCCTTATTTCTAACTCACCACCATCGGCAGCCTCACACAACCTAACCAGCGAAAAGAAACACACACACCCACTCGGCTGTACTCACACACGCTACAAACACACACAGCACATACTACACACACTGTAAGAACCCAAATTTTTTGTAGAATTAAAACTTTTATATATATATATTGATGTGTTAACTCAAATAACTTGTAGAAGGGGGGTTGAATACAAGTTATATAATCGTGTCTGATTTTTGCTCGGATAAATAAAACAAGAACAAACGAATAAACCAAACTGTTTGTATTAATAAGATCAAATACAAACTCTACCAAAGGTGTACAAATACCTTTAGTAGCTGCTGACAATACAAATCTCTCTCTGTTTGTTTCGAACTCTCTATCAAGATTCGATCTCAGTTCCTGACATGTAGTACTTGATGCACTATTCCTGACTTGTTCCTACAGATTACTGTCTAACACATATATCCTATACAAAGTGCTAAATCCTTTATAAGATCAGGATATACAAGAAGTATAAGTAAAATTCTATTCTTAACATCACAACTCATGAATTATTCCTAACATGATGAAAAAATGAACAGTGATCCTGACTACAAGGTATTAGCAGTTCTAATGAATGAATGAGAATGGGTAAAGATTCCAAAGATTATGTGTCATGAAGAATGCAATGGGTTGATAACCTAGATTAGAATAATATATCTCCTAAGAAATAAGATATGGCATTCCAAAGAGGAAGAAGATATTCTTGTGTCATCCAAATCAATATCTGTTGTTAGTCCAGTGGTTCCGTAAAAGGGGTAAGGAATGCCCGAAAGAGAACAAGGACATTTTTATAAATATAGGGAATAAAGATGGAATAAAGAATGAATAGTATTTTTGGTGAAGATAAGAATATTATTAGACAATGCTATATAGAAGTATTCAGAACGGATTTCTGAGTTCGTATTCATGATCCAATGGCGAAATAAGTGTATGTAAACGACATCGGATTCAGAAAAATAGCACTTTTATTTTCTCCGAGATTTCCCTGGACACTGCAAGACTTAAGGATTTATTAAAAGGATTTAAGGAATTTAAATTCGAGAAGTATTAAGAAGATGGAGATTAGTATTATAAATATTAAGAAGGTTTCCGGTAAAACCCTAACTAGAAACGATTAAGTTATTCCTCCGAACGATCAACGAATTGAGCAATAAACGGACAAAGAAACAAGCAGGGGATCAAGATACATGCATGTGCTAGTAGATAACATTAAGTAACTAAGTGGTTACAAAGGTAACTAGCATACTTAGAAACTAACCAAGCAACTAAGCTTACAACATACACCATTCCACAAAATCAAGACACATGTCCAAGATGATGCAAGGAGTGACCAAAGCACTTTATTAAAGTAGCTTTAGGCAAGATATATATTATTTACATACATCACAATAATTCACATTTGCCAAGGATGAGTGCAAGAGAAGCCAAGAAAACACCATTTCTCTCATTCTCCACAAACTGCCCAGCAGAACCAAGCTCAAGAAGAAAATTCATATCTCCATTTCTATCCATGATAAAATCACCATATTTTAACCATAGCTTCTCCACTCCATGGGAAAGGTTATTTCCAAATTTCATGGTAATCTAATGAGTATAGCCTAGTCAAAACGCCTCCCCAAGTTGAAGAAACCAACCTGCCTGTTCTTGGCAGTTTCTGTCCAGCGGGAAAAGAGGGCTCAAAACCATAGCTAGGAAGCTTTGTTTTTGGTTATCTATAGCTCAAATCAAATCTTATGCAGAGACGAAGATGTGGTAAAAATCTGAGAGCCAAACTCTTATTTTTCGATTTGTTATGATTTTTACAAAAGTGATGATGAATAGTAACCCTTAGAAACTAACTTTGTTTTCTTGCTTGATTTGGATGATCCAAGCTATCTTAAAGCTATACAAGGACTATATCAAGCTTATTAAGGCTAGAACACTCTCCAAGGAAGGTATAATCCTTAAGAACCCTATATCTTATTTTAAGATTATGTATGTTTTTGGTGGATTTTAGCATAGTTATGATATTAGTGTTTTCATGAGCATGATCTTGTAGTTGGTTTAACCATATGATGATTATGATGGTGAAGAGTAATATTCCTGGACTTGTTGAGATGTATAACATGTGTATAAGATGTATGTATGACCGGTGTGGCTTGGTTGTGTTGAAAACAATTTAGAAACGTTCGATTTATAGCCGTTGTAATGTCGAAATTTCGATAACCCTTAAGAAACTGTGCATTACAGTAGTTTTTACTCACTGTTTAGCTTTGTATTCTGCCATGACAAGCTAGATTATGTTATAATATTCGTTTTGATATAAAGATCGTATGAAATGGACTTACGGTTTAGGAGTTATGATTAAATTCGTAAAAGTTGTTAGAAACCGTAAACGAAAGTTCGTACCTGACATTGGATTCCTTTAATACTACGAAATCAGTGGCGAATCTTGATAATTAAATATTAGAGGTAAAAAAGAAAGATATGAGAGAAAACCACATGTCGAATGGATCGTTTTCCGATTTTATAAAAATGTTCGAATCAAGGTTAAACGCGAACGAACCCTTAAAAGTACACTTGGTTATAACTTTGGAAAATCACTTAGAAAACGAGCAATGAAACTAGAGGTATAATCTTGGTTCGTAAACAACCGACCTTAGAACTTATACGACTTAAGAAGTTAAGATTATACCAAGTGTAACGAACAAATGTCGGATCGTAGCGGTAATAAAACTGGTTACACTAAAAGGTGCATACCGAGATAACTTGGAAATGTGTTTCGACTTAAGCAAAGTTTATACTTAGCCTTTTAAAATTGTTAAGTAATTAATCTCGGATATTCTAATTGCTTATAGATAACTGAGCAGACCCAGGGCACACTACCTCTACCCACACCCGACTATCAGGCAAGTTTCAAATCCTTTTTAAAAGGTTGTTGTTGTGAATATATATATATATGCTTTCTGTTATACATATGTCATAGCATGCATGCCTACTTTCAAAGTCATATTGATATACTTGTTCCCTGAATTATTGTTGACTTATAAGCTAGATAGTTAATATATCAGTTATAAGCCGGATATTACTAAGACCCTTAGCGAAGGGTAGTTGAATCTCATTATTTGATCATAGACCGGGAGTCGTAATTCCTTGATACATTGATATTATTTTCAGAAGAAAATAATTAAGTAAATATTTTCCATTTATTATCTGGAGAATATTATTTGGAATATTCCTTAGAGATTATTTGACAAATATTATTTGGAATATTCATCCGATATTTATTTATTCGATGAATATTATCTTTAATATTCATCTAAGGTTGATTTAATATTCGAATATTATTTCGAACCCTCATTTAAGTTATTTACTTAAAGAATATTCATTCAAGCTTATTTACTCAATATATATTATTTTGAATATTCATTCGAGTTTATTTATTTAATGAATATTATTTTTAATATTCATTCGAGCCTTATTTATTTAAATGAATATTATTTCAAATATTCATTCAAACTCTATTTATTTTATAAATATTAGTTTGAACATTGATTCGAACTCAAGTTATTCGATAAATATTATTTTAAATATTCCCTTGAGACAATGAATATTATCTTCAACATTCATTTAAAGTCGATTCAATTATTGAATATTATTTCAAATATTCATTCGATAATCATTTCTTCAATAAATATTATTAAGTTGAATATTCGTTATTAGTTCAATGAATATTATCTCGAATATCCATTGGCTGATTATTTCTTCAAATAAGTATTATTATTAACTTGAATATTCATTATTCGTTCAATGAATATTATTATGGACCATTATTCGATGATTATTTTCGGCAATATTCTGTTAATTCTTATAATTGAAGAAATATTCCTTGGAATATTTATTTAAATCTTATAACTCCTTTCGAAATGATTTACTTCATCCAAAAATCATCTTCGACCTTCAAATATTATGTAGATTATTTCAGTGCCTTATTTTTATTATTATTATATTATCAAGGAAGGTTCTCAGTAATTCCATCTGCATTCGATTCTATTATAATGGAACCATACTTGAGAAATGTTATTTATCTTGTGGACTTCCCGGTCATAAATTCTTTGAAATTATTCGTGTCACTCGCAACTTGGTTGCTATTATGCATTGACTCTTTGTCTACCCACTCATCATTCGAGGGGTAAGAATGTTGGAACAAGTTGATATCCATTAAACAAGCTGCAACTTGGGAAATATTGGTGAATCTTCCTTTCCAACTAGATACGACTACTTTGTGGAGTCTTATCAACAAGTATTACACTTGGGGAAAGGGGGAAGATCTTTACGTTTCAGAGTTATGGATGTTATACGAACTAGGAGTCGTGTAAGAGGCCGAGTAGCTCCGGTCCATCCCATTGGCCCAACCGTTGGCCGGGGAGATCTAGCAGGGCGGTAGACAAGTAAATCCGTCACTTCTTCCTTCTACCGGTAGTAAAACTAATTTGAGCTTTACAATCTGCGACTGATCATCGTAAAGATTGGAACAGCGGGCGCGGTGAAAACTCCAGTATTAGTTCATCATCCAAGATTGGAATCTTCTGCAACATTATCATTGTTAGCAGGGTTGAAAAGTAGTTGAAACTGGAATTGCAATATCTTTATTGCAAGTCCCTCTTTTATGAAAATGATGCTATCTTGCTTATTGTTAACTCGAATAACTTGTAGAAGGGGGGGGGGTTGAATACAAGTTATATAATCCTGTCTGATTTTTGCTCGATTATAAGAACAAGAATAAACGAATGAATCAAACTCTTGTTTGTATTAATAAGATCAAATACAAACTCTACCAAAGGTGTACAATACCTTTAGCAGCTGCTGACAATACAAATATCTCTCTGTTTGTTTCGAACTTCTCGAATACAAACCTTATACAGAGCTACGCACACGAACTCACAATTTCGTCTTACGCCTCACGAGCTACACTCTTTTACAATGATATTGAGAGAGTATTTATAATGCTACCTATCAACTAATAACAGAAAGATATAATCTATACATGACAATGTTCTGCCTTCTAGTCGATAGTTTCCTTCAATAGAAAACTCTTTCCTTCATAATATCTTCTTGCTTGTTCTTCAAACAACGATCCTGTTTTATAGCACTTGCCAGTTTCTGTAGCATCCATAATGACATCATCAGTAACACGACTGATATCAGGATCTGCACACTGCATCAGTATCTGATCAACCATCAGTATTGGACACGTCATCAGGATTTGCTCTCTGTTCCTGACATGTAGTCTCCGATACACTGTTCATTCCTGATTAAACTATACAGATAACTGTTTTACACATAAAACCTATATACAGTGCTAAATCCTTTATAAGATCAGGATTACAAGAAGTATAATGTGTAAATTCTATTCTTAACATCACAACTTATGAATTATTCCTAACAATCTCCCCCTATTTATGCTTTACAATCTGAAGCATAAATCTAAGTTGTGGATGTCAAAACATATAACAATGCAACCAGAATAGAATTTATGAATGTAGAATTATGAAGTTAAGTACCTCCTTCTCAGATGTAGACATTTATCTAGTACTTAGAAGTAAGAATTTTAACTATTAATGCTGCTCTTCCTTTACCACTTCCTAGCTGAGATTCACCACTGTCACTCCTGGTTCTTCTTTTCACTACCATTTGTCTGATCTTTATCTCCCCCAGCTTTAGATTTATCTTTATCTCCTTCAGTCTGGTAGTGTTGTTGTTGTCTTTGAATTGTCTTTATCTCCCCCTTTTTGACATCAGCAACATTAATTCCAAGAGATTCAGAAACAGAACAAATGAGATTCATAAGAACTGCTTGATTTTCCATAATTGTGACTTGGTTATCTTCAAGTGATTGAAGTCTTGTTTGAATAGCAATTTGAGAATTCTGAATATCTTTCAAAACATCAGAATGAACTTCAATGTTGGAAGTGCTTCTAGTATCTTCAGTATCAGAATCAGAAAGAACTTTATCTTCAATTCTTGTAGAAGAAGTTGCTTGAGTTGTATGATATTCAAGTAATAAAACCTGATTAGAAGTATCAACATCTTCATCTTTCTGTTCTGGAACTGAAACATGATCATCATCTCCTTCACCAGTATTCTGTGTACTAACATCTTCAAATCCTGACTCCTCCTTAGAGTGATCAGAGACTGTTGATGTCTCAATTCTAGCTGATATTGGAAGTACATACAAAAGAACACTAGGATCATTAGGATCTTCATCTGGTACATATGTATCAAGAAATTGCTTTATCCTGGCACCTCTTCTGTTAATGATTCCTGCAAGCCTCTCCTTTTGCTTCTGAGCTTTAACTTCTGGCTTTGCATTGTGATGTGCTAGGTCATTCTTCTGATACATTTTGATGAATGAATAAGTACCAGCATCCATACCCAAATTTTCAGACCAAGATTCAGGAAAAACCTGATCCCAGAAATCAAATGATGGTTTCCTAATTTTCTCTCCCTCACTATGGAGTTGATCATCCATACCCTCATTCTCACTTTGACTTTCTAAAGTCAACACTCTTTCTACCTCACCTTTTGCCTGGTCAGGAGCCAGCCGCTCAAATTGTGGATCTAAGTCCATCTTTTCAACTGTATCACTCAAATTTAGATAAGTGCTCTCATGACCTACAGAAAAATAGAGTTTAGAAGGAGTTTTTATACCTGAACTCACATGGAGAGAGGGTTCCTCATATGGCATGTGGCTTGAGGTTTTCTCCAAGGAGTGAGCTGCTATAGTGTCTGAACCCATACAATCATCTTCTTTCCTTTCAGAAACTACAGGCTCCAGTATACCACTTTCAGGTTGTTTACTAGACTCTGATGTCTTCAGTAATACTTCATTAGACACCATAGTTAGTATATCACCATCTTTAAGTGTTGTTTGCTGAGACACACCCTCAAGGTGGATAGACTCTGACTGAACAAAATGTGTTTGATCTTCAGAAAAATCAACCAAAGTCATTCCTCCCATATCATAGGGTATCTCACTTGCATTCTCAGTCATCACAGAAGACCTTTCAACATCAGCTATCACAGCTCCTGAGTCATCCTTCCTCTGACTAGATGGTTCTTGTGTTACAGTGACTGTGATCTGATCTTTCCTACTATTCACCACTGGTGCAATAGTATCTTCTGTTGACTGCTTCCCTCTATCTACTTCCTCCAGTTGTTCACCTTGAGCTGAAGCATCTTCAATAATTACATCCTTGTCAAATAAATATGCATGAAGTGATTGAAGTGCAACATGCTTCGAGAGTCCAAATTTCTTGACTAATTGTCTTCTGACAGATACATAGAAATACATCTTCATTAAGTCAAGTCTTTGATGTAGAAGTCCATATTCATCTGGAAATAAAAGTTTTGGTACTTTTTCAACCAAAAAGTCTAGAACAGGCCTTGACAACTTCACTTTGAGAGAAATTAGTCCCATAGCCAGTCTGTATGATAATGTAGTTTCCCATGAAGAATCAATATCCAGATTTCTCTTGTCAAATACTGACATAGATGTAGCTTGATTTGTAGAAACCTGCATGATATTAGTTGGACTAGATTCTGTGTGTGTAGGTGACAATTGAATCTTTCTCCTTGTTCTCCTGATATAGTGAGCAAAAGATTTATCCTGAGAAGACTCAAGAGGTGTAGACACAGAAGTGATCTTGGGATGAGATCTTTGTTCAATAGACACAGTCTTTTGAGAGACAGTATCCAGTAACTGTTTTCCCTTTTTAAGAACTACAGCCTTTTGTGAGACTGCAGCCTGGCTGTGACTAGGTTTTTCATCTCTTTGTGCTAACAAAGAAAGTTGAATTGCAGCCTTCAATTCTGCTCTCTCTGCAAGAGTTAAATCATCATCATCTTCACTAGAATTACTACTACTACTTGACACAACAAATCTTCTCTTCTTTACAACTGATGTCTTTTGAGAAACACCAGAGGTTGGTTTCTTTGAAACAATAGGCTGTGGATCAAAATTTGGTTCTTGAATTGTTTCAGAGACTATGATGTTTTGGGCTACTTGGGTAGACACAGGTGGGTTCTTCTCCAATTGAGATTCCTGAGCCATTTCACCACAAAAGAAAGAAGAATTGTAGATAGTAGGAAGATGAGTGTTAAGAATTACCTGAAAATGATGTGGATAATGAATTGCAGGTATTTCATCTAGATTCTTTTCATTGTCCTTCTTTGTAATATCAGAGAAAATTCTCTTTTGCTGTTCATAAGAAGAAACACAATGTTCCCTACCAAATCTAGCTTCAACATCAGGAATAAAATGGTTAATAAATAATTGCATAAATCTATGATAATAAACCATTTTCCTGTTTTGATCTCTTGACCCAAGTTTAATACTCATCTGACTTAAGATAATATGACCAATGTTAATTACTCTGTCATAAAGCAAACTATAAGCAATATGAGATGTAACAGAAGTAATTTGTTGAAAAGAACTACATTTACCAGTAAAACATTTAGCAATTTGATCAAAGTAAAAAGACCATTCCTTTCTAAGAAAAGTTCTATTCAACTGGCTCATGTTATCTAGAGGTCCACTATAACCTAATTCAGACAACATAGTTCTTATATCATCATCAGATGGTACATTCTCATAACTATCAGTAACAGGTAAGCAAAGTACTGAACTAACAACAGATTCAGTAATGTCAAATAAATCTTGTCCTAAATGTAGAACAATCTTACCTGATTGACTCTGAGTAGAATCAATTACCTCAGCATTCTCCCAAGCTTGTGAAACAGCTACTTGATTAATCTGTGGAGATGCTGTCAATGCATAACTTAATGGTCCATACGCCAGAAAGTCCATGATTGGATGAAAATCAGATGACACTCCTTCCTTGTTGGTAATAGCTGCAACATGATTGTTTGTCATAAAATCAAAGTCACCAAACTTGAAGGCTACTGATTTAGGTAATCTTCTCTGAGCTGCCATTCTTGATCTGAAAAGAAACTTGAAAAATTCTTGAAATGGATTAGTGATTTTGAAAACTCAAGAGTGATTTTTGCTTTAGAGAATGTAAAATTAGAGAAAGCAATTACACGATTAGAGTTTCAAAACAAATATATTTCACAAATCTTTCAGACCACTATCCCACGTTGACACGTAGATTGACAGGTGTCAGTCCCTGAAAAATGCAGTTACCCACGATTTTTGGAAAATAAAATCCAAAATTGATTTTCATGAAATAAATCAGGGTATAAATAAGCAATACTGATCAGCTCCCTTTTCCTGATGACCTCTCATCAAAATAATCACAAGCAATGATTTTCACATCCTGATGGTCACACATGAAATCCTGACCAATATTATCAGAGACATAATATGGAGTTTTTCACGTGGCATTTTTCTTTTATCTGAAAAAGAAAATAAACAATTAATCTGAACAGAAAATCAATTGGTTAGATATTTTCAATATTTCTTGAAACAAGAAATACAGTCTCATGCAATAATTAGCATTTGACTTCATTAAGACTTCCAAGTGACTGCTCAACTTCTCACGTCTTCCTTTAAAAGAACCAAACGCCTTGTGCCATTCTCCATAACCTTTCAATTTCTTTTCTTCTCAACAATGCTTCTCAAACCAAAAATCCCTTCAAACCCATTTTTCAGATTTTTCTTGGTCGATGAACATCCTGTTCTTGATCATCTCTTTGAACAAACGACTCTTCTCATCGAACTAATCATGAATGGATTGGTTTTCGATAATATCCAGAGGTTTCTCCTAGAACATCCATCTGTTGGATACAATCTTCCCCTAACCTCCTCAAAACTTGAGGATGAAGAATTTGGCTGAGAGTCTGAGGTTGATCTTGATGGAGATGCTATTCATTTAAGTTAGCTGCTCTCATTCAAGTTGCCCAGACAAGGAATCCAAGAGCAAACGAGGCTTTCATCCCCTGATGGATTTCTTGAGATGCTCCTTGTCCTGTTCCTCAGAGTTCATATCAAAGACAAGTATAGAATAGAAATTTAGACAAAAAGATGTTGTATTTCATTTCCATGTAATGATTTTTATTAATGAAAATACAATTTCTTGTTATCTGCTTGTCTTTTGATTTCTGAATGATGTACAAATTATCAGTATGCAAATATCAAAACTTGCTAGCATAGACTTAACACATCACAGAATCAGATTACTACACAAAGTAAACGTCAGGATCTGAAACAATTTTCATAATCCTGATACTGACACAATACTGATGACGTCAGCATCCTGATAACAAATCTAATCCTGATGATTATTAACAAGTCTATCATACTGAAATTTATCAAGGCAATGTGTTATAGCTAAAACATTTAACAATCAAATATAGATCCTGACAAGAATATCAAGTCTATAAGCTAAGAACAACATACCTTGCTACTTTTGCAGATGTTAAAGATCTAAAAATTTAACATTCCTAACTCACTTACTAGTCTACTGAATGTAGTCTCATCAAGTGGTTTAGTTAGAATATCTGCAAGCTGTTTGTCAGTAGGAACAAAATGAAGTTCCACAGTACCATTCTCAATATGTTCTCTAATAAAATGATACCTGACATCAATGTGCTTAGTCCTTGAATGTTGAACTGGATTTTCTGCAATTTTAATAGCACTAGTATTATCACAAAACATAGGAATATTACTAAGTGTCATACCATAATCCATCAACTGATTTCTTATCCAAAGGAGCTGTGCACAACAACTGCCTGCTGCTATGTACTCAGCTTCTGCAGTTGAGGTTGAAACAGATTGTTGCTTCTTGCTAGCCCAAGAAATCAATCTATTTCCCAAGAATTGACATGTACCTGTAGTGCTTTTCCTGTCTATTTTACACCCTGCATAATCAGAGTCTGAATAGCCAATTAGAAAGAAATCAGATTCTCTAGGATACCACAAACCAAGATTTGGAGTTCCTTTGAGATATCTAAAGATTCTCTTCACAGCAATTAAATGAGATTCCTTAGGATCACCTTGGAATCTAGCACTTAAACAGGTAGAAAACATTATATCTGGCCTACTTGCAGTTAGATATAACAAAGAGCCTATCATGCCTCTATAACTAGTATTATCCACACTCTTCCCCTTAGGATCAGAGTCTAGTTTAGTGGCTGTTGCCATGGGTGTTTTTGCAACTGCACAGTCTTGAAAGTCAAACCTTCTTAAAAGATCTTTGATATACTTTGACTGATTAATGAAAATACCAGTCTCAGTCTGTTTGACCTGCAAGCCTAAGAAATAATTTAGTTCACCCATCATGCTCATCTGATACTTAGACTGCATAAGCTTGCTAAACTTAGCACATAACTTCTCATTAGTAGAACCAAAAATAATATCATCAACATAAACTTGAACTAAAAGCAATTCACCTTTTATCTTTCTAAAGAATAGAGTTTTGTCAATTGTACCTCTTGTGAAGCCATTTTCAAGAAGAAATTTAGACAAAGTCTCATACCATGCTCTTGGTGCCTGCTTTAGTCCATAGAGTGCCTTGTCAAGTTTGTAGACATGATTTGGAAACTTTGGATCAACAAATCCAGGTGGCTGTTCTACATATACTTCTTCATCAAGTTTGCCATTTAGAAAAGCACTCTTAACATCCATCTGGTATACCTTGAATTTTGAATGAGCTGCAAATGCAAGAAACATTCTGATTGCTTCCAATCTTGCTACAGGTGCAAAGGTCTCATCATAATCAATGCCTTCTTCCTGAGAATATCCCTTGGCCACCAGTCTTGCTTTGTTTCTTACAATCATACCAGATTCATCTAGCTTGTTTCTGAAAACCCATCTTGCACCAACAATAGATCTATCTTTAGGTCTTGGTACCAGTTTCCAAACTTTGTTTCTCTCAAACTCATTTAACTCCTCCTGCATTGCAATTACCCAATCAGGATCCTGTAAGGCTTCTTCAACCTTCTTAGGTTCATTCTTTGAGAGAAAGCAACTATACAAGCATTCATTTTGAATTGATCTTCTAGTTCGAACACCACTATTTGGATCACCAATTATCAAATCTTCAGTATGATCCTTTGTCCATTTTCTAACAGGTGGTAGATTAACTCTGCTAGTCTCTCCCCCTAAGTTAGTGGTATCTTTTGTAGAAGAATTCTCTCTACCTTCAAAAACTCTCCTTTGATCAATAGAATCAGTAGATTCCATATTGCTGCTAGTTACTGATCTTTCCTCAGTAGACTCTGAAAGGTCAGTTCCTGATGGAGTAGACTCTGAAACGTCAATTCCTGATGGAATAGACTCTGAAAGACTAGTCTGCTCCTGATGATCACTGTGTTCTCTCTGATTGATTTGCTCCCCCTCAACAGTAGCATTCCTTTGAGAAGCAATAAAAATTCCTTCTGGAGAACCTTCATCATCACTTGAGAGTATCTCAGAAATCTTCAGATTTTCAAATTCCAATTTGTCATGGCTTTCATCAGTTTGCAAAATTCCAAATTTCTTATCATCAAATGCAACATGAATTGATTCCATAACAATGTGAGTTCTGAGATTATAAACTTTGAAGGCCTTAGATGCTGAATATCCTAGAAAAATTGCTTCATCCGATTTGGCTTCAAATTTTCCAAGTTGTTCTGGATGAACTTTTAGGACATAGCATTTACATCCAAAGATGTGAAAATATTTCACACTTGGTTTCTTTCCTTTGATCATCTCATAGGGAGTTTTTCCATGACTATTTACCAAGGTACAGTTCTGAGTGAAACATGCAGTGTTAATAGCTTCTGCCCAAAAGTAGGTTGGAAGTTTTGCATCTGCAAGCATGGTTCTTGCTGCCTCTATGAGAGTCCTGTTCTTTCTTTCCACTACACCATTTTGTTGAGGTGTACCAGGTGCAGAAAACTGTTGAGTAATTCCATTGTCTGCACAAAACCCCTCCATTGTATAATTCTTGAATTCTGTACCATTGTCACTCCTAAGTACTTTGACTTTGTACTCAGAGTTATTATGAATATTCTTGATGAGTTCAATGATTTGCTGAGGAGCTTCATCCTTCTTGTGTAGAAAGAACACCCATGTGAACCTTGTGAAATCATCCACCATAACTAGAGCATATCTTTTCTTGCTGATAGACATAATGTTTACTGGACCAAACAGATCAAGATGTAGCATGTGAAATGGTTCAGTAATTGAATTTTCAGTCTTGCTCTTGAAAGTGGTTCTTCTTTGCTTTCCAAACTGACATGCATCACAAAGTCCATCTTGCACAAAATTCGCCTGAGGTAGGCCTCTCACCAAATTGTATTTAACAAGTTGATTAAGCTTCTTGAAATTAAGATGTGAGAGCTTCTTGTGCCAATTCCAGCTTTCATCATTTGTTGCTTTGCTGTAGAGACATCTAACAATTCCTTTAGATGTATCACTTAAGCTGGCTTCATATATGTTACCATGCCTTTGACCAGTTAGAACAATGTCTCCATTCTGCATATTCAAGACTTTGCATCCTTCTCTGTCAAAGATTGATTTGTAACCTTTATCACCCAGTTGACTTATGCTTAAAAGAGTATGTTTCAAGCCTTCAACCAGTGCTACATTTTCTATGATGACATTCCCCAAAATAATTGAGCCATATCCCAGAGTTTCTCCTTTGTTGCCATCTCCAAAAGATATTACTGGGCCAGCTTTCCTCTCAAACTTTGTAAGCAGGGACTTCTTTCCAGTCATGTGTCCAGAGCATCCGCTGTCCAAGATAATTGAATGCTTCTTTCCTGTGCCCTGCAAACAAAAAGTAACTAGTTAGAATTTTTTAGGACCCAACTTTGATTGGATCCTTTCTTACTAGATTTAGAGACAACAGATTTTGAAGATTTTGCCTTTATTTTACCTGTTGCAGAGTCAACTTTAGACTCTGATCTCACAAACTGTTTGTGACTAGGAGTTTCAGATTTCAAAGAATAATAGTCATAATACAGTTCATGATATTCTCTACACATGTAAATGGAATGAAGTAAACTACCACAATGATAACAAGCTTTTTGTGGTTGGTATTGAATTTTCTGAGTCTTGGGGAATCTGGACTCAGTTTTCCAAGAAGGTTTTTGATTGCAGTCTAGGGCCAAATGATTATGATTTCCACACTTATAGCATTTTTTCCTAGGTGCATCAGGTACATTCTTGTAATTATTCTCTTTGTTAATACCTTCTTTTCCATTCCTATTTCTCTTGATCTTGCTAGACTCTGAAAGACAATCTAATCTCTGTTTCAACTGAGACTTAGACAGAAACCCTATGTTTACATTCTTAGGTTTCTCTAACACTTTCTCATCTGAATAACTATTGTTAATTCTCTTGTGTACAACAGGGGTACCTTTTGAATCAACAAATTTAACATGATTAGGTTCAGAAACAATTTTCTTACCTTCAGATTTAGATGTGTTAGCTTCTACCTTACTATCATTATTGACAATAGCTACTTTTTCTTCTTGTCTAGCCTTATCAAAACCTAAACCATTAACCTTACCACGAATTCCACTCTCAAAAATTTCTATTGTCTTCTTACTGGAATTGTTAATGGTCTTAATCACATCTCTCTCTTCTTCTAGTTCTTTTCTGACATAGTCATAAGCCTCAAGAATTACACTATAATCATGCTTAGCTTTATCAGAACTCAACTTGTATTCTTCCATTTGAATTAATTCAGATTCAAGAAAATTATTTCTATCAACTAATTTATCATTCTTAACCTTAAGTTCATCTCTTTCACAAGTAAGAATTCTAAAATTAGTCATAAGATTCTTAAACTCAGCATGGATAGATCTAATTTCATCAGAATTTAAGCTATCAAATGAATCAAGAGAGTGAAGTGATACCTTATCAGAGGATGGAGAAGTTTTCTTTGGAGATCCAGGTTTGTCTGAACTATTGGCCATCAATGCAATGTTTTCATAATCCAATTCATCTTCAGAGTCACTGGAATCAGCCCAATCCTTCTGTGTGACCATAAGTGCATTACCCTTTCCTGAATTCCTAGGCTTCTTACACTCACTAGCAAAGTGTCCAAGCTCGCTGCAGTTAAAGCACTTGATCTTGGCCTTATCAAGCTTGACAATTGTACTTTTGCTCTTGTCACTCTTCTTCTCCTCCTTCTTTTGAAAAGGTCCTTTGCTAAATCTTCTCCTGTTGAATCTGCCTTTCTTGAAGGCTTTAGCAAACATAGCAAAGAGTTCTTGCATCTCAGATTCAGAATCATTGTTGTCAGAGTCCATATCAGTAGTCTCTGACTCAGAACTTTCTTTGCTTTTCTTCTTCCTCGAATTCTTTACAGCAATCTCTTCATGCTGTTCTTCAGGAAGCTTCTTTACTTCAGATTGAGCAGTAAGTGCAATAGTCTTCATCTTTCCTTCACTCCTGCTCTTCTTCTGCTGCTTGTCAAGTTCATAAGCTCTCAATTTTCCATAGACTGCCTCTAATGAAATCTCATCCAGATCATTAGCTTCCTCAATCGCAGATATCTTCTCATTGTAGAAATCAGGCAAAGCTTTCATGAACTTTGTATTCATATCCTCCAAGTCATAATATTTACCATGCATGGCCATCTCATTGATGAGTTTTGTAAACCTATCAAAGGTATCAGTAAGTGACTCACCAGACTTGGATTCAAAGTACTCATACTGTTGTATAAGTAATGTCCTCATATTCTTCCTGACAGGCTTAGTTCCTTCACAGTGAACCTTAAGATTGTCCAATATATCCTTAGCAGTTTTACAAGAGAGAACATAATTAGTGAGAACAGAATCAAGACTATTGAATAATATGTTTCTCACTTTAGCATCTTTAAGAACACTCTCCTTGTCCTTATCTGACCATTCAGATTTTGGCTTCTCTGCTGTATGTTCTGGAACAACCTTACCATCAACAGTTGCTTGTCCAACGACCTTTGTTGGAACAAAAGGTCCATCTCTGATTCTGTCAAGATAATCAGGATCTGTTGCTTCCAGATGATGCAACATCTTTACTTCCCATAGAGTATATTCGTTTCTCTTGAGCATAGGAATCTTAGTATTCCCATCCTTGTAACCAGACATGATTGCAGATCTTTATGATTATTCGAAATCAACCTGCTCTGATACCAATTGTTAACTCGAATAACTTGTAGAAGGGGGGGGTTGAATACAAGTTATATAATCCTGTCTGATTTTTGCTCGATTATAAGAACAAGAATAAACGAATGAATCAAACTCTTGTTTGTATTAATAAGATCAAATACAAACTCTACCAAAGGTGTACAATACCTTTAGCAGCTGCTGACAATACAAATATCTCTCTGTTTGTTTCGAACTTCTCGAATACAAACCTTATACAGAGCTACGCACACGAACTCACAATTTCGTCTTACGCCTCACGAGCTACACTCTTTTACAATGATATTGAGAGAGTATTTATAATGCTACCTATCAACTAATAACAGAAAGATATAATCTATACATGACAATGTTCTGCCTTCTAGTCGATAGTTTCCTTCAATAGAAAACTCTTTCCTTCATAATATCTTCTTGCTTGTTCTTCAAACAACGATCCTGTTTTATAGCACTTGCCAGTTTCTGTAGCATCCATAATGACATCATCAGTAACACGACTGATATCAGGATCTGCACACTGCATCAGTATCTGATCAACCATCAGTATTGGACACGTCATCAGGATTTGCTCTCTGTTCCTGACATGTAGTCTCCGATACACTGTTCATTCCTGATTAAACTATACAGATAACTGTTTTACACATAAAACCTATATACAGTGCTAAATCCTTTATAAGATCAGGATTACAAGAAGTATAATGTGTAAATTCTATTCTTAACATCACAACTTATGAATTATTCCTAACACTTATCTTGACATAGCAGATATTTCCACGGAATATATATGTTTTGAGTTACCTTGTAACTTCATCCTTTATATTGATCTGGCACTCTTTTCGTTAATGCATCGCATATGGTTTCAAATATACTTTTGAACTGTCATATATATCACTATGCAGTTATATTATTGCTGGTGGGCTATTGATCACCCTTGCTTTATTTATTTATATCACAACAACAGCTTGATCAGATGGCCCGCACAAGGCGCATTCAGCACAAGCAGGTGACAGCCGTCAGAGGAATAACAGTTAAGATCATAGCTACCATTGCTGAAGAGGCAACCATTGGTATGCTAGATGTTAGCATTTGAGTATCAAATGTATTT
This sequence comes from Kitagawia praeruptora, assembly GCA_037693485.1. Lineage (NCBI taxonomy): Eukaryota > Viridiplantae > Streptophyta > Magnoliopsida > Apiales > Apiaceae > Kitagawia > Kitagawia praeruptora. Next base: position 139,642,383 of record CM075351.1, on the reverse strand, counting down.
ATTATATGACATATACAAATGGATGGCAAAGAGTATGTAATAGTTAAATTGTAAATCTTTTGGGTTGTAAGAACTCAATCTTGTGATTAATAAAATTTGGTAGTTACTCTGATTTCATCTCTGGGACTATAACGGGTGTGTTTTATGTTGTTGTTTTGGGTCACAAGGTTGTAATTTGATTTTTATGCTATTTTTGTGGATGGAGATTGAGACCGTAATGACCAGATCCCTGACCCGGATCTGGGGGTGTTACACACATAGTCGACCATACATACATACATATGCCGCGATATATATATATATATATATATATATATATATATATATATATATACGAATCACAGAATACACATACAGCACGGGGGCAGCAACGACGAACGAAAAAGGAAGAGGGATTAGAGAGAGATAGCAGCGAGATTGAACGAGAGAGAGAGAGAGAGAAATTGAGCGAGGTGAGAGAGAGAGCTCGAGAGATTTTTCAGAGAGATTCGATAGAGAGAACTCGGGAGAGTTCTAGAGAAATAGAGGTAAATGAATTTGGGGAAAAACACTGTTAAATTAGGGATTAAAGGAGAGAGGGATAGAGGGGAATTTTACAACAAATTTTCTAAATTAAAACAATCTAAAATTGCCCGGTAAAATAAAAATTGAATAGGTAATACTTGAGAAAAAAATCTAAATTTCATTTTTAAAATGTAGAAAATGAAATTATCTATCTCCCCATATTTTTAAAATATTTTTAGGATCAAAAACGAATTAAATATGAATTTTACAAGTTCTGATCCTCTAAATACCATAGAACTCTTAAAATCATTTTAAAATACTTAAACACCCAAATTAATTCATCCAAGAATTTTAAAAACTAAAATTTCAGATGACGCAAAAGATTTCGTGATTTTTAATCATTCCGATGATTTTATAAATTTTCAGAAGATCGATAATGCATATTTAAATAGATTTTTAATCACAAAAATTCAAATAAAATACACGGACCGACATTTCACATATACATCACCATATAACATGTAGACATGATGTCACATATATTTTAATTCTAAAAAAAATTAAATCATATAAATCCAATTTAATATTAAATAATAATATTTATAAATACGAATTTTCTAAGGCGTTATAGCATAACATGAACTTCAGGATTTGAAATAGTAAACACACAAATTTCACAACCCTGATACTGACAATACAATCCTGATGACGTCAGCATCCTGATAGCAATCCTAATCCTAATGTTTATTAACAAGTCTATCATACTGTAATTTATCAAAGTAAAATGTTACAGCTTAAGCATTTAACTATCAAATATAGATCTTGACAAGAATATCAAGTCTATAAGCTGAAACACATACCTTGCTACATTTGCAGATGTTAAAGATCTAGAAATTTAACAATCCTAACTCACTAACCAATCTAATGAATGTAGTCTCCTCAAGTGGTTTAGTTAGAATATCTGCAAGTTGTTTGTCAGTAGTAACAAAATGAAGTTCCACAGTACCATTCTCAATATGTTCTCTAATAAAATGATACCTGACATCAATGTGCTTAGTCCTTGAATGTTGAACTGGATTTTATGCAATCTTGATAGCACTAGTATTATCACAAAACATAGGAATATTACTAAGTGTCATACCATAATCCATCAACTGATTTCTTATCCAAAGGAGCTATGCACAACAACTGCCTGCTGCAATGTACTCAGCTTCTGCAGTTGAGGTTGAAACTGATTGTGCCTTCTTGCTCGCCCAAGAAATCAATCTATTTCCCAAGAATTGACATGTACCTGTAGTGCTTTTCCTGTCTATTTTACACCCTGCATAATCAAAGTCTGAATAGCCAATTAGGGAGAAATCAGATTCTCTAGGATACCACAAACCAAGATTTGGAGTTCCTTTGAGATATCTAAAAATTCTCTTCACAGCAATTAAATGAGATTCCTTAGGATCACTTTGGAATCTAGCACATAAACAGGTAGAAAACATTATATATGGTCTACTTGTAGTTAAATATAAAAGTGAGCCTATCATGCCTCTATAGCTAGTGTTATCAACACTCTTTCCCTTTGGATCAGAGTCTAGCTTAGTGGCTGTTGCCATGGGTGTTTTTACAACTGCACAATCTTGAAAGTCAAACCTTTTTAAAAGATCGTTGATATACTTGGACTGATTAATTAAAATACCAGTCTTAGTTTGTTTGACTTGCAAACCTAAAAAGAATTTTAACTCACCCATCATGCTCATCTGATACTTAGACTGCATAAGATTGCTAAACTTAGAACACAACTTTTCATTAGTAGAACCAAATATGATGTCATCAACATAAACTTGAACTAAAAGCAATTCACCTTTAATCTTTCTAAAGAATAGAGTTTTGTCAATTGTACCTCTTGTGAAGCCATTTTCAAGAAGAAATTTAGACAAAGTCTCATACCATGCTCTTGGTGCCTGCTTTTGTCCATAGAGTGCCTTGTCAAGTTTGTAGACATGATTTGGAAATTTTGGATCAACAAAACCAGGTGGTTGCTCCACATATACTTCCTCATCAAGCTTGCCATTTAGAAAAGCACTCTTTACATCCATCTGGTATACCTTGAATTTTGAATGAGCTGCAAATGCAAGAAACATCCTGATTGCTTCCAATCTTGCTACATGTGTGATATGGGCTAAAAATAAGACCTAAAGACACATTTAATGTAGCATTAATTAGACCTAATATGGTCCAAACGTGGGGCCCACCAGATGGGCCCAAACCCTATTTATGATATTAATTTTGTAATTAATATTAAGGGTAATAACCAGCTCAGCAATAAGAGTCAGATAAGGATATTACTCCTACCAAGGCATAGAATTCGATATGGGAACTGACTCCTACAAGGAAGGAGTCTAGAACCTTCCTCAAGGCGATGAATTGCCCACCAAGTCACCTAATTCTACTACGATTCTAAGACTTCTCAGCCTATATAAGGGCCTGACCCCTCATTCTCAGAACTACATTTTGGCTTGATTCTCGATACGAGATACGTAGGCACTCTATGAGGACCGATTAGTCCCGATACACGGAAACAACCATTAAAGCTCGAAGCTCAACCTCCCTTAGCATTAAATACATACAAATCCTAACTGCAATTCGATAACCTAGTTTTTATTCCACAACATTTGGCGCCATCTGTGGGAAGAAAACATCAACCTTGGTTCAAACACTAAGAATAGCAACGACCTCTACCGAGGCCATACCCTCATCTCTGCTCCTCCCGCTACTGAACAGGTACCCCCAACTACAGGGGCGATCACTCAGCCTCAAGTTTCTCAGCCTATAGGGACGAATCCCCATGTTGAGAGTACGTTACCTGTAGTCATCCAGCCAAGTCAAGAAACCACCTCTCTTCAGATGGTGATCTCTCCTTTAACCAATCGTCCACTCTTGGAGGGACATATCTCCACCACTGTGCTCCCTTTGAGTACCAATTCGATGCATGGACTGTTTAACTATCTCCCTCAACAAAGGGACCCTGGACCAATCGGTCACGCATTACAGATCCGAGATCTAGAGTATGACGATTACTCTGGTCCTTATACTGACGATTCATCGTCATCTGATGATGATGATCGCGATGAAACCCCGAGGAGGCGACGTGCTAGCAAAGAACCTCGAAGGAGGACTCAGACTATCCATGACGGACACCCTTTGTCAATTGCTGAAAAGATTAAAGCTCATGAGGCTGAGATCTTAAAACTAAAGGACGATATGGCGAGGGAGCAAGCAAGATTGAACCAGAATCGACCTCCTCCAACTTCAGGAGGGGTTCCCTTTGTCGATTTGGAAAGGCCTTCAAGGAGGTAGAGAAGGGCTGATGCCCCAACTGGAAGAACAACAAGGGTGGAAACCCCTAGAAGCAACCCCAAGGATCTGATGCCACTTGGGGATCCTGATTATCCCACACCTCCGTTTACTGAGGAGGTGATGAATGCTCGTATCTCAAAGAAGTTCAAGATGCCGACAATCAAGACTTATGATGGAACGGGTGATCCCGCAAACCACGTCAGGACATTTTCGAACGCATTGTTGCTGTAGCCTGCAAGTGATGCCTTAAAGTGTAGGGAGTTCCCTCAAACCCTATCGGGCATGGCTCAAAGATGGTATAGCCGATTGCCTGCGAACTCAATTAGCTCTTTTAAGGAGTTGAGCGCTGCTTTTATCAGTCAGTTTATCAGTGGAAGAGTTCATGAGAAAAGCTCCGCATCCCTCATGTACGTGGTGCAAAGGAAGAATGAAAATCTGAGAGATTACCTCAAGAGGTTCACTAAAGAGACGTTGAATATCACTGATTTGGAGAATAAGGTGGCCATGGTAGCCTTGGAACACGGAACCACTGATCTATTCTTTAAAAGGTCATTGACAAAGCATCCTCCTGAAACATGGCCGAGCTCCAACGAAGGGCTGACAAGTACATCAAAGCTAAAGATAGCATGAAGAAAGAAGCCACAGTAAGTGGAGGAGGAGGTAACAACGACTCCAAGAAGAGAAAGCAAGACCATGAGTATGATGACCAGGAGTATGATGATAGGGACAAGTATCCCCGAACTAGCGAGGACTCCGACTATGCCCCTAAGAAGAACCAAGGACCGAGGTTCACTAAGTATGCAAGGTTGAATACTCCTAGGAGTCGAATCTTGTTGGACATTGAGAAGGATCAGGATTTCCGATGGCTGAAGCCACTCAAGGGTGATCCCGCAAAGAGAAACAAGAATCAGTATTGCAGATTCCACAGAGATGTGGGGCATGACACTAATGATTGCAAACAACTCAAAGATGAGATCGAGTTTTTGATTCGTAGAGGGAAACTGAGCCACTTCACTAAGGGTGACAACCGTGGTAATCAGAGAAGAGAGTATGATAGGAGGGATGATGATCAAGATCGCAACCCACAATCCCGAGGGCCAGTAATCAACATGATCTCAGGAGGCCCGACTACGGCCCGCACAATAAGGAATTCTCGGAAGGCTTATGCTAGAGAAGTGATGCGCATCATAGGAGAGGCCCCGAAGCGTGCAAAAACTAAAGTAGTGGTTGGTTTTGATGACTCAGACTTGGAAGGGGTGAAGTTCCCCCATGACGACCCGTTGGTCATAACTTATGTGATTGGAAACTCAGAGGTGAAGCGAGTCTTGATATACAATGGAGCTTCCGTTGACATTCTATTTCATGATGCATTTGTGAAGATGGGGTACAGTGATTCTCAGTTGACCCCCAATAACATTCCTATATATGGATTTAATGAAGTAGAATCCAAAGTTGAAGGAACTATTCAGTTGCCTGTAACTATTAGACAGGAGCCCAAGGAGGCCACTCAGATGTTGAACTTCCTGGTAATCAAGGCGTTTTCAACGTACAACGCTATCCTCGGAAGGACTGGACTTCATGCATTCAAGGCTGTTGCCTCAACTTATCATATGAAGATCAAGTTCCCGACCAGGAATGGTGTTGGAGAACATAAAGGTGATCAAAAGATGGCACGAAGCTGTTATGTAGCCTCGTTAAGGCCTGATGGAGTCGGGGGGCAGGTCCTTCCGATTGAAGACATGGATGTCCGCAGTAGTAAGAAACTTCAAGGAAGGCCGTCAGATGACATCATACAGAAGCCTCGGACAGCCATTGAGGCTAATGCGTTAACTGACTTCGTGGTTGAATGTACCATTGGCAACCAAGAAGTCGGGGGGAAGGAGGTAATACCCCAAGCAGGAAGTGAACCTCAGAATAATAAGGAGGAGATCAGAAGGAGTGGTGGGTGCTCTATTTTGATGGAACATCAAAAACAAAATCTGGTGCAGGCCTAGTCTTGTAAAGCCCCGATGGGCTCAAGTTATCCTAGTAGAACATAGATTCATATTTATCTAGTAGAAGTAGAAATAAGGTTCATTGAAACCATTGAAGAGCATGTTGCTCCGAGTAGGACGGTAGTACTTTATGTAAGGGTTGAACCCATTTCAAGTTATTAATGCAAGTTTGTTTTCAATTCATTTATTGTGTGATTTTATTTATGTACAAAGCACCTGATGAGTGCAAGTTAAGGATGACCAAGTACTGAAAATAAAAGAATACACGAATGGAGAACAAGAAAATGCATAAATAAAGACCCCGAAGGGTCAAGAGTTAGGTTATAGCACGACCAAATAAGAGTTTAAGTTCGTGAAGGACCCAGGTTAAAAGACGAGAAGATAAAAGCCACACGCAACAATCAAAGCCATGCAAGGCCGAGGATGTTAAGGACTAGCTACTCTTCAATATGTCTTAAGTACCTGGATTGAGGATCCAAGGATGAAGACCAATAGAGAATAATGATGTATTTGCTTGGACAACGGCTGATATGCCAGGGATTGATCCCCAATTTATAACCCTTCAGTTGAATGTCGATCCTGAACGGAAGACAATAAAATAGAAGAAGAGGAATTTTGCTCCTCAAAGGCAAGATGTCATTAAGCAAGAAGTTGACAAGCTCTTAGAGGCTGGGTTTATTGAAGAGATTCAGTTCCCCGAATGGTTGGCTGAGCCTGTGATGGTCAAGAAGGCAAATGGGAAGTGAAGGATGTGCATAGACTTCACTGATTTGAATGATGCATGCCCGAAGGACTGTTTCCCCCGGCCAAGGATAGACATGTTGATAGTTGCCACAGCTGGACATGAGATGTTGAGCTTCACGGATGGGTTCAGCAGCTACAATCAAATTAAGATGCACAAGAATGACATCCTAAAGAATGCAGGCGCTACTTATCAATGACTGGTGAATAAGATATTCGCCCTTCTGATTGGGAAAACCATGGAGGTCTATGTTGATGACATGTTAGTCAAGAGCCTATTCAAGGCAGACCATATCAAGCACCTCAGAGAGGCATTCGAAGTGCTGACGCACCACAAGATGATGTTGAATCCATCCAAGTGTGCTTTTAGCGTTGGATTAGGAAAATCTTTGGGATTAATGGTTTTGAAGAGAGGCATAGAGGCCAACCCTGATAAGATCAAAGCGGTCTTGGACATGGAATCACCCCGTTCTATACGAGATGTACAGAAGTTAACCGGCCGAGTTGCAGTCCTGGGGAGATTTATCTCCAAGTCTGGTGACAAATGCTTGCCATTCTTTTAAGCATTGAAAAAAGTGAAAAATTGTGAGTGGACTACTGAGAGCCAAGAGGCCTTTGAGCAATTGAGGAGATACATGGCAGAAGCCCCATTGTTGGCCAAACCTAGTCCCGGGGAGACTCTTTATCTATACCTGGCGGTATCCGAACAAGCGCTGAGCGCCGTCCTCATTCGAGAAGAGAAAAAGGTTCAGAAACCCATTTACTATGTTAGCAAGGTGTTGCATGGAGCTGAGTTGAATTACTCAACCATCGAGAAGTTTGGTTTGGCATTGATAACAGCCTCGAGGAAGCAGTATTTGCGAGTTGTGAAAGTTGTTACGACTCAGTTTGATGAGTGCTATGTGGAGCATATTCCAAGAAATGAGAATGTTATGGCCGATGCCCTATCTAAATTCGCTTCTTCTGAGATAGAGAATTATGCAGGGAGTGGTTACTTCTAGGTCTTGAAGGCCCCGACCATCAACTCTAAGTTGGTAGCACCGATTGATGAAGGAAGTTGAAGGATAGACCCTATCAAAGCTCATCTTGAGACTGGTTGGCTCCCTGATAATGCCTTGAAGGCACAAAAACTTTTATTGAGAAAGTGTTGAGATAAGAGGTCCTTTGTCATTCCATACTTAAAATCTTGAATCTCAAATCCCGACACAAAAATTAAGCCTTGATGGCCAACAAGGCTGTCTGCCTCCAATCGAGCTTGTCGTTTGAGTTTAAGGGCTCGAATTAAGAGTCATTAGTCAAGTTGAAACCTAAGCAAGGTTATATGAGTATAAGAATAAGGTTGGAATCCTAGAGTCAAGATAGAGGAGTGACAACTAGCCAAGGCACACCAGACTTGAAGTCAAGTGCTGAGTGGCAAATGAACTTCTTGAACGATCAACCGAGAAGCAAGACATCCACCACACGAAGTAAGGGGGCAAGAACTAAAAAGCTTCACCGCAAGAACCACATCTTAAAATGAGAATGAAGGGTTGGTTATAACCGACAACCATAAATGGATTCAAGGTTTAAAACCAAGAATTCAACAAGCGAGTTAAGGCCCAGAAGGTCACGAAAGTTATGAAAGCCAATTTGAAGTCAAAGATGTCTGTTTGGTCATCGACTTTAAATAATGACATCCGACGAACGAATACTGACGTTGAGGTCCAAATATCGATGTTCGAATACTGACATTGAGGTCCAAATATCGACGTTCGAATTTTGACGTTGAAGTTCAAGGACCGAGAAAAGGCCGACCAAGCTCCGAGGGCCGGCCGATCGAGCTCCCGAGGAGGCCTCCGGCCGATCGACCACCGGCCGACTGACCTCCCGGGGGAGCTTCAACCGACTGATGGCGATCATCGGTACGAGATTTCAAGATTTGATGTCGAAGACGGCCGACCAAAACACGGCCGATTGAGGCACCGGGGGCACTCCGGCCGACTTACATTGATAGTCAGCACGAGGTTTCGCCCAGCCGACCGAGAACCGGCTGATCGGGCTCCAACGAAAGGCTCCGGCCGATTGACATTGATAGTCAGCACGAGGTTTCGCCCAGCCGACCGAGAACGGTCAACCGGGCTCAAATGGAAGGCTCCGGCCGACCGACCAACATCGGTCATTGCGTTGAGATTTCGCTTCGATCGACTGAAAAAATTGGCTGACCGAGGTCCCGGCCGACCGGCTCACCGGAGACCCTCTGGTCGATCGACGTCGATGGTCGATATCAAAAAAAAAAAAATTGGCCGACCGAGGTCCCGGCCGACCGGCTCACCAGAGACCGTCTGGCTGACCGACGTCGATGGTCGATATCAAAAAAAAAATTAAAAAAATTTTTTTGGCCGACCGAGGTCCCAGCCGACCGGCTTACCGGAGACCCCTCGGCCGACCGACATCGATGGTCAGCATGCAAATTTGGTTTGACCGACTGACAGTGGTGGTCGAGTTGGGTTTTCACATTTTTGTTTTTGTTTCTCCACCTCGATAATCAAGATCACTATTGAGATTGTTTTTGAACAAAATAATCAAGTAGAAGTTGAAATTGAGATTAGCACCGATTAGCGATGTTTAGTCCCGTTTTATGCCGTTTAGCGTCGTTTAACACCGTTTAAACGTCGTTTAAGGCTGTTTAGCGCCGTTTAGCATCGTCTAGCACTGTTTAGTGTCGTTTTATGCCATTTAGCGTCGTTTAACACCGTTTAAACATCGTTTAAGGCTGTTTATCGCAGTTTAGCGTCATCTAGCGCTGTTTAGTGCCGTTTTATGCCGTTTAACGTTATTTAAACATTGTTTAAATATTGTTAAGGCTGATTAGTGCCGATTAGCACTGAATTAACATTGTCGTAAATGCGTCGGTCGCTCCACGCTTTACATTAAGACAATACTCGTGATACACTAGTGTATAAGGATGAACCCTGACCTGAGTCTCGAAAATGGCCGTTAAAACTTCAAAGAAAACCTGATCATTTTTCCTAGAAGTTGGGGGCAAATGATATGGGCTAAAAATAAGACCTAAAGACACATTTAATGTAGCATTAATTAGACCTAATATGGTCCAAACGTGGGGCCCACCAGATGGGCCCAAACCCTATTTATGATATTAATTTTGTAATTAATTTTAAGGGTAATAACCAGCTCAACAATAAGAGTCAGATAAGGATATTACTCCTACCAAGCTTAACCTCCAAGGCACAGAATTCGATATGGGAACTGACTCCTACAAGGAAGGAGTCTAGAACCTTCCTCAAGGCGTGGCTTGCCCACCAAGTCACCTAATTCTACTACGATTCTAAGGCTTCTCAGCCTATATAAGGGCCTGACCCCTCATTCTCAGAACTACGTTTTGGCTTGATTCTCGATACGAGATACGTAGGCACTCTGTGAGGACCGATTAGTCTCGATACACGGAAACAGGCATTAAAGCTCGAAGCTCAACCTCCCTTAGCATTAAATACATACAAATCCAAAATGCAATTCGATAACCTAGTTTTTATTCCACAACAATGTGCAAAGGTTTCATCATAGTCAATTCCTTCTTCCTGAGAATAACCTTTGTCCACCAGTCTTGCTTTGTTTCTTACAATCATACCAGATTTATCTAGCTTGTTCCTGAAAACCCATTTTGCACCAACAATAGATCTATCTTTAGGTCTTGGTACCAGTTTCCAGACTTTGTTCCTCTCAAACTCATTTAATTCTTCCTGCATTGCTATTACCCAATCAGGATCCTGTAAGGCTTCTTCAACCTTCTTAGGTTCATTCTTAGAGAGAAAACAATTGTACAAGCATTCATTTTGAACTGATCTTCTAGTTCGAACATCACTATTTGGATCACCAATTATCAAATCTTCAGTACGATCCCTTGTCCATTTTCTAACAGGTGGTAGATTGCTCCTGCTAGACTCTCCCCTAAAGTTAGTGGTATCTCTTGTAGAAGAGTGTTCATTTCCTTCAAAAGCTCCCCCTTGATCAGTAGAATTAGTAGAATCCATACTGCTGCTAGTTCCTGATCTTCCTTCAATAGTCTCTGAAAGATCAGTTCCTGATGGAGTAGACTCTGAATAACTAATCTGCTCCTGATGAACACTGTGTTCTCCTGATTGATTTTCAAATTCCAATTTGTCATGGCTTTCATCAGTTTGCAAGAATTCCAAATTTCTTGTCATCAAATGCAACATGAATTGATTCCATAACAATGTGAGTTCTGAGATTATAAACTTTGAAGGTCTTTGATGCTGAATATCCTAGAAAAATGCTTCATCCGATTTGGCTTCAAATTCTCCAAGTTGTTCTGGATGAACTTTTAGGACATAACTTTTGCATAAAAAATGTGAAAGTATTTCACACTTGGTTTCCTTCCTTTGATCATCTCATAGGGAGTCTTTCCATGACCATTTACCAAGGTACAATTTTGAGTGAAACATGCAGTGTTGATAGCTTCTGCCCAGAAATCGGTTGGAAGCTTTGCATCTGCAAGCATGGTTCTTGCTGCCTCTATGAGAGTTTTGTTCTTTCTTTCTACTACACCATCCTGCTGAGGTGTTCCAGGTGCAGAAAACTGTTAAGTGATTCCATTGTCTGCACAATACTCCTCCATTATAGAATTCTTGAATTCTGTACCATTGTCACTCCTAAGTACTTTGACTTTGTACTCATAGCTATTCTGAATATTCTTGACAAATTCAATGATTTGCTGAGGAGCTTCATCCTTCTTATGTAGAAAGAATACCCATGTGAACCTTGTATAATCATCCACTATTACTAGAGCATATCTTTTCTTGCTGATAGACATAATGTTTACTGGACCAAAAAGATCAAGATGTAGCATGTGAAATGGTTCAGTAATAGAATTTTCTGTCTTGCTCTTGAAAGTGGTTCTTCTTTGTTTTCCAAGCTGACAAGCATCACAAAGTCCATCTTGCACATAATTTGCCTAAGGTAGGCCTCTCACTAGATTGTGTTTAACAAGTTGATTAAGCTTCTTGAAGTTGAGATATGAGAGCTTCTTGTGCCAATTCCATCTTTCATCATTTGATGCCTTGCTATAAAGACATCTAACAATTCCTTTAGATGTATCACTTAAACTGGCTTCTTATATGTTACCATGTCTTTGACCAGTTAGAACAATGTCTCTATTCTTCATATTTAAGATTTTGCATCCTTCTCTGTCAAAGATTGATTAGTAACATTTATCACCCAGTTGACTTATGCTTAAAAGTGTGTGTTTCAAGCCTTCAACCAGTGCTACATTTTCTATGATGACATTCCCCAAAACAATTGAGCCATATCCCAGAGTTTCTCCTTTGTTGCCATCTCCAATAGATATTACTGGGCCAGCTTTCCTCTCAAACTTTGTAAGCAGGGACTTCTTTCTAGTCATATGTCCAGAGCATCCACTGTCCAAGATAATTGAATGCTTCTTTCCTGTGCCCTGCAAACAATAAGTAACTAGTTAGAAATTTTTAGGACCCAACTTTGATTGGATCCTTTCTTACTAGATTTAGAAACAACAGGCTTTAAAGATTTTGCTTTGGAGTTACCTATTGCAGAGTTAATCTTAGACTCTGATTTCACAAACTGTTTGTGACTAGGAGTTTCAGATTTTAGAGAATAATAGTCATAATATAGTTCATGTTATTCTTTACACATGTAAATGAAATGAAGTAAACTACCACAATGATAACAAGCTTTTTATGGTTGGTATTTTTTGAGTCTTGGGGAATCTTGACTCAGTTTTCCAAGAAGGTTTTTGATTGCAGTCTAGGGCCAAATGATTATGATTTCCACACTTATAGCATTTTTTCCTAGGTGCATCAGGTACATTCTTGTAATTATTTTCTTTGTTTATACCTTCTTTTCCATTTCTATTTCTCTTGATCTTGCAAGACTCTGAAAGACTATCTAGTCTCTGTTTTAACTGAGACTTTGACAGAAAACCTATATTGACATTCTTAGGTTTCTCTAACACTTTCTCATCTGAATTACTATTGTCAATTCTCTTGTGTACAGCAGGGGTACCTTTTGAATCAACAAATTTAACTTGTTTAGGTTCAGAAACTATTTCCTTACCTTCAGATTTAGATGTGCTAGCTTCTAGTTTACTATCATCATTGACAATGGCTAGTTTTTCTTCTTGTCTAGCCTTATCATAACCTAAACCATTAACTTTACCAAGAATTTGATTTTCAATGATTTCTTGAGTCTTTTTACCAGAATTGTTAATGGTTTTAATTGTATTTCTCTCTCCCTCTAATTCTTTTCTGACATAGTCATTAGCCTCAAGAATAACACTATAATCATGCTTAGCTTTATCAGAACTTAACCGATATTCTTCCATTTGAATTAACTCAGATTCAAGAAAATTATTTCTATCAACTAATTCATCATTCTTTTCCTTAAGATCATCTCTTTCACTAGTAAAAATTCTGAAATTAGTCATAAGATTCTTAAACTCAACATGGATAGATCTAATATCATCAGAATCTAAGCTATCAAATGAAGCAAGAGAGTGAAGTGATACCTTAACAGAAGATGGAGAATTTTTCTTTGGAGATCCAGATTTATCTGAAACATTTGCCATCAATGCAATGTTGTCATAATCCAATTCATCTTCAGAATCACTGGAATCAGCCCAAACCTTCTGTGTGACCATGAATGCATTACCCTTACCTGAATTCCTAGGCTTCTTACACTCACTAGCAGAGTGTCCAAGCTCACTGCAGTTGAAGCACTTGATCTTGGCCTTATCAAGCTTGACAATTGTACTTTTGCCCTTGTCACTCTTCTTCTCCTCTTTCTTTTGAAAAGGTCCTTTGCTAAATCTTCTCCTGTTGAATCTTCCTTTCTTGAAAGCTTTAGCAAAGAGTTCCTGCATCTCTGATTCAGAATCTTCATTGTCAGAGTCTATATCAATAGTCTCTGACTCAGAACTTTCTTTGTTTTTGTTCTTCCTTGAGTCCTTTACAATAGGCTCAATATGCTGTTCTTCTGGAAGTTTCTTTGATTCAGATTGAGCAGAGAGTGCTACAGTTTTCATCTTTCCTTCACTCTTTCTCTTCTTCTGCTGCATGTCAAGTTCATAAGCCATAAGTTTTCCATAAACTGCCTCTAATGAAATTTCATCTAGATCATTATCTTCCTCAAATGCAGATATCTTCTCATTGTAGAAATCAGGCAAGGCTTTCATGAACTTAGTATTCATATCCTCCAAGTCATAATATTTACCATGCATGGCCGTCTCATTGATGAGTTTTGTAAACCTATCATAGGTATCAGTAAGTGACTCACCAGACTTGGATTCAAAGTATTCATATTGTTGTATGATAAGTGTTCTCATATTCTTCCTGACAGGTTTAGTTCCTTCACAATGAACCTTCAGATTGTCCCATATCTCCTTAGCAGTCTTACAAGAGAGAACATAGTTAGTGAGAACAGAATCAAGACTGTTGAACTGTATGTTTCTCACTTTAGCATCCTTAAGAACGTTCTCCTTTTCCTTATCTGTCCATTCAGATTTAGGCTTCTCTGCTATATGTTCTGGAACAACCTCACCATCGACAGTTGCTTGTCCAACAACCCTTGTTGGAACAAAAGGTCCATCTCTGATCCTGTCCAGATAATCAGGATCTGTTGCTTCCAGGTGATGCAACATCTTTACTTCCCATAGAGTATATCCGTTCCTCTTGAGCATAGGAATCTTATTATTACCATCCTTGTAACCAGACATGATTGTAGATCTTTATGATTATTCGAAATCAACCTGCTCTGATACCAATTATTAACTCGAATAACTTATTGAAGGGGGGTTGAATACAAGTTATATAATCGTGTCTGATTTTTTCTCAAATAAATAAACAAGAACAAACGAATAAACCAAACTGTTTGTATTAATAAGATCAAATACAAACTCTACTGAAGGTGTACAAATATCTTTAGCAGCTATTGACAATACAAATCTCTCTCTGTTTGTACTTTCGTATACTTACGATTACAAACCTCACGAACTAACTCACTCACTTTTCACAATGATATAGAGAGAATATTTATAATGCTACCTATCAACTAATAACAGAAAGTTAATTTATACATGACAATGTTCTGCCGTCCAGTTGATAGTTTCCATCAATAGAAAATTCTTTCCTTCATAATGTCTTCTTGCTTGTTCTCCAAACAAACGATCCTGTTTTATAGCACTTGTCAGTTTCTGTAGCATCCATAATGACATCATCAGTAGCACGACTAATAACACAGCATCCGTATGACATCATCAGTATCATGACTGATATCAGGATTCCATCTTGTATCAGGATCTGACCATCCATCAGTATTTGATCAGTATTTGACTTATCATATCAGGATCTGCTCTCAGTTCCTAAAATGTAGTCATTGATGCTCTGTTCCTGACTTAACTCTACAGACTACTGTTTAACACATATATCCTATACGCAGTGCTAAATCCTTTATAAAATCAGGATATACAAGAAGTATTTGCAAATTCTATTCTTAACATCACAACTTATGAATTATTCCTAACATTCCTCAATTTTAAGGATCTTGATTCTTAACTTATTTTTATCAATAAAATATTCATTTTCTCTAATTGCAAATAATATTGTTGAAGTTAACACAATAACCAATATAATAACTTATTAAATGCATAATTATTTATGATATTGTAAGGAGTGAACATACTCTTGAAGATGCTCAAATTATCTAAGCATGTATATTTGAAACTACTGAAAAATTACATAAATTGAAAGCTCAAATTTTGAAAAGTAATATTCCCTTGGTATTGCACGTATTTTAAAAAGAACAAAAAAGAAGAATAGACTTAAATACTAATATAATATTTTTTCTCTCCTTTATATGAGAGTTTATGCTTGTCTCTCCTTTCTTTCTAAAAAGGCTGTGAGAGTTCTGTTTTGGGTATGGCTTCGGTAGAGGAAATTGGCGATCAAATGGCTGGATTAGATATAAAAAATGAAGAGAACGAGGAGATCTGCTTTGATGATATAGTTGAAAAAGATATAAATAAGTTTGAGTTGTATCTTGAGGGAAAGTTTCTAACAGAGAAAGGGATTAATACGCGGGCTATGTAATCCAAGAAAGCTGACATATGGAGGCCAGCGATGGGAATAAACATCAAAGAACTGGTAATAGGTGTGTTCATATTTTAGTTTTTCAGCAAGGATGATATGCAATGGGTTCAATCTAGAGGTCCTTGGTCTTTTGATAGTGCCATCCTGGTATTGAATACAGTGAAAGAAGGAGAGGATCCAGTTAAAGTTCCATTGGTGGAGGTTAACTTCTGGGTTCAAATATATGATTTGCCAACGAGCTTTATGTCTGAGGGTGTAACAGTTGAGAAATTTCTTTGGATCATTTTTGGCCTATGATCCTAACAATAATACTTGTTTGGCGTGAATACATGAGGATTAAAATAAAAGTGGATGTAAGGAAGTCCCTTAGGAGGAAGAAGAAGATTAGTAGAAAGAATAGGAACAATTTCGTCATTCCTTGCAGGTATGAGTGGCTTGGTGATCTTTGTTTCACATGTGAAATGCTTTCTCATATAGAAAGATTTTCTAGAAAGAAAATAGATCAAAGTGTGCCTGATAGAACTAAAGAGTGGGGAGCATGGCTTAGAGCACCATCACGAAGGGGGGGAGGTCAGATCAAGAGTAAGTGGCTGAAGGACGACGGCGATGCCAACTGTGAAAATAGGTATGGAAAGGAAAATTTGAATCAAAATTTTTCGGAGGGGAATGTGGAGAGTAGCGACATTAGGGGAAGGGAAAACATGAAAATAGGATGATTATGTTAGCTAGGAAGCAATCAAAGAAAATTTTGAATTTTGTGGGGGAAAATCCAAAAATTAAATTAACAGAATCAAAGTTTGTTAGCCTAAATGGGCCAGAGAATGACGAGATGAATGGGCTGGATCTTGAAGAAAGAAAACGTAAAAGAATTGGGCCTACAGGTGTTGAGGCTATGCAAACATATGAGGAGGAGTCCAGTTTCACCGAGTCTGTTCTTTCTAGAATTAATTATACAGATTCGAATACAAAAAATTTGGCTAAGCTTGCTAGGCAAGCTAGCCGGCCATTATGAATTACTTAAACTTGAACTGTCGAGGGCTGGGGAGTGCTCTCACAGTTCATTGATAAGTGGATTTAACATCCACTTGGAGCGTTCCATATCGGCTTAAATTGATTAACTTGGCCTCAAGTTTGTTGTATTTTTTATATGTTTTATGTAGTAGCGCAGGGTTCTAAATCATTAGGTATGGTTAGAGATTTGAGTTGATTTTGGTGTGGATTTGAAGCTTTTAATGAAGAATGAGGTCTTTCACACAATCCTTGGGAGATTTGGAGTCAAGCAATTGAAGTACGGAAGCCTTGGCAAAAAGAACGGAAGGAAACGAAGACAAAACGAAGGCGAAACGAAGGAAATAGCAAGAGAAAAAAGCGTGGGCAGATTTGGTGCTAGGCCGCGGCGCCCGTACTCTAGGCCGCGGCCTCGAGGGCATTCTGTCCATTCCGAGAATTGTTCTAGAAAGTCTAAAATTCTTTCATGTTTTGAATCTGTTTGGTATTTTTGGACTTTTCTTGCTGGGGAAGACTTTAAGGGCTTATATAAACACATCATAACATCTTGAAACATGACCAACACCCATCATAACACAGAGAGAATCCAGAGACAGAGATTCAAACTTGGAGAAGGATTCCTACGCTCGTGACAAGCAACGGAGATCTAGATCTACTTTTGTTTTCTCTAATTAAGCGATACTCTTGGATGTTTTTGGGATTTGTTTTCTTAACTCATTACTCTAGTTTATTCATAATCATTAATACTTTGTTTATTATCATGGTTTCATCAGATCCCATGATGACGAGTGGTTCGATTATGAACTAATCGTTGTCATGGGATTCTACGGATTTATCTATGTAGATTAGTGATTTGTTTGCTTTAAAGATTTGTGTGTGATGAATTATTGATATCCTTGTATGGTTGTGCTTATTGTGTTTAGATGCGTAGCTAACATCTAAATTGTTAATCTCTTGTGAAGCGAGAGTGGATCTTGAGATTTAGAACTTGCCATGCTAGCATAGAATAAGTTGATGTATGTTTTGACATCATGATTTGTAGCGTAAATTGAGAAATATTATGCTGCCCTATGTGATCTATACGGATAACTTGTTCTTCAACCGTTATGTTTTCAAATTCTATAGAGATATAGGGTCTAAGCATAATTGGTGTCTATTCATCTTCTATCTCTTTTGTGGATGTATGTTTAGTTTGGTATTCGTATACTGAGAAGTAGCGTATACTTGTTTCGTGTTGTCTGATCAGATATCATAACCATCACATACTTTGATTAAAGGCATCAACTCTAAGCGAAGTATTTAATGAAGTTAGGATCCCATGTTTTCTCTTGCATAAGTAATTCGATTAAAATTCTCATTAGTTTATTAATTCTTAGTTTTGTTAATTTGCTTCTTAGTTAATTTAGATAATTAAAACCCAATCTTGTTAATTGTCTTAGCAGTGAATAAAAACCATACATTGTTGCATAGGTACAATAACTGAATTAAAACCAAAACCAGATCTCTATGGGAATGAACTTGACTTATTCATATATTACTTGTGACCACGTACGCTTGCGTGAATTAGTGCAAACATTCATGTTTTAAGCGATCTCATCAGAGATCGTAGACCCGATTTTATTTTTCTTTTTGAAACTACTTCAATAGCAAATAAAATAGAATCTTTAAGAATAAAGTTTGGTTTTGACCAATGTTTTTCGGTGGATCGTATAGGAAGAAGTGGTGGTTTAGCTGTTTTATGGAAGAATATTGTGGCTTGCCAAGTTATGAGTTACTCACAAAACCATATTGATATGCAGTTTGATGAAGATAGTGTGGCTTCGTGGAGGATGACTTGTTACTATAGTTTTCCAGAAAGAAGTAGGCGTAACAACTCTTGTGATTTGATCAGACTTTTGGCTTTGGTATCAAATCTTCCATAGGTGATCATTGGTGATTTCAATGATTTGCTATGTGCTGCTGATAAGTGGGGAACAGTTCATCATCCTACGAGTCTTATGGATGGTTTTAAGCCTACTTTGGAGTATAGCTTTCTAACAAAACTTGATCTTTGTGGTGGCAGATTCACTTGGGAGAAGAGTAGGGGAACAAAATATTGGGTAAAAGAAAGGTTGGATAAGGCGTTTGCTACTACGGCTTGGTGGAGGAAATTCCTTCTCTGTAAGTGAACTATGTACCATACGTCTGTGTCGGATCATGAACCCATATTGTTAGATATTATTAATGTCTCGATTTCAAAGAAACTTTTTAGGTTCAAATTTGAGATACATGGCTCAAAGAACCAAGTTTTCACATTGAAGTGATGAATTTCTGGGCAGATATCCCTTCGATGCACCTGCTACCTAAGCTTATATCGGTATCATCCTTTATGGCTAAGTGAGGAAGGAATTTCTTCCATAATTTTCGAGAGAAAATAAAGCAGTAAAAGGAGGTTATAGCGAATCTTATGCATTATACAGATGAGTGGAATGTGAAGCTAGTTGTATTTAGAAGCGAAAGAGAAGCTGAATGAAATCTTAAAGCATGAAGAAGATTATTGGGGTCAAAGGGCAAAGATTTTCTGGTTTTAAGATGGAGACACAAACACGAAGTTCTTTCATGTTATGGCTAAGGAAGAAGAACAATCACATTATGTTCTTAGAGAATGATATGAGGGAGAGAATTGAAGACCATGAAGGGATGTGTCGTATTGTGAGGGATTATTTTACTGGTGTGTTTGCATGTTCAACTGATGGGAATATGCAGAACTCGAGGGATGCAAACATTGTTTTTGCTAATCAGAATGTAGAACTGGTGAAGGAGGTGAGCTACGAGGAGTTCTCTTTAGCGATAAATTATATGCATCCGGACAAAGCTTCAGGGCCAGATGGGCTCAATCCAGCGTTCTTCCAACATTTTTGGAAAATTCTGGGACGGAAAGTGTATGAGTGCTGTAAAGAATGGTTAAATACATGTTCATTTCTGACTGACCTCAATAATACGAATTTAGTTCGTATCCCGAAGAAGGAGGATGCTAGTTGTATAAAGGACCTTCGTCCAATAGCTTTGTATAACGTGCTATACAAAATTATTGCTAAAGTATTGGCGAATAGAATCAAAGTCCTGCTTCTAGATTTAATATCAGAAAATCAGTCTGCTTTCGTACCGGGTAGAAGCATAACCGATAATATGATGGTAGCGTTCGAAGTAGTTCATTTTATGAGGAGGAAACACAGGGGTGGAGAGGGTGAGATTGCATTAAATCTTGACATTAGTAAGGCATATGATCGAGTGGATTGGAATTATTTGAAGCATAGAATGAGGAGTATGGGTTTTTGTGAAAAGTAGATTAATTGGATAATGCTTTGTGTGTCAACTGTATCGTATTAGGTTTGCTTTAATGGTTCTTTTATAGGACCTATTAATCCCAAAAGAGGTCTCCGTCAAGGAGACCCGTTATCCCCATATCTTTTCCTTCTCTATGTAAAAGGTCTGTCTAGATCGATTGAGGAAGCAATTGCTAATGGGAGTATTCAGGGGTGTCAAATATGTCCTACAACACCAGTCATTAGACACTTATTATTTGTGAACGATAGTATTCTATTTTTCAAAGCACATACGGAGCAAGCAAATGTTGTGAAAACCCTTCTAAATAAGTATGAATTGCATTCGGTGCAATCTGTCAATTTCCAAAAGTTTGGGATCCTTTTCAATGCAAATGTTAGGAGAGATGAGCAAGAGGATCTAGCTGGAATTCTGGGTGTTGATACAGATCTCATCACTGGTAGTAAATAAATGGGTTTACCATCACTTGTAGGGCGATCAAAGAAGAGAGTATTTGGTTTTATCAAAGATAAAACAAACTTGAATACAAAACAATAACCAATTAAGTGGACTATGACCAAACAATGTGATGGAGCAAAACAAAATCAAGTTACTCGGTAACTAGCAACTACATAATTATTTTTATAGAAGTTAATCATGCAAACAAAGAAAATATCATAAGCAATATAAGTAAGCTGATATTACCTGAAAGATGATCTTAGCTTGCTAATTAGACATTGCACATGCCTAGTTCACATCTAAGCACAGAGAACCGTTCTTCAGGTAAAGGCTTTGTGAAAATGCCAGCTAGCTGATATTCAATAGCAACAAATATCAGCTCAATCTTTCCCTTTGTAACATTATCTTTCAAGAAATGATGTCGTATATCGATATGCTTTATTCTTGAGTCTTGAATGGATCCTTTAAAATGTTGATCGTGCTAGTGTTGTCACAATAAATAGGAATCTTGCCAAATTTGATCCCAAAGTCTCAAAGCATTTGAGAGCAACAACTACTAGCTACCAAATACTCCCCTTCAGTTATAGATAGTGCAACAAAAGCTTGCTTTTTTTCTTTGCCAAGAGACCAAAATCTGTCCTAAAAATGCGAAAACACCACTTGTACTTTTGCAATCAGTTTGACAACCTGCATAATCTGCATCACTATACCCAACAAGATCAAATGCATTTATATATATATATGATAGGATAAAATAAACCAAGAATAATTGTGCCACTTAAATAATTAAATATTCTCTTAACAACATTCAAGTGTGACTCTTTTGGTTTTTCTTGAAATCGTGCACAAACACACACATTATACATAATACTTTCGAACAACATCTTTATCTTGCTCATCTTATATTAGCTTACTAGCAGTACTTATTAGCTGTATTATATCGTGTACAATATGATAGGATCCCTAAACTATAGTTAGCAATTAGTATAGCAGCTCATATATCCCTGATTTGTAGCTAACAATTAGTATTAGAGAGATTAGCTCCCATATCCTATCTATTGCTACAATATCTCCATGAATGTATCACTATCCTGTTATATAAGCAGCTCTCTTGTAATTGTCCTAACATCATTAACAACATATCCATTCTATTATTTCACATGGTATCAGATTAAGCTTGTGCCATCTCTCTCGGGTCAGCTTAGCAACACAAAAAGATGGTGTCTCCTCCATCATCTCCCCATCATTCTGAACATGCTGATGATGATCCCAAAAACAATGAAATCCCAGTAAAATCTCCAACATCTGCCATTTCATCATTCAAGCAGATTGATCCCTATCTTATTCATCCTAATGACAGCCCACTGTTATTTTTTACTCTCCTCTTCTCAATGGTGACAACTATCCAAGTTGGGATCGCGGTATCACCAAAGCGCGGAATACGAAGGGTAAGCTTGCCTTCGTTGATGGATCTCTTCCACCCCCAAAAGATCCGGTAGAGAAGGCTTGTTGGAAATGTTGTGATGATCTCGTGGTCGATTACGACCTCGTGTGAACCATATATTCGCTCCTCATGCTTGTATGCTGACTTTGTCTACACTATATGGAAGGACTTACATGTCAGGTTCTTTCAAGCAAATGCCCCTAAGTTATTTCAATTAAAAACTGCAATTTCTAACTTGAAACAGGATGAAAAGTCTTTCACTGTTTATTACACTCAGTTGAAGACATTGTGGGATGAATTGGACTCTCTTAACCCACCTGCAACATGTATTTGCGGAGCTAGTAAGTTCTTACTCGAACAACATGCACGAGATCGTGCAATGGAGTTCTTACAGGGTCTACATGACAAATTTTCTCCAATCTGGAGCTAAATCCTTCTGATTGAACCGATTTCTACTGCAAAAAGAATGTTTAACCTCATCAAACAAGAGGAAATGCAACAGATCATCAACAACGATAGTATTCCTCTTGTGGAATCTACATCTCTTCAGGTTTATGGTAATTCTCATCATTTTCGACCTTTAACAAAAAGACAGAGGCCATTTTGTGACCACTGTCATCGTCATGGTCACACGAAGGAGCAGTGTTATCGTCTCCATGTATTTCCAGATCGTTCTTCGTCTCATCAGGCTCACAATGGAAAGCCGCATGTAGCTGTTGTTGCTGTTCAACCTGTTCCAGCACCACCTACCCTTCCAGTCCAGCCTATTGTCGCTGCACCTACTTCAACTTTCATAGTACAATCACATATTTGCCTTTCTGGATACTCCAAACAATGATGATGATGTCTCGGCCAGAGTTAACTTGGCAGGTACAATTACAGATCAATCTTTTTCTCCCTTTAAAATTCCCTGGTATATTGACTCGGGTGCCACACATCATATATGTTACGATTTATCTATGTTAAAAAATTATACACTTATGAATCCTCAACTGCAAGTTCAACTACCTGATGGTAGTTATGTTACTGTTTCTCACATCGGTGACGTTCAATTCTCGCCTGATTTCACTTTACTGGATGTTTATCATATCCCGGCTTTTACTTTAAACTTGATATCTGTCACACAATTAACTAAACATTTACATTGTGTTGTTCATTTCTCATCCACTTATGTTATATTCAGGACCCTTTTTCGAATAAAATTCTTGGGCGAGGCTCTCGCACCGCTGGCTTGTATCAACTGCAACCATTTTCTCTAATTAATTCAGTTATTAAATTGCCAATGAGTCTATGGCATAATAGACTTGGACACCCAAGTTCTGAACCCTTCAAATTATTATGTAATTCTTTTGATTTTATGCATTTTCCTTCTGAATTTCATTGTAATGTTTGCCCAAAACAATCACGATTATCGTATAATAAATCTTCAATTTCATCCAATGCTCCATTTCAATTAATTCATGTCGATATATGGGGACCATTTTTTCTCCCTAGCACAACCGAAGCTCGTTTTTTTATTAACTATAATTGACGATTTTTCTCGTTGCACTTGCTTGTACCTTATGCAATCTAAATGCGAGATGCTCAAATTTATAAAATATTTCCATGCATCTATCATTACTCAATTTTCTAAAAATATTGAAACTATTTCCACTGGCTCAACTCCTATTCATCTTCCAGTCTTACAAAAGAATAGGACGAATAATGGATCTGAATTTCTTTCCAGGGATTTTCAATCTTGGTTATTTTCCAATGGCATACATCACCAGTGCAGCTGTGTTTCCAACCCCCAACAAAAAGGGGTGGTTGAGAGAAAGCACCGTCACCTACTCAACGTAGCTCATGTTCTACGTTTTCAAAGTAATATTCCTCTTAAATATTGGGGAGAATGCCTATTAACGGCATCTTACCTCATTAATAAAATATCAACAACCCTTCTTCACAATAAATCACCTCACAAAGTCCTGATTGGTACGCCACTAGATTATACTAGGCTTCATGTTTTTGGGTGCCCATGTTATGCTTGAAATACACCTGTTTTACGTAAATTTGATGCTAGAATACAACCAGGCATCTTCATCGGTTATCCATTTAATCATAAGAAATATAAAATTCTTGATATTAAAACTAAGAAAATATTTATCTCACATGATATTATCTTTCACGAAGATCTTTTTCCATCCCAAGTACATTACCAATCCAAACTGATTTTCTTCTCTCACATAACTTTTCTGAGTCTTCTTATGACCTTTTTGATGATAATCCAATACAAAGCTCAAATCATCATGCTTCCGTACCACCAGTGAGTCCACATATTTCTAGTTCTGACCTTCCACCATCCAAATTCCTTGATGGGAATAATGTTTCTCAAAATTTGGGGAACTCACCTGATCCTCGTTCTTCTCCCTCTAGAGAATCCCCATCACTTTCACCCTCTTCCTCAAGTAGTTCATCACCTGGGGTTTGTCCTCCACCAGCTCGACCTGTATGCACCCATCGTTCTCCAAGGTGGATGGATGATTATCAATGCAAATAAAATCTTTGCACCTCATCATCTCAATATCCTCTCATTACTTTTGTTCCATTCCATCAAGTTCCTTCCGCTCAACAAAAAATCTTAGCTTCCATCATTAGTGCGGATGAACCACGCATATTTACTGAGGCTATGAAATCACCTGAATGGAAAGAAGCTATGGCATCTAAAATAAAAGCCTTAGAATCCAATAACACATGAACTGTCACAACTCTTCCACCAGGAAGGAAAGCAGTTGGTTGTAAATGGGTATATAAACTTAAATATAAAGTAGATGGTTCCATTGAAAGATATAAAGCCTGCCTAGTAGACAAAGGCTATACCCAACATGAAGGCATTGACTACCATGACACATTTGCCCCTGTTGCGAAACTGGTTATAGTTCGTGCTCTTTTATCTATTGCAGCTGTCAAGCAATGGCCTTTACATCAACTTGATGTCAATAATGCATTCTTGCAAGGCGATCTATTAGAGGAAGTTTACATGCGTATGCCACCTGGATTTCAAAGGAAAGGAAATATGCGTGTTTGTCGCCTTAATAAATCAATTTATGGTTTAAGACAATCATCTCGGAGATGGTTTGCAAAATTCTCATCTACACTAAAAGATGAAGGTTTCTCTCAATCTCGTTCTGATTATTCTCTATTTACATCAGTCAATTCTAATAGCTCCATTTATGTACTTGTGTACATCGATGATATCATTATCACTCATAATAACCCTTCAGCGTTATCTTCTTTAATCTCTAGGCTTGAGTCACGATTCCCTATCAAGAACCTAGGCCCTCTTCATTGTTTTCTAGGCATTGATGTGACGCCCCCAAATCTGAGGTCAAAGATTCAGGTCGTCACATCATAATCCAACCATGTCATACCTGTATTAACTTTACAACTCAACAATACATCCATCCATACCTCAATCTTACACACAATCAAGTTAGAGCCTCAGAAACGATAACCAAAAGTAACACTAAATATTACAATTCATCTGTACAACCCAGAGTCTTACGCAATTCCACTTATACAACTACACTTGAAGACAAGTCTTACTATTACAGTTGAAAACCTATCAGACTACTCTGTAGTATTTATCAGGGACTAAATCATCTCCGGGTAATTCTTCTACTCCTCTTCTGCTGGTGCGGAGTTAATCGGCCAAATTCTTCCCTCTCTGAAAAGGTTTTATAAAGCAAGAATGAGCTACATAATGCTCAGCAAGTTCACTATTTTGTAAAATAATAATGTGGTTTATTTCGAAAACATTCCCAACTATATGGGTATATATCTCAGATTTCAAAACATAATTGGACAATATATGTGCCCGAGTTTGAATAAAACATTTATACTCACTAAGGAGTTTTAGGATAACATATGAACCCCTTATAAGGTTCCCATTTCAATATATCTTAGGTTTGAAAATATATACATATGAGTATATCATTTTCGGCAAAACACTCTACGATTAACATACTGTACAGAGAATACATCATTGCAAACCTCTTTCCTTCCATTAGCTTAGAAGGTTTCTCATACAAAAACATTTCATTCTTAGAAACAATTGCAAGAGTGCACTAACACGTGCCAATCTTTATAGAAAATCTTGCAGTTCTAGATACTGCACGATGTCAATATTTTCTCATCAAAAACCACACTATCGGCAACTTGGCACTTAGGCCCAAGAAGCAGTGTTTGAGTATTTTTCCAAAGTGGAGGATGGGACTGGAAGAAAACATAAAAACCTGACAAGGATTGACGATATCAGTCGCCACATCCAAGTCCAATAATCCGCGGGTCTTCTCTACTAGTAGAAGGATAGAAACTACATCCGTAACTACCCTTGGGTGAAAACTACATCCGTAATCACCCTCGATGAAAACTACATCCGTAATCATCCTTCGGCAACACCTGGGCCGGAATAATAATTGATGGACCGCCTGGCTCACGGCCGCTTACACATCCCGGGAATCGTTCGTCAACGATTCCCACACCTGCCAGAGTCCCTTTTTCTTTTTCTTTTAAAAACTTGATTTTGATTGAAAACAGAGTAGTTGTGGTTCGACATCAGTCGACCGATAATTCTTGAAATCATACAAGAAGCAGAACCTGACCGGGGGTTTTCGAAAATGTTTTGAGTTCGAAAAAAAGTTCGAGTTTGAAAGTATTAAAAGGTATCTTGGATTAACTTTGTTTTTAAAATAGTGAACAATAATTATTAATGATATTTTAAGATTTAATATTAATAATTAATAAAATATTTATTTAATAAAATAAACTTTTAATCCAAGATAGGGTTTCGAGTATTTACGAAGATATGAATATAATACTTGAGTATATGATACTTCCCGAATGACCTTTCGGGTTTTCGCAATTTAATTACGATATAATAGTATACCGCTCCCCGGTCAATAGTATATACGGGCCGCTACGACCTCTATTGCTAGAGTCGTTGTCCGAAGAAAACATTTCATTCTAAGTTCAAGGGGTGCAAACATATATGTACTTATACATCTCAATTGCATTAATACTTCGGTAAACATAGCATTTGATATAATTGAAAACTACAAACACAACAGTGAAAATCCTTGTATATGGATAAGTTTTGAAAAGTAAACTTGCCTTGGTTTGGTTGGGGTGGTCGAGCGTGCGAATTCGAACGATCTATACATAAACAATAATCGTTCGTTAGTACCTTAACAATTTCTCTCTAATTACGGGGTTTTAAGGGGGTACGAAATTAACTTAACGACTTCGTCTTATGACTCCCTAGCCCCACTATAGGTCCATGACATCACTCGTTTACGCTCGTCACTTACTCGACTTAATTTAGTTACCACGTTCGAACCATAACCATTAACCCTAGAATAATGTTCCACTAATCGACCTTTTTCCATTGCGCGAATTTTACTCTAGCATTTTTATAAAATCCAAAAATTCATTTTTTAATCCAATTCCTTTTGGGTGGTCTTCACCACTGCATTACTTACATTCTCAAATTTTTCCATGATCCCAAATATTTTTTAAGGTGTTTAAACAAGGTTCACAAGGGGGTCACTTAATGCAGTCCATTGTCCAGAAACAAAATTCACTTCTCCGGCCATAACTAAAAATCCACACATCACCTAGCTATGAATCTTACATATCCAGAAACTACATTCAATTATCTTTCCAACAATATATGGTAGGACATCAGGGGACATCATTTGGGTGTTCAAAAGCGTGCCACAACACAGGTCAAAGTTCCTGGATAAAATCAGCAAGCTCAAATCACTTAGATCAACCATTTATCATGCTTCCATAACATAAACACCACTTAAAACACTTGGATCATGACTCATAACACTCATGGAGATATATATGTTCACCATAGTCATAAAATTCACCATCTCAACATCAAAACCTAAGATCCATGTTATCCATCACATATACAACCAAGATTAGCTCTTAAACACATGGATCTACTACCAATCATTATAAATATTACATAACCAAGAGGGTTTGTGATTTTATACCTTCTTGAGCTCCTAGTGGCCTTGGGTAAGCTTCTCACAACTCAACAACACCTTAGATGGTCTCCTACAACACTTATAATGCAAGATCTAAAGGAAAAACAAATTTGGTTACTATTCATCCAAACTTTAACAATTTATATCTTGGAATTGGATGGATGAAATGAAGTGAAATTGCTAGCATACCTTGATTAGATGATGTAGATGACCTAGGAATTATGGTATGAATTATGAGTGATGAGAAGTGGGAGAAAGAATTTTTCTTCCTCACTTTTTAAGCTTGGCCGAGAGCAATATCAAGGGGGGGGGGAGAGAGTTTGATTTTCTTTTTGTGTTTGTGTGGTTGTGTGTTTGATTGGGTGATACATATAATGTATGTACAAGCATGGTACACTAGGTATGGCTATAGGTATGGCTCTCATGTACTCTTGTCTCCACTTTTGAAAAAGTAATGCAACTAAACACTATTCATCTTCCAATGGCCAACTAGCTTGCTAGGTTTTCTAACTACTTGGTTGCATGGGCTTGCATGCAATGCTACTCCTTGTATTATTATTCTCCCACCAATGCTTATTATCTAATCTTTAATTCGTATCGTATCTTAATTATTCTCTCGTAATAATATTTCGTCGCGTAGAGATTTCCCCTATAACTCCTTAAGTACTTATTGTGTAAATTCCTCGAATGTCCAAAATTCCTCGTCATAATTCTTAATAAATCCTTTAATATTCTAACCATTCTCAAATTCCAACTTTTATAAATCTCACTAACAATAAGGCTCTTGCCTTCACAATCTCCCTTTTTATCTCACATAATGAATACAACAACACAGTTTCTCAGACAATCAAT
This sequence comes from Kitagawia praeruptora, assembly GCA_037693485.1. NCBI lineage: Eukaryota > Viridiplantae > Streptophyta > Magnoliopsida > Apiales > Apiaceae > Kitagawia > Kitagawia praeruptora. The sequence continues at coordinate 139,613,561 of CM075351.1, read as the reverse complement.
TCTATTAATCACAGGGATGACCAGAAAGGTTCCATATTGACATTGTCACGAGATATTAAATAAAATAAAATATTACCAAAAATTAGGGTTCTTACAGCCTCCCCTCCTTAAAAGGATTCCGTCCCGGAATCAGGTTGAAAACAGTTGGGGGTGCTTTTCACGCATTGCGCTTTCTAGTTCCCATGTTGATTCTTCGACATTCTGGTTCCTCCACAAAACTCTCACTAATCTGACAACCTTGTTCCTCAGCACCTGTTCTTTCCTATCCATAATTTCTACGGGTTGCTCCACATATGTTAAGTCTGGTTGTAGGTCCACTTGGTCGTACTCTATCACATGCCGATGGTCGGTGTGGTAGGGTCGTAACATAGACACATGAAACACATTATGAATTTTCTGCAAGCTTGGGGGCAAGGCTAACTCGTAGGCTAACTTCCCAATACGCCTCAAAATCTCAAAAGGTCCAATAACCTCAGACTTAGCTTCCCTTTCTTACCAAACCGCCTCAATCCTTCTCAGGGGGATACCTTTAGCATCACGAAGTCTCCCACCTCATACTCCTTTGATATCTCATAAAATTTGACCATTCGAAATAATGGGTTTCGTAAAAACTAAGGACTTTTACATACACTCGTCTGCACCGTAAAGGCGTAATATCAATTCGAAATCTTCATTTAATAATTCGTACATATCGTGATTGCAAAAATTTCTCATCCACCCATAAAATTAATTTTCATCCAGGTCCGAATATTCACGAAAATTAGGGCTATTGCAGTCTCACCAACGCTTTAATGTTGCTTCTCAACGCATGCTCCCCTCGACCTGTATTCCTTATCGGTTGTTCTATGAATGAAAATTTCTATCCCACTACTTATACGTTCCTCTTCTACCTTGTTCATAGTATCCGTGTTGAGCCCTCGTATCGTTGGGCCGTGAATACTTTGTGGTCGTGTCCTATAATCTGAGACAACGTCAATACGCACGGTATTCCTCATTTTCCTTGGCTTGATTAGCACGCATGTGTTGCCTCCCGTCGGTCGTTACCACTTGCTATGGATACTATATAGTCTTCGGTATACGTCGAACCAGTTCAGCTACTATATCCCTCGTTCATTGACTTCTTCGTAACGCAAGAAAAGCGAAACTTCTTCTTTCGTAGTACGCTTTACAAGAGACGTCCTTACGTCCGCATGGTGCTGATCGTGATAACAACATTCGTTTCATGGATAAGTTTTTATTCTCGACTGCCCCGTGAAATCTAAGGCACGACAATAATTATAAATTCGATAGTCTGGACAATTCTTCTTCCCTGTCCGTCAGCCACAGATCAAATTAGTACATACGCTCAATCTCCTTATTAATTATACTTGAAAACACCTTCAATATTCGAAGTCTAACCTTAAGTCTCTATCTGACGTAATCACTGCAGAAGTTTTATATTGCACCACCATCTCTTCCGTATATAAATCGATAATCTTCTAAATGGAAAGTCTCTCGTAGGTAAATCACTTGGTCCAGCAATTATAAATCAACTAGGGCCATCTCTTGGCTTGGTCTTCAGCGACCTACTCATGAAATTCGTTATAATTCTGTCCACGTTCAAGATTTTCTACGGGCGGAATTGATCCACTAGATCTCTATCATTTTGTTTTTGACATGTTGCGTTTGTACGTTAATAGCTTGCCAATACAATCCTTCATATCCGTTTGCCAAACATTCTCTTAATTCTCCGTACATCTTTGTCCTTCCCCATAATTTAGTCATTTTCCTCTAACATTATTCTTTATTATATATACTCTATTTTCTTGGTCAATACTGACTGAATTCCAATTTTGAATAATCCCTTCTATAGGTATCGGCCACCACACTGGCCTTTCCTGGGTAATAACAAATTTCTCCATTATACTCCTTGCTCCCTTTCGTCACCTTCTCTTTCTTATGTTTAGTTCTAATATGAAGATATACTTATAGCACTGGTGGAAAATTTCACACTTTTCTCATAAGGTTAACGTCTCAGTTTTATGCGTGAACACTATCAGGACTAATCCCCGACTCACGGTTAGTATATCCTATCCCGTAACCTTTATGTTGTTTAGAAGTATAGGCTATCATCCCCTTTCTACTGCATCAGTACACCTCTTAAACTCTTGAAAGACGCATCATCGTGACTCTCAAAGTCCTCTTTTTATCATCAAGTATAGTTAACGACGAGGTTGTTACTAATCTCTCATATCATTCTTAAAACTTTATTTATACACCCACCAGGGCTTCTGACTCACTAGTCAATCCACAATGATACTACCAGAATTTATAATGTTTACAATAATGTGAAATGCCGACTTTGGTGCAGTACAGGGGTCGATCGGGAGTTGGTGAAACCTTCTCTTTAACCTTATCTTTGAAAAACAACTACGCCCTTTAACTAGTCAACAATTCCTCCATTTCTGATAAGGGTTTCAGTTCTCGATGGTATAGGTAAGATGTCATACGCTCGTCCTCTTTCACAACTGGCGCCAATCAGCCTGAGGCCTGTATGCTGCCGCGATTCCCAATAAATTTGATTAGGTGGTAATCTCGAAGGATCATTGGCACATATACATGCATCCATTTGCTATTATGGGCCTTTTGAACTTTATGCCTCTCTATATGCATCAATCCCTTTAAACTAAGTAAAGCTTCACATTCTTGCCACGATATTTCTTCCTTTCTTGTCCATCTCACTTCCATGTTAGTTTTCTCTAAGGATATGTCTTACATCGCAATCGATTTGAATTTCTTGGATCAGGAAAAGGCTTGGTAACTCCAGAATTCATTAATATAGCATCCTGACGACGGTTGGTAGGGGCGTGCTCCCAACCACCTCATCATTTCTTATAACCTTCCTCACACTAATATTAAAGGTCCTTGTGGTATGCCCCGACATGTTATTCCTACTTTAAATAATCACTCGGCATAACGCTCTGGCTGCACAATTACAACATTTGGTTTCTGATCTCAAATTGGTGCAACGGTTCACAATTGTACCTCCCGTTCACCTTAGAGTAATCGCTTTTGAAAGGAATGGTTTCAAAATAACAAGGTCCAATAGATAATTTCAATAAGAATTCCACATTGGATGTTCCAAGAATGTTGATGGTTCCAAATACTGGGAGTCTCGATTTTCGGAGATGTAAGGATGGACAAGGTTTATTCCTTCATGTCCTGATAATCTTGTAATGTGATATCATAGAGAATGTTGCACGAGGGCAATGATTGTTGGATACAAAAGTCATAAAGACGGTCTTTATACAATTCTTACATCTGGTTAATACTTTTCCTCTTGAAAAATAAGAGGAAATCTAAAGTCGCATTGATGAAGGTCAGCCAATAGAAAGCAATTCTACTCCATGACAATTAAAGATTGAAGTAGTTTGTCATTCAAGTAATCAATGGTTTCAAATGAATTCTCATTGTATGAATGAAAGAATAAAATATTCAAGTGATATAAAGTCTGATACGAAGATGGGTAAGAGTTCAAGTCGAGTGGGCGACCTCACTAGGTCTCAATCAAGTTATTCGTCAAAACTTTCATCATCATACTTAACCGCATGCAAAATGCATTGCGGAATGAATTAAATTGGGAGTTGGACCAGTGGAACAATAACTAGTCCTTTTCAAGAAACACTAGCAACTAGCGAGACAAAATTTGCTAGTTCACCCGTTTGAGAAATCACCACCAGCTAGGACAATTAGCTAGGTGTTCTTCACAACATTACAATTTTGAGTAGTTAGAACAATCAACTAGTCATTCATATTGACATAACGACTAGCCAGTTTCAATTGGATAGAACGGAATTTCAACATCGTAGCCATTGAAGAAACTTTAGGCTACTCGGACAACGAATGGAAATAAGAAGTTATTAAGTTTGAAAAAAAAAGAAAACTATAAAATCTGAAGAGAATGTTCTAGGTATCGGAACAATCGATAACCTCTCATCAAATATTACTTATCAGTGAAACGGTCCACCCAAGGGTGCCGCCGTACACATGCTTTATCAGATCCGACAATAGAATTAAATTCGGAATACCAATATCAGAATGATATCCTTACTATGATTTCAACGTAAGACGCACAATCTCATTTTGAATAGGAGAAAGGACTCATGAGGAATATCTGGATGTTAGATCATCCCTGTTCTCAACAAGTGGATAAATATTTATGGGCTCGACTGAAGAATGCAAGTATGAAAGAAGTAGTCAAATATCAATATTCGTTTAGGAATATTCATTGATTAATTAAGGAAACGATTGTTGAACATTCCTTGGATAATTGAAAGGAAGTGTAAATAGTCCTGAGCAGAACGAAATAATTATAAACTTCAAATAGAATACTCGGGGATCAAATAAGATACTTTGGATGAGTCTTGGTTTAGAGAAAGTATATCACTGGTGGTTATTCCACAAGTTTGAAGTAGAAAGCTAGAAGGATTACCTGATATAAACTAATCGAGGTAACATGGTTAGTGAACAGTTTAAATTGAAGTAGTGCTCCAGCCGGTAGTTACCAAAATAAGTTAATAATCATTCGTGCATCTCACTATCACCACTATAAGGGTAACTCCATCTCTTCGTCTTCGTAATTCAAGACACCAACTAGTGCTTCTCTCAATCATCATCTTAAAGTCATTTATCGAGTTAGGGTTTCACAATATATCTGTCATTCCCGTGCTTTATCTTGAAGGCCAAGCTTCACATCATTCCGGGGACACCTGCTAAGTCCATAGGGTCCTACTTCATGCCTTCCGACATGAATCACAAGTGGCCAGTTCCCCCTGGGAACAGATCAAAGAGATCTCTCAGGGATCTCAATGCAGTCCATAGGTTCAGTGGTAGTGTGTGTGCACGTGAACATACGTTACCAGCAATATATAGGTTTACAAGTATATATGCGTAGTCTCTGCTAAAATTTCTATCAAAGAATTCCAGTATGGACTCACTGGTCTCTTCCTTTGGTAGACTCTGAGATCACTGTATCGCTCGTTGCAACCATATTCAACTTCACTAGAGTCGCTTTGTTAATTCTGCTTGTTTGTTCTCTAAGTTGAACTACCATGCTCTAGCGTCCGAATCATGCGTGGAATTATCTAGCACGCTCGTCTTATGATAACATTCTCGTATAACACATGTAAAATTCGCCATCAAGGGTAATGAAATCCACAACGACATAGTGACCAACTTTCAGGTAAACCCGTTACTTATCGAAAATCGGATCTTATAGCCAAAGTAAAAGACTTTCATTATTTCAAGTACTAAGTACCCTTACTTATGTAGGGATGTCTAAACTTTTTTGATTCTTAAAATGCTGCCTCTTAAACTGTGGAGGACTATGGGCCATAAAATTTATGCCAGCCTAGTCATCCGATCATATTGGCAATATCGCCTCTATCTCAGCTGCTCTTGAGATTTCGCTCTGCTTCCTATATCATTACCTATGATAGGTCATGTACGACTCTCAAACCTCTATTCATCATTCCGAAGGTCTCTAAGGATTCTATCGACCCTAGTATAATACCTCCAGTAAACACTCCAGTCCATTCTACTCACCGGTACCTCTTCCGGTAGTCCAATCATAAGTTTACTACGTTCTCTTATGTCATTCTCATACTTAGACTTAACTCTCCACACTCTCGTTTCTGAGTACTGTAACTTATCTCTCTGATACCATTTCTGTAACGCCCCCAAATCTGAGGTCAAAGATTCAGGTCGTCACATCATAATCCAACCATGTCATACCTGTATTAACTTTACAACTCAACAATACATCCATCCATACCTCAATCTTACACACAATCAAGTTAGAGCCTCAGAAACGATAACCAAAAGTAACACTAAATATTACAATTCATCTTTACAACCCAGAGTCTTACGCAATTCCACTTATACAACTACACTTGAAGACAAGTCTTACTATTACAGTTGAAAACCTATCAGACTACTCTGTAGTATTTATCAGGGACTAAATCATCTCCGGGTAATTCTTCTACTCCTCTTCTGCTGGTGCGGAGTTAATCGGCCAAATTCTTCCCTCTCTGAAAAGTTTTTATAAAGCAAGAATGAGCTACATAATGCTCAGCAAGTTCACTATTTTGTAAAATAATAATGTGGTTTATTTCGAAAACATTCCCAACTATATGGGTATATATCTCAGATTTCAAAACATAATTGGACAATATATGTGCCCGAGTTTGAATAAAACATTTATACTCACTAAGGAGTTTTAGGATAACATATGAACCCCTTATAAGGTTCCCATTTCAATATATCTTAGGTTTGAAAATATATACATATGAGTATATCATTTTCGGCAAAACACTCTACGATTAACATACTGTACAGAGAATACATCATTGCAAACCTCTTTCCTTCCATTAGCTTAGAAGGTTTCTCATACAAAAACATTTCATTCTTAGAAACAATTGCAAGAGTGCACTAACACGTGCCAATCTTTATAGAAAATCTTGCAGTTCTAGATACTGCACGATGTCAATATTTTCTCATCAAAAACCACACTATCGGCAACTTGGCACTTAGGCCCAAGAAGCAGTGTTTGAGTATTTTTCCAAAGTGGAGGATGGGACTGGAAGAAAACATAAAAACCTGACAAGGATTGACGATGATCAGTCGCCACATCCAAGTCCAATAATCCGCGGGTCTTCTCTACTAGTAGAAGGATAGAAACTACATCCGTAACTACCCTTGGGTGAAAACTACATCCGTAATCACCCTCGATGAAAACTACATCCGTAATCATCCTTCGGCAACACCTGGGCCGGAATAATAATTGATGGACCGCCTGGCTCACGGCCGCTTACACATCCCGGGAATCGTTCGTCAACGATTCCCACACCTGCCAGAGTCCCTTTTTCTTTTTCTTTTAAAAACTTGATTTTGATTGAAAACAGAGTAGTTGTGGTTCGACATCAGTCGACCGATAATTCTTGAAATCATACAAGAAGCAGAACCTGACCGGGGGTTTTCGAAAATGTTTTGAGTTCGAAAAAAAGTTCGAGTTTGAAAGTATTAAAAGGTATCTTGGATTAACTTTGTTTTTAAAATAGTGAACAATAATTATTAATGATATTTTAAGATTTAATATTAATAATTAATAAAATATTTATTTAATAAAATAAACTTTTAATCCAAGATAGGGTTTCGAGTATTTACGAAGATATGAATATAATACTTGAGTATATGATACTTCCCGAATGACCTTTCGGGTTTTCACAATTTAATTACGATATAATAGTATACCGCTCCCCGGTCAATAGTATATACGGGCCGCTACGACCTCTATTGCTAGAGTCGTTGTCCGAAGAAAACATTTCATTCTAAGTTCAAGGGGTGCAAACATATATGTACTTATACATCTCAATTGCATTAATACTTCGGTAAACATAGCATTTGATATAATTGAAAACTACAAACACAACAGTGAAAATCCTTGTATATGGATAAGTTTTGAAAAGTAAACTTGCCTTGGTTTGGTTGGGGTGGTCGAGCGTGCGAATTCGAACGATCTATACATAAACAATAATCGTTCGTTAGTACCTTAACAATTTCTCTCTAATTACGGGGTTTTAAGGGGGTACGAAATTAACTTAACGACTTCGTCTTATGACTCCCTAGCCCCACTATAGGTCCATGACATCACTCGTTTACGCTCGTCACTTACTCGACTTAATTTAGTTACCACGTTCGAACCATAACCATTAACCCTAGAATAATGTTCCACTAATCGACCTTTTTCCATTGCGCGAATTTTACTCTAGCATTTTTATAAAATCCAAAAATTCATATTTTAATCCAATTCCTTTTGGGTGGTCTTCACCACTGCATTACTTACATTCTCAAATTTTTCCATGATCCCAAATATTTTTTAAGGTGTTTAAACAAGGTTCACAAGGGGGTCACTTAATGCAGTCCATTGTCCAGAAACAAAATTCACTTCTCCGGCCATAACTAAAAATCCACACATCACCTAGCTATGAATCTTACATATCCAGAAACTACATTCAATTATCTTTCCAACAATATATGGTAGGACATCAGGGGACATCATTTGGGTGTTCAAAATCGTGCCACAACACAGGTCAAAGTTCCTGGATAAAATCAGCAAGCTCAAATCACTTAGATCAACCATTTATCATGCTTCCATAACATAAACACCACTTAAAACACTTAGATCATGACTCATAACACTCATGGAGATATATATGTTCACCATAGTCATAAAATTCACCATCTCAACATCAAAACCTAAGATCCATGTTATCCATCACATATACAACCAAGATTAGCTCTTAAACACATGGATCTACTACCAATCATTATAAATATTACATAACCGAGAGGGTTTGTGATTTTATACCTTCTTGAGCTCCTAGTGGCCTTGGGTAAGCTTCTCACAACTCAACAACACCTTAGATGGTCTCCTACAACACTTATAATGCAAGATCTAAAGGAAAAACAAATTTGGTTACTATTCATCCAAACTTTAACAATTTATATCTTGGAATTGGATGGATGAAATGAAGTGAAATTGCTAGCATACCTTGATTAGATGATGTAGATGACCTAGGAATTATGGTATGAATTATGAGTGATGAGAAGTGGGAGAAATAATTTTTCTTCCTCACTTTTTAAGCTTGGCCGAGAGCAATATCAAGGGGGGGGGAGAGAGTTTGATTTTCTTTTTGTGTTTGTGTGGTTGTGTGTTTGATTGGGTGATACATATAATGTATTTACAAGCATGGTACACTAGGTATGGCTATAGGTATGGCTCTCATGTACTCTTGTCTCCACTTTTGAAAAAGTAATGCAACTAAACACTATTCATCTTCCAATGGCCAACTAGCTTGCTAGGTTTTCTAACTACTTGGTTGCATGGGCTTGCATGCAATGCTACTCCTTGTATTATTATTCTCCCACCAATGCTTATTATCTAATCTTTAATTCGTATCGTATCTTAATTATTCTCTCGTAATAATATTTCGTCGCGTAGAGATTTCCCCTATAACTCCTTAAGTACTTATTGTGTAAATTCCTCGAATGTCCAAAATTCCTCGTCATAATTCTTAATAAATCCTTTAATATTCTAACCATTCTCAAATTCCAACTTTTATAAATCTCACTAACAATAAGGCTCTTGCCTTCACAATCTCCCTTTTTATCTCACATAATGAATACAACAACACAGTTTCTCAGACAATCAATTCTATTAATCACAGGGATGACCAGAAAGGTTCCATATTGACATTGTCACAAGATATTAAATAAAATAAAATATTACCAAAAATTAGGGTTCTTACAATTGAAGTATCCAGATCATCTACGGGCATTTTCCTCTATCAACGTAAATATATTTTAGATATTTTAAAGGATTCTGGCTTAACCAACACAAGGCCGTCTCCTTTCCCTATGGAACAACATCTCAAACTACTTCCGTCTGATGGTACTCCTTTACCAGACCCAAGTCAATATCGTCGTCTAGTTGGTCGACTATTATATCTCACAGTTACTCGTCCAGACATTGCATTTTTGATCAACTATCTCAGCCAATTCATGCAACATCCACGAACTTCTCATATGGATGCTGCTTTTCATGTCCTACGTTATCTTCGAGGCACAATCAACCTTGGCATTTTTCTATCTTTTTCAAGCTCTTTATGCTTACAAGGTTACACCGATTCAGATTGGGCTGGTTGCCCCACTACTCGTCGATGTACAACAGGATATTTCACCATGCTGGGTGCAAATCCTATCTCTTGGAAGTTAAAGAAACAACCAACCGTATCTCATTTTTCAACAGAAATAGAGTATAGAGCTCTTGCAAATCTCACTGCTGAATTGCAGTGGTTGCATTATTTATTTCGTGATGTAGGTATTCCTTTCACTGATCCTATTCCAGTTAATTGTGATAATCAAGTGGCTATTCACATTGCCGAGAATCCCGTTTTTCATGAACGCACTAAACATATTGAATTAGATTGTTATTTCGTCCATGAGAAAATTATCTCTGGACTCATTTCTCCTTCTCATATTTATACTAGTAGCCAACTTGCAGACATTTTTACGAAACCCTTGGGTGTGGACCAATTTCGACGACTAGCAAGCAAGTTGGGAGTGTGTCCTGGAAGTCCACCCTCTCCAACTTGAGGGGGGGTATTAGCTGTATTATATCATGTAAAATATGATAGGATCCCTAAACTATAGTTAGCAATTAGTATAGCAGCTCATTTATCCCTGATTTGTAGCTAACAATTAGTATTGAAGAGATTAGCTCTCATATCCTATCTATTGCTACAATCTCTCCATGAATGTATCACTATTCTGCTATATAAGCAGCTGTAAGAACCCAAATTTTTGGTAGAATTAAAATTTTTTATTATGTATTGATAAAAGAAGGAACAGTGATTCCGACTACGATGTAATAGCGATCTTAATGAACGAATATTTAATGGATTCGGATTTGAATATCTATATGCCATGAAGAATTCTATTGGGTGACAGCATAGATTAGAATAATCTATCTCCTAGGATAATAAGGTATGGCAATTCCAAATAGGAGAGTTATTCTCATGTCATCCAGATCGATATCTGTTATTAGTCCAGTGGTTCCGTGAAAGGGTTAAGGAACGCCCAAAAAAGAACAAGGACATTTTTATAAATATAAGGATTAAAAAGAGAATGAGTTGTGAATAGTATTTTTGGTGGAAAATGGGAATGTTATTAGACGACGCTATATAGAAGTATTCAGAACGGAATTTTGAGTTCGTATTTATGATCCAGGGACGAGATAAGTGTATGTAAACGATATCGGATTTAGAAAAATACCACTTTTATTTTCTCCGAGATTTCCCTAGACACTGAAAGACTTGAGGATTTATAAAAAGGATTTAAGGAATTTAAATTCAAAGATTTGTAAAGGAGGAGTGAGAATGATAGTATTAATATTAAGAAGGTTTCCGGTAAAACCTTAACTAGAAATCCTTGAGATATTCCTCCGAACGATCAATGGAATTGAGCAATAACCGGACAAAGAAACAAACAGAGAACCAAGAGATGAGCATGTGCAAATTGGTGGGAGAATAATGAACTATAAGGACTTACATGAAAGTCAACTAACAAGCAAATGGTGTAGTTGCACTTTAACAAAAAGGGGTATGCATAATGTGGTGCCAAAAAGTGTACCAATGGATGGGCAACACATGGACCAATGAGAATCAAACAACGCAAAAGGAGATGATGCATCCAAGTAATGTAGCAATAATACATGAATTAGAAGATATTTGTTCATAAAGCAAAACAAAGAGCAAGAAACACCATCTCTCCCAAAACTGCTTAGCAAAACCAAGCTCAAAGAACAATTCATATCACCATTTCTATCATGATAAAATCACCAAATTTTAACCATAGCTTCTCCACTCCATGGAAAAGGTTCTTTCAAAATTTCATAGCAATCCAAGTAGCATAGCCTAGGCAAATCACCTCCCCAAGTTGAAGAAGCAAACTGTCCTGATGCTTGACAGTTTCTGGACCGATTTTTTAATGGCCATATCTCCTTCATTACTCAATGAAATTTCGTGTTCTTTAGCTTGTTGGAAAGCTGGTTAGATTCTCTACAATTCTTCTTTAAGACCCTCATCCAGAAAATCAAGATAAGGACCTCGTTTTTGCATTTCTTTGGACTGATGAATAGTAACTCGGAAGTGATTAACTAGTTTTCTTGTTTTGTTCTTAAGGATTAAGCTATATAAAGACTATCTAAGGCTTGTTAAGTGTTTATAAACACTTGATAGTGTTTCTAGAGCTTCCAAGAAGGTAACCCCTTAACCCACCTGATGTGCTAAAAATATGGCAATTAATATCGCAAGCGCACGATCATCGTTTTAATATTTAAGATTCGATCCACAGGGACTAATTTTATTCACGATCCTTAATTTTAATTTAATCGGACCAGAACAATTGGGATTTTTTTTAGAATTTTGATTTTTACTATTTAAATACTAAAAGAAAATTTAATTAATTATAGAAAGATAATTTAGCTTAATCTAATTTTAATTTAACTAATTAAAATTAAAAGAATAGAAAAATTTGATTTTATTTTTCTATTTTAATTCCTAAAGAAAATTTAAACTACTTTAAATAAAATGAAATTAGAATAAAAATGATTTTAACAATGAAAGAAAATAAAAACAAAATTAACAAATTTTATTAACCAGGAGTTTGCAAGTAAAAGAAGTACACAATTAAACCAAGCACGGGAATAAAACAGGAAAAAAAAACAAAGACACAGGGGAGGCTACTACTGAAGCTTCGAATAAAACAGAAGGGTGAAAGGATTTTTTTTCCTTTAACGAAATTGACACAGGGGAGGGGCGTCTGTATTGCAGGGACAAGAAGAGTAAGGGGAGAGGTATTTTTGCAAGATAGAGAGAAAGAGAGATTAGAAGAGAGATAGGGAGAGAAGAGGGGGAGAGATCTGTTTGCTAATGAATGAAAACACAGCTGGGTACTAAAATTAGAAAACAGGGGAATTGTACAGACTATTTTTGCTTTGACTTAACCAAAATAAAACGAGACAAAATTGAAAATTTAAACTAATTTTTTTTTTTTTTACATTAACACATAAAACATAAAAATATTGATCTACAATTAAAATTAAGAAACCCATAATAAAATTGAGATGTAAAGGGGCGCAACTAACATTAAAACGAAAATTACAATTACGAAAAACAAATTCTTAAAATCGATACTTTCAATCCCGTGCGGTTAGCGTCGCTACTTTATCCACCCGAGAATTTACGAAAATAACAAAATAAAGAACAAGGAAAATAAAATGAAAGAGAGATGCAAGATTTAAAATGAAGCTTGAAAAAATAAAAAGTGTTTACAAGAAAAAAAAAATTACAACCAAGGAAAATTTTACAACTAATAATTTAGGAGTGTCCTAATACTAATTCTAAAACTAAGGTGGTGTGTTTTTACAAGAGAAAATGAGGGTATTTATAGGAAAAAATTTAGGGTTTTGGGTTTGGTGTGGATTAATCCCCACCATTCATTTGGGTTTGGTGTGATTTAATCCTAGCCCTCCATTTTGTTTTGCACCACACCCCCTTCTCTTTTCTTTTCTCTTATTTTGGTCCTTCTTCTTCTTCTTTTTCTCTTCCTTGACCTTTATTTCTTTATTTTGCAATTTCTTCATTTTTTTCTTGAATTTCCTGAAATGCAACAAAATAATTTATTAAAATACGAATTCAAACAATAAATAGGCAATAAAAATGTGCAAAATTATGCACTAATCAAATGCCCCCATACCTATCTTTTGCTCGTCCTCGAGTAAAACAAAAAGAAAAATGCAGAATAAAAACCTATACTCACTGTCGTAGGAATCACGGGTAATTTTAGGTTTACCAACCCGTTAAACCCATAGACGATCTCTACATGAGGAGTGTTGTCTCCTAAGGGTTTACAGAAGATATACCCATAAAATCTTTGAGATAAGTGAGCAAGTATCCAACTTTCCTTTTATAACCTAGCTTTCATTTGTGCCAACAAAACAATTTTGTAGGAAAATACATGCCTTAAAGATTAATCTAATGATAGCCAAGTTAAAGGTCCCCACAATCCACTTGAATAGACTCAAAAAATTTCACAAAAAATCCCACGGTGTGTAGTGAATTTAAGGCCTATGATGGATAAAGTGCATATGAACATTTTCTTTTTTCAACCAATATTGAACTGACCCAATCTCTATCAAAACAAGTATCTAGCCAAACTTCACGTTCTTAGTAGTTAGACCGACCGTGCAATGGTTGAGGTCCCAAAAGACTTATGCATCAATACCCATTTAACGAGTTTTAGGTCAACAATCCCAGATCACAAAGGACCTTAGGTTGCTAGGCACAAAGTCCCCTCAGACTTACTTACTCGGGTTATCAATGAGCCCAACCTAGCCGATTTCCCTACTAAGAATTTATTATTACAAAATTACATTAGCACTCTACAACTACAAACATTTATTAACTTTTTTTTTCTTTTTTTTTTCTTTTTTTTTCTCTTTTTTTTGACACTATAAGAACAATTTATTCGCAAAGGTTTGATTCGACATTGTTTTAACATGTGGGTTCTCTCTCAGGTATCGAATAACATTCCTATACAATTTTCCATCAAAGGTCTTGTGCAAATGTGTCGTCTTGAACTTTTAAGCAAAAATTTGTTCGACACAAGTTTCATGAGTAAAACCTTACTTGACTACGTTCAAATTATCTAAAGGCATTATACATATAATTTTCGAAAAATAGTTAACACCAACTAGTTCTACAGTTCAAAGAGTAGGAAGGACAACTAAGCTAAAATATCTTATTTTTTGAATTTTTCAAATTTTTCAATTTTTTTGGATTTTTCAATTTTTATATATTTACACTAAATCCCTCCCCCATACCTAAATCATGCATTGTCCTCAATGTATGCAAATGCAAGAGAAACGAAGAAAATGAGGAGATAATACCTGATAAGGGATGACGGAGACTGAAAACTTCTAAAAAATTACGAAAGAAAAACAACTCACGTACACAACAAATACAAAAGAAACACACACACACACTTGCACTCCCCCATACCTAAACTTGGCTATATGGGAGATACAAAACAAATATTTACTAACCAATACCTGCTCTCGGAAAAATTATTTTTGTTATACAACCAACATATTTCAGAAACTCACCCACAAAAATAGCATAGACCACTCGAACGATCCGATTAGGCGCAAGAATAAAACTCATATTCCTAACTTCATCCATAGACCATGAAGATGCTTCTTTTTGTTGTTTAAGCAAATTAATTATGATAAGATGTTGGTAATGAATATCATGAGTTTCGATGAAAGATGGAGCACGAGTGGAAAATGAAGAAATAGAAACGGGTGGGGTGGCTCTTCGAAAAATGTTTTACCAACAGAATTAGGATCCCAAGAACTATCCATATGTTGGGTTTCCCATTTGGAACAAATATTCTTCATCTCTCCAAACATCTCTTCCGAGGTCAAATCCTTAAAAGATTCATGAAGCTCTCGATTGGTCTCGTAATGCAATTGAAAATCTTGTTTAAGAAGAGACTCAATCTTATAATCATCCAAATTTGACCTTGAAACAACCTCCTTAACTAGATTAGCTCCTATTGGTTGAGTATGAAGTTCTTTGGGTTTTTCAGGAAGAGGTTTGGAAGATGAAATGAAAAGTTCACTAGAAGAAGATGATGGTTGTCTAGGTGAAGCCACAATCTCAGAATCATTGGGATTCTTCGTTTGACCTAGAGAAAGAATGATGTCAGCATTGGAATCTTCTTCGTGTGAATCACCACCGAAAGGAGTGTCAACTTGAACATTAGACCTAGGAGAAATGATATCATCGAAAGTATCGATAGGTCTTTGAGTGATAAGAAATTCAGGGTTGACCTCGGGTGGATTCGGGGTGGTTATCGTCTCATGCTCGCACATGGTGGCTAATTGATTCACTTGACATTCTAACTTAGATAAGGCTTGAGCATTAGCGTTTAAAATTTGCCTATCTTGAGTCATGGTTTGCATGAAGGCTTGTTGAGATTGAGCCAAATTAGTTGTTGTTTTTACAAGTGCATCAAGGCTCTTTTCCAAGGTGTCAAGTTTCCTACTCGAATCATGAAATCCGGGTGGGTGGGTGGTTGATTGAATTGAACTCGAATAAGGAACTTGACTCGGAATTGGATAAGAGTTCGGTTCTTGAAAATGTGGAGGCGGAGTTTGATAGCTATGACCTTGGTTCCATGAGAGATCGGGATACTCTCTCCAACCGGAATTAGAAGACGATGTAAAATGGTCATTTCGAGAGGTTGGTTGAAATATGGCGTTGACTTGTTGAGAGTCGGGGCCAAGTTGAAAATCGAGACTCGAAGAGTTGAAATTTGGGTGCCAAGACGTGTATGAAGGGCCACTAAGGGATTCTAAAGCTTCAAGTCGTCTAGTAAGAGCATCTAATTCAGAGTCGATTGCAATATCGTTTTCACTGTATGCAAATCACTAAAAGTACTAGACGACTCGTTATATACACTAGGTTCCCTAGTTGACTCACACCACATCGTATTATCTGCTAACTCCTCGTCAAAATCCCAACCTTGGTAATAACACTCCCTAAATGCTACGGACATGGTAAAGATTGATCAAAGATAAAACCACGTAGCAAGTAAATGCGAAAATGAAACACACAAAATAAATGGTGAAAAATCAAAAGAAAAATCTAACCTAGATTCCCTAAATAAAATAACTAGACATTGCTCATAATGTTAAGACACACTAAAAATTCCGTAAATTAAGAATTATTCAGACCGATTCGGCCAGATTAGAGCAGGCATTGCCAAGAGGCCAAACTCGTCACTAAGACACCGAATCTTAACAGCCAGGTGAACCTTAGACACTGAAGGTCGTGAATAAGTCTTAATTACGTTTATTTTTAGGCACCTTCTTAATTGAGCGCGAAATCCTAGAGGCCAACATCTAATTAATTTTATTAAAGGCTAAGGGTATGCAAAATGATGGATTTATAAATGATGCAACAAACAACGAGGTATATACACAAACGGTAAACAAATATGGATGCATTACTACCTGTCCTATCTTAAAGAAAAGAAGAAAATTTAACGTACCTTTGGTTCCTCCAGCAATCAACACAATTTAAAGGTACGAAAAATTAAAAACAAGAAAATAAAAATCTAGATAATGTGCTCCTAGGTGATTAAATGCATGATGCAACAATTATGTATTTACAACTATTTTTTTTTTCAATTTTCATTTTTTTTTATTTTCGATTTTTTTTATTTTCGATTTTTTTTATTTTTTTGTGATTTTCTAAAAAAAATTAAAAAGGCGAAAAGAGTGAGATACGGGTTACCGAAGCATGCTTCCGAAAATTCCAATTAGTTCCAAGCTCCGTGAGAAGATTCCCGAAATTCCAAACCCTAAAAAAAAACGAAATAAAAATAAGGTAAGCGGAAGATAACTAATCCGAAAAATTAAAAATTAAGGCGCGGAAAATAATCAGTCCCCGGCAGCGGCGCCAAAAACTTGATGTGCTAAAAATATGGCAATTAATATCGCAAGCGCACAATCATCGTTTTAATATTTAAGATTCGATCCACAAGGACTAATTTTATTCACGATCCTTAATTTTTAATTTAATCGGACCAGAACAATTGGGATTTTTTTGAGAATTTTGATTTTTACTATTTAAATACTAAAAGAAAATTTAATTAATTATAGAAAGATAATTTGGCTTAATCTAATTTTAATTTAACTAATTAAAATTAAAAGAACAGAAAATTTTGATTTTATTTTTCTATTTTAATTCCTAAAGAAAATATAAACTACTTTAAATAAAATGAAATTAGAATAAAAATGATTTTAACAATGAAAGAAAATAAAAACAAATTTAACAAATTTTATTAACCAGGAGTTTGCAAGTAAAAGAAGTACACAATTAAACCAAGCACGGGAATAAAACAGGAAAAAAAACAAAGACACAGGGGAGGCTACTACTGAAGCTTCGAATAAAACAGAAGGGTGAAGGGATTTTTTTCCTTTAACGAAATTGACACAGGGGAGGGGCGTGTGTATTGCATGGACAAGAAGAGTAAGGGGAGAGGTATTTCTGCAAGATAGAGAGAAAGAGAGAAAGAGAGATTAGAAGAGAGATAGGGAGAGAAGAGGGGGAGAGATCTGTTTGCTAATGAATGAAAACACAGCTGGGTACTAAAATTAGAAAACAGGGGAATTGTACAGACTATTTTTGCTTCGACTTAACCAAAATAAAACGAGACAAAATTGAAAATTTAAACTAATTTTTTTTTTGTTTTGTTTTTTTTTTTTACATTAACACATAAAACATAAAAATATTGATCTACAATTAAAATTAAGAAACCCACAATAAAATTGAGATTTAAAGGGACGCAACTAACATTAAAACGAAAATTAAAATTACGAAAAACAAATTCTTCAAATCGATACTTTCAATCCCGTGCGGTTAGCGTCGCTACTTTATCCACACGAGAATTTACGAAAATAACGAAATAAAGAACAAGGAAAATAAAATGAAAGAGAGATGCAAGAATTAAAATGAAGCTTGAAAAAATAAAAAGTGTTTACAAGAAAAAAAAAATTACAACCAAGGAAAATTTTACAACTAATAATTTAGGAGTGTCCTAATACTAATTCTAAAACTAAGGTGGTGTGTTTTTACAAGAGAAAATGAGGGTATTTATAGGAAAAAATTAGGGTTTTGGGTTTGGTGTGGATCAATCCCCACTATTCATTTGGGTTTGGTGTGATTTAATCCTAGCCCTCCATTTTGTTTTGCACCACACCCCCTTCTCTTTTCTTTTCTATTATTTTGGTCCTTCTTCTTCTTCTTTTTCTCTTCCTTGACCATTATTTCTTTATTTTGCCATTTCTTCATTTTTTTTCTTGAATTTCCTGAAATGCAACAAAATAATTTATTAAAATATGAATTCAAACAATAAATAGGCAATAAAAATGTGCAAAATTATGCACTAATCACCACCTTTGAGTTTTATATGAGATTTGATGGTGTTTATGGCTTGTATGCATGATTTAGAGCATGTATGTTATGTGGGTGTTATAAAAATGTTAAAATATATTTTGTGGCTCCAAGACCTGTTGAGACAGTGAGGAAGATGATAAATAGTGTCCATGAGTGTTGGTTGTTGGTTGAATGATTATTTGGATTGTTTGAAAATTGGATTATTCGTTTTTAAGCCGTCGTAATGTCGACATTTACATAGGTGTTAAAAACATAGCATGTCCAAAACTGTAAGTTTCTTACAAGGTTGAGGACCTGCCATGAACTTGTAGATCTCGAGTCATAGATCGTTTTGGCGCAAGAATCGAAACAAACGGACTTACGGTTTAGTAATTATGATTAAATTCGTAAAAGTGGTTCGAAACCGTAATCGAAAGTTCGTAACTGAAATTGAACCCTCGTAAACTATGTTATTCAGTGGCGAATCATGATAATTAAATAATAGAGGTAACACGGAAGGTGTGAGAGGAAGCCTCATGTCAAAAGGATTGTTTTTCGATTTTATATAAATGTTCGAATCATGGTTAATTGCGAATGAACCACTTAGAAGATCACTTAAGTATAACTTTGGTTATAACTTAGAAAGCGGGCAATAAAACTCGAGGTATAATCTTGGCTCATAAACGACAGACCTTGGAACTTATATGACTTAGGTGCGTACCAAGTGTAAGTATAAGGACATGCCTTAATACCGAACTAGTGTCTGGTTAAAACGGTATTAATAAGAGTTATGCTTAGCTTCTTAAAAGCGTTAAGTGATTAACCTCGAATATTTTGATTATGTATAGATCACCGGACCACCCCGAGTCATGCCACTAGCATAAGCTGGAGTACCAGGCAAGTTTCAAATCCTTTTTAAAAGGCTGTTGTTGTGAATATATATATATATATATATATATATGCTTTCTGTTATACATATGCCATAGCATGCATGCCTACTTTCAAAGTCATATTGATATACTTGTTCCCTGAATTATTGTTAGCTTGTAAGCTAGATAGTTAATATATCAGTTATAAGCCGGATATTACTAAGACTCTTAGCGAAGGGCAGTTGAATCTCATTCTTTGATTATAGACCGGGAGTCGTTATTCCTTGATATATTGATATTATTTTCAGAGGAAAATAATTAAGTTAATATTTTCCATTTATTATCTGGCGAATATTATTTGGAATTTTCCTTGGAGATTATTCGGCAAATATTATTTGGAATATTCATCCGATATTTATTTATTCAATGAATATTATCTTTAATATTCATCTAAGGCTGATTAATATTCGAATATTATTTCGAACCCTCATTTAAGTTATTTACTTAAAGAATATTCATTCTTATTTACTCAATAGATATTATTCTGAATATTCATTAGAGTTTATTTATTTAATGAATATTATTTTGAATATTCATTCGAACTCTATTTATTTTATAAATATTAGTTTGAACTTTGATTCGAACTCAAGTATTCGATAAATATTATTTTGAATATTCCCTTGAGACAATAAATATTATATATAACATTTATTTAAAGTCGATTCGATTATTGAATATTATTTCAAATATTCATTCGTTAATATTTCTTCCAGAAATATTATTAAGTTGAATATTCATTATTTATTCAATGAATATTGTCTCAAACATTTGTGCGATAATTATATCATCAATAAGCATCATTCTTAAGTTGAATATTCATTATTTATTCAATGAATATTATCTCAAATATCCATTGGGTGATTATTTCATCAATAAATATTTTTATTAATTCGAATATTCATTATTCGTTCAATGAATATTATTCGGAATATTTATTCAAGGATTACTTCGAGCAACACACTCTTCCAATATCTATGACTTAATAGATATTCTTGGAATATTTATTTCATTCTTCGAACTCGTTTCAAAGATGAGTTACTTCATTCACATAGTATCATCGACCTTCGAATATTATATAAATTATTTCAGAGTCTTATTATCATTATTATATTATCAAGGAAGGTTCTCAGTAACTCCATTCTTCATTCAATTCTATATTATAGGGGAACCTTACTTGAGAAATATTATCTTGTGACTGTCCGGTCATAAATTTTGAAACTATTCTTTTCGCTTGCAACTTGGTTGCTATTATTCATTTGAATCTTGTGTACCCACTCATTATCCGAGGGGTAAGAATGTTGGAACAAGTTGGTATCCATTAACAAGCAGCAGCTTGGGAAATATTGGTGAGCTTTCCTTTCCAACTAGATACGACTACTTTGTGGAGTCTTATCAACAAGTATTATACTTGGGGAAAGGGGGACGAGCTTAAGTTTCAGAGTCATGGATTTATTTGAACTAGGAGTCGTGTGTAAGAGGCCGAGTTGCGCGGTCCATCACAAGGCCCAACCGTTGGCCAGGGAGTTACTATTAAGGGCGATAGACAAGTAAATTCGTCAGTTCTTCCTTCTACTGGTAGTAAACTATATTGGGCTGTACCATCTTCGACTGATCATCGGAGAGTGGGACAGCTGGCGCGTGATAACTCCAGTATTAGTTCATCTCCCAAATTGGGACTTTCCTTGCAACACGTATCGAAGAGACTTCTTTCAGGTTGACGGGTAATTCCCGTAACACGTATCGAAGAGACTTCTTTCAGGTTATCAGGAGTTTGAAAAATATTCAGAAACTAGAATTGAAGTGCCTTGTCTGAAAGTTCCTATTTCATGATAAATGATGCTATCTTGCTTATCTTTGGCATAGCAGATATTCCCACAGATGATATAATTCGAGTTACCTTGTAACTTCATCGTTTACATTATACTGGCATCATTTCCGTAAATGCATGGCATATGGTTTCAAAGATACTTTTGAACTATTATATATTATTGTTCAGTTATACATTATTTTTGGTGGGCTATTGCTCACCCTTGCTTTATTTATTATGTCACAACAACAGCTAGATCAGATGACCCGTGCAAGGCGCACTCGATGCAAGCAGGTGTTTGCTGTCAGAGGATTACCGCTGAGGTTATAACTACCATTGCTGAAGAGGAAGCTATTGGTAGGCTAGATGTTAGCATCTGAGTGTCTAATGTATTTATTATATGACACATACAAATGGATGGCAAAGAGTATGTAATGGTTCATTGTAAACCTTTTGGGTTGTAAGAACTCAATCTTGCGATTAACAATATTTGGTAATTACTCTGATTTCATCTCTGGGACTATAACGGGTGTGTTGTGTGGTGTGTTTTGGGTCATAAGGTTGTAATTTAAATTACGTTGGTTTTGTGGATGGAAATTGAGACCGTAACGACCAGATCCCTGACCCCGGATCTGGGGCTGTTACAGCAGCTCTCGTGTAATTGTCCTAACATCAATAACAACATATCCATTCTATTATTTCACAGTACTCATGGGTATTGATTTCGACTTGATAATATCATATCTAAACTTTTTGAGCCAATTCTTGATGTACTTGGTCTAATGCACATACATTCCATCTTAAGTTTCTTGATTTGGAGCCCCAAAAAGTAATTGAGCTCGCCCATCGTACTCATATCAAACTCACTATGCATACACTTAGAAAACCACTTGCACATATCATTATTAATAGATCCAAAATTAATATCATCGACATATATTTGCACAACTAAAATATCAGTACCATTAAACTTAGCAAATAATGTGGGATCAATTTTACCTCGAATGAAACCATTCTTGATCAGAAACTTACTTAACCTTTCATACCATAATTCAGGAGTTTGTCGAAGTCCATATAAAACTTTCTTCAACTTGAGTACATGATTAGGTAATTCTGCACTCTCAAAATTATGAGGTTGCTTGACATATACTTCTTCCTTCAAGTAACCTTTTAGAAATGCACTTTTCACGTCCATTTGATGGAGCTTGAATTGCTTGAAGCATGTGAATGAGAGGAGCATCTTTATTGACCCTAGTCTTGCAACAGGGGCATAAATTTCATCAATATCGATTCCCTCTTGTTGATTATATCCTTGTATCACAAGTCTTGCTTTGTTGCGTATAACCATTCCAAACTCATCAACTTTGTTTTTAAATGCCCATTTAGTACCAATGATTGAAGAATCCTTAGGTAGCCGTACAAGTTCCCAAACATCATATCTTTCAAATTGATTGAGTTCTTCTTGCATTGTCATGATTCAATTCTCATCTTCAAGTGTTTCTTTGACATTCTTTGGTTCCTCTTAAGCTAGAAAGGCAGCAAGTGCATAAAAGATAGCCTGGCCCTTTCTTGTCTTTATTTCTTCGAATTTGTCACCAATGATCAACTCTGTAGGATGGTTTTTCAATGTTCTAGTTGACTTAGGCAGAGAGTGTTAAGCTATGACTTTTTCATTGATTCTAACTCTCTTGGATGGCGGAGAAGCTTCATCCCCTTCATAAAGTGGCATCTTTTCTGGTGATCTCTATCCTATTGGACCTTCCAATGTTAGCTTTGACAATTTATCAATTGTTTCATCAACTGGAGAAGAGGTTTCAGCTAGCTGTTCGGCTGTTGAAGTTAGTTCAGGTTGCTTATCAACTTGTTGAGATGCTATGTTCAGCTTTGTCATCTCGCTATCAGTACATATATCTAAATATTCTTCTTCATCGCTTGAAAGATTAACATTAGTCTCTTGAAATGAAACATCTATTGACTCTACGACAATACATTTAGAAACATTATAAACTCTATTTTACAACTTGTCAAATAATAACCTAAAAATATTGCTTCATAAGATTTAGCATTAAATTTAACATCTCCATCAATAGTTTTAAGTAAAAAGCACCTGGATCCAAAGAATTTAAAGTAGCCTATGTTTGGATTCTTGTTCCTCAGCAATTCATATGGAATCTTGTTGAGAATAGGCCTGATAAGCACCCTGTTAGAACATAGCTTGCTGTATAAACTACTTCTTCCCAGAAACTTCTTGGTAGCTTGCTTTCTTGCAACAGTGTCCTTGCTCTACAATGACATGTTCTTTATCTCTACAACTCCTTTTTGCTGTGAAGTCCTTGGGGTAGAGAATTCATGAAATATGCCTCGATCTTCATAGTAAATTATGAAGTCCTTTTGGAATTCACCACCTTGATCCTTCTTATACCTACAAGACTTGTATTAAGCTTGTTCTCAAGCAACTTGAATAGCTTCTCAATTTCACTGGAAGCACAATCTTTAGTACGAAGAAATAGTACTCACGTATATCTAGAATGCATATTGTTCACCTCCAATACTTTTATATGCTTCCGAACCAAACAAGTCTAGATGTAGGAACTCTAAAGGTTTATAAGTTGATATCATATTCTTTGACTGATGTGGAGTCCTGATTTGTTTGCCTAATTGACAAGCTGTACATGTTTCCTCTTTTACATACTTCAGTTTAGGCGGACCTCGAACTAGCTTGTTAGAAGACATCTTGCTGAGTAAGCCCATATGAGCATGTCCTAGCCTTCTATGCCAAAGATCTGGATTTTCATCAACTGCAGCTAAACACAAAGATGATTCTTGCAACTCCAAGTCCAAAATATATATTCCTTCCCTTATAGTAACTAGGGGGACTTTGTTAGTGCGAACATTAATAGTACATTTCTCCTTATCAAAATCAACAGTTTGTCCATCATCATATAGCTGAATTATATTAAGCAAATTATGTTTCAGGTCTTGAATATATTGTACTTTATCTATAGAAATGATACTATTATCAATAGTTTATTTTTCAAGAATCTTGAATGTTTTTCTATATATCATCAATTGTGATATCATTTTCTTGATTAATCACTAAATAAGTAGAGATATCTAGCAGTGAAAACTTTACGGTTCCCTACATTCCTAACCCTCTATTCTTGTAGAAACTATTTCAATCATCGAAGGGTTTTTGGTCAATTTTAACATTTCTCGAGCCACCATTCTTGTACAAATTATCTTATCATTGTAAGTTTCTTGATCAATCTTCTCTCATATGTGAGTAACTATTAGAACTTGATCCAAAATCATCTTTAAACTAAAGATCCATGATACTTGATTCACGACCATGATGATCAGCTATTTCTACTTTCTCATTTCCATTTTCCAAAATTTCGTCATTCAACATTTAATGAATATAAATCCAGCTTACATCCACTTTAAATACTCTAATCCCACTATATTATGTGTCACGTAAGTTCCAATCAATAATCTACATTTTTATCACTTATGCTAGTTATGATATTGTTAAAGTGGAATATATTAATTGCCAAAATCCCCTTACAATGTTGGGGGTACAAAAATATATATAGTGCTCTGTTTGGGCTTTTCAGTGGGCTTTACTCTTTAAGTGGGCCTATGGCCCAACATTCAGTCCCCCCTGAGTTAAAAAAGATCTTTAGATCTTTTATATTACAAGCCCAAATTAAAATATTACAATATAGTGATAACCGTGGGCGAATAATAAAAAAAATAAAAATAAAAATTTATATTTCCTAAGCTGTTTGTTGTCACACGGTCATTGCCCTGTCAATCAATTGCCTTGTCTTTTCCGTTTCCCCACGCCTAGAAGACTGTACTGGAGAGTGGAAAAGGTATGGTTCTTCTACCTCTTTTTTCTTTGTCTTATAAATGTGTATAACTCTCTTGATTTTTCTTTTTTCTTCTTCATCTCTCTGGTCTTTCGTCTTCGGAAGGTATTCTTCTGTCCTCTTCTTGTTCTTGTGCTTTGTTTTTTAATTTTTTCCTGTTATTCACCTGTCTTGTGTCCTCTTCTTTGTTAATCATGAAAGCTATTATTGCTTCCTGTTCTTCGACTGAAAGTGTGGGTCGCTCTGAAAGTGAGGATAATGTTGAGATTTTGTCCATTGAAAAGGTTAAGTCTCGTTACCCCCTTCTAAACTCTATGCCTGTAAAGGTTGAACCTTTTTCCCTTGGCTCCGCTAGCAGGACCGCTCTTGCTGCTGGTTCTGCTTCACAGACCCCGTCTGTTGAGGACATTGCTAGACCTCGATCTGGGACTACATTTGAGTTGAATAAGTCTTTTAATAGGTCAAGCCACTATTCTACATTCCCCCTTGATCTTGACAAATTGTCCCAACACATTTCTCTTTCTGCTGGTTATAACGCTTTTGCTCCGAGTGCCGATGACCGGATGTGGAAACCCCCTCGTCCTGGCTGTCAGGCCATTCCTGATGTGTACTTCGAGTATGGACTTAGGCTTCCATTGCACCCCTTCTTTCGCTTTGTTCTCCAAACCCTTGGTTGTAGTTTGAGCTAGTTAGTACCCAATGTGGTGCTCCAGATTAGTGGAGTTATCGCAAGATGTCATGAACTGGGTCAATTTCCCAGCCTTGATTTATTCTTTTCTATTTTTTGTATCAAGAGCAACGGAACCCAATTTTATTTGGATAGAAAGGAGGGTTGTAAAAAGCTTGTTGATGCCCCTGGATCCAACTCTGGATGGCATAAAATGTGGGCTTGGTACGAAGGTCATAGGTTAGGGTTGAATGAACCATGGCAAGTTCATTCCGCAGGCCGTGTGAAGTCGGTGAACCGTTTGGGGTCTAGGACCTCCTCGGAGTTAGAGAACTTCCTTGGGTCCGCTATTAGATATCAGCCTGAAGAGTTTCTAGATACCCAGTTTTTGACTGATCATTGTTGTAAGCTTAAATATCTTACTTATAGCATGTTTGATCCTATCTATACACATATTTTGTGCTTGTTGTAACCTTTCATTCTTTCTTCTTTATTGCAGTACTTGGCCCTGAACTGTTTAAGGTAGTGGAAGTATTTGCAAGCATGCCAACTGAAGAATTTTTGGCACGTGTTGTTAAGAGCAAGGCTGCGGGAGCGTCCACTGTTGTTCGCGATGCTGAAATAGAGAGTGGACCCGAAGTTATTTCGAAGAGTTTGATGTGTCCTCCTGGGGTGGTTGGAGCTGATGCTTTTGAGACAACAGTTGTCAAAGATCGAGAGAAAAAAGGGCATCGTGATGGGCATTCCGCCAAGGGTCATCATTCCAAAAAAGTAAAGGAGCCGTTGAGTTGTCCTAGCTCCATTGGTTTGGGTTTGTTTTCAGAGACTGGTGTGCTTTCTTCGCCTCGAGAAAAGATTAAAGAGGGTGTTTCTAGAGTAGGTGCTAGGGGTGGTCTCCGAATTTGTAAAGATTTTGCTGATAAGGTGCTTTACCCTCTTTTGACTTTGCTTTGATTTTCCTTAATCGTAGTGTCATACTCTTACTTTAGTTTTATTGCTACATTTTTGTTTGTAGTTATCTGCGGAGTTGGAGAAGATATTGATACTTGAAGAGGTAGTTGATGTCTCCGAGGTAAAATCGTTGCGTGAAGAGGTGGCTTATTTGAAGAAGATTAACAAAGAGTTGAACGAGACTTCGGAGGGTTTAACCAAGGATAATAACCTTGCTACTGAAAAACTTTTTACTGCTTTGACTGAGAAGTCTGAGTTGATCTCCGAATGCGATGCTTTGAGTGGCCAAGTGAAGGGCTTTCAGGTGGAGATCACGGAGCTAAAAGAGGCTGTGAAGACTTTTGAAGATGATCTTGCTAATGGGGTAAAAGCTTTGGCGGCAGAGCGAGCTGAGTTTGTGGAGAAGGTGGATAGTCTTGCCTCCCAATTGGCCAAGTGTCAGGCCGAGTCCTTTTCTTCGTTTGAAAAGGGCTATGGAGAGAGCATTGCTCGCTTTGCCCGGTTTAGAATTGACGTGAAGGGTCATGGCTTTGACAGCTATCTTGCTGATTTGGAGAAGGATGAAGTTGGGAAAATGGGTTCGTCGGATGCTGCTCTTAAGACTTGAATGTCTTTTATCAGCCTGGGGTATACCCCTGTGGGCTTTATGTAATTTTATCTTCCTTTAATGTTGTGTTTCCTGAACTTGACTAGCGGTGTTTGAACTCTTTAATATGTCTTATCTTTTGACCTTGTTTGAACTTATCCTGGTATTTGGAGAAGTTTTATAATATTTGACTGCTTTACTGCTTTTGAGCTGCTTTATTCTTGGTGATTTTATCCTTTATTTTATCTGTGGCGAACTTGGCATTTGTTGTAGTTTTTACTTTCTATTACTTTGGAGTCGATGATTTTGGCGAAGCTTGTGAGCTTTGTGTGACTATTTGAGTCATTTTTACTCGTATCTTTTGGCAAAGATTTTTTTCTTTTTGGTTTAATTGTCGGCGACCTTTCTTTTTGACGTAATACTTGGAGATTTTTTGTTGTTTTGGGAGTCTCCTTTTAGTATCATTCTATGGGTATATTGATTGGGATTTACCTTTTTACCAATGGTGTCCATATTCTGGAGACTTTGGCGTATTTTTTCTTCTTTGTTCGTTGTCAACATCGGCGATTTGTATGGGATGTTGGAGTTCTTTTCTCTTTTCTTTTGATTGTGGCGAGATTTTCTTTAACTTTCGTGACAAGAGTTTTGGAGTGATTCGTAAGCAAATTGGAGTGTTTTCACTTGTTGCGTTTTGCCTTTTATTTTGTGTTTTTCCCGATTGGTGATCTTAGCTTCTTTTCCTGATATTTGTGGCGATTTTGGAGATGTCTCAGAGGACCTTGAGGTTGTTGGGCTCTTTTGCATTGGTAAAATATTGTACTTTGGAGTAACTTTGTTTTGATGTTATTTTACCTTTTTTGTTGTTCATGGCGGATCCGGATATTTCCAAGGAGATATTGAGCTCTTTGAGCTATTTGAATTGAATTGCTACATATTGGCATACTTTACCTTTTCCGTTGTCATGCCTTTGGAGTTTTTTATCATTTATATTGCCTACATAATAATCTTGATGCTATGAAATAGAAATGTGATAACACAAAGATTTTATCCCTATTGGGAGTTTCATTCAGAAAACTTAGACAAATGTCAACTTAAACTGTAATCCATCCGTAGTCTGAACGGACCACAAAAGCAACTTGATTACAAAGAAATTTCATAAACTTGTCTCATACCTTAACTTAAATAACTTAATGAAGTGGATGATGTTTGTTGGAGTTTTCACGGATAGAATTTCTTAAGATGGACGGCGTTCCAAACATTTGTTACTGGAGTTCCGTCGAGGTGTGCGAGGCGGTAGGAGCCCGAGCCAATGACCTTGGTAACCTTGTATGGGCCTTCCCAAGGTGGAGACATTTTACTTTGTTTTGATGGCATGGATGATGCCACTTCCCTTAAAATGAGGTCATTGACCTGAAAACTCCTTGGCTTGACCTTTGAGTTATAAAGCTTTGCTACCTTTTCATGGTACTTGGAGACATTGGACTGCGTGGAGTTCCTGAGTTCCTCAAGAAGGTCGACATTTAGCTTTAAGCCATCCTCTGATGATTTGGGATCAAATTTCTCGATTCTTAATGACTTTGAACTTATTTCCACTGGCAGTACTGCCTCGGTTCCGTATGCCATCTTGAACGGAGTTTCGCCTGTTGAAGCTTTCGGGGTAGTTCGCAGACTCCACAGCACGTTTGGCAACTCGTCTACCCAATTCATGTTGGCGTCAAGCAATCTTTTCTTTAACCCTTGTAAGATTGCTTTGTTGGTAATTTCCACCTGTCCATTTGCTTGAGGATATGCTACAGAAGCTTTGAGATGTTGAATTTCAAGTTCGGTCATTGCATTGACCCATTTTTCCCATGTGAACTGAGTTCCATTATCTGTAATGACTACCCGAGGTACTCCAAATCTGAAAACAATTTGTTCCATGAAAAAATGCACTGCCTCAACCTCTCTTATCCTTGCTAGAGGTCTAGCTTCAATCCATTTTGTGAAATAGTCTACTGCCACAATTATGAACTGGCATTGCCTAGAACTTTTTGGTAGGGGACCCACCAGATCAATGCCCCACATAAAGAATGGACATGGAGTTGTAGTTGGGTTGAATGGGACTGAGGGTCTGTGATTCATGGACCCGTACTTCTGGCATGGTTCACACCGCTTCGTGAACTCTTTACAGTCCTGGCGCATTGTTGGCCAGTAGATTCCGTGCCTCATGATCTTCAACGCCATGTTTTTTCCCGCCAGATGTCTCCACATATTCCTGAATGCACCTCAATCATGGCTGTTTTTGCTTCATTCTGATTAACACATTTGAGTAGTGG
Source organism: Kitagawia praeruptora (assembly GCA_037693485.1). Taxonomy (NCBI): domain Eukaryota; kingdom Viridiplantae; phylum Streptophyta; class Magnoliopsida; order Apiales; family Apiaceae; genus Kitagawia; species Kitagawia praeruptora. The sequence continues at coordinate 139,583,829 of CM075351.1, read as the reverse complement.
TTCAACCAGGGCTCTTCTAAATAACTTGTTATCTACTAGGCAATAATGTTTTGCCTTTACTTCTATCTTTCTTGCTTCTTGCTTGTCTGATTCGTCAAGAGTTCCTTGGATGAATTTAATTATGGGGGTTCTCCAATCATCTTGGTTTGATACACAAAGTACCTTGTTTGCACTAAATCACGCAAGCGTACGTGGTCACAAGTAATATAGAATAAAGTTGAGTTCGTTCCCACAGAGATCTGGTTTAGGTTTCAGTTCAGTTAATGCACCTATGCAGCAATGTATGGTTTTTATTCACTGCTAAGACAATTAATAAATTTGGGTTTTAATTAACTAAGAAGTAAATAACAAACTAAGAATTAACTAACTAACGAGAATTGGAATCGAATTACTTATGCAAGAGGAAACATGGTATCATAACTTCATTAAATACTTCGCTTAGATCTGATGCCTTTAATCACTATATGCAATGGTTATGATATCTGATCAGACAACACGAAACAAGTACACGCTACCTCTCAGTATACGTATACCAAACTATCCATACATCCACAAAAGAGATAGAAGATGAATAGACACCAATTATGCTTAGACCCTATATGTCTATAGAATTTGAAAATATAACGGTTGAAGAGCAAATTATCCATAAAGATCACATAGGGCAATATAAGTATTCTCATCTCATACTACGAATCATGTTGATAAACAATCATGAACCTATGCTAGCATGGCAAGTTCTAAATCTCAAGATCCACTTTCACTTCACAAGAGATTAACAAATTAGATGATAGCTACGCATCTAACAATTAAGCATAACCATACGAGGATGTCAATTATACACCACACACAGATCTTTAAAGCATCAAGATACTAAGTTCCATAAATAAATCTGTTAGAATCCCATGACAACGATTAGCTCATAATTGAACCGTTCATCGTCATAGGATTTGATGAAAACATGATAATAAACAAGATATGAAAGAAAGATGCAATAATATTAATAAAACAAAGAGTTGAGAAAACAAATCTATAATCCAGAATAACACAAAAGATGAAGTAGATATAGATCTGTTGCTTGTCACGAGCGTTGAATCCTTCTCTCCTTTTCTCCCTTGCAGATCTAAGCTATGATACAATAATAAAAATTGATGTAAGGATATTATATTACAATGATACAATGAGTTTAAATAGACCCTAGAAGTCTTGTCCAACAAGAAAAGTCCAAAAATACCAAACAGATTCAAACAGGAAAGTTATGGAGAACTTTTAGCACAAAATTCGAAGTGGGCAGCAGGGGTACTAGGCCGCAGCCTACCCTGCTAGGCCGCAACCTAGTAGCAAATCTGTTGGCAGTAGGCCGCAGCCCACCCTGCTAGGCCGCAGCCTAGCAGCAATTCTGTTGGAAATTTTTCAGCATGCTAGTTCCTTCGTTTTTTCTTCGTTTTGCCTCCGTTTCCTTCCGTTCTTCTTCTCAAAGCTTTCATACTTCATTTCCTTGACTCCAGATCTCCCCAAAGATTATGTGGAAGACCTTATTCTTCATTAAGACTTCAAAACCACACCAAAATCAATTGAAATCTCCAACCATTCCCAATTATTTAGAACCCTGCACAACTACACGAAACACATCAAAAATACAAAAAAATTGAGGCCAAGTAAATCAATTTAAGCCGATATAGAACGCTCCAATATAAAATCCACTTATCACACCCCCAAACTTAAACCGATGCTTGTCCTCAAGCATAAACGACTAACACTAACTAATTAGTACCACTTCCGTAGGTGATCACGGTTGCATTTGGCATATGCAACAAGCCCTTTAAACCCCTAGGAAGCCCTAGTGGACGAGTAAGGTCTCGTGATGGCATATAACGAATGTACCCACAAAATCCAATGCAATGCAATGCATGAATGCAACTAATATGAAAAATGCACATGATCAAATACTAATATTCTACCATACCTTCAAATCCTCTCATGCCATATCAACTTAAGAATCAAAGTAATAATGCGATATCTTGGTGTCGAAAGTGCAAGTATTCACATAGTCTACTCAATTAACATGCATAAGTTCTCACAAGCCCATGTCAAATGTAAGATCAAATGTAAGAATAAGTTAGTAAACATGCTAAGCCAACAAAAGTACATCTTTGAGACAAAACTCGGGATCTCATACGCAAAAACAAGCAAACACTCACAATCCACTCACAAAAGAATATTCACTCAAGAACAAGGGTAAGTGTATCACTCAATTCCAACAAAATCATAAGCATGCTTGACATTTGGTATCAATCTAACTCTTAACACATACATCAATGACGATAATAAAAAGGTCTTTATTTGGGTTGTAACGGGGCTAAGGACAAGGTATGTCAAATAAGCCAAATCAGGTGAAGTGTCAAAAGGTAGTAGGAACTATAATAAATCATAAACAACACCCTACTTCCCCCCCCCCACACATAATTTTACTATTTTTCTTCCAACAAAAATTCTCGACTAGTCGACTAAAGTAGGATCACAACAACACAAACATGCTCTCATAATATATTTTTCTTTATGTTTTTTTTCTTTTTTTTCTCTTTTTTTTTCGAGAGCTAAATATAACACAAACAATAATATAAACAATAACAATGATCCCACAATTTTATTACACATGCCGACTATCAAGTAAACAAACCCAATTTTCAATATTTCCCCCAAAAGTAAGACCAACAATAAACCCCTCCTTGCACACCTTATTACTCCCTTAAACGTTCAACTAGCCTTTGACAATGTGGGTTCAAATTAATGTAAGGCCAATACAAGAAAAGGTCTAGGAAAGTAATGTGGTATGTCACCGAAAAATAGGATTAAGCTCAATGGGTTAACTAATTGATCATGTAAATATGGTGTGGTAATATGGGAAAATACGTGGTTATTCCTAAATGCCTTTATCATTTTACTCGTCAAATAATGTCATGCGTTTCAAGAAAGACCTCAAACAACTGCTAGCAATGCAAACAATCCGTGGACACTCAAGCAAACGAATAAATTGCAACAAATATGAAATAAGGCTCAAAAACTAACTTGGTGGAAAAACATACTCAATCCCAAGCAAAAATCTCTCTAATGCACCGACTTGTATTCAAAGCATGCAAACTAAATCATCTTGCACATATTCATGTTCTTCTAATTACTTACAACATTCAATAAGTCTACTAGCTTCAACTTACTTGTGTATGTGTGTACACAAGAACAGAGCATATCACTTCTCAATCAAAAGCGTCAACAACACAAAATTCCTATCAAGCATGGGTGCAAATGCAAACTATTATGAACTCACATGATATACGAACATAAAAACAGAATGTCCTATATGGAACAAACGTAGATAACACGAACAAGCATGCATGAATTACCACTACTATGCAAAACATGATATTCTATATGAACACATAATACACAAACAACAACTACTAATCCCCCAGACCACCCCCAAACTTAAAAGATTCAATGTCCGCATTGAATGGAAGTAAATACGAGGGATAATAACATACCTAATCATCGAAACTTGAAAATTCTCACACCGTATCTCTATATGTCCATTTAATTATCTTTTCCGGAGCTACAGCCTTGATGACAAGTTTTAGCCTTCTTTGCTCTTCAAAGGTGTCAGCAACAATGTTCTTTTCACTACCTGACAAGTTAGCAACAATAATAATAAGCAAAGTAGATGAATGACCTAAATATGCATACCTCCTTTGATCTGGTAGTTTAAGCTCGAGTTTGGAAGCTTCTTCAACATGATGATTTTCATTATTAACTACCAACGACTGATCAAGAATGGAGATAGACGGACTAGGAACAGAGGTGGGTAGTTCAATAACAGAAGTCTTAACAACAGACTTAGGATCAAAAGAACAATCCTCAAGTTGAATTTCATGCTTAGAACAAATAGCATTCAATTCCTTTAACATCTCATCAGAAGTAAAATTCATGTACAACTCACGAAGATCTTTATTACCCTCAATCAAAACATCTTTCTCAAGAAAAGACTCAATTGCACTATCCTCAAGATTTGACCATGAAACACCCTCATCAATCAACACATGAGAATCCCAAAGATCAACCAAGCCTAATTCCTCACTTTCAGTATCAGACTTTCCTTGTGAAGCATTGTCTAAGGGGTCCGACTTGCCAAAACACTCTTCCTCCTCTACCGGAAATTCCAAGAGTCTCTTTGGATATGGAGGAGTAGGGTAGATCTGAGTGATATTTGTAGATTGCTTCGTAGAAGTTTTTTCAACATGATTCTTACTCTTTTCCACTTCACCGTCCAACTGCTCAGCTACCAAATCAGATTTCTCAATTTTTGGCCCTGCAGATTTCTCAATCTGCTGAATATGAACTTCTTCGTTTTCCGTAGCTGCTAATTTCTGATCATTTGTAGCCTTTCTAGATCTCAAGGTAACTACTTTCACATGTTCTTCGACTTCCCTCTTGCTTGGATTAGCCTCCGTGTCGCTAGAAAGAGTCCCTTGTGGCCTACTCAACAAGGCACTAGTAATCTGCCCAATCTGAATTTCCAAGGTCTTAAACGATACAGCGTTGCTTTTAAACATCAACCTCAATTCTTCTAATTCAGATTTGTAATAAGTGGAATGCCCATAACCAGCATATGACTGTTGTTGCTGAAAAGCCGAAGGTTGAAATTGCCACGGGGCATACTGTTGCTGAAAATTCTGGTGATTGTTAGGCTGTGCTCCATAATGTTGACCTGGATACTGCTGATAAAGCTGTTGTGGTTGTAGCATGCCACCTTGATTGTTGCTCCAGTATGCCGATTCATAAGAGATAGCACACTGATTCGCCTCATGTGTGCTCGCACATAGCTCACAAACACTAGCCCCCTGCTGAACCCCATAGTAAGTTAGAAACTCCATCACCCGAAACACCAACGAACTACACAAAAATAGATGAGAAAAACAATCCGAGTCAGTGAACTCTAACGACCACTGATGACAAGCACATAAACTGAAATTAAAACACCGATGATCCCCGGCAGCGGTGCCAAAAACTTGTTTGCACTAAATCACACAAGCGTACGTGGTCACAAGTAATATAGAATAAAGTTGAGTTCGTTCCCATAGAGATCTGGTTTAGGTTTCAATTCAGTTAATGAACCTATGCAACAATGTATGGTTTTTATTCACTGCTAAGACAATTAATAAATTTGGGTTTTAATTAACAAACTAAGAATTAACTAACTAACGAGAATTAGAATCGAATTACTTACGCAAGAGGAAACATGGGATCCTAACTTCATTAAATACTTCGCTTAGATCTGATGCCTTTAATCACTATATGCAATGGTTATGATATCTGATCAGACAACACGAAACAAGTACACGCTACCTCTCAGTATACGTATACCAAACTATCCATACATCCACAAAAGAGATAGAAGATGAATAGACACCAATTATGCTTAGACCCTATATGTCAATAGAATTTGAAAACATAACGGTTGAAGAGCAAGTTATCCATAAAGATCATATAGGGCAATATAAATATTCTCATCTCATACTACGAATCATGTTGATAAACAATCATGAACCTATGCTAGCATGGCAAGTTCTAAATCTCAAGATCCACTTTCACTTCACAAGAGATTAACAAATTAGATGATAGCTACGCATCTAACAATTAAGCATAACCATACGAGGATGTCAATTATATACCACACACAGATAAATAAATCCGTTAGAATCCCATGACAACGATTAGCTCATAATTGAACCGTTCATCGTCATGGGATTTGATGAAAACATGATAATAAACAAGATATGAAAGAAAGATGCAATAATATTAATAAAACAGAGAGTTGAGAAAACAAATCTATAATTCAGAATAACATAAAAGATGAAGTAGATATAGATCCGTTTCTTGTGACGAGCGTTGAATCCTTCTCTCCTTTTCTCCCTTGCTGATCTAAGCTATGATACAATAATAAAAACTGATGTAATGATATGATATTACAATGATACAATGAGTTTAAATAGACCCTAGAAGTCTTGTCCAACAAGAAAAGTCCAAAAATACCAAACAGATTCAAAACAGGAAAGTAATGGAGAACTTTTAGCACAAAATTCGAAGTGGGCAGCAGGGGTACTAGGCCGCAGCCTACCCTGCTAGGCCGCAGCCTAGTAGCAAATCTGTTGGCAGTAGGCCGCAACCTACCCTGCTAGGCCGCACCCTAGCAGCAATTCTATTGGAAATTTTTCAGCATTCTAGTTCCTTCGTTTTTTCTTCGTTTTGCCTCCGTTTCCTTCTGTTCTTCTTCTCATAGCTTTCATACTTCATTTCCTTGACTCAAGATCTCCCCAAGGATTATGTGGAAGACCTCATTCTTCATTAAGACTTCAAAACCACACCAAAATCAATTGAAATCTCCAACCATTCCCAATTATTTAGAACCATGCACAACTACACGAAACACATCAAAAATACAACAAACTTGAGGCCAAGTAAATCAATTTAAGCCGATATGGAACGCTCCAAGTGGATATAAAATCCACTTATCTTACCTTTTTTTGAACTATTGACGGTTCATGGAGTTCTCTGAAGTATACTGGCTCCGATGTGTTTGAAACATTGGAAGTGGCCAACTTTGATAGGGCATCTACCAATTGGTTGTTGGATCTGTCGATGTTGCTGATGGTCCATGATGTGAACTCTTGCAGCAGTTCCAAAGTGATTTGTCTGTACGCTGCCATTCTTTCATTAAGAGCTTTAAATTCCCCCAAAACTTGTTTCACTACAAGTTGTGAATCACTGAATATGTCTATGATTGACACTTCCAGGTGGCGAGCTAATATTAAGCCTGCTATGAGACCTTCGTATTCCGACTCATTGTTTGTCGTGGGAAATTTGAACTTAACGACCTGACGAACAGTGAAGCCTTCGGGGCTTGTGAGAATGACTCCAGCTCCTCTAGCCTGTGAAGTGGATGAACCATCTGTGAATAAGATCCAAACTTTGTCTTTTGATTCTAAAATTATCTCTCCTGTTTTGGAAGAAGCAAAAGTACATTCTGTGATAAAATCTGCTAAAGCCTGAGATTTCATGGCGGTTTTTGGCTGAAATTCCAAATGAAATTGGCTTAGTTCCACAGTCCATGAAGCTAACCGACCTGTCATATCCGGCTTATGAAGTACCCGACGTAAGGGCTGATTCGTCATCACAATGACTGTTCTTCCTTGGAAATACTTTCTCAATTTCCTACTAGCCATAACCAAAGCATATGTAAGTTTTTCTATATTTGAGTATCGAGTCTCAGCATCTTTGAGGATATGACTCGTGTAGTACACGGGCTTCTGGTCTGCATCCACCTCTTTAACCAATACTGCAGCCAAGGTTGAGTCTAATGTTGACAAGTAAAGCTTTAATGGCTCACATTGAAGAGGTTTGGCCATGATTAGTGGAGATACGAGAAAATCTTTGATTCCCTGTAGGCTTTCTTCACATTCTTTTGTCTAATTAAAGGTTTTGTTCTTTGATGCTTCCTTGATTGCCTCATACATTGGAAGGCACTTTTTTGAAGATTGAGGTATGAAAGGTCGAAGAGCTGTAATGGACCCTGCGAGGGCTTGAAGCTCTTTGAGGCATTTTGGGGCCGAAACATTTTGTATGGTCCTTACTTGATTTGGGTCTGCTTCGATGCCTCTCTGGGAGAGGAGAAACCCTAAAAATCGACCCCCACTTAGACCAAAAGAGCATTTTGCCGGATTTAGCCTCATGGAACTGGCCCTTATCTTTGTGAAAGTTTCTCTGAGGTCCTTGACGTGCTCCGAGGCTGTTGGTGACATTGCTATAATGTCATCGACATATACCTGGACATTCCTTCCAATTTGAGAGGCAAATATTGTATCCATTGTGGGTTATGAACGCTGTGTCATCTTGATCGTGTTCGGCCAATTTTATCTGGTTATATCCTGAGAATGTGTCCATGAAAGATAACAACTCATTCCCAGCAGTGGAGTCAATGAGTTGGTCGATGTTAGGTAATGGATAGAAATCTTTGGGGCAGGTTTTGTTAAGATCTGAATAATCTATACACATTCTCCATTTGCCATTGCTTTTCTTGACTAGGACTGGATTGGCAATCCATTTTTGGAACTGGACGGGCTTGATGAAGTCCGCTTCGAGTAGTCTGTCAATCTCATTCTCTATAGCTTCCTGTTTTTCTTTGGAGAAAACACGCCTCTTCTGCTTCACCACTTGAGCCCCTGACTTTATATTAAGATGATGCAGAGCTAGTTCAGGTGGGATTCCCGGCATGTCCTTAGGAGTCCAAGCGAAAATGTCAGCAAACTCCCTGAGAGTTTGAATGAGGTTCTCACGAAGCTCTGGAGGTAACTTTGTGCCAATCTTTACAACTTTACCGAGGTCATCGGGGTACAATGGGATTTCCTCGACTGGTTCAACCGGTTCGTGACTTGATATTCTGGGAATTTCCATAATGTCTCTGGGTCCATTTCCACCCCTTTGTTTATTGAGGCCACTGAATTAGTTGGTCTCTTCGGGATTGCCGAGCTGACATAACATTGTCGAGCTATCTTTTGATCTCCACATACCTCACCAACTCCGAACTCAGTAGGAAATTTCATCTTGAGGTGCGTTATTGAGATTATTCCCTTCAAAGCTACAATAGTTGACCTTCCCAAGATTGCATTGTAGCCCGAAACTGCATTGACCACATGGAATTTAACTACATGCCACTTCTGGCATGGTGGCGATCCAAACAAAACAGGCATGTCAATAACCCCCACTGTTTTGACCTCGTTACCAATGAAGCCAAATAAAGGAGAGTCTCTTGCACTATTTAACTTTCTTTCTCCTAAATCCATTCTTGTAAAGGCATTGTGATATAGTATATCAACTGAGCTCCCATTGATAAGTGGATTTTATATCCACTTGGAACATTCTATATCGGCTTAAATTGATTGTTTTGGACTCAAGTTTGTGTAGTTTTGATGTGTTTTGTGTAGTTGTGCAGGTTTGCAAGAATATCTAAGCTTTTGTCGTTTTTGGAGAATTAATTGATTAAAATTCGGATTTTCCGGGAAGGCTGCGCAGTCTACACTGTTTTGGCCATATCTGGAGTTCTAGAAGTCCGTTTTCAGCGATCTTACTGCCCACGCGAAGCTTGAGAGATTTTCTACAACTTGGGATAGGAAAAAAGCGCAAGAAATATGCTGAATTAAATCGCGCACGTGATCTTGTTAAAGAAGGTTGGGAATTTACTGTTTTGCCCTTTTTCTAATTCTAATTGTATTCTGGGCAGTTTTGGGTACCTTCTTTAAATCCTAATTGTAATAGAAGGCAATTTCTTGATGGGCAAGATTTATAGAGCCTATTTAAACACATCCTACCATTGTAAATCATAACAATTCATAGCTTTTAATCGTATCAAGGTACTTTCGATCTTCAATTCTTTCTTCAATATTATGTTTTCATTCATTATCGTTATTACTTTGTTTTCTTCTTTAATTATGTGTAACTAAATCTTTAATCTGAGGATTGGGTAGTATTCCTTGGTATTCATGTGTGTTTAATTATCTGTGATTTTCTTGCTTTGCTGATCTGTTATTGAGGGCTTAACACAATTAGGGGAGTCATGAACCTTTGATTGGATTTTAGGGATTGTAATAACTTGGAAGAGGAGTTGCAATTTTAGTACATGATTTAACAGACATAACTTGAATATTTGATTGGAAGATTAATAGGAGAGTTGTGAGACTTATAATTCTTGGAGATTAATAGTTTATGATTGTCTTTGATTGTATCACGGAAGTGACAATTAGGGTATAGTTGTAGACATTATATTGTATCTTGGAAGAGAACATTATAACCTTAGAAGAATTGTTTTCAGCAGAGTAAGAACGTAGACATCACATAGATATTGAATGTGCATTGAAACCAAGTGAAGAACCCCAGTTCTTGGATTGTTTTCCTCATATATTTTATTCTCGATTGATAATTAGTTTAATTTAGTTTATAAACAAACACAACATTCTTCTACACTTCTAAATTGTGAGAGATAAGAAACTTGAACTTGATATTACATTCATTCCTTCCCTACGAACGAACACATAAAAATACTACTAACAAATTGGCGCCGCTGCCGGGGAAGGCAGTATACTTGAGTTTAGGTTAATTGTTTCTTATTGTTTAGATTTTAATTGGTTCCACAAGTTGTTTTGTTGGTGATTTTCAGGTGTATGCGACGTGCATCTTGCGTTAGAAAATTGGAATTTGACCCTGAAATCGAGCGTACTTTGAGAAAGATCAGAAAAGAGAAAGCTAAGATGGGAGAGCCGACAGTTCAAGCTGTTGTTAATGATAATGTTGATGAGACTTCTATTTGGGACCATGAGACACCTAATCCTGCTAATTGCATGTACAAAACTCCAGAGATTGGTGCAACCCAATTCAACATTAATCCAAGCTTAATTCAGATGATCAGCAATCAAGCTTTTGAAGGAGACATTGAACTAGAGGATCCACACAGACATCTAGAGCGTTTCGTGCAGATGTGTGGCTCATTCAGAATCAATGGTGTTACGAGTGACAAGATTCGTCTCCATATGTTTCCCTACTCTATTAAGGGAAGAGTTTTGGAATGGTTTCAACAACTTCCGAACACTACGGTTGCTACATGGGATAGTCTTTCTACTGCATTCTTGTCCAAATATTATCCTTCTGACAAGACGCAACGATTGAGGACTATGATTATGAGTTTCAAAGCACAACCGGGTGAAGTTCTATATCAGGCATGGGAGAGATTCAAGGCACTATTGAGGAAGTGTCCACATCACGGCTTGGAAGATTGGCAGATCATTAGTACTTTTTATGGGGCCATGAATGCAGATATTCGTTTGAGTTTGGATGTGGCTGCTGGTGGAAATTTCAAGAAGGCACCAACTACACAGGCTAAAGCACTTCTTGAGGAATTGGCATATAATAACTATTCATGGGCACCTAGTAGGGCGAGCTCAGCTAAAGCAGCACAAGACTCTGAGATGATCAACATGCTGGCTCAGAAGTTGGATACTCTAACTCAGGAGATGCGAGGACAAAGAGCAAATGTGAATGCTATTTCTTCACCTATGGAGGGGTATAATGATTATGGTGCTAGTCAGAACTCTTATGTGCAACAATTTCCAGAAGAAGCATCTTTTATTCAGGGAAGACAGCCGTGGCCTGTTCAGAATAACTCCTATTACAATCCAAATCAAAGGCCAAACAACAATCTTTCTTACAGTAATAATCATGCGGCTAATCCTTCTTATTCATTTCCAAGGCAGAATCAACCTCCTGGTTTTCAGTCACGACCACCGTATCAAGCACAGCAGCAGTATCAACCTCCTCCAAAGAAAGAACCAGCTGATTGGGAGGTTGCACTAAATAAGATTATGCAAGGAACCTCTGGGGCATTGGCTAATATGGAATCAAGAATAGAGCAGATGGCATCATCTCAAAAGATGCTAGAAACACAGATTGGATAGATTGCCTCCAAGATGGGTGTTCGTGAGCAAGGATCACTTCCTAGTCAACCCGACCAGACTGGTAAAGAGCAATGCAAAGCAATTACTTTGAGGAGCGGGAAAGAGTTGCCCGAGGTTGAGGTTCTTGAGCCTAAAGAGAAGGATGCTGAAAAAGAAAATAAGATAGTAGAGATTGACGCAGAAAAGTAAGAGAAAGTAGATGAAGAGAAGAAGGAAAAAGAACCAGAAAATCCATATGTTCCTCCACCACCTTATGTTCCTCCTATTCCATTTCCACAGAGACTTCACAACAGACAGTTAGAGAAGCAGTACGAGAAGTTCTTGACTATGTTCCGACAGTTGCATGTCAATATTCCTTTGGCTGAAGCTTTGAATCAAATGCCACTCTATGCTAAATTTCTTAAGGAGATGTTGACAAAGAAGAGGAAACTTGAGGATGCATAAACCATTACTCTCAATGCTGAATGCAGTGCAGTCATCCAAAAGGCCATTCCTCAGAAATTGAAAGATCCGGGAAGCTTTTCTTTGCCTTGCACTATTGGGAAGATGGAGAACATGAAAGCCTTGTGTGATTTAGGGGCTAGTGTTAGTTTGATGCCATATTCAATCTGCAAACGACTTGGTCTTGGAGAGCTTAAAAAGACACGGATTTCACTTCAGTTAGCGGATCGTTCTGTTAAATATCCGTTGGGGGTCGTTGAAGATGTGGTTGTCAAAGTTGATAAATTTGTCATACCTTGTGATTTCGTGGTGTTAGAGATGGATGAAGATGTCGAGATACCCATTATCTTGGGAAGGCCATTCTTAGCTACTGCTGGCACTACTATCGATGTTAAAGCTGTAAAATTGACATTGAATGTTGGCGAGGACACAGTGGAATTTGATCTAAACAAAGCAATGAAGATGCCTCCTTTTGGAGCAACTTGTTTTACTGTTGACAGAGTTGATGAAATTATGCAGCTAGAAAATGAACACTTCATGGGAGCAGAACGGGTGTTAGATGATGTAGTAGAAGAAGAAGCACTTGTTGTTCGAGACACAGAAGTTGAGATGGTTTTTACACTTTCAGAGGCACCACAGGTGGAACTTAAACCTCTACCTGCTAATTTGAGGTATGCCTTTCTTGGTCCTGATGATACATATCTTGTGGTAGTTTCTGCTTTGCTTAGTGATGATGAGCTCGAAAAATTATTACATGTTCTTCGGTAATATAAATCGGCTATTGGTTGGACAATTCAAGATATCAAGGGAATTAGCCCTGCTCTTTGCATGCATAGAATTGCTTTAGAAGATAATCATAAGCCTGTCATTGAGGGACAAAGAAGATTGAATCCGAATTTGCAAGAGGTGGTGAAGAAAGAAATCACTAAGTTGCTTGACGCTGGTATCATATATTCGGTTCCATACAGTAAGTGGGTTAGTCCTATTCATGTTATGCCTAAGAAAGGTGGGATGACTGTTGTTCACAATGAGAAGAATGAATTAATTCCCACGAGAACAGTAACAGGTTGGAGAGTTTGCATTGATTACAGGAAGTTGAATAACGCTACTTGCAAAGATCACTTTCCCCTCCCATTCATTGATCAAATGCTCGAAAGGTTGGCGGGTAATGAGTATTACAACTTTCTGGATGGATTCTCGGGCTACTTTCAGATTCCTATTGCACCCGAAGATCAAGAGAAGACCACCTTTACTTGTCCTTATGGTACTTTTGCTTATCGGAGGCTTCCTTTTGGTTTGTGTAATGGTCCTTCGACGTTTCAACGGCTCATGAACCACATATTCTCAGATTTTATAGGGAAAGACATGGAGGTCTTCATGGATGACTTCACGGTGTATGGTTCTTCCTTTGAATCCTGTTTAGCCAGTTTGTCGAAGGTGTTGCAGAGATGTACTGAAACTAATCTTGTTCTCAATTGGGAGAAATGTCACTTTATGGTAAAGAAAGGTATTGTGCTTGGGCATAAAATCTCTAATAAAGGTATTGAGGTCGATAGAGCAAAAATTGAAGTTATTGAAAAATTGTCACCACCTTCATCTATGAAAGGAATTCGAAGCTTTCTTGGTCATGCTGGTTTTTATCGACGGTTCATCAAGGATTTCTCCAAGTTAGCTCAGCCTCTCTGTAATCTTCTTGAAAAGGATCGTATTTTTGACTTTGATGAAAGTTGTCTTGTTGCGTTTAACAAGCTGAAGAAGGAACTTACTTCTGCACCCATAGTTACATCTCCCGATTGGAGCTTGCCATTTGAGCTTATGTGTGATGCTAGTGACTATGCTGTGGGTGTTGTTCTTGGGCAAAAGAAGGATAAGCGTATGCATGTGATAGCTTATGCAAGCAAGACTCTTGATGATGCGCAAATCAACTATTCCACTACGGAGAAAGAGCTACTTGCAGTAGTGTTTGCACTTGATAAATTCAGATCCTATCTTGTTGGGTCTAAGGTGATTGTCTATTCAGATCATGCTGCAATTCGTTTCTTGATGACAAAGAAGGATGCCAAGCCTCGTCTAGTTCTTTGGATTCTCTTACTCCAGGAATTTGATCTTGAGATTCGAGATAAGAAGGGGTCCGAGAACTTGGTAGCTGATCATTTATCTAGGTTGGATCAAGGAGATGGAGAGGTAGGATGTGAAAAACCTATCAATGATAAATTTCCGGAAGAGCAGCTTCTAGGTGTGTCCTTGTCTACACCATGGTATGCAGATTTTGTGAATTACATTGTGGGAGGAGTTGTGCCGGATAATCTCTTTTATAACCAAAAGAAGAAATTCTTTTATGATGTGAAGCAATACTATTGGGAGGAACCATTACTTTACAGGGAGTGTGCTGATGGAATGTTTCGTAGATGCGTACCTCATGATGAAGTTCCTCATATTTTCAGGCATTGTCATTCTCTGGAGTGTGGAGGTCATAACAATAGTATGAAGACAGTGGCGAAGGTTTTGCAGTCAGGATTTTATTTGCCAACCATGCATCAGGATGCTAGAGACTTTGTGGAAAAGTGTGATAGATGTCAGCGAGTTGGAAATATTTCGAGGAGGAACGAGATGCCTTTACAGTCTATTCTTGAGGTGGAGATATTCGATGTGTGGGGGATGGACTTCATGGGTCCATTTCCATCTTCTTATGGGAACCAGTATATTTTGGTGGGAGTTGATTATGTCTCTAAATGGGTTGAAGCTATTGCATCTCCTACTAATGATGCTAGAGTGGTGAAGAAGTTCCTAAAGAAGCATGTGTTCACTAGATTTGGAGTGCCAAGGGCTATTATCAATGATGGAGGTGCACACTTTTGCAATAAACAGGTGGCTGATCTCTTGAAAAAGTATGGTGTGACACAAAAGGTGGCAACTCCTTATCATCCGCAAACAAGTGGACAAGTTGAGATTTCGAATCGTGAGTTGAAGTCAATTTTGGAGAAGACAGTGGCAGCATCAAGAAAGGATTGGTCAACAAAGCTTGATGATGCACTTTGGGCATATAGGACGGCGTTTAAAACACCTATTGGAATGTCTCCATATAGGTTGATTTTTGGGAAGCCATGTCATTTGCCGGTGTGATATGGGCTAAAAGTAAGCCTTAAAGACACATTTAATGTGGCATTAATTAGACCCGGAATGGTCCAAACGTGGGGCCCACAAGATGGGCCCAAACCCTAATTATAATATTAATTTCGTAATTAATATTAGGGGCAATAAACAACTCTGCAAATAAGAGTCAAACAAGGATATAACTCTTACCTGGCTTAGCTTCCAAGATACATATCTCAACATGGAAACTGATTCCTACAAGGAAGGGGTCTAGAACCTTCCTTGAGGCGGTGACTTGCTCACCAAGTCCCCTACTCCTACCATAATTCTTAGGCTTCTCAGCCTATATAAGGACCTGACCCCTCATTCTCATAACTACGTTGGGCAGAGCTCCATACGTCACCCACCACGTTTTGGCTTAATCCTCGAATAAGGACATGCAAGCCACTACGTCCTAGGTGAGCTCTCGCCTCCATAGCCTCGAGGGCACCATCACCTAGAACTACGTCTTGGCTTGATTCTCAATACGAGATACGTAGGCACTCTGTAAGGACCGATTAGTCCCGAATACGGAAACAGCCATTAAAGCACGAAGCTCCCAAACCCTAGCATTATTTACAAATTCGTAACCTAATTTTTATTCCATAACATTTGGCGCCGTCTGTGGGAAGAAAACATCAACCATGGTTCAAACACGAAGAACAACGTTGACTACCACCGATCCTATTCCCCTCAGCTCTGCTCCGCCCACTACAGATCCAGTGCCCCCAACGACCGAGACGATCATTCAACATCAAGTTTCTCAACCTCTAGGGACGACTTCCCATGTTGAGAGTACGTTTCCTCCGATCGTCCACACAAATCCTGGGACTAATCCCCTTCAGATGGTGGTCTCTCCCTTGATTGTCGATCCTAACAACCCTCCACAAGGGGTCCAGATCCATACTACGGATCTCCCCGCAAATACCAACCCGATGTATGGGCTGCCTAACTACCCTCCTACTCAAGGAGATGGATCAAGTGGCCATGCTTTGCAAATCCGAGATCGAGATTTCCGTGACTACTCTGGTCCCTATACCGATGAATCGTCTTCTAATGATGAAGATCGTGATGAAGCCCCGAGAAGGCGACGAGTTGGTAGAGAACCTCTGAGGAGGCATCAAACCATCCATGATGGACCCCCGTCAACAACTGCAGAAAGGATCAAGGCTCATGAAGCCGAGATCTTAAGATTAAAGGAAGATATGGCAAGGGAGCAAGCGAGGTTGAATCAGAATATACCACCTCCAAACTCAGGAGGGATTCCTTTTGTTGATTTAGAGAGGCCTTTGAGGAGGCAGAGAAGGGCTGATGCCTCAACTGATAAAATAGCAAGGGTAGAAACTCCTAGGAGTAACCCCAAAGATTTAATACCATTGGGGGATCCAGATGATCCTACACCCCCATTTACCGAGGAAGTGATGAATGCTCATATCTCAAAGAAGTTCAAGATGCCGATAATTAAAGCTTATGATGGAACGGGTGATCCCGCAAACCACGTTAGGACATTCTCAAACGCACTGCTGTTGCATCCTGCAAGTGATGCTTTGAAGTGTAGGGCGTTCCCTCAAACCCTATCGGGTATGGCTCAAAGATGGTATAGCCGGCTACCTGCAAACTCAATTGGCACCTTTAAGGAGTTAAGTGCTGCTTTCGTTAGTCAGTTTATCAGCGGAAGAGTTCATGAGAAAAGTTCTGCATCCCTTATGTATGTGGTACATCACTGATCTAAAAAATAAAGTGGAAATGGTAGCCCTGGAGCATGGCACCACCGACCTATACTTTAAAAGGTCGTTGGCGAGGCATCCTCCAGAGAATATGGCTGAGCTCCAGCGAAGGGCTGACAAGTATATTAAGGCTGAGGATAGTATAAAGAAGGAGGCCACAGTAAACAATGGCCGAGGTAACAATGATACAAAGAAGAGAAAGCAGGATCAGGAGTACAATGCTAGGGACAAGTATCCCCGGACTAGCAAGGACTCTGACTCACCACCAAAGAAGAATTTTGGACCGAGATTTTCTGATTATGCAAGATTGAATGCTCCTAGGAGTCAAATCTTGTTAGAGATAGAAAAAGACAAAGATTTTCGATGGCCGAAGCCACTTAGGGGTGATCCCGCAAAGAGAAACAAGGATTAGTACTGTAGATTCTACCGCAATGGGGGGCATGATACAGATGATTGTAGTTAGTTGAAGGATGTGATTGAATTATTGATCTGAAAAGGAAAGCTGAACAATTTCACTAAGGGTGATGATCGTGGAACTCAAATGAGGGATTATGATAGAAGAGACAATGGTAGAAGGGATGACGATCGAGATCGAGATCGTAACCCACAACCCCGAGGGCCAGTTATTAACCTGATTTGGGGAGGCCCAACAGCGGTCGGTACAACCCGAAACTCTCGGAAGGCATACGCTAGAGAAGTGATGCACATCGTGGGAGAAGCCCCGAAGCGTGCCAGGACTGAGATAGCAATTGGTTTTGATGACTCAGACCTCGAAGGGGTGAAGTTTCCCCATGATGACCCGTTGGTCATAACCCCTGTGATTGGGAATTCGGAAGTGAACGAGTCTTGATAGACAATGGAGCTTCTATTGATATTTTGTTTCATGACACGTTTATAAAGATGGGGTACACCGACTCTTAGTTGACCCCGACCAACATGCCAATTTATTGATTTAGCGGAGTAAAGTCTAAAGTTGAGGGAACTATTCAGTTGCCCGTTACGATCGGACAGAAGCCAATGGAGGCCATACAGATGCTGAACTTTTTGGTTATCAAAGCATCTTCTACTTACAATGCCATCCTTAGAAGGACTGGGCTTCACGCATTTAAGGCTGTGGCCTCAACCTATCACATGAAGATCAAGTTTCCAACCGGGAATGGTGTAGGAGAACAAAAAGGTGACAAAAAAATGGCCAGGAGTTGTTATGTAGCCGCAATAAGGCCTGATGGAGTCGGGGGACAGGTCCTTCCGATTGAAGACATGGACGTCCGCAGTGATAAGGAACACCAAGAAAGTCTAGTAGAGGACATCACACATAAGCCTCGAACAACCATCAAGGCTAAGGCGTCAATTGACTTCGTGGTTGAATGTAACATTGGCAACCAAGAAGTTGGGGGGCAAGAGATAGTACCCCAAGAAGAAAGTGAACTTCGGAAGAAGAATGAGGAGACTAGAAGAAGTAGTGGGTGCTCTATTTTGATGGAGCATCAAAAATAAAATCAAGCAATGAAGGTCTAAAGCCCCGAGGGGTTCAAATTATCCTATTAGGACTTAGCTTCATATTTATATAGTAGAAGTGGAAATAAGGTTCGATGAAACCACTGCAAAGCATGTTGCTCTGAGTAGGTAAAGATTGAACCCATTTCAAGTTATTAATGCAAGTTTGCTTTTCGTTCTATGATTTTATTTGTGTGCCAAGCACCTGATGTGTGCAAGTCAAAGATGACCCAGTACCGAAAATAAAAGAATACACGAATGGAAATAAACAAATGCATAAATTAAAACCCTGAAGGGTCGAATGTTAGGTTACAACACAACCAAATAAGAGTTTAAGTCCTTGAATGACCCTAGATACGAGACAAGATGAACAATTACGCCACATATGGCCACTTAAGCCATGCAAGGTTAACAACAGACCTTGAAACTCAGCCAAGGATCAGGAAGTCCAGGGGCATCCTTGATTAAGACCAGGGAGTCCAAGAAAACCAAGAAGGTCCGGCAACTAACTTTGAAACTTGTATTCATATCTCTGAGCAAGGCATGATGCCCTTGTTCCCATGAAGGGCTAAGCCAAAGTGCCTTTAACTCCCTTGTTAAACTACTCCACCGTTGAAAAGGTTACATATATTGAAGCTTCTCTGAAGGAACCTTGAAGGGCAGGTTGACAGCATTCTTACAAGATAATAGCGATGTGTTTGCATTGGATAGCAGCTGATATGCCAGGGATTGATCCCCAACGCATAACTCATAAGTTGAATGTCGATCCCAAGAGGAAGACAATAAAGCAGAAAAAGAGGAACTTCGCTCCTGAAAGGCAAGAGGCCATTAAGAAAGAAGTGGATAAGCTCTTGGAAGCTGGTTTTATTGAGGAGATTCAGTTTCTTGAATGGTTGGCTAACCCGGTGATGGTCAAAAAGGCAAATGAAAAGTGGAGGATGTGCATAAACTCAGACTTGGATGATGCATGTCCTAATGATTGTTTCCCTATACCAAGGATAGATACGTTGATAGATGCCACATCTGGGCACGAGATGCTGAGTTTCATGATGGTTTCAGTGGATACAACCAGATCAAGATGCATAAGGACGACATCCCTAAGGTATCTTTCATAACCGACTTTGGTGTTTTCTGTTATCTTGTTACAGCATTTGTGCTAAAGAATGCAGGAGCTACTTACCAACGATTGGTGAATAAAATATTTGCCCATCTAATTGGAAAAGCCATGGAGGTCTATGTTTATTTAAGCACCTCGGAGATGCATTTGAAGTGCTGAGGCACCACAAGATGATGTTGAATCCAGACAAGTGTGCCTTTGACGTTGAATCTGGGAAGTTTTTAGGACTGATGGTTTCAAAAAGAGGCATTGAGGTTAACCCCGACAAGATCAAAGCCATCTTAGACATGGAACCACCCCGTTCCGTGAGGGACGTACAGAAGTTAACCGGCAGAGTGGCTGCTCTAGGGAGATTCATCTCCAAATCTGGTGATAATTTCTTGCCTTTCTTTCAAGCACTAAAGAAAGTGAAAAATTTTGAATGGACTGATAAAAGCCAAGAGGCCTTTGAATAGTTGAAGAAGTACATGGTCGAAGCCCCGTTGTTGGCTAAGCCAAGTCCCGGAGAGACTCTTTATCTGTATCTAGCATTGTCTGAACAAGCATTGAGTGTCGTCCTCATTAAAGAAGAGAACAAGGTTCAGAGACCTATTTCCTATGTAAGCAAGGTGCTCCACGGAGCCGAATTAAATTACTCATCCATCGAGAAATTTGCTTTGGCATTGGTAACAGTTTCGAGGAAGCTACGACCATACTTTCAGTCACACAAAATCGTAGTCCTGACGGACCAGCAGTTGAGGAATATATTACACAGCCCAAAGGCTAGTGGAAGACTGATTAAGTGGGCAATTGAGCTTGGAGAATTTGACATAACGTATAAGCCTTGGATAGCCATCAAGGCTCAGGCATTGGCTGACTTCGTGGTTGAATGCACCATTGGCAACCAAGAAGTCGGGGGGTAGGAGATAATAACCACCCCTGGGAGTGAAGATAAAGATGAAGAACTTGTAACTAATCAGAAGGAATATTGGGTGCCCTATTTTGATGGAGCATCAAAAACAAAATCTAGTGGCGCAAGCTTAGTGTTGTAAAGCCCCGATGGGTTCACAGTTGAATATGCTTTGAAGTTGGACTTTCCGACAACCAACAATGAAGCTGAGTATGAAGCCTTGATAGCTGGTTTAGGCTTGGCCAGAATCATGAGGGTCAAGAACCTCAAAGTTTGTGGAGATTCAAGATTGGTGGTCTCGCAAGTGAATGGTGAATTTGAGGCCAAGGACGAAACTATGGCAAAGTATCTGCGAGTCGTGAAAGCTGTCATGACTTAGTTTGATGAGTGCTATGTAGAACACATTCTGAGAGAAGAGAACGTTAAGGCCGATGCCCTATCTAAGTTCGCTTCTTCCGAGATAGAAAATTATGCAGGAAGTGTTTACTTTCAGGTCTTGAAGGCCCCGACCATCAACTCTAAGTTGGTAGCACCGATTGACGTGGTAAGCTGTTGGATAGATCCTATTAAAGCTCACCTTGAAATAGGTTGGCTCCCTGACAATGCCATGGGGGCACGAAAACTGTCAGTGAGAGCATTGAGATATGCCCTGATCGAAGGCATCTTGTACAAGAGATCGTTTGTCATCCCGTACTTGAAATGTTTGAGGCCCCAAGAGGCAAGAGAGGCCTTGGAGGAAGTTCATGAAGGGATATGTGGGCAAAACTTGGGGGGCAGAGCCCTGGCTCACAAAATAACCCGTCTGGGATTGTATTGGCCAGAGATGTTGGCCGATGCACAAAATTATGTCAAGAGGTGTGATAGGTGCAAGAAGCATGCTCCGATTGTAAGGCAGCCGCCTGAGATGTTAACATTACTCAATTCTCCCATCCCATTTACAATGTGGGGGATGGACATACTAGGTCCTTTCCCTATGGCTTCAGCACAGAGGAAGTTTCTGATAGTCGCCATTTACTACTTCACCAAGTGGATTGAGGCTAAGCCTCTAAGCCAAGATAACCACCAAGAAAGTTGCCCAGTTCTTTTGGGAGAACATAATTTGTAGATATGGAATCCCGTGAATCCTTGTGACGGATAATGGGACGCAGTTCAACAATGAGGAGTTCAAAATGTATTGTGAGGAAAATGCTATTGAGCTTCGATTTACTTCAGTAGCACACCCGCAAGCTAATGGACAGGCCTAGGTAGCCAATCGGATCATCCTTGATGGACTAAAGAAGAGGGTCGAACGCTTAAGAAACACCTGGGTGGATGAGTTGCTGCCTATACTTTGGGCATACCACACCACCTACGAAGTGATAACTGGAGCAACCCCGTTTTTGCTGGCTTATGGAGCCGAGGTACTTGTGCCCCTTAGAGATTACACATGCATCGCCAAGAGTGGAAGCATATGATCTCGAGACCAATGAAGAAGGCGTGAGGCTCGCCCTCGATCTGATTGACGAGGTTAGGGGTGAAGCAAATGCTAGAAACATAGAGCATCAGAAGAGAGCATCTTTCCACTGCAACGAAAGGGTTAAGGAGAAGTTCTTTCGACAAGACAACTGGACTCTGAGGAAGATAGAGGCCTCCAAAGTTGGCCAGAAGGGAAGACTATCCCCCAATTGGGAAGGGTCGTATCGAGTCTGGAAGACACCAGGACGAGGATCCTACAAGTTGGAAATCTGGGATGATGAACATATTCCAAGACTAAGGATTGAAGCCTTGAACTTCAAATCTCAACAAAACATTAATTGAGCCTTGATGGCCAACAAGGTTGTCCGCCTCCAATCAAGCTTGTCGTGTGGATTCAAAGCATTGAACTAAGAGACATCGGTCATGTTGAAACCTAAGCAAAGTTCTATGAGTATCAGAGAAAGGTTGGAAACCTAGAATCAAGATAAAGGATTGAAAACCAACCAAGACATACCATTCCTGAGGCGCTAAGGAGAAAGTGGACTTCCTAAATAATCGACCGAGAAGTAAGACCTCCCACACATGAAACAAGGGGGGCAAGAACTAAAGAACCTCATCTCAAGATCAACATCTTAGAATGAGAACCATGGGTTGGTGATAACCTTAAAACCAAGGACTCAGCAAACAAGTTAAGGCCCGAAGGTCACGAGGACTAAGAAACAAGTCATTTGAATTCAAGGTTCATGAAACTTTTCAAGGCATGGCAAACACCTCCTATTGACCTGAAACCTCGCGATTGGTGGTCCAAAACACCCCCAACTTGATAAATGTGTTGGTAGTTGATTAAGAATACTTATTAGAAAAGCTAAAAAGAAAGGTTGATACCTCGATTTGGAAATTGAAAAATCAACTTGGGATCCTGGGTCTTTGATCCAGAACACCGACGTTGAACCTGAGAATATCAACCTCGAATCCTAGAATGAGAAACACGAAAGATTAGCCATGAAGGCCAAACTTGAGGAGGTCGTCATGAATCTCCAATCAAGATCCAAAGATTGAAACTTCAAGTCAAAACTCAAAGACCAATCTGAAATATTGGATCTTCGATCTAAAACTATCAATTACAGACGGAAGGAACCATTATAGTTCATATATGCCAGAAGAGAAATAGCAGATATAATCGCTGGAGCTGCAAAACAAGTGACTTCTGAAAAGCTAAATACGCTTAAGGAGTCAATTAAGGAGATCAACTATAATCACAAGATTAGCAGTGCTAATCATAAGTCAAGGAGAATAATGTCGATCGGAAGTCACGAATGACCAAACTGACGACTAAAGATCAAGATCAAGGTTCTTGATCCTAAGGATCACGAATGATTCTAAGTCCTAGATCCCTGACGACTCAAGATCAAGATCGAGTTTCTTGATCCTTGAGACAACAAAGTCATGAATTACCAAAATAGTGACTTGAGATCAAGATAAAGGTTCTTGATCCTCAAGATCACGAATGATTTTCACGTCCGGGTCGAGAAGCAATCGACCACGGCGCACGAGGGGGCGCAGCCGACCAGGTCCAGGAAGACCAGGTCCCGGCCGACCAGCTCCAGAGAAGGAGAACCAGCCGACCAGGTCCCGGAAGACCAGGTCCCGGCCGACCAGCTCCCAAGAAGGAGGACCAGCCGACCAGGTCCTGGAAGACCAGGTCCCGGCCGACCAGCTCTGGTGGAGGGGGTCCAGCCGACCAGGTGCTAGCCCTGGATCCGGCCGATCTAGGGTTAGTTCTTGGTCCTGGATCCCGACTTTTTCAGCAAGTGGTTTTATACATGGTTCTCGACTTTTTCAGCAAATCTCGGATGATTGTCGATGCTAAAGCCATGATGGCCAAGATTAGCCATGAAGGCCAAGATTAGCCATGAAGGCCAAGATTAGCCATGAAGGCCATGATTAGCCATGAAGGCCAAGATTAGCCATGAAGGCCAAGATTAGCCATGAAGGCCATGATTAGCCATGAAGGCCAAGGTTAGCCATGAAGTCACGAATGACCAAACTGACGATTAAAGATCAAGATCAAGTTTCTTGATCCTTAAGACAGCAAAGTCATGAATGACCAAAATGGTGACTGGAGATCAAGATCAAGGTTCTTGATCCTCATGAGTAACCAAAATGGTGCCTAGCTAGCCGAGAGGCAATCGACCACGGCGCACGAGAGGTCCCGGCCGACCAGGTCTCAGCCGACCAGCTCCCGGAGAGGAGGACCAGCCGACCAGGTCCCGGCCGACCAGGTCCCGGCCGACCAGCTCCCAAGGGGGAGGACCAGCCGACCAGGTCCCGGCCGACCAGCTCCTATTTAGGGGGTCCAGCCGACCAGGTGCTAGCCCTGGATCCGGCCGGTCTAGGGTTAGTTCTTGGTCCTGGATCCCAACTTTTTTCAGCGAACCTCAAATAGTTTTCAGACCTAGATCTCGAATTTTTCAGCGAATCTCGTATGATTTTCAGTGCTAAAAAGAAGTCGAGATTAGCACAGTTTAGTGCCGATTAGCACAATTTAGTGCTGTTTAAGCACTGTTTAGTGCTGTTAGCACAGATTAGTGCCGATTAGCACAGATTAGTGCCGTTTAAGCGCTGTTTAGTGCCTGTTAGCACCGTTTAGCGCCGATTAGTGCCGTTAGTGCCGTTTTTATGCCATTTAACATTGTTTAACGCTGTTTAAACATTGTTTAGGGCTGAATAGTGCTGTTTAGTGCCATATAACACCGATTAGTGTCATTTAACATCGTCGTAAATGCGTCGGTCGTTCCACGCTTTACATTAAGATGATGTTGTTAAGAATACTCACGTAAGAGCAATAAACCCTGACCCAAGTCTCGAGTAAGACCGTTATAACTTCAAGGAAAACCTGATCGATCAGTTTTTCTAGAAGTTGGGGGGCAAATGATATGGGCTAAAAGTAAGCCTTAAAGACACATTTAATGTGGCATTAATTAGACCCGGAATGGTCCAAACGTGGGGCCCACAAGATGGGCCCAAACCCTAATTATAATATTAATTTCGTAATTAATATTAGGGGCAATAAACAACTCTACAAATAAGAGTCAAACAAGGATATAACTCTTACCTGGCTTAGCTTCCAAGATACATATCTCAACATGGAAACTGATTCCTACAAGGAAGGGGTCTAGAACCTTCCTTGAGGCGGTGACTTGCTCACCAAGTCCCCTACTCCTACCATAATTCTTAGGCTTCTCAGCCTATATAAGGACCTGACCCCTCATTCTCATAACTACGTTGGGCAGAGCTCCATACGTCACCCACCACGTTTTGGCTTAATCCTCGAATAAGGACATGCAAGCCACTACGTCCTAGGTGAGCTCTCGCCTCCATAGCCTCGAGGGCACCATCACCTAGAACTACGTCTTGGCTTGATTCTCAATACGAGATACGTAGGCACTCTGTGAGGACCGATTAGTCCCGAACACGGAAACAGCCATTAAAGCACGAAGCTCCCAAACCCTAGCATTATTTACAAATTCGTAACCTAGTTTTTATTCCATAACACGGTGGAACTTCAACATAAGGCATTTTGGGCGACAAGAGAGTTGAATTTTAATCTTAAATCTGCAGGAGAGAAGCGTTTACTTCAACTAGGAGAGCTTGAGGAGATTAGGCTCCAATCTTATGAAAATGCTAGTATCTACAAGGAGAAGACCAAATTGTGGCATGACAAGCACATTCAGAAGAATGAATTTGAGGTTGGGCAACATGTTCTATTGTTTAATTCAAGACTCCGTTTATTCCCTGGAAAGCTTAGATCAAGATGGTCCGGACCTTTTGAGATTGTGAAGGTCTATCCTAATGGGGTTTGTGAGATTACTAGAGAAGGGTCAGATGTATTCAAGGTGAACGGGCAGAGACTTAAGCCATACCTGCTTGGAGAAACAGTGGAGCGAGGAATGAGCATTCTTCACCTCCAAGAACCTATCATCAGTTGAGAATCGGCGTCGGGCTAACGACATTAAACAAATGCGCTTCGTGGGAGGCAACCCACGCCCTTGTATTATATTGTATTATTGTTTCTTTCGATCTTCAAAAAAAAAAATATCGAATTTGAGCAATTTGCAGGTCTTTAACGCAACTTGCCCCTGCGTTACTGACCTTGGCGCCATTTGCCCCCTTGTTACGCAAGTTGCGTCTGCGCAACTGACCTTCATGCAAATTGCGGCCCTGATGCGCAATTTGCTCCGCCGCATCTGTTTCTTCAGCAAGTTGCTGCAACGCGCGCGCAGTCTGCTTGAATTGTAATGTTTTGTTGATTCTTTTCAGCAGCTGTGCGCCTGTATATATATAAAAAAAAATCTTTCAACCCCCAATTCTTTTTATATCTCTTATTTTCTCCTCCCAAATCAAATCCTATTTTAATTCCAAAACCCCTCATCTCTCCTAAAAAAATTCAAATTCCTATTTCTTTTCTAATTCTTTTTCTTTTATTCGTTAAATATTTTTTCTATCCTATATCAAATTCCAAATTCCACCCAAAATTTTTTCCTTTTCATATTAAAATTCTTATATTCATCCTATCACTCCATGGCCTATATATACCCATACATACACACCCAATTCATTATCTTCCTCCTCTACATCTCTTAAAAATTCAAGTTTGGGGGAAAATTAGTAAAAGTTCACCTCTTTGATTCGTAGTGGGATTTCTTTTCTCTATTTTATTTTATTACGAATTTGTGTTCTTGTAAATTGGGGTTTTTGTATTATTCTTGTTACTTGGGTATTTTTGGTGTGATTTTGCTTGGTGGTTTTTGGTGGGATATTTCTTGGTAGTAGTTGGTGGTGCTATTGTTGAGTGGAGTTTGATTATTATGGCACCTAAGCGAATGAGGGGTGGTTCTATGAGGGTGGAGAGATTTTCTTCTCCGGATGCGGAGGTTGAGTATAATCGGTTGTTGTCAAGGTCGGTGGCGAAAGAAAGGGGGTTTTTGCCAACTCGTCAATATGGGTTGGTTGATGTGATTAGTGAGTTACGTTGGGGAGAGATTTGTAAGGCACCTACTCCGGTTCCGGTGAATGTTGTTAGGGAGTTTTATGCTAATGCTAAAGGTGAGCCGGATGAGGTGTGTGTGGTTCGAGGTAAACAGGTGGATTATAGTATTGATGCTATTCGTGAAATTTTGGGACAACCACCTAAGCTTGTGGGGGATGAAGATTGGACAAGGAAGACTAGTAAGGATGTGGATTTGGAGGCAATTGTTCGTGAATTATGTGTTCCTGGTACAGTTTGGAAGTATAAATTGGGAACCACTGAGCCGGTTAATTTTCTGTCTTCTGCTATGAATAAATTTGCACGTGCATGGTATGCATTTCTTTGTGCGAATATTATGCCTACTTCTCATATAGGTGAGGTCACAGTTGATAGAGTGATTCTTCTTTGGGGCATTCTAAAGGGGAAGTACATTGATGTAGCCTATATTGTTCATCAGAATATTCTACGATTTTTAAAGTCTAATGCGCTTTCATCGATGCCCCATGCTTCTGTTATAGCTGGCTTATGTAAAGATAGTGGTGTTATCTGGGGTGCGGATGAGGAGTTGCAGTCACCTTTGGCTACCATTACTGATGTGTCTATTGGTCGAATGCCTGACTGGCAAGGTGGGGTTCCACATCCGAGGGGACTTGGTTATATTGTTAATGATGCTGGTGCTGGTGGTCATGGAGCAGGCGCTCAGCCACGGGGTTCGAGAGTACCGAGAGTTTTAGATTCCCACTTTAGGCGTTTGTACAGGCGGATGGATGCTATACATGCTTGTAACCGGGAGTATGCTCAGGATATGGCTACAGCTTTGAGAGATGCGGGTATTCAGGCAAGGTGGCCAGTCTATGGAGCTCATACGCAGTATCCACCGTCAGATTCTGATTCCTCCGAGGAGGAGGACGAGTAGGTATGTTTTCTGCTATCCCTTGTATTACTTCCATTCAATGAGGGCATTGAATATTTTAAGTTTGGGGGTGGTTTGAGGGATTAGTAGTTGTTGTATTAATTGTTCATGTAGGATTTCATGCTTTGCATATTAGTAGTAGTAGATTATGCATATTTGTTTGTGTTATCTACGTTTGTTTCATATAGGACATTCTGTTTTTATTTTTTTCGTATATCATGTGAGTTCATAATAGTTTGCATTTGCACCCATGCTTGATAGGAATTTTGTGTTGTTGATGCTTTTGATTGAGAAGTGATATGCTTTGTTCTTGTGCACACACATACACTAGTAAGTTGAAGCTAGTAGACTTATTGAATACTGTAAGTAATTAGAAGGACATGAATATGTGCAAGATGATTTAGTTTGCATGCTTTGAATACAAGTTGGTGCATTAGAGAGATGTTTGCTTGGGATTGAGTATGTTTTTCCACCAAGTGAGTTTTTGAGCCATATTGCATATTTTTTGCAATTTATTCGTTTGCTTGAGTGTCCACGGATTGTTTGCATTGCTAGCAGTTGTTTGAGGTCTTTCTTGAAACGCATGACATTATTTGACGATTAAAATGATGAAGGCATTTAGGAATAACCGCATATTTTCCCATATTACCACACCATGTTTACATGATCAATTAGTTAACCCGTTGAGCTTAATCCTATTTTTTGGTGACATACGACATTACTTGCATAGACCTTTTTCTTGTATTGGCCTTACATTAATTTGAACCCACATTGTCAAAGGCTAGTAAAGTGCTTAAGGGAGTAATAAGGTGTGCAAGGAGGGGTTTATTGTTGGTCATAATTTTGGGGAAAAATATTGAGATTGGGTTTGGTTGTTTACTTGATAGTCGGCATATGTAATAAATGGTGGGATCATTGTTATTGTTTATATTATTGTTTTATTTAGCTCTCGAAAAAAAAAAGAAAAAAAAAAGAAAAAAAAAGAGAAGAAAAAAAAATTTTATGAGAGCATGTTTGTGTTTGTTGTGATCCTACTTTAGTCGATTAGTCGAGCATTTTTGTTGGAAGAAGAAGAGTAGAAATTGTGGGGGGGGGGGGAATAGGGTGTTGTGAATGGTTCATTATGGTACTTATTAGCTTTTGACACTTCACCTGTTTTGGCTTATTTGACATACCTTGTCCCTAGCCCCTGTTACAACCCAAATAAAGACCTTTTGATTATCGTCATTGATGTATGTTGTGTTAAGAGTTAGATTGATACCAAATGTCAAGCATGCTTATGATTTTGTTGGAATTGAGTGATACACTTACCCTTGATCTTGAGTGAATATTCTTTTGTGAGTGGATTGTGAGTGTTTGCTTGTTCTTACGTATGAGATCCCGAGTGTTGTCTCAAAGATGTGCTCTTGTAGGTTTAGCATGTTTACTAACTTATTCTTACACTTGACATGGACTTGTGAGAACTTATGCATGTTCATTGAGTAGACTATGTGAATACTTGCACTTTCGACACCAAGACATTGCGTATTTACTTTGATTCTTAAGTTGATATGGCATAAGAGGATTTGAAGGTATGGTAGGCTAGATTAATTGCATTTTTCATATTAGTTGCATTCATGCATTGCATTGCATTAGGTTAAATGGATTTTGTGGGTACATTCGCTATAGGCCCTCACGAGACCTTACTCGTCCACTAGGGCTGCCTAGGGGTTTAAAGGGCTTGTTGCATATGCCAAATGCAACCATGATCACCTACGGAAGTGGTACTAATTAGGTAGTTATAATTGTTTATGCTTGAGGACAAGCATCGGTTTAAGTTTGGGGGTGTTTGATAAGTGGATTTTATATCCACTTGGAACATTCTATATCGGCTTAAATTGATTGTTTTGGACTCAAGTTTGTGTAGTTTTGATGTGTTTTGTGTAGTTGTGCAGGTTTGCAAGAATATCTAAGCTTTTATCGTTTTTGGAGAATTAATTGATTAAAATTCGGATTTTCCGGGAAGGCTGCGCAGTCTACACTGTTTTGGCCATATCTGGAGTTCTAGAAGTCCGTTTTCAGCGATCTTACTGCCCACGCAAAGCTTGAGAGATTTTCTACAACTTGGGATAGGAAACAAGCACAAGAAATATGCTGAATTAAATCGCGCACGTGATCTTGTTAAAGAAGGCTGAGAATTTACTATTTTGCCCTTTTTCTAATTCTAATTGTATTCTGGGCAGTTTTGGGTACCTTCTTTAAATCCTAATTGTAATAGAAGGCAATTTCTTGCTGGGCAAGATTTGTAGAGCCTATTCAAACACATCCTACCATTGTAAATCATAACAATTCATAGCTTTTAATCGTATCAAGGTACTTTCGATCTTCAATTCTTTCTTCAATATTATGTTTTCATTCATTATGGTTATTACTTTGTTTTCTTCTTTAATTATGTGTAACTAAATCTTTAATCTGAGGATTGGGTAGTATTCCTTGGTATTCATGTGTGTTTAATTATCTGTAATTTTCTTGCTTTGCTGATCTGTTATTGAGGGCTTAACACAATTAGGGGAGTCATGAACCTTTGATTGGATTTTAGGGATTGTAATAACTTGGAAGAGGAGTTGCAATTTTAGTACATGATTTAACAGACATAACTCGAATATTTGATTGGAAGATTATAGGAGAGTTGTGAGACTTATAATTCTTGGAGCTTAATAGTTTATGATTGTCTTTGATTGTATCACGGAAGTGACAATTAGGGTATAGTTGTAGATATTATATTGTATCTTGGAAGAGAACATTATAACCTTAGAAGAATTGTTTTCAGCAGAGTAAGAACGTAGACATCACATAGATATTGAATGTGCATTGAAACCAAGTGAAGAACCCCAGTTCTTGGATTGTTTTCCTCATATATTTTATTCTCGATTGATAATTAGTTTAATTTAGTTTAGTTTAATTTAGTTTATAAACAAACACAACATTCTTCTACACTTCTAAATTGTGAGAGATAAGAAACTTGAACTTGATATTACATTCATTCCTTCCCTGCGAACGAACACATAAAAATACTACTAACACCCATCATCAATTAAAATTTTCTTCACCATGTTCGTCCTCACTCTTGCATTAATCACCAAAGCGTCTTGATGATCTTCTATGATCATCATCCGAAAAAGAAATTACCATGGAGGGATTTTTCCTCGGTTTTTTATTGTCAACTCGAAACACCTCTCTAGCATAAGCCTTTTTGGCCCTATTCGATGATCCACCCGAAGCGTGTCCCCCAGTTATCATGTCTATGACCCTTTCCTGCTCTTCCCTTGAGTGTGTTGTACGATCATTCTTTTCTACGAAATGTGACAGTTCACCCCTTTGGATTTTTTCTTCAATCAGGTTTTTCAATTGGTAGCACTTCTCCGTTTCATGACCTGTATCTTCATGGTAATGGCAAAATTTGGTACTTGGAGGCCTATTAGGATTCATCGGTCTTGGAGGAACATATGTTGGATCAGCTTTTAAAATTCCAAGGATTGTCGTTCTTTCTGTGTTAAGCTTTATGAAGTCCCTATCCTCTTGAGGTCGTTGTGCCCAGGGATGCTGTTTGGTTGGAGATATGCGTGGAGCATTTGATTTGTTTAAAGTGTATGAGGTCTCCTCACGTGCTTTAGCTCGCACTGGTGAACGAGCTCTGGGTCTTTGCGATTCTCAGAAGCTTCGCTCACTTCTCCGGTAGTCCCATTGAGAATTTTGTACAATCAGTCTTCCCAGTCTTGAGCTTGGAGACCTTGCCAACTGTATACTACCTACAGCTTCTTGGAGCGTTAGCCGATGCTCAAAAAGTTCTATGGTTGCTTGAAGTGATTGAGGTTCTTTCTCAAAATATTCTTCCAGTATCGTGTTGTGTCTGGAGCGATCAACTCCCGCTGCTAAGTAAGTCATCGCTAGATTTTCCACCAGATCTGGGATCTGAATCATCTCAGCTCGGAAGCGACTTAGATAGTCTCGAAGGCTTTCGTTTGGCCGCTGGCGGATATTGACTAACGATGCTGTCAATTTCTTTCCCTTCTTATTGGTTGAAAATCTTGCTTTAAATTTTTCCACTAAGTTTGACCATGACTCGATAGATCTTGCGGGAAGGTTCTTGTACCACATGAGAGCTGTGCCCTTTAGGCATGTTGGGAAGAACTGACATTTTGCCACCTCCGAATGTCCAAAAAACGACATCCTTCCATTAAAGAGGTGAATGAAGTCACAGGGGTCTGTGGAGCCATCGAACTGCTCTATCGGTGGAACTTTCAGATCCCTATTTATTTTTGCCTTCTCAATACTTCTGACCAACGGACTCTCCGAGGTACTTTTGGCTTCATTTGGATGTGTCTTGATGAACTCTTTGAACTTCTTTATGTCTTTTGCAGATAGACTGGCGATACTTGAATCACCCTTTTCCTGCGCTTCTTCATCACTCTCTGAGGTTGATTGTTCGTCTTTCCTGTTCTTACGCTTCCTTGACATAAATGAGCCCGAGGATACCTCTTGCCTGGAATACTTACTATCCATGGATGTCCTCCACGAAGATTCATAACCTTCAGATACCTCCTGAAGCTCTTGTTGTAACCTCATAATCTCCTTTCTCTTTTTTACTTTCTCCGCTAACACTCGTCTCTCCATATCTAAGTGACGAAGCTCCTCATCTACAACAACCTGTTCAAACATTTCATCATTCTGCTTCTGACTTTATTTTTTCCAGATGCAACCGAGCATCGCTCGTAAGCACGTGCTTCCCTTGAAGTGTTAGAACCAGTTGTCGAGGATCATTTCTCAGTCTATTTGGTCCATTCAACGGATCTGACATAGTCGGTCCTGGAGGTGAGGAGAATAACTTCTGAGGAGCCATTAGAATCTTAGATTTCTCAGGTCGTTTAATACTTGTGACGTCCCGAGTCTTTGGGATTGGTCGTGTACTCACACCTTAATTTTCACCGGCCATCCTTCATTTTTTCCTTTTCAACGAAGAATTAAGGTCGATGAGAGATTAACAAACTCGATTTATATGATGAACAAATATTTGATGATTTAGTAGCTGTGTTTAAATTTCAAGGAAGAAGTTAGAGCTCCTTCTAGTGTCAATGTTAAAGTAGAATATATTAATTGCCAAAATCCCCTTACAATGTTGGGGGTACAAGAATATATATAGTGCTCTGTTTGGGCTTTTCAGTGGGCTTTACTCTCTAAGTGGGTCTATGACCCAACAAATATCTGCAGGAAACACACTAATTTTCTTAGTTCAAATTATATTTTGGGAATAATAAAAAAAGCTGTAAAATTGATTATTATCTGAATCATTTGCTTCTCTACTCTGTTGTGATGAGCTTATTGTAGATGTGGATCCAGAGATCTTGCTTTGTACCTTTTGGGGGAAAGATTGGTAATTTTAGAGGAAATTGCTAAAACAAAATTTAGAAGGCGGCCTGACAAAAAAAATAAATAAATTTAGAATAATTTAAATAAAATTGAACGATTTTGAGTAAATTTTGAGATAAATAAGTTGAGTTTAAACCGAATAAATTTAGAGGTCAATTTAAACTCGTTCACTTATCATACACAATTTTTATGTTTAATTTTAAAATTGTTAATAAACAGGTTCATATAATGAATCGAGCAAACCTCTTTAAATGAGTTGAACTCGAATTCTACTCGCGAATAGTGCTATTGATCATTACTCATTTACCTGTAACTTTAATTAGATTAAATTTGTTATGATGATATAATTTAAAAGAGTAATGCTAGAAAATTAAAAAAAATTCTCCAAAAATGTTTTCAAAATGACGTGATATGTGTGATTTGGCAAAATGAAAATTTTTAATTGGGGAATTCATATGAATGCACGCAAGGTCCATCATATTATTTATTTATTCAGCTAATGATAAGAAAACACTTGTCATTTTGAACTTTTTTTTGGAAATTTTGATTTATTCTCTAGCAATTTCAACTTAAAAAAGAGTATCATGTTCCTGAAATTATTTTAAGGAATTACCTGAAATTATTAACAAAAAATCCATGTAAATATATGTGGGTATTAAAAAATTTCAAAATGATTTACATGTTTATAAAATTGTCACGACTTCTTGTATTAAAAAAGTCCAAGTTCATGTACTTTTCCCGAGATAATAGGTTTGTCTTTTTTTATAAAAAAATTTCAAGACTCTAGAAATATTAATTTTTTTAAAATAAATTTTTAAACAAGAATAAAGAATATAAGATATATAAGATATATAAGATAACTTTCCTGAAATACTTTATAAAAGCCTTTCATAATATAAAAATAGTATACATCAAAATAACATCAAAAAGTATAAAAAAATACTCCCTTCATCCCATCCATTTCTTAACAAAAAAATTTCACTTGCGTGGCACGCATTTTAAGGCTCTTATAAAATATAGTTCCATAACTTATTTTTAAAAATTTCTTTTTTTGTATAAAAATAGGATTGTTCTATTTTTATACAAAAAATGAAAATTTCAAAAATAAATTATGGAACTACCCTTAAAATCCACCTTAAAACGCGTGCTGAACCCCCGTCCCCCAATGTTAACTATTGGGTGGGACGGAGGGAGTAGGATATTTAGCAAAAATATCACTTTTTTTAAGTTTTGTTGTGATTTTATCATTATATCAAAACATATGCAAAAATAATTTTTTAGAAAAACATTTTGCGAAAATACCAACTTATTTGCAAAAATACGATCTGCAATCAGATCAATCAGATGCGACTTGTTGGTAGACTTTAGTTAAAATTATTTATATGATTACGTAGCAGATTACATAAAATTACATATGTGATTGCAAGCTATTGATTTGGTTGCAAATCACATTTTTATAAATAAATTGATTTATTTACAATTTTTTAAAAAATTTAAAAAAAATTTATATATAAATATTGTTGTGGAATAAAAACTAGGTTATTAGATTGCGGCTAAGGTTCGCTGTATTTAATGCTAGGGTGCGTGAGCTTCGTGCTTTAATGGCTGCTCTCGTGCTCGTGGCTGAATCTGCCTTCACAAGATGCCTACGTACTTTGATGTGTATCAAAGATCAAGCCAAAAAACGTAGTTCTGAGAATGAGGGGTCAGACCCTTTATATAGGCTGAGAAGCCTTAGAATCGTAGTAGGGTTAGGTGACTTGGTGGGCAAGTCACCGCCTAAAAGAAGGTTCCAGATCCTAGTAGGTAGGAACCAGTTTCCATGTTGAAATATGTATCTTGGAGGCTAAGTCAGGCAAGAGTAATATCCTTGTTTGACTCCTATTTGCTGAGCTGTTTATTACCCATAATATTAATTACGAAATTAATATTATAAATAGGGTTTGGGCCCATCTAGTGGGCCCCATGTTTGGACCATTTTAAGTCTAATTAATGCCACATTAAATGTGTCTTTAGGGCTTACTTTTAGCCCATATCATTTGCCCCCCCAACTTCTAGGAAAACTGATCAGGTTTTCCTTGAAGTTATAACGGCCTTATCCGAGACTTGGGTCAAGGTTCATTGCTCTTACTTGAGTATTTTCAACAATATCATCTTAATGTAAAGCGTGGAGCGACCGACGCATTTATGACGATGTTGAACGACACTAAATGGTGTTAAACGGCACTACACAGCGCTAACCAGCTTTAAACCACGTTTAAACAGTGTTAAACGATGTTAAATGGCATGAAATGGCACTAACGGCACTAATCGGCGCTAAACGGTGCTAATCGGCACTTATCTGTGCTAACAGGCACTAAACAGTGCTTAAACAGCACTAAACGGTGCTAATCGACACTAATCTGTGCTAACAGGCACTAAACAGTGCTTAAACAGCACTAAACGGTGTTAATCGGCACTAATCTGTGCTAACAGGCACTAAACAGTGCTTAAACAGCACTAAACGATGCTAATCGGCACTAATCTATGCTAATAGGCACTAAACAGTGCTTAAATAGCACTAAACGGTGCTAATCGGCACTAATCTGTGCTAACAGGCACTAAACAGTGCTTAAACAGCACTAAACGGTGCTAATCGGCACTAATCTGTGCTAATATTGACCTTGTTTTAGCACTGAAAATCATCCGAGATTCACTGAAAAAATTCAATTTCTAGGACCACGAACTAACCCGTGATCGGCCGAATCATGGACTAGCTCGTGGTCGGCTGGCTTATGATCGACTAGAGGGTTCGAAACCATGGTGATCGGCCGTGTGGTGATCGGTCGTGGGGTGGTCGGCCGGAGCTCTTCCCGAGGTGGTGGTCGGTTGCATGGTGGTCGCCTGCTGCTCCCTCGGGGTGGTGGTCGGCCACTTCGTGGTTTGCTAAAATGCCCGAACCTGAAAATCATCCGTGGTCTTGAAGATCAAGAATCTTGATCTTGATCTCAAGTCACTATTTTGGTCATTCCTGACTTCGTTGTCTTCAAGGATCAAGAACCTTGATCTTGATCTCAAGTCATCAGGGATCTAGGATTTAAAACCATCCGTGATCATAAGGATCAAGAACCTTGATCTTGATCATCAATCATCAGTTTGGTCATTCGTGACTTCTAACGATATTACTCCTTAATTTATGATTAGCACTGCTAACCTTGAGCTTAGGGCTAAACTCGTTACTTAACTTCTTAAGCGCAATCATCCGTCCAGCAAATATTTCAGCTATTTCTTTTCTGGCATATATAATTATAACGATTCTTTCTGTATATCGCGGATAATTTCTGTCCTTTTTTTTTATCTTTAAACGATAGATGACCTGTAAATGCAAACCAAGCTGAAGTTCAACTTGATGTAGCAGGTCATGCTTTTTCCATAAAAGAGGGGAAACAACCTTCATTTCACTTCACTTCTTCATTTCAAAGCTCTCAAATTCTTAAGTTCTCTATCCTTCAAGTTGCAAGATCAAGTTCAAGCTTCAAGATCAAGTTTCAGCTTCAAGATCAAGTTTCAGCTTCAAGATCAAGATGTCGGAAGGTGATCGCCCAATGGCTCCCCCTGTCTCCATGATGGAAGCTATGGCGAAGAGGAGTAAAATGAGGACCACCAAAGGTAAAGAACAAATCAAACCTCCTTCATATGTTGAACATAGATTTGAATCCTTGCTAGATCTTCTAAACATTATGCGGGAAGCATTCCCAAACTGTGCCAGCTTAGATTCTGTTAACAGTCCGAGTTAGTTGTCGGAACGAGATGCCCAAGAAATAAGGGAGACATACCACTTTCCAAGTGCCATTAAGGTTCGTCTTCCAAACCCATCAGATAGAACATGCAACTGGCATCCTGAAAGGATTTGCGTTCACTGGGGTGCCTAGGATGCTGGGTTCATATTCCCGGTTGATAATTTTATCATTAGATTGCTGACGGAGTATCAAATCCACCCCTGTCAGTTGTATCCCAACGCTTGGAGGTACATCTCTATTTTCTTAATAAGGTGTCGCCAATTGGAGATTCTTCCGACTACTACAATGTTTCGAAGTATCTTCGGGGCCAGAAACTCTTCCGACTCCAAGAAAGGATGGGTTAGCCTTCAACACCGAGCTAAACTTCCACACATAGTGAATCCCTTCTCCTTTCCAGATTCACAGCATTTCTGGGAAAGGGAGTTTGTAGTCCTTGAGTGGAAAGGTGGTGATTGGGGCAACTTCTTTGTGAAGAGATTTGGATTCGTGGAAGATAGTTCACATTTCGTGTGTGATCTTAGTGACTCAGAATTGTGGGATCGAGATAGGCTTCTTGCTGACGACGGTCGTACACACTATAAAACTTTTCTGAATGAAAAGAGTCTTATTGAGGTTGGCCTTAGCTGAGGGTAACTTTCTTACTTGAGCTTATTATGAACTCTGTTTGTTCTTATCCCGATGTTTTTCTCTTTGTATTTCAGCTGCCGAGGAGATTGATAGTCGTCCTCAGAAGCAGCCGATTGTGACCAAAAGGATAAAGAAGAAGGCTGAGGAACTACTGAATCCTACTAAGCCTCATATCCCTAACTTCTTGGAGCGCTGCTCCCAAGGCGGGAAACGATCCCGGAACGCTGATGGGGATGTCAGGACTCCTTTCATACCTCCTTGGGGTATATGTGAACAAGACTCAGTCTTTAGGAGCCCTCATCTAGCTCTAGACTGGTCCAAGCTTTCAATCACTCCTCCCGATCAAGTGACTATACACGCAGGTGACAAAATGGATGAGTCTCAGCTTATGGGCACTCAAGCCTTGTATCAGGTATGAAATTCCCTCTGTTAAGTTCGATACTGTTATTGATTTCGACTTTGTGTATTCCTTGTTACTCACTCATTTCCTTATTGCAGGCCAATGCTTACTTTCAAACTGTCTTAACTCAAGGCCGGGCTTTTAGGGATGAGAATATTAACTTGAAGAATGAATCTGCAAGGTTCAAGGAAGAGATTGAAGATTTGCACTCCCAAATTGTTCGTGCCGAAGCTAATGCTACATCCACCCGTAAACAACTTTCTTCTTTAGCCCGAAAGAAGGCATCTGATGCTGATAGGGTGATCCAGGCCTATCATAGGTCCCAAGATTTTCTTAAGTTCATCGATGACCATGATGATGAGATGCGTCCCTTCAACATGTCTGTTGGTTGGGATAAGGCCATCAACGCTGTGAGCCATAGGCATCCTTCTGTTGTCAACCTGGCTGATTTTCCTTGCCCTAACTGGGGTGTCAACCCGGCTAATCTAGCTTCTGGTTCGGGAACTAAAGTTGTTCCTCAGACATCAGGATCCGGCTCCAAAGGCAGTCATCGACGTTCTGGATCCAACTCTAAAGGAGCTGTCCAAGTTGCTAGCCAAGATTCAATTTCTTCGGGATCTCGTGGAAAAAAACCTCCGCCTGCCAGAAAAGTTGGAGTAGTTCAACAACCAATCCCAGGCAAGAGGATGATCCGAAATGAAGGCAGCTCAAGCTCATCTTCTGGAGAGGAAGAAACTGAAGTTGTGAAGACTACCGCACAGCCGATTGTAGTTGTTGAACAAGACGGTGCCGAGGAAGAAACTTCAGATGACGATTTGGATGAGGAGGAGGATTCAGATGAAGAGGAGTCGGGCGAGGAGAGCGGCGAGGAAGAATCCCCGGCTAAGTAGGTTGGGTTCACCCCATGGCCTTGCACGACCTTGTTTAGCCGCCTGTGGCTTTATCAGCTTTCAATCAATGTCCTTCGGGACTTGACTTTTATTTGTGTGTTGTAACTTAATTCGAACTGTGGCCCTTCGGGGCGTTTTATCTATGCATCTGTTTCCTTTATTTTTATGCTCATTTACTTTCAGTACTTGATCTTTCTAGACTTACACTTAACAGGTGCTCGGTACATAAACAAAACATAGAATCATAGAATGGAAAACAGATTTGCATTGATAACTTGAAAGAGGGTTCCACCCTTACATAGCTATTATAGTCCTACTCGGGGTACTAGACCCTGGAATGGTTTCATCGAACCTTATTTCTACTTCTCCTAATAAATAGATAATGAGCTAAGTCCTTACAAGGATAACTCAAACATAATAAATCTTGAGGTTCAAAGCATGCCAAGTACGGGGCACCTCATTCCTGTCCAAAGTCTCCAACTTATAGGATCCTCGTCCTAGTGTCTTCCTGACTCGATATGGTCCTTCCCAATTAGGGGCTAGTTTTCCTTTTTGGCCGACTCCAGAAGCCTCTATCTTCCTTAGAACCAAGTCACCTTGCTAGAAGAACCTTTCCTTAACCCTATGGTTGTAGTAAAAGGATGCCTTTTTCTGATGCTCCACGTTCTTGGCGTTTGCCTCGTCCCTGATTTCATCAATTAGATCAAGTGCAAGTCTCATGCCTTCTTCATTAGTCTCTTGTTCGTATGCCTCAACTCGAGGTGATGTGTGCATGATCTCCAAGGGCACAACTGCCTCGGCTCCGTAAGCCAGCAAAAATGGGGTTGCTCCAGTTGTCACCTTACAAGTGGTGTGATATGCCTAGAGTATAGGCAGTAACTCGTCCACCCAAGTGTTCCTCGAGCGTTCAACTCTTTTCTTCAGTCCATCAAGGATAATTCGATTAGTTACCTCTGCCTATCCATTAGCTTGTGGATGTGCTACTGAAGTAAAACGAAGCTCAATAGCATTTTCCTCGCAGTACTTCTTAAACTCTTCGTTGTTGAACTGTGTCCCGTTATCTGTCACAAGGATTCGGGGAATTCCGTACCTGCAAATAACGTTTTCCCAAAAGAACTGGGCAACTTGTTTGGTGGTTATCTTGGCCAAAGGTTTAGCCTCAATCCACTTGGTGAAATAGTCGATAGCCACTATCAGAAACTTTCTTTGTGCAGAAGCCATAGGGAA
The DNA here is from genome assembly GCA_037693485.1 of Kitagawia praeruptora. NCBI lineage: Eukaryota > Viridiplantae > Streptophyta > Magnoliopsida > Apiales > Apiaceae > Kitagawia > Kitagawia praeruptora. Next base: position 139,543,751 of record CM075351.1, on the reverse strand, counting down.
AGGACCAAGTATGTACATCCCCCACATCGCAAACGGAATAGGAGAGTTAACTGAAGTTAACATCTCAGGCGGCTGCCTTACAATTGGAGCGTGCTTTTGGCATCTGTCACTCTTCTTAACATATTTCTACGCATCGGCCAACATCTCTGGCCAATAGAATCCTAGTCGTGTGATCTTATGAGCTAGGGCTCTACCCCCCAAGTGTTGCCCACAGATCCCTTCATGAACTTCTTCCAATGCTTCTTTTTCCTCTTGGGGCCTCAAACACTTCAAGTATGGGATAACAAACGATCTCTTATAAAGGATGCCTTCGACCAAGGCATATCTCAATGCTCTTACTGACAGCTTTCGTGCCTCCAGGGCATTGTCAGGGAGCCATCCAGTTTCGAGGTGAGCTTTGATAGGATCAATCCAGCAACCTCCCACATCAATCGGTGCTATCAACTTAGAGTTGATGGTCGGGGCCTTCAAGACTTGGAAGTAAACACTCCCTGCATAGTTCTCGATTTCAGAAGAAGCGAATTTAGACAAGGCATCAGCCTTAACATTCTCTTCTCTCGGAATGTGCTCAAAATAGCACTCCTCAAACTGAGTCATAACAGCTTTTACGATTCTCAGGTATTTCGCCATAGTCTCATCCTTGGCCTCAAATTCGCCATTCACTTGCGAGACTACCAGCCTTGAGTCTCCACACACTTTAAGGTTCTTGACACTCATGACTCTGGTTAAGCCTAACCCAACTATCAATGCCTCATACTCAGCTTCATTGTTGGTAGTAGGAAAATCCAACTTCAAAGCGTACTCAACTGTGACCCATAGGGGCTTTGCAAAACCAAACTTGCACCACTAGATTTTGTTTTTGATGCTCCATCAAAATAGAGCACCCAATATTCCTTCTGATCAGCTACAAGTTCTTCATCTTTATCTCCACTTTCAGGGGTGGTTACTATTTCATGCCCCCCGACTTCTTGGTTGTTAATGGTGCATTCAACCACGAAGTTAGCCAATGCCTGAGCCTTAATGGCTGTCCGTGGCTTATACTTAATATCAAATTCTCCAAGCTCTATGGCCCATTTGATTAGCCTTCCACTGGCCTTTGGGCTATGCAATATGTTCCTCAACTGCTGGTCCGTCAGGACTTCAATTTTGTGCGACTGGAAGTATGGTCGTAGCTTCCTCGAGGCCGCCACCAAAGCCAATGCAAACTTCTCTATGGTTGAGTAATTCAACTCAGCCCCATGCAAAACCTTCCTCACATAATAAATAGGTTTCTGAATCTTTTTCTCTTCTCGAACAAGAACAGCACTCAATGCTTGCTCAAATACCGCCATGTATAAGTAGAGAGTTTCCCCAGGGCTTGGTTTGGCCAACAACGGGGCCTCAACCATGTATTTCTTCAGCTGCTCAAAGGCCTCTTGGCTTTCTATAGTCCACTCAAAATTTCTCACTTTCTTTAAGGCCTGAAAGAAAGGCAAGCACTTATCACCAGACTTGGAGATGAATCTCCCTAGGGCCGCAACTCGGCCAGTTAACTTCTGTACATCTCGTATGGAGCGGGGTGGTTCCATGTCCAAGATCGCTTTGATCTTGTCAGGGTTGGCCTCTATGCCTCTCTTCGAAACCATCAAACCCAAAAACTTTCCTGATCCAACACCATAAGCACACTTGGCTGGATTCAACATCATCTTGTGGTGCCTCAGCACTTCGAATGCCTCTCTGAGGTGTTTAATGTGGTCTGCCTTGAAAAGGCTCTTAAGTAACATACCATCAACATAGACCTCCATGGGTTTTCCAATCAGATGGGCGAATATCTTATTCACTAGTCGTTGGTAAGTAGCGCCTACATTCTTTAGACCAAAAGCCATAACAAGATAGCAGAAAACACCAAAGTCAGTTATGAAAGATACCTTTGGGATGTCATCCTTGTGCATCTTAATCTGATTGTATCCGCTGAACCCATCCATGAAGCTCAACATCTCATGTCCAGCAGTGGCATCTATCAACATGTCTATCCTCGGGAGGGGAAAACAATCTTTTGGACATGCATCATTCAAATCAGTGGAATCTATACACATCCTCCACTTTCCATTCGCCTTCTTGACCATCACAGGGTTAGCCAACCATTCAGGGAACTGAATCTCTTCAATAAAACAAGCTACCAACAGCTTGTCAACTTCTTGCTTAATATCCTCTTGCCTCTCAGGAGCAAAATTCATCTTCTTTTGTTTTATTGTCTTTCGTTCAGGATCAAAATTCAACCTATGAGTTATGAGTTGGGGATCAATCCCTGGCATGTCAGCAGCAGTCCAAGCAAACACATCACTGTTTTCTTGCAAGAAAGCCGTCAACTTGCCCTTCAAGGGTTCCTTCAGCGAAGCCCCTATATAAGTAACTTTTTTAGGGTCGCCCAGCTCTAGAGGTATGGGAACCAAGTCTTCTGTTGGCTTCCCTCGATGTTCATCATCATCACGAACATCCATGTCTTCAATCGGGAGTACCTGCCCCCAACTCCATCAGCTCTCAAAGCAGATACATAACAACTCCTTGCCATCTTCTGGTCGCCCTTCTGTTCTCCAACTCCATTTCGGGTTGGAAAATTAATCTTCATATGATAAGTAGAGGCAACAACCTTGAACGCATGAAGCCCAGTTCTTCCCAGGATTGCGTTATAAGTCGAAGATGCCTTGATCACCAGAAAATTCAGCATCTGAGTAGTTTCTTTAGGTTCTTGCCCAATTGTCATGGGTAACTAAATAGTCCCTTCAACTTTGGACTCCACTCCATTGAATCCATAAATTGGCATGTTGGTTGGGGTCAACTGAGAGTCGGTGTACCCCATCTTTACAAACGCATCATGAAACAGGATATTAACTGAAGCCCCATTGTCTATCAAGACTCGCTTCACTTCTGAGTTCCCAATCACAAGGGTTATGACCAACGGGTCGTCATGGGGGAACTTCACCCCTTCAAGATCAGAATCATCAAAACCGATTGCAACTTCAGTTCTGGCACGCTTCGGGGCCTCTCCTATAATGTGCATCACTTCTCTGGCATAGGCCTTTCGTGAATTTCGAGTTGTACCGGCCGCTGTCGGGCCTCCCCAGATCATGTTGATAACTGGCCCTTGGGGCTGTATGCTACGATCACGATCATGATCCCTTCTGTCATTGTCTCTCCTATCGTAGTCCCTTCTTTTGGTTCCACGATCTTCACCCTTTGTAAATTTATTCAACTTTCCTTTGCGGATCAAGAACTCAATCTCATCCTTCAATTGCCTACAATCATCTGTATCATGCCCCACATCTCGGTGGAACCTACAGTACTATTCCTTGTCTCTCTTTGCGGGATCACCCCTGAGTGGCTTCAGCCATCGAAAGTCCTTATCCTTCTCAATCTCTAGCAGAATTTGACTCCTATGAGCATTCAACCTTGCATAGTCAGAAAACCTTGGTCCAAGATTCTTTTTTGGTGCTGATTCAGAATCTTTGCTAGTACGGGGATATTTGTCCCTAGCATCATACTCCTGATCCTGCTTTCTCTTCTTTGTATCATTGTTACCTCGGCCATTGCTTACTGTGGCCTCCTTCTTTATACTATCCTCAGCCTTGATATACTTGTCAGCCCTTCGCTAGAGCTCAACCATATTCTCGGGAGGATGCTTCGCCAACGACCTTTTAAAGTATAGGTCGGTGGTGCCATGCTCCAAGGCTACCATTGCCACCTTATTTTCCAGATCATTGTTGTTCAAAGTCTCCTTGGTGAACCTCTTAAGGTAGTCTCTCAGATTTTCGTTCTTTCCTTGTACCACATATATAAGGGATGCAGAACTTTTCTCATGAACTCTTCCGCTAATAAACTGATTAACGAAAGCAACACTTAACTCCTTAAAGGAGCCAATTGAGTTTGCAGGCAGCCGGCTATACCATCTTTGAGCCATGCCCGACAAAGTTTGAGGGAATGCCCTGCACTTCAAAGCGTCACTTGCAGGCTGCAACAGCAGTGCGTTTGAGAATGTCCTAACGTGGTTTGCGAGATCACCCGTTCCATCATAAGCTTTAATTGTCGGCATCTTGAACTTCTTTGAGATACAAGCATTCATCACCTCCTCAGTAAACGGGGGTGTGGGATCATCAGGATCCCCGAGTGGCTCTTCCAGTTGGGGTCGCTCTTGGGGGTTTTCACCCTCGTTGTTCTTCCAGTTGGGGCATCAGTCCTTCTCTGCCTTCTTGAAGATCTCTCTAGATCTATAAGGGAATCGGTCCTGATGTTGGAGGAGGTTGAGTCTGATTTAACCTAGCTTGTTCTCTTGCAGTATCGTCCTTCAACCTTAAGATCTCGGCCTCATGAGCCCTGATCCTCTCAGCGGCTGTCAAAGGAGGTCCGTCATGGACGGTTTGTGGTCTTCTTCTTGGTTCTCTGCTAGCATGTCGCCTCATCGGGGCTTCATCACGATCATCCTCATCAGACGATGAATCATCAGTATAGGGGCCAGAGTAGTCAACATACTCTTGATCTCGGATCTGCAAGGTGTGGCCACTAGGTCCAGCTCCTTGAGTAGGAGGGTAGTTAGGCAGCCCATACATTGGGTTGGTGTTCACGGGGAGATCCGTAGTATGGATCTGAACCCCATGTGGGGGTTGTTAGGATCGACAACCAAGGGAGAAACCACCACCTGAAGAGGATTGGTCCCTTGATTTGTGTGGACGATCGGAGGTAACGTACTCTCAACATGGGAAGTTGTCCCTAGAGGTTGAGAAACTTGATGTTGAACAATCGCCCCGGTCGTCTGGGGCGCCGGATCCGTAGTGGGCGGTGCAGAACTGAGTGGCAGAGGCTCGGTAATTGTTGGTGTCCTTCGTGTTTGAACCATGGTTGATGTCTTTTTCCTACAGACGGCGCCAAATGTTGTGGAATAAAAACTAGGTTATTAGATTGCGGCTAGGGTTCGCTGTATTTAATGCTAGGGTGCGTGAGCTTCGTGCTTTAATGGCTGCTCTCGTGCTCGTGGCTGAATCTGCCTTCACAAGATGCCTACGTACTTTGATGTGTATCAAAGATCAAGCCAAAAAATTTAGTTCTGAGCAGTGTTGTAAAAAGCGGTAAGCGGTTCTAAGCGGCGACACGACCTTCTAGCGCCTAGGCGGTTAAGCGGGCGCTTAAGCGGATTTTTAAGCGGGACGTTAAGCGGATTGTGAATATATACATATATATTTTAATTATTTAATTATATATTTACAGGTTGTGAATTATACAAGTTTAAAACATTTATTATTTTATAATATAAAATTTGAAAAATAATTAAAGAAATAATAAACAGAAAAAAAATAAGTAAAAAAATTATTTTTTTTAAGGGTCAAAATTTGGTCAAACCCACTTAATCCCGCCTAAACCCGCTTAATTCCACCTAAACCCGCCTAAATCCGCTTAATCCCGCTTAAACCCGCTTAATTCCCTGAAAAACGTTTAATTCTCCGATTAGTAGAAAATCGAGTCGGTTAGTGTGTTTTTTCCGCCTAGGCGGCCGCTTAGACCGCTTTTTAGAACACTGGTTCTGAGAATGAGGGGTCAGACCCTTTATATAGGCTGAGAAGCCTTAGAATCGTAGTAGGGTTAGGTGACTTGGTAGGCAAGTCGCCGCCTAAAAGAAGGTTCCAGATCCTAGTAGGTAGGAACCAGTTTCCATGTTGAAATATGTATCTTGGAGGCTAAGTCAGGCAAGAGTAATATCCTTGTTTGACTCCTATTTGCTGAGCTGTTTATTACCCATAATATTAATTACGAAATTAATATTATAAATAGGGTTTGGGCCCATCTGGTGGGCCCCACGTTTGGACCATTTTAGGTCTAATTAATGCCACATTAAATGTGTCTTTAGGGCTTACTTTTAGCCCATATCAAATATTGATGGAAAAAATCTTAAAAAATTATATATGTTTTTTTTAAATAAAAAATTATATATGTTAAAATAATTTTTAAAAAATTATATGTTAAAAAACACACAATGAATTTTATCCATACCTCGTAGAGATTACATAAAGATGAGTAAAGTTCTATGGAGTATTGTTTTAATTGGAGTACTTGGAGTACATATACGTTCTGCATTCAAAAATTTTCAAACTTTATTATTTTGCAGTGCTTATTACGTGAATATCATTATTTCATCGAAAATCTTGAAAATTTTGTATGTTTTGCTAACAAAGTATTGCAAAACGAATTGTTTTGCAAAACACATTTGTGTTGCAAAACATAAAGAATTTTCAAGATAAACATATTGCGAAACATACATGATTTTCAAGATTATTAATGAAAATATGACAAGATTTGTAAAATAATAAATTTTAAAATATTTTAAATACAGAAAGTATATGTACTACTCCCTCCGTCCCAAAAAGATTGACACTCTTTCCTTTTTGGGACGTCCCAAAACTAATGAACCTACTATACTTACTATTTTTGAACACTACTTTACACTATTACACCCACTAACTTTATTCCTTTTTTATTAAACAAATAACTATAAACACTATTACACCCACTACTCTCCCCCACTATCTCAAATCTATTATTAAATATTGATAGGTCCCACCACTTTATTCACTTTTCAAACAACTTTACACTTTTTTTACTACATTTTCTTAATCTCCGTGAAAGTCAAAGAGGGTCGGTCTTTTTGGGACGGAGGTAGTACAATATATGAATAAAATTCATTTTAGATAGGAGATAATACATTGTAAATCTCATTTTTCTCCTTTTGAATACATTGGAATATATACGAAATTCTGTATAGTGTAGTTACATCCTTTGTAGCACGCAAACCAAAGCCAACTGAAAACTCACAACTCGATCTAACCCTAACCGATGACTTCTCACCCACCGCCTCCCCTTGACTCCTTCTACGAAGAAGATGCCGACGAAGATTACGACGACGATGACGATCACAACGACGTCGTCGACGATGATGATATCGAAGTTGACGTCGACGACGATTCCACCTCCTCCGCCGATCCCACTCCCCCTTCCGCCGTCACTATCGCCGTCGCCGGAGTTCTATCCACTCCGGAACCCAAACAAACCCCCGATTCGCCGGCGTTGACGGTCAACGCAGAGAGAAAGCCGTTACCTTTGCCGTTAGAAGAGTCTAGAAAGTTGTTTCAGAGATTGTGGACAGATGAGGACGAGATTGAATTGTTAAAAGGCTTTCTCGATTATACTATTAGTAGAAGTGGTGCTCATTCTCATAATTCCCATCACGATACCACTGCGTTTTACGATTTGATCAAGTCAAAGTTACAGCTCGATTTTAACAAGAATCAGTTGGTTGAGAAGCTACGGAGGTTGAAAAAGAAGTATCGTAATGTGTTGAGTAAGATCAATTCTGGTAAGGAGTATGTTTTTAAGACTAGTCATGATCAGCTCACTTTCGACATTTCTAAGAAGATTTGGGGGAATGTTGGACCTGTTCCTCGGGAATTGGATGAGGATGACGGGAATGGGAATATGAATTTGGGACATAATTTGAATGTTGCATTTACAATGGATGATATTAATAATAGTAATGTCGATGGGAATGGTGATTGTAGTGGTGGTAAGGCCGTTAGGTCCAGGAAAAGGTCGAGGGTCAATGTTAAAGTCGAAGAGAAACAGATTGATCACACTCCGGTATTGGTACAGCCACAGAGTGTGGCAATGCCTCCACAGGGTTTGGTTAATACCCCTTTAATGGGGTCTATTCCGAATTTGATTGAGGAGACTGTGAGGAGTTGTCTATCTCCATTGTTTAAGGAACTGCTCAATAATGCAATGACAGGGTCGCGTGCTGGTGGGATGATCAATTCTACTATGATGAATTCTATGATGGGGCCATTGGGTAATGGTGGGGTGTCATTGAATTTTGCAGGAGGAGATTTGGATGACAAGTGGCGGAAGCAACAGATTTTGGAATTAGAGGTTTATTCTAAAAGGCTGGAGTTGATACAGGATCAGATCAAATCGCAGTTGGAGGAACTAAAGTCGATGGGCAACTGAGGGGACTACTAATTTGTAGTATGTTTTTATTGTTTTTTTTCCCTTTCTTTTCCCCACCTTAATTTAGTGGTCCGTGATTTATGGTTAATACATTAGATCTGGGTAATTTGGAATTTTTAGTTTTCATACTTGCTAAATTTAACATTGGTTGTTCAATAATGGGTTGTTTGCCTGGGATGGCTTGTTTAAACTTCGTAACTGATGTGAATATAGCTGTTGCAATTAATTGCTGAAGAAGAAACGTGTGAGAGCTTCACTTTAAGTTATTTGCATTTGTTTTTTTTTTTATAGCAGATAGTGTTTTTGTTTGTTTTGAACTTGAGATAGTCTCGTTATATAGTGTTTTCCTTCATTTAAGTATCGAAGCCTTTCTTATCAACTGTTGTGTCATGTGCAGTATGTAAACTTGTGGTAGTGTTATGGTACCCTTCAAAATAGTTCACAGAATTAGGGTACCAGATGTTGCTGGTCCAGTACTCTGGATGCCGGGTTAGAGTAGGTTTTCATTAGTTGATCATGTGACCAGGACGTTTGGTCTAGTAGTATTAGAAGTCTATTTAGATCTTTTTCATGATATTAGCTGAATATACAGAATCCAAAAAAATTAAAAATGTATGTATGTACAATATTGAAACTACAGCAATATTGAACTTCTAGATTTCCAGGAAAGAAAATACGAAAAGGTACTTCTAAAAGGTAGCTAGGTAAAATTGTGGTAACATGAACTAAGCAGATCAGTGTGCAAGAAAGATCCTCCATTTAAATCTACAAGTACTCAAAATTGAGATGTTCAACAATTTAATGGAGCAGTGAGCTACAATGCTATTGTGCCAACCTTGCATCATCATGATCTACTTGTGTTTTATGATATGGTTTAGTCTATGTTACAACAAGATTTTAATAAGAATCACTTGATTGAGAAGCTTAGGAATGTGTTGAGTAAATTCGATTTTGGTAAAGATAATGTTTTTAAGACGCCTCAATCCTCATGTTCAGGCCACGTTCGAGATTTCAAAAGAGTTTTGGGGTAGTGTTGGGGCGGTTAAGCGTGGCGGGAATTTAATCAGACGGGGAATATAAACCCTGATCTATTGATTATACTTTGATTAACAATTTAATTTGGGGTAGTGTTGCGGGCCGCAACTTGCGGCGGCTACGTGGCAGGAATTTAATCAGACTGAGGGGAATATAAACCCTGATCAATTGATACTATATGAGTAACAATTTAAATGTTCCATTGACGGTTGTTGATGTGAATGAGAATGAGGATGATAATGATAATTGTAAGTGGTCAAGAAAAAGGTTGAGAGCTTGTGTGGAAATAGAAGAGAAGCAATAGAGTATATTGAGTGATGAGTCACCACAGGATGTGTTTAAAAGTGTTAGAATCTATTCTGAATTATATTGAGGACACGGTGAGAGTTGGCTATCGCAGTGTTTAAGGAACTTGTTAGAAGTGCAATGGAGGCGGACGGTGGGATATTGAATTCTTTGATGGTGCTATTGGGTATTGTGGCGTGTTGATGAATGTTGTAGGTGTTGGAGATGATAATAAGTGGAAGAAGCAACTGATATTGGAATTAGAGGTCTATTTGCAAAAGGTTGGAGTTGATACTGGCTGCAATCGAATTGCAGTTGGAAGAACCAAGGTCAAATAGTTGAGGATGGCTGGTAATTTGTAGCATGTTGTACTTTTGTTAGTTTGTAATTGAATTTTTCTGGGATCGTTGGTTAAAACTTTAGATGTCTGTAATTTCGATTTTCTAAAATTTCCGTACTTCCTTAATCTAACACTGGTTGTTTGATAATGAGTTGTTTGCCTGAGTTGGCATGTGTGTAAACCTGGCGACTGATGTGAGCTTAAAGCTGTACTCTTCTTGCTTGTAGGTAATTTGCAATTGTATTTTCTATGTTAACAGATATTCTTGTTATTAGTTCTGAGCTTCAGATCAGTCTCTTTTTAGTATATTTAGTTAAGTATTGAAGCCTTTGTTATCATTGGTTGTTTCATAGACCAGTATTTTGATTTGTGGTAGTGTGGTATTGGTTTGAGCTTGTTACAGCATGAAGTACCTATTATTAAAAGTACAGCAAGCTGCTGGGCCATCTTGTTAAGCAAGTTGTCTTGTATTCATTCCCCGCCTTTATTCAAACTGGACAGTACCATAAACAAAGGTCAATCTCACTTTTTCCAGTTAATCATTCCAGAAGATGATCAAGGATAGGGGAAATCACATTAATAGGGAAATCAAGTTAACTGGAAGTGGATAATATAGTGGTTCTACCAGCCAAAATTCATTAATGTACTATTGCAACACCAGCTGGGAGAGGGAATCGTTAAATGAGAACCTTTGAGAAGTGGGAACCTCCTGTTCCTGTTATACGAGCTATTATTAACTTATGAATCCACAGAATATCGTGAGTACTTGTATTAGTGGACACGTGCCGAGTATGACATGCAATGTTTGGAGGGTAATCCAGTATTTGTTAATTTGCAGAGCAAGGTGCTCTTATTTTATGATACAGCAAGCTTGTTGTAAACACCATATTTGCCAGGTGCTCTTATTTTATGATACAGCAAGCTTGTTGTAAACACCATATTTGTAGCTTAGTTGGGATACCTCGATGACTATGGTCATTGAGCTTTGGCTGAAGGCTTTTTTAAACTCGAATACGGGTGTATACCATAGAATCTCCTGTAAGGTTACCCGATTAATACGTTCAGGAAAGATCAGCTGCATTAAGTAAGCATCTTCATTAAGATTGAATTTTAGCCATATTCTTACATAAGACTAAGTTTCTGGTTTTGGCGAATGCAGACACAATCCATTGCACATACAGATAAGCTATCAAGTTGCAATCATAGATTTTATCATTCATCTGTCCTGGTTTCTGATAGTTCCAAAATTTGCATCACAATAAGATATCCGCTGTTGATGGTGGTGACCAGGAGGTTTGTAACATTAATTATCCGAGGTTTACGAAGACCAATTCAATGTGTAATAGATAAACATACAAATTCAAATACATTAATAAGTTTGTTATTTGTTTCACAAGTACCTGAAACAAGGCAGTTTCAAAGAGTCAAGACTGAATGACTGATTACGTTTTAAAGAGTTCAGCACATTGCTACAGAAGAAAAGAACTGATGCCGTATTAAACAGTTGAGCAGATTGCTATAAATGAAAATAATTTCTGTTCAAATTTACAAGTTCTTGAAATTAAAATAATTAACAGTTAAATACAGCACTTGACTTTAAAAGGCAAATTTGCCACCATTGTACCTTCATTTAGAACTACATAGAAGGCTTTCAAGTTTGAACAAGATTTTAACAGATGTACAATAAATATACTTATTCAAAGAACATATGAGCAGAACTGCAATTAGTCCAATTAATGGTGTAGTAAAACTGATGGAATGCCTTGTGACCACTCCCACCAGTTTTGTCCCCATGGAGTCCATTTATAGCCTCACCGATCAGTACATGGTGAACTTTTCCTTTGTTTTCTCAAATACTTGCTCTGCGATAATTGCCCCATTGCCATCAGCTTTTTTGATCTCCAAGTTTGATTTCTGATAAACCCCAGTACCCCTCAATGCATCAGCAATGAAGTCATCAAACCCAATGGCTATGGCAGCTTCAGCTTTAGCACCATAAACCAACCTCTGCGCCAGAAAGTGTGTTTTTGAGATGTTCATAAAGTGCAGGAGAATAAAATTGATTGAATGCAACTAGTTATTTACCTTAATTCTTGATAAATGAATAGCACCAAAGCACATAGGGCAAGGTTCACATGATGCATATATCTCGCAGTCTGCAAGCTCAATCTGATTGAGCTTTTTGCAAGCCTGAATAGAAAAAATATTCTTCAATAAGGACGATGGAACATAGTAGAATTGCAGTTATATTCATTGCGGAATTCTCAATCACAGAGAACTGAAAGCATAAATTCAGAGTTTTAAGGTTTGGCTTAAGTACTGGAATCACGATTTCCGCAGAAAATCCCAAAAATAACAATTTCTTTCTTCAGCCTAGTTTAATATGTATGGCTAGATTAATTTTAGTATGGACTATACTCTTCAGTCTTGATTTTGAACTGCAACAAAATTATAAACCTCACTTTCCATCTAGAAGCTGCGAAAGGACGCATGAGAGAGTCACATTATTTCAACCACTTTCCTTGCCGCCCTAAATTTTATTTTCGTAAGAGAGGAGCTGAAACTAAATCATAAGTTTAAATTAAAATATGATGCTACAGATCTTTTAGTTTATATCTATTTTGATACCAGCCTTCTGAACAATGTGATGCCTGAACAGGAAACTGGATGTGTCATATACATAATTTTATTTTTTGTGCCAAGTGTCTCATATATATAATTTGTTTGCATCTAGTTTAATGTTTTGTTTCAAGATAATAAGTATATAAATAAAGCTGGTTGAGTTTTGGTTTTACGGAAACTCTCGCTGACATAACCATCCTTTGACAAAACAATAGATAATGCTCAGTTTAATAGATGTAAAAGGAAATGGAATTTGATTGAGAACTATTGAAGTGTTGCTTTCTGCTTAAATACCATATTTTTTTAGAGAGGATTTTCTTGTACTAACCTAACCCCTGATATTGTGTAAAGCTATTCTCAGAATCTTATTGTAAGGAGAAACTATGGAACACTTCAGAAAATACCACTGTATAGGCATATTTCTAATCCTTGGTGGAGAACAACGGGAGACCCAGAACTCTATCCAAGGATGGGGCCAGAAAAAGTTAAAATAAATTAAAACATCAGATCACTAATAAAAAAGAAAGGAAACCAAAGAAGAAAACGAAAATGACAACTGAAACTGGCATGCTAATCTAAAAGGCAATAAACAAAATTAAGCATACAGGATACACTTAGTGACACAAGAACTGAGGCTGAAACTAAAACAGGAATTAAAACAAAACATGTAAGATTAATGTTAGAGGTCCCAAATGAGCACCGAGATGCATATTCACTTAAACAAAGTTAACTAACAAATTTGATACTTTAGATTTTGAACCTATTTCATTTTCAGACAATTTAAAGACTAACCTTAAATTACTTTTTATGGTATATGTACTGCTAGACTCTTCACTAGTTTCCTTAATTCCCTTCTGCCCCCTTACATATCAAATCATTTATTTACATTTATAATGTCTACCTGATTCTATGTGTACTACAACATATAAATCCAAAATTTTGAAAATTTACGTCTCGAGGCATGCATTGTATCCTATCCATCTCGCATCACATCTTTAACCAGCTCATTTGGCACTAAAGCAAGCACCCCTGTCTTCCTTAGTGTACTAACATCATACATAACTTATATTCAGGGCTACTGGAATCACTAAACACCTTTGGAGGGATGATAATCAAACTAAACATCTTACTATTTTGGCTGACGTTAATAAAAACAAAACAGATTAAGAGAATAATTGTACAAACGCAAGAGAAAATAATATCATTTCATTTAGACTGCCCAACAGCGATTTTCAATGCTCATGTGGGTGGTTAAATCACTATCGATTCTCGTTATAACTTTTTCTTGTTTGGTACATGCAAACTTAAACAGTGGTTCCAGAAACCGTCCCTTGCTAAAAAGAAAACAAGTGCTAAATATGCGGTCATGATTAATGACATTGATATGTAAGTGGCCCGAATCATGTTAAGGATGCACGATTAAGTTTTCTATACATTTTAAAGTTTCAGGCCACAAGTCTACTTCCAGTTTATTACATTATGAAATGAACAAAACACTACCGCATTATACGTTTTAGCACAGATCAAATTTACAATAACAAAACCCATATTGGCATACTGCTGGACAACTCTAATAAGCAACTTTACGACACTGCCATCCACCCATATAAATTGGTCAGAATATTTATGAGCAAACAGAGAGCTTTCAAGAAGGAGAGTGATGTAGTTTTGGATATGCCAATAAAAATTCTAAACTCTTCTTAAGGTGCCAATAAGTTGCAATATTATCTTGTTAAGGTACCAATAAAATCACAATATTCTTATACCATATCAAGATGACCCCATAATATCCTTTAAGTTTATAAAACATTACATTATATGTTTCGACACTCCCTGAAGATTGACCAAGTACTTAATAAGCAAATGTTATAATGAATTTAAACCCAGATTGGATAGGCCGTTCAGATAAACTTTTGCCAAGTCATAGGTCAAAACTGTTATCAAAAATACCTTTTAGCTACATTTTCTGACTTGGATTAAGCAAGCTTAGCGAAATGAGCATGCACACTTGAGTACTTGTCTAGGATTGGCTAGTTTAGAACATAAATGTAATTATTTGTCTGTCATCAGTACGCCTATCCAAAAAGACTCTTAGTCATCCATACCTTTCAACAAATATGATGCATACGGCCTCATTACAAATACAGATAAGATTACTGTTAAAATTACAGTTATAAAGGTCAGTATATAACATTTAAATATTGGTATGTTTCTCTTGATATGAAAAATGTTAAAAGTATTTAAAATATGTACAGTCAGGACATGCCAACAGAAGCAGAACACGCTGTTCAAAACCACATTATAAAGTATTACATAAAACCAAGGAGACATCATTCCCAAACCAAACTACCTTTGCGCAAACTTCTCAAATAAGTCAACAAGGTACTGTAATGAGTTTACCTCTCGTATTGCCGTAACTTCAGCATGAGCAGTTGGGTCAGTATGCTTTAGGACCATGTTGTGACAGCTCGCAACTACTTCATCCTTGCAGACAACAACTGCACCAAATGGACCTCCATCACCACATTCAACCCCCTTGTATGCTTCTTCCACAGCTTTTGTTATAAAAATATGGTCTCTATCCTGCACAGCTGGTTCACGACAACAAGAAAGAAAGAGTTATAACAAGGATGTGATCTTTGTGTGTGTACATTTGACTTTCATAACTTCCTTCTGGAACTATTGTGCCATCCAGATATGGAAAGAAATCTCTTCAGATTAGCTACAAAGAGAAACTTAAACTTTCATTCTAAATTAAATGCTGATCTTTTTGAAAGAATCGGATACAAATACACACACATCAAAGTATGTAATAATTACATAACAACCCAGCCACAAAACATGCCATGTCATAGTGAAAATTAAACGAATTTACACACAAATAATGTGTATATACTCATAGTAATAAACACACATATGAAGCCTAAAAGAGATTACCCCATGCAAGAATTCAAATTAGAACCTTCTATATTGAAAACTAGAGAGCTTTATAATAAACCAAGTGGATGCAAAAAGAATGACTTGGTGATATCTGGTAAAATCTTTTTTGCATTGAATCAGCAATATAATGAGAAACAAACAATACACTTGTTTTACACAATCACGATTGTGATTCTTCACAATTCAAAATCTACTAAACTTGGCATGCCCTCATAACATTGCAGATACATAACCTTTTACTAATCAAAAATGAATTAAATTACCTTCCTGGTGACCAGCAAATGCAGAAGCAACAGAAATGGTTCCGTCTTTAGCTTCAACAACTGGGAAAGTATAAAATTGAAAAACAAATTAGAAACTAAACTCTATAAATATATAGGAATTAGGAAAACATCATACAAAAATTTCTTGTAACTGGTCCTGCTAAGTTCATAGGTGAGAAGATTCTCATAGATTTACAATAATATACATGCAGCGGAGACCATTTAGCTGAACATTGACAATAATCCATGCTTACAACAATACAGATAAATAATACATGAATCTAGCATCCGACAAATAAACATTCAACACTGACAATCTCTCATCACATTGCATCCCAAATCCATTCCGTCACAAAACCCGTAAACTACAAGGAATCCTTCATATGTACTAGTGTCTGTAATTGTGTATAACCTAGATCCAGCAGCTTATCTAATCACATTGGCTTGCAAAAATATACATAATTTAGATCTTACAAAGTCAATGGTAATACCATAGTCAACTATACACACAACTCCAATAAAAATAACACCCAAAAAAAATAAAAAATCAAATGTCTCAACTTATTGAATCAACCATAAAAAAAGACCATTAAAAAAACATCATCAACAGATTATCAAACAAAACATATGTAATAGAATCAGAAAAATATTAGAAATTAGTGATGACCCATATCAGCAAAACAAGAATGAGTTGCATCAACCCAGAAATCTCAACAACATAAATACATATATATATTATAGAAATCAAGAACGGAAGGGGGGTTACCTTTAGCATCCTCCATGAGTGTAATCGAAATGAAATGGGAGATGATTATATATACTTATGTATCCAAAGAGATAAAGATAGGAGAAGCGTATAGGAATGAACAAACAACTCCAGCAGCAGCAATCCTAGTCCAAGTTTTACTACAATCTATATATACACGATCGAATCGAATATATGTGGGTATAATAATAACCTGCACCGTCAAGCACATGGGATGGTAATAAAAAATAAAAGAAAATATAATACATTTTTCGGTGTACCAAATTATCCAACTTTTTAGGCTTAACGACCTTTTTGTTTTCAAAATGAAATGATTTCATTTAAATGATAAAAATGTACACAATTTAAAAAGGAAAAAAAATTGAGACATTCTTTAATCCATAAAACTGTAATAAAAAACTGACATTAGAAAAAGATTTCTCCAGAAATTTAGACAATAATACCTTGAAGAAGACTCATTTACAAAGGTAGATCTTATTAAAAACCCGCAAGAGCAAAAACCTATGAGACAAAATTCAAGGGAAAAAAGAGTGCTCCACCCAACAATAATACATCGATTTACATAAAGAATATAAGCAAATTGCCAAGTACTTCTTCTTGATTCCTCTAAAAAAAACTCAAAGATTCTGTCTCCATCTATCTTCTCTTTACAGTTCTTATCACCCAAGAAAAACTGAAAGATCACGAAAACAATGAGAACAAATAAAATATGTGAATGAACCATATATCAAATATACTATAAATATTTATTATATACAGTATACTTAATAAAATTGAACAGTTTTATAAATCTAACCAACGGAGTCCCCTTTGGTTAGGCATATAAAACCCCGAGTTCTCAGACAAAATCATAAATGAAAAAATAACAGATTCGTCTAGGGATGGCAACGGGTCGGATCGGACCGAGTTTTTCAATATCCAAATCAAAATCCAAAATTTTTGACAAGACTCGGACCCGAAAATTAAGACCCGAACCCGATCTAACGGATTTTGGATCGGATTTTACCTGGATCTAACAATCGATCTAACAATCGATATATCCTGGTTCCCGATGCCCGCAATCCACTAACGGATTCGAACACCCTTACTCCAGTCCCCGAGCTCCTCCCGAACTCGAGATTTTTCATTATAAGAATCACACTCCTTATAGTAGGCGGAGAAGCCTTTACAAACACTATGTATTTATCTTAGAGCCTAACTACCCGTATCTCTTCAAAATACAATAGCAAACCTCTTACAAGATTATCTTGGACCGTAACTCCCCGTCACCTCCTCAAATTCTATGTAAGTATAACACTTACGAGTTTCTCTCGAACGTAACTCCCCGTTACTTCCTCACAACTACGTAAGACCTTACGAGTTTATCTTGAAGCGTAGTTTCTCCACTACATTCTCAAAACTACGTAATAAAACCACTTACAAGTTTATCTTGAAATGTAACTCCAAATTACTTTCTCAAAACTATGCAAGCAAAACCTTTGCGTAGACTTTAGTACACCCTTTAACGGTCTTGGGTCTTAGGTCTTGGGTCTTTTCTCCTCTTCACGGTGCAAAGATACCCAACTCCCCGTCGGCGTATCTAAGACTTGGGTCTTAGAGTAAGAATCACCTCACTTCACTTCACCTCACGTCAAAGGATATAATACAAGCACTACGACTTGAAAATCCTTTATAAAATGACGATTAACAATGAACTAGTATCCAAACTAGATCAAGTGGGAGGATATATAAATATTAACAAGTTAGACTACGTTATTACAAATATAAATCAAGTATATTAATTTTATATAAATATTCGGTGTGGCCGAATATAAATAAAATTAAATATACAATTTTCTTGTGTAAAAACAACACAAATAAATATGAGAAAGAGCTAGTTAAAAGTATTCCGTAGAATATTAAACAAGCTACTAACTCAAAGTATACAAATGTTAAACACTTGTATTGAAATATTATAAGACCTAGATCAACAATGAAATGGTCGAAAATAATATTTCTTGGCCAAGGAGCCTTGATTTATCGAAACTAGAGCGAGTTGCTTATATTCGCAAGAATATAGAACAAGCTACTTAAAATCGATAAATATTAGTGTTATCACAACAACACTTTGTATATGGCTTTTATATAGCCGAATATATATATATATATATATATATATATATATATATATATATATATATATATATATATATATATATATATATATATATATAGCTCGTCTAAGCGAGGGACGCTATTACGCGTTAATGCTAGTGCGGAAAGTACGTAAAACACACACAACAATCAATTAAGCACACCACACACAAGCATATAAATACAACTCACACGTGCGTAAAAGTAACTCACTTTGTGTATAGGACAAAAATGAGGGCCGCTATTATGCGTTAAATTAGTGCGAGAAATGTAAACTGTTGAGTATTGAATACAGCAAAAGAATACAGAGGGGGGTGAATGGATTCTTGAACTTTTCTTGTTACTCGAATCTGTGTAGCAAGATAAGTGTTTATGTGTGCAAATGTGTAGGTGCGGATAAAGAACAACACAAGACACAATATCACTTTAATCTAATATATTATTAGATAAAGGTTGCTACAATCTGTGAATACAAATGTTAGTATTCTCAGCTTCGTTTTTCTCAGAGAGATATATCTTACAGTGTATGAAAAATCTTAATCAACTAAAGAAGTGAGATTGTATTCTTATAGAACATGAATACAACTCAATTACTATAAATAAGGTTACAGGATAAATTACTTTCTCTTGTATGTCTATCCTTTTTGAGTAAGCATCCAAACGGCTACAGATTTGACTTTGTAAAGTTCTGTTCAGATCCACTTCTTTAGCTCTTTGTCTCTTCTATATCTCTCCAAGCTTCCTTGTAGGCTTTCCAGAGCACGTTACGGATTGTGGTCCATAAAGTGCATTGGCTTGTTGCAGGTTTCTGACTTGTACAATTTCTTCAGTATTTTGTCTCCAAGAATGTATTCGAGAAGTGACTAAGTAAGTGATTCGAGAACTAGAATTGACTTGATCGATATCTCTGAGTTCTCGAATACTGTTATATTGACATATCGAATCACTTCTCGAATAGCTCTTTTCTCCGGGAATCTTTGAGTTATCGAATAGAGCATTTGACTTGTCGAATCCCTGAGATATCGAATAGCTTTCTGAGTCCTTGAGATATCAAATGGAACTTTGACTTGTTGACTCTTTGAGAACTCGAATACCACTTTGACTTGTTGACTTCTTGAGTTCTCGAATAGAGTATTTAGACATGTCGAATCTCTGAGATATCGAATGAGATATCGAATAGTTCATTCAGAGATATCGAATAGTGTCTTCTCAGATATCGAATCTCTGACTTCTCGAACGCTAGACTTCTCGAATAGACAAATGTACTTCTCGAATTGGTACTTAGGCAAATTCTTCATTTCTTCAAATCCCAACTGTGATTATTTGACAGTCTTTATCTTCTTGCTTGAGGCATGAACCTTGGAACTTCTTTTAAGCATTATTCTTGATTATATATAAGTATAGTTACACAACTAGGATTTGATGCCTATTACAAGTACAAAACAAATAGAAACTCTACAACTAGAGGTTCCCTCAGTTAAGAGGTCATGTAAGTAATGCAAAGCATTACAAATAATTAGGCTTGTTATTAGATGTACAGGCATGCCTCTGTGACTAACATAAACACGTAATAGAGTAATAATTCGGGTAAATAACCGAATATAATGAACTTTGGTTTCGATTAAGAAACTAGTTCAAGATGCTTGGTTTAGTCCTTAAAGATTTAAATCCAATTAAGGTTCAAGGGACTATTATAAACCAAGATAAGAAACTTTCTTTTGATTTAAAGATAACAAGTTTAAACAACTTGTGTTGAGTATTGAACACAAAGAAAGAATACAGAGGGGGGGGTGAATGGATTCTTGAACTTTTCGTGCCTTGAGTCTGTGTAGCAAACAAGTATTGTGTGTGCAGTGATGTAGATGCGGATAAAGAACAACACACAACACAATATCACTTTAATCTAATGTATTATTAGATAAAGGTTGCTACAATCTGTGAATACAAATGATAGTATTCTCAGCTTCGTTTTTCTCAGAGAGATATAGGTTATAGTGTATGAAAAACTCGACTCACAAAAGTTACTAAGTTATAAAGTGAGGCTGTGTCCTTATAGAACATGGATACAGCCTACTTACTGCAAATAAGGTAGCTAAACAAATTACTTTCCAGTCTGTCTATCCTTTTTGAGTAAGTGTCCAAACGGTTACAGATTTGACTTTGCAAAGCCTGTTTAGATCCACTTCTTTAGCTCCTTGTCTCTTCTATATCTCTCCAAGCTTCCTTGTAGGCTTTCCAGAGCACGTTACAGATTGTGGTCCATAAAGTGCATTGGCTTGTTGCAGGTTTCTGACTTGTACAATTTCTTCAGTATTTTGTCTCCAAGAATGTATTCGAGAAGTGACTAAGTAAGTGATTCGAGAACTAGGATTGACTTGATCGATAACTCTGAGTTCTCCAACACTGTTATATTGACATATCGAACCACTTCTCGAATAGCTCTTTTCATCAGGATTCCTTGAGTTGTCGAATAGAACATTTGACTTATCGAATCCTCGAGATATCGAATAGCTTTCTGAGTCCTTGAGATATCGAATGGAACTTTGACTTGTTGACTCTTTGAGAACTCGAATACCATCTTGACTTGTTGACTTCTTGAGTTCTCGAATAGAGTAGTAGACATATCGAAACTCTGAGATATCGAATGAGATATCGAACAGTGTATTCAGAGATATCGAATAGTGTCTTGAGATATCGAATCCCTGACTTCTCGAATGCTGGACTTCTCGAATAGACAAATATACTTCTCGAATTGGTACTTAGGCAAATTCTTCATTTCTTCAAATCCCAACTGTGATTATTTGACAGTCTTTAACTCCTTGCTTGAGGCATGAACCTTGGAACTTCTTTCAAGAATTATTCTAGACTCTATTTGTACAATTACACAACTAGGATTTGATGCCTACTACAAGTACAATACAAACAGAAACTCTACAACTAGAGGTTCCCTCAGTTAAGAGGTCATGTAAGTAATGCAAAGCATTACAAACAATTAGGCTTGTTATTAGATGTGTACAGGCATGCCTCTGTAACTAACAATCTCCCCCAAATTGTGAGTGAGACCTTTAGTCACAATTTCATGTCTGATAACAAGCCTAACATACATAAGGGTAAGACTTTAAAAGTACAGGTATGTATAGTGATTGAACACATAAATGGAATTACAAGATAAATACTCTTACAGTATGATGAGGTACTAGCCATTTTCATTTGATTGCATCTCCATTGCTTTGGCTTGTAGATCATCATATGCTTTCTGTTTCCTTTCTTTCTCCTTTCTTGCATTCTCATCTATTGCTCTTATGATTTCTGCCATAGCATCCAATTCTTCAATCATGATAGAGTTTTTGAAATCTTCAAGCACTGGCTTCAGAATGTTGGCAGGATAGTGACTGAGTAGGTTCATTCTTATATTGACATTGTCTCCATTTCTTCTCCTATACTTCACCACATAGGGATCAAACTGAACTCTACACAATCCCTTTGCCCTTAGCTTTTCTGCTTCAATCTCTAGTCTGTCAATTTCTTTCTCCCTTTCTAACCACTTCTCATAGCAGCCCTTTCTCATCTTTTCAGCATAATCTCTCTTCATTTTCACAAAGTCAATCAATTCCAGCTTCCATACTTTCTCCACCTTGTCTTTAGAATCCAGCAATGCAATGATTCTTTCTATCTCATACAATTTACCCCAATTTTGACAACCCCCTTGTTTGAATTTCATTTCTCTCCCATCAGTGTACTTGATCTCAAGGTGGTCATCCATAATTGCAGCATAGCATATCTTTTGAGCTCTTAGAAATTGCAATTGCTCTTCATCAAAGTCTTCATCAAGTGGCTGGAGTTTCAATCCTGGAATGATTGTTAGGGCTCTTGATCTGGATAGCTTCACTCTTCTTGCAGCATGTTTGACTTTAATCTTCTTTACATGATTGCCAGGCAGAAACTTGTGACCCTTGCTAGAAGACCATTGTAGTACTCCACTAGCAGTTTGCTTATGGATACATACACCTGGTTTCTTGATTTGAATCTCCTTCTCTTCTTGAGGTAGTAAAACATTTGCAGAGGCCAGAGATGTAGATTTTGATGAATCATTACCAGTGACATCCACCCTAGACATTGAGCCTTGTGTTGTGGTAGGAGTGTCATTAGTAATGTTCATGGCTTGCTGTTTTCCAATCTTCCTCTCATAGATTTTGCCTTGGTCATCATCATTCTTCTTATCCTTGTCACCCTTCTTCTTCTTCTTCTTGTCTTCATCACCCTTATCTCTCATGTGATGTCTTCTCCTCCCATCACTTTTGTCTTCAGAATCATCATCCTTATTTCTCCTAGGTTGAGCACTCTCTGGAAGTTCACCAGTTGCTATAAAAGATCTGAGAATGTGCAGAGCTTCAATTTCTTCAGCATTTCTGGCTCCAACCTTCTTCTGTAGTTGATCAATGATAACAATGATCAGTCTGTGATTTCGAGAAGTGAGATCATGGGGAATGACCAATTGCTTGATGTCTTCAATTCTGGTGCCAGACTGATAGATGATTGTCCATGGCTTCTTGATCACTTCTGGTAGGCTTGAAGGTTGGTCATTCCTCAAGTCATCAAACAGACTTTTATTGTTCTCATTCTTCTTCTCAATAAGCTCAAGTATGGCATCTATCTCTGAGTGTTTTAGTTCTTGTAGAGTCTTGTATGTTAGATGCCATATCTTCAATTTGGATATCATCACTATCTCCTTGATCCATAGATTATTGACTTTATTAGGAATGACAGTGATGCAATCAATCTGCTTCTTCAACTCCCTCAGATAGAACTGAGTGTCACCAACCTGTTCCCTTGTGGCTTTCAGAAACTCCAAGAAGGCTTTATCATGATAAACATTTGAGTTAGCAACTTCTTGTAGCTTGGCCTCAGTAACAACTTTAACTTCTACAGGCTTGGCACTCTCAGGTATGGAGGATGGAAGTTTGTCAGAAGGCATACTCCCTGCAACCACTGTGGTAGTTATGGATTGCTTTTGACCACCAGGAGTAGTAATGTGCACAGTTGGTAGAGTAACAACTGGCAGTAAGGTAGGAGGCTCATCAACTTTGGATTTGCCTTTGCCTGGCACATTTGTTGCAGATTGTTGTGCTCTGAGATGACCTCCCTCATTTATCTGTATGCCCTTCTCCTTAGGTTTCTCCCCCTTTGGCTCCCCCTTTGGATTTGAGTTTCTAGACCTCTTCTCCCCCTTAGGCTTGTTGTCAGGCACAGAGGCTGTAGAAACCACCTGTTGGTTGAAAGATTCTTCAGGTAGAGGGAGACCCATGTGCTTCATCATTGCAGCCAACATGGATTGCTGATGCAGAAGGACATTAGCTGTGGTGGTTGCTTGAGTGTCCAACTGATCATGGAGAAGTGCAACCTTGTCTGTAAGGTGAGCATTTGATTTCGTGAGAGTAGCAACCTCCTTTTCAAGAGTGTTCACCTTAGTGAATAGCTCATTGGCCTTGAAACCAGATAAAGATTGATCCTGCAGCCTCTTCACTTCATACTTAGACAGTTCATGCACAGGGACTTCAGTCACTAGCCTATCTCCATAAAGATTCTTGAACATTGTCCTCAGCATGGCATTGGCCTCTGTAGTCTGGTCAGATAGATTTTGAAATCTGCTTCCTAGGCCTGTGACTATATCTTTGAGGAGGGCTAGGCCATTGTCCATCTTTGTGCAGGTGGTGTTGCAGTGTTTGAGATCTTTGACCACACCATCCAGTTGAGGAAATTTAGCATCAAAGGCCCTCTTGACTTCTGCTACTGAAGTGGCTGTCTTGTCACACACCCTGTTGACTTCAGTTTTGACTCCCTTGCCAAGGTAGTGTGCAGCCTTGAGGAAACCCTTGTAGGAATCATTGACAGCTTCATACACTTCACCAGGAGACAGGGATTTTGCATTGGAGCCCAGTGAAGTGATGTATTCCTCTCTAAGATATTGAAGTGCTTCACTGAGAGTTATATCATTCTTTCCTTGCAGTCAGGCATCTACATTGCCATCTCTCTCAGCATCATCAATAATCTTGGCCTTCTGCATCTCCACATCATCCCTATGGCATAGTAAGATGGCCTCATAGTCTGGATTAGGGATATTGGAGGTGACAAGGTTCTGAGCTATCTTTACAAACTCAGGAATCTGATCCACAATTAAGCTTTGAAGTGCTTCAACCGTCAATGTTTGTGGAACAGACCCTGATCCTGAAGCACTGTCATGTTGCACAGGCTTCAGCCATTGTGACATAAAGTCAGAGCTAGAGCTAGGCAAGCTAGACTCCTCAGTTACAGATGCAACTTCTGTAACCGGATGGATTGACTCTACTACTGGTGTCTCCACAGGAGTGGGATGAGTTACACCAGCAGTTGACACAGGCACAGAGTCTCTAGTAAAAACTAGTGAAACCTCTGTGTTTGTGATGGTGTCATCAGGAGATGCCCCAGCATGCATTCCCTCACCATCTAAATGTGGTTCCTGGGTGGTGAGCAAAGTGTCATGCACTAAGTCACTTGAAATTATTGGCTCATCAAGAGAAAAGAATTCTTGATGATCAATGCCTTGCATCTCAGTTGCCTGAGTTGCAGGTTCCAAAGAAATTTTAGTGTTAGATTCTGGAAGAAAAGTGTGTTGTAGAGTAGATTTTGGCAACTCCCCCTGAGAGATAGAGGGAGTTTCAAGTGTGATGTGCTCTCCACTCAGTGTAGTGCCAGCCTTATCACTCCCATGTGCTGACTCTATACAAGAAGGTGCATTGGGGAGGATGCTTGATTCTATAGGTGCACCCTGTTGAGAGGATACACCTAGTGAGCTGTGTGCCCCTGATTTTACAACTTCAGCCATTTGTGTGACTGAAGAGGTGGTCTTAGTTTTCTTCTTTTTTGGCTTTTGTAAGGGTGACTCAGGTTCCTCACTTTCTAGCCCTAATTCAACAGCTAATGTTGCTTCAGATAGGATATTTAATGGTGCAGACATTACTTCCTTTCTCTTCTTTTTACTAACATCACCCTTTTGAGAGGATGATGCAGTTGGCTCAGTGTGTGGTAGAGTGTTTGGTTGAGAGGGTTGGTTAGCAGGCCCTGGGTTAGCATTTTGTTCTACTTGCTTGGGCTGTGCTAACTTAGATTTTGCATCAAATGTTGGCATGTTGTGGGGATAAGTTCTAAACAAACTCTCCATATGGGGAGTTATGTTTAGTCTTACATCCACATCATTCCTAGTCTCCAAATTACCAAAAATGAGTTTGGTCATGGACTTAGGATAGCCTATTCTATTTTTATCAATCCCAGGCAATTCAATCAACGAAGCATTCTTAAAATTAAGTACAGATTGAATAAAGCGAGGGAAGAAAATATCAGTACCTCTCTTGGTTGTGTTCTTACCAAGTCTTCCATATAGTTCTTGGAGGATGATTTGGCCAACATCTATCTTCTTGCCATAGGCCAATGCATAGCCAATTTGCTGCACAGGTGCACTGATTTGATCAAAGCTTGATTTCCTGGTAGTGAAGACTTGAAGAAGAGTTGCAAACACATAGCTCCACTCCTTTCTCAGATTCTTTCTGTTTAGCTTTCCAAGATTGATCCCATCTGAGTAGTTGATGAACTCAAAGAATTCCTCTAACTCTGTATTAGTGGCCAGTCTGTCAAATGACTCTTGTTGTAGGCCCAGTGCTTGATTCATGTCTGCAGTAGTGATAGTGATTTCCTGATCTTGAATCTTGCAGTAGATGATATATGAAGTGATTGCATTTTCCAGGGCTACAACCTCCACAATAGCAGTACCCCAAAACTGTTCCAGGAAATCTAGATACAGAGTTGGGTTGGCAGAGAGTGCATCCTTGATGTATGACTCAGCCATCCATTTCACAAAGCACTTGAAATTGGCATTGGGTGCTTCAACATCACTAGTGAGAGCGATGAAATTGGTGTTGAACTTTACTGTTGCCATTGGTGTAGAAGAGAGAAGAGAAATTGAAGGTTGAAGAAGAAATTTGGCTTTTTGTAGCTAGGGTTTCAGGGGTTTAGAGAGTGTAGATGCTTGAGAAATCGAATGAAATGAATCGAATAGATGTGGAATTGTATAAGTATGAAGTACTTGAATTGTCGATTAGATGAAAGTTCTGTATCGACAAGTCAGGCATTCGAGAAGTAGAAAACAACTATTCGAGAAGTCAAGAAAAGCTTAATCGATAACTCAAGCAGATAGAAACTCACAGCTGGCGGTTATCTAACTCAGAACTAATTCTAAATTGGATAAAATGTGTTTTTATGAGTGAATTAAACTTTTAGACAAGAGTCCAAAATCGGTTAAAATTCAGCGAGAATTCAGCCTTTTCAAATGATTCGAGAACTCAAATATAGTGTTCGAGAACTCAATCATTCGAGAACTCAGTTACTATATTCGAGAAGTCAAGAATACCTCTATTCGATATCTCAGAAAGGCTCTATTCGAGAACTCAAGAGTACTCTAATGAGACTTGTTAGAGATGTCGAATAGTGAATCATTCGAGAAGTCTGACTTATCGAACTATACCCATCACTCATAAAAATTTGATTTTCACCATCTTTTAAAATTTACCAGACATATTCATTGAAGAATATCCTAGCAAATTAAATAGTGATTTTCTTAAAATTTCATAGAAATTCTAAGTTAATAGAAATATGATTTTCAACATATGCAACAGATTTGAAATATTTATAAATCATATTTCAGCCAACACTTACTCCAAAAATATTGAGAATTTAGATAAAGTAAGTGTTTACTGCTGCAACAATCTAGATGCTGTATTCACTTAGCCAGAATCTGAAGAATTCAGCATTCCACTCTCACTTACCAACCTTGTGAAGGTGGCTTCATCTAATGGCTTAGTGAATATATCAGCTAGTTGTTTATCTGTAGAGACATAATGCAACCCAATGGTTCCATTAGTTGCATGTTCTCTTATGAAATGATATCTGATGTCAATGTGCTTTGTTCTAGAATGATTGACAGGATTGGCAACTATAGAGATTGCACTTGTGTTGTCACACATGATTGGAATTCTTTCCAACACAAGTCCATAATCTCTAAGTTGATTTCTAATCCAAAGCACTTGAGCACAGCAACTTCCAGCAGCTATGTATTCAGCCTCAGCTGTAGAAGTTGACACAGATTGTTGCTTCTTGCTATACCAAGAAACTAACCTTTGTCCAAGAAATTGGCAGCTTCCTGAGGTGCTTTTCCTATCCACTCTGCATCCAGCATAATCAGCATCAGAATAACCAACCAGATTGAACCCTGTGTCCTTAGGATACCATAAGCCCAAGTTTGGAGTGCCCTTCAGATATCTAAAGATCCTTTTTATTGCAATCAAATGTGATTCCTTTGGATTTGATTGAAATCTAGCACATAGACATGTAGCAAACATGATGTCTGGCCTACTTGCAGTGAGGAAGAGTAGAGAACCAACCATGCCTCTGTAGACTGAGATATCTACTTTCTTGCCTTTAGCATCTTCATCCAACTTAGTTGCAGTGGCCATGGGTGTCTTTACAGGTGAGCAGTCTTCCAAGTCAAACTTCTTCAATAGATCCTTGATGTATTTGGTCTGACTGATAAAGATACCATCCTTCCTTTGACTGACTTGCAACCCAAGAAAGAATGTCAACTCTCCCATCATACTCATCTCATATCTGCTCTGCATGAGTTTGGAAAATTTCTCACATAGCTTCTCATTTGTAGACCCAAAAATGATATCATCCACATAAATTTGGACTAGGATAATATCATCACCATGCTTCTTGTAAAACAGTGTCTTGTCCAATGTGCCTCTAGTGAATTGATTTTCGAGAAGAAATTGTGATAAAGTATCATACCATGCTCTTGGAGCTTGCTTAAGTCCATACAGTGCCTTAAGCAATCTGTAGACAAATTCTGGGAAATGTGGATCCTCAAAGCCAGGTGGTTGTTGCACATAAACCTCTTCTTCCAACTCTCCATTTAGAAATGCACTCTTGACATCCATTTGATAAACTTTAAAGTTTGAATGAGCAGCAAATGCCAAGAATATTCTGATGGCTTCCAATCTAGCAACAGGGGCCAATGTCTCATCATAATAAATGCCTTCCTGTTGAGAGTATCCTTTTGCAACCAGCCTTTCTTTGTTTCTAATTATTACACCATCTTCATCCATCTTATTCTTCAGAACCCATTTTGTTCCAACAATGGTTCTATTCTTTAGTGCAGGCACAAGTTCCCATACTTTGTTCCTTTCAAATTGATTCAACTCTTCTTGCATGGCAATAATCCAATCTGGATCCAACAGTGCATCATCAAGTTTCTTAGGCTCAACTTGTGATAGAAAACATCCATAGAGGCACTCATTTTGAGTTGCACTCCTAGTCCTTACTCCTGCATTAGGATCTCCAATGATTTGCTCTGCAGTGTGTGATCTATCCCATTTCCTCGAGTGTTCAGCCTGACTTCTCATTCTTGATGTTACTTCATCATCCACATCATGGTCATCCTCATTTCCTCCCCCTGTGAAGTTGCCATTACTCACAGGTGTGTCTTGGATGCTTGTTTCTCCACTATCGATTGGCACAAATTCTTCTCTTGTATCATTATTCACTTGAGTTTGTTGAACTTGAGTTTCAACTCCAGTTTCAATCTCTTCATCAGAATCATCTAGATTATCAAACCTCAATGGATCTTTGTCTTCATCATTGGCTTCTTCTAGTCCAGGTAGTTTGCTGTCATCAAATGTTACATCTGTGCTTTCCATAACTTTCTTTTGACTGATGACATAAACCTTATATGCAATTCTTTCCATAGAATAGCCAAGAAAAATTCCTTCAAATGCTTTTGCATCAAATTTTCCAACATATTCAGAGTTATCCTTTAGTACAAAGCATTTGCTTCCAAAAGTATGAACATACTTTAGAGTAGGCTTCTTTCCAGTCATCAAGTTGTAAGGTGTCTTTCCAGTGTTTTTGTTGATGAGGGTTCTGTTCTGAATGTAGCATGCAGTACTCATAGCCTCAGCCCAAAAACATGTAGGCATTTTTGCATCAAGTAACATTGTTCTAGCAGCCTCAATTAGAGTTCTATTCTTTCTCTCAACAACTCCATTTTGTTGTGGAGTCCTTGGAGCTGAGAATTGCTGAGAAATACCATTCTCTTTACAGAATGCTTCGAGTATGGCATTTCTGAACTCTGTTCCATTATCACTTCTCAGTGCAATCACACTTACATTGTTTGCCTTTGCTTCCTTGTCAATTTTCTTTATATGCTCAATAATTACTTATGGAGCCTCATCTTTTGATACCAGAAATTCCACCCATGTATACCTTGAAAAATCATCAACCATTACCAGGGCATACTTCTTTCTTCCAAGTGACATAATGTTGACAGGCCCAAACAAATCCATATGAATAAGTTGTAATGGCTTGGTTATTGATGTCACTGTCTTTGACTTGTGGCTTGATCTTTTCATTTTTCCTTTTTGACAAGCCTCACACACTCCTTCTTGGCAGAATTCAAGTGTGGGCATGCCTCTCACTAACTCTCTTTTGACTAGAGAATTAATGGCCTTGAAGTTCAGGTGTGATAGTTTCTTGTGCCACAGCCAACAATCTTCATTTGATGCTTTTGAGTAAGAGCAACAAATTTTGTCCTTGTTTGCAGAGTCCATATTGGCTACAAACAGGCTTCCCTTCCTTACTCCAGATAGAGCAAAATCACCAGTCTTCTTGTGGGTGATCAAACATTCATCTTTGTCAAAATTCACTTTGAATCCTCTATCAGTAAACTGACCAACACTTAGCAGATTATGCTTGAGCCCCTTGACTAGTACTACATCTTCAATGATGACATTACCAACTTTCAGCTTGCCATATCCCAATGTGTTACCCATGCTGTCATCTCCAAAAACAACCATTGGGCCAGCCTTTTCCTCATACTGTGATAGTAGGGCCATATCACCTGTCATATGATTTGAGCATCCACTGTCCAAAATCCACATGACCTTCTTTTCACTTTCTTTGCCCTGCAAACACAAAGGTATTACTTTTCCTTTGGTACCCAAACAAGTTTGGGTCCACGTGACTTAGAAACAGTTTTATCATAAACAACATGCTTGTCAACTTTATTAGTGCTAGTCTTCTTGTCATTGTTGGAAGTCTTAGAACCTGAAGTTTCAGACTTAGGTTGTTAGTTACAGAGGCATGCCTGTACACATCTAACAACAAGCCTAATTGTTTGTAATGGTTTGCATTACTTACATGACCTCTTAACTGAGGGAACCTCTAGTTGTAGAGTTTCTGTTTGTATTGTACTTGTAGTAGGCATCAAATCCTAGTTGTGTAATTGTACAAATAGAGTCTAGAATAATGCTTGAAAGAAGTTCCAAGGTTCATGCCTCAAGCAAGGAGTTAAAGACTGTCAAATAATCACAGTTGGGATTTGAAGAAATGAAGAATTTGCCTAAGTACCAATTCGAGAAGTATATTTGTCTATTCGAGAAGTCCAGCATTCGAGAAGTCAGGGATTCGATATCTCAAGACACTATTCGATATCTCTGAATACACTGTTCGATATCTCATTCGATATCTCAGGGATTCGATATGTCTACTACTCTATTCGAGAACTCAAGAAGTCAACAAGTCAAGATGGTATTCGAGTTCTCAAAGAGTCAACAAGTCAAAGTTCCATTCGATATCTCAAGGACTCAGAAAGCTATTCGACAACTCGAGGATTCGATAAGTCAAATGTTCTATTCGACAACTCAAGGAATCCTGATGGAAAAGAGCTATTCGAGAAGTGGTTAGATATGTCATTATAACAGTATTCGAGAACTCAGAGTTATCGATCAAGTCAATTCTAGTTCTCGAATCACTTACTTAGTCACTTCTCGAATACATTCTTGGAGACAAAATACTGAAGAAATTGTACAAGTCAGAAACCTGCAACAAGCCAATGCACTTTATGGACCACAATCTGTAACGTGCTCTGGAAAGCCTACAAGGAAGCTTGGAGAGATATAGAAGAGACAAGGAGCTAAAGAAGTGGATCTAAACAGGCTTTGCAAAGTCAAATCTGTAACCGTTTGGACACTTACTCAAAAAGGATAGACAGACTAGAAAGTAATTTGTTTAGCTACCTTATTTGCAGTAAGTAGGCTGTATCCATGTTCTATAAGGACACAGCCTCACTTCATAACTTAGTAACTTTTTGGTGAGTCAAGTTTTTCATACACTGTAAGCCATATCTCTCTGAGAAAAACGAAGCTGAGAATACTACCATTTGTATTCACAGATTGTAGCAACCTTTATCTAATAATACATTAGATTAAAGTGATATTGTGTCTTGTGTTGTTTATTTATCCGCACCTTCACTTCTACACACACAGGCACTTATCTGCTACATAGACTCAATCAAAGAAAAGTTCAAGAATCCATTCACCCCCCCCCTCTGTATTCTTTTACCGTATTCAATACTCAACAAGTGGTATCAGAGCGGGCTGTTTATTCAAAAACCGAGAAACGATCATGAGTTCGAATACACCAAAGACTACAGGAACGGTGAAGGTCCCTAAGTTTGATAAAGAAAACTTCAACCTCTGGAAGATAAAGATGATGTTGTTCATTAAAGCCTCTCATCCCTTGTATCCTGAGATTCTCAAGAATGGTCCTTTTGTTCCACAACAAGAGATACCAGAGAAGACTGTTGGAACCATAACTATCCCAAGAACTTATGAGGCCAAGGATCCATCAAAGGGAACAGAGTTCAGAAATGCCACACTTGAAGCATTCTGCAAAGAGAATGGCATTTCTCAGCAATTCTCAGCTCCAAGGACTCCACAACAAAATGGAGTTGTTGAGAGAAAGAATAGAACTCTAATTGAGGCTGCTAGAACAATGTTACTTGATGCAAAAATGCCTACATGTTTTTGGGCTGAGGCTGTGAGCACTGCATGCTATATTCAGAACAGGACCCTCATCAACAAAAACACTGGAAAGACACCTTACAACTTGATGACTGGAAAGAAGCCTACAATAAAGTATGTTCATACTTTTGGAAGTAAATGCTTTGTACTCAAGGATAATTCTGAATATGTTGGAAAGTTTGATGCAAAAGCATTTGAAGGAATTTTTCTTGGCTATTCTATGGAAAGAATTGCATACAAGGTTTATGTCATCAGTCAAAAGAAAGTTATGGAAAGCACAGATGTAACATTTGATGACAGCAAACTACCTGGACTAGAAGAAGCCAATGATGAAGACAGAGATCCATTGAAGTTTGATAATCTAGATGATTCTGATGAAGAGACTGAAACTGGAGTTGAAACTCAAGTTCAACATTCTCAAGTGAATAATGATACAAGAGAAGAATATGTGCCAATCAATAGTGGAGAAACAAGCATCCAAGACACACCTGTGAGTAATGGTAACTTCACAGGGGGAGGAAATGAGGATGACCATGATGTGGATGATGAAGCAACATCAAGAATGAGAAATCAGGCTGAACACTCGAGGAAATGGGATAGATCACACACTGCAGATCAAATCATTGGAGATCCTAATGCAGGAGTAAGGACTAGGAGAGCAACTCAAAATGAGTGCCTCTATGGATGTTTTCTATCACAAGTTGAGCCTAAGAAACTTGATGATGCATTGTTGGATCCAGATTGGATTATTGCCATGCAAGAGGAGCTGAATCAATTTGAAAGGAACAAAGTATGGGAACTTGTGCCTGCACCAAAGAATAGAACCATTGTTGGAACAAAATGGGTTCTGAAGAATAAGATGGATGAAGATGGTGTAATAATAAGAAACAAAGCAAGGCTGGTTGCAAAAGGATACTCTCAACAGGAAGGCATTGATTATGATGAGAC
Organism: Kitagawia praeruptora; assembly: GCA_037693485.1. Lineage (NCBI taxonomy): Eukaryota > Viridiplantae > Streptophyta > Magnoliopsida > Apiales > Apiaceae > Kitagawia > Kitagawia praeruptora. The sequence goes on along the minus strand of CM075351.1, from coordinate 139,510,448 downwards.
ATTTGCCCCTGTTGCTAGATTGGAAGCCATTAGAATATTCTTGGCATTTGCTGCTCATTCAAACTTTAAAGTTTATCAAATGGATGTCAAGAGTGCATTTCTAAATGGAGAGTTGGAAGAAGAGGTTTATGTGCAACAACCACCTGGCTTTGAGGATCCACATTTCCCAGAATTTGTCTACAGATTGCTTAAGGCATTGTATGGACTTAAGGAAGCTCCAAGAGCATGGTATGATACTTTATCACAATTCCTTCTTGAAAATCAATTCACTAGAGGCACATTGGACAAGACACTGTTTTACAAGAAGCATGGTGATGATATGATCCTAGTTCAAATCTATGTGGATGATATCATTTTTGGTTCTACAAATGAGAAACTGTGTGAGAAATTCTCTAAACTCATGCAGAGCAGATATGAGATGAGTATGATGGGCGAGTTGACATTCTTTCTAGGGTTGCAAGTCAGTCAAAGGAAGGATGGTATCTTTATCAGTCAAACCAAGTACATCAAGGATTTATTGAAGAAGTTTGACTTGGAAGATTGTTCACCTGCCAAGACACCCATGGCCACTGCCACTAAATTGGATGAAGATGCTAAAGGCAAGAGAGTAGATATCTCAGTCTACAGAGGCATGGTTGGTTCTCTACTCTACCTCACTGCAAGTAGGCCAGACATCATGTTTGCTACATGCTTGTGTGCAAGGTTTCAATCAAATCCAAAGGAATCACATTTGATTGCAATAAAAAGGATCTTTAGATATCTGAATGGCACTCCTAACTTGGGATTATGGTATCCTAAGGACACAGGGTTCAATCTGGTTGGTTATTCTGATGCTGATTATGCTGGATGCAGAGTGGATAGGAAAAGCACCTCAGGAAGCTGCCAGTTTCTTGGACAAAGGTTAGTTTCTTGGTATAGCAAGAAGCAACAATCTGTGTCAACTTCTACAGCTGAGGCTGAATACATAGCTGCTGGAAGTTGCTGTGCTCAAGTGCTTTGGATTAGAAATCAACTTAGAGATTATGGACTTGTGTTGGAAAGAATTCCAATCATGTGTGACAACACAAGTGCAATCTCTATAGTTGCCAATCCTGTCAATCATTCTAGAACAAAGCACATTGACATCAGATATCATTTCATAAGAGAACATGCAACTAATGGAACCATTGAGTTGCATTATGTCTCTACAGATAAACAACTAGCTGATATATTCACTAAGCCATTAGATGAAGCCACCTTCACAAGGTTGGTAAGTGAGATTGGAATGCTGAATTCTTCAGATTCTTGCTAAGTGAATACACCATCTAGATTGTTGCAGCAGTAAACACTTACTTTATCTAAATTCTCAATATTTTTGGAGTAAGTGTTGGCTGAAATATGATTTATAAATATTTCAAATATGTTGTATATGTTGAAAATCATATTTTTATTAACTTAAAATTTCTATGAAATTTTGAGAAAATCACTATTTAATTTGCTAGGATATTTTTCAATGAATATGTCTGGTAAATTTTTAAAAGATAGTGAAAATCAAATTTTTATGAGTGATGGGTATAGTTCGATAAGTCAGACTTCTCGAATGATTCACTATTCGACATCTCTAATAAGTCTCATTAGAGTACTCTTGAGTTCTCGAATAGAGTCTTTCTGAGATATCGAATAGAGGAATTCTTGACTTCTCGAATATAGTAACTGAGTTCTCGAATGACTGAGTTCTCGAACACTATATCTGAGTTCTCGAATCATTTGAAAAGGCTGAATTCTCGCTGAATTTTAACCGATTTTGGACTTTTGTCTAAAAGTTTAATTCACTCATAAAAACACATATTATTTAATTTAGAATTATTTCTGAGTTAGATAACTGCCAGCTGTGAGTTTCTACCTGCTTGAGTTATCGATTAAGCCATTCTTGACTTCTCGAATAGTTGTTTCCTACTTCTCGAATGCCTGACTTGTCGATACAAAACTCTCTGCTAATCGACAATTCAAGTACTTCATACTTATACAATTTCACAACTATTCGATTCATTTCATTCGATTTCTCAAGCATCTACACTCTCTAAACCCCTGAAACCCTAGCTACGAAAAGCCAAATTTCTTCTTCAACCTTCAATTTCTTTCCTCTCTTCTACACAAATGGCAACAGTAAAGTTTAACACCAACTTCATCGCTCTCACTAGTGATGTTGAAGCACCCAATGCCAATTTCAAGTGCTTTGTGAAATGGATGGCTGAGTCGTATATCAAGGATGCACTCTCTGCCAACCCAACTCTTTATCTAGATATTCTGGAACAATTCTGGAGTACTGCTATTGTGGAGGTTGTAGCCCTGGAAAACGCAATTACTTCATATGTCATCTACTGCAAGGTTCAAGATAAGAAGATCACTATCACTACTGCAGACATGAACCAAGCACTAGGCCTACAACAAGCGTCATTTGACAGAATGGCCACTAATGCAGAGTTGGAGGAATTCTTTGAGTTCATAAACTACTCAGATGGGATTAACCTTGGAAAGCTAAACAGAAAGAATCTGAGAAAGGAGTGGAGTTATGTGTTTGCAACTCTTCTCCAAGTCTTCACTGCCAGGAAATCAAGCTTTGATCAAATTAGTGCACCTGTGTAGCAAATTGGATATGCTTTGGCCTATGGGAAGAAGATTGATGTTGGCCAAATCATACTCCAAGAATTATATGGGAGACTTGGTAAGAACACAACCAAGAGAGGTACTGATATTTTCTTCCCTCGCTTTATTCAATCTGTACTTAATTATAAAAATGCTTCATTGATTGAATTGCCTGGGATTGATAAAAATAAAATAGGCTATCCTAAGTCCATGACCAAACTCATTTTTGGTAATTTGGAGACTAGGAATGATGTGGATGTAAGACTGAACATAACTCCCCATATGGAGAGTTTGTTTAGGACTTATCCCCACAACATGCCAACATTTGATGCAAAATCTAAGTTAGCACAGCCCAAGCAAGTAGAACAAAATGCTAACCCAGGGCCTGCTAACCAACCCTCTCAACCAAACACTCTACCACATACTGAGCCAACTGCATCATCCTCTCAAAAGGGTGATGTTAGTAAAAAGAAGAGAAAGGAAGTAATGTCTGCACCATTGAATATCTTGTCCGAAGCAGCATTAGCTGTTGAATTAGGTCTAGGAAGTGAGGAACCTGAGTTACCCTTACACAGGACAAAGAAGAAGAAAATTAAGACCACCTCTTCAGTCACACAAATGGCTGAAGTTGTAAAATCAGGGGCACACAGCTCACTAGGTGTATCCTCTCAACAGGGTGCACCTATAGTGTTAGAAATGATTGATGAAAACAGTGTTTGGAAGCTAAAAGTCAGAAAACAGAGTTTAGCTGGAAGCAGTCAGAGTTTGATTAAACACTGACTGGAAGCGCAAACAGAGTTTGTTAAACTCTGTAGCGGTATTGTCTGAAGAGTCAACAGTGTTTGAAGATTGATAAATATGGAAGCAATATCTTTGAAGATTGGAAAGCTGTCAAAGAGATTGAGTTGACTTGGAAGACTGAAGCAATCGTGATTGATATCAATTGTATAGCTTGATTTTAGGAGTATCAGTTACTGATTGTACGAAGCTGTATGTTCTATAAATACAGTTAGGTTAACCCTAGAAGGGTAGTCGAACATTGAGATATTCATCCATTGTAACCTAAGCAGCTCTCTGTGATATTTACATCACTGAGAGAGGAATTATTAATTCCAAACAGTTTTTAATTGTTAAACAGTGTGTTCTTGTTAAGTTACTCATACAGTATTTGATTGCTTATTGTGTATTCGACCTAACAAGTGGTATCAGAGACAAATCTGTTATTTTATTACAGCTAAAGATCCAAACACAATAGTAATCAATGCCAGAGATACCTCCACCAAATGAGAAAGCCCCTACTACTGTTAGTAGGTATGAAACAATAAGGGTTCCTATACTTAGGCCATCAGAGTATGCAATTTGGAAGGTGAAAATGACCATGTTTCTGGAGGCTACAGATCCAGAATACCTTGATAGAATATATGAAGGTCCTCACAAACCAACAAAATTATCTGCTGCTGCTGCTGGTGAGGAGGCAAAGGTTATTCCAAAGGAAAAGAAAGATCTAACTGCTGAGGATCTTTCATCTATTGCAAAGGATGCAAAAGTGAGACATTTACTTCACAGTGCATTAGACAATGTTATGTCTAATAAAGTGATTAATTGCACAACTGCAAAGGAAATATGGGATGCACTTGAGGTTAGGTGTCAAGGAACTCCTGCAATCAAGAAAAACAGAAGAAACATACTCACTCAGGAGTATGAGCACTTTGAGGCAAAGTCTGATGAAACCATGACAGAAACATTTGACAGATTCTGTAAACTGCTCAATGATTTGTCATTGGTTAACAAAGAATATGATTTAGAAGACTCAAATCTCAAGTTTCTTCTTTCTCTACCTGAAAAGTGGGATGTGAAAACAACCACTATTAGAGATAATTATGAACTTGGTGAAACAGAGATTGATGAAATTTATGGGCTGCTCAAAACCCATGAATTGGAATTGGAGCAGAGAAACAAAAGAACAAGTAGAAAGTCAAAATCTGTTGCACTCAAGGTTGAGGAGAAACCATCAAAGAAGGAGGCATCAAGGAGAAAGGAAAAAGGGAAAGCCTTAGTCATCCATTCAGAGAATGAGTCATCAAACACTGATGTTGACTCAAACACAGATGGTTCATCTGATTCTGAAGATGATGAAGAGATGATGCAAATGGCTGCATTGATGGTAAAGACCTTCAAGAAGATGGGTTACAAGAACTTCAAGAAGGGAAAGAGATTCTCAAGGGACTACTCAAAGTCTGACAAGAAGAATTTCAAGAAAGCTGAGGGAAAGGACTTCAAATCTGGAAAGAAAGATAAGTCTGAGATTCAATGCTACAAGTGTAAGGAGATGGGACACTATGCTCCAGAGTGCAAGAAGGGTAAAACTGAAAAGGCACTCTACACCAAAGGCAGAGATTGGGCAGACACTTCAGATTCAGATGAGGAAGTTAACTATGCTCTCATGGCTACTACTCAGACTGAAAATGATGATCTCAAGGTACCTCCAACCACTTATGCTTATAACACTGATAATATAACTGAATTAAGAATTTATCTTAAAGCATTGCATATCAGTTATAGAGATCAGACCTTAGAAAATGAGAGGATAAAGTCTGAGTGTTCTCAACTCAAAGAAAGAAATAAACTTGTTGAGGAACAGTTAGAGAACATGAATAAAATTCAAAAAGAGAGAGATGATGCAGTGTTTATTGAACAGGAGTTGCTAGGTAAGTATAAGCAACTAGAATCAGAATTGGAGGATACTAAACACATCATTAAAACTTGGACACACTCTGGTAAAGATACTCAAGAAGTGTTTCAGTCAGACACAGTAGGTCTAGGTTACTCTGTAGGAGATGAACTTAGATTTGAAAATCAGGTAAAGAAAAGACCACATTATTCATCTGAAGGTAATGTCATGGGAACAGGTGGACCTAAGACTGAAGCACAGAAAAAGGCTGTTAAAGAGTCATATGCTAAAACTTTTGTTAAAGAGGCTAACATTGGTTTAATGACAGATAAACAACTCAAGCAGAAGCTTAAGGAGATAAAATCTGTCAACAAACAGAGATTGCCTAAGAAGAATAAAAATGGAAAAGTAGGCATCACATCAGGAATTAAGCCAATGCTTGCTTCATTAGCTCCTAGAAAAACATGCTTTAATTGTGGTAGCACTAATCATCTTGCTAGTTTCTGCAGTAAGAATAAGAACATTAATTCTTTGCCTTCTAAAACTGCAGTAAAGAGTGATTATGTGATAACTAGACCACAGACTTTATGCAAACACTGTGGAAGTACTTGGCATTCTATTTACACTTGCAGAGATTATCATGCTATTTATTATAATTACTATGAACCCAAACCAAATTTGAAATGGGTTAAAGTAAACTCTGCAAATGTAAACTCTGAAAAAGTTAGCTTAAACTCTGTTAATGAAAATTCCGCTGCAAAAGCTAACAGATTTAAGAAAGCCAAAGGATCCAAGCAAGTCTGGATCCTTAAAACTAATAATCAGTGATTGTTTGTGATTGCAGGGCACCAGGGTTAGTACCCTAGTCGTGGACAGTGGATGTTCAGGACACATGACAGGAAATAAAGCCCTGCTATCAGAGTTTGAGGAGAAGGCTGGCCCAGAAGTTTCCTATGGAGATGGCAACATAGGACATACACTGGGATATGGCAATATTAATCTTGGAAATGTCATCATCACAAATGTAGCTCTTGTTCCAGGACTCAAGCATGATTTGCTATCTGTGAGTCAAATCTGTGACAGAGGATATCATGTAGATTTTCAGCCTGAATATTGTCAAGTGATCAGTAAATCTACAGGGAAAGTTGCTCTAGTTGGAAACAGACACAATAACATCTATGAAATCAAATTGTCAACAAACACTGATGGCAAAGCAGTGTGTCTGTCTACAAGGATGTCCAGTGAAGAGAGTTGGAAATGGCACAAGAAACTCTCTCATTTGAATCTGAACAACATCAATGAGCTAATCAAGAATGATCTTGTAAGAGGTCTACCAAAGTCCTTGTTGAATGTAGAAGGACTGTGTGATTCTTGTCAAAAGGCCAAACAGAGAAAAACATCTTTCAAAAGTAAATATGAGTCTTCAATTGCTGATCCTTATCATCTACTACATGTTGATCTTTTTGGTCCAGTGAATGTGATGTCTCTTGGAAAGAAGAAATATGCATTAGTCATTGTTGATGAATATACCAGATTCACATGGGTATATTTTCTTGCAAAGAAGGATGAAACTGCATTAACACTGACAGAACATGTAATTCAACTGAAAAAAGGGTCAGAGCATCAAGTGAAGATAATCAGAAGTGACAATGGAACTGAATTCAGGAATTCATCTATGGAAGAATTTTGCAAGAGTAAAGGGATAAAACAAGAGTTTTCTGCACCTGGTACTCCACAACAAAATGGTGTAGTTGAGAGGAAGAACAGAACCTTGATAGAAGCTGCCAGAACCATGCTAGATGAAGCAAAGTTGCCAACATATTTCTGGGCAGAAGCAGTTCAAACTGCTTGTTTTACTCAAAATGCAACACTGATCAACAAGCATGGTAAAACACCATATGAAATGGTGAAGAAGAAAAAGCCAAATCTAAAATATTTTCATATTTTTGGATGCAAATGCTTTGTGTTGAAGACTCATCCTGAACAGTTGACCAAGTTTGACCTAAAGGCAGATGAAGGTATTTTTGTTGGCTATCCACTGTCAACTAAGGCATTCAGAGTTTATAATCTGAGAACCAGAGTGATCATGGAATCAATTCATGTGTCATTTGATGACAAGAAGATAACTGGACTTGAAGATGTAGATGAACATGATCAACTGCATTTTGAAAATGAAGATTTATTCTCTGAAAAAGTAAACTCTGATCAGACTGATGTGTCAAACTCTGTTGATCTAAACTCTGAACCTCTACTGGTAAATACTGAAGAAACTCTTCAATCAGAAACAAGGGAAGAACCAGTTGAGGGGGAGCATGAAGAATCACATCAAAGTGAAAATTCAAACACTGATAGTGACTCAAATGATAACTCTGAATCAAACACTGTTGATTCAAACTCTGATCATTCAAATTCTGAGCAGTCACATTCAGGGGGAGCATCTGAAAATGAGGAAAGACACCAGGAAAATCAGGAGAGCATGGATCAAGGGGGAGGATCACATGATGACAGAAGCAATCTGCCTTCTGCAAGAAAATGGACTAAATCTCACACACCTGATTTGATCATTGGTGATCCAGATGCAAAAGTAAGGACAAGAAGTGCAACAACAAATGAATGTTTATTTCATGCATTCTTGTCACAATCTGAGCCAAAGAAAGTGGAAGAAGCTCTTAAAGATGCTGACTGGATAACAGCAATGCAAGAAGAGCTAAATGAATTTGAAAGAAATGAAGTGTGGACACTTGTACCAAGGCCTAAGAATAGATCCATTGTTGGTACTAAATGGGTTTTCAGGAATAAAACTGACAGTGAGGGTGTTATCACAAGGAACAAGGCAAGACTGGTTGCAAAAGGCTACTCACAACAGGAAGGAATTGACTATGATGAAACATTTGCACCAGTGGCTAGATTGGAGGCAATCAGGATTTTTCTAGCATATGCCTCCCACATGAAATTCAAAGTGTTTCAGATGGATGTGAAAAGTGCATTTTTGAATGGAAAACTTGAAGAAGAAGTGTTTGTGGAACAACCACCAGGGTTTGTAGATCCAAAATATCCAGATCATGTCTACAGGTTAGACAAGGCTCTCTATGGACTTAAGCAGGCACCAAGGGCATGGTATGAAACCCTTGCCAAATTTCTACTAGAAAGTGGATTTCACAGAGGTACTATTGACAAAACTCTGTTTTATTTCCAAAATGGTAGTGACTTGCTTTTAGTTCAGATATATGTGGATGACATCATTTTTGGGTCTACTAATGATAAACTCTGTAAGAAGTTTGCCAAACTCATGCAGTCAAGATATCAAATGAGTATGATGGGAGAGCTTAGTTATTTTCTAGGCCTACAGGTGAAGCAAACAGATGATGGAATTTTTATAAATCAAGCAAAATATACCAGAAACCTTCTCAAGAAATTTGGTATGCTTGACTGTTCATCTGCAACAACTCCCATGGCAACTGCAACAAAATTGGACAAAGATGCAGGGTCATCAGTAGATATGACAAGCTACAGAGGAATGATTGGTTCTTTGCTCTATTTGACAGCTAGCAGACCTGATATCATGTATGCAACTTGCTTGTGTGCAAGGTTCCAGGCTGATCCAAGAGAACCACATTTAACAGCAGTAAAGAGAATATTCAAGTACCTGAAGGGCACTATAACTTTGGGGCTGTGGTATCCAAGGGAATCAGAGTTTAAACTTCTTGGTTACTCTGATGCAGACTTTGCTGGATGTAAGATAGACAGAAAAAGCACCAGTGGAAGTTGTCAATTTCTGGGTGACAGACTTGTTTCCTGGTATAGCAAGAAACAGAAGTCAATATCTACATCTACAGCTGAAGCAGAGTATATTGCTGCTGGTAGCTGTTGTGCACAGATTTTATGGATGAAGAATCAACTGCTGGATTATGGATTAAGGTATACCAAGATACCTATTTACTGTGATAATCAAAGTGCTATTGCAATGACAGGTAATCCAGTGCAACATTCAATGACAAAGCACATCAGCATAAGGTATCACTTCATCAGGGAGCATGTAGAGGAAGGCAACATTGAGCTTCACTTTGTGTCTACAGAACAACAACTTGCAGATATCTTCACCAAGCCATTGAGTGAAGTTACATTTACAAGACTGGTCAATGAACTAGGAATGGTCTCTAGTTTTGACTAGAGATGTTGGTTAGACTCAAAAACTTATTGCTCATGTTTTCTGTAAATTGTTAAGTGCTATGTGAACCTTAGTATTAAACTCTGTTCTGCATGCTAATGTTTAAATCTTTTTAAACTCTGTCAGCATGTCTGTCTGTTAAATACTGTTAACATGTTAGATACACTCAGTGAATTCAGAATTGATTATTGTCTGAATGAAAATACCAATGAAGAAATATGTATGAAGCATGATTCACAGTATTTAAATCATGATTCTTTCTGAGTCACTGCTATCTAATCAGACTTTGTGCAGAAAATTAACACAGCATGATACTGTTTCATATTTATAGCATCTCTTAGTTTATTTAGTCCTAAACTCTGAGTCTATGAATATTGTGTGCATGGCCACTCATAAATAATTTTGGTTATTGATGAACTCTAAACTCTGATAAGTGACATTCTGTTTCCAAAGGTATGGTTCATGATGATTCCTTGTTTGTACTTGTGAAAATCATAAAACTTGAGATGTGTCAGTGATTAGTTTGGTGAGTTCAGACTCATGTTTACACCCTGTGAGAGTTTGAGCCAAATCAGTGATTGATACATTTTCTATCAATCAGTATTTATTGTTGTGTGATATTCATCAGGTAGTATGTTTCTCTAGAACTTGTATTAAACCACTTTGAGACTACAGGATATGTGTGTGCATGAAAATGATAAAGGCAATAGGATTTACCATTCTTTCAAACACTGTTCGAAATTCTTTTGAACATTGTACAAACACTGTATAAACACTGTTCATAAATTCCATCCTTAGTAAACCCCTTTGAGCCTTATTAACTGCTCATTTTTCTTATACTCTGAAGTATTAAGAGCAGTTAAATATTTTTTTTCTCAAACAGATGAGTGTTTCTCAAGAAAAGAAAAAGTTTACTCAATATATATGCTAAATAAAAAAAAATGAAAAAAAATAAAAAAAAATAAAAAAAAAAAAGAGAAAAAAAAGAGCATATATACTGATCTTGTACAAATATATACTTCATCTGTTTGATCTTACTCCATTTAAACCCTGAATAAAGTCCTTTTGATTTGTGAATACATGTACTCAAAGTAGTGTAGAATTGGTGGACATTCAAGCATATGGTAGACTCTGCTATTTCTGATTGAATGTGAGTGTAAACACATCACCTAAACACTTGTGTGCTTTGAGAGTTTGTGAGGTTATACAGTTCATGACTGTTATTCACTGAATGATGCTCTGATTTCTATCTCTTGATATTTTTGTCTTTAAAGACTATGTGCTTACTTGGATAATCATGAACATCAAAGGGAATAGAAGTTTTCAGATTTCTGTATTACAGTAACTACAGAGTTTAGCATTCATCAAACAATCAGTGTTTAATTTGAGAGTTTGTGCATTCAGTGTTTATTAACTGTTTGTTATGGATTTTATGAAATATTAGATGCTCTAAAAATTGATTTCAGTAAACTCTGCTTCACACACACTCATATTCACAACTGTGCAATTTTTGAAAGGGTTTTAGTGATAAAGTTGGAAAATTGATAAACACTGTTGAGTTGTGTTAAGTACTCTGAGGTAAAGTTTTATTGAGATGATTTGATTATTTTGAAGTAATTGGGGTGGTTGACAACTGTTAATTAGTGTTAATGTGTCTAAGTGTCGTGATTATAGGAATAACAGCGGTAATTATTAAGTGATCCATTGGCTGTTTGACACGTGTCCCATGATTGTGTCCCACTCACACACTTCTCTTCAACAGTTGCGCGTTTTTACTAAATAAACGATTGAGTTTTAATTTTACTCTAATCGTCTTTAGTCTCTCACTCCATATCGATTCACATTCACCCACTCACAGTTACTTACATACTTATTCATTTTCACACTTCTCTTATTCTCTCCTTCACTTTTTGATAAACACTTACAGTGCATTCAAATCTTTTCTCTGCATATCTTCGTATCTTGTTACTAATGGCAACTAAAGCATTTGATGCAGCAGGGTTAGTTTTTCTCCCTAGTAACTATGCAGCACCATTGGATAATGAAAATGCTCCACAGGCGTTTCACTTGTTCCAAAACTTCTTGAACGATTCTGAGATAGGGACGGCTCTAACTGCACCACCAACATTATCTGCTTCACAGATTGCTACTTTCTGGACAAACTCTGAATATGATGATGGAGGAGAGGCTGGCACTCCAACAATCATTTTCACTCATGAAGAATCAGAGTATATCATTACTCCAACCACTGTCAGGGATGCTTTGGACTTTGAGACACACACTTCTTACAGTGTTGTTGGTCATGATAGATTGAGGACAATGTTGGAACAAATTGGATGTGCAGGAAACTTGAACAAGATAGGGTCTTTGAGACGACCAAGTTTGAGAAAGGAATGGAGTTTCTTCTTTGATTGTATAACAAGGGCTTTTGGAAAGAAGACAACAAACTGGGATGCACTACCTCTGGATACTCTCCAAATTGGTCATGCTCTACTATATGGAGGTAACTTCGATTTTGCTAGACTAGTACTAATGAACTTGGGAGAGCGATTATCTGAGTCTACTACTGTTTATTTTGCTCGTTTTTGTCAATTGCTATTTACTGCATGTGTGCCTAACATTCCAATTGATGAAGCTGATGTAATTCAGCCTTTTCAAGTTGCTAAGAGAATGTTCACTGATTTGACAAACAAAGATGTCACTAAACAACAAATACCTGAGTTGTTTATGCCTTTAGCCTTACAAAACTATATGAATCAACCACAAGACCCTCAATCACCACAACAAATGCCTGAACCACCAGAAACCATAAACTCTGAACCAACACCTCCAACACCCACAACTACTGCACCTACTACATCTCAACAACCACAACCAGAAACTTTAAACTCTCCACCAATAAACTCTCCACCCTCAAACACTGAACCCTCAAACACTGAACCATTAAACACTGAAGCTTTAAACACTGATACCTTACATTCTGAGCCAGCACCTACTGAACCAGCCAAAACCAAGCCAAAGAGAAAGAAACACACTGCCCAAAACACTAAACATTCAAAGGCTAAACAGACATTACCTGGAGCTGTTTATACTAGAAGAATGAAGCAACATGCAAACAGACCTTCACTTTCACCACCAAAAGAAAGCTCAAGTGAAGATGAAGAGGAGATTGTTGTGCCAATCAAGAAAAGGAGACTAATTCTTTCTGATTCAGATGCAGAGAATGTTGTTGAAGCTCCAGAGGTGGTTTCACAGCAAACACCTACTGTTGAAATACCTACAGAGGATAAAATGCCTGTAGAAGAGGATCAAAGAGATGGTTTGTCACCAGTACATGATGTTCCTGAATCAATTCTTGATCCTGTCTCACCTGTTGTTCATGTTGAAGCTCCTGGTGTAGCTGATGAGCCTGCAATACATGTTCCTGAAGCTGTGGCATCACACACAGAGTTGGTATCTTCTCAAATTCAAGACAAAGGTGATGAAGCTACTAAGGAAAACTCTGTTGCAGAGCCTGTGCAACATGAGGTGATTATTGAAAAGGTTGCAGAAGTTATTGCAGAAACTGTGGCTGACACTGCTCAGCACAGTGGTTCTTTCAAAGATGGTCAAGCTCAAGGTGCAAGTGATGAAGATAAATCTGACAGTGATGCAAACTCTGATTCTTTTATGAGTGCACCTGCACAGACAGATAGTAAACATACACCTTTTGCTCAGCCTTGTCCATCACATGCTATTGAAGTAGAGCATCTTGCTAAATCTGCTGAAAATTGGTATAAACAAGATTGCATTTTTCCAAAAGGGAGAGCATCTGAGTTTGTTAAGCAAACTGCAAAGCAAATTTCAAATCCAGAAATCTTATGCTGTTTAAATGCAACTGTGGTACAAGTCAAGACTCTGGAAGGAAATTTTGCTGACACTAAACAAGAAATTGCTTCCTTGAAGACTGAGATTCAGTCAAGAGAGTTGAAGATGGAAAGAGAGTCCAAAATAAAAGCTGTTCAGCTGTCCAAAGTTCAAGACACTCTCTTTGCCAGGCTAGGAAAGGTTGAAGAAAATCAGACTGCTTTATCTGCTAAAGTGGATTCCATTGCAAACTCTTTAGAGCTCATTACATCCATACTAATTCCTGATGATGTCAAAAAGGGGGAGAGAGTTACTAAGTCAAAATGCAAAGTTTCTCAAACTCTGACTAAAAAGGATGATGCTGGAGATGGAGGGGCAAGTGATAAAAGCAAGGTTTTAAACTCTGAAAGGCAAACTCTGAGATCTGGCAAATCTTTTAAATCACAGTCTGTTGGAACAAACACTGAAACTCAAGGTACCTCAAAGACCAAGAGTTTGGAATTAACATCAAACCCAAAGACTGATGAGGAGTTAGCTGTTAAGCTTTTCATGGAAGAGAATGCAGAAGGAGTGACCATAGAAGATGCTAAAGCTGAAGAGAAGAGTTTACAAGAAAAGCATCTGAAAGCTTTAAAGTCTGAAAAAGGAAAGAAGAATGTGAAAGTTGCTGAAGCTGCAAAGCCTGTTCTTAAAGGTATTCAAATCAAAGAACCAGTTGGTACAGATCAAAGAATGCAAGTATTCAGAAAACCAACAGATGCAGAAGCCAAGCAAAAGCTGAAAAGTATAGTTACAACCTCTGTTGATACACATGTTGTACAGAAGAATGAAAACACAACCTCTGTTGCTGCACAAGTTGTGACCACACCATTATTGTCTTCTCAGTTGAAATCAACATTTAAAAGAGGTGCTCCTCATGATTCAAGACTAGAAGCTACAATTCCAATGGATTTTGCTGATGGTAGAGCTTTATCTGGTAAAGTTGGATACAACAAAGAAGGGATAGGTTCACACAGAGATAAAAGACAATATGTTGGTCCTAGAGATCCTTCTTCACTGTCTGTTCCAGGAGGTGGTGTCACTCAAGAGAGTTTAGACAAACTGGAGTCAGTACAGCTTGTACATCAAAAGAGTCTAGAAAAGGATTTCTTGTTATATTTCATGGCTGATGGAACAGTATTTAAAGTCTCTGAAAAGGATATCGAATTAAAATATGCTGAAGAACTTGAATATGTCATGTATATTTTCAGAGTGAGAAATCAAAGAGCTCAGTCAGTTGTAAATGTGATTCAACAAAGAATGATTCAAAATCTTGCAAGAAGGCAAATGAAATTCAACAGCAAGTATGTTCCTAAATACAGAGATTGGAATGGCAATCTGATTGAAATGGAGAAGGGGACTACAAAGCTGAAAACAGATCTTGGAATTACTGTTCTGGATTTCAATGTAAAATCTGAAGAGGTGAAATACATCAGGCTGGGAAATGAAATGAGAAGAAACAAAATCTATGATCTTAGAGCTGCTATCTATCAAACTGATGAGAATGATCCTCAGTTGAGAGAAATCAAAGAAGCTATGCAGATAGAGCTTGAAAATGCTGAAAGAAGGTTGCTTATAGACTATCTCAGAACAGTGCCTGATCTTCAAGAGATTAGAGATTAAAGTCTGTAAGAATTTTCTTATTTCATGTAGAATTTGTTAAGTAATAGCTTAAACTCTGTTTGTATGTTAAACACTGTAAACTTTGTATTTGTTTTGACATCATCATTTACTGTAAAACTTGTACATTCTTGCTAATGGACAAGTTGGGGGAGATTGTTAGAAATGATTGATGAAAACAGTGTTTGGAAGCTAAAAGTCAGAAAACAGAGTTTAGCTGGAAGCAGTCAGAGTTTGATTAAACACTGACTGGAAGCGCAAACAGAGTTTGTTAAACTCTGTAGCGGTATTGTCTGAAGAGTCAATAGTGTTTGAAGATTGATAAATATGGAAGCAATATCTTTGAAGATTGGAAAGCTGTCAAAGAGATTGAGTTGACTTGGAAGACTGAAGCAATCGTGATTGATATCAATTGTATAGCTTGATTTTAGGAGTATCAGTTACTGATTGTACGAAGCTGTATGTTCTATAAATACAGTTAGGTTAACCCTAGAAGGGTAGTCGAACATTGAGATATTCATCCATTGTAACCTAAGCAGCTCTCTGTGATATTTACATCACTGAGAGAGGAATTATTAATTCCAAACAGTTTTTAATTGTTAAACAGTGTGTTCTTGTTAAGTTACTCATACAGTATTTGATTGCTTATTGTGTATTCGACCTAACATATAGAATCAAGCATCCTCCCCAATGCACCTTCTTGTATAGAGTCAGCACATGGGAGTGATAAGGCTGGCACAACACTGAGTGGAGAACACATCACATTTGAAACTCCCTCTATCTCTCAGGGGGAGTTGCCAAAATCTACTCTTAAACACACTTCTCTTCCAGAATCTAACTCTGAAATTTCTTTGGAACCTGCAACTCAGGCAACTGAGATGCAAGGTATTGATCATCAAGAATTCTTCTCTCTTGATGAGCCAATAATTTCAAGTGACTTAGTGCATGACACTTTGTTCACCACTCAGAACCCACATTTAGATGGTGAGGGAATGCATGCTGAGGCATCTCCTAATGACACCATCACAAACACAGAGGTTCCACTAGTTTTTACTAGAGACTCTGTGCCTGTGTCAACTGCTGGTGTAATTCATCCCACCTCTGTGGTGACACCAGTAGTAGAGTCAATCCATCCGGTTATAGAAGTTGCATCTGTAACTGAGGAGTCTAGCTTGCCTAGCTCTAGCTCTGACTTCATGTCGAAATGGCTGAAGCCTGTGCAACATGACAGTGCTTCAGGATCAGGGTCTGTTCCACAACAATTGATGGTTGAAGCACTTCAAAGCTTAATTGTGGATCAGATTCCTGAGTTCACAAAGATTGCTCAGAACCTTCTCACTGCAGACATGCCTAATCCAGACTATGAGGCTATTCTGTTATGCCATAGGGATGATGTGGAAGTGCAGAAATCAAAGATAATTGATGATGCTGAGAGAGATGGCAACATAGATGCCTGGTTGCAAGGAAAATATGATATTACTCTCGATGAAGCACTTCAGTATCTCAGGGAGGAATACATCACTTCACTGGGCTCCAATGCAAAATCCCTGTCACCTGGTGAAGTGTATGAAGCTGTAAATGATTCCTACAAGGGTTTCCTCAAGGCTGCACACTATCTTGGCAAGGGAGTCAAAACTGAAGTCAACAGGGTGTGTGACAAGACAGCCACTTCAGTAGCAGAAGTCAAGAGGGCCTTTGATGCTAAATTCCCTCAGCTAGATAGTGTGTTCAAGGACATCAAACACTGCAACTCTACCTGCACCCAGATGGATAATGGGCTAGCTCTGCTAAAGGATACTGTCACAGGTCTGGGGCATCAATTTCAAAATCTATCTGACCAGACTACAGATGCCAATGCCATGCTGAGGACAATGTTCAAGAATCTTTATGGAGATAGGCTAGTGACTGATGTCCCTGTGCATGAACTGTCTAAATATGAAGTGAAGAGGCTGCAGGATCAATCTTTATCTGGTTTCAAGGCCAATGAGTTATTCACTAAGGTGAACACTCTTGAACAGGAGGTAGCTACTCTTACCAAGTCCACTGCTCATCTTACAGAAAAGGTTGCACTACTAAATGATCAGTTGGACACTCAAGCATCCACCACAGCTGATGTCCTTCTGCATCAACAATCCATGTTAGCTGCAATGATGAAGCATATGGGTCTCCCTCTACCTGATGAATCTTCAATCCCAAAGGACATTTCTACAGCCTCTGTGCCTGACAACAAGCCTAAGGGGGGAGAAGAAGGCAAGGAACTCAAATACAAAGGGGGAGAAAGGCATAATAATAAAAGAGGGTGGTCAACAAAGGGCTTCAAAGTCTCTAGCAAATGTGCCTGGCAAAGGAAAATCCAAAGTGGATGAGCCTCCATCTACCTTGCCAGTTGTCACTCTACCAACTGTGCACATCACTACTCCTGGAGGACAAAAGCAATCCATAACTACCACAGTGGTTGCAGGGAGTATGCCATCTGACAAACCTCCAACCTCTATATCTGAGAGTGCCAAGCCTGTAGAAGTCAAAGTTGTTACTGAGGCCAAGCTGCAAGAAGTTGCCAACTCAGATATTTATCATGATAAAGCCTTCTTGGAGTTTCTGAAAGCCATAAGGGAACAGGTTGGTGACACTCAGTTTTATCTGAGGGAGGTGAAGAAGCAGATTGACTACATCACTGTCATCCCCAAGAAAGTCAACAATCTATGGGTCAAGGAGATAGTGATGGTTTCCAAATTAAAGATATGGCATCTAACATACCAGACTCTACAAGACCTAAAACACTCAGAGATAGATGCCATACTTGAGCTCATTGAGAAGAGGAATGAGAACAGCAAAAGTCTGTTTGATGATTTGAGGAATGGTCAACCTTCAAGGCTACCAGAAGTGATCAAGAAGCCATGGACAATCATTTATCAGTCTGGCACCAGAATTGAAGATATCAAGCAATTGGTCATTCCCCATGATCTCACCACTAGAAATCACAGACTGATCATTGCTATCATTGATCAATTACAGAAGAAGGTTGGAGCCAGAAATGCTGAAGAAACTGAGGCACTGCACATCCTCAGAACCTATATTGCAACTGGTGAAATTCCAGAGATGGCTCAACCTAGGAGAAATAAGGATGATGATTCTGAAGACAAAGGTGATGGGAGGAGAAGACATCACAAGAGAGATAAGGGTGATGAAGACAAGAAGAAAAAGGGAGACAAGGATAAAAAGGATGATGATGACCAAGGTAAAACATATGAGAGAAAGAGTGGGAGACAGCAAGCCTTAGGCACTGCTAGCAGTAACCTCACCATAACACAAGACTCTAAGTCTAGGGTGAATACTGTTAGTAGTGACCTAGCAAAATCTACATATGTGGCTTCTGCAACTGTCTTACCACCTCAAGAAGAGAAGAAGATTCAAGTCAAGAAACCATGTGTATGTTTCAGAAAGCAATCTGCTAGTGGAATACTACTATGGTCTACCAACAAAGGTCAAAGATTTCTGCCAAGCAATCATATCAAGAGGATGAAATTTAAACATGTTGCAAGAAGAGTGAAGCTATCCAAATCTAGAGCCCTAACAATCATTCCAGGATTGAAACTCCAGCCACTTGATGAAGACTTTGATGAAGAGCAACTGCAATTTCTAAGAGCTCAAAAGATATGCTATGCTGCAATTGTGGATGACCACCTTGAAATCAAGTACACTGATGGGAAAGAAATGAAATTCAAACAAGGGGGTTCTCAACATTGGGGTAAATTGTATGAGATAGAAAGAATCATTGCATTGCTGAATTCTAAAGACAAGGTGGAGAAAGTATGGAAGCTGGAATTGATTGACTTTGTGAAAATGAAGAAAGATTATGCTGAGAAGATAAGAAAGGGCTGCTATGAGAAATGGTTAGAAAGGGAGAAAGAAATTGATAGACTGGAGATTGAAGCAGAAAAGCTAAGGGCAAAGGGATTGTATAGAGTTCAGTTTGATCCCTATGTGGTGAAGTATAGGAGAAGAAATGGAGACAATGTCAATATAAGAATGGACCTACTCAGTCACTATCCTGCCAACATTCTGAAGCCAGTGCTTGAAGATTTCAAAAACTCTATTATGATTGAAGAATTGGATGCTATGACAGAAATCATGAGAGCAATAGATGAGATTGCAAGAAAGGAGAAAGAAAGGAAACAGAAAGCATATGATGATCTACAAGCCAAAGCAATGGAGATGCAATCAAAAGAAAATGGCTAGTACCTCATCATACTGTAAGAGTATTTATCTTGTAATTTCATTTATGTGTTCAATCAAAATACATACCTGTACTTTTAAAGTTTTATCTTTATGTATGTTAGGCTTGTTATCAGACATGAAATTGTGACTAAGGGTCTCACTCACAATTTGGGGGAGATTGTTAGTTACAGAGGCATGCCTGTACACATCTAACAACAAGCCTAATTGTTTGTAATGCTTTGCATTACTTACATGACCTCTTAACTGAGGGAACCTCTAGTTGTAGAGTTTCTGTTTGTATTGTACTTGTAGTAGGCATCAAATCCTAGTTGTGTAATTGTACAAATAGAGTCTAGAATAATGCTTGAAAGAAGTTCCAAGGTTCATGCCTCAAGCAAGGAGTTAAAGACTGTCAAATAATCACAGTTGGGATTTGAAGAAATGAAGAATTTGCCTAAGTACCAATTCGAGAAGTATATTTGTCTATTCGAGAAGTCCAGCATTCGAGAAGTCAGGGATTCGATATCTCAAGACACTATTCGATATCTCTGAATACACTGTTCGATATCTCATTCGATATCTCAGGGATTCGATATGTCTACTACTCTATTCGAGAACTCAAGAAGTCAACAAGTCAAGATGGTATTCGAGTTCTCAAAGAGTCAACAAGTCAAAGTTCCATTCGATATCTCAAGGACTCAGAAAGCTATTCGACAACTCGAGGATTCGATAAGTCAAATGTTCTATTCGACAACTCAAGGAATCCTGATGGAAAATAGCTATTCGAGAAGTGGTTCGATATGTCATTATAACAGTATTCGAGAACTCAGAGTTATCGATCAAGTCAATTCTAGTTCTCGAATCACTTACTTAGTCACTTCTCGAATACATTCTTGGAGACAAAATACTGAAGAAATTGTACAAGTCAGAAACCTGCAACAAGCCAATGCACTTTATGGACCACAATCTGTAACTCCTTGGATAACAGAAATTCTTGGATAGCCCTTTTCTGAAGCAACTCAAGTTCATGAGTCTTTAGGACTCCATAGAGCACATCATAGGTGACTTTGTTCAAATCTCTCTCCCTTAGAGAAATGACTCTTTGCTCTAGATGATTTGGTGAAGATAACAGAAATTTCATATTTAACTCCTTGGTGCTGTAAACCTTGCCATTCATCTGCAACTCAGTAACTAGCTTGTGAAACCTTTCAAACATTTCAGTGATGCTTTCCTTGGGCTGTGCCATGAAAGCTTCATACTGTGTGACCAGTATCTGTTTCTTGTTTTCCTTAACCTCATCAGTCCCTTCACACAACACCTCAATGTGATCCCACATCTCTTTAGCAGACGTACATGATGCAATGTTTGCAAACATTGACATGTCCATGGAATCAATGATAAGCAGCATAAGGTGGCTGTCAAGAGCAACCTTCTCCCTTTCTGATTCTGTCCATTTTGATGGATCCTTGGCCTCATAAGATCTTGGGATAGTTGTGGTTCCAACAGTCTTTTCTGGTATCTCTTGTTGTGGAACAAAAGGACCATTCTTGAGAATCTCAGGATACAATGGATGAGAGGCTTTAATGAACAACATCATCTTTATCTTCCAGAGGTTGAAGTTTTCTTTGTCAAACTTAGGGACCTTCACCGTTCCTGTAGTCTTTGGTGTATTCGAACTCATGATCGTTTTTCTGTTTTTGAATAAACAGCCCTCTCTGATACCACTTGTTGAGTATTGAACACAAAGAAAGAATACAGAGGGGGGGGTGAATGGATTCTTGAACTTTTCGTGCCTTGAGTCTGTGTAGCAAACAAGTATTGTGTGTGCAGTGATGTAGATGCGGATAAAGAACAACACACAACACAATATCACTTTAATCTAATGTATTATTAGATAAAGGTTGCTACAATTTGTGAATACAAATGATAGTATTCTCAGCTTCATTTTTCTCAGAGAGATATAGCTTACAGTGTATGAAAAACTCGACTCACAAAAGTTACTAAGTTATAAATTGAGGCTGTGTCCTTATAGAACATGGATACAGCCTACTTACTGCAAATAAGGTAGCTAAACAAATTACTTTCTAGTCTGTCTATCCTTTTTGAGTAAGTGTCCAAACGGTTACAGATTTGACTTTGCAAAGCCTGTTTAGATCCACTTCTTTAGCTCCTTGTCTCTTCTATATCTCTCCAAGCTTCCTTGTAGGCTTTCCAGAGCACGTTACAGATTGTGGTCCGTTACAGATTGTGGTCCATAAAGTGCATTGGCTTGTTGCAGGTTTCTGACTTGTACAATTTCTTCAGTATTTTGTCTCCAAGAATGTATTCGAGAAGTGACTAAGTAAGTGATTCGAGAACTAGGATTGACTTGATCGATAACTCTGAGTTCTCGAACACTGTTATATTGACATATCGAACCACTTCTCGAATAGCTCTTTTCATCAGGATTCCTTGAGTTGTCGAATAGAACATTTGACTTATCGAATCCTCGAGATATCGAATAGCTTTCTGAGTCCTTGAGATATCGAATGGAACTTTGACTTGTTGACTCTTTGAGAACTCGAATACCATCTTGACTTGTTGACTTCTTGAGTTCTCGAATAGAGTAGTAGACATATCGAAACTCTGAGATATCGAATGAGATATCGAACAGTGTATTCAGAGATATCGAATAGTGTCTTGAGATATCGAATCCCTGACTTCTCGAATGCTGGACTTCTCGAATAGACAAATATACTTCTCGAATTGGTACTTAGGCAAATTCTTCATTTCTTCAAATCCCAACTGTGATTATTTGACAGTTTTTAACTCCTTGCTTGAGGCATGAACCTTGGAACTTCTTTCAAGCATTATTCTAGACTCTATTTATACAATTACACAACTAGGATTTGATGCCTACTACAAGTACAATACAAACAAAAACTCTACAACTAGAGGTTCCCTCAGTTAAGAGGTCATGTATGTAATGCAAAGCATTACAAACAATTAGGCTTGTTATTAGATGTGTACAGGCATGCCTCTGTAACTAACAACTTGTTTATGCAACTTTAAACACAAATCAAAAGTTAGATCTTAGCCTTATAACCGAGTATATATCAAGTGGTTACTAAGGACTTAAAGAGGAGTATATGAGATGTTTAAGTACCTCCTCTTGATAGACAACAACTTGTCTATACACTTCGGCCGAATGGAGCAAGCAAAAGGGCCGAGTGACTTGAATCTTGTTTCGGTTAAGACAAAGTTCAATATGCCTTAGTTTAGTCCTTAAATGTTTGAGCTCAAGTAATATTAAAAGGACTAGTATAAACCAAGTTAAGAAGCTCTCTTTTGATTTAAAGAATAACAAGTTTAAGTCACTTGTTTTATGCACTTTTAAGTACAAATCAAAAGATGTTCTTAGCCTTTCAACCAAGTAATATCAAGAGGTTGATAAGGACTTAAAGAAGAGCAAGTAAACACTTCAAGAAGCTCTCCAAAAATTCTGTACAAAATGTCAATATACACTACACGAATTAATCAAGAACAAGTGTATATTTTGGTGACAAAGTGCAAGCAAAACTCAAGCCAAATGAGCACCAACCAAGAAGTATTACAAGGAGGTTATTATGGTGATTCAAGGGCACAAACAAGACCACTTAAGGACTGTTAAAATGTGCACACAAACTGCCTACAAAGGGCTTGGACGAGAGCTTAAAAATGAGCAAGAAAGAGGTCCAAAATCACTACCAAATGGCCGGATTTGAGCACCAAATAAGAGGCAACCAAGGAGGTACCCAAGGTGACTCAAATATACAAGTAAGAACACTCAAGAGGCTGCACAAAAACGTGCAAGGATCTGCCAAAAGAGTAAATGCCGAATGGTGTGAGAAGTGTAAGAAGAGGACCAAAAAACACCACTTAAACAAGGCCTTTATGAGCACCACTTGAATGTAATTCAATAAGGATAAATTGGTGACTCAAACCATGTTCAAGAACACTTTGGGGAGTGTAAAAACCAAGCTCAAGAACAGCCCCAAGAGTGATGGCCGGATGGTGTTTATATGCTCAAGAAATGGACTAACAACAAAGCTTTAAAGATTGTTATAAAATGGAGCAACAAAGCTTTGTTATCCAAATCTTTTTGGAGGTTTTTGGTACTCTAAGAAGGCTGATTTCTGGAGAGAAAATAGCATCACTTCTAGGACACAAAAGGCTCAAGTGAAATGGGTGGAGTTAGCTTGCTATTTATAGGCAAAATTGTGAAAAGATGAGCCAATAAGAGCATGACACTTGGCACCAACACATAAACAATTAGCAAAGTTACTTTCCTGGAAACTTACACTAACTTGGTCCCCAATCCTTATATATTTATCAGATATATAAGTATAGTGGTTGTATAATAGTTTCGTTTTAGCCGAATAAACCGAAACTGCGCGAAACAACGCATAACACCCATTTAAATGAGATAAATCGAAAAATATCTCAAAAATTATGAAACTTTGGGAATCCTCTTGAAATATTCCCAGAAGAATATGGTAAAAATTTCACTTAAAAACGAGTTGTCCTTCTATGACTTTTAAATGACCGAAAAAATCAATTACGAGTCGATTTTAGAGGTCTGGGAAAAAGTCATTCAAAAATCATGAAATTTTGTCCAAATTTCTTTTTAATCATTTTAATGATATCCTAAAAATTTCAAGTCAAAATAATGTGTCTAGGTATTTTATCCAAAAATATTTCGATAAAATGCACTTACGCGACGAGATAAAATACGCTAGCCTTTTGTCGTAACTTGTCGACATTTTGGACATAGTTTTGACTTGGTAAATATTCAAATATAATATTCCTCAAATAATAATTACCATGAAGTCTTCGGAATATTTATTTTGATTATTTTACGATTTTATCCATTTAAGTGGAAACGGTTAAGGATTCCGGATAAAATTCGTTTTTATTCTTTCTGCAAGTCAATAAATAAGGCAATCTTGAAATATTACTTTGAAAAATATATTGAATATATTCAAGGGAAAAACCTTTGAAATGAACATCGTCTAGAATAAATCTAGCATTTTACGGCTCGTAAAATCATTGTTCGGAATATTTCAATATTCGTGCCTTTTTGACTTTGCTTTGAAAATGTACCACAAATAATCTAGACTAGAAAATATCATTTTACTGACATTCCTTATCTAAATTAATCATTAGTACGAGAAAGTGGAATTTACTAAACAACATAGTAAATTAATTTTTCACTTTCGTATTTTGACAAATCACCAAAACTTTACACGTGGAGACTGTCGTACAATCTTATTTAAAAGACTGTCTCACAATCTTCCCCTTTTTTGTATTTGTCAAAACCATTCGTAAGAGATTAAATATGTGTGAAAATAACTTCCCCTTGCTTAAAGCATTCGAACAATAGTTCGAAAATTTTGAAATAGGCAAGGTTCCACACACTATCTTTAGGAGAATTTCACAACTTCCCCTAAATCACACGATCACACATATATAATTTATCTTCCCCTTTTTGATAAAAACCAAAAAGTGAAAAATAAATTACAAGTGTGAGTGTGAGAGATTTATACTAAGCACAAGAGAAACATAAAAGGGGAGGGGATTATAACTACATTATTACATGCCAAGAGCTCCACCAATCCTTCTTATTTCTCCAAAATTAGTCCACTACCCAAATCTTCACAAAGATTAGGACTAATTTAGTTATACAAACATGAGTGCCTAGTCTACAAATTACAAGAATTATCTCCCCACAAAGTACAACAAGACAAGTAAATTACATAGCAATTAAAGTACATGGTCTTGTAGTAGCTTCGAAATGGTGCAATGCAGTGCATAATCTGATAAGACAATTGAAAATGTTGGTAATGTACTTGGCTTGAGGCTACTTCGAAAAAGTTGACTCTAATGCATGAGCTGAGTAGGCTTTCGAGAGACTGATATTGTGCATGACTTGAGGCTCAACAGTCATGGCTGAATATTGCACAAGGATTAGAGACAAGGAATGTCTAATGCTGCAGTGTTAGTACTCAAAAAGAGTGTCAGTAAGGATTCAAGTGTGTATAAAAAAAATGACAAAGTGAGGGTTCGAGATACATCACAGAGCTTGGTCTTCAACAAATTTTGCAAACACAAACATAAGTCCTTGAGGTTCGTGTTAAAGCACAAAGCAATCCTAACAAATGCAACTATATGCACTAATGTGGCCAGTTCCCCCTGGGAACAGATAAAAGAAATCTCAATGGGATTTCCAGGCAGTTCATGAGTTCGGTGGCAAGTGTGTGTGCAGTGACTTGCTCATGACTATGCAATATTAGGTACAAAGGTAAAGCACTAAACAAAGCAACTGCCACTGCATTCATTCATTAACTCCAAGCAAAAGTACATATTAACTTCTAAGTCCAACTAACAGAGAAAACAGTTGGAAATAGAACTGATAGCACCAACAACATAAGTACTAGGATAGTAGGATAATAGCTAGAGCATCACAAGCTAACACATTAGCACATAGGCAATAAGACATTACAAAAGCAAGCATCACAGACAAGTCCAACCAACACCACCACCAACAGTCAGGTTCGACACAAGCTAACACTCAATCCACTTGATTGTAGTGTTCATTACTGACCACTGCATCAAGCAGGTTCTCACATTCCATGTTCTCAGAGTTGGTCACATTGACCTCAGTCTCAATGTTCTTAGTTTCCTTAACCTCGTTCTATTTACCATCATTCTCTGCAATCTCAAAAGTTTCATCAATCATAGAACCCCCATTTATAATGTTCTGAACTGGAACCCCCAAGATAATGTCATTGCTGACATTGTTACCACCATGCATATTAATCTGAAGTTGGATCAACTGAGAGAGACTATTCTCAAGCATAGTCATTCGAGTCATAGTAGTGTTGATGTACTCCTTCAGAGTATCTAGCTTAGTGGTGATATTAACATAGTTTGCTTGAAGCACATCCATAGAGGTTTTCAAAGTAGCATAACTCTGTTTCAGTGCCTCTATCTCAGCAAACATGGATTCATACTTCTCAAAGGACATTGAGAGAGTAATAGGTACTGTCTTAGGTTCGAAGGGTTCCAAAGAGTGATTGTGAATCTCAGAATCTCTATAAATGTTGAGAGGTAACACAGACCTAGTGTTGTGAGTAGAAAGAGTTGCAGTGACATGAAAGAGAGGTGGAAGGCTGATATTGTACTTCAAGTACTCAAATAGCTTGGTCAAGAGGAGACCAAAGGGGTTAAGTCCAGCCCTAGATGCAGAGTACATCCTAGAGAGAATCATGTGAGGTATATTGAAGGTGATTCTGATTGTGGCAACCTTATACATGACTTTCATCTCAAGAAATGTGATAAGTTTGTCAGAGGAGGGAAAAATGTTGTTTTTGACAACAAGAGCAAGATTTTGATACAAAGGAGCAAAGTGTTCAATACGAAAACCTTTGTCGTTGTTAAAGATGTTTTGAGGCACATCAATCTTACAGAAACAGGAAATGAAGTTCATGTACTCAGCTTTGTCAAAGATGAAAGTTTTAGACAAGTCTACATTTGAGAGTGAAGCCAATGCAGGGTTGATTTGAAGGGCTTTGACAAGAGTTTCTTGGTTCTATAACCTACGCTCTCTCTTGTTTCTAGTTTCTATAACCTTAGCTCTGATACCATTCTGTAATGCCCCCAAATCCGGGGTCAGGGGATTTGGTCGTCACGAGGAAGTTCTCAATATGAAACAACATGTTTAAACCATTTTTATACATCTAAAATCTGAAATCATTTTAAATTTTGAAACATAACATTTGACCCCAATTACCAAGAATCTTTTCAGGTTATAGACTAGAAAACAAGAAATCCAAAGCATAATAAAATTAACTCCTTTATTAACTCACAACACTTAGTACAACAATCTCTTATACAATCTTAAGCTGTTAGTATCACCTTGATATAAGGTATACAACAACCACAATATTCTAATACAACAAATATTACAACATAAGAATAAATACTTTACCATTCTAACTATACATCTAGTATACTATTTCGGAAGACATAATGCTCTAAGCCAAAACCATCTTGATCCAAGTCCTTCCCTGCTTCGAGCTAATCTAGATCGATCACATCAACTATTTATCTCTGTAAAATAAGATTTAAAACAAAAGCAAGAATGAGCGAAAGAAGTGCTCAGCACATATATAATAAGTATACTAAGATACTTTTAGAAAAACTTTGAAGGTTTTAAAATCCAACTTGCGGATGAT
This sequence comes from Kitagawia praeruptora, assembly GCA_037693485.1. Taxonomy (NCBI): domain Eukaryota; kingdom Viridiplantae; phylum Streptophyta; class Magnoliopsida; order Apiales; family Apiaceae; genus Kitagawia; species Kitagawia praeruptora. Next base: position 139,483,006 of record CM075351.1, on the reverse strand, counting down.
ACTGTTTTTGAAATATTTATAATGGAGATTTTCTAAATAGGAAAGAGGTTAACAACATTCAATAAGAAATTCACCTCGACAACTTTAAAAAAAATATTTTTGATATTTATCTCAACAATTTTTATAGCGACTTCCGATAAAAACTTTGAATAACTGAGCGACAGATGCTTCAGCTACTAAGAGACAACATACAAGAAATTCCTAATTATTCATAATCTCACTCTTGTCGACAAAGCACTTACATACTTATCTACCAAACCGGCCTGACAATAATGAGTTCATGAATAAATAAGAAGATCTCAATTCATTCTCGATTTTTAACCATCACTGTGCAAAAAATGCTCTAGCGACAATCTGAATCTCGAATTAATATAGAACAATTCAATAAAAGATTCGACATTTGATTCTCAACAATAAAATATGATTTTTCAGAAGGAATAACCATCAAAGATTGGAACTACGATAAGATGCTACGAGCTAAGCTGGGTGATCAGCCCACGACAGAGCTCCGAACCCGTATATCCAATACGAGTTCTCAAATGTGAAGGATCCTTAGGCACACACAGGCCTTAATATAAATATGAAAGGGGGGACCGATGCCTCGGTCAAAAAGGGCGTTCCAATATGATAAGGATATTCAAACGAAAGGGATTCACATTCCCAACAGATATTAAAGCGTATCATAATCATGAAAGAAATGTAAACAGTTTGTAATAGGGGTAAAGAACAATTGTAAACTTTTATGACACAATGAATAAAATCACATGCTTGCGATAAGTTGAAAGAAGTTATAAAATTGAGTAAATGACTTGAACGATTTCTCGTGAATTTATGAGGTTAAATAAGCATTTGCAGAATTTTTGTTTTTAATAAAGCATAATATTATACTTAAACATTCAGCATAGATATTTCAAAACATGCATACTCTGAACGAAAGAGTACGGTTAGTAGACTTGCCTTAGGTCCTAGCTAATAAGTGCGCTTGACGATTTACAGAGAACATTCCTTCGTTTGTCCTGCATGTCCAATCCTCCGATTTGATCCTCTTTCGATTCGATACACTTGCGATTGTCACTGGTCTGATTCACTGCGATCGAGTCCCCACGTCGATTCTATAGTCAACACAATACGGTACTTTAGTCTTCGGGATAAATATACGGTCTACTGACGCTTGTACGCACACTCTAACACGTTTAACTTAATCACAAATATTTCTATAAAAAGGAAAAAGATGGAAATGTCCCCTTTAGAAGTGGACACTTCCTGGTGTATTCAACACCTCAAAACAACCATCAATATATAATCAATCAATATACACTTAATATCTTTAACAAAATAAGGGCTCTTTGCCCGACAATCTTGAATCACAATTTCAATCTCAATTAGACACCTTTGCACTCAAATTCGTTGATAACATAAATCATCACATTTGAACATATAAGATGTTAATGACCAAACACTCAAGTCCATATTGCATACTTAAACAAAACATTCAAATAGATTTCCATGTTTTAATAATATTTAATAAATTGAACACAATCAATACTTTAACACGAAGCCTTTTTCTAATACTATCTCGAATGCTATATCTACCTAGCATAAAATTTTTAGTTTGAAATGATCATTTTAACTAGGTCAAGTACCAACCCAAACTTAGTAGAAAACAGTTTTGTAAATTCTGCGCAACTTGTACTCTAACAACTATCATAAATCGGAAAACAATCATTTGAACAGAAAACCTCTTTTATTACAAACCTGAACCATATACATTTCTAATATAAAAACTTTGAATTGAAATATCAGTTTGTCTGGGCTAGGTATGGACCCAAATTTGGTTTAAAAACTGAGCTGTCGGTTTTGTAACACTCACACTCAAACATTTTTAGTACATTGAATCAAGATTTTTACATGAAATTTTTCTGGGATCACCCTGAACCATCCCTCTAGCAACCATAAAATTTCAGCTTAAAACACAAAGTTTAAGTGAGTGAAAAATGGCTCCAAAATCAGTAACCCGAGAGGTTACTCTGTTCTACGCAGGTTTTACTAAAACGTTGATATCTCCTAAACGGCTAACTCAAATAACGCACCGTTTTCTCCTACACAAAATAGACTCCAAGTAGAAAAATTTTCATCAAGAGACCACTGCCCAGAACAGGAATTAACAGTCTCGAATAAACAGATTAAAACAAGATAGTTGCTGGAAAATTTCTGGACAACTAACTTAACTCACAAATTCCTTGTAACTTGGATTAAAAATCAAAGAACCAACATGCAACTAGTAAAATCAACATGCATCTCAAACTCTTTCACAAAAATCACCAAGAACATCAACCCAAGGCTAACCAATCTAAAAATCAAAGTTTGCAAGATTTAAAAATTCAAACCCCTAAAATAAAAATGACATGCAAGCATATATATAGGTATTAATCTATCAAGAACAACAACCATACTAACAAAAACAACCGTCGGATCATTTTTAAACTTCATCTAAACATAACCCACTTACAAAATTTTATAACTTTTACAAAACTTTAAAACCCACTTTGAAAATTTACATGCAAGCTTACAAATTCACTTTTCTATATATAAAACACATAATCTAGCCATGATATTACATAATCTAGCAACATCCATCAAATTTGAGCAAGAAAATCAAAACCCTCTTTAATCTATACATACACCGCATATATACATACATGCAAACACAAAATCTCAAAATAAGATCAACCCATTATCAATTAACACTTAAACTTCAAACATAAACCAAGAAATCACCTAAAAGCTTGGTTTAGAAATCAGAAATGGAAGAATGAGGGGAGAGGGAGACTCACGGCTGTTGAGAGAAAAAGAAATGAGAGAGGGTCGGTGGAAATGTGGGAGAAAGAGAGGAGAATTGATTTAATTACTCCTAGGGGCAATAAAGTAACCTTCCACTCCACTAACACTTAAACATTTATTCTAATTGCTAATAAATCAAATTAAATGGGTTTTTGTAAAAATTCTGTAATTTTATATTTTTAAAATGAAACTTACCCAATGAGGATCACTCACATATTTTTGAAATAGTTTTAGGGCTTGTAAATAAAAAGATATGAATTTTACAAGAAATAGTCTTTTAAAAAGAAATGTCCTTGCTAAAATCATTTAAAAATCCAAAAAGCCCAAAATAAATCAAACTCTTATTTTAATAATCAAGAGTAAAAAATCAGGAACACATACATACCAAAAATATATTTTTACGAATTGTAATTATTTTACTAGAAATTCTACAAGATAATTTATCTAAAAAGAAATTCATGCTTTAAAAATCTATAAAACATATTGGAGCCCAAATAAAATAAACGTGTATTTTTAAAACATTTCTAAATACTGAAGAAACATTATGAAAGAGATTTCATGATTTTTCGATGCTCCAAGAATTTTAGAAAAATTAAACAGTGCTTTAAACTAGCATTTAAATGGAATAAAAATCCATATAAGCATATTTAATCATACCGACTCTACATATAAATCACATAGACACAATAAGTGATCATAAATTCATACAAATAAAATCAACTCATTAAACTGGAATCAAACCCTTATCATTTTATTCAACTAGACGATCACCACAATAATTCCAAATATTATCAATTTAATTCATATAACTCACATAGCCAATTAGCAATTTAAGTCACGTTGACTTAATTTACAAAATTTAAAACAAATTCATTTTCCACTTTGATATGGGCTAAAAATAAGCCTTAAAGACATAATTAATGTTGCATTAATTAGACCCAGCCTGGTCCAAAGATGAAGCCCATTAATGAGGCCTGAAACCCCAATTGAATATTAATTTCGTAATTAATATTAGGGGCTAATTAACAGCTTGCAAATAAGAGTCAAATAAGGATACAATATCTTTATGAGTAGCCTCCAAGACACGCAGTCATACATGGAAACAGACTCCTACAAGGTAGGAGTCTAGAACCTTCCTCAAAGGCGGTGACTTGCCCACCAAGTCACCTAACCCTACTACTATTCTAAGGCTTCTCAGCCTATATAAGGGCATGACCCCTCATTCTCAGAACTACGTTTTTGGCTTAATCCTCGAATAAGGACATGTAAGCCACTACGTCCAAGGTGAGCTCTCGCCTCCAGAGCCTTGAGGGCACCATCACCTAGAACTACGTCTTGGCTTGATTCTCTAGCAATACAGAGATACGTAGGCATCTTGTGAGGACCAGAATTGAGTCACGAAACACAAGCGCAACCATTAAAGCTCGAAGTTCAACAACCCTAGCATTAAATACGATTTATATTCTACTTTTCATTCCATATTTGGCGTCGTCTGTGGGAAAACAACATCAACCATGGTGAACACACGGAGAACACCGATGATTACAAACACCACCACTTCGGGTTCTTAATCCAAAGGACGAATCTCTAAAATTATTGAAACTCATGCCGAGGAATCACAACCCATAGGGATGAATCCCCAGGGCCAGGTAATGAATCCCCTTCAAATGGTTCTTTCCCTTCTACGATACGGCCTACCCCCATGGAGCACAGATATCCACCACCGTGATTCTTCGCAAGCACGAATATAGCCTACTGGCTACCCATCAATCCCTCAAACGCAGGAGGCATTAAAGGAAGTGGTCATTCATATCAAGTGCACAAGCCATGTAAACCCCCATACATCACAGGCCTAGGCCTTGTCTATGAAGGAGGGTACGAAGATTATTCTAGACCCTATACCGAGGATTCTTCATCTACGGATGATCGAGATTGAGCCTCGAGGAAGAGGCGTGCAAATAAGGAACCCATTGTTGGGCGTGTCCGAGAAACTTCGAGCAAAGTGCCAAGAATGACATAAGAAATGGTTAAGGCTCACAAAGACGAGATTCAAAAGTTGAAAAAAGACTTGGAGAAGGAACAACAGAGGTAAAATTACCCTCCTACTTAAAGAATAGAAGAGATTCCTTTTGTCAATTTTGACAGGCCTTCAAGGAGGCATAGAAGGACTGAGGTCCAAAGGACAGAGATCCCAATGGCTAAGTCCCATGATTTAATTCAACCAGGAGATCATAATGATCCTACCCCTCCTTTTATTGAGAAAGTAAATAATACTCACACCTATCATTGCTCAAGAATTGAACCTTCTTGGAAAAGGAATTTAAACGAGTCTCCATGGAGTCCAAAGAACGAGTTTAAACTCTCCAGGGACGGATCCCCAATCCTAGGCATGATTATGCCCATAATAGGCAAGCATGATTACAAATCTCTACCATGGTGCTTCCACCACTAAGAGCTCAGAACCTAAGTTGTGGGCTTCCACCCTAACAAGGGCATGATTTGCCCCATATTTAAGTCTTGGAATCTCCGCATATAGTAGGAGGGAGAAGTCTCGATCGTGCACTAACGACGATGAAAGAATAATTGGACTGATGATCCACTCCCCCTGACTTTTATTCAGGGAATGACTCCTCCAAAGACGCGTCTTCAAGGGGTGATCCCCAAGAGGTGACCCAGAATCCAATAACTCAAGGAACGAATCCCTAATTTTAGATGGTGTTTTTACCTCTGACTAATGGAGCACCAGGAGCACGGATCGCCATCACCGTCATGTTGATCGCCATTACCTCTGACTAATGGGTTTTCACTATTCCCAATTGTTGATGAAACCATCAATCTACTTATGAAAATTATGTGCCTCAATACAATGAAGGCTTGGTCCCCTTAGGAGGAAATCAAAGTTTATCCGGATCATACACCAAAGACGACTTCTCTTCTGAAGAAGATGACGTCCATTCTAGCAAGAAACGTCAAGGCAAAGAGCCCGTCATAGGATCAGGATGTTTTTAACACCGAGGGAATCAAGGAATGGCTCTTTAGGCCATAGACGAAAGGATTTGGGGGCTCAAATTACTCATCCGTGGCAGCCAATTGTGGGTTTAATGAATTCAGGGACGAATCCCCTCCGGACAGTGGTGTCGCCCCTCCGGTGCACCGTTGGGACTATAGATGTCTATCTCCATCGTTAAATGATGAACTTAGGTTCCCACCAATGAGATGTCATTCATCGATGGTAGGAGTAGCCAGCAACATGAGGCATACGTACCTCAATGCATTCAAGGCCTAGAACACCAATGAAGGAGTCATGATTTTCCCGGACCCTATATTATTGATGATTTGTCATCTACTGAAGAAGATATCTATCTCAGAAGGAGAACCAAGCAAGGAGCTCGATTGAGGGTTAAGGCCCTCTCAGCCCCGAGGATCCAAAGGACTGGCTCCCAAGACTTCAGGAGGGAGAATATATAATCACTCATGAAGCACATATCCGAAAATCAAAGAAAGATCTGGAAGTACAATAGGATAGGTAGCCCCCAAGGGCTAGGATCCCCCATGTTATTAATTTGAGTGATACCCCTATGAGGAGAAGGGTTGATACACAAAGGGATGATCCTGATGGTTCTATGCCTCTAGGAGATCATGATGATCCTATCCTATCATTCGCCAACAAGATAATGAATGCTCATATCTCAAGAAAATTCAAGACGCCCACCATCGAGGTATGTGTTAGGGTAGGAGACCCCGATAATCATGTGAAGACATCTTCCAATGCACTACAAATTTTAACTTATGATTGACGTAATCAAGTATAGGGCATTCCCTCAAACCCTGGAGGGGCATGACACAATGATTGTAAAGTCGGTTGCCCCTAAACTCAATCAGCTCCTTTAAAGGGCTAAGAAGGGCATTCGTCACCCCGTTTATTGATGAAAAGTTCATGAGAAACGTTTTACATCCCCATGAATGTGGAACAAGGAAGGAATGAATCCTTGAGGGATTACATGAAGCGAATCACCAAAGAAGCCATGAAGGTCCCGAACTTGCATGATGAGTAACTATCAATGTAGATGAAAGAGTAAGGGAAACCTCAACCCCTGATGGAGGCAATGCATGTAATAACAAGAAGCGAAGGTGGTCATGAGTAGAAAGTTAAGGATATGTATCCTCGAACAAGTAAAGACTTTGAATCTCCCTGGAAGAGGAACAATCAAGGATCGAGGTTCACCAGCTATGCACATTTGTATACTCCAAAGAGCCAAATCCTTATGGACATTAAGAAACACAAGGATCTATGATGGTTGAAACCACTAAGGACTGATCCCGGGAAAAGAAACAAGAACCAATATGATCAGTTTCATAAGCCATTTGGAGATAACACTCACGATTATAAACAGTTGAAACATAAAGTCAAGTTTCTGATCCAAAGAGCAAGATTGAATAAGTTCAACAAGGATGGCCAATATGGTAACCTAAAGCAGGATTATGAAGTAGAGTTCAAGGAAGGATGGCAGTCAAGATCGCAATCTATAAACCCAGAGGGCCGATGCTAAACATGATTTCTGAAGACCCGACGATGGTCGGGAATACAAGGAGCTCTCATAAAGCTTATGCTCGAGAAGATATGCACATTGTAGGAAAAGCTCTATAATGAGCAAAAACTGAAATGGCATTTGCCTTTGATGATTCTGACTTGGAAGGGGTGAAGTGCCTCCATGATGGCTCGTTGGTCATAAAACATGTGACAGGCAACTCGTAAGTGAAATGAGTCTCGGTAGACAATGGGACTTCAGTGGATATCTCCAAGATAGAAAACAACGATTCTCAATTGACCCCCTCCAACATGCCCGTGTATGGGTTCTATAGAGTTGAGTCAAGAGTTAAAGAAACTATTCGGCTACCCATGATAATAGGACGAGAGCCTAGGGAGGCCACTCATATGTCAAACCTTTTGCTGGTTAAAGCAACTTCCGCTTAAAATGTTATCCTTAGGAGGACAGGCTTAAAGCGGTTGCCTCAAGCTAGCTAAGACCTGAAGATCAAATTTCCTACAAGAAATGGAGATGATGGAAGAAAAGAGGAAAACAAAGTTCAGAAACTCGTCCGTTACGTGAAAGAAGTCTTGCATTGGACAAAAAAACCACAATAAATCCCTAAGCACTCACTGACTTCATGGTTGAATACACCATTGACAACCAAGAAGTCGAGGGGCATGAGGTAGTACCCTAGGAGGGCAAGGAATTAGAGAAGGAAGGTTGAAGAGCGGTACTCAAGAGTGATGGATGCTCAGTTTTGATGGAGAATCAAAAACAAAATTAAGTCAGAACATACCCCGATGGGCTCATGCTTGAGTATACCCCAGAGTTGGATTTCCTAACGACAAACAACGAGGTAGAATGCAAAACCTTGATAGCCGGACTTGGCTTGAGGCCTGAGGGTCAAAAACCTCAAAGTCTGTGGAGACTCAAGATCGATAGTACCGCAAGTGAAAGGTGAGTTTGAGGCAAGGGATGGAACCACGACAAATACTTGAAGCTTGACTCAATTTAATGAGTGTTACATGAAGTACATCCAGAAGAAGGAATATGTAAAGGCTGATGTCCTACCCAATTTTGCCTCCTCGGAGTTGGAGAATTTTATAAAAGTTTTCACTTCCAAGTCTTGAAGGCCCGAAGCAATGACTGAAAAACTAACAACACCTGTGGGTGTGGAAAGCTATTGGATAGATCCTAAAAAGGTTCACCAGGAAAATGGTTAGATGCCCGACAATGCCTTGGAGGCACGGAAGTTGTCAGTTAGAACACTAAAGCCTCAAAACATGAATTCAACCTTGAAAGAAGATCATATGAAAATCTGTAGGCAACATTCGGGGGGCATGACCCTTGCCCCTAAGATGGCCTAACTAGGATACCATTGGTCAGAAATAATGGCTGATGCCGAGAGTCTGTGTGATCGATATCCAAACACACGCAACTGTTGATCAATCCCCTGAAATGTTGAAAACCATCAGTTCCACCATTCCCAGTGGGCAAATGCCCAGAGGAAGTTCCTGATAGTTGTAATTGATACCTTTATGAAGTAGACTGAGGCCAAACCCCAAACCTGGATAACCATCAAGTAAATGACACAATTCCTGTGGGAAAGTGTGATACGTAGATCTGGACTTCTACCAATCCTTGTAGCCATAAATGGATGAAAATTAAAAAATGAGGCTCTTACAAGCTGGAATTTGTTTGAAAAAAATGTGGTGCCTAGACTTGGCACACCCCAAACCATAAGGTTTATCATATCTGAGCATCCGGTTAAGACACTCCACTTGATCAGACTAAGTAGAAATAAGGTTTGATGAAACCACAAACTTCTAGCTCTAAGGAATTGAAGGCTCGAATATGCCATGTTCCATGCAATTGAAGGCTCGAATAGGCCACGTTCAACGTAATTGAAGGCTCGGCAAGTGAGCAATCGAACTAGGAGAATTTGATGTTAAGTACAAGCCTATGATGGCCATTAAAGCCCAGGCTCTAGCTGACTTTTTGGTTGAATATACTATTGACAATCAAGAAGTCGGGGGCAGGAGGTAATAGACCAGGAAGGTCAGCAAGGTGAGAAGCCTCTGGAAGAGAAAGAGTATTGGATGCTCTATTTTGATTGGGTATCAAAAACAAAAACCAGTGGTACAGGTTTAGTTTTGCAAAGCCCCGATGGGTTCGCAGTTAAGTATGCCTTGAAGTTGGACTTCCAAGAAACCTACAATGAGATAGAGTATGAAGCTCTGATAGCCGACCTTGGATTGACAAGAGCCCTGAGGGTGAAGAATCTGAAAGTTTGTGGAGACTCAAAGCTGGTAGTCTCTTAAGTCAATGGAGAGTTTGAGGCTAGAGAATAGAATATGGCCAAATACTTGAGGATTGTGAAAGCTGCGTTCGACGAGTGCTACGTTGAGTATATTCTAAGGGAGAAGAATACAAAGGTCGATGCCTCATCTCAATATACTTATTCAGAGGTCGAGACCCATTTGAGAACCCCCTACAATTGATTCTAAGCTTATTGCTCCTATCGGGATAGGAGGATGCTGGATAGATCCTATAAAAGCACACCTTGAGAATGACTGGTTGCCAAACGATGGCACGGAGGCAGGGAAGCTAGCTGTAAGGAACTGAAGGCTCGAATAGGCCACGTTCCACCCGACTGAAGGCTCGTGAAGGCCCTACTCCGTCCAAATGAAAGCTCGTAGAGACTGTGTTTTGTCCAACCAAAGGCTCGAAAAGGCCACGTACCATCCATTTGAAGGCTCCAAAAATGGGAGCAATAAGTTAAAAAATAATGTAAGGAGTTAGAGCTCGAAACAAGCTTCGATTCGATATATTGTAAGCTCAAATTTGAGCAACGAGCAAAAGATATGGATTTTTCAATACCCGTGGAATGAGCTGGCCTAATAATCGAGTTAAAGGAAAAAAATGTGACCTCAATCCATGTCTTCAAGGGGCTGAAATTTCAAGTCACGATTGACCTTCTCTAGGTCTCAGAGATAAGGTTGTGGTGACCCAAGACCTAGGACAAACGAGGCTTTAAAAAGACTTCAATCGAGGTCATAGAATGAGGTCACACGCCTCACGACCATTGATATTATTGGTCCTTACACGAGCTCAATCCAGGTTGTGGTTTGAGATCGTTGACCTCACGACCACTGATATTTTGGGTCTATACACGACCTCAATCTAGGTCGTGAATTGAGGTCGTAAGTCTCGCGACCAGCCTAAAGTAGAGGCCTTACACGACCTCAATCCATGTCTTGGATTGAGGTCTGAAACTTCACGATCTCTAAAAATTTGGGCCACTACACGACCTCAATCCATCTCTTGGATTAAGGTGTAAAGCTCCACAACCATGTCAAAATGAAGGCATTTGAAGACCACAGTCCAGCTCTTGAATTAAGGACTAAGCACTTCAAGACCTCAATGTAGGTTGTAGTTGAGGTCTAATCATTCGAAGAACTCAATCCAGCTCTTGAATTGAGGTCTAAATTCTTACGACCAGTGTCCAAAGAAGGCCTTACACGACCTCAATCCAGGTCGTGGATTGAGCTCGTAAACCTCACGACCAGCCTAAATTGAAGGCCTTACACGAGCTCAATCTAGGTCGTGGATTGAGCTCGTAAGCCTCACGACCAGCCTAAATTGAAGGCCTTACACGACCTCAATCCAAGTCGTGGATTGAGCTCGCAAGCCTCACGACCAGCCTAAATTGAAGGCCTTACACGAACTCAATCTAGGTCATGGATTGAGCTCGTAAGCCTCACGACCAGCCTAAATTGAAGGCCTTACCCGACCTCAAGTGAGGTCGCAGAGGGAGCTCGTGAAGTCTACGACCTGGGACAAATCATGGCCATGGACGATCTAAAATGAGGTCGTAAATTGATCTCACATAACTCACGACCAGCCCCCAAAAAAGGGGTTACACGACCTCAAATGAGGTCTTACAAAAAGTACAATTTAGTACCCCTACTTTTGCTATGTTCACAAAAAGAGTCCCTGAAAAATTATGAAATAATCCCCCTAAAATGCATGTGTGCACAAATTCAATATTTTCGATTAAAATTTCGAATTTTATTCAAACGAAATTTTATCCGGGTAGGACACCCCTGATTCGGGTATAAAAGTTATTCAAAATTTGAATAAAATAAATAATATTATTCAATAATATTATTTTTAAAAAAAAACTTCACGACCTCGGAAAAGTCACGACCTGCCTCCAAATGGATCCTTACACGACCTCATTTGAAGTCGTAATTGACATCGTATATGTCACGACCTGGACGAACTCAAGACAGGTAATACGGAAAAGTGTAGTTTAGTATCCAAAATTTTGCATGGTTTACATATTGATCCCTCAAGTTTATAAATCGACATTTTGATCCTTCTAGTTTCAAAATTGACAAATTTATCCCCGGACTTTTCTAATTGACAGAAAAATCCTTGCAAAACTGCGAAAATGTACCTACAAAATGCACGTGTGCACAAATTGAATATTTTCAAATGAAATTTTCGAATTATTTTCAAGAAATTGTCCGAGAACACCAAAAAATTACAAATTTCGTAGGATTGAGATCCCAAAAATTATTTTAAGTCTCGTGAAAGACCAGATAATTCGTGAATGACACATTTAAATTGTCAAGAATAAACCAAAAAATACATGTTGGTACATAAAAATTCCTTAATTATTAGGAATAATTACGAAAAATACCCGTGGGTACATAAAAATTCCTAAATTATTGGGAATAATTAATAAAAATACATGTGGGTACAAGAAAATTCATAAAATATTAGGAATAATTACGAAAAATACCCGAAGGTACATAAAAATTCATAAAAAATTAAGAATAATTATGAAAAATACTCGTAGGTACATAACAATTCCTAAAAAATTAGGAATAATTACGAAAAATACCCGTGGGTACATAAAAATTCCTAAATTATTAGGAATAATTAAGAAAAATACCTGTGAGTATACAAGAATTCCTCAAATATTAGGAAAAGTACAGAAAAAAAATGAGGAAAATTATAGAAATATTTTCTTGACAAATTGAGCAATAATTTATGCCAATAATGCATAAAAGCCTTATGAAAGTGCCGAAATTGCTAAAAGCAAACACCATTAAAGCCTCGAATAAGGTCAATCGTCGTAAATGTGTAGGTCGCTCTACACTTTACAATAAGGCGATATATGTGAAACACTAGTGTAAACTAAAATCCCCATATAAGGGTAAGAAAATTAAGAAGTCCCAGGTAAGGGATAAAAATGACCCCGAGTCTCGATTAAGGCAAATATAACTTCTACGAAAACCTGATCAGTTTTCCTAGAAGTTGGGGGGCAAATGATATGGGCTGAAAATAAGCATTAAAGACACATTTAATGTGGCATTAAATAAACCTAGATTGGTCCAAGGTTAAAGCCCATTAATGAGGCCTGAAACCCTAATTAAATAATAATTTCGTAATTAATGAGTAAACTAATTTTCAGACTCCAATATTGAGTCCAAAAGGGAACCAATTCCTTTAAGGAGTAGCCCCCAAGACATCTAAGTCCAATGAAAGTCAGACTTCTTATGGAAGGATCTAGAAGCCCATCTAAAGTGGATAACTTGCCCACCAAGTTACTAAACCCTAATTCCAAGGCTTCTCAAGCCTATATAAAGGGATTGACCCCTCATTCACAGGAGAACATTTTTTGGGACAGCTCCATACACATCCACCATGTTTTAGGCTTAATCCTCGAATAAGGACATGCAAGCCAATACGTTACTACGTCGCGAGGGCGCATCAAGCCACGTAGGCAATTCTAGAACTACGTTTTGGCTTGATTTTTGATATTCATCAAGGTACGTAGGCATCTTGTTAGGATCGAGTTAGTCCCCGACAACAAGAGCAACCACCATTAAAGCTCGAAGCTCTCAATCCCTTGCATTCAATACACGTATTAATTACACCCTACTTTTTATTCCACAACACACTTAATCATACACAAACAACATTTAATCACATAAATGTTCCACAATCGTATAAATATTATAAAATAATATTTTCTCTTCTCTCATCACACCTATGACCTATCGGTCGATGCAAAATAATAATAATAATTTTATTTTGAAAATTCGGGTTGTTACAATCTTCCCTCCTTAACAGGATTCCATCCCCGGAATCCGCAGAAGAAAGAACGGTGTTCCAAGACGCACCGCTTCCCTCCAATTGAAATTCCCAAGGCCTACGGTAATCCCCGCAACTTCGTTATCTCACGACTCAGACGATTTGGTATACACATCTTCAGTTCTTCATATCCATAGTGCTTCGGGTCAAACTTGTGAAAAGAATATCGAGAAGTCCCAAATCGCCACGATTCCACTTTCAACGTACAATGTCGATCGAGGAACCTAACAATCGGAAGATCTCGATTCATTTCTTATTCAACTGTTTACCGAGCAACAACGCTAGAACATGAACACCATGTCGCCAAACACAAAAGAATAATGATAACAACTGAAACGATGGAATCCTTGAATAAAAGAGATTCCTTATCAATCTGAGTGTCACACAATGTGATCATGATTAAAAAGATTTAGGCAACCATTAAAGGTTACAAAAGAATAACTGAGAGATCAATATGATCCAAGAAACTCAATGTTGTGTGTCTTAGTTAAGACATTACTAAAGGTAATCATCCTTCTTGTATTGCACAACACACAAGTGATGGCGTCCCATCCAACTTCTATCACACAGACAGATAGTCCTTGTGTCCCCTATATAATATGGTTGTTTGTCTCAGTTAGAGTAAGGAGTTTTGAAAAGAAATTTTCTGATTAAACAAATAAACATCATCTTACAACAAGAAACTTTCAAACGCACACCTTGGACAAAACTAAGCAAATTCCAAGGGTGTTAATCCCGAAAGAAAGATTTAACGGGAGAGGATACTAGCACATGACAAACAAGTAGTGCTATACCACGAATAAATTTTATCCACCACTAGAAAAAAATTAAGATGGAAGTTCAATTTGAACAAACCTATCAGGGCCTAAGAAAAACCTGAAAAAATAGGTATCATGATAGCCTCTAACACAATCGAAACCCAACATTCGGGTGAATGCAAGTGTTTAAAAGAACTATAACTTAGAAGACGGAATATATCTTCTAACACAATCCTCCGGTTAAGGAGTATCAAATAAATTATAGATGAAAAAGAATATTACCCCGATCTCCACAGATGCATCCTTTGTCGGCTCCTTTGACGAACGATCGATCAATTCTAAACTCTCTTCGCAACGTCTTAAGATACACAATACCCTATACCGATAACAACTCAAAGTAGTCTCTAAAGACTCTACTTCCACTATCTCCAATCACAATGAATTCTACTTGACTCGGAATCATCAACCTAAGGTAGAATCCTAATCTCGACTTACCCACTTGAACTATATCCGATAGTCCAACACAAACTCTATGTGAGTTCGGACACCCTCATATAATTATATATATAATCCTACGCTCTCTCTTGTTTCTAGTTTCTATAACCTTAGCTCTGATACCATTCTATAACGCCCCCAAATCCGGGGTCAGGGGATTTGGTCGTCACGAGGAAATTCTCAATATAAAACAACCTGTTTAAACAATTTTTATACATCTGAAATCTGAAATCATTTTAAATTTTGAAACAAAACATTTGACCCCAATTACCAAGAATCTTTTCAGGTTATAGACTAGAAAACAAGAAATCCAAAACATAATAAAATTAACTCCTTTATTAACTCACAACACTTAGTACAACAATCTCTTATACAATCTTATGCTGTTAGTATCACCTTGATATAAGGTATACAACAACCACAATATTCTAATACAACAAATATTACAACATAAGAATAAATACTTTACCAGTCTAACTATACATCTAGTAGACTATTTCGGAAGACATAATGCTCTAAGCCAAAACCATCTTGATCCAAGTCCTTCCTTGCTTCGCGCTAATCTAGATCGATCACATCAACTATTTATCTCTGTAAAATAAGATTTAAAACAAAAGCAAGAATGAGCGAAAGAAGTGCTCAACAAGTATATAATAGAGTATACTAAGATACTTTTAGAAAAACTTTGAAGGTTTTAAAATCCAACTTGCGAATGATACTATTTTTGAAATATTTATAATGGAGATTTTCTAAATAGGAAAGAGGTTAACACCATTCAATAAGAAATTTCACCTCGACAGCTTTAAAAAAAAGATTTTTGATATTTATCTCAACAATTTTTATATCGACTTCCGATAAAAACTTTGAATAACTGAGCGACAAATGCTTTAGCTACTAAGAGACAACATACAAGAAATTCCTAATTATTCATAATCTCACTCTTGTCGACAAAGCACTTACATACTTGGCTACCAAACCGGACTGACAATAATGAGTTCATGAATAAATAAGAAGATCTCAATTCATTCTCGATTTTTAACCATCACTGTGCAAAAATGCTCTAGCGACAATCTGAATCTCGAATTAATATAGAACAATTCAATAAAAGATTCGACATTTGATTCTCAACAATAAAATATGATTTTTCAGAAGGAATAACCATCAAAGATTGGAACTACGATAAGACGCTACGAGCTAAGCTGGGTGATCAGCCCACGACAGAGCTCCGAACCCGTATATCCAATACGAGTTCTCAAATGTGAAGGATCCTTAGGCACACACATGCCTTAATATAAATATGAAAGGGGGGACCGACGCCTCGGTCAAAAAGAGCGTTCCAATATGATAAGGATATTCAAACTAAAGGGATTCACATTCCCAACAGATATTAAAGCATATCATAATCATGAAAGAAATGTAAACAGTTTGTATAGGGGTAAAGAACAATTATAAACTTTTATGACACAATGAATAAAATCACATGCTTGCGATAAGTTGAAAGCAGTTATAAAATTGAGTAAATGACTTGAACAATTTCTCGCGAATTTATGAGTTTAAATAAGCATTTGCAGAATTTTTGTTTTTAATAAAGCATAATATTATACTTAAACATTTAGCATAAATATTTTAAAACATGCATACTCTGAACGAAAGAGTACGGTTAATAGATTAGATTCCTTCATCTTGTATGATTCCAATGCTTTAGCTTTAGTTTTAACATCAAACCTTAGCTCTTTGATTTCTTCGGTCAAGGTCTTGTTTCTTCTTTCAAGCAACTTGATATTAGCCTCTAAATGGCTGTTCTTAGTATTTAGTTCCTTGATCTCTATAGCTTTACTGAATGAAGTTGAATCTCATTCTTCCATTTTTGGCAACAAATCTTTTAACATTTTGGATTAGTGAGCATTCTTATCAGTCAGCTTGCTGATTTCAGCTTTTAGTGCCATATTTTCTTCAATTGTAACACTATTTTGTTCCTGCATGGTTAGTGAATCTAACAATGTATCATCTGAAGAAATATAATCATTTAAAGAGTTTACCTCACTCTTATCCTCTTTAGAATCAGTTTCAGCATACACTCCAAGTCAGTAGAGCCTTTGATTTCTTCTTCCATTCCAACAAGTGCTAAGTTCACCATCTCTTCACTTGAGTCATCACTGGAATCTGAATCATCATCACTCCAAGTCAGTAGAGCCTTTGATTTCTTCTTGTCCTTGAAAATAGTAGGATGTTTTGACTTTAGTTTGTAGCAGTTCCTTTTATAATGGCCTGGCCTGCCACATTCGAAACAAGTTTCCTCCTTAGAGTCTTTTGAGCCTTTTTTGTTGTTGTGGAAACCACCTCTTTCCCTTTTCATCATATTCTTCTTTTCTATCAGCCTCTTGATCTTCTTTGAAATAAGTGCAAGTTCCTCATCAGAATCAGATTCACCATCAGAGTCAATTGGCTTGCTGTTTTTAGAATGGAGAGCCATATTTTTCATCTTTTCTGTTGAAGCTTTAACACTTGAACTTCCCATCTGATTCCCATTTATCTTGCTTTCAAATTGCTCTAGCTCAGCAAATACAGCTAAGTGATCCATAGTATCAATAAGTAGTGAGGATTCCAAAGCAGTAACTTTGGCTTCGTAGATAAATGGTACTGCACTCAATACCTTCATATTGATTTCATCTTGTGGTATAGATTTCCCAAGCCTCTTCAGTGAGTTTATAGTAACTTGAAACCGTGCTTGACTATCCTTGATAGTTTCACCTTCATTAAGCTTAAAATTCCCAAAATCATTCATTAGCTTGCTAAGTTTCACCTTCTTTAGAGATTTCGAACCTTCATGATAAGTCTCCAAAGCATCCCAAATTTCTTTTGCTGATTTGAGTGAAGATACTTTATCATATTCAGCCTGGTTCAAACCATTCATAAAAGAACTCCTTGCCTTTCCATTGTAGCCAAGTTTGATTAATTCTTCCGGAGTAAGATCATCAACATCCTTTGGCTTGCCATCTTTATCAAGAATGACATATGGACTTTTTGCACAACTCTCAGAACTAATGGATCTCTGGATAAGTGAGTTTCCATGCTGCTTTTCTACCAGTGGTAGTTGTGTGTGCCATGAAGAAGTGGAGGCCTAAAATAAGATTTTCCTTCGGGATAGTTTTCAGCCATTATGATCGAATACTTTCCTATTACAGAATTGTTAGTATACCAAAGCTCTGATACCAAATGAAAATGCACACCTAGAGGGAGGTGAATAGGTGTAAATGGCTAACTATATGCAACCAAGTCTGATTTTAAAAATTACCAGAAACAGCTTACTAATTTAATTTTATGCAGAGATAAATGGTAAGTTGATTGTAAACACACTACACCAAAGAAGGCCTTCGGCAACACCTCAAAAATGTTGCCAAAGGCCCAAAAAAGGTTGCCGTAGCCTAAAAAATCTCTACGACAACACTTTTTGGGTGTTAGATTTTTCGATGTTGGCGTAGGGTGAACTGCAACACTTTTACCCCTACAGCAACATGCTAAAATGTGTTGCCGTAGGATAGCAAATTGACACTTACACGTGGCAAGACCCATGATACATGGTATCACTTTTTCAAACGGCAACACCTTGGAAAACTGTTGTGTAAAGTCATCTATGGCGTAGTGATAGTAAGCTAAATGCAAGCAGTAAGTAAAGAGCAGAAAATAAAGAACATAGAGACTTTTAGCCAGGTTAGACCCCTAACCCCTATGGTCTACGTCCTGGTCCCTTACCAACCCGGTAAGAGAATATATTATTGATCACTGAAATAAACCAATTACAAGATACAACAATATATCTCCCTCAATACCCAGCTGTTGACAAATGGCGTGCTGAAATCCTATTTCTGAACTTGCTCTCTAAGCTATACTTCCCAAGTATACTTCTCTAGCAACGTTCACCAAACCCTAGTTCCTTAGCCAATCTGTCCAACAACTAAAACTTATAAATCGAACAATACAATCAATAATGGATACAACTCAAACTATGAACTCTTTAGGATATAGCACATATATAATATATTAAGAGCTCGAGAGAATCAAAGGATATAGTAATGAAAAAACTGAGTTGTTTGAAATCTTGTGTGCTTGAAAGTTTTCTCTGAATTGTTAAAAATGAATGAACACAAGAACAAGTTTATAAAGCTTCACACCAACGTTCAGAAAATCAATCACCAATTATTTGAACGACTCTGAAATCAATTTCTAACGTTCAATTGGTTAGAGATTTTATAAACGTTCTTGTGAATGTTAGACATAAGGTTTGAAAGAAAGAGATCGATGAAAAACATAACCCTTCTGGTTTGTATAGATATAAAACGCGTATAGGAGATTTGAAAGAAAGAAAATCTTTTAAATAAGGAAACTCCCATAAGTTTTATAAAATGATTTAAAGAAAGATATTTGAAAAGATTTGAGCTCTAGAATATATTGTATACGTATTATATACTTAAGATTCCTTACAATTTATTTCATGAAATACATCCATGAGAATCAATCTTGATCTTTATCTTCAGGATTTTTGGCAGTTGCAAATGGCTTGCTGTTTGTGTCTTGACTGTTGGAAATGGCTTGCTGTTTGTGAATTGACTGTGTGCAACTGGCTTGCCAGACTGTCTCTGTTGTAGCACCAAATGGATTGCTGTTTGTATATTCTGTGTAAACAACCAGTAGGCTAACATACCCTGCAAAACCATGTTAGTACAATACCAAACACGATGTTTTATATCAAACTACAAGCAATCAGCTTGCTGAATATGATCATCAAAACCATAGGAGTATCACATACAACCAACATATTAAGGTGGGAAATTAGAACATTGGAAATAGTTTGAGAAATTCAAACACCAAGAATATTTCAAGGATTAATTATGATTTACATGGAAATTTAGAAATAGTACAAATGAAAAATGGCAAAGTTGGCAAGCATCCATGCAAATCCCATGCAAGTGGCTACTCAAACAAGAAACCAAGTCAAGGAACTAGCAACTAAGTGGTTAGCAAACTAGTTAGCTTACTAACTAGATAGTTAGTAACATAGTCCCAAAAACATGGATCACCAAGAGTTTTAGTCGAGGATTAGGCTAAGGTTATAGCTAGCAAGGCTACTAAACTTTATACACATCAATAATACATATCATATATGTGTATTATTGTCAATAAAAGCAAGCAAAAACCACTCCACCTCCACCTTCCTACCATTCGGCCGAACCTTCAAGGAGAGGAAGGAGAACAATTTCTGTCCCACTTCCACTACTTCATAAATCACAAAATTAAAATCCTAGCTTCCCTAAGGTGTTATTAAGGTATCTTTAAAGTTTCATAATTTTCCTTGGTGTTTAGCATGGTGAAAATTTGGATCCAAGTTCACGATAAATAGTAACTAAGGCATTCCTAAGGACTAACTAAGGCATTCCTAAGGACTATCATGCTTTGTCAAGGTTGTTAAGGCTTCAAGAAGGTAAAACCCTCACCCATACTTTGAGTTCTTTGAGTTTTGAGTTAATACAGAAGTTGGTTGCAAGAATGAACTTGGTTAAGTGGTTAATGATGAGTTAAGTTATATATTTTTGTATAAATCTTGAATAATGATTAGTAAGCCTTACCACTGGCCTTAGAGACACTTGATGATGGATAAATCATGTTGATGATGAATAGTTGCCTTAAGTGTATGTTTGGGATGTATGAAAAATTGGAAACGTTCGATTTATAGCCGTTATAATGCCGAATTTTGGTTAGAACTTTTGTGCAGAATGTACCGAATGAACCACATGTTTTTCTTTGAAATTTCTGGCCATAAACTCGTAGGAATTGTTTTGTAGTTTGTTTGGATACCAAGATCATGTAATTTCGAATTACGGTTTAGGAGTTATGTTTGTTTTAGTGAAACCGGTTGAAAATAGCAAACTGCTGGAACGTATTGTCTTTAACAAGTTAAACGAGCCCTTTAAAAATGGTTATAAATCGTGAATATTTTATGAGTGGTAACCTGATCAGTGGTTAAGACCTGGTAAAAATTTGAAGACAAAAGTATTAGTTTCGATTTTATAAAAATGATTAAGTCAGAATTGTACAAGTAAAATCAACTACATAAAGAACCTTCTTTAGAGCCTCAGTTGAGCCCCTTATAAATGGTTATAAATTATGAAATTTGGATGAATAATTCTGAGGACAGTCAAGAGGACAAGGTAAAAGGAATTGCATTAAAAATTGGGTATTAGTTTGGTATGTCCCATATTAATAAGTCAATTATAAATATGTCTCTTTTTAATGAATAATTATAAATATGTCCCATGATTAAATTTAACTCATATATAACTTATATACATATAATTATACATATATTTATACTATATAAGACTAAAATACCCCTTCTATTTATCTCCCATCCATCCACCATCCACCCACCTCCCTCCTCCTCTTCCTGGCCCCGCAGGGGCACATCCATTCGGTTAGCAAACTTTTCAAACTGTTTCTATTTTTTAATTTAGTTATTGAAATTGTTTTGCAACTAATGAATGGTTTATTTTAAGAACAGAGTACAGTATGTGTACTTTTGTTCAGGGCTTCTAAAAGAATTTTTGGGCATTCAGTATAGAAAGGATACTGGACATTTCGTCTTCTTCTGCTCCATCTGATATTGACAGCTTTATCTGATATTGTTCTTGTTCAGTTATTGGTAAATGTTCAATTATAGTAAGAGGACAAAATTGTCTTTTAAGAAAGTGTAGTTAGTTATTTAATCATGGTTACAACAAAAAATAGGACAAATAAGAAAAATGGGATATATTTATAATAACAAATAAAGATAGGACACAATTATAAATGACATTTTAGAATGGGACATATTAAAAAAAACCCTTAAAAATTTGATTTTTCGATGAGAATAATGGCCTGAGGATGTCCTCAGGGGACAACCCAGAGGTTAAAACAAATTTGTACTTATAAATCAATCGGCCCCATAGGGGCATTTTTGTAAATATAAGATCCATCCCTTACATTTACAAAAATTCCCCTAATTTACTACTATACTTCTTTTAACCTCAAAGGTGTTACCTGAGGACATCCTTAGGCCCAACATACTCTCTTTCGATTTTATAGAAATGTTTTAACTTAGGATGTGCAAGTGAAAAACCACTTAAGGGGATGCGTGTTTACAAAACTCAATTTTTGTTAAGTATAACCGATTTCAAAACCCAACATGAAGTGAATATTTACCAAGGCGGGTAGAGAGTGTCACAGACTTATACCCAACCAAATACGAGATAATAGTTATGTCGTTAGGAAGCTACGATACTGCGTGAGTAATCGTTTCGAGTTGGTAAGTTAAAAGACTAACTGAGTGTCCATATTTGTTATTATAGATCACCGCGGTACGCATCAAGCCCCGACTACCTCGACACCAGCAGGCAAGTTTTCGAAGCCCAAAGTATTAAGTATTTTCAAACTGTTGTTGTTGTTGTGATAAAACTGCTATGCATTGTTTAAAACTGTTTTGTGGATTATCCAATGTGGTTTGGTTTATATGCTTAAGAGGTATAAATCGGTAGTCATTTATGTATGTATGTATGTATGTATGTATGTATATATATATATATATATATATATATATATATATATATATATATATATAGGGGCTTGCTCAAATGAGACCCCTCTTATAATGAGACCCTCTCTTATAATGAGTCCCCCTCATATTTCTTTTATTCTAAAGGGCCCCGCTAGGGGCACCCAATACGAAAAAGGCTTATAATTATACTCTCTATCCATTCATCAAAAAAAAAATTTAAAAAAAATTTTAAAAAAAAATAAAAAATCTGCTGCCACGTCATCATATTTTTTTTGAAAAAAAAAAAATTAATTTTTTTAAATTTTTTTTTATGAATGAATAGATGGTAGAATTATAAGACATTTTCGTATTGGGTGCCCCTAGCGGGGCCCTTTAAAATAGATGAAATATGATGGGGACTCATTATAAGGGAGGGTCTCATTATAAGAGGGGTCTCATTTGAGCACCTCCCTATATATATATATATATATATATATATATATATATATATATATTAAGGCTCTAGAGTAGAGCATACTTATTACCTTATATTCAAATTGGGAGTCGGAGATATTTTATTATAACACTGTCACAAAAATCCGGGAATCGCCGGAGACAGATTATCACTTACATATGGATTTAAAAATATTCCAATAGATATAAATTGGATGTACTTGAATTAAAGATTATCTTGGAATATATTAATAAATATTATTTGAATATTTATTAATTAAATGAATATTAATTTGAGTATTCATCCAAAAATAGTGTTTACTGATTTATTATTCACTAAATATATATTATTTAAATATTTATTAAATATTCCAATTTTTTTAAAAATCATACTAAATGATTAAAAATTATTTAAAGCTCTAAAAAAATTAAATATTTTCTGACCTATAGAGAATTATTTAAAAATAGTAGGGGTTCCCAAATAATATTTAAACCCCTAAAACCTTAGACGAAAAGCCCGCAGCCGCTTTTCAACTTATCAAAGCTTGGGAGCCCAAGGTTTTGGGAGTATAAAAAGTGTTTTCTCCCCTCTCTAATCACATGAATGTTTTCAAAACTGCAACATACCTAGTAAGGAGGTTCAGACTTAGTTAACTACAGAAAACTCCGACTAACTCCCAAGTCTTTTCAAACGATCGTCAAAAGCAAACAAAGTCTGTTGACTAAAGTCAACCCACATTACGATCTTACTTCCTCAAATATTCCTGGAAGTAGAATTCATGCAATTGTTAACAAACCTATCAACAAGCTCTACGCTTGGGGAACTGGGATTAATTTCAATTCAGAGAATTGGATATGATTCTTCAAGGGACTGGAGGAAGATGAAGAGGCTACGTCATCAGGCGTAGTCCACTAAAGCATAAGAGGTTGTGGGACAGTCCAGCATAAGGCCCGTATGCGGTCAGGGTGCAAACCTGATTTAGGAATGTCATCCTTCTACTAGTAGAGAAGAGGATGCACGATACATTGGCTGATCACCAGGTATCGTGGTTATGCTCCAGCATAGTCCTATTCTTCCAGTTGGAATTGTACTGCAACACTGTAATGAAAGCCTAGGTGCTCAATTACCGATAGTGTTGACAGTGACGAACTTGTCCAACAACTTAAGATTTTGAATTTTTAATATTCTAAGGTAATGAAGGACAATAGCTTAATGACAACGACTTAAGATTATTCAATATCATACGGTTATATATGAGTTGAAAGTACTTTAAAAAAATTGTTACTATATTGCTGAGCGATCTTGCTCACTCTTGCTTTTCTTTTACATATAACAACACAACAATAGATCAGCATGGGAAGGACACGCTAAACACTTTGCAAGCGTGTGGGAAACGCGCATCAGTTCTGTAGACTGTTTGGAGCACCACTACCTCAGGTGAGCAGTTTAAGCAGTATAGGCCAGCAGCTTAGGTTGGTTAGGTTTATCTATAAACATGATTTATGTAAACTCTTAACAACCAAGAAACTCTCCTATAGCCAATGCTACCGCAAGAAGTAACCCTTTGGTAGTTTCTCTCTTGGATTTGAACTTTGGGTCTGTAATAATTATACTCTGAATGGATCTAATGACTGTGTAATGTTTAATTTCATTTCTAAGCCTATAACCTGTGTGGAGTAATAATGGTTGAAGGGTCACTGCATGAGATAAACTTCAATAATAAATTCTGAGGTAATCAGATATCAAGTACAAAGCATGTTAAAAATGGAAATGAGGATAGTGTGACAACCTGGATCCCCGACCCCGGATCTAGGGGTGTTACAGAAATGGTATCAGAGCCCTAGGTTATGATTTCAGAAATGATAGGGTCGGTCAAGTACTTAGACCCCATTAAGAACCTAGTCGGGTTGTAGGATATAGCCCTAACAACTTTAAGCCCGAAAAGGGAACTAAGTATTAAAACTCCCCGAATAACACATTTCCCCTTTCTGTGTAGATACCAGAGGATCTAGAGCTGTCGGAGGACTATGAGCAGCAGCATGATGATGCTCTCCTCAGGGCTGAGGATGAGCCAGTAGATGAGCCGGTAGAGGAGCCAGTAGATGAGCCGGTAGAGTAGCCAGAGGATGAGCTAAAGACTGACCCTGATGAGGACCCGGAGGAGGACCCTATGGAGGATGACCCTGTTGACCCCACACATATTGAGGACCCCGAGGACCAGGACATAGCCTGGACTGACATACCAATGCATCCCCTTCTTCACAGAGAGTCTCCACCACCTGACTCTCCTCAGTGGAGCCCACTTCCTAGTAATGATTTCGAGGAGCTCATCCCGGAGGATGCGGATACCGAGATTGCCCCTGAAAGCGAGCTTGAGTCGCCACCACCACCAACCCCGATACCAGTCGTTGTGGCAGCCAAGCACGACTCGATAGTGGCCCGTTTGACTACCGAGTTAGTGGTAGCAGATGCTAGAGTTAAGGAGTTGAGGTTCTAGCTGGACGAGGAGAGGAGGGCCAGGTACAGTGCCCACAGAGAGACGATGGATTCCACAGCTAGGAGATTGAGGAGGATGGTACTTCGGATCGAGAGGAGGGCCCTCTCCAGACTCAGGGCACTACCCCACACCAACAGGAGGGATAGGAGAAGTGAGGTGGAGAGGATCCTGTCGTGAGCCATAACGAGAGTCAGGGACGCGGTGCGTTCCCACATGGATTAATGATGTATGATGGTTGGTATAGCCTTCTAGCACGAACTAGTAGTTGGTAGTTGTACTTTTGGGTTTGCAAGTTAGTAAGTAGTAGCTTGTCCGACTAGAATGTCATGTTAGATAGCTTTTGATAAGATCGTTTGTATTGTGGTTATGTACTCTAAAACTTTGACTTGGAAAGGGTAGCCCTTTGGTGGTGCCCGTAATATATGTGTTTAAATTAGGCTTTAAATTCCGTTTTAAGTTGATGTATATGTATGATGTTATGATTATTCAACTGCTTTTCTTAAAGATGCATATATACTCATGAAAGATTCACCCTCGAGGTGCCACCCATGTATAACCAAAGTAAAGAAAAAAAATGTGATTATAACAAGTTTTATATACTTTCAGAAAAATACCACCCAGAAGGAATAACACAAGAGCCCATCAGGCAGAATTGGCTACTCAAGGGAGTAATCGTCAGGGAGAAGAGGAACACCATCACCAAGAGCCTGAAGAAGAGGGACAAGATCATAACAAGTTTGATAAGGTAGACCATGAGAAAGAAGAGAATACCGTCACCCAGGCTGAGGGGAACCCAGACGGGGACCTCATGGAGCAATTTATGCGCCTGCTAAGGTAAAACTTGGACTGACATCCACAGCCACCACCCCGTTGTCCTAATAATGTTGTAGCCAATGTCTTTAGGGCATTTAAGTCACTCAAACCCCTAGAATTTCATGGAACTACGGACCCAATTGATGCCAGGGCCTGGTTAAAGGAAATGGAGAAATCCTTTGAGATCATGGGCACTGAGGAAGCCCAAAAGACTATCTTTGCTACTTACCTGTTGAAAGGAGAGGCTACTGGTAGGAGGCCAAAAAAAATATGGAACCGAATGGAGTTATTACTTGGGAAAGATTTACAGAGTTGTTCCCAGAGAAGTACTTCCCAAGGTTCATGGAGACTCAGATGGAGATTAAGTTTCTGGAGCTAAAACAGAACAACATGACTGTGACAGAATACGAGGCCAAGTTTACTGAGTTATCAAGGTTTGTTCCAGAGTATGTGAACATTGAGGCGAAGAGAGCAAGAAGGTTCCAGCTGGGATTGAAGCCACGGATTCAGAATCGGGTAGTACTTGAGATTACGGATTACGCTACCCTAGTGCAAAAGGTGTAAGAACCCAGATTTTTGGTAGGAATTAAAACTTTTATTATATAATGATGTAAAAATGAATAGTGGTTACAACTACGATGTAACAACGGTTTTAATGATCGAATATGGAATGGATAGGGATTCCAATAATTTTATGTAGTGAAGAATGTTATTGGTTGACAACTTAGATTAGAATAATCTATCTCCTAGAAAATAGGATATGGAGATTCTAAGCGAAGAAGAATATTCTCATGTCATCCAAATCGATATCTGTTATTAGTCCAGTGGTTCCGAGAAAGGGTTAAGGAACGCTCGAAAGAGGACAAGGACATTTTTCTAAATATAAGGAATAAAGATAGAATAAGTGGTGAATAGTGTTTTTGGTGGAAATGAGAATATTATCAGACGACGCTATATAGAAGTATTCAGAACGGATTTCTGAGTTCGTATTCATGATCCAGGGACGAGATAAGTGTATGTAAACGATGTCGGATTCAGAAAAATAGCAATTTTATTTTCTCCGAGATTTCCCTGGACACTGAATGACTTAAGGATTTATTAATAATATTTATGGGATTTAAGTACATGAATTATTAAGGAGGATTAAAGAGGTTAGTATTAATATTAAGTAGGTTTCTGGTAAAACCCTAACTAGTAATCCTTGAGATATTCCTCCAAACGATCAATGAAATTGAGCAATAACCGGACAAAAGAACAAGCAGAGAGCAAGAGGCATGCATGTGCTAGTGGAAAATATCTAGTTACACTAAGTAGTTACATAAGCAACTAGCATACTTAGAGATTTAAACTAAGTACTTAGCATATAACCTCATCTTACCACAAGATCATGACAAATGTCCCTTGAAAAACATCATGCATGACATCCCACCTTTATTAAAGCTACTTTATCGCTAAGATATTATCTTGGCATATCAATAATTCATATTAGATGAGACTAAGCAAGAGATCAAAGCAAGCAAACACTACCATCTCTCCATTTCTCTTAAACTGCCCAGCAGGGACAACAAGGGAAGAAAAATTCATATCTCCCAATATAGAGATCTACAAATCACCAAATATTAACCATAGCTTCTCCACTCCATGGGTAAGATTCGTTCAAAATTTCATGGCATTCTAATGAGTGTAGCCTAGTCAAAACTCCTCCCCAAGATGGATAACCGAGCTGCCCAGAATCCTTGATAGCTTCTGTGACGATTTTCAAACGGACGTATCTCCTTCGTTTCTCAATGGAATTTAGTGTTCTTTAATTTTTTGGAAAGCTTTTAAGATGCTATACAACTCTCCTTTAGAAACCTCGTCCTAGAAAAGCTCGGTAAGGCCCTCGTTTTTCATGATCTTTCAGCTGGGTTATAGAAACTCCGAAAATTTCTAATTATATTCTTGATGATTCTTGTTAGTTTAAGCTTGGTTAAGGTGTTCTAAGGACTAATCAAGGCTTAGTAAGGTCTCTACATCCTCCAAGGAAGGTATAACTCTCATAAACCCTAGATCATACTTTGAGTTTTGTGATTGTTCTTGGTAGTTCAGAGATTAGTATGATTATGATGTTATATTAAGCATGATTAATTAGTGGTTTAGTTGATCTAAGTAAAATGGTGCATATGATGGTGAAATCAGATGCTTATGGACTGATTATAGTGTATGTATGCCCGGTGTGGCTTGGTTGATGTTTGATCGTGATTTAAAAATTTGGAAACGTTCGATTTATAGCCGTCGTAATGCCGAAATTTCGTTAAAACTTGAAAACCTTGCATCACAGTAGGTCATAGTGTCTAATCTGGTTAAATTTGTAACATACCCTTGTAGATCTCGAGTCATAGATCATTTTGGCACGAGAATCGAAGCAAACGGACTTACGATTTAGGAGTTATGGTCAAAATCGTAAAAAAGGTTCGAAACCGTAAATGGGAGTTCGTATCTGAAATTGAACCTCTGTAAAATATGTAATCCAGTGGCGAATCTTGGTAATTAAATATTAGAGATCATAAGGAAGGTGTAGGAGAAAACTTCATGTTAAATGGATCATTTTCCGATTTTATAAAAATGTTCGAATCAAGGTTAAGCGCGAACGAACCCCTAAAAGCATACTTGGTTATAGCTTTGGTGAATCACTTAGAAAATGGGCGATAAGACTCGAGGTATAATATTGGTTTGTAAATGACCGACCTTAGAACTTATACGACTTAAGTATATACCAAGTGTAAGTGTAATGACATGCCTTAATAATGAGCAAGTATCAGATTATATTGGTGTTAATAAGAGTTACACTAGAGGGTGAATATCGAGATAACTTGAAAACGTGTTTTAGTATAAGTAAAGTGCATACTTAGCCTTTCGAAATATTAAGTGATTAACCTCGGATATTGTGACTACTCATAGATCACCGGATTGAACCGAGGCACACTACCCCTACAAGATTACCAGGCAAGTTTCAAATCCTTCTTAAAGGCTGTTGTGAATATGTATATATTTTTTGTTATACATATGCCATATCATGCATGCCTACTTTAAATTTATATTGTGATACTTGTTCCCTGATATTGATAAGACCCTTAGAGAAGGGCATCGAAATCTCATTCTTTGATTATAGACCGGGAGTCAGTATTTCTTGATATATATTGAGATTATTTTCGGGGGGGAAATATTTAAGTAAATATTTTCCATTAATTATCTGATGAATATTATTCAAATATTCCCTTGAGATTATTTATGAGTATTATTATGAATATTCGTTCGAATTATTTATTTAATAAATATTGTTTGAATATTCGTTTGAGCCTTATTTATTTGATGAATATTATCTTTAATATTCATCTAGTATCGACTATTTATTAAATATTATTTCGAACCTTCATTCGAATTATTTAATATTATTTTTGAATATTCAATTGATCATTATTTATTTAATGAAGACCATCTCGAATATTCATGTGACTTCCATCTACCCAATAAGTATTATTAAGTGAATATTCATTACTTATTCAATGAATATTACCTCGAATATTCATTTGATAATTATTTCTTCAATAAATATTATTATCAATTTGAATAATCACTATTTGTTAAGTGAATGTTATTTCGAATATCCGTTCGAGTTTTATTTAATTGATAAGTATTATTAATTTGAATATTCACTATTTATTCAGTGAATATTATTTCGAATACTCATTCGAGTCATACTTATTTGTTAATTATTATTAATTTGGGATATTCACTATTTATTTAGTGAATATTATTTCACATATTCATTCGAGTTTTATTTATTTGATAAGTATTATTAAGTTATATATGCATTAATTATTTAATGAATATCAGTTGTGGATATTTATTCGACGATGATTCCGAGTAATATTTATATTAAGATGGCTTAATGACCTTTTGGCCCTTCAAGTTTGCACAATTATATCCATAAAGCCCTAAAGTTTAAACTCGTTCCTTTTTGCCACCCGAACTTCACAAATGTACCTTTTAGCCACTATACCGGGTCAGAGTATATATCGGGTTATATCGGGAGGGGCATAACAGTCATTTCACCAAATTTAAATTTACATTAATTTATCATTAATCTAAAATTTACACCCCATCTGCTCCCCCACTCCGTTTCATTCAAGAACACCACCACTTCCTTCACCTCCGTTCACATCATCCCCTCCGTCCTCACACCTCCCTTCCACCGCTTGCAACACAGCCACCCCTTTTGAATCTCCCCACCACCCTTTTATTCCTCTCCCAACCCATCTCTTTCTTCTTCTCCCTTCACCAACAACTCCACCTCCACCGCTGTTCGCCCATCTCCTCCAACCCCCACAACACACACCCATCTTCTTCAAACCCACTACAATGCCGACCATCTCCTTTCTCCTCTCCTGCTCCCTTCACAAACAACTAACCTCTCCTTCTATAACAACCACCAACAGCCGTCATGCCCTCCCTTCTCCCCCTTTACTTGCACCCCAAATCAACATCTCATTCCCCTTAATTCCAACCCACCGCGTCACCACAACCCACAAATCCCCCACAACACCCATTTCCTTTTCCCCCTTCACCTTCTTCCGCGTGTAACCTCCAACAACACTTCCTCTTTCTTCTTCTTCACCTCACCTCGCAACCACTACCTACGCCTCCTCCCACCTCTTCCTTCCATCGCCTCTACCTCTCCCTTCACCAACAACCCACAATTCAGCTAAATCGAACCAAAACGAAACAACACGGAAAGGGTAGAGCAGTGAATTCACTATTCAATTCAAACAAATGGAATCAAAATGTTACCAATTGTGTGGTGAGGCTTGACATCGAGAGAGAAAAAGATAGAGCTTGGTTTTTCTCTGGGCTGGGCTTTAAAAAAACCGACATGATGGTGGTTATTGAACGGAGGCAGGCGGCGGACGGAGGTGGTGAGAGAGGCGGTGGGAAAGAAACGGGGCGAGGGAGAGAAAGAAAATGGGGGAAAAGGGAAACAAGGGAGTGGATGGGGGAAACGATGACTTTCAATGGAGACAAAGAAAAAAAGGTTGTGGTTTACAGGTGGTGGTGGTGGCGGTGTAAGGCGGTGGTGATGAAGAGAAGAAAAGGGCGGTGGTGTGTGCGTAATAAAGGAGAATAAAAAGAAAAGATACAAAGGAAATAAGGGAGAGAGAGGTAGCAGGGGTGGGGATAATATCGGAGAGTAAAATGTCTATTCTGTCCCTCTGTTTTGTACCGTTTTTAACCCGATATGTCATTTGACCCGGTATAGTGGCTAAAAGGTACATTTGTGAAGTTCGGGTGGCAAAAAGGAATGAGTTTAAACGTTAGGGCTTTATGGGTATAAGTGTGCAAACTTGAAGGGCCAAAAGGTCATTAAGCCTATTAAGATTATTCCTTCAATATTTTTGACTTAATAAATATTCTTGGAAATATTTATTGAATTCTCCTAACTCGTTTTAAAAATGATTTACTTCATTCGAATATCATCTTCGACCCTCGAACATTATATAGATTATCTCTGAGTGTTATCATTAATATTATCTTATCAAGGAAGGTTCTCAGAAACTCTATTCTTCATTCAATTCTATCTCTCAGATTATAAGGGAACCTTACTTGAGAAATGTTATTTATCTTGTGATTGGGTCATAAATTCTCTAAAACTATTATTTATCAGTGAATCTTGTGTACCCACTCATCATTCGTGGGGTAAGAGTGTTGGAACAAGTTGGTATCCATTAACAAGCAGCAACTTGGGAAATATTGGTAAATTTTCCTTTCCAACTAGATACGACTACTTTGTGGAGTCTTATCAACAAGTATTATACTTGGGGAAAGGGGGACGAACTTTATGTTTCAGAGTTATGGATGTTATACGAACTAGGAGCCGCATAAGTGGCCGAGTGGCGCCGGCCCAGCAATGGCCCAACCGTTGGCCGGGGGGTTCCAGAGGGCGGTAGACAAGTAAATCCGTCGGTGCTTCCTTCTACATGTAGAGAACAAAAAGTGGGGAGCATAAACTACGACTGATCATCGTGAATGTTATGTCTCCTGGCGCGTCAATGCTCCAGAATTAGTTCATTTGTTAAGGTGGAAATTTTCTGCAACACTAATGGTGTTGGCAGGGTGAAAATGTGATTGAATCTGGAATTGCAATATTTTTCTGCAAGTTCCTCTTTTATGATAAATAATGCTATCTTGTTTATTTGTGGCATAGCAAATATTCCCACAGAGTTATATTTCGAGTTACCTTGTAACTTCATCATTTACATAATACTGGCACTTTTTTCGTAATGCATGGCATATGGTTTCAAAGATATTTTGAACTGTTATATATTATCACTGTCAGTTATATTCTTTTTGGTGGGCTATTGCTCACCCTTGCTTTATTATTATATCACAACAACAGCTAGATCAGATGACCCGTACAAGGCGCACTTGGCGCAAGTAGGTGACAGCTGTCAGAGGGTTAACTGCTGAGGTCTTAGTTACCATTGCTGAAGAGGAAGCTATTGGTAGGCTAGTTGTTAGCATTTGAGTATCAAATGTATTTATTATATGACTCATACAAATGGATGTCAAAGAGTATGTAAAGGTTAAATTGAAATTCTTTGGGTTGTAAGAACTCAATCTTACGTTTAATAATATTTGGTAATTACTCTGATTTCATCTCTGGGACTATAACGGGTGTGTTGTATATTGTTGTTTTGGGTCACAAGGTTGTAATCTATTTAATGTTGGTTTTATGGACGGAAATTGAGACCGTAATGACCGGATCCCTGACCCCGGATCTGGGGGTGTTATAAAAGGCGTCTATTGTAGAAGCAGGTAGTGAGGTAAGCCTGAGGGAAAGAGAAAAAAAAGGAAGGTGGTTAGTTGAGGAGGTGGATCTACAAGCAGAAACGTTCCAAGTAAGTTTAACAGGGGAACAGTGTCTCAGCCTGTAAGGAGTTCGGGATTTAGGAAGGCTTTGAGTAAAAGTGTAGGCCAGGGCGGCCGGCAGTCTAGGGTGTCTAATTTTAGTTAGCCGCAACCCCCACTCCTTGAGTGCAAGACATGTGGAAAGAAACACCAAGCGACGTGCCTTCAGGGCATGACAACATGCTTTTAAGTGTGGACGGTCAGGATACTATGCCACTAATTGCCCCCAGAGGAACTCGATCACGAAGTGTTACCAGTGCGGAGGTTGGGGACATCTAAAGATGGATTGCCCTAAAGTAAACCTGGCTGGATCAAGGATGAGTGGTACTGCTTCAAACTGACCACCCAATGCCAGGACCTTCAATATGACAGTGCAGGATGCTGTCATGGATTCGGATGTCATTGCAGGTACCCTTTCCCTTAACTCGTTAAGTGCAAATGCTTTGTTTGACTCTAGAGCTACTAAATCTTTTATATTGCAGGATTTTGCATGTAAACTGAACCCTAAGGTAGAAATATTAGCAGGACCATTAATGGTAAAGATTGCCAACCGCGATGTAATACCCGTGAGTCAGATTTATCCCAACTGTGATCTAGAAATAGAGGGTTACCACTTTCGAGTAGACCTAATACCGTTTGTGTTAGGCGGTTCGATGTTAATTTAGGAATGGATTGGATGTCGAGTAATAGCGTCCAAATTGACTGTAAGGGAAAGAAAATTAAGATAATAGTGCTAGGGAAACAGGAGATTGTATTTAAAGGACAACGACAAACACAAAAATTCTTGACTGTCGCTCAAGCTAGAAAACTAGTATGAAAGGGAAACGAAGCCTTCCTAGCCTATGTAGTAGACACGAAACAAGAGACCCTAAATTACAATGAATTCCGATCATTGAGGAATTTGAGGATGTATTTCCCGAGGACCTCCCTGGATTACCCCCGATAGGGAGATCGAGTTCGCGATAGAGTTGGCACCCAGGACTGTGTCTGTTTCCAAGGCCCCATATAGGTTGGCTCCCATGGAGATGAAAGAACTAGTGACTCAACTGCAAGAATTATTGGACAAAGGTATGCTAAGACCGAGTGTATCCCCGTAGGGTGCTCCAGTGTTGTTCGTAAAGAAAAAGGATGGTAGCATGAGATTATGCATAGACTACCGAGAGCTGAACAAACTGACCATTAAAAACAAGTACCCATTGCCTAGGATCGATGACCTGTTTGACAAACTAAAAGGAGCCGTCTACTTTTCAAAAATAGAGTTGAGGATAGGGTACCATCAACTGAAGATCAAACCGGAAGACATACCAAAAACTGTGTTTCGCACTAGGTACGGGCACTATGAGTGTCTGGTCATGTTTTTAGATTAACTAACGCACCTACAGCCTTCATGGACCTGATGAATCGAGTGTTTAAACAATACCTAGAAAAGTGCGTCATAGTCTTTATTGACGATATTTTGGTTTATTCAAATATTGAAGAAGAACACGCGAAACACTTGAGAATAGTCTTAGAGATTTTGAGGACAGAATAGCTGCATGCCAAATTCTCAAAGTGCGAGTTTTGGCTGAGAAAGTACAATTCTTAGGTCATGTGGTTTGTAGGATTAGCTGGATACTATAGAAGATTCGTATAGGAATTTGCCAAAATGGCAACCCCGTTAACCCGACTCACTAAGAAAATGGAAAAGTTTGTATGGACCGAGAAGTGTGAAGAAAGCGTCCAAGAGCTAAAGAAAAGATTAGTGACCTCCCCAGTGCTGGCACTACCAGATGGAAGTGGAGACTTTGTAATCTATAGTGACGCATCACATAAAGGACTAGGTTGCGTGCTCATGCAGCACGGTAGGATGATCGCGTATGCATCTAGACAATTGAAGGAGTATGAATTAAGATATCCCACCCATGACTTGGAATTAGCCGCAATAGTCTTTAAAATGAAGAATATGGTTATTTGTATGGAGAGAAGTGTGAAATTTTCATGGACCATAAGAGCCTCAAGTACATCTTTACACAAAAAGAATTAAACATGAGACAGAGGAGATGACTAGAGCTAATCAAGGATTATGATTGTGAGATTCATTACCACCCGAGGAAGGGCAATGTAGTGGCCGATGCCCTTAGTAGGAAAGAAAAACTCAAGATGATGACCTCGACCGAGGAGTTGGTGAGAGAATTAGAGAAACTTGAAATAGAGGTCAGGGGGCTAGGGGCTAGCCGAGAAGTGTTAATGGGAATCCAGATCCAACCCCCGTTATTGGAAAAGATTAGAATATGTCAGGAGCGAAAGATGGAAGAAGAAGCAAATTTGGAGGAAGAAATCCTAACTGGGGAAGAAATCAAGTGCGAAAGAGACAAGGATGGAATTATGGGGTATGCAACAAGGATATGGGTTCCAAATGTACAAGAACTAAAGGACGAGATATTGTATAAAGGGCATAACTCCAGATATTCGGTGCATCCTGGCAGTACTAAAATGTATAGGGATTTGAAGGAATATTATTGGTGCCCCAACATGAAAAAGAACGTAGCCGAATGGGTGAATAGATGTTTGACATGTCAGCGAGTAAAAGTAGAACACCAAAGGCCTAGTGGACTCCTACAACCATTGAAAATCCCTGAATGGAAATGGGAGCTTATAGCCATGGATTTTGTGGTAGGACTACCAAAAACCAAGGCAAACCACGACGCCATATGGGTAGTTATAGATAGATCGACTAAGTCCGCCCACTTCCTCCCGATCAATGAAAAGTACATTGTAACGCCCCCAAATCCGGGGTCAGGGATTTGGTTGTCACGCGGAAATCCTTAATAACCAATCACCTGCTTAATCACATAAAACCATCTGTAGTCATTAAAATTTAGTTACAACATTTGAGACCCCAACCACCAAGCATCTTTTAGGTTATAGGGCTAGAAACAAGAATCAACTCCTTACTACTAGTATAACTTCGTTGAGAAGTACACCAGCAACTAGTACTATTTTATGCAAAAGTAACATATATATTACACATCAATATACTTACATATAACTTACTTCAGCTATAAACTTTCTAGATCATATCGTCTTCATAAGGGCACGCTGCCCGCTTCATCTAAGCCATGCAGATAACCTCGTCCAGCTACCTTCCACTGAAAAGTTAATATTTGAAAACAAGCAAGTATGAGCGAAAGAATTGCTCAGCAAGTTATTACTAGAGTTTAACAAAATATCCCCTCATGTGCATAGGTTTCCACATTCAACTGATACTTAATATCATTCTTGAAACATTTATAACCACGAAATTCTATAGGGAAAGTATAATGTTTGAAATTAATATCAACTGAACAATATACCAATATAATATAAACGATGCCGTTACAAGGTAATTAAATAGCCACATCTTGTTTGCGCAGTAATACACCAACATAAGCTTGCTGGTTATTCAATATGAAATCACTTACTTATTGATAATATAATATCAATTTCTCTACTATAACAAGATAATAATCAAAACATCATCTCAGTAAAATGTCTCAAAATAATATAACATTTGAAATATAATATTTCCATTTTCCTTTTTATACAATAATTATATAAAAATAATATAAAATCAGTTTCTCTTCTTACTGTAAAAACAATTCCATCATTTCATACCATTTTCTTTTTCGGCATACAAATCTGAATAACCATCATGAATCCTTTCTTTTAAGTTTTGGGGTTTCTGCTAGCGCCAGATACGTAGGACGATGATCAATCGCCTTACCGTACCTGCTCTCTGTTTACTACTAGTAGAAGGGATGATCCTACCTGGTCATCAACCCTGGAGGAAGGCTACCTGCTACATCCTCCCTTGGCATCTTCGTGACGTAATAAAATATTGGGTGCCGGACTGTGCCACTTCCACACAGCCTCTTACGCTTATTGTTGCAATGCCGGACTGTGCCACTCCCACACAGCCTCTTACGCTTATTGTTGAAATCCCCCTTTTTGGTCAAATCATTATTCCACTCACATTTATCATTTTCATTTCCATTTTCATATCCGTATTATAATCATTTGAAAAACATTTATACAGGTATATCAATTCAAGACATACATTCATTTCACTATGAATTTCCTTAAACAACCTTTTGACAATATTTAATCACCCTTAGAACACTTAGAATATCTATTCAATAATCCCTTTTAAATGAATATTATAATTAATATTCATTGAATTAAATAATCATTAAAATAGCATTTATCAATATCATTCCAGACATTTTTAACCTAAAATGTCTCATTTATAACCATCGAAATATCTTTATTATTATTCCGGGACAAAGCGGTTGAAGAAAATGTTTTAAAAATAATATTCATCTAATTAAATAAATTTAATTAGAAGAATAAGGTTTATTTAATCAGTAGATGCTTCCAGAGGTATCTACTAATTAAGTAAACACTAGTTTATTGGTGATGTTGCCATTAAGTTAATTATTGCGAAATTCTTTCTAAAAACTTTGTCCAGGTTTTCGAAAATATACATTTCAAGATAACCCCTTCCACTTTTCCATTCATATATCAATACCTTTAAAATACACCAACTAAAATACTTTACATGTAAGTCCCTTTTAAGAAAAATCTGTAGATATCAACTGTTGTCCCCTTATATAACAAAATATTTATTAATAACGTCTGAAACAGTTTAGAACTCAAATATCCCCAATTTACACATAATTATAATATCATAAAATAACTTTAGATAACAACTGATACCATAATGTCATAAGAATAACCATAATAACAACTGATATCATTCCCTCCCATATCACTTTACTCTTTATAGTATATCACTCTCTCCATATCACATATACTTCCAGTCAAACCATTTTACTTAAAAGTAAACAATTTATCAAGATAAAGATAGAAGAAATCTTGTAAATATGGACTGAAGTTTTATTCCACACATTTCATATATTTCAAAATAAATATACTCTGAACGATAGAGTATATATAATAAACTTGCCTCTGGTCCTTAGCAGAAAACAGAAGTCGCGAATAATTCCTTCGCACCTCATCCAAGCATTTCCATGGAGGTAGTTTACCTTTCATTATACGACGCCTCGATCTTCCCTTTTTGATGTACGTCGCTCCACTTGATTATACCCTAATGGTACTGAAATAGTTACGAGTACGTGTCAGTCCAACCTCGTATCTCGAGTAGACACAACTAAGAATTACCACTGAGTCACCTAAAGTCGTACTATAGTTGTTATCCCTATAGTTGAATACTCAAATACCAATTAATGCACATAACACATTTAGTAATAGCAATTGACACTTAAAGAGTCCCCTTTTTCAAACGTAGGCATTTCCTAGTATCACCCATATCATAACCCTATACCACCATTTAGTCAACTTCACTTAACATATACAATTATAATGCTAGTGTCATTCTATGACAAAACTAAGTTTATAAATAATCCTCAAAACGCATTTAATCCCCGAAACACATAAATCCTTGAATTAAATCACTTAGCACATAAATCTTCGAGACAACAATTACCCTCGAATTAATTCACTTAACATATATACACATAAACAGTTAACACCCAAATCATACCTTTAAACCATTGAAATCAAATAAGTTAAATAAATTAAAATGCAGGGGATTTTTAGAAAATTTCGGCATGAAGTATTCGTTTATCGGACTATGGGCACAGCCCCTCAAATGCAATTCAACCCTGTTGTTGCAAAAATAAAGCTGCCTCAACTTGCAGCAAAGTAAACAAGTAAGAAAAGTACCCGCCCAGACATGCGGTACCTAGCACATAAGAAAAAGTATCCGCCCAGACATGCGGCACCTAGCACATAAGGAAAAGTATCCGCCCAGACATGCGGCACCTCAACATTTAAAGAAAGTAAACTAAGTTTATCCACATTTAAGCCAACACCATGTAGTTGACATTTATACTTCTGACAATTATTACTACCCGACTTATACCATTTAGCACATAGACATTTACAAATTAGCCAACCCTTACATCGACACTTTATTAGACAACAATAATAAGCACTTAGCACTTAGCAATTAGCAATTAGTAATTAGTAATTAAAAATTTCAATTGGAAACTAACAATTAGCAATTAGCACTTAACATTTAATAATCACTAACCGGCCCATTAAATCGGGCCCCCAATTAGCCTCCACAATTATAATTACCAACATACTTTCCGAATTAAATCTCGTAAATACAATAATATTCATAATTGACACTACTAAGCTACTTACGAAATTAACACATAACTCGCAACTTAAAACTAACTAAGATACAACCATATTCTCGAAATTCCACATAATTTAATTATTAAAATTAACACCTTAAAATTCACAATTTAAATCTAATTAAATTACAACAATCAAATAATTAAATTACTACAATTAAACAATATATAGCAATTACATCAAATTTAATATGAAAATTAAATAATTAATAAACTACGAAAATATACCATTTTCGTTTCCGATCCGATCCGCCCAAAAGTCAACCCACAGGAAAATCAATCTCCACCATCTTTCTTTCTCATACTCTCTCTCTCTCTCTCTCTCTGCGCCATCTCACAATCAACTCCCCCCATCACTGGTTCTTCCGCCCAGTCGCGGCCACCACCTGATCTGACCGACCACAACTGTACAGCCGCCGCTGGCCAACCCTTCTCTAGCCGCTGCTCTCCTCTGCGCGCCACCAGGTCGTCCCCGCAGCACTCCTCACGCAATACACACTATACACGCACATATATGTATGTAATTAACCCCCAATTCCTCTTTTCTCTCTTACCCACTGATTCCCCCACCCTTTTCTATCTACCCGATCTGTTTTCTCTCCACGAGGTGTTGTCTCTGCGTGTTTGTGGTTTCAATCGGCTGTGCGTGTGTTTGTATGTATCTGTATGTGTTCTACTGTTAACGTAATGGGCCTTGGGCCCAATAACATTTAAAACCACACAATTAATCACTACATACTTAAAATAATATTTAGAGTTAAAACTCTAATTTGAAAAAAATAAAATTTCTAGCATAATTAAATACTAGAATATTTTTAAAGATTTCCGGAGAAAGAAATAGAATTAAATCTAAATTTTCTAAATTGATATGCATTTTATAAATTATTAATAATTTATAAAAACAACTCATAAAAATAATAATTGTGATTCATAAATCACAATTTACAGG
The DNA here is from genome assembly GCA_037693485.1 of Kitagawia praeruptora. Classification (NCBI taxonomy): domain Eukaryota; kingdom Viridiplantae; phylum Streptophyta; class Magnoliopsida; order Apiales; family Apiaceae; genus Kitagawia; species Kitagawia praeruptora. Next base: position 139,442,745 of record CM075351.1, on the reverse strand, counting down.
ACTTTATAAAAATACTACAAACACTATTGTTTTAGTAAAATCTCAAATTCTCGATATTATAAATTAATCGAGTAATTTCCAAAAATCCTCAAATAATTAAAATAATCAATTTCTACGGATTTTAAAATCTCTAAATTATTTAGTAATTTATAATAAAATCTTTACTAAATAAATCCACACTTTGAAAACTAAAACCTCTGCCCAAATAAACTATTAACTCGAGATATCTACTCGGTCAATAAAATTTTTAAAAAGAACCCGGTTCCACTTAACCGAAGAAATTAAATAATCCACTTTTGAAATTCCTTGAACTGAAATAATGAATAATAAAATAAAATAAAAATTTCCTCCTCATTTTAGGAAAAACATTAATATTCTTAAAATAATAATAAAATCATTTTCTGAAAATCCGGGTTATTACAGTCTACCCTCCTGAAAAGGATTCCGTCCACGGAATCAGCTAAGGCCACTACTGGGATTCCTTAACTCTTTCATCATCAACACTTATTTTGCAAAACCAGAGATAGCGTCCATTCATAAACAACTCCTCCAAAACTCAATTCAACTATAGGGTATCTATCCGACACATCACTCTTCCTTTCACATATATATCTTGACCACTTTCCATTATCATACTATCTGTTAGTCACAGAGGCATGTCTGTTTAACATTTAATAACAAGCCTAATTGTTTGTAATGCTTTGCATTACTTACATGACCTCTTAACTGAGGGAACCTCTAGTTGTAGAGTTTCTGTCTGTATTGCACTTGCAGTAGGCATCAAATCCTAGTTGTGTAACTGTACTTATAGAGTCTAGAATAATGCTTGAAAGAAGTTCCAAGGTTCATGCCTCAAGAAAGAAGATAAAGACTGTCAAATAATCACAGTTGGGATTTGAAGAAATGAAGAATTTGCTTAAGTACCAATTCGAGAAGTATATTTGTCTATTCGAGAAGTCCAGCATTCGAGAAGTCAGGGATTCGATATCTCAAGACACTATCCGATATCTCTGAATACACTGTTCGATATCTCAGATATTCGATATGTCTATGTACTCTATTCAAGAACTCAGGAAGTCAATAAGTCAAAGTAGTATTCGAGTTCTCAAGGAGTCAACAAGTCAAAGTTCCATTTGATATCTCAAAGACTCAGAAAGCTATTCGATATCTCAAGGATTTGACAAGTCAAGTGTTCTATTAGACAACTCAAGGAATCCTGAAAAAAAGAGTTATTCGAGAAGTAATTCGATATGTCAATATAACAGTGTTCGAGAACTCAGAGTTATCGATCAAGTCAATTCTAGTTCTCGAATCAACTACTTAGTCACTTCTCGAATACATTCGTGGAGACAAAATATTGAAGACATTGTACGAGTCAGAAACCTGCAACAAGCCAATGCACTTCATGGACCACAATCTGTAACGTGCTTTGGAAAGCCTACAAGGAAGCTTGGAGAGATATAGAAGAGACAAGGGGCTAAAGAAGTGGATCTGAACAGGATTTACAAAGTCAAATCTGTAACCGTTTGGATACTTACTCAAAAAGGATAGATAGACTAGAAAGTAATTTGTTCAGCTACCTTATTTGTAGTAAGTAGGGTGTATCCATGTTCTATAAGGATACAGCCTCACTTCCTTAGTAAATTAACTTTGTAACTTTGTGAGTCAAGTTTTTCATACACTGTAAGCTGTATCTCTCTGAGAAAAATGAAGCTGAGAATAATATCATTTGTATTCACAGATTGTAGCAACCTTTATCTAATAATACATTAGATTAAAGTGAAATTGTGTCTTGTGTTATTCTTTATCCGCAACTTCTATCTTGCACACACAAACACTCTTGCTACGTAGACTCTAGCCAAAGAAAAGTTCAAGAATCCATTCACCCCCCCTCTGTATTCTTTTATCGTATTCAATACTCAACAAGTGGTATCAGAGCGGGCTGTTTATTCAAAAACAGAAAAACAATCATGAGTTCGAATCACTAGTACAGAATAGGCCTTTAGTGTCGCACTTTAGGCGCCGGTTATCTAGAGAGCCGTGGCTTATACATACTTTAGGCGTCGGTTTCTAGCTTAACCGACGCTTAAAGTCATTTTTGCTGGGTCTTTTGCTTCGGTCATGAAACAACCGACGCCTAAAACTCACCCTTTAGCGTCGGACTTTACTTAACCAAAGCCTAAAACCAACCTGTAGCGTCGCATAAACAACCGACGCCTAAAATCCAACCCTTTAGCATCGGTTTTTACTCAACCGATGCTTAAAACCGACCCTTTAGCATCGGTCTTCAAAATGCCGACACTATAAACATGTTTTGAGCGTCGGTTCTTGTAATGCCGACACTAGCAGATCTGATTTAAAAAATAAAAAAACATATAATAATTAAAACAAAAACATATCCTATAAAAAAAATAACAAAAACATATAATCAATCAACTCTCAGACACTCTTCACCCTCAAACCTTAACTCGCCGCAACTCCTCACTCTCGCGACGTGAACCTTTACACAAACTGATGAACATATACTCCGACTTCAAATTAAACTGAATCTTCAACTATTCAATTTCTCTTAATTGTTCGATTACACTCCATTATTCAATTGGGATATGTTGCTGGGTCTCTTAACTATATGATTTGCTAATTTGCTGATTGTATGATTTGAAGATTGACAACTACTGCTGATTGTTCGATTGGTACTCTCTCTCTTCCCCCCCTCCCCCTCCCCCCTCTCTCTCTCTCTCTCTCTCTCTCTCTCTCTCTCTCTCTCTCTCTCTCTCTCTCTCTCTTTCTCGTCTAATTAGGGTACGATTTCTCGCTTCTATACTTAGTTAAATTTCAGTAAAGTTGTTATTCGTTACAATAATTCAATTAAATAAATCTCTCTTATATGCTTGTATGTACATTTGTATCTACATATATTTTGATTGAGTTGTTTAATTTTGATTTGTTTGTTTACGATGAGTTTGTGTGTATAATTATATGATTTGTGTGTCTATTTTTGTTGTATAAGTAGTGTATATTACAGATATGTTGTTATGTATTGATGTGTGTATATGAAACGCTACAGTTTTGGTTTGAGAAATGATGTTCTTTTGGAGTGTTTCGTTGCTTAATAAGTTGTGGTCTCGTGCTATAAGTTATATGTACTTGGTTTTTGATATGTTTACTTGAATGTGTATGTATTGATATTTTGATCTGTTTGTTCTCGTTGATTTACGATAAATTTGTTTGGGCAGGTTCAACAATCGAACCTCAGTAATTCCGTGCGGTGGTTTCAATTCCAAGCCACCAGTGAGATACTTCGTGTTCATTGTAATGAATATCCGCTAGAGAAAATTTTAAAATGTAATTTGCGATAAAGTTGAGTGATATACTGATAGTGGTTTATTATGTCAGCAAATTAAAATTCTAACTTTGTGATGAATATTGGTGTTGTTTGTTTGGGCAGATATCAAGTGTTTTTTTTGTGCTATAACTTATATTGTGTATATTTTTTCTAGGATCTCCGTTCTCAGATCAAGAAGTTGATTCCAGAACAGCAGGTATATTTGATTTGAATAGGATTAAAACTCAACTCTACACAAACTATTTTGTTATGCTTGTTGTCATTTCTACATCCTAAACTGAGATCGGCTTTAATTTTTGTATATCTTGTTTTACTCTTAAGTAAAAATATTCTGCTTTAATAATTAGAAAAATAGGGTATGTTCGTCTGCAAAGTTAAAGCAACATATAACTGACTTGTAAGTTGAATACTTAGAAATAGGAAAATTGTTGGATTAGCCCTACTGGTGGGTCTACGATGGGCACAAACTGTTGGATTGCCTATTCTGAAGATATTTAGTGATTCTTTGCCTCTGGTCCAAGCATTGAGGAATAGAATTGAATATTAAAATGAACTAGGTATTCTTCTTGCTGATATTAGAATGTTGTTATCTAGTTTTTCAGAAGTAGAAGTTGGTCATATTAATCGCAAGTTCAACGTTAAAGCTCATAAATTGGCTGAACATGCGATTCAACTGGAAAATGAATCATCCTGGATGGAAGAGATACCTCATAGTGATAATCATAATATATGATCTGTATGAGTTGAGTGTTCCAGGGAGACTAGTTGCAGTGGAGTGTGTCTGGTTTAGTTGGAGTTGGTAATATCTAGACATAGGTCTTTTCCTCTAAATTTATTCTATATTTGGAGCCAAGTGATTGATTAATTTAAAGCATAAAGTTGTCTTGTAAAGCAGTGTGAATTGAATTACTATTTTGAATTATGAAATGAATAATGCTGAGATCAATTTTTTGGTAAAGGAAAAACATGAACTACTATCAACAGCTACAAGTAAGGTCAGGTAAATATTAACCTCTGTTTCTCACATGATTAATATGTGTTGCTTACTTTTATTATCCTGGATTGATACAGGAGTTTTTATATGTTATAAGTTTTTCTAAGTTGAGATCTCCTTGGCCTCAGTAGTAATGTAATCGTAGTAATGATCGTAAGTGGAAATGTTATTTTCAGGTAATTGAATATTGAATCACTGACAAAACATGATGGTTTCTATGTTTTCTTCTTATTTGATGATGGAAACTAGTTTCCAATTTGGTAAGGGATGGGGTAAATTTTAAATAGGTAAGGGACTAAAGGTTGTAATTTGGTTTCTGTCTGGTTAGCAAACTGGGTATCTAATTTTTTATATGATACAATGCATAATACCAGTAGTTGCCGGAGATTTCTAAGTTTTGCAATCTAGTATCAGATGGTTTTGTCTGTGATAACAGGCTATATTAAAGGAATTTTTTTCAGTGGTTTGATTTTTAGATATTGGAATTGGCCAGAGAGAGCTCCAGGACACCCTAACAATCACTACAGATTATAATGGGCGCACAAGTTGTCCTTCTCAGGTGGTTACTTCTCTTCATGGGTCTTAGCTTTAGTGATAGTCGTCTTTACTCGCTTGAGAAATAGAACTAAGGACTTTCTATTATCGAAGCGTCGCTGGTGGAAGTTGCAATAGTGCTGCTCTGAGAAAGCAATATTACTCTGCAGTTCTGACTTGATGAGAATATTCATTGGTATGACACCACATAAGATCTTCTCTTTTTACCTTATAATGTTGGATTTGATTGATTTATGTTTGATAGTTTACCTTCTTTATTTATAATCATAAGTGTTGCAGCTGCAGATAGTTTATTCATCAATATTTGCCAATTCATCTTTTGGTTGTGGCATATTTTTGCATTATAGGAAAGCCTTTAAACATTGTAAGAAGCATGTTTCTCATCTTTTTTTTCCTTTTGCAATTCATCCTCTGGACTGCAAAATTAGTACCGTACGTTTTGAAATTACATGGTCCTAAGTGTGAATTAGAGAGTAGAGAACGCACACTTAAAACAAGTAATTATACAATTGTACACATTTGATATCACGACTTGACACAATACAGTATATGGTAGTACAACAAAATTAAATTTCTATTAGTTAAAATTTTTCATCTCTTTGTTGAAATTTTTTAAAATGCAGGCATATTGAGCTCCTTAACAATATCATCTATAACAACTCATGAGTAAAAGTAGACAAGCACAAATAAATCAACACATGCATAGGGCAGTGGGAACTTAGTCAACAATTTGCCCTTCAATTACAAACAAAAGAAGTGAGTGCTAAGAAGATGTACTATGAAAATTAATGAAATGAGGAATAGAGTACTTTAAATAACAGAAGTCGTGGTCTTGTTATTTGGCCTAGAGTCTTTTAAGCCATTTATTTATAGAACAACTAAAAAGTTTATAGATTTGTAGGTTTTAATAATTCTTCAATTTGGTTCAAAATATTGTTAGATATTGTATGTTGGTGTAGGCTGTAGAAACATTAAGCCTTTTCAATATTCATGTTTTTTTTCTTCATGTTTGATTAATTTTGTTCTATCTTAATTTATATCTAACCAAAGGGTCCCTTTGGTTAGGTTTTTTTTTCCGTAATAATTTTATTAATTTTTTGTATAGATTTTTTAATAGTACTTTTAATGGTATGGTTGATTTTAACTTTTCTAATTTTGTTGTTTTATTATTGCAGGATTGAAGCCCCGGGTGTTTTTCTTTTCATCTTTAAAGCTTTATTATCTAAGTGTCCAAAGGCAACATGCGTGCCTTTTGGGTTAGATGGTAATCTTTTTGGAATGAAAGAAATCACTTTTCCCGTTTATTGTATTTCGGTACAATTTATGTACGAGTAAGTAATTCCTGACAAAAAAAAAAAAAAATAAATAAATAATAGGAAAATTGTACTTATTTCAGTTACTAGTTAAAAATTTGACTTGCCAATATTAACAATTTCATTCAACTACTATGACGGTGAAGTTCCTCTTTGTCATATGTTTGTGTTTTTCTACAGGAGCGCATTAAAAAACTCAAAGCAGAACATGGAAAGGTTCAACTGGGAAACATAACTGTAGTATGGTATATGATATTTAATTTCTCATTCGCTATTTTAATATATATGTAGATGTGTATGCAAGTTTCTTGTACTGTATGAATTGTTCAACAATCTTTAAAAAATTTCACGTACACCATTTATTGTAACCTTTTCCTAATTGCAAAGGTACTTGGCGGTATGAGAGGAATGACAATACTTCTGTGGGAAACCTCTTTACTTGAACCAGAAGAGGTATATGCATGGTGACTGACTTGTTTGGTTTGATGTTCTTTAGACCTTCATTAGTAGCGGTGTATTCATGTTACACATGAAGTAACTATATTTTTTGTGTTTTGAAATTTAGAATATTTTTCTTTTTCAGGGAATTCGCTTTAGGGGCTTGTCAATAACTGAATGTCAGAAGCTATTGCCAGGAGCAAAGCCTGGTGGAGAACCATTGCCCGAGGGTCTTCTCTGGCTTCTTTTAACTGGAAAGGTAGTTAATCAGGATATCTAATGGACTTCAATTATAATGACGAACTATGGATATCTTTTAGATTATGCTGCTATCGACCCTGCTATATCTCTGAATTGTATAGATAAAATATTTGTTCCCTCGTATACTTTAAACTTAATGACATCCAGATTCGAGCTTTAAACTTAATGATACTATATGGTAATATGACCTAAGAATAAAATCAATGTCGGAAGAAAATATTGTTGCTATAGAGGATTTAGAGGTACTACTACTATTAAAAATCTTGCGATCATATTCTAATGTAGATATCTTGAGTTCAGTTCCCCTATTCGTGGGCTTAGTTTTCTTATCAACCAATTGAGATGGTATATAAATCGTATAATCAGTTCTCAAAATTTGGGACTAATTTCCGCTAATCCTTTTAACACTGTTTTTTTCTTTAATGAGCGGTTGGGTGTGATCACTCTTGTCTTAATTTTAGTAGATTTGACTTCATCCTTTAACTGCAGTATAAGTTATTACAAGGTGGAGAAGTAGTAAAGACAGACATTCAGGTGGGTTATAACACACATCGATTTTCTTCTATTTCTATATGGCAAAAGTAAATGGGATCAGAAATTGTTGCTGGAAGTGTTGGTTTGTTATAGAGTAAGCTCTCCAATATATACTCTTTCTTTCTTAAGTCACAGAAGAAATAAGTAATAGCTTGTAAACAGCATTTTACATATCTGCATGTCAAATGTCACTTAGGCTATGTTTTTTTCTTTAGAATTTGAATTAGTTATCTTTTAAGCACTAGGGTAGTACATTCCAAAGAGATAATAGAATTTGCTCTGTTTCTTGACTTGAGCTGTGTACCCACTTTGTTAAAATGTTGCAAGGCCAAAGCTGATGTGATGTATCAGGCAGAGTATTGCCCGTGAAATGAAATCCTCAATCCAGGTTGAGACAGACTTAGCATAGTGAATAGCAAAGCTCGGATTAAGAAAGAGTAGAGAGTGAAAGAGTATTTGATAAGATAAATATTAAAATTAAACTATTGTTCTAAGTTTAGGAGATTTATTTGCCTATTGGCAATCCATAGTGGATTACAAAGATCTCTCCCTGTTGTTATTTTATAGTTTACCCAAGAAATTTTCCTGTATTATTATGCTATATGCCTTAAACAGTAATGTGCATCTGTTCTATCATAGTGTCTATGTTGATTTCATAATTATAAATAATATATTACTAGTAACTGAAATTATTAAAAACAAAACAATGACTATGCCTATATATATGATATGCATTTTTTTAATTCTTAGTAATAATAAAGTTGCATCAAACAGATTTCAAAGTGACACGATTTGGGGATTTTGTTGAGGCTAGAACAGTGCAATGCTCATCTTTCCGGTGTTTAGTTGACTCGCATAAATTTCTGTTATCTGAAGGTAACTTTCTAGTTTTCCAAACTCTTATGTCACATTTGCTTTTAGTTAATGTCATATTCAATAAGGCTTCCATACGGATAGGTGAATGTGGGCATTGTTACCTAGAAATATGTGACAATATGCTAAACTTTCATACTGATTTGAATATATCTGATTAGGTGTTCTGCATCAACTTGTACTTTGAATTATATGGATGTCCCTGTTCTCTTGCACTCTTCTCTGTTTTGCACTTAATATGCATATTAACATCTCTACCTAGCATTTATCCTTGTTATTGAACATGCAGGACATCCTGATCGTATTATGCAGTGGTTCTCCAGCTTTGCGGGGAGTGGTGATTTGCAATATAGAAAAGGTGCCAAGGCATTATCACAATTTGCTTTTGTGAATCGAGACATCTATGTATTGAAACTAATTCTGGGCTTTGAAATACTTTATTATTCTGTTCAAATGGGGTTCATCAAAAGTGTAAAGTCTGTTTAGGTAGCTAGATAGAAGGGCTAGGAGCATAGTCACTGGTAGCATGACAAGATTTACTAATTGTGTAATTTATTTCTTGGATTATGTAATTTCTTGGATATAATCATCTATTATGTGAAAAGGAGTTTCTGAAATTGTAATTATAATTTGTTTTTAAAAATGTGGAATTTATTGTAATTTTATATTTTTTTAAAAAATTTGGACTTTATGCGTCGGTTCTGGAGAAACCCGACGCTAAAAGCATGTCTTTATGCGTCGGTCATTTAACTCAATCGATGCCATTAACCTACTTTATGCGTCGGTCTTTTAATTCAACCGATGCCATTAACCTACTTTATGCGTCGGTTTTTTTAACTTAACCGACGCTATAGTAAAAGAATATGCATCGGTTATTAATCAACCGACGCCTTTGGCCAATATTTTGCGTTGCCTAATCAACCGACGCTTAAAATCTATACCTATAGCGTCGCCTACATATGCTACGCCCAAAAACCGACGCCTAAAGCCTATTTTGACCGACGCTAAAAGCCTATTCTATAGTAGTGAATACACCAAAGACTACAGGAACGGTGAAGGTCCCTAAGTTTGACAAAGAGAATTACAACCTCTGGAAGATAAAGATGATGTTGTTCATCAAAGCCTCTCATCCTTTGTATCCTGAGATTCTCAAGAATGGTCCTTTTGTTCCACAACAAGAGATACCAGAGAAGATTGTTGGAACCACAACTATCCCAAGATCTTATGAGGCCAAGGATCCATCAAAATGGACAGAATCAGAAAGGGAGAAGGTTGCTCTTGACAGCCACCTCATGTTGCTTATCATTGATTCCATGGACATGTCAATGTTTGCAAACATTGCATCATGTACATCTACCAAAGAAATGTGGGATCACATTGAGGTGTTGTGTGAAGGAACTGATGAGGTTAAGGAAAACAGGAAACAGATACTGGTCACACAGTATGAGGCTTTCATGGCACAGCCCAAGGAAAGCATTACTGAGATGTTTGAGAGATTTCACAAGCTAGTTACTGAGTTGCAGATGAATGGCAAGGTTTACAGTACCAAGGAGTTAAACATGAAGTTTCTGCTATCCTCACCAAACCATCTAGAGCAAAGGGTCATTTCTCTAAGGGAAAGAGATTTGAACAAAGTTACATATGATGTGCTCTATGGAGTTTTAAAAACTCATGAGCTTGAGTTGCTTCAGAAAAGGGCTATCCAAGCCAATCAAGGTAGAATGGTAAACACATCGTGTGCCTTGATTGTCAACAAATCTATTCAAGACCTAGAAGCATCCACAAGCCAGTTAAGGATAGAGGAGGTAGTAGAAGAGGAAGAAACTGAACCTGAGGTAAGTGAACCTGTTGAGGAGAAGGAGGAAGAAGAGTTTTACACTCTTGAAGAACTAGATGGAATGGAAAACACTTCATATGCTTTCATGGCCAGAAAATTTCCAAACATCAAATTCAAAAGGAATCAACCCTTCAAACCCAAAACCCAAAACCATTCATTCAACAAAAGCAAGGCACCTGTGAAACCAAACAAGAATAAGTTTAAAACCAGCCATGTGGATAGGTCATCTGTAAGGTGCTATAGATGCAATGACCTAGGGCATTTTGCTAGTGAATGCAAGAAGCCTAAAAAGAAGGATAGAGATTATCTTGAGCTTGAAGCTAAGTATGAGGCCCTTCTGAAAAAGCAGACACAAGGTAAGGCCTACATAGCTGAAGGGAAGTGTTGGGATGATTCTGACAGTGATGGAGAGGAGCAAGAATTCTGCAATTATGCCTTGATGGCCAATTCCAAGGATGACACATCTCCATCAGACCCTGAGGTACCATCTCTCACTACTATAGACATGTCTGTTTCAGAGTATAAATGCATGATTGAACAACTATCTGTTGAAATGTTTAACATTCATACTAGTATGACTGCTGCTAATGAAGAGATTGCTAAACTGTCTACTAGAAATGAAATGTTAACCAAAAAGAATGAGGAACTTGAGCTAACTGCTATGCAAATAGAAAACCTTAAGAAAGAAGTTGAATATCTGCATAATAAGGTGTTGTGTGCTAGTCAGGTTGAAAAGGCTCTTAGGGATGAATTAGCTGAAAATGAATTCAAACTAAAAACTTTCAAGAAATCATCTGTGTGACAGCCCCAAATCCGGGGTCATAAATCTGGGCCATCACGGACCAATTTCCATTCAATATCCATATCTCTTGGGACTTTTTTTTATACTTATGCAGTTGACCCCACAATAATAAATACACACACACACACCATATTTTCGTACTTTCCATATTTTAACCGCTCCAAAACCACCATTCCACACTCATTTCAAACCATACTCCAAGTGGTCTACATCCCAACCTTGGTTACAAGTCCACATCACAACTCCCATATCAAAACAACTCACAAATAACACATAATCATCATAAACTTTACATTTACATCACTAAGCTACTAACCCACTTAAGTTCCACCATAAATACAAAAGATCCAGAGCAGTTATACCTTCTTGAAGCTTTAAAGACACTTAATAAGCCTTGGGTACACCTTAAACCACCTTGAATTAGCTTGAATCAACTAAAGGAACCATTAAAACAAGGTTAACACTTGAAAATTACTATTCATTCACTATTCATCTTCAACTTTGAGAATTTTGTTACCTTACTAAATGATGATGGGTGGCTATGAAACTTTGTGAATCTCTCTTTCTATCCTCCAAGAGCATCCATGATTTTCCTCTTGATTTAATCTTGAAGCTAGCTAGGGTTTTGGATTTTTTTTTTCTTTCTTGAAAATTCGAATGGGGTGATGAAGAGCATGAGATGATGTTTTCTCTTGCTAATTTGATCTTATCTCACTAATATTATGTTAGCTTGTCTTAGAAGCTTGGTTGATATTTTCCTTTGCAATTGACTAATTTACCCTTGGTTTTAAGTTAGTGGAAAATGACATCACTAATGATGTTATTAAGATGAGCTAATATTCTCATTTCTTGATTTTCTAAATAGCATGCTAATAATCTTGGTAGATAATAATGTGGTATATATCCTTGTTATATTACTAATCTTGGTTGCTTGGTTTCCATACTCGTCAAATTGTGGTTCGTTTCGAATATATCTCATTATCTCAGTGGTTCTGAAATCATTTAACAATCCAAATTCCTTTGGTATTCTCTTATCTTAATAATCCCCTGGTTTAATCTAAATTCACTAATCCCTCAATATATAATTCTTTTAATATTTCCATGCTCCTTAATGTCCAATAGAAGCTTATTCGAAATCAAAATCTTAAAAATCCATGTTCAGGAATTTCTGGAATCTATCGTCATTTCGAGTCACTTATTTTCAATGTACAACACTAATATGGTTTCTGTTTACTCATTTTCCGTTTCCATTATAGAGTACTTATATACCATTTCTCTAAATCCTCGAAATTTACTATTCATGTGACCACTGTAGCTTTGCTAAAGTTAGGGTTATTACAGTCTTCCCCCCTTAACAGGATTCCGTCCCGGAATCACGTTGAAAATGTCCATAGATACCTCTTTCATCCACACTTCTAACTTCTACACCACTTTCTCTATCCTTTTCCTTCATAATATCTCTATCTTGTTTGCGCAAAAATACACCAACATAATCTTGCTTGTCATTCATCAACATGCCATTTAGCTTATTAATAGTAGTGCTTTCACTATCTTTATCTCTCATTCCTCTTTTAGCTAAGGTTATCGGCCACCACATTGGCCTCCCTTGAATGATAGTGTATCTCACTTATGGTTTATCTATATTTTGATCTCTATCATGACATAAAATATGAATACTTCAGTCTTATTATATCTTGCCTCTGTAAAATCCTCCAGAAATCTGACTAGAATAAGATTCCTTGACACAATTGTAAGAAACTACTACCTATAATATATATTTCCTGTTCGTATCTAAACAAGTCTGTGGTTTACCCCCAAAATACTATTATTCTCCTTTTCATAGAATTTCTAACCCCTAATAGATACTGATTTTCCTTATCTAGATTGTCAACCTACCTATACCATTCATTGGCCACATTGATTCCTAACCAACATTTACACTTAGAAGATTAAATAATAAGAGACAAAGTTCACCTGCATCTGTATCCGGCTTTTTCAATGCTTCCCCTAAAGTCATATTGTACACTCTGGCAGTGGGTTTATTTGAAGCAGTCGTACTTTGTCCCGGCGCAGATGACCCACCGGAACGGCAATCCTAGCAAAGTGTCCTAGTTTCCCACACTGGTAACACTTGATCTCACCTCGAGGGTTCGTATCAGCTGATGGACACCTGTCCTGATAATGCCCTTTCTGTCCACACTTAAAACAGGTCACACCTAACACTTTACACGTTCCGGCATGCTTCCTACCACACATCTCACAATCTGGTAATGGCGGTCGTGATTGATTTGACTGAAAGGTTCCTGTGGATCTACCACCCTGATTCACAGTCTCACTGGTAGCCTTATTATTCCCTGACTTTCCTCCAAACTTGGGTTTTTTGTCCTCTACCAACTCTGTTAAAGTAGCTTCCCTCACTTGAACCTCCCTTTGGACCCTCAAGTTTCCTTTTCTTGTTCTCTCGACCTATTTGGGTTTGTTCACTCTCGGCTTCTATAATAGATGCCTTCTGGACCACTGCAGCATAATCAGTCAACTCAAATGGTGCCACTCGCGTTCGTAGCCATGGTTTCAATCCTTGTTGGAACCTTTTTGCTCTTTTTTCTTCAGTACGCACAAATTCGGGAACAAACATCGACAGTTCTGTAAATTTAGTTTCATACTCAGCCACTGATAGATTATCCTGCTTTAATTCCAGAAATTTCATCTCCACTTGGTTTTCCAGATACCTAGGGGAATACTTATCTAGAAACACCCTAGTGAAACGTTCCCAAGTTATCACTCCCGCTCCCTCTAGATTTTTCTTAGCTTCCCACCAATAATTTGCCTCTCCCTTTAAGAGATAGGCTGCAAAGATTGTTTTCTGATCTTCCTCTACCCTCAATATCGCAAAAGCTTTTTCCATATCTTTTAACCAGGCTCGGGCTACTACTGGGTTAACAGTTCCCTCAAACTCTGGGGGTTTCAATGACTTAAAGGCACGAAAGGAGTTAGCTGCCTGATTAGGAAGAACAGGTGGTGGTTGAGGGTTCTGTGGATTATCCAAATTCTGCCTTAATAGTTCCATGAATTGGTTAAAGGGATCACCGCCCTGATTTCCTTGTTGTTCAGTTGATTCATCTTCCTCTTCTTCTTCATGATTTTGTTCATTATGAGCATTTTCATTCTGTCTATTATGACTTTCTTCCTCTCTCTCAAGTTTTCTTGCATTTGTTCTATTATTACGCTTAGGCGGCATGATTCTGTATATATCAATATTTTCCATTAATCACCCAAAATTTAGGGTACAATATACATCATTTCCATATATACATAATCATATCATTAGTTAACTCATTTATGCATTTCAATATTTTTAACTTTACGCAGTTAGTATCTAGTTATATTACAACTTTAACAAATAAGCATATCACCATTAGCACAATAACCTTTTCATTTAAGTCAATCACCTGCCATACATTAATATTTCCAAATCTCAGCGTTTATTATCAAAATACGATAGAATTTGGCAAAATACATAAACTTCATTAATTCACATAAATATTTTACAACTTATGGATACATCCTTCACTACTAGTTAATATATACATCATAAAGTACAAGGTTCGAAACCCAAAAACATATCCGTACATACTAATCCGCTATAACAAAAGTACTACTAACTGTCCTCTAATCAGACTGGGATTAAGACAGTAAACAACTAACCTAATCCCCAAAATGACATCAACAAGATGACTAGTCTGATTAGTGTCTAAGACTACTACTCCGAATCACGGTAACGCCGCTCTGACAACGTCTCTGATCTGCACTACCATAGTGGTGACTACATCTACTATCTGAGCCCTCCATACTGGATCCCCTCTGTCTCCCAACATCCTCCTAATATCACCGAGTGCCCGCAACTCGATACTAACTAAGCCCAAAGACAACCTATCTGGTATCACACCTCCTCCTCTTGGTCTATCTAACCTCTGCACAAGTGTATCTATAGTCCGATGGGACTCCTCCAACTGTCCCTGTAGGACAAAGTACTCTGATAATAGAATAGTTGGCAACTGATCACCTGGAAATATAGGTGCCTCCTGAGGGGGTATAGCAACTGGGGGAGGTACATCTACAAGTGGGGGTGCATCTACTGGTGGAGGTGGGGGAGGTGCAAATGGTGGGGATGGAGGAACTGGCTCCTTGTCCGCATCCTCAGAAGGATCATCCTCCAACTTATCCTCTGATAAAATAAAGTGTCCCGGTGGAGTGAATAGCTCAGCTGGGTCCTCAAAAGGGTCAGGGCTAGGTAGAGGAGATGGAATAGGTGAGGGCACTGGATCAGGTATAACAGGGGTAGGAATCACATGAATATCGGTCCACTCGGTCTCCTCCTCCTCCTCCTCAGCTATGACTGACAACCTAGGCCTCTTACGCAAGGGCCTCTCCTCCTCGGGGATATATGACCGCACTCGGGAAGGACCTGCCCCATCAGATCCTACAAAAGGTCTACCAGTGTATGGTACTATGGCTACAGCATCCCTCTGCCTGCGCTCCTCTGCCTCCTCTCTCAGGCTCTGCTCATATCTCTCCCTGGCACTAGCACGTCGTCTCTCCCTGAGGTCATCAACAGCATAGTCTGGCACCTCTACTCCAACTAGCTGCAGGTCTATAATCTCCTGCTCGGACAATCCTAGCCACTGGGGGTCCCGACTCGGCTCACCCATCTCCGCTCCCTATAATAAAACATAAAATTCTATTAGTAACGGTCTATAAAATTATAATATATGCTTAAAATAAATACTACCTGCGATATACCACCCCTGAACTTGATGGAAGTTCACAATTTATATTATAACTGATACATTTATTATTATCACTCTTGTTCCTGAGCATTATGACTCTTAGCTCTGATACCAAACTGTGACAACCCCAAATCCGGGGTCATAAATCTGGGCCATCACGGACCAATTTCTATTCAATATCCATATCTCTTGGGACTTTTTTTTATACTTATGCAGTTGACCCCACAATAATAAATACACACACCAGTCATATGCTCAGAGAACAACATTCACCATAAAAGTTTAGAGTTGAGAGTTAAAAGAGTTATTACAAACCAGGATCATACTTAAGTACATTGTTGAATAACACTTCAACATGAAGCGTTCCAACAACCAAGAGTTTATTATATGTCTTCATACTTAATTATACATAAGTTCTCAGAACCCGTCTGCCTCTATGCTACCTCAGGAATCGATGCTAGCGTGCTCTCAGAAGGTCGCCTTCCCCCTACCCTCTTGCGGGGCATTCTGCGAAGTATTGGCATACCTAGCTGTATATAGATAAGTAGAAAGAGTGAGCTATAATAGCTCAGCAAGATAATATTGTAAACTAGAATTTAAAATGTGAATAGGTATACATATATATGCATATGTAAGCGGAAATCAATTATAAACTTTAAGGAAGAATAAAACTCTTATATTTAATAATACATCATCCACTTACTATTATAAGAAAGAAGTCTAGGATAATATAGTATCAGTTTCTCTTCTTAAATAATATAACAATCAATATACCCTTTCAGTGTAATATTTCAAGATAATATAAATACTTGAATAAATCTCTCACTATCACCTTCTCATTTCCTTCTTATGCAACAATTATATAAATTAATATAAAATCAGTTTCTCTTCATCTATGACAATAATTCCATCGTTTCATATCATTTTCCCTTTTCAGTATACCAATCTGACTTTATCGTCGATTCTTTATTCAAAAATTTTGGGGGTTTTCACTGTTGCCGAATACGTGAGGCACGATGATCAGTCGTCCTCCGTACCCGTCCCTTTTACTACCGGTAGACGGAGGTAGGTTCGCCACCATCCCCCAGGAGGAAAGGTTCTCCACCATCCTCCCTCGGCAACTCTTGGGCCGGAATAAGATGTTTGGTGCTGGACTGTGCCACTCCCACATAGCCTCTTACGCTTTATGTTGCAAATCCCCCCTTTTTTTTATCAAATCATCATTCCATTTATGAAACACCATTCCACATTTGCCTTTTATCATTCACTCATATCATTTCCATTCTCGCACATTACTTCTATAATATATATATATATATATATATATATATATATATATATATATATATATATATATATATATATATATATAACATAATGCTTTGATTATGCTCCAGACATCTCTTCCATATTCAAGAAATCAAATATACGTTTATATTCATAAAATATTCCGTCTATTTTTAGAGTAGTGAATAATAATCAAATAATATTTATTAAACCACTGATACTCAAAAAGAATATTTTTAATATAGTATTATAAACCATATAACCCTAGATAACAACTGATACCATTCTCTTTCATATTTCTTTTACCATAGAGCATATTCGCTCCACTCGTAATCACCTCTATATTCATTTTTCAGAAATCATATCCATCTCTCCTTAATTTCCCAAAATCAAGGAAATATATTCTTTGCAATATAGCAATAATAACATCACATATATGTATATATATTCCATGATATCATTATTATTCCGAAGATAAATAATTTTCAAAGTAGGGATAGAAGGATCTTGCCTTGATCTCGGTAAGTCGGAAGTATAGCTCGTGGCTCTCCCGAAGTCTCTATAAACACAAAAGAATCATCGTTAGAATACTACGTCTCTTACTCACCTTACCCTTATATAATAACACTCTTTTAATATCCCATTACTATCTCAAAAGGTTTCGAGGACTTAACCAATCTTATTCCCGATTAAAGTTTTTAACGATTTCCATTATTCCCTTAACAACCACTCCCGACTGTAAAAATTCTCATAATTCATAAATTTCGAATTTTGACATAAGGTCAGTTGGTAATGTCTCTCTGACCACCCTACTACAATATCCCAAAATTTCATAATATTTAAAAATGTCTAAGTAGGACGATCATAGCCTCAAAGTTAACACAATTACATTTTCTCGGTTTCCGAACGCCTTTCACTAAAACTGACTTTTCTCCTAAACCGTACGTCAGATTTTAACGTACTTTATATCAAAACGATCTATGAACAAAACTCTATCATTTCATGGTCAATTGGTAACCTAGACAGTAGGGTACCGTCCGGATACAGGGGTCAAAAACAGGGCAATTTACATCCTAACGAAAATCGGACATTATAACTGGTGTACTTTCGTACTTTCCATATTTTAACCGCTCCAAAACCACCATTCCACACTCATTTCAAACCATACTCCAAGTGGTCTACATCCCAACCTTGGTTACAAGTCCACATCACAACTCCCATATCAAAACAACTCACAAATAACACATAATCATCATAAACTTTACATTTACATCACTAAGCTACTAACCCACTTAAGTTCCACCATAAATACAAAAGAGCAAGAGCAGTTATACCTTCTTGAAGCTTTA
The DNA here is from genome assembly GCA_037693485.1 of Kitagawia praeruptora. NCBI lineage: Eukaryota > Viridiplantae > Streptophyta > Magnoliopsida > Apiales > Apiaceae > Kitagawia > Kitagawia praeruptora. Next base: position 139,424,369 of record CM075351.1, on the reverse strand, counting down.
AAGACACTTAATAAGCCTTGGGTACACCTTAAACCACCTTGAATTAGCTTGAATCAACTAAAGGAACCATTAAAACAAGGTTAGCACTTGAAAATTACTATTCATTCACTATTCATCTTCAACTTTGAGAATTTTGTTACCTTACTAAATGATGATGGGTGGCTATGAAACTTTTTGAATCTCTCTTTCTATCCTCCAAGAGCATCCATGATTTTCCTCTTGATTTAATCTTGAAGCTAGCTAGGGTTTTGGAATTTTTTTTTTCTTTCTTGAAAATTCGAATGGGGTGATGAAGAGGATGAGATGATGTTTTCTCTTGCTAATTTGATCTTATCTCACTAATATTATGTTAGCTTGTCTTAGAAGCTTGGTTGATATTTTCCTTGGCAATTGACTAATTTACCCTTGGTTTTAAGTTAGTGGAAAATGACATCACTAATGATGTTATTAAGATGAGCTAATATTCTCATTTCTTGATTTTCTAAATAGCATGCTAATAATCTTGGTAGATAATAATGTGGTATATATCCTTGTTATATTACTAATCTTGGTTGCTTGGTTTCCATACTCGTCAAATTGTGGTTCGTTTCGAATATATCTCATTATCTCAGTGGTTCTGAAATCATTTAACAATCCAAATTCCTTTGGTATTCTCTTATCTTAATAATCCCCTGGTTTAATCTAAATTCACTAATCCCTCAATATATAATTCTTATAATATTTCCATGCTCCTTAATATCCAATAGAAGCTTATTCGAAATCAAAATCTTAAAAATCCATGTTCAGGAATTTCTGGAATCTATCGTCATTTCGAGTCACTTATTTTCAATGTACAACACTAATATGGTTTCTGTTTACTCATTTTCCGTTTCCATTATAGAGTACTTATATACCATTTCTCTAAATCCTCGAAATTTACTATTCATGTGACCACTGTAGCTTTGCTAAAGTTAGGGTTATTACAATCTGGTCTAGTGAAATCCTACTATGAGAAAATTGAAGCAAAACCCAAGGCTGCTATAGACTTGATTATGACACTCTTAAACAGAGAAAAGGCTATGCTGTCATTGAAGATGACACAGTTGTTCATGAGGAAGTGCCTCACATTTTGAAAAAGACTGAAAATCCAATTTTTAAGGAACCAACATTTGAAATTGATGAGGATGCCTTACTCATCAAACAAATGTTGAATGATGAGGATGAGGCACAATCAAATGAACAACAAGCATCATCCAAGAGTGAGAGTGTCAAGTCAAAAGACAAGGAGCCAGTAGTTGATAGGCCAAGACCTAAGAAGTTTGTTAAGTTTGTTTCAGCTGGGAAGAGTGAATCAGAAAAGAAAGTGACTAAGAAGAAACAGAACAGAAATGGCAAGTTAGGGATTAACAAGGATAACAACTATGCTTATATGCCTAATGCCCCTAGGAAAACTTGTCAGAACTGTTTCAGTACCAATCATTTAACTCATGCATGCAAGAAACCTGCTGGTAGTGTATCTAAACCTTTCTATGATTGTTCTGTGCCTCTAAGACATAGAGATGCACCATTTTGTGATAAATTTGATTGTATGCCATGTAATATGAATGTTATGACTAGTTGTTTCAATCTGAGAAGGCAATTCATTGATGGTTGTATCAGTCACAATTCTCACACACACTACACCAGGTCAAAGTCTTTGAGTCCTCCTAAAGCTAGGAAGGCACCTCTGTCACCTAAGTCTGAAACCTCAGGTTCTAAGACTTCTAACAGTGACAAGAAGACTAATGCCAAGAAAGTTGACAAGAATGTTGTTTATGATAAAACTGTTTCTAAGTCACATGGACCCAAACTTGTTTGGGTACCAAAGGAAAAGTAATACCTTTGTGTTTGCAGGGCAAAGAAAGTGAAAAGAAGGTCATGTGGATTTTGGACAGTGGATGCTCAAATCATATGACTGGTGATATGGTCCTGCTATCACAATATGAGGAAAAGGCTGGCCCAATGGTTGCTTTTGGAGATGACAGCATGGGTAACACATTGGGATATGACAAGTTGAAAGTTGGTAATGTCATCATTGAAGATGTAGCACTAGTCAAGGGGCTCAAGCATAATCTGCTAAGTGTTGGTCAGTTTACTGATAGGGGATTCAAGGTGGATTTTGACAAAGATGAATGTTTGATCACCCACAAGAAGACTGGTGATTTTGCTCTATCTGGAGTAAGGAAGGGAAGCCTGTTTGTAGCCAATATGGATTCTACAAACAAGGACAAAATTTGTTGCTTTTACTCAAAAGCATCAAATGAAGATTGTTGGCTGTGGCACAAGAAACTATCACACCTGAACTTCAAAGCCATTAATTCTCTAGTCAAAAGAGAGTTAGTGAGAGGCATACCCACACTCGAATTCTGTCAAGAAGGAGTGTGTGAGGCTTGTCAAAAAGGAAAGATGAAAAGATCAAGCCACAAGACAAAGACAGTGACATCAATAACCAAGCCCCTACAACTCATTCATATGGATTTGTTTGGGCCTGTCAACATTATGTCACTAGGAAGAAAGAAGTATGCCTTGGTGATGGTTGATGATTTTACAAGGTATACATGGGTGGAATTTCTGGCATCAAAAGATGAGGCTCCATAAGTAATCATTGAGCATATAAAGAAAGTTGATAAGGAAGCAAAGGCCAACAATGCAAGTGTGATTGCACTGAGAAGTGATAATGGAACAGAGTTCAGAAATGCCATACTTGAAGCATTCTGTAAAGAGAATGGTATTTCTCAGCAATTCTCAGCTCCAAGGACTCCACAACAAAATGGAGTTGTTGAGAGGAAGAATAGAACTTTAATTGAGGCTGCTAGAACAATGTTACTTGATGCAAAAATGCCTACATGTTTTTGGGCTGAGGCTGTGAGCACTGCATGCTATATCCAGAATAGAACCCTCATCAACAAAAACACTGGAAAGACACCTTATAATTTGATGACTGGAAAGAAGCCCACTCTTAAGTATGTTCATACTTTTGGAAGCAAATGCTTTGTATTGAAGGATAATTCTGAATATGTTGGAAAATTTGATGCAAAAGCATTTGAAGGAATTTTTCTTGGCTACTCTATGGAAAGAATTGCATACAAGGTTTATGTCATCAGTCAAAAGAAAGTTATGGAAAGCATAGATGTGACATTTGATGACAGCAAACTACCTGGACTAGAAGAAGCCAATGATGAAGATAAAGATCCATTGAAGTTTGATAATCTAGATGATTCTGATGAAGAGACTGAAACTAAAGTTGAAACTCGAGTTCAACAAACTCAAGTGAATGATGATACAAGAGAAGAATTTGTGCCAATCAATAGTGAAGGAACAAGCATCCAAGACACACCTGTGAGTAGTGGCAACTTCACAGGGGGAGGAAATGAGAATGACCATGATGTGGATGATGAAGCAACATCAAGAATGATAAATCAGGCTGAGCACTCAAGGAAATGGGATAGATCATACACTGCAGAGCAAATCATTGGAGATCCTAATGCAGGAGTAAGGACTAGGAGAGCAACTCAGAATGAGTGCCTCTATGGCTGTTTTCTATCACAAGTTGAGCCTAAGAAACTTGATGATGCACTGTTGGATCCAGATTGGATTATTGCCATGCAAGAGGAGCTGAATCAATTTGAAAGGAACAAAGTATGGGAACTTGTGCCTGCACCAAAGAACATAACCATTGTTGGAACAAAATGGGTTCTAAAGAATAAGATGGATGAAGCTGGTGTAATTATAAGGAACAAAGCAAGGTTGGTTGCAAAAGGATACTCTCAACATGAAGGCATTGATTATGATGAGACATTTGCTCCTGTTGCTAGATTGGAAGCCATTAGAATATTCTTGGCATTTGCTGCTCATTCAAACTTTAAAGTATATCAAATGGATGTCAAAAGTGCATTTCTGAATGGAGAGTTGGAAGAAGAAGTTTATGTGCAACAACCACCTGGTTTTGAGGATCCATACTTCCCAGAATTTGTCTACATATTGCTTAAGGCATTGTATGGACTTAAGCAGGCTCCAAGAGCATGGTATGATACTTTATCACAATTTCTTCTTGAAAATCAATTCACTAGAGGCACACTGGACAAGACATTGTTTTACAAGAAGCATGGTGATGATCTTATCTTAGTTCAGATCTATGTGGATGATATCATTTTTGGTTCTACAAATGAGAAGCTGTGTGAGAAATTTTCTAAACTCATGCAGAGCAGATATGAGATGAGTATGATGAGAGAGTTGACATTCTTTCTTGGGTTGCAAGTCAATCAAAGGAAGGATGGTATCTTTATCAGTCAGACCAAGTATATCAAGGATTTATTGAAGAAATTTGATTTGGAAGACTGCTCACCTGTAAAGACACCCATGGCCACTGCCACTAAATTGGATGAAGATGCTAAAGGCAAGAAAGTAGATATCTCGGTCTACAGAGGCATGGTTGGTTCTCTACTCTACCTCACTGCAAGTAGGCCAGACATCATGTTTGCTACATGCTTGTGTGCAAGGTTTCAATCAAACCCAAAAGAATCACATTTGGTTGCTATAAAAAGGATCTTTAGATATCTGAAGGGCACTCCAAACTTGGGACTATGGTATCCTAAGGACACAGGGTTCAATCTGGTTGGTTATTCTGATGCTGATTATGCTGGATGCAGAATGGATAGGAAAAGCACCTCAGGTAGCTGCCAGTTTCTTGGAAAAAGGTTAATCTCTTGGTATAGCAAGAAACAACAATCTTTGTCAACTTCTACAGCTGAGGCTGAATACATAGCTGCTGGAAGTTGCTGTGCTCAAGTGCTTTGGATTAGAAATCAACTTAGAGATTATGGACTTGTGTTGGAAAGAATTCCAATCATGTGTGACAACACAAGTGCAATCTCTATAGTTGCCAATCCTGTCAATCATTCTAGGACAAAGCACATTGACATCAGATATCATTTCATAAGGGAACATACAGCTAATGGAACCATTGAGTTGCATTATGTTTCTATAGACAAACAACTAGCTGACATATTCACTAAGCCATTAGATGAAGCCACCTTCACAAGGTTGGTTAGTGAGATTGGAATGCTGAATTCTTCAGATTCTGGCTAAGTGAATACAGCATATAGATTGTTGCAGCAGTAAACACTTACTTTATCTAAATTCTCAATATTTTTGGAGTAAGTGTTGGCTGAAATATGATTTATAAATTGTTCAAATCTGTTGCATATTTTGAAAATCATATTCTCTTGTTAACTTGAAATTTCTATGAAATTTTGAGAAAATCACTGTTTAATTTACTAGAATATTCGTGAATGAATATGGCTGGTAAATTTTAAAAGATAGTGAAAATTGAGTTTCTATGAGTATAATTCGACAAGTCAGACTTCTCAAGTGATTCACTATTCGACATCTCTAACAAGTCTCATTAGAGCACTCTCAAGTTCTCGAATATAGTCTTTTAGAGTTCTCGAATAGAGGTTTCCTTGACTTCTCGAATATATTGTTTTAGTTCTCGATTGACTGAGTTCTCGAATACTATATTTGAGTTCTCGAATCACTTGAAAAGGCTGATTTCTCGCTGAATTTTAACCGATTTTGGATTTTTATTCAGAATTTAGAATTACTCATAAAAACATATTTTGCCTAATTTAGATTTATTTTTAAGTTAGATAACTGCCAGCTGTGAGCTACAACCTGCTTGAGTTATCGAATAAGCCTTTCTTGACTTCTCGAATAGTTGTTTTCTACTTCTCGAATGCCTGACTTGTCGATACAGAACATACATCTAATCGACAATTCAAGTACTTCATACTTTTATAACTTCACATCTATTCGACTCATTTCATTCGATTTCTCAAGCATCCAAACTCCCAAAACCTCTGAAACCCTAACTGCAAAAGCTAAATTTCTTCTTCAAACCTTCGATTTCTTCTCTCTCTTTCTCTCTCTCTCTCACACAAATGGCAACAGTAAAGTTCAACACCAATTTCATTGCTTTAACTAGTGATGTTGAAGCACCCAACGCAAATTTCAAGTGCTTTGTGAAGTGGATGTCTGAATCGTACATTAAGAATGCTCTATCTGTTAACCCAACTCTGTACCTCGACATTCTAGAACAGTTTTGGCAGTCTGCTACAGTGGAAGTGGTGGCTCTTGACTCTGCAATATCCTCGTACATCATCTACTACAAGATTCAAGACAAAAATCTCACTATCACCACAGAGGATATGAATGCGGCACTTGGGATGGGTATCAAAGAAGAGGTGTATGACCCACTTGCTACAAATGCTGAATTAGAAGACTTCTTTGATTTCATCAAATATGTAGACAGAATCAATCTTGGGCACTTGAACAGGAAGCATTTGAGGAAGGAATGGAGTTATGTGTTTGCTACACTTCTTCAAGTCTTCACTGCAAGAAAATCTAGCTATGACCAAATCAGTACTCCTGCACAGCAAATAGGCTATGCCTTAGCTTATGGAAAGAAGATAGATGTTGGTCTCATCATTCTGCAGGAGCTGTATGGGAGACTTGGTAAGAATTCAACCAAGAGAGGTAATGAAATTTTCTTCCCTCGCTTTATTCAATCTGTCCTTAATTTCTTAGATGATAAATTGATTGAATTAGATGGGATGAATAAAAATAGAATAGGCTATCCTAAATCCATGACCAAACTCATTTTTGGTAATTTGGAGACTAGGAATGATGTGAATGTAAGACTTAACATAACTCCCCATATGGAGAGTTTGTTTAGAACTTACCCCCACAACATGCCAACATTTGCCTCTAAGTCTGAGTTAGCTAAGCCCAAGCAAGTAGAACAAAATGCTAACCCAGGGCTAGCTAACCAACCCTCTCAACCAAACACTTTACCAATTACTGAACCAACTGCATCATCCTCTCAAAAGGGTGATGTTAGTAAAAAGAAGAGAAAGGAAGTAATGTCTGCACCCTTGAATATTTTATCTGAAGCAGCATAAGCTGTTGAACTAGGTCTAGAAAGTGAGGAACCAGAGTCACCCTTACAAAGGCCAAAGAAGAAGAAGAAAACTAAGACCACCTCTTCAGTCACACAAATGGCTGAAGTTGTAAAATCAGGGACAAACAGCTCACTAGATGTATCCTCTCAACAGGGTGCATCTATAGAATCAAGCATCCTCCCCAATGCACCTTCTTGTATTGAGTCAACACATGGGAGTGATAAGGCTGGCACTACACTAAGTGGAGAGCACATCACACTTGAAACTCCCTCTATCTCTCAGGGGGAGTTGCCAAAATCTACTCTACAAGACACTCCTCTTCCAGAATCTGACACTGACATTTCTTTGGAACCTGCAACTCAGGCAACTGAGATGCAAGGCATTGATCATCAAGAATTCTTTTCTCTTGATGAGCAAATAATTTCAAGTGACTTAGTGCATGACACTTTGCTCACCACCCAAGACCCACATTTAGATGGTGAGGGAATGCATGCTAGGGCATATCCTAATGACACCATCACAAACACAAAGGCTTCACTAGTTTTTACTAGAGACTCTGTGCCTGTGTCAACTGCTGGTGTAACTCATCCCACTTCTGTGGAGACACCAGTAGTAGAGTCAATCCATCCGGTTACAGAAGTTGCATCTGTAACTGAGGAGTCTAGTTTACCTAGATCTAGCTCTGACTTTATGTCACAATGGCTGAAGCCTGTGCAACATGACAGTGCTTCAGGATCAGGGACTGTTCCACAAAAATTGACGGTTGAAGCACTTCAAAGCTTAATTGTGGATCAGATTCCTGAGTTTGTAAAAATAGCTCAAAACCTTGTCACCTTCAACATCTCTAATCCAGACTATGAGGCCATCCTACTATGCCATAGGGATGATGTGGAGATGCAGAAGGCCAATATTATTGATGATGCTGAGAGAGATTGCAATGTAGATGCCTGGCTGCAAGAAAAGTATGATGTAACTCTCAGTGAAGTACTTCAATATCTTAGAGAGGAATACATCACTTCACTGGGCTCCAATGCAAAATCCATGTCTCCTGGTGAAGTGTATGAAGCTGTCAATGATTCCTACAAGGGTTTCCTCAAGGCTGTACACTATCTTGGCAAGGGAGTCAAAACTGAAGTCAACAGGGTGTGTGACAAGACAACCACTTCAGTAGCAGAAGTAAAGAGGGCCTTTGATGCTAAATTTCCTCAATTAGACAGTGTGGTCAAAGATCTCAAACACTGCAACACCACCTGCACCAAGATGGACAATGGCCTAGCCAAACTCACAGACACAGTCACAGGCCTAGGAAACAGATTTCAAAATCTATCTGACCAGACTATAGAGGCCAATGCCATGCTCAGGACACTGTTCAAAAATCAGTATGGAGACAAGCTGGTCACTGAAGTCCCTGTGCATGAAATGACCAAGTCTGAAGTGAAAAGACTGTAAGATCAATCCTTAACTGGTTTAAAGGCCACTGCACTGCTCACCAAGGTTGATACTCTTGAAAGGGAGGTGGTGTCTCTCAAAGAATCCAATGCCCATCTGGCAGGCAAGGTTACAAATCTAACCGAGCAATTGAACACTCAAGCCACTACTACTGCTAATGTTCTTCTGGATCAACAATCTATGCTGTCTGCCATGATGAAGCACATGGGTATCCCTCTACTTGAAGAATCTTCAACTCCAAAGGCTCCTACTACAGCCTCTGTGCCTGACAACAAGCCTAAGGGGGAGAAGAGGATAACAAGGAACTCAAAATCTAAGGGGGAGCCTCAGACTAAGGAGGAGAAATCTCAAACCAAAGGCATTACAACCAATGACAGTGGCCAACCAAGAACTGCTAAGTCATCTCAATCTAAGAAATCTACATCCAAGGATGACAAGTTGAAGAAAGTGGTTGTAGATGAAGTTGCCAAGCCATCTGAAACTGAAGGGAAGTCAGAATATGAATATGAATTTGACATTCTTGACATTGCTAAACAATCCCTTCAATCTGAACCTTCAGAATTCAGAAATGTGCTTACTCAAAGGGTATGTCAAGAAACTGCAAACTCTAGACTATACCATGACATAGCCTTTTTGAAGCATCTACAAGAGTTAAGGAAAAGAGCCAATTTCCATTACTTTGACTACATCAAGCTTCTTGTGCAAGATGTGTTTCTAGTAACTGTAATGAGAAGAGAAATTGTGCAAACCAATCCCCATGCCATCATTCTTTCGAATGATAGAGAAATCTTAATTCACACTGCCAAGAACCTCTTTCACATCCACATTGAAGCCTTTCAAATTCTATCTAGCTCTGAACTTGGAACAATCATCAAGAAGATAGAAAGGAATAACTCACCATACAATGATATGCTCAAAGAGATTCTCACCAAGTGCATGAAATCTCAACTGCCTCAAGTAGTTCCTCAGCCTCATTGTATCCTATATGAAAATGATCAAGACATTGTTGCTTTCAGGTTTGGCCAACATCTAAAAGCAAACAACATGTCCACCATAAAGTTTCTGGCTGGAGTTCTACATTCAAGGAGTGGAAAATCTGAATCTGAAAAGGAGGCTCTTAACATTCTGGTGAAGTTTATCAACTCTCAATCAGACATCAAGCCTATTTCTCAAGGTGGAAAGTCAAATCAAGACAAGGATGATCATGATAAAAGTGGAAGCAGGGGTGGAGATCAAGGGAGATATAAGGGCAGTGATGACAAGAAGAAAAGGGATGATAAAAGCAGAAAGAAGGATGATGACAAGGGTGAAGGAAAGGTATATGAAAAGAAGAGTGGAAAACAGGAAGCCTTAGGCATTGCTGACAGTAACCTCACCACAACACAAGACTCTAAGTCTAGGGTGAATACTGTTAGTAGTGACCTAGCAAAATCTACATCTCTGGCGTATGCAACTATTTTGGCACCTCAAGAAGTGAAGGGGATTCAAATCAAGAAACCATGTGTATGTTTCAGAAAGCAAACTGCTAATGGAATACTACTATGGTCTACCAACAAGGGTCATAGGTTTCTGCCTAGCAACCATGTAAAAAGGATCAAATTCAAACAAGCTGCAAGGAAACCAAAGCTATCCAAATCAAGGACTCTGACAATCTATCCAGGCTTAAAACTCCAACCATTAGATGAAGACTTTGATGAAGACCAGTTGCAATATCTAAGAGCTCAAAGAATCTACTATGCTGCCATTATGAATAACTGCCTTGAGATTAAATATACTGATGGAAGGGAGAAGAAATTCAAACAAGGACAGTGTCAAAATTGGGGCAAGCTATATGAAATAGAAAGAATCATTGCATTATTGGATTCTGAAGACAAAGTGGAGAAAGTATGGAAGCTGGAGTTGATTGAGTTTGTAAAGATGAAGAGAGACTATGCTGAGAAGATAAGAAAGGGGTGCTTTGAGAAATGGCTAGAAAGGGAGAAGGAGATTGATAGGCTGAAAGTTGAAGCAGAAAAGCTAAGGGCAAAAGGATTGTGTAGAGTTCAATTCAATCCCTATGTGGTGAAGTATAGGAGGAGAAATGGAGATAATGTCAATATAAGAATGAACCTACTCAGTCACTATCCTGCCAACATTCTGAAACCAGTACTTGAAGATTTCAAAGACTCTATCATGCTTGAAGAATTGGATGCTTTGGCAGAGATCATAAAGGCCATGGATGATAATGCAAGAAAGGAGAAAGAAAGAAAATAGAAAGCATATGATGATGTACAAGCCAAAGCAATGGAGATGGAATCAAATGAGAATGGCTAGTATTTCATCATACTGTAAGATTATTCATCTTGTAATTTCATTCATGTGCTCAATCAAATTTTATACCTGTACTTTTCAAGTTTTATCTTTATGTATGTTAGGCTTGTTATCAGACATGAAATTGTGACTAAGGGTCTCACTCACAATTTGGGGGAGATTGTTAGTCAGAGAGGCATGCCTGTTTAACATTTAATAACAAGCCTAATTGTTTGTAATGCTTTGCATTACTTACATGACCTCTTAACTGAGGGAACCTCTAGTTGTAGAGTTTCTGTCTGTATTGTACTTGCAGTAGGCATCAAATCCTAGTTGTGTAACTGTACTTATAGAGTCTAGAATAATGCTTGAAAGAAGTTCCAAGGTTCATGCCTCAAGCAAGAAGATAAAGACTGTCAAATAATCACAGTTGGGATTTGAAGAAATGAAGAATTTGCCTAAGTACCAATTCGAGAAGTATATTTGTCTATTCGAGAAGTCAGGGATTCGATATCTCAAGACACTATTCGATATTTCTTAATACACTGTTCGATATCTCATTCGATATCTCAGAGATTCGATATGTCTATGTACTCTATTCGAGAACTCAGGAAGTCAACAAGTCAAAGTAGTATTCGAGTTCTCAAGGAGTCAACAAGTCAAAGTTCCATTCGATATCTCAAAGACTCAGAAAGCTATTCGATATCTCAAGGATTCGGCAAGTCAAGTGTTCTATTCGACAACTCAAGGAATCCTGAAGAAAAGAGCTATTCGAGAAGTAATTCGATATGTCAATATAACAGTGTTCGAGAACTCAGAGTTATCGATCAAGTCAATTCTAGTTCTCGAATCAACTACTTAGTCACTTCTCGAATACATTCTTGGAGACAAAATACTGAAGAAATTGTACAAGTCAGAAACCTGCAACAAGCCAATGCACTTTATGGACCACAATCTGTAACGTGCTATGGAAAGCCTACAAGGAAGCTTGGAGAGATATAGAAGAGACAATGGGCTAAAGAAGTGGATCTGAACAGGCTTTGCAAAGTCAAATCTGTAACCGTTTGGATACTTACTAAAAAAGGATAGACTAGAAAGTAATTTGTTCAGCTACCTTATTTGTAGTAAGTAGGGTGTATCCATGTTCTATAAGGATACAGCCTCACTTCCTTAGTCAATTAACTTTGTAACTTTGTGAGTCAAGTTTTTCATAAAATGTAAGCTGTATCTCTCTGAGAAAAATGAAGCTGAGAATACTATCATTTGTATTCACAGATTGTAGCAACCTTTATCTAATAATACATTAGATTAAAGTGATATTGTGTCTTGTGTTATTCTTTATCCGCACCTTCTATCTTGCACACACAAACACTCTTGCTACATAGACTCTAGCCAAAGAAAAGTTCAAGAATCCATTCACCCCCCCTCTGTATTCTTTTATTGTATTCAATACTCAACACTATCCTTGAGAGAGAGAGTGCACTAATTCCATTAACATAACACTCTTGAGAGGGAGAACGAACTAATTCTATCGATACGTCACTGATATTCCATTCGTTTTGGGATTCGCTCCTGCTTTTGGCCATTCCGCTCGAATCTAATATCTATCAGCGAATTTTGGCTTGACCGACCTGGTTGGCATCCCCTTGAAATTCATTAGAGATAACAAGAATCATGAAGCTTTGAAAAGATAGCTGTCATATCAAGACAAATGTCACCCACTAGTGACCATAGGATTATGAGTTTCGAAACAAACCTTATTGGAAATAAGAGAATTTACTGAGAGATCAATATGATCATAAGAACTCACGTTGCGTGTCTCAGTTGAGACATTACTAAAGGTAGTTAGCCTTCTTGTATTTCACAACTCACAAGTGACGGCGTCCCGTCAGACTTCTATCACACAGACAGATAGTCCTTGTGGCCCCTATCAGTATAGGGTTGTTCATCTCAGTGGAAGTTGAGAAGTACGAAAGCAATTCAAAATCAAGTCAATAATAATCATCTTCTGACAATTAATTCTCAAAGGAACACCTTGGATTAAAATCTATCAATTTCCAAGGCGCGATTTCCAAAGAAAAGGATAACCAGAAAGATACTGGTATTCAACAAGCAAGTGGTGCTATATCACCATTGAATTATCCACTATTGAAGAAAAGTGGAAGTTTGAAATAATATCATTTGATAGGGCTTCGAAAACCTGATGGTAGGGAAAATGACAGCTTCTGGCATAATTGAAATTTAATATGGCTTAACACAAGTATTAAAGAATAACTTCGAAGAGGAAATATATCCTTTATCAAAATTCTCCCTTAGAGATATGTCAAATAATTCATAGATTGGGGAGCTAATAAAAAAGATTCACCAATGGGAATATTGCCAAGGTCTCCACGGATGCCTTCTATGTCGGCTCCTCTGACGGATAATCGTTCGATCCCAGTGCTGTTCTTTTCCATGCACACCCTAAGGTGCTTGATAACTTACGTCATCTGTTACGACCAACTCAACACGCAAGTGCACGTGATCTCAAGTAATACAGATAGCAAATAAGGTTCGTTCCTACAGGGACTCGTTGTATTGTCTAGCTAATTCACTCACCAATGTATGATTATTATCCGATGCTAAAACAAATAATAAAGTGGATTGTTGTTATCACTAAAATTTATCTAAGAATTATAACTAATTATCAACTACTTGAACTGAGATTTATGTCGAATTCCTTATGCAAATAAAACATGGGAATTTAGTTTCTTTAAACAATCCATCTATAGTCTCCAAATCCCTAGCCTTGTTCATGTGATTTATTAACACCTGATCGAACACACAAAACTGATATAAGCCAACTTCCGTTACACAAATACCATCCTAAACAATATCCACAATAAAGATAGAAATCATTTAGTCTCCCGATTATGCCAAGCCTTCATATGTCTATAAAGAATAAAACATAATGGTTGAGGTGCAAGCATTCAATTGATCACATAGTTGTCATAAAACGGTTAGAGTTACGACACTAATTACGAATGATATTATCACGCATAAACCTACGCTAACATGGCAAGTTCTAAACTCTTATTTCCACTTTCGCTTCAACAAGAATTAACACACAATTACAGGAGTTAGCTACTCTCCTATAACGAATTAAAATCAACCATGATAGGATATCACATCAATCACACTATAGGCATCGAGAAGATTCAACACATAAAATTCATGAATAAATCCACTAAACCCCCATGACAACGAATTAGTTCATGATCGAACTAATCATCATCATGGGTTCCAATGAAAACATGATAGAAAGAAATGAATAATGACTGAGATAAATATCAAGGGGTTTTAAAGAATACACCAAGGTTAAGCATCCACAACTAGGAAGAATACAAGAATAAAATTAGGAACTATCTTCTTCCTTCCTTCTTTGTGCTAAAAGAAAACTACGTACGTAAAACAAGCTGTCACTCCCCCCCTCCAGGGTTTTCTTTTCTTCCCTTATATGGGCCTCCAGGTGCTAGTACATAAAAGAAATGTTTTTTTTTATTTAATTCACCCAAAACAAATCAGGAACCGGGTCAGACGAGACGGCGACGCGGCGCCGGCTTCAAGCACAACATCAGCGATGCGGCGCCAGGACCTCTACCACGGCGATGCGGCGCCAGCCTCCAGTACAATTACGGCGACGCGGCGCCGAGCCTACTGTCCAGCAACATAAATTTTTTCCTTTTCTTTAATTTGACTCCGTTTTGCACTTCGATTGCTACGCTTCGTTCCTCTAACACCTGTGATTGATATCCCTGCACAATACCCTTAAAAGAGATCAAAAATACCACAACTCAAGTACAAACCATCGTTTTAAGCTAAATGGAAACGTTCTAAGTAGATAAAATACCCACTTATCACACCCCCAAACTTAAACCGATGCTTGTCCTCAAGCATAACAAACAAAATATTTACAACTACCTAGTACCACTTTCGTAGGTGATCACGGTTGCATTTGGCATATGCAACAAGCCCTTTAAACCCCTAGGCAGCCCTAGTGGACGAGTAAGGTCTCGTGAGGGCCTATAGTGAATGTACCCACAAAATCCATCTAATAATGCAACTAACAATGCAACTAACTACATGAATGCAACTATATGAAAATGCAACAATCCCCTTTAAACTGACCAAAACCAACTAGCAACCAGCTGCTTCAAAGAATGCAACTAAATCCGAATAGAGCTCGACTAAGCCCCCGTATACTAACAATACATGAACAGAAACGTGTGTGTGTGCAATGCTCATCAGAAATGCTCCCAACACTAGGTCAAAAACCATACCTATCCTTTGCCAAGACAATCACAGGTTTATAAACAGAATAGACTGTAGACACTTCATAACCTAGGAACACCACCATCCTTATTCAAGTTAACCAAGAATTCATGCTTTATTACTACGACACTAAATACTATATACACTACGCATGCTTATTTAACCGTGCAATGAGTGAGACCCCAAAAGGCTTATACAATAATACCCATGTAGCGAGTGTTGGGTCAGTGGATCCCAGACTATAAAGCCTTAGGTCACTAGGACGAAGTCCCCTCAGACTTAATAACTCGAGTATTAAAGAGCTCACTCTGGTTAATTTTGCATTTAAATTATTTACATGACTCTTTTTTTTTTTTCATTTTTTTTTCTCTTTTTTTTTTCATTTTTTTTATGTATGTAATCTGGAACGAGAATTCTCAATTCCAACCCTAGACTACTCATATAAAAATGAGCCGGCTACTAGCCATTTGACGCCTAGCCATTATTGACCAAAATTAACACTAGCATGAAATCCTTGGTGTCCCCCAAACTTAGACTTTATTGCTCCTACGCCATCAAGGGAATAACGAAAATTCTAATTATAATCAAGTGATTAAGTCTCAAACATCCAAACAGGCATGACCCTAACCTAGCCCAAAAGCACCTAATGAGACTAGTGAAAAGATTCTGTTTCCGTAACATGCAAGTCAATTCCATGGAAACTATAAATCAACCCTCTATTCATCATTACCACACCCAATTAGACATCTATCCACCAATCAGAATTAGCTCGTTCTAAGGGATCATGAAAAATGCATGCTATGCAATGCCAATGCAACTATATGAACATAAATATCACAATAAACAGAATGTCCTATATGGCATACATAAAAACAAAACAAAAAACGCTCAACAAAAACGCTCTACACTAACATGCAATTATGCTCCTAACATGACATGCAACACATCTATTATACAACTAATACAAATGCACCTTTAATCCCCACCCCCAAACTTAAAAATTGCAATGTCCACATTGAAGGTAAGAATCAAAAGAGTGCAAGGCATACCTACTCGTCGTCCGAAGCACTCCCATCGGGAGTGTCCGGTGGCGGATAGACAGCACCAGCTCCTGCTCCAAACGGCGGAAAAGTCACGTCCACTCCACTAGCACGGAAAGCTGTGCTCAAAGCCTGTGCAAACTGACTAAAATCTGCTGCAAAACCCACCTGCACATCGTGCACTGCGTCAATACGCCTCATCATACGCCTATACTGCCTCTGATCAACAAAATCTCTAGGCTCCTCGTGCTGCTGCTGCTCCGCCGGCTGCTCCTCCAGCACTAGATACCCAAGGCCCCAATCATCGGCCACACCACCAGCCCACACAGCCAGCCGCTCTATACTCTGATGATCTAGCACTGCCTGTGGCTGCTGCACCGCCTCTGACCAAACAGCACCATGAAAACTAGCCAACCTAGCAATGACCGAACCATAAGGCATCGCCGCAGTAGAACTCCCTTGCATAAACCGTAAAATACCCTGATGGATCAAACTAGCCACATCCACGAACTCTCTACTGCATATAGCATACAACAGAATAGCCCGCTCAACCGTCACCTCACTCGAATGCCTAGTAGGGATGAGGTTGGCACAGATGAACGAGTGCCAAGTACGCCCATATTGATTCAAGGCCTTCGATACAAACGTAGTGGGCTCAGTAGTGCCCCTACTCAACTTCCATTCAGTACCAGGAACACATAACTGCTGAATAATCATCTGAAGATCTACACCATCACGAGTCTTCCCCGACCAATCCTCTCGAGCCTTATCAATACCCGGAAGCTCGAGAACACGACGAATAGCCCTCGGCCGATAATCCACCCGAACTCCACGAACCCGGCTAATACCATTCTTGTCCACACTAGCATTCGCATAGAACTCGCGAACCACAGACATCGGAACAGGTTCCGGAATCTCACAAACGCGCTCCCAACCTCTCTCCTGAATATTCTCCAACATACTCCCATCATCTACAGTAGGCAAAAGACCCCTCTCACGGGCAATAGGACACTCCAACAATTCAATATACCTCTCGCGAGCCGCATTAGAGATAAATTGAGGCCCACCATTGCCACCCCCAAAAGCAGATGGAGAAGAAGAAGGAGGATTTCTACCACCACCCGCACTTCCACTAGCACCCTCACCGCCACCAAATACCACCCTTTGTCGCTTGGATGCCATTGAATTGAATGGAGGATGTATTTAGAGTGTTTATAGGGTTTGAGATTTGTAAGGAGTGTGTATGTATAGGTGGAGGTGTATAAGTGTATATATAGGAGAAATTTAGGGTTAGGGATGTGGATAAGAGATGGGTTAAGGATAATGGGGTTGGGTTTGGGTATATATATATATATATATATATATATATATATATATATATATATAACAACAATTACAACATCAATTCTTTTTTTCTTTTGTTTTTTTGTGTTTTTCCCATTTTTTTTTTCAGCAGGGGCTTTGGCGACGCGGCGCCAGATTTGCACTGGCGAACGGCGACGCGGCGCCTTGCTCACTGTTGAAAATTTTTTCTCTTTTTTTTTTTCTAGTAACTCCTGAGCCTGAACAAAACAACTACCTACCAAGTGGGTTGCCTCCCACAAAGCGCTCTTTTTACGTCATTAGCTTGACGTAGCTCCATTTCCTTAATTTGCACAAATTAGAACCGCAGTCTCAATTTCGCGATTCAACTTCTCTCCAAAATATGGTTTCAACCGCTGACCATTGACCTTGAACGACTGTTCCGGTAACTTGTCAAAAATCTCCACTGCCCCATGTTGAAAAACTGTTTTGACTGTGAATGGGCCTGACCAACGTGACTTCAACTTCCCAGGAAATAACCGAAGCCGAGAGTTATACAACAAAACCAATTGTCCGGGTACAAACGTCTTAAGAACCAACCGACGATCATGCCACCTTTTTACTTTCTCTTTGTAGAGTTTGTTGTTCTCATAAGCTTGCAAACGGAACTCGTCCATTTCATTCAACTGAACCATACGCCTCTCACCTGCTGCTGTAAGATCAAAATTCAACTTCTTCAATGCCCAATATGCCTTGTGCTCTAACTCAGCTGGAAGATGGCAAGCTTTCCCATACACTAGTTGAAATGGTGACATTCCCAACGGCGTTTTATAGGCTGTCCGATAAGCCCACACTGCTTCATCCAGCTTCAATGCCCAATCCTTCCTAGAAGGACTAACTACCTTCTCAAGAATCCGTTTAATTTCGCGATTAGAGACCTCGGCTTGCCCATTGGTTTGAGGATGATAAGCTGTAGCAACTCGATGATTGATGTTATAGCGTGCCATCAGAGATGTAAACTTCCGATTGCAAAAATGCGTACCCTCATCACTGATTATAACTCGTGGAGTGCCAAATCGAGTAAATATGTTCTTGTGGAGAAAATTAAGCACCACCTTAGCATCATTCGTCGGAAGTGCTTTTACCTCCACCCACTTAGACACATAATCCACGGCCAGAAGAATATATTGATTACCACATGACGGAATGAACGGTCCCATGAAGTCGATTCCCCACACGTCAAAGATCTCTACCTCCATCATGACATTCAGAGGCATCTCGTCCCTACGAGAAATATTACCAACTCGCTGACATCGATCGCACCTCAACACAAACTGATGAGCATCCTTGAATAGAGTTGGCCAATAGAATCCTGCTTGAAGAATACGTGTGGCTGTCTTCTCACCCGCATAATGACCTCCATAAGCTGTAGCATGAAAATCACTTAGAATAGCCTCGGTCTCACCGTAAGGAACACAACGCCTAATAATCTGATCAGCTCCTTGCTTGAACAAAAACGGTTCATCCCAAATATATTGCTTGACATCGTGCAAAAATTTCTTCCTTTGAGCATGAGAGAGCTCAGGTGGAATGATGTTGCTTACTAGATAATTCACGAAGTCTGCAAACCATGGTTCATCATCTTGCACTTTGAATAATTGCTCATCAGGGAAGAACTCATTAATGACCGTGTTGTCTTTAGGTGACTTGCCATGATCTTCCAATCTAGAGAGATGGTCAGCTACCTGATTCTCCGTCCCCTTTCTATCCTTGATTTCCACATCGAATTCTTGTAACAGAAGAACCCAACGAATCAATCTTGGCTTAGAGTCCTTCTTCGCAAGGAGATAGCGAATGGCCGCATGATCCGTATAAACTGTCACCTTTGTACCAAGCAGATAAGAGCGAAACTTTTCAAACCCGTAGACAATAGCAAGTAGCTCCTTCTCAGTGGTCGTGTAGTTCAACTGAGCATCAGTTAGCGTTTTACTTGCATAGTAAATAACGTGGAACACTTTTTCTTTCCTTTGGCCTAGAACGGCCCCAAGTGCATAATCGCTGGCATCACACATCAAAGCAAATGGTTGACTCCAATCAGGAGCTGTAATAACTGGAGCAGAAATTAGTTTCTTCTTCAAGATCTCGAACGCATGTGAACAAGCCTCATCAAACTTGAATGGCACATCTTTTTCCAAAAGATTGCATAACGGCTTAGAAATTTTTGAGAAATCCTTTATGAAGCGCCTGTAGAACCCTGCATGACCAAGAAAGCTGCGAATACCCTTGACTGAGACAGGGGCAGGAAGGTTCTCAATAGTCTCCACCTTTGCTTTGTCAACTTCCAAACCTTTACACGACACCTTGTGTCCCAGAATGACACCTTCTTGTACCATGAAATGGCACTTTTCCCAATTTAGAACAAGATTCGTCTCCACACAACGTTTTAGAACCAAACTCAAGTTTTCCAAGCACTCATCAAAAGAATCCCCAAAGACTGAGAAGTCGTCCATGAATACTTCCACATTAATTCCAATCATGTCAGAGAAGATGGCCATCATGCACCTTTGAAAAGTAGCTGGTGCACCACACAACCCGAAAGAAACACGTCTGAATGCGAATGTACCAAATGGACAAGTGAATGTAGTCTTCTCCTGATCCTCGGGTGCTATGCAAATCTGATTGTAACCAGAATACCCATCAAGCAAGCAATAGTACTGATGTCCAGCCAATCTGTCGAGCATCTGATCAATGAATGGAAGTGGGAAATGATCTTTCCGAGTGGCCTTGTTCAATTTCCGATAATCCATGCAAATCCTCCAACCCGTAACTGTTCGCGTAGGAATGAGCTCGTTCTTCTCATTAGTCACCACTGTCATGCCCCCCTTCTTAGGCACACACTGTACCGGACTCACCTAAGAGCTATCAGAAATCGGGTAGATAATGCCCGCGTCAAGCCATTTAAAAATTTCCTTTTTCACAACTTCTTTCATGACAGGATTCAGTCTCCTTTGATTATCAACTGTAGGGTTAGCTCCCTCTTCCAAAGGAATTTTGTGCATGCAGTACGACGGACTGATACCCTTGATATCTGCTATAGTCCACCCAATGGCTGATTTGGAATCCCTTAAGATTCGCAATAGTTTTTCCTCTTCTATTCCTGAAAGCTGAGAAGATATAATAACAGGTAAGGTAGAAGAATCACCAAGATAGGCATACCTTAAATGTTCAGGCAATGGCTTAAGTTCCAATGTAGGTGCTTCCTCGATGGATGGCTTAAGTCTAACATGAGACTTTTTCAATTCTGACAACCCCAAAGATTCAAATGAACTTTGAAACTTCTTCCATGGTGATGCATTAAGATATTGCAAATGTTCTTCATCCTCTTCGGTCTCAACCTCCAAGTCATTAGCAAGAACTCTTTCCAACACATCAGCTTTTATCAAGTGTTGAGTTGCGGGGTTAACCACCTTGTCGACCATATCAATTTTGAAACACTCTTCATCGTCAGTTGGAAGCTTCATTGCATTGAAAACATTAAAAGTGACATTTTGATCGTGCACCCTCATAATGAGTTCCCCCTTTTGGACATCGATAAGAGTTCGGCCCGTCGCCAAGAATGGTCGTCCCAAGATGATAGGGATCTTCTTGTCTTCCTCGAAGTCAAGAATAACAAAGTCAGCTGGAAAGATAAGCTTGTCGACCTTCACCAAAACATCCTCAACTATCCCTCGCGGATAAGTAACAGAACGGTCACCAAGTTGTAGAGTCATGGTAGTGGGCTTTGGCTCTGGAAGATCAAGTTGCATGAAAACTGATAAGGGCATGAGATTAATACTTGCACCCAAATCACACAAACATTTGCTGAATGAGAGGTCTCCAATAGTGCATGGAATGGTGAAGCTTCCAGGATCCTTCAACTTAGGAGGCAACTTTTGTTGCAAGATGGCACTACATTCCTCCGTCAAGGCAACGGTCTCTAACTCCTCAAGTTTCAATTTCTTCGAGAGAATACCCTTCATGAACTTCGCATAGCTCGGCATTTGCTCAAGAGCCTCCGCAAATGGTATGTTAATCTGCAGCTTCTTGAATACATCCAAGAACTTAGCGAATTGCTTGTCTAACTTTTGCCTTTGAATTCGTTTTGGGAATGGAGGAGGTGGAAACACCTTATCTTCTACTTCTTTTTGGGAATTAACACTCTTGTGAATGATAGGAGTTGAAGGAGTAGCATTAGGAAGCAAATCAGAACCAGATTCGACCTCAACTGAAAATTCAAGTTTTTCCTCCAGAGAGCTCGGCGACGCGTCGCCGTTTTTGTACTGTGAGGCGGCGCCGCGGCGCCGTAGGGCCTGCTCAGGAATTTCATTTTTTTCCTCGGTTGCTTTTTCTTCGTTCTGACCTTGTAGACTTCTTCCTGATCGTAATGTTATTGCCTGAACCTGTTCCTTTTGATCTTTCTTGCCTGGATTCACCTTTGTGTCACTCGGAAGCGTTCCTGGTTGACGGTTCAACAAAGCATTGGCTAGCTGGCCAATTTGATTCTCTAAAGTTTTCAATGACACTGCCTGACTCTTATACATCATTCGAAGCTCTTCCAATTCCGACTTCTCAGACTGATTCAATGAAGTTCCTTGAGATGGTTGAAACCCCGGTGGATTGAATGGTTGCCTTGGAGCATAAGGTGGTGGTTGATAGTTCTGATTACTTGGCCTTGCATTGAACTGCTGATTTTGTGGTTGCTGAGCACCTCCCTGATTGTTGCTCTAACTGAAGTTAGGATGATTCCGATTGTTGGGATGATAAAAATTTGGCACTGGTTGCTGAGATCTTTGAAAATTACCAACAAATTGTGCGGATTCAGCTGAGATAGCACACATATTTGTGTCATGTGCCCCTGCACACAATTCACACACCATAGCAACCTGGTTAGTCCCAAGATTAGAAAGGGAATCTACCTTCATTGTCAACGCTTTGAGTTGGGCAGCAATAGCAGTAGCTGCATCCAAGTCAAGAACTCCAGCCACTTTAGCAGGTGGCAAGCGTTGAGTAGGATTCTGAAACTCATTGGCCGCCATCATTTCAATCAGATTATAAGCATCCTCATAGCTTTTTGCCCATAGCGCACCTCCAGAAGCTGCATCTAACATAGGCCGGGACTGAGCTCCCAACCCGTTATAGAAATTGCTGATTATCATCCAATCCGGCATTCCATGATGAGGACAACGTGCCAATATCTCCTTGTACCTCTCCCAAGCTTCTCCCAAAGATTCCTGGGAATGCTGAGCAAACTGAGAAATGGCATTCCTGTAAGCTGCTGTCTTCGCCATGGAGAAATACTTGGTCAAGAACTTTTGAGCACAGTCTGCCCATGTTGTAATAGAGCCTGATGGCATAGAATGTAACCAACTCTTGGCTTTATCCTTAAGAGAGAAGGGAAATAGCCTCAATCTGATTGCGTCATCTGTAACTCCGTTGAATTTGAAGGTGTCACAGATCTCAAGGAAGTCCCTAATATGAGCATTGGGATCTTCAGCAGGACTACCCCCAAACTGGACTGTGTTCTGAATCATCTGAATGATGTTTGGCTTTAGCTCGAAATTGTTAGCCCCTATAGCTGGGCGAACAATACTAGTATGAATGTCCTCCACTTTCGGCTGAGAGAATTCACTCAAAGCCCTCGCTGCTTGATCTTGATTTGCCATAACTAGCCTTGCTTCAAGATTGTCTTCTAACCCGAAATCAAGTCTTCTCCTAGCTAGTTCGTCTCTACGTGCCCGAGCTCGTGTACGCATAAACTCTCAACACGTACCTGAAATTCACCAACAAGAAATTTTATGAAAACGTCCTAGTCACCGAAATTCAATGACCACTGATGGCAAATATTGAAACTAAACAAAAAAAACCGCGTCCCCGGCAGCGGCGCCAAAAACTTGTTACGACCAACTCAACACGCAAGTGCACGTGATCTCAAGTAATACAAATAGCAAATAAGGTTCGTTCCTACAGGGACTCGTTGTATTGTCTAGCTAATTCACTCACCAATGTATGATTATTATCCGATGCTAAAACAAATAATAAAGTGGATTGTTGTTATCACTAAAATTTATCTAAGAATTATAACTAATTATCAACTACTTGAACTGAGATTTATGTCGAATTCCTTATGCAAATAAAACATGGGAATTTAGTTTCTTTAAACAATCCATCTATAGTCTCCAAATCCCTAGCCTTGTTCATGTGATTTATTAACACCTGATCGAACACACAAAACTGATATAAGCCAACTTCCGTTACACAAATACCATCCTAAACAATATCCACAATAAAGATAGAAATCATTTAGTCTCCCGATTATGCCAAGCCTTCATATGTCTATAAAGAATAAAACATAATGGTTGAGGTGCAAGCATTCAATTGATCACATAGTTGTCATAAAACGGTTAGAGTTACGACACTAATTACGAATGATATTATCACGCATAAACCTACGCTAACATGGCAAGTTCTAAACTCTTATTTCCACTTTCGCTTCAACAAGAATTAACACACAATTACAGGAGTTAGCTACTCTCCTATAACGAATTAAAATCAACCATGATAGGATATCACATCAATCACACTATAGGCATCGAGAAGATTCAACACATAAAATTCATGAATAAATCCACTAAACCCCCATGACAACGAATTAGTTCATGATCGAACTAATCATCATCATGGGTTCCAATGAAAACATGATAGAAAGAAATGAATAATGACTGAGATAAATATCAAGGGGTTTTAAAGAATACACCAAGGTTAAGCATCCACAACTAGGAAGAATACAAGAATAAAATTAGGAACTATCTTCTTCCTTCCTTCTTTGTGCTAAAAGAAAACTACGTACGTAAAACAAGCTGTCACTCCCCCCCTCTAGGGTTTTCTTTTCTTCCCTTATATGGGCCTCCAGGTGCTAGTACATAAAAGAAATGTTTTTTTTTTATTTAATTCACCCAAAACAAATCAGGAACCGGGTCAGATGAGACGGCGACGCGGCGCCGGCTTCAAGCACAACATCAGCGATGCGGCGCCAGGACCTCTACCACGGCGATGCGGTGCCAGCCTCCAGTACAATTACGGCGACGCGGCGCCGAGCCTACTGTCCAGCAACATAAATTTTTTCCTTTTCTTTAATTTGACTCCGTTTTGCACTTCGATTGCTACGCTTCGTTCCTCTAACACCTGTGATTGATATCCCTGCACAATACCCTTAAAAGAGATCAAAAATACCACAACTCAAGTACAAACCATCGTTTTAAGCTAAATGGAAACGTTCTAAGTAGATAAAATACCCACTTATCATCATCGTCGACTCGTAATAGTCACTAAGGATTCAATCATCGACATTAATAATCGCAGGGAGTTCTATCTCAACATATCCTTCAACATAGCATTCAAATCTTAACTTAATCATTGGCACTACACCTAGTAGTCCAACATGAACTCTACATGAGCTCTGACGTTCTCACATAACTATACACACTCCTACTCACTCTCGTTTCTAGTTTACTATAACTTTAGCTCTGATACCATTCTGTAACGCCCCCAAATCCGGGGTCAGGGATTTGGTCATCACGTGGAAATCCTTAATAACCAATCACCTGCTTAATCACATAAAACCATCTGTAGTCATTAAAATTTAGTTACAACATTTTAGACCCCAACCACCAAGCATCTTTTAGATTATAGGGCTAGAAACAAGAATCAACTCCTTACTACTAGTATAACTTCGTTGAGAAGTACACCAGCGACTAGTACTATTTTATGCAAAAGTAACATATATATTACACATCAATATACTTACATATAACTTACTTCAGCTATAAACTTTCTAGATCATATCGTCTTCATAAGGGCACGCTGCCCGCTTCATCTAAGCCATGCAGATAACCTCGTCCGGCTACCTTCCACTGAAAAGTTAATATTTGAAAACAAGCAAGTATGAGCGAAAGAATTGCTCAGCAAGTTATTACTAGAGTTTAACAAAATATTCCCTCATGTGCATGGGTTTCCACATTCAACTGATACTTAATATCATTCTTGAAACATTTATAACCACGAAATTCTATGGGGAAAGTATAATGTTTGAAATTAATATCAACTGAACAATATACCAATATAATATAAACGATGCCGTTACAAGGTAATTAAATAGCCACATCTTGTTTGCGCAGTAATACACCAACATAAGCTTGCTGGTTATTCAATATTAAATCACTTACTTATTGATAATATAATATCAGTTTCTCTACTATAACAAGATAATAATCAATACATCATCTCAGTATAATGTCTCAAAATAATAAAACATTTGAAATATAATCTTTCCATTTTCCTTTTTATACAATAATTATATAAAAATAATATAAAATCAGTTTCTCTTCTTACTGTAAAAACAATTCCATCATTTCATACCAAATTCTTTTTCGGCATACAAATGTGAATAACCATCATCAATCCTTTCTTTTAAGTTTTGGGGATTCTGCTAGCGCCAGATACGTAGGACGATGATCAGTCGCCTGACCGTACCTGCTCTCTGTTTACTACTAGTAGAAGGGATTATCCTACCTGGTCATCAACCCAGGAGGAAGGCTACCTGCTACATCCTCCCTTGGCATCTTCGTGCCGTAATAAAATATTGGGTGTCGGACTGTGCCACTTCCACACAGCCTCTTACGCTTATTGTTGCAATGCCGGACTGTGCCACTCCCACACAGCCT
Source organism: Kitagawia praeruptora (assembly GCA_037693485.1). Lineage (NCBI taxonomy): Eukaryota > Viridiplantae > Streptophyta > Magnoliopsida > Apiales > Apiaceae > Kitagawia > Kitagawia praeruptora. The sequence continues at coordinate 139,398,242 of CM075351.1, read as the reverse complement.
CTTACGCTTATTGTTGAAATCCCCCTTTTTGGTCAAATCATTATTCCATTCACATTTATCATTTTCATTTCCATTTTCATATCCGTATTATAATCATTTGAAAACATTTATACAGGTATATCAATTCAAGACATACATTCATTTCATTATGAAATTCCTTAAACAACCTTTTAACAATATTTAATCACCCTTAGAACACTTAGAATATCTATTCAATAATCCCTTTTAAATGAATATTATAATTAATATTCATTGAATTAAATAACCATTAAAATAGCATTTATCAACATCATTCAAGACATTTTTAACCTAAAATGTCTCATTTATAACCATCGAAATATCTTTATTATTATTCCGGGACAAAGCGGTTGTAAGAAAATTTTTTAAAAATAATATTCATCTAATTAAATAAATTTAATTAGACGAATAAGGTTTATTTAATCAATAGATGCTTCCAGAGGTATCTACTAATTAAGTAAACACTAGTTTATTGGTGATGTTGCCATTAGGTTAACAAAATATTTATTAATAACGTCTGAAACAGTTTAGAACTCAAATATCCCAAATTTACACATAATTATAATATCATAAAATAACTTTAGATAACAACTGATACCATAATGTCATAAGAATAACCATAAATAACAACTGATATCATTCCCTCCCATATCACTTTACTCTTTATAGTATATCACTCTCTCCATATCACATATACTTCCAGTCAAACCATTTTACTTAAAAGTAAACAATTTATCAAGATAAAGATAGAAGAAATCTTGCAAATATGGACTGAAGTTTTATTCCACACATTTCATATATTTCAAAATAAATATACTCTGGACGATAGAGTATATATAATAAACTTGCCTCTGGTCCTTAGCAGAAAACAGAAGTCGCGAATAATTCCTTCGCACCTCGTCCAAGCATTTCCATAGAGGTAGTTTACCTTTCATTATACGACGCCTCGATCTTCCCTTTTTGATGTACGTCGCTCCACTTGATTATACCCTAACGGTACTAAAATAGTTACGAGTACGTGTCAGTCCAACCTCGTATCTCGAGTAGACACAACTCAGAATTACCACTGAGTCACCTAAAGTCGTACTATAGTTGTTATCCCTATAGTTGACTACTCAAATACCAATTAATGCACATAACACATTTAGTAATAGCAATTGACACTTAAAGAGTCCCCTTTTTAAAACGTAGACATTTCCTAGTATCACCCATATCATAACCCTATACCACCATTTAGTCAACTTCACTTAACATATACAATTATAATGCTAGTGTCATTCTATGACAAAACTAAGTTTATAAATAATCCTCAAAACGCATTTAATCCCCGAAACACATAAATCCTTGAATTAAATCACTTAGCACATAAATCCTCGAGACAACAATTACCCTCGAATTAATTCACTTAACACATATACACATAAACAGTTAACACCCAAATCATACCTTTAAACCATTGAAATCAAATAAGTTAAATAAATTAAAATGCAGGGGATTTTTAGAAAATTTCGGCATGAAGTATTCGTTTATCGGACTATGGGCACAGCCCCTCAAATGCAATTCAACCCTGTTTTTGCAAAAATAAAGCTGCCTCAACTTGCAGCAAAGTAAACAAGTAAGAAAAGTATCCGCCCAGACATGCAGCACCTAGCACATAAGAAAAAGTATCCGCCCAAACATGCGGCACCTAGCACATAAGGAAAAGTATTTGCCCAGACATGCGGCACCTCAACATTTAAAGAAAGTAAACTAAGTTTATCCACATTTAAGCCAACACCATGTAGTTGACATTTATACTTCTGACAATTATTACTACCCGACTTATACCATTTAGCACATAGACATTTACAAATTAGCCAACCCTTACATCGACACTTTATTAGACAACAATAATTAGCACTTAGCACTTAGCAATTAGTAATTAAAATTTTCAATTGGAAACTAACAATTAGCAATTAGCACTTAACATTTAACAATCACTAACCCGTCCATTAAATCGGGCCACCAATTAACCTCCACAATTATAATTACCAACATACTTTCCGAATTAAATCTCGTAAATACAATAATATTCATAATTGACACTACTAAGCTACTTACGAAATTAACACATAACTCGCAACTTAAAACTAACTAAGATACAACCATATTCTCGAAATTCCACATAATTTAATTACTAAAATTAACACCTTAAAATTCACAATTTAAATCTAATTAAATTACAACAATCAAATAATTAAATTACAACAATTAAACAATATATAACAATTACATCAAATTTAATATGAAAAATAAAAAATTAATAAAATACGAAAATATACCATTTTCGTTTCCGATCCGATCCGCCCAAAAGTCAACCCACCAGAAAATCAATCTCCACCATCTTTCTTTCTCATCTCTCTCTCTGCGCCATCTCACAATCAACTCCCCCCATCACTGGTTCTTCCTCCCAGTCGCGGCCACCACCTGATCTGACCGACCACCACTGCACAGCCGCCGCTAGCCAACCCTTCTCTAGCCGCTGCTCTCCTCCGCGCGCCACCAGGTCCAGGGCCGGTCCTAAAGATTCGGGTGCCCTAGGCGAAGTTAAAAAATGGTGCCCCTTATACATTTATGTTAAATATTAAAAGATAGTAATAACACGTGTTTGTACTCAATAAAATTGTAATCATAGCATTATTCATGAGTAGTAACCCCTAAAAATAATGGTGATAAAATAAAAACTTGAACTTAAAGTTAAGAATATAACATCGTATAAAAATGGCACACTTCTATCAATAATTCCTCCGACTAGCCATCATTTTAAACTAAACTAGGCATCGTAAAACATTTTGCTAGCTAGTATCTTCTTTGATAGCCAGAGAAAGTATATGCTAACCTATCACATTTATATTAGAATCATTTAGTTGGGCTATGACCGTATGTGACTAACTATAGTAACCAACTTCAAGTACAGAACATGTCACTAGCAACATGTCATTGTAAATGAAGTTGCAAAATTTCTCATTTCCCTTTTTTCTGTCTAGCAGCAAATTCAAAGAAATTGATAAGCAACTAAAAATCATGAAATATATTTGTCCTCTAACATTGTCAACATCAATACCAAGATCACTAAGAACTGCTTCAAGCTTGCTAAAAAGTTCAAATCCTTTTGTATCCTTAGCTATCACAAATTGTGTATAAAACTCTTCAACTTTTATTTGGAATTTCCATGAAATGCTAAATTATTGCAAAAAAGAGTTTACAATTGTAATTACTATGACGAGGACCTTTACCAACTTCTATTTCTTATTTGATCCGTTGTTCAATCTTATTAATTGTTTCATTCTTCTCCATATGTACTTCTAACTCAAACCAAGCGCTCATAGTACTTACAAAATGATCATTATTCCTTTTCATGAAATTTCAAATTAGAATCTAAAATATGTATAAAGAATTTGATGCCCTCCAACTCTTTAATTTCTTTTTTATGAATTCATAAATATTTTAATTATAACTATATATATGTTTGCATAAAAATTTTGGTGCCCCTCGTTCCGATGGTGCCCTAGGCGTTCGCCTTGGTCGCCTTACCTTAGGACCGGCCCTGACCAGTCATCCCCGCAGCACTCCTCACGCAATACACACTATACAAGCACATATATGTATGTAATTAACCCCCAATTCCTCTTTTCTCTCTTACCCACTGATTCCCCCACCCTTTTCTATCTACCCGATCTGTTTTCTCTCCCCCGAGGTGTTGTCTCTGCGTGTTTGTGGTCTCAGTCGGCTGTGCGTGTGTTTGTATGTATCTGTGTGTGTTCTACTGTTAACCTAATGGGCCTTGGGCCCAATAACATTTAAAACCACACAATTAATCACTACATACTTAAAATAATATTTAGAGTTAAAACTCTAATTTGAAAAAAATAAAATTTCTAGCATAATTAAATACTAGAATATTTTTAAAGATTTTCGGAGAAAAAAATAGAATTAAATCTAAATTTTCTAAATTGATATGCATTTTACAAAATTATTAATAATTTATAAAAACAACTCATAAAAATAATAATTGTGATTCATAAATCACAATTTACAGGACTTTATAAAAATACTACAAACACTATTGTTTTAGTAAAATCTCAAATTCTCGATATTATTAATTAATCGAGTAATTTCCACAAATCCTCAAATAATTAAAATAATCAATTTCTACGGATTTTAAAATCTTTAAATTATTTAGTAATTTATAATAAAATCTTTACTAAATAAATCCACACTTTGAAAACTAAAACCTCTGCCCAAATAAACTATTGTTGTGGATTAAAATCTAGGTCACGAATTTGTAATTAATGTTAGGGTTCGGGAGCTTCTTGCTTCAATGGCTGTTTCCGTGTTCGAGACTAATCGGTCCTCACAGAGTGCCTACGTATCTCATTATTGAGAATCAAGCCAAGACGTAGTTCTGAGAATGAGGGGTCAGACCCTTTATATAGGCTAAGAAGCCCTAGAATCGTAGTAGAATTAGGTTACTTGGTGGGTAAGTCACCGCCTTGAGGAAGGTTCTAGACTCCTTCCTTGTATGAGTCTGTTTCCTTGTATGACAGCGTGCCTTGGAGGCTACTCCTTGTAGTGATAATATCCTTATTTGGCTCTTATTTGCTGAGCTGTTTATTACCCCTTATATTAATTACGAAATTAATATTATAAATAGGGTTTGGGCCTATCTGATGGGCCCCACGTTTGGACAGTTCTAGGTCTAATTAATGCCATATTAAATGTGTCTTTAAGGCTTATTTTTAGCCCATATCATTTGCCCCCCAACTTCTAGGAAAACTGATCAGGTTTTCCTTGAAGTTTTAACGGCCTTTTCCGAGACTCGGGTCAGGGTTCATCTTTATACACTAGTGTTTCACGAGTATTGTCTTTATGCAATGCGTGGAGCGACCGACGCGTTTACGATAATGTTAATTCGATGCTAATCGGCACTAATCAGCCTTAACGACGTTTAAACAATGTTTAAATGAAGTTGAACGACATAAAGCGGCACTAATCGGTACTAACTAGCCTTAAACGACACTTAAACAACGTTTAAGTGACGCCAACCGGCATTAAACGACACTGAACGGTGCTAGAGGACACTATCGGTGCTAACGACATTACTGGTGCTATCGGCACTAACGGTGCTAATCGGCACTTAATCGGTGCTTATCGGCACTAACGGTGCTACCGACACTAACGGTGCTATAGGCACTAACGGTGCTATCGGCACTAACGGTGCTATATGCACTAACGGTGCTATCAACACTAACGGTGCTATAGGCACTAACAGTGCTATCGGCACTAACAATGCTGTAGGCACTAACGGTGCAATCGACACTAACGGTGCTATAGGCACTAACGGTGCTAATCGGCACTTAATCGGTGCTTATCGGCATTAACGGTGCTATTGAAGGAGATTCGGGACAATTGCAACCTCTTCCGGGCAGCTGGTCGGCTGACAGGAGGTCCTGGTCGGCTGCCAGGTGCTCCTGGTCGGCTGCCAGGTGCTCCTGGTCGGCCAGACCTCCTCCATGGCACCTGGTCGGCTGTCAGGTGCTCCTGGTTGCCTGCTAGGTGCTCCTGGTCGGCTGTCAGGTGCTCCTGGTCGGCTGCCAGGTGCTCCTGGTCGGCCAGGGCTCTTCAGTGGCACCTGGTCGGCTGCCAGGTGCTCCTGGTTGCCTGCCAGTTGCTCCTGGTTGGCCGGCAGGTTGACGGGAGATCCATGTTGACTCCAGCGATGCTAAACGATGCTTAAACGACGTTTCAATCTATGTTAAACGGCGTTGAATGACATAAGACGGCACTACACGGTGCTAATCGACGCTAGACGGCGCTAAGTTGAAGGTCGATGTTCGTTCCGGAAAGTAAGAAACCTTCAACAGAACCATCAAACGATCCAACCAATTGACGGGAGGTGCCAAGATATGTGCCAAGATAGGTGCCAAAAGGTCGGCTGGAGCCCCTCCATGGCACCTGGTCGGCTGGAGGATGCTCCTGGTCGGCCAGGGGGTGCCAGGAGGTCGGCTGGAGCCCCTCCGTGGCACCTGGTCGGCTGGAGGATGCTCCTGGTCGGCCAGGGGGTGCTCCTAATCGGCTGGAACCTTCTAAGGTTGTAGAAAACTCCGTGACCTTCACGTGGACTATAAGATCGTCCAAATCTGATACCCGGAGCTCAAGATATGGCCCAAACAGCGCGAGGACCTCTTGGGCGGCCACTTTGCTAACACCAGGTCGACTAAGGGCCTCTTTGGCAGCTGGTCGGCTAGCTCCTGCTCCTGGTCGGCCTTCCAAGGTTGTAGAAAACTCCATGAGCTTCGCGTGGACTGTAAGATCATCCAAATCTGGTACCCGGAGCTCAAGATATGACCCAAACAGCGTGAGGTCGGCTGACAAGAGCTCCTGGTCGGCCAGACTCCTTTCCGGGCATCTGGTCGGCTTCCAGTTGCTCCTGGTCGGCTGGGAACCTTCCAAGGTTGTAGAAAACTCCATGAGCTTCACGTGGACTGTAAGATCGTCCAAATCTGATACTCGGAGCTCAAGATATGACCCAAACAGCGTGAGGTCGGCTGATAAGAGCTCCTGGTCGGCCAGACCCCTTCCCGGGCAGCTGGTCGGCTGCCAGGTGCTCCTGATCGGCTGGGGACGTTCCAAGGTTGTAGAAAACTCCATGAGCTTCGCGTGGACTGTAAGATCGTCCAAATCTGATACCCGGAGCTCAAGATATGACCCAAACAGTGTGAGGGCCTCTTGGGTGCTCACGGTCGGCTGCCAGGTGCTTCTGGTCGGCTGCCAGGTGCTCCTGGTCGGCCAGACCTCCTCCATGGCACCTGGTCGGCTGCCAGGTGCTCCTGTTTTCCTACCAGGTGCTCCTGTTCGGATGCCAGGTGCCCTAGTTGCCTGGGGGATGCTCCTGGTTGCCTTGTCGTGCCTCTCAGAGCTTTTTCGCAATGTCTGGAGTCTCGTTCTTGAATCATGACCTTGATTTTTGGTTGTTAAGTACCTCCTTTCAAGGCATAGTTAGTATTTTCATTAGCAAAGCTAATCTCTTGCAATCCATCTTCCTTAAACGTAATTAACTCTTAATGCTCAGTTAAACGCTCAAGCGCAGCCTGGCGCAATTTACTCGCTTGTTGAATCCTTGGTCTTGAACCTTGAGTTCATTCATGGTTGTTGGTTATCATCAACCCTTAACTCTCATTCTAAGATGTAAAAATGATTAAGTCCCTTAGTTCTTGCCCCCCTTGCCACATATGGTAGAGATCTTGATTCTCGGTTGATCGTTCAAGAAGTTCTCTTGCCACTCGGCACTTGACTTCAAGTTTGGTGTGCCTTGGCTGGTTGTCAACCCTTTATCTTGATTCTAGGTTTCCAACCTTCTTCTTATGCTCACAGGACCTTACTTTGGTTTGAATTCGATTGACGGCTCTTGATCCAAGTCCTTAAACTCAAACGACAAACTCGATTGGAGGCAGACAACCTTTTTGGCCATCAAGGCTAAAATTTTGTGTCAGGATTTGAGATTCAAGATTTTAAGTATGGAATGACAAAGGACCTCTTATCTCAACATTCTCACTAATAGTTTCTGTGCCTTCAAGGCATTATTAGGGAGCCAACCAGTCTCAGGATGAGCTTTTAAGAGGGTCTATCCTTCAGCTTACATCAACTGGTGCTACCAATTTCGAAATAATAGACGGGGCCTTCAAGACCTGAAAGTAAACACTTCCGGCGTAGTTCTCTATCTCAGAAGAAGTAAACTTAGATTGGGCATCAGCCTTAACATTCTGTTCTCTCGGAATGTGCTTCTCATACCATTCATCAAACTGAGTCATCACGGCCATCACGACTCTCAAGTACTTTGTCGTAGTTTGAGATTCTTGACTCTCATGATTCTAGCCAAGCCCAATCCGACTATCAAGGCTTCATACTCAGCTTCGTTGCTGGTTGTTGGGAAGTCCAACTTCAAAACATACTCAACTGTGAACCCATCGGGGCTTTGCAAGACCAAAACTGCACCACTAGATTTTATTTTTGATGCTCCATCAAAATACAGCACCCAATATTCCTTTTAATCAGGTATAAGCTCCTCATCTTTATCCTTTCTTCCAGGGGTGGTTATTGTCTCCTGCCCCCCGACTTCTTGGTTGCGAATGGCACATTCAACCATGAAGTCCGCCAATGCCTGAGCCTTGATGGCTGTTCGAGGCTTATACATGATGTCAAATTCTTCAAGATTAATTGCCCACTTGATCAGCCTTCCACTGGCCTTCGGGCTATGCAATATGTTCCTCAATTGCTGGTCCGTCAGGACTTCAATCTTGTGTGCCTGGAAGTACGGTCGTAGCTTTCTCGAGGCGGTTACCAATGCCAGAGCAAACTTCTCAATGGTAGAGTGATTCAACTCAGCTCCATGCAAGACCTTGCTCACATAGTAGATAGGTCCTTGAACCTTATTCTCTTCTCGAATGAGAACATCACTCAATGCTTGTGCAGATACCGCCAGGTATAGATAAAGAGTCTCTTCAGGACTAGGTTTGGCCAACAACGGGGCTTCAGTCATGAATTTCTTTAGTTGTTCAAAGGCCTCTTGGCTTCCAGGTGTCCACTTAAAATTCTTCACCTTCTTCAATGCTTGAAAGAAAGGTAAGCATTTGTCAACAGATTTGGAGATGAATCTTCCTAGGGCTGCAACTCGGCCCGTCAACTTTTGTACATCTCGTATAAAGCGGGGTGGTTCCATGTCCAAGATTGCTTTGATCTTATCATGATTGGCCTCAATGCATCTCTTTGAAACCATCAGACCTAGAAACTTTTCTGATCCAATGCCAAAAGCATACTTGGCTGGATTCAACATCATCTTATGGTGCCTCAGCACTTCGAATGCCTCTCTGAGGTGCTTAACGTGGCCTGCCGTGAATAGGCTCTGACTAACATGTCATCAACATAGACCTCCATGATTTTTTCAATCAGATGGGCGGATATCTTATTCACCAATCGTTGTTAAGTAGCTCCTGCATTCTTTAGACCAAAAACCATAACAAGATAGCAGAAAACACCAAAGTCAGTTATGAAAGATACCTTTGGGATGTCATCCTTTTGCCTCTTAATCTGATTGTAGCCGCTGAACCGATCCATGAAGCTCAACATCTCATGTCTAGCTGTGGCATCTATCAATGTATCTATCCTTGTTAGAGGAAAGCAATCCTTCGGACATGCGTCATTCCGCTCAGTAAAATCTATACACATCCTCCATTTCCCATTCGCCTTTTTGACCACCACAAGGTTAGTCAACCATTCGGGGAACTGAATTTCCTCAATAAAACCTGCTTATAAGAGTTTGTCAACCTCTTTCTTGATGGCCTCTTGCCTTTCAGGAGCAAAATTCCTCTTCTTCTATTTTATTGTCTTTCGCTCAAGATCGAGATTCAACTTATGAGTTATAAGTTGGGGATCTATCCCTGGCATATCAGCTGCTGTACCGAGCAAACACATTACTATTCTCTTGCAAGAATGCTATCAACTTGCCCTTCAAGGGTTCCTTCAGAGAAGCTCCTATATAAGTAACTTTCTCAGCTCGCTTGGCCGTCATGGCTTCAATGTTTGTCTTGGTCTTGGACTTCTCAGGCGGCCTCTCGGCTAGCATGCGTTCGGCCTTGAGTGTTGAACATTAATGTTTGAAATCAAGGGTTTTCAATCTCAAGGGTGTTTTAAATCACTGAAATATCTATCAGAGCTTCCGGTCCAAGGCCATGGGGTCTTTGATCAGCCCCACGAGGTCTTGAACCTTCCCTAGGAGGTTTTCAATCTTCATTTCAGGGTTAATATTCAAGTGTTGAACGCTGGTGTTCAGATATTTAACGTCGGCATTCTGGATCGAGAATTCAAAATTACATGTTGGTTTTCAAGTTTCAACCTTTGGATCTTAATTGGAGGTTCATGACCCCCTCAATTTTGGCCTTCATAACTAATCTTGGCCTTCATGGCTAAGAACCTATGTTTCTCAACCTAGGATTCGGGGTTGATTCCTCGATTTAGATTTTGATAAATGCAATCCCATGGGCTTCTTGCCTTTTAAACTTCTAAGACGAGAACTTGCTTGAACTTCTTAATCCCTGTTCAAGGACCCTTAATAATGCATGTTCTCTGTTAGTCTTAATCCTTGGATTCTCAACCCAAGTACTTAAGAAATATTGAAGAGTAGTCAGTCCTTAACATCCTCGGCCTTCCATGGCTTTGATTGTTGTGTGTGGCTTTTATCTGCTTGTCTTTTATCCAGGGTCCTTCACGGACTTAAACATTTACTTGGTCTTGCTGTAACCTAACTCTTGACCCTTCAGGGTATGCATTTGTTTGTTTTCCATCCGTGTATTTTTTATCTTCGGTACTCGGTCATCCTTGACTTGCACTCATCAGGTGCTTGGCACATAAATAAAATCACATCATCAATGAACGGAAATCAAACTTGCATTAATAACTTGAAATGGGTTTAACCTTTACATAGAGTACTACTATCCTACTCGGAGCAACATGCTCTGAAATAATTTAAATGAACCTTATTTCTACTTCTACTAGATAAATATGAAGCTAAGTCCTATGAAGCTAAGTCCTACTAGGATAACTTGAGCCCATCGGGGCTTTGCAAGACTAGGCCTGCACCAGATTTTGTTTTAGATGCTCCATCAAAATAGAGCACCCACCACTCCTTATGGTCTCCAACTTCTTATTCTGAAGTTCACTTCCTGCTTGGGGTACTACCTCCTGCCCCCCGACTTCTTGGTTGTCAATGGTACATTCAACCACGAAGTCAGTTAACGCCTTAGCCTCAATGGCCGTCCGAGGCTTCTGTGTGACGTCCTTTGCTAGCCCTTCTCGGTGTTCCTTATTACTGCGGACATCCATGTCTTCAATCGGAAGGACCTGCCCCCCCGACTCCGTCAGGCCTTAACGCGGCTACATAACAGCTTCGTGCCATCTTTTGATCGCCTTTATGTTTTCCAACACCATTCCGGGTTGGGAACTTGATCTTCATATGATAAGTTGAGGCAACAGCTTTGAATGCATGAAGTCCAGTCCTTCCGAGGATAGCGTTGTACGTTGAAACCACCTTGATTACCAGGAAGTTCAACATCTGAGTGGCCTTCTTGGGCTCCTGTCCAATAGTCATAGGCAATTGAATAGTCCCTTCAACTTTAGATCCTACTCCATTAAATCCATATATAGGCATGTTATTAGGGGTCAACTAAGAATCATTGTAACCCATCTTCACAAATGCATCATGAAATAGAACGTCAACGGAAGCTCCATTATCTATCAAGACTCGCTTCACTTCTGAGTTTCCAATTACAGGAGTTATGACCTACGGGTCATCATGGGGGAACTTCACCCCTTCAAGATCAGAATCATCAAAACCAATTGCGATTTCAGTCCTAGCCCGCTTCGGGGCCTCTCCCACGATGTGTATCACTTCTCTGGCATAAGCCTTTCGAGAATTCCTTGTTGTGCCGGCCGCAGTCGGGCCTCCTGAGATCATGTTGATTACTGGCCCTCGGGGTTGTGGGTTGCGATCGTGAACGTCATCCCTTCTATTATAATCTCTAATTTGATTAACACGATCTTCACCCTTAGTGAAGTGGCTCAATTTCCCTCTACGGATTAAAAACTCGATCTCATCTTTGAGTTGCTTGCAATCATCAGTGTCATGCCCCACATCTCTGTGGAATCTGCAATACTGATTCTTGTTTCTCTTTGCGGGATCACCCCTGAGTGGCTTCGGCCATCGGAAATCCTTATCATTCTCAATGTCCAACAAGATTCGACTTCTAGGTGTATTCAACCTTGCATACTCAGTGAACCTCGGTCCTTGGTTCTTCTTAGGGGCATAGTCGGAGTCCTCGCTAGTTCGGGGATACTTGTCCCTAGCATCATTCACGTGGTCATCATACTCATGGTCTTGCTTTCGCTTCTTGGAGTCGTTACCTCCTCCTCCACTTACTGTGGCTTCTTTCTTCATGCTATCCTCAGCCTTGATATACTTATCGGCCCTTCGTTGGAGTTCGGCCATTTTCTCAGGAGGATGCTTCGCCAATGATCTTTTAAAGAATAGGTCAGTGGTTCCGTGTTCCAGGGCCACCATAGCCACCTTATTCTCCAAATCAGTGATATTTAGTGTCTCCTTAGTAAATCGTTTGAGGTAATCCCTCAGACTTTCATTCTTCCCTTGTACTACGTACATGAGAGACGTTGAGCTCTTTTCATGAACTCTTCCACTAATGAATTGGCTGACGAAAGCAGCGCTCAACTCCTTGAAAGAGCCAATTGAGTTTGCAAGCAAGCGGCTATACCATCTTTGTGCCAAGCCCGACAAGGTTTGAGGGAACGCCCTACACTTCAAGGTGTCGCTTGCAGGTTGTAGCAACAGCGCATTCGAAAATGTCTTGACATGGTTTGCGGGATCACCCGTTCCATCATAAGCTTTGATTGTCGGCATCTTGAATTTCTTTGAGATACGGGCATTCATCACCTCCTCAGTAAATTGAGGTGTGGGATCATCTGGATCTCCGAGTAGCATCAAATCTTTGGGGTTACTCCTGGGAGTTTGTACCCTTGCTGTTTTATCAGATGGGGCATCAACCCTTCTTTGCCTTCTCGGAGGCCTTTCTAAATCAACGAAAGGGATCCCTCCTGGAGGAGGTCCATTCTGGTTTAGCCTTTCCTACTCTCTTGCCATATCTTCCTTCAACCTTAAGATTTCAGCTTCATGAGCCTTGATCCTTTCAGCGATTGTAGGAGGGGGTCCATCATGGATAGTTTGACGTCTCCTTCAAGGTTCTCTACTGGCACGTCGCCTCCTTGGAGCTTCATCATGATCGTAATCATTATCATCAGAAGACGATTCATCAGTATAGGGACCTGAGTAGTCACGATAATCTCGATCTCGGATCTGTAAGGCATGACCACTTGATCCAGCTCCTTGAGTACGAGGGTAGTTAGGCAGCCCGTACATCGGATTGGTGCTCACGGGGAGATCCGTAGCATGGATCTGGACCCCAAGTAGAGGGTTGTTAGGATCGACAATCAAGGGAGAAACCACCATTTGAAGGGGATTAGTCCCTGGATTTATGTGAACAATCGGAGGTAGCGTACTCTCAACAGGGGGAGTCGTCCTCAAGGGTTGAGAAACTTGATGTGGAATGATCGCCCCGGTCGTTAGGGGCACTGGATCCGTGGTGGGCGGAGCGGAGCTGAGAGGCAGAGGCTCGGTACTTGCTGTTGTCCTTCATGTTTGAACCATGGTTGATGTTTTCTTCCCACAGACGGCGCCAAATGTTGTGGATTAAAATCTAGGTCACGAATTTGTAATTAATGTTAGGGTTCGGGAGCTTCTTGCTTCAATGGCTGTTTCCGTGTTCGAGACTAATCGGTCCTCACAGAGTGCCTACGTATCTCGTTATTGAGAATCAAGCCAAGACCTAGTTCTGAGAATGAGGGGTCAGACCCTTTATATAGGCTAAGAAGCCCTAGAATCGTAGTAGAATTAGGTGACTTGGTGGGCAAGTCACCGCCTTGAGGAAGGTTCTAGACTCCTTCCTTGTATGAGTCCGTTTCCATGTATGACAGCGTGCCTTGGAGGCTACTCCTTGTAGTGATAATATCCTTATTTGGCTCTTATTTGCTGAGCTGTTTATTACCCCTTATATTAATTACGAAATTAATATTATAAATAGGGTTTGGGCCTATCTGATGGGCCCCACATTTGGACCGTTCTAGGTCTAATTAATGCCACATTAAATGTGTCTTTAGGGCTTATTTTTAGCCCATATCAACTATTAACTCGAGATATCTACTCGGTCAATAAATTTTTTAAAAAGAACCCGGTTCCACTTAACCGAAGAAATTAAATAATCCACTTTTTAAATTCCTTGAATTGAAATAATGAACAATAAAATAAAATAAAAATTTTCTCCTCATTTTAGGAAAAACATTAATATTCTTAAAATAATAATAAAATCATTTTCTGAAAATCCGGGTTATTACATACACCATGATAGGCTAGTGGACATTTACATAAAGGAAATTATTATGCGACACGGAGTCCCCGTAACCATTGTTTCCGATAGAGACCCCAGTTTTAACTCCAGATTTTGGAGAAGCTTCCAAGAGCCTGCAGGGACCAAGCTAAACATGAGCACTGCATACCATCCACAAACTGACGGGAAAAGTGAAAGGACAATCCAGACCTTAGAAGACATGCTAAGAGTATGTGTTATATATTTCAAAGGAAGTTGGGAAAAGCACTTGCCCCTAATTGAGTTTGAATATAACAACATCTATCACTCGAGCATAGGAATGCCCTTGTATGAAGCCCTCTATGGCCGGAAGTGTCGTTTCCTCTTATGTTGGGAAGAGGTCGTCGAACGAAAAATACTAGTGCCTGGTTCAGTGGAAGAGGGATGTTATAGTATTCATCAGTACAAGGAATATGAAGTAGGTGACGTGGTGTTGTGGAAGGTATCCCCCTGGAAAGGATTGATGAGGTTCAAAAAGAAAGGAAATTTGAGCCCGAGGTTTATTTGACCTTTTGAAATCTTACGGCGCATCGGAATTGTGGCTTATTAATTAGCCTTACCCCCAAGTTTACAACAAGTGCAAAATGTGTTCCATGTGTCCATGCTAAGGAAGTACAACGCCGATGCCAAATATTTAGTGGAATATGAGCAAGTAGACCTGCGACCAGATCTGTCCTACATAGAACAACAAGTGGAGATTATGGACCGCAAAGAGCAGGAACTAAGAAACAAGGTTGTCAAACTAGTCAGAGTGTTGTGGCAAAATCATAATACGGAGGAATAAACATGGGAACTGGAAAGCGCAATGCAAGAGAAGTACCCTCACTTATTCTCAACCTGATTCCGGGACGGAATCCTTTTAAGGGGGGAGATTGTAATAATCCTAATTTTTTTACAATTATAAAAGACTCGGATGAATAGAATTTCGGTATTTAAGAAAACAATTCCCACCCCCACTTGTGTGTAATGGAAATTAAGGATTTGAAATCATATTGTGGTTATATAAGTAAAATGAGTGTATGTAAAAGTTGGTAGAATTCGAAAAGTCCTGCTTCGCTAACGATCTACATTTTACGAGAAATAAATAAATACGAAAGCGATGACGAGGTCGAGGAATTTATAATTTGGAAACTCCATACAACCAACATATTAAGGTGGAAATTAGAACATTGGAAATAGTTTGTGAAATTCCCACACCAAGAATATTTCAAGGATTAATTAAGATTTGCATGGAAATTTAGAAATATTAAAAATAAAAAATGTTAAAGTTGGCAAGCATCCATGCAAATCCCATGCAAGTTCCATGCAAGTGGCTAGTCAAACAAGAAACCAAGACAAGGAACGAGCAACTAAGTGGTTAGCAAACTAGTTAGCTTACTAACTAGATAGTTAGTAACATAGTCCCTAAAAACATGGATCGCCAAGAGTTTTAGTCAAGGATTGGCTTAGGTTCTAGCTAGCAAGGCTACTAAAATTTATACACATCAATAATACATATCATATATATGTATTATTGTCAATAAAAGCAAGCAAAAACCACTCCACCTCCACCTTTCTCCCGTTCGGCCGAACCTTCTAGGAAAGGAAGGAGAAATATTTCTCTCCCACTTCCACTACTTCATAAATCACAAAATTAAAATCCTAGCTTCCCCAAGGTGTTATTAAGGTATCTTTAAAGTTTCATAATTTTCCTTGGTGTTTAGCATGGTGAAAATTTGGATCCAAGTTCAAGATGAATAGTAACTTAAATTGAGTTTTGGTTTAGATCTTGAAGATTAAGGCTCCTAGAGACTAACTAAGGCATTCTTAAGGACTATAAATCTTTGTCAAGGTTGTTAAGGCTTCAAGAAGGTAAAACCCTCACCCATACTTTGAGTTCTTTGAGTTTTGAGTTAATATGGAAGTTGGTTGCAAGAATGAGATTGGTTAAGTGGTTAATGATGAGTTAAGTTACATATTTTTGTATAAATCTTGAATAATGATTAGTAAGCCTTACCACTGGCTTTAGAGACACTTGATGATGGATAAATCATGTTGATGATGAATGGTTGCCTTAAGTGTATGTTTGGGATGTATGAAAAATTGGAAATGTTCGATTTATAGCCATTATAATGCCGAATTTTGGTTAGAATTTTTGTGCAGGACGTACCGAATGAACTACTTGTTGTTATTCCCAGATTACACACTTGTATAATTGTAGGAGGGGGGTTGAATACAATTCTTGATATTTATAAATTTCTGATAAGAACCACAAAAACCTATAAGGAGATAATTGCTGAATGAGAAATGATTCACAAACACATAAAAAATCAGGTGGTTAAATGTACCACCTGAGACTTTTATTCGAAGAAAACTCTGTGATACAAATGTACACAGCTTCTGTTTTACAACTCTTTGATTCTAAGGATATTCAAGAAACCCTAAGCAAATATGTTTGTTTTCTTAGTTTCTAAAGAGTTGCTACACTTGGTTATATATCCCAAGTTTACAAGTACTACAGGAATAAGATAATATTAATCTAATTCAAGTTGACTTGCTACTCCACTCCAAATCCACATGTAGCCGAAAGGTTGTCCTTGTGAAGAAATATATCCCCTGCACCTTTCTTGTATGTACTATGTAAATGAAATGCTTCTTTCTTCTGCGTTTCCAAAGTATGGCTGCCATACTGCTTTTTGTACCTACTATCAACCCATGTGATCTGTCAATCAAACCTATCCTTATCAACTGCTAATTCCCAGCTAGCATAGAAGAAAGTGTTAATGATTATCCGTTGATGTTGTACACTGTCATTCGTTGATGGCAGTTTGAGCTGTATCCGTTGATATTGTAAATTTGAGTTGTATCCGTTGATAGAGTCCTGTTCTCATCTGTTGATACACTTTCACTTAGACAGAATTACATAGCATAACTTATTTACAATTGGCTACCCTATTCTGCCTATCCGTTGATGGTCAACATGACTCTGAATAAAAACACTATCAACTGATAAATAGAGATACTATAGTATGCTACAAAACCTCATCCATTGATGAGCTACCTGTCAATGGATAGAGTTATAATGTCTCATCCGTTGATAGTTACAAAACATGACTTATACAATTTTGTGCATAGAATGTGAAGTTATCATCAAGTACAACATATTCCTAACAATCTCCCCCAATTTATGCTTGATGAACCTAAAGCCATAAATTTAGGACCTTGATGATAACAAAACATTTCCCTAGAGATATTTACTGATAGATGCATAATTGTATTAAGCTTCAAAATTTAAACACAGGAAGTTTGAGAAATTTACAGAGAGGTGCTCCTCTAGCCTGAGCAGATTAATACTGTTTCTTCTCTCTATTTGGCATCACCCTTGATTTTCCTTCTTTGGCAGAATTGGACTCAATCTGTATTTGGAGTTGCCTATAGAAGGCATCTTCTTCAACAACTTTTGGATTTAACTTTTGTTGTAACCATCTCAGGTATTGAGAACTAGCCTTTGATAGTTGGTCTTCTAACCTGAAGAATCTCCTGTTACCATCTTCATCCCTGAACTCCAACATCCAGAAGGGTTGAAGATGGATTTTCTGTCCATTGTATGGGATCTTCATCTTCCTTGGTAGTCTTGATGGTGAGTTTCATTCTCTCCTTATCTGTTCTATTATGTCCAGTATCTCCCCTTTTGCTATCTTGGAGAACCCTATGTATCTCTTGATTGCAGAGAACACTTTGGTTAAGGTTAGATAATTTTCTCCAAGAACCCTCTGTGGTGGCCATGTCCTTTCCTTTCCTCCCTTGTATACAAAACCAATCTCTCAGGCAAATGTTTATATTTGTCAATTCCTCTTACTTCTGACAATTCATCCAGATACAGATTCATGCCAGAGTATTTTTCAATATCTGCCTGATAGATAAAGTCATCCTTGTTTTCCAAGATTGGATGCTTGACAATAGCAGGTACCCTAGCAACTTGAATTGGTTCCTTTGAAGGTTGCTTCCTTGGTATCCTTTTCTTCTGTTGAGGCTTCAGCAAGAATGAAGGAACCTCAATGGAGTCAAGATTCATTGGTTCCTCTTTAGGGATTATAGGGTCACCATGGAAATTCATAGCTTGGTTGAATACTTGTGCAGAAATAGATTGTGATGAGCCAACAGTCTCACTTCTTACAATTTCTGGAGAGACAGGCCTCCTTGCCTTTGATTTCACTCTCCTTTTAGTTTGGATTTGGGGACTTCCTCAGGTTCCCTCATTTCATCCTCTACCTCATCCATTAACTCCTGAGCCAGCCTGGCTTGCTTCTCCTCTGAGTTTTCATATTGATTTTCTTCACTTGGATGAGCTTCCCTTAGAAGTTTGGAGGTCTCCTCTCTTTCTGCTTCAACAAATCTAGGATGGCTGTTGGATATATTTAACACTTTTCCATTCCTTATTATTACAGCCATCCAATCTCTTACACTCTTATTTGTCTTTTCCTTGAACTCTTTGATTGTGTTTCCCATTAGCTTCTCATCATCATCCTTGGGAAATGGAAAGTTCAATTGTAACTTGTTCTTCCCATTTGCCTTTGGTGGAGAGTAGGCTCTGGTTCTTATGTATGGTTCAAATTCTTTGACATAGGATGGTTCAGCATCATAGAATGTAGGAGCCACAATCTCTGGAGTGAGCACCTTCAGAATTGTAGTTGATGTTGTTGGAGCTGAGGACTGAGTAGAGAACAGAGTTGATACAATTGATTCATTAATCATTCTCTCTGTCCTCAGAATTCTTTCATTTGCCTCTTTGTTGATCTTTTCTAAGGCTTCTATTCTAGCTTGCCTTTCACCATCTGAGATTTCTGATAGACTCTGGATCTCAGGCAACACCATTTGTTTCTTCTTCACAGGGGAAGCCTCTATAGAAAACTCTGTTGGATTGACCACTATAGTTGGCTGTTGCTCCCCCTCAATTTGTGCTTTCTTGCTACTGGATGTTGGAGTTGGACTAGAAGTAGCTGCAACCTCTTCTACCTTTTTCTCCCCCTTTTTGTTAGCATCAAGGGCTGGAGGTGAGGCTGCAAGTAGCCTTTCCAGTAGCTCAGTCTGTTTGGCTTGGTTGGCAATGAATGTCTGCATTTGAGATTCCATACTATCCACTCTGGAGGAAAGATGCTTAACAGATTTGGCCAGACTATCTTCCTTCAATAATTTGCTAGTCAGCACCTTCTGAGTGGTAGTTGGGGCTAGTGCCTCAATCCTGGCATCTAGTTCTACTTTCATTTCCCTTATTGCAGTTTAGACCTCCTCCTGTTGTGTTCTTTGAATAACCATATGCATCTTGTGAAGTTTGAGGGAGGCCAGTATTTGCTGAAGGACAGCATTCCTCTGTGGGTCTGCATTCTGGTGCTCAGCCATAGCAGATTGATATTGCTTTATAATCTCCACATTGAAGTCACCAACCACAGTGGTAGAAGAAAATAGCCATTCTGGAGTATCCTCCACATTGACTTCTTCATCACTTGATATGCTATCACTGTCATTATTGCCAAACTCTTCACTATCAGCATCTGAAGGCAGAGCTGTCAAAGCTTCCTTTGCTCTTTGTAGAGATTGTGAGGTGTGCACTAGGTGCATTGCCTCTTCTGCCTCCACATTGCCCTGTTATGCCATGACTTGATAGCCAGAAACAGGATGAGTAAAGGTTTCAGGATCCAAAGAGATGAAGTCAATGATTGACTGATATTCTTGTCGAAATTCCATCTCTTTAGAAGCTTCATCAACCTCCATTAACTCACTTGCAATGGCTGGATCTTCCTGCATTATTTCTCCTGTAGTCCATTCTCTCCACTCATCTCTCTTTTCTTGCATCAGGGGCTCCCCCTGGCTCACACCTCTCACACCCTCACCTTCACCTACTAAGGTGGAACTCTCTTGCTCTCCTTTTGCCTGACCTGAAGAAATGGTCAGCCTCTCATTATTTGCCTCTCCTTTTGCCTGCTCACAAGGCAGCCTCTCACTCCCTTCCCTTATTCCTAGAAGTGTTTCAACTACTGAGAACTCCTCCACACTTGACACAAGAATGTCAGATATAGCAGTGGTAGAGTGAGTTATCAACGGATAAGGAATATCCGTTAATGGAGTAGTTATAGCTGTCAACGGATGGCTAGGCATAGGCGCATCCATTGATGGAGAAACACTTATCAACGGATGAAGGATATCCGTTGATAAAGGAAAGATAGTATTCGTTGAAGTGAAAACCAACACTGAATCTGTGGAGATTGATTTTAAAGATGAGGCCACAGATGTTGTTGTGAATTCAGGAATGGAAGATTGATGGGCCAACAAATCATCTAGAAGATGATGACCACCAATTGCAGAGTGGGGCTTCTCCAAGAATCTTAAAGATGGAGAATCAGGAATTAATGTAGATATCATATCCACATCCAGAGATGGAGTTGGTGATGGTGGATTGTCAAGTGTTTCGATTTGAATGTTAAGATCAAGGGGCTGTGACTCCACATTTATTGGAGCCACATCAACCTGAGTTTGAGAAGGTACAGTTTCCTATACTGTGTGTGCACCCTGTGATGCCCCAATGGTTTTGGATTTTACTCTTCTACCATAGGTTTTTGAGAGAGGTCTAGTGTCCCTTACCCTTTTGTGCAGTGTTCCTTGTGGGGAACTTGATTCAGTAGTCACACCCTGTTGAGAGGATGTAACTAGAATTTGGCTTGTACGTTCATTAATAGTCTTTTGAGAGACTGAAATGTTGGTTGCACCTGCCTCACCTTCCATATCCTTAGGGCTTCTTTGATGTTCACCCTGTCCCTCACCACTCACTACCACCTTCACACTCCCCTCAAGAGTTTTGGTAGGTTTTACAACAGGTGTCTTTTGAGAGACACTTGAGGTTTGCTTTTTAGATTGTGGTTTTGAAACTTTGGATTTGGTCACTTTGGTAGGAGCCTATTTGGTCACAACTACAGACTCCATTGTGACACTAGAAGGCAAAGAAATTTGGGGGTTAGAGATAGGAGTTTCAGGGTTAGATACAGTTACATGAACAATTGGTAGATATACCAATTGTACTTCTGCATTTGAGTTCATTCGAATCAAATCACTTAAGACTCTTTTCTCCTGAACAAAAGAATTGAACTTGCTATCCGGGTTAGCAATGGATAGCTCATTCTCAGATACATGCAGTGCTAAGAGCATCAAAAATCTAGCAAAATAGATATTCTTACTCCTAGTTTCCTTTTTACCTAATTTTGCTGCTATCTCATACATGACTAGTGTGCCAAAATTATAGAATTTATCAGTCAAAAGCATACACAACATAACTAGCATGGAATGGGTAACAGCATCAAAATTACTAATTTTGCCTAAAAAAGTTTTAATGAAGGCATCACAAAAATAACTCCATTCTTTAACCATACCTTTCCTAACAATTTTCCCTAAGTTCTCAGTACTAAGGGCATAATTCATGGAATTAAGCATGGCAACAATTTCAGCATTACTGGGTACTTCCAGACAGTCATTCTCAGGCAATTTTAAACAAGCAGTTATCACATCAGAATTAACTACATGATTTTTACTCTTTAAAGAAAAAGCAAGTGTACCGTCTGTACCAATGTACTCAGCAGATGCCCACACATCTTCAATTACCTCGTGGATTAGAGAAATGGTGGCAGTCATAGCATATGATAGTTTGCATTTCTTCATGAAATTCATCATGGTGTGATAAGCTTCTGGAGCATTCACTGTATCAACAAAGGCCGCGAAATTGTTCTTCTCATATGTAAACCCAGTGGAAGACATCATCTTAACAATAGGCACCATTGAAGTGTTTGAACTTTTGTTGCGGAGAGTTTTAGTGAAGAAGATGCAGATAACTTATGAGATTCTTGAAAATGAATAAAAGTGAGATGTGAGAGCACAAGACATCCTTTTATATTTTCCAAGAGTTAAAAATGAAATAATTAAAAGTGATTACTCCATTGGAAAAAAGTAATTGTCAGATAATAAAAGAAAAGAAGTACAGCCATGACTAAATATACACGTTTACCAACGGCTATAATTAAAAAAAAATGTATATCAACGGATATAGAATGGACGGTTGAGAAACAGTTTATCCATCGATGACGTGGACAACCTGTTATCCGTTGACATACGAAAATCTAGTAATGTGTTTATACTACCAACGGATAAAAGGATATCCGTTGATAAGCAAATTTTGCCTTAGACAAAATTTCTGCAGAAAATTTTTCTGAGAGTGTTTAATTCTCAAGTAAATCAAAGCACATTTCTAGCTACAATCCAGTATGATCAGATATCACTAGGAATTATGAGAAATTAAGCATACCTAGTTCACCTACCAATCTTGTGAATGAAGATTCATCAAGAGGCTTGGTGAAGATATCTGCAAGCTGCATTTCACTTGGCACAAAGTGCATTTCTACTGTACCATTCATCACATGCTCTCTAATGAAGTGGTATTTAATGTCAATATGCTTGGTTCTCGAATGTTGCACTGGATTCTCTTTGATGGTAATAGCACTTGTGTTGTCATAGAAAATTGGAATCTTCTCAACTTTTAGACCATAGTCAATAAGTTGATTTTTCATCCAAAAAATCTGTGTACAATAACTTCCAGCAGCAATGTACTCAGCTTCAGCTATAGAAGTGAAGACTGAGTTCTGTTTCTTACTGAACCATGACACAAGCCTGTTTCCTAGAAATTGACAGGAACCTGTAGTACTTTTCCTATAAATTCTGCAACTTGCATAGTATGCAGCTGAATAGCCAATTAGATCAAAGCCAGAATCTCTTGGGTACCAAATGCCAAGGTTTAGTGTTCCCTTGAGATACCTGAAAATTCTCTTAATAGCAATCAAGTGGGACTCTCCAGGGTTAGTTTGAAATCTAGCACAAAGACATGTGGAAAACATTATATCAGGTCTACTAGCTGTTAGATATAGAAGTGAGCCTACCATGCCTCTATAGCTTGAGATGTCCACAGACTTTTCCTTAGTATTCAACTCAAGCTTAGTTGCAGTGGCCATAGGTGTTTTTGCAGAGGCACAATCCATTAAGTCAAATTTCTTTAAAAGATCGTAAATATATTTTGTTTGACTTATGAAAATGCCCTCATTAACTTGCTTCACTTGTAAACCAAGAAAGTAAGTTAATTCACCCATCATGCTCATTTCATACCTACTTTGCATAAGTTTGGCAAACCTTTTACAAAGCTTCTCATCTGTAGACCCAAAAATAATATCATCTATATAGATTTGAACAAGTATTGAAGAACCATTGACATTTTTATGAAATAAGGTTTTATCTACTGTACCTCTAGTGAAGTGATTCTCCAAAAGAAATTGAGATAAAGTGTCATACCAGGCTCTTGGTGCTTGCTTTAAACCATAAAGTCCTTTCATGAGAAGATATACATATTCTGGAAATTCTGGATCTTCAAAGCCAGGAGGTTGATGGACATATACCTCTTCTTTCAGTTCCCCATTTAGAAAGACACTTTTGACATCCTTCTGATAGATTTTGAAATTGGCATGTGTTGCATAGGCTAGGAAGATTCTAATTGCCTCAAGTCTTGCCACTAGAGCAAAAGTTTCATCAAAATCTATCCCTTCTTCTTGAGAATAGCCCTTTCCCACTAATCTAGCTTTATTCCTCACAATTATGCCATTTTCATCAGTCTTATTCTTGAGAACCCATTTGGTACCTATGACACTTCTATCATCAGGTTTGGGCACAAGCTTCCATACTTTATTTCTCTCAAATTGGTTTAGCTCTTCTTGCATTGCTAAGACCCAATCTGGATCTAGAAGGGCATCTTCCACTTTCTTAGGTTCCTCTTGAGATAGGAAACTGCTGTATAGGCATTCTGCTTGAGTGGCCCTCCTAGTTTGAACTCTTGAACTTGAATCACCAATGATTAACTCAAATGGGTGATCTCTAGTCCATTTCTTGAAGGTCGAAGGTTTGATCTAGATGAGGTTGCTTCATCTAAATGAGCATGATCTTGTTGATTGGTCATTGAGTTTTGACTTTGAGAAACTCCCCCTGAGTTTGTTGTCCTTGGGGAATTATGAAGTTGACTGTCAACGGATGCATCATTTTGTCTACCAACGGATGCTCCATTTTGCCTGTCGATGGATGCATGAGAATGCCTGTCAACGGATGCATCTGATGCTCCAATATGACTGTCAACGGATGCTTCATTTCCAGTGTTAGCATCACTTCTAGTTGGACCAACAACTCTAGGTGAATTTTAATGGTCATGATCTTCATTTTCCTCATCATCATCAATGTACATTCTTCCTTCTACCTCATTTTCAAATTTTAAATTTTCATGGAAGCCTTCATCATTTAGACCTAGAATCTTTTGATCATCAAACACAACATGTACAGATTCCATAACAATGTTGGTTCTTAGATTGTAGACTCTATAGGCTTTCCCTGCTGCATACCCAACAAAGATAGCTTCATCTGCCTTTGCTTCAAATTTGCCCAAGTTATCTCCATGATTCCTTAGCACAAAAAACTTACATCCAAAGACATGAAGAAAAGCTAAAGTTGGTTTCTTGTTGGTAAATAACTGATAAGGAGTCATTCCTCTAGCTTGATTGACCAATGAGAGTTCTGTTTTTCCTTTCAACAACCCCATTTTGTTGAGGTGTTCTAGCAGCAGAAAACTCATGGACAATTCCATTCTCTTCATAGAAAATCTTCATTGTGGAATTTTTGAATTCAGTGCCATTGTCACTCCTGATTCTTTGTACTTTGACTTCAGAACCATTGTTTACTAGTCTGAGATGATTGATGATGATTTCACTTGCACAATCTTTGGAGTGCAGAAAGAAGGTCCATGTAAACTTAGAAAAATCATCTACAATCACCGATAGTATTTCTTCTTTGAAATGGACATGACATTTACTGGACCAAATAAGTCCATATGCAGCAATTGAAGTGGCTTAACAATGGATGACTCTGTCTTGCTCTTGAAGGATGATTTCTTTTGTTTTCCTAATTGGCAGGCATCACACAATCCATCCTTGATGAACTCCAATTGAGGGATTCCTCTAGCCAGATCCTTTCTTACCAAATCATTCATAACTTTAAAATTCAAATGTGACAGCTTTTTATGCCATAGCCAACTCTCATCCTTGCTTGCTTTGCTGAAGAGACGAGTGATGGATTCTGAGCATACTGAATTGAAGTCAGCTATGTAAACATTTCCTTTTTGAAAGCATGTCAATACCACATTGTTGTCTTCCTTGGCAGAAACAACACAGGCTTCTTTTGTGAACTTTACTTCATAGTCTTTGTCACAAATCTGACTAACACTTAGCAAATTGTGCTTCAAACCTTCAACTAAAGCCACTTCTTCAATGATGACATTGTCCTTTGAAATCAAGCCATATCCCTTTGTATACCCTTTGTTGTCATCTCCAAAGGTAATTCTAGGGCCAGCTGCCTCCTTGAACTCTGTGAGCAAGGTTGAATCTCCTGTCATGTGCCTAGAGCATCCACTGTCTAGGTACCATAGATTCCTTCTATTTCCCTGCACACATTCCAAAATACAAATCAAGTTGATTTTGGTACCCAAGTTTCCTTGGGTCCTTTCTTGTTAGCCTTTGGTTTTGCACTCTTAGCAATCTTCATTTTAGGTGTAGATGCTTGAGTGATAGGTTTTGACAAATGCTCATTTGCTTGAATATTTGATGCATGCATTTGTGGAAAATTGGCATACATATTATTCATGCTAGGAATGCTCCATGATATTTGTGGCATATTCACAGATTGAAAATAAGGATTAGACACATATGGCATGTTCACATATGGATTTGAAAAACTAGCATTTTGATACAAACCAGGCATTGCAGGCATACTTGGCATAGATTGAGGTACATGAACAGGAGTCCTTTTAACAGACTTGCACTTAGAAGATAGGTGATTGACACTATTACAATTACCACAAGTTTTCCTAGGGGCAAACTTGTTAGGAGAATAATTGTTTTTCTTGTTGATGCCTATCTTACCATTTCTGTTCATTTTCATTTTACCCTCAGTTTCTACCTTTTCATTATCTGATTTACCAACAGCCTTTTTCTTATGTAAATCACCTGCCTTAGCCTTCTCACTTGATTTGGCTTGGCTACTTTCACCAGAAACAAAGTTCTTGGCTACTGGACCATACTGATTATTCAGTTTCTTGAGTTCCTTCTTACTGATAGACTTTTTGTTAGTCAATGGATACCTCTCATCCGTTGATGGTTCATCTGTCAACGGATGATCAATATCCGTTGATTCACAAATAGTCTCTAGATCCTCAAGGCAAGGTTCTAGCTCCTTTTTATTTTGAGTCCAGGTATCCTTCACAAACGATTCTATTCCCTGGACTTCTATTATATTTTGTGAAATATTCCTACAGCTTTGAAATTTAGCAATTATTCCTTGTTCCTTTTCCAGCTGCTCTCTTAAAATTAGTTCTCTTTTTAACATAGCTTCAAGTTCACTTTTAGCATCATTGCAATCAACTCTCATTTTCTCAAATTCTAGAAATTGAATTTCTAGAGCAACATTTCTATCACTTAAAAACAGATTAGTCTCTTTAATCCTATTGTTCTCTTTAGTAAGTGATTTAAGAGTAACCCTCAAGTGATATAGTTCAGTAGACATTTCATCTATAACACTATTGCATTCCTCTTTAGTGAGCTCAGAGAGATTAGTAGAAAATACCTGATTGCTAGCTGAACTTGCTTCCTGCTCAGAATCAGCCATCAATGCAAGGTTGACAAACTCAGCATCATCATCAGAATGATTTCCATCAGCAGCCCAGTCATACTCTTTGGTCATGAATGCCTTTCCTTTTTGTCTAAGAAGATCAAAATATTTCTTCTTGTAGTGAATAGTTTCAGTTGGCTTTCCTCTGTTCTCAGATCTAGGCTTCCTGCATTCACTTATCATGTGACCAGCAATTCCACAATTGTAGCATTTAATTTTGGATTTATCCACATAGTTGCTTGTGGAAAAATCCTTGTTAAATGGCTTGGCCACCCCAGAGTTTCTCCTGAATTTCAGCTTAGAGAATCTCCTAGACAGAAAAGCTAAGTGCTCATCTATCTCATCCAATTCATCCTGCTGAAGGACATTCAATTCTTTAGACACTTTTCCTTGTTTTTGCTTGATTCTGCTCTACCTTCACAAACCTCCCTGTTTGGTGTAGATTTAGCAGCTTCAGTCCTCTTCTCCTCCTTCTGCTCCAAGTTGGCAACAAGTGCAACTGACCCACTTTTCTTTTGGGCCTTCTCAATCTCTTCATCCTGCTCCATTTCTAGTTCATATGTCTTTAAAGTTCCATAGGGCCTTTCAAGAGTAAATGTCTTGTACTCTTGAGTGTTTTTTAGAGAAACAGTCATTGGCTTCCACTCTTTGGGCAGTGATCTCAGAAATTTGAGATTAGAATCTTTCACTTGGTAGATTCTTCCATACAATTTCAAGCCATTCAGTAGCTTTTGTAATCTACTAAATGTGTCATTCAATGTCTCTCCATTCTTGAAATGGAAGTGCTCATACTGTTGGATTAGTAGTTGCATCTTGTTCTCCCTTACCTGTTCTGTACCTTCACAAAGGGTTTGAACAATGTCCCATACTTCCTTGGAGGTAGTACAGTTGATAACATTGTCAACCATGTCTGTTTCTAAGCCATTAAACAGAATATTCATGGTCTTTTTATCTTTGTGGACTTCTACGATGTCTTCAGTACTCCACTCAGAAACAGGTTTGGGAATGTAAGTGTCTGGTGCATCTGCAACAAGGCCAACTCTTGATGCAGTCTTCATTGGAACATGAGGACCCTTCTCAATGCAATATACAAAACCTTTATCAATAGACATGAGATGTAGACGCATTTTTACTTTCCAGTGAAAGTAATTTTCTCTATCAAGAACTGGTATCTTTACTCCATAATCCTTCTTAGACATGTTGGAAGTGTGTTGTTTTTTTAAACTCAAATATGTTAGAAGCTTGCTCTGATACCAATTGTTATTCCCAGATTACACACTTGTATAATTGTAGAAGGAGGGGCTGAATACAATTCTTGATATTTATAAATTTCTGATAAGAACCACAGAAATCTATAAGGATATAATTGCTGAATGAGAAATGATTCACAAACACATAAAAAATTAGGTGGTTAAATGTACCACCTGAGACTTTTATTCGAAGAAAACTCTGTGATACAAATGTACACAGCTTCTGTTTTACAACTCTTTGCTTCTGTTTTCTTAGTTTCTAAAGAGTTGCTACACTTGGTTATATATCCCAAGTTTACAAGTACTACAGGAATAAGATAATATTAATCTAATTCAAGTTGACTTGCTACTCCACTCCAAATCCACATGTAGCCGAAAGGTTGTCCTTGTGAACAAATATGCCCTGCACCTTTCTTGTATGTACTGTGTAAATGGAATGCTTCTTTCTTCTGCATTTCCAAAGTATGGCTGCCATACTGCTTTTTGTACCTACTATCAACCCATGTGATCTGTCAGTCAAACCTGTCCTTATCAACTGCTAATTCCCAGCTAGCATAGAAGAAAGTGTTAATGATTATCCGTTGATGTTGTTGTTAGATATAATTGATGTGATTTAATGTCAGTGTTTAAGTGTTTCAGGTAAAGAGAGTTTAACTTGTTATTGAAAGCAGTGTTTGAGTATACGCTGATTGCTGGAAGCGCAAACGCTGACAGAGGAAAGCGTAAACACTGATAGCTAAATACATGGAAGCGCAAACACTGTTAGCGTTGAGAGAACAGAGTTTGCTAAAGTCTGTCTACTGGGAGCGTCTACAAGTCAACAGAGTTTGAAGATTAATTTAATATTAATATGGAAGCGATATCTTTGAAGATTGGATAGCTGTCAAAGAGATCGAGTTGACTTAGAAGATGTGTAGCAATCGTAATTGATATCAATTGTATAGCTTAATTTTAGGAGAATCAATTTACGATTGTACGTAGCTGTATATCTTATAAATACAGTTAGGTTAACCCTAGAGGGGTATCCATCGTGAACGAATATCATTCTTGTAACCTAAGCAGCTCTCTGTGATACTTTACATCACCGAGAGAGGAATTATTAATTCCAAACAGTTTTAAAGAATTAAAACGTGTGTTCTTGTTACTTATTTATACAGTTCTTGATTATTTATTGTGTAATCGACTGAACAAGTGGTATCAGAGCCAAATCTGTTACTTTATTACAGTTAAAGATCCAATCACAATAGTAATCAATGGCAGAGATACCTCCACCAAATGAGAAAGCTCCTACTACTGTTAGTAGGTATGAAACAATTAGGGTTCCTATTCTGAGGCCATTAGAGTATGCAATTTGGAAGGTGAAGATGACCATGTTTCTGGAGGCTACAGATCCAGAATATCTGGACAGAATTTATGAAGGTCCTCACAGACCTACAAAGTTATCTGCTGCTGCTGCTGGTGAGGAACCAAAAGTCATACCAAAAGAGAAGAAAGATCTATCTGCTGAGGATCTTTCATCTATTGCAAAGGATGCGAAGGTAAGGCATTTACTTCACAGTGCATTAGACAATGTTATGTCTAATAAAGTGATAAACTGCACAACTGCAAAGGAGATATGGGATGCACTTGAGGTTAGATGTCAGGGAACTCCTGCAATTAAGAAAAACAGAAGGAACATACTCACACAGGAGTATGAGCATTTTGAGGCAAAATCTGATGAAACCATGACAGAAACATTTGACAGATTCTGTAAACTGCTCAATGATTTGTCATTGGTGAATAAAGAGTATGATTTGGAAGATTCAAATCTCAAATTTCTTCTCTCTCTACCTGAAAAGTGGGATGTGAAAACGACCACTATTAGAGATAATTATGAACTTGGTGAAACAGAGATTGATGAAATTTATGGTCTGCTCAAAACCCATGAATTGGAATTGGAGCAGAGAAACAAAAGATCTAGTAGAAAGTCAAAGTCTGTTGCTCTCAAGGTTGAGGAGAAACCATCAAAGAAGGAGGCTTCAAGGAGAAAGGAAAAAGGGAAAGCCTTAGTCATCCATTCAGAGAATGAGTCATCAAACACTGATGTTGACTCAAACACAGATGATTCATCTGATTCTGAAGATGATGAGGAGATGATGCAAATGGCTGCATTGATGGTAAAGACCTTCAAGAAGATGGGATACAAGAACTTCAAGAAGGGAAAGAGATTCTCCAAGGACTACTCAAAGTTTGATAAGAAGAATTTCAAGAAATCTGAAGGAAAGGACTTCAAATCTGGTAAGAAAGATAAGTCTGAAATTCAATGCTACAAGTGTAAGGAGATGGGTCACTATGCTCCTGAGTGCAAGAAGGGTAAAACTGAAAAGGCACTCTACACCAAAGGCAGAGATTGGGCAGACACTTCAGATTCAGATGAGGAAGTCAACTATGCTCTCATGGCTACTACTCAGACTGAAAATGATGATCTCAAGGTACCTCCAACTACCTATGCTTATAACACTGATAATATAACTGAATTAAGAATTTATCTTAAAGCATTGCATATCAGTTATAGAGATCAGACCTTAGAAAATGAGAGGATAAAGTCTGAGTGTTCTCAACTCAAAGAAAGAAATAAAATTGTTGAGGAACAGCTAGAGAACATGAATAAAATTCAAAAAGAGAGAGATGATGCAGTGTTTATTGAACAGGAGTTGCTAGGTAAGTATAAGCAACTAGAATCAGAATTGGAGGATAGAAAACACATCATTAAAACTTGGACACACTCTGGTAAAGACACTCAAGAAGTGTTTCAGTCAGATACAGTAGGTCTAGGTTACTCTGTAGGAGATGAACTTAGATTTGAAAATAAGGTAAAAGTAAGACCATATTGTTCATCTGAGGGTAATGTCATGGGAACAGGTGGACCTAAGACTGAAGCACAGAAAAAGGCTGTTAAAGAGTCATATGCTAAAACTTTTGTTAAAGAGGCTAACATTGGCTTAATGACAGATAAACAACTCAAGCATAAGCTTAAGGAGATAAAATCTGTCAACAAACAGAGTATGCCTAAGAAAAACAGAAATGGAAAGGTAGGCATAACCTCAGGAATTAAGCCAATGCTTGCTTCATTAGCTCCCAGGAAAACATGCTTTAATTGTGGTAGCACTAATCATCTTGCTAGTTTCTGCAGTAAGAATAAGAACATTAATTCTTTATCTTCTAAAACTGCAGTAAAGAATGATTATGTGAGAACTAGACCACAGACTTTATGCAAACACTGTGGAAGTACTTGGCATTCTATTTACACTTGCAGAGATTATCATGCTATTTACTATAATTACTATGAACCCAAGCCAAATTTGAAATGGGTTAAAGTAAACTCTGCAAATGTAAACTCTGAAAAAGTTAGCTTAAACTCTGTTAATGGAAATTCCGCTGCAAAAGCTAACAGATTTAAGAAAGCCAAAGGATCCAAGCAAGTCTGGATCCTTAAAACTAATAATCAGTGATTGTTTGTGATTGCAGGGCACCAGGGTCAGTACCCTAGTCGTGGACAGTGGATGTTCAGGACACATGACAGGAAATAAAGCCCTGCTATCAGAGTATGAAGAGAAAGCTGGCCCAGAAGTTTCCTATGGAGATGGCAACATAGGACATACACTGGGATATGGCAACATTAATCTTGGAAATGTCATCATCACAAATGTAGCTCTGGTTCCAGGACTCAAGCATGATTTGCTATCTGTGAGTCAAATCTGTGACAGAGGATATCATGTAGATTTTCAGCCTGAATATTGCCAAGTGATCAGGAAATCTACAGGCAAAGTTGCTCTAGTTGGAAACAGACACAACAACATCTATGAAATAAAGTTGTCAACAAACACTGATGGCAAAGCAGTATGTCTGTCAACAAGTATATCCAGTGAAGAGAGTTGGAAGTGGCACAAGAAACTCTCTCATTTGAATCTGAACAACATTAATGAGCTCATAAAGAATGATCTTGCAAGAGGACTACCAAAGTCATTGTTGAATGTAGAAGGCCTGTGTGATTCTTGTCAAAAGGCCAAACAGAGAAAAACCTCTTTCAAGAGCAAATCTGAGTCTTCAATTGTTGATCCTTATCATCTTCTACATGTTGATCTTTTTGGACCAGTAAATGTCATGTCACTTGGAAAGAAGAAATATGCTCTAGTCATTGTTGATGAATACACCAGATACACATGGGTGTATTTTCTAGCAAAGAAGGATGAAACTGCTTTAACACTGACAGAACATATATTACAACTGGACAAAGAGTCAGAGAATCAAGTGAAGATAATCAGAAGTGACAATGGAACTGAGTTCAGGAATTCATCAATGGAAGAATTTTGCAAAAGTAAAGGGATCAAACAAGAGTTTTCTGCACCTGGCACTCCACAACAAAATGGTGTTGTGGAGAGGAAGAACAGAACTTTGATAGAAGCTGCCAGAACCATACTAGATGAAGCAAAATTGCCAACATATTTCTGGGCAGAGGCAGTTCAAACTGCTTGTTTTACTCAAAATGCAACTCTGATCAACAAGCATGGTAAAACACCATATGAAATGGTGAAGAAGAAGAAGCCAAATCTAAAATATTTTCATATTTTTGGATGCAAGTGCTTTGTGTTGAAGACTCATCCTGAACAGTTGACCAAGTTTGATCTAAAGGCAGATGAAGGAATTTTTGTTGGCTATCCACTGTCTACTAAAGCATTCAGGGTTTATAATCTGAGAACAAGAGTGATCATGGAGTCCATTCATGTGTCATTTGATGACAAGAAAATAACTGGACTTGAAGATGTTACTGAGCATGATCAACTGCACTTTGAGAATGAAGATTTATTAAACTCGGATGATACAGATCTGACAAACACTGTTGAGGTCAATTCTGAACCTCTACTGGTAAACACTGGAGAAACTTTTCAATCAGAAACAA
This sequence comes from Kitagawia praeruptora, assembly GCA_037693485.1. NCBI lineage: Eukaryota > Viridiplantae > Streptophyta > Magnoliopsida > Apiales > Apiaceae > Kitagawia > Kitagawia praeruptora. The sequence goes on along the minus strand of CM075351.1, from coordinate 139,365,183 downwards.
GGGATGAACCAGTTGAGGGGGAGCATGAAGAATCACATCAAAGTGAAAATTCAAACATTGATAGTGACTCAATTGATAACTCTGAATCAAACACTATTGATTCAAACTCTGATCATTCAAATACTGAGCAGTCACATTCAGGGGAGCATCTGAAAATGAAGAAAGGCACCAAGAAAATCAGGAGAGCATGGATCAAGGGGGAGGATCACATGATGACAGAAGCAATCTGCCTTCTGCAAGAAAATGGACAAAGTCACATACACATGATTTGATTATTGGTGATCCAGATGCAAGAGTAAGGACAAGAAGTGCAACAACAAATGAATGTCTGTTTCATGCATTCTTGTCACAAACTGAGCCAAAGAAAGTAGAAGAAGCTCTGAAAGATGCTGACTGGATAACAGCAATGCAAGAAGAGCTAAATGAATTTGAGAGAAATGAGGTGTGGACCCTTGTACCAAGGCCAAAGAACAGATCTATTGTTGGTACTAAATGGGTTTTCAGAAATAAAACTGACAGTGATGGTGTGATCACAAGGAACAAAGCAAGACTGGTAGCTAAAGGCTATTCACAGCAAGAAGGGATAGATTATGATGAGACTTTTGCTCCAGTTGCCAGATTGGAGGCAATAAGGATGTTTCTTGCCTATGCTTCTCACAAGAAATTCAAGGTTTTTCAAATGGATGTGAAAAGTGCTTTTCTGAATGGAAAACTTGAAGAAGAAGTATTTGTTGAACAACCACCTGGTTTTGTAGATCCAAAATATCCAGATCATGTCTACAGGTTAGACAAGGCACTCTATGGACTTAAACAGGCACCTAGGGCATGGTATGAAACACTTGCTAAATTTCTGCTAGAAAGTGGGTTTCACAGAGGTACTATTGACAAAACTCTGTTTTACTTTCAATCTGGTAATGACCTGCTCTTAGTACAGATATATGTAGATGATATCATTTTTGGATCTACTAATGATAAACTCTGTAAGAAATTTGCCAAGCTCATGCAGTCAAGATATCAAATGAGTATGATGGGAGAGCTAAGCTATTTTCTAGGCTTACAGGTGAAGCAAACAGATGATGGGATTTTCATAAATCAAGCAAAATATACCAAAAATCTTCTCAAGAAATTTGGCATGCTTGACTGTTCATCTGCAACAACTCCCATGGCAACAGCAACAAAACTGGATAAAGATACAGGTTCATCAGTGGATATGACAAGTTACAGAGGGATGATTGGTTCTCTACTTTATTTAACAGCTAGTAGACCTGATATCATGTATGCCACCTGTCTGTGTGCAAGATTTCAGGCAGATCCAAGAGAACCACATTTAACAGCTGTGAAGAGGATTTTCAAGTATCTCAAGGGCACTGTAACCTTAGGACTGTGGTACCCAAGAGAATCAGATTTTAAGCTACTTGGTTACTCTGATGCAGATTTTGCTGGTTGTAAGATTGACAGAAAAAGCACAAGTGGAAGTTGTCAATTTCTTGGTGACAGACTAGTGTCTTGGTACAGCAAGAAACAGAAGTCAATATCTACATCTACAGCTGAAGCAGAGTATATTGCTGCTGGTAGTTGCTGTGCACAGATTCTATGGATGAAGAATCAACTGCTGGATTATGGATTAAGGTATACCAAGATACCTATTTTTTGTGATAATCAAAGTGCTATTGCAATGACAGGTAATCCAGTACAACACTCAATGACCAAGCACATCAGCATAAGGTATCACTTTATCAGAGAGCATGTAGAGGAAGGCAATATTGAGCTTCACTTTGTGCCTACAGATCAACAACTAGCAGATGTTTTCACAAAGCCTCTAAGTGAAGCAACATTTACAAGACTGGTCAATGAACTAGGGATGGTATCTGGTTTTGACTAAACATGTTGGTTAGACTCAAACTCTTTCAAATAAAATGTGTTGCTCATATCTCTGTGAATTGCTAAAGTGCTATGTGAACCTTAGTTAAACTCTGTTAGCATGATTGTTGGTCATACACTGTTAATACGTTTGTTAAACTCTGTGAATTCTGAGTTGTTTTTTGTCTGAATGAAAATACCGATGAAGAAAAATGTATAGAGCATGATTTTTAGTGAAAAATCAAGATTCTTTTTGAATCACTGTAATCTAATCAGAAATTGCACAGTAAGTTAACACAGCATGATACTGTTTCATATTTAGAGCATCTCTTAGTTTATTTGATCCTAAACTCTGAATCTATGAATACTGTATGCATTGCCTCTCATGAATAATACTGATATTGCTGAAATCTAAACTCTGATTAGTGACACTCTGTTTCCAAGTCATACTTGAATTTTGATGATTCTGTGTTTGCACTTGTGAAAATTTTAAAACTGGAGATATGTCATTGTTTAGTTTGGTGAGAAACAGTTCATGTCTAAACCCTGTGAGATTTTGAGCCAAATCAGTGATTGATACATTTTATATCAATCAGAGTTTATTGTTGTGTGGTATTCATCAGTGAGTATGTTGCTCTAGAACTTGCATTAAACCATTTTGGAACTACATGATATATGTGTGCATGAAGATGATAAAGGCAATTAGGATTAACCATCTTTCTTCAACACTGTTCAAAACATCTTTGAACACTGATCATAAACTCTGTTCATAAACATGACCCGTAGTAAACCATTTTGAGCCTAATTAACTGCTCATTTTCTTGAATACTGAAGTATTAAGAGCAGTTAAATTCTTTTGTTAAATCTGATTCAAGCAGGTGAGTATTCCTTATACTATATCTTACTCAGTATATATATATATGTAATAATAATTAAAAAAAAAAAAAAAAGTATATATACTGATCAACTTGTACAAAAATGTACTAACCATTTGACTGAACATTTTGATCAAATAAATTGTTCAGTTCGAAATTCTCATTCGAAAAACATCTCTTCTCATCTGTTTGATTTCACTCAATTACAACCCTGAACAAAGTCCTTTTGATTTGTGCATATATGTAATCGAGGTGGTGTAAATTTGGTGGACATTCAAGCTTATGGTAGTATCTGCTTTTACTGATTGAATTTGAGAGTAAACACTTCACCTAAACACTTGTGTGATGTGAGAGTTTGTGAGAAAATTCTTGACATGTAACTCACTGAATGATGCTTTGATGTTTATCTCCTGATCTTTTTGTCGTTAATGACTGTGTGCTTACGTGGATAATCATGATCATAAACTGGAACAGGGATATTCAGATTTCTGTAATTAAGGAACTACAGAGTTTAGCATTCATCATATACTCTGTGTTTAATATGAGAGTTTGTGCATTCAGTGTTTATTGTTTTTGATTTATGGATTTTATGAAATATTAGATGCTATAAAAATTGATTTGGTAAACTCTGCTACTCACACACGAAAATCACGACTGTGCATTTTTGAAAGGGTTTTTGTGATAAAGATTGAAAATTTGATGAACACTGAATGATTGTGCTATGTACTCTAAGGTATATTTTCATTAAGATAATTCAAAATTTTGGAGTAAATGGAGTGGTTGACAACTGTTAATTAGTGTAATTAGTGGTAACGTGTCTTGATAAACGGAACGACAGCGGTAATAATGGCTTTTACTGCGCCTGTATTAAGTGAACCGTTGCATGTGTGACACCTGTCCCACTCACTCATCATTATGTCTCCCTTTTACACTTTTCAAGGGAACAGTTGCGTGTTTTCAAGTAAAAATCGTTTGAGTTTAGTTTTTAACTACAACTCAAATTACTTTTTGCCACAATCATTTTTATCCACACGTATTCACTTTACCAAAACAGAGAACATCTTTGTTTTTCTCTTTGGCATTTTCACAAACACCTTTCTTGCAAAACCTTTTCACAGTTGATTCTTACTTGTTTCTTGATTCAATGGCAACTAAACCTTTCACTGTCTTTGGTCTACGTTTTGTGCCTAACAACTATGCAGCTTTACTTGAGAATGACCGGGCACCAGAGCCGTTTCATCTTATGCAAAATTTTCTTCGAGATTCTGAGATTGGGCAAGCGCTGGTTGAACCGGCTACTCTATCTGCTTCCCAAGTCGTTAATTTCTGGCAAAACTCAAGATATATTGAAGGAGGAGAGAATGGAACTCCGTCTATCATCTTCTCTCATGAAGAACAAGAGTTTGTAATCACTCCACAAACTGTTCGTGATGCCATGGACTTCGACACACATACTTCGTATGCTGTTGTTTCTGAGGAAAATCTGAGAGAGATGCTAACAGAGATTGGGTACATGGAATCACTTGCCAAGCTGGGCAGTGTGAAGAGGCCAAATTTGAGAAAAGAATGGAACTTTTTCTTCGACTGTATCACCAGGACATTCCAGAAGAAGGTCACCAATTGGGATGCTATTCCCATGGACAGTCTACAAATTGGGTACTCTCTACTCTATGGTAGCAATTTTGATTTTGGTAGATATGTCTTAATGAATTTGGGTGATAAGTTGTCAGAGTCTACTACAGTTTACTTTGCTAGATTTTGTCAACTTCTATTCAATGCATGTGTTCCTGGTTTAACTGTTGATGAAGCTGATGAGATTCAACCGTTTCGAGTCACTAAAAGAATATTTACTGATATGTCTAACAAAGATGTTGGAAAAGACTTGCCTCCTTTAGCATTGCCGCTTGCTTTGCAAAATTTTGTCAATCAGCCACAAGACTCTGATACACATCAATCAGAACAACCAGAACCACAGCCTATGCCTGAACCTTTAGCCACTGATCGTACAGAAAACATACCATCTCAACCTACTCAAACACCTGAGCCCACACCAACAACCACTGAACAACCCATATCACCTCCAACACAAACAGAACCTCAAATACAACCTGACCAAATGAACACTGAACCAACAAACCCTGTCTCTACTACTCATCCACAACCACCACCAAAGCCAAAAAGGAAGAAACATACTGCAATCAACACTGAACGTGCTAAGGCTAAACAGTCAACTCCAAAGGCTGTTTATTCCAGAAGATTCATTCAAAGGGCAAACAGACCTTCACCACCATTGGTTGAGGAAAGTTCAAGTGAGAGTTCCAGTGAAGATGCAAAACAGGTTGAAGTGCCTCAAGCTAAGAGGATGAGGCTTATTTTGACTGATTCTGATGATGAGCATGTGGAGGAGGCTCAAGAGAAAATCTCATTTGATATTCCTACTGGTGAGCCAGAGGTTATCATAGAACCTGAAATCCCAGAATCAGAAGTCAAGGTTGCTGAATCAGAAGTTGATAAGGTTCAAGAAGATGAAGCTGTTAGAGATGTTTTGTCTCCAATGGAAGAGTTTGCTGAAACTCCAATTTCTTTTAATCATGAAGCATCTACTCCACCACTCATGGAGGTTACACTTTCTATAGATACTGGTGTTGCTGATGGGCCAACTGTTGTTCTTGAAGACACTGTGGTTGCATCACACACTGAGTTAAACTCTGATGCCAATCATATTTCTGCTCATGGTGAGGAGGTTGATAAACCAGAGAAGGTTCTTTCTTCAGAGCAAACTCCAATTGATAAAGGAAAACAAGTTGCTCAAGAACCTATTGCTGCTCAAGAACAAATTGCTGCTCAAGAACCTAGTCTTTCTGTTGCCTCTACTGGTGCATCAATGAGTGATTCAGTTGAAGCTCATAGTACAGGAGTTGACCAACCACAAAATCAGCCTGATGGTCAGAAAACAGGAGAAAAACCAGATTTTGCTGGGCCTTCTGTTAATGAAATTGATGATGGTTATTTGGCCAAGCAATCTGCTGAATGGTATAAGTCAGAGTGTATTTTTCCACCTGGCAGGGCTGCAATGTTTCTTGAGGTCAATTCCAAGAAGATTAAAAATCCAGAGATTTTCACTTGTTTGCAAGGCACAGTGATTCAAATCAAAACTTTGAATAATAGATTTGATGACACTCAGAAATCTATTGTTGATCTTCGCACAGAAGTTGCCACTCATGAGGAGAAAGCTCAACTAGCTAATGCTAAACTCTTTCAACAGTTTGCCAAAGCTCAATCTAATCTTAATGACAGACTGAGTATAGTTGAAAAGAATCAGACTTTACTGGCTGAGAAAGTTGATTCTATAGCAAATTCTCTTGAGTTAATCACCTCAATACTCATTCAAGATGGTGATGATGTCAAAAAGGGGGAGAGAGTTTCTAAAACTAAGTGCAGAAAAGATCAAACTTTGTCAAAGAAAGATCATCTTGATGATGAAGGCACCAATGCTGATAAGGGTTTAAGAAATGAAAATCTCAGACAAGGACATGGGAGGTCTTCAAGGTCAAAGCCGAATTTGGTGTTAGATTCAAATACTCAGAGTACTTCAGGATCAAAGCCAAAGGATTTGTTATTCTCTGACAATCCACAAACAGATGAAGAATTGGCTGCAAAACTTTTTCGAGAAGAGAATGCTGAAGCTACACTTGAGGATATTCAAGCTGAAGAAAAGCTGTTGCAGAAAGAACATTTAAAAGCTGTGAAGTCCAAGAAAATGAAGAAAGTAGTTAAAGTTTCAAAGTCTGCAAAGCCTGTGATGAAAGGAATTGTAATCAAAGAAAAACTATCTGGTATTCAAGAAGAAGAAGAAGAAGATACCGGAAAGCTGGTTAGAAAGTCTTCTCTTGATGCTAAGTTGAAGTTAAAAGGGAAAGTTGATGAAGAGAGCAAGGGCAAGATGATAGTTACAACCTCTGTTGCTACACAAGTTGTACAGACTCAAAGTAAACTTTTACCTGGTTTTTCAAGGGCGAAGATTCCAGTGCAAGAAGAAGCAGGAGTGACTGGTGGATATCAGCATAATATTGCCTGTTCAGGAAAGCCACCAGGCAGGAATACTTCTGGTTTAGGATCAAGAAGAGATTTGAGAGTTGGTAACAGTCCAAGAGATCCCTCTGCACTTGTATCTCTTGGTTCTGGTATAACTCAAGAAAATCTAGACAAGTTGGAGTCAGTTCAGGTAGTTCATCAAAGGAGCTTAGATATTCACTTTCTACTATACTTTATGGCAGATGGGTCGGTGTATAGAGTGAATGAAGAAGCAATCAAGTTAAAATTATTTGAGGAACTTCAGTATGTCTTGCATATCTTCAGAGTTAGAAATCAAAGAACACAGCTTATTGCTAATTCTATAAGGGAGTATATGCTGAAAGCTAAAGTTGCTACAGGAACAAAGTCTGCTGAAAAGTATGTTCCGAAATACAGAGACTGGAATGGAAACCTGATTGAAATGCAGAAGGGTACTACAAGGCTGAAGACTGATCTTGGAATTACAGTTCTGGATTTCAATGTAAAGTCTGAAGAATTAAAGTACATCAGATTGGGTAATGAAATGAGGAGAAACAAGATCTATGATCTCAGAGCTGCTATTTTTCAAACGGATGAGAATGATCCAGAGTTAAGAGAGATCAAGCAAGCTATGGAAATTGAACTTGAAAATGCTGAAAGGAGATTGTTGATTGATTATCTCAGAACAACTCCAGATCTTGAGGAGGTTAGGTAGACAGAATTTGTAAGTGATTCGTATTTTCTGTAAATTTTGCTAAGTCAAGTTTAAACTCTGATTATATGTTAAACACTGTGTTTTTATTTGTTCGTTTTGACATCATCAATTATTGTGAACTTGTACATTTTTCTAATGAACAAGTTGGGGGAGATTGTTAGATATAATTGATGTGATTTAATGTCAGTGTTTAAGTGTTTCAGGTAAAGAGAGTTTAACTTGTTATTGAAAGCAGTGTTTGAGTATACGCTGATTGCTGGAAGCGCAAACGCTGACAGAGGAAAGCGTAAACACTGATAGCTGAATACATGGAAGCGCAAACACTGTTAGCGTTGAGAGAACAGAGTTTGCTAAAGTCTGTCTACTGGGAGCGTCTACAAGTCAACAGAGTTTGAAGATTAATTTAATATTAATATGGAAGCGATATCTTTGAAGATTGGATAGCTGTCAAAGAGATCGAGTTGACTTAGAAGACGTGTAGCAATCGTAATTGATATCAATTGTATAGCTTAATTTTAGGAGAATCAATTTACGATTGTACGTAGCTGTATATCTTATAAATACAGTTAGGTTAACCCTAGAGGGGTATCCATCGTGAACGAATATCATTCTTGTAACCTAAGCAGCTCTCTGTGATACTTTACATCACCGAGAGAGGAATTATTAATTCCAAACAGTTTTAAAGAATTAAAACGTGTGTTCTTGTTACTTATTTATACAGTTCTTGATTATTTATTGTGTAATCGACTGAACAGTTGTACACTGTCATCCGTTGATGGTAGTTTGAGCTATATCCGTTGATGGTAGTTTGAGCTATATCCGTTGATATTGTAAATTTGAGTTGTATCCATTGATAGAGTCCTGTTCTCATCTGTTGATACACTTTCACTTAGACAGAATTACATAGCATAGCTTATTTACAATTGGCTACCCTATTCTGCCAATACGTTGATGGTCAACATGACTCTGAATAAAAACACTATCAACTAATAAATAGAGATACTGCAGTATGCTACAAAACCTCATCCGTTGATGAGCTATATACCTGTCAACGGATAGAGTTATAATGTCTCATCCGTTGACAGTTACAAAACATGACTTATACAATATTGTGCATAGAATGTGAAGTTATCATCAAGTACAACATATTCCTAACACTTGTTATTCTTGAAAATTTCTGGCCATAAACTTGTAGGAATTGTTTTTTAGTTTGTTTGGACACCAAGATCATGTGATTTCGATTTACGGTTTAGCAGTTATGCTCGTTTTAGTGAAATCGGTTAAAAATAACAAACTGCTGGAACGTACTGTCTTTAACAAGTTAAACGAGTCCTTTAAAAATGGTTATAAATCGTGAAAATTTTATAAGTGGTAACCTTATCAGTGGTTAAGACCTGGTAAAAATTTGAAGATAAAAGTCTTAATTTTCGATTTTATAAAAATGAATAAGTTGGAACTGTGCAAGTAAAATCAACTGCAGAAAGAACCTCCTTTAGAGCCTCGGTTGAGCCCCTTATAAATGGTTATAAATTATGAAATTTGGATGAATAATTCTGAGGACCAGGGAAAAGGAATTGCATTAAAAATTTGATTTTTCGATTTTATAGAAATGTTTGAACTTAGGATGTGCAAGTGAAAAATAGGACCGGTCCTAAGAATTTTTGGGCCCAGTGCAAAAGAAATTTTTGGTCCCGTTATTAAAAATATTGACAAAAAATTAATTAGAAAGACAATAATTATATAACTTAAAAATACACAGCTACTTTCATGTATGAGTGTACCGGCAAGTTTATATTGGCTTGAATCACTAATTTGTAATAAAAGTTTATTTTTTTTCTCGTTCTATATATTTTATCTAACTAAATATTTTGATTTTCTAAAATTAATATGACAATTCTGTTTAATATTAAATGATAATATGATAATTACTAATAACTAACCAATTACCTTTTTCAGCTAAAATACGTTACATTTTCTATTTTTTCTGACTAAAACCTATTCGGGCAATTTTATTTAAATAAAATAAAATAATGATATCATAATAACTAATAACTAACTGATTATTTTATTCATCTCAAACATATCATATTTCTATATGGTTAAACTGAAATTTCTCTTCTAGCTATATATATAATTATTATCAAATCACATTATTTAAAATTTTAAGCATACAAAATTCAAATCAAATTTTAATTCAAATTTTAAAAAGTTAATATAATCTTAAAAAACATACATGCATAAACTAATAATGTAAATTTATCGTTAAAAGAAAACACTAATAGTTCATTTGCTTTAGTTGACAAATAGAAATACAAATGAGCAATGACCAGAGTTTTCTTTATACCAACAATCAAAGGACCAAAATTATGCAAAAGAACATTTGATGGTAAGAGAACCAACAAATAAACAAAGTTGAGGTACGTACACACAACTGTTTCATATAGTCATATATACACGTTAGGGGAAAATAAATTTGGGCCCTTGGGGATCAGTGGGCCCAGTGCAGTTGCACCGCTTGCACTGGGCCAAGACCTCCCATGGTGAAAAACCACTTAAGGGAATGCGTGTTTATAAAACTCAATTTTTGTTAAGTATAATCGATTTCGAAACCCAACATGAAGTGAATATTTACCAAGGCGGGTAGAGAGTGTCACAGACCTATACTCAACCAAATACGAGATAATAGTTATGTCGTTAGGAAGCTACGATACTGTGTGAGTAGTAGTTTTGAGTTGGTAAGTTAAAAGACTAACTGAGTGTCCATATTTGTTATTATAGATCACCGTTGTACGCATCAAGCCCCAACTACATCGACACCACCAGGCAAGTTTTCAAAACCCAAAGTACTAAGTATTTTCAAAATGTTGTTGTTGTTGTGATAAAACTGCTATGCATTGTTTGTTTTGTGGATTATCAAATGTGGTTTGGTTTTATTGCTTAAGAAGTATAAATCGGTAGTCATGTATGTATATTAAAAAAATTTTGAAGGCTCTAGAGTAGAGCATACTTATTACCTTATATTCAAACCGGTAGTCGGAGATATTTTATTATAATACTGTCATAAAAATCCGGGAATCGCCGGAGAAACATTATCACTTACATATGGATTTGAAAATATTCCAATAGATATAAATTGGATGTACTTGTAAAGATTATCTTGGATTATATTAATAAATATTACTTGAATATTTATTAATTAAATGAATATTAATTTGATTATTCAGCCAAAAATAGTGTTTAATGATTTATTATTCACTAAATATTATTTAAATATTTATTAAATATTCCAAATTATTTAAAAATCATACTAAATGATTAAAAATTATTTAAAGCTTTAAAAACAATTATTTTAAATATTTCCTAACCTACAGAGAATTATTTAAAAATAGTAGGGGTTCCCAAATAATATTTAAATCCCTAAACCTTAGGCGAAAAGTTCGCAGCCACTTTTCAACTTATCACAGGTTGAGAACCCAAGGATTTGGGAGTATCAAAAGTGTTTTCTCCCCTCGCTAATCACATGAATGTTTTCAAAACTGCAACCTACCTAATAAGGAGGTTCAGACTTAGTTAACTACACAAAACTCCTACTAACTCCCAAGTCTTTTCAAATGATCATCAAAAGCAAACAAAGTCTGTTGACTAAAGTCAATCCACATTGCGATCTTACTTCCTTAAACTGGAAGTAGAATTCATGCAATTGTTATCAGACCTATCAACAAGCTCTACGCTTGGGGAACTGGGATTAATTTCAGTTCCGAGAATTGGAAAATATTCTTCAAGGGACTGGAGGAAGAGGCTACGTCATCAGGCGTAGTCAACTAAAGCGTAAGAGGCTGTGGGAAAGTCCAGCATAAGGCCCGTTTGCGGTCAGGGTCCAAGCTCGGTTAGGGAATGTCATCCTTCTACTAGTAGAGAAGAGGAGGCACGATACATTGGCTGATCACCAAGTATCGTGGTTATGCTTTAGCAAAGTCCCATTCTTCTAATTGGAATTATACTACAACACTGTAATGAAAGCCTAGGTGCTCAATTACCGTTAGTGTTGACACTGACGAGCTTGTCAAACAGCTTAGGATTTCGAATTGTTAATATTATAAGGTAATGAAGGAAAATAGCTTATTAACAACGGCTTAAGATTATGCTATATCATACAGTTATATATGAGTTGAAAGTACTTTAAAAAAACTGTTATTATACTGCTGAGCGATCTTGCTCACTCTTGCTTTTCTTTTACATATCACAACACAACAATAGATCAGCATGGTAAAAACACGCCAAACACTTCGCAAGCGCGTGGGAAACGCGCATTAGTTCTGTAGACTATTTGGAGCACCACTACCTCAGGTGAGCAGTTTAAGCAGTATAGGCCAACAGCTTAGATTGGTTAAGTTTATCTATAAACATGATTTATGTAAACTCTTAACAACTAAGAAACTATCCTGTAGCCGATGCTACCGCAAGAAGCAACCCTTTTGTAGTTTCTCTTTTAGGATTTGAACTTTGGGTCTGTAATAAGTATACTCTGAATGGATCTAATGACTGTGTAATGTTTAATTTCGTTTCTGAGCCTATAACTTGTGTGGAGTAATAATGGTTGAGGGGTCACTGCATGAGATAAACTTTAATAATAAATTTTGAGGTAATAAAATATCAAGTACAAAACATGTTAAAAATGGAAATGAGGACAGTATGACAACCAGGATCCCCGACCCCGAATCTAAGGGTGTTACATTAACACACTGAATATGTGATTTGGCAAAGATGGCATTCTGGTGCGTGAGCTCCACACACATGAACAAGCTGTAAAAATTCTGTAAAGTCCCAAATCCGGGATTAGGAGATTTGATCATCACGAAATAATTCTCAATATATAATCACCCGTTTAACAACACAGCATCACTTTTAATCATCCAGATATTGAAATATAACATCTACGATCCCAAAATGTCAATGATCTTTTAGGTTATAGTGCTAGAAACAAGAACCCAATTTTCATTTTCTTCTTTACAATAATCTCTTTATTCAAATCTTAAACCATTTATATAACTTCGACAAAAAGTATACCTAGCCAACTAATGTGATACATAATATATTAGCTAATACAATTCAACAATATAAAATAGATCTTACACTAGATTCAGACATCCTGAGTCAAGTCATCTTCATAACATCTTGATTCTTCTCTTTCCAAACTATGTAGATAAGACTCGCTGAACTATCTTTTATGGAAACGTTAAAATTTAAAACAAGCAAGTATGAGCGAAAGAAATGCTCATCGCGTTAGTAAAACTGGATAAGATAATTTCAAAATAAGTATGGATTTTCAATTCAACAAATATTTGATATCAGGTGGAACATTTATAACGGTAAATTTCTAAACAGGAGCTATGCATTGTTTTAAGATTATAGTTATGGTTGTTATGCATTGTTTTAAGATATGGTGAGTTAGATGCTTAATTATTTTTAATTACGAAAATTCATTAATTAATTTACTTAAACTTACATAATTTGCGACGTCCATTGTGAGTAAGGTAAAAACAATTATTTATTGAAAAGGTGTTTACACTTTCACCTTCCTTTATCAATAAAAATTTATTTGAAATATGTAAGTATTTCTTTAGATACTTTCATTCCCAAACAAGGAATATTTAATTGTCTTTAATTTAGAATTTATGTGTTTTGAGAATGTTTTAACTTTTATTATAATACCTAAGTCTATCCAATTATGCCAAATTCGAAATCAATTCGAAATCTAAATCAATTCAAAATCTAAATCAATTCGAAATCTAAAAAATTCGGATTCGTACCCAGATTTTAAGTAATTTGGATAAAATCCATACCTTCAAAAACTCAAATATTTACCATACCTATTAATTTACTAATCAATGTTAAATTAAATTTAAATATAATAAAATCTTAATTTAATAAATTGATATATTACATGGTCTATTCGTTCATCCACCTTTTTAATTTATAACTTGATTTCATCGATTAGTTATAGACCAATCATAGGAGAACAAAATTTTTCCTCATTGAAACTTTTCAACTAAGAATATATAACCTAATCCCACCATATGCTCAACGAATCAAAATTTATAGACTTTGCATATCAAAAAAGAACAAAAGTAAAAATATTTCGATTTTAAACCAAACTTTCCTTACAAGGTCAAGATATATAAGTCAACCAAAATTCTAGCAAGACAAATTCTATCTTCTTTTACTTGTCGTGTTATATATACATGCATATGTATAAATCAAAATTCTCTTCAAGATCTCTAAAACTAAAAACTCATACATCTTCTAACAAAAAAAAAGTCTCACACATCTGCGTATCATATTGTGTACTCTCTTTATATAGTTAACATTTTTTTCTTTTTGGGATGTCAAATCTAATCGTTAACATTTCTTAAAATAACATAATTTTTTCAATAGGTCCACTTTGTTTTCTCTTTTTTCCCTTTCTTAATCTCTCTATCCCATGTAAATGTTACTCCCTCAGTCCCGGCCATTTCTTAACATTTCAAAATAGGATGTCCGGCACGCATTTTAAGGTAAATTTTAAGGATAGTTGCATAACTTATTTTTGAAATTTTCTTTTTTTGTATAAAAATAGAACAATCCTATTTTTATACAAAAAAAAAATTCAAAAATAAGTTATGGAACTATCCTTAAAATTCACCTTAAAATGCGTGCCAGAAAGTAACAAAAAAAATGTTAAGGATTGGGTGGGACGGAGGGAGTAACAATTAGATGGAACGGACGAAGTATATTTTAAGTAATCTTTTTGAAGAGTTTTGAAGATTTTAAATAAATTCTTTTTGGAATATATTTTAAGAATGAGAAAATTTAACCAAGACTTTTGGCAGAATGCAGGTTGGTACTCCATTCTCCAAACATTTTATTGTTGTTGAGGGGATTGAACCCTGCACCTTTAAGAGAAACTGTATTATATATTAAGGGTTTTGCTCATGTGAGAACTCCTTATTATTGTGAGAACTGAGATCTAATCTCAGCCCCAAAATTTTTAAACCATTTTAAATCCTAACCACACATATCAAACACACACATATACACACATGACATACACAAACACACACTACACATACCCCTGCCCCCACCGCAGCGCCGCTGCCCGACCACTCCTAATTCCGGCATCAGAAAACTGCTCTACTCTAAATTGCCTGAATAAGTAGAGCTGGAAACGTGTTTGACTAACGACGAGGAGAATAACGATGAGAGGTCACCGATTGTTGGCTTTTGTGAGGATGACGTGGAGGTGGATGATGAAGAACGAGTGTTTATGTCAAAATCGTGAGATGAGTTTGAGGAAATTGAGCAGGGATACGGCGTCGTATTAATGGGGCTTGTGGGTGGACTTGTGTAGAGTGCTATTGCTGAAACTGACATTGATTTGATTCTCAAACCCTAACCCCCAATTTTGAGAAATGAATATGAATTCAATCTGTTTAGAAAGAATCGGCGAATTGTTTATGAATTATAAGAATTAATTTTAAAACTTAAATCTATACAAAAATAAAATGAAAATTAGAAAGGAGATCAGTGTTGAAATTTGAGGACAGTGCTTTCTTATTCTTCTTCGTCGTCTGGATATTTGTTTTGTAATTTGTGGTGATTTTTCGATTTTTATTGGTGATTTGGTGGTGATGGTTAGAGGTGGTGGCGACGATGAGGTGGTTGAGGGTGATTTTGGTGGTGGTGATTTTTGTAGGCAGTGGGTGATTTTTGGGTGGTGATTTAGGATGGTTTTTCATTTTTCGGTGGTGATTTTTCATTTTTCGATGGTGATTTTTTGTTAACATGTGGTCGGAGTGGTGATTTTTGTGTTTCTGGTTTGACGGTGGTGATTTTATGGTTGCCGGTGGTGATTTTCTGATGATCGCCGGAGATGGTGGTGGTCGTTGATGGTTGTGACAGCCCCAAATCCGGGGTCGGGAATCCAGGCCGTCACGGACCAATTTCCATTTAATAACACTATACTCTTGGCAGTTGAAATATAAATGCGCAATGAAACTCACACAATAGACCCCACACTTAATAATATTACACACCAGTCATATGCTCAGAGAACAATATCCACAATATCATAAGTTTAAAGTTAAAAGTTATTACAAACCCAGAATCCAACTTAAGTAGTGTTGCTGAATACTACTTCGAGATGAAGTATTTCAACAACCAAAAGTTATTACACAAGCTTACACGCGTAATTTACATAAGTCTACCAATACCCATCTGCCTATCAGCTACCTCAGGGATAGACTCCAGCACTCTCTCAAAAGGTCATCTTTCCCTTACCCTCTTGCGGGGTGTAGTGCGGAGTATCGGCATTTGCCCTAGCTGTTATGAAATTAAATAGCAAGAGTGAGCTATAATAGCTCAGCAAGATAAATTTGTAACCCAGTATCAAAGGAACACACACACACACACACACACACACACACACACACATATATATATATATATATATATATACATATAAACGGAAGACTCATCATAATCTTTAAGAAAAGAATTAATTTTTATTTATTAAATACACCATCAATTTATTTTTATATGAAAAGAAATATAAAACCATATAATATCAATTTCTCTTCTAATATAATATAATATCAGTTTCTCTACTATAACAAGATAATAATCAATACATCATCTTAGTATAATGTCTCAAGATAATATAACATTTGAAATAAATCTCTCAATATAATCTTTCCATTTCCTTTTATACAACAATTATATAAAAATAATATAAAATCAGTTTCTCTTCAATCCATAAAACAATTCCATAATTTCATACCATTTTTCCTTTTTCAGTATATAAAACTGTGACCATTATCAATTCTTTCTTTAAATACTTTGAGGATTCTGTTGTTGCCTGATACGTTAGGACGATGATCAATCGCCTAATCGTACCTGCTCTCTGTTTACTACTAGTAGAAGGAATGATCCAACCTGGTCATCATCCCTGGAGGAAGGCCACCTGCTACATCCTCCTTCGGCAACTCTTGGGCCGTAATAAAATATTGGGTGCTGGACTGTGCCACTCCCACACAGCCTCTTACGCTTATTGTTGCAATCCCATATTGGGTGCCGGACTGTGCCACTCCCACACAGCCTCTTACGCTTATTGTTGCAATCTCCTTTTTTTTCAAATCGTTTTTTTTCCATTTATAAAACATCATTCCATATCTTCCATTTTCCATTTCCATTTCCATATATCATTCACACATATCATTTCCATTCTCATATATCATTACCATTCATATATCATTTCCATTCTCATATATCATTACCATTCATATATCATTTCCATTCTCATATATCATTACCATTCATCCTCTTCCGTATTTAATAAAATCAAATATTCTATTAAATACATAAACTATTCCTTTTATCTTTAAAGTATTAAATAATATTCAAATAATATTTATTAAATCACAAATGTTTAAAGATTATAAATAACAAAAGATTATAAACCATATAACCCTAGATAACAACTGATACCATTCTTTTTCATATCCTTTTTATATCATAAATCATATTGGCTCCATTCATATTCATATCCATATCCACAATCCGTATCCGTAATCCATATCATATATTGATATAAGATTCATATATTATCTAGCAAAACCACTTTTCTCTCAATCTCTAAATCCCAAAAGGAATGATCCGGTGTTCGTCTCGAGTATCTATAGAAACGAAAAGGATCACCATCAGAATATATTTCACTTAGCCACTTAACCCTTAAATATATATATATAATAACACCCTTGACACATAATATAGGTTTAACATACCCTTTATAGACCACAAGTTCCAAGAACTTATCCATTTTTAGACTCCATGAAAGTTTCAGTGTTTTTCACCATTTCCTTATTAACCACACATGACTGTAAAATTTCTCATAAATTATCAATTTCGAATTTTAACACAAGCTCAGTGGGGTATGACTCTCTATTCACCCTGCTATATTGTCCCAAAATTTCATAATTTCTAAAGATGTTTAAGTATGGTAATTATGGTCTCAAAGTTGACACAATTGCATTTTTTCGGTTTCCAAACGACTTTCACTAAAACTCACTTTTCTCCTAAACCGTTAATCAGATTTTGACGTACCTTATCTCAAAACGATCTATGAACTAAGCTCTATCCTCTCATGGTCAGTTGACACACCCTACTGACCCTTACCAGTTCGTGACCTCTGCCCAAATACAAGGTAGTTTTAGTTTTAACGAAAATCGGACATTATAACGGCTATATTCTTAACAATTCCCAAATCATCACTCCTCCCAATCCATCATCCAACACATATATTATTCCCTACACCATGTGGTCATCATACCAGCCATGGTTACAAGCACAACTCATTTCCATACTCAATCAAATCACTTATAAACACATATATCATCATGATTTCATACTTTATACAACTTTAACTACTTAACCAACCATATTCCATCATCAACTCAAAGTAATACTAAGGGTTCTTCAGCTTTATACCTTCTTTGTAGAGTGAACAACACTTAATAAGCCTTGGATAGTCCTTAAACAACCTTAAAGTAGCTTGGATCAACTAAACAAATCATAAAACCAAAAGTTAGTTCTTGAAGGTTACTATTCATACATCACTTTGTAAAAATCATAGAAAATCGAAAATTAAGAGTTTAGCTCTCAAATTTTTACCACATCTTGGCCTCTTCATAAGCTTTGATTTGAGCTATAGATCACCAAAAACAAAGCTTCCTAGCTATGGTTTTGATCCCGTTTTTCCCACTGGACAGAAACTGGACAGATTTGTTTCCCCAACTTTGAGCATGGATTTGACTAGGCTATACTACTTTGTTGGCCATGAAATTTTGAACGAACCTTACACATGGAGTGGAGAAGTTATGGTTAAAATCTGGATTTGACTAGGCTATACTACTTTGTTGGCCATGAAATTTTGAACGAACCTTACACATGGAGTGGAGAAGTTATGGTTAAAATTTGGTGATTTTATCATGGATAGAAATGGAGATATGAATTTTTATTTCCTCCTTGTTCTTGCTGGGCAGTTTGTAGAGAAAAGAGATGGAGAGCTTTTTGGTGAGGTTGGTGATGATCTTTTGTGTTGGTTGACTTGATCTCATCTCTTATGGATAATCTTCACTTTATGTAAATATTTTGTAGGTTTTTGGGTGGATAATTACTAAGAATTATAGATAATTACTTGGTTTAGACTTAGTGGATGGTGATGTCCTAGATGATGTCATGTTAGACAAATTCTAGAATCTTGGTTTTTGATTTTCCAAATGTGCTAATGGTTTTTGTAATTTACTAATATGGTATATATCCTTGGTATAATACTAATCTTGATTGCTTGGTTTCCATACTCGTCTAATCACAATTCGTTTCGAATACACTTCGTGATCTCAGTGATTCTAAATTGTTTAACAATCCAAAGTCCTCTGGCATTCCCTTGACTTGATCACTCCTTGGTTTAACCTAATTTCACTATTTTCTCAAGATATAAACCCTTTACCATTTCTATACTCCTTAATATCACATTCAATAGAGTCTCAATCGAAATCGAAAATCCTTAAAGTCTATATTCAGGAATTTCTGAAATCCATTATCATTTTAAGTCACTCATTTTCATAGTACGGCGCTAATATGGTTTCTGATTACTTATTTTCTGTTTCACTTATAGGGTACCTACATACCATTTCCCTAAATCCTCAAAATTACTATTCATTTAGGCACTGTAGCATTCTAAAAGTTAGGGTTATTACAATGGTGGTTGCCGGTGGTGGTGGGTGGTTGAATCCCAAATATAAAATATTAAAATATTAAAATATTAAAATTTAAAATGAATGGTAATAGATGAATATAATAATGTATTTAAATGAGTGGCTAGGATTAGATCTCATATCTCACCATAAGTGGGGGTTCTCACCTGAGCAAGACCCTATATATTAAATTAATTTTATAATTAATTTTTTATTAATCAATCACTCATTTAATATAAAGTCATTCACAATTATATTATTATACATTATAAATTGATTTTCATATTATGTATTATACAATCATTAACTAGATTTAAATATTTATAATCCAACTAAACCCGCAATCTGAAAATTTCGGATTCGAACCCAGATATTGAATTACTTCGATAAAATCCATAATTTCAAGGACTCAATTTTACTTTTAAAGTCTTTGAAAAATATTCATTCATAATTTGTTAATAATATGTATTTACAAATGTGTATAAGTTAAAACTACATATAAATTTTTATTATTTAAAATATTAAATGTACACTAAAATAGTATTACCATTGTTTGGTGAATAAATGATCAATTAAAAAAATTACTTTAAAAGCAATTAGAATTCACTTTTAAATTCTAAATCAATCATTTGTATACAAAGTTTTTTAATTTACCATACTTATTCTAATTTACTAATCACCATTAAATAAAATTTAAATATAATAATCTTTTAACTTAATAAATTCATATATTACATGATACATGATTTTAAATATTTTCTAGTCAACCATAAATAATATTATATAAATGTACATACTGCTGGGAATATTACACTACAGCAACAATGAGGCAGTGATATATATATTAAAACAAGAACATGCAATAACCAATTTAACAAAACAAATCACAAAGGCAAAATAATTAGAGACTGAAATATAACAAGAAAAGTAAGAATACTTATCTCCCACAGAAGCTTTAGCAACTACTGATCAGAGAGAGAAGAACAGCTGAGTCACCAAGCCCTTCGAGAAGACTTGGCTGTTCTTGAAGAGATTATTGCCCCACTTACATTGTGATTGGGTTGCAGCAATATCACTCACAGGATAAAACAACAAAGATCAATGGGTTCACAAATACTCCAGTGATCAACAGCGACCAACACCTTAGTTCGCCTAAGAATTATGTATTTCTTCTGTATGTATCGAGATAGAACAGAGAAAGAAGAAAACAAATCGTGTTTCCATCCTTAGGACGTATCTCATCACTTGACGTTAATTTTTTCTGTATTGTATATATAATACCAAAAATAAACGTAATTAATACTCTATAAAAGGAAAGTAAATATTTTGATTTAATTTCATTAACTACATCAGGATTTATTTTTCAGTTACAGTAGCATCAGAATTTGGTCATCAGTAATATCAGAATTTAGTGTCCATCAGGATCAGGATTTAGTGCTCATTAGGAACTGATATCCATCAGGATATAGCCCATCAATATTTGATGTCTGACCAAGTCCATCAGGATCTATTCCAAGTACTGATCCAAATTTCCATCGAGATTTAATCCTAATACTGATCCAAATTTCCAGTACTATTGTAACAAATAAATCTGAAACCTGTTAAAATAAATCAATTATCAATTCTTCGTTCAACTCAATTTATTTATGGATTCAACTAAGAAAATGTCTTAGATCCAAACATGAAAGTTTAAGTCCATATTACAAGGAACAACCTCCACTTGTTAGTTTTCGGAAATTACATCAAGAACATATTATTAATATGCCTCAAACTTTCCATTTTCTAACAATCCCCCACGAATCCATACAGAAATGCATATCGATTCTCATCATGACTTGTTTTTCAGAGTAGGTACCCTTCCGGGTTTGAACCCTTCTAAGTCCTCTACTTCGATGGCTACCGGATTCAGATGGAATGTTTCACCATGAATCTTTATCTGTTTGGTGTAACCACACTCCATAGACGACGACAAGTCAAAGGCTATGGTGCCAATCTACGGCTTTGAGACGTTAATGGTCATGTCTCGATCTTATTCGTCGAATGTTTAAAGGAATAACCCTTTCCTCTAATTGCGACCACACAATTACATTCGCTTAGCTGGGCATCTCCAGAGATGTACTGCTAGCATCTCGTCATATGACTTGACCCCATTCAGAGTTCAAATAACTCTTGCTATTCTGGCAGTTACAGTACCTTATAGGCTTACAGGGGATAGACTCCAGATACGTGAGTATCAGTCTATGTAGTTAAAGGTACAACCAATTCACCCTTACAACTTGTTATTACCTCATCGAATACACTTTCGAGGGATCTCCTCTCATGTGTATTGGGTTCCCGTTGTAGATGAATTAATATGGGCTATCAGTCCCATCCCCAACCTAGACTTAAGGACAACATCATGCTCAAGTCCCTTAGTCAAAGGATAAGCTAGGTTTTCTTGAGTTCCAATAAACACAACAGCTATGATCCTGTTAGACATTAGACCCCTTCTAGACTTTAGTCTAACTTGGATATGTCTCTTTGTTTTCACATTATACTTCTTGTTGTTTATCTTGTCGATAGTTGTATGGCTATCACAATGAACAGCAAAAGCAGGAAGTGGACGACTTACTACAGGTAACATTGATATAAGTCCATGTAACCATTCAGCCTCAGTCCCTGTGGCATCTAATGCACACAACTCAGCCTCAAAGGTAGACCGAGTAATAATAGTCTGTCTAAAAGACTTCCAAGATACTGCTCCACACGCTAGGGTAAACAGGTATCCAGTCACGCCATTGGAACCAGACTTCTTAGCTATCCAACTTGCATCACTATATCCTTCTAGCACTCCAGGAAACCTCCTGTAATGCAAACCAAGATATATGGTGCCTTTCAGATATCTAAGTACTCAATCAAGAGCATCCCAATGAGTCTTGTTTGGACAACTTGTATATCTTGCTAACTTAGACACTGAATATGAAATATCCGGCCTAGTACCATTAGCAAGATACTGCAAACTCCTAATAATCTAAGAATACCTTAACTGAGACACAGGTACTCCTGAACTATTCTTGACAAGGGCAATTTTAGGATCATACGGAGTACTTGTGATTCTACAATTTGAATAACCATATTTCTCAAGCATAGATTTCTCTATATATTGAGATTGTGACAAGGTTATTCCATCAGTTGACTGAGTCAACTTGATACCAAGAATCACAGTAGCCTCTCATATATCCTTCATTTCAAAATGCCTTTACAAGAACCTTTTTGTCTCGTTAATAATCTCAATATTGGTTCCAAACAACAAAATATCATCCACATACAGGCACACAATAATACATTCATTCCCTTTAACCATGTAATAGACACACTTGTCACTTTCATTAACTACAAATTCTAATTCTAAAACAGTTTTATCAAACTTTTTATGCCAATCCATTGGAGCTTGTTTTAAGCCATATATAGACTTGATTAACTTACATACTTTCCTTTCATTTCCAGAGGAAACAAATCCCTCAGGCTGATCCATATAAATCTCTTCTTCAAGTTCACCATGAAGAAAAGCTGTCTTTACATCCATTTGATGGATGATAAGACCATGTACAGAAGCCAATGCTATAAGCATTCGGATTGTTGTCATTCTAGCAACTGGAGAGTATGTATCAAAGTAATCAATGTCTTCCTTTTGCTTAAAGCCCTTAGCTACCAGCCTAGCCTTATACTTATCTATTGAGCCATCAGGGTTCATCTTCCTTTTGAAGACCCATTTACATCCTATAGTAGAACACCCAGGAGGTAGATCAACCAACTCCCATGTTCCATTAGAAACAATAGAGTCAATTTGACTTTTTACAACACCTTTCCAATACCTAGATTCTGAAGAATCCATGGCCTGTCGAAAGGTTAAAGGTTCATCCTCGATATTGTAAGTGATAAAATCACTTCCAAAATCCTTGACTACCTTAGCATGCTTACTCCTTCTAGGTTCCTCTACTTCATCAAGAGTAGAGCTACTACCAGGATCTGACCCCACATTTGTCATCATGTCCACATGTTCAGGAATGGACCTTGATGTGTGAGTGGGATCATCATCAGGAATATCCTGAGGTATACCGTCTATGTCAGATTTTAACACTAAAAATCAACTATAGTGTTAGCCACTATACCGTCTATGCCAGATTTTAACACTAAAAATCTCATAGCCGTAGTGATTTCAATATAGCCCAGAAAGATGCAATCAACAGTTTTAGGCCCTAGTTTCTTTATCTTGTGTTCAGGGACAAGTACCTTTGCAAGGCACCCCCACACTCGAAGATATTTTAAACTAGTCCTTTTCTCTATCCATAATTCATAAGGTGTCTTGCCCATGTGTTTCAGAGGAACTCTATTCAGAATATGGCAAGCCGTATTCAGAGCCTCCCCCCACATGTACTTAGGCAATCCATAATTAATCAACATACTATTGATCATATCCTTAAAGGTTCTGTTCTTTCGTTCTGCCACCCCATTAGACTCAGGTGTGTATGGTGGAGTTACCTCATGAACTATACCATTGCTCTTGCAAAATTCATTAAACGAGTTACTCGTATACTCACCACCTCTATCTGATCTCAAACGTTTAAGTACTTTACCAGTTTGTGTTTCAGATTCAGTTTTGAACATAATGAATTTTTCTAGTGCTTCATCTTTATGTTTAACCAAATAAACATAACAATATCTACTACAATCATCTATAAAGGTAATGAAATATCTATTATGTTCCTTGGTCAAAACACCACCAAATTCACATATGTCAGTGTGCACTAAAACTAACACATTTGAATCCCTAACCACATTATGAAAGGGTTTCCTAGTTTGTTTAGTAGTCACACATACTTGACATTTAGATTTCTTATCAATGGCATGTTTTGGAATCAACTCTAAGTTCATCATGTTCTTTAGAGCACCAAAATTCAAGTGACCAAGACGTGTGTGCCACAAATCAGATGATTCAACACAATTAACAGAAGGAACAACATTATTATTAATAAAATAGCCCAAAACAAGCTCAACATTTATTAAAAATAATCCATCCGACAAGTAACCTTTGCCAAAAAATACACCAGTATGTGTAATAACTATATTACATTTCAAAGAAACTTCAAAACCATTCTTAACTAAACAACTTCCACTTATTATATTTCTACGAATATCAGGAACATGATGCACTCTAGTGAGGGATAGAACACGCCCAGAAGCGAACTTCAGGTCCACGTTTCCTATTCCAAGTACTTGAGCTGCATTCACATTCCCCATCGTCACCATCATTCCATGAGTCTGTTGATAAGATACAAATAGAGTAATATAAGTACAAATATGTACATTAGCTCCAGTATCAATCAACCATTCATGAGATGAATAAGTAGAAAGAAGTACAGGGTTGTAGGTCACATACCCGTTGTCAGTTTCAGAAGCAACAACCTCACCAACAACCATGTTAACCATAGGCCCACCAGTGGTTCCAAGAACAGTGTTAGCTTGTGCTCCCACAATAGGTTTCTTAGCTTTCTTTACAGGACAGTCCTTGCTCCAATGACCAATCTGTCCACAAGACCAACATGGTTTGTTTGCCTTTGGTTTCTTAGCCTTGTTCTTGTCCTTAGACTTATTATTTTCCTTCTTAGTGACAGACTTTCTTTTCTGTCCTATAGTCACTACATTTACCTTCGAACTCCCAGCATGTTCAACAGGCATCACATGTCCTTGCTTGGACTTGTGTTGCTCCTGAGAGATGTCCAACATCAGGTTTCACTAGTACACAACTATCTTTTAGCGTCGCACTTTTAGCGTCGGTTATATGCTAGTTTAACCGACGCTTAATGTCATTGGTATTGGACCTTTTGCGTCGGTCATGAAACAACCGACGCCTAAAACTGACGTTTAAGCGACGGTCCTTACTCAATCGATGCCTAAAGCCAACCTTTAGCATCGGTCATAAACAACCGACGCCTAAAACCGATCCTTTAGCTTCGGCCTTTACTCAATCGACGCCTAAAATCGAACCTTTAGCATCGGTCTTTACTTAACCGATGCCTAAAACTGACCCTTTAGCGTCGGTCTTGTAAAACCGACACTGTAATTTGTACTTTATGTGTCGCCTTACATTTAACCGACGCTAAAAGTATTATAATTTTTTAAAAAAATCTAAACTATATACAAGTAATATTTTTATACAAATAAATTTTTTAAATAATTTGGCAGTTCCGCAGTATTAATAATTAACTAAAATTGGGCAAAACCCAGTTCAGTTCATTCTCACATCTCTCACTCACTCGTCTTTGATTTCAAAATAAGCATATCCGAAATTCAATTTAGCTACTTCTTGACTACTTAACTCCCGAGTTAGTGACACACACATAAATTTCTGATCTTCAAAGCTTACGATATATATATATATATATAAAACTCTGATGATAATCGATTTGGGAGATTCAATTGCCTGGGGATCAATCGAGTTGTGTTCTTCTCTGCTAGAATTTGGGGATTAATAAAATTTGTGGCCTTCTATTCACATCAATTCGCAGGTACTACAATTTGAATTAATGGTTTGTCAAAATTCCTCTTTAATTTGAATTTAGGTCTCTCTCTCCCCCCCCTCCCCTCTCTCTTTCTCTCCCTCTCTAATTTCACAAATCTGGATGAAAGTTCTATCACGCCATTTGTTCAACACCAACTACCTTTACTTCACGGTCGAAACTTCGATTCCGTTTAATAGTTACTACTAAGAGCCGTTGTCACATGTCATGGTGACCTCCATGGGCAAAATGATACGTTTTATTAGTCAAAGCTTGTTCATGGTTTTTGTCATCTTTATAAGTGGTTACTCCTTAGGATTTGCTAGAATAATCATTGTATGTGCTCTGTTTTTTGTAAATAGTTTTTCATAGTTTAATTTGAAGTTCAAATAATGTACTTGGGTTGGTTTGGTTTGTTTGTCCAGATGGTATAGGTATTGTAGAATGAAGAGCTACAAAGAGTCTAAATGGTCCAGATGATTATCATAAGCTAGGTGATGTCGTGATTACCCATTAACTGATATATAATTTTGTTGCTCATATTCTTTTACAACATTTTAGGTGCCTCCAAGTTTTGAACATCTTAATATTCCAGCCAATTACTTTGATAATAATTATGTTTGATAGACTCGTACAATGATTTTATTTGACATTATATTATCAAATTCCAGTGGTTGCCCGTGAAATTGCATAGCTGGTATGTAGGACATATGACTAAATTAGCTTTTCTTTATTATAGATTACAGATGTCTATAATCGTGCAACTAATTTTAGTTGCTCTTGCAAGCTCGTGTTTTTCAGAAGCTCTCTAGCTAACTTTCGTAGATGCAGGATGCTCCTTTTTGGCACCATATCATATTTTAAGTGTGCATATTTTTTAGATTTAAATAGGAAAGGCAGTCCAGATTAGTGCATCGCTGCTCCTACTGGAATAAAAAAAGTTGACTTATGCTGTTGGTTGCCTGTGATGGATGTTGCAAGAGAACATCAGTAATTTACTTCAAGTTATCTGGCCTAGAAACATAAGCACTTTTTGTTGTTTCTCGAACATATTCTATAATCAAATATCAATGAGGTGACATTCTTTTTGAAACAAAATTGTGACGTTTGACTATCACAATCGTGGCACCCCTATATTAGCTAATAGTTCAATTATCATTCAATCTAAATATTAACAAGGAGTGTTGCATGCTATTGATTTTAAATAATATATAGCTTCTGTCTCAGGTTCTATTTCTCTTCAGGAGCTTTAGATCTCACTATAAGATTTATAATTCATTGTTAGGGTAAACATCCACTTGCATGTATCATTATCTAATTTTCAGATAGAAACGTTGCTCAGAGTAGTTAATAAATTCATTTCATAAGACTATTATTTTTTGTCTGTTGCACTTTTTGTTATGCCATCTATCTTGCCTTAATGAATTAAACATTTACTCAATTTTGATTATCTAATAGTTCCTTAATTTTGGGCTTTTTGGCATTAATTTATTTTTTTAAATTCTCACCTATTTTTAATGCTTTTGAATGCATCTGACAGATTATTTAAAAGAGGGATGTCCTTTGTTGGAAAGGATTACTTATGTCACACCTTGTGGGATAAATACATTGAATTTGAATGTACTCAGAATCATTGGAGTTCTCTTCTAGGAATTCTGATTCAAAGTTTGATATTTCCTACCAAGAAGCTGCATAATTATTATGATAAGTAAGCCTTCCACCACGTAAGTAATTTATTTTTCTCGCAACCTTGTGCAGTTGGGCTGAGTGCTGATGACGTAAGATCTCGTGCTCTGCTATTGTTGCCATGTCCATGGATCCTAATGGTTCACTTATATATGTGAATATTAATTGATCCAAAATAATGTTTTAATGTCAACAACCTCATGAATGATTGTCATATAACCAAATCAAATTAACAATTTATGATCTGTTTTAGTGGGTCCTAAATGTTTGGTCTGAGAACTTTTTAAAGTGAAATTCTTTTGTAAGCAACTGTTATGCAGTCGCTTTTAGATACATGCCTTCCACAAATTATTTTAAAAAATTTGCACTGGTTTAACACATTCTTCAGTTTTAAAAAGTTTGCAGCAATACTTATTTTAAAAAAGTTTTTTCTTTTGAACTTCTGCACATCTGCAGCTGAAGTTCAAGGCAAAGTCGATGGAGCGTTTGACTCTGGTTATTTGATGACTCCAACCGATAATGGAAGAGTATTTTGAAGGGTCTTGTTTGCTTAGGTAAAATGCCCTACTTAATCCTCCAACTTTAAAAGAGTAAATTCAACCACGGTTGTAGTATCTAGTTCGAGACTTTTCATTTGGACAATTCATCAATATTTTACACAATTTTTGGATTTTCTGCGAGGGTAGATTTATGATTACATTTTTATAAAATCAGGGAGTTATCTCAAGAACTGTTGCTACGCATAATCTACAAGTTTTGTCTCAAGAACTGTTGCTACCTTTTTCTTTCTTTAATCTTGCAAATAATCTTTATTATAGAAGAAGAATGTACCTTTTTTTCTTTAATCTTGCAACTAATTTTCCCCAGATA
Source organism: Kitagawia praeruptora (assembly GCA_037693485.1). Classification (NCBI taxonomy): domain Eukaryota; kingdom Viridiplantae; phylum Streptophyta; class Magnoliopsida; order Apiales; family Apiaceae; genus Kitagawia; species Kitagawia praeruptora. Next base: position 139,336,796 of record CM075351.1, on the reverse strand, counting down.
GATGTCTATAAATTTGGCCTCATTTTTCAGATAAGCATCAGCACATGCACTTACAAGAGCTAAGAGCATTTAACTGATTAGTAGTATTTGAAATTTCAAAATGAGCACTTTTGGCTATTTTGTTTTTGCAGTTGTCGCTGCGATGGTGGAATGGTATAGCTTGACATCTTCCTACATTTTCCTATATATGTTTTAATTCTATATTTGTGTTATATTCCCAAACTGATTCCACCTTTCAATAATATTCAAAAATATAAATATGTTTTTAAGCTATAATTATATCGACTAAGGAGATTATCCTTGACTTCGGTACATGCCTGGTCTTGACAGTAAATTAAACCTTGATGTTTATAAATATATCGACCGTGTAGACTTGTAACTTGTAAGTGGACGAGAATATAGACCTTCATGAATCATCTTACTCATTGTACTTAATTTTAATTAACCAGATTTAAGCCTTTTATTATACAGTTGACTTGGTCCAAATTCTTTTCCAATTTTTAATGTCTTGCAGATTTTCTCAATAGTTTTTTTTACAACTTGGGATAAACAGTTGCAAACTTGGGAGTGGTTATGCTATTAGAAGAAATCAAGTACTTAGAAGAGAGTTGTCAAAGTACATCACTGCTGCAAGATTGTTTTCTTTTCATAAGCTTCTATACCCTGAATTAGAGTATAGACTCTAGATGTTAATTTTCCTATGTAAATTTAGCGTTTTCACTTACGTCTGTTAATGTTTCCATGACAATTCCCGGAATATACTTAGTTTTTGTGACAATATATTAATTAGATGAGTTTGTTTGAGTGGTTGATATTGGATGACTAGCTTGCTAACTTACATTGGCTTTCATTTACAGAAACCAATAGTTCATGCAGATCTTCATAAAGCTGTGCGTGATTCACAACTTGTAGGAATGTCAGGTTACACAAAAGAGGTACTCCTTTTACTTATTGAACATTTCTTTCCTTTTATTATACCTTAAATATAGATGCATGTCAGGCCCCTTTTATTTTTCTATTTATTAAAAATCTATACATATATATATAAAGCAAAATCTTGGACGCATAACATGATGTTTTGGATCTGGTTCACATTTCAGGGCAATGATTATACATATCTTAGTTAATTGAATTGTTGATGATTTAGCTGTAGTTTGAAATTTTTTATGGTTACATTCTTATTGATGTGTTGACTGTCTACTACTCCGTATATCTCATTTCTGGGCTTAGTCTACATTCTACACCTCATGTCATTTTGTTTGTGGGTGTAACATCCCCAAATCCGGGGTCAGGGATTTGGTCGTCACGCGGAAATTCTCATTAACGATTCACCTGCTTAACAACATTAATCCATCTGTAATCGTTGAATAACTGAAATACATCATTGCGACCCCAACTACCAAGCATCTTATAGGTTATAGGGCTAGAAACAAGAACTAAAGTCTTTACATTACTCACTTCATTACATCCATTGAATCAAATTACACCGTGTCTTACAAATCTTATCCCGCTAGTATAGCTTCGTTGAGAAGTATACCAGCAACTAGTTTTACTCTATACAATGTGATATATATTACACATTAATAAACCTACATGTAACTTACTCCAGCTATAGATGTTCTGGATCCTGTCTTCTTCATAAGGGTAGTCTGCTTGCTTCTTCCGAGCTATGCAGATAATCCTCATCCGTTTACCTCTTTCTGAAAGGCTAGTATATAATAGAGTTCACAAAATATCCCATCATGTACTTGGGGTTTTCGAAATACCACAGGTACTTACTATCAACCATGAAATATCTGTACCCAAACATCTCAATAGGGAAAGTATAATGATTAAAATAATCATTAAATGAACAAGATAAGTTCATAATCACATTAATAACCTTTCCGTCAAAATATATGCTATTAAAAGAAGATAAACAGAAAATCAATATATGTATATCATCTTTCATAATATATCTGTAATCTTTATCAAGTGTGAGATGAACAAGTTTTTAATATGATTTGAATGATAAGGAAAATCAATATCATCTTTTGAAATCAACCTCTACTTTGAAATGAACAAGTTCCAGTATATTATAAAAGGATGAGGTTCAAAGTAGACAAATATAACATTTTCGACTCTGCCAACACTTACCAGTCACCCAACCCGTAGCTTTTCGATGGGGTGTTCTCGATAATGTTGCAGAAAATATCCAAATTGGATGATGAACTAATACTGGAGTATCTCGCGCCAGATGTCACAACCTTACGATGATCAGTCATAAGTTGTGCATCTCCAAATTTTGTTTCTCTACATGTAGATGGAAGAACTGACGGATTTACTTGTCTACCGCCCTCTTGATCTCCCGCCAATGGTTGGGCATAGTCGGGACCGGCGCAACTCGGACCCCTTTTAATAATGATGGACCGTCCCACGGCCTCTTACACGATTATCAGTGATGGACTGATTCACAGCCTCATACACATATACTCCTAGTTCGAGTAAAATCCATGACTCTGAAACGTAAAGTTCATCCTCCTTTTCCCGAGTAATAACTCATTGATACAACTCCACAAAGTAGTTGTATCTAATTGGAAAGGAAAATTTACCAATATTTCCCGAGCAGTAGCTCGTTAATGGATTAACACTTGTTACAGCAATCCTACTCCTCGAGTGTTGAGGAAGTAGCCAGAGTCCCCTGACTCATAATAACTGGGCTCAAAATAAGATCTCGACATTTTTCGTGACTCAGAAGTCAGGTAAAATAGAATTTCTCAAATAGGGTTTCCCAGTTTTGAAGGAAAGCGACGCCATTGCAGGTTTCCTTCACCATTGCAGGCTAGGAGTTGATTTAAGATCATCAGGGAAACCTTACAATAATTTTGGAAAATCGTTGTTAAGCAACATAGATTAGGTGCTCAACGTTATTTAGGGAAAACCCAGAAGATCGAAAGTATTCAAGATACTTTTACTATATCTCAGAGATATACTTCATGATTATTGAAGTCAAATATGCTTTTAAGTAATCTGAGTTATTCACTATATTCTTGAAAGTATTAATTAAATATTCCAATAATATTTATTAATCATATCTGCGTAAACAATATTTTTAAATAAAATAATCACAACTGAATCTTGAAATGAATATTCAAAAATAATATTTAGTAATTAGATAATTATTAATGATTATTGGAAACCCTTAAATGAATATCCGAAATAATATTCATTACCTTTAAATGAATATTCGAAATAATAGTCATCAATTAAATAGCCCTTAATAATAATGATAAAGTATTTAAATGAATATCCAAAATAATATTCATTAACTTTAAATGAATATTCGAAATAATGTTCGTCAAATAGAAAACCCTTATTAATAATAAGGAAAACTTTAAATGAATATTTAGAATAATATTCATTAAGTAAATAGTCATCTAAAGATAACTAGAAACCTTTAAATGAAAATCCGAATTAAGATTCATTTAAATAAATAACTCACGTGTGATTATGAAATCATACTTTTAAATAAATATTTGAAACGATATTTTCCATGTAATTATAATCCTCGAGTATTATTTACTAAATAAATAATACTCAGAAAATAATTGTAATACGTATACGATGTACCGCCTCGCGGTTCGTAACAAATTAGTCGAAACACATGCCCTGTTCTAAGGGCTATCATAAACCCGGCTTATAGCTACTAGATCACCTCTAGTCTATAAGTCGTCTAATTAAAAATCACACTTCAAGTATGGCAATATATTAAGTCAAAACAACTACGCATATACCTTGCATCGTATATCGTAAAATATTCAATAATACTCTTAATGAAATAATATTCGATTAATATTCTCAAGTGAGATAATACTCAAATAACAATCCTTGAATATTTACCAGGTAATAAATACTTCTTGAAATTATAATAATAATACTGGATAATATTCCTCAAAATACACAGTACTTTGCCGCTGGAATCCCTTCGGGTTTCCATGACTATTTGCATATATCCAAATACCGACTCCCGGTCTAGAGTCAAACACAATAAGTATGCTCATATACTTAGAGCTACAAGATCCACCGGTTCATAATTACTCATCTCAAAACTTATATGCGAATCAGAAAGCCAACTATATATATATGGCAATATAAGCAGTAACTGCAAAACTGTATAACACAACACATGGCAAAACAGGATTATCGAACCAATACTACAAAGTATGGTTTAGAACACTTGCCTGGTACTCGAGATACGATAGGGCTCGCGATGATGTCGGTCCATCTAGACAAGGTCAAAGAAAACGCATAATTAATCCACTTGTAACTCAATTCTTAAACACGCAAGCGAAACACAACCAAGGCATTACTGGCTCTTTATAGGCTCATACTATGTTCATGTTGGTCGTCAAATACTTACGTTATAAATTTGGTTCAAAATCCATCCGCAATTCCAAGTTATACTTAACCATTTAGACTAAATGTTGGTTTCTAAGTCTCGTTTTCAGTGGTTTTCACTTACGCGACCTCGACTTAAACTTTTCTATAAAATCAACCGTTTACTCTTTTGAGGTGATTCCTTCGCACACATTCACCTTACTATGTCTATTATTTAATAAAATCGATTTGCCACCAAAACTGTTTCATTAAGGGGTTCAATTGAAGTCATAAACTTAGCACTTACGCGATCGCACCACTTTTACGAATTTCGCGATATCTCCTAAACCGTAAATCAGTTTCACATGAACTTTATATCAAAACGAAGCTTGTGACATGAGCTAACTTATCAAGGCAAAATATGAAACTGGGCAGTGAGTTAAAGCTACTGTCAAACACGATTTATTAAGGTTAACGAAAATTCGGCATTATGACGGCTATAAATCGAATAATCCAAAAATCTAAATACTCCAACTATCATACCATCCATTCCAAACCACCCAAACATGTTATTTATCTTTAAACTAAGGTCAAGAACTGCCTTAACATCCATGGAACCACTTTTAACAATTATCAAAGCCCACTCATAACACTAATGCTCTAAACATGCATCAAATCTTTATAACTCGTCTAATTCATCAAAACTCAAACTAAGAGCTAGGGTTTCAAAAGGGGATTAACTTCCTTGATGTTTGTATGACCTTTACAAGCCTTGATTAGCCCTCAAATATCCTTAGACAAGCTTAGATCATCAAGAGAAATCAAGAAAATCAAGTTAGTAATTCGGAGTCCCTAAAACCGAACTGAAAGATCATGAAAAACGAGGCCCTTACCGATCTTTTCTGAACGAGGCTTCTAAAGGAAAGTTGTAGAGCATCTTAACAGCTTTCTAACCATATAAAGAACACAAAATTTCATTGAGTAATGAAGGCTCTAGGCCCGTTTTACTGAGAGGGTGTTCTGCTGGGCAGAATTGGTTTTGTTCTTGTTTCTATGTTTTGTTTTTGTTTTTTGGTGTATAATGATATAATGCATGTATTTTATGTATATAACTTGGATGCATCTCCTCCTTTTATGTTGTCAATCATCCATTGGTCCAAGTGTTGGCTTCTTATTGGTCCATGTGTTGGCACCACATTAAACAACTCCATTTTTGGCAAAGTGCAAGTACACCACTTAGCTTGTAGTTGACTTCCAAGTATGTCACTTGTATCTTTTATTTTTCCATCAATTGCACATGTTTGTCTCTTGGTCATTTATTCGTTTCTTTGTCCGGTTATTGCTCAATTTCGTTGATCGTTCGAAGGAATATCTCAAGGATTACTAGTTATGATTTTACCGGAAACTTTCTTAATAACTATACTAATATTCTCAATCCTCTTTTATGATCCTTGAATTTAAATCCCTTAAATCTCATTAATAAATCCTTCCTTGGACTCTTGATATACCATATCCTTAATCAATGATTCGTTCGCTCAATTGCTTAATCTCGTTATAAAGTCTCAGCGGTTTCTAGAACGTTCGTTCCATTGTCTCAGTGGTTTACGTTCTAAATCTTCAAATCAAATATAATAAAATCCTAACATATTAAATCCTTACTTCCTCAAATTTAATATCTCATTTCTTGAATATAATAATATATAATTCACTTCCCGGTCAAATATTACACCGAAATATAAATTGGAATTTCTGAATTCCGATCGTCTTTGCATACACTTATTTGCTCTGTAGATCACTAATATGACTTCAGAATATCCATCATATGTCTCGTACATAGATGACATGAATTTTTTTCTTAATCCTCAAAATCACTATTCATCCACCAAAATCACTATTGACGCATGATAAACACTATTCACGTATATACTTATTCTTAATAAGAAAAGTTTTAATTCTACCGAAAAATCTGGGTTCTTACAGTCTTCCCTCCTTAAAAGGATTCCGTCCCGGAATCAGTTTAGGAATCACTGGGGTTACTCCTTCTTTGTTTCACTCTTTCAACTTCCAGGTGGATTCTTCCACATCTTGATTTTCTCACAATTCCTTATTAGTTTGAAAACCTTGTTCCTTACACTTGCTCATTTCTTTTCATGATTTCCACAGGAATATCTTTAGTATCGTGCCTCTCCAATCTTATATTCTCTATCTTGTTTGCGCAGAAATAAACCAATATAAAGCGGTACTATCTCCATCTATCTAGGGTTTTCACTAGCCGTTTACTGGTAAAATCTTTTGTCTCTTTGGTTTGTTGAATTAACTCGGTTTCTAATATCTTTATCTTGTCAGCCTCCTTCCAACACAAGGAAGAGCGACAACTTCTTTTTATAACGGCCTCGCGAGGTAGTATCCCTATTCATTATGGTACCGTCTAAATGCATCTAATATCTCGGACTATGGGTCTTGTGTAAAATCTCATCCTTGAATTCCCGAATCTTCGGAATCCATATCTTTTCTCCTTTTAACTAAGGCATTGGCCACCACATTGGCCTCCCCTGAATGGTAGTGCATCTTATAGTCGTATCTTGATCTCTATCATGACATAAAGTCTTAATACTCCGACCTTTAAATATATCTTCTCTGTAAAATTTTCCAGAAAATAATTCTAATAATACTCCTCGAAACAATTGTAAGAAATATTGGTTATGATATATATTTCCTGTTCATACTTAAACGGGCATATACTTTACCCTCGTTCTTGAAAATTTTCCTTGCTCTTTCCTTCTGCATAATATATACTTGAGGCTTTTATGGTCCATATAATGGTTCAAAATCTTTTAGAGCAAAAACCATCGCTGCAAATTCCAATTTATGGGTGGGTATCTAGTCTCTTACTCTTTTAACTGTCTGAATGCATACACACTTACTCTACGGTGCTGTATCAACACACAATCTAAACCTTTATGAGATGCATTATTATATATCACAAAGTCTTCCTTATCATCTGGTAGGGCCAACACTGGGCTGACACCAACCTCTTTTTCAATTCTTGCAAACTCTCCTCACACTTAGGAGTCCATTCCAACTTCTCAGTCTTTCTCGTAAATCGTGTCAACGGTGCTGCTATCTTAGCAAGGTCCTGCACGAATTTCCTATAATATCCTGTCAGGTCTATAAAACTTCTCACCTTTGTGGGTGTAGTTAGTCTCTCCCAATTGAAATAACTTCTTTTTTAGCGGGATCCATTAATACTCCCCTGATAATAGCCACACGTCTTAGAAATTGGGCTTCATTAAACCAGAATTCACACTTTGAGAATTTGGCATGCAACTGCTCTTCTCATAATAACTCTAAAACAATTCTTATATGCTCGTCCTCTGGATGTATCAAGACGTCATCAATAAATACAATAACGAGTTTATCTAAATATTTCTTGAACACTTGATTCACTAAATCCATAAAAACTACGGGTGCATTAATCACCCAAATGACATTGCTAAAATCTCATAGTGTCTATACCTATTACGAACGCAGTATTGGGTATATCCTCGGGTTTAATCTTTAACTGGTGGCATCCAGTTCTCAATTCAATCTCGGAAAATACATATCACCTCTTAGCTGGTTTAGCAAATTGTTTCTCCTCGGTAGTAGGTCTTTACTCTTTTTGATAAACTTGTTCCATGGTCTAGGTGTCAGGACATCAGACTCTGAATCTGGTAACCCGAGTTCAATTCTCGTTAGTCGATATACACTTTCATTATACCATTTTTATCTCACAACCAACACCGAGGCTCCCCACGGTGATGCACTGGGTCTTATCATACTCTTGCCCAGCATTCTTGTTACTGATTCGCTATTCTTTCCTTTCTACTGGGGTTAATCCATTAACGATTTCCCTTTCTCGGTCCGGTGGTAATCTGGGTAGATTTTCTGGACTACATTATCAAACTTGTCAATCACTGGGGTTCCTTAACCCCTTTACTCTCAACACTTATTCTGTAAAACTAGAGCTAGTGTCCATTCGTACATAACCTTTCCATAATCCTAATTTAACTATGGTGTTTCTATCGAGCATCGATGTCGTTGAAGTTTCACATTATATCGTCATTTCTTACAAAATGTGGTTCGACCAACTTTCCATTTGCATGACCTCCTTAAAAGAAGAGTGAACTGATTCCATCGATATGTCGCTGGTATACTAATCGTTTTGGGACTCGCTCTTGTCCTCGGCGATTCTATTGCGAATCTAATCTGTTTTAACGAATTTCGCTTACCTGACCTGGTTGGCACCCCCTTGGATTTCATTAAAGATAACAAGGATCATGGAGCTTTGAAAAGATAGCTGCCATATCAAGACAAATGTCACACAATAGTGATCATGAGATTATGAATTTTAAAGCAAATCTTATTTGAGATAAGAGAATTTACCAAGAGATCAATATGATCAAAAGAACTAACATTGCGTGCCTTAGTTAAGGCATTACTAAAGGTAATTATCCCTCTTGTATTTCACAACACACAAGTGATGGCGTCCCATCAGACTTCTATCACATAGATAGATAGTCCTTGTGGCCCCTATAAGAATAGGGTTGTTCGTCTCAGTGGAAGATGAGAAATAGGAGTCAACTTGAACTCAAGTTAATAAATTATCGTCTTTCGACAAATAATTCTCAAAGGGACACCTTGGAGAAAATTCTAAGGTGTGATTCCAAAAGTAAGGAATATCCAAAAAGATACTGGTATATATCACAAGCAAGTGGTGTTGTATCACCATAAGATTATTCACTATTGAAGGAAAGTGAAAGTTTAAATAACATCAATAGACATGCTTCAGATCCTGAAAGTAGGTATCATGACAGCCTCTATCACAATTGAAACCCAGCATGGGTAAACACAAGTATGGCAATATAGCTTAGAAGAGAAATTATATCCTTCCTAAGAAATTCTCTATTGGAGGATATCATATAATTCATAAATTGGGGAGGTAATCAAACCGATTTACAAATGGGGAAGTTACTGCCAACGTCTCTATGTATGCCTTATATGTTGGTTCATCTGGCGGATAATCGTTTGATTCTAAAGTTTTCTTCTACATGCACACCTTAGAGTGCTCGATAACTTACGCCATTATCGACTCGTACTAGTCACCACAGTCTCAACCATCAGCATTTACAATCGTAGAGAGTTATACCCAAATTGGTGCAATCATCTCAAGCAACGTTCCATTCCACAGAAAGACTTCGATATAGGTGTCGCCCACGGTAATGGCGAATTCTATCCTTCGAATAGGCGGTATTCCGGAAGATCGTTAGAAAATACATGCTTAAATCCGGTATCTATTTCAATCATCTTTATATCCTATATTCCTTTTTCCTATATCAATCCCGTGTGCCACATAAGCTTAACACTTTTGGCATGATAACCTTTTCATTTAAGTCGATCCCGGAGCTGCTTAGTCCGTCTTGGTCCTTAATTATATTTTGTCTTTACCGTCCAATCTCAACTTCATCAGTTTATCTCTAAAATCCATTTTAACAATCCGGGTCTGTCCACCAACCCATATGGCAGTTACCTTAACGAATCGACCAAGTTTGCTCTAGTTTCCACTCTCTTTGGTGACATTCTCTGACAATCAAAAAGACAAGGTTTGCCAAAAATTTGTCGAATCTCTTCCCAATATCAGGGAAATTTGGTTAGTCTATTTATCCACTTTTAATATTAGGAAATCAATTTCGAAACCTGAAGAACAATTCTATGAACATCCAAACAGGTAGAATCGTAAGTAGTCATAATAACGGAATAATCGACATAAAGTTGGAGGTTTAACCACTAGAAAGGAACCAAATATACACCTCCCATAGAAGGGAAAACCAAAGTTTTACACGGAACATGCCACATTTTCCTGATACATATATGTCCGAGTAGTCTATATTACCAACAGTCAGTTTACTTAACCCCCCCCCCCCCCACTTAAAGGGAACATTACTTTATAACTAGTCATTCATCAAAATCGGCAGTACCCGGATCTGACTCCGGCTTCTCAGTTCTATCCTCGTAATTTCCTCCTCGGTCGTCAGTCAGGTCCTCTCCTCATTTGTCCTTGTATTTATTCCAATCAAATTAACAGCCAAGTTCCCAACGATCCAGTCGTGGGCAACAGTTGATACCACTTATATCTCATCTATTCTTAAAACTCTACTCCATTCACTTCATCATATCTCCTAATGAATCATAATTGACTCCAAATTCTTGTCTTGTCACTTAATCACTCTCTAAGGACTCTTTCGGTCCTCAAGTAAACATATCACATCTTTATCAATCAGCTCGTTCTCTACAATATTATTCCCTTGACCTTCCATGAGGTCCTCCTCTAGATCCTCCTCTATCGGGTCAGCGTCCATCTCAAGGAGCGCATCATTATGTGTCTGCTCGGAGGCCTCGGGGTCTGGCATATTCGGTATCTCAACCCTCTCTACCACAATATCCGATGTCAACTTTCTATCCTTCATCATCATTTTGAAAATTTCATATAGTTCGGGGAATACATAACTGCATCCATGAATCCCCTCAAATCATCTTAAATTCATGTTTCGGGCGATCTATGCCCCTGTCGATGAATACTTATCTCTGAGCATTCTTTGGTAGATATTCATCACCACAAGAAGCGAGGTCTACATCATCATATTCTTCAACGTAGCATTCACACCTTAACTTAACCGTTGGTACTATATCCAATAGTCCAACACGAACTCTACATGAGTTCTAACGTTCTCACATAACTATACACACTCCTACTCACTCTCATTTCTAGTTTACTATAACCTCAGCTCTGATACCATTTCTGTAACATCCCCAAATCCGGGGTCAGGGATTTTGTCGTCACGCGGAAATTCTCATTAACGATTCACCTGCTTAACAACATTAATCCATCTGTAATCGTTGAATAACTGAAATACATCATTGCGACCCCAACTACCAAGCATCTTATAGGTTATAGGGCTAGAAACAAGAACTAAAGTCTTTACATTACTCACTTCATTACATCCATTGAATCAAATTACACCGTGTCTTACAAATCTTATCCCGCTAGTATAGCTTCGTTGAGAAGTATACCAGCAACTAGTTTTACTCTATACAATGTGATATATATTACACATTAATAAACCTACATGTAACTTACTCCAGCTATAGATGTTCTGGATCCTGTCTTCTTCATAAGGGTAGTCTGCTTGCTTCTTCCGAGCTATGCAGATAATCCTCATCCGTTTACCTCTTTCTGAAAGGCTAGTATATAAAACAAACAAGTATGAGCGAAAGAATTGCTCAGCAAGTGGTTAATAGAGTTCACAAAATATCCCATCATGTACTTGGGGTTTTCGAAATACCACAGGTACTTACTATCAACCATGAAATATCTGTACCCAAACATCTCAATAGGGAAAGTATAATGATTAAAATAATCATTAAATGAACAAGATAAGTTCATAATCACATTAATAACCTTTCCGTCAAAATATCTGCTATTAAAAGAAGATAAATAGAAAATCAATATATGTATATCATCTTTCATAATATATCTGTAATCTTTATCAAGTGTGAGATGAACAAGTTTTTAATATGATTTGAATGATAAGGAAAATCAATATCATCTTTTGAAATCAACCTCTACTTTGAAATGAACAAGTTCCAGTATATTATAAAAGGATGAGGTTCAAAGTAGACAAATATAACATTTTTGACTCTGCCAACACTTACCAGTCACCCAACCCGTAGCTTTTCGATGGGGTGTTCTCGATAATGTTGCAGAAAATATCCAAATTGGATGATGAACTAATACTGGAGTATCTCGCGCCAGATGTCACAACCTTACGATGATCAGTCATAAGTTGTGCATCTCCAAATTTTGTTTCTCTACATGTAGATGGAAGAACTGACGGATTTACTTGTCTACCGCCCTCTTGATCTCCCGCCAACGGTTGGGCATAGTCGGGACCGGCGCAACTCGGACCCCTTTTAATAATGATGGACCGTCCCACGGCCTCTTACACGATTATCAGTGATGGACTGATTCACAGCCTCATACACATATACTCCTAGTTCGAGTAAAATCCATGACTCTGAAACGTAAAGTTCGTCCTCCTTTTCCCCGAGTAATAACTCATTGATACAACTCCACAAAGTAGTTGTATCTAATTGGAAAGGAAAATTTACCAATATTTCCCGAGCAATAGCTCGTTAATGGATTAACACTTGTTACAGCAATCCTACTCCTCGAGTGTTGAGGAAGTAGCCAGAGTCCCCTGACTCATAATAACTGGGCTCAAAATAAGATCTCGACATTTTTCGTGACTCAGAAGTCAGGTAAAATAGAATTTCTCAAATAGGGTTTCCCAGTTTTGAAGGAAAGCGACGCCATTGCAGGCTAGGAGTTGATTTAAGATCATCAGGGAAACCTTACAATAATTTTGGAAAATCGTTGTTAAGCAACATAGATTAGGTGCTCAACGTTATTTAGGGAAAACCCAGAAGAACGAAAGTATTCAAGATACTTTTACTATATCTCAGAGATATACTTCATGATTATTGAAGTCAAATATGCTTTTAAGTAATCTGAGTTATTCACTATATTCTTGAAAGTATTAATTAAATATTCCAATAATATTTATTAATCATATCTGCGTAAACAATATTTTTAAATAAAATAATCACAACTGAATCTTGAAATGAATATTCAAAAATAATATTTAGTAATTAGATAATTATTAATGATTATTGGAAACCCTTAAATGAATATCCGAAATAATATTCATTACCTTTAAATGAATATTCGAAATAATAGTCATCAATTAAATAGCCCTTAATAATAATGATAAAGTATTTAAATGAATATCCAAAATAATATTCATTAACTTTAAATGAATATTCGAAATAATGTTCGTCAAATAGAAAACCCTTATTAATAATAAGGAAAACTTTAAATGAATATTTAGAATAATATTCATTAAGTAAATAGTCATCTAAAGATAACTAGAAACCTTTAAATGAAAATCCGAATTAAGATTCATTTAAATAAATAACTCACGTGTGATTATGAAATCATACTTTTAAATAAATATTTGAAACGATATTTTCCATGTAATTATAATCCTCGAGTATTATTTACTAAATAAATAATACTCAGAAAATAATTGTAATACGTATACGATGTACCGCCTCGCGGTTCGTAACAAATTAGTCGAAACACATGCCCTATTCTAAGGGCTATCATAAACCCGGCTTATAGCTACTAGATCACCTCTAGTCTATAAGTCGTCTAATTAAAAATCACACTTCAAGTATGGCAATATATTAAGTCAAAACAACTACGCATATACCTTGCATCGTATATCGTAAAATATTCAATAATACTCTTAATGAAATAATATTCGATTAATATTCTCAAGTGACATAATACTCAAATAACAATCCTTGAATATTTACCAGGTAATAAATACTTCTTGAAATTATAATAATAATACTGGATAATATTCCTCAAAATACATAGTACTTTGCCGCTGGAATCCCTTCGGGTTTCCACGACTATTTGCATATATCCAAATACCGACTCCCGGTCTAGAGTCAAACACAATAAGTATGCTCATATACTTAGAGCTACAAGATCCACCGGTTCATAATTACTAATCTCAAAACTTATATGCGAATCAGAAAGCCAACTATATATATATGGCAATATAAGCAGTAACTGCAAAACTGTATAACACAACACATGGCAAAACAGGATTATCGAACCAATACTACAAAGTATGGTTTAGAACACTTGCCTGGTACTCGAGATACGATAGGGCTCGCGATGATGTCGGTCCATCTAGACAAGGTCAAAGAAAACGCATAATTAATCCACTTGTAACTCAATTCTTAAACACGCAAGCGAAACACAACCAAGGCATTACTGGCTCTTTATAGGCTCATACTATGTTCATGTTGGTCGTCAAATACTTACGTTATAAGTTTGGTTCAAAATCCATCCGCAATTCCAAGTTACACTTAACCATTTAGACTAAATGTTGGTTTCTAAGTCTCGTTTTCAGTGGTTTTCACTTACGCGACCTCGACTTAAACTTTTCTATAAAATCAACCGTTTACTCTTTTGAGGTGATTCCTTTGCACACATTCACCTTACTATGTCTAGTATTTAATAAACTCGATTCGCCACCAAAACTGTTTCATTAAGGGGTTCAATTGAAGTCATAAACTTAGCACTTACGCGATCGCACCACTTTTACGAATTTCGCGATATCTCCTAAACCGTAAATCAGTTTCACATGAACTTTATATCAAAACCAAGCTTATGACATGAGCTAACTTATCAAGGCAAAATATGAAACTGGGCAGTGAGGTAAAGCTACTGTCAAACACGATTTATTAAGGTTAACGAAAATTCGGCATTATGACGGCTATAAATCGAATAATCCAAAAATCTAAATACTCCAACTATCATACCATCCATTCCAAACCACCCAAACATGTTATTTATCTTCAAACTAAGGTCAAGAATTGCCTTAACATCCATGGAACCACTTTTAACAATTATCAAAGCCCACTCATAACACTAATGCTCTAAACATGCATCAAATCTTTATAACTCGTCTAATTCATCAAAACTCAAACTAAGAGCTAGGGTTTCAAAAGGGGATTACTTTCCTTGATGTTTGTATGACCTTTACAAGCCTTGATTAGCCCTCAAATATCCTTAGACAAGCTTAGATCATCAAGAGAAATCAAGAAAATCAAGTTAGTAATTCGGAGTCCCTAAAACCGAACTGAAAGATCATGAAAAACGAGGCCCTTACCGATCTTTTCTGAACAAGGCTTCTAAAGGAAAGTTGTAGAGCATCTTAACAGCTTTCTAACCATATAAAGAACACAAAATTTCATTGAGTAATGAAGGCTCTAGGCCCGTTTTACTGAGAGGGTGTTCTGCTGGGCAGAATTGGTTTTGTTCTTGTTTCTATGTTTTGTTTTTGTTTTTTGGTGTATAATGATATAATGCATGTATTTTATGTATATAACTTGGATGCATCTCCTCCTTTTATGTTGTCAATCATCCATTGGTCCAAGTGTTGGCTTCTTATTGGTCCATGTGTTGGCACCACATTAAACAACTCCATTTTTGGCAAAGTGCAAGTACACCACTTAGCTTGTAGTTGACTTCCAAGTATGTCACTTGTATCTTTTATTTTTCCATCAATTGCACATGTTTGTCTCTTGGTCATTTATTCGTTTCTTTGTCCGGTTATTGCTCAATTTCGTTGATCGTTCGAAGGAATATCTCAAGGATTACTAGTTATGATTTTACCGGAAACTTTCTTAATAACTATACTAATATTCTCAATCCTCTTTTATGATCCTTGAATTTAAATCCCTTAAATCTCATTAATAAATCCTTCCTTGGACTCTTGATATACCATATCCTTAATCAATGATTCGTTCGCTCAATTGCTTAATCTCGTTATAAAGTCTCAGCGGTTTCTAGAACGTTCGTTCCATTGTCTCAGTGGT
The DNA here is from genome assembly GCA_037693485.1 of Kitagawia praeruptora. Classification (NCBI taxonomy): domain Eukaryota; kingdom Viridiplantae; phylum Streptophyta; class Magnoliopsida; order Apiales; family Apiaceae; genus Kitagawia; species Kitagawia praeruptora. The sequence continues at coordinate 139,320,884 of CM075351.1, read as the reverse complement.
TTACGTTCTAAATCTTCAAATCAAATATAATAAAATCCTAACATATTAAATCCTTACTTCCTCAAATTTAATATCTCATTTCTTGAATATAATAATATATAATTCACTTCCCGGTCAAATATTACACCGAAATATAAATTGGAATTTCTGAATTCCGATCGTCTTTGCATACACTTATTTGCTCTGTAGATCACTAATATGACTTCAGAATATCCATCCTATGTCTCGTACATAGATGACATGAATTTTTTTCTTAATCCTCAAAATCACTATTCATCCACCAAAATCACTATTGACGCATGACAAACACTATTCACGTATATACTTATTCTTAATAAGAAAAGTTTTAATTCTACCGAAAAATCTGGGTTCTTACAATGGGTCTCTTACATATTTCTGCTATATTAATATGCTTCTTGCTAAATTACTATGAACTTGCCACTTCATTTTTAAATTTGGAGAGAACACAACAGATGGATATTTCTTTTCCCATTTACTTTTTTATTCATTTGTGTAAAAGTTTCTACATGTTCCGCTTTTAGAAGCATCACATTTATCTAATAGTACTATCCGGCTTACAAAACATAGATCCTGTGGACTGTGGTACAACTCTACAACTCATTTTAAATGCCCAAAGCAAATTATAGCAATAGAACGAAGCAAATTAATAACACCTGATCATTTGTTTGTTCAAAACTGTGAAGTTTTATGTTGGCGCAGATAAAACATGAGATCTTTTCATTGGCTGGCCTAGTTTAGTAACCATAACGTAGAAATTTGACTTGGCTTTTACAGCCACAGTAGATTGGATTTTATTTGGTTGAAAGAGCAGCATTTCTCATGGATATATATTAACATGTCTATGCCATTTATCTAATGTTATTAAACTTGCTGGAGCGGTATGGCGGTATATTGGTAGAGTTAAAATTTTGCATTTCCCTTCTCACAATGAATGCATTAAGGTCATTCAAACCCCTGGTAACATTGTATAATGTTATACATGCAATGTGCAAAGTCTGAGCACTTTGTGTTCCTTGTGCAATGAGTTAGTTCATGTTTGTGCTTTATGATAATATATGATGTTCTGCGATAGAAACATCTTATTTATACAGCATATTGTTTATTATCAATTTCCTTTATTTAATCAAGATTGAGTTCATTTTGACTTATTGAACTGTCTTTATCTTTTTGAAAATTCCGCTAAATTAAACTATTTTTATCTTTTTTGTCATGATTTACCAGCTGAGCTTCTAGTAAATGGTGAGATTGTCAAAAGGTCCCCTGAGAGAGAACGCAGAGTGCAGCCAGTACCTCAAAGAGCTCTGGACAGACCAAGATATGACGATCGCACCTTGCTATAATAACATAGACGTCTAAACACGCGATAAAAAGTGGTGACACCGTTGATAGCAGCAGCGCACATATGGAAAGAGGTTTAGCTGTGAATCACTTGTACCTAAACAAGGCTTATGATCGCAACATCGTTCATGCACATTATCAATTTGGTTCCTTCACTACATTTGCTCATCATCTGTGTGAGGAAATTGTTATCCATAAAATTAGAGAAATTAGATCAGTTTGTCTACTTTGTTATCAGTATTGACTTGTAGAATGTAGAGTAGTCTTATATATTGTTTATTAATTAGATCTCATTCTTGATTATGTATCATGTATAGATTGATTTTATATATAATTTGGTGTTCTGGCATGGGCTAAATTGTTTCTGAAATTGTATTGTTTCATAATAGAATTGCAATTTTTATTTTTTTTTATAAAAAAAATGACTTTAAGCGTCGGTTGTTTAAATGACTGACGCCTATAACCAGACTTTAAGCGTTGATTGTTTAAATGACCAACGCCTATAACAGACTTTAAGCGTCGGTTGTTTAAATGACTGATGCTTATAACAGACTTTCAGCGTCGGTCGTTTAAATGACCGACGCCTATAACCAAACTTTAAGCGTCAGTTGTTTAATTGACCGACGCCTATAACAGACTTTAAGCGTCGGTTGTTTAAATGACCGACAGCTATAACAGACTTTAAGCATCGGTTGTTTAAATAACCGACGCTATTAGTAATATATGTGTCGCCCAATTAACCAACGCCATAGGCCTATACCTATAGTGTCATCTTCATATACTACGCCCAATAACCGATGCCTAATGCCTATTTTGACCAACGCTAAAAGCCTATTTTGTACTAGTGTTTGTCCAAGTGTTCTCTCCTTTCTGTATTTTCAGGGAGAGTGCAAACTCTTCCCAAGACTTTGGGAGCTTTTCAATCACAGACATAACCTGAAACTTTTCAGGTAGGTCCATACCAGACTCCTTCAAAGCATGAACCAACATCTCAAACTCATGCACCTGCTCAGTCATGGATTTAGTATCCACCAGTTTAAAGTCAAGGAACCTAGCCAAAGAATACTTTTCCAACCCTTGCGAGTTAGTATTATGTGTCTGGTCAAGCTTCTCCCATAAGAGCTTAGTAGTGTAGGAGTCAGATGAATAAACATCGAATAGAGTGTTCGCTAAAGCTTCCAGAATAGTAGCCCTAGCCACCCCATCCTTTTCCTCCCACATGGTATAAGCCTTAACTGTTTCAGGCTTTTCCTTAACCAGAACTGGTTTTTCATACTTCACCACCGGCCATAGACCCTTTACCGTTAACCACAGTTTCATCTTTTTCTGCCAACGAGAAAAACAAACACCCCCACCGAATTTATCATGCATACCTGACAAATCGATAGGCTGTGGGAAATGGTACGTAGTCCAATCAATGGTGGGTACAGTAACAGTAGACCCAGAGCCAGTCTCAATAACAGGAGTTTCAATTTTGTTAACCATCTTGTTAATTAACAATATATAACACAAATAATCTCTCCAAGATTACTGGGAATATTACACTACAGCAACAATGAGGCAGTGATATATATATTAAAACAAGAATAGGCAATAACCAATTTAACAAAACAAATCACGAAGGCAAAACAAAGTATAATTAGAGACTGAAATTTAACAAGAAAAGTAAGAATACTTATCTCCCACAGAAGTTTTAGCAACTACTGATCAGAGAGAGAAGAACAGCTGAGTCACCAAGCCCTTCGACAAGACTTGGCTGTTCTTGAAGAGATTATTGCCCCACTTACGTTCTTGAAGAAAAGTAAGAATACGTATCTCACCACTTGACGTTAATTCTTTCTCTATTGTATATATAATACCAAAAATAAACGTAACTGATACTCCATAAAAGGAAAGTAAATATTCTGATTTAATTTCATTAACTACATCAGGATTTATTTTTCACTTATAGTAGCATCAGGATTTGGTCATTAGTAATATCAGAATTTAGTGTCCATCAGGATCAGGATATAGTGCTCATCAGGAACTGATATCCATCAGGATATAGCCCATCAGTATTTGATGTCTGACCAAGTCCATCAGGATCTATTCCAAGTACTGATCCAAATTTCCATCGAGATTTAATCCTAATACTAATCCAAATTTCCAGTACTGTTGTAACAAATAAATCTGAAACGTGTTAAAATAAATCAATAATCAATTCTTCTTTCAACTCAATTTATTTATGGATTCCACTAAGAAAATGTCTTAGATCCAAACATGAAAGTTTAAGTCCTCATTACAAGGAACAACCTCCACTTGTTAGTTTCCGGAAATTACATCAAGAACATATTATTAATATGCCTCAAACTTTCCATTTTCTAACACATACTAATAGATTACATAAGTTTCTATACCTTTGAATTATGAAATTATTTTAAGTATCCTTTATTATAATACAGGAATCTATCATATATAAGTTAATCATTCTAAAACTTATGAATTATTTTAGCACCAAACAAAGTCCATGCTAAATTTTATACCAATCAAATTAAATCTAATTTGATCCTTGCTTAATTAAGATTCTTCCTTTTAACCAAGATTAAACTCAACTCAAGTTAAACACAATCAGTGACAATTGATTTATATTTTATTATATCAATTAAGTTAATATAATAACTACTAACTTTTATTTTGATGGTTAACTAATAAACACTTTGCATAAAATAAAAATATCTAAAATATAAATTCATATTATAATAAAAAAACAAACTCAAAATAGAATTATTATATCAATTAATCTTTACATCAAATCTAAGCCATATCTCCCCCATTTTCTATTAGACCTATCAAACTTCGATGAATTACATGCCTGCATCAATTCTCCGCCTTCCTAAATCATATCAATTTCAGTTTTTGTACCACTTTGTATCTTTTTATTATATGACTTAGTTTACTCGGATAAGTTATCTTTGTATTCCGATAATATAAATATGTATCGTATGATTTGTGTTTTAATTGTCTAATAAAATCAACAATTGAATTGTGTTTTAATTGTCTAATAAAATCAACAACGGAATTATGATTTTAATAAAAAAAAATAGAAAAATGATTTAGGTTTCATCATCCTCAATTCCAATCCTCTCAGAATTACTTCTCATTCAAATATTCAATGGTCAGCTCTAACAATTCTGCGATTAACTTAACTGTCGACATCAATCCTTCCCATATTATACCGATTTATCCGTATTATTGGATATGCCTATTGATGAATGTTATTTTTTACAATGTTGAATTGCCAATTTTTACTATTCATAACTTGACATGATAACTAAGATATACATATTGTATCATGGTCTATACATTTCAAAGTATGATATATGTTTCCTTATATGACCTCATTCGAGGGTTCAATTCCCCTATAAGATTTAGTTTCTGAACCTCTAAAACATAATTTTCGTAGATCCCTGCAAATCGATTTTAAAGGAATACACACAAGTCACGTTTAGTGAAAATATATTCAATAGTTTTTTTCCTCAGATACATCAATCAGAATATATGTCCATCATCAACTTAATTACTAACGGAGTTGATGTTGTGTATTGCTTTACCAATTTAATATTAAAAGGTATATCATGAATGACCATAATCATTCACAAGGTATCTTGGTTTAATAAATGAAAATTAGTCAAATTAGTCATCTACGGAAGGGAAACAATCTTAAAACCATTATCATTTATTCTGAACCATTTTTTTATTTAATTATCATTTAAAATCAAACCCATTCACTTTTCTATAATTTTCATTTTGATTGTTTGGCCTTAAATTTTGTTTTGTAGTTTCCTATAATTAAAAATTCCAGGAACGTAAAGACAATTAATTAGTAAGTCCATATTAAAATTAATATAAAATCATTATACAAATAGTTAAACACACTTTTTATAATTATCTTTTAAAATAATATGTATAAATTATTTTCATTTTTAGTGTTTTAAATATTTATCCTTAAATTTTATTTGTGCTTTACCACTTATTAAAAAAGTCCAGGAATATAAAGACAATTACTTAATAAGCTCATATTAAATTAGATGTATAATTAGTTAAATATATATGTAAATTTGACGTGATATATATGTACATGAAATATAGATTTCACAAGTATATGAATAATTCTTTTTTATTTTTTAGGTTTTTAAATTTTGTATACCTATTTTAACTTAATAAATACTCAGCTTAGCAAAAAAAAAACTTAATAAATACTCATGTTAATATATTTGTTCATGTATTAAATACAGATTGGAGAACATTCATTTTATTGTCATAGTAATTATAAGAAACACTTATTTATATTTTCCAAAATAATCTCTGTATTTTGGTAATCAAATTTAACGTAAGAACTCTATGAGCTAAAGTCAAGAAACTATGTAACAACGAATAAAACTCTATAATTGCTTACCCCCTCCAAAAATGAAAAAGTTTTGGCCTTTTCTTATATTTGATGGATCCATGTGATAGTTTGTGGATATTAAATGCGAGTAAATTTCATGTCAAAGTTAATGATTGTCACCGTATTTTCGAGAATATAAGATGAATTTCACTTTTAATTGTTGAAAGATAATATTTTTCCATTTTTCTTTATTGGGCAATCACCACAACATGCGCGGTGAAGGATATGTCATTCATAAATTACTTCATGGTTTAGCTACAAACTTTTATTTTCGTAGTTGGATTAAAAAATGCAAGAAATATATGACTGATATGGGATAAAAGTAAGCCCTAAAGACACATTTAATGTGACATTAATTAGACCCAGAATGGTCCAAACGCGGGGCCCACCAGATGGGCCCAAACCCTAATTATGATATTAATTTCGTAATTAATATTAGGGGCAATAAACAGCTCAGCAAATAAGAGTCAAAAAAGGAATATAACTCTTACCTGACTTAGCCTCCAAGATACATATCTCAACATGGAAACTGATTCCTAAAAGGAATAGATCCAGAACCTTCCTTGAGGCGGTGGCTTGCCCACCAAGTCTCCGATTCTTATCATAATTCTTAGGCTCCTCAGCCTATAAAAAGGGTCTAACCCCTCATTCTCAGAACTACCTCTTGGCTTGATTCTCAATAAGATATACGTAGTGACTCTGTGAGGACCGATTAGTCCCGAACACGGAAACAGCCATTAAAGATCAAAGCTCACCAACCCTAGCATTAAATACAAATCGTAACCTAGTTTTTATTCCACAACATTTAGCGCCGTCTGTGGGAAAGAGACATCAACCATGGTTCAAACACGAAGAACAACGTTGACTACCACCGATCCTATTCCTCTTAGCTCTGCTCCGCCCACCACGGATCCAGTGCCCCCAACGACCGGGACGATCGTTCAACATCAAGTTTCTCAATCCCTAGGGACGACTTCCATGTTGAGAGTACGGTACCTCCGATCGTCCACACAAATCCAGGGACTAATCCCCTTTAGATGGTGGTTTCTCCCTTGATTGTAGATCCCAACAACCCTCCACAAGGGGTCCATATCCACACTATGGATCTCCCCGTGAATACCAACCCAATGTATGGGCTGCCTAACTACCCTCCTACTCAAGGAGCTGGATCAAGTGGTCATGCCCTGAATATCCGAGATCGGGAGTATCGTGACTACTCTGGTCCCTATACTTATGAATCGTCTTCTGATGATGATTATCGTGAAGAAGCCCCAAGAAGGCGACGTGCTAGCAGAGAACCCCGGAGGAGTCATCAAACTATCTATGATGGACCCCCATCGACAACTGCGGAAAGGATCAAGGCTCATGAAGCCGAGATCTTAAGATTAAAGGAAGATATGGCAAGAGAACAAGCTAGGTCAAATCAGACTCAACCTCCTCCAACATCAGGACCGATTCCCTTTATAGATCTGGAGAGGCCTTCAAGAAGGCAAAGAAGGGCCGATGCCCCAACCGGAAAAACAACGAGGGTGGAAACCCCCAAGAGCAACCCCAAGGATCTGATGCCACTTGGGGATCCTGATGATCCCACACCCCCGTTTACTGAGGAGGTGATGAATTCTCGTATCTCAAAGAAGTTTAAGATGCCGACAATTAAAGTTTATGATGGAACGGGTGATCCCGCAAACCACGTTAGGACATTCTCAAACGCACTGCTGTTGCAGCTTGCAAGTGATGCTTTGAAGTGCAGGGCATTCCCTCAAACTCTGTCGAGTATGGCTCAAAGATGGTATAGTCGGCTGCCTGCAAACTCAATTGGCTCCTTTAAGGAGTTGAGTGCTGCTTTCGTTAGTCAGTTTATCAGCGGAAGAGTTCATGAGAAAAGTTCTGCATCCCTTATGTATGTGGTACAAGGGAAGAACGAAAATCTGAGAGACTATCTTAAGAGGTTCACCAAGGAGACTTTGAACATCACTGATCTGGAAAATAAGGTGGCAATGGTAGCCCTGGAGCATGGCACCACCGACCTACACTTTAAAAGGTCATTGGCGAAGCATCCTCCCGAGAATATGGTTGAGCTCCAGCGAAGGGCTGACAAGTATATCAAGGCTGAGGATAGTATAAAGAAGGAGGCCGCAGTAAGCAATGGCCGAGGTAACAATGATACAAAGAAGAGAAAGCAGGATCAGGAGTATGATGCTAGGGACAAGTATCCCCGTACTAGCAAAGACTCCGAATCACCACCAAAGAAGAATTTTGGACCGAGATTTTCTGATTATGCAAGGTTGAATGCTCCTAGGAGTCAAATCTTGTTAGAGATAGAGAAGGATAAGGACTTTCGATGGCCGAAGCCACTAAAGTTCTTTTTTTCAGAGTGAACTAGAAAGTTCTTTTTATAGTTATTGGAATTTTAGTTATCTAAATAATGGATCTAACAATGACGATCCTCACGATGATCATTACATGGATGATACTCAATATAGTTGGAATAATCACATTAATAGTTGTATTGACATTTATCTTGAGTCTCAAATCTTTATTGATACTTACATTGTAAGTGGTAGTGACAATTCCAGTAACAGTTACATTTCTCGTTCCGTTTGTGGTGAAAGTAAGGGGTCCGATATAAGTACCAGCACGAATGGTAGCACTATAATAGAAAGTTCCAATGATCTGGATGTAACTCAAAAATACAGACATTTGTGGGTTCAATGTGAAAATTGTTATGGATTAAATTATAAGAAAATTTTAAAATCAAAAATGAATCTTTGTGAACAATGTGGATATCATTTGAAAATGAGTAGTTCCGATAGAATCGAACTTTCGATCGATCCGGATACTTGGGATGCTATGGATGAAGACATGGAGAGACAAGGGCCAATACTGCAAGTTCCACCGAGAGAGACACAAAGAGAGACAAGGGCCAATACTGCAGGTTCCACCGAGATGTGGGGCATGATACAGATGATTGTAGGCAATTGAAGAATGAGATTGAGTTCGTAATCCGTAAAGGAAAATTGAACAAATTCACTAAGGGTGAGGATCGTGGAACCCAAAGGAGGGATTACGAAAGGAGAGACAATGACAGAAGGGATAACGATCGTGATCGTAACCCACAGTCCCGAGGGCCAGTTATCAACATGATTTGGGGAGGCCCGACAGCGGCCGGTACAACTCGAAACTCTCGAAAAGCATATGCCAGGGAGGTGATGCACATCGTGGGAGAGGCCCCGAAACGTGCTAGGACTGAAACAGTGATTGGTTTTGATGATTCTGATCTTGAAAGGGTGAAGTTCCCCCATGACGACCCGTTGGTCATAACCCCTGTGATTGGGAACTCGGAAGTGAAACGAGTCTTGATAGACAATGGAGCTTCTGTTGATATTTTGTTTCATGATGCTTTTGTAAAGATGGGATACACTGATTCTCAGTTGACCCCGACCAACATGCCAATTTACGGATTCAATGGAGTTGAGTCCAAGGTCGAAGGTACTATTCAGTTGCCCATGACCATTGGGCAAGAACCTAAGGAAGCTACTCAGATGTTGAATTTTCTGGTAATCAAGGCAGCATCTGAAAGTGTTTGTCCTAAATCCAATCATGTATGATGAGTTAGGAAGAACTTTCATGTATTCTTATTTGATTTCATTAATACTAATAAAAGACTTATTTGTTTTTTATTACGGGCTTTATCTATTTAAAGTGTTTTAAATAAGATATTCCATGGTTTAAAGTAAAGCTTCTAGAATTATAATGAGATTATAATAGTGAGATCTAGAAGATGATAACTCTAGACTTAAACAGTTCCCGATCATAGGATAACTAATCGGAAGTTAGTGAATCCGCAAAGATTGGTACATACTATGCTTGCTCCTTTTAGGAGGATGTCTGTTCTCATAGGCATTTGTGTGGCGACACTATAGCTAGTATGTAGGTGCTTATTAAGGAATAAGTTCACTGAACATGACTCGATAAGTTGAACAACTAATGGAGTTTACTCACGTGTCGATAGTTGTTCACTGAGTGATAGTTGTACAAGTGTCCTTAGACTTGAGATCGTTAGAGTAATCTTGTATATAATGAACTATGCTTTGGTTTAGTCCTTAGTCTCAAGGACATCCATTAGGTCTATTCTGGGCATAGGGATTTGTGTATGGAGATAGTTAACGGTCAATAAAGGATCTACCCCTTCTAGTAAGGAAGAGAATATCCTATGCTATTCTTATGATGCTAGTTCCGGAATCTCTGGCCAGAGTGTATGAAATTAGAAATGAGTTTCTAATTTGCATTAATATGAACTTTGCATTATGAATAAGAAATCATATGATTAAATTTGATAGGCTTGACACGCGATCCATGCCTTGTATTTAATCGGGATATTGTAGGGTAGAAGGAATTGATTGTACGGTAACTAGCACTGACAGGTTCTTGGTATTCTAAGCAGTGAATTCATATTATCCGGATAGTCGCGATATGTTGAGAAGCATCACTCACGATGTAGAATAAATATAATTAATCATTAATTATATTTAATGAATTTTAGAATTCATATAAATAATAAATAAAAAGTTTATTATTATTTATTTCTACTACCGGCTTAATATTGAACCTACAGGGTCACACCATAAAAAGATTAATTTATTGATGAAGGTATTTTGAGAGAGCAAGTTGTTTTTAATAATGATTAAAATAGTTTAATTATTATTTAAACAATTTGTGGGATTTATATATATTAATATATACATGATATATTAATTATACTAAACCTACATGAGCCCTATATAAAGAATGAGATGAGAGGTGTTTTAGAATGACTTGTGGTTTTGTGAAAACCCTAGTAGCCTCCACCTTCATCTCTCTCTCTCTCTCTCTCAAAAAGATCAAACCTCCATTTTTATAAAAGCTTAGTTTTATAAAAAAAGGCTTCGTCGAAGAATTAATCTTGGTGGATACCGGTAGAGTGCTTCACACTCTGAGGAGCAACTGCTAGCAACCATCAAAACCATAGATTATAAAGCTTCGATTTTTCCAGGTATGGTTACGATCCCTCCGCTATTTCATTTTTATATGTTTTTCTATATGCACGATACATGGTTTTTACGGAATAATTGTTATACCACGCTTCCGCTCGTCCGTAAATTCCTTCAATGGCATCAGAGACAGGTTCTGCATATAGAGATTCATATAAAAAATTTCAGATTTTTTTATGCATGTATGGATTTATTATGATTTTTGCAAGTTTATTTGGATTTAATTATGAATTAATTCAAAATAATATTTGCATGAGATTTTGACCATTGATCTGGGTTCTATAAGTGTTATGGATCATCTAGATATTTTTTTCATAATTTTGTGATGTGTAGATTATTTGTTATGAATTTTTTAAAATTGTTTTAATTAAAATTCATAAAATAATCATGCATGTGAATATTATGAAATTAAAATTTGCAAAGGGACCCTGGCTGATTTGATAATTTTAAGCTACTGTTGATTTTCAGAAATCATGTCTTTATATTTTTATATTAATTTATTAATTAATTGTTAATTAATTTATTAATATCAAAATTTTAAAGATAATAATAAAAGGTTATTACAGCAGTTATGATAGTCATAATTCGGCAGTTTTTTTGTTTTGAGTGCTCACACAGTAACGGCAACAAACACACAGAATGTGCAACGGTCGCCTCTGATAATCAATAAAAAAAAAAAAAAAAAAAAAAAACTGCTCTGTTATCGCGCGCGTGGGGCACAGTCGCGGGGAACAGTGTGTCGCGCATTTGAGGAATGCGTGACAGTATCTGTCGCGCATGAGCGTCATGCGTTACACGATTAAAGAGTATTCAATTGTAGTAACGCATTCTTGTAATGCGTTACATCCCTTCTGTCCACATTAAATTTGATTTTTTGGGAGTTTCGTAACTCCGTTTTGGGCGTGCAATATATCGTTGGATTCGTATTTCCGAGACGGATCTAATGGAGTGGTCAAATATTTTTTATATAATATTTTTGAAATATTTATATTACTGGAAGTGTTTTAAAGCATATTTTAATTGTTTTAAATTGCTTTTAAATGCTATAATAAATCCATACATCATTATATCAATGTGTGACATGATATTGCTTGCATGCTTACTTATTTATTTATGTTTATATATGAGATATATACCTAAGTTTACCATGCGATGATAGATCTAGGTGAACTTAAATCAATATAAGGCGTGCTCTAGAAAATCTAGAATAGGAATCGTTTCTTGCCTTAATATTTATATTATGAATACAATCATGAGATTCTTGTGTTTATGAAACACGTAATTAAATATGAATTTTCAATATTGAGAGAAAGGATGATTCTGTCAAAAACGGATTTCGATCTGTAAGAAAGGGGTATTAAGTGAGGCCTCTTGACAATGCTCCCCCCGATCTGGGAATCATCTGATTATCGATTATTGATTTGAAATATTTAATTGAAGAAAAGAATCTCTTTATAATATGATTATGATTGTTAAATAATATTAGTTAATTAATAATGGCTGATAATTATTTATTTATGAAATGAATAATTAGTTAGCAATTTTATTAATTGATTAAATAAGATTTAATTGATTATAAAATAATTAAGATGTGATCTTAATATTATTAATTATTGATTTAATTTAAGAAATTAAATTAAGGGAGAGATTAATTTTCTAAAGAGTTTAGAAATAGAATTAATAATTAAAAGAGTTTTAATTATTGGTTAATAACAGAGAAGATGAGATCTATGTATTATATATGTCAAGTTGTAATCCGCCATAGACACAAAAAGTTTTGTGTCGGTTATGGTCTTCCAACATGACAGAAAGTATTTCTTGTTTTCGGTGCATTGTCGTTTCGTGCTACAGCCGAGGACTTTGTTACCGATCAACATGAAAATACTTGTCTGTTACATTAGATGTGTACAAAATTTGATTTTAGTGGTCGTTACGTGCTACAGCCGTGGGCTATTGGAATCTAATTTAATTGTACAAAATGTTGGATTTGACTTGACTAATAATATTGAGATTTTTCATGTTTTTGTTATAGATTTAGATTATCTATTAAACTTAAAACACGTTAGACTTATAGGTTTATACGAAAATGTTTCGTGACCTTATAATAAAAACCTCTTTTATAAATATCAAGTAGTAATTGGCCAATGACACAACGGGCTTGTGTCGGTCATAGCCTTCCAACATGGTAGAAAGTAGTTCTCATTTTTGAATCACTGTCGTTTCGTGCCACAGCCGAGGGCTTTGATTTCGAAATAAGAAATACTTGTCTATTACATAGAGATGTGTACAATGAATTAGAATCTAATGGTCGTTACGTGCCACAGCCGTGGGCTATTGGAGACTGATTCAATTGTACAGAATGTTGGGTTAGACTTGACTTAGAATATTGAGTTTGTCGTGCCACAGCCGTGACTCAATTATTCAAGAGGCTAAAGTTTTATTAGGGAATAACATGAGATGTAATTGACAAGAGTTGTCTGCCTACTGAACATCACATGGCGTTTCGTGCCACAGCCGGGGTTGTGTGATGGAATGTAGGATCCCTATTCCCACTAGCATTTTGAATGCTTATTTATTCACTTAGGGGGTTGTATAAATTAGATAAACTAGTGGGAGCCACTTATGAATAAAGACCCGATTCATATAGTGTTTTAATAATGAAATTGAATATTTGCTAAGTGTTGTTATGTGTATATCATTTGCAGACTTAATATATATAGATATATACACTAGGTCTTCTGCACAATCACTCCGTAGCATACTAGATGCTCACATATTGACTGATCCCAACTATGCTGACTGGCTTCGAAGCTTGAGAAAAGTTCTCAAGGGCTAAGAAGCTGGGATATGCTGTTTGTTTTCACTGTAACAAGGTGAGGCACTGGAAGAGGAACTGTAAGGTTTACCTTGCAGAACTGAAGGTGAAGAAGGCTAGTGAGACTACCGCTTCTAATTCAGATATGTTTATGATTGAAGTAAACATGTCACTAAATCAACTTCTACTTAGGTATTAGATACTACTTGTGGTTCTCACATTTGCAATTCGTTACGAGGACTAAGGAGAAGTAGGGCTCTTGGGAAGAGGAGGTGATTCTATGGGTAATGGAGCAAGAGTTGCTGCCGTAGCTGTAAGGTCATTTGATTTACATATGCCTACGGGCAAGACTATTATTTTAAATAATTGTTATTTTGTTCCCTCGAATGTGAGGAATATTATTTCTATTCCAATGTTAGACTTGGATGGATTTTCGTTTATTATTCAGAATATTAAACATCCAATCCTCAGAGATAATGTTCTTTATGGTAGTGGAACTTTAAATAACGGTCTGTATGTATGTGACATAGAATATGTTTTACTTTATATTGAACATAATAATAAAAGAAAAAAAAAGGGGATGATGAAAATCCTACCTACTTATGGCACTACAGACTTGGTCATATTAGTGAAAATAGACTTCGAACATTGCATAAGGGAAGGTTACTGGAACCCTTTGATTTTGAATCATATCCTACATGCATGTCTTGTCTATTGGGTAAAATGACCAAATCTCCATTTAGTGGACATGGAGAGAGCGTTAGAGAGTTGCTGGTATTGGTACACATAGATGTATGTGGACAAATGTCTACGCAAGCCATGGCAGGATTTTAATACTTCGTGACTTTCATAGATAATTGATCTAGATTTAGATATATGTATTTGATGAAATACAAATCTGAAGCCTTTGAAAAGTTCAAAGAATACAGTTATGAAGTAGAGAAATAAACCAAACAAGGTATTAGAGCTCTTCGATCAGATCGAGGAGATGAATACTTGAGTGATGTGTTTCTAGATTATCTCAAAGAAAATAGTATAGTCTCCCAGTGGACTCATCCGGACACTCCATAGTTGAGTGGAGTATCTGAAAGGAGAAATTGAACTTTGTTAGACATGGTTCGATCCACGATGAGCTATGCAGATCTTCCAGTATCACTTTAGGGTTATGAATTGGAAACCTCAACATATTTACTGAATAAGGTGTTTTCCAAATCTGTTCCTCAAATTCCATATGAGATATGGAAAGAAAGGAAATCGAGTCTTAAACACGTTAAGATTTGGGGATGTCCAACTTATGTCAAGAAAGTTGACCATGATAAGCTGGAATCTCGATCCGTAAAATATAGGTTTGTGGGATATCCTAAAGAGATTTTAGGGTATCACTTTTACACCGATCATAGGGTGTTTGTCTCCAGACATGCTGCCTTCTTAGAAAAATAGTTTATCCTTGAAGGGAACAGTGGGAGCAAAATTGAACTTAAAGAAGTTCATGAAACACAAACTACTACGGTTCAAGAGGAAACACTTGTTCAAACTAAACAACCTTATGTGGCATAGTATTGACTCAGAGAAATGGCAGAGTGCCATGAAATCCGAAATGGATTCTATGTATGCCAACCAAGTATGGACCTTGGTTGAAGCACCAGAGGATGTGAAGCCTATTGGGTGCTAAAGGGTATACAAGAAAAAGATTGGAGTAGATGGCTATGTGGAGACCTACAAGGCTAGGCTCATGGCAAAATGATTCAGACAAAGGCAAGGGATTGACTTTGATGAAACTTTTTGCATGTAGCCCTACTCAAATCAATTCGGATTTTGCTTGCGATCCATATATGGATTGAAGCAAGCTTCTCGTAGATGGAACATCCATTTTGATGAGACAATCAAAGAGTTTGATTTTATCAAAAACATAGATGAACCATGTGTTTACAAGAAGGTTAGTGGGAGCGCGGTAACATTTCTTGTGTTGTATGTGGATGACATACTTCTTATAGGAAATGACATACCGAAGCTGCAATCAGTCAAAGTGTGGCTATCAAAGAACTTCACTATGAAGGACTTGGGAAAGACATCCTAGATTCTCGATATGAAGATCTATAGAGATATATCGAGAAGAATTATAGGTCTTACCCAAGGTACATACATCGAGAAAGTGCTTAAAAGGTTTAGCATGAAAAACTCCAAGAGAGGTCTCATATCGATGAGCCATGGAGTATCCCTTTCCGAGAAGATGTCTCATGAGACACGTGAGGAAAGAGAGCGTATGAGTAAGATTCCTTATGCTTCGATAATAGGATCTATCATGTACGCGATGTTATGTACTAGGCATGATATTGCTCATTCAATTAATTTGACGAGCAGATATCAGTCGGATCCAGGTGAAGACCACTGGAAAGAAGTGAAGAACATCCTTAAGTACTTGCGAAGGACTAAGGATATTTTTCTTGGTTTTAGTGGATCTGAGTTGAAAAATAGAAGGGTTATACCAACTCTAGTTTTCAATCAGAAAGTGATGATAGCAAATCCATGTTAGGGTACGTGTTTACCTTGAAGGGTGGAGCGATTAATTGGAAGAGTTCCAAACAGCCTACAACGGCTGACTCAACAGCGGAAGCAGAGTTTATAGATGCAAGTGACGCTGCAAAACTGTTTTGTGGCGCTTTCTTTTGATAGGGAGATCATTGAAAGTAGAGATGTCAACATTGAGAGAGTTGACACACATAACAACATAGCAGACCCACTCACTAAGCCGCAATCTAAGATTCACTTCGATCGTCATAATGAGTGAATGAGTATTAGATACTAGAATGATTGGCTTTAGTACAAGTGGGAGATTGAAAGTGTTTGTCCTAAATCCAATCATGTATGATGAGTTAGGAAGAACTTTCATGTATTCTTATTTGATTTCATTAATACTAATAAAAGACTTATTTGTTTTTTATTACGGGCTTTATCTATTTAAAGTGTTTTAAATAAGATATTCCATGGTTTAAAGTAAAGCTTCTAGAATTATAATGAGATTATAATAGTGAGATCTAGAAGATGATAACTCTAGACTTAAACAGTTCCCGATCATAGGATAACTAATCGGAAGTTAGTGAATCCGCAAAGATTGGTACATACTATGCTTGCTCCTTTTAGGAGGATGTCTGTTCTCATAGGCATTTGTGTGGCGACACTATAGCTAGTATGTAGGTGCTTATTAAGGAATAAGTTCACTGAACATGACTCGATAAGTTGAACAACTAATGGAGTTTACTCACGTGTCGATAGTTGTTCACTGAGTGATAGTTGTACAAGTGTCCTTAGACTTGAGATCGTTAGAGTAATCTTGTATATAATGAACTATGCTTTGGTTTAGTCCTTAGTCTCAAGGACATCCATTAGGTCTATTCTGGGCATAGGGATTTGTGTATGGAGATAGTTAACGGTCAATAAAGGATCTACCCCTTCTAGTAAGGAAGAGAATATCCTATGCTATTCTTATGATGCTAGTTCCGGAATCTCTGGCCAGAGTGTATGAAATTAGAAATGAGTTTCTAATTTGCATTAATATGAACTTTGCATTATGAATAAGAAATCATATGATTAAATTTGATAGGCTTGACACGCGATCCATGCCTTGTATTTAATCGGGATATTGTAGGGTAGAAGGAATTGATTGTACGGTAACTAGCACTGACAGGTTCTTGGTATTCTAAGCAGTGAATTCATATTATCCGGATAGTCGCGATATGTTGAGAAGCATCACTCACGATGTAGAATAAATATAATTAATCATTAATTATATTTAATGAATTTTAGAATTCATATAAATAATAAATAAAAAGTTTATTATTATTTATTTCTACTACCGGCTTAATATTGAACCTACAGGGTCACACCATAAAAAGATTAATTTATTGATGAAGGTATTTTGAGAGAGCAAGTTGTTTTTAATAATGATTAAAATAGTTTAATTATTATTTAAACAATTTGTGGGATTTATATATATTAATATATACATGATATATTAATTATACTAAACCTACATGAGCCCTATATAAAGAATGAGATGAGAGGTGTTTTAGAATGACTTGTGGTTTTGTGAAAACCCTAGTAGCCTCCACCTTCATCTCTCTCTCTCTCTCTCTCAAAAAGATCAAACCTCCATTTTTATAAAAGCTTAGTTTTATAAAAAAAGGCTTCGTCGAAGAATTAATCTTGGTGGATACCGGTAGAGTGCTTCACACTCTGAGGAGCAACTGCTAGCAACCATCAAAACCATAGATTATAAAGCTTCGATTTTTCCAGGTATGGTTACGATCCCTCCGCTATTTCATTTTTATATGTTTTTCTATATGCACGATACATGGTTTTTACGGAATAATTGTTATACCACGCTTCCGCTCGTCCGTAAATTCCTTCAGCATCGACCTATAATGCAATCCTGGGAAGGACTGGACTTCATGCGTTTAAGGCTGTTTCCTCCACCTACCACATGAAGATTAAGTTTCCAACCCGGAATGGGGTCGGAGAACAAAAAGATGATCAGAAGATGGCAAGAAGTTGTTATGTATCTGCATTGAGAGCTGATGGAGTCGGGGGTAGGTACTCCCAATTGAATACATGGATGTCCGTGGTGACGATGAACACCGAGGAAAGCTAGCAGAGGATCTGATCCCTATTCCTCTAGAGCTGGGCGACCCTGAGAAGGTTACCTATATAGGAGCTTCTCTACAGGAACCTCTTAAGGGAGAGTTGATAGCATTCTTACAGGAGAATAGTGATGTGTTTGCTTGGACAGCTACCGACATGCCAGGGATTGATCCCCAACTCATAACTCATAAACTGAATGTTGATCCCAAACGGAAGACAATAAAGCAGAAAAAGAGGAACTTTGCCCCTGAGAGGCAGGAGGCCATTAAGCAAGAAGTTGACAAGCTTTTGGAAGCTGGTTTTATTGAAGAGATTCAGTTCCCCGAATGGTTGGCTAATCCCGTCATGGTCAAGAAAGCAAATGGAAAATGGAGAATGTGTATCGACTTCACTGATTTAAATGACGCATGCCCAAAGGATTGCTTCCCTCTGCCAAGGATTAACACCCTGATAGATGCCACAGCTGGGCATGAGATGTTGAGTTTCATGGATGGTTTCAGTGGTTATAATCAAATTAAGATGCACAAGGATGACATCCCAAAGGTATCTTTCGTAACTGACTTTGGTGTTTTCTGTTATCTTGTTATGGCTTTTGGTCTAAAGAATGCAGGAGCCACCTACCAACGATTGGTGAATAAGATATTCGCCCATCTGATTGGAAAAACCATGGAGGTCTATGTTGATGACATGTTAGTCAAGAGCCTAATCAAGGCTGACCATATCAAGCACCTCAGAGAGGCATTCGAAGTGTTGAGGCACTACAAGATGATGTTGAATCCAGCCAAGTGTGCTTTTGGTGTTGGATCAGGAAAATTTTTAGGATTGATGGTTTCCAAGAGAGGCATAGAAGCCAACTCGGACAAGATCAAGGCAATTCTAGATATGGAGCCACCCCGCTCTATACGGGATGTACAGAAGCTAACTGGCCGAGTTGCGGCCCTAGGGAGATTCATCTCCAAGCCTGGTGACAAGTGTTTGCCTTTCTTTCAGGCATTGAAGAATGTGAAAAATTTTGAGTGGACCACAGAGAGCCAAGAGGCCTTTGAACAGTTGAAGAAATACATGGCTAAAGCCCCGTTGTTGGCCAAGCCTAGTCCTGGGGAGACTCTTTATCTATACCTGGCGGTATCTGAACAAGCATTGAGTGCTGTTCTTGTTCGAGAAGAGAAGAAGGTTCAGAAACCCATCTATTATGTGAGCAAGGTGTTGCATGGGGCTGAGTTGAATTACTCTCCCATTGAGAAGTTTTCCTTGGCATTAATAACAGCCTCGAGGAAGTTACGACCGTACTTCAAGGCACACAAGATCGAAGTCTTGACAGACCAGCAGTTGAGAAGCATATTGCATAGCCTGAAAGCTAGTGGAAGATTGATCAAATGAGCAATTGAGCTCGGAGAATTTGACATAACGTACAAGTCTCGGACAGCCATTAAGGCTCAGGCATTGGCTGACTTCCTGGTTGAATGTACCATTAGCAACCAAGAAGTCGGGGGGCAGGAGATAATACCCAACCAAGAATGTGAGAATAAAGATGAAGGAGTATTGGGTGCTCTATTTTGATGGAGCATCAAAAACAAAATCCAGTGGTGCAGGTTTAGTTTTGCAAAGCCCCGATGGGTTCACAGTCGAATATGCTTTGAAGTTGGACTTTCCGACAACCAACAATGAAGCTGAGTATGAAGCCTTGATAGCCGGTTTAGGCTTGGGCAGAATCATGAGGGTCAAGAATCTGAAAGTTTGTGGGGATCCAAGGTTGGTAGTCTCGCAAGTGAACGGTGAATTCGAGGCCAAGGATGAAACTATGGCAAAATATCTGCGAGTTGTAAAAGCTGTCATGACTCAGTTTGATGAGTGCGATGTAGAACACATTCCAAGAGAAGAGAACGTTAAGGCTGATGCCCTCTCTAAGTTCGCTTCTTCTGAGATAGAAAATTATGCAGGGAGTGTTTACTTTCAGGTCTTGAAGGCCCCGACTGTCAACTCTAAGTTGGTAGCACCAATTGATGCAGGAAGCTGTTGGATAGATCCTATTAAAGCTCACCTTGAAACAGGTTGGCTCCCTGACAATGCCTTGGAGGCACGAAAGCTGTCAGTAAGAGCATTGAGATATGCCTTGATTGAAGGAATCCTATATAAAAGATCGTTTGTCGTCCCCTACTTGAAGTGCTTGAGGCCCCAAGAGGCAAGAGAAGCCTTGGAGGAAGTTCATGAAGGGATATGTGGGCAGCACTTGGGGGGCAGGGCCCTGGCTCACAAAATAACTCGTCTGGGATTCTATTGGCCAGAGATGCTGGCCTATGTACAGAATTATGTCAAGAGGTGTGATAGGTGCCAGAAGCACGCTCCGATTGTAAGGTAGCCGCCTGAGATGTTAACATCAGTCAATTCTCCCATCCCGTTTGCAATGTGGGGGATGGACATACTAGGTCCTTTCCCTATGGCTTCAGCACAGAGGAAGTTTCTGATAGTCGCCATTAACTACTTCACCAAGTGGATTGAGGCTAAGCCTCTAGCCAAGATAACCACCAAACCAGTTGCCCAGTTCTTTTGGGAGAACATAATTTGTAGATATGGGATCCCGCAAATCCTTGTGACGGATAATGGGACACAGTTCAACAATGAGGAGTTCAAAAAGTACTGCGAGGAAAATGCTATTGAGCTTCGTTTTACTTCAGTAGCACACCCGCAAGCAAATAGACAGGCCGAGGTGGCCAATCGGATCATCCTTGATGGACTAAAGAAAAGGGTCGAATGCTCAAGGAACACTTGGGTGGATGAGTTGCTACCTATACTCTGGGCTTATCGCACTACTTGTAAGGTGACCACCGGAGCAACCCCGTTTCTGCTAGCTTATGAAGCTGAGGCAGTTGTGCCACTGGAGATCATGCATGCATCACCTCGAGTTGAGGAATTTGAACCTGAGACTAATGAAGAAGGCATAAGGCTCGCCCTAGATCTGATTGATGAAGTCAGGGACGAGGCAAACGCCAGAAATGCGGAGCATCAAAAGAAAGCATCCTTTTATTACAACCACAGGGTTAAGGAAAGGTTCTTTCAGCAAGGTGACTTAGTTCTAAGGAAGATCGAGGCTTCTGGAGTTGGTCAGAAGGGAAAACTAGCCCCTAACTGGGAAGGGCCGTACCGAGTCAGGAAGACACTAGGACGAGGATCCTATAAGTTGGAGACTTTGGATGGGAATGAGGTGCCCCATACCTGGCATGCTTTGAACCTCAAGATTTATTATGTTTGAGCTATCCTTGTAAGGACTTAGCTCATTATCTATTTATTAGGAGAAGTAGAAATAAGGTTCGATGAAACCATTTCAGGGCTTAACGCCCCGAGTAGGACAATAACAAGTTATGTAAGGGTTGAATCCCATTCTGAGTTATTAATACAAGTTTGTTTTCCGTTCCATGATTCTATGTTTTATTTATGTACAGAGCACCTGGTGAGTGTAAGCCTAGAAAGGCCAAGTACCGAAAATAAATGAACATACGAATTAGGGAAACAAATGCATAAATAAAATGCCCCGAAGGGCCACAATTCGAGTTAAGTTACAACACAGCAAGATAAAGTTTAAGTCCCGAAGGACGCTGAATAAAAGCTGACGAAAGTACAAAGCCACATGCGGCTAATAAGGCCATGCAAGGCCGTTCCCCTCTACTCCTCGTCTGATTCTTCTTCGTCTGAGCCATCCTCATCTGAGTCCTCCTCCTCGGAACCATCATCAGGCTCGGTCACCACCATCGACTGAACTGTAGCAACTTCAGTTTCTTCTTCAGGGGGAGGAATCAGAAGAAGAACTACCCTCATTTCGGATCAATCTCTTGCCAAGGATTGGTTGTCGAACCACTCCAACTTTCCTTGCTGGCGGGGGTTTCTTTCCACGAGAACCAGAAGAGGATGAGTCCTGGCTAGCAACTGGGATAGCTCCCTTAGAGTTGGATCTAGAACGTCGATGACTGCCCTTGGAGCCGGATCCTGATGTATGAGGAACAATTTTAGTTCCCGAACCAGAAGCTAGGTTAGCTGGGTTGACACCCCAGTTAGGGCAAGGAAAATCAGCCGGGTTGACAACAGAAGGATGCCTATGGCTCACAACATTGATAGCCTTAACCCAACCAACAGACATGTTGAAGGGACGCATCTCATCATCATGATCGTCGATGAACTTAAGAAAATCTTGGGTCCTATGATAGGCCTGGATCACTTTGTTGGCATCATCCATCCTCTTTCGAGCTATAGAAGCAAGTTGTTTTCGGGAGGATAAAGCATTTGCTTCGGCATGGGCAACCTGAGAATGTAGGTCATCAATCTCTTCCTTGAACCTTGCTGAATCAATTTTCAAGGATATATTCTCATCCCTGAAAGCCAAACGTTGGGTGGAAACTGCCTGAAAATAGGCATTAGCCTGCAACGAAAAGTTGACAAGGCATAAGAAATTTGTAAAGCCTAAATCACACTGAACTTACTAAAAGGAGTGTCATACCTGATATAAGGCTTGACCGCCCAGAAGCTGATTTTCGTTCATTTTGTGCCCGGCATGCAAAGTCACTTTATCGGGAGGAGTAATCGAAAGCTTGGACCAGTCTAGAGCTAGGTCAAGACTCCCACAAACCGAGTCTTGTTCACATATGCCCCACGACGGTATAAAAGGGGTCCTGATAACCCCATCAGCATTACGGGATCTTTTCCCACCTTGGGAGCAGCGCTCCAAGAAATTAGGGATATGAGGCTTAGTGGGATTCAATAATTCCGTAGCCTTCTTCTTCATCCTCTTGGTCACGGTCGGCTGGTTCTGAGGACGGCTATCAATCTCCTCGGCGGCTGAAATACAAAGAGAAAAACATCGGGATAAGAACAAACAGAGTTCATAATAAGTTCAAGTAAGGAAGTTACCCTCAACAGAAAGAAAGCTAAGGCCAGCCTCAATAAGGTTCTTTTCATTCAGAAAAGTTTTATAGTGTGTACAGCCGTCGTCGGTAAGAAGCTTATCTCGATCCACTAATTCTGAGTCATCAAGGTCACACACGAAGTGTTTACTATCTTCTACGGATCCGAATCTCTTCAC
Organism: Kitagawia praeruptora; assembly: GCA_037693485.1. Taxonomy (NCBI): domain Eukaryota; kingdom Viridiplantae; phylum Streptophyta; class Magnoliopsida; order Apiales; family Apiaceae; genus Kitagawia; species Kitagawia praeruptora. The sequence goes on along the minus strand of CM075351.1, from coordinate 139,297,545 downwards.
AAAGAAGTTGCCCCAGTCACCGCCTTTCCATTCAAGAACTACAAACTCCCTTTCCCATAAATGCTGAGAATCTGGAAAGGAGAAGGGATTCACCATGTGTGGGATTTTAGCTCGGTGCTTAAGGCTAACCCATCCTTTCTTGTGGTCAGAAGATTTAGTGGCCCCAAAGATGCTTCTAAACATTGTAGTAGTCGGTAGAATCCCCAATTGACGACATCTTATTAAAAAAATAGAGATATACCTCCAAGCATTGGGATACAATTGACAAGGATGGATCTGATACTCCGCCAGCAATCTAATGATAAAGTTATCAACCGGGAATCTGAGCCCAGCGTCAAGGGCACCCCAGTGAACACAAATCCTCTCAGGATGCCAGTTGCAGGTCCTGTCTGAGGGGTTTGGAAGACGAACTTTGATAGCACTTGGAAAATGATATGTGTCCCTTATCTCCTGGACATCTTTTTCCTTCAACTTACTAGGACTGTTAAAAGCATCTAAGCTAGCACAGTTTGGGAATGTGCCCCTCATGATGTTTAGTAGATCTAATAAGGATTCAAATCTATGTTCAACATATGAAAGAGGTTTGATTTCTTCTTTACCTTTAGTTGTTCTCATCTTACTCCTCTTCGCCATAGCTTCCATCATGGAGACAGGGGGAGCCATTGGACGATCACCTTCCGACATCTTGATCTTGAAGCTGAAACTTGATCTTGAATCTGAAACTTGATCTCGAAGCTGGAACTTGATCTTGCAACTTGAAAGCTAGAGAGCTTAAGAATTTGAGAGCTCTGAAAAGAAGAAATGAAGACTACTTCTCCTCTTTTATAGAAAATGCATGACCTGCTACATCAGGTTGAATCTCAGCTTGGTTCGCGTTTACAGGTCGTCTATCGTTTATAGATGAAAAAATGACAGAAATTATCCGCGTTTTACAGAAATAATAGTTGTAATTCATATATGCCAGAAGAGAAATAGCAGATATAATCGCTGGAGCTGCAAAACAAGTGACTTCTGAAAAGCAAAATACGCTTAAGGAGTTAATTAAGGAGATCAACCATAATCACAAGATTAGCAGTGCTAATCATAAGTTAAGGAGTAATATTGTCAGAAGTCACGAAGGACCAAACTGATGACTTAAGATCAAGATCGAGGTTTTTGATCCTTAGGATCACGAATGATTTTGAATCCTAGATCCCTGACGACTTAAGATCAAGATCAAGATTCTTGATCCTTAAGATAATGAAGTCACAAATGACCAAGATAGTAACTTGAAATCAAGATCAAGATTCTTGATCCTCGAAGACCACGGAGGGTTTTCACGTCCAGATCGTCTAGCTAACCGAGAGGCAATCGACCACGGCGCACGAAGGGCCGCGGCCGACCACCTCCCGGCCGACCACCTTGGAGCCGACCACCTCCTCTAGAGGAGCTTCGGCCGATCACCTCTTGGCCGATCACCTCTCGGCCGATCACCTTGGATTCAAGCCCTTCGGCCGACCACGAGCTGGCCCTAGATCCGGCCGATCACGGGTCAGTTCGTGGTCCTGAATCCCGACTTTTTCAACGAACCTCGGATAGTTTTCAGTCCTGAATCTTAACTTTTCCAGTGAATCTCGGATGGTTTTCAATACTAAAACGAGGTCAGTTTAAGCACTGTTTAGTGCCTATTAGCACAGTTTAGTGCCGAATAGCACCGTGTAGTGCTGTTTAAGCACCGATTAGTGCCTGTTAGCATAGATTAGTGCCGATTAGCACCGTGTAGTGCTGTTTAAGCACTGATTAGTTCCTGTTAGCACAGATTAGTGCCGATTAGTACCGTTTAGCACTGATTAGTGCCGTTAGTGCCGTTTTATGCCATTTAACATCGTTTAACACTGTTTAAACGTTGTTTAAGGCTGATTAGCGCTGTGAAGTGCCGTTTAACACTGATTAGTGTCGTTTAACATCATCGTAAATGCGTCGGTCGCTCCACGCTTTACGTTAAGATGATATTGTTGAAAATACTCACGTAAGAGCAATAGACCCTAACCCAAGTCTCGAATAGGGCCGTTATAACTTCAAGGGAAACCTGATCAGTTTTCCTAGAAGTTGGGGGGCAAATGATATGGGCTAAAAGTAAGCCCTAAAGACACATTTAATGTGACATTAATTAGACCCAGTATGGTCCAAACGCGGGGCCCACCAAATGGGCCCAAACCCTAATTATGATATTAATTTCGTAATTAATATTAGGGGCAATAAACAGCTCAGCAAATAAGAGTCAAAAAAGGAATATAACTCTTACCTGACTTAGCCTCCAAGATAAATATCTCAACATGAAAACTGATTCCTAAAAGGAATAGATCCAGAACCTTCCTTGAGGCGGTGGCTTGCCCACCAAGTCTCCGATTCCTATCATAATTCTTAGGCTCCTCAGCCTATATAAAGGGTCTGACCCCTCATTCTCAGAACTACGTCTTGGCTTGATTCTCAATACGAGATACGTAGGCACTCTGTGAGGACCGATTAGTCCCGAACACGGAAACAACCATTAAAGCTCAAAGCTCACCAACCCTAGCATTAAATACAAATCGTAACCTAGTTTTTATTCCACAACAATGACAAGTATGTTCCTATGACCTATGTCGTTACCGGTATTTTAATTATTATTCTGATCCCTAAAATCAAGCACTAATGTTCCTTAGAAATAGTGTGAAAATTACTGAATAATATATATAAATTTTTTATTTGATTAAAATCTATATTTAGTCTCTTCATATCAAATAGTGATGTAGCAAACATGTCTATGAGCTTGAAGATCATATCTATGTTAATATCCAACATATTATGACAGAAAATTAACTAACGACCTGTATGTTTTATTAGATGTTGAAGGTCTTGCACGCACATTCAGCGAGTAAGTTACAACCATATGTAACATGATTGTTAGTTAATAGTGTGTTAAGGTCATCGGAAATGAACGGTTTAATTACGATGAAATTCCCACTTTTACTTGATTTTAGATGGGAATATTCATTTCCTTTACTTTAAATGATTTTTGACTTATGCCTTAAAATTTTATATCAATCACTCAATCAGTTTCTTATTTTCATATTATTGTTCTAAAAGTAATTTTTCCATTAAACATGAAAAACAATACAAAGAAGCTTTTGATACTTTTATTACTTTTTTTTGAATTCAAATTTGACATTTTTGATACTTTTTTGAATTCGAATAAAGTTTTTTATGAACTTGAGAAAGGAAAACTTGAACAAAAAATCAAATTATCGGAGATAATCTATATGTAGCATAGCATGATCATTAACCGACCTTCAAAGACATTTAAGATTTAACCCGTCCAATTATTAGTTAGTATAACATGTCCATTTAATAGCCACTAAAGAATTAATCACTTCATGTTTTGTTTACCTGTTTTGCTTGCATTTGTAAAAGTAAAAATATGTACTTGTGTTTTTTTCTATTAATAATTATGTTTTTAGTATTTTCTATATTCGATTCTCAAGACATGACTATATTGAACTGAATTATCGGTAAAAGTAATATAAAATGTCGTAAAAATATTTTAAAAAAAACAAAATAAAACGATTTTTTTTTTTTGATACTTACACATGTTTTTGTAACTATTTTAATTTTTGAAAATTGTACTTTTGGAATAACACTTACAATACCTATAACTCAATTTAGGGTACATGTTAAGCAGAATGTAAAAAATGCCCCGAATAGTTCAATCCTCTAAAATTATTATAAACAAGCATTAGTCATCAATCTGGTAAGGAACAAATGTGGTTTTTATCACCAGCTTGGGATATCTCTTACATGGGCACCAGCGGCGAACAGACACTATGACTAAAGGTGGCAGAGGCGGCCTTGCGTTGATGCTAGCAACTCAGAAACCCTTCTCAAATGATAAGCCATTAGATATTAAAAATCAAAAGCTAACGACCCCTACTATGTCCAGTAGTTATCCCGGCCCCCAACAGCAGGAAAACCATTTTTAACAGGATGGGTAATGAACTTCAAAAACAAAAAACCTTTAGCTGATTCCCACCCTATATACCGGAGCAGTCACCCGCATGACTTTGATCCGCATCCGCCACTGGGCACCTAGGCATGCATCCAAGCACCTAAACAGCAACATGTAGCCTGACAACTATGTTTTAAGGATATCATCACACTAGTACAAGGTTTAAATACTTTTTGCACTTTACAATAAAGCAAGTATCTAAGAAACCAAACATGGAGATCAGAAGATATGATGGCAACATGGCAATGATTCACAAAGCAAAAGGTCTCTGGTGGGGTTGGTCAGAAGACATGACAACAGTCCCACCACTTGACTATACTACTTGCACAACTGCTCACATCAGTCACAGTCACATGTTCTTTCACCAAGTATATTTAATGTAAATCTGTCTATATATCTTGATTTAACTAGGAACTCAAATACTTCCTTCCACCTTAAGGTGCAATCCCGGGCCTCCCGGCACTAGTGCATTAATCTGCTAGCCCTTTTCTTTCATGATTGTCAGGGACCGGTTATATAACAATCAGTTTCTAAACCGTTGGATCGTTGATCCAACGGCCTCCTAGATTACAAAAAAAATTTATTGTCCGCTATAATTTTCCGCTCCGGTTATATAACAATCAGTTTCTAAACCACAAAAAAAATTACTGTCCGCTATAATTTTCTGCGGACAGGCAATCTCTCAGCCGTTGGATCTCCAACGACTGTGGAACCGAATGTTAAATAACCGGTCCCTGACAAACGATTGTCAGGAACCAGGACCCTTGTTTCATTACATTTGAATTAATAAACAAACTTGCTAAAGTATCTATATCTTGTATTTTAGCTACCACAGCGTTAAAATGGTCGCAATAAAGGTGAAACAACACGTAAAACTCCTCTTCTAGCCACAAGTCCACAAATATCAGAAGGAAAAGTAGGTGTAAAATATAGAACTCTCAGAATGCAAGACTCATGATACATTCATTAAGAATGCAACTTGATAGCTGTACATGCAAAGGATAGACAGAAAGTAACACGGGTCAGTAGCTAAGGATGTAACACGGGTCTTTCCTGATACATCTGCACCTGGGTAGTCCTGCCTGAGACTCTATGATCTACACCACATTTCATATTAAAGCTCAATGACCATAGTCATCAAGGCATCCCAGAAGTAAGCTACGTACATTTACCACCAGCTTGCGGTATTGTAAAATAAGAACACCTGGCTCTCTGCCAAAGGTTTTCAATCCACGATTTCCTTTCTAGCAGCCAAGTGTCAGCAGGTGTTGCAAATTACAACAACACATAAATGAGTTTTGGATGGTACAACCATTATATTTGTTGACTTCAAAAAGATATAAAAACCCAAGTCCATATCATAATCTTAAATTGTATATTTGTCAATATTAGTAGGTCTGCTGTCAAGGCGAGGAGTGCAAACAAGGCAACCTTTGTGACAACATATAGCCATGGCCACTGATGTACTTCACCAAGCATGCAGTGAAGGATACCATCACACTACCACAAGTTTAAATACACCAATTGACACAACAAAGGATAGAAAAATGAACTACCCAAAACACTAAATAAATAGACTGATCGGAAGTTCAAAATAAATATATATAATATCTCTTTTGTACAAAACAAATGAAAATCAACTAGAACAAAAGAAAGAAGAGATATAACTGTAACAAGTTTCTTTAGGGATTAATTCTAAAGGCAAAATTAAGTTAAAACAAGGCAAACAACCAATTATTAGACAACCTAGCTAAATCAACCAAGTATGAAACTATAAAACAACTCCAAATAACTTATCTAAAGTATTGGCTAACTATTGATCAAGGACCAATAAATTATAAAGCAAACACAAGAAAAACATACTACAAATTAGTACTCCCCTCATTCTGCCATCGACCTTAGTTCCTCCAACTGCATTTTGATCTGATCCTGTACCAACTCCAACCTTTTCGAATAAACCTCTAATTCCAAAATCTGTTGCTTCCGCCACTTGCCATCTAAATCTTCACCTGCAAAATTCATCAACACCCCACCATTACCCAACGGCCCCATTATGGTAGAATTGATCATCCCACCAGCACGCGACCCTGTCATTGCATTATTAAGCAGTTCCTTAAACAACGGAGATAGACAACTCCTGACCGTTTCCTCAATCAAATTCGGAATAGACCCCATTAAAGGGGTATCAACCAAACCCTGTGGAGGCATTGCCACACTCTGTGGCTGTACCAATACCGGAGTGTGATCAATCTGCTTCTCCTCAACTTTAACATTGACCCTCGACCTTTTCCTCGACCTAACGGCCTTACCAGCACTACAATCACCATTCCCATCCACATTACTATTATTAACATCATCCATCGTAAACGCAACATTCAAATTATGTCCCAAATTCAAATTCCCATTCCCCTCATCCTCATCCAATTCCCGAGGAACCGCTCCAACATTCCCCCAAATCTTCTTAGAAATGTCGAAAGTGAGCTGATCATGACTAGTCTTAAAAACATAGTCCTTCCCGGAATTAATCTTACTCAACACATTCCGATACTTCTTTTTCAACCTCCGTAGCTTCTCCACCAACTGATTCTTGTTAAAATCAAGCTGTAACTTAGACTTGATCGAATCGTAAAACGCAGTGGTATCGTGATGGGAATGAGCACCACTTCTACTAATAGTATAATCAAGAAAGCCTTTTAACAACTCAATCTCATCCTCATCTGTCCATAATCTTTGAAACAACTTTCTAGACTCTTCTAATGGTAAAGGTAACGGCTTTCTCTCTGCGTTGACCGTCAACGCCGGCGATTCGGGGGTTTGTTTTGGTTCTGGAGTGGATAGAACTCCGGCGACGGCAACAGTGACAGCGGAAGGGGGAGTGGGATCGGCGGAGGAGGTGGAATCGTCGTCGATGTCGTTTTGATCGTCATCATCGTCGTCGTAATGTTCGTGGTGAGGGGGTGAGGGAGTGGTCATAGGGGGTGGGGTGTTTAAAATATAGAAAATAGATCGAGGGGGAGGGCCGAGGGGGTGGGGTGTTTTGACGGAGGATGCTTACTTTTTACACTAGTTTAACTAGCATAATAACCCTGCGAGACACGGGCCATCCTCTAGCCATTGTTATAAATTCCGTATAGTTTTACGATTTAAGGATATTTTTGAATATAATTGCACCTTTTATGTTCATACATATTATAATATCATTATTTTAATTTATGTATTATTTTATTTATGTATAGATCATATGAGCACTAAAAATAGGATGTTTTGTAGCATATAAATATATTGTATAGGTTATAACACAATTTCTTTTAGAACAATGATAAAAAGACATATCATCGATGTGAATAATACTTGTCATACAATACTTTCCAGATAAAATTAGTACGCTCCTTAATATTTATTTCTTTAAATATATCATCAAGATATAAGTCACATAGAATTATACTCCGAAATTACGAGAGGGTTGATTCCCAACACTACCATAATTTCATATATTTTTTGCATAAATATTAAAGGGATGGTGCTTTTGTAATTTTTAAACATATAGGGATATTATCGTAAGTTCAGAACCATTAAAATGACACTTTTTTGCACTTGTGTTGTGGTTTAATATATAATAGATAGATCGTGTACCATATTATGAAACCTAAAATGTAATATTTTTAAAATAATGCGAATCACCATTATTTTTACTTACAAATTAAAATAATAGTAAAAATAAGATAATGGAAAAATAAGATAATGGAGAGGTCGGGTTTATGTAAAAGGTTTTTTAACTCAAAACTAAAAAATCAATATAGCACAGTGGTCGGTAGGATAACTTGTGTAAAGGAGGCTCTAGGTTCGATTCACCACAAAAACTCATTTTTTTTTCATTTAAATAAAAGAGTGGCATTTAATGTAATTTTATAACTTGTAAGGGTATAACTGTAATTTCAAGGGGATTATTGGCTCAAATTATGTCCTTGTTGCTCTATTATATATACCATTATTTTTATTCAAAAATTAAAATAATAGTAAAAATAAGATAATGGAGAGGTCGGGTTTATGTAGAAGGTTTTTTTACTCAAAACTAAAAAGTCAATGTAGCACAGTGGTTGGTAGGATAACTTGTGTAGAGGAGGTTCTAGGTTCGATTCACCACAAAAACTCATTTTTTTCTATTTAAATAAAAGAGTGGCATTTCATGTAATTTTATAACTTGTAAGGGTATAATTGTAATTTCACAAGGGGTTTATTGGCTCAAATTATGTCTTGTTGCTCTATTATATATAGAAAGAGATTTTATTCAGGGAGCCGTTGGATCAAATCCCTGGATAACATGGATCAAATCCCTGGATAACATGTAGTTTTCCGGTTGTTGGATCAAATCCCTGGATAACATGTAGTTTCCCAAGAGGGAATCCATAAAAATATTTTTTATGATCCGCGGAAACATAAAAAGGCCTATTCGCGGAAAATATTCGCGGAAAATTTTCGCGGAACGTAAAAAACCCTATCTGTGGATCATAAAAAATATTTTTATAGATTCCCAGCCGTTGGATCCTTGATCCAACGGCTAGGAAACTACATGTTATCCAGGGGTCCCTGATAATCATTTGTCAGGGACCGGGACCCTTTTATTTAAATCAGATATGTGTTCCTAGTTTTGTTGTTTCACCTGGTTTATAAAAATTCAAAACAGATAAGTTCATTTCAAAGCACAAGAAACCAATGATAATAATATTTTATTCGAGCTTCATTATAGTGAGAGTCATATGAGTCGATACTCCCTCGTAGGGGTGTACACGGGCCGGGTTGGCCGGGTTGAAACATTAAAATGACCCAACCCATTATAAAACGGTTTGGAAATTTTTAATCCAACTCATGAAAATTAAATTCATAACCCAACCCTATTTGTTATAGGTCGGTTTGGGTCGGTTTGAAAGGGTTGCTTAAATATAAAAATGAAATAGACAACCTGAATATGCATAAGAATAATCAACCTAAAATGCAAGAAAATAAAAAAAAAAAAACAACTACATAGTCTGATTTGAAGTCTCTGAACCAAATGCAACATAACTGAATGTCTGAATCCATAAAAAGTTAACAACACAATCCTGATTCAACATAGTCTTTAAGAGTACAAAAACTGAAATAAATTAAACATAGTCTTAAGAGTACATAAACTGAAATAGAATCACTGATAGCCAGATAGATCACACATCAATGATATTGATATCCTTTGTAGCAATCCCCTCAATTGCCATCTGGTCCTTCATCTTGTTTACATTTTCTACAAGATAAACAAATACATACTCACTATTTGGCAGTGCACAAGTATAGACTATAGACTATTGAATACATAATAGATTTAACTTGATCTAGATAATATATAATGTACCTTCAACAAATTGATAAGAGTAGGTTTCATCCATAAACTCATATAATTTCACTCCTCCTTTGTCCCTCTTCAACCAACTCTGAGTGCAAACTAAAATTTCTACCATTTTTGGACTTAACGAGCTCTTAAACGGGTCCAAAATACGCCCACTGGTACTAAAGGCAGATTCAGAAGCAACTGTGGAGACAGGAATTGCAAGAACATCTCTAGCAATTAAAGATAGAGTCTTATACCTTTCGGAGTTATCCTTCCACCACATTAAAATGTCAAAAGAAGAATTCATCGGACTGAGAGGTTCTTCGATCAGGTATCCGTCAAGATCATTTTTCTTTTCGCTTATCTCCATTCCTTGCTGATTCATATAATTTTCCAATAATCTCCTTTTATTTGGTACACTACCAGTGGTTTTTGACGAAAAGGTGATTCCATCAACCTGTAGTAATTTAATAGGGCCAAAGTCAGTGGACATAGCAAATTAATAGAACTAACAGATTCAATAATCTCTCATAACCACTAGTTAATTAACAACAAAAAACTAGTACTTGAGGCATAAGAATGATGCTAATTATTATGGTTTCAGTTCTTAAGTAGAATGAGGACCTGACTTCATTTTAATCTAGTTATTTAATCTGGTAGCATAAGAATTGGTTATTTAATCAGGAAGTTATCTAACAGCAATTCCAAGTACAACAGGAATACCTAGAAACCGATTTAACAGTACTTCAAATGAAAATGTAACAGTACTTGCAGATTTCAATTGCCTAGAAACCGATCTTATAACAGTACTTCAAATGAAAATGATTCTAGCAAAGACTTAAAATGAAAACTATGCTCAGTTTACCTTAGAGCCAACATTGTCAACATTGTCACCCTGAGAAGCATATGACTTGTATAAACGTTGTAGCAAAGACTCCACCTTGATGACAATTCTAGCAACAGATTTAGCGTCATAAATGTTTTCAAAATAGTACTTCAGATATCCCATCTTATATCGCGGATCAAGTACAACAGCCACAAACAATAACGGGTTGATGTCCTCTGCATTCCCCCAGTATTTATCATATTTTCCTTTCAACCATGGAAGATAGCAGTGGATCAGTACTATTAGCCAGATCACTCAAAGTGCCAAAGTACAACAGCATGGACCTCACAAATTTCATGATAAAAGTTGTTTGAAGTGACATTCAAAGTGCTGCTGAATTTGAGAGTAACTTCGTAAAAAGTGGCAAGAAACTTCACAAATACTGCTGCAGCTTGCCAATCAGAATGCATAGGATGCCCGACCCTCTTTTTACCGTTTTCTTTTTCATCAAAATAACTCATAAATTTATCATCTTCATCCTCATATCTTCCAAATGCCTTTTCAAATTTCAGTGCCACATCCAACATCTGAAAAGTGGAGTTCCACCTTGTTGGTACATATAAAATCAACCCTCCCTTATATTCAATCTTTTCTTTCTCCGCACATCTTTTAAATTTTTGTAACCTTGCCAGAGATGATCGAATGTATCTTACACTATTCCTAATGGCTGCAATTGAATCCTGCATTTCTTTCAAGCCCTCGTTCACAATAAGATTTATAATGTGGGCACCGTACCTCATATGCATATGTTCCCCATCAAGAATAGCCCCATTCCATGCCTTTACCCTTCTCCGAACAAAACCAACAGCCTCTTTGTTAGCCGAGGCATTGTCAAGTGTTACCGTAAAGACCTTCTCTATTCCCCAACCAAGCAAACAATTTTCTATCGCCTTACCAATGGTATCACCTTTGTGATTCGAAACAAGACAAAAGTTTATGATTTTTTCTGCAATTTCCAATCTGCACTGATGTAATGAGCTGTAAGAACCATATATGACATTTTTGTCCTACTTGTCCAACAATCTGTTGTTAAACACACTCTTTGGTGGGTGGTAGTTAGCTCAGTCATCAATTTTGCCCTCTCATTACAGAAAAAGCTATACACATCTCGAGCAAGTGTTACCCTACTTGGAACAACAAACTTCAGTTGTAATTCTTGCAAAAGCTCCTTAAACCCATCGCCCTCCACAACTCTAAATGCTTGCTCATCCTTCACCACAAATTTAGCCAACGCAGTTCTGCACCTCACCTTATTAAACGTAACAGCCAATAGATTTGAACCTCCACCAATTTCCTTTTTAAAACTAAGTACCTTTTGCTTCTTATCCACTATCTTCTTGCAATTTTTGAAGTGAGTCCACAAGCTGCTGGTACCAACTCTAGTGCTGTGACAAGCATTATTAGCACCACAGTAATTACAGTTGCATCGAGGATTATCTGGATCGCCACCTTTCACTTTAGTATAGTGAGCGCAAATGTCTGATTTTCTGGTGGGTTTCCTCTTATTTGTTAATGGTTCATCATCGCCTTCTTTTTTAGGAGATTTCAGCTCAACAGGAGTAGTGCTTGTGGTGGGTTTTGGAGCAGGGTTTGTGGTGGGATTTGGAGCAGTGGTTGGGGTGGGATTTGGAGCAATGGTTGGGGTGGGATTTGATAGATTGTATGTCACATCTTCCATTTCAGTTGCAACCGGATCCATTTCAGTCATATATAACAATTACAAAATACAGTCAAATGTTTTCGAAGCAATCACAAAGAATAAACCAACTAGGCAACTACCAATCACAAAGAATAAACCAACTACCAATATGAACTATAACACTATGAATATATATATACATTTACATCAATTATAAAAAAGAGAACATGTACTTCTGTTTTTGTAGCAAAAGCCAAAGGTTTTTCTACTTGACCTTCTTAAACCAATTCAAGCAACACTAACAGGAAGATAACATACACAGGAACCCATCTCTCAAGATAACATAACTTGATATAAAACAATGGAGTTCCCCAATTTGGGGTCGAGGCAAAACATAAGTGTGTGTGTGTACAAAACTTCGTTGAGGAATTTTATCGAACAGTTGGCATACATAAGTGTGTGTAAAGATTACAACTATACAAGTAAATCTAAGAACAAGCAAGCGTACAACTATACAAGTCACAGAGAAGCCGATATAAAGAAGTAAAGATTAAAGAAGTAAAGATTAAAGCAGTAAAGATTAAAGAAGACATAAGTGTGTGTGCGCGCAAAACTTCGTTGAGGAATTGTTGTAACTTGTAATGTGTCTATTCACAGAGTCACATAGATAATCAGATTAAAGAAGTAAAGATTCATACCTATTTGTGTGTGTTTGCTGTTTTCCGAACGAAGAGAGCGTCTCAACTCTCAAGTCTCAACTCTCAATGAGATATAGGGTTTGGAGAGAGCGGCGGCTTTAGACTTTAGAGTTTAGACAATTGACACAATTTACTGAATATATGGATGGATATACGTATACAGTATACTTACTAAACTGACCTTGCGTATATTTACTAAAATGCCCCCGGGTTGGGTTGGGTTGGCCCTAAACAATTTAAACCCATACCCAACCCATAAAAATCGGGTTGGAGTCGATTTAACCCAATTACGTAACGGTTTATAATTTTTCGGGTTGGGTCGGTCGAAAATAGGGCTGGGTTGGTTCGGGTTGGCCGACCCATGTACACCCCTACTCCCTCGTCCCATTCTTAGGGGGTGGTATTGAAATAATGACATTTTTATCATATATTTAATCATTTTTAACCAAAATAATGCTTTCTGGAAGAATTGGCCAAAAATTCCCTTTTGTTACGCATTTACTAAATGCTTAACACAAAAACATTCATGTTACGCATTTGCAAAGGGCTTAACTAAAAAATTAAAAAAAAACCCACATATTACGCATGTTTTAGGTGGGTAATAAAAAAACAATTATATTACTCCTATGCCAAATGCGTAACATCTTAATACCCACACATAGCTTAATATTTAGGATTAAATATTTTCCAATCGAGTTTCAACGGGTTCGAATATTTTGGGCTTAAAAATATTAAATTTTTTAATTAAAATTTTTAAATTTATTTGTTTCCTTACGGGTTCAACAATTAACTTTTGAGGTTCAACTTTTCCATTTCGGGTTTTAGAAATATTCGGAATGACGAATAAACCGTATACGAACCGTATAAGTAACCATCGGGTAGTGGGGAGGTGGGGTACCAAAAAAACAAAAAAATAGTTAACCGTCGGTAGTGGACAGTGGGGTACCAAAATTTACAAACAAAATCTCGATAGTTGTTATTTGTTAACCATCGGAACTTTTTTTTTGTATTGTTGTTTTATTTTATTAAAATAATAATGTTTAGGTATTTTATATTAAAATAATAATGGGTTCAACGGGTTCCAATATTTGGGGTTTAAAAATATTAAAATTTTTAATTAAAATTTTAAAATTTATCTTTATTCCATTACGGGTTCAACAATTAACTTTTGAGGTTCAATTTTTCCATTTCGGGGTTTAGAAATATTCGGAATGACGAATAAACCGTATACAGACAACCCAAAACCCTAATTTATCCTGATTTTTAAATGCGTTAGCATTTAAAAATCAGGCCGCCGGATTCAATTTTATAATTTTAAAATTTATCTGTATTGCATTAGGGGTTCAACGGTTAACCTTTGGGGTTCAATTTTTCCATTTCGGGTTTTAGAAATATTTGGAATGACGAATAAATTGTATTAAAAATACAATTTAATTATAAAAAAAATATGTGTATTACGCATTCCCTGAATGCTTAATATGCGTATTATGCATCCAGAGAATGCGTAATATAAGGTGTTACCCTCCCTGCAAATGCGTAATAAGTTATTATTTAAAAAAAATATATATTGATGTTACACATTTAGAAAACGCGTAACAGGTGTTACGCATTCTCAAAATGCATAACAAAAAGGTATTATTGGCCAAGCCTATGCGCGCGTGGTGTTCCAGTCATGAGTATTAAAAATTGTGGTAATCTTGTCCATTACCCGATGGTATTGTATTATGATTTTTAATGACAATTTTTGGGGTAATGATTTTTATGGATTTTATAGACTTTTAATGACTTTTAATAATTCTTGTTGAGTCACTAAAATTTCGAAATTCTTTTGATGACTCCTAATGAAATGACTTCTAAAAACTTTCACAAACTTTTTGATAGATTTTGTGGTTTACTAGACTAACTACAAAGATCATGGGGGTGTTTGGCTCACCTTTTTTAAATTCTTATGGACTCATATTTTCGGGTAAAAATTTCATATTTTGATAAAAAAAAAATTATACAAGTATTTAATGTATGTTTGATATTCTATACATGATTTTTTATCAAAGGTTCAAATTAAATTGACCATTGTCCCACCAAGAACCTTCAGTCCATGGAGAATCATTAATTGTACCATGGAATTTCATCAATAAATTATAAATAAAATTTTAAAAATATAAAATTTGATTTTAATGTAATATATTAACTACATAAAAACTTTAAAAAGGATTTAACACATAAAATTTGAATAAAAAAAATTGATTTGAATTTAATTCTACAGTAGAATCATTTTGGATAAGTTTGATTCTATGGTAGAATTACTTTGGATTATTTCGTTAATTTTTAATAATTTTTCAAAAAGTTAAAATTGTGTAATTTGATTTTTTATTTCTTAATTAAGATTTATAATTACATTTTGCACAAAAAAAAAATACATATATGTATCTTATTGTGGTTCTCTCTTGAACTCAGTATAAGGTGGTTATCTCTATTGGAATATATACGTATTATTATATTAAGGTATGTCGTGGAACGAAAAGTAGGGTGTATTTATTGGGTATTGGATGCTAGGGTTAGGGAGAGCTTCGAGCTTCTATGGCTTATCGAGTGTTTCGTGACTTAACATGTCCTCACAAGATGCCTACGTATCTTGTAGTTATTAAGAATCATGCCAAAAAACGTAGTTCTGTTTGTGAAGGATCAAGTCCTTAAATAGGTGTTGAGAACCCTAGAATAAGAGTAGAATTAGGTGTCTTGTTGGGCAAGTTATAACCTTGGCCCAATTCTAGATCCTTCCGGGAGGAAGGTGGATAAGTATTGAAGTTGTATACCTTGGAGGCCACTCCAAAGCTGATTTAGTGTCCTTTTGAGACTCAATATTGGAGTCTCCACTTGGCCGATTTATTAATTACGAATTTACTGCTATAATTAGGGTTTTGGGCCTCATAACTGGGCTTTAACTTGGACCAATCGAGGTTCATTTAATGTAATATTTAATGTGTCTTTAGGGATTACTTTTAGCCCATATCATTTGTCCTCCAACTTCTAAGAAAACTGATCAGATTTTCATTGAAGTTAAAGGTTCGTATACACTAGTGTTTCACGGATATCGTCTTAACTGCAAAGTGTGGTGCGACCTACATATTTACGACGATTCGTCTTATTCGAGGCTAACAGTCAATACTCATGTCTCACAGAAAATTCATCCATAGTTTTCTTGCAGTTTTCTAGTGCCTAAAGGCTTTTTCATACTTGGAAACTTCTTGAGCTCATTGCCTTTGAAAATAATTTTTATAAATTACTTCACTTTTTCAGAAATTTTTAGGATTTTTCCCAAAATATTTCATAAGAAGCACTTATTTTTAAGCAAATTTTGCATTCTATTGCTGAAAATAACACAAAAATGTCGAATTTTTTAGACCCAAATTGACTGATATGACCAGAATTTCGATCAGAATTCTGGTCGAAATAAGGTCTGATTTTCTTCTTGATCGAACAAATTTTCGACCAAAATTCCTGATCGTTTCGACCAGGATCCTGGTCGAAATAAGGGTCTTATTTCCAGCCTAATCGAGGATTCCTGATCGTTTCGACCAGGATCTTGGTCGAAATAAGGCCTTTTTTCCAGCCTAATCAAAGAGATTTTCGACCAGGATTCCTGATCGTTTCGTCCAGGATCTTGGTCGAAATAAGGCCCACTAACCTTTTGGGCTGGTTCATAACAATCTTTTATCACTTTTGGGCATCTCAAACCTTCTTTGGCCCAAGTTCTAGAACCTTCAAGATTACTTCTGTGAATTCTAGAAGGATCCTTATTATATAAAAAAGAAAATATATATTGTTAAATACTAAACCCTGGAATGTTCTATAATTGGGCCATTGCCTACTGGGCTTGTTTTATGGGATTTTTACAAGTCAAAACTAAGATTCTGATCAGTTCCTCCAGGTTTTATGACCTTTTGAAAGAATTTCAACCGACTATATTTTGCTGTATAAGAGTGAGAGTGTGAGTTCATTTTTCACACATCACTTCCCACATTTCACTTTCTCTCAAACTTTCTTTTAAGCTATACTCTCCAAATTTCTCTCTCGAGGTCCCTTCTACCTTTTTGAGTTTTCTTAAAAGCTTCAAGCTTTCATGGAGGACAAGTCTAAGGCCCGTGTTATTTCCCAGTCAAGCACCACGAGATTGTAGAAGGGGGGTTGAATACAATCTTGACTAAACTCTTTCGAACTGGTGAGGTCTAAACAGATTGTTATAAGAACAAAAAGAAAACAAGATAAACAAATTATCTAAGACACATACAACACATGATATAAAAATCTCAGGTGGGTTAACTTGTTTGCTTAGTCCACCTGATGGTTGTATTTGAAGATAATTCTCTGCGTAAGAATACACAGCTGCGGGTTACAATGTTTTAGTGTTTACAAGAAAACCTAAAGCTATCAGCCTTATGTTCAGTGTTTTCTTATCTACTAAAACTATGCTGCTCATACATCTTATTTAAACTATATGAAGACAAGTAATCTACGTGAAATGTAATGATACATTTCTGGTATAACTTGTCACACACACATGCTCGAAGTGGTAGCTATTTCTGGAATTATCTTGAAAGTCTTCTATCCTTGATTTGGACAATCCCAGCATGCTTCAAGTCAGTGTATGTTTCTTTCTTCATAAGTTACAAAGTTCCTAAGTTGACTTAGCTTCCAAGCCCACGTGATGCTTTATGCAAAAGATCGTTTTGCTTTGTATCTTTGTCTCTGAAAGTAGCTTTAATAAAAAAGATTATCTTGAAAGTAAATAAGCTTTTCTGCTTATTGAGCTGTGCTTGAACTTCCCAGATATAACGGCTGATCCTTATGCATTCATCAAGATATCCTTTGAATCTTTCAGTAGAAGTGTAATCATATTGGATGTTGCTTCCACTCTTATTGTTGCCCTTGAAGTCGGATAAATAGTGAATGATTTCACCTTTCACTTGGAAGAGTTTGAGCCTTCAAATATTTACAATTTGACTTTCTACTCGTAACATCCTCTGTGTAATTGGCCACTGTCTGTAAGTCACAGGTTGCAAAGTAATTCTTGGTTTAATCTCCATTCGATATGTTCCTTTAGAGAACTCTGGCATTATTAAGAAACCAGGTTGAATTCTTGAACAGATAGGACTTGAGTTCTCGAATGTTGACTTCTCGAGTAGTTCCTCCATGTGAGTTCTCGAATAGCCTATTGAGTAGACTTCTCGATTAGTGTATGTTACAGAATTCTCGAACAAAGAACAGTTCGACTTCTCGAACTAGGACTTATCGAATAAACCTTTTTGTAGAGTTCTCGAATGACTTTTCGAACTTTTCTTTTCTTGAATTCTCGAACTTACTTACATGGTCACAACAAACTCTCTTTTGATTACTGATATCTGAATTTAGCATCTCAAGGCTTGTTACAGAAATAATTCCTAACTGCATGCAGAGTTCCTATTCTCAAGATATTGCTATAGTTTATCTGCATTTCAGTTAGCTTCCTCATTTGTTTGTCAGCTTCAATTCCTTGATTCATTTTCTGCCTTGTGGTATTTGTTATCATCATCTATAGGCATGTATGTCTCAACATCTCCTTCTATTTATGTCTTCAAGAGAAGGGCATAAATCCAAAGATTGATGATGACAAAAACCACTCTTTAGATTTTTCTTTCACTAGGACATAAAATTTTGATCAAGCTTCCTTGACACAGTATCTGAATTGTACTAACTTTACTTGAGTACTAAGAACTACTCCCCCTATATATGGCATCCAATTCTGAGAGTTGTTCTGTTCCTTTAATTGCTGGTCTTCTGAGATATAGCTCTTTCTTGAAGAAGAATCTGGAATATTGATATTTCAATCTAGTTCAATCCAAACTTCTCCCCTTTTTTTGTTATCAGCAATGAAAGTGATGTAGTACCTTAGGAAAACCAGAGGGCTTAGAAGCAAGATTCTGCATAAAAAGAAACTTCTCTCTATAATTTCTCTGTTTTTGCATCAGGATCTCATCCCGCCTCACTTCTCACAACTCACCTTCCCTTCCTAAAGGGGTACTCAACCTCTCCTTTTGCTCTCCTGGAAGAAATAGGAGACCACTCTTGTACATACCTCACCTTTTGCCCTGGAGCAACCAGGCCTCTCCTATTTTTCACTCCATTCCCTCAGTCCTAAAGAGAAATCATGAGATTTCATAAAGATTGAAGAGAAATAGGTGTTAGCATTGATGTTCCAAACAGAAATAGGAGCTCAGTAAACTGCCTTAGTGAATGCTTAGTGAACTGAAAGTTGAGTGTTGGCTTCTTCATGAAATGAAATGAAGAATCAAGAGTGTTTGGAGTTGTATTGAAGTGCTTTAGTTTCCAAATTTGGTATCCATGAATGGGCCTGAATCCTCTCATTTACAGAAGATTCATCAACCTAAATTTGAGAAATAGTTAAGAGTAACTTGTGTTTGCTCCCCCTGTGTCCATGCAACTTGTACTAACTCCTGGCTAGATGACAAGTATGAAAAGGTTGCACAACTGTGTCCCTTACCCTTACTGATTGTGTTCCTGGTTGGGAACTTGATTCAATAGTTAAAGTCTGTTGAGCTCTGTTCTAAAAAGCGGGCTAAGTGGCCGCCTAGGCGGAAAAAGCGGGCTAACCGACTCGATTTTCTACTAATCAGACTTTTAAGCGTTTTTTGTAATTAAGCGGGGATTAAGCGGAATTAAGCGGGTTTGACCGGAATTAGGCGGGTTGACCAAATTTTGAACCTTAAAAATATATATTTTTTAAATATTTTTATTTATTTATTTATTTTTTCTTTAATTATTTTTCAAATTTCATATTATAAATGAATATATGTATTAAAATTTAAACTTGTATAATTCATAACCTCTAAATATAAAATTAAATAATTAAAAAATATATATGTATATATTCACAATCCGCTTAACGTCCCGCTTAGAAATCCGCCTAGGCGCCCGCCTAACCCGCCTAGGCGCTAGAAGGTCCTCCCACCGCTTAGAACCGCTTTCCGCTTTTTACAACACTGCATACAATTATCAACAAATATTTATGAAATTATAAGCTACACATGTATTTAAATGAAGAATAAGAGAGATAAACTTACTTTTTGATGAAGAAAGGTTGAAGATCTTGATGAAATTTGGGGTCGTTCTTGATCAAAATCGAGCTGGGTCTTTGTTTGATCCAGGAGCAAATTGGCAGCACTTCAGTATGATGTTAATAAGGAAAGTGACAAATGATTTGAAAATCAGAAGTTTATATAGTAGTGAGGAGAGAGAAGGATATGCTACACGTGTCATCATCTCGGCAATTTGGAACGGATCTCGATGAGCCAGCTGTTAGAAACCGTTTAAATTTATTGGGCCTGCGAGGAGAGCCCAAAGGAGTAATTGATAATGGGCCTTGGCCTCACATTAAAGTTTCTTCGAAGAAATTCTTTGAGTCCACATCGCATTTGTAATTGCCATATGGACTCGGGGGGTAGTTGTTATGCCCGAATTTGGCATAAGTCCTAAACATGCCTAATGGGCTAGAATAATAGTACATCACACATAATGGGCCTAGGAATGAAGAATGGGTCATTACAGTCCGCCATCACAGGGAGGTTCATTACATTATTCTGTAAAGCGACATCGCCAACGAGGCCTAAGGGATGGGGTCGCAATTCACGAGTGCCAATGAGGCCTAGAGGTCTAGTGTGGCCTAGAGCATATATATTGTGAAGGCTTACATTTAGGCCCAGCGAGGTCGTGTGAGTATAGTTATCTCCGTGCGACATGGATCACATCGCATGACTAGCCCAGCGAGGTCGCATGTGAGGCCATGCAGCTTCTCCATTCGCCTCGTCAGCGAGGTCAGTTTATTTCAGCACCATGCTAGCCGTGGGATCCCTTTAATGGGCCATGGGTCATGAGTAGTATAAATGGGTAAAATATAACCCAATGAGATGACTATTGGATTTGGGCCAAGCCGAGCCCATAGAAACCCTAGCCCGTCTAGATAACTTCTTATCCAAGAGAACTACGCATGGCTTGATCCCTATAAATATGGTACGTAGGCATCTTGTAAAGGATTGAGAAACAGTTCACCACTGAATATCAATAGACAAGATCAGCCACAAACAGTTACAAATCTCCTCCGTGTTCTTCGTGTTCTTAGCAGAATATCCGTATTTTGCTCCATAATTCCAGCAACCTCCAAAATATTGTTATACAATATTCTCCCTATAACAGTTGGTTATAAGAATAATAAAGAGTTTTTAATGTTAAATTATATTTTGTATTTAGATCGCGGATCGGAGGTTTAGAGGATCGTTTGTGGATTTCGTTACTATTTTAGGTGTTATTTTTGAGGTACGGATTCTCTCTCCTTTTTATTAGGCGCTACTCATCTTAGGATTAACTATAATAAATCTGTTTTGTCCTCAAATCTATTCGCTTGGTTTTAATTGTTTTGATTATTCTGATTTTGAAAAAAATGTATTGACTCGTTGATTTTGGAAAGCGATTTTTAAATCTGTTTTGAAAATATTATAACAATTAGGTTTGTTATTAAATGTTTACAGGCATGCCTCTGTGACTAACAGGAATTCATTGGTGGCAAGAAAAGCATATATTTTCTTCATTTCAAGGAAAACCCCTAATAAACACCACTACACCAGAAACAGCCTCACGCAACACTTTATAGACAACGGATGACCGAAAAAGCATGGTCCAAAAAACTCATACAACTGGTATTTTTGAAACTCAAAAAACTGTTGTGTCACAAATACATACACAATCGTTTATCACAAAAAATAAACCGTTGTTTTAATGTTAAAAAAACTAATGTCAGACAACACAAGCACACAATCGTTTTTCCGAAACTAAAAACATGTTATCTCACATGGCCGTAGACAATTGTTTTCAATAAAATTAAACTGTTGTTTGACATGGACATAGACAATGCAGATGTGTTATTTTTTATTTATTCAAACAATGCCTACAAACTGTTGTCACTTATACAACATATTTTCGAAAAAAATTGAAAACAGGGCATGTAATTTAGAAGAAGGAAAACATGGCAAGTAGAAAACAGGGCAAACTGAAAACAGCCCAAGACATACAACGGGTTGTTAGAAACCTTTATGCAATTGTTTAAAACAGTTGTGTGAAAGTAGAATCTGTTAAAAAAAATAAAGAACTGAACATGATCTCCCCAACATCTCCCCAATAAAACATGAATAAATACAACCAAGATCAATCTTACCAACACTGGTTTATCAACAAACCATATCAAATAAATCCAATGTACATTCAACAAACTAAATTAAAGAAACTAATTTGTTCAAGCCAATTAAAACAAACTAAACATCCACCATTTGTGGTTTATCACAACAATGAGAAACACAAGGAATAAACTAAGACTACACCATAAATGATGACATATATGGATCAATTCTCGTTGGGTCTGCTCAGTGAGGGGGTGATCCTGAGGGGCTCCATGGTAGACCGGCCACTGCCTCCTTCACCAACCCTCCTTCACGAAGGCGGTCCATTGAGTATCACGAAGGCGCTTCATGATTCAAGTAAATCATGACCATTTTCTACCACTTATTTGTCAGTTAGGGAAGAACGATACAAGTTACAACATCAGGGCAAGAACAACGCCAACTTTGTAAGCAACGAGTATAAACAATGCTTTTAGTAATAGAAATAAACACTCACTGTGCTTTTAGAAGAGCTTCTTTTCCTCCAAATCAGCAAGTTCTGTTCTAAGAGATTCTACTTACGGAGTAGTTTAACAGAACCTGACAACAAGTCCATCAAATGTTATATTCATGAAACTTCCATTCCCCAATTTTCACCATCAAAGTTATATCAATGTTATATAAAAAATACAAAGTAATATTTAAACTCCTCATTCCACATCAAAGTGTCTACACCAATAACTGTAAAAAGTTTGCATACTCTAAGAAATTATGATAAGCTTCACCAGGAAAAAAAATTGTTACGCGGAAGAGTAAAAAGTCATTGTTTTAGTAGTGCATCATGTTATTAAAAGCCTGACAGAATGGAGCGTTACTCAGAATAAATATACCTGTGCTAATTTGAATACATGAGAAAATGAGTTTCGCCTGGTGAGTAGAATCTCTCTGTCGTCTTAGCAAGCCTTAAACAATTCCCACTTGTTCGTAGAATATTTGTTGTGCTTATCATCAAGGAGTGTACCCTTCTTGAGATAGGATTCAGAATCTTCAACTGTCCTAGAAAGCTCATCATCAAGACTATGTCCCATTCGGGAATTCTTGAATTTTTCGCAAAATTCCTCCACTGACATATCTGTGAGGTACCTCAGAATTGTACAAATACTGTCCTTGGTCCTTTTTGGAGGTTACCTGTGATATTGTATTTGAGAAAAAGAAAGAATTGATAGACTACAAATTAAATGTACAGCTACAATTTAGTTTTTGATCGTATAAATACCTCTTGTAAAAAGTCAGCAACGCAAAAAATTAGCACAAGTATTGGCTTATATAAGCTGATATCTTCTGAGAATTCAGATCTTCTAAATTGCACTCATTGTAAAAAACTTCCCCACTTACCTGAATAAGAAACAATGCCAAAAATTGATCAGAGCTACACATATACCTTATATCTAAACAACCTAATAATTTTGTATTTTACCAACCAAAACACATCTATAAACCTTAATTTACCTAATTTAACAAATTAGACAACCAATTCAAACAAAACCATACAGTCTGACGCAAAAACAACACCAATTAAACTACATTAGAACTAACAAAAATCGAAAACTACACTAAAACATCTCAAATCAAATCAAACAACAAGATAAAAACACAAACATAGGGAGATACAGAAAGTTGAAGAATATATATATATATATATATATATAGAGAGAGAGAGAGAGAGCCCTAGAAATCGTACAACCCTGCTAAAAGAAATTGAAGAAATCAAAACCCCTAATTGAGAGCTGTGTGATTACAGAGAAGAAACCAATAAAATCTTAGGGACAAAAACCTATGTAGATGTAGATCTAGATGGACATGGAATGGCTAGAGTAAAGGGGAAGAGAGGAAGGGAGAGGCAGAACAAAAAAATAATGGAAAGATTGTAAAACAACTTAAAGAAGTTTTTATTTTGTGCAAGCCCGCGACCCATTACAAGCCCGACAAAATGAAATTTTTACAAAATTTTGGACTTCCCTCCCTTCCATTTTGTAACTACAATATTAATAAAATAAAATAATTCCATTTTATTTGAAATAATTACATTGAAGAATTCTGATAAAAAAAATATAGGGGAATTAGTATTTACTAGTATTTTAAATATAGATGTTCCCAAATTTTCAAAAAATAAAAAATTATTTTGTTTTGAGATCTTAGCAATAAACAACTAAATTGAATAGTACTAATAACTAGTACTTGTCACAGAACATTATTTCTATTTTCTTAAAAATAATTCTTGACATTTTAGAGTGTTCCACTTCATTTTTTAATTTTTAAATATTTTGGTAATAATTAATTTTATTTAAATATTATCAAGAATTTAATTGATTCCGATTTTAAAAATTTAAAATTTACATATAAAATGAGTGTTTATTAACATCTGTATGGTTCGATCATCGAAGAAATCATTCAAAAAAAATTATCCAGTGAATCTGGATCTTACCTCATTATAGGAATCAACACTTTTACTACGTTTTTGTTAAAATCTCGCACAACCGGACCTTTTTATTTTTTTCCAACACTAAAATGAGTGTTTATTAACATCCGTACGGTTCAATCGTCGAAGAAATCATTCAAAAAAATTATCTAGTGAATCTGGATCTTGCCTCGTTATAGGAATCAGCACTTTTACTACGTTTTTGTTAAAATCTCGCACAACCGGACCTTGTTATTTTTTTATTATTTTTTCCCAACACTAAAATGAGTGTTTATTACCATCCGTACGGTTCGATCGTCGAAGAAATCATTCAAAAAATTATCCAGTGAATCTGGATCTTGCCTCGTTAAAGGAATAAGCACTTTTACCACATTTTTGTTAAAATCTTGTACAACCCGACCTTTTTATTTTTTGAATATTTTTCCCCAACACTAAAATGAGTGTTTGTTAACTTTCGTACGGTTCGATCGTCGAAGAATCATTCAAAAAATTATCCAGTGAATCTGGATCTTGCCTCGTTAAAGGAAGAAGCACTTTTACCACATTTTTGTTAAAATCTCGTACAACCCGAACTTTTTATTTTTTGAATATTTTTCCCCAACACTAAAATGAGTGTTTGTTAACTTTCGTACGGTTCGATCATCGAAGAAATCATTCAAAAAATAATTCAGTGAATCTGGATCGTGCCTCGTTACAGGAAGTAGCACTTTTACCACATTTTTGTTAAAATCTCGTAAAACCCGACCTTTTTATTTTTTGAATATTTTTCCCCAACACTAAAATGAGTGTTTGTTAACTTTCGTACGGTTCGATCATCGAAGAAATCATTCAAAAAAATAATTCAGTGAATCTGGATCCTGCCCCGTTATAGGAAGTAGCACTTTTACCACATTTTTGTTAAAATCTCGTACCAGCCGACCTTTTTATTTTTTGATTATTTTTTCCCAACACTAAAATGAGTGTTTATTAACTTTCGTATGACTCGATCGTCGAAAAAACCAATCAAAAAAATAATTCATTGCTAATTAATTTAATATCTCAAAAATGAAAATTATTATATAAAAATTTTTATTCTCATTTCCCTCATCTTCTTTCCCTCCTTGGTTTCTTGAAATTTCACTAATCCTAAATTCCCCCACTTAGACAAATTTCGCTTCCCCCTCTCTTTTTTTCCAAGACCTCTCTAGACTCTATGTATATATCTCTCATAAACACAAACACAAACTCACGCCTATCTCACTCCCCTTCTATCAATTACTCACCTCTCTCACAGACATGAACCCTAATTATTCAAAACGGAGCTTTTAGGTTGATTCGTTCAACAAGCACAAACACACAACTTAGATCAAAATCGATGTTTCTCTCGATCTTCATCTTTGTTCATCGATTTGGTGGTTCTCCGATTTGGGTATTCTCGTAATTTGGAGGTTCTTCGATTTGGGTATTTTAATCTCTCTCTCTCTCTTTGACCTCTCCCTCTCCCTCTCTCACTCTCGCTTAAAGTTTTTATATAATAATTTTCATTTTTGAGGTATTAAATAATTTTTAATATATGGGACATTCATATATGTACATCTACATACATATGTGTATTTTTGTATGGGTTTGTTGGTGTAAAATGATCATTGTATGTGTTCAATTAAGCCTGCTATTTTGATTTGCGAGAATAATCATTGTATGTATTTTGCTTTTTGTAATTTGTGTTTCATTTAAAAGAGCTCTGAGAAACCAACTTCAGGAGTTGGTCGGAGAACATAGTGGTTAAGTTATTTTGACTAGTTTTGGGGAATATGCCCATACAAATGCTAATCTGGTTTTTTTTTTTATAAAAATGAGTGTAGTGCGTATGGTAGGAAAGATTGTCTGTGGTTTTTTGTTATTGTATCAGGATTTGCTTTATTCTAGTATCTAATAAGTATGTGTCCTTTCATTTCTTTAATTTGTTTAATCATTTCTATATATAGTCTTTCTTAATTGGACATGTGGCTCTCTGTTTTCTTCATCCATGATTCTTAAAATGTTCAATATCTAACAGCAAGTTTACATGGCTATCTAAATCCTGTCATAATATAATTTTGTTTCATATTTCAGTATTTGAACAAATCTTAAGTGTCATTATGGGGGAAGGAAAAAGTCATAAGTATCTTCCTTAATTTCATATATATGTCTTTTCTTCTAATTTGTTTCTGTGTATAGATTAATGACGAACTTGTCCTTCCTGATAGCGCTTCGCTCTATTTAACAACTATAAAGGACGCACACTAAAAAGAAGAAAAGTTTAAGTGTGGGTTTACTACTCCTAAGCATGTTTAGTAAACTTATCGGTAAGTCTTATCGCATTACTTAATTTATTTGTGTTCTTGGAAATGGTTGGGCACTCCAGTTTGGAATAATGTGTATGGATTTGATATGAGCTGCATCAGAAAAAAAAAAAGCTGTGACAGAGCCTCTTGTTGACATAGTTAAACAGTATCAGATTGTTAGAGACTGCCACTTACTCAAGGTCAGAATATGTGAAAATTTATTGGTATTTATGTGTATGGCATAGTATTTGAGTATATTCTGGATTTTTGTCCTGGCATAGTATTCTGCCTTTTGGTCCTGGTTCGATTTCAGTGTTTATAGGTTTTGTCAATTTTAATTACTTGTTCATTAGTTCTGATATCACAAATTTATTTGTGAATTGTTTGTTCTCTGTTGATGTTGTGAATGCTAAAATGCTTTAATTGTGTTTGATATTTAGTGAATTGATCACTCAAAACTTGCAATTTCAGTTTTTAAATCATCGTAGTTTTTTGTTTTCGTTATTTTCACAGATTAGATTATTAGCATTCATGGATTCAAATCGCTACACAAAGTTAAAAAGGCAAGCCGATTTCATAGAAATGTTTTCGCTGATTGTGGCTGCTGCGGATAGTGAAAGTCTACCTACTCTTCGATGCATCTCTATGCATTATAATTATAAACAACGAAAAAGATTATTATCCATAAAGTGCTATAATAATTGTCATTGTACATTTGTGTAGTAAACCCGTTGACATTCTGAATTCACATGTCATCAAAGTGACAACGTAGTGGATATGCTTTACTTTTTTGGCATCTAATCAAATTCGGGTTCTTCTCAGTTCTCTGTCCTCTTATATATACTATTGTCTTAATTTTAAACTAAACATAATTTTGCAGGCCTATCTTTTCTTCCGACAGTATTAATTTAGACAAGAGCAAGATGGAAAGGTTTCTACATTTAGGGATATTCTCCATAGCTTCGATATATGCTCCAATCTCATTTCCTCCTCTTCCTCTAGCGGTCCTCAAAGCCGGAAACATGGCTGCACCTGCTATGGCTACTTTTGGTTCATTGCGAAGTATGAACCTTTGTGTGTAAAAAAGTAAAACATCACTTTTAGCTTACCAAAGCGTTGTATAATGACACTAAATGTAGTAGATTAATAAAGCATTGTCTATTCTCACAATTGTATCTTTTCGTTCTCACAACTATTTTTTAACAACAAAAGCTTGTAAAATTATAACTTATAGCCAATAGTTCCTTGACAAATAAACCATGGTGTAAAATACAGAAATACAAAAATATAGAAGTAGAAAACTCCAACAATTGACAAATCCGTTGTTCAATACAAACTCTAGACGATGTTGGATAATGCCTCCAACAATGGCTTGTTTCCGTTAAGACAATACAAGAAAACCGTTGTTAATGTGCTTGGATTCGTTCAGAATAGGCAACGGTATTCTATAATATCAAACAATTCCTAGAAAGCGTTGTGTTCGACCAAAAATTGATTTTTCCATTCAACAATGGTTTTTAGTATTTGATATTTATACGATAATTAGCACCAAACACCGTCGCAGCGTCTTGATAGTCAACGGAAGGAAAGGGTCTCAGACAACAGCAGAAAAACGTCATCTGATTCATATTCTGCTGTAGTGCACCCTCATTAACAACTGTTTTACGAGGATGTGAGTAAAAGAAATTTAATAAATAACACACTTTGATTTTGTATAATTTATGCTATAAAATAATTATAAAACAGTTTAATATCTTATTTTCTATAAAATCAAAAGCGATAATATTTTACCAAACAAAATTGAAGTGATTTTTAAAAGTTGTAGTTTATTAAATGTAACACAAATGTAGGACTATCAAGTTTAAGTTTAGTGGCAAAGTTAAAAGTAAAATACAATTTTTAATTTTTAAAATTTAAAATAATTTATTGTTATCGTAATCAAAGGATGATTACATATTCTTAAGAACAAATCGTAGGTCTTTATAACTTATTAGTTGATAGCTTATTAATTTTTAATTATAAAATTAAAAATAATATATAAATTTTTGACAGATTTCGTTCCACTGAAAGTGAGAATGATAATATATTTTTACTTTCACAAAATATTTAAGATTAAAATTTTATGAGCGCAAAAAAATGAATAAAATACATAATAACCCTAACAAACGTCAAAGCATTGTCGTAAAAAATAACCCATGTCTACTATATATAAAAAAGTAGATTCTAGAAAAAAAGCAATATCTTGTAATGTCTTTTTCAATTAAGATGACAAGCTCGCCTTAACTCATCTAAAATCGGTAAACTGATTGAGTTGGGACTGCCTCCTAGACTAGTAATGCTAGTACTTGTCTTGTGTGCCTGCGATGTTATGTGGTTGTGATATCATCGGGAGGTTTTGTTGATCCTCACAAGCCATATAATTGGTAAGTGCTAGTTGGAGGTGCTCCATCTACAAAGAAAATAAAATTTCATTTTAAAAGAGAAAAATAAGGGCAATCGTTCTATCACAATTATAATCTAAATTGGGATTATGATACCATAATAACAAAAATACAAGCTCAAGTTTAGAAATTAATCATACCTCTTCTCTTAAACGAATATTTTCAGACCTCAAATGATTTTCTTCCATGGATTGTTGAGAATCGCTAACACCACATTGCGGGCAAATGTTTTTACTTAACACTTCTGTTAAGTGCTGAATTTCAGTTTGTAGCACTAAATTCTCAGATCGAAGAGCTTTGTTTTCCTCGCGTTTACTTTGACTCTAGAAAGATTGAAAGGTGAATACAATGAGAATTAAATTGTTTTATGTAATTTACAAAATAAAATGACTAAAAGAGAGTTTGATTGGGAGGCATGCAAGTTATTTTGTTACTACATGCATGCTAACATCTAAATACAATTCAAGACACAACTTCATAAATAAGAGACGAAAAAGTGGGTAACGACAACATAAAAATAAAAAAAGTTTGCGATGTCATAAAGATGAAAGAATGTACAGTTAAAGGACATATTAATACCTTGAGTTGAGTGCGCTTATTCTGAATCCAACACCATACTTGAGTTGGGTCCATCCCTAACCTCCTAGCAAGATCATTTATTTGTGCTTCTCTGGGCCGTGGATAATCCTTCAAGAACCTGGAATATGAATAGAAGATATAACAACGTTTATTTAAAAGAGATTAAATTAAAAAATTTAAAACACAAAAATGAACAGGCATGACAAGACTATGCAATTTAACATGAAAATATTGCCCTTAATGTACTTAGATATCCATCTCTTTCTCTTTACATATGGTATAAATAAAAATCATGTTAGAATGCAAATTTATTTAAAAACTAGTATATTATTATATAACTTTCAAAGAGCCTGGAGTCTTACGTTTCCATTGCATTGACTTGCTGCTGAGTGTGGCGATTCTTTTTTTTCTGAGAGGAGGGGCCAGCAGCACCACTACCAGAACCAGCAGCTACAGCAGCTCCAGCAGCAGCACGGGCACCACCAGCAGGACCAGCAGCACTGCCACCAGAAGTATAACCAGCAGCATGAAAACCGCCAGCAGCCCCCACAAAACCACCAGGGCCACCACCAGCACCACCAGTAGTAGCAGCAGCAACAGAAGTAGCTGCATAAGCACCACCTCCAGCAGGACCAGCAGTACTACCACCAAGAGTATAGCCAGCAGGAAGAAAACCGCCAGCAGCACCAATAAAACCACCAGCAGCAACTAAACCACTAGCTACAGGATGGCTGTTTTGTGTAGGCGTGACAGAATTGACCGACCAAGCCGCAGCAGCGCCACCATTGTTAATGCTGCCAATAAATCCTGCCTCCTGACGTCCTGTTTGGAAGTTGTTTTGCCCCATGTCAGTCTGCGCATCACACAACATTAAGCTGATACGTTAGTTACAGTGTGTGCATACATTTGCCATGCCATGTGCATGAGTGTCTACATATTATATACTACACTTTAATCAAAATCAAATATATTGAAAAGTAAAAACAACATTTATTGATAATTTTTAAACTTATTTAATTAAAAAAAATTCTAGTTGCACAAAAAATACTTTCTCATTTATGAATATATTACATTTAATTATATATATATATACATTTACCATAAAATGTTAGAATATTTTTTAGATAAACAAAATATAAAAATAATAGTAAACTAATAGAAATAAATATAGTCTACTTTTATTTAAAAAGAATGCATGAACATAAATTATATTTAAATTATGCATTTAGTAACATTGTTGTGGAATAAAAACTAGGTTTAAATTATTGCGGCTAGGGTTTATGTATTTAATGCTAGGGTTCGTGAGCTTCGTGCTTTAATGGCTGCTTCTGCGTTCGAGACTTAAACGGTCCTCACAGAATGCCTACGTATCTCTGTAATTAGAGAATCAAGCCAATAAAAACGTAGTTCTAGGTTGAGGGGTCTGACCCTTTATATAGGCTGAGAAGCCTAAGAATTATGGTAGGAATAGGAGACTTGGTGGGCAAGCCACCGCCTCAAGGAAGGTTCTAGACTCCTTCCTTGTAGGAATCAGTTTCCATGTTAAAATATGTATCTTGGAGGCTAAGTCACGTAGGAGTAATATCCTTATTTGACTCATATTGCTGAGCTGATTATTATTCCTAATATTAATTACGAAATTAATATTATAATTAGGGTTTGGGCCCACCTGGTGGGCCCCACGTTTGGACCATTCTAGGTCTAATTAATACAACATTAAATGTGTCTTTAGGGCTTACTTTTAGCCCATATCATTTGCCCCCCAACTTCTAGGAAAACTGATCAGGTTTTCCTTGAAGTTATAACGGCCTTATTCGAGACTTGGGTCAGGGTTTTATTGCTCTTACGTGAGTATTTTCAACAATATCATCTTAATGTAAAGCGTGGAGCGACCGACGCATTTACGACGATGTTGAACGACACTAAACGGTGTTAAATGGCACTAGACAGCGCTAATTAACCTTAAACAATGTTTAAATAGTGTTAAACAATGTCGAATGGCATAAAACGGCACTAACGACACTAATCGGCGCTATACGATGCTACACCGGCACTAAACGGTGCTAATCGGCACTAAACGGTGCTAAAACAGCACTAATATTATATTGTGCTTCGTGCATAAAATTGTTTTTCATGTTTCCTAAGTCATTTTTGACCTGGAAATTTTGGAAAAATCAGGGTATTCTCGATCCGTATCACTTAGAAAATCTACCAAATTTTCCAAAAATTATATGGATCGCAATCGGGATTCGGGGTTTTTATTGCTTTATTTTTCTCAAATTTTTCTCATTTTTTAAGCTAAATTTGAGCTCAATTTCGAGCTCAATTTTCGAGCTCAAAACTCTCCCAGATCGTCCCCTTTTTCCCTATTTCTTAAGTCTTTTTCGACCTGGTCCTGTCGAGCTCAATCAGTTTAATTTCGAGCTCAAAAATGAACTCAAATAGCCTCCAGGTCGCAGCCATCTTCCTTACATTTCAAGTCATTTTCGACCTGAAAATTTCGAAGAGAAATTAAGGTATTTTCGAGCTCAGTTTCAAGCTCAAATGGGGGCCAGGTCGTGGCTGATTTACAAATTTTTCAGTTCATTTTCGACCTCAAGCTGGCGACCTCAAATCAAGGGGGAAACGACCTCAAATTGAATCCAGGTCGCACAGATTTTTCCTACTTTCTAGCATAATTACGACCAGGATCTACCAACCTCATTGTAGTTTAAATTCGACCTCAAACCATGTCTCCACGACCTCAAATTGATGCGTTTTAGTTGATTTTCTGGTCGTGTAAACGAGCTCGAATTTGAATTGCAAAACGAGGTCGTGGCTGTCGACCTCCTACCACCCTCTTTTTTTTTTTTTTTTTTTTTTTTTTTTTTTTTTTGGACTGTAACAGTGGGCCTTCAAAACCTTTTGGGCCTTAGGTTTAGCTTGGGCTTTTATAGGCCTTCCATCTTAACTAAGACTGAGTCCAAGAATCATATCCTTGGCACTATTGGGTTTTAGACTCATCAGAATTTGGGGCTTCTCCTCGTGGGCCCTAATCACATGTTTGGGCCCTTCTTATTGAAGCCCTAATCGACTTTGACTTGGGCCTTAACAGGCCTGGTGTTGTTTGGACTTTTTAGAGCCCAATTTGTGTTGATAGCCCACAATAGTTTCCAATAGGCTATAGCCGGTTGACATTCTCCCTAACCGGTTGAAATGCCCTATTTCTGCCTATATAAAGGCCAAGGCTTTCATTTCCATTTCATCACAAAAGTTTCTAAAAATTTTCTCTTCTAAAAGTTCTCTCTAGAGTCTCAAAGCTCTTTAAGAAATTTCCTTTGAAGAATCTGAGTTTGATCCTCGTTCTTTGAGGATTCGAAGGCATCCTTCAAGTTTTCTGGTGATTTCTCTTAAAATCTTTGAAGGTTTGAAGATTGCTCAAGGATTTCTGGAATTTTTCCATAAACTTTCCAGTTGCTGTTGAAGATTTGAAGGACACTCAAGGTATTTTTCCAGAATTTCTAGTTTTTTAGCTTGAAGATTGCCTTTTTTCTGGGTTTTCCCTTCAATTCCTTTGAAGATTTGAAGATTGTTCTAAAAACTTCTTCGTTTCTTGCAGATTTTCGTTGATCATCATAATTTTTCTTTGAAGATTTGAAGAAATGGCTGAAGATCGTGCTTCTCAACGTTTCCAGAAACTGCAAGTGGCCTCAAAAAGAGGTATCACCATTCGTTCTTCCTCCATGAGTTTACAGGATATGATTTTAAATCGTAAAGAAGATTTTCCATCCCTGTCACACCTTGATTCCTATAATCATAGCAACATTTTCCATGACATAGAAAAAATCACTAACTATAATAGAATGTATAAAATAGAATATCCCTATAGGCTTATCCCAGCTGAACCTGGGGATCGATCTTGCCATTGGCGCCCCAATGCACTCTGTATTTATAGGGGTGCCATTGTTGCAGGGGTTCGATTCCCTTTTCATGAGTTTATCCCTAGGCTTTTAGCAGATGTAGGAGTTAACCCTTGTCAACTTCCTCCCAATTCTTGGAGGGTGATCAACTGTTTTCTGGTCCTTTGCCTTAAAAACAAATTCCCTCTTTCTGTAGCTCTTTTTAGAAAAATATTTCAATTTAAAAATTCTGCTGAATCTACCCCGGGTTGGGTTTACATTAGTCACCGTTCTTCTACTCCTCCAATCTTTCACCCCCAATCTATTCCTGACTCCAACCCAAAGTGGAAGAAGGAGTTTATGTACTTGATATGGGATGGTGGAGATTGGGGCAATGTTTTTCGTAGTACCTTTGGTAAGGTAGTAGATGGAAGTGCCAATGACATTGAGCTGAATGAGGAAGAGACCCTTGCCTACCAGGAGCTCATCAAGGATAATTATTCTACTATGGCTTGGGATCTCCTGAATGAGTTCCAACTTAAGACTTTGGGACTTTCCCGAGTGGGCAATAAGGGTAATTTCCTTTCCTTTTGCATTCCTTTATTTGAATATGATTATCTCATACCCATTATTTGTTTTTTTGTTTTGTAATTGCAGCTGCAGCTTTTATCAACAAGACCAATGAGCCAGAAGATGGGGACACTGCTAGGCTGAAAAGGGCTCGTTCAGGGAAAGATCCTCGAGCCCCAACAGCCTCGGATGCCTACTTGAGGCCCCATGTGGCTGATGTTGAGGAGGTAGATGGCTCCTCCAAGAGTGCTTGGCGCCCCAACTGGGGTATTAGGAAGAAAGACTCCATTGTTGGAGACTGCAAGCATGCTATGGATTGGTCCTATCACTCCATCACCCCTGGTGACTTCAAGGACTATGTATCTGGCTCCACTCTTGAAGGAGCTGAGAGTGCTGGAGCTCAGGCCTTCGCAGCTGTAAGCTCCTTTCTATCCACTCTTTTATGTACTTGTTTTGTCACCTGAACCGTGGTTTTAACTTTGTCTTTTGCAGGCTAATGCCAACTTCCAGGGAGTCGTATTCCAAGCTAAGACTTGGCGTTCCAACTACGAGACTTACAAGGCCAAGTTTGATGACTCCCAGGATGAACTGGGCTCTGTCAAGGCCACTTTAGCGAGGAGGGAGAAAGAGCTTTTAGAGTCTCAGGCTGAAAATGTCTCTCTCAGGAAGGACAAGGACGACCTGATTGACGAATACCTTGCCTCCCAGGAGTATATGGGCTTCATGGAGAAGCATGACGACTCTCTATTCCCTTATCAGTTTACTCAGGGATGGAATGAAGCTCTTGCTGAGGTTACTAGGAGATTTCCTGGCACCCTTAGTGTTTCAGACTTCCCTAGCCCTCATGCTCCTATGGCCTTGGCAGTGCAGGACACACGGGAGGAGGACCCAGAGGATGATGAGAGGATCCTAGAGCCAGATTCCTTTGCTCACCCTGGTGCAGCCGGAGAGGATGAGCATACTGGAGATGCTTAGTAGCTGACATCTTTATCTTTCTATTTATGCACTCTGCCTTCGGGCATGACTTTGTATTTTCGTTAACTTATTTTGAACTAGCTGGTTATGTATTCTGCCTTCGGGCATAACTTTTAAATTCATAATCCATTGTCCTTAATGCTTCTCAACTTATTTATACTCGCATGTGTAGTCTAGCATTTTGTGCATAAATATCAATGAGTAGGGTTCATATGAAAATGTAGGATAGTCTTATTAATATGAAGAAACGGGCACAGCCCTTACATAGATACTCTACTTCCAATATCTCAAGTTTTTTTTAAAAACTTGGAATGGTTTCATCAACCTTATTTCTACTTCTATTACATAGGCAAAAAGCTAGGTCCTTTTTAGGAGAGCTTAAACATAGTAAACCTTGAGGTTCAATGCATGCCAAGTTCGGGGCACCTCAACCCCGTCCAAGGTTTCCAGTTTGTAAGATCCTCGTCCTAGTGTCTTCTTGACTCGATACGGCCCTTCCCAGTTTGGGGCTAACTTTCCTTTCTGACCAACTCCAGAAGCCTCGATCTTCCTAAGAACCAAGTCACCTTGTTGAAAGAACCTCTCCTTAACCCTGTGGTTGTAGTAGAAAGATGCTTTCTTTTGATGCTCCGCATTTCTGGCATTTGCCTCGTCCCTAACTTCATCAATCAAATCTAAGGCGAGCCTCATGCCTTCTTCATTAGTCTCTGGCTCGAATGCTTCAATTCTAGGTGATGCATGCATGACTTCTAGTGGTACGACTGCCTCGGCTCCATAAGCCAGTAGGAAAGGGGTTTCCCCAGTTGTTACTTTGCAAGTAGTACGATATGCCCAAAGTATAGGCAGTAATTCATCCACCCAAGTATTTCTCGATCGTTCGACCCTCTTCTTAAGTCCATCAAGAATAATCCGATTGGCTACCTCAGCCTGTCCATTAGCTTGCGGGTGAGCTACCGAAGTAAAACGAAGCTCGATAGCATTTTCCTCACAGTACTTTCTGAACTCTTCATTGTTGAATTGTGTCCCATTATCTGTCACAAGGATTCGGGGAATTCCATACCTGCAGATTATGTTCTCCCAAAAGAACTGGGAAACTTGTTTGGTGGTTATCTTGGCTAAAGGCTTAGCCTCAATCCACTTAGTAAAATAATCAATGGAGACAATCAGAAACTTCCTTTGTGCTGAAGCCATGGGGAAAGGACCAAGAATGTCCATCCCCCACATTGCAAACGGAATGGGAGAGCTGATTGAGGTTAACCTTTCAGGCGGCTGCCTTACAACAGGGGCATGTTTCTGACATCTATCACACTTCTTGACATAATCCTGGGCATCTGCTAACATCTCCGGCCAATAGAATCCCAGGCGGGTAATCTTGTGAGCTAAGGCTCTGCCCCCCAAGTGCTGCCCACAGATCCCTTCATGAACTTCTTCCAGTGCTTCTCTTGCCTCTTGGGGCCTTAGGCACTTCAAATACGGGATGACAAACGATCTCTTGTATAAGATGCCTTCAATCAAGGCATATCTCAATGCTCTCACTGACAATTTTCGTGCCTCCAAGGCATCATTAGGGAGCCATC
Source organism: Kitagawia praeruptora (assembly GCA_037693485.1). NCBI lineage: Eukaryota > Viridiplantae > Streptophyta > Magnoliopsida > Apiales > Apiaceae > Kitagawia > Kitagawia praeruptora. The sequence continues at coordinate 139,260,934 of CM075351.1, read as the reverse complement.
CGGTTTCTAGATGAGCCTTAATAGGATCCATCCAACAGCCTCCAACATCGATAGGTGCTACCAACTTAGAATTGATGGTCGGGGCCTTCAAGACCTGGAAGTAAACACTACCTACATAATTCTCTATTTCAGAAGAAGCGAACTTAGAGAGGGCATCGGCCTTAACGTTCTCTTCCCTAGGAATGTGCTCCAGGTAGCACTCCTCAAACTGAGTCATAACAGCTTTCACGACTCTGAGGTATTTTGCCATAGTTTCATCCTTGGCCTCAAACTCACCATTCACTTGCGAGACTACCAGTCTTGAATCTCCACACACCTTGAGGTTCTTGACCCTCATGACTCTGGCCAATCCCAATCCAGCTATTAATGCTTCATATTCAGCTTCATTGTTGGTTGTAGGAAAGTCCAACTTCAAAGCGTACTCAACCGTGAACCCATCGGGGCTTTGCAAAACCAAACCTGCACCACTAGATTTTGTTTTTGATGCTCCATCAAAATAGAGCACCCAATACTCTTTCTGATCAGGTACAAGTTCTTCATCCTTACTCTCAACTCCAGGGGTGGTTACTATCTCCTGCCCCCCGACTTCTTGATTGCCAATGGTACATTCAACCAAGAAGTCAGCTAATGCCTGAGCCTTGATGGCTGTCCGAGGCTTATATGCAATGTCAAATTCTCCGAGTTCGATTGCCCACTTAATTAACCTTCCACTGACCTTTGGGCTGTGCAAGATACTTCTCAACTGCTGGTCCGTCAGGACTTCAATCTTGTGTGACTGAAAATAAGGTCGCAGTTTCCTTGAAGCCGTTACCAATGCTAAAGCAAACTTCTCAATGGTGGAATAGTTTAACTCAGCTCCATGCAACACCTTACTCACATAGTATATAGGTTTCTGAACCTTGTTCTCTTCCCTTATGAGGACGGCACTCAATGCTTGCTCAGATACCGCCAGGTATAGATAAAGAGTCTCTCCGATGCTAGGCTTGGCCAACAGCGGGGCTTCAGCCATGTACTTCTTCAATTGCTCAAAGGCCTCTTGGCTTTCAGGTGTCCATTCAAAATTCTTTACCTTCTTTAATGTTTGAAAGAAAGGTAAGCACTTATCACCAGATTTAGAGATGAACCTCCCTAAGGCTGCTACTCGGCCTGTCAACTTCTGCACATCTCTTATCGAACGTGGTGGTTCCATGTCTAAAATCGCCTTGATCTTGTCAGGATTGGCCTCAATGCCTCTCTTTGAAACCATCAGTCCTAAAAACTTTCCAGATCCAACGCCAAAGGCACACTTAGCGGGATTCAACATCATCTTATGGTGCCTCAGCACTTCAAATGCCTCTTCGAGGTGCTTAATATGATCAGCCTTGAGTAGGCTCTTGACTAACATGTCATCAACATACACCTCCATGGTTTTTCCAATCAGATGGGCAAATATCTTATTCACCAAGCGTTGGTAAGTAGCTCCTGCATTCTTTAGACCAAATGCCATAACAAGATAACAGAAGACACCAAAGTCAGTTATAAAAGATACCTTAGGGATGTCATCTTTGTGCATCTTAATCTGATTATAGCCGCTGAATCCATCCATGAAGCTTAACATCTCATGTCCAGCTGTGGCATCTATCAGCATGTCAATCCTTGGAAGGGGGAAACAATCTTTTGGACATGCATCATTCAGGTCAGTGAAGTCTATGCACATCCTCCACTTCCCATTCGCTTTTTTGACCATCACAGGGTTTGCTAACCATTCGGGAAACTGAATCTCTTCAATGAAACCAGCTTCCAAAAGCTTATCCACTTCTTGCTTAATGGCCTCTTGCCTCTCCGGAGCAAAGTTTCTCTTCTTCTGCTTTATTGTCTTCCTCTTGGGATCAACATTCAACTTATGGGTTATAAGCTGGGGGTCAATCCCTGGCATATCAGCTGCTGTCCAAGCGAACACGTCGCTATTCTTTTGTAAGAATTCTATCAACTTGCCCTTCAAGGGTTCTTCCAGAGATGCTCCAATATAAGTAACTTTTCCAGGATCGTTCGGCTCTAGAGGTATGGGAATCAGATCCTCTGCTGGCTTTCCTCTATGCTCTTCATCATCGCGGACATCCATGTCTTCAATTGGAAGGACCTGCCCCCCAACTCCATCGGCCCTCAATGCGGCCACATAGCAACTTCTTGCCATCTTCTGATCACCCTTCTGTTCTCCAACACCATTCCGTGTCGGAAACTTAATCTTCATATGATATGAAGAAGCCACAGCTTTGAATGCATGTAGTCCGGTCCTTCCAAGGATTGCATTGTAAGTTGAGGCTGCCTTAATCACCAAGAAATTCAGCATCTGAGTTGCCTCCTTAGGCTCCTGCCCAATAGTCATGGGCAACTGAATAGTCCCTTCAACGTTGGACTCTACTCCATTAAATCCGTATATAGGCATGTTTGCAGGGGTCAATTGAGAGTCGTTGTATCCCATCTTTACAAACGCATCATGAAACAAAATATCCACAGAAGCTCCATTGTCTATCAAGACTCGTTTTACTTCTGAATTTCCAATCACAGGAGTTATGACCAGCGGGTCATCATGGGGGAACTTCACCCCTTCCAAGTCCGAATCATCGAACCCAATTACCATCTCAGTTTTAGCACGCTTCGGGGCCTCTCCCATAATGTGCATTACCTCCCTTGCGTATGCCTTTCGAGAGTTCCGAGTTGTACCGGCCGCTGTTGGGCCTCCCCAGATCATGTTGATAACCGGCCCTCGGGGCTGCGTGCTACGGTCACGATCATTATCCCTTCTGTCATTGTTTCTCCTGTTGTAATCCCCTCTTTGGGTTCCTTGATCTCCACCCTTTGTGAAATTGTTCAGCTTTCCTTTACGGATCAAGAATTCAATCTCGTCCTTCAACTGTCGGCAATCATCCGTGTCATGTCCTACATCTCGGTGGAACCTACAGTACTGATCCTTATTCCTCTTTGCGGGGTCTCCCCTGAGTGGCTTCGGCCATCGGAAGTCTTTATCCTTTTCAATTTCCAACAAGATTTGACTTCTAGGGGCATTCAACCTTGCATAGTCAGAGAACCTTGGTCCCAAGTTCTAGAGTCTTTGCTAGTTCGGGGATACTTGTCCTTAGCATCGTACTCCTGCCCTTGCTTACGCTTTTTTGTATCATTGTTCCCCTGGCCATTGCCTAACGTGACTTCCTTCTTCGTGCTATCCTCGGCCTTGATGTATTTAGAAGCCCTTCGTTGGAGATCAGCCATATTCTCCGGGGGATGCTTTGCCAATGATCTCTTAAAGTACAGGTCGGTGGTACCATGCTCCAAGGCTACCATTGCAACTTTATTGTCCAGATCAGTGATGTTCAGAGTTTCCTTGGTGAACCTCTTAAGATAGTCTCTCAGACTTTCGTTCTTCCCTTGTACTATATACATAAGAGATGCAGAGCTTTTCTCATGCGTTCTTCCGCTGATAAACTGACTAATGAAGGCAGCACTCAATTCCTTAAAGGAACCAATCGAGTTTGCAGGAAGCCGACTATACCATCTTTGAGCCATGCCCGACAAAGTTTGAGGGAAAGCCCTACACTTCAAAGCGTCGCTTGCAGGCTGCAACAGCAGTGCGTTTGAGAACGTTCTAACGTGGTTGGCAGGATCACCCATTCCATCATAGGCTTTGATTGTTGGCATCTTAAACTTCTTTGAGATACGAGCATTCATCACGTCCTCAGTAAACGGAGGTGTGGGATCATCAGGGTCCCCAAGCGGCAGCAGATCCTTGGGGTTGCTTTTAGGGGTTTCCACCCTTGTAGTTCTTTCAGGTGGGACGGTAGTCCTTCTTTGCCTCCTTGGAGGCCTCTCCAGATCTATGAAGGGAATCGGTCCTGACGTGGGAGGTGGCAAAGTCTGTTTTGATCTGGCTTGCTCCCTGGCCATATCTTCCTTTAACTTTAAGATCTCGGCTTCATAAGCCTTAATCCTTTCAGCAGCTGTTGAAGGGAGTCCATCATGGATAGTTCGAGTTCTTCCCATAGGCTCTTTACTTGCACGTCGCCTCCTCGGGGCTTCATCACGCTCGTAATCATCGCCAGAAGATGATTCATCTGAATAAGGACCAGAAAAATCGCGATAATCTCGATCTCTAATATACAGGGCATGGCCACTCGGTCCAGCTCCGTAATTGGTCATCCCATACATTGGATTGGTGCTTATGGGGAGATCCGTAGTGTGGATCTGAACCCCTCGTGTAAGGTTGTTGGGATCTACAATCAGAGAAGAAATCCCCGTCTGAGGGGGGTTAGTCCCTGGAACTGTGTGGATGATCGGAGGTAGCGTACTCTCAACATGGGTAGTCGTCCCTAGGGGTTGAGAAACTTGGTACGAAACGATAGTTCCGGATGCCGGAGGTACTTGCTCAGATGTCGGAAGTACTTGTTCAGTAAGGGGCGGAGCAGAGCTAAGAGGTAGAGCCTCGGTAGCGATTGGCTCCGTAGTGCTTGGTGGAGTTCTTCGTGTTTGAACCATGGTTGATGTCTTCTTCCCACAGACGGCGCCAAATGTTGTGGAATAAAAACTAGGTTTAAATTATTGCGGCTAGGGTTTATGTATTTAATGCTAGGGTTCGTGAGCTTCGTGCTTTAATGGCTGCTTCTGCGTTCGAGACTTAAACGGTCCTCACAGAATGCCTACGTATCTCTGTAATTAGAGAATCAAGCCAATAAAAACGTAGTTCTAGGTTGAGGGGTCTGACCCTTTATATAGGCTGAGAAGCCTAAGAATTATGGTAGGAATAGGAGACTTGGTGGGCAAGCCACCGCCTCAAGGAAGGTTCTAGACTCCTTCCTTGTAGGAATCAGTTTCCATGTTAAAATATGTATCTTGGAGGCTAAGTCACGTAGGAGTAATATCCTTATTTGACTCATATTGCTGAGCTGATTATTATTCCTAATATTAATTACGAAATTAATATTATAATTAGGGTTTGGGCCCACCTGGTGGGCCCCACGTTTGGACCATTCTAGGTCTAATTAATACAACATTAAATGTGTCTTTAGGGCTTACTTTTAGCCCATATCAAACATTTATAAGAAAATATTTGATGCAAAAATGATACAATTTTTAAAATTATTTAAAATATATAGTTATCAGTTAATTAAAAATTAATTATATATATATATAATGATATTAACAGTACAAAAATTAACAAACAAACAAAACAAATCATAATCAATACTTTGCAAACCAAATCTAAATTCTTTTCTTTTAATTTTTTTGTGAGATGGTTCACAAAACAATGAAATGTCTTGCCCCAATAAATAAACAAATAATGTAAATGGTTATCCAACGCAATAACTTCATTTCTTTTTTATTCAAAATGGTAAAATTTACATGAAAAGTATTCATTTATATTCAAAAATGATAAACTTAAACAAAACGGTACGGAGAAATAATTTTTGAGTTAGCTATATAGCTTCATTCCATTTCTCCTGGAAATTTTCCATTTCTTCATAAAATTTCTTTAACAAATACGTAGAGCACAATGGTAATAGATGTGTAGGAAATATTTAACTTCAAAATTATTAAAGAAAATGAAGTTTTTGCATATCCATATCGTCTCAACCTGATAATCAACATACATATAATAAAGGTACAAGATATATATATATACATATAAGCAATATTTATAACATAAAAAAGCAAAAACTTACAAGAATTGAAGCTTGTAAGGTGGAATTGAGTAAAAATGGGTTGTTTTTTACTATACATATGATAAAGGTACAAGATATATACATACAGATAAGCAATATTTATAACATAGGAAAGGAAAAACTTACAAGAATTGAAGCTTGTAAGGTGGAATTGAGTAAAAATGGGTTGTTTTTGACTAGAGAAACCCTTGGAAATGTTTAGAGTTATGGGTGGATATTTATAAGAGATTTAGAACTTTCTAGATAGAATATAAGTTGTAGATTTAGAACCTTCTAGATAGAATATAATTTGCATAAAAGAAAAGAATTGTAGAATTTTAAATTTGGACAATTGTGTTAGAATTTTGGATAACAATAGCTGTACTAGAATCTTAAATCCTTATATTGTTTTTTTGAATAATTATTATTCTTTCAATTTTAATTAAATGTCAATTTAACTTTTTACACACACCGGTTTTATAAATTTTCTTTGAAAATCTTTATATGAAATTAAAATAATTGACTTTCATCAAGATTAGACATTTGAAAATTAGAAAAACAATTTCTTTATTATTTTTATTAATTACGTTGAAATAAAAATTTCTACATTAATTCTTTAATTGCCTTTGCATCTTGAATAAGAGAAAATGACCAAAATGCCTATTTTTCACAAGTTTTTGACCAAAATACTGATTTTGAAAAAAATGGCCCGAAATACCGACGGGATACGGAGAATCGTCCTCCGTGTTAGGGTGTTGCGGAACACCGTCCTCCGTATTAGGCATGATACGGAGCTGCGTCCTCCGTGTTAGCATGATACGGTGGACTGTGCACCGTGTTAGATGGGTGCGCAGCACTGTCACGGAATACCGTCCACCGTATCATGCCCTGTTACGGAACACGGAGCTCCGTATCATGACCTGTTACGGAACACGCATCTCCGCAACACACCCCCTATCACGGTACACGATGTACCGTGTCCCGTCAGTAAAAAGGGCCATCCAGTTTCCCAGATGATTATTTTGGGCCATCACCCCTTGAATAATGTCTAAAGTAAAACCCAACTAAAAGTCGTAGCTAGATAAATTTATTTTAAATGATATTTGTAATCTAAGATTCTAATATCTTCTTAAATTTATTTGAAAAATAGGAACAAAACAATAGTTTAATTTTCTAAAAAGTTAAACAAATATTTCACCTATTCTAATATTTCTCCAGAATCCGAATTCAAGTGGCTCATGAGATTATTTTTCCTAATATCTACTAACTCTTGAAAAAAAATCATGAATTTTGATGTGGGTTGAACCCTAAGAATACAATTAATGATCCATTAATTTAGCCCAAAAAGGCCCAAGTTTAAAGCCCAATTACAAGGCTCAGAACCCTAACACTAGTACAGATTTCAACTTACATAGCGTTCATTTTTTAGCTTATATAGCATTTTTAAACGCTATGTAAGTGAAATTCACTTATATAACGTTTGTTTAGGTGCTATCCAAGTATACTATGTAAATAGCACATTGCACTTGCATAGCCTTTCCAGAAACGCTATATTAGTAAAAAAAACAATAGCACTTGCATAGCTCTTATAGAAATGCTATGTAAGCACAATATTTTGTAAAAAAAAATAAATAATTTTGCATTAATGCTATTTTATTGCATTTTTTTTAATCCAATTCAATTATTTTTCTAGCTACCATTTTTTTTACTTGTAATATTCCTAAAAATTCATAAGTTTAACAACAAATACAATAAAATCTAGACAATATAGAACCCAAATCGCAACAAGAAATAGTGTAACAACTCATATTGCTACTGAAAGGCCCAAGGTTAAAGCCCAATTATAAGGCCCAGAACCCTAAATATAAATATAATTTCGTAGTTGTTAAATCAACCAAATAAAAGACTCCGTTATTGAATCCAAAAGAAAACCAAATCATCTTTGGAGTAGCCTCCAAGGAATACAACTGTAATGCTTATCCACCTTCCATCCGGAAGGATCTAGAATTGGGCCTAAATTGTGGCTTGCCCACCAAGGCACCTAATTCTACCCTAATTCCAGGGTTCTCATCACCTATATAAGGATCTGATTCCACACAAACAGAACTACGTTTTTTTGCCTTGATTCTTGATATTTGCAAGATACGTAGGCATCTTGTGGGGAAAGATTAAGTCACTAAACACTTGATCAGCCATTAAAGCTCGAAGCTTTCTCTAACCCTAGCATTAAATACACCCTACTTTTTATTCCATAACATTTGGCGCCGTCTGTGGGAATCGGATATTAACCATGGTTACCACCAGGAGAACACCAGCTCTTTCTGAAACCAACACCAACACCACTGTACCCCCGGTTGGGGAACAACAACCCCCAAGGACGACCGGTTCCCAGACGGAAGTTACTCAGACTCAAGGGATCGAAACGCAAGATCACGGGTCGTTACCTTTGGTGACGGATCCCTCTACTCAAGGGACGAATCCCCTACAGATGATAGTCTCCCCTCTTGGGGGTCAGTCCATTCCCCCCACCGCTCAGATCTCAACTACTGTGATTCCAGCAGGCACGAACCCGATGTCTGGGCTGCCAAATTATCCCCCGTATCAGCCTGGGCCAAGTGGCCATGCCCTTCAGATACGTGATCCGTACATCCCAACTTACATAAGGGGTCTGAGACCCAATCAAGGCCAACAATACCAAGATTACTCTATTCCGTATTCTGATGATTCATCCTCAGAAGATGAGGATATACCCCCCCCCCAGGAGGCGTCGTCCATGTAAGGAACCCATTGGACAACACCGCCGAAGAATCCATAATGGACCCCCCTTACAGCTGCTGAAAAAATTAAGGCTCATGTGGCCATGATCTAGAAACTAAAAGAGGACATCGAACGGGAGCAACAAAGACAAAATCAGGGTCGACCCCCACCAACGACAGGAGGAGAAATTCCATTTGTTGATTTGGAAGAAACCCCGAGGAGAGAAAAGAGGGATGGGATCCCTAGAGACACAAGGGTCGAAACCCCTAGAGGGAACCCCAAAGACCTAATGCCCCTCGGGGATCCTGATGATCCAACACCTCCGTTCACGGAGGAGGTGATGAATGCACGCATATCACGAAAGTTTAAGATGCCCACCATAAAGGCTTACGATGGAACAGGAGATCCCGCTAATCATGTAAGGACGTTCTCAAATGCGCTTCTGTTGCAACCGACAAGTGATGCCCTGAAGTGTAGGGCATTCCCTCAAACACTGTCGGGTATGGCACAATGTTGGTATAGTGGTCTACCCCCAAATTCGATTAGCTCCTTTAAGGAATTGAGTGCCGCTTTTGTTAGCCAATTCATCAGTGGAAGAGTTCATGAGTAAAGTTTTGCATCTCTTATGTATGTGGTGTAAGGGAAGAATGAGAACCTAAGAGACTACCTCAAGCGGTTCACTAAGGAAACATTGAATATCACGGATTTAGAGAATAAGTGGGCATGGTAGCCCTGGAACATGGAACCACTGACCTCTTCTTCAAGAGGTCATTGGCAAAACATCCCCCTGAGAACATGGCTGAGTTACAATGAAGGGCTGATAAATATATCAAAGCCGAGGATAGTATGAAGAAAGAGACCACAGCAGGTAATGGAGGGAGTAACAATGATTCTAGGAAAAGGAAGACGGATCAAGAATATGATACCAAGGACAAGTACCCGCGCACGGGCAAGGATTCGGCTCCTCCTAGAAAGGGAAATCCGGGACAGAGATTTACTGAATACTCAAGATTGAATGCCCCAAGGAGCCAAATCTTGATGGACATTGAGAAGGATAGGGATGTGAGATGGCCGAAGCCACTAAGGACTGATCCTGAGAAAAGAAATAAGAATCAGTATTGCTGATTCCACAAAGACGTGGGACATGACACTGACTATTGTAGGCAATTGAAGGATGAGATCGAGTTTCTAATCCGCAGAGGAAAGTTAAATAAGTTTTGTAAAGATGGGAATCAAGGAAATCCAAGACGAGATTATGATAGGAAGGATGACGATCGCAACCGGAATCCACAACCTCGAGGGCCGGTAATAAATATGATTTTTGGTGGCCCAATAGCGGCCGGGACAAGTAGGAATTCCAGAAAGGCGTATTGTAACGCCCCCAAATCCGGGGTCAGGGATTTGGTCGTCACGCGGAAAACCTTAATAACAAATCACCTGTTTAATCACATTAAACCATTTGTAGTCATTAATAATTAAGTTACATCATTTGAGACCCCAACCACCAAGCATCTTTTAGGTTATAGGGCTAGAAACAAGAATCAACTCCTTACTACTAGTATAACTTCGTTGAGAAGTACACCAGCAACTAGTACTATATTATGCAAAGTAACATATATATTACACATCAATATACTTACTCCAGCTATAAACTTTCTAGATCATATCGTCTTCATAAGGGCACGCTGCCCGCTTCATCTAAGCCATGCAGATAACCTCGTCCGGCTACCTTCCACTGAAAAGTTAATATTTGAAAACAAGCAAGAATGAGTGAAAGAATTGCTCAGCAAGTTATTACTGATTACTCAATATGAAATCACTTACTTATTGATAATATAATGTCAGTTCTTATCTATAACAAGATAATAATCAATACGTCATCTTAGTATAATATCTCAGGGTAATATAACATTTAAATCAAGCTCTCAATATATTCTTTCCATTTCCTTTTATACAACAATTATGTATAAAAGTAATATAAAATCAGTTTCTCTTCTTACTGTAAAACAATTCCATCATTTCATACCATTTTCCTTTTTCAGTATACCAGTCTGACTTTATCATTTATTCTTTATTCACATATTGTAGGGGTTTTCACTGTTGCCGAATACGTGAGGCACGATGATCAGTCGCCCTCCGTATCCGTCCCTTTTTACTACCGGTAGAAGGAGGAAGGTCTACCACTACATCCCCCTGGAGGAAGGTCTACCACTACATCCCCCTTCGGTAACTCTTGGGCCGAATTAAAATATTGATTGCTGGACTGTGCAGCACACAGCCTCTTACGCTTTTTATTGATTGATTGCTGGACTGTGCAGCACACAGCCTCTTACGCTTTTTATTGCTATCCCCCTTTTTATAAGATCATTATTCAATTTATACAAATACCATTCCACATTTTTCCATTTAAATTTCCATTTCCATTCCCACTTTCATTGACATATGTCATCGCCATTTCACATTTCCATATTCGTATTATAACCATTTGAAAACATTTATAAAGATATATCATCAGTGTATCAATTCAAGACATACATTCATTTCACTATGAAATTCCTTAAACAACCTTTTAACACTATTTAATCATCCTTAAACACTTAAAAATATCTAAAGAATAATTATTCAATAATCCCTTTTTAAATGAATATTATAATTAATATTCATTGAATTAAATAACCATTAAAATAACATTTATCATTATCATTCCAGACATTTTTAACCAAAAATGTCTCATTTATAACCATCGAAATATCTTTATTATTATTCCGGAACAAAGCGATTTAAGAAAACATTTTAAAAATAATATTCATCTAATTAAATAAATTTAATTAGACGAATAAGGTTTATTTAATTAGTAGATGCTTCAAGAGGTATCTAATAATTAAATAAACACTAGTTTATTGGTGATGTTGCCATTAGGTTAATTATTGCGAAATTCTTTCTAAAAACTTTGTCCGGGTTTTCGAAAATATACATTTCAAGATAACCCCTTCCACTTTCCATTCATATATCCATACATTTAAATTACACCAACTAAAGTACTTTACATGTAAATCCCTTTTTAAGAAAATCTGTAAACCTCAACCCTTGTCCCCTTATATAACAAAATATTTATTAATAACATCTGAAAGAGTTTAGAACTCAAATATCCCCAATTTACACATAACGGTAATATTACAAAATAACTTCAGATAACAACTGATAACATAATATCATAAAAATAACCATAATAACAACTGATACCATTCCTTCCCATATCATTTTACTCTTTTATAGTATATCACTCTCTTCATATCACATATATTTCCAGTCAAACCATTTTATTTAAAAGTAAACAATTTATCCAGATAAAGATAGAAGAAATCTTGTAAATATGGACTGAAGTCTTATTTCACACATTTCATATATTTCAAAATAAATATACTCTGAACGATAGAGTATGTATAATAAACTTGCCTCTGGTCCTTAGCACCAAACGAAATACCGCGAATAAATCCTTGGCGTTTCGCCCAAGCAGTTCCATGAACTTTACACGACACCTCGATCCTTCTTTTTTTTTGATACACGTTGCTCCACTTGATCACGCCCTAATGGTACTGTAATTGTTACGAGTACGCGTCAGTCCAACCTCGTATCTCGAGTAGACCCAACTCAGAATTACCACTGAGTCACCTAAAGTCGTACTATAGTTGTTATCCCTATAACTGACTACTCAAATACCAATTAATGCACATAACACATTTAGTCAACTTCACTTAACATATACAATCATAATACTAGTGTCATTTTATGACAAAACTCAGTTTATAAATAATCCTCAAAACGTATTTAATCCCCGAAACACATAAATCCTTGAATTAACACATAAATCCTCGAAATAAATCACTTAACACATATACACATAACAGTTAACACCCAAATCATACCTTTAAACCATTGAAATCAAATAAGTTAAATAAATTTAAATGCAGGGGATTTTCAGAAAATTTCGGCATGAAGTATTCGTTTATCGGACTATGGGCTCAGCCCCTCCATGCCAAACAAAACAATTTATAACCCTGGTTTTGCAAAAATAAAGCTGCCTCAACTTGCAGCAACATAAAAGTAAACAAATAATGAAAAGTACCCGCCCAGACATGCGGCACCTAGCACATAATAATTAACACTACTACCTACGCTACACCAATGATCGTATTTCTCACGCATTTTAATGATACACGTGACAACCAATCATTGATGTTCGTAAGCCCTAGGGAACAACCCCTAGCACTAACTATTACTTACGCTATATCAATGATCACATCACTCAAGTATATTAATTATACTCGTGATAGCTAATCATGGATATTCGTAAGCCCTAGGGATTAGTCGAAAAGAATTACACAAGTCCTTTAAATATTGACATTTAAAAACTTGTGATCTTCTCATAACCCCTAGCACAATTCTAATTATTATAAAATTCTAACATTTAACATGTATCACGTATTCCCATACTTACCATTTAGCACATAAGCATTTCCGACACCGTATGCAACTAGCAACTCATATAACCTCCACAAATTATACAACTGATAATTACCCACTAATGACCACAACTAATACCAAGTAGTTTAAAATTATAACGTTCCACAAATACTAGGACTCCACTTACTACACATAGCACATAAACATTTACAACTTAGTACTTCACATAAATTCCACATTTTATACTTACAATTAACAACTAACAATTCGAAAATTAATAATTACTAAATCCGAATACTTAATCAAACTCATAATATTTAACCACCAATAATCATCAAAACATATTTCCAACTCGAAATACATGCCACAATTATACTTAACCACCTCGATACTAAATAATTATATTCTCCGAATTAATCACGGAAATACAACAATGATATTGCAATTCAAACTAATTAAATTACATCAACTACATAATTATATCACAATTAAATTACTACAATCACAATAATTAATCTAAATGAGGAATTAACAATTTACATCGGAAAAATAAAACGAAGTAAATAAATAAATAAGGTATAAAATTTATACCTCTTCCGATTCCGACCCGCAATTCAAGCCACCGGAACCAATCTCTCCACCATTTCTCATCTCTCTTTCTCTCTCTCTCTCTCTCTCTCTCTCTCTCTCTCTCTCTCTCTCTCTCTGCGTTATCACCTCCACCAGACCACCCCTGCTTCCCTCCTGCTGCTACGCCGCGTCACACCACCGCGCGATGGCCACCACCAGCCGCCAGCGCGGCGGCGGCGTCTCCTCCCCGCCTGCACAGCTCAGTCGACTTCCCTCTCCCCCTTATTCCGTTGCACACACACTCACCTATACACACACCCATATACTCGCACTCGAATTACATATACATACATATATATGCTTCAATTCAAAACCCCCAATTCAATTACACAACCCTAATTTTTCCCCCAAATTGATCTCTCTCTCCCCGACTGTTTTGCTGCGTGTGTTGTGTGTTTTCTCTCTTATTGGGCCTAGCCCAATACTCTTATATTACTACTACAATTCATTTCGGGCCCAAATACATTCTAATAAGCGACTTATAAAAATCACAATTAAGTAAAACTTTCGGAAAATTACACTTTTCATTTTTAAAATAAAGAATATAAAATTATGAGCACCCTCATATTTTTAAAATATTTTTCGGATCAAAAATGAATTAAATATGAATTTTCAAAGTTTTGATCCTTTAAATACAATAAAACTCTTAAAATCATTTTAAAATACCGAAACATCCAAATTAATTCACCCAACCATTTTAAAAACTAAATAATATTATAAAGATAATATTACAAAAGATTTCATGATTTTTAATTCCTCCGATAATTTTATAAAATTAACAGAGGATCAAAATGCATGATTTAAATATATTTAAATCCTCAAAAATATAATTAAAATACATCAGCCTTCACAACTCACACAATCATCATATAAACACATAAACACAACTTCACATACATTCCACCTTCCAACAATAATCACATAATATAGTTCATAATTATACTGAACCGAACAATAATTAAATAATTCGCTTTTCAAATTCCTTGAACTGGAATAATGAACAATAAAATAAAATAAAAATTTCCTCCTCATTTTAGGAAAAACATTAATATTCTTTAAAATAATAATAAAATCATTTTCTGAAAATTCGGGTTATTACAGTCTACCCCCCTTAAAAGGATTCCGTCCACGGAATCAGCTAAGGCCACTACTGGGATTCCTTAACTCCTTCACCATCAACACTTATTCTACAATATCGGAGATAGTGTCCCTTCGTAAACAACTCCTCCGAAACCTCAATTCAACTATAGGGTATCTATCTGACACATCACTATTCCCTTCACATATTTGTCTTGACCAACTTGCCATTATCATTCTATCCTTGAGAGAGAGTTCACTGGTCCCATTAACATAACACTCTTGAGAGAGAGCGTACTAATTCTATCAATACGCCACTGATATTCTATTCGTTTTGCGATTCGCTCCTGCTCTTGGCGATTCCGCTCGAATCAAATTTCTATCAGCGAATGTTGACTTGACCGACCTGGTTGGCATCCCCTTGAAATTCATTAGAGATAACAAGAATCATGAAGCTTTGAAAAAAAAATAGCTGTCATATCAAGACAAATGTCACCCACTGGTGACCATAGGATTATGAGTTTTGAAACAAACCTTATTGGAAATAAGAGAATTTACTGAGAGATCAATATGATCATAAGAACTCACGTTGCGTGTCTCAGTTAAGACATTACTAAAGGTAATTAACCTTCTTGTATTTCACAACTCACAAGTGATGGCGTCCCATCAGACTTCTATCACACAGACAGATAGTCCTTGTGGCCCCTATAGGTATAGGGTTGTTCGTCCCAGTGGAAGTTGAGAATTATGAAATAAATTCAAAGTCAAGTCAATAATAATCATCTTCTGTCAATTAATTCTCAAAGGGACACCTTGGATTAAAATCGAACAATTTCCAAGGCGCGATTTCCAAAGAAAAGGATAACCAGAAAGATACTGGTATTCAACAAACAAGTGGTGCTATATCACCATTGAATTATCCACTATTGAAGAAAAGTGGAAGTTTGAAATAATATCATTCGATAGGGCTTCGAAAACCTGAAGGTAGGGATAATGACAGCTTCTGGCACAATTGAAATTTAATATGGCTTAACACAAGTATTAAAGAATAACTTCAAAGAGGAAATATATCCTTTATCAAAATTCTCCCTTAGAGATATGTCAAATAATTCATAGATTGGGGAGGTAATCAAAAAGATTCACCAATGGGGATATTGCCAAGGTCTCCACGGATGCCTTCTATGTCGGCTCCTCTGACGGATAATCGTTCGATCCTAGAGCTGTTCTTTTCCAGGCACACCCTAAGGTGCTTGATTACTTACGTCATCGTCGACTCGTAATAGTCACTAACGATTCAATCATCGACACTAATAATCGCAGGGAGTTTTATCTCAACATATCCTTCAACATAGCATTCAAATCTTAACTTAATCATTGGCACTACACCCGGTAGTCCAACATGAACTCTACATGAGCTCCGACGTTCTCACATAACTATACACACTCCTACTCACTCTCGTTTCTAGTTTACTATAACCTCAGCTCTGATACCAAACTGTAACGCCCCCAAATCCGGGGTCAGGGATTTGGTCGTCACGCGGAAAACCTTAATAACAAATCACCTGTTTAATCACATTAAACCATTTGTAGTCATTAATAATTAAGTTACATCATTTGAGACCCCAACCACCAAGCATCTTTTAGGTTATAGGGCTAGAAACAAGAATCAACTCCTTACTACTAGTATAACTTCGTTGAGAAGTACACCAGCAACTAGTACTATATTATGCAAAGTAACATATATATTACACATCAATATACTTACTCCAGCTATAAACTTTCTAGATCATATCGTCTTCATAAGGGCACGCTGCCCGCTTCATCTAAGCCATGCAGATAACCTCGTCCGGCTACCTTCCACTGAAAAGTTAATATTTGAAAACAAGCAAGAATGAGCGAAAGAATTGCTCAGCAAGTTATTACTGATTACTCAATATGAAATCACTTACTTATTGATAATATAATGTCAGTTCTTATCTATAACAAGATAATAATCAATACGTCATCTTAGTATAATATCTCAGGGTAATATAACATTTAAATCAAGCTCTCAATATATTCTTTCCATTTCCTTTTATACAACAATTATGTATAAAAGTAATATAAAATCAGTTTCTCTTCTTACTGTAAAACAATTCCATCATTTCATACCATTTTCCTTTTTCAGTATACCAGTCTGACTTTATCATTTATTCTTTATTCACATATTGTAGGGGTTTTCACTGTTGCCGAATACGTGAGGCACGATGATCAGTCGCCCTCCGTATCCGTCCCTTTTTACTACCGGTAGAAGGAGGAAGGTCTACCACTACATCCCCCTGGAGGAAGGTCTACCACTACATCCCCCTTCGGTAACTCTTGGGCCGAATTAAAATATTGATTGCTGGACTGTGCAGCACACAGCCTCTTACGCTTTTTATTGATTGATTGCTGGACTGTGCAGCACACAGCCTCTTACGCTTTTTATTGCTATCCCCCTTTTTATAAGATCATTATTCAATTTATACAAATACCATTCCACATTTTTCCATTTAAATTTCCATTTCCATTCCCACTTTCATTGACATATATCATCGCCATTTCACATTTCCATATTCGTATTATAACCATTTGAAAACATTTATAAAGATATATCATCAGTGTATCAATTCAAGACATACATTCATTTCACTATGAAATTCCTTAAACAACCTTTTAACACTATTTAATCATCCTTAAACACTTAAAAATATCTAAAGAATAATTATTCAATAATCCCTTTTTAAATGAATATTATAATTAATATTCATTGAATTAAATAACCATTAAAATAACATTTATCATTATCATTCCAGACATTTTTAACCAAAAATGTCTCATTTATAACCATCGAAATATCTTTATTATTATTCCGGAACAAAGCGATTTAAGAAAACATTTTAAAAATAATATTCATCTAATTAAATAAATTTAATTAGACGAATAAGGTTTATTTAATTAGTAGATGCTTCAAGAGGTATCTAATAATTAAATAAACACTAGTTTATTGGTGATGTTGCCATTAGGTTAATTATTGCGAAATTCTTTCTAAAAACTTTGTCCGGGTTTTCGAAAATATACATTTCAAGATAACCCCTTCCACTTTCCATTCATATATCCATACATTTAAATTACACCAACTAAAGTACTTTACATGTAAATCCCTTTTTAAGAAAATCTGTAAACCTCAACCCTTGTCCCCTTATATAACAAAATATTTATTAATAACATCTGAAAGAGTTTAGAACTCAAATATCCCCAATTTACACATAACGGTAATATTACAAAATAACTTCAGATAACAACTGATAACATAATATCATAAAAATAACCATAATAACAACTGATACCATTCCTTCCCATATCATTTTACTCTTTTATAGTATATCACTCTCTTCATATCACATATATTTCCAGTCAAACCATTTTATTTAAAAGTAAACAATTTATCCAGATAAAGATAGAAGAAATCTTGTAAATATGGACTGAAGTCTTATTTCACACATTTCATATATTTCAAAATAAATATACTCTGAACGATAGAGTATGTATAATAAACTTGCCTCTGGTCCTTAGCACCAAACGAAATACCGCGAATAAATCCTTGGCGTTTCGCCCAAGCAGTTCCATGAACTTTACACGACACCTCGATCCTTCTTTTTTTTTGATACACGTTGCTCCACTTGATCACGCCCTAATGGTACTGTAATTGTTACGAGTACGCGTCAGTCCAACCTCGTATCTCGAGTAGACCCAACTCAGAATTACCACTGAGTCACCTAAAGTCGTACTATAGTTGTTATCCCTATAACTGACTACTCAAATACCAATTAATGCACATAACACATTTAGTCAACTTCACTTAACATATACAATCATAATACTAGTGTCATTTTATGACAAAACTCAGTTTATAAATAATCCTCAAAACGTATTTAATCCCCGAAACACATAAATCCTTAAATTAACACATAAATCCTCGAAATAAATCACTTAACACATATACACATAACAGTTAACACCCAAATCATACCTTTAAACCATTGAAATCAAATAAGTTAAATAAATTTAAATGCAGGGGATTTTCAGAAAATTTCGGCATGAAGTATTCGTTTATCGGACTATGGGCTCAGCCCCTCCATGCCAAACAAAACAATTTATAACCCTGGTTTTGCAAAAATAAAGCTGCCTCAACTTGCAGCAACATAAAAGTAAACAAATAATGAAAAGTACCCGCCCAGACATGCGGCACCTAGCACATAATAATTAACACTACTACCTACGCTACACCAATGATCGTATTTCTCACGCATTTTAATGATACACGTGACAACCAATCATTGATGTTCGTAAGCCCTAGGGAACAACCCCTAGCACTAACTATTACTTACTCTATATCAATGATCACATCACTCAAGTATATTAATTATACTCGTGATAGCTAATCATGGATATTCGTAAGCCCTAGGGATTAGTCGAAAAGAATTACACAAGTCCTTTAAATATTGACATTTAAAAACTTGTGATCTTCTCATAACCCCTAGCACAATTCTAATTATTATAAAATTCTAACATTTAACATGTATCACGTATTCCCATACTTACCATTTAGCACATAAGCATTTCCGACACCGTATGCAACTAGCAACTCATATAACCTCCACAAATTATACAACTGATAATTACCCACTAATGACCACAACTAATACCAAGTAGTTTAAAATTATAACGTTCCACAAATACTAGGACTCCACTTACTACACATAGCACATAAACATTTACAACTTAGTACTTCACATAAATTCCACATTTTATACTTACAATTAACAACTAACAATTCGAAAATTAATAATTACTAAATCCGAATACTTAATCAAACTCATAATATTTAACCACCAATAATCATCAAAACATATTTCCAACTCGAAATACATGCCACAATTATACTTAACCACCTCGATACTAAATAATTATATTCTCCGAATTAATCACGGAAATACAACAATGATATTGCAATTCAAACTAATTAAATTACATCAACTACATAATTATATCACAATTAAATTACTACAATCACAATAATTAATCTAAATGAGGAATTAACAATTTACATCGGAAAAATAAAACGAAGTAAATAAATAAATAAGGTATAAAATTTATACCTCTTCCGATTCCGACCCGCAATTCAAGCCACCGGAACCAATCTCTCCACCATTTCTCATCTCTCTTTCTCTCTCTCTCTCTCTCTCTCTCTCTCTCTCTCTCTCTCTCTCTCTCTGCGTTATCACCTCCACCAGACCACCCCTGCTTCCCTCCTGCTGCTACGCCGCGTCACACCACCGCGCGATGGCCACCACCAGCCGCCAGCGCGGCGGCGGCGCCTCCTCCCCGCCTGCACAGCTCAGTCGACTTCCCTCTCCCCCTTATTCCGTTGCACACACACTCACCTATACACACACCCATATACTCGCACTCGAATTACATATACATACATATATATGCTTCAATTCAAAACCCCCAATTCAATTACACAACCCTAATTTTTCCCCCAAATTGATCTCTCTCTCCCCGACTGTTTTGCTGCGTGTGTTGTGTGTTTTCTCTCTTATTGGGCCTAGCCCAATACTCTTATATTACTACTACAATTCATTTCGGGCCCAAATACATTCTAATAAGCGACTTATAAAAATCACAATTAAGTAAAACTTTCGGAAAATTACACTTTTCATTTTTAAAATAAAGAATATAAAATTATGAGCACCCTCATATTTTTAAAATATTTTTCGGATCAAAAATGAATTAAATATGAATTTTCAAAGTTTTGATCCTTTAAATACAATAAAACTCTTAAAATCATTTTAAAATACCGAAACATCCAAATTAATTCACCCAACCATTTTAAAAACTAAATAATATTATAAAGATAATATTACAAAAGATTTCATGATTTTTAATTCCTCCGATAATTTTATAAAATTAACAGAGGATCAAAATGCATGATTTAAATATATTTAAATCCTCAAAAATATAATTAAAATACATCAGCCTTCACAACTCACACAATCATCATATAAACACATAAACACAACTTCACATACATTCCACCTTCCAACAATAATCACATAATATAGTTCATAATTATACTGAACCGAACAATAATTAAATAATTCGCTTTTCAAATTCCTTGAACTGGAATAATGAACAATAAAATAAAATAAAAATTTCCTCCTCATTTTAGGAAAAACATTAATATTCTTTAAAATAATAATAAAATCATTTTCTGAAAATTCGGGTTATTACACGTATGCACGAGAAGTGATGCACATTATTGGGGAGGCACCTAAACGTGCAAAGACGGAGGTCTCAATTGGTTTCGATGACTCAGACCTTGAAGGGGTGAAGTTCCCCCATGATGATCCATTGGTAATCTCTCCAATGATTGGCAACTCCCAAGTGAAGAGAGTCTTGATAGACAATGGAGCTTCAGTGGACATTCTATTCCATGATGCCTTTTTTGAAGATGGGTTACACTGAGTCTCAGTTGATGCCGTCAAATATGCCCATATATGGGTTCAATGGAGTAGAGACCAAAGTTGAAGGGACAATTCAACTACCCATGACCATAGGGCAGGAGCCTCGGGAGGCCACTCAGATGTTAAATTTCTTGGTTATCAAAGTAACGTCTACCTACAACGCTATCCTGAGTAGGACGGGACTTCATTCTTTTAAGTCGGTTGCCTCTACTTACCATTTGAAGATTAAATTTCCAACCAGAAATGGTGTGGGAGAAGAAAAAGGAGATCAAAAAATGGCAAGGAGTTGTTATGTGGCTGCACTGAGGCCGGACGGAATCGGGGGGCAGGTCCTCCCGATTTAGGATATGGACGTTGGTGAGGATGAAGAACGGAGAGGATAACCAGCAGAAGACTTGGTTCCCATACCTTTGGAGTTGGGAGGTTTTGAGAAAGTCACTCATATCGGGGCATCTCTGAAGGACCCTTTGAAAAGCGAGTTGATTGCCTTCTTTCCAAGATAATAGTGATGTCTTTGCGTGGACAGCAGCTGATATGCCATGGATAGATTCCCAACTGATCACACACAACTTGAATGTAGATCCAGACAGGAAGGCGGTGAAACAAAAGAAGAGAAATATTGCACCTGAGAGACAAGAAGCCATAAAACAGGAAGTTGACAAACTCCTAGAGGCAGGGTTCATTGAGGAAATCCAGTTCCTGGAATGGTTGGCCAATCCCGTAATGGTCAGAAAAGCTAATGGAAAGTGGAGGATATGTATAGACTTCACTGATTTGAATGACGCATGCCTAAAGGACTGTTTTCTCTTGCCAAGGATCGATATGTTGATAGATGCCACGGCTGGGCATGAGATACTAAGCTTCATGGATAGTTTTAGTGGATACAATCAAATCAAGATGCATAAGGACAATATTCCTAAGGTATCATTCATCACTGATTTTGGTGTGTATAGTTACCTAGTTATGGCCTTCGGACTAAAAAATGCAGGAGCTACTTATCAGAGGTTGGTAAACAAGATTTTTGCTCATCTCATTGGAAAGACTATGGAAGTTTATGTAGATGATATGTTGGTGAAAAGCCTACGCAAGGCCGATCACATTGAGCACCTATGTGAGGCATTTGAATTGTTGAGACACCACAAGATGATGTTGAACCCAGCCAAATGTGTTTTTTGTGTCGGGTCAGGGAAGTTCTTGGGTCTTATGGTCTTAAAGCGAGGAATTGAGGCACAAGATCAAAGCTATCCTGGACATGGAACCACCACGTTCCAAAAGGGACGTACAGAAGTTGACCGGAAGAATTGCTACATTGGGAAGATTCATCTTCAAATCCGGGGATAAGTGTTTGCCATTCTTTAAAACCTTGAAGAAGGTAAAAAACTTTGAGTGGACAGAAGAAAGCCAAGAGGCCTTTGAGCAAATGAAGAAGTGTATGGCTAAAGCCCCGTTGTTGGCCAAGCCAAGTATAGGAGAAATCCTCTATCTTTACCTGGCGATTTCAGATCAAGATGTGAGCGCGGTACTGGTAAAAGAGGAAGACAAGGTTCAGAAATCCGTATACTATGTGAGCAAGGTTTTACATGGAGCCGAGTTGAATTACTCTACCATTGAGAAGTTTACCTTAGCATTGGTAACTGCCTCTAGGAAGTTGCGACCCTATTTTCAGGCACACAAGATCGAAGTTCTTACAGGACAACCATTAAGTAATATTTTGCATAGCCATAAAGCCAGTGGTAGGCTTATCAAATGGGCAATTGAGTTGGGAGAATTCGATATTAAGTACAAGCCAAGGACGACCATCAAAGCTCAGGCACTTGCTGACTTCGTGGTTGAATGTCCCATTGACAACCAAGAAGTTGGGGGGCAGGAGATACCTCAGGAAGGCAATAAGGAAGACAAGGAACCAGTGATTGGAGAGAAGGAATTCTAGATGCTCTATTTTGATGGAGCATCAAAAACAAAAACAAGTGGTGCAGGTCTTGTCCTACAAAGTCCCGATGGATTCACAATTGAATATGCCCTGAAATTAGACTTTCCAACAACCAATAATGAGGCAGAATATGAAGCTCTGGTAGCTGGACTTGGTTTAGCAGGAGCGCTAAGGGTCAAAAATCTAAAATTTTGTGGAGATTCAAAGCTAGTTGTGGCCCAAGTCAATGGAGAGTTTGAGGCAAAGGATGAAACCATCGCCAAGTACTTGAGATTAGTGAAGGCAGTGATGACTCAATTTGATGAATGTTACCTGGAGCACATTCCGAGGGAGGAAAACATCAAGGCAGATGCCTTATCTAAGTTTGCCTCCTCCGAGATAGAGAATTATTATAGTAGTGTCTACTTCCAAGTTCTGAGAGCCCCTACTATCGATTCAAAGCTGGTTGCACCTATAGGGGTAAGAGAATGTTGGATAGATCCCATAAAAGCACATCTTGAAATCGGTTGGCTCCCGACTAATGCCATGGAGGCACGAAGATTATCTGTGAGGGCATTTGATGTGTTAAATTATGTCTAATCGCAAGCGCACGGTGTCTATTGCTAGTACAAATGGCAAGCGGGTCGAATCCACAAGGAGACAGGTTCTACTAATTCCTTTTCAGTTATCGCTAATTGTTTCAAGGGTCATACGAATATGTGAAATTATTAATTAACTAATTAAACTAAATTAACACTAATTAAACAGATGATAAACAAATTATTTAAAACCTAGGGCAATCAGGTCCACCATGCTTACACAATTGGCTCTTAAACTAAAGCAATCAATGTGATCCTATAACTAGAGTATGTTAATCTCTTTCAAGCATTAACACTCTCGAAACATTCAACACAATTAACCACTTTTAGTAATTCAATCAATCAGGTAATTAGAGTCAAGTTAATATCTTCCAAGAATTAACGCTCTCAGAAATCCAATGATGCTTCCGCACTCACCCTCAATTTTGCTAATCGTATGTGTGCCTCTAGTAAGTAAATCTCTCGATCCATACCCCTATTTGCATATAATTAATCCATGATATTGACCAATTACACAAATTAATGATTAAAACATATCAATCAGAATTAACCATAACCAATCAAACCACTATGAAAATCATGCCAATATTAGTGCAAACATGGCTTCCCTTTAAGCCCTAGAAATAACTAATCGCTAATAATTAAACAAGTAAAACAACTAGTAAAACAAGAAAACATAATTAAACTAATAAGAACAAAGAAAAGATTAAGAGAACAAAACCTTCAAACTTCAATGTTGTCACCCAAAAGAAGAGTCATGGTGTTTCTCTACATCTCCAATTAATAATAATACTAATCTACTCTAAACTATATTATTTGATTTAATATTACATCCTTCCTCTTCTTCCATAAAATAATACCCTAGATGTGTTTATATAGGCTATAAAAGTCTTGCCCAATAAAAGTATTTTAATACTCTAAATAAATTACAAGTAGGATTCCATAACTGAATAGGATTCCTTAATTAAAATTCGTAACTATATTTACTCCTCTGTTTCTGGGCTCTTCCAACTGGATTTTGCTTATTGGACCACCTCTGAATTAAATATAATTCCACAAGCTTCGCGTGGACAGTAAGATCGTCAAATTCTGACTTCTGGAACTCAAGATATGGCCCAAACAGTGTAGCAGCCCATCTAGTCCAATAATTCCGAAATTTCATCTATTTTATCTCCAAATTAGCTCTTTTTGCTCCAAATCCTTCCAAGTCATAAATTCTTTATTTCCTACAATAAAATAATAAAATCTATTAAATAAAAATCCAAATCAATGCAAAACACAATAAATATGAGAATAAAATCATCTAGAATATATATAAAAATATACTCTATCAAACATCTCCACACTAAGCATTTGCACGTCCTCGGGCAAATAAGTGAAATAAAGACTAAGTCCTATCAAACATCACTTTCGTAGATGACACGATTGCATTGAGCATATGCAACAAGCCGTTAAACCCCTAGGCAGCCCTAGTAGGACGAGTGTTGTCTCGTGAGGGTTTATAGTGAATATACCCACAAAATTCATCTAACCATGCAAAAGATCAATGCTAACACAACACCACACACACAAGTCCTCTCATGCCACATCAACTTAAGAATCAAAGCAAACATACGATGTCTTGGTGTCGAAAGTGCAAGTATTCACGTAGTCTACTCAACCAACATGCAGAAGGTCATAAAAATTCATGTCAAGTGTAAAAATCGTTGGTAATCATGCTAAGCCCACAAGAAACACGTCTTTAAGTCTAAACATGGGATCTCCTATGCCAAAACAAGTAATAACTCACCTTTCACTCAAAAACGAATATTCACTCAAGAACAAGGTTAAGTGTATCACTCAATTCCAACAAAATCATAAACACAATTTGACACTCGCAATCAATCTCACTCTCAACACAACATACATCACTGATGACAATCAAAAGGTCTTTATTCGGGTTGTAGTATGGGCTAGGGACCAGGTATGTCAAGTAAAGCTAAAACAGGTTAAATGTCAAAAGCTAGTACCCAACAATAATCATTATTCAATTCCCTTTCTATTAAAACAAATACTTCCCCGCACTTGGATTTTTCAATAACCCTTACATAATAACTTGACTAGTCGAATGAAGAAGGATCATACAAACATAAGAATGCTCTCAAATTTATTTTTTTAATTTTTTTTTAATTTTTTTCTATTTTTTTCTTTTTTTTTCTGAGAGCTAAGGAATAAGCACAATGATCCATAGATATTATTATGAATTTTGACTAACAAGCATCGACCAAAATCAATATTCCCCAAAAGTATGATCATCAATAAAACCCCCCCTTTTGCACACCTTATTACTCCCTTAAGCACAATACTAGCCTTTGACAATTTAGGTTCAAATTCAATGTAAGGCCAATACAAGAAAAGGATATAGGGAAGTAATGTAGTGTGTCACCGAAAGAATAGGATTAGGCTCAAAGGGGTTAACTAATAGATCATGTTTAAAAGGTGTGGAAATATGGGAAACACGAGGTTAAACCTAAGTGCCTTTATCATCTCATCATCAAGTAATGTCATGCATTTCAAGAAAGATCTCAAGTAAGTGCTAGCAATGTAAACAACATGTGGACACTCAAGCAAACGAAAAATCATGCAAAAGATATGTATATAAGCTCAAAACTCACTTGGTGTGACAAAACATAATCAATCCCAAGTAACAAGACTCTCTAACGCACCTACTTGTACTCAAAGCATGTAAACCAAGTCATCTTGCACATATTCATGTCATTCTAATCACTTACAACATCCAATTAAGTCTATCAGCTTCAACTTGCTAGTGTATGTGTGTGCGCAAGAACAAAGCACGTCACTTCTCATACAAAAGCGTCAAGAACACAAGAATTCTACGCATGCATGGGTGTATCAAGCAAAATACAACAACTAATCAAATTGCATAGCTAGAATTATTTTTGGTATTTTTCAATTTTTTAAAAATAATAATAATAATAATAATGAATAATAATAAATAATAATAATAATAATTAAAATGAATTAGAATAGAAATAGGTTTAGAAATTTGAAGAAAAGATGGGAGGTTTTGGAATGAAATAGGAAAAGAATTAGATAGAATGGGGTATAAATAGAATGGGGTGGAAAAGAATTTTTTTTTTATACATACAGGACAACAGCCGCACAACACTGACTGACAGGGCTGACAAATTTCTGTTAAACTGATCGACGCGCAAGTTGCGCGCGTGCAGAGCAATTTGCGGTAATAGCAGTTGCGCCAACGCAACTTGCGCAACAGGTGCGCAAATTGCCTCCAGACCAGAAACGCATGAGCAAATTGCGTTACATACCGGCAATCTGCGCTGAAACGCAGGATCATCCTGCGTTACACACTAAAAATCCGATTTTTTTTTTAAGAGAACAATTTTTTTTTTAAGAATAAGATGAAGGAATAATGTACACAACAAGGCTTGGAATGAACAAATAACTAAGCAATTCTACTATATATGAAAGAGTAGGAAAGAAGTACTCCCCTATGCAAAAGCATGAAGTGCACCGATCCTCCAATGAAATCTTGGGTTGCCTCCCAAGCAGCGCTTATTTAGAGTCATTAGCTTGACCTCCTCAAAAATACTCCGATGAAAACGGAATATCCAATTTCTCGATCATAAACTCGCCACCACAAAAAGTATCAAGAGTGTTAGTGGTTGTCTTTATCCTGCAGAAAGTCTCCAAACAAGCATCAAGTAAAATAAAATATGTCATTAATAAGTAATAGAGAGAGTGCTTGTGCAGTTTTGGAAAACTTTGTGATAAAACAACGATAAAATTCAACACCACGAAAATGTTGAACTCCCTTGACATAAGGTGGAGGTTCTGGTGGCGGCTTTTCTTCACTCTTCACTTTCACTGGAGTCATTCAGACATCTTGGCTTATCACATCATTGATTAAGCCGACACTTCCATCTTCTCCCTCTCCTCGAGCTTGAAACGTATGAGCCACTTTGTATAGGTCCTCAACCAGAATTTGTTCTTAAGCAATGAAGCCTTGTAAGTAGAGGCTAGATCGAGAGCAAATTTATCAATACATGGTAGCTTAGGTACAGGTTGTGGAAGAGAAACAACAACCATCTCTGTATTGCTTTCCTTTGTAGCCTCATCATCAGTCACATTGTCCTTGGTAACAGTAACATCATTGATCTCGTCATCGGTGGCATGCTCCTTCTCTTTATCAATGGCCTCATCATCAACATACATGGAGAAACTATCATATTCCTGATCGCTTGTGAGATTGATAGCAATCAGGTCCTCTTCGGATCGGATAGATGATGATGGTAAATAGTCGAGCTGCCCTGTAGTAGAAGAGTTAGCCAACTGTGCAATTTGAGATTCAATCGCCAAACTTTGAGTTTCTAATTCTTCAAAACTCTTTAGAGTTTTATTCAAGATATCCCACATCTCATTTGTCTGATCAGCTTGCACATCTACACTGGGTTGAGAAACATGTAAATCTTCTTGTAGAGGAGGATATTGATATTCTTGCTGTGGCGGTTGCTCATATGACTGATAATATTGTTGCTCAAACTGTTGCTGATTATGATATGAAAAATTTTGAGCACCATTGTCCTGGTAGTAGAAATCTGGTTGATTCACTCATTCTTGATCAAAAGTGTTTGAATACTGATTGTACCCATATCCTTCTTCAAAAGAATTCATTTGTCCGCACTGGGCACTCTGAGAATTATAGACATTGTAAGAGCATTCAAAACCAAAGTGACCCTGCACACCGCAAATTTGACAGAAGTTGTAAGTTTTAGGGGTCACTTGTGACATCTCATTGATACTCATTGGACGCATAGTGGGCTCTGTAGTCTTCGACATGGCAATCTCTCGAGTATGTGCCTCTACTAGGGAAGATAAGAGTGCAAAAGTATCAACTTCACCCATTGCAAACCTGTAGACACTCAACAAAGCCAAGAAAACGCAGTAAAATTTTCCTCAATTGGAACAAAAGTTCCAATGAGACAATGGAAACAATCTAAACAACTAAATTAAAATCAATAGAAACTCGCTGTCTCCCCGGCAGCGGCGCCAAAAACTTGATGTGTTAAATTATGTCTAACCGCAAGCGCACGGTGTCTATTGCTAGTATAAATGGCAAGCGGGTCGAATCCACAAGGAGACAGGTTCTACTAATTCCTTTTCAGTTATCGCTAATTGTTTCAAGGGTCATACGAATATGTGAAATTATTAATTAACTAATTAAACTAAATTAACACTAATTAAACAGATGATAAACAAATTATTTAAAACCTAGGGCAATCAGGTCCACCATGCTTACACAATTGGCTCTTAAGCTAAAGCAATCAATGTGATCCTATAACTAGAGTATGTTAATCTCTTTCAAGCATTAACACTCTCGAAACATTCAACACAATTAACCACTTTTAGTAATTCAATCAATCAGGTAATCAGAGTCATGTTAATCTCTTCCAAGAATTAACGCTCTCAGAAATCCAATGATGCTTCCGCACTCACCCTCAATTCCGCTAATCGTATGTGTGCCTCTAGTAAGTAAATCTCTCGATCCATACCCCTATTTGCATATAATTAATCCATGATATTGGCCAATTACACAAATTAATGATTAAAACATATCAATCAGAATTAACCATAACCAATCAAACCACTATGAAAATCATGCCAATATTAGTGCAAACATGGCTTCCCTTTAAGCCCTAGAAATAACTACTCGCTAATAATTAAACAAGTAAAACAACTAGTAAAATAAGAAAACATAAATAAACTAATAAGAAAAAAGAAAAGATTAAGAGAACAAAACCTTCAAACTTCAATGTTGTCACCCAAAAGAAGAGTCATGGTGTTTCTCTACATCTCCAATTAATAATAATACTAATCTACTCTAAACTATATTATTTGATCTAATATTACATCCTTCCTCTTCTTCCATGAAATAATACCCTAGATGTGTTTATATAGGCTATAAAAGTCTTGCCCAATAAAAGTATTTTTAATACTCTAAATAAATTACAAGTAGGATTCCATAACTGAATAGGATTCCTTAATTAAAATTCGTAACTATATTTACTCCTCTGTTTCTGGGCTCTTCCAACTGGATTTTGCTTATTGGACCACCTCTGAATTAAATATAATTCCACAAGCTTCGCGTGGACAGTAAGATCGTCAAATTCTGACTTCTGGAACTCAAGATATGGCCCAAACAGTGTAGCAGCCCATCTAGTCCAATAATTCCGAAATTTCATCTATTTTATCTCCAAATTAGCTTTTTTTGCTCCAAATCCTTCCAAGTCATGAATTCTTTATTTCCTACAATAAAACAATAAAATTTATTAAATAAAAATCCAAATCAATGCAAAACACAATAAATATGAGAATAAAATCATCTAGAATATATATAAAATATACTCTATCAGCATTGAGGTATGCTCTGATTGAAGGGATACTCTACAAAAAGTCTTTTGTGATTCCATATCTAAAGTGTTTGAGGCCCGAAGAGGCCAAGTCAGCTATTGAGGAGGTCCACGAGGGAATTTGTGGACAACACTTGGGGGGCAGGGCCCTAGCTCACAAGATAGTCAGACTCGGGTTCTATTGGCCTGAGATGATGGCTGATGCCAAGGAATACGTGAATAAGTGTGATCGGTGCCAGAAACATGCACCAGTGGTTAGGCAACCACCAGAGATGTTGACATCCGTTATTTCCCCCATTCTTTTTGCTATGTGGGGGATGGATATACTTGGGCCGTTTCCAATGGCCACTGCTCAAAGAAAGTTCCTGATTGTAGCTATTGATTACTTCACAAAGTGGATTGAGGCCAAACCTTTGGCTAAAATCACAACCAAGCAAGTTATGCAGTTCTTCTGGGAGAACGTCATGTGTAGGTATGGAATACCCAGAATCCTGGTTACGGACAATGGGTTACAATTCAACAACAAGGAGTTTAAAGATTATTGTGAGGAAAATGGAATCGAGCTTCGGTTCACCTCAGTTGCCCACCCTCAAGCTAATGGGCAAGCTGAGGTTGCCAATCGAATCATTATTGATGGACTAAAGAAAAGGGTGGAACGCTCCCGAAACACTTGGGTGGATGAATTGTTACCCATACTTTGGGCATACCGAACTACCTGTAAGGTGACTACTGGAGCAACTCCGTTCGTGTTAGCTTACGGAGCTGAGGCTGTGGTGTTAACTCGAATAACTTGTAGAAGGGGGGGTTGAATACAAGTTATATAATCGTGTCTGATTTTTGCTTGATTATAAAAACAAGAATAAACGAATGAATCAAACTCTTGTTTGTATTAATAAGATCAAATACAAACTCTACCAAAGGTGTACAATACCTTTAGCAGCTGCTGACAATACAAATATCTCTCTGTTTGTTTCGAACTTCTCGAATACAAACCTTATACAGAGCTACGCACACGAACTCACAATTTCGTCTCACGCCTCACGAGCTACACACTTTACAATAATATTGAGAGAGTATTTATAATGCTACCTATCAACTAATAACAGAAAGATATAATCTATACATGACAATGTTCTGCCTTCTAGTCGATAGTTTCCTTCAATAGAAAACTCTTTCCTTCATAATATCTTCTTGCTTGTTCTTCAAACAACGATCCTGTTTTATAGCACTTGCCAGTTTCTGTAGCATCCATAATGACATCATCAGTAGCATGACTGATATCAGGATCTGCACACTGCATCAGTATCTGATCAACCATCAGTATTGGACACGTCATCAGGATTTGCTCTCTGTTCCTGACATGTAGTCTCCGATACACTGTTCATTCCTGATTAAACTATACAGATAACTGTTTTACACATAAAACCTATATACAGTGCTAAATCCTTTATAAGATCAGGATTACAAGAAGTATAATGTGTAAATTCTATTCTTAACATCACAACTTATGAATTATTCCTAACAATCTCCCCCTATTTATGCTTTACAATCTGAAGCATAAATCTAAGTTGTGGATGTCAAAACATATAACAATACAACCAGAATAGAATTTATGAATGTAGAATTATGAAGTTAAGTACCTCCTTCACAGATGTAGACGTTTATCTAGTACTTAGAAGAAAGAATTTTAACTATTAATGCTTCCTTTACCACTTCCTAGCTGAGATTCACCACTGTCACTCCTGGTTCTTCTTTTTACTACCATTTATCTGATCTTATTCACCACTGTCACTCCTGGTTCTTCTTTTTACTACCATTTATCTGATCTTTATCTCCCCCAGCTTTAGATTTATCTTTATCTCCTTCAGTCTGGTAGTGTTGTTGTTGTCTTTGAATTGTCTTTATCTCCCCCTTTTTGACATCAGCAACATTAATTCCAAGAGATTCAGAAACAGAACAAATGAGATTCATAAGAACTGCTTGATTTTCCATAATTGTGACTTGGTTATCTTCAAGTGATTGAAGTCTTGTTTGAATAGTAATTTGTGAATTCTGAATATCTTTCAAAACATCAGAATGAACTTCAATGTTGGAAGTGCTTCTAGTATCTTCAGTATCAGAATCAGAAAGAACTTTATCTTCAAGTCTTGTAGAAGAAGTTGCTTGAGTTGTATGATATTCAAGTAATAAAACCTGATTAGAAGTATCAACGTCTTCATCTTTCTGTTCTGGAACTGAAACATGATCATCATCTCCTTCACCAGTATTCTGTGTACTAACATCTTCAAATCCTGACTCCTCCTTAGAGTGATCAAAGACTGTTGATGTCTCAATTCTAGCTGATATTGGAAGTACATACAAAGGAACACTAGGATCATTAGGATCTTCATCTGGTACATATGTATCAAGAGATTGCTTTATCCTGACACCTCTTCTGTTAATGATTCCTGCAAGCCTCTCCTTTTGCTTCTGAGCTTTAACTTCTGGCTTTGCATTGTGATGTGCTAGGTCATTCTTCTGATGCATTTTGATGAATGAATAAGTACCAGCATCCATACCCAAATTTTCAGACCAAGATTCAGGAAAAACCTGATCCCAGAAATCAAATGATGGTTTCCTAATTTTCTCTCCCTCACTATGGAGTTGATCATCCATACCCTCATTCTCACTTTGACTTTCTAAAGTCAACACTCTTTCTACCTCACCTTTTGCCTGGTCAGGAGCCAGCCGCTCAAATTGTGGATCTAAGTCCATCTTTTCAACTGTATCACTCAAATTTAGATAAGTGCTCTCATGACCTACAGAAAAATAGAGTTTAGAAGGAGTTTTTATACCTGAACTCACATGGAGAGAGGGTTCCTCATATGGCATGTGGCTTGAGGTTTTCTCCAAGGAGTGAGCTGCTATAGTCTCTGAACCCATACAATCATCTTCTTTCCTTTCAGAAACTACAGGCTCCAGTATACCACTTTCAGGTTGTTTACTAGACTCTGATGTCTTCAGTAATACTTCATTAGACACCATAGTTAGTATATCACCGTCTTTAAGTGTTGTTTGCTGAGACACACCCTCAAGGTGGATAGACTCTGACTGAACAAAATTTGTTTGATCTTCAGAAAAATCAACCAAAGTCATTCCTCCCATATCATAGGGTATCTCACTTGCATTCTCAGTCATCACAGAAGACCTTTCAACATCAGCTATCACAGCTCCTGAGTCATCCTTCCTCTGACTAGATGGTTCTTGTGTTACAGTGACTGTGATCTGATCTTTCCTACTACTCACCACTGGTGCAATAGTATCTTCTGTTGACTGCTTCACTCTATCTACTTCCTCCAGTTGTTCACCTTGAGCTGAAGCATCTTCAATAATTACATCCTTGTCAAATAAATATGCATGAAGTGATTGAAGTGCAACATGCTTCGAGAGTCCAAATTTCTTGACTAATTGTCTTCTGACAAATACATAGAAATACATCTTCATTAAGTCAAGTCTTTGATGTAGAAGTCCATATTCATCTGGAAATAAAAGTTTTGGTACTTTTTCAACCAAAAAGTCTAGAACAGGCCTTGACAACTTCACTTTGAGAGAAATTAGTCCCATAGCCAGTCTGTATGATAATGTAGTTTCCCATGAAGAATCAATATCCAGATCTCTCTTGTCAAATACTGACATAGATGTAGCTTGATTTGTAGAAACCTGCATGATATTAGTTGGACTAGACTCTGTGTGTGTAGGTGACAATTGAATCTTTCTCCTTGTTCTCCTGATATAGTGAGCAAAAGATTTATCCTGAGAAGACTCAAGAGGTGTAGACACAGAAGTGATCTTGGGATGAGATCTTTGTTCAATAGACACAGTCTTTTGAGAGACAGTATCCAGTAACTGTTTTCCCTTTTTAAGAACTACAGCCTTTTGAGAGACTGCAGCCTGGCTGTGACTAGGTTTTTCATCTCTTTGTGCTAACAAAGAAAGTTGAATTGCAGCCTTCAATTCTGCTCTCTCTGCAAGAGTTAAATCATCATCATCTTCACTAGAATTACTACTACTACTTGACACAACAAATCTTCTCTTCCTTACAACTGATGTCTTTTGAGAAACACCAGAGGTTGGTTTCTTTGAAACAATAGGCTGTGGATCAAAATTTGGTTCTTGAATTGTTTCAGAGACTATGATGTTTTGGGCTACTTGGGTAGACACAGGTGGGTTCTCCTCCAATTGAGATTCCTGAGCCATTTCACCACAAAAGAAAGAAGAATTGTAGATAGTAGGAAGATGAGTGTTAAGAATTACCTGAAAATGATGTGGATAATGAATTGCAGGTATTTCATCTAGATTCTTTTCATTGTCCTTCTTTGTAATGTCAGAGAAAATTCTCTTTTGCTGTTCATAAGAAGAAACACAATGTTCCCTACCAAATCTAGCTTCAACATCAGGAATAAAATGGTTAATAAACAATTGCATAAATCTATGATAGTAAACCATCTTCCTGTTTTGATCTCTTGACCCAAGTTTAATACTCATCTGACTTAAGATAATATGACCAATGTTAATTACTCTGTCATAAAGCAAACTATAAGCAATATGTGATGTAACAGAAGTAATTTGTTGAAAAGAACTACATTTGCCAGTAAAACATTTAGCAATTTGATCAAAGTAAAAAGACCATTCCTTTCTAAGAAAAGTTCTATTCAACTGGCTCATGTTATCTAGAGGTCCACTATAACCTAATTCAGACAACATAGTTCTTATATTATCATCAGATGGTACATTCTCATAACTATCAGTAACAGGTAAGCAGAGTACTGAACTAACAACAGATTCAGTAATGTCAAATAAATCTTGTCCTAAATGTAGAACAATCTTACCTGATTGACTCTGAGTAGAATCAATTACCTCAGCATTCTCCCAAGCTTGTGAAACAGCTACTTGATTAATCTGTGGAGATGCTGTCAATGCATAACTTAATGGTCCATTCACCAGAAAGTCCATGATTGGATGAAAATCAGATGACACTCCTTCCTTGTTGGTAATAACTGCAACATGATTGTTTGTCATAAAATCAAAGTCACCAAACTTGAAGGCTACTGATTTAGGTAATCTTCTCTGAGCTGCCATTTTTGATCTGAAAAGAAACTTGAAAAATTCTTGAAATGGATTAGTGATTTTAAAAACTCAAGAGTGATTTTTGCTTTAGAGAATGTAAGATTAGAGAAAGCAATTGCACGATTAGAGTTTTAAAACAAATATATTTCACAAATCTTTCAGACCACTATCCCACATTGACACGTAGTTGACAGGTGTCAGTCCCTGAAAAATGCAGTTACCCACGATTTTTGGAAAATAAAATCCAAAATTGATTTTCATGAAATAAATCAGGG
The DNA here is from genome assembly GCA_037693485.1 of Kitagawia praeruptora. Taxonomy (NCBI): domain Eukaryota; kingdom Viridiplantae; phylum Streptophyta; class Magnoliopsida; order Apiales; family Apiaceae; genus Kitagawia; species Kitagawia praeruptora. Next base: position 139,225,463 of record CM075351.1, on the reverse strand, counting down.
TATAAATAAGCAATACTGATCAGCTTCCTTTTCCTGATGACCTCTCATAAGCAATGATTTTCACATCCTGATGGTCACACATGAAATCCTGATCAATATAATCAGCGACTTAATATGGAGTTTCCACGTGGCATTTTTCTTTTATCTGAAAAAGAAAATAAACAATTAATCTGAACAGAAAATCAATTGGTTAGATATTTTCAATATTTCTTGAAACAAGAAATACAGTCTCATGCAATAATTAGCATTTGACTTCATTAAGACTTCCAAGTGACTGCTCAGCTTCTCACGTCTTTCTTTAAAAGAACCAAACGCCTTATGCCATTCTCCATAACCTTTCAATTTCTTTTCTTCTCAACAATGCTTCTAAACCCAAAAATCCCTTCAAACCCATTTTCCAGATTTTTGATCGATGAATATCCTGTTCTTGATCATCTCTTTGAACAAACGACTCTTCTCATCGAACTAATCATGAATGGATTGGTTTTCGATAATATCCAGAAGTTTCTCCTAGAACATCCATCTGTTGGATACAATCTTCCCCTAACCTCCTCAAAACTTGAGGATGAAGAATTTGGCCGAGAGTCTGAGGTTGATCTTGATGGAGATGCTATTCATTTAAGTTAGCTGCTCTCATTCAAGTCGCCCAGACAAGGAATCCAAGAGCAAACAAGACTTTCATCCCCTAATGGATTTCTTGAGATGCTCCTTGTCCTGTTCCTCAGAGTTCATATCAAAGACAAGTATAGAATAGAGATTTAGACAAAAAGATGTTGTATTTCATTTCCATGTAATGATTTTTATTAATGAAAATACAATTTCTTGTTATCTGCTTGTCTTTTGATTTCTGAATGATGTATAAATTATCAGTATGCAAATATCAAAACTTGCTAGCATAGACTTAACACATCACAGAATCAGATTACTACACAAAGTAAACGTCAGGATCTGAAACAATTTTCATAATCCTGATACTGACACAATACTGATGACGTCAGCATCCTGATAACAAATCCAATCCTGATGATTATTAACAAGTCTATCATACTGAAATTTATCAAGGCAAAGTGTTATAGCTAAAACATTTAACAATCAAATATAGATCCTGACAAGAATATCAAGTCTATAAGCTAAGAACAACATACCTTGCTACTTTTGCAGATGTTAAAGATCTAAAAATTTAACATTCCTAACTCACTTACTAGTCTACTGAATGTAGTCTCATCAAGTGGTTTAGTTAGAATATCTGCAAGCTGTTTGTCAGTAGGAACAAAATGAAGTTCCACAGTACCATTCTCAATATGTTCTCTAATAAAATGATACCTGACATCAATGTGCTTAGTCCTTGAATGTTGAACTGGATTTTCTGCAATTTTAATAGCACTAGTATTATCACAAAACATAGGAATATTACTAAGTGTCATACCATAATCCATCAACTGATTTCTTATCCAAAGGAGCTGTGCACAACAACTGCCTGCTGCTATGTACTCAGCTTCTGCAGTTGAGGTTGAAACAGATTGTTGCTTCTTGCTTGCCCAAGAAATCAATCTATTTCCCAAGAATTGACATGTACCTGTAGTGCTTTTCCTGTCTATTTTACACCCTGCATAATCAGAGTCTGAATAGCCAATTAGAAAGAAATCAGATTCTCTAGGATACCACAAACCAAGATTTGGAGTTCCTTTGAGATATCTAAAAATTCTCTTCACAGCAATTAAATGAGATTCCTTAGGATCACCTTGGAATCTAGCACATAAACAGGTAGAAAACATTATATCTGGCCTACTTGCAGTTAGATATAACAAAGAGCCTATCATGCCTCTATAACTAGTATTATCCACACTCTTCCCCTTAGGATCAGAGTCTAGTTTAGTGGCTGTTGCCATGGGTGTTTTTGCAACTGCACAGTCTTGAAAGTCAAATCTTCTTAAAAGATCTTTGATATACTTTGACTGATTAATGAAAATACCAGTCTCAGTCTGTTTGACCTGCAAGCCTAAGAAATAATTTAGTTCACCCATCATGCTCATCTGATACTTAGACTGCATAAGCTTGCTAAACTTAGCACATAACTTCTCATTAGTAGAACCAAAAATAATATCATCAACATAAACTTGAACTAAAAGCAATTCACCTTTTATCTTTCTAAAGAATAGAGTTTTGTCAATTGTACCTCTTGTGAAGCCGTTTTCAAGAAGAAATTTAGACAAAGTCTAATACCATGCTCTTGGTGCCTGCTTTAGTCCATAGAGTGCCTTGTCAAGTTTGTAGACATGATTTGGAAACTTTGGATCAACAAATCCAGGTGGCTGTTCTACATATACTTCTTCATCAAGTTTGCCATTTAGAAAAGCACTCTTAACATCCATCTGGTATACCTTGAATTTTGAATGAGCTGCAAATGCAAGAAACATTCTGATTGCTTCCAATCTTGCTACAGGTGCAAAGGTCTCATCATAATCAATGCCTTCTTCCTGAGAATATCCCTTGGCCACCAGTCTTGCTTTGTTTCTTACAATCATACCAGATTCATCTAGCTTGTTTCTGAAAACCCATCTTGCACCAACAATAGATCTATCTTTAGGTCTTGGTACCAGTTTCCAAACTTTGTTTCTCTCAAACTCATTTAACTCCTCCTGCATTGCAATTACCCAATCAGGATCCTGTAAGGCTTCTTCAACCTTCTTAGGTTCATTCTTTGAGAGAAAGCAACTATACAAGCATTCATTTTGAATTGATCTTCTAGTTCGAACACCACTATTTGGATCACCAATTATCAAATCTTCAGTATGATCCTTTGTCCATTTTCTAACAGGTGGTAGATTAACTCTGCTAGTCTCTCCCCCTAAGTTAGTGGTATCTTTTGTAGAAGAATTCTCTCTACCTTCAAAAACTCTCCTTTGATCAATAGAATCAGTAGATTCCATATTGCTGCTAGTTACTGATCTTTCCTCAGTAGACTCTGAAAGGTCAGTTCCTGATGGAGTAGACTCTGAAACATCAATTCCTGATGGATTAGACTCTGAAAGACTAGTCTGCTCCTGATGATCACTGTGTTCTCTCTGATTGATTTGCTCCCCCTCAACAGTAGCATTCCTTTGAGAAGCAATAGAAATTTCTTCTGGAGAACCTTCATCATCACTTGAGAGTATCTCAGAATTCTTCAGATTTTCAAATTCCAATTTGTCATGGCTTTCATCAGTTTGCAAAATTCCAAATTTCTTATCATCAAATGCAACATGAATTGATTCCATAACAATGTGAGTTCTGAGATTATAAACTTTGAAGGCCTTAGATGCTGAATATCCTAGAAAAATTGCTTCATCCGATTTGGCTTCAAATTTTCCAAGTTGTTCTGGATGAACTTTTAGGACATAGCATTTACATCCAAAGATGTGAAAATATTTCACACTTGGTTTCTTTCCTTTGATCATCTCATAGGGAGTCTTTCCATGACTATTTACCAAGGTACAGTTCTGAGTGAAACATGCAGTGTTAATAGCTTCTGCCCAAAAGTAGGTTGGAAGTTTTGCATCTGCAAGCATGGTTCTTGCTGCCTCTATGAGAGTCCTGTTCTTTCTTTCCACTACACCATTTTGTTGAGGTGTACCAGGTGCAGAAAACTGTTGAGTAATTCCATTGTCTGCACAAAACCCCTCCATTGTAGAATTCTTGAATTCTGTACCATTGTCACTCCTAAGTACTTTGACTTTGTACTCAGAGTTATTATGAATATTCTTGATGAGTTCAATGATTTGCTGAGGAGCTTCATCCTTCTTGTGTAGAAAGAACACCCATGTAAACCTTGTGAAATCATCCACCATAACTAGAGCATATCTTTTCTTGCTGATAGACATAATGTTTACTGGACCAAACAGATCAAGATGTAGCATGTGAAATGGTTCAGTAATTGAATTTTCAGTCTTGCTCTTGAAAGTGGTTCTTCTTTGCTTTCCAAACTGACATGCATCACAAAGTCCATCTTGCACAAAATTCGCCTGAGGTAGGCCTCTCACCAAATTGTATTTAACAAGTTGATTAAGCTTCTTGAAATTAAGATGTGAGAGCTTCTTGTGCCAATTCCAGCTTTCATCATTTGTTGCTTTGCTGTAGAGACATCTAACAATTCCTTTAGATGTATCACTTAAGCTGGCTTCATATATGTTACCATGCCTTTGACCAGTTAGAACAATGTCTCCATTCTGCATATTCAAGACTTTGCATCCTTCTCTGTCAAAGATTGATTTGTAACCTTTATCACCCAGTTGACTTATGCTTAAAAGAGTATGTTTCAAGCCTTCAACCAGTGCTACATTTTCTATGATGACATTCCCCAAAATAATTGAGCCATATCCCAGAGTTTCTCCTTTGTTGCCATCTCCAAAAGATATTACTGGGCCAGCTTTCCTCTCAAACTTTGTAAGCAGGGACTTCTTTCCAGTCATGTGTCCAGAGCATCCACTGTCCAAGATAATTGAATGCTTCTTTCCTGTGCCCTGCAAACAAAAAGTAACTAGTTAGAATTTTTTAGGATCCAACTTTGATTGGATCCTTTCTTACTAGATTTAGAGACAACAGATTTTGAAGATTTTGCCTTTATTTTACCTGTTGCAGAGTCAACTTTAGACTCTGATCTCACAAACTGTTTGTGACTAGGAGTTTCAGATTTCAAAGAATAATAGTCATAATACAGTTCATGATATTCTCTACACATGTAAATGGAATGAAGTAAACTACCACAATGATAACAAGCTTTTTGTGGTTGGTATTGAATTTTCTGAGTCTTGGGGAATCTGGACTCAGTTTTCCAAGAAGGTTTTTGATTGCAGTCTAGGGCCAAATGATTATGATTTCCACACTTATAGCATTTTTTCCTAGGTGCATCAGGTACATTCTTGTAATTATTCTCTTTGTTAATACCTTCTTTTCCATTCCTATTTCTCTTGATCTTGCTAGACTCTGAAAGACCATCTAATCTCTGTTTCAACTGAGACTTAGACAGAAACCCTATGTTTACATTCTTAGGTTTCTTTAACACTTTCTCATCTGAATAACTATTGTTAATTCTCTTGTGTACAACAGGGGTACCTTTTGAATCAACAAATTTAACATGATTAGGTTCAGAAACAATTTTCTTACCTTCAGATTTAGATGTGTTAGCTTCTACCTTACTATCATTATTGACAATAGCTACTTTTTCTTCTTGTCTAGCCTTATCAAAACCTAAACCATTAACCTTGCCACGAATTCCACTCTCAAAGATTTCTATTGTCTTCTTACTGGAATTGTTAATGGTCTTAATCACATCTCTCTCTTCTTCTAGTTCTTTTCTGACATAGTCATAAGCCTCAAGAATTACACTATAATCATGCTTAGCTTTATCAGAACTCAACTTGTATTCTTCCATTTGAATTAATTCAGATTCAAGAAAATTATTTCTATCAACTAATTTATCATTCTTAACCTTAAGTTCATCTCTTTCACAAGTAAGAATTCTAAAATTAGTCATAAGATTCTTAAACTCAGCATGGATAGATCTAATTTCATCAGAATTTAAGCTATCAAATGAATCAAGAGAGTGAAGTGATACCTTATCAGAGGATGGAGAAGTTTTCTTTGGAGATCCAGGTTTGTCTGAACTATTGGCCATCAATGCAATGTTTTCATAATCCAATTCATCTTCAGAGTCACTGGAATCAGCCCAATCCTTCTGTGTGACCATAAGTGCATTACCCTTTCCTGAATTCCTAGGCTTCTTACACTCACTAGCAAAGTGTCCAAGCTCGCTGCAGTTAAAGCACTTGATCTTGGCCTTATCAAGCTTGACAATTGTACTTTTGCTCTTGTCACTCTTCTTCTCCTCCTTCTTTTGAAAAGGTCCTTTGCTAAATCTTCTCCTGTTGAATCTGCCTTTCTTGAAGGCTTTAGCAAACATAGCAAAGAGTTCTTGCATCTCAGATTCAGAATCATTGTTGTCAGAGTCCATATCAGTAGTCTCTGACTCAGAACTTTCTTTGCTTTTCTTCTTCCTCGAATTCTTTACAGCAATCTCTTCATGCTATTCTTCAGGAAGCTTCTTTACTTCAGATTGAGCAGTAAGTGCAATAGTCTTCATCTTTCCTTCACTCCTGCTCTTCTTCTGCTGCTTGTCAAGTTCATAAGCTCTCAATTTTCCATAGACTGCCTCTAATGAAATCTCATCCAGATCATTAGCTTCCTCAATCGCAGATATCTTCTCATTGTAGAAATCAGGCAAAGCTTTCATGAACTTTGTATTCATATCCTCCAAGTCATAATATTTACCATGCATGGCCATCTCATTGATGAGTTTTGTAAACCTATCAAAGGTATCAGTAAGTGACTCACCAGACTTGGATTCAAAGTACTCATACTGTTGTATAAGTAATGTCCTCATATTCTTCCTGACAGGCTTAGTTCCTTCACAGTGAACCTTAAGATTGTCCCATATATCCTTAGCAGTTTTACAAGAGAGAACATAGTTAGTGAGAACAGAATCAAGACTGTTGAATAATATGTTTCTCACTTTAGCATCTTTGAGAACATTCTCCTTGTCCTTATCTGACCATTCAGATTTTGGCTTCTCTGCTGTATGTTCTGGAACAACCTCACCATCAACAGTTGCTTGTCCAACGACCTTTGTTGGAACAAAAGGTCCATCTCTGATTCTGTCAAGATAATCAGGATCTGTTGCTTCCAGATGATGCAACATCTTTACTTCCCATAGAGTATATTCGTTTCTCTTGAGCATAGGAATCTTAGTATTCCCATCCTTGTAACCAGACATGATTGCAGATCTTTATGATTACTCGAAATCAACCCGCTCTGATACCAATTGTTAACTCGAATAACTTGTAGAAGGGGGGGGTTGAATACAAGTTATATAATCGTGTCTGATTTTTGCTTGATTATAAAAACAAGAATAAACGAATGAATCAAACTCTTGTTTGTATTAATAAGATCAAATACAAACTCTACCAAAGGTGTACAATACCTTTAGCAGCTGCTGACAATACAAATATCTCTCTGTTTGTTTCGAACTTCTCGAATACAAACCTTATACAGAGCTACGCACACGAACTCACAATTTCGTCTCACGCCTCACGAGCTACACACTTTACAATAATATTGAGAGAGTATTTATAATGCTACCTATCAACTAATAACAGAAAGATATAATCTATACATGACAATGTTCTGCCTTCTAGTCGATAGTTTCCTTCAATAGAAAACTCTTTCCTTCATAATATCTTCTTGCTTGTTCTTCAAACAACGATCCTGTTTTATAGCACTTGCCAGTTTCTGTAGCATCCATAATGACATCATCAGTAGCATGACTGATATCAGGATCTGCACACTGCATCAGTATCTGATCAACCATCAGTATTGGACACGTCATCAGGATTTGCTCTCTGTTCCTGACATGTAGTCTCCGATACACTGTTCATTCCTGATTAAACTATACAGATAACTGTTTTACACATAAAACCTATATACAGTGCTAAATCCTTTATAAGATCAGGATTACAAGAAGTATAATGTGTAAATTCTATTCTTAACATCACAACTTATGAATTATTCCTAACATGTGGTACCAGTAGAAATCATACATACATCTCCACGAGTGGAGGCCTTTGAGCCTGACACTAATGAGGAAGGAATGAGACTAGCCCTTGACTTGATCGATGAGGTGAGGGATGAAGCCCATGCCAGGAATGCTGAACATCAGAAGAAGGCTTCTTTTTATTACAACCTGAGGGTGAAAGAAAGGTTCTTCCGTCAGGGGGACTTAGTACTCAGAAATATTGAAGCATCCGGAGTTGGACAGAAGGGAAAGATGGCACCAAATTGGAAAGGTCCGTATCGTGTCAAAGGAACATTGGGTCGTGGATCATACAAGCTGAAAACTTTGGAAGGGAACGAGGTGCCCCGCACTTGGCATGCATCAAATCTTAAAATCTATTATGTTTGATTGTCCTATTTAGGGCATATCTTATATTTATTAGAAAGGTAGAAATAAGGTTGACGAAACCATTTCAGAGTTTTTAACTCCGAGTAGGAAGTAGAGTATCTATGTAAGGGCTGGACCCATTTCAGGATTTATACAATTATGCGGCTTGATTTCCAATATTCCTCTTGTTTATATTCTATGTTTGATATATATCAATGCATGAATAAATTGCAAGCCTGTTAAGTTCAAATATAAATGACAAAATAATTAAGTAAAGATCGAAAGTGCACGAATGAATAAAAGCCCGAAGGCTATAAGTTATAAGTTACAAAACAAAAACAACGAAATCATAGAAAGATGCCATACAGGGCCAATAAAAAAAACTAATTCTGGGGAGCTTGAGATGAAACAGACTCCTCGTCGTCATCTTGAGTCTTTGAAGCCTTTGCAGCATCAGGAGAGGAAGTTTGGGTGGTATCAGAATCCCTTCGAAGAGGGGAAGCCTCAGGATCAAGAATCCTATCCCCTTCCTCCATGTTCTCAACCTCTCCCTCTTCCTCCTCCACAGGAAGAGCAGGAGGAGGGTGTGGTCTAGGAAAGTCATTGGGAGTAAATAATCCTGGGTGCTTTTTAAGCACCGCCTTTAAAGCCTCATCCCAACCATCGGTGTACTGGACAGGATAGAGCACATCATCGTGCTTCTCCATCAAGGTTTGAAAATCCGGAGAGTCCATATACTCGTCGATGAGGTCCTCTTTCTTGGCCCGCAAGTGCACCAACTCAGCCTGGGCCGCCTCCAACTCTTCTGCCTTCCCTTTCAGTTTCTCTTTAGTTTCTCACGCTTAATCTTCTCTTTCTGAAATTTAGTCTCGAAAGACTTGGCTTTGTTCTTCTAGGCCTTGGCCTGGTGAGCCATGCTCTGGAAATGCACGTTCGCCTGCAAAAATGTTAGTTCAATAAGGAGCTACAACATCAAAATGGCATAAAGAAAAGTAAAAAGTAGTAAAGAATAACATATAGATGCCAAGGCTTGAGCCCCAGATGCTCAGCCTCATCCATGTTTCCACCCGTTATGAAATCCTTGTAGTCAACAGGAGTTATTGAGTTCAAAAACCAATCCATCGAATGCTTTGTGGAGCCAACCACAGAGTCCTGCTTTCTAAGCCCCATGGAGGACTATACACAGTCGATTGGACATTCACTTGCACAGGTCCATCTTCTTCATCAACAGTAACCAAGTCTTGTTTCTGCACCTTGTGTGGGCGCAGAAAAGATGGTTCACTAGATTTGCCCCTTGTGTCAAGGGCCCTCTTTGCTCTCCTCATACGAGCAGTTTCCTCCTCACCAGGATCCGTTTCTCGCATTATTTTCATAACAGCTGCATAAAACAACAAATTAAAACGTTGGTATAAGCTCATCTAGAAACAAAGTAAACTCACAAAGGAATGAAAATTACCCAAGTCTGAAATAGAAGAAAGGCCCACGACCCTCAAAGATTCCTCATTAATAAGGTCCCAACAGAGAGTTTCTCCATTGTCTTTGATAAGCTATTCATAAGCCGCTTGCTCTTTCGTGTTGAGAACGATTTTGTTTGGGTTGCCATCGGCCACCTTACCAAAAGAACTTCGAAAAAGGGTGCCCCAATCACCCCTTTTCCAGACCAAGTACATAAATTCTTCTTTCCACTTAGGGTTGTTGTCAACAACCGAGTGGCCGTTAAGATGTGTGGAATTTTAGGACACTGCCTAACGTAGACCCACCCCGGTTGAACAGAAGAGCTATTATAGAATTGGAATATTTTTCTAAACAAAGGAACAGAAAGAGGGAATTTTTTCCTAAGGCACATGACCATAAAGCACAAAATAGATCGCCATGCATTGGGTGGAAGTTGGCATGGGCTAACTTGAACGTCGGCCAAAAGTTTAGGAATAAACTCATGAAAAAGGAACCTAAGCCCAACAATGAGGGCATCTCTAAAAACACATAGCCCATTGGGCCTCCAATGACAAGGCCTGTCGCCAGGCCCAGCCTTAACGAGCCTATAGGGAGTTTTGATTTCATAAGTTTTGTTGTAATTTTGAATTACATCATCATCATGAAACTTGTTACAGCAGTTATAAGCATCTAAATCAGCTAATGAGGGATAATCATCTCCGCACATATTGATCATTTCAGTTCAACTCATATAAGAAGAATGAATTTCGATATCGTTACCTCTTTTTGAAGCTGAATTCATCTTCAAAAGGCGCTGTGCTGACTTATCCGCCATTGATCTTCAAAGTATGAATGCACTAGCCCAGAAACTTTAGTAAAGAAGATAAAGATGCAACAAAAGCCCAGAAAATCTTCAAAAAAACCCAGAAACCGGCAAAAACTCACCTGAAAATGATAGAGTTGCTGGAAAAATTACCGAGAATCACCTTAACTCGAGAGAAATGCTTAAGAGAATTTTTAGAAGAAAGTGGAGTGTATTAGAGTGAAGTGAGAAATGAATCTCACTCCATTCTTTTATAGAAATTTTGTAACTGGCTATTAGCCGGTTAAAATTCCAAGTAACCGGTGATAACCGGTTAAAGCCCATTTAGAGGCCCATAGGCCCAAAGAAAGGAAGGACCTAGAAGATTCTAGAAAATCTGGAAGGTCCCAAAGTAAAATAGTGTATAGATTAATTAAATCCAATAATACAATTAAACAAAATGGGTTGAGGCCCAACAAGACTGGTAGGTCCAATAATTTGGCCATAATTCTACTTGTTTTGCCAGGCTATTGGTTAAAGGCCCATCCTAAAATCTATATGGCCCAAAAAGATTAGCAGGCCCAATTTGTAAACCCAAACTTATTCGACCAGGATCCTGATCGAATTGTCGACCAGGAATCTTGGTCGAAATGCCCTAGACCAGAGTGTCCAAATTGCATTTATTCGACCAGGATCCTGATCGAATTGTCGACCAAGAATCTTGGTCGAAATGCCCTAGACCAGAGTGTCCAAATTGCATTTATTCGACCAGGATCCTGATCAAATTGCCGACCAGGAATCTTGGTCGAAATGCCCTAGACCAGAGTGTCTAAATTGCAATTATTCGACCAGGATCCTGATCGAATTGTCGACCAGGAATCTTGGTCGAAATGCTGCAGACCAGAATGTTCAAATTGCATTTATTCGACCAGGATCCTGATCGAAATGTCGACCAGAAATCTTGGTCGAAATGCTGTCGACCATAGTGTGTAAATGGCATTTGTTCGACCAGGATCTTGATCGAAGTGTCAATTAGGAATCCTTATCGAAGTACCATCGACCCGAATGACAACATGAGCTTATGTCGACCAGGATCCTAATCGAAAATTCGACCAAGAATCCTGGTCGAAGATTATGAAGGTTTTTGCTGATTTTTCATGTAAAAAAGTGTCTTCTTTGAAAGAAATTTCAGAAATTGTGGCATGATTGGTGTATCAATGTACGATTAAAATACCTGTGGGTATAAGAAAAGTGTTAGGAAATTATTAATAATTTTCTGTAAGACACATATTGTTCAACCTCGAATAAGGTGAATCGTCGTAAATGTGTAGGTCGCTCCACACTTTACACTCAAGACGATACTTGTGAAACACTAGTGTACTTGAACCTTTTTAACTTCAATGAAAACCTGATCAGTTTTCTTAGAAGTTTGGGGGCAAATGATGTGGGTCCCTAAGAATACAATTAATGATACATTAATTTAGCCCAGAAAGGCCCAAGGTTAAAGCCCAATTACAAGGCCCAGAACCCTAAATATAATTATAATTTCGTAGCTATTAAATCAGCCAAATAAAAGACTCCGCTTTGAGTCCAAAAGGAAACCAAATCATTTTTGGAGTAGCCTCCAAGGAATACAACTGTAATGCTTATCCACCTTCCATCCGGAAGGATCTAGAATTGGGCCTAAAATGTGGCTTGCCCACCAAGGCACCTAATTATACCCTAATTCCAGGGTTCTCATCCCCTATATAAGGATCTGATTCCACACAAACAGAACTACGTTTTTTGGCTTGATTCTTGATATTTGCACGATACATAGGCATCTTGTGAGGAAAGATTAAGTCACGAAACACTTGATCAGCCATTAAAGCTCGAAGCTTTCTCTAACCCTAGCATTAAATACACCCTACTTTTTATTCCATAACAAATTTAATTCTCAAAGTAAATTTTTTTTCAAAGAAGTTTAATTTTTTTATATAATTTTCATCATATTGTAATTGAGTATAGTGAAGAAAAGCTGTTAGTATTTTTTATAAACTTTAATATTTTTGGAATTTTTTGAGGATATTCAAAATCAAATTAAAAATGCATATAACAGAGGGAGTATGAAAGATTTTTCTAATATATAATTATTACACATATTTCATTTCTAATTGATGAAATTAATAAATGTGTATTATTTAATCATCATTTTCTTTTTAAAAAAATGTCTTAAAACTAAAAACAAATTCATAAAATTTGTTAGTTTAATCAAATAATTAATGCCTATATTAAATTAGTTATTATTAAACAAATCAAAATATATTTATAATATTATTTAATACACTTTCTTATGTAGTGTGAACCTTATTGCAGTATACTATTAAAATAAAGTATTAAAAAAATTATATAAAAAATGATTTTTTTTAGTTACTTAGACCTTAGTCTAGCTAAACCTAGAAAATTTAGCATTCTTTAATTGGAAAAATTAAATTCATTTATAACTCTCATTTCATCTCAAAAATTAAATTTATTGATTAGTTGGTTGATTGATTTACACCTTCATAAAAAAAGAGCAACATCAAAACTAAATTTCGTTTCATATAATTTATTATAAATAAAATATAATTTATTAAAAGTAAAATAATCAGGTGTTCTCCACAATTACAAACTTTTTTTTTAAATAAGTAAAATTTCATTAATGAGAAGAATCACTCAAAATAGTCTCCAACAAATGAGAGTAGGAGACGTGAATACATTTAAGCAATGAATTGAACAAGGAATTCTAGCTATGCCATGCGCCACTTGTTAGCTTGCTTACGAATATGTGTAATCCTCACATCTGTCAAACTTGCAACAGATGCTTGCAGTGATCGACTACGTGCCCGACCTCCAGCATATTCTTCCTCACCCCTCGTATTGCAGTGACAACAAGTAAAGAATCAGTCTCCACTGTTACCTTTTATTCTCCAAAGTCATAATCCAAGACAATGCTTCCCTGATCCCTATACTTCACCTTCAAAAGCTGATGTCGGGCAAGGAAGAGTTAAGCTCCTACCCTCCAGAAAGACACTGATGTGATCACGAAGAACTAACCCAACTGAGATTGTAATAGCCCCTGGGAAAAGGGAAACATCCACATTTAACTTTAGAGCACCAACTTCAGGAGGTTTCTAGTGTCTACAACTATCCACCTTCAACATACGAACGTCCAAAGTTGCATCCTTCTTACCAGCCCTTGCTTTTCTCCACTCTTTAACAATCTGGAAAATGTTCTCCATAGCTACAGATGCAGATATACTTTTACCTTCCCAAACCTTTTTATTGCGACAAAACCAATCCCATAAAGAACCATACTAACCTTAATTGCCTCCTCTTGTGAGGCTGTAGCTAGTTTGTTTAAGAGCCACTCAGGGGCCGAATAAACCTCACTCATGTCATAACGAAGCTCAGCAATGTCCCAGTAACTAGACGCGAACTGACAATCAAAAAATAGATGGAGAAGATGCTCTATGTCATTGCACAGAGGACATATGATGGGGACTAGCGCACCTTTACCTCTCAATCTGTTATGAACTGGGAGATTATTACGACAAAAATGCCATAGGAAAACTTTCATTCTATGAGGTATAAGAAGCCTCCATACAATCTATTCCAACCACCTGATTGCGTAACTTGAGAAACTCCAATATGTTGATCATGACACCACACTACTAGAATTGGTAGATATAACATCACATATTTAACATCAGTTAGAAATGTCACTGATGTTAAAAGTATTTTAGACATCGGTTGATACATTACCGATGTCAAAGCATATTTCAGACATCGCTTGTAATAATGACCGTTGTCTAATCTCTTTTTTTAAAAATAAAAAACTGACGCGTACACCATACCTTCCCCCTTTATACACAAAAAAAATTCATTTCCCCCCTTAACGAAATTTCACTCCCCCCCTTAAATAAAATTTCACTTCCCCCTATTTTAATTGCATCTATACTCTTTCAGTCTCTCGCTCTCTCACTCTCAGCTGCCTCTCTCTCTCTCTCTCGCAGCTCTCTACCCCTCTCTCTCTCTCTCACTATCTCCCTCTCTCACTATCTCTCTTATCTCTCTTACCTTAATTAGTTCGATTTAGGTTCAATTAATCACGAATTCGACAATTTAATTAAGCACGAATCAGAGCTTGGACCTTGGTTTGATTTACAACCCGAAGCTTTCTTCACAGTAAGAAACCCTAATTTACTCAATTATAAACCCTATTTAGTTCTATTCTTGTGCCTTTTTTTGCATGGATATATATATATATATATATACACTTGTTTTTATATGTATAATCTTTTATATTACAATGTTTTCTGAGCTTTATATTTTAGGGGTTTTTATACATTAGTGATTTTTTGGGGTTTTGGTGTTTGATTACTTGTATTGGTGTTAGCTTTGGATTCTACACTAGCTTTATTTTGATTATTATGATGGGTGTGTGTAGCTTTGTTTTGATTATTTTTTGGGGTTTTGGTGTTTTGATTATTATGATGGTTTTATATGTTTTGTTTTTAAATGTATAAACTGTTAGCTTTGTTCACAACTATTAGCTTTGTTTTAATTCCATAAGAAATATCTGGAAGATTTGGAAATGTAGAAAACTATATGCTTCAGCAGCTGGTTGAGGTACCCTAGTTAAATTAGTTTAAAAGTAATGATATTCATGTCAATATATACTAAAACTATATATAAGTTACAATATTAAAATCAAAATGAAATATAACCTTAGATTATAATGAATTCTAGCGACGTCTTAGATGAAATCTAAGGTGTTAAAACTTAGACATTTAAATCTGCTAACTTATGAATGTAGCTTAGCAATGTACTTAGTTATATACATATTATATCTAACTAGATTTATATTGTAGGTAGCTTGTTGTCTTATGAATATGGACAAGTCATGGATTTCTAAGGATAGGGATTATTTAGAATACGAAATAGGGGTCGAGAGTTTCTTGATATTTGCAGAAGAAAATGCTACTGATCCTAAGAAGATACCTTGCCCTTGTACAAAATGCGTTAATTTTAGACAATTTAATGTTAAAGTAATCAGGGGTCATTTATATGAAAACGGTTGGTGTTTGGGGTATATTGATTGGATTTGGCATGGACAACAATGTTATAAAAGTGTTAGGTCATCGGCTAATTGTGCATTTCATCCTAAGGATCAGTTTGCTCCATCTGAAACCGTTGATGTTTGTGAAGCGGCTTATAATTCTGGTGAGTATGAATCCTATGACTTCAAGAGGTTTGTGGCTGATGCTGAACAACCTCTGTACAAGGGTAGTGAGTGCAACAAGTTAGAGTCAATGTTAATACTACATAATTGGAAAGCTAGGTTCGGTATTAGCGATACTGCCTTCACTGATCTTCTCTCTTTTCTTGGGTCTTTTCTTCCTAAAGATCACGTATTACCGGCTAGTGCATATGAGGCGAAAAAACCATATCTGATTTAGGCCTCGAATATATAAAATTTCACTCCTATCCGAATGATTGCATACTATATATGGGTACAAATCTTAATGCATCTGAGTGTCCTAAATGTCATACATCTCGTTGGAAGGTTGGGAATGACGGTAAACTTAGGGTCAACATTCCAGCTAAAGTGATGTGGTACTTCCCGATCATTCCTAGATTTAAATAAATGTTTAAATCTCCTGATACTGCTGAACAGTTGGTTTGGCATTCAAAACAGCGAACAAATGATGGTCAGATGCGACATCCAGCCGACTCTCCTTCATGGAGGAATATTGATTATCGATGGCCTGACTTTGCTAGTGATTCAAGAAATCTTCGATTAGCCTTGGCGGCTGACGGAATAAACCCACATAATAATGGCCTGAAGAATAGGTACAGCTGTTGGCCGGTACTATTGGTAGCTTATAATCTTCCTCCATGGTTATGCATGAAGAGGAAGTTTATAATGTTATCGATATTAATTCCTGGTCCACATGAGCCAGGTAATAATATTGACGTATACTTAGAGCCGTTGATTGATGATCTGAAAATGCTCTGGCAAGTTGGTGAACCAAATGTGTATGACGCTTATAGTAAATCATATTTCACCTTAAAAGCAATTTTAATATGGACGATAAATGACTTTCCTGGATATGAAAATCTGTCCGGTTGTGTCAATAAAGGGTATAAGAGTTGTCCCATTTGTGGTGATGATACCTTGGCTAAGTACTTATCTCATAGTAAAAAAATGTGTTATCAAGGTCATCGTAGATATTTGCCTGACTATCATCCGTATAGAAGGCAGAAGTTAGCTTTTAATGGAGAGCAAGAGTTTCGGCATCCACGTCCACCCCTTTCTGGAGAAGAAGTGTTTGTACAATAGGAGCAAATTATATTTTCTTTTTGAAAGGAAGTGAAGAAGTCAAAAAAGGTGGACTGTCCATGGAAGAAAAAATCTATATTTTTTTGAGTTGGAATATTGGAAGTTTCACCATGTCCGTCATTGTCTAGATGTTATGCACATCGAGAAAAATGTGTGCGATAATCTAATTGGGACGTTGTTAAATCTGCCGTTTAAGTCAAAAAATAGTGAGGCATCTTGTAATAATATGATTGAGATGGGTGTTAGGACTCAGTTAGCTCCACAAGTAGGAGAAAAGAAAAACTACTTGCCCCCTTCCTATTTTACTTTGTCAAAGGCAAAAAAAAAATGCTGTCATCATTGCAATCTATGAAGCTTCCTTGTGGACATGCTTCGAACATTAAAAATTGCGTGTCCATGGCTGATTTAAAGATGTATGGGTTGAAATCCCATGACTGCCACATCCTCATTCAACAATTACTCCCGATTGCAATTCGTTCCGTTCTTCAAAAACATGTTAGGGTCACAATAATAAGATTGTGCTTTTTCTTCAACACCTTGTGTAGTAAAGTAGTAGATGTCGCGAAACTGGATAAACTGCAATCAGATGTGATATTGACTTTGTGTGACCTCGAAAAAGTATTTCATTCCTCATTTTTCGATGTAATGGTACATCTCATAGTTCACTTAGTTCAGGAATTGCGTTTATGTGGGCCAGTGTTCTATAGATGGATGTATCCATTTGAACGGTTCAATAAAGTGCTGAAGAGTTATGTACGAAACTGTTATTATCCGGAAGAATGTATTGCAGAAAGTTATATTGGTGAAGAATCGGTAGAATTCTGCACAGAATTTATTAAAGAGAGTTGCAAAACAGTCGGTATGCCAAAAGACCAAAGCAAGCTTTCCGGTCCATTGTCTACAGTGAAAATGAAGGAAGTGGAAGAGGCAGAGCGTGATGAGGCTCATTTGACTGTTCTTTTAAACAACCCTGAAGTGCTTCCTTAGAGCATATGCACCGGAAGAATTAATAAAGGAATTCATGGGCTTTATTGATGGTTTAGTCCAAAAGTAGAATGCACCTCCTTTGATTATTAAAGGACTTGCTGATGACCATCAATTAGTGGGGCCTACATGCATGAATCATTTTTGTGAGAAAATCAATGGTAATTCTGTAATGCTGGACGTAATTACCATAATCCAAAAATCAGGAGCAAAACTAAAAAATGTTTGTAGTATTCAATTATTTTTTAGTTTCGTATTTTCATGTACATGTTATGGAAGTAATGTAATGTGATGTTTTTCTTAATTACGCATTTTTCTTACACAATTACATAACATATGAGAAATTTCGGATTATTGAACAAAAATCTTTCCAAAAAATTAAATTTATCCAAAATCTTATAAAAATTTAAAATTATCGAACAATAAATTATTAGATATTATTTGTGGGAACATGAAATAATAGAGATAACTTTAAATTTATGATATAAAATACAATTATTTATTGAATGAATAGTAACCGATGAATTGATGAAGTTTTATGGATGCATAAAAAATAACAAAAATAGTTGATTCTTGATGAACAGTAATTAACTCCATCAATTCAATCAATGAATTGATGGAGCTCACGGGTGCATATGCTCTTATATAGTGTAAGCTTAATTTTTGTTTTTTCTCTTGTAATAAATATTTCATGGTTGTTTAATTGATATATGCATTTTCTTAGAAAGCATAAGGAGTATCTCGAAGAACTTTACCGAGGAAAAAAGAAAAGTGTTCATTGGCTCATGGAAGAGCATAATCGACAGTTTGCTAATTGGTTTGAGAAAGAAGTTAGTTTCTTATAATTTTCTTTTGTTGTGTAATTCACTGTATATTATTAATTAGATTTTTGAAATTTAGTTTGCGAAAATATTTGTAGGTTAGGACTGAACTGATGGAGAATCGTGTTGGTGTTTCGAAAACGATAAGATGGTTGGCTGCCAAACCATCATTTTCTGTTTTGACTTACGAAGGTTTTCTAGTTGACGGGGTTCGCTACTTCACAAAAGATCGTGATAATTTAAGGGTTGTGCAAAATAGTGGTGTTTCCTTGGTTGCTAAGGCGGTCCAAGTCTCTAGTGCTAGGGATTTAAATCCCGTAGAGAGTGATATGATGTTCGACGGCATCATCTTAGAAATATGGGAGTTGGATTACCATGCCTTCAAAGCCCCTTTGTTCTTATGTAAATGGGCAGCGAATGATAGAGGAATCAAGGTGGATGATCTTGGCTTCACACTTGTGGGTTTTAGTCGACAAGGCCACAAAAAATATAAACATGTTTATGTTGACCAAGTGAAACAAGTGTTTTATGTTCAAGATCCGGCTGATCCTTCCTGGTCCATCGTATTAAACTCCACTACTCGAGACTATTACGATATTTATAATGATGATGATTTAGGAGACACGTCCATGGAACAACAACCATTCTGCTATAAAATTCCTACATGTGATGTCGAAGATGATATGGAGCATAGCGCTAAGAAAATGTTGAGGGAATATGGGTTCAAAAGTGATCTAAATAATGTAGCACTATGTAGTAACCGTTCTGTTGTCATCTATAATTAAAATGTAACTTCCTTGTAATGTATTTCCTCTAATTAATTGAACTATGTTACATATGAAGTGTACCATTTAGTTTACGTATTTTGTTTCATGCACATATATATGCAGTTTATTTTTACTTTACTTGCAGTGTTGCTTTTTTAGTTCACTTTTATTTGCTTTTTGAATTATTCATGTTTTTCGCATGACTTTACTGACCATCTCATTTATATACCAATATCTAATAGTTTTATGTTGTTTTTTACAGATTTAAGGATTGAAATGGTACCTAGGAAGCAGAAGCAGAAAAAGAGTAAAGTACCAAAGGAAAAAGTCCCAAAGTGCTCAGAAGATGCCAATCAGTTGCAGCTGGAGGCCATAGCATCGAATCCGTGTGATTAGCCTAACAGAGCACAAGAAACAAAACCTCAACCAACTGATTCTGTAGCAGCAGTTTCCATTACAGAAACAACCAAAAAAGGCTATGCGCGAGGTGTTTCAAGAATGTACAAAGTGTTGGTGAAAAAGGCTTAGGGGAAGAAAATTAAAGTTAGATGCAATATATATGGTGAGCCTATATGAGAGACTAGACACTTGTTAGAGTCCTACGTGGGGATGCTTGGTAGGAATATGATTCCAATTGATATTTCTAGCTGGCCAAATGTGGATTGTCAACAAAAAGACAACTTGTGGCGTGATGTTCAGGTAAAAAAATTTACATTTGAGACACACACAACAGGTATACTTGTGCTTAAGAAAAAGTACAATATTTGAAACTATTTGATGTTTAATCCATTTGCTCGTATGTTGGTTTTTAGGATACATTTAAAGTTCCCGAAGAAATTGAGTTGCACGTGCTAAAGTCAGCGGGGGTGAAGTGGAGACAGTTTAAAACTAAGTTAACATCTCACTATGTGATGCCATATATTCGAGACAAGAAATAATTACGGAAACCTCCAAAGAAATATGCATTTGTGGGTAAGGAGCCTTGGAAGAAATTTCTTGCACAGAGGACCTCTAAGAGTTGGCAGGTATGCAAGACTTGTGTATATAATTAGACGATTCTTATTTATTCTAGATCCTTTATTTATTCTGCAGCTCATTAGATGATTCTTATATAATTGTATATTTAATTATTTTAATTTTTTGCAACAGCCATTACGTAAGACTCAGAGTGAGAGAGTGAAGGAGCGCAAGTATCCACATCGTACGGCAAGGAATGGGTACCAAGGTTTACTGGAAGAGGAAGTAAGAACTTATCATTGTTACTTTAATTTTTACCGTGTGATCAATTTTAAATATTTCCAAATTTTAAACAGGTAAAGGATGGAAAGTTGGAGCCAGGAGAAAGGCCTGATAGAGCGATTATGTGGAAGAAAGCTCATAAACGGAAGGACGGGAAAATTGATGAAGAAGTTTTTGACAAAATTGTAAGCATTTTTTTTTTTCATATTTCTGGTATTTGTTTTTGATTTTACTTGAATTACAAGCTGGAAAGAAACATGACTTCTTGGCAATTTTTTGTGTTATTGACAGGATGATTTGCTGGAAAAAAAGGAAAAAGGTGAATTTGAGGTGTCAGGTATTACAGATGTGTTAAGCACGGTGTTGGAAAAAGAAGAGCACTCAGGTAGGGTTCGAGGGGTAGGAGGTTTGGTCACTCCAAAGATGTTCTTTAATTTGCCTAAAGGGAAAAGAACGAGAATTACGAAGGCTTAGTTGTTAGCTTGTGATAGACAAAGGGACGAGGAGTTGGAGAAAACCAAGCAAAAAATGCAGATGCAGATTGATGCTCTAAAAGAAATGATATCTCCAGTTTCTGAAAAAGAAAGCTACCAGAAACCTGATGATCAGGAAGCAACACAGGAACCAAAAATAATTCCAAAAAAATTGTTCGAAAAAGATGAGTGTTTGCCCTTTGACACCCCTCCAACTGGGAAAAAGGTAAAAGAATAAGTAGTAACTTGACCATACATTTTTTGTAGTGTTTTACACGTCTTTTCTTATGAATGCAGGTTCCAAGAAAATGTGAGCTAGCGGTGGACAATATCGAAAACAAGGTTGCATTTGGCATGATCTTGGAAGAGGATTCCATGAATCAATCAGTACATGGAATGCTTATGCCGTCTAGATGTGTTCATGTTCTAGTGGACGGAATCATCCAAAAAGATGCTTTGGTTCCCGTACCAGTACGTGGTGAAATAGAAAAGGTCCAAGAAGCTGTTGGCTCACAGTTAGCATGGCCTCGGAACTTGATAGTCTACCCGACTATGACAAAGACGGTACACATATGTATATATTTTCTTAGATTATGTACAACCTGGGTTTATATGTTTTAAACGTTTTGATCTTTATTTTCAGAGAAAGAAAAAAGAAGTACCAACATTTGATCTACAAGGCCTGGTCAAAGCATTCAAAGTTGCAGAGTCACATCACAACGTGCCAAGTCGCTTCAAGTTATTGTACAAACATGCAAAATCAATCATGAAAGACACTGGGACCTCAATACCCATTCCTTGTGCACCTGAGGTCTTTGGAATTGAGAAAATAATTTACATATTGCATGAGAACGTAATTGCCTTGTTAGAGTATGACATGCTCGGACAATCTGCAATATGTGCATACATGGCGTAAGCATTTTTTTTGTTTTAAATCTTGTCATTCTACACTCATGCATACACTAATTAGCAATACCAATTTTTTTGCGTATAGATACTTGCATACTGTGGTCCAGAAGAATGAAGATTTAGAAGTGTATGCCTTTTGCGATCCTGGAGCTACATTTGCCCTTAACAAGGATTTTGAATCTTATGTTGTTAATCAGTTGAAAGAGGGTAATCCCGACCGCTTATTCCTAATGCCACATAATTAGAGGTAAATGTTAACTTTGTTACGACTTTTAGGTAATTTTTTCAGAAAGTCTAACTTCCTTATATTTTGTAATCAAAACAGTAAACACTGGATTTTGCTGATAATATGGAATGGTGACATTTACTTGTGTCACCCTCTAAAATTTCCTGTGTTGCCCAGTAATTAACAATTGTAGAAGGGGGGTTGAATACAATTGTATAAGATTTTCGACTAAAACAGAAATAACACAAGTATGAATCAATAACAGCTTTATTAATTCTGATATAAAACTGTTACAAAACTCTCTTAAGAAATTCTTATGTTCTTAAGAGCTGCTAGGTTACAAGATAACTCGTGTATGCGATTACAATCATATAAAACCTAAACCGTGTTTATATAGCATACATAGCTACACTATCAATTACAAGATATTCTAAATCAATTACATATTACTCTGAATGCATATCCTGTATGATAGCTACCTTCCGATAAATTAGGAACCGACATATCAATCTTCCTTGATCTCTGGTCTGATGAGAATCTTCACGTAATCCTGACCAGCTTCTAATACTGACAATACCTTCATACTGACATCGTATTACTGATGACGTCAGCATTAGTATCTTGATCAGTAACAACCCAGATCCTGATATCACTTGAATCAATATCTAACAATCTCCCCCAATTTGTACTTAATGAAATAAAGCACAAATTATTTGATTCAAAGATGTCAAAAACTCAAAACAGAAATTTATGAGCTATCTTCAGGTTCAGTCTCAAAAATCCTTACAAAGAAATTACTTATCTGCAAGAAACTCGATAATAATTCCTCTTCCTTCTCTGCTAGAATCTGAATCAGTCTTTTCTTCAGACTTCTGAGTTCTTCATTATTCTTGTCAATCTGATAAATACCAGACCTGAGATTTTGAATTGAGCTCCTTGGTAAATTCAACTCTCCCAACAGTAAATATGCAAGATATCTTCCACCAGGATTCAAAGATAACTGTTCTTGCCTCAGAATCACTTCTTTAACAGCTGAACCCTTTTGCATTTCTACTTCTTGTCCTTCTGTGTTTAAATACATGGGAGTATAATTACCATCATATCTTGATCCCCCGTCCACATATCTGGATTTTATTTTCATGAAGATCATAGTACACCAGTTTCTGTAAACACTAGCTTCTCTGTCAGGAATACTTCAATTTTCAAGCAAATAGAGAACATATTTCAGTTCTTTTGTTGACTTGCACAATACATCATGAATGGTTAGCCTCTTGACACTTTTGTCTTTCATGAAGTACAACAAGTTTTCCATCATTTTACCATCCATCTTGCATGCAACAGTTGCAACTGATTCAAGTTCCCAAAGATCATCAACAGTTAATTCTTCACCTTATCTTCTGGTAAGAAAATGTTGATCTGCTTGAAATACAGGTATGAATTTTGCATCCCTAGAACCAAATCCTCCTCTATTGTAAGGTTCCAGTCCCTTCATATCAGAACTCATCTCAATCCACCTTGGTGAACTTTTATCAAATTCAGAAGATTTTGCTTTCTGAAGTCCAGGAATCATTGGAGGTTCTGAAATTACTCTTCCAGACTTAAAAACAACTGGTCTAGTATACTTCAGTTTATCAACTTCAACCCACTTTTTCCTTCTCTTCTTTGTTTGTGGATCACTAGGTTCTTCTTCTTCTTTCATTTGTTTAGATTTATCAAAAAATAAATCCTTTTCAGAATTAATCAGCCTTCTGAAATATTCTTTGCTGGCTCTTTCAACAATATCATTTACACTGTTTCTGACGTCTCTAGATCCTCTAACATTATCAGTATCAAAGTCAACAGTCTCTTTCTTTGCTTTTTTAACTTTCTTTTTCTTTCTTTCTAAAGGAATTTCTTCTTCTTCTGTACCAGGCTCATCAAAGATACTTGATGATGGAAAATGTTCAAGAGATAAAGGAGTTTTCTTCTGTAAATCTTCAATAATCTCCTCTATTCTGATTCCACTAGACCTTGTCTGCCTTGTACTTACTTGAACAGGTTTCCTTCCTCTGCCTCTATTTCTTCCTCCCCTGCCTCTTCCTCTTCTTGTAGCAGGAGCTTCCTTCTGTCTTACAATCTCCTCAAAAATCCTATTTTGTTTCTTTACAATTTCATCAGTAGTCATATCAAGATTTTCTTCGGAAGTTAATTCAAGTGCCTTCTTAGCATGATATTGATGAAACTTATCACTGTTTCGATAAACAAGTTCACTGCCACCTGATTCAGTGATAATTTCTTCAAAGAGGTGAGGAGCATCTTGTACTTCAGTAATCAACATATCTTCATCACCTTCAAGAATTGTAGAAAGAGTTTGTCTTCTTTTTCCAGATTCAGAAACATGAGTTGACTGATTAGTTTGAGTCTGGGTTGAACTCCTCCCCTTTACTAAACCAGCATCAGGGTTCCTTTTCCTTTCCCATGTTTCCCATGTTGTTGTTGTGTACTAATACCACCATCATTTCCAGAAGTATCATCCTTATCCTTTCTCACAACTGGATCAGGTTTACATTTTGTTTTGACTACCTTCTCCCCCTTTTTGACATCTGCAAGAAGTGTCTCATCAAGTGTCAACTTTCGATTCCAAGACATCCATTCTTGACTCCATCTTCTTTTCAAGTGCCTTAACATCATCAACAAGAAGATGAGCTTGAGAAGCAGTAGCAGATATAGAAACAGTTGTATGAATATCCGCTTGAACTTTAGCATTATCATCCTTCATAGAATCAATCTCACTCTTCAATCCTTTTGCTAGAAAAACATTAGTCTTGATAAGTGCCTTAAGCTCAGGAGTAGACATCCTCATGGCAATGTGACTAGAATGAAAAAGTGCATTATCAAAATTCATCTTAGCATCTAGCTGATTCCATTCATATCCCTTGCAGCTTGAGTATCAGCAGGAAGTGTAGAACTGTACTCTCCTCTGAACTCTTCTTGAGTAACAGACTGCATGCATCTACTCGAAGATCCATAAGTAGATGCTAGACTTGCTTTTATGGCTGCCTGCATTTGAATTGCCTCAGGATCATCATCAGCATGATTATCATCATCATCTGAGCTATCATCAGACTCAGGAAGTTTATCATCCACATTATCTTCAGGATTCATAACTCCTTTCAATCTCAAATCAACAGAAGATAGACCTGTTGATTCCTCATGACTTGCAGTGGGAATAGAAACATTTCCTAAATCTCTCTTTTCTTTTAAAGTGATCTCATCACTTCTCACAACATGACTTAAGTTACTTTCAAGAGTAACTACTACCTCTCCAGAAGTTTTTAGCTTCTCACTCTGTTCTACCTCACTTTTTGCCAGTTCAGGAGACTGCCTCTCTTCACTCTTCTTTTTCTCTAATTGTTTACTCTCAGTCTCACTATAAAGGTTCTGGCTCAACAAATTCAAAGAAATAAGAGGTGGCTGAGAAGAGTGGTCTGAAGTCATACAGATAGAGGTATCCCTTGTATCAGGTCTATCTGTAATCATACTATCAGTAGTAAGAGAAGTAGAGATAGAAGTGTTACTTGAGGAAGTGATTAAAGATTCCATTGGCCTTGCAGAAAGTGGCTCGATAAGCAATGGAATATTTGGATCAGTAGTACTTGCATCAGGATGGACAGCTGCAACTAAAGCATGACTTGCATCAGTATTTTGTACTGATGGTTCTTGTGTAGTCTGAGGTTGTGAAGCTTCTTCAACACTTTGAGTCAAAGGTTCTTGTGTGCTTCCCTCATATGCAGTGTCTTTCAGTATATCATCAAATTCAGCAATATGCTTGGCATGAACAGCTTTATCTGCCAGACTTTGAGCTAAGTCAAATTCAATTTCTGAAGCCCCTTGAGCAGTGTCAGGAAACTCCTTTGCTGAAGTTTGAGAAGATGGTTCTTGTGGAGCAGGAACATTCTTGTCTTCACTTTCCCTTTGAAAAAGTGGTTCTTGTGGGACTATTCCGTCAGCAATGTCTGCATCCATGCTTTGAATGGATGGTTCTTGTGTGACTGGATCTGCAGTAGCTGCTGAACTACTTTGAAGTTCAGGTTCTTGTGGGCTAGATCCTTTCAGAGGTGATGATGTCCTCTGTTTCTTTTGTCGTTCAAAAACTTTTGCTGTAGTTTGTTGTTGCATATATAGAGGTGGTGGCTTTTGTCGAAGTTTGACGACAATGCCAACAACCTTGTCCAGTGACATATCAAATGTCCTCTTCTGTGGTGATGTAGAGACTGGAGAATCGGAGATTTCAACAGTCTTCACAGGTGAAGTATCAGGAGTAGAGACATTAAGATCAGTATTTGAGTCAGGAACTGATGATGTAACCAGATTCTGATTGTCTTCTATATCATCCTCAATATCCCGTCTCTCTAGAGGAATGAAATATTGACTCTTTTTAAGTAACCTCCTTCTTTTCTTTGGCTTTTCAGAAATGGCTAGTTCTTTAGGAGTCACAACAACAACTTCCTTTTTCTTCAAAGAAACTGATAAAGGCAATTTGTCATCATCAGAATCATAATCAGACTCAGAATCAATTTTCTGACTGAATTTCCTCTTTTCTCCTGTTTCCTTATACACCCCTATTTCAATCAAAGATTGATCAATCTCAAGAATAGATTTCTCCTTAACCAGGACCCCTTGTGCACCCCCTT
Source organism: Kitagawia praeruptora (assembly GCA_037693485.1). NCBI lineage: Eukaryota > Viridiplantae > Streptophyta > Magnoliopsida > Apiales > Apiaceae > Kitagawia > Kitagawia praeruptora. The sequence goes on along the minus strand of CM075351.1, from coordinate 139,198,799 downwards.
GTGACTTCTTTTGAGAGTGGATTGGAGTGGAGAAATTCTTTGACCCTGATTGTCTTCCAGACACATCAGATCTAGCTAATTTCTTTGATTTTACAACTGATGCCTTTCGTGAGACACCAGAGGTGGATGACTGTTTGGTAGTGTGTTTGGATTGTGTGCTTTGGTTAGAAACATGATGGGTGATGTCCTGTCTCATAGCACCAGAAATAGGTCCAAGACCATCAGTAATAGATCCATAATAAGTAGACATTCTCTTTGTCAAAAGAAGCCTGACCTTATCAGGAATAATAGGATTGCCTTCTAAATTATTCACCTTATCAGATTTCTCCAAGGATTTGATATTGTTTTCAGAAATCTTAAAGATACACAATTTATCATCATTTTCAAATTCAACATTGGGACATAAATATGAAAATATCAATTGAAAGAATCTAATAAAACAAACATATCCACACTTGTCTATTTTTCTAGCATAAAAGGCTTTCAAAAGAAACAATCCATAATCAAAAGGAGTTTCATGGATTAGAGAGTACCCAATTTGAACCGAAGCTGAAGGCAATGCATCAAAGTTAGAGACTTTATTCAGAAAACAGCGACTAATAGTATCAAAGAAGAAATTCCATTCCTTCTTAAGTTTTGTTCTGTATAAATCCCAAAACTTCATTGGCTGTCCTTTGATGCCAAGACTCTTTGCAAAATCAAGAAGTGTAGCATCAGAAACACTTTCTGCTGATTTGCCATTGAGAGATGGTAGTTGAAGAGCCTTCTCTATCACCTCTGGAGTCACTTTATAAGTAGTACTATTGTACTCAAAGGACATGTACGGATTCTTTGTTGTCATTCCTTCACTAAAAACTGCTGTTGACCATACCTGCATAACACTTTTGAAAGAAACTTTGGAGGGTTGTGTTAATGCATAGTTAATTGGACTTGAGGCTAAGAAATCTTGAATGATATGAAAATAATTCGATAAATCCTGATGATCAAGAACAACAACGAAATTGTTAGGTGCAAAAGTAATACCATTGATGACAACTTTACTGTTTGCAAACAATTGATTTTCCATTTTGGTTGAACAAAGAGATTTTGTATTCTCGAACAATTAAGGTTTATGTTTGCACAAGGTGAGAGACGATTTAATACTGATACTTTGAGAATAAAAGAATCAATTTAGAAAACTAAATTGATTTTGGACAACTCTAATGATTTCTCAAAGACAAGTGTCAGTAATCGACTCGTGTACACATAAGTAATGGAGTAAATTACGTGTAAGAGTGGTGATAACTGCACGCGACACGATTTTCAAATTGTAAGTATATACGCACAAGAGTGTTACACACGCGCCCACAATTTTCGAGAAATAAGATTGTGATTAAAAATAAAACAAGGTAATTTGTTTTAATTTAAAGAAATTAAAACACCACAATCTAAAAATACCTGATATCAACACAAGAATGTGAATCGGTTCATATTCTTGTTCCACTCCTTTCTCTATATAACGCCTAGAGACTCATCCACTACCTTCCTAACCCTTCTTCAACCTGCAAAATAAAAACTCTTGTCACAAATATCTTTGTAAAAGAAAAATGTCGAGTTTTACCATCAAAGAGAAGAATCTCCATCTCATAGAGAAGAGAGATATCTTCATTTACACTTGAAGAGTTTGATGCTTTCAACTGGGAGAGATAACTTGAGACTCTCTGGTTGCAGATGGATGCTGGTTTTGAAGAAATCGAGAAAGAAAGACCTGCAAAAGTGATTGACATCGATGCTGCCCTCCAAGCAACATTAGCATGGCTTTCTTCTAAGACATCCTCATCCAAATCCATCAACCATTGTTAATGAATATGTCAACAAAAATAACCTTATCCCTCTCAACCTCCACCCAAACAAAGTGGCAAAGATGGGATCTGGGATGGCTGCTAACAATGGAGTGTTTGGACTTCCTTTTCCTGTTAAATAGATTAGTAGATAGAGAACAAAAAGATGTAATCTATGAATGTACTTTCTTTCTTATTGTCAATGAAATCTTTGTTTCTCTAATCTTATTCATTGTTTTCTGCATTGAACTTGTTCTTCAAATAATTAAATCAAAGAAATAAACATGAAAACTAATTAAAGTAATCACCTTATTAACAAGTTCAAAAGTCACAAGTATATCAGGAAAATAGAACAGAAAATAGAACAGAAAATAGAATACTGAAATACATTACTGATAAGTGAAACGTCACATCAGTATTCAATGTTTGACTGATGTCAGGATTGACTTTTCATCAGTAATCGAAATGCATCAGGATTCGATGAGCATCAGTATTTGATCTCTGTTCTCAGAAACTGTCATAGTTTACCATTCCCAGTTCATTCACCAACTTTGTAAACGTAGCTTCAGGAAGTGGCTTGGTGAATATATCAGCTAGCTGTTGATCAGTAGGAACAAAGTGTAATTCAATTGTCCCTTCCATTACTTGCTCTCTTATGAAATGATATTTGATACTGATATGCTTAGTAAGAGAATGCTGTACTGGATTTCCTGTCATAGCAATAGCACTTTGGTTATCACAATAAATAGGTATTTTTGAATATGACAAACCATAGTCCATTAGCTGATTTCTCATCCACATGATCTGAGCATAACAGCTTCCTGCAGCAATGTACTCAGCTTCTGCAGTTGATGTAGAGATAGACTTTTGCTTTTTACTGAACCAAGAAACAAGTCTTCCTCCAAGAAATTGACAACTGCCTGAAGTACTTTTTCTGTCTATTTTACAGCCTGCAAAATCAGCATCTGAGTAACCACATAAATTGAAATCAGATTCCCTAGCATACCAAAGGCCAAGAGATGGTGTGCCTTTAAAGTATCTGAAAATCCTTTTGACAGCTATAAGATGTGGTTCTCTGGGTTCCGCCTGAAATCTTGCACATAGACAGGTTGCATACATGATATCTGGTCTACTAGCAGTTAGATACAACAGTGAGCCAATCATACCTCTGTAATTAGTTACATCCACCTCAGTACCTTGATTAGGATCAAGCTTGGTAGTTGTAGCTATGGGAGTTGATGCAGTAGAGCTGTCTTGCATGTTAAACTTTTTCAAGAGGTTCTTTGTGTATTTTGACTGATTGATAAAATCCCATCATCAGTCTGTATAACTTGTAGACCTAAAAAATAGCTCATCTCTCCCATCATGCTCATTTGATATCTAGACTGCATTAGCTTTGAAAACTTCTCACATAATTTGGAGTTAGTTGACCCAAAAATGATATCATCAACATAAATTTGAACTAACAGCAAATCCTTACCATGATTCAAATAAAACAAGGTTTTATCAATTGTACCTCTTTTCAATCCACTTTCCAGTAAGAATTGAGCCAATGTCTCATACCAGGCTCTTAGAGCTTGCTTTAGTCCATAAAGTGCTTTATCCAGTCTGTAGACATAATCTGGATGTTTTGAATCAACGAAGCCAGGAGGTTGTTCAACATAAACTTCCTCTTCTAATTCTCCATTGAGAAAAGCACTTTTCACATCCATCTGGAAAACTTTAAATTTCTTGTGGGCTGCATATGCAAGAAAGATTCTGATAGCTTCTAGTCTTGCAACAGGAGCAAATGTCTCATCATAGTCTATTCCTTCATGTTGAGAATATCCTTTTGCAACTAGTCTTGCTTTATTTCTGATGATGGTGCCATCTGAATCTGTCTTGTTTCTGAACACCCACTTTATACCTACAATAGACCTTCCTTTTGGCCTTGGTACAAGTTTCCAGACATCATTTCTTTCAAACTCATTTAGTTCTTCTTGCATAGCCATAACCCAGTCAGCATCCTTTAGTGCATCTTCAACTTTCCTAGGTTCCTCCTTTGATAGAAAGTTATGATACAAACATTCATTTTGAGTTGCACTTCTGGTTATAACACCTACTTCAGGATTCCCAATAAATAAATCAGGAGTATGAATTTTAGTCCATTTCCTTGCTGGTGGTAGATCATTCCTTAAATTTGATGCTCCCCCTGGATTAATGTTATCTTCAAAAGAACTAGTGTTGTTAGAAGCTCCCCCTGAGATATTGCTATCTGTTTCTGATCTGCTGTCAGAATTATCACTTGAATCTATTTCTGATGAATCTCCTCCTGATGTTTGATTTGTTTCATTGTTGATGGTCTCTTGATGTTGCTCCCCCTCAACATTTGCACTATCAATCATCTCTGTTTTATCAGTAATAACTGGTTCATCAGGATTTGATGAATCATCAGTATCTGACACAGTTTCACCAGAATTCTTGGAGGCTTCATTTGCAAAAATCAAATCATCATGTAAGTCTTCAGAAATTCCTGTAATCTTCTTATCATCGAAAGATACATTTATAGACTCCATGACTATCTTTGTTCTTAGATTGTAGACTTTAAAGGCTCTTGATGATGGATAGCCAATAAAGATGCCCTCATCAGCTTTAGTCTAAAATTTTCCAAGCTGTTCAGGATGAGGTCTTAGAACAAAGCACTTACAGCCAAATACATGCAAATGCTTCAGACTTGGCTTCTTTTCCTTGATCATCTGGTAAGGAGTTACACCATGTCTGTTAATCAGTGTAATATTCTGAGTGTAGCATGCTGTGTTGACTGCTTCTGCCCAGAAATATGTAGGAAGTTTAGCTTCCTCCAACATAGTTCTGCCCGCTTCAATAAGAGTTCTGTTCTTTCTTTCAACTACTCCATTTTGCTGGGGTGTGCTTGGAGCAGAGAATTGTTGAACTATTCCTTTGTATTTGCAGAACTCTTCCATTGCTGAATTCTTAAATTCAGTTCCATTATCACTTCTTAAAATCTTGACTTTATACTTCGTGCCAGTCTCAATGAGTCTCACATGGTCCAAAAGTATCTCAGCTGTTTCATCCTTTCTGTGTAGAAAATACACCCATGTATATCTAGTATACTCATCAACAATTACTAGAGTATATCTTTTCTTACTGATGGACATTATGTTTACTGGTCCAAACAAGTCAAGATGAAGCATGTGATATGGTTCATCAATTGAGGATTCTGTCTTGCTCTTAAAATATGTCCTTCTTTGTTTAGCTTTCTGACAAGCATCACAAAGTCCATCTGGAGTATACAATACCTTAGGTAATCCTCTCACTAAGTCTTTCTTTACCAACTCATTTATATTGTTGAAGTTGAGATGAGAAAGCTTCTTGTGCCAATTCCAACTTTCATCTACAGTCGCTTTACTGATGAGACATATAGAGCGTCCATCAGTACTGGTATAGATGTTAGCTTCATAAATGTTACCATGTCTTTGTCCAGTTAAAGCAACCTTCCCTGAAGATTTGCTGATTACTTCAAAATGAGTATCATATATAGAAGTTGACATGATAACCTCTATCAGTGATTTGACTAACACTAAGCAGATTGTGTTTGAGTCCTTTCACCAGAGCTACTTTTTCAATGATGACATTTCCAATGATAATACTGCCATATCCCAGGGTTTGTCCAATGTTGCCATCTCCATATGACACAGTTGGGCCAACCTTTTCCTCAAATTCTGATAGCAGGGTTTTGTCTCCAGTCATGTGCACAGAACATCCACTATCCATGACTAACACATTTTTCTTTTTGCCCTGCAACCAGAATTACAATGAATTCAGTTAGAATTTTTAAGAACCCACACTTGTTGGGTTCTTTTAGCATGCAATTTAACATTTTTGTCAGCAGAAGTTTTCTTAACAAAAACGTTTTCTTTAGGATTACTTCCTTTAGAATTCATTTTGTTACCATCAGAATTAACAGATGCATGCTTAGTATTCACATTCTTTGTTTTGCCAGAATTTGCACTTTTATTGAACTTTGGCAATGGTTCATAAACATTGTAGTACAAATTATGATATTCTTCACACATATAAATAGAATGCCATTTACTATCACAATGAAAACAGGGATTTTGTGGTTTATAGAATACTGTCCTATTCCTAATGTCAGACTTAGGAATAACAGTAGTCTTCTTCTTACTCCTCCTGCAGTCAATAGCAAGATGATTAGAGTTACCACAATTAAAACATGTCTTTCTTGGTGCATTTTGAAAATACTTATAATTATTCTCCTTGTTTATTCCAACTTTACCATTCCTGTTTCTTTTGATAGTAGAGACTCTCTTCTTATCTGTCACATCACAGATTTTATCTCTCAGTTGTTTCTTTGACAAAAGACCTACATTCTTGCTTTGGACAGACTTTGATTTAGAATTCTTTGCAGAAGTGGATCCCTCTTCAGTAATTGATTTGGGATTTTCTGGATACACATAATTCACAGGCTTTAATTTAGTCTTTGTACTGTCTGTAACATATCTATAGGTTTTTGGATTTGTCGAGTCATTGATAACAACTCTTTCTGGATTTGATGAAACAACCTTTTCCTTGTTCTTTTTCTCATTCTCTGGCTTATAACCTAGACACTCTTTCCAGTTTTTATCTGTAATTATCTCATGAGTTTTTGTTCCAGAGTGTGTCCAAGTTCTGAGTTTTTCATTAGCATCCTTAAGTTGCATTTCAAGTTCTTTACAATTAAACTCTATTTCAAGTTTCATGTGTTTAGCATTATCACATTCTGTTTGAACTTCCTGCAAGAAAATTAACTCAGCTTCTAGATGATCATTTCTTTTAGTTACCTCTGCCATCTGAGATTTTATTCTAGTATTTTCAAGAGATTGACTCCTAAAGTTGATATGCAGAGAATTAAGAAAAGACCTTAACTCAGAGACATCATTTGTATCAAAATCAAACAAAGTGATACCTTAGATTCAGCAGCAGCAACAGTCTCATCGGTATTGCCATTAGTGCATAATTCACCTCTTTTTCTTCAGATTCTGAAGAAGAGTCCATCCAATCCTTGCTTGATGAGATAAGAGCTTTGGTCTTTGCCTTTTTGCAATCTGTTGCAAAATGACCCATTCCATCACAGTTGTAACATCTGACTTTTGATTTGTCAAATTTGCTGCTCTTGTCTTCTTTCTTCTTGTACCTGTCTTTATCAGCATTGAAGGTTTTTGTAATAACCCGGATATTTCAAGAAATGATTTTATTATTATTTCAATAATAGTAATGTTTTCCTAAAATGAGGAGGAATTTTTTTTTTTTTAATATTCAATTATTTAATTATTTTCGGCTAAGTGGAGCCTGGTGCTCCTATTTAAAATTTTATTGACTGAGTAGATACCTCGAGTCAATGGTTTATTTATGCAAAGATTAATTTTGGAATGTTTATTCAGTAAAGATTTTATTTTAAATTATTGAATAATTTAGAGATTTTAAAATCCTTAGAAAATGTTTATTTTAATTATTTGAGGATTTGTAGAAATTACTTGATTAATATATAAAATCAAGAATTTGAGATTTTACTAAAACAATAGTGTTTGTAGTATTTTTATAAAGCCCCGTAAATTGTGAATTATGAATCACAATTATTATTTTTATGATTTGTTTTTTTTAAAATTATTAATATTTGTAAAATGCATATCAATTTAGAAAATTTAGATTTAATTCTAATTCTTTCGCCAAAAGTCTTTAAAAATATTCTAGTATTTAATTATGCTAAAAAAAAAATTTATTTTTACAAATTAGAGTTATTAGTGTAGAATATTAATTAAAGTGTGTAGTAATTAAATGTATCGCTTTTTAAATTGTGTTGGGCTTGAGGCCCATTAGGTTTTCAACACAGCTCATATACATACCAGATACGCACATAAAAACACACACAGCCGCACAAACAAGAACGACGGGGAGAGAAAAGAGATTGGGAAGAAAAGAGAGAGAGAGAGAGAGAGAGAGAGAGAGAGAGAGAGAGAGAGAGAGAGAGAGAGAAGGAGATGATGAAGGAGGATCATCCTCCCTCTTTTCTACAATTCAAAGTCAGCCAAGGGAGAGGAGAGGAAGGAGTGAAGGCTTGCTTGTTTCGGCCATGGAAGAAGATGAAGGTGGAGAAGATGATGAATAGTGGTGTTCTTGAGTTTTGGTTGATTAAAGAGGTATAAAATCTTTGTTTCAAACTTTGATTTTGTGTTTAATTAACGAGCATAAGTAGTAGTAGTTAGCAGATTTTCAAGGTTTCTAAGAGTATATTATTGTTTAGTAGTGTTTAATAAATGAATTGATGAAGTGGGTTTGTTTAGAGTAGTATGCAAAACTGTCCAGAATTTTTCAGGGCCTGCCCTGTTTTTACAAGTGAATTTCGAACCATTTGTGCTCTTTTCTGGGCAGTAGTGTCTTCATAAAAGTTGTTCTATTTAGAGTCTAGTTTGTGTAGGAGAAAACGGTGCGTCGTTTGAGTTAACGAGTAAGGAGAAAACGACGTTTTAGTGAAACCCACGCAGGACACCCGAACCTCTCGGGATTCGCACTTTGGAATTATGTTTCACCTAGTTAAAATCTGTAAATTGGATTGATACTTTTATTCAGGATAAAAGAAGGAATTAGAAAGATTTTAGAAAAAGATTTGGGTAAAAATATTGATTTTTTCAATTTATTAAAAATGTTTGAATGTCATTGTGTTGGAAGAAACTGCTCTGTTCTTGAGTTGTATTTGGATGGGTAATTGTCCTAGATGAACTATGTTTTTTTCAGACTAAAAGTTTTATGGTGTGAAGATATTATCTTCAGTTTTGGAATCCCAGAGGTCTTGGAGGCAAAGATTAATTTTTCAATTTATGAGAATTTTTAGAATGCAAGGTGCGCGGATTTAATGAACAGTTTATGTGTTGAGTTTGGAATAATGATTCACCTAGTTAGAAAATGGTATTGAATTGGAAACTTTTATGAGATCTTTATTTGATATTCAGAAAGAAGCCCATAAAATTTGGTGATTTATGATTAATGTTTGGATTTATTAAAAATATTGGAGTATTAATAATTTGGATTATTTTTGGGTTTAATTGTGAGTCCGATTAAATATTCGGGTTAGTTAAGTAATTGTTAAGTGCTAATTGCTAATTGTTAGTTTCCAAATTGTAATTTTTAAATTGTTAAGTGCTAAGTGCTAAGTGCTAATTGTTATTGTCATATGAGGTATAGTTATAAGAGTTGGCTTATCGGTAAATGTTTATGTGCTAAATGGTATAAGTCGGGTCGTAGTAATTGTTAGAAGTTATAAGTGCCAACTACGTGGTGTTGGCTTAAATGTGGATAAACTTAGTTTACTTTTCCTTATGTGCTAGTTGCCGCATGTCTGGGCGGGTACTTTTCCTTATGTGCTAGTTGCCGCATGTCTGGGCGGGTACTTTTCCTTATGTGCTAGTTGCCGCATGTCTGGGCGGGTACTTTTCTTATATGTTTACTTTTATGTTGCTGCAAGTTGAGGCAGCTTTTATTTTATCAAAAGCAGGGTTATAAATTGTTTTGTTGGCATGGAGGGGCTGAGCCCATAGTCCGATAAACGAATACTACATGCCGAAATTTTCTAAAAATCCCCTGCATTTTAATTTATTTAACTTATTTGATTTCAAGGGTTTAAAGGTATGATTTGGGTGTTAACTGTTTATGTGTATATGTGTTAAGTGAATTAATTCGAGGATTATGTGCTAATTTGAGGATTAAATGTGTCTTGAAGATTAAATGGGTATTATGAGTCTTTATCGAGGGCTAAGTATGTTTTGAGGATTATTTGTTAATTAACTTGTGACAAGAGTATGTCAATAGTATTATGGTCAAAAGTGTTAAGTGGGGTTTTGACTAAGTGTTATAACTGTGTAGTGTTATGATGTGTTAGTACTAGGAAATGTTCACTTTATATAAGGGGACTCTTCCCGTGTTGTTTGCTATTACTAAATGTCTTATGTGCATTAAGTGCTATTAGAGTAGTCAACTATAGGGAGGACACCTATAGTTTGACTTTATGATTATTTATTGATAATCCCGAGTTGTGTCTACTCGATATACGTGGTATGACTGACACGTACTCGTAACCATTTCAGTACCATTAGGGCGAAATCAAATTGGAGCGACGTGCAACTAAAAAGGAAGATCGAGACGTCAGGTAAGGTCCATGGAATTACTTGGACGAGGTGCGAAGGATTTGTTCGCGGTTTCTGTTTTCTGCTAAGGACCAGAGGCAAGTTTATTTACACATACTCTATCGTTCAGAGGATACCTATTTTGAATTATATAAAATGTGCGGAAAAGGGTTTTCAATCCCTAATTGCGAGTTTTTAATCTTGTGCTCCTCCTTTCAAATCATTTTATCCTTGACTCTGCTAGCGATATTAAACTATTCTCGTGCAATAATCAAAACCCATGACTTATAATACTGTCGATGGACGGTGACATTCTTATGGTTCTACATCTCGATTTATATGTTGTATATTTATAAACTTTTGTAATGTGATAGAGGACTATATGTTATGAGGTATATATAACGTATATGGAACTACGTGGTAAAGGCTCCGAGGGTAGAGCGTGTATTGAGTTATCGAATTTAGCCCGCGTGTTGGGGCTATTTTGTATTGTATGTTTTCGAAAACCCGGGCAAAGCTTTTAAAAAGAATTTCGCAATAATTAACCTAAAGGCAACATCACCAATAAACCAGTGTTTATTTAAGTAATAGATGCTCCTGAGAGCATTTACTAATTAAATAAACCTCATTCGCCTAATTAAATTTATTTAATTAGATGAATATCGTTTTCAAAACGCTTTCTTTAAATCACTTTGTCCCGGAGAAATAATAAAACAATTTAATGGAGTGATTCTATCTAGTATATTATTTATCGGAGATAGTTTATTTTCAATACGGATTAAAGATATTCCAATGGTTATAAATTGGTTACTTTCAGCTTAAACCAGCTAGATTGATATCGATATATGTTACTTGAATGATTATTAATTATTTCTTATTGACCGAGAGTCAGTAGTAATTATTTGATAAAGGGGATAAAGTTTGGAGACTACTGGAGAGATTGTGTCTTGATTTTGATTAGAAACACTTCAAGAGTTGTATTTGGGTGTTTTGAGGTTATTAAATATTTCAGTATTAATAGTAAATATTATTTGAATATTACTTAATAAATGAATATTAATTTGAGTATTCTTTTAAAAAGGGATTATTGAATATTTATTATTTGTTACATAGTAGTCAAATATTTATTAAATACTCTAAGTGTTTTGAAGGTTATAAAACGCTATTTAAAGGTTGTCTAAGGACTTTCATAGTCATTTAAAATATTATATTTTGAATCTATCTAGGTAAGTCACTTTTCAAAGAACTTATATATATATGGAATTACCCTGTTGTGGTTACAAGCTTTATGCGTACCATTTTCCATGTGTGATCATAAAACCCTGTGTCGAGATTGATATCGGTACAAGTGTATATCTATACTTGAACTCTTTTGAACTCAAAACATTTTCGAAAACCCCCGGTCAGGTTTTACTCTCTTGCTCGTTTTTCAAGAAATTATCGGTCGATTGAAGTCGAACTTCAACTACTCAAGTTTTCTATCAAAATGATTTTGACAAGAAAAGAAAAAGGGGACTCTGGCAGGTGTGGGAATCGTTGACGAACGATTCCCGGGATGTGTAAGCGGCCGTGAGCCAGGCGGTCCATCAATTATTATTCCGGCCCATGTGTTGCCGAAGGATGATTACGGATGTAGTTTTCATCGAGGGTGATTACGGATGTAGTTTTCACTCAGGGATAGTTACGGATGTAGTTTCTATCCTTCTACCGGTAGAGAAGACCCGCGGATTATTGGACTTGGATGTGGCGACTGATCATCGTCAATCCTTGTCAGGTTTTTATGTTTTCTTTAAGTCCCATCCTCCACTTTGGAAGAATACTCAAACACTGCTTCTTAGGCCTAAGTGCCAAGTAGCCGATAGTGTTGTTTTCAATTTTGAAAGATGATGAATTCATGCAGTATCTAGAACTGCAAGATTATTCTAACAATAATGGCACGTGCTTGTGCATTTTTGCAATTATTCAAAAGATGAAAGATGGCTCATCGGTTATTGATGTTAAATCCCAAATGTTTTGCTTCAAGAGCTTTGACTCTCTTCCTATCAGTTATTTCGGAGTTTAACTTATCAAGTGGTTAAAGAACTTATACCCGGTACATGATGTTGTTCTGTAAGGTGTTTGATGGAAATGACATACTTATATGTATATGCTTTCAGATTGAGAAATACTAAAAATGAAACCTTCTAATGGTTGGTTTGTATATGATAATAAGAAACTATCTTAGCAGCATATTGAACTGCATATTTTGAAAAGCTCCCTAAGGGGTTATCAATACTATGAGGTATGGTATGTGGATAAGGTATGAGGATTACTATTGTTGACATGAACTTACTTTATTTATCTGACGTTACCCGAAATGTCATATATCCCCTACTGAGGTTTCATTGTTGTAAATATTTCGAAATTGATATTAAGTATCGTTATATTTCGAAAACTCCATGTGTATATTTATATATATTGTTGTGCTCTATTAATACTTGCTGGGCAATTCTTTCGCTCATACTTGCTTGTTTTAAATATTAACCTTTCAGAGGAAGGTAGATGTTTGAGGCTTATCTGCATGGCTCAGAAGAAGCAGGCAGTACGCCCTTATGAAGATGATATGATCCAGAAAAGCTATAGCTGGAATAAGTTATATGTAAGTACATTGATGTGTAATATATATTACTTTGTACTGAGTAGTACTAGTTGCTGGTGTACTTCCCAACGAAGCTATACTAGTAGTATAAGATTTTTAAGACATAGTGCGATGTAATAGAATGGATGTAATAAAGCTGTAAAGATTTTAGTTCTTGTTTCTAGCCCTATGACCTAAAAGATGCTTGGTGGTTGGGGTCGAAGAGTTATATTTCAGTTTTAATGGTTACAGATGGTTTAATGTTGTTAAACAGGTAATTTGATGTTAAGGATTTCCGCGTGACGACCAAATCCCTGACCCCGGATTTGGGGCGTTACAGTTTTCTTCTGGAACCTACCTTGCTTCCTAGCCTTTCTGAACTTCATCTTCTTGAAGCCCTTGACTATCATAGCAACCATCTCTATCATATCAGAATCAGTAGAGTCATCATCAGTATCAGAATCAGACTTAGCATCAGTATCTGATGATGAGTCATCAAGAATTGACTCCACAACTCTACTTTTTCTTGAAGAACCTTCTTTAGCTTTTCCTTTTGATTTTGATTCAACATTCAAAGCAACAGATTTTGCTTTGACATTTTTATTGTTCTTTCTCTGTTGAACCTCAAGATCGTAGGTTCTTAGCATCCCATAGACTTCATCAAAAGACAACATCTTCAGATCATATTGATGCCTTATGATTGAAGCTTGAGTATCCCACTCCTCAGTTAGAGCTCTTAGAAACTAGGTATTTGAATCCTCTGGATCATACTCTTTGCCAACTAAAGATAGATTATTCAGCAGTGTTGGAAATCTATCACAGATATCAGTAAGGCTTTCATCAGATCTAGCATCGAACTGCTCATACTCCTGAATCAACAGAGCCCTTCTGTTTCTTTTGATACATTCAGTGCCTTGACATTGAGTTTCCAAAGTATCCCAAATTTCCTTTGCAGTCTTGCATGCTATGACCCTGTTTGACATGACATCACTACGCCATAGATGGCCTGCAGCAACGCTTTTTTTTGGTGTTGCAATGAAAAACGTTACAGTAGCTCTAAACTTGATGACCTGCAACAACGTTTTTTTTTGTGTTGCTGTATTCAAAACATGGTGTTGCCGTAGCTATAGAAAACGTAGCAAGTTGCAACCCTTTGTGAAGTGTTGCCGTTAATATGATTTAAACCCAACTTTTTTAACAAAAATTGAAATAAATAATTATTGTGAATTAAAATTAATTAATTTAAAAAACATATATTTTAAATTTTCGAAGTTTGTTATTAGAGTCAATATTGGCATTTTTATAAAATATAACATTTTTATAATTTGAAAATAGACTAAATTATTAAAAAAAGGTAACAATTTAAATTAAAAAAAAGTAAAAAATTTAATTTTAAAGAAAATGAATAATATTTGAGAAATAATGTCAAGTTTGATATTAAAAATTTTATGTGCATTATTGAACTAAAATAAAACATTTTTATAAAATGAAATTTTTTTATTGGACTAATTATAATATGTATACAAAAATAAGATTTTTGTATTAAATTTTAAAATTGACAAAATATCTAAATTAAAAAAATAATTAAAATTACATAGCAATAGCTTATGTATGTGCTGAAGCAGGAAGAAATTTTTTTGCCAAAGTGATGAGCGGCAAAATTGGCGCCTTGTATTTGGTGAAAAAATCAAACCAAACAACATTCCCCCTCACAAACATTTCCCCCAAATTCACTCTCCCTCTCACTCAACCCTCTCTCTTTCTTTCTCTCGACCCTCTCTCTCACCAGCCTCCTCACTCGACCGTTCTCTCTCTCTTGACCCTCTCTCTCACACCTGCCTCTCTCAATCAACTCTCTTAATTAAACCCTAACTTTTCTCTAACTCATCTATAGATTAAACCCCTGAATTGAATGAGAAGATTATATATGAACACCTAGTTTTAATCAGCTCGAATTAAGAGAAGAGGAACTCGAATTAGTAAGTTATTTTCCGAATTGGTTTTCAAATCTTAGTTTTTATTTTTAATTGAGCTTCTTTTTCACAGATTGGTTGCTTTTTCAACTTGGGTCATCTGTAATTTGTAATTTCATGTGTTAATTAGCATCGATATGTTTGTGTATGCATACCTGTTTTGGTTTATGTTTTCATGACATTTGTTTTTTTTAATTATACTATGTTGAGTTTTTGAGTTATGAGTCAGTTGAAAATCTTTTGCTCAACTGTCCGGTGCTTAAAGATTTAGTTATTAAGAAGTGTGAATATCTTAGTGGCTGTTGTCTCACTGTTTGTAGATATGCTCTCAAGAATTTGATGTTGAAAACTGCTGACCGTATTGATACATTTACATACTGTCTTGTTTCAATTTTTTTTACTTTTACAGAGACGATAGCATGTGTACAGTTGTGTGACTTGTATGCTTATATTCTATATGTGTTTGTTCAGGTTTAGTGAAAATATAGACAAAGATCCAGGTTATGTGGACGTTCCAGCATCAGTTATACCAAAACGTTTGCACCATCTAATGAAACTAATCAAAAGATACAGATTGAATTGAAAAACACTAGAGTTTCAAATTGGGTAGTCTGGTGACAATAATTTCAGAATAATTTGATGTTGCCTTTGTTATTGCCATTTTTGCTTTGTCTTTTAATTTCTTTCTGGTCTTTTACAGGTTAGGAAGGTGGCTTACAGATGCCCGTCATGAACTTGCTCAGGTCGGTAATATCAAGTAGATTATATTTAGATATATACTCTTAACAATTCTGTTTGGTAGTTACATACATGTAGAAATTTTCTGTATTGATAAATAATTCAATTTGTTTGGAAACATTTTTTACCTCTACGGTTCTCAGGTTAAGCAAAGTGTATTTATGTTTTTGCTTGCCAATCCTCTGCAGAATCTGGTTTGTCTCTATAGTCCTCTGTGCAGAAACACCTTTATTACTGGCATGGAAACACCATATTTAAATTCCAAGTATTAGTCTACATTCTTATACAAATCATGTCTATATGACAAATGTGCCTCTATTCTTGAAACAGTTGCCAAGTTCAGGTTATGTGTTGTTATGGTAGATCTGGAATGTGATGGTCTGATCTCTGAGATGTTCCAGCACTTCATAAACTCCATAAGGTATTTGCAGTTGTCATAGCCCCCTGATAATTTATAAAAGTAGACGTGATGTTTACTTTAGAAGTAGACGCGATGTTTACTTTTATGCACGTTACTTTCTCTCTCCCTTTCTCTCGTCACTGTGTCCTAGTCCTTATGGAAATAAGTATGATTTGTTCCTTAGGTTTGGATGGTAACTATGTAAAAGTTATTGTGATTTTGATATCTATTAGAGTCATGATACTACACTTGCTATACTTGGAGCTGTCTTTGTTGATTATTTGCATTGGTCATTTTAATAACCACCTCTTTATTCCAAACTATATATAAGCTTAATTATCAAACTCAAATATGTTGATATATTCAGCTTTAGTTTTTATATTATTTTTAAGATATTCAACAAGAAAGTTAACCAAAGTTGCATGTGCCTATTGAGTCTATCTATTTGATTAGATAGTAAGGGCGTTAAAATCTTGTTTGCTACCAACACGTTTGACAATTAAATGAATTATATGATTCTCAAAATTTATTGTTAATTTTGACACTAATATTCAAATTGTGAGTTTGTATTTTTTATATGAAATATATCCACCTAGATTTTGTCTACACTCGAGTACCCATTTACATTTCTGGCTTTTGAACTTCCTTTCTTTTATTAGACTTGTTTCTAACATGATTGTTATGATGAGCCGTGCATGCTCTTATGTTGATTTTGTAAGTAATAAAGCTCCTTACTGTCAATTTTCAACAGAAAATTTGACTTGGTATAGTCAGCAAATTAACTAAAAGTTGATAAAGTCATGTATTGTTTACTTTCTTTAACAGCTTACCATTGTTTTCACTAATTTTTTCAGGGATGATCATCCGAAAAATATCTTTAAATCCATGGAAACAATAATTACAGTTGTACTGGAAACATGTGAAGATGTTCCCATTGAGCTTTTGATGCCTATACTGGATAGTTTAAGAAGGAAAAATGAGGTCAGCAACTATATGATGCATCTTAAATCCTATATGAAAATTTGCAAAATTATCCATTCCTGCTTAACCTTTTAAGGAATGTTCTCCTTGATGTTTCAGACATCGCAACATCTGCACTGTCACTTTAAAAGTTTTATTATTTCCTTGCGTCTCTTTATAAACTGGGAAATGAGCTTACATAGAGAAAGTTGAAATTAGTTAATATGCAGTTTTTCAAAGAGTTACAG
Organism: Kitagawia praeruptora; assembly: GCA_037693485.1. Taxonomy (NCBI): domain Eukaryota; kingdom Viridiplantae; phylum Streptophyta; class Magnoliopsida; order Apiales; family Apiaceae; genus Kitagawia; species Kitagawia praeruptora. Next base: position 139,181,866 of record CM075351.1, on the reverse strand, counting down.
TCACTTAGCAAAGAGGAGAAATTCTATTTAAGACAAAAACCGTTGTCTCACTTGAGAGTGGAAAATTATCAGGTAATATATCTAAATGTTTCAAATATGCACACGTTCTTGTCGTCATATGCTAGTTCCCTGGCAAAAATGTTTATATATTAAGTTTCTTTAACTTGCATTTCTGTTTACTCCTAGACAAATTGGTGAAACATATAAATGACCCCTGGAAGATAAAGTGTGTTCTCCGATTTGTTACTGGTCCAAAATACTACCATACTTAAATCAACTTTGCTGTTTTTGGTTCTTATCAGCGTCAGTTCTAATTATTTGGTTGTCTTTTTTTAACTTCTTCATTTCTGGTACTATGCAGATTGCTGCTACATTGGCTGTGCTCATTTCACAGATATGTTATGCATTTTCCATTATTAGGTCTGAATCTTGTTGATAGCCATAGAACTTGCAACAATTAGTATAAGCCATGTCTTTTACATCTCAATTAGTAAACAACTGTGATTCTATGTAAATACTCGTGCTCAATCGGCCATCCTATTTTCACAGGTTGCCGTCGCTCTTTCACATGCTGCAATTTCGGAAGAATCTATGCGGGCACGTGATCAGCTAATGGAGCAGAATGTTGCTCTGGATTTAGCTCGCCAAGAGGAAGAGATGGCTATTCGTGCTCGCAATGATTTTCTAGCTGTGATGAACCATGAGATGGGGACACCTATGCATGCAGTTATCACCTTATCTTCACTTCTCCTTGAAACAGAATTAACCCCAGATCAAAGAATGATGATAGAGACAGTACTGAAGAGCAGCAATCTCCTGACAACACTCATAAATGATGTTCTGGATCTTTCTAGACTTGAAAATGGAGAAGGATTTTATTTCTTATTAGTGTAGTATTGGATTGTAATTTCTTTTTTGGGGTTAAGGGTTATGAAGCCCATTAACTTGTATTGATGAATTTTATATTGGTGTAATAAAACAAGTTTACAATTTTTTGGAAATGCATATATACAAATTGTTCCTTTTAAATTTTTATTATAAATGTGTTGTAGGTATTATATATTGTTGTCATCAATTGCTCAAAATTTGTTTATGTGGGGCCCACTAAAAATCCATGGGAGGGGCTCACATGTGGGACCCACATACGGGTCCCAATTTTGATAAATGTTAATAACTATGGCAACACTAGTTTAGTGTTGCAATACATTATGTTTAACGTTGCCATAGAAGTTTCTGGTAACAAAAGTAGTAGCGTTACCGTAGTGAACAAAAGCGTTGCCGTAGACCCCTACGGTAGCTGTGCCAAATGCAACGCTGAAAAAGCATTGCCGTTTCGTTTATTTTCTTTACAGCAACGTTTTTTTGGCTTGCTGCAACATTTTGAAAACGTTGCTGCAGGCCATCTATGGCGTAGTGCATTATCAAGACTGTTGTGCAAAATATTTTTTACCTTTGCATCTTTTAGCACTTGAGCCTTTTTTTCTGGAGTCCACTCACTCTTTACCTTGATGATATAGTGTTCAGCAACAGTTTCAGTTCTTGCAACTAATCTTGTTAGAAGAAATGGTCCATCATTGATCCTGTCAAGATAGTCAGGATCAGTAGCTTCCAGATACATTAACATCTTCACCTTCCATGTTGGATACTCAGTTTTCATGAGAATGGGAATCTTAATTCTTTCATACTTGCTTGTCGACATCTTAAGATCGTTTCTGATTACTATTAATCAGTTTCGCTCTGATACCAATTGTTGCCCAGTAATTAAAAATTGTAGAATGGGGGTTGAATACAATTGTATAAGATTTTCGACTTAAACAGAAATAACACAAGTATGAATCAATAACAGCTTTATTAATTCTGATATAAAACTGTTACAAAACTCTCTTAAGAAATTCTTATGTTCTTAAGAGCTGCTAGGTTACAAGATAACTCGTGTATGCGATTACAATCATGTAAAACCTAAACCGTGTTTATATAGCATACACAGCTACACTATCAATTACAAGATATTCTAAATCAATTACATATTACTATGAATGCATATCCTGTATGATAGCTGCCTTCCTATAAATTAGGAACCGGCATATCAATCTTCCTTGATCGCTGGTCTGATGAGAATCTTCATGTAATCCTGACCAGCTTCTAATACTGACAATACCTTCATACTGACATCGTATTACTGATGACGTCAGCATCAGTATCTTGATCATTAACAACCCAAATCCTGATATCACTTGAATCAATATCTAACATCATGCATTAGAAAAAGCACTTTCAAGGTAATATATGTTTTTCAATTATTTATCCATATATTTATGGATATATTTATACATATAGCGAGTAAAATCTTTCAATGCTGAAATGGGAAGAGGGAGCAGACCCCCAGTAGTAAAAAATCTTGTGGTAAGTATTTAATTATATCCTATTGCATGTGTGGTCAAGTTACTATCTATTGATGTTTATATATAGATATTGACCACTTAATATTACTGAAATAGGGATCGCCTAAACAGCTAGGAGGTTATGAATGTGGTTACATCGTCATGCGCTATATGAAAGAGATCATTTTTGACAAAGAAATGACTTTTATAAGCAGGGTATTTTATTTTTTATGTTGATCATTAATTGTAAAAAAAAAAATTGTGCATATATCTGGTGGTTATCCTAATTATTTTTTGTGTGTTGCAATTTTCAGTGGGCGACCAAGACTCAGGATTCTTATAAAATGGAGGAGCTTGATGATGTGCGCTTCGAGGCTGCAGCATTCATCAAAGACAAGATGTGATCAGGCAACAACTTTTTAATGCACTTTATCTACTTTTTGAATCCCTTCGTATGTATGTGATACTTTTGATGTTATTATGAATATTTTAGAAGTTTGGTAATTAGTTCGTGGATGTTAGGAGGATTGGTTTGTGTTGGAGGTTGGGTTTGGATTTTGTTGGAGGTTACTTTTGGTTTTTGTTGGAGGTGGATGGTTATGTATATTGAATGTTGAATGTATGACTTGGATGGTTTTTATTTGTTGAATGTTCAATGTTGAATGTTTGTTTTGTTTTTGAATTCATTTTCTTGGCTAGTGCATAAAATCATCAGCAGGTTATTGAAGAAATGTATTAAATTTTAACATCACTTTCAATTTTTGGTCAACTGATGTTAAAAGTCTAAATGAACAATTGTTTTACCAGAAAATGGATGTCTAAATGACCAAAGCACATCAGGCATTGAGTAATAAACCGATGCTAAAGGTGGTATTACACATCTGTTTTATAACAAGAACAGATGTTAAAGGAAATATTAAACATCAATTATATTACAAAAACTTATGTTAAAGGTTGTATTAAACATCATTTCCTTAATTAGCTTATGTCTAAGCTATAATTAAACATCGGTTCTCCTATCAAAACTGATGTTAAACAAGAGGAAAGACATCCTTTATTTGTTAAAATATGATGTCTATGATTATTTTTCTCTTATGTGTGGTATGTTTATATTGACCTAAGCCTCCTAATATAAAATTTTTTAAATTGTACTACTTCAATATTACTTTAAATATGAGGCAAAGACATCAGTTTTTTTTACGTTAACTGATGTCTATAGACAGCTTTAACATCGTTCAGTTATCATAGGATGTCTAAGCTTGTATTAAACATCATTTCTTATTTATAAACCGATGTTAAATAGTAGGAAAAACATCAGTTTCTTCTCGGGAACCGATGTCTATAGACATCTTTGACATCGGTCAGGAACCGATGTTAAAGACCCCCCCCCCCCACTTTATCTACACCAACAAAGACATCGGTTGTGAAACACTTTTAACATCGGCAAAAAACCGATGTTGTAGGGGGTTTTTCCAGTAGTGCCATCTGTATCCAGATTTAACATTATATAAACCATCAGTAGACCTGGACCAAGCCATTCTATCGCCAACTAAACGTTGACGCACAAAGGTTGCCAGCATTAGCATGGTTAACAATAAAGAGTTCACATACTTTATCAGTGTCCCAGATTTTGCTTCCTGGGTAGAACAGACTTGACACTTTCTCGTTCCTACCTTCATAGATATGCAGACTATCGACCTTAAACTCATGCTTATTCCTTAACCAAGGATCCTTAGTTGCCACAATATCTTCTCCATCCCCTACTACCCAACGAAAACCTCCAGCTAAGATCTCTTTCACTCGCCATATACCCAACCATAAAAAGCTAAAACTTTGTCCTTTACCAGTGTTTAAGATATTTGTATCAGAGAAATACCTTACTTTGAGAATCCGAGAAACCAACAAATCTGGCTCTTTAATGCATTTCCAAACATGTTTACCAAACAGGGCGATATTGAAACCATATAGACTCCTAAAACCCAGCCTTCCTTTTCCCTTGGACATGCTCATCGAATCACAGGAGTGCCAGTTTAGACTTTTATGCTGACTCATTCCCGACTTCCACCAGAAATTGTTAAATAACCTCTCAATCTCCTACAAAAAAAAGTTCTAGGCAGTAAAAAGCATGACATACAATGAGAAGGTAACGACTGAGCTACATTTCTTATTAAGACTATTTTGCCAACTCTTGAGATCGGTTTGGAAGACCAACTTTGAATTCTTTTGCAGACTCTTTTTTTCCAAAACCAAAAACTCTTTTCTTAGAACAACCAACAACCGAGGAAAGGCCCAGGTATTTGCTACTTGTAATATCATTGTGGACTTCCAAAATTTCTGAAAGTTCTGCTTGTTTATTGGAAATTGATAGCCTGACCAGAGACACCAGCGTAAGCATTTAAAATATCCTTCACTTGAGTAGCTTCATCTCTTGTAGCCTTGAAAAAGAAAAACTATCATCCGCGAAAGGTGGATGGGAAACTACAGGGGCCGAAGGAGTAATACGATAAACCTGAATCCGACCAGCTTCAGAAGCATTATCAAGGGCATTAGATAAGCCTTCTACACAAAACAAGAAAAGATACGGAGACAGAGGATCTCCTTGACGGAGCCCTCGTTTTGGAATAATAGGCCCAACTAACATGCCATTGAAATTAACATCATCAATAACTGTGGTAACACATCTCATCATCCAATTAATCCATTTGCTACTAAACCCCATCAGCCTCATTCTCTGCTCCTAATACCCCCAACTAACTCTATCATAGGCTTTGCTGATATTCAATTTTAACACAATCTCCCCATCTTGCCCTCCTTTCATTCTTCTCATATAATGGATAATCTCAAAAGTCACTACAACATTATCAGTAATGTTTCTGTCCTAAACAAAAGAGGACTGATTTTCAGAAATTAAACCTGGTATAACCCTTTTCAGTCTATTAGCAAGGACTTAGACATAATTTTATAAAGCACGTTACATAAAGCAATGGGCCTAAAATCCTTCATATGACACGCACCATCTTTCTTCGGGATTAAAACAATATTAGTACTATTCAAATCCGCGGGAAAAGAGTTATCTTGGAGCCAATCTTTGCAGCAATCATAAACTTCCCTACCCATCAATTTCCAAAAATTTGATAAAAAGCCGGATTTAAACCATCCGGTCCTGATGCCTTCTCAGGATGCATTTGGTTGACCGTAAGCATTCTGTTCTGCTCACTTGATATAATTCTCGGACTCACACTATTATCAGCTAAAAGATCACTATCAGGCCCAACAAAAACTTTCACAAAGTAATCCTTAACCATACTACACATACCTACTGCATCATTCACTCGAGTACCATCATACGCCTGGAGAAAACTTAGTTTGAAACTAAGTTTGGAACATATGTAAGTGTAAAATAAATAATAAAAAATTTATTAACGTAAATAAAAATTTAATATTAAATTAAATAATTAATACATTAATAATAATAATAATAATAATAATAATAATAATAATAATAATATTAATAATAATAATAATAATAATATACGACCATCCGTGCTTTGCACAGTTATAGGCTAGTGTTTATAATTTTTTTATTTGTAAAATTCTAAAACTATTTAATTCTAGGGATAAGTTCAAAACTACATACTATTCGGCTTTTAAAAATATACATCCGAACTTTATAAAATTCTAAAGTTACCATCCATACTTTTCTTAATTTAAAAAAAAATGTTTTGCAACCTCATTTGCAACTTCAGGGCGGCGCTAGCCGTGTGAGTTGCAAATGAGGTTGCAACTGAAAACTGGAAGTTGTAAAGGTTGCAAAAGTTGTAACTGAAAACTGGAAGTTGCAAATGAGGTTGCAACTGAAAACTGGAAGTTGCAAATGAGGTTGCAAAAGTTGCAAATGAGGTTGCAAATGTTGCAAAGGTTGCAACTGAAAATTGGAGGTTGCAAAAGTTGCAAAGGTTGGAAATTCGTCTGCTCCCCTATATAGCATATAAGGTTGCATACCAACCTTATATGCAACCGAAAACTGAAAACTGGAAGTTCCAGTTTTCAGTTGTCATTTTTTACCTCTTTTTTAAAGTCTATTATATATATATATATATATATATATATATATATATATATATATATATATATTTATATATAATAGATTTCAAAAAAGAGATCGAAAATGACAAATGAAAACTGGAACTTGCAATTAGAAATTCGTCTACTCCCTTTACGCAACCTCATATGCAACCTTATATGCAATCGAAAACTGAAAACTGGAAGTTCAAGTTCCAGTTTTCATTTGTCATTTTCGACCTCTTTTTTGAAATCTATTATATATAATAGATTTCAAAAAAGATGTTGAAAATGAGAACTGAAAACTGGAACTTACCATCAGAAATTCGTCTGCTCCCATATATAGCATCGAAGTTGCAACTTTTTCAACTTCCAATTTTCAGTTGCAACCTCATTTGCAACTTCCAGTTTTCAGTTGCAACCTCATTTGCAACTCACACGGCTGGCGCCGCCCTGAAGTTGCAAATGAGGTTGCAAAACGTATTTTTAGAAAAATAAAAAGTTAAAAACAAAGTCGGTAGTATTTTTGTAAAAGTAAAAGTATAGAATTGAAAGAGGAAGTTAATGATAGTAAAAACGTAAAAGAAAGTTAAAAACATATACCCCCTCCGTCCCTAATTAGTTATCCAGTTTGACTTTTCAGTGGTCAAATTGACTAACTTTTGACCGAAGATTAAAATTAATTCGTTTATTATTTTAGAAATCTGAAAATCACATATTAAAATAGATTAGAAGTAGTTTACAATGGTATAATTTTTTTAAATATTTTTCATTATGTAATATATATAAATTTCAGTCAAATTTGAGTCAATTTGACCAATAAAAATAGAAACTGGACAACTAATTAGGGACGGAGGGAGTATATTTTTGTAAATATCCCTTAATTCTAATAATTTGAATTTTTTATATTATGAATTTTTCGGTAATATATTAATATATTTATTTTGATAAACATCTTACCAAAGTTTTGTATGTTATACTTATGATAAGTATAATTGTATAAATGATAAGTGGATTTATATCCACTTGGATCATTCTAATTCGGCTTAAATTGGTGTCTTGGTCTCAAGTATTGGTGTGTTTTGATTTGTTTTTGTGAGAATTGTGTAGGATGCATTTTTAGGTGAAGGATTGGAGTTTGCAGTGTTTATATGGTGTTTTAAAGGTCAAGAGAGCAAGTGCTGGGAATTGCATTCGAAGACAAGGAGAATCAGAAAAGAAAAAAAAAAGATGAAAGATATCTCCTAATCAGAACCCTCAGCGCGGGCGCGCCGTATTTTCACTAGAGCTGCGCGCGGGCGCGCGAGAAGGACAGACTTTGCTGAGGCGCGCGGGTGCGCGAGAAATCGCCTTGTGGAGCGCGCGGGCGCGTGGGATCCCGACAGAAACATTCTGGAATTTGATTTTAAAGAGGAAATTGCCGTTTTACTTTTCCTATTCGACATGGCGATTGTGTTGGACGATTAGAAGCTTCTGGAATTCAATTTAAACATGGGAATTGCAATTCTATTCCATTCAAGAAAGGAAATTGCCGGAATTCTATCCTAAATCAAAGACGGTAATTGCTTGGTTGAGGAGGCACTTGGGGCTATAAATACACACCTTGGGGCACAGAAAATTGATCATCGACTCACTAAAATTCGTTCAGAGCACGAAGAGAGAGAAGCCAAGGTGAGGATTGTGACGACAAGAAGATCTAATCATAGTTTTCTTGTATTCCTTTGTGGAGGCGTATCTTTTGGATGCTTGTTACTTTTCCGGATTTGTTCGCTAAACCTTATTCTATTATTGATTTATTCATCTTCTTTATCTTGTTTGATATCATGCTTTCGTCAAATCCCATGGTGACGAGAGGTTCGATTATGAACTAATCGTTGTCGTGGGATCCTAGTGGATTTATCTATGTAGCTTAGTAGTTTGCATGCCTTAAAGATTTATTTGTGGTGAATTCTTGATATCCTCGTATGGTTAATCTTAATGCTTTTAGATGCGTAGCTAACATCTAAATTGAATTGTTAATCTCTTGCTAAACGAGAGTTGATCTTGAGATTTAGAACTTGCCATGCTAGCATAGGATAGGTTGATGTTTTAAAATCATGATTTGTGGCATGAATAGAGATATTATGCTACCCTATGTGATCTAAGTGGATAACTTGTGCTTCAACCTTTATGTTTTCAAATTCTATAGAGATATAGGGTCTAAACATAATAGGTGCCTATTCATCTTCTATCTCTTTTGTGGATGTATGCGTAGATTGGTACTAGTATACCGAGAGGTAACTTTTACTTATTTCGTATTATTCGATCAGTTATCAAAACCATCACATGTTTTAATTAAAGGCTGCAACTCTAAGTGAAGTAGATAATGAAACTAGGATTCCATGTTTATTCTCATATAAGTAATTCGAATTTAATTCTTGTCAATTAGTTAATTCTTCGATTTATAATTTGCATCTTAGTTTAAGTTAGATAATCAAATCAAATTTGCTACTTTTCTTAGCAGTGAATTAAAACCATACATTGTTGCATAGGCATATTTACTGAGTAAAACTTAACCAGATCTTTGCGGAACGAACTTTAATTGTATTACTTGTGACTAAGTGCGCTTGCGTGATTTTAGCATAACAAGTTTTTGGCACCGCTGCCGGGGATCATCGGTGTTTTATTTTAGTTTATGTGCTTATCAATAGTGGTCGTTAGCGTTCACTGACTCGGATTTCTTACTTAGTTTGTTTGTTTCGTGGTGTTTCAGGTACTTAAGTTTGTATGCGAACACGCTTACAAGCTCGTTTGGAAGAACTGGCGGAAGACGATCTTGTTGAGAATTTAGAGAATAAGAACGAGGAAACTGAAACTACAATCGAGATGGGTGATGCTAAAGCTTTGAAGGAGTATTCACAGCCAAAGATCAATGATATCCAGTCTAGTATCATCAGCCAGCCATCACGGCTAATGACTTCGAGATCAAGCCGGGCACTATTCAGATGCTACAGAATTTGGTTCAGTTTAGGGGTGCTTCTACGGAGGATCCTAACATGCATATTCGGGACTTTATCGAGATCTTTGATACTTTCAAATTCAATGGTGTTTCGGATGATGCTATCAAGTTGAGGCTTTTCCCATTCTCTCTGAGGGATAAGGCTAAGGGATGGTTACACTCTCTACCACCTGGTTCTATTGCTACATGGGAGGATCTTGCTCAGAAGTTTCTTACTAAATTCTTCCCTATGGCAAAAACTGCAGCACTGAGGAACCAACTAGCCCAATTTCAACAGCAATCTGAAGAATCTTTGTGTGAGGCTTGGGAACGTTACAAGGAGATGCTTCGTAGGTGTCCACATCATGGCATACCTGACTGGATGGTTATCAACAGTTTCTACAATGGGTTGGGAGCACAATCTAGACCTATGCTAGATGCAGCATCAGGTGGAGCTCTTTGGGCGAAGAACTATGATGAAGCTTATGATCTTATTGAGACGATGGTTGCTAATGAATATCAAAATCCAACCCAAAGGCTATCTCAAGGCAAGGTAGCAGGAATTTTGGAAGTAGATACAGCTTCAATGATTACAGCTCAATTGAAAGCTCTTGCTATGAAGGTGGATGCTCTTGCAAATTATGGAGTATAGCAGGTGGCTAGTGTTTGTGAGCTATGTGCTGGCGCACATGAGACAAATCAGTGTGCTATCTCTTCTGAATCAGCACAGTTCGTGAGTAATTTCCAGAGATCTAATGCACCAGTTCCAGCTACTTATCATCCTAATAACAGAAATCATCCCAACTTCAGCTGGAGCAACAATCAGAATGCTCAACAATCTTATCAGCAAGCGAAGCCATTCAATCAAGGCTATCAATAGCCTTATGCTCCAGGGGCACCATATCAACCTCCTGGATTTCAGCAGCACCAGCCCCAGACTCATGTGGGGCAATCTTCTAATGAAAAAACAGATGATGTGTGGATAGCGGTAAAGAACCTACAAGCTGGCCAGAAAGTCTTGGAAACTCAGATAGGACAGATTGCAAGCGCTTTACTTAGTAGGCCTCAAGGAACTCTTCCTAGTGATACAGAGACTAATCCAGGCAGGAGGGAAGTTGTCCATGAACAGGTGAAAGCAGTCACTTTGCGATCCGAAAAGGTTACAACCGATCAAAAATCAGCAGCTAAGGAAGAAGAAGAAGTTCAGAATCAGCAAGTTGAAAAGTCTGCAGTTGAAAAATCTAGCTTGGTGGCTGATCAGCTAGATGGTGAAGTGGAAAAGAGCAAGAAGTCTGTTGAAAAGTCTATTTCGGAGCAGTCTACAAAGGATCCTCAGATATATCCTCCTCCTCCCTTTCCTCGACGCGTGCAGCAAAGTAAAGAAAAGCAACTTCAGAAATTTTTGGACGTCTTCAAGAAATTGTCCATTAATATTCCTTTTGCTGACGCATTAGCGCAGATGCCGAGCTATGCAAGGTTTATGAAGGATATCCTTTCGAAAAAGAGAAGGTTGGAAGAATTTGAAACAGTGGCATTGATAGAGGAGTGCAGTGCGGTGTTGCAACAGAAATTGCCTCCTAAACTTAAGGATCCAGGAAGCTTTACAATTCCATGCAAAATTGAAAAGTTGTCTTTTGGCAAATGCTTATGTGATTTGGGATCTAGCATTAATCTCATGCCCTTGTCTGTTTTCAAGCAACTTGGCTTACCGGATCCAAAACCTACCAACATCTCCTTGTAGTTGGCTGATCGGACTATCACATATCCGAGGGGTATAGTAGAGGACGTCTTGGTGAAGGTTGATAAGCTCATCTTTCCTGGCGATTTTGTGATTCTAGATTTCGAAGAAGACAAGAAGATTCCCATAATCTTGGGAAGGCCTTTTCTAGCTACAGGTCGTACCTTAATCGATGTGCAAAAAGGAGAGCTTACAATGAGGGTACAAGATCAGAATGTTACCTTTAATGTGTTCAAGGCCATGAAATTTCCGACCGAGGATGATGAGTGTTTCAGTGTGGAGATGGTTGATACGGGTCAGGCAATAGAGTTTGATCAGTTGTTGAGCGAAAAGTTGGACGTGCACAATCTCGAGCATCACATCAGTGATTCCATTGATAATTCTTCCATTCAAGAACTCTCGAAGGTGAAGCTTGGGAAGCTTCCACCATACTTGAAGTATGTCCTTGTGGATGATGAACTTGTAATTTTTGAAGTATGCCAAGATAATGTGTTAAGAAGGTGGATCATGGATGATGAGGTAGAAGAGTGTTCTTATCAATCAACTGTGAAGCATAAGCACCTTAGAGGTGTGAAGAAGAAAAAGAAAAAGTCCATTGGAGGAAGAGGCAAAGTGAAGTTTGATTTAGAAAAGATGTGGGAAGATAGCAAGAAGGTTGTCAGACAATGGGTGAATGGTCCTTCTGCTAAGGACAAGTCGAATGCGATCTTCGAGCCACCATGATTTGAATCATATTTGTCCGGCTAAATGACGTTAATGACAGCGCTTCGTGGGAGGCAACCCATGTGTTTCGGTATTTTTAACTATGTTTCTACTTTCCCTCGTATTTACTTCCATTCAATGAGGTCATTGAATATCTTGGGGGTGGTTTGGGGGAAAAGTATTATATATGTAGTATTAGTATTTCAGCGCTTCGTGGGAGGCAACCCATGTGTTTCGGTATTTTTAACTATGTTTCTACTTTCCCTCGTATTTACTTCCATTCAATGAGGTCATTGAATATCTTGGGGGTGGTTTGGGGGAAAAGTATTATATATGTAGTATTAGTATTTCATTGTGTTCATGTAGGATATCATGTTGCATATTAGTCATAATTCATGCATTTATGTTCGTATTATTTACGTTTGTTTCATATAGGACATTTATTTTCGTTGTTTTACAATGTGAGTTCATGTTAGTGCATTTTCATGGCATGCATAATTCATGATCCCTTAAGACGAGCTGATTCTGATTGATAGGTAGATGTTTAATTGAGTGTGATGATGATGAGTAGAGGGCTGATTTATAGTTCCTAGGAATTGGCTTGCATGTTATGGGAACAAAACTAATTACACAGTCTCATTGGGGTGCTTTTGGGCTAGGTTAGGGTCATGCCTGTTGAATGTTTGAGATTTAATCACTTGTTTATTCTTAGAATTTTCGTTATTCCCTTTATAGCGTAGGAACACTAAAGTCTAAGTTTGGGGGAAAACAGGAATTTCATGTTAAGTTGTAATAATTATTAAATAATGGCTAGGTGTCAAATGGCTAGTAGCCAGCTCATATTTATATGAGTAGTCTAGGGTTGGAAATGAGAAAGGTTCATTCCAGATTGCATGAAAGAAAAAAAAAAAGAGAAAAAAAAAGAGAAAGAAAAAAAAAAGAGTCAAATATTTTGTTTGTTATATGCAAAATTAACCAGAGTGAGCTCTTTAACACTCGAGTAATTAAGTCTGAGGGGATTTAGTCCTAGTAACCTAAAGCCCTTGTGGTTTGGGATTGCTGACCTAACACTCGCTACATGGGTATTATTGTATAAGCCTTTGGGGTCTCATTCATTGCACGGTTAAATAAGCATGTGTATTGTATTATGTGTCGTAGTATAGAAATAAAAGCATTAGTTTCTGTCTACCTTGGATGATGGTGGAGGTGTTCCTAGGTTATGGAGTGTTCACAGTCTATTCTAGTTATAAACCTGTGATTGTCTTGACAGAAAGCATGTATGATTTTTGACCTAGTGTTAGGAGTATTGCTGATGAGCATCGCACACACGCACGTTTCTGTTCATGTATTGTTAGTATACGGGAATTTAGTCGAGCTCTGCTTGGATTTGTTGCATTCTTTGAGATATTTGCTTGTTAGTTGGTTTTGGTAAGTTTGAGGGGATCTTTGCATTTTAGTTGAATTCATGCATTGCATTGCATTGGATTTTGTGGGTACATTCACTATAGGCCCTCACGAGACCTTACTCGTCCACTAGGGCTGCCTAGGGGTTTAAAGGGCTTGTTGCATATGCCAAATGCAACCGTGATCACCTACGGAAGTGGTACTAGTTAGTTGTATATATTTTTGTCTGTCTATGCTTGAGGACAAGCATCGGTTTAAGTTTGGGGGTGTGATAAGTGGATTTATATCCACTTGGATCATTCTAATTCGGCTTAAATTGGTGTCTTGGTCTCAAGTATTGGTGTGTTTTGATTTGTTTTTATGAGAATTGTGCAGGATGCATTTTTAGGTGAAGGATTGGAGTTTGCAGTGTTTATATGGTGTTTTAAAGGTCAAGAGAGCAAGTGCTGGGAATTGCATTCGAAGACAAGGAGAATCAGAAAAAAAAAAAAAAAGATGAAAGATATCTCCTAATCAGAACCATCAGCGCGGGCGGGCCGTATTTTCACTAGAGCTGCGCGCGGGCGCGCGAGAAGGACAGACTTTGCTGAGGCGCGCGGGTGCGCGAGAAATCGCCTTGTGGAGCGCGCGGGCGCGTGGGATCCCGACAGAAACATTCTGGAATTTGATTTTAAAGAGGAAATTGCCGTTTTACTTTTCCTATTCGACATGGCGATTGTGTTGGACGATTAGAAGCTTCTGGAATTCAATTTAAACATGGGAATTGCAATTCTATTCCATTCAAGAAAGGAAATTGCCGGAATTCTATCCTAAATCAAAGACGGTAATTGCTTGGTTGAGGAGGCACTTGGGGCTATAAATACACACCTTGGGGCACAGAAAATTGATCGTCTACTCACTAAAATTCATTCAGAGCACGAAGAGAGAGAAGCCAAGGCGAGGATTGTGACGACAAGAAGATCTAATCATAGTTTTCATGTATTCCTTTGTGGAGGCGTATCTTTTGGATGCTTGTTACTTTTCCGGATTTGTTCGCTAAACCTTATTCTATTATTGATTTATTCATCTTCTTTATCTTGTTTGATATCATGCTTTCGTCAAATCCCATGGTGACGAGAGGTTCGATTATGAACTAATCATTGTCGTGGGATCCTAGTTGATTTATCTATGTAGCTTAGTAAATTGCATGCCTTAAAGATTTATGTGTGGTGAATTCTTGATATCCTCGTATGGTTAATCTTAATGCTTTTAGATGCGTAGCTAACATCTAAATTGAATTGTTAATCTCTTGCTAAACGAGAGTGGATCTTGAGATTTAGAACTTGCCATGCTAGCATAGGATAGGTTGATGTTTTAACATCATGATTTGTGGCATGAATGGAGATATTATGCTACCCTATGTGATCTAAGTGGATAACTTGTGCTTCAACCTTTATGTTTTCAAATTCTATAGAGATATAGGGTCTAAACATAATAGGTGCCTATTCATCTTCTATTTCTTTTGTGGATGTATGCGTAGATTGGTACTAGTATACCGAGAGGTAACTTTTACTTATTTCACGTTATTCGATCAGTTATCAAAACCATCACATGTTTTAATTAAAGGCTGCAACTCTAAGTGAAGTAGATAACGAAACTAGGATTCCATGTTTATTCTCATATAAGTAATTCGAATTTAATTCTTGTCAATTAGTTAATTCTTTGATTTATAATTTGCATCTTAGTTTAAGTTAGATAATCAAATCAAATTTGCTACTTTTCTTAGCAGTGAATTAAAACCATACATTGTTGCATAGGCATATTTACTGAGTAAAACTTAACCAGATCTCTGCGGAACGAACTTTAATTGTATTACTTGTGACTACGTGCGCTTGCGTGATTTTAGCATAACAATAAACTCTTTTACAAATATTTAACAACGTTTTCCAAAATTTAATATTTTAGTACATACTAGTTGACGCATAACCGAATGACGGGATTAATAAACGTTAATACTTAAAAATAATATCAAACCCGTAAACGCGAATTCAATTGATAATGAGAAAATTCTCAAGTATTCTTTATTCAATCAAAAATAATCCTCCAATACAATACATGATGTTGTTTTATCTAGGTAGGGATGTAAAATCCTTAAAACAAAAAGAAATAAAAAAAAGTTGAATTTAAATATAGTGTTTATTATAAATCAGCATGATCATGCTTAGCGTGCTCATCCTTTATCCTTGTTTTCAACGACCTAATTTTCATGGTGCCTTTATCCTTGTTTCCAACGACCTAATTTTCATGATTTAGCATTATCACGTAGCCTGTCAACCTTGTCGTGCTAATCTTGCTGAAATCTTATTTTGGCATGATCCGACAGTTCTCAACATGAACATGTTGTCTTACATCTACTGGAATCGATCTTGTATCTCCATGGTGATATCTTTATAAGCAAATACCTTATTGAAACCTTATACTTAACTTTCTCCTCTAAAATATCTTTTAGGCATGAAGGCATCATAAGAATTATCCCAAATAAATCACGATTGACTATTGCAATCATACACTTAGAATCAACATTAAAAAGCTTAAGTGTTGTTCAAGAAACATTACACATTCTTATGGTGACTTCAAGACACCATTTTCTCTCAACGGATGCAAAACATAGTTCCTATCATTATTTATGAAGTCAATTGTTTTTCGTACTTATCCGAAATAAAGTCAAATCAAATTGAAACGGTCTACCCAATACTAACTGACACGCACATCAAAATTATCAAAAGCTGTAATATTCTTGTAAGTCAAACTAGCAACGTCAATCACATAATTTTCATTTATGGTATAGTGACGATCAATGGATTATTCCAAACAACATTATGTGCTTTTACATGAATTTGCAAGGAAACTTGATTTCATTAACCATATCCCTCAAACTAAAGTTATCATGATATTGACAATCTATCACAATCTCTAAAGTTTAGGAACACACCTTGCATAATGATTGAACTAAGCTATGATGTTGCGCAACATCTACCGATTTATGAGTGTTCAAGGATAATGTTTGCTCACCTTTGACAACATGTTCATCGTCACCATTTTATATTATCATCTTTATAGCCATTATCAAGTATTTATTTGATGTATTTTTCAACATTCTCAAAATTTTCTTCAACCATATCACCTTCACCACAATTTGTAGACATCAAATTTTGAAAATTCACTTATCATCACCTACTTCAACATTTTCTACACCTTTTATATCTTTCATGTATTCCTCCGCATTAATATAATCAAATGCCTCTTTATCTCCCATATCAAACAAAGTATCATATTTCGGTTGAGGACAAAATGTCAAACACATTCTCAGCATCATTGGCTTCATAATTTTGAATCATATCATCATCTTTCTTACACCCTGTATGCATCTTCGACTCATAATTCTTCATTAGAAACCTCCCGAACATCAATCATTTCATCCTCTTCCAGGATTGTATCGATGTTTTGCCTTCACACCTCTTATTCTTTCGCAACTTCTCCCACCATCTACCAACGCCCCTCAAACGAACCACCATCATTTTAACATTCATATTTTCAGGAACCCCATGACATCGAAAAAGTTATCAACATCATCCTTCAAATCTAGGAACTCCTCAACTCCCATATACCCAAAAAATAATGGTATGATAGCCTTTTCTATATAATCATTGTAACTACGCTGGATGCCCATTTTGACTCAGAGCTACAACTCTACCCAAAAAGATATTTTTTGTCTCGGGTAATTCAATTTCTTTATTCTCTTTCACCTCTACATTGGTACTAATTGCTCATACTTTGTATCAACGTATTCATCCTATCATCTAAAGACTTGTGAGTTGTGGTAAAATCCGTCATAATCTCTACAAAATCTTCTTTGCTTGCTCTGATGCCACTTGACATAGAACGAAAGACTGGGATTAACAAACGTTAATTCTTAAGAATTATATCGAACGCAAAAAAACAAATTAAATTGATAAACTCTGAAATCCAAAAAAAAAAAAAGATGAGAAAATTCTCAAGGGTCAATCAAAGAAAATCCTCCAATACATTACAATGATGTTTTTATTTGTACTAGTGTTCTACATGTGTTACGCACCGAACGATAAAAATTGTTAATTAGTTAATATGAACATATGATTTTAATCATTATTTAAAAAGAGATAATTTCATTCGGATGTAATTAATATAAGTATAAAATTACTTATTCGCCAACTTAAATCAATTGCATTAATATTATCAAACAATAATCATAACATTCATATTCCTCGTTGAAACGTTCTAGGCCCCTTTTTACTATTTTTCAGTTAATTTTGTTTTTCATTTGATTTCTTGCTTTTCTGAGAATATTTCTACCAAGTTCATAAGTTTTTAACCATATTATAAGTTTTGTCATTTTCGAAATTTGGTATATTTAAATTTGCAGTACCATGGGTTTCTGGAATTTATATTATATTAATTTCATCAAAAAAAATTGTATAGGTCGCGATCAATTTTTCGAATACATATTAAATATTAATAAACAGTTATTTCTCACGACCGTTATGAATCGCTAGATCGTCTCTAAAAAATGTTGCATGTTTCAGCGATATGACAAATGATCTTTATTGTGCAAGATCCATTAAATGAATGTAGTTATTATAAATGAAACTTTCATCTAATCTAGCTAGTTTCCGATGTGGTTGTTCAATATCATTTTTACAAATTGTATGCTCTTTTATTTTTACGAATTTGGTTTTGTATTTGGATTTATTTTTAAACCTGAAAAAATTTGGATATGCGTTTGATTTTTACAAAATTGAGACCGAACCCAACCCGTTTTCATCCCTACGCGTATAATAAGACATTTGAAAATGAGTATCACCTATCTTTTTTTCATTTGACTAACATGTTAAAATAAAAAACTATACATGAAACTAAAAATAAGTGTGTAATATATAAACACGTAATCACATTATTATATATGTGTCCTTGTAATTTAACTATCGGTTAGACAACATGAAATTCATTTTCCTTTAATAGTGACTATATCTTTCTAACATATAATAGAAGAAAGCGCTTACGTAGAATTGACAAATCGTGTGTGTTGTGTACATTCATGTCGTGTGTCTTCGGGATCTTCCATGGAAATGACATTAAATTTTTTTTGTACCCAAAATTCGAACATAAAACGATACTAAACTACATAATTTTTTTTACACAAAATGAAAATAATACCCAAAAAGAAAAAAATATGATAGTAATATGCATGTAATGTTACTCTCGGCCCAAGTTATCTAAGTATGTCACTATATAACTGAAAACAACATTGAGATGATAGAAAATAAAACTAAGATTAGGGTACATTAAATGAAGCCCTCTTTTTTCCCCCAATTTTGCTTACTTTTAATAAATAAATATATCTCTATTTGTTTAGAATCTATCTACAAAGTTATTAAATTTTTTTAACTATATTTAAGGTTTTGTTAATATTAAAAAATAAATATTATCAACCAACCAAGCAAATTCAATATGTCTACTCTTACATTGGAATAATGGAATTGAATACTATTACTTCAATTCAACAATAAAAATTTAAAAATGCTCCTTTTATTAGAAATATATAATTTTATATGTATTGACCTATCTTGTTATCAATAATAGTGATTTTTATAACAAAGGCTATAGACATTTCCCTCTCTCATCCTCTCCCAAAAAATACTAAACTAAAGTTTATGGGCTGACATCAACATTTTGGTTGATGATAAGCCCCTTTTATTGTTTTTCTTGATTTTGCTTTATTTTTCAATAAATATTTCCCTTTATTAAGATGATCTAGTACACCGTTGGTGGGTTTTATTTACTGATATATTGGATTTTATCTTGTGAATGATAGCTCCCATTTCTTTTCCTTGATTTTACTTTGTTTTTCAATTAATGTACCTCTTTCTTGAAAGTCTAGTACCTCTTTAGTGAATTTTATTTATCCATATATTGGGTTTCGTCCTTTCTCTTTATGAGAGTAAGTTCTTTTTTTTTTGACATTCGGTATCTTAGATCTACATAATTTTTATATATTGGTTCGTTGATTTGGATAGTATAGAATCGCAGATATGGTCGGTTGTTCACACTACAAGGAAAACTGAATCCGACAACACTTTTCAACCGTTGTCTGAAGAAGAAATTTCCCGTTGTCTATTGAGGCACGGTCTTTGGTACTATCACACAACTGTTTTTCACCGTTGTATAGATTCTATCAGTACAACGGATAATAAAACCTTTGTATGGCATAATTCATACAACGAGAACATCCCGTTGAAAAATTTTGACACAACAGTTTCTAGACCGTAGTTGGATCGAGATAATACAACACCCAACACAGAAGTTGTTAGCCCAAAAAATCCGTTGTTATTTTACACACATGCAACGGTTCTGGACAAAGGTGTGTTATGTTTGTTAACATATATAATATTAGCGTATTATTGGATAGTTCTATTATTATGTTGGTTTCCTTATTAGGATAATTTCCTTTATTATTGTTGGATGTTGGCTATATAAGCTCCTCTTCTATTATAATTGAGAACAAGTTTCATTATAATAAAATCCTATTTTTCTCCTTTCTCCCCATACTTTATCATGGTATCTAGAGCTAGGTTGATTCGATCCGGGATCGGTTGATTGAGAATTGAACGTGATGTATTCCGCATGTTGGATTAAAACATGTTAATTTTTTTTTTCTTTTTGGTTTATTCTTCAAATCGGTTGTTTTTTTTCGATGATATTGATCTAGGTTTCTAATCGTGATTTTTTTTCCCGAATCAGTTAAGATAAATTATCTGGTTGGTTTTAATCAATTGTTTTTTTTCTTCTTCTTCATATTGGTTGGTTTTTTCTTGGGTAAAAAATTTATTCTGGGTAAACATGTTAGTTTCGTTTTGTTTTGTTTGAGACTCTCACACACACTCTTTGTTTCTCTCTTATTGATGGTATTGGCTTAGTTGGTAAGATTGTTTTGGTTTTACTTTTCCCTTCTCTTTCCCTTTTTCTTTCTCGTGTTTATGATGGGAGTAGCCCTAGGCACATCTGTACAACTTCTTTCTAAAAAATTAGAATCGTCCGCTTCAATCAATAGAATCACCCGTTTCATCCAAATTCGTCGTTGTGATCATTTTCTCCATCATGGTTCTCATCTCCATCTTTGATTTCGCTGTCGCGGTCACCGTTTTTGTCATGATTTTAGAATTAGCAACTTTGGATTCATTTGGATACGTTGTTCCGTTTCTTGTTGGAAAACTCCCGATTTTCCATCGTGAGTTTGAGGGGGGATGTTAACATATATAATATTAGCGTATTATTGGATAGTTCTATTATTATGTTGGTTTCCTTATTAGGATAATTTCCTTTATTATTGTTGGATGTTGGCTATATAAGCTCCTCTTCTATTGTAATTGAGAACAAGTTTCATTATAATAAAAGTCTATTTTTCTCTCTTCTCCCCATACTTTATCAGTGTTAATCAATTTCTACACCGGTTTCTTTATTCGAATAATTTATTGTACAACGGTTCACTAAGATGATAAACTTTGTTGGAATGTATGTCAAACAACAGTTTTACACCCTTGTCAGAGCTAATATGAGTTTATGACAGACAACGTTTATTAAAAACCCCTTCATGGGCTAAAAATAGACTAGACAATGGTTTGTTTACGAAAAGAAAACTATGCTAGACAATGCATTCACTATGCCAAAATTACTATAAATTAAAAACAATGTCAACATTGTAGATTTAATACATTTCATTACACAACCAACAGAAACTAAGGTCTAATATGTACTAGTCCAAATAAAAAATCATAATGTGAAGTCTAGGTGCTTCATATATTGCTATTTGTGTTTCATGGACTGCTATCAGATGGGTCTGATCTTGGTGAAATTGCACATGGGTATTAGCAAGAGGAGCTGCAGCCAGACCTGCTGGAATTTGCAATTGTCTAGTTGTTTGTTTCTCCGATCCATCTGTGCTCCAAACACATAGTTGTATAAAAAAATATAAAGTTATAAGTTATAATCCAGGCAGAACAAACTCAACATGCAAGTTTTTAATGAGTGAAATGGCCTGCCTAGGCAGCTAATGGTCCAAATACTTATTACTGAGTTGCAAGAAAAATATGTCTATAAACAACTTGTAACTCTAAAGCTTGAAACAAAACCACGAGCAGAGATACATGACCTAAAACCCAATTTACCTGATGCAAAATGATCAATAGATGCAATTTGTGAAATCCAATACGCAAGTGAATTTTACATGTAAATATAAGAAGTTACAATAAAATTGCAGCCTGAAAGAGTTTAGAAGAATATAAATGCAGATTTTGATTTCCCTCTTTTCTATCAGATTGTCTATTAAAATTGTTATTTGTGCAGAGACAAAAGATATTTATGTTCACTAATACTTGATTACTTTTATTAATTTACTACAGACTTCTAGTTTCACAACAATTGAAGGCATTATGCGACAGATATGATAAGGGCCTCTGATCTTACTTGGAAATCAGCACCTGAAGATACGATTACATTAAGAACATTAGAAAATGCAAGGCCTGTTATTCTTTTATGATGGCCTTTTGGGTTTATTTTGACCTGTAAAACGAAGCGGTAAATGAACATATTGACTTAGAGCTAAATCATACGTTTAAACTTACAAACAAGGTTCAAGCCTAAGGAGCAACCTATGAAACCCGAACAAGGTTAAATCTGCTATACTCACAGCTAATACATCACAAAATTGCAAAACACAAAAACAAATAGAGAGACATAACTGGTTTCACATACATCACTAACTTAGAATGAACATTAGTTAGATATTTACTTGAATAAAAAATAATCCACAACTTTAAAACAAATCCCAAATCCTTATTACAAGAATCTGAGTAGTACCTTGGCCACTACCGGAGGTATAGTAAACACTGTCGGAGGTCCCTACAATGCTAGTGTTGGGGTGGAGAATTGTAAGTTGTAAAAAGGGAAAAAAACAGCTATGAGTAAATCTATGTGTTTCTTGTCAAAAAAAAACTAATCCAAGACAACATTAATTTCTCTAAATGACGTGGCCATTTCCAATCGGTGTAATCTATTAATACCTAGCACAAAAACTTCACAACACACAGGAAACAGATAACACAACTGTCCACTGGTTGGGTGCTTAGTGAGGTGCTAATTTTTGCTGCACATCTAGCAGGCTTGTACAGATGAAGAGAGTATGTTGTGACAATAAATCCCCAAAACATGCTCATTTTAGATAACACTATGATAAATAGTTACTAGTACCTTAAACGTAGCAACATAGGCAGCTTGTAAGTTGGACATGCCTTCGAATGGCATTCAGTTAGTCAGTAACTTGTAAGTTGGACATGCCTTCAAAAGTACATGTACTATGTTTATGAATAATTATGGGAATATGATATGAACATCACACACAAACTAATAGCAATTCTAAATGTAAGTATAACTCACAACAATATAAGAATAAGCATATAAATATTTTAGTCAAGTAGCCACTAAAATATCATCACAAATTTTAATAACTTCTTATATTCCTGGATTGAAACTTGAGCCCTTCACTGGATAATGTTTTCTCACAAGAAATAATTCACCTCATCTAACTCATCCCCACCCTTAAGAAAGACAGAGTAGTTCACATTCTTAAATTTTCCATCAAGAGATTCCTCTCTTCAATAAATATAGGCTACACACTGAAATAGAGCTTCCTTGTAGTACATCATTCCTCTTACTAAAATAGATATACACATCAATATAAACAAAATGTCATTGTTAAAACCTTTCCTGATGCCAAATACCAGAAACATATATAATGCAAAACGATCGTTGTTTCGTACATGTTCTTGCAAGTGTCTAGCCTCTGTATGAAACCCATTGGCGTGTTGACTCATCCATATCTTTGGTAGAATATTCAAGGGTATGATTTTTAATATTCAAGGAAAAAAGAGATCAAGGGTCCTCTTTAAAGATTTGAAACTCAGCTTCTTCAATGATCGTGGCTCTACTCGAAGCTCTGTCTCCATTTCTGCCCCTCTGCTATGTCCTCTCTTCTTCAAGAAAACATATATACACAGAGAGTATATGTATACTGGAAGCACACTCGATTTCAAGCTTCGATTTTGCCTAATTAACACTAATTGAGCCAACTCCAAACAAATTAAAGCTAGGGTTTTGCCTAATTAAAATTCAATTTGAGGATTTAGGGTTTGTATCTTTTTCAAGCCTAAAACTAGGGATCTTATTCAAGGAGGAGATGGTTTATTAGAAAGAGAGGGGGTAGTGAGTAGAGAGAGAGGGCTGGTGAAGTGAGCAGCGAGAGAGAGAGAGAGAGAGTCGAAGATGGTGAGAGAGAGAGAGTCTGGAGAGGTGAGCAGCGAGAGAGATGTTGGGGAGAGAGATGTGAGGTGTTTGGGTGAAAAAATAGGGGGAGATGTGAATAATTGGGGGGATGTGAGTAATTGGGAATAAGTAGGGGAAATATTTTTGGTAAAGGTGAAATATTTGGTTGATATTTTTACGACATATCTATACTATCTATACTATCTATACTATATTATAATAAGCAAAAGGGGTATATTTTGTAGTTGGTTACCCCCTCTTTTTGGTTATCCTCTTTTTTTGGTTATCCCACTACTAAAAAAGAATTAGTTGATTATCCCTTTTTTTGGTTATCCCACTACTAAAAAAGAATTAGTTGATTTTTAATTAACCACGTCATTAGTTAGACTCATGCTTTAATATGCAAGCAAGTAAGTTGTTCATATCACACGAAACTTCCCTCGGAAACCGGGCTCCTCTACAACTAAGACATTAGTGTTCGACCAATTTCACTCATTTTTTTTTGTTTTAAACTGTTCTCAAATCCTCTTTTTTTTTAAAAAATTGTTCTCAAATCCTTTATTATAATATCCGAGTCTACCCATATGCAATTAACCAATCAGAAAATTATGAATTATTTTAGAACCAATCAGAACTGACTTCTAAATCCTAGACCAATCATGTTATATTAAGAATTTTCTTTATTTACATTCTCACCATACCAACTTAACCATGATTAGTTAACACTTCTAATTTAAATACAATAATGATTTTATTTAACATATCCATAAATACATATTTTTAAATAAAAAAATTACTAAAAAATCACTATTTTAATTTGAAATCGATCACGATATGCACTATTAGATATTTTAAATAAAATTTCACAACTACTCATTCATTAATCAACCACTATTTTAATATTTTAAATTAAATTTCATAACTACTCATTCATTAATCAACCACTATTTTAATATAAAGTCAATCACAGTCATATTATCATACATTACAAATTTATTTCAATAATATATATTATACAATTGTAATCGATTTTAAACAATTTTAATCTAACTCAATTAGAAAACTGAAAAAATTGGATTTGAAATCAGATTTTAAATAACTTTGATAAAATCCATACCTTCAAATACTCGATTTTTTTTAAAAGCTCAAAAACATATTTATTCATAATTTTTTTAATAAAATTAATTAATAAATGCATAAGAGCCAACACAACATATATTTAAATTATTTAAATTATTAAATAGCTAAATATTTAGTAAATAGATAATAGCTATTAGATCTAATAATAAGTAATATTCTATATTTAAATCTCCCTTCTAAAGATCCACGTCAACAACAAATTTATATTATTAGTTCTAATCACTACATATCATTTATTAAATAACTATTATTATTACTGATAATTTTATTAATGAATATTACAAAGTTAAATTATATCATTAATAAATTATAATATTCTATTTTATTTAATCATATAATTTTAAAAGTATTTTAAAGTAACCCGTGTTTTGCACGGGCTATAAACTAGTATAAAATAAAATCATTAATACTACTAATTATCGTAAAATAAATTTTTTAATTTTTTGTACATCACTACATTCAATATACATTGTGTTAGGAATAATTCATAAGTTGTGATGTTAAGAATAGAATTTACACATTATACTTCTTGTAATCCTGATCTTATAAAGGATTTAGCACTTTATATAGGATTTATGTGTAAGACAGTTATCTGTATAGTTTAGTCAGGAATGAACAGTGTATCGGAGACTACATGTCAGGAACAAAGGGCAAATCCTGATGACGGTGTAATACTGATGATGATCAGATACTGATGCAAGATGAAATCCTGATATCAGTCTTGTTACTGATGATGTCATTATGGATGCTACAGAAACTGGCAAGTGCTATAAAACAGGATCGTTGTTTGGAGAACAAGCAAGAAGATATTATGAAGGAAAGAGTTTTCTATTGATGGAAACTATCGACTAGAAGGCAGAACATTGTCATGTATAGATTATATCTTTCTGTTATTAGTTGATAGGTAGCATTATAAATACTCTCTCAATATCATTGTAAAAAGAGCGACGAAGTTGTAAGCAAGTGTGCGTAGCTCTGTATAAGGTTTGTATTCGAGAGTTCGAAATAAACAGAGAGAGAGATTTGTATTGTCAGCAGCTGCTAAAGGTATTTGTACACCTTTGGTAGAGTTTGTATTTGATCTTATTAATACAAACAGAGTTTGATTCATTCATTTATTCTTGTTCATATAGTCAAGCAAAAATCAGACACGATTATATAACTTGTATTCAACCCCCCCCCCCTTCTACAAGTTATTCGAGTTAATAATTGGTATCAGAGAAGGCTGATTTCGAATAATCATAAAGATCTGCAATCATGTCTGGTTACAAAGATGGGAATACTAAGATTCCTATGTTCAAGAGAAACGAATATACTCTATGGGAAGTAAAGATGTTGCATCATCTGGAAGCAACAGATCCTGATTATCTTGACAGAATCAGAGATGGACCTTTTGTTCCAACAAAGGTCGTTGGACAAGCAACTGTTGATGGTGTGGTTGTTCCAGAACATACAGCAGAGAAGCCAAAATCTGAATGGTCAGATAAGGACAAGGAGAATGTTCTTAAAGATGCTAAAGTGAGAAACATATTATTCAACAGTCTTGATTCTGTTCTCACTAACTATGTTCTCTATTGTAAAACTGCAAAGGATATATGGGACAATCTTAAGGTTCACTGTGAAGGAACTAAGCCTGTCATGAAGAATATGAGGACATTACTTATACAACAGTATGAGTACTTTGAATCCAAGTCTGGTGAGTCACTTACTGATACCTTTGATAGGTTTACAAAACTCATCAATGAGATGGCCATGCATGGTAAATATTATGACTTGGAGGATATGAATACAAAGTTCATGAAAGCTTTGCCTAATTTCTACAATGAGAAGATATCTGCGATTGAGGAAGCTAATGATCTGGATGAGATTTCATTAGAGGCAGTATATGGAAAATTGAGAGCTTATGAACTTGACAAGCAACAGAAGAAGAGCAGGAGTGAAGGAAAGATGAAGACTATTGCACTTACTGCTCAATCTGAAGTTAAGAAGCTTCCTGAAGATCAGCATGAAGAGATTGCTGTAAAGAATCCAAGGAAGAAGAAAAGCAAAGAAAGTTCTGAGTCAGAGACTACTGATATGGACTCTGACAACAATGATTCTGAATCTGAGATGCAGGAACTCTTTGCTATGTTTGCTAAAGCTTTCAAGAAAGGAAGATTCAACAGGAGAAGATTTAGCAAAGGACCTTTTCAAAAGAAGGAGGAGAAGAAGAGTGACAAAGGCAAAAGTACAATTGTCAAGCTTGATAAGGCCAAGATCAAGTGCTTTAACTGCAGCGAGCTTGGACACTTTGCTAGTGAGTGTAAGAAGCCTAGGAATTCAGGAAAGGGTAATGCACTTATGGTCACACAGAAGGATTGGGCTGATTCCAGTGATTCTGAAGATGAATTGGATTATGACAACATTGCATTGATGGCAAATGGTTCAGATAAACCTGGATCTCCAAAGAAAATTTCTCCATCCTCTGTTAAGGTATCACTTCACTCTCTTGATTCATTTGATAGCTTAAATTCTGATGAAATTAGATCTATCCATGCTGAGTTTAAGAATCTTATGACTAATTTTAGAATTCTTACTTGTGAAAGAGATGAACTTAAGGTTAAGAATGATAAATTAGTTGATAGAAATAATTTTCTTGAATCTGAATTAATTCAAATGGAAGAATACAAGTTAAGTTCTTATAAAGCTAAGCATGATTATAGTGTTATTCTTGAGGCTTATGACTATGTCAGAAAAGAACTAGAAGAAGAGAGAGATGTGATTAAGACCATTAACAATTCCAGTAAGAAGACTATAGAAATCTTTGAAAGTGGAATTCGTGGTAAGGTTAATGGTTTAGGTTTTGATAAGGCTAGACAAGAAGAAAAAGTAGCTATTGTCAATGATGATAGTAAGAAAGAAGCTAACACATCTAAATCTGAAGGTAAGAAAATTGTTTCTGAACCTAATCATGTTAAATTTGTTGATTCAAAAGGTACCCCTGTTGTACACAAAAGGATTAACAATAAAAATTCAGATGAGAAAGTGTTAGAGAAACCTAAGAATGTAAACATAGGGTTTCTGTCTAAGTCTCAGTTGAAATAGAGATTAGATGGTCTTTCAGAGTCTAGCAAGATCAAAAGAAATAGGAATGGAAAAGAAGGTATTAACAAAGAGAATAATTACAAGAATGTACCTGATGCACCTAGGAAAAAATGCTATAAGTGTGGAAATCATAATCATTTGGCCCTAGACTGCAATCAAAAACCTTCTTGGAAAACTGAGTCCAGATTCCCCAAGACTCAGAAAATTCAATACCAACCACAAAAAGCTTGTTATCATTGTGGTAGTTTACTTCATTCCATTTACATGTGTAGAGAATATCATGAACTGTATTATGACTATTATTCTTTGAAATCTGAAACTCCTAGTCACAAACAGTTTGTGAAATTAGAGTCTAAGGTTGACTCTACAACAGGTAAAATAAAAGCAAAATCTTCAAAGCCTGTTGTTTCTAAATCTAGTAAGAAAGGATCCAATCAAAGTTGGGTCCTAAAAAATTCTAACTAGTTACTTTTTGTTTGCAGGGCACAGGAAAGAAACATTCAATTATCTTGGACAGTGGATGCTCTGGACATATGACTGGAAAGAAGTCCCTGCTTACAAAGTTTGAGAGGAAAGCTGTCCCAGTAATATCTTTTGGAGATGGCAACAAAGGAGAAACTCTGGGATATGGCTCAATTGTTTTGGGGAATGTCATCATAGAAAATGTAGCACTGGTTGAAGGCTTGAAACATACTCTTTTAAGCATAAGTCAACTGGGTGATAAAGGTTACAAATCAATCTTTGACAGAGAAGGATGCAAAATCTTGAATATGCAGAATGGAGATATTGTTCTAACTGGTCAAAGACATGGTAACATATATGAAGCCAGCTTAAGTGATACATCTAAAGGAATTGTTAGATGTCTCTACAGCAAGGCAACAAGTGATGAAAGCTGGAATTGGCACAAGAAGCTCTCACATCTTAATTTCAAGAAGCTTAATCAACTTGTTAAGCACAATTTGGTGAGAGGCCTACCACAGGCAAATTTTGTGCAAGATGGACTTTGTGATGCATGTCAGCTTGGAAAGCAAAGAAGAACCACTTTCAAGAGCAAGACTGAAAATTCAATTACTGAACCATTTCACATGCTACATTTTGATCTGTTTGGTCCAATAAACATTATGTCTATCAGCAAGAAAAGATATGATCTAGTAATAGTGGATGATTTCACAAGGTTCACATGGGTGTTCTTTCTACACAAGAAGGATGAAGCTCCTCAGCAAATCATTGAACTTATCAAGAATATTCAGAATAACTCTGAGTACAAAGTTAAAGTACTTAGAAGTGACAATGGTACAGAATTCAAGAATTCTACAATGGAGGGGTTTTGTGCAGACAATGGAATCACTCAACAGTTTTCTGCACCTGGTACACCTCAGCAGAATGGTGTAGTGGAAAGAAAGAACATGACTCTCATAGAGGCAGCAAGAACCATGCTTGTAGATGCAAAACTTCCAACCTATTTTTGGGCAGAAGCTATTAACACTGCATGTTTTACTCAAAACTGTACCTTGGTAAATAGTCATGGAAAAACTCCCTATGAGATGATCAAAGGAAAGAAACCAAGTGTGAAATACTTTCACATCTTTGGATGCAAATGCTATGTCCTAAAAGTTCATCCAGAACAACTTGGAAAATTTGAAGCCAAATCGGATGAAGCAATTTTTCTAGGATATTCAGCATCTAAGGCCTTCAAAGTTTATAATCTCAGAACTCACATTGTTATGGAATCAATTCATGTTGCATTTGATGATAAGAAATTTGGAATTCTGCAAACTGATGAAAGCCATGACAAATTGGAATTTGAAAATCTGAAGAATTCTGAGATACTCTCCAGTGATGATGAAGGTTCTCCAGAAGGAATTTCTATTGCTTCTCAAAGGAATGCTACTGTTGAGGGGGAGCAAATAAATCAAAGAGAACACAGTGATCATCAGGAGCAGACTAGCCTTTCAGAGTCTACTCCATCAGGAATTAACGTTTCAGAGTCTATTCCATCAGGAACTGATCTTTCAGAGTCTACTGAGGAAAGATTAGTAACTAGCAGCAATATGAAATCTACTGATTCTATTGATCAAAGGAGAGTTTTTGAAGGTAGAGAGAATTCTTCTACAAGAGATACCACTAACTTAGGGGGAGAGACTAGCAGAGTTAATCTACCACCTGTTAGAAAATGGACAAAGGATCATACTGAAGATTTGATAATTGGTGATCCAAATAGTGGTGTTCGAACTAGAAGATCAATTCAAAATGAATGCTTGTATAGTTGCTTTCTCTCAAAGAATGAACCTAAGAATGTTGAAGAAGCCTTACAGGATCCTGATTGGGTAATTGCAATGCAGGAGGAGTTAAATGAGTTTGAGAGAAACAAAGTCTGGAAACTGGTACCAAGACCTAAAGATAGATCTATTGTTGGTGCAAGATGGGTTTTCAGAAACAAGCTAGATGAATCTGGTATGATTGTAGGAAACAAAGCAAGATTGGTGGCCAAGGGTTATTCTCAGGAAGAAGGCATTGATTATGATGAGACCTTTGCACCTGTAGCAAGATTGGAAGCAATCAGAATGTTTCTTGCATTTGCAGCTCATTCAAAATTCAAAGTATACCAGATGGATGTAAAGAGTGCTTTTCTAAAAGGTAAACTTGATGAGGAAGTATATGTGGAACAGCCACCTGGATTTGTTGATCCAAACTTTCCAAATCATGTCTACAAACTTGACAAGGCACTCTATGGACTAAAGCAGGCACCAAGAGCATAGTATGAGACTTTGTCCAAATTTCTTCTTGAAAATGGCTTCACAAGAGGTACAATTGACAAAACTCTATTCTTTAGAAAGATAAAAAGTGAATTGCTTTTAGTTCAAGTTTATGTTGATGATATTATTTTTGGTTCTATTAATGAAAAGTTGTGTGCTAAGTTTAGCAAGCTTATGCAGTCTAAGTATCAGATGAGCATGATGGGTGAATTAAATTATTTCTTAGGCTTGCAGGTCAAACAGACTGAGACTGGTATTTTCATTAATCAGTCAAAGTATATCAAAGATCTTTTAAAAAGGTTTGACTTTCAAGACTGTGTAGTTGCAAAAACACCCATGGCAACAGCCACTAAACTAGACTCTGATCCTAAAGGGAAGAGTGTGGATAATACTAGTTATAGAGGCATGATAGGCTCATTGTTATATCTAACTACAAGTAGGTCAGATATAATGTTTTCTACCTGTTTATGTGCTAGATTCCAAAGTGATCCTAAGGAATCTCATTTAATTGCTGTGAAGAGAATTTTTAGATATCTCAAAGGAACTCCAAATCTTGGTTTGTGGTACTCTAGAGAATCTGATTTCTTTCTAATTGGCTATTCAGACTCTGATTATGCAGGGTGTAAAATAGACAGGAAAAGCACTACAGGTACATGTCAATTCTTGGGAAATAGGTTGATTTCTTGGGCAAGCAAGAAGCAACAATCTGTCTCAACCTCAACTGCAGAAGCTGAGTACATAGCAGCAGACAGTTGTTGTGCACAGCTCCTTTGGATAAGAAATCAGTTGATGGATTATGGTATGACACTTAGTAATATTCCTATGTTTTGTGATAATACTAGTGCTATTAAAATTGCAGAAAATCCAGTTCAACATTCAAGGACTAAGCACATTGATGTCAGGTATCATTTTATTAGAGAACATATTGAGAATGGTACTGTGGAACTTCATTTTGTTCCTACTGACAAACAGCTTGCAGATATTCTAACTAAACCACTTGATGAGACTACATTCAGTAGACTAGTAAGTGAGTTAGGAATGTTAAATTTTTAGATCTTTAACATCTGCAAAAGTAGCAAGGTATGTTGTTTTTAGCTTATAGACTTGATATTCTTGTCAGGATCTATATTTGATTGTTGAATGCTTTAGCTATAACACTTTGCCTTGATAAATTTCAGTATGATAGACTTGTTAATAATCATCAGGATTAGATTTGTTATCAGGATGCTGACGTCATCAGTATTGTGTCAGTATCAGGATTATGAAAACTGTTTCAAATC
Organism: Kitagawia praeruptora; assembly: GCA_037693485.1. Lineage (NCBI taxonomy): Eukaryota > Viridiplantae > Streptophyta > Magnoliopsida > Apiales > Apiaceae > Kitagawia > Kitagawia praeruptora. Next base: position 139,149,950 of record CM075351.1, on the reverse strand, counting down.
CTGACGTTTACTTTATGTAGTAATCTAATTCTGTGATGTGTTAAGTCTATAGCAGCAAGTTTTAATATTTGCATACTGATAATTTACACATCATTCAATAATCGAAAGACAAGTAGATAACAAGAAATTGTAGTTTCATTAATTGAAAGCATTACATGGAAATGAAATACAACATCTTTTTGTCTAATTTCTACTGATAATTCTATACTTGTCTATTGATATGAACTCTGAGGTACAGGACAAGGAGCATCTCAAGAAATTCAGCAGGAGATTAAACAGCCTCGTTTGCTCTTGGATTCCTTGTCTGGGCGACTTGAATGAGAGCAGCTAACTTAAATGAATAGCATCTCCATCAAGATCAACCTCAGACTCTCGGCCAAATTCTTCATCCTCAAGTTTTGAGGAGGTTAGGGGAAGATTGTATCCAACAGATGGATGTTCTAGGAGAAACCTCTGGATATTATCGGAAACCAATCCATTCATGATTAATTCGATGAGAAGAGTCGTTTGTTCAAAGAGATGATCAAGAACAGGATGTTCATCGACCAAGAAAGATCTAAAGAATGGGTTTGAATGGAATTTTGGTTTGAGGAGCATTGTTGAGAAGAAAAGAAATTGAAAGGTTTATGGAGAATGGCATAAGGCGTCTGTTTCTTTTAAAGAAAGACGTGAGAAGCTGAGCAGTCACTTGGAAGTTTTAATGAAGTCAAATGCTAATTATTGTGTCTGACTGTATTTCTTGTTTTCAAGAAATTTTGAAAATATCTAACCAATTGATTTTTGTTCAGATTAATTGTTTATTTCTTTTTCAGATAAAAGAAAAATGCCACGTGGAAACTCCATATTAAGTCTCTGGAATCAGGATGATATTGATCAGGATTTCATGTGTGACCATCAGGAGTTGAGAATTATTATTTTTTTAAATCACATTGTATTTTGTGATTATTTTGATGAGAGGTCAACAGGAAAAGAAAGCTGATCAGTATTGATTTTTATCTTAATAATACCCTGATTTATTTCATGAAAATCAATTTTGGATTTTATTTTCCAAAAATCGTGGATAACAGCATTTTTCAGGGACTGACACCTGTCAATCTACGTGTCAACGTGGGATAGTGGTCTGAAAGATTTGTGAAATATATTTGTTTTGAAACTTTAATCGTGTAATTGCTTTCTCTAATTTTACATTCTCTAAAGCAAAAAAACCACTTTTGAGTTTTCAAAATCACTAATTCATTTCAAGAATTTTTCAAGTTCTTTTCAGATCAAAAATGGCAGCTCAGAGAAGATTACCTAAGTCAGTAGCCTTCAAGTTTGGTGACTTTGATTTTATGACAAATAATCATGTAGCAGCTATCACCAACAAGGAAGGAGTGTCATCTGATTTTCATCCAATCATGGACTTTCTGGCGTATGGACCATTAAGTTATGCATTGACAACATCTCCACAAATTAATCAAGTAGCTGTTTCACAAGCTTGGGAGAATGCTGAGGTAATTGATTCTACTCAGAGTCAATCAGGTAAGATTGTTCTACATTTAGGACAAGATTCATTTGACATTACTGAATCTGTTGTTAATTCAGTACTTTGCTTACCTGTTACTGATAGTTATGCAAGTGAACCATCTGATGATAATATAACAACTATGTTGTCTGAATTAGGTTATAGTGGACCTCTAGACAACATGAGCCAGTTGAATAGGTCTTTTCTTAGAAAGGAATGGTCTTTTTACTTTGATCAAATTGCTAAATGTTTTACTGGTAAATGTAGTTCTTTTCAGCAAATTATGTTAGAAATGATTGATGAGAACAGTGTTTGGAAGCTATAGTGACAAAATAGAGTTTAGCTGGAAGCAGTCAGAGTTTAGTTAAACACTGACTGGAAGCGCAACAGAGATTGTTAAACTCTGTAGCGGTATTGTCTGAAGAGTCAACAGTGTTTGAAGATTGATACAAGATAAATTTGGAAGCAATATCTTTGAAGATTGGAAAGCTGTCAAAGAGATTGAGTTGACTTGGAAGACTAGAGCAATCGTGATTGATATCAATTGTATAGCTTAATTATAGGAGAATCAATTACTGATTGTACGAAGCTGTATGTTTTATAAATACAGTTAGGTTAACCCTAGAAGGGTATCGAACATTGAGAAATTCATTGATTGTAACCTAAGCAGCTCTCTGTGATATTTTACATCACTGAGAGAGGAATTGTTAATTCCAAACAGTTTTTAAGTATTAAACAGTGTGTTCTTGTTAAGTTACTCATACAGTATTTGATTAACTATTGTGAATTCGACCTAACAAGTGGTATCAGAGCCAATATGTTACTTTATTACAGTTAAAGATCCAAAACACAATAGTAATCAATGGCAGAGATACCTCCACCATCTGAGAAAGCCCCTACTACTGTTAGTAGGTATGAAACAATTAGGGTTCCTATACTTAGGCCATCAGAGTATGCAATTTGGAAGGTGAAGATGACCATGTTTCTGGAGGCTACAGATCCAGAATACCTTGATAGAATTCATGAAGGTCCTCACAAACCTACAAAGTTATCTGCTGCTACTGCTGGTGAGGAATCAAAGGTCATTCCAAAAGAAAAGAAAGATCTAACTGCTGAGGATCTTTCATCTATTGCAAAGGATGCAAAAGTAAGACACTTACTTCACAGTGCATTAGACAATGTTATGTCTAATAAAGTGATTAATTGCACAACTGCAAAGGAAATATGGGATGCACTTGAGGTTAGGTGTCAAGGAACTCCTGCAATCAAGAAAAACAGAAGAAACATACTCACTCAGGAGTATGAGCATTTTGAGGCAAAGTCTGAAGAAACCATGACAGAAACATTTGACAGATTCTGTAAACTGCTCAATGATTTGTCATTGGTTAACAAAGAGTATGATTTAGAAGACTCAAATCTCAAGTTTCTTCTTTCTCTACCTGAAAAGTGGGATGTGAAAACAACCACCATAAGAGATAACTATGAACTTGGTGAAACAGAGATTGATGAAATTTATGGACTGCTCAAAACCCATGAATTGGAATTGGAGCAAAGAAACAAAAGATCAAGTAGAAAGTCAAAGTCTGTTGCACTTAAGGTTGAGGAGAAACCATCAAAGAAGGAAGCATCAAGGAAAAAGGCAAAAGGAAAAGCTTTAGTCATACACTCAGAAAGTGAGTCATCAAACACTGATGTTGACTCAAACACAGATGGAACATCTGATTCTGAAGATGATGAAGAGATGATGCAAATGGCTGCATTGATGGTAAAGACCTTCAAGAAGATGGGATTCAAGAACTTCAAGAAGGGAAAGAGATTCTCCAAGGACTACTCAAAGTCTGACAAGAAGAATTTCAAAAAATCTGAGGGAAAGGACTTCAAATCTGGTAAGAAAGATAAGTCTGAAATTCAATGCTACAAGTGTAAGGAGATGGGTCACTATGCTCCTGAGTGCAAGAAGGGAAAAACTGAAAAGGCACTCTACACCAAAGGCAGAGATTGGGCAGACACTTCAGATTCAGATGAGGAAGTGAACTATGCACTCATGGCTACTACTCAGAATGAAGATGATGATCTAAAGGTACCCCCAACTACCTATGCTTATAATACTGATAATATAACTGAATTGAGAATTTATCTTAAAGCATTGCATATCAGTTATAGGGATCAGACTTTAGAAAATGAGAGGATAAAAAATGAGTGCTCTCAACTCAAAGATAGAAATAAACTTGTTGAGGAACAGCTAGAGAACATGAATAAAGTTCAGAAAGAGAGAGATGATGCAGTGTTTATTGAACAGGAGTTGCTAGGTAAGTATAAGCAACTAGAATCTGAATTGGAGGATGCTAAACACATTATTAAAACTTGGACACACTCTGGTAAAGACACTCAAGAAGTGTTTCAGTCAGATACAGTAGGTCTAGGTTACTCTGAAGGAGATGAACTTAGATTTGAAAATTTGGTAAAAGTTAGACCACATCGTTCATCTCAAGGTAATGTTATGGGAACAGGTGGACCTAAGACTGAAGCTGAGAAAAAGGCTGTTAAAGAATCATATGCTAAGACTTTTGTTAAAGAGGCTAACATTGGTTTAATGACAGATAAACAACTCAAGCATAAGCTTAAAGAGATAAAATCTGTCAACAAACAGAGAATGCCTAAGAAAAACAAAAATGGAAAGGTAGGCATAACATCAGGAATTAAGCCAATGCTTGCTTTATTAGCTCCTAGAAAAACATGCTTTAATTGTGGTAGCACTAATCATCTTGCTAGTTTCTGCAGTAAGAATAAGAACATTAATTCTTTGCCCTCTAAAACTGCAGTTAAAAATGATTATGTGAGGACTAGACCACAGACTTTATGTACACACTGTGGAAGTACATGGCATTCTATTTACACTTGCAGAGATTATCATGCTCTTTACTATAATTACTATGAACCCAAACCAAATTTGAAATGGGTTAAAGTAAACTCTGCAAATGTAAACTCTGAAAAAGTTAGCTTAAACTCTGATAATGTGAATTCCGCTGCAAAAGCTAACAGAATTAAGAAAGCCAAAGGATCCAAGCAAGTCTGGATCCTTAAAACTAACAATCAGTGATTGTTTGTGATTGTAGGGCACCAGGGTGAGTACCCTAGTCGTGGACAGTGGATGTTCAGGACACATGACTGGAAATAAAGCCCTGCTATCAGAGTATGAGGAGAAGGCTGGCCCAAAAGTTTCCTATGGAGATGGCAACATAGGACATACTCTGGGATATGGCAATATTAATCTTGGGAATGTCATCATCACAAATGTAGCTCTGGTTCCAGGACTCAAGCATGATCTGCTATCTGTGAGTCAAATCTGTGACAGAGGATATCTTGTAGATTTTCAGCCTGAATATTGTCAAGTGATCAGTAAATCTACAGGGAAAGTTGCTCTAGTTGGAAACAGACACAATAACATCTATGAAATTAAATTGTCAACAAACACTGATGGCAAAGCAGTGTGTCTGTCAACAAGAATGTCCAGTGAAGAGAGTTGGAAGTGGCACAAGAAACTCTCTCATTTGAACCTGAACAACATCAATGAGCTAATCAAGAATGATCTTGTAAGAGGTCTACCAAGGTCTTTGTTGAATGTAGAAGGCCTGTGTGATTCTTGTCAAAAGGCCAAACAGAGAAAAGCCTCCTTCAAAAGCAAATCTGAGTCTTCAATTGTTGATCCTTATCATCTCCTACATGTGGATCTTTTTGGACCAGTGAATGTGATGTCTCTTGGAAAGAAGAAATATGCACTAGTCATTGTTGATGAATATACCAGATACACATGGGTATATTTTCTTGCAAAGAAGGATGAAACTGCATTAACACTGACAGAACATATTTTACAACTGGACAAAGGGTCAGAAAATCAAGTGAAGATAATCAGAAGTGACAATGGAACTGAATTCAGGAATTCATCAATGGAAGAATTTTGCAAGAGTAAAGGAATCAAACAAGAGTTTTCTGCACCTGGCACTCCACAACAAAATGGTGTAGTGGAGAGGAAGAATAGAACCTTGATAGAAGCTGCCAGAACCATGCTAGATGAAGCAAAATTGCCAACATACTTCTGGGCAGAAGCAGTTCAAACTGCTTGTTTTACTCAAAATGCAACACTGATCAACAAGCATGGCAAAACACCATATGAAATGGTGAAAAAGAAAAAGCCAAATCTAAAATATTTTCATATTTTTGGATGCAAGTGCTTTGTGTTGAAGACTCATCCTGAGCAATTGACCAAATTTGATCTAAAAGCAGATGAAGGAATTTTTGTTGGCTATCCACTGTCAACTAAGGCATTCAGAGTTTATAATCTGAGAACTAGAGTGATCATGGAATCAATTCATGTGTCATTTGATGACAAGAAAATAACTGGAATTGAAGATGTCAATGAACATGATCTACTCCACTTTGAAAATGAAGATTTATTCTCTGAAAAAGTAAACTCTGATCAGACTGATCTGACAAACTCTGTTGATCTAAACTCTGAACCTCTACTGGTAAATACTGAAGAAACTATTCAATCAGATACAAGGGAAGAACCAGTTGAGGGGGAGCATGAAGAATCACATCAAAGTGATAATTCAAACACTGAAAGTGACTCAGTTGATAATTCTGAATCAAACTCTGTTGATTCAAACTCTGTTGATAATTCTGAGCAGTCACATTTAGGGGGAGCATCTGAAAATGAAGAGAGACACCAAGAAAATCAGGAGAGCATGGATCAAGGGGGAGGATCACATGATGACAGAAGCAATTTGCCTTCTGCAAGAAAATGGACTAAGTCACATACACCTGATTTAATTATTGGTGATCCAGATGCAAAAGTAAGGACAAGAAGTGCAACAACAAATGAATGTCTGTTTCATGCATTCTTGTCACAAACTGAGCCAAAGAAAGTGGAAGAAGCTCTTAAAGATGCTGACTGGATAACAGCAATGCAAGAAGAGCTAAATGAATTTGAAAGAAATGGAGTGTGGACCCTTGTACCAAGGCCCAAAAACAGATCCATTGTTGGTACTAAATGGGTTTTCAGAAATAAAACTGACAGTGAGGGTGTTATCACAAGAAACAAAGCAAGACTGGTTGCAAAAGGCTATTCACAACAGGAAGGAATAGACTATGATGAAACATTTGCTCCAGTTGCTAGATTGGAGGCAATCAGAATCTTTCTAGCATATGCCTCTCATAAGAAATTCAAAGTGTTTCAGATGGATGTGAAAAGTGCATTTTTAAATGGAAAACTTGAAGAAGAAGTGTTTGTGGAACAACCACCAGGTTTTGTAGATCCAAAATATCCAAACCATGTCTACAGGTTAGACAAGGCACTCTATGGACTTAAGCAGGCACCAAGGGCATGGTATGAAACCCTTGCCAAATTTCTACTAGAAAGTGGATTTCACAGAGGTACTATTGACAAAACTCTGTTTTATTTCCAATCTGGTAGTGACTTGCTCTTAGTTCAGATATATGTAGATGACATCATTTTTGGATCTACTAATGATAAACTCTGTAAGAAGTTTGCCAAACTCATGCAGTCAAGATATCAAATGAGTATGATGGGAGAGCTTAGTTATTTTCTAGGCCTACAGGTGAAGCAAACAGATGATGGAATTTTTGTAAATCAAGCAAAATATACCAGAAATCTTCTCAAGAAATTTGGTATGCTTGACTGTTCATCTGCAACAACTCCCATGACAACTGCAACAAAATTGGACAAAGATGCAGGGTCATCAGTAGATATGACATGTTACAGAGGAATGATTGGTTCTCTACTCTATTTAACAGCTAGTAGACCTGATATCATGTATGCCACTTGTTTGTGTGCAAGGTTCCAGGCAGATCCAAGAGAACCACATTTAACAGCAGTAAAGAGGATTTTTAAGTACCTCAAGGGCACTATAACTTTGGGGCTGTGGTATCCAAGAGAATCAGAGTTTAAACTACTTGGTTATTCAGATGCAGACTTTGCAGGCTGTAAGATAGACAGAAAAAGCACCAGTGGAAGTTGTCAATTTCTGGGTGACAGACTTGTTTCCTGGTACAGCAAGAAACAGAAGTCAATATCTACATCTACAGCTGAAGCAGAGTATATTGCTGCTGGTAGCTGCTGTGCACAGATTTTATGGATGAAGAATCAACTGCTGGATTATGGATTAAGGTATACCAAGATACCTATTTACTGTGATAATCAAAGTGCTATTGCAATGACAGGTAATCCAGTACAACATTCAATGACAAAGCACATCAGCATAAGGTATCACTTCATCAGAGAGCATGTAGAGGAAGGCAATATTGAGCTTCACTTTGTGTCCACAGAACAACAACTTGCAGATATCTTCACCAAGCCATTGAGTGAAGCTACATTTACAAGACTGGTCAATGAACTAGGAATGGTCTCTAGTTTTGACTAGTGATGTTGGTTAGACTCAAAAACTTATTGCTCATGTTATGCAAATTGTTAAGTGCTATGTGAACCTTAGTATTAAACTCTGTTATGCATGCCTATGTTTAAAACTTGTTAAACTCTGTCAGCATGTCTGTCTGTTAAACACTGTTAACATGTTGGATACACTCAGTGAATTCAGAATTGATTTTTGTCTGAATGAAAACACCAATGAAGAAAAATGTATGAAGCATGATTCTCAGTAATTAAATCATGATTCTTTATGATTCACTGTAATCTAATCAGACTTTGTGCAGTAAATCAACACAGCATGATACTGTTTCATATTTATAGCATCTCTTAGTTTATTCAGTCCTAAACTCTGAGTATATGAATATTGTGTGCATTGCCTCTCATAAATAATTTTGGTTATTGATGAACTCTAAACTCTGATTAGTGACATTCTGTTTCCAAAGGTATGGTTCCTGGTGATTCCTTGTTTGTACTTGTGAAAACCATAAAACTTGAGATGTGTTATTGATTAGTTTGGTGAGTTCAGATTCATGTCTACACCCTGTGAGAGTTTGAGCCAAATCAGTGATTGATACATTTTCTATCAATCAGTATTTATTGTTGTGTGATGTTCATCAGGAAGTATGTTTCTCTAGAACTTGTATTAAACCACTTTGAGACTACATGATATGTGTGTGCATGAAAATGATAAAGGCAATAGGATTTACCATTCCTTCAAACACTGTTCAAAATTCTTTTGAACACTGTTCAAACTCTGTATAAACACTGTTCATAAAAACCACCCTTAGTAAACCCCTTTGAGCCTAATTAACTGCTCATTTTTCTTATACTCTGAAGTATTAAGAGCAGTTATATTTTTTTTTGAAAAAAATCAAGCAGATGAGTGTTTCTCAAGAAAAGAAAAGTTTTTCAGTATATATGTTAAATAAATGAAAAAAAAAAAGAAAAAAAAAGGGGCATATATACTGATCTTGTGCAAATATGTACTAACAGTGTGACTGAACACTTTGCTCTATTAAAATGTTCAGCTTGAAATTTACTCATGAATAAAACATCTCTATTCATCTGTTTGATCTTACTCCATTACAACCCTGAATAAAGTCCTTTTGATTTGTGCATACATGTACTCAAAGTAGTGTAGATTTGGTGGACATTCAAGCATATGGTAGAATCTGCTTTTCCTGGTTGAATGTGAGTGTAAACACTTCACCTAAACACCTGTGTGCTTTGAGAGTTTGTGAGATTATCAAATTCATAACTGTTATTCACTGAATGATGCTCTGATTTCTATCTCTTGATTTTTTAGTCTTCAAAGACTGTGTGCTTACTTGGATAATCATGGACATCAATGGGAATAGAAGCTTTCAGATTTCTTTATAACAGTAACTACAGAGTTTAGCATTCATCAAACAATCAGTGTTTACTATGAGAGTTTGTGCATTCAGTGTTTATTTATTTTTTGTTATGGATTTTATGAAATATTAGATGCTCTAAAAATTGATTTTGGTAAACTCTGCTTCACACACACTCATATTCACAACTGTGCAATTTTTGAAAGGGTTTCAGTGATAAAGTTGGAAAATTGATAAACACTGTTGAGTTGTGTTAAGTACTCTAAGGTAAAGTTTCATTGAGATGATTTGACTATTTTGGAGTAATTGGGGTAGTTGACAACTGTTAATTAGTGTAAATATGTCAAAGTGTCGTGATTATAGGAATGACAGCGGTAATTATTAAGTGATCCATTAGTTGTTTGACACGTGTCCCATGATAGTGTCCCACTCACACATTACTCTACAATTAGTTGCGCGTTTTTACTGAATAAACGATTGAGTTTTAGTTTTACTCTAATCGTTTTTGTTCTCTCACTTCACATCTATTCATATTCACCCACTCACAGTTACTTGCATACTAATTCACTTTCAAAATTCTCACTCTTTCTCCTTCACATTTTGGTAAACACTTACCATACATCTTTTCTCTGAATATTTCGTATCATATCTTACTAATGGCAACCAAAGCATTTGATGCAGCAGGATTAGTTTTTCTTCCTAGCAATTATGCAGCACCACTGGAGAATGCAAATGCTCCAGAGGCATTTCATTTGTTTCAAAATTTCTTGAAAGACTCTGAAATAGGGAAGGCGTTAACTGCACCACCAATACTCTCTGCTTCACAAATTGCTACTTTCTGGACAAACTCTGTGTATGATGATGGAGAAGAGTCTGGCACTCCAACAATCACTTTCACTCATGCTGAATCAGAGTATATCATTACTCCAACTACGGTTAGGGATGCTCTGGATTTTGAGACTCACACTTCTTACAGTGTTGTTGGTCATGATCGCTTGAGGACAATGTTGCAGCAAATTGGATGTGCAGGCAACTTGAATAAGCAAGGGTCTCTGAGAAGGCCGCTTTTGAGAAAGGAATGGAGCTTCTTTTTCGATTGCATTACAAGAGCTTTTGGAAAGAAGACAACAAATTGGGATGCACTTCCTCTTGACACTCTCCAAATTGGTCATGCTCTACTGTATGGAGGTAATTTTGATTTTGGTAGACTAGTGCTAATGAATTTGGGAGAGCGTTTGTCTGAGCCTACTTCTGTTTATTTTGCTCGTTTTTGTCAAATGCTATTCACTGCTTGTGTGCCTAATATTACAATTGATGAAGCTGATGTGATTCAGCCTTTTCAAGTTGCTAAAAGGATGTTTTCTGATTTGACAAATAAAGATGTTACTAAACAGCAAATACCTGATATGTTTATGCCACTAGCCCTACAAAACTATGTTAACCAACCTCAAGATTCTCAGTCACCACAACACATGCCTGAACAATTAGACACCATACATTCTGAACCAACACCCACAACAACTGTACCTACTACATCTCATCAACCACAACCAGAACACATAAACTCTGAAACCTTAAACTCTCCAACAATAAACTCTCCACCACTAAACTCTGAGACAGCACCTACTGAAAAACCCAAATCCAAACCAAAAAGAAAAATACACACCGCCCAAAACACTAAACACTCAAAGGCTAAACAGATATTACCTGGAGCTGTTTATACCAGAAGAAAGAAACAAAAGGCAAACAGACCTTCACTTTCACCACCTAAAGAGAGCTCTAGTGAAGAAGAAGAGGAGATTGTAGTGCCTCAAGTCAAGAAGAGAAGATTAATTCTTTCAGAATTAGATGATGAGAATGTTGTTAATGCTCCAGAGATGGTTTCACTGCAAACACCTACTGTTGAGGTTGCAGAGAATGTTGCTATACCTGCAGAGGTTGAAATACCTACAGAGGATAACATGCCTGTAGAAGAGGATCACAGAGATGATTTTTTACCAGTGAATGATGTTCTTGAATCATTTCAACCAATCCTTGATCCTATCTCACCTGTTGTTCATACTGAAGCTCCTGGTGTAGATGATGAGCCTGCAGTTAATTTAACTGAAGCTGCAGCATCACACACAGAACTGATATCTAATGCTTCTCCAATTCCAGATAAAGGTGATGAGGTTGATCAGGCAACTAAGATAATTTCTGAATCTATGACTGTTGAAGCTACACATACAAACTCTGTTGCAGAGCCTGTGCAACATGAGGAAACTATTGACAAGATTGCAGAAGTTGTTGCAGAAACTGTGGCTGACACAGCTCAGCACAGTGGTTCTTTAAAAGATGCTCAAGCTAATGATGCAAGTGCTGAAGATGAATCTGAAAACAGTGCAAACTCTGATTCTTTTCTGAGTGCACCAGCATAGACTGAAAATAAACATAAACCTTTTGATCAGCCTTGTCCATCTCATGCAGTTGAAGAAGAGTACCTTGCTAAATATGCTGCTAATTGGTATAAACAAGACTGTATTTTTCCAAAAGGGAGAGCAGCTGATTTTGTTAAGCAGACTGCAAGTAAAATTTCAAATCCAGAGATTTTATCATGTTTAAAGGCAACTGTGGTACAAGTCAAAACTCTGGATGGAAATTTTGCTGACACAAAACAAGAAATTGCTTCTTTGAAGACTGAGATACAGTCAAGAGAAATGAAGATGGAAAGAGAGTCCAAAATCAAAGCTGCACAGCTGTCTAAAGTTCAAGATACTCTCTTTGCCAGGCTAGGAAAGGTTGAAGAGAATCAAGCTGCTTTGTTTTCTAAGGTTGATTCTATTGCTAACTCTTTGGAGCTCATTACATCTATACTCATTCCTGATGATATCAAAAAGGGGGAGAGAGTTACTAAGTCTAAATGTAAAATTTCTCAAACTCTGCTTGAAAAGAAGGATGATGCTGGAGATGGAGGGGCAAGTGATAAGAAGAAGGGTTTAAACTCTGAAACACTAACTCTGAGATCTGGCAAATCTCTTAAGTCACAGTCTGTTGGAATAAACACTGAAACTCAAGGTACTTCAAAAACCAAGAGTTTGGAATTAATATCAAATCCAAAGACTGATGAGGAGTTAGCTGTTAAGCTTTTCATGGAAGAGAATGCAGAAGGAGTTACTATAGAAGATGCTAAAGCTGAAGAGAAGAGTCTGCAAGAAAAGCATTTGAAGACTTTAAAGTCTGATAAATTGAAGAAGAATGTTAAAGCTGCAAAGCCTGTTCTTAAAGGCATTCAAATCAAAGAACCAGTTGGTACAAATCAAAGAATGCAAGTGTTCAGAAAACCAACAGATGCAGAAGCTAAGCAAAAGCTGAAAAGTATTGTTACAGCCTCTGTTGATACACATGTTGTACAGAAGAATGAAGACACAACCTCTGTTACTGCACAAGTTGTGACCACACCATTATTGTCTTCTCAGTTGAAATCAACATTTGGAAAAGGTGTTCTTCATGATTCAAGGCTAGAAGCTACAGTTCCAATGGATTTTACTGATAGTAGAGCTTTATCTGGTAAAGTTGGATACAACAAAGAAGGTATAGGCTCACACAGAGACAAAAGGCAATATGTTGGTCCCAGAGATCCTTCTTCACTGTCTGTTCCAGGTCGTGGTGTCACTCAAGAGAGTTTAGACAGACTGGAGTCAGTACAGCTTGTATATCAGAAGAGTTTAGAGAAGGATTTCTTGCTATATTTCATGGCTGATGGAACAGTGTTTAAAGTTTCTGAAAAGGATATTGAATTAAAATACTGGGAAGAACTTGAATATGTCCTGTATATTTTCAGAGTGAGAAATCAAAGAGCTCAGTCAGTTGCAAATGTACTCAGACAAAAGATGATTCAAAATCTTGCCAGAAGAAATATGAAGTACAACAGCAAGTATGTTCCAAAGTACAGAGACTGGAATGGGAATCTGATAGAAATGGAGAAGGGGACTACAAAGCTGAAGACTGATCTTGGAATCACTGTTCTGGATTTTAATGTGAAGTCTGAGGAAGTGAAGTATATCAGGTTGGGAAATGAAATGAGAAGAAACAAAATCTACGATCTTAGAGCTGCTATCTATCAAACTGATGAGAATGATCCTCAGTTGAGAGAAATCAAGGAAGCTATGCAGATAGAGCTTGAAAATGCTGAAAAAAGATTGCTTATAGACTATCTCAGAACAATGCCAGATCTACAAGAGATTAGAAATTAAAGTCTGTAAGGATTTTCTTATTTTCTGTAGAATTTGTTAAGTAAAAGCTTAAACTCTGTTTGTATGTTAGACACTGTAAAACTTTGTATTTGTTTTGACATCATCATTTACTGTAAACTTGTACATTCTTGCTAATGGACAAGTTGGGGGAGATTGTTAGAAATGATTGATGAGAACAGTGTTTGGAAGCTATAGTGACAAAACAGAGTTTAGCTGGAAGCAGTCAGAGTTTAGTTAAACACTGACTGGAAGCGCAACAGAGATTGTTAAACTCTGTAGCGGTATTGTCTGAAGAGTCAACAGTGTTTGAAGATTGATACAAGATAAATTTGGAAGCAATATCTTTGAAGATTGGAAAGCTGTCAAAGAGATTGAGTTGACTTGGAAGACTAGAGCAATCGTGATTGATATCAATTGTATAGCTTAATTATAGGAGAATCAATTACTGATTGTACGAAGCTGTATGTTTTATAAATACAGTTAGGTTAACCCTAGAAGGGTATCGAACATTGAGAAATTCATTGATTGTAACCTAAGCAGCTCTCTGTGATATTTTACATCACAGAGAGAGGAATTGTTAATTCCAACAGTTTTTAAGTATTAAACAGTGTGTTCTTGTTAAGTTACTCATACAGTATTTGATTAACTATTGTGAATTCGACCTAACAAATTACTTCTGTTACATCACATATTGCTTATAGTTTGCTTTATGACAGAGTAATTAACATTGGTCATATTATCTTAAGTCAGATGAGTATTAAACTTGGGTTAAGAGATCAAAACAGGAAAATGGTTTATTATCATAGATTTATGCAAATGTTTATTAACCATTTTATTCCTGATGTTGAAGCTAGATTTGGTAGGGAACATTGTGTTTCTTCTTATGAACAGCAAAAGAGAATTTTCTCTGACATTACAAAGAAGGACAATGAAAAGAATCTAGATGAAATACCTGCAATTCATTATCCACATCATTTTCAGGTAATTCTTAAAACTCATCTTCCTACTCTCTATAATTCTTCTTTCTTTTGTGGTGAAATGGCTCAGGAATCTCAATTGGAGGAGAACCCACCTGTGTCTACCCAAGTAGCCCAAAACATTATAGTCTCTGAAACAATTCAAGAACCAAATTTTGATCCACAGCCTATTGTTTCAAAGAAACCAACCTCTGGTGTTTCTCAAAAGACATCAGTTGTAAGAAAGTGAAGATTTGTTGTGTCAAGTAGTAGTAATTCTAGTGAAGATGATGATGATTTAACTCTTGCTGAGAGAGCAGAATTGAATGCTGCAATTCAACTTTCTCTGTTAGCACAAAGAGATGAAAAACCTAGTCACAGCCAGGCTGCAGTCTCTCAAAAGGCTGTAGTTCTTAAAAAAGGGAAAACAGTTACTGGATACTGTCTCTCAAAAGACTGTGTCTATTGAACAAAGATCTCATCCCAAGATCACTTCTGTGTCTACACCTCTTAAGTCTTCTCAAGATAAATCTTTTGCTCATTATACCAGGAGAACAAGGAGAAAGATTCAATTGTCACCTACACACACAGAGTCTAGTCCAACTAATATCATGCAGGTCTCTACAAATGAAGCTACAATCAAGTCAGCAAATGACCATAGAGATCTGGATATTGATTCTTCATGGGAAACTACATTATCATACAGACTGGCTATGGGACTAATTTCTCTCAAAGTGAAGTTGTCAAGGCCTGTTCTAGATTTTCTGGTTGAAAGAGTACCAAAATTGTTATTTCTAAATGAATATGGACTTCTACATCAAAGACTTGACTTAATGAAGATGTATTTCTATGTATCTGTCAGAAGACAATTAGTCAAGAAATTTGGACTCTCGAAGCATGTTGCACTTCAATCACTTCATGCATATTTATTTGACAAGGATGTCATTATTGAAGATGCTTTAGCTCAAGGTGAACAACTGGAGGAAGTAGATAGAGAGAAGCAGTCAACAGAAGTTACTATTGCACCAGTGGTGAATAGTAGGAAAGATCAGATCACAGTCACTGCAACACAAGAACCATCTAGTCAGAGGAAGGATGACTCAGGAGCTTTGATAGCTGATGTTGAAAGGACTTCTGTGATGACTGAGAATGCAAGTGAGATACCCTATGATATGGGAGGAATGACTTTGGTTGATTTTTCTGAAGATCAAACAAATTTTGTTCAGTCAGAGTCTATCCACCTTGAGGGTGAGTCTCAGCAAACAACACTTAAAGACGGTGATGTACTAACTATGGTGTCTAATGAAGTATTACTGAAGACATCAGAGTCTAGTAAAGAACCTGAAAGTGGTATATTGGAGCCTGTAGTTTCTGGAAAGAAAGAAGATGATTGTAAGGGTTTAGAGACTATAGCAGCTCACTCCTTGGAGAAAACCTCAAGCCACATGCCAAATGAGGAACCCTCTCTCCATGTGAGTTCAGGTATAAAAACTCCTTCTAAACCCTATTTTTCTGTAGGTCATGAGAGCACTTATCTAAATTTGAGTGATACACTTGAAAAGATGGACTTAGATCCACAAATTGAGCGGCTGGCTCCTGACCAGGCAAAAGGTGAGGTAGAAAGAGTGTTGACTTTAGTAAGTCAAAGTGAGAATGAGGGTATGGATGATCAACTCCATAGTGAGGGAGAGAAAATTAGGAAACCATCATTTGATTTCTGGGATCAGGTTTTTCCTGAATCTTGGTCTGAAAATTTGGATATGGATGCTGGTACTTATTCATTCATCAAAATGTATCAGAAGAATGACCTAGCACATCACAATGCAAAGCCAGAAGTTAAAGCTCAGAAGCAAAAGGAGAGGCTTGCAGGAATCATTAACAGAAGAGGTGCCAGGATAAAGCAATCTCTTGATACATATGTACCAGATGAAGTTCCTAATGATCCTAGTGTTCCTTTGTATGTACTTCCAATATCAGCTAGAATTGAGACATCTACAGTTTCTGATCACTCTAAGGAGGAGTCAGGATTTGAAGATGTTGATACTTCTAATCAGGTTTTATTACTTGAATATCATACAACTCAAGCAACTTCTTCTACAAGACTTGAAGATACAGTTCTTTCTGATTCTGATACTGAAGATACTAGAAGCACTTCCAACATTGAAGTTCATTCTGATGTTTTGAAAGATATTCAGAATTCTCAAATTGCTATGCAAACAAGACTTCAATCACTTGAAGATAACCAAGTCACAATTATGGAAAATCAAGCAGTTCAAATGAATCTCATTTGTTCTGTTTCTGAATCTCTTGGAATTAATGTTGCTGATGTCAAAAAGGGGGAGATAAAGACAATTCAAAGACAACAACAACAACACCACCAGACTGAGGGAAATAAAGCTGGGGGAGATAAAGAGCAGAAAGAGCAGACAAAGGGAAGTAAAAAGAAGAACCAGGAGTGATAGTGGTGAATCTCAGCTAGGAAGGAAGTGGTAAAGGAAGAGCAGCATTAATAGTTAAAATTCTTTCTTCGAAGTACTAGATAAATGTCTACATCTGGGAAGGAGGTACTTAACTTCATAATTCTACATTCATAAATTCTATTCTGGTTGTATTGTTATATGTTTTGACATCCACAACATAGATTTATGCTTCAGATTTTAAAGCATAAATAGGGGGAGATTGTTAGGAATAATTCATAAGTTGTGATGTTAAGAATAGAATTTACACATTATACTTCTTGTAATCCTGATCTTATAAAGGATTTAGCACTTTATATAGGATTTATGTGTAAGACAGTTATCTGTATAGTTTAGTCAGGAATGAACAGTGTATCGGAGACTACATGTCAGGAACAAAGGGCAAATCCTGATGACGGTCTAATACTGATGATGATCAGATACTGATGCAAGATGAAATCCTGATATCAGTCTTGTTACTGATGATGTCATTATGGATGCTACAGAAACTGGCAAGTGCTATAAAACAGGATCGTTGTTTGAAGAACAAGCAAGAAGATATTATGAAGGAAAGAGTTTTCTATTGATGGAAACTATCGACTAGAAGGCAGAACATTGTCATGTATAGATTATATCTTTCTGTTATTAGTTGATAGGTAGCATTATAAATACTCTCTCAATATCATTGTAAAAAGAGCGACGAAGTTGTAAGCAAGTGTGCGTAGCTCTGTATAAGGTTTGTATTCGAGAGTTCGAAACAAACAGAGAGAGAGATTTGTATTGTCAGCAGCTGCTAAAGGTATTTGTACACCTTTGGTAGAGTTTGTATTTGATCTTATTAATACAAACAGAGTTTGATTCATTCGTTTATTCTTGTTCATATAGTCAAGCAAAAATCAGACACGATTATATAACTTGTATTCAACCCCCCCTTCTACAAGTTATTCGAGTTAACACATTGTCATTCATACGGTTGGATCGTCGAAAAAAGATTTTAAAAAAATAGGTTACGTTCAATCGGGACGAGACTAGTTAACAGGAGAAGTACTTTTGGTGAGTTTATGTTATAAGCTCATGTAAAAATAATTTTAAATATTTTAATTTTTTTGCACATCACTAGATTTAATATATATTATCATCCATATGGTTGGATCGCCAAAAAAAATTTAATACCGAGTTATTCCAAAATTAGAATAGTTTGATCAAATAGTACTTTTGATAGTTGACCATCAAAAAAATAATTTTGAATGATTTCTTCGACGATCGAACCATACGAATGTTAATAAACACTCATTTTAGTGTTGGAAAAAAATAATCAAAAAATAATAAGGTTGGGTTGTATGATATTTTAACAAAAACATAGTAACAGTGCCGCTTCCTGTAACGGGGCACAATCCAGGTTAACTGAATAATTTTTTTGAATGATTTCTTCGACGAACGAACCGTATGAATGTTATTAAACACTCATTTTAATGTTGGAAAAAAATAATCAAAAACAAAGGTCGGGTTGTAAGATATTTTAACAAAAACGTAGTAAAAGTGATGTTTCCTGTAACGTGGCACGATCCAGGTTCACTAAATAATTTTTTAGAATGATTTCTTCAGCGATCGAGCCATACGAATGTTAATAAACACTCATTTTAGTGTTGGAAAAAAATAATCAAAAAATAAAAAGGTTGGGTTGTACGAGATTTAACAAAAACGTAGTAAAAGTTATGCTTCCTATAACGGGGTACAATCCAGGTTCACTAAATAATTTTTTTGAATGATTTCTTTGACGATCGAACCATACTAATGTTAATAAATACTCATTTTAATGTTGGGAAAAAATAACCAAAAAATAAAAAGGTCGGGTTGTAAGAGATTTTAACAAAAATGTAGTAAAAGTGCTACTTCCTATAACGGGGCACGATTCAGATTCACTGAATAATTTTTTTGAATAATTTCTTCACGATCGAACCATACGAATGTTAATAAACTCTCATTTTAGTGTTGGGAAAAAATAATTAAAAAATAAAAAGGTCGGGTTGTACGAGATTTTAACAAAAATGTAGTAAAAGTGATGCTTCCTGTAACGGGGCACGATCCAGGTTCATTGAATAAGTTTTTTGAATGGTTTTCGATGATCAAAACGTACTAATGTTAATAAACACTCATTTTAGTGTCGGAAAAAAATAATCAAAAAATAAAAAGGTCAGTTTGTACGAGATTTTAACAAAAACGTAGTAAAAGTGATGCTTCCTGTAACGGGGCACGATCCAGGTTTACTAAATAATATTTTTGAATGATTTTTTCGATGATCGTACCATAAGAATGTTATTAAAAACTCATTTTAGTGTTGGGAAAAAATAATCAAAAATAAAAAGGTCAGGTTGTATGAAATTTTAACAAAAACGTAGTAAAAGTGTTGCTTCTTGTAACGGGGCACGATCCATTAAAATATCATACAAGAATAATTTGATATTTTCTATTTTTTTTCACATCACTATATTCAATATACAATATCATCCATATGGTTGGATCTTCGAAAAAGATTTTTGAAAAATAGAGTACGTTCAATCGGTACGAGATTAGTTAGAATAAGTAGTACTTTTGGAGGATTTATATCATAAACTCATACAAGAATAATTTTAAATATTTTAATTTTTTTTGTACATCAGTAAAATCAATATATATTATCATTCGTACGGTTGGATCGTCGAAATAAGATTTTGATACGTAGTTTTTCCAAAATTAGACTAGTTTCACCAAACAATACTTTTAACAGAAAACCGTTGTCTGAATATTTCATTATTTCCCACCAAATCCAATTCAAAATTTTTCATTATTTCCTAGCAAATTTAATTCAAATTATTTCATTATTTCCCACCAAATTCAATTCAAATTTTTTTGTAGTTCAGATAACGGTTTCATAAAACCGTTGTCTGGTAAGGAGATAGTTTAGACAACTCTTCAATAAAAACCATTGTCTTAAAGTATTAACACAACGTGTGCTTAGAAACTGTTGTCTCAATTGCACAACATATATGAAAACCCATTGTCTGAAGCCACATTATAAACAACGGTTTATTATGAATTGAAACACACTTGTGTTAATACAGGTTACACAATACCTCCGTAAACAACCATTGTCTCATCTGACCAAAGAGGCACCAGTTAGGCAACGTTTTTAAAAACGTTGAATAACCATTATCTGCAGCAACGACACACAACATTTTTTCGTTAGCTAACATTTCACCGTTGTTTAATTTTTTGGGACAACGCTTTTTTTCGCAACCATTGTGTAACATGTGTTGTCTGATGATGTTTTTGGTGTAGTGGATTGAGTTAAATCGACCTTAACTCTTGGGGTAGGTCTTTCAAAAACAAGGTGTTCCACTTGCTCATATGCATTATAGCTCGATGTACAATTAGGCATAGTCTGTGCAAGCATTATATTCATCATCCATGGCAACTGAGGCATATTAAAAGTATTGTAATATGGATTATGCTTGAATGGCATGTTAGCATACTGACTAGATGCATGAGCAGGTTGAACAAACATATTTGGCATAACATTCGTAGCAGGCACCAGCATAGACATAGGCATACAAGGCATAGAAGCATCTTTCACAATTTTACAGTTGGCAGATAAATGATTAACACTACCACATTTTACACATTCCTTCGTGGGAGCATATGTTAGGAATAATTCATAAGTTGTGATGTTAAGAATAGAATTTACAAATTATACTTCTTGTAATCCTGATCTTATAAAGGATTTAGCACTTTATATAGGATTTATGTGTAAGACAGTTATCTGTATAGTTTAGTCAGGAATGAACAGTGTATCGGAGACTACATGTCAGGAACAAAGGGCAAATCCTGATGACGGTCTAATACTGATGATGATCAGATACTGATGCAAGATGAAATCCTGATATCAGTCTTGTTACTGATGATGTCATCATGGATGCTAAAGAAACTGGCAAGTGCTATAAAACAGGATCGTTGTTTGAAGAACAAGCAAGAAGATATTATGAAGGAAAGAGTTTTCTATTGATGGAAACTATCGACTAGAAGGCAGAACATTGTCATGTATAGATTATATCTTTCTGTTATTAGTTGATAGGTAGCATTATAAATACTCTCTCAATATCATTGTAAAAAGAGCGACGAAGTTGTAAGCAAGTGTGCGTAGCTCTGTATAAGGTTTGTATTCGAGAGTTCGAAACAAACAGAGAGAGAGATTTGTATTATCAGCAGCTGCTAAAGGTATTTGTACACCTTTGGTAGAGTTTGTATTTGATCTTATTAATACAAACAGAGTTTGATTCATTCGTTTATTCTTGTTCATATAGTCAAGCAAAAATCAGACACGATTATATAACTTGTATTCAACCCCCCCCCCTTCTACAAGTTATTCGAGTTAACAATTGGTATCAGAGCAGGTTGATTTCGAATAATCATAAAGATCTGCAATCATGTCTGGTTACAAAGATGGGAATACTAAGATTCCTATGCTCAAGAGAAACGAATATACTCTATGGGAAGTAAAGATGTTGCATCATCTGGAAGCAACAGATCCTGATTATCTCGATAGAATCAGAGATGGACCTTTTGTTCCAACAAAGGTCGTTGGACAAGCAACTGTTGATGGTGTGGTTGTTCCAGAACATACAGTAGAGAAGCCAAAATCTGAATGGTCAGATAAGGACAAGGAGAATGTTCTTAAAGATGCTAAAGTGAGAAACATATTATTCAACAGTCTTGATTCTGTTCTCACTAACTATGTTCTCTCTTGTAAAACTGCAAAGGATATATGGGACAATCTTAAGGTTCACTGTGAAGGAACTAAGCCTGTCAGGAAGAATATGAGGACATTACTTATACAATAGTATGAGTACTTTGAATCCAAGTCTGGTGAGTCACTTACTGATACCTTTGATAGGTTTACAAAACTCATCAATGAGATGGCCATGCATGGTAAATATTATGCCTGATTTCTACAATGAGAAGATATCTGCGATTGAGGAAGCTAATGATCTGGATGAGATTTCATTAGAGGCAGTATATGGAAAATTGAGAGCTTATGAACTTGACAAGCAGTAGAAGAAGAGCAGGAGTGAAGGAAAGATGAAGACTATTGCACTTACTGCTCAATCTGAAGTTAAGAAGCTTCCTGAAGAACAGCATGAAGAGATTGCTGTAAAGAATTCAAGGAAGAAGAAAAGCAAAGAAAGTTCTGAGTCAGAGACTACTGATATGGACTCTGACAACAATGATTCTGAATATGAGATACAGGAACTCTTTGCTATGTTTGCTAAAGCTTTCAAGAAAGGAAGATTCAACAGGAGAAGATTTAGCAAAGGACCTTTTCAAAAGAAGGAGGAGAAGAAGAGTGACAAAGGCAAAAGTACAATTGTCAAGATTGATAAGGCCAAGATCAAGTGCTTTAACTGCAGCGAGCTTGGACACTTTGCTAGTGAGTGTAAGAAGCCTAGGAATTCAGGAAAGGGTAATGCACTTATGGTCACACAGAAGGATTGGGCTGATTCTAATGATTCTGAAGATGAATTGGATTATGACAACATTGCATTGATGGCAAATGGTTCAGATAAACCTGGATCTCCAAAGAAAATTTCTCCATCCTCTGTTAAGGTATCACTTCACTCTCTTGATTCATTTGATAGCTTAAATTCTGATGAAATTAGATCTATCCATGCTGAGTTTAAGGATCTTATGACTAATTTTAGAATTCTTACTTGTGAAAGAGATGAACTTAAGGTTAAGAATGATAAATTAGTTGATAGAAATAATTTTCTTGAATCTGAATTAATTCAAATGGAAGAATACAAGTTAAGTTCTGATAAAGCTAAGCATGATTATAGTGTTATTCTTGAGGCTTATGACTATGTCAGAAAAGAACTAGAAGAAGAGAGAGATGTGATTAAGACCATTAACAATTCCAGTAAGAAGACTATGGAAATCTTTGAAAGTGGAATTCGTGGTAAGGTTAATGGTTTAGGTTTTGATAAGGCTAGACAAGAAGAAAAAGTAGCTATTGTCAATGATGATAGTAAGAAAGAAGCTAACACATCTAAATCTGAAGGTAAGAAAATTGTTTCTGAACCTAATCATGTTAAATTTGTTGATTCAAAAGGTACCCCTGTTGTACACAAAAGGATTAACAATAAAAATTCAGATGAGAAAGTGTTAGAGAAACCTAAGAATGTAAACATAGGGTTTATGTCTAAGTCTCAGTTGAAATAGAGATTAGATGGTCTTTCAGAGTCTAGCAAGAAGGTATTAACAAAGAGAATAATTACAAGAATGTACCTGATGCACCTAGGAAAAAATGCTATAAGTGTGGAAATCATAATCATTTGGCCCTAGACTGCAATCAAAAACCTTCTTGGAAAACTGAGTCCAGATTCCCCAAGACTCAGAAAATTCAATACCAACCACAAAAAGCTTGTTATCATTGTGGTAGTTTACTTCATTCCATTTACATGTGTAGAGAATATCATGAACTGTATTATGACTATTATTCCTTGAAATCTGAAACTCCTAGTCACAAATAGTTTTTGAAATCAGAGTCTAAGGTTGACTCTGCAACAGGTAAAATAAAAGCAAAATCTTCAAAGCCTGTTGTTTCTAAATCTAGTAAGAAAGGATCCAATCAAAGTTGGGTCCTAAAAAATTCTAACTAGTTACTTTTTGTTTGTAAGGCACAGGAAAGAAGCATTCAATTATCTTGGACAGTGGATGCTCTGGACATATGACTGGAAAGAAGTCCCTGCTTACAAAGTTTGAGAGGAAAGCTGGCCCAGTAATATCTTTTGGAGATGGCAACAAAGGAGAAACTCTGGGATATGGCTCAATTGTTTTGGGGAATGTCATCATAGAAAATGTAGCACTGGTTGAAGGCTTGAAACATACTCTTTTAAGCATAAGTCAACTGGGTGATAAAGGTTACAAATCAATCTTTGACAGAGAAGGATGCAAAATCTTGAATATGCAGAATGGAGATATTGTTCTAACTGGTCAAAGACATGGTAACATATATGAAGCCAGCTTAAGTGATACATCTAAAGGAATTGTTAGATGTCTCTACAGCAAGGCAACAAGTGATGAAAGCTTGAATTGGCACAAGAAGCTCTCACATCTTAATTTCAAGAAGCTTAATCAACTTGTTAAGCACAATTTGGTGAGAGGCCTACCTCAGGCAAATTTTGTGCAAGATGGACTTTGTGATGCATGTCAGCTTGGAAAGCAAAGAAGAACCACTTTCAAGAGCAAGACTGAAAATTCAATTACTGAACCATTTCACATGCTACATCTTGATCTGTTTGGTCCAGTAAACATTATGTCTATCAGCAAGAAAAGATATGCTCTAGTTATGGTGGATGATTTCACAAGGTTCACATGGGTGTTCTTTCTACACAAGAAGGATGAAGCTCCTCAGCAAATCATTGAACTTATCAAGAATATTCAGAATAACTCTGAGTACAAAGTCAAGGTACTTAGAAGTGACAATGGTACAGAATTCAAGAATTCTACGATGGAGGGGTTTTGTGCAGACAATGGAATCACTCAACAGTTTTCTACACCTGGTACACCTCAGCAGAATGGTGTAGTGGAAAGAAAGAACAGAACTCTCATAGAGGCAGCAAGAACCATGCTTGCAGATGCAAAACTTCCAACCTACTTTTGGGCAGAAGCTATTAACACTGCATGTTTCACTCAAAACTGTACCTTGGTAAATAGTCATGGAAAAACTCCCTATGAGATGATCAAAGGAAAGAAACCAAGTGTGAAATACTTTCACATCTTTGGATGCAAATGCTATGTCCTAAAAGTTCATCCAGAACAACTTGGAAAATTTGAAGCCAAATCGGATGAAGCAATTTTTCTAGGATATTCAGCATCTAAGGCCTTCAAAGTTTATAATCTCAGAACTCACATTGTTATGGAATCAATTCATGTTGCATTTGACGATAAGAAATTTGGAATTCTGCAAACTGATGAAAGCCATGACAAATTGGAATTTGAAAATGTTAGGAATAATTCATAAGTTGTGATGTTAAGAATAGAATTTACACATTATACTTCTTGTAATCCTGATCTTATAAAGGATTTAGCACTGTATATAGGTTTTATGTGTAAAACAGTTATCTGTATAGTTTAATCAGGAATGAACAGTGTATCGGAGACTACATGTCAGGAACAGAGAGCAAATCCTGATGACGTGTCCAATACTGATGGTTGATCAGATACTGATGCAGTGTGCAGATCCTGATATCAGTCGTGTTACTGATGATGTCATTATGGATGCTACAGAAACTGGCAAGTGCTATAAAACAGGATCGTTGTTTGAAGAACAAGTAAGAAGATATTATGAAGGAAAGAGTTTTCTATTGAAGGAAACTATCGACTAGAAGGCAGAACATTTTCATGTATAGATTATATCTTTCTGTTATTAGTTGATAGGTAGCATTATAAATACTCTCTCAATATCATTGTAAAGAGTAGGAGGCGTGAGACGAAATTGTGAGTTCGTGTGCGTAGCTCTGTATAAGGTTTGTATTCGAGAGTTCGAAACAAACAGAGAGATATTTGTATTGTCAGCAGCTGCTAAAGGTATTGTACACCTTTGGTAGAGTTTGTATTTGATCTTATTAATACAAACAAGAGTTTGATTCATTCGTTTATTCTTGTTCTTATAATCAAGCAAAAATCAGACACGATTATATAACTTGTATTCAACCCCCCCTTCTACAAGTTATTCGAGTTAACAATTGGTATCAGAGCAGGTTGATTTCGAATAATCATAAAGATCTGCAATCATGTCTGGTTACAAGGATGGGAATACTAAGATTCCTATGCTCAAGAGAAACGAATATACTCTATGGGAAGTAAAGATGTTGCATCATCTGGAAGCAACAGATCCTGATTATCTTGACAGAATCAGAGATGGACCTTTTGTTCCAACAAAGGTCGTTGGACAAGCAACTGTTGATGGTGAGGTTGTTCCAGAACATACAGCAGAGAAGCCAAAATCTGAATGGTCAGATAAGGACAAGGAGAATGTTCTCAAAGATGCTAAAGTGAGAAACATATTATTCAACAGTCTTGATTCTGTTCTCACTAACTATGTTCTCTCTTGTAAAACTGCTAAGGATATATGGGACAATCTTAAGGTTCACTGTGAAGGAACTAAGCCTGTCAGGAAGAATATGAGGACATTACTTATACAACAGTATGAGTACTTTGAATCCAAGTCTGGTGAGTCACTTACTGATACCTTTGATAGGTTTACAAAACTCATCAATGAGATGGCCATGCATGGTAAATATTATGACTTGGAGGATATGAATACAAAGTTCATGAAAGCTTTGCCTGATTTCTACAATGAGAAGATATCTGCGATTGAGGAAGCTAATGATCTGGATGAGATTTCATTAGAGGCAGTCTATGGAAAATTGAGAGCTTATGAACTTGACAAGCAGCAGAAGAAGAGCAGGAGTGAAGGAAAGATGAAGACTATTGCACTTACTGCTCAATCTGAAGTAAAGAAGCTTCCTGAAGAACAGCATGAAGAGATTGCTGTAAAGAATTCGAGGAAGAAGAAAAGCAAAGAAAGTTCTGAGTCAGAGACTACTGATATGGACTCTGACAACAATGATTCTGAATCTGAGATGCAAGAACTCTTTGCTATGTTTGCTAAAGTCTTCAAGAAAGGCAGATTCAACAGGAGAAGATTTAGCAAAGGACCTTTTCAAAAGAAGGAGGAGAAGAAGAGTGACAAGAGCAAAAGTACAATTGTCAAGCTTGATAAGGCCAAGATCAAGTGCTTTAACTGCAGCGAGCTTGGACACTTTGCTAGTGAGTGTAAGAAGCCTAGGAATTCAGGAAAGGGTAATGCACTTATGGTCACACAGAAGGATTGGGCTGATTCCAGTGACTCTGAAGATGAATTGGATTATGAAAACATTGCATTGATGGCCAATAGTTCAGACAAACCTGGATCTCCAAAGAAAACTTCTCCATCCTCTGATAAGGTATCACTTCACTCTCTTGATTCATTTGATAGCTTAAATTCTGATGAAATTAGATCTATCCATGCTGAGTTTAAGAATCTTATGACTAATTTTAGAATTCTTACTTGTGAAAGAGATGAACTTAAGGTTAAGAATGATAAATTAGTTGATAGAAATAATTTTCTTGAATCTGAATTAATTCAAATGGAAGAATACAAGTTGAGTTCTGATAAAGCTAAGCATGATTATAGTGTAATTCTTGAGGCTTATGACTATGTCAGAAAAGAACTAGAAGAAGAGAGAGATGTGATTAAGACCATTAACAATTCCAGTAAGAAGACAATAGAAATCTTTGAGAGTGGAATTCGTGGTAAGGTTAATGGTTTAGGTTTTGATAAGGCTAGACAAGAAGAAAAAGTAGCTATTGTCAATGATGATAGTAAGGTAGAAGCTAACACATCTAAATCTGAAGGTAAGAAAATTGTTTCTGAACCTAATCATGTTAAATTTGTTGATTCAAAAGGTACCCCTGTTGTACACAAGAGAATTAACAATAGTTATTCAGATGAGAAAGTGTTAGAGAAACCTAAGAATGTAAACATAGGGTTTCTGTCTAAGTCTCAGTTGAAACAGAGATTAGATGGTCTTTCAGAGTCTAGCAAGATCAAGAGAAATAGGAATGGAAAAGAAGGTATTAACAAAAAGAATAATTACAAGAATGTACCTGATGCACCTAGGAAAAAATGCTATAAGTGTGGAAATCATAATCATTTGGCCCTAGACTGCAATCAAAAACCTTCTTGGAAAACTGAGTCCAGATTCCCCAAGACTCAGAAAATTCAATACCAACCACAAAAAGCTTGTTATCATTGTGGTAGTTTACTTCATTCCATTTACATGTGTAGAGAATATCATGAACTGTATTATGACTATTATTCTTTGAAATCTGAAACTCCTAGTCACAAACAGTTTGTGAGATCAGAGTCTAAAGTTGACTCTGCAACAGGTAAAATAAATGCAAAATCTTCAAAATCTGTTGTCTCTAAATCTAGTAAGAAAGGATCCAATCAAAGTTGGGTCCTAAAAAATTCTAACTAGTTACTTTTTGTTTGCAGGGCACAGGAAAGAAGCATTCAATTATCTTGGACAGTGGATGC
Organism: Kitagawia praeruptora; assembly: GCA_037693485.1. Lineage (NCBI taxonomy): Eukaryota > Viridiplantae > Streptophyta > Magnoliopsida > Apiales > Apiaceae > Kitagawia > Kitagawia praeruptora. The sequence continues at coordinate 139,121,826 of CM075351.1, read as the reverse complement.
TCTGGACACATGACTGGAAAGAAGTCCCTGCTTACAAAGTTTGAGAGGAAAGCTGGCCCAGTAATATCTTTTGGAGATGGCAACAAAGGAGAAACTCTGGGATATGGCTCAATTATTTTGGGGAATGTCATCATAGAAAATGTAGCACTGGTTGAAGGCTTGAAACATACTCTTTTAAGCATAAGTCAACTGGGTGATAAAGGTTACAAATCAATCTTTGACAGAGAAGGATGCAAAGTCTTGAATATGCAGAATGGAGACATTGTTCTAACTGGTCAAAGGCATGGTAACATATATGAAGCCAGCTTAAGTGATACATCTAAAGGAATTGTTAGATGTCTCTACAGCAAAGCAACAAATGATGAAAGCTGGAATTGGCACAAGAAGCTCTCACATCTTAATTTCAAGAAGCTTAATCAACTTGTTAAATACAATTTGGTGAGAGGCCTACCTCAGGCGAATTTTGTGCAAGATGGACTTTGTGATGCATGTCAGTTTGGAAAGCAAAGAAGAACCACTTTCAAGAGCAAGACTGAAAATTCAATTACTGAACCATTTCACATGCTACATCTTGATCTGTTTGGTCCAGTAAACATTATGTCTATCAGCAAGAAAAGATATGCTCTAGTTATGGTGGATGATTTCACAAGGTTTACATGGGTGTTCTTTCTACACAAGAAGGATGAAGCTCCTCAGCAAATCATTGAACTCATCAAGAATATTCATAATAACTCTGAGTACAAAGTCAAAGTACTTAGGAGTGACAATGGTACAGAATTCAAGAATTCTACAATGGAGGGGTTTTGTGCAGACAATGGAATTACTCAACAGTTTTCTGCACCTGGTACACCTCAACAAAATGGTGTAGTGGAAAGAAAGAACAGGACTCTCATAGAGGCAGCAAGAACCATGCTTGCAGATGCAAAACTTCCAACCTACTTTTGGGCAGAAGCTATTAACACTGCATGTTTCACTCAGAACTGTACCTTGGTAAATAGTCATGGAAAGACTCCCTATGAGATGATCAAAGGAAAGAAACCAAGTGTGAAATATTTTCACATCTTTGGATGTAAATGCTATGTCCTAAAAGTTCATCCAGAACAACTTGGAAAATTTGAAGCCAAATCGGATGAAGCAATTTTTCTAAGATATTCAGCATCTAAGGCCTTCAAAGTTTATAATCTCAGAACTCACATTGTTATGGAATCAATTCATGTTGCATTTGATGATAAGAAATTTGGAATTTTGCAAACTGATGAAAGCCATGACAAATTGGAATTTGAAAATCTGAAGATTTCTGAGATACTCTCAAGTGATGATGAAGGTTCTCCAGAAGGAATTTCTATTGCTTCTCAAAGGAATGCTACTGTTGAGGGGGAGCAAATCAATCAGAGAGAACACAGTGATCATCAGGAGCAGACTAGTCTTTCAGAGTCTATTCCATCAGGAATTGACGTTTCAGAGTCTACTCCATCAGGAACTGACCTTTCAGAGTCTACTGAGGAAAGATCAGTAACTAGCAGCAATATGGAATCTACTGATTCTATTGATCAAAGGAGAGTTTTTGAAGGTAGAGAGAATTCTTCTACAAAAGATACCACTAACTTAGGGGGAGAGACTAGCAGAGTTAATCTACCACCTGTTAGAAAATGGACAAAGGATCATACTGAAGATTTGATAATTGGTGATCCAAATAGTGGTGTTCGAACTAGAAGATCAATTCAAAATGAATGCTTGTATAGTTGCTTTCTCTCAAAGAATGAACCTAAGAAGGTTGAAGAAGCCTTACAGGATCCTGATTGGGTAATTGCAATGCAGGAGGAGTTAAATGAGTTTGAGAGAAACAAAGTTTGGAAACTGGTACCAAGACCTAAAGATAGATCTATTGTTGGTGCAAGATGGGTTTTCAGAAACAAGCTAGATGAATCTGGTATGATTGTAAGAAACAAAGCAAGACTGGTGGCCAAGGGATATTCTCAGGAAGAAGGCATTGATTATGATGAGACCTTTGCACCTGTAGCAAGATTGGAAGCAATCAGAATGTTTCTTGCATTTGCAGCTCATTCAAAATTCAAGGTATATCAGATGGATGTTAAGAGTGCTTTTCTAAATGGCAAACTTGATGAAGAAGTATATGTAGAACAGCCACCTGGATTTGTTGATCCAAAGTTTCCAAATCATGTCTACAAACTTGACAAGGCACTCTATGGACTAAAGCAGGCACCAAGAGCATGGTATGAGACTTTGTCTAAATTTCTTCTTGAAAACGGCTTCACAAGAGGTACAATTGACAAAACTCTATTCTTTAGAAAGATAAAAGGTGAATTGCTTTTAGTTCAAGTTTATGTTGATGATATTATTTTTGGTTCTACTAATGAGAAGTTATGTGCTAAGTTTAGCAAGCTTATGCAGTCTAAGTATCAGATGAGCATGATGGGTGAACTAAATTATTTCTTAGGCTTGCAGGTCAAACAGACTGAGACTGGTATTTTCATTAATCAGTCAAAGTATATCAAAGATCTTTTAAGAAGGTTTGACTTTCAAGACTGTGCAGTTGCAAAAACACCCATGGCAACAGCCACTAAACTAGACTCTGATCCTAAGGGGAAGAGTGTGGATAATACTAGTTATAGAGGCATGATAGGCTCATTGTTATATCTAACTGCAAGTAGGCCAGATATAATGTTTTCTACCTGTTTATGTGCTAGATTCCAAGGTGATCCTAAGGAATCTCATTTAATTGCTGTGAAGAGAATTTTTAGATATCTCAAAGGAACTCCAAATCTTGGTTTGTGGTATCCTAGAGAATCTGATTTCTTTCTAATTGGCTATTCAGACTCTGATTATGCAGGGTGTAAAATAGACAGGAAAAGCACTACAGGTACATGTCAATTCTTGGGAAATAGATTGATTTCTTGGGCAAGCAAGAAACAACAATCTGTTTCAACCTCAACTGCAGAAGCTGAGTACATAGCAGCAGGCAGTTGTTGTGCACAGCTCCTTTGGATAAGAAATCAGTTGATGGATTATGGTATGACACTTAGTAATATTCCTATGTTTTGTGATAATACTAGTGCTATTAAAATTGCAGAAAATCCAGTTCAACATTCAAGGACTAAGCACATTGATGTCAGGTATCATTTTATTAGAGAACATATTGAGAATGGTACTGTGGAATTTCATTTTGTTCCTACTGACAAACAGCTTGCAGATATTCTAACTAAACCACTTGATGAGACTACATTCAGTAGACTAGTAAGTGAGTTAGGAATGTTAAATTTTTAGATCTTTAACATCTGCAAAAGTAGCAAGGTATGTTGTTCTTAGCTTATAGACTTGATATTCCTATCAGGATCTATATTTGATTGTTAAATGCTTTAGCTATAACACATTGCCTTGATAAATTTCGGTATGATAGACTTGTTAATAATCATCAGGATTAGATTTGTTATCAGGATGCTGACGTCATCAGTATTGTGTCAGTATCAGGATTATGAAAATTGTTTCAGATCCTGACATTTACTTTGTGTAGTAATCTGATTCTGTGATGTGTTAAGTCTATGCTAGCAAGTTTTGATATTTGCATACTGATAATTTATACATCATTCAGAAATCAAAAGACAAGCAGATAACAAGAAATTGTATTTTCATTAATAAAAATCATTACATGGAAATGAAATACAACATCTTTTTGTCTAAATCTCTATTCTATACTTGTCTGTGATATGAACTCTGAGGAACAGGACAAGGAGCATCTCAAGAAATCCATTAGGGGATGAAAATCTTGTTTGCTCTTGGATTCCTTGTCTGGGCGACTTGAATGAGAGCAGCTAACTTAAATGAATAGCATCTCCATCAAGATCAACCTCACACTCTCGGCCAAATTCTTCATCCTCAAGTTTTGAGGAGGTTAGGGGAAGGTTGTATCCAACAGATGGATGTTCTAGAAGAAACCTCTGGATATTATCGAAAACCAATCCATTCATGATTAGTTCGATGAGAAGAGTCGTTTGTTCAAAGAAATGATCAAGAACAGGATATTCATCGATCAAAAATCTGGAAGATGGGTTTGAAGGGGTTTTTGGGTTGAGAAGCATTGTTGAGAAGAAAAGAAATTGAAAGGTTATGGAGAATGGCATAAGGCGTTTGGTTCTTTTAAAGGAAGACGTGAGAAGCTGAGCAGTCACTTGGAAGTCTTAATGAAGTCAAATGCTAATTATTGCATGAGACTGTATTTCTTGTTTCAAGAAATATTGAAAATATCTAACCAATTGATTTTCTGTTCAGATTAATTGTTTATTTTCTTTTTCAGATAAAAGGAAAATGCCACGTGAAAAACTCCATATTAAGTCTCTGGTTATGTTGGTCAGGATTTCATGTGTGACCATCAGGATTTGAAAATCATATTTTTAAATCACATTGCATTTTGTGATTATTTTGATGAGAGGTCATCATGAAAAGGAAGCTGATCAGTATTGCTTATTTATACCCTGATTTATTTCATGAAAATCAATTTTGGATTTTATTTTCCAAAAATCGTGGGTAACTACATTTTTCAGGGACTGACACCTGTCAATCTACGTGTCAACGTGGGATAGTGGTCTGAAAGATTTGTGAAATATATTTGTTTTAAAACTCTAATCGTGCAATTGCTTTCTCTAATCTTACATTCTCTAAAGCAAAAATCACTCTTGAGTTTTCAAAATCACTAATCCATTTCAAGAATTTTTCGAGTTTCTTTTCAGATCAAAAATGGCAGCTCCGAGAAGATTACCTAAATCAGTAGCCTTCAAGTTTGGTGACTTTGATTTTATGACAAACAATCATGTTGCAGCTATTACCAACAAGGAAGGAGTGTCATCTGATTTTCATCCAATCATGGACTTTCTGGTGTATGGACCATTAAGTTATGCATTGACAGCATCTCCACAGATTAATCAAGTAGCTGTTTCACAAGCTTGGGAGAATGCTGAGGTAATTGATTCTACTCAGAGTCAATCAGGTAAGATTGTTCTACATTTAGGACAAGATTTATTTGACATTACTGAATCTGTTGTTAGTTCAGTACTCTGCTTACCTGTTACTGATAGTTATGAGAATGTACCATCTGATGATAATATAAGAACTATGTTGTCTGAATTAGGTTATAGTGGACCTCTAGATAACATGAGCCAGTTGAATAGAACTTTTCTTAGAAAGGAATGGTCTTTTTACTTTGATCAAATTGCTAAATGTTTTACTGGCAAATGTAGTTCTTTTCAGCAAATTACTTCTGTTACATCTCATATTGCTTATAGTTTGCTTTATGACAGAGTAATTAACATTGGTCATATTATCTTAAGTCAGATGAGTATTAAACTTGGGTCAAGAGATCAAAACAGGAAAATGGTTTATTATCATAGATTTATGCAATTGTTTATTAACCATTTTATTCCTGATGTTGAAGCTAGATTTGGTAGGGAACATTGTGTTTCTTCTTATGAACAGCAAAAGAGAATTTTCTCTGATATTACAAAGAAGGACAATGAAAAGAATCTAGATGAAATACCTGCAATTCATTATCCACATCATTTTCAGGTAATTCTTAACACTCATCTTCCTACTATCTACAATTCTTCTTTCTTTTGTGGTGAAATGGCTCAGGAATCTCAATTGGAGGAGAACCCACCTGTGTCTACCCAAGTAGCCCAAAACATCATAGTCTCTGAAACAATTCAAGAACCAAATTTTGATCCACAACCTATTGTTTCAAAGAAACCAACCTCTGGTGTTTCTCAAAAGACATCAGTTGTAAGGAAGAGAAGATTTGTTGTGTCAAGTAGTAGTAGTAATTCTAGTGAAGATGATGATGATTTAACTCTTGCAGAGAGAGCAGAATTGAAGGCTGCAATTCAACTTTCTTTGTTAGCACAAAGAGATGAAAAACCTAGTCACAGCCAGGCTGCAGTCTCTCAAAAGGCTGTAGTTCTTAAAAAGGGAAAACAGTTACTGGATACTGTCTCTCAAAAGACTGTGTCTATTGAACAAAGATCTCATCCCAAGATCACTTCTGTGTCTACACCTCTTGAGTCTTCTCAGGATAAATCTTTTGCTCACTATATCAGGAGAACAAGGAGAAAGATTCAATTGTCACCTACACACACAGAGTCTAGTCCAACTAATATCATGCAGGTTTCTACAAATCAAGCTACATCTATGTCAGTATTTGACAAGAGAGATCTGGATATTGATTCTTCATGGGAAACTACATTATCATACAGACTGGCTATGGGACTAATTTCTCTCAAAGTGAAGTTGTCAAGGCCTGTTCTAGACTTTTTGGTTGAAAAAGTACCAAAACTTTTATTTCCAGATGAATATGGACTTCTACATCAAAGACTTGACTTAATGAAGATGTATTTCTATGTATCTGTCAGAAGACAATTAGTCAAGAAATTTGGACTCTCGAAGCATGTTGCACTTCAATCACTTCATGCATATTTGTTTGACAAGGATGTAATTATTGAAGATGCTTCAGCTCAAGGTGAACAACTGGAGGAAGTAGATAGAGGGAAGCAGTCAACAGAAGATACTATTGCACCAGTGGTGAATAGTAGGAAAGATCAGATCACAGTCACTGTAACACAAGAACCATCTAGTCAGAGGAAGGATGACTCAGGAGCTGTGATAGCTGATGTTGAAAGGTCTTCTGTGATGACTGAGAATGCAAGTGAGATACCCTATGATATGGGAGGAATGACTTTGGTTGATTTTTCTGAAGATCAAACAAATTTTGTTCAGTCAGAGTCTATCCACCTTGAGGGTGTGTCTCAGCAAACAACACTTAAAGACGGTGATATACTAACTATGGTGTCTAATGAAGTATTACTGAAGACATCAGAGTCTAGTAAACAACCTGAAAGTGGTATACTGGAGCCTGTAGTTTCTGAAAGGAAAGAAGATGATTGTATGGGTTCAGAGACTATAGCAGCTCACTCCTTGGAGAAAACCTCAAGCCACATGCCATATGAGGAACCCTCTCTCCATGTGAGTTCAGGTATAAAAACTCCTTCTAAACTCTATTTTTCTGTAGGTCATGAGAGCACTTATCTAAATTTGAGTGATACAGTTGAAAAGATGGACTTAGATCCACAATTTGAGCGGCTGGCTCCTGACCAGGCAAAAGGTGAGGTAGAAAGAGTGTTGACTTTAGAAAGTCAAAGTGAGAATGAGGGTATGGATGATCAACTCCATAGTGAGGGAGAGAAAATTAGGAAACCATCATTTGATTTCTGGGATCAGGTTTTTCCTGAATCTTGGTCTGAAAATTTGGGTATGGATGCTGGTACTTATTCATTCATCAAAATGTATCAGAAGAATGACCTAGCACATCACAATGCAAAGCCAGAAGTTAAAGCTCAGAAGCAAAAGGAGAGGCTTGCAGGAATCATTAACAGAAGAGGTGCCAGGATAAAGCAATCTCTTGATACATATGTACCAGATGAAGATCCTAATGATCCTAGTGTTCCTTTGTATGTACTTCCAATATCAGCTAGAATTGAGACATCAACAGTCTCTGATCACTCTAAGGAGGAGTCAGGATTTGAAGATGTTAGTCTTATGAATCTCATTTGTTCTGTTTCTGAATCTCTTGGAATTAATGTTGCTGATGTCAAAAAGGGGGAGATAAAGACAATTCAAAGACAACAACAACACTACCAGACTGAAGGAGATAAAGATAAATCTAAAGCTGGGGGAGATAAAGATCAGACAAATGGTAGTAAAAAGAAGAACCAGGAGTGATAGGTGTTGAATCTCAGCTAGGAAGTGGTAAAGGAAGAGCAGCATTAATAGTTAAAATTCTTTCTTCTAAGTACTAGATAAACGTCTACATCTGTGAAGGAGGTACTTAACTTCATAATTCTACATTCATAAATTCTATTCTGGTTGTATTGTTATATGTTTTGACATCCACAACTTAGATTTATGCTTCAGATTGTAAAGCATAAATAGGGGGAGATTGTTAGGAATAATTCATAAGTTGTGATGTTAAGAATAGAATTTACACATTATACTTCTTGTAATCCTGATCTTATAAAGGATTTAGCACTGTATATAGGTTTTATGTGTAAAACAGTTATCTGTATAGTTTAATCAGGAATGAACAGTGTATCGGAGACTACATGTCAGGAACAGAGAGCAAATCCTGATGACGTGTCCAATACTGATGGTTGATCAGATACTGATGCAGTGTGCAGATCCTGATATCAGTCGTGTTACTGATGATGTCATTATGGATGCTACAGAAACTGGCAAGTGCTATAAAACAGGATCGTTGTTTGAAGAACAAGTAAGAAGATATTATGAAGGAAAGAGTTTTCTATTGAAGGAAACTATCGACTAGAAGGCAGAACATTGTCATGTATAGATTATATCTTTCTGTTATTAGTTGATAGGTAGCATTATAAATACTCTCTCAATATCATTGTAAAGAGTAGGAGGCGTGAGACGAAATTGTGAGTTCGTGTGCGTAGCTCTGTATAAGGTTTGTATTCGAGAGTTCGAAACAAACAGAGAGATATTTGTATTGTCAGCAGCTGCTAAAGGTATTGTACACCTTTGGTAGAGTTTGTATTTGATCTTATTAATACAAACAAGAGTTTGATTCATTCGTTTATTCTTGTTCTTATAATCAAGCAAAAATCAGACACGATTATATAACTTGTATTCAACCCCCCCTTCTACAAGTTATTCGAGTTAACAGAAAATCTGAAGAATTCTGAGATACTCTCCAGTGATGATGAAGGTTCTCCAGAAGGAATTTCTATTGCTTCTCAAAGGAATGCTACTGTTGAGGGGGAGCAAATAAATCAAAGAGAACACAGTGATCATCAGGAGCAGACTAGCCTTTCAGAGTCTACTCCATCAGGAATTGACGTTTCAGAGTCTATTCCATCAGGAACTGATCTTTCAGAGTCTACTGAGGAAAGATCAGTAACTAGCAGCAATATGGAATCTACTGATTTTATTGATCAAAGGAGAGTTTTTGAAGGTAGAGAGAATTCTTCTACAAGAGATACCACTAACTTAGGGGGAGAGACTAGCAGAGTTAATCTACCACCTGTTAGAAAATGGACAAAGGATCATACTGAAGATTTGATAATTGGTGATCCAAATAGTGGTGTTCGAACTAGAAGATCAATTCAAAATGAATGCTTGTATAGTTGCTTTCTCTCAAAGAATGAATCTAAGAAGGTTGAAGAAGCCTTACAGGATCCTGATTGGGTAATTGCAATGCAGGAGGAATTAAATGAGTTTGAGAGAAACAAAGTCTGGAAACTGGTACCAAGACCTAAAGATAGATCTATTGTTGGTGCAAGATGGGTTTTCAGAAACAAGCTAGATGAATCTGGTATGATTGTAAGAAACAAAGCAAGACTGGTGGCCAAGGGTTATTCTCAGGAAGAAGGCATTGATTATGATGAGACCTTTGCACCTGTAGCAAGATTGGAAGCAATCAGAATGTTTCTTGCATTTGCAGCTCATTCAAAATTCAAGGTATACCAGATGGATGTAAAGAGTGCTTTTCTAAATGGCAAACTTGATGAGGAAGTATATGTGGAACAGCCACCTGGATTTATTGATCCAAAGTTTCCAAATCATGTCTACAAACTTTACAAGGCACTCTATGGACTAAAGCAGGCACCAAGAGCATGGTATGAGACTTTGTCTAAATTTCTTCTTGAAAATGGCTTCACAAGAGGTACAATTGACAAAACTCTATTCTTTAGAAAGATAAAAGGTGAATTGCTTTTAGTTCAAGTTTATGTTGATGATATTATTTTTGGTTCTACTAATGAAAAGTTGTGTGCTAAGTTTAGCAAGCTTATGCAGTCTAAGTATCAGATGAGCATGATGGGTGAATTAAATTATTTCTTAGGCTTGCAGGTCAAACAGACTGAGACTGGTATTTTCATTAATTAGTCAAAGTATATCAAAGATCTTTTAAAAAGGTTTGACTTTCAAGACTGTGCAGTTGCAAAAACACCCATGGCAACAGCCACTAAACTAGACTCTGATCCTAAAGGGAAGAGTGTGGATAATACTAGTTATAGAGGCATGATAGGCTCATTGTTATATCTAACTGCAAGTAGGCCAGATATAATGTTTTCTACCTGTTTATGTGCTAGATTCCAAAGTGATCTTAAGGAATCTCATTTAATTGCTGTGAAGAGAATTTTTAGATATCTTAAAGGAACTCCAAATCTTGGTTTGTGGTATCCTAGAGAATCTGATTTCTTTCTAATTGGCTATTCGGACTCTGATTTCTCTCAAAGTGAAGTTGTCAAGGCCTGTTCTAGATTTTCTGGTTGAAAGAGTACCAAAACTGTTATTTCCAAATGAATATGGACTTCTACATCAGAGACTTGACTTAATGAAGATGTATTTCTATGTATCTGTCAGAAGACAATTAGTCAAGAAATTTGGACTCTCGAAGCATGTTGCACTTCAATCACTTCATGCATATTTATTTGACAAGGATGTCATTATTGAAGATGCTTTAGCTCAAGGTGAACAACTGGAGGAAGTAGATAGCGAGAAGCAGTCAACAGAAGATACTATTGCACCAGTGATGAATAGTAGGAAAGATCAGATCACAGTCACTGCAACACAAGAACCATCTAGTCAGAGGAAGGATGACTCAGGAGCTGTGATAGCTGATGTTGAAAGGTCTTCTGTGATGACTGAGAATGCAAGTGAGATACCCTATGATATGGGAGGAATGACTTTGGTTGATTTTTCTGAAGATCAAACAAATTTTGTTCAGTCAGAGTCTATCCACCTTGAGGGTGAGTCTCAGCAAACAACACTTAAAGATGGTGATGTACTAACTATGGTGTCTAATGAAGTATTACTGAAGACATCAGAGTCTAGTAAAGAACCTGAAAGTGGTATACTGGAGCCTGTAGTTTCTGGAAAGAAAGAAGATGATTGTAAGGGTTCAGAGACTATAGCAGCTCACTCCTTGGAGAAAACCTCAAGCCACATGCCAAATGAGGAACCCTCTCTCCATGTGAGTTCAGGTATAAAAACTCCTTCTAAACCCTATTTTTCTGTAGGTCATGAGAGCACTTATCTAAATTTGAGTGATACACTTGAAAAGATGGACTTAGATCCACAAATTGAGCGGCTGGCTCCTGAACAGGCAAAAGGTGAGGTAGAAAGAGTGTTGACATTAGTAAGTCAAAGTGAGAATGAGGGTATGGATGATCAACTCCATAGTGAGGGAGAGAAAATTAGGAAACCATCATTTGATTTCTGGGATCAGGTTTTTCCTGAATCTTGGTCTGAAAATTTGGATATGGATGCTGGTACTTATTCATTCATCAAAATGTATCAGAAGAATGACCTAGCACATCACAATGCAAAGCCAGAAGTTAAAGCTCAGAAGCAAAAGGAGAGGCTTGCAGGAATCATTAACAGAAGAGGTGCCAGGATAAAGCAATCTCTTGATACATATGTACCAGATGAAGTTCCTAATGATCCTAGTGTTCCTTTGTATGTACTTCCAATATCAGCTAGAATTGAGACATCTACAGTCTCTGATCACTCTAAGGAGGAGTCAGGATTTGAAGATGTTAGTACACAGAATACTGTTGAAGGAGATGATGATCATGTTTCAGTTCCAGATCAGAAAGATGAAGATGTTGATACTTCTAATCAGGTTTTATTACTTAAATATCATACAACTCAAGCAACTTCTTCTACAAGACTTGAAGATACAGTTCTTTCTGATTCTGATACTGAAGATACTAGAAGCACTTCCAACATTGAAGTTCATTCTGATGTTTTGAAAGATATTCAGAATTCTCAAATTGCTATGCAAACAAGACTTCAATCACTTGAAGATAACCAAGTCACAATTATGGAAAATCAAGCAGTTCTTATGAATCTCATTTGTTCTGTTTCTGAATCTCTTGGAATTAATGTTGCTGATGTCAAAAAGGGGGAGATAAAGACAATTCAAAGACAACAACAACAACACCACCAGACCGAGGGAAATAAAGCTGGGGGAGATAAAGAGCAGAAAGAGCAGACAAATGGAAGTAAAAAGAAGAACCAGGAGTGACAGTGGTGAATCTCAGCTAGGAAGGAAGTGGTAAAGGAAGAGCAGCATTAATAGTTAAAATTCTTTCTTCTAAGTACTAGATAAATGTCTACATCTGGGAAGGAGGTACTTAACTTCATAATTCTACATTCATAAATTCTATTCTGGTTGTATTGTTATATGTTTTGACATCCACAACTTAGATTTATGCTTCAGATTTTAAAGCATAAATAGGGGGAGATTGTTAGGAATAATTCATAAGTTGTGATGTTAAGAATAGAATTTACACATTATACTTCTTGTAATCCTGATCTTATAAAGGATTTAGCACTTTATATAGGATTTATGTGTAAGACAGTTATCTGTATAGTTTAGTCAGGAATGAACAGTGTATCGGAGACTACATGTCAGGAACAAAGGGCAAATCCTGATGACGGTCTAATACTGATGATGATCAGATACTGATGCAAGATGAAATCCTGATATCAGTCTTGTTACTGATGATGTCATTATGGATGCTACAGAAACTGGCAAGTGCTATAAAACAGGATCGTTGTTTGAAGAACAAGCAAGAAGATATTATGAAGGAAAGAGTTTTATATTGATGGAAACTATCGACTAGAAGGCAGAACATTGTCATGTATAGATTATATCTTTCTGTTATTAGTTGATAGGTAGCATTATAAATACTCTCTCAATATCATTGTAAAAAGAGCGACGAAGTTGTAAGCAAGTGTGCGTAGCTCTGTATAAGGTTTGTATTCGAGAGTTCGAAACAAACAGAGAGAGAGATTTGTATTGTCAGCAGCTGCTAAAGGTATTTGTACACCTTTGGTAGAGTTTGTATTTGATCTTATTAATACAAACAGAGTTTGATTCATTCGTTTATTCTTGTTCATATAGTCAAGCAAAAATCAGACACGATTATATAACTTGTATTCAACCCCCCCCCCTTCTACAAGTTATTCGAGTTAACAACATACTTATCAGGAGTGTAGTTGCTGTGTTTGTTAATTCCTACCTTGCCATTTCTATTCTTCTTATTAGCCTTAGCCTTTGGTTCAGTCTTTTCTAACTAATCCTTCAATTTCTTGATAGACAAGTGGCCTATGTTTCCTTGTTCAACTGACTTGGTTTTGATGCACTCTCCCACTACAAAGTTTTTGCTAACAGGTCCATAGTGGTTATTCAGTTTAACCAAGCTTGCTTTGCTGATAGGTTCCAACTTCAATGAACATTCCTCATCCATTGAGTCACTATCTGAAGTAGTCTCCCCATCAACTCCTAACTTTGCTTCTCCTAATTTATAGAAAGAATCAACTCCTTGAACATTACAGATCTCTTCAGTTTTAGCCTTTGATCCTTTCCACTTAGCAATTAATTCATGTTCTTTTCTTAACTGTTCTTTAAACACTTTTCTCTTTTCAAAGCCTCAAGTAACTCATTCTTAGCATCCTGGCAATCTCTTTTCATTGTTTCAAACTCAACTAACTGAGTCTCTAACAGAGTATTCCTATCACCTAACTTAATGTTCAAATCTTTAATCTTGTTATTTTCTTTGTTAAGTGATTTTAATGTGACATGCATGTTGTACAATTCATTAGACATTTCATTACCAACATTATCACATTCATCTTTGGAAAGCTCAGTCAGATTTGTAGAGTATACATGGTTGCTTGCTGAACTAGCCTCTTCATCATTCTCGTTTGCCATAAGTGCAAGGTTGATAAACTCTTCCTCTGCATCTAAGTCTCCTCCAGCTACCCAATCATCTTCTCTAGATACAAATTCTCTTTCCTTTTTTCTTGAGTTAATCAAAATATTTCTTTTTGTAATCAACAGTCTCGAACTGTTTCTTCTCTTTCTCAGCCTTGGATTTTCAGCATTCATTGTCAAAGTGACCAGCAATTCCACAACTACAACATTTGATCTTTGACCTTTCAACCATATCCTTGATTGGTTGATAGCTTTTCTTGAATTGCCTGGCTCCTGCTGGATTCTTCTTGAATCTTAACTTTGAAAATCTCTTTGACAAAAATGCCAAATATTCATCAAGATCTTCAAATTCATCCTCACTCAATGCATCAAGTTCTTCAATCATCTTGCCCTTGACTTTACTAGTTCTAGCTCCACCTTCACAAGTTCTTTGACTTGGTGTGGCTTTCATATTCTTCATCTTCTGTAACACCCCTAAATCCAGGGTCGGAGATCCAGGCTGTCACTCTGTCCTTAATTCCCATTTTAAGAAACAATACTTTTACTCTTCATTTTAACATAACATTCACAGATTATAGGCTCAGATATGAAATTAAGTCATTACTAAATTATTACAACCATCTTGAAATATTTATTACAAACCCAAATATCATAATCTTAAAAGTTCAACTTAAAAGGATTACCATCTAAGGCGGCATCTACAGCCACAATGCGGTTTGGTTTTCAGAAGCTTATCAAAGTCATGCTTGTATATAAACCTAACCAACCTAATCTGTAAACCTATCCAACTTAGTCTGCTCACCTGTGGTAATGCTACTGGGTGCGGCCTCGGCACCTGCCTCGTAAATAGTCTCTTATACTGTTGACCAGTTAGCACGCTTTTGCAGGGGGTCTACCTTGTTCTTGTCATGCTTATCTGTTGTTGTGTGGTGGTATATATAAAAGAAAAGCAAGAGTGAGCATGAGCAATACAGCTCAGCCATATAATAATAGTTTTCAAAGTACTTTTGTTAACGTAAACCATATGACATATCGCATACTGATATTGTATCATCATTAAACATTTTGATTCTTTATCCAGAAATATAACGAAGAATTTCTGAGGTATTTTGAATAGTTCATCATTCTGTCAACACTATCGGTAATTGAGCACCTAGGCTTTCATTACAATGTTGCAGTACAATTCCAATTGGAAGAATGGGATTATGCTGGAGCCTCTTCCACGATATCTGGTGATCAACCAATATATACCGTGCCTCTGTTCTCTACTAGTAGAAGGACAACGTTCCCTCATCGGGTTGCACCCTGACGGCATATGGGCCTTAATGTTTGGACTATGCCCGAAGGCGATGTCCCCTCTTCCTCCAATCCCTTAGAGAATTCTATGCATCGTAGGGACATAATTTAATTCAGTTTCTCCCAAGCACAAAGCTTGACGACTGGTTTGATAATCATTACTAACTTTACTTCCATGAGTAATTGAGAAAGTAACTCTGATATGTGGGTTGACTTTAGTCAACAGATTTCGATTACTAAGAATCGCTTCATCAAACATAACTTGGGAGTTGGTCGGAGTTTTGAGTGTTTAGTCAAACCCGATCCCCTCCTTACTAGGTAGGGTGCATTTCTTATTGGTAGCGAAGGGAGAAAATAATTAATACTAGCTCCCAAAACCTTGGGTTCCCGAGTTTTGATAAGTTGAGTGAAGTAGCGATACTTTTTCGATGAGTGAAGCTATAGTCCATGAAGAAATGGGAACCCGTCCTATTTTTAAATACTTTTCCGACGATCAGCAAATATTTAATATACTTTTTAAAGTTTTTAAATAACTTTTAAAATAATAATATGATTTTTAAATCATCCTGGAATATTTAATAAATATTCAAATAATATTTATTAAATAAATAATCAACTTAGAATATTCAATAGATATTTCAATAATATTTATTAAATAAATAATCACTCACAATTCTCAATTGAAAATAATATTCAACTTATTAATAAATATTCAAATGATACTTATTAATATCATCAAAGGATTTTTTTTTGATCCGAAAATATCCAATTTATATTTATTGAATTATTTTTAAAACGAACTATACGTCATATATCATCTCCGGAGACTTCCGGGTTTTTATGTCCTTATCCGGACGAAATATCTCCGACTCCCTTACTAAGGAAAGGTATTATTATACTCTACTGGGAACTTGTAACACATCATCGTATACATATATATATATATATATAAGAGTCTATGCATACATACATACTTAACAAGTTTATAAATCCACGTAAATAACCATACATCATATGCTGATTCGATAAAATTATATCAAGCAGTTCATAGCATTTATACCACAACAACAACAGTTTGAAAATACTTGAAATACAAGTTTCGAAAACTTTCCTGATAGTGCCGGAATAGTCTGGGCTCTGTCTCTAGTGTGATGATCTATAACAATCAATACGGTTCGGTTAGTTCGTTAAACGATCCCGTCAAATCGACTATTCACGTAAAGACACAACTTCGTAACGATACATTCTTGTTACACGTTTGGCTTATTATAAGTCCATGATATCCTTTAACCACTTTTGGATAATTATTGGTCTCGTAACGACTTTCGTTAAAGGTCATTTTCAACGAAACTAAAGTTCGTCTTGTATCGTCCCCTAAAACAGTTTTTCACTTGCGCAACTTTGATTCGAAAAATTCTATAAAATTGAAAAATAAACTTTTTCATGAAATGCTATTTCTCACTTCTTCTTAACTGTCCAGAGGATTGTTCATCCAAATTTAATAATTAAGAACATCTTTTTGATAGCTCAATTGTTGCTCTAAAAATAGCTTCTTTCTGCAGTGGTTTCTCGTGCGCATTCTTGACTTAAACATTTCTATAAAATCGAAAATTAAGCCTTTTGTCTTCAAATATTTACAGAGACTTAAACACTGACTAAGTTACCCCCTGTAAAAATTTCAAAATCACAGACCATTTTTAAAGGGCTCGTTTGACTTGGTAAATTCAGTCCATCTTAACGATTCGTCCGTTTTAACCGGTTTCACTAAAACGAGCATATCTCATAAACCGTAAATCGTAATCACATGATCTTGGTGTCAAAACAAACTAAAAAACAATTTCTACTGGTTTATGGCCAAAAACTTACCAAGAAATCATTTGTTCAATTCGGTATTAACTGCTCAAATGATCTAATGAAATTTCGACATTATAACGACTATAAACCGAACATTTCCAAATTCCATGAACTCCATCTAACCACTTAATTCAACCACACACCATCAAGATCATATAAGCATCATCAAGGATCTATAAGACCAGTGGTAACATCCATTTATCACTATCCAAAACTTTACCCACACTCATAAAGCTTAAAACATCACAATCCCCTTAAACATGTACTATCCAAAACTTGAATCAACCTTTCAAATCAACTTATAGCTCATAAATTTTAAGGTGGAGTCTTAACAACCTTAACCAAGCTTGACTTTCTGTAAAAACACCTTAGATAGTTTTAATAACCTTTAACCTTCAAGACCTAAACAATCAAGTTTAAAATTTTCGGAGTCAGCATGACCTCTCTTGAAAGAACTGGAAAAACGAGGGTCTTACCTTACTTATCTGAATGAGGCTCCTGAATAAGAGTTGTAGAGTATCTCAATACCTTTCCAACAAGCTAAAGAATGAAATTTTCTACTAAGAAATGAAGGAGATACGGAATTGTTTAGTGTGCTCCTCTATGCCTTGGCCGAAATGGAGAGTTCTTGGGGTTTTGCTTGCTTCAATCTTGGCTACTACTTGTTTGAAATGGTTGTAATGCCTTCTATCATAACTTAGCTGGTCCTTTAGAAAATAAATCAATTATCCATAACATAATAATTATAGTGAATTACTTTTGCTAATGGTAATGGACCTTGTCTCCTTAATTGCCAAGTTGACTTCCTTGATTGCCAATTAGCTTCCTTGTATTCTCTTCCACTAACTAATGGTATAATACACCACTTAATACTATAATTAGTTGTATGCATATATGTATTTAATTTATTTACTATACATCATACTAATCTCGCGTATTCCCGGTACAATATTTATTCCTTAATTTCCATGCTAATCTTCAATAATCCTTAAAATGTTTTTGGTTCAACATTCTAATTTCTTTATCCTAGTACTTTGGTTGCATGGTCATTTTCAAATTATATAACTCTTGGGCTTGTCATAGTACTCTTATTTATCAATACCTCATGAAACGTAGGTCGTTAGGATTTTTCGAATTCCGACGACTTTTACATACACTTATTTCGCTTAAGGAATCATAATATTAACTCAAATCTTAAATATTCATCATGCATAAGTGGTGGTTGGAATCATTCTCCTAAAGTAATGAAATTACTATCCATTCGGGATATTTTACAATAGTACAAAAATCCGGGTTCTTACATCTTCTCTCCATCTTGGTTGGTTGGAATATTGGCCACCAAAGCTACATTTCCACCTTTCTTCTTGCTCTTCTCAACTTCTTCATCTTGTTACAACTCGAGCTCATAGGTCTTTAAAATTTCATACAGTCTCTCAAGTGTAAAATCTTTGTAGTCTAGAGAATTCCTCAATCATGAGACTGTCACTGGCTTCCATTCTTTAGGTAAAGACCTCAGAAAATTTAGGTTGGAATCTTTGGTTTCATCAACTCTCCCATACCGCTTTAACCCATTTAATAGTTTTTGAAATTTACTAAATATAGTAGTTAAGCTTTCACCTGAATTGAAGTGAAAATGTTCATACAGTTGTATGAGGAGTTGTTTCTTGTTCTCTCTAACTTGCTGAGTCCCTTCACAAAGTGATCGTATAGTGTCCCACACTTGCTTGGCAGTGGTGCAGTTTACGACATTATCGAACATGTCTTGTTCAATACTATTGAACAATATGTTCATGGTCTTCTTGTCCTTCTGGACTTCCTCTTTGTCTGCATCTGGGAATTCTGCTAGCAGTTTGGGAATAGGCCTTCCAGCAGCTCCAGTTCCAGCTGCTTCTACAACTGCAGTGTTAGCCTTCATAGGAATATGAGGACCTTTTTCTATGCAGTTTACAGAGCCTTCATTAATGGATAAGAGATGTAAATGCATCTTTACTTTCCAGTGAAAGTAATTATCTTTGTTAAGGATTGGTATTTTCACGTCTATATCCTTCTTTCCCGTGGTGGTGATATTTAGACTTCTTGTATGCTAGAAGCTTGCTCTGATACCAATTGTTATTTCCCAGTTAAGCACCACGAGATTGTAGAAGGGGGGGTTGAATACAATCTTGACTAAATTCTTTCAACTTGGTGAGTTCTTAAGATCGAGTATTAATAAGAACAAAGAGTAAAAATCTCAGGTGGGTTTGTTCGGTCCACCTGATGGATGTATTTGAAGAAAATACTTTTGTGTAAAAATACACAGCTGTGGGTTACAAGGTCTTAGTGTTTACAAGAAAGCCTATTGTAATGTGCGTTATGCTCAGTGTTTTCTCTCTTACTAAAACTATGCTGCTCATACAGCTTATTTAAACTATATGAAGACAAGTAAGCTACGTAAAATGTAATGACACATTTTTGGTATAACTTGTCACACACACATGCTTGAAGTGGTAGCCATTTCTGGAATTGTCTTGAAGATCTTCTTTCCTTGATTTGGACAGTCCCATCATGCTTCAAGTCAGTGTATGTTTCTTTCTTCATAAGTTCCTAAGTTCTTGAGTTGACTTAGCTTCGAAGCCCACGTGATGCTTTATGCAAAAGATCTTTTTGCTTAGGATCTTTATCTCTGAAAGTAGCTTTAATCAAAAAGATAATCTTTTCGAAAGTCAATAAGCTTTTCTACTTATTGAGCTATGCTTAAACTTGCCAGATAAAAAAGCTGATCCTTATGCATTCATCAAGATATTCATTGAATTCTTCAGTAGTAGTGTAATCATGTTGGAGGTTGTTTCCACTCTTATTGTTGTCCTTGAAGTCGGGTAAACAATGACTGATTTCATCTTTCACTTGGAAGAGTTTGAGCCTTCAAATATTTAAAATTTGACTCCCTACTCGTAACATCCTTTGTGTAATTGGCCACTGTCTATAAGTCACGGGTTGCAAAGTAATTTTGGGTTTTGATCTTAATTCGATATGTTTTATTAGAGAACTCTGGCATTATTAAGAAACCAGGCTAAGTTCTCGAATGTTGACTTCTCGAATAGTCCCTTTTTTTTAGTTCTCGAATGACTTCTTGAACAGCCTATTGTGTAGACTTCTCGATTAGTGTATGTTACAGACTTCTCGAACACAGGACCAACCTGACTTCTCGAATTAGGACTTCTCGAATAAACCCTTTTTTTAGAGTTCTTGAATGACTTCTCAAACTCTTCTTTTCTTGATTTCTCGAACTTACTTGCATGGTTACAGCAAACTCTCTTCTGATTACTGTTACTTGATTTTAGCATCTCAAGGCTTGTTACAGAAATACTTCCTAACTATTTGTAGAGTTCCATTCTTAAGATGTTGTTTTAGTTGATCTGCATTTCAGTTAGTTTCCTGATTTGTTCAGCTTCGATTCCTTGATTCATTTTCTGCCTTGTGGTATTTGTTATATATCATTATCTATAGACATGTATGTCTCAACACAGATCATACACATTGAGTTTACAGTTGACATCACAGGTACACTTAAGACATTCACATCTAGGTCTAGAAGTAAGACTCTCCAGTTCATCAATCAATGTTTTATACTTAGTATAATAGGCAGTAATACTCATAGAACCTTGAAAGATTTGAGAGATCTCTTTTCTCAGATTAAACAGCTTAGGGAGATTACTTTGTGCATAACGAATTGCTAATTCATTCCAGATTGAGTGTGCAGAGTCCATATAGACTATACTAGTACGAATATCAGTAAAAACTGAATTAAGGAGCCACGAAATTACCATATGATTGCAGCGACTCCAGTGACTTACAAGAGGTGAAGTAACATGAGGTTTAGGATTAGATCCATCAACAAAACCTAGCTTCATTTTAGAAGAAAGAACAATCTCCATAGATCGACTCCATTGCGAGTAATTCTGTTCATTTAGTACGATCGTTGTAAGACTCATACCAGGATTATCAAAAGATGATAGAAAATACTGATGATTAACATCGATAATCGTTGAAATCGATGAACCAGTAACAACAATAGAATATGATGCTTGAGACGTCATTGTTGTACGGACACAAAGCTTGAGATAAGAACAAACACAAATAGATCTAGAAGATCAAAACAGTAGAGAGATAGATCGAAAAGTGAGAAATCAATCTAACATCAAAACAAGCAGAAAGATCGAGCTTCTTGCTCTGATACCATGTCAAAGATTGAAGGTGAAGAACAACACAGTAAAGAAAAGAAATGAAATAAATGTATTATCAAGCTTCATTGTTTACAGAACTGTTATTTACATAGCAATAGTAAACTTAACTTCTCTAAATCACCTATCTCTAATATATATACAAAGTTATGTGACCATGAATATAACTAACTTCTCTAACAGAATCTTCCAGTTGTATTACACGTGATACCTCATGACCTGGCAACACATATTGTTGCTATTAGTCTTGTATACAACCTGATGCTTGATAGAAAATGGTCTCTATGCTTGTTGAACTTGTATATTGTTAACAATAAGCGTTCGGTTTTTCGATCCGGTTAAAGGGACAAAACCTTAATCGTTACCAAACCATTTCCTCGGTTTGGTTATGATTTTATGGATTTTTTCAATTTTTGACATGGATATACTATCACAATGATATATGAAAAGTATTTTAAAAGCAATCCAAACACAATAATAAATATGCCATTTAACGAATATTATGATATTTATTTTCTTCAAAAAATAATGTCTCTTGTAAGCATATTCTTCAAAATTATGTGTATAGCATAAATAATTTTTTCTTCGAAATATGCAGCTCGTACAGGATTTTAAAATAAATCCGTAATTCCTTAAAACAAATGTCATGTGCGATATTTTCCAAATAATAATAATAATTTTACAAGCACAATAAAATATTACTCGCATGAATTTTTGAATATTAATATTTGTTTATTAAAAATATTCTAAAAACATAAATTTTACGCATATATAGCAGGATGTATAATTTGTATAAAAATAAATTTAAAAATAAAAGTCTTATCTTTAATTTCTGTTTTCAGTCAACTATGAATTTCCCTAGTCATGTAGTACATGTTTTCCTTGCTTATTGTTGTTGCGCGTGGTTGTGTGTTGCTTCTGTTTGCTTTCCTGCCAGATGTTTTTCCTCTATTTTTGTAGACTTTGAAAAATTCTTTTGCTTTGTGAAGTACAACTCCAAAAATTTTTCAATCTTGCAATTTCCACTTGTATTTTGATTCTTGTCTTCCTCTTATTTCTCTTATTGATGCGGTCCTGCGAGGCGCGAGCTGTACTTTTATGACATGCATGGAAATCAGTTGCTCATTTTTTAAAGGAGAATTAATTCAATAATGAAAAGTCATATGACATCTATAAAAATAATTGAATTGAACAAACATAAAATAGATTATATCGTTGATTAATACATAGAGAGACAATCAAGTGATTTGTTGGAATTGTTATATGTACATATACCCATTTAGCCACAAGCAGTTTGAGATCATAATTGTGATTCCATAAAAAACTTTATAATTGAATCAAAACCGTCAAAATTCTATAAATGTAACATCCCGGACATCAAAATACACCATGCTCTCACAATGAGAGGATAAAAAAACCCAAATAATGGGAACAAAACTCACCAAGAATAAAATTAATTAAAAAAATAAACAATCTAAAAAGGCAAAAATTCTTACTCGAAGAGGAGGATTGTTGAAAATTGATGGAAGCCTCCGGCGACCGCTTTGAAAAGAAGAAAGAGGGAAAGTGGGTAGGGTAAAAGGGAGAGCGACTCAAAACTTAAAACACATAAGTTGTTCCTTTCTTAAAATGTTTTTTGTTGTATGTTGATGCTTTTTTATTTATTTATTTAATTCATGTGGTCTGCACCTTTTTTGTTTCATTTACTATGTTGTTGCTTCTTGTGATTGCTGACGTTCCTTTACCACCACCCAGTCAAAACCTCGTGAATTGTGAATTATTCGTCCTCCACGAATAATAAAAAGGCCAATCCTTCTAGCGTCATATGTTATTAAAAGAATTTCGTAACAACACGAATCGGTGGTTTGCTGGAATAGTAGAGCGATTTATGTATGAACATGATTGATTAAAGGGATTAAGATTCATGAAAATTAGAGGGGTTGGACTTGGCAGGTGTCTCGATCGGATCCCTTTTACCAAGATGCCTGTGTACCAATTTATATTGGATCAAGACCACGCAGTTCTGTGAAATTGTGTTCATTCCTGAGAGATTTTAGGGACCAACTTCGTTAATGTGGGCAATTACTAATTTCATCTGAATTATCCTTGACATTGTGATATCTTCCTGATTAAAAGGATATCGTTTGTAGATATTTTTCGTTATTCGTTGATTGCGAATTGATTTTTTGCTCGTTTTAGAGAGAGGATATTATTTGGGTGTTAAGTAATAAATATTAAACTGAATTATTAATTAATAAATATTAAAAATTTGGTAGATATTAGACCATGCCAAAAATATGGCATAACATATATCATCAACTTTAGTTGTTGTTAAAATTTAAAATTTGAAACTAAATTAGATCAATATTTTAGAAAAAATTTAGAGTTCTAAAACGCAAATAAAATTCAAAGTAAACTGCACTAAGGTGGGTTGATCTAAATTTTTTTTTTTGCAGAATGATGGCGATGCATTGTTTAGCCACCAAAATGTTAGTTATAATATGTTGGCCATCATTTTGCAAAACAAAAGAGTTATTAGTCAAAAAACCCAACCAACTTTATTAAACTCTGAAAATAAAATTAACTATAGTTAGTCATTGTTGATGTGTATTAACTATTGTTTAACCACATCTTTATTAAATAAGCAATAAATTATTAATCAAAAAATCATTCAAATTATTACTTCATTGTAGTTTATTATCTTTTTTTACAAACCAAAATATATTAATAATAAAAAAGGACTAGCCTGATACAACTTGTTGATGAGTGGATTTCGTAACAACTTTTGTGAGGTTCTCGATGAGTTGTAAGGCTAACGATCAACTGTTCAATGGAAGATTTGGGTTGTGTTCGTGGTGTTGAGCTGAGCTCGAGGCTGTCTCCAATAATCTTAGATGCCTTTAGAGAAAATTAGAGAGCTGAATTCGTCTTACCCTCAAGGTGCCTACATATCCTTTATATAGGAATCAAGCTCACGTAGTTCTAATGCAACTCTGTCTCTGCTGGAATAGCTGTATTCGATTACTTAGTTTATGTTGGACTCAGGTTCCTTTAGAGCCTTTCAGGAACTAGTTGATGACATAGAGTAGAACTCGAGTTCGTACCCTATTATAATTCTCTCGTATATCAGAGATATTCTAGGATCATCTGCGCCCTAGAATTATACTCCAATTATAATATGTTTATCTGTTCTAGATAGCTTCTAGAACGTTTTGTCGGTCATTCTTAGGAACCTGGTGCTCAGGAACCTATATCTCAGGAGCCTGTTTCTCAGGAACCTCCTTATTTCGGGACATACTTCTTAGGAACCTCTTTCTAGGTACCTGTACCTGCACAAATAACAAACATGTTAGGCTGGACAACTCATCTAATATCTTTGCATGTTCTTACCTCTTTTCGTGGCTGTAGCTATACTAACTCGAACTCTTCTGCTAGGAGGAACCTGGTTCTTTAGTAATCTGCTAAGCTTCCTGAATATCAGGGACCTCCTGATTTTCATGGTTTCTTGATCATTTCTCTGGTTGATGCTCATTTCTTCATATATAATCTTCATGTCTTGTACTGGATCTATCTTCTTACTCATATGGATTGAACCCATAAGGCTAGTGGGCCAAAATTCAGCCCATGGTGATTTTGGGCACAACAAGTACCCCCGGTTCCTTGAAAGCATGTAAGGTGAAAGGAACCTATTTTGCTCTCTGGTTAGGGGCTAGATGCTAAATCTGTCTCCTCACAATACTTTGCTTCAATATCATATATCCAAGCCTACATGAGCTAACTCGGTGTAGGAAACAGGACATAAAATATTTTCAGTAAACACAATCTTGATCAGCTTCCTTCTTACTAAGGAACCTGTTATCCTGTTACTTTTTTCTTCAGACTGCAGCTCTCAAAATCAATTCAATGTCTGCATTCAGCTTCCCAGGGAATTTAACTTGTCTCTCATCATCACGTCTCTTTATATTTTTATAATTCAAAAATTTCGAAAGAAGTTAATGGTTGGCAGTAAATCTCTTCAAAAGATAATTCAATATTTGAATTACCCTTATCAAGTATCGAAGCTGTAGTTAATACGTGAGTTCCCAAGATTTACAAGTTTTCTGCGCGTGTATTCCATCACTTACCGCTCCAATCGTTTGTTGCCACGTATGTATAGCTGTCTCCTATTTACCTTAGCTATATAGCCACACGACTTGATTCATCTCCATTTTTACCTTTACCAAATATTTATCAAAACCCTCGAAGAAAGAAAGAAAAGAAGCTCAACGGTCATTTGCTCAATCCAGTCTCCTCATCATCACTTTCATCTGATCAAGGTATGATTTCGGTTCGTTTTCCTTCGTTTGCTTCATGATCTTGAATCTATATCCGATTATTTGCTTGTTTTAACCTTAAATGCTGTCTTTTCTTTACTTCTCTTTTGTGCTTGAATGTATACATATATCTGTATCTGTTCCTCATACTTTGTGTCGCTCTCATTATTGTCGCCATAGATTGTATCTCACATGTCTTGATTTTTCCTTCTGTTGTAACTTTTGCATGTCCGTTCGTCTCCTTAATTCATGTCATGGCTTATGTATGTCTTTATTGAGGTATAACCCTTATATGACTTCTAGCACAACCATCACTGTATAACCATGGTAGTCTAAATGTCTCAGATTAGCTATCTCTCCTTTAACAATCCAAAAACCTGACCCTCTTTTTCTTTTTGTCTGTCTTTTGCAGATGTCTTCTGACTCAACTCATTCAGACCATCTTTCTTCAATAAACCCCGCTCTTACTAGGTTTGTCGGCAATAGGACTATATCTAGGGTTTTAATTCCAAATGTTAATGAACCTCAAGATATCCTGGTGAAACCTCTTAACATCAATGACCAGACTAAATCTCTGAGTTTAATTGATTTAGGAGGAGATTGGTCTTCTGATAATGAGGAAGTATCGAAACCTAAGCTTGAACTTGAGTCCCTCTTAGAACCTGACTTTCAAAATGAGATATCTGTAGAAAGCGAATTGTATAAACAAGAGATAACCCCTTTTTGTGAAAAGACTGACTCTCTCATGACTTCTACAAAACTAGAAAAACTGTTTGCGGAATGCCATCACCCTATTTGTATTATTATGATCCCAGAACCTGGTGAGAGGGCTCACAGGTTCGATGTGAAAATTCCAAAACAAGGTATCCCGGATGCTGTTATTTCTGCTGCCTTCTTGAGAGTAGGTGTTTCTATGCCCCTCCATCCATTTCTGAGAGAGATGTTAGAGTTTGACGAACTAGCCCCTATGCAATTGACTCCCAACTCCTATCGCTTAGCAATCAGTACATTCATACTATACTCCAGCAAATTCTCAACTCCTCTGACTACCCCTGAACTAGGTTATTTCTTAGACTCAAGGACATAGGAAGAAGCTCTGGTTGTTTCTACCTATCTGCCAGGCCCTGTCATCAGGGTCAGTGTATAAAAAATGTAAAGCAAAATTTTGAGCAATGGCCAAAACAATTTATGTACTATTATAATTGCTCATATGTCAGATATGAGTTCAATCGTCGACCCAATATCCCCAAGCAAACCGTCTTAACTGGAGCTTTTTTGGAAAGAGCAAAGGAAATTTTGAAACTATCAGCCTCTACTAGAGATTGTATGATTTTGATGACTGTTGATAATCTAACTGCTTTAGGTTTTACTCCTTCAGCTTCTGGTATACGTTACTGTATCTTCATGATTATATCTATTTTCTTCACACATATTTGTCTAATCCTAATTCTCTTACTTATGCAGACATGGCTCCAAAAGTCCCATCTGTTGTGAAGAGGTCAAAGAATGTCGAAGATATCTTTAAAATTGATGATGATGTGAAAGAGACTCCACTTACTGCAACTCCAATTAGTCAAATCCCTACTCCTGCATCTGCTCAAAACCAACCATCAAACTCTTCTAAGCGTAAGCTGGCTCAAACAACTCTTGACCTTTCCGGAAGCTCTCAAATGAGGTCCCTAAGGAAGGGAAAGGCTGTGAAGGTTGATCCAACCATCATTTAAAACAATTTCAAAGACATGATCGATACCCATGTTTCTGCTGAGACCATTGCTGGTTGGTCTAAGATGGATTCTACTGAAGCTATCCATGCTATGAGGTTCTCTTCAGCTCAAAACACATTCTTTACCCTCAGATTCTGCGATGAGATTGCAGAGAAAACTCAGTATGATCTCCGATTGCAAGGAGAGGTTTCTAAGCTCAAGGAGGAGCTAGCTGCTAAAGTGGAGAGGGCGAACATTGCCACTGCTGCTGTGAAAAGAGCGAAAGCTATTGAGATTTCCATGAAGAATGAGAAGGAAGAGCTTCAGGGCAAAGTCAAAACACTAAGGGACGAGAAGCTATCGATGCTGGAGAAAATTGGTAAGCTAGAAGCTCAGGTTGATGCTTTGAACGTTGCTGCTAACACTACAAAATCATCCATGCTCGTACAGGAGAAGGCTAGGTATGATGAGGGTTATAATGAAGGCATTCGAGACTACATGAGGTCCATGTGGGAGAAGATGCCTGAACTAAACTGGTCTCTCCTCGGTGAGGATGTAGTAGGAATGATCAAAGACTTTGAAAATGAGGCTGCGATTCCACAGGACCCTATACCTCCTATGGTTACGGTTGAGAGGTCTCTAGGTTCCAATCCTGAGACTACAAAGGTTCCTGCTCTTGAGGTTACTCCAACCACTCTTCCGACTCCTCCAGCTATCGAAGAATCCGATAAACTACCCTCTACTTAAACTTACCTGGCTGCTGTTTGAACTTTTGATAACTTTAAAGGAGGTTACGGGCCCCTCGTAGTGCCTCGCAAGATGTATCTTGAATTGGTTTCTATGGCCTTCATGCCTATAACTTTGGTTTCCTAGGGTCCTTGTACCCTATAACTCTTTACGTTTTCGATGATTATTATCTACTTTTGCTATATCTCCATGCATACATAAATTCTTCATACTTATATCTCAATTAAATTGCATACATTTTCCCAAACATCCCCATAATGTCATTTTAAGAGTTATGTAGCTTCCATACTCAGATATTCAAGCCTACGTGAGCTAACTCGTTGTAGGAAACATAATACCTTTGTATTTCTATTTATAATTCTTTCCTAAACTAAACTGTAACACATCCTAACAGTATCACAACAACTTACTTGCAAACGTGGAACCTTTTTCTCCGCGCTTTGAGACATGTATTCACCATCATAATCTGAACCGTAGCTTTCCTTAATAATCTCCTGTCCTCCCATAACTAAACCAGGTTCCCTGCAAATAGCTGATTAACCCTGCAAATAAAAACATAAACATAAAACAAAAAACAGTTAATGTTAGTAAAATTTCTCTTGTTTAATTTGGGTCAACTCTTGGAAAGGTCACCTGCTTGGTTCCCAATCCTAAACTCTAGGTCCCAACATGCCTCGAGGCATGTTGGTTCCTTTTTTCCTCTTGGAAAGGTCACCTGCTTGGTTCCCAATCCTAAACTCTAGGTCCAAACATGCCTCGAGGCATGTTGGTTCATTTTCTCTCTTGCCTCGAGGTGATTCTAGGAACCTGTGCGCCGTTCTGGGAGTCCACACAGATTCCTCTTCTTCATGTGTCAGGCTAGACATCTTATGAAGGTAAATGCTAAGGAACTTATTCCTTCTTCCCATGTGCCAAAGGCGGTTCCACATGAGGGAGAGCTTATTAGGCTTATCTTTAAGAACAAGTGTGCCGGTCTAGGCTCCACACAAGTTTCCACTTCCTCTCGTGCCAGTGGCGGCTCCACGGAGGGGTGAAACGTATAGTTTCAGGTTCCTGTATCCCAGTCTCGGCTCCATACAGGTTCCTTTAAAGGTTCCTTTTGTCAGGACTTTAGGTGCCTTTTGTCAGGACTTTAGGTCATGTGCTCAAGGATTTTGAGGCTTTTGGCTACAATGTTGTGCTCAGTCAGCTGAGACTTTTCATTCAAATCTGCCCAGGAAGCTACCTGAGGCTTTTCTCGTGCTCAGGAAGCTACCTGAGGCTTTTCTCATGCTCAGGAAGCTACCTGAGGCTTTTCTCGAATCAATCAATCATAATCTGCACATTCTGTCAACTCATACTCATGCTTCTCAGAAACTGTTAAACTCAGGTTCACATTCATATTCGTATATTGTCAATGCTACAGGAACCTGTTCGCCAAGGAAACCTGTTTCACAATATAAGTACTAAAACAAGCACTTAAAATTTTCAAATTGGCATAAGAAATGGCTAATCATATCATGCACAATACTGTCTAAGTAGGAATACTACCCCCTAGTTCTTTTGAGTAATTATTGTTACGTAAAAGAACTATTAGGGAGCTACAATCATCAATACTGCAATCAAAAAATTCAACGCAACGCTACCAATGCTCAATACTAATAACTGTCTTGCAAATAGGAAGGTTCACATCAAGTACCCCCAGATTACATGCAAAATTAAATACTGAAATCAACAATTCTGGTCAGCTATAACTAATAAGCTGCCTTTATTCTTGGGCTAAAAGAGCCTTACTTTTCCTAAGAAAGCATTGTAAAAGAGGATTACTGATAATACTTCTTGAGATGCTCTGCATTCCAAGCTCTCAGAATGAGATTCCCATCCATATCCATCAAATGGTAGGTTCCTTCCTAAATGGCTGACTTTATCTGGTAAGGTCCTTCCCAATTCGCTCCAAAAGCTCCATGTGCCGGAACTTTGGTGTTTGGCATAACTTTCCTCAAAACTAGGTCTCCAACTTTAAAAGGTCTTGCTATCACCTTTTTGTGGTAATACCTTCGAACTCTCTGCTGATATTGTTAAATATAATTGATGTGAATAATATCAGTGTTTAAGTGTTACAGTGATTCATCAGAGTTTAACTGGAAGCTGGAAGCGATCAGAGTTTAATTAAACTCTGACGGTTGGAAGCTCGACAGAGTTTGCTAAACTCTGTCAGGAGGAAACGTCTATTGGTCATCAGACTTTGAAGAATTATTGAAGATAATTATGGAAGCGATATCTTTGAAGATTGGATAGCTGTCAAAGAGATCGTGTTGACTAAAAAGACGTGTAACAATCATAATTGATAGCATTTGTATAACTGATTTATAGGAGTATAAATTATCGATTGTATAGTAGCTGTATATCTTTATAAATACAGTTAGGTTAACCCTAGAAGGGTATCGTGAAACGAATTATCATTCATTGTAACCTAAGCAGCTCTCTGTGATATTTTACATCACTGAGAGAAGAGTTTTTAATTCCAAACAGTTTTTAATTGTTCGAACGTGTCTTACTTGTTATTATCTCATACAAACTTGATTATAATTGTGTATTTGGCCTAACAAGTGGTATCAGAGCAGATCTGTTACTCTATACAGTTTAAGATCCACACACAACAATAATCATGTCAGAGATACCTCCTCCATCAGGTTCTATGACTGAGAAGGCTCAACCTACTACTGTGAGTCGTTATGAGACAATAAGGGTTCCTATTCTCAGGCAAGCAGATTATGCAATCTGGAAGGTGAAGATGACTATGTTTCTGGATGATACAGATCCAGAATATCTTGACAGAATTTATGAAGGTCCTCATAAGCCTACAAAGCTATCTGTTGCTACTGCTGTTCAAGAAGCTAAAACAGTTCCAAAGGAGAAGAAAGATCTGACTCCTGAGGATATTTCATCTATTGCTAAGGATGCAAAGGTTAGACATCTACTTCATAGTGCATTAGATAATGTTATGTTTAACAAAGTGATTAATTGCACAACCGCCAAAGAAATCTGGGATGCCCTTGAAGTTAGATGTCAAGGAACTGCTGCTATCAAGAAGAATAGAAGGAACATACTCACACAGGAGTATGAACATTTTGAGGCTAAATCTGAAGAAACCATGACAAAAACATTTGACAGATTATGTAAGCTGCTCAATGATTTGTCATTGGTAAATAAAGAGTATGATCTAGAAGACTCAAATCTCAAATTTCTTCTTGCTCTACCTGAAAAGTGGGATGTGAAGACAACCACTATTAGAGATAATTATGATCTTGCTGATACTGAGATTGATGAAATCTATGGGCTGCTCAAAACTTAAGAACTGGAAATGGAGCAGAGAAATAGGAGATCAAGCAAGAAGACAAAGTCTGTTGCTCTTAATATTGAAGAAAAACCCTTGAGGAAGGTAGCATCAAGGAATAAAGCTAAGGGAAAAGCTTTAGTCATGCAGTCTGAAAGTGAGTCATCAAACTCTGATGTTGACTCAAACACTGATGAATCATCTGACTCTGAGGATGATGAAGAAGAAATGAGGAAAATGGCTATCTTGATGGTGAAGACTTTCAAGAAGATGGGTTTCAAGAACATTAAGAAGGGAAACAGGTTTTTTAAAGATTCAAATTCAGACAGGAAGAATTTCAGAAAGTCTGAGAGAAAGGATACCAAATCTGGGAAGAAAGACAAGTCTGAGATTCAATGCTACAAGTGTTAGGGGATGGGTCACTATGCTCCTGAGTGCAAGAAGGGTAAAACTGAAAAAGCACTCATCACAAAAGGTAGAGATTGGGCAGACACTTCAGACTCAGATGAGGATGTCAACTATGCTCTCATGGCTTCTATTGAGAATGAATCTGAAGATTCTGAAAACAAGGTACCCTTAACTACCTATGCTTATAATACTGATAATATATCTGAATTGAGAATTTATCTTAAGGCATTGCATATCAGTTATAGGGATCAGACTTTAGAGAATGAGAGAATCAAATCTAAGAATTCTGAACTTAAAGAAAGAAATAAAATTGTTGAAGAGAAACTTGTCAACATGCAACAAGTTCAGAAAGAAAGAGATGATGCTGTTTATCAAGAATAGGAGTTGCTAGGATGAAATAATCAACTAGAATCTGAATTGGAGAGGGCAAATCACATAATTAAGACTTGGACTTATTCTGGAAAAGACACTCAAGAGGTTTTTCAGTCAGACACAGTTGGTTTAGGTTACTGTGAGGAAGATGAACTTAGGTTTCAAAATCAAGTTAAAATTAGAACACATCTTCCATCTAGAAAATTTGTAACTGGAACAAGTGAACCTAAGTCTGAAAATGAATAAGAAGGTGTTAAGATAGAATCAGTAAAAACTTGTGTTAAACAGGTTAATATTGGTTTAATGACAGATAAACAACTCAAGCATAAGCTTAAGGAGTTAAAATCTGTTAAGAAACAGAAAGTGTCTAGGAAGAATAGAAATGGAAAAGAAGGTATTACTAAAAGTAATTATCCAATGCTTGCTACTTTTTCTCCATGAAAGACATGTCATAATTGTGGTAGTACTAATCATCTTGCTAGTTTCTGCAGGAAGAATAAAAACATTAATTCTTTACCCTCCAAGTCTGGAATAAAGAAAGATTATGTTAGAACTAGACCACAGACTTTATGCAAACATTGTGGAAGTACTTGGCATTCTATTTATACTTGCAGGGATTATCATGCTATTTATCATAATTACTATGAACTGAAGCCCAATCTGAAATGGGTTAAAGTTAATTCTGCAAGTGTAAACTCTGAAAATGTTAGCTTAAACTCTGATAATAAGAATTTCTACTAAAGCTAACAAATTTAAGAAAGCCAAAGGATCCAAGCAAGTCTGGATCCTTAAATCTGACCTTCAGTGAATGTTTGTGAATGCAGGGCATCAGGGAGAGTACCCTAGTCCTGGACAGTGGATGTTCGGGACACATGACTGGAAATAAAGCCCTGCTATCAGAGTATGTGGAGAAGGCTGGCCCAAAAGTTTCCTATGGAGATGGCAACGTAGGACATACTCTGGGATATGGCAATATCAATCTTGGAAGTGTCATCATCACTAATGTAGCTCTGGTTCCAGAACTCAAGCATGATCTGCTATCTGTGAGTCAAATCTGTGACAGAGGTTATCATGTAGATTTTCAACCTGAATACTGTGAAATTATCAGTAAATCTACAGGTAAAGTTGTTCTAGTTGTACACAGGCGCAATAATATCTATGAAATAAGTTTGCCAACAAACTCTGATGGAAAAGCTGTGTGCCTGTCAATAAGAATGTCTAGTGAAGAGAGTTGGAAGTGGCATAAGAAACTCTCTCATTTGAATCTGAACAACATCAATGAGTTGATAAGAAAGAATCTTGTAAGGGGACTCCCAAAGTCTTTATTAAATGTTGATGGCCTGTGTGATTCCTGTCAAAAGGCCAAACAAAGGAAGTCATCTTTCAAAAGCAAGTTTGAATCTTCAATTGTTGATCCTTATCATCTTCTACATGTTGATCTGTTTGGACCAGTGAATGTCTTGTCAATTGGAAGAAAGAAATATGCTTTAGTCATTGTTGATGAACACACCAGATACACTTGGGTGTATTTTCTAGCAAAGAAGGATGAAACTGCATTAACTCTGATGGAGCATGTAAAGCTGTTGGACAAAGGATCAAAACACAAAGTTAAAATAATCAGGAGTGATAATGGAACAGAGTTTAGGAATGCAACAATTGAGGAATTCTGCAAGAACAGAGGAGTAAAGCAAGAGTTTTCTGCACCTGGTACACCACAGCAAAATGGTGTAGTTGAGAGGAAAAACAGAACCTTGGTAGAAGCTGCAAGAACTATGCTTGATGAAGCACAATTGCCAACCTATTTCTGGGCAGAAGTAGTTCAAACTGCCTATTTTACTAAAAATGCCACTCTGATCAACAAGCATGAGAAAACACCATATAAGATGATGAGGGAAAAGAAGCCAAACCTGAAATATTTTCATTTTTTTGGGTGCAAATGCTTTGTGTTGAAAACTCATCTTGAACAGTTGACCAAATTTGAGTTAAAAGCCGATGAAGGAATTTTTG
Organism: Kitagawia praeruptora; assembly: GCA_037693485.1. Lineage (NCBI taxonomy): Eukaryota > Viridiplantae > Streptophyta > Magnoliopsida > Apiales > Apiaceae > Kitagawia > Kitagawia praeruptora. The sequence continues at coordinate 139,087,786 of CM075351.1, read as the reverse complement.
TTGGCTATCCGCTGTCAACTAAGGCATTCAGAGTTTATACTCTGAGAACCAAGGTGATCATGGAGTCAATTCATGTGTCATTTGATGATAAGAAAATTACTGGACTTGAAGATGTAGATGATCATGATCAACTGCACTTTGAAAATGAAGAATTAATTTCTGATGAAGTAAACTCTAATGAAGCTGAGTCAACAAACTCTGTTGAAGCAAACTCTGAACCTCTACTGGTAAACACTGAAGAAACTTCTCAGCCACAACCAAGGGAAGAACCAGTTGAGGGGGAGCATGAAGGATCACTTCAAAGTGATGACTCAAATTCTGAAAGTGAGTCAGCTGAAAAATCTGTGTCAAACTCTGATGACTTAATCTCTGAAAGTTCAAAATCTGACAATTCAAACTCTGAGCAGTCAAATTCAGGGGGAGCCTCAGAGAATGGAGAAAGGCAACAAGAAAATCAAGAGAGCATGGATAAAGGGGGAGGATCAAATACTGATAGAAGTCATTTACCTTCAGCAAGGAAATAGACAAAATCTCATACACCTGATTTAATCATTGGAGATCCAGATGCAAAAGTAAGGACAAGGAGTGCTACAGCAAATGAACGTCTGTTTCATGCATTCTTGTCATAATCTAAACCAAAGAAGGTACAAGAAGCTCTTCAAGATGCTGACTGGATAACAGCAATGCAGGAGGAGTTAAATGAATTTGAAAGAAATGAAGTTTGGACCCTTGTACCAAGACCAAAGAATAGATCTGTTGTTGGTAATAAATGGGTTTTCAGGAATAAAACTGATAGTGATGGAGTTGTTACAAGGAACAAGGCTAGACTTGTGGTAAAAGGCTATTCACAACAGGAAGGAATAGACTATGATGAAACTTTTGCTCCAGTTGCAAGATTGGAGGCAATAAGGATTTTTCTAGCATATGCCTCTCAGAAGAAATTCAAGGTATTTCAGATGGATGTGAAAAGTGCTTTTCTGAATGGGAAGCTTGAAGAAGAAGTGTTTGTTGAACAACCACCAGGATTTGTGGACCCCAAATATCCAGATTATGTCTACAGGCTAGATAAGGCACTCTATGGACTTAAGCAGGCACCAAGAGCATGGTATGAAACTCTAGCTCAATTTCTTCTAGAAAGTGGATTCTACAGAGGTACAATTGATAAAACCCTATTCTATTTTAAATCTGGTAGTGACTTGCTTTTAGTTCAGATATATGTTGATGACATAATTTTTGGGTCTACTAATGATAAACTCTGTAAGAAGTTTGTCATGCTCATGCAGTCCAGGTATCAAATGAGCATGATGAGAGCGCTTAGTTATTTTTTAGGCCTACAAGTGAAGCAAACAGATGATGGGATTTTTATAAATCAAGCAAAATATACCAAAAATCTTCTCAAGAAATTTGGTATGCTTGACTGTTCATCTGCAACAACTCCCATGGCAACAACAACAAAGTTGGACAAAAACATAGGAGCTTCAGTAGATATGACAAGCTACAGAGGCATGATAGGGTCTCTCCTTTATCTGATAGCAAGTAGACCTGATATCATGTATGCAACCTGTCTCTGTGTAAGGTTTCAGGCAGACCCCAGAGAACCACATCTCACAGCTGTGAAAAGAATTTTTAAGTATCTCAAGGGCACCATAACCTTAGGTCTGTGGTATCCCAGAGAATCAGATTTCAAGCTACTTGGTTACTCTGATGCAGACTTTGCAGGCTGTAAGATAGACAGAAAAAGCACAAGTGGAAGTTGTCAATTTCTGGGTGACAGACTTGTTTCTAGGTACAGCAAGAAACAGAAATCAATTTCTACATCTACAGCAGAAGCAAAGTATATTGCAGCTGGTAGCTGTTGTGCACAGATTCTGTGGATGAAGAATCAATTGCTGGATTATGGATTGAGGTACAGTAAAATTCCTATTTACTGTGATAATCAAAGTGTTATTGCTATGACAGGTAATCCAGTACAGCATTCAATGACCAAGCACATCAGCATAAGGTACCACTTTATCAGAGAACATGTAGAGGAAGGAAAAATTGAGCTTCATTTTGTGTCTACAGAACAACAGCTAGCAGATATCTTCACCAAGCCATTGAGTGAAGCTACATTTACAAGGCTGGTAAATGAACTAGGAATGATCTCTAGTTTTGACTCAAGATACTGATTAGACTCAAAATTTTCTTATATGATATGATGTTCATGTTTCTGTGAGTATGTTTATGTGATTTTGTTCTCTGCTATGCAAACACTGTTAGAATACTCTATAGATCATACACTGTTGAAATGTTGGATAAACTCTGACAAACTCTGATATTGTTATTATCTGAACATAAACACCAATGAAGAAATCTGTATGATGCATGATTCTCAGTGATTAATCATGAATCCTTTTAAGTTATTTGTGATCTAATCTTAGACTGTGTAGTAAATTAACACAGCATTATACTGTTTTCATATTTATAGCATCTCTTAGTTTATCTATCCTAAACTCTGAGTCTGTAAATGCTGTGTGTATTGCCTCTCATGAATAACTTCTGATGTTGATGACTTCTAAACTCTGTTAGTTAAACTCTGTTTAGTTAGATGCTGTAATTAGTCAACCCCCAAAGAAATTGTGTATAGGATGTTAGAATTTCTTTCAGATTATGTTGTGTCTAGGATGACCCAGGAACTTGCTGGTAAAAAGTAAGGGCTAAAATTCTTTGATTTTTGGTGACTAATCAGAGACTAGGAAGAACCAGGAACTTATCACAAAGATAAGGGCTAAAATTCTCTAATTTTTGGTGACTAGTCAAAGACTAGGAAGACCCAGGAACTTATCAAAATGATAAGGGCTAAAATTATTGGATTTTTGGTGACTAGTCAAAGATTAGGAAGACCCATGAACTTATCAAAACGATAAGGGCTAAAATTATAGGATTTTTGGTGACTAGTTACAACCTCTGATTAAAAAAAAATAATAAAAAAAATTTAGTTAGAAGGGGGGTATAAGTTAGTTTAGAGTTACTGTATATCTAGTTTCTATAGAGTTTAGCATTCATCAGATATTAAGAGTTTACTATGAGAGTTTGTGCAAACAGTGTTTACTGATTTATTTTATGGATTTTATGAAATATTAGATGCTCTAAATATTGAATTAGTAACTTCTGCTATACACACACATATATTCACAACTGTGCAGTTTTTGTAAGGGTTATAGTAATAAAGTTGGAGAATTGACACTGACGAATTTTGTCTAGTACTCTAAGGTATATTTTATTTCAGACAATTTGCATACTTGGGGTAACAAGAGTTTTTGAAAAATGAGATAAATTATTGCCAACTGTTGATGAGTATTAGAAAGTTAAAGTGTCTTGAAAAATGAGAGAGAGAGAGAGTAGCAGTAATTATTGCTATAATTACTGAGCGTGCAAAGCTGTTCCATTAAATCTGTGCCACGTGTCCCACTCACACATTTCACAAGGATCGTGTCCCACTCACACATGGTAACTGGTTGCGTGTATTAAGGTTAAATCGATTTGATTTTAATTCTTAATTACAAATCTAATCATTTTACACAAACGGTTCATATTTCTATTGCACAATAGTATTCTCTTTCCACACAATCACTCACAGTTACTTTGTTCTTTCACTTGCACATTTTCACAAACACGTTTCATACACTTCTTTTTCTCTAATATTTTCTTCTCAAATCTAATCTCATGGCCAGCAAAGCTTTTACCGCTCGAGGGTTAGTGTTTGTTCCTAACAACTATGCAGCTCAGTTGAATAATGAGAACGTTCCTGAGGCGTTTCATCTCATTCAAAACTTTTTGCTGGACTCAGAGATTGGTCGAGCCCTAGTCAAACCACAAACACTCTCTGCCACACAGATTGCTCCTTTCTGGAAAAACTCTACTTATGACGATGGAGGGGAGAATGGGACTCCTTCAATCATTTTCACATATGAGGAAATGGAGTATGTTATTACTCCCACGACAGTCAAGGAATCTTTTGGTTTTGACACACACAATTCATACAGTGTTGTTGGGGAAGCACATCTGAAAATACTGTTATAGCAAATTAGGTATTCAGGTCCTTTAGATAAGTTTAGTCAAGTAAAAATGCCACAGTTGAGGAAGGAGTGGAGTTTCTTCTTTGACTGCATCACAAGGGCGTTTTTAAAGAAAATCACAAATTGGGATGCTATTCCTATTGACAGTCTTCAAATTGGGCATGCTCTTCTTTATGGAGGTAATTTTGATTTTGGTAGACTTGTCTTGATGAATTTAGGTGAAAGATTGTCAGAGTCTAGTACTACTATTTACTTTGCTAGATTTTGTCAATTATTATTCTCTGCTTGTGTGCCAGGTGTTGAAATTGCTGAGGAAGACACTATTCAGGCTTTTAAGTGTCATAAGAGAGTATTCTCTGATTTGACCAAAAAGGATGAAACCAAGGAGCAACTACCTGATTTCTTTTTGCCTCTTTCTCTTCAAAACTTCTCAATCAACCTCAAGAACCACAACAAACTGAACCAAACACACCTGTAAACACTGAAACACAACCTCAACCCACTCAACCTGAACATGTTGAGCCAATCACTGAATAAATTCAACCAACATCCACTCACACTCACACTCAACCTTAACCTGACATCAATGAGCAAATTGCAACCTCTGAACAAAATCCCCAACCTACACAGGCTAAACCAAAGAAGAGAGGTAGAACCAAGCACATTGCTATAAAAAGGGTTCACTAGCCTAGAATGGAAAGAACAAACAGGCCTTTATCACCATCTGTTGTAGAGGAAGATTTTGTTGAAGAAGAAGTGGCAGCTGAGGTGCCTAAATCAAAGAGGAGAAGGTTGATAGTTGATGAGTCTGATGAAGAGGTTGATATTGAAGCTCCAGAGGTGATTTCTAAGGAGATACCTACTGTTGAGATGCATACTACAGAAGAAGTTGTCAAGCCAACTGATGATGCACAGGTGGCTGTAGAAAACAGAGATGGTTTTGCTGCTATGGATGATTTTGTTGAGTCATTCATTCTATTCTCTGATGGCATTGAAGTTCCTATCTCATCACCTGTTGCTAACTCTGAAGCCACTGGTGTAGCTGATCAACCCACTGTGGTACTTGATGACACAGTAGCAACACACACTGAATTATTCTCTGATGCTCATCAAGTTGCTGAGCAAGGTGAAAAAATTGATCAACCAATCTAGGCTGTAATCTCTGAGCCTGTTAATGAAGTTCTAGTGTTTGCAAAGTCTGTTGAAGGTGGAGAGCAAACTGCAGAGAATATTGAGGAGACTTTTGCTGAGAATGTTGAAGCTACAGTGAATAATGCTGAGAATGCAAATGCTGAAGTTGATGTAACAACTGAAGAAAGTGCTGAGTCAAACTCTTCTCAGAGTATACCAGTACAAACTGATGCAAAGCACACTAATTTTTCTGGACCTTCACATCAACATGAGATTGAAGAAGAATATTATGCAAAATTTTCAGTAAATTGGTATAAAGAAGATTGCACTTTTCCTACAAAAAGGGCAGCTAAGTTTGTGAATAGAATTGCTACAACAATTTCAAATCCAGACATTCTCCCAAGTCTGAAAGCAACTATTGTTCAAGTCAAGACTTTGAATGAAAGATTTGATTATTCTCAAAAATCCATCACTGATTTGAGAGCTGAAGTTGTTGCAAGAGACATGAATATGCAGAGAGATAATCAACTGAAGTTTCAAACTTTCTCTAAAGCTCAAGACACTCTTATTACAAGGCTAAACAAAGTTGAAGAGAATCAAACTGAATTGTCTAATAAGATTGACTCCATTGCTACCTCATTGGAATTGATAACATCTATTTTGATTCCTGATGATGTCAAAAAGGGGGAGAGAATTTCTAAGTCCAATAAGTCAAAGTCTGATGGAATAAATACTGATGTTCAGGGTACTTCAAAGACCAGGAACTTGTTATTCATTGATAATCCACAGATAGATGAGGAATTGGCTACAAGATTGTTTCTTGAAGAGAATGAAGAGGGAGTTACAATTGAAGACATTCAAGCTGACGAGAAGAATTTGCAAGAAGAACATCAGAAAGCTTTGAAGTCTGGAAAGTTAAAGAAAAATGAAAATGCTCCCAGGCCTGCTCTTAAAGGCATTATTATCAAAGAAAAAGTTGGTGCTGATCAGAGGTTACAAGTGTCTAGGAAACCAACTGAAGAAGATGCTAAACAGAAGCTGAAGGGTAAAGTTGGTGAAGAAGAGAAGGTTTCAAAGAAAGTGAATACAACCTCTGTTGCTACACAAGTTGTACAGAGATCATTGTCTACACAGATGCAAATGTATTTTGGAAAACCAACCACTCTTGAACAAACTCTGAAGGATCAAACTCTGAAGACTAGAGATACTAATTTTTCACATGGCAGAGCTTATATGTCCAAACAAAGTCGAGATACATCTGCTTTCGGCTCAGAAAGAGAAAAGATTATGAATACTAGTCCTCTAGATCCTTCATCACTGACTGTTCTAGGTCAAGGTGTTACTCAAGAGAGTTTAGACAGACTGGAATCAGTGCAGTTGATTGTTAACATAAAATCACGCAAGCGTACGTGGTCACATGTAATATAGATATAAGTCAAGTTCGTTCCCACAGAGATCTTGGTTTTTAATTCAGTTTAGTACCTATGCAACAATGTATGGTTTTAATTCACTGCTAAGACAAATAACAAGATTGGGTTTTGATAACTAAAATTAACTAAGGAAGTAAATTAACAAACTAAGAATTAACTAACTAATGAAAATTTAAGCGAATTACTTATATGAGAATAAACATGGAATCCTAACTTCATTATCTACTTCACTTAGAGTCGCAGCCTTTAGTCAATACATGTGATGGTTTTGATATCTAATCGAATAACACGAAACAAGTAAAAGTTACCTCTCGGTATACTAGTACCAAACTATGCATACATCTACAAAAGAGATAGAAGATGAGTAGACACCTATCATGTTTAGACCCTATATCTCTATAGAATTTGAAAACATAAAGGTTTAAGCACAAGTTATCCACTTAGATCACATAGGGTAGCATAATACCTTTATTTACGCCACAAATCATGATGTTAAAACATCAACCTATCCTATGCTAGCATGGCAAGTTCTAAATCTCAAGATCCACTCTGGTTTAACAAGAGATTAACGAATTAGATGTTAGCTACGCATCTAAATACATGAAACACAACCTTACTAGGATATCAAGAATTCACCGCACATAAATCTTTAAGGCATGCAAACTACTAAGCTACATAGATAAATCCGCTAGGATCCCATGACAATGATTAGTTCATAATTGAACCTTTCGTCACTATGGGATTTGATGAAAACATGATAATGAACAAAGATGAATAAATCAATAATGTAACAAGGTTTAGATAACAAATCCGTGAAAGTAACAAGCATCCAAAAGATACGCCTAAACAAAGGAATCCAAGAAAACTATGTCTAGATCTTCTCGTCGTCACAATCCTCGCCTTGGCTTCTCGATCTCGTGCTATGAACGAATTGGTCTGAACTCTAGTGTGTATATGATAGTTTTTATGTCCCCCAAGGTGTGTATTTATAACCCCAAGTTGCCTCTCCTCCAAGTAATTGACGTCTTTGAGTTGGAAAAGAATTTCGGCAAATTCCATCTTTGAATGCAAATAGAATTGCAAATTCCATGTTTAGAACTAATTCTAGAAGTTTCTGGCCGTCCAAAACAATTCCGATATTGATTAGAAGTAGCAAACTCAGCAATTTCATATTTGAAATTAATTTCCAGGAACTTCTATCGGGGTCAGGCGCGCCCGCGCGCATCTCCAAGTCTTTCCAGGCACGCCCGCGCGCATAAAATCTGCAACCTCCTGCCAAGCGCGCCCGCGCGCATCTTTAGTTCAAACCAAGCGCGCCCGCGCTGAGATTACTGTTCAGCAGAAATTCTTCTATCTTTTGCTGATTTTTTTCCTTGTCTTCGAATACAATTCCCAACACTTGTTCTCTTGTCCTTCAAAACACCATATAATCACTGAAAATTCTATACTTGCACCTGGAGATACATCCTGCACAATTCTCACAAAACACATTAAAACACACTAATACTTGAGATACAAACGATCAATTTAAGCCGAAATGAAGCGATCCAAGTGGATATAAATCCAATTATCACACCCTCAAACTAAACCCGACGCTTGTCCTCAAGCATAAACAAATAAAACTATCTACACTAACTAGTACCACTTCCGTAGGTGATCACGGTTGCATTTGGCATATGCAACAAGCCCTTTAAACCCCTAGGCAACCCTAGTGGACGAGTAAGGTCTCATGAGGGCCTATAGCGAATGTACCCACAAAATCCATGTAACCTAATGCAATGCAATGCATGAATGCAACTAAAATGAAAATGCAAAGATCCCATTCAAACTCACCAAAACCAACTAACAAGCAAATATCTCAAAGAATGCAACAAATCCAAGTAGAGCTCGACTAAGTCCCCGTATACTAACAATACATAAACAGAACGTGCGTGTGTGCAATGCTCATCAGAAATACTCCCAACACTAGATCAAAAATCATACATGTTCTTCGCTAAGACAATCACAGGTTTATAAATAGAATAGACTATAGACACTTCATAACTTAGAAACACCTCCATCCTCATTCAAGTTAGCCAGGAATTCATGCTTTATTACTAACTAAGACACAATATACAATACGCATGCTTATTTAACCGTGCAATGAATGAGACCCCAAAAGGCTTATACAATAATACCCATGTAGCGAGTGTTAGGCCAGCAATCCCAAACCACAAGGGCTTTAGGTTATTAGGACTAAGTCCCCTCAAACTTAATTACTCGAGTATTAAAGAGCTCACTCGTGGTTAATTTTGCATTAAACAATTAACTATTGACTTTTTTTTTCTCTTTTTTTTTAACATGCAATCTAGAATGAGCCTTTCTCATTTCCAACCCTAGACTACTCATATAAATATGAGCCGGCTACTAGCCATTTGACACCTAGCTATTACTTGACAAATAATACAACTAGCATGAAATTCCTATTTTCCCCCAAACTTAGACTTAAGTGCTCCTATGCCATCAAGGGAATAACGAAATTCTAAATATAATCAGGTGATTAAATCTCAAAACATCCAAAAAAGCATGACCCTAACCTAGCCCAAAAGCACCCAATGAGACTGTGTAAAAAGTTTTGTTCCTGTAACATGCAAGTCAATTTCGTAGAGACTATAAATCAAACCTCTACTCATCATCATCATACTCAATTAAACATCTACCTATCAACCAGAATTAGCTCGTCCTAAGGGATCATGAAATATGCATGCCATGAAAATGCAAATGAACTCACATAGTATACGAAAATAAAAACAGAATGTCCTATATGAAACAAACAAAACTAATACGAACAACATGCATGAATTACTACTAATATGCATAATATGATATCCTATATGAACACAACGACTCACAATCACAAATAACTACATATACACTACTTATCCCCAAAACCACCCATAAACTTAAAAGATTCAATGTCCACATTGAATGGAAGTAAATACGAGGGATAGTAGGAAGCATACCTAAAAATACCGAAACACATGGGTTGCTTCCCACGAAGCGCTCTCGTTAACGTCATTTAGCCGGACAAGTATGATTCAAATCATGATGGCTCGAAGATCGCAGTCGACTTGTCCTTAGCAGAAGGACCATTCACCCATTGTTTGACAACCTTCTTGCTATCTTCCCACATCTGTTCTAAATCAAACTTCACTTTGACTCTTCCTCCAATCGATTTTTTCTTTTTCTTCTTCACACTTCTAAGGTGTTTATGCTTCACAGTTGATTGATAAGAACACTCTTCTACCTCATCATCCATGATCCACCTTCTTAACACATTATCTGGACATACTTTAAAAATAACCAACTCATCATTTAGAAGGACATACTTCAAATGGGATGGAAGTTTTCTGAGCTCGACATTCGAGAGATCTCGAACTGAAGAACTTTCAATGGACTCACTGATGTGCTACTTTAGCATGTGCGTGTCCGACTTTTCACTCACAAACTGATCAAACTTCTTTCTCTGACCCGTATCAACCATTTCCATACTGTAACACTCTTCATCCTCTATCAGAAATTTCATGACCTTGAACACATTAAAGGTGACATTCTGATCTTGCACCCTCATTGTAAGCTCTCCTTTTTGCACATCGATCAAAGTACGGCCCGTAGCTAGAAAAGGCCTTCCGAAGATTATGGGAATCTTCTTGTCTTCTTCGAAATCTAGAATCACAAATCGGCAGGAAATATGAGCTTATCAACCTTCACCAAAACATCCTCCACTATACCCCTTGGATACGTGATAGATCGATCAGCCAACTGCAAAGAGATGTTAGTTGGCTTAGGCTCCGGTAGACCAAGTTGCTTGAAAACAGACAAGGGCATAAGATTAATACTAGCTCCCAAATCACATAAGCATTTGTCAAAAGACAACTTCCCAATGGTGCATGGAATTATAAAGCTTCCTGGATCCTTAAATTTAGGAGGCAATTTCTGTTGCAACACCGCACTGCACTCCTCTATCAATGCCACTATTTCAAATTCTTTCAACCTTCTCTTTCGTGATAAAATATCCTTCATGAATTTTGCATATCTCGGCATCTGCTCCAATGCTTCAACAAAAGGAATGTTAAAGGATAGTTTCTTGAAGACATCCATAAACTTCTGAAACTGTATTTCTTGACTTTTATGCACGCGTTGAGGAAATGGAGGAGGAGGATAGATCTGATTTTTCTTTGAAGATTGCTCTGGAGTAGACTTTACAACAGACTTCTTGCTCTTTTCCACTTCATTATCTAGCTGATCAGCCACCAAATCAGATTTCTCAATTTCGGGCACTGCAGATTTTTCAACCTGCTGATTCTGAACATCTTCTTTAGCTACTGATTTAGGGCCAGCTGTAACATTTCCCGGTCTCAAAGTAACTGCCTTCACCTGCTCCCTTCTGCCTGGATTAACCTCCGTATCGCTTAAAAGAGTTCCTTGTGGCCTACTAAGTAAAGCACTTGCGAGCTGTCCCATCTGGTTCTCCAAGGTCTTTTGAGAAACTGTCAGGCTTTTAATCATCATCCTCAACTCATCCATTTCTGATTTTTCATTAGAAGATTGCCCCGCATGAGCCTGGGGTTGTTGCTGAAATCCCGGAGGTTGATAAGGTTGCCTTGGAGCATACGGCTGTTGATAGCCCTGGTTGACTAGCTTCGCTTGCTGTCCCTGAAACTGCTGATAAGGTTGTTGTTGAGCACTTTGATTGTTGCTCCAGCTAAAATTAGGATGATTCCGATTACTTGGATGATAAGTGGCTGGAACTGGTGCAGCAGGTCTCTGAAAATTACTAACAAACTGTGCTGACTCAGAAGAGATAGCACACTGATTCGTCTCATGTGCGCCCGCACATAGCTCACAAACACTAGCCACCTGCTGAACTCCATAATTTGCAAGAGAATCCACCTTCATAGTCAACGTCTTCAACTGAGCTGCAATAGCTGAAGCCGTAGCCACCTCAAAAATACCTGCTACCTTGCCTTGAGAAAGCCTCTGAGTTGGATTATGATATTCATTAGTAGCCATCGTCTCAATAAGTTCATAAGCTTCATCATAGCTCTTAGCCCATAGAGCTCCACCTGATGTTGCATCTAGCATAGGTCTAGACTGTGCTCCCAACCCATTGTAGAAACTATTAGTAACCATCCAGTCAGGCATGCCATGATGTGGACACCTACGAAGCATATCCTTGTAACGTTCCCAAGCCTCACACAAAGCTTCTCCAGATTGCTGAGTAAATTGAGTTAGCTGGTTCCTTATTGCTGCAGTTTTCGCCATAGGGAAGAATTTAGTAAGAAACTTCTAAGCAAGATCCTCCCATGTAGTAATGGAACTAGGTGGTAGAGAGTGTAGCCAGCCCTTAGCCTTATCCCTCAGAGAGAATGGGAAAAGTCTCAACTTGATAGCATCATCCGACACACCATTGAATTTGAAAGTATCACAGATCTCGATAAAGTCCCGAATATGCATGTTAGGATCCTCCGTAGAAGCACCCCCAAACTGAACCGAATTCTGTACCATCTGAATAGTGCCCGTCTTGATTTCGAGGTTATTAGCCGTGATGGCCGGCCTGATAATACTAGACGGGATATCATTGATCTTCGGCTGAGAATATTCCTTCAAAGCCTTAGCTGCTGCTGCATCTGCCATCTCTACTGTAGTTTCAAATTCCTCTTTCTTATCCTCTTTATTCTCTACAAGATCGTCTTCTGCCAGTTCTTCCAAACGAGCTTGTAAGCGTGTTCGCATACACACTTAACTACCTGAAAACACCACGAAACAAACAAACTAAGTAAGAAATCTGAGTCAGTGAACGCTAACGACCACTATTGACATTTAGCAAAAAAAAAACGAACACTATTGAAAAGCACATAAACTAAAAATAAAACACCGATGATCCCCGGCAGCGGCGCCAAAAACTTGTTAACACAAAATCACACAAGCGCACGTGGTCACAAGTAATATAGATATAAGTCAAGTTCGTTCCCACAAAGATCTTGGTTTTTAAATCAGTTTAGTACCTATGCAACAATGTATGGTTTTAATTCACTGCTAAGACAAATAACAAGATTGGGTTTTGATAACTAAAATTAACTAAGGAAGTAAATTAACAAACTAAGAATTAACTAACTAATGAAAATTTAAGCGAATTACTTATATGAGAATAAACATGGAATCCTAACTTCATTATCTACTTCACTTAGAGTCGTAGCCTTTAATTAATACATGTGATGGTTTTGATATCTGATCGAATAACACGAAACAAGTAAAAGTTACCTCTCGGTGTACTAGTAACAAACTACGCATACATCCACAAAAGAGATAGAAGATGAATAGACACCTATCATGTTTAGACCCTATATCTCTATAGAATTTGAAAACATAAAGGTTTAAGCACAAGTTATCCACTTAGATCACATAGGGTAGCATAATATCACTATTTACGCCACAAATCATGATGTTAAAACATCAACCTATCCTATGCTAGCATGGCAAGTTCTAAATCTCAAGATCCACTCTCGTTTAGCAAGAAATTAATGAATTAGATGTTAGCTACGCTTCTAAATACATGAAACACAACCATACTAGGATATCAAGAATTCACCACACATAAATCTTTAAGGCATGCAAACTACTAAGCTACATAGATAAATCCGCTAGGATCCCATGACAACGATTAGTTCATAATTGAACCTTTCGTCACCATGGGATTTGATGAAAACATGATTGTAATAACCCGGATATTTCAAGAAATGATTTTATTATTATTTCAATAATAGTAATGTTTTCCTAAAATGAGGAGGAATTTTTTTTTATTTTAATATTCAATTATTTAATTATTTTCGGCTAAGTGGAGCCTGGTGCTCCTATTTAAAATTTTATTGACTGAGTAGATACCTCGAGTCAATAGTTTATTTATGCAAAGATTAATTTTGGAATGTTTATTCAGTAAAGATTTTATTTTAAATTATTGAATAATTTAGAGATTTTAAAATCCTTAGAAAATGTTTATTTTAATTATTTGAGGATTTGTAGAAATTACTTGATTAATATATAAAATCAAGAATTTGAGATTTTACTAAAACAATAGTGTTTGTAGTATTTTTATAAAGCCCCGTAAATTGTGAATTATGAATCACAATTATTATTTTTATGATTTGTTTTTTTTAAAATTATTAATATTTGTAAAATGCATATCAATTTAGAAAATTTAGATTTAATTCTAATTCTTTCGCCAAAAGTCTTTAAAAATATTCTAGTATTTAATTATGCTAAAAAAAAAAAAAAATTTTTACAAATTAGAGTTATTAGTGTAGAATATTAATTAAAGTGTGTAGTAATTAAATGTATCGCTTTTTAAATTGTGTTGGGCTTGAGGCCCATTAGGTTTTCAACACAGCTCATATACATACCAGATACGCACATAAAAACACACACAGCCGCACAAACAAGAACGACGGGGAGAGAAAAGAGATTGGGAAGAAAAGAGAGAGAGAGAGAGAGAGAGAGAGAGAGAGAGAGAGAGAGAGAAGGAGATGATGAAGGAGGATCATCCTCCCTCTTTTCTACAATTCAAAGTCAGCCAAGGGAGAGGAGAGGAAGGAGTGAAGGCTTGCTTGTTTCGGCCATGGAAGAAGATGAAGGTGGAGAAGATGATGAATAGTGGTGTTCTTGAGTTTTGGTTGATTAAAGAGGTATAAAATCTTTGTTTCAAACTTTGATTTTGTGTTTAATTAACGAGCATAAGTAGTAGTAGTTAGCAGATTTTCAAGGTTTCTAAGAGTATATTATTGTTTAGTAGTGTTTAATAAATGAATTGATGAAGTGGGTTTGTTTAGAGTAGTATGCAAAACTGTCCAGAATTTTTCAGGGCCTGCCCTGTTTTTGCAAGTGAATTTCGAACCATTTGTGCTCTTTTCTGGGCAGTAGTGTCTTCATAAAAGTTGTTCTATTTAGAGTCTAGTTTGTGTAGGAGAAAACGGTGCGTCGTTTGAGTTAACGAGTAAGGAGAAAACGACGTTTTAGTGAAACCCACGCAGGACACCCGAACCTCTCGGGATTCGCACTTTGGAATTATGTTTCACCTAGTTAAAATCTGTAAATTGGATTGATACTTTTATTCAGGATAAAAGAAGGAATTAGAAAGATTTTAGAAAAAGATTTGGGTAAAAATATTGATTTTTTCAATTTATTAAAAATGTTTGAATGTCACTGTGTTGGAAGAAACTGCTCTGTTCTTGAGTTGTATTTGGATGGGTAATTGTCCTAGATGAACTATGTTTTTTTCAGACTAAAAGTTTTATGGTGTGAAGATATTATCTTCAGTTTTGGAATCCCAGAGGTCTTGGAGGCAAAGATTAATTTTTCAATTTATGAGAATTTTTAGAATGCAAGGTGCGCGGATTTAATGAACAGTTTATGTGTTGAGTTTGGAATAATGATTCACCTAGTTAGAAAATGGTATTGAATTGGAAACTTTTATGAGATCTTTATTTGATATTCAGAAAGAAGCCCATAAAATTTGGTGATTTATGATTAATGTTTGGATTTATTAAAAATATTGGAGTATTAATAATTTGGATTATTTTTGGGTTTAATTGTGAGTCCGATTAAATATTCGGGTTAGTTAAGTAATTGTTAAGTGCTAATTGCTAATTGTTAGTTTCCAAATTGTAATTTTTAAATTGTTAAGTGCTAAGTGCTAAGTGCTAAGTGCTAATTGTTATTGTCATATGAGGTATAGTTATAAGAGTTGGCTTATCGGTAAATGTTTATGTGCTAAATGGTATAAGTCGGGTCGTAGTAATTGTTAGAAGTTATAAGTGCCAACTACGTGGTGTTGGCTTAAATGTGGATAAACTTAGTTTACTTTTCCTTATGTGCTAGTTGCCGCATGTCTGGGCGGGTACTTTTCCTTATGTGCTAGTTGCCGCATGTCTGGGCGGGTACATTTCCTTATGTGCTAGTTGCCGCATGTCTGGGCGGGTACTTTTCTTATATGTTTACTTTTATGTTGCTGCAAGTTGAGGCAGCTTTTATTTTATCAAAAGCAGGGTTATAAATTGTTTTGTTGGCATGGAGGGGCTGAGCCCATAGTCCGATAAACGAATACTACATGCCGAAATTTTCTAAAAATCCCCTGCATTTTAATTTATTTAACTTATTTGATTTCAAGGGTTTAAAGGTATGATTTGGGTGTTAACTGTTTATGTGTATATGTGTTAAGTGAATTAATTCGAGGATTATGTGCTAATTTGAGGATTAAATGTGTCTTGAAGATTAAATGGGTATTATGAGTCTTTATCGAGGGCTAAGTATGTTTTGAGGATTATTTGTTAATTAACTTGTGACAAGAGTATGTCAATAGTATTATGGTCAAAAGTGTTAAGTGGAGTTTTGACTAAGTGTTATAACTGTGTAGTGTTATGATGTGTTAGTACTAGGAAATGTTCACTTTATATAAGGGGACTCTTCCCGTGTTGTTTGCTATTA
The DNA here is from genome assembly GCA_037693485.1 of Kitagawia praeruptora. Lineage (NCBI taxonomy): Eukaryota > Viridiplantae > Streptophyta > Magnoliopsida > Apiales > Apiaceae > Kitagawia > Kitagawia praeruptora. The sequence continues at coordinate 139,071,648 of CM075351.1, read as the reverse complement.
CTAAATGTCTTATGTGCATTAAGTGCTATTAGAGTAGTCAACTATAGGGAGGACACCTATAGTTTGACTTTATGATTATTTAGTGATAATCCCGAGTTGTGTCTACTCGATATACGTGGTATGACTGACACGTACTCGTAACCATTTCAGTACCATTAGGGCGAAATCAAATTGGAGCGACGTGCAACTAAAAAGGAAGATCGAGACGTCAGGTAAGGTCCATGGAATTACTTGGACGAGGTGCGAAGGATTTGTTCGCGGTTTCTGTTTTCTGCTAAGGACCAGAGGCAAGTTTATTTACACATACTCTATCGTTCAGAGGATGCCTATTTTGAATTATATAAAATGTGCGGAAAAGGGTTTTCAATCCCTAATTGCGAGTTTTTAATCTTGTGCTCCTCCTTTCAAATCATTTTATCCTTGACTCTGCTAGCGATATTAAACTATTCTCGTGCAATAATCAAAACCCATGACTTATAATACTGTCGATGGACGGTGACATTCTTATGGTTCTACATCTCGATTTATATGTTGTATATTTATAAACCTTTGTAATGTGATAGAGGACTATATGTTATGAGGTATATATAACGTATATGGAACTACGTGGTAAAGGCTCCGAGGGTAGAGCGTGTATTGAGTTATCGAATTTAGCCCGCGTGTTGGGGCTATTTTGTATTGTATGTTTTCGAAAACCCGGGCAAAGCTTTTAAAAAGAATTTCGCAATAATTAACCTAAAGGCAACATCACCAATAAACCAGTGTTTATTTAAGTAATAGATGCTCCTGAGAGCATTTACTAATTAAATAAACCTCATTCGCCTAATTAAATTTATTTAATTAGATGAATATCGTTTTCAAAACGCTTTCTTTAAATCACTTTGTCCCGGAGAAATAATAAAACAATTTAATGGAGTGATTCTATCTAGTATATTATTTATCGGAGATAGTTTATTTTCAATACGGATTAAAGATATTCCAATGGTTATAAATTGGTTACTTTCAGCTTAAACCAGCTAGATTGATATCGATATATGTTACTTGAATGATTATTAATTATTTCTTATTGACCGAGAGTCAGTAGTAATTATTTGATAAAGGGGATAAAGTTTGGAGACTACTGGAGAGATTGTGTCTTGATTTTGATTAGAAACACTTCAAGAGTTGTATTTGGGTGTTTTGAGGTTATTAAATATTTCAGTATTAATAGTAAATATTATTTGAATATTACTTAATAAATGAATATTAATTTGAGTATTCTTTTAAAAAGGGATTATTGAATATTTATTATTTGTTACATAGTAGTCAAATATTTATTAAATACTCTAAGTGTTTTGAAGGTTATAAAACGCTATTTAAAGGTTGTCTAAGGACTTTCATAGTCATTTAAAATATTATATTTTGAATCTATCTAGGTAAGTCACTTTTCAAAGAACTTATATATATATGGAATTACCCTGTTGTGGTTACAAGCTTTATGCGTACCATTTTCCATGTGTGATCATAAAACCCTGTGTCGAGATTGATATCGGTACAAGTGTATATCTATACTTGAACTCTTTTGAACTCAAAACATTTTCGAAAACCCCCGGTCAGGTTTTACTCTCTTGCTCGTTTTTCAAGAAATTATCGGTCGACTGAAGTCGAACTTCAACTACTCAAGTTTTCTATCAAAATGATTTTGACAAGAAAAGAAAAAGGGGACTCTGGCAGGTGTGGGAATCGTTGACGAACGATTCCCGGGATGTGTAAGCGGCCGTGAGCCAGGCGGTCCATCAATTATTATTCCGGCCCATGTGTTGCCGAAGGATGATTACGGATGTAGTTTTCATCGAGGGTGATTACGGATGTAGTTTTAACTCAGGGATAGTTACGGATGTAGTTTCTATCCTTCTACCGGTAGAGAAGACCCGCGGATTATTGGACTTGGATGTGGCGACTGATCATCGTCAATCCTTGTCAGGTTTTTATGTTTTCTTTAAGTCCCATCCTCCACTTTGAAAGAATACTCAAACACTGCTTCTTAGGCCTAAGTGCCAAGTAGCCGATAGTGTTGTTTTCAATTTTGAAAGATGATGAATTCATGCAGTATCTAGAACTGCAAGATTATTCTAACAATAATGGCACGTGCTTGTGCATTTTTGCAATTATTCAAAAGATGAAAGATGGCTCATCGGTTATTGATGTTAAATCCCAAATGTTTTGCTTCAAGAGCTTTGACTCTCTTCCTATCAGTTATTTCGGAGTTTAACTTATCAAGTGGTTAAAGAACTTATACCCGGTACATGATGTTGTTCTGTAAGGTGTTTGATGGAAATGACATACTTATATGTATATGCTTTCAGATTGAGAAATACTAAAAATGAAACCTTCTAATGGTTGGTTTGTATATGATAATAAGAAACTATCTTAGCAGCATATTGAACTGCATATTTTGAAAAGCTCCCTAAGGGGTTATCAATACTATGAGGTATGGTATGTGGATAAGGTATGAGGATTACTATTGTTGACATGAACTTACTTTATTTATCTGACGTTACCCGAAATGTCATATATCCCCTACTGAGGTTTCATTGTTGTAAATATTTCGAAATTTATATTAAGTATCGTTATATTTCGAAAACTCCATGTGTATATTTATATATATTGTTGTGCTCTATTAATACTTGCTGGGCAATTCTTTCGCTCATACTTGCTTGTTTTAAATATTAACCTTTCAGAGGAAGGTAGATGTTTGAGGCTTATCTGCATGGCTCAGAAGAAGCAGGCAGTACGCCCTTATGAAGATGATATGATCCAGAAAAGCTATAGCTGGAATAAGTTATATGTAAGTACATTGATGTGTAATATATATTACTTTGTACTGAGTAGTACTAGTTGCTGGTGTACTTCCCAACGAAGCTATACTAGTAGTATAAGATTTTTAAGACATAGTGCGATGTAATAGAATGGATGTAATAAAGCTGTAAAGATTTTAGTTCTTGTTTCTAGCCCTATGACCTAAAAGATGCTTGGTGGTTGGGGTCGAAGAGTTATATTTCAGTTTTAATGGTTACAGATGGTTTAATGTTGTTAAACAGGTAATTTGATGTTAAGGATTTCCGCGTGACGACCAAATCCCTGACCCCGGATTTGGGGCGTTACAGAAATGGTATCAGAGCTTAGGTTATAGTAAACTAGAAACGAGAGTGAGTAGGAGTGGGTATAGTTATGTGAGAACGTCAGAACTCATGTAGAGTTCATGTTGGACTATTGGATATAGTACAATGATTAAGATAAGATTTTGAGGAATATGTTGAGGTAGACTTCACTTCTTGTGGTGATGGATGTCTGCTAAAGAACTCTTAGAGACAAGTGTTGGTTGGCAGGGGCATAGAGCGCCCGAGGCCTAAATTTAAGATGATTTTAGGGGATTCATGGAGGCAGTTATGTATTCCCCGAACTATAAGGAATTTCAATATGATGGTGAATGATAGAAAGATGACATCTAGTATTATGGCAAGGATGAGTTGAGATAGCATCTGTACTGTTAAAATTCCAAAAAGGGAAGCAAAACAAGATCACTATGAAAGAATATTAGTCGAAGTTACGGGTATTAAATTTCTCGAGCCTAAGAGGGTTTTAGGTAATATTACAAATGGAGTGGTGGATAGACACCGATTGTTTCAATTGATTGTAGAGACAAATGGCAAAGTTGAGGTTTGTCAATAAAGACGAGATATATTTTAAGAATCAAGACGGACTGAGAAAGTCTGAGAGAGACTAGTACGAAGGTTGTTATGCCAAAAAGGGGTAAGCTTAAGTTGCACACGGAATTGTCATGAGGACAGGAACATGTGGTATAAATACGGTTATAATGGTGACTGGATCTAAGTATGTATTTCCAGCAATGTTCCAGAATATCGCCCACTCGACACGTGGAATTCGTCGTTGCTAGGGGCGACACCGGTATCGAAGTCTTCTCGAAGAATAGAACGCTTGCGTGAGATGCTTGCGCCGAGTCGAATAGAACTCCTTAATATCGTAAAATGCCGATGGTTGAATGTCTAGCGACTATTACGAGTCGACGATGACGTCGGTTATCGAGCACCTTAGGGTGTGCGTGGAAAAGAAGAGCGCTACAATCGAACAATTATCCGTCAGAGGAGCCGACGTGAAAGGCATCCGTGGAGACCTTGGCATTACCCTCCTCAATTATGAATCATTTTGATTACTTCCCCAGTCTGAGTTATTTGATATCTCCCCATTTGCAACTTATGTTTATTATCTCCCCAATGTGAATTATTTGACACATCCCCGTGCATAAATTATTTGGATTACCTCCCTAATCAATTACCTATCTTGACATCTCTCCAAGAGAGAATTTTGATAAAGAATATACTCCCTCTTCGAAGTTGTTTTATTATACTCATGTTAAACCATATTGGTTTCAATTTTGCTAGAAGCTGTCATTATACCTACTTTCAGATTTATGAGGCCCTATCGATTGATGAAATTTAAATTCCCACTTTCTTCAAATATTGGATAATCCTATGGTGCTATAGCACCACTTGCTTGTTGTATACCAGTATCTTTCTGGTTATCCTTTTCCTTGGAAATTGCACCTTGGAATCTGATCAATTTTAATCCAGGGTGTCCACTTGAGAATTATTTGTCGAAAGACGATAATTATTATCTTCACTTCGAATTGCTTTCATACTTCTCAGCTTCCACTGAGACGAACAACCCTATACTTATAGGGGACACAAGGGCTATCTGTCTGTGTGATAGAAGCCTGACGGGACGCCGTCACTTGTTAGTTGTGAAATACAAGAAGGCTAACTACCTTTAGTAATGTCTCAACTGAGACACGCAACGTGAGTTCTCTTGATCATATTGATCTCTCGGTAAATTCCCATATCTCAAATAAGGTTGACTTTAACACTCATAACTTTATGATCACCAGTGTGTAACAATTGCCTTGATATGACAGCTATCTTTTCAAAGTTTCATCATTCTTATTATCTCTAATAAATTTGAAGGGGATGCCAACCAGGTCGGCCAAGTCGTAAATTTGCTGATCAAAACTGGATTCGAACGGAATCGCCAAGAGCAAGAGCGAATCCCAAGGTGAATAGAATATCAGTGACGTATCAATAGAATTAGTGCATTCTCTCTCTCAAGAATGTCATGTTAATAGAGTCAGTGAACTCTCTCTCTTAAGGATAGTATAATAATAGAAAGTTGGGCAAGACGTATATGTGAAAGGAATAATGGTGGGTTATAAGACTCCAGCGATAATAGTGTCAGATAGAGAATCGAGGTTTGAATTGAGATATTGGAGAAGTTGTTTACGAAGAGACACTATCTCCTGTTTTGCAGAATAAGTGTTGATGATAAGAGAGTTAAGGAATCCCAGTAGTGGCCTTAGCTGATTCCGTGGACGGAATCCTTTTAAGGAGGGTAGACTGTAATAACCCGGATATTTCAAGAAATGATTTTATTATTATTTCAATAATAGTAATGTTTTCCTAAAATGAGGAGGAATTTTTTTTTTTTTTTTTAATATTCAATTATTTAATTATTTTCGGCTAAGTGGAGCCTGGTGCTCCTATTTAAAATTTTATTGACTGAGTAGATACCTCGAGTCAATAGTTTATTTATGCAAAGATTAATTTTGGAATGTTTATTCAGTAAAGATTTTATTTTAAATTATTGAATAATTTAGAGATTTTAAAATCCTTAGAAAATGTTTATTTTAATTATTTGAGGATTTGTAGAAATTACTTGATTAATATATAAAATCAAGAATTTGAGATTTTACTAAAACAATAGTGTTTGTAGTATTTTTATAAAGCCCCGTAAATTGTGAATTATGAATCACAATTATTATTTTTATGATTTGTTTTTTTTAAAATTATTAATATTTGTAAAATGCATATCAATTTAGAAAATTTAGATTTAATTCTAATTCTTTCGCCAAAAGTCTTTAAAAATATTCTAGTATTTAATTATGCTAAAAAAAAAAATATTTTTACAAATTAGAGTTATTAGTGTAGAATATTAATTAAAGTGTGTAGTAATTAAATGTATCGCTTTTTAAATTGTGTTGGGCTTGAGGCCCATTAGGTTTTCAACACAGCTCATATACATACCAGATACGCACATAAAAACACACACAGCCGCACAAACAAGAACGACGGGGAGAGAAAAGAGATTGGGAAGAAAAGAGAGAGAGAGAGAGAGAGAGAGAGAGAGAGAGAGAGAGAGAGAAGGAGATGATGAAGGAGGATCATCCTCCCTCTTTTCTACAATTCAAAGTCAGCCAAGGGAGAGGAGAGGAAGGAGTGAAGGCTTGCTTGTTTCGGCCATGGAAGAAGATGAAGGTGGAGAAGATGATGAATAGTGGTGTTCTTGAGTTTTGGTTGATTAAAGAGGTATAAAATCTTTGTTTCAAACTTTGATTTTGTGTTTAATTAACGAGCATAAGTAGTAGTAGTTAGCAGATTTTCAAGGTTTCTAAGAGTATATTATTGTTTAGTAGTGTTTAATAAATGAATTGATGAAGTGGGTTTGTTTAGAGTAGTATGCAAAACTGTCCAGAATTTTTCAGGGCCTGCCCTGTTTTTGCAAGTGAATTTCGAACCATTTGTGCTCTTTTCTGGGCAGTAGTGTCTTCATAAAGGTTGTTCTATTTAGAGTCTAGTTTGTGTAGGAGAAAACGGTGCGTCGTTTGAGTTAACGAGTAAGGAGAAAACGACGTTTTAGTGAAACCCACGCAGGACACCCGAACCTCTCGGGATTCGCACTTTGGAATTATGTTTCACCTAGTTAAAATCTGTAAATTGGATTGATACTTTTATTCAGGATAAAAGAAGGAATTAGAAAGATTTTAGAAAAAGATTTGGGTAAAAATATTGATTTTTTCAATTTATTAAAAATGTTTGAATGTCACTGTGTTGGAAGAAACTGCTCTGTTCTTGAGTTGTATTTGGATGGGTAATTGTCCTAGATGAACTATGTTTTTTTCAGACTAAAAGTTTTATGGTGTGAAGATATTATCTTCAGTTTTGGAATCCCAGAGGTCTTGGAGGCAAAGATTAATTTTTCAATTTATGAGAATTTTTAGAATGCAAGGTGCGCGGATTTAATGAACAGTTTATGTGTTGAGTTTGGAATAATGATTCACCTAGTTAGAAAATGGTATTGAATTGGAACTTTTATGAGATCTTTATTTGATATTCAGAAAGAAGCCCATAAAATTTGGTGATTTATGATTAATGTTTGGATTTATTAAAAATATTGGAGTATTAATAATTTGGATTATTTTTGGGTTTAATTGTGAGTCCGATTAAATATTCGGGTTAGTTAAGTAATTGTTAAGTGCTAATTGCTAATTGTTAGTTTCCAAATTGTAATTTTTAAATTGTTAAGTGCTAAGTGCTAAGTGCTAATTGTTATTGTCATATGAGGTATAGTTATAAGAGTTGGCTTATCGGTAAATGTTTATGTGCTAAATGGTATAAGTCGGGTCGTAGTAATTGTTAGAAGTTATAAGTGCCAACTACGTGGTGTTGGCTTAAATGTGGATAAACTTAGTTTACTTTTCCTTATGTGCTAGTTGCCGCATGTCTGGGCGGGTACTTTTCCTTATGTGCTAGTTGCCGCATGTCTGGGCGGGTACTTTTTCTTATGTGCTAGTTGCCGCATGTCTGGGCGGGTACTTTTCTTATATGTTTACTTTTATGTTGCTGCAAGTTGAGGCAGCTTTTATTTTATCAAAAGCAGGGTTATAAATTGTTTTGTTGGCATGGAGGGGCTGAGCCCATGGTCCGATAAACGAATACTACATGCCGAAATTTTCTAAAAATCCCCTGCATTTTAATTTATTTAACTTATTTGATTTCAAGGGTTTAAAGGTATGATTTGGGTGTTAACTGTTTATGTGTATATGTGTTAAGTGAATTAATTCGAGGATTATGTGCTAATTTGAGGATTAAATGTGTCTTGAAGATTAAATGGGTATTATGAGTCTTTATCGAGGGCTAAGTATGTTTTGAGGATTATTTGTTAATTAACTTGTGACAAGAGTATGTCAATAGTATTATGGTCAAAAGTGTTAAGTGGAGTTTTGACTAAGTGTTATAACTGTGTAGTGTTATGATGTGTTAGTACTAGGAAATGTTCACTTTATATAAGGGGACTCTTCCCGTGTTGTTTGCTATTACTAAATGTCTTATGTGCATTAAGTGCTATTAGAGTAGTCAACTATAGGGAGGACACCTATAGTTTGACTTTATGATTATTTAGTGATAATCCCGAGTTGTGTCTACTCGATATACGTGGTATGACTGACACGTACTCGTAACCATTTCAGTACCATTAGGGCGAAATCAAATTGGAGCGACGTGCAACTAAAAAGGAAGATCGAGACGTCAGGTAAGGTCCATGGAATTACTTGGACGAGGTGCGAAGGATTTGTTCGCGGTTTCTGTTTTCTGCTAAGGACCAGAGGCAAGTTTATTTACACATACTCTATCGTTCAGAGGATACCTATTTTGAATTATATAAAATGTGCGGAAAAGGGTTTTCAATCCCTAATTGCGAGTTTTTAATCTTGTGCTCCTCCTTTCAAATCATTTTATCCTTGACTCTGCTAGCGATATTAAACTATTCTCGTGCAATAATCAAAACCCATGACTTATAATACTGTCGATGGACGGTGACATTCTTATGGTTCTACATCTCGATTTATATGTTGTATATTTATAAACTTTTGTAATGTGATAGAGGACTATATGTTATGAGGTATATATAACGTATATGGAACTACGTGGTAAAGGCTCCGAGGGTAGAGCGTGTATTGAGTTATCGAATTTAGCCCGCGTGTTGGGGCTATTTTGTATTGTATGTTTTCGAAAACCCGGGCAAAGCTTTTAAAAAGAATTTCGCAATAATTAACCTAAAGGCAACATCACCAATAAACCAGTGTTTATTTAAGTAATAGATGCTCCTGAGAGCATTTACTAATTAAATAAACCTCATTCGCCTAATTAAATTTATTTAATTAGATGAATATCGTTTTCAAAACGCTTTCTTTAAATCACTTTGTCCCGGAGAAATAATAAAACAATTTAATGGAGTGATTCTATCTAGTATATTATTTATCGGAGATAGTTTATTTTCAATACGGATTAAAGATATTCCAATGGTTATAAATTGGTTACTTTCAGCTTAAACCAGCTAGATTGATATCGATATATGTTACTTGAATGATTATTAATTATTTCTTATTGACCGAGAGTCAGTAGTAATTATTTGATAAAGGGGATAAAGTTTGGAGACTACTGGAGAGATTGTGTCTTGATTTTGATTAGAAACACTTCAAGAGTTGTATTTGGGTGTTTTGAGGTTATTAAATATTTCAGTATTAATAGTAAATATTATTTGAATATTACTTAATAAATGAATATTAATTTGAGTATTCTTTTAAAAAGGGATTATTGAATATTTATTATTTGTTACATAGTAGTCAAATATTTATTAAATACTCTAAGTGTTTTGAAGGTTATAAAACGCTATTTAAAGGTTGTCTAAGGACTTTCATAGTCATTTAAAATATTATATTTTGAATCTATCTAGGTAAGTCACTTTTCAAAGAACTTATATATATATGGAATTACCCTGTTGTGGTTACAAGCTTTATGCGTACCATTTTCCATGTGTGATCATAAAACCCTGTGTCGAGATTGATATCGGTACAAGTGTATATCTATACTTGAACTCTTTTGAACTCAAAACATTTTCGAAAACCCCCGGTCAGGTTTTACTCTCTTGCTCGTTTTTCAAGAAATTATCGGTCGACTGAAGTCGAACTTCAACTACTCAAGTTTTCTATCAAAATGATTTTGACAAGAAAAGAAAAAGGGGACTCTGGCAGGTGTGGGAATCGTTGACGAACGATTCCCGGGATGTGTAAGCGGCCGTGAGCCAGGCGGTCCATCAATTATTATTCCGGCCCATGTGTTGCCGAAGGATGATTACGGATGTAGTTTTCATCGAGGGTGATTACGGATGTAGTTTTCACTCAGGGATAGTTACGGATGTAGTTTCTATCCTTCTACCGGTAGAGAAGACCCGCGGATTATTGGACTTGGATGTGGCGACTGATCATCGTCAATCCTTGTCAGGTTTTTATGTTTTCTTTAAGTCCCATCCTCCACTTTGGAAGAATACTCAAACACTGCTTCTTAGGCCTAAGTGCCAAGTAGCCGATAGTGTTGTTTTCAATTTTGAAAGATGATGAATTCATGCAGTATCTAGAACTGCAAGATTATTCTAACAATAATGGCACGTGCTTGTGCATTTTTGCAATTATTCAAAAGATGAAAGATGGCTCATCGGTTATTTATGTTAAATCCCAAATGTTTTGCTTCAAGAGCTTTGACTCTCTTCCTATCAGTTATTTCGGAGTTTAACTTATCAAGTGGTTAAAGAACTTATACCCGGTACATGATGTTGTTCTGTAAGGTGTTTGATGGAAATGACATACTTATATGTATATGCTTTCAGATTGAGAAATACTAAAAATGAAACCTTCTAATGGTTGGTTTGTATATGATAATAAGAAACTATCTTAGCAGCATATTGAACTGCATATTTTGAAAAGCTCCCTAAGGGGTTATCAATACTATGAGGTATGGTATGTGGATAAGGTATGAGGATTACTATTGTTGACATGAACTTACTTTATTTATCTGACGTTACCCGAAATGTCATATATCCCCTACTGAGGTTTCATTGTTGTAAATATTTCGAAATTGATATTAAGTATCGTTATATTTCGAAAACTCCATGTGTATATTTATATATATTGTTGTGCTCTATTAATACTTGCTGGGCAATTCTTTCGCTCATACTTGCTTGTTTTAAATATTAACCTTTCAGAGGAAGGTAGATGTTTGAGGCTTATCTGCATGGCTCAGAAGAAGCAGGCAGTACGCCCTTATGAAGATGATATGATCCAGAAAAGCTATAGCTGGAATAAGTTATATGTAAGTACATTGATGTGTAATATATATTACTTTGTACTGAGTAGTACTAGTTGCTGGTGTACTTCCCAACGAAGCTATACTAGTAGTATAAGATTTTTAAGACATAGTGCGATGTAATAGAATGGATGTAATAAAGCTGTAAAGATTTTAGTTCTTGTTTCTAGCCCTATGACCTAAAAGATGCTTGGTGGTTGGGGTCGAAGAGTTATATTTCAGTTTTAATGGTTACAGATGGTTTTATGTTGTTAAACAGGTAATTTGATGTTAAGGATTTCCGCGTGACGACCAAATCCCTGACCCCGGATTTGGGGCGTTACAATGATAATGAACAAGATAACAAAGATGAATAAATTAATAATGTAACAAGGTTTAGATAACAAATCCGTGAAAGTAAAAAGCATCCAAAAGATACGCCTAAACAAAGGAATCCAAGAAAACTATGTCTAGATCTTCTCGTCGTTACAATCCTCGCCTTGGCTTCTCGATCTAGTGCTATGAACGAATTGGTCTGAACTCTGGTGTGTATATGATAGTTTTTATGTCCCACAAGGTGTGTATTTATAGCCCCAAGTTGCCTCTCCTCCAAGTAATTGCCGTCTTTTAGTTGGAAAAGAATTTCGGCAAATTCCATCTTTGAATGCAAATAGAATTGCAAATTCCATGTTTAGAACTGATTCTAGAAGTTCTTGACCGTCCAAAACAAATCCCATATTGATTAGAAGTAGCAAACTCAACAATTTCCTATTTGAAATTGATTTCCAGGAACTTCTGTCGGGGTCAGGCGCGCCCACGCGCATCTCTAAGTCTTTCCAGGCGCGCCCGCGCGCATAAAATCTGCAGCCTCCTGCCAAGCGCGCCCGCGCGCATCTTTAGTTCAAACCAAGCGCGCCCGTGCTGAGATTACTATTTAGCAGAAATTCTTCTATCTTTTGCTGATTTTTTTCCTTGTCTTCGAATACAATTCCCAGCACTTGTTCTCTTGTCCTTCAAAACACCATGTAATCACTAAAAATTCTATACTTGCACCTGGAGATACATCCTGCACAATTCTCACAAAACACATTAAAACACACCAATACTTGAGATACAAACGATCAATTTAAGCCAAAATGAAGTGATCCAAGTGGATATAAATCCACTTATCATTGATTCATCAAAAGAGCCTAAAGAAAGATTTTTTGTTGTACTTCATGGCTGATGGAACTGTGTATAAAGTCAGTGAGGATGATATTAATTTGAAGATATGGGAGAAATTGTAATATGTTTTATATATCTTCAAAGTGAAAAATCAAAGAACTCAGCAAGCTGCTATTGTGCTAAGGAAAAAGATGTTGAAAAACATGGCAATTCGTGGTGCAAAATATACAAGTGAATATGTTCCAAAGTACAGAGATTATCAAGGGAAGATTGTTGAGATGAAGAAAAATTATGCTCGATTGAAGACAGATCTGGGTATAACTGTTTTAGATTTTAATCCAAAGTTAGAAAAAGCACATTTTATCAAACTAGGTAATGATATGAGAAATAACAAAATATATTCTCTGAGATCTGTAATTTATCAGACTGGTGAAGATGATCCTAAACTAAGAAAATCATGCAGAGAGAACTCGAGAATGCAGAGAGAAGATTGCTTATAGACTATCTCAGATCAACACTAGATGTTGTTGAAATTAAGTAAATAAAAGCTCTGTAAGTATTTCTTGTTTTCTGTAAATTTTGTTTAAGTAGAAGTTTAAACTCTGATTATTTATTAAACAGTGCATTTGTCTATTTGTTTTGACGTCATCAATTATTATTATTAACTTGTGCATTTTTGCTAATGAACAAGTTGGGGGAGATTGTTAAATATAATTGATGTGAATAATATCAGTGTTTAAGTGTTACAGTGATTCATCAGAGTTTAACTGGAAGCTGGAAGCGATCAGAGTTTAATTCAACTCTGACGGTTGGAAGCTCGACAGAGTTTACTAAACTCTGTCAGGAGGAAGCGTCTATTGGTCATCGGACTTTGAAGAATTATTGAAGATAATTATGGAAGCTATATCTTTGAAGATTGGATAGCTGTCAAAGAGATTGTGGTGACTAAAAAGACGTGTAACAATCATAATTGATAGCATTTGTATAGCTGATTTATAGGAGTATATATTATTGATTGTATAGTAGCTGTATATCTTTATAAATACAGTTAGGTTAACCCTAAAAGGGTACCGTGAAACGAATTATCATTCATTGTAACCTAAGCAGCTCTCTGTGATATTTTACATCACTAAGAGAGGAGTTTTTAATTCCAAACAGTTTTTAATTGTTCGAACGTGTCTTACTTGTTATTCTCTCATACAAACTTGATTATAATTGTGTATTCGGCCTAACAGATATGCTGCTAGCTTCACTTGTGAATCTGTCCTTAATTCTTCGACCATGTCCAAATAAAGCCTATGATTGACCTCATTGTTCTCAGGGTCATAATGCTTTCTCCTCAAATAACTTGTTCCAACTTCCACAGGTACCATAGCTTCACAACCATAAGTGAGAGTAAAAGGAGACTCAGCAGTTGTAGTTCTAGGAGTGGTGTTGTACGACCACAAGACTCCAGGAAGCTCCTCTGGCCAGCTTCCCTTCTTATCTTCAAGCCTTGTCTTCAAAGTATGCTTGATAATCTTGTTCACAGCTTCAGTCTGTCCATTACTCTGCGGATAGTACACTGCTGAAAATGCTTTCTGAATTCCAAACTTCTCACACAATCCTCTAAGCTCTCTATAATCATACTATTTTCCATTGTCAGAGATCAACTTCTGGGGAAGACCAAACCTACAAATAATGGCTCAAAAAACAAATTTAGTCAATTTTGATGTTGTAATCTTATAGCAAGTGGTTCTACTTCCGCCCACTTTGTGAAGTAGTCAAATGCTACCACTACATACTTTACTCCACCCTTTCCTGTCGGAAGCTCCCCAATGAGATCTATCCCCCAAACTGCAAATGGCCAAGGGCTGACAATCTTCTTAATAGGAGCTGCAGGTCTGCTATCAAAATTTGCAAACTTCTGACTACATGCCTGTACAAACTTGTAAGCATCTGTTTTGAGTGTTGGCCAGAAGTATCATTGTCGAAGAACTTTCAAAGCTAAAGAGCCACCCCCGGGTGATTTCTACACACTCCTTGGTGAATCTCCTCAAAAATATACATGCACTGTTCTCCAGCTACACACTTAAGAAAAGGCTGATTGAATCCCCGCTTATATAGGACTCCATCATAAATCACACACTTGGCAACATGATATTTCAATCTTCTGGCCTCATCTTGATTAGAAGGTATCTCTCCTTTCGTCAAATAGTTATAGATGGGAGTCATCCATGAATCTTCAAACGGGAATTCAATGTCCATCACTTCTTTTTTAAAAACACTAGGTTGCTCTTGAATCTGAAGTGGAATCACACCCAGCAATGTGGACTCTCTTTGCGAGCCTAATTTGGCTAATGCATCTGCATTTGTATTTTGCCCTCGAGGTATCTGATCTAGCTTCACTTCTCTGAACTTTGCAAGTAACTCATGGGAGTACCTCAAATACAAGTCTATTCGTGGACCTCTTGCTTGGAATCCACCACGAATCTACCAAACTACTAACATCGAGTCACTAAACACTCTGATATTCTCGACTTTCATCTCTAAATCTAGTTTGAGACCTGCAATTAATGCCTCATACTCTGCGTCATTGTTAGTGGCCTTGAAAGCAAAGTTAATCGAACTATGCAACCTATTCCCCTCTGGGCTTACTAGCTTTATGCCTACACCTGCTCCATTATTGTTAGCAGCTCCATCCACATACAATGTCCACCAAGGTGCACAATTATCATCCTCCATCTGTTCTTTCTCCAACTCTCTCGCTACCTCCTGACCAGTAACCTCCACATGAGGTGGAAACTCAATCAAGAAATCTGCCAAAGCTTGAGCTTTAATTGCTGTCTTGGGCTTATATTCTATATCAAACTTCCCCAATTCCACAGACCACTTCAACATTCTTCCTGAAGTTTCTGGCCTGTGCATCACCTGTCTAAGTGGGTACGAGGTTCGCAATTCAATCCTATGTGCCTGGAAATAAGGTCGCAGCTTCCTGGAAGCTAAAATCAATGCATAAACTAGCTTCTCCATTCCTACATACCTCGTTTCTGCATCTAGCAACCTCTTACTGACATAATATACTATGCTCTGTTGTCCATCTTCTTCTCGAACTAAGACTACACTGATAGAATACTCTGAAATAGCCAAATAGAGTACTAACGTCTCTCCATCAACTGGTTTAGATAACAACGGAGGGTTACCCAAATGTTCTTTTAGTTTCCCAAAAGCTATCTCATACTCCTCTGTCCACTCGAACTTACTTCCTTTCATTATGGCTTTAAAGAACTCTTGACATTTGTCTGTAGACCTCGAGATAAATCTATTCAAAGCTGTAACTCTTCCTGTAAGAGACTGAACCTCCCTCACAGTTCTTGGTGACTTCATATCAATCAGTGCTTTAATCTTAGCTGGATTTGCTTCTATACCTCTATGATTCACCATGAACCCTTCTGGGGTTTAACTTCATTCTGTATTTTTGCAAGATTCCAAACATCTCTTCGAAGTGCTTCACATGGTCAGTAGCTTCCTTGGATTTAACCAACATATCATCCACATATACCTCCATAGTTTTGCCAATTTGCTCTTTAAACATCATGTTTACTAACCGTTGATATGTGGCCCCAGCATTAATCAATCCAAATGGCATCCATACATAACAATAAAGACCTCTATCCGTAATAAAAGAAGTATGTTCCTGATCAGGTTCATACATAGGGATTTGATTGTAACCTGAATATGCATCCATGAAGCTGAGTAAGGCATGTCCAGCTGTTGCATCCACTAGCTGATCAATTTACGGCAGTGGGAAGCTATCCGTTGGGCATGCTTTGTTGAGAACTGTGAAGTCCACACAGGTCCTCCATTTTCCATTGGGCTTCTTTACGAAAACAGGATTTGCTAACCATACAGGATAGAAAGATTCCTTGACCAAACTTGCATCCAGTAACCTATCAACTTCTTCTTTCAATGCCTCAGCTCTCTCTCCACTAACTCGTCTTCACTTCTGTCTCACACCTTTATTTTCTAGATCAACATTCAATTTACGACACATAACCTTTGGATCTATTCCCTCCATGTCTGCATGACACCAAGAAAAGACATCCAGATTCTTACTCAAGAAAGAAACAAGAGATTCCTTTAGAGTTGACTCTAGGTGAGCTCCAATATTCAACACCTTTGTGCCATCCTTATCTTTTATCTTCACATCCAATGTCTCGCCAGCTGGTCCAGCCTTAACCACTGTTTCTGGCATTCGAGGATCCAAATCTATATCCATTTCTGCAACCGAGTCTTCTTAAGGTTCCTCCATAGTAGGTGGTACAGGTGCTTCCTGCATGACATTCCTTCTCTTATCAACTAGCTGACTATCCTCACTACTTCCACTGTGCTTCAATTTTTGAAAATTCTCAACATCCAATTCCTCTGTCATACACATATCACCATCATTGTCCATAGGGGGTGTGTTTTTAAGAACAAGTAAGGGGTATCTGGTCCCTGAAAAACTGGAATCTCAGCATGAGGTTCCTCTTCTGTGATTTCTTCAATTCTCACTGCTCTGCACGATGCTGGCACAAAACCCTCTAACGGCTGACTACGTAGATCAACTGTTATGTCATCCGGATTCTTCCCTGGAAAGTCATCAGGAACCTCATCCATTGGCTCAGGTAGCTTAGCTTGCTGCAAAGCTTTTATGTAACATTTTCTCTAGTCTCATACTGGCAACCTCGAACTATACCAATGCCACATGGTGTTGGAAACTTTATAGTCAAATGATAAATTGAGGTTACCACCCTCATTTCTTTCATAATTGCTCTCCCAAGGATAGCATTATAATTCATGTTGTCTTCTATCATAATAAATTCTGATAACTGTGTAATGCACAAGGTTTATCACCTAAAGTCACTGGTGAATGAATCTTACCTTTGATTGGGACCTGATTATTGGTAAAGCCATACAAAGTATCCTTCATTGGAGTTAAATCTTTATCCAGAAAATGCATCTTCTTGAAAGCTGAATACGATAGTAGATTCACAGAGCTTCCATTATCTACTAGCACTCGATGAACCTCATAAGACCTAATTCCTGTTTCAATCACCAAAGCATTTGTGTGGGGATGATGTACCCAGGAAGCATCATCTTCAGTAAAAGTAATATCTGCATCCTCTCCTTCAAACAATCTTGGTGACCTCTGAGATAGATTGCAAACATTGGTCAATGGTCGTTCCCTAGCTTCCCAAGTATACCTTTCCATGGCATTTTTACCGTTTCCTCCAATATGGGGACCTCCTATAATAGTTCATATGCATCCAGTTTTGGGTGGTCCTTCTATTAACACAGGTTCTGGTGCTTTCTACGTCTTTTCCTCTCTATACTTCTTTCCTTCCTGAGTTACCCATTGAGGTAACTGCCCTTGCCTGATTAGAGTTTTAATTAAATCCCTCAGATGGCGAAAGTCTGCAGTGTTATGCCCATTATTATCATGAAAATCGCAGTATGGACGCTCATTTTTATTTCCAGGAGGACCAGCTCTGAAAGGTTTCCTAAACCATGAGGACTTTTCATTCACAGCATAAATATGATCAATCGGAGCTACCAAAGGGGTAAAAGTTTCATAAACAGGTCTTTCTTTCTTGGGGTTATTGTAGGAAGCTGGTGGTGGCACCTGGTTCATAGCAGGCCTGGTAGGATTCACAGCCTCCACCTCAAGTCTCACTTGAGATGTACGACTAACCACCTTCTTACTATCACGATTGTTAGGACTCCTGGGCCTTGACCTCTTATTTCCTAACCATCCACTTTGCTTCTCATAATCTGGATCCTTCCTCAAATCAGCTAGAGACTCTTCCACCAGACGAAAAGATTCTGCTTGAGAATAGAAATCTGCCAGCATTTCAAGTTCCTTCCCTTGCAAATCCTTGCAGAAATCAGAACCTCTTTTAACTCCAGCTATCAAGAAGTTCTTTATAGTCTCCTCAGATGCTTTTCTAACCTTAGGAACCTCTGCATTAAACCTCTTGAAATATTCTGTCAACATCTCGTTAGGTCTCTGCTTGATGTTGGCTAATGTATTGGTAGGTGGTGCAAACGCTACTGACGCCCTGAACTGAGTAACAAAGAGCTTTCCCATGCTTTCCCAAGAACCAATTGAATCAGCGGGTAACCTCTTAAACCATTGATGAGCTCCACCCTGTAGAGTTGCAGCCAGTAACCTACACCTAGTGGCCTCCTTTACTTGATTAACATCCATCTTTATGTCGAAATGACTTAAGTATTCGATAGGGTCGGTGGTCCCATCAAACTTCAACTCATTCGAAGGTCTATAGGATCTAGGTAAAACTGACCTTCGAACTTTCTTGGTAAAGGGAGAAGCAGTTATGGGCCTAGCAAGCAAGATTCTTCTCATCTTTGAGTTGAGCTAGTATTTTCTTGATGTCTTCAGCAGTTACCTCTCCAATAGCATCCACCTTTGCCTGTTTACTCCCTCCTTCAACATCATGTGATTCTGTAGTACTAGACTCCTTGCTGGTTCCTCTGACTCTGTCTCATCGTCCTCAATTATCTCAACAGATGGCTCCTTATCTTTCTTCTTCTTCTGTGAGGAACCTTCAGTTTTCACCTTCTTTTTTCCCTTGGGTTCAGTACGGACCTGGGATTGCACCTTCTTGGTAGGAGTTTTATTCTTCTCAGGATTCTCTTGTTCTTCATCATCACCATCCTGCTTTGGTTCTTCCTCCTCCTCTTCCAATTCATTCTCAGGCCCAAATTCTTTTTCCTCAAAATCCAATTGCTTCGGGGTAACCTTCAACTTTTTCCCCTTCTTTGCCTTCTTATTCTTTTTTCCTGAAGCTTGTTCCAGGGTTGACAATCGTTCTCCAAAAGTCTTCAAAACCTCCAATACGTCTACTGAGGTAACCTTCTTTCCCTGATGAGCACGTTCATCAACATTATGAGTTTTCTCCACAGAACGGGTTGCTTCGCTATCTGAATCGCCTGCCATCTTTCCACTCTTAAGATGTTAACTCCCCTCCTTCTAGTGTCAATGTTGATGAGTGGATTTCGTAACAACTTTTGTGAGGTTCTCGATGAGTTGTAAGGCACTAAGGTTAACGATCAACTGTTCAATGGAAGATTTGGGTTGTGTTCGTGGGGTTGAGCTCAGCTCGAGGGTGTCTCCAATAATCTCAGATGCCTTTAGAGAAAATTAGAGAGCTGAATTCGTCTTACCCTCAAGGTGCCTACGTATCCTTTATATAGGAATCAAGTTCACGTAGTTCTAATTCAACTCTGTCTCTGCTGGAATAGTTGTATTCGATTACCTAGTTCATGTTGGACTCAGGTTCCTTTAGAGCCTTTCACGAACTAGTTGATGAAATATTATAGAACTCGAGTTCGTACCCTATTATAATTCTCTCGTATATCAGAGATATTCTAGGATCATCTACGCCCTAGAATTATACTCCAATTATAATGTGTTTATCAGTTCTAGAAAGCTTCTAGAACGTTCTGTCGGTCATTCTTAGGAACCTGGTAGAGGAAGTATAGGAAGAGATTGTACCTGAAATCAAGAAATCAACAAGAAAATACCGAAAAATATGTTTGAGGCACGTGAAAACCACGCTATCCTTAAAACAGATAAGCCCCTTCCGTGTGGTGCTTGAAGGTATGTTGGCTTCCGTCTCCCAGGATACAACAAACTAATGTGATCTTAAGGACTTGAAGACCCGCCTTCTACGAACGAACAAATACGCTTTCTATCTCACAGAAAACTGACCCTAGAGCTCTAAGAGTAATGCAAAGAAAACTTGTATATTTTGTGTGTAAAACAATAAACCCCAAAGACTCCTTATATAGGAGTAGAAGATATGCAACCCCTTCATCACTAACTTTGTAACCCCCAAAGACTTAACTTTGTAACCCCCATAGCAATAATAACAATTACATTATTACAAGAGTTACAAAATCAAAAGAGTTAAAAATTAAAAGAGAAGTTACAAATATGCACATTTTTATTCAAAATAGTCCAACACCTGGTGCTCAGGAACCTATATCTCAGGAGCCTGTTTCTCAGGAACCTCTTTCTAGGTACCTATACCTGCACAAATAACAAACATGTTAGGCTGGACAACTCATCTAATATCTTAGCATGTTCTTACCTCTTTTCGTGGCTGTAGCTATACTAATTCGAACTTTTCTGCTAGGAGGAACCTGGTTCTTTAGTAATCTGCTAAGCTTCCTCAATATCAGGGACCTCCTGATTTTCATGGTTTCTTGATCATTTCTCTAGTTGATGCTCATTTCTTTATATCTAATCTTCATGTCTTGTACTGGATCTATCTTCTTCCTCATATGGATTGAACCCATAAGGCTAGTGGGCCTAAATTCAGCCCATGGTAATTTTGGGCACAACACAACTCAAACTAAATTTGTAGTTTATTATCTTTATAGCTAAAATAACATTTATGAAATATTAAACTAGATTGAATAAAATATAATAATAATAATAATTTTAATTACAAATCTTTCAATTGCATTGTTACTTTATGTATTTTCATATTTTTAAAATTTATATTTTAAGTATTTGTACCCTTCCCTATTTTTATGACAAAAAAAAAGAAGAAAGATCTGATTTATCGTAATTAAAATTATTTTCTGAATTCAATAAATTTGAAAAATAGGTATGTAATATGGACAAAAATAACATAAAGGGCAAAGGCATGCATGACTTTTGCTAAGTTTGTCCGGTAATTTTTTTAAAATTAATAGTTGCGTGGAATTTCATGATTTTATTATAATATTGTTAATAACTAATATAAAATGAAATTGGTCCGGATTCATTGCGTTGATCAATTTTAGGAGGAAATTTTTTTTGGGAAAAAAAGGCTAATAGTAGTTTTATAATGAAATTAATTATATGACAATACACCAAAATGGTTTGCAAGTATGTAAAAGAAATTAATTTTATATTAAAATTTATAATAAAATTAATCATGGTTAAATTTAGGACAAATTTTTGGAATTTAGCAAAGTTTGTTGGGGTTCTTTGTGAAAAAAATAGTTGATTGGTTAAATGGCAAAAAAGTATAAAGTTGGTTGATTTTTTTGGCTAATTGCTCAAAAACAAAATTAGTTTAAACCATCTTACTACAATTTACACTAAAATTAGAAAAATATCTACATTAATAATTCATAACAATTAACACATTACGGATATAAAATTAGTATGCTTACGCATGTACTTAAAATATATATAAAAAAAAAAAGTTTAGAAAAATCTAGTTAAGCTTCCTCTCGATCTTTTCTCAGCACCACAGAACAACCAACCATTCCCCGAAAAATAAAATTAGCCTTAAAGTATATATACAACCAAAACAATGAGTGGTTAAGGAAACAATATTTATTTTCCACCACATGCATTTCTGTACTCAGACCTAAATTAATGACAGAAAATAAACATTCTTGATTCTTGATACACAGAAGAGTACACATATTCCATCAGATCAAAAATCACGAAAATGGCTTCTCCTAAATTTGTAGCATTATTTCTAGTAACATTGGTGGTGTTTTCGATTTCGATGGCATTAACAGAAGCTGAAGTGGCAACCACAGAAGCATTTGGATCTCTGAATCCTTTCAAGAAAGGGCCTGGCGATCAGAAGCTTATGCCACCTAACCTAAAGGAGGTGGTTAACACCGAGCGTGTCGGTCATCTGAATCCTTTTAAGAAAGGGCCTACACTCAAAGAACAGGGAACCGTGGAGTAAACAGATAAAACTCCAAACAAGGCACAAAGCTGTTGGTGAATATATATTTGAATTTATGGGTTTGGCTAGGACTTAAAATAAGTCCCTCATATTAAAATTTTATATTTTGATATTTGTTTTATGTAAGTATTTAATATATGATTGAGATTTTATAAATTGCAAAAGAAAATTAATTTTTTCAGAAAATAGTTAGGAATTAACTTTGTTTTAAAATAAATTGACTTATTCTTGAAAACAAGTTTTCCAAACGTGTAGTATCTCAAAATCCGGGGTAAAGATCTGGGGCCACGATTCACTAATAACAATATCCAACCCAAAATATAAACAATGAATAATAATAAAAACCCCTTAACCAAGATCACATACAGGTTATGGTATGAAACAAACTATCGCATTATAAATTTACAACCATTCTTAAAATAAAACTATTATACAATTTTTATAATACATGATATTTCTGTCTATCTAAATGTCCAACCTTGACCAATTCCCAATCACTATCCGATGAGATTTCGTAACCCGATCGTCTCCTCTCGCTGCTGGAAAACAACACCAGTGACCATTACTAGGTCCACTAATCCTCTCTATTAACTGAAAAAAAACAAACAAGCAAGAGTGAGCTAATTAACAATGCTCAACAAGTGCAATAGTGATAACAATTTCAATAATGATGACAAATTTGATAAACAAAGGGGTTTCATTTCATTCTATGAAGGAATCAGTTATTATCAACTTTTAGATTGCCACGAGGGCCAACAATTCACCATTAATGAGGTGCATCAGAAACTAGAACTGATAAGAGTTCCGATATCAAAACATTATTAAAACAGACTTTCAAAGAGTCAAGAACTAAACATCTCAATCGCTGAGTACAGATTAGAATTGGAATTTTTTTTTATTTTAAAAAAAACATCAAGGTTAGGCTGCTGATCAGTCACGCATTAACCCCGGACAAACGCACACATTGGCCTTAACTTCTGACCATTAAACTGGTCTCCCCGAAGGGACATCTGTTGACCATTAAACTGGTCTCCCCGAAGGGACATCTGAAAAAAAACATTCCAATTCTAAATCCAACGCACTAGGTGTCGGGACAATTGACAACCTTTGCCAACCAACCGACTAGAAAACTCACGTTTGTAAACAACTCGTAATTAGGAGTCAATAAGAAACGACATCATCGTCTAGTACCGACAAGTTCGATACAACACAGGGGATAAACAAACAACCAAGATTCTCAACTGATATTGACAAGTTCAATACCACACAGGGTGGGGATTATAGAGAATGACAATTTGAATAAATACCAACAAGATGAATATGAATAATTGGAATTTATAACGTCAGCAATTTATCTAAAGTGCACTTCTTTAGCCCTTTGTCTCTTCTATATCTCTCCAAACTTCCTTGTAGGCTTTCGAGAGCACATTACAGATTGTGGTCCATAAAGTGCATTGGCTTGTTGCAGGTTTTAGACTTGTACAATTTCTTCAGTATTTTGTCTCTAAGAATGTATTCGAGAAGTGACCAAGTATGTGATTCGAGAACTAGGATTGACTTGATCGATAACTTTGAGTTCTCGAATACTGTTATATGACATATCGAATCACTTCTCGAATAGCTCTTTTCTCTGGGAATCCTTGAGTTGTCGAATAGAGCATTTTGACATGTCGAATCCCTGAGATATCGAATAGCTTTCTGAGTCCTTGAGATATCGAATGGAACTTTGACTTGTTGACACTTTGAGAACTCGAATACCACTTTGACTTGTTGACTTCTTGAGTTCTCGAATAGAGCATTTAGACATGTCGAATCTCTGAGATATCGAATGAGATATCGAATAGTGCATTCAGAGATATCGAACAGTGTCTTGAGATATCGAATACCTGACTTCTTGAATGCTAGACTTCTCGAATAGACAAAAGTACTTCTCGAATTGGTACTTAGGCAAATTCTATATTTCTTCAAATCCCAACTGTGATTTATTTGACAGTCTTCATCTTCTTGCTTGAGGCATGAACCTTGGAACTTCTTTCAAGCATTATTCTTGACTATATAAGTACAGTTACACAGCTAGAATTTGATGCCTATTATAAGTACAAAGCAAGTAGAAACTCTACAACTAGAGGTTCCCTCAGTTGGTCATGTAAGTAATGCAAAGCATTACAAACAATTAGGCTTGTTATTAGAGTTAAACAGGCATGTCTCTGTGACTAACACACTCAATACAAGAACAAGATTGAAATATCCAATTTATTACCAATTCTCCCGAGGTCACAACTTCACTCGATACTAATCATGATACAATTCTTCAACAATTTCCAACAAGCTCCCGCTTTTATCAACATGAATCTTCCACTCAACATGCATCACCACTTATTTACATCTCCTAAAACGAACCTTCCTTAGATAAAAGTTTGAGAAAAAGTACATCAAGAAATCCCCAATCATTCTTACTCCCCTTTCACGTACAATGTTACTCGAGAAGGGAATAATCGGAAAACTTCTATCCATCCCTCATCTCATCGTCTTACTGAGTAACCGTTTCGAACTGATGACCATTTTCCTTAAATCATATATATATCTTATTCGCAGCACACTATTTTGCGTATCCTGAAATCAACTTTCGAATCACAGCTTTGAATACTTGACGAGTTTCCGAGTTTAACTTTACACGCCACATCTTCAACATTTAACACCACTCACATTAACCACAAAATCATGACTTTCGAAATTCACATTTAGATCCTTGTGCCAAATTTTCTTCCTTTTCTTGGAAACTCTTAAAATCGCTCTCGATTGATTTGCATACGCTTCCTGAGTCTTCGATCATCTTGATATGTGATCTACAATCATATTAAATTCTTCGTCTGAATGTCGTTTGAAATCTTATTCATTGGAATATGCCTTGACTTAATTGTCTCCATTCCGATATCTCCTTATACAAAACAATTCCATTTCCCTTGGTATAACAATTTCTTGATTTGCTTAATCGTTAAGACCTCAATGTCTGCTTTCGACGTCAAAACACTGCCTTTATCTTTCTCAAAGTCAAAATCTCACTTTTTCTAGTCCTCACAATTTGCTCGCATTTCGTTGTTAGGAAATAAATCTAATCCTGAGTTATCTTTAACTCTTTTTTTATAGTCATCATAATCCACTTCTTACTAACCTCCTTCAAAACCATTTTGAATTTCTAGTTTCTTAATAGTCATAAAAGCAGTCCTGCCACTCTCTTCATAAATTCCCCAAGATTGATATGATATTATTCTTGACAAAAACTCCTATCTTTCCAAGCTCATAACATATAGCTTTAACTTCTGACTCAGCTTCTTGTTACCACACTACCCTTCTGGTTACAGCCACAACTTCCCACATTTATCTTAATAAAATCTCTAGGGGTTCTACTCCCTAAATCTTATTTTCTAATCATGGGATCTCGTTAATTTCTGCTCATTCTCATTCTGTAGGCAACTATGGTGCCCTTTCTCTTCTAACTCCAAATCTTCAGGATTCCACATTCTTCCATTAACTAATTCGTATCTTCTATTTAATTGCTTTTGGAACTTTCTGGTTTCTCTGTCTTTCTTCTTACTGTCACTTTATTCCATCTTGGTCAACCTTCCTCCATCCCTGATAATCATGACTTCCTACACTGGCTTACATAAGTTATTTACTCCACATAGTCACTTTACCCCTCATTCAATCCTGGTTCTTCTCGACAATTTTTACAAACCTTTCCGTTCTTCTTCACTCCGCTTTACTCAAGTCAACCTTCATTGCTTATAAAATCTTATATCCAACGATGGATTTAAAACATTCAAAATCTTATGATATTTCATTTACTATCTCTGCCCTTCAGTGGGTGTCCAAAACAATATTTCTTCGGCATTGAACATCTTATACTCAATATCTCCATTACCATTATGTTTTCATCCTTTAACCGTATCTGTAATCATGTGCTTTTCTTTGTTGTCCCTTTTTCCTTTATTCAATTCTCATTAGCCTCAAATCTTGTCCATGATTTATTGGTCCAACAAATATTCTAATTTGGCATGGCATATCTGCCTAAATCAATAAATTCTTAAACTTGCATAACCGCTCTTTGTCAACGCGTTTGCACATACAATTAAGATGTCGTCACGCCTATCTTCGCATCTCCTCATCATTAGGAATGTTGAAACCTTCGAATTTCTGACAAAGGAGGTCAATAAAATGATTGGCATCAAGTATGAATATACATTGAGTTTATTTGGTACTCAAGAATGAATAACTATATGGTCGAGAATGAATTAATTATGAGTTTTGCAAGTTTTGATCCTTTAAATGCAACATAACTCTTAAAACCAATTAAAAAACCTTAAACACCCAAAATAATTCTCCCAATAATTTTAAAAACTAAATAAATATATAAAGATAATATTATGAAAGATTTCACGATTTTTAAAAACTCCGATAATTTTGTAAAATTGTAAGAGGATCAAAAATGCATGATTTAAACATATTTAAATTCTCAAAAATATAAATAAAAATACAAACTTACACGGCACACACAAATTACCATGTAAACACATAAACACAACATCACATATATTCCACCTTTACAACAATATTCACATAATATAATTCATAATTTTTATTAAATAAATAATTTTAAATTCGAAATTTTCTAAGTCGTTATATCCTTCCCCCCTTAATAGGATTCTGTCCTCAGAATCAATCCTAAGGACCCAAATAACAGTTCTGATCTTCTCAACATCTTACTTTCACTTTCCAGGTTGTATCTTTCAACTCTAGGATTTCCCCATACTAACTTATACCTTTATAAGCACATTCCATGAGCCCTCAAATTCCGAAATAACCTTAAACTTTGGTTTCCGAGTCTTATTAACTTTAAACGTTTATCACACTAAACGAATATCTTTTCCCCAAAAATCAATATGACTTTCACATAATGAACTATACCCTGCGTCAAAACTATGTTACCATGCCAGTCCTTCGCAATAATACGACCGTGCAATTTGCCTTAATTTACAAAAACCTACACTTGGTATAACTCCCACGCTTTACGTATTACCACACGATTTCAATTAGAACTTCGAGAAAAGAATCTCAAGAAATCCTCTGATCGCTTCCACTGCACTTTTCAAGTACTATGCTGATCAAGAAGGGAATAATTTAGAAGTTTCTTTCTTTCTTTAGTCCTATACTTTTACCGAGTACCCAATCTGGAAACTTAACATCATTTTGTCCATTCTCAGTCGCATCCTTGTAATCGAATACTATAACCAAACACATACATCCTTAGATGCACATTAAGCATAATTTAATTAACAACTCGATTCTCACTCTTATAAAGTATTCTGGTTTGCTAAGTCTTTTGAAACATAGCCTCGATTATTTGCAGCTTTTGATAAGTAATATACGTGTCACCTTGACTGTGACTTCACTCAATACAAGAACAAGATTGAAATATCCAATTTATTACCAATTCTCCCGAGGTCACAACTTCACTCGATACTAATCATGATACAATTCTTCAACAATTTCCAACAAGCTCCCGCTTTTATCAACATGAATCTTCCACTCAACATGCATCACCACTTATTTACATCTCCTAAAACGAACCTTCCTTAGATAAAAGTTTGAGAAAAAGTACATCAAGAAATCCCCAATCATTCTTACTCCCCTTTCACGTACAATGTTACTCGAGAAGGGAATAATCGGAAAACTTCTATCCATCCCTCATCTCATCGTCTTACTGAGTAACCGTTTCGAACTGATGACCATTTTCCTTAAATCATATATATATCTTATTCGCAGCACACTATTTTGCGTATCCTGAAATCAACTTTCGAATCACAGCTTTGAATACTTGACGAGTTTCCGAGTTTAACTTTACACGCCACATCTTCAACATTTAACACCACTCACATTAACCACAAAATCATGACTTTCGAAATTCACATTTAGATCCTTGTGCCAAATTTTCTTCCTTTTCTTGGAAACTCTTAAAATCGCTCTCGATTGATTTGCATACGCTTCCTGAGTCTTCGATCATCTTGATATGTGATCTACAATCATATTAAATTCTTCGTCTGAATGTCGTTTGAAATCTTATTCATTGGAATATGCCTTGACTTAATTGTCTCCATTCCGATATCTCCTTATACAAAACAATTCCATTTCCCTTGGTATAACAATTTCTTGATTTGCTTAATCGTTAAGACCTCAATGTCTGCTTTCGACGTCAAAACACTGCCTTTATCTTTCTCAAAGTCAAAATCTCACTTTTTCTAGTCCTCACAATTTGCTCGCATTTCGTTGTTAGGAAATAAATCTAATCCTGAGTTATCTTTAACTCTTTTTTTTATAGTCATCATAATCCACTTCTTACTAACCTCCTTCAAAACCATTTTGAATTTCTAGTTTCTTAATAGTCATAAAAGCAGTCCTGCCACTCTCTTCATAAATTCCCCAAGATTGATATGATATTATTCTTTACAAAAACTCCTATCTTTCCAAGCTCATAACATATAGCTTTAACTTCTGACTCAGCTTCTTGTTACCACACTACCCTTCTGGTTACAGCCACAACTTCCCACATTTATCTTAATAAAATCTCTAGGGGTTCTACTCCCTAAATCTTATTTTCTAATCATGGGATCTCGTTAATTTCTGCTCATTCTCATTCTGTAGGCAACTATGGTGCCCTTTCTCTTCTAACTCCAAATCTTCAGGATTCCACATTCTTCCATTAACTAATTCGTATCTTCTATTTAATCGCTTTTGGAACTTTCTGGTTTCTCTGTCTTTCTTCTTACTGTCACTTTATTCCATCTTGGTCAACCTTCCTCCATCCCTGATAATCATGACTTCCTACACTGGCTTACATAAGTTATTTACTCCACATAGTCACTTTACCCCTCATTCAATCCTGGTTCTTCTCGACAATTTTTACAAACCTTTCCGTTCTTCTTCACTCCGCTTTACTCAAGTCAACCTTCATTGCTTATAAAATCTTATATCCAACGATGGATTTAAAACATTCAAAATCTTATGATATTTCATTTACTATCTCTGCCCTTCAGTGGGTGTCCAAAACAATATTTCTTCGGCATTGAACATCTTATACTCAATATCTCCATTACCATTATGTTTTCATCCTTTAACCGTATCTGTAATCATGTGCTTTTCTTTGTTGTCCCTTTTTCCTTTATTCAATTCTCATTAGCCTCAAATCTTGTCCATGATTTATTGGTCCAACAAATATTCTAATTTGGCATGGCATATCTGCCTAAATCAATAAATTCTTAAACTTGCATAACCGCTCTTTGTCAACGCGTTTGCACATACAATTAAGATGTCGTCACGCCTATCTTCGCATCTCCTCATCATTAGGAATGTTGAAACCTTCGAATTTCTGACAAAGGAGGTCAATAAAATGATTGGCATCAAGTATGAATATACATTGAGTTTATTTGGTACTCAAGAATGAATAACTATAGGGTCAAGAATGAATTAATTATGAGTTTTGCAAGTTTTGATCCTTTAAATGCAACATAACTCTTAAAACCAATTAAAAAACCTTAAACACCCAAAATAATTCTCCCAATAATTTTAAAAACTAAATAAATATATAAAGATAATATTATGAAAGATTTCACGATTTTTAAAAACTCCGATAATTTTGTAAAATTGTCAGAGGATCAAAAATGCATGATTTAAACATATTTAAATTCTCAAAAATATAAATAAAAATACAAACTTACACGGCACACACAAATTACCATGTAAACACATAAACACAACATCACATATATTCCACCTTTACAACAATATTCACATAATATAATTCATAATTTTTATTAAATAAATAATTTTAAATTCGAAATTTTCTAAGTCGTTATATCCTTCCCCCCTTAATAGGATTCTGTCCTCAGAATCAATCCTAAGGACCCAAATAACAGTTCTGATCTTCTCAACTTCTTACTTTCACTTTCCAGGTTGTATCTTTCAACTCTAGGATTTCCCCATACTAACTTATACCTTTATAAGCACATTCCATGAGCCCTCAAATTCCGAAATAACCTTAAACTTTGGTTTCCGAGTCTTATTAACTTTAAACGTTTATCACACTAAACGAATATCTTTTCCCCAAAAATCAATATGACTTTCACATAATGAACTATACCCTGCGTCAAAACTATGTTACCATGCCAGTCCTTCGCAATAATACGACCGTGCAATTTGCCTTAATTTACAAAAACCTACACTTGGTATAACTCCCACGCTTTACGTATTACCACACGATTTCAATTAGAACTTCGAGAAAAGAATCTCAAGAAATCCTCTGATCGCTTCCACTGCACTTTTCAAGTACTATGCTGATCAAGAAGGGAATAATTTAGAAGTTTCTTTCTTTCTTTAGTCCTATACTTTTACCGAGTACCCAATCTAGAAACTTAACATCATTTTGTCCATTCTCAGTCGCATCCTTGTAATCGAATACTATAACCAAACACATACATCCTTAGATGCACATTAAGCATAATTTAATTAACAACTCGATTCTCACTCTTATAAAGTATTCTGGTTTGCTAAGTCTTTTGAAACATAGCCTCGATTATTTGCAGCTTTTGATAAGTAATATACGTGTCACCTTGACTGTGACTTCACTCAATACAAGAACAAGATTGAAATATCCAATTTATTACCAATTCTCCCGAGGTCACAACTTCACTCGATACTAATCATGATACAATTCTTCAACAATTTCCAACAAGCTCCCGCTTTTATCAACATGAATCTTCCACTCAACATGCATCACCACTTATTTACATCTCCTAAAATGAACCTTCCATAGATAAAATTTTGAGAAAAAGTACATCAAGAAATCCCCAATCATTCTTACTCCCCTTTCACGTACAATGTTACTCGAGAAGGGAATAATCGGAAAACTTCTATCCATCCCTTATCTCATCGTCTTACTGGGTAATCGTTTCGAACTGATGACCATTTTCCTTAAATCATATATATATCTTATTCGTAGCACACTATTCCGTGTCTCCTGAAATCAACTTTCGAATCACAGCTTTGAATACTTGATGACTTTCCGAGTTTAACTTCACACGCCACATCTTCAACATTTAACACCACTCACATTAACCACAAAATCATGACTTTCAAAATTCACATTTAGATCCTTGTGCCAAATTTTCTTCCTTTTCTTAGAAACTCTTAAAATCGCTCTCGATTGATTTGCATACGCTTCCTGAGTCTTCGATCATCTTAATATGTGATCTACAATCATATTAAATTCTTCGTCTGAATGTCATTTGAAATCTTATTCATTGGAATATGCCTTGACTTAATTGTCTCCTTTCCGATATCTCCTTATACAAAACAATTCCATTTCCCTTAGTATAACAATTTCTTGATTTGCTTAATCGTTAAGACCTCAATGTCTGCTTTCGACGTCAAAACACCGCCTTTATCTTTCTCAAAGTCAAAATCTCCCTTTTTCTAGTCCTCACAATTTGTTCGCATTTCGTTGTTAGGAAATAAATCTAATCCTGAGCTATATTTAACTCTTTTTTTATAGTCATCACAATCCACTTCTTACAAACCTCCTTCATATCCATTTTGAATTTCTAGTTTCTTAATAGTCATAAAAGCAGTCCTGCCACTCTCTTCATAAATTCCCCAAGATTGATATGATATTATTCTTGACAAAAACTCCCATCTTTCCAAGCTCATAACATTTAGCTTTAACTTCTGACTCAGCTTCTTGTTACCACACTACCCTTCTGGTTACAGCCACAACTTCCCACATTTATCTTAATAAAATCTATAGGGGTTCTACTCCCGAAATCTTATTTTCTGATCATGGGATCTCGTTAATTTCTGCTAATTCTCATTCTGTAGGCAACTACAGTGCCCTTTCTCTTTTAACTCCAAATCTTCGGGATTTCACATTCTTCCCTTAATTAATTCGTATCTTCTGTTTAATCGCTTTTGGAACTTTCTGGTTTCTTTGTCTTCCTTCGTACTGTCACTTTATTCCATCTTGGTCAGCCTTCCTCCATCCTTGATAATCATGACTTTCTACACTGGCTTACATAAGTTATTTATTCAACATAGTCACTTTACCCCTCATTCAGTCCTGGTTCTTCTCGATAATTTTTACAAACATTTCCGTTCTTCTTCACTCCGCTTTACTCAAGTCAACCTTCATTGCTTATAAAATCTTATATCCAACGATGGATTTAAAACATTCAAAATCTTATGATATTTCATTTACTTTCTCTGCCCTTCAGTAGGTGTCCAAAACAATCTTTCTTCGACATTGAACATCTTATACTCAATATCTCCATTACCATTCTCTTTTCATCCTTTAACCATATCTGTAATCATGTGCTTTTCTTTGTTGTCCCTTTTTCCTTTATTCAATTCTCATTAGCCTCAAATCTTGTCCATGATTTATTGGTCCAATAAATATTCCAATTTGGCATGGCATATCTGCCTAAATCAATAAATTCTTAAACTTGCATAACCGCTCTTCGTCAACGCGTTTGCACATGTTGAGTATTGAACACGGTAAAAGAATACAGAGGGGGGGGGGTGAATGGATTCTTGAACTTTTCTTGGATTGAGTCTGTGTAGCAGATAAGTGCCTGTGTGTGCAGAAATTAAGGTGCGGATAAAAAAACAACACAAGACACAATATCACTTTAATCTAATGTATATTAGATAAAGGTTGCTACAATCTGTGAATACAAATGGTAGTATTCTCAGCTTCGTTTTTCTCAGAGAGATATAGCTTACAGTGTATGAAAAACTTGACTCACAAAGTTACTAAGTTATGAAGTGAGGCTGTGTCCTTATAGAACATGGATACAGCCTGCTTACTACAAATAAGGTAGCTACAACACATTACTTTCTAGTCTGTCTATCCTTTTTGAGTAAGTGTCCAAACGGTTACAGATTTGACTTTGCAAAGCCTGTTTAGATCCACTTCTTTAGCTCCTTGTCTCTTCTATATCTCTCCAAGCTTCCTTATAGGCTTTCCAGAGCACGTTACAGGTTGTGGTCCATAAAGTGCATTGGCTTGTTGCAGGTTTCTGACTTGTACAATTTCTTCAGTATTTTGTATCCAAGAATGTATTCGAGAAGTGACTAAGTAAGTGATTCGAGAACTAGAATTGACTTGATCGATAACTCTGAGTTCTCGAATACTGTTATAGTGACATATCGAACCACTTCTCGAATAGCTCTTTTCCATCAGGATTCCTTGAGTTGTCGAATAGAGCATTTGACTTATCGAATCCTCGAGTTGTCGAATAGCTTTCTGAGTCTTTGAGATATCGAATGGAACTTTGACTTGTTGACTCTTTGAGAACTCGAATACCATCTTGACTTGTTGACTTCTTGAGTTCTCGAATAGAGTAGTAGACATATCGAATCCCTGAGATATCGAATGAGATATCGAACAGTGTATTCAGAGATATCGAATAGTGTCTTGAGATATCGAATCTCTGACTTCTCGAATGCTGGACTTCTCGAATAGACAAATATACTTCTCGAATTGGTACTTAGGCAAATTCTTCATTTCTTCAAATCCCAACTGTGATTATTTGGCAGTCTTTAACTCCTTGCTTGAGGCATGAACCATGGAACTTCTTTCAAGCATTATTCTAGACTCTATTTGTACAGTTACACAACTAGGATTTGATGCCTATTACAAGTACAATACAAACAGAAACTCTACAACTAGAGGTTCCCTCAGTTAAGAGGTCATGTAAGTAATGCAAAGCATTACAAACAATTAGGCTTGTTATTAGATGTATACAGGCATGCCTCTGTAACTAACAATCTCCCCCAAATTGTGAGTGAGACCCTTAGTCACAATTTCATGTCTAATAACAAGCCTAACATACATTAAAGATAAAACTTTTAAAAGTACAGGTATGTGATTTGATTGAACACATAAATGAAATTACAAGATAAATACTTCTTACAGTATGATGAGGTACTAGCCGTTTTCTTTTGATTGCATCTCCATTGCCTTGGCTTGTAGATCATCATATGCTTTCTGTTTCCTTTCTTTCTCCTTTCTTGCAATCTCATCTACTGCTCTCATGATTTCTGTCATAGCATCCAATTCTTCAATCATAATAGAGTTTTTGAAATCTTCAAGCACTGGCTTCAGAATGTTGGCAGGATAGTGACTGAGTAGGTTTATTCTTATATTGACATTGTCTCCATTTCTCCTCCTATACTTCACCACATAGGGATCAAACTGAACTCTACACAATCCCTTTGCCCTTAGCTTTTCTGCTTCAATCTCCAGTCTATCAATTTCTTTCTCCCTTTCTAACCATTTCTCATAGCAGCCCTTCCTTATCTTCTCAGCATATTCTTTCTTCATTTTCAAAAAGTCAATCAATTCCAGCTTCCATACTTTCTCCACCTTGTCCTTAGAATCCAGCAATGCAATGATTCTTTCTATCTCATACAATTTACCCCAATGTTGACAACCCCCTTGTTTGAATTTCATTTCTTTCCCATCAGTGTACTTGATTACAAGGTGGTCATCCACAATTGCAGCATAGCATATCTTTTGAGCTCTTAGAAATAGCAGTTGCTCTTCATCAAAGTCTTCATCAAGTGGCTGGAGCTTTAATCCTGGAAGGATTGTTAGGGCTCTAGATTTGGATAGCTTCACTCTCCTTGCAGCATGTTTAAATTTTATCCTCTTGACATGGTTGCTTGGCAGAAATCTTTGACCTTGGTTGGTAGACCATAGTAGTATTCCATTAGCAGATTGCTTTCTGAAACATACACATGGTTTCTTGACTTGAATCTTCTTCTTTTCTTGAGATGGTAAGACAGTTGCAGAAGCCATAGATGTAGATTTTGCTAGGTCACTACTAACAGTATTCACCCTAGACTTAGAGTCTTGTGTTGTGGTGAGATTACTGCTAGCATTGCCTAAGGCTTGCTGTCTTCCACTCTTTCTCACATATGTTTTACCCTGGTCATCATCATCCTTTTCATCCTTGTCCCCCTTTTTCTTCTTATCTTCATCACCCTTATCTCTCCTGTGATGTCTTCTCCTCCCATCACCTTTGTCTTCAGAATCATCATCCTTATTTCTCCTAGGTTGAGCCATCTCTGGAATTTCACCAGTTGCAATATAGGTTCTGAGGATATGCAGTGCCTCAATTTCTTCAGCATTTATGGCTCCAACCTTCTTCTGTAATTGATCAATGATAGCAATGATCAGTCTGTGATTTCTGGAGGTGAGATCATGAGGAATGACCAATTGCTTGATATCTTCAATTCTGGTACCAGACTGATAAATAATTGTCCATGGCTTCTTGATCACTTCTGGTAGCCTTGTAGGTTGACCATTCCTCAAATCATCAAACAGACTCTTGCTGTTCTCATTTTTCTTTTCAATGATCTCAAGTATGGCATCTATCTCTGAGTGCTTTAGGTCTTGTAGAGTCTGGTATGTTAGATGCCATATCTTTAGTTTGGAAACCATCACTATCTCCTTGACCCATATATTGTTGACTTTCTTGGGGATGACAGTGATGTAGTCTATCTGCTTCTTCACCTCCCTCAGATAAAACTGATTGTCACCAACCTGTTCCCTTATGGCTTTCAGAAACTCCAAGAAGGCTTTATCATGATAGTCATTGGAGTCAGCAACTTCTTGTAGCTTGGCCTCAGTAACAACTTTGACTTCTACAGGCTTGGCACTCTCAGATATAGAGATTGGAGGTTTGTCAGATGGCATACTCCCTGCAACCACTGTGGTAGTTATGGATTGCTTTTGTCCTCCAGGAGTAGTGATGTGCACAGTTGGTAAGGTGACAACTGGCAAGATAGATGGAGGCTCATCTACTTTGGCTTTTCCCTTGCCAGGCACATTTGCTAGAGACTTAGAAGCCCTTTGTTGACCACCCTCTTTGATTATTATGCCTTTCTCTCCCTTTGTCTCCCCCTTTGAATTTGAGTTCCTAGCCTTCTTCTCCCCCTTAGGCTTGTTGTCAGGCACAGAGGCTGTAGAAATGTCCTTTGGGAGTGAAGATTCATCAGGTAGAGGGAGACCCATATGCTTCATCATTGCAGCTAACATGGATTGTTGATGCAGAAGGACATCAGCTGTGGTGGATGCTTGAGTGTCCAACTGATCATTTAGCAATGCAACCTTTTCTGTGAGATGAGCATTGGTCTTGGTGAGAGTAGCTACCTCCTGCTCAAGAGTGTTGACCTTAGTGAATAACTCATTGGCCTTGAAGCCAGATAAAGATTGATCCTGCAGCCTCTTCACTTCATATTTAGATAATTCATGCACAGGGACATCAGTCACTAGTCTATCTCCATAAAGATTTTTGAACATTATCCTCAGCATGGCATTGGCATCTGTAGTCTGGTCAGATAGATTCTGAAATTGATGCCCCAGACCTGTGACAGCATCTTTTAGCACAGCCAGCCCATTGTCCACCTGAGTGCAGGTAGAGTTGTAGTGTTTGATGTCCTTGAACACACTGTCCAATTGAGGAAATTTAGCATCAAAGGCCCTCTTGACTTCTGCTACTGAAGTGGCTGTCTTATCACACACCCTGTTGACTTCAGTTTTGACTCCCTTGCCAAGATAGTGTGCAGCCTTGAGGAAACCCTTGTAGGAGTCATTTACAGCTTCATACACTTCACCAGGTGACAGGGATTTTGCATTGGAGCCCAGTGAAGTGATGTATTCCTCCCTGAGATACTGAAGTGCTTCATCGAGAGTAATATCATATTTTCCTTGCAACCAGGCATCTATGTTGCCATCTCTCTCAGCATCATCAATGATCTTTGACTTCTGCACTTCCACATCATCCCTATGGCATAACAGAATAGCCTCATAGTCTGGATTGGGCATGTCTGCAGTGAGAAGGTGCTGAGCAATCTTTGTGAACTCAGGAATCTGATCCACAATTAAGCTTTGAAGTGCTTCAACCGTCAATTGTTGTGGAACAGACCCTGATCCTGAAGCACTGTCATGTTGCACAGGCTTCAGCCATGTTGACATGAAGTCAGAGCTAGAGCTAGGCAAGCTAGTCTCCTCAGTTAAAGATGCAACTTCTGTAACCGGATGGATTGACTCTACTACTGGTGTCACCACAGAAGTGGGATGAATTACACCAGCAGTTGACACAGGCACAGAGTCTCTAGTAAAAACTAGGGGAACCTCTGTGTTTGTGATGGTGTCATTAGGATATGCCTCAGCATGCATTCCCTCACCATCTAAATGTGGGTTCTGAGTGGTGAACAAAGTGTCATGCACTAAGTCACTTGAAATTATTGGCTCATCAAGTGAAAAGGATTCTTGATGATCAATACCTTGCATCTCAGTTGTCTGAGTTGCAGGTTCCAAAGAAATTTCAGAGTTAGATTCTGGAGGAGAAGTGTGTTTTAGAGTAGATTTTGGCAACTCCCCCTGAGAGATAGAGGGAGTTTCAAAAGTGATGTGCTCTCCACTCAGTGTTGTGCCAGCCTTATCACTCCCATGTGCTGACTCTATACAAGAGGGTGCATTGGGGAGAATGCTTGATTCTATAGGTGCACCCTGTTGAGAGGATACACCTAGTGAGCTGTGTGCCCCTGATTTTACAACTTCAGCCATTTGTGTGACTGAAGAGGTGGTCTTAGTTTTCTTCTTCTTTGTTCTGTGTAAGGGTAACTCAGATTCCTCACTTCCTAGACCTAATTCAACAGCTAATGCTGCTTCAGACAAGATATTTAAAGGTGCAGACATTACTTCCTTTCTCTTCTTTTTACTAACATCACCCTTTTGAGAGGATGATGCAGTTGGCTCAGTAAGAGGTAGAGTGTTTGTTTGAGAGGGTTGGTTAGCAGGCCCTGGGTTAGCATTTTGTTCTACTTGCTTGGGTTGTGCTAACTTAGATTTTGCATCAAATGTTGGCATGTTGTGGGGGTAAGTCCTAAACAAACTCTCCATATGGGGAGTTATGTTCAGTCTTACATCCACATCATTCCTAGTTTCCAAGTTACCAAAAATGAGTTTGGTCATGGACTTAGGATAGCCTATTTTATTTTTATCAATCCCAGGCAATTCAATCAATGAAGCATTTTTATAATTAAGTACAGATTGAATAAAGCGAGGGAAGAAAATATCAGTACCTCTCTTGGTTGTGTTCTTACCAAGTCTCCCATATAATTCTTGAAGTATGATTTGGCCAACATCTATCTTCTTTCCATAGGCCAAAGCATATCCAATTTGCTGCACAGGTGCACTAATTTGATCAAAGCTTGATTTCCTGGCAGTGAAGACTTGGAGAAGAGTTGCAAACACATAGCTCCACTCCTTTCTCAGATTCTTTCTATTTAGCTTTCCAAGGTTAATCCCATCTGAGTAGTTTATGAACGCAAAGAATTCCTCCAACTCTGCGTTAGTGGCCATTCTGTCAAATGACTCTTGTTGTAGTCCTAGTGCTTGGTTCATGTCTGCAGTAGTGATAGTGATTTCCTTATCTTGAACCTTGCAGTAGATGACATAGGAAGTGATTGCGTTTTCCAGGGCTACAACCTCCACAATAGCAGTACTCCAGAATTGTTCCAGAATATCGAGATACAGAGTTGGGTTGGCAGAGAGTGCATCCTTGATATATGACTCAGCCATCCATTTCACAAAGCACTTGAAATTTGCATTGGGTGCTTCAACATCACTAGTGAGAGCGATGAAGTTGGTGTTGAACTTTACTGTTGCCATTTGTGTAGAAGAGAGAAAAGAAATTGAAGGTTGAAGAAGAAATTTGGCTTTTCGTAGCTAGGGTTTCAGGGGTTTAGAGAGTGTAGATGCTTGAGAAATCGAATGAAATGAATCGAATAGATGTGAGATTGTATAAGTATGAAGTACTTGACTTGTCGATTAGCAGACTGTTTTGTATCGACAAGTCAGGCATTCGAGAAGTAGAAAACAACTATTCGAGAAGTCAAGAATGGCTTAATCGATAACTCAAGCAGATAGAAACTCACAGCTGGCAGTTATCTAACTTAGAAATAATTCTAAATTAAATAAAATGTGTTTTTATGAGTGAATTAAATTTTTAGATAAAAATCCAAAATCGGTTAAAATTCAGCGAGAATTCAGCCTTTTCAAATGATTCGAGAACTCAAATATAGTGTTCGAGAACTCAATCATTCGAGAACTCAGTTACTATATTCGAGAAGTCTAGAATTCCTCTATTCGATATCTCAGAAAGACTCTATTCGAGAACTCAAGAGTACTCTAATGAGACTTATTAGAGATGTCGAATAGTGAATCATTCGAGAAGTCTGACTTATCGAACTATACCCATCACTCATAAAAAATTTGATTTTCACTATCTTGTAAAAATTTACCAGACATATTCATTGAAAAATATCCTAGCAAATCAAATAGTGATTTTCTCAAAATTTCATAGAAATTTTAAGTTAATAAAAATATGATTTTCAACATATGCAACAGATTTGAAATATTTATAAATCATATTTCAGCCAACACTTACTTCAAAAATATTGAGGATTTAGATAAAGTAAGTGTTTACTGCTGCAACAATCTAGATGATGTATTCACTTAGCCAGAATCTGAAGAATTCAGCATTCCAATCTCACTTACCAACCTTGTGAAGGTGGCTTCATCTAATGGCTTAGTGAATATATCAGCTAGTTGTTTATCTGTAGAGACATAATGCAACTCAATGGTTCCATTAGTTGCATGTTCTCTTATGAAATGATATCTGATGTCAATGTGCTTTGTTCTAGAATGATTGACAGGATTGGCAACTATAGAGATTGCACTTGTGTTGTCACACATGATTGGAATTCTTTCCAACACAAGTCCATAATCTCTAAGTTGATTTCTAATCCAAAGCACTTGAGCACAGCAACTTCCAGCAGCTATGTATTCAGCCTCAGCTGTAGAAGTTGACACAGATTGTTGCTTCTTGCTATACCAAGAAACTAACCTTTGTCCAAGAAACTGGCAGCTTCCTGAGGTGCTTTTCCTATCCACTCTGCATCCAGCATAATCAGCATCAGAGTAGCCAACCAGATTGAACCCTGTGTCCTTAGGGTACCATAATCCCAAGTTAGGAGTGCCCTTCAGATATCTAAAGATCCTTTTTATTGCAATCAAATGTGATTCCTTTGGATTTGATTGAAACCTTGCACACAAGCATGTAGCAAACATGATGTCTGGCCTACTTGCAGTGAGGTAGAGTAGAGAACCAACCATGCCTCTGTAGACTGAGATATCTACTCTCTTGCCTTTAGCATCTTCATCCAATTTAGTGGCAGTGGCCATGGGTGTCTTGGCAGGTGAACAATCTTCCAAGTCAAACTTCTTCAATAAATCCTTGATGTACTTGGTTTGACTGATAAAGATACCATCCTTCCTTTGACTGACTTGCAACCCTAGAAAGAATGTCAACTCTCCCATCATACTCATCTCATATCTGCTCTGCATGAGTTTAGAGAATTTCTCACACAGTTTCTCATTTGTAGAACCAAAAATGATATCATCCACATAGATTTGAACTAGGATCATATCATCACCATGCTTCTTGTAAAACAGTGTCTTGTCCAATGTGCCTCGAGTGAATTGATTTTCAAGAAGAAATTGTGATAGAGTATCATACCATGCTCTTGGAGCTTGCTTAAGTCCATACAGTGCCTTAAGCAATCTGTAGACAAATTCTGGGAAATGTGGATCCTCAAAGCCAGGTGGTTGTTGCACATAAACCTCTTCTTCCAACTCTCCATTTAGAAATGCACTCTTGACATCCATTTGATAAACTTTAAAGTTTGAATGAGCAGCAAATGCCAAGAATATTCTAATGGCTTCCAATCTAGCAACAGGGGCAAATGTCTCATCATAATCAATGCCTTCCTGTTGAGAGTATCCTTTTGCAACCAGCCTTGCTTTGTTTCTTATTATTACACCCTCTTCATCCATCTTATTCTTCAGAACCCATTTTGTTCCAACAATGGTTCTATTCTTTGGTGCAAGCACAAGTTCCCATACTTTGTTCCTTTCAAATTGATTCAGCTCCTCTTGTATGGCAATAATCCAATCTGGATCCAACAATGCATCATCAAGTTTCTTAGGCTCAACTTGTGATAGAAAACATCCATAGAGGCACTCATTTTGAGTTGCTCTCCTAGTCCTTACTCCTGCATTAGGATCTCCAATGATTTGCTCTGCAGTGTGTGATCTATCCCATTTCCTTGAGTGTTCAGCCTGATTTCTCATCCTTGATGTTGCTTTATCATCCTCATCATGATCATCCTCATTTCCTCCCCCTGTGAAGTTGCCATTACTCACAGGTGTGTCTTGGATGCTTGTTTCTTCACTATTGATTGGCACAAATTCTTCTCTTGTATCATTATTCACTTGAGTTTGTTGAACTTGAGTTTCAACTCCAGTTTCAGTCTCTTCATCAGAATCATCTAGATTATCAAACTTCAATGGATCTTTGTCTTCATCATTGGCTTCTTCTAGTCCAGGTAGTTTGCTGTCATCAAATGTTACATCTGTGCTTTCCATAACTTTCTTTTGACTGATGACATAAACCTTGTATGCAATTCTTTCCATAGAATAGCCAAGAAAAATTCCTTCAAATGCTTTTGCATCAAACTTTCCAACATATTCAGAATTGTCCTTAAGTACAAAGCATTTGCTTCCAAAAGTATGAATATACTTCAGTGTAGGCTTCTTTCCAGTCATCAAGTTGTAAGGAGTCTTTCCAGTGTTTTTGTTGATGAGGGTTCTGTTCTGAATATAGCATGCAGTGCTCACAGCCTCAGCCCAAAAACATGTGGGCATTTTTGCATCAAGTAACATTGTTCTAGCAGCCTCAATTAGAGTTCTATTCTTTCTCTCAACAACTCCATTTTGTTGTGGAGTCCTTGGAGCTGAGAATTGCTGAGAAATGCCATTCTCTTTGCAGAATGCTTCAAGTGTGGCATTTCTGAACTCTGTTCCATTATCACTCCTCAATGCAATCACACTTGCATCGTTTGCCTTTGCTTCCTTGTCAACTTTCTTTATATGCTCAATGATTACTTGTGGAGCCTCATCTTTTGATGCCAGAAATTCTACCCATGTATACCTTGAAAAATCATCAACCATTACCAGGGCATACTTCTTTCTTCCAAGTGACATTATGTTAACAGGCCCAAACAAATCCATATGGATAAGTTGTAGTGGCTTGGTTACAGATGTCACTGTCTTTGACTTGTGGCTTGATCTCTTCATTTTTCCTTTTTGACAAGCCTCACACACTCCTTCTTGGCAGAATTCAAGTGTGGGCATGCCTCTCACTAACTCTCTTTTGACTAGAGAATTAATGGCCTTAAAGTTCAGGTGTGATAGTTTCTTGTGCCACAGCCAATAATCTTCATTTGATGCTTTTGAGTAAAAGCAACAAATTTTGTCCTTGTTTGCAGAGTCCATATTGGCTACAAACAGGCTTCCCTTCCTTACTCCAGATAGAGCAAAATCACCAGTCTTCTTGTGGGTGATCAAACATTCATCTTTGTCAAAATTCACTTTGAATCCTCTATCAGTAAACTGACCAACACTTAACAGATTATGCTTGAGCCCCTTGACTAGTGCTACATCTTCAATGATGACATTTCCAACTTTCAGCTTGCCATATCCCAATGTGTTACCCATGCTGTCATCTCCAAAAGCAACCATTGGGCCAGCCTTTTCCTCATACTGTGATAGCAGGGCCATATCACCAGTCATATGATTTGAGCATCCACTGTCCAAAATCCACATGACCTTCTTCTCACTTTCTTTGCCCTGCAAACACAAAGGTATTACTTTTCCTTTGGTACCCAAACAAGTTTAGGTCCATGTGACTTAGAAACAGTTTTATCATAAACAACATGCTTGTTAACTTTCTTAGTGTCAGTCTTCTTGTCACTGTTGGAAGTCTTAGAACCTGAGGTTTCAGACTTAGGTGACAAAGGTACCTTCCTAGCTTTAGGAGGACTTGAAGACTTTGACCTTGTGTAGTGTGTGTGAGAATTGTGACTGATACAACCATCAATGAACTGTCTTCTTAAATTAAAACAACTAGTCATAACATTCATATTGCATGGCATACAGTCAAATTTATCACAGAAGGGTGCATCTCTATGTCTTAGAGGCACAGAACAATCATAGAAAGGTTTAGACACACTACCAACAGGTTTCTTGCATGCATGAGTTAGATGGTTGGTACTGAAACAGTTCTGACAAGTTTTCCTAGGGGCATTAGGCATATAAGCATAGTTGTTATCCTTGTTAATCCCTATCTTGCCATTTCTGTTCTGTTTCTTTTTAGTCACTTCCTTTTCTGATTCACTCTTCCCAGCTGATACAAACTTAACAAACTTCTTAGGTCTTGGCCTATCAACTACTGGCTTCTTGGTCTTTGACTTGGCACTCTCACCCTTAGAGGATGCTTGCTGTTCACTAGATTGTGCCTCATCCTCATCATTCAACATTTGCTTGATGAGTAAGGCATCCTCATCAATTTCAAATGTTGATTCCTTAAAAATTGGATTTTCAGTTTTTCTCAAAATGTGAGGCACTTTCTCATGAACAGCTGTGTCCTCTTCGATGACAGCATAGCCTTTCCTTTGTTTGAGAGAGTCATAGTCAAGTCCAATAGCTGCTTTAGGTTTAGCTTCAATTTTCTCACAGTAGGATTGCACTAAACCAGATGATTTCTTGAAAGTTTTAAGTTTGAATTCATTCTCAGCTAATTCATCCCTAAGAGCCTTCTCTACTTGACTAGCACATAGAACCTTGTTCTCCAAATATTCAACTTCTTTCTTAAGGTTTTCTACTTGCATAGCAGTTAGCTCAAGTTCCTCATTCTTTTTGGTTAATACTTCATTTCTAGTAGACAGTTTAGCAATCTCCTCATTAGCAGCAGTCATACTAGTATGAATATTAAACATTTCAACAGATAATTGTTCAATCATGGATTTGTATTCAGAAACAGACATGTCTATAGTAGTGAGAGATGGTACCTGAGAATCAGATGAAGATGAGTCATCCTTGGAGTTGGCCATCAAGGCATAATTGCAGAATTCTTGTTCCTCTTCATCACTCTCAGAATCATCCCAACACTTCCCTTCAGCTATGTAGGCCTTACCATGTGTCTGCTTTTTCAGAAGGGCCTCATACTTAGCTTCTAGCTCAAGATAATCTCTATCCTTCTTTTTAGGCTTCTTGCATTCACTGGCAAAATGCCCTAGGTCATTGCATCTATAACACCTTACAGATGACCTATCCACATAACCGGTTTTGAACTTATTTCTGTTTGGTTTCACAGGTGCCTTGTTCTTGTTGGCTGAATGGTTTTGAGTTTTGGGTTTGAAGGGTTGATTTCTTTTAAATCTGATGTTTGGAAATTTTCTGGCCATGAAAGCATATAAAGTATTTTCCATCCCATCAAGTTCTTCCAGAGTGTAAAACTCCTCTTCTTCTTCCTCCTTTTCCTCAACAGGTTCACTCACCCCAGCTTCAGTTTCTTCATCATCTGCCACCTCCTCTATCCTTAGTTGGCTTGTAGATGCTTCTAGGTCTAGGATGGATTTGTTGACAATCAAGGCACATGATGTGTTTATCATCCTACCTTGGTTTGCTTGGATAGCCCTCTTCTGAAGCAACTCAAGTTCATGAGTCTTTAGGACTCCATAGAGTACATCATAGGTGACTTTGTTCAAAT
This sequence comes from Kitagawia praeruptora, assembly GCA_037693485.1. Classification (NCBI taxonomy): domain Eukaryota; kingdom Viridiplantae; phylum Streptophyta; class Magnoliopsida; order Apiales; family Apiaceae; genus Kitagawia; species Kitagawia praeruptora. The sequence continues at coordinate 139,026,945 of CM075351.1, read as the reverse complement.
CTCTCTCTCTTAGGGAAATGACTCTTTGCTCCAGATGATTTGGTGAAGACAACAGAAATTTCATATTCAACTCCTTGGTGCTGTAAACCTTTCCATTCATCTGCAACTCAGTAACTAGCTTGTGAAACCTTTCAAACATCTCAGTGATGCTTTCCTTGGGCTGTGCCATGAAAGCTTCATACTGTGTGACCAGTATCTGTTTCCTGTTTTCTTTAACCTCATCAGTCCCTTCACACAACACCTCAATGTGATCCCACATCTCTTTAGCAGACGTGCATGATGCAATGTTTGCAAACATTGACATATCCATGGAATCAATGATGAGCAACATGAGGTGGCTGTCAAGAGCAACCTTCTCCCTTTCTGACTCTGTCCACTTTGATGGATCCTTGGCCTCATAAGCTCTAGGGATTGTTATGGTTCCAACAGTCTTCTCTGGTATCTCTTGTTGTGGAACAAAAGGACCATTCTTGAGAATCTCAGGATACAAGGGATGAGAGGCTTTGATGAACAACATCATCTTTATCTTCCAGAGGTTGAAGTTTTCTTTATCAAACTTAGGGACCTTCACCGTTCCTGTAGTCTTTGGTGTATTCGAACTCATGATCGTTTCTCTGTTTTTGAATAAACAGCCCTCTCTGATACCACTTGTTGAGTATTGAACACGGTAAAAGAATACAGAGGGGGGGGGGGTGAATGGATTCTTGAACTTTTCTTGGATTGAGTCTGTGTAGCAGATAAGTGCCTGTGTGTGCAGAAATTAAGGTGCGGATAAATAAACAACACAAGACACAATATCACTTTAATCTAATGTATATTAGATAAAGGTTGCTACAATCTGTGAATACAAATGGTAGTATTCTCAGCTTCGTTTTTCTCAGAGAGATATAGCTTACAGTGTATGAAAAACTTGACTCACAAAGTTACTAAGTTATGAAGTGAGGCTGTGTCCTTATAGAACATGGATACAGCCTGCTTACTACAAATAAGGTAGCTACAACATATTACTTTCTAGTCTGTCTATCCTTTTTGAGTAAGTGTCCAAACGGTTACAGATTTGACTTTGCAAAGCCTGTTTAGATCCACTTCTTTAGCTCCTTGTCTCTTCTATATCTCTCCAAGCTTCCTTGTAGGCTTTCCAGAGCACGTTACAGGTTGTGGTCCATAAAGTGCATTGGCTTGTTGTAGGTTTCTGACTTGTACAATTTCTTCAGTATTTTGTCTCCAAGAATGTATTCGAGAAGTGACTAAGTAAGTGATTCGAGAACTAGAATTGACTTGATCGATAACTCTGAGTTCTCGAATACTGTTATAGTGACATATCGAACCACTTCTCGAATAGCTCTTTTCCATCAGGATTCCTTGAGTTGTCGAATAGAGCATTTGACTTATCGAATCCTCGAGTTGTCGAATAGCTTTCTGAGTCTTTGAGATATCGAATGGAACTTTGACTTGTTGACTCTTTGAGAACTCGAATACCATCTTGACTTGTTGACTTCTTGAGTTCTCGAATAGAGTAGTAGACATATCGAATCCCTGAGATATCGAATGAGATATCGAACAGTGTATTCAGAGATATCGAATAGTGTCTTGAGATATCGAATCTCTGACTTCTCGAATGCTGGACTTCTCGAATAGACAAATATACTTCTCGAATTGGTACTTAGGCAAATTCTTCATTTCTTCAAATCCCAACTGTGATTATTTGGCAGTCTTTAACTCCTTGCTTGAGGCATGAACCATGGAACTTCTTTCAAGCATTATTCTAGACTCTATTTGTACAGTTACACAAATAGGATTTGATGCCTATTACAAGTACAATACAAACAGAAACTCTACAACTAGAGGTTCCCTCAGTTAAGAGGTCATGTAAGTAATGCAAAGCATTACAAACAATTAGGCTTGTTATTAGATGTATACAGGCATGCCTCTGTAACTAACAGCACATACAATTAAGATGTCATCATGCCTATCTTCATATCTTTTCATCATTAGGAATGTTGAAACCTTCGAATTTCTGACAAAGGAGGTCAATAAAATGATTGGTATTAAGTATGAATATACACTGAGTTTATTTGATAAAGCTTTTATAAAGGAGTTCAATCGAGAGATCAATATGATCTTTGAACTATTTTCAGGTTGCATTTGTCACTTGGTCAACCACCACAGTACATGAAGATGGCCAGTCTTTAGTACCTTCATGACAAACACAATCAGTGGCATCCCACTGGACTTCTATCACAAAGATAAGATGTCCTTGAATCCCTATCTGCATAGGTTGTTCATCTCAGTTGGAATAGAGAAAATCAAGCATTCATGAAAAGTGGAAGGGATTCAAGAGTTTCAAAAATCTTCATGTAAAATTGAATCAAGCATTCTCTGGAAAATATAGATATTTCAGAAAGAGATAGGGTTGAATTCGAATAAATCTAACATATAAAGCTCATTATCAATTGATAAATAGAAGACTTTCCAATAGATGCATCAACAATTGATCAAGCAAACATTCAAGAAATTCCTAATTATCCATAACCTCACTCTTGTCGACTAAGCACTAATATACTTAGCTACCAAAACCAGCCTGACAATAATGAGTTGAATAAATAAGAAGATCTCAATTCATTCTCGATTTTTGGATCAACAACGATACCAACCGGGAATTAATTTATGACGATTCAAAGAAAGAATACGAAATTTCTTTAGGCAATAAATTTGAACGAATCATTGATTAGGGGTACACGGCTATGCTTAACTTCCAATCCTTGCTAATAATCGCTTCCCACTTCGTGCTTATAACCTTCTCGTATTCTCTCCGCAACGTTCACATCGTATATAATAGCGTAGAAAGGTTCTAAAATACACGCTAAAATCTCAAGATAACATCCTCTAGACTGGTACGTAGCTCCAACTGCCCGCTTGGTTTATGCAGCTTCCGGTTCGCTGTCTTGCTTTTAGCCAAATCCTTCAACGATTCGAACTTCTACTCGCACGATATGCCGAAAGACCATTCAATATCGCAACGCTTGTTGAAGTATCCTTTCGCGATCCTTATCCAAAATCGTTCTACCCGACGTCTATCTTATACACGTACCCTAACCTTCCTAATCTGTTTCAGTGACCATAACCTGTAGCTCTGATACCAACTTGTAGCATCCCAAAATCTGGGGTACAGATCTGGGGCCACGATTCACTAATATCATTATCCAACCCAAAATATAAATAATGAATAATAATAAAAACCCCTTAACCAAGATCACATATAGGTTTTGGTATGAAACAAACTATCGCATTATAAATTTAAAACCATTCTCAAAATAAAACTGTTATACAATTTTTATAACTACATGAGATTTCTGTCTATCTAAATGTCCAACCTTGACCAATTCCTAATCACTATCCGATGAGATTCCGTAACCCGATCGTCTCCTCTCGCTGCTGGAAAACAACACCACTGACCATTACTAGGTCCACTAATCATCTCTATTAACTGAAGAAAATAAACAAGCAAGAGTGAGCCAACAATGCTCAGCAAGTGCAATAGTGATAACAATTTCAATAATGATGACAAATTTGATAAACAAAGGGGTTTTATTTCATTCTATGAAGGAATCAGTTATATCAACTTTCAGATTGCCACGAGGGTCAACAATTCACCATTAATGAGGTGCATCAGAAACTAGAACTGATAAGAGTTCCGATATCAAAATATTATTAAAACAGACTTTCAAGGAGTCAAGAACTAGACATCTCAATCGCTGAGTATAAATTAGAATTGGAATTTTTTTTTAAAAAAACATCAAGGTTAGGCTGCTGATCAGTCACGCACTAACCTTGGACAAACACACACAGCAATGTCCTTAATTTGATCCATGGCACACATTGGCCTTAACTTCTGACCATTAAACTGGTCTCCCCAAAGGAACATCTGTTGACCATTAAACTGGTCTCCCCGAAGGGACATCTGAAAAAAAAAACATTCCAATTCTAAATCCAACGCACTAGGTTTCGGGACAATCGACAACCTTTGCCAACCAACCGACTAGAAAACTCACGTTTGTAAACAACTCGTAATTAGGAGTTAATAAGAAACGACATCATCGTCTAGTATCGACAAGTTCGATACAACACGGGGGATAAACGAACAACCAAGATTCTCAACTGATATTGACAAGTTCGATACCACACAAGTTGGGGATTATAGAGAACGACAATTTGAATAAATACCAACAAGATGAATATGAATAATTGGAATTTATAACGTCAGCAATTTATCTAAAGAGAAATTTCACTTGAGCACATAAAAGATATATATTGTAATATTTTCAACCATCAAAACTCTGAGTTAAAGCGAAGATATGGTCAATTACTAGGCATACTGAAAAGTTTGAGTTTCCATAAGCAATAAAATGGCTTAAACATTTGTTTGAAAAATGATTCCAATATGGAACAGTTCAGATCGATTTGAAAAAAAACATTTTTCTAAATGGGGTCCATTGGTGAAGATATGCTAGAATCAAGAGTTTCGCTAGCAGGCTTTCATAAGAGTTTAAGATCTTGGATTTCCTTTATTTAGGGAATTCTTAAACCAATTTGACGAAAATAGAAGAAATGGCATTCTAGGGATAAGAAAATGAGCGAGAAAGGTTATTTGTAAAGTTCTTTGCAAATGAGATATTTGAATTACGGGTAGGGGAGATAAATAGCATCACGCTTATCTGAAAAAGTATATGTGTCATCTGCCATCTATACTTGGCCAAATCATCACATACTACAAATAAACTAAATTGTATCACATGAACAATAAGCGAATAGCAAGAACACTTGCCTCGATTCGTGGAGTTCCTGATTTTAACATCGATACTCAACTTAGCTTCTCGTCAGTCTGTTTCCTTACATGTGGGTTTCTTACTTGGCCCTATTTTAATCTTTACTTCATCGTCCGCTAAACTTAACGTCACTTCACCCATCGGCTTTGATACTTGTCCTTCTGTTCATCCTTCAGATTACTCGCGCACTGTCCTTGGCCAGGTTTCCTATTCAAACCTTTTCAAGGTCAAATACTATTTTAGTATCCAACTAAGCAAAATCTTATTATTTTGCTTTATTCTACCCATACGCGTCCTATCTCGCTTACACACATATTTTATATAGACATATACAATCATTTTCACAAAATAGCTTTAATATAACCACTAGGTCAAATACTTACTTTACATAAATACTTAACACAAATGGTCACTTAATACTTAAATATTAACTAGTGGAAAACACTTCAAAATAATACCACATCTCAATTCTTCACATCAACTATTACATATTTACCTAGACTCTTAGAAATCATAACATACTTTCAAATCATCAAAATTAAATAGATTTTTAAATAAATTTGCAGGGGAATTTTAGAAAATTTTTGCATGAAGTATTCGTAAATAGGACTATTTCCCTGTTTTTCAATTCAAGTTTTAACCTCAAAAATTATTCCAAAACAAAGCTGCCTCAACTTGCAGCAACAGGAAAGTAAACAAATAAGAAAAGTACCCGCCCAGACATGCGGCACCTAAACACGTAAGGAAAAGTAACCGCCCAGACATGCGGCACATAGCACGTAAGGAAAAGTAACCGCCCAGACATGCGACACATATCACATAAGGAAAATAAACTAACAATTTACCTTTACTATATTTATCATTTGGAAGTCATCCATATAACTCACCACTACATAGTTGACAAGTTTAGCATTTAACAAATATTATGACTCAACTACAACATTCAATTCATATAAACCATTTACAATTAGCAAACTCATATAAACTCCAACATTATACGATAAATAATAAATAGTAAATAAAAGTCATTTAACCACATATATTTCACCACCAGGTACTTGACCACTACTACGACAATTATTTATCCATATATAGACCAACAGCAACAAATTGACAATTTTAGCTTCCAACAATTAATACGACTCGATTTATAACATTTAGCACATAGACACTTACAAATTAGCCAACTCATAAACTTTTAACACCTTATATACAGTAATAACAATTAACAATTTACGATTATTACCAACTAATCCGAACACATATCAGACTCACATCTTTTCTCAACAATTATGATTACCAACATACTTCCCGATTTAACTTTCGGAAATACAACAATATTTATAATTAACAACATTAGTCTAATTACTAAAATTAATACACTTAACTCACAATTAATACCTAAATCATAATTAGCCACCAACAATTATAATTAACAATTATGCTTTCCGAATTAAATAACGGAAATTAAAACAATATCTCGCAATTTAAAACTAATTAAATTAGAGCAATTAATTAATTAAATACACGCGAACACGCGCATCTCAATTATACCTTTCCTTTCCGGTGACCACCACCACCGGTGGCGGCTCTACTCCTGCCGAACCTTCACCATAGCACAGCCTCGCCGCCTGTTACGCCACCACTGCCTTCCCCTCCATTGTCTTTTTCATCCCTCCGCCCTCTTCTTCCAACACAGCACCCACGCCCCATATACACAAAACGTATATATACATATACATACATAAGGTTTAATTAGGAAGAAAGGATGGAAAGATTAAGAGAGGGAGATTGAGAAGGGAGATATAGAGAGAGAGTCGAGAGTTGTATTGAAGAAGAAAGAGCTGGGGTATTCTCAGGAGTTCTAGAGAAATCAGGGGAGGGGTGGTTTTTTGTTAACATAGATTTTGTTTTGTTTTTTTTTTTGTTTAAAGCTTGAATAAATAATAATTAAATCTGGAAAATGCAAAGAAAATTATTTTCAGATTTTTGAAATAAATTTCGTAAAATCACCTTCTCCCCCATACTTTTAAAATAACTATAGGGTCAAGAATGAATTAATTATGAGTTTTGCAAGTTTTGATCCTTTAAATGCAACATAACTCTTAAAATCAATTAAAAATCCTTAAACACCCAAAATAATTCTCGCAATAATTTTAAAAACTAAATAAATATATAAAGATAATATTATGAAAGATTTCATGATTTTTAACAACTCCGATAATTTTATAAAATTGTCAGAGGATAAAAAATGCATGATTTAAACATATTTAAATTCTCAAAAATATAAATAAAAATACAAACTTACACGGAACACAAAAATTACCATGTAAACACATAAACACAACATCACATATATTCCACCTTTACAACAATATTCACATAATATAATTCATAATTTATAATTTATATTAAATAAATAATTTTAAATTCAAAATTTTCTAAGTCGTTATAAAACATACCCTATGTGTACTATATTGTGAACTTAAAATTTTTGTTTTTTTTAGAGAAAACGTAAAGCATTTGGAAGTAGTATGTTACTTGGAAGTTACTCCCTCCGTCCCATCCATTTGTTAACATTTCAAAATAGAGTGTTTGGCACGCATTTTAAGATGGATTTTAAGGATAGTTGCATAATTTATTTTTGAAATTTTTTTTTTTGTATAAAAATAGAAAAATCATATTTTTATAAAAAAGAAGAAAATGTTAAAAATAAATTATGGAACTATCCTTAAAATTTACCTTAAAATGTGTGCCAGAAAGTGACAAAAGAAATGTTAACAATTGGATGGGACGGAGGTAGTGATTAATAACATTATAGTATTGATTTTATGTTATCCGTTTTATTCTGTTAGGCTTTCATGCTTTTACTTTTTTGGAATAATGTAATGAAATAAAAAAAATCATGATTACATGTAACTTTATTTACACATGTTTATTTTGTACATTAAATTATATTTTTCAAAATATGGCAATATCCTAACTGTGTAAGACTTATTTACACTACTAGAAATATGTCAATAAACATCGGTTTCTGGCCGTTGTTAAAAAAAATCTGACCGATGTCTATGCGAGTGTAGAGAAAGGTCAAAAACTTTAGACATCGGTTTTTAGCCGTTGTCTATTATCGACTTAGACATTAGTTTCTTAAATATTTCTGATGTCTAAGCTTCATTACGTGCAGTAGTTCTTTTTAAATTATGATATATTATGTGCATTAGATCAACATAAACATAGCACGGACAAGTTAAATAATGACATATACATCGATTTCTTGGTAAAAACCGATGTTTTATGTTATATGAGACATCAGTTGGTATGTGAAACCGATGTTATATAGTGTTACAGTGCCTAATATATGAAGACAGAGACATCGGTTGTTTGGTAAGACTGATGTTATATGCTGTATTAGACATCGTGTTCATTAACAAAATCGATGTTATATGTTCCAGTAGACATCGTTTTCAGTAACAAAACCGATGTTATATGTCCTAACAGACATCGGTTTTTAGCCATACTCCGATGTTATATCAAATTTCTCCTTCATTGCAAAATTTCTGAAAAATATCAAATCCACAACCAAAAACAAACTAAAACAAATACCAAATTTCAATTATCATTGCAAAACCAATCCAGTATACAAGGACGAAACTGAATGCAAAATTCTTAAAGCTAATATACTATCAAGTCCAAATCCATCCCTACATTGCAAATTAGTACTAAATACTACAAGTACCATCTGACAAACAAAATAAAGACTAGCTTAAATATCAACATGTATGCCTCAAGCTCTTCCTCAGTGTAATTCCCTTCTGCTTTGAGCTACCTTTTCATGTCCGGTTGAAGCTGCATTAACACAATTGAACCTACAAAGACCACCAAAAAGATTCCGGCTCATTATAACTTATCAAAATACTAGTATTGCACAAGTTAAAGATTTAGTACACAGCCTCTTAGATTCTAGGCATAAACTGATAAAAGTCATAAAACTAGACAAGAGGAGACTATTTACATTGAAGTATCTTACATTAATTAGACACCTCAAAAATTCTAATCACACTTCCGGAAGATAAAGCAACAGAGAGGAACAGGCTGTTATTTACATTTACTATTATGTATGTTTAAAAAAGTATCTAAACAGAAACAATATGCATTCAAATTTTAGGAGAAGGATTAGAGTTACCTTTCGACAATTCTTAAAAATTCTTGTCACATGAGATGGATTTTTCCAATTCCAGCCAAATCCATTATGATTTGGACCACACATCTCTTTGATTAAATATTGTTTCCTTAACAATCTAATCTGACCTGAAACTCCATTAAAGCAAATATACAAGCGCTCTATTAAATCGATCTGTCATTATCTTTTTCACATTAATAATACGTCCTTTCTTATAGACAAAGAGAGTTGGTCTTGGACTTAATTTAACAACTTATAACCGAGGTAGTATAATTGTGTGTGACAGAGTAAACCATAGTAGTGATCTGAACAGAAACTTAATTTAACATGACAAGCAGCAAGACTTCGACACACTAGCACTCAAAAGGACTGTAAGTATTTATACCTTAATGATAACATGACTTACATCTTGTAGTAAAACACAGTAGCTTCTCCAGAAGTAGAAGAGGGAATCAGATTCTTGTCAATGATGGAAAGAATGTCATTGCAAATATTGGAGAGCTTATCCTCTACCTTCTGGCGATAGCCCTTAATTAGTTTAACATTTTGTTCATTTCCCTTAGACTCTTCCTTCTGCTTAATGGATGACATTATGCGCCAAGAAGCTCTTCCAGCACCAATAACATTTTTGTACCCAACTGAAAGCAGGTTTCTCTCCTTAACAGTGAGCTCAACATCAAGCTTCACAACTTTCTTCATACAGTCCACCATTTCTGTATATAATCAACAAGATTTTCTAAGATTTGCAATGTAATTAGTCTACTCTGAAAACATCACCTAACCTACACATACTTTAACATCCCAACATTTATCTTAAAATAATAAACATTTTTAAGTCCATTAAATAAAATTCTCCAAAAATTAACCAATCCAAACCATACCAATCTCCAACTTATAATCCGTAAAATAAACTTACAATTAAATTGTCCAACTCCAAATTCAACATAAACTTACTAAAGTCCGAATAAAATTCTAGAATTCTATTAAAATGCAAGAAAATAAATGAGCTCCGCTAAATCCGCACTCGCGCTCATCCCATAAGATAGCCCACCTAATTAAGGTTACCTGCCGGAAGAAAATAAAGAAACAAAAATCGGCAGTGAGCGAAAGCCCATATACGGATAACAAATGATGACAAGGTGAACAAGAGTTAAACGCGATGACAATAATAACAAAAACAAAATATCTAAGGGAGAAATAAAGACAAAATTGGACAAAATAAAATACCATAAAATCTTAAAACCACAATAAACACATACATGCTTTTTAATCCAAAATAGTTGTACTTTACACATATTCTTACACTTACAAACAATACTCAAAATATCTTTACTAACATGGGAGACGATCTTACACAGACAGGGTTTGCATAGCACAAAGCAACTACTATCCAGATTCAGACAGGGATCACAAGGCAATAAGCACATGCTCCCAGAATGGCCAAAATCACACAAACTGACTAGTCATGACTATACGTGTCCCACTACTCCGGCGACACGCCTATGCTATTTATACACCGCATAGGAAGTGCCAAACACGAGATATCCCCTCGCGACGGATGTATTACGAACTCCCAAATCACAATTATATCAAAATATAACCAAAAACATAGTCCTCAAATATCACAAACCCAATTATATTACAAAATAGACAAAGAATAGCGAAATCACAACCTGATCAGTTCTGAAAAATGGGAAATTACACTATGAAGATTACTTCAAATCAAAAAGTACAAAACATGAAAATCATAGGAAATTCCAAGACCTTTCCAGAATGGTAAGGCTCGTTAAAAACGGACAAATAACGAACTCAGAAATTAGATATTTGCGAACAGCAAAACAGAATCAGCCCCTGACTTATTTAGTATTATGCTATTTACGACTACAAAATCATAGAATTTAGCAGCGGAGTGTAAACAAGAAACGTAGAACGCGGAAATACCTTTCTGTAGATATATTACTCATAAAATATGCACAAAATTTCAATTTAATACGAATTTTCAAAGTAGGAGTATCAGTTAAGAAAATTCCCTGGCAGGTCACTAAATTCGCAAAATACACGTATTTATGCATAGAAACTCAGAAAAGTTAAAGAATCAAAGTTGTAGATAATTCAAATACCTTTCCAGGGACAGTAAAACCATAATCATAAGACAAAAATCGAATTTTATACAGATTTTACAAGAACTCAGCACATGTAAAAGACCAAATACGACAATTCTTTACAATCGTAACGAAGTAAAAAGCACAAAGATGATATCCGTACCTTAAAACTCAGAAATTATGAATGATGATGAAGAATTTCAGATTGCCCAATCACTCTGTTACGGCATAATTTCGGTTGCCTCTATTATCTCCCAAATTTCCTAATACGAATCTAGTAAAAATTAACTTAACCCCCAAGTTAATTATTTCCTCTCTCTGAAACGAGGAAAGAATCAATCCCAATCAATTTATGATAAAAAATATCTCTAAACGATATCCTTCAAATCAGGAAGATATCACAACGATATAATTTAAAGAGATAAAATCTACTAATTCCCAAAATACATCCCTTAACAATCATAGGGATTAAAAACCAATCCTTTTAACAGAACTGCGTTGGCTTGATCCTTATAAATATAAGGTACGCAGGCATCTTGGAAAGGGATCCGATACACGAGACAAATCGAGACACCTCTTAAGTCCAGCCCCAAACATCCAAAATCCCAAATCCGCTATTTTTATAATTCGTTATTCCAGCAACCTTCGAAATCTGTTATCACCAAATTCCTCCGTTAACAATTGGCGCTAGAAGGAGGGGATATATTTTTTGATTGTGGAGGACAATCAATTCATACGCATGGGGGGTTCTCATGGATCTGGAGCTGCTTTAATGGAGGAGCTAAGCGGTAGAGGCGGCGGCTCTATTCTGAATTAAGATAAATTTTCTTATGATTTTGTCCATACAAATCTGTTATCTTATAAAATTCGTAGTAAATTCAATACATGTCGGATTTTGATGATTTTTAATGATTCGGAAAGCTTGTTAAATTGCCTATAACTTTCGTTCTTTGAGTTTTCTCAGATTATATCTCGATCTATTCTCGAAATCACAAAATACAATCAGATCTCGTTTTTTCAGCATCGAGAAGTAGATCAGCAGGCGTTTTATTTAATTCCCGATTCGTTATAAGTCCGTTTTTTATGAGCCTTATATCGCCGGAAAGGTCTTTTCGTTCTCTACAACTTTCGTGTTTTGTGTTTTTCCAGAAAAAATCGTTTAGAAGGTCAAAAATGCCAAAAACAGATCTGGGCAGAATTAGAATTGTGAAGATTTTCAAGATTTTAGGTGTTATCTTCGTGTTACATGATTTTGGAAGGCTCTTAATTAAAGAGTTTATTATTTTGGAAGGCCCTCCTTTATGGGGTAATATTTTGAAAGACTCTTAATTGAATAATTTATTATTTTGGAAGGCCCTCCTTTGTAGGGTTAAGATTTTGGAAGGCTCTTAATTAAAGAGTTTATTATTTTGGAAGACCCTCCTTTGCATGGGTAATTATTTGGGAAGGCTCTTATTCGAAGAGTTGATTATTTTGGAAGACCCAATTCTGATGAGGGTAATATGTGAAAAGACGATCTTCTCTAAGGAGAGTTTTAATAAAACTATAAAGATTTTATAGAACATTATCTCCCAGGAGGAGAGTGTTTTTGGAATTTGGATATGACCTCCCGAGAGGAGGGTATCACCCGATGATTTAAATCCTTGCAAAAACCGTACTTCCGGGGGGATGTTCGTACTTCCGACACCTCATCAAGGTACGATTTTTCAGCTACATTATCTCCCGGGAGGAGAGTGTTTCTGGAATTTGGATATGACCTCCCGAGAGGAGGGTATCCCGATAATTAAATCCTTGCAAAAACCGTACTTCCGGGGGGATGTCCGTACTTCCGGCGCCTCATCAAGGTATGACTTTGGGAATATGACCTCCCGAGAGGAGGGTATTTCTAGAATGAGGATACGACCTCCCGAGAGGAGGGTATTCCGAGATATATTTCTCAGATTTTTTAGGAATGCGACCTCCTTGAAGGAGGGTATTTCTTGCTAAGTTTGTTTTTCAGGAAATTGCTTGGAATGCTTTGAATGACTCTTCCGGATAATGCTTGACCCTCCAAGATAAATTCTCTCACACCTACAAAACTTATTATTTAATTCTCGCATATTGTCTCGTTTACATCTACATGCGCATTACGGGCACCTAGGTGCTCCATATTTTTTACTAATCTTAATCTCCTAGTTATTTCAGTGACTCAGGAAATTTGGAAGATCGAAGCATTCTTAGTTCTCCACTGCAGCAAGCTACACTGAAGAACTGGGGGATAGTTGTTACGGCATAATTTCGGTTGCCTCTATTATCTCCCAAATTTCCTAATACGAATCTAGTAATAATTAACTTAACCCCCAAGTTAATTATTTCCTCTCTCTGAAATGAGGAAAGAATCAATCCCAATCAATTTATGATAGAAAATATCTCTAAACGATATCCTTCAAATCAGGAAGATATCACAACGATATAATTTAAAGAGATAAAATCTACTAATTCCCAAAATACATCCCTTAACAATCATAGGGATTAAAAACCAATCCTTTTAACAGAACTGCGTTGGCTTGATCCTTATAAATATAAGGTACGCAGGCATCTTGGAAAGGGATCCGATACACGAGACAAATCGAGACACCTCTTAAGTCCAGCCCCAAACATCCAAAATCCCAAATCCGCTATTTTCATAATTCGTTATTCCAGCAACCTCCGAAATCTGTTATCACCAAATTCCTCCGTTAACACACTACAAAACCTAATACATGTATTTATAGCATAAAACCCATAAGTTCTAAATTCTAAATCAAATATGATAGTCTATACACAAGGGATTTGAGGGTTTTTACCTTAAAACTCCAAAATCCTTCTCCCAATTAGATTGTATTACCCATCTCTTTCTCTTCCTCCTTCTCTTTCTCCTCCAACTTTTCCTTCTTCCCCTTTGAACAAAATAACGTAACTTTAACCTCTTTCCCTTTTTCTCTTTTCTTTTTTTCTTTCTTGTAACGTCTTTTTTTTCTTTTCTTTTCTTTTTTATAAATCAATTAATATTTAGTATTAAATAGTATAAATATATTGTGGTCTTACATTCTTCCCTCCTAAAAGAAATTTCGTCCTCGAAATTTATCATACATACCTTTGCTCAAAAAGATGTGGATAACGTGCACGAACAATTTCCTCCGTCACCCAAGTAGCCTCTCTTTCTGAATGTCCTTTCCACAATACCCTCACAAAAGGAATCGTTCGGCGACGCATTACCCTTTCTTCACGCTCTAAAATTCTTTCGGGTTCCTCCTCATAGGTCAAATCCGGTCGAACTTTATCTAAGGGACAATTTATCACATGCGACGGGTGATAATTATATCCTCTCAATAAAGACACATGAAACACATTATGCACCCTTGACAATTGAGGCGGCAAAGCCAACTTATATGCTACCTCTCCCACTTTTTCTAACACTTCAAATGGGCCAATGAATCTTGGATTCAACCTGCCTTTCAACCCAAAACGATGTACTCCCTTCCATGGAGAAACCTTTAAGAATACTTTTTCACCAGGCTCAAAACTTAAACTCCTACGATGCACATCTACATACTTCTTTTGTCGGTCTTGAGCCTGTCTCAATTTTTCCCTTATCACCATTACCTTCTCATTAGTCTCTTGAACTATTTCGGGCCCTTCCAACTTCCTCTCACCAATCTCATCCCAACATACAGGTGTTCTACATCTCCTCCCATACAAAGCTTCGTACGGTGCCATCCCAATACTAGCTTGCCAACTATTGTTGTAAGCAAACTCTACAAGCGGTAAGTGTTCGTCCCACCTGCCAGCCCAATCTAGTGCACAAGCCCTCAGCATATCCTCTAAGGTTTGAATGGTTCTCTCCGATTAACCATCTGTTTGCGGATGAAATGCTGTGCTGAAACTAAGTTTAGTACCCCATGCCTTTTGAAATCCTTCCCAAAATCGAGATGTAAACCATGGATCTCTATCTGAAACGATACTAACTGGAACCCCATGCAATCTCATAACTTCATCTCTATAAATTTCAGCCAATTTGTCCACTGAATCAGTTGCCCGAATTGCAAGAAAATTGGCAGATTTCGTAAGTCGGTCCACAACCACCCAAATAGCATCATGTTTCTTCAATGTTCTAGGTAAATCCATAAGGAAGTCCATGCATATATGTTCCCATTTCCACTCGGGTATCTCCAATGAACGTAATTCCCCACCTGGCCTTTGGTGTTCAATCTTCATAAGTTGACAAGTCATACACCTTGACACATAATCAGCAATATCCCTCTTCATGCCACTCCACCAAAACTGATCCTTCATGTCCCTATACATTTTGGTACTACCGGGATGTACAGAAAAAGGTGAGTTATGAGCTTCCGCTAAAAGCT
Organism: Kitagawia praeruptora; assembly: GCA_037693485.1. Taxonomy (NCBI): domain Eukaryota; kingdom Viridiplantae; phylum Streptophyta; class Magnoliopsida; order Apiales; family Apiaceae; genus Kitagawia; species Kitagawia praeruptora. The sequence goes on along the minus strand of CM075351.1, from coordinate 139,011,455 downwards.
CCTCTCGAATAGCTGATCTTGGAACGCACAATCGCCCCAAAAGCCAAACAACGCCATGATCATCCACGTTAAAATCTGATGGCTTACCATCTTGAATATTCTGAACAATCTCTTGCATCTCTAAGTCCTCCTTATGTGCTTCCTTAATCCTAGAAATCAATGTCGGTTCCATTTGCAAATTAGCCAACACACCAGCCACACCTCGCACACCAAGAGCCATCCCCATTCTTTGTACTTCTTCTTGCAACTCATTAGGTAATGAAAATAAGAAAGAAAGCTGACCAGAATTTTTACGACTGAGTGCATCTGCAACAACATTAGCCTTACCAGGCTTATACTGAATCTGCACATCATAGTCCTTAATCAACTCGAGCCATCTACGTTGCCTCATATTGAGCTCCTTCTGGGTGAAGATGTATTTAAGAATTTGGTGATCAGTCCAAATCTCGCAAGAAACCCCATACAAATAATGTCGCCATAACTTTAGAGCAAACACCACGGCGGCCAACTCTAAGTCGTGAGTCGGGTAATTTTCCTCATGTGTCTTCAGCTGTCTAGATGCATATGCAATCACCTTACCATGCTGCATTAAAACCGCTCCTAACCCCTTTCTTGAAGCGTCACTATAAATAACAAATCCCTCAGACCCTGATGGTAGTGTCAATACTGGAGCTGTAGTCAACCTCTTCTTTAGTTCCTGAAAACTCTGCTCACACTTATTTGTCCAGATAAATCGATTATTCTTTCTCGTCAACCGTGTCAAAGGCATAGAGATAGTAGAAAAACCTTCCACAAACCTTCGGTAATACCCAGCTTGTAGGAATTTATGGACGAGCGGAAGCGCAAATAACAATTATTTCCGTAAAAACATGTATCGCACATATAGAAAAGCATATAAATAAATAAGCGAGGGAATCGTAACCATACCTTAAAAATTCGAAGATGGTTTGGATGGTTGCAAGCAGTTGCTTCTCAGAGTGTGAAGCACTCTACCGGTATCCACCAAGATTGATTCTTCGATGAAGCTTTTATAAAACTCGAAGCTTTATAAAAATGGTGCCTTGATCTTTTTGAGAGAGAGAGAGAGAGAAAGAAGATGGAGGCTACTAGGGTTTTCACAAAACCACAATGCATACAAAAACACCTCTCATCTCATTCTTTATATAGGGCTCATGTAGGTTTAGTATATTTAATATATCATGTATATATTAATATATATAAATCCCACAAATTGTTTAAATAATAATTAAACTATTTTAATCATTATTAAAAACAACTTGCTCTCTCAAAATACCTTCATCAATAAATTAATCTTTTTATGGTGTGACCCTGTAGGTTCAATATTAAGCCGGTAGTAGAAATAAATAATAATAAACCTTTTATTTATTATTTATATGAATTCTAAAATTCATTAAATATAATTAACTGATTAATTATATTTATTCTACATCGTGAGTGATGCTTCTCAACATATCGCGACTATCCGGATAACATGAATTCACTGCTTAGAATACCAAGAACCTGTCAGTGCTAGTTACCGTACAATCAATTCCTTCTACCCTACAATATCCCGATTAAATACAAGGCATGGAACTCGTGTCAAGCCTATCAAATTTAATCATATGATTTCTTATTCATAATGCAAAGTTCATATTAATGCAAATTAGAAACTTCTTTCTAATTTCATACACTCTGGCCAGAGATTCCGGAACTAGCATCATAAGAATAGCATAGGATATTCTCTTCTTTTACTGGAAGGGGTAGATCCTTTATTGACCGTTAACTATCTCCATACACAAATCCCTATGCCCAGAATAGACCTAATGGATGTCCTTGAGACTAAGGACTAAACCAAAGCATAGTTCATTATATACAAGATTACTATAACGATCTCAAGTCTAAGGACACTTGTACAACTATCACTCAGTGAACAACTATCGACACGTGAGTAAACTCCATTAGTTGTTCAACTTATCGAGTCATGTTCAGTGAACTTATTCCCTAATAAGCACCTACATACTAGCTATAGTGTCACCACACAAATGCCTATGAGAACAGACATCCTCTTGAAAGGAGCAAGCATAGTATGTACCAATCTTTGCGGATTCACTAACTTCCGATTAGTTATCCTATGATCAGGAACTGTTTAAGTCTAGAGTTATCATCTTCTAGATCTCACTATTATAATCTCATTATAATTCTAGAAGCTTTACTTTAAACCATGGAATATCTTATTTAAAACAGTTTAAATAGATAAAGCCCGTAATAAAACCAAAACAAGTATTTTATTAATATTAATGAAATCAAATAAGAATACAAGAAAGTTCTTCCTAACTCATCATACATGATTGGATTTAGGACAAACACTTTCAATCTCCCACTTGTACTAAAGCCAATTACCCTGGTATCTAATACCCATCTTCTCTTTATGACGATCAAAGTGAATCTGAGACAATGACTTTGTGAGTGGGTCTGCTACGTTGTTATGTGTGTCAACTCTCTCAACCTTGACATCTCCTCTTTCAATGATTTCCCTATTCAAATGAAAGCGCCGCAAAACATGTTTGGAATTTTTATGAGACCTAGGTTCCTTGGCTTGTGCTATTGCTGCGTTGTTATCACAATACAACACAATAGGCTCTTCAATGCTAGGAACAACTCCCAACTCAGAAACAAATTTCCTCATCCAAACGGCTTCTTTTGCAGCCTCACTTGCAGCTATATACTCTGCTTCCGCTGTGGAGTCAGCCGTTGTAGACTGTTTGGAACTCTTCCAACTAATCGCACCACCATTAAGAGTAAACACGTACCCTGACATGGATTTGCTATCATCACTTTCTGATTGAAAACTAGAGTCAGTATAACCCTCTATTTTCAACTCAGATCCACCAAAAACAAGAAAAATATCCTTAGTCCTTCGCAAGTACTTAAGGATGTTCTTCACTGCTTTCCAGTGGTCTTCACCTGGATCAGACTGATATCTGCTCGTCACACTAATTGAATAAGCAACATCAGGCCTAGTACATAACATCGCGTACATGATAGATCCTATTGCTGAAGCATAAGGAATCTTACTCATACGCTCTCTTTCCTCAGTTGTCTTAGGACACATCTTCTCGGAAAGGGATACTCCATGGCTCATCGGTATGAGACCTCTCTTGGAGTTTTCCATGCTAAACCTTTTAAGCACTTTCTCGATGTATGTACTCTGGGTAAGACCTATCATTCTTCTAGATCTATCTCTATAGATCTTCATACCAAGAATGTAGGATGCTTCACCCAAGTCCTTCATAGTGAAGTTCTTCGATAGCCAAACTTTGACTGATTGCAGCATCGGTATATCATTTCCTATAAGAAGTATGTCATCCACATACAATACAAGAAATGTTACCGTGCTCCCACTAACCTTCTTGTAGACACATGGTTCATCTATGTTTTTGATAAAACCAAACTCTTTGATTGTCTCATCAAAACGGATGTTCCATCTACGAGAAGCTTGCTTTAACCCATATATGGTTCGCAGCAGCTTACATATTAGGTGTTCATTCCCTTTGGAAACGAAACCCTCTGGCTGTGTCATATACACTTCCTCTTCAAGTTTCTCATTGAGGAAGGCCGTTTTCACGTCCATTTGCCAGATCTCATAGTCGTAGTAAGCAGCAATCGCAAGCAAAATCCGAATTGATTTAAACAGGGCTACAGGCGAAAAAGTTTCATCAAAGTCAATCCCTTGCCTTTGTCTGAATCCTTTTGCCACGAGCCTGGCCTTATAGGTCTCCACCTGGCCATCTGCTCCAATCTTTCTTTTGTATACCCATTTGCACTCAATAGGCTTCACATCCTCTGGTGCTTCAACCAAAGTCCATACTTCGTTGGTATACATAGAATCCATTTCGGATTTCATGGCACTTTGCCATTTCTCTGAGTCAACACTACTCATAGCCTCATTATAGGTCATAGGGTCATCATCATCAATGATTGACAACTCATTGTCATTCTCAATGACAAGGCCATAATACATCTTAGGTTGGCGAGACACTCTCTCTGACCTACGAATGGGTTGTACCACAGAAGGTTGTTCAGTCTGAACAGGTGTTTCCTCTTGAACCGTAGTAGTTTGTGTTTCTTGAACTTCATTAAGTTCTATTTTGCTCCCACTGTTTCCTTCAAGGATAAACTGTTTTTCCAAGAAGGTAGCATGTCTAGAGACAAAAACACTATGATCGGTGTAGAAGTAATACCCTAAAGTCTCTTTAGGATATCCCACAAAACTACATTTTACGGATCGAGATTCCAGCTTATCAGGGTCAACTTTCTTGATATAAGCCGGACATCCCCAAATCTTAACGTGTTTAAGACTCGGTTTCCTTTCTTTCCATATCTCATATGGGGTTTGAGGAACAGATTTGGAAGGCACCTTATTTAGTAAATATGCTGAGGTTTCCAATGCATAACCCCAAAGGAATACTGGAAGATTTGCATAGCTCATCATGGACCGAACCATGTCTAACAAAGTTCGATTTCTCCTTTCCGATACTCCATTCAACTGTGGAGTATATGGAGGAGTCCACTGAGAGACTATACCATTTTCTTTGAGATAATCTAGAAACTCTCCATTCAAGTATTCACCACCTCGATCTGATCGAAGGGTTTTAATACTATGTTTGGTTTGCTTCTCCACTTCATTCTTATATTCTTTGAACTTTTCAAAGGCTTCAGATTTGTGTTTCATCAAATACACATATCCGAATCTAGATCGATCATCTATGAAAGTAATGAAGTACGAAAATCCGCCCATGGCTTGCGTAGACATCGGTCCACATACATCTGTGTGTACTAATCCTAGCAAATCTGCAGCCTTCTCTCCATGTCCACTAAATGGAGATTTGGTCATTTTACCCAATAGACAAGACTCACATGTAGGATATGATTCAAAATCAAAGGGTTCAAGTAACCCTTCCTTATGCAATGTTCGAAGTCTATTTTCACTAATATGACCAAGTCTGCAGTGCCACAAATAGGTGAGATTTTCATCATCCCTTTTCCTTTTATTAGTATGTTCAATTTGTAGTAAATTATGCTCAACGTCACATACATACAGACCATTATTTAAAATACCACTACCATAAAGAACACTATTTCTAAGAATTGAACATTTATTATTCTGAATAACAAACGAAAATCCAGCCAAGTCTAACATGGGAATAGAAATAATATTCCTCACAATTGAGGGAACAAAATAACAATTATTTAAAACAATAGTCTTGCCCGTAGGCATATGTAAATCAAATGATCCTACAGCTTCAGCAGCAACTCTTGCTCCATTTCCCATCCGTAGAATCACCACCTCTTCTTCAAGAGTCCTACTTCTCCTTAGTCCCTACAACGAATTGCAAATGTGAGAACCACAGGCGGTATCTAATACCCAAGTAGAAATTTGATTTAGTGACATATTCACTTCAATCATGAACATACCTGAATCAGAAGCGGTAGTCCCACTACCCTTCTTCTTCTTCAACTCTGCAAGGTAAACCTTGCAGTTCCTCTTCCAGTGCCCCACCTTGTTACAGTGGAAGCAAACTGCTTTGCTCTTGGGGTCTTCAGCTTTTGGTGGAACCGGCTTTTTCTCACCTACTTTCTTCTTCTTGGGAGGGTTCCTCTTCCTTTTCTTAGGATTGGAACCATCACCAATTAGAAGAACAGAACTCTTCTTGGAGGGAAAATTCGATTCCGTAGTTTTCAACATGTTGTGGAGTTCAGCCAGGCTAACGTCCAACTTATTCATGTGAAAGTTCACAACAAACTGTGAAAACGAACCGGGAAGTGATTGCAAGACCAAGTCTTGACTTAGCTCCCTATCCATGACAAAACCAAGCTGTCCAAGACGTTCAATCAAATTGATCATCTTAAGTACATGGTCATTCACAGATGATCCCTCCGACATCCTACAACGGAACAGCTCCTTTGATATCTCATATCGAGCTGTCCTCCCTGCCACATCATACAACTCTTGTAGATGCTCTAGGATAGTGTGAGCATCCATAAGCTCATGTTGCTTCTGTAGCTCAACGTTCATGGAAGCTAGCATGATACATTGAGCAACATTAGCATCATCTATCCACTTACGATACACAACATGTTCATCATTATGTGCATCGTCAGCAGGTTCAGCAGGCTTAGGTGAGTCAAGCACATATTCCAGCTTCTCAACCCTGAGAACAATTCTCAAGTTTCGAAGCCAGTCAGCAAAATTCGGACCAGTCAATTTGTGAGCATCTAGTATGCTCCGGAGTGATAGTGCAGCAGACATAGTGTATATAGTAAATCTGTAAATGATAAACACATAACAACACTTAGCAAATATTCAATTTCATTTTAAAACACTATATGAATCGGGTCTTTATTCATAAGTGGCTCCCACTAGTTTATCTAATTTATACAACCCCCTAAGTGAAAAATTAAGCATTCATAATGCTAGTGGGAATAGGGATCCTACATTCCATCACACAACCTCGGCTGTAGCACGAAACGCCATGTAATGTTCAATAGGCAGACAACTCTTGTCAATTACATCTCATGTTATTCCCTAATAAAACTTTAGCCTCTCGAATAATTGAGTCACGGCTGTAGCACGACAAACTCAATATTCTAAGTCAAGTCTAACCCAACATTCCGTACAATTAAATCAGTCTCCAACGGCCCACGGCTGTAGCACGTAACGACCATTAGATTCTAATTTATTATACACATCTCTATGTAATAGACAAGTATTTCTTATTCCGAAATCAAAGCCCTCGGCTGTAGCACGAAATGACAACGATTTAAAAATAAGAACTACTTTCTACCATGTTGGAAGGCTATGACCGACACAAGCCCGTTGTGTCATTGGCCAATTACTACTTGATATTATTTAATTTTAGAGGGATTATATTATGTTACAATCATAATCATATTATAAAGAGATTCTTCCTTTTAAATTAAATATTTCAAATCAATAATCGATAATTGGATGATTCCCAGATCGGGGGGAGCATTGTCAAGAGGCGTCACTTAATACCCCTTTCTTATAGATCGAAATCCGTTTTTGACAGAATCATCCTTTCTCAATATTGAAAATTCATATTTAATTACGTGTTTCAAAAACACAAGAATCTCATGATTGTATTCATAATATTATTATTAAGGCAAGAAACGATTCCTATTCTAGATTTTCTAGAGCACGCCTTATTTTGATTTAAGTTCACCTAAATCTATCATCTCATGGTAAACATAGGCATATATCTCATATATAAAATTAAATAAACAAGTAGGCATGCAATCAATATCATGTCACACATTGATATAATGATGTATGGATTTATCATAGCATTTAAAAGCAATTTAAAACAATTAAAATATGCTTTAAAACACTTCCGGTAATATAAATATTTCAAAAATATTATATAAAAAATATTTGACCACTACATTAGATCCGTATCGGAAATACGAATCCAACGATATATTGCACGCCCAAAACGGAGTTACGAAACTCCCAAAAAATCAAATTTAATGTGGACAGCAGGACTGTAACGCATGACTGGGATGCGTTACAACAATTTAAAGTCATTTAATTCTGTAACGCATGTTGTAAATGCGTGACATACCTGTCACGCATTCCCGGTATGCGCGACCCCCCTCCCCGCGGTTGAACCACACGCGCCAGTAATAGCCGACCGTTGCTGTCACTGAGTCAGGTGCCTTTCGTAACTGTTGTACTTTTTTTGTAACTGTTGTTATTCATCAGTTTTGTAAAACGTAACTGCCACTTTTACTAACTTTCATTATTATTTTATAATTTAATATTAATAAATTAATTAACAATTAATTAATAAATTAATAAAAAAATCATAAAACATGATTTCTGAAAATCAACAGTAGCAAAAATTACCAGGTGGTTATGGGGTGCTTGTGCAATTTTAATTTCATAATATTCACATGCATGATTATTTTATGAATTTTAATTAAAACAATTTTTAAAAAATTCATAACAAATAATCTACACATCACAAAATTATGAAAAAATATCTAGATGATCCATAACACTTATAGAACCCAGATCAATGGTCAAAATCTCATGCAAAGAATATTTCGAATTAATTCATAATTAAATCCAAATAAACTTGCAAAAATCATAATAAATCCATACATGCATAAAAAAATCTGAAATTTTTATATGAATCTCTATATGCAAGAACCTGGCTCTGATACCATTGTAGGAATTTACGGACGAGCGGAAGCGCAAATAACAATTATTTCCGTAAAAACATGTATCGCACATATAGAAAAACATATAAATAAATAAGCGAGGGAATCGTAACCATACCTTAAAAATTCGAAGATGGTTTGGATGGTTGCAAGGAGTTGCTTCTCAGAGTGTGAAGCACTCTACCGGTATCCACCAAGATTGATTCTTCGATGAAGCTTTTATAAAACTCGAAGCTTTATAAAAATGGTGCCTTGATCTTTTTGAGAGAGAGAGAGAGAGAAAGAAGATGGAGGCTACTAGGGTTTTCACAAAACCACAATGCATACAAAAACACCTCTCATCTCATTCTTTATATAGGGCTCATGTAGGTTTAGTATATTTAATATATCATGTATATATTAATATATATAAATCCCACAAATTGTTTAAATAATAATTAAACTATTTTAATCATTATTAAAAACAACTTGCTCTCTCAAAATACCTTCATCAATAAATTAATCTTTTTATGGTGTGACCCTGTAGGTTCAATATTAAGCCGGTAGTAGAAATAAATAATAATAAACCTTTTATTTATTATTTATATGAATTCTAAAATTCATTAAATATAATTAACTGATTAATTATATTTATTCTACATCGTGAGTGATGCTTCTCAACATATCGCGACTATTCGGATAACATGAATTCACTGCTTAGAATACCAAGAACCTGTCAGTGCTAGTTACCGTACAATCAATTCCTTCTACCCTACAATATCCCGATTAAATACAAGGCATGGAACTCGTGTCAAGCCTATCAAATTTAATCATATGATTTCTTATTCATAATGCAAAGTTCATATTAATGCAAATTAGAAACTTCTTTCTAATTTCATACACTCTGGCCAGAGATTCCGGAACTAGCATCATAAGAATAGCATAGGATATTCTCTTCTTTTACTGGAAGGGGTAGATCCTTTATTGACCGTTAACTATCTCCATACACAAATCCCTATGCCCAGAATAGACCTAATGGATGTCCTTGAGACTAAGGACTAAACCAAAGCATAGTTCATTATATACAAGATTACTATAACGATCTCAAGTCTAAGGACACTTGTACAACTATCACTCAGTGAACAACTATCGACACGTGAGTAAACTCCATTAGTTGTTCAACTTATCGAGTCATGTTCAGTGAACTTATTCCCTAATAAGCACCTACATACTAGCTATAGTGTCACCACACAAATGCCTATGAGAACAGACATCCTCTTGAAAGGAGCAAGCATAGTATGTACCAATCTTTGCGGATTCACTAACTTCCGATTAGTTATCCTATGATCAGGAACTGTTTAAGTCTAGAGTTATCATCTTCTAGATCTCACTATTATAATCTCATTATAATTCTAGAAGCTTTACTTTAAACCATGGAATATCTTATTTAAAACAGTTTAAATAGATAAAGCCCGTAATAAAACCAAAACAAGTATTTTATTAATATTAATGAAATCAAATAAGAATACAAAAAAGTTCTTCCTAACTCATCATACATGATTGGATTTAGGACAAACACTTTCACAGCTAAACCCAGAAAACTCCTAACCTCTGTCACTGTAGTTGGTCTCGACCATTCTTTCACAGCTGTTTTTTTTACGGGTCCACCTGTATCCCTTCCGCAGAAACAACATGTCCCAAGAAAGAAACTTGCCTCAGCCAAAACTCACATTTTGAAAACTTAGCAAACAATTGACGGCTCCTCAAGACCTCCAAAACTACTCGCAGGGGTTCCTCATGTTCTTCTTCAGACCTCGAGTATACAAGAATGTCATCAATGAATACAATAACAAACTTGTCCAAGAAGTCCCTGAAGACCCTATTCATCAAATCCATAAAAACTGATGGAGCATTAGTTAACCCAAACGGCATGACAAGAAACTCGTAATGTCCATATCGTGTTCGAAAAGCTGTCTTCGGCACATCCTCATCTCTCACCCGTAACTGATGGTAACCTGATCGCAAATCAATTTTTGAGAAAAATTTGGCCCCTTGTAATTGATCAAACAAATCATCAATACGCGGTAATGGGTATCTATTACGTATAGTGATCTTATTCAACTCTCTATAATCAATGCAAAGTCTCATCGAACCATCCTTCTTCTTCACAAAAAGAACTGGAGCACCCCAAGGAGATACACTTGGGCGGATAACACCCTTATCAAGTAACTCTTGTAACTGTTCCTTCAACTCCTTTAATTCAGCTGGAGCCATTCGGTAAGGAGCCTTGGAGATTGGCTCGGAACCTGGTACGAGCTCTACGGCAAAATCAACCTCCCTCTGTGGGGGTAATCCTGGAGATCATCCGGAAACACATCACTGAATTCCCTAACCACTGGTACATCCTTTAGATGCGGTTGCACCGTATTTGTATCAACTATATAAGCAAGATAACCAGAACAACCCTTCTTCATTGATCTCACAGCCTTCAGGACAGATATCATCTTATATAAAGCACTAGGTTTGGACCCATGATATTTAGCTACCAAACTATCAGCTAACTTGAACTTCACAATTCTACTCTCACAATCGATAACTGCCCTATATTTTTCCAACCAATCCATGCCTAAAATCACATCAAAATCTCGCATATGCAAAGGTAGTAAACTAGCTGGTAGTATATGATCCCCTACCCTGATAGGACAATTAGGATACATAACATGCACATCTACACTCATACCTACAGCTGTGCTAATACAAATTGATGGAACTAACTCATATGATTGCACCCCAAGATGTTTAGCATAACTAGAAGAAACAACAGAATGTGTAGCACCAGTATCAAATAACACTTTAGCATCCCTATTGCCAACAAACAAAGTACCAGAAATAATACCCGGGATATTTGCTGCATCCCTAGCTGTGGTGGCATAAACATGACCGGCATTTCTCTGAACCTTATTCCCTTCCTGCTGATGTTGTGCCTGGCCCGGATTAGCATTAGATGTAGTCTACTGATGCTCCCTACGCTGCATAGGACAATCTCTAGCAAGGTGCCCAATCCTCCCACACCTATAACAAGCTCCCGTCTCTCTAAAACATGGTTTCCCAGTATGGATACCTCCACAAGTCTTGCATTGCTCTCTTACATGTCGGCTTCCCTGAAAATTCCCTCTATTGTTATTATTGGTTCCCGGCCCCCTTCTATTTCCAACATTCTGATAACCCCTCTGAAAACCTCGACTCCCACCATTATTTCGGGAATAAGACGACCCACTCTGTCGAGACAAGTGATTCCCCTGCTGCTGAGCACCCTGAAACTGATTAACTCGAAAGCTCTGTTGGTTGCGATTGAAACTCTGTGGCTCATCCCTAGCCCTCTTCCTACTAGGATCCTCCTTACCATCTAGAACAGATAACTCCTGATACTTAGCTGCACTAATAGCCTGCTCCATACTCGCAAACCTGGTAGAAATGATGTTATGCCTGTACTCCACCCTAAGACCCCACTTGAACTTGTTAGCCTTATCTTCCTCTGACTTAATCTCTGATGCTGCAAAGCTGGCCAACCTGTTAAACCTAGAGATATACTCTGCCACTGTCTTGGTGTCACCCTGTCTGATACTCACGCACATACCTCTCCCTATCAGCCACTGGAAAGTACATCTGATTAAAAAGCTCCTCGAACTCATTCCAAGTCACAACATCCATATAGTGCTCCGGTTTGGTGGCAGTTACAGTAGTCCACCATCTATCAGCATCATCCTCCAACTTATAAGCAGCAAACCACGCCATAGTATTTTCAGAACAACCAATCAATCGGAAAATTTTTCTGAGGTGCCCCAACCAGTTCTCAGCTGCTTCCGGTCCTCCCTGCCCATTAAAACTCCTAGGCTTCTGCTTATTAAATCTCTCCAACATAGGAATGTAAGTAGCCTGATTCTGAGGATATTCATATGCATCATGATCGGGAACCACAATTGTATTATGCTCAACCCCTTGCTGATTGTTAGTGTTATTCTGCACCACATTATTAGGTTGCTCCACATTTTGCCCCTGATTCTGACCAACCACATTAGGACTGATAATTCGCTCAAGGGAGCTAACAACTTCCTGACTCACAACATTAGCCAATACATTCGGATCAATAGCTAACTGATTCTGAGGTTGTACCACTGGTTGTTGAGGTGCTGGCTGCTCATTTTCCCCTAGGACATTTCCCCCCTGCTCAGCTTGAGGCACAGTTTCTAGTTGTGTCGTCGTATTCTGAGTAGCATGAGTAGCTTTTCCTCTACCCCTATTAGATGAAGTAGATCCTCTACCCCTACGCCCTGGTACAGAGCGGTTAGCCTCACTAGAAGGCTGCTCACCAGAAAGTCGGGTGGATCGTCGAGTAGCCATCCTACAATCACCAATTAATTCAGTTCCACAAATACCAAAATATCGATGCAAAATATATATGCAATGCAACGCAGTGAAATAACAACAAAACTACATATCCTACATCTACCCAATCCTCACAGGTCGAGCCTAAAGTCTACAGAATCATAAAACTCTAGCTCTGATGCCAACTTTAACATCCCAACATTTATCTTAAAATAATAAACATTTTTAAGTCCATTAAATAAAATTCTCCAAAAATTAACCAATCCAAACCATACCAATCTCCAACTTATAATCCGTAAAATAAACTTACAATTAAATTGTCCAACTCCAAATTCAACATAAACTTACTAAAGTCCGAATAAAATTCTAGAATTCTATTAAAATGCAAGAAAATAAATGAGCTCCGCTAAATCCGCACTCGCGCTCATCCCATAAGATAGCCCACCTAATTAAGGTTACCTGCCGGAAGAAAATAAAGAAACAAAAATCGGCAGTGAGCGAAAGCCCATATACGGATAACAAATGATGACAAGGTGAACAAGAGTTAAACGCGATGACAATAATAACAAAAACAAAATATCTAAGCGAGAAATAAAGACAAAATTGGACAAAATAAAATACCATAAAATCTTAAAACCACAATAAACACATACATGCTTTTTAATCCAAAATAGTCGTACTTTACACATATTCTTACACTTACAAACAATACTCAAAATATCTTTACTAACATGGGAGACGATCTTACACAGACAGGGTTTGCATAGCACAAAGCAAATACTACCCAGATTCAGACAGGGATCACAAGGCAATAAGCACATGCTCCCAGAATGGCCAAAATCACACAAACTGACTAGTCATGACTATACGTGTCCCACTACTCCGGCGACACGCCTATGCTATTTATACACCGCATAGGAAGTTCCAACACGAGATATCCCCTCGCGACGGATGTATTACGAACTCCCAAATCACAATTATATCAAAATATAACCAAAAACATAGTCCTCAAATATCACAAATCCAATTATATTTCAAAATAGACAAAGAATAGCGAAATCACAACCTGATCAGTTCTGAAAAATTGGAAATTACACTATGAAGATTACTTCAAATCAAAAAGTACAAAACATGAAAATCATAGGAAATTCCAAGACCTTTCCAGAATGGTTAGGCTCGTTAAAAACGGACAAATAACGAACTCAGAAAGTAGATATTTGCGAACAGCAAAACAGAATCAGCCCCTGACTTATTTAGTATTATGCTATTTACGACTACAAAATCATAGAATTTAGCAGCGGAGTGTAAACAAGAAACGTAGAACGCGGAAATACCTTTCTGTAGATATATTACTCATAAAATATGCACAAAATTTCAATTTAATACGAATTTTCAAAGTAGGAGTATCAGTTAAGAAAATTCCCTGGCAGGTCACTAAATTCGCAAAATACACGTACTTATGCATAGAAACTCAGAAAAGTTAAAGAATCAAAGTTGTAGATAATTCAAATACCTTTCCAGGGACAGTAAAACCATAATCATACGACAAAAATCGAATTTTATACAGATTTTACAAGAACTCAGCACATGTAAAAGACCAAATACGGCAATTCTTTACAATCGTAACGAAGTAAAAAGCACAAAGATGATATCCGTACCTTAAAACTCAGAAATTATGAATGATGATGAAGAATTTCAGATTGCCCAATCACTCTAAAACCTAATACATGTATTTATAGCATAAAACCCATAAGTTCTAAATTCTAAATCAAATATGATAGTCTATACACAAGGGATTTGATGGTTTTTACCTTAAAATTCCAAAATCCTTCTCCCAATTAGATTGTATTACCCATCTCTTTCTCTTCCTCCTTATCTTTCTCCTCCAACTTTTCCTTCTCCCAATTTGATAGTCTTTTTTTTTCTTTTCTTTTCTTTTTTATAAATCAATTAATATTTAGTATTAAATAGTATAAATATATTGGGGTCTTACACATACAACCAAAAAGTGCACTACTAACAACCAGATCTAAGCGAATCTAAATTATTGTCAATGACATTTGATACGACCAAATTATTGATAGTCTGAGAATGCACTTTAACAACCAGATCTAAGCGAATCAAGCTTTTTAAGAAAAGAATAAAATAATATCACCAGATAAACATAACTTGTACCTAATACTAACACAGTCAACGGAGTCGCTAGGGAAACACGTGAAATGTTTAAAAAATCATGAACACCAGCTTGTTTGATGGAACACTACATTAAAAAACAAAATTTATCATTTAATGTTACTATAGTTTCTTACTAAGTTAAAAATACAGTCCCTGTCTATTAATTTCGAGGTAATCACCTTATGTTGCTTCTAAGTTCCAACAAATCTGACATGGCGCAGCATCACCCGGTCCATTTTCCTTGTATTTGGCTTCCACATTTAATGAATCCAGTAGATCTTCATTCTCCGTTGTTATTATGATCATGCTGCCTAATGCAAATGTTCCCACTATAAACTCGAGTGTTCCTGGGTCATTTACATTATCAGTAACAATCAGAACTTTCATGGAACAAAACCTCAAGTCCCAACTCAGAGGATATCCTCAAAAACTATTATTGGTTATCAACTGTATACTTCAGAAGCAACTTGTTAGAGATATTACGAACCTGCATTCCTTCCACACCACTGATGCCTACTCCGATATCTACCTCTAGAATCATTCCAACATCATTTGCACTATCACAAATTGCCAAGGTTGTCTTTCCTGTACCTTCTTTCACTAATCTTGTTACCAGGAATGGTAATAAAATAAATCATACAATTGGTAATCTTATTGAAATTTTTGTAGATGAAATGGGACAACAAAAACAAGTTTTACAATGCATAAAAGTATTTCACTAGAGCCTTCTGCTTAGGAGAGACTCGACAGCATATTATAGAAGCACAATCAACTGCTAGATTTAAGAAATGATGTTTCACTCTAAGGCATAAGCTAATGTTTTGCCGTCAATAATCAAGGTAAATGCAGCATGAGGGTCCTTTTCAAGCAGATCGATGTTATACTTAAGTCCTTTTACAAACCATATCACTACTAAAGTCCTATTAATAATACAAACTATCAATCGACAAGAAGACATAGCCACTAAATCAAATCGCCCCAATATATATATATATATATATATATATATATATATATATATATATATAACACAAACACATAACAATAACTTACTTTGTAGATGACCAACTCAGGAATTCACCCAATCTATAAAAAGAAAACATAATTAAAACATTAAAACTGAAATTTGAACAAAAAATTGAAAACCCACTTACAAATTCGAGCTAGTATTTGGAGAAAATGATCGATTTGAGCTTCCCCTTCACCGATTTAGGGTTCTTAAGCTTCTCCTACGCCGATTTAAGGTTCTTGAGCTTCCACTGATTTACAGTTCTTTAGTTTTTCCACCGATTAGAGAGAGATATGAGAAGACATGTTTGGGTTTTGATTTAGGGTTCTAAGAGATATGCGAGAGAGTAGATCGAGAGAGATGTGGGAAGAGAGAGTAGAGCAGCAGAGATATGAAAAGAGGGTTAGAGAGGAGAGGGATGGAGAGAGAGAGAGAGAGAGTCGGGTTAGGTTGTGAGAGAGAGTTAAATTAATTTGGGGGGAAATAATATTTGGGGAGAGGCGGGCTAAAAAAATTCTAAGGGGAATTATGTTTTGTTTCAAAAGGGACGGGGGAAATTAAGCAGTGTGTTTTGATTTTCTTAAAAACTGAAAAGACATCGGTTGTTTTAAGAGCTGATGTCTGCAAAAGCAATTAACATCGCTTTTTTAAAAACTGATGTTAAAATTATCTTTAACATCGGTGGTTTTTCCTACCGATGTTAAAGGCCCGATGTCTATTCCAGTTTTTCTAGTAGTGTTATGTGTGCATTAAAGTAGCTATATAGAGTGATGTATAAAATAATTGCAAGTCCACGGTATTTTATAAAAAAATTGCAAGTGCACGGTATTTTTTAATAGCAATCACAGATCGATCCTTAGAGACTATGAATTTTTAAAACCCTAACAATTAACTCAGTCTAACTAGACAAGTAGGTTTGAGATGAGTTTTAATTAACATAATTAACAAAGTTTAAGAAATAATATGGAAAACCTAGAAATCCGTTAATTAATCATAATTAATATCAACTCGCCCTAAAATCAATACTCTTTCTTCACAAATAAAATATACTCCCTTAGTCCTAGCCAATTGTTAAGGATACTTCCATATCTTATTTTTCAAATTTTTTTTTTTGGTATAAAAATAGGTATGTTAAATTTTTATACAAAAAAAAAAGAAAATTTAAAAAAAAAATTATGGAACTACACTTTTTAGGAGTCTTAAAATGTGTGTCAAGCAGTGAAAAAAACTGTAAAGAAATGGGTAAGACAGATAGGGAGTATCAATTAACGAGACAAGCATATACTATGAAACTTGTTATCTAACAATAACCTATCAAAACTTCAAAGAGCAAGTATAGGCTATGAAAAATAAATCTACTAACAATAATATATCAAAATCACTTTATCAATTGAGCAATTAAGTACCAAGAAATATTTTGAGAATCAATTAATAGGAACGAGAATAAATCAAGAGTAATTAAAATAACTTCATCTTCATCCTAAAGAGAATTAACTAGACATGCAAAAACTTGATGTGTAAAATAATTGCAAGCGCACAATACTTAGTACTTGTAGCAATTACAGATCTATCCTCAGAGACTATGAATTTTCAAAATTCTAACAATTAATTCAAGCGAACTAGACAAATAAGTTTGAGATGAGTTTTAATTAACCTAATTAGCAAAGTTTATGAAATAATATGGAAAACCTAAGAATCCGAATCCGTTCATCAATCATAATTAATATCAACTCCCCCTAAAATCAATACTCTTTCTTCACAAATAAGATATATCAATTAACGAGACAAGCATATACTATGAAACTTGTTATCTAGCAATAACGTATCAAAACTTCAAAAAGAAAGCATAGGCTATGAAAAATAGATCTTGTTGGGATTTATGGGTGATAGCATAGAGACAACTTAACTATATTTCCCTGTACTTAGTTTTTACTAAGTTCAACATACCGTCACAGCCAGAGTATGTCTTCGTATTTGAATAATTGCTGTCATGTAATAATTGTATGATTTGGGAGAAGTTCATACATTTGTTCAAGCCTCAAGGAATACATCCAGAAGACAACAAGAATAAAAGTTACTTTCATGTTCTTGACAGTAAAGTTACAAGAAGACAAATGTTGCAAAGTCACGACAAACCTACATCTGACAGT
This sequence comes from Kitagawia praeruptora, assembly GCA_037693485.1. Taxonomy (NCBI): domain Eukaryota; kingdom Viridiplantae; phylum Streptophyta; class Magnoliopsida; order Apiales; family Apiaceae; genus Kitagawia; species Kitagawia praeruptora. The sequence continues at coordinate 138,993,512 of CM075351.1, read as the reverse complement.
AACATTGGCTGAAGCATGAGACAGTAACATTCTCACACTTGACAACAAGTCTGGAGTTCTGACAGCAACATTGGTGGGAGCTTGTATTGTCAACCACCACTACTACAGAATTGCACTTGCATAGCATTCGTTTTTGCACTTCTATAGCGTTTTTAAACGCTATGCAAGTAGGCGCTATGGAAGTGAAATTGCACTTGCACAACGTTTACATATACGTTATTCAAGTACATCCCTTCCATAGTGCTTATGGAAGCGCTATATAAGTCAGCGTCTTTCAAGTGACATTACTTACATAGCTCTTTTTAAAGCGCTATGCAAGTGAATTATTTTATAAAATTTGTAATTTAATTGTTTTTTTTGTTCCTTAAATATTTACTTTTTTTGCTAAATAAAAATTCAAAAAATGTTGCATCCAAATACCAACAAAAATTAGACTAACAACTCAAATTAATACAACATAAGTGAAATAAATTGCAAATATGAATTTCCATATATAATACTTAAAAAAATCCTTGAGTACGTAAAATATTCCGGATTGATTCCTACAATACACAATAAACCTAACAGATTATTACAGTAGATTAAAAAACTACTTGTCATTGCACACCAATAAACCTAACAGATTACTATAGTACATTAAAAAACTACTTGTCATTGCACACCAAAAACAGGTTGTCCATCTCTTCTGAGAGCTGTGAAAGTGCACCATATTTGCAAGTCAGGATTCTTGATATTTGCAAGTCACTACACAAGCATCCAGACTGGGATCATCATCACTGGGCAACAGAGCAACCGGCATTTCCCTTCTAACCAAATCCAAAAACCTGAACATGCATAATATTAAATATACTGTTAACCACAATCAAAATACAATCAGGCATAAACGGAAAATTCAAATAAAAGACATGTAGAACAAAATCCACACTGGATATCAAGAGAACAAAATTAGTCACAATTTACATGAGTACTTTCAATAAAATACCACATATGTCTAGTTTTTACTAAGATCTGCATGCAACAATTGGTGGCAAGCAAAAGATTTCAAGAAGTTGTGAAAAAATAAGATCATCCAGACTTTTTAATTCTGCAATAGAACAGAGCATATAAATCAGTCCAATTTATTTATACGGATACACTACCGGCTACCGCTAAAAGCAAGATTGTGCAAATCATGTCATATAATAAGTTATGCTGAATTAAACTAAAGAGCCAATTAAATTTGGTATTCATTGATAATTCTAGTGTACCTTGAAGAGAAGGTGTCGATAGACAAACCATCCTGTATATCCAAGTCCTACCAACTCCAAAATCTTCGGAAGCTAGTACACATCAACAATTAAGAGGATTATTTAGCAAAAAAGAAGCAATTAAGAGGATTATAATCGAAGTAAATCACTGAGAAAAAAACCTACCAAAGAATCTAATCTTACTAAAAGTAATCCAGTAACTTGACTGATGAAAACAGAAAAGAATTAGCATTCTTATAATAAAGCACTTATCAAAGGAATGGAGTTGATTGCGCCGACAAGTGTAGCAGATAGCCAGACACCGTCGGTTGCCCCACCTCCATAGAGAAGCATTGTTGACTTGTTTTCAACTGTATCCCACATCATCCGCAACAGGGTGTACAACTTGTTAGTTGGATTTGGAGGAGTTGCATATATACAGAATATATAGGCAAAACTGCAGAAGGGACTAACAAGATACCTCCTTGATTGGTTGGTTTCATTATACCTTTTCCTTTAGATCTGCAAGTATCTCTCCACCATCATCGGGAGTGCTCACCTGTGATGTAGCCTTGATAATTTATGTACATGGTGATATACCCCATAATTTATAATGAAAATTATGCACAAAACAGGGAAGGCAAACATCTCTTTAGATAATATAAAGTACAGAAACAAAAACATGCCAACTTAATACAGACAACATCAAGTGCACTTTACTTGATAACTAATTACGATCCTAATTAGAAGAAAATAACATGTTATTAGATATAGTATAAGATTCTAGTGGCTGATCCGTCTATCGATCTAAGCTCTCTATTATAATATGTGTTTATTGATCTATGGACCTCTAAAGTCAGGACAGGAGTATACTGCGATTAATTATATAGGACATCTTCATATAAACATCAACATGTTCTGTATATAATACCAACTGGTGCATTATTTTATAGAATCTGGATGAAAAGTTTTTTTTGTTGTAATTAGATGGATTTGGAGTATCTAAAAAGAATGATCATTCTATTATCACCTAATCAAATGGTGTATTAATTAGTAGATCGATAAAAAAGCTATTTTTTTTGTTATAATTTTGACAGATACTAACCTTATGATGTTAGCAACGTCGTCACCATAATCTTTCTCATTCACGCCAACAATGTAAGTTGGAATATCAGCTTCTTTTGCGGGTGCAGTGATAATAACTTTCTTTGCCCATGCTTGGATGTGCTTCCCAGCCCCAGGGCCATCAACAAACACATCAGTACCCTATATTTAAATAAATAATTAGATTACTATAACAATAACTAAAATTATGTTGGACAATACATGTTAAAGTATAAGGTTAAAAGTCCTGTTTTTGAAATACATCGGACTATTGCCTGTATTTAAGTAAAATCTCAGGTTTCTATAATATTAGTTCAAACAAGGTGAACAAATTAATTACTTTATATTAGAAAATCATTTTACTGCCATTTAGAATCTCTGATTCACAGTAGGGTGGATAACAATTTTACCTCAACAACAATGTCGATTCCCATCTCAGCCTATGGAAGCTGGAGTGGATCTCTGTTGGAGACAACCTTGATGTGATTCCCATCAACTCAAGAAAACAAAATTAGGTCTACTCATAATATTTCCTAATTCCTAATGATATTCCTAAGCGAAGAGACAGCTTTGTGTGCAAACAAAATTCAAATCCAATCCAAACAAGTCAAGAAAACAACTTACCTCTTACACACACATTATATATGTATCAAATCCAGTAAAATTAAGTGAAAAAAACCCAATAAGTAAAGAACCCCTAAATTGCACCTTAAGATTATAAATCAAATCGATTTCAATAAAAACCCTAAAATTAAAATCCTATAATTATCAAATCGATTTCAATAACATAATGAATTGAGTATAGTTCTCAATTCGATTTGAAGGAAGACTCATAGATCGATTTAAGTAGAGTTCCTGATAGTTTACTGCGAACCCAGAAGCTCGCGAGTTGTTTGATGAATTTTGCCTCAGAGTTTTTGATGTTGTGTTGAATACCCAAATTCCAATCAGATTTACTTGAAAATGTTTGGAACATTTCATACATATAGCAGAGTAAACTCAAAGATTTATCAATGAGCTCTGATTTATCAATTTTATTTTGATTAAAATGAAATGAAATTAAAACTACTTATGATACGTTTACTACAATAACGTTTTCGTAAGCGATATAAAAGTAATAATAATTAAAAAATAAATATTATAAAATTACTTAAAATATGTAATCTAAGATAGCGGTTATTTAAACGTTTTTGAAGTGCAAACTTACATAGCGTTTTATCAAAAAACGTTATGGTAGTATTTTTCTTATTTTTCTTTTATTTTCCATACTTTTTTATAGCAACTTGCATAGCGTTTTTTATATAAACGCGATGCAAGTACCTCACTTGCATAACGCATCTAAAAAAACACTATGCAAGTAGTGTTTCCTAAGCTCATTTTTGTAGTAGTGCACTGAATATTCCTTTGACAGCAGACTCTGCGGTTAAGGTTATTGTCACCTTGAATTATTTGATTTGGGTGTTTTTCTCAGTCAAAGCCCGTGACAGGTTACATGTTCAAGAAACAGATTTGCTACAACACTCTATCGCTTGTAGCAGACCTGCAAAGACTACAACAGAAGCTTAAGAGATTCACAAGACAAGGCTGGTCAATTCGAGGTGTATGTAATATCCACATCTACTAGAATTGTATTAGCTAGAAATAGAAAGAATCTAGGTTACTTTACTTATAAGGTTTATCCTGTCTGTATAGCAATTTAGGAAAGTCACATGGGTGTACAATTTGTAATGAGCTGCCACTTGAAAACGACAACAGCTCAACACCCCATGCGATAGAGACAACAGAGTATCTTAGTCTACTTAGATACATCTTATATTTTTTTCTATTCATGTACGCACACGAAGCAATCTGTATCTCTTGAGATATCGAAGCTGGAGAAACACTCTCTCCAGGTTGTAGCAACACTTCGCACAAGATAAATAAAACATTTATTTTGTGAGAAATCTTATTTCACTTATTGCTTGCATACATCTACTGATAATCTATAATCTTTATCTTCATTGTTGATTTAAAGATTCAATTTTGTTAGGAATAATTCATAAGTTGTGATGTTAAGAATAGAATTTACACATTATACTTCTTGTAATCCTGATCTTATAAAGGATTTAGCACTGTATATAGGTTTTATGTGTAAAACAGTTATCTGTATAGTTTAATCAGGAATGAACAGTGTATCGGAGACTACATGTCAGGAACAGAGAGCAAATCCTGATGACGTGTCCAATACTGATGGTTGATCAGATACTGATGTAGTGTGCAGATCCTGATATCAGTCGTGTTACTGATGATGTCATTATGGATGCTACAGAAACTGGCAAGTGCTATAAAACAGGATCGTTGTTTGAAGAACAAGCAAGAAGATATTATGAAGGAAAGAGTTTTCTATTGAAGGAAACTATCGACTAGAAGGCAGAACATTGTCATGTATAGATTATATCTTTCTGTTATTAGTTGATAGGTAGCATTATAAATACTCTCTCAATATCATTGTAAAGAGTGTGAGGCGTGAGACGAAATTGTGAGTTCGTGTGCGTAGCTCTGTATAAGGTTTGTATTCGAGAGTTCGAAACAAACAGAGAGATATTTGTATTGTCAGCAGCTGCTAAAGGTATTGTACACCTTTGGTAGAGTTTGTATTTGATCTTATTAATACAAACAAGAGTTTGATTCATTCGTTTATTCTTGTTTTTATAATCAAGCAAAAATCAGACAGGATTATATAACTTGTATTCAACCCCCCCCCCCTTCTACAAGTTATTCGAGTTAACAATTGGTATCAGAGCAGGTTGATTTCGAATAATCATAAAGATCTGCAATCATGTCTGGTTACAAGGATGGGAATACTAAGATTCCTATGCTCAAGAGAAACGAATATACTCTATGGGAAGTAAAGATGTTGCATCATCTGGAAGCAACAGATCCTGATTATCTTGACAGAATCAGAGATGGACCTTTTGTTCCAACAAAGGTCGTTGGACAAGCAACTGTTGATGGTAAGGTTGTTCCAGAACATACAGCAGAGAAGCCAAAATCTGAATGGTCAGATAAGGACAAGGAGAGTGTTCTTAAAGATGCTAAAGTGAGAAAGAATATTATTCAATAGTCTTGATTCTGTTCTCACTAATTATGTTCTCTCTTGTAAAACTGCTAAGGATATATGGGACAATCTTAAGGTTCACTGTGAAGGAACTAAGCCTGTCAGGAAGAATATGAGGACATTACTTATACAACAGTATGAGTACTTTGAATCCAAGTCTGGTGAGTCACTTACTGATACCTTTGATAGGTTTACAAAACTCATCAATGAGATGGCCATGCATGGTAAATATTATGACTTGGAGGATATGAATACAAAGTTCATGAAAGCTTTGCCTGATTTCTACAATGAGAAGATATCTGCGATTGAGGAAGCTAATGATCTGGATGAGATTTCATTAGAGGCAGTCTATGGAAAATTGAGAGCTTATGAACTTGACAAGCAGCAGAAGAAGAGCAGGAGTGAAGGAAAGATGAAGACTATTGCACTTACTGCTCAATCTGAAGTAAAGAAGCTTCCTGAAGAACAGCATGAAGAGATTGCTGTAAAGAATTCGAGGAAGAAGAAAAGCAAAGAAAGTTCTGAGTCAGAGACTACTGATATGGACTCTGACAACAATGATTCTGAATCTGAGATGCAAGAACTCTTTGCTATGTTTGCTAAAGCCTTCAAGAAAGGCAGATTCAACAGGAGAAGATTTAGCAAAGGACCTTTTCAAAAGAAGGAGGAGAAGAAGAGTGACAAGAGCAAAAGTACAATTGTCAAGCTTGATAAGGCCAAGATCAAGTGCTTTAACTGCAGCGAGCTTGGACACTTTGCTAGTGAGTGTAAGAAGCCTAGGAATTCAGGAAAGGGTAATGCACTTATGGTCACACAGAAGGATTGGGCTGATTCCAGTGACTCTGAAGATGAATTGGATTATGAAAACATTGCATTGATGGCCGATAGTTCAGACAAACCTGGATCTCCAAAGAAAACTTCTCCATCCTCTGTTAAGGTATCACTTCACTCTCTTGATTCATTTGATAGCTTAAATTCTGATGAAATTAGATCTATCCATTCTGAGTTTAAGAATCTTATGACTAATTTTAGAATTCTTACTTGTGAAAGAGATGAACTTAAGGTTAAGAATGATAAATTAGTTGATAGAAATAATTTTCTTGAATCTGAATTAATTCAAATGGAAGAATACAAGTTGAGTTCTGATAAAGCTAAGCATGATTATAGTGTAATTCTTGAGGCTTATGACTATGTCAGAAAAGAACTAGAAGAAGAGAGAGATGTGATTAAGACCATTAACAATTCCAGTAAGAAGACAATAGAAATCTTTGAGAGTGGAATTCGTGGTAAGGTTAATGGTTTAGGTTTTGATAAGGCTAGACAAGAAGAAAAAGTAGCTATTGTCAATAATGATAGTAAGGTAGAAGCTAACACATCTAAATCTGAAGGTAAGAAAATTGTTTCTGAACCTAATCATGTTAAATTTGTTGATTCAAAAGGTACCCCTGTTGTACATAAGAGAATTAACAATAGTTATTCAGATGAGAAAGTGTTAGAGAAACCTAAGAATGTAAACATAGGGTTTCTGTCTAAGTCTCAGTTGAAACAGAGATTAGATGGTCTTTCAGAGTCTAGCAAGATCAAGAGAAATAGGAATGGAAAAGAAGGTATTAACAAAGAGAATAATTACAAGAATGTACCTGATGCACCTAGGAAAAAATGCTATAAGTGTGGAAATCATAATCATTTGGCCCTAGACTGCAATCAAAAACCTTCTTGGAAAACTGAGTCCAGATTCCCCAAGACTCAGAAAATTCAATACCAACCACAAAAAGCTTGTTATCATTGTGATAGTTTACTTCATTCAATTTACATGTGTAGAGAATATCATGAACTGTATTATGACTATTATTCTTTGAAATCTGAAACTCCTAGTCACAAACAGTTTGTGAGATCAGAGTCTAAAGTTGACTCTGCAACAGGTAAAATAAAGGCAAAATCTTCAAAATCTGTTGTCTCTAAATCTAGTAAGAAAGGATCCAATCAAAGTTGGGTCCTAAAAAATTCTAACTAGTTACTTTTTGTTTGCAGGGCACAGGAAAGAAGCATTCAATTATCTTGGACAGTGGATGCTCTGGACACATGACTGGAAAGAAGTCCCTGCTTACAAAGTTTGAAAGGAAAGCTGGCCCAGTAATATCTTTTGGAGATGGCAACAAAGGAGAAACTCTGGGATATGGCTCAATTATTTTGGGGAATGTCATCATAGAAAATGTAGCACTGGTTGAAGGCTTGAAACATACTCTTTTAAGCATAAGTCAACTAGGTGATAAAGGTTACAAATCAATCTTTGACAGAGAAGGATGCAAAGTCTTGAATATGCAGAATGGAGACATTGTTCTAACTGGTCAAAGGCATAGTAACATATATGAAGCCAGCTTAAGTGATACATCTAAAGGAATTGTTAGATGTCTCTACAGCAAAGCAACAAATGATGAAAGCTGGAATTGGCACAAGAAGCTCTCACATCTTAATTTCAAGAAGCTTAATCAACTTGTTAAATACAATTTGGTGAGAGGCCTACCTCAGGCGAATTTTGTGCAAGATGGACTTTGTGATGCATGTCAGTTTGGAAAGCAAAGAAGAACCACTTTCAAGAGCAAGACTGAAAATTCAATTACTGAACCATTTCACATGCTACATCTTGATCTGTTTGGTCCAGTAAACATTATGTCTATCAGCAAGAAAAGATATGCTCTAGTTATGGTGGATGATTTCACAAGGTTTACATGGGTGTTCTTTCTACACAAGAAGGATGAAGCTCCTCAGCAAATCATTGAACTCATCAAGAATATTCATAATAACTCTGAGTACAAAGTCAAAGTACTTAGGAGTGACAATGGTACAGAATTCAAGAATTCTACAATGGAGGGGTTTTGTGCAGACAATGGAATTACTCAACAGTTTTCTGCACCTGGTACACCTCAACAAAATGGTGTAGTGGAAAGAAAGAACAGGACTCTCATAGAGGCAGCAAGAACCATGCTTGCAGATGCAAAACTTCCAACCTACTTTTGGGCAGAAGCTATTAACACTGCATGTTTCACTCAGAACTGTACCTTGATAAATAGTCATGGAAAAACTCCCTATGAGATGATCAAAGGAAAGAAACCAAGTGTGAAATATTTTCACATCTTTGGATGTAAATGCTATGTCCTAAAAGTTCATCCAGAACAACTTGGAAAATTTGAAGCCAAATCGGATGAAGCAATTTTTCTAGGATATTCAGCATCTAAGGCTTTCAAAGTTTATAATCTCAGAACTCACATTGTTATGGAATCAATTCATGTTGCATTTGATGATAATAAATTTGGAATTTTGCAAACTGATGAAAGCCATGACAAATTGGAATTTGAAAATCTGAAGATTTCTGAGATACTCTCAAGTGATGATGAAGGTTCTCCAGAAGGAATTTCTATTGCTTCTCAAAGGAATGCTACTGTTGAGGGGGAGCAAATCAATCAGAGAAAACACAGTGATCATCAGGAGCAGACTAGTCTTTCAGAGTCTATTCCATCAGGAATTGACGTTTCAGAGTCTACTCCATCAGGAACTGACCTTTCAGAGTGTACTGAGGAAAGATCAGTAACTAGCAGCAATATGGAATCTACTGATTCTATTGATCAAAGGAGAGTTTTTGAAGGTAGAGAGAATTCTTCTACAAAAGATACCACTAACTTAGGGGGAGAGACTAGCAGAGTTAATCTACCACCTGTTAGAAAATGGACAAAGGATCATACTGAAGATTTGATAATTGGTGATCCAAATAGTGGTGTTCGAACTAGAAGATCAATTCAAAATGAATGCTTGTATAGTTGCTTTCTCTCAAAGAATGAACCTAAGAAGGTTGAAGAAGCCTTACAGGATCCTGATTGGGTAATTGCAATGCAGGAGGAGTTAAATGAGTTTGAGAGAAACAAAGTTTGGAAACTGGTACCAAGACCTAAAGGTAGATCTATTGTTGGTGCAAGATGGGTTTTCAGAAACAAGCTAGATGAATCTGGTATGATTGTAAGAAACAAAGCAAGACTGGTGGCCAAGGGATATTCTCAGGAAGAAGGCATTGATTATGATGAGACCTTTGCACCTGTAGCAAGATTGGAAGCAATCAGAATGTTTCTTGCATTTGCAGCTCATTCAAAATTCAAGGTATACCAGATGGATGTTAAGAGTGCTTTTCTAAATGGCAAACTTGATGAAGAAGTATATGTAGAACAGCCACCTGGATTTGTTGATCCAAAGCTTCCAAATCATGTCTACAAACTTGACAAGGCACTCTATGGACTAAAGCAGGCACCAAGAGCATGGTATGAGACTTTGTCTAAATTTCTTCTTGAAAATGGCTTCACAAGAGGTACAATTGACAAAACTCTATTCTTTAGAAAGATAAAAGGTGAATTGCTTTTAGTTCAAGTTTATGTTGATGATTGTTGGGTAAATTACACTAAACACAACAATGAGGCAGTGATATATATTAAACAAGAACAGGCATAAAACCAATTAACAAAACAATTCACGAAGGCAAGACAAGAATATAATCAGTAACTGTAATTAACAAGAAAAGTAAGAAACACTTATCTCTCACAGAAGCTATTAGCAATACTGATCAGAGAGAGAAGAACAGCTGAGTCACCAAGCCCTACGAGAAGACTTGGCTGTTCTTGAAGAGATTATTGCCCCACTTACGCTGTGTTGGGTTGCTGCAATAACACTTCCAGGATAAAACAGCTCCGATCAATGTGTTCACAGATACACCAGAGATCAACGACGACCAGCACCTCAGTTCGCCCTAAGAATTATGTAAATAATCTGTTTGTGTCGAGAGAGAACAGAGCAGAAGAACAACAAGGGTTTTCCTTAACATATATCTTCTTAACGTTATGTCTTCGATATATATAATACCCAAAAATAAAACGTAAGAGTTATGCATTAAAAGGAAAGTAAATATTCTGATTTAATTTCATTAACTGCATCAGTATTTATTTTTCAGTTACAGCTGCATCAGGATTTAACCATCGTCAGGATCTGAGATCCATCAGTATTGGTCATCATCAGTATCTGACCCATCAGGATTTTAGTCCGTCAGGATCTGATGCTCATCAGTATTGGGTTATGTTCAGAGTCTGTCCATCAGGATTTGATGTCTGATCAGCTCAATAACCCAAGTACTGATACACAACAGTAGTAACATATAAAATCTGATGTTCTGTTAAAATAAATCAATATTCCAGGTAATAAAATTCCTCGCCCAGGTCGCCTCGCGTACGCGAGACGCCGAGACATTCGCCCAAATCGCCCTTCGACCCGACCCGTGTCGTGACGTGGCGTGGCGAGGCGAGCGGCGGCGGCGCGCGTGTGTGTGTGTGCGCGAGGCTCACACTACAACCATGCACACCCACATGTCTTAGTAGTTATACACTACACTTGCACATGGAGCTATATAAAGCCACCAACCTTTCATTACCAATTCTATGTGGGACTCAAGTTATTTCAACTAACCCACATAACCCATTTCAAGCAAGCAACTTCAACTCAATTTATTTATGGATTCCACTAAGAAAATGTCTTAGATCCAAATATGAAAGTTTAAGTCCTCATAACAAGGAAAAACCTCCACTTGTTAGATTCCGGAAATTACATCAAGAACATATAATAAATATGCCTCAAACTTTCCATTTTCTAACAATCCCCCACGAATCCATACATAAATGCAAATACATATCTATCCTCATCATGACTTGTTTTTCAGAGTAGGTACCCTTCCGGGTTTGAACCCTCCTAAGTCCTCTACTTCGATGGCTACCGGATTCAGATGGAATGTTTCACCTTGAATCTTTATCCGTTTGGTGTAACCACACTCCATAGACGACGACAAGTCAAAGGCTATGGTGCTAATCTACGGCTTTGAGACGTTAATGGTCATGTCTCGATCCTGTTCGTCGAATGCTTCAAGGAATAACCCTTTCCTCTAATTGCGACCACACAATTACATTCGCTTAGCTGGGCATCTCCAGAGATGTACTGCTAGCATCTCGTCAAATGACTTGACCCCATTCAGAGTTCAAATAACTCTTGCTATTCTGGCAGTGACAGTACCTTTTAGGTTTACAGGGGATAGACTCCAGATACGTGAGTATCAATCTATGTAGTTAAAGGTACAACCAATTCACCCTTACAACTTGTTATTACCACATTGAATACACTTTCGAGGGATCTCCTCTCATGTGTATTGGGTTCCCGCTGTAGATGAATTACTATGGGCTATCAGTCCCATCCCCAACCTAGACTTAAGGACTACAGCATGCTCAAGCCCTTTAGTCAAAGGATCAGCTAGGTTTTCTTGAGTTCCAATAAACTCAACAGCAATAATCCTTTCAGACATTAAACCCCTTATAGACTTCAGTCTAACTTGGATATGTCTCTTTGTTTTCACATTATACTTCTTGCTGTTTATCTTGTCGATAGTTGTACGGCTATCACAATGAACAGCAAAAGCAGGAAGTGGACGACTTACTACAGGTAACATTGACATAAGTCCATGTAACCATTCAGCCTCAGTCCCCGTGGCATCTAATGCACACAACTCAGCCTCAAAAGTAGACCGAGTTATAATAGTCTGTCTAGAAGACTTCCAAGATACTGCTCCACCCGCTAGGGTAAACAGGTATCCGGTCACTCCATTGGAACCAGACTTCTTAGCTATCCAACTTGCATCACTATATCCCTCTAGCACTCCAGGAAACCTCCTGTAATGCAAACCAAGATATATGGTGCCTTTTAGATATCTAATCACTCTATCAAGAGCATCCCAATGAGTCTTGTTTGGACAGCTTGTATATCTTGCTAACTTAGACACTGAGTATGAAATATCCGGCCTAGTACCATTAGCAAGATACTGCAAACTCCCAATAATCTGAGAATACCTTAACTGAGACACAGGTACTCCTGAACTATTCTTGACAAGGGCAATTTTAGGATCATACGGAGTACTTGCGATTCTACAATTTGAATAACCATACTTCTCAAGTATAGATTTCTCTATATAATGAGATTGTGACAAGGTTATTCCATCAGTTGACTGAGTCAACTTGATACCAAGAATCACACTAGCCTCTCCCATATCCTTCATTTCAAAATGCCTTTTCAAGAACCTTTTTGTCTCGTTAATAATCTCAATATTGGTTCCAAACAATAAAATATCATCCACATACAGGCACACAATAATACATTCATTTCCTTTAACCATGTAATAGACACACTTGTCACTTTCATTAACTACAAATTCTGATTCTAAAACAGTCTCATCAAACTTTTTATGCCAGTCTCTAGGAGCTTGTTTTAAGCCATATATAGACTTGATTAACTTACATACTTTCCTCTCATTACCAGAAGCAACAAATCCCTCAGGCTGATCCATATAAATCTCTTCTTCAAGTTCACCATGAAGAAAAGCTGTCTTTACATCCATTTGATGGATGATAAGACCATGTACAGAAGCCAATGCTATAAGCATTCGGATTGTTGTCATTCTAGCAACTGGAGAGTATGTGTCAAAGTAATCAATGCCTTCCTTTTGCTTAAAGCCCTTAGCTACCAGCCTAGCCTTATACTTATCTATTGAGCCATCAGGATTCATCTTCCTTTTGAAGACCCATTTACATCCTATAGTAAAACACCCAGGAGGTAGATCAACCAACACCCATGTTCCATTAGAAACAATAGAGTCAATTTCACTTTTTACAGCACCTTTCCAGTACCTAGATTCAGAAGAATCCATGGCCTGTCTGAAAGTTAAAGGTTCATCCTCGATATTGTAAGTGATAAAATCACTTCCAAAATCCTTGACTACCTTAGCACGCTTACTCCTTCTAGGTTCCTCTACTTCATCAGGAATAGAGCTACTATCAGGATCTGCCCCCACATTTGTCATCCTTTCCACATGATTAGGAATAGAACTTGATGTGTGAGTGGGATCATCATCAGGAATACCCTGAGGTATACCAGTCTTCATAGGAAACACATTCTCAAAGAATGTTGCATCACGAAATTCAACTATGGAATTAGCCACTATTCCATCTATGTCAGATTTTAACACTAAAAATCTCATAGCCGTAGTGGTTTCCTTATAGCCCAGAAAGATGCAATCAACAGTTTTCGGCCCTAGTTTCTTTCTCTTGTGTTCAGGGACAAGTACCTTTGCAAGGCACCCCCACACACGAAGATATTTTAAACTAGTCCTTTTCTCTGTCCATAATTCATAAGGTGTCTTGTCCATATGTTTCAGAGGAACTCTATTCAGAATATTGCAAGCCGTATTCAGAGCTTCTCCCCACATGTACTTAGGCAACCCAGAATTAATCAACATACTATTGATCATATCCTTAAAGGTTCTGTTCTTTCGTTCTGCCACCCCATTAGACTCAGGTGTGTATGGTGGAGTTACCTCATGAACTATACCATTGCTTTTGCAAAATTCATTAAACGAGTTACTCGTATACTCACCACCTCTATCTGATCTCAACCGTTTAAGTACTTTACCAGTTTGTGTTTCAACTTTACCAGGTGTGTATGGTATCCTAGAGAATCTGATTTCTTTCTAATTGGCTATTCAGACTCTGATTATGCAGGGTGTAAAATAGACAGGAAAAGCACTACAGGTACATGTCAATTCTTGGGAAATAGATTGATTTCTTGGGCAAGCAAGAAGCAACAATCTGTTTCAACCTCAACTGCAGAAGCTGAGTACATAGCAGCAGGCAGTTGTTGTGCACAGCTCCTTTGGATAAGAAATCAGTTGATGGATTATGGTATGACACTTAGTAATATTCCTATGTTTTGTGATAATACTAGTGCTATTAAAATTGCAGAAAATCCAGTTCAACATTCAAGGACTAAGCACATTGATGTCAGGTATCATTTTATTAGAGAACATATTGAGAATGGTACTGTGGAACTTCATTTTGTTCCTACTGACAAACAGCTTGCAGATATTCTAACTAAACCACTTGATGAGACTACATTCAGTAGACTAGTAAGTGAGTTAGGAATGTTAAATTTTTAGATCTTTAACATCTGCAAAAGTAGCAAGGTATGTTGTTCTTAGCTTATAGACTTGATATTCTTGTCAGGATCTATATTTGATTGTTAAATGTATTAGCTATAACACATTGCCTTGATAAATTTCAGTATGATAGACTTGTTAATAATCATCAGGATTAGATTTGTTATCAGGATGCTGACATCATCAGTATTGTGTCAGTATCAGGATTATGAAAATTGTTTCAGATCCTGACGTTTACTTTGTGTAGTAATCTGATTCTGTGATGTGTTAAGTCTATGCTAGCAAGTTTTGATATTTGCATACTGATAATTTGTACATCATTCAGAAATCAAAAGACAAGCAGATAACAAGAAATTGTATTTTCATTAATAGAAATCATTACATGGAAATAAAATACAATATCTTTTTGTCTAAATCTCTATTCTATACTTGTCTTTGATATGAACTCTGAGGAACAGGACAAGGAGCATCTCAAGAAATCCATCAGGGGATGAAAGTCTTGTTTTCTCTTGGATTCCTTGTCTGGGCGACTTGGATGAGAGCAGCTAACTTAAATGAATAGCATCTCCATCAAGATCAACCTCAGACTCTCGGCCAAATTCTTCATCCTCAAGTTTTGAGGAGGTTAGGGGAAGATTGTATCCAACAGATGGATGTTCTAGGAGAAACCTCTGGATATTATCGAAAACCAATCCATTCATGATTAGTTCGATGAGATGAGTCGTTTGTTCAAAGAGATGATCAAGAACAGGATGTTCATCGACCAAGAAAAATCTGAAAAATGGGTTTGAAGGGATTTTTGGTTTGAGAAGCATTGTTGAGAAGAAAAGAAATTGAAAGGTTATGGAGAATGACACAAGGCGTTTGGTTCTTTTAAAGAGAAACGTGAGAAGCTGAGCAGTCACTTGGAAGTCTTAATGAAGTCAAATGCTAATTATTGCATGAGACTGTATTTCTTGTTTCAAGAAATATTGAAAATATCTAACCAATTGATTTTCTGTTCAGATTAATTGTTTATTTTCTTTTTCAGATAAAAGAAAAATGCCACGTGGAAACTCCATATTAAGTCGCTGATTATATTGGTCAGGATTTCATATGTGACCATCAGGATTTGAAAATCATATTTTTAAATCACATTGCGTTTTGTGATTATTTTGATAAGAGGTCATCATGAAAAGGAAGCTGATCAGTATTGCTTATTTATACCCTGATTTATTTCATGAAAATCAATTTTGGATTTTATTTTCCAAAAAAAATCGTGGGTAACCGCATTTTTCAGGGACTGACACCTGTCAATCTACGTGTCAACGTGGGATAGTGGTCTGAAAGATTTGTGAAATATATTTGTTTTAAAACTCTAATCGTGCAATTGCTTTCTCTAATCTTACATTCTCTAAAGCAAAAATCACTCTTGAGTTTTCAAAATCACTAATCCATTTCAAGAATTTTTCAAGTTTCTTTTCAGATCAAGAATGGCAGCTCAGAGAAGATTACCTAAATCAGTAGCCTTCAAGTTTGGTGACTTTGATTTTATGACAAACAATCATGTTGCAGCTATTACCAACAAGGAAGGAGTGTCATCTGATTTTCATCCAATCATGGACTTTCTGGTGTATGGACCATTAAGTTATGCATTGACAGCATCTCCACAGATTAATCAAGTAGCTGTTTCACAAGCTTGGGAGAATGCTGAGGTAATTGATTCTACTCAGAGTCAATCAGGTAAGATTGTTCTACATTTAGGACAAGATTTATTTGACATTACTGAATCTGTTGTTAGTTCAGTACTCTGCTTACCTGTTACTGATAGTTATGAGAATGTACCATCTGATGATAATATAAGAACTATGTTGTCTGAATTAGGTTATAGTGGACCTCTAGATAACATGAGCCAGTTGAATAGAACTTTTCTTAGAAAGGAATGGTCTTTTTACTTTGATCAAATTGCTAAATGTTTTACTGGCAAATGTAGTTCTTTTCAACAAATTACTTCTGTTACATCACATATTGCTTATAGTTTGCTTTATGACAGAGTAATTAACATTGGTCATATTATCTTAAGTCAGATGAGTATTAAACTTGGGTCAAGAGATCAAAACAGGAAAATGGTTTATTATCATAGATTTATGCAATTGTTTATTAACCATTTTATTCCTGATGTTGAAGCTAGATTTGGTAGGGAACATTGTGTTTCTTCTTATGAACAGCAAAAGAGAATTTTCTCTGATATTACAAAGAAGGACAATGAAAAGAATCTAGATGAAATACCTGCAATTCATTATCCACATCATTTTCAGGTAATTCTTAACACTCATCTTTCTACTATCTACAATTCTTCTTTCTTTTGTGGTGAAATGGCTCTGGAATCTCAATTGGAGGAGAACCCACCTGTGTCTACCCAAGTAGCCCAAAACATCATAGTCTCTGAAACAATTCAAGAACCAAATTTTGATCCACAGCCTATTGTTTCAAAGAAACCAACCTCTGGTGTTTCTCAAAAGACATCAGTTGTAAGGAAGAGAAGATTTGTTGTGTCAAGTAGTAGTAGTAATTCTAGTGAAGATGATGATGATTTAACTCTTGCAGAGAGAGCAGAATTGAAGGCTGCAATTCAACTTTCTTTGTTAGCACAAAGAGATGAAAAACCTAGTCACAGCCAGGCTGCAGTCTCTCAAAAGGCTGTAGTTCTTAAAAAGGGAAAACAGTTACTGGATACTGTCTCTCAAAAGATTGTGTCTACTGAACAAAGATCTCATCCCAAGATCACTTCTGTGTCTACACCTCTTGAGTCTTCTCAGGATAAATCTTTTGCTCACTATATCAGGAGAACAAGGAGAAAGATTCAATTGTCACCTACACACACAGAGTCTAGTCCAACTAATATCATGCAGGTTTCTACAAATCAAGCTACATCTATGTCAGTATTTGACAAGAGAGATCTGGATATTGATTCTTCATGGGAAACTACATTATCATACAGACTGGCTATGGGACTAATTTCTCTCAAAGTGAAGTTGTCAAGGCCTGTTCTAGACTTTTTGGTTGAAAAAGTACCAAAACTTTTATTTCCAGATGAATATGGACTTCTACATCAAAGACTTGACTTAATGAAGATGTATTTCTATGTATCTGTCAGAAGACAATTAGTCAAGAAATTTGGACTCTCGAAGCATGTTGCACTTCAATCACTTCATGCATATTTATTTGACAAGGATGTAATTATTGAAGATGCTTCAGCTCAAGGTGAACAACTGGAGGAAGTAGATAGAGGGAAGCAGTCAACAGAAGATACTATTGCACCAGTGGTGAATAGTAGGAAAGATCAAATCACAGTCACTGTAACACAAGAACCATCTAGTCAGAGGAAGGATGACTCAGGAGCTGTGATAGCTGATGTTGAAAGGTCTTCTGTGATGACTGAGAATGCAAGTGAGATACCCTATGATATGGGAGGAATGACTTTGGTTGATTTTTCTGAAGATCAAACAAATTTTGTTCAGTCAGAGTCTATCCACCTTGAGGGTGTGTCTCAGCAAACAACACTTAAAGACGGTGATATACTAACTATGGTGTCTAATGAAGTATTACTGAAGACATCAGAGTCTAGTAAACAACCTGAAAGTGGTATACTGGAGCCTGTAGTTTTTGAAAGGAAAGAAGATGATTGTATGGGTTCAGAGACTATAGCAGCTCACTCCTTGGAGAAAACCTCAAGCCACATGCCAAATGAGGAACCCTCTCTCCATGTGAGTTCAGGTATAAAAACTCCTTCTAAACTCTATTTTTCTGTATGTCATGAGAGCACTTATCTAAATTTGAGTGATACAGTTGAAAAGCTGGACTTAGATCCACAATTTGAGCGGCTGGCTCCTGACCAGGCAAAAGGTGAGGTAGAAAGAGTGTTGACTTTAGAAAGTCAAATTGAGAATGAGGGTATGGATGATCAACTCCATAGTGAGGGAGAGAAAATTAGGAAACCATCATTTGATTTCTGGGATCAGGTTTTTCCTGAATCTTGGTCTGAAAATTTGGGTATGGATACTGGTACTTATTCATTCATCAAAATGTATCAGAAGAATGACCTAGCACATCACAATGCAAAGCCAGAAGTTAAAGCTCAGAAGCAAAAGGAGAGGCTTGCAGAAATCATTAACAGAAGAGGTGCCAGGATAAAGCAATCTCTTGATACATATGTACCAGATGAAGATCCTAATGATCCTAGTGTTCCTTTGTATGTACTTCCAATATCAGCTAGAATTGAGACATCAACAGTCTCTGATCACTCTAAGGAGGAGTCAGGATTTGAAGATGTTAGTACACAGAATACTGGTGAAGGAGATGATGATCATGTTTCAGTTCCAGAACAGAAAGATGAAGACGTTGATACTTCTAATCAGGTTTTATTACTTGAATATCATACAACTCAAGCAACTTCTTCTACAAGACTTGAAGATAAAGTTCTTTCTGATTCTGATACTGAAGATACTAGAAGCACTTCCAACATTGAAGTTCATTCTGATGTTTTGAAAGATATTCAGAATTCTCAAATTGCTATTCAAACAAGACTTCAATCACTTGAAGATAACCAAGTCACAATTATGGAAAATCAAGCAGTACTTATGAATATCATTTGTTCTGTTTCTGAATCTCTTGGAATTAATGTTGCTGATGTCAAAAAGGGGGAGATAAAGACAATTCAAAGACAACAACAACACTACCAGACTGAAGGAGATAAAGATAAATCTAAAGCTGGGGGAGATAAAGATCAGATAAATGGTAGTAAAAAGAAGAACCAGGAGTGACAGTGGTGAATCTCAGCTAGGAAGTGGTAAAGGAAGAGCAGCATTAATAGTTAAAATTCTTTCTTCTAAGTACTAGATAAACGTCTACATCTGTGAAGGAGGTACTTAACTTCATAATTCTACATTCATAAATTCTATTCTGGTTGTATTGTTATATGTTTTGACATCCACAACTTAGATTTATGCTTCAGATTGTAAAGCATAAATAGGGGGAGATTGTTAGGAATAATTCATAAGTTGTGATGTTAAGAATAGAATTTACACATTATACTTCTTGTAATCCTGATCTTATAAAGGATTTAGCACTGTATATAGGTTTTATGTGTAAAACAGTTATCTGTATAGTTTAATCAGGAATGAACAGTGTATCGGAGACTACATGTCAGGAACAGAGAGCAAATCCTGATGACGTGTCCAATACTGATGGTTGATCAGATACTGATGCAGTGTGCAGATCCTGATATCAGTCGTGTTACTGATGATGTCATTATGGATGCTACAGAAACTGGCAAGTGCTATAAAACAGGATCGTTGTTTGAAGAACAAGCAAGAAGATATTATGAAGGAAAGAGTTTTCTATTGAAGGAAACTATCGACTAGAAGGCAGAACATTGTCATGTATAGATTATATCTTTCTGTTATTAGTTGATAGGTAGCATTATAAATACTCTCTCAATATCATTGTAAAGAGTGTGAGGCGTGAGACGAAATTGTGAGTTCGTGTGCGTAGCTCTGTATAAGGTTTGTATTCGAGAGTTCGAAACAAACAGAGAGATATTTGTATTGTCAGCAGCTGCTAAAGGTATTGTACACCTTTGGTAGAGTTTGTATTTGATCTTATTAATACAAACAAGAGTTTGATTCATTCGTTTATTCTTGTTTTTATAATCAAGCAAAAATCAGACAGGATTATATAACTTGTATTCAACCCCCCCCCTTCTACAAGTTATTCGAGTTAACAAATTTTATCAGTATTGCATTCAACCCCCCCTTCTGCAATATTCCGGGACCAACAACTGGTATCAGATCGACCAGATTGATATACAAATCTGAAGATCATAACGAGTGTTTAGAAGTCAAGTGGAATCAAGATTCCAGTCTTTGATAAAGAGAACTACAATTTCTGGAAAAGAAAGATCTTGTTATTTATCAAAGCTGCCCATCCACTTTATCTGAGAATTCTTGAGAACGGCCCCTTCATACCTCAGAAGGAAGTAGTTGCTGCTACTGTGAATGATGAAGTCATTCCAGCCCACTGGGTGGCAAAGAAGCCTTCAGAGTACACAGAGACCGAAAAGGAGAAAGTAGTATTGGATGACTATTTATAACTCATCTTGCTCGACTCACTTACATTAGACAAAGCCATGTGTGGTAATGTCATGGGATGTACATATGCAAAAGAGATGTGGAGTAAGATAGAGTTGTTGTGTGAAGGAAGTGAAAAAGTTTGCAAGAATCAAAGACAAATTCTTGTATCACAATATGAAGCCTTTATGGCTAAACCAGGCGAAGAACTTACACACATGTTTGAGAGGTTCAGTAAGTTAATAGCTGAGTTATAAATTCATGGGAAGTTCTATGATAGAAAGGAGATTAACATCAAATTTCTGCTCACTCTCTCTAAGCATCTTGAGCACAAAGTCACATCCATAAGAGAGGGAAGAAACTTGAATGATGTCTCTCTTGAAACTCTCTATGGTGTGCTCAAATCATATGAACTCGAGCTTTTTCAAAAGAGAGCTATTCAAACTTTAACCAAAGGAAAGTTAGCAAACATGTCAGGAGCCCTTGTAGCTCATAAACCACAAGTAGCTTGTCTAAGTGAACCATCACAAAGTTCACAACCAACACAGATGCCATCTTTGAAGATTGAGGAGGTGTTGGATGACGAGGAGAAGGTGGTTCTGCAGCTGAAAGATGTTGAAGATGAAGACTTCTACACAGTAGAAGAGATTGAAAACATGGATAATCCAACCATGGCTTATATGGCTAAGAGATTCAAGAATATCAAGTTCAGAAGGGACAAGTCATACAAGCCACAGGGTCAATCATCTAAGCTCAACAAGGGAATTTTTTCAAAGGCCACTGGTAGAGCCACAAGAGGAGGATACAAGAATAGGTTGGTGGATAGGTCGAAGTTCATATGTTACAACTGCAATGAGATATGTCATTTTGCTACTGAGTGTAGAAGACCAAGACATAATCAGGGAAAAGGATCTGGAAATCAGTTTAAGAGGAATCAAGGGAAAGCCTATGTGGCTGAAGGAAAATGCTGGGATGATTCTGAATATGAAGAAGAAGAGGAGTTTGTAAACTTAGCCCTCATGGCTAAATCTGATGAAGAAGCTTCAAGTTCATCAAATCAGGTACCATCTCTAGTTTTACTTGATATGTCTAAAACTGAGTACAAGCATACCATTGAAGATTTAAGTGCTAAGATGTTTAACATTCATGTTAGTTTATCTGCTGCTCACGAAGAAATTGCTAAGTTAACTAAACAGAATGAAACTCTCAAATTTAAAAATGAAATGTTGTTGCTAAGAACCAGTCCCCTAGATTCATTAGCTCAAGAGAATGCTAGGTTGAAAAACGATATTGTTTGTGCTAAGGAAATAGAAGAATTTTTCAGGAATCAAATTTCAGAAAATGAGTTTAAACTCAAAGCTTTTAGAAACTCTTCTAAGTTAGTCCAGGAATATCATGATAATCACACTGAGAATCAGAAGGTAGGAATAGGTTTCGAGTATGGTAGAAGGCATGGAAAGGCAATTGCTCTTGATGATAGTGATGCTGTCAAACCTCATATTCTCAAAAGAGTTTATAAACCGATTTTCAAAAATCTTCAAGCTGATTTTGATGAAACCTCCTTGTTCATCAAACAAGAGCTACTTGATGAAGATGAGTGCATTGAC
Organism: Kitagawia praeruptora; assembly: GCA_037693485.1. Classification (NCBI taxonomy): domain Eukaryota; kingdom Viridiplantae; phylum Streptophyta; class Magnoliopsida; order Apiales; family Apiaceae; genus Kitagawia; species Kitagawia praeruptora. The sequence goes on along the minus strand of CM075351.1, from coordinate 138,971,310 downwards.
AGCACACTGAGCAAAGGAAAAGATACTATCAAGTCCCCCGTCACCGAAACTCTACCAAGCAATCAGACAGAATGTTCTAAAGTAGCTGACAGCAAGGATGAGACAGAAACTTCAAAAGATACTGTCAAGAGAGAACCCAAGACAGCAACTTTCAAACCTGTTGTCAAGACAGAGGCAAAGAAAGGTACTGTCAAGGGTGGCTCGACAACAACTTCAGAACATACTGTCAAGGCAAATGTCTACAAGCCTAAGAATAGGAATGGCAAGTTAGGGATTGATAAGAAGAATTGATATAGTCTTGTTAAGGATGCCCCTAGGAAGCTTTGCAATAATTGTGGATCATCTCATCATTTAACATTTGTTCTTGTTAGTGGTAACTTACATAGAACCCCCATTATGCAAAGAAATATGGATGTCTGTAATAACATTAACTGTATGCCATGCAAAATTGTTGTTATGAGTACTTGTTTCAATCTGCCTATTCTATCTACTGAAAGATGTTCCTATTTAGAAACTGCTGAGACTTCTTTGCCTGCCTATGTTGGTAAAAAGGCTTCTTCCACTAAGAGAAAGACCAAGTCTAACTCTAGAACCAAGTGGACAGCAAAAGAAGTCAAATAGGAGGATTCTAGTGTTGATTTAAATGTGAAGCAGAATGATATGAACAGTGATGCTGTAACTGCAGGACCCAACAGAGTTTGGGTACCAGATGCAAATTAAAATCATCTATTTTATCGGCCAAGAAGCAGAAGCAGGTCATGTGGATCATCGACAGTGGATGTTCCAGGCACATGACTGGTGATATAGCCCTGCTATCACATTTTGTGGAGAAAGTCGGCCCAATCATAACTTTTGGAGACAACAGCAAAGGTTACACTGTGGGATATGGCTGTTTGGAAATTGGAATTGTTGTCATTGAAGATATTGTTCTTGTTGATGGATTGAAGCACAACCTACTCAGTGTCAGCCAGTTCAGTGACAGGGGATTTAAGGTTGACTTTGATATGATGGTTTGTAATATCTATCACAAGAAAGATGGAAGCCTCTCTTTGAAAGGAGTCAGGAAAGGAAGCTTGTTTGTTGCAGACTTAAATTCTATAAATAAAGACAAGGCTTACTGTTTTTACAGTAAAGCATCAGTTGGTGAAAGCATGCTTCGGCATAAGAAGCTCTCACACCTCAATTTCAAGAATATGAATATTCTGATGAAGAAAGATTTGGTGAGAGGACTACCTCAACAGGAATTCTGTCATGAAGGACTATGTGAGGATTGTCAAATGGGTAAATTGAAAAGATATGTGCACAAATCAAAGCAAGTGAATTCCAACACTGAGCCATTCAAATTAATTCATATGGATTTGTTTGGTCTAGTAAATGTTCAATCTCTTGCCAGAAAGAGATATGCCCTGGTAATGGTGGATGACTACTCCAGGTACACTTAGGTGAAGTTTTTAGAGACAAAGGACGAAGCTGCTCAAGAAATCATTGATCACATAAAAGTTCTTGAAAGAACCCCCAATGCTCAAGTTCAATATCTGAGAAGTGACAATGGTATTGAGTTCAGAAATGCCACTTAGGAAACTTCTGCAAGGAAGAAGGCATTGTCCAACAATTCTCCACAGCAAGGACACCACTATTAGTGTATACTGAAAATATTTGAAGTATATACATTTATTTCTAGCCCAGTTTTATTGAGAATCATTTAAATATGTTTACATGTTGTCTGATATTATATATTGTGGACAATCTAGTATCAAATGGGATACAGAATATTAGATTGTTAAATACGATTTATATAATATAATAAGGTTCACAGCACAGGTGGTGTTGGACAATCCACTGGTATGGCTGTAGTATTATTTAGATTAGTTTATATTGACTAATAAATAATACTAGTATACTTTGTGTATATTGAACAGGATCAAATTTAGAATTGTTCCCTTATACTGATTAAGAAGGAGAACTAAGATTCTATGTTATTATTAATGCTTAGGTTCTTAATCCGGATATAGTAATTGACATGTGTGTATTATTTACATGCTTTGATTTATATATGAAATAATTCTTTTGAATTATATCAATATATTTTGGGTGATGGAATTATATACATGGTGAATATTATTTATAGAAGGAATCTATGTCCTGATAATATTCAGGTTAATGATGTCTCCTTGAAAGCTCAAAAAGATTTAATTATGTGAAACCCTGCAGGTGGATTTATTCCGGCATAATTAAATAAAGGTTGAGTGGATGATCAAGGATAAAATATATTAATTAAATGAATTATCAGTAATTTATTTAATTAATGGACATGCGATATTTTAAACATGGGGAATTTAATAAGCAAATAATATTGGAACCTAATTAATTAATTAAATTACGGTTTTAGGAAAGGTAGTGCAAATATTAATTCTTTAGTGGATTGAATTAATATTTAATGACATTGGGCTAGGCCCAGAATGTCATTGGGAGGCCTAACCTAATTATCAATGATCCCTGCTGTAGCCTATATATATTCCTATTCTCTTCTTGCTGAGGTTGGTTGAAAAAAGATTAGGGTTTTTGGAGGCAGCCACCTTGAAGCAAGAAGAGAGGCAAAACTTGGGAACACAAAGGCCACACTTCGCTCAAGGGGAATCGAGGAATATAGCAAAAGACGTGGACTTGAATCGCTTGTGCCGTAGTGATCAAGGTTGGTTTTTTATGTTAGTACTCGTTAATTTATTGTATCAAAAATCACAGGGCCACGATCTGATTGTCCCAACAATTGGTATCAGAGCTTGGTTCTCTGGTTCTGCGATTTTTGATATGATGTCCATGTCGTAATTATATATGCATGTGTATAGTGGTAGGCTTGTATATTCTGTTTTGCAGGTTGTTATCCACTATTATGGTCATGTTATATAATTATGTGTTTGGATCCCACGTGGTTATTTTGTTTGGTTTCCACGTGGTTTATCGTGGTTGTAAACACGAGGGTTGATAGTGTTAGAATAGATTTTACAAAATTAGTTTTGTATTAGATCTATTTTTTATGTAATTGTTTGAAGGATTTTGTAAAAATCCGGGTAATTTGTAATGATTACATATGGCTGAAAATCAATTCCGGGATTATTTGGTTCCGCTGCGTAACTGATGGGGGCTGCTGTTGAATGTTATTGCTGGTGTCGTTTACTACCGCGGTGGCCAACAGTACAGTAAACAGAGAAGCAGGATTTGTTTTAAATTTTGGCCGAAGAAAAAAGTGAGAGGCGCGTGGACCACAGGCGCGTGGGCCACACGCGCGGTACTCCACCTTCCAGCCACGTAAAAGGAGGTCATCAAAGGCAAGCTGCATATTTCTTTTTCCTGTTTTCTTTCAGCCGAGTAATTTTGGACGAACACGGGGCTGCAGCAAATCGATTATTGGGGCCATAATAGTGGAAATTTTTATTTTAATTTTCTCTGTTATTTTTTAATTATTGCATTAATTAATTAATTATGTGTGTTGTTAATTATGTGTGTAATTTTTTAATTGCATGTTAACATAATTAGGACGACATGGACATAGATTTTTTATTTATTGTTTTAATTAAATGTTATATGTTGTTAAATTATGTGTGTATTTTGAATGCATGCTAGACATAATAGTAACGACATAGGCCCCGTTTAATTTTAAAATTCCTCATTCTTTTTAATAAAAATTCTAAGTGGGTGAGGGAATTAATTAGGAATTAAATCCCATGGTCTCCATTATTTTGTATGTATTATAACCTTTTAAATAATGTAGATGGTATATATGATCACCTAACGTGGCGTACTATTTACGGTATTATTAAATTAAATTACGAATATTGAAAGGTATACATGCCACCCAAAGTGGCGTACCAATTTTCATAGAATTCGATTAATTATAAAGGTACCAATGATTGAATATAGATTTTCGATATTGAGAGAAAGGATGATTCTGTCTAGAAAGGGGTCTTAAGTGACGCCTCTTGACAATGCTCCCCCCGATCTGGGAATTATCCTATTATCGATTATTGATTTGAAATATTTAATGGTGGCATCCGGTCTTATTGTTATTAATTTGAGATTTGATAATGGTATACACTTAGCTATGAAAGATAATATGGTCCACCCTAACGTGGCGTATTATTTAGTAATTGGACAGAAGTAATATTTAAACGAATTTAAGTGGTATATATGTCACCCATCGTGGCGTACCAGATACTTATGGTGTTTAAATATTAGTGCATTAATTTTAATTAATTGTTAGAGGAAATCAAACGGTTTTAAGATTTGTGCAACTCTCTGATTATGTGTTACATGTATGATTCTCAGGATTAGATCATTATGGGCTTTAATCCACTATTCACCATACTTAAGGATAATAAACTTACTGGACCAAACTATATTGAATGGAAACGTAATTTGGACATAGTGTTGACTGCTGAGGAGTACAAATTTTGCACTTATGAACCCAAGCCAGATCAGCCTGCTGAAGATGCTCCTGAAAGTGAGAAGTAGTATTATAAGCGGTGGGTTAAGGCTGATGAGATGTTGCGGTGTTACATTCTGGCAGCAATGTCGGGTGTTTTGCAGCATCAGCATCAAGCTATGGCCACAACTTCAGATTTGCTCTTTAATCTCAAGGAATTTTTTTGAGAACGGAATAGGGCTACTAGGCAAGTAGCAATGAAGGCTTTAATGAACACTCAGATGGCTGAAGGAACACCTATAAGGGATCATGTTCTCAGGATGATGTCTCATCTGAATGAGATGGAGATCCTTGGTGCTGATATTGATGGGGAAACCCATATCGATATCATCCTTATGAGTCTGCCCAAAAGTTTTGAGCAGTTTCGCTTGAATTACACCATGAACAAAATGATGTATAGTATCGCGGAACTTCTGACAGAACTTCAGGTAGCTGAAGGACTCTTTAAGTAGAATGTTCAAGTGAATGTGGCTGAGAAAGATTCTTCCTCTAAGCCGAAAGGCAAGAAGAAGAAAAAGGTTCAAACACAGAAAGCTGGAAAGGTTGCTAATACAGTGGGAGTTCATGGTGGTGTGAAAAAGCCTAAGGGCAAGTGCTTCAGGTGCAAGCAGTCAGGTCACTGGAAACAGGATTGTCCTCTTCCTAAGAAGACAAACAATACTGGTATGTCTCTTTCTCTGGTTACAGAAACATATATAGCGGCTATATCTACGAGCACTTGGTGTGTGGATACAGGAGCCACTGACCATGTTTGTAACACTATGCAGGGGTTCCAGCAGACCAGAATGCTTAGAGATGGCGAGATATATGTGTTCATGGGAGATGCTACGAAAGTAGCAGTAGTTGCAGTTGGAATAATTACATTGTCTTTTGGCGATGATAGGATTTTGGTTTTGAACAATTGTCTTTATGTACCTTCGTTTAGAAGGAATTTGATTTCGGTTTCTAAACTTGCCATGGATGGTTATAATGTTTGTTTGGATCGTAATGTTTCTATTATGATGAATAAACGAGTTATATGTTCTGGTACATTGCAAGACAATTTATATATTATTAATCCTATCCAACCAATGCTGCAACAAAAGGAATCTAATAACATTCTTTCTAGCTCAAACAAAAGAAAGAAACCTTCTGAATTGAACCAAACATATCTTTGGCACTTAAGATTAGGTCATATTAACTTGAGGAGGATTCAAAGACTGGTAGTAGATGGGCCATTAGGCTCGTTGGCAGTAGAGCCATTTCCGGTTTGTGAATCCTGCTTGGAAGGTAAGATGACTAATAGACCTTTTAAAGGAAAGGGGAATAGAGCCAAAGAAGTATTAGAATTGGTTCATACTGATTTATGTGGACCTATGAGTATTCAAGCAAGAGGAGGTTATGAGTATTTTGTCACTTTCATTGACAATTATTCTAGATATGGGTACATATATTTGTTGCGCCGCAAGTCTGAGTGCTTTGAAAAATTCAAAGAGTACAAAGCAAGTGCGGAGAAACGACATCTTGGAAAATGTATCAAGTCACTACGATCCGATCGTGGTGGCGAATACTTGCTTGGAGAATTTAGGGAATATTTATCAGAAAATGGGATTACATCCCAGTTGTCTACACCTGGCACACCTCAGCAGAATGGTGTAGCAGAGAGAAGGAATCGGACTCTTTTAGAGAGTGTTAGATCGATGATGAGTTATTCAGATTTACCCAAGTCGTTCTGGGGATATGCTATAGAAACAGCGGCTTACCTTCTGAACTTGGTACCTTCTAAGTCGGTTCCCAAGACTCCAATAGAATTGTGGACTGGTAGCAAACCAAGTCTAAGACATATTCGGATTTGGGGTTGTCCAGCACATGTGCTGAACAAGAACACGACCAAGCTAGAATCTCGTACCGAAGTAAGGTTGTTTGTAGGCTATCCCATGGGAACGAAAGGTTATTCATTTTATAGTCCTAGGGATCGAGATGTCATTGTTAGCACCAATGCTAGATTCTTAGAGGAAGACTATATTATGAATCATAAACCCATGAGTAGTATCGTTTTAAAAGAATTAGTGGGAGGGACAGATAATCCCCAAGTGCCAATAGTACAAGTAGAACTACCACAAGAAAATAGACAACTTGACACTAGTACCGCACCAGTGCCTCGTCGTAGTGGGAGGGTTGTTCAACAACCAGAAAGATTCATGTTTTTGGGAGAGTCCTCGGACTTGGTCTCTGGTGAACATGATGAGGATCCCAGGACATACGAAGAGGCAATTCTAGATAAAGATGCAGATCTTTGGCAAAAGGCAATGTAATCTGAGATGGAATCTATGTATTCCAATCAAGTTTGGGAGCTCGTGGAACCACCCAAAGGTGTAAAACCCATTGGATGTATGTGGATCTATAAGAAGAAAAGAGGATCTGACAAAAAGGTGAAAGCCTGGAAAGCACGACATGTTGCGAAAGGGTATACTCAGAAAGAATGGATCGATTATGAGGAAATCTTTTCGCCAGTTGTTATGCTTAAGTCGATCCGGATTCTTTTATCTATTGCAGCTCATCTCGATTATGAGATTTGGCAAATGGATGTCAAGACAGCTTTCCTTAATGGAAGTCTTGAGGAAACCATCTACATACAGCAACCAAAAGGATTCATTAAGTAAGGCCAAGAGCATCTGGTATGTAAGCTTAAGAGGTCTATTTATGGACTTAAACAAGCTTCTAGGGACTGAAATATTCGTTTTGATCAGGCATTCCAGTCATATGGATTTGATCAAAGTCCAAGCGAATCATGCGTGTATAAGAGAAGTGAGGGTAATGCAGTGGTTTTTCTAGTACTATATGTAGATGACATTTTACTCATTGGAAACAATATTAAGATGTTGTCATCAGTAAAGGTATGGTTGTTCAAACAATTTGACATGAAGGACTTAGGTGAAGCGGCATACATCCTTGGGATCAAAGTAATAAGGGATCACAAGAAAAGGATGTTGGCTTTATCTCAAGAGCCTTACATTGATGAAGTATTAGCTCGTTTTAACATGCAGAACTCCAAGAAAGGTTTTCTACCTTTTAAGCATGGAGTTGCTCTATCTAAGAAGTAGTGTCCTTCGACACCTAAGGATATAGAGAGCATGAAAGCAGTTCCTTATGCTTCTGCATGTGGAAGCTTAATGTATGCTATGTTATGTACGAGGCCTGACATCTGCTTTGCTGTAAGCATGGTTAGTAGATATCAGTCGAACCCAGGTCAGGAACATTGGAGTGCAGTAAAAACTATACTCAAGTACCTGAGAAGGACTAAGGAGTATATGTTAATTTACAAAGCCTCAGATCTATTTCCTTTGGGATATACTGATTCAGATTTTCAATCAGATAGGGATAAGAGGAAATCAACCTCGGGATATGTTTTTACTTTGGGAGGTGGAGCCGTTATATGGAGGAGTGTAAAGCAGAAATGCATTGCAGACTCTACCATGGAAGTCGAGTACGTGGCGGCCTCTGAGGCTGCAAAGGAGGCTGTATGGTTCAGGAACTTCCTTCTGGACTTGGATGTGGTACCTAATTTGCCTAGGAGCTTGACAGTGTATTTTGATAACACTGGTGCTATGGCAAATTCAAAGGAACCGCGAGACCACAAAGCAGCTAAACATATTGAACGTAAGTATCATCTCATACGAGGAATCGTAAAGGGAGGAGACATAGTTGTGGCTCACATTTCATCAGAAGACAATCGGGTAGATCCTTTCACAAAGAGCTTGCCAGCCAAGGTTTTTGACAGGCATGTGGAAGCGATAGGAGTCAGATGAATGGACACATAGTTTTTTTTGTGTAATAGTGGATTAAATAAACACTGATATACTCATAGAATATTTTGAACATAAGTGGGAGATTGTTAGTGTATACTGAAAATATTTGAAGTATATACATTTATTTCTGGCCCAGTTTTATTGAGAATCATTTAAATGTTTACATGTTGTCTGATATTATATATTGTGGAAAATCTAGTATCAAATGGGATACAGAATATTAGATTGTTAAATACGGTTTATATAATATAATAAGGTTCACAGCACAGGTGGTGTTGGACAATCCACTGGTATGGCTATAGTATTATTTAGATTAGTTTATATTGACTAATAAATAATACTAGTATACTTTGTGTATATTGAACAGGATCAAATTTAGAATTGTTCCCTTATACTGATTAAGAAGGAGAACTAAGATTCTATGTTATTATTAATGCTTAGGTTCTTAATCCGGATATAGTAATTGACACGTGTGTATTATTTACATGCTTTGATTTATATATGAAATAATTCTTTTGAATTATATCAATATATTTTGGGTGATGGAATTATATACATGGTGAATATTATTTATAGAAGGAATCCATGTCCTGATAATATTCGGGTTAATGATGTCCCTTTGAAAGCTCAAAAAGATTTAATTATGTGAAACCCTGCAGGTGGATTTATTCCGGCATAATTAAATAAAAGTTGAGTGGATGATCAAGGATAAAAGATATTAATTAAATGAATTATCAGTAATTTATTTAATTAATGGACATGCAATATTTTAAACATGGGGAATTTAATAAGCAAATAATATTGGAACCGAATTAATTAATTAATTTACGGTATTAGGAAAGGTAGTGCAAATATTAATTCTTTAGTGGATTGAATTAATATTTAATGACATTGGGCTAGGCCCAGAATGTCATTGGGAGGCCTAACCTAATTATCCATGATCCCTGTTGTAGCCTATATATATTCCTATTCTCTTCTTGCTGAGGTTGGTTGAAAAAAGATTAGGGTTTTTGGAGGCAGCCACCTTGAAGCAAGAAGAGAGGCAACACTTCGCTCAAGGGGAATCGAGGAATACAGCAGAAGACGTGGACTTGAATCGCTTGCACCGTAGCGATTAAGGTTGGTTTTTATGTTAGTACTCGTTAATTTATTGTATTAAAAATCACAGGGCCACAATCTGATTGTCCCAACAACCACAACAAAATGGAGTTGTAGAAAGGAAGAACAGAACTCTCATTGAAGCTGTGAGAACTATATTGAATGATTCTAAATTACCAACATACTTCTGGGCAGAAGCTATTAACACAGCTTGCTACACACAGAACAGAACCTTGATCAACAAGACTCATGGAAACACTCCTTACTATCTGTTAACAGGAAAGAAACCTACTGTCAAATATTTTCATGTATTTGGAAGTAAGTGTTTCATGATGATTGACAACCATGAAAGGAAAGGAAAGTTCGATGCTAGAGCTTATGAAGGCATTTTCATGGGATATGGATTAGAAAGGACTGCCTACAGAGTCTATGTCATTGATCACAAAGTCATTGAAGAAAGTGTGAATGTCACATTTGATGAAACCAAATTCCCAGGACTACAAGAGGATGGTCAAATGGAGCCTCTTAGATTTGAAAATCAAGGGTATTTGGAAGAAAAAGAAATTGTTGCTGATGAACCTACTTGTACTTAGGATATTGAGTTTGAAGGAAATGCTGTCAACACCAATGATGCTACTCAAACTCCAGCTCAATCTCAAACTATCACTAGTACAAAAATTGCTTTATGCGTCTGTCAAAAAGGGTGATATGCAGCTGTTCAGAACAGATGCGTATGGAGGAGTAGTATCAGCTAAAAGTATATGCGTCTGTTGGGAAACAGACGCATATAGTCTACTGCGTCTGTCAATAACGGACGTATATAACAAGAAAACGGACGCAAAATGTTTAGCTTTTGCGTCTGGTTTTGTAACAGACGTATAAAGTTTTTTGCATCTGTCTCCAACATACGCATAAAAGAGGAAAACGGACGCAAAAAGTTTATCTTTTGCGTCTGCTTTTTATAACAGACGCATAAAATATTTTTGCATCTGTCTCCAACAGACGCATAAAGTCTGAGAACAAAAGTATATAATAATGCATGATATGTCTGTTCTGCTAGAACAGACGCAAAAAGTCATAATTTTTTTAATATTTATACTGTATTTTCAGCTGTACCTGTCCATACCAATAATTTGAATGTATTAATACATTCTCCATATCAAAGAATTGAGATAGATTTAAGAAGTTTGATAAAGGAAAATCTAGCTATCATAGAGACATGTATTTTGAACCAACACTGCAAATGTTAAGTACATAGATATCCCTCTGATGCTCAAACTATATAAATGAGCTTTTAAATCTTCTCCATATTTAACTACTTGCTACTACAGAAGTAGGTACCCCGTCTCTACTCACAACCATGTTCAACTATGTATCCCACTAGTCCACTACAGAAACTAAACTAGCCATAACAATTGATATATTATTAGAGTATGAACCTCTTAATCTCACTTGTTCAACTATTATGGAGTACGTGGAAGGGGTTCGGTGGTAGCAATTCACGAGGTGGCATCCTATTTTGCTAAAGAAACATAGTTCACAGGAGCAACCGGCCTCATGTCCCTCTTTCTTTATTTATTAATTGACCTTGGCGGATTTTGATTGGCGTGAGACATTCTTCAGCCAGATGTTCCATTCGCTCCATTTGCACGTAGGCCCATCACCTTCTTTGTGCTGAGTGGTCGTGCTGGGCTAGGCTTTGAACCAAAAATTGCTTCATGTTTTGTGTTCAACTGTTCTTGGAACTTCTTCTGATCCTGTACAATAAACAATTTTAAAAATATATAAATATCATACAATAGTTTCAAACAGAAAATTTTGAAAGGGTTAAAGATGATGACCCTCCGGTAAATAGCTGGTTAAGGGAGCACCAATTCCACATGATTATATAACAAAGGTTATTCATATTTTTCCCCCTGGAAAGGATCCCAAGTATATCTATTTGGAAACAGATTCAAATTATCTTGTACCTGGAATTTTGTTGATCAAGATCTGAGCTTTTTCAGCACGCTTGAGATTTTTAAGTGTGCACCTCTGCTTATGCCCCTAGAAAGGATCCCAAGTATATCTATTTGGAAACAGATTCAAATTATCTTGTACCTGGAATTCTGTTGATCAAGATCTGAGCTTTTTCATCACGCTTGAGATTTTTAAGTGTGCACCTCTGCTCCCGTTATACCTGTTGTCATCCTGTTAAAGCGAAGACAGATGATAAGTGATAGTAAGGCAGTAAATCGCATCTGGAGTTGGATATTTGATTACTATTTCAAAGTACTTGCGTTTTCATCAGTTAAATATATATTTGAGTAATTCGTGGGAGAAGTGTAATACTTGACAAGACTCAAAAAATAAATATGAAGGATTATACAAGCCAGATAGATGAATTTCATGCCATGTAACTATATAAAAGACATTTTAAGAAATTACCAACTGCATGGTTAATAAGTGTTATTGTTCCTCCAGCATTAATCTTCCTGCAAAACAGAGAACATGTCACAGTTAGCAAAGACACAATATATACTGTTAACTCCAAGCAACAAATATAACATTTCCGCAAAACTAAATTTTTTAATCTATAAATGCTGAAGTAATTAGATGTACAAAATTTTAACAAGAAATTTTTAAAAGAGAGCACTTTTTTTGTAATGGGCCGTAGTAACTTTGTTTCCACTGGTAATTAAATTGAAATTGGTTTTCTTTTGATTAATGCAAAAGTGGCTATTTTTAACTACTTGATCAAGTACAAGTTTATTAATTTTGGAATTAGGTCACAAGAAATGTCTTAGTTTAACTTTTTGTTCTTTTTTCGCAAAATTACTGCAAACAGAGTGCAAAATTACTATATCAATGTATAGTGCTTGTTGTTCTCTCATAAGTGTGACTTATGTTAAAAATATGATAAGACCAAGTTCAGGGTATTACATGGTATCATAGTCATTAGTTAAGTTTAATTGTACTTATAATGGAAGAGGGTACCTCTTTCTTAGTTCAACATATGGCATTAGCTTTCAAAATGCTATAGTCAAAGCTAGTGAACGTTAACTCCAATTAAGAATATACAAAAATGAGTTCCCCAATAAATCACGAAAAAAAATTCATAAAAGGTATCACTCGGTATATATATGCAATTGAGGATAGAGTTTGAGAAATTGTTTGGTAGTAATCCTTATTTATTCTGTACACAAAGCGTGCAATTTTCTATAGTTGCTGTGTGCTTTTTAGACAACTTTTTTTCTCTGATCACCTGAAAAAACAATAAGGCTGTAATAACTATCACGATGAAAACACCATTCTTTCTAAGCCAACAAGAATGGGAATCAAAAGAAAGCACTCTAAGAAGCATGTACAGAGACTTTAGTCTCTTTTGATATGAAGGCACCCTGTTCCTCTTTAAAAAAGATTGTATCATATTACAGATAAAATAGAAAGGAAAGGTAACAGAGAACAGGGAAAGAAAGGGAATGTCGCAGGTTAATTATCAAAACAAGTAGCTAAAAGAAATCAAACTTGGTTCTATGTACATAGCTTAAGCTGATCCTGGATGCAATGATATAGACAACTCCAGTCTCGAATAAATTCAGTCAAAAAAATATATTACATAACCATACACTCAAATTCCCTAAAATTCCACGAACAATCTTGCTTATAGCTAGCTATTTTGCAACAAAAAAACAAGAACGACAATCATATGCTTACATTTATAATGTCAGGTGGGAAATCAATGAAGTATCTTGTACTCTATTATTAATATAGCTTGCTAGGCAACTTGTTGTGAAGTTTAGAGGCCAATAGTCTAGCTTTGAGATGGTTATTATTTGTAATAAAGTCAAATGCATGCAGTGGATAACGGAAAAGATTGCATCTCGCTTCACTTTAATATTGGCAATCATTAAATCAAAGCCATTGGCCGCCCTATTGAAGGGTACCAGGCCAGGCTCTTAGTATCCATGTCACTGTCTAAAACTTTGGCATGGTTAGACAAATTCACAAGCACTAGTCATTCGGCTCTTTGTGCAATGGACCAAGGAGAATAACTAACAACTATAACTGAAAATTAAAAAATATATTTAAATTTTATTAGTGTTTAAACTCATGTAACATATCTCTGTTTTAGTTTTATACAAATAATTTAAAATTTGGATCATTAATGTGTATTCAGATTTCTAGATGTATCATAATAATATCTATTAAACTATTATAATATATAAAAACATTTATGAATTTCGAATCAAATTTAAATGTAAGTGGTCACATGCATTGTAGTAAGGTGAGCACTTTATTCAAAGAACCTCTTCATGCTTATTTGGAAGTTGGTCCAAAAAAAAGGGAAGTGTCCCTCCCCCATTGCATATGCTCTAACTCTCCACTCAAATACATTCTGTTATTTTTATTCTTAATTTCAGCTTCAATGTATTCTGAACTTTTTTGAATCTATGCTTCACTCAGGAAACAACTTTATCCACTGATCACTTTTAAAAGAAATAAAGGATGTTCAAAGTTTTTCAGAATTTCCCATCATTTTCAGCATTTTTCTCAAAAACGAGTTCTTCACCTAAATAACATCTTCACTCCTAAGACTAGCGTATATCTCACACTCCAAAGACCCTACTTCTAAGTAACATATACTGAATCCGAAACCAAATTATTAGTTGGACCTGAATTCAAACCCAAAAAAATCTCCAAACTACTGTATTCTTTTCTGGTAATTGTTCAGATCCTTTCTTTTCAATTCTTCTTCATATGTTTTTTTACATTAAAGTTGAAACTGAGAATAAACATAGGAGAAGGTATTAGAGTGGAGCAGTATTAGAAGGTATGACAACTCCAACAAGCTTACTTATAATTGATACTTATAATTATTAAATAATAAATATAAGGAAGGAAGTATACAACTTTATCATTGAATGAAACATGATGACATTCTTCCAAATTTCTTCGAATGGTCAACTCCATCACATAAAGCCACATTATCAAAAACAGTAGCAAAAACCAAAATCCAACATCTTAGCAATCAAATAAAATCAGAAAAATTGAGAACAATTGAGAAGGAATTGCATAAAGATTCAAACTTTAGAGAGATACATACCCTAAAGAGACAAGACAATCAAAATAACTGTTATAATTGTGCAAAACTCGACATCTTCAATTCATTATAGCAAAACTCAAGCTAAAAAGCATATAAATTAATTCTACACAAATTAACAACTAAATTTCAAATAGCAATCAGCTTAATTCTTCTTGTCCATACCAAATTCAAACAGTTACAAATCTACTAAACACGAAAACAAAGATATATAAGCTATACATACATACACGAAGAGTATCCTGACGAGAAGGATGCAGAGAGATTGAGATTGAGACAGAGAGAGAGAGAGAGAGAGGTAGGTAAAGTTACCGGTAATGTTTGCAGCTTTCTAATCGAACTAAATGGGATTCTAATTAGGGCTTCTCAATCGAACTAGATGGGCTTCTCAATCGTAGTGAATCGTTGAAACTTCTAAATTGCCGGAGAAGAATTGCTGGTGGATGCTCGGAGATTAACTACTTTCAATTAGGGCTTGGATATTGAAGATGCAATTAGGAATCACCGCTTACTTTGGAGAAGAGAATCACCGCAAAACCGAAGAGGATTGAATCGCAGCTTACTTTGAAGAAGATGATTGAATCACATCTTAGTTTGGAGAAGAAGAGGTTATACTCTGTAATTTATGAGGATACACTGCTATATACAGGGTGCTCGATATGTTTTTATTATATATGTTTTTTTTAAAATTTTATATTCACTTTATACGGCTGTTTTAAAAGCCTAGACGTATATGGTTGAATTATATACGTTTGTTGTACACTAACACACGCATATGATTGAACTATATACGTCTGTTGTAAATTAACAGACGCAAATGATTGAACTATATAAGTCTGTTGTACACTAACAGATGTATATGATTTTTCAACAGACGTATAAAACTACTTTATACGTCTGTTAGGTACAACAGACTTATAAACATGTCTATTTTTAACATATGCGTCTGTGTAGTGCAGGACAGACGTATAAAACTACTTTATGCATCTGTTCTGTCTATAACAGACGCAAAATGGGAGACGCATATGGCAGGTTTTGTACTAGTGTATATCAGCTTTTTCGGATAGCCGGGATCCGACGTTGATTTCCGATTTCAATGTAAGTTCCAGGGCGGCCCATCTGGTTAGTTCAGCTATCACTGCTGGAAGCCCCTGCGGATCATTAGAATGAGAATGATTCTGGAGATGTTGAAGAACATGAAGGAGAAAACATCAATGGTGGAGAGTCAACCCCTCAAATAGGAAATGATCAAGCAGATCAAGAAAGAAGCTTGCCCAGAACCACTAAGTGGAACAGAGATCACACTAGCAATCTAATCATTGGTGATCCCACTACTGGTATAAAGACGAGGAGAAATGTTTCTGTTGACAGCATGTTCTCATGTTTTCTATCTCAAACTGAGCCAAAGTTAATTGATGAAGCATTGTTGGATTCAGATTGGGTGATAGCCATGCAAGAAGAGCTAAACCAATTTGAGAGAAACAATATATGGAAGCTGGTCCCTAGACCTAAAGGGAAGTCAGTAGTTGACACAAAGTGGGTTTTCAGAAACAAGTTGGATGAAAGTGGAAATGTGACAAGAAATAAGGCAAGGCTAGTAGCTAAAGGTTACTGTCAATAGGAAGGGATCGATTATGATGAAATATTTGCACCTATTACCAGACTTGAAGCTATTCGGATATTCTTAGCCTATGCTGCACACTGTAACTTCAAGGTGTTCCAAATAGATGTCAAAAGTGCCTTTCTTAATGGAGAATTAGAAGAGGAAGTGTATGTTGAACAGCCACCTGGATTTGAGGATGCTGAGTTGTATGACTTTGTCTATAAGCTGTTCAAAGCACTCTATGGATTGAAGCAAGCCCCTAGAGCTTGGTATGAAACTCTCTCTACTTTTCTTATTGAGAATCAATTTAGAAGAGGTGTAGTGGATAAGACACTGTTCTATAAGCACCATGGCAAGGACATCATTCTGGTTCAGATTTATGTTGATGACATAATTTTTGGTTCTACAAATGAGAAGCTATGTGAAAAGTTTTCATCTCTTATGAAGAGCAAATATGAGATGATCATGATGGGAGAACTATCATTTTTCCTAGGTCTACAAATTCATCAAAAGGATGATGGCATCTTCATAAGCCAATCGAAATATGCCAAAGAACTTCTCAAAAAGTTCAACATGCACTCCAAACCATACTGCCAAGACACCTATCTCTACTACAACCAAACTGGATTTGGATCCTAAAGGAAAGAAAGTGGATTCTAGTACCTACAGAGGCATGGTGGGATCGTTGCTATACCTAACTGCTAGCAGACCAGACATTATGTTTGCTACATGTCTCTATGCAAGGTTTCAAGCTGATCCAAAGGAATCACACTTAGTAGCAATCAAGAGGATCTTTAGATATCTCAAAGGCACTCCAAACCTAGGCCTTTGGTACCTAAAGACACTGGATTTGACTTGATTGGTTATTCGGATTCAGACTATGCTGGATGCAAGATTGATAGGAAAAGTACAGCAGGAAGCTGTCAATTTCTTGGTGGAAGATTAGTGTCATGGTTTAGCAAGAAGCAGCATTCTGTATCTACTTCAACTACAGAAGCTGAATATATTACAGCTGGAATTTGCTGTGCTCAAATTCTTTGGATGAAAAATCAGCTAATGGATTATGAAAAATCAACTTGCAGACATTTTTATGAAGCCACTAGATGAAGCAACCTTCAACAGGTTGGTAAGTGAATTGGGAATGCTAAATCTGGTATGTTAACTTACTAGTTTTTACATTTTCAATGTGGTTAAATTGCAGCTTGTGACCGTAACCTTCAATGTTACTGTCATGAGAGGTTACTGTCCTATGTGCTACTTGTTTATTTGACAGCATGTTTGCTATGACTATGCTAAATTCAAATCACATGCCTGTTTTAATTTTATGTAATGAGTAGTCACGTGACATTAACTTATTTCCTACGTCTGCTAAGTGATAAGTATTCGTGTCATTTGAAATGACCCCGGGTATTTGTCAGTTTTTTTAAATTTAAAGTTAATTACTTCACTAAGAAGAGGCAGTTGGAAGCTGTAGAGTCACTTAATATGTTATAAATAAGACCGAGGCCAAACCCTTAGTTCTCACTTAACACACTAAGAACTCTAGAGAAATGAGTAAGAGTAAGGCAGAAGATATGTCTACATCAGAGATGCCAAAACCACCGAAGGAGATCGCTGCTGGGCATCCCCTTGACCCATTCTTCGATAAGCTTCAGGCTTATTTGGATGCTAAAGGGATCACGGAGGAGAAAGAGATCGAGAAGGTTGTCGAACAGCTACTGGTAGAAGCTCTTGGAGAGCTTAATAAGAAATGATGTTCAGTTCTTAAGAACTACTATGTATTGTTTTTAAGTTTTTTTTCATAAAAGTTCATCGTTTCAACTTCTCAGTGTGTTGCATGCTGTTCATCTCTTTTACTCTTAGCTATCTGCGAATGGTTGTCTGTTTACTTGTTTGTGTGTATAGACGTTTGTGGATGTGTACTAAAACTAACAAATACGTGCCTAAATCGATTAAAATGCTATTTGGTAATTTTCGCTTAAGAAATATGCAAAGTCGATTAAAATTCATGACATAAATTATTTCTGCTTAATCTGTTGTCAATAAGTGAAGATCGATGCTGTCACGACGTGCCTTGACAGCAAGTTTCTTAGATGACACAATGGAAAACGTCTTTGTCATGAAATTTAAAGAAAATTGTATAAATTGCTTAATGATGACAATATGTTCTTGCGACGATGTTACTGTCAAGCAAAACCTGCTGTCATCCTCTCAAAATTACTAATGAATTTGTTACAGCGCACAGGTTACTGTCAAGATTAGTGGACCGAATTAATTGGGATTTTACCTCCACGATTTACAGCCACTAAAAAGTAACTACCCACGACACCACGTGACTGATTAATGGGCTAAGACATTGCTACTTTTCCTTCTTAGTAAAACATTTGCTATTTTCATGTAAGCAACTGTCAAACACACAAACACATAACTTTCAATAGAACCTCTCTCTCTCTCAAAATCAAAAATCTCTCTCCAAAGCTCAAAGCAAGAAATGGCACCTAAACAATCCTATTCTCAAACAAACTTTGCTGGTATTCTCACTGTTGGAGATGCTGGTGAAGGTTTTAAAGGACTCATATCCTTTATCAACAAGTCCTATCTGGGTCATGCTATAACATCTACACCATCTTGGAACCTAGAAAGACTTGAAGAATTTTGGAACATTGCCCATGTTCCAGGAGGTGCAGGTAATGACACTATAAATTGCAAAATCAAAGGAGTTACTCACACTCTCACAATCAGAGGCATCAACGAAGCTTTGGGAACTGGACTGCAAGCTAAAGAATCATACAAGGAACTTGCAAGTGATGAAACCCTAAAGAAGTTTTTCTTGAAAATTGGGTATTCTGGTCCTGTTCTTGAAGAGGGTACATCAAAATGGTACTTGACTGGTGAAATGGACAAAAAGCACTTGAGGAAAGAATGGAGCATGATTTTTGATGTCATGGTGAAGGTTTTCTCAACCAAAACCTCTGGCTGGAATGGAATTCCCTCCTATATCACGAAGCTTACTCACTCTCTTGTCCATGGATACAAAGTGGATGTAGGAAAGTTGCTTATGAGCCAACTCAAGTCAGCTCTAAGCAGGAAGGTACATGTCTATCCTCGCTTTCTTACTATGTGTTTGAATTCATTATGTGGTATTGATGATAATGCATCTCTCACTATAGAATGCAATGTTTTGAAAAGGAATACACACACATCACTCAATTCGCAAAATTCAAATGCACTTATTCCACTTTGTTTCACCAAGCACATGGCTGATCAAGAGTCTCATCTTGATGTAGTACTACCCTTTGGGTATGTTGTCTTCTCCCTTGAGAATGAAGCTGAATTACACCCAAATTCAGTTAACCCACATTCTACTTCATACATTCCTATCAGATCATCTAGACAACCAAAGACCACAAAAACAACTTTGCAAGAATCCACGAAAAGACCCTTGGAAACTGGTGTTGGTAGTAGTTCTGAGAATGTTGAGGGAGAAACTGCACATGATGTAGCAAATAAGGATGTTAGTGAAAGTGAACCCATAGTGGTTCCTCTTGAGCCTAAGAAGAAGAGAGCTAAGAGGGCCAAAGCCACTGTCAGCCACCCCCACAGTCTCACAAAAGGCTGTGGAGGATAAAAGGGAATCAAACACATCCCTAGGTGCTTCTTCTCAACAAGAAGTATCTATTGAAACTGGCCTGTCTCCCAAGGCATCCTGTAAAGAGTCAGCACAACCTCATGTACTCACTCATGAGGAGCCTACACTTACAGAAATGCACACAGAGATAGGGCACAGTGAGGGTCATGAAACTTCTACTCTTGATGTTCAACAAGTTACCCCTGTAGAACAGCCAAAAATCTCTTCTATACCATCATCTTCTTTATTCTCTAATCCATCAATTATTTCTTCTCAACAACCTAGAGAAGTGGACAGTCCCAACCCTTCAGGTTTTGATCATCCATCTCAAGTCATGGATGAGCCCCTATCAAGTGGTCCACAAGAACCCATTTCTCAAAGTGAAATGGACACCACTCACTCAAACACTGAGCTAGATCAAGATGGTACTTTGCCAGAAAATGAAACAACCAACATCTTGGTCGAACTCCAAAGAGTAACTGACCTTCAGGAAGTTGCTGTCACAGCCTCAGTTGCTGTCAAAGACACCACAAAAGTTGCTGTCAACCCACCTGTGGACAGTAACATTTTGGGTAAGATGTTGTCACCTCTACACAACTTGATCATGATACTATCATTGTTGAAGATGCTTCAGATGATGATCAAATAACTATCTCTGCTTTGAAGGTAAAATCTAAACTTTCTACTTCTTCAACTAAAATGCATGCAAGTACTACTCATACCCATGCATCTAGGATGAGTGAGGGAGTGAAAAGAAAAAGAGAGATAAAATAAAAGAGAGGTGAGCATAAAAATGAGAGGTAGCCAAACGAGCTGGCAAAAGGTGAGGGACTTGAGCATGTCCAGAGTGAAATTGAGGGAACCCCACACACAAAGGTACTAGGCCTTGAGAGTCATTCTGTGAGGAGTGATGAGATAACTCAGAAAAATAATGAGTGTATGAGAAACCCTATAGCCTCCTTGCCCCAGTCTCTTCCTTTGTCTCCAAAAAGGTTGAGAATTGGTGGTCCTTCTAAACAGGCTGAATCAAGGTTGGAAGCCCTTGAGGACAGATGTGCATCCATGGAAGCAAAACTTGATGCTCTGTCCACTATGGTAGCTACTGGTTTTGCTGATATTCAACAAACTCTTCTTTCATTCTCCGTCATCCTTAGTGTTGCCAACTCAACTAAGGGGGAGAAAGTGGTAGATCAGAATGAGGGTAAGGGAGAGAAGGTGGTAGATCAGAATGAAACAAACCTGGTAGAGAAGGAGAAACAAGGTGGAGCTACAAGTGAGGGGGAGTCAATAAGTGAGGGGGATCAAGTTTTGGAAGAAGATGGAGATGAAAGTGAGGAGGAGCAAGAGAAAGAAGAACGAAACTTTGGTGAAGAACTAAAGGCAGCTGGAGATGGTGAATTGATTGAAGGAGAAATAGATGGTGAGGCAGTGTTGTTATCCAAGGAAGTGTTGGAGCAATTAAAGGGGACTCAAAAGTCTAAAAGAACAGTATTGCCTCCACTGAAAATCAATGAGCCAAATCTTGAGGAAGTCGAAGCTCCATTCCAGAAGTTGCAGAAGGAATGGAGAGAAAAAGAAATTCAAAATGCTCTGGGTAAAGGCAAAATGCCTGAGTATGTGAACATATCTACTAGAACTACTTGGTCAATTGAAGTGAATATGCCCTTGAAGATGCAGAATTGATGATGGTTGATCACGTGGAGAGTACTTTGAACAACAAAGATGAAGATTTCAGTAAGTTGGTGGATGAATCAATTAGTGAAGTAGGGGGAGCTTTGACAAAATTGGCATCAACACTGAAGAGCAAAGTAATAAGTATCTCTCTGAGAATCAATTTGGCAAGAAGGTGGGTTGTTCAGGTTTATCTGAAGAATCGTTTGACCATATTCATCAAAATGCAACTTTTACAAAGTCTGCATGCTAGAGTACTCCAAGTTCTTAGAACCTTGGTAGTCAGAAATTCAACAACCTTCAATGATAGTCTGATAGCACAAATTAAAAGGATGGTTGAAGACAAACTCCCTGAGGTGATTCAAAATCCTTATGGTGTGTGTTTCAGAAGGATCACAAAGACAGGAACAAGAAGGTTGGATTTCTTACCATTGGATAAGGTCTCAGGACTAAGCACTGAAACAATCATGACAGTGCTGAAGAAACTTATCAAATCCAGTATCACCAGTGATAAGGTTAAAGCTATCAAGGATATTCACAGGCTGTTAGCAAAAAGAGACGAGGAAATTAGCTCAATCATAAAGAAGCTGATCTCTGATGCTAATGCCAAGATGGGATGAAGCTGCAACTATGATGATACTTTGGATGATGATGAGGATGAAATTAGAGGAAGTGGTGGACCTGGAGAAATCAGGAGTTCTAGCAGAGAAGCATCTGAGAATATTGCTACACAAACTCAGATGGATGCTACCCAAGAAGTGCAAGAAACTCCCTGTACTGAAAAGAAAGATGTTGTCAATGACGAAGGGGAGTTAGAAATTCTTGAAGCCTTGGAGGCAAGTATCTTGAGACTGGTAGTTAGATGCTTTAATGTTGAAAAAGATACTGTCAACAAGGATACTGTCAGAATGGCTGAAGACACCCAAGTGAAAGATGTTGTGAAGAGCCAAACAAAAGAAGCTGTCAAAGTTGCTGTCATGAAAGATGCTGTCAAGGGTCAACTTGAAGAAACTGTCAAGGTACGACAGCTTGTTAAGAATTTCACATCTAACAGAAGAAAGACAAGAGCACAAGCCTATCGTACAACCAAGATAAAAGGGAAGACAGTTGCAGCAGCAAAGAAAAAGAAGCATGGAGCAGTTTTGATAGAGAAGCCCATTGATAAGAGAAAAGTAAATAGTTTTGAACTATTGAAAAATTCAATTGATGGGAGCATTACATCTGTCTCAGTGGAACTGGACCCAGTCAACAAAAATGTACGCAAGTTTGATCTCAAGGACTGTGGAACTACATGCATAACTGTAGAACCAGACTTCACTATGGAGATAGTTTCACATGTGGTAGGCATGCGTGATCTCTCATGCAAAACGGTAAAGGTAAGGAGAAGAATTGATTTCTTCGTTCTGGAAAGGATGATCACTCTCATGGAAACAGACCAAGATGTTTCTAGCAGTATCTTAGAGCATGTCAAAGAATACTATGCTCAAAGATATGCTGAATTTATGAGAAATATGGTGACTGGAGAGCACATGATGATGTAGACCTTGAAGTTAGTTCTGATGGGGAACCAATGCCTGAAGTGAACCTTACAGAAGCACATCGTCCTTTTACAAAGGCTGGCATGGCTAAATATGAAGCAGAATATGCTGCTCAGGTTGCTAAAGCTAAATCACACTACTACAAAAAAGCCTAAAGAGACCACCTGAAAACCATCTTAGAGACCACCTCAAGAGGGGGTCTCTAGGTCAGTGGTCTCTTAAGATAAGAGACCTCTTCTTTGAGGGGGTTTCTTAAATACAAATACCAGACCAGCTATTTCAGAAAAGTGGTCTCTTAGATGGAAGGAAAAGAAACCTCTAATTTAGATTAGATGGTCTCTCTTGTTCTAGTAAAGAAACCGCATAGGCCAATAAGTGGTCTATTTGATTTCTCTAAAAAAAATCGGTAATCTCTAAAAGGTGGTCTCTTTGCTCTGAATATGATTAAATTTCTCAAATTAATAATTATTTTTATATTATTAATTGTCATTGACATAATTATTATTAATTATTATTATAATATTCTTATATTTACAGACTATTATGAAATAATATTTACAGAATATTATGAAAAAATAACTCACTAATGAATACACTAATATTATAAATGTGCACAGATATACAACAACAAAAACATTCATCAGCTTATTAAAAGCGCGCCTGCAACTGATAGACTGTGTTTTTGTTTAGTTGGAAAGCCTTTGCAAGAATATCAGCAAATATATCAGGATTGGCTCCGAATACAGCATTTGCAATGGTGATAACCCCGGGGTTCTGGCTGCTAAGAGCAGCAATCACTACTGCATTACCATGTCCTATATTCTGTTGATAATGTACAAGACCTTCTGGGAACACAAAGACATCACCTTCATTAAGGACTTTGGTGATGTGACGATTCTCTGGATTCGAAGTGACAAATCCCACCCGGAGTGTACCTTGTATGACCGTCAAAATTTCAGTAGCACGAGGGTGCGTGTGTGGAGCATTGATTCCCCATGGTGCAAAGTCGATACGAATAAGAGAAATGCCAAGAGTGTTGAGTCCAGGAATCCTAGCAGCATTAACTGTAGTCACATTTGATCCAACTGGACTTAATGAAGTGTCACCTGCTACGTTCAATCCGCGAGTAAAGAAGTCGTTTTCATTTACGACCTTGGGATCCTTACAAACTAGTCCATTCACCAACACTGAAAGAGGAAGATAATTTGTAAGTAATTTGTAGTATACAAGTAAAATGTGGACAACAAAAAGAGAACATAATGTGTTAATCATATACCTGGGCTATCCGCATCAGCAACACAGAAATCCTGGAAAGGATTGTTATCAGTCGCCAAGGCAACGAAGGAAGTCATAGTACTTATAATGAAACATATGAACAGAGTTTTGGAGCCGAATGAAGAAACCATCTTCAAAGTTTTGGTTATAATTATAATGTTTATAAAAGATTTGAATCGAATAATGAGCTTGGAGAGTTTGAGTTGTGAAGATATGGATCATGTCTGGGGCTTATATATATAGACAAGTTTTAGGAGGGAAAGTCCGAAAGTGTGATAGAAAGACACAAATATTGCTTACAAATGGTAATGACATGGTCGATCCATAATGTAAGAATGAGTCTCATTAATTAAATATAGAGTCAATAAGAAAGTAGTAATAAAAAATGCCAATTCCTTGCATACTTCTTTCTACAGCATGAAACTACTTATTCGTAATTTGGTTAAGTATATATATCCAGTCGATCAGCTTTAAATGTATTAGGACAATTAATTCAACCCTCGTGTTAGAACGTAGAACCTGTCAAAAAAAGCCCTCGTCTTAGTTATTCTGTAGTGGGTAAATACTTTTACATGTTTTCACCTAATACATACAATTTTATAAAACCTATCTAGAAGACAAGAACTACTTATACAAGAATAAATCATCCATAGGCTCATCCATATACAACCCTGATGAAAGTTTTAGAAGCCTAACACTCCAAAATTGCACAAAAACACAAATTAAACATTTCAAGCCACATCGAAACACATGAAAACACACAAATACACATAAAAATCAATGTAATCATAATTAATACCCTCCATTTAAGCTGAACAGCAGTAGATGAGAGATTCTCGAGTTGCGGAGCTTGTACGCCTTCTCTCCGCTTCTTCTGAAGATTCTCTTCTCTCCGATTCTTCCTGATCTCCACCATATTGTCTTCTCTCCTTCTCCGACCTTCATCGGCGTCGACGGCGACCTTGTACTTGCTCCGGCGAACCTCGATTCTCGCGTTTGGATGGAGAGACGTGGTGAGTGTGTGGATCGAGGAAGTTGTGTGTATAGGTTCGGGGAGAAGGAGAGGAGAGTAACCGTTTTGAAAAGGGGGAGAAAAGGCGGAAGGGGATCAGGGGATGTATGGAAATGATTTCAATTCATTTTCAAAAAGGGCAAAATATCTTTAGTTGGGCTTGGGCTTTGTGATTTGGGCTGGACAGATATGTACCAGAATGTGCAAAATATCTGGATTTGAAAAGTTCTTCTAATTAAAGAATGATAAGAAACCACCTTTTTAATTAAAGAGGTCTCTTTTCATATATTATAAGAGATCTCTTTTTTAAAAAGTGAGGTTTCTTTTATTAAATAACCACTTATTTAAATAAGAGGTCTCTTTACTTATATTATAAAAGATCATTTTTAAAAAAGTGTGGTTTCTTTTCTTAAGTAATCAATTATTTGAATAAGGTGGTCTCTTATTAGCGGTTCCTTTGCCTATATTTGTAGTAGTGTCATCCCAATCTACCAAACCTGCCACATCTGCCAAACAAAGTACTGAAGATCTAGAAGCTCAACTGAAGGAAAGCTACAAGAAAATCAACAGGCTATTCAGTGAGAAAGCAGGTTATCAGCCCTGTGTACTAGATGATCCTCTGAGAATCAAGGATAATAAGGAAGAAATCTATGTTGATAGTTTTCATAAGCTGAGGACCAGTATACTGAAGGATCTCTACTGGAAAGTTGTTGGATCAGTTCATAAGCTCGAAATGCTAGTTGCTTGGGAACTAGAGGTTATATTTGATCAAAGGAGAGATGAAGATCCAAATTTAGATAGAAAAAGAAGAGAATCCTTGAATGCTTTCCTTGGAAGGAGGTTCAAGTTCATCCAAGGAATTCTGAAGTTCAGAACATACACGTATGATTTTGAAACTTGGTTTGATCTAAAAGATGTTGAAGTATTTCCTTCTCGAGTGATTCAAGGGTACATTGAAGATAGTAAAGATGATGCTAGATCACCAGAAGAAAAAGCTTTAGTTGAAGACCTTAGGATAGCAAGAAATGAAGCTCTCAGAAGAGAGGGAAAAATCTGAACAACTGGAGACTACTAAAATAAAGCTAAGTTAATCTCTGATTTGCTCATTCAATAGGAGCAATTGATTTGCAGTTAATTCATAAGCTTCATGTTCTATATTTTTCGTAACATTTATTAGATATGGTATTTCAACTATTATGATCTATGTTAGTTAAGTTGTCAGCATGTTTTGATTGAAAATTTGTTGTTATTGTCCATAAAAACAAATTGGGGTAGATTTTTGGGATTTATGGGTGATAGCATAGAGACAACTTAACTATATTTCCCTATACTTAGTTTTTATTAAGTTGAACATACTGTCATAGCCAGAGTATGTCTTCGTATTCAAATAATTGCTATCATGTAATAATTGTATGATTTGGGAGAAGTTCATACATTTGTTCAAGCCTCAAGGAATACATCCAGAAGACAGCAAGAATAAAAGTTACTGTTATGTTCTTGACAGTAAAGTTACAAGAAGACAAATGTTGCAAAGTCACGACAAAGCTACATCTGACAGCAACATTGGCTGAAGCATGGGACAGTAACATTCTCACACTTGACAGCAAGTCTGGAGTTCCGACAGCAACATTGGCGGGAGCTCGTACTGTCAACCACTGAATATTCCTTTGACAGCAGACTCTGCGGTTAAGGTTATTGTGACAGCCCCAAATCCGGGGTCATAAATCCGGGCCATCACGGACCAATTTCCATTCAATATCAATATCTCTTGAGTTTTTTTTTTTTTACAATTAATACTTATGCCATTGACCCCGCATTAATAAACACACACACACCAGTCATATGCTCAGAGAACAACATTTACCATAATAAAATTAAGAGTTGAACAGTTATTACAAACCAGGATCATACTTAAGTACATTGTTGAATGACACTTCGACATGAAGCGTTCCAACAATCAAAAGTTTATTACATTCTTACACCCTTAATTATACATAAGCTCTAAGAACCCGTCTGCCTCTACGCTACCTCAGGAATCGATGCTAGCGTGCTCTCAGAAGGTCGCCTTTCCCCTACCCTCTTGCGGGGCGTTCTGCGAAGTATTGGCATTCTTAGCTGTATATAGATAAGTAGCAAGAATGAGCCAAAATAGCTCAGCAAGATAATTTCTATCTACTAACATCAAAGGAAAATAAACCGTTGTATATATATAATAGACAAAAGCAACTTCAGTTATTATGGAAGAATTTTATTTCCATTCAATATGTATATACACTTTCCAATTATCCTTGTACGTAAGAAATATATAGTATCATTCCATCAGTCTCGCTTCTAACATCATATAATATCAGTCCCTCTTCTTGAATGCTATAACCATCAATATACCATTTCAGTGTAATCTTTCAAGATAATATAAAAACTTGAACAAATCTCTCGCTATAATCTTCTCATTTCCGTCTTATGCAACAATCATATAAATTAATATAAAATCAGTTTCTCTTCGTTTGTAACAATAATTCCATCATTCCATATCACTTTTCTGTTTTCAGTTATAGAAATCTGAAAACCATTTTCAATTCTTTCTTTCAAGTTTTGGGGATCTCTGCTGGCGCCAGATACGTAGGACGATGATCAGTCGCCTGACCGTATCCGCTCTCTGTTTACTACTAGTAGAAGGGATGATCCCTACCTGGTAATCAACCCTGGAGGAAGGCTACCTGCTACATCCTCCCTTGGCATCTTCGTGCCGAAATAAAATATTGGATGCTGGACTGTGCCACTACCACACAGCCTCTTACGCTTACTGTTGCAATCCCCCTTTTTCAAATCATCAAATACCATTTCACATTTCACATTTCCATTCACATTTCCTTTCACATATATCATTTCCATTTCCATTTATCATCACCTTTAAAATTTATATATGTCATAATACTTTGATTATGACTCAGACATCTCCTCTGTATTCAATGAAATCAATATACTTTTATATACGTAGAGTATTCCATTTATCTCAAAAGTATTAAATACCATTCAATAATATTTATTAAATCACAATACTTAGAAAGAATATAATATTATAAATCATATAACCCTAGATAATGACTGATTCCATTCCTTTATATATCTTTAGATAACAACTGATACCATTCCTTTATATATCTTTAGATAACAATTGATACCATTCCTATATATATAACTCTATATAACGACTGATACCATTCCTTCATATTCCCTTAATCATAAGGTATGTTCACTTCATGCATAATTGTTGAGTATTGAATACGGTAAAAGAATACATAGGGGGGGTGAATGGATTCTTGAACTTTTCTTTGATTGAGTCTATGTAGCAGATAAGTGCCTGTGTGTGTAGAAGTGAAGGTACGGATAAATAAACAACACAAGACACAATATCACTTTAATCTAATGTATTATTAGATAAAGGTTGCTACAATCTGTGAATACAAATGGTAGTATTCTCAGCTTCGTTTTTCTCAGAGAGATATGGCTTACAGTGTATGAAAAACTTGACTCACCAAAAAGTTACTAAGTTATGAAGTGAGGCTGTGTCCTTATAGAACATGGATACAGCCTACTTACTGCAAATAAGGTAGCTAAACAAATTACTTTCTAGTCTGTCTATCCTTTTTGAGTAAGTGTCCAAACGGTTACAGATTTGACTTTGCAAAGCCTGTTTAGATCCACTTCTTTAGCTCCTTGTCTCTTCTATATCTCTCCAAGCTTCCTTGTAGGCTTTCCAGAGCACGTTACAGATTGTGGTCCATAAAGTGCATTGGCTTGTTGCAGGTTTCTGACTTGTACAATTTCTTCAGTATTTTGTCTCCAAGAATGTATTCGAGAAGTGACTAAGTAAGTGATTCGAGAACTAGAATTGACTTGATCGATAACTCTGAGTTCTCGAATACTGTTATAATGACATATCGAACCACTTCTCGAATAGCTCTTTTCCATCAGGATTCCTTGAGTTGTCGAATAGAACATTTGACTTATCGAATCCTCGAGTTGTCGAATAGCTTTCTGAGTCCTTGAGATATCGAATGGAACTTTGACTTGTTGACTCTTTGAGAACTCGAATACCATCTTGACTTGTTGACTTCTTGAGTTCTCGAATAGAGTAGTAGACATATCGAATCCCTGAGATATCGAATGAGATATCGAACAGTGTATTCAGAGATATCGAATAGTGTCTTGAGATATCGAATCCCTGACTTCTCGAATGCTGGACTTCTCGAATTGGTACTTAGGCAAATTCTTCATTTCTTCAAATCCCAACTGTGATTATTTGACAGTCTTTAACTCCTTGCTTGAGGCATGAACCTTGGAACTTCTTTCAAGCATTATTCTAGACTCTATTTGTACAATTACACAACTAGGATTTGATGCCTACTACAAGTACAATACAAACAGAAACTCTACAACTAGAGGTTCCCTCAGTTAAGAGGTCATGTAAGTAATGCAAAGCATTACAAACAATTAGGCTTGTTGTTAGATGTGTACAGGCATGCCTCTGTAACTAACAATCTCCCCCAAATTGTGAGTGAGACCCTTAGTCACAATTTCATGTCTGATAACAAGCCTAACATACATAAAGATAAAACTTTAAAAGTACAGGTATGTATTTTGATTGAACACATAAATGAAATTACAAGATAAATACTCTTACAATATGATGAGGTACTAGCCATTTTCTTTTGATTGCATCTCCATTGCTTTGGCTTGTAGATCATCATATGCTTTCTGTTTCCTTTCTTTCTCCTTTCTTGCAATCTCATCTATTGCTCTCATGATTTCTGTCATAGCATCCAATTCTTCAATCATAATAGAGTTTTTGAAATCTTCAAGCACTGGCTTCAGAATGTTGGCAGGATAGTGACTGAGTAGGTCCATTCTTATATTGACATTGTCTCTATTTCTTCTCCTATACTTCACCACATAGGGATCAAACTGAACTCTACACAATCCCTTTGCCCTTAGCTTTTCTGCTTCAATCTCCAGTCTATCAATTTCTTTCTCCCTTTCTAACCATTTCTCATAGCAGCCCTTTCTTATCTTCTCAGCATAATCTTTCTTCATTTTCACAAAGTCAATCAATTCCAGCTTCCATACTTTCTCCACCTTGTCTTTAGAATTCAGCAATGCAATGATTCTTTCTATCTCATACAATTTACCCCAATGTTGACAACCCCCTTGTTTGAATTTCATTTCTTTCCCATCAGTATACTTGATTTCAAGGTGGTCATCCACAATTGCAGCATAGCATATCTTTTGAGCTCTTAGAAATTGCAGTTGCTCTTCATCAAAGTCTTCATCAAGTGGCTGGAGTTTCAATCCTGGAATGATTGTTAGGGCTCTAGATTTGGATAGCTTCACTCTTCTTGCAACATGTTTAAATTTCATCCTCTTGACATGATTGCTTGGCAGAAATCTTTGACCTTTGTTGGTAGACCATAGTAGTATTCCACTAGCAGATTGCTTTCTGAAACATACACATGGTTTCTTGACTTGAATCTTCTTCTCTTCTTGAGGTGGTAAGACAGTTGCAGAAGCCACAGATGTAGATTTTGCTAGGTCACTACTAACAGTATTCACCCTAGACTTAGAGTCTTGTGTTGTGGTGAGGTTACTGCTAGCAGTGCCTAAGGCTTGCTGTCTCCCACTCTTTCTCTCATATGTTTTACCTTGGTCATCATCATCCTTTTTATCCTTGTCTCCCTTTTTCTTCTTGTCTTCATCACCCTTATCTCTCCTGTGATGTCTTCTCCTCCCATCACCTTTGTCTTTAGAATCATCATCCTTATTTCTCCTAGGTTGAGCCATCTCTGGAATTTCACCAGTTGCAATATAGGTTCTGAGGATGTGCAGTGCCTCAGTTTCTTCAGCATTTCTGGCTCCAACCTTCTTCTGTAATTGATCAATGATAGCAATGATCAGTCTATGATTTCTAGTGGTGAGATCATGGGGAATGACCAATTGCTTGATATCTTCAATTCTGGTACCAGACTGATAAATGATTGTCCATGGCTTCTTGATCACTTCTGGTAGCCTTGAAGGTTGACCATTCCTCAAATCATCAAACAGACTTTTGCTGTTCTCATTCCTCTTCTCAATGAGCTCAAGTATGGCATCTATCTCTGAGTGTTTTAGGTCTTGTAGAGTCTGGTATGTTAGATGCCATATCTTTAATTTGGAAACCATCACTATCTCCTTGACCCATAGATTGTTGACTTTCTTGGGGATGACAGTGATGTAGTCAATCTGCTTCTTCACCTCCCTCAGATAAAACTGAGTGTCACCAACCTGTTCCCTTATGGCTTTCAGAAACTCCAAGAAGGCTTTATCATGATAAATATCTGAGTTGGCAACTTCTTGCAGCTTGGCCTCAGTAACAACTTTGACTTCTACAGGCTTGGCACTCTCAGATATAGAGGTTGGAGGTTTGTCAGATGGCATACTCCTTGCAACCACTGTGGTAGTTATGGATTGCTTTTGTCCTCCAGGAGTAGTGATGTGCACAGTTGGTAGAGTGACAACTGGCAAGGTAGATGGAGGCTCATCCACTTTGGATTTTCCTTTGCCAGGCACATTTGCTAGAGACTTTGAAGCCCTTTGTTGACCACCCTCTTTTATTATTATGCCTTTCTCCCCCTTTGTATTTGAGTTCCTTGCCTTCTTCTCCCCCTTAGGCTTGTTGTCAGGCACAGAGGCTGTAGAAATGTCCTTTGGGATTGAAGATTCATCAGGTAGAGGGAGACCCATATGCTTCATCATTGCAGCTAACATGGATTGTTGATGCAGAAGGACATCAGCTGTGGTGGATGCTTGAGTGTCCAACTGATCATTTAGCAGTGCAACCTTTTCTGTAAGATGAGCATTGGACTTGGTAAGAGTAGCTACCTCCTGTTCAAGAGTGTTCACCTTAGTGAATAACTCATTGGCCTTGAAACCAGATAAAGAATGATCCTGCAGCCTCTTCACTTCATATTTAGACAGTTCATGCACAGGGACATCAGTCACTAGCCTATCTCCATAAAGATTCTTGAACATTGTCCTCAGCATGGCATTGGCATCTGTAGTCTGGTCAGATAGATTTTGAAATTGATGCCCCAGACCTGTGACAGTATCCTTTAGCAGAGCTAGCCTATTATCCATCTGGGTGCAGGTAGAGTTGCAGTGTTTGATGTCCTTGAACACACCATCTAGCTGAGGGAATTTAGCATCAAAGGCCCTCTTGAATTCTGCTACTGAAGTGGCTGTCTTTCCAGTGTTTTTGTTGATGAGGGTCCTGTTCTGAATATAGCATGCAGTGCTCACAGCCTCAGCCCAAAAACATGTAGGCATTTTTGCATCAAGTAATATTGTTCTAGCAGCCTCAATTAGAGTTCTATTCTTTCTCTCAACAACTCCATTTTGTTGTGGAGTCCTTGGAGCTGAGAATTGCTGAGAAATGCCATTCTCTTTGCAGAATGCTTCAAGTGTGGCATTTCTGAACTCTGTTCCATTATCACTCCTCAGTGCAATCACACTTGCATCGTTTGCCTTTGCTTCCTTGTCAACTTTCTTTATATGCTCAATAATTACTTGTGGAGCCTCATCTTTTGATGCCAGAAATTCCACCCATGTATACCTTGAAAAATCATCAACCATTACCAGGGCATACTTCTTTCTTCCAAGTGACATTATGTTGACAGGCCCAAACAAATCCATATGGATGAGTTGTAGTGGCTTGGTTACAGATGTCACTGTCTTTGACTTGTGGCTTGATCTCTTCATTTTTCCTTTTTGACAAGCCTCACACACTCCTTCTTGGCAGAATTCAAGTGTGGGCATGCCTCTCACTAACTCTCTTTTGACTAGAGAATTAATGGCCTTGAAGTTCAGGTGTGATAGTTTCTTGTGCCACAGCCAACAATCTTCATTTGATGCTTTTGAGTAAAAGCAACAAATTTTGTCCTTGTTTGCAGAGTCCATATTGGCTACAAACAGGCTTCCCTTCCTTACTCCAGATAGAGCAAAATCACCAATCTTCTTGTGGGTGATCAAACATTCATCTTTGTCAAAATTCACTTTGAATCCTCTATCAGTAAACTGACCAACACTTAACAGATTATGCTTGAGCCCCTTGACTAGTGCTACATCTTCAATGATGACATTTCCAACTTTCAGCTTGCCATATCCCAATGTGTTACCCATGCTGTCATCTCCAAAAGCAACCATTGGGCCAGCCTTTTCCTCATACTGTGATAGCAGGGCCATATCACCAGTCATATGATTTGAGCATCCACTGTCCAAAATCCACATGACCTTCTTTTCACTTTCTTTGCCCTGCAAACACAAAGGTATTACTTTTCCTTTGGTACCCAAACAAGTTTGGGTCCATGTGACTTAGAGACAGTTTTATCATAAACAACATGCTTGTCAACTTTCTTAGTGTTAGTCTTCTTGTCACTGTTGGAAGTCTTAGAACCTGAGGTTTCAGACTTAGGTGACAAAGGTACCTTCCTAGCTTTAGGAGGACTTGAAGACTTTGACCTTGTGTAGTGTGTGTGGGAATTGTGACTGATACAACCATCAATGAACTGCCTTCTTAAATTAAAACAACTAGTCATAACATTCATATTGCATGGCATACAGTCAAATTTATCACAGAAAGGTGCATCTCTATGACTTAGAGGCACAGAACAATCATAGAAAGGTTTAGACACACTACCAACAGGTTTCTTGCATGCATGAGTTAGATGATTGGTACTGAAACAGTTCTGACAAGTTTTCCTAGGGGCATTAGGCATATAAGCATAGTTGTTATCCTTGTTAATCCCTAACTTGCCATTTCTGTTCTGTTTCTTTTTAGTCACTTCCTTTTCTGATTCACTCTTCCCAGCTGAGACAAACTTAACAAACTTCTTAGGTCTTGGCCTATCAACTACTGGCTTCTTGGTCTTTGACTTGACACTCTCACCCTTAGAGGATGCTTGATGTTCACTAGATTGTGCCTCATCCTCATCATTCAACATTTGCTTGATGAGTAAGGCATCCTCATCAATTTCAAATGTTGATTCCTTAAAAATTGGATTTTCAGTTTTTCTCAAAATGTGAGGCACTTTCTCATGAACAGCTGTGTCCTCTTCAATGACAGCATAGCCTTTCCTTTGTTTGAGAGAGTCATAGTCAAGTCCAATAGCTGCTTTGGGTTTAGCTTCAATTTTCTCACAGTAGGATTGCACTAAACCAGATGATTTCTTGAAAGTTTTAAGTTTGAATTCATTCTCAGCTAATTCATCCCTAAGAGCCTTCTCTACTTGACTAGCACATAGAACCTTGTTCTTCAAATATTCAACTTCTTTCTTAAGGTTTTCTACTTGCATAGTAGTTAGCTCAAGTTTCTCATTCTTTTTGGTTAATATTTCATTTCTAGTAGACAGTTTAGCAATCTCCTCATTAGCAGCAGTCATACTAGTATGAATATTAAACATTTCAACAGATAATTGTTCAATCATGCATTTGTATTCAGAAACAGACATGTCTATAGTAGTGAGAGATGGTACCTGAGAATCAGATGAAGATGAGTCATCCTTGGAGTTGGCCATCAAGGCATAGTTGCAGAATTCTTGTTCCTCTTCATCACTCTCAGAATCATCCAAACACTTCCCTTCAGCTATGTAGGCCTTACCATGTGTCTGCTTTTTCAGAAGGGCCTCATACTTAGCTTCTAGCTC
Organism: Kitagawia praeruptora; assembly: GCA_037693485.1. NCBI lineage: Eukaryota > Viridiplantae > Streptophyta > Magnoliopsida > Apiales > Apiaceae > Kitagawia > Kitagawia praeruptora. The sequence goes on along the minus strand of CM075351.1, from coordinate 138,936,400 downwards.
AAGATAATCTCTATCCTTCTTTTTAGGCTTCTTGCATTCACTGGCAAAATGCCCTAGGTCATTGCATCTATAACACCTTACAGATGACCTATCCACATAACCGGTTTTGAACTTATTTCTGTTTGGCTTCACAGGTGCCTTGTTCTTGTTGGCTGAATGGTTTTGAGTTTTGGGTTTGAAGGGTTGATTTCTTTTAAATCTGATGTTTGGAAATTTTCTGGCCATGAAGGCATATGAGGTATTTTCCATCCCATCAAGTTCTTCCAGAGTGTAAAACTCTTCTTCTTCTTCCTCCTTTTCCTCAACAGGTTCACTCACCCCAGCTTCAGTTTCTTCATCATCTGCCACCTCCTCTATCCTTAGTTGGCTTGTAGATGCTTCTAGGTCCAGGATGGATTTGTTGACAATCAAGGCACATGATGTGTTTATCATCCTACCTTGGTTGGCTTGGATAGCCCTTTTCTGAAGCAACTCAAGTTCATGAGTCTTTAGGACTCCATAGAGCACATCATAGGTGACTTTGTTCAAATCTCTCTCTCTTAGAGAAATGACTCTTTGCTCCAGATGATTTGGTGAAGACAACAGAAATTTCATATTTAACTCCTTGGTGCTGTAAACCTTTCCATTCATCTGCAACTCAGTAACTAGCTTGTGAAACCTTTCAAACATTTCAGTGATGCTTTCCTTGGGCTGTGCCATGAAAGCTTCATACTGTGTGACCAGTATCTGTTTCCTGTTTTCCTTAACCTCATCAGTCCCTTCACACAACACCTCAATGTGATCCCACATCTCTTTAGCAGACGTGCATGATGCAATGTTTGCAAACATTGACATGTCCATGGAATCAATGATAAGCAACATGAGGTGACTGTCAAGAGCAACCTTCTCCCTTTCTGACTCTGTCCACTTTGATGGATCCTTGGCCTCATAAGTTCTTGGGATAGTTATGGTTCCAACAGTCTTCTCTGGTATCTCTTGTTGTGGAACAAAAGGACCATTCTTGAGAATCTCAGGATACAAGGGATGAGAGGCTTTAATGAACAACATCATCTTTATCTTCCAGAGGTTGAAGTTTTCTTAATCAAACTTAGGGACCTTCACCGTTCCTGTAGTCTTTGGTGTATTCGAACTCATGATCGTTTCTCTGTTTTTGAATAAACAGCCCGCTCTGATACCACTTGTTGAGTATTGAATACGGTAAAAGAATACAGAGGGGGGGTGAATGGATTCTTGAACTTTTCTTTGATTGAGTCTATGTAGCAGATAAGTGCCTGTGTGTGTAGAAGTGAAGGTGCAGATAAATAAACAACACAAGACACAATATCACTTTAATCTAATGTATTATTAGATAAAGGTTGCTACAATCTGTGAATACAAATGGTAGTATTCTCAGCTTCGTTTTTCTCAGAGAGATATGGCTTACAGTGTATGAAAAACTTGACTCACCAAAAAGTTACTAAGTTATGAAGTGAGGCTGTGTCCTTATAGAACATGGATACAGCCTACTTACTGCAAATAAGGTAGCTAAACAAATTACTTTCTAGTCTGTCTATCCTTTTTGAGTAAGTGTCCAAACGGTTACAGATTTGACTTTGCAAAGCCTGTGTAGATCCACTTCTTTAGCTCCTTGTCTCTTCTATAACTCTCCAAGCTTCCTTGTAGGCTTTCCAGAGCACGTTACAGATTGTGGTCCATAAAGTGCATTGGCTTGTTGCAGGTTTCTGACTTGTACAATTTCTTCAGTATTTTGTCTCCAAGAATGTATTCGAGAAGTGACTAAGTAAGTGATTCGAGAACTAGAATTGACTTGATCGATAACTCTGAGTTCTCGAATACTGTTATAATGACATATCGAACCACTTCTCGAATAGCTCTTTTCCATCAGGATTCCTTGAGTTGTCGAATAGAAAATTTGACTTATCGAATCCTCGAGTTGTCGAATAGCTTTCTGAGTCCTTGAGATATCGAATGGAACTTTGACTTGTTGACTCTTTGAGAACTCGAATACCATCTTGACTTGTTGACTTCTTGAGTTCTCGAATAGAGTAGTAGACATATCGAATCCCTGAGATATCGAATGAGATATCGAACAGTGTATTCAGAGATATCGAATAGTGTCTTGAGATATCGAATCCCTGACTTCTCGAATGCTGGACTTCTCGAATAGACAAATATACTTCTCGAATTGGTACTTAGGCAAATTCTTCATTTCTTCAAATCCCAACTGTGATTATTTGACAGTCTTTAACTCCTTGCTTGAGGCATGAACCTTGGAACTTCTTTCAAGCATTATTCTAGACTCTATTTGTACAATTACACAACTAGGATTTGATGCCTACTACAAGTACAATACAAACAGAAACTCTACAACTAGAGGTTCCCTCAGTTAAGAGGTCATGTAAGTAATGCAAAGCATTACAAACAATTAGGCTTGTTGTTAGATGTGTACAGGCATGCCTCTGTAACTAACAATAATCATCTCTATGTATATTCATATCCATCTCATACTCATACTCATATCCATATTCATATCATACTCATATACCTTCCCTTTTTACATCAATAATCAAGGAAAACCATTTCTTAACAATATAGTAACAATTGCATCACATATATATATTTCATGAAATCAAGTTTCTTTGAAGATAAATAACTTCCAAGTAGGGATAGAAAAGATCTTGCCTGGATCTCTAAAGCGAGTATGTGGAATCCTGAGTTCGTCTCCCGTTTCTATAGGAACGAAAGGATCACCATTAGTATATATCCCACTTAATCACTTAATCTCTACACCATAACACCCTTAACTCATATTATAAGTTTAACATGGTTTTTTTGCACCAAAATTTTACATGCACTTAACCATTTTTAAACTCGATCTAAGTTTTAACATATTCCACCATTCCCCTTAATAACCACACTCGACTGTAAAAATTCTCAAAAAATATAGATTTCGAATTTTAATGCAAGGTCAACTGTAAAGGGTCCTCTGACCACCCTACTATACTATCCCAAAATTTTGTGACTTATAAAAATGTCTAAGTATGGTAACTTTAGCCTCAAAGTTGATACAATTACGTTTTCTCGGTTTTCGAATGTCTTTCACTAAAACTGACTTTTCTCCTAAACCGTTCATCAGATTTTTACGCACCTTATATCAAAACGATCTATGAACCAAGCTCTATCTCATTTGGGGGTCGGGACAGAAACCTGTCGTACGGGTACAGGGTCCAAAACAGGGCAGTTTATTGGTTTAACGAAAATTGGACATTATAACGGCTATATTTTCATACTTTCCAAAATCAAACTCCTCCAAATCAATCATCCACCTTATACACCATCACCTACACCATGTGGTCACCTTACCAACCATGGTTACAAGCACATACTCCTTCCATATTCAACTTAAAACACATATCAACAACCATATCATCAAGATTTCATGCTTTATACAACTTAACTTCTAAACTAAGCATAATCAACCATAAACTCATAATTCAAGTTAGGGTCTCAAGTAATATACCTTCCTTGATGTGTGTAATAGCTTTATAAACCTTGTATAGTCCTTGTATAGCCTTGGGTAAGCTTGGATGATCAAAAGAATTGAAGAAAACAAAGTTAGAAATTCGGAGTTATTAGAACCCGACTTAAAGATCATGAAAAACGAGGCCCTTACCTAGGTTTTATGAATGCGACGTCTAAATGAGAGTTGTAGAGCATCTCACCAGCTTTCCAACCATATAAAGAACACAAAATTCCATTGAATAATGAAGGAGATATGGCCGTTTGAAAATCATCACAGAACCTGTGAACAATCCTGGACAGTTTGGTTCTTCAAATTGGGGAGATGATTTGCCTAGGCTACACTACTTGGATTGTTATGAAATTTAGATAGACTAATGCCCATGGAGTGGAGAGGTTGTGGTTCAAATTTGGTGATTTTATCATGGGTAGAAATGGAGATATGATTTTTCTTCTCCTCCTTGCTCTAGCTGGGCAGTTTGTGGAAATGAGAGAAATGGAGTAATGAGGAAGATGGGGAGAGATTTTTCTCCTAATTTTTGATCTTATCTTCCTTTAATCTTGATCATTCTAGTGTCTTGTGGAAGCTTGTGAAGATATTTGTGGTTAACACCTTGCAAAGTTACTAATTTACCCTTAAAAACAAGTTAATGGCTAATGACACCACTTGGATGCTCTAATCTCTTATTTTCTAAATTTTCTAAGTAAAATGCCCATCACATTGGTAAATAATATGGTAGGTATCCTTGTTATATTAATAATCTTGGTTGCTTGATTTCCATACTCGTCTAATTGTGGTTCGTTTCGAATATACCTCATTATCTCAGTGGTTTTTTTGAAATCATTTACAAATCCAATTTCCTTTGGTATTCTCTTAACTTAATAATCCTTTGGTTAAATCTAAATCTTCTAATTCCTCAATATATAATTCCTTTAATATTTCCATGCTCCTTAATATCCAATCAAAGCTTATTCGAAAATCAAAATCCTCAAAATCCATATTCGGGAATTTCTGAAATCCATTGTCATTTCGAGTCACTTATTTTCGTAGTACAACACTAATATGGTTTCTCTTTATTCATTTCCTGTTTCCATTATAGCATATCTACGTACCATCTCTCTAAATCCCCAAAATTCACTATTCATGTGATCACTGTAGCATTGTTAAAGTTAGGGTTATTACAGTTATTGTCACCTTGAATTATTTGATTTGGGTATTTTTCTCAATCAAAGCCCGTGACAGGTTACATGTTCAAGAAACAGATTTGCCGCAACAATCTATCGTTTGTAGCAGACCTGCAAAGACTACGACAGAAGCTTAAGAGATTCAAAAGACAAGGCTGGTCAATTCGAGGTGTATGTAATATCCACATCTACTAGAATTGTATTAGCTAGAAATAGAAAGAATGTAGGTTGCTTTACTTATAAGGTTTATCCTGTCTGTATAGCAATTTAGGAAAGTCACATGGGTGTGTAAATTATAATGAGCTGCCACTTGAAAACGACAACAGCTAAATGATAAGTGGATTGATATCCACTTGGATCATTCTATTTCGGCTTAAATTGGTGTCTTGTATCTCAAGTATTGGTTTGTTTTGATTTGTTTTTGTGAGAATTGTGCAGGATATACTTCCAGGTGCAAGAATGGAACTTTTAGTATTTTTATGGTGTTTTTAAGCTCAATAGAACAAGTGCTTAGAGTTGCATCGGAAGCGGAGGAGAAATCAACTTAAGGAAAAAAAAACAAAATCAGTTTGTGCAGCAGGACCGCGCGGGCGTGCTCAGAAAACACTAAGACTGTGCGCGGGCGCGTTGAATCCAGTACAAGAAATTGTTGCGCGCGGGCGCGCCTGACTTGCACTACAGAGCCGCGCGGCCGCGCCTGGCTGCGGGAAAATTGACAGAATGTTGCTGGAAACCGATTTTAAGAAGGAAATTGCTTAGTTTGCTAATTCTAATCATTGTGGAATCACCTGAACGATCAGAAACTTCTAGAATCAGTTCTAAACATGGAATTTGGAATTCTATTTGCATTCAAAGATGGAAATTGTCGGAATTCTATCCTAATTCAAAGACGGTAATTACTTGGAAAAGAGGACACTTGGGGGCTATAAATACACACCTTGGGGCACATCAAAAACATCATCTACACACCATAATTCGTTCAGAGCACGAGAGAGAGAAGCCAAGGCAAGGATTGTGATGACAAGAAGATCTAGACCTAGTTTTCTTGTATTTCTTGTTTAGGCGTATCTTTTGGATGCTTGTTACTTTTCCGGATTTGTTCGATAAACCTTATTCTATCATTGATTTATTCATCTTCGTTATCTTGTTCATTACCATGCTTTCATCAAATCCCATGGTAACGAAAGGTTCGATTATGAACTAATCGTTGTCATGGGATCCTAGTGGATTTATCTATGTAGCTTAGTAGTTTGCATGCCTTAGAGATTTATGTGTGGTGATTTCTTGATATCCTTGTATGGTTGTGCTTATTGTATTTAGGTACGTCATGAATATCTAATATGTTAATCTCTTGCTAAACGAGAGTGGATCTTGAGATTTAGAACTTGCCATGCTAGCATAGGATAGGTTGATGTTTTAACATCATGATTTGTGGCATGAATAGAGATATTATGCTATCCTATGTGCTTAAACCTTTATGTTTTCAAATTCTATAGAGATATAAGGTCTAAACATGATAGGTGTCTACTCATCTTCTATCTCTTTTGTGGATGCATGTGTAGTTTGGTACTAGTATACCGAGAGGTAACTTTTACTTGTTTCGTGTTATTCGATCAGATATCAAAACCATCGCATGTTTTAATTAAAGGCTGCAACTCTAAGTGAAGTAGATAATGAAACTAGGGTTCCATGTTTATTCTCGTATAAGTAATTCAATTTTAATTCTTGTTAATTAATTAATTCTTAGTTTTATAATTTGCATCTTAGTTTAATTTAGATAATCAAACTCCAATTTGTTAATTTTCTTAGTAGTGAATTAAAACCATACATTGTTGCATAGGCATATTTTCTGAGTAAAACTTAACCAGATCTCTGCGGAACGAACTTTAATTATATTACTTGTGACTATGTGCGCTTGCGTAATTTTGCCATAACAAGTTTTTGGCGCCACTGCGGGGGATCATCGGTGTTTTATTTTTAGTTTATGTGCTTGTCAATAGTGGTCGTTAGCGTTCACTGACTCGGATTTCTTACTAAGTTTGTTTGTTTCGTGGTGTTTCAGGTACTTAGGTTTGTATGCGAACACGCTTACAAGCTCGTTTGGAAGAACTGGCAAAAGACGATCTTGTAGAGAATAGAGAGGATAAGAGCGAGGAAGCTGAAACTATAGTAGCAATGGTAGATGCAGCAGCAGCTAAGGCTTTGAAGCAGTATTATCAGCCGAAGATCAATGACATCCAGTCGAGTATTATCAGGCCGGCCATTACGGCTAATAACTTCGAGATCAAGCTGGGCACTATTCAGATGCTACAGAATTCGGTTCAATTTGGGGGTGCTCCTACGGAGGATCCTAACATGCATATTCGGGACTTTATCGAGATCTGTGATACTTTCAAGTTCAATGGTGTTTCGGATGATGCTATCAAGTTGAGGCTTTTCCCATTTTCTCTGAAGGATAAAGCTAAGGGCTGGTTACACTCTCTACCACCTGGTTCCATTACTACATGGGAGGATCTCGCTCAGAAGTTTCTTACTAAATTCTTCCCTATGGCGAAAACTGTAGCAATAAGGAAACAGCTAACTCAATTTCAGCAACAATCTAGAGAATCTTTGTGTGAGGCTTGGGAACGATACAAGGAGATGCTTCGTAGGTGTCCACATCATGGCATGCCTGACTGGATGGTTATCAATAGTTTCTACAATGGGTTGGGAGCACAATCTAGACCTATGCTAGATGCAGCATCAGGAGGAGCTCTGTGGGCTAAGAGCTACGATGAAGCTTATGAACTTATTGAGATGATGGCTGCTAAAGAATATCAGAATCCAACCCAGAGGCTTTCTCAAGGCAAGGTAGCAGGTTTGTTTGAGTTGGATACAGCTTCAGCTATTGCGGCTCAGTTGAAGGCTTTGACTATGAAGGTGGATTCTCTTGCAAATTATGGAGTTCAGCAGGTGGCTAGTGTTTGTGAGTTATGTGCGGGCGCACATGAGACGAATCAGTGTGCTATCTCTTCTGAATCAGCACAGTTTGTGAGTAATTTCCAGAGACCTGCTGCACCAGTTCCAGCTACTTATCATCCTAGCAACAGGAATCATCCCAATTTTAGCTGGAGCAATAATCAAAGTCCACAACAACCTTATCAGCAGCAGTTTCAGGGACAGCAAGCAAAGCCATTCATTCAGGGCTACCAGCAGCCCTATGCTTCAAGGCAAACTTATCAACCTCCGGGATTTCAGCAGCAACAACCCCAGGCTAGTGCGGGGCAATCATCTAATGAAAAATCAGAAATGGATGATTTGAGGATGATGATGAAGAACCTGCAAGCTTCTCAAAAGATCTTGGAGAGCCAGGTGGGACAGATTGTAAGTGCCTTACTTAGTAGGAAATCGGGAACTCTTCCTAGCGATACAGAAGCAAATCCAGGTAGGATGGACAACAAAGAACAGGTGAAAGCTGTGACTTTGAGATCGGGAAAGGTTACATCAGATCCAAAATTAGCCGCTAAAGAAGATGAAGAAGTGCAGAATCACCAAGTTGAAAAATCTACACTGCCCGAAATTGAGAAATCTGACTTAGTAGCTGATGAGCTAGATGGGGAAGTAGAGAAGAGCAAGGAACCTGTTAAAGCTTCTGTGGAGCAGTCTACTCAGATCTATCTTCCTCCTCCATATCCTAGAAGACTCCAGAAGCAGAATTTGAACAAGAAGTTTTCTAAGTTCTTAGAGGTGTTTAAGAAGTTGCAGATTAACATTCCTTTTGTGGAAGCTCTTGAACAAATGCCGAGCTATGCTAAGTTCATGAAGGGTATTCTTTCTCGTAAATTGAAGCTCGATGAATTAGAGACCGTTGCCTTAACAGAGGAGTGTAGTGCTGTTCTGCAACAGAAGTTGCCACCTAAGCTTAAAGATCCGGGAAGTTTCACCATTCCATGTACTATTGGCAACCTGTCTTTCAGCAAGTGTTTGTGTGATTTGGGAGCTAGCATCAATCTTATGCCCTTGTTAGTCTACATGCAACTTGGTTTACCGGAACCAAAGCCAACTAACCTCTCTTTGCAGTTGGCTGATCGATCTATCACATATCCTAGAGGCATAGTGGAGGACGTTTTGGTAAAAGTTGATAAGCTCATCTTCCCTACTGATTTTGTTATCTTGGATTTTGAGGAAGATAAGAAGATTCCTATAATCTTGGGAAGACCATTCTTGGCTACGGGAAGAACTTTGATTGATGTGTAGAAAGGGGAACTCACTATGAGGGTTCAAGACCAGAATGTTACTTTTAATGTGTTCAATGCAATGAAATTTCCTACAGATGAAGAAGAATGCTTGAAGGTGGATTTGGTCGATTCTGCAGTTACTATGGAAATTGAGCAGTTGCTAAAGTCTAATTCATTGGAAAAAGTTTTAGTTGGTGATCCTGATTTTGAAGAGGAAGATATAGCCGAGCAGCTACAACAGTTGAATTCAGCTTCGTGGAGAAGGAGAGTTGACATGCCTTTTGAATCTCTTGGGTTAGCAGAGTTGAAAAATTCGGAGGGGCGTCTTAAACCATCTATTGAGGAAGCTCCTACACTTGAACTTAAACCACTTCCTGAGCACTTGAGGTATGCTTTTCTTGGTGATGCATCTACATTACCTATTATTATTGCTTCTAACTTGTCAGCTAGTGCGGAAGAAAAGCTCTTGAGAATTTTGAGGGAGTTCAAGTCAGCAATTGGTTGGACCATAGCAGATATCAAGGGAATCAGCCCTTCTTATTGCATGCACAAAATTTTGCTAGAGGAAGGAGCTAAGCTTACTGTTGAACATCAGAGAAGACTTAATCCGACTATGAAAGAGGTGGTGAAGAAGGAAATTGTTAAGTGGTTAGATGCTAGTATTATCTATCCTATCTCAGACAGTTCTTGGGTGAGTCTGGTTCAATGTGTGCCAAAGAAGGGTGGCATGACAGTTGTTGCTAATGAGAAGAATGAGCTCATCCCTACTCGGACAGTCACGGGGTGGAGAGTTTGCATGGACTATCGAAAGCTCAACAAAGCCACGAGAAAAGACCACTTTCCTCTTCCATTCATTGATCAGATGCTAGACAGGTTGGCGGGACACGAGTATTATTGTTTGCTTGATGGTTATTCGGGCTATAATCAAATTTGCATTGCTCCGGAAGATCAAGAAAAGACCACATTCACATGTCCTTTTGGCACTTTTGCTTTTCGTCGAGTCTCTTTTGGACTATGTGGTGCTCCTGCTACTTTTTAAAGGTGCATGATGGCTATTTTATCGGACATGATTGGCACGAATGTGGAGGTTTTCATGGATGACTTCTCAGTTTTTGGTACTTCATATGACGAGTGCTTGCATAATCTTGGCTTGGTATTGAAGCGTTGTGTGGAGACCAACTTGGTGCTTAATTGGGAGAAGTGTCACTTCATGGTGCAAGAAGGAATTATTCTTGGGCATAAGATATCTAGTAAAGGGCTTTAGGTGGATAGGGCCAAGGTGGAGACAATCGAAAATCTTCCTCCACCTATCTCTGTTAAAGGAATTCACAGTTTTCTTGGCCATGCGGGATTCTATAGGCGATTCATTCAAGACTTCTCGAAAATCTCTAAACCTTTGTGCAACCTGTTGGAAAAGGATGTTCCTTTCAAGTTTGATGATGAGTGCCTTGCGGCTTTTGAGCTTTTGAAGAAGAAGTTGACTACTACACCTGTCATTACCGTACCTAATTGGGAGGAACCGTTCGAGCTGATGTGTGATGCTAGTGACTATGCCATTGGAGCTGTGCTTGGGCAAAGGAAGGATAAAATTTTTCATGTGGTTTACTGTGCTAGTAAAACCTTCAATGATGCTCAGCTTAACCACACTACTACTGAGAAGGAGTTGGCTATTGTCTACGCTTTTGAGAAATTCAGATCTTACTTGCTTGGTACGAAGGTGATTGTGTATACGGATCATGCTGCTATTCGATATCTCATGTCGAAGAAGGGATTCAAAGCCTAGGTTGATTCGTTGGTTGTTGTTATTGCAAGAATTTGATGTGGAGATCAAAGATATAAAGGGCACAGAAAATCAGGTAGCGGATCATTTATCACGTTTGGAGGACCACGGTAAGGATTCACATGCTAAATCTCTTATTAATGAATCTTTTCCAGATGAGCAACTTTTTGGGGTGCAAGGTGAAGAACCATGGTTTGCAGATTATGTGAACTATCTTGTTAGTAATGTCATCCCTTCGGAATTCTCTTATGCTCAAAAGAAGAAGTTTCTACATGATGTGAAGTGGTACCGTTGGGACGAGCCATTTCTGTTCAAACTTTGTGTGGATCAGATTTTGAGGAGGTGCATTCCGTATAGTGAGACGGAAGGTATTTTGCATGATTGCCATTCTACCACATATGGAGGCCATTATGGTGGTGATAAAACAGCTCAGAAAGTACTTCAAGCGGGATTCTATTGGCCAACTCTGTTTAAAGATGCTCATAGGTTTGTGATGAGTTGCGATCGATGTCAAAGGGTTGGTAATATCTCTAGGAGGAACGAGATTCCTCTTAACACTATCCTTGAAGTTGAGATTTTTGATGTGTGGGGGATTGATTTCATGGGGCCGTTCGTTTCGTCTTGCAATAATCAGTACATCTTGTTAGCTGTGGAATACGTGTCTAAATGGGTCGAGGTGAAGGCTTTACCGACCAATGATGCTAAAGTAGTGCTTAATTTTCTTCATAAGCAGATTTTCACGCGTTTTGGAACTCCACGAGCTATAATTAGTGATGAGGGGAAACACTTCTGTAATCGTCAATTTACTGCTATGATGGAAAGGTATAATGTGGCGCATCGTGTTGCCACTGCTTATCATCCCCAAACTAATGGTCAAGCGGAGGTTTCAAATCGTGAAATCAAAAGAATTCTTGAGAAAGTGGTGAATCCTTCAAGGAAGGATTGGTCGTTGAAGTTAGACGAGGCGGTTTGGGCTTATAGAACTGCTTACAAGACACCTCTTGGAATGTCTCCTTATCAGTTGGTTTTTGGTAAGGCTTGTCATTTATCGGCTGAGCTAGAGCACAAGGCTTATTGGGCGTTGAAGAAGTTAAATTTGGATATCTCAGCTGCGGGTGAAAAACGTCTACTTCAGTTGAATGAGCTTGAGGAATTTCGTGAGCAAGCTTACGAGAATGCAAAGATGTACAAGGAGAAGGTTAAGAGGTGGCATGATAGGAAGTTGGTGCATAAGATATTTGTGCTGGGTCAACAGGTTTTGCTTTACAACTCTCGCCTTAAACTTTTTCCTGGAAAGCTCAAGTCGAAGTGGTCGGGTCCTTTTACAGTCAAGGAGGTATTTCCACATGGAGCGGTGGAGATATTTCGGGGGTCTTTCAATGATGCTTTCAAAGTAAATGGACATCGACTTAAGCTTTATTATGGAGGAACGGTAAATCGTGAGAAGGTTGCCGCAGTTTTGTCGAAAACGTGAAGTTTCGAGAGTACGTCGAGCTATTGACGTAAAACAAGCGCTTCTTAGGAGGCAACCCATGGTGTATTGTATGTTGTTCAGTAGGTAGGAGTTATTGTTAAAAAAATAAAATAAATAAAAATAAAAATAATAATAATACATGTTCTGGAAATTTTGCATGCGCGGGCGCGCTGGGAGTATACTGGTAGTGGGCGCGGGCGCGGGCGCGCGGAGGTCTGGAGAGGAAAAAATATATATATCGAACAGAGTAGTTTTAATCCCCACAAACCTATTCTCATCCCTAATTCAATCTCTAACCTCTCTATTTCTAATAATTCGGTTCATATCAGTCCTACTTCCTCATCTCTTATCTCCATCTCAAATCACATACATACATACAACCGCATATACATACACATCTATACACACAAACACACATCTCTATTTTTCTCCGAATCATCCAAGCTTTCAAAGGGCTGCGATTTTCAAGTTTGGGGGACTGATTTTGCATGTGCTACCTCTTCAATTCGATTGGGTAATTTTTTGAATTTTAATTTTTTGAATTATGGTCTAACCTCTCTATTTCTAATAATTCGGTTCATATCAGTCCTACTTCCTCATCTCTTATCTCCATCTCAAATCACATACATACATACAACCGCATATACATACACATCTATACACACAAACACACATCTCTATTTTTCTCCGAATCATCCAAGCTTTCAAAGGGCTGCGATTTTCAAGTTTGGGGGACTGATTTTGCATGTGCTACCTCTTCAATTCGATTGGGTAATTTTTTGAATTTTAATTTTTTGAATTATGGCGCTTGCAAATTGTGGGTTTTTGTGTGAGAATTTGTGGGCAGAATTTGAGTACGAATTTGGGCAGATTGTGGTGTGATTTTTTTGTTGTTCTTGATTGCTATGGCCCCGAAGAGAGCTCGTTTAGTGGGTAGTAGTGCCCGTGGTCGGTCATTGTCGGATTCTGATTCGAGTTCGGGAGATGATATGAATAAGTTTTGGTCCGTTGAGGCTCAGACTGAGTATGGTAAATTGATGACTAGGTCTGTGGCAAAGGATAGGATTTGGTTGGTTACTGATAAGTGGATTTTATATCCACTTGGAATGCCTCCGTTCGGCTTAAATTGATTGTTTTGGACTCAAGTTGTTGTAGTTTTGATGTGTTTTGCTTAGTTGTGCAGATTTAAGAGAATGTTGATTAAAGTTGATGCTTCTATCGTTTTTGGAGAATTAATTGATTAAAATTCGGATTTTCCGGGAAGGCTGCACAGTTTATACTATTTTGGCCATATCTGGAGTTCTAGAAGTCCGTTTTCAGCGATCTTACTGTCCACGCGAAGCTTGAGAGATTTTCTACAACCTGGGATAGGAAACAAGTGCAAGGGACGTGCTGAATGAAGTCGCTCACGTGTTCTTATAAAAGAAGGCCATGAATTTACTGTTTTGCCCTTTTTCTAATTCTAATTGTATTCTGGGCAGTTTTGGTACCTTCTTTAAATTATAATTGTAATAGAAGGCAATTGATTGTTGGGCAAGACTAGGAGTATCTATATAAACATATCTAGGGATGAAAAAAACGTGGGTTCGTTAGAGAGATACAATTTGTACGCAGCTTTTAGGGATTTTTTTGGAGAACTATTATTTTCTTTGAAGATTGAAGATTAAAGGTTTTTCTTATATTCTTCTAATTATGAGTTCTTCTATTAATTCATGTGTTTTGATTTCTTCTTTAATTATGTGTAACTAAATCTCTAATCTGAGGATTGGGTAGTATTCCTTGGTATTCATGTGTGTTTAATTATCTGTGATTTTCTTGCTTTGCTGATCTGTTATTGAGGGCTTAACACAATTAGGGGAGTCATGAACCTTTGATTGGATTTTAGGGATTCTAATAACTTGGAAGAGGAGTTGCAATTTTAGTACATGATTTAACAGACATAACTCGAATATTTGATTGGAAGATTAATAGGAGAGTTGTGAGACTTATAATTCTTGGTGCGTAATAGTTTATGATTGTACTTTGATTGTATCATGGAAGTGACAATTAAGGTGTAGTTGTAGACATTATATTGTATCTTGGAAGAGAGCATTATAACCTTAGAAGAATTGTTTTCAACAGAGTAAGAACATAGATGTCACATAGATATTGAATGTGCATTGAAACCAAGTGAAGAACCCCAGTTCTTGGATTGTTTTCCTCATATATTTTATTCTCGATTGATAATTAGTTTAATTTAGTTTATAAACAAACCAAACATTCTTCTACACTTCTAAATTGTGAGTGATAAGAAACATGAACTTGATATTACATTCAGTCCTTCCCTGCGAACGAACACATAAAAATACTACTAACAGTTACTGCGGCGGCTGGTGAGATTTTGGGAATGGTCCAGACTAGAGGTTGGCAGAGTCTTTGTGATATTGCATCCGCGGTCCCGTTGAGCATAGTCCGGGAGTTTTATGCTAATGCCAAGGAGTCTAGGGATGGTTATTCTATTGTTCGAGGGGAGACTGTGGATTATACTTCACGTGCTATTCGGCTTTTGCTTGGTTTTCCGGATCGACCTGATGGGGCAGAGGATTGGACTTTCAAGTCCAGGTCTGAGGTGGATTTGGATGATATTGTGGCACGTCTGTGTGTGCTAGGGACGGCTTGGAAGTTAAAGGTAGGTTCGAAGGAGAAGGCTACTTTCCCAGCTGCTACCATGAACAGGTATGCTAGGGCATGGAACTTGTTCATTTGTGCTAATTTGTTGCCTACTACGCATACTCATGAGGTGACAGTTGAGAGAGCTATCTTGTTGTGGGTATTCTAAATGGGTATTATATAGATATTGGTTATTTTGTTAATCAGAATATTATCCGGTTCTTGAGGAGTACGATAGGAGCGATTCCTTCTGGCTCTATTGTTACGAGATTATGCTCAGTTGCTGGGGTTACATGGTCTTCAGAGGAGCAGGGTCAGATGCCAGCTGGACCCATTGATTTGTCGAAGTTAGTGGAATGGCCTGGCGGCATTCCTGATCCTAGGGGTCTAGGTTATGAGATTGTTGGTGTTCCTCCAGTTCAACAGGCTCCTGTTGCAGTCTCGAGTGCTTCACATGATAGGTGGATGATGAGGCGTATGGATGCCATGTATGAGAGTCATAGCCGTTTCTCAGCGAGATTGACTCAGGCTTTCAGTACTTCTTTTAGAGCCAGTGGTATTCAGGTGGATTGGCCAGTCTTTGGATCGGACACTGTGTATCCACCTCCTGATTCTCCACCCGAGGAGGGTGATGATGCTGCGGCGTAGGTATGTTTCTACTTTCCCTCGTAGTTACTTCCATTCAATGAGGTCATTGAATATCTTAAGTTTGGGGGTGGTTTGAGGGAAAAGTATTGTATGTGTAGTATTAGTATATCATTGTGTTCATGTAGGATATCATGTTTTGCATATTAGTCGTAATTCATGCATATATGTTCATGTTATCTACGTGTGTTTCATATAGGACATTCTGTTATTTTTGTTTGTTTTACCATGTGAGTTCATATTAGTTGCATTTTCATGGCATGCATTTTTCGTGATCCCTTAGGACGAGCTGATTCTGATTGATAGGTAGGTGTTTAACTGAGTGTGATAATGATGAGTAGAGGGCTGATTTATAGTTCCTAGGAATTGACTTGCATGTTACGGGAACAAAAACTAATTACACAGTCTCATTGGGTGCTTTTGGGCTAGGTTAGAGTTATGCATATTGGATGTTTTGAGATTTAATCACTTGTTTATTCTTAGAATTTTCGTTATTCCCTTTATAGCGTAGGAACACTAAAGTCTAAGTTTGGGGGAAAAACAGGAATTTCATGCTAGTTGTAATAATTGTTAAATAATGGCTAGGCGTCAAATGGCTAGTAGCCGGCTCATATTTATATGAGTAGTCTAGGGTTGGAAATGAGAAAGGCTCATTCCAGATTGCATAAAAAAAAATCATCAGAAAAGAAAAAAAAGAAAAAAAAAAGAAAAAAAATAGTCAATAAGTTATTTATTTATATGCAAAATTAACCAGAGTGAGCTCTTTAATACTCGAGTAATTAAGTCTGAGGGGACTTAGTCCTAGTAACCTAAAGCCCTTGTGGTTTGGGATTGCTGACCTAACACTCGCTACATGGGTATTATTGTATAAGCCTTTTGGGGTCTCATTCATTGCACGGTTAAATAAGCATGCGTATTTTGTATAGTGTCGTAGTTTAGTAATAAAGCATGAGTTTCTATCTACCTTGGATAAGGGTGGAGGTGTTCCTAGGTTATGAAGTGTCTACAGTCTATTCTAGTTATAAACCTGTGATTGTCTTGATGGAAAGCATGTATGATTTTTGACCTAGTTTTGGGAGTATTTCTGATGAGCATTGCACACACACACGTTTCTGTTCATGTATTGTTAGTATACGGGGATTTAGTCGAGCTCTGCTTGGATTTGTTGCATTCTTTGAGATATTTGCTTGTTAGTTGGTTTTGGTGAGTTTGAGGGGATCTTGCATTTTTCATATTAGTTGCATTCATACATTGCATTGCATTAGGTTAAATGGATTTTGTGGGTACATTCACTATAGGCCCTCACGAGACCTTACTCGTCCACTAGGGCTGCCTAAGGGTTTAAAGGGCTTGTTGCATATGCTAAATGCAACCGTGATCACCTACGGAAGTGGTACTAGTTAGTTGTATATATTTTTGTCTGTTTATGCTTGAGGACAAGCATCGGTTTAAGTTTGGGGGTGTGATAAGTGGATTTATATCCACTTGGATCATTCTATTTCGGCTTAAATTGGTGTCTTTTATCTCAAGTATTGGTGTGTTTTGATTTGTTTTTGTGAGAATTGTGCAGGATATACTTCCAGGTGCAAGAATGGAACTTTTAGTATTTTTATGGTGTTTTTAAGCTCAATAGAACAAGTTCTTGGAGTTGCATTCGGAAGCGGAGGAGAAATTAGCTTAAAAAAAAACAAAATCAGTTTGTGCAGCAGGATCGCGCGTGCGCGCTCAGAAAACACTAAGACTGCGCGGGCGCGTTGAATCCAGTACAAGAAATTGTTGCGCGCGGGCGTGCCTGACTTGCACTACAGAGCCGCGCGACCGCGCCTGGCTGCGGGAAAATTGACAGAATGTTACTGGAAACCGATTTTAAGAAGGAAATTGCTTAGTTTCCTAATTCTAATCATTGTGGAATCACCTGAACGATCAGAAACTTCTAGAATCAGTTCTAAACATGGAATTTGGAATTCTATTTGCATTCAAAGACAGAAATTGCCGGAATTCTATCCTAATTCAAAGACGGTAATTACTTGGAAAAGAGGACACTTGGGGGCTATAAATACACACCTTAGGGCACATCAAAAACATCATCTACACACCATAATTCGTTCAGAGCACGAGAGAGAGAAGCCAAGGCGAGGATTATGACGACAAGAAGATCTAGACCTAGTTTTCTTGTATTTCTTGTTTAGGCGTATCTTTTGGATGCTTGTTACTTATCCAAATTTGTTCGCTAAACCTTATTCTATTATTGATTTATTAATCTTCGTTATCTTGTTCATTACCATGCTTTCATCAAATCCCATGGTGACGAAAGGTTCGATTATGAACTAATCATTGTCATGGGATCCTAGTGGATTTATCTATGTAGCTTAGTAGTTTGCATGCCTTAGAGATTTATGTGTGGTGATTTCTTGATATCCTTGTATGGTTGTGCTTATTGTATTTAGGTGCGTCGCGAATATCTAATATGTTAATCTCTTGCTAAACGAGAGTGGATCTTGAGATTTAGAACTTGCCATGCTAGCATAGGATAGGTTGATGTTTTAACATCATGATTTGTGGCATGAATAGAGATATTATGCTACCCTATGTGATCTACGTGGATAACTTGTGCTTAAACCTTTATGTTTTCAAATTCTATAGAGATATAGGGTCTAAACATGATAGGTGTCTACTCATCTTCTATCTCTTTTGTGGATGCATGTGTAGTTTGGTACTAGTATACCGAGAGGTAACTTTTACTTGTTTCATGTTATTCGATCAGATATCAAAACCATCGCATGTTTTAATTAAAGGCTGCAACTCTAAGTGAAGTAGATAATAAAATTAGGGTTCCATGTTTATTCTCGTATAAGTAATTCAATTTTAATTCTTGTCAATTAATTAATTCTTAGTTTTATAATTTGCATCTTAGTTTAATTTAGATAATCAAACTCCAATTTTTTAATTTTCTTAGTAGTGAATTAAAACCATACATTGTTGCATAGGCATATTTTCTGAGTAAAACTTAACCAGATCTCTGCGGAACGAACTTTAATTATATTACTTTTGACTACGTGCACTTGCGTAATTTTGCCATAACACTCAACACCCCATGCGATAGAGACAACAGAGTATCTTAGTCTACTTAGATACATCTTAGATTCTTTTCTATTCATGTACGCACACGAAGCAATCTGTATCTCTTGAGATATCGAAGTTGGAGAAACACTCTCTCCAGGTTGTAGCAACACTTCGCACAAGATAAATAAAACATTTATTTTGTGAGAAATCTTGTTTCACTTATTGCTTGCATACATCTACTGGTAATCTATAATCTTTATCTTCGTTGTTGATTTAAAGATTCAATTTTATCAGTATTGCATTCAACCCCCCCTTCTGCAATACTCTGGGACCAACAGATCCAGTAAAAATAATATATCAAAATCACTTTGTCAATTGAACAATTAAGCACCAAGAAAACTTATGAGAATCAATTAATAATAGGAACCAGAAGAAATCAAGAATAATTAAAATAACTTCATCTCCACCCTAGGGCAAGAGAATTAACTAGACATTATATTGAAAAATGAACAAGAATTTAAAAGCATGAATTGAATAACTGAAAAGTGTTTGAATAAAGCAGATAAGAACTATTTGTACTAAATGTTAACTCGAATAACTTGTAGAAGGGTGGGGGTTGAATACAAGTTATATAATCGTGTCTGATTTTTGCTTGGTTATATGAACAAGAATAAACGAATGAATCAAATTCTGTTTGTATTAAATAAATCAAATACAAACTCTACCAAAGGTGTACAAATACCTTTAGCAGCTGCTGACAATACAAATTTCTCTCTGTTTGCACTCTCGTATACTTACGATTACAAACCTCATGAACACTTTTTACAATGATATAGAGAGAATATTTATAATGCTTCCTATCAACTAATCACAGAAAGATAATCTATACATGACAATGTTCTGCCGTCCAGTTGATAGTTTCCATCAATAGAAAATTCTTTCCTTCATAAAATCTTCTTGCTTGTTCCTCAAACAAAGATCCTGTTTTATAGCACTTGCCAGTTTCTGTAGCTTCCATAATGACATCATCAATAACACGACTGATATCAGGATTCCATCTTGCATCAGGATCTGACCATCTCATCAGTACTTGATCAGTAGTTAACTTGACATATCAGGATTCAACCTCAGTTCCAGACATGTAGTACTTGATGCACTGTTCATTCCTGACTAAACTTTACAGATAACTGTCTAAAACATATTTCCTATACAAAGTGCTAAATCATTTATAAATCAGGATATACAAGAAGTATAAGTAAAATTCTATTCTTAACATCACAACTCATGAATTATTCCTAACAATCTCCCCCTATTTATGCTTTAAAATCTGAAGCATAAATCTGAGTTGTTGATGTTAAAACATATAACAATACAATCAGAATAAAATTTATGAATTCAAAAATCTTGAAGTTAAGTACCTCATCTTTCAGATATAGACATAGTATCCAGTACTTAGAAGAAAGAATTCAACTATTTGATGCTTCTTTTCCTTTACCACTTCCATGATGAGATTCACCTCTGTCACAATCTTTATCTCCCCCAGTTCCTCTTTTATCCCCGGTCTGTTGTTGTTGTTGTCTTTGAATTATCTTTATCTCCCCCTTTTTGACATCAGCAACATTAATTCCAAGAGATTCAGTAACAGAACAAATAAGATTCATCAGAACTGCTTGATTGTCCATAATAGTGACTTGGTTATCTTCAAGTGTTTGAAGTCTTGATTGAATTTCAACTTGAGATTTCTGAATATCTTGTAGAACTTCAGAATCGACTTCAGTTTTGGAAGTGTTTGGAATATCTTCAGATTCAAGTCTTGTAGGAGAAGTTGCCTGTGTAGAATGATATTCAAGTAATAAAACTTGTTTAGATTTACAAACATCTTCATCTCTCTGATCTGAAGCTGCAATATGATCTTTTTGTCCTTCACCAGTATTCTGTGTACTAACATCTTCAAAACCTGACTCCTCCTTATATAGATCAGATACTGTTGATGTCTCAATTCTTGCTGATATTGGTAGTACATACAACAGAATACTTGGATCATTAGAAATATCTTCTGGTACTGATGGTGTAGAAGTTTGTCTTAGCCTTTCACCTCTTCTGTTTATAATTCCTACAAGCCTTTCTTTTTGCTTCTGAGCTTTAACTTCTGGATTTGAGTTGTGCTTTGCTAAGTCATTCTTCTCATACATCTTGATAAAAGAATAAGTACCAGCATCCATACCAAGATTATCATACCAAGATTCAGGAAAAACCTGATCCCAGAAATCAAATGATGGTGTTTTCCTAATTTTCTCTCCCTCACTATGGAGTTGATCATCCATACCCTCATTCTCACTTTGACTATCTAAAGTCAACACTCTTTCTACCTCTCCATTTGCCTGGTCAGGAGCCAGCCGCTCTGATTGTGAATCAATATCCATCTTTTCAAGTGTATCACTCAAATTTGGATAAGTGCTCTCATGACCTACAAAAAAATAGAGTTTAGAAGAAGTTTTTATAGCTGAACTCACATAGAGAGAGGGTTCCTCATTTGGCAAGGGGCTTGAGGTTTTCTCCAAGGAGTGAGCTGTTATAATCTCTGAACCCTTACAATCATCTTCTTTCCTTCCAGAGACTACAGGCTCCAGTATACCACTTTCAGGTTCTTTACTAGACTCTGATGTCTTCAGTAATACTTCATTAGACACCATAGTTAGTATGTCACCGTCTTCAAGTGTTGTTTGCTGAGACTCACCCTCAAGGTGGATAGACTCTGACTGAATAATATTTGTTTGATCTTCAAGAAAACCAGTCAAAGTCATTCCTCCCATATCATAGGGTTTCTCACTTGCAATTTCAGTCATCACAGAAGACCTTTCAACATCATCTATCACAGCTCCTGAGTCATCTAACCTCTGACTAGATGGTTCTTGTGTTACAGTGACTGTGATCTGATCTTCCCTACTATCCACCACTGGTGCAATAGTATCTTCTGTTGACTGCATTCCTCTATCTACTTCCTCCAGTTGTTCACCTTGAGCTGAAGCATCTTCAATAATGACTTCCTTGTCAAATAAATATGCATGAAGTGATTGAAGTGCAACATGCTTCGAGAGTCCAAATTTCTTGACTAATTGTCTTCTGACAGATACATAGAAATACATCTTCATTAAGTCAAGTCTTTGATGTAGAAGTCCATATTCATCTGGAAATAAAAGTTTTGGTACTCTTTCAACCAGAAAATCTAGAACAGGCCTTGACAACTTCACTTTGAGAGAAATTAGTCCCATAGCCAGTCTGTATGATAACGTAGTTTCCCATGAAGAATCAATATCCAGATCTCTATAGTCATTTACTGACTTGATTGTAGCTTCATTTTTAGAGACCTGCATGATATTAGTTGGACTAGACTCTGTGTGTGTAGGTGACAATTGAATCTTTCTCCTTGTTCTCCTGGTATAGTGAGCAAAAGATTTATCCTGAGAAGACTCAAGAGGTGTAGACACAGAAGTAATCTTGGGATGAGATCTTTTTTCAATAGACACAGTCTTTTGAGAGACAGTATCCAGTAACTGTTTTCCCTTTTTAAGTACTACAATCTTTTGAGAAACTGCAGCCTGGCTGTGACTAGGTGCTTCATCTCTTTGTCCTAGCTTAGAAAGTCGAATCGCAGCCTTCAATTCTTCTCTCTCAGCAAGAGATATATGATCATCATCTTCACTAGACCTACTACTACTTGACACAACAAATCTTCTCTTCCTTACAACTGATGTCTTTTGAGAAACACCAGAGGTTGGTTTCTTTGAAACAATAGGCTGTGGATTAAAACTTTGTTCTTGAATTGTTTCGGAGACTATAATGTTTTGAGCTACTTGGGTAGACACAGGTGGGTTCTCCTCCAAATAAGATTCCTGAGCCATTTCACCACAAAAGAAAGAAGAATTGTAGAGAGTAGGAAGATGAGTTTTAAGAGTTACCTGAACATGATGTGGATAATGAATTGCAGGTATTTCATCTAGATTCTTTTCATTGTCCTTCTTTGTAATGTTAGAGAAAATTCTCTTTTGCTGTACATAAGAAGAAACACAATGTTCTCTACCAAATCTAGCTTCAACATCAGGAATACAATGGTTAATAAACATTTGCATAAATCTATGATAATAAACCATTTTCCTGTTTTGATCTCTTAACCCAAGTTTAATACACATCTGACTTAAGATAATATGACCAATGTTAATTACTCTGTCATAAAGCAAACTGTAAGAAATATGTGAAGTAACAGAAGTAATTTGATCAAAAGAACTACATTTACCAGTAAAGCATTTAGCTAATTGATCAAAGAAGAAAGACCACTCTTTCCTAAGACAAGATCTTCTTAACTGGCTCATGTTATCTAAAGGTCCATTATAACCTAATGCAGATAACATAGTTCTTACATCATCATCAGATGGTACATTCTCATAATTCAAACTAACAGGTAAGTGAAGTACTGAATTAACAACAGATTTAGTAATATCAAAAGAATCTTGTCCTAAGTGTAGAACAATCTTACCTGATTGGCTCTGAGTAGAATCAATTACCTCAGCATTCTTCCAAGCTTGTGTAATAGCTGCTTGATTAATCTGTGGAGATGCTGTCAATGCATAACTTAATGGTCCATATGCCAGAAAGTCCATGATTGGATGAAAATAAGTTAATATTCCTTCCTTGTTGCTGATAGCTGCTACATGATTGTTCGTCATAAAATCAAAGTCACCAAACTTGAAAGCTACTGATTTAGGTAATCTTCTCTGAGCTGCCATTGATTTTGATCTGAAAAGAACTTGAAAAATCTTGAAATTGATTAGTGATTTTGAAAACTCGAGAGTGTTTTTGCTTTAGAGATTGTGAAATTAGAGAAAGCAATTACACGATTAGAGTTTCAAAACAAATATATTTCACAAATCTTTCAGACCACTATACCACGTCGACACGTAGATTGACAGGTGTCAGTCCCTGAAAAGTGCGGTTATCCACGATTTTTGGAAAATAAAATCCAAAATTGATTTTCATGAAATAAATCAGGGTATTATCAAGATAAAAATCAATACTGATCAGCTTCCTTTTCCTGTTGACCTCCCATCAAAATAATCACAAAATGCAATGTGATTAAAAAATAATAATTCTCAAATCCTGATGGTCACACTTGAAATCCTGATCAATATCATCCTGATTCCAGAGACTTAAATGGAGTTTCCACGTGGCATTTTCCTTTTATCTGAAAAAGAAATAAACAATTAATCTGAACAAAATCAATTGGTTAGATATATTCGACATTTCTTCAAAAAACATGAAATACAGTCACACGCGATAATTAACGTCTGACTTCATTGATAGTTCCAAGTGACTATTCAGCTTCTCACGCCTTTCTATAAAAGAAACAGACGCCTTATGCCATTCTCCATAAACCTTTCAATTTCTTTTCTTCTCAACAATGATCCTAAAACCAAAACTCCATTCAAGCCCATTCTTTAGGTTTTTCATAGTTGATGAACATCCTATTATTGATCATCTCTTTGAAGAGATGACTTTTCTCATCGAATTAATCATGGATGGAGTAGTTTCAGATAATATCCAGAGGTTTCTCCTAGAACATCCATCTGTTGGATACAATCTTCCTCTAACCTCCTCAAAACTTGAGGATGAAGAATTTGGCCGAGAGTCTGAGGTTGATCTTGATGGAGATGCTATTCATTTAAGTTAGCTACTCTCATTCAAGTCGCCCAGACAAGGAATCCAAGAGCAGACGAGGCTGTTCAAATCCATATCATTTAGACAAGTACAGGATTATCAGTAGAATTTAGACAAAAAGATATTGTATTTCATTTCCATATATGTAATGCTTTCAATTAATGAAAATACAATTTCTTATTATCTACTTGTCTTTTGATTATTGAATGATGTATAAATTATCAATATGCAAATATTAAAACTTGCTGGCATAGACTTAACACATCACAGAATTAGATTACTACACAAAGTAAACGTCAGGATCTGAAACAATTTTCACAATCCTGATACTGACATAATACTGATGACGTCAGCATCCTGATAACAATTCTAATCCTGATGATTATTAACAAGTCTATCATACTGAAATTTATCAAGGCAAAGTGTTATAGCTAAAGCATTTAACAATCAAATATAGATCCTGACAAGAATATCAAGTCTATAAGCTAAAAACAACATACCTTGCTACTTTTGCAGATGTTAAAGATCTAGAAATTTAACATTCCTAACTCACTTACTAATCTACTGAATGTAGTCTCATCAAGT
Organism: Kitagawia praeruptora; assembly: GCA_037693485.1. Classification (NCBI taxonomy): domain Eukaryota; kingdom Viridiplantae; phylum Streptophyta; class Magnoliopsida; order Apiales; family Apiaceae; genus Kitagawia; species Kitagawia praeruptora. Next base: position 138,911,571 of record CM075351.1, on the reverse strand, counting down.
GGTTTAGTTAGAATATCTACAAGCTGTTTGTCAGTAGGAATAAAATGAAGTCCCACAGTACCATTCTCAATATGTTCTCTAATAAAATGATACTTGACATCAATGTGCTTAGTCCTTGAATGTTGAACTGGATTTTCTGCAATTTTAATAGCACTAGTATTATCACAAAACATAGGAATATTACTAAGTGTCATACCATAATCCATCAACTGATTTCTTATCAAAAGGAGCTGTGCATAACAACTGCCTGCTGCTATGTACTCAGCTTCTGCAGTTGAGGTTGAAACAGATTGTTGCTTCTTGCTTGCCCAAGAAATCAATCTATTTCCCAAGAATTGACATGTACCTGTAGTGCTTTCCCTGTCTATTTTACACCCTGCATAATCAGAGTCTGAATAGCCAATTAGGAAGAAATCAGATTCTCTAGGATACCACAAACCAAGATTTGGAGTTCCTTTGAGATATCTAAAAATTCTCTTCACAGCAATTAAATGAGATTCCTTAGGATCACTTTAGATCTAGCACATAAACAGGTAGAAAACATTATATCTGGCCTACTTGTAGTTAGATATAACAATGAGCCTATCATGCCTCTATAACTAGTATTATCCACACTCTTTCCCTTAGGATCAGAGTCTAGTTTAGTGGTTGCCATGGGTGTTTTCGCAACTGCACAGTCTTGAAAGTCAAATCTTCTTAAAAGATCTTTGATATACTTTGACTGATTAATGAAAATACCAGTCTCAGTCTGTTTGACCTACAAGCCTAAGAAATAATTTAATTCACCCATCATGCTCATCTGATACTTAGACTGCATAAGCTTGCTAAACTTAGCACACAACTTTTCATTAGTAAAACCAAAAATAATATCATCAACATAAACTTGAACTAAAAGCAATTCACTTTTTATCTTTCTAAAGAATAGAGTTTTGTCAATTGTACCTCTTGTGAAGCCATTTTCAAGAAGAAATTTAGACAAAGTCTCATACCATGATCTTGGTGCCTGCTTTAGTCCATAGAGTGCCTTGTCAAGTTTGTAGACATGATTTGGAAACTTTGGATCAACAAATCCAGGTGGCTGTTCCACATACACTTCCTCATCAAGTTTGCCATTTAGAAAAGCACTCTTTACATCCATCTGGTATACCTTAAATTTTGAATGAGCTGCAAATGCAAGAAACATTCTGATTGCTTCCAATCTTGCTACAGGTGCAAAGGTCTCATCATAATCAATGCCTTCTTCCTGAGAGTAACCCTTGGCCACCAGTCTTGCTTTGTTTCTTACAATCATACCAGATTCATCTAGCTTGTTTCTGAAAACCAATCTTGCACCAACAATAGATCTATCTTTAGGTCTTGGTACTAGTTTCCAGACTTTGTTTCTCTCAAACTCATTTAACTCCTCCTGCATTGCAATTACCTAATCAGGATCCTGTAAGGCTTCTTCAACCTTCTTAGGTTCATTCTTTGAGAGAAAGCAACTATACAAGCATTCACTTTGAATTGATCTTCTAGTTCGAACACCACTATTTGGATCACCAATAATCAAATCTTCAGTATGATCATTTGTCCATTTTCTAACAGGTGGTAGATTGACTCTGCTAGATTCTCCCCCTAAGTTAGTGGTATCTCTTGTAGAAGAATTCTCTCCGCCTTCAATAACTCCCCTTTGATCAATAGAATCAGTAGATTCCATATTGCTGCTAGTTACTGATCTTTCCTCAGTAGACTCTGAAAGATCAGTTCCTGATGGAGTAGACTCTGAAAGGCTAGTCTGCTCCTAATGATCACTGTGTTCTTCTTGATTCATTTGATCCCCCTCAATAGTAGCATTCCTTTGAGAAGCAATAGAAATTCCTTCTGGAGAACCTTCATCATCACTGGAGAGTATCTCGGAATTCTTCATATTTTCAAATTCCAATTTGTCATGACTCTCATCAGTTTGCAGAATTCCAAATTTCTTATCATCAAATGCAACATGAATTGATTCCATAACAATGTGAGTTATGAGATTATAAACTTTGAAGGTCTTAGATGCTGAATATCCTAGAAAAATTGCTTCATCCGATTTGGCTTCAAATTTTCCAAGTTGTTCTGGATGAACTTTTAGGACATAGCATTTGCATCCAAAGATGTGAAAGTATTTCACACTTGGTTTCTTTCCTTTGATCATCTCATAGGGAGTTTTTCCATGACTATTTACCAAGGTGCAATTTTGAGTGAAACATGCAGTGTTAATAGCTTCTGCCCAAAAATAGGTTGGAAGTTTTGCATCTGCAAGCATGGTTCTTGCTGCCTCTATGAGAGTCCTGTTCTTTCTTTCCACTACACCATTTTGCCGTGGTGTACCAGGTGTAGAAAATTGTTGAGTGATTCCCTTGTCTGCACAATAATTCTCCATTGTATAATTCTTGAATTCTGTACCATTGTCACTCCTAAGTACTTTGACTTTGTACTCAGAGTTATTCTGAATATTCTTGACAAGGCCAATGATTTGCTGAGGAGTTTCATCCTTCTTGTGTAGAAAGAACACCCATGTGAACCTTGTGAAATCATCCACTATCACTAGAGCATATCTTTTCTTGCTGATAGACATAATGTTTACTGGACCAAACAGATCAAGATGTAGCATGTGAAATGGTTCAGTAATTGAATTTTCAGTCTAGCTCTTGAAAGTGGTTCTTCCTTGCTTTCCAAGCTGACATGCATCACAAAGTCCATCTTGCACAAAATTTACCTGAGGTAGGCCTCTCACCAGATTGTGCTTAACAAGTTGATTAAGCTTCTTAAAGTTGAGATGTGAGAGTTTCTTGTTCCAATTCCAGCTTTCATCACTTGTTGCTTTGCTGTAGAGACATGTAACAATCCCTTTAGATGTATCACTTAAGTTGGCTTCATATATGTTACCATGTCTTTGACCAGTTAGAACAATGTCTCCATTCTTAATATTCAAGATTTTGCATCCTTCTATGTCAAAGATTGATTTGTAACCTTTATCACCCAGTTGACTTATGCTTAAAAGAGTATGTTTCAAGCCTTCAACCAGTGCTACATTTTCTATGATGACATTCCCAAAAACAATTGAGCCATATCCCAGAGTTTCTCCTTTGTTGCCATCTCCAAAAGATATTACTGGGCCAGCTTTCCTCTCAAACTTTGTAAGTAGGGACTTCTTTCCAGTCATATGTCCAGAGCATCCATTGTCCAAGATAATTGAATGCTTCTTTCCTATGCCCTGCAAACAAAAAGTAACTAGTTAGAATTTTTTAGGACCCAACTTTGATTGGATCCTTTCTTACTAGATTTAGAAACAACAGGCTTTGAAGATTTTGCCTTTACTTTACCTGTTGCAGAGTCAACCTTAGACTCTGATTTCACAAATTGTTTGTGACTAGGAGTTTCAGATTTCAGTGAATAATAGTCATAATACAGTTCATGATATTCTCTACACATGTAAATGGAATGAAGTAAACTACCACAATGATAACAAGCTTTTTGTGGTTGGTATTGAATTTTCTGAGTCTTGGGGAATCTGGACTCAGTTTTCCAAGAAGGTTTTTGATTGCAGTCTAGGGCCAAATGATTATGATTTCCACACTTATAGCATTTTTTCCTAGGTGCATCAGGTACATTCTTGTAATTATTCTCTTTGTTAATACCTTCTTTTCCATTCCTATTTCTCTTGATCTTGCTAGACTCTGAAAGACCATCTAATCTCTGTTTCAACTGAGACTTAGACAGAAATCCTATGTTTACATTCTTAGGTTTCTCTAACACTTTCTCATCTGAATTAATATTGTTAATCCTTTTGTGTACAACGGGGGTACCTTTTGAATCAACAAATTTAACATGATTAGGTTCAGAAACAATTTTCTTACCTTCAGATTTAGATGTGCTAGCTTCTACTTTACTATCATCATTGACAATAGCTACTTTTTCTTCTTGTCTAGCCTTATCAAAACCTAAACCATTAACCTTACCACGAATTCCATTTTCGATGATTTCTTGTGTCTTTTTACCAGAAATGTTAATGGTCTTAATCACATCTCTCTCTTCTTCTAGTTCTTTTCTGACATAGTCATAAGCCTCAAGAATAACACTGTAATCATGCTTAGCTTTATCAGAACTTAACTTGTATTCTTCCATTTGAATTAACTCAGATTCAAGAAAATTATTTCTATCAACTAATTTATCATTCTTAATCTTAAGTTCATCTTTTTTCACAAGTAAGAATTCTAAAATTAGTCATAAGATTCTTAAACTCAGCATGGATAGATCTAATTTCATCAGAATTTAAGTTATCAAATGAATCAAGAGAGTGAAGTGATACCTTAACAGAGGATGGAGAAGTTTTCTTTGGAGATCCAGGTTTGTCTGAAACATTTGCCATCAGTGCAATGTTGTCATAATCCAATTCATCTTCAGAATCACTAGAATCTGCCCAATCCTTCTGTGTGACCATAAGTGCATTACCCTTTCCTGAATTCCTAGGCTTCTTACACTCACTAGCAAAGTGTCCAAGCTCGCTGCAGTTAAAGCACTTGATCTTGGCCTTATCAATCTTGACAATTGTACTTTTGCCTTTGTCACTCTTCTTCTCCTCCTTCTTTTGAAAAGGTCCTTTGCTAAATCTTCTCCTGTTGAATCTTCCTTTCTTGAAAGCTTTAGCAAACATAGCAAAGAGTTTCTGCATCTCAGATTCAGAATCATTGTTGTCAGAGTCCATATCAGTAGTCTCTGACTCAGAACTCTCTTCGCTTTTCTTCTTCCTTGAGTTCTTTACAGCAATCTCTTCATGCTGTTCTTCCGAAAGCTTCTTTAATTCAGATTGAGCAGTAAGTGCAACAGTCTTCATCTTTCCTTCATTCATGCTCTTCTTCTACTACTTGTCAAGTTCATAAGCTCTCAGTTTTCCATATACTGCCTCTAATGATATCTCATCCAGATCATTAGCTTCCTCAATCGCAGATATCTTCTCATTGTAGAAATCAGGCAAAGCTTTCATGAACTTTGTATTCATATCCTCCAAGTCATAATATTTACCATGCATGGCCATCTCATTGATGAGTTTTGTAAACCTATCAAAGGTATCAGTAAGTGACTCACCAGACTTGGATTCGAAGTACTCATACTGTTGTATAAGTAGTGTCCTCATATTCTTCCTGACAGGCTTAGTTCCTTCACAGTGAACCTTAAGATTGTCCCATATATCCTTAACATAGTTAGTGAGAACAGAATCAAGACTGTTGAATAATATGTTTCTCACTTTAGCATCTTTAAGAACATTCTCCTTGTCCTTATCTGACCACTCAGATTTTGGCTTCTCTGTTGTATGTTCTGGAACAACCACACCATCAACAGTTGCTTGTCCAACGATCTTTATTGGAACAAAAGGTCCATCTCTGATTCTGTCAAGATAATCAGGATCTGTTGCTTCCAGATGATGTAACATCTTTACTTCCCATTGAGTATATTCGTTTCTCTTGAACATAGGAATCTTAGTATTCCCATCCTTGTAACCAGACATGATTGTAGATCTTTATGATTATTCGAAATCAACCTGCTCTGATACCAATTGTTAACTCGAATAACTTGTAGAAGGGGGAGTTGAATACAAGTTATATAATCGTGTCTGATTTTTGCTTGGTTATATGAACAAGAATAAACGAATGAATCAAATTCTGTTTGTATTAAATAAATCAAATACAAACTCTACCAAAGGTGTACAAATACCTTTAGCAGCTGCTGACAATACAAATTTCTCTCTGTTTGCACTCTCGTATACTTACGATTACAAACCTCATGAACAATTTTTACAATGATATAGAGAGAATATTTATAATGCTTCCTATCAACTAATCACAGAAAGATAATCTATACATGACAATGTTCTGCCGTCCAGTTGATAGTTTCCATCAATAGAAAATTCTTTCCTTCATAAAATCTTCTTGCTTGTTCCTCAAACAAAGATCCTGTTTTATAGCACTTGCCAGTTTCTGTAGCATCCATAATGACATCATCAGTAACACGACTGATATCAGGATTCCATCTTGCATCAAGATCTGACCATCTCATCAGTACTTGATCAGTAGTTAACTTGACATATCAGGATTCAACCTCAGTTCCTGACATGTAGTACTTGATGCAATGTTCATTCCTGACTAAACTTTACAGATAACTGTCTAAAACATATTTCCTATACAAAGTGCTAAATCCTTTATAAATCAGGATATACAAGAAGTATAAGTAAAATTCTATTCTTAACATCACAACTCATGAATTATTCCTAACACTGAAAGCAATTAATTCTTCCCTAGAATTATGAATCTAGATTGGTGTCTAAATTGATGTCTCATAATAGAGAAGCCCCATATATATAGAAAAAAAATAATGGGCTTAGATATTTGATTACAAATCAAATTCTGAATATAATTTCTTCAATTTCCCTTTTCTTCTCCAATAAGTATTCAATTTTTCATCCAATTTCTTTGACTTCAACTATTTTCCACCTTCTTGCCTCTTTTCACCTTTTTCTTCTTGATATCTGATTTTATTTATTTTCCTAAAAAATAAAATAAAAAAATTTTTAAAATAAAAAAATTACGAAAACGGTCATAAAATAAATATTAAAAATATGATGAATTATGGACCTATCATATTCATATAGTTTAAGTTAGAATGGGAATAAGATTTTATTATGCATTGAAAAAAATATTTCTTAGACATTGGGTTAAAACAAAAATTTATATTACAAATGAAGTTTTGCTAAAATTAATATAGAATATTGTTAAGTAACTAGTCATTGTAAAACCTTAAATTGTTAGAGAAAGGTCCAAAGATCTTTATATTATATTATAACAATCACATTGGAAAGCCCATTTATAAATCGAAGAGTAGATCACGAAATCTTAAAATCACGAGCACCCATGCATCTTTGGGACATAATTTTTATTTCGTGTCCATAATGAGAATATTGGGGGCCGTAAAAAGTCAAATTTGAGACCTCTGTGTGCGTCTGATACCATTTTAAATAACTAATCCAATCACTATAAGTAAGGCTCGATTGAATCTTTATATTATATTATAACAAATATATTTAAACTAAAATTAAAAATACCAACCCAATCACCGATTAATACTATTTCTAATTGTTCTCTTTCAATAAATACATAAAATAAAATTGCAAAATGTTGGCTCAACTTTATCCTCATTTATATTTTAATTATTAAAATTTAGAATTTCCAATATATTAGTCATACACTATTTTTGTATTTCATAATTGGACAAAATACCACTTTTGAACTATTTTTTTTCAAGAAAGTGGTCCTTAACCCAGTGTTCTCATAACCTGATCGGGCATCAAACCGGAAGCCCTATTGGTTACTGGTTCGATTGGTTCAACCGGCTCGACCAGTGGTTCAACCGGTGTGACGTCATAATTATGTAATATGTAATTATATATATTTAATTTTATATATATATATATATATATATATATATATATAATTATATAAATATATAATACAATCTGAAAATTATGAATAATCTGAAAATTATGAATAATCTGAAAATTACATTTTTTTTTGCTAAGGGAGATATGTTATATTTTCAACTTGACTTAGAAGCAAAAAATAATAATTAAAAAACCGGTCAACGGTCCGATTTTTTACCAGTTTTTGGCCGGTTCTGGCCGATTCTGAATAGAAAAACCGGGGGATCGATTTTAGGGGTGAATCAAACCGGACCTGCCACCGGTTAGCGGTCCGACCGATCAAACCGGCCGGTCCGGTCCGGTTTTAAAAACACAGCCTTAACCATTCCGTTACATTTTGAGAGATCAAAATGTAAAAGTAACGTATGATTAGTATATATTACAAATTTCATATTTCGATTGCGCAAATATCTCTACAATTTACTCAATACATAAATATCTATCTAACTCCAACCATATGAGGTCTTTAATTAAAAGTTACTTAATTTTTCAAAAATAAAATAAAACTTATACATAATATGTAAAAATTAAACACTTTAATTGAACAAAACCCTTGTCTATAACTATAGATAATGTTGGCTATATTTGTCGAATCACTAAAGAACTGTAGTGAATTGACACATCATTTATTTCTATATTAAAATAATATATTCCATTAATAATAATTTGAAATATGAGTAACATACCATTTTTAAAATATAGACAATTATTATAGTCAATACCATCGGAGCACAATATCTTACAGGTTCGACAAATTTTACATAATCAATATTTTATTTAATTAAACCAAACATTTTTAGCCAGCACTATTAAAAATGCTCTAAGAGCATCTCCAATGGCAATATGCATAATGGTTGGCTACAAAATTTTAAATTAGGAAATAATTAAATTTTTACATAAGGGTGGAAAGTAAAACTCCAATGGACATAGCTATAATAAAATTGTGTATATTTTTGCTAAGGACTTATGTTTGTTCAACAAATATAGCAAACCAAGTAGGATTGTCTATAATTTTTGCTAAGGGTAATTATGCATTTGGAGTGTACTTTTTTTACATATTCTCTATTTCATGCCACCTAATATGCTAACTAGGATAATATTGCTAAGGGTTTTTTCCCATTGGAGATGCTCTAAGAAGTCAAAATATAGAGAAACATGATCGCAATGATATAACTCGTAAGTGTCCTTATTCTATTAATACCCATTTATAAATCTAGTATTATTACTTCCTCCAACCCACCATAATAATTTAGAGAAGATTTTTTTTCATAGTACTTGTATATTTCCATTTTTCAATGTAAAAATATGAACATTTTTTTTCCAATTAATGTATTTATAACGAGTATAAGTGAAAATGTATTTTCTCATTAATATTTTATTAATAAACATAATTTTTTTTTAAAAAAATCTTATTATGAAACGGTCGGAATATAAAATATATATATTGAAATACATGGTAAGTTAAGTATTCTGAAATGCACTACGCCATAAACGCACATACGTAACCCCCAAATAGCGTTGCGTAAGGCCTGAAAAGCATTGCGTAAGGTCTTACGCAATGCTAGAGGGGCGTTGCCAATACTGGCGTTGCGTAAGACCCCTAATGCAACGCTTTTCCAAGCTATTACAACACTACGAAAACATTGCATAAGAGGCCTTATGCAACACCAAAAGCATGCAAACGCAACACTACATGGGGTTGCATAAGATTTTTCAGCCATGTCAGCATGCTGACATGTAAGCAAGGTGCCATGTCAGCATGCTGACATGTAAGCAAGGTGCCACGTCAGCATGCTGACATGTCATTAGTGGGGCCCACAAGTGCCACGTCACAATTAAGGGGGCATGCCACGTCAGCAGTGGGGCCCACCAAGGTGCCACGTCAGCACTAGGGCCCGCATGCCACGTCAACAATGGGCCCAAGTGCCACATCAGCAATGGGAACCCACATGCCACGTCAACAGTGAGGTCCACTATCTGACGCAACGCTATTTGAGTCTAATGCAACACTAAATTTTTTTTTTAAGCAACACCATTCTTTTTAAATGCAACACCATTTTTTTTATTGCAACATTAAAACTATAATAATGCAACATCAAATAGAGTCAAATGCAATACTTTTTTACAAAAATTATGAAATGGCTGCTTTGTTTATACATAAAATCATCCTATCCAAACTAAGCCAACAACTTCAAAAGTCCTAAATAATGCAACCAAGAAAACTACTTAACAGTTTTACAAAAATACCACGTTCTAATACTCGTAAGTTAAAGCTACAAAAAAATTACTAAGTGTAGCCGCCTTGAGTCACTGGAGTACAATTTTCGTCTTAATCGCTTGACTGCTAAAATCCCTGATTTTGCCCCTAATTCAGAGAATGCCTTCCCAAGTGCCTCCCCTTCACAATCACCCAAAAGCTTGACAGCCTTTTCGAAATCTGGGAGAGATACCAAAATAAACTTTTGTTATGCATTAAAATTGCTACTGAATATACAAATGGGAGAAGTACTCAAATCATATATCAAGTCTACACAATATACAGAGATGTTTAAACGTACAAACATTCAATCAAGTCTAAACAATATACAGATGTTTAAACGTCACATGCTCTAACTGAACTATCCTAACAACAAACTAGTACACAATATACACCGGATTTGGTTCTTGATACTTAGCCACCCTGCATTTTATTACACTCACAATATCAGCATAACTTTAGGAGAAAGAGTTTCTAACTGGAAATTGATTATTACTAAAAAAAGGCCCGCATAAATATCATAAAACTAACTAGTACAATTGTGATCTAATACTCACCCATATGCATCAACAGTATCTTGAAAAGCTGATGTAAATTTGTTTGTCCTGCAATAAGTTGGTTGTGACTCTTTCGTACCACTACGCCATAAGCTGATGTAAATTTGTTTGTCCTGCAATAAGTTGGCCTTAACAGAATGAAGTCCCATGCATTGCAATTCAAGCCGAATTTTATTTCTTTCCAGAAAACAACAAAAAAAAACTGAACGAATCTTACCTCCATGGAACTCTCATAACTTGCAGGTAAGACAGGTTGTATAGCACGACTACTACTCTGTGATGACCGATGATGTTGCATTAGTGATGCAGCAACGTGCCGCCTCAAACTGCCTGCACTTTCTAGCTGTATTGAATTGAAGAGTAAACTTTATATAAGCACAGACTTTGAATTTGATCGGCAAGTATGCACCACTAGATTAACTATTGGAACCAACAGCAATTAACTATAACTAAGATTTTCCGAGCTTACCTCAATCCTATATCCAATTAGAGACAATTAACCTCCCATTCACTTGTGACAACTGGCTAAAAAATGAATGAATAAACGGCTACGTTCATCAAAACCAAGAATGTGTACTTGCTTTTCTACACTAAAACAAGAATCAGGAATCAGGATATAAAATTTATACCTTCCTCCTGTATGTTGACTCAGTTCCAACAAAAGAAAAACGGCCATACATAGTCCAAAGTTGTGATTCAAATCTTTCCATGTAGCTAGTAACCTTTCATCTGTAGAATCGTAAGCGTCTTCTTCAGAAACAACGTCTTCTAGCTTCTTCCTGCACAAACTTACAGGTTTGTTAAAACACAACTGTAGATTACTTGAGAGAAATTAAAGATTAAAGAACCTCTAAAAGAATCAAACTAACCTTCCGATGTAATTCAAAACCAGAAAATCCTTTGGACTGCAATTCAGTAAGTAACTACACATAACCTAAGAAATCTAACATACTAAATTACCTCCAACACGCTCCAATTACAAGCTCCAACACGCCCTTTTTGCTTCCTCGCCGCACCTGCTCTCTTTTCCTCGCGATTCCGCCGCTACCAGCCTCCTCCCATCTCCTCTGTATTCCCCTTATCTCACTTAAACTCCACTAACACACTTAACTGTAACAACATTATAACCTGAATGAACTCCACTAACACACTTAACTGTAACAACATTATAACCTGAATGAACTCGAGTTTATTGAGCAAGTTGAGAGCTTTAAGAGAAAGAGCTCGAGAATCAGAGCGGGTATTATTGGAATGATTCAATTTAAGAGTATTAAGAGCTGATTTGATAACAGCAAGATCTTTAAGCTGCCTGTGAGTGTGAGATCTGTTTCCAAGAAACGCTTTGAAGTGGGTTTGTATAGTACGTGCCGCCGCATCACGGAGAGTAAAAGAAGAGGAACGGCGAACAGAGGATTCAAGGGCTGAGATGCGGCGGAGAAGAGAAGAGATGTCAGTGTGGTTAATTTCATGATTTTGATCTTGGCGGCGGAGAGATTGAAAATGGGGTTTAGGGTTTTGGAGAAGGGGTGATTGGGGGTAGTAGGAGTGATGGGGTTGTTGAGAGACGTGATCAGATTGGTAGTGGATAAAGAGTGTGTTAGTGTGTTTTGGGGGGAAAGTAATCTGAATTATTTCGTGAAGGGGGGAAATTTTCCGCCCAAATTTTTCATTGGGCAACGTTGCAGATTGATTGTGATGCATTAGTTTTCTATTTTTTCAAATTTTTATCCCATTTTCAACTAGCTTGTAGAATAAATTAAATAAAAATAGTAAAAAGACCAAATTTTGAACTAAAATTCATACACACACAAGTAATCATACTCACTATTTATGTAATGAATGTTACCCTACTTTCACTAACTTTCCACGTTTTTAATTTTTTTTCCCTATTTTTATCAATGTTGTCTAAAAATGATTTTAAAATTTTAAATTAAAATTTAATTTTTTTAATAATAATGATATAAAATGTATTTGTAATACAATTTAAAATTTATTAAAATTTAAAATCTATTAAAAAAATAAAATCATCATTCGGGACAAGACTAGTTTAAAAAAATATTTACTTTGACCGATTTGACTATTATAAAATCAAAACAAACAAAAAAAATCATTCGGGACAAGACTAATTAAAAGGAAAGTCTACTTTGACCGGTTTGACCGTTATAAAACAAAACCAAATACATCTTGCAAATTTTTAAAAAAAATTACCACATCACTAAAATCGTTAGATCTTAACATCCGTGCGATTGGAACGTCGAAAAAATAATTTAAAAAAATAGATTCATCATTCGGGACAAGACTAGTTAAAAAGAAGGTCGACTTTGACCGGTTTGACCGTTATAAAACCAAACCAAATACATCTAGCAATTTTTTTAAAAAATTACCAGATCATTAAAATCGTGATATCTTCACACCCGTACGATTGGAATGTTGAAAAAATAATTTTAAAAAATAAATTCATCATTCGGGACAAAACTAGTTAAAAGGAAGGTCGACTTTGACCGGTTTGACCGTTATAAACCAAACCAAATACATGTAGAAATTTTTTTGAAAAATTACCACATCACTAAAATCGTGATATCTTGACACCCGTGCGATTGGAACGTCGAAAAAATAATTTTAAAAAATAGATTCATCATTCGGGACAAGACTAGTTAAAAGGAAAGTCTACTTTGACCGGTTTGACCGTTATAAAACCAAACCAAATACAACTTGCAAATTTTTAAAAAAATTGCCACATCACTAAAATCGTTAGTTCTTGACATCCGTACGTTTGGAACGTCGAAAAAATAATTTAAAAAAATAGACTCATCATTCGGGTCAAGACTAGTTAAAAGGAAGATCGACTTTGACTGGTTTGACCGTTATAAAACCAAACCAAATACATCTAGCAAATTTTTTAAAAAATTACCACATCACTAAAATCGTGATATCTTGACACCCGTTCGATTGGAACGTTGAAAAAAATAATTTTAAAAAATAGATTCATCATTCGGGATAAGAATAAAATAATTTTAAAAAATAGATTCATCATTCGGGACAAGACTAGTTAAAAGGAAGGTCGACTTTGACCGGTTTGACCGTTATAAAACCAAACCAAATACATCTAGCAAATTTTTAAAGAAATTACCACATCACTAAAATCGTGATATCTTGACACCCGTGCGATTGGAACGTCGAATAAATAATTTTAAAAAACAGATTCATCATTCGGGACAAGACTAGTTAAAAGGAAAGTCTACTTTGACCGGTTTGACCGTTATAAAACCAAACCAAATACAACTTGCAAATTTTAAAAAAAATTACCACATCAATAAAATCGTTAGTTCTTGACATCCGTACGTTTGGAATGTCGAAAAAATAATTTAAAAAAATAGACTCATCATTCGGGTCAAGACTAGTTAAAATGAAGATCGACTTTGACTGGTTTGACCGTTATAAAACCAAATACATCTAGCAAATTTTTTAAAAAATTACCACATCACTAAAATCGTGATATCTTGACACCCGTTCGATTGGAACGTTGAAAAAATAATTTTAAAAAATAGATTCATCATTCGGGATAAGACTAGTTAAAAGGAAAGTCTACTTTGACCAGTTTGACCGTTATAAAACAAAACCAAATACATCTTGCAAATTTTTAAAAAAATTACCACATCACTAAAATCGTTAGATCTTAACATCCGTGCGATTGGAACGTCGAAAAAATGATGTGTCAAATTATACCTAACCGCAAGCGCACGGTATCAATTGTAGTAGATACTAGCAAATACGGGTCGAATCCTCAAGGAGACAGTTTCAATTTCAATTCCATTGCTATCAATTGCTTCTAGTCACAACGATTGTTTGAGAATTTTATTAACTACTAAAACAAATTTTAACAAAGTTTTAAGTCAATTAATTAAGGGATCTAGGGCAATTCAGGTTCACCATGTTTACACCAAACAAATCACAAAAGTATAGCTTTTCAATGGGATTAAGTAATTAAAGCAATGGTTAATCTTTCTCAAGCATTAACGCTCTCAGAATATCCAATGATGTTCTCACACTCACCTTCAATTCTGCTAATTGTATGTAAGCCTCTAGTAGTAAAATCTCTCGATCTATTACTCCTATTGCAATCGATTAATCCGTGATATTGCGCAATTACACAAATTAAGAATTATAACATATCAATCAGAATTACTCTTTACCCATCAATCTACTAATCAAATTAAGCCTAAATCATGGTGCAAACATGGCTCCCCTTAATACCCTAGAATTAAACTACTCACTCATGGTAGAAGTAAAAACAATAAGAATAATGAAAGAAGCCATGTAAAACATATATTAATAAAATAAGAGAATAAAGAATACCTCAAACTTTGTATTAATGAAGAACAATGAAGATCCAAATTAACCCAAGTGCTTACAAAGGAAGAGATGAAGAGAGAGAAAACCAAAACCCTAGCTTTTGTAAAAAGTAAAAAGAACGTCTGTATATGTCTATCTCTCCCTCTTTCCACGTTCTCTCCTTCTTTTTATAATAAAACTCCTTAATAAAATCTGATATCTATCTCCTAATAAAAGTATTTTTAATTTCCTAATCAATTTACAAAAAGATATCCATAATTGAATAGGATTTTCTTGTAAAATTCGTCACTTCTTTTTCTCCTCTGTTTCTGGGCTCTTCCAGTTGGATTTTGCTTACTGGACCACCTCTAAATTAAAGATAATTCCACAAGCTTCGCGTGGACAGTAAGATCATCAAATTCTGACTTCTGGAACTCAAGATATGGCCCAAACAGTGCAGGCAGCCCGTATAGCCCAATATTACGAATTTTCTCCTATTTTATCTCCAAAATAGCTCTTTTTGCTCCAAATCCTTCCAAGTTATGGATTCTTTATTTCCTACAATAAAACAATAAAATCTATTAAATAAAAATCCAAATCAATGCAAAATACAATAAATATGAGAATAAAATCATCTAAAATATATATAAAAATATACTCTATCAAACATCCCCACACTTAGCATTTGCACGTCCTCGGGCAAATAAGTGAAATAAAAACTTAGTCCTAACAAACATCACTTTCGTAGATGACACGATTGCATTGAGCGTATGCAACAAGCCGTTAAACCCCTAGGCAGCCCTAGTAGGACGAGTGTTGTCTCGTGAGGGTTTATAGTGAATATACCCACAAAATTCATCTAACCATGCAAAAGATCAATGCTAACACAACACCACACACACAAGTCCTCTCATGCCACATCAACTTAAGAATCAAAGTAAACATACGATGTCTTGGTGTCGAAAGTGCAAGTATTCACGTAGTCTACTCAACCAACATGCAGAAGGTCATAAAAATTCATGTCAAGTGTAAAAATCGTTGGTAATCATGCTAAGCCCACAAGAAACACATCTTTAAGTCTAAACCTGGGATCTCCTATGCCAAAACAAGTAATAACTCACCTTTCACTCAAAAACAAATATTCACTCAAGAACAAGGTTAAGTGTATCACTCAATTCCAACAAAATCATAAACACAACTTGACACTCGCAATCAATCTCACTCTCAACACAACATACATCACTGATGACAATCAAAAGGTCTTTATTCGGGTTGTAGCGTGGGCTAGGGACAGGATATGTCAAGTAAAGCTAAAACAGGTTAATGTCAAAAGCTAGTACCCAACAATAATCATTATTCAATTCCCTTTCTATTAAAACAAATACTTCCCCACACTTGGATTTTTCAATACCCCTTACATAATAACTTGACTAGTCGAATGAAGAAGGATCATACAAACAAAAGAATGCTCTCAAATTTATTCATTTTTTTTTCTTTTTTTTTTCTTTTTTTTTTCTATTTTTTTCTTTTCTTTTTTTTTCTTGAGAGCTAAAGAATAAACACAATGATCCATAGATATTTTTATGAATTTCGACTAGCAAGCATCAACCCAAAATTAATATTCCCCAAAAGTATGATCATCAATAACCCCCCTTTTATGAACACCTTATTACTCCCTTAAGCACGATACTAGCCTTTGACAATTTAGGTTCAAATTCAATTTAAGGCCAATAGAATAAAAAGGATAATGGCAAGTAATGTGGTGTGTCACCGAAAGAATAGGATTAGGCTCAAAGGGTTAACTAATTGATCATGTATAAATGGTGTGGAAATATGGGAAACACGAGGTTAAACCTAAGTGCCTTTATCATCTCATCATCAAGTAATGTCATGCATTTCAAGAAAGATCTCAAGTAAGTGCTAGCAATGTAAACAACATGTGGACACTCAAGCAAACGAAAAATCATGCAAAAGATGCATATAGGCTCAAAACTCACTTGGTGTGACAAAACATAATCAATCCCAGGTAACAAGACTCTCTAACGCACCTACTTGTACTCAAAGCATGAAAACCAAGTCATCTTGCACATATTCATGTCATTCTAATCACTTACAACATCCAATTAAGTCTACTAGCTTCAACTTGCTAGTGTAAGTGTGTGCACAAGAA
Organism: Kitagawia praeruptora; assembly: GCA_037693485.1. Classification (NCBI taxonomy): domain Eukaryota; kingdom Viridiplantae; phylum Streptophyta; class Magnoliopsida; order Apiales; family Apiaceae; genus Kitagawia; species Kitagawia praeruptora. The sequence continues at coordinate 138,894,763 of CM075351.1, read as the reverse complement.
CAAAGCACGTCACTTCTCATACAAAAGCGTCAATAAACACAAGATTCCTACGCATGCATGGGTGTATCAAGCAAAATACAACAACTAATCAACTTGCATGGCTAGAATTATTTTTGGTATTTTTAATTTTTTAATTTTTTTGGATTTTTTTTTATTTTTTTTTTTAAACAAGTAATACACTACGTTGAGAACACCTCCCCACACTTAAGCGGTTCATTGTCCCCAATGAACAAGATACAAAACTACAACGAAAAACAAAATAAAACTACACTAAAAAGAAAAGAAAGAAAACTCCCCTGGAATCAAGGTGTCGAGTGTAAAAACCATCCTTCATTTGCTTAGGAGCAATGAAATCCTGAAAACCGAAGCATACCCAACCATTTTTTTTTTCCGGAAAAATCCCCTTTCCTTAGCAATTGGCCTCAAAACAACCGATTAAATTTAACCTCCGCATCCGGAAAAGAAAATCTCTCCACCCTAAAAGAACCACCCCTCATTCGCTTAGGCGCCATAATAATCAAAACCCCACTCAACAATAGCACCACCAACAACCACCAAGAAATATCCCACCAAAAACCACCAAGAAAAATCACACCACAAATACCCAAGTATTCAGAATAATACAAAAACCCCAATTTACAAGAACACAAATTCGTAATAAAATAGAGAAAAGAAATCCCACTACGAATCAAAGAGGTGAACTTGTAGTAATTTTTCCCCAAACTTGAATTTTTAAGAGATGCAGAGGAGGAAGATAATGTATTGGGTGTGTATGTATGGGTATATATAGGCCATGGAGTGATAGGATGAATATAAGAATTTTAATGTGAAAAGGAAAAAAATTTGGGTGGAATTTGGAATTTGATATAGGATAGAAAAAATATTTAATGGATAAAAGAAAAAGATTTTGAAAAGAAATAGGAATTTGAAATTTTTTAGGAGAGATGAGGGGTTTTGGAATTAAAATAGGAAAAGATTTAGGGAGGAGATGGGGAGTATAAAAAGAAATTGGGGTGAAAGATTTTATTTTTTTATACACATATACACAAAAACACGGACATACACTGATAGGCTGGGGAAAAAAAAATCGGCTGAAAATTGTATCACCATTCTGATTCACGCGCAAGTTGCCGCGTGGGGAGGCAAACTGCCCCACTTCCAGATGCGCACACGCCACTTGCGCCACAGGGCCGCAAATTGCTTTCCTTCCAGAGACGCAGGCGCTAGCTGCGTTATATGGCCGCAAGCTGCCTCTCTTCCAGAAACGCACACGCAGGTTGCGTTACAGCCCTGCAATTTGCCCGAAATTTGATTTTTTTTTTTTTTTTTTTTTTTTACAACAACACTCATTTTTTTTTCTCTCTTTTTTTTTTCCAACAAGGCTTGGGTTGCCTCCCAAGAAGCGCTTTTGTTTAACGTCGTTGGCTCGACTCAGCTGGTTCAGATCTCCGTTGAGGGATTGTCGAGATAAATCGCTTCCATCTCTCCTACGAATGCACCATCCACATATAATTTAAGGCGTTGACCATTGACCTTAAATTTTGTTCCGTCTTGTCCCATAACTTCAATAGCACCATAAAATTTGACATCGGTGACAGTAAAAGGTCCAGACCATCTTGATTTTAGCTTCCCTGGAAAAAGTCGAAGTCTGGAATTGAACAACAACACCTTGTCACCAACCTGAAAATCTCTTCTCTGGATCATTTTATCATGCATCTTCTTCGTTCTCTCCTTGTAAAGCCGAGAATTGTCATAAGCATCAAACCGAAGCTCATCTAACTCATTAAGTTGAAGAAGTCTCGCTTGCCCCGCAGCCTTCAAATCCATGTTGAGTTCTTTGATAGCCCAAAAGGCGCGATGTTCCAACTCCACTGGCAAGTGACATGCTTTACCATAGATCAACCGATAAGGAGTGGTTCCTATAGGTGTTTTGTATGCCGTCCGATAAGCCCACAAAGCATCATCTAACTTCAAGTACCAATCTTTCCTTGACTTTGCAACCATCTTCTCCAAAATGCTCTTAATTTGTCGATTAGAAACCTCCACTTGGCCGCTTGTTTGAGGGTGATATGCAAGAGCAACCTTGTGAGTAACGCCATATTTCTTCAACAAAGTTTCAAACTGTCGATGACGGAAATGAGAACCACCATCACTTATCACTGTTCTAGGAACTCCAAATCGAGGGAAGATAATATTCTTGAAAAGCTTCATAACCACCTTGGAATCATTGGTTACTGATCCAACTGCTTCAACCCACTTGGACACATAATCAACTGCAACTAAGATGTATCGCATTCCACAAGAACTTGGGAAAGGTCCCATAAAATCAACACCCCATACGTCAAATATCTCGACTTCAAGAATACCGGTTTGAGGCATCTCATGGCGTTTAGAAATATTACCCGTTCTTTGACATGCATCACACGCCAAACAGAAAGCACGAGCATCCTTAAATAAAGACGGCCAAAAGAACCCGGATTGAAGTACCTTAGCAGCAGTTTTGGAAGGACCATGGTGGCCTCCACATGCGAGAGAATGACAATGCTTGAGAATGTCATGTACTTCGAACTCAGGGACACATCTACGAAAAATTCCATCAGCACACTTGCGATACAAGAAAGGGTCATCCCAAAAATATTGTTTAGCATCATGATAAAACCTCTTTCTTTGCTGATAAGTCAATTCTGGAGGGTGAGATCCACTAACACAGAAATTTGCAAAATCTGCATACCATGGAGTTTGAGTAGCAACCGAAAACAAGTGATCATCTGGAAAAGAATCGTCAATAAGAGTGTTTGACGCAATATCAGATTTGAAACGCAACCGTGAAAGATGATCCGCAACCACATTCTCAGCACCCTTCTTGTCTTTGATTTCCAAGTCAAATTCTTGGAGTAACAGAATCCAACGAATAAGCCTTGGCTTTGCTTCCTTCTTCGCCAACAGATATTTAAGTGCTGAATGATCAGTGTGAACAATGACTTTTGAGCCAATGAGATAGGATCGGAATTTGTCAAGAGCGTATACCACAGCTAGAAGTTCCTTCTCAGTAGTAGCATAATTGACTTGAGCTTCATCCAAGGTTTTACTTGCATAGTAGATGGCGTGCAATACCTTGTCTTTCCTTTGACCGAGAACTGCTCCAACTGCATAATCACTTGCATCACACATGATTTCAAATGGAAGATTCCAATCTGGAGATTGAATGATTGGTGCACTTATCAAAGCTTCCTTAATCCTGTTAAAAGACTCCAAACAAGCGTCAGTAAACACAAAGGTGGCATCCTTAAGCAACAATTGAGTGAGGGGTTTTGCAATTTTTGAAAAATCTTTTATAAAACGACGATAAAAACCCGCATGACCAAGGAAACTCCTCACTCCCTTGACATTAACAGGAGGAGGAAGTTTCTCAATCACCTCAATTTTTGCTTTGTCAACCTGGATGCCACGTTCAGAAATCAAATGACCAAGTACCACTCCTTCATTGACCATGAAGTGGCACTTTTCCCAATTCAAAACCAAATTCACCTCTTCACAACGTTTAAGCACTTTAGAAAGATTATGCAGACATACATCAAAATCAGACCCATAAACACTGAAATCATCCATAAATACTTCCATGATAGACTCTATGAAATCAGAAAATATGGCAGTCATGCAACGCTGAAAAGTAGCAGGGGCATTGCACAAACCAAAAGGCACTCTACGATATGCAAAGGTACCATATGGGCAAGTAAATGTAGTCTTTTTTTGGTCATCAGGATGTATAGGGATCTGAAAGAACCCCGAATATCCATCTAAATAGCAAAAGTACTTATGCTTAGCAAGTCTTTCTAACATCTGATCAATGAAAGGGAGAGGGTAATGGTCTTTTCTAGTAGCAGTATTTAACTTACGGTAATCAATGCACATTCGCCAACCGGTGACAATTCGAGTGGGAATTAATTCATCTTTATCATTCTTAATTACCGTTGTTCCTCCTTTCTTAGGGACTACCTGAACTGGACTTACCCATTTAGAATCAGAAATTGGGTAAATGATGCCCGCATCTAACAATTTCAAAACTTCTTTTTTAACAACCTCTTGCATGTTAGGGTTCAAGCGACGTTGTCCCTGTATGCAAGGCTTATGGTCATCATCTAAGTGAATTCTATGCATGCAAAAGTCTGGGCTAATCCCCGTAAGATCATCAATACTATACCCAATAGCTTTTCTATGTGCACGCAAAACAGTAAGAAGCTTAAAAACCTGGCTATCATCAAGACTAGAGCTAACAATCACAGGACAAGTCTTTTCATCATCAAGAAACACATATTTAAGATTAGATGGCAAAGACTTTAACTCTAACTTGTTTATCTGAGGTTCACCACAAGAAGTGACAGTGTTGGTTACCTCACAATTCGGATCAGCTGCACCATCCAACTCAAGAATCAATGAATCGACTTCAGCATGTCCTTCGCCTTCTGAAGCTTCAAGCATGAGCACTGCTTCCAATGCATCATTCAATAGAATCTGAGGCATCTCATCTCGGACAATTTCATCTATAACATCAATCCTGCAACAAGTATTCTCAAGCAAAGGGGATTTAAGAGCAGAGGTTAGAGTAAAAGTAATTTTATCATCACCAACGCTCAATGTGAGAGTCCCACTTTTAACATCAATTACAGCACCTGCAGTACAGAGAAATGGTCTACCTAAAATAATAGGTATCTGACTATCCTCTTCCATATCTAGAACTACAAAGTCTACAGGAATATAGAATTTTCCAACCCTAACAGGCACATCCTCTAAAATTCCAAGGGGATATTTTATCGAACGGTCTGCCATTTGCAAAGTCATCTGTGTACATTTTAATTCTCCCATATTTAGTTTTTGAAAAACCGAGAGAGGCATGACTGAGACACTAGCGCCTAAATCACATAAAGCTTTATCAATGAACAATGCACCTAAATGACACGGGATCGAAAAACTACCAGGATCTTTAAGCTTAGGTGGAGACTTATTCTGTAAAACAGCACTACACTCTTCAGTAAAAGCTACTGTCTCTACCTCACCAAAAGACCTTTTCTTAGTGAGAATATCCTTAAGAAACTTTGCATATGATGGAACTTGAGAAATTAAATCAGTGAAAGGAACTGTTACCTCAAGGTTCTTGACCAGTGTCATGAACTTACCAAACTGCTGGTCCACCTTAGTTCTGTTCATCCTGCTAGGGAATGGGAGCTTTGGCACAAATGGTGGAGGAGTAACTGCAGTCTTCTCTTTGTCATTTTTCTTGCTTTCCTCAGTTTCATCTTCGTTTGTATCTTCAACAACTTTCTCTACCTTGTCTTTCTTAGAATCCTCTTTTTCTTTCTCAGTAGGAACATCATCAGTAGGCATTGGAGGAGCATCATATGTACGACCACTCCTAAGAGCAATGGCATTCACATTTTCCTTTGGCTGAGTTGATTGTGCTGGTAGAGAGCCTTGTTGCCTTGTAGATGAAGAACTAGCCATTTGAGCAATCTGAGTTTCCAACATCTTATTATGAATCTCCATCTGGTTCATCTTTCTGTTGGTATCATCCATACTCTTTTGCATTTGTAACAATATCTTCATCATGTCACCTTGATTATCAGCCTGTGCAGCTTGATTGGCTTGAGGAGCATAATTCTGAGGAGGCCTTTGGAATCCAGGGGGATTCATAGGTCCTTGCGGAGGCCTATATTGCTGCTGTGGAGGAGGCTGGTACGACTGCTGATATTGCTGCTGATTAGGAACATTTGAATTCTGAGTGTTATTGTTCCTATATGAGAAGTTAGGATGATCTTTCCAACCAGGATTATAAGTGTTGGAGTATGGATTGTACTGCTGCCTCTGTTGGAAAACATTTGCTTGCTCCATCTGAAAATTTTGTGAATTTTGAGCATTGTATTGGCAATCATTACCATAGTGGCCTTGGATGCCACAGACTTCACAAACAGGATTATTCATAGGAGCCATGGATGACAATGCATTGATGCTCATAGGTTGAGTAGAGGGCTGAGATGTCTTCAAAGAGTGGATCTCCTGAGTCAATGCAGCTAGTTGAGATGATAATAAAGAATAAGCATCCACTTCAAGTTTACCCCCTTTCTTGGTTGCTCTCGGATTACTGAAGTGATTGGCAGCCAAATTTGAAAGAAAAGCATGTGCATCATCAACTCCTTTATCCAGAAATACACCACCTGCAGCGTTATCAACCATACCTTTTATCTCAGGATCAAGACCATTGTAGAAGCGTTTAAGCAGAAACCACTTCTCAAGACCATGGTGAGGGCATGCACGTTGATAATCCTTGAATCTGTCCCAAGCATCCCGTAGAGATTCGCCATAATCTTGCTTAAAACCCATCATCTTGTCGATCAAATCGTCGGTTCTGTTAGGAGGGAAGAACTCAGTTAAGAAGGCTTGAGCAATCTCATCCCACTTGGTCAGGTCAATATCATTCAACCACTTTTGAGCTTTATCACGAAGAGAGAAACCGAACAACATGACTTTCAACTGGTCTGGAGTGACTCCCTGATGTTTAATTGTAGAACAGAGCTGTTGAAACCTTTGCAGATGAAGTGTAGGGTCTTCAGAGGCAAGCCCAGCAAATTGATTCTGTTGGATCATAGTAAGCAAAGCAGGCTTGATCTCGAAATTTGCTGCTTGAATCGTTGGCATAGCAAGGCCAGTAGGTACCCCACTCGGAGAGGGCTGTGAGTAATTCTTCAAAGATTTGGGAGGAAGGTCCGCCATCTCAATCTTTGGTTCAGATATCCTTTGCTGCTTCTCTTTCCTTTGTTGACTAAGAGGAGTTGTATCCTTTTTCGCTTGATCTACTTTCGTTTGAGACCTGGTCTTGGGCATCAACAACTAAACAAGGAAAAGCAGTAAGATCGGTCTCAGTTGGAACAAAAGTTCCAAAGAGACAAGAGAAACAATATAAAACAATCAAACTAAAATAATAGAAACTAGGCGTCTCCCCGGCAGCGGCGCCAAAAACTTGATGTGTCAAATTATACCTAACCGCAAGCGCACGGTATCAATTGTAGTAGATACTAGCAAATACGGGTCGAATCCTCAAGGAGACAGTTTCAATTTCAATTCAATTGTTATCAATTGCTTCTAGTCACAACGATTGTTTGAGAATTTTATTAACTACTAAAACAAATTTTAACAAAGTTTTAAGTCAATTAATTAAGGGATCTAGGGCAATTCAGGTTCACCATGTTTACACCAAACAAATCACAAAAGTATAGCTTTTCAATGGGATTAAGTAATTAAAGCAATGGTTAATCTTTCTCAATCATTAACGCTCTCAGAATATCCAATGATGTTCTCACACTCACCTTCAATTCTGCTAATTGTATGTAAGCCTCTAGTAGTAAAATCTCTCGATCTATTACTCCTATTGCAATCGATTAATCCGTGATATTGCGCAATTACACAAATTAAGAATTATAACATGTCAATCAGAATTACTCTTTACCCATCAATCTACTAATCAAATTAAGCCTAAATCATGGTGCAAACATGGCTCCCCTTAATACCCTAGAATTAAACTACTCACTCATGGTAGAAGTAAAAACAATAAGAATAATGAAAGAAGCCATGTAAAACATATATTAATAAAATAAGAGAATAAAGAATACCTCAAACTTTGTATTAATGAAGAACAATGAAGATCCAAATTAACCCAAGTGCTTACAAAGGAAGAGATGAAGAGAGAGAAAACCAAAACCCTAGCTTTTGTAAAAAGTAAAAAGAACGTCTGTATATGTCTATCTCTCCCTCTTTCCACGTTCTCTCCTTCTTTTTATAATAAAACTCCTTAATAAAATCTGATATCTATCTCCTAATAAAAGTATTTTTAATATCCTAATCAATTTACAAAAAGATATCCATAATTGAATAGGATTTTCTTGTAAAATTCGTCACTTCTTTTTCTCCTCTGTTTCTGGGCTCTTCCAGTTGGATTTTGCTTACTGGACCACCTCTAAATTAAAGATAATTCCACAAGCTTCGCGTGGACAGTAAGATCATCAAATTCTGACTTCTGGAACTCAAGATATGGCCCAAACAGTGCAGGCAGCCCGTATAGCCCAATATTACGAATTTTCTCCTATTTTATCTCCAAAATAGCTCTTTTTGCTCCAAATCCTTCCAAGTTATGGATTCTTTATTTCCTACAATAAAACAATAAAATCTATTAAATAAAAATCCAAATCAATGCAAAACACAATAAATATGAGAATAAAATCATCTAAAATATATATAAAAATATACTCTATCAAAAAATAATTTTAAAAAATAGATTCATCATTCGGGACAAGACTAGTTAAAAGGAAGGTCGACTTTGACCGGTTTGACCGTTATAAAACCAAACCAAATACATCTAGCAAATTTTTAAAAAAATTACCACATCACTAAAATCGAGATATCTTGACACCTGTGCGATTGGAACGTCGAAAAAATAATTTTAAAAAATAGATTCATCATTCGGGATAAGACTAGTTAATAAAATAAAATAGATATCTAATGCAACACTTCAAATAGCAAATGCAACACCACTGTTATCTAATGCAACGCTTCTGCCACGTCAGCAAATGCCACGTCAGCAGAGGTGGATCCCACTTCTACCACGTTAGCAATTGTGGGTCCCACAATTGCCACGTCAGTATTGGTGGGACTCCTGCCACGTCACCCTTGTGGGGCCCATACTACCACGTCAGCAATGTTGGGACCCACACCTGCCACGTCAAATTTTTTTTAAAAAAAATAAATATCTAATGCAACACTTCAAACAACAAATGCAACACTACTGTTACCTAATGCAACGCTTCTGCCATGTCAGCAAATGACATGTCATCATAGGTGGGTCCCACTTCTACCACGCCATCAATTGTGGGTCCCACAATTGCCACGTCAGCATGATGGGCCTCCTGACACGTCACCCTTGTGGGTCCCACACTGCCATGTTAACAGTGATGGGTCCCACATCTGCCACGCCATATTTTTAAAAAAATTATAAATATATCTAATGCAACACTTCAAATAGCAAATGCAACACTACTGTTACCTAATGCAACGCTTCTGCCACGTCAGCAAATGACACATCAGCATAGGTGGGTCCCACTTCTACCACGTCAGCAATTGTGGGTCCCACAATTGCCACGTCAATAAATGCCACGTTAGCACATGTGGGTCCCACTTCTGCCACGTCACCATTTATTAAAATAAAAAAATATCTAACGCAACACCAGCAGTTAGTGTTGCATGATGTGAAACACTGTGGGTAATACGCAACAATAAATTATATCTCACGAAACACCAGTTCAGCTCAGTTGCAAAAGACCCAAAATTTCTATCTAACGAAACGCTTTCTGTGTAACGCTTTGTAAAAAGGGTTGCGTATGCTCACTTATGGCGTAGTGAATGAGAACTGTTGTGAGGGAAAATTGGTACAACACTTCAATGAAATAATTACAAGAATCCACCAAAACAATCCAAGAATAATGATTAAATAAACCGGATTATACCCCAAAAACCCTAATCTCATGAACCCTAATCCGAGGGGGAGAAGAGTGATTTTACGGACTGGATTTGCAAGTACTCCAAGCTATGGTTACTGAATATATCCTATTCAATCAAGAGTTCACAGCTAAGAGCAAGTGTTAGAGGTGTGTATGTGTGTCTAACATTGCAAATTGCCTACATACTCTTATATTTATAAGAGATCAAGTCCTCATGTAGTTCTTTATGATTATCCCCCGTTTCCATCTGCCCTATCCTTTGCAACAGACCTCCCTCGATCCATATCTCAGCTGACCTAGTTATCCAGTTGTTGCTTCATGATAATCCACATTTTTTAGTCGTGACATATCTATATACATACACGCATATATATATATTCCACATATATATGATGTTAATCCTCGATATATGTTACTGTTAGGTCGTTCCTATTGTTTAGGAGTTATCCCAAAAACTGTTACAACGTGCCTTATCCAATTCCCTGTAATTTAGGAAAGTCTGGGACCGCTTTTCAGGAAACCTTCGGGGTTCATGCACGTACCCCCCCCCCCCCCCGCTGAGTAATATACCTTACTGCTGAACCTCCGCTAAGCTCTTACACGACATCAGCCCTATCCAGTGTTCACATACTCGCACCCCTATACAGATGTTTCTCCACATCATATGCGAGAATCTTGTCTTCTTTTCCATGTACGACTATTCCGAGTCCACCACCCTAATGGGCCTTAAACCAAGCCCAAGGCGGATTTTAGGCACAACAACTACCCCCCGGTTCCTTGTAGCCATTTAAATGCAAAAGGAACCTAACATCATTCATACCCCAATCACCCCTTTATTCCATGTGAACCCCTAGACCTACGTGAGCGTACTCGTTGTAGGAAACAAGGGATTCAACTATGAAGTATCCATATCCACAACCGTACCCCTCCATTTGTACCCCGAAATCCACTGTCCCCTAATTTAGGGATGCAACCACTGAACCTCCTAAATTTATCAGTCACCGTATAAACGTGTACTTCCTTGAAGATTAAGTAACTTCCTAAGATAATTATTCCTTTTAAATGATAACTCTCGAAGCAAATAAAGTTCCAGTTAATCTTTAATTGCCTGAATTCCAAATCCCATAAAAACTCTAATATTTCAAAATTTGAATCCCACAAAACCACTCCACTTCTCTAAGAAATCCCAATGTATTTAGCCTTCCACCTGTCCACATTCATTCTCCTTCATTTTCCAAAACACTTTTAATGACTATCTCTTTTTTTTTAAAATCTCGCATACGAGCCTGCTTAAATAAAGACACGTGGCCTGCTTGTTCATATCCCTATGCCATTATATATACACCCTTCTGCACCTTTTCTTATTTTTCACCTTTTTCTAATGCCAAACCCCTTTTCTCCTTTGTTCCAAGCAGTTCATCTTCTCAGACTCTGATCCCGGCGAAGGCTTCCATTTTTCGATCACCATCTTCAGTCCAAAAGTACTCATTTCTCTCATCCTCTCATTATTCCTCTTATAACTTTATGTCTGTTGATTTATATGTACACTGATGCTCGCATGCCTATATTCCAATTCTGTTTCTATGCTTCATGCTTATGTCCACCTTTCATTTGACTCCCTTTATAAGCCATCACTTAGGCGATTACCACCATCACTTGCAAATGCATGTTAAACTGAATGATTCTCCCTATCTTGTATAACATTTCCCAACTGTTGTCTACTCATATTCCCACATATATATGCATATACCTTCCGTTCGTATGCTGATTAAACCCTTCCTTCTGTACATCCTTCATGTTTTGTCTTTAATTGATGTTTTTGTAACCTCTTTGCACTTACTGTTAATCGACCCCTGCATACATCCCATTTTATTTAGGCCTTTATCCAAGACCCTACCAGAAGCAACCATAGATCTTTCACCCTTGGGGTTCTTCATTTGCAACCTCCCTCCATAGAGCTAAGTATGGTCTCCATAGAATCTGTTTGAGATAATGTCCCACTCGTCTTTTCCCCTTTGCCTTCAATTGGCTCATGGGTTCCTCATAAAATGAATTATGACACCATCGACTTTTCCTTTTTCTTTTTATATACTGTCATTCTGAAGATCGACAAAGAGAGAGAGGAGGTTGTTGTAGCCCACAAGAAGGAAAAAGAGAAGCTTGAACTCAAAATCAAGTCTCTTCATGGCTCAGTTGCCAAGTATAAAGTTTCTTTTTCCAAGCAAGAAGACAAGCGATATGATTCAGGTTACAAGGCTGGTGTGAAAGATTACATGTCCTCTATGTATGAAGCTTTTCCTAACCTGGAGTGGAGTCTCCTTGGCCAAGATGCAGTGGATGCCATCGATCTGATCAAAGAGGAGCAGGTTGTCACTGCTATGCAGGTGAATCCCAACCCTGTGGAGGTTGAGACCATGCAAACTCCTGGTGATACCATCATGCAAGAGGCTACTGGAACTAAACAAACTGGGACTCCAACTGTCGAAGCCCTGGAGGGAGGAACGCAAACAGCTGAAGCCCTGGAAAGGGGTCTTGCAATTGAACCTCAGACGAACACCCCTCCTGCAGATCATGAGAAGGAAGCGGTCACTCCCCTGGACAAAACCCATGTAATCAGCCCATCCAAACTATCCCAGTAACCTGTCCATGTTCCCAAGAATTCCTTTTATCAAGTCGGTTTCATAAACTTTTCTTTTGCTGGCGTGTATTGCAATGAACTAATTACTTTAAAGGTGCGGGCTCCTCTGAAGGCCTCGCGTGATGTAATCTTTGAACTAGTTCCCTGGATTTTTGCTATGGTTTATGCATGTCATTTGCTTTTTCTTAATAGATGCTTGTTGTGCAGCTAGATTACATGTTGACATGTGCACACATATTCTTATAATCAGCCTTCACTAATGTTTGAGGTTCACCGGTCGTACCCCTATACAGTAGTGAAATGAACATGTATCCCTTCCTGTGAAACACTAGGTATTCCACCGGCCACATTCCCAACGTATCTTGACCAGTTTTGTCTGGCCATTGACAACTTACAAGCCCGCAAACCAAGTGAGATCCCTACCAAGCCTGCCATTTTCATCTTAAATCTTCAAGTTGCAACCAATCCTCATTACTCGTAAAGCCTTTGTTTTAGGGGTGATCGGTATTTCACTAATCGTACCCCTAGGTGTGTTACCCCTAGACAGGGTAGGCTCCCGCCAATCTTGATTCCCATTTCCATGGGATTTCCTCACAAGACCAATCAACCTTAGCCATCTCATTTATCAAAAGTTAAGCCTCATTAACCCAACTTCCTTTGGGTTGAAACGAGATCATATTGCAACCTTGCCCTTAGCCTCCATAGCTACGCGCATATCCTACAATGAGGTTGGCTATCTACCATTATGATTACACGGTAATTCGGGGTTCAAGCGATTGAATCTCGAGGCCCTAGTTTCCCTATTTACCTTGGGATTCCATCCCATTGCATGCATAAGCCATACATGTTCCAATCCATGCGCACATGATCCACGTACGTTACCTTCCATGCATCCGTTTAATCCACACAGAGTCCATGTAACCCGTGTAATTTATTAACATATATTCCATATGCAACCCGTGTAATCTATTAACATATATTCCATATGTTTTCCATCCATAAACATACATTTACATAAATTTTCCTTTAAAAATTTATCCATTTTTAAGCCAAGTTATCTTTCCATTAATTAGTGTATACCTACTACCCCCGAGTTCTTTAATATAAATAGACTTATAATAAAGAACTAGGTTCAACAGTCGTATCCTCTTTAAAACATAAATAAAGCAGGTATATTTAGCATGCATCCATCTACATAAATCCATACATTTTTATGCACAAAAACAGAGATAAAATAAAGACAAGTTGATTTCAATTCCATTAAATCAAATCAAAATTGGTGTTCAACAGGTAGGCGTGAAAAGAGAAATTCCTAGCCGACTGATCCTAATAATCCACTTTTATTTTCCTACACCTGAAAGAGGTCTACGAGAAATGTTACCTGGGTTCAACTACTGATAGTATTTCTTAAGGTGTTCGGCATTCCACACCCTTGGGATTAACTTCCCGTTCAAATCCTCCAGATGATAAGTTCCTTCCCATAAGACCAATTTGATCACATATGGGCCTTCCCAATTTGCCTCAAAGGCCCTATATCCTGGAGTCCTCATGTTAGGCATCATCTTCCTTAAAACCAGATCACCAGCCTTTAAAGGTCGTGCTCGAACCTTGTCATCAAAGTACTTGCGAGTCCTTTGTTGATAGGCTGCAAGCTTCAGCTGTGAGGTCGTACGAACCTCCTCCACCAAATCCAAATACAAACGATGATTAACTTCATTTTCCATGGGATCAAAGTTATCCCTCCTAAATGAACCAGCACCAATCTCCACAGGTACCATTGCTTCGCACCCATAAGTTAATGTAAATGGGGATTCACCAGTTGTAGTCCTAGGTGTTATGTTGTAAGACCATAACACCATGGCATGCTCCTCTGGCCAGCAGCCCTTCTTATCTTACAGCTTTACCTTTAAAGTATGCTTAATGATTTTATTGATGACTTCAGTCTGATCGTTGCTTTGGGGGTGGCAAACTGCAGAGAAGCCATTAACAATTCCGATGTCTTCACATAAACCTCTCATTTCCTTGCTATCGAATTGCTTGCCATTGTCATATATCAACTTATAGGGAATCCCATACCGGTATACAATTACTCGGAACACGAACTCCTTTAACTTGGTTGCGGTGATCGTAGCCATGGGTTCAGCTTCTACCCACTTTGTAAAATAATCTATAGCTACGACAGCATACTTTACTCCTCCCTTCCCCTTAGGGAGTTCTACAATCAAATCAATTCCCCAAACAGCAAAAGGCCATGGGCTAGAGAGTGGCTTCAACGGCATAGCAGGATTCTTATTTGAGTTGGCATACCTTTGGTACCGATCGCACGCCTTTGAGAATTTATGTGCATCCTGTTGTATAGTTGGCCAATAGTACCCCTGTCGAAGTATCTTATGGGCCAATGAGGTTCCTCCAGAGTGGTTTCCACATATGCCCTCATGCACCTCCCGCATAATATATTCGCATTCACTGCCTGTTATACATCGTAGAAGTGGTTTGTTGAAACCCCTCTTGTACAGCCTTCCATCATAGAGGGCATAACGCGTAGCCTTATACTTCATTCTCCGGGCTTCATCATTTTAAGCTGGCAGAACCCCTTTTGTTATGTATTCCAGGATAGGGGTAATCCATGTGTCCTCCACTTGAACCTCAATATCCATACAGTCGAACCTTGGAATGCTAGGTTGCTGTTGTATCTCCAATGGTATCACCCCTAGCATAGTCGCTTCCCTATTAGAACCCATTTTTGCTAAGGCATCTGCACTTGAGTTTTCTGTCCTTGGAATTTGCACAAGGTTTATCTCCCCAAACTTGCTCATCAGCTCTTGAGCGTACCTCATGTATAGATCAGTGCGTGGACCCCTAGCTTGAAAGTTGCTTTTGATATGTCCCACCACCAACATGGAGTCACTATACACAGTCATATTCATCACTTTCATTTCAAGTGCCAGCTTCAAACCTACAATCAGGGCTTCATATTTGGCATCGTTGTTTGTAGCCTTGAACGTAAAATGAATTGAACTTTGCAGTTTATGGCCTTCGGGGCTTATCAGGACTATGCCAGCATCTTCCCCATTTCCATTCACGGCTCTATCCACGTATAGGGTCCACCATGGTGCATAATTTTCCGTGGGGGCTTCCTTCTCCGGGGGTTCCATCACCGTCTCCTTAACTTGAACCTCGAAAGATGGTGGGAAATAAGAAATCAGCCAGTGCTTGGCCTTTGATAGCCGTTCTTGGCTTGTATTCAACATCAAATTGGCCCAACTCCACAGCCCATTTCATCAACCTTCTTGAGGCTTCAGTTTTGTGCAGGACCTGCCTTAGTGGGAATGAGGTTCGTACCTCTATCGTGTGTGCCTGAAAGTATGGCCTTAACTTTCTTGATGCCAGAATCAACGCGTAGACCAGCTTCTCCATATTTGTGTATCTGGTTTCAGCATCCAGAAGCCTCTTGCTCACGTAATACACGGGGTACTGGGTTTGATCTTCCTCACGAACCAAAACGGAACTAATAGAGTGCTCAGAAACCGCCAAGTACAAAATCAAGGTTTCACCCTCTACTGGCTTTGCTAGCAATAGGGGGCTTCCCAATTGTTCCTTCAATTTAGTGAAGGCAGCTTCATATTCAGGTGTCCACTCAAAGCCTTTTCTCTTCTTATAGCTGGAAAGAATTCTTGACATCTGTTAGAGGACTTAGAGATAAACCTGTTCAAGGCTGCCACCCGTCCGGTAAGGCTCTGAACTTTCTTCACGCTTCGAGGGGATCTCATTTCAACCAGTGCCTTTATTTTAGCAGGATTGGCTTCGATTCCTCGATGATTCACAATGAAGCCCAAGAATTTTCCAGACTCTACCCCGAATACACATTTCTGGGGGTTCAACTTCATCCTATATTTCCTTAAGATGCCAAACATTTCAGTGAGGTGAGCTCTGTCTTGGATTTTACCAACATATCGTCCACATATACTTCCATAGTTTTTCCAATTTGGTCTTTAAACATCTTGTTGACCAGCCTTTGGTAGGTTGCTCCGGCGTTCAACAGCCCGAAAGGCATCCCGATGTAACAGTAGAGTCCTCTGTCAGTGATGAAGGAAGTATGCTCATGATCGGGTTCATACATCAGAATCTGGTGGTAGCCTGGATATGCATCCATGAAACTTAGCAAGGCATGACCGGCCGTAGTATCAACTAATTGGTCAATACGCGGGAGCAGAAAGCTATCCTTGGGGCATGCTTTATTCAAGTAAGTGAAATCAACGCACGTACGCCATTTTCCATTAGGTTTCTTTACCAAGACCGGATTTGCCAACCACATGGGGTAGATTGATTCCTGTTATGAGGGAAAATTGGTACAACACTTCAATAAAGAAATTACAAGATTAAACCAAGAAAATCCAAGAATATCAATTAAACAAATCGAATTATAAGCCAAAAAACCCTAATCTCATGAACCCTAATCCGAGAGGGAGAAGAGTTATTATATGGACTGAGTTTGCAAGGTACCCCAGGCTATGATGATCGAATATGTCCTATCCAATCCAGTGTTCACAGCGGGAGTAAGTGTTAGAGGTGTGAATGTGTGCCTTCCACCCCTTGCAAAGTGCCTACATACTCTTATTTATATAAGAGATCAAGTCCTCATGTAGTTCTTTATGATTATCCTCCGTTTCCCTCTGCCCTATCCTCTGTAACAGACCCCCCTCGATCCATATCTCAGCTGACCTAGTTATCCAGTTGTTGCCTCATGATAATTCCCGCTTTTTTATCATGATATATTCATACATACATGCATATATATATATTCCATATATATATGATATTAATCCCTGATAACCGCTACTGATAAACCGTTCCTATTGTTTAGGAGATATTCTGAAGGTTGTTACGACGTGTAGTATCCAATCTCCTATAATATAGGCGATTATGAGCCCGCTGGTGTATTTTCTGGAAACCTTCGGGGTTCATGCGCATACCCCTAACCTGGCAATCTGCTACCTAGTTGAACCCCTGCCTGGCCTTCACACAGCTTTACCCTTATCCGGGGTTCACATGCACGCACCCCTGTATGAACATACCTCGAACTAGATGCCAGAATCCTATCCTCCAGTTTATTTATAAGGCATACTAGATTACCATACTTACTCCTTAGCTCAATCTATCCGTCCATATCCACCTGATACGAGTCCGTAACCTTAGTGGGCCTTAAATCAAGCCCAAGACGGATTTTGGGCACAACTACCCCCCGGTTCCTTGTAGCCATTTGAATGCAAAAGGAACCTAACGTCATTTATACCCCCATCACCCTTTCATTCCATGTGAACCCCTAAGCCTACGCAAGCGTACTCATTGTAGGAAACAAGGGATTCAACCAGGAAGTATCCATGCTCACAACCGTACCCCTCCGTTTGTACCTTGAGATCCACTGTCCCCCAATTTATGGATGCAACCGCTGAACCTCCTAAATTTATCACCCACTGTATAAACGCGTACTTCCTTGAGGATTTAATGAATCACCTAAGATAATTATTCCTTTTAGACGATAACTCCTGAAGTAAACAAAGTCCTAGTTGATCTTTAATTGCCTGAATTCTAAATCCCATAACAACTCTAACATTTCAAAATTTGAATTCCATAAAACCACTCTACTTCCCCAAGAAACCCAATGTATTTAGCTTTCCACCTGTCTACATTCATTCTCCTTCATTTTCCAAAACACTCTTAATACCTATTTTTTTTTCTCATACACGGGCCTGATTAGATGAAGACACGTGGCCTGCTTGCTCATATCCCCATGCCCTTATATGTACACCTCCTTGCACCATTTTCTTATTTTCACTCTTTTCTATAGCAAAACCTCTTTCTCTCCTTTGCTCCAAGCGGTTCATCTTCTCAGACCTCCATCCCGGCGAAGGCTTCCGTTTTCCGACCACCCTCTTCGATCCAAAGGTATTTCTTCTTTCTCCCCTCATATTAATCTTCATATTTTCCATGCTTAATCGATTTACAAACGTATCATTGTGTACCAATCGGTATCTACATTCCATATTTATGCCCAATGTGTATTTGATTTACTTTGTTCATCACTTCTTCTATGACTTGCCCATCATCTGTAGATGCATGTTTACCCAGGTAAATGCCCTTATCCTGTGTTGAGTTTTTTTTCCAACCCTTGTCTTGTTCAAATTCTCATGTATGCATGCGTATACTCATCAATTGTATGTTGGTTTAACTTTTCCCCTTGTTCATCCCTCCTATTCTGTCCATAATTGTTGTTTTGATAGTGTCTTTGAACTTTAGGTCAATCGACTCCTGCATATTCCCTACCTGATTTAGGCCTTTGTCCAAGACCTATTAGAAGTTGCTCCAGACCTTTCACCTTTTTTTATCTTCTTTTAAATAAAGCCCGTTTTGTGGGTTTCACTTATATGAACCCCAGGGTGAATTTGGATGCCTACAGCTACTTCCCTTTGTTGAAACGAGAGGAAACGATCCTGGAGCAATTGGGGGTTTTCATCCTTGAACCCCTATAATACTCCTCCACTATCTTTTTCTTAACATGACAACTTCCATTCCTCAAAAATTTCTCCAGTGACTTGGAACTCACACTGCTTTTCTGTGTGCAGATGTCGAGTCAATCCACAACTGGTAAGTCCCCGGCTTCCATTGCCAAAGAGATTTCTCAGATGGCAGAAGCCTCCGAAGGTGACTCATTTTCCTTACCCAATCCCATATCCAGATTCCCTCCCATAGCTTCCACAGTAAATGGCCGTACTCGCTCCAAAGTCAAAGGTCTTGACCCCACTACTGCCCAAATCTCGCTTAAATCTCACTCTTTAGACCTTTCTTCACTTGTACCTACTGCCGTTAGTTCTGATTCCCATGTGTCTGAGGAAGAGATTGATTCATTAGGGCACATATCTCTAGCAGTTGAACCCTTCGATGATCAGCCTGAAAATAGCACAAGCCCAGACAGAACTAACCCTATCAAAACTTCTAGTGTCGCCACCCCCCAGTTATCTTGTGCCACAACACAGACCTCTATGACCGCCCAAAAATTGAGAAACCTCCTTGAAGCTTGCAACCCTGGGTGTTCACTGGTTGTACCTCAGCCAGAAGAGAGATGTCACGATTTCTCTAACTTTGAAACAGACCAAGTCATTCCCTGTGCTGTGTTATCTGCCCAGTTTTTTAGACTAGGGTTGTCATTACCTCTTCACCCTTTTATTCTTGATATCCTCGATACTTACAAGCTTTCTCCTTTGCAACTAACTCCGAATTCATATCGTATGGCCATATGTACATATATCCTTTATGACTCCATGTTCCAAGTCGAACTGACTGCTCGTGAGTTGGGTTTCTTTTACCAACTCAAAGAAACTGGAAAAACCTCCGGATTCTTCTATCTTACTACCTGGAACATCCATCAAGGGAAGTGCATAAAAGGCAATAAGAAAGGAATGTCAGGGTGGCACAAGCAATTCCTATATTGCTACGATTGCCCAGAGTACCGAAAGGAATTTAACCCCTATCCAGACATGCCTACTCAAACCGTTCTAGTGGGGGAAGAGTTGGAAAGGGCCGAAAAAGTCTTGAGAAAAAGTGCAGGGCAAGGAGATGGTGCTAGCCTGCTTTCTAAGAAAAAATTACTTCGTTTGGGTTTTTCCAAGAAATTCAGCTCCAAGTCTCCAGGGGACTCTCGTACCCCTGTTGAGGAAAATTTCACTGATGGAACCCTACTTGAGCCAGGTCCACACTCATATCCTTAGTAACATACACCCACCGTTCCATTTATTTTCCTTTATTTGATGCAGCATGCTTTCCATAATTTTTTGTACACATGATTTACTTGATTTCTATATGAGTATCATCTTTACTTTCGTTTTGACTTTACTAACCCTTCACGTGGTAATGCAGGTATGTCTTTTTCAGTGCCTTCCTTCATCACCAAACGTTCAGCACAAAAGAATGTTCCCAGATCGCCTGTACCCCCGTCTTCTGTTGAGAGAACCCCTGTTCCATCTACAAAAATCAACCCAGCTTCCATAGAGAATAATGTTTCCTTAAGGAAGAGGCCCACACAGTACACTCCTGAGGTGTAACGCCCCCAAATCCGGGGTCAGGGATTTGGTCGTCACGCGGAAAACCTTAATAACAAATCACTTGTTTAACCACATTAAACCATCTGTAGTCATTAATAAATTAAGTTACAACAATGAGACCCCAACCACCAAGCATCTTTTAGGTTATAGGGCTAGAAACAAGAATCAACTCCTTACTACTAGTATAACTTCTTTGAGAAGTACACCAGCAACTAGTACTATATTATGCAAAGTAACATGTATATTACACATCAATATACTTACATATAACTTACTCCATATATAAACTTTCTAGATCATATCGTCTTCATAAGGGCACGCTGCCCGCTTCATCTAAGTCATGCAGATAATCTCGTCCGGCTACCTTCCACTGAAAAGTTAATATTTGAAAACAAGCAAGTATGAGCGAAAGAATTGCTCAGCAAGTTATTACTAGAGTTTAACAAAATATCCCATCAGGTGCATGGGTTTCCAACATTCAACCGATACTTAATATCATTCTTGAAACATTTATAACCACGAAATTCTATAGGGAAAGTATAATGTTTGAAAATAATATCAACTGAACGCTGTACCAATATAATATAAAAGGTGTCGTTACAAAGTAATTAAATAGCCACATCTTGTTTGCGCAGTAATACACCAACATAAACTTGCTGGTTATTCAATATGAAATCACTTACTTATTGATAATATAATATCAGTTGTCTTCTATAACCAGATAATAATCAATACATCATTTTAGTATAATATCTCAAGGTAATATAACATTTAAAATCAAGCTCTCAATATAATCTTTCCATTTCCTTTTATACAACAACTGTATGTAAAAGTAATATAAAATCAGTTTCTCTTCTTACTGTAAAGCAATTCCATCATTTCATACCATTTTCCTTTTTCAGTACACAACTCTGAAACCATTATCAATTCTTTCTTTTAAGTTTTGGGGATTTTCACTGTTGCCGAATACGTGAGGCACGATGATCAGTCATCCTCCGTACCCGTCCCTTTTTACTACCGGTAGAAGGAGGAAGGTACACCACTACATCCCCCTGGAGGAAGGTACACCACTACATCCTCCTTCGGCAACTCTTGGGCCGAATTAAAATATTGATTGCTGGACTGTGCAGCACACAGCCTCCTACGCTTTTTGTTGCTATCCCCCTTTTTGTCAAATCATTTTTCCATTATCAAACACCATTTCACATTTTTCCACTTTTTCGTTTCCATTCGCATTTCCATTCACCTTTCCACATTTCACATTTCTGTTTCACCTTTCCATTTTCATATCCGTATTATAATCATTTGAAAACATTTATACAGGTATATCAATTCAAGACATACATTCATTTCACTATGAAATTCCTTAAACAACCTTTTAACAATATATAATCACCCTTAGAACACTTAGAATATCTAAAGAATAACTATTCAATAATCCCTTTTAAATGAATATTATAATTAATATTCATTGAATTAAATAACCATTAAAATAACATTTATCATTATCATTTCAGACATTTTTAACCAAAAATGTCTCATTTATAACCATCGAAATATCTTTATTATTATTCCGGAACAAAGCGATTTTAAGAAAACATTTTAAAAAAAAATAATATTCATCTAATTAAATAAATTTAATTAGACGAATAAGGTTTATTTAATTAGTAGATGCTTCAAGAGGTATCTAATAATTCAATAAACACTAGTTTATTGGTGATGTTGCCATTAGGTTAATTATTACGAAATCCTTTCAAAAAAAAAACTTTGTCCGGTTTTTTCGAAAATATACATTCCAAGATAACCCCTTCCACTTTTCTATTCATATATCAATACTTTTAAAATACACCAACTAAAATACTTTACATGTAAATCCCTTTTAAGAAAATCTGTAAATATCAGCCCTTGTTACCTTACATAACAAAATATTTATTAATAACGTCTGAAACGGTTTAGAACTCAAATATCCCTAATTTACACATAATTGCAATATTATAAAATAACTTTAGATAACAACTGATACCATAATATCCTTAAAATAACCATAAATAACAACTGATACCATTCCTTCCCATATCACTTTACTCTTTTATATTATATCACTCTCTCCATATCACATATATTTCCAGTCAAACCATTTTACTTAAAAGTAAACAATTTATCAAGATAAAGATAGAAGAAATCTTGCAAATATGGACTGAAGTCTTATTCCACACATTTCATATATTTTAAAATAAATATACTCTGAACGATAGAGTATGTATAAATAAACTTGCCTCTGGTCCTTAGCACCAAACGGAACACCGCGAATAAATCCTTGGCGTTTCGCCCAAGTAGTTCCATGAACTTTACACGACGCCTCGATCCTTCCTTTTTGATACACGTTGCTCCACTTGATCACGCCCTAATGGTACTGTAATTGTTACGATCACGCGTCAGTCCAACCTCGTATCTCGAGTAGACACAATTCAGAATTACCACTGAGTCACCTAAAGTCGTATTATAGTTGTTATCCCTATAACTGACTACTCAAATACCAATTAATGCACATAACACATTTAGTCAACTTCACTTAACATATACAATTATAATACTAGTGTCATTCTATGACAAAACTCAGTTTATAAATAATCCTCAAAACGCATTTAATCCCCGAAACACATAAATCCTTGAATTAACACATAAATCCTTGAGACAACAATTACCCTCGAATTAATTTACTTAACACATATACACATAAACAGTTAACACCCAAATTATACCTTTAAACCATTGAAATCAAATAAGTTAAATAAATTTAAAATGCAGGGGATTTTTAGAAAATTTCGACATGAGGTATTCGTTTATCGGACTATGGGCACAGCCCCTCCAAAGCAATTCAACCCTGTTTTTCAATTCAACCAATCCAAGGAAAATCAAGTTGCCTCAATTGCAACAACATAAAAATAAACAAGTAATGAAAAGTACCCGCCCAGACATGCGGCACCTAGCACATAATAATTAACACTACTACTTACGCTACACCAATGATCGTATTTCTCACGCATTTTAATGATACACGTGACAACCAATCATTGATGTTCGTAAGCCCTAGGGAACAACCCCTAGCACTAACTATTACTTACGCTATATCAATGATCGCATCACTCAAGTATATTAATTATACTCGTGATAGTTAATCATGGATATTCGTAAGCCCTAGGGATTAGTCGAAAAGAATTACACAAGTCCTTTAAATATTGACATTTAAAAACTTGTGATCTTCTCATAACCCCTAGCACAATTCTAATTATTATAAAATTCTAACATTTAACATGTATCACGTATTCCCATACTTACCATTTAGCACATTAGCATTTCCGACACCATATGCAACTAGCAACTATCAAGGTAAATTAGTAACCACCTACTAATCAATACCAAGTACTCGACAATTACGAATTTCGACAATTACTCAAACTCGACTTATAATATTTAGCACATAAACATTCATCACTTAGTAAATATACTCTCCGAATTAAATACGGAAATTCCAATAATAATCATAATTTACCACATTAATCTAATTACGACAATTACCATATTAACTCACAATTCACAACTAATTAAACTACTACACTTAACTAATTATATCACAACAATTAATAATATTAATCGAATTTACAACAATTAAGCAATACTCGCAATTTACAACTAAATTTAACACGAAAATTAAATAATTAAAAATACGAAATTATACCATTTCGATTTCGACTCGCCCGAAATCAAACCACCGGAAAATCCATCTCCACCATTTCTCCTCTCTCTCTCTCTCTCTCTCTCTCTCTCTCTCTCTCGCCTCCTTCCCCGCGCTTGCTCAACTACCACCACACCACGACGCCGCCACAGCCATCGCCGGCCGGACGCCGTCGTCGCCGCGCTGCCCCTCCTCTTGCCTGCAACTCCAGTCGCCATACACACACTCCCGCACGTACACACACACTAATATACATACACCCACTCGTATATACACACACTGGTATATACACACACACACGTATATATAGATAGATTACCCAATTGCTTCCACAATCAAAATCCCCCAATTCAATTTCTTCCCAAATCCCTAATTTTTCTCCCAAATCTCACTTTCTATCTCCCC
This sequence comes from Kitagawia praeruptora, assembly GCA_037693485.1. Classification (NCBI taxonomy): domain Eukaryota; kingdom Viridiplantae; phylum Streptophyta; class Magnoliopsida; order Apiales; family Apiaceae; genus Kitagawia; species Kitagawia praeruptora. The sequence continues at coordinate 138,870,343 of CM075351.1, read as the reverse complement.
GTTACTCTATCTGTCGAGTCTGTTTCTTAGTCTAATTGGGCTTGGCCCAATTCTAATTATATCACTACTACAATTCATTCCGGGCCCAAATAACATACAACTTATTCACTTTTAAAACTAATAAACAGCTTTTACAAATCACAATTAAATGGAAAATTTAGAAAATTAAACTTTTCATTTTTAAATTGAAGATTATAAAATTATGAACACCCACATATTTTTAAAATATTTTTCGGATCAAAAATGAATTAAATATGAATTTTCAAAGTTTTGATCCTTTAAATACAATAAAACTCTTAAAATCATTTTAAAATACCAAAACACCCAAATTAATTCTCCCAATAATTTTAAAACTCAATAAATATATAAAGATAATATTTCAAGAGATTTCATGATTTTTAATTCCTCCGATAATTTTATGAAATTAACATAGGATCAAAATGCATGATTTAAATATATTTAAATCCTCAAAAGTATAAATAAAATACATCAACCTTCACAACTCACACAAATCATCATATAAACACATAAACACAACTTCACATATATTCCACCTTCCAACAATAATCACATAATATAGTTCATAATTACTCTGAACCAGACAATAATTAAATAATTCGCTTTTGAAATTCCTTGAACTGGATAATGAACAATAAAATAAAATAAAAATTTCCTCCTCATTTTAGGAAAAATATTAATATTCTTAAAATAATAATAAAAATCATTTTCTGAAATTCGGGTTATTACAGTCTACCCCCCTTAAAAGGATTCCGTCCACGGAATCAGCTAAGGCCACTACTGGGATTCCTTAACTCCTTCACTATCAACACTTATTCTGCAAAACCGGAGATATTGTCCCTTCGTAAAACAACTCCTCCGAAACCTCAATTCTCAACCATAGAATCCATACTTGACACAGTTAGCACTAGAGTTTTACAACCCATCACTATTCCTTTCATATATATATCTTGACCAACTTTCATTATCATACTATCCTTGAGAGAGAGTAAACTAATTCTATCGATACGCCACTGATATTATATTCGTTTTGGGATTTGCTCCTGCTCTTGGCGATTCCGTTCGAATCTAACTTCTATCAGCGAATTTCGAGTTGACTGACCTGGCTGGCATCCCCTTGAAATTCATTAGATAACCAGAATCATGGAGCTTTAAAAAGATAGCTATCATATCAAGACAAATGTCACCCACTGGTGACCATAGGATTATGAGTTTTGAAACAAACCTTATTGGAATAAGAGAATTTACTGAGAGATCAATATGATCATAAGAACTCACGTTGCGTGTCTCAGTTAAGACATTACTAAAGGTAATTAGACTTCTTGTATTTCACAACTCACAAGTGATGGCGTCCCATCAGACTTCTATCACACAGACAGATAGCCCTTGTGGCCCCTATATGTATAGGGTTGTTCGTCTCAGTGGAAGTTGAGAATTATGAAAGAAATTTAAAGTCAAGTCAATAATAATCATCTTCTGGCAAATAAATTCTCAAAGGGACACCTTGGATTAAAATTGAACAATTTCCAAGGCGCGATTTCCAAAGAAAATGATAACCAGAAAGATACTGGTATTCAACAAACAAGTGGTGCTATATCACCATTGAATTATCCACTATTGAAGAAAAGTGGAAGTTTGAAATAATATCATTCGATAGGGCTTCGAAAACCTAAAGGTAAGTAAAATGAAAGCCCTTGGCACAATTGAAACCAAATATGACTTAACACAAGTATAAAAATAACTTTGAAGAGGAAACATATCCTTTATCACAATTCTCTCTTAGAGATATGTCAAATAATTCATAGATTGGGGAGGTAATCAAAAAGATTCACCAATGGGGATATTGCCAAGGTCTCCACGGATGCCTTCTATGTCGGCTCCTCTGACGGATAATCGTTCGATCCCGGAGCTGTTCTTTTCCATGCACACCCTAAGGTGCTAGATAACTTAAGTCATCGTCGACTCGTAATAGTCACTAAGGATTCAATCATCGACATTAATAATCGCAAGGAGTTCTATTTCAACATATCCTTCAACATAGCATTCAAATCTTAACTTAATCATTGGCACTACACCCGGTAGTCCAACATGAACTCTACATGAACTCTGACATTCTCACATAACTATACACACTCCTACTCACTCTCGTTTCTAGTTTACTATAACCTCAGCTCTGATACCAAACTGTAACGCCCCCAAATCCGGGGTCAGGGATTTGGTCGTCACGCGGAAAACCTTAATAACAAATCACTTGTTTAACCACATTAAACCATCTGTAGTCATTAATAAATTAAGTTACAACAATGAGACCCCAACCACCAAGCATCTTTTAGGTTATAGGGCTAGAAACAAGAATCAACTCCTTACTACTAGTATAACTTCGTTGAGAAGTACACCAGCAACTAGTACTATATTATGCAAAGTAACATGTATATTACACATCAATATACTTACATATAACTTACTCCAGATATAAACTTTCTAGATCATATCGTCTTCATAAGGGCACGCTGCCCGCTTCATCTAAGTCATGCAGATAATCTCGTCCGGCTACCTTCCACTGAAAAGTTAATATTTGAAAACAAGCAAGTATGAGCGAAAGAATTGCTCAGCAAGTTATTACTAGAGTTTAACAAAATATCCCATCAGGTGCATGGGTTTCCAACATTCAACCGATACTTAATATCATTCTTGAAACATTTATAACCACGAAATTCTATAGGGAAAGTATAATGTTCGAAAATAATATCAACTGAACGCTGTACCAATATAATATAAAAGGTGTCGTTACAAAGTAATTAAATAGCCACATCTTGTTTGCGCAGTAATACACCAACATAAACTTGCTGGTTATTCAATATGAAATCACTTACTTATTGATAATATAATATCAGTTCTCTTCTATAACCAGATAATAATCAATACATCATTTTAGTATAATATCCCAAGGTAATATAACATTTAAAATCAAGCTCTCAATATAATCTTTCCATTTCCTTTTATACAACAACTGTATGTAAAAGTAATATAAAATCAGTTTCTCTTCTTACTGTAAAACAATTCCATCATTTCATACCATTTTCCTTTTTCAGTACACAACTCTGAAACCATTATCAATTCTTTCTTTTAAGTTTTGGGGATTTTCACTGTTGCCGAATACGTGAGGCACGATGATCAGTCGTCCTCCGTACCCGTCCCTTTTTACTACCGGTAGAAGGAGGAAGGTACACCACTACATCCCCCTGGAGGAAGGTACACCACTACATCCTCCTTCGGCAACTCTTGGGCCGAATTAAAATATTGATTGCTGGACTGTGCAGCACACAGCCTCCTACGCTTTTTGTTGCTATCCCCCTTTTTGTCAAATCATTTTTCCATTATCAAACACCATTTCACATTTTTCCACTTTTCCGTTTCCATTCGCATTTCCATTCACCTTTCCACATTTCACATTTCTGTTTCACCTTTCCATTTTCATATCCGTATTATAATCATTTGAAAACATTTATACAGGTATATCAATTCAAGACATACATTCATTTCACTATGAAATTCCTTAAACAACCTTTTAACAATATATAATCACCCTTAGAACACTTAGAATATCTAAAGAATAACTATTCAATAATCCCTTTTAAATGAATATTATAATTAATATTCATTCAATTAAATAACCATTAAAATAACATTTATCATTATCATTCCAGACATTTTTAACCAAAAATGTCTCATTTATAACCATCGAAATATCTTTATTATTATTCCGGAACAAAGCGATTTTAAGAAAACATTTTAAAAAAAATATTATTCATCTAATTAAATAAATTTAATTAGACGAATAAGGTTTATTTAATTAGTAGATGCTTCAAGAGGTATCTAATAATTAAATAAACACTAGTTTATTGGTGATGTTGCCATTAGGTTAATTATTGCGAAATCCTTTCAAAAAAAAAACTTTGTCCGGTTTTTTCGAAAATATACATTCCAAGACAACCCCTTCCACTTTTCTATTCATATATCAATACTTTTAAAATACACCAACTAAAATACTTTACATGTAAATCCCTTTTAAGAAAATCTGTAAATATCAGCCTTTGTTACCTTACATAACAAAATATTTATTAATAACGTCTGAAACGGTTTAGAACTCAAATATCCCTAATTTACACATAATTGCAATATTATAAAATAATTTTAGATAACAACTGATACCATAATATCCTTAAAATAGCCATAAATAACAACTGATACCATTCCTTCCCATATCACTTTACTCTTTTATATTATATCACTCTCTCCATATCACATATATTTCCAGTCAAACCATTTTACTTAAAAGTAAACAATTTATCAAGATAAAGATAGAAGAAATCTTGCAAATATGGACTGAAGTCTTATTCCACACATTTCATATATTTTAAAATAAATATATCCTTTGCAGTTTTACAATAGAGAACATAGTTAGTGAGAACAGAATCAAGACTGTTGAATAATATGTTTCTCACTTTAGCATCTTTAAGAACATTCTCCTTGTCTTTATCCATTCAGATTTTGGCTTCTCTGCTGTATGTTCTGGAACAACCACACCATCAACAGTTGCTTGTCCAACGACCTTTGTTGGAACAAAAGGTCCATCTCTGATTCTGTCAAGATAATCAGGATCTGTTGCTTCCAGATGATGCAACATCTTTACTTCCCATAGAGTATATTAGTTTCTCTTGAGCATAGGAATCTTAGTATTCCCATCCTTGTAACCAGACATGATTGCAGATCTTTATGATTATTCGAAATCAACCGGCTCTGATACCAATTGTTAACTCGAATAACTTGTAGAAGGGGGGTTGAATACAAGTTATATAATCGTGTCTGAGTTTTGCTTGATTATATGAACAAGAATAAACGAATGAATCAAACTCTGTTTGTATTAATAAGATCAAATACAAACTCTACCAAAGGTGTACAATACCTTTAGCAGCTGCTGACAATACAAATCTCTCTCTCTGTTTGTTTCGAACTCTCGAATACAAACCTTATACAGAGCTACGCACACGAACTCACAACACACGCTTGTTCGACTACGACACTTTTTACAATGATATAGAGAGAGTATTTATAATGCTACCTATCAACTACTAACAGAAAGATATAATCTATACATGACAATGTTCTGCCTTCTAGTCGATAGTTTCCATCAACAGAAAACTCTTTCCTTCATAATATCTTCTTGCTTGTTCTTCAAACAACGATCCTGTTTTATAGCACTTACCAGTTTCTATAGCATCCATAATGACATCATCAGTAACACGACTGATATCAGGATTTCATCTTGCATCAGTATCTGATCATCATCAGTATTAGACCGTCATCAGGATTTGCTCTTTATTCCTGACATGTAGTCTCCGATATAATGTTCATTCCTGACTAAACTGTACAGATAATTGTCTTACACATAAATCCTATATATAGTGCTAAATCCTTTATAAGATCAGGATTACAAGAAGTATAATGCGTAAATTCTATTCTTAACATCACAACTTATGAATTATTCTTAACAATCTCCCCCTATTTATGCTTTAAAATCTGAAGCATAAATCTAAGTTGTGGATGTCAAAACATATAACAAAACAACCAGAATAGAATTTAGGAATGTAGAATTATGAAGTTAAGTACCTCCTTCCCAGATGTAGACGTTTATCTAGTACTTAGAAGAAAGAATTTTAACTATTAATGCTGCTTTTCCTTAACCACTTCCTAGCTGAGATTCACCACTATCACTCCTAGTTCTTCTTTTTACTTCCCTTTGTCTGCTCTTTATCTCCCCCGGTCTGGTGTTGTTGTTGTTGTCTTTGAATTGTCTTTATCTCCCCCTTTTTGACATCAGCAACATTAATTCCAAGAGATTCAGAAACCGAACAAATGATATTCATCAGAACTGCTTGATTTTCCATAATTGTGACTTGGTTATCTTCAAGTAATTGAAGTCTTGTTTGCATAGAAATTTGAGAATTCTGAATATCTTTCAAAACATCATAATGAACTTCAATGTTGGAAGTGCTTCTAGTATCTTCAGAATCAGAATCAGAAAGAACTGTATCTTCAAGTCTTGTAGAAGTAGTTGCTTGGGTTGTATGATATTCAAGTAATAAAACCTGATTAGAAGTATCAACATCTTCATCTTTCTGATCTGTAGCTGAAACATGATCATCATCTCCTTCACCAGTATTCTGTGTACTAACATCTTCAAATCCTGACTCCTCCTTAGAGTGATCAGAGACTGTAGATGTCTCAATTCTAGCTGATATTGGAAGTACATACAAAGGAACACTAAGATCATTAGGAACTTCATCTGGTACATATGTATCAAGAGATTGCTTTATCCTGGCACCTCTTCTGTTAATGATTCCTGCAAGCCTCTCATTTTGCTTCTGAGCTTTTACTTCTGGCTTTGCATTGTGATGTGCTAGGTCATTCTTCTGATACATTTTGATGAATGAATAAGTACCAGCATCCATACCTAAATTTTCAGACCAAGATTCAGGAAAAACCTGATCCCAGAAATCAAATGATGGAGGTTTCCTAATTTTCTCTCCCTCACTATGGAGTTGATCATCCATACCCTCATTCTCACTTTGACTTACTAAAGTCAACACTCTTTCTACCTCACCTTTTGCTTGGTCAGGAGCCAGCCTCTCAGTTTGTGGATCTAAGTCCATCTTTTCAAGTGTATCACTCAAATTTGGATAAGTGCTCTCATGACCTACAGAAAAATAGGGGCTAGAAGGAGTTTTTATACCTGAACTCACATGGAGAGAGGGTTCCTCATTTGACAAGGGGCTTGAGGTTTTCTCCAAGGAGTGAGCTACTATAATCTCTGAACCATTACAATCATCTTCTTTCCTTTCAGAGACTACAGGCTCCAGTATACCACTTTCAGGTTCTTTACTAGACTCTGATGTCTTCGGTAATACTTCATTAGACACCATAGTTAGTACATCACCGTCTTTAAGTGTTGTTTGCTGAGACTCACCCTCAAGGTGGATAGACTCTGACTGAACAAAATTTGTTTGATCTTCAGAAAAATCAACCAAAGTCATTCCTCCCATATCATATGGTTTCTCACTTGCAATTTCAGTCATCACAGAAGTCCTTTCAGCATCAGCTATCACAGCTCCTGAGTCATCCAACCTCTGACTAGATGGTTCTTGTGTTGCAGTGACTGTGACCTGATCTTTCCTACTATTCACCACTGGTGCAATAGTATCTTCTGTTGACTGCATTCCTCTATCTACTTCCTCCAGTTGTTCACCTTGAGCTAAAGCATCTTCAATAATGACATCCTTGTCAAATAAATATGCATGAAGTGATTGAAGTGCAACATGCTTCGAGAGTCCAAATTTCTTGACTAATTGTCTTCTGACAGATACATAGAAATACATCTTCATTAAGTCAAGTCTTTGATGTAGAAGTCCATATTCTTCAGGAAATGAAAGTCTAGGAACACTTTCACTTAGAAAATTTAGAACTGGCCTGGAAAGCTTCACTTTTAGAGAGATAAGTCCCATAGCCATTCTGTATGACAATGTAGTTTCCCATGAAGAATCAATATCCAGATCTCTCTTGTCAAATACTGACATAGATGTAGCTTGATGTGTAGAAACCTCCATAATGTTAGTTGGACTAGACTCTGTGTGTGTAGGTAACAATTGAATCTTTCTCCTTGTTCTCCTGGTATAGTGAGAAAAAGATTTATCCTGAGAAGACTCAAGAGGTGTAGACACATAAGTGATCTTGGGATAAGATCTTTGTTCAATGGACACAGTCTTTTGAGAGACAGTATCCAGTAACTGTTTTCCCTTTTTAAGAACTACAGTCTTTTGGGAGACTGCAGTCTGGCTGTGGCTAGGTTTTTCATCTCTTTGTGCTAACAGAGAAAGTTGAATTGCAGCCTTCAATTCTGCTCTCTCAGCAAGAGTTAAATCATCATCATCTTCACTAGAATTACTACTACTTGACACAACAAATCTTCTCTTCCATATAACTGATGTCTTTTGAGAAACACCAGAGGTTGGTTTCTTTGAAACAATAGGCTGTGGATCAAAATTTGGTTCTTGAATTGTTTCAGAGACTATAATGTTTTGGGCTACTTGGGTAGACACAGGTGGGTTCTCCTCCAATTGAGATTCCTGAGCCATTTCACCACAAAAGAAAGAAGAATTGTAGAGAGTAGGAAGATGAGTTTTAAGAATTACCTGAAAATGATGTGGATAATGAATTGCAGGTATTTCATCTAGATTCTTTGCATTGTCCTTCTTTATAATATCAGAGAAAATTCTCTTCTGCTGTTCATAAGAAGAAACACAATATTCCCTACCAAATCTAGCTTCAACATCAGGAATAAAATGGTTAATAAACATTTGCATAAATCTATGATAATAAACCATTTTCCTGTTTTGATCTCTAAACCCAAGTTTAATACTCATCTTACTTAAGATAATGTGACCAATGTTAATTACTCTGTCATAAAGCAAACTATAAGCAATATGTGATGTAACAGAAGTAATTTACTGAAAAGAACTACATTTACCAGTAAAACATTTAGCAATTTGATCAAAGTAAAAAGACCATTCCTTTCTAAGAAAAGACCTATTCAACTGGCTCATGTTGTCTAGAGGTCCACTATAACCTAATTCAGACAACATAGTTCTTACATTATCATCAGATGGTTCACTTGCATAATTATCAGTAACAGGTAAGCAAAGTACTGAATTAACAACAGATTCAGTAATGTCAAATGAATCTTGTCCTAAATGTAAAACAATCTTACCTGATTGACTCTGAGTAGAATCAATTACCTCAGCATTCTCCCAAGCTTGTATAATAGTTGCTTGATTAATTTGTGGAGATGCTGTCAATGCAAAACTTAATGGTCCATACGCCAGAAAGTCCATGATTGGATGAAAATCAGATGACACTCCTTCCTTGTTGGTGATAGCTGCTACATGATTGTTTGTCATAAAATCGAAGTCACCAAACTTGAAGGCTACTGATTTAGGTAATCTTCTTTGAGCTGCCATTTTTGATCTGAAAAGAACTTGAAAAATTCTTGAAATGGATTAGTGATTTTGAAAACTCAAGAGTGGTTTTTGCTTTAGAGAATGTAAAATTAGAGAAAGCAATTACACGATTAGAGTTTCAAAACAATTATATTTCACAAATCTTTCAGACCAATATCCCACATTGACACGTAGTTTGACAGGTGTCAGTCCCTGAAAAGTGCGGTTACCCACGATTTTTGGAAAATAAAATCCAAAATTGATTTTCATGAAATAAATCAGGGTATAAATAATCAATACTGATCAGCTTCCTTTTCCTGTTGACCTCTCATCAAAATAATCACAAAATACAATGTGATAATAATTCTCAAATCCTGATGATCACACATGAAATCCTGATCAATATCATCCTGATTCCAGAGACTTAATATGGAGTTTCCACGTGGCATTTTTCTTTTATCTGAAAAAGAAATAAACAATTAATCTGAACAAAAATCAATTGGTTAGTTATATTCGACATTTCTTGAAAACAAGAAATACAGTCACACGCAATAATTAGCATCTGACTTCATTAAAACTTCCAAGTCACTGTTCAGCTTCTCACGTCTTTCTTTAAAAGAAACAGACGGCTTATGCCTTTCTCCATAAACCTTTCAATTTCTTTTCTTCTCAACAATGCTTCTCAAACCAAAATTCCCTTCAAATCCATTCTTTAGATTTTTCATAGTCGATGAACATCCTGTTCTTGATCATCTCTTTGAAAAGATGACTCTTCTCATCGAACTAATCATGGATGGATTGGTTTCTGATAATATCCAGAGGTTTCTCCTAGAACATCCATCTGTTGGATACAATCTTCCCCTAACCTCCTCAAAACTTGAGGATGAAGAATTTGGCCGAGAGTCTGAGGTTGATCTTGATGGAGATGCTATTCATTTAAGTTAGCTGCTCTCATTCAAGTCGCCCAGACAAGGAATCCAAGAGTAGACGAGGCTATTCAATCCCCTGATGGATTTCTTGAGATGCTCCTTGTCCTGTACCTCAGAATTCATATCAATAGACAAGTATAGAATTATCAGTAGAAATTAGACAAAAAAATGTTGTATTTCATTTCCATATATGTAATGATTTTAATTAATGAAAATACAATTTCTTGTTATCTACTTGTCTTTTGATTATTGAATGATGTATAAATTATCAGTATGCAAATATTAAAACTTGCTAGCATAGACTCAATACATCATAGAATTAGATTACTACACAAAGTAAACGTCAGGATTTGAAACAATTTTCACAATCCTGATACTGACACAATACTGATGACTTCAGCATCCTGATAACAAATCTAATCCTGATGATTATTAACAAGTCTATAATACTGAAATTTATCAAGGCAATGTGTTATAGCTACAGCTTTTAACAATCAAATATAGATCCTGACAAGAATATCAAGTCTATAAGCTAAAAACAACATACCTTGCTACTATTGCAGATGTTAAAGATCTAAAAATTTAACATTCCTAACTCACTTACTAATCTACTGAATGTAGTCTCATCAAGTGGTTTAGTTAGAATATCTGCAAGCTGTTTGTCAGTAGGAACAAAATGAAGTTCCACAGTACCATTCTCAATATGTTCTCTAATAAAATGATACCTGACATCAATGTGCTTAGTCCTTGAATGTTGAACTGGATTTTCTGCAATTTTAATAGCACTAGTATTATCACAAAACATAGGAATATTACTAAGTGTCATACCATAATCCATCAACTGATTTCTTATCCAAAGGAGCTGTGCACAACAACTGCCTGCTGCTATGTACTCAGCTTCTGCAGTTGAGGTTGAGACAGATTGTTGCTTCTTGCTTGCCCAAGAAATCAACCTATTTCCCAAGAATTGACATGTACCTGTAGTGCTTTTCCTATCTATTTTACACCCTGCATAATCAGAGTCTGAATAGCCAATTAGAAAGAAATCAGATTCTCTAGGGTACCACAAACCAAGATTTGGAGTTCCTTTGAGATATCTAAAAATTCTCTTCACAGCAATTAAATGAGATTCCTTAGGATCACTTTGGAATCTAGCACATAAACAGGTAGAAAACATTATATCTGGCCTACTTGCAGTTAGATATAACAATGAGCCTATCATGCCTCTATGACTAGTATTATCCACATTCTTCCCTTTAGGATCAGAGTCTAGTTTAGTGGCTGTTGCCATGGGTGTTTTTGCAACTGCACAGTCTTGAAAGTCAAACCTTCTTAAAAGATCTTTGATATACTTTGACTGATTAATGAAGATACCAGTCTCAGTCTGTTTGACCTGCAAGCCTAAGAAATAATTTAATTCACCCATCATGCTCATCTGATACTTAGACTGCATAAGCTTGCTAAACTTAGCACACAACTTTTCATTAGTAGAACCAAAAATAATATCATCAACATAAACTTGAACTAAAAGCAATTCACCTTTTATCTTTCTAAAGAAAAGAGTTTTGTCAATTGTACCTCTTGTGAAGCCATTTTCAAGAAGAAATTTAGACAAAGTCTCATACCATGCTCTTGGTGCCTGCTTTAGTCCATAGAGTGCCTTGTCAAGTTTGTAGACATGATTTGGAAACTTTGGATCAACAAATCCAGGTGGTTGTTCCACATACACTTCCTCATCAAGTTTGCCATTTAGAAAAGCACTCTTTACATCCATCTGGTATACCTTGAATTTTGAATGAGCTGCAAATGCAAGAAACATTCTGATTGCTTCTAATCTTGCTACAGGTGCAAAGGTCTCATCATAATCAATGCCTTCTCCTTTGATCAATAGAATCAGTAGATTCCATATTGCTGTTAGTTACTGATCTTTCCTCAGTAGACTCTGAAAGATCAGTTCCTGATGGAGTAGACTCTGAATAGCTAGTCTGCTCCTGATGATCACTGTGTTCTCTTTGATTTATTTGCTCCCCCTCAACAGTAGCATTCCTTTGAGAAGCAATAGAAATTCCTTCTGGAGAACCTTCATCATCACTGGAGAGTATCTCAGAATTCTTCAGATTTTCAAATTCCAATTTGTCATGGCTTTCATCAGTTTGCAGAATTCCAAATTTCTTATCATCAAATACAACATGAATTAATTCCATAACAATGTGAGTTCTGAGATTATAAACTTTGAAGGCCTTAGATGCTGAATATCCTAGAAAAATTGCTTCATCCGATTTGGCTTCAAATTTTCCAAGTTGTTCTAGATGAACTTTTAGGACATAGCATTTGCATCCAAAGATGTGAAAGTATTTCACACTTGGTTTCTTTCCTTTGATCATCTCATATGGAGTCTTTCCATGACTATTTACCAAGGTATAATTTTGAGTGAAACATGCAGTGTTAATAGCTTCTGCCCAAAAGTAGGTTGGAAGTTTTGCATCTGCAAGCATGGTTCTTGCTGCCTCTATGAGAGTCCTGTTCTTTCTTTCCACTACACCATTCTGTTGAGGTGTACCAGGTGCAGAAAACTGTTGAGTGATTCCTTTGTCTGCAAAAAACCCCTCCATTGTAGAATTCTTGAATTCTGTACCATTGTCACTTCTAAGTACTTTGACTTTGTACTCAGAGTTATTATGAATATTCTTGATAAGTTCAATGATTTGCTGAGGAGCTTCATCCTTCTTGTGTAGAAAGAACACCCATGTAAACCTTGTGAAATCATCCACTATCACTAGAGCATATCTTTTCTTGCTGATAGACATAATGTTTACTGGACCAAACAGATCAAGATGTAGCATGTGAAATGGTTCAGTAATCGAATTTTCAGTCTTGCTCTTGAAAGTGGTTCTTCTTTACTTTCCAAGCTGACATGCATCACAAAGTCCATCTTGCACAAAATTTGCCTGAGGTAGGCCTCTCACCAAATTGTGCTTAACAAGTTGATTAAGTTTCTTGAAGTTAAGATGTGAGAGCTTCTTGTGCCAATTCCAGCTTTCATCACTTGTTGCTTTGCTGTAGAGACATCTAACAATTCCTTTAGATGTATCACTTAAGCTGGCTTCATATATGTTACCATGTCTTTGACCAGTTAGAACAATGTCTCCATTCTGCATATTCAAGATTTTGCATCCTTCTCTGTCAAAGATTGATTTGTAACCATTATCACCCAGTTGACTTATGTTTCAAGCCTTCAACCAGGGCTACATTTTCTATGATGACATTCCCCAAAACAATTGAGCCATATCCCAGAGTTTCTCCTTTGTTGCCATCTCCAAAAGATATTACTGGGCCAGCTTTCCTCTCAAACTTTGTAAGCAGGGACTTCTTTCCAGTCATATGTCCAGAGCATCCACTGTCCAAGATAATTGAATGCTTCTTTCCTATGCCCTGCAAACAAAAAGTAATTAGTTAGAATTTTTTAGGACCCAACTTTGATTGGATCCTTTCTTACTAGATTTAGAAACGACAGGCTGTGAGAATTTTGTTTTTACTTTACCTGTTGTAGAGTCAACTTTAGACTCTAATTTCACAAACTGTTTGTGACTAGGAGTTTCAGATTTCAAGGAATAATAGTCATAATATAGTTCATGATATTCTCTACACATGTAAATGGAATGAAGTAAACTACCACAATGATAACAAGCTTTTTGTGGTTGGTATTGAATTTTCTGAGTCTTGGGGAATCTGGACTCAGTTTTCCAAGAAGGTTTTTGATTGCAGTTTAGGGCCAAATGATTATGATTTCCACACTTATAGCATTTTTTCCTAGGTGCATCAGGTACATTCTTGTAATTATTCTCTTTTTTAATACCTTCTTTTCCATTCCTATTTCTTTTGATCTTGCTAGACTCTGAAAGACCATCTAATTTCTGTTTCAACTGAGACTTAGACAGAAACCCTATGTTTACATTCTTAGGTTTCTCTAACACTTTCTCATCTGAATTACTATTGTTAATCCTTTTGTGTACAACAGGGGTACCTTTTGAATCAACAAATTTAACATGATTAGGTTCAGAAACAATTTTCTTACCTTCAGATTTAGATGTGCTAGCTTCTACCTTACTATCATCATTGACAATAGCTACTTTTTCTTCTTGTCTAGCCTTATCAAAACCTAAACCATTAACCTTACCACGAATTCCACTTTCAAAGATTTCTATAGTCTTTTTACTGGAATTGTTAATGGTCTTAATCACATCTCTCTCTTCTTCTAGTTCTTTTCTGACATAGTCATAAGCCTCAAGAATAACACTATAATCATGCTTAGCTTTATCAGAACTTAACTTGTATTCTTCCATTTGAATTAATTCAGATTCAAGAAAATTATTTCTATCAACTAATTTATCATTCTTAACCTTAAGTTCATCTCTTTCACAAGTAAGAATTCTAAAATTAGTCATAAGATTCTTAAACTCAGCATGGATAGATCTAATTTCATCAGAATTTAAGCTATCAAATGAATCAAGAGAGTGAAGTGATACCTTAACAGAGGATGGAGAAGTTTTCTTTGGAGATCCAGGTTTGTCTGAACCATTTGCCATCAATGCAATGTTGTCATAATCCAATTCATCTTCAGAATCACTGGAATCAGCCCAATCCTTCTGTGTGACCATAAGTGCATTACCCTTTCCTGAATTCCTAGGCTTCTTACACTCACTAGCAAAGTGTCCAAGCTCGCTGCAGTTAAAGCACTTGATCTTGGCCTTATCAAGCTTGACAATTGTACTTTTGCCTTTGTCACTCTTCTTCTCCTCCTTCTTTTGAAAAGGTCCTTTGCTAAATCTTCTCCTGTTGAATCTTCCTTTCTTGAAAGCTTTAGCAAACATAGCAAAGAGTTCCTGCATCTCAGATTCAGAATCATTGTTGTCAGAGTCCATATCAGTAGTCTCTGACTCAGAACTTTCTTTGCTTTTCTTCTTCCTTGAATTCTTTACAGCAATCTCTTCATGCTGTTCTTCAGGAAGCTTCTTTGATTCAGATTGAGCAGTAAGTGCAATAGTCTTCATTTTTCCTTCACTCCTGCTCTTCTTCTGTTGCTTGTCAAGTTCATAAGCTCTCAATTTTCCATATACTGCTTCTAATGAAATCTCATCCAGATCATTAGCTTCCTCAATCGCAGATATCTTCTCATTGTAGAAATCAGGCAAAGCTTTCATGAACTTTGTATTCATATCCTCCAAGTCATAATATTTACCATGCATGGCCATCTCATTGATGAGTTTTGTAAACCTATCAAAGGTATCAGTAAGTGACTCACCAGACTTGGATTCAAAGTACTCATACTGTTGTATAAGTAATGTCCTCATATTCTTCCTGATAGGCTTAGTTCCTTCACAGTGAACCTTAAGATTGTCCCATATATCCTTAGCAGTTTTACAAGAGAGAACATAGTTAGTGAGAACAGAATCAAGACTGTTGAATAATATGTTTCTCACTTTAGCATCTTTAAGAACATTCTCCTTGTCTTTATCCATTCAGATTTTGGCTTCTCTGCTGTATGTTCTGGAACAACCACACCATCAACAGTTGCTTGTCCAACGACCTTTGTTGGAACAAAAGGTCCATCTCTGATTCTGTCAAGATAATCAGGATCTGTTGCTTCCAGATGATGCAACATCTTTACTTCCCATAGAGTATATTAGTTTCTCTTGAGCATAGGAATCTTAGTATTCCCATCCTTGTAACCAGACATGATTGCAGATCTTTATGATTATTCGAAATCAACCGGCTCTGATACCAATTGTTAACTCGAATAACTTGTAGAAGGGGGGTTGAATACAAGTTATATAATCGTGTCTGAGTTTTGCTTGATTATATGAACAAGAATAAACGAATGAATCAAACTCTGTTTGTATTAATAAGATCAAATACAAACTCTACCAAAGGTGTACAATACCTTTAGCAGCTGCTGACAATACAAATCTCTCTCTCTGTTTGTTTCGAACTCTCGAATACAAACCTTATACAGAGCTACGCACACGAACTCACAACACACGCTTGTTCGACTACGACACTTTTTACAATGATATAGAGAGAGTATTTATAATGCTACCTATCAACTACTAACAGAAAGATATAATCTATACATGACAATGTTCTGCCTTCTAGTCGATAGTTTCCATCAACAGAAAACTCTTTCCTTCATAATATCTTCTTGCTTGTTCTTCAAACAACGATCCTGTTTTATAGCACTTACCAGTTTCTGTAGCATCCATAATGACATCATCAGTAACACGACTGATATCAGGATTTCATCTTGCATCAGTATCTGATCATTATCAGTATTAGACCGTCATCAGGATTTGCTCTTTGTTCTTGACATGTAGTCTCCGATATACTGTTCATTCCTGACTAAAATGTACAGATAACTGTCTTACACATAAATCCTATATATAGTGCTAAATCCTTTATAAGATCAGGATTACAAGAAGTATAATGCGTAAATTCTATTCTTAACATCACAACTTATGAATTATTCCTAACATCCTTGCTATCAAATTGCTTGCCATTGTCAGATATCAACTTATAGGGAATCCCATATCGGCATATAATTGCTCGAAATACGAACTCCTTTAATTTGGCCGCAGTGATCGTAGCTATGGGTTCAGCCTCCGCCCACTTTGTAAAATAATCCACGGCTACAACGGCGTACTTTACTCCTCCCTTCCCCCTATGGAGTTCTCCAATCAAGTCAATTCCCCAAACAGCAAAAGGCCATGGGCTAGAGAGTGGCTTTAATGGCATGGCAGGATTCCTATTTGAGTTGGCATACCTTTGGCATCGATCACATGCCTTTGAGAATTTGTGCGCATCCTGCTGTAGGGTTGGCCAGTAGTACCCTTGTCGAAGTATTTTATGGGCCAATGAGGTTCCTCCAGAGTGGTTTCCATATATGCCTTCATGCACCTCCCTCATAATATATTCACATTCACTGCCTGCTACACATCGTAGAAGTGGTTTGTTGAAGCCCCTCTTGTACAGCTTTCCATCATACATGGCGTAACGCGTAGCCTTATACTTCATTCTCCGGGCTTCATCCTTTTCAGCTGGCAGAACCCCTTTTGTTATATATTCCAGGATGGGAGTAATCCATGTGTCTTCTACTTGAACCTCAATATCCATACAATCAAACCTTGGAATGCTAGGTTGTTGTTGTATCTCCAACGGTATCACTCCTAGCATAGTCGCTTCCCTATTAGAACCCATTTTTGCTAAGGCATCTGCACTTGAGTTTTCCGTCCTTGGAATTTGCACCAAATTGATTTCCCCAAACTTGCTCATCAGCTCTTGAGCGTACCTCATGTACAGATCAGTGCGTGGACCCCTAGCTTGAAAGTTGCTTTTGATATGTCCCACTACCAACATGGAGTCACTATACATAGTCATATTCGCCACTTTCATTTCAAGTGCCAGTTTCAGCCCCGCAATCAGGGCTTCATATTCGGCATCGTTGTTTGTAGCCTTGAATGTAAAATGAATTGAACTCTACAGCTTGTGGCCTTCGGGGCTTATCAGGACTATACCAGCACCTGCCCCATTTCCATTCACGGCTCCATCCACATATAGGGTCCACCATGGTGCGCAATTTTCTGTTGGGACTTCCTTCTCCAGAGGTTCCCTCACGGTTTCCTTGGTTTGAACCTTAAAGGATGGTAGGAATTCTAATAAGAAATCAGCAAGTGCCTGTCCCTTGATAGCTGTTCTTGGCTTGAATTCAACATTAAATTGGCCTAACTCCACAGCCCATTTCATCAACCTTCCTGAGGCTTCAGGTTTGTGCAGGACCTGCCTCAGTGGGAATGAGGTTTGTACCTCTATCGTGTGCGCCTGGAAGTATGACCTTAACTTTCTTGATATCAGAATCAACGCGTAGGCTAGCTTCTCCATGTTTGTATATCTGGTTTCAGCATCCAGAAGCCTCTTGCTCACATAATACACAGGGTACTGGGTTTGATCTTCCTCACGAACCAAAACGGAACTAATAGAGTGCTCAGAAACCGCCAAATACAAAATCAGGGTTTCACCCTCTATTGGCTTCGCCAGCAATGGAAGGCTTCCTAATTGTTCCTTCAATTTAGTGAAGGCAGCTTCACATTCAGGCGTCCACTCAAAGCCTTTTCTCTTCTTGATAGCTACAAAGAATTCTCGACATCTGTCAGAGGACTTAGAGATAAACCTATTCAAGGCTGCCACCCGTCCGGTAAGGCTTTCAACTTCCTTCACACTTCGGGGGGATCTCATTTCAACTAGTGCCTTTATTTTAGCAGGATTGGCTTCGATTCCTCGATGATTCACAATGAAACCCAAGAATTTTCCAGACTCCACCCCAAACACACATTTTTGAGGGTTCAACTTCATCCTATATTTCCTTAGGATGCCAAACATTTCAGTGAGGTGAGCAACATGGTCGCCTACTACCTTGGATTTTACCAGCATATCGTCCACGTATACTTCCATAGTTTTTCCAATCTGGTCTTTAAACATCTTGTTGACCAGCCTTTGGTAGGTTGCTCCAGCGTTCAACAGCCCGAAAGGCATCCCGATATAGTAGTAGAGTCCTCTGTCTGTGATGAAGGAAGTATGCTCCTGATCGGGTTCATACATCGGAATTTGATTGTAACCTGAATATGCATCCATGAAACTTAGCAAGGCATGACCGGCCGTAGCATCGACTAGTTGATCAATACGCGGGAGCGAAAAGCTATCCTTGGGGCATGCTTTATTCAAGTCAGTGAAATCAACGCACGTACGCCATTTGCCATTGGGTTTCTTTACCAAGACCGGATTTGCCAACCACATGGGGTAGAATGATTCCTTTACTAGCTTGGCCTTCAACAGTCTGTCTACCTCTTCTTTCAGGGCGACGGCCCTTTCCCCACTTATTGCTCTCCTTTTCTGCCTTACTACCTTCATGTCTGGATCAATGTTCAAATAGTGACACATCACCCTTGGATCTATTCCCACCATGTCCTCATGGCTCCATGCAAATACGTCTAAGTTGTTTCTTAGAAATACAACCAGTGCTTTCTTGACTTCAGGGTTCAACTGTTTACCAACCCTCAATTCCTTAGTGGGATCAGCTGCATCCACCAGGATAGATAAGGTGTCTTCGGCCACCCCAGTCTTTTCCTTTGTTTCGGGCATTCGAGGATCAAGATCAATTTCCACTGGGTTCACCTGTTTCGCACCTTGATGGGGTTCCACCAACTGACCATCGGACTTCATTGACTTCTTCATATCGTTTTCATTATCTACACTTTCAAAATCACTGTCACGAACTTCTTCAACTATGCCTTCAATCAATGGCTCCTCAGGAGCTTCCAGCATTAGTATCCCGTTAGGGGTACCTACCCCCCGAAAAGGTGCAACATCTGTATAAGGCTCCTCGCCTGGATGTTGTACAATCATGACAACATTACACATGTCTCTTTCTGGTCTTGCTTCCTTTCGACGTAAAGATTCATCTCCCTTCCCTGTGCCGGGGTCCAGGTAACGATAGCATTGTTCCGAGGTACCCCCATCCACCAACAATAGATGTTTACAAGCTTGTTCAGCTGTATGCAGGGCTTTACTATAGCACTCCCTTGAATCTGATTGACATCCTTGAACACACCCAATTCCTCCGGGAGTTAGGAATTTCATTGACAGGTGATAAATGGACGTCACTACTCGCATTTCCTTTAACATCGGCCTTCCAAGTATCCCATTATAGGAAATGTCTTCATTTACCACCATGAATTCTACCACCTGTGTGGCTGACCGGGGTTCCTCTCCCAAAGTGAGAGGGAGTTTCACTCGTCCCACAATTTGTACAGGGTTTCCAGTAAATCCGTACAATTCATTGTAAGAAGGAGCCATTTCTTTGTCAAGTAACCCCATTTTCTGGTAAGTGCTGTACGCCAAGATATTCATCGAACTTCCATTATCCACCAATACTCGGTGTACGTTCAAACCTCCGATTGTAGCTTTAATTACCAAAGCATCGTTATGCGGGTGGTGCACGTGCCTGGCATCCTCCTCGGTGAACGTTATGTCAACGGCCTCACCCTTAAAGAGTTTGGGCGGCCTTTCAGACAGGTTGTACACATTCGTGAGGGGTACGCCCCTTGCTTCCCGGGCATAATTTTTCTGGGCGTTCCTACTCGTACCCCCGATATAAGGTCCACCAATAATAGTACGGATACTGTTGGCTCTTGTAAGGCGTTCAGGGTTCGCCTTTTCAGTCTCTTTGATAATTCTGTCATTCTTGACCCCTTTAGCTTCTGGAGCCACGAACTCAGTGAGGTAACCCCTTCTTATAAGATCTTCAACGTGGTCCTTCAGATGACGACATTCTGCCGTTTCGTGTCCATTGATATCATGAAAAGCACAATATCGTCCTTCATTTTTATTTCCCGGAGGCCCATTTCTTACTGGCTTTCTAAACATTCCTGCCTTGTTCCCTACTTCATACACCTGTTCAATGGAAGCCGTGAGCGGGGTGTACTCAGTGTACCTGCCTGAACCCTGAGAGTCCTTTCTAGTGGGATATTTGTAATTTACTGTCCTTCCTGTGTTAGTTGCATTCACCGTTATGGGGGCTGTCTTTTCATCACGATGGGTGCTTCTGGTGGAGGAGCTTCCACCATAGGAGGTTCGTTTGTGGTACCCCCTATCTTTCGGGCTGTATGACCTACGCCTCTTGCTCCCGCTCCATTCCCTTGAACTTCGACTCCTCTCAAGTTTAGCCATTGACTTTTCAACCATCTTGTGAGTTTCTGCCTTGGCGTAGAAGTCTGCCAAAGTCTTGGGCTCCGCCCCTCATAGCTCTTTCCAGAAATCAGTGCCTGGGCGTACGCCCGCAATCAAGAAATTCTTATAGGTTTCATCTGTGGTCTTCCTCACCTTAGGGACCTCTGCATTAAACCGTTTGAAATATTCAGTGAGGGTTTCATTCCTTTCCTGCTTGATGTTCGCCAAAGTGTTAGCTGGGGGTGCGAACGCAACCGAAGCCCGAAATTGGGTCACGAACATTTCACTCATTTGCCTCCAAGATTGGATAGAGTTTGGCCGTAGCCTCTTGAACCATTGATGAGCACTGTCCCTTAGTGTAGCAGGCAATAAGCGACACTTCGTTAGGTCTTTCACCTGGTATACTTCCATTTCCGTATCAAATCGGCTAAGGTATTCCACTGGATCAGTGGTTCCACTGAATTTTAGGTCTCCCACCCCCCGTTATTTTGGTGGGAGTGGCGAATCCCTCACCCTCTTGGTAAAGGGTGAAGCCACTGTCAAGCCTTCCAGCGATTGTTTTTCCACCTTTAACTTCCTTAATGCTTCACGCAGATCCTTTACCTTGTAGTGCTCATTCTCCTCATCTGTGAATTTGCTGCCATCATCGCTAGAAATTTCATTTAAATCATGGCCATCATCTTTATTTTTGGGGTTATGCCGAGAACTACAGCTTCGCTCAGCTTCAACCCCTTTGGATAGCCTACCAGACTTGGAAACAGATTTATCCTTTCTATAACTCTAAGACCCTTGTGATTTTGCCTCTGGGGCTTTCCTGGTCTGTTTTTCCTTCTTCCCATCAAGTTTGTGACGCAGATCCTTGACGTCCACCTTGTTGCCCAACCTGTCAAAGACACTCAAGCTACGGGTGGGTGAACCCCGTGACTGTCGTACCTCTTCTTCTCCTTCAGTCCAGTCTGGATCTGTTTGGTCAGTCTCCACATCAGAAAATCCCTTCTGTGAGGCCTCTTTTTTCGACCCCCCATCACTGTCAAAATCTAACCGAACAGGTGTGACCACCTTTTTTTAATCTTTCGATCCATGGAACCATGCCTTTGCTTCCATTTCTTTAGCTTTTCAGATTTCTTTTCCAAAGTAGCGATTTTCTTCTCCATCCTCTTAATCTTATCCTTCAGCTCCTGATTCGTTTTCTCCTCGTCCCGCTCCTCATCGTCACCACTTCGTCCATCTTCCGGTGTGTAATCATCACCAGATTTTCGAGACATCTCTTCCCTCAAGAGATAAAACCCCCCTCCTTCTAGCGCCATAAATGTTGTGAGGGAAAATTGGTACAACACTTCAATAAAGAAATTACAAGATTAAACCAAGAAAATCCAAGAATATCAATTAAACAAATCGAATTACAAGCCAAAAAACCCTAATCTCATGAACCCTAATCCGAGAGGGAGAAGAGTTATTATATGGACTGAGTTTTCAAGGTACCCCAGGCTATGATGATTGAATATGTCCTATCCAATCCAGTGTTCACAGCGGGAGTTAGTGTTAGAGGTGTGTATGAGTGCCTTCCACCCCTTGCAAAGTGCCTACATACTCTTATTTATATAAGAGATCAAGTCCTCATGTAGTTCTTTATGATTATCCTCCGTTTCCCTCTGCCCTATCCTCTGTAACAGACCCCCCTCGATCCATATCTCAGCTGACCTAGTTATCCAGTTGTTGCCTCATGATAATTCCCGCTTTTTTATCGTGATATATCCATACATACACGCATATATATATATTCCATATATATATGATATTAATCCCTGATAACCGCCACTGATAAACCGTTCCTATTGTTTAGGAGATATTCTGAAGGTTGTTACGACGTGTAGTATCCAATCTCCGATAATATAGGCGATTATGAGCCCGCTGGTGTATTTTCTGGAAACCTTCGGGGTTCATTCGCGTACCCCTAACCTGGCAATCTGCTACCTAGTTGAACCCCTGCCTGGCCTTCACACAGCTTTACCCTTATCCGGGGTTCACATGCACGCACCCCTGTATGAACATACCTCGAACTAGATGCCAGAATCCTACCCTCCAGTTTATTTATAAGGCATACTAGATTACCATACTTACTCCTTAGCTCAATCTATCCGTCCATATCCACCTGATATGAGTCCGTAACCTTAGTGGGCCTGAAATCAAACCCAAGGCGGATTTGGGGCACAACAATTCCCTTACTAGCTTGGCTCCCAACAGTCTGTCTACTTCTTCTTTCAGGGCAATGGCTCTTTCCCCACTTATTGCTCTCCTCTTCTGTCTTACGGCCTTCATGTCTGGGTCAATGTTCAAATGATGACACATCACCCTTGGATCTATCCCCACCATGTCCTCGTAGCTCCATGCGAATACGTCTAGGTTGTTTCTTAAAAACGAAACCAATGCCTCCTTGACTTCAGGGTTCAACTGTTTGCCAACTTTCAATTCTTTAGTGGGATCAGCTGCGTCCACTAGGATAGATAAAGTGTCCTCAGCCGCCCCAGTCTTTTCTTTTGCTTCAGGCATCCGTGGATCAAGATCAATTTCCACTGGGTTCACCTTGCTTGTATCTTGATGGGGTTCCCCCAACTGACCCTCGGACTTCATTGATTCCTTCAGATCGTTTTCATTATCCAAACTTTCAAAATCACTATCATGAACTTCTTCAACTATGCCTTCAATCAATGGTTCTTCAGCCTTGGAATTTTGAAATTTCGGGGCTTCCAGCATTAGTATCCCATTAGGGGTACCTACCCCCCGAAAAAGTGCAACATCTTTATAGGGCTCCTCGCCTGGATGTTGTACAATCATGATAATGTTAAACATGTCTCTTGCTGGTCTTGTTTCCTTTCGACGCAAGGATTCATCTCCCTTCCCCACACCGGGGTCTAGGTAACGATAGCATTGCTCGGAGGTACCCCCATCCACCAACAATAGGTGCTTACAAGCTTGTTCAGCTGCATGCAGGGTTTTGCTATAGCACTCTTTTGAATCAGATTGACATCCTTGTACACATCCAATTCCTCCGGGAGTCGGGAATTTCATTGACAAGTGGTAAATGGACGTCACCACCCGCATATCTTTTAACAATGGCCTTCCAAGTATCCCATTATAGGAAATATCTTCATTTACCACCATGAACTCTACCACCTGTGTAGCTGACCGGGGTTCCTCTCCCAAAGTGATAGGGAGTTTCAACCGTCCCATAATCTGTACAGGGTTTCCAGTAAATCCGTACAACTCATTATAAGAAGGAGCCATTTCCTTGTCAAGTAACCCCATTTTCTGGTAAGTACTGTACGCCAAGATATTTACCGAGCTTCCATTATCCACCAATACTCGGTGTATGTTCAGGCCTCCGATCGCAGCCTTAATTACCAAGGCGTCGTTATGAGGGTGATGCACGTGCCTGGCATCCTCCTCGGTGAACGTTATGTCAACTGCCTCACCCTTAAAAAGCTTGGGTGGCCTCTCAGATAAGTTGTACACATTCGTGAGGGGTATGCCCCTTGCTTCTCGGACATAATTTTTCTGGGCGTTCCTGCTCATACCCCTGATGTAAGGTCCACCAATTATGGTACGAATACTGTTGGCCCTTGTAAGGTGTTCAGGGTTCATCTTTTCAGTTTCATTGTTAATTCTGTCATTCTTGTATCCCTTAGCTTCTTGAGCCACAAACTTAGTGAGGTAACCCCTTCTTATAAGATCTTCAATGTGATCCTTCAAATGACGGTATTCCGCCATTTCATGTTCATTGGTATCATGAAAAGCACAATATCGTCCTTCATTTTTATTTCCTGGAGGCCCATTCCTTGTTGGTTTTCTGAACATTCCTGCCTTGTTCCCTACTTCGTACACCTGCTCAATAGAAGCTGTGAGCGGGGTGTACTCAGTGTACCTGCCTGAACCTTGAGAATCCTTCCTTGTAGGATATTTTTAGCTTAATGTCCTTCCCGTGTTAGTTGTATTCACAGTTATAGGGGTTGTCTTTTCATCACGATGGGTGCTTCTGGTAGAGTAGCTTCCACCATAGGAGGTTCGTTTGTGGTACCCCCAATCTCTCGGGTTGTATGACCTACGCCTCTTACTCCTGCTCCACTCCCTTGAACTTCGACTCTTCTCGAGTTTAGCCATTGATTCTTCAATCATCTTGTGAGTTTCTGCCTTGGTGTAGAAGTCTGCCAAAGTTTTGGGCTCCGCCCCTTGTAGCCCTTTCCAAAAATCGGTGCCTGGGCGTACGCCCGCAATCAGAAAATTCTTATAGGTTTCATCTGTGGTCTTCCTCACCTTAGGGACCTCTGCATTAAACCGTTTGAAATATTCAGTGAGAGCTTCATTCTTGTCCTGCTTGATGTTCGCCAGGGTGTTGGCTGGGGGTGCGAACGCAACCGAAGCCCGAAATTGAGTTACGAACATTTCACTCATTTGCCTCCAAGATCGAATAGAATTTGGACGTAGCCTATTGAACCATTGATGAGCACTATCCCTTAGTGTAGCAGCCAATAAACGACACTTTGTTAGATCTTTCACCTGGTATACTTCCATTTCCGTATCAAATCGACTAAAGTATTCCACTGGATAAATGGTTCCACTGAATTTTAGGTCCCCCACCCCCCTATATTTTGGTGGGAGTGGTGAATCCCTCACCTTCTTGGTGAAGGGTGAAGCCACTGTCAAGCCTTCCAGCGACTGTTTTTCCACCTTTAGCTTTTTTAATGCCTTACGCAGATCCTTTACCTAGTAGTGCTCATCCTCCTCATCTGTGAACTTGTTGTCATCATCGCTAGAATTCTCAGCTAAACCCTGGTCATCATCACTGTACTTGGGGTTATGCCGAGAGCTGCAGCTTCGCTCATCATCACCCCCTTTAGATGGTCTACCGGACCTGGAAACAGATTTATCCCTTATATAACTCTGAGATCCTTGAGACCTCGCCTCTGGAGCTTTCCTGGTCTGTCTTTCCTTTTTCCCATCAAGTTTGTAACGTAAATCTTTGACGTCCATCTTGTTGCCCAATCTGTCAAAGACACTTAGGCTACGGGTGGGTGAACCCTGTGACTGTCGTACCTCCTCTTCTCCTTCATTCCAGTCTGGATTTGTTTGGTCAATTTCCACATCAGAAAATCCCTTCTATGAGGCCTCTTTTTCCGACTCCTCCTCATCACTGTCAAAATCTAACCGAACTGGCGTAACCCCCTTTTGCTTCACCTTTCGATCCGTGGAACCATGCTTTTGCTTCCATTTCTTCAGCTTTTCAAATTTCTTTTCAAAAGAAATGATTTTCTTTTCCATCTTCTTTATCGTCTCTCTAAGCACCCTGTTCGTGACTTCACCATCATGTCCCCCATCATCATCCCTTCGTCCATCCTCCGGTGTGTGAGCATCACCAGATTTCCGAGACATCTCTTCCCTCAAGAGACAAAACCCCTCCTTCTAGCGCCACAAATGTTGTGAGGGAAAATTGGTACAACACTTCAATGAAATAATTACAAGAATCCACCAAAACAATCCAAGAATAATGATTAAATAAACCGGATTACATCCCGAAAACCCTAATCTCATGAACCCTAATCCGAGAGGGAGAAGAGTGATTTTACGGACTGGATTTGCAAGTACTCCAAGCTATGGTGACTGAAAATATCCTATTCAATCAAGAGTTCACAGCTAAGAGCAAGTGTTAGAGGTGTGTATGTGTGTCTAACCTTGCAAATTACCTATAAGAGATCAAGTCCTCATGTAGTTCTTTATGATTATCCCCCGTTTCCATCTACCCTATCCTTTACAACAGACCTCCCTCGATCCATATCTCAGCTGACCTAGTTATCCAGTTGTTGCTTCATGATAATCCACATTTTTTGGTCGTGACATATCTATATACATACACGCATATATATATATATATATATATATATATATATATGATGTTAATCCTCGATATATGTTACTGTTAGTCGTTCCTATTGTTTAGGAGTTATCCAAAAAACTGTTACAACGTGCCTTATCCAATTCCCTGTAATTTAGGAAAGTCTAGGACCGCTGTGCATTTTCTGGAAACCTTCGGGGTTCATGCACGTACCCCCCGCTGAGTAATATACCTTCCCGCTGAACCTCCGCTAAGCTCTTACACGACATCAGCCGTATCTAGTGTTCACATACTCGCCCCTATACAGATGTTTCTCCACATCATATGCCAGAATCTTGTCTTCTTTTCCATGTACGACTATTCCGAGTCCACCACCCTAATGGGCCTTAAACCAAGCCCAAGGCGGATTTTAGGCACAACAAGAACAATTGCCAGTTCTAGGGGTGATCATAAACCGCACCAAACCGCAAAAACCGCCCGCACCGCACCAATCTGCACCACACCGCGCGGTTTTTATTTTATGTGGTGCGGTTGCGGTTTCAAATTTTGACAAACCGTGCGGTGCGGTGCTGGTTGCGGTTTTAGTTTTCTGAAATGCGGTTCAAACCATATTTTAGAGGCTTATGAGATAAATTATAATGCGCTAGCCCATCTTTATCTATTTAGTATCACAATATTTCGTACTACAATGTTTGTATTTTGTTAAGTCTATGAACACGATCCGCGTACGAATTAAGAAATGTGGTTGAGTAAGAACTTTAAAAAATTTATTTCACATGCATGAAAATTAATATTTTAAATTGATAATTTTTTTTATCGAAGGTGTAAACCGCAATAAACCGCACCACACCGCACCACATTTTTGCGGTGTGGTTTATGCAGTTTTAAAATTTTGCGATGCGATTATGGTTTGAAAATTTGACCAAATCGCATGCGTGAGTTGATCCGCGATTTTATGAAAAAACCGCACCACTCATACCGCGATCAACCCTGGCCAGTTCTGTTGATAAACATTTAAAAAGTACCATGTCGGTTCATGAATATGGATGCGAAACAACAAGTTTACTAAATAGGTTTTGTGATTAAAATCAATGGCTTGTATTGAGGCATGCAGTACTCCCTCCGTCTCAAAAAACTCTTCCCGTTTTAAAAAACACGTTTGCCAATGCACACTTTCGATCGTTAATATGTTCAATTTCGTATTAGTATTAAATATAAAAACTTCACTGTATTAAAGTACTCATAAATACGAATCCAACAAGATCACTCATGACTATATTTGGTCTTATAGATTATGCGTAAATTAGTAATTTATCTCATGTCATGAACAGTCCCGACATTATAAAGGGGAAGATTATTATGAGACGGAGGGAGTATAATATAAAGGACTTGTAGTAGCTGATGAAAATCCCTTTTCATAAATAAATGGTCCCAGACTCTGCATGCATTCACGTGTCCTGCTATTTTTTGCCGTTAATTGGAACATCATCTTCTGCATCGGATTCCTAAGGACCAGTTCACCTCAAATTTCAAATTACGTACTGAATATTCCTCATATATTATTACTGCTTTCTTTTCACATTTTCATTAAATTAAAAATATTTATTAATATAAACAATTACTTGAAAATAATAAAAAATTTATTCATGGATAGTCCAGAACAAACTGGTTCGATTACGTTCAAGAGCTGTCCTAGAAATTTGGATGTCTTAGACGAAATTATAAAATAAATACTTTATTTGGAGAAGTAAATGTGGTTTATGTCATGTGTCACATGCAAGTATTTTGTATGTACAAAGAGAACAAAAAGACCCGAACATGTATAATTCACTAGTCACTGGTAGCAGAGCGACCCACGTGTGGTAAAGAGCACGTGCATCCCACGTCCCAGTGGCTGACTTGCCAGTGCACTGATTGGAGGGGCTGTACCATTGCTACATATTAAAGGCTTGGGGGACTACCTCTCTCTGCATTACCAGACAAATTATGGATGAATATGAGAGAGAAATCTTTTTAGCAAACGGACACATTTTGAAATTATCAATTTTCATACTTCATGTCTCACCAATTTATGCTCATATATATATCAAAAGATTATGATTTCTAATTTCATCGCTTAGTTTTCAGTGTCAAGAGTATAACATCTTGTTCGGGACTTATTAAGATTTTAAATGAGTTAGTTACTTAACATGGTATCAAAGCTCGGTTTAAGAAAGATCTCGGGTTCGAGTTCCTCCACACACATTGTTTAATTTAAATATTTGTTGGTATTGTTATATTGGTATCGTTATTACAAGTGAGTTGGTTACGTAACATTCAATTCACCCACAAATTTTATCATTTAATCATGATTCATTGCTATAATTAATGTTTAAGACATGATCATCTACATTTAGCAATATTTTATAATTTCAAAATTAATTAAAATTAGGGAAAATGAATTTTTTTGTCACTGAACTATTGACCTTTTTAGAAATCTACCACTCAACTATAATTTTTTCTTTCTTAGTCACTAAACTTAGGTTCAGATTTTGTTTTACTCGGATTTGATTATTAGCATTATGTTAGTTTTTTTTACTCACTAACCTTAATACTTAAAAAATGATGCATTATAGAGGACAATTTGTTAAACTTTAACGCTTGAAAATGATGCATCAAACTTTATCTTGAAAAAAAATCGATTAAATTTAATAAGATAAAGTCTGCATTAAACTTTATCTTGAAAATAAATTGATAAATTTTAATAAGATAAAGTTTGCATTAAATTGTATCTTGAAAATAAATCGATAAAGTTATCCTCTCTAATGATTTATCTTTACATTTAAACCTCGATAAATGAATACGCTTGGGACCGAAATTTTTTATTCATTAATCGAAGTAAAAACACTATCTCTTATGTTTGAACCGGAAAAAATTATTCATTTAACAAGGTTATTCGTTTAACGAACATTCATTTATCGATATTTTACTACATCTTAAAAATCAAAGTAAGATAAAGTTTAATAAGATATTGGAAGATAAAATTAAATTTGAGAGGGATCGATTCGGTAATCTCGTTACCGACTCGGGTCGTAATGAACTCAAGTTCGGCAAGAAAAAAAGCTCGTTAAGGTAATCGAGCTCAAGTTTGATTTGGTACAAAAATTAATGTATATATAGATGATATTAAAGATAATATTAAAGGTAATACAAGTAAAAAATTAATGTTAATGTAATCATAACTATGCTGCCCCGGCGCATTTTCAGCAACCTCAGATGCACCTTGAAGCCGATATTGAATCCTTCAATACAAGTGAGGTTATGGGTCAACCACTTTCACCAGGAGGACTAGTTCGGATGAGAGAGCAAACTAACCTGATATTAAATGATGGTTCAATCCACCCAGTCACTGGTCCTTTAACTGATGTCTCTTCAAAGGCATCTCAAGGTGGCTCAGCGAATAGAGTTGCTTCACCTCCTGAAGTTAACTCTCTGATGCAGAATGTTGGTCAAAAAGCTACTCCCATTGGTAATACTTCTCAACCAGTTGGTTTCAACTATGCTGCAGCACCGAACAAACCGATCACATGGAGTAATATTGTTTCAAAAAATGTTGTTGAACCAGTTCCATGTACCAATAAAAATGTTGAAGCTGATATTGCCTATAATGAGGATGGGTCTGCTTCAGTTACCTTTACTACAGATTATTTGATTCGAGCTCAGAAACAGTGAGAAAATAGCATCATTGGTCATTTTATTGGGGGGAGCTTTGCGCATTCAAATTTGTTAGAGAGCAAGCTAACAAACTATGGAAGAATAAGGGTTTAACTGGTGTTTATTACAGCTCTAAAGGGTACTACACATTCCGATTTGGTACGCAAGAAGAAAAGAATATGGCCCTTAATTTGAATACGGTCCAAATGGGTGGTAAAACATTGTATTTGATGCCATGGATGGAGGGTTCAAACTTCAAACGAAATGTAATAGACAAAGTTCCATGCTGGATCAGGCTTGTAGATGTTCCATACACTCTATGGTCAAGGGATAGCCTTTCATCTATTGCTAAGGCTGTGGGAAAACCACTCAAGTTTGATGTGGCCACTTCTAAGTTCGAACCCCTAAAATATGCAAACGTACAAGTGGAGTTGGCATACTCTGCACCGCGACCAGATTATGTCTGGTTAAACGTTCTGAATAAAAATGGGGTACACGAAAAGGAGAAAATTGAAGTTCAATACCCACAATTGCCGTACTCTTGTAGTTTGTGCAAGGCTTTTGGCCATTCTCTAGCTCGATGCATAAACAACCCGGATAGAGTTAGCAAAAAACCTAGAACGGGTTCTACCTCTACAACAAATATTCCTGACTCAGAATTAAATGAAATGGAGTATCTAAGGAACATGGAGATGGTGCCCTATGTGGTGGGTGAATTTTGCGGTTGTAAAGTGGTTATGGACGATGATGATATCCTACAGGAACTTGCAAAGGACCATGACAATTTGGAAGAATTCGACAGAATCCCAGAAACAACCCCAGAAATTACTTCTGTAAATGTTGACAATATGGCTCAAGATTTTGTTCCAATTGCCACTGATAATGAATTTGCAGCTCTTGCAGGAATCACAGAGGAGCACCTACTTCTAGTAAATACCTCTCCGGCCAAAAGAAAGAATGACAGAACGCCTACTAAAATAGCTTCTATAGTGATTGACCTTAATCAGAACGGTCCTTCATTGCAGAGGCCCCCCAAGTCAAAGAGTAAAGCAAATGTAGATGATGATGGGTTTACAAAAGTCACGCACAGGAGAAGCCCCAGGTTGGCAGGTTTGTCAACATCTAAGCTTTTTAAATGAATTTTGCAGCCTGGAATGTTAGAGGTTTGAATAAAGCTCCTCATCAACGTGAGCTCACTAATTTTATTTCTGTTAATCATCTCTCTTTTATTGGTATTATGGAAACTCGAGTGAAAGAAAGGCGCTCTACGCGTATTTCAAAGAAAATAAACAGGTCATGGAATTGGTTGTTCAACTACGACTGCCACTACAATGGTCGTGTTTGGGTGGGATGGAACCCCACTATATGGAATGTTTCTCTTCAGCAAAAGTCAGCGCAACACATTACTTGCAATGTCACCTTTCTTGAAAAGAACTTTACATTCTTGGCCACATTTGTCTATGCTTCAAACGAAGCACAAGATCGTGTTTCTTTATGGAATGACTTAAATTCTCTTAGCAATACCACCCTGCCTTGGTGTTGTCTAGGAGATTTTAATTGCATCCTTAGCCTTAATGAAGTTTATGGAGGAAGGGAGCACTGGACTACAGATATGCAAGCATTTAAAGATTGTCTTTCTGAGGCAGGTCTGGATACTTTAAGAACCGTAGGTGATCCTTTCACTTGGACAAACAAGCGTCTGCTAGATCCAATTTATAAACGCCTTGATAGGGTCCTTGCAAATGGTCATTGGATTAGCACCCACACTGAGGCGTATGTCATGGTCAAAAACAGGGGTATCATGGACCACAACCCCCTTCTCCTATCTGTTCCTATGCAGCTTGATCGATTTGGTAAGCCGTTCCAGTTCTTCAATTATATGCTCGATATTCCCAACTTTTAGACTACCATCTCAAATGCTTGGAGTTCCACTATCCTCTTCGGAAACCCTATGGCAGTTTTATGCAGAAAATTAAAGGCTGTAAAGCATGCCTTAATTGACCTCAGTAAGAGTCATGGTAATCTTTATTCTAACGTCCAGTTAGCTCGTGAAGCACTAGCTGACACTCAAGATAGCCTTTTAGCTGCTCCGTCGCCTGAATTGATTGTCAAGGAATCTGAATTAGTCCTTAATCTAAACAAGGCTATTCTTGAAGAGGAATCTTTGTTACTTCAAAAATCAAGGGTTAAATGGCTTAATAAGGGGGATGGCAACAACAAGTTCTTTCACAACCAGTGCAAGTCCAACTGGAATCAAAACAAGGTCTTGGCCCTCCTTGACCGTTCTGGAAATATAGTTCATGGTCAAAAACAATGTGCACAAGTTGCGGTGGAGTATTACACGGACTTCCTTGGTGCTCCTGTGCCCCCTCCAATACATACTGCTAATGCTGATTTACTTGAGGGAATTGAGTGCCCTTTGATATCGGAAATTCAATCAACTCATTTAGAGGCTCCTGTTTCAAATGAGCTCATCTATGCTACTTTGAAAAAAATGAAAAGAAATAAGGCCCCTGGGCCGGATGGGTTCACTATTGAATTTTTCTTGGCCACTTGGACCATTGTGGGAGAATGTTTTTGTGAGGCAGTGACTTCTTTATTCAATGATTTCAACATGCACACAGGCATCAATTCCACATTCATTGCTCTGATTCCAAAGGTTACAACTCCAACTCATATGCATGATTTTAGACCTATTTCTTTGTGCACAACTGCTTACAAGTGCATATCGAAAATTATTGCAACAAGGCTTAAATCTGTGCTTCCTGGAGTCATTGATATTGCACAGTCCGCTTTCATCCCGGGCAGGCATATCACTGACAACATCTTATTAGCACAAGAATTGTTTAGAGGTTTTGATAGAGAGACAGGAACCTCAAGGTGTGCTCTTAAACTCGATCTTCATAAGGCATTCGATTCCATTAGATGGGATTTTATTTTGGCTGTGTTAGATAAGATGAATTTCCCTCCTCGTTTTGTTCGTTGGATCCAGTTATGCATTTGCGAACCAAAATTTTCTGTCAAGCTAAATGGAACAGTTCATGGTTATTTCACTGGCACCAAGGGCATCCGTCAGGGTGATCCTATGTCACCTTATATCTTTGTTATTTGTATGAATGTTCTATCCCAAATGCTCAAGTCCAAGCCTCTTGGGTTTAAACACCATTGGCGTTGCAAGGATCTCGACTTAACTCATCTATTTTTTGCCGATGATGTCTTATTTTTCACCCATGGAGATCAAGTTTCCATAGCTCACATTATGGACTGTGTTCATGTTTTCTAGTCTTAGTGGTCTAAAACCAAGCGTGCATAAAAGCACGAGCTTCTTCTCTAACTGTAATCTAGCTCTTGTGCAATGGTTTGACGACTTATACGGGATACCACGGGGAAGTCTGCCAGTACGGTTCCTAGGAGTCCCCCTTATATCTTCTCAGCTCTGTATCAATGACTGTATGCCTCTTGTTCAAAAACTAACTCATAGGATCAGTGCTTGGACTTCTTTACTCCTATCTTTCGCAGGACGTGTGCAACTGGTGAGGTCAGTTCTTTTTGCCATCCAAGCGTATTGGTCGAATCACTTCCTTCTCCCCAATGCAATCCATTACATCATTCAATCCATGCTCACACGGTTTATTTGGAAAGGGAACATTAATGACAAAGGAGGAGCCAAGGTCAGCTGGAAGACATTATGTTTACCTAAGGTAGAGGGTGGACTTGGCCTAAAGGACTTGTCTGATTGGAATAAAGCACAAATAATCTGTCACTTGCTTAGCATTATTAAGCGTGCTCCAACACTATGGGCTACCTGGGTCAATCGAACTGTTCTTAGAAACAAATCTTTTTGGACTTTGCAAATTCCATCGGACTGCTCTTGGATTTGGAAGAAATTGTTGAGACTTCGTCCACTTGCTATCAGATTTATCTCTTACTCGATAGGTGATGGTTCAACCATCTCTCTTTGGTTTGATCCCTGGTGGAATGGGGTTTGCCTTGCGAACAACTTGACAGCTCCTATTATCTCACAGAGTGGTTTGGACAAAAACTCTAAGGTCCATAACATCATCAGTTCAGGTTCCTGGTGTCTTCCTCAACCGAACCATAGGCTGCACCACCAGGATAGCACGCTCGCTCAATGGATCCTCAATTTTAACTATCCTTGTTTCAACCTTAATAACCGGGACGTCATTTTGTGGGATGGCTTGGATGTTCGTAAAGTCAAAACATGGAATGTATTGGAGTCCATTAAGCATCGAGAACAAGGGGTTCAATGGTTTCACACGGTTTGGCATCATCTCAAAGTGAAAAGGTACGCGCACCATCAATGGCTGCTCAGTCATGGGCGTCTAAACACCTTGGCTCGCCTAGCAAGGTTTGGCATTGATCTGGATCAACACTGTTTACTGTGTGTGGGAGGTCGAGAAACTGATAACCACTTGTTCTTGCACTGTTCTTTTAGTCGACATGTTCTAACCGCGCTTCTCTCCATGTTTAACGTGGGAATCTCTGGCAACAATTGGCTTGATTTTCAACAGCACATACACCACACTACAGACAGTGCAAGAAGGAGACTGATCTTACTTATCGTTCAAATATACACTTACTTCATCTGGCGAGAAAGAAATGCACGTATGCACAATGGAGATATTATGCAGCCAAAGAATGTTTTGGAAACCATCCTTGT
Organism: Kitagawia praeruptora; assembly: GCA_037693485.1. Taxonomy (NCBI): domain Eukaryota; kingdom Viridiplantae; phylum Streptophyta; class Magnoliopsida; order Apiales; family Apiaceae; genus Kitagawia; species Kitagawia praeruptora. Next base: position 138,835,306 of record CM075351.1, on the reverse strand, counting down.
TCAAACTCGATCCAGGCTTGCAGGCTCAACATGGTACTCGAGGATAGTTTGTAGTAGGGACGATTTGATCATTTAATCTTGTAGTTAGTAGCTCTTGTTCTTTCTATTCTCAATCTGTCAATCAGATTGTCTATAGATAGTTCTTTCTGTGGCTCTCAGATCATGGGTTAATCCCTCTTTCTAATATATATTAATTTAGCAAAAAAAAAAAAATTAATGTATATATAAATGATATTAAAGATAATACAAGTAAAATTTTAATGTATATATAGATGATATTAAAGATAATACAACATCTTTAGATTTGTTGCACGTAAAAAGTATTCAAGACATTAAAAACATAATTAATAATTTTTTGATCGAGTACAAAAATACCATATTTGAATTTTTGATGTAATAAAAAAGATTACGGATGAGTTTCATGTAAATTTAAATTTAAAAATATTTTTTATAAAAGTGTAATAAATATTTTTATGATTATAAGGAAATTATTAATTTATGCTAATAATTAACATAATACTAATAATCAAATCTGAACCTAAGTTTAGTGAGTAAAACAAAACCAAACCTAAGTTTAGTGATTAAAAAAGAAAAATTCATAATTGAGTGATATATTTCTAAAAAGGTCAATAGTTCAGTGACAAAAAAATTCATTTTCCCTTAAAATTATGATCTTGTGAAACACAAGTTACGAGTCGTGAACGTACCGCAAATTCAAAAGATCATGTAAATTTATTATTATTATTATTATTATTATTATTATTATTATTATTATTATTATTATTATTATTATTATTATTATTATTATTATTATTATTATTGAATAGTAGATAATTAACCATGGTTTTTTCTTAAAGTTTTTGTTGAAAATTTGAAAAGCTAGGGAAATTAGTTACAAATTACTGGAATACATACTTTCGTAATTGAAGTATTGTAGTACTCCGTAATAAATTAATGGAGTGAGAAATTAATAGAGTAGTGCTACAGGTACCAAATTGGGTACCAAAATTGGGTACCAAATGACATGGCAACAGACACTTGTCAATTTAAAATATTTTGATTGGAGAGCCCTGGTGGGCCCACTATAACTATAACCAATTAAAACAAACCACATCATTTGGTAACAACTTTTGGTACCTAATTTTGGTACCTCTAGCATTTTTCAAATTAATAACTGGAGGAGGGGGGGGGGGGGATTTAAGTGAAGAAATAGAGCAGGCAGCTAGCTAGGGAAGAAGACACAAACACACACTCACACAGAGAAAGAAGAACAATGTTTGGAGTTCCACAAGAGCAGTTTCAGCAACTCATAGCTTCTTCAAGAACATTATCATCACTACCTATTAATCCTCTTCCATTTTCAACACCATCACCACACCCATTCCCTCTTAATTTTGATGCCTACCCTGCATCATCATCATCACCACCATCTCAATCTCATCATCTGCTTCATCAGTTGCACCAACCACCACTGTTATTACCAAATAAAGAAGATGCACACAACAAAGTTGAAGATACTAGTAATGGAGTTGAGCATATCATGGATCCTTGGTCCAATGATGAAGTTCTTTCACTTTTGAGAATCAGATCTAGTATGGATAACTGGTTTCCTGATTTTACTTGGGAACATGTCTCCAGGTAAATCATACACATACATGATCTATTCATTCACTCACCTATATGGATGGATACATGTGTGTGCATTACTATATATGCATGTTTCTTTAATACCAAACCCAAATTATATATTTATCAGGCTTTTTTCCATTGTATTAATTCTATGTTTTCTACTCTAGTGAACTTTACATGTACACACACAAAAAGAATAGATGTTTTTTTGTGTAAAGTTAAGAATCTTTAGCCAGCTGCCCTTTTTTCCTATCATGTTAACTTTGTTGAAATATTCTAAGCATCCATGCGTACATCTTTTTGCTGTTATTCTACATGATGTCAGCATGTATGTTCTTTTAATTCACTTGAATAGTTTAAAGGAGTTCTGTTTATAATGTGTACATTGAGTTTAGTGAATTTTGTATTGTTGAGAGAAACAGGAAGATGGCAGAGTTTGGTTTCAAAAGAAGTGCTGACAAGTGCAAGCAAAAATTTGAAGCCGAAACAAGAGACTTTAATCGCTTATGCTTCAACAAGCCGAGATTTGACAGTGAACTTGAAGAGCTTTGTCATGGCGACAAGATGCAGAAAAAGAATGAAGAAGAAGATAAAGACGCGGAAGGAGAGCTTCTTGCAGGAAATGTGGCAATCAACAACCTACCCGAGCAACCAACACATGAAGAATTGAAAAAAAGTACAGCGTCGTCCTCAGCATCGAAACAAAACCACCAAATTAAGAAGAGAAAACGAGAAAAGAAGTTTGAGAGTTTTAAGGAGTTCTGTGTAGATATTGTTAACAAGATGATGGTTAAACAGGAAGAAATGCACAACAAGCTCCTCCAAGATTTTTTGAGTAGAGATGATGAAAATATTGCACGAGAAGAAGCTTGGAAAAAACAAGAAATGGAAAATTTCATCAAAGAGGCAGAAGTTAGAACACGTGAACAAGCGATAGCTGGTGATAGACAAGCTACAATAACTGAAATAATGAACAAGTTGACATCCCAAGAAGCCTTTGAGAAAATAGCAGTAAATTATGAAGAGCTTCTAAAAGTATCAAACACTTTATCGTCCCTTACTTGCTCGTATCAGAATATTTTACCTCAAAACAACAGTTCGTCCACCGAAACCTTGTCGCATTCAAACCCTAGTAATTCAACATCAAATCTACCTCAAGACCATGACTACAAAACACCTTCACTATCTTTTCCACTAGTAAAACCTCAAAAACCCTCCGACGAAAGAGACGATATCGGGAAGAGATGGCCTAAAGATGAAGTGTTGGCACTGATAAACATGAGGTGCAAATTGTACGCAAACAATAGTAACAACAATGAGGAAGGTGCAGCAAGCGGAAGCAAAGGTTCATTGTGGGAGAGAATCTCGCAAGGGATGATGGAGTTGGGATATAAGAGGAGTGCAAAGAGGTGCAAGGAGAAATGGGAAAACATAAACAAGTACTTCCGGAAAACAAAAGATGTAAACAAGAAGAGATCTGTTGATTCAAGGACATGCCCATACTTTCAACAATTGAGCAGTTTGTATGATCAAGGGACACTAGTGGCTCCAGATACTGATGGACTCACTTCCGAAAACCAATCACAAACTTCTTCGTAGCTTGCACCAAGGGAAATAAAGAGGATTCGAGTTTCTAAGTTATTTCTTTCAGCTTTCAATTTTGGAGTTCTGTTTCATGTTTTGTTTAGCTGTTGCATAACTGATGTTCCATATGCCTTGAACTTTTTAATAAGTAGCTGATTATCAACTCTATATGCTTTTCCTAACAACTTCTCCCTTAAGGTGTGGATAGTATATTATAATAAACTACTCGATAAAGCCGCGCTTCGCGGCGGCGTTGTAATATTTCTAAAAAAATTTAATATATAAACACTTATTCTACTTCCAATAAAACTAGTCAATAAAGCCGCGCTTCGCGGCGGCGTTACAATATTTTTTAAAAAAATTCAATATATTTATGTTATATTATAATATTAATATTAATATTTTATAAATTAAATAATCTTATCTAATGAATCGATTTCTTGTTAATCACGATTCTTTTGATTGAGTTGCTCTCTCGTTAAAACCGAAATCCCAACTTTAACATATATTATAAAGACTTATATAATAATTTTTATTCATAAAATCGAACCGTAAAAATTAAAAAAATATATATATACATGACATCAGTATCAAATTCTAATAGTTAATACAATCTTTTCTAGTGAGCCATCTTCCCGTTAAATACGTTTCGAGCAGCTCTTATTTGGAACTGAAATTCTAACTTCATTATATAAACAGAGTAAATTTCAATTTTTATATTCTTTAAACTTTCTAATATTTTGGAGTTTTAAAAGATGAAAATACATCTTAAATTTTTTGTATATTATAGATATTCATGTATTTATTTATAGCTTCCGCATGTGAATGTCTTTCTGTTATGTTAACATATCAAAAAAAAATTAAATACGAAGACTTTTCGTGACGGGAATAATATTAAATTTATGGATATATTTTTCTAATGCAAGTATAATTAATATAAAAAAGTTAAAATAAAGAATTTCTAGGAAAAAAAGATATATAGTTTAAAAAAATTCGTATAAAACATCTCCCCCGTCCTCATATTCTACTTCCAATAAAACATTTTATTTTAGGTATTCCTTATATATTCAAACATCTTTTATACGATCTTCTCTAATGAACCGCTTTCTCATTGAACACGGTTATTACTCTTGATCCGCTCTCTCGTTAAGACCAAAAATCTAACTTTTACATATATAACTTGTATGATAATATTTATCAATAATAATTAAATCCTAAAAATAAATGAAATTTATAAGATCAATAAGATAATTTAGTAGCTAATACAATCTTTTATAGTGAGCCGTCTTCCTGTTAAACACGTTTCGAGCCGCTCTCGTTTGGGATCGAAATTCCAACTTCATTACATAATTACATATTATTGATGATACTTATCTTACACAACAACAATGAATCGGTTTCTCAGTGAACACGGTTATTACTCTTGATCCGCTCTCTCGTTAAGACCAAAAACCTAACTTTTACATATATAACTTGTATGATAATATTTATCAATAAATTAAATCCTAAAATTAAATGAAATTTATAAGATCAATAAGATAATTTAATACTCCCTCCGTCCCACTTTTATTGTCCACTATTTCCTATTTTCTTTGTCCCAAAATAATTGTCCACATTTGTTGTGGAATAAAAACTAGGTTACGAATATTGCGGCTAGGGTTTATGTGTATTTAATGCAAAGGGGTTGGTGAGCTTCAAGCTTTAATGGCTGTCTCCGTGTTCGGGACTAATCGGTCCTCACAGAGTGCCTACGTATCTCGTATTGAGAATCAAGCCAAGACGTAGTTCTAGGTGATGGTGCCCTCGAGGCTATGGCGGCGAGAGCTCACCTAGGACGCAGTGGCTTCTATGTCCTTATTCGAGGATTAAGCCGAAAACGTGGTGGGTGACGTATGGAGCTCTGTCCAACGTAGTTCTGAGAATGAGGGGTCAGGCCCTTATATAGGCTGAGAAGCCTTAGAATTATGGTAGGAGTAGGTGTCTTGGTGGACAAGCCACCTCTTCAAGGAAGGTTCTAGACCCCTTCCTTGTGGGAATCAGTTTCCATGTTGAGATATGTATCTTGGAGGCTAAGTCAGGCAAGAGTTATATCCTTGTTTGACTCTTATTTGCTGAGCTGTTTAGTACCTCTAATATTAATTACGAAATTAATATTATAAATAGGGTTTGGGCCCATCTGATGGGCCCCACGTTTGGACCATTCTAGGTCTAATTAATGCCACATTAAATGTGTCTTTAGGGCTTATCTTTAGCCCATATCATTTGCCCCCCAACTTCTAGGAAAACTGATCAGGTTTTCCTTGAAGTTTTAACGGCCTTTCCGAGACTTGGGTCAGGGTTTATTGCTCTTACGCGAGTACTTTCAACAATTTCATCTTAATGTAAAGCGTGGAGCGACCGACGCATTTACGACGATGTTGAACGACACTAAACGGTGTTAATCAGCACTACACAGCGCTAGTCAGCCTTAAACAACGTTTAAATAGTGTTAAACGATGTTTAACGGCATAAAACGGCACTAACGGCACTAATCGGCGCTAATCTGTGCTAGTCGGCACTAATCTGTGCTAATCGGCACTAATCTGTGCTTAAACGGCACTAATCTGTGCTAATCGGCACTAATCTGTGCTTAAACGGCACTAATCTGTGCTAATCGGCACTAATCTGTGCTTAAACGGCACTAATCTGTGCTAATCGGCACTAATCTGTGCTTAAACGGCACTAATCTGTGCTAATCGGCACTAATCTGTGCTTAAACGGCATTAATCTGTGCTAATCGGCACTAATCTGTGCTAATATTAATCTCGTTTCAGTACTGAAAATCATCCGAAACTCGCTGAAAAAGTCGAGATCTAGGTCTACAAACTATCCGAGAACTGCTGAAAAAGTCGGGTTCTAGGACCACAAACTACCCGTGATCGGCCGGATCAACGGGTAGCTCGTGGTCGGCTACACGGTGATCGGCCGAAGAGTCCAAAATGCCGTGATGGGCCTGACGGTGGTCGGCCTGACGGTGGTCGGCCTGACGGTCTTGAAATGTCATGGTCGGCCGGCCCGTGGTCTTCCGCTTCGTGGTCGGCCACTCCGTGGTCGGATGCGTCATGGTTGGCCACTCCGTGGTCGGTCGAAGGCCTTCAAAATAGGGTGGTCGGCCGGTTCGTGGTCTTTCGCTTCGTGGTCGGCCACTCCGTGGTCGGCTGCGTCGTGGTTGGCCACTCCGTGGTCGGCCGAAGGCCTTCAAAATAGGGTGGTCGGCCGGTTCGTGGTCTTCCGCTTCGTGGTCGGCCACTCCGTGGTCGGCTGCGTCGTGGTTGGCCACTCCGTGGTCGGCCGATGGCCTTCAAAATAGGGTGGTCGGCCGGTTCGTGGTCTTCCACTCCGTGGTCGGCTGCGACCCTCCAAGTGTCGTGGTCGGCCACTTCGTGGTTGGCTAAAATGCCCGGACCTGAAAATCATCCGTGGTCTTGAGGATCAAGAATCTCGATCTTGATCTCAAGTCACTATTTTGGTCATTCGTGACTTCGTTATCTTAAGGATCAAGAATCTTAATCTGATACCCGGAGCTCAAGATATGGCCCAAACAGAGTCAATAGTCCGTGTGGGACTGAAAATCAGTCTTGGTTGGCTGACGCCCTCCTCGGAGCTTGGTTTTGAACCTTGAGTTCATTCATGGTTGTTGGTTATCATCAACCCTTGACTCTCATCCTTGTGATAAAGTTCTTTAGTTCTTACCTCATCCTTGTTTCTCATGGAGGAGGTCTTCCTTCTCGGTTTGATCATTCAGGTAGTTCACTTGCTCCTTAGTGATTGACCTTAGGCCTGGTATGCCTTTGTTGGTTTTCAACCCTTTAGCTTGATTCTAGGTTTCCAACCTTATTCTTATGCTCATATAACCTTTCTTAGGTCTCAACTTGACTGACGACTCTTGATTCGAGTCCTTAAACTCAAACGACAAGCTCAATTGGAGGTAGACAGCCTTGTTGGCCATCAAGGCTTAAATTTTGTGTCGGGATTTGAGATTCAAGATTTTAAGTATTGAATGACAAAGGACCTCTTATCTCAACATTCTCACTAATAGTTTCTGTGCTTTTAAGGCATTATCAGGGAGCCAACCAGTCTCAAGATGAGCTTTGAGAGGGTCTATCCTTCAGCTTACACCAACTGGTGCTACCAATTTCGAATCGATGGTGGGGTCTTTAGGACCTGGAAGTAAAAACTCTCTACATAATTTTCTATCTCAGAAGAGGTGAACTTAAATAGGGCATCGGCCTTAATGTTCTCATTTCTTGGAATGTGCTCCTCATAGCGCTCATCATACTGAGTCATATCAGCCTTCACAACTCTCAAATACTTTGTCATAGTTTCATCCTTAGCTTCAAATTCACCATTCACTTGCGAGACTACCAGTCTTGAATCTCCAAAAACTTTGAGGTTCTTGACCCTCAGTATTCTGGCCAAGCCCAATCCGGCTATCAAGGCTTCATATTCAGCTTCATTGTTGGTAGTAGGAAAATCTAACTTCAAAGCATACTCAACTGTGAACCCATCGGGGCTTTGCAAAACCAAACCTGCACCACTACATTTTGTTTTTGATGCTCCATCAAAATAGAGCACCCAATATTCCTTCTGATCAGGTACAAGCTCTTCATCTTTATCCTCACTTCTAGGGGTGGTTACTATCTCCTGCCCCCCGACTTCTTGGTTGCTAATGGTACATTCAACCACGAAGTTAGCCAATGCTCGAGCCTTGATGGCTGTCCGAGGTTTATATGTGATGTCAAATTTTCCAAGTTCGATCGTCCACTTGGCTAGCCTTCCACTGGCCTTCGAGCTATGCAAAATATTTCTCAACTACTGGTCCGTCAGGACTTCAATCTTGTGTGACTGAAAGTATGGTCGTAGCTTCCTCGAAGCTGTTATCAATGTCAATGCAAACTTCTCAATGGGAGAGTAATTTAACTCAGCCCCGTGCAACACCTTGCTCACGTAGTAGATGGGTTTTTGAACCTTGTTCTCCTTCCGAATGAGGACGACACTCAGTGCTTGTTCAGATACCGCCAAATATAAGTAAAGAGTCTCCCTAGGACTAGGTTTGGCCAACAACGGGGCTTTAGCCATGTATTTCTTCAATTGTTCAAAGGCCTCTTGGCTTTCCGTGGTCCACTCAAAATTTTTCACCTTATTTAGCGCTTGAAAGAAAGGCAAGCACTTATCACCAGACTTGGAGATGAATCTCCCTAGAGCGGCCACTCTGCCGGTTAATTTCTGTACGTCCCTCACAGAATGAGGTGATTCCATGTCTAAGATTGCTTTGATCTTGTCGGGGTTGGCCTCTATGCCTCTTTTCGAAACCATCAAACCCAAAAATTTTCCCGATCCAACGCCAAAAGCACACTTGGTTGGATTCAGCATCATCTTGTGGTGCCTCAGCACTTCGAATGCCTCTCTGAGGTGCTTAATGTGATCTGCCTTGAGTAGGCTTTTAACTAACATGTCATCAACATAGACCTCCATGGTTTTTCCAATCAGATGGGCGAATATCTTATTCACCAGTCGTTGGTAAGTAGCTCCTGCATTCTTTAGACCAAAAGCCATAACAAGATAGCAGAAAACACCAAAGTCAGTTATGAAAGATACCTTAGGGATGTCATCCTTGTGCATCTTAATCTGATTGTAGCCACTGAACCCATCCATGAAGCTCAACATCTCATGTCCAGCTGTGGCATTTATCAACATGTCTATCCTCGGTAGAGGAAAACAATCCTTCGGGCATGCATCATTCAAATCAGCGAAGTCTATACACATCCTCCATTTCCCATTTGCATTCTTGACCATAACAGGGTTAGCTAACCATTCAGGAAACTGAATCTCTTCACTAAACCCAGCCTCTAAGAGCTTGTCAACTTCTTGTTTAATGGCCTCCTGCCTTTCAGGAGCAAAATTCCTTTTTTTTCTGCTTTATTGTCTTCCACCCAGGATCAACATTCAACTTGTGAGTTATGAGTTGGGGATCAATCCCTGGCATGTCAGCTGTAGTCCAAGCAAACACATCAATATTTTCTTGCAAGAATGCTATCAACTTGCCCTTCAGGGGTTCTTTCAAAGATGCTCCCATATAAGTAACTTCTCAGCTCGCTTGGCCGTCATGGCTTCAATGTTTGTCTTGGTCTTGGGTGTTGAATGTCGATGTTCGAAGGTTGAACGCCAAAGTTTGAAATCAAGGGTTTTCAATCTCAATGGTGTTTTAAATCACCGAAATATCTATCAGAGCTGCCGGTCCAAGGCCAGGGGGTTTCTGGTTAGCCCCACGAGGTCTTGAACCTTCCCTAGGAGGTTTTCAAAACGAAGTTTCAACCTTTGGATCTTAATTGGAGGTTCATGACCCCCTCAAGTTTGGCCTTCATAACTAACCTTGGCCTTCATGGCTAATCTTGGCCTTCATGGCTAACAGCTTCTGTTCTTCAACCTAGGATTCGGGGTTGATTCCTCGATTTTGATTCCGATAAATGCAATCCCATTGGCTTCTTGCCTTTTAAACTTCTGAGACGAGAGCTTGCTTGAACTTCTTAATCCTTGCTTAAGGTTATCTATTGGCCTTCATCCTTGGATCCTTAATCCAAGTACTTAATAAGTATTGAAGAGTAGCTAGTCCTTAACATCCTCGGCCTTTCATGGCTTTGACTGTTGCATATGGCTTTTATCTTCTTTTCTTTTATCCAGGGTCCTTTACAGACTTAAACTCTTACTTGGTTGCGTTGTAACCCAACTCTTGACCCTTCGGGATCTTCACCTATGCATTTGTTTGTTTTCCATTCATGTATTCTTTTATTTTCGGTACTCGGTCATCCTTCACTTGCACTCATCGGGTGCTCAGCACATAAATAAAATCACTCAATCAATGAATGGAAATCAAACTTGCATTAATAACTTGAAATGGGTTCAACCCTTACATAGAGTACTACTGTCCTACTCGGAGCAACATGCTCTGCAATGGTTTCAATGAACCTTAATTCTGCTTCTACTAGATGAAGCTAAGTCCTACTAGGATAACTTGAGCCCATCGGGGCATTGCAAGACTAGGCCTGCATCACTTGATTTTGTTTCACTTGATTTTGTTTTTGATACTTCATCAAAATAAAGCACCCACTACTCCTTCTGGTCTTCTCATTCTTATTCTGAAGTTCACTTCCTGCTTGGGGTACTACCTCCTGCCCCCCGACTTCTTGGTTGTCCATGGTACATTCAACCACGAAGTCAGTTAACGCCTTAGCCTCAATGGCTGTTCGAGGCTTCTGTGTGATGTCCTCTACTGGCCTTTCTCGGTGTTCCTTGTTACTGCGGATATCCATGTCTTCAATCGAAAGGACCTGCCCCCCGACTCCGTCAGGCCTTAACGACTACATAACAGCTTCGTGCCATCTTTTGATTGCCTTTATGTTCTCCAACACCATTCCTGGTTGGGAACTTGATCTTCATATGATAAGTTGAGGCAACAACCTTGAATGCATGAAGTCCAGTCCTTCCGAGGATAGCATTGTACGTTGAAACCGCCTTGATTACCAGGAAGTTCAACATCTGAGTGGCCTTCTTGGGCTCCTGTCCAATAGTCACAGGCAATTGGATAGTCCCTTCAACTTTGGATCCTACTCCATTAAATCCATATATAGGCATATTGGGGGTCAACTGAGATTCATTGTACCCCATCTTCACAAATGCATCATGAAACAGAACGTCAACAGAAGCTCCACTATCTATCAAGACTCGCTTCACCTCTGAGTTTCCAATCACAGGAATTATGACCAACGGGTCGTCATGGGGGAACTTCATCCCTTCGAGGTCTGAATCATCAAAACCAATTATTATTTCAGTCTTGGCACGCTTCGGGGCCTCTCCCACGATGTGTATCACTTCCCTAGCATAAGCCTTCCGAGAATTCCTTGTTGTGCCGGCCGCAGTCGGGCCTCCTGAGATCATGTTGATTACTGGCCCTCGGGGCTGTGGGTTGCGATCTTGATCATCATCCCTCCTATCATACTCTCTTCTCTGATTACCACGGTCGTCACCCTTAGTGAAGTGGCTCAGTTTCCCTCTATGAATCAAAAACTCGATCTCATCTTTGAGTTGCTTGCAATCATCAGCGTCATGCCCCACATCTCTGTGGAATCTGCAATACTGATTCTTGGTTCTCTTTGCGGGATCATCCCTGAGTGGCTTCGGCCATCAGAAATCCTCATCCTTCTCAATTTCCAACAAGATTCGACTCCTAGGAGTATTCAACCTTGCATACTCAGTGAACCTTGGTCCTTGGTTCTTCTTAGGGACATAGTCGGAGTCCTTGCTAGTTCGGGGATACTTGTCCCTAACATCATACTCCTGGTCATCACACTCATGGTCTTGCTTTCGCTTCTTGGAGTCGTTGTTACCTTTGTCATTGCCTCCTCTAGCTTCCTTCTTCATGCTATCCTCAGCCTTGATATACTTGTCAGCCCTTCGCTGGAGCTCGGCCATGTTTTCAGGAGGATGCTTTGCTAATGACCTTTTAAAGAATAGATCAGTGGTTCCGTGTTCTCAGGCTACCATGGCCACCTTATTCTCCAAATCAGTGATATTCAATGTCTTCTTAGTGAACCTCTTGAGGTTATCTCTCAGATTTTCGTTCTTCCCTTGCACTACATACATGAGGGATGCAGAACTTTTCTCATGAACTCTCCCGCTAATGAATTGGCTGACAAAAGCGGCGCTCAACTCCTTAAAAGAGCCAATCGAATTCGCAGGTAGGCGGCTATACCATCTTTGAGCCATGCCCGACAGGGTTTGAGGGAACGCCCTACACTTCAAGGCGTCGCTTGCAGGCTGCAACAGCAGTACATTTGAGAACGTCCTAACATGGTTTGCGGGATCACCCGTTCCATCATAAGCCTTAATTGTCGGCATCTTGAACTTCTTTGAGATATGAGCATTCATCACCTCCTCAGTAAACGGGGGTGTGGGATCATCAGGATCCCCAAGTGGCATCAGATCCTTGGGGTTGCTCCTGGGGGTTTCCACCCTTGTTGTTCTTCCAGTTGGGGCGTCGACCCTTCTCTACCTTCTTGAAGACCTCTCCAGATCTATAATGGGAATCGGTCCTGAGGTTGGAGGAGGTTGAGTTTGATTCAACCTAGCTTGTTCTCTCGCAACATCTTCCTTTATCCTAAAAATCTCGGCCTCATGAGCCTTGATTCTCTCAGCAGATGTCAATGGGGGTCCATCATGGATAGTTTTTGTTCTCCTTCTTGGTTTTCTGCTAGCACGTCGCCTCCTCGGGGCTTCATCACGATCATCATCATCAGACGATGAATCATCAGTATAGGGGCCAGAGTAGTCAACATACTCTCGATCTCGGATATATAAGGCGTGGCCACTTGGTCCAGGACCTTGAGTAATTGGAGGGTAGTTAGGCAAGCCATACATCATGTTGGTATTCAGGGGGAGATCCGTAGTATGGATCTGTACCCCCGGTGGTAACGGGCGATTGGGATCAACCAGAGGAGAAACCACCATCTGAAGAGAGCTGGTTTCTTGGCCTGGGTGGACGACCATGGGTAATGTTCTCTCAGCATGGGGATTCGTCCCTGAAGGTTGAGAAACTTGAGTTTGGGTGATCGCCCCTCTAGTTGGGGGTACTTGCTCAGTGACAGGCGGAGCAGAGCTAATTGGTAAAGCCTCGGTAGAGCTTGGTGCTGTTCATCGTGTAGTTACCATGGTTGATGTCTTCTTCCCACAGACGGCGCCAAATGTTGTGGAATAAAAACTAGGTTATGAATATTGCGGCTAGGGTTTATGTGTATTTAATGCAAAGGGGTTGGTGAGCTTCAAGCTTTAATGGCTGTCTCCGTGTTCGGGACTAATCGGTCCTCACAGAGTGCCTACGTATCTCGTATTGAGAATCAAGCCAAGACGTAGTTCTAGGTGATGGTGCCCTCGAGGCTATGGCGGCGAGAGCTCACCTAGGACGCAGTGGCTTCTATGTCCTTATTCGAGGATTAAGCCGAAAACGTGGTGGGTGACGTATGGAGCTCTGTCCAACGTAGTTCTGAGAATGAGGGGTCAGGCCCTTATATAGGCTGAGAAGCCTTAGAATTATGGTAGGAGTAGGTGTCTTGGTGGACAAGCCACCTCTTCAAGGAAGGTTCTAGACCCCTTCCTTGTGGGAATCAGTTTCCATGTTGAGATATGTATCTTGGAGGCTAAGTCAGGCAAGAGTTATATCCTTGTTTGACTCTTATTTGCTGAGCTGTTTAGTACCTCTAATATTAATTACGAAATTAATATTATAAATAGGGTTTGGGCCCATCTGATGGGCCCCACGTTTGGACCATTCTAGGTCTAATTAATGCCACATTAAATGTGTCTTTAGGGCTTATCTTTAGCCCATATCATTTGCCCCCCAACTTCTAGGAAAACTGATCAGGTTTTCCTTGAAGTTTTAACGGCCTTTCCGAGACTTGGGTCAGGGTTTATTGCTCTTACGCGAGTACTTTCAACAATTTCATCTTAATGTAAAGCGTGGAGCGACCGACGCATTTACGACGATGTTGAACGACACTAAACGGTGTTAATCAGCACTACACAGCGCTAGTCAGCCTTAAACAACGTTTAAATAGTGTTAAACGATGTTTAACGGCATAAAATGGCACTAACGGCACTAATCGGCGCTAATCTGTGCTAGTCGGCACTAATCTGTGCTAATCGGCACTAATCTGTGCTTAAACGGCACTAATCTGTGCTAATCGGCACTAATCTGTGCTTAAACGGCACTAATATGTGCTAATCGGCACTAATCTGTGCTTAAACGGCACTAATCTGTGCTAAGTCTTCTTTTCTACAAATTCGAACACCTATTCTACTTCTAATATGTTAAATGATATGTTTATATTTATTACTGTTTAAAATTCAAAAATTCTAGAAAGTTAGAAAAATAGATTGAGACGATCTTAGAGCGCCACCTAAACTCCCGCGTATCCTCCTTTATATATATATATATATATATATATTGATTTTTAATTATTTTTCCTATAAATTCGAACTTTTCTCCTCACCTTTTCAATTTCCAATAGAACTCTAATTATATGTATTATCTAAAAATTCGAATTATTTTTTACAAATTTGAAGACATGTTCCACTTTCAATAGAATTTTTAATTATATGTCCTCCCTATAATTAGAACTCTTCTCCTCTATAAATTCGAACTCCCATTATACTTCTAATATGTTATAAGATATTTTTTATTTATTAGTATTTAAAATTGTAAAATTCTAAAAATTTGAAAAAAAAATTTAGGGCATCTAATTTTTTTATACATAAATTTATCTAATATTATATAATCAATATGAAATTTTAATCGTTAACACAGTCTTCTCTAATGAAGTGTTTTCTCGTTAAACACAATTCTTCCTACTAAGCTGCTCTCTCGTTTAAACCAAAATCTCAACTTTTACATATATTATAAATACTTGTATAATAATTTTTATCCATAAAAGTCGAATCTTTAAAATAAAAAAAAAACTATAACATCAAATATTAAATTCTAATAATTAATAATATATTACCTAATGAGCCGTATTCCCGTTAAACATATTTCGAGCCGCTGTCGTTTGGTATCGAAATTCCAACTTCATTACATATTATTGATGATACTTATCTTATAATATAATTTATTTGCTTAAAACTAAAACCTAAAAATAAAGTGAATTCCAATTTTTACTTTATCTGAACTTTCTAATATTTATGAAGTTTTAAAAAAGGAACATATATCTTATTTTCTCAGTATGTTATATATACTCCTGAACTATATTTAATTACCGTTCCGTAGGGAAATTTCCTTCTGTTATATTAACACATCAATTTTTTTAAAATACGAAAACTTTTTCATTTTTCACCGTCACCGTATTCTACTTTCAATTGAACATTTAATTATGTGTCACATCTATATATTCAAACACATATTTTACTTTCGATAAAATTTTTAATTGTATGTCTTTTTTATAAATCCGAACTCTTATTCTTTATAAATTTGAACTCATATTCTACTTCCAACAGAACTTTTAATTATATGTCTAACAAAAATCTATATTACTTCCAATAAAACTTTAAATTATATGTCTTCCCTATATATTCTTCTCTATAAATTTGAACACATGTTCTACTTCAAATAAAATTTTTAATAATAAATTCGAACTCTTATTCTCTATATATTCGAACTACTATTCTACTTCCAATAGAATTTTTAATCATATGCCTTATAAATATCTATTTTACTTCAAATAGAACTTCTAATTATATGTCTTCCCTATTAATTCGAACTCTTCTCATATATACATTTGATATGGGCTAAAAATAAGCCCTAAAGACACAATTAATTACTTGACTTCTATCTATATTACTTGTGACCACGTACGCTTGCGTGATTTTGTGTTAACACCGCTCAACCCTCCTTTTAATGATTCATTGTACTTTTCTTATTTATTTATTTTTAAAATATTACAAATTTTTTTTAATTTGTTGAAATAAAATTATGGCTATTAAATTTATTATTTTCATTATTGGAAGTAATTCATAGTTTATATAAAATCTTATTTTTTCTGTTAAATTTTTAAATGATTTGAATCAAAATTTAATAATTTTTGGGTATTACTTTATTTTAAAATCTTTTTACACAAAATTTACAAACAAAAATTAATATTTATGAAATATAAATAGTTCAATTATTTGATGGAATATTACGTTTTACAATGATAACTTCAACGATTTTGTTAAATTTAATTATTTTTAAAGTCAAATAATTATTAAATCATTAAATTTAAATTAAATAAAAATTTTGTTAATGAATACTCTATGGTAACACACCTCATGATGTTAGCCCAATGTAACACCTTTTATAACTAAAGTAACATACTTTTATGCCTATGGTAACACCACAATCAAAAGGTTGCGATAGGTCAAAATTTTCATAGCTATGGTAACACCCATAGTGGTAACACCCATGCCAAAAGGTTGCTATAGGCCATCTATGGTGTAGTGCGTGCACTAATGACAATGAAAGAACATTCGGATTGATGATCCACTCCCCTCGACTTCCAATCAACGAACAACTCCTCCGGAGACACGTCTCCAAGGGGTGATCCCCAAGGTGTGATCCAAAATCCACTAATTCAAGGAACGAATCCCCAATTGCAGATGGTGATTTCACCTCTAGATAATGAACCACAAGGAGCACATATCGCCACCACCATCGTGCTAATCCCAATAACTCAAAACTCTGTTTATGGGTTGTCACCATTCCCAATTGCTGATGGAACCATTGATTAATTTACTCATGACAAGTATGTGCGTGAATACATTGAAGGCTTGGTCCATTTATTAGAGGAAATCAAAGTTTATCCGGATCAGACACCAAAGACGACTTCTCATCTGAAGAAGATGAAGAAGAGGACGTCAGTTCTAGCAAGAGACGTCAAGGCAAGGAGCCCGTCATAGGATCAAGACGTTCTTAACCCCAAGGGACACAAGGAATGGCTCTTTAGGCCATAAACGAAAGGATTTGGGGGCTCAAATTACTCATCCATCGTAGCCGATTATGGGTTTAATGAATTCAGGGACGAATCCCCTCTGGACAGTGGTGTCGCCCCTCCAATGCACCGTTGGGACTATAGATGTCCATCTCCATTATTAAACGATGAACTTAGGTTCCCACCAATAGGATGTCATTCATCGATAGTAGGAGTAGCCAGCAACACAAGGCATACGTACCTCAATGTATTCAAGGCCTAGAACACCAATGAAGGAGTCATGATTTCCCCGGACCCTATATTGATGACGATTTGTCATCCACTGAAGAAGATAACTATCTCAGAAGGAGAACCAGGGAAGGAGCTCGAATGAGGGTTAGGGCCTTCTCAGCCCCGAGGATCCAAAGGACTGGTTCCCAAGACTTCAGGAGGGAGGATATATAATCGCTCATGAAGCACATATCCGAAAATTAAAGAAAGATCTCGAAGTACAATAGGCTAGGCAGCCCCAAAGGCTAGGACCCCCATGTTATTAATTTGAGTGATACACCTATGAGGAGAAGGGTTGATACATAAAGGAATGATCCTGATGATTCTATGCCTCTAGGAGATCATGATGATCCTATCCTATCATTCGCCAACAAGATAATGAATGCTCATATCTCAAGAAAATTCAAGACGCCCACCATCGAGGTATGTGTTAGGGCAGGAGACCCCGATAATCATGTGAAGACATCTTCCAATGCACTACAAATTTTAACTTGTGATTGACGTAATCAAGTATAGGGCGTTCCCTCAAACCCTAGGGGGCATGACACAACGATTGTAAAGTCGGTTGCTCCCGAACTCAATCAGCTCCTTCAAAGGACTAAGAAGGGCATTCGTCACCCCGTTTATTGATGGAAAGTTCATGAGAAACGTTTTACATGCCCAAGAATGTGGAACAAGGAAAGAATGAATCCTTGAGGGATTACATGAAGCGAATTACCAAGGAAGCCTTGAAGGTCCCGAACCTGGGTGATAGAGTAGTCATCAAGGTAGAGGAAAGTGTAAGGGAAGCCTTAACCCCTGTTGGAGGCAATAGAAGTAATGACAAGTAGCGAAGGTGGTCACGAGTAGAATGTTAAGGATATGTATCCTCGAACAAGTAAAGACTCTGACTCTCCAGGGAAGAAGAATAATCAAGGATCGTGGTTCACCGGCTATGCACATTTGTTTACTCCAAAGTGCCAAATCCTGATGGACATTGCAAAAGATAAGGATCTCTGATGGTCGAAACGAGAAGAGAAACAAGAACCAATGTTGTCAGGAAGTGAGAAATAAATTTCACAATTGTAGACAGCTGAAACACAAGATCAAGTTTCTGGTCCGAAGAACAAGGATGGCCAATAGGGTAACCTAAGGCAGGACTATGAAGTAGAGATTATAAAAGGAAGGATGGCGATCAAGATCACAATCCATAGCCCCGGGGGGCGATGATAAACATGATTTCTGAAGACCCCACGATGGTCGGAAATACAAGGAGCTCTCATAAAGCTTACGCTTGAGAAGCTATGCATATTGTAGGAGAAGCTCTATAATGAGCAAAAACTGAAATGGCATTTGCCTTTGATGATTCTGACTTGGAAGGGGTGAAGTGCCTACATGATGGCCCATTCGTCATAACACCTGTGATAGGCAACTCGCAAGTGAAAGGAGTCTCGGTAGACAATGGTACTTCAGTGGATATCTCGTTTCATGATGCATTCTAGAAGATGGGATACAACGATTCTCAAATGATCCCCTCCACTATGCTCGTCTATGGATTCTATAGAGTTGAGTCAAGAATTAAAGAAACTATTCGGCTATCCATGATAATAGGACGAGAGCCTAGGGAGGCCACTCATATGTTGAACCTTTTGCTGGTTAAAGCAACTTCCGCTTACAATGTTATCCTTAGGAGGACAGGCTTAAGGCGGTTGCCTCAAGCTAAGACCTGAAGATCAAATTTCCTACAAGGAATATAGTTTACGAAGAAAAGAGAGAGCATTGCTATCCGGCCACCTTGAGGCCTGATGAAGTCGGGGGGCAGGTCCTCCCGATTGAAGACATGGATGTCCAAAAAGATCAGAAACAAAGAGGAAAACCCACCAAGGACTCGATCCCCATTCCCTTAGTTCCTAAAGAACCTGAAAAGTTACCTACATAAGGCATTACTGAATGAATCCTTGAAGGACGAATTATATGCACAAAAGAACGGTTTTTGTTTTCTTGGATAGTAGCTTATATGCCACGGGTCGATCCCAATTAATTACATAAACTAGACGTCCACCCGAATAGGGAGACGATGAAACGGAAGAAAAGAAATTTTGATTCCAAGAGGAAGGAAGGCCAATGGAGAATGAAGGATATGTATTGACTTCATTGATATGAAAGATGCATGTCTTAGTGACTACTTTCCCCTACCAAGGAACGATTCATTGACCAAT
The DNA here is from genome assembly GCA_037693485.1 of Kitagawia praeruptora. Classification (NCBI taxonomy): domain Eukaryota; kingdom Viridiplantae; phylum Streptophyta; class Magnoliopsida; order Apiales; family Apiaceae; genus Kitagawia; species Kitagawia praeruptora. The sequence goes on along the minus strand of CM075351.1, from coordinate 138,816,075 downwards.
GCAACAAAGGTGACGACCCAAAAAGGCGACATATTGAGGATTGAAGAATAAAATCTTTGAGCATCTTAGCAGGAAGACTATATAAGTCCATGGAAATGATGTGTTAATCAATAGCCTCGATCAGGCACATCACATCGAGCATTCTTATGAGGCATTTGAGGTGTTAAGGCACCACACGATGATATTGAATATGGCTAATGCACCTTCAGCATAGGATCAGGAATTTTTTTTGGTTTATGGTCTCCAAACATGGAAATTGATGCCAACCCCGATAAGAGTAGAGTAATCCTTGACACGGAACCTCCACGTGTTGACATAACCAAATTACGGAAAGTTAATGTATCTATACTTGGCTGTATTTGACACGGCTTTGAGTGTCGTCCTCGTAGAAGAGGTAGACAAGGTTCGAAAACCCATCTGTTACGTGTGAAAGGTCTTGTATGAGACAGAGTAACCACAATAAATCCCCAAGCACTAGCTAACTTCGTGGTTGAATACACCATTGACAACCAAGAAGTCGGGGGCAGAAGGTAGTACCCCAGGAGGGCAAAGGATTAGAGAAGGAGAATCTAGAAGCGGTACTCAATAAGCATTGGATCAATTTTGATGGAGAATCAAAAACAAAATTAAGTGAGAACATACCCCGATGGGTTCATGATTCCCCATCGACAAACAATGAGGCTGAACGCAAATCCGTGATAGCCATACTTGGTTTGGCTGGAGCCCCGAGGGTCAAAACCTTAAAGTCTGTGGAGACCTCAAGATCAGTAGTACCAAAAGTGAATGGTGAGTTCGAGGCCAGGGCTGGAACCGTGACAAAATACTTGAAGCTTGACTCAATTCAATGAGTGTTATGAGGGAGGAAAACGTAAAGGCTGGCATCCTATCAAGCCAAGGAACTTACGCCGAAGAGTCCTGACAAATGATGATTGCCTCCTCAAAGATAGAGAATTATTTTGAAAGTTCTTACTTCCAAGTCTTGGAGACCCGACGCGTTGATAGAAAAGATGATAACACCTATAGGTATGAAAAGTCATTGGATAGATCCTACAGAGGCTCGCCAGGAAACCGGTTGGTTACCCGACAATGCCTTGGAGGCATGAAAGTTGTCAATAAGAACACTGAGCCCTCAAAACGCGAATTTAGCCTTGAAAGAAATTTATCTGAAAAATAGGGGGGCAGTACTCGGGGGGCAGGACCCTTGCCCAAAAGATGACCCGATTTGGATTCTATTAGCTAGGCATGATGGCTGATGCCAGAAGTTATGTGCGATCGATATACAAAAACACACAACTATTGATCAATCCCCTGAAATATTGAAAACCATCAGTTCCACCATTCCCAGTGGCAAATGTCCAGAGGAACTACCTGATAGTTGTAATTGATACGTTCATGAAGTAGATTGAGGTCAAACCCCAAGCCTGGATAACCACCAAGTAAATGACACAATTCTTGTGGGAAAGTGTGATACATAGATATGGACTTCCACCAATCCTTGTAGCCAGAAATGGATGATAATTCAAAAACGAGGCTCTTACAAGCTGGAATTATTTGAAAGAAATGTGGTGCCTAGACTTGGCACACCCCAAACCTCAAGCTTTATCGTATATGAGCATCCGGTTAAGACACTTCACCTGATCAGATTAAGTGGAAATAAGGTTCGATGAAAGCACAAGCTTCTAGTTCTAAGGAATTGAAGGCTCTAATAGGCCATGTTCCATGCAATTGAAGGCTCGAATAGGCCGCGTTCAATGTAATTGAAGGCTCATCAAGTAATCAATCAAACTAGGAGAATTTGATGTTAAGTACAAGCCTAGGATGTCCATCAAAGCCCAGGCCATAGCTAACTTCGTGGTTGAATATACCATTAACAACCAAGAAGCCGGGGGGTAGGATGTAATAGACCAGGAAGGTCAGCAAGGTGAGAAGCCCCTGGAAGAAAAGAAGGAGTATTGAATGCTCTATTTTGATGGGGCATCAAAAACAAAAACCAGTGGTACAGGTTTAATTTTGCAAAACCCGATGGGTTCGCAGTCGAGTATGCCTTGAAGTTGGACTTCCAAACAACCTACAATGAGGCAGAGTATGAAGCTCTGATAGCCGGCCTTGGATTGACAAGAGCCCTGATGGTGAAGAACTTGAAAGTCTGTGGAGACTCAAAGCTGGTAGTCTCACAAGTCGATGGAGGGTTTGAGGCTAGAGAAAAGAATATGGCCAAATACTTGAGGATTGTGAAAGCTGCGATAGCCCAGTTCGACGAGTGCTACGTTGAGCATATCCCAAGGGAGGAGAATACAAAGGTCGATGCCTTATCTCAGTATACTTCTTCATAGGTCGAGACCCATTCTGCGAACGTCTACTTCCAAGTTCTGAGAACCCCTACAATTGATTCTAAGCTTATTGCTCCTATCGAGATAGGAGGATGCTGGATAGATCCTATCAAAGCACAACATGAGAATGGCTGGTTTCCAAACGATGCCACGGAGGCAGGGTAGCTAGCTGTAAGGAACTAAAAGGCTCGAAGAGGCCAAGTTCCATCCGAGTGAAGGCTTGTAGAGGCCGTGGTTCGTCCAACCAAAGGATCGAAAAGGCCACGTACCTTCAGAATAAGTTAAAAAAATATTTCAAGGAGTTAGAGCTCGAAACAAGCTTCGATTCGGTATATTGTAAGCTCAAATTGGAGCAACGAGCAAAAAGATATGGATTTTTCAATACTCATGGAACAAGCGGTCCTAATAATCAAGTTAAAGGACAAAAATGTGACCTCAATCCATGTCTTCAGGGGCTGGAATTTCAAGTCACGATTGACCTCCTATAGGTCTCAGAGGTAAGGTTGTGATGACTCAAGACCTAGTACAAACGAGGCTTTAAAAAAAAATTCATTTGAGGTTATAGAATGAGGTTATAGACCCCGCGACCAAGGTAAAATTGAGGCAAAATACGACCTCAATCTAGGTCATAGACCTCACGACCAGCCAAAAATGAAGGCTTGTAGCGAACTCAATTCAAGTCGTAATTGAGGTCGTAGAACCTCAAGACCTGGGTAAAATTGAGTCACTCCAAGATCTCTATCCAGGTCGTGCTTTGAGATGGTAGACCGCACGACCATTGATATTATGTGTCCTTACACGAGCTCAATCCAGGTCGTGGTTTGAGATTTTTAACCTCGCGACCACTGATATTTTGGGTCTTTACACAACCTCAATCCAGGTCGTGAATTGAGGTCATAAGCCTCATGACGAACACAAAGTAGAGGCCTTACACGACCTCAATCCATGTCTTGAATTGAGGTCTGAAACTTCACGATCTCTGAAAAATTGGGCCAATACACGACCTCAATCTAGCTCTTGGATTGAGGTGTAAAGCTCCACAACCTTGTTAAAATGAAGGCATTTCAAGACCTCAATCCAGTTCTTGAATTGAGGTCTAAAATCTCACGATCAGTGTCAAAATGAGGCCATACATGACCTCAATCCAGGTCATGGACTGAGGCCGTAAGCCTCACGACTAGCCTAAACTGAAGGTCTTACACGACCTCAATCCATGTTGTAATTGAGGTCCTAGAACCTCAAGACCTGTAATAAATGAAAGCCATGTGGCGCCCTCAAACCAGGCCTTAAAGTTGAGGTCCTGAAGACCCTAGACCTGGTCAATTTGAGGGCCTAGTTAGATCTCAATTCAAGTCTATCAGGGCTAGGACCCCCACACAAAATTACAAGAAATATTATTATTTAATAATAGAATCCGATTGGACTTTACTCAAGCGAAATTTTATCCGGGTAAGACAACCCTGATTTGGGTATAAAAGTTACTCAAATTTCGAATAAAATAAATAATATTATTCAATAATATTATTTTTTTTAAAAAATCACGACCTCAAATGAGGTCGGAGATGACCTCGGAAAAGCCCGCGAGCACTGCCTAAATGAACCCTTTGACGACCTCATTTAAGGTCGAAGTTGACCTCGAAAATAAACACGACCTGCTCCACAAATGAAGCAAAAGAACGACCTCAAATGAGGTCGGCTGGAAAAGTGCGACGTAGTGACATATTACAAGAAAATATTATTATTTAATAATAATTTTTAACAAATTATAATTATTTAATAATAAAATCCGATCGGACTTTATTCAAACGAAAATTTTATCCGGGTAGGACAACCCTGATTTGGGTATAAAAGTTATTCAAATTTGAATAAAATAAATAATATTATTCAAAAATATTATTTAAAAAAAAGTAAAAAAAAGTAAAAATTCAGCTCAGCTCGAAAAGTGTACGACCACACCCCAATTGGATGCTTAGACGACCTGAAACGAGGTCGCATATGACCTCGGAAATGTCTACGACCACTGCCAAAACGAAGGGTTGGACGACCTCAATTGAGGTCAATTGAAAAATTGTTGTTAGGTACCTCAGAGTTTGCAAAGTTGACAAATTGATCCCTCGGGTTTCGAAATTGACATATTTGTCCATTAAGTTTGAAATATTTACAAATTTATTCCTGAAGTTTCAAATTTAGCAAAAAGCTCCCTGGACTTTTCTAATTGACAGAAAATCCCACCTGGAAAAATTGAGAAAATGCACGGTTGCACAAATCTAATATTTTTGATTAAAATATTCGAAAATATTTTCAAGAAATTGTTCGATGACACCAAAAAACTACGAAATTTTTAATTTTTGTAGGATTGAGATCCCATAAATTATTTTAAGTCTCGTATAAGACCAAATAATTCATGAATGACATATTTAAGTTGTGAATAATGATCCAAAAAATACCCGTGGGTACAAGAAAATTCCTAAAATATTAGGAATAAATGAGAAAAATACCAGTGGGTACAAGAAAATTCCTAAATTATTAGGAAAAATTAAAATAAATACCTGTGGGTACATAAAAATTCCCATATTATTAGGAAAAATTAAGAACAATACCTGTGGGTACAAGAAAATTCCTAAAATATTAGGAATAAATAAGAAAAATACTCGTGGGTACAAGAAAATTCCTAAATTATTAAGAAAAAAATAAGGAAAATACCTATGAGTACGCAAAAATTCCTCAAATATTATGAAAGGTACAGAGAAGTATGAGGAAAATTATAGACATATTTTATTGACAAATTGAGCAATAATTTATGCTAATAATGCATAAAATCCTATGAAAGTTCTGAAATTGCTAAAAGCAAGCACAAGTTAAAGCCTCGAATAAGGTCAATCGTCGTAAATGTGTAGGTCACTCCACACTTTACAATAAGGTGATATATGTGAAACACTAGTGTAAACTAAAATCCCCATTTAAGGGTAGGAAAATTAAGAAGCCCCAGGTAAGGGATAAAAATGACCTCGAGTCTCGATTAAGGCAAATATAACTTCTACGAAAAACCTGATCAGTTTTCCTAGAAGTTGGGGGGCAAATGATATGGGCTAAAAATAAGCCCTAAAGACATAATTAATGTTGCATTAATTTGTTAGGTCGAATACACAATATATATAATCAAGTACTGTATGAGTAAATAACAAGAACACACGTTTTAGTACTTAAAACTGTTTGGAATTAATAATTCCTCTCTCAATGATGTAAAAATATCACAGAGAGCTGCTTAGGTTACAATGAATGATATTCGTTCACGATGGATACCCTTCTAGGGTTAACCTAACTGTATTTATAAGATATACAGCTACGTACAATCGTTAATTTATTCTCCTAAAATTAAGCTATACAATTGATATCAATTACGATTGCTACACGTCTTCTAAGTCAACTCAATCTCTTTGACAGCTATCCAATCTTCAAAGATATTGCTTCCATATTAATCTTGAATTAATCTTCAAACTCTGTTGACTTGTAGACGCTTCCAGTAGACAGACTTTAGCAAACTCTGTTGCTCTCCTAACCAGCAGTGTTTGCGCTTCCATGTGTTCAGCTAGCAGTGTTTACGCTTTCCTCTGTCAGCGTTTGCGCTTCCAGCTATCAGCATATACTCAAACTCTGCTATGACTGCTTTCAATAACAAGTTAAACTCTTTTTACCTATAACACTTAAACACTGATATTAAATCACATCAATTATATCTAACAATCTCCCCCAGCTTGTTCATTAGAAAAATGTACAAGTTCACAGTAATTGATGATGTCAAAACAATCAAATAAAAACACAGTGTTTAACATATAATCAGAGTTTAATCTTGACTTAGCAAAATCTACAGAAAATTCAAATTACTTACAAATTCTGTCTACCTAACCTCCTCAAGATCTGGAGTTGTTCTGAGATAGTCAATCAACAATCTTCTCTCAGCATTTTCAAGTTCAATCTGCATAGCTTCCTTGATCTCTCTTAAATCTGGATCATTCTCATCAGTTTGAAAGATAGCAGCTCTGAGATCGTAGATTTTGTTTCTTCTCATGTCATTTCCCAACCTGATATATTTCACTTCCTCAGACTTCACATTAAAATCCAGAACAGTAATTCCAAGATCAATCTTCAGCTTTGTAGTCCCCTTCTCCATTTCTACCAGATTGCCATTCCAATCTCTGTACTTAGGAACATACTTGGTGTTGTATTTCATTCCTCTTCTTGTAAGATTTTGAATCATCTTCTGTCTGAGCACATTTGCAACTGACTGAGCTCTTCGATTTCTTACTCTGAAAAGATACAGAACATATTCTAGTTCTTCCCAGTATTTTAAATCAATATCATTCTCACCAATCTTAAACACTGTTCCATCATTCATGAAATATAGCAGAAAATCCTTCTCTAAACTCTTCTGATAGACAAGCTGTACTGACTCCAGTCTGTCTAAACTCTCTTGAGTGACACCACGACCTGGAACAGCCAGTGAAGAAGGATCTCTGGGACCAACATGTTGTCTTTTGTCCCTGTGTGAGCCTATACCTCCTTTGTTGTATCCGATTTTACCAGATAAGGCTCTACCATCAGTGAAATCCATTGGAGCTGTAGATGCTAGATTTGGATCATGAAGAACTCCTTTTCCAAACTTTAATTTCAACTGAGAAGACAATAGTAGTGTGGTCACAACTTGTGTAGCAACAGAGGTTGTGTCTTCATTCTTTTGTACAACATGTGTATCAACAGAGGTTGTAACTATCATTTTACTTTAGCTCTCTTCACCCATTACCCCTTTTAACTTCAGCTTGGCATCAAGAGAAGACTTTCTTACCAACTTTCCTTCTTCTTCTTCTTCTTCTTCTTCTTCTTCTTGAATACCAGATAATTTCTCTTTAATTTCAATCCCTTTCATTGCAGGCTTTGAAGCTCTGACAGTTTTCTTCCCTTTCTTGGACTTTAGTGCTTTTAAATGCTCTTTCTGCAACAGCTTTTCTTCAGCTTGTATCTCCTCAAGTGTAGCCTCAGCATTTTCTTCACGAAAGAGTTTAGTAGCCAATTCTTCATCTATTTGTGGATTGTCAGTGAATGACAAATCCTTTGGCTTTGAAGTAGAGGTACTCTGAATATTTGTATCCGTCACCAAATTTGGCTTTGACCTTGTAGACCTTCCATGTCCATGTCTAGGATTTGCACTTCTTAATCCCTTATCAGCATTGGCCCCTTCTTCATCCAGATGATCTTTCTTTAACAGAGTTTGAGTTTGCTTACACTTAGTTTTAGCAATTCTCTCCCCCTTTTTGACATCATCACCATCTGGAATCAGAATTGAGGTGATTAACTCAAGAGAGTTTGCAATAGAATCAACCTTCTCAGTCAGTAAAAGCTGATTCTTTTCAACTTTGCTCAGTCTGTCATTAAGATTTTCTTGAGCTTTGGAGAATTGTTGAAAAAGCTTAGAATTAGCTCGTTGAGATTTCTCCTCATGAGTAGCAACCTCTGTTCGAAGATCAACAATGGCTTTCTGATTATCATCAAATCTGTGATTCAAGGACTTGATCTGAATCACTGTTCCTTGAAAACAAGTGAAAATATCTGGATTTGTAATCTTTGAAGAATTTGCCTTGAGAAACATAGCTGCCCTGCCAGGAGGAAAAATACACTCTGACTTGTACCAATCTGTAGTTTGTTGGGTCAAATAATTATCATCAATCTCATTAACAGAAGGTCCAGCAAAGTCTAGTTTTTCTCCTGTTTTCTGACCATCAGTTTGAAATTGTGCTTTTTCAGCTCCTGTACTCTTGTCTTCAACTGAATCACTCACTGACACATCAGTAGGTACAACTGAAGCAATGTCTTCATCTTGAGCAGCAACAGGTTCTTGAGCAACCTATTTTCCTTTATCATCTTGAATATGCTCTGAAGAAATAACTTTCTCTGGTTGATCAATCTCCTCACCATGATCAGAAACATGATGTGCATCAAAGTTTAATTCTGTATGTGATGCAACCTCAGTGTCTTCAAGAACAACAGTATGCCCATCTGCAACACCAGTATCAACAGAGTGTGTAACCTCCATGGGTATTGGAGTAGATGCTTCATTATCAAAAAAAATGGAGTTTCATCAAACTCTTCCATTGTTGGCAATGCATCTCTAACATCTTCATTAGTTTGAACCTTAGCAAGTTCTGGTTCAGCAATCTTGACACTTGATTCTGCTATAGTAGGTTCTATGATAACCTCTTTCTCACCAGTAGGAATATCATGAGAAATTTTCTCTTGAGCCTCAACAACATGCTCATCATCAGAATCAGTAAGAATCAGCCTTCTCCTCTTTGCTTGAGGCACTTCAATCATTTCTTCTTCTGCACTAGAACTTTCCACAACTGGTGGTGATGAAGGTCTATTTGCCCTTTTAATGAATCTTCTGGAATAAACAGCTCTAGGAGATGTCTGTTTAGCCTTGGAATGTTTTGTGTTGAGGGCAGTATGTTTCTTCCTTTTTGGTTTAGATGTTGGTTGAGGTTGGGTAGTAGTGACAGGATTTGTTGGCTCAGGGTTGATTGGTTCAGGTTGTGTTTGTGGTGATGTAGGAGGAACAGTGTTTGTTGTTGGCTCAGGTGATTGTATAGGATTAGAGGGTATGGTTTCAGTATGGTCAGTTGCTAAAGGTTCAGGCATATTTTGTGTTTCTGGTTGTTGTGTTTGGTGTGGGTCATGTTGTGGTGATTGGGGATCTTGTGGTTGGTTGAGGAAGTTCTGCAAGGCAAGTGGCAAGACAAAAGCAGGTATGTCTTTACCAACATCTTTATTAGTCATATCAGAGAATATTCTCTTATTGACTCTAAAGGGTTGAATCACATCAGCTGCATCAACTTCTAACCCAGGTACACAGGCATTGAACAAAAGTTGACAAAATCTAGCAAAATAAACTGTAATAGACTCTGACAACTTATCACCTAAGTTCATTAACACATAACGACCATAATCAAAATTACTGCCATAGAGTAGAGAATACCCAATTTGCAGACTATCCATTGGAATGGCATCCCAGTTGGTGACTTTCTTTTGGAATGTCCTGGTGATACAGTCAAAGAAAAAGTTCTATTCTTTTCTAAGATTCGGCCTCCTCACACTGCCTAGCTTTGTAAGAGATTCCATATACCCAATCTCTGTTAACATTTCTCTCAGATTTTGCTCAGAGACAACAGCATACGAAGTATGTGTGTCAAAATCCATGGTCTCGCGAACAGTTTGTGGAGTAATCACAAACTCTTGTTCTTCATGAGTGAAGATGATAGACGGGGTTCCATTTTCTCCTCCTTCTATATACCTTGAGTTTTGCCAGAAAGTGACAACCTGAGATGCAGATAGAGTAGCAGGTTCAATCAACGCTTGCCCAATCTCAGAGTCGCGAAGAAAGTTTTGCATTAGGTGAAACGCTTCAGGAGCACGGTCGTTCTCAAGTAGAGCTGCAAAATTGTTAGGCACAAAACGAAGACCAAACGAAGTAAAAGGTTTTGTTGCCATTAGATCACGAAATAAGCAAGAATTGATTGTGAAAGTAATATGTAAGAAAGGTGTTTGTGAAAATGTCAAAGTGAAAAACAAAGGAGGTCTGTGTTTTGGTAAAGTGAACATGAGTGGATGAGAAGTGATTGTAACAAAAAGTGATTTGAGTAGTAATTAAAAATTAAACTCAAACGTTTTTACATTGAAAGCACGCAACTGTTCCCTAGAATAGTGTGAAAGTGGTACATAATGATGAGTGAGTGGGTGAAAGTGGGACACGTGTCAAACATGCAGCGATTCACTTAATCACGCACAGTAAAAGCCATTATTACTGCTGTCTTTCCTATTATCAAGACACTTTACCACAAAATACACTCATTAACAGTTGTCAACCACTCCATTTACTCCAAAATTTTCAAATTATCTTAATGAAAATTTACCTTAGAGTACAGAACACAATCCATCAGTGTTTGTCAAATTTTCAAACTTTATCACTAAAACCCTTTCAAAAATGCACAGTCGTGATTATTTTATGTGTGAGTAGCAGAGGTTACCAAATCAATTTTTACAGCATCTAATATTTCATAAAATCCATAAATCAAATCAATAAACACTGAATGCACAAACTCTCATATTAAACACGGAGTATATGATGAATGCTAAACTCTGTAGTTCCTTAAATACAGATATCTGAATAGCCCTATTCCCATTTATGTTCATGATTATCCAAGTAAGCACACAGTCATTATAGACTAAAAGATCAGGAGATAGACATCAAAGCTTCATTTAGTGAGTTACATGTCAAGGATTTTCTCACAAACTCTCAAAGCACACAAGTGTTTAGGTGAAGTGTTTTCTCTCAAATTCAATCAGTAAAAGCAGATACTTCCATAGGCTTGAATTTCCACCAGATCTACACTACTTCGATTACATATATGCACAAATCAAAAGGACTTTATTCAGGGTTGTAATGTAGTAAGATCAAACAGGTGAGAAGAGATGTTTTGAACATGAGTGAATTTCGAACTGAACAATTTAACAGACTAAAGTGTTCAGTCACATTGTTAGTACATATTTGTACAAGATGATCAGTATATATACCCCCTTTTTTTCTTTTTCTTTTTTTTTAATATATATACTGAGTAAACTTTTCTTTTCTTGAGTAACACTCACCTGCTTGCATTTGATTTTTCAAAAGAATATAACTACTCTTAATACTTCAGAGTTTAAGAAAAATGAGCAGTTAATTAGGCTCAAAGGGGTTTACTAAGGGTGATATTTATGAACAGTGTTTATGAACATTATTTGAACAGTGTTTGAAGAAAGATGGTAAATCCTAGTGCCTTTATCATTTTCATGCACACACATATCATGTAGTCTCAAAATGGTTTGATACAAGTTCTAGAGCAACATACTCACTGATGAACATCACACATCAATAAAATCTGATTGATATAAAATGTATCAATCACTTATTTGGCTCAAAATCTCACAAGGTACAGATATGAATTGTTTCTCACCAAACTAAACAATGACACATCTCAAGTTTTTAAAATTTTCACAAGTACAAACAAGGAATCATCAAGAACTATGTATGTCTTGGAAACAGAGAGTTACTAATCAGAGTTTAGAGTTCATCAATATCGGAAGTTATTCATGAGAGGCAATGCACACAGTATTCATAGACTCAGAGTTTAGGACCAAATAAACTAAGAGATGCTCTAAATATGAAACAGTATCATGCTGTGTTAACTTACTGCACAATTTCTGATTAGATCACAGTGACTCAGAAAGAATCTTGATTTATTCACTGAGAATCATGCTTCATACATATTTCTTCATTGGTGTTTTCATTCAGACAAAAATCAATTTAGAATTCACAGAGTTTATCAAACATATTAACAGTGTATGACAGACAAACATGCTGACAGAGTTTAACAGTGTGAGAACAGAAACATGTGAACAGAGTCTGCATAACAGAGTTTAAACAACAAGGTTCACATAGCACTTAACAATTCACAGAAATATGAGCAACACATTTTATAAGAAAATTTTGAGGCTAACCAACATGTTTAGTCAAAACCAGAGACCATCCCTAGTTCATTGACCAGCCTTGTAAATACTGCTTCACTCAAAGGCTTGGTGAAGACATCTGCAAGTTGTTGATCTGTAGGTACAAAGTGAAGCTCAATATTGCCTTCCTCTACATGCTCTCTGATAAAGTGATACCTTATGCTGATGTGCTTAGTCATTGAGTGTTGTACTGGATTACCTGTCATTGCAATAGCACTCTGGTTATCACAGAATATAGGTATCTTGCTATACCTCAATCCATAATCCAGCAATTGATTCTTCATCCATAGAATCTGTGCATAGCAGCTACCAGCAGCAATATACTCTGCTTCAGCTGTAGATGTTGATATAGATTTCTATTTCTTGCTGTACCAAGACACAAGTCTGTCACCAAGAAATTGACAACCTCCACTTGTGCTTTTTCTGTCAATCTTACAACCTGCAAAGTCTGCATCAGAGTAACCAAGTAGTTTGAAATCTGATTCTCTTGGGTACCACAGCCCTAAAGTTACAGTGCCCTTGAGATACTTGAAAATCCTCTTCACAGCTGATAAATGTGGTTCCCTTGGATCTGCTTGAAACCTTGCACACAGACATGTTGCATACATGATATCAGGTCTACTTGCTGTTAGATAGAGAAGAGAGCCAATCATTCCTCTGTAACTTGTCATATCTACTGATGAACCTGTATCTTTATCCAATTTTGTTGCAGTTGCCATGGGAGTTATTGCAGATGAACAGTCAAGCATGCCAAATTTCTTGAGAAGATTTCTGGTATATTTTGCTTGATTGATAAAGATTCCATCATCTGTTTGCTTCACCTATAAGCCTAGAAAGTAACTTAGCTCTCCCATCATACTCATTTGATATCTGGACTGCATGAGCTTGGCAAACTTCTTACAGAGTTTATCATTAGTAGATCCAAAAATAATATCATCAACATATATCTGAACTAAAAGCAAGTCACATCTAGATTTGAAATAAAACAGAGTTTTATCAATTGTACCTCTGTTGAATCCACTTTCTAAAAGAAACTGAGCCAGAGTTTCATACCATGCTCTTGGTGCTTGCTTAAGTCCATAAAGAGCCTTGTCTAGCCTGTAGACATGGTCAGGATATTTTGGATCTACAAAACCAGGTGGTTGTTCAACAAACACTTCTTCTTCAAGTTTTCCATTCAGAAAAGCACTTTTCACATCCATTTGAAATACCTTGAATTTCTTGTGAGAAGCATAAGCAAGAAACATCCTAATTGCCTCCAATCTGGCAACTGGTGCAAAAGTCTCATCATAATCTATCCCCTCTTGCTGTGAATAGCCTTTTGCCACAAGTCTTGCTTTGTTTCTTGTAACAACCCCTTCACTATCAGTCTTGTTTCTAAAAACCCACTTAGTACCAATAATAGACCTTTTCTTTGGCCTTGGTACTAGTGTCCACACTTCATTTCTTTCACATTCATTTAGCTCTTCTTGCATTGCTGTTATCCAGTCAGCATCTTTAAGAGCTTCTTCCACCTTCTTTGGCTCAGTTTGTGACAAGAATGCATGAAATAGACATTCATTTGTTGTTGCACTTCTTGTCCTTACTCTAGCATCTGGATCACCAATAATCAAATCAGGTGTGTGTGACTTAGTCCATTTTCTTGCAGAAGGCAGATTGCTTCTGTCATCATGGAATCCTCCCCCTTGATCCATGCTCTCCTGATTTTCTTGGTGCCTTTCTTCATTCTCTGATGCTCCCCCTGAATGTGACTGCTTAGATTTTGAACTATCAGATTTTGGACTAACAGAGTTTGAGTCATCAGAGTTTGATTCAGAATTATTAGTTGACTCATTATCAGTGTTTGAGTCTTCATTCTGATGTGATTCTTCGTGCTCCCCCTCAACTAGTTCTTCCCTTGTTTCTGATTGGAAAGTCTCTTCAGTATTTACCAGTAGAGGTTCAGAATTTAGCTGAACAGAGTTTGTCAGATCAGCCTCATCAGAGTTTAGTTCATCAGATATTAAATCTTCATTTTCGAAGTGCAGTTGATCATGTTCATTTACATCTTCAAGTCCAGTCATTTTCTTGTCATCAAAAGACACATGAATAGACTCCATGATCACTCTAGTTCTGAGATTATAAACTCTGAATGCTTTAGTTGACAATGGATAGCCAACAAAAATTCCTTCATCTGCCTTCAAATCAAATTTGGTCAACTGTTCAGGATGAGTTTTCAGCACAAAGCATTTGCACCCAAAAATATGAAAATATTTCAGGTTTGGCTTCTTTTCTCTCACCATTTCATATGGTGTTTTTCCATGCTTGTTGATCAGAGTAGCATTCTGTGTAAAACAAGCAGTTTGAACAGCTTCTGCCCAGAAATAGGTTGGTAATTTTGCTTCATCAAGCATAGTTCTGGCAGCTTCTATCAAAGTTCTATTCTTCCTTTCAACTACACCATTTTGTTGTGGAGTGCCAGGTGCAGAAAACTCTTGTTTAATTCCTTTGTTCTTGCAAAATTCTTCCATTGTTGAATTCCTGAATTCAGTTCCATTGTCACTTCTGATAATCTTCACTTGATTCTTTGACCCTTTGTCCAGTTGCATTATATGTTCTGCCAGTGTTAATGCAGTTTCATCCTTTTTTGCTAGAAAATACACCCATGTGTATCTGGTGTATTCATCAACAATGACTAGAGCATATTTCTTCTTTCCAAGAGACATAACATTCACTGGTCCAAAAAGATCAACATGTAGAAGATGATAAGGATCAACAATTGAAGACTCAGATTTGCTTTTAAAAGAGGCTTTTCTCTGTTTGGCCTTTTGACAAGAATCATACAGGCCTTCTGCATTCAACAAAGACTTTGGTAGTCCTCTTACAAGATCATTCTTTATTAGCTCATTGATGTTGTTCAGGTTCAAATGAGAGAGTTTCTTGTGCCACTTCCAACTCTCTTCACTGGACATTCTTGTTGATAGACACACTGCTTTGCCATCAGTGTTTGTTGACAATTTTATTTCATAGATGTTATTGTGTCTGTTTCCAACTAGAGCAACTTTCCCTGTAGATTTACTGATGACTTGACAATATTCAGGCTGAAAATCTACATGATATCCTCTATCACAGATTTGACTCACAGAAAGCAGATCATGCTTGAGTCCTGGAACCAGAGCTACATTAGTGATGATGACACTTCCAAGATTAATATTGCCATATCCCAGAGTATGTCCTATGTTGCCATCTCCATAGGAAACTTTTGGGCCAGCCTTCTCCTCATACTCTAATAGCAGGGCTTTATTTCCAGTCATGTGTCCTGAACATCCACTGTCCACGACTAGGGTACTTACCCTGGTGCCCTGCAATCACAAACAATCACTGATTGTTAGTTTTAAGGATCCAGACTTGCTTGGATCCTTTTGCTTTATTGAATCTGTTAGTTTTTGCATCGGATTTGTCATTATCAAAGTTTAAACTAACATTCTCATTCTTAGTACTTGCAGAATTAACTTTAACCCATTTCAAATTAGGTTTCAGTTCATAATAATTATGATAAATAGCATGATAATTCTTGCAAGTATAAATTGAATGCCAACTACTTCCACAATGTTTGCACAGAGTTTGTGGTCTTGGTTTGACATTATCCTTTTTCACTCCAGATTTGGAGGGTAAAGAATTAATGTCCTTGTTCTTCCTGCAAAAGCTAGCAAGATGATTAGTGCTACCACAATTATAACAAGTTTTTCTAGGTGCAAATGTAGCAAGCATTGGCTTAATTCCTGATGTTATGCCTACCTTTCCATTTCTGTTTTTCCTAGGCATTCTCTGTTTATTGACAGATTTTATTTCTTTAAGCTTATGCTTGAGTTGTTTATCTGTCATTGAACCAATATTAACCTGTTTGACACAGGTTTTTACTAGCTCACTCTCAACTGCTCCATGTTCAGTTTTAACAGTACCATGAACAAATGTTCCAAATTTCTTAGAAGAAAGAGGTGGTCTAATCTTTACTGTATTCTGAAACCTAAGCACATCATCCTCAGAATAACCTAGACCTACTGTGTCTGATTGAAAAACCTCTTGAGTGTCTTTTCCAGAATGTGTCCAAGTTTTAATAATGTGCTTTGCATCCTCCAGTTCAGATTCTAGTTGCTTATACTTACCTAGCAACTCCTGTTCTACAAACACAGCATCATCTCTTTCTTTCTGAATTTTATTCATGTTTTCAAGTTGTTCCTCAACAAGTTTATTTCTTTCTTTGAGTTGAGAACACTCACTCTTGATTCTCTCATTTTCTAAAGTCTGATCCCTATAACTGATATGTAATGCTTTAAGATAAATTCTCAATTCAGTTATATTATCAGTATTATAAGCATAGGTAGTTGGAGGTACCTTTAGTTCAGAATCTTCATTCTGAGTAGAGGCCATGAGTGCATAATTCACCTCCTCATCTGAATCCGAGGTATCTGCCCAGTCTCTGCCTTTGGTGTAGAGTGCCTTTTCAGTTTTACCCTTCTTGCACTCAGGAGCATAGTGACCCATCTCCTTACACTTGTAGCATTGAATCTCAGATTTATCTTTCTTTCCAGATTTGGAGTCCTTTCCTTCAGATTTGTTGAAATTCTTCCTGTCAGACTTTGAGTAATTCTTGGAGAATCTCTTTCCCTTCTTGAAGTTCTTGAATCCCATCTTCTTGAAGGTCTTTACCATCAATACAGCCATTTGCATCATCTCTTCATCATCTTCAGAATCAGATGATTCATCTGTGTTTGAGTCAACATCAGTGTTTGATGACTCACTTTCTGAATGAATGACCAAGGCTTTTCCTTTTGCCTTCTTCCCTGATGCTTCTTTCTTTGAAGATTTTTCTTCAACTTTCAGTGCAACAGACTTTGACTTCCTGCTTGATCTTCTGTTTCTCTGCTCCATTTCCAATTCATGAGTCTTGAGCAGTCCATAGATTTCATCAATCTCAGTATCAGCAAGATCATAGTTGTCTCTTATGGTGGTTGTTTTCACATCCCACTTTTCAGGAAGAGAGAGAAGAAACTTGAGATTTGAATCTTCCAGATCATATTATTTGTTAACCAATGATAGATCATTGAGCAGTTTACAGAATCTATCAAATGTTTCTGTCATGGTTTCTTCAGACTTTGCCTCAAAATGCTCATACTCCTGTGTGAGTATGTTCCTTCTATTCTTCTTAATTGCAGTAGTTCCTTGACATCTAACCTCAAGTGCATCCCAAATATCCTTTGCAGTTGTGCAGTTAATCACTTTGTTAGACATAACATTGTCAAGAGCACTGTGAAGTAAGTGCCTTACTTTGGCATCCTTAGAAATAGATGAAAGATCCTCAGCAGTTAGATCTTTCTTTTCCTTAGGAACCACCTTTGATTCCTCACCAGCAGCAGCAGCAGTTAACTTTTTAGGTTTATGAGGACCTTCATAAATTCTATCAAGATATTCTGGATCTGTGGCTTCCAGAACCATGGTCATCTTTACCTTCCAGATTGCATATTCTGATGGCTTGAGTATTGGAACCCTAATTGTTTCATACCTACTAACAGTAGTAGGTGCTTTCTCAGAACCTGATGGAGGAGGAATCTCTGCCATTGATTACTATTGTGTTTGGATCTTAAAACTGTAATAAAGTAACAGAACCTTCTCTGATACCACTTGTTAGGTCGAATACACAATATATATAATCAAGTACTGTATGAGTAAATAACAAGAACACACGTTTTAGTACTTAAAACTGTTTGGAATTAATAATTCCTCTCTCAGTGATGTAAAAATATCACAGAGAGCTGCTTAGGTTACAATGAATGATATTCGTTCACGATGGATACCCTTCTAGGGTTAACCTAACTGTATTTATAAGATATACAGCTACGTACAATCGTTAATTGATTCTCCTAAAATTAAGCTATACAATTGATATCAATTACGATTGCTACACGTCTTCTAAGTCAACTCAATCTCTTTGACAGCTATCCAATCTTCAAAGATATTGCTTCCATATTAATCTTGAATTAATCTTCAAACTCTGTTGACTTGTAGACGCTTCCAGTAGACAGACTTTAGCAAACTCTGTTGCTCTCCTAACCAGTAGTGTTTGTGCTTCCATGTGTTCAGCTAGCAGTGTTTACGCTTTCCTCTGTCAGCGTTTGCGCTTCCAGCTATCAGCATATACTCAAACTCTGCTATGACTGCTTTCAATAACAAGTTAAACTCTTTTTACCTGTAACACTTAAACACTGATATTAAATCACATCAATTATATCTAACATAATTAGTCCCAGCTTGGTCCAAAGATGAAGCCCATTAATGAGGCCCGAAATCCCAATTAAATATTAATTTCGTAATTAATATTAGGGACTAATTAACAGCTTGCAAATAAGAGTCAAATAAGGATACAATATCTTTATGAGTAGCCTCCAAGGCACAAAGGCATACATGGAAACAGACTCCTATAAGGTAAGAGTCTAGAACCTTCCTCAAAGGCGGTGACTTGCCCACCAAGTCACCTAACCCTACTACGATTCTAAGGCTTCTCAGCCTATATAAGGGCCTGACCCTTCATTCTCAGAACTGCGTCTTGGCTTGATTCTCTAGCAATACAGAGATACGTAGGCATCTTATGAGGACCAGAATTGAGTCACGAAACACAAGCGCAGCCATTAAAGCTCGAAGCTCCCACAAACCCTAGTAGTTAATACGCAATAAATACACCCTACTTTTTATTCCACAACAACATTCGAACACCTATTCTACTTCTAATATGTTAAAAGTTTTTTTTATATTTATTAATGTTTATTCGAACACCTATTCTTCTTTCAATAGAACTTATATCATATGCCTTATAATTAAATACCTATATAACTTCTGGTTCGAACTTTAAATTATATGTCTTCCCTATAAATTCAAATTCTTCTCCTTTATAAATTTGAACACCTATTCTACTTATAATATATTAAAAGTTATTCTATTTTTTAGTATTTAAAATCTTAAAATTTAAAAAATTAGAAAAAATAGATTGAGAGCATCTAAGAGATGCCAGTAGTTGATAAAGTCGCGCTTTGTTGCGGCATTTTAATTTTTTTGATATATATATATATATATATATATATATATATATATATAGTTAAGTTCTATGGAGACCGTGGAGACCATATACATTATGTACTCAAAACATTGCAAAACATATATATTTACGAATAATGTTCAATTAACATTATTATTTCATTCAAAATCTTAAAAATCATATATGATTTGCAAGCAGAACATGTTTTGGAGAACAATACGTTCTGCAATATTTTGTTTGCAGAACATACATGATATTCAATATTTTTAATGAAATTTGCATGTAAAACATATATGATCTTCAAGATTTTCAATGAAATAGATGGTATAGTGATTTTCATAGAACATGATTTTCAAAAAATAAGTTTTGCAATGTTTTGATTGATATTGGTCTCCGATCTCCATTAAAAATGTTGGTCTCCATAGAACTTAACCCTATATATATATATTTATCTTGTATTATATCATCAATAGTAAAATTTAATACATCGTTTAACACAACTTTTTGTATTGAGCCGTTCTCTCTTTAAAATCAAATCTCATCTTTAATATATATGAGTAAATACTTGTTGAATAAATTCCATCCATAAAAATCAAAACCTAAAAATAAATAAAATTTGTAAAATCAATATCAGTTCTCATTGTTAATCTTATCTTTTAATTTGATATTTTTTTTATGTATAATAAATTTTTGTTTTGCAACCTCTTTATAAATTGAAATTCTACTTCGCTTTACATTCGAATTTCTTATAATGCCACCATACTTGTATGTGGTTACTTGATTAAGTTGGGTCCTTCTAATTTAGGGGGTGTTTGTGGAAACTTTTTTCCAGAATAAGTCAACTTATTTTAAGACAAAGTTAGAGATTCCTTATTTTCCAACTTATTTTTGTAACTTATTGAATCTCAAACATACATTAAATACTTATATAAATCAATTATCAAAATATAAATTTTTTTATCCGAAAATAAGTTAAAAAGTTCTTAGGAAAAGTTGTGCCAAACATGCACTTAGTACTAGGGGTGAGCAAACCCCGGTTCGGTTCGGTTTTCAGGTAAAACTGGAACTGGAACCGGAACCGCATGTCCTCGGTTTTAAAAATCGACAACCGGAACCGCAACCGAACCATCGGTTTCGGTTTTAATATCCCGGTTTCGGTTTTTATCGGTTCGGTTTCGGTTTTAAAATCGATTAAAATAAAAATAAGAAAGTATTACAAATTAATTAAAAATAAGTTAAACTACTCAGACAGTGAACTTTCTCATTGTTGGACTGTAAATAAGTCATTTTCTGTTATGTGCCTTCTATTGAGCAGGTACCTTTAAGGCACCAGGACAACAGATGAATGGAAATTGGATACCTAGGTTTAGAACATGATCCTAGATGAATGACCTAAAGCAATTGATCTTTGTCTCATATTTTCTTTTAGCTGGATACATGTGTGGGAGATCACCTGAAGGCTGAAAGAGGGATGCACAAGTCAAACCAACATAGAAGCACATTGAACCATCCTAGCAGTCAAGATTAATTTTAAAAATATTTATAAAAAAATAAATATTTATTTATATAAATAATCGGTTCGGTTTCGGGTTTTTTCGGTTCGGTTTGAACCTAAAACTGAAACCGCAACCGTTAAAATCGGATCGGTTTTTAGATTTCGGTTTCGGTTCGGTTTTTAACGGTTTCGGTTTTTTTCGGTTCGGTTTTCATCAGTTTCGGTTTCGATTTCGGATTGACTCGGTTTTTTGCTCACCCCTACTTACTACATAGATTCCTTGACATTAACTCAAAAGTGTAAGTATAAAAATTTATTGTCCATTACTTGTTCGTGCTCTAGTGGCGCTCCAGTTGCGTCGATACTTCTTAAAAATCAATATTAATTAACATGTTACTGATAACTTTGTAGACTACTGAAATATTAATTACATAGAATATTAGTTTAAGTTAATAACAATCAAACAAAGACTATTGAAATCATAATAACAAAAGGGGTTTTGTCCCTGACAATCGTTTGTCAGGGACCGGTTATATAACAATCGGTTTCTAAACCGTTGGATCGTTGATCCAACGGCCCCCCTGGATTATAAAAAAAAATTATTGTTCGCTATAATTTTCCGCGGATAGGCAATATGCCTATCCGCGGAAAATTATAGCAGACAGTAATTTTTTTTTTTAATTTCAGTCGTTGGATCGTTGATCCAACGACTGTGGAACCGATTGTTAAATAACCGGTCCCTGACAAACGATTGTCAGGGACCCGGACCCATAACAAAAGATCTCACTATATTAACGTTCGATTAGAAAAATTAATGCAAGGATATATTATGCGATTACCAAATTATAAGATTGCAAATAAGATCTATACAACTTCATGCATATAATATTCAAGTATACCTAATGTATGTGAAAGCAATCAATATTGCACATAAAAAGGGAAAAAAAATGTTTAACATACTTACTTCCAAGTAGACTAAGGGAGTTTGAGCAAATTATCTTCATATATACACGGGAAAAATAAAGATAAAAGAATAGCATACCAGCGATCGTGAAAAGTGATGTGAGGAACTTATAATCATGATCTTGTTTATATAACCTATTGATTATGCATTCTTTATAAATTAGAACACATTTCCTATTTATAAAATGTTAAAGAGTCTTTATAAATTGGAACGCATTTTCTATTTCAAACATGTTTAAAAAAATTTGAATTATTATTCTATTTCTAATAGAACTTTTAATTTAATCATATGCTTTTATAAATACATATTTTATTTCCAATGGAACTTCTAATTTTAAATATATGTTTTTCCTCCCGCATATCCTCCTTTATATATATATTGATTATTAAAATATTGGGGGTCGCATAGAGTCGAACCTGGGATCTCGGGATCCCTGTGTGCTTAAGCTCGTTAAGTAACCAACTTATCTAAAATCTTAAGATGTTAGAGAGAGACCTTATCATGATCTTATATTATAATATTCTAACAAAGAGCGCACGCACGCTTGAGTTGGTGTAAAACATGGGTCAAATGTACAGTTTACTTGCGCCAAAAATAGTACGGGAAATCCAGAAAGAAATTACTACTCCCAAAAATTGTGGAAGCTCTATGAAAGATTTTAAGAGTATATATACACCCATTTTACTATTAAAAAATGTCTAGATATATTATTTTATTTATTAATAAACTATTCAAGTACTTTCAATTATTCTGCACCTTTTCCTTTGTTAAAATAAGAAGGAAGTATTTTCAAATTTCTTTTGAGTCCCCACGTTAACAATTTATACATTAACTTAAAAATAGTCACATTATTTATATTTACTTTTAAAAAGTACGTCCACACCAATTATATTGAGTGCATGTAGGGGATGACAGAACCTGATGGATATATATATATATATATATATATATATATATATATATATATATATATATATATATATATATATATATATATATAGGCTAGCGTTCAAATAGAAACCAACTTTAGAATAGAAACTAGAAACCTACACTAAATAAATTATATTTCATTTATTTTAATGGCCCCGCTAGGGGCACCTTCACAAAAAACTTATAAAATTCTAGGCTCTATTCAACAAAAATATTAAAAAAAAATAATAAGTTACTATTCACGTGCCACATCATCACGTGAACAGTAACTTTTTTTTATTTTTTTTATTTTTTTGTTGAATAGAGCCAATAATTTTAAATGTTTTTTGTATTGGGTACCCCTAATTTGGTCATTAGATTAGCTTGAAATATTTAATTTAGGTTTAGTTTCTAGTTTCTATTCTAAGTTAGTTTCTATTAGAACAAGACCCTATATATATATATATATATATATATATATATATATATATATATATATATATATATATATATATATATCACTCTATATAATAGTTGCTACTTCGTCTTTTGAACAGTAAATCTGTTTGATAGCTTTTTACCATTGGTTTTCTTAATAATTACAAAATTACCAACAGTTGTCGCTACTTTGGAAGTAACGAGACTTAGTACTACTATCATGTCTAACAACTTTATTACTTTATTACATACAAGTAGAGTATGTACAAGTATTATTATATTATTAAGCATCACTCCATTTTCTAAAGCTTTCACAGGAAGCTTGCACACATACACACAAACATACTGCACAAACAACAAATTCAAATCAAATTCCAAATTTTCAAAATTTGAACTTGCCGCTTATGATTGTCTTACAACTTACAACTAAAGATTTAAATTTTGAAACCATATTAACTCATCTCTATATCTGAATGTCTTCTATTTCATTTGAATTTTAATATTGTGTATGCTTATATCTTCTCTTCTTTCTTTTGTAGATGTTTCAATCCTGTAAACAAAGTTATGTTGAAACGAACTTTCGATTTTTTTTGTTAAGATTTTACAGGTTTGCGTGTATAATCATCTCATTTACTAATTGGACTTTTGACGTTGTTATGATAACTAGTTGTTCTTTTTTTATGATTTAGATATGTATATACTAACAAGTGTTTGATATTATGCATCAATGAAGTATATTCCTTCTTTATTTATAATTTTTTTTAAATATAATCCTTATATCATCATAGTTATTCTTAATTTGCAGGTTATGATTGAGATATCTTTTCGGCAATTGAGACATGATTTTCCAAACTTTATAAGGTGTGTTCTTTATTCAACTTTTAAATATCACAAACAATTTAAGATATAACTAATGTTTAGATTTTTTGTAGATCAAACTTTTGATTAAAGTTTTGATAGAGTTGTCAATTGCTTTTATGTGTTTAAATCTTTGATGTGTAATATAGCTTAGATCGATGTTAATTACTAATAAATAATATGACAAGTTGTTTGATGTAAATTTGATGCTGCAAATCCATGCTTTTAAAAAATAACAATTTTATTGATCGATGCAATCTGATTGAGGTGCGAAGGATAATTTTATGCAAATTGGAACAACAAAGGATGATGTTTTGAGTGGTAAAGGTGAACTTTTAAGTGCACGCAATTATATGTTTTTAGTTTGTCTCAATGTTGGTTAAGATTTGTAATATAAATTTCTTAAAGCAATGCTTTGCACTAATCTTCTTTTGTTTTTTGTCCATATTAGTAAGTGTAAAATTCTGTCCATATGAAAAGCAACCATAAAAGCGATGATGATAGTTTTGGGGTTATTAGCATTTTTGAAGAAATCACAGGTGGAAATTCTGTGATAATGGTCATTCAACAAATTAGGTATCTATTAATTCTACTAATAGGTTATGCCAATGATTATTTGTGCATAGTATTTATATCATATTGTGCATAGTATTCCAATAGATTTCTTTAATATTAGTTCCAAAATTAGCGACTTTTTGAAATTTCTATGAATAGTTCACCTAATTAAGGAGATGTGTTGTCATTGTGACATTGCCGTTCTGAAATTTTAGTGAACTATTCAATAGGCGGACTAAATTTATTGAACTATTAACATTTTGCTATATTTTATGTATGTCGTGTATCTGTATTTGCAAAAAGATCTTACAAATTGTGTCACAAATGCAGATCACCTCCTGTACCAAGAACTACTGAACTTTTTTATGGAGGCCTGCTTATAGTAACAAAAAAATTCAGTTCTGTTTGCATACTTATTTAAGGTTTCTTACATATTAGAATTTATCATTGCTTCTAATGTAATATATTACTTTTTGTTGTAAATTGGTCTATATTGCTTCAAGGACATTTTATTGAATTTTTTTATTGTTTCTCCTGTAGTCCTATCATATGGGATGGTATGCAGTCCTATCAGTATTGGAAATAGATAGCAGAAGACCACTGCCTTGGTGCCTTGATCTTATATAATTTAGTGACTTATCGGTAGTTTAGACTCTTAACTTTACCTTAATGTTCCATATGACAATGTTTGGATATTGTATAAATATTAAATGAGTCTTATGCTATCTTTTATTTTACTGCCCCTTTTCAACCTGTTGATGATTCTTGGTTTTGCATATCAGGTATTTTTAATTCTCGGATGTCGAAAACGAGTCACTTAATTGAGTACAATCAATTTTTGATTTTTATTATGTGTTTAAAGATAATTGTTTTTTTAATTGGGTTGTATTTTTATTATGTCCTTGGATTGTTTTTTTAGATGATTGGAATACGCAGAAGAGAAGTCAGAGTATTAATGCAGAAATTTTGGAAGATAAAATTTGCCGAGGCAGACGGTGGCATTACTCAACCGAAAATAGGTTTAAGGAGATCAACAAGGAATGTGAAAATGTCTGAAGAGTCTGAAAGGTTGATGGATGAGACTGACCAGATAGTGTCAAAGAAGAATTTGAGGTAGAGTACTCGGCAAAGGGCAAGTGCTAAGAGCAGTATTGAGGATGTAGATAAAAATACTGTTGCTGTTGAAATTTCTCAGCCTGAGGTGTTCACGAGGCAATCAAAGCACAATCAAATCTCTCAGTTATTCCCACCATTTGAAGTTAGGCGGATTTTACCTGTGATGTTGGGCTACAGTACGTTATTCCCACCAACTGCTGTGCTTTACATCTCTGGCATACTTTTTATTTGAAACAGAAGTAGCTGATATATAACTCTTCTTTTAATATTCGAGATGTTTTAAATATTATTTTAGGGTGCAGTCGCAAATGATCATGTTGTAGCCCTATATATCATGCTATGCATTTTTTTATTTCAAAACGTGGATATCACATGACATATAAAAAGGTGTATATTATTGATCTAAACATGTTGGTATGATTGTGCTTTGTGTGATGTGATAATAGTGTACATGTATACAAACATCTATTTATATAGTAATAGTTAACTACGGAAAAGTTGGTGGTTGTGGCGGAGCGGAGCAGAGCAAGAACAAGTTATCCGCAACCATACTGATTTTGTAGAAAGAGATTGCAGGGGTGGTGGTTTCACTTGATCCCATACCTATTCCAGAAAGTCATCATTATCATTTGTTACCCAAAATCTCATACAAGTTTTCACGATTTATAGTTTTTTTGCCAAAAAGAGTTACATAATACAAACTATGGCTTTCCAGTTTGTTCTCTCTTCAAATACTAATTTAGCTCGAACTACTCCAAATATTATAATACTATTTTATAAACCAAAATTTTCTTATAACTAGCTTATAACCCGTGCAATGCACGGGTTTATTATATTATATTATAAATTTTATTTAATATTATAATTATGTTTTTTATAATCATTATTTTTAATAATTTTTTACTTTTTATTTAATATAATTTAATATACTCATGTTTAAAAATTATATTAATGTTTCCTTATTATAAACAATGTATACGATTTTTAATATATTTTATTAATAATTGAGAAATATGATGTGATATTTTCGGGTATGTGTTTATAAAAGGTAATATGTTCAACTAAAAGTAAATGTGAAAAAGGTAATCCAATAATTATCATTAATTTAAATTTGTTTTAAATTAAAAAGGTAATGTGTTTTAATTTGAAAGAAAATATTAATGATCGAAATATATGATACGATTGATGTTTTTATGTGTTTATAAAAGGTAATATGTTCAACTAAAAGTAAATGTGAAAAAGGCAATCAACTAATTACCATTAATTTTATTATATTAATGTGAAAAAGGTAATTGACTAATTACCATTAATTTTATTATCTTAATCGACTAATTATCATTAATTATAACGTGTTTTAATTTGAAAGAAAATATTAATGACGGAAAGAAATGATACGATTGATGTTTTTAGGTGTTTATAAAAGGTATTATCTAGACTAATTACCATTAATTATATTATGTTGTTATTTATTTTAGGTGTATTTATGTTTCTTTATAATGAAGGGTAAATAAGTAAATTCACTTAGTACCAAAAAATAGGTACCAAAACTTTCAATGTTTCGGAATTTATATAATAGTATAGATTGTACTGAATACTATATTATAGTTGGACAATTTTGAGCAATTTTTGTTAGGGTTGGACAATGTTAATGGCCAGGCAGAGAGAATAACAATATAGTAACATTCAGTAAACCTAATGTCTAATCCTATTAGTGCTGATTAACTTTTAAATTATGTATTAGATAAAATTATAACTTTAATATCTAAAATCAAATTCAATTAACAGAAAAAAAGGAAAAAGGGTCCGAGGCTCCGTCGAAGACGGGGCCGAGGAGTTTTATTATTAGATATTAAATTTTGATAATAAAAATACATTTATCTTCAAATTATTTTTCAAACATATTATTAAAATTAAATAAAGTTTTTCGGGGAAAATTATAATATAAATTAAAACATAAACATAAATTAAAACATTTGCAAAGAAATTTCAAGTTTTTTTTTAATGGCATGTGGAATTAAAAAAATTCGGATTACTAAGCAGATTTTTAATGAATTTCTTTTCAAAAGAGATAACATCAAATAATAATATCATTTTATTTTTTTTATTTTATGTTTTGTGAAGGTGCCCCTAGCGGGGCCATTAAAATAAATGAAATATAATTTATTTAGTGTAGGTTTCTAGTTTCTATTCTAAGGTTGGTTTCTATTTGAACGCTAGCCTATATATATATATATATATATATATAAAATATAATATATAATATATATGTTATATAATTATATTATATAATTATAAAATTAAGTGATATATATATATACTTAATTTTATAATTATGATACATAATTTATATACATTTTATTATTAATTAATATTTACATACACTTAATGCAAATTATTATTTTTTATATCATTTTATTATTAATATTTACAGTTAATAGTCAAATAGCCAATTTCTCTTTTCTTTATTCTTTAATTAATATTCATATACATTTAATGATAATTATTATTTAATATGTCATTTTATTATTAATAGTCAAAGAGTCAATTCTTTTATTATTTTGTTAATTTAATTTTGTTAGTAATTTGGGTTCGGGTCTCGGGTAAAATCCAAATCCAAACTTTCAGGTTTCGGGTAAAATTCGATCCGATCCGAAATCCGTTGGATCGGGTCCTGGTCTTAATTTTCGGGTTTTTTCGGGTCCGGGTCTTGTCCAAAATTTTGGATTTGGATTTGGATATTGAAAAACTCGATCCGATCCGACCCGTTGCCATCCCTAAGTGCATGGTCAAGCATGTTGATATACGGGGACTTTTACCTCCCAAAAGTTAAAATTTATAAGTTCGCTACTTTTGCTTTGTAAACTTAAATTGAAAATAACTATTAATCAATCAACGACATACGAATGCCACATGTGTGCATGTTTGTATGCGTAAGTAGGGGTGAAAATCGGATAAAACGGATTCGGATATAGCCATATCCGTATCCGAATCCGGGAATTCAAAACCGTATCTGGATCCGTATCCGGATCCGTATCCGGATCCGGGAATATCCGAAAAAATCTTATCTGAATCCGGATAATATCCGAATCCGTATACATACACAACTCAGAAAATTCACAAAAATCATCTCTCTCTGCAAAAACATAACCAAATTCTGGCAACAACTATTTCCTTGCTTAAAAATCACCAATTCAATATGTAACCAATTAACAACACAACCATAGCTAAAATCAATCCCAAATCAATCGAAAACAAACCGGAAATCTAAAATTCCGGCGAAGTTGACCAAAATCCGGTGAACTAAAAACTCATCCAAAAATTACAAGAAAAATATATATAATCTTACACATACAACGATCTACGCATACATACAAACGGAACTCACAACCGATGCTTATTTAATAAAATCCTGCCACTAATAAAAATCCGACGAACTAAAAACTCTACTCGAAAACAAAGATTTTTACATGTACAATCTCATAATTTAACGATCTACACATATATGTTATCAACAACAATTAATAATCAACCGAAATTCAATAATGAATTTAAGCCGAAAATTAAAAGTTACCAAAACGGCTAATTGATTATGTAAAGAGGAAGAGGCTTGAAAGAGCTTCATTTAAATTACTAGTACTTCTGATTTGGAGCCAGAAATCACCTAGAAATGGTGGTTTAATCCTTGAACACCGATGAACAAGAAAGAGAGGGAGCACAGAGAGTTACGGGAGAGAGAACTGAGAAGGGGGAGGGGGGTTTGGTACGGGTAGTTTTAGGATAAGGTTAAGTAAAAGTTTAGTGTATTGTTTATCAAAATATGGGCTGATTTAGAGCTATTATAATGTGAAATATGGGCTTATACTAGAGTTTATGGGATGTTAAAAATATAAAAATATATAGAATTAAAATTTTAAAATTTTAAAATATATATTATATATATTAAAAATATATTATATATAATTAATTTCGGATACGAATATTTTCGGATATGGATAATATCCGGTTGACTCCGGATACGGATAATATCCGTTTTTTCCGGATACGAATACAGATATTTAGGACGGATGTCGGATTTTTCAGATTTTTTTCCCAGCCCTATGCTTAACAAATAACAGGGGCGGACTTTGATTTTAAGGAATGGGTATTCACTGGATTCTGGGCTGAGAGCAATTTAAATATAAAAATTTGTAATGATATATGCTAAAATACAATCAGGAACCCACTTATTCACTAACCCACTTAAATATTCAAGATAAAAAGATGGCTTAATGACCTTTTGCCCCTTCAAATTTGCACACTTATACCCGTAAAGCCCTATAGTTTTAAAGCGTTCCTTTTCACCCCAACTTCAGAAATGTACCTTTTAGCCATAAAATCGTCGCCTTTTTGACACAAAACCGTCATCTTTTAGAATGAATAGACGACGGTTTGTGGCAAAAAGGTACATTTCTGAAGTTGGAGGGGCGAAAAGGAACGCTTTAAAACTGTAGGGCTTTATGGGTATAAATGTGCAAACTTGAAGGGCCAAAAGGTCATTAAGCCTAAAAAGAAGCCAAAGCAACTGCTAAACAAAAACAATGATGAGTCCAATATTCACCATAATGAAGGCCCAAATAATTTAACACTATGATTAAATGAAAAAGGAAATTGGAAAACGTTCATGTTCGATGATCAAACTTTGATCTAAGACCATCTTCACGCAACACACATTTGATCTAAGACCATCTCCAACGCGAGCCCGAATGCTGCATTGC
Organism: Kitagawia praeruptora; assembly: GCA_037693485.1. Classification (NCBI taxonomy): domain Eukaryota; kingdom Viridiplantae; phylum Streptophyta; class Magnoliopsida; order Apiales; family Apiaceae; genus Kitagawia; species Kitagawia praeruptora. The sequence continues at coordinate 138,785,993 of CM075351.1, read as the reverse complement.
AGAATGTGCAATAGATTCTAGTAGAAAATCTGGTATTGGAATATATATAAAAAATTGTCTAGTCCCACGAAGTCCAACTGAGCCCAACTCTGCACTTCCTCTCTTTTTATATTATTTTTTATTTGTTATTTAAGTTTGGCATGTTCTTCAACACAAAACAAGTGGGATCGGAGATGATAATAAATTTTGCTTTGGATGGATTTGCTCAGCTAGGTACCAAATCCAACTTTTGCTTATTTGGCATGTAATTGGGACCCAATAAAAGAGAAGTTGGGCTTTCCATTAAAGATGGTCTAAGACCATACACAATAGAGTCACATTTGATTCCTCGGACCGTGCGAAATGGGACTTTATTGAAAAGGGATTTTATTGAAAAGAGGGATTGGTTTTACATTGTACAAGAAGAGTGAGAAGTGTTGGGTTTCAACCCAATATGATGTTATGGGCTTGGGTGGTCCAAGATATATATGGGTAAGATAATAATTGTATGTGTAGACAATTATTATATGTGGTATGTCTTGATCACAAAGTTGGGTAATTGGATGCCAAGAATTGGAAGGCTTGTATAACAAGTATGGTAATTAAGACTTGTAGAACAAGTACAATAAGTCTTGGTGACTAAGTTTTGGATGGCTATATATACATGGTCATATTGTATTTGTTTGATATGTGTGAAAGCTTAAGAGATGTAGTCATAAGTATTGTTTGGGTGATGCTTGAGCAATGTTGGCTCAAGTATCAGGGTTGGGACATCATTAAGGTATTTTTGTTTTGATGTATTATTGATTATTATTAAGATTAATATTACAAGTTTGGGGCGTAGGTGTTTCCACGTCAATATTGTTTAGTGTTCGTCTTTTGCTTTTACTTATTGTTGATAGGAGTAGAAGTGATACTTCAATAATGTGTGATCGCGCTTTGGTAGATCTTGTTAATTAATCGATTGGTTGTGTGTGTACTTTGTATTGGTGACTTGTGAATCTCAGATTGTGTAAGTCCCCTAACCTAATAAGTGGTATCAGAGCCATGGTTCGGGTTCGTGATGGATGAGGTTGAGGGAAAGTTTGAGGTTCAATTAGTATGGCAGAGCATGATGAAGGATTTGCTGATAAGGAGGCTACTAAAGTGGGAAGAGACAAAGTTACGTGCGGTTTGAAGGTTGGCTTACACCGTGGATCAATCTTATGTTCGGACTCGAGATGGAAGATGATGGAAGAGGTCATCGCAATTGTTTCAATGGCTTGATCAACCAGGTGAACTATTTGGATGATACTAGTGATTTTCTTCAGGAGGCCGAAGGATTGTGAAGGCAAGGATCGGGTGACTCAACATGTGGAAGAGCACTCGTGGTGGTTGATGCACGTGATTTTGTAGTTGGATACATCATTATGGTGAAGAATAGTGGTTTGGTGGATCATTATATGGGTTCTAGCGACACTCAAAGTTTGGAAAAGCAAGAGAGGGTTCTTGTTCGAGGGGAGGCATTGGTAAATGGATGTTGATGGCTTGATGGGAACTGTTCAGTCCGATATGGGTATTGGGTTGAAGGGGAGGATTATTGGGTTTCAACCCAATATGATGTTATGGGCTTGGGTGGTCCAAGATATATATGGGTAAGATAATAATTGTATGTGTAGACAATTATTATATATGGTATGTCTTGATCATAAAGTTGGGTAATTGGGTGCCAAGAATTGGAAGGCTTGTATAACAAGTATGGTAAGACTTGTAGAACAAGTATGGTAAGTCTTGGTGGCTAAATTTTGGATGGCTATATATACATAGTCATATTGTATTTGTTTGATATATGTGAAAGCTTAAGAGATGTAGTCTTAAGTATTTTTGGGTGATGCTTGAGCATTGTTGGTTCAAGTATCAGGGTTGGGACATCATTATGGTGTTATTGTTTTGATGTATTATTGATTATTGTTAAGATTAATAATACAAGTTTGGGGCGTGGGTGTTTCCACGTCAAATATTGTTTGTTATTCGTGTATTGCTTTTACTTATTGTTGATAGAAGTAGAAGTGATACTTGAATAATGTGTGACCGCGCTTTGGTGGATCTTGTTAATTAATCGATTGGTTGTGTGTGTGCTTTGTATTGGTGGTTTGTGAATCTCGGATTGTGTAAGTCCCCTAACCTAACAAGAAGGGACAGTCCCACCATCTCGGGACCATCCCATTTCATTTCTTTTTCTTATTTTAATGTTAATCTAATGGAACATGCATGCAAACTCCAGTGCTATCTTTTCAATTTATTGCTTTATAAATACTCAATTCTCATACTATTTATTTTTAATAATCTTTTACTTCTTTATTAAAATTTAGATTTTCTTTTTCCTATCAAAAGATGAGTCAATTAAAAATCATCCACCTTCAAATTCTCAAAATTCAAACCCACAATTTCCATACCAATATCCAAATTCCTATTTCCGAACCCACAAAATCATAATTTTAATTCTCAAAATCCTAATTCTCAATACCAATTTCCATATTCTCAGAATTCTCAATTTCCATTTTCATGTCCCCAAAATTATCCACACCAATTTCCATTTCCTCCATTTTCATCCACAATATGAAACCCAACAATCACCCACTGATAATCAAAATTCTCCACATTCACAAGTGCCCACCTTCAATAACCCAAATTTTATTGATCTTAATGATGATTTTAAGGAAGCTGAAGATGTTCGAGAAATTACTGGTCAGTGGAAGTGGGTTGAAGATAAACTCTGGTTGAATGTGTCAACTGATTCATTGGTCGATACTGATCAAAAAGCTTAAGCACTTTTGGAACGAATTCATCAATATTGTGAAGAACATAATCCTGATGTCATCAAGAGAGGAGTTATGGCTATGAAAAAAAGGTGGATCCGAATAAATGATGGTGCTTAGAAATTTGGAGCGTGTTATGAAAAGGCAATCAAGGTAGTCTATTATGAAAAGGCAATCAAGGTAGTCGGGAGAAGTTCAAACTTGGATACTATATCTGAGAAAGCTCATGACCTTCATTTAACTACTTACAAAAAGAAGTTTCACTTTAACAAGTAATGGTTTGAGCTTCATAGATAGCCCAAGTGGAAAACTCCTTCAACTACTGAAAGTTCAAAAAGAACTAAATTAAGCAATTCTGGAGATTACTCATCATCGAGAAATAGCGATACACCAACAAATGAGAATGTTATTGACTCTCTGATTCATCCTAAAGGTACGAAAATGGCTAAAAAGAGGGGAAATGGAAGGCAAGAATGGTAGAAGCAGATGAAGAGTGGGAAGAATTACGAGCAGTTCATGTAGAAAGTTGAACCTGGTGCAAGAATTGAATGTAACTAAACAACTAGAAATGGAGATTCGACGGAAAGAGATTGACTCAAAGCAAAGTGAGATGGATTTACAAGTCATTTTGGATGATACTACCAAAATGACTAATGTTCAGCGGAAGGCTCATTCAAAAATGATCGAGAAGATTTTGGCAAGAAATTAGTGTTTATTGTCATTTATTTGTAATTTAGCCGTTGGAAGCTAATGTCTGTCTTTATTTCTTTGTAATCTAGCCGTTGTAAGCTAGTGTCTGTCTTTATTTCTTTGTAATCTAGCAATTAGAAGCTAGTTCTTGTTGTTATCTCTTTGTAAACTAGAAGTTCGAAGCTAGTGCGTGCCTGTCTTAGAATATATTCCTTCTTACCTTCTATAAAAACTACTCGTCCGAATTCATTTAGTTCTCTTTCATATGAATCAAAATCCTCACTTCATATGGATCAAACACCCTCACTAGAAAATCTAACTGAAGAATTTATTCATGAGTTCTGCTACGATGATACTGAAGGCGATCGTCTTCTAGAACTCTACTGGCCACGCCCGTCGTCGATATACCAAATTGAAAATTATTATTGAACTCTACTATGTTCGCACTTAACTACAAAATATAGCAAATGTGACAAGTAGGGATCGAACCCATGGGAATAGCTTTCAATACTAGTGTAAATTAAATTTATGGGGGGGGGTTTGAGTTGGTTGTGGTGTTTTATCAAACACCTTTCATACAAGAAATAATTTGCTAGAGAAATATAACTAAGTAAATTGCAATCATCCAAATTTACCAACACAATAAGGCACAATGAGTAAGTTAACAAGATAAAGAGATACTTGACCCAAAGATTATGGAAATTCAAGTACTTCACCCAAACATATATAAGCAAGATATAATCAACTATACCTAACCAAGATAATTGGTGTAACACACAATCACTTATATCTTTTCTAAAAACAATAATTTAGTGAAGCACATAAATTAGTTCTCTTGATAATAGCAACCAATAATGAAGCACTACTAGTTTAACCAAATCAAGAAACCAAATAAAAGAGGCTATGACAAACCCAAGGATGAGGAGCTCAACCTAGGTATTTGCACTTAAAACTTGAGGATTTAGGTAAACTAAACCTTATGCTACTCTAATGAATGCACTAACAATTACGGATTAGCACAAACAATTAGCAATTGAATTTACAAAAAGAGTAAGATGAAGCAACTTACAAATCTTCAAGCAAAATCATAAACAATACAACTCAAGCATTCAAGATAGAGTGAAATAGATCTTACTTAAAATGAAATGGGTTTAGTACAAGAGCTCATTCCTTGAGCCAAATAAATGAAGTTAATTACTCATAATCAATGCTAGATTACAAGTAATAAATACTTCTCTCTACTCCTCTTAACCCTAATTGAATGTTGTAGAAGTGTTAAAGATGAGATGAAGATAGGATATGTTGTTTTGTTCACAACAACTCGATTAATACATCCATTAGACAAGAGGGCAAGATAGTCCATTTGCTTCCAAAAAATTCCAGCAAGTATTGAACGGCCGTACAGCAACTCGTACAGTAGACTGCTCCATTTAAACTCTTTGAACGGCCTAGCGAAAGGCCCACGGAACGGCCGTGTGAGACAAAATCTTCAAGATCATACATTAAAAACCTCTAGGCATCATGAGCTTGCATCTTCTAACTTCCATCTTGAATCATCTTTGTTTTCCAAACCCACAATAAGCCATCTTTTAAACAATTAAGCATGAGGCACTGAAAAATGAAAAACATAATTAATATCAATAAAACTACATTCGGAACTAAAAAATGCAAGAGAATGAAAGAAAAAATGTGTATAAAATACACTTTATCAAATCTTCCCCCACTTGAACTTTGCTAGTCCGAGAAAACTAATACTAGCAACGAGATCACTAAACTAAATTCATTACTCTAACAGAAGAAAAAGGATAAACAAGCATGTTCAAATTGTTAACTCGAATAACTTGTAGAAGGGGGGTTGAATACAAGTTAAGTAATCGTGTCTGATTTTTGCTTAATTTAGATGAACAAGAACAAACGAATAAATTAAACTGTTTGTATTAATAAGATCAAATACAAACTCTACCAAAGGTGTACAATACCTTTAGCAGCTGCTGACAATACAAATCTCTCTTTTTTTGTACTCTCGTATACTTACGATTACAAACCTCACGAACTCTTTTTACAATGATATAGAAAGAGTATTTATAATGCTACCTATCAACTAATAACATAAAGTTATAATCTATACATGATAATGTTCTGCCATCCAGTTGATAGTTTCCATCAATAGAAAATTATTTCCTTCATAATATCTTCTTGCTTGTTCTCCAAAACAACAATCCTGTTTTAGAGCACTTGCCAGTTTCTGTAGCATCCATAATGACATCATCAGTAACACGACTGATATCAGGATTCCACCTTGCATTAGGATCTGACCATCCATCAATATTCAGTATTTTACTTGTCGTATCACTATCTGTTCTCAGTTCCTGAAATGTAGTCCTTGATGCCCTGTTCCTGACTTATTCTACAGATCACTATCTAACACATATATCATATACAAAGTGGTAAATCCCTTATAAGATCAGGATATACAAGAAGTATTTACAAATTCTATTCTTAACATCATAACTTATGAATTATTCCTAACAATCTCCCCCTATTTATGCTTTAGAATCTGAAGCATAAATCTAAGTTGTAGATGTCAAAAACATATAACAATTCAACCAGAATAGAATTTATGAATTTAAGATCATGAAGTTAAGTACCTCCCTCCTTCAGATGTAGACAAGTATCTAGTACTTAGAAGAAAGAATTTAACTATTTGATGCTTCTTTTCCTTTACCACTTCCCTGTTGAGATTCACCTCTGTCACCCTTAGTTCCTCTTTATCTCTCCCAGTCTGTTTATCTCCCCCGGTCTGTTGCCTCTGAATTGTTTTTATCTCCCCCTTTTTGACATCAGCAACATTAATTCCAAGAGATTCAGTAACAGAACAAATGAGATTCATCAGAACTACTTGATTTTCCATAATAGTGACTTGGTTATCTTCAAGTGTTTGAAGTCTTGATTGAATATCAATTTGAGAATTCTGAATATCCTTTAGAACTTCATAATTAACTTCAAAGTTGGAATTGCTTGTTGTATCTTCAGATTCAGATGTAGAAAGAACCTTATCTTCAAGTCTTGTAGAAGAAGTTGCCTGTTTAGCATGCTCTACTGAAGTAGAATGATATTCAAGTAATAATACTTGAGTAGAAGTACAAACATCTTCATCTTTCTGATCTTGAGCTGAAGTATGATCATCCTGTCCTTCACCAGTATTCTGTGTACTAACATCTACAAACCTTGACTCCTCCTTAGAGTGATCAGATATTATTGATGTCTCAATTCTAGCTGATATTGGAAGTACATACAAAGGAATAATAGGATCATTAGGAATTTCTTCTGGTACATGTGGAATAAGAGATTGTCTTAGCCTTTCACCTCTTCTGTTGATGATTCTTGCAAGCCTTTCTTTCTGTTTCTGAGCTTTAACTTCTGGCTTTGCATTGTGCTTTGCTAAGTCATTCTTCTCATACATCTTGATAAAAGAATTAAGTACCAGCATCCATACCAAGATTATCAGACCAAGATTCAGGAAAAATCTGATCCCAAAAATCAAACAATGGTGGTTTCCTAATTTTCTCTCCCTCACTATGGAGTTGATCATCCATACCCTCATTCTCACTTTGACTATCTAAAGTCAACACTCTTTCTACCTCTCCTTTTGCATGGTTAGGAGCCAGCCTCTCTGTTTGTGGATCTATGTCCATCTTTTCAAGTGTATCACTCAAGATTGAATAAGTCCTCTCATGACCTACAGAAAAATAGGAGTTAGAAGAAGTTTTTATACCTGAACTCACATGGAGAGAGGGTTCCTCATTTGGCGAGGGGCTTGAGGTTTTCTCCATGGAGTGAGCTACTATAGTCTCTGAACCCTGACAAGCATCTACTTTCTTTTCAGAGAATATAGACTCCAGTATACCACTTTCAAGTTCTACATTGAACTTTAATGCCTTCATTAATACTTCATTAGACATTATAGTTTGTGTGTTACCGTCTTTAAGTGTTGTTTGCTGAGACACACCCTCAAGGTGAATAGACTCTGACTGAATACTATTTGTTTGATCTTCAGGAAAATCAATCAAAGTCATTCCTCCCATATCATAGGGTTTCTCACTTGCAGTTTCAGTCAGCATAGAAGACCTTTTAGCATCAGAAATCACAGTTCGTGGGTCATCCAACCTCTGACTAGATGGTTCTTGTGTTGCAATAATTGTGATATGATCTGTCCTACTATCCACCACTGGTGCAATAGTATCTCCTGTTGATTGCATTCCTCTATATACTGCCTCCTTTTGTTCACCTTGATCTGGAGCATCTTCAACAATGAAATCCTTGTGAAACAAGTATGTATGAAGTGATTGAAGTGCACCATGCTTAAAAAGTCCAATTTTTTTTACTAATTCCTTTCTGACAAATACATAGAAATGCATTTTCATTAAGTCAAGTCTTTGATGTAGAAGTCCATATTCTTCAGGAAATGAAAGTCTTGGAACTCTTTCAATCAGAAAATCTAGAACAGGCCTGGAAAGTTTAACTTTGATAGAAATAACTTGCATAGCCAGTCTGTATGTCAATGTAGTTTCCCATGAAGAATCAATATCAAGATCTCTATTGTCAATTGCTGAACTGATTGTAGCTTCATTTGTAGAGACCTGCATAATGTTAGTTGGACTAGACTCTGTGTGTGTAGGTGAGAAATGAATCTTTCTCCTTGTTCTCCAGATATAGTGAGCAACAGATTTATCTTGAGAAGACTCAAGAGGTGTAGACACAGAAGTGATCTTGGGATTAGATCGTTTTTCAATAGACACAATCTTTTGAGAGACGGTATCCAGTAAATGTTTTCCCTTTTTAAGTACTACAGCCTTTTGGGAGACTGCAGCCTGGCTGTGACTAGGTGTGATAAGATTAATTTTAGATAATTTTATTCCCATATTTAATTGCATTTTTTGCATAGATTTGGATATTTATTTAATAAATTTTGATGTTTTATTGTAGAATACAAGAATTCCTAAGTTTGGAAGAATATGGGCTTAAAGAGTTATTTTGGAGCTAACAATGGAAGAAATTCGGATTTATTGAGATACACCCGCTTCCTACGGTATTTAATTAATATTCGGAGTTGTAGGAGTTGGATTTGGACGATCTTACAGTCCACGCGAATCTTAGAAAATTATCTTCAATTCAGAGGGATTAAATAAGCAAAAATCCAATTGAAGCAGCTCGAAATCTGAGGGGCAAATTCAGTTCCGAATTTTTAGTGAAAAATCTTTTAAATTTGGAATTTTGTTGTAGTTTATTTAAAATGTAAAACATGTGTGTAGTGATTAGCTTTTGTACAATAATGCTCAGCCGAAAGTAGCATCAATTGGTTGGCAAAGAGAGAAAAAAAAGAGAAAGGTCTTCAAAGTGGTGCTAATGATGAATTGGTTGTCAAAGAAGGAGACCTGTCAAATGCTATAAAATGAAGAGAAGTGCAGGGAGAAAAAGAGCATTAGATAGGAGTAGGATACAGTACACATCTTAATCTTAGTTTTAATTTTGTTATCGTAATTTTTTTATAGCCTCCTTTTGTTCGGCATTTCTTTACTTTTCCGGCTAATGCTTTATTCTGGCACCATCTTCCATTTGTGTTGGGGTTTACTTTGTCCTGTCTCAACTACACAGATCTGCACTCCTACTTACTTGCTCGGTTTAATGATTATTCTAGCTTCTTAATTTGTTTTCTTGGAATCTTCTTTTTCCCCTCATTTAGTTGTGTTAAATTTTCTATGTCTGCTTCCCTTGTCATGGCCTCAGATTCAATTTCTTGCATTTCATTTTATTGCAATTAGCTTATTTTAATGTTGTTTCATCATTGTTACTGTTGGTTCAATTTTATTAATTATATCCCTGCTTGTGTTTATGTTCTTGACTTTTATTTATATCAATAGATCTTTAAATGCCATATTTTGTGTCTTCATTTTGTTGTTAATAAGCTGTAATTAATTAGAGCCCAAAACCAATTATGGATCGTGTTGAGTAGGTTACCCATTTTCTTATTTGTCCGCATGTTCCCACCTTGTTTTAATTGCATTTAATCATTGGTTAATATTGTTTAACATTAGCATTAATTAGACTTATCACTAATATTAATATAGTATTTAGTAGTACTAATTAATGTTAATTGAATTGTTGGTTTGTTAGTGATAGGTACGTAGTTAAGTTGTAGATTTAATTTTCTTGATCTTTTCTAAAGCCCAGCCCATTACTATAACATTATTTAGTCTAACCTATGGTTACATTCCTGGCCCATCATCAAATTTACTAGCCTGGCCCAAAGTCTTTCGCACCCCATCCTCATTCACCGGTCTCTTTAATTTAGGAATCTAGTTCGAATTTAGACATGCATTTTATAGTTTTTTTTTCTAAATGTTTTAAAAATTGTTGCCTGGTATCAAGAATTTACAAGGCTAAGTACTTCTTGCATTCAGACATTTTTCAAGCTGAATTAGGTCATAATCCCAGCTTTATTTGGAGGAGTTTGTTGGAAGCAAAACAATTACTTATTGCGGGCACTAGATGGAGAGTTGGTGATGGAAAACAAATTCATATTCTGAACCAGCCATGGCTTTTATCAGATGAGAACCCGTTCATTACGTCGAGTTCAGAATCTCTGCAGGACCAGAAAGTGTTTTCTCTTATGTGTATAGACAGGAAGGAGTGGGATATGGAGGTGATATCAGATGTGCTTAATGAAAGAGATCAAGTTTGTGTTCTGGCTGTTCCAATCTCTAGCACGAATCAGGAGGATCGCATCTACTGGAGGCTAGAAAACTCAGGTATCTACTCAGTTAAATCCGCATATAAGTTTCTTCAAATGCAAAAGAGTTCTATAAATGCAGGGGAGACTGATAAAGTGTGGAATCTCTTGTGGAGTAGTAATGCTCCGCCAAAAGCTCTAAACCTTGTATGGAGGGCATTATCGAATTGTCTGCCATCCCTGACTCAACTTCACGAGAAGCGTGTCCCAGTTCAGATCACATGTCCAGTCTGTCAAACTGAGAACGAAACTATAGCACATTGTCTTGTAACTTGTTCTCATGCAAGACAGTGTTGGGCTATCCTTTTGCCAGGAGTTCAGTTTCAGGAAGTTAGTTGTTTCAAATCATGGCTGTCATTCATATTTAGCACAGTTGCAGGTAGTAAATATGGAGAGGTCATAACACTATGTTGGTCACTATGGAAGTCAAGGAACGAGTTAGTTTGGAACCAAAAAACCACGAAGGTTAACAGAACAGTTGCAGCAACAAGGCAGTATCTTGCACAATGGAAAGTTACCCAATGCAGGTCCTTTACTACTCCTCTCCAACCACAGATTGAAGGAGATGGAGCAACCATTTGGGTCAAGCCCCAGCCAAACAAAGTTAAGATATCAGTTGATGCAGCTGTGTTTGAAGATCGGGATGGAATTGGTTTTGGATTAGTGGCCAGGGATGCTAATGGCGAGTTACTTGAAGCAACCTCAAAGTTTCAAATGGGGCTGGTGTCTCCGGTCCTAGCCGAAGCCATGGCCTTCAAGGAGGCTTTGAGTTGGATGGATAGACGGAGGTGGCACGATGCTGTGGTGGAATCAGACTGTCTAATTGTGGTGCAAGCGATTAGAAGCAAGATTCCTATGAGATCTTATTTTGGTTTGATAATAGAGGAATGTCGTGGTATTCTTCAACGTTTGAACAACATTAGTTTGTTTTTTGTAAAACGATCTGCTAATATGGTAGCCCATCAGTTGGCACGAGAATCATATTATTTGTCAGGTCGTAGTTTCGATAAGGAATCTGTTCCTAATTCGATTCAGCATTGTATTCTGATGGATTTGAGTACGTAATAAAATCCCAACTCTTTGTCAAAAAAAAAAATTGTTCTTGTAATTCTCTTTTGTTTTAATTGTTAATAATCCAAACTGATTCCAAAATTAATTGTCTAGTTCGCCTAAATTAAATAGTTAAGGATCGCGAAAAAAATATTAGTCCTGTGGAACGAATCTTAAATATTAAAATGATGATCGTGCGCTTGTGATATTTAAATGTTTATTTTTAGCACATCAAGTTTTTGGCGCCGCTGCCGGGGACTAATTATTTTTCGCGCCTTGATTTTTAATTTTTCGGATTAGTTTTTACTTGTCTCATTTTTATCTCATTTTTTTTAGGAAAGTTGAAATTTCGGGGATCTTCTCACGGAGCTTGGAAAAAAATCGAATTTTTGGAAGCGTGCTTCGGTAACCCGTATCTCACTCTTTTCGCCTTTTATTTTTTTTAGAAAATCACAAAAAAAAATCAAAAAATAAAAAAATCACCAAAAAAAATAAAAAAATTGAAAATAAAAAAAAATTAGTTAGAAATTACATTCTTGTTGCATCATGCATCTAATCACTTAGGGCACATCATCTAGATTTTTATTTTCTTGTTTTTAATTTTTCGTACGTTATAAATTGGGGTGATCGCTGGAGAACCCAAAGGTACGTTAAATTCTTCTTTCTTTTAGATTAGGACACGTAGTGTAAGTATCCATAATTGTTTACCACTTTCGTATATATCTCGTTGTTTGTTGCATGCCCTTAGCCTTAATAAAATTAATTAGACGTTTGCCTCTAGGAATTTCGCGCTCAATTAGGAAGGTACCTAAGAAACGAAGTAATCATTAATTATTTCGACTCTTTGGTGTCTAGGCAAGCGAGAGCTTACCTGGCCAATTAAGATTTGGTGTCTAGACTGGTGTTTAGCCTCTTGGCAATGCTTGCACCTAACTGGCCAAATCGGTCTGAATAAATTCTGATTTACCGAGTTTTTGGTGGTCCTTACAGTTAGGAGCAAGGTCTAGTTTGTTTATTAAGGAACCCTAAATATAGGATTTTTCTTTTAATTTTTCACCATTTCTTTTTGTGTGTTTGAATTTTTTTTTTCTTTGTACACTACATGTCCGATGAGTAATAATGCGATGTCATGGATGGCCCCCGAAACTTACACATGTTGTGAAGTTTGTGGTATTTATGGTCACTTTGATTTTGAGTGCTCTTACAATTTTTACAATGCTCAAGATGCTCAATTTGAACAAGTGAATGATTATCGAGAAAGATACAAGTCCAATCCGTACTATAATGCATATGATCAAGATTGGACGGGTCAACCAAATTTTTCGTACACGGACAACAATTTTCAGAATTTCTCATATCATGATCAACAACAACAATATGAAGAACAATATCACCAGCAACAATTTGAGCAATCATCATGGCATCAATATGAATATCCTCCACCGTAAAATTTCCAGGTTCATCAAACCAATGAAAATGCGCCACCTGATCTATTGAGCAAGGTGGAGAAAATTCTAATGCAAATTCAAAAGAATCAAGAGGAGTTCATACAAAATATGACTGAGCTAAACACTCGTAACAAGCTGATGGAAGCTGAAATTGTAGAATAGGATAGCTCTTTTACTGCATGGCAACCTGACTCTACACCGCCGCAATCTATACCACTAGAAGATGAAATGGATTCGATCATTCTTACAAGTGATCAAGAGGAAAATAGTTTCTCGGTGTGTGTTGATGATGTACTTATTGAAATAGAAGAGGAGTTTTCCACCGATGTTAAGATCAATGATGTTGTTATTGTTGAGGATGTTGTGAGTATGGACGAGAATTTGTGCTTCAAGGTTGACATGATGCCAAAAATTGTCCGAGAAGATTTTTCTCAAATTTTGCTTGATAATCCATTCCAAACGGCTCTTACGCTTCAATTCTCGGAAGAAGGAGAACCTGATAAGTATTCCTTATTCATTGATTTAAAAAGCCAGGAGGATCAAATAACTCCAGAGAAAGTAAGGAAGGGAGAAGAACCACCACCCGAGCCTCCACCTCACGTGAATATTAAGGGAGTTCGGCGTTTTCGAGGCTGTGAATTTTATCGTTGCTTTATCATAAAATTTTCCAAAACTACATATTTTCTTGATCAATTGATTATTGGTGTAGTAGTTAAATTTGCTAATGCTTGTTTGGAAACTTTGTGCAGGATTAAAACAACTGTTGATGATCTTGATTTTATTCGTGGTAGTCCCGCGCAACAGGTTTTTGGTCTTTATGGAGTGTCACTCCATGCCTCGACACTTCATGCATATGCATTAGGGGAGTATTTCTTACTTTTCTTTGTATTTCTTACTTTTCTTTTATATAATTGTTCATTGAGGACAATGAACCATTTAAGTGTGGGGATGAGTTCTCGATGATTAAAAAATCCAAAAAAAAAAAATTAAAAATTCCAAAAAAAATAGGAAATTAGAAAATTAATTTCCTCGTCTCATAGTGTGTTAACAAGGATAAGTACTCATCTTGTGAGCTTATTTTGCATGATTATTTGACAAGTCATATCTCTGAAAGTTATTTGTTACTTGATGATTTCTTGTACGTGCTTGCGAAAATTATAAAACTTGAGATTTATCATTGTCAATTTTAGTGAGTACTGAAGCATGTTTTCACCTTGTGAGATCTTGAGCCTAATTTGTGATTGGTACATTTTATATCGATCAATTTTTATTGTTGTGTGTTGTTCATCATTGAGTATGTCGCTCTAGAACTTGTTTCAAACCATTTTGAGATTACATGATATCTGTATGCATAAAAATGATAAAGGCACTAGGATTAACCATATTTATCCAAATAGTACCCTTGAATCATATATCCTTAGTGAACCCCTTTGAGCTTTTTATCCGTTATTTTTGTGTATCACCAATCTAAATTCTTGAGCCTACTTGTTTATTCATCTCTTGATTTACTAGTAGAGCATTTTGATTCATTTGGGGATTGGTGAGTGCATAGTGTCGGGATTTCTTTGTTAAAGTGTGGAAATTTGGTGGGAATAAAAAAAACAAAAAAAAAAGAAGAAAAAATCAAAAAAGGTCAAGTAGAGTTGTGTTCATTGGTTTGTGCAATATGAAAATGGAAAAGTACATGGTAATATGTGCTTGGGGTTTAATGCTTGTGAGAGTTTGATCACCTTTTACATGATCGAAATTTCATGTTGAGTGCTTTAATTAGAAATGAACATTGTGCTCTATTAGTTTGTCGAGTTAGCCACTTGTCAGCCTTTTTCTTGATTCCCTACCCTTCACCTTAGCCACGATACAACCTTTAACAAAGACCTTTTGATTTGTGCATGCATGTAATCAAAGTAGTGGAGATTTGGTGGACAACCAAGCATATGGTAGCACATGACTTAATTGATTGAACTTGAGCGAATACACTTCACCTATACACTTGTGTGATTTGAGAGTTATGTGAGATTTTCTATCCATAGCATGATTACTCATTGAATGCGGCATTGATATATATTTCATGATCTTTTTGTCTATCTAGACTGTGTGCTTACTTGGATAGTCTTGTACATATGATGTGTAAGTGAACAGACTTTCAGTTTTGTGCGATTAAGGTTTACTTGTGTGGAGTACTATGATACGTTGCATACTTGAGACTTGGCAGAAAAAAAATTGGATTTTGTGGGTAAATTCATTACAAACCCTCACGAGACAACACTCGTCCTACTAGGGCTGCCTAGGGGTTTAACGGCTTGTTGCATGTGCTCAATGCAATCGTGTCATCTACGAAAGTGATATTAGTTAGGATTTAGTTTTTTTATTTCGCTTATTTGCCCGAGGACGTGCAAATGTTTAGTGTGGGGATGTTTGATAAGATATATTTTAGATAATTTTATTCCCATATTTAATTGCATTTTTTGCATTGATTTGGATATTTATTAAATAAATTTTGATGTTTTATTGTAGAATACAAGAATTCCTAAGTTTGGAAGAATTTGGGCTTAAAGAGTTATTTTGGAGCTAACAATGGAAGAAATTCGGATTTATTGAGCTACACCCGCTTCCTACGGTATTTAATTAATATTCGGAGTTGTAGGAGTCGGATTTGGACGATCTTACAGTCCACGCGAATCTTAGAAAATTATCTTCAATTCAGTGGGAATAAATAAGCAAAAATCCAATTGAAGCAGCTCGAAATCAGAGGGGCAAATTTAGTTCCGAATTTTTAGTGAAAAATATTTTAGATTTGGAATTTTGTTGTAGTTTATTTAAAATGTAAAACATGTGTGTAGTGATTAGCTTTTATACAATAATGCTCAGCCGAAAGTAACATCAATTGGTTGGCAAAGAGAGAAAAAAAAAAAAAAGGTCTTCAAAGTGGTGCTAATGATGAATTGGTTGTCAAAGAAGGAGGCCTGTCAAATGCTATAAAATGAAGAGAAGTGCAGGGAGAAAAAGAGCATTAGATAGGAGTAGGATACAATACACATCTTAATCTTAGTTTTAATTTTGTTATCCTAATTTTTTTATAGCCTCCTTTTGTTCGGCATTTCTTTACTTTTCCGGCTAATGCTTTATTCTGGCACCATCTTCCATTTGTGTTGGGGTTTACTTTGTCCTGTCTCAACTACACAGATCTGCACTCCTACTTACTTGCTCGGTTTAATGATTATTCTAGCTTCTTAATTTGTTTTCTTGGAATCTTCTTTTTCCCCTCATTTAGTTGTGTTAAATTTTCTATGTCTGCTTTATTAGATTAAATCATGTATATTAATACAACATAATATATATACATGAATCTCCTGATCAAGACTATGAGTATAGATAAATAGCGGAAGCGTACCTGAATCGAAAGAGGCCATTAATGATCTTGAGGGAGTCCGAAGATCGCAAGTACTTGAGGGCTTTGATCTTCACTATTCTCCTCTATACGTAAGGATGGGGTGTGTGTATTTTCTGAATATTATGAGAAGCATATCTTTTCTTTTCACATAAGATTCATTATATAGAGGGAATAATGGGACCAACCCTAATGGGCTAAACCCATAACCGTCCATCAAAGTTATGGGCTTGGGTACTTAAGCCATTATAAATAAATATATCTAAATAGATATATATTAGATGTAATAATTAAATATATATTAAGTGCTATTTATATATTTAATTATTAATTAGGCTCAAGTCTTATTTAGATGATTAATAATAAAACCCGATGGGCCATAAATAATGGATTGGATCCCGTCGAATCCAACATTCTCCCACTTGGCCGAGGGTCAGTATATCATCAACATAGATATAACAAGACTTTTATTACTGAGCATTACATCCCATAAGACAGGCTAAATCTTACATCATACAAGAACAGAATTAAAGGTAGTATCATACTCATGTACAAATATGAAACCGTCCTCCAGTTACAATCCAAGTATAATTATAAAACTTAACAGAGATACTAGCTTAAGTCATGAACAACATAATATTTCATAATCAATAGCAAATCAATATGTCCATGAGGTCCTTACATAATTGTTTGTTCCATAAACTTCGAATGTGCACAATAATAGAAGTAACAAACTAAATACTTTGTCCAAAAACCATAACATAAGGTGATCACAATACTAGTGTCTTACAATAAAATCCATGAATCAATGAGAAAGATTATCAACCAAACCCATGCTAGCAACATGTTCTCGAAAGAGATTGGGCGGTAAACCTTTTGTCAATGGATCCGCCAACATAGCAACAGTACTAATTTGCTCAATAGACACTTGTTGTTTTTGAACTCTTTCTCGCACTACAAGATACTTTATATCTATGTGTTTTGTCGCATCACTTATCTTGTAGTCTTTAGAGAAAGAAACAGCAGTTTTATTATCGCAATATATTTTCAGTGGTCTAGAAATAGTGTCAACTATTTTGAGATACGTGACAAAATTCCTCAACCATAGAGCTTGCTTCGTTGCCTTATAGCAAGCCACAAATTCAGCTTCCATTGTAGAAGAGGTATGCAGCGACTGCTTAGCACTTTTCCATGATATAGCTCCTCCAGAAAGCATAAAAATGTAACCTGAAGTGGATTTCAACTCATCTTTACACCCAGCATAATCGGAATCCGAATAACCAATGACTTCAAGGTTATCCGTCTTTCGATATGTGAGCATAAAATCTTTTGTACCTTGTAAATACCGCATGACCTTTTTAACAGCTTTCCAATGATCCGGACCTGGATTTATTTGGTATCGTCCTAGCATTCCAACAATATATGCTATGTCTGGACGAGTACAAACCTGAGCATACATAAGACTCCCAACTGCCGAAGCATAAGGAATATGCTCCATTTGATCCAATTCTAGCTGATTTTGAGGACATTGTTTCAAGCTAAATTTGTCACCCTTGACAACAGGAGCAACGCTTGGAGAACAATTTTGCATGTTAAAACGTTTGAGAACTTTATCAATATAAGCTCTTTGTGATAAACCCAAAATTCCATGAGATCTATTTCTATGAATTTCAATGCCCAAGACATAAGATGCTTCCCCCAGATCCTTCATATCAAAATTCTTATGAAGGAATCTCTTTATCTCATGCATTAAATTCATATCACTACTAGCGAGTAGAATATCATCCACATATAGTACTAAAATAATGTACTTGCTCCCACTCACTTTTAGATATATGCATTGGTCAACAAAATTTTCTTTAAACCCAAATTTTCCAATCACATCATCAAATTTAATATACCACTCTCTAGAAGCTTGCCTTAATCCATATATGGACTTCTTTAACCGACATTTCATGTGTTCCTTGCCTTTGACTACAAAACCTTCCGGTTGTGACATGTAGACATCCTCATGCAAGTCACCATTAAGAAAAGCAGTTTTAACATCCATTTGGTGTAACTCTAAATCATAATGAGCTACTAAAGCCATGATGATACGAAATGAGTCCTTACTCGAAACAGGGGAAAATGTATCATTATAATCAATTCCTTTTCTTTGTGTGAAGCCCTTTGCAACCAATCTAGCTTTATATCTTTCGATGTTACCACTAGGATCAAGCTTAGTTTTGTATACCCATTTGCAGCCTACAGCTTTGACCCCTTGTGGCAACTCAACTAGATCCCATACATCATTATCCTTCATGGATTTCAACTCATCCTCCATGGCTACAAGCCATTGAGTTGAATGGTTACTAGCAATAGCTTCTTTATAAGAAATAGGATCAGGTCCCATGCCAAGATTAGACTCAATTTCATCTAAATACACAATATAATCATCCGAGATTGCTGATCGTCTTACTCTTTCTGACCTCCTAAGAGGTTCAGTAGTGTTATTGTCATCTTGAGGTGGTTCTTGATGTACATTCTCATTTGCACCAACATTTTTATCATCATTTTCTGGTGCACTAATATCTGGAATGATAGGAATAGGGACATTTTCCTGAATCTCTTCCAGATTTATCTTTCGAGATGTACTCCCACTGACTTCAGCATCCTCAAAAAATACTGCATTTCTAGTCTCAACTATTCGAGTGGTGTGTGATGGACAATAAAATCTAAAACCTTTAGATCTTTCGGGGTAACCAATAAAATGACAAGTAATAGTCTTAGGTTCCAATTTCTTGATGTGTGGGTTATATATTTTTGCTTCAGCCAAACAACCTCATACATGCATATATCCAAAATTGAGTTCCCTTTCAGTCCATATTTCATAAGGTGTTTTAGGCACAGACTTACTTGGGACCCGATTAAGGATATGCATAGCTGTTTTAAGGGCTTCAACCCACAAAAATTCTGGCAACGTACTGTGACATATCATGCTTCGAACCATATCCATAAGAGTTCGATTTCGTCTCTCAGCAACACCATTCTGTTGGTGTGTACCCGGCATTGTGTACTGAGGAACGATGCCACATTCTCGTAAAAATAAGGCAAAAGGTCCTGGATTCTGTCCAGATTCAGAGAATTTTCCATAATACTCTACTCCTCTATCAGATCTAACAACCTTAATATCTAATTTAAGCTGTTTTTCAACTTCTGCTTTATAAATTTTAAACATATCGAGTGCTTCAGATTTTTCATGTAAAAGATAAATGTAGCCATAACGTGAGTAGTCATCAATAAAAGTAATAAAATACTTATGACCACCTATGCCTGGAGTGTATGGTCCACTAATGTCAGTGTGAATTATCTCCAAACACTTAGTGCTACGATTTGCACCCTTTTTGTTTGTTTTTACAAATTTTCCTTTAATACATTTAACACATGTGTCAAAATCTGAGAAATCTCATGGATGAAGAAGTCCTTCTTTAACAAGTCTTTCCATTCGACTTTTGGATATGTGACCAAGTCGTTCATGCCACAATTTTGAGGAATTCTCATCATTTCTTTTTCTCTTTTTAGAACCAGTTGCAACTTCATCTTGCACATTCATTGAAATTAAGGATTCACTAAAAGAAGCATTCAAACATAATCTGTAAAGGTTTCCCTCTAACAGCCCAGAGCCAATATACTCAGAATAAAGAAATAGAGAAAAACCTTTATTTTCAAATTTAAACTAATATCCATAAGCGTCTAACTTTGAAACAGAAATAAGGTTTCTAGTAATACTGGGAACATAAACAGTATCCATTAAATCCAAATTAAAACCACTTTCCAACATAATTCGGAAAGTTCCTACAGCTTCAATTTGTACTTTCTCTCCATTTCCAACGAGTAAATATCGGTCTCCTTTATTTAGCTTCTTCACGGAAAGGAATCCCTGCAATGAATTATTTATATGCACAGTTGCACCAGTGTCTATCCACCATGTATTTAAAGGAGCTTCAGATGTAAAAGCTTCATAACAAACATAAATAGATGCATTACCTTTCTTATCTAACCACTCGCGAAATTTGGAACACTCTTTCCTTATGTGTCCCTTAGCTCTGCAGAAGTTACATTTAGGACCTCCAAAGTTCTTTGTGCCAGAAGTCTGTCCCTTTTCTTTCGTGACAGCCGCATCAATTCCCTTTTTCTTTTGACTATTGCCATATTTCTTTCCTTTTCCTTTAGCGGGTGTCGTGGTCACAACATGAGCACTTTCAACCTTCTCAGACTTAAGGCGTTCTTCTTCTTGAACGCACATAGAAATCAACTCGCTCATCTTCCACTTTTCTTTTTGCGTATTGTAGTTGATCTTAAAAGGACCAAATTGTGCAGGAAGAGAAGTCATTATGAAGTGGACGAGAAAACCTTCAGAGATTTCCATGTTCATATCCTTTAACTGAGCAGCCATATCATTCATTCTCATAATGTGATCACGAACACCACTTGAACCATTATACTTGAGAGTGACCATTTTCGAGATCAGTGTAGTGGCTTGAGCCTTAGTGGAAGCCTTGAATTGTTCCTCAATGTTCGCTAGGTACTCCTTTGCATTATCAGATTCGGGAATTGCTCCACGAATTGCACTAGTAATGGAGCCCTTAAGAATCATTAAGGAAACACGGTTGCTATGCTCCCATTTTGCATAATCAGCCTTTTGCTCAGCAGAGCTTTCGGCTGTAATGGCAGCAGGTTTTGCAACCCTTATGGCATAATCAAGGGCAGTAACTCCCAACGTAAGATCAATTTGCTCTTTCCACTTCTTAAAATTAGAGCCACTCAATGGTTCAATGTGTGAAAAGTAGTTGGTTAGTGAAACAGGACCAAATGTTGAATCAAGGTTAATCACAATCATGCACATAAGTACAACAAGTACAATAAATATAATCCACATGATGAAAAACAGTTAGTTCACCAAGTAACACATAAGTTAAATAAACCGAGGGATAAACAGTTTATCTAAATAGGAAAAATAAAATACACAAAAATTTTCCTTCCATTAAAATTAATTAAATATTAATATCTTCCGTTGGGCCGATAATTAATATTAAATTAATTTTGCCATTAAACATAAGATTACAAATAGTAAAATATTAAATTATATCACCGTTGGGCAGAAAATAATTTAAATTCTACAATTTGAACTTTAAAAATTCCGTTTACAAAATCAATATACAAATCTTCCGTTGGGCCGATTCGTACATTAACTTGTACACGTACATTAGGTGATTTATCATTCTCTTAAATAATTAAAATAAAAGATTTTCGTTGGTCCATCTAATATTTTAATAATTAAGAAATCACTATATTAGTCCAAAAATAACTTAATAATATTTTACATGAGGGACTAATATTTTTTTTTTTTTTATCATAAGTATCCCTGAATCAGAATCGCAGACAGCATAAACATATCATACCATATTATATTTCTCATGATACAATCATAGAAATCAAATAAAGCATAAATCAGAAAATTCGAAATTAAATCAGAAAATCATAATTCGCTGTTTACAGGCAGTAAACGACGTCAAACGGCTTACAGATGCAAACCTGACTATGTCAGTCTTGCTCAGTGGCCCGATTCCAGTCAAAAAACATATATTTTATGCACAAATCGGACACAGTACGCAAATTTCACTAAATCTGGACAATTTTTCAGAAATCGTATCGTATACAATCTCCAAAATAAGAACAAGCATGTATCATATACATACAACAATATATACAACAACCAAATTCATTCAATTCACACGGTTTGCAACATACCCACACATAATATATATGTATAACAACATATATCGATTCAGATTTATACATGTCAAACAAATCCAATTCAATTCTAATTAATTAAACTCAAAGAATCAATCAAGGAGTTTGCTCGGATACCAATTATTAGATTAAATCATGTATATTAATACAACATAATATATATACATGAATCTCCTGATCAAGACTATGAGTATAGATAAATAGCGGAAGCGTACCTGAATCGAAAGAGGCCATTAATGATCTTGAGGGAGTCCGAAGATCGCAAGTACTTGAGGGCTTTGATCTTCACTATTCTCCTCTATACGTAAGGATGGGGTGTGTGTATTTTCTGAATATTATGAGAAGCATATCTTTTCTTTTCACATAAGATTCATTATATAGAGGGAATAATGGGACCAACCCTAATGGGCTAAACCCATAACCGTCCATCAAAGTTATGGGCTTGGGTACTTAAGCCATTATAAATAAATATATCTAAATAGATATATATTAGATGTAATAATTAAATATATATTAAGTGCTATTTATATATTTAATTATTAATTAGGCTCAAGTCTTATTTAAATGATTAATAATAAAACCCGATGGGCCATAAATAATGGATTGGATCCCGTCGAATCCAACATGCTTCCCTTGTCATGGCCTCAGATTCAATTTCTTGCATTTCATTTTATTGCAATTAGCTTATTTTAATGTTGTTTCATCATTGTTACTGTTGGTTCAATTTTATTAATTATATCCCTGCTTGTGTTTATGTTCTTGACTTTTATTTATATCAATAGATCTTTAAATGCCATATTTTGTGTCTTCATTTTGTTGTTAATAAGCTGTAATTAATTAGAGCCCAAAACCAATTATGGATCGTGTTGAGTAGGTTACCCATTTTCTTATTTGTCCGCATGTTCCCACCTTGTTTTAATTGCATTTAATCATTGGTTAATATTGTTTAACATTAGCATTAATTAGACTTATCACTAATATTAATATAGTACTAGTAGTACTAATTAATGTTAATTGAATTGTTGGTTTGTTAGTGATAGGTACGTAGTTAAGTTGTAGATTTAATTTTCTTGATCTTTTCTACAGCCCAGCCCATTACTATAACATTATTTAGTCTAACCCATGGTTACATTCCTGGCCCATCATCAAATTTACTAGCCTGGCCCAAAATCTTTCGCACCCCATCCTCATTCACCGGTCTCTTTAATTTAGGAATCTAGTTCGAATTTAGATATGCATTTGATGTGTCAAATTATACCTAACCGTAAGCGCACGGTGTCTATTTCTAGTACAGATGGCAAGCGGGTCGAATCCACAAGGAGACAGGTTCTACTAATTCCTTTTCAGTTATCGCTAATTGTTTCAGGGACAAACGATTATTGGAGAATATTAATTAACTAATTAAACAAGATTAACACTAATTAAACAGATGATAAACAAATTATTTAAAACCTAGGGCAATCAGGTCCACCATGCTTACACAATTGGCTCTTAAGCTAAAGCAATCAATGTGATCCTATAACTAGAGTATGTTAATCTCTTTCAAGCATTAACACTCTCGAAACATTCAACACAATTAACCACTTTTAGTAATTCAATCAATCAGGTAATTAGAGTCAAGTTAATCTCTTCCAAGAATTAACGCTCTCAGAAATCCAATGATGCTTCCGCACTCAAATTCAATTCTGCTAATCGTATGTGTGCCTCTAGTAAGTAAATCTCTCGATCCATACCCCTATTTGCATAAAATTAATCCATGATATTGGCCAATTACACAAATTAATGATTAAAACATATCAATCAGAATTAACCATAACCAATCAAACCACTATGAAAATCATGCCAATATTAGTGCAAACATGGCTTCCCTTTAAGCCCTAGAAATAACTACTCGCTAATAATTAAACAAGTAAAACAACTAGTAAAAGAAGAAAACATAATTAAACTAATAAGAACAAAGAAAAGATTAAGAGAACAAAACCTTCAAACTTCAATGTTATCACCCAAAAGAAGAGTCAGGGTGTTTCTCTACATCTCCAATTAATAATATTAATCTACTCTAAACTATATTATCTGATCTAATATTTTACCTCTTTTTTCTCCCCCTCTCTAAAATAATCATACCCTAGATGTGTTATATAGGCTATAAAAGTCTTGCCCAATAAAAGTATTTTAATACTCTAAATAAATTTCAAGTAGGATTCCATAACTGAATAGGATTCCTTAATTAAAATTCGAAACTATATTTAATCCTCTGTTTCTGGGCTGTTCCAGCTCGATTTTGCTTATTGGACTACCTCTAAATTAAAGAAAATTCCACAAGCTTCGCGTGGACAGTAAGATCGTCAAATTCTGACTTCTGGAAATCAAGATATGGCCAAAACAGTGTAGCACAGCCCGTGTAGCCCAATAATACGAATTTTCTCCTATTTTATCTCCAAAATAGCTTTTTTTGCTCCAAATCCTTCCAAGTCATGAATTCTTTATTTCCTACAATAAAACAATAAAATCTATTAAATAAAAATCCAAATCAATGCAAAACACAATAAATATGAGAATAAAATCATCTAGAATATATATAAAAATATACTCTATCAAACATCCCCACACTAAGCATTTGCACGTCCTCGGGCAAATAAGTGAAATAGAAACTAAGTCCTAACAAACATCACTTTCGTAGATGACACGATTGCATTGAGCATATGCAACAAGCCGTTAAACCCCTAGGCAGCCCTAGTAGGACGAGTGTTGTCTCGTGAGGGTTTATAGTGAATGTACCCACAAAATTCATCTAACCATGCAAAAGATCAATGCTAACACAACACCACACACACAAGTCCTCTCATGCCACATCAACTTAAGAATCAAAGCAAACATACGATGTCTTGGTGTCGAAAGTGCAAGTATTCACGTAGTCTACTCAACCAACATGCAGAAGGTCATAAAAATTCATGTCAAGTGTAAAAATAATTGGTAATCATGCTAAGACCACAAGAAACACATCTTTAAGTCTAAACCCGGGATCTCCTATGCCAAAACAAGTAATAACTCACCTTTCTCTAAAAAACGAATATTCACTCAAGAACAAGGTTAAGTGTATCACTCAATTCCAACAAAATCATAAACACAACTTGACACTCGCAATCAATCTCACTCTCAACACAACATACATCACTGATGACAATCAAAAGGTCTTTATTCGGGTTGTAGCGTGGGCTAGGGACCAGGTATGTCAAGTAAAGCTAAAACAGGTTAAATGTCAAAAGCTAGTACCCAACAATAATCATTATTCAACTCCCTTTCTATTAAAACAAATACTTCCCCACACTTGGATTTTTCAATAACCCTTACATAATAACTTGACTAGTCGAATGAAGAAGGATCATACAAACATAAAAATGCTCTCAAATTTATTTATTTTTTTTCTTTTTTTTCTATTTTTTTTTCTCTTTTTTTTTTTAGAGAGCTAAAGAATAAACACAATGATCCATAGATATTTTTATGAATTTCGACTAGCAAGCATCAACCCAAAATCAATATTCCCCAAAAGTATGATCATCAATAAAAACCCCCCCTTTTGCACACCTTATTACTCCCTTAAGCATGATACTAGCCTTTGACAATTTAGGTTCAAATTTAATGTAAGGCCAATAGAATAAAAAGGATAATGGCAAGTAATGTAGTGTGTCACCGAAAGAATAGGATTAAGCTCAAAGGGTTAACTAATTGATCATGTATAAATGGTTTTGAATTATGGGAAATATTAGGTTATACCTAATTGCCTTTATCATCTTATCATCAATTAATGTCATGCATTTCAAGAAAGATCTCAAGTAAGTGCTAGCAATGTAAACAACATGTGGACACTCATGCAAACGAAAAATCATGCAAAAGATAAGCATATAGGCTCAAAACTCACTTGGTGTGACAAAACATAATCAATCCCAAGTAACAAGACTCTCTAACGCACCTACTTGTACTCAAAGCATGAAAACCAAGTCATCTTGCACATATTCATGTCATTCTAATCACTTACAACATCCAATTAAGTCTACCAGCTTCAACTTGCTAGTGTATGTGTGTGCACAAGAACAAAGCACGTCACTTCTCATACAAAAGCGTCAAGAACACAAGAATTCTACGCATGCATGGGTGTATCAAGCAAAATACAACAACTAATCAAATTGCATGGCTAGAATTATTTTTGGTATTTTTAATTTTTTAAATATTTTTTTTTTTAAAATCTCTTAACATTGAGAACCCTTCCCCACACTTAAGCGGTTCATTGTCCCCAATGAACTCATGAACAAGATACAAAACTACAACTAAAAACAAAATAAAACTACACTAAAAAGAAAAGAAAGAAAACTCCCCTGGAATCCATGTAACCTCCGCCTATAAATTCAACCTCCGCCGTCGGAGACGAAATTACACAACACTAGAATCACCTCTCCCACGCTTAGGAGCCATAAGAATCAATACCCAACTCCCAAGAAGCTCTACCAATAATTTCCAAGCAATATCACACCAAAAATAGCCCAAATTCCAAGAATAATACAAAATCCCAATTTACAAGAACACAAATTCGTAATAAACATAAGATTAGAGAAAAAGATTTACCCAATACGAATCAAAGAGGTGAACTTGCAATTAATTCCTCTTTAGAATTGAATTTTTAGAGATTTAAATAAATAGAAGAGGAATTGAATTTGTATGTATAGTGGGTATATATAGATAATGGAGTGATAGGATGAATATAAATTTTAATGAAAAAAAAAATTTAAGAAGATATGTTAATAAAAAATAAATAATAATAATAAGTAAATAAATAAATAACAAATAAAAAAATAATATTAATAAATAATAATAATAATAATAATAAATAATAATAAATATGAATTAGAATAAAAATAGGTTTAGAATTTTTAAGGAGAGATGGGGGGTTTTGGATTTGAAATAGAAAAAGAATTAGAAATTAGGGATTGGGGTTATAATAATAGAAGGAGAGGTGTAAGAATTTATTTTTTTACAACACAAATACGTAATTAAACTCGTACCGGGCAGAAAAGTCTGGCGCTGCAGCTTGAAAATGGGCGCCGCGGCCTCGAACCACATCTGCCGACCACACTCTTTAATTTTTTTTACATTTGTGGCCACAAAACCTTGCCTAGGAGTAGACTACACGCGTTGGCCGTACAAATTGGAGAATGGCGCCCTTTTACCTTGCACATCTCCTGGCCAGAATGATTATGGCGCTGCAGCCTCAACTTTCGCGTTGCGGCCTGGGACACATTCTGTTCACCTGTTGAAAATTTCGTGTTTTTTTTTTTGAATAATGAAAAAAAAAAATCTACTAAAGTGTACAATCAAATTTTGGGTTGCCTCCCAAAAAGCGCTTCTTTAACGTCAATAGCTTGACCTCCTCAAAAATACTCCGGTAAAGGCGTAATATCCACTTTCTCGATCATAAACTCGCCACCACAAAAAGTATCAAGAGTGTTAGTGATTGTCTTTATCCTGCAGAAAGTCTCCAAACAAGCATCAGTAAAATAAAATATGTCATTAATAAGCAATAGAGAGAGTGCTTGTGCAGTTTTGGAAAACTTTGTGATAAAACAGCGATAAAATTCAACACCACGAAAATATTGAACTCCCTTGACATAAGGTGGAGGTTCTGGTGGTGGCTTTTCTTCACTCCTCACTTTCACTGGAGTCATTCGGACATCTTGGCTTATCACATCATTGGCTAATAAGACACTTCCATCTTCTCCCTCTTCTCGAGCTTGAAACGTAGGAGCCACTTTGTATGGATCCTCAACCAGAATTTGAGAAATATCATCTTGGACAATATTTGTTATCACATCAACCTTGAAATAGGTAGTCTTGAGCAAAGAAGCCTTGTAAGTAGAGGCTAGATCGAGAGCAAATTTATCAATACATGGTAGCTTAGGCACAGGTTGTGGAAGAGAAACAACAACTATCTCTGTATTGCTTTCTTTTGTCACCTCATCATCAGTCACATTGTTCTCAGTAGCAGCAACATCATTGATCTCGTCATCGGTGGCATGCTCCTTCTCTTTATCAATGGCCTCATCATCAACATACATGGAGAAACTATCATATTCCTGATCGCTTGTGAGATTGATAGCAGTCAGGTCCCCTTCGGATCGGATAGATGATGATGGTAAATAGTCGAGCTGCCCTGTAGTAGAAGAGTTAGCCAACTGTGCAATTTGAGATTCAATCGCCAAACTTTGAGTTTCTAATTCTTTGAAAACTCTTTAGCAGTTTATTCAAGATATCCCACATCTCATTTGTCTGATCAGCTTGCACATCTACGCTGGATTGAGAAACATGTAGATCTTCTTGTAGAGGAGGATATTGATATTCTTGCTGTGGCGGCTACTCATATGACTGATAATATTGTTGCTCAAACTGTTGCTGATTATGATATGAAAAATTTTGAGCACCATTGTCCTGGTAGTAGAAATCTGGTTGATTCACACATTCTTGATCAAAAGTGTTTGAATACTGATTGTACCCATATCCTTCTTCAAAAGAATTCATTTGTCCCAACTGAGCACTCTGAGAATTATAGACATTGTAAGAGCATTCAAAACCAAAGTGACCCTGCACACCGCAAATTTGACAGAAGTTGTAAGTTTTAGGGGCCACTTGTGACATCTCATTGATACTCATTGGACGCATAGTGGGCTCTATAGGGTTGAATGAGGCAATTTCTTGAGTGCGTGCCTCCAACATGGAAGAGAGTAGTGATAAAGTATCAACTTCACCCATAGTAACCTGTAAACACTCAACAAAGCCAAGAAAACGTAAAAACTGCCTCAATTGGAACAAAAGTTCCAATGAGACAATGGAAACAATCTAAACAACTAAATTAAAATCAATAAAAACTCGCTGTCTCCCCGGCAGCGGCGCCAAAAACTTGATGTGTCAAATTATACCTAACCGCAAGCGCACGGTGTCTATTTCTAGTACAGATGGCAAGCGGGTCGAATCCACAAGGAGACAGGTTCTACTAATTCCTTTTCAGTTATCGCTAATTGTTTCAGGGACAAACGATTATTGGAGAATATTAATTAACTAATTAAACAAGATTAACACTAATTAAATAGATGATAAACAAATTATTTAAAACCTAGGGCAATCAGGTCCACCATGCTTACACAATTGGCTCTTAAGCTAAAGCAATCAATGTGATCCTATAACTAGAGTATGTTAATCTCTTTCAAGCATTAACACTCTCGAAACATTCAACACAATTAACCACTTTTAGTAATTTAATCAATCAGGTAATTAGAGTCAAGTTAATCTCTTCCAAGAATTAACGCTCTCAGAAATCCAATGATGCTTCCGCACTCAAATTCAATTCTGCTAATCGTATGTGTGCCTCTAGTAAGTAAATCTCTCGATCCATACCCCTATTTGCATATAATTAATCCATGATATTGGCCAATTACACAAATTAATGATTAAAACATATCAATCAGAATTAACCATAACCAATCAAACCACTATGAAAATCATGCCAATATTAGTGCAAACATGGCTTCCCTTTAAGCCCTAGAAATAACTACTCGCTAATAATTAAACAAGTAAAACAAGAAAACATAATTAAACTAATAAGAACAAAGAAAAGATTAAGAGAACAAAACCTTCAAACTTCAATGTTGTCACCCAAAAGATTAGTCATGGTGTTTCTCTACATCTCCAATTAATAATATTAATCTACTCTAAACTATATTATCTGATCTAATATTTTACCTCTTTTTTCTCCCCCTCTCTAAAATAATCATACCCTAGATGTGTTTATATAGGCTATAAAAGTCTTGCCCAATAAAAGTATTTTAATACTCTAAATAAATTACAAGTAGGATTCCATAACTGAATAGGATTCCTTGATTAAAATTCGTAACTATATTTACTCCTCTGTTTCTGGGCTGTTCCAGCTCAATTTTGCTTATTGGACCACCTCTAAATTAAAGAAAATTCCACAAGCTTCACGTGGACAGTAAGATCGTCAAATTCTGACTTCTGGAACTCAAGATATGGCCAAAACAGTGTAGCACAACCCGTGTAGCCCAATAATACGAATTTTCTCCTATTTTATCTCCAAAATAGCTCTTTTTGCTCCAAATCCTTCCAAGTCATGAATTCTTTATTTCCTACAATAAAACAATAAAATCTATTAAATAAAAATCCAAATCAATGCAAAACATAATAAATATGAGAATAAAATCATCTAGAATATATATAAAAATATACTCTATCAGCATTTTATAGTTTTTTTTTTCTAAATGCTTTAAAAATTGTTCTTGTAATTCTCTTTTGTTTTAATTGTTAATTAATCCAAACTCATTCCAAAATTAATTGTCTAGTTCGCCTAAATTAAATAGTTAAGGATCGCGAAAAAAATATTAGTCCTGTGGAACGAATCTTAAATATTAAAACGATGATCGTGCGCTTGCGATATTTAAATGTTTATTTTTAGCACATCAAGGTGCTTCATCTCTTTGTCCTAGCTTAGAAAGTTGAATTGCAGCCTTCAATTCTGCTCTCTCAGCAAGAGATATATTATCATCATCTTCACTAGAACTACTACTTGAAACAACAAATCTTCTCTTCCTTACAACTGATGTCTTTTGAGAAACACCAGAGGTTGGTTTCTTTGAAACAAATCTTCTTGGAAGTAAGTATGTTAAACATTTTTTTTCCTTTTTATGTGCAATATTGATTGCTTTCACATACATTAGGTATACTTGAATATTATATGCATGAAGTTGTATAGATCTTATTTGCAATCTTATAATTTGGTAATCGCATAATATATCCTTGCATTAATTTTTCTAATCGAACGTTAATATAATGAGATCTTTTGTTATGGGTCCGGGTCCCTGACAATCGTTTGTCAGGGACCGGTTATTTAACAATCGGTTCCACAGTCGTTGGATCATCAACGATCCAACGGCTGAAATTAAAAAAAAAATTACTGTCTGCTATAATTTTTCGCTGATAGGCAGATTGCCTGTCCGCGGATATTTTTCACGGATAGGCAATCTGCCTATCCGCGGAAAATTATAGCGAACAATAATTTTTTTTTATAATCCAGGGGGCCGTTGGATCAACGATCCAACGGTTTAAAAACCGATTGTTATATAACCGATCCCTGACAAACGATTGTCAGGGACCAAAACCCCTTTTGTTATTATGATTTCAATAGTCTTTGTTTGATTGTTATTAACTTAAACTAATGTTCTATGTAATTAATATTTCAGTAGTCTACAAAGTTATCAGTAACATGTTAATTAATATTGATTTTTTAAGAAGTATCGACGCAACTGGAGCGCCACTAGAGCACGAACAAGTAATGGACAATAAATTTTTATACTTACACTTTTGAGTTAATGTCGAGGAATCTATGTACTAAGTAGGGGTGAGCAAAAAACCGAGTCAATCCGAAATCGAAACCGAAACCGATGAAAACCGAACCGAAAAAAACCGAAACCGTTAAAAAGCGAACCGAAACCGAAATCTAAAAACCGATTCGATTTTAACGGTTGCGGTTTCGGTTTTAGGTTCAAACCGAACCGAAAAAACCCGAAACCGAACCGATTATTTATATAAATAAATATTTATATTTTTATAAATATTTTTAAAATTAATCTTGACTGCCAGGATGGTTCAATGTGCTTCTATGTTGGTTTGACTTGTGCATCCCTCTTTCAGCCTTCAGGTGATCTCCCACACATGTATCCAGCTAAAAGCAAATATGAGACAAAGATCAATTATTGTAGGTCATTCATCTAGGATCATGTTCTAAACCTAGGTATCCAATTTCCATTCATCTGTTGTCCTGGTGCCTTAAAGGTACCTGCTCAATAGAAGGCACATAACAGAAAATGACTTATTTACAGTCCAACAATGAGAAAGTTCACTGTCTAAAGTTCACTGTCTGAGTAGTTTAACTTATTTTTAATTAATTTGTAATACTTTCTTATTTTTATTTTAATCGGTTTTAAAACCGAAACCGAATCGATAAAAACCGAAACCGGGATATTAAAACCGAAACCGATGGTTCGGTTGCGGTTCCGGTTGTCGATTTTTAAAACCGAGGACATGCGGTTCCGGTTCCGGTTCCGGTTTTACCTGAAAACCGAACCGAACCGGGGTTTGCTCCCCCTAGTACTAAGTGCATGTTTGGCACAACTTTTCCTAAGAACTTTTTAACTTATTTTCGGATAAAAAAATTTATATTTTGATAATTGATTTATATAAGTATTTAATGTATGTTTGAGATTCAATAAGTTACAAAAATAAGTTGGAAAATAAGGAATCTCTAACTTTGTCTTAAAATAAGTTGACTTATTCTGGAAAAAAGTTTCCCCAAACACCCCCTAAATTAGAAGGACCCAACTTAATCAAGTAACTACATACAAGTATGGTGGCATTATAAGAAATTTGAATGTTTCAGAGACTATAATGTTTTTGGCTACTTGGGTAGACACATGGAGGTTCTCCGCCAAATGAGATTCCTGAGTCATTTCACCACAAAAGAAAGAAGAATTGTATAGAGTAGGAAGATGAGTTATGAGAAGTACCTGAACATGTTGTGGATAGTGTATTGCAGGTATTTCTTCTAGATTCTTTTCATTGTCCTTTTTTGTAATGTTAGAGAAAATTCTCTTTTGCTGTACATAAGAAGAAACACAATGTTCTCTACCAAATCTAGTTTCAACATCAGGAATAAAAAGGTTAATAAACAATTGCATGAATCTGTGATAATAAACCATTTTCCTGTCATGATCTATTGACCCAAGTTTGATACACATCTGACTCAGAATAATGTGACCAATGTTAATTACTCTGTTATAAAGCAAACTGTATGCAATGTGAGATGTAGCAGCAGCAATTTGTTGAAAAGAACTACATTTACCAATAAAGTATTTAGCAAGTTGGTCAAAGAAGAAAGACCATTCTTTCCTAAGAAAAGATATATTTAACTGGCTCATGTTATCTAGAGGTCCATTATAACCTAACACAGATAACATAGTTCTAACATTATCATCAGATGGTACATTCTCAAAATTCATACTAATAGGTAAGTGAAGTACTGAATTAACAACAGATTCAGTAATATCGAATAAGTTGTCCTAAGTGAATAAGTTGTCCTAAGTGCAACATGATTGTCCTAAGTGGGTGAAAATCTGCTGACACCCCTTCCTTGTTGGTGATAGCTGCAACATGATTGTTCATCATAAAATCAAAGTCACCAAACTTGAAAGCTACTGATTTGGGTAGTCTTCTTTGAGCTGCCATTTTGATCTGAAAAGAACTTGAGAAATCTTTGAAATTAATTAGTGATTTTGAGAACTCGAAAGTGTTTTTGCTTTAGAAAAATATGAATTTAGAGAAAGCAATAGACAATTAGAGTTTCAAAACAAGTATATTTCAAAAATTCTTCAGACCCACTATCCCACGTTAACACGTAGGTTGACAGGTGTCAGTCCCTGAAAAATGCAGTTACCCACGATTTTTGGAAAATAAAATCCAAAATTGATTTCAATTAAATAAATCATGTTAAACTCAAAATAAAAATCAATACTGATCAGCTTCCTTTCTGATGTGATCTTCCCACCAGGATAATCACAAATTTTAATGTGATTTCTAAATATTAACAATCACAAATCCTGATGTGAGCACATTTGTATTCCTGACCAATATCATCCTGATTCCAGAGACTAAGAGGAGTTTCCACGTGGCATTTTCTTTTATCTGTAAAAGAAATAAACAATAATCTGAACAAAATCAATTGGTTAGATACGTTTAACATTTCTTGAAAATACAAGAAATACAGTCACGCGCAACAATAATGACTGACTGCTTTGATAATCTCCAAACGACTGTTCAGTTTCCCACGTCTTTCTATAAAAGAAACTAACGCCTTATGCCATACTCCAAAACCTTTCAATCTTTTCTCTATAAACCATGGCTTTCAACCCAAATCTTCATATGAACCCTAGCTCTCGGTTCATTACCTCTGAGAAGTTATATGCTCTTGATGATCAGGAGCAAGTAAACTATCTCTTACAAGAGATGACTTTTCTCATCGAGTTAGATATGGTTGGTATCAACCCAAATGATATCCAAGAATCTCCTCTAAAACATCTAACAGTTGAACAAAATCTCCCTCTAATCTCTTCACTCCTTGATGATGAAGAATTTAGTAAAGAGTCTGAGGTTGATCTTGATGGAGATGCTATTCATTACCAATCCTCAATAAACGTGGGATTGTACCATCTGCTCTCATTCAAGTCACCATGAGAAGAAATTCAAGAGCAGATGGAACTGTTCAAATCCCAAATGGATTTCTTGAGATGCTAATTGTCCTGTATCTTAGATGCATGAAAGAAGCAAAATCCAATAACATTAGACAAGAATAGGGTTATTAGTAGAAGTTAGACAAGAAGATGTTTGTATTTCATTTCCATGTATGTAATGCTTTCGATTAATGAAAATACAAGCTTTCTTATTATCTACTTGTCTATTGTCTGTTTATTTGACTAATCTGAATAATGTATAAATTATCAGTATGCATGTGTTAACACTTCCTAGCATAGACTTAACAAAACACAAAATTGGACCACTTCATAAATTGAACTTCAGGATTTGAAACACAAAGTCAAAGACTAAATAATTTTCACAATCCTAATACTGACGCAGAAATACTGATGACGTTAGCATCCTGATAGCAATCCTGATCCTGATGTTTATTAACAAGTCTATCATACTGTAATTTATCAAAGTAAAATGTTACAGCTTAAGCATCAATCAAATATAGATCCTGACAAAAATATCAAGTCTATAAGCTGAAACACATACCTTGCTACTTTTGCAGATGTTAAAAATTTAAAAAATTAGCATTCCTAACTCACTAACCAATCTAATGAATGTAGCCTTATCAAGTGGTTTAGTTAGAATATCTGCAAGCTGTTTGTCAGTAGGAACAAAATGAAGTTCCATAGTACCATTCTCAATATGTTCTCTAATCAAAAGATACCTAACATCAATGTGCTTACTCCTTGAATGTTGAACTGGATTTTCTGCAATTTTGATAGCACTAGTATTATCATAAAACATAGGAATATTACTAAGTGTCATACCATAATCCATCAACTGATTTCTTATCCAAAGGAGCTATGCACAACAACTGCCTGCTGCAATGTACTCAGCTTCTGCAGTTGAGGTTGAGACAGATTGTTGCTTCTTGCTTGCCCAAGAAATCAATTTGTTTCCCAAGATTTGACATGTACCTGTAGTACTTTTCCTATCTATTTTACACCCTGCATAATCAGAGTCTGAATAGCCAATTAGGGAGAAATCAGATTCTCTAGGATACCACAAACCAAGGTTTAGAGTTCCTTTACTTTAAAAAAAAGGTTTGGAGTTCCTTTGAGATACCTAAAAATTCTCTTCACAACAATTAAATGAGATTCCTTAGGATCACTTTAGAATCTGGCACATAAATAGGTAGAAAACATTATATATGGTCTACTCGCGTTAAGCACAACAGTGAACCTATCATGCCTCTATAGCTAGTGTTATCAACACTATTTCCCTTAGGATCAGAGTCTAGCTTAGTGGTTGTTGCCATGGGTGTTTTTGCAACTGCACAATCTTGAAAGTCAAACCTTTTTAAAAGATCTTTGATATACTTTGACTGATTAATGAAAATACTGGTCTTAGTCTGTTTGACCTGCAAACCTAAAAAGAATTTTAACTCACCCATCATGCTCATCTGATACTTAGACTGCATAAGTTTGCTAAACTTAGCACACAACTTTTCATTAGTAGAACCAAATATGATGTCATCAACATAAACTTGAATTAAAAGCAATTCACCTTTAATCTTTCTAAAGAATAGAGTTTTGTCAATTGTACCTCTTGTGAAGCCATTTTCAAGAAGAAATTTAGATAAAGTCTCATACCATGCTCTTGGTGCCTACTTTAGTCCATAGAGTGCCTTGTCAAGTTTGTAGACATGATTTGGAAACTTTGGATCAACAAAACCAGGTGGTTACTCCACATATACTTCCTCATCAAGCTTGCCATTCAGAAAAGCACTTTTTACATTCATATGGTATACCTTGAATTTTGAATGAGCTACAAATGCAAGAAACATCTTGATTGCTTCCAATCTTCCTACAGGGGCAAAGGTTTCATCATAGTCAATTCCTTCTTCCTGAGAATAACCCTTGGTCACCAGTCTTGCTTTATTTCTTATAATCATACCAGATTCATCTAGCTTATTTCTAAAAACCCATTTTGCACCAACAATAGATCTGTCTTTAGGTCTTGGTACCAGTTTCCAGACTTTGTTCCTCTCAAACTCATTTAATTCTTCCTGCATTGCAATTACCTAATCCGGATCCTGTAAGGCTTCTTCAACCTTCTTAGGTTCATTCTTTGAGAGAAAACAACTGTACAAGCATTCATTTTGAACTGATCTTCTAGTTCGAACACCACTATTTGGATCACCAAATATCAAATCTTCAGTATGATCCCTTGTCCATTTTCTAACAGGTGGTAGATTTCTCCTGCTAGACTCTCCCCATAAGTTAGTGGTATTTCTTGTAGAAGAGTGTTCATTTCCTTCAAAAGCTCCCCCTTGATCAGTAGAATCAGTAGACTCCATACTACTGCTAGTTTCTAATCTTCCTTCAATAGACTCTGAAGGATCAGTTCCTGATGGAGTAGACTCCGAATGACTAGTCTATTCCTGATGATCACTGTGTTCTCCTTGATTAACTTGCTCCCCCTCAACAGTAGAATTCCTTTGAGAAGCAATAGAGATTTCCTCTGGAGAACCTTCATCATCACTGGAGAGAATCTCAGAATCTTTAAGATTTTCAAATTCCAATTTGTCATGGCTTTCATCAGTTTGCAAAATTCCAAATTTCTTGTCATCAAATGCAACATGAATTGATTCCATAACAATGTAAGTTATGAGATTATAAACTTTGAAGGCCTTTGATGCAGAATATCCTAGAAAGATTGCTTCATCCGATTTGGCTTCAAATTTTCCTAACTGTTCTGGATGAATCTTCAGGACATAGCATTTGCATCCAAAGATAAATATTTCACACTTGGCTTCTTTCCTTTGATCATCTCATATGGAGTCTTTCCATGACTATTTACCAAGGTACAATTTTGAGTGAAGCATGTAGTGTTGATAGCTTCTACCCAAAAATAGGTTGGAAGCTTTGCATCTGCAAGCATGGTTCTTGCTGCCTCTATGAGAGTTCTGTTCTTTCTTTCTACTACACCATTTTGCTGAGGTGTTCCAGGTGCAGAAAACTGTTGAGTAATTCCATTGTCTTTACAATACTCCTCCATTGTAGAATTCTTAAATTCTGTACCATTGTCACTCCTAAGTATTTTGACTTTGTACTCAAAGCTATTCTGAATATTCTTGATAAGTTCAACGATTTGCTGAGGAGATTCATCCTTCTTGTGTAGAAAGAATACCCATGTGAACCTTGTGTAAACATCCACCATAACTAGAGCATATCTTTTCTTACTGATAGACATAGTATTTACTGGACCAAATACATCAAGATGTAACATGTGAAATGGTTCAGTAATTGAATTTTCTGTCTTGCTCTTGAAAGTGGTTCTTCTTTTTTTTCCAAGCTGACAAGCATCACAAAGTCCATCTTGCACATAATTTGCCTGAGGTAGGCCTCTCACCAGATTGTGCTTAACAAGTTGATTAAGCTTCTTGAAGTTGAGATGTGAGAGCTTCTTGTGCCAATTCCAGCTTTCTTCATTTGTTGCTTTGCTGTAGAGACATCTAAGAATTCCTTTAGATGTATCACTCAAGCTGGCTTCATAGATGTTACCATGTCTCTGACCAGTTAGAACAATGTTTCCATTCTGCATATTCAAGATTTCGCATCCTTCTCTGTCAAAGATTGATTGGTTACCTTTATCACCCAGTTGACTTATGCTTAAAAGTGTATGTTTCAAGCCTTCAACCAGTGCTACATTTTCTATGATGACATTCCCCAAAACAATTGAGCCATAACCCAGAGTTTCTCCTTTGTTGCCATCTCCAAAAGATATTACTGGGCCAGCTTTCCTCTCAAACTTTGTAAGTAGGGACTTCTTTCCAGTCATATGTCCAGAGCATCCACTGTCCAAGATAATTGAATGCTTCTTTCCTGTGCCCTTAACAGAAGATTGAGAAGTTTTCTTTGGAGACCCAGGTTTGTCTGAAACATTTGCCATCAATGCAATGTTGTCATAATCTAATTCATCTTCAGAATCACTGGAATCAGCCCAATCCTTCTGTGTGACCATGAGTGCATTACCCTTTCCTGAATTCCTAGGCTTCTTACACTCATTGGCAAAGTGTCCAAGCTCGCTGTAGTTGAAGCACTTGATCTTTGCCTTATCAAGCTTGACAATTGTACTTTTGCCCTTATCACTCTTCTTCTCATCTTTCTTTTGAAAAGGCCTTTTGCTAAATCTTCTCCTCTTGAATCTTCTTTTCTTGAAAGCTTTAGCAAACATAGCAAAGAGTTCCTGCATTTTTGAATCAGAATCATCATTGTCAGAGTCTATATCAATAGTCTCTGATTCAGAACTTTCTTTGTTTTTCTTCTTCCTCGAGTCCTTTATAGTAGACTCAACATTCTGTTCTTCTGGAAGCTTCTTTGATTTAGATTGAGTAGTGAATGCAACAGTTTTCATCTTTCCTTCACTCCTACTCTTTTTCTGTTGCCTGTCAAGTTCATAAGCCCTAAGTTTTCCATAAACTACCTCTAATGATATTTCATCCAGATCATTAGCTTCCTCAATTGTAGATATCTTCTCATTATAGAATCAGGCAGAGCTTTCATGAAGTTAGTATTCATATCCTCTAAGTCATAATATTTACCATGCATGGCCATCTCATTGATGGGTTTTATAAACCTATCAAAGGTATCAGTAAGTGACTCGCCAGACTTAGATTCAAAGTACTTATACTGTTGTATAAGTAGTGTTCTCATATTCTTCCTGACAGGTTTAGTTCCTTCAAAATGAACCTTCAAATTGTCCCATATCTCCTTAGCAGTCTTACAAGAGAGAACATAGTTAGTGAGAACAGAATCAAGACTATTAAATAGTATGTTTCTCACTTTAGC
This sequence comes from Kitagawia praeruptora, assembly GCA_037693485.1. Classification (NCBI taxonomy): domain Eukaryota; kingdom Viridiplantae; phylum Streptophyta; class Magnoliopsida; order Apiales; family Apiaceae; genus Kitagawia; species Kitagawia praeruptora. The sequence goes on along the minus strand of CM075351.1, from coordinate 138,746,850 downwards.
ATCTTTAAGAACGTTCTCCTTTTCCTTATCTGTCCATTCAGATTTAGGCTTCTCTGTTGTATGTTCTAGAACAACTTTTCCATCGACAGTTGCTTATCTGTTAGGAATAATTCATGAGTTGTGATGTTAAGAATAGAATTTTACTTATACTTCTTGTATATCCTGATCTTATAAAGGATTTAGCACTTTGTATAGAAGATATGTGTTAGATAGTAATCTGTAGAATTAAGTCAGGAACAGTGCATCGAGTACTACATGTCAGGAACTGAGATTGAATCCTGATACGTCAAGTCAAATACTGATCAAGTACTGATGGGATGGTCAGATCCTGATGCAAGATGGAATCCTGATATCAGTCTTGTTACGGATGATGTCATTATGGATGCTACAGAAACTGGCAAGTGCTATAAAACAGGATCTTTGTTTGAGGAACAAGCAAGAAGATTTCATGAAGGAAAGAATTTTCTCTTGATGGAAACTATCAACTGGACGGCAAAACATTGTCATGTATAGATTATCTTTCTGTGATTAGTTGATAGGTAGCATTATAAATACTCTCTATATCATTGTAAAAAGAGTTCGAGTCGTGAGTTTTGTATGCGTAGCTCTGTATAAGGTTTGTATTCGAGAGTTCGAAACAAACAGAGAGAGAGAGAGAGATTTATTTTGTCAGCAGCTGCGCTAAAGGTATTGTACACCTTTGGTAGAGTTTGTATTTGATATTATTAATACAAACAGTTTGATTCATTCGTTTATTCTTGTTTATCTAATCAAGCAAAAATCAGACACGATTATATAACTTGTATTCAACCCTCCCTTCTACAAGTTATTCGAGTTAACAATTGGTATCAAAGCAGGTTGATTTCGAATAATCATAAAGATCTGCAAACATGTCTGGTTACAAGGATAGGAATACTAAGATTCCTATGCTCAAGAGAAACGAATATACTCTATGGGAAGTAAAGATGTTGCATCATTTGGAAGCAACAGATCCTGATTATCTTGACAGAATCAGAGATGGACCTTTTGTTCCAACAAAGGTTGTTGGACAAGCAACTGTTGATGGTCAAGTTGTTCCAGAACATATAGCAGAGAAGCCTAAATCTGAGTGGTCAGATAAGGACAAGGAGAATGTTCTTAAAGATGCTAAAGTGAGAAACATATTATTCAACAGTCTTGATTCTGTTCTCACTAACTATGTTCTCTCTTATAAAACTGCTAAGGATATATGGGACAATCTTAAGATTCACTGTGAAGGAACTAAGCCTGTCAGGAAGAACATGAGGACACTACTTATACAATAGTATGAGTACTTTGAATCCAAGTCTGGTGAGTCACTTACTGATACCTTTGATAGGTTTACAAAACTCATCAATGAGATGGCCATGCATGGTAAATATTATGACTTGGAGGATATAAATACAAAGTTCATGAAAGCTTTGCCTGATTTCTACAACGAGAAGATATCTGCAATTGAGGAAGTTAATGATCTGGATGAGATATCATTAGAGGCAGTGTATGGAAAACTGAGGGCTTATGAACTTGACAAGCAGCAGAAGAAGAGCAGGAGTGAAGGAAAGAAGAAAACTGTTGCACTCACTGCTCAATCTGATTCAAAGAAGCTTCCAGAGGAACAGCATGAAGAGCCTGTTGTAAAGAACTCAAGGAAGAAGAAAAGCAAAGAAAGTTTTGAGTCAGAGACTACTGATATAGACTCTGATAATGGTGATTCTGAATTAGAGATGCAGGAACTCTTTGATATGTTTGCTAAAGCTTTCAAAAAAGGAAGATTCAACAGGAGAAGATTTAGCAAAGGACCTTTTCAAAAGAAGGAGGAGAAGAAGAGTGACAAAGGCAAAAGTACAATTATCAAGCTTGATAAGGCCAAGATCAAGTACTTTAACTGCAGCGAACTTGGACACTTTGCTAGTGAGTGTAAGAAGCCTTGGAATTCAGGAAAGGGCAATGCACTTATGGTCACACAGAAGGATTGGGCTGATTCCAGTGATTCTGAAGAAGAATTGGATTATGACAACATTGCATTGATGGCAAATGTTTCAGACAAACCTGGATCTCCAAATAAAACTTCTCCATCCTCTGTTAAGGTATCACTTCACTCTCTTGATTCATTTGATAGCTTAAATTCTGATGAAATTAGATTTATACATGCTGAGTTTAAGAATCTTATGACTAATTTTAGAATTCTTACCAGTGAAAGAGATGAACTTAAGGTTAAGAATGATAAATTAGTTGATAGAAATAATTTTCTTGAATCTGAGTTAATTCAAATGGAAGAATACAAGTTAAGTTCTGATAAAGCTAAGCATGATTATAGTGTTATTCTTGAGGCTTATGACTATGTCAGAAAAGAACTAGAGGAAGAGAGAGAGATGTGATTAAGACCATTAACAATTCTGGTAAAAAGACTCTAGAAATATTTGAAAGTGGAATTCGTGGTAAGGTTAATGGTTTAGGTTTTGATAAAGCTAGACAAGAAGGAAAAGTAGCTATTGTCAATGATGATAGTAAAGTAGAAGCTAGCACATCTAAATCTGAAGATAAGAAAAGTGTTTCTGAACCTAATCATGTTAAATTTGTTGATTCAAAAGGTACTCCTGGTGTACACAAAAGGATTAACAATAGTAATTCAGATGAGAAAGTGTTAGAGAAACCTAAGAATGTCAACATAGGGTTTCTGTCTAAATCTCAGTTGAAACAGAGACTAGATGATCTTTCATAGTCTAGCAAAATCAAAAGAAATAGGAATGGAAAAGAAGGTATTAACAAAGAGAATATTACAAGAATGTACCTGATGCACCTAGGAAAAAATGCTATAAGTGTGGAAATCATAATCATTTGGCCCTAGACTGCAATCAAAAACCTTCTTGGAAAACTGAGTCCAGATTTCCCAAGACTCAGAAAATTAAATACCAACCACAGAAAGCTTGTTATCATTTTGGTAGTTTACTTCATTCCATTTACATGTGTAGAGAATATCATGAACTATATTATGGCTATTATTCTTTGAAATCTGAAACTCCTTGTCACAAACAGTTTATGAAATCAGAGTCTAAGATTGACTCTGCAACAGGTAAAGTAAAAGCAAAATTTTCAAAGCCTGTTGTTTCAAAATCTAGTAAGAAAGGATCCAATCAAAGTTGGGTCAATCTAGTAAGAAAGTTGGAATATTTTGGAAAGCTTGCTTCGGTAACCCGTATCTCACTCTTTCCGCCTTTCTATTTTTAGAAAATCACAAAAAAAAATCAAAAACATCAAAAATCACAAAAAATTGGAAATTGAAAAAAAATCCAAAAAAAATAGTTGTAAATACATAATTGTTGCATCATGCATTTAATCACTTAGGGCACACTATCTAGATTTTTATTTTTCTTGTTTTTAATTTTTCGTACCTATTAATTGTGGTGATCGCTGGAGTACCCAAAGGTACGTTTAATTTCTTTCTTCTTTTAGAATAAATCACGTAGGGTAAGCATCCATATTTGTTTATAATTTTTGTATATATCATTGTTTGTTGCATCATTTTGTAAAATAAACATTAAGGGCAAAACCTACTACAAGATAAGGGAAGGGATTTCATCACTCTTTCCTTAGCCCACAACAATTAATTTTCAACATTTTGCATCCCCTAGCCTTTTAATAAAATTAATTAGACATTTGCCCCTAGGATTTCGCGCTCAATTAGTAAGGTGCATAAAAATAAACGTAATTAAGACTTATTCACGACCTTCAGTGTCTAAGGTTCGCCTGGCTGTTAAGATTCGGTGTCTAGTGACGAGTTTGGCCTCTTGGCAATGCCTGCTCTAATCTGGCCGAATCGGTCTGAATAATTCTCAATTTACGGAATTTTTAGTGTGTCTTAATGTTATGAGCAATGTCTAGTTATTTTATTTAGGGAACCTAGGTTAGATTTTTTTTTCTTTTGATTTTTCGCCATTTATTTTGTGTGTTTCATTTTCGCACTTACTTGCTACGTGGTTTTATCATTGATCAATCTTTACCATGTCCGTAGCATTTAGGGAGCGTTATTACCAAGGTTGGGATTTTGACAAGGAGTTAGCATATAATACGATGTGGTGTGAGTCAACTAGGGAACCTTGTGTATATAACGAGTCGTCTAGTACTTTTAGTGATTTGCATTATAGTGAAAACAATATTGCAATCGACTCTGAATTAGATGCTCTTACTAGACTACTCGAAGCTTTAGAAACCCTTAGTGACCCTTCACACACGTCTTGGCACCCAAATTTCAACTCTCCGAGTCTCGATTTTCAACATGGCCCCGAATCTCAACAAGTCAACGCCATGTTTCAACCAACCTCTCGAAATGACCATTTTACATCGTCTTCTAATTCCGGTTGGAGAGATTTTCCCGATCTCTCATGGAACCAAGGTCATAGCTATCAAACTCCGCCTCCACATTTTCAAGAACCGAACTCTTATCCAATTTCGAGTCAAGTTCCTTATTCGAGTTCAATTCAAACACCCGCCCACCCACCCGGATTTCATGATTCGAGTAGGAAACTTGACACCTTAGAAAAGAGTATCGAGGCTTTATTGGTTTCTCAAGCAAACTTCATGCGAACCAGAACTTCTGATAGGCAAATTTTGAACTCTAATGCTCAAGCCTTATCTAAGTTAGAATGTCAATTGAATCAATTAGCCACCATGTGCGAGCGTGAGACAATAACCACCCCGAATCCACCCGAGGTCAACCCTGAATTTCTTATCACTCAAAGACCTATCGATACTTTCGATGATATCATTTCTCCTAGGTCTAATGTTCAAGTTGACACTCCTTTCGGTGGTGATTCACACGAAGAAGATTCTAATGCTGACATCATTCTTTCTCTAGGTCCAACGAAGAATCCCGATGATTCCGAGATTGTGGCTTCACCTAGACAACCATCATCTTCTTCTAGTGAACTTTTCCTTTCATCTTCCAAACATCTTCCCGAAAAACCCAAAGAACTTCATACTCAACCAATAGGAGCTAATCTAGTTAAGGAGGTTGTTTCAAGGTCAAATTTGGACGATCATGAGATTGAGTCTTTTCTTACACAAGATTTTCAATTGCATTACGAGACCAATCGAGAGCTTCATGAATCTTTTAAGGATTTGACCTTGGAAGAGGTGTTTGGAGAGATGAATAATATTCGTTCCAAATGGGAAACCCAACATAAGGATAGTTCTTGTGAACCTAATTCTGTTGGTAAAACTTTTTTCGAAGAGCCACCCCCACCCGTTTCTATTTCTTCATTTTCCACTCGTGCTCCATCTTTCATCGAAACTCATAATATTCATGACCAACATCTTATCGTATTTAAATTGCTTAAACAACAAAAAGAAGCATCTTCGTGGTCTATGGATAAAGTTAGGAATATGAGTTTTATTCTTGCGCCTAATCGGCTCGTTCGAGTGGTCTATGCTATTTTTGTGGGTGAGTTTCTGAAATATGTTAGCTGTATAACAAAAATAGTTTTTCCAAGAGCAGGTATTGGTTAGTAAATATTTGTTTTGTGCCTCCCCTTGTGTAAGATAGGTATGGGGGAGGATTTGTGTGCGTGTGTGTGTTGTTATTTTCTTTCGTAGTTTTTAGAAATTTTCAGTCTCCGTCATCCCTTATCAGGTATTTCCTCAACTTTATCCTTTCTCATTTCTCATTTCTCTTGCATTCACATACATTGAGGACAATGCATGATCTAGGTATGGGGGGGTTTTTAGTGTAAATATAAAAATTTGAAAAATCCAAAAAAATTAAAAAATGAAAAAAAATCAAAAAGAGTTCTTTTTCTAGTTTTGTTAATTGATTGCTAGTGCTTGATGCACCCTTGCATGCCATGATAATCTTATGATCCATTAGCTTTTGTTTGAGAAGTAATTTGCAAAAGTTCTTGTTCACACACTTACACTAGCAAGGTGAAGCTAGTAGACTTATTTGAATTTTGCATGAAATTAGAAGGTCATGATTAGGTGTAAGATGATTTGGTCTTTATGCTTTGAGTACAAGTAGGTGCATTGAGGAAACCATTTCTTGAGATTAATTATGTTTTACTACACCAAGTGAGATTTTGAGCCTATATGCATATCTTTTGCATCTATATTCTTTTGCTTGAGTGTCCACTTATCATTTGCATTGCTAGCACTTGTTTGAGTTCCTCTTGAAATGCATGACATTAATTGATGACAAAATGATAAAGGCACTTAAGAATAACCTATATTTCCAAAAATATCCACACCATGCTTACGTGATCAAGTAGTTAACCCTTTGAGCTTAATCATATTCTTTCGATGACACACCACATTACTCGCCTAAGACCTATTTCTTGTTTAGCCTTACGTATTCTTGATCCCATTTTGTCAAAGGCTAGTAGGAACTTGGTGGGGCAATAAGGTGTGTGAAATAGGGTTTGCTTTTGTTCATAACTTTTGAGGAAATATTTGTTGTTACCTTCATAGTCGATTTTCAAATCAAATCTAAAGGAGGATTATTGTTACATTTATTTTAGCTCTTAATAAATAAATAAAAAAAAAAGAAGAAAAAAAAAAGAAAAGAAAAAGAGCATATACTTGTGTTTTTTGTAATCCTCCTTCATTACGACTAGTCAAGGATTTTTGTTGAAAAATAAAAAAATAGAATTGTGTGGGGAGGTGTTGTGCATGATATTCATAGTGACTACTAGCTTTTGACACTTCACCTTATTTTGGCCTTTCTTGACATACCTTGTCCCTAGCCCCATTACAACCTTAATAAAGACCTTTTGATTGTCATTATTAATGTATGTTGTGATTTAAGTTGGGATGATACCAAGTGTCAAGCATGCATTTGATTTTGTTGGAATTGAGTGATACACTTACCCTTGTTCTTGAGTGAATATTCTTTTGTGAGTGAAAGGTGAGGTATTGCTTGTTTGTTTTTTGCATAAGAGATCTCAAGTTTTGACTCTAAGGTGTGCCCTTGTAGACTTAGCATGATTACCAATAATTTTTGCACTTGACATGAACTTGTGATCACTCTTGCATTTTCTTTAAGTAGACTATGTGAATCCTTGTACTTTCCGCACCAAGACTTTGCAAATTCATTTTGATTCTTAAGTTGATGTGTCATGAGAGGACATGTATGTGTGGTGTGCATTGCCATGTGATCTTTTATACAAACTAGATGGATTTTGTGGGTACATTCACTATAGGCCCTCACGAGACCTCACTCGTCCACTAGGGCTGCCTAGGGGTTTAAAGGGCTTGTTGCATATGCCAAATGCAACCGTCACACCTACGAAAAGGAGTATAGGATTTTTTTTATTTAGATTTTCTTTTTTGTTTTTGTTTTACTCGAGGACGAGCAAAAGATAGGTATGGGGGCATTTGATAAGTGCATAGTTTTGCATATTTTTATTACCTATTTATTGCTTGAACTCGTATTTTAATAATTTATTTTGTTGCATTTCAGGAAATTCGTGAATAAATAAAGAAATGACAAAATAAAGAAATAAAGTGCAAGGAAGGGAAAAAGAGGAAGAAAAAGGACCAAAAAGAAAAAGAGGAAAAAGAATTAGGAGTTTGGTGGAAAGGGAATCTTGGAGGACACATGGAAGGTGGAGATCATCCCAACACACTAAAAAAGTGTATGGCCAAGATCAAGTCTACCAAAGCTTAATGGGGAAGAAATCTTTTAATGGCTAGGATTACACCACCACACACCCCAAATGTAGGGTCAAGATTTACCCACACCCCCCTAAACCCTAATTCCCATCCTATAAATACCCCCTCATTTCCCTTGTATTTAAAACTTGTAGTGTAGTGTAGAGTAGAGTAACTTAGAGTAGAATAGATTTTAGTGTAGTGTAGTTTTAGGGTAGATTTAATTTCTTATTTTAGTTCTAAATTTTGTAAACACTCCTTTTTATTTTAGTGTAATTTTATTTCCTTTAAATTCTTGTCTTGCACTTTCCTTTATTGTTGCCTTGTTTCGTTACTTTCGTAAATGCGTTTAGTGGACAAAGTAGCGAAATGCTAACCACTAGGGGTTGAGAGTAACGAAACTTTAATTTCGTGTTCGTAGTTTAATTTAGTTTTAAATTCGTAGTTTTGCCCCTTTAAAAATCAATTTTATTGTGGGCCATTAATTTTAAATTATCGACTTAGTGTAAATTTTAAGTTCGTAATTAGTTTCTTAAATTTTCGTATTTAATTTAATTTTAAAAAAAAACCAAAAATTTTAGTTGCAATTTTCAGTACGTTTTTTTTCCCTGTTTTATTTTGTTAACATCTATACACTTCTCTGTTCGTTTTTTTTTCAGCTTATCCCCTCCCCTAGTCCCCTGTTTTATTTTAAACCCAGTTCTATTCATCTCCTTCTAATCTCAGCCTCCTTTTCCCCTGCTTATTCGAACCCCTTCCTTCTCTTAACCCCTCTCTTTTCGTTTAAAGCTCCACACAACCACCCCATCCCTGCTTCGTTCCTCGTCGGTTCAACATCAGTCCAGCCTTCCATCCTTCCCCTGTTCTTTCCCTTCGAAACCCCATTTCTTTCTGTCAATTTTGTTTTCCGTTTCGATTGGTTTTGTGTTCATTTCGTTTTGAGTTTTAGTAGCTGTTAATTAATGAGTTTGTACTGTGTTTCTGTGTACGAGTTCTGTGATGAGTCGACTCGTTCATATTCCTGAGATTCGTTTTGTTTTCTACGAGGAGTTGTTCGAATTTGTGTTTTGAGCCTCTGCTGTTTGGGTTTAAACATTGATGAGTAGTGTAGTCTTGTTAAAGTGTGGTTCTGTTTGTGCTGTTTGTGTTTGGGGTCATTTGTTTGAATTTACAGCTGAGTTTAAATGGATTTGAGTTGCTGTAACGATTTTCCGAATTCGCTGGTTCCTTGTTTTGATGAGTTTTTGCGCGTGTTTGAATAGTGAGTTTTAGAGATTATAGTGTCCTGTATTGTTTTGGCTATTCTGTTCTGTTTTTCTGTGTTGAAATTCGCCGAGCCTTGGATTGTAATTTACTATCGAGTTAGTATACTGTTAAGTGTTAAGCTTAGCCGAGTTTTTGTTTTTTTCCGCGTATGAATTTTAAATAAGAGTAATGATTTGGTGTGTTTGTGGCTTGTTCTATTTACAAAGTAACCATGTCGAATTTTCTTTTAATATTTATGTAAATAAAAAGTTTTGTAATAATTTAGTTTGATTTTAATTAATTCAGAATAATTTCGATCAAATTAATTAGTTCAAAGTAGATTTCTTGTTATTTAGTAAAAATCAAAATTTTTTTAAAACCAAAACCGTTCTAATCCGCCTAAGTTAAAAAGTAAGGATCGCGAAAATGTTAGTCTCCGAGGATCGATACCTAAAATATTTCAACGGTTGAATCGTGCGCTTGCGATTAAATTGTCATTTATTTTAGCACATCAGTCCTAAAAAATTCTAACTAGTTACTTTTTGTTTGCAGGGCACATGAAAGAAGCATTCAATTATCTTGGACAGTGGATGCTCTGGACATATGACTGGAAAGAAGTCCCTGCTTACAAAGTTTGAGAGGAAGGCTGGCCCAGTAATATCTTTTGGAGATGGCAACAAAGGAGAAACTCTGGGATATGGCTCAATTGTTTTGGGGAATGTCATCATAGAAAATGTAGCACTGGTTGAAGGCTTAAAACATACACTTTTAAGCATAAGTCAACTAGGTGATAAATGTTACCAATCAATCTTTGACAGAGAAGGATGCAAAATCTTGAATATGCAGAATGAAGACATTGTTCTAACTAGTCAAAGACATGGTAACATATATGAAGCCAGCTTAAGTGATACATCTAAAGGAATTGTTAGATGTCTCTACAGAAAAGCAACAAGTAATGAAAGCTGGAATTGACACAAGAAGCTCTCACATCTCAACTTCAAGAAGCTTAATCAACTTGTTAAGCATAATCTGGTGAGAGGCCTACCTCAGGCAAATTTTGTGCAAGATGGACTTTGTGATGCTTGTCAGCTTGGAAAACAAAGAAGAACCACTTTCAAGAGCAAGACTGAAAATTCAATTACTGAACCATTTCATATGCTACATCTTGATCTGTTTGGTCTAGTAAACATTATGTCTATCAGCAAGAAAAGATATGCTCTAGTTATAGTGGATGATTTCACAAGGTTCACATGGGTGTTCTTTCTACACAAGAAGGATGAAGCTCCTCAGCAAATCATTGAACTTGTCAAGATTATTCAAAATAACTCTAAGTACAAAGTCAAAGTACTTAAGAGTGACAATGGTACAGAATTCAAGAATTCTACAATGGAGGATTTTTGTGCAGACAATGGAATCACTCAACAGTTTTTTGCACCTGGTACACCTCAGCAAAATGGTGTAATGGAAAGAAAGAACATGACTCTCATAGAGGCAGCAAGAACCATGCTTGCAGATGCAAAACTTCCAACCTATTTTTGGGCAGAAGCTATTAACACTGCATGTTTCACTCAAAACTGTACCTTGGTAAATAGTCATGGAAAAACTCCCTATGAGATGATCAAAGGAAAGAAACCAAGTGTGAAATACTTCCACATCTTTGGATGCAAATGTTATGTCCTAAAAGTTCATCCAGAACAACTTGGAAAATTTGAAGCCAAATCGGATGAAGCAATCTTTCTAGGATATTCAGCATCTAAGTCCTTCAAAGTTTATAATCTCAGAACTCACATTGTTATGGAATCAATTCATGTTGCATTTGATGACAAGAAATTTGGAATTCTGCAAACTGATGAGAGCCATGACAAATTGGAATTTGAAAATTTGAAGAATTCTGAGATACTCTCCAGTGATGATGAAGGTTCTCCAGAAGGAATTTCTATTGCTTCTCAAAGGAATGCTACTATTGAGGGGGAGCAAATGAATCAAGGAGAACACAGTGATCATCAGGAGTAGACTAGCTATTCGGAGTCTACTCAATCAGGAACTTATCTTTCAGAGTCTACTGAGGAAAGATCAGTAACTAGCAGCAGAGTGGAATTTACTAATTCTACTAATCAAGGGGGAGTTTTTGAAGGCAGAGAGATTTCTTCTACAAGAGATACCACTACCTTAGGGGGAGAATCTAGCAGAGGCAATCTACCACCTGTTAGAAAATGGACAAAGGATCATACTGAAGATTTGATTATTGGTGATCCAAATAGTGGTGTTCGAACTAGAAGATCAATTCAAAATGAATGCTTTTATAGTTGCTTTCTCTCAAAGAATGAACCTAAGAAGGTTGAAGAAGCCTTACAGGATCCTGATTGGGTAATTGCAATGCAGGAGGAGTTAAATGAGTTTGAGAGAAACAAAGTTTGGAAACTGGTACCAAGACCTAAAGATAGATCAATTGTTGGTGCAAAATGGGTTTTCAGAAACAAGCTATATGAATCTGGTATGATTGTAAGAAACAAAGCAAGACTGGTGGCCAAGGGTTACTCTCAGGAAGAAGGCATTGATTATGATGAGACCTTTGCACCTGTAGCAAGATTGGAAGCAATCAGGATGTTTCTTGCATTTGCAGCTCATTCAAAATTCAAGGTATACCAGATGGATGTAAATAGTGCTTTTCTAAATGGCAATCTTGATGAGGAAGTGTATGTGGAGCAACCACCTGGATTTGTTGATCCAAAGTTTCCAAATCATGTCTACAAACTTGACAAGGCACTCTATGGACTAAAGCAGGCACCAAGAGCATGGTATGAGACTTTGTCTAAATTTCTTTTTGAAAATGGCTTCACAAGAGGTACAATTGACAAAACTCTATTCTTTAGAAAGATAAAAGGTGAATTGCTTTTAGTTCAAGTTTATGTTGATGATATCATATTTGGCTCTACTAATGAAAATTTGTGTGCTAAGTTTAGTAAGCTTATGCAGTCTAAGTATCAAATGAGCATGATGGGTGAACTAAATTATTTCTTAGGCTTGCAGGTCAAACAGACTGAGACTGGTATTTTCATTAATCAGTCAAAGTATATCAAAGATCTTTTAAGAAGGTTTGACTTTCAAGACTGTGCAGTTGCAAAAACACCCATGGCAACAGCCACTAAACTAGACTCTGATCCTAAGGGAAAGAGTGTGGATAATACTAGTTATAGAGGCATGATAGGCTCATTGTTATATTTAACTGCAAGTAGACCAGATATAATGTTTTCTACCTGTTTATGTGCTAGATTCCAAAGTGATCCTAAGGAATCTCATTTAATTGCTGTGAAGAGAATTTTTAGATATCTCAAAGGAACTCCAAATCTTGGTTTGTGGTATCCTAGAGAATCTGACTTCTCCCTAATTGGATATTCAGACTCTGATTATGCAGGGTGTAAAATAGACAGGAAAAGCACTACATGTACATGTCAATTCTTGGGAAACTGATTGATTTCTTGGGCAAGCAAGAAGCAACAATCTGTCTCAACCTCAACTGTAGAAGTTGAGTACATAGCAGCAGGCAGTTGTTGTGCACAGCTCCTTTGGATAAGAAATCAGTTGATGGATTATGGTATGACACTTAGTAATATTCCTATGTTTTGTGATAATACTAGTGCTATCAAAATGGTAGAAAATCCAGTTCAACATTCAAGGACTAAGCACATTGATGTCAGGTATCATTTTATTAGAGAACATATTGAGAATGGTACTATGGAACTTCATTTTGTTCCTACTGACAAACAGCTTGCAGATATTCTAACTAAACCACTTGATGAGACTACATTCAGTAGGTTAGTAAGTGAGTTAGGAATGTTAAATTTCTAGATCTTTAACATCTCCAAAAGTAGCAAGGTATGTTGTTTTCAGCCTATAGACTTGATATTCTTGTCAGGATCTATATTTGATTGTTAAATGCTTAAGCTGTAACATTGAACTTTGATAAATTTCAGTATGATAGACTTGTTATTAAACATCAGGATCAGGATTGCTATCAGTTTGCTAACATCATCAGGATTTTATCGTCAGTATCAGGATTGTGAAATTTGTGTGTACTATTGTTTCAAATCCTGAAGTTCATTTTATGTAGTGATCTAATTCTGAGTTTTGTTAAGTCTATGCAAGCAAACTTTAATTCATTCATACTGATAGTTTATATTGTTTTTCAGATCAGTCAATAAACAATCACAGACAAGTAGATAATAAGAAATTGTATTTTCATTAATTGAAAGCATTACATACATGGAAATGAAATACAAATATCTTTTTGTCTAATTTCTACTGATAACCCTATTCTTGTCTAAAGTTGTTGCTGTTCTTCTTAGTCTTCAAAGATCTACTTCAGGACAAGGAGCATCTCAAGAGTCACTTTGATGATTACTCCTGGATTCCTTGTCTGGGCGACTTGAATGAGAGCAGCTGACTTGAATGTATAGCATCCCCATCAAGATCAACCTCAGACTCTCGGCCAAATTCTTCATCCTCAAGTTTTGAGGAGGTTAGAGGGTGATTATATCCAACAGATGGATGTTCTAAGAGAAGGTTCTGGACACTATATGGATCTACTCCAACCATGTCTAAAACGATGAGAAAAGTCATCTCTTCAAAGAGACGAATATTGAATCTTTGGTGTTCATCATCTGTGAGAAATTGAAAGATTGGGTTGAAGGTCATTGTGTTTTGTGGAAGCTTTGTGTTTACAGAGAGGTTTTGTGTGTTTTTGGAGTTAAGAAAGGCAAAAGACATCAAGGGTTTATAAAGGAAAGAGTGAGAAGCTGAACAGTCATTTTAAATATTCAATGTATCGGCGTATACATCTATGCGTATGACTGGTTCTTTCATATTTCCAAGATATTTTTGACAATCTAACAAGATTTTTGTTTAGATTATTGATGTTCTTTTCATGTTAAATTCTAAAATTGCCACGTGGAACTCAATTTAATCTTTGGAATCAGGATAATAGTGATCAGGAAAACGAAAGTGATTTCATCAGGATTGCTGATTATTTTTATTATTTTTAATCACATTCAGAGTTGTGATTATCTTGGTGAAAAAGATCACGTCAGAAAATGAAGCTGATCAGTATTTATTTTATTTTGATGTTACCCTGATTTATTTAATTGAAATCAATTTTGGATTTTATTTTCCAAAAATCGTGGGTAAACTACATTTTTCAGGGACTGACACCTGTCAACCTACGTGTCAACGTGGGTTAGTGGGTCTGAAGAATTTTTGAATATATCTTTATTTTGAGACTCTGATTGTTTATTGCTAACTTCTAATTCGTATTTCCTAAGTCAAAAACATTCATTCAAGTTCTCAAAATTGCTAATCAATTTCAAGATTTCTCAAGTTCATTTCAGATCAAAAATGGTAGCTCAAAGAAGTCTACCTAAATCAGTAGCTTTCAAGTTTGGTGACTTTGATTTTATGATGAATAATCATGTTGCAGCAATCACCAGCAAGAAAGGAGTATCAGCTGATTTTCATCCTGTGATGGATTTTATGGCTATTTGACCTTTGCATTATGCATTGTCAGCATCTCCAGAAATAAATCAAGCTGCTGTTTCATAAGCTTGGGAGAATGCTGAGGTAATTGATTCTACTCAGAGCCAATCAGGTAAGATTGTTCTACACTTAGGACGAGATACTTATGACATTACTGAATCTGTTGTTAATTCAGTACTTCGCTTACCTGTTACTGATAATTATGCAAGTGAACCATCTGATGATGATGTAAGAACTATGTTGTCTGCATTAGGTTATAGTGGACCTCTAGACAACATGAGCCAGTTAAATAGGTCTTTTCTAAGGAAGGAATGGTCTTTCTTCTTTGATCAAATTGCTAAATGTTTTACTGGCAAATGTAGTTCTTTTCAGCAAATTACTTCTGTTAGTTCACATAATTATGCAAGTGAACCATCTGATGATAATTATGTACTTCTGATGATAATTATGTTACTTCTGTTACTTCTGTTACTGATATTGCAGAACATTGTCATGTATAGATTATCTTTCTGTGATTAGTTGATAGGTAGCATTATAAATACTCTATCTATATCATTGTAAAAAGAGTTCGAGTCGTGAGTTTTGTATGCGTAGCTCTGTATAAGGTTTTTATTCGAGAGTTCAAAACAAACAGAGAGAGAGAGATTTATTTTGTCAGCAGCTGTTAAAGGTATTGTACACCTTTGGTAGAGTTTGTATTTGATCTTATTAATACAAACAGTTTGATTCATTCGTTTATTCTTGTTTATCTAATCAAGCAAAAATCAGACACGATTATATAACTTGTATTCAACCCCCCCTTCTACAAGTTATTCGAGTTAACATTATCCAATAACCTTTGTTGGAACAAAAGGTCCATCTCTAATTCTGTCAAGATAATCAGGATCTGTTGCTTCCAAGTAATGCAACACCTTTACTTCCGATAGTGTATATTCGTTCCTCTTCAGCATAGGGATCTTAGTATTACCATCCTTGTAACCAGACATGATTGAAGATCTTTATGATTATTCGAAATCAACCTGCTCTGATACCAATTGTTAACTCGAATAACTTGTAGAAGGGGGGTTGAATACAAGTTAAGTAATCATGTCTGATTTTTGCTTAATTTAGATGAACAAGAACAAACGAATAAATTAAACTATTTGTATTAATATGATCAAATACAAACTCTACCAAAGGTGTACAATACCTTTAGCAGCTACTGACAATACAAATTTCTCTTTGTTTGTACTCTCGTATACTTACGATTACAAACCTCACGAACTCTCTTTACAATGATATAGAGAGAGTATTTATAATGCTACCTATCAACTAATAACAGAAAGTTTAATCTATACATGATAATGTTCTGTCGTCCAGTTGATAGTTTCCATCAATAGAAAATTCTTTCCTTCATAATATCTTCTTGCTTGTTCTCCAAAACAACAATCCTGTTTTATAGCACTTGCCAGTTTCTGTAGCATCCATAATGACATCATCAGTAACACGACTGATATCAGGATCTAACCATCCATCAGTATTCAGTATTTTACTTGTCGTATCAGTATCTGTTCTCAGTTCCTGAAATGTAGTCCTTGATGCCTTGTTCCTAACTTACTCTAAAGATCACTGTCTAACACATATATCCTATACAAAGTGCTAAATCCCTTATAAGATCAGGATATACAAAAAGTATTTGCAAATTCTATTCTTAACATCACAACTTATGAATTATTCCTAACACAAACCATCGTTTAAACCCCCAAGTAGACGAGTTTCGTCTCGTGTGGGTTTATAGATGATGTACCCACAAAATCACAAAAATTACTAACCACCAAGAAACCAACATCACCTACTGATTAAGCTAACTACTACATCTACATGTCTGAGTCGTCATACAAATAGGAAACAAGCCAAGCGTGTCGCTATATCTACTTGTAACTAAAATCAAACATATAGAGTTATTCACCATGCCATCCACTATAATGAGCTAACTACCAATTCAAGAATCAATATAACACACCTTGTGCAAAAGGCTAGTTCTGGACTATAGCGTAAATTACGAACGGATTCGAAACATAGAGCTTGTGATTCTAAAATTCAAATACTTACATCTTATAAGATTGTAACATCCCACATCGATTATAATAAGAGTATTTGAGGCCTTTATAGATACAAGTCAACAACTAATGTGTACCAACTTGCTAGCACTTTTGGACTGACTTCTGGTGGGTTGTTGGGTTCAGTATACATTCGGTTGTGGGCATGGATATTATAAAAGGTATAAAAGCTCTGCTCGACCGAAAGTGGAGAGACACTGCCTGGGTTTCGTAAGTGTGTTTGTGGGCTCTACGAGGAAGTTGATCCAATAAGAGGGGTGTTTGTAACACCCCCTCCTCGATTAGAATAAGAGTATTTGGGGCCATTAGAGATACAAGTCAACAACTAATATGTACCAACTTGCTAGCACTTTTGGAGTGACTTATGGTGGGTGTTAGGTTCGGTGTACATTTAGTTGTGAGCTTGGATGTTATATTATTAAAGATTTAAGATTCGAAACCCGTCAACAACATATTTAATTTAAAATTTTGTTACATAAGTTTTAAATCTTACATGTTATTAATCAAATTTAAATTAAATTAAATCAAATTAAAATTAAAATAATTTTGAAAATAATGATTATATAAAAACATAATTGTAACATAAAATTAAAATTTATAACATATCAAAAAAAATATGTGCATCGCACGGGTTATAAGCTGGTTTTTAATAAAATATGATTGTCTAAAAGTTATGGGTGAGCTCTATTTGGTCATACAATAATTCATAATTTTTTTGTTAGTTAACTACATACTTTAATTGATTAATCGTGTACTATGATATACTAAGGTTTTATAACAAAAGATTAAAAGAGCATCTCCAACGCTTATATCTAAATTGGTTGGATAAATTAAATGGCTATATTGAATTTTTAAAATTTTACCTAAGGAGTGTTCATGCTCCAATGATATTATCTATAACACTAGTCATGTATAATTATACCTAAGGAAAATGTTGATCGACAAATATAGCCAACCAAATCTAATTATGTAAAAATTTTGCTAAAGGGAATTGTGGGTTGGAGTACTACAAATCTACAATTTTTTTAAATATTATGTTGAGTCAACAATGCAACTCTAGATTGTAGAGGAGGGGGGTTGAATACAATCTAGTGAAAATTTCACTTCTCTTTAGAGATATGCTTAACTGTGAAAGTTCACTAGACACAATGATTTTGATTTAAATATATATTTGAGGTGAGAACAGAGAAATAGCAAGTAATCTTAAAGATAGTAAATGAATACACAATCTTTAAAATTTCAGGTGGATTGAATCAATCCACCTGAAGTGATATAATCCACCTGAGGTCTGTATTGAAGAAAATTTGTGTTGAAAAACAAAGCTATGAAATACAAAGTTTGATACAAGAAACCTAAGGATATTTTTTAATCTACTAAGTTATATAACAATGCTACTCATACAGATTATATATACTATATGAAGACAAACAAAATACATAAACTGGAAAATACATTTTTGGTAATGTTTGTCACATGCACATCCTTGAATCTTTCTTCGGTTAGTTACTAAGTTCATGCAATGACTGTGCATGCTGCTTTCTTCGGTTAGTTACTAAGTTCATGCAATGACTTAGCTCCCAAGCTCACGTGATGCTTTATGCAAAGATGCCTTTTGTTTGAATCTTTCTTCTCAGTAGTACTGTCAAGTTATTTTCAACTAAGATATGATAGTAACTTACTAGTCAATAAGACTTTGCACTTATCGAGCTATCCTTGAATCTCATAATTAAAATTAATCATTACTTTAGGTTTCTTCAACTCTTATTTTGATATTTGGGACTAAGTAGATAATGATTGATTTCACATTTCATTCACTACACCATAGATTGGCTATGGCAACCAGATTGATTAAAAAGCGTTGCTATATCTTGACAATTTTTTACAAAATTAGATATATTGTAATGCTTTTCAAAACCGTTACAATTAAAGTGAAAAATATAGGGGGAATGTAAAATTTGCTATATATTGCAATGGTTTTTTAAGTCGTTGCTATAAAGCGTTGCTGTAGATATTATTATTGGGCCGAAAATTGGAGGGCTTCTCAAAATTTGGTTAAAAAATGGGCGGGATATTAAAATTTATTTTGCCGGCTTCTAAAAAATAACAAAACAAAAGGAAATAAGAATCACACACAAACACACAAAGACACAAAACAAAGAGACACAAGTAAATCGAAGAAAGAAGAACACACAACAAAATAAAGCTTGAAGACACTTAACATAAAAATATAAAAGCAAAGAAATTTGAGAGGCCATAGAGGGAAGAAAATTAAATTGAAGATGGAAGACTCAAGGTAGAAGAAGACACACAGACTCAAGATTGAAAATTCAATTAGGAAAAGGTATATTCTTCAACAAATTGATTTTTAAACCAATCAAACGAAAACTGAAGAGCGGAGAGTGAACAATTGAAGAAGGTAAATTTCCCCCCGAACAAATCTCTGCAATTAATTATGGTATTTCGATTGGGGTTAATTTTCTTGAGTTTTAATTAGGTTTTATTAATGTATGCTAATTTATGTTTGGGGTTTTTTCCTGCCAATTTGGTATTATATTTTCGTGTTCAATTTAGGGTTCTTGTGAATATTTGTAAATGGGGTTTTTTATTTAGAAAATCTGTTTAGATGTTTTTTGTATATATGTATGCTATATTTGACAGATACCTTTCCACTTTGATTGAATTTCTCCCAGTCCTTCATCACTAAAGCTCATGGATTTCGGCCAAACACCTGGACTATTCCCAATACGAAAAGAGTGAGGCTAAAGATAGTTGACAATGCACTTGATAATTAATTTCAGCTGCTGCCAGTATAATTAATTTAGATATTACTTCGTATTATATTGTGAATACATTTTGCATTGTTGTGGACTTGTTGTGTTTAGAACTTCAGTATGCAGCTAAGACTAACGATTGTATTATTTTTTATCCAAATCAATCATATGTTGTAAGGTTAATTTTCATGAAGCATAGTCCTTATAATGTTTCACCCACCTTGTTCGGATGCATAAATGTATAATAATATGGGGAACCATCCAGGGGTTCCAAGACCACCCCAAAATACAATGCAAAGTCCGTTCGGGGATGCATTCTATGGTACTGGCTCTGGACTAATCAGAGGTGGATTGGGTGCTTATGGAGAAAAAAATTCTAGGATCAAGTTCAGAGTACGTGCAAAGCAATGTAAGTAGTGTTCTGTAGGTTTCTCTGACGTTGTCATTGTCATATATTGTTTAGCCAAATTATAAGACGCGATCTTATATCACTTCATGAATATATATATGTTAGAAATTACTTTACTTGGAAGGAGTCATTCTGATTAACAGAGATGTAAAATCAATGTGATTCATGGAAGTAGTTGAAATCCACAATGTCTTAATTGAAAATGCAAGTAAATGTTTTTATGTACAACAAGAAAAACACAATATCATTAATTAAAAATAAATTTTTAACTTTGAGTGATGCATGCACTCATATTTAGTTAATTAAATTCAACAACAGCATGAATGATTGACAATTTCAAGATTCACGAGCCAACAAAAATATTAATTAATCGGCATCGTATCCTTGTTTTAGACAATTTAGAATGCAAACAATCGAAATCAAGGTCAATGAGGTCAAGTAAATCACATTGCACTAATTTTCTGATCTTAGCATTACATATTAAGATATATTATATAAATTCAAGTCAACAGATATATGATAAGCACACTAGATGATACAGATTAAAATCCAGAATTTGCGTTTTTACTAGAGGAACGACCAGGATTTTTACAATAAAAGTAGTCATACAACTTATGTGATCAAACAAATTAGTCAGGAGTTGTTCACTAGCCACTGCAACATTGTTTGTTCTACTGTACAATATGGCTTTAGCTATGGTAAAGAAATTACTAACAGGAGCAATGCTAAAATCTTGAGGCAAAGCAATCATTTACGGCCTTATGGGCGATGCTACACAGCAAACGTATGTTATGTTATAGCATACCGTACAATGGTTATTATTAGAATTTCTAGTTTAATCAGTTATATAGATGCAAAATTTGAGACTTACATGAATCAAATGAAGCATCTTCTTTTAATAAAACAGTTCATTATGTGTGTTGGCATGCGAAATTTTAAAATACAACTAGGGATCAAAATTAAATCAATTTTGAGATGATGACTTTGTTAATTCTGGATTCGACTGCTTTGCTTCAATGCTGCATTTTTCCGTTTAAAATCAATTGTTTTAGCAGTAAGTAATCTAATTTGAGTTGAACCGTGACTAACTTCATATTCATTGTTATAGGTATTTTGACAAGCAGGAAATTAGGACGGCATGTCCAATTTGCCTTGGTACTTGCAGTTGCAGGGATTGCTTAACAAATCAATCTAATGACGAGGAAGAAAAGGTATCATGTTAGAGTCGACTAACCTGGGTATGACTTCTTTTATTTTAGCTCTGATCTGATGCTATCTAATTATTTATATGTTGTCTTTCAGGATTGTTATAATGATGATACTAACGTTCTCCATTATCTCATCCATGTGCTACTTCCTGTAATTAAGAAAGTGAACCTTGACCAGATCATTGAGTTGGATATTGAATCTAGAATTAAAGGTTCAGATAATTATCAAAATTTCAACTGATCAGTCTATCAAAAACTTTGATATTGAGTCCATTTTTTTTCTCCTTGTGCCAAAAATATATTGCTTTATCATTATAGTATTCTTGTATTTTTTTCGCGGGTCTGTATGTGTTTGTTTCTTTAGGACAGATAATTTTGATATCTGTTGAAAATTACAATGTATGTTCTGAGCCTGACTTTTGTTGTTCTGAAGGAAATTCTTAGTGCGGAAAGAAGAGTGGTTGTCCATCCTAATCTCTAATGAATGTTCTGAGCCTTTGCATGTCAACTGAGCAGAGATACTGGAGGGATACAAAGCTATCACAGTTCCATCAGAGGAGGATAAGAAGAGTAAGAGATCGTTGTATAATTTTGTCGAGGATGGAGATTAGTCAGGTGGAGAAGATGCAGATGCTTGACTTGGCGCATATTCATTTAATTTATATCTAAGTTTTTGGTGAATGTAAACTAGAATTATACCACGTCTATGTCGTCGTTTGATTGCATTTAGTCGTTAGACGTTGAATGGTTATGTTGACAATGTTGTTCGAATAGTTTTGGTACGAGTAGGTGATAATGATGTATCAAGATACTCTTTTGGATATTTGGTGTGTATGAAATACCATGTTAATGGTGGATTTCTATATGAACAAATGGGTCATGTCCATTTTTTTTTAAGAAAAGTATTGCTATTGCCTCATAATGTGTTGCCATTCATTGTTAATTCCTTACTAAAAGCATTGCTATTAAACAAAAATGTGTTGCCATTGCCACCTTAAACGTTGCCATAAATATCCAAAACAGGGTTGTTATAGCCTATTGCAATGAATTTAAATTGTTGTTATAGAGTGGAAAACGTTGCTATAACAAGCTTTTGCAATGATATTAAAGCATTGCTATATGGTACTATATTCGTTGCTATAGGGACCTATTGCAACCCAAGCAAAGTTCACGCCCAATTTTTGCAAAAGCATTGCCATAACATCTATGGCAACGGTATTAGCCCCTTTAGCAACAATTTTAAGGAGTTGGTATAGGCAATATATGGTGTAGTGATTTGTAAGAATTTGCGCCTTCAAAATATTTACACTTTGCCCCCTTATTCTTTACATCCTTCGTGTCTTCATACATTGTCCATTAGTCACGGGTGTGCAAGGTGATTATGAGATTGTCCTTCATTCGATATGTTCTTTTAGAGAACTTGAGCACTACTCATGCAATCAAGAGATCTCGAATAAGCTTTTTTTTGGACTTTTTGATTTTCTTCTCGAATCCAAAGCTGAGTTCTCGAACCGATGTATCTTGATTTCTCGAATGAATAAGTTAGGACTTATCGAATAAGTCACTGACTTAGCCACAATGAGGATTTCTCGAATAACCCATTTTGTAGACTTCTCGAATACAATATTTCCATGACTCCTCGAACAGGCTACTTTGTAAACTTCTGGAATGGATCACTTCAATGACTTCTCAAACATGTTATTTCCCTGATTTCTCGAATAAGTGAGTTCTTGACTTCTCAATTAGTTCATTCCGTAGACTTCTTGAACCCACACTTCTCGAACCACTTACATGGGTTGTTTTAACAAACCTCCTACTTGATTACTGATACTCGATTAAAGAATCTCGTAGCTTGTTGCAGAAATATTTCTTAACTATTTGCAGGATCCAATCACAAGATGTAGCTTTAGTTGACATGCACCTTAGTTAGCTCCCTGATTTGTTTATCAAACAATCAGCTCTAATTACTTGATACAATTCTTGCGTTAGATTATTTGTTATCATCGGCCCTAAACATGTATGCCTTTACATATTGTATATAACTTATGCCTAGAAAATTTAGCTAAGGGTTCTATACCATTGGAGATGCTTTAATATTATTGTTTTATTTTTTTTTAATATAAGGATAGACCAAAAAACGAAAACCATTACTTTCAATATTTTGGTTTTAATATAATAGTGTATATATATATCTTTCGAAGTAAAAAATATTAACTTATATTATATAATATAGAGCTAAGTTCTATGGGGGTCGCTGTTTCATTGGAAACCTTTAGGCCATATATACTCTACGAGTAAAAAAATTGTAAAATGAGTTATTTTACAGAACATGTTTTATGTATATTACTATTTTACTAAAAATCTCGAAAATCATACATGTTTTGTTAACAATATTTTGCAAAACAAATTATTCTGCAAATCTTGCAGAACTTTACCATGTTTTGTTTGCGGAAAATAGATGATTTTGAAGATTTTCAATGAAATAGTGATTTTTATGTAACACACTTTGCAAAATAAAATAATATTTTTTGTAATATTTTGAATGCATAACGTATATATGGTCTCCAAGTTCTCCAATAAAATGATGGTATTCATAGAACTTTTCTCATATAATATAATATATACTATACATAATTAAATACTATTATGTTAGAAAAGTAAGATAGTTTTATTTAAAGTACTACAATAGTTGAGGAGTTTGAAATTCCACCACAACAAATTTAACTTTTAAAATGTATATATATATATATATTCTATACCAGATTATAATAAGTGAAATTTGTTATAATTAGTAATTTCGTCGACACCTTTCGTTTTGGTTATTACTTCCATTTTTTGGTATTCTTTCATATTAATTAATTTTTGGTAGTTTTGTTAACACCTTTATTTTTGGGTATTCATTTTAATTTTAGAAAAGTTTAAATAAGAAAATAAAAAAAATAAAATAATATGTAACAATTTGTACGAAAATATAATAAGTAAAAAAAATTTCAAGTCAATTGATCAAAATCGTTAGATATAATTTATACTATATTATAAAAGACGAAATATTAAAAGTTTTGGTACCTGTTTTTTGTTCCGGTACGGTACTTACCTTATTTTTTTTTTTTACTTTATTACCTTTAATCATTTTACTTAATTTTAAAAAAACAAAACACACTATTTTATCAAAATATTACACAAATCTCTTCCCAACATTTCTCCTAAATAATATTTAACCAATTACCTTTTTCAGCTATTACCTTTTCTAACTTTTCAAACTAAAATCTCTTCTTTCCAAAAATATGATCGTTCCAATTAATGAAATAAACTAATAATATTATAATTACTAATAAATAATTAATTACCTTTTACAACTAAGAGGTAATATCTAACTTTTCTATCTAAAATCTCTTATTTCCAAAAATATGAATTAATGAAATAAACTAATAATATTATATTTATTAATAACTAATTGATTACTTTTTCTAGATAAAAGGTAATATCATTTGTATATTTTTTTAATTAAAATATCTCACATTTTCCTAAATAATAACTAACCAATTACCATTTCCAGATATTACCTTTTCTAAATAAAATATATTCTTTACAAAAATATGGTCGTTCTAATTAATGAAATAAACTAATAATATTATAATTTCCGCCTACAATATATTAATTTATATTTAATACTAAAAATTATTATGTACGAAGATGCAAGGTTCGAATCCTTCCAATAACATATTAAAATTAAAATTTATAATATTATATTATACTATAAGTAAATTAAAAAAATTAAAGGTAACTCGTGCTTTGCACGGGTTATAAACTAGTATTATATATAATATACAAAGATCTAAAATTTGAATTCCGCCAACAACGTATTAAATATAGGATATTTTTCAAAAATATCTAAGATCAAAAACATTTTTAAAAATATACTATTTTTTAAAAAAATATTTGCAAAAATACGGTTTGCAACTTTATAACCTTATTTGCAACTGAAATCAACCCCAAATGCAACTTTAAAAATTTAGTAACTGAAATTATTTTTTGTTGCATAATATGTTGCACCGGTTAAATCAAATACAATCAAAATCAATCCAAAATGCAATCAAAAGCAACTTCAATTATTTTTTCAAAAAGAAAAGAGTTGCATTTGATTGCTTTAGTTGCGAATTTTTATTAATATTTTCAAAAAATAGTAAAATTGCAAAAATACTTATAAAAAGTAGTATTTTTTATAATCTCTTTAATATATCATTTATTATATTGCATATCTATATATATTATAATGCCTGGAGATCGAAAATGCACCAGAATAGTTCAAGATATTTTTCTTGAATTTTCATTTTTTTTGATTTTTTTATTAAAATTCTTTTATTGCATTAAATAGCTATTAATGACATTTTAATTAGTCATTAATTACACCTATTAAACATATATTAAATTTACTCTATTTAATTTGTTTAAAAATTAGCAAACTTTAGTTGAACATTATAGTTATTTTTCAATATTAAATATTAATTATATATAGTTATGTTTATTTTTAGTTAAAATGACGAATAACAATTGTTTATATTGCGTTATTTTTTATTCCCTATTCAAGATCACTATAATTTCTTTTCGGATGATTATAGGGTACACGACCTTAAGTTCTCAAGAAATTTTTATTATCAATAATTGTAAAAATCGTAATAAATTATGGAAGTACAAGATATTTATTTAATATCTGGAATTGTATACAAACAGTATAGATAGATTTTCAATTTTGCACATGAATAAATAATACATGAGTTATGATCAAATCGATTAAATTTAACATATCCAGTCATTTATCGGAAGATAAAATTGATAAAAAAAAAGCTATACACCCATTGTTTCGTTATATTGTGTTGAAATAATTTTTTATTGTAATTAAATAAATTCTTATACTATTATTGGATACTAGCTTATAGCCCGTGCAAAGCACGGGTTACTTTTAATTTTTTATAATTTATTTACAATATAATATAATATTATAAATATTTATTTAAATATGTTATTGATTTGAACCTTACATCTTTATATATAATAATTTTTAGTATTAAATATAAATTAATATGTTATTGGCGGGAATCGAACCTTAAATCTCTGCATATAACAACTTTTAGTATTGTTATATATAACGGTCATGATCTACTTGAGTTGCTGATCTAACGGTGATAAATGAGGGATAACCAAAAATGGGGATAACCAAAAAAGGGTAACCAACTACAAATTATACCCCCTTTTGCTTATTATAAATAAATAAATTAATATGTTATTGGCGGGAATCGAACCTTAAACCTTTGCATATAACAACTTTTAGTATTGTTATATCTAACGGTCATGATCTACTTGAGTTGCTGATCTAACGGTGATAAATGAGGGATAACCAAAAATGGGGATAACCAAAAAAGGGGTAACCAACTACAAATTATGCCCCTTTTGCTTATTATAATATAGTATAGATGTATATTATGAGAGGGCTGTCGGTTTTAAAAAACATTATTAACCAACTTCTCAAATAATCTTCATTATCAATGATTGTGGAATCGTAGTAAATTATGGAAGTACATGGATCTTTACTTAATATCTGAAATTTGTAAACAAATCATGCGCATACACACATGAGTTATGACCAAACTAATTAAATTGAACAAACTCAATCATTTTATCGGAAGATTAAATTGATAAAAAAATTATATGCCCATTGTTTCATTATATTGTGTCAAAATAAATTAAAATTAAAATTAAATAAATTCTTAAACTATTATTGAACATGTATATTATGAGAGGGCTGTCGGTTTTAAAAAACGTTATTAAGTTGTATTCAATATTTGTAACTTTTGATTGTAAATATTACGTTCATATTATAATTTTTATTTTTATATGTTTGTGATGTTTTTAAGATTATCAAAATTTTAAATATGTTAATGAAAATATTTTTCCAATTAATAATTCATGTAAATTATTTTTAATAGAAAATTCATTAGAGACCAATCAATTTTAAAGAATAATAGAAATTAATTTATCTATTGCAGTACTTTTATATAAAATTTTTTTATAATAGCAGGAAATTGGAGAGACTTGCACTTAGAAGCTTCAAAATATTTTTCTTGAATTTTCACATTTTTATTTTTTATTAAAATAATTTTCTTACATTTAATTAATAATTAATTATACCTATTAAATATATATTAAATACACTTTATTTCATATTTAATATAAAAGTTTAACAATTTTATTAGAACATTATTATTATTTTGTTATAAAATATTAATGATTTATATAAAAATACCATTATTTTAAGGTAAAACAATAAAATAAATTATTTTTATCGTCATTTCTAATCCTTATTCAAATTCATTGCAAATATTTTGGCAATAATTAATAGACGATTTTAACTTTTCGATAAATTCGTAATCAATGATCGTGAGAATCATGATAAGATACATAAGTATATATATTTTTCAATTAACATCCACAATTTAAATAAAAGTAATGTCGTAGAATTTACATTTATACCTGAACAAATTATACACGGGGTGTGACCAACTCGATTAAATTGAATCAAGTGGACACTTTTTTTCGTCAATTAAATCAATAAAAAAATTACCCATTCGTTGTTTGATTATTTTATGTTGGAAAAATTAATATTCTAATTAAACACATTCTTATACTATTACTAATCAATTAATCATACATGTATGTTATGAGATGGGAGACGGTGTTTAAAATCGTTAATTAGTTATATTTAATATTTACAAATTTTTATTATAGGAATTATGTTGACATTGTAGTTTGGTATGGAAAAAAATAAAAGGTGTTTAAGGAGTTGATTTTTGATGTTTTAAACAAATTCTCACTTTATGAGCATTAAGTAAGGGTATTATAAAACGAGCATCGGCTTTAAAAACAATTATATGTACACATTTATTATAAAATTTAATAAAAAGAATATTAGAATATGTGAGTATCACTTTGATGTGTCCATGAATTTAATTTTAATGTTACAAACAAAACAGTTCTTAAAAAATGCTCTGAAAAATTAATTAAATGTAGAGATACGGGTGTCGGATCACTCCAAAAAAACATGAAGCATGACTTATGATAAGTGGATTTTATATCCACTATTTAACTTCCGTTTGGACTTTAACCGTTCGCTAGTTCTTGAGTTTCGTAGTCATTTGATATGTTTTTGTATAAATTGTGTAGGTTAAATCGTTGAAGGCATTGTGGTGTTCAAACGAATTAATGGAGGTGAAGTTTCGTTTTAGTGAAGAAGTCAAGTGTGGAAGATATGCTTAGCAAGGAAGCAAGTGATTGAAAGAATGCAAGTGTTTGATAACATTCCAGGAGCATCAAGGCGCTGTTGCGCTTGGAAGGGGCGCAGTTGCGCGAGTGTGTGCAGGAGGAAGGCGCCGCGGCGCGATGGTGGGCGCTATAGCGCGCGCGCGGGGTGATTTCCAGGGACCTGGGAGCGCCATTGCGCGGTTTTGGAGCGCAGCTGCGCGTGATTGGCTTGTGTGAGGCGTTGTGGCGCAGTTTTGAGCGCCCTTGCGCTTGATTCATGCGCTATGGCGCCTGTTGGGACCTCTGTTGGCGATTTTTGTGTATTGTTCCGGGTCAAAACACTTTGGGCCTATTTTAGGGCATCTATTTATGTAATATAGAGACCTAAAAAACATATCTATCGTTGTTCTTAGTTTTTTTTCTTGGCAACTACCAACAATTTTTCATCTAGTTTTCAAGCATAATTTCAAGGAATTTCTCCAAGCTAGTGACAAGCAAGGATTATTCTTGGAACATTTGTACTCTTCTATTTTGGGGATTTAATTCTAAACCTTCTTTCTTTCTTCTATATTTACTTGTTTGTTTTAGAATCATGTTTTCATTGGAACCCATGATGATGATTAGTTCTATCATGAACTAAATCGTTGTCATGGGGGTTTAGTGGATTTATTCATGAATTTTATATGTTGAATCTTCTCGATGCCTATAGTGTGATTGATGTGATATCCTATCATGGTTGATTTTAATTCGTTATAGGAGAGTAGCTAACTCCTGTAATTGTGTGTTAATTCTTGTTGAAGCGAAAGTGGAAATAAGAGTTTAGAACTTGCCATGTTAGCATAGGTTTATGCGTGATAATATCATTCGTAATTAGTGTCATAATTCTAATCGTTTTATGACAACTATGTGATCAATTGAATGCTTGCACCTCAACCATTATGTTTTATTCTTTATAGACATATGAAGACTTGGCATAATTGGGAGACTAAATGATTTCTATCTTTATTGTGGATATTGTTTAGGATGGTATTTGTTTAACGGAAGTTGGCTTATATCAGTTTTGTGTGTTCGATCAGGTGTTAATAGATCACATGAACAAGGCTAGGGATTTGGAGACTATAGATGGATTGTTTAAAGAAACTAAACTCCCATGTTTTATTTACATAAGTAATTCGACATAAATCTCAGTTCAAGCAGTTGATAATTAGTTATAATTCTTAGATAAATTTTAGTGATAACAACAATCCACTTTATTATTTGTTTTAGCATTGGAAAACAATCATACATTGGTGAGTGAATTAGCTAGACAATACAACGAGTCCCTGTAGGAACGAACCTTATTTGCTATCTGTATTACTTGAGATCACGTGCACTTGCGTGTTGAGTTGGTCGTAACAACTTACAATATGCATTTGAATTCTGCTAAGGCCAAACATCATTCAGATGATTCAGAACACAGTCCAGTTTGGGGGTAGTCCTGCTGAAGATCCCAATGCTCATATTAGGGACTTCCTTGAGATCTGTGACACCTTCAAATTCAATGGAGTTACAGATGACGCAATCAGATTGAGGCTATTTCCCTTCTCTCTTAAGGATAAAGCCAAGAGTTGGTTACATTCTATGCCATCAGGCTCTATTACAACATGGGCAGACTGTGCTCAAAAGTTCTTGACCAAGTATTTCTCCATGGCGAAGACAGCAGCTTACAGGAATGCCATTTCTCAGTTTGCTCAGCATTCCCAGGAATCTTTGGGAGAAGCTTGGGAGAGGTACAAGGAGATATTGGCACGTTGTCCTCATCATGGAATGCCGGATTGGATGATAATCAGCAATTTCTATAACGGGTTGGGAGCTCAGTCCCGGCCTATGTTAGATGCAGCTTCTGGAGGTGCGCTATGGGCAAAAAGCTATGAGGATGCTTATAATCTGATTGAAATGATGTCGGCCAATGAGTTTCAGAATCCTACTCAACGCTTGCCACCTGCTAAAGTGGCTGGAGTTCTTGACTTGGATGCAGCTACTGCTATTGCTGCCCAACTCAAAGCATTGACAATGAAGGTAGATTCCCTTTCTAATCTTGGTACTAACCAGGTTGCTATGGTGTGTGAATTGTG
This sequence comes from Kitagawia praeruptora, assembly GCA_037693485.1. Lineage (NCBI taxonomy): Eukaryota > Viridiplantae > Streptophyta > Magnoliopsida > Apiales > Apiaceae > Kitagawia > Kitagawia praeruptora. The sequence continues at coordinate 138,716,520 of CM075351.1, read as the reverse complement.
TGCAGGGGCACATGACACAAATATGTGTGCTATCTCAGCTGAATCCGCACAATTTGTTGGTAATTTTCAAAGATCTCAGCAACCAGTGCCACAATTTTATCATCCCAACAATCGGAATCATCCTAACTTCAGTTGGAGCAACAATCAGGGAGGTGCTCAGCAACCACATAATCAGCAGTTCAATGCAAGGCCAAGTAATCAGAACTATCAACCACCACCTTATGCTCCAAGGCAACCATTCAATCCACCGGGGTTTCAACCATCTCAAGGAACTTCATTGAATCAGTCTGAGAAGTCGGAATTGGAAGAGCTTCGAATGATGTATAAGAGTCAGGCAGTGTCATTGAAAACTTTAGAGAATCAAATTGGCCAGCTAGCCAATGCTTTGTTGAACCGTCAACCAGGAACGCTTCCGAGTGACACAGAGGTGAATCCAGGCAAGAAGGATCAAAAGGAACAGGTTCAGGCAATAACATTACGATCAGGAAAAAGTCTACAAGGTCAGATCGTAGAGAAAGCAACGGAGGAAAAACTTGAATCTTCAGTTGAGGTCGAATCTGGTTCTGATTCGCTTCCTAATGCTACTCCTTCAACTCCTATCATTCACAAGAGTGTTAATTCTCAAAAAGAAGTAGAAGATAAGGTGTTTCCACCTCCTCCATTCCCAAAACGAATTCAAAGGCAAAAGTTAGACAAGCAATTTGCTAAGTTCTTGGATGTATTCAAGAAGCTGCAGATTAACATACCATTTGCGGAGGCTCTTGAGCAAATGCCGAGCTATGCGAAGTTCATGAAGGGTATTCTCTCGAAGAAATTGAAACTTGAGGAGTTAGAGACCGTTGCCTTGATGGAGGAATGTAGTGCCATCTTGCAACAAAAGTTGCCTCCTAAGTTGAAGGATCCGGGAAGCTTCACCATTCCATGCACTATTGGAGACATCTCATTCAGCAAATGTTTGTGTGATTTGGGTGCAAGTATTAATCTCATGCCCTTATCAGTTTTCATGCAACTTGGTCTTCCAGAGCCAAAGCCCACTACCATGACTCTACAACTTGCTGACCGTTCTGTTACTTATCCGCGAGGGATAGTTGAGGATGTTTTGGTGAAGGTCGACAAGCTTATCTTTCCAGCCGACTTTGTTATTCTTGACTTCGAGGAAGACAAGAAGATCCCTATCATCTTGGGACGACCATTCTTGGCGACAGGCCGAACTCTTATCGATGTCCAAAAGGGGGAACTCACTATGAGGGTGCACAATCAAGATGTCACTTTTAATGTTTTCAATGCAATGAAGTTTCCAACTGACGATGAAGAGTGTTTCAAAATTGATATGGTCAACAAGGTGGTTAACCCCGCAACTCAACACTTGATAAAAGCTGATGTGTTGGAAAGAGTTCTTTCTAATGACTCGGAGGTTGAGACCGAAGAGGATGAAGAACAATTGCAATATCTTAATGCATCACCATGGAAGAAGTTTCAAAGCTCATTTGAATCATTGGGGTTGTCAGAATTGAAAAAGTCTCATGTTAGACTTAAGCCATCCATCGAGGAAGCACCTACATTGGAACTTAAGCCATTGCCTGAACATTTAAGGTATGCCTATCTTGGTGATTCTTCTACTTTACCTGTTATTATATCTGCTCAGCTTTCAGGAATAGAAGAGGAAAAACTATTGCGAATCTTAAGGGAATCCAAATCAGCCATTGGGTGGACTATAGCAGACATCAAGGGTATCAGTCCGTCGTACTGCATGCACAAAATTCCTTTGATAGAGGGAGCTAACCCTACAGTTGATAATCAAAGGAGACTGAATCCTGTCATGAAAGAAGTTGTGAAAAAGGAAATTCTCAAATGGCTTGACGCGGGCATTATCTACCCAATTTCTGATAGCTCTTGGGTGAGTCCGGTACAGTGTGTGCCTAAGAAGGGGGGCATGACAGTGGTGACTAATGAGAAGAACGAGCTCATTCCTACGCGAACAGTTACGGGTTGGAGGATTTGCATGGATTATCGGAAATTGAACAAGGCCACTCGGAAAGATCATTTCCCACTTCCATTCATTGATCAGATGCTCGACAGATTGGCTGGACATCAGTACTATTGCTTGCTTGATGGGTATTCTGGGTACAATCAGATTTGTATAGCACCCGAGGATCAGGAGAAGACTACATTCACTTGTCCATTTGGCACATTCGCATTCAGACGTGTTTCTTTCGGGTTGTGTGGTGCACCAGCTACGTTTCAAAGGTGCATGATGGCCATCTTCTCTGACATGATTGGAATTAATGTGGAAGTATTCATGGACGACTTCTCAGTCTTTGGGGATTCTTTTGATGAGTGCTTAGAAAACTTGAGTTTGGTTCTAAAACGTTGTGTGGAAACGAATCTTGTTCTAAATTGGGAAAAGTGCCATTTCATGGTGCAAGAAGGTGTCATTCTGGGACACAAGGTGTCTTGTAAAGGTTTGGAAGTTGACAAAGCAAAGGTGGAGACTATTGAGAACCTTCCTGCCCCTGTCTCAGTCAAGGGTATTCGCAGCTTTCTTGGTCATGCGGGATTCTATAGGCGCTTCATAAAGGATTTCTCAAAAATTTCTAAGCCGTTATGCAATCTTTTGGAAAAAGATGTGCCATTCAAGTTTGATGAGGCTTGTTCACATGCGTTCGAGATCTTGAAGAAGAAACTAATTTCTGCTCCAGTTATTACAGCTCCTGATTGGAGTCAACCATTTGCTTTGATGTGTGATGCCAGCGACTATGCACTTGGGGCCGTTCTAGGCCAAAGGAAAGAAAAAGTGTTCCACGTTATTTACTATGCAAGTAAAACACTAACTGATGCTCAGTTGAACTACACGACCACTGAGAAGGAACTACTTGCTATTGTCTACGGGTTTGAAAAGTTTCGCTCTTATCTACTTGGTACAAAGGTGACAGTTTATACGGATCATGCTGCCATTCGTTATCTCCTTGCGAAGAAGGACTCTAAGCCAAGATTGATTCGTTGGGTTCTTCTATTACAAGAATTCGATGTGGAAATCAAGGATAGAAAGGGGACGGAGAATCAGGTAGCTGACCATCTCTCTAGATTGGAAGATCATGGCAAGTCACCTAAAGACAACACGATCATTAATGAGTTCTTCCCTGATGAGCAATTATTCAAAGTGCAAGATGATGAACCATGGTTTGCAGACTTCGTGAATTATCTAGTAAGCAACATCATTCCACCTGAGCTCTCTCATGCTCAGAGGAAGAAATTTTTGCACGATGTCAAGCAATATATTTGGGATGAACCGTTTTTGTTCAAGCAAGGAGCTGATCAGATTATTAGGCGTTGTGTTCCTTACGGTGAGACCGAGGCTATTCTAAGTGATTTTCATGCTACAGCTTATGGAGGTCATTATGCGGGTGAGAAGACAGCCACACGTATTCTTCAAGCAGGGTTCTATTGGCCAACTCTATTCAAGGATGCTCATCAGTTTGTGTTGAGGTGCGATCGATGTCAGCGAGTTGGTAATATTTCTCGTAGGGACGAGATGCCTCTGAATGTCATGATGGAGGTAGAGATCTTTGACGTGTGGGGAATCGACTTCATGGGACCGTTCATTCCGTCATGTGGTAATCAATATATTCTTCTGGCCGTGGATTATGTGTCTAAGTGGGTGGAGGTAAAAGCACTTCCGACGAATGATGCTAAGGTGGTGCTTAATTTTCTCCACAAGAACATATTTACTCGATTTGGCACTCCACGAGTTATAATCAGTGATGAGGGTACGCATTTTTGCAATCGGAAGTTTACATCTCTGATGGCACGCTATAACATCAATCATCGAGTTGCTACAGCTTATCATCCTCAAACCAATGGGCAAGCCGAGGTCTCTAATCGCGAAATTAAACGGATTCTTGAGAAGGTAGTTAGTCCTTCTAGGAAGGATTGGGCATTGAAGCTGGATGAAGCAGTGTGGGCTTATCGGACAGCCTATAAAACACCGTTGGGAATGTCACCATTTCAACTAGTGTATGGGAAAGCTTGCCATCTTCCAGCTGAGTTAGAACACAAGGCATATTGGGCATTGAAGAAGCTGAATTTTGATCTTACAGCAGCAGGTGAGAGACGTATGATTCAGTTGAATGAAATGGACGAGTTCCGTTTGCAAGCTTATGAGAACAACAAACTCTACAAAGAGAAAGTAAAAAGGTGGCATGATCGTCGGTTGGTTCTTAAGACGTTTGTACCCGGACAATTGGTTTTGTTGTATAACTCTCGGCTTCGGTTATTTCCAGGGAAGTTGAAGTCACGTTGGTCAGGCCCATTCACAGTCAAAACAGTTTTTCAACATGGGGCAGTGGAGATTTTTGACAAGTTACCGGAACAGTCGTTCAAGGTCAATGGTCAGCGGTTGAAACCATATTTTGGAGAGAAGTTGAATCGCGAAATTGAGACTGCGGTTCTAATTTGTGCAAATTAAGGAAATGGAGCTACGTCAAGCTAATGACGTAAAAAGAGCGCTTCGTGGGAGGCAACCCACGCGTTTGGAGTTATTTGAAAAAAAAAAAAAAAAAATAGAGCAGGGGTTTCCAAGCGCAGCAGCGCCTCTAGAGCGCAATAGCGCCTGATGCTGCTTTATTTCCAGGAGTCAAACTGCGCAGCTGCGCTACTCTAAGGCGCAAGAGCGCGCTCAGCCAAGGCCATTCCAGGAGGTATTAAGCGCTATGGCGCTTCCTTGAGGCGCAAAGGCGCGTTCCCCGTGTATAAAAAAAAAAAAAAAAAAAAAATAGAAAAGCTTCTGTTAACAAAAGACCAGCCGAACATTACATACATACACCCATATCTTTTCTTCTCCTAAACCTAAAACTCTCTCTACCCAAAATCTATACCTCTTCCAAACCCATCTCAAATCCTATCCCATTAATTATCTCTACATAATTACCTATACACACAAATCCCCTCTTTATTCCAAATCATTCAAACTCCATACAAGCTTCAAGGTTTCTCTAATTCAAGTTTGGGGGAGTGCTTTCAAGGTTCTCATCTTCAATTCAAGTGGTAATACTCTCTCTTAGTTTAATTATTTAGTGAATTGAATTGTTGGAATTGGGATATTGTGTGTGGAGATATATTGTGAATTGTTTATCGAATATATTGTGGATTTTTGGGTGTTTGTTGATATTGGGTTGTTCTAAGAGTGGTATGGCTCCTAAAAGAGTCCGTGTGCCGAGTAGTAGTAGTTCGGAGGAGGAGGAGGCGCCGAATTATGATGTTGATAAATTTGTTTCTAAGGCGGCTCAAGATGAGTTCGAAAATCTATTGTCAAGAGCTGTTGTTCAGGAGAGGGGTTTTGAACCTTCGGGTGAGGATGGTGAATTGAGCGCTATGGTTAGGGAGTTGGGTTGGGTGATGTTTTGTGCTAAGCCGGTGGCAGTTCCCTTGAGCATTGTTAGGGAATTTTATGCCAATGCCAAGGATGACAAGAATGGAATCACTATGGTTAGGGGGCAGGCAGTTGCTTATAAGCCTGGGTATATCCGGCGTGTTTTGTCTCAATCACCGAAGCCTAGGAATGTTGAGGATTGGGGGCAGAAAACTAGGGATGATGTTGACCTAGATGCTATCATAGCGGGGATGTGTATCCCGGGTACGGTTTGGAAGTATAAGGCAGGTTCTACCACGCCGAGTACATTTCCGGCAGCTGCTTTGACGAGGTATGCTCGGGCTTGGTTCTTGTTTATTTGTGCTCGTGTAATGCCTACTACTCATGTTACTGATGTTAGTGTTGAGCGTGCCATCATTCTGTGGGGTATTTTGAACGGGAAGTATATTGATTTGGGAGAATTAGTCTATCAAAATATCTTGAAGTTCTTGAAGGGTGGTACGACAGGCGGGATCCCACATGCAGTCATTATAGCTGAGTTGTGTGTTCATGTGGGTGTTCGTTGGCATAGTGATGAGACGCTGCTCAGGCCGAGGGGTTCTATCAAGCACGCGGCTATAAATAAGATGGCGGAGTGGTCGGGTGGTGTTCCTCACCCGAGGGGTCTGGGTTATGTTGAGATCTTTGAGGAGGGTGGTGCTCCACCACCGGTTGAGCAGGTACCTCCGCAGCCACACCTAGACCGAGCGGGACCTTCTCAGGCACAGGCGAGTCAGGGCACTGTGGTTTTTAGTGATGCTCAGTTCAGACGCATGTTGAGGCGTCAGGATACTACGAATGCTATGTTACACAGATTTGCTACGGACTTGACTCAGTCATTGGATGGAGTGTATCAGCAGCAGGGTTTTCAGGTCACATGGCCTATCTTTGGAGCGCACCACGTCTATCCACCACCAGATACACCACCCGAGGAGGGTGACGATGCCGACGACTAGGGGAGTATCTCTTGTACCCTTTAATTTTACCTTCAATGCGGGCATTGCAATTTTTAAGTTTGGGGGTGATTTTAGGGTATCAAGAGTCATTGCATTGCATATAGTTGCTTATTCATGCATATTCATGTAGTATTGATGCTTTTAGTTTTGCTATGCCATTTAGATTGCATTTAGGATGCCATGTCATATAGTTTTCATTAGGATTTATTATCATGCATTTCATGCATTTTATATGATTCCATATGAGTGTCTGTTTCTGGCTCGATAGGTCGACGTTAATTTGGGTGTGATGACAATGAATAGAGGGTTGATTTAAGTACTTATGAAATTGACTTGCATGTGTCGGGAACACAATCTTTTCACGGTCTCACTGTTTGCTTTTGAGCTAGATCGAGTCATACCTTGTTTGGTTGTTGAGATTTAATCACTTATTTATATCTAGAATTTTCGTTATTCCCTTTATAGCGTAGGAACATTAAAGTCTAAGTTTGGGGGAAACCAGGAATTTTCATGCTAGTTGTTAATATGTGTCAATAAAGGCTAGGCGTCAATTGGCTAGTAGCCAGCTCATATTTATATGAGTAGTCTAGGGTTGGAAATGAGAAAGGCTCATTCCAGAAAAAAAAAACAAAAAAAAAAAAAAATATATATATATATAAAGGAAATAAATGAAAAAAAAATGAAAAAAAAAAATATAGAAAAAAAAAAAGAAAAAAAAAAGAGTCATGTAAATAATTTAAATGCAAAATTAACCAGAGTGAGCTCTTTAATACTCGAGTAATTAAGTCCGAGGGGACTTAGTCCTAGTGACCTAAGGCTTTATAGTCTGGGATCCTGCTGACCTAACACTCGCTACATGGGTATTATTGTATAAGCCTTTTGGGGTCTCACTCATTGCACGGTTAAATAAGCATGCGTATTGTATATGTAGTGTCGTAGTATAGTAATGAAGCATGAGTTTCTGTCTACCTTGGATGAGGGTGGAGGTGTTCCTAGGTTATGGAGTGTCTAAAGTCTATTCTGTTTATAAACATGTGATTGTTTTGGCGAAGAATTGGTTATGCCTTTGATCTAGTTTCGAGAGTATATCTAGTGGGAAATGCACACACCACGTTTCCGAGCATGTACTGTTAGTATACGGGGCCTTAGTCGAGCTCTGTTTGGAGTTGTTGCATTCGTTGAGACGTTTGCTTGTTGAGTTGGTTTCGGATAATTTGTGTGGGATCATTGCATTAGGACATTCTTGCATAATCATGACATTAAATTCTTAGTTGCATTCATTCATCATTTTAGGTTGAGTTTGCATTGCTTGAGGACAAGCAATGGTTTAAGTTTGGGGGTTTGATAAGTGGATTTTATATCCACTATTTAACTTCCGTTTGGACTTTAACCGTTCGCTAGTTCTTGAGTTTCGTAGTCATTTGATATGTTTTTGTATAAATTGTGTAGGTTAAATCGTTGAAGGCATTGTGGTGTTCAAACGAATTAATGGAGGTGAAGTTTCGTTTTAGTGAAGAAGTCAAGTGTGGAAGATATGCTTAGCAAGGAAGCAAGTGATTGAAAGAATGCAAGTGTTTGATAACATTCCAGGAGCATCAAGGCGCTGTTGCGCTTGGAAGGGGCGCAGTTGCGCGAGTGTGTGCAGGAGGAAGGCGCCGCGGCGCGATGGTGGGCGCTATAGCGCGCGCGCGGGGTGATTTCCAGGGACCTGGGAGCGCCATTGCGCGGTTTTGGAGCGCAGCTGCGCGTGATTGGCTTGTGTGAGGCGTTGTGGCGCAGTTTTGAGCGCCCTTGCGCTTGATTCATGCGCTATGGCGCCTGTTGGGACCTCTGTTGGCGATTTTTGTGTATTGTTCCGGGTCAAAACACTTTGGGCCTATTTTAGGGCATCTATTTATGTAATATAGAGACCTAAAAAACATATCTATCGTTGTTCTTAGTTTTTTTTCTTGGCAACTACCAACAATTTTTCATCTAGTTTTCAAGCATAATTTCAAGGAATTTCTCCAAGCTAGTGACAAGCAAGGATTATTCTTGGAACATTTGTACTCTTCTATTTTGGGGATTTAATTCTAAACCTTCTTTCTTTCTTCTATATTTACTTGTTTGTTTTAGAATCATGTTTTCATTGGAACCCATGATGATGATTAGTTCTATCATGAACTAAATCGTTGTCATGGGGGTTTAGTGGATTTATTCATGAATTTTATATGTTGAATCTTCTCGATGCCTATAGTGTGATTGATGTGATATCCTATCATGGTTGATTTTAATTCGTTATAGGAGAGTAGCTAACTCCTGTAATTGTGTGTTAATTCTTGTTGAAGCGAAAGTGGAAATAAGAGTTTAGAACTTGCCATGTTAGCATAGGTTTATGCGTGATAATATCATTCGTAATTAGTGTCATAATTCTAATCGTTTTATGACAACTATGTGATCAATTGAATGCTTGCACCTCAACCATTATGTTTTATTCTTTATAGACATATGAAGACTTGGCATAATTGGGAGACTAAATGATTTCTATCTTTATTGTGGATATTGTTTAGGATGGTATTTGTTTAACGGAAGTTGGCTTATATCAGTTTTGTGTGTTCGATCAGGTGTTAATAGATCACATGAACAAGGCTAGGGATTTGGAGACTATAGATGGATTGTTTAAAGAAACTAAACTCCCATGTTTTATTTACATAAGTAATTCGACATAAATCTCAGTTCAAGCAGTTGATAATTAGTTATAATTCTTAGATAAATTTTAGTGATAACAACAATCCACTTTATTATTTGTTTTAGCATTGGAAAACAATCATACATTGGTGAGTGAATTAGCTAGACAATACAACGAGTCCCTGTAGGAACGAACCTTATTTGCTATCTGTATTACTTGAGATCACGTGCACTTGCGTGTTGAGTTGGTCGTAACAACTTACAATATGCATTTGAATTCTGCTTTTTTCGTCATAAAACCAAATATATCGACAAGTGAAATCAATCACACCTCTCATCACATTTACATTCTAATTCTTTTCATCGTACAATCAATTTTACTAACAAATAATTTAATAACAAATTAAGCAATCACGTCTTTTATGATGTCATCGACAATAGAAAAGATTCACAAATGTTATTTTTACTTATTCAATGTCAAACTTTGCAAATGTTTGTTAATATTGGATTTCAAAAGCATTTTTTATGCGACAAAATAGGATCGTCAATATCTCCAAAATTATTATTATTATTATTATTTTTATTTAAGAATTTAACTGAAATTTGTTTTTTTTTCACCTAATTCTTTTCTCTTTAATTTTTAAATTTTCAAATTTAATTACATTTCACATAATTTTTAATTTATCATATTAACTTTCAAATAATAAAATTTAACAAATAATAATGTTATAGGTATAATTTTTAAAAATATTTTCGTGCTACGCGCGGCTTTGTTACCTATTTAATTCTAAAATAAAAAAAGTCAACCATATATTATTATTTATATAACTTTATTTAATTATAAAAGTTTAAAATTTAAAAGTAAAAACATTTAAAAATAATCCATGCTTTGCAGTGTATTTATGGTTATAATTACAATTATACCCAAAACCCAACACTACTATACATTCAGATTTAGGGATATTATATATACAACATTACACACAACACAAACAAACAGAACATTAGGGTTTCATCTGTTCTCCCTTCTCCCGCCTCTACCACTCTCTTTGGAGCCTCTCCCTTCAAATCAAGGTCACCCCTTTTCTTCTTCTTGATTTAATTTACCACCCTTTTTCTTTCTTCTGTATCTGTAATTGCTTTGGTTGTATCTATATATCTTGACATGTTCTTGATTTTGTTCTAGCTTACTTTGTTCGATTTGATTGATTGCTCTTTCTTTATATGGTGTTTATGATTCTTGTTTTGTATGTGGATTTACGAGTGGTTTCGAGTTGATTGTTCTTTGTTTCGAGTTCTTGGTTGGAAATGAAATTAAAACAATAATTCAAGATTGTATTTTTATTGTTTGTTTACTTGGATTAGTTTCAGTTGTGCTTGTGAATGAACTATTTTGTTGTCAATTGATTTACTTTCTTGAGAATTAGTGTGATTTTCGAAACTTTGATGTTGATGGAACATGTTGTGGAGCTGAAACCCCTAAAGTATGTTTCTTTTGTTTCAAATGTTCCAAGGTTTTGTTTTTGTTTGTCTTGAGGTTTGCAGTTATACGTAGTTATTTTTGTTGGGCTTTTTATGTTTTAGCTGTGGTAGTAACATCTGATAATTGGTAAGGAGTTGTTTGGAATAGTAAAAATGTGATTTTTACTATAAATTGTATAATTGAAGGTACAGTTAGCACATATAGACTTAGACCTTTCAGGGAAGCATATGAAGAGTTTAATGAGAAAGCCTTAGCTTTTTTAGATGGATTAATGGCTTTCGAGGTATTCTTTCCAATGAAGGACTACTAGAATCACAAGTTCCACTATTTGTAAGCAACTGACGCCAACTAGTTATAGTTGACTTAAGTTGACTTTTTATAAGATGTTTGATTATATTAACAGTAATCCTGATATTCCCTCTCTTATCACTCAGGCATTTTCCAATGGATTTTCTAGAATGTAATATTTGTTAAAAATATTGCAGCTATCTTGAAACCACTCTAAAAAATTGTGTTATATTTTTGCAGATTCCATTCCCAGATTTGGTTGTTCTTTTAAAGTTGTTTTTTGTTTCCCTATACACTGAATACAGTCTAGCAGCTACTTTAGTTTTATTGTCCAAAACATTTTCATCACTACAAGAAAGATGTTTATTCCTCTGAAATGAGAAATAACTAAATAATGTAGGTGAACTAGATGAGTGCTGGATTGATTATTCATTGGACGCAAATCTACCTACCAAGAAGCCAGCGCTTCCTTGATTTTCCATTTTACTTGGTAGTAGATTAATAGAATGATTGTTTCCTCTATTTGCTTGTGTTTGTAAATTTGTTCAAAGACGTTTTTATTTTTATATTAGACTAGTTCTCTTCTTATTAGAACTTAATTTTCCGGTTGAGTTTTAGGGATTTGTTGTCACTTCTTTTTACCTATTTCTTTTTGGTGTCATTCTTTTTCTTAATTTTATCTTGGTTAAATAGTGTCTTGCCAATGATTTCTTGGAAGTATTTTTCTTTAATTTACTGTAAAGCTGTATGTATAGCAAGTATATGGTATTCATTGTGATTATTCTGTATGGTCATATACAATTTTTTTAATTTTCAACACATCTAATGTCATGCCATCAAGATTTTAAGCATCGTCGAGATTCAATCTTCTATTATGTACATTGGTTGCTATTTTTCAGTTTACATTTCTCTTGTTTTTAGCAACTCTTCTATTGTTGTGTTTCTAAAAGAAGCAATTCAAGGAGGGCTATAGGGGTCTGAGATTCACCAACTTTAGGGAATGGTGTGTTGATTTTTCTAGGCAGGCCTAGCTGCACATTACAATTCAGTTTTTTAAGTTGAACACATTTATGTGATATATCGAAGTATAAGATAAGAAGAATCATGTATAATGATTTCTGTTATAGATGATGCATTTGTGGGTGTACATGTATGATTAATATCTATAAACGTGTACACAACAATGAAAATGCACATTTTATATCTTATATGTATGCAAGTACATGTGTGTTTGATATGCATCTTTTTGTACACTTACTATATCTTATACCTATTTTTGATGTATAAAAACTTTGTAAATATGAGGCATTGCCGTGGTCAATGTCATGGTGTGGATTTTAAAATAAAATTAAGTGTGTACGTGTAGTGATAAAGCAGATTTTTTTTGGTTAATATATAAGAATGATATAAGCAGGGTATGATGTTCAAAATGCATGTAATAGAAAGAATAAAATGACTTACAATTTTGTTAATTTAGTGTCCGTTTGGCAAATCTGTACATGAACTTATAAGTTACTTATTTCGGAAAAAATTTCCTATTTATATACTTTTTTTAAAAAATAAATGTGTATGTGAAGTTTAATATTCGGTATCTTGCAAAAATAAGTTACTTATATCAGAAAAAAGTACATATTTCCTAACTTTTTTCCAAAATAAGTAACTTATTTCTGAAAGATAAGATTTCCCAAACGCGTCCTTATTTGGCTAAGATCATTGTAGATGCACATTGTGCAGAGTTGATCAAGAAACCCCGTTTACAGAGCTAATATGTCAAATGATAAATTGACATTAAATGTTGAACTTAAACTCAATCATTGTAAGTGCAGATAGTGTATATTTGAATAACAAACCCAGTATTAAGATTCCTGATTTTGTACTTAAGTTATATACATGGTTTCTTGGTTGTATTTGAGAGTTTCTGCTATTTAATCACTTTTCTGTAGATGGTATCCTGTTTCCTCCTGTGATACCTACAGTTTGAATCTTGCAATTACCTCTGCTCAATTGGTTTTGCATGTATGCAAATACTTGACTATTATTTACTGAAAAATTTGAAAAATAACTTTACTATTTTATTTGTTGTTATTTCTCTGTTACGTACTAGTTTAACCTTGTTACTTAGATCTTGATTATAATGCATCTTAGTGTATCTATTGCAGGCTCGGTCTATTAAAGTATCTGCAGAGGCTTTATATCTTTATCTGACACTGCAAGTCTATTACTTCATATATTATGGCTCCAAAGTCAAGTATTCGGCTTATTGCATACTCCCAGGAGCTTGTAGATGGAAAGCCTCTTTATGTTTCCTCGAATTGCCTTCCAGTCAAGGCCCTATACTATGAACCTGCTGGGCATTCTTACCATTTAGCTGCTCAAAAGCTCCTTGGGTTTTTAGAGAAAAAAGATGTGGAAAGTGACAACCAGAATGTTCCTAATGACAAGGGTCAAGAATCTATTCACTCATCAGGTTCCTATAGTAGCAGCAAAGGTAAGAAAAAATCTGGTGCTGGTGGGGACCAACAAGATCATTATGCATTGCTAGGTTTGAGCCATTTGAGGTATCTTGCTACAGAGGATCAGATTAAGAAGAGCTATCGTGAGACTGCTTTAAAATATCACCCTGACAAGCAGGCAGCTCTTCTTCTTTCTGAGGTAACTGAAGCTGCAAAACAAGCTAAAAAAGATGAAATTGAGAACCACTTCAAGTCCATACAGGAAGCTTACGAGGCATTAATTGATCCTGTTAAAAGAAGAATTTATGACTCCACAGATGAATTTGATGATGAAATTCCTACTGACTGTGCCCCACAAGATTTTTTTAAGGTGTATGGACCAGCTTTTATGAGAAATGGGCGTTGGTCTGTTAATCAACCTGTCCCTCCTTTGGGAGACGACAGTAGTTCGCTGAAGGATGTGGATGACTTTTATAATTTTTGGTATGCTTTCAAAAGTTGGAGGGAGTTTCCACATGCAGATGAGTTTGATCTTGAGCAAGCTGAATCTCGTGATCATAAAAGGTGGATGGAGAGGCAGAATGCGAAGCTCTCAGAGAAGGCTAGAAAGGAGGAATATGCACGGGTACGTATTCTTGTTGACAATGCCTATAAAAGGGACCCAAGAATTGTGAAGAGAAAGGAACAAGAGAAAGCTGAAAAGCAGAGGAGGAAAGAGGCTAAATATTTGGCAAAGAAAATGCAGGAAGAAGAAGCTGCTAGAGTAATTGAGGAGGAGAGACGTAAAAAGGAGGAAGAGGAAAAACGAGCTGCTGAAGTGGCTTTGCAGCAGAAGAAGCTGAAAGAGAAAGAAAAGAAGCTACTTCGAAAAGAAAAAGCTCGTCTCCGAACTCTTTCAGGCTCTGTAGTGTCCCAACATTTACTAGACCTTAGTGAAGATGATGTGGAAAAACTTTGCATGTCACTTGACATTGAGCAGCTGAAAATTTTATGTAACAATATTGAGAGAGACAATGGGCAAGGTCGAGCAGAACTTCTTAGAGATGCACTTTCATGTAATAATGGTGAGAAGCAAGATGGGATGAAACAGCCTTTGCAAAATGGCAATGTGACTAAAGTTGCTTCAAAAATCCCCGCTAGCAACTATGAAAAAAAAGAGAAACCATGGAGCAAAGAAGAAATCGAGCTGTTGAGGAAAGGGATGCAGAAATTTCCTAAAGGGACTTCACGGAGGTGGGAGGTTGTGTCAGACTACATTGGCACAGGAAGATCCGTTGAAGAGATTCTGAAAGCAACTAAAACAGTTCTTCTCCAGAAACCTGATTCATCGAAAGCATTTGACTCTTTTCTTGAGAAGAGGAAACCAGCAGTGTCTATTGCATCGCCTCTTACAACCAGAGAGGAAGTAGTCGGAGAATCTTTCAGTAATGGAGTCAAAGAAACTGCTGCTAAGACTGAAGACATGAAGGAGTCTTCTAGTAAGACAGAAAGTCCTCAGAAGTCAGATGATGTGGATGCTGCGAACATGAATTCATCCAACTCTGAGCATGATGTTTGGTCTGCTGTTCAAGAGAGGGCCCTGGTTCAAGCTCTGAAAACATTTCCCAAGGAAACTGCCCAGCGTTGGGAGCGAGTGGCAACTGCAGTTCCAGGGAAATCTGTTCATCAGTGCAAGAAAAAATTTGCATCACTGAAGGAAAGCTTTAGAAGCAAGAAAAGTGCCGTTTAGTTCAGACAGTTCCAAATTGTTTGCTTGTGGATGAAACCAATGGAGATGATGCTTGCTTCATTTTCTTTTTTATACTCAGTTCATCTCCTTTAAGATGGATATAGGTATACTTCTACATAACTACCGTATTTTCTGCCCCTGATCATTATTTTGTGTTGGTAATTTTTGGGAGTGTAGGTTTTTGAGGGGTTCAGAGCTGTTAAAACCATTTTTATACAGCAAGTACTTTAAATCCTTTTGACTTGAATATTTAGCCATATGCATCATGATATATTTTTAATATATATTTTTTCTACCTGGTAATATTTTAGATTGGCAACTTGTTTTTTTTTTTTTGCAAATAAGTTTTATAGGAGTAATTAGTTGCAAGAGATACGTAGATTGAACTATGGAATATCACTGGAGATGCTGAATAATTATGATCTAATTTCTGTCTACCCATCTCAGAAACTGAGTTTCTTGGGCATTGATGGGGAGTTTGGAGTACGACATTCTTTCTTCGTGAGCGAGTATTCTGTCAAATTAGTCAAGAGTATTCTTGGTTTAAGCTTTTAGCAGTGTGTGATAGTAATTTTCCTTTTTAAATGTGGTTAATACAAGTGGTTTATCTTTGATTTATTGACATAAAAAAATTGTTTTGAAATATTCGACCGAACCATTGAGGTATGGTTGGTTTTGCCTTAATTTAGGTATTTAAGTTTGTTTCAAGTTAACTGATCTTTTAAAATAGACCACTTCGAATGAAGATAATCGATTTAAGATAGCTACTGGTTTGTTATATTTCAAGGTGATGGGTTTTATAAAAGGGGTTCGGTCTATGGCAAACGTATATCATAGATCCCTTATCCAACATATTGTTTTTCAGCCGTTTGATCAACTATTCAACGGCTCAGATTAAAAAAAAATCAGCATCGTTATTCAACGGCTCGAAAAAATTGGTTCGAACTCGTTATCGAGCTCGAATTTGAAAACACTTTTGGGCTCGATAAAAAATTCGAGTCGAGCCAAATTTTTTTGAACTCGACTGGATAAATTCAAACTCGGCTCGAACTCAAACTTGATTAATTTTTTTTCTTTTTTAAATAGTCATGTGTTTATTATTCTATGTGTCATCACTCAACTATTTATGAAAATTACTTTTAAAACTTAACTTGATATTTTTTTCATATAATATGTGCAATATTATATAGTATTGTATGTTTTTATTTCATTATAATATTAAATTAATTATTTATATTCTTACAACCACACGTAGTGATTAGTAACTCGAATCAAAGAATTTTTTACATGTACGGATTTTAAAATTCAATTAATACTATAAATTATTATTAAAGTATTAAAATATATCTGATATCACGATTAGTATATACTACTTCGATTGATCATTTGATTGATCCTTAGTTGTTAACGTTCAAATTCGATTTTTGAATTTTATTTTAATATATTTTTTTCCTTGTACAATTATAGACTATAACAAGAAGATAATAACATCATACACATCATTATACACAATATTTTTATTAAATTATAAATAAAATTAATAAAACTACTACTAACTCTCGGTGTAGGGTGCTTATTTTCATATTTTGAAAAACTAAAACATATATGAGTTTACAATCAAAAAATGTTTTACATTTTATTATTCTTATTATCTTCGATTACTACTTAAGATGCTTGGATAGTTAGATCATAATCTGCAATAAAGATAAAATTTATCTATAAATATATATGAATAAAATAAATTAAAAGTTTACTTAATTGAAAAACTAAAACATATATGCTTGTATTAAAAGTAAATTTTAAAAGAAAATTATAATCTAAAAAGGATATAATTAAAAAAGGTTGTATTATAATTGAATTTTAAAAAGAAAATTATATTCTAAAAAGGATATAATTAAAAAAAGTTGTATTAGAATTGAATTTTATTTTTTATTTATTAGTATTAAAAAATTTCATATTTACTATTTGAAAAACTAAAACATATATGCTTGTATTAGAAGTAAATTTTAAAAGAAAATTATAATTTAAAAAGGATATAATTAAAAAAGGTTGTATTATAATTGAATTTTAAAAAGAAAATTATATTCTAAAAAGGATATAATTAAAAAAGTTGTATTAGAATTGAATTTTATTTTTTATTTATTAGTATTAAAAAATTTCATATTTACTATTTGGCCTCTATCTTGAGATCTAGAAATCAGATTTGAATGATTTTATAATCCATGCGAACCTCATTAAATTATCTTTAATTTAGTGATGCTTTAATAATTATTATTATTATTCAAATAGAAACACTCAGAATATCAAGAGAAAATATACTTACGAATTTTTACATTAATCCTAATCTATGTAGAAGCTCTACATTGATAATGCTATCAATTGTAAAAAACCTAATTGTATATGATTTAAATCATTGACATATACATTTTCGTATTTCAATATAAATATACTTTTTATTTTATAACATATTAAAATATAGAACATTTTTTATGCTAAATCCAACGATTTTCATCTATTTATTTTAAGATCTTTGTCGTCCGGAGGAATAGACGATTATCAAAATTTTGGACAAAATTTATCTTATATAAATATATATATACGGAGTACTTTTTAGTTGGGTGATGGCCTTATCTACCCCAAAAGTGGGGTGAGCATAACCAAAATACCCAGATCCAAAAATGCGGCCCTAAATACCCACGGGATACGCTACTGACAAAGGAGTGTCTTGAGACACGCCACTGAGAGAAACGTAACTCAAGACGCGCCAGTGGAAACAACGTAACAGGCCGCTACAGTAGCCGCGGATACGCAAGATGGAGACGCGTATCTTACGATACGCATTCTGCACCAGCGTATCCAAAGTCGCTGTTGTCTTCTCCAGAGCAGTGGTCGGGCGACTTGCCGGGCGAAAAATCGCCGTTTTCTTTTCCGTTTCGTTCTCCCACCTCATGCAATTTCCAGTCGAGTTCTATATACGAAATTAATCGTCTCATTGTCCTCTACAAACCTATGTCATTAATTAATCGTTTATAGTGTCGGATTTTACAACCCCAAATCGAAGCATTTTCTCCGATTCCGTTTCCGATCTGGTTCGAACACGGCCCTACGACCCAGATCTGCAACAAATTGATAGCTTAATATCAAGAGCAAAGTGCGACCATAAAAAATATGTGGTCATACGGCTCGAAGATGGCCGGAACGCCGGTAGGGGAGGGGTAGGTTCGAGTCGCCGGTGAGAGGTAAGGGAGAGAGCAGCGATGCCTTAGAGAATTTTGGGGAAAAAGTGAGTTTGGGACACGCCGTTGCCAGTGGCGTGTCCCGTGGGTACTGAGGGCCATGCAGTTTGGAAATGGGTATTTCGGGCACCAGCCTCCCAAAATGAGGCATTTTGGTCATTATCTCTTTTTAGTTTATAACATATTAAAATATGAAACATTTTTTATGCTAGATCCAACGGTTTTCATCTATTTATTTTAAGATTTTTGTCATACGGAGGAATAGACTACCGATTATAAAAATTTCGGACAAAATCTCTCTTACACTTATTATTAAATTGTATTTGATTGAACTATCTTTAAATAATTATAAAGATATTTTGATAATGAAAACGAATTATAAGTAGAATTATAAGTATAATTCATAAATCAAATAGAATTTTCAACTTAAAATATCGTCAATTTCTTCTCTTTTTTGTTTCTGTGTAGATTTAATTATATTAAACCATCATTAATTTAAAGATTATTTTGTTAATTTTATGTGGGCTGTAAACGTCCAAATCAAATTTTAAAATTCAAGATAGAGTACAAATATTAAATCGAACATGTAAAATCTTATATATATCAATTTTTAAACACCAATTTGATATGTAAATTAATAACTTATAAAATTTCATAAAAGTAATATAATTATAGATATAATAAGCATAAGGGAGATCTTATCCAAATTTTTGGTCGTCGTCACTGTACTATCAAAATCATATGATCCGTTGGATTAAAAATAGACGATCAAGATTAGATCACATTAAAAAGAAAATTATAATCTAAAAAGGAATCAAGATTAGATCGCATTAAAAAGAAAATTATAATCTAAAAAGGATATAATTAGAAAATGTTGCATTGTGAATTTTAAAAAGAAAAATTATATTCTAAAAAGGATATAATTAAAAAGGGTTGTATTAAAATTGAATTTTTAAAAGAAAATTATAATCTGAAAAGGATATAATTAAAAAAGGTTAAATTAGAATTATATTTTATTTATTTTTTATTAGTATTAAAAAAAATCATATCTACTACTCTTTGGGCTTTATCTTGAGATCTAGAAATTAGATTTGGGTGATTTTACAATCCACGCGAAACTCATAAAATTATTTTTAATTTAGTAATGATATAATAATTATTATTCAAATGGAAAAACTAAGAATCTCAAGAGAAAATATGATTACGAGTTTTTACATTAATCCTATTTAACGTAGAATTCCTACATTGATAATGCTATTCAATGTAGAAAACCTAATTATATATGATTTAAATCATTGACATATATATTTTCGTATTACAATATAAATACACTTTTTAGTTTATAATATATTAAAATTTAAATATTTTTTATGCTAGATCCAACGATTTTCATCTATTTATTTTAAGATATTTGTCGTATAGAGGTCTAGACTGCCTATTATCAAAGTTTTGGACAAAATCCCTCTTACACTTATTATTAAAACTAGCTTATAACCCGTGCAATGCACGGTTCCTTTTTTAAACTAGCTTGTATAATGCTATTCAAGTCGTCAAGTTTTTTTTAAATACTAATAAAAAATAAATAAAATATAATTCTAATTTAACCTTTTTAAATTATATCCTTTTCAGATTATAATTTTCTTTTAAAAATTCAATTTTAATACAACCCTTTCTAATTATATCCTTTTTAAAATATAATTTTTCTTTTTAAAATTCACTTCAAATGCAACATTTTCTAATTATATCCTTTTTAGATTATAATTTTCTTTTTAATGCGATCTAATTTTGATTCCTTTTTAGATTATAATTTTCTTTTTAATGTGATCTAATCTTGATCGTCTATTTTTAATCCAACGGATCATATGATTTTGATAGTACAGTGACGACGACCAAAAATTTGGATAAGATCTTCCTTATACTTATTATATATAAGGTATTAATTAAAAATCAACTTTAAAGTTTTTTTTTTCTAAGCAAATCAACTGAAAGTTAACTTCACCAGTCGTCAAGTGATTTAAATATATCTACGGTATTTATAATTGGTCAGGCGGTTACAAAGATAGTTTAAGTAAAGATGCATAAATATGATCATAATATTTATGTCATTTAGTTTTGATACATTTGCATTCCTGATTTTTTATGTTATTGAGTTTTTCAGAAAATCATGAATAAGAATGTAATGATCATAGGCTCAGCAGAATTTATTTTTCGTTAAATAGAATTTGCTATTCAAATAGGTATTGCCTGCCTTAGAGCATCTCCAATGGTAATCCCTATATTAATTTCTTATATTTTTTAAAATAATATTTTTAAATTTTGTATTTTACAATATAATTTATGTGATTGTTTCCAACTACTTATACATTCTTCATTTACCCAATATTAAATTTTAAATTATTAACTTGTTAAAATAAAATTATAAATAAAAAACAAAAATGGAAATAAAACAAAAAAAATTGAAATTTAGCAAACACGCAGAACACATAAAAGTATAAACTCACAAACAGAATACAGACACAGAAATATATACACACAAACACGATCAAACACATAAACAGGCGGGAGAGATGAGAAACTACAGAAGAAACCAGCGGGAGATGACATGGCAACATATAGGGGAGCAATTTTCATCCCTCAAATAAGGAGTTCTATCTTCTCTCACCTAAAAATTTTAGAGAAGGGGGAGTACCATTGGAGATGATTTTTTGGAGGAAAATCCCGAAAAGCTTCCACCGTGGCATATTATAGGTAAGGGAGGGGTTCTATTGGAAATGCTCTTGTACACTTGTATAGACTTTTTATATTTTTTTGATTTAATAAATTTGGAAAACAAGTACATTTTCTAAAAAGAAATGTTGCAAAAATAACTTTAGGAAACAGTAAAATAATAGAAGAAGAAAAATTAATAGTACCGTCCCTACTCTCTCTCCCTCCTTCTAACCCTAGCCTCTATTAAAGAGTTTGGAGGGGGCTTCCATCGATTTTCATCGGTGGAAAGCCCCAATTCCTTTTGTTTTTTCTGCTTTCATATATTTTCATCGATTTTATTTGGGTTGCGTTAGTCTCTCCTTTGTGAGAGTTGAGTTTTTTGTTTTGATTGTGTTTGGATGTTTACCATGGCCGAGTTTATAGATCGGCAAGATTTTTGCTTCTTGATTATGAAGGGGGTCTTGATTTAGTGATGAAATTCTGTATGGGATTGCAGTATTGGTCGATAGCTCAGACAATAGCTCTATTGAGGCATGATGAAGAGAGTACCAGTAATTCAACGAGAATGCATGAAGTGGGTACTTGTATTTGTATATACTTTATCTTTAAAATATCGTTAAACTGTTTCTTCATGAGAACAGATGATTACAATTTACTGTTTGTTCGACTCGATCATTGGTGTAGATATCGTATGGCTTTTTATTATTGAATTAATATCTTTGTTTTTCAAAAAAAAAAAAAAAATGTTGCAAGTTGCGGGAGATGTATATACGAAAAACAATACTGCCAACCTGTATCAACAAGACGTTGTTGTTGGTTTATTAGGTGTGAGGCCCGGTTATACAGTTCTCTTGCGGTGTCTAAAAGTATTTGCAGGAAAAAGCCTACTGATCTCGAGTCATTCAACTCCCACCGTCACTCCATGTGCCAATCAAGCATTTGAACCCATTTACAAGTAACAATGTGTTAAAAAGAAATAACTTCCCAATATCCTCACTTATTCGGATTCTTATCAATACTTCATATTGCCCTAAGATGCGATGCTGTCAAGATTCTTAGATAATTCTAGCAAAGAAACAAAAACCTTCGTTATTGTCATCCCATGTTTTTAATAAGCAAGACATATACAGCAGATACTGTATAATATTATGATCAAGAATCCTGGAAACTAACGAAAATTTGAATCTTCTACATATCCTGCCATGGTTCTAACTATTTTATCCAGCCAGCCATATACAGCAAGAACAGCAGGCTGCAATAGTACATAAGTTATATCGATATCTTGTAATTTATACATATCTTGTTCTAAAATCTGAAAAACTCGAAATGCCATCACCTTGGATATCCGAATATGCGCTTCAACTCTCTCCATAGATGCCTCCCTGGATTCACTAGCTTCATCTTTTCGTCGACTCCTCGTCATTAACACTAATATACTATAAAGCGTTTTCGTATATACGAAATTGTTCACAAATTGTCTTGTTTTCTTGGTAATGAGTTCTTGTCTAATACAAACAATAAAAAAGTTTGTTAGAAAAAAATTTTGAGAAGTAATGGATGAAGTAGCAGTATCATCACCTGTTGGAGTACAGAAGGTGGTAGTAATCCAGGATGCATCAAGAGAGGTTAGTTGGAGCGCAATTCGATATGTGATGACGCATACACAACTGCTTAAATCTGGAGATGAGCTCATACTCATTCCAGTCCTTCACCAGGTTAATAATCCTAGTACGTTATCTTTCACCACAGCTAGAAAAAAGTGTAAGGTTCTAGCTTCTACGTGTGCTTGAATGTTTATTTGTTGTTAATCGTCAATTGTATAAATTTATATACTCGCACATCCATGTTTTTATGGAGACTTAAAGCTTCAATCTTCTGTTAAGAAAGGAGGTATAGGCTACATACAAATATAGTTTGTTCATACAGAAAACTATATTTGTATGTAGCTCGACTAGAAGTGTCCGACATGGATACGTGTCCATGTGTCGAGCGACAATATTTTGAAAACTGTATATGTTTTTGGAATAAAATAAGTGTTTAAGTCTAAGTGTTAATGTCCGAATGTTGAATGTTTGATACGGGGACTCGAGACAAAATGAAGACTCCGAGTAAAATAGTTTGATGTTTACTTTCCTTACCTACACGTATATGCTGATGTTTGTGGAAACTAATAGTTGGAGATAAAAGTGGATTTGTACAAGTTAATATTGAACGAAGCCTTGTATTTGTTTGGACTTTCCTCTCCAAAAGTGATATCGAAGCATCTAAGTATAAGAAGAATCGTGCAATTTGAATAC
The DNA here is from genome assembly GCA_037693485.1 of Kitagawia praeruptora. NCBI lineage: Eukaryota > Viridiplantae > Streptophyta > Magnoliopsida > Apiales > Apiaceae > Kitagawia > Kitagawia praeruptora. The sequence continues at coordinate 138,693,295 of CM075351.1, read as the reverse complement.
AAATGCAAAATTATATTTTGCAAAACAAAGAAGAAGAAGCAATTCCTGCAATTTCATTTTGCAAGACATGCAAAATTTGAACTTAATTCAAGTCAAACGCAACATGTTTCACGTTTGATATGAACTTTGAAGCTGAGCTCAAGTGTATTAAAATTTAATAAAATGGACTTGACATTTATTGGCTCGATTCACAAATTTATTTTGATTTGTTGAAATAATTCTGCCTCCACTGGGCTCAATCATGTTCTAGTTTCAAAGTCTATTTACTTTTTCTATCCAAATTGCTATTCAATGTTATACTCTGCAATATATTGTTTCCAACCTTCAATCTTTGTGTCCTCTTTCTTCCCTTGTTATATAATCTATCTATGTACACAGTGGGGTACAAAAACAAGGTAGATTCCAGTTCCATCTTTGGATCCAACTCAAAAATGGTAGGGGAAGAAGTTTCAAGAATCGATGAGCTGTATCGAAACACTGCAGACATGAAGGAAATATCCATGCAATGCGAAAAGCAAAAGGTATACTGTATCATATATATATTTTTTTTGTTTTAAATTACTTTCAACAGATGTGAACTTTCAATTCTACTTTCTTAAACAGGGATGATGATTAAATCTTGAAAGTATGTCATTATACATTGATTATGTTATCTAGAACGGTAGGGGTTGCTGGACTTTTAACAAATGATATATTATTGGAGTTCTTAAAGGATATAAGACTTTTTAAAAATCACAGCTAACCCATGGCAAGCCCCTCCCCTCGCTATAAGTTATTGTAATGAGTATAAAGTGATCTCATTGTCTTCCCATCGGATTCGATTGATTGATCCAAGCAAGAACACAATGAGCTAGTTAATATAGCACAACAAAGAAAAACCAAGATTACTATGATTTGGTTAACCGTTCATCCACTTACCTTGTAACCGAGATTCCAGATCAACAGATATTAAAAAGATTTCTGCATACCTCAAATATTGCAAGGCTAACAAGATCAACCCCTCTATCCAAATTGTCAGATAAAGTTGGTCTTGAAGGTATATGCTGGACAATCGCCAAGGATGGTTGCTATAGAAGCTGCATTAAAATTTGAGGCAACATGGGTGGTACTCGACAGGTGATACATTAATGTTCAAGGTTTTAAGATGATTGTTTACATGGTGGGGTTTTAGATATGCATGAATTTTTGAGAACAGAATCATGTCTCACATTACATATTCTATATATGGTATAGGCAGATGAAGAAAGACAAGAAATACTTTATGGAGACGCTGTCATGTGGAATTTCCAGAATGAAACGTGACAACACCATTGAAAAACTAAGAGGGCCTAAAACAATAGACAACACCGTACTTCTGGGAGAAAAAAGCACTAGCGGTTATGTATCATATGGTGAAATGATACCAGGAAGCCCTAATAATGATCTTTCACCACAGAGTAAGTGAAACTCAATGAATAGATAAGTCCTAGATGTTGATTACAATAAGCAGTCCAACGATAATCTTTTTCAAACTTATGCAGACTCTCCATCTGCTCAAGAACTAGCCTCTGGGAAAAAACTAAGTTTCGGTGATATTTGTAAAGCACCCCAACTGGATTCACATCGCAAATCGTATGTTTCATCATCCAAATCATCATATAGTACTGATCAAACGATATGGTCGAGTACAATTTCAAGCTCAGCAAGTACGAGCAATACAGAAAGCTCAAGTTCTAGTTTCATTGAAGTTAAGAGTTTATCATCAAACTTCCACAAGGATCAAAAATATCACAAGCTTGTTGCAAAAGAAGTCGAGAAAGAGCAGGAATTCCCAAATAGTCTATGTTCGATCTGTAAGAATAGACGGCCAAAGGCTGGATGGAAGAGGGATTTCAGTTACGCAGAGCTTCATGAAGCTACAAATGGGTTTTCGGACAAAAATTTCCTATCAGAAGGTGGGTTCGGATGTGTGTACAAAGGAAAGCTGAAAAATGGACTACAGCTTGCTGTCAAACAGCATAAAGATGCAAGCCTCCAAGGGGAGAAAGAGTTTAAATCTGAAGTTTATGTATTAAGCAAGGCAAGGCATCAAAATTTGGTGATGTTGCTTGGATCGTGCTCGGAAGGAAGCCACAGGCTACTTGTGTATGAGTACGTCTGTGATGGTTCACTAGACCAACACTTATCAAGTAAGAGATATATTACTTTCAACATATAGTATTGCTTAATTGAGCATATAAGCTGAACTATAAGTCCAGAAATGACCTGAATTTCCAGTTAGAAGACACAACATGTGCCTACTTTTTACTTGACATCTCATACGAAAGGACCCATCTAGACTCATTGCTGATGTTATTTATTTGTTCAATAATAATTTCGAAGATTAAAAAGTTGCCATTTTTGTTTATAATGTGCAGAACATACCAAGAGACCTTTGAATTGGGGCAAAAGAATAAAAATAGCATTGGGAGTGGCAGAAGGTTTAGAGTTTCTCCATAAAAACAAAATCATTCACAGAGACGTGAGACCGAACAACATTCTTGTAACTCATGATCATGAATCACTGGTAACACTCTAATCTGCAAAGTTACAAATCATAAACTAGAAATGATAAAACCCACATCATTTAGAGGTTCTCTGTGCAATGCTTCTAGTTAATATTGAATGGTCAGGATACTACATGATATATCATATATATTAGGAAAAATGAAAGAATTGACCTGTTTACCTGGCATTCTAGCATAGGAAGATGCATGATATATATTGACATGTGAATCAAACACTGCAGCTAGGAGATTTTGGTCTCGCAAGAAATCAATACGATGATCTTGAAAACCCCTCCGAGAACAGTGTCGTTGGTACTCTTGGATATGTGGCTCCAGAATACGCAGAATGTGGGAAAGCTTCAACAAAAACAGATGTGTATTCATTTGGGGTGGTTTTGTTACAGTTGATCACAGGACTAAGGACCACAGACAAGTCTCTCGGAGCTAAAAGTCTGGTGGAATGGGTAAAAGTTGCATTATGCTCGTTTGTGCTTGTATTAGAGGATAAGACTATAATCCACTACATACACGCGAACACATTAAACACTAACAGTTAACTGTAACTAAAGAGACTCACTACAAACTGTTGTTACAGGCAAGACCACTCCTGAAAGAAAAGAACTACCCGGATTTAATTGACAGAAGGATTGGAGACTCCTTCGATGTTCATCAACTGTTTTGGATGGTGCGGCTAGCAGAAAAATGCCTAAGCCTAGACCCTTCTAGAAGATACACAATGACAAGGGTGAGTTATAAATTCTTTCACTACATGTTTTATTATAATACATTAAACTTCAAGTTAGCTAAACAACATGGAATTATACTACTTTTCATAGTGTTTTTGTAGGACACTGAGTTGAGTAATTTGGGTTTAATTATTAATCGTTGTACCTATGAATCTTCTTAGTTTAATATTTTAGACAGACCAGGGTTTGCTTTTAAAATCTATGTTATTTTGTGCATGTTTAAGTGCGTCTAGTCAGGATGACCTTATAGTATCAGTCATTAATATACTAATTCACAATGCTCTCTAGTTATAATTAGCAGGAACATACAAGCCGTTGACAGTGAGAAGTCTGAGAAGCAATACTCCATTGGTGATAATGTAAAAGAGTAACAGCAAGGATAATTTTAAAATGTGGCATTGATATCCTTGAAAGCAACTTTATGTTTGAAGAACACACTCTGTGTTAAATGACTAAGAGATAATATTTCTTATCCTTCTCCTTACTTTGGATGTCATGTAATTAATAGAGGAACACGAAATAAAAAGGGAATGGAAAGAAATTAAATAAAGGAATAAAACGTAGAGCATCTGTTTGGATCTTAAGATCCTATAACAAAGACGAAGCGGCCACTTATGCGATCCATGAAACACCTTAAGTGTTCTAAGCTATTTAGAATTCTGCTAAGCCAAGGATGATGCACCAAAAATATTAGCTTATTAGTCCTCCCTAATAAAAAATTTTGCATACTGATAGATTAGGATATGTGTACCTGTTAGACACTTTCTCTGCTGGTTTTTGTGCAATGCCAAACCAGGTTGTTGGTGGATATTTTCTTCATATGTGAATAACTAAAGATAGAAGTAGAACATGACAATCAGTTACTTGTGATATATACTCTTTAAGTTCTTAAGATTACGAGAGTTGCCTAAGCTGTTTTGTGTATTCTCACAAATGTGTAGTCACACAAGCTCTTGTAGTTTTACTACTATCTTAACATACCTGGGCTGTGTTCACTAGATGGTATGGTATAGAGGGAAGCATGTGACAAAATGTGAATAAATGAAGAAAAGGAGGAAGAGGTGACTAAATTGATCCGAGTGGGAAAAAAGAATGTTTATCAGTTTTGAACTTAGAATGAATGAATGAGTGTTAGTCTAAATTGATGAACCAGTGTTAGCATAGATTGATGAAACAGAATGAGTGAAGGAATGGATAGTAATTATATATAGAGTTCCCTTCTAGAGAGAATTTGTTATATAGAGAATATGAGAGAATCACTTAAAATACATTTAAATTGTCCTTTATATAAGGCCCCTGGCGGGGCCCTTTTACAAAATAATCTTATAATTCTATCCTCTATCCATTTATCGAAAAAAAAAAATTTTAAATTTTTTTAAAAAAATTAAAAAAACTGCTGCCTTGTCATCATTTTTTTTAAAAAAAACTAATTTTTTTTAATTTTTTTTTTGTAAATTTTTTTTATAAATAGATAGAGGGTAGAATTATAAGACTTTTTTGTGAAGGTGCTCCTGGCGGGGCCCAAAGAAATAAATAGAAATAAATGGTTTAGATTGATTCTCTCATATTCTCTATATAAGGAGGTCCTCTCTAGAATAATGGCCATTATATATATTCATTCCATTCAAATATTATTCCATTTCATCCAACCGAACACAACCTTGGACTACCAAAAGGACTCCAAATTATTCCCGTACTTTATTCGGAATTGGCTAGAAGGATCTAACATTGATACGTGTCCAAGGCTCGGACTCAAAAATAGTATAAAATTTATGCTTTTATTTGCACAAAAAGAAAGGTCAAGTGTCCAGCACGTAAACCAAAGGTAAAATGAAGAGTTCTGGTATCATAACTTATTCCCCAGTAGATAGAATTTTTATAAATAACATCATATGACTAAGTTTTTTTGATGGCACTCACCTTGCACGTATCCTTCTTGTTATCTCCCTCACACAATTAAAGCAAGTCACGCATTCACAAAGGGCAAGTAGATCAGATTAATATTTAGAAGTTTCTGAAAATAGGAATTACAATTATCAACCTTCTGTGTTAAGATAATATACGATCCTGGTAAGCCCACTTCCCTAACAACTTAAGGTTTTAGGAGAACTAGTTACTTAACATGGTATCAGAGGAACGAGATCCCCACCTAGTATTGAAAAAAAAAAAGGCGAACCGGACGCTAGGGCCGAAAAAGGCACGAACAACCTACGAGTGAGGGGGATGTTAAGATAATATATGATCCTGGTAGGGTTAAGTATCAAAGTGGTCACTGAAGTGGAAGTCAAATATCAATTTGTTCACCAATCTTTACGGGGTATCATTTGAGTCATTAAAGTCATAATAAATATCAAACAAATACCTGTATATATGTACTCGGGAAGTAAAAGTAATTTTGAGTTCTAAATATTTTTCTTAAATGCTACTATAATCAAATGAAAGATTATGAATTCCAGTATTTTTGATAATATATTCAGAATTTAAAAAGTTTATTTACTATTTATTTTTAATTAAAACAAGGAAAATGAGAATAAAATTAAAAATAAATTGTAAATGAATTTTTAAAAATCTAAATATATTATCAAAAATACTAGAATTATTAACCTTTCGTTTGGTTATGGAAGCATTCAAGAAAAATGTGTAGAACTCAATGAAAAATTATTTTTGCTTTTCGAGTATATTTTAAAGATATCCATTTGATATTTATTATGACTTTAATGATTCAAATGATACCCCGTAAAGATTGGTGAACGAATTGATATATGGCTTCCACTTCAGTGACCACTTTGATACTTAACCCGATCCTGGTAAGCCCACTTCCCTAATAGCTTAAGGTTTTAGATGAGTTGGTTACTTAACATTCCGCATACTATTCTACTATTCTGATATTTAAATTGTATATCTTTAGGATAGTTTTGATAAATAGTTTCATTACTGCAACACATAAATTACATAAGAAGGTTATTGGGGGGTTAGGGGGGTTTTCAAATATGGACTATTTTTCCATCTTGTATATGAAATATGGACTATTTTTCCATCTTGTGTCAATATCGCAAAATCCTCCTTTTATCTTCTTCATGATGAAGATGTGTTTTGTTTCCTGAACACAATTTCAGGTAGTTAATGCTTTACACTACATAATGGAGGGCAACACAAGCTTCATCAAGGACTTCTCTCCGACACAGTCAGATTCTTTGAACAGCACAACAGAATCAACCCAATCACAAGTTGGTTCTAGAACAAATGAAGTGAAGGAAGTCACTGAACAAGGCAAAAGATCAAAAATAGACGACGAATCTGCAAGTTCTAAAACTGTAGTTTCGGTTGCTGAAGATGATTATTATTTTAAAGAAATTGATGCAGTTGCTCTAGAAAGAAACGGAGTGCTTTACAATGAGATGATCATCTAATTCTGTACTACTATGGCTTATGAATTTAGCTAATTGCTCCAAAGTTTCCCTCTTGCCCTTTCCACTCAATATGTTTTCAGCTAATATGATTAGCCCAAAATATTTGCCGACTCATCCTAGTATGGATAATGAAAACTAAAATAAAGTGTTTAATGTTGATGATTAGTTGCAACATGGAACTGAGGTTTACCTATACATACGCTGCGCATCACAACATTTTCAATCAAGTTTCATCTCTATAGCTTAGAAGCTAGCTGTTCAAAATCTCATGCTATACTGGTTTTAATCCTCAATTTATACTGGTTTTATACTGTTCAAAATTTCTCCACTGAAATTTGATCCTCAATTTCCCATCTGCATCTACGCTGACAACATGGCCTTTGCTAGCGTGCATAAAAACGAAACGAAACCTACTCAGTTATAATACCACTCAAAGTGGTGTCTGAGAATGGTAGATGTACGCATGCTCTTATACAATAGGGAGGCTGTTTCCAAAGGATCTCCGGCCTAATACAGAATTACAAATACAGAAATACAAATACAGAAAGGAAACCTATTACAAACTAAGAAAATTCACGCACACGCAAGAGTCGAACCTGACCTCCTTCAAAGGCATCTCCATCCCAATTTCATGAAAGCTATTTATTTATATTATTTTCTTTTCATGTTTAACTTAATTTTTTTTTTCAAAGGATAATAAAATTTCAAAATTTTACATTTTATGATTTCGATAATCAACTTTTTCAATCAATTAAGTAATCTTTTAGTTTATTCTATTCTTATTTATTTACGGATAATTTTTATCTTTATTACAGATTATGCATCTAACTATCTAAGTATCTTAAGTAGTAAACGATGATAATAAGAATAATGAAATGTGAAACTTTTTTTTATTGTAAGCTCATAGGTGTTTCAGTTTTTCAAAATAGGCAAATAGGCACCATACACCGATATTAGTAATTTTATAAATTTATTTTTAATTTAATATTAATATTGCACACAACAAGTCTATGATGTTCCTATCTTGCTATTGTAGTTTATAGTTGTACAAAGACAAAAATATGGAAGCAAAATTTATAAATCGAACTTGATTGCTGACAACTAAGAATCGGTCAAAAATCAATCGAAGTAGTAATAGATTAATCATGATATCATATATATTTTTTGATACTTTAGTAACAATTTATAATATTAATTGAATTTTAAAATTGTGCATGTAAGAAATTTTTGATTCAAGTTACTAATCACTACGTCTACGTGTAAGAATATAAATAATTAATTTAATATTATAATGTGATACTAGCATATAATACTATATAAATCGTAACTCAAAAATTATTAAATTTTAGATAAATTATATGCGTATAGCATATTTAAAATTATAAAATTTGTGAATAATGTTGTTTAAATCCAAAGTGTCGACAATTTTATCAATTTAAATTTTACAGTAAAAATTTTGTAACTATTTATAAAAATATATAATTAAATATCTCATATTCTCATATTAGAACAAATTTAATTCAGAAAGTTAACTAATTGTACTAATAATATAATATTACACATAATATATGAAAAAAATATCAAGTTAAGTTATAAAAATAATTTTCATAAATAGTTAAGTGATGATACATAGAATAATAAACACATGATTATATTTTTAAAAAAATTAAAAAAATCAATCAAGTTTGAGCTGAGTCGAATTCAAGTTCAAGTTTATCAAATCAAATTTAAAAAAATTCGGCTCGATTCGAATTTTATATCGAGCCCGAAAACATGTTCGAACTTGAACTCGATAACAAATTCAAGCCTAATCAAGCACATTTTTTCAAATCGAGTTTGAACTGGCTTGGTTTAAATTACATCCAACTTGAGAAAGCTCCAATCTTGTGCCAAAGCCTAGGCGAAATGGTAAATACCGTACACATTAACATAGTGTGGTCTGTGAGTAAATGCCAAGAGCCGGAAGAAGTTTTAACAAATTTGTAGCGGAGTAATGATACTTCCTCCGTCCCATTTTATATGAACCTTATTCCTTTTTGAAAGGTTTAAAAAAGAATGAACATTTTATATTTACTATTTTTGAACACTACTTTTCACTATTACACCCACTACTTCTCCATTTTATACTTTTTTATCAAATAAACATTATAACATCCACTACTTTTCACTATTAAACCCACTAATAAATCTTTATACAATATAATACACAATAACTGAACCAAAAGAATTACTTAGAATTACTTCTGCTTGGCAAGGGCAAGTGGCCAAATGAACCAATCAAAGGCTACCAACAAACAAAATCAAAAAAAAATTCTTAAACTGCATGCATTACTGACCGTGTCATATATTCCTGGACAGAGGGAGTATTATTTAGGGGTGTTTGGGAACTTATTTTTCTTTTCCAGAATAAGTCAACTTATTTTAAGATAAAATAAATCAACTTATTTTAAGATAAAGTTAGAGATTTCTAACTTTTTTTAAAAAAAAGTTAACTTTTTTTTTGCAATTTATAGAATCTCAAACATATATTAAATACTTATATAAAAAAAATTATCAAAATATGAAACTTTACCCGAAAATAAGTTCATAAATATTTATTTTAAGTGGGTGCCAAACAGGCCCTTAGTGCCCTTTTTTCTCCGAGACCCCATTTGCTTATTTTCGCATATTGAGTTTGACTATATTTTCAGTAATGGTTACTACTAGTAACTTACCAGCAACAAGACTAGGGGTCGTTTGGGATATCTTAAAATAAGTTACTTATCACTTAAATGTAATAAATAACTTATATGAAATAAGTAATTATAACTTATAACTTATATTCGTGTTTGGGTGTTTAACTTATAAGTTAAATGAACCGTTTGGCAATTAACTTATAAGTTGTCATTTTTTTTTAAAAATAATTTTTTTTGAATATTAAATAAAATATTTTTTAATTTAATGCATAAAGAATTTTTTTCTATTTCTAGTTAGTTATTAAATTAATATTCGTATATCGCACGGGTTATAAATTAGTATATTTTAAATATCAAGATAACATAGTTTTGTAAATGATGTGTAAAAAAAAATTAACAAAAACATGTAAAGTCTATCATAAAGAACAAAGGCATGTAAAGTGTTTAAGAAATTATTAGTAGATCCCAAAAATTAATTAAAGACTAGTCTAAAATCCGTGCGATATACAGATTTTTTTTATATTATATAAAAAATTTCATTAATTAAAATTAATTTTTTTAAAACGTGAATTTTGGAGGCTTATTTTTTTATATGAGATGATTTGATAATAATTATATAAATGTTATTCGTGATATTTATAGAAAAGGAGAAATTTAGTTAGAAAATATAGAAAAGATGATAGGTTTTAGTTAAAAAGAATAATCAATTAATTATTAGTAATTATAAAATTATTACTTCATTTTATTAAATAGAATGTCCGTGGTATGATTAGAAAAATAGAGAATTTAGTTAGTGAAAATTAAAAAGATTATATGTTCTAGGTGAGTAATTGATTAGTTTATAGTAATTATAATTGAATTACGTTATTTTACTAAATACAATTGCTCGTAATGTTTTTAGAAAATGAGAAAATAATATTGTCCGTGGTATTTCTATTATAAAAGGGATTTTAATTAGAAAATATAGAAAAGATGATATGTTTTAGCTGAAAAAGGTAATCGGTTAATTAAAAATATTATAATATTATTAGTTTATTTTATTAAATAGAACCGTCCGTGATATAATTTAAAAAAATTTAGTTAGAGAAAATAGAAAGGTAACGTGCATGATTTATGTGGAAAAAGTAATTGATTAGTTTATAATAATTATAATTTAATTATGTTATTTTACGAAATAAAATTGTTCATAATTTTTAGAAAATGAGAAATTAACGCTACCCGTTATATTTCTAGAAAAAAAGGGAATGTAATTAGAAAAAATAGAAAAGATGATATATTTTAGCTGAAAAGGTAATCGGTTAATTATTAATATTATAATATTATTATTTTATTTGTATTAAATAGAAACAACTGTAATATAATTAGAAAAATGGAGGTTTTAGTAAGAAGAAAGAAAAAAGGTAACGTGTTTTGCTGAAAAAAGCTAACCGTCCATGATATAATTGGAAAAAGAGAGATTTTAGTTAGAGAAAAGAGAAAAAGTAACGTGTTTTGACTGAAAAAGGTAATTGATTAGTAATAATAATTATATATAATTATTTTATTATTTAGCTGAAATGGTAATTGGTTAATTATTAGTATTATAATATTATTATTTTGTTTATTAAATAGAAACACCTGTAATATAATTAGAAAAATCGAGGTTTTAGTAAGAAGAAAGAAAAAAGGTAATGTGTTTTGCTGAAAAAGGTAACCATCTATAATATAATTGGAAAAAGAGAGATTTTAGTTAGAGAAAAGAGAAAAGGTAACGTGTTTTGATGAAAAAGGTAATTGATTAGTTAACAGCAATTATATATAATTAAGTTATTTTTTTTAAACAAAATTGCTCGTAGTGTTTTTAAAAAGGAGAAATTTTAGTTAGATAAAATGTAAAAGATATTCTATTTTAAATGAAAAAGGAAATTATTTAGTTATTGAAAAATAGAAAAGGTTATATGTTTAAACTGACAAAGGAAATTGATTAATAAATGAGAAATTTAAGTTAGATAAAATATAAAAGATATTGAATTTTATTTGGAAAAGGAAATTATTTAGTTCTTGAAAATAGAAAAGATAATATGCGTAACCTGAAAAAGAAAATTGATTAGTTAATAGATATGTAATTAAATGAGGGTAATTAGGTAAATTCAATAAGTACCATTGAACCAAACTTTTAATGTTTCGGCTTTTATATAATAGTATAGATATGTGCGCCTTTTTAACAAAACGAAAAACTACATCATAAAAATATGATAAGTTTGCTGGACAGAAAAAAGTACGTATGGGCCAACTTATAACTTACTACTATATGAGTCCTTTCTGGGCCGAAATCTGTTAACACCCAAACACATGTAGGTAAGTTCATATGAGCCTACTATCCAGAAAAGTAGCTTAGTAGAGATCCCAAACAGGCACTAGGAATCAGAAAAAACACATATGTATCAGCGAACTTGAAGTGAGCTTACGTGTTAGAGCATCTTCAAGATACTCTTAAATTTACTTTTCAAAATAATATAAACAAATGATTCTTAGTAAGTTATTATATTGGTTTATGTGTCAAACTCCAACAATCATCTTTATATTAGCTCTTTATTTATAATTTATTCATAAATTAATCCTACTATAACCAAAAGTTGTGCAAGAATTAGTGGACATGTATATTTTATTATTAAAATGCAAGTTAAGAGCTACTAGTGGCTCTTAGAAATGAGGAGAGAAGAGAGGCTTTTAGTGTTTTTAAGAGCCACTAAGATTCTCTTGGAGCAACATTTACATTCTCTCTCCTCATTTTTTGAGTTAAGAGCTTGAGTAGAGAGTCTTTTGGAGATGCTCTTAGACCATCTCCATCCCAAGACACTAAAATAGTGTCCTAGGAACACTATTTTGGTGACAAAATTACACCATTCACAAAATACACTCCAACCCATGATCACTATACTTGATACTAAAAGGAATCTTTCACCAATAAAATAGAATATTCTAACTTTGTTCAAGTTATATTATTAATATCTATTATATTTTAAATTGTAATGTTATGGTCACATAATATTAAATTTATTAATATAAAAATTATTTATAAAAAAAATTCAATATCCAAATTTTGTTGAAAATTGATTTTTAGAATTACGATATTTTAGAACTAACAAGAGTTAGGAACAAATAGTAGGACATAGATAAAAATTTAACAAGAGCTAAGTAGAAAAATAGTTTTAATTGATAAAAATGTAAAGTTAAAAATTATGAGAACAAATAAGTTGGAAAAAAATTACAAGAAACAAATAGTAGGACATAGATGAAAAAAAGTTGTTTTGTTAACAAATATAGGGGTATTGTTGGAATTTTGAAAGTCACAAAATTTGGTGACCAAGGATCACCAAATGTACTTTTGTCACCAAATTTGGTGACCCAAAATTCATTTGGTGATCTTGGGTCACCATTTTAGTGTTGCATTGGAGTGAGTTTGACACTATATCCATCACTATTATAGTGATTTAGTGATGAGTTGGAGTTGCTCTTAGAGCATCTCCAAGAGACTCTTACATTCACTTTTCAAAATAATACTCCCTCCGTCCCACCCATTTATTTACATGTTTTCAATCTTGCTTGGCACGCATTTTAAGGCGTCTATAAAGTATAGTTCCATGACTTATTTTTAAATTTTTCTTTTTTTGAATAAAAATTTAAACATTAAATTTTTATCAAGAAGAAAAATAAATTAAAAATAAATTTTGATACTATACTTTTTAGGAACGTTAAAATACGTGCCGATTCCCCGTCGCTATCATGTAAAGAAATGGTGGGACTGAGGGAGTATAAATAAATGACACTTAGCAAGTTATTACATTGGTTTATGTATCAAACTCCAACAATTCTCTTCATATTAGCTCTTTATTTATAATTTATTCATAAATTAACTCCACTATAACCTAAAGTTATGCAATAATTGGTGGGTATGTATATTTTATTATTAAAATACAAATTAAGAGCTACTAGTGTCTCTTAGAAATGAGGAGAGAGAAGAGGCTCTTAGTGTTTTTAAGAGCCACTAACCCTGTGCTCACAAGTTAGATTAACGAGAGAATAGAAAAGAAGAGGAGTGAAATTTTCAAAATTTTCTTTCCAAATCGTGCTCCCAAGTTTTTTTTAGGAGAGAAGAGAAGAGATTCGGAAAGAAATTTTTAACAACTTTCTCTCCATAATCTTCTTTCCAAAAGTGGGATGATTTGGAGAGAAACTCTAATTTAATCTGTTAAAAAATTCCCTCCACATCTTTTTTTTCAAAATTTTCGCTTCTTTCCACAAACTCGGGAACACACGAAAGATTATTATTTTTATTTCTCTTCTCTTATTTTCTCTTCTTTGCCAAAACATCTCTGGAGCACAGTGTAAGAGTCTTTTGGAGCAACATTTTCATTCTCTCTCCTCATTTTTTGAGTTAAGAACTTGAATAGAGAGTCTCTTGGAGATGCTCTTAGTCGGGTTGATGTTAAAAGCTGAAGCTCATATTTCAAACTTTTTATTGGAGCTGAACTCAAATGTTTGGCTCGATCTGAATCCGAAGTGTTTGGCTCGATTGCACAGACTCACTATGACTCAAACAATTGCAAGGATCTAGGGAATCACCATATTTGCTTCCTGCAGACAACTTTGGCTCACACGCTCCAAGAAACTCACATTGGTAAGTGGTAAGACACATGTTTTAGTAGTTTGTTCAGCTTCATTACAGAAAAGTAATCTGATAGTTGTTTCTCTTGCCAAGTACAGCTAATGGCCTGGAGTGACAAAAGAAATATATGAACTAACTAAATCATCCCTGCAAGATCAACATTCAGCTGTTTACTGTCTAGTGTCTATGTTTTAAGTTACTATCGGCAAATCTTTATAGCACAAGGATTCTAAATAAATAAAAGCATTAAACTATGTGGTTCTTTTTTCTTTTTTTTTTCTTTTTGAAACAGAAAGTTGGAGTCAAATAAAGTAGGACAATGCAAATAAAAAGAACATTTAAGAGCGTGAGAGTTGCCCCAGTGATAGGGGCCAAAGCGTTGATCCAATGAGATCACGGGTTCGAACCTCACCCCCAACTTAGCAAAAAAAAAAGAAAAGAAAGAACATTTAATTGTGATGAATTGTGATCAGCAGTTCACATATTGCCTTAAATTGCAATAAGAAATAAGAACCAACATTCATCCATAGAATATGATAATTTATTTTCAATCCAAAACTGAGGACTTGAGTTATCTTCAACACAAAATGTTTATAACTGTAATTTATAGTCTGTGAACTTATCTATCTCAAATATAACTCTACTGAAGTCATTCTTCTGTTCAACCACTGTATAAATTATAAAATGCTCATCTGCAGCCATCTGTTTCTTTGAAAGTGGGATGCTAATCTTTAGCAATTGTATGCTACATTGCCCATAGTTTTAAGCACCCCCAGTTTGTTTTTCTCCAGGACTGCCTATTCCAGTGTAGGTAAAACAAAAAAAGCATCAGTCAAGAATCATACAGGAATACATGTCAGCTTTCAGAAAATGTAGAGACATCAGACAAGGCACATTTTTTTTAGTCAAAATGCTGTTATCCACTACTCCACACATTGTCGAACAAAATTATGTACACTAAGAAATAATACCAACATATGTGTGCAAGCAACAAGGCGGAAAGGCGGAAACAATTTCAGTAGAGGCTTCTTAAGAATGTGCAGTTATATTATGCTGGTTTTCCATCATGCACTCGTGTCATTTATTGGTTAAGTTTGCCACAATTGTTTCGGCAGTTTTTTTTCCCTATTCGGGTTATCTTAGTTGAAGACTAGAGTGATTAATAAATACTTATACTGGCTGGGTGATGGTGAAGTAAATGATAATTTCATGGCCTAAATTTTATTATAAATCCCAATCACGAAAATAACAATTGTCTTTGAACCCTACTACCTAAAATTTGAGTTCCAAATTATAAGAATCACAGAGTAGGGACTAGATGATGTCTTTGGTAGGACACTTAATACTGGGAAGTGCACGCTTTTCCATACATGGGGTATGCGTACATAGGGTGATGTAAAGACGACCACTATGGTTTTCTAGTGTAAAGAAAATCTTATTCAATTAAAACAGAAAGTAATCGAAATCTTACCAGAACTCTTCCTCCAGATCACTTGCCTATCAATAGCAGTTAAATGTTTATCATCTAATCGCTTCCATGTTCTAATAGACTGAACTGCACCCCAACCACCGTTCCGTGTCTTCTCTAAAGATGCAACCACTACCCTTGCCCTTCTTGACCAGCCAGCCAACCCATAAGCATGGTATCCGAAACCTCCAGCATAACAAAGATGTATTCCAGTTAACTCGCCACAGAAGTCATTGAGGTGATCGTGGCCCGTGAAAACAGCTTTCACATCACCTGCTTCTACCATGGTTGTGAAGAAGCCAGAGTTAATAGAAGCAGAGCTGATGCCTTCTTGTCTAACACCCGTGAAGTTAGAAGAGTCAAAGTTTGCATACTCAGGTAGTGGAATGTGAAAATAAGCAAGACTAGGAGCAGGATCCTTCTGAGGCACGGGCTTCGTTTTGTATGCTTTCTGCAAGGGTAGTTAAATGTTAACAGTATATAACAACATAGAGAGAGAGATTTACAGAAGAATAATGATATTCATATATTGTGTGTTATTACAATGAGAGAACGATTCTATATATAGAAAACTTAATCCCCCAAAGTCTAGAGGTGGTGCCTAACATTACCCCAAAGTCATACACGGTGCCTAAACATATGAGACTTACATTGTTTGACATTTGATATTTTGACACTCCCCCTCAAGTTGATGCATATATATCACTCATGCCCAACTTGCCAATAAGTGGATGAAGTATCTTCTGATTTAAACCTTTGGTAAATATGTCAGCTATCTGGTCCTCCGATCTTACAAAGTGAATACCAATGGTATCATTATTGATCTTCTCTTTTATGAAGTGTCGATCAATTTCGATATGTTTGGTCCGATCATGTTGAACTGGATTATGTGCAATGGCAATAGCGGCTTTGTTATCACAATGTAGCTTCATTGGAGTTGCAGATGCAAGTCCCAATTCTTCTAGGAACAATCTTATCCACAATAATTCACGTACACCCTTAGCCATAGCTCTATATTCTGCCTCAGCACTAGATAAGGCAACCACAGGTTGTTTCTTGCTTCGCCAAGTAACCAAATTGCCACCAACAAATGTACAATATCCTGAAGTAGATCGTCTATCGTCTTGACATCCGGCCCAATCTGCATCTGTATAGCTTTCAATCTCGAGATGATTGTTTTTAGTAAACATTACTCCTTTTCCAGGAGCAGTCTTAAGATACCTTAATATCATATAAACTGCATCCAAATGTGGTTGACGAGGATCATGCATATACCTACTAACAATTCCCACTGCATATGATATGTCTGGCCTTGTATGTGCAAGGTAGATTAGTCGACCAACTAACCTTTGATATTGAGATTTCTCGACAATTTCACCAGCATCTCCACAAAGTTTATGATTTGCTTCTATTGGAGATTCTGCAGGTCTACATCCCAACATCCCTGTTTCATTCAGAAGATCAAGTGTATACTTCCGTTGTGAGAGGAAGATACCACCTGGACTTCTAGAGACCTCAATACCAAGGAAATACCGTAGTTTTCCTAAGTCCTTCATCTCGAATTCAGAGGCAAGCTTGCGTTTAACATTAGCAATCTCACAGGTGTCGTTGCCGGTGATCACAATATCATCGACATAAACAATCAACACTGTGATTTTTTCATCTCGTCTTTTTACGAACATGGTGTTATCTGAGTTGCTCTGTTTGTAGTCAAATTTAATCATTGCTCCCTGAAATTTGCCAAACCAGTCCCTTGGAGACTGTTTTAACCCATAAATAGTCTTCTTTAGCTTGCATATTTTCCCAACGGTCGCAGCCGTAGAAAAACCCGGTGGAATATCCATGTAAACCTCTTCTTTCAGGTCTCCATGTAAGAATGCATTTTTTACATCCAATTGCTGAAGTTCCCATCCAAGATTTGCTGCACATGATATCAAGACTCGAATAGAGGCCATCTTTGCTACTGGAGCAAAAGTTTCCTGATAATCAATCCCGTAAGTTTGAGTATACCCTTTTGCTACAAGTCTCGCTTTGTACCTATCAATCAGCCCATTAGGTTTCTGTTTCACAGTGAATACCCATCTGCATCCTACTACCTTCCTTCCAGCGGGAAGATGAGTTAACTTCCAAGTGCCATTATGTTTCAAGGCATTCATTTCCTCTATCATAGCATCTTTCCATTTAGGATCACATAGAGCATCCTGCCAAGTATGTGGAACAGAAACACTAGACAAGGATGACACAAAAGCAAGTGAAGATGGAGATAATGCATTATAAGATACAAAGTTTGAGATAGGATGGTTAGTGCAAGAACGTACACCCTTTCTTATAGCAATAGGAAGATCTAAAGTAGGATCAAGAGTGTTACCGTTATCAGGCTCAATTATAGGAGCTGTAGGATCTGCCTCGAGGTCAGAGGTCTCTGGATGTGGTAAAGTGGTGACATCTTCATTGTTCCGCCTAGAATATGTAATCAAATCTGGCCTGTCAAACCTATTTAGATCATCTAATTCACTACCCAAACGTGGAGGGATGGATGATGACTTTGGACTAGTGTTTGGCACATTGATGAATGGAAGGAATTGAGACTCCTCTGTCGCTTTACTATCAAGACTGTGTCGGTTAATCTCCCCCTGAAGCAAGGAGGAGGATCCGGGAGAGAAGTAAGAAATAGACTCCCAGAAAGTAACATCGTGACTGACATATGTGCGATGTGAGGGAGGGTGATAGCATTTATACCCCTTTTGAGTTGGTGTATAACCAATGAAAACACAGCGGAGAGCACGAGAATCAAGTTTATCCCGAGAGGGAGAATGATTATGAACAAAGCATACACTCCCAAATAACCGAAGAGGCAATGGATGTGACGAAGGTGCAGGAATAAAGGACAATGGTGTTCTGAATTGTAGTACTTTTGAAGGGAGACGGTTGATCAGATATGCAGCAGTCATGACTGCCTCACCCCAAAGATATTTAGGGACATGCATGGTTAATATGAGGGACCGTGCTACCTGTTGTAAGTGACCAATTTTCCTTTCAGCGATTCCATTTTGCTGAGAGGTTTTAACACATGTAGTTTGATGAATAATACCCCATGTGTCCAAATAAGATGTAAACATTCCGGCATACTCGGTACCATTATCACTTCGCAGAATTTTAACAGAGGCATTGAATTGTGTTTGAATCATGTGGTGAAAGGATTTAAAACATCCGAATACTTCACTTTTGTGTTTAAGAAGGTATACGAATGTAAGTCGAGAATGACAATCAACAAAGACAACAAACCACCTATATCCATCATGTGTAGGATGACTAAATGGACCCCAAACATCAGTATGAATAGTAGAAAAAAGGGTGGGACTTCTATTATTTCTAGATGGATATGGTGACCTTTTATGTTTGGCTAATTCACATGGTTCACAAAAAAATTCTCCCTTTTTACATTTTGATGCTAAATTCGGAAAGAGATGCGATAAAACACCAAATGAAGGATGACCTAACCGTCTATGCCATTGATACAAGGACTCTAAACTGGGATTAGATTTAGATAAAACCTGATAACTTGCCGATGGCGAAACAGAATTTCCTTCCATAATATAGAGGCCATCTACCACTTTACCACTGCCAAGGACCTTGCCTGTAGCCAGATCCTGAAACACACAGTGAGAAGGGAAAAAAGTTACTGAACAATTAAGATTTTCAGTAATCTGATGAACCGATAATAAATTCACCGATAAGGAAGGAACATGTAAGACAGATGATAGTGGTAGTGAAGGGAGACAGTTGGAAGTGCCCCACCCGTGAACGGGCACATGAGTTCCATTGGCAACACGAACACTCTCTGTTTTATTGATGTAGTGATATGAGTGCAGTAAACTGGAATTGCCAGTCATATGTTCTGACGCTCCCGAGTCAATAATCCATGAATTAGGTGAACTGTGAGAGACAGAATGACAAGAAATACTCGAATGAAAAGTATTTGTCTGTACAAATGAGGCTTCAGTCTTTGGCTTTATATCAGAAACTAACTGTCGAAAAAACTTGAGTTCCGAAACAGTTAGACCAGAGTGAGTTGCAGAAAAATCCTCTTTCATCATGCTAAATAAATCCGGAATAAAATACCCGAAAGATAATTATTCAACAATTATAGTCAAGTTTTACCTTGAACTAAATCAATATTAATTTAGCAAATTTATGCTAAATTTGGAAATGTTTTAATTCTTGGCCCAGTTAATGTATATAAGACCCAATAATAAAGAAGCCCATTAACAAATAATAGCCTGCAACAGAGGAGAACCAATTGTATAACCAAGTACTGAGTATATATTATATATACACACAATCGTGAATCACAGCTGCAATACTCCCCCTTTTTTTTCCTTGTCTCCCTCAAACAAATAACAAAGAGTCCAACTGCAGATTCTCACAAATACCTCGAAACAGTGTCCTTAGATATAGCATACTATGCTTAACAGACCATAATTCACGTGTATATAATCTATACACACAGACTGACAGAAAAAAACAATTCTCAGATTCAAGAAATAGTACCACGGTTAGATTCAGAATTAGGAGGAGAACAAGAGTCCCTGAAGAAAAATTTCCAAAAAATGCTCGGAAGAGGCCTCACGCGCCGGCGCGTGGGCGCGTCTGCCGGCGCGGTGGCGCGTCTGCCGGCGCGTGTGGGCGCGTGTCTTGCTGGTTTTCCAGTTTTCTCGTTCCTGTAATCTCCTCTTTTCCTGCTCTTTCTAGTGGTATGCTTATATATGTGTTTGGATGTGTTTTGAATTTTGAATTTCTTAACAGAGGGGTTTTTTCTGAGGTATTTTCTGGAAACTGTTTGTTGCTGTATTTTTTGGTATTTTCTGGAGACTGTTTGTTGCTGTATTTTCTGGTATTTTCTGATTTTGATTTCTTTCCCTTCTTCTGATTTTGTTAAACCTTCTCTGATACCATGTTAACAGTATATAACAACATAGAGAGAGAGATTTACAGAAGAATAATGATATTCATATATTGTGTGTTATTACAATGAGAGAACGATTCTATATATATAGAAAACTTAATCCCCCAAAGTCTAGAGGTGGTGCCTAACATTACCCCAAAGTCATACACGGTGCCTAAACATATGAGACTTACATTGTTTGACATTTGATATTTTGACATTAAATTTTACATGCATAAGAAATTAGTATCAGTACCCTTACCATTCAAAATAACTTCGAATTGGCAGAAAGTAATGTTGGTAATTAGTACCTGAAGCATCTTAGAAGTTTGCTGAAACCAGTACTGCTGAGAGGGTTTGATCCAGCCATAGCCAGGGATGTCTGGCACTGTAGAGTAATCTCCGCTATCAAGGAAGTAAAGATTGAGGACAGACTTATTCACAAGCCTTGAACCCTGGGAACCATGGACTTCAAGGTTGTAGTTTCCATAACCATCAATAACATGGAAACGATTCGGATTCACTTTTGACCGGGTATAATTCATTCCACTAATATATTTCATTAAGCCTTCCCTCGACAGCGTTGACTCCTGATCATGATTGCCTAAAACGGCTGCCCAAGGAATTCTAGAGGATATAGCAGGGGCAAATGCAGCATTCATAGAAGCTACCGGATTTGTTGCATCAAAACCATAGATGTTGTCCCCTACACACAGCGCAATGAAATCAAAGTCATACTATATCCAGGATTATAAAAATTTTTTGAGTAAAGATACAATCTTAGTTTTGCCAAAGAAATATCGACTCGAACATGTATAGAATGTTAGATTTAAATAGGTGAACAAAAAATTCCACCTTATGTACCACTATTTTTTGACCACCAAAGTCGCTGCAGAATATCAAATACAGTAGTTGAGGATTCAGGTTTTGTGACAGACGCTGCATACATAATCATACAACCTTTGGTCACAAAATTTAGCACTAAATTTCAAAGTCCGATAACAATATGGAAAACAGATGTCTACCAGACTACGAGTGGACACAAAAAGTCTTAACTTTGAAACTTTAGTATATGTTCACTAAACTTAAATTCTGGACAAACACAACCACAATTGTCAATGAGAAGTCGTGACAACGTTTAAGGTTGAAATATTTAGATTAAGAGTAGTGCTACAGGTACCAAATTGGGTACCAAAATTGGGTACCAAATGACATGGCAACAGACACTTGTCAATTTAAAATATTTTGATTGGAAAGCTCTGGCGGGCCCACTATAACCAATTAAAACAAGCCACATCATTTGGTAACAACTTTTGGTACCTAATTTTGGTACCTATAGCATTTTTCTTAGATTAACCAAACACTACAGTAGTTGGGTTCAACTCGTACATGTTTAAACATTTAACTAGAAACTTTTAAAATCTTAGACCCCCTGATACTTTCAATTTACTTCGAGAGCTTCAGTTAATCTCCAATAATCACTAAAAGAATTATTGATTATTCTCTCTATCCCCTCATTTCTTTACAATTTTTTTTTTAAATCTCCCACCAATTTTTTATATTATTAAAAATAATAATTTAATAATGAAATACATTATTACATCCTTTATTCTACTTTTTCAACACTTTATACTATTACACCCACTACTTCACTTATTTTAACACTACTTCACCTATTTTAACAACAAAATCAATATTACACTCACTACTTATTTATTTTAACAATATTACACCCCGATATCTCCGTGTCCAAATCGCACGGAGGGAGTATTATTAAATATTTGAGGCCCGGACTAGTACCAGTTGCCACGAAACAAACATAAAATGTGACAAGACAAGAAACAAACCAGTAAAAACAATGAAATCAGGCTTCTCCGCGACGATCATACGACGAATAAAGGCCGTGGTGTTGAGATCAGAGCAAGTCTTCATCTGCTGGGGCAAAACATCTTCACACAAGGTTTTCTTGCCATCAGCAAAGTGCATATCAGCAACTTGCAGTATCTTAAACTCTCCATTTTTACTAAACCTCAATTTCCCTTGTCCTGAACAGATCTTTAGTTGACATAAACAAAGAAATACTGCTACAAAGTGTAATAATGCCAGTTTGGAACCCATACTTTGGCTCTTGAATGTATCAGTCTTGGTTTTGTGTGTGTATAAATTATTGAGGGTACTTGGTTTGTGTCGTGTAATAAATAAACAAACAAAGTAGAAGACTTATTGTTTCAAAAAAAAAAAAACAAAGTAGAAGAATTGTCAATTGTTAAGGAAGGAATATGCTATAGCTTTTGGGGTCTTATCCCGTGATGTACTCCTTTACGGTTGTTATTAGCTTTTAATGTATATATCTACTACCCAAGGGTTTAAAAATAGCTGTATGTATGTAGGCCGGAGCTTAACTTCTGATAATTAGTATTACTCCCTCAGTCCTGTTGATTTGTTTACATTTCAGAATGATGTTTTTAGTACGCATTTTAAGGTACATCTTAAAGTTAGTTCCATAACTTATTTTTAATTTTTTTTTTAATAAAAATATAATGTATATATTTTTATACAAAAAAAGAAAATTTTAGAAATAAGTTATGGAACTATCCTTAAAATACACCTTAAAATGCGTGTTAGAAAGTGTAAAAAGAAATGTAAAGAATTGGTTGGGACAGAGGGAGTAATTAGGTTAAGGAAAATTCTAAATGGTACCATTATAATTTATACAATTGATATTTTTATTAAAAAATTATTCACTATTTTTTTATTTTTCAAATGGTATTATTGTATAACTAGTTTTTTCATGAATACTGCTCCATCAGCCAAAATATTAGTATCTTTATATTGGTTTTTTCATGAAATACTACTCCGTCAGTCAATATATTAGTGTTTGTATTTTCAAATGGTACCATCGTAAGTTAACTACTGAATGGTACCACATGAAAAATGGTACTAAATGGAAAAATCATTTTACAATGATACCAAATGGAATATCCCATTAATTAAGTCAAGGTTAATTAAGTAGAATATTAAATATGTATATCAAAATATTATTTTTTATATAATTTAATTTTAATATTTAAAAAATATATTTTATATACGTATAAATATAAATGTTTTTATTTTATTAACGTGATGACTGAATTTATCATTTTATAAGTAAATTATTAATATTATTAAATAAAAATATATTTTTTTAAAATTTTAGTCTTAATTTGACCGTATTTTTAAATGTTGACTGATTAATTGCGATTAAATCTAATTAATTAGATTTAAAAATTTTAAGAATTAATCCCATTTAAACTCACTAAATTTGATTAATCACCAATTTCGGAAAAAAAATACTTCTTAACCAATTTTTACAAAAATTAAATATTTTTACACATCTAACACTTAAATGGCTAAATGTCAATTAATCAACCATGTAGACAAAATTTTAGAACACTGCTAGACTGCTAGTAGCACCACTTGCTAGTTGCTACAGATGGTATCCCTCATCTTCCACCTACATTTTTAACATTCTTAACGGTCAATTTGTAACATGAATTTTGGATGTTCGCCGAATCGATTGAATTTTATTTGTAGCCAGAACCGGACAAGGCGGACAACAAATGCCTGGTTCTTGAATTTTGATATGAAATTGAAACTACCGATACCGAGTAAGGGGTCATTTATTAAATCTGAACACTGGTTTTCTGGATAATTAAGATTTCTGGATGAATAATAAATCTTAATGCTAAATAAATAATGTCATTTGATCAATAAAATTTAAATTTCTGAATGATGGTATTTATGTATTTGACCACTTAGAAATATTAATTAATAATTTTTAATGCAAAATTTACATCTAAGATCATATTTTTTCAATATTAGTAAAATTCTAAACTAAATCATAAATAAAATACAAAAATTAATCTAATAACTCTTTTTCTTAACGTAATGACACCATTCGAAAAGTGATCTTGCAAAAAAAATTAAATATTATATATGTTTATACACGCATGAGTTATATTTTTTAATAAAAAATATATAAATGCTTTGGTTTTCTCAAAATTTTGCAAACTTTAACGTGAAAAAAAATGAGGTAGCATCCACAAAATACAAGACACTATCTAATGTGATTATTTGAACCATCCAGCACAGATTTCAAAGATGTGTCGTCCACAAGTTTTGTTGAGTCGTCCAGATTTTAAAAAACAAGCCAAACAATCTGAACAACAAATATTAGAACTCGTTCCGTTCGTATGGTCTGGTTCACCGTTCGTAACGGTGCTTGACGGAAGCCCCTCAAGTGCTTAAAAATTTTATTATAACCAGACAAAATGTCAAAAAATATTCTCAGCCATCCAAGTGCCAAAAGCAAAAAAGATAGTCAGCCAAATTGTCTTTTTCTCTAGAAATTATGTAAAAAAAACATCACTCCAATGGAACATTACGGTTAGCAAAAAATTTACATAATCTCTTTTCGTTGGCTATATTTGGCCAACCTCTAGAGACCTGTAAGGAAAATTTTACATGATCTATTACCTTAAAAAAAATAGATTCTATTAATAACAACCTGAAATAATAATAACATACTATATTTACAATATATACAACATTATAGCCAATAGACCATTGGAGCACAACTTCTTACAAGTTCGGCAAATTTTACATAATCAATATTTTATCTGATTTAGCCAACCATTTTTAACTAATACCATTGGAGATGCTCACACTCCCAAATATAATACTCCCTCAATCCATTTCATTTCTTTACACTTTCTATTTTGGGCCGTCCATTCCATTTCTTTACATTACTAAAAATAGTAATTTTAACAATAAAATACATTATTACATCCACTACCTCACTCCACCTTTTCAACCCTTTACACTATTACACCCACTACTTCACTTATTTTAACAATAAAATTACTATTACACCCACTACTACATTCATTTTAACAATATTACATCCACTATCTTGGTCTCCGTGCAAAAAGCAAATGTAAAGAAATCAAAAAAACGGAGGGAGTATATACTAGCCTATAATCCGTGTGCACGATTTTTTTTTTTGGAAATTACCCCATATACTATCTTTTCACTACAAGAAAAACGCCTATCAACGACCAAATATATCAGTGACCGCCGATTCCGTCGCTAAAAATATTTATCAGCGACCACTACCAGCGACCGATTACATATTGGTCGCTAAAGATTTTCTGCGACCGACCGCGGTAGCCGATCCGTCGCAAAATTATGTTTCCCACCCACACAAATGCCGCCCAATTTTGGCGCTCACCTTTTCGCTACAAAATATTATCAGCGACCGTATTCCGTCGCAAATATTGACACGTAAGTAAAACATTAGCTACCGAATCCGGTAGCT
This sequence comes from Kitagawia praeruptora, assembly GCA_037693485.1. NCBI lineage: Eukaryota > Viridiplantae > Streptophyta > Magnoliopsida > Apiales > Apiaceae > Kitagawia > Kitagawia praeruptora. The sequence goes on along the minus strand of CM075351.1, from coordinate 138,667,522 downwards.
AATACTAAGTTTTAGCGACGAAACCTTATAGCGACCGAATACGGTAGCAGAAGATGCCCCGTCAGTGTTTTGCTACGAATTCTTTCGCAAAATGCGGTCGCCGTTAATATAATATTTTTTTTATTTAAAAGGTTATTTTAATTATTGATTACAATTAAACTAAAAAAAATTATTAAGGTTGATTTTAAATTTTTAATATTGATTACAATTATACTAACAAAAATAATTTCCGGGAGATTAATTTATCGTTAACAAAAATAAGAAAAATATTTGTGTTGTTCAAAAAAAAAAAATACACGTGGTTACAAGAAAAGTCCTAAAATATTATGAATAAATAAGAAAAATATATGTGGGTACAAGAAAATTCCTAAAATATTAGGAATAAATAAGAAAAATACATATGGTTACAAGAAATGTCCTAAAATATTTGAATAAATAAGAAAAATATCCGTGGGTATAAGAAAATTCCTAAAATAATAGGAATAAATAAGAAAAATACCCGTGGGAACAAGAAAATTCCTAAAATATTTGGAATAAATAAGAAAAAGATTCGTGGATACAAGAAAATTCTTAAATTATTTGGAGTAAATATGAAAAAGATCCGTGGGTACAAGATAATTTCTAAAATATTAGGAAAGAAAAATACATGTGGTTACAAGAAAAGTCCTAAAATATTATGAATAAATAAGAAAAATATATGTGGGTACAAGAAAATTCCTAAACTATTAGGAATAAATAAGAAAATACATATGGTTACTAGAAATGTCCTAAAATATTTGAATAAATAAGAAAAATATCCGTGGGTACAAGAAAATTCCTAAAATATTAGGAATAAATAAGAAAAATAACAGTGGGTACAAGAAAATTCCTAAAATATTTGTAATAAATAAGAAAAAGATCTGTGGGTACAAGAAAATTCCTAAAATATTAAGAATAAATAAGAAAAATACGTGTGGGTACAAGAAAATTCCTAAAATATTAAAAAGCCAACTCAAACAAAATCATTTTGTAAAATAGCTTATTCAATCTGTTAGTCGAAACAGATAATTCAATTCACTAGTCAAAACAACTTATTTTGGCCTATTATAGCCTAGTATAACACTTTATATATGTTTTGTGTTACCTTAGGCAGAAACATCATGTTGCTCTAGCTGGAAAAGTGTTGGATGCGGGACAAAATTAAATTAATCATGAAATCAATTCGTTTTTTGAAAAATAATAGTTTATCAAATTAATGAGTTACTAATTATAAAAATTGAGATATTTATCTATTATTATTCAGATTCCCTTTTATTTTATTAAATTTATAAACTAAGAATCTTAAATGTATTAAATTTTAAAAATAATATTAATAGACGAATAATACGAATCTCTCCTAATTTTAATACAAATATTGATATGCAATTTGAAAAAAATAAGTTATTTATATAAAAAAAATAAATTATCAAATAAATTATTGCATTTTTTTAAAAATAAGAGTTATCCTAAAAATTTCTCATTAATTTTAAATATTAACTAAGTTATTTATTTATCATTTACAATATACAATTTTTTAAAAAAATAAAATTAAAATATAAAAAAATAATATTATTCTTTTTATCAGATTAGAGAATGACACACAAGTGAAATGTTGGAGCGGCAAATAATACCGCCCAACACTTTCACTCTTTCCCTCTCCCTTTTCCAAATTATTTCAACACCTCTCTCTTTTACTTTAACACCTCTCTCTCTCGTAAAATTATCTCTCCCAACTCTCCCATTTCTCTCCTCTCCCAATTCTTGCTCCCTCGGCTTCAAAATTCGTTGGCAATTTACTTCTTTTCAATTGGTTTGAGGGCTTCAATTGAGGCTTTGGTCTTCAAATTAGGGTTCTCCAAATTAGGAGTTTTTAATATTGAGTTTAGTTCATTCTATTTTTTCAATTAAACTTCAACTAATCATCTCTCTCTTTAATTTCAGGGCGTCTTCAGTTTAGGCTTATCATATCAGGGCTTTGGAGCTTTTAGTTCGGTGGATTTGGATATATGTTACTTGTTTGGATATATGTAAGTATATTATTTTCGTCTTAATTTTAAAACAAGATTAGGCTAAATTTAATTTGTATCAACTGATTACTTCATTCTTATCTTAAAAACTGAAAGGTGGTAATAATATCGCATATCTGTACTTGAAAAAAGAGTAGCTGAAATAAGTTCTTTTTGTTACTTTTTTGTTCCAGATTTTCTTTTAATTCCTACAATTGATTGCTCTAATATACCTATTATATGCAGTTATGGATCTATATATGTGGTCATTTATATTTGTTGATGATAATATCTCTGCAAAGAAATTGTTGAAATTTTCTTACAGGAGAAGAAGAATAAACATTACACGCTAACTAAAACTTTTCCTAACCAGGGATTTAAGTACATCTGGATATGTGTTGAAGGGTACGTATCTCCTGCAATGAAGAAATCCACCCTGGTTGTTGAGAAATTTTACAAATGCATATGTAGTAATTTCTTAGTACGGTTTCTCGCAGGGATACAGTTCTTCCAATGAAATGGCCCTTGCAATCAAGTGTGGTGGCTAAAGCTAACATTGTTAGCTCTGATCAGAGCCAATCCATTACAAGTCAAGTTGCAGCATTAAGTCTAAGCAATGATGCAGAAACTTCCACTAAAAGTAGTAGGTGAGCTATTGGTACTTGTTCTAAGCATTATGCCGTACGCACTTATTAAGAAGCCACCTTAAAATATACAATTAATATTATGCTAATGCTGTTAGTGAAGCTGATGTTGGTTTGCAGTTTTGATTTAAGCGATTCTATGTATAACGAGTCAAGTAGCTGCACCCAGTCTTAGCAAGTTCAATTAAAACTTACTTGGTGAGAGTTCGAACAATTATTACCTAGTTCAATCAATTATTTGTAGGATATGAGGATTATTTCGACATTACCTCTGATTATTATAGTATTGAGTTTAATATTGAGTTTTTAACAGTGTTCAGGAGGGATAAAGGACTTGCTGCTGGTTTAGTCAGAATGCATTTTCATGATTGTTTTGTTAGGGTGAGTAAATGCCTAAAACTAATTTTTTTTTTATGCATATGAAGGTTTCTTTCGACTACAATATAAGTATTTGCTTTTGATCAAGGTCTCACATACAAAATATTGTCAATTATTAATGTATCTAGAGATCACCGTGTGTTTACACTTTACAAACTATTGCATGTTCCACATATATGTAGATTTATCATACGAAGCAATATGATTATGAGATCTAAGTGATAGCTGCAAGAAAGCCTTTTTTTTTTTGCTAAGATGCAAGAAAGCCTATTTAAATGTGAATAACTAGATATTGTTATTTATAGTCTTTAGCAGAAGCATAACTTTTAAATTTTCATCACTAGGGATGTGATGCATCTGTCCTCATAGATTCTACCTCTGCAAACTTTTAAATTAAGAAGCCCCAGAAAGCACCAACACTGTTGTGACTTGTAAATACTAAACATATCTAGAACATACATAATTGTGACATTTAGACTACTGAACAAGTTTCCAGAGATGAATTTGACCTCCAAACTAGCAGGCAATCAAGCATCCCCGACTTTAATTTGACGTTTCTCTAGGAACTTAACTATTTGCAGCATTATAGGACTACTTTGTGGATAATATTCCAAACAACACATAGCCAGGGCCGTGATATCATTTCCACAGCGAGCATCATAGACTGGATCATCCTGAAGCTTCTTGTGAACCAAAGAACAATCAGTCTTGAACTCTTTCTTGGCCCAACAATCCGCTTTTGTTTCTTCTTTATTTTCTGGATTAAAAGTTTTTTTCCCTATTAGACTTAAAAGCAATGCTCCGTAATAATAGACGTCACATTTGACGGACCATGGACTCCTTGCACCTGTCATTGCAGAAACGTTAGTGATCATAAAAGCATAGAAACCAGAATCTGAGCAAGGATTATAGTTGTGGCTGATAGCATACCTAGCAATTTTCCTGCAGAGACCAACCGAGGATCAATATAACCAGGCGATCCCCATATGGATCCATTTGGCACATCTCCAAAAAAACCACCAGTTAACATTGAAAGATCAAATAATATAGGGTTGCAATCCTACATGAAACAAAACTGAATTCCTTAACACATTTGTGATGCAAAATTCTAGTACTCTCTACCTGATTCAAATTGAAAAGACACAAAAATATGGAAATCATACTTTCAGTGTATATATATTTCAATTATACTTTCAGCGTAATTTATATAATCAGATTTTTAATTATTTTTTTATGCAGAATCGTTATAGGTGGGCGGACGAGGATGGTCCGGCGATATCTACTCTTTTTTGGCAGAAGCGTGCTGCTGATAGAACAAAAGATAATCTTGCAAAAGAACGCCAGAAAGCCCTTCAGAATGCTGGCATCTTAGTTTGTTTTGGTCACACTTCTATCTTTATTGTAATTTAGTAGTTGAACGATAAACTCGAACGTGGTTGTGGTTGTTATGGATAGAATGTTGGATTTTATGATAATGTGAATTTTTTAATTTATTCGATTTGGATTCTGTTAGTTGGATAAATATTTATATTTATTACAATTGTTGTGAATGTGTTGGGACAAAATAAGTGTAAATTTTGTAAAAATTGGTATAAACATGTGTAGATTTTCTAGAAATTGGAAAAAATAGGGATATTATTGTATAATAAAAATAATATATCTGCGACCGCATACGGTAGCTGATGTGGTAGCTGATGCACGGAACAAATTAGCTACGAAATTCTGTAGCTGAAGGTAGTTGCTAAAATTAGCGACAAAAATCGGTAGCTGATACTGGTCGCTAACAATAGCAACATAAATCGGTAGCTGAAACTAGTCGCTAATATTAGCGACCGAGTTCCGTCGCTAATGTTGTCGCTGACACGTGGAATGGTGGCTGGTAGAAGCTGACTAGGATTAGCGACCGACTCGTCGGTAATGGCGGTCGCTAAGGCATTGGTCGCTGTTATGCGTCGCAAAAGTACCTATCAGCTACCAGTTTTTCTGCTACCAACATCAACTACTGCATTCGGTCGCTGATGGTCAGTAGCTACGACAAACGGTCGCTGATATGCGGTCGCAGATAGATGTTTTTCTCGTAGTGTTTTAAACTATTTTAAAAAATACTACCACTTTAAAAGTTATTTACAAAAATACTATCTTTTAAGTTTTATTTTCAGAAATACTATCTTTTAAGTTTTATTTTCAAAAATGCTATCTTTTGTATTCAGTTGCATATGCAACTTGTTTTACACCTTTTTTTTTAGGGTGGGGTGATTTTGGTGGATTTGGTTTCCAAAGGCCCCGCCAGGGGCAATATTCAACTAAATGCAACCACATTCAACTAATATGAATTTTCGATTACATTCAACAAATAGGTTGCAAAGGTTGCATATGAATTTCCGATTGCAAGTTCCAGTTTTCAGTTGTCATTTTCGACATCTTATTTGAAATCTACAATATATATATATATATATATATATATATATATATATATATATATATATATATATATATATATTGATGTGCTAAAAATCATACAATTAAATATCGCAAGCGCACGATCATCATTTTAATATTTTTGATTCGATCCACATGGACTATATAATTTTTGCGATTCTTAACTATTAATTTAATCGGATTAGAACAATTTTGGGTTTTGGAAAATTTGAATTTTACTATTTAATTAATAAAAGGGAATTTAATCTACTTTTAAAAGAAAACTAAATTAATCTATTCTAAACTAAAAATTGAATTTTGAATTTTCACTAATTAAATTAAAATTTGATTTTATTTAAGGAAAATTTTAACAAAAATTCGGCATGCTTTATATTAGAAATTAACTAGCTCCTAAACAAAATCGAAACAATAAAAGACATCCACTTGGCAATAACTCAGTAAACATCCAACTTCCAACTCAACCAATGTACAGAACCAACGAGTCAACTAACAAAGATTTACAAAATTTCAAAAGATAAAAAAAAACACAAAAAAACTCTGAGAAAAACTTGCAAAAACAGACTCAACAAGCAACGACTCAGCATAACTCGGTGAATGGCCAACTCGGGAAGCTCGGACTCAACCAACAACAATTATTCAGTGAAGAAACAACGAACTAAGCACAAACAACTCAGCAACGCAGTTTTACAACTCGACAACAAATAGCAAAACCATAATAAAGATGCACAAACACTACAACTTAATTAACCAAATGAAACCAGACAAAACTCAACTCAGAAATTTCGAACTCAACACATAGCAAGCTCATGAACAGAAGATAGAAATCGACTTAAATCACAGTCGATAACTCAGTGAAACAAACACAGTGAACAAGACCTACATACTGCAACAACATCGACTCAACTGAGTCGACTCGCCTCGTTACCCCACAAACAACAAACCCGGACATTCTAAACCCAGAAATTCGAACAAAACGCACGCTCAGTACATGGCAAACTCAACAATTAACATTCGGAATCTAGAAACAACTATTAACTCAGAAACGAAAATAAACTCAGAAACGATTTCAACGAAACTCAGCAAAGAAAAAGCAGCAGCACTCGGACAATAACTCGCGAACTAGCATTTTAACAATCAAAACAATAAGCAAGACCGACTCTAACAGCGTTACAAACTCAGCAAAAACAGCGAACAACCAGAAAATTAACGAAACTCAGCGATTTATAATCAAAACGAATCAAAACGAATTTGAACTCAGGGATGTGGTGTCTGCAGTGAAATCGAAAAGAAATGAAGAAGAAGGATGGCGTTTGGTTCTGGGTATCGAAGGAATTGAAAAGAGGGGAGGGGTGATTTACAGAAAAGGAAAAAGAAGACCGAAAGAAAAAAAAACAAAAGGGAAGTGAGTGTTTTCGTGGGTAAAGCAAGAGAGAAGAAGAAAAGGGAGAGATAGGTTTTGATCGAAGAAGAAAAGAAAAGAAGGAGATGTGTTTTGTTAAGCTGCAAACAGGGGAGAAAACAGAGGAATAAAAACTTGGCTTCGAATTAAAACAAAAATAGACAAAAAATACGAACTTAAATTTAAAACTAATTTTTTTGTTTTTTTATATAAATATTATACTAACTCATAAGACATAAAAATTTAGATCTATAATTAAAATTATGAAACCCACAATAAAATTTAGATTTAAAGGGCACAATTACAATTATTAACTAAGAGCAGAAAATAAAATCGTTACTTTCGACCCCAAGTGGTTAGCTTTCGCTACTTTGTCCACTAATCGGATTTAAGAAAATAACGAAACTGAAACATCATAAAAGAGCAAGACAAGAAAATTAAGAGGAAATAAAAATTTGCATTAATGAAAGTGTTTACAAGATTTAGAAAATACTACAAAAATAAAGATGGGGCTGCAAAATTTATGTTAACTAAAACTAAGATGTACTATATTAAAAGTGTGCAACAGGAAATGAGAAAAAGAAAAAAAGCAAAGTGTTTGTTTGGGGTTGTCTCCCCGTGTATGTGTACCCCCCTCCTGTCTCTCCTCTGTCAGCTCTTTATAGGCTTGCAGCTAACCAGTTTTCATATGAAAACAACACGGAAATCAAAGTCACAAATCATGCTGCAGCTTTTCATTTTTTTCAAGATTCTGCCGCATGATACTTTTAAAAGATAAAGTCAGATGAAATTTTGGGGTGTGTTCCAATTTGCTCCAAGCTCCTAATTCTTTTTCCTTCTTCTTTTATTTTTCTTCCCTTTTTCTCCTTCTTTGCAATTTATTTCTTTATTTTGCCATTTCTTTATTTTTCACGAATTTCCTGAAATGCAACAAAATAATCTATTAAAATATGAATTCAAGCAATAAATAAGTAATAAAAAATATGCAAAAATATGCACTTATCATATATATATATATATATATATTAGATTTCAACAAAGAGGTCGAAAATGACAACTGAAAACAGGAGCTTGAACTTCCAGTTTTCAGTTTTCAGTTTTCGGTTGCATATAAGGGAGCAGACGAATTTCCGATTGCAAGTTCCAGTTTTCAGTTGTCATTTTCGACCTCTTTTTTGAAATCTATTTATATATATATATATATATACATATATATATACATATATATATATACATATATATATATATATTTCAAAAAAGAGGTCGAAAATGACAACTGAAAACTGGAACTTGAACTTCCAGTTTTCGGTTGCATAAAAGGTTGCATATGAGGTTGCTACGCAACCTCATATGCAACCTTATATGCTATATAGGGGGGAGCAGACGAATTTCCAACATTTGCAACTTTTTCAACCTCCAGTTTTCAGTTGTAACCATTGCAACCTTTGCAACATTTGCAACCTCATTTGCAACTCACACGGCTGCGCCGCCAAAATTTATAAATGAGGTTGCAATGGTTGCACAGGTTGAAAACCGTATTTTTGAAAAAAGTATCTTAAAGAAATGTATTTTTATAAATAGTTTCAAACGTGGTAGTATTTTTTAAAAAAAAATTTTGAAGGATGGGTATTTTTGAAAAAACCCCATTTTTTAATATGTATTTTAGCTAAAAAAAGATATTTGGTTATTATTATTATTATTATTATTATTATTATTATTATTAATTACAATTATAATTATAATATTTTGTTTTATTGAATAGAATAGCTGTTACAACCAGAAATCCGTCCAGCCTTGCTTCGGTCGGACCTGCAAATGAGAAGAATGCGAGGGATTGGCCCCCCAATTCACCTCCGGCGTAAGAATAAGTTAACTGGTTTTTGTAAGGTAATATTGAACGCAGAGAGTGTGTGTTTTCGTGTCCAGTTGTGAATGAATATCCAAACCAGTATAATCAAACCTTATTCTCTTATTCCGAGCGGTTACCGAAGAGTGGGGGTCGTGGGGTCACGTGTCCCACGTTCTGAGGTTATCTGAACTGACCGGACCGTTGTAAAAGAAATGGGCTGAACGAACTTTGGGCTTCAGATCATCGGTTCGGCCCATTAAGGAGATGTGCCTCTAACATGTCCCTGGGCTTCATTCGGAGTTATCCTAAGGACGGAGCCCAAAGCCCGTGGTCCATCTTCGGAATTACCCTTGGTTACTCTCTGTTCGGATAAGGATGACAACTCTTAGTGATAAGACAGTACACGGGGAGTTGTGTCTATTTAATGCTGACAGCTGTCACCTCGAGATTTGCGTCTTCAATCCCACCCGTTGAATTCGAAATGCCTTGTCCAATCGTCAGTACTTAATGTATAAAATCTCGAGATGCCTCTCTTTATTTTTTATTCCAAACCAGAAAAAACCCTCTCGAGTTCCAAGCCTTTTCAAGAACAGCAAGAAACTTCGAAGCATCGTAGTCTCCATACTCCTCCATTTCAATCCCTTCCAAATTATTCCAGTAAGTTCACTGTTTCCCTTTGTGAAGTTTTTTGGTACTTTTTACTTTCACCGCATGTTAGCAATGTTATAATCTATAAAAATGCATGTATATGTATGCATATGTATGTATATGCGAGTACAAAAGTTCATCTGTATTTTGGGGATGTGTGTTCACCTAATTAAACTGCAAACTCAAAAAGAGATGTTACCATCATATGCTAGTTTTTAGGCTTGTGTAGATTCTCCTTAAGATTCTTGTAGATTTTAGGATTTTGCGGATTTCTGGGTAAGAGCATCCTTCGGGATCTTCAAACCTCAAGAGCATCCCTTCGGTCGGTCAAAGTGTGTTTACCTTTGCCTTCATGCCTTTTTCCTTTTTAAATCCACTTTTCCTTTAACAACAGAATGTCCCCGACCGATCCCAGCCCTTCGTACTCGGCTATGCCATCTTTCCTTTTTTCTTTTTATTCACTTTCCGAGTACATGGCTGATGTCACTTCATTCTCGAATGCAGGGACATGGATCGGTCGACAGAAGGCGCCGGTCCTTCGACAGGGGAGAGTACCGTTCCTTCGGCTGGGTCCCCCTTCTCCAACACCGCGCTTTACCCCATAGCTAATGTCTGCTCAAGGCTATCTAAACCCGACATAATCAATTTTCACGAAAAATACGGCATTGTTAGGACTCTTTGGCATCTATACCCGGCTAAGCTAGGAGACCGGATTTATCATTATCCTCCTATCCCGAAGAATGGGAGATATGGCCACCGGGATTTCTGAGTCGGCCTTCAAATGTGGCTTTCGGCTACCCATACTGCTTATTCTGAAGAGGCTCCTCAAGGACATGGGAATCGCCTTGGGTCAACTGGACCCTAATTCCTTCATCCATATTAATGTCTTCCAGGCCCGATGTTTGGCCGCGAAGATTCACCCCCGGACCTCTCTTTTCTGGTATCACTACGATTTCCGGAAGAACAATAAGAGCAACGGATTCTACACCATCGCCCGTAAGGCCAATCGGCCGGACTGGGTACAGACCAACTCCAGCAACAAAAAGACCCACCACAAGTGGTTTTTCATCTCTGGGCCCAAAATCGCTGATTTTGCCGTATGGAAGGTGGTTGATTCAAAGAAGGAAATGCCCTCGAGTCCAGGGGTGGACAAGAATGATCACAAGATTCTCTGCGATCTGGAAATGACGAGGGTTCCTCTTTCTGACAGCCGAAAGAATGACTGGCTTTTCGCCCTTTGGGGTAGTGGTAGCTTTCCCTCACCCCTTTAATATTTAAATATGCATACTTTGCTCCCATGTCTTTCTGTTCTGTCTTTTCTGACTTATTTTGCTTTTGTGCAGTGTATTCACACCAAGAAATAGTCGAGGGCCGATTGCAAAAAGCTGCACAGGCTGCCTTGGCGGCCGACGACACATCGAATAATGCCAACACCGAGGTCCCCTAACAGGGTGAGGAGATCGAAGACCGGAATGAACCTTTGAATACTTCTCCTCCCCGAGAGGTGGAGCCTGCGGAGAAGACCCCTTCGGAAGCATCCAACAAGATGAGTAGGGCGAACGATGAGGTCATTAAGACCTATGTCCCTCAGTGGGGTGTGCTAACCACTGATGCTATTGCTAGCTCCGTGCCTCCTTCTGCTCGGGAAGTAGGTCCTGAGTTCTGTTGAGGTCTCATCCTCCCGCGCGACCGAGCCCTTTACGATAACGTTTCACCAGTCGATGCCTGTACCGAGCTGATGGGACTTCTCTCGATGGTAAAACTTTCTTTCTGTACCTTCGTTCATTTATATTTTTCTTTCTTTTTATGTGTCTTACTAACTTCTGCTATCTTTTTTCAGGCTTCTCCTTGGGCTGCAGTGATTGCTGATAGGGTGGGGGATATGCAATCAGAGTTCCAGAAGGTGGAAGAGATGAAGGCCAGAGCAGTCAAGGCTGAAGAGGACCTCAGAAACTCCAAGTCCGAGCTGGAGAGGGTGACTGGTCAAGCCAAGGCCTTGTTAGATGAGCGGGATCATTTCACTACGCCATAGATTACCTATTGCAACCTTTTGGCATGGGTGTTACCATATTGGGTGTTACCATAGCTATGAAATTTTTGAGCTATTGCAACCTTGTGATTGTGGTGTTACCAAATCCACAAAAGTATGTTACCATAGCTATGAAAGGTGTTAAAATGGGTAACATCATGAGCTGTGTTACCATAGAGTATTCATGAACACAATTTTTATTTTATTTAAAATTAATGATTTAATAATTATTGGACTTTAAAAATAATTAATTTTAACAAAATCGTTTAAGTAATCATTTTAAAACGTAATATTCCATCACAAATGACCATTTTAGAAATTAATATTTTAAAACGTAATACTTTTTTTAAAGTTATTTTTATATTAAAAATCTATATTAATATTATATATCACAAATGACCATTTTTAAAATTACTAATAATAGACATTTGTGATATGATAAATCGATAGAAAAGAGTAATAGTTTAATTTTGACTACATACATATGCTCTAGAATAATATTGATAATAAGGTGGTAAAATTATTAATAATTATATTAAAATATTTATAGTAATATGTTACTATTAACATTCTTTACAATGTACTATGAATAAATTATTATAATTATTATATAATATGATCATTTTATGAGTTAGCTATAGCCGGGAAATGAAATTTTTGCAAAATTTTCAATCCCCCGCCTAAGAGTAAAGTAAACAAATGGGTCAAAGCCCTTAAGTTAATATATAGTAGAGATCTCACCCAAATATATCTCTTTCTCCGTCTCCCCTCTTTAATCCAATCCTCACTTCGACAGAGTCCTTCTGCGGTTCGTCTTCAATTCGATATATTGGGTAAGTTTGTTCATTTGCTTTGTTCGATTTTCTTGGCCTTTGTTCATTTGCTTTTGTTCGTCTTCATTTTTGGTGTATGTATCTATATTTTTGAAATGTTGAGCAATTGGGGTTTTTATATTTATTCGTGTTTAGCAATTACTGGTCGTCCTATGATGAAGTTTGAGAGTGGATACACTGTCGAGACAGTTTTCGATGGAAGTAAGCTTGGGATTGAGCCTTATACTGTCGAGGTTTTGTCGAGTGGAGACCTTTTGGTTTTGGATTCTGTGAGGTTTTGTGGAGTGGAGACCTTTTGGTTTTGGATTCTGTGAATAGTAATCTTTACAAGATTTCCTCCTCTTTGTCACAATGTAAGTAGCTATAATTTGATTCTTCCTTGATTAATTATGCGTAGTCTTCAATTTTAGAAGTATTTGCTCTGATTGGCCATTTATGTTTGATAGATTTTATCATGATGACAGATTTGGGAAGCTTATTGGTTTTCGTCTGCAACTCTCTCTTCCAGTAGTGTTCATATTGGCCGATTTGTTAAAGATTATGAACAGTAGTGTTCATTAACAGGTTAATTTTTGTAAAATTCAATTGTCACCAATGCTTTTATCTTTACTTACCACTTTTAGATTTTATATGTATCTGAATTCATCCTACCGGACTAGTTGGAGACTTGAAGTCATAAGATGGTGCTAGATTGAGAGTTGGGTTTTAGTAAGGTGATCTAATTAATATAATACTGGACGCAGGTTATTTGTTGTTGTTAATTTGCCTTGTTATTATTTATTGTTGTTAATTTGCCTTAATACTGCAACAATATTATCACTCAAAACTTAACTTGTTTGCACAATGATTTTTCACTTCTGCAACTCAGCTTTGATGTGATAGCTCAAGATATTCTCCTAGCCACCTCAGAATTTGCACTTTTAAAATGAACTAGTGCTCACAATGCATCTTCGAAATACCTTGCAAGCTTTCAACTAATTTTAAGATGATTCAGCTTGCATTTTCTAATGACTTCCAAATTGCTGTTTTGTCGTTTTCAACAGCTAGCATTTAGAGCTTATTTTCCACCACATTTGACAATTTCAGCTCCCAAATTTTGGTATTTTTGCTCTATATGTAACTTAGTATGCAAAAATATTGAGAACATAAAACAAATAAACAGAGAAGAAAAATGACTTATCTGAAAGTTGTCAAGCTAGTGTAGTTTTGGGAGCTTCAATATGTCTGGCTGACCTCAGTTACATAGGAAATTTATTTGTACTATATTATCTGCAGAATGCCTAGTACTGCTGCACTTCCGCTTGCTTGGACTGGAGTCTGAAGCCCGCCTGGGCTTGAGCTTTTTTGCTCGCCTGTTGTGTTCTTTGCCAGTAATTCAGATAGTACAATCTGCGCCCACTGCAAAGGAAGCGAAGCGGAACTTTATTGCAAAACTGTATCAACTGGTATATAGTTATTTCCTTGTCATCTATTTAAAGTTATTGATTAACTCTATTAACTAATTATTAGTCTTTGGAAAATATGAATAATTTTCTTGATGTGTAGTGTCAGAGTTGGAGAAACTTTTTGGTACTTACACGCCCAATATTTCTCTTATGATAAATCTTTAATAATTATTATTTTCAGTCGAGATTGTCCAATATTTTACCGGAGGAAGAAAGCACAGAAGGACATGGCAGAAGCAAAAATCCAGTTAGATAGGTGGAATTTCTGAGATCATTAAAGGCATATAATATAATTTGCTAAAATCCAGTTAGTGTTTCGAAATTCTGCCTCTAACTATGTGATATCTGGTAATCTTGTCAACAGCCTGTTTATTTGTTTTAAAGAAACATGATCCATTTTAGCCAAGTTATGATGGTCGCTTAATGAGAAACAAGGGTTACTGGGATTTAAGCAAGGCCAACCACGAGTGTTTACAGAGGTTTGGTCTGAAGGGTTTCGAGCATCAAACGCAGCGGAAAATTAAAACAAAAACAATAATTATCGAAACCCTACCGCAGGATCCATGCAAAAACATGATATTTAATTCGAAGATTGATGATTTACCTTAAAGAAGCTTTACGATTGTATGTCTAATGGAGATCCAAGCTTTCACGATCGTTGAGTGCTCCTCTTCGAAGCCTCCTCTACGGTATCCACACGAACACTCCAAGAACGATTCTTGATTGGAAGGGAGGTACTAGCCTCCAATGAAAATATGAGATCTTCTTTTTAGGTTTTGGTTCAAGCGGCTGGGGATTATTTTTGTCGTACAAAATTAATTACCTTCTTTACCTATCATCATATATTTATATGATAGTGTAAGGTAAAAGCCAAACTAAAAACCTAGCCCAAGTTTGATTAATTAAATAATAGAATCAAATTCTATTATTTAAATAAATAATAATTAAGTCATACTTAATTATTAAAATCATATCTCATTTGTATTTTATTATATCTTAATTAAGTCCCACTTAATTAATATAATAAAATACAACTAATCATTTAATTAATTTAAATCCATAATTTAAATTAATTCTTCCTTAAAATGTTCTATGTGTGTGACCCTGTAGGCTATCATTTAATTGGCAATAATTTATTCTCTAATAAAATTATAAACAATGAGCGGCATCTAGTAATACATCATTGCTACCCAATTAAATAATAATTAAATCGTGATTCGATAAAACCTTTTGTGATTAATGTTCCCGTGTAATATAATCCCTTTAACCAAATATTATAGATTAAACTCGAGGCATGTTTCATGTCATCCTCTTCATAATTTAATCCGGGTTTACTTGATCCATGAGTAGACTATTAAAACAAATCACTATTTGAGCACGGCCATGCATTTTATAGTCTCACTCAATCAAGAGGCCAATAATATCTCTCCTATCTGATAGGAGGGTTAAATCCTTTATCTATCATTCATATTTCTCATACGATTCACAATATACCCGATGTCCACTTTTATCATCACCCGGTCAAAGGTAACTTTTAATGTAGTCAAAGTATATTATCCTCGTATAGAAATATAATGATCTCAAGTCAAAGGATCATTACACCATTATCACTGTGAGTCTTTCTTATGACTTTATTAACATGAAGAATCTCACAGTGGGTCTGTCCAGTGCCATGTACCCTTACATGTACCTATGTTTTGACTTTAGTATCTCCATACTTATAACCAATGAGATGTGGTTATCAGTCAACAACATACTACTCTATTTATGTATTATTATTGTCCTATATAATAATATCGACTAGGGACCTTTAAGAATATGATATATTATATAATCTCAAGTTCAAGTTAAATACTTAAACTATATAATGTGTATCATTATTCTAAGGACATTTATTATGCTAACAAATATATCGCGGTAATGAAAGTCATAATAAATACATTTATTAAATAATCAAATGACATAAAGGTTTATCAAAATAAACAATGTATTGCCTCTAGGGCACCTACACTAACAATATCCCACTTGCACTAGAGCCAATCACCCATGTATCTAATACCCATGGAACTAGTGTGACCGTCGTGCTTCTGCTGCGACAAGCCTTTGGTCAGTGAGTCTGCTATGTTATCATTTGTGTGTACTTTACATATGTGTATATCACCCTTTTCATTTATCTCTCGAATGAGGTGAAATCTCTTGAGTATATGTTTGGATCGGGAGTAATATCTAGGTTCTTTAGCCTGTGCAATGGCTCCATTATCATCGCAGTACTTGTCTATGGGATCTGCAATCGATGGAACCACTCCCAATTCAGTAATGAATTTTCGAATCCAAACATCTTCGTTTGCCGCTTCACAAGCAGCAATGTACTCAGCCTCCATTGTAGAAACAGCGACTGTTTCTTGCTATGAACTCTTCTAGCTTACAGTACCTCCGTTTAGACAAAACAAAAACCAGACTATGATACAATATCATCCCTGTCTATTTGGAAACTTGCATCGGTGTAACTTTTTACAACCAGTTTCTCCTCTCCTCCATACACCAAGAATAAATCTTTAGTCCTTTTCAGGTACTTAAGAATATTCTTGACTACCGTCCATTGACCTTCACTTGGATTAGACTGGTGTATGCTCGTCATGCTCAAAGCATACGAGACATCAGGACGAGTACATACCATTGCATACATGATAGATCCAATTGCTGAGGCATATGGACCTTTCCTCATGTTGTCCTTATCATCCAATGATTTCGGACACTGGTCTTTAGAGATCGTTATCCCTTGAGACACGGGGACACATCCCCTTTTCGCATTTTGCATACCAAAACGATGCAAAACCTTATCAATGTATGTACTCTGACTTAGACCGATCATCCTTCTAGATCTATCCCTATAGATCCTCATTCCTAGAATGTAGGATGCATCTCCTAAGTCTTTCATAGAGAAGTTGCTCCGTAACCAAGTCTTAACAGCCTTTAGAGAAGGTATGTCATTCCCCATTAGTAGTATATCATCAACATATAATACTATGAATGCCACATGGCTCCCACTAACCTTCTTGTAAACACAAGGTTCATCTTTGTTTTGAACAAAGCCATACTCTTTGACTATTTCATCAAAACGGATATTCCATCTCCTAGAGGCTTGCTTCAATCCATAAATGGATCGACGTAATTTACATACCTTGCCAACATTCCTTGGATCGACAAAACCTTCAGGTTGTGTCATGTACACATCCTCTTCAAGGCTTCCATTAAGGAAGGCTATTTTGACATCCATTTGCCAGATTTCATAATCATGGAATGCTGCAATTTCAAGCAAAATCCTTATGGACTTGACCATAGCCACTGGTGAGAAAGTTTCATCATAGTCAATACTATGAATTTGTTTGAAACCTTTTGCAACCAGCCTTGCTTTGTAGGTCTGAACATTTCCATCCACGTCAGTTTTCCTTTTGAAAACCCATTTGCACCCTACGGGTTTTACCCCTTCGGGTGGATCAACCAAAGTCCATACTTGGTTTTCGTACATTGAATCCATCTCGGATTTCATGGCTTCTAGCCATCTCTTAGAGTCTGGATTGTTCATAGCATCTTGGTATGTGAGAGGCTCATCTTCATCTATGAGCATCAAATCACCACATTGAGTCAAGAGAAATCCATATCTCTCTGGCTCATGGCGAATTCTACCAGATCAACGAACAACCTGTGTTTCTTGAGCATTATCCTGCTCATGTTCCACTTCAGGTTCAATGCTATTTTGCGGTTCTCGATCTTCATCGAGATCTATAGTTCTCCCATTGTTTCTTTTGGAAACAAAATCTCTTTCCATAAAGACAGCATCTCGAGCAATAAACACTTTCTGCTCAGAGGGACTATAAAAATAATACGCCTTTGTTTCTTTAGGGTATCCCACAAATATGCACTCTTCGGATTTAGGTCCAAGCTTATCTGATACTTGACGTTTCACAAACGCCTTGCATCCCCAAACTTTAATAAAGTTCATGCCTGACCGTTTCTCCTCCCATATCTCATATGGAGTCTTTTGAACCTTCTTAGTAGGAACACGGTTAAGTGTGAAAGCCGCTGTTTCTAGAGCGTGACCCCAGAAACTAATTGGAAGATCTGCATGACTCATCATCAATCGCACCATGTCTAACAGGGTACGATTTCTCCTCTCTGAAACTCCATTCCATTGAGGTGTTCTTGGCGGAGTTAGTTGTGATACAATACCACACTCATTTTAATATTCTTTAAATTCGGTGCTTAAGTATTCACCCCCACGATCGGATCGTAAGATCTTAATACTTGCACCTCCGCCAATTTGCTTCTCTACTTCAGCCTTATATTCTTTGAACTTTTCAAAAGAATCGGATTTATTCTTCATAAGATTTACATATCCATATCTACTGTAATCATCAGTAAATGTTATGAAGTAGTAGTAGCCTCCTCTAGCCATCACACGCATTGGGCCACATACATCACTATGTATAAGCTCCAGACGTTCAGTGGCCCTTTGACCCTTACCAGTGAAAGGGCCTTTGGTCATCTTACCAAGCAATCAAGATTCGCATTCTTGGTATGATTCAAAATCAAATTTATCCAAGTATCCATCTTTACGTAATTTATATATGTGTTTCTCATTTATATGGCCTAGACGACAATGCCAGAGGTATGTATGATTTGAGTCATTAATTTTAAGTCGTTTGTTTTCTATATTATAGACAGGATTATCTAAATCAAGAACATATAAACCATTAAACAAACGTGCAACACCATAGGTCAAATCATTCAAAGCAAAAGAACAACTGTTGTTCCTTATTATAAATGAAAAACCTTTCTTGTCCAAACAAGAAACCGAAATAATGTTTCTGCAAATCGCAGGCACGTAAAACAGTTATCAAGTTCTAAAACAAGCCCAGAGGGCAAAGATAGATAATAAGTGCCTACAGCCAAAGCAGCAACTTTTGCTCCATTGCCAACTCGTAGGTCTACTTCTCCCTTAGCCAATGTCCTACTTCTCTGCAGCTCCCGCACATTTAAATAAATGTGAGAAGCACATCCAGTATCCAATACCCAAGATGTAGAAGTAGACATATTGACTTCTATAATATATATACCTGAAGTAGAAGCTTGTTGAGCCTTCTTCTTCTTCAGATCCTCCAAGTAAACTGAACAGTTTCTTTTCCAGTGACCAGTTTTCTTACAGTAGTGACATTCACCCTTATCAACTGGTTCACTTGCCCCTTGTTTGCAATTAAAAATGACTTACTCGTGTTGATCCTTTCTTGACGAGTTTGGCTTGCAAACATGCTTTGCAAGTGCTCATAGGTAGTGTATGCATCCATATGCATATGCTGCCTTTGAAGCTCAGCACTCATAGTTGCCAACATAAGACATGCAACATCATTTGCATCATTCTTATCCTTTGTGTGGGCCGCTCGTTCCTCAACAGTAGCGCCCTCAGGAAGGGGACCTGGCGGAGGGATGTCAATGACATGAAGCTTGCGCTCCTGCCTGAGGACAATCCTCAAATTCCTCTGCCAGTCTAGGAAGTTATTTCCTCCTGTTAGTTTATCCTTCTCAAGGATTGATCGAACGGATAGAGAGTTTGTGTTGTTTGCCATTTCTTAGTATCTACAATGTTAAAAGCACAAAATAAACATTAGATTGTCTGAGTTATCAATTATTATGTTCAAATGATTATGATATATTCATAATATATCTCCCACTATTTTTATCAAATTAATAGCCCTTACTATCAATTCGGAAAGTATATCCCATAATTCTTTCTAGTGAGCCAAGATCCATATTTCATCATGTTTTAAGTCAACCACTGAAAGTCCTTAAAAATGATTATTTAGGTAGACAACCATTGTCAATTATATCATATATAATTCTTGGATAGTTTGGTGAACAACCATTGTTCTAATCTATCTAATAGATTTTAACCAAACTCTATGCTTCTAAGTTCATAATGGTCGAATATAACCGTTTATTTTCACCTTATTATGATGACTTAGTTAAGTTTGACCCAATGATCCAACGGTCGAATATAACCGTTTATATTCGTCGCATCTTACCACGATAGATAGGAGTCCCCTGCCACTGACAGCCCTTCCCCTTATCGATCTAGGATTCGATGAGTGTTCATTCATTGGAAAGCATCTGATTAAAACTTAATATTTTGTTAAGGGATTTAGAAAAATTATAACGATCATGATCACATCATAAAGAGATCCTCAATTTTTCCTTGAACCAAATATTTCATATTGACATTTTAAATTGTTCATTTCCCAGGTAGATGGAGGATACCAAAGGTCACACTTAAAACCCATCAACCTTACGAATACGCATATCCGCTTTTGACAGAAAATCCCAAATTTTAGATATCAAAATCCATATTTAGTTCCGTGCTTTAAAATCCATATTTTAAAAACACAAGAATCTCATGATTGTTTGTTAATTTTAAAATCTTGAATCGTTACAGATTTTATCTTGATTAAGCAGGCATGGCATGGGTGATGTATCTAATACATTCATTCATACATGATTAATCTAATTAAAGCATGCATTTCTATGTATCCTACACATACATTCATACATCATATGTAAAGTAAGTGCATTATGTAAACGTGATTGGTTATGTCCTTTATCCTATATGATCCTTTCAAGCTAATGAAAGGATCAAGGACAATCTATGGGTGGTTTAAAATACTATACTATTACATGTCTTCTTCTTTGCTGCTACAATGCCTCCTTGGATCGCCTCCTTGCTTGCTTGTCTTCATGTATTCATGTACATTACATAAACAAAACAACTATACTAATATACTTACAAGGAGAACTCGAGTTACATTCGAGATTTAATCATTACAAGGAATGACGACATGCAAGTCGTATTTAGAAACCAAACTATAAACAAAAACCTCTATCCTATGGGTCTCAAGGCCATAACCATCCACCATGCTCAAGTAACAATTAAATAACATGTCATATTATCTAATCATGTTATACCATATCATATTTCAGATGATCCAATCAAAGAATCATATAACGCAAAAATCAGAAAATCAGAATCAAATTCTGAAAAAAATAAATCGCGTTTTTCATGCACTAAACGGCGTCAAACGCCTTACAGACGAGTCGGTAATACCTATGGTATCCGTTTTGTTCAGACGCTCGTTTCCAGTCAGAAAACACATATCGTTTGCGAAAATCGGACACTGGACACAGATTTCACCAGATCTGCGCAGCGTATACAGAAATCGTATCGTATACAATCCCCATATCATGAACAAACAAAAATCATGTATATATCAATATACATACAGATTATATGATCATCATATGATCATCCCAATCATCATTAACATACAGTTTATACATATATATCAAAATCAACGCATCATACATGACAATCATCAAACATGCTCGTATATATATCAAAACTGTAACATATAACCGAATTAAAACGTTTTTGCAAGTAGCTCTGATGCCATTGAAGGGTTTCGAGCATCAAACGCAGCGGAAAATTAAAACAAAAACAATAATTATCGAAACCCTACCGCAGGATCCATGCAAAAACATGATATTTAATTCGAAGATTGATGATTTACCTTAAAGAAGCTTTACGATTGTATGTCTAATGGAGATCCAAGCTTTCACGATCGTTGAGTGCTCCTCTTCGAAGCCTCCTCTACGGTATCCACACGAACACTCCAAGAACGATTCTTGATTGGAAGGGAGGTACTAGCCTCCAATGAAAATATGAGATCTTCTTTTTAGGTTTTGGTTCAAGCGGCTGGGGATTATTTTTGTCGTACAAAATTAATTACCTTCTTTACCTATCATCATATATTTATATGATAGTGTAAGGTAAAAGCCCAACTAAAAACCTAGCCCAAGTTTGATTAATTAAATAATAGAATCAAATCCTATTATTTAAATAAATAATAATTAAGTCATACTTAATTATTAAAATCATATCTCATTTGTATTTTATTATATCTTAATTAAGTCCCACTTAATTAATATAATAAAATACAACTAATCATTTAATTAATTTAAATTCATAATTTAAATTAATTCTTCCTTAAAATGTTCTATGTGTGTGACCCTGTAGGCTATCATTTAATTGGCAATAATTTTATTCTCTAATAAAATTATAAACAATGAGCGGCATCTAGTAATACATCATTGCTACCCAATTAAATAATAATTAAATCATGATTCGATAAAACCTTTTGTGATTAATGTTCCCGTGTAATATAATCCCTTTAACCAAATATTATAGATTAAACTCGAGGCATGTTTCATGTCATCCTCTTCATAATTTAATCCGGGTTTACTTGATCCATGAGTAGACTATTAAAACAAATCACTATTTGAGCACGGCCATGCATTTTATAGTCTCACTCAATCAAGAGGCCAATAATATCTCTCCTATCTGATAGGAGGGTTAAATCCTTTATCTATCATTCATATTTCTCATACGATTCATAATATACCCGATGTCCACTTTTATCATCACCCGGTCAAAGATAACTTTTAATGTAGTCAAAGTATATTATCCTCGTTTAGAAATATAATGATCTCAAGTCAAAAGATCATTACACCATTATCACTGTGAGTCTTTCTTATGACTTTATTAACATGAAGAATCTCACGGTGGGTCTGTCCAGTGCCATGTACCCTTACATGTACCTATGTTTTGACTTTAGTATCTCCATACTTATAACCAATGAGATGTGGTTATCAGTCAACAACATACTAGTGTATTTATGTATTATTATTGTCCTATATAATAATACTCGACTAGGGACCTTTAAGAATATGATATATTATATAATCTCAAGTTCAAGTTAAATACTTAAACTATATAATGTGTATCATTATTCTAAGGACATTTATTATGCTAACAAATATATCGCAGTAATTAAGTCATAATAAATACATTTATTAAATAATCAAATTACATAAAGGTTTATCAAAATAAACAATGTATTGCCTCTAGGGCACCTACACTAACATGGTCTCTCCCTCTTTCTTGCACACTTTAAACTATTTTGTATTTTGCAATCCATCTGATCAATTCATATTAACAGCTAGACCGTGATCTTAATGTTGGTAAGCATTTAGTCTAACAAATTAATTCTGCTTAATTACTAAACATGTAGTAGACACCTTCACTTGTGATCAGGTTCTTTCCTGCTGTGTCGAGGATAAGTAAAATCTACCTCATTATTCTGGCCAAAGCAGACTCATCATGCTAAATATTCTGCTATCAATTGTCAACTTCATTTCTATATTATCCACTGTATGCTTGTCCCTTCATCAAGCAAAGATCAAGAACCAGCTAGCTATACAAATTTGCTCTTATAAAAGCTTCTCATATTGTATGTTAAAACATTTGATTATGTTTCCACGCCTCCTTTTTCTTGTTTAAACTACTTCTTTTTTATTAATTGTTTGTTAGCGCTATATTTTTAGTAAAGCAATGATTATACTTCAACTGTTAACTTGTGCTTCCATAATGTTCTCTCTAATTTCTTAACATCGTGAAAGAGAAATTTCTTAACAAACTTTTGTGCATCACATATCAGGGACTATTGAATTCAGATGCTGCATTTAACTGTGAGATTATCATGGACTGCTATGAAGCTTTTTCATAATTTTCAAGTAAGTGATGCTGACTTTATAAATAATTTTATTGATGTCAGTTGTCACTCTCTTCGTGTTATATATTGGTGTTTCTAGTGCTCGAGTTGAATGACATCGCAGTCTTCTGTTTTAGTTTATGAATTTCACGGAAATCATGTCAAAGAAACTTTCTACATCGCGAAAAGAAACTGAATTTGCTCTATCAGCTTTAAAGTGAATTTTAAAACTGAATTTGCTCTAGTACAGCACCACCTGTTGCAGA
This sequence comes from Kitagawia praeruptora, assembly GCA_037693485.1. NCBI lineage: Eukaryota > Viridiplantae > Streptophyta > Magnoliopsida > Apiales > Apiaceae > Kitagawia > Kitagawia praeruptora. Next base: position 138,643,912 of record CM075351.1, on the reverse strand, counting down.
CTCTACCTATGATAACCTGGTAAAAATATGAACTTGCAAGTGGTCTGTACAGTCTACAGTGCTTGCTGAACACAAACTCTATTTTTGCATATATCTGTTTAGTATAGATATGATGTTATATGATTCTTAGGCGCTAATATTTTCCTTGAATTTGGACATGTATGCTTTATTTGCCTAAGCAACTCGAAAAACATGGCTTTTGGTTGCGAACATCAGGTAATAATTCTGTTAAAAATATTTATGATCAGACCTTATTTCGTTGTTTTCATAGTGTAAAATCGATTTAATTAAATTCTGGACAGGTTTGACGTTATCTCTTGTTTTGTATGTATCTTTATAAGTCCGTTTTTCATGGTTTTGGTCAATTTAGAAAGCTTATGAAGTTCTCTTTAATTTCTTTGTTTTAATATCCTGCTAAATCAGTTGTTATCTCGTGTCTTACTCTTGTTGGAATGTGCAGGAACACTTCTGTTTTTTGTGCTGCTGGGACTTGCTACAACTACTTTACATGAAGAAGGATTACGAAAGAGAAGTCTAGTCACAAGGAGTCTATCTCTTCTGTCAAACAATTCTTGCAGATCAAATAAATTGATCTTTGAATCTTTGATGGACACCGGTTGTCTTTTGAAATTTACCATGTTATTAGCTCTAGTACTTGTACATTTTAAGTTTTGTTCATTAGCTAGTGTTGGGAGATATTTTTGGATGATTTGGTTGGTTTTGTACTAGATGATGTTATTGAAATGATGTTGGATGATGTTATTGAAATGTAATTAATTTGGTTCTTGAATATTTAAATGTCATAATTTTTTTTGTTATTAAAATTAGTTATAAATGATTTTAATTATGTAACACTCAATGTGTTACAATTGGTAAAAGAGGGTGTTACAATAGATTGTGGACCCCACCTAGATGTGGGCCCCACAGTTGTCCATGTGCAAAATTATATCCTCTATTGTAACACACAAACTATGTTGCTGTAGAGTGTTTAAGATGTTGCTATAGAGGTCTTTAGTAACCACATTTGCTATGTTACCTTAGGCTGTGTTTTGATGTTACCTTAGATATCTATAGTTACTGCAGAGAACCTAACACAGCTGAAGTGTTACCATAGCCCTATTTTGGTCTATGGTAACTTCAAAGAGGGGTCTATGGTAACACAGTTTGGGGGTTACAATAAGCAATCTATGGCGTAGTGTTTGTCCGATCAGGTCAAAGAGATGAAGACTCTGAAGTCTCGGCTTGCCTGAAGGAATGATCAATTGAAGGCCAGTAGGAAAGAGCTCCGAAAGTTGAACAAGAAGCTTTTGCGCACCGAGGATCGGGTATACCAGATGGGTTACGATGATGTCCTGAGGAAAGCAAATTCACTTGGCATTGATCATGTCCCTTTGCTGGAGAAGGGAATGTTCGATCCTGTTGGTTGCGTTGATGTGGACGAACCCCTGATAGTCTCTTCGGATGAGGACGAAGAGTTGGCCTCTGAATAGATTAATCTTTGCACTTTGGCTTTTGAATTATTTGATGGCCTTCGGGCTTGTACTATTTAACTCTGCCTTCGGGCATTTATGACCTGCCTTCGGGCATTTATGACCTGCCTTAGCATAATTATCACCATTCATTTATGCATCTTTGGTCATTTCATTGTGCCTAAGCAATTTCTGTTTTATGCATCTTTGGTCAAATTGTTTTGCCTTAGCATAATTTCTGTTTTATGTATCTTCGGCTTCTGCCTAACATAATTATTCTTACTTTCCTTTTATGCGTCTTCGGCTTAAATTTGCCTTAGCATAATTTTATTTAATTCCATGCATTTTTGGCTTCGGCCTGGCATGTTGTGCATCTTCGGTCGTAACCTAGCTGCCCCCAACTTTTAAGGGGTTTTTGAGAGATTAAGGTCCTTTTCGGTCGGATCAAAATTTTCCTCCCGGCCTTAATCAATGTCAAAGCTACTTAAAAACTAAGACATTTCGTGAGGATCCAAATTTAACTTGGTCGGCCCCAGATTTGGATTCGTCAAGCCTTTGTAACTTAAATTATAATGTACTTAAACACTAAAACCAGCTAAGGGACTTATGTTTTATTCGGTCGGCCCCAAACATGGGTCCTTTAAGCTTAATATCGTGTACTTAACCTTTCGGCTAGAGATGTACTTAAGCTAATAACAGTAGATAAAAATGGAGCAAACAATCTTTCATTAATCATGCCAAAACTTTTACATGGTTTCGATTACAGATTGATGCTAGCTTAGGGAATTCAGAATGAACTTGCATAAAACAAAATACTGAATTAATAAGCAGTAAAATGCGTCCAGTAAGCTTACTGGTAGAAACGGCGAAGGCGAGCGGCATGCCAGGTGTTTTTGATTGGGCTGCCGTCCGAATGAGCCAAATTGTAGGTGCCCGACCGAACCACTTCAATCACCATGTATGGACCTTCCCAGTTGGGCATAAGTTTGCCTTGTTTAGCTGGCATGGAGGTGGCTAACTCTCGAAGCACTAAGTCTCCGACTTGGAAAGATCTCTTCTTCACTCCCGAATCATATTACTGTGCTGCCTGCAGTTGGTACCTTAAGTTTCTTTGGTGGGCTGCCTCCCTTTCTTCCTCCAGTAAATCCACATTCGCCCGGAGTCCGAACTCATTCATTTCCACATTAAACACCAGCGTTCGGTAAGACTCTAACCCAACTTCGACTGGCAGAAGAGCATCTGTTCTGAAGGCCAACTTGAAAGGCGTTTCTCCGGTGGAAGATCTAGCTGTTCTTCGGTACGCCCACAGGACCCAAGGTAATTCTTCATCCCAAAGCCCCTTGGCTTCTCTCAGTCTCTTTTTGATTCAATCGAAAATAATCTTGTTGGCCGCTTCGATCGCCCCATTTCCCTGGGGGTGCCCTACCGAACTGAACTTCTGTTTAATTCCGAATTGAGCCAAGAACTTTCTAAACTTGCTTCCAATGAATTGAGTTCCGTCATCTGACACACACACCATAGGAATGCCAAACCTTAAGATTACCTGCTCCAGCATGAATTTCTTCGCAGCTTCCTCGGTAATGGCCGAAAGGGGTTTTGCTTCTATCCACTTAGTCATATAATCGATCGCCACACTGCAGTACTTTGCTTGTTTGGTACTGGTGGGTAGGATCCCCACGATGTCAACCGCCCACATAGCAAATGGAATCGGGCTGAGGACTGAAGATATTTCTTCGGGTGGTTGCTTCGGTACTGTGCTGAATAGCTGGCATTGCCTACACTTCTTGGCATATTCATGTAACGCCCCCAAATCCGGGGTCAGAAGATTTGGGCGTCACGCTAACAAACTCAATAATTCTAACAAAAATTGGCCATGATGTATTCGTAAATACAACATAAACCTGCTGAATACTAAACTAAAAATCTGAAATCAAAATAAAACTGAAATAAAAATAAAAACTCAATCAAAAGCTCTTTGACCCCAACTCCCAACTCAGGATCTTAGGTTACAGTTCTATAAACAAGAAAACCCAAAACCAACTTAAATACAACTCTATATACAAAACTTATACAAACTTAAATCACCGGTATAACTTCGAATAGAAGTATACCAGGCCAACTAATCAAATACATACTATAACTACTAAAACAATATTTACATACAACAATTCAAACTTTAAATCTAAATACCCTGATCCTCGTCAGCTTCATAACAGCATCCTGCTTCTTCTTTCCACTTTCTGAACTGCGCAGGCTAAGCCTCGCCAACTAGTTTACTGAAAAGTAAGATTTAAAAACAACAAGTGTGAGCCAAAGAATGCTCAGCAAGCTATATATATAGAACTGAACTGGATGAAATAAGAATGCAATAATTGCAATTCAAGAAATAAGAACAATAATATGAGCGAAGGAATGCTCACCCATTTATAATCAATACTATAATTGAAACCTGGATTCTTAACTTTAACAGAAGATTAATATCATTTAAAACATTTATAACTCGAAATCAGAATTTAATAACTTAGAAGGTTTGTAATACTAGATTCAATACTTTTAATACTTTCAAAATACTTTAACTATCGCTTTAACAAAATCTCCAAGAAATTCTCAGTTACTCAAATTTCATTCATGTCGCTAAGCGTTTGCATACCTAGCTGCCTAACCGGCCTGACAATCATGAGTTTGAATAAATAAGAAGATCTCAAATCATTCTCGGTTCTCACTATCACTACGCAACACATGCCACAGTGACCGTAATAACCGTGAATTAGTTTTCACCGTTCAAAACACTAATATAATAACTTTCCATTTCTATACTAACAATACTTATTAACTCAGATCGTAACTTGATATCCAACATACTTGGAAATGAAAATGTACTTTAACTTAAACATTCTATCATGAGAATATACTTGCATAAAACAACGTTCAATAGAATTGGAGTTTTTCATCATACTCTGGAGATTACGGGTGATCAGCCACGTAAAGTCCAGCCAAAAACAATACTCTGGGATCCCCTCACTAGGAACTTATTGACATTGGCCTTTACTACTCTGACCATGAAGCTGGTCCACATTTTATAAAAATTCTTCCAATTCCATTAAACTACTTTACTTTCAAATAATCTCAGGGAAACTATATACTTTAAGAACATTATACTAAAACAAGGAATAAGAATTCAATACATGCAAAAACTTTAACTGAATATTACTATCAACATATAAGAAAGAATAATACTGGCAATAAAATTTTGAGATACTATTTAAACATAATACTTGAATAAAACATTTCCTTAACAATAATCTGAAGGAAAATGACAAAAGCAGTAAGAATTTGAAGGGAATACTTAAACCGAATAGAAACATATTTATCTCGCTTGAACGATAAGCGAGGGTTAGTACACTTGCCTCGATTCCAATGCGTCGATTCGCTACTTACTATACTTCGGTCTTTACTCGATCACGCATTCATTTTTCTTCAATCGTCTCGTCAACACGCTCGCTGGGTCCATATCGAATCCCTAATTATACTCGAAATAATAGTAAAGTACTATTTAGTACATAAACAACCCAATCGATAACTAATTACTTATAACTCGCAAAGAAATACATACATAATTATATATACCCACACCTCATTAATCATCACATATGTACTTAAACACTCATACACATACATGCCTTTAAATATTTAAATCAAATTATTTAAATAACTTTAAATACAGGGGATTTTTAGAAACTTTCGGCATGAAGTATTCGTTTATCGGACTATGGGCACAGCCCCTCAAATACAATTCAACCCTGTTTTTGCAAAAATAAAGCTGCCTCAACTTGCAGCAACATAAAAGAAAACAAGTAAGAAAAGTACCCGCCCAGACATGCGGCACCTAGCACATAATGATTTATGTTAACTACTACTTACGCTACACCAATGACCGTATTTCTCACGCATTTTAATGATACACGTGACAACCAATCACTGATGTTCGTAAGCCCTAGGGTACAACCCCTAGAACTAACTATTACTTACGCTATATCGATGATCACATCACTCAGGTATATTAATTATACTCGTGATAGATAATCATGGATATTCGTAAGCCCGAGGAACTAGTTGTAGAGAATTACACAAGTTCTTAAATATTGACATTTAAGACTCGTGATCTCATTACAACTCCTCGCAGATAAACACATAACACATAAAATAAATCTCATAGTAAATCTTAGATAATTAACATTTAAATCGAAATATACTACTAAAGCAGTTATACAATTACTTAATCGAAATCATTTTAATCCCAAGTACTAATGACTGATAGCCGACCATCAATTAGTCACATAGAATCCCTCACCAAGTAGTTGACGATTATACATTCAACAAATACTAAGACTTGATTTATACCATTTAGGATTTAGCACATAAACATTTACCATTAGGCAAACCATGTACTCAACATATTATCCGACAACTCATAATTACCCACTAACGACCATTAAGCTCGAATATTAACGAGACCACAATTAATTCCGACAATTACAAATAGCAATTAACAATTTATAATTAACAATTATCGACCCTCCGAATTAATTCACAAAATTACCACATCAACTCGCAATTTAAATCAAATTATATTACCACAATAATCTCACCATTTAACTAATTAAATACGAAATTAAATAATTAAAATTACGAAATTATACCCCTTTCGTTTCCGATCCGAAAGTCAAGCCACCGGAGTACACCACCACTGCTGCCTCTCTCCCTCCGCCATCTCTCTCCAGTCATCTCTCTCTCTCTCTCTGCGCGCACAGCCCAGCACAGCACAGCCGCACCTCTTCTCGCCGGAGTTGCAGTCGCCGGAGCTACCCAGCCGCCGGTTGTCCCTCCGTCGTTGCCTCCTTCCGATTGCTCAGCCCCGCCACAAGGATACACACACACAAACACACATATATACACGATTACACACACACACGCAATTTCACACACACACTCGTATATATATACATATACATACTTACAAACACTTCTCCATTAATCTCTCTTCTTTTCTTCTCTTTTCTTTTCTCTCTTATTTTCTTTCTCCCCCCGATCTCTCGATTCTTCTACTGCCTTCTTCTTTTCTTCTAATTGGGCTTAGGCCCACTAACAACAAACCAATACTACACCTCACTTCGGCCCAAATAATACTCTTAAACGACTCTAATAAATTGAAATTCAATAAAATATTCGAAAAATTAAACTTTTCATTTTTAGAATAAAGAATATAAAATTACGAATACCCACATATTTTCGAAATATTTATCGGATCAAAAATGAATTAAAAATGGATTTTCAAAGTTTTGATCCTTTAAATACAATAAAAACTCTAAAATCATTTTAAAATACCACAACACCCAAATTAATCCACCCAACAATTTTAAAAACTCAATAAATATATAAAGATAATTTTACAAAAGATTTCATGATTTTTAAGGCCCCCGATAATTAAATAAAGATTTTTGAAGATAAATAATACTTGATTTAAATATTTTTAAATCACTAAAAATACCAATAAAATACTGGGGCACACATAACTCAATATATACTCAATACTAAATATCATTGAATTCTACAACGATATTCTCAAATCCAATTCCATACTTTAAATACTAATTAACATAATAATAAAATAATAATAATAAATCCTAAAATAATCTGGTATCTTACAATTCAGATGCATCTTCTTTCATCTTCGGCCAGAAAAACCCTTGCCTGAGAATTTTGAAGGCTAAAGATCTTCCTACCAAATGTTCTCCGCAAATTCCCTTGTGAACCGTCTCGAGGGCTAGCTGCTGTTCATCTTGGTCTAAGCACCTAAGTAGTGGTTGACTTGCCGATCGTCTAAACAAACGACCCCCGACCTGAGTATAATTCACCGACCGATGTTTCACTTTCTGTGCTTCCTTTCGGTCAAGTGGTAGAGTCCCCTTCTCTAAAACTGCCCTGATTGGGGCCATCCAGTTGACCCCTTGATGAATTTCCATGCACTGTTTCTTGTCTATTGAAGGCATCTTCATTTCGGTCAGATATATTGAACCATTCAGGTTTTGGGTTTCTACCGAAGCTAGCCTTGACAACGCATCTGCTCGACTATTGTTCTCTCTTGCGATTTGACTTAGTTCAAATGACTGAAAAATCGTAATACTTTCACGTACCTTTGCTGCATATGCCTTCGTGCGAGGGTCTTTCTGTCCGTACTCCCCAGTGAATTGCTTGACCACCAACATTGAGTCACTAAAGGCCCTTAAGTGTTTTACCTCCAAGTTTCTCGCCAAGTCTAAACCTGCTAATAGCGCTTCATACTCAGCTTCGTTGTTGGTTAAAGGAAAAGTGAATCTGATGGCTTGGCATATCTCGAAACCGTCTGGGCTGCTCAAGATTAAGCCTGCCCCACACTTTGAACCTGCAACCGACCCATCAACAAAGATTTTCCATTTTCCTGGCGAACGGATGAGTATCTCTTCGGGTGCTATGTCTTTCGGGCCGGAAAAAGAGCATTCTACCATGAAGTCGGCCAGGGCTTGTGCCTTAATTGCGATTCTTGGAATAAATTCTAAATCGAATTCCCCCAACTCGATTGACCAGGCAACCACTCTTCCCGAAGCCTCATGCCTTTGTAAAATTTTCTTTAAGGGCTGATCAGTAATTACCTGTACCGTTCTTCCTTGAAAGTAGTGGCGTAGCTTTCTCGCCGCCATGATCAGTCCGTAGGCAAATTTTTCTGCATTGGGGTACCTTGCTTCTGCGTCCTTCAGTATGTGAGAGACATAAAACACTGGATGTTGGTTCACTTCATGCTCTTTAACCAGAACGGCTCCGAGTGTTCGGTCATTCACCGCCAAATACATCTGCAATGTTTCGTTCGGGCCTGGTCTTATTAGGAGTGGGGTGTTTACTAGATACTCTTTGACTTCTTCAAATGCCTTTTGGCAATTTGGTCCCCACTCAAAATTCTTCGACCCCCGAAGCACTTCAAAGAATGGTAGGGCCTTTTCGGATGACCTGGATATGAACCTCCTTAGAGCTGCCAGTCGCCCGGTCAACTTCTGTGTGTCCCTTATTGTTTTCGGTGCCTCTATGTCAACAACAACTTTGATCTTTTCTAGGTTTGCCTCAATCCCTCGGGCACTAACCATGTATCCCAAGAATTTCCCACTGTTTACGCCGAACGTGCACTTGTTCGGGTTGATCCTCATGTTATTCTTCCTAAGTGTTTCGAAACACTCCCTCAGATCTTCAGCATGATCCCTGAAAAGGGACTTAAAAATCATATCATCAATATAACATTCCATGTTCCGACCAATCTGGGCCTTGAAAACCTTGTTGATCATCTTCTGAAATGTTGCCCCGGCATTCTTCAAGCCGAAGGGCATCTTGATATAAGCATAGGTGTCGTTCGGTGTGATGAATGCTGTCTTTGGTACGTCCTCGGCATTCATGGTGATCTGGTGGTATCCCGAAAAAGCATCCAAAAAACTGAGTATTTGATGCCCCGAAGTGGCATCTATCAGTTGATCAATATTTGGCAAAGGGTAGTGGTCCTTCAGACAATGCTTATTCAGGTCGGTGTAGTCCACACACATTCTCCACTTGCCATTTGATTTCTTTACCACCACCACATTCGCCAACCAGTCGGGGTAATCTATCTCCTCAATGAACTTTGCCTCTAGTAACTTTTCGACCTTAGCTTGAATGACCTTCTGCCTTTCCATGGCGAAGTTTCTCCTCTTTTGTTTTACGGGCTTGGCTTCGGGAGCCACATTCAAACAATGTTTAGCTACCGAAGGATCCAACCCTGTCATATCTTCGGGGTTCCACGCAAACACGTCGTGGAACTCCCTAATGACTTTAATGACCTTCTCCTTTAGCTCTGGTTCTATGTTTTTTCCGATTTGTTCATCTTTCCAGATTGGCCCACATACAACTCGACCTCTTCAGTTTCGGCAGCTGGTTCGGCAATCGGGTTTGACAGGTCAGCCCCAAATTTTTCCAACTCTATATTCAGCAGTTGATGGCTGCCCCCAGTGTCATTTTCACCTCTTCTCCTCTTTCCAGCTTCATTCATCTCAACATCTTTATATTTTTCCAAGTCTTCCAACATTATGATTCTTGCGGCTTTCTGATCACCTCTCATCTCCCCAACTCCAAATTCGGTCTGAAATTTCAGCTTCAAGTGGGGGATGGAGGACACAGCTTGGAACAGTGATAAGGTCGGTCTCCCAAAAATCCCATTATACGGGTTTTTTACCCGAACAAAATAAAACTTTGCTTCTTTCATCATCGTGTATGGAGCCTTCCCCAATAAGATATTCAGTGTAATAGTTCCTTCGATCGGTACTGGTTGATTGCCGAAGCCATATAGTGGTGCCTCGTGGCACGACTCCAGCTGTTCACCACCCAAATTCATCTTGCAGTATGTTCGGTGATACAGTATGTTGACCGAACTTCCTTCATCGACCAGCACTCTCCAAATCTTGTTTTCCCCGATGACAGGGTTTATGACAAGAGGGTCTTTGTGCGGCCATATCACATCTTCAAAGTCATCTTCCGTGAATGATATCAAAAGTGGTTGCTTGGCTGCACTTGACTGGTAGAGACTATAGATTTGCCTGGCATACTTCTTGCTGTCCCGATTAAGTATGGTTCCTCCGGATATTGTTCTGACTTCACCTCGATACTTCTCTGAACCTTCGGCATCTCTGGTGTCTCTCTTCATTTCTTTGTCATCTATCTTGTCTCTTGGATCTCCAACGAACTTGGTCAGTTCTCTGTCTTTTATCATTTTTTCAATCAATTTCTTCAGGTGGTAACATTTATCAGTATTGTGACCATTAACCCAGGTTTGCCCTTTATCTCGTGGAGAATCTTCGAGATAGGTGTGTTAAGTGGTGTGAACACAGTACTATTTCTATCTCTTCTTTGCTCGGCCCCCTTATCAGGCCTTGTATCATTCAGTCTGCTCTTAATGTCAACACGACCCCTTCGGTCATCCCTTCGATCATCCCTTCTATCGTATCTATCATTTTTCTTGCTCTCCTTGTACCCCCCAATTGATTCTAACTTTCTTCTAATAGCCTCTCCTCTCACATATATATTATTTAAAGATTTAGGAGGCATATCGTAAAGAGAAGATCGAAGCTTCTTACCTTTAACAGGGTCGAGGCCGGCTGCGAGGAATCCGACTGCTTTGACTTTGTCCAAGTTGGTAACCATTCCGGCTTCTTCTTTAAACCTTGCCAAATAGTCACCCAATTCTTCGTTTGGTCCCTGCCTGCAGCGGATCAGGGCTTCGGTATCCTTCTCTCTTCGGCACAAGTGGGAGTAGTGCCTCAGGAATTTCTTCTTTATCTATTCATACGAGCCTATCGACCTAGGTCTTAATGACCTGTACCATATGGATGCATTCCCCTTGATGTATGTCTTGAACATCTTGCAGAGCATCACATCACAATGCCCCATACCAGTCATGAGCGATTCATACTTCTCACAATAGTCTTCAGGGTCACCCTTTCCATTGAACTCGTTCATCTTTGGAAACTGGCTTCCCGGAGGAGGTCGGAACTGTTCAACATCCTCGGTCACCACTGGCTCGTGGCTGACCCTTCTTTCTCCAAACATAGCTTTCTCGATCCTTCAGATACGGTCGTCCGTATGCGGACCTTCTTCCTCCAAATCAGAGGAATAAACCACCTTCGACCGGGTTCTTCTAGAGTTTGATTCAGAGTCCCCTGACTCATCTTCATCATTTCTAGTCCTCGGCCTCTTATCCCTTCGGTCATCCAACTCCGGGTCTTCGGCTTCTAGAGCCTCGCGGAGTGCTTTCTCCTGCAACTCAATCTCCTCCCTTTGGAGCTTTAGGGCCTCTAGCCTCAGACGGTCGGCCTCCATCTTTATGGCCAGACGTTCGGCCACTCTACTGTTCTTTTCTTTCTCCACTTCCTTGCGCCTCCCCTTGGCCTTTTGTTCCTCTCGCCGTTTCAGGAGCATCTCCCTTTGCTCTTTGGGAGACGGTATATCCCCTTCCTCATCAAAGGTCAGGAGCCTTGTGGTAATGGGAGGAGTGGTGCGATTGTTTCCGGCCACGGTACTATCATCAGCTACTGGTATCTCGGTTTCATTCGTCATGATTGACTGTAGGACTCAACACAAAACGTATCTTTACGTTCCCACATACGGCGCCAAATGTTACAACCAGAAATCCGTCCAGCCTTGTTTCGGTCGGACCTGCAAATGAAATGAATGCGAGGGATTGGCCCCCCGATTCACCTCCGGCGTAAGAATAAGTTAACTGGTTTTTGTAAGGTAATATTGAACGTAGAGAGTGTGTGTATTCGTGTCCAGTTGTGAATGAATATCCAAACCAGTATAATCAAACCTTATTCTCTTATTCCGAGCGGTTACCGAAGAGTGGGGGTCGTGGGGTCACGTGTCCCACGTTCTGAGGTTTTCTGAACTGACCGGACCGTTGTAAAAGAAATGGGCTGATCGAACTTTGGGCTTCAGATCATCGGTTCGGCCCATTAAGGAGATGGGCCTCTTACAATAGCTCATAGTGTTTTTAGAAAATGAAAACTTATATTTAGATAAACTATAAAAAATATTGTATTTTATGTGAAAAAAGGAAATTGATTAGTTATTAAAAAATAGAAAATGTAACATGTTTTATCTTAAAAGGGAAACTTATTAGTTATTAGTAATTATAAATAACTAAGTATGTTAAGTAAAAATAACATGTTCCGCTAAATAAGAGTAAATAAGTAAAATCAATAGGTAACGCACCGACCAACCAACAAACCAAACTTTTAATGTTTCAGCTATTATATAATATAGAAACTCATGCGATGCACGGATTTTTTTTTAAATAAATTTTTTTCATTAATTTGAATTAATTTTTCTAAGACATGAATTTCGGGGCTTAATTTTTTAAAAGAGATGATTTGATAATAATTATATAAATGTTATCCGTGATATTTCTAAAAAATGAGGGATTTTAGTTAAAAAATATAGAAAAGATGATAGTTTTTAGTTGAAAAAGGTAATCAGTTAATTATTAGTAGTAATTTTAAAATTATTATTTTATTTTATTAAATAGAATCGCCAGTGATATAATTGGAAAAAAAGATATCTTAGTTAGAGAAAATTAAGAAGGTAATAGGTTTTATGTAAAAAAGGTAATTGATTAATTTATATTCATTATAATTTATTTATGTTGTTTAACTAAATAAAATTGCTCATAATATTTTTTGAAAATGAGAAATTAATTTTATCCGTGATATTTCTAGAAAACGACGGATTTTAGTTAGAAAACATAGAAAACATGATACGTTTTTACTGGAAAAAAGTAATTTGTTAATTATTAGTATTATGATATTATTATTTTATTAAATAGAATGGCCTATGATATGTAATTGAAAAAAAAGTGAGATTTTATTAAAGAAAACAGAAAAGGTAACATAAAAAGTAAAAAGGCAACATGGTTCAGGTCAAAAAGGTACTTGATTAATTTAAAGTAGTTATAATTTAAGTATATTATTTTACTAAATAAATTTGTTCATAGTATTTTTAGAAAAGGAGAAATTAATATTATTCGTGATATTTCTAGAAAAAAGGGATTTTAGTTAGAAAATATAGAAAAGATGATACGTTTTAGCTGAAAAAGTTAGTTTGTTAATTATTAGTATTATAATATTATTGTTTTAATTTATTATGTAGAACCTTTCTTGATATATATATATAATTCGAGAAAGAGAGATTTTTGTTAGAAAAAATAGAAAAGCTAACGTGTTTTGGTTAAAAAATGTAATTGATTAGTTAATAGTAACTATAATATAAATGGTCCTGCTAAACATAGCCCTTAAGTCTATGTTTAAGAAAACATTTTTGCCACGTGGCGAGTTTTTATTGGCTTATTTTTGTGAATGCAGGGGGGCCACATACATTATTATTATTACAACTACTTAAAAAGCTGGAAGAGCCAATTAGAAGCTGCCAGTGGCACCTTAACCATAGCCCTAAGGGCTATGGTTAGCATTTCCCTAATATAAATATGTTATTTTATTAAACAAAATTGGTCATAGAGTTTTTCAAAAAGGAGAAATTTTAGTTAGATTAAATATAAAAAATATTGTGCTTTACCTGAAAAAGAAAATTAATTAGTTATTGAAAAAGAGAAAAGGTAACAGTAACATATTTAACCTGAAAAAATGAAATTGATTAGTCATTAGAATGAATTTTATCTATAATTAATTAAGGATAATTAAATAAAATTATTACCGTAACAACCGACCGACCAACCAAATATTTTATGATTGTAGTCTTATAAATAGAGATCAAGTGAATAGCTAGAACTAGAACTGGGTAAACTTGAATTAAAAGATCCAATATATAAATTAAATCAATTATAGCTCCTGAAGTTCGTCAAAAATGATTCTAAACCCTTATCTCCATAAAAAAACAATGCGTAACGACCGGGAAAATTTCGTGTAATTTATTATGTTAAAATATATTTTCAATTTATTTTATTGTGTTTTAGGTTATTTTTAATGCATTTAATAGGATTATGATTTTTTATTAAATAGGAAAATTATCACATACGTGTTATGTGACTTCTGAGTTCTGTGTAGCATAGAATATTTTATTCTATTTTTCAATAATTTTTTATTTTTAAAATACTGTTATTTCGCATTATAATTTCCGGACCTAACTCCTGTATTGAATTCAAGGCCCTATTTTTTATAAAATTATTTTTATATAATAATAGGATATTTTAAAATGTATTATTTTGTGGGTGAAGGCCCAATTTAACCCAATTTAAAATTTAAATGTCCAAAATAACCAAAATAAAAAGGGTGGCCCTTTCTACCCACCATAAATTCGTCTACCGTATCTAATGATACGTAAGTTCGTCAATCGTATAAAAGCTTAGATACGACGCTTCAAATTTAGAATTCAAGTTGTACGGCACTGGGTTTTCGTATCCTATGTCATGAATCATAACTTAGAAGTTTAATAAATTGTCACCATGGGGAACTTTTGGAATCAGAAATCAAAACCACGAGCATGGGCAATATTTTAAATTGACTTCCAAGGATAGTGAAAATAGGCACTGTCACGTCAATTTAAATCCTATATTTTAAATTCTAAATTCGTATACGTTTTATTCGTTATTCTGAATATTTATAAAACTAAAATGGAAATATTGAATAAAAATGAGCTATTGAATTCTCAAGAGAATACAGGTACAAATTACAATTTTAATTAAAAATATGAATATTTATTACTGAATCTGGCGGTTTGATTTTTAAAAAATCGGGGACCAGTCCCGATTTTTTAAAAATCAAGATAAGTTAGTGTTTAGGATCTAGGATTTAGGGTTGTAAACAACCCTAAATCCTAAACCCTTATACGATTTATTCGTCGTTCTGAAAATTTCTAAAACCCAAAATGGAAATGTTGAATCCCAAAAGTTAACTATTGAACCCAAAAAGAATATGGATAAAGTTTAAGAATTTTATTTAAAAAATTGAATATTTCTAAACTCTAAATGAAACCCGTTAAATCTCAAATGAAAACTATTTAACTCCAAAGGAAATATCGATAAAATTGTAAAATATTAAATTAAAAAATAATATATAAAATTTTTAATATTTTTATAATTTTAATATAGCTTGGCAGTATATAATTAGTACAAGTGTACAATCATAATCTACTTAATACTCTAGCTAGTGTATCGCATAGTTTATAAGAGTAATGCTAAGTACCCTAAATTGGTACCCAAATATTACTCCCAAATGATGTGGCAATCCTTACATGACATGGTGGAAATTTTTGATTGGGTGGTTGGTGTGAATGCAAGGGGGTCCACTATTATTACAACCAATTGAATTGCTACCCTTGGCATTTGAAAAAAAATTTTGGGTACTAATTTGGGGTACCTAGCATTTTCCATTTTATAATGTGGTAGTTTATGAGCCGTGTTTTGTATCCCATTAATGCTTGGCTTTGTGCCTTTGTTATAAAAGATACGGAAGACAAAATGAAGTAATTGGTGGTCATTTTGGGCTATTAATTTAGAGAGGACTATATTAGACCATGCAATCTCAAAATGGGATATTTTGGTAATTCTTTCTTATTTTGTAAGTTATGTACTCCCTCCGTCCCTAATTAGTTGTTCAGTTTCTATTTTTGTTGCTCAAATTGACTTAAATTTGACTGAAATTTATACATATTACATAAGGAAAAATATTTAAAAAAAAATTATACCATTGCAAATTACTTCTAATCTATTTTAATATGTGATTTTCAGTTTTTTAAAATAATAAACGGATTAATTTTAATCTTCAGTCAAAAGTTAGTCAATTTGACCACTGAAAAGTCAAACTGGACAACTAATTAGGGACGGAGGGAGTAGTATTCATAATTTTTGAAAAATTTTGGTATTTATATTATATTTGTTTAAAGATAAAAAGTTTACATTTTTATCCCATAAAAATTATTTTTAAGGCTTAATGATTTTAACTAGGAGTTAAAATATTTTTGGGGTATTAATTTTCAATTAATATAAATAGGAATCAGTTTTTTTTATTTATTAATAATTCATAAAAATCAGATTTTACATATATAAATAAATATAAAAATACATTTTCTCTCCCATGTTCTTGAGGATCAAAGCAGAATTTGAAGGCGTTATTTATATCAGATTTTGGAGTGCTAGTACTCGAATCGAAGCTCTTGGAATCTACTTTCCAAATCCTTCAACAAATCTCAGTTTTGGTAAATTTTCGATTTTATATGAATTTTCGTTTGAATCTACATTTTTAGGGTTCTTGATTAAAATTTGAGGCTTTTAATTTTAGTGATTTTTCAATGATTCTGATGGTTTGTATAGCTTCTAGGGGTCCTAAACAACATGTTTATGTGTCCAATTTCATGGTTGATGTTCGTTTTTGTAGAAAACGAAATTCTAAGCTTATATACGATTTTTGGATGTTTCGTCCATTGCTTGTGTTGTTTAATCGTGTTAGAGGTGTTAAGGGTTTGTTTACCCACGTCCTGAGATTTGTTTTCGTATATAGAACATACGATTTGGTGCTTGTTGAAAAACATTTTTGGCCGGACTTCTTAATGATGCTCGCCGGAATTTGTGATTTGTGGTTTGTTTTGATCGGATTTTTGTGATGTTATTGCCGTCTGGTTATTGCCCGGTTGATGGGCAACGGTTTTGCGTTATTTTGGTGTCGAAAACGGGGTCACCGGAGTGTTTATGGTCGCCGGGAAATTTCCGGATTTCCGACGAATCTCTATTAAAGCTAGCTTGAAGCATTTAATCCTTGAATGTGTGAAGAACATGATGAATAGTGTTGTTTGATCCGTTTTTCTGTAAAAAAAAATCAAAAAACTATTTTTGGTCAAATTTTCTATAAAAACTTTGTGAAATTCAAAATTCTTTTACGAATAATTATTTTATCTCTAAAAATTAAATTTAATTAGTAATTCTTTTTTTAAATAATAATTTAATTGATTTAATTAATTGATTAATTCAGTTTAATTGATTAATTATATTAATTAATTATTATTTAAATATATAATTGATTTAATTGAATTTAAATATTTTTATGATAATAGATTTTTTATTATTATGAGTTGATTAATAAATAATTAATTTGAATATTCAATTAATGTAATCATTAATTGAATTATTCTTATTAATTGCGAATTAATTAAACCGTTTGTCCGTTTTTAACGAGAAAAGTATTTCTGGAATTAGACAAATGACCCGGTTCTTATAAAAGTAGTTTTAAGTTCAAATTCAACTTTTAAATTTGGGTCGACTTTTTATCGAACCTTTTGATAAGTTGGTTATTTCCGGTGATTAGGGTTTTGACCCGTTTTCTGTTTTAAAAACACCGGATAAAATCTTTTCATGATCTGATCTACGAACTATTTGTATTATATTTTTATGTGCTGCAAGTCAGGGCAGCTATTTTCTTAATTTTTTGGGTGCTGCCAGTCTGGGCAAATACTTTCTTAATTGTTTAGGTGCTGCAAGTCTGGGCAGTTCATTTCCTTAATTGTTTACTTTCTTTTATGTTTGCTGCAAGTTGAGGCATCTTTATTTTAGTAGTGTATATACAGTTGAATTGTGGAATTGAAAAACAAGTGGATAGTCCTATTTACGAATACTTCATGCCGAAAAATTCTAAAAAAAAAATCCAATGTATATAGATTTATTTAACTTATTTGATTACAACGATTTGTAGGCATGTTTTGAGTGTTAACTGTTTATGTATATATGTGTTAAGTGGTTGTCACGAGGATTAATGATGTATCTCGAGGATTAATGAATTATTTCGATGATAGTTGTTGTCTCGAGGTTTATTTATTTAATTCGAGGATTAATTGTTGTCTCGAGATTTTGTTTATTTAATTCGAGGATTAAGTGCATTTTGAGGATTATTTATAGATTGAGTTGGATTAAGTTGTTTGCATAATTGTTTATCTGGTTTGCATTATAAGATGTCATTAGGAGTAGATGACGTTTTCTATGAATTACTGACTAGAATTGTTAGATTACTTTTATTTTTACGGGGATTGAGAGGTGGATATC
The DNA here is from genome assembly GCA_037693485.1 of Kitagawia praeruptora. Classification (NCBI taxonomy): domain Eukaryota; kingdom Viridiplantae; phylum Streptophyta; class Magnoliopsida; order Apiales; family Apiaceae; genus Kitagawia; species Kitagawia praeruptora. Next base: position 138,625,798 of record CM075351.1, on the reverse strand, counting down.
GACTTAGGTTTGTCGATGGAGAAAGGTGGATGTTAAAGGAAGAGGATGAAGATGGATAGAGTAATGCTTGCGGTTATTGGGTTCACTGTGAGGCGTTTTAACACCGGGAAAACGTCTATGTTCAAATGTAATATTTTCAATTATTTTCTTTCGACAGAGATATTGTAGACGCGCGGGCTCGATGTCGACAGATCAGACTCGTGGTAATCGCTAAAGGTAAACCAAAGCATGATTAAAATAGAGGACATGATGATGTGAGATAGAAGAAAAAGATAGTTGTATTACTTCGGCATTAAGTAATAGCTAAGGATCAGAGGCAAGTATTTTCCCCTTGATCATCTTAAACACTTCTTATTTTATGTTTCATTGATTCATATCGTGATGAATAGCTATTATTCAGAGCTATTTGTGATTCTTAAATATTTTTGTGCGAACATAGTTACTTGATATTGGTACCCTTGATGTGGGGAATTGTTTAAGATAAACTCTACATATCCTTATTATCGTAGTAAATAATAGGGATGTGACATGTATTTAAAACTAAGCATTTCCTGTTGAATTCAGAAATTGCTCTATTGGATTGGAAAATGGTAAAGCGTAGGAGGCCACGTTGAGTAGTTGGTCCAGCTATATTTAAGGAGGATATGGTAACCATACCATCTTCTTATAGGCTAACATTACTTGCCTATTTTGGTACCCTAATGAAATCCGAATTATACCCACTGGTATAGAAATGTACCGGTGGTTATAAAGGGTCCCATTGCTTATGAACCTGATCAGGGGGCAATGGTGTTATGTCTTTCTTTGTATATATCCAATCCATATCGCCAGAATGGATATTATATATTGTGAGTTGACAGTTGATTCACTTTTGTGACATGTCGAATGATTTCAGTTATGGTTTGAATTATATCACAGTTGTTGATTCAGTTTTCTATATAAACTGGGTATGTTTGGTTTGGTTTGGTTTATCTTGGTTTTATAACAAAATTTTTATATGCTTGCTGATCATTTCTTTCGCTCATACTCGCTGTGTTAAATTCTAACATTTCAGTAAGGTAGTTTGGCGAGACTTATCCGCACAATTCAGAAAGAGAAGAAGCGTGATGCTATTTTGAAGATGACTTGGCTCAAGATGTCTAGATTTAGTGTAAGTTCTATTTTATATAATTGAGTTCTAATATTTATTATTATGTAATATTTAATGGAATTTGGATTCTTGTTTCTAGCCCTATAACCTTAAAGATCTTGGTATGTTTTGGGGTCATAGATGTTATATTTCCAGTGTTGGACAATCACAAGTGAATGATTATTATTAAACAGATGTTTTATTTTGAGGGTTTTCGCATGACGATCAAATCTTCTGACCCCGGATTTGGGGGAGTTACGCAATAAATAAAAATATTTAACTTTGTTTTAAGATGAAATTTCCTTTTTAATGTTGTTACCAAAACTTATCCAAACAAGTGAAATAATGCTCCAATAATTAGCTCACACTATGACGGAAACTGCACACTATTACAAAAACCGTAAATGGTGGGATTACAAACGTAAGAGAGAAGTTGAGGAATAACTTGAGCCCTACCCGTCTACCACCATGGTGCAGTGCTGTTTCAGGTAACTTTCCAGGAAACACCTTGTTCCTTAAGTCCTGGTAACAACACTATTGAAAATGAACCACACTATTTTGTATTTTCTTAATTCTACAGTAACAGACACTAATAAGGCTCCCGGTATTTAGCAATTGTTTGTTATTTCACTGTTAACCAAAAAATGGTTTCTAGACCGTTGAATTAATCATCCAATGACCCTGATTTTAAAAAAATTTGCACTGTACCGCAAAAACTTTCCGCGATACGGGAAAATTACCAAAATGCCCCATGTTTTCACATCAAAAATCTACTGTTCATGTACTGTAGAAACTTTTCGCGGTACGGGCAAATTACCAAAATGCCCCTATTTTCACATTAAGAATCTACTATAGGCGGGGACATTTTGGTAATTTGCCCGTACCATGGAAAGTTTCTGCGATACTTTGTATATTTTTTAAATCAGAATCATTGGATTGTTGATCCAACAGTTGAGAAACCATATATTAAGTAACAGTATTTTGGTAAATATTTTCCAAAGAACGGACCCCTACTAATAAAACAAAAAGACTAGAATAATTATCCTACAAGACTAGTGGAGTTGTGTTAAGAGAATTAAAAAGCCAATGCTGAAAAGTCACGAGAGGACAAAAAGGAGTAGAATTGAACACTAATCATTCAAATAACCACACTTTTCATGTTGCCGTAACTGATAGGGTCATGTCGGTACCTAAACCAAACCAAACCAAACATACCCAGTATATCCCGCTCAGAGCAGGGTCTGGGGAGGGTAAGATGTACGCAGACCATGCCCCCGCTTTATAAGGCAGGGAGGCTGTTTCCGTGAAGACCCTCGGCTGAGTGCACGACCAAAGTAGAGTGTGGAAAGACACATAATAGAAATTGTTAACGAGAAAAAATCATAGCAATACCTGAGCCCATGGCATTCTCCACATGGGGCCTACCCGCCTGCTTTCCTTTGCATTACCCCTGACCTGATACCCTGCCAGCCTGAGAGGGTAGCTCCTGACGAACTATAAAAACAATTGTTAACGAGAAAAATCAAAGCAATACCTGAGCTCATGGCATTCTCCACATGGGACCTACCCGCCTGCTTTCCTTTGAATTACTCCTGACCTGATACCCTGCCAGCCTAAGAGGATAGCTCCTGATGAACCCCCTGCATGAAAAACCACAAGCAAACGACAACCAACCAAGACAACCGAGACACCCAAATCCAGACTACCCCGCAAAGAGATAGGACCGGTAAATAGATGACGATAAAAGCAAGAAAAGAGAACGAAAAGTCCTAACTCTTATTAATATTTAATTATTAATAGTTATTACTTAATTGTACTCACTTAATTTTTTATTGTTATTAATAATTAATCAATTTACCTTTTTAAGAAAAACATGTTATCATTTTCTATTTTTTCGACAATTAAGTTTTAGTTAAAACACATTATATATTATATATTTACTTTTGTCCATATTTATTGTAACTTCTTTTTTACTCCATCATTCTATTTAATAAAATAAAATAAACAATAAATTTTTTTTTTCAGGTAAAACATGTTGCCTTTTCTATTTTTCAATAACTAAATCAATTTTGTTTTTCCGGTAAGACACATTATATCTTATATTTTATATATCTAAAATTTCTCATTTTTTAAAAATATTACGTGCGATTCAATTTAATAAAATAAAATAATTATATTATACTATAATAACTAATAACTAATCAATTACCGTTTTCAACTATAACACGTTACCTTTTCTATTTTTTCTAACTAAATCATATTCTTTTTCAATAAAATCATGGGTAGTTTTATTTAAATAAATTAAAAATTTATATTATAATAACTAATAACTAACCAATTACCTTTTTTAGCTAAAAGTATCATATTTCCTGTATTTCAAACTATTGTTTTTACTGAAAATATCGCATATCGCGGGGAACATATGCATAATTATAGCAAATTATCTTTTTAAGCTAAAATCAGAGTAAATCCATATTTTTCCAAAAATATTACGGACAACATATGCATAATATTTTTTGAACATATGCATTATTATGATTAAATAATATTATTTAAAATTTTAAACCTACAAAATTCATGTCTTAAAAGTTTCAATTGAAATTGAAAAAAACTATATAATATTGAAAAAAAAATTAAGTAACTCTTTTTCAATTATATAATTCAAAAAGATAAAACCAAACCCAAATACCAATGTATGAGCCTGACTAGGAGCATATACAAGTTTCATAATGGATAGTGGCTTGTACTATCCATTATTACTAAAAATAGTAATTTTTAACAATAAAATACATTATTACATCCACTACTTCACTCCACTTTTCAACACTTTACACTATTACACCCACTACTTCACTTATTTTAACAATAAAATCACTATTACACCCATTATTTCATTTATTTTAATAATATTACACCCACTATCTTTGGTCTCCGTGTCCAGCCCCCATGTTAAGAACCTATCGGGACAGAGGGAGTATCACATTTTCTTGAACAAAATCTAGTGTTGCATAATTATATCGTTAGATCGATTTTAAATACATTTCCTTTTTGTTTTACATTAACTTAGAATTAAATATTGTGATTATCTGATATATGAAAGTTCAGTTCTCCATGCATTTTAAATGTGTATACTCGATAGATAAAGAGACAGTTTGCGGGAAAAAGAAAATGTAAACATCTTATTGTGTTGTAGACGAATATTTTGGGAATTAGTAATGAGTTATCACGTGCTTTACAAAGAAAAGATCAAGACATTATAAATGCAATGAAACTTGTAAAGGGTACAAAAAGGTTATTATTGAAGATGGGAAAAGATGGATGGGAGACTTTGATGAATGAAGTTACTTTGTTTTGTAAGAAGCATGATATTGTAATTGTTGATATGGATGAAATTTTTGTTGATCCAAGAAGAAAGCGTCGTAGATCCGCGAGGTATTGACAAACATTCATCATTATCGATTTGACATTTTTAATCCGATAATAGATATCCAACTTGAATGCCTCAATGATCATTTTGGAGAGATGAGTACGGAGTTACTTTTGGGTATGGGATGTCTTGATCAACAAAATTCCTTTCGTGCTTTTGATTGTGAGAAATTGTTAAAATTTGCAAGTTTATATCCACTTGAATTTTCCCCAATGCAACTCATGGAGCTTAAGTGGTCGCTTCTTACTTACTTTGAAGATGTGAGTACGGATGATCAATTCTTAGAACTTGATGGAATTGCCGAACTTGGAAGAAGATTGGTTGAGACGGGAAAACATTTAATTCATCCGTTAGTTTATAAACTTGTGAAATTATCTTTACTTTTACCAGTTGCAACCGCGGGAGTGGAAAGAGCATTTTCGGCGATGAGTATAGTTAAAAATAGATTGCGTAATCGGATTGGAGATGATTGGTTGAATGATATATTAGTAGCATATATTGAGAGTGATGTTTTTATTAAAGTAAGAAAAGAATATATTATGAAGCGGTTTCAAAATATGAAGTCCCGAAGAAACATTTTGTAGATTAAAGTCACTTTTTGCAATACTTTTGGTTGTGACATTAAAGGATCAGTCCACTTTAGTTTATACAAGGTAATGTAGTTATGTGAATATCTTAAATTCTATTTTATAACTTTTTTTTTGTATGATCATGCATCAGATTTTGATATTTCAGTGACATGTTTTATAACTTTTTTTTCAGCTTATGGTTTATAGCCCCTGGTTTTTGTCTATCTAGCATGAAAAATGTTTTTGGCTCTCCTGGACAGCTCCTATACACCTCTGGACAGCAGGTATGAATTTTTTTTTGTTTAGTTTAGAGTACCCTGATTTTGATTCGTGCCTCCGCCACTGCTTGTAGTACTATATATGAGTGTTTGTTTGTCACCCTTTCCTCTTTTTTTGATTCCTACTTTTAAATCTAAATTAAATCATGAAGGTGCCTTGATGCCCTGGAGAGCGTTTTATCTTACGTAAAATTTTAGTAGGATCAAACGTGATATTTTGTGAATTAATATTTTTGTTTTTTTCTGGATGTAATGAATCCTTATTGAACTGAATCACGCCAAAAGGAGAGCTTAATAAACATCTTTTTGGCATTTAAGCTTTTATTAGATAGTGATCTTTCATTTTTCCAAAAAATCTGTTGTTCGATGTTCATATTTTAGTCAGGTCTATTTGTATTTCGCTATATATAGAAGGGTGATGGCCCAGAATACCCACAAATTAAATACACATAACCAAAATATCTACCGCCAGTCAGCGTGTCCCTGAATACCCACGAAACACGCTACTGGTGGTGGAGCATCTTCAGACACGCCACTGGGAGTGTAGTGTCGTGAATACACGCTGTTGTGGGAGCCGTATCACATTGTCACGCTGTTGGGGGAAGTGAACAGTAAGTCGAGATACTCATTTGCAACATGCGTATAAGAGATACGCATGTTGGAATGGCGTATCTCACAGCAACGTCGTCGTCTCCAGAGCCCCCTATAATGGCGATTCCGGCATGAATATTGTTTCTCTTCGTTCATCCACATCACGAACTTTCCCAGCACGTTATATATATCAATAGAATCATATTTCGATTCTCTACACATACATACCAATTTTATTACATTTTAATCGCCGGATTGGAAATCCCTAATTTAACCTACTTTTCGATTCGTTTTTTCGTTAAAGCTGGTTCATGCCCCTGCGGGGCCGGAGGGAATAAACAGACATGGGGATTAGGAAGTAGACAACTCGTATGTCCTGTGGTGATAATTTGGAGGCCGGTAGACGATGAAATGATGGTGAACGCAGCTTTGTCCTTTTCCGTCGAAGTCGCCGGCCATCACACCTCTCAAAATTCTAACAAGTTCGTATGGTTTCTGGCGATGAACAGTACTCTCGGATGCGCCACACCGAATGGCGTATCCCATGCGTAGATAGGGCCACACTTCCGAAAAATTGTATTTCGGGCCTTGGGTACCCCATTTTGAGGTATTTTGGTCATTTTCTCTATATAGAAGTACAAGTTAATATAGTATGATTTCACTTTTGCAATAAAATAAAATAGTATGCCAACAACATGTTGGTGCAGTGGTTGAGCCACTGGCCTCCTTTGAAGGAGGTCAGGGGTTCGACTCCTGCGTGTGCGTGAGTTTCCTAGTTTGTATTAGATTTCCATTCTGTATTTGTATTTCTGTATTTGTAATTCTGTACTAAGCCGGGGGTCCTCTCGGAAACAGCCTCCCTATTGTATAGGGGCATGGTCTGCGTACATCTACCCTCCCCAAACACCACTTTGAGTGGTATTATAACTGGGTACGTTTGGTTAATAAAATAAAATAGTATATAGTATGATTTTATTATTTAGTGCTAAGTATTCCAAAATTTTTATCAAATAATATGACATGAAATATGTCAAATTTTAATTGGGGACGCATATAAATGCACGCGGAATCTTATTATATTATTAGAACAGTTATCATGTTTACTTGTGACACATCAATTTTTTAAAAAAATATTGAAACAAAATTTGAAATATATAACATTATTCAACAAGAAAAGGAAATTATATAACTAGATTTACGAACTTTATTTATATTCAATTCATTCATTCGTTAGAGAAAGGTAATTTAAGACCCGTTTGAAAAATCTTATTTTTCAGAAATAAATTACTTATTCTAGAAAAAAGTTAAGAAATATGTACTTTTTTCTGAAATAAGTAACTTATTTTTGCAAGATAACGAATATTAAACTTCCCATACATATTTTTCTTTAAAAAAATATGTAAATACGAAATTTTTTCCAAAATAAGTAACTTATAAGTTTCTCTTCAGAATTGTCAAACGGGCACTTAGTGGCTTTGCTAATAAAAGATGCACGTACAGAATTGGAGTAACCTCCTTTAGAAAATAATAAAGGATTGGACACCCATTCTACTGTGGCTTGGGCTGGCCCGCTCGTTGATGAGGATAATCAGAATGATCCCCTCAACTCCTTCGAACTACACTTAAATATAATATATTCGATAAAAAATAAACATTTTTTAAATTGATTGAAAGATAAGATATTTTGGGTATTTATTAATTTTAATTAACAATATAATTATGTTTTTATATAATTATCAATTTAAAATTTTTTAAATTTTAATTTAACATAATTTAATATACTTATATTTACTATTATACTAATATTTTTTTATTATAAACAATAAATGTGTTTTTTTATTATAAACAACGTACGTGGATTTTTAATAAAACTAAACCAAACCAAACCATACATACCCAGTATATCCCGCACAGAGCAGGGTCTGGAGAGGGTGAGATGTACGCAGACCATGCCCCTACTTCTTACGGTAGGGAGGCTGTTTCCGTGAAGACCACCAGCTTAATGCACAACAGAAAAATAGTGTGTGATATTTACAAAGGCTTCTTAAATTTTTGGTAAAGATCGCAGTCATACCTGAGCCCATGACTTTGATCACATGGGACTTACCTACGTACTGAAAAAACTCATATAAGCAAAAAATTTGTGGTGGTTGTGTACGTGGATTTTTAATATATTTTATTAATAATTGAAAATACGGTGTGAGTAGCTATTTTAATTAGAAATGAAATATTAATGATTTAAGATATGATAGAATTGATATTTTTATAAAAGGTAATATCTTTAAGTAAAAGTAATTGTGAAAATGACAATGACTAATTACTATTAATTACATTATATTATTATTTATTTTAATAATTAGAATAAACAAACCGAAAATCAAACCATTAAATTTTTAATATTTAAACTTTAATTCAATGTTCCGGATTTAATATCTTAATATAGATTGTTGAATTGTTTCCATTTTGTATTTGCATAATTGGTTAAATTAGCAAAAAAAAAAAAAAAGAAAAAGTTAAACTCCAAAAATTTAGAAAAAGTTTAATGGGTTATAGCTCAATTTTTTTTTCTTCATACACAATTTTTTTGCTTCATATAAATGTATCGCAGAAAACAAAGATAGATCCAGATTGGGATGCGAAATGTGACTTTACAATAATAATTGATCTTTATACTTATCCATTACATCTTCGGTGAGTTCCAGCTTCCATGTATCCGGTGATCTTAAAAACACTTCACCACTCATCATATTCATTTCTTCACTTAGCTCAAACCCCCATGCCCTCCTAGCTTTCAGCAACCTACTAGAATTCCAATTAACAATGCCTATTTCCTTGAGCCGCACTAACTCGTTTGCAATTCTATCTCTATACTGCTTCATCTCGTCCGCTGGTCTGCTACACACACTAGCTTCAGATTTGGCAGATCCCAAAGACACACTAGCTTCAGATTTGGCAGATTCCAAAGACATTTGGAAACCTACTAGCTCCGGCCCATTAATTTCAGGAGACACCACGGGTTTAGTGCACCTCCTATCCTGAAAAACATTGTTTAAAAACTAAATATTCACAGCTACAATAAGCCACCCAAGTTAAAGTGAATGAAGTTGTGTTTACCTTCTTGTAGAAATAAAATTAAAATGTATTCAACAAATTACTAACATACATACCTGCGTCTTGTTTCTTTTTCTCTCCCTTTTTACTTCTGTGTTTCCACAACTGTTGCTGCTGCTGCTGCTTGAAATAATTTCTACATATCTTCTCTTTCTCCCCATTACTCACAAATCACTCATAAAACTATACTACAAAACAGGGAAGAGATATATAAAAGGTGGATTTTAATTGGGTTAAATATCAAGAGTCCCACTCTATGGAGAACCATCTTACGTGGAGAACCACTTAAAATGCATTAAAATTGTCCTTTATATAAGGCCCATGGCGGGGCCCCTTTACAAAAAAGTCTTATAATTCTACCCTCTATCCATTTGTCAAAGAAAAAAAAAGAAAAAAAAAATTCACTGTTCACGTGATGACGTGGTAGTGGATTTCACTGGTTAACGGTGCTTCGCACCTTTTTGTACGGCGCTTCGCGCCTTTATCATTCTAAAGTTGTAAGGAATGGCAATCAATGGTAAAGGCAATAGACGATTGACGGGTGTGTCGAGAGCCTTCGGCCCTCATGACTAACTAACTCATCCGTTTACTGTCTTAAATTGTCAACATTCAAACATGGACAGCCATCTTCAACATTCAACATAGGCAGCTGTCTTAGACTTCAATACTCATTGTCTTTGTTAGTTTGGCACCGTATAGACTTTGGTGCCATTTCTTGTTCTATATATAGCATCTAATATACATGTAATAGATATCTCTGAATATACAAATTACTCTTCTACGATTACTTCCTCTCTATATCTCTACTTACAGAATTTATCATGGTATCAGAGCATGTAAAATCCTAGGGAAAACACAGAAGAAACAAACACAAACACACAAGAAACAAACCCAGAAATTCATCAATCTGTCAAAACTGTCAAAAAATTCGTTTTTCAAAACACACCCAAACACAAATATAAGCATATCACTGGAAAGAGCAAGAGAAGAGGAGAACACAGAAAAAAGGAAACTGGACAACCGGCCATCCACGCGCCCTCACGCGCCTCCGCACGCGCGTCTGCGCCGCCGCACGCGCTCACGCGCCGGCGCGTGAGGCCTTTTCCGGGCAGTTTTTGCAGAAAGTTCTTAAGGGACTCTTACTCCTCTAGTCATCCCAATTCCAACCGTGGTAACACTTTTCAGTTTCGTGAAGATTTATTTTCTGACATATAATTGTATGCATATTTGCGTATATATATATAACTTGTGTAGAAAATACTCCCTTTATTATTTATGTTGTAACTATACCATTGGCTTGTATACATATTTGGGTAGTTAAGATTTAACGAGAAAAAAAAAAGGGGGAATTATTATTGGAATAATTTTTATTTGAATATTTTATAATGGCGGATACCAGCGATTCCGCAATTTCAAACCAAAATACTGCTATAAGTAGCAGTAAATCGGGATTTCATAGTACTCCGTATGTAAGCCCTAAATTCAACGGAAAGAATTTTCTGGAATGGTCCAAAGCTTGTACAATGGCACTTAAATCTCATAGAATGATGAAATATATCAATGGGAAAGCCAAACAACCTTTGGAAAATGATACTACTTTCGATGATTGGGAATCTGAAAACGCCATGGTGTGTTCATGGCTATTTAACTCTATGGAGGTTGATATTCGAAAAACATATATCTTCATTGATACCGCTGAAGATGTGTGGAATTCTCTCACTCGGACGTATTCCTTCTCCGGAAATGTAGCCAAGCAATTTGAGATCAAACGGAAGATGTGGGCATTGGCTCAGGGAAGCCACACATTAGCTCAGTATTATTCTGAGCTTACATCATTATGGAGTGAGTTGGGACATTACACTATATTTGAGTGTAAACATGCTGAAGATCAAGAAAAATATCAAAAGATGATGACTGTAGAGAAAGTGATGAAGTTTCTTGACGGATTGTCTGATGAGTATGATTCCATAAAAAATCAACTTATCGGACAAGTTCCATTTCCTACAGTGGAAGAAGCCTATGGTCGTGTCAGATTAGAGGAAAGTCGAAAGCAGAGCATGGCTCCGGTTGTCTCTTCTGAACGATCTGCACTCTTAACTGGAAATGTTCAGCAATCTGAGCCAGAACAACCTGAACAGGTATCAATGGCTTTAATGGGTGAAAAATCCAGTCTTCAATGTGACTACTGCAAGAAGTTAAACCACACTCGTGAAACATGTTTTATCCTGCACCCTCATCTCAGAATACGAGGACGAGGAGGGCGTGGCCGAGGTGGTTACCGTGGTGTCTCATCTGGCAGAAGCACGGGTAGAGGTATTCCCTTTAGTGCTCATCATGCTGCATCAGAATGTGAGTCTTATTCTTCAACAGGGACGATGACTGCTTCAGAGGTCAACACCCTCCGCCAATTAATGTCACAAATGAACACCACTCCACATACAGCTAATTCTGCCCATGCAGGTACATCTTGTCACTTTACCTCCGATAAATGTCATAATTCATGGATTATTGATTCCGGAGCATCAGCACATATGACTGGAAATTCTAGTTTCCTAGAAACATATAATGGTGAAACAGGCAATATTCGTGTTGCCAATGGAGCTATTGTACCGGTTCATGGACAAGGCACTTCTCACTGCCTCTCATCATCATTGCCGCTATCTGATGTGTTACATGTTCCCTCCTTAACAGCAAACTTATTATCTGTTCAACGTATTACTGAAAATCTTAATTGTTCAGTAACCTTTTTTTCCTCCCACTGTGTATTTCAGGATCTGGCGACAGGCAAGGTCCTTGGCAATGGTAAAGTGGTAGATGGACTCTATGTTATGGAAGGGAATTCTATTTCTCCCTCAACTTATCAGGTGTCATCCAAGTTAAATTCTGCTTTTGAATCTTTGTATCAGTGGCATAGACGGTTAGGTCATCCATCTTTTGGTGTTTTAACACATCTATTCCCTGCCTTAGTAAAACACTGTAAAAAGGAAGATTTCTTTTGTGAACCATGTGAACTAGCAAAACATAAAAGATCATCTTATCCATCCAGAAATAAAAGAAGTTCTACTTTGTTTTCTATTATTCATACTGATGTTTGGGGACCATTTAGACATCCTACACATGATGGGTATAGATGGTTTGTTGTCTTTGTTGATTGTTATTCTAGGCTTACTTGGGTATATCTCCTTAAACAAAAAAATGAAGTTTTTGAGTGTTTTAAATCTTTTCACCACATGGTACAAACACAATTTAATGCTTCTGTTAAAATTCTTCGGAGTGATAATGGTACTGAATATGGAGGCCCGTTTATATCTTATTTGGACACATGTGGTATAATTCATCAAACTTCGTGTGTCAAAACTTCTCAACAAAATGGGGTAGCCGAAAGGAAAATTGGTCACTTACAGCAAGTTGCTCGGTCGCTTATGTTAACAATGCATGTTCCCAAATATCTTTGGGGAGAGGCAGTCATGACTGCTGCATACCTTATAAACCGTCTTCCTTCTAGTGTCCTAAAATTCAAAACACCGTTGTCTTGTGTTCTTGCACCTTCTTCACATCCACTACCCCTTCGAGTATTTGGGAGTGTATGTTTTGTTCATAATCATGCTCCATCTCGGGATAAACTTGACTCTCGGGCCCTCCGCTGTGTTTTCATTGGGTATTCACCAACTCAGAAGGGATATAAATGTTATCATCCTCCATCACGTCGCATATTTGTCAGTCATGATGTTAGTTTCTGGGAGAACATTTCTTACTTTTCTCCAGGTTCCTCCTCCTTGCTTCAGGGGGAGATAAACCGACACAGTCTTGATAGTAAAGCAACAGATGAGTCACAGACACTTCCATTTATTAATATACCTATTCCAAACACTAGTTCAAACAGGTTATCTATTCCTCCACATACGAGTAAAGAGTCAGATGATCTAAATAGACTGGATATTCCAGACTTGATTACATATTCCAGGCGGAGGAAAAATGATATCACCACTTTACCGCATCCAGAGACCTCTGACCTCGAGACAGATCCTGAATCTCCTGTGTTTGAGCCAGAAAATGGTAATACTCTTGATCCTACTCTAGACCTTCCTATTGCTATAAGAAAGGGTGTACGCTCTTGCACTAACCATCCTATCTCAAACTTTGTATCTTATAATGCATTATCTCCATCTTCACTTGCTTTTGTATCATCCTTGTCTAGTGTTTCTGTTCCGAATACTTGGCAGGATGCTTTATGTGATCCTAAATGGAAAGATGCTATGATGGAGGAAATGAATGCCTTGAAACATAATGGCACTTGGGAGTTAACTCATCTTCCCGCTGGAAGGAAGGTAGTAGGATGCAGATGGGTATTCACTGTGAAACAGAAACCTAATGGGCTGATTGATAGGTACAAAGCTAGACTTGTAGCAAAAGGGTATACTCAAACTTACGGGATTGATTATCAGGAGACTTTTGCCCCAGTAGCAAAGATGGCCTCTATTCGAGTCTTGATATCATGTGCAGCAAATCTTGGATGGGAACTTCAGCAATTGGATGTAAAAAATGCATTCTTACATGGAGACCTGAAAGAAGAGGTTTACATGGATATTCCACCAGGTTTTTCTACAGCTGCGACCATTGGGAAAATATGCAAGCTAAAGAAGACTATTTATGGGTTAAAACAATCTCCAAGGGACTGGTTTGGCAAATTTCAGGGAGCAATGATTAAATTTGACTACAAACAGAGCAACTCAGATAACACCATGTTCGTGAAAAGACGGGATGAAAAAATCACAGTGGTGATTGTTTATGTCGATGATATTGTGATCACCGGCAACGACACCTGTGAGATTGCTAATGTTAAACGCAAGCTTGCCTCTGAATTCGAGATGAAGGACTTGGGAAAACTACGGTATTTCCTTAGTATTGAGGTCTCTAGAAGTCCAGGTGGTATCTTCCTCTCACAACGGAAGTATACACTTGATCTTCTGAATGAAACAGGGATGTTGGGATGTAGACCTGCAGAATCTCCAATAGAAGCAAATCATAAACTTTGTGGAGATACTGGTGAAAGTGTCGAGAAATCTCAATATCAAAGGTTAGTTGGTCGACTAATCTACCTTGCACATACAAGGCCAGACATATCATATGCAGTGGGAATTGTTAGTAGGTATATGCATGATCCTCGTCAACCACATTTGGATGCAGTCTATATGATATTAAGGTATCTTAAGGCTGCTCCTGGAAAAGGAGTAATGTTTACTAAAAACAATCATCTCTGGGTTGAAAGCTATACAGATGCAGATTGGGCCGGATGTCAAGACGATAGACGATCTACTTCAGGATATTGCACATTTGTTGGTGGCAATTTGGTTACTTGGCGAAGCAAGAAACAACCTGTGGTTGCCTTATCTAGTGCTGAGGCAGAATATAGAGCTATGGCTAAAGGTGTACGTGAATTATTGTGGATAAGATTGTTCCTAGAAGAATTGGGACTTGCATCTGCAACTCCAATGAAGCTGCATTGTGATAACAAAGCCGCTATTGCCATCGCACATAATCCAGTACAACATGATCGGACCAAACATATCGAAATTGATCGACACTTCATAAAAGAGAAGATCAATAATGATACGATTGGTATTCACTTTGTAAGATCAGAGGACCAGATAGCTGACATATTTACCAAAGGTTTAAATCAGAAGATGCTTCATCCACTTATTGGCAAGTTGGGCATGAGTGATATCTATGCATCAACTTGAGGGGGAGTGTCAACATTCAAACATGGACAGCCATCTTCAACATTCAACATAGGCAGCTGTCTTAGACTTCAATACTCATTGTCTTTGTTAGTTTGGCACCGTATAGACTTTGGTGCCATTTCTTGTTCTATATATAGCATCTAATATACATGTAATAGATATCTCTGAATATACAAATTACTCTTCTACGATTACTTCCTCTCTATATCTCTACTTACAGAATTTATCATAAATGCTTCGCATTTCCACGACAAGTTTTTTTTTTTTTTTTTTTTTTTTTTTTTTAAATGGATAGAGCCAATTATTTTAAGCATTTTTTGTGAAGGTACCCTTGGCGGGGTCCTTATATATAAAGCAATTTTAATGCATTTTAAGTGGTTCTCCACGGTTCTCCACGTAACATGGTTCTCCATGGAACAATGGCCTAAATATCAAATTGGTCGTTGATTGAAGCGGTGGTCATATATCATTTTATTCACTGATTTCACCAGGGTCTCATTTGAATCACTTAAGTCAGAATAAATATCAAACAGATACCTATTTATTTTTAGTTAAATCAAAGAAAAAAATTAATTATGAAAAAAACAGAATCAGTATAAAGGGTGTCTAGCAAATCATCTGTTCTTTTATGTGGGCAGCAAAACCCTAATTTAGAACACAAAAATGATACATAAACTAAGAATTCAAATGTTACATACATTCATCAAATGGGAAGCAACGCAATGTTAAAATCACTTCAACAACAATTATTATTTCAAAACAGAATCAATTACTTAACACAAGGCAACACCCCCACAAGTCCACAACCTTAAACAAACAACTACAAGTAAGAAAAACCATTCCGACAAACATTGAAAGCTACATAGATTGCCTATTAAAGGGTTTCTACCCTATCAACTGTTCTAATATATGGTCAACAAAACCCTAATTTCAAAAAAAAATTGAGTTAAAACTTAAATGCTACACACATTTATCAAATCGGAAGCGAAGCAGAGTCAGGATGACACCAAACAGAATCAATCACTTAACTTAATCAAACCCTATTGAGATGAAACAAGTATGAATAAACACATATTGAACAATGAACAAAAAAAAAATGATCAAACAGAAAATATATTATAAGTAAGATGGTAGTGTGACTGTGTAACAAAGAAAGTAAGAAGAGGAGAAGCTAAAGGACCTTTGAAAAATGACTTTGCAAAATCTAGTGGTTCTTGAAAGATCATCTTGGGGACTTGAAGCTCGTATGTTGCAAGATCCGGGTACGAAACGGTGCTGAAGAAATAAAGAGGTGATTATTTGATGATGAGTAGGTACCCTAAATTGGTACCCAAAAAATGCTCCCAAATGATGTGGCATTGATGAGTTGGATGCATGAAGGATTTTAATTGGTGAGATATTTATGGCCCTGGCGGGCCCATTGTAATTATAACCATTCAGATAATGACACGTGTAATTTGGGAAAAAAATTGGGTATCAATTTGGGGTACCTAGCATTTTCCTTTGATGATATACTGATAGATATGTTTTGAGGTTTTATAATGGCTGCTATATATGCCCTTTAAAGTTTAAACCCTTGGATTAAGGTAGCTTCCCGATGATTTTGGATGGGCAGCTGAATCGTCCCTATTTTTGGAAGCCCAGCAACATTTATTGTATTTGGAATATACAATGTTCCTACTCACGTATGGCCTGCTTGGTTAGGCCCAAAGCCGTGCTTTTCGAAGCAGGCCCAATTATGTAGGTGCGGAATGCGTTTTACGTATTATAAATTTAAATTTTTAAAAGTTAGTTTAGTTTCATAAATAAATTTTTTAATATTATTTATATAATTAAATTCATAATTAATTAAAATTGAACATAATATAAATATTCTAATATTTATAATAATCAATTTTAAAATTTTAGATAATATTTTAGATACCTAATATTAATCAAATGAAAAGTCATAGATTCTAAAATTTTAGATTATATATTTAAAATTTTTAAAATCGATTTACTATTTATTTTTAGTTAAATCAAAGAAAAAAACTAGAAACTCAAATATAAATAGTAAATAAATTTTAAAAATTTTAATATATTATTTAAAATATTAGAATCTAAGACTTTTCATTTGGTTATGGTGCCATTGAAGAAAAATGTATAAAACTTAACAAAAAAATATTTTAATTCTCGATCACATATTTATAGGTATTTGTTTGATATTTATTCTGATTTAAATGATTCAAATGAGACCCCGTTAAAATAAGTGAGTAAAGTGATATATGTCCACCACTTCATTGACCAATTTGATATTCAACCCGATTTTAATTACTACTGTAGAGAAAGGTGTAACTGTCTTTCATAGTTATTAATATATTCCATGTGTCCAAATCAATTGTTTACACTTTCCTTTTTGGGACATCCCAATCAATTTTTTATGTTTCTTAAAATAATAAGTTTTAACATTATTACACTCACCACTTCACTTATTTTAACAATACTTTATACTATTACACCCACTATTTCATTTATTTTAATAATAAAATCACTATTACACTCACTATTTCATTTATTTTAATAGTAAAATCACTATTTCATTTATTTTAATTATAATTCTTGATCTCTGTGTTAAAAGCAAATGATAACGAATAGTTGGAACGGAGGAGTAGAAATTAATAGGCCGCGGAGGAGTTTGAGCATGTACAATGCTTGTCTAGTGCCGTGCTGCCTCGGGCCTCGTAATTTTTTTAGCATTGGATGAAAGACTGTTGGACGAAAAGACTTGATGAAAAGACTGAAAAAGCGGGCTAAGGGGGTGCTGGGCAGTGCCCATATACTGCGAATTTAGATGTCTTTTTTTGCTTTTTAATTACTTTCATCAACTTCATCCCTTCAACTCTAATTTATGTATGGTATAGTATATAGGTTCCGGTCCTGGCAAATGTATGTCAGGGACGTGTTATCTAATATACGATTTCTAAGTCGTTGGATCAATTATCTAACGGCTATATTTTAAAAAAAAAAATCCGCGGTACGGAGAAATTATCAAATTACCCTCCTGTTTTCACATCAAAAATCAACTGTTCACCGTACCGCAAAAATTTTATGCGGTACGTGAACAATAAGAACTTTTTTGTAATTTCTCCGTACCGCATAAAGTTTGTGCGATACGATACAATTTTTTTAAAAATTAGGACCGTTTGATATTATAAAACCGTATGTAGAATAGTGGATCTATGGCATGCGCATGCCATAGACCGAAACCCATATATATATTAGTTATGATATATATAAACTAAAATGAGCAGCGAAAACTACAAAACTAACACTCCAAAATCAGTAGCATGCTCGATATTCAAAAATCCCAAAACCCAAATGCACTTGTTATGCTCGAATCTGGCATAATAATTATCATGATTTAATTGGCTGAATTAAAGGTTTATAATCTATGATGGGCCTAGAAAACAACAATCGGGTCATTAAAACCCACTACTGGAATCAGCCCAACATACCTCGGCTATAATACCTCGCTAAAGGCCACCTCGCTAAAGGTCACCTCGCTACAGGAGCACCTCGCTTGCAAGAGGTCGCTTCGCTTTTGTCATCATATCTACAAACAACGTTGGAATCGCTATCTCACTCTTTATTAGAAGGCTCATGGCCAGACCCAAGGTCGCATGAGTAGCTGGACGCAAGGGATCACTTCGCATGGCCTGATCCCTCGAGGTCGCATGCAAGGCTCTTGTTACTTCTCTACTGGCCAATTCTATCCGTTCGAGATTATGGGCTTCCACATCTGGGCCTTGGATCATGGATAGGGTTGATGACTTACTGCCACGTCAGTCCTAAATGAGTGGGCTTGGACTTTGGCTTATCACTTAAAACCCTAGCCCGCCTAAGTAACTTGTTCACCAAGAACTACGTCAGGCTTGATCCCTATAAATAGGGTACGTAGGCACCTTGATACGATATGAGAAACAGTTTACCTAAAATCACCTATCAAGCTCAGCCACATTCATACACACAAACCCTAATCCCTATTCTTCTTATAGTAAAATATCCGTATTTTGCTCCGTAGATCCAGCAAACCTCCAAAAACATTGTTATACAATATTCTCCCTATAACATCTGGCGCTAGAAGGAGGGGCCTAGTCATAGATTGGGAGAACGATGACTAAATCGCACAAGAAGAGAAACGGGGAAGGAGAGACACCGGGGTCGCATAGGAGGAATAAGGACGACCCCCAGAAGAGGAACCCACCAGAAAGCGAGGCGCATAAAGAAGGAATCGTGGAGGAGGTTGAGGATGAGTTAGAGAAGGAGCGAACACCCCCTGTCCAGCAGGTGGCTTTAACTGGCGAAGTCATGTCATTTTTTGAAGGGCCTCGGTGATTAAATGATCGAGGTGAGGGAGAAGATGGCTAAGATGGAGAAGCGACACAGTTCTAGGGGCATCAAGAGGAATGCGAGGATAGGGGAGCGAACTCATCAAGCGAAAGGTAGCAAAGCCCCCAACAAGCAATTAATAGGGGACTTTGAGGATGTATCAACAGATCAAACGAACCCCGATTGGCACGAGGAAGAAGCCACCATGGATAAGGAGAAATCGAAGGAGAAGCCCGCTTCGTCTGAGGGAAGGTCAGTAAGTGTCTTTGATCGGGTTGGAAAGAGACTCAGCGAGCATGATCTCCGTCTCAAATTGGAGAAACTTAAGGCTAATAAGGACGGAGGATCTAAAAATAAGAGTAAGGGCTCTCATCGACCCTTATCTCTTCGAAAAGATCGTGAGCGGTCACATCGTCGCAATGACAGACCCCCCTCTCCTCGTAAAGAGCGTGAGCGGTCCCATCATCGTGAGGACAGACCCCCTTTCAATCGAGAGCGTGAACGATCCCCACATCGCGAGGAAGACCCTAAAAATAAGGATCGCAGGAATGACCAAGAAGAGTCTAGTGCCCCAAAAAAGACTCAATCTCATCATGCAAGCAACGGAGAAAAGAAAGACGGAGACAAAGAGGCTAGGATTGGGGATTATAAGCTAGAGGAGTTGAAAAAGGCATTGGATGCGATGAACAACGAGAAGGGGATTTTTAGCAATATGGGTTCCTCCTCACCATTCAATCATGAGATTCGAACTACACCACACCCTACAATATTTCGTGGGCACCATTCAGACATGAACTATAATGGGAACACTGATCCAGCTGAGTTCGTGATTCGCTTCAACAATGAGATGGATGTATACCAGGTCTCACAACTAGCGAGGTGTAGGCTGTTCGCGGCCTCGCTACGGGGAAGTGCTCAGCAGTGGTTCTCGAAGCTAGGGTCCCTAGTTGTCATAGATTCTTGGGAACAATTCGTGGACATCTTCATCAAACAGTTCCAATCTTCAATGCTCTATGCACCTCCTGTGTCCACATTGGCGATATAAAGCAGAAGGAAGGAGAAACCTTGCATGACTACTTCAAGAGGTTCAATGCTAAAGTACCTCGCGTGCGAGGTGCAAATGACGAGGCTGTTAAGAATTTCATTATTGCTGGGGTAAGGGAAGGAACTAAATTCTGGAAGAAACTACAAGAGCAAACCCCTGGTACACTTTCAGAGTTGCACAGGGTCGCTGAGCCCTTCAATCGTGTTGAGAAGTCACTTGCAAATTTGAAGAAGAATAATGAAAGGATTAGCAGTTGGAGTAGGAACAGGGGAGTAAAAAGAAAGGACTCCAGAAGTCCAAGGCGAGGACGGGATCGAAGTTGAAGCCCCAGTCCAAGAAGGAGAGAACGTGATCCTTTGAGGTGATCCCCTCCTCGAGCTCGCCCTGCGAGGAGTGAAGACAAATATATTCCTCTGGTCGCCCCAATTGATCAAATCTATGCAGTCAATGCAGACAAGGGGGTATTTAGGAGGCCTCCACAAATGGGTTCGAAGGAACTGCCGACACTAGCAAATATTGTGCCTTTCACGAACAAACAGGACATGATACAATGACCTGCCGGGAGCTCAAACAGCAAGTGGATCAGTTAATTCGTGATGGAAAGTTAACTGAGTGGGCCGTTCGCGAGGTGAAGAAACATAACCCCAAGTCTGGCCTTGGTTATAATCAAGCTCCGCCACCTGAACAGAATCCAGTCATTAAAGAAAGGGAAACGCGAGGCGGAAGTATTCATGTGATAATTGGTGGACCCCACCTCGGGGGGGACAGCAATAAGGCCAGAGAGAGGTACGCTCGCGAAGCTCAAGGGCGACCCCTTACTAATGTTCATCACCTGCAGGAGCGACCCCCAAAGCTCATCAAGGGGAAGATACGAATATCATGTTCACTGAAGAAGATGCGAAGTGGGTCCAACACCCTCACTCGGATGCCCTCGTTGTCCGAATTCGCATTGGATCGCAGAATGTTCACAGGGTCCATGTGGACAATGGAAGTGCAGTGAATGTTGTAACATACGAGGTCTATCAGAAAATGGGGTTCGTGGATAGAGACCTTACCCCTACCGTGGGGCACCTTTACGGCTTTACCAGAGCTTCAGTCAACGTCAAGGGCCTCATAAAGTTTTCCGTCACTTTAGGGGACGAGCCCTGTATTACTACCCAGATCGCAGACTTTATGGTGGTCGATCAACCTTCAGCCTACAATGCTATTGTAGGGAGGCCAATACTTAAAGAAATGAGAGTGGTCACTTCCATTTACCATCTCTCTATGAAGTTCCCTACCCCAAATGGAGTTTGATGTGTTAAGGGAGCATAATATGAATCCCGTGAGTGCTATAACAAGGCCCTCAAGTCAGCAGAAAGAGGGAGTAATTCTATGACGGATAAGATGGAATGCGAGGAGAAAAGCAGGCCTCAAAAGACAACCTTTGTACCTCCAACAGATTGTAACATGATCTCAATTGAGGAGCTCCCAGCTGAATATTTTGATAATTTGGGAATTCAAGCAGAACCAGTACCAGGTGCCTTGATGATGGGAACCTCGCAGCCAGTAATGGTTCTCCAGGAAGGGATCGTTGAAGAGGCTACAGATAGTGACAGCGAGGAGAGCCCAGAGCAGGCCGCTGTGCGAGCCCGAAAGGGAAAATGGGTTCGCAAGGAAACATCTACACTAACAGAACTACCAGATGGGATTATGCAGACAACAACTGTTGTTAAGGAGTATGGGCACGCGAGTGCCAACCCCTGTGAGGCAGAATCAAGTCAGGCTCGTAAGTATGATCTTAACCTTGATCCTCGCATCCCAAAACATGTGGAGCGAGTCGGGGCAGCTGAAGACGTAATTCCTGTCCTCGTTGATGTGCAAGACCCTTCGAAGGTGTAGAAAATAGGGTCGCAACTCAGCCCTGATTTGAGAGAAAGACTGGTCACTTTTCTGAAGGCCAACATTGACGTGTTCGCCTGGTCGCATGAAGATATGGTTGGGATCAATCCTAATGTGATATGTCATAATCTAAACTTGGATCCAAGCAAGAGGGGAGTCAGACAGAAAAGGCGACCTATAAGTGGTGAGCGAGCTGAGGCTCTCAAAGAAGAGGTGGACAGGCTCCTCAAAGTCGGGCTCGTTAGGGAATCGTTCTACCCTGATTGGCTCGCGAACCCTGTCCTCGTGAAAAAGCCAAATGGAAAGTGGAGAACATGTGTAGACTTCACCGACCTTAACAAACATTGTCCCAAGGATAGTTTTCCACTACCAAGGATCGATCAATTAGTGGATGCAACAGCAGGGCATGCACTTCTTTCTTTCATGGATGCTTATTCTGAGTACAACCAAATACCCATGTATGGTCCTGATCAAGAGCACACCTCGTTCATCATGGATAGAGGTCTCTATTGCTACATAGGGATGCCCTTTGGTCTCCTTAACGCTGGGGCTACTTACCAAAGGCTCGTTAATATGATGTTCGAGAAACAAATCGGCAAGACAATGGAAGTCTATGTAGATGACATGCTAGTCAAGTCTAAGGAAGCTGGGGATCACATCTCTCACCTCGCAGAGATGTTTGATATACTAAGGAAATACAGAATGAAGCTCAACCCCCAAAAGTGTGTCTTTGGAGTCGAATCTGGAAAGTTCTTGGGGTTCATTGTCAACCATAGGGGAATCGAAGCGAACCCTGCAAAAATAAAGGCTTTAATGGACATGCGATCCCCAAGAAGTGTGAAAGAAGTTTAGAGTTTAACAAGAAGGATCGCAGCTCTCAATCGGTTCGTTTCTAAATCATCAGACAAATGCCACGAGTTCTTCAAGGCAATTAAAAAGGTTGGAAAGAATTTTGAGTGGACCTCTCAATGCGAGAATGCCTTCTAGAAGATAAAGGAACACCTGGGCTCGCCACCACTTCTCTCGAAGCCCCTTAATGGCGAGATCCTCATTATCTACCTCGTTGTGTCTGAGCACGCGATCAGTGCGGTATTGGTTCGCGAGGAGGAGAAAATACAGTACCCAGTGTACTACATCAGTAAAAGGATGTTAGATGCAGAAAAAAGATATACCAACATGGAGAAGCTCGCTTATTCTTTGATTTTGTCCTCGCGAAAGCTAAGGCTATACTTTCAAGCCCATAAAATTGAAGTTCGCACAGCCTACCCATTGAGGCAGGTAATGCATAAGCCTGAGTCCTCAGAGAGATTGCTGAAATGGACGGTGGAGCTCAGTCAGTTCGACATTGAGTTCAAACCTCGTGGCCCAATAAAAGGACAAGCACTTGTAGACTTCATTCTGGAGTTTCCTCCCCAATCTGAGGGAGATGACTGGGCGATCATAGTAGCTCCGGAGGCAACAGTTAGCGAGGCCAAAAAAGAAAATTCAGCCTCGTGGTGGGAACTATATGTAGATGGGGCATCTAACAAAGAAGGAGCTGGGGCTGGCATCGAACTTGTAACTCCAGAGGGTCGCAAGATTCAAAGCGCAGTACACTTTGCCTTTGAGGCCATTAATAATGCAGCAGAATACGAGGCCCTCATCATTGGCCTCAAACTTGCCCTGGAAATGAAGGTGGAAAACCTCACAGCTTACAGCGATTCTATGCTAGTAACATATCAACTTTGGAGCGGATGACAAGCAAGGGGTGAACAGATCGAGCTATATCTGCGATGTGCACAAAGGCTGATTAAAAAGTTCAACAATGTTAAGGTGGTTAACATCAGAAGAGAAAAGAATCAAGGGGCAGATGTGTTGGCAAAATTGGGGTCGCGCCGCGAGGCCACCTTACTTGGAATTACCCCCCTGGAAATTCAGACGAAACCTAGTGTACCAGAAGAGTTTATCATGGAGATAGCGACCCCAGGGTCGACTTGGATGACCCCAATATGGGAGTATGTGAAAAATGGAGCTCTGCCTCAAGATAAGAAAGAAGCAAGGAAGATCAAGTATCAGGCTGCTCGTTATGTCATTTATGATGAAGTCCTGTATCGAAGAGGGTTCAACACCCCGCTGCTGCGATGTGTAGATGGTGAAGAATGTACCTACATTCTGAGAGAGGTGCATGAAGGAATATGTGGCAATCACTCGGGGGGTAGTTCATTGGCCCAAAAGATTCTTCGCCAAGGGTACTATTGGCCTACACTGAAGAGAGATGCATTTGAGTTTTCAAGAAAATGCGATGCCTGTCAGAAGATCACCAACTTCAGCAACGCTCCTGTCTCTCAACTCACCTCGCTAGCGAGCCCATGGCCCTTCGCCATGTGGGGTATTGATCTAATTGGAGAACTCCCAAAGGGTAAAAGAGGACTTAAGTATGCAGTAGTGGCTGTTGACTATTTCACCAAGTGGGCCGAGGCCGAGCCACTTGCGACCATCATTGCAAAGAAACTCAAGGACTTCGTGTATAGAGCAATTGTGTGTCTTTATGGGATCCCTTATCAACTCCATTCAGATAACGGGAAATAATTTGATAGCAAGGAGATGAAGGAATTTTGTGGGAATCTGGGGATAAAAAAGAGTTTCTCTACCGTGAGTCATCCCCAAACAAATGGCCAAACTGAGGCCATCAATAAAATTATCAAGCACACTTTGAAGGCTAAGCTAGAAGAAAGCAAAGGCAACTGGCCTGAGGAGTTACCAAGGGTCTTATGGTCATACAACACGACCCCAAGGACCACTACCGGGGAAACTCCATTTTCTCTAACTTATGGTTGCGAGGCCATGATCCCAGTGGAGGTAGGCTCGGGGTCGTTCATAAGGGAGCACTACGATCCCGATGCGAATAAGGTCAATCATAGACTTTATCTAGACATGATAGAAGAAACTAGAAGCGAGGCTCAGCTGCGCCTCGCGGCTTATCAGCAAAGGACAACAAGGTATTATAATGGGAAAGTCAGAGTACGATCTTTACAGGCAAGCGACCTAGTGCTCAAAAGGGTTGTGCCTAACACCAAGGTCCCGGGTCATGGAGTTTTTGGTGCCAATTGGGAAGGGCCTTACAAGATCTATGCTACTCTTTCAGAAGGAACTTATTATCTCAAAGATATGAACAACAAAAAAATTCCGCGAGCCTGGAATGCGGAACACTTGCGCAAATACTATCAGTAAAGGCCTCGTCCCTGGTAGCTTCTATCTGCAACTATTTAGCATGAATAAATTCAAACAAAATATTAGGGGGTAGTGATCATATAGACACCTCCCCTTTATGATGTAATGATATTTGGGCCTCGCCCCACTTTGTAATATTTGGGCCTCGCCCCGCTTGTCAAAACTTTGGGCTTCGCCCCTATCAATAAAAACTGGGCCTTGCCCCATTTATTAATATATGAGTTCGTTTTCTTTACGAATTACTTGTTATTTTGCATTCAAAATAAACTTGTTTGTTTGTTAGCATTTATATTTTAAGGTCCAAGCCATCTCAACGATGCAGGGATCACTTTTTAATCTTTGGGCCTCGCCCCTACTTTATCAATTATAGGGCTTTGCCCCTGCTTTATCAACTTTAGAGCCACGTCTCTAAGTGAAAGGAACACGAATCTAAGTTTGTTCAAAGGACTTCGTACCTGCGACCACAGACTAGTAATGGCGAGGCCAGAGTACTCAAGTTAACAGTATGTTGTATGCAAAAAAGTACAGACACAGGATGAAGTTAAAGCGATGCCAATTCAAAATATAAGGGTCGCCATGCGATCCCAATGCAGTTCAAGAGTTAATGGTTTCGAAGAAAAAATATTACATCTTTCGAGGTATTCAAAGGGTACCCGCATCCCTGGTTCGAGAATTCAGAATAATTTAAATAAAGACAGAAGATTTAAGCAGCCTTGTCTTTTTTGGCTTTGGTCGCCTCCTCAGTTAGCCTCGCCTCTTCTGTGAGTTTGGCCTCCTCTGCGAGCCTAGATTCCTCTTCAAGCCTCGCCTCCTCAGCATCCTCCTCTACGATTTCTTGCTTGAAAAGTTCAGCATAATCAGCATTACCTGGTCCAAGTTGATCCCAGTCAAAATCTGGGATCGTTCGAATAAATCCCTTCATGAAAGTGACTTGACCCTTGGTCAGGAATGTGTCTTCGGCAGTAGATAGTGCGGCTTTCGTAGTAGCCAAATCGCTCTCCAGTTGTGCGATTCACTCATCTTTTTTCTTGGCAGCCTCCTCGCTGGACTGCTGCAGCTCTTTCAGAGATTTTTCAAATTCATTTCTTTCCCAGCGAGCAGTTGTTAGGTCTGTGCGGATCTGAGCAGTGTCTTGGGAGAGTTTCTTCTTGAAGGTCTCCTCCAAGGATCGCTTATCTTCAACCTTTTGGAACTCAAGTACCTTGTTCTTCTTGTCTAGTTGGAAGAAATTTTTGGTATGTGCAGCCTGGCGGATGAAAGCTTCTGCGAGGCACTTTGTCAGAGCATTAGCATTTTCTTCCGGGGTCGCCTTCCACTAGCCGGAAGTTTCGGCTTCCTTCGTATACTTCTCTCCCAACGCCGCAAATAGATGCTGAGAGGGGGAAGCAGCTATGACCCCGGAAGGAAGTTGGGAGAGTGCATCTGTATGTCCATCTTTTCTTGCCCGCTTGATAGGAGTCTGGTCAGCGAGGTCTAAGCCTTGAGTTCCAGCGAGGCTGGTTTGAGGAGGTGGATCGTTGATCACTTTTTGTTGAGGAGCTGTTGTTTTTGAAGGGGTAGGAGCTTTTGGAATAGAGGCTGCTTTCGACCCTAGGTTTTTCTTAGCCCTTGGCTGAAGGAAAGGAGGAATTTGGCCTTTGCTCGACATTCCTGCATGGAAGAAGGACAGAAGAAAGTTAGAGGCAGTTTATCAGTAGTAAAGTTATGAAGACAATTAGCATCGAGTAATGAACATGGGAAAACTATTAATATGAAATGCGAAGATTGTAAATCTGACATATACCCTCATCTACAACTTCTATACGCGAGGATGAGGCTTCTCTTATCTTTCTTTTACGCGAGGACCTCCTCGCGGTAGAAGGCCCCGCTTCAGGAGTGGACCATACGCCTTCTTTAAGGAATCCACACTCAATTAAATTTTCTAAGGATAATAAAGTTCTAAGGTTTCTCTCTTTCTTAGTGGACTTCGTCAGTACTTCATCGGCTCGTCGTTTTTCCTCACCTTTAAGAACGGTGCGAACCGGGCCAACTGCGATGACTAGAAAAGGTTATCAATTTTGAGCATATTTTCAGGGAAATAGAGGGGAACAAGTGGCATGAATAACTCACCAAGGAGATAGTTGAAACTTGTTTTGATTCTGGGGACCTCATGTACGTACAAGAAAGGCTCCTTCCACGAGCCGACGTTACTTATCCGCCCAGGAAGAAGTTCTTTCTTGTTGAATTCAGGGCATATGGAGAAATATACATAGCCAAAATCTTTGGCCCCACATCGCTTTAATTGGAGAAAATAACCCATTGTCCTCGCATCCATGGGTGGATATCCAAGCTTGTGATAAAGGATGTAAAGAGCGATCATAGACCTGTATCCATTTGTACTTATCTAGATGGGAGCCAGAAAGTAGGTCTCACAGACATCTCTAATAAAAGGGTGGAGGGGTGAAGAAATGCCTATCTTCATTAGGGGCACTGTTAATACCATCCTGGGAACCCTGCCACCGTTCTCCTCATTATTGAAGCGATAGCATCACATCTTTCATTTTGGAAGGATGATTTTACCCTCAGGTTGAAATCTTTCGACCCCTTTGCTAATTGTCTTCTCTGTCAAAGTTGTAGACATATCACGGCACGCAAGGATGCGAGGCTTGCCCGGTTTAACTTTTGAGCCAGGCTCGATATCTTCAGGGCGAGGCCCATCAACATATTTGACCCCTTCTAGTTCAGGTTGAGGGGTTGGCACATAAGGCTCTGGCGATGCTTCAGGAACATACTCATAGTCTTTGAAATTTACAACTCGGGCCACCTCGTCAAGGCCCCCGTCATCTGAGAAAGGCTCCTCGTAATCATCATCATCGGAGTTGGCTTCGTTGTCTGCCCCTCCCTCAACATCATAGTAGGCATCGCCTAAAGAGTCTATTGGAGAATCACTTAAGACAATGGGAGAAGTGACTTGTGTAGGAGGTATTCTGGCAATAATATGAGCTGCTTGCGAGCTGAACTTCTCTCCTTTTTTCTTCAATGCTTCTATCTCTCGCTCGGTGTCTGTCATCTCGATCTCGGGTTCGCGTTGGGCTGGGAGAACATCTAAGGATCGATCCTGCGAGCTTGAAGCTTGTTTTGTTAGCCATGAGACTAAAGGCACCTCTCTAGTATAATCCTCATTCGACCACAAGGGGTCGAAGTACAATTTGAATGAGTTTTCACTTGTGCTCGTTGCCCTCGCAATGTTAGCAGCCGCTGCTTTGCTAATATGTATACTGGGAATTGGTGAAGGCGTCCTCGAACTGTCGTTGTTCGACATCTGAAAAGAATGTGAAGAATTAAGTGTGTGCCCTTACAGAAATCAAAAGGGAATAAAGGAAGAAAATAATAATAAGACAGAAAGGTTCTACGTGTTCTCACATCGCTCACGCGACCTAAATGGTGTTGCTTTTCTAAGAAAGGAACGTGCTATATTCTACAGACAAATGATTGATATTCTATCTAAATGAGGCTGGGGTCGCAAGCATAAATTAGTTATGTGGGATCGCAGTCAAAGGGGATCGCATCGCGTATGATCAAAGTTATCTAAACATGCAATTATGATGAATATGAACAATATTAAATATCAAGAAAGAACGAAGGCTTACTTTTTTGAAGAAAGGATAAAGAAATCTGAAGAACTTGGAGATCGCTGTGATTGAATTCGAAAATTTCTTGCTTTTGATCTTGGAGCAAACTGACAGCACTTCGACAATATGTTTGTGAGAATGAAAAAGGAAATGATAGTGACAGGGGTATATATAGCCCATCAGGAGAGAGAAAGACATGGACAGGTGTCGAGATCTCAGTCGTTGAATACACATCTCGAGACACAACAGCTGTCAAACCTCTTCAAATTCTTGGGGTCGCGACTATTCCAACGGTCATATCTATGTCAACAGCGAGCCATGGCCTCGCATCACAACATCAGCTGATTAATACCTGAGTCCACATCGCATCTCTAATGGCAACATGGACTCGGGGAGTAGTTGTTATGCCCGAATCTGGCATAATAATTATCATGATTTAATTGGCTGAATTAAAGGTTCATAATACCTTGGCTATAATACCTCGCTAAAAGCCACCTCGCTAAAGGTCACCTCGCTACAGGAGCACCTCGCTTGCAAGAGGTCGCTTCGCTTTTGTCATCATATCTACAAACTACGTTGGAATCACTATCTCATTCTTTATTAGAAGGCTCATGGCCAGACCCAAGGTCGCATGAGTAGCTGGACGCAAGGGATCACTTCGCATGGCCTGATCCCTCGAGGTCGCATGCAAGGCTCTTGTTACTTCTCTACTGGCCAATTCTATCCGTTCGAGATTATGGGCTTCCACATCTGGGCCATGGATAATGGATAGGGTTGATGACTTACTGCCACATCAGCCCTAAATGAGTGGGCTTGGACTTTGGCTTATCACTTAAAACCCTAGGCCGCCTAGGTAACTTGTTCACCAAGAACTACGTCAGGCTTGATCCCTATAAATATGGTACGTAGGCACCTTGATACGATATGAGAAACAGTTTACCTGAAATCACCTATCAAGCTCAGCCACATTCATACACACAAACCCTAATCCCTATTCTTCTTATAGTAAAATATTCGTATTTTGCTCCGTAGATCCAGCAAACCTC
Organism: Kitagawia praeruptora; assembly: GCA_037693485.1. Classification (NCBI taxonomy): domain Eukaryota; kingdom Viridiplantae; phylum Streptophyta; class Magnoliopsida; order Apiales; family Apiaceae; genus Kitagawia; species Kitagawia praeruptora. Next base: position 138,595,791 of record CM075351.1, on the reverse strand, counting down.
CAAAACATTGTTATACAATATTCTCCGTATAACAGCACTAAAACCCAGCCAACTCCTCGCGTACAAATTGGAAGTCCATTGGATGGGGTACCCATTTTTGTGTATTAAAAAAGTATGGACGTTCTTGCAAACCATCGAACTGGGTTCATTTCATTTATTAAAAAAAGCGGGCAACGGAGTGCGGGTAGTGCCCATGTGCTCACCAGTTGATGTGTTTTCTCCCCAGCCTTCACGACTCTCTCCTCTGTCTGAATCACTTTCCTCTCTAAAAGAGATTTGCACTTTAGAGATTTGCACTCCGTAAAAGAGATTTGCATGAGAGACAGTTCAGAATTTGATTCAAAGAAAGATTCGTCAAGATTTGGAGTAGGAGTAGTGATCTTCTTTCCACACACAATGAAGCTTGTCTTCCACTTTCCTCTTCATTTGTCTTTGTTTATTATATAACTAAAAACGAAAATAATAATAAATAAGGATGAAAATTAGAAAAGTGAACAAAAATGTGATTATATTTAATATAAGCAAGTACGTTTACTTAAAAAAAGGATGAAAATTAGAAAAGTGAACAAAATTTTGTGATTTATATATAATTTTACTATTTTAAAATGGATGTAGTTTTGGAATTTTTTTCCAACCTAAACAATTGTAAGGGAGAGAGTATAATTAATATTTATATTTATAACTAGTTGATAAAGCCGCGCTTCGCGGCGGCGTTACAATATTTTTAAAAAAATTCAATATATTTACGTTTTATTATAATATTAATATTAAATTTTAATAACTAAATAATCTTCTCTAATGAATCGATTTCTTGTTAAACATGATTCTTTCGATTGAGCCGCTTTCTCGTTAAAATCGAAATCTCAACTTTAATTATAAAGACTTATATAATAATTTTTATCCATGAAAACGAACCGTAAAAATTATTAAAAAAAATTATGACATCAATATCAAATTCTAATAGCTAATATAATCTTTTCAAGTGAGCCGTCATCCCGTCAAATACGTTTTGAGCCGCTCTTGTTTGGAATCGAAATTTTAACTTCATTATATAAATAGAGTAAATTTCAATTTTTATATTCTTTAAACTTACAGCTTCCGCATGAGAATGTTTTTCTGTTATGTTAACATAGCAAAAAAAAATAAATACGAAGACTTTTCGTTAAGGGAATAATATTAAATTTATGGATATATTTTTCTAATGCAAATATAATTAACTTGTAAAAAAAGTTAAAATAAAAGATTTCTAAGAAAAAAAAATATATAGTTTTAAAAAATTGTATAAGATGTCTCCACCATCCTCGTATTCTATTTCCAATGAAACATTTTATTTTATGTATTCCTTATATATTCAAGCATCTTTTATATGGTCTTCTCTAATAAACCGCTTTCTCGCTAAACACGATTGTTACTATTGATCCGCTATCTCGTTAAAACCAAAAACCTAACTTTTACATATATCACTTGTATGATAATGTTTATCCATAAAAATCAAATCCTAAAAATAAAATAAAATTTATAACACCAATATGATATTTTAATAGGTAATACAATCTTTTATAGTGAGTCGTCTTCCCGTTACACACGTTTCGAGCATTGGATTGTTGCAGATTTCAGACTTGTACAATTTCTTCAGTATTTTGTCTCCAAGAATGTATTCGAGAAGTGGCTAAGTGATTGATTCGAGAACTAGAATTAGACATCTCTGAGTTCTCGAATATTGTATGATTGACATATCGAATCACTTCTCGAATAATACTTTTCTCCAGGATTCCTTGAGTTGTCGAATAGAACACTTGACTTGTCGAATCCTTGAGATATCGAATAGCTTTCTAAGTCCTTGAGATATCGAATGGAACTTTGACTTGTTGACTCTTTGAGAACTCGAATACCACTTTGACTTGTTGACTTCTTGAGTTCTCGAATAGAGTATTTAGACATGTCGAATCTCTGAGATATCGAATGAGATATCGAACAGTTCATTCAGAGATATCGAACAGTGTCTTCTCAGATATCGAATCTCTGACTTCTCGAACGCCAGACTTCTCGAATAGACAAAAGTACTTCTCGAATTGGTACTTAGGCAAATTCTTCATTTCTTCAAATCCCAACTGTGATTTATTTGGGTATTATGGGTAGGGCTATTTGGGTATTATGGGTAGGGCTGTAAATGAACTGATACACTCGCGAACATCTCGACGTTCGGTTCGAAAAAAGCTCGGTTCGGGTTCGGTTCGATTCACAAACGAGTCGATCTTGAACATAAATTTAAGGATCGATTTATAAACGAGCTGAACTTGATCACGGTAAAGTTCGACTCGATAACTCGCGAACAAGATTGATTAACATGTTCGTGAACATAGTTCATGAACATGCTCGTGAACATAGCTCATGAATATGTTCGTGAATAAATTCGATAATTGAGCTCGTTAACATGCTCGGTATTCGAGTTCATTAGTGGTTTATAAACAAATTCGATCGATAATCTCCTATATATGATATATGTTTGATTATTAGAATATACTCTCGAAACTCTTATTAATTGTACACCATTAATTGATTTCAAAAAAAAAAATTGTACACCATTAATTAGAATATCTTATATGTTATGCTAGATTTTATAATTGTTTATTTTATATTAAAAAAATGATAATAATGATAATAATAATAGTAATAATAATAATAGTAATAATAATAATAATAATTAATTCAATCTTACAATTAGTATATGTAGTATAATAGTATTTATTTGTCAAAATATTATCAAATTAAATATTACATCATTTTAAGTGCTGAATTTTAGCATTAAATATTACTGATGTATAAATTTATTTATACTTATATATATATATATATATATATATATATATATATATATATATATATTAAAATATGTTTATGATTGTGTAAAATTTGAAACTATAATAACTTGAGATACTTGCAAATATGAAATATAAAGACCAAATTAAGTTAAATAAACACTACAAATAAAATAATATTTTTTAAATACTACAAATTTATAAAATGTAATTAGATAATACTATAAACATATAATCTATGCCAAAATTTACAGATAAGATTGTAAATTTATGTAAAGAGACCGATACTTTTGTATGACAGATGTTTTATAGATTTATGTAAGAAAATTAGTATTTTGTACGACTAATGATATTTTATGTAAGGAGATGTGAGAATTTTATTGGCTGATTTATTATTATTCACTACTACAAATTTGCACTTGCATAGCGTTTCTTTTTGAACTTGCATAGTGCTTTTGAGCGCTATGTAAGCCGCCGCTATGCAAGTACATATGACTTACATAGCGCTTTTTTTGGCGCTTTGCAAGTAATGTGCTTAGATAACGATTTCTAAAGCGCTATACAAGTAAGTGTTATCTAAGTGCATCACTTCAATAGCACTTGGAAAAACGCTATGCAAGTAATACAATTTTTGAAAATTAGTAATTTATTATTTTTCTTTCGTATACCTGTTAAAATCTTTAAAAATTCATAAATACAACGAAAAACAAACTACCAATGACATAATCAAACTCCAAACTGTAATTATCATTAATTCAAAGAAAAAGGTATAAACTGTACAAACAACGATAAGTGTCAGTACGCTTTCATATTCTCCCTAAAACTATACATAAAATGATCTGAAGGAGCTATTAAGTTTTTGAATGCTCTAGCAGGGCCCATGAATGCCCATCCTTCTGACAATCATATAGGAACCATCTTTGTCTAACAGCGCAGGAATTATGTCAAATCCATCGTCCATTAAACACAGATTAGGTAGGAGCCTTATGCATGTCTGCACATCCACCCATGCTTGCAGCCCATAGTCACTAGTGATATACTATAAGCTCTTAACAAAATGATCCACCGCAACCCTGCAAAAGAAAGCAAGTAACATTTGAAGTGGAGAAAATATGATTTAATGACATTAAAGTAGAGAAAATTTAAATACAGAACAAAGTACATAGAAACTATTTCTTGGTTCAACTGAAACAACAATTAAACCCATATAATTGCACATTGGTATACATATCAGAAATTAGATGCTCCAACAACCATGATAACTTTTACTATAAAGTACGCTGGTAAAGAGTAAAAAAGCTATCAGCAGACAGAGTGAAAAATAAATCTAGATACTAACCTGGCCAGGAGGAAGGATAATGTCAAACCGGTTAACTCCAAACATACATAAATTGGACAGCGTATATGTCCCTGTACCCAGAACCAGTATAACGCAAAGTTCGTCGATCTAGAGGAGATCAAGAAAATTAATTAAAATCACTCTAATAATAAGGTATTAGACTAATAGTTAAGTACACCTATCCTAATAAATGGAGGGTCCTTTAAATATATAAACATTAACAACAACATCCCCTGGCAATATAAAATAGGATATTTTTAACATTAGCAGGTAAAGCTCTAGGAAAAGAAATAAAATCATGTTCACAAGGATCCCACATTAGCAAGATTTTGGAAGGTCCCAATGCACACAGCTTGCAGTAATTTGAATAAAAAAGGTTCTTTTCAGGGTTTTGATACGGACCAAGGATAGACACTTAAGAAAAAAAAATGAAAAAAAAATTCACTATTGACCTTGACCAGCAGTATTTTCAGCAATCACTACCTTCTAATTGCTACTTCTTTTTCTATATCATCATTTGACCAGTTCTCCCAAACCGGACGATCACTTCCATTTCCAGTCATGCCCCCTGTATAAATTTTAAAGGCATATATAAAAGAAAATTTAAATATAAGAGATCTTAAACTGCTGCAAAAGAAAAAACACAAATATATTGGATTCTTCAGCACTAGTAAAGGGTATTATTTCTTGACGGTGGAAAAACACATACACACATGGGCATATATACTCATCTGTACTCATAACTTAATTTGGACAACAAGCTTATACATGCTAATAATGCACCATTTCCACAAAAAAAAGAGTCTTGCCAAATTTGTACATATTTAAAGATAAACATGGAAACATTAAGGCATGAGTGGACTTGCTAAGAACAAACCTAATCACAAAAAGGATTTCATTTTGAGTTTACAATTAATTTGAGTAACATGACAGTAGATTGTAGACACTAAACTTTAAACAGGTAGGAGAATATAACATTACATACACGGTAAGGAGATAACTCATCACTTTTACTTCCCTTTAACAGAAAAAGAATAGTAGGAGCAATGCGTAGTGACGCTTGTGATTACATGTAATTGCGTCTGATTCATATAGAGTTGGTGACAATTATCCAGAGGTTCACATCTCGAGGAAAAGAAAAGTGTAATTCTTCTTTTCCAAGCAGACAATAATATCGAACAAATGCAGGATAGGAGGACATAAAATAAGATAAGAACGATAACTACAGCATACAAACCTTGTTGCAGCTGGGAACAAGCTCCTGCAAGGCCCTCATCCGGTCAACAATTCTTTCTCTGCGTAGCTGTAAAAAAGAAATATATAACCGTTCAAGTAAAGTAAGATCGTTAAATTTTATAAAAAAAAATCTATTAGGTAATGCCCAATAATTGGATATCTGTTTCCTTTGCTTATATATATACTCCAATTACCCGTTCAGCAATTCTAACACCATACAACATCATAAAAGATTATACAAACTGCATTACCTTATCAGCATCCAGAAGAACATGCATGATCAACCCACCACTGAATGCCATAACGACTGCAATATTATACTACTGTTGTATGTAAAAGTCTTACCATCTTTACAGCTAGGATTCACAACGGGTTGCTAAGCCAAAGCAATTGCAGCAGCTTTATCCAACAAAGCAGTCATAGTAACACCCTTTGGTATAACCTGAGAACACGCACTCCTATTCAGCTACGCCCACCGTTCTAAAAATCCTTCAATTAAATTGATCAATCGAATTACAATGTTCTTTACGAATGTTTGTACATCATTTTAAACTTAGATGAAACTTCTGATAGGTATCTAATTTCTAATATTTGGACGTCATTCCTAAAATTTTAATCTAATTTTTATTTGTTCCGATCATGAACATAACGGAAGGCGATTACTTACCAAAATATGATGACATCGAAAGTAGGAGGAAAGCAAAAGAATTGGCACAAATACATAATTCCAATTTTTCCTAAAATTTACAAACACTTAAAGGTGAAAAATCCAAAAAGTGGAATGCAAACCCTAAATCAGAACACAAGTCAATTAAGCAAATAAGAACTCAAACAAACAGAAGGCATACCTCAAATTAAACCAATAGACTCAAAGCCCTAATATTAACTCGAGAGATAAAATTTGAATTTTAAATTCAAGCCCAATAGAGAGATGAAGTTTCAGTGAGACGAATTTGCACCCGATGATGCTTCATAGATAAAGACTCTGAACCATAGATATAGGCTTCAGTGAATTAGTCAAGTAATAAGATCGATTAAAATCTCGAAGCTCGATTGAATCTCTTCCCGCAAATCATAAGATCGACCGTAGTCTGTATAGATAGGTTTGATTCAAGAAGATGTTTCTCGGGGATGATTTATATATGTGCTATATACGTATCTATTCTAACAAGCAGAGATGCAGATAGATTGATAGAATAGAGACAGGCGGCTTCAAGCCTTCAATTGGGTTTCTTTGAATTTAGGATATTGGCATATTGCTATAGAAGTGTTTAAAAAATAAATAAAAAGTAGTAAAATATTACTTAAAGTAGGCTAACTATCATAGCGCTTAAGAAAGCGTTATACAAATATGAACTTACATAGCGTTCCTGAAACAAACGCTATTTAAGTATTTTTTGTTTAATTTATATTTTCTTTCAAAATTATAAATAATAACTTATATAGCGTTTTTATGTAAAACGCTATGTAAGCACCTTACTTGTATAGCGTATTTCAAAAAGCGCTATGCAAGCGACGTTTTCTAAGTTTAAATTTGTAGTAGTGATTATTATTATTATTATTATTATTATTATTATTATTATTATTATTATTATTATTATTAGTGTTGTGACATAAATTTAATTATTTAATTTTGGACTTTTTAATATTTTTAATGTTAGATTTTTGTTTACAAAAATAAGAAAATAAGTTTATGAGTTGTTCGTAAGTGAGTTCGTGAGCAATATTTAAGATTATTCGTGAGCATAATTTCATGAACAAGCTCGTGAACAAGCTTAATGAGTTGTTCGAAAGCAAAAGTTCGTAAGTAAGCTCATGAGACATGTTCGTGAGCTGTTCGTGAACGGTTCTCGCGAACAACATTTTATCTTAACGAACCGAGCTCAAACATATTTTTTGGCTCGATTCAAGTTCGAGCTCGAGTTCGATAATTTATTAACAAACGATACATGAATATTTTAGAGTTCGGCTCGGCTCGACTCATTTACACCCTTAATTATGGGCACAATTACCGATAAGTGATAATTTGGGGCAGCTGGGTTACTCATTTGTGTTATTAAGGACATTTTCTTTGCGTAGCACGGATAGAACGCTAGTTAAAACAAAATAATTTGACATATCTAACATTATTCAAAAAGAAAAGGAAATTATCTAACTAGATTTACCAACTTTATTTATATTCAATTCATTCATTAATTCGTTAGAGAAAGGTAATTTAGTAGCTTTGCTAATAAAAGATGCACGTATAGAATAGGACGTAACCTCCTTTAGAAAATAATAAAGGATTGGACACCCATTCAGCCATTCTACGACTGTGGACTATTGATTAAAGTTAGGGATGAGCATGGTGCGGTTTGGTGCGGTTTGCACCTAAAACCGGAACCGGAACCACGAAGTGCGGTTTCTAAAATTAAAAACCAAAACCATACCAAACACCATTGGTGCGGTTTCGGTTTTCCTACTTCGGTTTCGGTTTGTAACGGTGCGGTTTCGGTTTTGAAACCAAATTATATATACAAAAAATATGGAACTTTACAAAAATGCAACATTGTTTAAAATTATAAAAAATTTCTGGAACATTCAATCTATTGATAATAGATGACATATTGGTTTGGTACACAAGACAAGCTATTGACAATATTGGAATAGTACTATTCCACTTGTTTTTGCAATGAGCAAATGCAATGATAACAAATGAAATGTATATTGGAACTTGACAGTGTACATACTGCATCAATACAAAATCATCACACATAAACATAATCACCTGATACACAAAATAAACAAAAATTAGAAACCATTTATATGAATAAATATTCAGAAATCGATTAAAGGTATATACATACAATACACGCACACGGTCATCACTCATCACCACAGCCCAGAACAATTAGTCCTATATCTTGAAACCAAAACACATAGAATAAAGAAGATAAACAAGTAATCTAAAGTATCTATATTCGATTATAGGCTATTTGTACTCAAAATCGATTATCATCGGAGAATAAATCATCCTAATTCGATAGAGACAAAGCAAATCAGAGAAGTAGTAGTCGGCTGTGTATTTATGAGATAAATATGATACATATATGATATATACATATGAGCTGGGTAACCTAATTTATTAAAGGGGGGAAAAGAAATTTTGATGGGGGGAGGGGAATTATTGGTTAAGGGGGGGAATGAAAGTAAGAAGACTTGAAGAGGCAAATGAAAATAAACGAGACGAGAGAGACTTAGGGTTTGTGATACAGATATAAATGAAATGAGTGTTTGGGCTTTTAACTATTATTGGGCTGGGTAGTTTACAACATATATGGACTAAGGAGTAAGCCAGCAATAAATATGTCTGCCAGAAGCTATAAATTTATATTAAAAATATTATTTATTTAATTATTTAAATATATATATGTATAAAAATAAAAAAAATATATTATTAATATTATTGCGGTTCGGTTCGGTTTCTATTCGGTTTTAAAAAATTTGAAAACCAAACCGCAACCAAATTATTGGTGCGGTTTTTATTCGGTTCGGTTTTAAATTGGTGCGGTTTTAAATTGTGCGGTTTCGTGCGGTTTTATGCGGTTTCGGTTTCGGTTTCGGTTTTCGGTTCGGTTTTGCTCATCCCTAATTAAAGTAAAATGAATCAATTAACAAAGTTCTAAATTTAATTTATGTTTTGGTGTCTTAATAAAGGATTGGACACCCATTCTTCGACTGTGGGCTATTAGATTTGAATCTTCTGTATTCTTGGATACTTTTAAGTTTGAAAATTGAAACGTTTCTGTCTAAATTTGATCAAAAAAATAAGGTGTGACGTACATTATTAACACGTACTCCGTATTTCAAAACACTCAATCAGACGATTACAATTTCGAGCTGGGATCCTCTGTCCCCTTACTCCGTATCTTCTTTGTGTCCTCTGTTGTTTTTAATACAAAAAAATACTTTTGTGGAGCCCATTTTTATTATTTATTAAAATGGACCCCGCAGGGGCACTCTTTTTGTACTAAAAAGAGCAGGGGACACAAGGGAGACACGGAAGAAGGGAACAGAGAATCCGGACCCTACAATTTCATACTTGATTTGATAAGCCTGTAAATAACATGCAGAAAGTTTTGACCATGAGCAAATTTAATAAAACATTGACTTGACTCATATATGGTGTGGATTATATATAAGTTGTACTCACTTCATCTCTCCCTTTTCTTTATAGTTACTATTTGGGATGTCTCTCTCATTTCTTTACATACCATAAATAGTACTCCTTCTGGAACAAAATACTCTTCTCCTTTTCAATGTCGGTCCTGTTCATAACATGAGACAAATTACTAATTTACGCATAATCTATAAGACCAAATATAGTCATGAGTGATCTTGTTGGATTCGTATTTATGAGTACTTTAATACAGTGAAGTTTTTATATTTAAAACTAATACGAAATTGAAGATATTAACGATCAAAAGTGTGCGTTGGCAAACGTGTCCGGCCGAAATGGGAAGAGTTTTTTGAGACGGAGGGAGTACTCCCTCCGTTCCTAAAAACCTTTCCTGTTTATTTTGGACACGTTTGCCAATACACACTTTTGATCGTTAATATCTTTAATTTCGTATTAGTTTTTGATATAAAAGCTTCACTGTATTAAAGTACTCATAAATACGAATTCAACAAGATCACTCATGACTATATTTGATCTTATAGATTATGCGTAAATTAGTAATTTGTCTCATGTTATGAACAGTCCCAACATTCTGAATAAGAAACGTTTTATGAAACAGAGGGAGTAAGTTTCTTCCACTATTACACTCACTATTTTCCCCCACTATCTCATATTTAATAATAAAAAATACTATTACACCCACTACTTTCCTCCACTATCTCAAATCAATTATTAAATATTGATATGTCCCACCACTTTACCCACTTTTCATCAAACTTTACTTATTTTTTATACATTTTCTTGGTCTCCGTGCCCATTCCCAACGTAAATTACCTGGAGGGACGGAGGGAGTAAAAGATCAGCTGCTTTGGCAAGGACTCGCACCAGTTGCTTCAGATAACGCCCACCCTCTTGAGTTTTCTTGAAACTCGTCTAGTAGGTATATTTCCATTCTTCTTTACTTTTATATTATATTATATCCGTGATGTAAAAGTCGTAAATCGGAACTAATCGGTTGAGATTGTAATGTATCATGTACATATACATGACTATATATGATATGAGCAGCTTCATTTTCTTATGACTACTTTGGTAAGTAGTACTTAGAGTAGTTTAGTTACCTCTTGATCAAGTACTAAATATTGGTTTCTTGTGTTAAAACTGTTGCAGATTTATTGATTTCATGATGTTTTATTTCTGTTTTTACTGCGACATGGCTCAAAGCTCTTGGGGACTTATCTTTATTTGTTTTCCACAACATATGCTCATGATCAATTACTTTGCAGATATCAGTATTTGATTTTGTTCATAGTTCTTATACTTGCCTGTAGCCTGTAGGAGGTTGGTGCTGGATTTTTTTATCTTTTCACTTTCGGGTTTCGGGCTGTGTATGTGTCCGTAAGTGTGTTGTGTTGATTCCATTTTTGAATATAAAAAATGAATGCATTTTCTCCTTTTACAAATGAGTGTCATTTTAATTTTTGACAGGTTTACTAAAGACTTGGGATTGGAGGGAGCATAAGTTTATAGGAATAAAATTTTACTAAAGGAATCATATGGGTCATTTTTGGGGTAACCCATATGCGTGGTGTCATTTTTGGGTTTTGTCTCTGTAATTGTGTCAATAATCAAGCTGATGTTGTTTCCGTCGGTCATGTTAGACTTTTTCACTTCATTTTGAGCACATTTTCTTTGATGTCTGAAGCTGAATCCTTGCAGTGAGGATATTGATTTCCGCTCTTAATTTTACCGTTGTTTTAGTACTCTTAAGTTGATTCTAGATAATTGTTATCAACGGACATACCACTGATATATTTACTATTTACAGTTATGACTGCAAAGGTAGCAGTGGCAGTAGTTGTATGTCTTATAGGTTGGGCATACGTAGCAATACTTAAGCCGCCGCCTACCAAAGTTTGTGGAACACCTGGTGGTCCTCCTGTTACTTCACCGAGAGTAAGCCTCTCAGATGGCCGACATTTGGCTTACAAAGAGGCCGGCGTTCCTAAAGAAGACGCCAAGTACAAAGTCATAATTATGCATGGCTATGCTAGTTCCAAAGACTTCAATCTAATTTTTTCTCAAGTAATTTTATCATTTTTAAGTTACACCGGCTTTTATGAATTTTTTTACTTTAATGTATTTTCCTCCTAAGCAGTGCTGTAATATGGAATTCAATTATTTCAATTTTAATGTAATAGCCGTGGTTTGATATTCAGGAACTTATAGACGACCTCAAGATATATCTTTTGTCATTTGATAGAGCTGGTTATGGAGAGAGCGATCCACATCCAAAGCGCTCAGTGAAGAGCGAGGCATTTGATATACAAGAATTGGCAGATAAATTGCACATCGGCAACAAATTTTATGTGATTGGAATATCAATGGGAGGATACCCTGCTTGGAGCTGCCTAAAATACATACCACACAGGCATATACTTACTTTTATCTTGTACATTTTAGTTTCATATATAATTGCTTACTTTCAAATATTTGCATCTTTTCTTTTCAGATTGTCAGGAGCTGCACTAGTTGTTCCAGTTGTCAACTTCTGGTGGCCTAGTGTTCCTCCTAGCCTGTCTAAGGAAACCTTGAGTTCTCTACCCTTGCAAGACCAGTGGGCAATTCGAGTAGCACATTACACCCCTTGGCTTTTTAACTGGTGGCTAACTCAAAAATGGTTCCCTTCTTTTTCCATCCTAGAACCTAACAGCCCCCTTTTCAGCAACTCGGATGCTAAACTATTTAAGAAACTGATAAACATCGTAAGTGTATTACAGGTAAATAATCTTCAAGACACTGATACTAATTTTGTACTAATTCTGTAGGCTAGCAGTTCTTCGTTTAGTTATGCCCTAGAACAGAACAGAAGTTTTACTGCATTATAATATATTTCTTCTAAAACTTGATTATTAACATCTTCCATTCACTAAAGAATGAAGCATTTATTTCTAAGGTGCAAATAAATTTGTATTGTATATCCCCCTACATTTAGGAGTTTTTGCTGCAAAATTGATTTGTGAAAAAAAATAAATTACAATATTTTCTTGAGGAACTTTTGTAGTTTAATATTACATCATGAAGGTAAGTAGACTTCTTTTTGCGGAACAAAATATTAGTTCTAAGTGGCACACTGTTTGCGGAAAAGAGGTGTGTTGCTCGAGTCCACATCCTCTGCACCATTTTAGATGTGTCACTCCATGTTCCACTTTAGGTGGTTGTTTTTGATTGACTCACCCCTCATTAATATAATTGGGACCCCCCTGCATTCACACCAACCACCCAATCAAAAACAATCACCTAAAGTGGAACATGGAGTGACACATCTAAAGTGGTGTAGAAGATTTGGACTCGTGCTGCTCTAGGATCATTATTTTGAATATATTAGCACCTTAAACTCATCGTTTGGTGCATGTATGAAATGTGACAGATCATGAAAATTTGACGAAATCATATAATGGGAGCTCATACTAGTTAAAGCATTTATATTGCTCTCATCACGAGGTCTTGGATGTTCTGTTTAAAAGTCGAAAAGCTCAAGAAAGTTATTTTATAAAAAAAGAAGGATAAGTGTAAACCGTAAAATTAAACTGACCTCTACATTCTGAAAGATGTGCTTTCTTAAGAAGTTAGTCTCAAAACTTACATTTAAGATAAGGCAAGCGATTTTTAACTTGATAGGTATAAACATAAGCTGCAGGTGTTTAATAACTGATTTATTATATCAGTATTTCTTTACTTAAGAAACATGATCTTTTTCTTAAGCAAGTGCAACATATCTAGCTCCACTTGTCACTAGAGAGTTTGAGTGTGTAATTTTCATACACAGGGGTAAACGTATAAACTAGATCTCCAAGGTTTAGTCTAGGGGATACCCCACTTCTCTTGGTAGTAAGAGTTCGAGGGCTAAAGCCTTAGTGAAGGCATGTGCGCATATTACAATTTTTGAAATTGAAATGACTTTAAAAATAGAAACATAGAATTGTGCCTATCAGTATTTTTTTTTCCATTTTCAAATTCATATATTTGTTTGATCCTCTCCCAAGTGATCTCCAGTTCCAACAAAATCAATCTAGGAGAATTATGGGGGCATATTTATATTAGCAGTTTGCCTCTCTAGAACATCCCAGGATATTTAGAAGTCTAGTTTTGTGTTTCATGAAAATAGTTTTTCATCGAGTAAAAACTAGTAGAGTAAAAAATTTGTGATTCATTACTTGTACGAGACTGTTCACTCTTTAGCTGATTAAAGTACTGTGTATTATTCAGGATACGAATCAGAAGATACGACAGCAAGGTGACTATGAGTCTTTGGTTCGGGACATGATTACTGGGTTCGGAAAGTGGGAGTTTGATCCTACTGATGTTGCAAATCCATTCCCTAACAATGAAGGCTCAGTTCACATTTGGCAAGGCTTCGAAGATAAGATAATTCCATATAAACTTAATCGCTATATTTCAGAAAAGCTTCCATGGGTTCGATACCATGAGATTGCTGATATTGGACACCTTTTACCATTTAAAGACAACTATTCTGATGTCATTATGAGAGAATTAGTACTTGGATAAATGAGGAATTAAAGATACTAAGATAGTGGTAAGTTGGTAACCTTGATCAATAAAATTGCCTTCTTGGTTGTACACCGCACTGAATACATAATGCATATTCATAGTCTTTAATCCTAGTGGATACTTCTGAAGTTCTGATTTTCTTTTGGTAAAATAGGATGAGGGTTTAAGAATCAGTGGAAAGGCACGGAGTACATATTTATTAAAATTTCTACAGATTCTATTTCCTTGAATTTGGAATAATTGTAGAGAGCTTTAAATCTGGTGACAGTATTACTGCAGCAACATTTATAAAGTACAGCTTATTTTCTGGTAAGCTGAACGGCTGAAGCAGGAATTCCAGCTAGTTTGTTTGGCATTCAACTCATTTTGCTAAACTTAAGTAAGAAGCCACTTCCTTTGACTATTTACAAGTCAGTGAAGCTTGGGAATACGATACCGGTGGTGGGTTAATCATGGTGCATTAAACAGTTTTACTCTGTGTGTTAGAACTAACTTGTATTCTAATTTCTAATTAATATGTCTGCATTATCAGTCTTAGTGATTCCATTTCTACTTTCATGACCAAACAGGAGTATTTACCAGTTGTGTTGGGAGTTGTCCCACATTGTTTGTGGGAGGGGCGGATAGCTAGTTTATAAGCAGTCAGATAACTCCATTCGTACGAGAACTTTTGGGAGTTACCCAAAAAAAAATTTATGCAAACTTGACCCAAAGCGAACAATATTATACTATTATGTAGTTAAGGCATGCTAGCAGCCCAACACGTGGCTTATATGTAGGAAAAGTAGAACATGGAATTAAGATGAGTTCCTTAATGGTTAAAGAAGAGCTAAATAGTAAGTGAGCTTCCTGTTCGAGGGATTCAAATCTTGCGGAATGCTTGTGTGAGTCCTGACTAGCAAATAGTATATATATATACAGCAGTGTTGTGAAAAGCGCAAATCGGATCTAAGCGGCGGGATGATCTTCTAGCGCTTAGGCGGTTAAGCGGACGCTTAAGCGGTTTTAAAAGCGGATCACTAATCGGATTATAAATAATTATATATTTATAGAAATAAATATTATATAATTTTTTTTAAAAAAAGCTAATCACATATGATATAACATATTATGATAAAAATTAAAACTAGTAATCTCTACATTCACAAAGTCATACTTAGTCATAATGAACTTAGAAAATACAAACACCATAATTATCATAATACGAGTTCCGAAAGATAGAAAGATAGATTGTAGCATTCTTTCAGAAAGACGGAAACATATGCATTCTTTCACCATCTTTTATAATTTTTTATAATTTTTTTATATTTTTTATAATTTTATAATTTTTTTTTAAATTCATCCGCTTAATCTGTCTTTGACCCGCTTAATCCGTCTTTGACCCGCTTAATCCCGCTTAAACCCAAAAAACGCTTAAAATCTCGATTTTATTAAAAACTAGGCGTTTTACCCCCGATTTCGCTTAAGCGGCCGCTTAATGCGCTTTTCACAATACTGATATGCAGACAGCTTGCTTAAAAGTTGGTGAAGCAGTTATGTCCTGAAGATTGCAGCATATGTCCTGAAGATTGCAGCATATGTAGCTCTGTGCTGGTTGTTTGGCATGAACTATCATAATCAATCAAGTTTTGGGGAAAATATACATTATATCTTAGAATAGAATTGGATTGATCTGTACTTGATCTTATTTGCCCCAGTTCTCAATACTTAACACTGCTAGATTTAGGCCCCGTTTGGTGTTGCTGTTGCAGACAGCAACAACAGTTTATTTCTGAAAAAAATGTAAAATGTTGTTTGGTAATTTTAAAAGTGTTTTTCTTAAAAAGTGTTTTTGGCTCAAAACTGCTTTTAAAGAAAGCATGTTCACCATGCTTTTGAAAAAAGCTATTTTCATCATATTTTTGAAAAAAAACTATTTTCCACTTTTTTAATAGCACTTTTTTCAACAACACAACAATTTCCTCTCAAGCTTTACAATCTCAGCTTTGCAAATCTCCTCAAAATTGACTCAGAGGTCTCTAGTCTCTACACTCTTAATGGAATCTTTTTTGTTTTAATTCCCATTTTTCTTATCACTTATTGCTTGCTCAACTATAATTTTTTTCCCATAATCCAATCTTAGATAGAAGCCAAATCCCGAATCTTCTTCCTAGGCTGTTTCGTCAGATGTCTGAGATGTTAGAGAAATTCACAAACGAGAGTACACACGCAACCAATACCGGCTCGGCTCTAGAAGGATTCTTCCCGCTGTTTGCCTAGGGCCACCTAAAATCTAAGTAACCACATTTTTCTCTTATCACTCATACTCATGTACATATTATAATATTTACAGATTTATGTTATAAATACTTAATTAATTAGTTTTAAAACCAAACCATGATTTTACTTTCATGTTTGGGTTGTTATTCATTTTTTTTAAATTTAGAGATCCGTCATTAATCTATACTATTATATAAAAATCGAAACATTAAAAAGTTATTCATCCTATTCACTAATTAATTTCCATTTTTAGATTAAACATATTACCTTTTCTATTTTTTACTAACTAAACTTTTCAGATAAAACACAATATCTTTTATATTGTATCTAACTAAAAATTTTCCTTTCTTATAAACACTACGAGCAATTTTGTTTAATAAAATAACATAATTATATTATAAATACTATTAACTAATCAATTACCTTTTTCAGCCAAAACATGTTACCATTTCTCTATTCTGTAATTAAAATATCTCTTTTTCCAATTATATCACAAGTAGTTCTATTTAATAAAATAAATAATAGTATCATAATCTATATATTATAAATGGCTAGATAACTCTTTCCTCATGTTCGGGATCCATATTCAGGTTTGATAGATATCCATGATCCATTATAGTATTAAATTTTATGCTTAGGATTAGGTTCGGGATCCGTTTAAATTACCCATCCAGTTATATGATATGATCCATATTTTAAAATATATTGACCCAATATTTTATAAAATACACATCATGACAAACGACTCTTGCCAAAAATTATTCCTTGATAATACCAAAAATTTGGCAATTGTTATTATTAATGCCAAATAATTGGTTATAATTATAATGGGCCCGCCAGGGCCATCCAATTAAAACAATCTTGCAAAAAAAAAATTTCGGGCGATGAATCTTGGCTTGGTTTTCCAGCCAGAAGAAATTGTTTATATCTATACTATTATATAAATTCCGAAACATTAAAAGTTTGGTTGGTCGGTTAGTTGGTACCTATTGAATTTACCTAATTACCCTTGCATCCAATTACTAAACTATTGATTTTACTTATTTACCCTTACTCAATTACTTTTCTTCTTGAGGTTAAACATATTATCTTCTTTTATATTTTATCTAATCTAACTACAATTTTTCCTTTATTAATCAATTTCCCTTTTCAAGTTAAACATATTATATTTTCTATTTTTCAATAACTAAATAATTTTCTTTTTCAGGTAAAATAAAATATCTTTTACATTTTATTTAACTAAAATTTCAATAATTTCCTTTTTCAGGTAAAATACAATATTCTTTTATATTTTATCAAACTAAAATTTTTCCTTTATTAATCAATTTCCCTTTTCAAGTTAAACATATTACATTTTCTATTTTTTAACAACTAAATAATTTCCTTTTTTCAAGTAAAATAGAATATCTTTTACATTTTATTAAACTAAAATTTCTCTACCTATTGATTTTACTTATTTAACCTTGCTCAATTACAGATCTATTAACTAATCAATTTCCATCTTGAGGTTAAACATCTTATCTTTTCTATTTTTCAAGAATTAAATAATTTTCTTTTTAGGTAAAATACAATATTCTTTTATGTTTTATCTAACTAAAATTTTTTCTTTATTAATCAATTTCCCTTTTCAAGTTAAACATATTCCCTTTTCTGAATAACTAAATAATTTCCTTTTTAGATAAAATAGAATATCTTTTACATTTTATTTAACTAAAATTTCAATAATTTCCTTTTTTAGGTAAAATACAATATTCTTTTATATTTTATCTAACTAAAATTTTTCCTTTATTAATCAATTTTCCTTTTCAAGTTAAACATATTACCTTTTCTATTTTTCAACAATTAATAATTTCCTTTTTCAGGTAAAATAGAATATCTTTTACATTTTATTTAACTAAAATTTCTCTATTTAATAAAATAGTTTGAGCAGTTTTGTTTAATAAAATAACATAATTATATTATAATTACTATTAACTAATCAATTACACTTTTCACAATTACACTTTTCACCCAAAACGCATTCTCTTTTCTCTTTTCTCTAACTAACATATCTCTTTTTCCAATTATATCATGCGCGGTTACCTTTTTTTCATTTTTTCTTACTAAAACCTTTCTTTTTCCAATTATATCACAGATGTTTTTATTTAAAAAAAAATAAATAATAATATTATAATACTAATAATTAAACGATTACCTTTTCTGCTAAAACGGATCTTCTTTCTATTTTTTCTAATTAAATCCCCTTTTTTCTAGACATATCACGGGCAACATTAATTTCTCATTTTCTAAAAACTATGATCAATTTTATTTAGTAAAATGACATAATTAAATTATAATTATTATAAGCTAATCAATTAATTTTTTTCACATAAATCATGCCATCTTTTTAATTTTTACGTTACCTTTCTATTTTCTCTAACTAAAATCTCATTTTTTCCAATTATATTAAGGACGGTTCTATTTAATAAAATAAAATAATAATATTTAATATTAATAGTTAACCGATTACCTTTTTCAGCTAAAACATATCATCTTTTCTAACTAAAATCCTTCTTTTATTAGAAATATCACGGGCAACATTAATTTTTTCCTTTTATAAAAATATTACATGCCATTGTATTTAGTAAAATAACATAATTAAATAATAATTACTATAAACTAATCAATTACCTTTTTCACCTAGAACATGTTATCTTTTTAATTTTCTCTAACTAAATCCTATTTTTTCCTAATCATATCATGGACATTCTATTAATAAAATAAAATAATAGTTTTATAATTACCTATATTTAACCGATTATTTTTTCAACTAAAACCTATCATCTTTTCTATATTTTCTAACTAAAATCGCTCCATTTCTAGAAATATCAGAGATAACATTTATACAATTATTATTAAATCATCTCATATAAAAATGTAAGCCTCCAAAATTCATGTTTTAAAAAATTAATTTAAATGAATGAAAAATTCATATAATATTAAAATAAAAAAAATTTGTGCATCGCACGGGTTTTAAGCTAGTATTATAAATGGCTGGATAACCCTTTCCTCATGTTCGGGATCCATATTCAGGTTTGATAGATATCCATGATCCATTATAGTATTAAATTTTATGTTTAGGATTAGGTTCGGGATCCGTTTAAATTACCCATCCAGTTATATGATATAATCCATATTTTAAAATATATTGACCCAATATTTTATAAAATACACATCATGACAAACGACTCTTGCCAAAAATTATTCCTTGATAATACCAAAAATTTGGCAATTGTTATTATTAATGCCAAATAATTGGTTATAATTATAATGGGCCCGCCAGGGCCATCCAATTAAAACAATCTTGCAAAAAAAAATTCCTTGACAAAAACAATCTTGCCAAAAAAAATTTCCTTGACAAAACACAAATTATTTTGTTTCCAAAAATTATTTCCTTTCTAACAATTGTCAATTATAATTATAATGGGCCCGCCAGGGCCATCCAATTAAAACATTCTTGCCAAATCCGTTTATATTACCCATCCATTTATATGATATGATCCATATTTTAAAATATATTGACTCGATATTATATAAAATACACATCATGACAAACCACTCTTGCCAAAAATTATTTCCTTGATAATACCAAAAAAATATTAACAAATGATTTTGATTGGTTATAATTATAATGTGCCCGCCAGGACCATCAAATTAAAATATTTCAAAATGCCAAAATATTATTTCCTTCATAAAACACAAATTATTTTCTTAACATTCTTGCCAAAAATTATTTCCTTCCACAAATTTTAAATTATTTTAATTTTTTTTAATCCATATTCAAGTTTGATAGATATCCATGACCTATTATAGTAGTAAATTATATGCTTAGGATTAGGTTATAGTGCGGTATAACTTTAATTTTTTTGATATTATGATTTAATTATTTTAATTTATTCTTTATATCTACTACTATTACATTCAAGATATAGTTGACATCACTAAAATAATGTTATAGTGTTCAATTTTTTGATGTTTTTATAATAAATTAATATATTAATAATTTCTTATATTAATTGTAATTTAAATTATCAAAACAAACTCATGTTCTTAAAGAATTTAACATTTTAATTTATTAAAGTAGGCAACTTTTTAATACTACTACCAATTTTTATTTCTATATTGTAAAATTATATACTATAATTTATTAAAATTTAAAATAAATTTTATTTAAAATATGAACTCCCGTGTGCGAAGCACGGGCATTAAACTAGTACTAATAATTACCGATTATCTTTTTCAGGTAAAACGGGGTGAGGGCCCAAAATAATCACCTGGCAAATTGGATGACCCTTTTTACTGACGAGACACGGTACATCATGTACCGTGATAAGGGATGTGATGCGGAGGAGCGTCCTCCGTAACAGGACATGATACGGAGCTACCGCGCCTGATTTTATTCTATGTAACCTTGCCTTTGAGGCTTTTTGATTAATGCAAGTACGAATTTTTCAAAAAACAAAAAAAGGGGGACAATCCTGAAAACAACCATCAAGCCCGTCACATTTATAAGGGTTCCTTTCGCGTTGTGAAACTACCATTTTTTTAAAAAACGTTTATTAATTTTTTGGTGCTTTGTTTAATATTAGCAAAATATTTTCCAGATTTTTTGATTTATCCTACTTTTCCTTCAGGAAAGCTATTGCAAAGTAAACATAAATTCTAAACATATCAGCAAAGAGTAGTGCTAGGTGCACAGAAAATTTGCACAAAAATATGCACAGAATGAGGTGGATTCCACTAATAAATGTTTTTATTGGTGGATACTAATGTAAATGCAGGGGGGCCATTGTGTTATAACCAATTAAATTAAGACACTTATCATTTTGTGAAAGTTTTTGTGAAACTTTATGTAACTCTAGCATTTTCCATCAGCAAAATACCATGCAATGTCATAGCAATCAGAACCTTTACACAAAACAGTGCACACAAACCAACCAGTTTAGGTGATTGATCATAAAAAAGCCAACAGAATTCTAAACTTTTTCACCCATCTTTCACCTAGCCAAAACAAACATCCGATAAAATTAAATGAGCTACTAAACTTGGTCCACTTTGAGATTACTTGATGTGTGGAACCACCTGGATGCATGACAGTGCATAAACCATTCATTATTCAGTTCATGCTTCATGTATCTCTTTCCATTCCATCTCCTCATGTTGCGAAAGCTTGTTAGGGTCGGTAGGCAAAGAAGCAGGATCCAGCTCAAAAGCTCCTGCTGGGACTCCTCCTCTTTCAGCACCAGTTAATTTAGTTGAAGGCACACTATGGGAAAATCTAAGCATTTCACTTGAAGGTATCAGAAATGTTACAATCCCGTCCTTGGCGACACGCCTAAACACGCTTACAAAGCCTTTAACTTTCTCCAAGTAACAAATTTCTACACCACTTTCTTGCTTAAAATCTGAAAGAATCTCCACCAAAAGATATTTAAAATTTTTATGATTCGCAGGGTCAGAACTCCATCCGATATTCCAGTCCTTGAACAAGGCCCAAGTCTCCCCTTTCCGAGGATATATCAAGTAAGTACCATCATCACTGCCTTTCTCGAAAGGAACTTGATGAGAAAACATAAGGCATTTTGAAGTTTCAATGGTGTCATCATGAATGAATTTCCCACAAACCATAGGTAATCCCGCCTTCACCCAGTTGATCTTGCTCTGGTCATCTGGATTAGCCTTTAGGAAAGTTACTTGAAGCTTAAAATCAGGTGAGAAAACCTTCCTAATGTGTCCATATAATATAGGCATCACATCAAGAGAATCATAACAAGCCCAAATTTGATCAACAGAAAAACATTTTTCATCTTTATCTTTGTCAAAATCACTGAATTCTGCATATGGACAGTCAACAACCATTACTGATGGGAGGAATCCTTGGTTTTTAGATCCAGAATCATTGATAACATTAGCTGGTCTAGTATCAGGATCCAGAGTGCCAACTGTAACTAGTTTGACCTGCTGTTCTATAGTCTTGTCACTTCCATGCAGAGATTTCCCTTCAGCATATGTGTATCCTTTAGTTGTAAAAGGACTCACGTTGACATCTGTAGATGAAGAACACAAATGGGTTAGGTCCCTACAGAAACAGGAACTATACTAGAACTGTAAAACCAGCGTGGGATCACAAAAACTTGATAGACACTCAGTTTAGCTAGACTAATAAATTAATGAGTGCACCTTAAACATAAAATAATTAAGACATTTGCAAAATAAAATCCGACTTAACTTGCCCAAAAAAAAAATCAAATAACTATATAAAGAGCTATACTTGAGCTCAAATATAGTACCGGGCCCAAAAGAAAAAACTCTGGCATCAAGCAACTATAAAAACACTAATTTGTATATTTATCATGAAAGCTAACATCAACAATGATATGTATCAGTATACTTAGCAACAGCCAACAGCAAAATCCAAGATTATTCAAGTGACTAAGAATATCTTAAGTTTATAAGTATAATAGTAACCATACAATTACTAAAGCCAATGAAGAACCAGAAAAATTAAGTTTCATTACGTAGTGTTAGTTTATGGCTTAAGATGTAATTTAAAATTTAGTTTGGAGGAAGAATTTAGGGTGCATTTGCTTCATGATTAATGAGCCCGGTTAACAGAAATCGGAACCTAAATCTTATGTATTAGTGTTTGGGTTAGTATTTTGTTGTACAGAATGGGAACCTCATTCTCTCTAGGTGGGTAAATCATACCCTGCCTACTCCTTGGGATTCCATGTTGGAACTAAAGGTACTACAGATACAATTATAATTCTGTCTACATATACATGCATATATATTTGCACTCTAAATGTAATATTTAGAATCCAGATATTAAACTCCTTCGAAAGGTTCTCACAGCACATAATATAATCGGGTCTGGGTTTATTCATGATTACCTAACTTCTTAACCTAACTGTTTTAGCTTATACACTCTAAAATTTGCTAAACAATCAAAAAGAGATCAACCAAAACTGCTAAGACGAAAAAAATAAGTGTATTATAATACTAGAAAAAAAGTGATATGGTTAAGGAGATGTAAGAACAACAATCCTATCAATAAAGAAGAGAATGACAGAGTAGCCATGAAGACTTGCGTGTGAAGAATTCATACCAGCAATTTTGTTAGTGTTTGCAGAAAATTTCATGTGCTTTGCTGAGCGGACACTTGATTCTGGGGGTATACTTTCCGCATTTAGTTCATATGCAATAAAGCACTTTGAGCAACTTCTGCACTTCAATACGTTATGCACAAAAATTTTCTTATACTTGAATTTATATTTGCAAGACGTGCAACGCGTCCAGAATGTCTCACCACCGTCAGAATTTTTGTGTGTTACAGTTTGGTGCACTTGAGGAACAGGAAGTTCATTTCTCACTGGATCTCTACATCTTAGATTATATGAAGACCTTTTTCTTTTAGTTTGATTCATGCTGGCATCTGAAAAAAAAAAATATCTTGTTAGGCACTCACACATACAGGATGTGCAGTGTAGCAAGAAAATGCCGAATCTGGTATACCATTTCTTTTACAGTGTTTACATTGTTTTTAGGTTTACGTCTGACAGTTTTATTTTTTTCTCCAAGTTATTAAGAGAAATAGGAATGTGAATTTCCTAATTCTGACTAGAGAATATGGTCGGACACTCCATTCAGCTAGAATTATAACCTAATAAAATTAGTAGGCCTTGAACATAACATTTTGCATGACAGTTAACATAATAAATTTGTCTTAACTTGCCTAACCTTGATGTCAATGAACTATTCTAACTTAACTGTGAATTGTATACATTTAATAAAAAAACCTGGACTGCAATATGTGATATCGTCTAAGTTTTTTTAAACTTGGTAACAGGTAACTCAACCTCAAGATCATCAAAGTAAATACTATAGCTGATACGCACTAGAATGTTTACATAAACTTAATATGACAATCAAACAACACCTAAATTCCAGATTATTAAACAATGCTAATTTCATTTCTTAATATTTCAAGGGACAGAGATGTAGAAGTCACCATTGAAGTTCCTATATTTCAGATTAGATAAACTGACAAGCACAGAAACAAAATAAAACAATCAGTGTGATTGTATTCAAACAACAGTAGTAATATTTTATTTTATTTTTGCTAAACTGACAGTAGTAATATTTAAGAATATATAACCAAAAACAGATGATTATAAAAGAATAACAACAGTGGTAAGTGATAACATTATCAGTAGAAAAAAGAAACGTAGATTGAGATAGAGACATGACCTGCATTTGAAAAATTAATAGCAGCAAATTTGTTAGTCATTTGAGTAAATTCCATCTTCTTTGACTCCAATTCTTTAAACCCACAATCAAGTTCCTTTTGCTTTAATTCCAGCTCCTTCGCATATTCTTCTAATAATTTTCTGCTAGAATCTATTTCTCTCACTTTACCCACAATCTCCTCGCACCTTTGTTCACATAAAACTTGAACTCTTTCTACCTCCTTTTCACTGGAATTTAATTTTTCCCACCTTTCTTTTAGTTTCAATTTATGCTCCTCAAATTTAACCAATTCAGCTTCAAATTTTTCCCACCTTTCTTTTTGTTTCAACTTCTGCTCCTCAATTTCAACCAATTTAGCTTCAAAGTAAAATTAAAATATATATGAGTGTAAGTTATCTTATATTATAGCACAACGTTTAGACCTTAACATAAATACACTTCATCATTCACTAAGCAAGCAACAACTAAATTCAAGATTATCAAAATGCTTTGGATAACATTTCCCTAAACACAAAATTTATGATATAAGAAAATCAACGAACATACAAACAATTCTAGAAAATAACAAACTATTCAAGTTCCATTCATACCGGTCCTTGCTACTACACGATTCACTATTAACCATACCTCTATAAGTAATTAATTTATTTTCCAATACAAACCATCTTTAGCCTACAAACTCTACAAACCAACCCGATTCCTTAAAACTTAAAAGCAAAAATATGATTACCACATAAAAAAATATGATAATTATTTTCAAATACAAAAATTATTATAGTACAACCAAAAATGTTTTTGTGACCGGTGATTTGTACTACAAGGACCGTGATTCATAAAATGGTTAATAGACTAAAGTGGTTCGTACCCAAACATGACCCCCATGTCAACAACATAATAACAAGAAAAGAGAATTAACGCAATGTAACAATTTACAAATCCATCAACCAAAAAAGAAATATATACAAACACAATACCATCAGCTTTCTCACTCTTTTCAGCAACTTCCATCTTCTTCACCTCCAAATGTTTATACCCTTTATGAATCTCCTTCTCTCTCAGCTCAAGCTCCTTGGCACGTTCTTCAACAAGATACAGGATCCATTAAACACAAAATTAAGATTACCACATTTTTTTTAACATCAAAATATGGTTTATTATTTCAATTATAAAAATTGTTAGAATACAACCAAAGACTAAGGTTATTCATAAAATGGTTAATAGACTAAAATAGTTCGTACCCGAACCTGACCCTACATGATTAACATAGGTAACAACCCAACAAAAATCAAAGAAATGCAACAACAAGAACAAATTCATCAACCAACAAAGACAGTACCATCAACTTTTTCACTCTTTTCAGCAACTTGTATCATTTTAACCTCCAAATCTTTATACCCTTCATCAATCTCCTTCTCTCTAACCTCAAGCTCCTTGGCACGTTCTTCAATAAAACTTTTACTAAACTCCATCTCTTTCATTCTCCCCTCAATCTCCTTCAATACTTCATTTCCACCCATCATTTTCTTGAGCCTTTTACCCTCAATTTCAAGAACCTCAGATAAATCCTCACAGGGCCCATCATTCAAATCAATCTCCTTAAGCTTTTCACTCATGGGGTTCTCACATTTGTCATTATCAAACATTTTTGTATCTAAAAGGCCTTGTAAATCTTTCCATTCCACTAAAAGAGAGAGAATGGCTTTCTGTAAACCTATTTTTTTCATCTCAATGTGTTTCATCTTCCCCTTCATTGTGTTGTATTTTTCTGTGCTATCATTTATGTAAGTATGACTTGTATGTATGTGTTAAGGGCATTTATGCTGAGTTACCAAGAGAAGCACGTGTAAGCCCCATAATAGAACGAACTTGCCCATTTTAGCAAACTCACTTCGGTCGATAAAATTTGCGTTACAATTTTTTGTTCCACGTGGGATATAGGTGTGACAATCATGGTTATAAAAATCGGTAATAGTATAAATCGGTTGAACTACCGATTTAAGATTAATTGGATAATTGAAAATTAATCGAAAATATTAATCGGAGTACTAATCAGATATTATAATAATATTTAATATATTAGTCTAATTTACAGTTAAACATATCATTTTAAATAAATTCATAGGATTAATCGGATTTTAAAAATCGAATCAATTAGCTATCTTACAGAGAATTAATCGGGGATTAATCGGTTAAATCGAGGATTTTTAGAACCATGGTGTCAATGGATCATGTTTGGATTGAATTATATTAAATTTAGATTCAAATTCATGAATTGAATTGGATTAGGTATTGAATTTTTTTAGACCAATTCATAACAGTTTTAGCATCAAAGATAATCGATCGGATATCAAGTAAATATTTTTTTAAAATAAAATAAATCTTAATATTAAAATTTAAAGTAATAAAATAATTAAATAAATGATTCTAAGATGTAGAAGTACTGATCAACATCTAAATATAAGAAGTAGAGAATACTTAAAATCAAAAATAAATATTTAGCAGTCCTTAAATCTGAAATGTACCAGATAAAATTAGAATGGTCAAGATATGAACTTCAAGCATTAAAATAATTTAAATTAAAATATTAATCCAATTTTAGATGCAATATAATGATAATGTATTTTATCACAAACGTAATAATTTTTTCAAACTATATTTATATTAATATATAATAAAATATATAATTATATAACTATATTTATTTTGATCGGATTCTTAACCGATCGGATCATCTAAAATCCATATCTATATTAAATAGATTAGATTTTTATCGAATCGAATTTGTTTTATGTAAAACCATATTCGATTATAAGGTCGAATCGAAATTCCAATCCATTGACATGTAGAATATGTTCGGGATAAATTTTATATTTTTTGGATGACATTTTTTTGGATATGGAATGGATACAGCTATAGCTTCGTCTGGTCCCGATTAAATTGATTAATTATTAAAACTATTTATTTATTATTTTTAAAAATATAAAATTACATTTTAAAATAAGTTAGATATATTTTTTAATGATATATTAATCTTTTTTTATTTCTCAAATATATAATATATATAAATTTTAGTCAAATTTTGATGGATTTGATGGATTAAAAATAAAAAGGTACATGTATAATGGGACAAAAAAATATATATGTATATCATCATCTCAAAATAAGTTTTATTTTGACGTGGGAAAAATAAATTTAAGTGACAGATAATTTTTTTTTAATTTTCTTTTTTTGAATAAAATTTCAAATGCAATATTTTTATTAAGAAAACAAAAAATTTTGAAATATGTGAAAGTGATTTTTATGGTAACTTAAAATATGTGCCAAAAGTCAAATCGACACTTATTTTAGAACATACAAAGTTTAATTTTGTGACAAATACTATATTTGAAAAGAAAATTATTAAAATTCGGAAACCAAGTATTTTGATAGAGTGATGATCCTAAATGTCCATTTCCCAAAATATTTGGCCCGAAAGACCCATATTCGGAATGGATGACCCTAAATAGTAAATACCTACGGGACACGCATGTAGGAAATGAGTATCCGAACACTCTTTTGACAAATACGTGTCATTCACAAAATCAATTCTGCAGAATTCTGGACAGCTAGGGATATGCATGTTGAACATGCGTGACTTGAGAGATGTGGTGTGACTCAATTTAAACCCTTTTTGTGTCGTATGTAATTTAGAGTAAATAGGGTATCGTTCTACGCCAAGGATCAAGGGCTCACTTTTCTTCTATTTCGCTAATAATATAAAAGATGGATTTGTTTTGTAATTTTACTAAGAACTAAATTAACTAATTAACAAGCAAAAGTTTGTTTTTGAATAATTAGAGAAACATGTTGGAAACCATGTTAATCCACCACTGAACCTATGACACAATCCTAAAATTCCTTAATATGTTTTGAAAAATACTTATAGAGAACTTGTCATGGACCACATAGAAACAAGCTTTGCTATTCGTATAACCCCATGGACCACATAGAAAGGTTAACATGAATTACACACTAATACAATTAATCCCATGGACCACATAGAAAGATTAATTGACTTTACAGATAAATCAATCACATAACCTAATTGGATGTCCACATACCACGGTCAATTCAAGATTATCTATAAGCATTGATGTATATATAAGCACAATCAAGAACACATCTCCGAAAATCAAAACTGTATAATTGTCATAAGGTTTAGGGCTTCAAAACAGCCCTCCAACAATAAGGTTTAGCCTACCATTGTCATGGTAAAATATATAAAAATCATAGAGATATAGAATACAATACAAAGCAGAGATGCAGAAAAGAAATCCCTATGGAAATTCCAAAGCATACACTCTTCTCCTTGCAATCTTCTTCTCTTCCCCCTGGTGGCTCCTCCTCAACGAAAAGTATGTGTATAAAAATCTCTAATAATAATAATCTAATACAAAACGTAGTTTTTAATGTGTATAGGAATAAAACATGGCTTTCCATAATTGAATAGGTTTGTAAATTCAGAATTCGTAGTTGACTTTTCCCATCTGATATTGGGCTGCTCCAAATGGAATTTGATATTTGGACCTGTCTAGAATGGAAGAAAATCTCGTTATCTTCGCGTGGGCTGTTAAATCGCTGAAATCTGATATGTAAAACTCAAGATAGGGCCCAAACAATGAGTCTTGCACGTGCAGTCCAATTAATCCGAATTTAATTATAATTTAGCTCCAATCCTTTCCAATTTAGAACTCCATACTTCCTACAATAAAATATTATAAACTAATTAATAAAGATCCAATTAAATGCAAAATATAATTAAGATGGGAATAAAAATCATCTAAAATACATATAAAAATATACTCTATCAAATATCCCCACACTTAACATATTGCACGTCCTCAGGAAAATAAAAGAAATAAAACTAATCCTAATTAACTAACATCACTTTCGTAGATGACACGATTGCATTGAGCGTATGCAACAAGCCGTTAAACCCCTAGGTAGCCCTAGAAGGACGAGTGTTGTCTCGTGAGGGTTTATAGAAGATATACCCACAAAATCAAATATTTTCAATCACCAAGTCTTAAACACGCAACAATTCATAGTACTCCACATATGCAAACCTCAATCACACAACAATCTGAGAAGATCTGAAAGTACACCACTTGCACAAAACAATCCAAGTATACACACGTTGTCTTGATAGACAAAAATATCATGAAATAAACATCAAAGTCGCCTTCAATAAGTGAGCATGCCATGGATAGAAAATCTCACATTGCTCTCAATTCACACAAGTGTATAGGTGTTAGTGTTTCACTCAAGTTCAATCAAAATAGACATGTGCTACCATATGCTTGGCTGTCCACCAAATCTCCACTACTTCGTATATGTGCATGCACAAATCAAAAGGTCTTCATTAAAGATTGTAATGGGGCTTAGGTACGGGATGAGATATCAAAGAAATAGGCTAACAAGTGGCTAAGCTTGATAAACTAATAGAGCATAATGTTCACTTTTAATTGTAGCACTCAACATGAATAGTAGATCATGTAAAAGTAATTAAACTTTCAGAAGCAGTAAACCCATAAGCACATCATTATGTACTTCCTCACTTTCGCATTGCAATAAACAATGAACAATAACTCTCATTCAATCTTCTTCAAATTTTTTCTTGTTTTATTTTATTTTTTTGGTTTCTTTTCCCTTTTTTTTCCTTTTTTTTCCGAACGAAGATCAAGTAACCACATTATATAATTCCCACCAAAATATCAAACCTTAACAAAGAAATCCCCACACTTGAACATTCACCCACCCTTAAGTTGAATCACAATGCTCTACTAGTAAATCAAGATAAGAATAAACAAGTAGGTTCAAAAATTATAGAGTGGTGATAATTGAAAGAAACGGATATAAGCACAAGGGGGTTCACTAAGGATATAATTCATAAGGATAGTGTTTAGGTCAATGAGATCAATCCTAGTGCCTTTATCATTTTCATGCACACACAAAACATGTAGTCTCAACAAGGTATCAAAACAAGTTCTAGAGCAATGCTAATTGACGAACAACACACAACAAAGAAATTCGATTGATATAAAATGTATCAATCATTGATTAGGCTCAAAATATCACAAGGTGAAAGCATGCTCGACTCACTAATTTGACTAAGAAGCATCTCAAGTTTTAAAATTTTCGAAAGCAGACACAAGGAATTATCAAGCAACAAATGATTTTTATTCTATGATACAAGCTCAGAATTAATCATGCAAAATTAGTCTACAAAATGTGTACTTATCCTCGCTAACATGCTTTGAGACAAGGCAATTCTATACAAAAATTTTAATTTTCTATTTTTTTTTTGAATTTTAAATAATATTGAGAGCACCTCCCCACACTTGAATGGTTCATTGTTCTTAATGAATAATATAATGAAATTTATATACATAAAGAACCAAAATAATCCTAATAAAGAAAAGAAAAAAAATGTTATACAAAGAAAGGTTGAAAATACTCCCCCAAATATGCTTGCATGAAGTGCCCCTTGTGAAGCCTCACATGGATCAAGTTTAATTCTGGCCTTCAGAATGTTCATTAATAAGTGATGCAAGTTTTCAACACAA
This sequence comes from Kitagawia praeruptora, assembly GCA_037693485.1. Classification (NCBI taxonomy): domain Eukaryota; kingdom Viridiplantae; phylum Streptophyta; class Magnoliopsida; order Apiales; family Apiaceae; genus Kitagawia; species Kitagawia praeruptora. The sequence goes on along the minus strand of CM075351.1, from coordinate 138,564,513 downwards.
CAGAAGAATTGGTGCACTGGTTGAGCAGGTCACATAGAAGTCTAATGCTTGCACAGGTCAGGGGTTCAAAACACAGCAACAACACATTTATTTTTTTAAAAGCAGTGCACATGAGACTCAGCTACAGGTTTGAACATGAACTTGTTAGAATAAATCATGTATATAAATACAACATAATATATATACATGAATCTCCTGATCAAAACTATGAGTATAGATAAATAGCGGAAGCGTACCAGAATCGAAAGAGGCCATTAATGATCTTGAGAGAGTCCGAAGAGTGCAAGTACTTGAGGGCTTTGATCTTCACTATTCTCCTCTATACGTAAGGATGGGGTGTGTGTATTTTCTGAATATTATGAGACGCGTAACTTTTGTTCTTGCATAAGATTCATTATATAGAGGGAATAATGAGACCAACCCTAATGGGCTAAACCCATAACCGTCCATCAAAGTTATGGGCTTGGGTACTTAAGCCATTATAAATAAATATATCTAAATAGATATATATTAGATGTAATAATTAAATATATATTAAGTGCTATTTATATATTTAATTATTAATTAGGCTCAAGTCTTATTTAGATGATTAATAATAAAACCCAATGGGCCATAAATAATGGATTGGATCCCGTCGAATCCAACATTCTCCCACTTGGCCGAGGGTCAGTATATCATCAACATACATATAACAAGACTTTTATTACTGAGCATTACATCCCATAAGACAGGCTAAATCTTACATCATACAAGAACAGAATTAAAGGTAGTATCACACTCATGTACAAATATGAAACCGTCCTCCAGTTACAATCCAAGTATAATTATAAAACTTAACAGAGATACTAGCTTAAATCATGAACAACATAATATTTCATAATCAATAGCAAATCAATATGTCCATGAGGTCCTTACATAATTGTTTGTTCCATAAACTTCGAATGTGCACAATAATAGAAGTAACAAACTAAATACTTTGTCCAAAAACCATAACATAAGGTGATCACAATACTAGTGTCTTACAATAAAATCCATGAATCAATAAGAAAGATTATCAACCAAACCCATGCTAGCAACATGTTCTCGAAAGAGATTGGGCGGTAAACCTTTTGTCAATGGATCCGCCAACATAGCAACTATACTAATTTGCTCAATAGACACTTGTTGTTTTTGAACTCTTTCTCGCACTACAAGATACTTTATATCTATGTGTTTTGTCGCATCACTTATCTTGTAGTCTTTAGAGAAAGAAACAGCAGCTTTATTATCGCAATAAATTTTCAGTGGTCTAGAAATAGTGTCAACTATTTTGAGATACGTGACAAAATTCCTCAACCATAGAGCTTGCTTCGTTGCCTTATAGCAAGCCACAAATTCAGCTTCCATTGTAGAAGAGGTATGCAGCGACTGCTTAGCACTTTTCCATGATATAGCTCCTCCAGAAAGCATAAAAATGTAACCTGAAGTGGATTTCAACTCATCTTTACACCCAGCATAATCAGAATCCGAATAACCAATGACTTCAAGGTTATCCGTCTTTCGATATGTGAGCATAAAATCTTTTGTACCTTGTAAATACCACATGACCTTTTTAACAGCTTTCCAATGATCCGGACCTGGATTTATTTGGTATCGTCCTAGCATTCCAACAATATATGCTATGTCTGGACGAGTACAAACCTGAGCATACATAAGACTCCCAACTGCCGAAGCATAAGGAATATGCTCCATTTGATCCAATTCTAGCTGATTTTGAGGACATTGTTTCAAGCTAAATTTGTCACCCTTGACAACAGGAGCAACACTTGGAGAACAATTTTGCATGTTAAAACGTTTGAGAACTTTATCAATATAAGCTCTTTGTGATAAACCCAAAATTCCATGAGATCTATTTCTATGAATTTCAATGCCCAAGACATAAGATGCTTCCCCCAGATCCTTCATATCAAAATTCTTATGAAGGAATCTCTTTGTCTCATGCATTAAATTCATATCACTACTAGCGAGTAGAATATCATCCACATATAGTACTAAAATAATGTACTTGCTCCCACTCACTTTTAGATATATGCATTGGTCAACAAAATTTTCTTTAAACCCAAATTTTCCAATCACATCATCAAATTTAATATACCACTCTCTAGAAGCTTGCCTTAATCCATATATGGACTTCTTTAACTGACATTTCATGTGTTCCTTGACTTTGACTACAAAACCTTCCGGTTGTGACATGTAGACATCCTCATGCAAGTCACCATTAAGAAAAGCAGTTTTAACATCCATTTGGTGTAACTCTAAATCATAATGAGCTACTAAAGCCATGATGATACGAAATGAGTCCTTACTCGAAACAGGGGAAAATGTATCATTATAATCAATTCCTTTTCTTTGTGTGAAGCCCTTTGCAACCAATCTAGCTTTATATCTTTCGATGTTACCACTAGGATCAAGCTTAGTTTTGTAGACCCATTTGCAGCCTACAGCTTTGACCCCTTGTGGCAACTCAACTAGATCTCATACATCATTATCCTTCATGGATTTCAACTCATCCTCCATGGCTACAAGCCATTGAGTTGAATGGTTACTAGCAATAGCTTCTTTATAAGAAATAGGATCAGGTCCCATGCCAAGATTAGACTCAATTTCATCTAAATACACAATATAATCATCCGAGATTGCTGATCGTCTTACTCTTTCTGACCTCCTAAGAGGTTCAGTAGTGTTATTGTCATCTTGAGGTGGTTCTTGATGTACATTCTCATTTGCACCAACATTTTTATCATCATTTTCTGGTGCACTAATATCTGGAATGATAGGAATAGGGACATTTTCCTGAATCTCTTCCAGATTTATCTTTCGAGACGTACTCCCACTGACTTCAGCATCCTCAAAAAATACTGCATTTCTAGTCTCAACTATTCGAGTGGTGTGTGATGGACAATAAAATCTAAAACCTTTAGATCTTTTGGGGTAACCAATAAAATGACAAGTAATAGTCTTAGGGTCCAATTTCTTGATGTGTGGGTTATATATTTTTGCTTCAGCCAAACAACCCCATACATGCATATATCCAAAACTGACTTCCCTTTCAGTCCATATTTCGTAAGGTGTTTTAGGCACGGACTTACTTGGGACCCGATTAAGGATATGCATAGCTGTTTTAAGGGCTTCAACCCACAAAAATTCTGGCAACGTACTTTGACATATCATGCTTCGAACCATATCCATAAGAGTTCGATTTCGTCTCTCAGCAACACCATTCTGTTGGGGTGTACCCGGCATTGTGTACTGAGGAACGATGCCACACTCTCGCAAAAATAAGGCAAAAGGTCCTGCATTCTGTCCAGATTCAGAGAATTTTCCATAATACTCTCCTCCTCTATCAGATCTAACAACCTTAATATCTAATTTGAGCTGTTTTTCAACTTCTGCTTTATAAATTTTAAACATATCAAGTGCTTCAGATTTTTCATGCAAAAGGTAAATGTAGCCATAGCGTGAGTAGTCATCAATAAAAGTAATAAAATACTTATGACCACCTATGCCTGGAGTGTATGGTCCACTAATGTCAGTGTGAATTATCTCCAAACACTTAGTGCTACGAGTTGCACCCTTTTTGTTTATTTTTACAAATTTTCCTTTAATACATTTAATACATGTGTCAAAATCTGAAAAATTTAATGGATGAAGAAGTCCTTCTTTAACAAGTCTTTCAATTCGACTTTTGGATATGTGACCAAGTCATTCATGCCACAATTTTGAGAAATTTTCATCATTTCTTTTTCTCTTTTTAGAACCAATTACAACTTCATCTTGCACATTCATTGAAATTAAGGATTCACTAAAAGAAGCATTCAAACATAATCTGTAAAGGTTTCCCTCTAACAGCCCAGAGCCAATATACTCAGAATAAAGAAATAGAGAAAAACCTTTATTTTCAAATTTAAACGAATATCCATAAGCGTCTAACTTTGAAACAGAAATAAGGTTTCTAGTAATACTGGGAACATAAACAGTATCCATTAAATCCAAATTAAAACCACTTTCCAACATAAGTCGGAAAGTTCCTACAGCTTCAATTTGTACTTTCTCTCCATTTTCAACGAGTAAATATCGGTCTCCTTTATTTAGCTTCTTCACGGAAAGGAATCCCTGCAATGAATTAGTTATATGCACAGTTGCACCAGTGTCTATCTACCATGTATTTAAAGGAGCTTCAGATGTAAAAGCTTCATAACAAACATAAATGGATGCATTACCTTTCTTATCTAACCACTCGCGAAATTTGGAACACTCTTTCCTTATGTGTCCCTTAGCTCTGCAGAAGTTACATTTAGGACCTCCAAAGTTCTTTGTACCAGAAGTCTGTCCCTTGTCTTTTGTGACAGCTGCATCAATTCCCTTTTTTTTTACTATTGCCATATTTCTTTCCTTTTCCTTTAGCGGGTGTCGTGGTCACAACATGAGCACTTTCAACCTTCTCAGACTTAAGGCGTTCTTCTTCTTGAACACACATAGAAATCAACTCGCTCATCTTCCACTTTTCTTTCTGCGTATTGTAGTTGATCTTAAAAGGACCAAATTGTGCAGGAAGAGAAGTCATTATGAAGTGGACGAGAAAATCTTCAGAAATTTCCATGTTCATATCCTTTAACTGAGCAGCCATATCATTCATTCTCATAATGTGATCACGAACACCACTTGAACCATTATACTTGAGAGTGACCATTTTCGAGATCAGTGTAGTGGCTTGAGCCTTAGTGGAAGCCTTGAATTGTTCTTCAATGTTCGCTAGATACTCCTTTGCATTATCAGATTCGGGGATTGCTCCACGAATTGCACTAGTAATGGAGCCCTTAAGAATCATTAAGGAAACACGGTTGCTATGCTCCCATTTTGCATAATCAGCCTTTTGCTCAGCAGAGCTTTCGGCTGTAATGGCAGCAGGTTTTGCAACCCTTATGGCATAATCAAGGGCAGTAACTCTCAACGTAAGATCAATTTGCTCCTTCCACTTCTTAAAATTAGAGCCACTCAATGGTTCAATGTGTGAAAAGTAGTTGGTAAGTGAAACAGGACCAAATGCTGAATCAAGGTTAATCACAATCATGCACATAAGTATAACAAGTACAATAAATATAATCCACATGATGAAAAATAGTTAGTTCACCAAGTAACACATAAGTTAAATAAACCGAGGGATAAACAGTTTATCTAAATAGGAAAAATAAAATACACAAAAAATTTTCCTATAATCAAAATTAAATTTAATATTAATATCTTCCGTTGGGCCGATTATCAATACTAAATTAATTTTGTCATTAAACATGAGATTACAAAAAATAAATATTAAATTATATCACCGTTGGGCAGAAAATAATTTAAATTCTACATTTTGAACTTTAAAAATTCCGTTTACAAAATTAATATACAAATCTTCCGTTGGGCCGATTCGTACATCAACTTGTACACGTACATTAGGTGATTTTTAATTCTCCTAATAATTAAAGTAAAAGATTTTCGTTGGTCCATCCAATACTTTAATAATTAAGAAATCACTAATCACTACATTAGTCCGAATATTTAATTAATAATTTTCATGAGGGACTAATACTTTAATTTTATCATAAATATCCCTTTAAATAATGTAATAAAAATTAAAATTAATGAATACATATACTGTACGAAACATAATTGCAGTATATCTGATATGTTAAAAACTTTTAGTATGAGGTACATGTACATCTTAATTCTTAAATCACTAGTATATTAATATGATAATTAAACATTAATTAACACATGTACGCATGGATTGGCCTTAAATAATAATAAAATATTTAAGTTTTGACAGTTTATACAGACATGGTCGACCATTGATATGGTCAGGTAATTAACATGATAATGACAATCCAGAGAGTACTGAATCGAACAAAACAAAACAATAATCATGAAGCCAAAGATTTAATAAAATATTATACATAAACCTAGCGGGTCCTGCATGCTTTAACAAAATAATCACACCATTCATCCACGATCCAGACATAATCATATTTTTCGATATTAAACAAAACCCGATTCAGATCAAATTATTAAACTCAAGGAATTAATCTAGGAGTCTGCTCTGATACCAATTGTTAGAATAAATCATGTATATAAATACAACATAATATATATACATGAATCTCCTGATCAAAACTATGAGTATAGATAAATAGCGGAAGCGTACCAGAATCGAAAGAGGCCATTAATGATCTTGAGAGAGTCCGAAGAGTGCAAGTACTTGAGGGCTTTGATCTTCACTATTCTCCTCTATACGTAAGGATGGGGTGTGTGTATTTTCTGAATATTATGAGACGCGTAACTTTTGTTCTTGCATAAGATTCATTATATAGAGGGAATAATGAGACCAACCCTAATGGGCTAAACCCATAACCGTCCATCAAAGTTATGGGCTTGGGTACTTAAGCCATTATAAATAAATATATCTAAATAGATATATATTAGATGTAATAATTAAATATATATTAAGTGCTATTTATATATTTAATTATTAATTAGGCTCAAGTCTTATTTAGATGATTAATAATAAAACCCAATGGGCCATAAATAATGGATTGGATCCCGTCGAATCCAACAGAACTGGGCTGCAGTAGATGGGCCACAATAACAGATGGGCCTGTCAAGGGATGGCTGGACTGGTAGGACTGAATAGCAGGTCCGTTGGACAAGTAATGCAGGCTGCAATTAATTGGACCTTCAAAGAAGGATGCCCTGAACTGAAGATGGCCTTGCAAGAACACAGAAAGAAATGACTAGGACTCTTCAGGAAGCCACGCGCGAAGAAGTGAAGCGCTGGGCTGGTGAATGGTGATGTTCGCGCAAAGGAGCTCGCGCTAAATAAATAACTTGGCATCAAAAGAGACTTTAAACCGCCAGGTTTGAAAAACAATACCCCGGATATAAGGTACGGACTATAAACAGAGAATTTCGCACGCCCGTTACACAATTGACACTACCAACATTTTATTCCTGTTCCTTCTTTTTTTACCATTTTCTTTTTCAATTTTTTTTCTTTTTTTTCCCTAGGTTTCGCAACATTCGAAATACTTGTATCCTGAAACACTTCAAACAAATTCATCAAGGCATCTTGTGGGAGTAAAAAAAATGAAATAAAAAAAATATCTACCTATAATAATAATAATAATAATAATAATAATAATAATAATAATAATAATACAAAACTTACAATAAGCTTGGGTTGCCTCCCAACAGCGCTTTTCTTTAATGTCTTTGGCTAGACATTGCACCTTTCAATATCAAGGTGGATACATCCATGACATCTGTTCCTTGATAGGCGGCATGAAAATTGCATAATTTGAACGACATCCATAGAACTGTAATTCCAATGTGGCACATGTGACTAGCTGAAAAATCATCAATCCAATCAGAAAATGGTATATGATACCTCAAATGAGTCGGTAAAGGTCTACATTCCAATTTGGATGCACCATACAAAATAGGATGCAATGATAACCCCTTCAAAATATTTGATGTACCCTCAAGAATAAGATTTTCTTCAAGTTCAAATTCGAGAATAAATGGAGTAGTAGGCTTTTCAACATAACTTGCGAGAGGCACAAAATTTTCTTCAATCCCAACAAACTCCTCCTCTTCTTTCGCCACTTTAAGATCTTTTTGCACAACATTCTCTCTTGTACTCTCTGAGAAATATATTTCTGTATCCACATGGTGTTTATCTTCCATCCCATTCACTTTGATTTGCCCCAACCTAGATGGAAAAGGGACGTAATCAAAGCAACTATTAATACCAATTGGACGAGAAAGATTCAAAGACTTCCCTTTATGTGTTGTTGCAATCACGTCCTCAGTGTCATCAAGGAGACAATCAGATTCTTCCTTTGGAACATCAAGTATGTCATTAGCTTGTGAATTCAACATTCGTTCACCTAATGAGTTGTTGGTTGTAATGACATTCACATACTCAAACTTTTGTTGTGGCTCTATGGTTGCATGAGTTGAAGCAAACTCAAGCTTTTGATCAAAATTTGTAACCACACCTGAGCAGAAGTAAAAATGTTAGATCAAAGACTGCTAGTCCTCCTCATATTAGGAGAGAGACATTTGTACATAAGCCTAAACAAAGTTCTACTAAGGCTGTTTACAAGGTCAAATGTCCAGTCAATGAAACAAGTGTTATTACTGTTAAAGAAACTTGGATACCCAGAATAAAACAAAAGATTGTAAAATTTGTTTATAGGGTAAAATGTTTGTTGAATAAGGGTGAAATTGGTGTTAAGGTAAAAAATGTTGTTTTGCCTGACAAAGGCCAATTCTTTAAGTATTCTGGACCCAATCAAATTTGGGTTCCGAAGAAGGTTTAATCCGTTTGTCATTGCAGGGTGTTGAACAGGTTGAACGAGTAACCTGGATCTTGGACAGTGGATGTTCAAGGCATATGACTGGTGACAGAACTCTGCTAACAAATGTGGTGGAAAAGGCCGGCCCAGTAGTTACCTTTGGAGATAACAACAAAGGTAGAACTGATGGATATGGCAGACTTAAAGCTGGAAATGTTATCATTGAGGAAGTGTCCTTTGTAAAAGGACTTGAGCATAATTTGCTCAGTATCAGTCAATTCTGTGATAAGGGATTTGAAGTCCACTTTAACAAGAAGAGTTGTCTGATTTCACACAAGAGAAGTGATCAACCATCTCTTACAGGAGTCAGAAAAGGAAACTTGTATGTAGCCAATATGAACACTGGAAGCACTGAAGAAATCAACTGCTTCTACTCTAAAGCATCCAAAGATGAAAGCTGGCTATGGCACAAGAAACTTTCTCATCTAAATTTTAAAACAATGAACTCTCTGGTTAGAAGAGAGTTGGTGAGAGGTTTACCTTCAATGGAGTTCACACAGGAAGGACTATGTGATGCATGTCAAAAAGGCAAGCTTAAAAGGGCAACTCACAGGAGCACTAACACATCTTCAATAACTGAACCTCTACAATTACTTCATATGGATTTGTTTGGTCCAGTTAATGTGATGTCAATATCAAAGAAAAGATATGCTCTTGTGATTGTTGATGATTTTTCAAAATACACATGGGTCCTATTTCTGAATTCTAAAGATGAAACTCCACAGCTAGTGATTGATCACATCAAGTTGATTGAGCTGGATTCTAATTATCCAGTGAGAGCTATAAGATCGGATAATGGAACTGAATTCAAGAATGCAGTTCTGAATGATTTCTGCACTGAGAAGGGTATAACCAGACAGTACTCAGCTCCAAGAACTCCTCAGCAATATGGGGTAGTGGAAAGAAAGAATAGAACCTTGATTGAAGCTGCACGTACTATGCTAAGTGAATCAATGATTCCATTGTACTTTTGGGCTGAAGCTGTCAACACTGCATGCTATACCCAGAATCGAACTCTTATCAACAAAGACTTGATGAAGACACCATATGAAGCTATGACTGAAAAGAAACCAACAATCAAATACTTTCATGTATTTGGAGCAAAATGTTTTGTGCTTAAAGAGGAGATGATCAAGGTGGAAAATTTGAGGCCAAAGCACATGAAGCAATTTTTATTGGTTATACAATAAGAGCTTACAGGGTGTACGTGATTGATCAACAGAAAATGAGGGAAAGTGTCAATGTAACATTTGATGACACTAAACTCCCTAGTATCCAAACTGAGGATTCATCTGAAAAGCTATCTTTTGATGATATGACAGATCCAGATTCAGATGATGACAATCCACCTGATGTTTTTGCTGATGCTAATGACAACAATGATAATAATGATGATGATCAGGATAATGGTGGTGAAAACAATGATAATACTGGAGATACACCTAACACTCCTGAACATTCATCCAGTCAACCTGGCAACAACTCAGGGGGAGATAATGAAGGATCAACTAGTCATACTCAACATCACAATGAAGAACAAGGCGAATCATCAAGATTAAATCTTCCGAGACAAACAGTTTGGAATAGAGCTCATCCTTTTGAGTTAATCATTGGTGATCCAGATGTTGGTGTCAAAACTAGAAGTGCTACTCAAAATCAATGTAACTATTCAGGGTTTCTATCTGAAATGGAACCTAAGAAAACTGAGGAAGCACTTTCTGATCCTGATTGGGTGATTGCTATGCAAGATGAACTCAATCAATTCAAACAACAAGAAGTATGGAAGCTGGTACCCAGACCTAAAGACAGAACAGTGGTTGGCACTAGGTGGGTATTCAGAAACAAACTTGATGAAGATGGCACAGTGACGAGAAATAAGGAAAAACTGGTAGCAAAGGGTTATTCACAAGCTGAAGGCATTGATTATGATGAAACCTACGCTCCAGTGGCAAGACTTGAGGCTATCAGAATATTCTTGGCATTCGCAGCATTCTCAAACTTTAAGGTTTATCAAATGGATGTCAAGAGTGCTTTTCTGAATGGTAAGCTAGATGAAGAGGTATATGTAGAACAGCCCCCTGGCTTTGAAGATCCAGAATTCATGGATTATGTCTACTTTCTCTTCAAGGCAATTTATGGTCTCAAGCAAGCACCAAGGAAATGGTATGACACTCTATCTGAATTCTTACTTGAAAATGGATTTGTTAGAGGTGTCATAGACAAAACTTACTTCACAAAGAAACATAAGAATGATACAATATTAGTTCAAATCTATGTGGACGATATAATATTCGGGTCTACTAATGATCTTCTTTGCAAGAAATTTGCTAAGTTAATGCAGGGTAAGTTTGAAATGAGCATGATGGGTGAGCTGAAGTTCTTTCTTGGATTGCAAGTAAGTCAAAGGATAGATGGAATATTTATCTGTCAATCCAAGTATGTTAGAGAGCTTCTCAAGAAATATCAAATGGAGGACTCATCTTCAGCAAGAACACCATCATCTACAGATGTTAAATTTGGAGCATGTGAAAATTCTGCTAAGGTAGATATCACAAGCTACAGAGGTATGATAGGCTCATTACTTTACCTTACTGCAAGTAGACCTGATATTATGCATGCTACATGCTTGTGTGCAAGGTTCCAATCGGATACTAGAGATGTTCATCTCATTGCTGTAAAACGAATCTTGAGATATCTTAAAGGTACGCCTAACTTAGGCATCTGGTACCCTAAAGATTCTGGTTTTAATCTTGTTGGATATACAGATTCAGATTATGCAGGAAGTGTTGTAGATAGGAAAAGCACCTCTGGGAGTTGTCAATTCCTAGGTGGTAGGTTGGTTTCCTGGTACAGCAAGAAACAGCAAACAGTCTCCAACTCCACAGCTGAAGCTGAATACATAGCTGCTGGAAGCTGTTGTGCACAGATCTTGTGGATTAGGAATCAGCTAAGAGATTATGGTTTTGTACTTGACAGAATTTCTATCCTGTGTGACAATACAAGTGTCATAGCAATCTCCAACAATCCTTTGCAGCATACAAGGACCAAGCACATTGACATCAGGTATCATTTTATTCGAGAGCATGTCATGAATGGTACCGTGGAGTTACATTTTGTACCCACGGAAGAACAAACAGCAGATATTTTTACTAAGTCTCTTGATGAATCCACATTCACCAGAATTGTTGGTGAATTGGGTATGTTAAATAGTCCTAGTAATTAAACTAGTTAATATCTGAGGTTTGCTCTTTAATAATTTTCAAGTGATTATCTTTGTAAATATTTGTTATTAAAATCACTTGTGAAATTATTTTATCAACTTAAAATCTTGCTTGTTAATTCTCAAATCATTGTCATTATCTTCTTAATATATTCCTACTTACTTCTTTTAATTTTAGAATATTTTAATTTTCTCTAAAAATATTTTTCTCAAATTTTACAAGTTGAAATTAGTGAGAAATCTATTTTTGTTGAAAATTACTTTTGAATATTTGTGTTGATTTAATAAGTCATTTTTTTTCTTTAAATGATTTTCTATAAGAAAGTTATTTTATTAAGAAAATATATAGATTTATTAATTTACTACAAATATTTATGTAAATAGTTAATAGTTTATTAAATGATTTGTAGTGTTTGTCCTTTTGTTATTAATGTTTGATTTCGTAAAAAGGATAACATATGGTATTTTTAGTATTTTCTTATTTTCTATTTAGCTATTTTTAAGTAGTTATATTGTTGTAAATATTTTTGTAAATTATTTTCTTTTATTTCTAATATTCTGTAAATATTACTAATACAGTTATTTTTTAATAGTAAAAAAAATCTTATTTTTCTTTTCTTTTTAGTTTTTATTTTATATAATTATTATGTATATTATTTCTTATTTTTGTATATTATTTTTCATGTATATATAAATAGTTTGTATAGTTTTTTCAGTTTAGTCACTCTACTTTCAAAACTTACAAATAGGTCCATGTAATTGGCTCTTCTGTACTTCTTCTGTTTAACACACACATATCATGTTGTTTTAACTTCTAATCTTTGTTGTGTTGTTGTTATTAACAGAGTTTCTTATATAGGACCATTGTTGGTATCAAAATGGTATATGTCAATTCAATTGTTTAGGAACTAACGTTTGATTTTCAGGTTCTAACAATTGGAAGACAAGACCTAACAAGTGGTAATAGTTGGTATCTAACATACAGGATCTAAAACATGATAAAATAGTTTTGTTTGTATTGGTTTGAACATTAACTTACATTAATTCGATTAATACTTATTAATTGAATTTTTGCTTATGTTTTTGTTTAGTAAAACCGGCTCAAGATCTATATCTTTCCTAACTCAAAATTTCTTTCTACAGCTGTGATTGCTTAAATTGTAAATCTTTTGAAATCACAACTGTATATCATTCTATCTCTATTGCTCATATTCTGTGATGCAGGTTCATCTAAATAGAGTTTTGTTTTCTCACATGATTAGTCATGAGGTTGTAAACCCAACAACTTTTATCCCAGACTACAGTCAAACTCAAACACATTCTATCTTACACCCTAAAAGGAAGTAACCTATCAGACTAAAGGTCACCAGGGAGTAACTGCACTAGATGCAGCAAATAAGGATGTGTGGGATATTTAGTTGGAGAGTCACTACCTTATACACTACCCAAAATTTTTCATATGCACAAAGTGAGATTGCACACACTAAGGATGAATTGACGGAAACCTGTAATCCAACCATTTTACGGTTAGGATTATAAGTTCAAGGTTCTTCAATGAACCAAGAGTCTTCACAGACCTCGAGAGAAGGTATTGATCTCAATGCAAAATTCAACAAGATCATTATCTAAACTTCCCAGAGGGAACATCTCTGGATCCTGCGGGTAACGGGTCCGACATAGGTGCGGATCGGTAACTTGTAAACTATGATTCAGATTTTACCTGATGAGTTTAACAAGGTGATGTCTTCACAGACATTAGAAGGGAACCTTGATCTCAATGCTTCAGATCATTGTTTACCTTCTCAGAATTAAAATCTGAAAACCCTAAAAAGGGAAAAGTAGCAACTTGTAGATTATGACTCAGATTCGTCTGAAGAGTCCAACGAGGATTTGGGATTTGCGAACTCCCATTGCACCACCACTGACCTCTCTTGAAGGGGCTAGGGTGATTTTTCCTTGCAGGTACACTAAAGGATGTTGGAGCTATGAGTGATATGAGTGATACACCAGTGAGCAAGAGTGTAAACACAGAGAGAAGTGAGACATTCAACACAAATGAGTGGAGAGAAGAGTGAAACACTTGTGAGGTACACTAAACACTATCACACACTCACAGTGAGGAAGAAAATGAAACTTCCTTTCTAACAAAGAACTCTATAATTGGTACAACTACTTTGTCAACTAGTTGATTAAAGGATTCCTCAACTAAGGGGGAGAAGTAAAGGGGTACAAGAAAAAGGAGAGTAGGTTAGAAAGGGGGAGCATTTACAGACTGTGCTTTGGAAGGGAAGAAAGTCAAGTTACTTAGGGGGAGCCTTAGATGGAAAAGTAAGGGGAGATTCAGTTGAGAAGAAATGGGAGATATAAGGAGAAGCTTACATCACAATACTATTCTATTAGTCTTTCAATGTACTATGTATAAAGGCTAACTGGAGGAGTAGTAGATTTCCTAGAAGTTAAAGAAATGGTATTGATTCACCATTGTCTATTTATTAGGAGCAGTTGTTTTTCTTAAGTGAGAAAAGCTATGTAAGAGAAGGGAAGTGATTGTAAATCAAGAACTGCTGATAATCACCAATGTAAGATGTGAAGGATTATCAGGCAGAGATATGAAGAATCAGAAATGAAGATGAGTTATCTATTGAAGATCAGTTCAGTGCTAGAGGAATATTCATCTATCATTTCATCAACTAAGGATTCTGGAATTGTTAAATTCAAACCAGAGAATTTTTTATGTACTATTTACTAAGCTCTTAAATGCTTAATCTTTTTCTTGTTTAAGTGAGTTAGTTGAGTTATCCTCTAGGTATTTGCTTGTTATTGTCTAACAAACAAATAGGGGGAGATTGAAAGGCATATGATGTAGCCTATTTGTATTTCGAGGATACAACTCAACTTAAACAAGAATGTAATAGTAAATAGTATATAGACTGTCACAAGGAATCTCAGATTGTATTATCTGTCAGAAGAAAAAGATCAAGGTCAATCTACAGACTTGAGATATTACTACATTGAAAGAAGTTCAGTCATCTGATCAAGCCTCAGTGAAGTATTCATTAAAGAAGTGGATTCGTTTAAAGTGACAGAGATTCAACAGTGACAGAGACAGTACAGAAGAATTGAAGAGAGATGAGAAAAGAAAAGGAACCAGATTTTAAAGTCAATATATGAAGAACAGCCATTGCGGTTAGTCACTCATGAACCAGACAGTACATCGAGTGTCAACATTAAACAGTGGTTGTTCATCATTAACTTCAGTGGTTCAAGCTATCAAGACTGGTATGAGAGAAAATCATTGTGCAAGCAACAGAAGTGCTAAATTATTAACCACAAGGATTTTACTATCAAGTGGACTGGCTGTGAGGAAAAAGATTTATCACAAAGAAATGCAAAGTGATATATTCTTAATGCTGAAACTCCGGTTAGAATTGTTGTATTTTTTGATAAGCAAAAGGAGTCCGGTTCCAGACGCTCAGGTAACCGCAGCTTAGAGCTTAAGGATTTATTTATATTAATAAATATTTTATTTAATTAGAAAATTAAATTTATAAATATCTAATAATATTAGATATTTATTTTTATAATTTCTGTATTAAATTAATTATTTATTAATTAAAGATTATAAGCTGTGCGGGTTAAAAAGCACGGAACCCGTCCTAATAAAGCAAAGCAAGTCCACGAATTGAAAAGAAAAAATGGTAGGTTCTTTTGCTTTGTCGAAATGGCCAGTATGTTGTACTATTTCTGGAATTGAGGTTATACTATTTCTGGAAGCTATACTATTTCCAGCCATCTTTACTATCACCGAAATTATACTATCACAGAATCAGTTATACTATTACTTAGTCATAGTTATACTATTACCGAGGTAATTATACTATTACCAAAGTTTTAAGTAAACTATTTCTAGAGTAAATGTAAACTATTTCTGAGTATAATCCATACTATTACAAGGGAATGAGTTTAACTATTGCTAGCCAGTTATACTATCGCCGAGCTATTTTATTCAGCTGAACAGGAGACTTGATTTTGTTTTAGTATATAAAAAAAAACAAGGTAGAAGACACACAGCAGACATACACGAAAATATCTAGGAAGAACAAAAGAGCTCTCATCTCTCTCATCTTCAAGCAATTTAATTGCCATAAATTCTTGAGTTCTTGTATCAATAATTGTATCCATTAGAACTTAATTATTTGTGATTCTTGTACTACTAGCGAATTAAGTTTCCTAGTTCTTATCTTGATTTTTATTAACTAAATTAGAAAAGTTCATGTCGAATTTTCTAACTAGTTTTTATCATCTTGATAATTAATCTGTACTGAAATTGTAACACCCATAAAGTTAATATATTGTTATATTCAACTTGAAATTTGTTTCAATTTATTCCGCACAAATTTGTCTAAACTAAATTTTATTTAAAGGATAAATTTCGATAAATTGGTATAGATTGTATTCAACCCCCCCTTCTACAATCTTATCGGACCTAACAACGTAGTGTTGGAATTGCAGCCATGTCAATCACTCAAAAATTCCACCTATACCTAAAATAGAACAAGAAGTAGGCAGAGAAAAGAGGGAAAAGAAAAAAGAAAAATATATGTACAAAAAAACAAAACAAAAGAAAAGCAAATTCAATCCCCGGCGGCGCGGCGCCAAAAATTGGTGTGACTCAATTTAAACCCTTTTTTGTGTCGTATGTAATTTAGAGTAAATAGGGTATTGTTCTACGCCAAGGATCAAGGGCTCACTTTTCTTCTATTTCGCTAATAATATAAAAGATGGATTTGTTTTGTAATTTTACTAAGAACTAAATTAACTAATTAACAAGCAAAAGTTTGTTTGTGAATAATTAGAGAAACATGTTGGAAAGCATGTTAATCCACCACTGAACCTATGACACAATCCTAAAATTCCTTAATATGTTTTGAAATATACTTATAGAGAACTTGCCATGGACCACATAGAAACAAGCTCTGCTATTCGTATAACCCCATTGACCACATAGAAAGGTTAACACGAATTACACACTAATACAATTAATCCCATGGACCACATAGAAAGATTAATTGACTTTACAGATAAATCAATCATATAACCTAATTGGATGTCCACATACCACGGTCAATTCAAGATTATCTATAAGCATTGACGTATATATAAGCACAATCAAGAACACATCTCCGAAAATCAAAACTGTATAATTGTCATAAGGTTTAGGGCTTCAAAACAGCCCTCCAACAATAAGGTTTAGCCTACCATTGTCATGGTAAAATACATAAAAATCATAGAGAGATAGAATACAATACAAAGCAGAGATGCAGAAAAGAAATCCTTATGGAAATTCCAAAGCATACACTCTTCTGTTTTATAGGAATAAAACATGGCTTTCCATAATTGAATAGGTTTCTAAATTCAGAATTCGTAGTTGACTTTTCCCATATGATATTGGGCTGCTCCAATTGGAATTTGATATTTGGACCTGTCTAGAATGGAAGAAAATCTCGTTATCTTCGCGTGGGATGTTAAATCGCTGAAATCTGATATGTAGAACTCAAGATAGGGCCCAAACAATGAGTCTTGCACGTGCAGTCTAATTAATCCGAATTTAATTATAATTTAGCTCCAATCCTTTCCAATTTAGAACTTCATGCTTCCTACAATAAAATATTATAAACTAATTAATAAAGATCCAATTAAATGCAAAATATAATTAAGATGGGAATAAAAATCATCTAAAATACATATAAAAATATACTCTATCAAGATGTGCATGTTCAACATGCGTATCGTCAGTTACTGTTCATCGTCAGCTCGCGTCCAGCGTCATTTTTCTGGCCAAAAGTTTGGAACACTCGTTCACCACTTTCCAGGACTCTTGCACTAGCATACGATATACCAAAACGATCGTCTCTTCACCCTCTACATGCCTGTATCAGTAATTTTCAATTTGTTTCGCCGGAAATAAAAGCCCTAAAATGAGCTCAATTTTCCGATTATATTTTCCGATTTCCTCCTGTACGCCCATACGGGGCCAAATATCAACAGTCGAGTATGGCAAATTGAAGAGGGAGTTGTGAGCATCGTTTTGATGTCCTCGGTTTTTGTGGAGGTGGCCGGAGGAGGTAGAACGAATAGAGGCAATTTTTGGGCAATTTTTTGGTCGCTGGAGCTTCGGAGCTGGTTCTGTGATAATGACGTCATCTGACGTTATCACGCATCTTGCAGATGCGTGACCTGTGATACGCATTTCTGAAATGCGTATCACAGGTCACGCATCGGGCCGCGTTTCCGGAAATCAGTATTTCGGGCCTTAAGCTCCCAAATCTAGGCATTTTGGGCATTTTCTCATTTTGATATATATATTTATTGAAAATTTATTATATTTTGTTTATTAATTTCTTGAGATTAAAGATTTAAAGGAGATAAAATTAAATTTTTTTACTAATATTTGAACATCTATTTAAATTTAAAAAATTTCTATCTCATTTTATATTTTTATATATCTAACTTTTTCTAATATATTATACATGTAATAGATTCTTAATTGCTTATATTTATTAATAAATATCAATATATGGGTAATTTTTTGAAAAAATCAATATACAATTTCTAGATTTTTGTAAGTTGGGAATTCGGAATAGTTGAGAGTCTTGACTGAGAGCGAATCTTCTTCTATATATAATAGGAGAACAAGAGGATATTGTAGGGGCATTTTGAGCCAATAAACCCTCTGTGAAATTACAATTTTACCCTTATATATTACAAAATTACATTGATTTGCCACTCCCTTAATTGAAGAAAAAAAATAAATTATTTCGTGTTTGTGGGGAATTGAACCAACAACCTCCTCTATATATTTCTTTCTCCAAACCATTGTGCTACATCATGTTTTTTGTTATGGAGTTAAAACTCTTTTTACATAAGTTCGACCTCTCTGTTATTCTATTTTTACTTTTATCTATCATTTTATTATATATATAATAGCCCAACAAGGGGCTATAATTCATGAGACATTTTAGATACACATTATATGTGTAGGTGTGTCGTGTAAGTGAGAAAAATATGGTACTTTAGTTACTGTGACATATTAACAAATTTTAGGTACTTTAGCTATTGTGGTATATTAACAAATTTTAGTCATCAATTTATTCTTACATTTATTAATTTGGATTATAATATATTATACACATTATAGATGTGTGTGCATGTTGCTTGAGTGAAACAAAATTTGATATTTTTAATTATTGCAACATATTACCAATTTTTGGTTATAGTTTTATTTTTACATGTGCTGATTCAAATTATAGTATATTATATTAAATCAAATTATCAGTTAGTGATACATAATACATGGTTTGGTTATACGTTTTAAAACTGAAATAATAATAATAATAATAATAATAATAATAATAATAATAATAATAATAATAATAATAATAATAACAATCAACATAATATCAATAACAAAAATTTACTATATAATGATAATTCCCTTAAACAACCCGACCACTCATTCATACATGTTTTCAATAATATACATGATATCTTTGTGTATTTGCCGCGTAAGCGGGGCAATATTATATCATTTATTAATATTATTCTCTATCGATGGCAATATATAAAACTATATAAATTATTTATTTGACAAATTTATTGATTTATCAAATATTTATTTACCAAAATACAGTTGATAGAAAGGTAAATTTTTAGAACTTTGTAATAAATTAAAATATCAATTAAAAAAATACAATAAATTTTAGAAAATAAGTAAAGCGAGAGACTCGTGATTCGCATGAACTTTTAATAACTGAACAAAGCATGCATATACAAAATTCAGTAAGAGAAACAACAAACTCATTCAAGTCTTTAGTCTATCTGTTCACTCCAATTAGTATCTTTGGATGAAGCTGTATCTGAAAAAAGAAAGGATAAATTTATTGTTCAAAGCTATGAGCAACTTCAACTAATGATGATACAATTACGAAAAAATATTCTCAAGTTTGATAAGCCTGTATATACAAAAGATATACACTCAGTCAATTAAAATTATCTGATATTTTGAAAGTGAGACGGACAGAGGAAGAGAAATAAAGGCAAAGGATGCTTAAAATGAAGAAATTAAAAGAAAAGAGATGGAAGAGTTAGAAAGATAGTTTTAAGAAGTGAAAGCGCAAGACCCGAGTATCGTGTTACGAATTTTTTGTTTAAAATCTAGAGTAAAACCTACACTCTCAGAATACAACATCTTCAACGCTATTTTGTTTCTATCTTGAATAATATTAGAGATCCAACTAAGTGGATGCATCATTTTCAAAGAATTGAAAGAACAATTTAGGACATCCATAAAACACTCGAATTCTACTCTGTTATTCACAACAAAATTAAAAGCTGACATGACTACGATCAATATTACTCGTTGTTGTGCCCAAAATCTCCATGGGCTAGATTTAGGCCCATTAAGCTATAGGGTTCGATCCCTACAAGTCAGAAGATTGATCCAGTACGAGTCATGAAGATCAAATAGGAGAAATGAATAAGGAAGTACGAGTATTAGGAGGTTCCCAATAGTCAGGAAGCTGAGTTGAGCACTCGGAGACCAGGTTCCTCCCAGCCGAGGAGTTCGAATTAGCACAGCAACAGCCATAGAGGTAATAAAAGCATATGAAGAGTTATCCAATCTAACCAGTTTGTTATTTGTGCAGGTATTGACACCAAAAGGGAGGTCCCTAAGTGATATGTCCCGAAATAAGGAGGTCCCTGAGAAACAGGCTCCTGAAATGTAGGTTCCTGAGCACCAGGTTCCTACGAGTTGCCAACAGAAAGTTCTAGAAGCCATCTAGAACAGATAAACGAATTGGTATCTGAGTATGATTCTAGGGCGCAGATGATCCTAGAATAACTCTAACCAACGAGAGAATCATAAGTGGGGTACGAACTCGAGTTCTACTCCACTTAGCCAAACTAGTTCGTGAAAGGCTCTAAAGGAACCTGAGTCCAACACGAATTAGATGACCGAATGCCGCTATTCCAGTAAGAGACAGAATCATACTAGAACTACGTGAGCTTGATCCCTATAAATACAAGGGTACGTAGGCACCTCAGGGTACGACGCATTAAGTTCTCTAATTTTCTCTAAAGACACCTGAGATTATTGGAGATACCCTCGAGCTCAGCTCAACCCCCACAAACACAACCCAAACCTTTTTTCGCAGAACAGTTGATCGCTAGCCTATACAACTACCCGTAAACCTCACATAAGTTGATTACGAAATCCACTCATCAACATTGGCGCTAGAAGGAGGGGATAGTTAATATCTTAAGAGTGGAAAAGATGTCAGGCAGCTCGGAGAGCGAAGCAACCCGTTCTGAGCGACAGGTTCATGAGGAGAACACATCTCCTCCCAGAGCACCGAAGGTCACTAAAGCAGCCATGATGGAAATCCTAAAGACTGTGGGAGAACGTTTATCGACTTTGGAGCAGGCTTCAAGCAAAAAGAAGAAAAAGAAGGCAAAGAAGAGCAAGAAGTCGAAGGTTACTCCGAAACAGTTGAATTTTGAAGAATCTGAGAATGGAGAGGAGGTTCCAGACGATGGTGAAGAACCGAAGGAAGATAATGATGATGAAGATATGGAGAATCCTGAGAAGAGTAAAACTGGTAGCAAGGACCGTACAGGGTCCAAGAAAAAGAAGAAAACCAAGACTGGAGGTTCCTCAAAGAAAAAGAAGAAAGATAAAGACCCATCTATCGAGATAATTGAAGAAAAAAGCACGGATTCAGATGAGGACACTGAAGAATCAAGCGCTGCAGGGTCGCAAGAGGAAGAAGGGACGAGTAAGAAGACAAAGGCGGAAGCTGTTGGGGAGGTGATAGCAGAAGATGTCAAGAAAATTTTGGCTCAACTCAAGGACGAAAAGAATCTTGCTGTGAACCCTATAACAGCTTCTCCTTTCACCAAGAAGGTTCGAAAGTCGGCTTTGCCTAGGTCTTACAGGCCCTCAAATGAGTTGAAATTCGATGGGACTACTGACCCCATTGAGTACCTTAGTCGTTTTGACACAGAGATGGATGTTTATCAAGTGAAGGAAGCCACCAGGTGCAGGTTACTGGCTGCAACTCTACAGGGCGGAGCCCATCAGTGGTTCAAAAGGTTACCTGCAGATTCGATTGGTTCTTGGGCAAGCATGGGGAAGCTCTTTGTCACTCAATTCAGAGCATCTGTTGCATTTGCCCCACCAACCAATACCTTAGCCAATATCAAGCAAAGACCTAGTGAGACATTGACAGAATATTTCAAGAGGTTTAATGCGGAGGTTCCTAAAGTTAGGAAGGCATCTGAGGAAACAATAAAGAATTTCTTAATCGCTGGAGTCAAAGGAGGCTCAGATTTTTGGAAAGCACTGCAGGGAAAAGAACCAGAGACGTTAGCAGATTTTTATGCCCAGGCAGAACCCTTTCGACTGGTGGAGGAGTCTCTAGCTGAATTAAGGAAGGATCCAGATTTTGTAAGGCAAAGTGGAAGCAAGAGGTCGAGACAAAGAAGCCCCAATGGTCGTGACAATAAAAAGGTGGTTAGTCGCACATCCCAGGTGAAGCCTAAAGCTGTGAATCCTACTAAACCTGTCATGAGTCAGGTACCGCCACCAGCTTCCTATAACAGCAATAGACCAGAGAGACCCGTCTATGAAACTTTCACCCCTTTGGTAGCTCCGATTGATCATATTTACGCAGTGAATGAGAAGTCCTCATGGTTTAAGAAGCCTTTCAGAACCGGTCCGCCAGGGAATAAGAATGAGCGCCCCTACTGTGACTTCCATGATAATAATGGGCATAATACTGCAGATTGTCGTCACCTCAGAGATCTAATTGAAACTCTAATCAGACAAGGGCAATTGAGTGAATGGGTGGCTCAGGAAGGAAAAAAGTATAGAGATGAGAAGACTCAGAAGACACAGACACAGGAACCTGTCGTGATGGAGGGACCACCTAAGGCTGGGTGCATACGCACAATTATAGGAGGTCCCCATATTGGAGGAAGCAGCAGGAATGCCATGGAGAGGTATACTCGTGAGGCTAAAGAACGTCCTTTAACCAGTATTTACAATCTGTCCCAGAGGTCCCCAAAGCTGTTTGAAGGAGAGGATGCAGATATTACTTTCACTGAGGAAGATGCTTCCTGGGTACATCATCCCCATACTGACGCTTTGGTTGTTGAGGCAGGAATTGGATCTTATGAGGTTCATCGAGTGCTAGTTGATAATGGAAGCTCTGTAAACTTGCTATCTTACTCAGCTTTCAAGAAGATGCATTTTCTGGATAAAGACTTAACTCCAACAAACGATACCTTGTACGGATTCACCAATAATCAGGTTCCTATCAAAGGTAAGATTCGTTTGCCAGTAACCTTAGGTGATAAACCATGTTGCACTACACAGTTGGCAGAATTCATTGTTATAGAAGAGAATATGAATTACAATGCTATTTTGGGAAGACCCATTTTGAAGGAGATGAGGGTAATAACCTCCATTTACCACCTCACTATGAAGTTCCCGACGCCAAATGGAGTTGGCATAGTTCGAGGATGTCAGTATGAGTCTAGAGAGTGTTACACCAAAGCTTTGCAACATGCTGCTAGAGCTGCTAAATTGCCTGAACCTATGGACGAGGTTCCTGATAGTTTTCCAGGAAAGAACCCAGACAAGATAACGGTCGACCTGCGCAGTTCGCCTTTGGAAGGTTTTGTGTCAGCATCCTGTAGAGCTATAAGAATTGAAGAGATCATAGAAGAGGAACCTCATGATGAGATTCCCGTTTTTCGGGGACCAGATACCCCCTACTTACTGATAGAAGGTGCACCCCCTACGGATAAGGATGGTGATGTGTGTATGGTAGAAGGGTTGGATGAAGAAAAATCCCGAAAACTGAAACATAATGGATGCAATGAAGACAGTCAGCCAGCATCAAAGAGAAGGAATGTCATGCACGAAGTGCAGGAACCGTCTACCGTCCAGGAACCTCAAGAGGACTCAACCGCAGAGATGGAGGTAGACTTAGATCCTCGAATGCCAGAAACCATGGTAAAGGCTGGACCAGCTGGTGAAACTCTGGATGTGAAGATCAATGACAAAGATGGTATAAAGGTGTTGAAGATTGGAGCTCAACTCGATCCAGCCTTAAAAGAATCTCTCATTACTTTTTTGGGCAGGAATCTGGATGTGTTTGCATGGTGTCATGCAGATATGGAAGGGATAGATCCAAGGGTCATGTGTCATAAGTTGAATATTGATCCAGAAAAGAAAGGAGTGAGACAGAAGCGAAGACCAGTTAGTGGAGAAAGAGCCCAGGCATTGAAAGAAGAGGTCGACAGATTATTAGATGCAGGATTAGTTAAAGAATCTTTTTACCCAGTATGGTTGGCAAATCCTGTTTTGGTAAAGAAACCTAATGGAAAATGGAGAACCTGTGTGGACTTCACAGATCTCAACAAAGCATGTCCGAAGGACAGCTTCCCACTGCCACGGATTGATCAGTTAGTGGATGCAACAGCTGGACATGCCCTCCTCAGCTTCATGGATGCATATTCAGGTTACAATCAAATCCCTATGTATGAACCTGACCAAGAGCATACTTCTTTTATTACAGATAGAGGTCTTTATTGCTACGTGTGCATGCCATTTGGATTGATTAATGCTGGAGCCACATACCAACGGTTAGTGAACATGATGTTTAAAGACCAAATTGGCCGTACTATGGAGGTATATGTGGATGATATGCTAGTTAAGTCTAAGGAAGCTGTTGACCATGTGAAGCACTTAGAAGAAATGTTTGGAATCTTGCGAAAGTACAGAATGAAGCTGAACCCTCAAAAATGTGTGTTTGGGGTAGAATCAGGAAAGTTTCTGGGTTTCATGGTAAACCACAGAGGTATTGAAGCCAACCCAGCCAAGATTAAAGCATTGATTGATATGAGGTCTCCGAGAACTGTGAGAGAGGTTCAGTCTCTTACAGGAAGAGTTGCAGCTTTGAATAGATTCATTTCGAGGTCCACTGATAAGTGTCAGGAGTTCTTTAAAGCTATAAAGAAAGGAAACAAATTCGAGTGGACCGCAGAATGTGAGATAGCGTTTGGAAAGCTAAAGGAGCATTTGGGGAGCCCCCCACTGTTAGCCAAACCTGTGGATGGAGAAACATTGATACTTTATTTGGCTGTGTCAGAGTATTCCATTAGTGCAGTTCTGGTTCGAGAAGAGAATGGACAGCAGAGCCCAGTTTACTATGTTAGTAAAAGGTTACTTGATGCAGAAACGAGGTATACAGGAATGGAGAAGCTGGTTTTCGCATTGATTCTGGCTTCCAGGAAGCTGCGCCCTTATTTCCAAGCTCACAAGATTGAAGTAAGAACCTCATATCCGCTTAAGCAAGTGATGCATAGGCCAGAAACTTCTGGAAGAATGTTAAAGTGGGCTGTGGAGCTAGGACAATTCGACATAGAGTATAAGCCAAAGACAGCAATCAAAGCTCAAGCTTTAGCAGATTTCTTAATCGAGTTTCCACCTCATGTAGAGGTTACCGGCCAAGAGGGGCCAAAAGAGGTGGAGGAAAGACAGGCAGACAATGACAACTGCGCACCTTGGTGGACACTGTATGTAGATGGAGCTGCTAACAGTGGTGGAGCAGGTGCAGGCATAGAACTAGTTAGTCCAGAAGGGCACCAACTCTATAGCTCAATTCATTTTGCTTTTAAAGCCACGAACAATGATGCGGAATATGAGGCATTGATTGCAGGCCTCAAGTTGGCTTTGGAGATGAAAGTAGAGAATATCAGAGTGTTTAGTGATTCGATGTTAGTAGTTTGGCAGATTCGTGGTGGTTTTCAGGCGAGAGGACCAAGAACAGACTTATATTTGAGATATTCCCAGGAGTTGATCGCAAGGTTCAGAGAGGTGAAGCTGGATCAAGTACCTCGTGGAAAGAATACCAAAGCGGATGCATTGGCCAAGCTAGGGTCACAGAGAGAATCCACATTATTGGGGGTAATTCCACTTCAAATCCAGGAGCAACCAAGTGTTTTCAAGGAAGAGGTAATGGACATTGAATTTCCAGTTGAAGATTCCTGGATGACCCCGATATATCGTTACCTGGACAAAGGGGAGCTACCTCCCAATCAAAGTGATATCAGGAAGCTGAGGTATCGAGCAGCCAGGTATGTAATTTATGATGGAGTTCTGTATAAACGAGGATTCAATCAGCCTTTGCTCAAGTGTGTAGCTGGAGAACAATGCAAGTATATCCTCGAGGAAATTCATGAAGGAGTATGTGGAAATCACTCGGGGGGTAATTCTTTAGCCATGAAAGTCCTTCGACAAGGATATTATTGGCCAACCATCAAAGCAGATGCTACAAAGTTCGTGCAGGCATGCAGTAATTGTCAGAGGTTTGCCAATTTTGATAGTCGTCCGGTAGCACCTATCAAACCGATTGTTAGCCCTTGGCCATTCGCTGTTTGGGGAATAGACCTCATTGGTGAGCTCCCGAAAGGAAAAGGAGGAGTGAAATACGCAGTGGTCGCAGTCGATTACTTTACAAAGTGGGCGGAAGCAGAACCACTTGCTAAGATTACAGCGTCAAAATTGACTGAATTTGTGTTTCGAGCTATTGTATGCAGGTTTGGCATTCCACAGAAGCTGATTTCTGACAATGGGAAGCAGTTCGATAGTAGAGAGCTTAGAGGATTGTGTGAGCAGTTTGGAATCCAAAAAGCATTTTCAGCAGTGTATTATCCGCAGAGTAATGGACAGACTGAAGCAGTGAATAAGATTATCAAGCACACTTTGAAGACAAGGCTTGAAGATAAGAAGGGAAGCTGGCCAGAGGAGCTTCCTGGAGTCTTGTGGTCGTACAATACCACGCCTAGAACTACAACTGGTGAGTCTCCTTTTACCCTCACTTATGGTTGTGAAGCTATGGTACCTGTGGAAGTTGGAACAGGTTCCTTGAGAAGAAAGTATTTTGATCCCGAGAGCAATGAGGTCAATCATAGACTGTATTTGGACATGGTCGAAGAGTTGAGAGCAGATTCACAAGTGAAGTTAGCAGCATATCAACAGAGAGTTCGAAGGTATTACGACAAAAAGGTGAAGGCAAGACCTTTTAAAGTTGGAGACCTAGTTCTGAGAAAAGTCATGCCAAATACCAGGGTTCTGGCACATGGAGCTTTTGGAGCAAATTGGGAAGGGCCTTACCAGATAAAGTCAGCCATTTGGGAAGGAACCTACCACTTGATGGATATGGATGGGAACCTCATTCCGAGAGCTTGGAATGCAGAGCATCTCAAGAAGTATTATCAGTAACTCTTTTATGTGTTTTTCTTAGGAAAAGTAAGGCTCTTTCAGCCCAAGAATAAAGGCAGCTTATTAGTTATAGCTGACCAGCATTTTGATTTCAGTATTTAATTATGCATGTACTTGGGGGGTATTTGATGTGAACCTCCCTACTTGCAAGACAATTTTTTCAAGTATTGAGCGATGTATAGCTCTACGTTGAATATTTTGAGTGCATTGTTTGCAGCTATAGCTCCTTAATAGTTCTTTTACGTAATAATCATTACCCAAAAGAACTGGGGGGTAGTATTCCTACTTAGACAGTATTGCACATGCTATGATTTGATATTTCATATGACAATTTGAAATTTTTGAAACAGGTTACCTAGATTAACAGGTTCCTGTAGCATTGTGTTGCATTTTGCAGGTTACCTAAGCTGACAGGTTCCTGTAGCATTGACAGTATGTGTGAAGTATGAATATGAATTGACAGAATGTGCAGACTACGATCGATTGATCATAATTAACTTGTAGACAGATTGCATTGAGAAAAGTCCCAGGTAGCTTCCTGGGCATCGAGCAAAGTCCCAGGTAGCTTCCTGGGCATCGAGAAAAGTCCCAGGTAGCTTCCTGGGCATCGAGAAAAGTCCCAGGTAGCTTCCTGGGCATCGAGAAAAGTCCCAGGTAGCTTCCTGGGCATCGAGAAAAGTCCCAGGTAGCTTCCTGGGCATCGAGAAAAGTCCCAGGTAGCTTCCTGGGCATCGAGCAAAGTCCCAGGTAGCTTCCTGGGCATCGAGCAAAGTCCCAGGTAGCTTCCTGGGCATCGAGCAAAGTCCCAGGTAGCTTCCTGGGCATCGAGAAAAGTCCCAGGTAGCTTCCTGGGCATCGAGAAAAGTCCCAGGTAGCTTCCTGGGCATTGAGAAAAGCCTCAGGTAGCTTCCTGAGCAAATGTGATTGAAAAGCCTCAAGTTTCTTGAGCATGCGGATTAAAGTCCTGACAAAAGGCATCTAAAGTCCTGACAAAAGGCATCTAAAGTCCTGACAAAAGGCACCTTAAAGAGAAGCCTAATAAGCTCTCCCTCATGTGGAACCGCCTTTGGCACATGGGAAGAAGGGATAAAATCCTTAGCATTTACCTTCATAAGATGTCTAGCCTGACACATGGAGAAGAGGAATCTGTGTGGACTCCCAGAACGGCACACAGGTTCCTAGAATCGTCCCGAGGTACAAAAAGGAACCAATATGCCTCGAGGCATGTTGGGACCTAGAGATTAGGATTGGGAGCCAAGCAGGCAACCTTTCCAAGAGATGACCCGAATTAAACAAAAGAAATTTTACTAACCTTAACTAGTTTTTGTTTTATGGTTATTTTGCAGGTTTAATGGTCGAGGAACCTGGTCAAATTATTTAGGATCTAAGGTTATCAGAAAGGGTTTTTAGTTCAAAAGGCGACTCTGATAATGTTGAGTGAAGCATGAGAAAAGATGTGTTTAAGCTTACAAAGTTGATCAGATATTTTGTAGGGAACCTGGTTTGGATCTGGGAGGAATCTCTAAGGAAAACTATAGTTCAGATTACGGTGGTGAATACATGTCTCGAAGTATAAACAAAAAAGGGTTCCAAGTCTGCAAGTAAGCTGTATTTAGTTACATGTTATTTTGAGAAAATTATAAGTGAAAGTATGAATGCATCCTGTTTCTTACAACGGGTTATCCCACGTAAGCTTGGGTGTATAAGTATGGACACTAATTAATTTTTAAGATGTATGATGATAAAATATTCTACGAGGTTTTGGAAAAAAGGTGTGCAGTATTAAGTACAGACGCAAGTTAAGAAACTAGGCATGAACAAGCAAGAGCAAGAGATATAGCAAAAATAGATAATAGTCATCAGAAACATAAAGAGTTATAGGGTACAAGGACCCTAGGTAAACCAAAGTTAAAGGCACGAAGGCCATTGAAACCAAGCTAAATTACATCCCGTGAGGCACTACGAGGGGCCCGCAACCTCAAGAAAAGTTATGGAAAGTTCAGAAAATTTATGAAGCTCTAGGCAGGAGATACTTTACTAGATTCTTCGATGGTTGAGGAAGGTGGAAGAGTGGTTGGAGTAACGTCAGGAGCAGGAATCTCTGCAGTCTCAAGGGTGGCACCCGGAGACCTCTCAACCGTTTTCACGGGAGGTACAGAGTTTGCAGCAGCAGCTTTCTCCTCAAAATCTTTGATCATCCCTACTACGTCTTCACCCAAGAGGGACCAGTTTATATTGGGCATCTTCTCCCATGTGGAACGTATGTAGTCATTAATACCTTCATCATAGCCTTCATCATATCTGGCCTTCTCCTTGACAAGTATGGATGACTTCACAACTTCAGCAGCAGCATTCAAGGCATCCACCTGGGCTTCCAGTTCATTGGTTCTTTCTAACATCGACAGTTTCTCGTCCCTAAGGATCTTGACCTGACCTTGAAGTTCGATTTTCTCATCTTTTAAAGAGGTCTCCACAATCTTGGCATTTCTGACAGCCGCAGTGGCAATGTTTGCCTTATCCTCACTAGCAGCTAGTTCTGTTTTGAGTTTGCGAATTTCTCCTTGAAGTTGAAGGTCATATTGGGTCTTTACAGCAAACTCGTCACAGTATCTGAGAGCAAAGAAAGCAGATTGAGCAGTAGCAAACCTCATGGCGTGCATGGCTTCAGTAGAACTCATCTTACTCCAGGCAGCTATCGTCTCTGTAGGAACATGGGTGTCAATCATGTCTTTGAACAGGTTGGAGGATTGATCAGGATCGGTTTTTACTGCTTTGCTTTTCCTTGACGAGCGAGTCTGGGGAGCTGCTGAGAGGTCAAGAGTTGTCTGAGCAAATTTCCTCTTTGAAGAACCAGAATGAGTAGTTTGGGAAGCAGGAGTGCCAGGAATTTGATTAATAGGAGTTGCATTCAGCGGAACCTCCTTAGTTTCAGTCTTGAAGATCTCATCCACGTTCTTGGACCTCTTGATAAACGATGGGGCTTTTGGAGCCATATCTGCGAAAGAAAGTACAAGA
Organism: Kitagawia praeruptora; assembly: GCA_037693485.1. Lineage (NCBI taxonomy): Eukaryota > Viridiplantae > Streptophyta > Magnoliopsida > Apiales > Apiaceae > Kitagawia > Kitagawia praeruptora. The sequence continues at coordinate 138,534,488 of CM075351.1, read as the reverse complement.
AAGTATCAGAGATTTATATACAGAATAAGCAGGTAAAAGTACAGATGTATAACAATAGAAAAGAAAGGACAACAACAGGGGAACTCATACCAGAAGCTGAGGGTATAAAACCTAGGGCAGATAAATTATCAGGGGTCAATAGGATCATACAATCTCTTATGGCCGAAGAATGCTTCAAAGCCTCTTTAGCTCTCATTAAGCAAGCTCCAGTGAGAATAGTCTGTTTTGGAATTAATGGGCGGCAATTGAATTCAAAGCGGATAGAGGGACAATCAAAGCAGTAAAGGAACTGCTCTTGCCATTGATCAAAGTTCTGTTTAACACCTTTTATACATTGGCCTTGATGACTAGGCCAGGCAGTCAGATAGAAGCAACCAGAACCCTTCCCAGTGTCCTTCAATCTGAAGAAGTAACCTAATTCATGTGCAGATAGTGGGGTTGTAAACATGCTAGTGTACAGAATGTAGGTACTAATGGCTAACCTATATGAGTTAGGTGTCAATTGGAGAGGGGCCAAACCATAGAAGTCAAGAACCTCTCTCAGGAAAGGATGCAGAGGGAAATATACACCAACTTTGAAGAAGGCAGCAGAGGTTACAACATTTGGAATACCTCGATCAGGTATCTTGGTATCAAACTTATGAGCTCTCTCACCTGGTTTAGGGATAACAATGGAGCAGGATGGACGAACACATTCCTCATACAATTTCTCTAACCTAGTCAAGGTCATAAGAGAATCCATTTTGTCACAGAAAGGTACGATTTCTTGCTTATACAACTCTCTTTCAACGGACACTTCGTTATCAAAATCAGGATCCGGGATCAGACTATGATCAGGCTTAGACACTTCCTCTCCGTCAGAGGGCCAATCATCCCCCAAATCTACAAAGGAAGGGGTAGGAAGATTTGTAGAGGGTAAGGTCGAAGGTTTGAGAAGGATATTTCCAGGTTCATCAATGTCTGGAACAACAACCCTAGACCTAGTTCTTTCCCCTATTGGCATCATAGAAGGTTGAATAGAAGACAAGTGGTCAGAGTGTGTAGAATCAGAGGACATCTGCAAAAGACAGACGGAGAAAAATTAGGTTTTGAGTCTTTTAAAAGAGAAATAGTGGTTCTAAAGTTCTGGGACGGACATAGCTATGAGACACATGGTAGTCAGCGAATTACACAAAAGCTACGCACCATTGAAACGACTCATATCGATTACAGTATAAGTCGAAAACATGTGTGTACAGAATGTGAATAAATAATATCGGATCCCAGGGAAACCAGGGTCACAAAACTATAAATCGATGACCAAACAAACAAGGTGTGGTGAACAAGTTGTATGAAAAGCATGGAATGTGAAAGATAGAAACGAACGCATACATATAAAGACCATAAACAAAGAACATCGACATGCAAGACACGAAAGTGCAGACAGTACGAAATGAAGTCAAAAGAGCAGAAAGAAAGCAAATCATACCTTAATTAGAAGAAAGCGGCGACGGAGAGCTTGGATTGAGTAAGTGACCGTCGGACTTCTTTTCCTTCTTCTCTCTCTAAGGGTTTTGGAAGATATTTGGTAAAGGTAAAAACTAGACTTGGAGTTAGAAGTGTGTTCATATAATCAAGACAGTTCCGTACACGCGTCAGAGCATTAGAGGAGCGGTAAAAACGAAGAGGTACATGTGTAAAAGGCGTGTGAGCCTTAGGAACTCATGCATTAACTACAGCTTTGGTAAGTGATAAGTTCAATTCGAACTTTAAATTATCTCCAGCTGCCAACCATTATCTCTTCCTATAGATCCATAAATTACTAAATCTAAAGAGACGTGGAGTTAAGGGACTAATTAGATTCCTAGAGGAGCTAAATGCAAGCATCGAGTTGACTTCGAGAGCAGCTATCTAAAGAAGAAAATAGCAAGATAACAGGTTCCTTAATGCAAAGGAAGCTTACTCAAGATTATATTAAGCTGAAAATATTTTATGTCCTGTTTCCTACGCCGAGTAAACTCATGTAGGCTTGGATATAAAATGTTGAAGCGAGGTATTGTTACTAGAATGGTTTAGCATTGAACTTTTGATCGTAGAATTAGAATAGGTTCCTTTCACATTACATAATTTCAAGGAACCGGGGGGTACTTGTTGTGCCCAAAATCTCCATGGGCTAGATTTAGGCCCATTAAGCTATAGGGTTCGATCCCTACAAGTCAGAAGATTGATCCAGTACGAGTCATGAAGATCAAATAGGAGAAATGAATAAGGAAGTACGAGTATTAGGAGGTTCCCAATAGTCAGGAAGCTGAGTTGAGCACTCGGAGACCAGGTTCCTCCCAGCCGAGGAGTTCGAATTAGCACAGCAACAGCCATAGAGGTAATAAAAGCATATGAAGAGTTATCCAATCTAACCAGTTTGTTATTTGTGCAGGTATTGACACCAAAAGGGAGGTCCCTAAGTGATATGTCCCGAAATAAGGAGGTCCCTGAGAAACAGGCTCCTGAAATGTAGGTTCCTGAGCACCAGGTTCCTACGAGTTGCCAACAGAAAGTTCTAGAAGCCATCTAGAACAGATAAACGAATTGGTATCTGAGTATGATTCTAGGGCGCAGATGATCCTAGAATAACTCTAACCAACGAGAGAATCATAAGTGGGGTACGAACTCGAGTTCTACTCCACTTAGCCAAACTAGTTCGTGAAAGGCTCTAAAGGAACCTGAGTCCAACACGAATTAGATGACCGAATGCCGCTATTCCAGTAAGAGACAGAATCATACTAGAACTACGTGAGCTTGATCCCTATAAATACAAGGGTACGTAGGCACCTCAGGGTACGACGCATTAAGTTCTCTAATTTTCTCTAAAGACACCTGAGATTATTGGAGATACCCTCGAGCTCAGCTCAACCCCCACAAACACAACCCAAACCTTTTTTCGCAGAACAGTTGATCGCTAGCCTATACAACTACCCGTAAACCTCACATAAGTTGATTACGAAATCCACTAATCAACACTCGTATTATTTTTCAGATTACAAACTTGAACATACCTAAATAAGTACACAATAGTCACTGTTGTGCCCAAAATTTGTAATGGGTTTAATTTCAGGCCAATGGATATTTGGGGGCCCAATTGGAGTGGTTTGAATAATACTTGAGGTTTAGCTGTAGAGGTTCCATTGTGGAGGTGGAAAGTTTGAGGGAAGCTCTGAAGGTGGAAAGTTTGAGGGAAGCTCTAGAGGTTCCGCTGTGGAGGTACGAATATGGAGGTAGCTCTGGAGATTCCACTGTGGAGGTATGGGTTTAAAGGAAGCTGTGGAGGTGTACATTTGAGGGGTAGCTCTGGAGGTGGAGGTTCGGTTTAGAGGGAAGCTGTATAGGTGCAGGTGTGCTTACAGGCTCCACCTCTGTCTAACAGAAGTAAAGTTGGACAAGGACTCTTGTTCCTAAACTTTAGGAGCACGGAAATGGACTCAAGAGATGGACTTTGAGATGGATTCTACTACATCAAATGGGATATACACGTTATATACATAATATATGTGGATAATTACATGAAAATACATGGATAAATGGACTTCTAGTGTTATACTTCGAGTAGGACTCTACTAGGCAGCTGGTAGGGCTAAGGATAAGTGGTATTTCTGATTAAAACTCTATCATTTTCGTGGCTTGATCATCAAGAAAGGAGTCCATGACCTAAAGAACTACATCGGGACTTGATTCCTATAAATAGGATATGTAGGCAGTTGGAAAGGGGGTTCGGAAATTCACTTCTCGATACACAAGGCACGTGTACCCTCGGTGATCATATTCTGGACATATTTGGCCGGAGTTTTTCCATTGTTGTCCGGTGACCTTGCTAATTTAGTCCCAAAAACACCACAAATCTCCACCCACTTCGGTAGTTGGAGCTGGAGCTGAAGCTACCAGCTGAAGCTGCGGCTGTGCGGACCTGCTTCTACGTCCGATATCCAAGGACAAATTCGGTTATTCCAGCGATATTCTCTCGGGGTGTTGTTGCGGAATTTTTTCACAACATTTTTGGCGCTAGAAGGAGGGGAATCTCTAATCTTTTGAGAAGAACACTGTCTAAAAGCTCCGGCGATGATCGTACCTTGAAGAACGACGGAGGTGATCGTGAAGTTGGCATGAAAAGAAGGTCACTAAGCGAGGATTTCATGGATTGAATTCCACGTATGGGCAAGAGAATCATTACTCTGGAAAATAACCGGAAAAGATGGAGAAACGGAGGAAAAATCATGGCTTAATGGAAGAAAGGCGAAGAAGAAGGGAGGTGATTACCTTCATTCTAGTCGTTCGGTGGTGAAAAGGCTTAAAGATGATATATGGATCAGAGATGCACGTATTTTTGGCTTGATGAGAGAGGCCCGAAAATGAGGTTATGCGATGAGAGCTTCTCTGACCCGACAGCTTCCCATGTCAGGGGTGCTGATATGTTTAACTAGACAGGTGAAGCTGAACATCTACCTGCTAGTGGAGGTACGACCATCTAGAGAGGTTTGGTCGAGAGTTTCTAATGTCAAAGACAAGAGAGACCTCAATCTCGAGGTTGCACCTATGGAGGAAGGTTCCCGTAAGGTACCCCCAAATACTTCATCTTGGCATATGATAAGGAGATTCTTATGGTCAGAAAATGGTGAATCTCAATTTAGAGGTTCAATCGGTTGGAGGTTCAATCTCACTGTATATGAGATAGCACCCCGAATTATCTAAAAATTCGGGAATTTGTGTACGGTCCCAAGCTAGAGCTGAAGATGGAAGCTCTGAACACAAAGCTTGCCCAGGAAAGGTCTGCTGAGAAGGAAAGAAGGGAGGAAGCCTATGAAGCTGGCTACAACATTGCCATCAATGACTATATCAAATCCACTCACCTCAGGTTCCCTGACCTAGACTGGTCCCAGCTTGGCGAAGATGCTGTTAAAGCGGTGGAGGATATCAAGAAAAAGGAGGCTGCCAAAATCAAGGTGGATAAAGTGAATCTAGCTGTTAAGGAATGAGGTGGAGGTTCCCATGAAAGAGATAGCTGAAGCTCAGGCAAATGCCTCCAACATAGCTGCTCCCATTTCTCCTGCTCCAACAATCCAGGAACACGCCTATTGGAGGTGAACCTGTGTGGGAAAGAAGGTACGAACCTCCCAACTGAGGAGGTGCAGATAAATGCGAACCTCTTGAGCAAGGTAGTACAAATGAACCAGGTTCGCAGTTGAGGCTGTTTATTCAATCTATTGGATATTTAGTTGTAGCTGGACATGGAGATGGGAAAGGTGCAGCTGAAGAGGTGTAAGTACAGATGTGAAGGTGCAGGTACCTCACGTAAAAGGAAATGAAATAGAAGTTCATCAGGGAGGTGCTCAGAAAAGAGAACCTCCAACACTGGTTTCGAGCTACAGACAACAAAGGCATGAGGAATGAGGATCATGGAAGAAGTTCAACTACTGGAATTAACAAGGAGTCGAATAACAAGAACCTCTACAGGAAGATTGAAGAGCAAGGGAAATAATCTGGGTCAATCATGGCGGTTTTAACACGCAACTTGAGGTTCGACAGTTGAACCCGGAGCTTCCACTACAACAAGCTACTAAAGTTGGTTGAGGTTCTCTAAAGGATCCACCTTATGCCATGACAAAATTCACTACAGGATTCTTAATGTAGAAGAACGAAGAAAACATGTTATCAGGTAGCCTTAATGGAGGAACCTCACGATGAAGGTTCCAGTTTTTCGGGGGGTAGTACCACCCATGGCATTGATGCAAATGGCTGCTCTAATAAAGGATAATGAAGGCAAGGCGCACTATGTGGAAGTTATGACTAAGGATAAAAAAAAAGTACAAGGGAACCTTTCGGAATTCTTGGTTGGTCATGTGGCAGCACCTACAGAAGTAGGTGAAAGAAAGTTATAAGGGTGCTCATAACGGAAGCTTCACTAATAGTGGAAGGTTAAAGGCATTGAGCAAAGGTGCCAAAGGTATGATTTAGGTGAAGCTGAAGCTCCAAAAAAAAAGGGCATCAGGGAAGCTAAAGGCGAATTGGTACCTCTTATAAACTAAAAGAGGAGAGTGACTTATTCTGAAAAATACAGTAGAAGAAGCATATGAAGCCTCTAAGGTGATCAGCTGATAGAGGAGCCAACAATAAGATTAAAGAGGAAGCTCCAGGAAAGGAACCATCTCAGTTCGTGAAAGCTTCAAGGAATATAATTATGGTAATCATCACAATGAAGAATCTCGAGGAGGTTCACATACTGTAATCCATGTTGGCATGACAAGGCATGATAAGTTGGAAGGTGTTTCACAAAGAGGTTCTCCTCCTATGAGCTTCTTGAATATTGGAAGCTGTAATTTGGGAATACCTTATGGAAGGAATTATAAAAGGAATAGATTATAATAATGTCAATCAGATTCTAAAAAAGATGTTATTGGACAAAGAAGGAGGTACAAATGACCTCTTAATTATTAAAGGAACTGGCACGAGGTTCACATATGGAGCAACCTACCAATCGGCGGATGCAGAATGGAAATCTATGTTAAAGGCATGTAAGCAGGAACCTCTCAAGGGAAAATTCACCAGAAACTATGAAAGCCTAGGAAAACAACAGAGCTGACAATGGAATCTCGGTTGGAGAGGATTGGGACTTTCGTATGTTGAGGTAATGGAAATTAGGTGGGACTGAAGATGCTATCTCAAAATTAGTAGATGTCGGTAATCTTAATGAAATCTGAAGGATCGAAAGGCAACCTGGGTGGCACATGAGCGAAATATTCATCTCAGTTTCGAAGGTGAACCTTACAAGGAGGCTGTTATCTATCAAGAGGTAGCTACCCCCAAGGCACTATCATTGGCAACTTTTTTATTAAGAGGATGAAGGAAATGATGAAATACCTAGTAACATATATACTTGGAGATTCATGGTAAAGGAAGGTCGAACCTGGCTGCGGATTATATAAGGTTCCTCTTGTATAAAATGGCTACAAGGAACCGGGGGGTAGTGGATGATATGCTGCCCAGGATGACATCTTGAAAATGCTAAATTTTTGAGCAAACAGAGTTTTCAAATGGGGAATGAGTTAGGTTCATTGACATTGTGCATGTTCATTGGCATTAACCTATGGTTTGCAGGATCATTTGCTTCAGCTATTGGACGGAGGTTTATTAGATTTACCCGTATAAGTAGCTTCCTTGGTATTAACCTGCTGGTTGCAGGTTGATTGGTTTCAGCTTCAGGAGCAGCTTCCTTGGTATTAACCTGCTGGTGCAGGTTGGTTGGTTTCAGCTGCTGGAGCAGCTTCTTCGGATTTTGCCTGCTGGTTGCAGGTAGCTTCTTTGGTATTCACCTGCTGGTTGCAGGTAGCTTCCTTGGTATTAACCTGCTGGTTGCAGGTTGATTGGTTTCAGCTGCAGGAGCAGCTTCCTTGGTATTAACCTGCTGGTTGCAGGTTGATTGGTTTCAGCTGCAGGAGCAGCTTCCTTGGTATTAACCTGCTGGTTGCAGGTTGATTGGTTTCAGCTACAGGAGCAGCTTCCTTGGTATTAACCTGCTGGTTGCAGGTTGGTTGGTTTCAGCTGTTGGAGCAGCTTCTTCGAATTTAACCTGCTGGTGCAGGTTGGTTGGTTTCAGCTGCTGGAGCAGCTTCTTCGGATTTTGCCTGCTGGTTGCAGGTAGCTTCTTTGGTATTCACCTGCTGGTTGCAGGTAGCTTCCTTGGTATTAACCTGCTGGTTGCAGGTTGATTGGTTTCAGCTGCAGGAGCAGCTTCCTTGGTATTAACCTGCTGGTTGCAGGTTGATTGGTTTCAGCTACAGGAGCAGCTTCCTTGGTATTAACCTGCTGGTTGCAGGTTGATTGGTTTCAGCTGTAGGAGCAGCTTCCTTGGTATTAACCTGCTGGTTGCAGGTTGGTTGGTTTCAGATGCTGGAGCAGCTTCTTCGAATTTCACCTGCCGGTTGTAGCTTGGTTGGTTTCGGCTGTTGGAGCAGCTTCTTCGGATTTTACCTGCTGGTTGCAGGTAGCTTCTTCGGATTTTACCTGCTGGTTGCAGGTAGCTTCTTTGGTATTGACCTGCTGGTTGCAGGTAGCTTCTTTGGTATTCACCTGCTGGTTGCAGGTTGATTGGATTTAGCTGCAGGTGCAGCTTCATTGGATTTTAACTACGGATTGCAGTTTCATTAGGAACTTACCTATTGGTTTCAGGTTCATTGGCTTCACCTGCTGGCAGCAGGTTCATTGGTTTCATCTACAATATTCAGGTGCATTGGTTTTATCTATAGATTTTCGAGGATCTAGGTTCACATTCTTGTGGAGCTTCCTTATATTCGCTAGCTCGCGATATTTAAGTGTGGCTTGGACGGATTTGGATATTGGAATTTTGGAGAAATCTCATCAGCATACACCTTTGGGTAGGGATTCGGTAGACCTCTTTAGGCTTAGGAGAAGTAAAAAGGCTTATTAGGTACGACTATCACTCTTAGGTTTAGGTTTTGATCTGTCACTAAAATGTGTCATTTTATTTGCATGACTTAGGTGGATTATATGTTTACATGATCTATGTGGATTATATGTTATGTGTTCGTTTGCTATTTATTTATGTGAAAATGCTTTCTTGTTAATGGTTTATGTGTGAATCTTGAATGTTTGAATGGTTGGATCTAGTTCTTTATTATCGTTAGTCATATGTCAAATAAATAGGAGGGTAGTAAGAATATGGACCTGCTAGGTAGATCCTCTTAAGTATGAACCTTTTAAGTACGGACCTCCGTAGGGAGTATGGACTTGATCTTTAAGATAGTGGGAGTATTTAGGAACCTCTTATGGAGACTGGCTCGCGAAGTACCTATGCTTATAGGATCGCGAGGTGCCTCAATGGAGTCTGGCTCGTGAAGTTCCTATGCTTATAGGATCGCGAGGTGCCTTAATGGAGTCTGGCTCGCGAAGTTCCTATGCTTATAGGATCGCGAGGTGCCTTGATGGAGCCAGGCTCGCGGAGTCCCTTGGCATATGGAATGGAAGCTGGAATGGAATGGAAGCTGGACTGGATTGGAAGTTGGATATGGATTGGCACATGGAATGGCAGTGGAATGGTAATGGATTGGAATAGGGATTGAAATTCGCATTGTACTATGAGTTCACCAAACCCTCGGTCGGGAAGGGAAGCTCTTTTGTCATTGAAGATATGTTTTTTTGGAAAATCCTTACGTCAATGGAATGATGTTTAAAGGCATGTGGAGCTTCGATATGAGTTATGACTACATAAATTTTAAAAGGCCAAGTTTTGGAACTGTGGTTTAGCTACAACTGCTTATGGTTTATTGAGGTTCAGGTTCAGGTACAGCTGCATGTTTTTGACCAATTGCTTCTGAGCTGGCTAATATATTTGGAATTCAAGCTGAAGAAGGTTTTGCATATTGTATGGAAAGGAAGTTCGATGGCTCATAAGGAAAGGTTATAGGAAAGTTGGAACGCATGTCGGGTGAAGGCTGTTATTTGTGCGGATGTACGAATGTTTGGATTTATAAAATCGGATATGAGCTTCGGCTGGATAGAAGGACATAATTAACTTCCCTATGAGGTTCGAATTATGGGGACCTCAAAGTGCTGGGTTTATGGAAATATGGAGCAGAACTAGGTTTGAATGGGAATCATGATCCTAAACGTTGGTGGAAAGGAATAATGTGCAGGAATACTTCAAAATAGAACAAACATGGATTGGTATGTCTTATCTCTTGGATTGAAGATGGGAACCTCTAGTTGAGCTACAAGATTTATGCCTACATGAGGCAGTTGGAATAAATACAACGGAGGACTCGGTAATAACTAAAACTTATGGAGGACTCAGTATGTCTTTTTCTTTGATGCTCATTCGAGGATGTGGCCTCTCAGGGGTGTCCTTGCTGGAATCTCTATAAGGGCCAACAACTTCTAAACTTCTCAACAAGTTTAAGATTCATGTTGAAGAAGGTTTTGCATGTCATATCGAAAGAAAATCCAACGGCTCGGGGGTACATTAGATTTTCGTCGAAGAGTTGGCAGATTGGAAAAGAGGTTCTCATTATGAGCTTGCTGAGGGGGAGCTTCTACCAAGTAGGTTCAATGGCCGAACCTGATCTAAACCGGAACCATAAGGGAACAGATGAGTTCTATTATCATGTTTTTACATATTAATTATCATGCATGTTTTATGTACATGGATGGAAATTTTTCATAGCCTTAAGCTAAAAACATCATTTGAACCTCATCTTTTCAAATGGATCATTATCTTTGGCATTGCATTAGCTCATGATTATCAAAATGCGCATTTCATATGATTTCAAGGAAGCAAGTTTGCATGGATTTATAAAGAAAAGGTCATCATTCCATATACATTTATTAAATTATGCATGGTTTTCAAAAGGTGTTTTCAAAGTTGCTAGCTGAAGCTGTCAGGTAGGTACCTAGGCACGCTATATGCCCCATAATGTAACCACTTGGAAAGGCATAGCAGCAATTGAGGAGGTCTCCATAGCTTTCCTTTGGTCCCTCTTATGGTAAATATTTGAAATAACTTACAACGCTCGGAGGATCCCAAGGTTTATGGTAAAGGTCTGGAAAGTCCCACGATTTATGGGCATAATAGGAGAAGTCCTCAACCTACTTAACAACATCTTTGGAGGTCCATTGTGATATGTTCATGGAAATTTCTGAAAATTGTGGCATTATGTTTTGAAGAGTGTGTTCGCCAAGGTTCTGCTTGATTGTAGAGGCAGCAACGGATTTATATAAAAAATCATTTACATATTCATACTTGCATGAATATTTTCTATGTGTATGAGATGTATGCATTATATAGGTGAGCTGTTTAGCTCCAACCACTAATCACTGTTTCTAGTTATTGTCATAGCTCGGGTTTGGAAGTTTAAGGTATCTTTGCAACAGCAGGAGCTCTATACAGAAGCTCCATGGCATGGCTCACGAGGAATTCTTACACGAAGGTTATCTTAGCAGGAGAAAGGAGCATCTTGAGGAGTCAGGTTATGTTTTTCAAGGAAAAATACTGGAAGCTAGTAGGTTCAGCTACGAAGCTGAGGATGCTTATAACAGGAGGTGGAACATCGTACATGATCTATGGTATACGGATGGGTTTCATTTATGGATTCGGATTGAGGTACCTATGCGGAGGCATTGTGCTTCCTGTTTCTTACGCCGAGTTAGCTCATGTAAGCTTGGAAGTACAGTGTTGAAGCTATGTGTCTATCTAAGAATGTGAGGAAGGATTGGGCCTCTTCTTGTATTGGTTCCTTTCGCATTTCATGACATCAAGGAACCGGGGGGTAGTTGTTGTGCCCAAAATTTGTAATGGGTTTAATTTCAGGCCAATGGATATTTGGGGGCCCAATTGGAGTGGTTTGAATAATATTTGAGGTTTAGTTGTAGAGGTTCCGTTGTGGAGGTGGAAAGTTTGAGGGAAGCTCTGAAGGTGGAAAGTTTGAGGGAAGCTCTAGAGGTTCCGCTGTGGAGGTACGAATATGGAGGTAGCTCTGGAGATTCCACTGTGGAGGTATGGGTTTAAAGGAAGCTGTGGAGGTGTACATTTGAGGGGTAGCTCTGGAGGTGGAGGTTCGGTTTAGAGGGAAGCTGTATAGGTGCAGGTGTGCTTACAGGCTCCACCTCTGTCTAACAGAAGTAAAGTTGGACAAGGACTCTTGTTCCTAAACTTTAGGAGCACGGAAATGGACTCAAGAGATGGACTTTGAGATGGATTATACTACATCAAATGGGATATACACGTTATATACATAATATATGTGGATAATTACATGAAAATACATGGATAAATGGACTTCTAGTGTTATACTTCGAGTAGGACTCTACTAGGCAGCTGGTAGGGCTAAGGATAAGTGGTATTTCTGATTAAAACTCTATCATTTTCGTGGCTTGATCATCAAGAAAGGAGTCCATGACCTAAAGAACTACATCGGGACTTGATTCCTATAAATAGGATATGTAGACAGTTGGCAAGGGGGTTCGGAAATTCACTTCTCGATACACAAGGCACGTGTACCCTCGGTGATCATATTCTGGACATATTTGGCCGGAGTTTTGCCATTGTTGTCCGGTAACCTTGCTAATTCAGTCCCAAAAACACCATAAATCTCCACCCACTTCGGTAGTTGGAGCTGGAGCTGAAGCTACCAGCTGAAGCTGCGGACGTGCGGACCTGCTTCAACGTCCGATATCCAAGAACAAATTCGGTTATTCCAGCGATATTCTCTCGGGGTGTTGTTGCGGAATTTTCTCACAACAGTCACATATGTCATTAACAAGCAAAATTCAATTAAAATCAATCATATACTTTAAATGATATTGATCAAGCACAATATAATTTACAAATACAATTTAAGCTAGCGACCCGTGCCTCGCACGGGTTTTTACGCTAGTTGAATTGAAAGAGCAAATGACAAAATTCTTAACAAGGCACGTGGAACTTGTATGTTACTTTCACCTTCCTAATTTATATGTTTTTATTTTCTCTTTTTATGATTAAATTGATTAATTTTTAATTAAATATTAAAAATTATTATTTTTTTAAAAATTGAAATTTACATGTTAAAACAAATTAAATATATTTTTTAATGATATAATTTTTTTAAAATTATATTATACATATAAATTTGAATTATCAATGTTGATCTGTTAAAAATAAAAAAGAAAGTAACATATTTTAGTTGCCGTTACTCTTAATTTCCCAACAAAATCCTGCCATGCTTGAGAATTGTGAATTTGTTATGCCGTAGAAGCACAAAATCAGGGAGTACATTCATCGAAAATAACCACCAGAAAATAAATAGTTTATGTTTCAGAATATTCACTCTGATCCCTTTATTTGGGTTAAATACGAAAATACCTCTTTTTTAAGTTTGCATGTCCAAAATACCTACCGAAAATATGTGTGGTCCAAAATACCTGTTGAATACGCATATGTGCTATGCGTATACAACCCCGTCCAAATTTCTAAAAAATTCGCATATTGATCATGCGTATAGGTGCCCCTGCCAGATCAAAATACGCATAGGTTTCATGTGTAAAGGTAAATACGCATGGTAGTGATGCGTATAGAATGAATTAGTTGCTGAAAACGTGCATAAAGTAAATGCGTGTACTTAACAAATTTTAGGGTCATCATCTACTACACCTGATGTCACTAAACATGATGTAGCAAAATAAATTTTCAAGCGGGACCACCTACCATCTCTCACTGTCTTATCTCTTTAAGCACCATCTTAGCCATAAGCATCATCTTAGCCATGTAATTCAAAATAAGAGTAATATATTATCAATATAATCAGAATACACAATGGATAGTTGCGCATAGAGTGGATATTTTGGACGGTATAATCCGTCTATAGATATTTTGGGCAAGAGGATTTCAAAATTGATGTATTTTGATCATTTTCTCCCTTTATTTTAGATCACAAATTTTTTTTTGAGATCCTAAGAATTAATTTTCCATTTAAATTATTGTTTATAAAAATTACATGTAGAATAATTTAGAGTAATTTTTTGAAAAAAAAATTGTTGAAGAGTAATATTTTGAAATACATTTTAAATATCTCATTCTTTTGTAAATTTAATATTTTCTAAAGTATATTTTATGTAACAAATTTGGAATGTGTTTTATTTGGTGAAACTTTTGTCTCCCGACCTTATTTGTTGAAAAAAATTTATCAACATTTCACACGTAATTATTTTATATTTATTAAAAAAATTTAATATATATATATGACAGCTTATTTTTATATATTAGGATATCTTGTTATTTTTAATAAAATTATGTATGTGACATATTTTGTATTCAATAAATTTTTTATATATTTAATCTTAATAAATTATTTTGTTGCAATTTTGTTAAAGACTTTGTTTTAATATGTCATGTACAAATAATTCAAGAAATTTTACAACCTACATGTCATCGGTCTATAATTTGAAATTTATTTTGGTATATTTGTAAATAATGATAAATTTAGTATACTTTTTAAATATTATAATATTGTAAACATAATGTAAAATATTATCATTTTAAGTGATAGAATAATTTAAAAATGCCTATAATTTTATTTTAAATATAATAGAGTAATGAAATCAAAGGATGCAAATTATGATAAATACATTTATAGTTTAGTTTATAATTTTTAGAAATATATAACAACATAAGTTAAATATGTAATAGTAAAAATATTGAAATAAATATAAGCTGGCATTCATATGCAAGGCCTAAATAATGAACAGTGAACACAAGTTACGCAACATAAGAGGTAAATGACAATTGTATATTGCTGTGACCAAAGTTACCAAATAATTTGTAGACAAACTCCTGCAATAACTGATCATTTGGAGAAGCACAAAGCCAGCCAGAAATCAGTTCACGAGCCAAGGGACAAGTTTAGGTTAAACTCCACAACATCCCTCTCGAGGCACTCATGTGGATGTTTATCAGTCATGCTCTGTTTTTTTCTTTTACAATTCCAAATAAGTTTTAAGACTCATGTGGAAAAAATAATTTTTAAGAACACATTGGACCCTTGTGAGCTTGTGATACAAAAGATTGTATACTAATTGTGAATTGTTAATTGTTAAGAGCATCTCCAACTCACCTCCATCCTTACCTATATTTTTGCCACATATGTAATTATAGGGAACTAAATGAAATTGGAATACTCTCCAACCCATAACCCCTTACCTAAAAAATTTTAGGGGAGAGAAAATGCTTCCTACATGTAGGGAACCATTTTGCTTCCCTATAATGCCAACTCATTATGCCACCTCGTCATTCATTCTTTATAATATAACATATATCTACTCTCACACTCTCATCATTCCCTATATTATCTATAATATTGATTAAATATTATTTTTTTAATTATAGGTAATGAATATAGGTAACACCGTTGGAGTAAAACAACTTTTTGGTTCTAACCATTATTTTATTATAGTTTAGGGAATGAAAATAGGGATTACCCTTGGAGATGCTTTAAGAGCATTTACATCCCGTACCCCATCCCCATCCCCATCCCCATAATTTGAGGATTTGTTCAACTTTTCTTCTAAAATACCCCTCCATCCCATTTCCCATTTTGGGACTTTGTTCATTTCCCCAAACCCCCCCTCTCTTCATATAATAATATTAAATTATATTTGTAAATATTGAGTGGGTTTTGGTAGTTAAAGTTGTAAATGAAAAAGAGAGAAATAAGTAATATCAAAAAGAATATAGGGATATGGGGATGGAAAATACGGAATGGAATGAAAAATATTTTTGATAATTTTAGGAATTTACTATTTTTGTTTGGAAATTTACTATTTTTAGTAAGAATTTAGGGATAGGAATGGAGTACGGGATGTGAATGCTCTAACATCCTCAAGTGAAAAAGTCACTTCTGAGTAAAAATATATGTAGGAGCCAGAATTTTTACCTCAGCTTCTTATATCATCTTTTACCTTGTATAATATACAGGGTAAAAATAAGTACTTGTAGATAAACTTTTTCCATAAAGAACAATAAACAGGAGAGAAAAGAAACGACCTGGGAAACAAATTTAAAAACTTATTTTTCTCAAAAGTGAGATGATTTGAAGAATTTCTGCTCTCACACATTTTCTTCTCATCTCTGCTCTTATTTTCTTCCTTCATAAAAAACTTAAAACTCTGATAAGCAATATACTAAGAGCAGCAATTTATGGATAGAAGCAGTTGGGCCTAGTCCAAAATTAAGAAAACACAACCCTCAATTCATTTTGGGCACTAAGCCCCTACAAAAGTTTCAATCAACCAGCTGAAAAACACAACAAACCCAACCCCACAAAAGAACATACTATTATCCCAAAGTTACAATTTCATTTCAATTTGAAACAAAATAAAAAGATGTGCGGCTTCATGTTCATAGCAGCATGCATAACAGACCTGTCTTCCTTACACACTTCCACTTCCTCCTTCTCCATTGTCCCCAGGAATTCTGTCAGTCTTCCTAAAGTATTTCAAATTCTCGAGTAAATAATCAACCTGGGGTACATTCGCAGCATCCATCTCGGATGCTGTAAATTTGGTTGAGCAATGTCTGCACGTCACCTCTTTATTAACAAGAAGTTTTGGATACTGGAATCTGAAATCACATGATGCGCAACACGTCCAAAAAGTCTCACTGCCATTAGAATTTTGATTTAATACAGTGTGAGACACTTGGGGAGCAGGAAGTTCCATATTCATTGGAGCTCCACCTGTCAGACTTTGACCAGATGAGGTCCTTTTTCTTTTAGTTGGATTCATGCTGGTTTCTGTAAAAGCGACATAATCAGGTTAGGCCTACCTGAAAACAGGATGTATAATGTTGCAAGAAACTGCCCAATCCTGTACATGTTTCTTTTACAGACTTTACTTTGTTTTTTGAGTCTCAATTTACAGCTATACTTGTTTCTCAATGTAAAAAGAGAAATAAGATTGCAAATAACCACAATAGCAGATTCTAAAATGGTCGCACAATCCTTTCACCTAGATTCATTAACTAATTGTTGGACCTTATACATTACATGCTGCATTACAGTTACATAATAAATCCGCTATTACTTGAATAAACTTGCCGTCAAAGAACTTAACAACTTAGTAGTAAGTTGTAGGTTTGTCAAACGAAAAAAGACCTGGGGTGCAATATATGATATTATTAAAGTTAACTCATAGTTTAGTAACAACTCAATTCAAGATCATCCTAGTAAATTTTTTGGCTAAAATGTTTCGACAGATTTGATATGATAAGCAGACAACTGGATTAAAGATCAATATTCAATTTAACTATATGACTCAAGATTTCATTGTTCGGACGGAAGAAGGTAATCTGAATTATAGAAACTTCAATCATAACTTTGCTATACTCGAAACACGAATATCAAACCTATATCAACAATTCTCAGAAAAAGTAAGATAAGTTAATAACTAATTACAAGTTTATACATAACTACCCAACTTAAGCTTAACAACTATACAATCTTGTATAATGTAAGTCTTGTTTAAATTCAGCTGTGTATGATAATCCAACAAGAACATAACCAATTGTGTGGTTGCATTTAAACAACAGTCTAGAATAAGATAACTAAAGTAACTAGGTGGTACTAAAAAAACTTAATGATAATTATAAGGGATAACTTTTATAAGAACAGATAAACAGAGAAGAGATAAAAATATTTACCTGCACCCAAAATGTTACTACCAGTAGATCCGTCAGTCATTTTTGTAAGTTCCATCTTCTTTGATTCCAACTCTTTGAAGCCATTATCAATTTCGTTCTGTTTCAATTCCAGCTCTTTGGCATACTCTTCCATCCGTTTTCTGGCAGAATCGATTTCTCTTATCTTATCTTCAGTCTCCTCGGACTTTTTTGCACATTGAATTTGAGATTTTTTAAACTCCTCCTCCCTAGAATTCAATTCCTCCATCCTTGCTTTCAATATCAAGTTACACTCCTTAATTTTAGCCAATTTAGCTTCAAAGCAAAACAAAGTGATACATGAATGCATCTTATCTTATATAAAATACAATTGTTAAACCTTAACATAAATGCAGTTGATCATATTAGTGTAATTTGTGATATTTAGTAGTAGATAGCTGATAACCGCCAAAGGAATAATTTGATCAAATATAGTTTTGGACGATCATACAATAGGGAAGTTTGAACAGAATTTGTTCAAAGATCATAACGGCCAAAGATCATTTGATGGGAAATAATTTTACATACAAGCATATTAGAGTAATGCCTATAATAATGTCGGTAAGATGCAATATGATCCTTCTTTGACTATTAAGTTTATATCTAACTAGGACTTATTAAATCACCAGGATGTATAATGTAGCAAGAAACTGTCCAATCTTGTATATATTTCTTTTCCACTTTGAGTTTTATTTTACAATTATCTTTGCCTCATAAAGTTATTCAGAGAAATTAAAATGTAATAACCGAATTCTGACCAGAGTGCAGTGAAAATTGTCAGACACTCCATTCAGCTAGATTCATAAACTAATTAGCGGACCTTGAATATAACATGTAGCAATATAGTTATTAGTGATAATTATGTTAAAAAGAACAGAGAAATTAAGTATACAGACATTTACCTGCAGTTGAACTACTAAAACCAACAAATTCCGTCTTCTTTGAATTTAATTCTTTAAACCCCTTTTCAAGTTCCTTTCGTTTTGATTGAAGGTCTTCGGCATACTTTTCCGTACACTTTTTGCTAGTTTCGATTACTTCCATTTGACGGTCAATCTCCTCATGCTTTTTTCCAAGTAACATTACAGTATCATTTACCATCTTTTCACGGGAATTTATGTCCTCCTCCCTTTTGTTGAGTTTCAAATTCCATTCCTTGATTTCGGCCAATTTAGCTTCAAAGCAATATAAATAAATATATAAGTGCAACATATATTTTCATAAAATATGATTAATTACTACAAGTTTACTTGTAACACTTATATTTCTTGCTTTAAATTTTTTCTTGAATTCATCTGTAAAAGTTAAATCAACAAGAACGAAAATAATAGTGTGGTTGTACTTGAATAAACAGGAAAAAAATAAAGAAATATTATAAAATCAACAACAGTTATAAGTGATAATTTTGTTAAAAAGAAGAGAGAAATTATGGATACAGACAAAAAGTAAGGATACAAACATTTACCTGCAATTGAACTAAAACCAGCAAATTTCGCCTTCCTTGAATTTAATTCTTGAAACCCCTTTTCAAGTTCCTTTCGTTTGGATTCAAGGTATTCGGCATACTCTTCTGTACACTTTTTGCGAGTATTGATTTCTTCCATTTGACGGTCAATCTCCTCACGCTTTTTTCCAAGTAAAATTACAACATCTTTTACCTTCTTTTCCCGGCCATTTATGCCCTCCTCCCTTCTATCTAGTTCCGAATTCCGTTCCTCAATTTCGGCAAATTTAGCTTCAAAGAAGAATAACAAATATATAAGTGCAACATATCTTAATATAATTCAAACTTTAGTCCATAACATAAAAGCAACTCGTGTTTTGTTGTACGGGCTAAGAGCTCATAACCAGCCAAAAGATCATTTGAGCTCACACGTATATGCTCAGGGGCGTTAAATAAACATAACACAGATATAATTTGCTGATTTTCTGAAGTTCAACAGTGATTTATATCATTAAAATTTAACATTCTTGGCACCAACTAAGTTTAAGAATGAGGTCAAGTAACTTGTATAGCTGATGTATATACTGTTTGGGAGCAAAACCCGAGATAATCATTAACTAATGCAAAGTACACACAATAAAATTATATGATACGGAAAATTCGCGTTCTAAACGGTGTTTTATAATCATATTTGGTTTCTAATTACCTACCAAATTCTAATCATACTTGGTATGCAATTATCTACCCAAGACATATCATCTATAATAATTATCCAAATATAATTATTATATTACCCATATTTGTCTTGGACCATCAAATACCGTATTGGGTTTAACCCAACAATTCTCCCCTTCAACCCAATACAATTTCATGCATAACCAATTTAACTGTTACTATCATGACATCAACGTCGTTCCGCCAATGCCTCCCCTTGAACAATAGCCTCTCCTTCTAGCGCAAAAAGAATCCTCTTGTCCTTCCAACCTTTGAGTATCTTAAATCCTTTTTAGTGACCTCCAACATACCGTTCTTCATCATAACAGTATGTCCCAATTAACTAATTTACCCAATGAAATTAGATTTCAATTTAACTCCGGTACGTACCTTACTTGAGTTAACCTCCGAACACGACCATTGTGAAGTTTCATTGTTACCTCACCAATGCCATCAACCTTTACCCTTTTACCGTTTGGTAAAGTTACTATCTTTCTCTCACACTTATCGTAAGACGAAAACCACTCCTTCTTAGCACATATGTGATGAGAACATCCCGAGTCAAGCACTCATTCTTCTTTCGATCCCTTATCTTCTTGAACCAGAAGAACATCTTCATCAGCTTCTACAAGCGAAACACTACCCCCTCCTTGAGTTTTCTTCAACTCCTTCAAATCTTCTGTTACTTGTGGACACGTGTATTATACATGACCCAATTCTCCGCAATAAAAACACTTAATATTAGGGTTACGTTTCTTAGCATACATCTTATTCTTGTCACACGCATCTACCACAAGTGCACTTCCATCAGATACGTCACTCGATCCTTGATTCATCAATCTTTCGGTCTCTAGAAGAACGACAATGGTCTCATCTAAATCTAACATCGTTTTCCCAACCAATAAAGAAGTAATCACCGTACTGTACTTCTTTGGTAGAGACACAAGTAGAAGAACAACTTTGTCCTCATCCTTCAATTTTTCATCCAAATTATTCAGCTGGTTAATCAATCCATTAAAACGATTCAGATGATCTCTTAAATCTCCATCTTCTTCCATCTTGAGCCCGAACAAATCTTTCTTGAGGAACAACTTGCTAGCTAAATACTTTGAGTGATATGTCTTCGTCAACTTCTCCCACAAATTCTTAGGGTTATTCTCCTCAAGAACATCTTACTTGATTTCCGGTGCAGGGGCCAACCAGATTGTCGATGCCGCACGTAACATCATGTCTTGCTACTTTGCAGTAAGCTTCTTATCTTCAAGAGTCGCATATAACCCAAGTTGAATTAACAAATCTTTCACTGTGATCCGTCATAACGTAAAATTGTTTCTTTCATTAAACAATTCTATCTCGAATTTTCCTCCACCCATATCCATCACGAACATTGGCTTTGATACCACTTGTTAGGGAGCAAAATCCGAGATAATCAACTAATGCAAAGCACACACAACAAAATTATATTACACGAAAAACCCGCGTCCTAACTGGTATTATTAATCTTAACAATTATCAATAATACAATCAATCTCACCAAACGGTGTTTCACTCACACGATACTTAAGCAAGCATGTCTAACAAACATAATATGACTATGTATATATAGCCATCACAAACTTAGCCACCAAGTTATCATGCAAGTATAATCATATTTGGTTTCTAATTACCTACCAAATTCTAATCATACTTGGTATCTAATTATCTACCCAAGACATATCATCTATAATAATTATCCAAATATAATTATTATATTACCCATATTTTTCTTGGACCACAAAATACCATATTGGATTTAACCTAACATATACTAATAGTTATCATATAATTATTGATAGTTTGATTCACTGAGCAAGTAACAACCAAGTCATTGTCATATTTTCTTGGTTAACATATCCTTAAACGCAAAATAACCACCATATAACATCAACATAAAAACATCAATGATGACCCCTAACCATTACAAAAGTCCAAGTTCCATTTTTTTTAGAAATATTATTTCCAGGGCCGTTGTTTTTTATTTTTAGAACTATGGTGTATCACAATATGCAACACTTTTGTGAAGACAGACGCACATGCTAAAAATATTGTTCAGAAATAAAAAAAAATAGTTTTGGAAATAACATTTCCTTTTTTTTTTAACAAAAAAGATATTCATCACCTTGAGCTTACAACTCAAAAGGATCATTATTACTCACAGTATCTGCACTGCCTGCACATGAGAGTCGACTCCCCCCTAGACCACCACTATCACCGCCCTTTTTCTCCATCTTCATCTCTTTTCCCCCATCAAACCATCCTTCAGTCCTCCCCCAATCATCTAATCCCTCTTTATTTTGTGTTTGTTCAGTTTCTTTCAATAAAAATCGAACCAAAGCCAAACATCTTAAAATTTATTTCTCAGATCTATCTTGGTTTTGAGTCTGAATCCCCAAATAAAAAATACCTTTAGATTCAAATTCTCCTCATTAACATCATACCAAAATTTGGTGTCATTCCGAGGTATTTGAATTTTTGGTTTTTCGTCTCGCCTTTTGGCGTATGTCTCTCCTTTTGGAGTGGTTTGGAGTGTTTTATGTATTTAATTAATTATGTATCTCTATGTTCGTGGTTGGATCTGTTGAGAATAATTTTGTTGATGTCTTGGGGGATCTGGAAAGAATGCATCGAAGCTAGGACGGTGAAGATTATTGCAAGAGCTCACCACTCACAACCAAAGATGGTTCATCATATTTTGGAGATTTTCACTTTCGGCATGTCTATAGCTGATATCCGGCATGTAGATAGCTGGGGTGTTACTCATCCTTTGGGGGTTTCCATGTTCGGCATGTCTATAGCTGGTATCCGGCTTGTAGATAGCTGGAGTGAGGATTCTGAACACTGGGGTATCAACGGTTCTTATGTGATGTGGTCAATTGTGATAACGCTGTTTTCAGGGATTTTGGCGCAGTTTGGATAGCTTGGGATGTTTTCGAATTTGTTTTTAGCTTTAAGAACTTTTATGTTCATCTTGTTGAACGATCAGAAAACAATTTATTTGTTTTTCAGCCTGGTCGTGTTGACAGTCGGGGGTTTGTCTCGCTGTTATATTGAATTGTTTGATCCAGTAATATAATTCTATGCATTTCGTCAAAAAAAAAAAGCCGGAATCAAACAAATTATTAAAACAATAAATATGATAAAAATAAATGTATAAAAATTGAAACATAGTTAAGATTATCATAAATATTAAAAATATAGCTTGTGTAAATATCTATACTGACATTAAAAGTTTGCTCATTGTAAGGTACAGTTGCACTTTAATTCTTTATTTTTTGCAACTTATTTTCTGATCCATCAATTTATTAAAATAAAATAATATTATTTTAATTATCAATAACTAATCAATTTTTTTATTGTAAACATGTAAAAAAATTTATTTTTCAGTAGCTAATCAATTTTATTTTTCATGTAATACACATTAGTTTTATATTGTATTTTTTCTATTTTTCAATAACTTATCAATTTACTTTTTCAGGTAAAACACTTTATTATATTTTGTCTAACTAAAATGTCTTCTTTTCTAAAAACATTACTGGTAATTTTATTTAATAAAATAATAATAATAACAATAACAATAACAATAATAATAATAATAATAATAATAATAATAATAATAATAATAATAATAACAATACAATAATAAAAACTAACAATTAACTTTTTTACTTAAAACACATTATCTTTTCTATTTTTTTCTAACTAAAACCTATTTTATTTTTCAATAATTTTTAATCTAGCAAATTCTTCTTCTTCTTCTTCAACTAAAGAAGATCCAGGTTTGAAAATATGTGGATTCGCAAGAAAGAGTGTCATAATTTGGTTCAAGAATGATGGACCAAGGAAGGTTTAGTTGATATCATTGATAAAATGTTGCATTGTTGTGCTAAACTTGAGGAATGGGGAGGAGGGATGAAGAAGGAGATGCGGGTTCAGTTAGGGAATTATAGAAACGAGCTAATAAAATTTCGATCAAGAAGGGATGCACAGGGGGTTCAAAGATACAATGATGTGAGATGGAGATACTTTTGTTTATTAGAGAAGCAAGAGATACATTCAAAGCAGCTAAAACTATAAAAATATTGGCTTAAAAAAGGTTCTGTTTATTAACGAGCCAAGCAATTTTGGCTTGAAGAAGGAGATAAAAATTCCCGATTTTTTCGGAAGTTTTTAACTACAAGGAGAGGGCATAATACTATAAAATGACTAAAGGATGTACATGGGGAGTAGATGGAAATCGATGCGGAGGTGCAAGATGTTATTACTCAGTATTTCTCACAGTTGTTTAGAACGAAAATAATCGATGAAGATTTATTAAAACGGGATAAAGTACAAACAGTATCTGATGAGCATAATATGGAGCATATGTTGCCTATTACAAGTGAAGAGGTATAGGAGGTTGTTTTTGCTATGCACTTTGAGAAGTCACCAAGTCCGGACGGACTAAACCCAGCATTTTTCAAGATTATTGGAGTATAGTAGGGACTGATGTGACCAGATTCTGTAAGAATTTTTTGATGAATGAGAGTTGCCTAACAATGTAAACCGTACTCTTGTCTGTCTTATCCCTAAAGTTAAACAACCGAAGCAGATGGCAAATCTGTGGTCAATATCGTTATGTAATTTGTTGATGCGTATCTTATCAAAAGTCATGGCAAACCAATTGAAGCCGTGTTTAAAATCAATCATATCGGACAAATAGAGTGCGATTACCAAAGGGCAATTATTAATCGATAATACACTGATTGCCTTTGAGATAAATCACTCTATTAGAAGACGAACTCAAGGAAAAAATGGGGTGATTGGTTTAAATGTTGATGTAGCAAAAGCGTATGATAGATTGGACTGGATGTTTGTAGAAAAAATGCTACGTAAGTTTGGTTTTCACTCAACCTGGGTGGGTAGGGTAATGACTTGTGTCACGACAGTGTCTTACAGCTTTGTACATGGAGTAATTTTTGGTGAGGTTAACCCACAAAAAGGAATTCGTCGGGGAGATCACATCTCTATATATATATATATATATATATATATATATATATATATATATATATATATATATATATATATATATATATATATATCTTGTGTGTTCCTGGTTTGAGTGCCATTATCCGGCCTTAAGAGGAGTCAGGACTGCTTCATGGTTGTAAGATAGCGAGAAGAGCTATAAGTATATATCACCTTTTGTTTGCCGATGATTGTTACTTCTTCTTTAGGACTTCGGAAGATGAAGCAATTATTATGAAGAGTATCCTTCGAAGTTATGAGAGACTCTCAGGGCAAGTAATTAACTATACCAAATCCAACATTACATTTAGCCCAAATACATGTGTTGTAGATAAGAAAGTTGTGTGTTCAAGGTTGGAGGTTGGTAAAACGAATATGCCTGGAAAGTATTTAGGGATGCCGATGTATGTGGCTAAAAATAAAAGTCAGGTGTTTGGTTTTTTAAATGATCAAATAGAGCATAAGTTGTAGGGGTAGAATAATAAGGAGTTGTCAAAAGCTGGGAGACTTACTTTTCTAAAAATAGCAACACAAGCAGTGCCAGATTTTTGGATGAACCTGTTCTTAATTCCAGCAGCAATTTGTGATGGTATGGAGAAACGGATGAATGGGTTTTGGTGAGGGCGAGGGTAAAATAAAAGTGGTATAAGATGGATGTCTTAGGATAGGTTATGTGTACCAAAATTTGGTGAGGGATTGGGAGTAAAAACCCTGAGGATGTTTAATATCGCTATGCTCATTAAGCAAGGATAGGAAATATTAAATAAAACTAACCCGTTGGTATCTGCACTTATGCAAGCAAGGTATTTTTCAAATAAGGATTTCTTGGATGCAAATATAGGGTTTAATCCTAGCTATGTATGGTGAAGCATCATGGCTGCTCACGAGGATATTACCGTAGGGTGAAGACAAAAAATTGGTAATGGTGCAACTGCAAAAGTTTGGGGTGTGCAGTGGCTACTAAGTAGTGATAAAGATTTTATGACTACTCCTATACCGTGTCAGTTACAAGATATATGGTCCAGAGCTTTATTGATGCGGAAAATAATAAGTGGGACTGTGATATAATCCATGATATCGACAACGATCGAGATGGTGATCTTATAAAGTGAATCCCAATTCCATTTGATCCTTGACAAAAAGGGATAGTTTACAGTGAGAAGTTGTTACATGTGGTTACAACTTACAAGGGGAGTATGATAATGCTCATTCAGTTTTCTGGAAATGCTTGTGATCTCTAAGTCTACCTGGGAAGGTTATTAATTTTTTATGGCGTACATGTAAAGGGTGTTTACCTACTATTCAAGCACTAATGATGAAACAGGTTAATGTTTATGATAATTGTCCTTGGTGTCATGGTTGCAGGGAAAGTGATATCCATGCATTATTTGAGTTGATTTTGCTAAGACTGTGTGGATATGTACTGGACTACAATACTTGTGGCAGGTCCTACCTAAAGATACTTGTTTTGATGCCATGTCTAGAGATTTTTCTATGTGTACGAGAGAATAGAGTGTCTTGATTGGAATGTTGTGTTGCAGTATATGGAATCTACGGAATAAATTGGTGTAGGATAGGGCTAATGGTTTAGTATTTGGAGTTAGGGTAGCAACTATCAACTTGTTGAGGGAATAGCGAGAAGCGTAGGCAGTTGGTAAGGAAAAAATAGGGAGGTGTAAGTACATGTACAAGGTAGTGGAGAAAACCACCAGTGGGGTGGTTTAAATAAATATAGATGCTGCTATTTTTCAGGAAGGTTACTTTGGTATAGGAAGTGTTCTTTGTAATTCAACTAGTCAGTTTCTCAGGGTAAATGTAGACGTATAGACGGGGCGTGGCAACCAAGGAAGCGGAAGTAATCAGTCTAAAAGAAGCTCTTTCTTGGGCCAAAGATTTAAATATCAAATCCAACATCTTAAGAGATAGATTCAAAAACACTTGCTGCAGCACATAATTTGGACTGTATCCAACTAACGAAGCACTTTGATCATGTGCTAGTCGAGTTTGTTTATAGGTCTGCGAATAGTGTGGCGCATTTGTTAGCAAAAGCTACATATTTGATGTCAGACTTAGAGGAGTTGGGTTAATACTCTGCCTGATTTTATTTATCATGTATTGGAGTATGATATTACTTAATTAATGCAAGTACGTTTAATTCAAAAAAACAATTAAATATGTATCTATCGTACCAAAAAATAGGTATCAAAACTTTTAATATTTCAACTTTAATAATATAGTATAATATCAACCATTATTTTAAAGAACGTCCATAAAATCTCATAAATAATTCTAAAATTATATTTCAAAAAATTTGTTCGACTTAAATGTAAAATACTAATCACATATAAATTTTATATGTAATTTAATACTTAAAATCTAGCAAAAAATATAGATTTAAATTTTGCTTTTATAGTAAAATCATTTTAATAAATTTGATTATACGTTTAGACTATTACATGATTATTAATAATTTTGCAAAGAAAAAATAAAAGTAATTTCATTTTTGATTTATTAATTTTACTTTTTATTTATATTTAATAAATAACAGGATGAAGATATTAATTTTATGTTTATACTCTTATACATATATACTATATTATATCTTTGTGATGCATAAATTTTTTTAGAATATGCTATGATGATTGGATTTTAATTTTTTGTTTTTAATTAGACTTAGAGTTTAAAAACCTTCATGCCCACTAAAATATGATGGTCAATAGAAGTAGGTTATAGAGATGTGACTAAATTAGTTTAGTCACATGCATTTTAGTTAGAATTTGTTTATTAATATAATTAGTTTTCGTACAAAATTTATAATCTACTATAATTAATAAGCTAAAAAATGTATATTTTGCAGTTTGGTTAACCACTTATTTTTTGTTATCCCTTTCATTCATAATCGTTAAATCTGCAACTCAAATAGATGATGATCATTAGATACAATACTAAAAATTGTTATATACAGATGTCTAAGGTTCGAATCTCACCAACAACATTTTCATATAAAACTAATACTAAAATTATGTTATATAGAAAGGTTGAAGGTTCGATTACCACCAACGATATATTAGTTTAGATTTAATACTAAAAGATGTTTATTTATAAAGGTCTAAAGTTCGTATTCTCCAACATATTAAAGTAATATTTATAATAATACAAATACTACACTATAAATAATAATAAAAAATTAAAAGTAATTCTTGTTTTGCACGGGTTATAAGCGTATTTATAATGGACGATCCTATTAAAGTTGATTTTTAGAATACGAATTCTCCCTAGAAATATTTTTAAATTTGAGTAATTAAATGTATTTTAATTAAAATAGATTTATAAAATAATTTGCCTCCACAAAATAAGTTCAAAATAAATAGTCTTATGGACTAATCCTAGTACTTCAACCAATTTAAAATTTTAATATTCCAATTGTATATATATATATATATAGGGCTACTCCAATACAAACCTCCTTAGAATACAAACCTAAAACCAAATTTCAATCCAACATTTCAAGTTAATCTAATGACCAAACTAGGGATACCCCAATACAAAAAGTGTATAATAATCTACCCTCTATTCAGTAAAAAAAAAGTCACTGTTCATTGTGCTAATGTGGCAGTGATGTTAGCGTGAACAATGATTTTTTTTTTTGCTGGACGTTGGTGAGTTAATATAGGACATTTTTTGTGAAGGTGCCCCTGGCGGGGTCCTTAGAATAAATGAAATATAATATATTTAGTGTTGGCATGTAGTTCTCATTTTAAGGGTGGTTTGTATTTGAGCAAAAGCCTATATATATATATATATATATATATATATATATATATATATATATATATATATATATATATATATATTATGAGTTAAGTTCTGTGGAGACCAACATTTTTAGTGGAGATCGGAGACCAATATCAATCAAAACATTGAAAAAACTTATTCATTGAAAACCACGTTGTATGAAAATCACTATATCATTTATTTCATTGAAAATCTTGAAGATCATATATGTTTTACATGCAAATTTCATTAAAAATCTTGAAAATCATGTATATTCTGCAAACAAAATATTGCAGAACGTATTGTTCTCCAAAACATGTTCTGCTTGCAAATCATATATGATTTTTAACATTTTGAATGAAATGATAATGTTAACTGAACATTCTTTGCAAATATATATGTTTTGCAATGTTTTGAGTGCATAATGTACATGGTCTCCACGATCTCCACTCAAATGTTGGTCTCCATAGAACTTAACTATATATATATATATATATATTCTAAATTTTATTATCTGATGTAGGACAAGAGGCCTGGATTTTTTGAAGAAAGATTTTACAAGAAAAGGCTTGCAAGAAAGTAAGGAAGAATAACGGCGTGATCGCGTTGAAGACGACATGATCACGATATTGAGATGCATGCCGGCATGAACACACTTATTGGGTTGCATGAGCATGCTAAAATAATTGAAGCAAGCAACTGATTTCTACAAAATTAGCACGATCATGTTGACAGGCTACGTGATCATGCTAAATCATGAAAAATTGCCAGTGGAATGCAAAAATAAAGCATGGGCACGCTCAATACTGCATGATCATGCCACTTTACAATAAATATTTTATTTTAATTAGGATTTGTTTTAGGGTTTTACATCCCTATAAAAACATCATATGATGTAACAGTTATGATCTATTATCTTTGATTGATTTAAAAAACCCTTGAGAGTTTTCTCATCTTTTCTGGTGGATTCCAGAGTTTATCAATTGAATTCGCGTTTGCGGGTTCGATTTTATTTTTAAGGATTAACGTTTGTTGATCATAATCTTCCGTTTTGCGTCAAGTGGCATCAGAGCAGGTTTTTCCCTATCTTTTCGTTACCTAATTCGTTAGGGGAGAACTAAATACCAAAAAAGATCTTGCAGAGGTTATGACGGATTTTACCGCGACTCTCAAGTCTTTGATAGATAGCATGAATACGTTGATAGAAAACTTTAATAACTATCAACGTAGAGGTGAAAGAGAATATCGAAATCAAATTCCTCGAGGCTAGAAATATCACGTTGGTGAGAATTCTGGTTCAAAGTCAAATATGGGTAATCGGCGTAATAACAAAGACTTAGCAAAGGCTGATATACCATTATTCGATGGAACCATGGGAGTAGATGTGTTTCTGGATTGGCGGATTGATGTTGATAAATTTTTCAGTGTCATGGACGTTCCTGATAATAAACAAGTCAAGATGGTAGCAATCAGGCTGAAGAGTATTGCGGCTGTGTGGTGGAGCAAACTTGTTATTCAAAGACAAAGACAAAGGAAGGAACCTGTTAGAATATGGTGACGAATGAAACAATTGATGATAGAGAGATTTTTACCGAATGACTATGTGCAATTTATGTATAACGAGCATAAGCAAAAGGATGTTATAGTTCAAAATTATGAATCCATTCATGTCAATAATGTGTTTGATGTGTGTCCTCAACCAAAACATGAGACTTCGTTGGACATGGGAGATAAAGAGGTGTTTGGATATACTAATGCGGAAGAATGCTTGAAAAACATGGAAGGTGTAGGAATGGTTGAAGGGGTTGATAAAGTGAATCGTGAAAATTTGGTGTCTACAAATTTTGGTGAAAGTGATATGGTTGAAGAAGAAGAAAAGTTCGAGAATGTTGAAGAAGACATCAAAGAAATACTTGATAAAGGCTATAAAGATGATAATAATGGTGATGATGAACATTATGTTAAAGGTGAACAAACATTATCCTTGGACACTCATAAATCGGTAGATGATTCGCAACATAATAGCTTGGTTCAGTCATTATGCAAGGTGAGTTCTCAGACTTTTGAGATTGTGGTAGATTATCATTGTCACGATAATTTTAATTTGAGGAATGGGCACACTCAATACTGCATGATCATGCCACTTTACAATAAATATTTTATTTTAATTAGGATTTGTTTTAGGGTTTTACATCCCTATATAAACATCATATGATGTAACAGTTATGATTTATTATCTTTGATTGAATTAAAAAAACCCTTGAGAGTTTTCTCATCTTTTCTGGTAGATTCCAGAGTTTATCAATTGAATTCGCATTTGCGGGTTCGATTTTATTTTTAAGGATTAGCGTTTGTTGATCCTAGTCTTCCGTTCTGCGTCATTATCATAAACTACAGTTGTGTTATGGTAATTTTACGTAAGTATTCTTAAAATTTCGTGGAAACTAAAATTGACTCCAAAATTTGCAATGTAAAGTACAAATTCGGAAATGGAGTGTATAAAACTGACCATGGGCCATTGTTCAATTGTGATGGAAGTGCCTTTTTATGTATATAAACTTGAATAGAATATCACGAATAACTAGTGATTTGTACTACTAACTTAAGGCTAGTTATGACTTAAAACACTAAAACATTTACACAAAAATAGTGATCTAATGTCATCGTACTTATACCAATCAAATCAAGAAATTTTAGCCCCCAATGCAAACTCATCAAATAAGTAGAGATACATATATATGACACCAATGCAAACTCATCAATTAAATAGAGATACATATATATATATATATATAAATGATACCTTTAATTTCATTTCTTTCTTCAGTAAATTTCCTTTTCTTCACCTCCAGATATGTGATGCTATCATCAATTTTCTTTTGTTTCAAATCAACCTCCTTCGCACGTTCTGCAATAAAACTTTTGTTAAATTCAATTTCTCTCACAGTTTTTTCAATCTCCATAGACTTTACTTTACAGAATGCTTCATTTGTTTCCATCTTTTTTTGCAACCTTTTACACTCAATTTCAAGAACTTCAATGTTGTTCATCTCTATATCTTTCTTCTTCCCCTCAATATTCTAATTTTCCTTTGCAAATATCATATATGATTTATGTATATAATGTGTTTTATAAATTTAATTTTTTTAAGATCAGTTACACATTCGTAACGTACTTGATTTGTTGAAAGTTGGGTCGCATGCGATACTTTTTCAACATATTACGTATATAATAATTTAATATTTGTTAAAGTATTTGTCGTATATGGATTTTTAAATATAGCACAGATTCATAACATATTTTATTTATTAGGATAGATATCTTTTGCTATTTTTAGTAAAGTTACATATGTAATGCACCAAGTTTAGTAAATTGCTATTTTATATGTATTTTTAAATATATTAGCATAAAAGCCCATGAAAGGCGCGGGCACTGATCTAATTTCTCGTCCAAACCTGTATAAAGCTGTAAACGAACCGAGCCGAACTTAATTTATTTTTCTAACGAACCGAGCTTTCTTATCGAACAAAATATGTGCTCGAGCTCATTAATTAACCGAGCCGAGCTCGAGATTTTATTGAACAAAAATGAGCCGAGCCGAGCTCGAGCTCTTATCGAACAACTCGTTAACAAATTATAAATTTTTTTAAAATTTTCAAAAAAATAAATAAAAGAAATTAACCAACAAAAAGACTTAAATCCACTAATAGTCCAAGTAAATATCGTTCTAACATTTTTTAACCCATCACAAGCTATATAAAATATGTATTATATATAAAATAATATAAAATATATATACAAAATATATAAAAATATAAAATATATACAATTTTTTCGAGTTCTAACGAGCTGAACCGAGCCAAACAAAATTGAGCCAAGCTCGAGCCGCACATGCTAAAAGCTCGGCTCGAGCTTGTTAGCTTAACGAACACTTTTTTGTGTTCGAGCTCGAGCTCGATTTCTTAACGAACCGAGCCGAATCGAGCCCTTAACAAGCCGAGCTCGAGCTTGTTCACAAATAGCTAGTTTCGTTAACAGCTCTAATTTCAAGAACTTCAATGTTGTTCATCTCTATATCTTTCTTCTTCCCCTTCGTATTCTGTTTTTTCTTTGAAAATATCATATATGATTTATGTATATAATGTGTTTTATAAATTTAAAATTTTTTAAGATCAGTTACACATTCGTAACGTACTTGATTTGTTGAAAGTTTGGTCGCATGCGATACTTTTTCAATATATTACGTATATAATAATTTAATATTTGTTAAAGTATTTTTCGTAAACGGATTTTTAAATATAGCACAGATTCATAACATATTTTATTTATTAGGATAGATATCTTTTACTATTTTTGGTAAAGTTACATATGTAGTGCACCAAGTTTAGTAAACTGCTATTTTATATGTATTTTTAAATATATTAGCGTAAAAGTCCGTGAAAGGTGCGGGCACTGATCTAATTTCTCCTCAAAACCTGTAAATATATTTAAATAATTATATAATTAAAAATATGATAAACGATAAAATTTCAATTTATCTAATGTTTTTATAGTTATTTTATAATTTTGCATACCAATTTTTTATATTATATTCAGAATAATTTTTTAACTCAATTTTAAATTTTTCAAAATATTTTAGTCGATGTTAAATATGATAAAATGATCTTATCGACATGTTCATGTATATGAAATTTAAAATCAAATTTTTTTAATTTTAACATATACTGATCAAAGTATATGTTATAACTCAACCACTATATATTATATTGATCAATTTATAATATTATATAAAAATTCATATGTACCATACTTTATAGTCGAGTTATAGTCTAATTGATCATTATAAATAATTATCATAATTTTGTAAAGTTTATGATTTAAAATTTATCTTTTTTGAATTAATTTGAATGTTAATAATGTCATTTTTTATATATAACATAGATCATTTTTTTAGAGTTCTCATCTATTTAACATCATTTCAATTATTTTTTATGTATGTTAAATATTTACACTTTTAGACCAAGCATATATTTAAATCGATTAAAGTCTAAATAGTTAGTCGACCAAAACCCCATAATATAACTCACATATTTTAATTTTTATGTGACAGCCCCAAATCCGGGGTCATAAATCTGGGCCATCACGGACCAATTTCCATTCAATATCAATATCCCTTGGGTCTTTTTTTTTATATATATCATTTAATACTTAAACAGTTGACCCCACACTAATATACACTCCAGTCATATGCTCAGAGAACAACATTTACCATAACAAAAGTTTAGAGTTGAAAGTTAAAAGAGTTATTACAAACCAGGATCATACTTAAGTACATTGTTGAATAACACTTCGACATGAAGCGTTTCAACAACCAAAAGTTTATTACATGTCTTCATACTTAATTATACATAAGCCCTCAGAACCCATCTGCCTCATCACTACCTCCGGAATCGATGCTAACGAGCTCTCAGAAGGTCGCCTTCCCCCTACCCTCTTGCGGGGTGTTCTGCGTAGTATCGGCATACCTAGCTGTATATAGATAAGTAGCAAGAGTGAGCTATAATAGCTCAGCAAGATAATATTGTAAACTAGAATTTAAAATGTAACCAAGTATACATATATATACATATGTAAGCGGTAACCAATTATAAACTTTAAGGAAGAATAAAACTCTTATTTAATAATACATCATCCATTTACTATTATAAGAAAGAAATCCAGGATAATATAGTATCAGTTTCTCTTCTTAAATAATATAACAATCAATATACCCTTTCAGTGTAATATTTCAAGATAATATGAATACTTGAATAAATCTCTCACTATCATCTTCTCATTTCCTTCTTATGCAACAATTTTATAAATTAATATAAAATCAGTTTCTCTTCATCTATAACAATAATTCCATCGTTTCATATCATTTTTCCTTTTCAGTATACCAATCTGACTTTATCATTGATTCTTTATTCAAATATTTTGGGGGTTTTCACTGTTGCCGAATACGTGAGGCACGATGATCAGTCGTCCTCCGTACCCGTCCCTTTTTACTACCGGTAGAAGGAATGAAGGCCACCTGCTAACATCATCCCTGGAGGAAGGCCACCTTCTAACATCCTCCCTGGAGGAAGGCCACCTGCTAACATCCTCCCTTGGCATCTTCGTGCCGAATCATGAATGTTAGACTATGTCGCACACAGCCCTGACACAGCCTCTTATGCAAGTTTGTTGCTAATCCCCCTTTTTATAAAATCATTATCCAATTTATCAACACCATTTCACATTTCCATTTCCGTATATCATTTCCATTCTCGCACATTATTTCTATAAAATATATATATATATAACATAACACTTTGGTTGTGATTCAGATATCTCTTTTATATTTAAGAATTCAAATATGGTTTTATATTCATAAAACATTCCGTCTATTTTAAAAGTAGTAAATAATAATCAAATAATATTTATTCAACCACTAACACTAAAAGAATATTTTTAATATAGTATTATAAACCATATAACCCTAGATAACAACTGATACCATTCTCTTTCATATCTCTTTTACCATAGAGCATATTCGTTCCATTCGTAATCATCTCTATATTCATATTTCATAAATCATATCCATCTCTCTTTAATTTCCCAAAATCAAGGAAATATATTCTTTGCAACATAGTAATAATAGCATCACATATATGTATATACATTCCATAATATCATTATTATTCCGAAGATAAATAATTTTCAAAGTAGGGATAGAAAGATCTTGCCTCGGTTCCGGTATCCTGACAGTATGGTTTGGGGCTCTTCCGGAGTTTCTATAACACAGAAGGACCGTCGTTAGAATACCACATCTCTTACTCACTACATTATTATATAACAAGACCCTTTACACTTCAATATATGTTTAACGTATCATTATTACCCCAAAGGTTCAAGAACTTAACCATTTATAAACTCGATCTAGGTTTTAGCATTTTCCACTATTCCCCTTAATAACCACACTCGACTGTAAAAATTCTCAGAAAATATAGATTTCGAATTTTAATGCAAGGTCAACTGTCAAGGATCCTCTGACCACCCTACTACTCTATCCCAAAATTTCGTGACTTATAAAAATGTCTAAGTATGGTAGCTTTAGCCTCAAAGTTGATACAATTACGTTTTCTCGGTTATCGAACGTCTTTCACTAAAACTGACTTTTCTCCTAAACCGTTCATCAGATTTTAACGCACCTTATATCAAAACGATCTATGAACTAAGCTCTATCATTTCATGGTCAATTGGTAACCTAGACAGTAGGGTAACGTCCGAATACAGGGGTCCAAAACAGGGTAAATTACATCCTAACGAAAATCGGGCATTATAACCGCTGTACTTTCATACTTTCCATATTTTACCCACTCCAAAACCATCATTCCACACTCAATCCAAACCCTACACCATGTGGACTACATTCCAGCCATGGTTCCAAGTTCACAACACAAAACTCATATCAACCCAAACCATTTAGAACACATATTCATCATAAACATTACATTAACACCACTTACTACTAACCAACTAAATTTCTACCATAAATACAAAGAAGCAAGCATAGTTATACCTCCTTGAAGCTTTTAATATCCTTAATAATCCTTGGGCACACCTTGAACAACCTTAGTATGGCTTGTATTAACTAAATAAATCATTAAAACAAAGTTAAAACTTATAAAACACTATTCATTCACTATTCATCATCATCTTTAAGAATTTTGTTACCTATGAAGATGACATTGGTTGGCTTTGAAACTTTGTGAGTACTCCTTACTAACCTCCAAGAAACTCCATGATTTTTCTCTTGAATTGATCTTGAAGCTAGCTAGGGTTTTGGATTTTTTTTTCTTTCTTGATAGGCCGAATGGAAGAAGTAGGATGGGGGAGAGTTTCTTTTGCTTGTTTTGATCCTATCTCATCTTAATCTTGGCTAATCTAGTGTCTTGTGGAAGCTTGGTGATTTTTTACAAGGTTAAAAGACTAATTTACCCTTTAAACTTTGGTTTAGTGGAAGATGATGTCATTAATGATGTCATGGATGAGTATTTAGCAAGCTTGGTTATTAACCTTAGGTAATTACTAATAACCTTCGTAAATACTAATGTGGTAAATATCCTTATTATTTACTAACCTTGGTTACTTAATCTCCATATTCGTCTAATTGTGGTTCGTTTCGAATGTACCTCATTATCTCAGTGGTTTTTGAAATTATTTACGAATCCAATTTCCTTTGGTATTCTCTTAACTTAAAAATCCCCTGGTTAAATCTAAATTCACTAATCTCTCAATATATAGCTCTTATAATATTTCCATGCTCCTTAATATCCAATAGAAGCTTATTCGAAATCAAAATCCTCAAAATCCATGTTTCAGGAATTTCTGAAATCTAACGTCATTTCGAGTCACTTACTTCCATTGTACAACACTAATATGGTTTCTGTTTATTCATTTTATGTTTCCATTATAGAGTACCTATATACCATTTCTCTAAATCCTCGAAATTTACTATTCATGTGACCACCGTAGCATTACTGAAGTTAGGGTTATTACATTTTATATACCTAAAATTAATGTGATTTAATTATTAATTATATATGATTTGATAACTAAAATGTACATATTTCTTAAAACCAAATCTTATTTTTTACTAACTTAAAACCCCTACTGATGTTCTTTAATATAATGGAAACTTTTTATTAATTTGAATTAAAAAATTTTAAAACATGAATTTTGTTGGGTTAAAATTTTAAATGATATTGTCTGATAATAATTATATATATGTTGTTCGAAAATAGGATGGATTTCTAGTTTGAAAATATTGAAAAGATGAATTGTTTTAGCTGAAAAACGTAATCAGTTAGTTATTAGTTATTATAATATCATTATTTAATTTTACTTAAATAAAGATACCCGAATAGGTTTTACTGTAAAAAAAATAAAAAAAGGTAACGTATTTTAGCTGAAAAAGGTAATTAGTTAATTTTTAGTAATATAACTATAATATTTTATTTTATTAAATAGAATTGCTCATAATATTTTTAGAAAAAAAATTAGTTAGATAAAATATAAAAGATAATGTATTTTATGTGAAAAAGAAAATTTATTGAAAAATAAAAAATGTAACACGTTTTACATTAAAAAGGAAACATTTTACTTAAATAAAGCTACCCGAATATGTTTTACAGGAAAAAAAATAGAAAATGTAGCGTATTTTAGCTAAAAAATGTAATTGGTTAATTATTAGGAATTATAATTATAATATTTTACTTTATTAAATAGAATTTCTCTTAATATTTTAGAAAGGACAATTTTTAGTTAGATAAAATACAGAAGATTATGTAATTTACGTGA
This sequence comes from Kitagawia praeruptora, assembly GCA_037693485.1. NCBI lineage: Eukaryota > Viridiplantae > Streptophyta > Magnoliopsida > Apiales > Apiaceae > Kitagawia > Kitagawia praeruptora. Next base: position 138,496,899 of record CM075351.1, on the reverse strand, counting down.
AAAAAGAAATTGATTAATTATAAAATAGAAAAAGTAACATGTTTTACCTATAAAAAGAGATTCATGAGTTATTAGTAACTATAAATAATTGAGTAAGGATAATTAAGTAAAATAACATGTACCATTAACTAAAGGTAAATAAGTAAAATTAACATGTATTACAAAATTAAGGATTTTATTATTTTAGAAATAATATAAATCAATATTTTATTATTCAAAACTAAAAATAAAAGAGGAAGAGACAAGAAAAGAATATGTGGTTTATCTTACAGGATTTTTAAACAACACTCAAAATTAAGTGTAGCATAATTGGTTATGGCATGAGATTGATAGAAAAAGGTCAGTGGTTGGAATCCCAATATTAACATAATTTCACTAGTTTTACATAATTATTAAATGATTGCATTTTTGTAATTTTTGAAAATATAAAGGTAAAATTGTAAGTTCACGACCATTAAATTGGCAATCTTTACCCTTGTGTTGAAATTTAATGTATAGTAATAGAAGTAATACATTATCTTACTATAATCAAACATTTTTTCAATATATTATGTACATGTAGTTGAGGGGTTGATTACCTGTCGGCAATCGTCACACACAATTAAAACAATATCCTCGTAAGAGGGTTTCGTTCTCATAAGGAATGAACTAAAGGAAAACAGCGTCAATGCAACAATGTGTGTTACTCACAATAGTTCGTGTAAATCATATTTTGGTTTTAAATCCACATTTGTCCACTCGATCGATGTCCTTTTATTGTTATCCACTAGTCGCTACCTATGGTTTATATGCAAATTCAATATACGAAACTAGTCTAAACCACATCTCTGTGCACCTAGTCCAACCCATCTATTCACCCATCCATTGCAATAGTAATGTCATGGTCATCCAATTAAGTCTTAATAACTAGTCTCCTATGAAATTAAAGTCTTAACCCGATTTAATTAACAAGTCCGGATTTGATTTCATGTATTAAGTAATCACCCTCGCTTATACTTACGAGTTTTAAAATTGTTAGGCACGGACATAGAAGCAAACCTGTATACATATGATAACAAGCCTATAGTAATGTAATGCATGAACTCATATGATAACAAGCCTATAGTAATGTAATGCATGAACTCTTAACTGTGGAATCCTTTATCTTTGTTTTGTTTTCAAAGTGTCCTTAGATTTGTAGCCAAAAATCTGCATTGTTTGATGTATATACATTTGCAAATTGAGTGTAAAAATATTTTAAGTCATTATTCGAGAAGTCTAGGAACAATTAATTCGATATATCTAAATTAGAGAAGTCAAATTAGTTTTTTGATAAGTCTGATTCGAGATGTCCAAGAGAGCTGATCCGAGATGTCAAGGAATATAAATTAGAGAAGTCAGTTCGAAAAGTCATTTGAACTAATTTGAGATGTCAAAATGAATTATTAGAGCAGTTCAATTCGAGAAGTCACTTGTACCATTCAAGAACACAAGTTCTCGAATTAAGGACTTAGCTATATTTTGAAACAACAACAAACAAACTTCAAAAAAAAATTCAAAGACATTAAATCAACAAAACCTGTGCATTTGCAGTGGTCCAAATATTGCAATGTACACTTGGCAAATCTACAAAGAAATTTGGGATAAATTCAAGGAAAAAATAATTAAAAATGTGGATCTGATTAATGTACAAGACAAAATGAAGTTCAAACGTTGTCAACCTACACCGTTTTAGTATAAACATAGATAGTTATCTAATTTTCTCTTACTAAATTTATTCAATCCTGTAAAAGTGAGATGTGCAAAATTTATATAAATGCACATTTTTCTTTAATTGTCAAGTTTTTGAAGCACAACGCTTAGCAAGAGAAATCAAAGAAAAAGAAATAATAAATTCATTACTTTTGTATTATTCAACTATTAAGCATTCACATCTAACAAGTGATATTAGAGCAAACTATTAATCTAGAATAATAAAAGATCAAAATGAGTACACGAGTTTTTTTTATATTTTTTTGTTCTTTTTATAAGCTCTATTATTTTTAATATATTTTAAAAATATCTATCCTTTTTAATTCATCTATATATTTAAATCGTTGAAAGTGAAATGGTTTTATTGATCAAAAATAATTAATTTAATGAGGATACTCTTTTTCCCCAATGAGTTTTTTTCCCACAGAATTTTGCTCTTGTGGGGTTTTAACCAGGTCTTTATGTGGGATTTCTTCCTTTCAAACTTGAAAGTTTTATTGTCTAAGCATCCCGAGGCAACATTGCGTGGCTTTTGGGTTAGACGATGAATTTTCTTGAATGAAAAAATCCCTTTATACAATTTATGTACTAGTAAGTCATTCCTAATCAAAAAAAATAATTAATTTAACTTACATAATCTATATATATTATAATACCGGGAGATCGGAAATGCACCAGAAACGTTTTAGATATTTTTCTTGAATTTTCACTTTTTTGATTTTTTTATTAAAATATATTCTTGCCTTAAATAACTCTTAATGGCATTTTAATTAGTCATTAATTACATCTATTAAATTTATATAAAATTTACTTTATTTTACATATTTAAAAATTTGGAAAACTATATTTGAGCATATAACGATTAATTCAACATTATATATATATATATAGGCCTTTACTCCATACAGAACACTCTATATATAGGCCTTTGCTCCATACAGAACACTCTTAAATAAAGAACAATAACAAACACTTAGAAAAGATCTGGTCCATTAATTCTTTATCTAATCTAACGGCTCAGATTAAAATCTAATCCTAACTGTATTCCTTCTCTGTCTTTTCGCGCGAAAATTCATCTCGCTCTCTCTCTCTCTCTCTCTCGTTCGCACTAATCTCTCTCTCTCGTTCGCAGGAATCTCTCTCTGACTCTTTCTCTCTGTCTCTGTATATCTTTCATAGCAGTGATCTCTGTCATTAGCATCATCTTTAAAGTGTGTTGATGGATTCTACTTGCGGATTGAATACTGTTGATTCCGTTGAATTAGTATCAGGTTCGTAGTTTTTTTGTTGTTACTGTAAATTTTGTCTTCAATGTGTCAAATTTTTAGATTCAATATCATCAAATCATGTTCCTTTGTTTCTGTGAAGACTTTTTAATTGTTCATATGTTGATTCTACTTTAGATTCTATAATATCTACAGTTGAAGTTGTGATCCGTACGGTTTAGTTTTTTTATACGGGTTAAGTAAATATTTTACTATGATTCTACGATAGATTCATTACTCTCTGTACTATCAGCATCTATTTTCATGTGTTTCTGTTAATTGGGCTTAGATTCTACATTAGATTCTGTATTTTATGTAATGGTATCTTTGTTTAATCACTTATTAAATGGTTTTGTTCTTTTGATTCTGTGTTAGATTCTATACTCTCTTTACTAGCAGCTGAGTTCTCTTTTGTTTTGTTTTCCCCTGTGTAATTTCTGATTTTTATATAGTTTGTTTATACAATTGATTCCATTTCTCTGTTTGAACAGTTTTGTTTAATTGCACCATGTCTTTTTAATCATTTATTAAAGTTTTGACATTTTGATTCTATGCTTGCTTCTAATTTAATGATTCTAATTTGCATCAATTATGCCTTGTGCAGGTTCTGGAAATAATGTCATTGTTGACACTGGTTGCGATTCTACTGCAAATAATGAAGTTGAGGAATTTATAGAGGGCTTTGATGATTCATTCAGTAGCAGTGCTCAGTTATGGATACCAAAAGTTCCTGATAACAAATTAAAACCATATGCTGGACAACGTTTTCCAGATCTTGAATCTGCTTGCCAATTTTACACTGAGTATGCAGGAATGGTCGGTTTTGATGTTCGTCGAGACACACAACGGGTTCAGAATAATGTTCTTGTACACAAGTATTTAGTTTGTTCAAAATCAGGAACTCATGATACTTCTATGTCCGTTAGTTTAGATAATAGCAGTGGATCGTCTCATCTGGGTAGTGCCTCCAGTACGTCTATAAGAAGGAGGAATACAGTAACAAAAAAGTGTGATTGTACTGCTAAAGTTGTTATAAAGTTTGATGGGAAGGAACATTATGTCATTGATCGTTTCCTTGAAGCCCATAATCATCCCATGACTTCTGATTTTGGCAAACAATTCCTAAGGGCTAATCGGTGTATGACTGCTATTCATCGTACATTTGTGGTTGATGCTGCAAAATTGAATATCAGTTCATATAGGGCGCACACTTTTTACAAATCTTTAAGTGGTTCATATTCTGATGTCGATGCAACTGCAAAAGATTTTCAAAACTGGATGAGGGATGTGAAGTTGTTTATCGGGAAGAGAGATGCTGATCTCTTAATTGAGAAATTTAAAACGAAAAAGGATACATCTGATGGGGTTTTTTTTATGAATATGAGACCGACTCAAACGGGCATTTGACTAGAATTTTTTGGGCCGATGTGCAAGGACGTCAAAGCTATGAAGTTTTTGGTGATGTTGTTTCTTTTGATGCAACATATCGTACAAATAAGTAAGTGTTTTTAAAACTTTTATTTACTTATGATAAAGATTTAGCTCAATAAGAGATGATGTTTATTACCTTTCTTGAAGCGTAGTTTTCTCATATTGCTTAATACTGTTGTTGCAAGACAAAACTGGCATTTCAGTTGTAGTAGTTTGAGGATGTCTTAACTTATATTTGGAATTGTCACTTTTATACACGAGTCTTAATGAATAGAAGTTTAAGTAGCAGTAAGGTAAGTAGGTTTAGAGTTGGTAAAATATGATTCTTTTTAATTTGACATGTGTATAAAAATGTGATTCTTTTTTGTTTAACGTGTGTATACTACATGTGTATTAGATTAATTTGAGAGAATATAAAACCAAAATAATTACTAGTTTTTTAAATGATGATTCCATGTGTAATAAGTGTTTGATTTGTTATGTAGTTTTTCTGGGGTTTTTTATTTGGTGCGTGAGGTGGATTGTATGCTGTAGTTTTTTGTTTTTGGTTGTTTCATCTATGCATCGTTCTATAGCCTGTACAGGAGGTTGTTTTGTTGGTATTATGACTTGGTGATCCAAGTTTCTTATTGTCATCAATTTGCTTAAATATCTGGAACTTCCATGTGGATTGAGAGACCGTGTTTTCTTGGTCTTAAGTTTTTTTTTTCTGAAAGTCGTCCAAGTGGATTTGCTGCTCTTATGTGGTGGTTGTGATGCTTGCGGATTGTGTATATGAGTTGTTTTGGACTTGTCTATATGACTGTTGTTTCATTATTTGGTAACCTATTTTCATGAGAGATATAATTTGATTTAAATGTTTATTGTATGTTGTAGGTACAGTATGGTTTTCGTACGATTTATCGGAGTGGATAATCATTGGAAAAGCATCACTTTTGCTGCTTGTTTGCTTAATCATGAAGACATAACAAATTTCACATGGGCATGTGAAATGTTTTTAAAAGTTTTTAAGCGCCCTCTAAAGTGCATAATCACAGATCATTGTGCTGCAATGAAAGTTGCGATTTCTGTCACTTTTCCAGTTTCTGTGATTCATCGTTATTGTATGTGGCACATAATGCAAAAGTTTCCTGCCAAGGTATTAATCATGTAATTTGATTGTTTTTATTTTTAGTGTACAATGATTCATTTTGCGTTCAGTTTTAGTATATTCTCCCAATATACCAATTTTTTTTCTTTTGTCCATGTAGATTGGTGCTGTTTTCTGTGCAGAATCTGAGTTCATGAAGAAGTTAAACCGTTTTGTCTGGTCACCTCATTTGTCGGTTGTTGAATTTGAAGAAGGATGGAATAGTGTACGAATGAGTTTAAATTGACTGGGCACACTTGGCTGAATGAGCTTTATGAAATGAGAAAATCGTGGATACCTGCCTTTTTCAGGGACAAACCTATGGGAGGGTTATTGAGAACTACATCTAGGTCCGAAAGTTCTAACTTTTTCTTTAATCACTTTGTCCAAAAAGGCGACACCCTTTCAGAATTTTACATGTGCTATGAGAGTGCAATCGAAAAACAAGTTTACGAATGTAAAAAACTTGATGATGGAGATAGTTCTGTTCCACGTCCAGTAACAGAAAAGGAAATCGAGAAAGATGCATCTCGGCTCTACACTAGATCCATATTTTACAAGGTTCAAAAAGAGATTAAATCCAGTTGCTATCATATTAAATTGGCTGGACAACCAACTATAGTGGATGGTATTAATAAATTTGTTGTCCAGGATAAGAGTTTGAACGATACTTTGTTTGAAGTTGATTTGTGTTTTTCATCAAATGATGTATCCTGTTCATGTCACATTTTCACGAGAGTTGGGTACTTGTGCCGGCATTGTTTTTTCTGTCTAGGTTTGTGGGGAATTGAAGAGATTCCACGGCAGTTTTTGTGCAATCGGTGGATGAAGAATGCGATGAATAGATTTTGCACTTTGAAGTTGGGTAGTACAATTGAGAATAGCCAGGGACATAAGACTAGAGATACTTCCAAAAAAGTTTGGATTGAGTTTCAAGGCTGTTTGGGCGACGTTTCCAACAATAATGATGGTATGGATTATCTTCTTGAAGAGATGAAATCTTTGAGAATTAGAGTCAAGCAGAAGGTCAAGAATCCCCGTGCAACAAAAGATGATATACTACAACAAATGTTTGGTGTCAGGCCTTCAACTTCAGTTAATGTTCTTCCACCGTTGCCAAGTAATAATAAGGGCTGTCGGAAGCGAATAATAGGAGCTGCTGAACGAAGTTGTGATGGCAAAGACAGGCCTATGAGGCTTTGTAGAGGTTGTAATGTGAAAGGGTTCCATGATTCACGAAACTGTCCAAGTAAGCGTCAAAAGGCTCAACAGGTTAAAGACAATTCATTAGAGAATGCTAAGAATCTTCATGTTGTGGAAGCTGTTCCTCCAAATTCTTCTGTATCTCAGGTTGTTGATGTCCCAGAATCTGTTCCTCCAAATGTAGTTTAATGCTTCATTTTTCAACTCTATTATTCTAGCATTTTTTTTGTTCTTTAAAGATTGTAGTTAGATTTTTTCAGATTATTATGTATAAGACTTGTTTTCTTTGGTGGTTTTATATGAGATTCTGTTTTTGATTCTGTTCTACTATCATTTGTTTATCACTTGTTTTTGGTAAATGATTTTGCACAATCAAAGTTTTATTATTCACTCATTTTGAATTTTTTTTCCCCCAAACCTATTGCTTATTTTATACAACAGAATCATGTAGAGAATCATGAATAAAATTATTAAATTTTATTGTCTTCACTTTCCCATATTAATAATTAAATAAAATTATTAAATGGTGGTAATCTAATATTCTAATGTTTTTGCATTAGAGTTGTTATTTGTTAAAAAAATTCCCTTAGGGGTTCAACTTTCCCATTTTAGCTTTTAACAATATTCGGAATGACAAATAAATGGTTCACGGACTTAGTAAGCAAATCCATTTAACAAAATTTGTCCATACATTTTTTATCATGTACTACAACTTTGAAACATATAAATCTTTTATAACTTGGTTAAAAATATTAGAATATTTTCTCATCGTAGAAAAAGATACAAAAATGTTTTTTAAAATAATTAATATTATTTCAATGAAACAATTAAGAAAATCTTGTAGAAATAATTTAATTGCGCAATTACATTATTTTAGATAAGCAATAAATTTTTAATTGAACACTTAAGAGAATCAATAAAGTAAAAAAAAATTAAAGAAATTTCTATAAATACAAAATTTATAGAAAAATATATGATATTTTGTTAATCTTTCTATTAAATACCTTAAAAGAATCTTTTGTGAATAATTAGATAATATTTTGTCAAGTGTTGAGAATCTTTTTAAGAGTCTTTCAAAGTGTATTTCCAAATTAAAAAAAATACTATATTATTAATATCTAACAAATTATCTTTTCATAAGAAACTTCTAAAAGAATACTAGAATTTCAATTAATATTTTTTAAAATCTTCTTTTTAACATTGAGATTCAATTATATGTTTTGTTATGATATATAATCATTTATTTATTTTAATAGATTTTTATATGTGTTTCATATAGACAAATAATGGACAAAGAAACATATAATTACTTAAATATTTTCAATTATATATGTGTTTCAATTATATGTGATTTCACTGACAATAATTATAATTATATGTGTTTTCAATTATTATAATTATATAATTATATGTTTTAAATATTTTTAGTTGCATTTTTAAAATTTAAAGAAATAGACTTTGATATATGTTTTAATAATTAAAAATATTGCTCACTACGATATTTCTTTTTTTTAGAATCCAATAGTACTAGTGTACACTTTTTTGCAAAATGTAATTGTGTATTTTTTTTTTATATTTAATTTGTCTTTAGATTTTTACCCCTTAATAATTAAATTAACATGGGCTTATTAATCATGAAATATGGGCCTTTATAGTCAACTTAATAATTTTTTACCTTATTATAAAATGTACCCGGGGGAATGTATATGGTTTTTTTGCAGAGTGTGTTTTTGAGTTGTGACTAATCACATGTACAATGTTTTCTATTCCCAATATACAGCGTGTCTCTTCAAACAGATTTCTCCCTTCAAAATGTGTCACTTGACCTTCAAACCTCTGTTATAAAAGGCCACCTTTGTTTATTTGTTTCTCATTCTTCACACAGATTCTCCCCATATTTCAAACACAATCTCCCCATATTCCAATGGCCATACTCCAAGATGAAGATTTTTTTATGAAGATTACACTGTTCGCATCAATGGTGTTTTCTATCAAGTTCAAAACATCCCGGTATCAATTCTTTCACACCTCAATTATAGAGACTATGATAATATCAATTGGTTCTTAATGGATTATAGGTTGGCTATAATGGACAAAGAAGACTGGGAAAAGAAGATGATGATTCGTAACAGTCGGATCATTACTTTTGCAACAACTATGTCTCGGATTTTACATGCAAAGAAAAAGGCTGGTCTCAAGGATAAAGAATCCAAGAAGCAGAAGACTGAAGCCTCTAGTTCTTAGTTTAATGTAATGAAAAGTCTTATGAATTTTAATGTAATGAATTATTATTATTTGTAATGCAAAAAAATATTATATGAATGAATGATGATTTAATATAATGAAGAGTTGTTTGTTTCAATTTTGTTTTTAATTATTTTTTGTTTATCAATAATTGTTAATTACTAGATTCTATATTGTAATGTTTGTTTTTGTCTCAAAATTAAATTCAGTTTGATAATTTCGTCAAAAAAAAAAATCAGTTTGATAATATTAACATATGAGCAATTATTTCTAAAAAATGAACAAGACTTCTAATTTGTGAAATGTTAGAAAAACCTAATGTAGTTTATAATGAACAAGACTTCTAATTGAATCTAATATAGAATCATACTAAAATCATGCTAACTGTTTGTACAATGGATATTTATATAAACCTAAAGTTGCTATAAAGGTTATGGAATCTAACATAGAATCAAAAACAGTTAGAAGAACCCAATTGAGTCAGCCATAAACTCAGCAATAAACTAAATTATATCCTAGGAATTAAGCGTGACAGCAAAACAAGACTTAGCAGCAACTCGAACAACCAATGTAAAAGAAATGAACACAAAACTAAACTCAGCAAAACTCAGAGTTACAATAACATTGCTCAATTACTTGACTCAGAGAAACAAAATTCAGTCGACTCAGACTAAAAACAAGACTTGACCCATTGTACAAAATCAGTAGCAACTCTCAACGAGACAGGACCCAAACGCGCAATTGACTCAAAGTGAAGACTCAGAAAACTCAGGTATTCAAAGTGAAGACCGAGTGAACTAAAGGAAAACACAACAGCATTATAAACATTTGGATCCCAGATTACAACTCAATAAAATCATCACAACAAAAACAAGCACTGACTTAACTCGGCAGCAATCAAAACTTAATACGATTACATACTAGCAAAAACAGAAACAATTCGATAAACTCAGTAAACGGTAAAACTCGACTCAGCAAAATAACAATCGAACCAGCTAAACACACAAAATAGAATGAATAAAATGAGAAATGGCCACTGCACTCACCCGCAGGGCTCATTTACCATTTTAAGATTCATCACCAAATAAAAAAAAATACTCATGAAGAAACATTGCAAGAAGCTTTTAATAAACCATTTCAAAAAAGTTTAAACATTATTGATTCTGTTTACTCAATTTGCAAAATATGATTTGCATACCTATCATAGAAATACTGAACAGCCTTAACTACATTGTTAATTGAAATCACACCTAAATTATGAAGATAATTCATTACAATGTATTTAAATCTATCTAAAAAAGCCTCTGGTGATGCTGTCAAAGTAGTCCAGATTTTGTAGTTTATGCAACATTTATGTATTGAAAGTTGTCTTCTAAGGTTGCCGTTGAAACGTATCTGGACCTTCGATAATATTAAATGGCCTCAAAAAGGGGCGCTCTTGATGTTTCAAAACGACAAAATATAAAGGACTTGGCACCGTCTCGAATAAAGTTGCAGTGATGCACTGCGTATAGCTCAATTCCTCCCTCGTTCTTTCATCCATGCTGAGCAACTGAAAAGAAAAACAGTTTGTAAATAAAACTACATTTTGTGAATAAACCATAAAGATAAAACAATATCTCTGTTAGATTCTACATTAGATTCTGTATTATGTGTAAACCATAAAGATAAACTATAAACAGACCTAAACCCATTAATCGATTTACCTGTATAATTAATTTCTTCTTGCATCTCAAGTCGTAGGCTATTAAGCTGAGAAGAAATTATTTTGAATGCATATAGTTGCCTCGCCTTTTTTAATTGCCTCTTTTGAGCTTGCTGTACGAATGTTAAAAATAAACTCCATAAGTAACATATATCTTACATACCATAGAATTCACAAAGCATCTAATATAACAATGAAACGAACATATAATCTACGTATAAGAAAACAAAAACAAATCATTATAATAATTATGTACTGCAAATAAACTCATGGGAAGAGGATCTACTGCATGTCTCTGATGGATCTTGAGATAATGGAAAACGATTATGATAATTATCTAGCAGAACCTTCACAAGTATCTAAGATGTTAGTACTTAAAGTTATAATTGGAATAGCATCACTCATTTGAAATAGCAGGACCTTCTCACTATTGCATCACTGTTACTCATTTGAAACTCTATAAAAAAAAATCAATGCAGTGACAAATACAAAATTCTCAAAAATATGTAAATCAAAATTGATCTTATCAACCTAAACAACTTAAGCAAGAAAGTAATATTCGAAGTTACAAAAGGAACTTGCAGACAAATGGGATAGGTCAAGAAAGTAATATTGACATTTCTTTGATTACCTTGTCATTTTCAGTTAATAACTTGGATTCCCAGCCGCGCACTCCATTTCCTTTATAGGTCTCCATATGCCGAATTGCATAAACTCCACAATCAAATTGATTTTTTTCCGTGCGCCACTTCATCTCAAGTCTTGTAATTGGCACGTTAGCTAATTCTGTGGCTTTGTTGACATTGATATCCATCATATATTTCACGAAATTCTCTTGCTATAATTTAAGAAAATGGCAGTTATTAGTTAGAATGCTGAGATTATTAATTATAAAAAAGTAAATGAATTCCTGTCTTACCAGGTTTTCTGGGATTCCATCATAAATGGATGTAATATGCTCTCCTAGTTTATTGTTGTCCAGAATTTCAATTGCTGGGGACTTAAGATTGAAGCATATGACATAGAAATGGTGTATGTAATGTACAGGGAAGAAGACCTACATTTCAGTTGGCAATTTTTAAAAATAATTTCAATATGTATAATTAAAACGAAAAACTACATAAATATAGTTTGAGAAGGAATACCATATCAACATTTTTGATATCAACCAAATGTTTTTGAAGCACATGATCCAAATTTTCTTTGAATATCCTATATTGATTTGCTTTTATTACAGGATCTGCGTTCTTTCCCTTATCACTACTTTGAGTGTTCAATCCACTTCTTGTAATAAATGCTGGATACTGTTGAAAAAATAGATAATTAACAGTTACTAGTCAATAATTGTTGTCATATATTACACCACTTACATGTCATAAATATGGTTAAAGCATATTGATTCAGATATAAAGGAAACAGATAATTGATCACATTTTAATAGTTATAATTAAAATACCGTATTGTAAGTGTTGCAAAAGAATCTGCGGGGAGATTCTACTGATCTGAACCTTTCTTCGTCATTTAATATGCATGTATATGTGTCTACAACACCGCAGACTAGTTGCCTATCTAGCTGCAATGTTTGAATTTCATGCTTCATACACACAACCTTATTTTCCCATATGAAAACTTTTTGCCTGCATTCACGTTATAGAAGGAAAATGTAATTATGATTCATTTTCTGGTAAAGTAAAATTTATGAATTGAAAATTTTCATTACTTTAACTTACATTGGGTAATCATTGCTTGAATTTAGCCATTTCCAAACATCCTCTTCCGCTTTGGTTAAGTTTGGCTTCTCAATATCAATTGTGCGTTCACGGAATGGAGATTTGTGCAACTCACCCAATTTCACTTCTCTTCTTGGTCTTTCTCCAAATTTCACCATTGGAGGCATACTGTCAAATTCAAGATCAATGATTCTGCCTTCTAGGGTTAATTCTCCTAAAAAGAAAGCTTTATTTGTCATTTTTAAATACGGTCTGTCTGATTTTGGGTGGCCTAGAACATCAACAGTGTTCCATTCTTCCTCAGTCAATTGATTCCAATCCACCTCAAAGCTGTTTAAAAACTTCTTTATGTCATATAAACTTGTGATTTTAGTTTAAAAAATAACTAATCAAACCTATCTAATAGAATCTGTCCTATAATCTAAGAGCATAAAACCTAAAGTATCATGTCCTACCAGTTTTAGTTGCCAACCTGGTTGTATTTTTATAGTTAAAGGTTTAACTTTCTTAAAAGAATACAATAAAACTATCACAAACTAACAATGCATAGCAACCGAATGTATTCTTTGTTTGAAACTATATACAACTATGTTGAAATTCAGTTTATAAATAATACCTTTCAACTCCATCAGATTGGTTTATCAGCTTCCGAAAATCTTCTTCAAGATTTTTAATATCATGATTTGATGGGAACAATGCCTTTGCTGTTTTTAGACTGTCTTGGCATACCTTTTTCATCCTTTTCATTTCATCAATATCCTTTCTGATTTGTAACATGAAATCCTAGTTATTTTTGTCATACACAATAGTCAGTAAAAAATTAAACTAGGTTTAATTTAGTTGCGTGTAAGTACAAAAAACTTACTTGTTCTTTGATAAGTTCTTCATCTTCATCTGCATAAGCTATGCTTATGTCATTAGCTATTGACAGTATTCCATCCCTAACTCCATCTGTTTCAAATGAGTTTACTCCTTTTATCGTTTCGGTTGGAGTTTGAAATTGTTGTCTGTCCACAAAATTCTGTACACAAACAAAAAATTTAATCAATCATAATTGCGAAAAAATAAATAGAGAGTCTATATTAAATTATTCTCAAACAGAAACAAATTAAGAACTCACCTTCTTATTGTCAGCAGTGACAATTGTTTATTTATTTCCTTCTTCAATTCCGATTTTTGCAACACTGACATCCTCAATGACCTATAATAGTAAGATAATTTCAATCAATACGTCAACTAATAATCCATTTTTAAACATGACTGGTTATAAAGATTATAGAATCTAAAATAGAATCAAAACTATACTAGTTGCACATAGCAAACTTACTAAGATGGTACTTATAAGATACCGTATTAACTGTTTGTACAATGGAGATCTACAGAAACTTAAAGTTTCTACAAATGTTATAGAATCTAACATAGAATCAAAAACCTTACCAAGTGTTATTTCCATTTACAGTCTTATTGACTTTGGGCCCGCAGGGCTCATTTACTATTAAATGAAATTTAATACCTTATATGGTAGAATCTAAGGTAGCATCTAAGGTAGAACTATTATCATTAGATGCTTCATTTGTTTTGTTTTATATGTTTACTTTGGGCCCGCAGGGCTCCTTTACTATTTTAAGATTCATCAACAAATAAAAATAAATTAGTTATGATGAAATAAATTAATATAACACTTGGAAGCAAACAAAATTAGAATTAGTTAACTTCTCATAATGAGAATACCGATCTATATATTTCACATAATGACAATTCTTAAAAAACCTACTACAGAATTCACCTTCTCTTGAAATTGATTGGTATTTTCACCAGTGACATTTGGTTCTTCATGTCCTTCTTCAATCACAACATTTGGAACAGTAACATCCTTAATGACCTATTACAGTTTTATAATTTTGATCAGTAATTATTGAGCAATATATATTTCAGTTAATGAAAAAATTCTATACCTCAGATTGATTTTCTTGAGGCATGTCCTCTATTTTTTCAATGTTAATAGCTTCAAACTCGCAATGCTGAATAATCAGTAACAAAAATTAAACTCATATCATGTTATAACCTATCAAAACAAATGGCGTCTCTAATGATAATAATTTTAAAATTTATACCTCAGGCTCGGAATCTCCATGTACTTCAATGTTATCTTCCTGACTTGCAAAATATTCCGCAGCATCTTCTTGTGAATCTCCACTTAGTTCATATTTCCCTTCCTGCATAAAAGTTTGAATTTGTCAAGTTTGCAATCAAATAAGGGCAGAAATAAATGTGTAATATAGATAATAAATACTTACTATTTTCCCTTTTCCAAAAGTTTTGTCAACAATTTCGGCCTGATTTCTTTGAAGTACATTAAAATTAGACCATCCAAGAAAAGCATGTGCTTTTCTATCAACTTTAACAGTATCATTTTCCACTCGGTCAAGATAGAAAAACTAAAAAACACGGCATAAACAAAATATAATTCAGCTTACAACATATATGTATTATGAGATTAGTTATAAAGTAAAGAGTATATAACATCTTACCAGAAAAAACATTAGTGGTCCTGTGTAATATTGAGATATGGGATCCTGAAGCCACGCCACAGAAGCACCTTTTAATCCCTCAATCAAAATTTTGCACCAGTTCATTTGTGAAACTTCTTCGAGTGAACCAACTAGTCCCAGCACATCTTGACTAACAAATGAACCTCTGGTGCATCGGACGAAAAGGTTGTACATGAGTACCATAAAATTCTGCTTGAACTGGAGATCTACCTCGCTTGTCTTTGCAATTTGCTTCATTATCATCAATTCGGTCACTTTATGACCAGCCTTTTTTCTGGGAATTGATCCCTCCATTTGTCCTTGACTTCACTATCCATTGGACCTAAAATGACATTTCTATCTCCTTTTGGTAGGCCCAGTGTGTTGTGAACATCATCTTCAGTAATCCTGATAATCTTGTTATCAGCTAGATTGAGGCAGTTGTTGTAAGGATCATAAAACCATACAACATCTCTAGCCATTTCAACAGGTATGTGCCGGAACGAAAATGATAACAAATGTCCAAAGCCAGCATCTTTAATCCATTTCTTTTGACCATCAGTCAAACTTTCCATTATGTCTGAAAAGTTGCTGGGATGTGCTCGAAGCTTCAGCTTCTTTGGGATTTGAATAACATCTTCCTGTTTTTCAGACTTCTTCTTTTCCTTTCCATCCTGCACATTTTATAAATTATGAAACAAATTCATATATCTTCTTTGGTACACATACAAAGAATCTTAAACATAAATATCTACAATCTAACAAAGAATCTAACATTTTATGTCTAACATTTAAAAAGAAAAGAAAATTAATGATAAAAGTAATGATTCAGGTGTACCTTTTTTAATGAAAATTTTCTTTTCTTCCTTTCATTTGTTTGTTGTTCCCTTTGATTTTTCTTTCGTTTTGTAGACATTTTTCTTCTTTCCTCAATTACTTCAGCTTCGTTCTCAGTTTCAGTTTCTTCATCTCTGTTGTTTTCTTTCCTAGTTACAGACCTAGTCACACGAGCAGGAGGTGGTGTTTTCGCTATTCGTCTCTTCTTTGTAGGTAATTTAGATGAACGACTTGAACTTAGTATTTCCACTTGTACCGGTTTAGTTTCTACTGATCTTTTCTTTGAAATTGGTGTAACTAAACGCGGTGATCGCCTTTCACCCTTTTGTTTCACTTTTATTCTTAGAATCTTCTTTTGGACTTTCACTTCATGTTGAACTTTTGTATCTGCAACACCTAGAATTTTCCAAACATAATGCTTTGTCAGGGAAAATAAAAAATATGTCAATCCATGTTAAATATGAGAACTGAAAAGCATGATTTTAAAGAAATTGACACGTTTAATCTTACGTTGAGCAACTGGATCTGGAGAACTATCTGGAATGGAGCTCTCTGGTGTGTAAACAACAACTGCAAGTTGTTGTTCTGTTTTAAAGTACAATAAACACAAGAAAAATGTTGTAATGACGGTATATTCAGAATAACATTAAAATTATTGTTTTAGTATTGGAGGTTTACCTTTCTTGTCAACTTTTATAGCTTTGGTTTCACTATCAATATTAATGACTTCGACATCATTTTTGTTGTTAGCGAAATCTGAAAAAAACATATCCTAATAAGTTTCTAATACTAGGAAATGTGTGTCATGTTGTTTTGAATTTATTACTATACTATACTATACTACTTATACCTTTCCTTGATTGCTCAGAATTAAGTCCCATTTCCATTTCTTCGAGCTCCACTTCTTCCCAAACATACATAAGATTTTCATAGAATGTATTGAATTCAGTTAGAGTGAACCAATCTGCTTTCATCTGCATGTTTTCAAAGTATTAGCAAGATATACTTTGATTTTATACAATATACAAACAAACATGGAAAGTCAGTGGGTATTTCAGACATAACTACAATTAATATAATATAGAATCTCAGTGAGTATAAGATACATATATCTTACACTAAAAAAAAATCTCAAAAAAGCATGTCAAACAAAAAAAACAAGTAAAACTTACAAATGACGGATAATGTTCATCAAGGTCAAACTGATCTGGGCACGCCATTAGGAACCGATATATATAAAAAAGAACATAAAAACCACATTCTGTTCCATCCTTTTGCTGCGGAATCTTTGGAATCCTAAATTTAATACGACGGATCAATTCATCACTAGTTTCTGGTTTCCCTTTCTTGAATATATCATAAACAAATCTGCAAAAAAAATGCATAAAAAATAGTCATGATTCTATTACGAATACCTGTTATATATAAATGATTTTATTATATCTAACTATTAAACATATACTTCCGAATGTCCAGCTCAAGATCCATTTCTCGGGATAGCAGTGAATCTAGTAGTAACATGCATGGACGTGCTGTGCTTGAATTGAAGTCGTTGTTAAAGTTGCAAAGTATAAGCAGACTCCAATGATTCCTGAACAACACAGAACATAAATTGGAAAGTATCACTTTAAATATATGGAAGAGTGAGCTGTTGTAAAAGTGTAGACTTACGTTAGGCAGATAGGAACAAAAACATATCTTTTTTCCAAGCACCCTAAATTCAGCATCCATGAAACTACACCTTTTTGATTGCATCCTTCTACAAAACCTTTGAAGAATAATGAATCAACGCACACGCAAGAATACGTGAGAGAAATAGGCAGCCTGTTGAATACAGTTCTATAAAAAAATGTCAATATGATTAATTTAACAAATTCTGATTAAATAATCAAACATGTTTTTCAAAGTGTATGGTACATACTTGACATGTTTGTCAAAGTCCATGGTGCTCAATTGGTCATTATTTTTTCTTACTAGTCGTTGTTTCTGACCAGTTCTTGCTTTCAATGAATGCTTCATTCTTCTTGCACTTAGGCGTAATCCGGATCTTCTACCTAAGACGTAACAAGAAGAATAAGCAATGTACAATGATGTATAACAAACATATTAACATCGAAACTCAAAATGGAATCAAACTCAAATATATCAAAGAACCCTAAAAGAAAACAAAATGAAATGAAAAATCTAAAAAAAACAGATAGTCACATAGCATCTATGACATATAACTACAATTAAACAAACATAGAATCATTAACTACAACATTATTATTTACCACAATTAGAATCCGATCCACTATTTATGATATGACTAGGAATCAATCAAGTGAAGGCAAAGACAGATATAATAGAATTTGATATAGCATCCACCACACATATTTACACAAAAGAGAATATTTGTCACCTGAAAAACAAACCAAATCACAAAAATATTGTCACCTAAAGTTAGACAGCATCTAGTTTAGGCTTTACTTTTCTAAAAATTGGTATAATATAATTATCTCATCTCCAATAGAAATAGAATCTCATACATAGAATGTGACATAGTATCTACCAAAATTAGAATCCGATCCACAGTTTATGATATGACTAGGAATCAAGTGAAGCCAATGACAGATACAATAGGAACTCAGTCTCATGAAACTAGTCAATGACCATCATATGTAAGTGGCATAAGACACTTAGTTATGATCAACATATCTTAAGTGCGGGATGCCTGGGAATGCAATCTAACTAGACTAGAATCAATGTCTAATTTGCATTTTGTATGTATAGAGTCCATGAAGGGTAAATCAAATATAGCCCAGAATCTTGGTTAATACACACACCAACACAAATATAATTATCTCATCTCCAACACAAATAGAATCTCATAAATAGAATTTGACATAGCATCCACCACACATATTTACACAGAAACTTAAATATATATATATATATATATATATATATATATATATATATATATATATATATATATCTTTAATTAAAGAATCTAACAAAGCATCTCAGACAAAAAATTACACCAAAACAAACATAAAAATGAAACTCAAACACAAATAAATTAACTGTCATATATAGTACTCGTAGAATCTAAGGTAGCATCTACTACACATATCAAGAATAAAACAAAACAAATACTCAATCAACATATATCTTATAATAAAAACAATACAGAATCTCAGGAAGCATCTCAGACAAAAAATTACACCAAAACAAACACATTATTTCGCACAAAATGTCACTGATATACATATACATTCAAACAAAATGCAGAATCTCACATAGAAACAAGTATTAAGCTGTAAAATCACAAAACGATATAATAACTATAATACCTGCTCGAGAATGCATTTTCCGAGTTTAATCCTTACTCGAATCTTCAATTAACCACTTGATTTTACCTAAAATAAGCAATTATAACATTATTTTGACATGCATTTACTATAGAATCGGAAATTAACAAATTCAAACCCTCTACAAGACTCTCATTTCCATTAACATAAGATTTGATGCAAAATTACCTCGATAAAGCAAGAATCTCACATAGAATCTTCAAATTACTGGTACAGAGCTCACAACTTTATGATTTCTCACTAATTTTTAGCTGTTTTCCGATTCAAAAAGCGAAGAATCTGTGCTCACGCGACTCTCGTTGTCGTCTCGATTTGCGTGTAAACTGTCCGTTATGGTTGTAGCTGTATATTATGTATTTTTGTTATTTACTGTGTTTTAATCCTTCTTTTAATCCTCAGCGTCCATTTTCTTAATTATAATTGAACGATGGAGATGGGTGTTCTTTATTGTTCTTTATTGTTCTTTATTTAAAGTGTTCTGTATGGAGTGCAACTCTATATATATATATATATATATATATATATATATATATATATATATATATATATATATATATATGAGTAAAGGGAATCTAAAGTTACCTTTAGATAATTTCTCTAAAGTTAACCATTAGAAGGAAGACACATAAGCATACTTATTGATGCCCCTGCGGGGCCCTTTAAAATAAAAGATAAAAATGGATCAAAACTACGTAGTTTTGATGGTTAACTTTAGGAAATCCTCCTAAAGTTAACTTTAGATTCCTTTTTCTCTCTATATATATATATATATATATATAATTAAGTGTATTTTTAGATAAAATAATGACTGAAAATTGTTTACATTGCATTCTTTAAGACTACATTAATTTCTTTTTTAACGATTGTAGCCAAATGACTCATTATGGAAATTGTAATAAATTATGAAAGTATATAATCTTCACTTAACATCTGAAATTTGAGCACGATTGGATAGTCCAAGTGGTAAAGGTGTATTCCCTATCGTCCCAGATCATGGATTCGACTCTCGCCCACCCAGAATTATCTTAGAACATATACTAAATTACAAGGTATATAAGCCTATATAGTAAAAAAAAACATCTGGAATTTGTAAAATACAAACTATTTTTATTTTTGGACATGAATAAATTATACATAGGTTATGACCAAACCGATTAAATTGAAGCAACTCAACTATTTTATCAGCGGATTGAATGGATAAAAAAGTTACGCCCGTTGTTCATTATATTGTGTCAAAATAAATTAATATTATAATTAAATTAATTCTTACTCAATTATTGAACATTTATGTGATGAGAGAGGCGTCGGCTTTAAAAAATGTTATTCTATTTAATATTTATGATTTTTATCGGAAAGATTACGTTCGTATTGTTATTGCTAATTTTTATGTTTATGTTATTTTTAAGATTATCAAAATTTTATTTATATGATGACAGTAGTTTTCTAATTAATAATTCATATAAATTGTTTTAAATCAATTTTTTTAATAAGAAACGTTTAAAATAGTTTTTTTGAATTTTCGTATTTTTGAATTTTTTATTAAAATTGTTTTTTGCATTAAATAGCTCTTAATAACATATTAATTAGTCATTTATTATACCTAATAAATATATATTAATTTTTTTTTTTATTTAATAAATTAGAAAACTTTATTTAACATTATAATTATTAATACAATATTAAATCTTAATTATATATATAATTAATTAAGTTTATCTTTAGGTAAAATGATAACTTAAAATTGCTTATATTGCGTCCTTTTTCATTCCTTATCGAATACCACTGTAATTTCTTTTCGGACAGTTGTAGGACAAATGATCCTTAACTTCTGAAGTAATCTTTATTATTAGTGATTATGAAAATCGTGATAAATTATGAAAGTATATAAATCTTCGCTTAACACCTGCAATAAAGGTAATACAAATAGTTTTTTGTTTATACACATGAACAAATTACAAATGGGTTATGACCAAATCGATTAAATTGAAAAAACTCAATTTTTTCGGTAAATTAAATCGATAAAAAGGTTATATAGTCGTTGTTCATTATATTGTTTCGAAATAAATAAATTAATATTCTAATTAAATAAATTCTTACACTATATTGAACAAGTATGTTTTGAGAAGGGCTAGGCTTTAAAAAGTGTTATTATATATAATATTTATAACTTTTGATCGTAAAGACTACATTTTTATTATAATTGATACTTTTTATGTTTATGATATTTTTTAAGATTATAAAAATTGTAGATATATAATGAGAGTATTTTCAAACTATATTTCATGTAAATCGTTTGGAATCAATTTTTTTAGAAAAATCTTAAAAGACCAATAAATTTTTAAAAATAATAAAAATAAATTTATTTATTTTCAATTTTTTTAAATGAAAATTGATAAAAATAATTAATAGTAAAAGAGAATAAAATAATACTTTTGCGAGGTACAATTTCTCTTGGATAGTCCATTGAGAGAGGGAGAGAGAGGCGTCGAGAGAGGGAGAGAAGATAAATGGCGTTTACAATGAGAGCAGTAAAGGTGCCACCAAACTCAGTGAATCTAGAAGAAGCTCGAACTCGTACTTTCGAGTTCTTCAAAGCAGCTTGTAGATCTATTCCTACTGTTATGGAAATCTACAATCTATACGACGTCGTTACTCCTTCTCAGCTGCGTTCTAACATCGCCGCTCAATTTCGTAAGAATTCTCACATTACCAACACTAAGGTACTATCCTCAGTTCTACATATATTTATTTGTTTGTTGTTATACTCAATTTATTTCGATATATGGTTGCGTTTTAATTGAGAAATGGATTTCGATATTCTACATATCGACAATTGGTTTCGGTTTACATCTATAGCTGCTCGATTGTGTTTCGATATACTTGTGTAGGCTAATTTGTACGTGAGTTGACTCGATTAGTGTTTCGTGTTTTTGTTGATATTAATATAAGGTCGTTGGAAGTGCGAATTGGAGGTTGTGTGTGTGAAATTGATATTTATTTAGAGTTTGTATCCAATATTGTGAATGGAATTGTCTATATTTGCCCTTGGCTGAGTCTCGATTTGCCTTTGGTTGTTGAAAGTTTCTAATTGGACCGGTGTGTGTAATTTGGTTAAAATGAGAAAGTGCTCGTACTTTCCTAGTTTGCAAACAGCATCTCTACCTCTATAGCTTTTGGATTATGAATCTACTCTCTAGACAAAGTTGGGAGTTTTAGTCTTCTATCGTTCTTTGTCAGTTACTCTAAGGTGACTGAATATTGTAGATTCTTCAGCTCTGGAGAAAAGTGATTTCCAGTTGAAGATTCTCTTATCTTATTAAAATTTCATCTTCTGAAAAAACCTTAAATTTAACTCTGTTTCTTTCTTCTTCGTTTTCTGTTAGGTTGTAATTTAACCTTAGTTCTTTCAGCTGGACTGGATGCCTTGGGTTGTGATAAGTAGTGGTTTTGTTGTTAAGCTAGTACTAATCAATATTTGATGTTAGGTACTTAGGTTGTAATTGAGGTTATTGCGTTAGTGTTTTGTAGTATTTTTATTATGTATACTCTTAATCTTTTACAAGTTCCACATATTAATATAAGTTATTCTTCAGTCTTGTAGTAAAAATATTAAATTTCTGGACTGATTTTGTTATAAAATACAGCCATATGCTAAGGTGACTTTTGGTTATCCATAATCGTTAAACTATTAGCTTTCTCTCGTTGTTAGGAAGTTAATGATATATATATATATAGGCCTTTGCTCCATAAAGAACACTCTTATATAACAAACAATAAAGAACACTATAAAATCATTTATTCCAATAGATCCATTGGCCCCGCCAGGGGCCCCCAATACAAAAAGTTCTTATTTTTTTAGGCTCTATCCATCCAGCAAAAAAAAAAAAAAAAAAAATTTTTTTGTAAATTTTACTGTTCATGATGACGTCACTGATGACGTCATCGATGAACAGTAAATTTTTCAAATTTTTTTTTTTTTGGCTGGATGGATAGAGCCTAAAAAAATAAGAACTTTTTGTATTGGGTGCCCCCGCCAGGGGCAATGGATCTATTAGATATGAGGTGTTCTTTGTTGTTCTTTATATAAGGTGTTCTTTATGGAGTCCAACCCATATATATATATATATATATATATATGAATTTTGTGTGAAAATGTTTTTCATCGTGATCTCATTCTTTTGGCCTTTTCATGTCTGTATCCTTTTGTTTCTTTGTGTTGCTTCTGCATCTCCCAATATAAATCTAATATTAAACATAATTCGTATCAAGTGGCATAGTATAATCCATAAGTTCTTATATTCTACATAATAGGATTGATGTATGACAGGGGTTGAAAACAAGGATTTATGGAAAAAAACTATAAAAAAGGATAGATAATTGTGGATTAACCGCAGAAAATCCACGTCTAAGGTGTTACCCTAGAGTTTCTCAACCGCAGAATAGAAGTTTGTTAGGATCGCAACCCATAACAAGAGAGAGAACAATCTCAATTCAATTAATCAATCAAAGTCTTCTTAATAGTACTAAATCCCTAAACTTAGTCACCAAGTAAAAATCTTCTAATAAAGGAAACAAATCCTTTTATTATTCTATTCCTATGAATATGATCTAGAATATTCTTAAAAAACTATTCATCTAATATCACTAATACCTAATAAAGTAAAATTAAATCTATTCTTAATTAATAACATAAAATAAAAACAAATTAATATTTTAATCTCGTTCCGCATCATTCTCCTCGCCTTTGAAAAAAACTCGTCCACGAGTTTTATAATATTTGAGAATCGACGAACAAAGAGATTGATGAGGGACAAAATAAAAATAAAAGGAATCTTTATTTTATTAATAAATAGTTAATTCTATTTATTAATATAAAGCTTTAATAAGTGTGCTTTAATAAGTGTGCTTTAATAATTGTGCTTTAATAAGTGTGCTTTAATAATTGTGCTTTAATAATTGTATTGTGTTTTAATATTTGTTGTTGGGGTGGTTGTTAGCCCTTTAATTCACTATTTATAGTGATTGATATCAAACATTGTAAGGACCTTTGAATATACATCTTTTCCTTTGGATTAATATTGAAATTATCCTTAAGGTCTTGTATAATTCATTGAGTAAATCTTTGTATTGTTATCATCTTCATATAATCCCTCTTTTCATTTGATTTTACAAGTTGTCCTACATCAAATTGGCATCAGAGCTAAAACTCTTGGTTTTGCTGTTAAGAATCATATTCACTGTTCATCCAACGGAGTTGTTCACAGCTTTCATCACCATACACAACACTGCCACCAGAACCAACCCAACACCGCTTCCGGAACTGCTACTGCTGCTCACCGTTGTGACTGTTCACCACCCACCAGTTACTGTCCACTGTTTACTAGTCATCCACCGGTTTCTATTACTGTTCAGTGCCGTTGCCGACCTCACCGCTGCAACCACTGTTTAACAACCAGAAAAAGCTCAAGTCTGGTAGGAGTTTCTGCTGTTTACTGTCCACCACTGCCGTCGTTATTGTTCATTCACCACCACTGCACCCCCATACACTCACTGCCACTATTCACTGTTGGAAAAGTACTGTTCACTGCCTGGAAGCTACTGTTCACGGCCAGAAAACACTGTTCAATCCACTGTTCATTTGTCAGAACTGTTCACTGCTTCCCCTCATCCACTGTTCATCCGTGCTTTGCTATGGTGTTGAATCAAAGGGGTAACTCATAAGCCTTTCTTTTCCATATATACATACACCATACATATGTATAATTATGTTGTGGCACCTACCCCAACCTATTTTAACTTAAAACTATATACACATCCATTTGTTAAACCCCACCTCACTTCCATTATTTGAGTCAAACTTCAATTAATTTAATTAAAGTAGTAAACACATCAATAATTCAATATACTACTTTATTTCTTTTGTCCAATTCCCCACCTACTGTTTTAATCCATAAACTGCAGTTAGGTACCTTAACGTTTCTGAAATTACAATCCAATCCCTCCACTTGCAGAAACATACAATCCAGTCCTTGAACTTTACAGAAATCACATTTCTGCCCCTGTAGTTTCTTAAATCTACTAAATCAGCCCCTGAAATTTCTGTTTCTGCTCCTTCTGAATTGTTCTTCACTTTCAGTTGATGTTCCATGTCCGCTTACATCAAGCGTCAAATTGCTAGTGTGGAAGATAATATCTATTTCCTTAAGCGTGAACGTAATGAGTTGCACTACCAAATTTATGTCTGCTATTGTCAAGAGTTATACGAATATGAGCTTACGTTGAAGGAGTTAGATAATCAATATGATGAACTTAAGAGGTTGGAAAAGAAGTACAAAATCGAATTGAGAAAAGAGAGTCACAAACGTGCAAATGAGGAAATAAAGAGGATTGGTGACACTATTATATCTCAACTTCTACGTCTTGCGGAATTGGAAAATGCGAAGAAGGATGAAATTTCAACGGAAATTGAGCATCTTGAAGATACATATACGGAAGATCCAATTAAAAAGCTCAAAGAAGTTGAGAATAAAGAAGTCATTCATACAGATCAAGAAGAAGAAGAAACCAAGCCACAACTTGACTACTTCCAAATCATTTGTGAGGATCAAAAAGAAATCGAGCCACAACTTGATTTATACAAAACTCGTGGTCGAGTTTTTTCTAAGAAAGGGAGAAAGAGGGAGGATGATGGCCTAGAAGGAATCATATCAGATGATTCAACCATATCAGATGATTCAACCATTGTGTCGCCCGAGATAAAAGGATCATCACATGACTTGGTGATGATCACTAGTGATAATATCGAGGACCTAAAAGGGATCATATTAGATGATGTGTCGCCCGAGCTAAAAGGAGCATCACATGACTTTGTGAAGATCACTAGTGATAATATCGAGGGCCTAGAAGAGATCATATCAGATGATTCAACTACTGTGTTACCCGAATTAAGAGGATCATCACATAACTTTGTGATGATCACTGGTGATAATATCATTAATGATATTATCGAGGTCGAGCATATAGATTTCATTATTCCTGAGTACGTGCTCGAGCCTCCTTCACTTGTCGATCAGTTTTCAAAGTTCTTTGCCCCTCAACCATTCTTCAAAAGGTGCAGAACTTTTATCGTAGTCCCATCTCCGACTTGCATTGTCCTTGCTTTCTACAAAACTCATGGCAGAGTGTTCTCAAACAAGCGGAGCATGATGGGGAACGGGAGTGTAGAACCATTTCGCCGGCTTGCCCGTGATCTTGCATTTTACAAAACTCGTGGTCGAGTTTTCTCTAACAAGGGGAGAATGATGAGGGACAAAATAAAAATAAAAGGAATCTTTATTTTATTAATAAATAGTTAATTCTATTTATTAATATAAAGCTTTAATAAGTGTGCTTTAATAAGTGTGCTTTAATAAGTGTGCTTTAATAATTGTGCTTTAATAAGTGTGCTTTAATAATTGTGCTTTAATAATTATATTGTGTTTTAATATTTGTTGTTGGGGTGGTTGTTAGCCCTTTAATTCACTATTTATAGTGATTGATATCAAACATGGTAAGGACCTTTGAATATACATCTTTTCCTTTGGATTAATATTGAAATTATCCTTGAGGTCTTGTATAATTCATTGAGTAAATCTTTGTATTGTTATCATCTTCATATAATCCCTCTTTTCATTTGATTTTACAAGTTGTCCTACATCAGAGATGGTTTGTGGTAGCACTCAAAAACATCTGATTGCAACTTCATAAGCAAGAACTTCGGAAACATCACGCTCATAATAAAATATTTTGATGTGGTAGACGTTCCCAATATGTTGTCAATGCCCAAAAAGTCAATATATTCCACCTTCACAATGTTCTTTTTGTGGTTTACAAATTCTTCACTTTTAACAATTTCGTCTACTTCTTTTTCAATGTTACAACACTGAATAGACGCCTCTGCCTTTTGTTTTTCAATGTTAAAACACTGAATTGTAGGCAGTTCAACAATCTGATTTTCTTTGACAATCACATGTTTCCTATGTGATTTAATATCCTCATGGTGTTGAAGATGCTCCCTTGACACTTTTTTCCCACCGCATTTTACTACTAAGTCATCGACCATAACAAGGATATACTTAAGATCCTCCTTAATACTAGCGGCGGTCACTATCATCTCATCAAGATGCTCTATAATTCTGGCTATGGAAGTTTTTTTTGTTGATGAACAGTGCTTTGAATAGTGTTTGACTGATGAAAAGTAATCGTGAACAGTGAGACTTTCCCCCCCTTTTTTGGGTAAAGCTGCATGGAAGGTGTTTGATAAAAGGTTTAGGTGATTTAATGGCTGGTTGGTAGGCTGCTGGAGGTAGGATACACTGGTTGGTGGCTATTGGCGGCTTCTGGTGGTGGCTGATGTTGGCTACTAGTGGCTGCCAGAGGCTAGTGGTGGTTTCCGATGGCTGTTGGAGGCTGACGGTGGCAAGAACCTGGTGTTTTGAATGGAGGAGCGGTGGCTCTGATACCACTTGATGCAGGACAACTGTTAAAAACAATAGAAAGGATAGATTTTTGTGGATTAACCGCAGAAAATACATGCCCTAGGTGATACACAAGGGATTTCTCAACCGGAGAAGATAAGAATTATCATGGATCGCAACCCATAACAAGAGAGAAACAATTCTCAATTCAATAATCAATCAACAATCAAAGTCTTCTTAATAATAGAAGATTACAAGTTATATAGTACTAAATCCCTAAACTTAGTCACCAAGTAAAAATCTTCTAATAAAGGAAACAAATCCTTTTATTATTCTATTCCTATGAATATGATCTAGAATATTCTTAAAAAACTATTCATCTAATATCACTAATACCTAATAAAGTAAAATTAAATCTATTCTTAATTAATAACATAAAATAAAAACAAATTGATATTTTAATATCTCGTTCCGCATCAAGGATAATACTATAGAAAGGCATGCTCATCATGTGCAAAACTTTGTGAGTATTACTCTATGGACTAGTTCGAAAGAAAATGATAACCGTTTGTTTTTAAAATTTTATATAACTGCAGTTGGTTATTTACTTTGTCATGTCACTAACATAAGAGCTCCTTTATGTCAAAAATACAAGTTTCTTAAAGAAAATTTCACTTTAGGCGAAACAGTTAACAATATTACAAATTTGATTGGGGTCAAAAGACTAATATATGGTTAAGTGAATGAGATGCAGACAATAATTTGGTTTTGGTTTGTTTTGGACTGCATAATTTTCCTTGAAACAGGGTGCTCTTGTTTAATAATACTGGTTATAATAATACCTGTTCTACCCTCCCTAAACAACATAACATGGAGTAAATTGAAATCTAAGTTTAGCAAATCTTTGTCACCCCAAGTGACCTCATTCGCACTATGGTACTTCCACACCTTGATGAATGATTTTGCCACCCCTTCATTGTTTAACAGCCTTAGTGGACCCTATTCAAAATTTTTCTCAATTATACAAGTAGCTGAGTTTTGATTTTTACTTCATCAACTGAGATGAAACAAATGTAGGATACACACTAGATTTTCTAGGAAGATGTAGTATGTAAGCATTAGTTTTTTTCCTGGATATGGTAGAGCCTGATGTACTTCGCTTATAAGGATTGTAGTTTCAGGTAGACCGGAACTCCAAATTCTTCCGGTTTTTAATATCTTTTTTTTAACTTATGCCATATATTCCCTAGATGTATAAATGCTTCTGCTTCTCATTCAACATTTCATTTAAAGATGCCAGTGTTAATAGGTCAGTTCTTCCATAAACAAGATGCCAGTGTATTAACAAAAAAAATGTGTAATAGAAAGAGTAAATATAATATATACTGTATCTCAACCTTTTCTAGTAGTTAATAAATCAACATCTCAGAGAAAATTAGACTGTTGTGGTTAAGTCTTAATATTATATTCATTATTTAGTATTTTTACAGTTTATCTTTTTTCTAAATTAAATAACTTTACGAGTTTCTTTGTGTCCAGTACGGTGTTTTAGACTATATATACAAGATTATAAATATAGCAAAATTTTATATTATGTACATAAAATTTATTATTAGCATATAATATAGTTAAAGAGAATACATATAATGTATATTAAAAGTAGTATTTATAAATCGGCGGAGACACAGGATGAGAATCGTAAATTAAAGATACAGTACTCCACAACCAGAGGCAGTAGCACTGTAGCAGCCATGCATCTTACTGGAGCCCTATAATTGTTTCCAAGTCTTGAACTCAAATTAGATTTAGAACTTACATTAGAGCTGATATTCGAACCTTCAAAATTTGGAACAGACTTTTAATTATTAGAAGGATGTATGAGAAAAATGTGGAATATGTAATTCAGTGTTATTCATCATCCAAACTTCTTATTTTGTTCAATTAATAGTACATGTCATTACAAATCAGCTGCTGCTTAGTGATGTCGTACTCAGATACTATTGAACTGTCAGATTATAAATCAACTCTATTATGCAGCTTCAGTAATTTATTTGTTTCTAAGAAATTAACTTCAAGATCTATAGTCAATGTTTGTCTCTTGATTAAGTGTATTGGTTAAAACTTAAATTACTGTTCACCTTTAT
Source organism: Kitagawia praeruptora (assembly GCA_037693485.1). NCBI lineage: Eukaryota > Viridiplantae > Streptophyta > Magnoliopsida > Apiales > Apiaceae > Kitagawia > Kitagawia praeruptora. The sequence goes on along the minus strand of CM075351.1, from coordinate 138,467,140 downwards.
GAATTGTGTTTTATGGGTGGTTGATGCAAGTCGCTACTTCAATGTTGTAGTAGTAGAACCAAATCCAGAGATTATGCCTAATAGTAGCAAATATACGCATTTAGACACTAAGCTACATAGAATTGGTAGGGTCTCTATATTTTTTCAAATGAGGCATTGAATAACATGTATACGGTCATATGGGTATATCTATTACTATATATTAAACTTCAACACAAGGACAAAAAGTGTCATTTTAAGAAAACAATTTGAAAGTAAATGCCCTAAATATCACAACTCAAAACATTGGCCCCAAATATCAGTCTAAAACACAATATAATGTAGCGTTTCATTTTTAAAATTTTTTTTTTTAAAACACTAAAGCGTTTGTCGTTTTAACTTTAGTCCACAGTTCTTACTACATTTGCTTCCTTCATGCTTGCCGACATGAAACACGAGATTAATTAGCGTTTTGGGGATTTAGGGGGGGAACACGCCACTTCATGTGGTGTTTGGGATTTTTTCAATTTTTTTTATTTTCTACTAAATATATATTTGCAAACAATATTAAAAAAATTAAAATCAAATTTTCAATTAAAATTGTATTTTTTAAATTAAAAAAATACAATTTTAATTAAATTTAAGGGTTCAACAATTAACTTTTGGAGTTCAATATTTCAATTTTGGGTATTAGAAATATTCGAAATGACGAATAAATCGTATACGAACTTAGGGTTTAGGGTTTGGGGTTGTTTACAACCCTAAACCCTAGACCCTAAATCCTAACCTAATTATCCTGATTTTTAAATGCGGTAGCGTTTAAAAATCAGGCCACCGAATTCAATTATTTAATTAAAAATTCTAAATTTAAAAATTCAATTTTAATTAAATTTATGGATTCAACAATTAACTTTTGGGGTTCAACATTTTCATTTGGGTTTTGGAAATATTCAGAACAATGAATAAACCGTATAAGAACTTAGGGTTTAGGGTTTGGGGTTTAGGGTTGTTTACAACCCTAAACCCTAAACCCTAATTTATCCTGATTTTTTAACGCGCTAGCGTTTAAAAATCAGGCCGCCGGATTCAATTTTTTAATTAAAATTTTTAAATTTTAAAAAATACAATTTCAATTAAGTTTAGGGGTTTTACAATTAACTTTTGGGGTTCATCATTTCCATTTTGGGTTTTAAAAATATTCAGAACGATGAATAAATCGTAGCCGAACTCAGTTAAAAATAAAATTTTAATTGATCATTTGGTTATAAATTTTTTAAGGGAAATGCTAACCATAGCCCTAAGGGCTATGTTTAGCATTACCCATTTTTTAATATTATTTACAAATATATATTTAAGAGAAAAAAAAACACTCAAAACGCCACATAAAGTGGCGTTCCAACCCCCAAAACAATCCTTTAATTAGCGTCTTCTACCAAACCAAACTTTATACAGCGTTTTGAAAAAAAAAAGAGGTTGAAAGGCGTTGGCACATGGCTATGAAAACAAACTATTAAGTTGCGTTTTCAACTAAACAAAACAAACAAAAGAAAATTTGAACCACTAAACGCTAAACGCATTTGCGTTTATAAAAAAAACGAAACGCTATATTAAAATGTGTTTTGTGGTGATATTTGGGGCCGTGTTTTTGAGCTGTGATATTTAGGACCATTTGTTTTCAAATTGTGATTTATGGGGCCAACACCCCATTTTAATGGGTGTGAAATTACGGGTTTACCCCCTCTTTTTAAGAAAATTACAAAAATGTCATCCTTTAATAATTATGTTAAAAATAGTGAAATTATGTTTTTGTTAGGACTCGAACCTCTAACCTTCTATTCTCAAACTCATGACTTAACCAACCGTGCTATAGTTGCTTTTGAGTTTTGTTTACAAATCCTATAAGATAAATCACCTCTCTTTTCTTTTTATCTCATCCTTTTTTTTGAGTAAATGAAATGTTGTTTCATATTATTTCTAGAATATTGGATATATAAAATTTTAAAAAAATATTGTAATCAATTGATCTTACTTTACAATTCTTTTTTGCCATTTTTAAATACTTGATATAGAAAAAAAATAGATTATACATAATGTAACCGAGTCCAAAAAAAAAATATTAGATTGCCAAATTAATGGTTATGAAGTTACGATTTTACCTCTATATTTTAAAAATTACAAAAATGCAATATTTTAATAATTATGTAAAAAATAACGAAATTTTGTTTGTGTTAAGATTCAAACCACTAACCTTCTTCTATCAAACTAATGATATAACCAACTTTGCTTCACTTAATTTTGAGTTTTGTTTAAAAAACCTATAAGATAAATCACATATTCTCTTCTTGTCTATTCCTCTTTTATTTTTACTTTTGAGCAAATAAAATATTGATTTATATTATTTCTAGAATATTGGATAGATAAAATTACAATAAATATTATAATAGATTGAGTATACTATACAATTCTATTTTGCCATTTTAGATAATTGATATAAAAATACAATTTTAGATTATACCTACTATAACTGAGTACAAAAAAAATATATTTATTTATGTGCGTCTCCATGTAGATATTAAATTCATGAAATAAAAAATAAAATTTGGTTTTAAGAAATGTGTAAATTTTAGTTATCAAATCATACATAATTTATAATTGTGTCACATCAGTTTTAGGTATATAAAAATTTAAATATGTGACTTCTATTAGGGGTCTTCGTCGACCAACTATTTATACTTTCAACGAATTAAATATATGATTGGTCTAAAAACATAAATATTTAAACATACACGAAAAATAATTATAATTATGTTATGAGAATTCTAAAAATATGATCTATGTTATATACAAAAAGTAACATAATTAACATTCAATAAAATCAAAAAAAAGATAAAAAAATTTTAAATCCTAAATATTACAAAATTACAATAATTATTTATAATGATCAATTAGACTATAACTCGACTATAAAGTATAGTACCTATGAATTTTTACATAATATGAAATTGATTAATATAATATATAATGGTCGAGTACTTCGATCAGTATACGATAAAATCAAAAAATTTGATTGTGAATTTCATATACACACATGGGTCATTAAGGTCGTTTTATCATAGTTAACATCGACTGAAATACTTAGAAAATTTTAAAATTGAGTTAAAAAATAATTCAAAATATAATATAAAAAATTGGAAATGCAAAATTACAAAATAACTAAAAAATATTAGATAAATTGAAATTTTATCGTTTATCATATTTTTAATTATAAAATTATTTGAATATATATACAATTTTAGACGAGAAATCAGTTCAGTGCCCGTGCCTGACTCAAATTTAACAGATTTAACATGTTTCTGGACCTTATTTTGCTTTAAATTGAAGCATGTTCTGTTAGAGTTTTTAGACTATTAGAGAAGAGAGAAAAATATAGAGAACAGGGAGAACAAAATTAAGATGCATACTTGATATATATTATTCCAAATAACCAATATATGGTTTTAAACACAAAAACAAACTAAACTTCTAAAACCTAGCATCTATCCTATCTATTAGTTATTAAAAAAAACAACTAACAAACTAATTAACAATATTTCAAAAACATTCTCAACATTGTCTCTTAATTCAAAATTCTAAAATTTGTTGGATCATTGATGTACTTCCCATCAACATCATCTTTGTTGGAGCACTTCTCTCCACAATTTCTTCTAGGTGCGCTTCTCACCAATTACATGTCTTAATGTACTTCTGACCAATTTCATGTTGATGCACTTCTCACCAACTTACACATTGGAGCACATCTCCCCAATATCAAAACAAATGTTCTTCGTCAATTTCTTGTGTCTTGTTGACACTATCTTCCGTTTTGTTTCTACAATACTTTTGCACATGTCCAAACCTTTTGCATTTAAAACATTGAGGTTTCCCTTTATGCTAACAATCCTTTTCTTTTCTTCCTGCCCGTTCTTCCTGCAATGACCACACGTAGTAAATCTATTTCTCTCCTTTTGAAGTTTTGGCTAAAAAGGCTCCTTCAACCACATCTTCTGTTTCCTTATTTCTCATTGCCCTTCTTTGTTCCTAGGCTTGCAAAGTACTAATCAGCTCGGATAAACCTAATTCACTTGTGTCCTTTGAATCTTCAAGAGATGAAAGTTTTGCCTCAAATCTTTCAGGCAAACTCACAAACAGCTTCTCTACAACTTTGCTATCGGGTAGATCCTCTCCCATTAGCCGTATTTTGTTGACCACAACCATCAATTTATCACAGTAATATTGTATATTGTCTCTTTCTTTCATGGTAAAATCTCAAAATCCCTTTTGAGATATAAGACTTGCATCTTCTTTGCTCTTGCATTACCTTCATACATATCGTTTAGTTTATCCAAAGCCTCTTTTCCTGTTTCACAAGTCATGATTATTGTGAAAATTGATCCCGACACAGCAGCATGAATTATTGATAAAGCCCGTGGAGCCTTGCTTAATTCATCTTCGTGAGCCCTGATTTGATTTAGTGTTGGATTGTTTGCAAGCGATTGTATCTCCGTCTCACTTTCAACCCACTTCCATAAACCCAAACCTCTCAAATGAGCTTTCATCTTCACAACCCATATTTGGTAATTTTCACCATTAAAAGTTGGAGGAGAAAGATTTGATGTGTTGTTTGAGGTCATGGTTATATTCTCTCAAATTATCACAAGCCCATTAAGATCATTAAGGCTCTTGATACCACTGTTAGAGTTTTTAGACTATTAGAGAAGAGAGAAAAATATAGAGAACATGGAGAACAAATTAAGATGCATACTTGATATATATTATTCCAAATAACCAATATGCAGTTTTAAACACAAAAAACAAACTAAACTCCTAAAACCTAGCATCTATCCTATCTATTAGTTTTTTAAAAAAACAACTAACAAACTAATTAACAATATTTCAAAAACAATTCAACTAAGTTTGAATTATTCTCAACATGCTCATTTAACAAATTTAACGTTCCTAGCAAATTAATGTTTAAATTCACAGGTAATAGACATGCTGCTTTTCAAGGGTATGGAAGAATTGGGGGATGTTGTGGAGCATGCAAAGCAGCGGCACCACATCATTGGTCAATATGTGGTAGGTCACCATGGCCTGTCACAGGATTCAGGCACCAAGGATGAAGGTTCCTCTGATTTCTTGAAGAATTTCTATAAGACGAACTACTTCTGAACTGTGTTATTCATGGATTTATCGGGCTCGTGCTGGGTTTGATTTTGGGAATTGCACAAATAAATGTGAACTTTTAACAATGTTCAAATTATGTTGTTTTAATGTTGTAGCTATTGTCGGTCAGAATTTGTCACTGCTTTTACTTGTTTCTGTGGACTAAAGGGTAAGGTTGCTGTTTCATGGCTTTGATAATATTGATTTTTTGTCCTACTCCCATGGAAATAAAAATGTATCAGTTTCTGGGAAAAAAATGAGTTTAGGGCATGTCAAGAAAGTACACATGATCTACCTTTTTTTTTTTTTTTTTTTCTAAATACTGGATTAAGATTTGAGAAGGAAACCTTAGTGAAAAAAGAAAAATAAAAAGGGGATTATCCTAGTCGTTTTTAGAGTTGAAGAGTTGGTTAGCTGAGTTATGTCTATTGAGCTTAAGTGTTTTTTTCATGTAGCTTGATTTTAAGCTTCTATTTAGATAGAGCTTAAGTGTTTTTTCATGTAGCTTGATTTTAAGCATCTATTTAGTTCAAAGTCTGCTCAAGTTTGATGACTCGTCTACAAGTTGGTCTGATTGAGCTATTAAACTTATTTTCTTGGTTATCAAAAGGCTTTCAAATTATATTATCTTGTTAATCATAAGGTTTTCTTATGTGGGGATGTGTTTTTAAAGAGCATTTATTTCCTTTTAATACAGGATTTCCATTCGTCAAATAATTCTGCAAATGTGTCATGTTACAAGCTGATTTTTCTACAGGGACCAAGTAGTTTTATTCCTTCTTTTCCTGTTCTCTTACAGTCAGGATCCTCCTTAGAATTCTCGAAGTGATCTTATCTTGATTGTGTTTCGTTTGACCATATTGATTGTGCTTTTCCCAATAGATTAGTTCCACAATGATTCTGTTACTGACCCTTGCGGTTCGTCACTCGTTTCCTTTAAGAATGTATTTGTCGTGAATCGTGTGTTTGTACATAACATACTACATTTATTTTTATGCCTTTCCATAATACTACCATATATTTGTGTTTATATTAGACGTCGAAAGCATTCATATGTTTAGTTAATTTTTTCAAGTAGACGTCATAATATAGATTAGTTTAGGAAATTGATAAAATCAGGAAAAACAATTGACTAGTGTGATGGCTATTGTTGCTCAACATTTTAACTGGTTTTGGGATAGAACTTGAAGATAGGAGCTTCATCTTCAATCAACTGCTTCCCATAAGATTTACAAAGACAATGAACTCGAGTCATATCAGCTTCTGGTTCTGCTAATTATTACACAAGGCCCTTTACAGTAACCAAAATGATGACAAGTACTACATTCAAATTTCAAACTGTGGAACTTTGTTGCTATGTGATGCAGATAAACTTTAAAACATATTACATGAGTTTTACCTGATAATCTCTCCTTTCATGGCAAGTGAAAGAGCAGCAAGAGAAGCCTCATTCTCCACAGTCACTCCTGGCATTGCAACAGCTCTGCTCCCGATGAAACCTCCTTCTTCAACACAAATCTTTCCGTACTTCACTTTCCCTTGTTCACCTTCATAGATGTGTCCAAACAACAATGCTTCTCTCTCCACACAACCATTCCTCTTAATCTTCACCATTTCAGGATTCAATGTAGCTCCGCAGCTGTCTACATAAACCCCGTCTTCCCAGTCAATTTCTGAACCCATAAGTGCCATCCAGATGTTGTATAGAACTGAACCTCCTACCATTTGCATGAAGTAATCATCGACCAGTGTTCTTATAGCCTGCCATGTCGTGTCCATAAAGACCCTTACGCTCCATATCATCACAATTTCACCGTCTCTTTTCTTTCCAACTAAAAACCATTTGGCCACTGCACATACTAATCCAGCAAGAAGGCCTGTAGATATCCATAATGACGATATCAACCAGTACACTGGGATGATCTTCATACTTTCTTTTATAGCAAGTACTGCGTTCAGGGGCTCAAACATAACCAACCCCATAAGAAAGTAAGGCACAACGATTTGTAGGATTGGTTGACCAGTCATCATCCACAAATTTTGATACCATGGTCTTGCAAGAGTTACTTTTTTGACATTCTTTTCCTTCAGTACTCCTGCCATTGGACACCCGGAAAGGTCCAGCTTTACATCCGACTGATCCAGGAAAATTTTCCATGATTCAGGAAGCGGTTTTTTATTTCTTAAATGCTGACAAATAGAATAAACAATTGAGCGTCCATGATCCATTGACGCACTTTGGGAGCATGACTTGGCCCGAATGACATCTACTTCATGACATCTGAGAAATGGATTAAATTCGAGTGCTTCTGATTCTTCTTTTGTCAGAACTTGATCGATAACTATCTCTCCAATGTCTATATAAGGGAATTCTTGATTGTCCCATGGCTTCGTGCAGTCAAGTGCTGTCTCACGTGTGCTTTCATCTCCTGGAACAGGCCGCACTTGCAGTTGAAGAATGTACCTAACCTTGTCAGGTGAATTCACACGACGTTGAAAATCTTTCTCGAGGAACAGTAGTGGCCGTTTGTCATTTTCATCCCTTGGAATTGCACCTGTTTCTGGTGGAAGTAAACCTCTTGGTTCTACTTTTCCTGAATCCTCTTGGAACTTCTTGTCAAATGGCCTCAATTTGAACTTCACGTACATTTCCTGTCCATCTTCAAATCTAAAAATCCTGGTTATATTTGAATAGTAATGCAGTTCAGTATATGAGTCAGCTTGTCGGAGGGAGTCCCACATAGCTTCTCGTATATGTGGAACATGTTTTACATGCTCTTCACGTGCTGCAGCTCCACAAACTAACCATGTTGCAAAGTCTCCTATAGAACGTGCATGAAATGCCTTGCCTGTCTTCAATGTCAGATCAAGCACTGGAGTTGTTGTATCGCTCTCGTCTGAAAAGATCCTGATTGCAGCGCCACGCGGATCAAGTCTGGCATCATCATCTGAACTTAAGCAATTGCTATGTCGGAGAGTAATCTGGTAACTCTTTCCTGGACAGAATAACTTATGTGTTGGGAATCCAGGTATGTCAGCATAGAGCCTTAAAGTTCCCTTTCCGCCAGCACCAATACGATGGAAATATCTAGCATTAACTTTAAGAGTTGTGGCAGCCAAATTTGCTGCAAGGTTTCCAAGTACCTTCTTATACTGTCTATCCATTTCCTCGATTCGATCATCTAATAAGTGCATTGTGTTCCTAACCATCACAGGAGTTTGAGATCCCACAAAGACCCCACCCTGTTGCAGAACTGAATTCACTGGAGCAACTGACAGTGCACCCAGAAACACATCCTTCTGAAGGTTAGAACCTGGTAGTATTAGACCCTGGCTGCCGACAACAGAGTTCTCTTGTACCTTTACCTTTCCATGAACAAATCCTGTTGAATTATAAAATCCGGGGACAACTCGACTAAAGTCACCTAAATGGACACCATCACCAACTGACACTAACTTTGGATTTGAGATGGGATTAAGGGATCTGATAGAACAATGTTCCCCAATTGTTGCGCCCATAAGACGGAAATACATGCAGAAAGCTTCTGTTCCAGAGAGAAACTTGGCAAATCTCAAATGGCAGGAAACAGTGATCCGATGTTGAAGCCAAGTTACGACATGTACGTTCTTCTTTATATTGAGTCTTAAAAGAAAGTGGACAGAAATGGAAGTGAGAAAGCAGAGGATAACACCATGAGCCAAGTAACCTATGGAGACTAAAAGTGCAAAGCTGAATGGACTTGAAGGAACATTCTCAAGCATAGTAGCATATGCAATCATGGTGAAAGGGAGCCAGTGAAAGGTGCCGCATATGCATAAGAATCCAAAATGCTGCAGTGATGGAATCTTATGGAATAGCCATATGTAAACTATGTAAGTAATAGCTGCTGACAGACTGCTGAGGAATCCCACTATGTAAATGCCCATAAAATGGGAAGTAGAGTTGTCTTTGAAGTTCGTGATAACCTGTATCGCATTTCCCTGTGAACATATTTTAACATCAGTAAAAATCTCTCTTTTCACTTTTAAATAACTTTGTAAGAGTTAGGGAGGAAATCAAGGTGTTTATTCTTCATAAATTTGGTTCCATAACATTCTTTTCCTAAGATTCGAAATTAGGATAGCTAAAGAAAATGACTTCAACAATCAGGGAAATATATTACTAACCTTTTCACTCATGTCAGCCATGAAAGTTTTGTACATACTCTTGCCTCCTTCACAAGCCTGCAAAGCTGCTACATTACATCCATCTCCAACAATGCTGCCTTTCTGAATTACAGCAAAAGGAGCAACAGAAGATTTATGACCGATCCTGATTGGATTTAATCTTAAGATACCATTTCTGACTTCATGACCCTGAATTAATGCTCCTTCTGCAATCACAGCTTCATCTCCTATCGACACCAGATAAGGGTCTGTAATGTCAACAGTATCAATCAAGACAGATGAACCAATTTTAGCTCCAAGCATCTGGAACCAATACTTAGCAAAGACTGTTCCTCTAAGGTGTACTGCGAAAACATTCGATGAAGCTTGCTGGACCTTGTACAGTGCCCACCATTTAATAAAATCGACCGACCAGATAGATATTTCAGGGACCAGTGCATAGTTTGGTTGTAAAAAAGAATTCCCAAAAAATGAAACACTGACACATGTGGAGAATATGCAAAGTAACCAAGCTAGAGGTGCACAGGTTAAGGAGACCAGGTAACCCACCCAGGATGACCCTCCCGGTGCATAACTTCTTGAGACTAGTGTCGTGAAGGCAGATACAGATAAATATGAAGGAATTATTAGTACGAGGGAAATGTAGATGAGAGCGAGAAGCTGGTATAACCAAATAGCCAACTTATTAGATGAAGGGAGTTTGTCTTGCTTGATAGAAAAAGTTTTGACTTGATGCATGTGAGATAGATCACCAATAGATTGAGGTTGAGACTTCTTCAAAAGACTTTCAGAAAAATCCGCCAAATCTTCAATGCAAGTTGCTGTAAAAATGTCAATAGCCCCTACTGGTTGCCCAAGATAAGTGGAGAGCTTCTGGGCTGCTCGAACCACACCAATAGAATCTACTCCATAGGACATGAGGCTCTCTGTGATGGAAATGTTTGCTGTAGGAATCCCCGTCTGTTCTGATAGCAACCCCAGTAAGAAATCAATAATGTCTTTCTTTTGAATATCTTGGTTTTCCGAAAGAGAATTTTTTGTGACCATAACATTTGTTACTTTTCTCTCAACCTTTGGCTGTTGGACGACGTTCAAGGTGCCATCAGTGAACTGTTTGAGACACTGGAATCTTTTGATTTTTCCTGATGTTGTCTTAGGAATACTTCTTGCTTTTATCAACACAACTGTAGCAATAGTGATGCCATGTTCTTCTGCAACAAGATTCTGAATATGTTCGATAACATTTTCGAAGAAAGGTCTATCTTCTCGAACCTCCGCAATTACAACCAGTCCAACTTGATCAGATGTCTCAGGATCATGAATTTGTTTTGACAACAAAATCTCCTCTGGAACTCCAATCACAGCACAGCAGCCTGGGCGCAAAACTTCAGATGAGGCCTCAACTGTTTTTTCAACGTCTGATGGATATATGTTTCTTCCAGCAACGATGATAAGATCTTTAATCCTCCCTGTGATGAACAACTTTCCCCTAATAATCCTTCCCAAGTCTCCAGTTCGAGTATATATTTTTCCTGTCCGGCCTTTTAGCTTGTTTCTGAATGTTTTCTGACTCAACTCTTCCATTCCCCAATATCCAATTCCAGCACTTGGACTACTAATCCAGACCTCTCCTTCTTTTTCGGGTTCTTCATGCTCCTTGCCCGTCTCTGGATCAACGATTCTAAATTCAACATCAGGATCATCTGGGTCAACATACCCACAGCAAACTCTTCCTTGCCAATCCACAATAACAGAATTTCCCTCTCCAAAAGCACTACTTACATACACACAATTCTCGGCAAGTCCATACCCAGGAGCAATTACTTCCTGGGAGAACCCAAAAGGTTGAGTTAACTCAATAAATCTTTTAAGAGTTCCCTGCCTCACGGGTTCTGCAGCAACCATTAAAAACACCATTGAGGAAAGGTCCAAATCCAGTTCCTTCTTATTTTTGTGATCCAATCTTCTTACGATAAGCTCAAAAGCAAAGTTTGGGGCAGCACTATGTGTGGCCTGATATTTGCTCATTGCTTGTAGCCACAAAAGTGGATTTTTGATGAATGTTACTGGAGAAAATAAGATTGCAGATCCACCACTTACCAGACTAGTGAAAAGTCCTCCAATCAGTCCCATATCATGGTACTGAGGCAACCAGCTTACTAGTACTGTCTTTGATGTGCTCTTGTATTTTTTACGCATTAATTTCACATTATGGATGAGCCCCCCGTGTGTAATCATAACTCCTTTGGCGTCCCCAGTTGAGCCTGATGTAAACTGAAGAAAGCATAAGTCCTCTGGCAGAGATTTGGATACTGGACCCATGGCTTGGAAGTACGTGTCATCATTAATTTTTTTTACGAACGAGTCAGTATGCAACCATGGTAAGTCAGGCCAATGAGGGGAGGATTTACTTTTTCCTGCCAAAAAAATAATGTTCTTTGCAGAAAATGCTCTAACAGATAAATGGTAGCGCTTGGTTGATAAAATTGCCACTGCGTTGCATTTTTTTGCTATGTTCTGAATATGGAGAAGAGTTTGTCCACCTTTCTGAGACGGATCTGGAGGAATAGCTGGAACAGGTATTACTCTAGCTCTCAGGCAACCAAAGAAGGCATCGATGAACTCCAGGCCCGGGATGTAGACTAAAAGAACTCTGTCTCCGGGTTTGATGGCTGGTTTATGGCTTGTCAAGAGCTTATGAGCAATACAATAAGCGTTTTCATGAAGTTCTCTGTAAGTCCTCTGAAATGTTACTTCTCCCTTTTCATTGATCCAGTTGTAGAGGATCTTGTTCCCCATGACACTGTGAGTTCCCCAATGATGCAGAAAATCATCAAGGGAGAGGAGGTCTGGAAATTCCAAACCAGGAAATTCATCTGATTGCTTAGAGATGTGTGGCTTTCTATATGATTGCAACGTGAATAGCCTCTGCAAATTATATAGCTTACGTTAGCAATTTTTCTCAGCTAAATTGTTAACTCATATGATGCTCCAACTGTAGTTAACATTGGTGAAATAACTATGTAAAGAAGCAAATACTATTTCTATGGTTGTTCTACCTTAACATACGGAAAATTTGGCTGCAGCTTATCATTTGCAAAGTGCTTGCGGACGAGAGCCATTGCATAAGTCGAATTTCTCTCTGTCAGCTCAAATGCCATCAGTCCACCCACATAGAAAGTATTAAGCTGACCTTGCAATTCAGATTCCACTCTGTTGTAAAATCCATTCTTCATATCTGCAGTTCAAAATAATAATGTTCATTCATCCATCATCCTTCAAAAGTAAACACAGAATTGAATTTGAGCATACCTTGACAGTTGATATGGGGAAAGTATCTGAACCGCCGTTGCAAAATTGTCTTTTCAACTTCACCTCCCATACTTTTAACAGCATTGCTTGCAAACTCAATTATTTTTTCCCCTTTAATATGTGTTGAGTTTCCATATGACCAGAACAAGAATATGTCTGTGTCTGCATAGAATTTCTGCATTGCAACAGGATTTCCAATTGATGCGGGATCATCCATGAACTCCGCAAAGTAATAAAAGCCCATTGGAATGTGCTCAAACCCCTTTATCTTCATGGCAGTTGTGTAGTAATCAATAATATGTACTTTTTCGAACAACTCCCTCTCAAGCTCACTCATGTCCATAATCTCCTTTCTATTCTCTGCACAGATAAAATGTATCCAGATCACTAAAATTAGGTCTCTCTTTGAATTCTTTCCATCTTTCTTGTGTAAGTTACAATTAAACTAACTAAAGGGGAAATGCTACAGCAATATCACCCTCTCACTGCAGTAGGAGGTTGTAGGTTCAAGTCTCACTAGAGACCCTTGTGCCTGAGTAGGGGTACGGGGTAGGTAAATAAAGCATGCACATAGTTTCTAGAAACCTTATATAATTTTACATATACGGATTTTTACCTAGCGTTAGTGATACTGTGTGTGTGACACCTAAATCTCTAAAGCTTCTCTTCATCATATTGTTTCTTTTGGTTTGTTTCGAACAGTAAACATATGTATTAAAGTTTTACATACCTGTAGTGATTGATGAAGATGATCTGTAAGTTTTCGCATTGTTGAACGGAAGGCTACCAGAAATAACGATTTTATCAAATTCCATTACTTCTTCTGCCTCTGTATCATCCCTAACACTGATAGTTACGCTACCTGAATTACGTTTGACTGCTAATACTTCAGTATTACATCGGACTTTTATAGGTAAAGATTCACTTAATCTCCTCCAAACACTTGTGTAGCCTCCTTTAAATCTGTGAATTTTTCCAGCCATGGAAGTCCTTGTGAATTCATGAATGTAAGCATACGGCATATCTTGTACATATCCATAACCAGACGCAGTATATCCATATGCCACTGACTTGGGGATCGATTTGAACCCATGATTCTCTAAGAAAAGAGGAGCTAAATCTGAAGCAATTTCACTAACAGCGTGAACCCCAATTTTGTCTGAATCTTTAACCTGATCCTGTGGAGATCAAGCCAGTTGTAAGTGAAAAGTACTTGAGCATTTAGAAAAGTTGAAGTTTGTGCCACATAAACAAAACTGACCTGGATTTTTAGGGTGAGGGAGATCACTGAAACATAATCATCTATAACTTTTGAGTCATTATATTTTCCCGTAGAGCTATCAATAGTTGCAAACTTATGGCCATCAAGTTGTTCAGTTTTAGCGCCAATTTCTTTTGCCAAGTAAAATATAGTTGGAGCACTATTTTCAGCAAGAACCTGACCTCCCAAATCAAAGATTCTTCCTGAGTAGAACAAAATATACGTATGTTTCAATCTTATGTCAACATTTCATGTACATAAAACTAAAACTCAACATTTCGACCTGCACTGTGCACACATTGCAGGCACATGCTAGTTACTACATCCAGAGAGATTACCTTCGATATCAACTGATTCACACATGCCCCCAACAGAATGGTGTTTCTCAAGTACAGTAATGTCTGTGTAGCCAAGCTTAGAGAGTGCATAGGCAGCAGATAAACCACTGGGACCTGCACCCACAATCGCAATCCTAGTACGAACGGGATCAAAGCAAGGATGCAGCTTCGAAAACTCATCTTCTATGGATATTTCCCTTCCCATTATTACAATACTTTTGTTGCTTTTTTATTTGTATTATCTGTTAGGTAGAAGAATTAAACTTCATGTTAGAAGTACATTACAAAATTTTTTATATTCCTTTATCAGTATACCCAACAATAAAATGCAACCCAATATAATCAACAGTTTTGTAATTAATCACAATCGATCAACTAACTGCATGTTGGGTTTTTAAGGTTTATAGATAAGCAAACGGAGAGACATAGTAGGAGAAGACTTGAGTATGAAGATGTAACATATTGATAAGTGTTAGATATAGGTTTTATGCATCTTATTGTCTAAGGATCAAATCCTTTATATAGGCTTACATAATAAAATCTTAATTATATTTTTAAATGACAACATAATTGAAATTTATTGCTTGACTGATTCTTGCCACCAAATCAGTCTTCCAATAAATATTGAAGTATAAATCCAACAGGCACATGAAATACTTTAATTCTCCGTATCCATATCTTTAATTCCCAAATACCAACTCTGCAAGCCAAAAATTTTAACAGATATGTGGTTCTGGAGAGTTATCATAACAAACTCTATCACTTGAACATGAAAACTAAGTTGAAGTACTAATTAGGTAAATGCATATAGCTATAAAACATTGAGTTTGCCATCAGTAAGGTCAACATGCAAGCTAGAATTCATAAATTTTTAAGTTCTGAATCTTAACAAGAAAAAGTAGAGCTAGAAAGAGATAATATAGAAATTATACTAGATATATATATACTTGCATGATAACAATAACTCTATGAAGTAACATGTATATTCAAGTAGAGAGTATGAAACAACAACATGTTTTGCAGAAAAATATGTTTTGCAATGTTTCACAAGCAGAACATGTGTCCGAAACTACAATAACTCCAATATAATTGAAACTCCTTAAAACTCTATCCTGTATGATATGTTTAAAGCAGAATGAACATGAACATACCTTAGTTCAAGGTGAAGGAACAGGTGAGCAGCTTCAAACTATAATGAATAGGGCAAGGTAGAAGAGGTTATTAAATGAGCTGAGGATATGTATAGACTTCAATAACTTTTACAAATACCAAGGATTTGAGGTGTAGCCATGCACTTTGACACATGTAATAAGCTTGCATGTATTAAGTTATGTTATAACACGTACATGTTTCAATTCACAGACGATATTTATAGACATGGGGAGAGCTAGAGGGGGGATACATGTAATGTAAAGTAGAGTTTTAATATATATATGTGGGTTTTGTCAAAAAATATATATATATATATTGGTTGGATTTCATAAAAAACACTTTAAATAAAGAACAACAAAGAACACCTCATATCTAATAGATCCATTGCCCCTGGCGGGGCCACCCAATACAAAAAGTTCTTATTTTTTTAGGCTCTATCCATCCAGCAAAAAAAAAAAAAAAAAAAAAATGAAAATTTTACTGTTCATCGATGACGTCATCAGTGACGTCATCATGAACAGTAAAATTTTCAAAATTTTTTTTTTTTTTTTTGCTGGATGGATAGAGCCTAAAAAAATAAGAACTTTTTGTATTGGGTGCCCCTGGCGGGGCCAATGGATCTATTGGAATAAATGATTTTATAGTGTTCTTTATTGTTCTTTATATAAGAGTGTTTTTTATGGAGAAAGGCCTATATATATATATATGTGGGCCACTTTATATATATATGTGGGCCACTTGATAATTTAATTGACGACAAAAATAGAGAAAGATATACTACAGTATAATAGTATATACTTCAGCCGATTAAGTTTCATTTGTTTCTTCTTACTCCGGCTGTTCTCTCACTGCATTACAATATTTTTAAAGAAAAAATTATAAAAATAACCATTTTGATAAAAATAATCATTTTGAAAAAAGTAGTAAATTTTAGCATTTTGGATATTTCACTGGCAATTGGATAATTTGTATAAGATACTTCACTTCCAAATAGTGAAATAAGGGATAGTTAGAGTATCTCATATAAAAGTGGATAATTCACTGATAGTTACGTATTTCACGGATTAAAATTGATCAAAATTTTAAAAATGATTATTTTTATTAATTGTGCGTAAAAAAAGTCTTAACCCATTTCTAAACTACAGTAGACAAATTTTGCAGCCTATAATCATTTGGGTCATCATTTACTTGATGCTTTAAATTTTACTCTTTTGAAAATAAGACCTATTTATGGGTTTCATGTACCTGATATTGACTTCAGTTTATATGATTAAAACAATTTTCATACAAATTTAAGGATATATATGTAATTTATTGAAAAAAAATTAATATTTATAAAAATGTCCCTACAAGCCTTTATAGTACAAATCTTTTATAACTTCAATAGAGATCTCGAGAACAATCTCAGGCCTATTTTTCTCTACTTAAAAACTTAACCAAATCCTTAATATTCTTGTGCAATTTATATAAGAGAATGATTTTTTGAAATTAAATCAATAAATTTTAAAAATACCCATTCTCGATTGTTCCATCGATTTAGATCAGGACCATAGGGACTTGTTATATAAGATTTCAGGTTTAATTAAAGGATGACCCTCTGATTTAATGATTAGATTAAGGTGCATATAACCTGACTAACAAAATAAAGAAAAAACAATGGAAAACGTATTCTTTTAAAACATTCTCTAATTATATATCCGTTTTATAGAGTTAAGTTTTAGGAAGATTGATATTTTATTAGCAAGAAAAACATTGCAAAATGTACTATTTTATAAAATATGTTACATGAAAATCGTCTTAATTCATAATTTTGAAAATAAAATATATTTTGTTATCAAAACGTTACAAAATTAATTGTTCTGAAAAAAATGTTCTTAATATATATATATATATATATATATATATATATGTTTTGTTTACAGAACTTACAAGATTTTGGGTGAAACCCTGTATATCACTTTTATATGTGGATGTGCCCAAAATATTATTTGACGGAAAAATTGTCCAAAATAACCAGCCAACTGCGCATTGGTGCTGTGCGTGGCATATACGCATATTATCTATACGTAGTCTTTGTATTTTGAATACTCACAATATACTGTGTA
Organism: Kitagawia praeruptora; assembly: GCA_037693485.1. Taxonomy (NCBI): domain Eukaryota; kingdom Viridiplantae; phylum Streptophyta; class Magnoliopsida; order Apiales; family Apiaceae; genus Kitagawia; species Kitagawia praeruptora. The sequence continues at coordinate 138,449,624 of CM075351.1, read as the reverse complement.
TTCAGGATACGTATTTTGGGAATCCGTATATGTGGATATACATTTTGAAGATGCGTATTTGTCACTGTTCATCGTCTCCCACCAAGGCGACATGGGAGACGAATTTCTGGGCAATTTTCGAGCTTTTTCCGTCCAAAACTCCGTTCAGACAATATATTCATAGTCCATACACATACCATATACCATTCGACTCGCCTTCTCATCTTCTACAACTACATACCATTCGTTTTTCATTTATATTGCCCGATTGTAAACCCCCAAAAATGACCTAAAAGCTTGATTTTGAAAATTCCATCAAGATTCAAAAATGCCCCTGCGGGGCCAGATTTTGTAAAAAAAATCGGGGGAAAGAGAGAGACGGATATGCTCGTCTTTTTGGTGTGCTCAGAAGGGATGGAGGTTGAGGGATGACGACGGGAGAAGGTGGAGGACGATGGTGGCGATGGGGAGAGGGAGAGAGACGTCAATTGCGTTTTGAAAAAAATGACATCACATGACGTTATTGCGCATCTGGGAGATGCGTTACCCCAGACCGCCAATGCGTACTCTCGTGGTTATCTTGGGCACTGTTCGCGTGAATCATTATTTTGAACAGTTGGGTTGTGTTTATGTGTTATTTTGGTAATTTTTTCCAAGATTTTTAAGATTTTTAAAGATATTGATCAAAAATGGTTTGTAAAATAATAAATTTTGTTATGTTTTAAATGTAAAATGTGTATGATCTCCAATATCTCTAATGGAATAATGGTATTCATCTAAATTTTTCATGATTTTATAAATGTTAATATATGTGGTCACTTATTTTGTATTGGTAATATAACGTGAGATTATTTTAGAAAATTATCTTTAAAAAGTTTGTTTGAGACAATTTTAAAGATATTATCCTTCTTACATAAACTAAATTTTTAGACGTTTCTAACATAATTTTAAGTATTTTATTCTTTTGTGAATTTATTAAAAATACTAGGTTTAAAATTTCTCTTTGCAAAAATATCATATTCTTTAATTAATTGCATATTTACTATCTTAATTGCAAAAATACTATCTTTCCTTTTCCAACCCAATTTTAATTTTTTTAATAAAAAAAACTTTTTTTAAAAAATAATTCGGATGAATAGTAACCTGCCACATTACACATTACATTTTTCTGTTCTCTTACTAAACCTCTATTTTTCCAATTATATCACGAGCGTTTCTATTTAATAAAAATAAAATAATAAGATAATAATATTAATAATTAACTGATTACCTTTTCAGCTAAAACGTATCATCTTTTCTATCTTTTCTAATTAAATTCATCGATTTTTTTTGAAGGTGGGTTGATTTTAGTGAATTTGGGTTGGAAGGCCCCGCTAGGGGCCATATTCAACTGAATGCAACTGAAAAACGAAAATTGCATTCAATTGCATGTGGTTGCATTCAGTTGCATAAGAAATTTCCATTTTTTGCCAACTTTCAGTTGTATATAAGGGCTCAGCAGCAGAAAAATTGTAATTTGAATTTTCAATTTTCAGTTGCATTCAATTGCATGTGGTTGCATTCAGTTGCATAAAATATTTCAATTTTTCAGTTGTCATTTTCGACATGTTTTTTGAAATATGTATATATATATATATATATATATATATATATATATATTTCAAAAAATAGGTCGAAAATGAAAATTGAAAACTGGAAGTTGCAACTTACAGTTTTCAGTTGCATTTAGTTGCATATGAGGTTGCATTCAGTTGCATGTGGTTGCACTCAGTTACATAAGAAATTTCCATTTTTCAGTTGTCATTTTCGAAATATAGATAGATTTCAAAAAATTGGTCGAAAATGACAACTGATAAATGGAAGTTGCATTTTACAGTTTTCAGTTGCATATGAGGTTGCATCCTGTTGGAGGCCCACTTCCTTAACGGGTTGGACCGAAGACCCAGCAACCCGAATCTGAATGGAAGCCCACATTCATCCGGCCCATTTTAGGTACAACGGCCGTATGGTTGCACTTCCTAAGGACGTGGGACACTACGATGCACGTGGCCTATTCCTCGGTAACCGTCCGAATAGAGAAAATAAGTTGAGTCAGGTTTGATTTTATCATTCATTCACAATTACACACAAGAACACAGACTCTCTGCGTTCAATATTACCTTACAAAAACCAGTTAACTTATTCTCACACCGGAGGTGAATCGGGGGGCCAATCCCTCGCATTCTTCTCACTTGCAGGTCCAACCGAAGCAAGGCTCGGCAGATTTCTGGTTGTAACATTTGGCACCATCTGTGGGAACGTAGAGATACGTTTGTGTTAATATCTACAAGCAATCATGACGAACAATGTCGAAATACAAGTAGTTGATGATAGCACCGTGGCGGGATATAATCGCACCACTCCTCCCGTAATCCCGAGGACAACTCCCATCACCCCAAGGCTGTTGACTTTTGAGGAAGAAGGGGATATGTCATCCCCCGAAGAGCAACAGGAGATGCTCATGAAATGGCAAGAGGAACAGAAGGCCAAGGGGAAGCGGAAGGAGATGGAGAAAGAAAAGAGTAATAGAGAGGCCGAACGTCTGGCAAAGAAGAGGGAGGCCGATCGTTTAAGGCTAGAAGCCCTGAAGCTCCAAAGGGAGGAGATCGAGTTGCAAGAGAAAGCACTCCGCGAGGCTCTAGAAGCCGAAGACCCGGAGTTGGAAGATCGAAGGGATAAGAGGCCGAGGGCTAGAAATGATGAAGATGAGTCAAGGGACTCTGAATCACACTCTAGGAGAACCCGGTCAAAGGTAGTGTATTCCTTTGATTCGGAGGAAGAAGGTCCACATACGGATGACCGTATCCGAAGGATCGAGAAGGCTATGTTTGGGGAAAGAAAGGTCAGCCACGAGCCAGTGGTGACTGAGGATATCGAACAGTTCCGACCACCTCCAGGAAGGCAATTCCCAAAGATGTATGAATTCAATGGAAAGGGTGACCCCGAAGACCATTGTGAGAAGTATGAATCGCTCATGACTGGTATGGGGCACTGTGATGTGATGCTCTGCAAGATGTTCAAGACATACCTCAAGGGGAATGCGTCCATGTGGTACAACCGTACCGGTCATTAAGACCTAGGTCAATTGGCTCATATGAGCATATAAAGAAGAAATTCTTGAGGCACTACTCCCACTTGTGCCGAAGAAAGAAAGACACCGAAGCCCTGATCCACTGCAGGCAGGGGCCGAACGAAGAATTGGGTGACTACTTGGCAAGGTTTAAAGAAGAAGCTGGAATGGTTACCAACCTGGATAAAGTCAAGGCAGCTGGATTCCTCGTAGCTGGCCTGGACCCCATTAAAGGTAAGAAGCTTCGATCTTCTCTTTACGATATGCTTCCTAAATCTTTGAATGATATATATTTGAGGGGAGAGGCTATTAGAAGAAAGTTAGAATCAATTGGGGGTATAAGGATAATAAGAAGAATGATAGATATGATAGAAAAGACGATAGGAGGGACGACCGAAGGGGTCGGGGTGATGTTAAAAGTAGACTGAATGATACTAGGCCTGATAAGGGGGCCGAATGAAGAAGAGATAGAGATAGTCTTGTGTTCACACCACTTAACACACTTATCTCGAAGATTCTCCATGAGATAAAGGGTAAGCCTGGGTTCATTCGACCGGCCAGGCTAAAGACCCCTGAAAACAGAAGGAATGAGAACAAGTATTGTGACTATCATCGGGATAAAGGTAACAACACCGATGAATGTTTCCACTTGAAAAAGTTGATCAAGAAAATGATAAAATAAGGAGAGTTAACCAAGTTTGTTGGGGATCTGAGAGACAAGCTGGATGACAAGGAAAAGAAGAGAGACACTAGAGATACCGAAGGTTCAGAGAAGTATCGGGGTGAAGTCAGAACGATATCCGGAGGAACCATACTCGATCGGGACAGTAAAATAGCCCGAAAGAAGTATGCCAGGAAAATCTATAGCCTCTACTAGTCAAATGCAGCCATGTAACCACTTCCGATATCATTCACGGAAGATGACTTTGAAGATGTGATATGGCCGCACGAAGACCCTCTTGTGATAAACCCCGTCATAGGGGAAAACAAGATTTGGAGAGTGCTGGTCAACGAAGGAAGTTCGGTCAACATACTGTATCACCGAACATATTGCAAGATGAACCTGGGTGGTGAACCGCTGGAGTCGTGCCATGAGGCACCACTATATGGCTTCGGTAATCAGCCTGTACCGATCGAAGGAACTATCACACTGAATGTCTTATTGGGGAAAGCTCCATACACGGTGGTAAAAGAAGCAAAATTTTATGTTGTTCGGGTAGAAAGCCCGTATAATGGGATTTTTGGGAGACCAGCCTTGTCTTTGTTCCAAGCTGTGTCCTCCATTCCCCACCTGAAGTTGAAATTCCCGACCGAACATGGGGTTGGAGAGATGAGAGGCGATCAGAAAGCCGCAAGAATCATCATGTTGGAAGACCTGGAGAAAGATAAAGATGTTGAAATGAATGAAGCTGGAAAAAGAAAAAGGGGTGAAAATGACACTGGGGGCAGCCATCAACTGCTTAATATAGAGTTGGAAAAGTTTGGGGCCGACCTGTCAAGCCCGATTGCCGAGCCAGCTGCCGAAACAGAAGAGGTCGAGTTGTACGTGGGCCTTCGATAGCCAAACATTGTCTGAATGTAGCTCCCGAAGCCAAGCCTATAAGACAAAAGAAGAGAAATTTCACCATAGAAAGGCAAAAAGTAATTCAAGCTAAAGTGGAAAAATTGCTGGAAGCAAAGTTCATTGAGGAAATCGACTATCCTGACTGGTTGGCGAACGTGGTAGTGGTTAAAAAGTCAAATGGCAAGTGGAGGATGTGTGTGGATTATACCGACCTGAATAAGCATTGTCCGAAGGACCACTATCCTCTGCCGAATATTGACCAACAAATAGATGCCACTTCGGGGCATCAAATACTCAGTTTTTTGGATGTTTTCTCGGGATACCACCAGATCGCCATGAATGCCGAGGACGTGCCAAAGACAGCATTCATCACACCGAACGGCACTTACGCCTATATTAAGATGCCCTTCGGCCTAAAGAACGCCGGGGCAACATTTCAGAAGATGATCAACAAAGTGTTCAAGGCTCAGATCGGTCGGAACATGGAATGCTATGTAGATGACATGATTGTTAAGTCCCTTTTCAGGGATCATGCTGAAGATTTGAGGGAGTGTTTCGAAACACTTAGGAGGAACAACATGAGGATCAACCCGAACAAGTGTACATTCGGAGTAAACAGTGGAAAGTTTTTGGGATACATGGTCAGTGCCCGAGGGATTGAAGCAAACCCAGAAAAGATTAAAGCAGTCATCGACATGGAAGCACCGAAGACGATCAGGGACATTCAGAAGCTGACTGGACGGTTAACAGCCCTGAGGAGGTTCATTTCCAGATCGGCCGAAATGGCCTTACCATTCTTTGAAGTACTTCGGGGGTCCAAGAATTTTGAGTGGAGGCCGAATTGCCAGAAAGCATTTGAGGAAGTTAAAGAATACTTGGTGAAAGCCCCATTCTTAATGAGGCCTGATCCGAAAGAAATCTTGCAGCTGTATTTAGCTATGAACGACCGAACCCTTGGAGCCGTGTTGGTCAAAGAACATGAAGGGAACCAGCATCCGGTGTTCTATATTTCTCATATTCTCAAAGATGTAGAAACTAGATATCCTAACGCAGAGAAGTTCGCCTATGGGTTGGTAATGACCGCAAGAAAGTTAAGGCACTATTTCCAGGGAAGGACGATCAAGGTAGTAACGGACCAGCCTTTAAAGAAAATCTTGCAAGGTCGGAGGCGTCGGACAGAGTAGTTGCTTGGGCGATCAAACTGGGGGAACATTATTTGGAGTATACGCCAAGGACTTCGATCAAAGCCCAAGCACTCGCAAATTTTATGGTTGAATGCTCTTTCTCGGGGCCGAAGGACTTGGCTCCCGAAGAGCAGCTAATTCAGGCACCAGGAAAATGGAAGTTGTTTGTTGATGGGTCAGTCGCCAAGGAAAAGTGTGGGGCAGGATTAATTCTAACAAGCCCAGAAGGATTCGAAATATGTCAAGCTATCAGGTTCACTTTCCCGTTGACGAACAATGAAGCCGAGTACGAAGCGCTTTTGGCAGGTTTGGACTTGGCAAAAAATCTAGAAGTTAAGCACCTAAGGGTATTCAGCGACTCAATGTTAGTGGTGAAACAGTTTTTAGGGGAATACGGACAAAAGGATCCCCGAACAAAGGCCTACGCCCTTAAGGTACGCGAATAATCCTTATTGTTTGAATCATTTGAGCTAAGTTAGATAGCAGGGGAGAACAATAGTCGAGCAGATGCACTATTAAGGTTAGCTTCGGCAGAGACCCAAAACCTTAATGGGTCAATTTATCTGACCGGAGTAAAGATGCCTTCGATAGACAGGAAACAATGTATGGAAATCCATCAAGGGGTAAACTGGATGACCCCAATCAGGGCATTTTTAGAAAAGGGAACTTTGCCACTTGACCGAAAGGAGGCACAGAAGGTGAGGTATCGGTCGGCGAATTACACTGTGGTCGGGGGCCGTTTGTTTAGAAGGTCAGCAAGTCAACCATTGCTTCGATGCCTAGACAAGGAAGAGCAACAATTAGCTCTCGAGACAGTTCATGAGGGGATTTGTGGGGAACATTTGGCAGGAAGGTCCTTGGCCTTCAAGATTCTCAGGCAAGGATTTTTCTGGCCGAAAATGAAGGAAGACGATACTGTGTATGCCAAGAAATGCAAACAGTGTCAGTTATTCAGCACAATCCCGAAGCAACCTCCTGAAGAGATGTCTTCGGTCCTCAGCCCCATCCCATTCGCTATGTAGACGGTTGACATCGTGGGAATCTTGCCCACCAGCACCAAACAAGCCAAGTATTGCATTGTGGCGATCGACTACATGACCAAGTGGATAGAAGCCAGACCTCTCTCAGCTATTACCGAAGAAGCAGCAAAGAAATTCATGTTAGAACAGGTAATCTTAAGGTTTGGCATTCCTATGACATGTGTATCAGACAACGGGACTCAGTTCATTGGAAGCAAGTTCAGAAAGTTTCTGGCTCAGTTTGGAATCAGGCAGAAGTTCAGTTCAGTTGGGCACCCCCAAGGAAATGGGGCGATCGAAGCAGCCAACAAGATCATTTTCGATGGAATCAAAAAGAGACTGGGAGAAGCCAAGGGGCTTTGGGCTGAAGAATTACCTTTGGTCCTTTGGGCGTACCGAATAACAGCTAGATCTTCTACCGGAGAAATGCCTTTCAAGTTGGCCTTTTGAACGGATGCTCTTCTACCAGTCGAAGTTGGTTTAGAGTCTTACCGAACACAGGTGTTTAATGTGGAAACGAATGAGTTCGGACTCCGGGCGAACATGGATTTACTGGAGGAAGAAAGGGAGACAGCTCATCAAAGAAACCTAAGGTACCAGTTGTAGGCAGCACAGTACTATGATTCGGGAGTGAAGAAGTGATCTTTCCAAGTCGGAGACTTAGTGCTTCGGGAGTTAGCCACCTCCATGCCAACTAAATGAGGTAAACTTATGCCCAACTGGGAAGGTCCATATGTGGTGATTGAAGTGGTCCGGCCAAGCACCTACAAATTAGCTCATTCGGACGGCAGCCCAGTTAAGAACACTTGGCACGCCGTTCGCCTTCGCCGTTTTTACCAGTAAGCTTACTGGACGCATTTTATTGCTTTTTAATTCATTACTTTGTTTTATGCAAGTTCATTCTGGATTCCCTAAGCTAGCATCAATCTGTAATCAAAACTATGTAAAAGTTGTTGCATAATTAATGAAAGATTGTTTGCTCCATTTTTTATCTGCTGTTATTAAGCTAAGTACATTTGTAGCCAGAAGGTTAAGTACACAATATTAAGCTTAACGGACCCATGTTTGGGGCCGACCGAATAAAACACGCGCCCTCTAACTTATTTTTAGCGTTCAAGTACATTACGATTTAAGTTACAAACGCTTGACGAATCCAAATTTGGGGCCGACCGAATGAAATTTGGACCCTTACAAAAGTGTCTTAGTATTTAAGTTGCTTTGACATTAATTAAGGCCGGGAGGAAATATTTTTTCATCCGACCGAATGGGACCTTAATCATTTACAAAACCCTTAAATACTAGGGGGCAGCTAGGTTACGACAAAAAATGCACAACATGCTAGGCTGAAGCCAAAGACGCATAAAAATAAACAGTAATTATGCTAAGGCAAAATAAGGCCGAAGATGCATAAAAATAAATACAATATGCTAGGTTGAAGCCGAAGACGCGTAAAAACGAAAAAAATTATGCTAAGGCAAAGTAAAGCCGAAGATGCATAAATGGAAAAAGAGCTATGCTAAGGCCGAAGCCGAAAATGCATAAAATTAAAATTACGCCAAGGCAAATTTAAATTGCCCGAAGGCAAAAATATTAAGCTCGAAGGCGGAGTTAAATATTACAAGCCCGAAGGCACAAATTAAAAGCCCGAAGGCAATGTTAAACATTACAAGCCCGAAGGCCATCAAAATAGAATGATTAAAATTAAGGCAATGGAACTAGTCTGAAAGAGGCTCGTCTTCGCCCAAGGAGACTACCAAAGGTTCATCGGACGTTATCCTGCCAACTGGATCTGTCATACCCAACTCGGTATCAATCATTTGAGTATGATCGAAACCGAGAGAGTGTGCCTTCACCAGGGCAGCATCGTACCCCATCTGGTAGCATCGTTCTTCGGTCAAATCAAGTTTCTTCTGCAGCTTCCGAACATTCTTCCTTGTGGCTTTGAGTTGCTGATTCCTCCATTCGACACGCTTTTTCAAGGCATCCATTTCTTCCAGCTTCTCCTTCAAGGCATCATTCTCGTTCTTCAGGGAGTTAGCTTGGCCTGTGACCCTCTCCAAATCAAGAACGGAATTTCGGAGACCCTCCTCGGCCTTAACCTCCCGAGCTTCCAGCTGATCAACTGTCTTCAGCTTGGCCTGTATCCCCTCCATCCTTTCGGTAACCACGACAACCACGGCGGACCAGGAGACACCCTGAAAACAAACAAGGGAAAGAGTCAGAGGTTGAAGGTAGATAAGTAAATAATATACGAGAAGAAAGCTCACCATGGAAAGTAGGGCCATCATCTCGGTACAAGCCTCAAGGTCGTTCACCTGGGCAAACATCGGCCTATCGGCTGGCAGAATAAGACCCCGACAGAGATCGGGACCTATAACAGTGGATAATTGAGGAGCTGGGGCAATAATTTTATCAGTCTCTAGAACTCCCCACTGAGGAGCGTATACCTTCAGCCCAGCATCACCTATTCGGCCTCTCTTCCTTGAGTCGGCCAGGGCGGTCAAATCTGTGTCCCTCGTCTCCAAGTCCCGAGGAGGAGAAGAAGCAGGTGGAGTTGTGATTATATTTGTTTCCCTCTCATCCGGAGCCGACTTCTCCGTCCCATCAGGCGCCTGAGCCGAAGCTTCGGCTTCAGCCATAATAGCAACAACAAGTTCGACAGCTTTCTTGCGCTTGCGCTCTACGATCGCCTGAAGAGAAGACACTGCACAAAATTCCAGAAGGTTAAATATGTATGACAGAATACCTAAATGCAAAAACAACAAGACAGAGATAGATGTTACCACTACCCCAAAGGGCGACCAAACAGTCGTTATCCCTGCCGTCCGATAGTGGAACCCTATCCATTTTGAGTTCACAAAGAAGACGATAATCGTGTTCGTCCGCTTGCAGGAGTTCGGGATACTTCAATCTTGATGGATCGAGCTCCCGCCAGTGGCCATACTTCTCCATCTTTAGCCCCGAGACGAAAACCCATTTCTCGTGAGTCCCTTTATTGCTGGAATTCGTTTGAGCCCAGTCGGCTCTACCAGTTCGACGGGCTATGGTATAATAGCCGTTGCTCTTTGAATTCCTTCGGAGCTCATAGTGATGCCAGAACAAAGTCGTCCTCAGAGTCATCTTCTTAGCCTGGCATTGGGCCTGAAAGGCGTTTATGTGGAAAAAGCTGTTCGGGTCCAACTGTCCAATGGAAATCCCCAGCTGCTTCAGCAACTTTTTAAGGATGGGCAACATTGGCAACCGAAATCCGCATTTGAACGCCATTTCGGATATGCCGGTGGCCACGCTTCCCCCACAAATGGGTGGAATTTCAGGGTTATGCCAGATGCGGTCCTTCTTCCTCGGTGCGAAGAAGTACCAGACATGTCTCTCTACCAGATAATCGGCATGAAAGTGTTCAATTTTATCTTCGGTCAGCTTCGACCGGAAATTCGCGGCTGGATATAGTTGGATGTCGCTGAAGGGCGAAACATCCGAAGGACCAGCATCCTCGGCCGACCGATCCATGTCCCTGCATTCGGAAATGAAGAGACGTTAGCCTTGTACTCGGACAAGAAAGAAGTGGAAAATAACAAAGAAAGCTGAGTACAGTGGGCCGGGATCGGTCAGAGGCAACCTAAAGTCTAGGGCGAAAGAAATTAAGGATGACCTAAAGGCTACAAGGGATCGGGACAAACCGAAAATGGTTCTTGAGACTCGAAGATCCCGAAGGATGCTCTTGCCAAAACCATTCTCAGTCAAATCCCAGAATCCTAGGGAGAGGGACATACACAGACAAGATAGTGAAATTAAACGCACAAAACGTCCTAGGCATGCGCATATTTTGCCTAAAGGGCACTGGTAACTTTATGCATATATACACACAGATACATACATGAATACATGAAATGCAGGTCTATTACGGTAAAGAAACAAGGATGAAGGTGCTACTTACTGGTTTGAAGATTTCTAATAAGATCGAGTTCTCGAGGATAGACCGCTTGGACGTAAACATCGACTAGAATCGGAGAGTTGAAAGTGACCAGCGATGAAACGACGGTTCCAATTGCTGCCAAAATGCTTTTGTGGAGAGGTTTTTTTCTCCAAATGTTCAAGAGATGATTTGTGCGTAAAGTAGAAAAGAAAGAGATTATGGGTTTAAGTAAAGGAGGTGTGACATTTGGACAGAATCGTTTCGATTTCAACGGTTGAGATCCTTACGCAAATCTCGACAATAGATAGCTGTCAATCATAAAGGGACACGACTTCCCAGGAGACGTCTCGACCTTGTCCATCGCCCTTCTTATTCGAATGAGACGTCTGGGGGTTATATTCCGAAGATGGGCTTTGTCTTTGGCCTTCGTCCTGAGGATCTCTCCGAACGAAGCCCAGGTACATGTTGGAGGCCCACTTCCTTAACGGGTTGGACCGAAGACCCAGCAACCCAAATCCGAATAGAAGCCCACATTCATCCGGCCCATTTAAGGTACAACGGACGTATGGTTGCACTTCCTAAGGACGTGGGACACTACGATGCACGTGGCCTATTCCTCGGTAACCGTCCGAATAGAGAAAATAAGTTGAGTCAGGTTTGATTTTATCATTCATTCACAATTACACACAAGAACATAAACTCTCTGCGTTCAATATTACCTTACAAAAACCAGTTAACTTATTCTCACACCGGAGGTGAATCGGGGGGCCAATCCCTCGCATTCTTCTCACTTGCAGGTCCAACCGAAGCAAGGCTCGGCAGATTTCTGGTTGTAACACATCCAGTTGCATATGCAACCACATGTAACTAACCTTATACACAATTGAAATTTGAGTTTTCATATGTGGTTGCGCCACCCTTATATACAACTGGAAGTTGGCAAAAAAAATGAAAATCCCACTTTTAATTTTCATTTGCATTTAGTTGCATATGAGGTTACATTCAGTTACATGTGGTTGCTTTCAGTTGCATAAGAAATTTCCATTTTTTAGTTGTCATTTTCGGCCAGTTTTTTGAAATTCTCAGTGGGGAACCAACACATTTGAGTAACTAAGTAACTCAATATAGACCTTCCATATGTTAAATACGTGCGTGTATAGTTTGGATTGTAGTAACTACCGTTTACTTTATTGTGCAATGTAACTGTCAATAAATTGTACAGTACCAGTACACAATAAACAATACAAATACAATACAGAACCTACAATACAGAACATACACAAATTATTATACAGAACACATACAAATTATTATACAGAACACATACAAAATATACATATATATAACACCAATTTACAGAACACGTAAAATATTTTTTAAAAAAAGTACAGTACACCAATCATTTTTTTTATCAAAGAAAAATACTTTGGATATTCTTAAGTTTCTTTTAAATGTAATAAAAAAATATTTAACACAAATTTGTTAAAAAAATATGTAAAAAATACGTACAGAACATATAGAATATGCCAATAACTTTCTTTTTTTACTTCAAAAAAATATTTAGTTCTGTATAATAAAAATATTTTTACATAACACATACTAAATATTAAATACAATACATGATGAAAAATACTTTTTACAAAATATAGTATTTATTTATTTACAGGAAAGTATTTCTCAAATTTTTATAGAACACAATTATTGTAGAAATTAATTTACAGAACATTAGTTTTACATATATGTAAATTCGTAGATTAAATATTAAGTGTTTTGTTATTGTTTAATTTTACAGGAAAAAAAAGAATCATATAACTGCAAGACAACGCGTTATTAGGTTTGCAGATTTTACAGTTTGTTTTCTCTAAGTACATGTGCCACGTGTTTGGCTGACAGAGAGTTACTCAGTTACTCACATAAAAGGAGTTCCTAATTGAATTCGAGCCTATATATTCTCCCTAGATCCCTACTATATATATATATATATATATATATATATATATATATATATATATATATATATATATATAGGAAATCAATCAGGAGCCCCCGGGGGATATATCCCTGTCCTCCATGAAACATGGAGGGCGTCCTCCATGAAACATGGAGGGCGTATTTTTGTGAAAATTAAATTAAAAATAGAAAAATAAGATAAAATTCGAATTAAAATTCATAAAAATTCAAATATTAATACTCATTTATTCTGTGATTAATTTTACATTAGATTCACTAATTTTCTATTTTTTGAGATTTTTACATTAAATTCACTAATTTAGAGTACTGGTCAAATCGATAGTTGACTACCACTTTTACCATCCAATTTAATTTTTATTTTTTGAAAATTTGGGAATATCACTAACTTAGATATATCTTGACATCCGTACGGTTGTATCTTCGAGAAGTATTTTTTCAAAAATAATAACAATAATCTGTGACAAAGCACTAGTTACAAGTACTAGTTATAATAGTAGCGATCTACAAAGATCCCCAACCAAATTAATTTTTTATTTTTTGAAAATTTGGGAATATCACTAACTTAGATATATATTGACATCCATACGGTTGGATCTTCGAGAAGTATTTTTTAAAAAATAATAACAAGAATCCGTGACAAAGCACTGGTTACAAGTACTAGTTATAATAGTAGCGATCTACTAAGATCCCCAACCAAATTAATTTTTTATTTTTTGAAAATTTGGGAATATCACTAACTTAGATATATCTTGACATCCGTACGGTTGGATCTTCGAGAAGTATTTTTTAAAAAATAATAACAAGAATCCGTGACAAAGCACTGGTTACAAGTACTAGTTATAATAGTAGCGATCTACTAAGATCCCCAACCAAATTAATTTTTTATTTTTTGAAAATTTGGGAATATCACTAACTTAGATATATCTTGACATCCGTACGGTTGGATCTTCGAGAAGTATTTTTTAAAAAATAATAACAACAATCCGTGACAAAGCACTGGTTACAAGTACTAGTTATAATAGTAGCGATCTACTAAGATCCCCAACCAAATTAATTTTTTATTTTTTGAAAATTTGGGAATATCACTAACTTAGATATATCTTGACATCCGTACGGTTGGATCTTCGAGAAGTATTATTTAAAAAATAATAACAACAATCCGTGACAAAGCACTGGTTACAAGTACTAGTTATAATTGTAGCGATCTACTAAGATCCCCAAACAAATTAATTTTTTATTTTTTGAAAATTTGGGAATATCACTAACTTAGATATATCTTGACATCCGTACGGTTGGATCTTCGAGAAGTATTTTTTAAAAAATAATAACAACAATCCGTGACAAAGCACTGGTTACAAGTACTAGTTATAATAGTAGCGATCTACTAAGATCCCCAACCAAATTAATTTTTTATTTTTTGAAAATTTGGGAATATCACTAACTTAGATATATATTGACATCCGTACGGTTGGATCTTCGAGAAGTATTTTTTAAAAAATAATAACAACAATCCGTGACAAAGCACTGGTTACAAGTACTAGTTATAATAGTAGCGATCTACTAAGATCCCCAACCAAATTAATTTTTTATTTTTTGAAAATTTGGGAATATCACTAACTTAGATATATCTTGACATCCGTACGGTTGGATCTTCGAGAAGTATTTTTTAAAAAATAATAACAACAATCCGTGACAAAGCATTGGTTACAAGTACTAGTTATAATAGTAGCGATCTACTAAGATCCCCAACCAAATTAATTTTTTATTTTTTGAAAATTTGGAAATATCACTAACTTAGATATATCTTGACATCCGTACGGTTGGATCTTCGAGAAGTATTTTTTAAAAAATAATAACAACAATCCGTGACAAAGCACTGGTTACAAGTACTAGTTATAATAGTAGCGATCTACTAAGATCCCCAAACAAATTAATTTTTTATTTTTTGAAAATTTGGGAATATCACTAACTTAGATATATCTTGACATCCGTACGGTTGGATCTTCGAGAAGTATTTTTTAAAAAATAATAACAACAATCCGTGACAAAGCACTGGTTACAAGTACTAGTTATAATAGTAGCGATCTACTAAGATCCCCAACCAAATTAATTTTTTATTTTTTGAAAATTTGGGAATATCACTAACTTAGATATATCTTGACATCCATACGGTTGGATCTTTGAGAAGTATTTTTTAAAAAATAGAAACAATAATCCGTGACAAAGCACTAGTTAGCCAAAAACTAGTGTATATAAAATATTTAATCAAGATCTAACGGTTCTGATTTTTTTGCTAAAAATCTAACGATAATTATTCATTGATTTTAAATTTTTAATAAACAATAAACGAATTTGATGAAAAAAAGTGTGTGCACACCCGCAATGAAACATTGTTGGCGTCGATAAAATTACATTTTTATCCTTAATCCGTCCGCAATGAAACATTGAGGGTGTCTGCTACCCGATTCATACACGCTCAACTAGTGGTACTCACTAATTTTGGGATGAATGTCAACTCAATATCACTATTTTTCTATTTTCTTGATTTTTCAATAATTTTTAACTAGTTTGTGATATATAATATAAAATTAATTAAAAAGGAAGAAAACATTAAATTTGAATTAAAAATTCATACACACTCAGTTAGTGGTAGTCACTAATTTTCGGATGAATGTCTACTCAATATCACTATTTTTATATTTTCTTTAATTTTTAACAATTTTTATTTAGTTTGTGAAATATTTTATGAAATTAATTAAAAACGAAGAAAAGTTTAAATTCGAATTTAAAATTCATACACACTCAAATAATGGTGGTCACTAATTTTGGGATGAATGTCAAACTCAATATGATTATTTTTCTATTTTTAATTTAATTTTTACAAATATACGCCCTCCATGTTTCAAGGAGGGCGTCCTCCATGTTTCATGGAGGACGCCCTCCATGAAACATGGAGGGCGGACGGGATCAGGGGGATATCCACCCGGGGCTGTGGAACGTGCCCCTATATATATATATATATATATATATATATATATATATATATATATATATATATATATATTTCAAAAAACTGGTCGAAAATGAAAACTGGAAGTTGCAGCTTTCATTTTTCAGTTGCATTCAGTTGAATATGGCCCCTGGCGGGGCCTTGCAACCCAAATCCACCTAAATCACCCACCATATATATATATATATATATATATATATAGGCTTTTGCTCCATACAGAACACTCTTATATAACAAACAATAAAGAACACCTTAGATCTATTAGATCCTTTGGCCCCGCCAGGGGTTATTTTTTTACCCTCTATCAAGCCAGCAAAAAAAAATAAAATAAAATAATTTACTGTTCATGATGACGTCACTGATGACGTCATCGTCATGAACAGTATTTTTTTTTTTTTGAGATGATGGATGGAGAGAGGGTAAAAAAATAAGAACTTTTTGTATTGCAAAAAAAAATAAGAGTAAAAAAAGTTGTATATGCAACTGAATACAACCTGTTGCGCAGCTATTACAACTAATATAGTATTTTTGCAAATAAGATAGTATTTTTCTTAACAAAAGTAAAATTGCAAAAATTTACTTTTGACAATATATTTATCAAAAAAGCCCTATTCTTTTTATATAAAATAAACTTTTGGATGTTTATAATTAAATTTTACATGATACTTATAATTTAATTTAATTTTATTCCAATACAACTAAAATTAGAGATAGGGGTGGTGCCACCCTAACTCAGAACATATTGGGAAAATAAGTTTAAAAAATTAATAATGGAATATTATTTTTAATTATGATATTTTAATTGCAAAATTTTATAGAATATTAATTTTATCCCTCCAAAAACATGTGCATATGTGAATAATATATTATATTTTTGGATAAAATCGATGATGTTCTAAAAAATAAGTACATATTAAAAATAATTTGTACGTGTTTTTCATATAAAAGACTAATTAATATTTATACAATTTTTGCAATTTTGGTATATAAGATGTAAAGTATCATTTTGCGCCTCAGCCTATTTATCCTAACTCGGTCCCTGACTTGAGATGAGTTTAAAAATTGTGAGAACCCTAATTTATATACCTTGATTAATTTTGCTTAATTGAACATCATAAGTCCATGAAACTCTAGAATCAAGTTTAGTTTGGTTTTTTCCCAATGAACATTATTGGAATTAAGAATATATAAAATACTTTTTAAAGTTATTATGAGTTCCCGCATCTCACCGGTCCTTGATCCAATTTTAATTAATTTGATTGATGGTAGTAGAGGCCTAGAGGGCATTCATTAATTTGAGTTGAGATTTTGATTTCATCTCATCTGCTTCGCTGACTTGTTCTCACAACTTTACATTTACTTCTTCAAATTTGAATTGGTGGGCGCTGATTATCATCAAAAAATTTTGAGTCGAAGTTTGAATTTGGAATATTGAATTTCTAATAGGATTATCAAAAATGGAAGAATGGCAAGAAGATAATTAAATTAATCTCAATATACGTGGAAAAATAAGTAAAGCAGAAAGTGCCACAATTATTATTTATATGTTATACATTTTGTTATGACTGGAATGGAATATAAATTACGTTACTATGATTAAGATGGTTTTCAAGCCTTTTTCTGTTGTTAACCGTGAAGAAACGGATAGAAAATTGTTAAAATATAAAGCACACAAAGTCCGTAGTCGTGGTGTTTGATTGGTTTTATGATTTGTTTTTGGGGATAGAATAGATGGTTGAAACTGGCACAGGATATCCCAACATTCATATGTGGGGCTCTATTTTGCTTCAAAGACAAATTAATATCGAAAATTATTTAATCACAAATAATAAGTTGTTTTAAATAATTTATTAAATAATTAATTTAACAAAACTCAGTCACATGTTAATACATGGCATCCAACCAAGTCACATGATGATGCAAGATCCATCACAAAAGTTAAAAAAACCATGCCAATTATATGGGGTGTAAAACTCCGAATTTTAAAAAATCCAGTCCCACAAAATATTACAGATTTCTATTGAGTGTGTACTAGCATTTTCTTTTTCTTTTTTTATTTTCTGGTAATTAAATTATGTTAAGATGCTTTCATTTTCTTTGAATTATTATAATTAATAGTTTGAAGATAGGGATATCAAGTAATTAAATAAGAAACTGACAACCAAGTCCATAGTCGCTCCTACCTAGTCCTGGTGTTTGTTTTGGTAAATGGCAGGATGAACTTAAATCCAAAGTTTGAACTTTGATTCAAATATGAATTTAAAAAATAATGAGTTTAGCTACATATTTACCTCGAAATGGAAGGAATATCAAATGAAGAAATAATAGCAAAATGGAGAAATAAATTGAAATCATCTGTTTAATTGTATTACTGTTTACAGTAAAAAAAATCATACAAAAAAAAAACCCTACTTTTTTTCCTAGACTATTAATTGACGAAATCTAAAACAAACCTAATTTGACCAAAATAAGTAAACACCAAATTTATCACTAAGTTGAACAGTTTTTCTAAACTATTAAAATATGAGCAAGGCAGAAGTTCAAGTTCAACTATTCAATTCAAGTTAACAAATGAGCAATGCAATCTCCAGAAGTTGAAGTTCAACCATTCAACGTTTATGATATATCTTCAGAAAAAAATAACAACCAAGCCCAATCGTACTGCCCATAGACCAAGCCCATACGTGTAAAACTCCAATTTTTAAGGAATTTAGTTCCACAAAAGTTAACATGTTTTTCCTTTCTTGGGTAATACTAAGGAAATTCCAACTGCAGGAAAGGTAGAAATGGTTCCAATTGAGACTGCTTAAAGTTTAAATAACCACCAAAGCATTGTACTAGCATAATACATAAAAAAGAAAATGCAAAAGTGCTTCAAAGAATCAAATTATTGTCCAAACTTGTGCAAGCAATATTTGCAAACCAGAAACCATAAATTATCCACAAATCCTGGAGAATACCTTCGGTCCCTTGCCCTAAATACCAGGAGGTCCAGGGTTCAAATGTTAGTGGGAACATATATATACTTCCATATTTTAATTTCCTACAATTGATCTTGACGTAAAAACTTAGTCTATAGCAAAAGCTAATTAGGCATATGCACATCAATAGACAACAATTAAAATGTGACACATGTTAACAAACAATCTTAACTCTCAACTAATAGTACAATTTTTGAGTACGTATCGCTCAAATTCATTGATACGACGTATAACACCTACAACATCCTTAGAATTAATAATTTACGAAAACTTGAAAATGATTCCAATAATATGGTAAACTTTCTAGATTTTAACACTACGTTGATTAACATTCTAATATTACAACTTTACTGACTGAAAATATTGATATAAACCCTTAACAAATGAGGATGCTGCATGCACTGTATTTAGGTACTGATCACGTTCAGTTCTGTGGCTATGTCAATTTCACTCCATAATTGCTCACTCAAGTTAGACAGCTTGATTGCAGTACAATCAGGAATTCTTATCTCGGTTAACATTTCAACTGTAGCTAAAAAAGCACACAATGTAGATATGAAGGTAAAATTCTAGATCTTATTGATTATCACCATACAAAAGCAGCTTTGGAATTACAGCACTTGCTTCACATCTCCCCGCACTCGGCAATGACACAGGGCAACTTGGGGCGATTTTGCTGACCTGTAGCAACATTCTCGATCTTTCTGACAACTAGCAAGCCATCTCCTAGTACTCGCTGGATATATATATCAGAACAGCACACACAACGTAAGTGTAGGTAATTCAATATGCAAATATGCAATGAATAGTTAACCAAGACCTATTAGTGTAATACTTCCATTTACTCAATAGAGGATCAGTAGAAATATTCACATCAGATATCTGGAGTAAAAATCAATATCTCAGGTTCATATATTTTTGTTAGATGACTACAAAGGTTTTTAAAAACGCGTAAACAGAATCTACACGAGAAACTGGATATGTTTTGCTAATCGGACCATGATTTTAGTTCAACGTCCGAGTCTTATTGTGCAGTTAAATATCTGTGAACTACAATTAAATCCATTTCATTTTCTTACTTGTGTAGTTTTAGATTTTTTATCATTTTCTTGATGGGCAAGTTACTATTTTCATGCTTGGAATATCCAGAAAATAATAGATATTTAAATGTATGATGATGTTGCAGTAACTAAATCATTTAGTCTAAATGAAGACTGAGTTGCAAGTTACCGAAGGAATTTGCTCGTAATAGAATGTGCAGACATAAACATAAACTGTAAAACTAAATCGAGGGTTGGACATACCCCGAACACGACATGCTTGTTGTCAAGCCAATCACAATTGGCACAAGTGATGAAAAACTGCAATTACGACATTAAGAATCAATTAGTAAGGTAAACAAAATTAGAAGACACCACAATATAGCCGTCCAAACATCATTTCGAGAGTAAAACATATCCTTTTGTGTTACGTCTGAACACAAACACAACTCAAAGAAACTTAGTTGCATATTTGTCAGAACTTGCCCCACTGTATATCAAGTGGATTTTTCCTTAAAAGAAAGAACAACTAGAATTGCAAACTTGTCCAAAGAAGATGGATGCATAATCATATTAGATATGAGAATAATTTATTTAGGACAAGGTGTGCTGTAATAAGTTTAAATCCTTCAATAGCATAGTACCACAGATATATTACGACAAAATTAGATTTGTTCCCTGGCTGGATGATATTCACGTATTGGTGTGACAACTTTACTTAACATTAAGTATAATGGTGACAGTCCAATATGGACTTCACTCTAGTAACAAATGGCTATTAGGCCGAAACCAAGGTCTAAAATACGTGAAGCAGAACATAAAATTGCATCACTAAAGTAAAGAAATTCATTGTGTTCTTGTCTTTTTCATACCTGACACCCATTGGCATTTGGCCCACTATTAGCCTGCAAAAAAGGGAAATAACTTGTGATTTAAAACTTGATTAATTGCAAAATTCAAGAAATTACACACAATGTAGAGCAAACTTGTAAGATCAAATAAACTTGTAAGATCAAATAATGATCATTTCATTATCTTGTGAACCAGCGAGTTTCAACTTTTAATAGTATGATACCATCACTACTATTTTATTCTTAGTGCCCATATCTTTTCAATTGTCAGACTACTTGTTTATTGAACCATCTGAAATCATACAATATCTATGGACTTTCTGTGTAATGTAGTACAGTTCTAGAAAAACATATTTCAACATGAGAACCCGGATTTCTATATTTTTCCTACCTTAAGTCACTATAATATTTAACAGGAAAGCGGCTTCATGATGTGTGGCACTTAAGAAAATAATAGAGAATAGTTTAGGACAAATCAGGGCATGCTTCACATAGCGGAAGAACCAATAGTATATATTTCACTGAAGGATAAGAGATACCATTGACAACAGACCCGGTCCTGTGTGCTTGGCAATGAAATTCTCATCGTCAAATTTACTTCCATATATTGATACACATCCACTTCCGTCACCCTGCAGTGCAGAAATAATCATCAAACAAGAAACTGCAGACTGTAAACATGGTTAGGCGTATTGCTAGGGTGTCGATGCAGACTGCAGATGAACCATTCTTTAGTAACTCAAACAAATCTTCTACCAAATTGGTTTATGAGTTATAACTTGAATCTTTAAACAATTAACTAAGCACGAACTTGGGAATAAGCTTCTTTAACTAAATGATTCATATCTCACGACTGGGCTTTGCTTGATTGACACTTGTAAACAAAGCACGTCTTCTAGATAAAGAAATAAACCTAAGTTTAAAGTGGAATTTGGATGGGACAAAATGGTTGGAAGTTTGACAAAGGGACTTGGAAGATGAAGGTTTAAACTACAACACATTTTACCTTGAGTCCAGCAGTTACTTCCTATGTTACTCGGACTCTTCGTTTCACCTTAGAGTACCGGTGTCGGACACTCGACACTCGGACATCGACACTCGGACTTTAACACTTATTTTAAGCCAAAAACTTCTACATTTTTTAAATTGTTTCCAAGTCTGATACTTGGACACGTACCCATGTCGGACACTTATTGCCGAGTCCGAGTAACATAGGTTACTTCCTACTTCTGTTTAGTATTGATACTTGGCAGTGCTCAAAACTTAAAGGAGATACTACGTGCCGGTTATATTGGAGTGATATATCATATTATGTGATTATAAAAATTCTATTTAATTTCATAAAAGTAGCAGAAAGAAATATCATATTATGTTTATAACTCCTGTGCACCAACTTAATCAAGAAATATACTCACAGATCATTAAGTGGCTTCGAAAGGTACTGACACTCTGGCTGGAAGGACTGATTAATGAAATGCAATTTCTACTATTTTGTTTTCAAAAATGCATCAAAATTTGATGGCATGTACACGTGTATAGCAGCTTACAAAGAAATTACATTGCATATAACATACTGCATAGTCGCATCTTATTTGAGCAGATAACACTCGCCATGAATTAGCAAGAAACGTACTTGTCCAAGCCACACACATGTAAAACTACTAAACGTGTTATACACATCCTCTTTTTGTTTTTTATTGTTCCTTTTATACAACTTTGATACAGCCTTGAGGCTTCCGGTTGATTGATCTCTGGAGAACTTGTAGGCTCTAGATCTGTACACTTAAAAATTTGTTGATATAATGTTGGGTGCTTTTTTGTTAAATATCAAGATACTATGACATAAGTGCTTAGGTAGTAGCCACCAAGTTGTTAAAGAATGCTAAAGTCAAGCTCACCATGTTCACCAACTAAGCTCACCAACCAATCTTAGACTTTATGTACTAGTTTTCATCTATATAAGAGCTTATGCTCTCATGTAATAAACAAGATAAATACAATGTAGTTCTAATATTACTACCGTGTTTTTCTCTCCTCTCTACTAGTTCCGTTTATTACTTCCGCATTGCTCATATTTTGACATGGTATCAGAGCGGGAGTAGAGAGGAGGAGTATTTCAGTTGAAGCTTGTGGTTTTTCAAGGAAAACATTAGCTGCCCAGATTTATATTTTCAACCAAAAGCCCCAAAAAAACATAACCCAAACCAAGATACGAACACCTACTAGTGTAGAGCTGTAAGGGGCAATTCACTGGTTGAATTCCAGCTTGTAAACACCACCATACACGCTGTCACGTGCCACCTGTATTATGGAGACCTTACAAGGCAGATCCGACCAGTCTTCTTAAGGGAATGGAAGACTAATTCATCTCCTCCAACCGATTCAATCCATACAACGACCTTAAAATTTCAGTTGGTAGATATCATGATATCCCACCATTTTATTATGTTGCTGCAAATAAAATTGTTGGGGCTAGGACTCTACGTTCAGGTGATGTTCCTTGTCAAGGTGAGTTCATTCATCAAGAAAATCAAAGCAGCAGAAGTAGTTGTATTTTATACAACACAGTTCACTGCTATATCTTGCATTCATCAGCACCTTCTGTATTTTTTGACGGCCTAAAATATACTGTGTGGTCGAAAATTCGATAACCGGTATCCCAAAAGACTCAATAAACTCAAGATCGGTCGATCCTAAAAATGGGTATAGTAGGATGCTCAGATTAAGCTCAAGGGCTACTAGTGTCCACTCTTCAATCCCAAGATAGGTCTTTCATCCGAAGATGGGATTTCGAGTGAGGGGGCGTGTTAAATATCAAGATACTATGACATAAGCGCTTAGGTAGTAGCCACCAAGTTGTTAAAGAATGTTAAAGTCAAGCTCACCATGTTCACCAACTAAGCTCACCAACCATGCTCACCAACCAATCTTAGACTCTATGTACTAGTTTTCATCTATATAAGAGCTTATGCTCTCATGTAATAAACAAGATAAATACAATGTAGTTCTAATATTACTACCGTGTTTTTCTCTCCTCTCCACTAGTTCCGTTTATTACTTCCGCATTGCTCATATTTTGACATTTTTTTCATTTTAACTTATCTGGGATAGATATGCTTATAGGAGAGAAAGAGAGAGAGAGACCTTAAGAAAATCGCCAGCTTGAATCATAAATTCTTTAATCACCCTATGAAACTGACAATTCTTGTAACCAACCGGTAATCCTGCTTTCCTGTAAGTTCAAAAGGATTAGAAAACAACAATAAACTCTCTATCAAAAAGTGATACTTAAATAGCTCTTGATTTATTTTCCAGTGGACATCTTCAATAGCCATTAAATTTAGAAAGCCATTAGGGAGCCGTTGAGTGCAAAAATAGCTATGTATTAAAATTATTAATACAAGCTCACTAATATTTCTTTCTTTGGAATATGCTTCACGTTCAAGAATTTGGAACAAAGTTATGTGTGTGTGTGTGTGTATATATATATATATATATATATATATACTTGTGCACTGTGTGTGTCAAAATTTATATCTTCAATACCACTAACTCACTTTGTAATGGTTCATTCTAAAAACACTATACATAGTAGGGTACAATAGAACATTGCATTTTCTAAATTTTGGTCTTATCTTAATATAGTAACAGATCTTTTAAGTGTGGCACGTTGCATCCCTTAACATTGAAATTCACTACGATTTGCATCAATTTCACAATCTCATGCTCCAGGCAACTTGCAGCATTTGAAAGTTCAGTGATGCAAAAAGTAGCGTGTTTCAACGTTAAGGTATACAATGCATCGTAGCCGGTTTTAAGTTAATATATTCTGTCAAGAGAATGGAAAATTTAAGTGGCTTTAAAGTTAGGGAATACAATGTGCCACTTCAACGTATCGTTGCTAAAGTGACACGAGGGCATATTCACTAAATTCTGTTATTACATAACAATGTCCATATCAAGTAAGCAAAAATAAATTTAAAAAGGCAAAAAAATGGTTATCTTAACAGGTTACAGTAAGAGTTCAATTACCTGTACTCGCCTGTGCAAAATTGCCTGTCAATCAAAGAAAAAATAGTTAATGCAAAATATAGATACTACACATGAAAGCAGCAGCAACATTGCAAAGAATCATGATATGCACCAAGTAGAGATGACTGATATCCATACAAGAACATTTGAAAGTTGATAAAGCAGGAAGCGAGTTCCAATAAGAAAGATATAGATGTGTATTACTGACTTGCTTGTGTGGCAGTGCAATACATTTAACAAGCAAAAGGCTTACTTAACTACGTAGAGTAACACCACAAACAATGGCAATATTCAGCACCGTGAAGCTTTAAATCAACAAATTCTTTACAAAACTCTCCGAAAAAGACGAGACAATAATTTGAGAAGTGCATTTGGCAATCAACAGAAATATAACCCCATATGTAACGCTATCTCTAAATACATTTCATTGCGCAGTCTTGTCCTCTTCATCTTTCTGTTAATCATCTATAATAATTCCCCTCAAACGAAATCAGATTTACGACTGTGTTTTAATAAAATACCAAACCCTAATAGACCGAAATACAACCTACACAGAAATCCATTCCGACAAGCAAATGATAAATCGATAAATTGAGAATTGCAATACTTAAAGCAAGTACAAGTATTGATAAGAAAATGGACAACAGTTTACATATATAGGCAAGCAATTACAGTGTGGAAAGGGAGAGAAGGGAGATAGATACAGGGGAAGGGGGGTGTGTGTGTGTGTGTGTGTGTGTGTGTGTGTGTGTATACCTGAAGTTTTCGGCGGTTTTGGGAGCGATGTCGGCGAAGAGTTCCATCTTGATACGACCGGCGGGGATAGAACCGATGGTGATATCGAAGAATACGATTGGGTTTTTAGGGTTTGCTGGTCTCTGATGCCACTCCACTCCCCCAACTGCTGCTGCTGCTGCGTTGTTATTATTATTCGCCATTCTTTTACAGAGAGATTCTTTGGAGAGAGAGAGAGAGAGGGTTCTAGACTTCTAGCCTTCTAGGATTTATGCCTGTTTTTAAACCTTGATCAGGGACAGAGAGTAACAAAGTTTAAATTTGCGAAATTTGAGACATAAATGGGGAAAAAAAAAAATTAACACATTATTATAAGGATAAATATTACTCATTTAAATAATTGGTCTTTTTAGAACAATTAACAAATGATTGGTTTAGTTCAATCAACAAATGACAGTATCACCTGTCACAACATCACCTGCAGTGCCACGTCACCAGCATGTCATCAATATTGGAAATGTCATGTGATAATGTCACATCATCAATAATGATATCATTGATCACGTGGCACTGCACATCAGTATTGATGATGCAGCAAGTGTCATGACACTACCACAGTTCTCTATAGAATAATGACCCTACTCTTTGAGAATGTATAAAATGAAATTGATTTTTGTACAATTTTATTACAGGATGTATTGTCAAATTGAAAAATATATTATTTTTTATTTTTAATGTGAAATCATATCTTATCAACAATATATTAACATTAATATCTATAATTATAGTTTTTAAATTATAAATAAAGATAAAATTTCTTCTTGATGAATTATTAAAAAAATAAAATATATTAAAAACTAAAAAAATATTTAAAATTAACTCTTATTTTATACTACCTCTGTCCCAAATTGTAAGACCCTCTGACTTTTTTATGCATTTTAATGTGCTCGGATCGGGTACTTGTGAATTATATTTTTTAATTTTTTTTATTTGTATAAAAATATAGAATCTATGTATTTATACAAAACAAAAAAAATTAAAAATATTATTTATAAGTACCTGTCTAAGTACATTGAAATGTGTGAAAAACAAAAATGTCAAAGTACATTGAAATGCATGAAAAAACAAAAAAGTCAAACAAAATGGAACGGGAGAATGCTAATTATGAGTTGGTATATATTAAATTTTCATAAACGCTTAACTTATTTTCTGAGAAGAGGGAACTTAATTTCTGAGAAGAGGAAACTAATAAGAGCATCTCCAACGGGACTGGCTAAAAATGGTTGGCTAAAATAATGTTTGTTGAACCTGTAAGGTATTTGCTGAACCTATAAGGTTTTGTACTCCAACGGGTGTTGGCTATAATAGTTGGCTATAATTTAAAATTAGTATTTTATTATTATTTCAAGTTGTTATAAATAGAATGTATTCTTTTAATATGGTAATAGATGACGTGTAATTTTGCTACAGGTCTTTATGGTTCGACAAATATAGCCAATATCACGGGGTTGGCTAAAATTATACACAAGGGGTTTGTACCGTTGGAGTGCAATTTTTTTTACACAATCTCTATAATTTTTATTTAAGGTAGTCCACCTAGATTTTTAGCTAAGGGTTTTTCCCCATTGGAGATGCTCTAAGGTTACATTAACGTGTACAGTATAGTGGTGAAAATTGACCTTGCTATTTTACCAAGGTTATATTAATGTGTACGGTGGTGCAAATACACCTTACTACTTTACTACTGTTCACTCTTGTAGATTTACAAGTGAAAAAAAATCCTTCACCCCTGTTGGGCCACAGGCCCACCTAGTTAGTAAAGCCTATTAAAGGCACACTTAGAGGCTCTATAAATACTCTTGTAACACCCACTTGTAAAAGGGGGGCATTTTAATATACACTACTTCAACAATGGCGCTAGAAGGAGCTCTAACCTCCCCCTAGAAAATTTTAAACAACTACCAAACATCAACACTAACTAATCAACAGATCGAGCATCAATATTTCATAATCGATCCCAATTCTCCGTTTGAAGCGAAGAATGGCCGATGGAGCTCAAGGAAGGAGTAAACAACCAGCCACAAACACTCGCGATGTTCAAAGTGTTAAGCACGTTGAAAAACCTAAAGTTTTGATGGCTCCACAAGCGTTGTTTAATTCAGTTCTGTTGAGTATTGAATACAGTAAAAGAATACAGAGGGGGGGGTGAATGGATTCTTGAACTTTTCTTTGGCTCGAGTCTATGTATCAGATAAGTGTTTGTGTGTGCAAAGGTGTAGGTGCGGATAAAGAACAACGCAAGACACAATATCACTTTAATCTAATGTATTATTAGATAAAGGTTGCTACAACCTGTGAATACAAATGATAGTATTCTCAGCTTCGTTTTTCTCAGAGAGATATAGCTTACAGTGTCTGAAAAACTTGACTCTCATAAAGTTTTAAATTGCTAAGGAAGTGAGGCTGTATCCTTATAGAGTATGGATACAACCTACTTACTACAAATAAGGTAGCTAAACAAATTACTTTCTAGTCTGTCTATCCTATTTGAGTAAGAGTCCAAACGATTACAAATTTGACTTTGCAAAGCCTGTTCAGATCCACTTCTTTAGCCCTTTGTCTCTTCTATATCTCTCCAAGCTTCTTTGTAGGCTTTCCAGAGCACGTTACAGATTGTGGTCCATAAAGTGCATTGGCTTGTTGCAGGTTTCAGACTTGTACAATTTCTTCAGTATTTTGTCTCCAAGAATGTATTCGAGAAGTGACTAGGTAAGTGATTCGAGAACTAGAATTGACTTGATCGATAACTCTGAGTTCTCGAATACTGTTATATTGACATATCGAACCACTTCTCGAATAGCTCTTTTCTCTGGGAATCCTTGAGTTCTCGAATATAGCATTGTGACTTGTCGAATCCCTGAGATCTCGAATAGCTTTCTGAGTCCTTGAGATATCGAATGGAACTTTGACTTGTTGACTCTTTGAGAACTCGAATGCCACTTTGACTTGTTGACTTCTTGAGTTCTCGAATAGAGTAGTAGACATATCGAATCTCTGAGATATCGAATGAGATATCGAACAGTGTATTCAGAGATATCGAATAGTGTCTTGAGATATCGAATCCCTGACTTCTCGAATGCTGGACTTCTCGAATAGACAAATATACTTCTCGAATTGGTACTTAGGCAAATTCTTCATTTCTTCAAATCCCAACTTTGATTATTTGACAGTCTTTATCTTCTTGCTTGAGGCATGAACCTTGGAACTTCTTTCAAGCATTATTCTTGACTATATAAGTACAGTTACACAACTAGGATTTGGTGCCTATTACAAGTACAGAACAAATAGAAACTCTACAACTAGAGGTTCCCTCAGTTAAGAGGTCATGTACGTAATGCAGAGCATTACAAACAATTAGGCTTGTTATTAGATGTATACAGGCATGCCTCTGTGACTAACAATCTCCCCCAAATTGTGAGTAAGACCCTTAGTCACAATTTCATGTCTGATAACAAGCCTAACATACATAAAGATAAATCTTGACAAGTACATGTATGAAATTGATTGAATATTATTACAAAGAAAGCATTCTTACAGTTATGAAGAGATACTAGCCATTTTCCTTTGATTCTCCTCTTTGAGATTTGGCTTGTAGATCCTCCTTTTCTTTTTCTTCCTTGGCTTTCTTTGCATCACTCATTGCCTGGATGATGTCTTCCATGGCAGTGAGTTCTTCAATGAGAGGTGAGCCAGATAGGTCTCTGATGACTTCATTCAGTTTGGCTTCAGAGTAAGAGCTAATGTAATCCATTCTAATCTTCACATTTCTGCCATATTTCATGTATTCCACAATGTAAGGATTATACTTGACTCTGCATAACCCTTTAGCTCTCAATTCTTCAACTTTGGCTTCTAGAGCAGCTAACTATTCTTCTCTCTTTATCTTCAAGGCTTCATTCTTCTTTCTCAACTCTTCCTCATGATCTCTTTTCATCTTGATAAAATGAGCTATCTCAATTTTCCACCTTCTCTCCTTTTCATTCTCAAGGTTGAGTAGCACCATTATTCTTTGTAGATCATGTAACTTGCCCCAGTGTTCACACATGCCTTGCTTGAATCTCTTGAGTCTCCCATCAGTGTATTTGAACTCCAGGCAGTCATCAACTATAGCTACATGATAGATTCTCTGAGCCAGTTGATATGCTATCTCATCTTCATCATAGTCTATGTTGAGACAGGGCAAGTCTAGTCCAGGAATGATTGTGAGTGCCTGAGATGTAGATGTCTTCACCTTTCTTGCCCTTCTGGCTGACATCTTCCATTTCAGCTTCTTTTCTTTGTTGCTTGAGAAAAATTTAAGACCTTTGTCTTTGGACCATTGTAGTATACCATTAGCAGTATGCTTTTTGATATACACAAGTGGTTTCTTGATTAGCATCTCCTTTTTTTGAGTTGGCAAAGCAGTTGCAGAAGCGATTGATTCAGATTTTGGTAGGTCATTGCTAACAGCATTCACCCTAGACTCAGAGTCTTGTGTTGTGGTAAGATTACTATTAGTAATGCCTAAGACTTGCTGTTTTCCACTCTTTCTCTCATACACCTTTCCACCATCTCTGTCATCATCTTTTTTCTTGCTTTTACCATCCCTTTTCTCCTTATCATCACCACCCTTATTCCTTCCTTGAGATCCACCTTTGCTGCCACTCTTGTCTTGATCATCCTTATCTTTGTCTGACTTTCCCTCTTTAGCAATAGGCTTGATGTCTGACTGAGAGTTGATAAACTTCACCAGAATGTCAAGAGCCTCTATTTCAGATTTAGATTTTCCACTTCTTGAATGTAGAACTCCAGCCAAAAATTTTATTGTAGACATGTTGTTTGATTTGAGGTGTTGGCCAAATCTGAAGGCAACAATGTCTTGATTCTTTTCATATAAAATACAGTGAGGCTGAGGAACTACTTGAGGCAATTGAGATTTCATGCACTTGGTGAGAATCTCTTTGAGTATATTATTGTTTGATGAGTTATTCCTTTCTATCTTCCTGATAATTGTTCCAAGTTCAGAGCTAGATAGAATATGCAAAGCTTCAATGTGGATGTGAAAGAGGTTCTTGGCAGTGTGGACTAAGACTTCTCTATCATTGGTAGTGATGATGGCATAAGGATTAGTTTGAACAATTTCTCTTCTCACTACAGTGACTAGAAACATATCTTGCACAAGAAGCTTGATGTAGTCAAAGTAGTGGAAGTTTGCCCTTCTTCTCAGCTCATGTAGGTGCTTCAGAAAGGCTATGTCATGGTATAGTTTAGAATTTGCAGTTTCTTGACATACCCTTTGAGTAAGAACATTTCTGAATTCTGAAGGTTTAGCTTGAAGAGATTGCTTAGCAATGTCAGGAATGTCGAATTCATATTCTGGGGAGTTCTCTTCAGTTTCAGATGGAGGGATAGATGGAATCTTGGCCTCTTCATCTACAGCCACTTTCTTCAGTTTTTCCTCCTTGGATGTTGCCTTTAATTTCTCAGACTGATTTGACTTAGCAGTTCTTGGTTGACCACCCTCATTTATTGTAATGCCTTTCTCCTCAGGCTTCTCCCCCTTAGATTTTGAGTTCCTTAATGTCCTCTTCTCCCCCTTAGGCTTGTTGTCAGGCACAGAGGCTGTAGAAGTGACCTTTGGGTTGGAAGAAGCTTCAGGTAGAGGGAGTCCCATATGCTTCATTATGGCAGAAAGTATCTGTTGTTGGTTGAGAAGAACATCAGCATTGGCAGTGGCTTGAATGTCCAACTTTTCATTGAGAGCAGCAACAATGTCTGTTAACTGAGCATTGGATGTCTTGAGATTGACCACCTCCTTTTCTAGAGTATCCACCTTGGTGAATAACTCAGTGGCCTTGAAACCAGAGATAGATTGTTCCTTGAGTCTTTGTATTTCATATTTGGTCATGTCATGCATAGGGACCTCAGTTACCAGCTTATCCCCATATTGATTAGCAAAAAGAGTCCTGGTCATGGCATTAGCTTCAGTTGTCTGATTAGATAGGCTCTGAACATGAGTTGCTAGGTGGCTGACTGTTCCATGAAGCAAAGCCAAACCATTTTCCATCTTGGT
This sequence comes from Kitagawia praeruptora, assembly GCA_037693485.1. NCBI lineage: Eukaryota > Viridiplantae > Streptophyta > Magnoliopsida > Apiales > Apiaceae > Kitagawia > Kitagawia praeruptora. The sequence goes on along the minus strand of CM075351.1, from coordinate 138,418,124 downwards.
GCAAGAAGATTTGCATTCCTGAATGGTTTTGAGGACAGGATCTAAAGATGGAAATTTGACAGCAAATTCCCTTTGAATTGCACCTACTTCCTGGGCTATTGTATCACATACTTGATTGACTTCTGTTTTAACTCCCTTTCCAAGGTAGTAAGCAGCCTTGAGGAAGCCTTTGTAAGAATCATTCATGGCCTCATACACTTCACCAAGGGTCAGAGATTTGGCATTGGAACCTAGTGAAGTGATGTATTCCTCCCTGAGATATTGAAGTGCTTCATCAAGAGTAATTTCATATTTTCCTTGCAACCAAGCATCTACATTGCCATCTCTCTCAGCATCATCAACTATCTTTGTCTTCTGCATCTCCACATCATCCCTATGGCATAGCAGAATGGCCTCATAGTCTGGGTTAGGGATGTTGGAGGTGACCAAATGTTGAGCAATCTTGACAAACTGAGGAATCTGATCCACAACTAAGCTTTGAAGTGCTTTAACCGTCAATTGTGGTGGAACAGACCCTGATCCTGAAGCACTGTCATGTTGCACAGGCTTCAACCATTGTGACAAGAAGTCAGAGCTAGAGCTAGGCAAGCTAGACTCCTCAGTTACAGATGCAACTTCTGTAACCGAATGGATTGACTCTACTACTGGTGTCTCCACAGAAGTGGGATGAGTTACACCAGCAGTTGACACAGGCACAGAGTCTCTAGTGAAAACTAGTGAATCCTCTATGTTTGTGATGGTGTCATTAGGAGATGCCCCAGCATGCATTCCTTCACCATATAAATGTGGGTCCTGGGTGGTGAGCAAAGTGTCATGCACTAAGTCACTTGAAATCATTGGCTCATCAAGAGAAAAGAATTCTTGATGATCAATGCCTTGCACCTCAATTGCTTGAGTTGCAGGCTGCAAAGAAATTTGAGTGGTAGATTGTGGAAGAGGAGTGTCTTGTATATTAGAGTTGGGCAACTCCCCTTGAGAGATAGAGGGAGTTTCAATTGTGATGTGCTCTCCACTCAGTGTAGTGCCAGCCTTATCACTCTCATGTGCTGACTCTGTACAGGTAGTTGCATTGGGGAGGATGCTTGATTCTATAGATGCACCCTGTTGAGAGGATACATCTAGTGAACTGTTTGCCCCTGATTTTACAACTTCAGCCATTTGTGTGACTGAAGAGGTGGTTTTAGTTTTCTTCTTCTTTGGCCTGATTAGGGGTGACTCAGGTGCCTCACTTCCTAATTCTACAGCCAATGCTGCTTCAGATAAAATGGTTAAAGGTGCAGAAGCAACCTGTTTTCTCTTCTTCTCCTTTTTACTAACATCACCATTTTGAGAGGATGATGCAGTTGGCTCTGTGTTTGGTAGAGTGTTTGGTTGAGGTGGTTAGTTAGCAGACCCTGGGTTAACACTGTGTTCTACTTGCTTGGGTCTGGCTAACTCAGATTTGGAGGCAAATGTTGGCAAGTTGTGGGGGTAAAACTCAAATAACTTCTGCATATGGGAAGTTATTACAAGCCTTACATCCACATCATTCCTAGTATCCAAATTACCAAAAATGACTTTGGTCATGGATCTAGGGTAGCCTAATCTACTTTTATCTAAACCAGGTAAATCAGCCACATTTTTATCTAGATAATTAAGTATAGACTGAATAAACCTAGGAAAGAAGATATCATTACCTCTCTTGGTTGTGTTCTTACCAAGTTTTCCATAGAGTTCCTGCATTATGAGCTTTCCAACATCAATTTTCTTATCATAGGCAAGTGAATAGCATATCTGTTGAACAGGAGCACTTAGTTGATCAAAGATGGATTTCCTTCCACTGAATACTTGCAGGAGAGTGGCAAACACATAGCTCCACTCTTTTCGTAGATGTGCCCGTTTTATATTTCCAACCTTGATGGTGTTTGAGTACCTTATTAGTTCAAAGAATTCCACTAGTTGATCTTCTGTTACAAGGCCATCATACTCATTCTAGTGAAGACCCAGGGCCTTGCTCATGTCCTCAGAAGTGATGCTGAACTCTTTACCAAGTATCTTGCAGTTAATGATATAACCCAGACTGCCATCATCTAGAGCAACTGTTTCTGTAATGGCAGTATTCCAAAATTGCTCCAGAATGTCTAGATACAGAGTTGGGTTGGCCGTAAGTGCTTCTTTGATATAAGATTCAGACATCCATTTGACGAAACACTTGTAGTTAGCATTTGGGGCTTCGACATCACTTGAGATAGCAATGAAGTTAGTGTTGAATTTCACAGTTGCCATTGATTCGGAGAGAAGAGAAAAGAGAATGAAGGTTGAAGAAAAAATTTGGCTTTTAGCAGTTAGGGTTTTCAGGGGTTTTGGGAGCTTTGATGCTTGAGAAATCGAATAAAATGAATCGAATAGATGTGAAATTGTATAAGTATGAAGTACTTGAATTGTCGATTAGATGTATGTTTTGTATCGACAAGTCAAGCATTCGAGAAGTAGAAAACAACTATTTGATAAGTCAAGAAAGGCTTATTCGATAACTCAAGCAGGTTGAAAACTCACAGCTGGCAGCTATCTAACTTAGAATAAATTCTAAATTAGGTAAAATTTGTTTTTATGAGTGAATTAAAATTTTAGACAAAAATCCAAAATTGGTTAAGATTCAGCGAGAATTCAGCCTTTTCAAATGATTCGAGAACTCAAATATAGTATTCGAGAACTCAGTCAATCGAGAACTAAAACACTATATTCGAGAAGTCAAGAAAACCTCTATTCGATAACTCTAAAAGACTCTATTCGAGAACTCGAGAGTGCTCTAATGAGACTTGTTAGAGATGTCGAATAGTGAATCACTCGAGAAGTCTGACTTATCGAAATATACTCATCACTCACAAAAATTAATTTTCACTATCTTTTAAAATTCACCAGCCATATTCATTTAAGAATATTCTAGTAAATTAAACAGTGATTTTCTCAAAATTTCATAGAAATTTCAAGTTAACAAGAAAATATGATTTTCCAAATATGCAACAGATTTGAAATATTTATAAATCATATTTCAGCCAACACTTGCTCCAAAAATATTGAGAATTTAGATAAAGTAAGTGTTTACTGCTGCAACAATCTAGATGTTGTATTCACCTAGCCAGAATCTGAAGAATTCAGCATTCCAATCTCACTAACCAACCTTGTGAAGGTGGCTTCATCTAATGGCTTAGTGAATATATCAGCTAGTTGTTTATCTGTAGAAACATAATGCAACTCAATGGTTCCATTAGTTGCATGTTCTCTTATGAAATGATATCTGATGTCAATGTGCTTTGTCCTAAAATGATTGACAGGATTGGCAACTATAGAGATTGCACTTGTGTTGTCACACATGATTGGAATTCTTTCCAACAGAAGTCCATAATCTCTAAGTTGATTTCTAATCCAAAGCACTTGAGCACAGCAACTTCCAGCAGCTATGTATTCAGCCTCAGCTATAGAAGTTGACACAGATTGTTGTTTCTTGCTATACCAAGAGACTAACCTTTGTCCAAGAAACTGGCAGCTACCTGAGGTGCTTTTCCTATCCACTCTGCATCTAGCATAATCAGCATCAGAATAACCAACCAGATTGAACCCTGTGTCCTTAGGATACCATAAACCCAAGTTTGGAGTGCCCTTCAGATATCTAAAGATCCTTTTTATAGCAACCAGATGTGATTCTTTTGGATTTGATTGAAACCTTGCACACAAGCATGTAGCAAACATGATGTCTGGCCTACTTGCAGTGAGGTATAGTAGAGAACCAACCATGCCTCTGTAGACTGAGATATCTACTTTCTTGCCTTTAGCATCTTCATCCAATTTAGTGGCAGTGGCCATGGGTGTCTTTGCAGGTGAGCAATCTTCCAAGTCAAACTTCTTCAATAAATCCTTGATGTACTTGGTCTGACTGATAAAGATACCATCCTTCCTTTGACTGACTTGCAACCCAAGAAAGAATGTCAACTCTCCCATCATACTCATCTCATATCTGCTCTGCATGAGTTTAGAAAATTTCTCACACAGCTTCTCATTTGTAGAACCAAAAATGATATCATCCACATAGATCTGAACTAGGATAAGATCATCACCATGCTTCTTGTAAAACAGTGTCTTGTCCAGTGTACCTCTAGTGAATTGATTTTCAAGAAGAAATTGTGATAAAGTATCATACCATGCCCTTGGAGCCTGCTTAAGTCCATACAGTGCCTTAAGCAGTCTGTAAACAAATTCTGGAAAGTGTGGATCCTCAAAGCCAGGTGGTTGTTGCACATAAACTTCTTCTTCCAACTCTCCATTCAGAAATGCACTCTTGACATCCATTTGATACACTTTAAAGTTTGAATGAGCAGCAAATGCCAAGAATATTCTGATGGCTTCCAATCTAGGAACAGGGGCAAATGTCTCATCATAATCAATGCCTTCCTGTTGAGAGTATCCTTTTGCAACCAACCTTGCTTTGTTTCTTACTATTAAACCATCTTCATCCATCTTATTCTTCAGAACCCATTTTGTTCCAACAATGGTTCTATTCTTTGGTGCAGGCACTAGTTCCCATACTTTGTTCCTTTCAAATTGATTCAGCTCCTCTTGCATGGCAACAATCCAATCTGGATCCAACAGTGCATCATCAAGTTTCTTAGGCTCAACTTGAGATAGAAAACAGCCATAGAGGCACTCATTCTGAGTAGCTCTCCTAGTCCTTACTCCTGCATTAGGATCTCCAATGATTTGTTCTGCAGTGTGTGATCTATCCCATTTCCTTGAGTGCTCAGCCTGATTACTCATTCTTGATGTTGTTTCATCATCCAAATCATGATCATTCTCATTTCCTCCCCCTGTGAGATTGCTACTACTCATAGGTGTGCCTTGGAAGCTTGTTTCTTCACTGTTGATTGGCACAAATTCTTCTCTTGTGTCATCATTGACTTGAGTTTGTTGAACTTGAGTTTCAACTTCAGTTTCAAACTCTTCATCAGAATCATCTAGATTATCAAACCTTAATGGATCTTTATCTTCATCATTGGCTTCTTCTAGTCCAGGTAGTTTGCTGTCATCAAATGTCACATCTGTGCTTTCCATAATTTTCTTTTGACTGATGACATAAACTTTGTATGCAATTCTTTCCATAGAGTAGCCAAGAAAAATTCCTTCAAATGCTTTTGCATCAAACTTCCCAACATATTCAGAATTATCCTTCAATACAAAGCATTTGCTTCCAAAAGTATGAACATACTTTAGAGTGGGCTTCTTTCCAGTCATTAAGTTGTAAGGTGTCTTTCCAGTGTTTTTGTTGATGAGGGTTCTGTTCTGGATATAGCATGCAGTGCTTACAGCCTCAGCCCAAAAACATGTAGGCATCTTTGCATCAAGTAACATTGTTCTAGCAGCCTCAATTAGAGTTCTATTCTTCCTCTCAACAACTCCATTTTGTTGTGGAGTCCTTGGAGCTGAGAATTGCTGAGAAAAACCATTCTCTTTACAGAATGCTTCAAGTATGGCATTTCTGAACTCTGTTCCATTATCACTTCTCAGTGCAATCACACTTGCATTATTGGCCTTTGCTTCCTTGTCAACTTTCTTTATATGCTCAATGATTACTTGTGGAGCCTCATCTTTTGATGCCATAAATTCCACCCATGTATACCTTGTAAAGTCATCAACCATCACCAAGGCATACTTCTTTCTTCCTAGTGACATAATATTGACAGGCCCAAAAAAATCCATATTAATGAGTTGTAGGGGCTTGGTTATTGATGTCACTGTCTTTGACTTGTGGCTTGATCTTTTTATCTTTCCTTTTTGACAAGCCTCACACACTCCTTCTTGACAGAATTCAAGTGTGGGCATGCCTCTAACTAACTCTCTTTTGACTAGAGAATTAATGGCTTTGAAGTTCAGGTGTGATAGTTTCTTGTGCCACAGCCAACAATCTTCATTTGATGCTTTTGAGTAAAAGCAACAAATTTTGTCCTTGTTTGCAGAATCCATATTGGCTACAAACAGGCTTCCTTTCCTTACTCCAGATAGAACAAAATCACCAGTCTTCTTGTGGGTGATCAAACATTCATCTTTGTCAAAATCCACCTTGAATCCTCTATCAGTAAACTGACCAGCACTTAGTAGATTATGCTTGAGTCCCTTGACCAGTGCTACATCTTCAATGATGACATTTCCAACTTTTAACTTGTCATATCCCAATGTGTTACCCATGCTGTCATCTCCAAAAGCAACCATTGGGCCAGCCTTTTCCTCATACTGTGATAGCAGGGCCATATCACTAGTCATATGATTTGAGCATCCACTGTCCAAAATCCACATGACCTTCTTTTCACTTTCTTTGCCCTGCAAACACAAAGGTATTACTTCTCCTTTGGTACCCAAACAAGTTTGGGTCCATGTGACTTAGAAACAATTTTATCATAAACAACATGCTTGTCAACTTTCTTGGTGTTAGTCTTCTTGTCACTGTTAGAAGTCTTAGAACCTGAGATTTCAGACTTAGGTGACAGAGGTACCTTCCTAGCTTTAGGAGGACTCGAAGACTTTGACCTGGTGTAGTGTGTGTGAGAATTCTGACTGATACAACCATCAATGAATTGCCTTCTCAAATTGAAACAACTAGTCATAACATTCATATTGCATGGCATACAGTCAAATTTATCACAAAATGGTGCATCTCTATGTCTTAGAGGCACAGAACAATCATAAAAAGGTTTAGACACACTACCAGCAGGTTTCTTGCATGCATGAGTTAAATGATTGGTACTAAAATATTTCTGACAAGTTTTCCTAGGGGCATTAGGCATATAAGCATAGTTGTTATCTTTGTTAATCCCTAACTTGCCAATTCTGTTCTGTTTCTTCTTAGTCACTTTCTTCTCTGATTCACTCTTCCCAGCTGAAACAAACTTAACAAACTTCTTGGGTCTTATCCTATCACCTACTGGCTCCTTGGTCTTTGACTTGACACTCTCACTCTTGGAAGATGCTTGTTGTTCATTGGATTGTGCCTCATCCTCATCATTCAACATTTGTTTGATGAGTAAGGCATCCTCATCAATTTCAAATGTTGATTCCTTAAAAATTGGATTTTCAGTCTTTTTCAAAATGTGAGGCACTTCCTCATGAACAACTGTGTCATCTTCAATGACAACATAGCCTTTTCTCTGTTTAAGAGTGTCATAATCAAGTCCAATAGCAGCCTTGGGTTTTGCTTGAATTTTCTCACAGTAGGATTGGACTAGACCAGATGATTTCTTAAATGTTTTAGTTTGAATTCATTTTCAGCTAATTCATCCCTAAGAGCCTTTTCCACTTGACTAGTACATAGAACCTTATTCTGCAGGTATTCAACTTCTTTCTTAAGGTTTTCTACTTACATAGCAGTTAGCTCAAGTTCCTCATTCTTTTTGGTTGACATTTCATTTCTAGTAGACAGTTTAGCAATTTCTTCATTAGCAACAGTCATACTAGTATGAATATTAAACATCTCAACAGATAGTTGTTCAATCATGCATTTATACTCAGAAACAGACATATCTATAGTAGTGAGAGATGGTACCTGAGAGCTTGATGGAGATGTGTCATCCTTGGAGTTGGCCATCAAGGCATAGTTGCAAAATTCTTATTCCTCTCCATCACTATCAGAATCATCACAACACTTCCCTTCAGCAATGTAGGCCTTACCTTGTGTCTGCTTTTTCAGAAGGGCCTCATACTTAGCTTCGAGCTCAAGAAACTCTCTATCCTTCTTTTTAGGCTTTGTGCATTCACTGGCAAAATGCCCTAGGTCATTGCATCTATAACACCTTACAGATGACCTATCCACATGGCTAGTTTTGAACTTATTCTTATTTGGTTTCACAGGTGCCTTGCTCTTGTTGAATGAATGGTTTTAGGTTTTAGGTTTGAAGGGTTGGTTTCTCTTGAATCTGATGTTTGGGAATTTTCTGGCCATAAAAGCATATGAAGTATTTTCCATCCCATCTAGTTCTTCAAGAGTATAGAACTCATCTTCCTCCTTCTCCTCAACAGGTTCACTTACCTTAGCTTCAGTTTCTTCATCATCTACTATCTCCTCTATCCTTAGCTGGCTTATAGATGCTTCTAGGTCTTGAATAGATTTGATGACAATCAAGGCACATGATGTGTTTATCATTCTGCCTTGGTTTGCTTGGATAGCCCTTTTCTGAAGCAACTCAAGCTCATGAGTCTTTAAAACCCCATAGAGCACATCATAAGTGATTTTGTTCAAATCTCTTTCCCTTAGAGAGATGACCCTTTGCTCTAGATGGTTTGGTGAAGATAGCAGAAACTTCATGTTTAACTCCTTAGTGCCGTAAACCTTGCCATTCATCTGTAACTCAGTAACTAGCTTGTGAAATCTCTCAAACATCTCAGTAATGCTTTCCTTGGGCTGTGCCATGAAAGCCTCATACTGTGTGACCAGTATCTGTTTCTTATTTTCCCTGACCTCATCAGTTCCTTCACATAACACCTCAATGTGATCCCACATTTCTTTGGCAGATGTGCATGATGCAATGTTTGCAAACATTGACATGTCCATGAATCAATAATTAGCAACATGAGGTGACTGTCAAGAGCAACCTTCTCCTTTTCTGATTCTGTCCATTTGGATGGTTCCTTGGCCTCATAAGATCTTGGAACAGTTGTGGTTCCAACAGTCTTTTCAGGTATTTCTTGTTGTGGGACAAAAGGACCATTCTTGAGAATCTCAGGATACAAAGGATGAGAGGCTTTGATGAACAACATCATCTTTATCTTCCAGAGGTTGTAATTTTCCTTGTCAAACTTAGGGACATTCACCGTTCCTGTAGTCTTTGGTGTATTCGAACTCATGATCGTTTTTTTGTTTTATAATAAACAGCCCGCTCTTATACCACTTGTTGAGTATTGAATACAGTAAAAGAATACAGAGGGGGGGTGGATGGATTCTTGAACTTTTCTTTGGCTCGAGTCTATGTAGCAGATAAGTGTTTGTGTGTGCAAAGGTGTAGGTGCGGATAAAGAACAACACAAGACACAATATCACTTTAATCTAATGTATTATTAGATAAAGGTTGCTACAACCTGTGAATGCAAATGATAGTATTCTCAGCTTTGTTTTTCTCAGAGAGATATAACTTACAGTGTCTGAAAAACTTGACTCTCAAAAAGTTTTAAATTGCTAAGGAAGTGAGGCTGTATCCTTATAGAGTATGGATACAACCTACTTACTACAAATAAGGTAGCTAAACAAATTACTTTCTAGTTTGTCTATCCTATTTGAGTAAGAGTCCAAACGGTTACAGATTTGACTTTGAAAAGCCTGTTCAGATCCACTTCTTTAGCCCTTTGTCTCTTCTATATCTCTCCAAGCTTCTTTGTAGGCTTTCTAGAGCACGTTACTGATTGTGGTCCATAAAGTGCATTGGATTGTTGCAGGTTTCAGACTTGTACAATTTCTTCAGTATTTTGTCTCCAAGAATGTATTCGAGAAGTGACTAAGTAAGTGATTCGAGAACTAGAATTGACTTGATCGATAACTCTGAGTTCTCGAATACTATTATATTGACATATCGAACCACTTCTCGAATAGCTCTTTTCTCTGGGAATCCTTGAGTTCTCGAATAGAGCATTGTGACTTGTCGAATCCCTGAGATCTCGAATAGCTTTCTGAGTCCTTGAGATATCGAATGGAACTTTGACTTGTTGACTCTTTGAGAAATCGAATGCCACTTTGACTTGTTGACTTCTTGAGTTCTCGAATAGAGTAGTAGACATATCGAATCTCTGAGATATCGAATGAGATATCAAACAGTGTATTCAGAGATATCGAATAGTGTCTTGAGATATCGAATCCCTGACTTCTCGAATGTTGGACTTCTCGAATAGACAAATATACTTCTCGAATTGGTACTTAGGCAAATACTTCATTTCTTCAAATCTCAACTGTGATTATTTGACAGTCTTTATCTTCTTGCTTGAGGCATGAACCTTGGAACTTCTTTCAAGCATTATTCTTGACTATATAAGTACAGTTACACAACTAGGATTTGGTGCCTATTACAAGTACAGAACAAATAGAAACTCTACAACTAGAGGTTCCCTCGGTTAAGAGGTCATGTAGGTAATGCAGAGCATTACAAACAATTAGGCTTGTTCTTAGATGTATACAGGCATGCCTCTGTGACTAACAAGTTCCGAGACCTAGCATTTTAGATCCGTTAAATGGATCTCGTAAGTCAAAGAATGATTCTCGACAATTAGTTCTCACTTCTCAATAGAAACAGATCGGAGCATCGAATAACTTTGTCATCGACGATGAGCTTCGCCGATTGGATTTAGAAAGGCAAATATTGGCTGAGAAAGTAAAGCACAAAAAGAAGATAATCAGATTGCAAAAGGAACTCCATGAGGTATCCAGAGTGAAGAAGGAACTCCGTGAGGTGTCTGAGGGTCATATTCCTACAGAATATCAAACTGAGAATTATGAGTCCTTATGGAGGACATCTATGGGAAGTAAGTATTCTAAGGCGGAGGTGTCCTCTGATTCGTTCTCATCGAGGAAACGCAAAACCAGAAATGAAGAGCAGGAGTACGCTGAGGATGCTGATGAGGATTATGAGGCAGAAGAATCAAGCACGGCTAGCTTATCAGCGAAAGATAATCAAGAGTATTGAAAAAGCTCAGGTAAACAGGGACCTTAAGGTACCGCCAATGGACCAATTCGATGGGTTCACGGACCCCTATGACTTCGTTAACCTCTTTGATGGAAGAATGTCTTTCTTTGGGCACACTGAGGTGGCGAAGTGTCGGTTCTTCCCGACGTGTTTAAAGGGCACATCCCTCATGTGGTTCAACAACTTACCAGCAAGGTCTATAAAATCGTGGATTCACTTGAAAGAAAAATTCATGTCAAGATTCTCTACTAACAAAAAAGCAAAAAAGTTAACGGCCTCTCTCGTGAATATTCGCCAAAGATCAAATGAAAGCCCTCGGGAGTACTTAAATCGTTTTCGAGCAGAGATGATTCAAATCCCAAATTTAGTGGAAAACTTAGCGATGACATACCTGGCGGCAGGAATTGATAGGTCTAGACACAATGCGGTGCTCGAAGAATACTTTGAAAAGGAACCCCAATCACTTCAAGCAGCTATACAGTTGTTTGAACATAGACTAACTCTTCAGGAGGCTGTGGGAAGCATACAGTCTTCTAGATCTCCAAGGGCTAGGATGAATAGGCTACTTGAACAGACCTCTCAATGGGATATCGTCGAGGTGATTGAGGATACCGAGGTGTGCGAAGAACACAAGCAAGATCACCAGTTCAACTAAAGAATGAAGATGGGACCTCATATACATCAAGCAGGTCATTCGCATCACAGGTATCCCCATCCATCTTAAGAAATTCTACCCATAAAAGTCTCCAGTTTGCATCGCCTGTCTCTTTAAGTTATTTAAGTTAATATACAAAGTAAATCTCTAAGCTTTTGTGTAATCAAGTTGCTTTCATGATTCGTTCCGCATGTGAATGAGTTGTGTTTAAAGTCGACATTTGTTTTAAGTTTATTATGAATGAAGGTTCAAGTTGAAGTCAAAATCTTAAACTTTCGTATTTCGTTCACAATGTGTTATGTTACATTTTACTTATCAAAAATTGATATCCATATTTTAAACTTCTAGCATACAAAATGTGCACATAGCTCCCTTCTATGACCTAAAAGGTCATCTAAAGTCGTTTATCCAATAAAAATTCGAGAAAAGCAAAATTCATTTCCAAAGTGACTCGGTCGATCTCCAAACGAAACTCCAAGGTAATATCAACAGAGATCTCCATACATGATTGGAAAAATATATACAAGCAGCACCTATTTTGCAAATCGCCAAGAGACAAAGAAAAGGTAAAAAGAGCTCGAAAGAGCTCAAACACTTCGCCAAATCGCCAAGAAGAAAGGTAAAAATAGCGTCAAAAGGTAAAGGTGAAAAGATAAAAATAACGCCAAATCGCCAAGAAGAAAGATAAAAATAGCGCCAAATCGCAAAATCGCCAAGAAGAAGCACTAAATCTTCATCGACATCTCCAACTTCAAAATGGTGAAAAGGTACAGTTTATGCCAAAAAAATACAAAAGGTAGTAGCGCCAAACAACTCCATGAAGCTCAAGAACTTCTTCGACAACCCCAACTACAAAACGGTAAAAATGTAAATGTTGAGTATTGAACACGATAAAAGAATACAGAGGGGGGGGGTGAATGGATTCTTGAACTTTTCTTGAATTGAGTCTGTGTAGCAGATAAGTGCCTGTGTGTGCAGAAATTAAGGTGCGGATAAATAAACAACACAAGACACAATATCACTTTAATCTAATGTATATTAGATAAAGGTTGCTACAATCTGTGAATACAAATGGTAGTATTCTCAGCTTCGTTTTTCTCAGAGAGATATAGCTTACAGTGTATGAAAAACTTGACTCACAAAGTTACTAAGTTATGAAGTGAGGCTGTGTCCTTATAGAACATGGATACAGCCTGCTTACTACAAATAAGGTAGCTAAAACACATTACTTTCTAGTCTGTCTATCCTTTTTGAGTAAGTGTCCAAACGGTTACAGATTTGACTTTGCAAAGCCTGTTTAGATCCACTTCTTTAGCTCCTTGTCTCTTCTATATCTCTCCAAGCTTCCTTGTAGGCTTTCCAGAGCACGTTACAGGTTGTGGTCCATAAAGTGCATTGGCTTGTTGCAGGTTTCTGACTTGTACAATTTCTTCAGTATTTTGTCTCCAAGAATGTATTCGAGAAGTGACTAAGTAAGTGATTCGAGAACTAGAATTGACTTGATCGATAACTCTGAGTTCTCGAATACTGTTATAGTGACATATCGAACCACTTCTCGAATATCTCTTTTCCATCAGGATTCCTTGAGTTGTCGAATAGAGCATTTGACTTATCGAATCCTCGAGTTGTCGAATAGCTTTCTGAGTCTTTGAGATATCGAATGGAACTTTGACTTGTTGACTCTTTGAGAACTCGAATACCATCTTGACTTGTTGACTTCTTGAGTTCTCGAATAGAGTAGTAGACATATCGAATCCCTGAGATATCGAATGAGATATCGAACAGTGTATTCAGAGATATCGAATAGTGTCTTGAGATATCGAATCTCTGACTTCTCGAATGCTGGACTTCTCGAATAGACAAATATACTTCTCGAATTGGTACTTAGGCAAATTCTTCATTTCTTCAAATCCCAACTGTGATTATTTGGCAGTCTTTAACTCCTTGCTTGAGGCATGAACCATGGAACTTCTTTCAAGCATTATTCTAGACTCTATTTGTACAGTTACACAACTAGGATTTGATGCCTATTACAAGTACAATACAAACAGAAACTCTACAACTAGAGGTTCCCTCAGTTAAGAGGTCATGTAAGTAATGCAAAGCATTACAAACAATTAGGCTTGTTATTAGATGTATACAGGCATGCCTTTGTAACTAACAATCTCCCCCAAATTGTGAGTGAGACCCTTAGTCACAATTTCATGTCTGATAACAAGCCTAACATACATTAAAGATAAAACTTTTAAAAGTACAGGTATGTGATTTGATTGAACACATAAATGAAATTACAAGCTAAATACTTCTTACAGTATGATGAGGTACTAGCCGTTTTCTTTTGATTGCATCTCCATTGCCTTGGCTTGTAGATCATCATATGCTTTCTGTTTCCTTTCTTTCCCCTTTCTTGCAATCTCATCTACTGCTCTCATGATTTCTTTTCATCCTTGTCCCCCTTTTTCTTCTTATCTTCATCACCCTTATCTCTCCTGTGATGTCTTCTCCTCCCATCACCTTTGTCTTCAGAATCATCATCCTTATTTCTCCTAGGTTGAGCCATCTCTGGAATTTCACCAGTTGCAATATAGGTTCTGAGGATATGCAGTGCCTCAATTTCTTCAGCATTTCTGGCTCCAACCTTCTTCTGTAATTGATCAATGATAGCAATGATCAGTCTGTGATTTCTGGAGGTGAGATCATGAGGAATGACCAATTGCTTGATATCTTCAATTCTGGTACCAGACTGATAAATAATTGTCCATGGCTTCTTGATCACTTCTGGTAGCCTTGTAGGTTGACCATTCCTCAAATCATCAAACAGACTTTTGCTGTTCTCATTTTTCTTCTCAATGATCTCAAGTATGGCATCTATCTCTGAGTGCTTTAGGTCTTGTAGAGTCTGGTATGTTAGATGCCATATCTTTAGTTTGGAAACCATCACTATCTCCTTGACCCATATATTGTTGACTTTCTTGGGGATGACAGTGATGTAGTCTATCTGCTTCTTCACCTCCCTCAGATAAAACTGAGTGTCACCAACCTGTTCCCTTATGGCTTTCAGAAACTCCAAGAAAGCTTTATCATGATAGTCATTGGAGTTAGCAACTTCTTGTAGCTTGGCCTCAGTAACAACTTTGACTTCTACAGGCTTGGCACTCTCAGATATAGAGATTGGAGGTTTGTCAGATGGCATACTCCCTGCAACCACTGTGGTAGTTATGGATTGCTTTTGTCCTCCAGGAGTAGTGATGTGCACAGTTGGTAAGGTGACAACTGGCAAGATAGATGGAGGCTCATCTACTTTGGCTTTTCCCTTGCCAGGCACATTTGTTAGAGACTTAGAAGCCCTTTGTTGACCACCCTCTTTGATTATTATGCCTTTTTCTCCCTTTGTCTCCCCCTTTGAATTTGAGTTCCTAGCCTTCTTCTCCCCCTTAGGCTTGTTGTCAGGCACAGAGGCTGTAGAAATGTCCTTTGGGAGTGAAGATTCATCAGGTAGAGGGAGACCCATATGCTTCATCATTGCAGCTAACATGGATTGTTGATGCAGAAGGACATCAGCTGTGGTGGATGCTTGAGTGTCCAACTGATCATTTAGCAATGCAACCTTTTCTGTGAGATGAGCATTGGTCTTGGTGAGAGTAGCTACCTCCTGCTCAAGAGTGTTGACCTTAGTGAATAACTCATTGGCCTTGAAGCCAGATAAAGATTGATCTTGCAGCCTCTTCACTTCATATTTAGACAATTCATGCACAGGGACATCAGTCACTAGTCTATCTCTATAGATATTTTTGAACATTATCCTCAGCATGGCATTGGCATCTGTAGTCTGGTCAGATAGATTCTGAAATTTATGCCCCAGACCTGTGACAGCATCTTTTAGCACAGCCAGCCCATTGTCCACCTGAGTGCAGGTAGAGTTGCAGTGTTTGATGTCCTTGAACACACTGTCCAATTGAGGAAATTTAGCATCAAAGGCCCTCTTGACTTCTGCTACTGAGGAAACCCTTGTAGGAGTCATTTACAGCTTCATACACTTCACCAGGTGACAGGGATTTTGCATTGGAGCCCAGTGAAGTGATGTATTCCTCCCTGAGATACTGAAGTGCTTCATCGAGAGTAATATCATATTTTCCTTGCAACCAGGCATCTATGTTGCCATCTCTCTCAGCATCATCAATGATCTTTGACTTCTGCACTTCCACATCATCCCTATGGCATAACAGAATAGCCTCATAGTCTGGATTGGGCATGTCTGCAGTGAGAAGGTGCTGAGCAATCTTTGTGAACTCAGGAATCTGATCCACAATTAAGCTTTGAAGTGCTTCAACCGTCAATTGTTGTGGAACAGACCCTGATCCTGAAGCACTGTCATGTTGCACAGGCTTCAGCCATGTTGACATGAAGTCAGAGCTAGAGCTAGGCAAGCTAGTCTCCTCAGTTACAGATGCAACTTCTGTAACCGGATGGATTGACTCTACTACTGGTGTCACCACAGAAGTGGGATGAATTACACCAGCAGTTGACACAGGCACAGAGTCTCTAGTAAAAACTAGGGGAACCTCTGTGTTTGTGATGGTGTCATTAGGATATGCCTCAGCATGCATTCCCTCACCATCTAAATGTGGGTTCTGAGTGGTGAACAAAGTGTCATGCACTAAGTCACTTGAAATTATTGGCTCATCAAGAGAAAAGAATTCTTGATGATCAATGCCTTGCATCTCAGTTGCCTGAGTTGCAGGTTCCAAAGAAATTTCAGAGTTAGATTCTGGAAGAGAAGTGTGTTTTAGAGTAGATTTTGGCAACTCCCCCTGAGAGATAGAGGGAGTTTCAAAAGTGATGTGCTCTCCACTCAGTGTTGTGCCAGCCTTATCACTCCCATGTGCTGACTCTATACAAGAGGGTGCATTGGGGAGAATGCTTGATTCTATAGGTGCACCCTGTTGAGAGGATACACCTAGTGAGCTGTGTGCCCCTGATTTTACAACTTCAGCCATTTGTGTGACTGAAGAGGTGGTCTTAGTTTTCTTCTTCTTTGTTCTGTGTAAGGGTAACTCAGGTTCCTCACTTCCTAGACCTAATTCAACAGCTAATGCTGCTTCAGACAAGATATTTAAAGGTGCAGACATTACTTCCTTTCTCTTCTTTTTACTAACATCACCCTTTTGAGAGAATGATGCAGTTGGCTCAGTAAGAGGTAGAGTGTTTGGTTGAGAGGGTTGGTTAGCAGGCCCTGGGTTAGCATTTTGTTCTACTTGCTTGGGCTGTGCTAACTTAGATTTTGCATCAAATGTTGGCATGTTGTGGGGGTAAGTCCTAAACAAACTCTCCATATGGGGAGTTATGTTCAGTCTTACATCCACATCATTCCTAGTTTCCAAGTTACCAAAAATGAGTTTGGTCATGGACTTAGGATAGCCTATTTTATTTTTATCAATCCCAGGCAATTCAATCAATGAAGCATTTTTATAATTAAGTACAGATTGAATAAAGCGAGGGAAGAAAATATCAGTACCTCTCTTGGTTGTGTTCTTACCAAGTCTCCCATATAATTCTTGAAGTATGATTTGGCCAACATCTATCTTCTTTCCATAGGCCAAAGCATATCCAATTTGCTGCACAGGTGCACTGATTTGATCAAAGCTTGATTTCCTGGCAGTGAAGACTTGGAGAAGAGTTGCAAACACATAGCTCCACTCCTTTCTCAGATTCTTTCTGTTTAGCTTTCCAAGGTTAATCCCATCTGAGTAGTTTATGAACTCAAAGAATTCCTCCAACTCTGCATTAGTGGCCATTCTGTCAAATGACTCTTGTTGTAGTCCTAGTGCTTGGTTCATGTCTGCAGTAGTGATAGTGATTTCCTTATTTTGAACCTTGCAGTAGATGACATAGGAAGTGATTGCGTTTTCCAGGGCTACAACCTCCACAATAGCAGTACTCCAGAATTGTTCCAGAATATCGAGATACAGAGTTGGGTTGGCAGAGAGTGCATCCTTGATATATGACTCAGCCATCCATTTCACAAAGCACTTGAAATTTGCATTGGGTGCTTCAACATCACTAGTGAGAGCGATGAAGTTGGTGTTGAACTTTACTGTTGCCATTTGTGTAGAAGAGAGAAAAGAAATTGAAGGTTGAAGAAGAAATTTGGCTTTTCGTAGCTAGGGTTTCAGGGGTTTAGAGAGTGTAGATGCTTGAGAAATCGAATGAAATGAATCGAATAGATGTGAGATTGTATAAGTATGAAGTACTTGAATTGTCGATTAGCAGACTGTTTTGTATCGACAAGTCAGGCATTCGAGAAGTAGAAAACAACTATTCGAGAAGTCAAGAATGGCTTAATCGATAACTCAAGCAGATAGAAACTCACAGCTGGCAGTTATCTAACTTAGAAATAATTCTAAATTAAATAAAATGTGTTTTTATGAGTGAATTAAATTTTTAGATAAAAATCCAAAATCGGTTAAAATTCAGCGAGAATTCAGCCTTTTCAAATGATTCGAGAACTCAAATATAGTGTTCGAGAACTCAATCATTCGAGAACTCAATTACTATATTCGAGAAGTCTAGAATTCCTCTATTCGATATCTCAGAAAGACTCTATTCGAGAACTCAAGAGTACTCTAATGAGACTTATTAGAGATGTCGAATAGTGAATCATTCGAGAAGTCTGACTTATCGAACTATACCCATCACTCATAAAAATTTGATTTTCACTATCTTGTAAAAATTTACCAGACATATTCATTGAAAAATATCCTAGCAAATCAAATAGTGATTTTCTCAAAATTTCATAGAAATTTTGAGTTAATAAAAATATGATTTTCAACATATGCAACAGATTTGAAATATTTATAAATCATATTTCAGCCAACACTTACTTCAAAAATATTGAGGATTTAGATAAAGTAAGTGTTTACTGCTGCAACAATCTAGATGATGTATTCACTTAGCCAGAATCTGAAGAATTCAGCATTCCAATCTCACTTACCAACCTTGTGAAGGTGGCTTCATCTAATGGCTTAGTGAATATATCAGCTAGTTGTTTATCTGTAGAGACATAATGCAACTCAATGGTTCCATTAGTTGCATGTTCTCTTATGAAATGATATCTGATGTCAATGTGCTTTGTTCTAGAATGATTGACAGGATTGGCAACTATAGAGATTGCACTTGTGTTGTCACACATGATTGGAATTCTTTCCAACACAAGTCCATAATCTCTAAGTTGATTTCTAATCCAAAGCACTTGAGCACAGCAACTTCCAGCAGCTATGTATTCAGCCTCAGCTGTAGAAGTTGACACAGATTGTTGCTTCTTGCTATACCAAGAAACTAACCTTTGTCCAAGAAACTGGCAGCTTCCTGAGGTGCTTTTCCTATCCACTCTGCATCCAGCATAATCAGCATCAGAGTAGCCAACCAGATTGAACCCTGTGTCCTTAGGGTACCATAATCCCAAGTTAGGAGTGCCCTTCAGATATCTAAAGATCCTTTTTATTGCAATCAAATGTGATTCCTTTGGATTTGATTGAAACCTTGCACACAAGCATGTAGCAAACATGATGTCTGGCCTACTTGCAGTGAGGTAGAGTAGAGAACCAACCATGCCTCTGTAGACTGAGATATCTACTCTCTTGCCTTTAGCATCTTCATCCAATTTAGTGGCAGTGGCCATGGGTGTCTTGGCAGGTGAACAATCTTCCAAGTCAAACTTCTTCAATAAATCCTTGATGTACTTGGTTTGACTGATGAAGATACCATCCTTCCTTTGACTGACTTGCAACCCTAGAAAGAATGTCAACTCTCCCATCATACTCATCTCATATCTGCTCTGCATGAGTTTAGAGAATTTCTCACACAGTTTCTCATTTGTAGAACCAAAAATGATATCATCCACATAGATTTGAACTAGGATCATATCATCACCATGCTTCTTGTAAAACAGTGTCTTGTCCAATGTGCCTCGAGTGAATTGATTTTCAAGAAGAAATTGTGATAGAGTATCATACCATGCTCTTGGAGCTTGCTTAAGTCCATACAGTGCCTTAAGCAATCTGTAGACAAATTCTGGGAAATGTGGATCCTCAAAGCCAGGTGGTTGTTGCACATAAACCTCTTCTTCCAACTCTCCATTTAGAAATGCACTCTTGACATCCATTTGATAAACTTTAAAGTTTGAATGAGCAGCAAATGCCAAGAATATTCTAATGGCTTCCAATCTAGCAACAGGGGCAAATGTCTCATCATAATCAATGCCTTCCTGTTGAGAGTATCCTTTTGCAACCAGCCTTGCTTTGTTTCTTATTATTACACCATCTTCATCCATCTTATTCTTCAGAACCCATTTTGTTCCAACAATGGTTCTATTCTTTGGTGCAGGCACAAGTTCCCATACTTTGTTCCTTTCAAATTGATTCAGCTCCTCTTGCATGGCAATAATCCAATCTGGATCCAACAATGCATCATCAAGTTTCTTAGGCTCAACTTGTGATAGAAAACATCAATAGAGGCACTCATTTTGAGTTGCTCTCCTAGTCCTTACTCCTGCATTAGGATCTCCAATGATTTGCTCTGCAGTGTGTGATCTATCCCATTTCCTTGAGTGTTCAGCCTGATTTCTCATCCTTGATGTTGCTTCATCATCCTCATCATGATCATCCTCATTTCCTCCCTCTGTGAAGTTGCCATTACTCACAGGTGTGTCTTGGATGCTTGTTTCTTCACTATTGATTGGCACAAATTCTTCTCTTGTATCATTATTCACTTGAGTTTGTTGAACTTGAGTTTCAACTCCAGTTTCAGTCTCTTCATCAGAATCATCTAGATTATCAAACTTCAATGGATCTTTGTCTTCATCATTGGCTTCTTCTAGTCCAGGTAGTTTGCTGTCATCAAATGTTACATCTGTGCTTTCCATAACTTTCTTTTGACTGATGACATAAACCTTGTATGCAATTCTTTCCATAGAATAGCCAAGAAAAATTCCTTCAAATGCTTTTGCATCAAACTTTCCAACATATTCAGAATTGTCCTTAAGTACAAAGCATTTGCTTCCAAAAGTATGAATATACTTCAGTGTAGGCTTCTTTCCAGTCATCAAGTTGTAAGGAGTCTTTCCAGTGTTTTTGTTGATGAGGGTTCTGTTCTGAATATAGCATGCAGTGCTCACAGCCTCAGCCCAAAAACATGTGGGCATTATTGCATCAAGTAACATTGTTCTAGCAGCCTCAATTAGAGTTCTATTCTTTCTCTCAACAACTCCATTTTGTTGTGGAGTCCTTGGAGCTGAGAATTGCTGAGAAATGCCATTCTCTTTGCAGAATGCTTCAAGTGTGGCATTTCTGAACTCTGTTCCATTATCACTCCTCAATGCAATCACACTTGCATCGTTTGCCTTTGCTTCCTTGTCAACTTTCTTTATATGCTCAATGATTACTTGTGGAGCCTCATCTTTTGATGCCAGAAATTCTACCCATGTATACCTTGAAAAATCATCAACCATTACCAGGGCATACTTCTTTCTTCCAAGTGACATTATGTTAACAGGCCCAAACAAATCCATATGGATAAGTTGTAGTGGCTTGGTTATAGATGTCACTGTCTTTGACTTGTGGCTTGATCTCTTCATTTTTCCTTTTTGACAAGCCTCACACACTCCTTCTTGGCAGAATTCAAGTGTGGGCATGCCTCTCACTAACTCTCTTTTGACTAGAGAATTGATGGCCTTAAAGTTCAGGTGTGATAGTTTCTTGTGCCACAGCCAACAATCTTCATTTGATGCTTTTGAGTAAAAGCAACAAATTTTGTCCTTGTTTGCAGAGTCCATATTGGCTACAAACAGGCTTCCCTTCCTTACTCCAGATAGAGCAAAATCACCAGTCTTCTTGTGGGTGATCAAACATTCATCTTTGTCAAAATTCACTTTGAATCCTCTATCAGTAAACTGACCAACACTTAACAGATTATGCTTGAGCCCCTTGACTAGTGCTACATCTTCAATGATGACATTTCCAACTTTCAGCTTGCCATATCCCAATGTGTTACCCATGCTGTCATCTCCAAAAGCAACCATTGGGCCAGCCTTTTCCTCATACTGTGATAGCAGGGCCATATCACCAGTCATATGATTTGAGCATCCACTGTCCAAAATCCACATGACCTTCTTCTCACTTTCTTTGCCCTGCAAACACAAAGGTATTACTTTTCCTTTGGTACCCAAACAAGTTTGGGTCCATGTGACTTAGAGACAGTTTTATCATAAACAACATGCTTGTTAACTTTCTTAGTGTCAGTCTTCTTGTCACTGTTGGAAGTCTTAGAACCTGAGGTTTCAGACTTAGGTGACAAAGGTACCTTCCTAGCTTTAGGAGGACTTGAAGACTTTGACCTTGTGTAGTGTGTGTGAGAATTGTGGCTGATACAACCATCAATGAACTGTCTTCTTAAATTAAAACAACTAGTCATAACATTCATATTGCATGGCATACAGTCAAATTTATCACAGAAGGGTGCATCTCTATGTCTTAGAGGCACAGAACAATCATAGAAAGGTTTAGACACACTACCAACAGGTTTCTTGCATGCATGAGTTAGATGGTTGGTACTGAAACAGTTCTGACAAGTTTTCCTATGGGCATTAGGCATATAAGCATAGTTGTTATCCTTGTTAATCCCTAACTTGCCATTTCTGTTCTGTTTCTTTTTAGTCACTTCCTTTTCTGATTCACTCTTCCCAGCTGATACAAACTTAACAAACTTCTTAGGTCTTGGCCTATCAACTACTGGCTTCTTGGTCTTTGACTTGGCACTCTCACCCTTAGAGGATGCTTGCTGTTCACTAGATTGTGCCTCATCCTCATCATTCAACATTTGCTTGATGAGTAAGGCATCCTCATCAATTTCAAATGTTGATTCCTTAAAAATTGGATTTTCAGTTTTTCTCAAAATGTGAGGCACTTTCTCATGAGCAGCTGTGTCCTCTTCGATGACAGCATAGCCTTTCCTTTGTTTGAGAGAGTCATAGTCAAGTCCAATAGCTGCTTTAGGTTTAGCTTCAATTTTCTCACAGTAGGATTGCACTAAACCAGATGATTTCTTGAAAGTTTTAAGTTTGAATTCATTCTCAGCTAATTCATCCCTAAGAGCCTTCTCTACTTGACTAGCACATAGAACCTTATTCTCCAAATATTCAACTTCTTTCTTAAGGTTTTCTACTTGCATAGCAGTTAGCTCAAGTTCCTCATTAGCAGCAGTCATACTAGTATGAATATTAAACATTTCAACAGATAATTGTTCAATCATGGATTTGTATTCAGAAACAGACATGTCTATAGTAGTGAGAGATGGTACCTGAGAATCAGATGAAGATGAGTCATCCTTGGAGTTGGCCATCAAGGCATAATTGCAGAATTCTTGTTCCTCTTCATCACTCTCAGAATCATCCCAACACTTCCCTTCAGCTATGTAGGCCTTACCATGTGTCTGCTTTTTCAGAAGGGCCTCATACTTAGCTTCTAGCTCAAGATAATCTCTATCCTTCTTTTTAGGCTTCTTGCATTCACTGGCAAAATGCCCTAGGTCATTGCATCTATAACACCTTACAGATGACCTATCCACATAACCGGTTTTGAACTTATTTCTGTTTGGTTTCACAGGTGCCTTGTTCTTGTTGGCTGAATGGTTTTGAGTTTTGGGTTTGAAGGGTTGATTTCTTTTAAATCTGATGTTTGGAAATTTTCTGGCCATGAAAGCATATGAAGTATTTTCCATCCCATCAAGTTCTTCCAGAGTGTAAAACTCCTCTTCTTCTTCCTCCTTTTCCTCAACAGGTTCACTCACCCCAGCTTCAGTTTCTTCATCATCTGCCACCTCCTCTATCCTTAGTTGGCTTGTAGATGCTTCTAGGTCCAGGATGGATTTGTTGACAATCAAGGCACATGATGTGTTTATCATCCTACCTTGGTTTGCTTGGATAGCCCTCTTCTGAAGCAACTCAAGTTCATGAGTCTTTAGGACTCCATAGAGTACATCATAGGTGACTTTGTTCAAATCTCTCTCTCTTAGGGAAATGACTCTTTGCTCCAGATGATTTGGTGAAGACAACATAAATTTCATATTTAACTCCTTGGTGCTGTAAACCTTTCCATTCATCTGCAACTCAGTAACTAGCTTGTGAAACCTTTCAAACATCTCAGTGATGCTTTCCTTGGGTTGTGCCATGAAAGCTTCATACTGTGTGACCAGTATCTGTTTCCTGTTTTCTTTAACCTCATCAGTCCCTTCACACAACACCTCAATGTGATCCCACATCTCTTTAGCAGACGTGCATGATGCAATGTTTGCAAACATTGACATATCCATGGAATCAATGATGAGCAACATGAGGTGGCTGTCAAGAGCAACCTTCTCCCTTTCTGACTCTGTCCACTTTGATGGATTCTTGGCCTCATAAGCTCTAGGGATTGTTATGGTTCCAACAGTCTTCTCTGGTATCTCTTGTTGTGGAACAAAAGGACCATTCTTGAGAATCTCAGGATACAAGGGATGAGAGGCTTTGATGAACAACATCATCTTTATCTTCCAGAGGTTGAAGTTTTCTTTATCAAACTTAGGGACCTTCACCGTTCCTGTAGTCTTTGGTGTATTCGAACTCATGATCGTTTCTCTGTTTTTGAATAAACAGCCCGCTCTGATACCACTTGTTGAGTATTGAACACGATAAAAGAATACAGAGGGGGGGGGTGAATGGATTCTTGAACTTTTCTTGAATTGAGTCTGTGTAGCAGATAAGTGCCTGTGTGTGCAGAAATTAAGGTGCGGATAAATAAACAACACAAGACACAATATCACTTTAATCTAATGTATATTAGATAAAGGTTGCTACAATCTGTGAATACAAATGGTAGTATTCTCAGCTTCGTTTTTCTCAGAGAGATATAGCTTACAGTGTATGAAAAACTTGACTCACAAAGTTACTAAGTTATGAAGTGAGGCTGTGTCCTTATAGAACATGGATACAGCCTGCTTACTACAAATAAGGTAGCTAAAACACATTACTTTCTAGTCTGTCTATCCTTTTTGAGTAAGTGTCCAAACGGTTACAGATTTGACTTTGCAAAGCCTGTTTAGATCCACTTCTTTAGCTCCTTGTCTCTTCTATATCTCTCCAAGCTTCCTTGTAGGCTTTCCAGAGCACGTTACAGGTTGTGGTCCATAAAGTGCATTGGCTTGTTGCAGGTTTCTGACTTGTACAATTTCTTCAGTATTTTGTCTCCAAGAATGTATTCGAGAAGTGACTAAGTAAGTGATTCGAGAACTAGAATTGACTTGATCGATAACTCTGAGTTCTCGAATACTGTTATAGTGACATATCGAACCACTTCTCGAATATCTCTTTTCCATCAGGATTCCTTGAGTTGTCGAATAGAGCATTTGACTTATTGAATCCTCGAGTTGTCGAATAGCTTTCTGAGTCTTTGAGATATCGAATGGAACTTTGACTTGTTGACTCTTTGAGAACTCGAATACCATCTTGACTTGTTGACTTCTTGAGTTCTCGAATAGAGTAGTAGACATATCGAATCCCTGAGATATCGAATGAGATATCGAACAGTGTATTCAGAGATATCGAATAGTGTCTTGAGATATCGAATCTCTGACTTCTCGAATGCTGGACTTCTCGAATAGACAAATATACTTCTCGAATTGGTACTTAGGCAAATTCTTCATTTCTTCAAATCCCAACTGTGATTATTTGGCAGTCTTTAACTCCTTGCTTGAGGCATGAACCATGGAACTTCTTTCAAGCATTATTCTAGACTCTATTTGTACAGTTACACAACTAGGATTTGATGCCTATTACAAGTACAATACAAACAGAAACTCTACAACTAGAGGTTCCCTCAGTTAAGAGGTCATGTAAGTAATGCAAAGCATTACAAACAATTAGGCTTGTTATTAGATGTATACAGGCATGCCTCTGTAACTAACAGTAAAGTTTATGCCAAAATACAAATAAACTACCGCATAACAGTGCCATGAAGCTCAAGAGCTTCGTCGACATCTCCAACTTCAAAATGGTGAAAAGGTAAAGTTTACTCCAAAATACAAACAAAGTAACGACAAACAACTCCATGAAGCTCAAGAGCTTCGTCGACATCTCCAACTTCAAAATGATGAAAAGGTAAAGTTTACGCCAAAATACAAACAAAGTAACGCCAAAAGACTCCATGAAGCTCAAGAGCTTCGTCAACATCTCCAACTTCAAAATGATGAAAAGGTAAAGTTTACGCCAAAATACAAACAAAGTAACACCAAAAGACTCCATGAAGCTTAAGAGCTTCGTCGACATCTCCAACTTCAAAATTATGAAAAGGTAAAGTTCACGTCAAAATACAAAGTAACGCCAAAAGACTCCATGAAGCTCATGGGCTTCATCGACATCTCCAACAAAATAACTCAGGGTCCTCTCAGACATCTCCAAATTCGCCAAATTTAAAGGAAAAGGATAAAGTATGTCAAGCCTACATTCTAATCACATTAAGGAAGTCTTCGCCAAGGGAAAAGAGCTCCAAAGAAAGAAAAAGGGGGAGTTACAATAGCCCAAGACATGCGAAAGCACGCCAAATCGCCAAATATAACTATGCCACAAAGTTCGTGAACATCAGGGGCCACACAGACATCTCAAAAAAAAAACTCAGAGTCCTCTCGGAAATTTCCAAATTCACCAAATTCAAAGAAAAAGGGTAAAGTCAAGCCTACATTCTAATCACGTCAAAGAAGTCTTCACCAAAGAAAAGATAAGGATTACTCCATTTCGCGAATGACAAACCACGCCAAAAACCCACAAATCTTAAAAGCTTTGACAGTACCTCTGAACTCCCTACTAAAAAAAAGTGAGATAAAACGTCGCCAAGTACACAAAGAAGTCACTCCAAAGTTATGCAACAAATACACCAAGGAATTCAAAGAAAGAAAGAGGGTTATATTAACACTAGGTAATCAACTCAGATTTTTCATTCAAGGGAGAAAAGAGTTTGTCAGCAGCAACAGTATTGTCGTTGGTTAAGTTCTTAGAGCTCTCCTCCAACCTCTCGTTGAGCTCCTTCAAATCCCTCACTTCCTTACGGAGCTTCTTCACCTCAGAGATGTCTACGACGTCCTCAAGATTCAACAACCTCTCCAACTCCATGGACAACTACAAAGTAGAACAAGCAGGAAGTGTATGAAGGCAAACAGATCATATCCAAAACAAAGAAAAACGAAGCAAAATAAATAAAGATAATGATAAGTCGAATACACAATATATAATCAATTACTGTATGAATAAGTAACAAGAACACACGTTTTAACTCTTAAAACTGTTTGGAATTAATAATTCCTCTCTCGGTGATGTAAAGTATCACAGAGAGCTGCTTAGGTTACAAGAATGATATTCGTTCACGATGGATACCCTTCTAGGGTTAACCTAACTGTATTTATAAGATATACAGCTACGTACAATCGTAAATTGATTCTCCTAAAATTAAGCTATACAATTGATATCAATTACGATTGCTACATGTCTTCTAAGTCAACTCAATCTCTTTGACAGCTATCAGTGTTTACGCTTTCAGCGTTTGCGCTTCCAGCAATCAGCGTATACTCAAACTCTGTTACAACTGCTTTCAATAACAAGTTAAACTCTCTTTACCTGTAACACTTAAACACTGACATTAAATCACATCAATTATATCTAACAATCTCCCCCAACTTGTTCATTAAAAAAAATGTACAAGTTCATAATAATTGATGATGTCAAAACTAACAAATAAAAACACAGTGTTTAACATATAATCAGAGTTTAAACTTGACTTAGCAAAATTTACAGAAAATACGAATTACTTACAAATTCTGTCTACCTAACCTCCTCAAGATCTGGAGTTGTTCTGAGATAATCAATCAACAATCTCCTCTCAGCATTTTCAAGTTCAATCTCCATAGCTTGCTTGATCTCTCTTAAATCTGGATCATTCTCATCAGTTTGAAAAATAGTAGCCCTGAGATCATAGATCTTGTTTCTTCTCATTTCATTTCCCAATCTGATGTACTTTAATTCTTCAGACTTTACATTGAAATCCAGAACTGTAATTCCAAGATCAGTCTTCAGCTTTGTAGTTCCCTTCTGCATTTCAATCAGATTCCCATTCCAGTCTCTGTACTTAGGAACATACTTTTCAGCAGACTTTGTTCCTGTAGCAACTTTAGCTTTCTGCATATACTCTCTTATAGAATTAGCAATAAGCTGTGTTCTTTGATTTCTAACTCTGAAGATATGCAAGACATACTGAAGTTCCTCAAATAATTTTAGCTTGATTGCTTCTTCATTCACTCTATACACTGACCCATCTGCCATAAAGTATAGTAGAAAGTGAATGTCTAAGCTCCTTTGACGAACTACCTGAACTGACTCCAACTTGTCTAGATTTTCTTGAGTTATACCAGAACCAAGAGATACAAGTGCAGAGGGATCTCTTGGACTGTTACCAACCCTCAAATCTCTTCTTGAACCTAAGCCAGAAGTATTCCTGCCTGGTGGCTTTCCTGAACATGCAACATTATGTTGATATCCACCAGTCACTCCTGCTTCTTCTTGCACTGGAATCTTCGGCCTTGAAAAACCAGGTAAGAGTTTACTTTGAGTCTGTACAACTTGTGTAGCAACAGAGGTTGTAACTATCATTTTGCCCTTGCTTTCTTCACCAATTTTCCCTTTTAACTTCAACTTAGCATCAAGAGAAGACTTTCTAACCAGCTTTCCAGTATCTTCTTCTTCTTCTTCTTGAATACCAGATAGTTTTTCTTTGATTTCAATTCCTTTCATTACAGACCTTGCAGACTTTGAAGCTTTAACAACTTTCTTCACTTTCTTGGACTTTTGAGCTTTTAAATGCTCTTTCTGCAACAGCTTTTCTTCAGCTTGAATATCCTCAAGTGTAGCTTCAGCATTCTCTTCACGAAATAATTTTGCAGCCAATTCTTCATCTGTTTGTGGATTGTCAGAGAATGACAAATCCTTTGGCTTTGAACCAGAAGTACTCTGAGTATTTGAATCTATCACCAAATTCGGCTTTGACCTTGAAGACCTTCCATGTCCTTGTCTGAGATTTGCATTTCTAAAGCCCTTATCAGCATTGGTGCCTTCATCATCAAGATGATCTTTCTTTGACAGAGTTTGATCTTTCTTACACTTGGTTTTTGAAATTCTCTCCCCCTTTTTGACATCATCACCATCTTAAATCAGAATCGAGGTGATTAACTCAAGAGAATTTGCAATGGAATCAACCTTCTCAGTCAGTAAAATCTGATTCTTCTCAACTGTGCTCAGTCTGTCATTAATATTTGCTTGAGCTTTGGCAAATTGTTGAAAGAGCTTAGCATTAGCTAGTTGAGCTTTCTCCTCATGAGTAGCAACTTCTGTTCGAAGATCAACAATAGATTTCTGAGTATCATCAAATCTAGTATTCAAAGTTTTGATTTGAATCACTGTGCCTTGCAAACAAGTGAAAATTTCTGGATTTTTAATCTTCTTAGAATTGGCTTCAAGAAACATTGCTGCCCTTCCAGGAGGAAAAATACACTCTGACTTGTACCAATCAGCAGTTTGCTTGGCCAAATAACTATCATCAACTTCATTTACAGAAGGCCCAGCAAAATCTGGTTTTTCACCTGTTTTCTGACCATCAGTCTGATTTTGTGGTTGTTCAACTCCTGTACTCTTAGCTTCAACTGAATCACTCATCGAATCACTAGTAGAGGCAACAGAAGCAATAGGTTCTTGAGCAGAAATAGGTTCTTGAACAACCTGTTTTCCTTTATCAAATGGAGTTTGCTCTGAAGAAAGAACCTTTTCTGGTTTATCAACCTCCTCACCATGAGCAGAAACATGATTGGCATCAGAGTTCAACTCAGTGTGTGATGCAACCACAGTGTCTTCAAGAACAACAGTAGGCCCATCAGCGACACCAGTATCGATAGAAAGTGTAACCTCCATGAGTGGTGGAGTAGATGCTTCATGATTAAAAGAAATTGGAGTTTCAGCAAACTCTTCCATTGGAGACAAAACATCTCTAACAGCTTCATGTTCTTGAACCTTAACAACTTCTGGTTCAGAAAGCTTGACTTCAGATTCTGGTATTATAGGTTCTATGATAACCTCTGGCTCACCAGTAGGAATATCAAAAGAGATTTTCTCTTGAGCCTCTTCAACATGCTCATCATCAGAATCAGTTAGAATAAGCCTTCTCCTCTTAGCTTGAGGTACTGCAACCAATTCTTCTTCTGCACTAGAACTTTCACTAGAACTTTCCTCAACCGATGGTGTTGAAGGTCTATTTGCCCTTTGTATGAATCTTCTGGAATAAACAGCCTTTGGAGTTGTCTGTTTAGCCCTAGAATGTTTGGTGTTGATTGCAGTATGTTTCTTCCTTTTTGGCTTTGGTGGTGGTTGTGGATGAGTGGTAGTGACAGGGTTTGTTGGTTCAGTAGTCATTTGGTCAGGTTGTGTTTGAGGTTCTTTTTGTGTTTGAGGTGATATAGGTTGATCAGTGGTTGTTTGTATTGGCTCAGGTGATTGAGTAGGTTGAGATGGAATGTTTTCTGTACGATCAGTGGCTAAAGGTTCAGGCATAAATTGTGGTTCTGGTTGTTGTGGTTGATGTGTTTCAGCTTGTGATGATGAAGAATCTTGTGGCTGATTGACAAAATTCTGCAAGGCAAGTGGTAATACGAGAGGAGGTATGTCCTTACCAACATCTTTGTTAGTCATATCAGAGAATATTCTCTTAGTGACTCGAAAAGGTTGAATTTCATCAGCTTCATCAATAGTTAAACCAGAAACACATGCATTGAACAGAAGTTGACAAAATCTAGCAAAGTAAACTGTAGTAGACTCTGACAATTTATCACCCAAATTCATTAAAACATATCTACCAAAATCAAAATTACTGCCATAGAGTAGAGAATACCCAATTTGCAGACTGTCCATTGGAATAGCATCCCAGTTGGTGACCTTCTTCTGGAATGTCCTGGTGATACAATCAAAGAAAAAATTCCACTCTTTTCTCAAGTTTGGCCGCCTCACACTGCCCAGCTTGGCAAGTGATTCCATGTACCCAATCTCTGTTAGCATTTCCCTCAGATTTTGCTCAGAGACAACAGCATACGAAGTATGTGTGTCAAAATCCATGGCGTCGCGAACAGTTTGTGGAGTGATTACAAACTCTTGTTCTTCATGAGAGAAGATGATAGACGGAGTTCCATTCTCTCCTCCTTCTATATATCTTGAATTTTGCCAGAAGTTAACAACTTGGGAAGCAGATAGAGTAGCCGGTTCAACCAGCGCTTGCCCAATCTCAGAATCTCGAAGAAAATTTTGCATTAGATGGAACACCTCTGGAGCCCGATCGTTCTCAAGTAAAGCTGCATAATTGTTAGGCCCAAAGCGTAGACCAAACACAGTGAAAGGTTTAGTTGCCATTGAATCAAGAAATAAGCAAGAATCAACTGTGAAAATGTTTTGCAAGAAAGGTGTTTGTGAAAATGCCAAAATGAAAAACAAAGATGTTCTCTGTTTTGGTAGAATGAATACGAGTGGGTAAAAGTGATTGTGGCAAAAAGTAATTTGAGTTTTAATTAAAAACTAAACTCAAACGATTTTACTTGAAAACACGCAACTGTTCCCTTGAAAAGTGTAAAAGTGAGACATAATGATGAGTGAGTGGGACACGTGTCACACATGCAACGGTTCACTTAATACATGCGCAGTAAAAGCCATTATTACCGCTGTCGTTCCGTTTATCAAGACACGTTACCACTAATTACACTAATTAACAGTTGTCAACTACTCCATTTACTCCAAAATTTTCAAATTATCTTAATGAAAATTTACCTTAGAGTACATAACACAATCAATCAGTGTTTGTCAAATTTTTAATCTTTATCAAAAAAAACCTTTCAAAAATGCACAGTCGTGATTTTTGTGTGTGAGTAGCAGAGTTTACCAAGTCAATTTTTATAGCATCTAATATTTCATAAAATCCATAAATCAAAAACAATAAACACTGAATGCACAAACTCTCATATTAAACACAGAGTATATGATGAATGCTAAACTCTGTAGTTCCTTAATTACAGAAATCTGAATATCCCTGTTCCAGTTTATGATCATGATTATCCACGTAAGCACACAGTCATTAAAGACAAAAAGATCAGGAGATAAACATCAAAGCATCATTCAGTGAGTTACATGTCAAGGATTGTCTCACAAACTCTCACATCACACAAGTGTTTAGGTGAAGTGTTTACTCTCAGATTCAATCAGTAAAAGCAGATACTACCATAAGCTTGAATGTCCACCAAATCTACACCACTTCAATTACATATATGCACAAATCAAAAGGACTTTGTTCAGGGTTATAATTGAGTGAAATCAAACAGATGAGAAGAGATGAGAATTTCTAACTGAACAATTTATTTAATCAAAATGTTCAGTCAAATGATTAGTACATATTTGTACAAGATGATCAGTATATATACCCTTTTTTTTTTATATATATATACTGAGTAAGATATCTTTTCTTGAGAAATACTCACCTGCTTGAATTTGATTTAACAAACGAATATAACTGCTCTTAATACTTCAGTATTCAAGAAAAATGAGCAGTTAATTTGGCTCAAAGGGGTTTACTAAGGGTAGTGTTTTATGAACAGTGTTTATGATCAGTGTTCAAAGAGGTTTTGAACAGTGTTTAAAGAAAGATGGTTAATCCTAATGCCTTTATCATCTTTATGCACACATATATCATGTAGTCCCAAAATGGTTTAATGCAAGTTCTAGAGCAACATACTTACTGATGAACATCACACAACAATAAAATCTGATTGATATAAAATGTATCAATCACTTATTCGGCTCAAAATCTCACAGGGTTCAGACATGAACTGTTTCTCACCAAACTAAACAATGACATATCTCAAGTTTTAAAATTTTCACAAGTGCAAACACAGAATCATCAAGAATCAAGTATGACTTGGAAACAGAGTGTCACTAATCAGAGTTTAGAGTTCATCAATATCAGAGTTATTCATGAGAGGAAATGCATGCAGTATTCATAGATTCAGAGTTTAGGATCAAATAAACTAAGAGATGCTCTAAATATGAAACAGTATCATGCTGTGTTAACTTACTGTGCAATTTCTGATTAGATTACAGTGACTCAGAAAGAATCTAGATTTTTCACTGAAAATCATGCTTCATACATTTTTCTTCATCGGTACTTTCATTCAGACAAAAATCAACTCAGAATTCACAGAGTTTAACAAACGTATTAACAGTGTATGACCAACAATCATGCTGACAGAGTTTAATTAATAAGGTTCACATAGCACTTTAGCAATTTACAGAGATATGAGCAGCACATTTTATTTGAAAGAGTTTGAGTCTAACCAACATGTTTAGTCAAAACCAGATACCATCCCTAGTTCATTGACCAGTCTTGTAAATGTTGCTTCACTTAGAGGCTTTGTGAAAACATCTGCAAGTTGTTGTTCTGTAGGCACAAAGTGAAGCTCAATATTGCTTTCCTCTACATGCTCTCTGATAAAGTGATACCTTATGCTGATGTGCTTGGTCATTGAGTGTTGTACTGGATTACCTGTCATTGCAATAGCACTTTGATTATCACAGAAAATAGGTATTTTACTATACCTCAACCCATAATCCAGCAATTGATTCTTCATCCATAGAATTTGTGCACAGCAACTACCAGCAGCAATATACTCTGCTTCAGCTGTAGATGTAGATATTGACTTCTGTTTCTTGCTGTACCAAGACACTAGTCTGTCACCAAGAAATTGACAACTTCCACTTGTGCTTTTTCTGTCAATCTTACAGTCAGCAAAATCTGCATCAGAGTAACCAAGTAGCTTAAAATCTGATTCTCTTGGGTACCACAGTCCTAAGGTTACAGTGCCCTTGAGATATTTGAAAATCCTCTTCACAGCTGTTAAATGTGGTTCCCTTGGATCTGCCTGAAATCTTGCACACAGACAGGTGGCATACATGATATCAGGTCTACTAGCTGTTAAATAGAGTAGAGAACCAATCATCCCTCTGTAGCTTGTCATATCCACTGATGAACCTGTATCTTTGTCCAGTTTTGTTGCAGTTGCCATGGGAGTTGTTGCAGATGAACAGTCAAGCATGCCAAATTTCTTGAGTAGATTTCTGGTATATTTTGCTTGATTAATGAAAATTCCATCATCTGTTTGCTTCACCTGTAAGCCTAGAAAATAGCTTAACTCTCCCATCATACTCATTTGATATCTAGACTGCATGAGCTTGGCAAATTTCTTACAGAGTTTATCATTAGTAGATCCAAAAATGATATCATCTACATATATCTGTACTAAGAGCAGGTCATTACCAGATTGAAAGTAAAACAGAGTTTTGTCAATAGTACCTCTGTGAAACCCACTTTCTAGTAGAAATTTAGCAAGTGTTTCATACCATGCCCTAGGTGCCTGTTTGAGTCCATAGAGTGCTTTGTCTAACCTGTAGACATGATCTGGATATTTTGGATCTACAAAACCAGGTGGTTGTTCAACAAATACTTCTTCTTCAAGTTTTCCATTCAGAAAAGCACTTTTCACATCCATTTGAAAAACCTTGAATTTCTTGTGAGAAGCATAGGCAAGAAACATCCTTATTGCCTCCAACCTGGCAACTGGTGCAAAAGTCTCATCATAATCTATTCCTTCCTGCTGTGAATAGCCTTTAGCTACCAGTCTTGCTTTGTTCCTTGTGATCACACCATCACTGTCAGATTTATTTCTGAAAACCCATTTAGTACCAACAATAGATCTGTTCTTTGGCCTTGGTACAAGGGTCCACACCTCATTTCTCTCAAATTCATTTAGCTCTTCTTGCATTGCTGTTATCCAGTCAGCATCTTTCAGAGCTTCTTCTACTTTCTTTGGCTCAGTTTGTGACAAGAATGCATGAAACAGACATTCGTTTGTTGTTGCACTTCTTGTCCTTACTCTTGCATCTGGATCACCAATAATTAAATCAGGTGTATGTGACTTAGTCCATTTTCTTGCAGAAGGCAGATTGCTTCTGTCATCATGTGATCCTCCCCCTTGATCCATGCTCTCCTGATTTTCTTGGTGTCTCTCTTCATTTTCAGATGCTCCCCCTGAATGTGACTGCTCAGAATTTGAATGATCAGAGTTTGAATCAACAGTGTTTGATTCAGAGTTATCAATTGAGTCACTATCAGTGTTTGAATTATCACTTTGATGTGATTCTTCATGCTCCCCCTCAACTGGTTCTTCCCTTGTTTCTGATTGAAAAGTTTCTTCAATGTTTACCAGTAGAGGTTCAGAATTGACCTCAACAGTGTTTGTCAGATCTGTATCATCCGAGTTTAATAAATCTTCATTTTCAAAGTGCAGTTGATCATGCTCATTAACATCTTCAAGTCCAGTTATTTTCTTGTCATCAAATGACACATGAATAGACTCCATGATCACTCTGGTTCTCAGATTATAAACTCTGAATGCCTTTGTTGACAGTGGATAGCCAACAAAAATTCCTTCATCTGCCTTTAGGTCAAATTTGGTCAACTGTTCAGGATGAGTCTTCAACACAAAGCACTTGCATCCAAAAATATGAAAATATTTTAGATTTGGCTTCTTCTTCTTCACCATTTCATATGGTGTTTTACCATGCTTGTTGATCAGTGTTGCATTTTGAGTAAAACAAGCAGTTTGAACTGCTTCTGCCCAGAAATATGTTGGCAACTTTGCTTCATCTAGCATGGTTCTGGCAGCTTCTATCAAAGTTCTGTTCTTCCTCTCCACTACACCATTTTGTTGTGGAGTGCCAGGTGCAGAAAACTCTTGTTTTATCCCTTTACTCTTGCAAAATTCTTCCATTGATGAATTCCTGAACTCAGTTCCATTGTCACTTCTGATTATCTTCACTTGATTCTCTGACCCTTTTTCCAGTTGTAATATATGTTCTGTCAGTGTTAATGCAGTTTCATCCTTCTTTGCAAGAAAATATACCCATGTGAACCTGGTATATTCATCAACAATGACTAGAGCATATTTCTTCTTTCCAAGAGACATTACATTCACTGGACCAAAAAGATCAACATGTAGTAGATGATAAGGATCAACAATTGAAGACTCAGATTTGCTTTTGAAGGAGACTTTTCTCTGTTTAGCCTTTTGACAAGAATCACACAGTCCTTCAACATTCAACAAGGACTTTGGTAGACCTCTTACAAGATCATTCTTGATTAGCTCATTGATGTTGTTCAGGTTCAAATGAGAGAGTTTCTTGTGCCATTTCCAACTCTCTTCACTGGACATCCTTGTAGACAGACACACTGCTTTGCCATCAGTGTTTGTTGACAATTTGATTTCATAGATGTTATTGTGTCTGTTTCCAACTAGAGCAACTTTCCCTGTAGATTTACTGATCACTTGACAATATTCAGGCTGAAAATCCACATGATATCCTCTGTCACAGATTTGACTCACAGATAGCAGATCATGCTTGAGTCCTGGAACCAGAGCTACATTTGTGATGATGACATTTCCAAGATTAATATTGCCATATCCCAGTGTATGTCCTATGTTGCCATCTCCATAGGAAACTTCTGGGCCAGCCTTCTCCTCAAACTCTGATAGCAGGGCTTTATTTCCTGTCATGTGTCCTGAACATCCACTGTCCACAACTAGGGTACTAACCCTGGTGCCCTGCAATCACAAACAATCACTGATTATTAGTTTTAAGGATCCAGACTTGCTTGGATCCTTTGGCTTTCTTAATTCTGTTAGCTTTTGCAGCGGAATTTTCATTAACAGAGTTTAAGCTAACTTTTTCAGAGTTTACATTTGCAGAGTTTACTTTAACCCATTTCAAATTTGGCTTGGGTTCATAGTAATTATAGTAAATAGCATGATAATCTCTGCAAGTGTAAATAGAATGCCAAGTACTTCCACAGTGTTTGCATAAAGTCTGTGGTCTAGTTCTCACATAATCACTTTTAACTGCAGTTTTAGAGGGCAAAGAATTAATGTTCTTATTCTTACTGCAGAAACTAGCAAGATGATTAGTACTACCACAATTAAAGCATGTTTTCCTGGGAGCTAATGAAGCAAGCATTGGCTTAATTCCTGAGGTTATGCCTACTTTTCCATTTCTGTTTTTCTTAGGCATTCTCTGTTTGTTGACAGACTTTATCTCCTTAAGCTTATGCTTGAGTTGTTTATCTGTCATTAAGCCAATGTTAGCCTCTTTAACAAAAGTTTTAGCATATGACTCTTTAACAGCCTTTTTCTGTGCTTCAGTCTTAGGTCCACCTGTTCCCATGACATTACCCTCAGATGAACAATGTGGTCTAACTTTTACCTGATTTTCAAATCTAAGTTCATCTCCTACAGAGTAACCTAGACCTACTGTATCTGACTGAAACACTTCTTGAGTATCTTTACCAGAGTGTGTCCAAGTTTTAATGATGTGTTTAGTATCCTCCAATTCTGATTCTAGTTGCTTATACTTACCTAGCAACTCCTGTTCAATAAACACTGCATCATCTCTCTCTTTTTGAATTTTATTCAAGTTCTCTAGCTGTTCTTCAACAAGTTTATTTCTCTCTTTAAGTTGAGAGCACTCAGTCTTTATTCTCTCATTTTCTAAAGTCTGATCTCTATAACTGATATGCAATGCTTTAAGATAAATTCTCAATTCAGTTATATTATCAGTATTATAAGCATAGGTAGTTGGAGGTACCTTGAGATCATCATTTTCAGTCTGAGTAGTAGCCATGAGAGCATAGTTGACTTCCTCATCTGAATCTGAAGTGTCTGCCCAGTCTCTGCCTTTGGTGTAGAGTGCCTTTTCAGTTTTACCCTTCTTGCACTCAGGAGCATAGTGACCCATCTCCTTACACTTGTAGCATTGAATCTCAGACTTATCTTTCTTACCAGATTTGAAGTCCTTTCCCTCAGATTTCTTGAAATTCTTCTTATCAAACTTTGAGTAGTCCTTGGAGAATCTCTTTCCCTTCTTGAAGTTCTTGTATCCCATCTTCTTGAAGGTCTTTACCATCAATGCAGCCATTTGCATCATCTCCTCATCATCTTCAGAATCAGATGATCCATCTGTGTTTGAGTCAACATCAGTGTCTGATGACTCATTCTCTGAATGTATGACTAAAGCTTTTCCTTTTGCCTTTCTCCTTGATGCTTCCTTCTTTGATGGTTTCTCCTCAACCTTAAGAGCAACAGACTTTGACTTTCTACTAGATCTTTTGTTTCTCTGCTCCAATTCCAATTCATGGGTTTTGAGCAGTCCATAAATTTCATCAATCTCTGTTTCACCAAGTTCATAATTATCTCTTATAGTGGTTGTTTTCACATCCCACTTTTCAGGTAGAGAGAGAAGAAACTTGAGATTTGAATCTTCTAAATCATACTCTTTGTTCACCAATGACAAATCATTGAGCAGTTTACAGAATCTGTCAAAAGTTTCTGTCATGGTTTCATCAGATTTTGCCTCAAAATGCTCATACTCCTGAGTGAGTATGTTCCTTCTGTTCTTCTTAATTGCAGGTGTTCCTTGACATCTAACCTCAAGTGCATCCCATATCTCCTTTGCAGTTGTGCAGTTTATCACTTTATTAGACATAACATTGTCTAACGCACTGTGAAGTAAATGCCTTACCTTCGCATCCTTTGCAATAGATGAAAGATCCTCAGCAGTTAGATCTTTCTTCTCTTTTGGAATGACTTTTGATTCCTCACCAGTAGCAGCAGCAGATAACTTTGTAGGTTTGTGAGGACCTTCATAAATTCTGTCCAGATATTCTGGATCTGTGGCCTCCAGAAACATGGTCATCTTCACCTTCCAAATTGCATACTCTAATGGCCTCAGTATAGGAACCCTAATTGTTTCATACCTACTAACAGTAGTAGGGGCTTTCTCAGATGGTGGAGGTATCTCTGCCATTGATTACTATTGTGTTTGGATCTTTAACTGTAATAAAGTAACAGATTTGGCTCTGATACCACTTGATAAGTCGAATACACAATATATAATCAATTACTGTATGAATAAGTAACAAGAACACACGTTTTAACTCTTAAAACTGTTTGGAATTAATAATTCCTCTCTCGGTGATGTAAAGTATCACAGAGAGCTGCTTAGGTTACAAGAATGATATTCGTTCACGATGGATACCCTTCTAGGGTTAACCTAACTGTATTTATAAGATATACAGCTACGTACAATCGTAAATTGATTCTCCTAAAATTAAGCTATACAATTGATATCAATTACGATTGCTACATGTCTTCTAAGTCAACTCAATCTCTTTGACAGCTATCAGTGTTTACGCTTTCAGCGTTTGCGCTTCCAGCAATCAGCGTATACTCAAACTCTGTTACAACTGCTTTCAATAACAAGTTAAACTCTCTTTACCTGTAACACTTAA
The DNA here is from genome assembly GCA_037693485.1 of Kitagawia praeruptora. Taxonomy (NCBI): domain Eukaryota; kingdom Viridiplantae; phylum Streptophyta; class Magnoliopsida; order Apiales; family Apiaceae; genus Kitagawia; species Kitagawia praeruptora. Next base: position 138,379,233 of record CM075351.1, on the reverse strand, counting down.
ACACTGACATTAAATCACATCAATTATATCTAACAGATAAAGCACCTTATCAACAAAACTCTTACAAACACGAAAAATCGTTCCCAACAACCATTCCAAAGACTTCCACGTTAGCTCTCATTTGAGGAAAAGATACCATGACATTTTCAGAAAGTGAACCCATCCACCCCACAAGACTCAGACAGCTCAGCGGCTCCTTCAACTTCTCAGAATGATGACACCAATACCACCACGTTGTCTCGTTTTCTCTCAATCTTTCATAACATTGGCTTCAGAGGCACCAATACCAACCACGCTAGAATGAGGCGCAAGGCTCTTCGAGACAACCTCGAGTCCACTTTCTACTCCAACACTAGGCATCATAGTTGAAGCCCATGCAGCTTTACTCTTAACAAGGCAGGCTAAAAATTCATCGGTCGGCATGTTTGCAAACAACTTTACCAGTTTTTACACTCTGCAGAGGTCCTAGAACCTAAACGGGTCACCGACTTCACGCGACCTGGGGAAAGAATCTACCATGGTCCAACAATCTCCAACTCATGGGAAAATGGAAAGACAAGTCAACCGACCACTAAAGGCACAACAAATGTCACCACAAATTTCAAAAAATGAGAATTTTTTATTTAAATTTTTTTTCCCCGATTGTATTGTAATCTTTTACATATATGGTTTGGATCTTGTAAAATAGGTAATTAAAAGATCTAAAAGATCTTTTTGTACTTAGGGGAACTTCTATTGGGCCACAGACCCACCTAGTTAGTAAAGCCCATTAAATATCCACTTAGAGGCTCTATAAATATTATTGTAACACCCACTTATAAAAGGGGGCATTCTAATATACACTACTTCAACAACCCTTACTGTATGTTAAGGATTCAAATTTTGCCAAATAGAAAGATTGTCATGTTAATTATGCTGCGCAAACCAACATAGCATTAAGACAGGAATATAGAGTTAGATAAATTAGTAGTCCATTTTCAAAAAATTATCCATATTAAGAAATTGAGCTTATTACATTTTATAACCCTTAAGTATTTGTCAAAATCACATAGGTACGTATTTGCCAAAATCAGATAGGTACCTTTATTTTTTCGGTGGCACTTCACCTCTGGTACTTACGAATAATGCAGTTCAAGATTATTTTATTTAAAAAATTTACGAATTTCTCTTCATCACAATTTTTCTTGGATGATTAAAATTATAAAATTATAATTTTTTAAATAAAATAATCTTAAACTGCATAATATTATTTCTAAGAAAATAATAGTTTACAATTGCATCGTTACATTTATTCAATTAAATCAAATAGTGCATAAATATTTTTAAATAAAAAGGATTATATGTATTAATATAAAATTAAATTATAATATTTGTATGTAAAATAAATTATATATTTGATGTAAAATAAATATTGTTATTATTAAAAGACTAAAATACCCCTTACAAATAATGACATTTTGATGAAATCATGTTCAGGAGTTGTAAACTGAAAGAGAAAAGGAAGTACCAGAGGTGAAGTGCCACCAAAAAAAATAAAGGTACCTATGTGATTTTGGCAAATACTTAAGGATTACAAAGTGCAATAAGCTCTAAGAAATTCAATCATCAATGATCTGATTTCATATTTACCCATATTTATTGCATTGATTAGATAAATAAGTACATAAAGTCAATATTAGAAATTAAAACTCAAGGCTAATATGGGAAATTTAAGTAAAAAATTGCCTTGAAAGTAAGAATGAGACAACTAATTTGAAACAAAATTTTTCTTTAAAGTGGACTACTAATATGAAACGGCGGGGAGTAACATATAGGAATGAAAGTTCTATAGATTTTATCTATTTTCTGTTCAACCCCATTCGAGGAGAGCATGACTTTAAATAAAGTCGCACATTAATACAATAACATTCAACGATGGTACCTAATTTAAGTCTCCCTGACCACGAGGCTAAACAACACCAAAAAGTGGGCAACAACACTGTGATAACCCCCAAAGGGGAATGGGCAATAAGCATACGCATCTTCTACACAACAGGTGCTGATGAGAGAATTGTCACTTGCATACAGTAAATCTAGCATAAATTAAATATTTGCACCGGCAATCTGTGTTTCCGCCCTTCAAATCCGATAGCAGTTGTTTCAATGGCAATGTCGATGCTGCGATGCTCCTGAGCACGAGCAATACTGATGCGCAAGCTCAATTTCATTGCCGGGCTGGCTTCTGTACCAACAGCTGCAGATATATTTGCTTTGGATTTCTCAGATGACAGTGCAATTGGTTCCTTAAAAGTGAATATAGTTTGAGACCAATGTGTGCTGGGAGTAAATGGTGAAGTAGACAGAACGACAGGGTTTTCATGACAAAACCTACTAGTAAAGCCATTCTCAAACCATAAAACAACTCCATAACACCACACAGTTCTGCATTCTGAACCTGGGATACTTTTAGAGATATCGAACTTTGGTTCTAACTCTACTGTTGCTGTGAAGTTCATTTCTTCGGATCTCATTGTCACCAAATCAAAAGTCTGACACCATTAAGAACAAGCATTATTTTAAAAGAATAAAAAAAAATTAAGGCATGAACAAACATTGTCAGGGGAAACAAAAGAAATTTATGTAAAAATACAAGTAGTCATGAAGGATGAGGGAAATAAATCTAGATATGAATATCACCATTTTAACATATGAATTGCATTGATATATTGTTCACAAACGAAGTTCCGAAGAGTTGATCTGCTGTGTTTCTTAAACTATATATAGGGCCTTACAGGAATAAAAGTGTCCTCTCACTAGTCATGCACTATCATATATCACATAATCAACTTTCATCCTCATTCTACTATCTCCAACAGTCTGACACAAGATGAGTCTACCACCCACAACAAACAAGGGTTCAACTAATACATTCAAGGTGGGACGTTTTTTAACAGGATTTGACTAATAATTCACGACATCTCAAACTGTTGAGGTTAATGATCGGGGGGTGCTGGGAAGAAAAGTATTCTTAGAGGTAAATTTATAAGGAGAGAGTACTCAGCTAGCAACCAAACTGCAAGAAAAGGGACGATGAGTGTCCATCTGCACCCAACAAGAGACATGTGAAATGAAAAAGGCATACTATTTTGTGCAGCGGATGTTTAGTTTAGTGAACAATGGTTACAAATTGTGTACGCTTACAGTACAATGTCAACCAAATAGGTAAATACTGTATTATTTAAGAGATTAAAGAAAAGTAACCTGTAGAACCACAGCACTGGTCACAATATCTTGAGAATCCACAACATCCACAATGGGATGTTTTGAAGCATCTTCAACAAGTTCCTTGCCAACGCAAGACATGCTGAAACCATATACATCTTCCCAAAATGGAATACTGGTAGCACCTTTTGCGAATCCAGCAACAAACTGAAAATCAAAGGGAAAAAGGCAGAAAGTCAGACCTCAAGTTTGTAGTGCATGGGAGCAAAATTGTATAAAATCTCTCTTGTTTCTCACCATAGTTGCTGTGTCTGGCAAGATGGCTCCCCCAGGCTTCAACCATTTATCACGTGCAGTAAGTACAGAGCTGAGCATTGACTCATAGAGTAGGCAATATCCCATCCATTCACTGACTAGCACATCTACACTCTGGGGTTTAACTACTTCTGAACTAACATCTTCGATCATACCATGAACAACTTTTATTACACCCCTGCAGTCATCGCTACATTCTTTCTTACTTAAACACCACAAGAGGCCATTTTCTCTAGCAATCTGCAAATGTATAACATAACATGTTTATTTGCTAAATTTTTAATGACAAGTAACGGGAAGGAATGCAGCTTGAAAAGCAACAAGGAACTCTGTCTTAAAATGTCAAATCTAGGAGTTTCAGACACAAACAAAAGAATTTGTACCATGAAAAAATCCAACAAATTAAAAAAAAAAAAAAAACTTGGAACTTGGCAGTTTTCCTTTTGCTACTAGTTTATCAAAAGAAAAAACGATAACAGCAAAAATAGTGCTTACTGCTTCGTCATTTTTTCCATGGTTCAAGTATTATGGTTTCCACAAGTTTTTTTTTTCATGCGTCCAGTTTGATTTTAAATACATTTACTTTCTTAGAATTCTAAGAGGAGTAAATCTAATCTTTTGGTCCATGTATAGTAACTAATATATAAATTAGCAACAAAAGCATAAAAAGTTCCCGAATTAATAAAAGAAAAGAAAAGAATAGAAAATGGCTTATTTTCTTTTCTCTCTAAATCTTTCCAAAAGTGAGAAGAAGATTTTGTAGACAAATATAACATGATTTTCTTTCCAAATATTTAGAAATCTTTTCTTTTCTTTTTACAAATATCTTTTGGGAACAAGTTAAAGGAATCAAATCTTCACAATTCTTTTCTTTTCTTTCAAAATAAAGTTTCTGGAACACAGTGTAAACTACAAGTCTATGTAGCTTACTTGACTAGCTACTTCAGCCATCTTGTCACTTGCTTCGACAGCAATAACCCTAGATGCCCCTGCCTTGGCTGCGAACAGACTAGTAAAAACAAAAGAAAATATAACTCAGCTGGTGAACATAGAATTGATAATTATTCAAGTATTCAACAGGCAACTAAAAACATTTACCAGAAGATGGCTCGTGATCTATTTCGTCTAATTTCAGTCTCTTTAGTAATCAAATAATAATAACCGCCACACAATAATAGGGCATTGGTTTGAGAAACTCAACAATTTTCCTTCCATTTTGCTCCTAAGTTCTAAACTTGTTGAATAATACTTGTTGTAGCATAAGATCATGTTGGGGCCTTCCTCTAACACCTTAAGGTTTTAGATGAGCTGGTTACTTAACATGGTATCAGAGCTCGGTTTAGGAGGGGTCTCAGGTTCGAGTCCCTCCACCCCCATTTATTTAATTCAAATATTTGTTGTTGGTATTGGTTATATATGTTGTTGTTGTTTGGTCAATCGTAGCGAAATGTATCGTACGATTGAGGGGGAGTGTTGAATAATACTTGTTGTAGCATAAGATCATGTTGGGGCCTTCCTCTAACACCTTAAGGTTTTAGATGAACTGGTTACTTAACAAAACTCAAGCTTTTAGCGCGTATAAGAAACTATTTTAGGTATTTATAAAGTATAGTTTTCAATGGGGCAGTGCAAAATTTGAGACATTTTTTGCGTGCAGGCTCAGTTACCTATTGGCCTAATAATATAAGTAATACACCTGAAATGCCATGCACAAACCAACATTTTAATCTAGCATCTTCAAGTTCGGACAAAAAGAACCCAGAAGTGTAAGTACATCGAGTGACATGGACAGAGTAAACAGACCTCACAGTAATGAGTTCACAATTTTTTCCACTTTGAGACAATTACATAGTGCAACATGGAACAATGCCAAATGAGAACAAGAGGCTACTTGGCTGGCATTTTTGGTATAAAGATTGCTACTAACCAAACTGAGACATACTAGCCAAAAGAACATCTATTACATCAAAATGTAGAGACTGAAAGTGAGAAAAAAGAATATATCGATGAAGATTAGCAACCCCATAGAACGCATGTCACTGTGTAAAGTTGTAGAAGAATACATGGATAGCACCAATTCTTTGGCTACAAATTTTCCAGATGAAATGGCAAACAACTCGCAAGTGAAGGCATCCACCAGAAAAAAGCAATCAAACCTTGTTTTAATTAATTATTCTTCTTGTTTTTTACAAATTTTTATCATACATTCAGAAATATCTCCTGAATTTGATAGCATACCACTAGTCAAGTACTCAATTACATGAAGTCTCAGCACTTCGAGGAAAACCAGAAGAAACAACTCTTATGGTGGATGTAGCTGCATGATTCTTTTATAGCAATTAGCGAGTAAAAGTACCATTACTAGATGCTGAAAATCCGGAAGAACACAAAACAGGGTATACAGATACAAGTGCATTTAGCTGGGGTATTTTCTAAAACAGCCTCCCTACTCCTAGGAGTAGATCTGTGTGCGTCCACCCTCCCTGGACCCTACTTGAGTGGGACATACTCGGTATCTTTGGTTTGGCTTACATACAACTTACGAGTGCATTCATAAAATATATTCCCAAAGAGAAAGAGAATCACGAAACTGCAGGAAAGGAAGCAATTCTAAAATCTCGTTAATTTATATTATTCTGTGTAGGGTGATATGCATTAAAAACTTGTATAGTTGTATGCATCTGTAGCATTCTTTCCTATCCTGTAAAACTACATAACTATTTCCAGATACCGATAATCAAAGCTATTAATCCTGAAGATAAAGATACAATTTTATGATAAAAATAAATCTCAGATAGATAATTATGATGGAGCAGAGGGAATATTCTTAAAGGACTGAGTATTAGATAGAATAACACTTAATCAGCATAGATTTTGCTAAACCTCCTCCTGTTTATTATCATTATTACTTCTGTTGTGTGGTTCCATATTTTCCTTCTTATGCACTTCTAAAAAGCATATTGACATTTAAAAGAACATATTGAGAAAAAAAGGCAAGAAATGAATAGAACTGGCCCATAACATGAACAATAGAAAAATAGATACTAAATCAGTGACAATAAGGATAGTCTCTCACCTCAGTATGCCAGTCCCACAACCTACATCCATCACAACAGCCCCTCTTAGAAGAGAAGGATTGTCCGTAAGTGCTCTATGATAGGCATCTGTTCTTACCTTCACAAACACATTAGGTTCATTAAGCTCAAAATAGGATCACTTAAGGTAAACTTACTACAACCCAATTTTATGAACAAACAGTTCTCTAGAAATACAAACCTTATCACTGATCATCTCCCTGTGGATGCCAAATGAACTGTAAGATCCAAAATAACTTCTATTCACATTCAAAATTTCAGTATCTGAAATCTTAGCAGGAAAATCTCGTAAGGGCTTATTGTTAGGATTGCCAAAAGATGGACCGCCATTGCTTAAATTACAGCTGCTGACTGTAACATTATCCGATGGAACTTCCAAACTGGAATGGGTAGCTGAAGCATCATAAACGATCTGCTTTGATCCATCTTTTAAGGAAGAGTTACATGCAGGTGCCATCTTTTCCAAATCGCTCTCATCGTCAATTTTAATCTTCTCAGTTTTCCAAATTCTCACTAGCTCGTCATCATCAGCTATCACATTGTAGTCCTCTTCGCATTCATCATCATCAAAAAAACTGTGCAAGAGAGGATCCTCTTGCAAGAAGGAGTTCAGATACTTGTCGTCATCCCATGGAAGTATACGTTCTTCAAAATTGACAATATCATGCAAATGACCATGCAGATCTTCCTTAGACCCAAAGCTACACCCACAAGCCCAGCAACGATTCTTTGCGACCTGGTATCAATTATTGTAAAAAGTTTATTTTAAGGATGAAAGATAAAAGAAAAAATTTGACTACAACTGCAGAATCTAGCAATTCTATACTAGGGATGGTACTTGGACACTTAAATTGTCCGCGTTCAGATGGACAGTTGGACTAGGGATGGCAACAAGTCGGATCGGTACAGTACCAGAAAATTAAACCAAACTGAACCATTGGGTTTAGCAAAAACCCGAAACTGAACTAAAACCAAGGTAATATACAAAACACACTTTTAATTTTCCTGCAAAGAACAAAGAGTACCATCAAAATATAATCAAAATACAGTTCTTTGCACGATTACCCTAATGCTATATATAATACAATCAAAATCATTAGGGTTTAGAAGATAAAAGCCTAACCCATATCAAAAAACTCGGTTTGGTTCTATTCAATCAGGTCGGGATGGATCGCAAATCCACCAGACCGCTGAAAATAGCCATCCCCAAATTAGAAACAGGGGCGACCTCCAATAGATGTAATTAGGCCATACAAAACTTTCAGATGTTATAAGTTAATCAGTGAGGTCAACAATCAATTTGGAAGCTCTTGTAGAGCATGTACTCGCACATGATTTATGGCGTAAAGCCATGGACTACAGTGAAGATGAGTTTCATTTATTATCATTTCAAACTGATACAAAACCATAGCTTCAGAACTGGTTGGGGCTGAATTAAGAACAAATGTCACACTAACATGTTCAAAACATTTTATTTGTGAAAGCCACGATTAATGGTAACTTCCTCTTCCCCATTCAATCAAGAAACTTGCAGCATCTTTTAATTTGAAATCAAGGCTTATATAGTTCTCAAAGATTAGTTTGGCAAGAATACCACTTTATTCCACATTCGTTGTGTTATTCATCCAAACAAACAAACACACTTGCTTAGTGATGCAAGAAACTATTCCTTTCTTAGTTTTCCTTCAAGCTTATACACATTCATTCGATAATAAAAACACTGTTTCTATTACTCCCGCCATTAATTATTTTACTTGTCCCTTTGACTTTATCCACAAGCTCCACGGTGTCTAAAAATCTACTTGCACATAACGATTCTTCGTACTATTTATTTTAAAAGAAAGAAAATCCACCGATCGAAATCAGTAAATCATATAATGTGCAACATCACATTTTAAATAACTACAGTAAATTATAAATCAACACATTCCGAAACCTCACATATTAATCACTGACTAAAACACCTACAAGTCTACAACATCATCAATACAAACACAAACACACGCATATAAAAACACATATCATCATGAATATACTAAATTCAGAAAAGGAAAAAAAAGAGAGAATACCTGAGAGCGAACATAGTTAATGAGCTTAAAACAGCCATAAAAATCGAGAGCGAAGCCATTCTTAAGTCTCCGAAAATCGAAGTGATGAGTGGATTTACAATGTTGGAAAAGGTCATCAGTGGATTTGAAGGTGGAAACACAGAACAAACAGAGCATTTCAGAATCAAAGTCATCATCATCAGCTACAAAATCATCCCAGTTCTCTTCTTCTTCTTCTTCTTCTGATTCGTTCCACTCATTTTCGCTTTCTCTCATTACATTTTTAGACATTTTAATATATATATAAATGTGTGTGTTTTTTGATAGTTGTTGTGGACGGAGAAATTGGAAGAGTTTTGTTCTGCCCCTTAAACCCTAATTGCGCTGCGCCCTAAAACCCTATCTTTTATATCCCCTGTGTGGATTAATCGGGGATTAATTGGGTATTTGAGTATTAATCGGAATGATTAATCAAATAATCGGATTAATCAGTAACCTATGGAACAAGGTGATTAATCACCGATTTTTAGAACAGAACCCCCTCCGCTTTTCTCTTTCTTAAACATAAAATAAATATGACTTAAAAGAAAATTTGTATCATCATTATATATAATAAACATAAATGGTAATTTTGATTATTGCATTATCAAATTAATCTCAATCATTAAATTTAATATTTTTAATAATAAACGATCATGATTATTTCATATTAAAAAAGAAAATTATAATTTGAAAACAATATAACTAAAAAATGTTGCATTAAATGTGAATTTTAAAAAGAAATAATAATCTAAAAAGGATATAATTAAAAAACGTTGTATTGAAATTGAATTTTAAAAAGAAAATTATAATCTGAAAAGTATATAATTAAAAAAAATGTTGTATTAGAATTGAATTTTATTTATTTATTATTAGTATTAAAAAAATTCATATTAACTATTTGAACTTTATCTTGACATCTAGAAATCAGATTTGGATAATTTTACAATCCACGCGAAACTCATAAAATTATTTTTAATTTAATGATGATTTAATAATTATTATTTAAATGGAAACACATAGAATCTCAAGAGAAAATATAATTACGATTTTTTTCATTAATCCTATTCAATGTAGAAGACCTACATTGTTAATGTTATTCATTGTAAAAAAAACCCTAATTATATATGATTTAAATCATTGACATACACCTTTTCATATTTCAATATAAATACAGTTTTTAGTTTATAACATATTAAATATAAAATCACTCCTAAAATTATTATTAAAATTGTATTTGATTGTTAGTAGAACTATATTCAAATATAAAAAGATATTTTGATAATCAAAACGAATTATAAATATAATTCATAAATCGATTTGTTTTTGCGTAGGTTTAATTGAAAAATAATTGTTAAATCATCACTAAATTAAAAATTATTTTGTTAATTTCACGTGCACCGTAAAATAAATATGACTTAAAAAAACATAAAATAAATATGGATCAAATTGGTGATTTGGTGGTGGTGCATCCTGCAAGCAAAAAGTGTTTTAACTATTTTTTAATACTTTTTTAAGTTAAATTAAAGGGAAAAAGAGCACGATTGGATAGTCCAAGTAGTAAGGATTCAACCTCTATTTTTTCAGGACATGGGTTCGATTCTAACTCATCCTGATAATTTTCTTAGAACATATACTCAATTGTAAGGCTATAAGGCTAATTATTCATTAAAAAAAAGGAAAAAAAGTATCATATAAAATATAAATAGTCGATGAAATCGCATTTCGCGGCTGGGTCATAAATTTTTAAAAAAAATTTAAATATAGATTTATTTTATATTATATCATCAATATTAAATTTTAATAGTTGATACGGTGCTTTTTAATGTAAGTAAAGCATTACAAACAATTAGGATTGTTAATAGATGTATACAGGCATGCCTCTGTGACTAACATTAATTAATAAAATTATTAGTAATAATATTAGTTATTTAACATGTAATAACCATAAAAATTTTATCATATGTCAAACCCTAGCCATTGTTATAGAAATCGGCCGATTTCTGAAAAATCGCCAATAAATCGGTCAAAATTTTGGAACCGATTCGGCCAATTTTTCAAAAATCGCCGATTTTTCAACCGAATCACCCGATAAATCGTAAATCGGTACCTCAACCGAATAGTTCCGATTTCCGAAATCTACAACACTGACTCTAGCTTTGTCATGGATTTAAAATTTTGAGTTTTTGACCGATACTAGAAGAATAGATATAAAAATTTTGGCATTACTTTATTTATTTTTGCTATTTTCCTGTTAGTGATCTACTACTAATATCCTTTTTTTAAAAAAAATTAATTTAAGAATATTATTACTACTATATTTTTGTTTTGTGATTCTAAAATTTCTAGCAAGTAGACAAATTATCTGTATTGATTGTGATTTTGGGTCTAGTGTTATGATTAAAGGTTACTAGCATTAAGCCGCACGGGGCATGCTCGAGTATGGATTTTGTAGTTTTTAGTCGTTGAAGTGTGAGTTGTTGCAGTGTTTGTGATAGGTCATATCTATACTCTTTATTAATGTGAAAAACCATGTTTTAATGGTAGACAATAGTACCAAAGTACAAAAATATCAAATTTGGTTATCATTAAATTCCCCAACCTGCTCATGCATCTAGTCAATATGCTAACATGTCATTCATGCATAATCCATATTACAATGTGTTACGCCATATTTTCGGTTGCCTCTAATATCTCCCAAATTTCCAAATACGAATCTAATAATAATTAACTTAATCCCCAAGTTAATTATTTCCTCTCTCTGAAACGAGGAATTATCTCCAATTAATTATAGAAAATATCTCCAAATGATATCCTTCAAATCAGGAAGGTATCCCAACGCGAATATAATTCAAATAGATAAAATCTACTCATTCCCAAAATACATCCCTTAACAATCATAGGGATTAAAAACCAATCCTTTTAACAGAACTGCGTTGGCTTGATCCTTATAAATATAAGGTATGCAGGCATCTTGAAAAAGGATCCGACACATCTAACAAGTCGTGACACCTCTCAAGTCCAGCCCCAAACATCCAAAATCCCAAATCCCCCTATTTTCATAATTTCGTTATTCCAGCAACCTCCGAAATTTTTTATGAGCCATATATCATCGGAAAGATATTTTTGTTATCTACAACTTTTGTGTTTTGTGTTTTTCAAGAAAAAATCGTTTAGATGGTCAAAAACGTCAAAAACAAATCTGTGCAGAATTTGAATTGTGAAGATTTTCAAGATTTTTGGTGTAATCTTCGTGGTACATGATTTTGGAAGGCTCTTATTCGAAGAGTTTATTATTTTAGAAGGCCCTCCTTTGCAGGGGTAATTATTTTGGAAGACCCTCTTTTCCAAGGATAAATTTTGAAGGGCTCTTATTCGAAGAGTTTATTATTTTAGAAGACCCTCCTTATGGGTAATATTTTGCATGGGTAATATTTTGGAAGGCTCTTATTCGAAGAGTTGATTATTTTTTAGAAGATCCTTCAAGTGTTGCTGATATTTTTTGGAAGAATCTTGGGATATTGATATGGCTTTGGGAAGATGACCTCCTCTAAGGAGGGTCTCCCTTATTTTTTGTGTTAGACGACCTCCTCTAAGGAGGGTCTTCATAATTTATTTAAAAGACGATCTCCTCTAAGGAGAGTCTTAGTGAAAATGAAGAGAACTTCGGAAAATCCACCTCCTGTGAGGAGGGATATTTCTGGAATGGGGAACGACCTCCTTTGAGGAGGGTATCCCAAATTATTAAAGTCCTTGCAAAAACCGTACTTCCGGGGGGGATGTCCGTACTTCCGGCGCCTCATCAAGGCACGAGCTTCGGAAAATCCACCTCCTGTGAGGAGAGATATTTCTGGAATGGGGAACGACCTCCTTTGAGGAGGGTATCCCAAATTTTTAAATCCTTGCAAAAACCGTACTTCCAGGGGGGATGTCCATACTTCCGACGCCTCATCAAGGTTCGAGCTTCGGAAAATCCACCTCCTGTGAGGAGGGTATTTCTGAACTAAAAATGATCTCCTTTGAGGAGAGTATCATAAATTTATAAAATTCTGAGGAAAATGACCCCCTTTGAGGGGGATACCCTCCAGAAGACATGGTAGATATGACCTTCTTCGACTAGATGATGATATTACTCGGAATGCTTTGGATGACTTTATGGAATAATGCTTGGATGACCCTATAGGATACATTCTTTCACACCTACAAAACTTATTATTTACATCTCGCATATTGTCTCGTTTACATCTACATGCATATTACGGGCACCTTGGTGCTCCATATTATTTACTAATCTTCCTCTCTTAGCTGTTTCAATGACTCAGGAAATTTGGAAGATCGAAGCATGTTTAGTTCTCCACTGCAGCAAGCTACACTGAAGAACTGGGGGGTAGTTGTTACGCCATATTTTCGGTTGCCTCTAATATCTCCCAAATTTCCAAATACGAATCTAATAATAATTAACTTAATCCCCAAGTTAATTATTTCCTCTCTCTGAAATGAGGAATTATCTCCAATTAATTATAGAAAATATCTCCAAACGATATCCTTCAAATCAGGAAGGTATCCCAACGCGAATATAATTCAAATAGATAAAATCTACTAATTCCCAAAATACATCCCTTAACAATCATAGGGATTAAAAACCAATCCTTTTAACAGAACTACGTTGGCTTGATTCTTACAAATATAAGGTACGCAGGCATCTTGAAAAAGGATCCGACACATCTAACAAGTCGAGACACCTCTCAAGTCCTGTCCCAAACATCCAAAATCCCAAATCCCCCTATTTTCATAATTTCGTTATTCCAGCAACCTCCGAAATTTGTTATCACCAAATTCCTCCATTAACACAATGCTTTTAATACGCCTCAGATGCCATGGATGATGAATAACATGCTTGCACAGACTATGCCTAATTCTGCTATTAATTATAGTGCATATGAGCAAATATCAAACCCTGTCTTTCAACGACCTACACCTAGAGTTAAGATTGATTTAACTCAATCTGAACCTTGGGGTGTAAAGGGTTTGAAGGGCAAGAAAAAGGCTAACAAGGCAGGATCCAAGGAAACTTGGGTACCAATATCAACTTGATTTGGTTTTGATGTGTGCAGGGAAACAGAAAGAGTCTTTGTGAGAGCTTCTGGGGTTCTCAAATATTGTGATAAGATTTGATCGTTAAATGCAATGATTGTATATATATGAGAAAATAAAATTTCTTTTCTATTTCGAATATGTAAATTTGAACTCTTTTTCCCTACAAATTGAAAAACCCTTTTCAATTTTGAAGATGTTAATGTTAATATTAAAAAAGAAAGTTTTGATTTATTTTCTAAAAAATTGGGACTATAGAAGGAAATTTGATTTTAATTATTTAAAATAGAGTAGCTCTAAAAAAATAGATAAATATGAATCGAGCGATTGTAGAGTTAATGGGATTTTCCTTTATATACATAAAAAATAAAGATAAAAGCCAAAAGTAGCTGTTATGTAATAATTTGGATGACCTTTGGCCTTTAACTTTCCTCCATTAATATTGAGACTCTTGACCCTTCATTGTACTTGTAACTTATATTTCTAAGTCCTATATAAAGGCACTTGTAACTTGTTCTTAAGATACAACATATATTGAAATGAAATCTTCTCTCTAATTCTCTTTAAGCTTATATACTATTATATTTGTAACACGTTATCAGCACGATGCAAAGTGAAAGTAACCTAAAGACGTAGAAGAGCAAGGTGCATGTTTTACTTACAACACGGTTATTAAAAAATATATAAAATGAATACAAGGCAGAAGAGATAAAGGAAGGCAAAGACGTACAAGGTAGAGACAACATACATCTGCATGGTTCATGTATTAAAAGTGGTACCATCTTATTTATATTTAATTTGTTTATGTGCTCCATGTGTATGTGATTATATGTTTCTGAGTAATTTAAGTTTAAATCCATATGTTTACTTGTTTATTTTTCATGTCTTATTGAATAAATTGTTTAGAATCGAAATTCTGTTGATAATTTCTAGCACTTTGTACCTGCAAATCTTAAATGAACTATTTCATGTGTTGTGTGTCTAACTATGTGTTTAAAATATATATTAAAAATTGAGTGCCATTCTACAAAGCTATTTGTTTTATAAATTATAACAAATGTTGGTCGATCTACTTTCCTCAAATTCATGTGATTTAATTATCTCGATAAATTATAATCGCTTGTTGTGGTAATGATGCCCATGTATAATTAATTTCATTTGTGTGTTTCTTTTGTACTCGAAGATTAACTTATATCATGTTCTATTTTAGATGACAAATCTTATAATATTTAAATTCAACGTATTTGATGTCACCGAAAAAATTATTTAACATGATTTTTGGATATTAAAATTCATTTGAGTGCTATGGGTCTTGGTGACACCATATAAGAGGGAAATAAAACCTCCGAACAACATAAGGCAAAGGCTATGATATTCATCCACCATCGCCTTGATGAAGGATTGGAAAATGAATACTTAACTATTAAAGATCCATCAACTCTTTGGAAGGATCTCAAAAAAAATGGTGATACTCCCTAAAACTCGCTATAATTGGCTACACTTACGATTGCAAGATTACAAAAGTGTGAGCGAGTATAGCTCTGCCATGTTTAAAATTACATCTCAACTAAAATTATGTGGCGAGGATATCACCGATAAAGATATAATGGAAAAATCTGGTCCATACAAATAACATGCTCCTGCAGCAGCAATGTCATAAACGAGGATGAAGAGATGGCCAAATTTGGTGGTGACAATAATTAAGCCATATGATAAAGCTTTGCTTTGTTTATTAAAAATTTAAATTTTATATCTGAACTCTAAAATGATTGGCTTTACTTTATGCATTCTATGTGATTCTCTTTTATCGTGAATGAAGTGTTTTGATTATTATTTTTCTAATTTTTATTTATATCTTTATTTTAGAAATATGGCCAGTAATCTCTCATTATGTGCTATGAAAGATGAGGAATCATTTTGTCTGGCAGATAGTGCAACGACACATACAATTTTGAAAAAGAAAGAATATTTTTCGCATCTCATATTAGCTAAAGCTAATGTGAATACAATATCGGGTGCATCAGATATTATTGAAGGCTCCGGAAGAGCAAGTATAGTGTTACCTAATGGTACACATTTATTTATTGAAAATGTCATGTTCTCTACCCGATCAAAAAGAAACCTTTTGAGTTTCAAAGATATACGCTACAATGGCTATCATATTGAGACAACAAATGAAAATGACGATGAATATTTATGTATCACGTCTATAGTCTCTAGGAGGAAGCAAATAATAGAAAAACTCCCATCATATAAATCTGGATTATATTATACCTTTATTAATCTAGTAGAGACACACATGTTAATGAGCCAAAAATTATCTGACCCAGAAAATTTTCTTATGTGGCATGATCGCTTAGGTCATCCGGGTTCAATAATGATGCGAAGAATTATAGAAAATTCAAATGGACATCCTTTAAAGAATAAGATTGTTCCATTGTCCAAAGATTTTTCTTGTGTTGCTTGTTTTCAAGGAAAACTAATAACAAAGCCATCGCATGTGAAAGTTGCGATTGAGTGTCCATCATTTCTAGAGCGAATTCAAGGAGATATATGTGGACCTATTACACCATCAAGTGGACCATTTCAGTACTTTATGGTCCTTATAGATGCATCGACACATTGGTCGCATGTCAATTTATTGTCCACTCGCAATGTTGCTTTCGCAAGACTCCTTGCTCAAATAATTCGATTAAGGACACAATTCCCAGATCATGCAATCAAGAAAATTCGATTAGATAATGCAGGAGAATTTACTTCTCAATCTTTTAATGATTATTGCATGTCAATTGGGATTGATGTGGAATATCCGGTTCCGCATACACATACCCGAAATGGTTTAGTAGAATCTTTTATTAAGAGGCTACAATTGATTGCTAGGCCCTTACTTATGAAAACAAAATTACCAAATACTGCTTGGGGACATGCAATATTACATGTTGCATCACTTGTTCGTTTAAGACCGACTGCTTATCATAAATATTCCCCAATACAGCTTGTAAATGGTCAAGAACCAAATATTTCTCACTTAAGAGTTTTTGGGTGTGCAGTTTATGTTCCGATATCTCCTCCCCAACGAACAAAAATGGGACCCCAAAGAAGATTAGGGGTATACGTTGGGTTTGACTCTCCCTCAATTATAAAATATTTGGAGCCCATGACTGGTGATTTATTTAAAGCAAGATTTGCTGATTGTCAGTTTGATGAGATAGTTTTTCCTGCATTAGGGGGAGATAAGTCAAAACTTGAGAAAGAAAGACAAGAAATTTTGTGGAATGCAGCATCTCTGTCTCTTTATGATCCTCGCACAAATCAATGTGAACTTAAAGTTCAAAAGATTATCCACCTACAAGAAATTGCAAATAAATTGCCTAATTCATTTACTGATGTCAAGACAGTGACAAAGTCACATATACCGGCTGTCAATGTTCCTTGTAAAATAAAACTTCCCGATGAAGAAAATAAAATCATGCTAGCAAATGAGTCTAAAGCACGCCAAAAGCGTGGTAGACCTGTTGGATCCAAAGACAAAAATCCTAGAAAATCAAGGAAGCTTGATAAACAAGCTGGTACATCAAATGACATCATTCTAAATGAAATAGAATTGATCACTGAAGAGACATCTTCAAAGGATGATCAAACACCTGAAATTGAGGACAATGAAGAGATCTCAATAAATTATATCATTTTAGAAAAAAGGTGGAATAGAAAAGAAATTGTCATGGATGAAATATTTGCATATGCAGCTACACTTGACATTTCTGAAGAAATCGAGGATCATGAACCTAGATCGATCTATGAATGTAAAAGAAGAAATGATTGGCCAAAATGGAAAAATGCTATTGAGGCGGAATTAAAATCACTTGAAAAACGTCAAGTTTTTGGACCTATTGTCCAAACGCCTGCAGGTGTGAAACCCGTTGGATATAGATGGGTATTTGTGCACAAAAGAAATGAGAAAAATGAAGTTGTGAGATATAAGGCATGCCTTGTTGCACAAGGCTTCTCACAAAGACCGGGAATTGATTATGAAGAGACTTATTCCCCGGTAATGGATGCAACAACATTCAGATTTCTACTAAGTTTATCAATTCTAGAAGGGCTCCAAATGAATTTAATGGATGTTGTTACTGCCTACTTATATGGGTCACTAGATAATGACATTTACATGAAAATCCCCGATGGATTAAAAATGCCTGAAGCATATAGTTCAAGACCCCGAGAGATTTATTCAATTAAATTACGAAGATCATTGTACGGGTTGAAACAATCAGGACGAATGTGGTATAATCGCCTTAGCGAGTACCTTTTGAAAAATGGATATGTTAATAATGTGATTTGTCCTTGTGTTTTTATTAAAAGGACAAAAATGGGGTTTACTATAATTGCGATTTATGTTGATGATCTAAACATCATTGGGACCCCAAATGAAATTCATGAAACGATTGAATATTTGAAAAGGGAATTGGAGATGAAAGATTTAGGCAAAACAAAACTATGCCTTGGTTTTCAAGTTGAACATCTATCCAAAGGAATTTTTGTCCACCAGTCATTATACATTGAAAGGATCCTTAAGCGATTTATTATGGATAAAGCATATCCTGTGAGTACACCTATGGTTGTTCGCTCACTTGAAATGAAAAAGGATCCATTCCGCCCAAGAGAAGAGGGAGAAGAACTTCTTGGTCCTGAAGTACCATATCTTAGTGCCATTGGTGCACTAATGTACCTTGCCAATTGTACACGTCCCAATATTGCTTTTTCTGTTAATTTATTGGCAAGGCATAGTTCTGCTCCAACTCGAAGACATTGGACTGGTGTGAAACAAATTTTTAGATATCTTCAAGGTACAATGGATATGGGTTTGTTTTATTCTAAAGACTCAAAAGTAGAACTAATTGGTTATGCAGATGCAGGTTATCGATCTGATCCCCACAAAGGTAGATCACAAATATGTTATGTATTCACATATGGTGATACCGCAATATCTTGGCGGTCTACAAAGCAAACTCTTGCAGCAACTTCTTCGAATCATGCTGAATTATTGGCACTACATGAAGCTAGTCGAGAATGCGTGTGGCTAAGGTCTTTGGTCCATCATATTCGAGAATCATGTGGTCTTTTAGTCAATAAAGGAAGTCCTACTATTCTATTTGAAGATAATGAAACATGTATCACTCAAACTAGATAAGGCTACATTAAAGGTGACAGAACAAAGCACATTGATCCAAAATTCTTCTTCACCCATTAATTTCAGCAAAGAAGAGAAATTGATGTTTATCAAATTCGCTCATGTGAAAATCCAGCAGATTTGTTCACAAAAGCACTTCCTACATCATCCTTCGAGAAATTGGTGCACAAGATTAGAATGCGTAAACTTCGTGATATGTGATATTAAATTGAGGGGGAGATATGATACTCTTTAAATGTACAACACGTGTACTCTTTTTCCTTCACTAGGGTTTTTCCCACTGGGTTTTTCCTAGTAAGGTTTTATTGAGGCATGATGTATGTACATGTCATCCAAGGGGGAGTGTTATGTAATAATTTGGATGACCTTTGGCCTTTAACTTTCCTCCATTAATATTGAGACTCTTGACCCTTCATTGTACTTGTAACTTATATTTCTAAGTCCTATATAAAGGCACTTGTAACTTGTTCTTAAGATACAACATATATTGAAATAAAATCTTCTCTCTAATTCTCTTTAAGCTTATATATTATTATATTTGTAACACTTTATTGTTACTTGCACCTAAATTTCTGACAAACAAAAAAACCTTGCATTTATGGTCATATAGTATATTTTGGAGTAATTGATGTTTTAAATATTAAACTCAAACACATTTAATTTAGGATTTATGTACCTTAACGTTTGTATAGATTCGTGTCATGTTTTACTGGGATACAAAATAAAAATAACTGTATGAATATATTTATGGAAAAAGTTACATTTATAAATATATTAAAAGATTGCGTGCCATTGAGATCACCCTCGATAATTCATGTATATATTTTATACAAAAGTAAGAGGATATAATTGTAACTACATTAAATTATATATATTTACAAAAGTGCCACTACTTTTTAATTAGAAAATCACCTATCCTCACTTGAATTTCCTAGGATCTACCTCATGAGTTTTTCTCTATAATAAATATATGGAAATAGAATTTCTAAAGTTCGTTATAGAAACCATTTTACTAGTGCGTCTCAAATTCATGAGAAAATGTCCAAAATGGCACAAAATTGGGGTTGAATGTTCAAAATGACACTTTTTGAAAATGTTGCACTTCACTAGCACTTTCCTAATGTTATATACATGTTTTCTTTTTTCTTTTTTTTAAATAACATTAAATACTTTAAACATTAAAATATTATTATTAAATTATTGAAAATTTATTTTTTTAATTTAATTTTTAAATTTTATCTATATTCATTTAGGGGTTCAACCGTTAACTTTTGGGGTTCAATAATTCCATTTTGGGTTTTAAAAATATTCTGAATGACGAATAAACCGTATACTGACTTAGGGTTTAGGGTTTGGGGTTAGGGTTGTTTACAATCCTAAACCCTAACTTATCCTTTTAGCATTTAAAAATCAGGACGCCGGATTCAATTTTTTAATTAAAAATTTTAAATTAAAAAAATACAATTTTTATTAAATTTAGGGGTTCAACAATTAACTTTTGGGGTTCAACATTTCCATTTTGGGTTTTAGAAATATTCCGAACGACGAATAAATCGTATACGAACTTATGGTTTAGGGTTGTTTACAACCCTAGACCCTAAACCCTAACTTATAGCGTTTAAAAATCAGGTCATTGGATTAAATTTTTTTAATTAAAAATTTTAACTTGGGGTTTCAACTATAAATTTTTTAATAGTGTTTCTAAATACAAATTTACCAAAAAGAAAAAAATGACACCAGGCTTTTGTTTTAAAAAAAGAAAAGTAAAACACAAATCTGGCATTTTGCTGAAAACGCATATGAACCTTGCGTTACAAAGCAAAACGCAATACGAACTTGCGTTAGGCATCCACAACGCAATCCGGATTTGCGTTTTACCCCCAAAACGCATGTTGTAGATGCATTTTTCCAGAACGCATACTGTAGCAGCGTGCAGAAAGTGCTAGTGGAGGTAGTGTTTTCATGGAGTGCTATTTTGGGCATTTTAATCAGAAATTGTGCCATTTTGGCACTTCACCCCAAATTCATAATATCTAGCCATCCAATTAAAATCAAACCACGATACAATAAATAAATATATAATTTTGAATTAAACTAACTTTTCCTAAAAATAGAATAAAGTCTCGTAAAATTATTTGAGAAAAAAACAAGTTATAAGATGTTAGGTCGAATACACAATATATAATCAAATACCGTATGAATAAATAACAAGAACACACGTTTTAACTCTTAAAACTGTTTGGAATTAACAATTCCTCTCTCAGTGACATAAAATATCACAGAGAGCTGCTTAGGTTACAAAAATGATAATCGTTCACGATGGATACCCTTCTAGGGTTAACCTAACTGTATTTATAAGATATACAGCTACGGACAATCGTTAATTGATTCTCCTAAAATTAAGCTATACAATTGATATCAATTACGATTGCTACACGTCTTCTAAGTCAACTCAATCTCTTTGACAGCTATCCAATCCTCAAAGATATTGCTTCCATATTTATCTTGTATCAATCTTCAAACTCTGTTGACTTGTAAACGCTTCCAGTAGACAGACTTTAGCAAACTCTGTTGCTCTCCCAGCTAACAGTGTTTGCGCTTCCATGTATTGAGCTAGCAGTGTTTACGCTTTTTTCTGTCAGCGTTTGCGCTTCCAGCTATCAGCGTATACTCAAACTCTGTTAACTGCTTTCAACCAGTAAGTTAAACTCTTTTTACCTGTAACACTTAAACACTGACATTAAATCACATCAATTATATCTAACAATCTCCCCCAACTTTTTCATTAGAAAAATGTACAAGTTCACAATAATTGATGATGTCAAAACGAACAAATAAAAACACAGTGTTTAACATATAATCAGAGTTTAAACTTGACTTAGCAAAATTTACAGAAAATTCGAATTACTTACAAATTCTGTCTACCTAACCTCCTCAAGATCTGGAGTTGTTCTGAGATAATCAATCAACAGTCTCCTCTCAGCATTTTCAAGTTCAATCTGCATAACTTCCTTGATCTCTCTTAAATCTGGATCATTTTCATCAGTTTGAAAGATAGCAGCTCTGAGATCATAGATCTTGTTTCTTCTCATTTCATTCCCCAATCTGATATACTTCACTTCTTCAGACTTCACATTAAAATCCAGAACAGTAATTCCAAGATCAGTCTTCAGCTTTGTAGTCCCCTTTTCCATTTCTATCAGATTCCCATTCCAATCTCTGAACTTCGGAACATACTTGCTGTTGTACTTCATATTTCTTCGTGCAAGATTCTGAATCATCTTTTGTCTAAGTACATTTGCAACTGACTGAGCTCTTTGATTTCTCACTCTGAAAAGATACAGAACATACTCTAGTTCTTCCCAGTATTTTAAATCAATATCATTCTTATCAATCTTGAACACTGTTCCATCAGCCATGAAGTATTGCAGAAAATCCTTTCCTAAACTCTTCTGATAGACAAGCTGTACTGACTCCAGTCTGTCTAAACTCTCTTGAGTGACACCACGACCTGGAACAGACAGTGAAGAAGGATCTCTGGGAGTAACATTTTGTCTTTTATCCCTATGTGAGCCTATGCCTCTTTTGTTGTATCCGATTTTACCAGATAAGGCTCTACCATCAGTGAAATCCATTGGAGCTGTAACTGGAGCTGTAGCTGCTAGACTTGAATCATGAAGAACTCCTTTTCCAAACTTTGATTTCAACTGAGAAGACAATAGTGGTGTGGTCACAACTTGTGCAGCAACAGAGGTTGTGTCTTCATTCTTCTGTACAACATGTGTATCAACAGAGGTTGTAACTATCATCTTATTCTTGCTCTCTTCACCCATCACCCCCTTTAACTTCAGCTTGGCATCAAGAGAAGACTTTCTAATCAGCTTTCCTTAATCTTCTTCTTCTTCTTCTTCTTCTTGAATACCAGATAATTTTTCTTTGATCTCAATTCCTTTCATTACAGGCCTTGAAGACTTTGAAGCTCTAACAGTTTTCTTCACTTTCTTGGACTTTTGAGCTTTTAAATGCTCTTTCTGCAACAGCTTTTCTTCAGCTTGTATGTCCTCAAGTGTAGCTTCAGCATTCTCTTCACGAAATAGTTTTGCAGCCAATTCTTCATGTGTTTGTGGATTGTCAGTGAATGACAAATCCTTTGGCTTTGAACCAGAAGTACTCTGAATATTTGTATCTATCACCAAATTCGGCTTTGACCTAGTAGACCTTCCATGACCTTGTCTAGAGTTTTCATTTCTTAAGCCCTTTTCAGCATTAGCACCTTCATCATCCAGATGATCTTTCTTTGACAGAGTTTGAGCTTGCTTACACTTGGTTTTAGCAATTCTCTCCCCCTTTTTGACATCATCACCATCTTGAATCAGAATTGAGGTGATTAACTCAAGAGAGTTTGCAATGGAATCAACCTTCTCAGTCAGTAAAAGCTGATTCTGTTCAACTTTGCTCAGTTTGTCATTAAAATTTGCTTGAGCTCTGGAGAATTGTTGAAAAAGCTTAGCATTAGCTAGTTGAGATTTCTCCTCATGAGTAGCAACCTCTGTTCGAAGATCCACAATAGATTTCTGAGTATCATCAAATCTGTGATTCAAAGACTTGATCTGAATCACTATGCCTTGGAGACAAGTAAAGATATCAGGATTTGAAATCTTGGAGGAATGTGCCTGTAGAAAATTAGCTGCTCTTCCAGGAGGAAAGATACAATCTGACTTGTACCAATCAGCAGTTTGCTTTGTCAAATAATCATCATCAATTTCATTAACAGAAGGTCCAGCAAAATCTGGTTTTTCTCCTGTTTTCTGACCATCAGTTTGAAATTGTGCAGTTTCAGCTCCTGTACTTTTGTCTTCAAAAGAATCACTGATAGAAACATCAATATTTTCTTCAATTTGCTCATGTTCTGCAACAGAGTTTCCATTTGAAGCTTCAACTTGCATAGGCTCAGAATTGGCCTTGGATGGTTGATCAACCTCATCACCTCTTTCAGGAATGTGATGAGCATCAGAAATCAGCTAAGTATGGGATGCTACAGTTTCAGTGATGACAACTGTAGGCTGATCAGCTGCACCAGTTGCTTCAGAATGAACAACAGGTGAGATAGGATCAGAGAATGGTAAGAATGAATCAAGAATATCATCCACTGGTGAAAAACCATCTCTGTGACCCTCTTCTGCAGGCATGTCATCCTTTGCAGGTATAGCATTCTCAACATTAGTTGTTTGCTGGGAAATCACCTCTGAAGCTTCTACAAACTCTTCCATTGTAGGCAAAGCATCTCTAACATCTTCATTTTCTTGAGCCTTAGCAGATTCTGATTCAGCAATCTTTGCTCCTGATTCTGTTATAATAGGTTCTATGATAACCTCTGTCTCACCAGTAGGAATATCAATAGTGATTTTCTCTTGAGCCTCATCAACATGCTCAGCATCAGAATCAGTAAGAATGAGCCTTCTCCTCTTAACTTGAGGTACTGGAATCAGTTCTTCATCTTCATTAGAACTGTCCTCAGCTGGTGGTGTTGAAGGTCTATTTGCTCTTTCTTTGAATCTTCTGGAATAAACAGCCTTTGGAGATGTCTGTTTAGCCTTAGAATGTTTTGTGTTAATTGCAGCATGCTTCTTCCTTTTTGACTTAGATGGTGGTTGTGGGTGAGTAGTAGTGACAGGATTTGTTGGTGTTGGAATCATTGTTTCAGTTTGTGTTTGAGGTGATGTAGGATTAACAGTAGTTGTTGGTGTTGGCTCAGATGTTTGTATAGGTTGAGATGGTATGGTTTCACTACGATCAGTGTCTAAAGGTTCAGGCATATGTTGTGTTTCTGGTTGTTGTGGTTGATGTGGGTCATTTTGTGATGATTGAGAATCTTGTGGTTGATTTACAAAGTTCTGTAAGGCAAGTGGCAATACAAAAGGAGGTATATCTTTACCAACATCTTTGTTAGTCATATCAGAGAATATTCTCTTAGTGACTCTAAAGGATTGAATCTCATCAGCTTCATCAACTGTTAACCCAGGTACACATGCATTGAATAAAAGTTGACAAAATCTAGCAAAATAAACTGTAGTAGACTCTGACAACTTATCACCCAAATTCATTAACACATAACGACCAAAATCAAAATTACTGCCATAGAGTAGAGAATACCCAATTTGCAGACTGTCCATTGGAATTGCATCCCAGTTGGTGACCTTCTTCTGGAATGTCCTGGTGATACAGTCAAAGAAAAAATTCCACTCTTTTCTCAGATTCGGCCTCCTCACACTGCCCAGCTTTGCAAGAGATTCCATATACCCAATCTCTGTTAGCATCTCTCTCAGATTTTGCTCAGAGACAACAGCATACGAAGTATGTGTGTCAAAATCCATTGTTTCGCGAACAGTTTGTGGAGTAATCACAAACTCTTGTTCTTCATGAGAGAAGATGATAGATGGAGTTCCATTTTCCCCTCCTTCTATATACCTTGAGTTTTGCCAGAAGGTGACAACCTGAGAAGCAGATAAAGTAGCCGGTTCAACCAACGCTTGCCCAATCTCAGAGTCGCGAAGAAAGTTTTGCATCAGATGAAACGCTTCTGGAGCACGGTCGTTCTCAAGTAGAGCTGCATAATTGTTAGGCACAAAACGTAGACCAAAAGAAGTGAAAGGTTTTGTTGCCATTTGATCAAGAAATAAGTAAAAATCGACAGTAAAAATGATATGCAAGAAAAGTGTTTGTGAAAATGCCAAAGTGAAAAACAAGAGAGAACTGTGTTTTGGTAAAGTGAATATGAGTGGGTGAGTAATGATTGTAGCAAAAAGTTATTTGAGTAGTAATTAAAATTAAACTCAAACGTTTTTACTTGAAAATACGCAACTGTTCCCTTGAGAAGTGCGAAAGTGATACATAATGATGAGTAAGTGGGTGAAAGTGGGACACGTGTCAAACATGCAGCGATTCACTTAATTCACGTGCAGTAAAAGCCATTATTACTGTTGTCGTTCCATTTATCAAGACACTTTACCACTAAATACACTAATTAACAGTTGTCAACCACTCCATTTACTCCAAAATTTTCAAATTATCTTAATGAAAATTTACCTTAGAGTACGTAACACAATCAATCAGTGTTTGTCAAATTTTCAAACTTTATCACAAAAACCCTTTCAAAAATGCACAGTTGTGATTTTTGTGTGTGAATAGCAGAGTTTACCAAACCAATTTTTATAGCATCTAATCTTTCATAAAATCCATAAATCAAATCAATAAACACTGAATGCACAAACTCTCATATTAAACACGGAGTATATGATGAATACTAAACTCTGTAGTTCCTTAAATACAGAAGTCTGAATACCCCTGTTCCCATTTATGTTCATGATTATCCAAGTAAGCACACAGTCATTATAGACAAAAAGATCAGGAGATAAACATCAAAGCATCATTCAGTGAGTTACATGTCAAGGATTTCCTCACAAACTCTCACAGCACACAAGTGTTTAGGTGAAGTGTTTTCGCTCAAATTCAATCAGTAAAAGCAGATACTACCATAAGCTTGAATTTCCACCAAATCTACACTACTTCGATTACATATATGCACAAATCAAATGGACTTTGTTCAGGGTTGTAATGTAGTAAGATCAAATAGGTGAGAAGAGATATTTTTAGCATGAGTGAATTTCGAACTGAACAATTTTAACAGACTAAAGTGTTCAGTCAAACTGTTAGTACATATTTGTACAAGATGATCAGTATATATATATATATATATATATATATATTTTTTTATTATATATATACTGAGTAAACTTTTCTTTTCTTGAGAAACACTCACCTGCTTGCCTTTTATTTATCAAAAGAATATAACTGCTCTTAATACTTCTGTATTCAAGAAAAATTAGCAGTTAATTAGGCTCAAAGGGGTTTACTAAGGGTAGTGTTTATGAACAGTGTTTATGAACAGTATTCAAAGAAGTTTTGAACAGTGTTTGAAGAAAGATGGTAAATCCTAGTGCCTTTATCATTTTCATGCACACATATATCATGTAGTCTCAAAATGGTTTAATGCAAGTTCTAGAGCAACATACTTACTGATAAACATCACACAGCAATAAAATCTGATTGATATAAAATGTATCAATCACTTATTCGGCTCAAAATCTCACAGGGTGCAGACATGAACTGTTTCTCACCAAACTAAACAATGACACATCTCAAGTTTTAAAATTTTCACAAGTGCAAACAAGGAATCACCAAAAACTATGTGTCTTGGAAACAAAGTGTTACTAATCAGAGTTTAGAATTCATCAATATCAGATGTTATCCATGAGAGGCAATACACACAGTATTCATAGATTCAGAGTTTAGGATCAAATAAACTAAGAGATGCTCTAAATATGAAACAGTATCATGCTGTGTTAACTTACTGCACAGTTTCTGATTAGATCACAGTGACTCAGAAAGAATCTTGATTTATTCACTGAGAATCATGCTTCATACATTTTTCTTCATTGGTATTTTCATTCAGACAAAAATCAACTTAGAATTCACAGAGTTTATCAAACATATTAACAGTGTATGACCAACAATCATGCTGACAGAATTTACCAGTGTAAGAAGAGAAACATGTGAACAGAGTATGCATAACAGAGTTTAATTAACAAGGTTCACATGGCACTTTAGCAATTTACAGAAATATGAGCAGCACATTTTATTAGAAAAGTATGAGTCTAACCAACATTTTTAGTCAAAACCAGATACCATCCCTAGTTCATTGACCAGTCTTGTAAATGCTGCTTCACTTAGAGGCTTTGTGAAGACATCTGCAAGTTGTTGATCTGTAGGCACAAAGTGAAGCTCAATATTGCCTTCCTCTACATGCTCTCTGATAAAGTGATACCTTATGCTGATGTGCTTGGTCATTGAGTGTTGTACTGGATTACCTGTCATTGCAATAGCACTTTGATTATCACAAAAAATAGGTATTTTGCTATACCTCAGCCCATAATCCAGCAATTGATTCTTCATCCATAGAATCTGTGCACAGCAACTACCAGCAGCAATATACTCTGCTTCAGCTGTAGATGTTGATATTGATTTTTGTTTCTTGCTGTACCAAGACACAAGTCTGTCACCAAGAAATTGACAACTTCCACTTGTGCTTTTTCTGTCAATCTTACAGCCTGCAAAATCTGCATCAGAGTAACCAAGTAGCTTAAAATCTGATTCTCTTGGGTACCACAGCCCTAAAGTTACAGTGCCCTTGAGATACTTGAAAATCCTCTTCACAGCTGTTAAATGTGGTTCCCTTGGATCTGCCTGAAACCTTGCACACAGACAGGTGGCATACATGATATCAGGTCTGCTAGCTGTTAAATAGAGTAGAGAACCAATCATTCCTCTGTAACTTGTCATATCCACTGATGACCCTGTATCTTTGTCTAGTTTTGTTGCAGTTGCCATGGGAGTTGTTGCAGATGAACAGTCAAGCATGCCAAATTTCTTGAGAAGATTTCTGGTATATTTTGCTTGATTAATAAAAATTCCATCATCTGTTTGCTTCACCTGTAAGCCTAGAAAATAGCTTAGCTCTCCCATCATACTCATTTGATATCTTGACTGCATGAGCTTGGCAAACCTCTTACAGAGTTTATCATTAGTAGATCCAAAAATGATGTCATCAACATATATTTGAACTAAGAGCAGGTCACTACCAGATTGAAAGTAAAACAGAGTTTTGTCAATAGTACCTCTGTGAAACCCACTTTCTAGTAGAAATTTAGCAAGAGTTTCATACCATGCCCTTGGTGCCTGCTTAAGTCCATAGAGTGCCTTGTCTAACCTGTAGACATGGTCTGGATATTTTGGATCTACAAACCCAGGTGGTTGTTCAACAAATACTTCTTCTTCAAGTTTTCCATTCAGAAAATCACTTTTCACATCCATTTGAAAAACCTTGAATTTCTTGTGAGAAGCATAGGCAAGAAACATCCTTATTGCCTCTAATCTGGCAACTGGTGCAAAAGTCTCATCATAATCTATTCCTTCCTGCTGTGAATAGCCTTTAGCTACCAGTCTTGCTTTGTTCCTTGTGATAACACCATCACTGTCAGTTTTATTTCTGAAAACCCATTTAGTACCAACAATGGATCTGTTCTTTGGCCTTGGTACAAGGGTCCACACTTCATTTCTTTCAAATTCATTTAGCTCTTCTTGCATTGCAGTTATCCAGTCAGCATCTTTAAGAGCTTCTTCTACTTTCTTTGGCTCAGTTTGTGACAAGAATGCATGAAACAGACATTCATTTGTTGTTGCACTTCTTGTCCTTACTCTTGCATCTGGATCACCAATAATCAAATCAGGTGTGTGTGATTTAGTCCATTTTCTTGCAGAAGGCAGATTGCTTCTGTCATCATGTGATCCTCCCCCTTGATCCATGCTCTCCTGATTTTCTTGGTGCCTTTCTTCATTTTCTGATGCTCCCCCTGAATGTGACTGTTCAGAATTTGAACGATCAGAGTTTGAATCAACAGAGTTTGATTCAGAGTTATCAACTGAGTCATTATCAGTATTTGAATTATCACTTTGATGTGATTCTTCATGCTCCCCCTCAACTGGTTCTTCC
Source organism: Kitagawia praeruptora (assembly GCA_037693485.1). NCBI lineage: Eukaryota > Viridiplantae > Streptophyta > Magnoliopsida > Apiales > Apiaceae > Kitagawia > Kitagawia praeruptora. The sequence continues at coordinate 138,349,641 of CM075351.1, read as the reverse complement.
CTTGTTTCTGATTGAATATTCTCTTCAGTGTTTACCAGTAGAGGTTCAGAATTGACCTCAACAGTGTTTGTCAGATCTGTTTCATCCGAGTTTAATAAATCTTCATTTTCAAAGTGCAGTTGATCATGTTCATTAACATCTTCAAGTCCAGTTATTTTCTTGTCATCAAATGACACATGTATAGATTCCATGATCACTCTAGTTCTCAGATTATAAACTCTGAATGCTTTAGTTGACAGTGGATAGCCAACAAAAATTCCTTCATCTGCCTTTAGGTCAAATTTGGTCAACTGTTCAGGATGAGTCTTCAACACAAAGCACTTGCATCCAAAAATATGAAAATATTTTAGATTTGGCTTTTTCTTTTTCACCATTTCATATGGTGTTTTACCATGCTTGTTGATCAGTGTTGCATTTTGAGTAAAACAAGCAGTTTGAACTGCTTCTGCCCAGAAATATGTTGGCACTTTTGCTTCATCTAGCATGGTTCTGGCAGCTTCTATCAAGGTTCTGTTTTTCCTCTCCACTACACCATTTTGTTGTGGAGTACCAGGTGCAGAAAACTCTTGTTTGATTCCTTTACTCTTGCAAAATTCTTCCATTGTTGAATTCCTGAATTCAGTTCCATTGTCACTTCTGATAATCTTCACTTGATTCTCTGACCCTTTGTCCAGTTGTATTATATGTTCTGCCAGTGTTAATGCAGTTTCATCTTTCTTTGCTAGAAAATACACCCATGTGTATCTGGTGTATTCATCAACAATGACAAGAGCATATTTCTTCTTTCCAAGTGACATGACATTCACTGGTCCAAAAAGATCAACATGTAGAAGATGATAAGGATCAACAATTGAAGACTCAGATTTGCTCTTGAAAGAGGCTTTTCTCTGTTTGGCCTTTTGACAAGAATCACACAGGCCTTCTACATTCAACAATGACTTTGGTAAACCTCTTACAAGATCATTCTTTATTAGCTCATTGATGTTGTTCAGATTTAAATGAGAGAGTTTCTTGTGCCACTTCCAACTCTCTTCACTGGACATTCTTGTTGACAGACACACTGCTTTGCCATCAGTGTTTGTTGACAATTTTACTTCATAGATGTTATTGTGTCTGTTTCCAACTAGAGCAACTTTCCCTGTAGATTTACTGATGACTTGACAATATTCAGGCTGAAAATCTACATGATATCCTCTGTCACAGATTTGACTCACAGATAGCAGATCATGCTTGAGTCCTGGAACCAGAGCTACATTTGTGATGATGACACTTCCAAGATTAATATTGCCATATCCCAGAGTATGTCCTATGTTGCCATCTCCATAGGAAACTTTTGGGCCAGCCTTCTCCTCATACTCTGATAGCAGGGCTTTATTTCCAGTCATGTGTCCTGAACATCCACTGTCCACGACTAGGGTACTTACCCTGGTGCCCTGCAATCACAAACAATCACTGATTGTTAGTTTTAAGGATCCAGACTTGCTTGGATCCTTTTGCTTTATTGAATCTGTTAGTTTTTGCAGCGGATTTAGCATTATCAGAGTTTAAACTAACATTTTCATTCTTAGTACTTGTAGAATCAACTTTAACCCATTTCAAATTAGGTTTCAGTTCATAATAATTATGATAAATAGCATGATAATTCTTGCAAGTATAAATTGAGTGCCAACTACTTCCACAATGTTTGCACAGAGTTTGTGGTCTTGGTTTGACATTATCCTTTTTCACTCCAGATTTGGAGGGTAAAGAATTAATGTCTTTGTTCTTCCTGCAAAAGCTAGCAAGATGATTAGTGCTACCACAATTATAACAAGTTTTTCTAGGTGCAAATGTAGCAAGCATTGGTTTAATTCCTGATGTTATGCCTACTTTACCATTTCTGTTTTTCCTAGGCATTCTCTGTTTGTTGACAGATTTTATTTCTTTAATCTTATGCTTAAGTTGTTTATCTGTCATTGAACCAATATTAACCTGTTTGTCACAGGTTTTTACTGGCTCATGGTCAACAGTTCCATGTTCAGTTTTAACAGTACCATGAACAAATGTTCTAAATTTCTTAGTAGAAAGAGGTGGTCTAATTTTGACTGTATTCTGAAACCTAAGCACATCATCCTCAGAATAACCTAGACCTACTGTGTCTGATTGAAAGACCTCTTGAGTGTCTTTTCCAGAATGTGTCCAAGTTTTAATAATGTGCTTTGCATCCTCCAATTCAGATTCTAGTTGCTTATACTTGCCTAGCAACTCCTGTTCTATAAACACAGCATCATCTCTTTCTTTCTGAATTTTATTCATGTTTTCAAGTTGATCCTCAACAAGTTTATTTCTTTCTTTGAGTTGAGAACACTCACTTTTGATTCTCTCATTTTCTAAAGTCTGATCCCTATAACTGATGTGTAATGCCTTAAGATAAATTCTCAATTCAGTTATATTATCTGTATTATAAGCATAAGTAGTTGGAGGTACCTTTAGATCAGAATCTTCACTCTGAGTAGAGGCCATGAGTGCATAGTTCACCTCCTCATCTGAATCTGAGGTGTCTGCCCAATCTCTGCCTTTGGTGTAGAGTGCCTTTTCAGTTTTATTCTTTTTGCACTCAGGAGCATAGTGACCCATCTCCTTACACTTGTAGCATTGAATCTCAGACTTATCTTTCTTACCAGATTTGAAGTCCTTTCCCTCAGATTTCTTGAAATTCTTCTTGTCAGACCTTGAGTAATCCTTGGAGAATCTCTTTCCCTTCTTGAAATTCTTGAATCCCATCTTCTTGAAGGTCTTTACCATCAATGCAGCCATTTGCATCATCTCCTCATCATCTTCAGAATCAGATGTTACATCTGTGTTTGAGTCAACATCAGTGTTTGATGACTCACTTTCTGAATGAATGACCAAGGCCTTTCCTTTTGCCTTCTTCCTTGATGCTTCCTTCTTTGAAGATTTTTCTTCAACTTTCAGTGCAACAGTCTTTGACTTCCTGCTTGATCTTCTGTTTCTCTGCTCCAATTCCAATTCATGATTCTTGAGCAGTCCATAGATTTCATCAATCTCAGTATCAGCAAGATCATAGTTGTCTCTTATGGTGGTTGTTTTCACATCCCACTTTTCAGGAAGAGAAAGAAGAAACTTGAGATTTGAATCTTCCAGATTATATTCTTTGTTAACCAATGATAGATCATTGAGCAGTTTACAAAATCTATCAAATGTTTCTGTCATGGTTTCTTCAGACTTTGCCTCAAAGTGCTCATACTCCTGTGTGAGAATGTTCCTTCTGTTCTTCTTAATTGCAGCAGTTCCTTGACATCTAACCTCAAGTGCATCCCATATATCCTTTGCAGTTGTGCAGTTGATCACTTTGTTAGACATAACATTGTCAAGAGCACTGTGAAGCAAGTGCTTTACTTTGGCATCCTTAGCAATAGATGAAAGATCCTCAGTAGTTAGATCTTTCTTTTCCTTAGGAACCACCTTTGATTCCTCACCAGCAGCAGCAGCAGTTAACTTAGTAGGTTTATGAGGACCTTCATAAATTCTATCAAGATATTCTGGATCTGTGGCTTCCAGAAACATGGTCATCTTTACTTTCCAGATTGCATATTCTGATGGCTTCAGTATTGGAACCCTAATTGTTTCATACCTACTAACAGTAGTAGGTGCTTTCTCAGAACCTGATGGAGGAGGAATCTCTGCCATTGATTACTATTGTGTTTTGGATCTTTAACTGTAATAAAGTAACAGATTGGCTCTGATACCACTTGTTAGGTCGAATACACAATATATAATCAAATACCGTATGAATAAATAACAAGAACACACGTTTTAACTCTTAAAACTGTTTGGAATTAACAATTCCTCTCTCAGTGACATAAAATATCACAGAGAGCTGCTTAGGTTACAAAAATGATAATCGTTCACGATGGATACCCTTCTAGGGTTAACCTAACTGTATTTATAAGATATACAGCTACGTACAATCGTTAATTGATTCTCCTAAAATTAAGCTATACAATTGATATCAATTACGATTGCTACACGTCTTCTAAGTCAACTCAATCTCTTTGACAGCTATCCAATCCTCAAAGATATTGCTTCCATATTTATCTTGTATCAATCTTCAAACTCTGTTGACTTGTAAACGCTTTCAGTAGACAGACTTTAGCAAACTCTGTTGCTCTCCCAGCTAACAGTGTTTGCGCTTCCATGTATTGAGCTAGCAGTGTTTACGCTTTCTTCTGTCAGCGTTTGCGCTTCCAGCTATCAGCGTATACTCAAACTCTGTTAACTGCTTTCAACCAGTAAGTTAAACTCTTTTTACCTGTAACACTTAAACACTGACATTAAATCACATCAATTATATCTAACATAAGAAAATAAATTGTTTTTTGATACTTATATAAATTTTTGTAACAATTTTAAATTTTTTAAAATTGTGTTATCGGTACATAACACGGGTAAAATGTTAGTGAAAAAATGAGCGAGAAAATGATGACTTTTACATAATATTAAGAAAATTTGTAATATGTCTCTAAGTACAATAAATCACTTGAGTTTACATACGCTTATTTTATACATGAACAATGTTACTAAAAAAATTATTTCTATTATAATCAAATGTTCATTTTTTTTTTTGACGAAAAGCTGAGGATTTTTTTACTGAATCAAAACCAACTCATTACAAAACAGTGGAACAAACCCCCGACTATCGATACAACCAGGTTGAAAAAACAAATAATTTGTTTATTGATCGTTTAACACACAGAACTTAATAGTTCTTGAAGCTAAAAACGAATTCGAAGACATCCCAAGCGATCCAAACTGCACCAACATCCCTGAAAACAGCGGTATCACAATTGACTGCATCACATAAATGTTAGAAAATGGAAAGTTTGAGGCATATTTATAATATGTTCTTGATGTCATTTCCGAAAACTAACAAGTGAAGGTTGTTCCTTGTAATGAGGACTTAAACTTTCATGTTTGGATCTAAGACATTTTCTTAGTGGAATCCATAGATAAATTGAGTTGAAAGAAGGAGATATGAAATGGGAAATCAGGTTGCAGATGGAAATCATGGCCATGATATATGTTTCATGATCATGAAGAGGCATCAAAAGAGATGGGATATTCAGAAATGTTTCATGCCCATGAGAAAATTTTCATGTCCATGAATGTATACTTGGTTGGTCAGACACGTTTCATGCCCATGAGGAAGTTTTCATGCCCATGATGTGCAACTGATTTTAAATTAGATATTGATTTATTTTAACAGGTTTCAAATTTATCTATTACAACAATACTGGAAATTGGATCAGTATTTGGATTAAATCCTGATGGAAATTTGGATCAGTACTTGGAGTAAAATCCTGATGGACTTGGTCAGACATCAGATACTGATGGGCTAAATCCTGATGGATATCAGTTCCTGACAAGCACTAAATCCTGATCCTGATGGACACCAAATCCTGATGTTACTGATGACCAAATCCTGATGCTTATGTAACTGAAAATAAATCTTGATGCAGTTAATGAAATTAAATCAGAATATTTACTTTCCTTTTATGGAGTATCAGTTACGTTTATTTTTGGTATTATATATACAATACAGAAGAAAATAAACGTTAAGGGAAGATATATGTCCTAAGGATAGAAACGCTATCTGTTTCTTCTTTCTCTGTTCTCTCTCGATACATACAGATTATATACATAATTCTCAGGCGAACTGAGGTGCTGGTCGCTGTTGATCATTGCCATGTCTGTGAACGCATTGGTCTGTGCTGTTTTATCCTGGAAGTAATATTGTTGCATCCCAACACAGTGTAAGTGGGGCAATATTCTCTTCAAGAACAGCCAAGTCTTCTCTTAGGGCTTGGTGACTCAGCTATTCTTCTCTGTCTGATCAGTAGTTGATAAATCTTCTGTGAGAGATAAGTATTCTTGCCTTTCTTGTTAAATTATAGTCTCTGATTATATTCTTGTTTTGCCTTCGTGATTTGTTTTGTTAATTGGTTATATGCCTGTTCTTGTTTTAAATATATATATATCACTACCTCATTGTTGCTGTAGTTGAATTATACCCATCAATCTTGAAGAGAATATTTGTGTTATATATTGTTAATTAACAAGATGGTTAACGAAACTGAAAATCCTGTCGTTGAGACTGGCTCTAGGTCTATTGTTACTGTACCCACCATTGATTGGACTACGTACCATTTCCCACATCCTATCGATTTGTCAGGTATGCCTGATAAATTCGGTGGGGGTGTTGGTTTTTCTCGTTGGCAGAAAAAGATGAAACTGTGGTTAACGGTAAATGGTCTATGGCCAGTGGTGCAGTATGAGAAACTAATTGTGGTTAAGGAGAAAGCTAAAACTGTTAAGGCTTATACCATGTGGGAGGAAAAGGATGGGGTGGCTAGGGCTGCTATTCTGGCAGCTTTAGCGAACACTCTATTCGATGTTTATTCATCTGACTCCTACACTGCTAAGCTCTTATGGGAGAAGATTGACCAGACACATAATACTGACTCGCAAGGGTTGGAAAAGTATTCTGTGGCTAGGTTCCTTGACTTTAAACTGGTGGATACGAAATCCATGACTGAGCAGGTGCAAGAGTTTAAGATTTTGGTGCATGCATTGAAGGAGTCTGGTATGGACCTTCCTGAAAAGTTTCAGGTTATGTCTGTGATTGAAAAGCTCCCTAAGTCTTGGGAAGAGTTTGCACTCTCCCTGAAAAGACAAAAAGGAGAGACCACTTGGACAAACCTGATGTTGGACATCTCTGTGCAGGAGCAACACAAGTCCAAGCAAGGACAAGTGATGCCTACTGAACATGCTGGGAGTTTGAAGGTGAATGTAGTGACTATAGGACAGAAAAGAAAGTCTATCACTAAGAAGGAAAACACTAAGTCTAAGGACAAGAACAAGGCTAAGAAACCAAAGGCAAACAAACCATGTTGGTCTTGTGGACAGGTTGGTCATTGGAGCAAGGACTGTCCTGTAAAGAAAGCTAAGAAACCTATTGTGGGAGCACAAGCTAACACTGTGCTTGGAACCACTGGTGGGCTTATGGTTAACATGGTTGTTGGTGAGGCTATTGCTTCTGAAACTGACAACGGGTATGTAACCTACAACCATGTACTTCATTCTACTTATTCGTCTCATGAATGGTTGATTGATACTGGAGCTAATGTACATATTTGTACTGATATTACTTTGTTTGTATCTTATCAACAGACTCATGGAATGACGGTGACGATGGGGAATGCTAGTGTAGCTCAAGTACTTGGAATAGGAAACGTGGACCTAAAGTTCGCTTCTGGACGTGTTCTGTCTCACTAGAGTGCATCATGTTCCTGATATTCGTAGAAATATAATAAGTGGAAGTTGTTTAGTAAAGAATGGTTTTGAAGTTTCTTTGAAATGTGATAAAGCAGTTATTACACATACTGGTGTATTTTTTGGCAAAGGTTACTTGTCGGATGGATTATTTTTAATAAATGTTGAGCCTGTTTTGAGCAGTTTTATTAATAATAATGTTGTTCCTTCTGTTAATTGTGTTGAATCATCTGATTTGTGGCACGCACGTCTTGGTCACTTGAATTTTGGTGCTCTAAAGAATATGATGAACTTAGAGTTGATTCCAAAACATGCCATTGATAAGAAATCTAAATGTTAAGTATGTGTGACTGCTAAACAAACTAGGAAACCCTTTCATAATGTGGTTAGGGATTCAAATGTGTTAGATTTAGTGCACATGGACATATGTGAATTTGGTGGTGTTTTGACTAAGGAACATAATAGGTATTTCATTACCTTTATACTAGATATTGTTATGTTTATTTGCTTAAACATAAAGATGAAGCACTAGATAAATTCATTATGTTCAAAACTGAAGCTGAAACACAAACTGGTAAAGTACTTAAATGTTTGAGATCAGATAGATGTGGTGAGTATACGAGTAACTCGTTTAATGAATTTTGCAAGAGCAATGGTATAGTTCATGAGGTAACTCCACCATACACACCTGAGTCTAATGGGGTGGCAGAACGAAAGAACAAAACCTTTAAGGATATGATCAATAGTATGCTGATTAATTCTGGGTTGCCTAAGTACATGTGGGGAGAAGCTCTGAATACGGCTTGCCATATTCTGAATAGAGTTCCTCTGAAACATGTGGACAAGACACCTTATGAATTATGGACAGAGAAAAGGACTAGTTTAAAATATCTTCGTGTGTGGGGGTGCCTTGCAAAGGTACTTGTCCCTGAACACAAGAGAAAGAAACTAGGGCCGAAAACTGTTGATTGCAACTTTCTGGGCTATATTGAAACCACTACGGCTTTGAGATTTTTAGTGTTAAAATCTGACATAGATGGAATAGTGGCTAGCACTATAGTTGAATTTCGTGATGCAACATTCTTTGAGAATGTGTTTCCTATGAAGACTGGTATACCTCAGGGTATTCCTGATGATGATCTCACTCACACATCGAGGTCCATTCCTGATCATGTGGAAAGGATGACAAATGTGGGGGCAGATCCTGATAGTAGCTCTATTCCTAATGAAGTAGAGGAACCTAGAAGGAGTAAGTGTGCTAAGGTAGTCAAGGATTTTGGAAGTGATTTTATCACTTACAATATCGAGGATGAACCTTTAACTTTTTGACAGGCCATGGATTCTTCAGAATCTAGGTACTGGAAAGGTGCTGTAAAAAGTGAAATTGACTCTATTGTTTCTAACGGAACATGGGAGTTGGTTGATCTACCTCCTGGGTGTTCTACTATAGGATGTAAATGGGTGTTCAAAAGGAAGATGAACCCGGATGGCTCAATAGATAAGTATAAGGCTAGGCTGGTAGCTAAGGGCTTTAAGCAAAAGGAAGGCATTGATTACTTTAACACATACTCTCCAGTTGCTAGAATGACCACAATCCGAATGCTTATAGCATTGGCTTCTGTACATGGTCTTATCATCCATCAAATGGATGTAAAGACAGCTTTTCTTCATGGTGAACTTGAAGAAGAGATTTATATGGATCAGCCTGAGGGATTTGTTGCCTCTGGTAATGAAAGGAAAGTATGTAAGTTAATCAAGTCAATATATGGCTTAAAACAAGCTCCAAGAGACTGGCATAAAAAGTTTGATGAAACTGTTTTAGAATCAGAATTTGTAGTTAATGAAAGTGACAAGTGTGTCTATTACATGGTTAAAGGAAATGAATGTATTATTGTGTGCCTGTATGTGGATGATATTTTGTGTTTTGAACCAATATTAAGATTATTAACGAGACAAAAAGGTTCTTGAAAAGGCATTTTGAAATGAAGGATATGGGAGAGGCTAGTGTGATTCTTGGTATCAAGTTGACTCAGTCAACTGATGGAATAACCTTGTCACAATCTCATTATATAGAGAAATCTATACTTGAGAAGTATGGTTATTCAAATTGTAGAATTGCAAGTACTCCGTATGATCCTAAAATTGCCCTTGTCAAGAATAGTACAAGAGTACCTGTGTCTCAGTTAAGGTATTCTCAGATTATTGGGAGTTTGCAGTATCTTGCTAATGGTACTAGGCCGGATATTTCATATTCAGTGTCTAAGTTAGCAAGATATACAAGCTGTCCAAACAAGACTCATTGGGATGCTCTTGATAGAGTGATTAGATATCTAACAGGCACCATATATCTTGGTTTGCATTATAGGAGGTTTCCTGGAGTGCTAGAGGGATATAGTGATGCAAGTTGGATAGCTAAGAAGTCTGGTTCCAATGGAGTGACTGGATATCTATTTACCCTAGCGGGTGGAGTAGTGTCTTGGAAGTCTTCTAGACAGACTGTTATAACTCGGTTTACTTTTGAGGCTGAGTTGTGTGCATTAGATGCCACGGGGACTGAGGCTGAATGGTTACATGGACTTATGTCAATGTTACCTGTAGTAAGTCATCCACTTCCTGCTTTTGTTGTTCATTGTGATAGCCGTACAACTATCGACAAGATAAACAACAAGAAGTATAATGTGAAAACAAAGAGACATATCCAAGTTAGACTAAAGTCTATAAGGGGTCTAATGTCTGACAGGATCATAGCTGTTGAGTTTATTGGAACTCAAGAAAACCTAGCTGATCCTTTGACTAAAGGGCTTGAGCATGCTGTAGTCCTTAAGTCTAGGTTGGGGATGGGACTGATAGCCCATAGTAATTCATCTACAGAGGGAACCCAATACACATGAGAGGAGATCCCTCGAAAGTGTATTCAATGTGGTAATAACAAGTTGTAAGGGTGAATTGGTTGTACCTTTAACTACATAGATTGATACTCACGTATCTGGAGTCTATCCCCTGTAAACCTAAAAGGTACTGTAACTGCCAGAATAGCAAGAGTTATTTGAACTCTGAATGGGGTCAAGTCATATGACGAGATGCTAGCAGTACATCTCTGGAGATGCCCAGCTAAGCGAATGTAATTGTGTGGTCGCAATTAGAGGAAATGGTTATTCCTTGAAGCAGTCGACGAACAGGATCGAGACATGACCTTTAACATCTCAAAGCCGTAGATTAGCACCATAGCCTTTGACTTGTCATCGTCTATGGAGTGTAGTTACACCAAACGGATAAAGATTCAAGGTGAAACATTCCATCTGAATCCGGTAGCCATCGAAGTAGAGGACTTAGGAGGGTTCAAACCCGGAAGGGTACCTACTCTGAAAAACAAGTCATGATGAGGATAGATATGTATTTGCATTTCTGTATGGATTCGTGGGGGATTGTTAGAAAATGGAAAGTTTGAGGCATATTTATAATATGTTCTTGATGTCATTTCCAGAAACTAACAAGTGAAGGTTGTTCCTTGTAATGGGGACTTAAACTTTCATGTTTGAATCTAATACATTTTCTTAGTGGAATCCATAGATAAATTGAGTTGAAAGAAAGAGATATGAAATGGGAAATCAGGTTGCAGATGGAAATCATGGCCATGATATATATTTCATGATCATGAAGAGACATCAAAAGAGATGGGATATTCAGAAATGTTTCATGCCTATGAGAAAGTTTTCATGTCCATGAATGTATACTTGGTTGGTCAGAAACATTTCATGCCCATGAGGAAGTTTTCATGCCCATGATGTGCAACTGATTTTGATTTATTTTAACAGGTTTCAGATCTATCTGTTACAACAGTACTGGAAATTGGATCAGTATTTGGATTAAATCCTGATGGAAATTTGGATCAGTACTTGGAGTAAAATCCTGATGGACTTGGTCAGACATCAGATACTGATGGGCTAAATCCTGATGGATATCAGTTCCTGACAAGCACTGAATCCTGATGGACACCAAATCCTGATGTTACTGATGACCAAATCCTGATGCTTATGTAACTGAAAATAAATCCTGATGTAGTTAAAGAAATTAAATCAGAATATTTACTTTCCTTTTATGGAGTATCAGTTACGTTTATTTTTGGTATTATATATACAATACAGAAGAAAATAAACGTTAAGGGAAGAGATACGTCCTAAGGATAGAAACGCTATCTGTTTCTTCTTTCTCTGTTCTCTCTCGATACATACAGATTATATACATAATTCTCAGGCGAACTGAGGTGCTGGTCGCTATTGATCATTGCCATGTCTGTGAACGCATTGGTCTGTGCTGTTTTATCCTGGAAGTAATATTGCTACATCCCAACACAACGTAAGTGGGGCAATATTCTCTTCAAGAACAGCCAAGTCTTCTCGTAGGGCTTGGTGACTCTACTGTTCTTCTCTCTCTGATCAGTAGTTGCTAAATCTTCTGTGAGAGATAAGTATTCTTGCCTTTCTTGTTAAATTACAGTCTTTGATTATATTCATGTTTTGCCTTCGTGATTTGTTTTGTTAATTGGTTATATGCCTGTTCTTGTTTTAAATATATATATCACTGCCTCATTGTTGCTGTAGTTGAATTATACCCAACAATAAGAACCATTGTTAGCCTATTGTTCGAAAGCCTCAATTGCATAAACTGAGGTCAGAGGAACGACACTCCAGCTATCTACATGCCGGATACCAGCTATAGACATGCCGAAAGTGGAAACCCCTAAAGGATGAACGACACCCCAGCTATCTACATGCCGGATACCAGAAATAAACATGCCGAAAGTGGAAACCCCCAAAAGATGAACAATCTTTGATTGTGAGTGGTGTGCTCTTGCAATAATCGTCGCTGCCCCAGCTTCGATGCGGACTTTCCAGATTCCCAAAGACATTAGCAAAATCATTCTCAACAGACCCAACATCGAACAAAACCAGACATAATTAATCAAAAACATAAAAACACTCCAAAAAGGAGAGACAAACAACAACTCCAAAAGGAGAGACACACAAACGTCCAAAAAAATTGGGTTTTATTAAGAGGAAAATAAGAAAGAGGGCCTCCGGTCAGTACCGTCGGAGGGGAAGATAGTGGCAGCGGTGGCTAACAAGATGAAAAGAGAGAGAGGGGCTAACCCTCAAATGTTGAATTTGATAAGCTTAGCTTCACCTATTTTGAAAACTAAAATAATATTTTAGCGATCAAAAGTAATCATGTGATTATTTTCGTATGGATATTTATCCAAATTTATGAAATCTAATCAATTTATAAATATTTGGTTCATGAATTTGGTATGTAATTTTAGAAAGTAACTACAAAAATGTGAGATAAAATCGAAATCTTATCATTTATGGGTTAATTGGATATTTCATAATTGAACTCATGCCCAACTTGCAGTTGGGTAACTGAACTCAAAAAACTTGGAAATAGATAAGTATACTAATTATTTATTGCAATTGAACCACTGGACACAAAATAACTTGCATGGCTGTTAAGTCGCATTGACTTTTAACGGTGTTCCTTTAATTTTTGCCACGTGTGATGACATGTCAGAATTTTAATTTAAAATTAAATCAAAAATTACATAAACTTTTTTTAAATCCTTTTTAAATAAATAATTAAAATAATTTATTAAAAGTAAATAATACTTTTACTAACAGTAAAAGTAAATATTTATTTTACTTAAGGAAATTACAGCCACAGTAATTTTTCATGGGATTAAAATCACAAAAATTTTACCCTTAATCTAATAAAACAGATCAAATCCATTTATTTATATAATATAAAAAACATAAAATGAAGAACAGTTTGATTGTTCTTAAGATTTGTAGATTCCGGTAGTAACCCTAGTTTCCGGCGACCATGAATTTTCTGACGAAACTAAATTTAACACTAACATCTCTCTCTCTGCGTTTTTTTCACCATCTCCAGCCATCCTGGAGGTGAACTTGTAACCAGCAAGATTTTTGGTTTACCATTAATATAATTAAGAAAATCTTCCATCCAACCAAATTTTCTTATCTTCATTCCAAGTCTCAATCTTGGGACCAAGTGTATAAGTCTCATTCAAACTAAAACCATGTTGCTGATCAAATGGGTCATTTGGATCAATAAGTTCGGATCGGATCTCAGCTAGGATCCGATTAATTTGTTCGACATGGGTTTGATCTTCAGTCTCAGTAGAGTAATTGCCTAGGCCAATAGTACCACAAAGTACAAGTATAGTAACAAACCCACAAAGAAAAGTGATTTTAATGTTATTGAATGTCTTGAGAACACTCCGGCTGCGTGTCCGGCCAGCAGCAGCGGCGGATCTAGGGACTGCGTGTAGTGAACAGTTCAAGACGCATGTTGTAAAAAGTGGTGAGTTTTGTTTTTTTCTTGTTGTTCGACATGGGTTTGAGTTGTATCATGTATGTGTGTGTTTGTATGTGTATGTTGGCGGCGAGAAGGAATTAAAAGGGGGGATCTGATTTCCGGGGGGTTGGTTTTGGAGATTATGTTTTGTTTTGTTTTAGGGATTTTATGAATTATATTTTGTTTTAGGGATTTTATGAATTATATTTTAATTTAGGGATTCACCACCTCAGCAGATAATGTGTAAATTTTTAACACATAAGCATGTCACGTCATATTTCCGTCAAGAACGTTACATGAAGTTAACGATGGTTAGTCAATTGCAAGTTTTAATTACTTTGATGAGTTGACAGCAAGCTTTTTGAGTTCAGTTACCCAACTGCAAGTTGGGCACGAGTTCAGTTATGAAATAGCCAATTAACCCTATCATCTATTGAATTTTTAATTAATTTCAATTGAAAACTTATAATAATGTTCGTGCCTTGCATGAACATTTACCTAATTACTTTTAATTTAAAACTGATAAGAACATGATATAAGGGAAGTGAGGGAGATTCTAGTAGATCAAAAAGTCACTAGTTGTTTTGATAAACTTATGTATAATAAAATTAAAAAAATATAAAGAAAAAAAATGTTATTTGAACGCATAAGTAAAGGACCATGAGGGCATTAAGAATTAATTTCCAGAAAACATTGAATGAAACATAAGGTAGGTAGCAAGAGAACTAAATTTGTATGATCATAATTTAAGAACACACATAAATTTAATTCATGGTGATTATACTTGATGCACTGTCACAACTCATTCCAAAAATATGAGAAGATGGATGAGCAATAATTATGCTAAAGTAATAGATGATGCAAACATTTATGGTTTAGATCAAATGTCGATGTGATCACCATCATTCTGATTAAGGATTTCCATTTCCTCCTTCATTTTCGTAATTGCAGCTTCAGGGAGGGTAACAAGTACCCTAACACCACCTTTTCCTTTCATAGAAGAATTTATTTTGCAAGGAGGCAGTATCATACACAAATCTATAAAGAAATGGTTCCATGGTAAAGGTATCATATTCACTATTTCCTTCCAACCAAAATCCACTTCTTCCACCAATCCAATATGTCTCCAGTCTGTTAATTCCATACATGATGTACCTTTGCTGATCTCAAGCTCGACATAATTCTGCAACATTGTCTCTTTCCTATCCAACATCTTTTGAACAAAATTAGTGCTAGTCAATACTTTCTTACTTTCTTTGATCAGTTTAGCAACTTTCGAAAGCGGAAATTCATCTAAGTCTTTCACGGTCAAGACTACTTGAGAAGAATATAAGATAGTATTTCCATAGTATCCGACATTCAAGGGTGGATTCAACACATTTCTTATCCCCATTATCATGCAAAACATGGTTTTGCCATCACAACTTAATTGTAAAGCTCTAGATCTAGCTCTCCAAACATAGGCTCCAAGAATTTCGATAGTAGTGAAGTTTTCCATCTCTTTTTTCCTCAGTTCCCTTAATAAGCTCGTCTTAAGTCCCTTGATAGCTTCTTCAGTTACATAAAAAGATTCATGTGCAACAGCAGTACAAGGCAAAAATGGCGATTTTGACAATGTAGACATGTCTATAGGAGGTAATATAGTATCTTTACGTGCTATCCCTACTAGCCTCTCCCTCTCCCACACAGGCTTTATTGTTGGCTCACTCATTCCACTTGCTAGCTCAGCCATAGCTTTGTAGAACTGAGCTGCTCCAGATCCATCGCATATTGAGTGCGACAACCCCATCGTAATAGTAAATCCACCACAAGAAAATTTCGTCACCCTCAAGACTAGAGGGTAATAACCATATTCACTTTCACTAGGCCAATCAAAGGACAAGAGGTTGGCAGTTTCAGAGTCAATCCCGTCCAAATAATGAAGAGAAGAAAGCTCACAATCAACGTACACTTCTTGAAAAGGCACTCCATCTGCAGTGCACGTGATTTTGAGTTTATTATCCTTCTCTCGTTTGAGCTTCCCAGCTAAGGGATAATAGTAAACCAAAACTTTGGAAAGGGCTTCTTTGATAACCAAAGATGGGTCCAAATTAGTGCTGTGATTTGCCTTGTAGACATAAACTGTTTGATAAAGTAACTCAACGACTTGATCATTGTCTAAGGTAGACAAAGAAAGAACTTGAGAAGGGGTAGAGCCTGCAGGTTTCACTAGTACAACATCCTTTTTCTGAATCAATAGAGGACTCGCCATTAGAAGAAGAAAGGCTATTTTAGTGTAGAATAAAGGATAAACTTGTTGCATAAGTTGTGAAAAATTTGATAAAGAAAACCATAATAGCTGTTGCTCTTATAAGGCGAGAATATTTGATTTAGATTTTAAAATATTTAAAAAGATTATTAATAATCTAGGAATTTTGAAAGATTGTAGCTAATATTCAATTTGGATTTTATATGAATTTTTGAATTTCAGAGGTTTGGGGATATTCAAATTTTCTTTTAAAAAATTCATTAAAATTTGAATGTATTTACAAAGATCTGGATAAAATTTAAAGATATGCAATCAAGATTTTAGTATTTTTAGGATAATAATCCAGATTATAGTAATATCTAGGATATTTAATCCAGATTATAGAATCTGTTTTAAAATAGAGTAAAATGGCCCTGAGGTTGACCTCAGGGCACTTACCTGAGGTTATATATTGATACCTAGTATAAATGTTTAGTGGCATTTTTGTAATAATAAAAATTACACTCCTGTATTTATAATTATATCCCTAGTATAAATGTTTAGTGGCATTTTTGTAATAATAAAAATTACCCTCCTGTATTTACAATTATATCCCTGAGTTCTAATGTATTTTGTCTTAACCTCAAGGTTATTACGTCCTCAGGTCCAGGAAACTCTTTAAAATATAAGGGTATTTATATGATTTAAATATAATCTTCTAGAATTTATCAACATTTAAAAATGTATTGACTCCTATTAATAGATTCCACTGTATTTCTTAGTGGGTTTTCATACTTTTTCAAATCGTACATAAATTCAAGAGATTCGGCGTAAACTTTGTCAACTTTGTGTTAGTTAGAATTTCAAATCATCAATTAGTCTTTTAAAATTCATTAAATATTAGAATTTTGTTTAAATATTTTAAAATTTTAGAGTGAAAATACACCTTTTTTTTTTGTCAGAAAATGAAATATATTTCATAGATGAATTGTATGAGAATACAAAATCCTAATAAGGAGTTTATTTCGATCAAGAAAGTTCATCATCTAACCGAAGGGCACGCATGTTGCCCCCGGACATTTAGGGTCTCGTGGAGTAAAACTCTGTGGGAAAAAAACTCAAGGGGGAAAAGAAGTGCCCTAAAAAACATGAATACATCGTTATGCATAATGACTACTAAATAACTTAATCTTCTTGTTGCTTTTGTGAGTCCCGTTGTCATCAGTTTTTGTCAAAGACTTGCATTCTCTTATGCCAAAACTTTGCCTTCGGCTGCACCTTGACTACACCATTACTTCTTTTTGAAAGTCAAAATTGAATCTTTCTGAGACATCTTTGTTGCAACTAACACTGCAAAGTCATCAAAACAAACCCGATAAGGAAAGAAATAAGATATAAGATTAAAATATTAAACGTTTTTAAAAATTCACTTATAACCAAAGGGGAACCCTTTCGCAAGACATCTGAAACAAAAATAAATAATAATTAAAATGTGAAAATTGTTTTTTTTAAATTATATATATATATAGTTAAGTTATATGGAGACCAAGTTTTTTAGTGGAGACCGGAGACCAATATCAATCAAAACATTGTAAAAACTTATTCATTGAAAATCATGTCCATGAAAGTCACTATTTCATTCATTTCATTGAAATTCATGAGAATCATACATGTTTTTCATGCAAATTTCATTAAAAATCTTGAAAATAATGTATGTTCTGCAAACAAAACATTGCAGAATGTATTATTTTCCAAAACATGTTCTGCTTGCAAACCATATATGATTTTTAAGATTTTGAATTAAATAATAATCTTCATTGAACATTCTTTGCAAATATATATGTTTTGCAATGTTTTGAGTGCATAATGTATATGGTCTCCACGGTCTCCACTCAAATGTTGGTCTCCATAGAACTTAACTATATATATATATATATATATATATATATATATATATATATATGCGTTCAGGTCCACAACCACCGTGGGTTGGACCAGCCACCAGGATAGCCGCAACATTTCAATGCGGCAGTAGGTCCGCAACCTTTCAATGCGGCCGAAGGGTCCGCAACCTTTCAATGCGGCAGGACGGTCCGCATCCTTTCAATGCGGCAGTATTCTTGTGAAAGTTAAATTAAAAATAGAAAAATAAGATAAAATTCGAATTTAAATTCATAAAATTTAAAATATTAATACTCATTAATTATACGATTAATTTTACATTAGATTCACTAATTTTTTATTTTTTGAGATTTTTACATTAGATTAACTAATTTAGGAGTACGGGTCAAATCGATAGTTGACCACGACTTTTACCTTCCAAATTAATTTATTATTTTTTGAAATATTGGGAATATCACTAAATTAGACATATATTGATTTACGTGCGGTTGTATCGTCGATAAGTATTTTATAAAAAATATAAACAACAATTCGGGACAAAGCACTAGTTAGATATACTGGTCAGATCGATAATTCACTACCACTTTTACCACCCAAATAAACTTATTATTTTTTCAAAACTTGGGAATATCACTAGATTAGACATATATTGACTTACGTGTGGTTGGATCGTCGATAAGTATTTTTTAAAAAATAGAAACAACAATCCCGGACAGTTGTTGATGATGTAGATATTGATAATTATTATAGTAGTGTTCATAAACGTAGAGTGAAATACAATGTTCATAAAAATAAAATGAATGTTGATGATGTTGGTGGGGAAAAAAATGATGGTGGAAAGGATAAAAACAAGATAATTATTATTGATGGTGATGATGAAAAAGATGAGAAATTTGGGATGAGAAAAAATGATGATGAAGGAGATGAGGATATTAGGATGGAAAAAATTGATGATGAGGAGGATGTTAGGATGGGAAAAAATGTTGATGATGAGGATGTTAGGATGAGAAAAAATGATGATGATGAGGATATTGGAAACCAAAATTTTGATTTTACATTTGCGGATGTTAATAAGGTTGTGCCTTGTGTTGGAATGATTTTCGATACATTAGATGAGGCGGAAAGTTTTTATAGAAATTATGGTCGAAATGTCGGATTCGAGATAATAATTAGGAATACTCATAAACATCAACGGAGTCATGATCCATCATCCCGTTTGTTTATTTGTAAGAAGGGTGGAAGAGTAGCACCGGAATCGGATTATCTTGATAAAGGAAAACGACGCATTAGGGATGTAGATCCACGAACGAATTGTCGTGCTCGAATGTACGTATGTCACCTAGTTAATGTAAACAAATGGAAGGTAACTTTGGTTGATTTGAAACATAATCATTCCATGGTAACACCGGATAAGCGACAATTTTTTCAAACATCACGCAACATCGATCCGATCACCCGATCATTGATTGAGTTGTTTAACAAATCGGGGATCGAGACGAGTAAAGTGATGAAATATCTTGGTGAGACATGTGGAGGCATTGAAAATTTAGGGTTTTCTAATCAAGATGTACGTAATGTCATACGGGATATCCGGCACCGAGTGTTTGATTCCGGTGATGCGGAGTGTGGCTTGGTCTTGTTATTAAAGTTACAACAAGAGAATGCGTTCGGTCATTTCTTCTATCGAGTGGATATGGATAACGAGAATCGTGTTAAAGGTTTGGTGTGGGTTGATCCTCGATGCATGAACGCTTACAAGAATTTTGGTGATGTGGTGACGTTCGACTCAACTTATCGAACGAATAGGTATTGTATGCCTTTCATACCTATTACGGGGGTGAACCACCATTACCAAAATATTTTGTTTGGATTTGCACTCATGAGAGATGAGACCGAGACTTCTTATCAATGGGTTTTAAAAACTTGGTTGGAAGCCGTTGACAACAAACCTCCCACTACAATAATTACCGATCAAGACATTGCTTTGGGAAATGCTATTGCCACGGTTATGCCCGAAACAAATCACTTTTATTGTACATGGCATATAAGTAGTAAATTTCCCGAGAAGTTATCTAGTTTGTACACCAAATATCCGGAATTCAAAACAGATTTTAATGCATGTGTGTACAAGTCATTGTCTCCCACGGAATTTGAAGGTAGATGGGAGGAATTGGTCGAGAAGTACAAACTTGAGGATCATGTTTGGTTAAATGAAATGTATCGCATTAGACATCAATGGATTGGTGCTTACATAAAGTCGCATTTTGCCGCCGGTATGACCACTACCTCTAGAAGCGAATCAATGAATGCATTTTTTGATGAATATGTGCAAGCATCTACCGGTTTGAAAGAATTCATTGAGAATTCCCAAAAGGCTTTGGAGGCACAATATCTTAGGGAGGTTAAAAGTGACTACGAGAGCGAAGAAAGGGAAAGGAGACTAGTATTGCAATCATCCTTCGAAATTCATGCATCCGAAATTTACACGAAAGAGATGTTTAGGCGTTTTCAAAAGGAGCTTCTAAAAAGTACATCTTATGTCGTGACGAAAACTAAAGGTGGATGTCATTTATTTAAAATGTTCGTGGTTGAGAAGTCTACCGTGCCGGAGGATCGTAGAAGAAGCTATCCGTTGACGGCCCATATTGATGGACAGATTGAATGTGTTTGTATGCAATTTGAACATTCCGGGATGATTTGTAAACACATGATCCGTTACCTAGACATGAAACAAAAAATACGTATACCGAATGATTACATCATGTCTAGGTGGACAAAAAATGGCAACAAAATTGCCGGACCTCTACCTTATACCCCTCCCGTTCTTGGTAATGTTGGTGAATCACAAGCATCAAGGTATAGTGCATTGTGCAAATCATTTCAAAATTTAGGCGCTGTTGGTAGTTGTTCCGTCCCACGTTTCAACTACGTGATGAACTTGATTGAGCGAGAGAGGTGTCACGTGGAAATTGCTTTTCCACAAGAAGATAAGATCGAACAAATGAACGAGTCGTTTCCTCAAGAAGATTGGGATCATGATCCGATATTCGATCCTCCAATGTCACAAACTAAGGGACGAAAGAAAGCGGCAAGATATAAAAGTGGTATTGAAACGTCAACTTCAACAACCAAGCAACGAAAGTGCGGAAAATGTGGGTTGGTAGGAGCAAACCATGATAGAAGAAATTGTCCTGGCAATTAGTTTCAATTGTATTCTGTAATATTTGAAACAATTTTTATTAATTATAATCTTAATTTTCTATGTAAGGTATTAATATGCAATCCATGCATTTGTACTAGTTTAAATTAGAATTTTTTCCAATTTTTCGAATATTAGGAAAAACACATAAATTCGTAAACACTTAACGAAATCTTTAATTTATCTCGAATTTAATATTTCACTATAGAAATAAATTGGAATTTTATCAATTTCCAAATTTTAATATGAAGAAAAAAAAATAATGTGTCTATCCGCAAGGAGGCCTTGCGGTAGGGATGTGCCTATCCGCAACGCCTCATTGCGGCAGGGAGGAGTCCAGTAGCTTTTCTCTCTCCTCCCCTGTTTTCCCCTGCTCATAGGGGAAAACAGGGGAGGAGAGAGAAAAGCTACTGGACTCCTCCCTGCCGCAATGAGGCCTTGCGGATGTCAATAATTTTTTATTATTATTTATGTCCTGATTATAAAAATTGGAAAAATGATAAAATTCAATTTATTTCAATTGTTAAATGTAAAATTCGAGAAAAATGAAAAAAATATTTTTTTCCCAAATTTTATTTTTAAACTTGACAAAATTTGCATTTAAAAATCGAAAAAAGGCATAAATTATATTTCATTCCTGATAATTAATTTAAAATTCGAGAAAAATGGGAAAAAAAATTCCGAGGTTTTTAACTAAAATTCGAAAGAAATGATTAATTTAAAACAAAATTTGATGTTTTTTTTCGAATTTTGAAGCAATAATTATAAATAAATAATTTAAAATATTATTACTTAAAAAAATATTGAAATATGAGCGGAATTCATTTCGCATTCATATATGAACGGTTGCTAAAATTGGCAGATGGGGCATTCCTGGCCTAGCGGGTTGTTGCGAATCGAAACTCCGAGGTTAAGCGTGCTTGGGCTAGAGCAAATCTGGGATGGGTGACCCCCTGGGAAGTTCCCTTTTTCCAATTTTTTTTTTTTTAAGTTTGCTCAAAAAAATTATTATCTAATTTTTCTGAATCTATTAAATTAATTTTTCCTGGGACATTTGGATTAAAATATAAGTTTAAAACAAATTTATCTAATTTTTTTATACAAAATTAAAAAAAAAAAATTAGAATTTTATACAAAATTAAAAAAAAAAATTAGAAAAAGGGAACTTCCCAGGGGTCACCCATCCCAGAATTGCTCTAGCCCAAGCACGCTTAACCTCCGAGTTTCGATTACTAACAACCCACTCGGCCAGGAATGCCACATCTGTTCATTTTAGCAACCGTTCATATATGAATGCGAAATGAATTCCGCTCATATTTCAATATTTTTTTAAGTAATAATATTTTAAATTATTTATTTATAATTATTGCTTTAAAATTCGAAAAATACATCAATTTTTTTTAAATTAATCCTTTCTTTCGAATTTTACTTTGAAAAACTGGAATTTTTTTTTCCCACTTTTCTCTAATTTTAAATTAATTATTAGGAATAAAATATAATTTATGCCTTTTTTCGATTTTTAAATGCAAATTTTGTCAAGTTTTAAAATAAAATTTGGGGAAAAAAATATTTTTTTCATTTTTCTCGAATTTTATCATTTTTCCAATTATTAATATAAGGAAATAAATAATAAAAAAAATTATTGCCATCCGCAAGGCCTCATTGCGGCAGTGAAGAAACTGACGCCAAGCTGATGTCATGCTGTTGTATTACTGCCGCAATGACTCTTTGCGGCAGGGAACTCTTACCAGTTTTACACAGTCTTCCATATGTTCAACTTACATTCCCAAAAATTCAAATGTTATTTTCAAGATACATTAAATTTTATTTTGAATTTTAATGTTGAAAAAATTTTAATTTGAAATATTTTCTCTATAAATACTCACACCCTCAACCTAAAATTTCATATTCTAATCTTCTTCTCATTTTTCTCTCTAGAAACCTAAATTTTTTTCTTATCATGGATTCAAAAAATGAGAAGAATGCTAGTTTAAAAACAAAATTGGTAGAAGCCAAGAGAGAAATCATGCTTCTTGAAAATAAAGTTGTAGATTTGGAGGTAAAAGTCGAAGAACTCGAAGAAGCCTTGAAAGAGAGAAACATGGAGATTTCCTATTTGAGGAAATTGTACGGGCATGGAGATGAACATCCGTAGACGGAAGAAGAAGGAGGGCTCGAAGAAATTGTTTTAAATAAAAATTGTATTTTGATGTTTTCCCCCATCCAAAAATATTATTAATGAATTAAAATTTTCTTTTCATGTTTATTCTAAATATTTTGTATTATCTCCAATTCAATTAAAATATTATATATTTTCAACATTTATTCGATTAAATAAATATTTTTGGGTGAATTCAAATGAAAAAGAATTTTTTTGTAAATTTTGGAATAGAATTTTATTTTATCAATTTTTTTATTATTTATTTCCTAATATTTAAAATTGGAAAAATGATAAAATTACAATTCATTTCAATTGTTAAATGTAAAATTCGAGAAAAATGAAAAATATTTTTTTTCCCAAAATTTTATTTTAAAACTTGACAAAATTTGCATTTAAAAATCGAAAAAAGGCATAAATTATATTTCATTCCTGATAATTAATTTAAAATTCGAGAAAAATGGGAAAAAAAAATTCCGAGGTTTTTAACTAAAATTCGAAATAAAGGATTAATTTAAAACAAAATTTGATGTTTTTTTTTCGAATTTTGAAGCAATATTATTTTTCATTTTTCTCGAATTTTACATTTAACAATTGAAATAAATTGTAATTTTATCATTTTTCCAATTTTTATAATCAGGAAATAAATAATAATAAAAAATTACTGCCATCCGCAAGGCCTCATTGCGGCAGGGAGGAGCCCAGTAGCTACTGGACTCCTCCCTGCCGCAATGAGGGGTTGCGGATGGCAATAATTTTTTATTATTATTTATATCCTGATTATAAAAATTGGAAAATGATAAAGTTACAATTTATTTCAATTGTTAAATGTAAAATTCGAGAAAAATGAAAAAAAATATTTTTTTCCCCAATTGTTTTTTAAAACTTGACAAAATTTGCATTTAAAAATCGAAAAAAGGCATAAATTATATTTCATTCCTGATAATTAATTTAAAATTCGAGAAAAATGGGAAAAAAAATTCCGAGGTTTTTAACTAAAATTCGAAAGAAAGGATTAATTTAAAACAAAATTTGATGTTTTTTTTCGAATTTTGAAGCAATAATTATAAATAAATAATTTAAAATATTATTACTTAAAAAAATATTGAAATATGAGCGGAATTCATTTCGCATTCATATATGAACGGTTGCTAAAATTGGCAGATGTGACATTCCTGGCCGAGCGGGTTGTTGCGAATCGAAACTCCGAGGTTAAGCGTGCTTGGGCTAGAGCAAATCTGGGATGGGTGATCCCCTGGGAAGTTCCCTTTTTCCAATTTTTTTTTTTTAAGTTTGCTCAAAAAAATTATTATCTAATTTTTCTGAATCTATTAAATTAATTTTTCCTAGGACATTTGGATTAAAATATAAGTTTAAAACAAATTTATCTAATTTTTTTATACAAAATTAAAAAAAAAATTAGAAAAAGGGAACTTCCCAGGGGTCACCCATCCCAGAATTGCTCTAGCCCAAGCACGCTTAACCTCGAAGTTTCGATTACTAACAACCCACTCGGCCAGGAATGCCACATCTGTTCAATTTAGCAACCGTTCATATATGAATGCGAAATGAATTCCGCTCATATTTCAATATTTTTTTAAGTAATAATATTTTAAATTATTTATTTATAATTATTGCTTTAAAATTCGAAAAAAACATCAATTTTTTTTAAATTAATCCTTTCTTTCGAATTTTACATTGAAAAACTGGAATTTGTTTTTTCCCACTTTTCTCTAATTTTAAATTAATTATTAGGAATAAAATATAATTTATGTCTTTTTTCGATTTTTAAATGCAAATTTTGTCAAGTTTTGAAATAAAATTTGGGGGAAAAAAATATTTTTTGTCATTTTTCTCGAATTTTACATTTAACAATTGAAATAAATTGTAATTTTATCATTTTTCCAATTTTTATAATCAGGAAATAAATAATAATAAAAAATTACTGCCATCCGCAAGGCCTCATTGCGGCAGGGAGGAGTCCAGTAGCTTTTCTCTCTCCTCCCCTGTTTTCCCCTGTCACAGGGGAAAACAGGGGAGGAGAGAGAAAAGCTACTGGACTCCCCCCTGCCGCAATGAGGCGTTGCGGATATCCGCAATGAGTCATTGCGGCTACACTTTGTTTTTTTTTTAAAAGTCAGCTTGTTTTTTCTTTTACCCAGTAAAAACAGACAGCAAAAAAACCTGCAATAAGGATATCTGTTTTTAGTGCTTCCCATCTACATTTTATAAAACCTGTTTTAACCACATAAACGCGAAATACCATATCAACACAATCCCAACCAATATAAATACAACAATACAACTACCTATTTTCAAAGCAAAATTAACAAAATAATAATACAATCAAATAAACAAGATCAAATTTAACTAAAGTCCCATCTGCCTTTGTTGTAACCCGGCAATAGTCATTTTCCGTGCTTCCCCTTTAAAAAGCTCCCAAGCTATGCGATACCGGAAAGTCAAAATATCATATACTGGGTGCCACATTACATCTTTCAATGATATGCCGCCAAGTATAGCATCCATATACTTGCAAACGTACACGCCACAATCAGAGCCGCCTTGTTGCTTCGGTCGATCCTTAATGAACTTCACATCCATGAAACTGTCTTCAGCAAATCTCAAAGGTTCCAAGAAATGAAGCATGCACGGCAATAATTTTTCCTACAAATTTACCACAAAAAATTAAAAACATATTCAAGAAGAAGACATATTTAAAAAACATTGCATAAGATTACCATGACATAAATCTCCTTGGCGTACACCTTTCGTAAGTCACAATAAGATCCATGGTCCCGGAGAGGATCAATTAAAAGCAATTTCATTCGTTCAAGGTCCACAACAAACAAAAACCAATGACCACCTGTGCATACGGGGAACATAGCAACATCACACAAGTGTATTGGTGGCCCAAACTGCTGGTCTTGATAGATATTATAGAAATTTTCTTGCTCTTTCAACCTCTCTGGAGTTTTACAATTTGGATGCATCTGCAAAAAAGAGAAAATAACCTTATTTCAATAATTTTGCATTTTAGACCTTTATTTCTATATTTCTTGCATTTTATAACCTTATTTCAATAATTTTGCATTTTAGACCTTTATTTCTCTATTTCTCGCATTTTAGACCTTTATTTCTTTATTTCTCGCATTTTAGACCTTTATTTCTATAATTTCGCATTTTAGACCTTTATTTCTCTATTTCTTGCATTTTATAATCTTATTTCAATAATTTTGCATTTTAGACCTTTATTTATATAATTTTGCATTTTAGACCTTTATTTCTATATTTCTTGCATTTTATAACCTTATTTCAATAATTTTGCATTTTAGACCTTTATTTCTCTATTTCTCGCATTTTAGACCTTTATTTCTCTATTTCTTGCATTTTAGACCTTTATTTCTATAATTTTGCATTTTAGACCTTTATTTCTCTATTTCTTGCATTTTATAACCTTATTTCTATAATTTTGCATTTTAGACCTTTATTTCTCTATTTCTCGCATTTTATAACCTTATTTCTCTATTTCTTGCATTTTATAACCTTATTTCTCTATTTCTTGCATTTTAGACCTTTATTTCTCTATTTCTCGCATTTTATAACCTTATTTCTATAATTTTGCATTTTAGACCTTTATTTCTCTATTTCTTGCATTTTATAACCTTATTTCTATAATTTTGCATTTTAGACCATTATTTCTCTATTTCTCGCATTTTATAACCTTATTTCTCTATTTCTTGCATTTTATAACCTTATTTCTCTATTTCTTGCATTTTAGACCTTTATTTCTCTATTTCTCGCATTTTATAACCTTATTTCTATAATTTCGCATTTTAGACCTTTATTTCTCTATTTCTTGTATTTTAGACCTTTATTTCTCTATTTCTTGCATTTTAGACCTTTATTTCTATAATTTTGCATTTTAGACCTTTATTTTTATAATTTTGCATTTTATAATTCTATAATAATGCAATAAGTTATGAAATGCAACAATTAACTAATTAACCAAATAATAAGTTATGAAATGGAATAATTAACCAAATTAAGGACTAAAATGCAAGAAATTTGAATTGATTTACCTCCAAGTCGGTGCAATGCCCAGTTGCAATGGTCGTGAAATAACTCATGCCAAGGAAGAACCTCTTGGATTTACCGCCTAGCACTTTATGCTGAACATATGTACTCTCCCTAAGCTTCAGCAGGTCAATATATGCATCCAGAACTGACGACTCTATTTCCTTATCGCGTTTTAGGCATTGGACATTTTCCCAAGCAAGCTCCGCAACCATCCCACCAACACTCTGAATAAAATTATGCTTTTCACCCCACCAATGCTTAAACAGCCAGTTGATTTTCCGATTTTTCAGTGGCCTCTTCATATCACCTGATACATAAGCAGGCCGCCTCTGCGTATCCTTGTATTTATCCTCTTCAGTGTCCAACTGCAAATACATGTCAATACCCCTAATCATGATGGATATTCATGGCATATGGAAAAAATATCAAGCCAAAACGAATGTATGATTCAAGATACATACCCCAAGCATTTCTCTTAAGTGATCAGGAATAACACCACTGATACTACCAAACTTCACTAATCCACCCGCCACTGGGGTAAACTCTGAACCAGGAGTAGTGGTTTCATCCTGCCATTCGATGAAGATACAAAAATCATATAAACATTTCAAATACAATAGTCACAAAGTTGAGTCAAAGTTAAAGATTATTACATCAAGGTTGACACCAGGAGGGATGGGGCGGTCTGATAAAGGTGTTACCATGTGTGTAGAAGGAGAAGGAGCAACTGTAGTCTGAACCTGTGAAGGAGGAGGGCTAGATCCCAGGGTCGGCTGTGTAACAGGAGGAGCAGCTGCTGTAGTCTCAACTGTAGTCTCAAGCTGTATAAGCTGTGAAGGAGGAGGGCTAACCTGCAACCGCAATGTGATAAAAACATGAATAACATATTCATGCTGTTGGTATATAAGAAAGGAAATCACAAATAAGAGAGATTAGTACCTCAATATGAGCATCAGGGGGGACAGACTGTGAAGGAGGAGGGCTAGATCCCAGGGTCGGCTGTGTAACAGGAGGAGCAGCTGCTGTAGTCTCAACTGTAGTCTCAAGCTGTATAAGCTGTGAAGGAGGAGGGCTAACCTGCAACCGCAATGTGATAAAAACATGAATAACATATTCATGCTGTTGGTATATAAGAAAGGAAATCACAAATAGGAGAGATTAGTACCTCAATATGAGCATCAGGGGGGACAGACTGTGAAGGAGGAGGGCTAGATCCCAGGGTCGGCTGTGTAACAGGAGGAGCAGCTGCTGTAGTCTCAACTGTAGTCTCAAGCTGCAACCGCAATGTGATAACCCTTATTTCTCTATTTCTTGCATTTTATAACTTTACTTCTCTATTTCTTGCATTTTAGACCTTTACTTCTCTATTTCTTGCATTTTAGACCTTTATTTTTCTATTTCTTGCATTTTATAACTTTACCTCTCTATTTCTTGCATTTTAGACCCTTATTTATCTATTTCTTGCATTTTAGACCCTTATTTCTATAATTTTGCATTTAGACCTTTATAGTATTTTTATAGAAGTACAAACCTCAGTATTTCGACGTATGATCCAGTCCTTGGGCCATGCAACATGAGATCCAACAGCTTGCTTGACCGTCTCCATCTCACCAGGTACTGGAACTGGAATCAAGGCTTCTAGTTGGATCCCACTATCCACTGACACTCTCAGACATCCAGTAGGCATTGGCTTGCCATGTATTTTCCTACTCATTTCTCCTCCATCCGGGTAAGCCATGCCATAGGCAACCTTGTTGCCATCCACTGCCAACTCACATGGTATTGGAGCCTACAAATATGATAACAAAAGTCAAATAGGAGAGATTAGTACCTCAATGGTATATAAGAAGAAAATCACAAATAGGAGAGATTAGTACCTCAATCTGAGCATGATGGGGGACAGATGCCGGGGTAGGCTCTGTCACAGCAGGAATAGTGCTAACCTGCAACCACAATGAGATAAAAACACGAACATATAAAAAGTTGGTATATAATAAGGAAATTACAGTAAGGAGAGATTAATATGAGCATGAGGGGGATAGATACCGGCGTAGACTGTGAAGGAGGAGGGCTAGATACTGGGGTCGTCTGTGTAACAGGAGGAGCAGCTGCTGTAGCCTCAACCTACAAGATACACCGATCATGCATTTTATACCCTTATTAATTTCTATAATTCTTGCATTAAACCAAGCGTTAAGGATTGATACCTCAACTTGGACTATAGGCGGGACAGATACCAGGGTAGACTGTGTAGCAAGAGCATCTGTAGTCTCAACCTGCAATTATATGTCAACGAACCGATCACATAGTTATATATATAATTCCTCTTAAGTGACTCGAATTAAACCTAGCATTAAGGATTACTACCTGACGAGGACGTTTATAAGAGACATGAGGTGTGGCATCGTGCGTAAGTGAAGCATGAGAATCAACAGTCTCAACCTACAATAAAATATACAACAATCATACATATATTCAATCCACTATATTCAAAGATAACAAGTATCAAAAGATTACTACCTCACGCAAACGTTTCTGAGAAACGGCTAGTGGAGGCTGCTGCGAAGATGAAGGACCGCTGGGGTCAATATCCATATCATGTGCACGAGAGGGTCTATCAAAACTAGGTCTGATAAATCCAACACCCCTCCACTCGGTGTTGATCCGATCATAACGAGCCAAAAACTCAGTGATGATATCAAAGAACCACTCGGGGGGATCACGCTCGTAAATGGCATGTAATGTCCTCATTCCACAATCCAGCTGCATTGAAGTATTTAGATGCAGGAATTAGATAAATAAAGGTCTAAAGTGCAAAAGTATAGGAATAAAGGTCTAAAATGCAGAAATATACAAATAAATGTCTAAAATGCATGAATTGGAGAAATAAAGGTCTTTAATGCATACCGCATCAGCCATGTCCTGCTGGGGATACCAGTCACGAGGCACAATCTTAGAACGATGCTCAGCCACAAATGGAGCAATCCTTAGCTTACTGGCGCGCCTGTACCAATACATGTACTCCTCTATAGACACGTAATTGCCCTCCTCGACAATAGGTATCATGCCATCATTAAAAGCATGCCACTCCTCAACGTAATCTGCCAAGGTCACTATATGATTGTCCCGCACCCAACGAGATGCTCTCTCCGTCCGCAGTGAAGTCATGGCAACCGGGGCCTGTGGGATATGCTGTAGAATACCAAACTGTCTCAATACTCTATCTGGCATGACATACTCAACGATATCAAAAGAAATGAGAGGGACACGACCGAGAGCCATATAGTGAGCATCCATCAAATCGATATTATAATCCACATCAACATCCTGAATGTCATAAAATCTCTGATAAGGCTGCCATGTCAGCCAACCAAGCTGAAAGCTGTCAAAGTCCCCCCGATAAAGACCTGTATGGTGGTGGGGGTTAACCCTCCTCCCATCTACCGGCTCAGCCCAAGCCAATGCCCTCGGCCAAACAAAATCCATACGAGGTGCTATCAGAGGTGCCCCAGGCAACAACCTCTCGTAAGTCCAAAGCTGCAAAAGCATGGTGCACCCACAAATAGCTTTGGCACCCTTCTGAGCAGCCTTGGCCAAACCCCTGAATAAATAGCTCAAAACCGCAGCTCCCCAGGCATACTCCTTAATCTCATGCGCATTCTGGATTAACTGTAAATACCTGCAAAAATTCAGGAAATGCAAATTAACGTAAGAATTCAATAATTGGAGAAATTAAGGATGAACATGCAAGAAATGTGAAATTTAAGGCATAAAATGCAAGAATAAGATAAATTTAAGCATAAATTGTAAGGACTAGAGAGATAAATGAAGTCAAGAAGTACCTAGGATGCACGGTGTCTCTATTCGATGAAGGAAACAACACACCCCCAATGATGTATAAAAGATAAGCCCGGGTGTACACAAGGTCATCATGCTCGATAAACTCGGGAGAAGGCTTCTCCGGTTTCTTTTTATACATTTCCCTCAACCTATGAAGCTTCACCCCACCTAAATTGCAAAGAAATAAAAATTTAAGGTATAATATGCAAGAATTAAACAAATAAAGGATTAAAATGCAAGAAATTAGAATTCTTGGGCTAAAATGCAATAACTAGATAATTATCTTCCTAAATTGCAAAGAAATGAAAATTTAATGTATAACATGCAAGAATTAAACAAATTAAGGACTAAAATGCAAGAAATTAGAATTTATGGACTAAAATGCAATAACTAGATAATTATCTTCCTAAATTGCAAAGAAATGAAAATTTAATGTATAACATGCAAGAATTAAACAAATTAAGGACTAAAATGCAAGAAATTAGAATTTATGGGTTAAAATGCAATAAGTAGATAATTATCTTCCTAAATTGCAAAGAAATGATAATTTAATGTATAACATGCAAGAATTAAAAAAATTAAGGACTAAAATGCAAGAAATTAGAATTTATGGACTAAAATGCAATAACTAGATAATTATCTTCCTAAATTGCAAAGAAATGAAAAATTAATGTATAACATGCAAGAATTAAACAAATTAAGGACTAAAATGCAAGAAATTAGAATTTATGGGTTAAAATGCAATAAGTAGATAATTATCTTCCTAAATTGCAAAGAAATGATAATTTAATGTATAACATGCAAGAATTAAACAAATTAAGGACTAAAATGCAAGAAATTAGAATTTATGGACTAAAATGCAATAACTAGATAATTATCTTCCTAAATTGCAAAGAAATGAAAATTTAATGTATAACATGCAAGAATTAAACATGTTAAGGACTAAAATGCAAGAAATTAGAATTTATGGACTAAAATTCAAACCTTTTTTATACATAGCTTTGCGTTCGGTCTCAGTCAACCTCAAATCATGCCACCGTCTTAGCCAATATGGAAGCGGTGCGGAAAGCTCCGTATGAGTAACAGCACGACCACGAACAGGCAATCCCAATATCATGTAAACATCCTCTAGAGTGATGGTGATCTCACCAAATGGGAAATGAAAGGTGTTGGTCTCTGGCCTAAACCTCTCCACCAACGCCGTGATCAATCGGATGTCGTTCTGGTGAATCGAGCGTGGGTTAGTAAACGCTCGGAAACCCCAGTCTGACAGCAAACTAACCTGGGTGTCATCAAATACCCAATCGTCGAGGTTGGCTGTCAACTGGTAGACATCCAACTTCTCCCGCTCACCCCCCTGCCATATGTGACTGCTAATATGATCATCCTGCATGGTCAAGAGGGACCTATCGAGAGGCCCGCACTGCATATCCATAGCATCTGCAATGTGCAAGATCAAAGAAATAAGGCACATTTCATAAACATGTACCAAAATTGGCTAAAATTATCATTCCATTAAGACATATTTAAAACAAGAATAAATTAACACCGAATATAATTTATCAAATAAAATGCAGTACTAATATGTTAATTAATCAAAATTCGAATTAATAAATCATATTAATTCATAAATTCGAATTTTAAACTCAAAAATTCAAATTAATGATTCAGAAAAATTCGAATTAAAATTTCCACAACTCATAAAAAAAATTATAATTATAATTTCATAATTATAAACCCTAATAATTCGAATTAATTCATAGTTTTAATAAAAATTCGAATAATAATTCGAAACCTAATTCTAAATTGGGCATTTCGAGCTAATTCAACCTAATTAAAGATGAGAAACCCTAATTTCAACTCAATTGAGGGTAAAAGCCCTAATTTCAAACTAATGCAAACCAAAAATGGGTAAAATTCGAACTATGAACCCTAATAATTCGATTTAATTCATGATTTTAACTAAAATGAAGCAAATAAACACCACCCACAGTTAAAAACGAATCAAACCATGTACATATAATCGTCAGTAGCAATGTATATAGTAGTGCGTGTGTGTATGTATAACTACGTGCGTGTGTGTAAGTGTCAATTAGAAGATACCTTGAGGAGGAAGATCGCCTGACATTCTCAACTGTGTGTGTAAATCGCCCGGAATCGCCTGAAATCGCCTGAGAGTCGCCTGGAAATCGAGCTCTGTGATTAATTAGGTTCAGTTCGGGTCGCGGCAGCCGCAATGGGTGGTTGTATAAGTCTCCTATCCGCATTGTATCATTGCGGTAATGATTTAAGGGTAAAAAAGTAATTCCATATTTTTATGTATCCGCATTGTATCATTGCGGCAGTGATATAAGGGTAAACAAGTAATTTTAGATTTTCTTTTATCCGTTATGTCTCCTTGCGGCTTCAAATTGGAGGGTGAAAACGTAATTTCATATATTTACTTGTTTCAATATTTCAAATTAACCGCTTTTATTAATTTATTATTTTTATTACTTTTAATAAATATAAAACTATAATAATTTATTTAAAATTTTATGTAATAATTCAAATTTTATGAACATTTTTATATTTTATAATGTATTAATTTACCAATTTTTTTAATTTTAATAAATAATAATAAAAATAAAGGTATAAAAACGTAAAATAATATTTAAGGACCTGAGAGCGACCCCTGCCGCAAACGTTCAATGCGGCCCATTCCTGCCGCAAGTTTTCATTGCGGCATCCCTAAATTTTTTTTTAAGTTTTCCTGCCGCAAGGGTTCATTGCGGCAGTGTACGAGTTGGTGGTTGTGGGCCTTTTTTCAACCAACGGGGGCTGTGGAAGGGCACCCTATATATATATATATAGGCCTTTGCTCCATACAGAACACTCTTATATAACAAACAATAAAGAACACTATAAAATCATTTATTCCAATAGATCCATTGGCCCCGCCAAGGGCACCCAATACAAAAAGTTCTTATTTTTTTAGGCTCTATCCATCCAGCAAAAAAAAATTTGAAAATTTACTGTTCATCGATGACGTCATCGATGAACAGTAAATTTTCAAAATTTTTTTGCTGGATGGATAGAGCCTAAAAAAATAAGAACTTTTTGTATTGGGTGGCCCCGCCAGGGGCATTGGATCAATTAGATCTAAGGTGTTCTTTATTGTTTGTTATATAAGGTGTTTGTTATGGAGTCCAACTCTATATATATATATATATATATATATATATATATATATATATATATATATATATATATACATACATACATACATAAATATCTATAATTTAGCTAATAAATTTGAAAATAAAATAC
This sequence comes from Kitagawia praeruptora, assembly GCA_037693485.1. Classification (NCBI taxonomy): domain Eukaryota; kingdom Viridiplantae; phylum Streptophyta; class Magnoliopsida; order Apiales; family Apiaceae; genus Kitagawia; species Kitagawia praeruptora. The sequence goes on along the minus strand of CM075351.1, from coordinate 138,315,222 downwards.
TAAATTAGCACATATTAACTATTAGTAATATAACTGAATAATTAAGTCTAAAAATTGATAATGGAATAGACAAGCTATCTAAATGGCACATTGATACCTCTTAAAGGCCAAAAATATAAGCCATCAATCATGGCCACCCAAAATGGTACAAATCTTAGTTAGCTCTTAAAATCAAGAAAGTCATTAAACATGGTAATCCAATACCTCTGTTTGCACTAAATCACGCAAGCGTACGTGGTCACAAGTAATATATGAGTAAGTCAAGTTCGTTCCCACAGAAATCTGGTTTAGGTTTCAATTCAGTTAATGCACCTATGCAACAATGTATGGTTTTTACTCACTACTAAGACAATTAACAAATTTGGGTTTGATTGACAAAAATTTACTAAGAAGCAAATGAACAAACTAAGAATTAATTAACTAACGAGAATGTAAATCGAATTACTTATGCAAGAGAAAACATGGGATCCTAACTTCATTAAATACTTCGCTTAGAGTTGATGCCTTTAATAAATGCATGTGATGGTTATGATATCTGATTAGACAACACGAAACAAGTATAGGCTACCTCTCAGTATATGAATACCAAACTACTCATAAATCCACAAAAGAGATAGAAGATGGGTAGACACCAATTATGTTTAGACCCTATATCTCTATAAGATTTGAAAACATAATGGTTTAAGCACAAGTTGTCCATTAAGATCACATAGGGCAGCATAAGATAGTTCACATTACGCTACAAATCATGATGTCAAACATACATAATCCTATGCTAGCATGGCAAGTTCTAACTCTCAAGATCCACTCTCTCTTCACAAGAGATTAAAAAGCAACTTAGATGTCAGCTACGCATCTAAGAAGAATAAGCACAACCATACAATGATATCAAGAATTCATCACACACAAATCTTTAAAGCAAACAAACTACTAAACTACATAGATAAATCCATTAGAATCCCATGACAAAGATTAGTTCATAATCGAAACGCTCGTCACCATGGGATCTGATGAAACCATGGTAATAAACAAGGTCTGAATAAAGACAATAGTGCTAGAGTAATAAGTTTAGAAAACAAATCCAAAAACATCCAAGAGTATCGCCTAATTAGAATAAACGAGCGTTGGAATCCTTCTCCGAATATGTTTCTCCGTCTCTCGACTCTCTCTCTGTGTTATGAAGGTAATTGGTTGGTTCTTGGTTACGTTCAAGGATGATAGAACGTGTTTATATAGGTTCCAAGAGTCTTTTCCAGCAAGAAATTCTCCAAAATAGAATTAAAATAGAATTTCTGCAATTCGGCACAAAATACGTTTCCTAAACTGATTCTGTTTTGAAGGAAAATTTGTAACTGACTTTTCTTCAGTATTTTTGGGCCGCTCCAGTTGTATTTGGACATCTGAACCACTTTAGAATGAAAGATAATTCCGTTATCTTCGCGTGGACTGTAAGATCGTCCAAAACGGACTTGTAGAACTCAAGATATGGCCCAAACAGTGAATCAATCGGCGCACCCGCGCTCCAACAATCCTAAACGGCACCCCTACGCTTCCCAACGGCGCAGCCGCGCTCCAATATTCTGCCAAATTGCTAATTTTCTCAAATTTGCTCGTTTTCTCCTTTTTCGCTACCGTTTCTTTTGCACAACGCCAATTCTCATTTCTTGAACTTGAATCCACCATAAAACATGCAAATGATCTTCCCTACCTCAAGATATTAACCATGCACAATCTCACTAAAAACGAATAAAAAAACACGACATACTTGAGGCCAAGTTAATCAATTTAAGCCGGTACGAAGTGCTCCAAGTGGATATAAAATCCACTTATCACACCCCCAAACTTAAACCGATGCTTTTCCTCAAGCATAAACAGACTCGATACTAACTAATGCAATGCATGAATGCAACTAATATGGAAATGCAACGATCCCCTTAGATTAACCAAAACCAATCAACAAGCAAACATCTCAAAGAATGCAACTAAATCCAAATAGAGCTCGACTAAGTCCCCGTATACTAACAATACATGAACAAAAATATGCGTGTGTGCGATGCTCATCAGATATACTCCTAACACTAGATCAAAATCATACCTATTCTTCGCCAAGACAATCACAAGTTTATAAATAGAATGAACGGTAAACACTTCATAACCTAGAAACACCTCCATCATCATTTGAGTTAGATAGGAATTCATGCTTTATTACTCAACAAACAACGACACATAAAACTATACACAACACACATGCTTATTTAACCGTGCAATGGATAAGACCCCTAAAGGCTTATACAATAATACCCATGTAGCGAGAGTTAGGTTAGCGGATCCCAGACTATAAAAGCCTTAGTTCACTAGGCACAAAGTCCCCTAGAACTTAATTGCTCGAGTATTAAAGAGCTCACCCTGTTTAATTATGCATTTAAACATTTAAATAATTCATATAACACTTTTTTTTTCTTTTTTTTTATATGCAATCTGGAATGAGTATTCTCATCCAACCCTAGACTACTCATAAAGATATGAGCCGGCTACTAGCCATTTGACGCCTAGCCATTATTCACAACTATTAACAATTAGCATGAAATCCCTGGTTTCCCCCAACTTAGACTTTAGTATCCCTACGCCATCAAGGGAATAACGAAAATTCTAAATATAAGCAAGTGATTAAATCTAAAACAACCAAACAAGCATAACCTCAACCTAGCCCATAAACAAACGATGAGACTGTGAAAAGAATTTGTTTCCGAAACATGCAAGTCAATTTCATAAGAACTATAAATCAACCCTCTATTCATCATTACCACACTCAATTAGACATCGACCTACCAATCAGAATTAGCTCATCCTAAGGGATCATGAAATATGCTATGCAATTCAACTAAATGAACTCAAATGGTATACGAAAACAAAATAACAAAATGTCCTATATGAAACAAACATGCAAAAATACGAACAGAACAAAAAAATTGAATGAATTACCACTAAACATGTAATATGCAATCTACATGAACAAAAACTCAACTAACACTACTTATCCCCCAAATCACCCCCAAACTTAGAATATTCAATGTCCCCATTGAATTAAAGGTAAGACAAGGGATAACAGACATACCTAAACATCGGTAGGATCAGCCTCATCGGGTGAAGAATCTGGTGGTGGATAACAGAATGAGCTCCAAAACTGGCCAAAGAAAACTTGCACCTTGAATCCCCCAAACTTGAATTAGAGAGTCCTTGAAAGCTTGAATGGGGTGAATGTTTTGAAGTAGAGATAGGGCTGCTCCTCACTGTTCATCATCATTTTTTTTAAACAAAGTCTACCGAAACACGTTGGTTGCCTCCCACGAAGCGCTATCGTTGACGTCATTTAGCCGGACGTTGCTTCCTCACTTCATGGCGGTTTCAAGAGAATAATAGGATCGCCCTTATTAGAAAGACCATTCACACAAATGCTGACATCTTGTTTGCTTACTCCCAACATAACTTTTCTTTCACTCTTCATCTTGATTTTTCCACCCGTCGAATTCTTCGCCTTCTTTTTCTTTCTCACACCTCTAAGGTGTTTATCCCTCTCAGCCGACTGAACAGAACACTCTTTTACCTCATCATCAACTATCCACCTTCTTAACACATTATCATGACCCTCTTCAAAAATCACGAACTCATCATTCAAAAGGACATACCTCAATTGCGGTGGAAGTTTTTCGAGTTTTACATTTGAGAGATCTTGTATGGAAGGTTTATCAGCATCAATTTCCTCGAGCATCTTAACTGACTCAAAATTCTCCGAAAAATTTGGAACATTAGGCACTACATTCAATTTCAAATCACCTTTTTCTTCTTGGGAAGACAATGCAAGGGATTCCACAGAAAAGCACACTTCTGGATCATCTGAAATCTTCCTAGGAGCAAACAGAATAAAGGTGGCCTTATCATCTTGCACCCGCATAGTTAGCTCCTCTTTCTGCACATCAATCAAAGTTCGATCGGTAGCTAGGAATGGCCTTCCCAAGATGATGGGAATCTTCTTATCTTCCTCAAAGTCTAGAATGACAAAATCAGCAGGAAAGATAAACTCATCCACCTTTACCAAGAAATCCTCCACTATACCTCTTGGATATGTGATCGACCGATCAGCCAGCTGTAACGAGATATTTGTAGGTTTTGGATCAGGTAGACCAAGTTGCGTAAAGACAGACAATGGCATCAGATTAATGCTAGCTCCCAAGTCACACAAACACTTGTCGAAAGATAAGTTGCCACTAGTGCACGGGATGGTGAAACTTCCCGAATCTTTAAGTTTAGGAGGCAACTTTTGCTGCAGAACAGCACTGCACTCTTCCATCAAAGCAACGGTCTCTAATTCATCGAGCTTCAACTTCCTTGATAAAATCCCCTTCATGAATTTAGCATAGCTCGGCATCTTTTCTAAAGCTTCCGCAAAAGGAATATTAATGGACAATTTCTTGATGACGTCCAAAAATTTCTAAAATTGAATTTCTTGACTTTTCTGCAAGCGTCGAGGAAATGGAGGAGGAGGAGGATAGACATGCTTTTCTGGAGTCGGTGCTTTAGCTGATTCATCTTTTCTGGATTCTTCATGTACCAACTCTTGAGGCTCTTCATTAGACTCAGATTCCTTTTTAACCTCTTCATCAGCTTCCTTTGAGTTCCCCTCAGTCTCCTTACCACTTCTTAACATTAACGCATTATTGCAATTCTCCTTTAGCTCACTCTTTGGATTTGGCTCGGTGTCACTAGAAAGAGTTCCTTGCGGCCTATTTAACAAAGCAATAGCAATTTCCCCAATCTAATTTTCCAAGGTCTTGAGTGAGACAGCTTGACTTTTGCACATCAATCTCAACTCCTCTAGTTCTGATTTTTCAGAAGTGGCATGCACAGAACCTGCATGTGAATGTTGTTATTGAAAACCCGGAGGTTGAGATTGCCTAGGGACATACTGTTGCTGAAAGCCCTTGTTGCTGTTGAAAAATCTGGTTCTGCTGCTGCTGAAAATTCTGAGGATTGTAAGGCTTTGCTCCATATTGTTGACCTTGAAACTGCTAATTTTGTTGCTGGAATGGTAGCATGTCACCCTGATTGCTCCAACTGTAATTCGAAGGACTTCTATTGCTCGGATAATATGTGGCTGGAGCTGGTTGCAGAGGTCTCTGAAAATTGCTCACAAACTGTGCCGACTCACTAGATATGGCACATTGATTCGTCTCATGTGCACCCGCACAAAGCTAAAAAACACTAGCCACTTGTTGAACTACATAGTTAGTCAGAGACTCCACCTTTATAGTCAAAGCCTTCAATTGAGCTGCTATGGCTGTAGTTGTATCAACTTCCAGAATTCATGCTACCTTGCCTTGAGATAGTCTCTGAGTTGCATTCTGATATTCATTAGCAGCCATCATCTCAATTAAGTCATAAGCTTCCGCGTAGCTCTTATCCCATAAAGCTCCACCTGATGCTGCATCTAGCAATGGTCTAGATTGTGCTCCCAGCCCATTATAAAAACCATTAATCACCATCCAGTCAGGCATTCCATGACGAGGACACTTTCGAAGTATCTCCTTGTAGCGTTCCCAAGCTTCACACAAAGATTCTCCAGATTGCTGTGCAAATTGAGTTAGAGCATTCTTAATCCCTGCTATTTTCGCCATGGGGAAGAATTTATTAAGAAACTTCTGAGCAAGATCCTTCCATATAGTAATGGAGCCGACTAGTAGAGAGTGTAACCAACCCTTAGCTTTATCCCTCAACGAGAATGGGAAAAGTCTCAATTTAACAGCATCTTCTAACACACCTTTGAACTTGAAAGTGTCGCAGATCTCAATGAAGTCCCGGATATGCATATTAGGATCTTCCGTTGGAGCACCCCCAAATTGAACCGAATTCTGTACCATCTAAATTGTGCCAGGCTAGATTTCAAAATTGTTAGCTGCAATGGCTGGTCTGACAATATTAGATTGGTTGTCATTGATTTTCGGCTGAGAATAGTCCTTCAAAGCCTTAGTTGCTGCTGCTCCAGCTCCTGGTTCTCCCATAACTTTAGCTGCTGCAAGTTTTTTTTTCTGCCAATTTTTCCTCACGAGTTTGAGAACGTGTTCGCATACACGCTCAAGTACCTGAAACACCAAGAAACAAACAACTATGTAAGAAACAATCCGAGTCAGTGAACTCTAACGACCACTGATGACAAGCACATAAACTAAAAATAAAATACCGATGATCCCCGGCAGCAGTTCCAAAAACTTATTTTTGCACTAAATCACGCAAGCGTACGTGGTCACAAGTAATATATAAATAAGTCAAGTTCGTTCCCATATAGATCTGGTTTAGGTTTCAATTCAGTTAATGCACATATGCAACAATGTATGGTTTTTACTCACTGCTAAGACAATTTACAAATTTGGGTTTTGATTAACTAAAATTAACTAAGAAGGAAATGAAAAAAATAAGAATTAATTTACTAACGAGAATGTAAATCGAATTACTTATGCAAGAGAAAACATGAGATCCTAACTTCATAAATACTTCGCTTAGAGTTGATGCCTTTAATCAATGCATGTGATGGTTATGATATCTGATCAGACAACACGAATTAAGTATAGGCTACCTCTTAGTATACGAATACCAAACTACTCATACATCCATAAAATAGATAGAAGATGGGTAGACACCAATTATGTTTAGACCCTATATCTCTATAAGATTTGAAAACATAACGGTTAAAGCACAAGTTGTCCATTAAGATCACATAGGGTAGCATAAGAAAGTTGAAATTACGCTACAAATCATGATGTCAAACATACATAATCCTATGCTAACATGGCAATTTTTAAATCTCAAGATCCACTCTCGCTTCACAAGAGATTAATAAACAACTTAGATATTAGCTACGCATCTAAGAAGAATAAGCACAACCATACAAGGATATCAAGAATTCATCACACACAAATCTTTAAAGCAAACAAACTACTAAACTACATAGATAAATTTGTTAGAATCCCATGACAACGATTAGTTCATAATCGAACCCCTCGTCACCATGGGATATGATGAAACCATGGTAATAAACAAGGTCTGAATAAAGACAATAGTGCTAGAGTAATAAGGTTTAGAAAACAAATCCAAAAACATCCAAGAGTATCGCCTAATTAGAAGAATAGAAAAGATGAAGTAGATCTAGATCTCCGTTGCTTGTCACGAGCGTTGGAATCCTTCTCCGAATATGTTTCTCCGTCTCTCGGTTCTCTCTCTGTGTTATGAAGGTAATTGGTTGGTTCTTGGTTACATTCAAGGATGATAGAATATAGGATCTAGGAGTCTTTTCCAGTAAGAAATTCCCCAAAATAGAATTTCTGCAATTCGGCACAAAATACGTTTCCTAAACTGATTCTATTTTGAAGGAAAATTCGTAACTGACTTTTCTTCAGTATTTCTGGGCCTCTCCATTTGTATTTGGACATCTGAACCACTTTAGAATGAAAGAGAATTCCATTATCTTCGCGTGGACTGTAAGATCGTTCAAAATGGACTTGTAGAACTCAAGATATGGCCCGAACAGTGAATCAGGATTTTCTGCCAGATGACTGCAGCGCCCCCGCGCCCGAAACAAGCGCACCCGCGCTCCAACAATCCTAAACGGCGCCTCTGCGCTTCCCAACGGTGTAGCCGCACTCCAATATTCTGCCAAATTGCTGATTTTCTCAAATTTGCTCGTTTTCTCCTTTTTCGCTACCCTTTCTTTTGCACAATGCCAATTCTCATTTCTTGAACTTGAATCCACCATAAAACATGCAAATGATCTTCCTTGCCTCAAGATATTAAACCTGTACAATCTCACTAAAAACGAATAAAAAACACGACATACTTGAGGCCAAGTTAAGCAATTTAAGCCGATACGAAGCGCTCCAAGTGGATATAAAATCAACTTATCAACCTCTAAAAGGCACAAAAAAATGCCACAACTATGGCCTCCAAAGAATTTTCATTCATAAATCAAGGAAACAGATCAATTTATGATGATCAAAGTCTGGTAAGGATAAAACAATGGTTAAACTGAGTATGGCTAGATAAGTTCCATTTTCTAAATCAAGGTTCATTTAATTACGAGATTTAAAACAGGGTACATAGCGTAAAGTTCATTAAAAACCAAGTATAAAAGAATATGATTCCGTAAATCATGGTTCGTTAAAACCTGGTTTTTTAAAATAGAGGTTTAGTAAAACTTGGTTCACTAATACAATGCTCAGTAAGATAGAAGTTAAGAAAACATGGGTAAGTAATACTTGAGTTAATAAAACATGATTTGATAAACTAGAAGAAGGGTTATCAATCAATAAATTATAAAATAGGTGTTACCTTTTTTAAATCGTATCTAAGATTTGAAAGTCAGATTGGGTTTATAAGTCTTAAGTTTAAAGCAGGGGACAGGCTATAGAATCAAAGTTCACTGTTAATCTAGAGAAAGGTAGTGATAGGGAGCATAGTGATTAATGTATATCAAAAGGTAGTTCACAAGATAACTCAATAAAATGGTACTAGAAGGTACAAGTTACTAGTAAATTGATTTGAAAGAAACATGTGATAAATAACAGAAGCAGATATACTTCACTTGAACAATAAGTGAGGAATAGAAACACTTGCCTCGATATACGTAGTTTTGTTTCCAACACATAGATTCACTACTCACTTTGCGTCAGTCCCTACTTCTTTGTACGTAGGTCTCTAATCGACCATACATTCATCTTTCTTTAATAATTCGTCAATCTTGATACCAATACATTTGTTAACTCCGATACATATCTTTCTTCTCAAAATTCCATTTACTATCGTACTGGTTCTTTACCGGCCTCTTACTGGTACTTATATAAAGGTAAAGTACTACTTTAGTATACTTAAAATCCTTAATCGTCTAACTCTATTCTACCCAAACGCATCCTATAACGCTTTACAACATAACGCGTATAGCACATATTGATCACATTTTAAAATAATACAATATCACCAATTCGTTTACACAAATACTTAACACGTATAACTCATATCTTATCATCCTCACAAAGTAGTATCATACAGGCATACAACTCACATAAGCACTTAACAAATATGATCAACTTTCATTGTTATATCTTATAACCCATTCACATCTCAATATACAAATAATTCATATCATATTTTTAACATACCTAACAAATACATTTAATTTTAAAATCCACTAAAAATCGAATAAAATGATACAACTTCTAAAAATCTAATATCTTACAATTCATAAATTAAAAATACACCTAAATTCTCCAAATATCATAACTCGCACTCTTCCCAATAAGTAGCTGATAAGTGGATTTTATATCCACTTGGATCGCTTCATATCAGCTTAAATTGATTCACTTGGCCTCAAGTTTGTTGTAGTTTTGATGTGTTTTTGTTTAGTTGTGTAGGTTTGCGAGATGTCGTTTAGGGTTGGTGTTTTCGTCAATTTTGGAGTGGATTTGCGCATTGGAATGAAGAAGGGAATCTTGTTTCTAGCTACCATGAAGGTTCTTAAGTCAAGCGAAATAAAGAAAGGGATCAAACGCAAAAAGAACGGGCGAAAAAGGAGCAAGAACGAAGAAAAGAGAGCAAAAATAGCAACCCGGCAGAATCGCCAATGCTGAGAGCGCCCATGCAAGGCTGACAGCGCCAGAATTAGCCTAGGGTGGCGCTGAGAGCGCCCAGGCAAGGCTGAGAGCGCCCGGACTTCCTGATTTTTCTAATTTTTAATCCTACTTCGAATTAAATTGTATTTTTAGGCTTTTTCTTGCTGGGCAAGACTTCTAGGGCCTATTTAAACGCATTGTATCATTATAATTTATATCATAACTTAGAATTGCAAGGGAGAAAAGCGGAGAAAGATTCAACGCTCGTGACAAGAAACGGATCTAGATCTACTTCATCTTTTGTATTCTTTCCTTAGGCGTTACTTTGGATTATAGATTTGTTTTCTCAACTCTTTGTTTTATTAATATTATTACTTCCATTCATACTTGTGTAATATCATGTTTTCATCAAATCCCATGGTGAGAAACGGTTCGATTATGAACTAATCGTTGTCATGGGATTCTAACGGATTTATCTATGTAGTTTAGTAATTTGATTACTTTAAAGATTTATGTGTGGTGAATTCTTGATATCCTCGTATGGTTGTGCTTCATGTGTTTAGATGTGTAGCTAACATCTAATTTGTTAATCTCTTGCGAAACGAGAGTGGATCTTGAGATTTAGAACTTGCCATGCTAGCATAGGATTATGTATGCATGACATCGTGATTTGTAGCATAAACAGAGATATATTATGTTGCTCTATGTGATCAATATGGATAACTTGTGCTTAAACCGTTATGTTTTCAAATCTTATAGAGATATAGGGTCTAAACATAATTGGTGTCTACCCATCTTCTATCTCTTTTGTGGATGTATGAGTAGTTTGGTATTCGTATACTGAGAGGTAACCTATACTTGTTTCGTGTTGTCTGATCAGATATCAAAACCATCACATGTATTGATTAAAGACATCAACTCTAAGCGAAGCATGTAATGAAGTTAGGATCCCATGTTTATTCTCATATAAGTAAATCAGTTTTAAATCTTATTAGTTAAGTAATTCTTAGTTTGTTAATTTGCTTCTTAGTTAAATTAGTTAATCAAAACCCAATCTTGTTAATTGTCTTAGCAGTGAGTAAAAATCATACATTGATGCATAGGTACATTAGTTGAATTAAAACCAAAACTAGATCTCTGTGGGAACGAACTTGACTTATATCTATATTACTTGTGACCACGTACGCTTGCGTGATTTTGTGTTAACAAGTTTTTGGCGCCGCTGCCAGGGATCATCGGTGTTTTATTTTTAGTTTATGTGCTTGTCATCAGTGGTCGTTAGAGTTCACTGACTCAGATTGTTTCTTATATAGTTGTTTGCTTTGTGGTTTTTTAGGTACTTGAGCGTGTATACGAACACGTTTGCAAACTCGTAAACTGGAGGAAGTAGAAAAAGTCACTGATAAAAACGAAAAAGATCTTGGACCAACATTAGAGCCAGTAACAGATAAAAAGGAAGAGGAACTTGAAACTACAGTAGAGATGGGCGATGCAGCAGCAGTAGTTAAGGCTTTGAAGGACTATTCTCAGCCAAAGATCAATGAAATATATACAATCTAGTATTGTCAGACCAGCCATTGCAGCTAACAACTTTGAAATCAAGCCTGGCATGATTCAGATGGTGCAGAATTTGGTTCAGTTTGGGGGTGCTCTTACGGAGGATCCTAATATGCACATGAGGGACTTCATTCAGATCTGCGACACCTTCAAGTTCAATGGTGTGTCGGAAGATGCTGTGAAATTGAGACTTTTCCCATTCTCTCTTAGGGATAAGGCTAAGGGCTGGTTGCACTTTCTACCAGCTGGTTCCATTACTACATGGGAGGATCTTGCTCAGAAGTTTCTTACGAAATTCTTCCCTATGGCAAAAACTGCAGCAATAAGGAACGCTCTAACTCAATTTGCACAGCAATCTGGAGAATCTTTGTGTGAGGCTTGGGAACGCTACAAGGAGATGCTTCGAAAGTGTCCTCATTATGGAATGCCTGACTGGATGGTTATTAATGGTTTCTACAATGGGTTGGGTGCATAATCTAGACCTTTGCTAGATGCAGCATCAGGTGGAGCTCAATGGGCTAAGAGCTACGAGGAAGCTTATGATCTAATTGAGACGATGGCTGTGAATGAATATCAGAATCCAACTCAGAGACTATCTCAAGGCAAAGTAGTAGGTATTCTGGAAGTTGATGTTGCTTCAGCTATTGCAGCTCAGTTGAAGGCTTTGACTATGAAGGTGGATTCTCTTACCAATTATGGAGTTCAGCAGGTTGCTAGTGTGTGTGAGTTATGTGCGGGCGTACATGAGACGAATCAGTGTGCTATCTCTTCTGAATCAGCACAGTTTGTGAGTAATTTTCAGAGACCTGCTGCACCAGTTCCAGCCACCTATCATCCGAATAACAGGAATCATCCTAATTTCAGCTGGAGCAACAATCAAGGTGCTCAACAACCACAGCTTTATCTGCAGTCTCAGGCTCAGCAATATGGAGCAAGGCCGTTCAATCAAGGCTATCAGCAGCAGTATGCTCCAAGGCAACAATTCCAACCTCCTGGATTTCAGCAACAGCCTCATGCAAGTGCGGGGCAATCTTCTTCTGAAAAATCTGAATGGGATGAATTGAGGTTAATGGTTAAAAGCCAGGCAGTATCTTTAAAGACCTTGGGGAATCAGATAGGGCAAATTGCAAGTGCCTTACTTAACAGGCAACAAGGAACTCTGCCTAGCGATACGGAGGCTAATCCAGGAAAGAGGGAAGGTAGAGAACAGGTGAAAGCAGTCACTTTGAGATCGGGAGAGGTTACATCAGATCCAAAATCAGCAGCTAAGGAAGATGAAGAAGTTCAGAATCAGTAGGTTGAAAACTCTGCAGTGCCCGAAATTGAAAAATCTGACTTGGTGGCTGATCAGCTAGATAATGAAGTGGAAAAGAGCAAGGAACCTGTTGAAAAAGCTTCTCCGGAGCAGTCCACAAAGAATAATTAGATCTATCCTCCTCCTCTATATCCTAGAAGACTCCAGAAGCAGAAGTTGGATAAGCAGTTTGCTAAGTTCCTAGAGGTGTTCAAGAAGTTGCAGATCAACATCCCTTTTGCGGAAGCTCTTGAACAGATGCCGAGCTATGCTAAGTTCATGAAGGGTATTCTATCTCGGAAATTGAAGCTCGAGGAATTAGAGACTGTTGCTCTAACGGAAGAATATAGTGCTGTTCTGCTACAGAAATTTCCTCCGAAACTAAAGGATCATGGTAGATTTACTATTCCATGCACTATTGGTAATTTGTCTTTTGAGATGTGCTTGTGTGACTTGGGAGCTAGCATCAATCTCATGCCCTTGTCAGTTTTCATGCAACTTGGGTTACCGGAGCCGAAGCCTACCAACATCTCTTTGCAGTTGGCTGATCGATCAATCACTTATCCAAGGGGCATAGTGGAGGATGTTTTGGTGAAAGTTGATAAGCTCATCTTCCCTGCTGATTTCGTTATCTTGGACTTCGAGGAAGATAAGAAGATTCCCATAATCTTGGGAAGACCGTTCTTGGCTACGGGTAGGACGTTGACGTTGATTGACGTGCAGAAAAGGGAACTCACCATGAGGGTACAAGACCAAAATGTCACTTTTAATGTGTTCAATGCAATGAAATTTCCCATAGACGATGAGGAATGCCTTAAGGTGGATTTGGTCGATTCTGCAGTTACTACGGAGATTGAGCAATTGCTTAAGTCAGATTCTTTAGAGAGAGTTTTAGTTGGGGATTCTGATTTTGAAGATGAGGAAGTAGCCGAGCAGCTTCAACAGTTAAATTCAGCTCCTTGGAAAAGGAGATTTGACATGCCTTTTGAATATCTTGGGTTAGCAGAGCTTAAGAACTCTCAGGGGCGTCTTAAACCATCTATTGAAGAGGCTCCTACACTTAAACTCAAACCATTGCCCGAACACTCGAGGTATGCTTTTCTAAGTGATGCATCTACATTACCTATTATTATTGCTTCTAACCTGTCAGGTAGTGAGGAAGAAAAGCTCTTACGAATTTTGAGAGAGTTCAAGTCAGCCATTGGTTGGACCATAGCAGATATCAAGGGAATCAGCCCTTCTTATTACATGCACAATATTCTACTAGAGAAAGGAGCTAAGCCTACTGTTGAACATCAGCGACGACTCAATCCTATCATGAAAGAGGTGGTGAAGAAGGAAATTCTGAAGTGGTTGGATGCAGGTATTATATATCCTATCTCAGATAGTTCTTGGGTGAGCCCGGTGTAGTGTGTGCCTAAGAAAGGAGGCATGACAGTTGTTGCTAATGAGAAGAATGAGCTCATTCCTACTCAGACAGTCACGGGGTGGAGAGTTTGCATGGACTATCGGAAGCTCAAAAAAACCACGAGAAAAGATCACTTTCCTCTACCATTCATTGATCAGATATTAGATAGGTTGGCTGGCCATGAGTACTATTGCCTGCTTGATGGTTATTCGGGCTATAATCAGATTTGCATTGCTCCGGAAGATCAAGGGAAGACCACATTCACGTGTCCTTTTGGCACTTTTGCTTTCCGACGGGTTTCTTTCGGACTTTGTGGTGCTCCTGCCACTTTTCAAAGATGCATGATGGCTATTTTTTCAGACATGATTGGCACGAATGTGGAGGTTTTCATGGATGACTTCTCAGTTTTTGGTACTTCACAAGATGAGTGTTTGCATAATCTTGGTTTGGTATTGAAAAGGTGCGTGGAGACTAATTTGGTGCTGAATTGGGAAAAGTGTCACTTCATGGTGCAAGAAGGAATCATTCTTGGGCACAAGGTATCTAGTAGAGGACTTGAAGTGGATAAGGCTAAGGTGGAGACTATTGAAAATCTTCCTCCACCTATCTCAGTTAAAGGAATTCGCAGTTTTCTTGGTCATGCGGGCTTCTATAGGCGTTTCATCAAAGATTTCTCAAAAATTTCTAAGCCCTTGTGTAATCTATTGGAGAAGGATGTTCCTTTCAAGTTTGATGAAGATTGTTTGGTAGCTTTTGAGTTGTTGAAGAAGAAGTTGACTACCGCACCTGTAATCACCGCACCTAATTGGGAGGAACCATTCGAGCTAATGTGTGATGCAAGTGACTATGCTGTTGGAGCTGTGCTTGGTCAAAGGAAGGACAACATATTTCATGTGGTTTACTATGCTAGTAAAACCCTCAATGACGCACAGCTAAACTACACCACTACGGAGAAGGAGTTATTGGCAGTTTATGCTTTCGAGAAGTTTAGATCTTACTTGCTTGGAACTAAGGTGATTATTTATACAGATCGTGCAGCTATTCGATATCTGATTTCTAAGAAGGATTTAAAGCCCAGGTTGATTCGTTGGGTGCTTCTACTACAAGAGTTTGATTTGGAGATCAAGGATAGGAAGGGCACAGAAAATCAAGTAGCGGATCATCTATCACGTTTGGAAGACCGCGGTAAGGATTCACATGACAAATATCTGATTAATGAATCTTTTCCCGATGAACAGCTTTTTGGGGTGCAAGGTGAAGAGCCATGGTTTGCAGACATTGTGAACTATCTTGTTAGTAATGTCATCCCTCCGGATTTCTCTTATGTTCAAAGGAGAAGTTTCTGCATGATGTGAAGTGGTATCGTTGGGACGAGCCATTCTCGTTCAAGCTTGGGGTGGATCAAATCTTAAGGAGGTGCATTCCTTATAGTGAAACGGAAGATGTTTTGCATGATTGTCATTCTACCACATATGAAGGCCACTTTGGTGGTGATAAAACAGCTCAGAAAGTACTTCATACAAGATTTTATTGGCCAACTCTGTTTAAAGATGCTCATAGGTTTGTGATGAGTTCTGATCGATGCCAAAGGGTTGGTAATATCTCTACAAGGAACGAGATGCCTCTTAATACGATCCTTGAAGTTAAGATATTTGATGTGTGGGGAATTGATTTCATGGGTCCGTGTGTTTCGTCTTACAATAATCAGTACATACTGTTGGAAGAAGATTATGTGTCTAAATGGGTCGAGGTGAAAGCATTACCGACCAATGATGCTAAGGTGGTGCTTAATTTTCTTCATAAGCAAATATTCAACCGTGAGAAGGTTGTCGCCGTTTTATCTCCTTCGTGATTTTTTCGAAAGAATGTCAAGCTATTGACATAAAACGAGCACTTCTTGGGAGGCAACCCAAGCTATGTTGTATACTCTAGTACTACTTTCATTCAAAAAAAAAAAATTACACGTAAACAGTAACCGCCCGCGCTGACAGCGCTCAGGCCGCGCTGACAGCGCCCAGACCCCCTACCCAGTTCGAATTTTTTGTGTTAAAACTCCCAAAAATCATATTTTTTTTTTCTCCCTTTATCCTATCTCTACTCATATTTCAATTCTAATTCAAATCTCTAACCTCTCCTCATCCATTCCTACATCTAATTCACTTACAAATTCGTACATCTCATCTCCTCATATATATATATACACCTCTACACTTATATATACACACAACCTCATCTCTTAACCTCAAAATCTTTAAACCTCCATTCCATTCAAGTTCAAGGAATATTGATTCAAGTTTGGGGGAAGTTTCATTACGAGTTCACCTCTACGATTCGTGTGGGTAATTTCGAATCTCATCTCGTTGTTTTATACGAATTTGTGTTCTTGCGAATTAGGGGTTTGTTGTGTTCTTGATTTGGTGATTAATTGTAGTTGATTATTGTGATTGTGTGTTGAGATGGCTCCTAAAAGGCAAAGTTTAGCGGGTAGTAGTAGTGGTACACGTCCATCTTCAGATGAGGATTCTAACTCGGGGGTGAAGTAGAGAAGTTTGTGTCTCTGGAAGCCGAAACGGAGTATAATCGGTTATGATCTAAGGGGGTTATTAAGGAGAGGATATTATTGCCTTCTAAGGATGTTGAGATGGTTGCTATGATTCGTGAGAGGGGTTGGGCCTATTTTTGTGAGTTTGCCAATGAGGTTCCGTTGAATGTCGTTCGCGAATTTTATACAAATGCTAAGGTGGAAAAGAACAATTTCACGGCTGTGAGGGGGATTTCTGTTGATTATTCACCCCGTGCTATTCGTACTCTCATTGGGCAACAACGTAAGCCTAGGGGTGCCTCGGATTGGTCTAGGAAGACGAGGGAGGATGTTGACTTAGATGATGTGATAGCTGAGCTGTGTGTACCAGGTACTATGTGAAAGTGCAGGTCGGGCACCACCGAGAAGACTAGTTTTCTTGTTGTGTCATTGACTAGGTTTGCACGGGTGTGGTTCTTATTCATTTGTTCTAATATCTTGCCATCTTCGCATACATCTGATGTGACGGTTGATAGGGCCATTTTTCTTTGGGGTCTTCTGAAGGGGGAATACATTGACCTTGGTTATGTTCTTAATCAGAGTATGCTTAGATTTTTGGGAGGTACGACAGGTAGTATGCCTCATGGATCTATTATCACGGGATTGTGTACTGCAGTAAGAGTGAGATGGTATGAGGATGAGCCTATGCAGTCAGCCGGGGCTCCTATTGATGATGCTACGATTGATCGGATGGTGGAATGGTCGGGCGGCGTTCCACATCCTAGAGGGTTAGTGGTTGTCAAGTAGATAGAATAGTAATACACAAACAAGGTTTTCTAGATTTTGTAAGAAAATGCTTTACTTATTCTCCAGTCTAAAGAAAATAAAACATGTAAATCAAAAGCCAAAGCTACTGTAGTTCAGCAGAGTTCCATTAACATTAAGGTTAAGCTTTGTAAAACTGTCTCCTAACTCGAAATTACAGTGTGATACCTAATTCCAAATCATTCGAATCTCTAACAGATTATCAATTTAAAAGTGACAATAAGATGTGGTGCATCACGAAGAAAGTGTTTTGTCGCAAGGACAACTTCCTTTTGAGGAAGAAAATAGCCAAGCATAGACAAGAAGCCAAAAAATCAATTAAATTCGTCAAAATATATCTTATAATTAACCGTAACAAGTAACTAAGAAAGCGTTACCCAGCCATTACTTTGTCCAATATTTACTACTCCACTCGTTCACCACTTTTAGAGAATGTGATTTCTAACACAGCAAAAGGAAAAGAAAACTTATCGTCCCTGGAAGCTAAAGTTTTATCATCCTTATCAAGAAAGTTTTAACATCCCTAGAGACTAAAGTTTTACCATATCCTTATTAAGTAAGTTTAATCATCCCTAGAGGATAAAGTTCTATAATCCATTTTCAGAAAAAGCATTCAAATTTTGAAATCTAATACACATCTATCATTAATCACTGAGACAAGAAAAATTCTACATTATAAATAAAACATCTAATAATCCATCAATCAATGTTCTCCGTAAATATTTTTCTAAGCAAACAAGGGAATTATTAATTTCCTCTGAGCTATTTCATTATCTAAAGCAGATACAATATACTAAACTGGGACAAAACATATTTCTCCTAAAACCATGATTCTGTCAAAATAATCAATGCCCAACTTGTAAATTTCAAGGGTTTCTCAAATTACTAAAGAACTCTCTCTCTCTCTCTCTCTCTCTCTCTCTCCCCCCCACACACACACATGAATATATGTAAAAATAGGGGAGAGAGGTTACCAGTAGTTGATGATTGTTGCAAGGAGGATGAATTTGGGGAGTCCATAATCATCAAATTCAACTAAAACAACATAAACCCATCAACAATATCACTGATTAGTACATTTTTAACCAAACAGAACATACAAATATATATAATCTCCAGGTATCTTTACATACCCCCAAAAACACACACATCAACAACTATACAGCTAAAACTATGATCAAAACACACGAACTCACCAAAATTAGAAGAAAAAACAAAAGAATTGAAAATGTAGCTTACCCAATAGGCCTCTGTGTGTGTGTGTGTTTGTGAGTTTTGGAGAGAGTAAAGTAAAGGGGTGAGTTATGAGTGAGGCCAAAAAGTGTGCGTATATGTATATATATGTTGCTACTATTGGGGTGCCAGGAGTAGTGCCACTTACATGTTTATAGTACTGGAATTGTTGTGTGTGTTTTGTGTGTGTGTGTACCTTTCTAAAACAATGCAATGCATGAATGCAACTAATATGAAAATGCAAAGATCCCCTTCAAACTAACCAAAACCAACTAGCAAGCAAATATCTCAAAGAATGAAACTAAATCCAAATAGAGCTCGACTAAGTCCCCGTATACTAACAATTTATGAACAGAAACGTGTGTGTGTGCGATGCTCATCAGAAATACTCCCAAAACTAGATCAAAATCATACTAATTCTTCGCCAAGACAATCACAGGTTTATAAATAGAATAGACTGTAAACACTTCATAACCTAGAAACACCTCCATCCTCATCTGAGTTAGCCAGAAATTCATGCTTTATTACTACACTACGACACATAATACTATAAACAATAACGCATGCTTATTTAACTGTGCAATGGATGAGACCCCAAAAGGCTTATACAATAATACCCATGTAGGGAGCGTTGGGTTAGTGGATCCCAGACTATAAAAGCCTTAGGTCACTAGGCACAAAGTCCCCGCGAACTTAATTGCTCGAGTATTAAAGAGCTAACCCTGGTTAATTTTGCATATAAACATTCACATAACTTTTTTTTTCCTTTTTTCCAACTTTTTTCATTTTTTTTTTCATTTTTTTTATGCAATCTGGAATGAGCATTCTCATTTCCAACCCTAGACTACTCATAAAATATGAGCCGGCTACTAGCCATTTGACGCCTAGCCATTATTGACAATTATTTACAAGTAAGCATGAAATCTCTGGTTTCCCCCAAACTTAGACTTTAGTGTTCCTACGCCATCAAGGAAATAACGAAAATTCTAAATATAATCAAGTGATTAAATCTCTAAACAATCAAACAAGCATGACCCTAACCTAGCCTAAAAGCAACCAATGAGACAGTGTAAAAGTTTTGTTTCTGAAACATGCAAGTCAATTTCATAGAAACTATAGATCAACCCTCTACTCATCATTACCACACTCAATTAGACATCTACCTAACAATCAGAATTAGCTCATCCTAAGGGATCATAAAATATGCATGCCACGAAATGCAACTAAAATGAACTCAAATGGTATACAAAAACAAAATAACAGAATGCCCTAAATGAAACAAACATAAATAATACGAACAAACATGCATGAACTACTACTAATATGCAACATATGATATCTATATGAGCACAATGACACACAATAACTACTACACACTACTTATCCCCCAAACCACCCCCAAACTTAAAATATTCAATGTCCACATTGAATGGAAGTAAATACGAGGGATAATAGAGAACATACCTACTCGTCGGCATCATCACCCTCCTCGGGTGAATCAGGTGGAGGATACGGAGTACGAGTTCCAAAGACGGGCCACTGGGCCTGAATACACGCATTAGTCAAGCTGCAGCCATATCCTCAACATACTCCCGGTTACTAGCATGCATAGCATCAATACACCTATTCAAGCATCGAAAGTGTGTATCCAATGCTGCCATGTCCACCATACCCTGAGAAGGACCTACCCAAGCAACTCTCGGTGCCCTAGGAACATGTGGCGGAGCGCCTACTGTTGGTTCGAAAACTAACTGCGCAAGCGTACGCGGTCACAAGTAATATAATAAGTTCGATCCCACGAAGACTTGGTGTTTGTTCAAAAATAATATTTAAGCAACGACGTATGATTAAACAACAAACTGCTTGAATAAATATAAAAGGGGTGTTTTGTTGTATTTTTCTAATTGATTTATCAAATTAATAATATTAATTAATTCAAACTAGTTGGTTTAATTAATTGAGAATTTATATGTGAGAAAAAACATGGGATTCTAATTTCATTATTTATTTCATTTAGAATTGATGCCTTAATTCAAAGTGATTTTGATAATTACGAAAGCTAGCCGGGAACACGAAACTAATATAAGCGCCTTTCAGCCTTAACTTATATCAAACCACACGAACATCCACTTAAAAAGATAGAAGTTGTGTGGACACCGTTTATACTTAGACCCTATATGTCTATAAGATTTGAAAATATAATTGGTTTAAGATTAAATTCCTTTATTATGACTACATAGGGCGGTGTGATCCAAAACCTTACCACTTATCGTAAATGTACATGACAATTACGAACCTATGCTAACATGGCAAATTCTAAACTCCTAAATCCACTTTCGCATTCATTAGGAATTAATAATTTAGATGATAGCTATGCATCTAATAAATTAAGCGCAACCACATTAGGCAATCTGAAATTTTATCATAATACAAATTATTAAGGCATCGAATTACTAAATTACGTAAATAAATCCATTAGAATCCCATGACGGCGATTAGTTCATAATCGAACGGATCGTCATCATGGGATTAAATGAAAACATGGCAGAAAATAGCATGAATTAAATATAAAATTACAAGAGTTCAGAAAATAGAACCGAAATAGCTTCCAATGAAAGAGAATAGCACTCCAAATAATCCCTTTAAAATCTTCAACCAAAATAAAACTTATACTAAATTTGCAGAAAATTAAAATGTGTAAAATAAAACTAAAATTACAAAAGAAATGTTGCTCAAATTTGAGAGACTACAAGAGAATGCAGTCGAGAGGTGTCTCTAATCCTACTTACAACCCGCAATAGAAAATTCCGCCGAAAGCAGTGATAAAATATCAACCAAGCCGCCCACTTACAACCCGCCAACTCTGGTTTCTTTTATCACATGATTAATATAGTTGAAAACCAGTTTCAGAACAGGGAGGTGAAGATACGCGCCACTGATTCATTTTTTTTCCAGTGCGTGGCCACCACTCGCGCACAGGCGCGTTATTTTGCTTTTAATTCAGTGCCGATAGAAGAGCCACAGACAGAAAGAATTCAATCCACTTCGTTTGAATTGTTTAATCAACTAGTTTTAATTAACAAAACTTGATGATCTGATTCACACAAAACCGGGGCCTAATTTGTTTTACCTGGATGGGCTCCGTAGAAATGTTTTTTAACCAGCACAACTTATAATTTTTAATTAATAAATAATTAATTTAATCCAAAAATTATAAAAATAAATATCTAATATTATTAGATATTTATAAACATAATTTTCTAATTAAATAAAATATTTATTAATATAAATAAATCCTTAAGCTCTAAGCTGCGGTCTTTTGAGGGTTGGAAACCAGACTCCTTTTGCATAACGAAAAATATAACAATTCCAACCGGGGTTTCAGCATTAAGAATATATCACTCAGAATTTCTTTATGATAATTCTTTTTCCTCAGACCTTGCGCTCTCTTGGCAACTCTTATTCCGAATTGAGGTAAAAATCCACCTTTTTTAGCTTTTTATCATCACGATACCTAAAGTTGCGAGTTCTGCACAACTAAGACTGAAACAACATAAATGAATTAAAAGACACAACATACTTAAGGATAAACCACCAATATAGGTCCAAATAGCGCATAATAAGTGGATATAAAATCCACTTATCACACCCCCAAACTTAAACCGATGCTTGTCCTCAAGCGAAAACAGACTCGACTACCTCTAAATGCATGAATGCAACTGATGCAAGGATCCCATAGGAAAAGCAATAACCAATTTAGCAGAGTGCCTGAGAGAATGTGATAATTCTAAATAGAGATCGACTAAATACCAGCATATTAACATTTACAAGTACAAAAACGTGCGTGTGTGTCATGCTCATCAGAAATACTCTTAGCACTAGATCAAAACCATACATATTCTTCGCCAAGACAATCACGAGTTTATAAATAGAATGAACGCTAGACACTTCATAACCTAGAAACACCTCCATCATTATTTGAATTAGACAGGAATTCATGCTTCATTGCTAACAACTATGACGCATAATATATACTATACACAACACACATGCTTATTTGACTGTGCAATGGATGAGACCCCAAAAGGCTTATACAATAATACCCATGTAGCGAGCGTTAGGTTAGTGGATCCCAGACCGGAAAAGTCTTAGGTCACTAGGCTTGAGTCCCCTAGAACTTAATTGCTCGAGTATTAAAGAGCTCACCCTGGCCAATTCTGCATACTCACACTCTCATTATTGCTATTATTTTTTATTTTTTTTATTAATTTTTTTTTTGCATTTTTTCTTCCGCAATCTGGAATGAGTATTTTCATCCAACCCTAGACTACTCATAAAATATGAGCGGCTACTAGCCATTTGATGCCTAGCCATTAACAACTAAACCACTAGCATGAAATCCCTGATTTCCCCCAAACTTATATTTAGTGATCCTACGCTATGAAGGGAATAAAGAAAATTCCAAATATAATCAGGTGATTAAATTTCAAACAACCAAACAAGCATGACCTTAACCTAGCCCAAAAAGCAAACAATGAGTTGTGTAAGATTGTGTTTCTGTAACATGCACGTCAATTCATAATCATTTAAATCAGCCCTCTATCCATCATTATCACACTCAAATTCATCATTGACTACTAAATGGAACCACCAATCGCTACGGGATCAAGGAAAATATGATATGCAACTAATCATGAATACACAATTTTTTTTTTATCTTTTTTTTTTTGCAAAATATGAATTATATGAAATTAAACTAGCATGGTGTATTATGAATTTCTTATGAATTACATGAAACTATATGCAATATTATGACTCGATTAATCAAATATCCTAAATCACCCCCAAACTTAAAATATTCAATGTCCTCATTGAAGGTATAGATAAAGGATAAAAGAGAACTCCCCTAACTATCGGCATCGCCGCCCTCCTCGGGCGGTGAATCAGGTGGTGGAAATGAGCTCCAAACTGAGGCCAATCTACCTTGAGAGAAGAATTTTTTCTTTTGTGAAGCCAGTTCCTGTAACTTGCCAATGACCTGCAAACTTGACATAATACTGAACAAAATCACACAAAATCAAACCACACATAAAAACACCAAACCTATGGGTTGCCTCCCATGAAGCGCTGTCGTTAACGTCATTTAGCCGGACGTTGCTTCCTCAATTCACGGTGGTTTCAAGAGAATAACCGAACCGTCCTCAACAGAAAGACCATTCATATGAAAGTTGACATCTTGATTGCTTAGTCCCAACACAACTCTTCTTTCACTCTTCACCTTGAGTTTTTCGCCCGTCGACTTCTTCGCCTTCTTTTTCTCCCTCACACCTCTAAGGTGTTTATCCCTCTCAGCCGATTGAACAGAACATTCTTCTATCTCATCATCAACTATCCACCTTCTTAACACATTATCATGACCCTCTTCAAAAATCACTAACTCATCATTCAAAAGGACATACCTCAAACGCGGTGAAAGTTTTTCGAGCTTTACATTCGAAAGATCTCGAATTGAAGAACTGTCAATGGAATCACTGATGTGATGCTCTAGCATGTGCATGTCCGACTTTTCGCTCAACAACTGATCAAACTCCTCTGCTTGGCCCGTATCAACCATTTCCACGCTGAAACACTCTTCATCTTCTGCTGGAAATTTCATGGCCTTGAACACATTAAAGGTGACATTCTGGTCTTGTACCCTCATTGTAAGCTCTCCTTTTTGCACATCGATCAAAGTACGACCCGTAGCTAGAAAAGGCCTTCCCAAAATTATGGGAATCTTCTTGTCCTCTTCGAAATCTAGAATCACAAAATCGGCAGGAAATATGAGCTTATCAACCTTCACCAAGACATTCTCTACTATACCCCTTGGATAAGTGATTGACCGATCAGCCAGCTGCTGTGACAGCCCCAAATCCGGGGTCATAAATCTGGGCCATCACGGACAAATTTCCATTCAATATCAATATCCCTTGGGACTTTTTTTTTTATATATCATTTAATGATTAAACAGTTGACCCCACACTAATACACACTCACACCAGTCATATGCTCAGAGAACAACATTTACCATAACAAAAGTTTAGAGTTGAAAGTTAAAAGAGTTATTACAAGCCAGGATCATACTTAAGTACATTGTTGAATAACACTTCGACATGAAGCGTTTCAACAACTAAAAGTTTATTACATGCCTTCATACTTAATTATACATAAGCCCTTGGAACCCATCCGCCTCATCACTACCTCCGGAATCGATGCTAACGAGCTCTCAGAAGGTCGCCTTCCCCCTACCCTCTTGCGGGGTGTTCTGCGCAGTATCGGCATACCTAGCTGTATATAGATAAGTAGCAAGAGTGAGCTATAATAGCTCAGCAAGATAATATTATAAACTAGAATTTAAAATCTAACCAAGTATACATATAGTATACATATATATACATATGTAAGCGATAAAAAATTATCAACTTTAAGGAAGCATAAAACCCTTATTTAATAATACATCATCCACTTGCTATTATAAGAAAGGAGTCTAGGGTAATATAGTATCAGTTTCTCTTCTTAAATAATATAACAATCAATATACCCTTTCAGTGTAATATTCCAAGATAATATGAATACTTGAATAACTCTCTCAGTATCATCCTATCATTTCCTTCTTATGCAACAATTTCATAAATTAATATAAAATCAGTTTCTCTTCATCTATAACAATAATTCCATCTTTCATATCATTTTCCCTTTTCAGTATACCAATCTGACTTATCATTGATTCTTTATTCAGATATTGTGGGGGTTTTCACTGTTGCCGAATACGTGAGGCACGATGATCAGTCGCCCTCCGTATCCGTCCCTTTTTACTACCGGTAGAAGGAGGAAGGTCCACCACTACATCCCCCTGGAGGAAGGTACACCACTACATCCTCCTTCGGCAACTCTTGGGCCGAATTAAAATATTGATTGCTGGACTGTGCAGCACACAGCCTCTTACGCTTTTTATTGCTATCCCCCTTTTTGTCAAATCGTTATTCTATTTACTAAATGTCATTCCACATTTCCATTTTCTCACTTTCATTTCCACATATCATTCACTCATCTAATTTCCATTCTTGCACATTATTTCTATAAAATATATATACATAACATAATACTTTGATTATGATTCAGACATCTCTTTTATATTCAAGAATTCAAATATGCTTTTATATCCATAACATATTCCGTCTATTTAAAGAGTAGTAATTAATAATCAAATAATATTTACAATACCACTAACACTAAAAAGAATATTTTTAATATAGTATTATAAACCATATAACCCTGGATAACAACTGATACCATTCTTTTCCATCTCTCTTTAGTTTCCCAAAATCAAGGAAATATATTCTTTGCAACATAACAACAATAGCATCATATATATATATATTCCATAATGTCATTTTTATTCCAAGGATAAATAATCTTCAAAGTAGGGATAGAAAAATCTTGCCTCTGTTCCTGTATCCTGACAGTAAGGCTGGTCCCTCTTCCGGAGTTTCTATAAACACAAAAGGACCGTCATTAGAATATCACATCTCTTACTCACTACACTCTTGTATAACACTAACCTTGATACTTTAATATATGCCTAACGTATCACTATTACTCCAAAGGTTCAAGAACTTAACCATGTATAAACTAAATCGAAGTTTCAGGGTTTTCACCATTTTCCCTAACGACCACCCTTAACTGTAAAAATTCTCAGAAAATATGGATTTCAAATTTTAATGCAAGGTCAACTGTCAAGGGTCCTCTGATCACCCTACTACACTATCCCAAAATTTCGTGGCTTAATAAAATGTCTAAGGATGGTAACTTTAACCGCAAAGTTGATACAATTACGTTTTCTCGGTTTTCGAACACTTTTCACTAAAACTGACTTTTCTCCTAAACCGTTCATCAGATTTTAACGCACCTTACATCAAAACGATCTATGAACTAAGCTCTATCGTTTCATGGTCAATTGGTAACCTAGGCAGTGAGGTACTGTATGAATACAGGGGTCACAAAACAGGGCAGTTTTCGTTCTAACGAAAATCGGACATTATAACGGCTATAATTTCATGCTTTCCAAAATCAAACTCCTCCAAAACCAATCATCAAACACAATAATCATCACCTACACCATATGGTCTTCATTACCAGCCATGGTTACACTCCCAAACTCCTTCCAAAATCAACTCAAACCACTTACAAACACTTATAACATCATAAACATAACCTTTATACCACTTAATCACTAAACACAACAATATCTATCATAAATACAAAAGGGCAAGCATGTTTATACCTTCTTGAAGCTTTATCAACACTTAATAATCCTTAGCTAGCCCTTAAACAACCTTACAATAGCTTGAATCAACTAAAGGAATCATAAAAACCAAGTTAGTTTCTTGAAACCACTATTCATCACTATTCATCAAGCAACTTTCATGAATTTATTACCTATGAAGATGATGATGGTTTGCCTTGAAATTTGGTGGGTATCTCTTTCTAGTCTCCAAGAACCTCCATGATTTTTCCCTTGATTTGTTGTTGGTTAGAACTTGAGTTTTTATTTTGATTTTTTTCTTTTCTTCCTTTTTGGCCGAATGGTATGAACAAGGAAGGGGAGAGGTTTTTGTGTTTTGTTTTGATCTTATCTCATCTAATCTTGCTAATACTAGAGTACTTTGGAAGCTTGGTAGATATTTAGTGATTAAAACCTTGCAAAGTTACTAATTTACCCCCTTAAAACAAGTTAGTGGATGGTGATGTCATTAGGATGAGCTAATCTCCTAATTTCTTAATTTTCTTAGTAAAATGCCAATCACATTGGTAAATAATGTGGTATGTATCCTTGTTATATTACTAATATTGGTTGCTTGGTCTCCATATTCGTCTAATTGTGGTTCGTTTCGAATGTACCTCATTATCTCAGTGGTTTTGAAAACCATTTAACAATCCAATTTCCCTTGGTATTCTCTTAACTTAATAATCCCCTGGCTCAAATCTAAATTCACTAATTCCTCAATGTATAATTCTTATAATGTTTCCATACTCCTTAATGTCCACTAGAAGCTTATTCGAAATCAAAATCCTCAAAATCCATGTTTCAGGAATTTCTGGAATCTATCGTCATTTCGAGTCACTTATTTCCATTGTACAACACTAATATGGTTTCTATTTATTCATTTTATGTTTCCATTATAGAGTACCTATATACCATTTCTCTAAATCCTCGAAATTTACTATTCATGTAACCACTGTAGCATTACTGAAGTTAGGGTTATTACATCCTTCCCCCCTTAAAAGGATTCCGTCCCGGAATCACGTTAGAAATGTCCATAGATACCTTTTCATCTACACCTTATAACTTCTATATCACTTTCTCCATCCTTTTTCCTTCATAATATCTCTATCTTGTTTGCGCAAAATTACACCAACATAAACTTGCTTGTCATTCATCAACATCCCTCTTTTAGTTATGGGTATCGGCCACCACATTGGCCTCTCCTGAATGGTAGTGTATCTCACTTATGGTTTATCCCTATGTTGATCTCTATCATGACATAAAATATACATACTTCGCTCTTATTATATCTTGTCTCTGTAAAATCTTCCAGAAATCCGACTAGAATAAGATTCTTTGAAACAATTGTAAGAAAATATTACCTATAATATATATTTCCTGTTCGTATTTAAATAAGTCTATGGTTTACCCCCAAAATACTATCATTCTCCTTTTCATAGAATTTCTAACCCCCAATAGATACTGATTTTCCTTATCTAGATTATCAACCTACCTATACCATTCATTGACCACATTGATTCCTAACCAAACATTTATACTAAAAATTTAAATACTAGAAAAATGTTCACCTGCATCTGTATCCGGCTTTCTCAATGCCTCCCCTAAAGTCATATTGTACACCCTGGCAGTAGGTCTGTTTGAAGCAGTCATACTTTGTCCTGGTGCAGACGACCCACCAGAACGACAATCTTTAGCAACATGTCCTAGTCTTCCACATTGATAACACTTTACATCACCCTTATCAGCTGATGGACATCTGTCCTGATAATGCCCTTTCTGTCCACACTTAAAGCAAGTTACTCCTAACATCTTACACTCTCCGGTATGCTTTTTACTACACGTGTTACAATCTGGCAATGGTGGTCGCGATTGATTAGACTGAAAGGTTCCTGTGGATCTACCACCCTGATTCACCGTCTCACTGGTAGTCTTATTATTCCATGACTTTCCAAACTGGGGTTTTTGTCCTTTACCAAATTTATTAAAGTAGCTTCCCTCACTTGAACCCCCCTTCTGACCCTCAAATTTCCTTTTCTTATTCTCTCGTCCTACTTGAGTCTGTTCACTCTCACTCTCTCAGCTTCGATAATAGATGCCTTCTGAACTACCGCAGCATACTCTGTCAACTCAAATGGTGCCACTCTCGTTCGTAGCCATGGTTTCAATCCTTGTTTGAACCTTTTCGCTCGTTGCTCTTCAGTACGCACGAATTTTGGAACAAACCTAGACAGTTCGGTAAATTTCGTTTCATACTCAGCCACTGTTAGATTTTCCTGCTTTAGCTCTAAAAATTTTATTTCCATCTGGTTCTCCAGGTACCTAGGGGAATATTTGTCTAGAAACACCCTAGTGAAACGCTCCCAAGTTATCACTCTCGCTCCTTCGAGATTCTTTTTAGTTTCCCACCAGTAATTCGCCTCTCCCTTTAAGAGATAGGCTGCAAAAACTGTTTTCTGGTCTTCCTCTATCCTCAGTATCTCAAAAGCTTTTTCCATCTCTTTTAACCAGGCTCTGGCTACTACTGGGTTAACAGTTCCCTCAAACTCTGGGGGTTTTAGTGACTTAAAAGCACGAAAAGAGTTAGCTGCCTGGTTGGGAAGAACAGGTGGTTGTTGCGGATTCTGTGGATTAGCTAAATTCTGCCTCAAAAGTTCCATAAATTGGTTAAAAGGGTTACCACCCTGATTTCCCTGTTGACCAGTTGATTCATCTTCTTCTTCCTCATGATCTTGTTCGTTATGAGCGTTTTCACCCTGCCTATTATGACTTCCTTCCTCTCTCTCATTCTCCCTTGCATTCATTCTATTATTACGCTTAGGCGGCATGATTCTGTATATAACAATATTCTTCATTAATCACCCGAATTTAGGGTACAACATACATCATTTCCATATATTCATAATTATATCATTTGTTACCTTAATTATGCATCACAGTTAATATCTAGTTATAATACTACCTCATTAAATAAACTTATCACTTTTAGCCTAATAACCTTTTCATTTAAGTCAATTACCTGTCATACATTAATATTTTCGAATCTCAACACTTAGTATAAAATACGATAAAATTAGGCAAAGTACATAAACTTCATTAATTTACATAAATATTTTACAACTTGGGTACAACGTCTTTTACTACTAATATCATACATCATAAAGTACAAGGTTCGAAACCCCAAAAGCATAACCATACACACTAACTCGCTATAACAAAAGCACTACTAGCTGTCCTCTAATCAGACTGGGATTAAGACAGTAAACAACTAACCTAATCCCCAAAATGACATCTACAAGATGACTAGTCTGATTAGTATCCAAGACTACTACTCCTAATCATGGTAACGATGCCCAGACAACGTCTCTGATCTGCACTACCATAGTGGTGACTACATCAACTATCTGAGCCCTCCATACTGGATCCCCTCTGTCTCCCAACATCCTCCTAACCTCACCAAGTGCCCGCAGCTCGATACTAACTATGCCCAAAGACAACCCATCTGGTATCACACCTCCTCCTCCTCTCGTCCTGTCTAACCTCTGCACAAGTGTATCTATAGTCCGACGGGACTCCTCCAGCTGCCCCTGTAGGGCAAAGTACTCTGACAAGAAAATAGCTGGCAACTGACCAGCTGGAAATATAGGTGCCTCCTGAGGTGGCATAGCATCTGGGGGAGGTACATCTACAAGTGGAGGTGCATCTACTGGTGGAGGTGGTGGTGGTGCAAATGGTGGGGATGGAGGAACTGGCTCCGTGTCCGCATCCTCGGAAGGGTCCTCCTCCAACTCATCCTCTGACAAGATAAAGTGTCCCGGTGGAGTGAACTGCTCAACTGGGTCCTCAAATGGGTCAGGGCTAGGTAGAGGAGATGGAACTGGTGATGGCACTAGGACAGGTGGAACAGGAGTAGGAGTCATGTGAATATCCCTCCAGTCTATCGGCTCCTCAGGTATAACAGATAACCTAGGCCTCTTACGTAAGGGCATCTCCTCCTCAGGAATATCTGACCGCACCCGAGAAGGTCCGGCCCCATCAGGTCCTACATATGGTCTACCAGTGTATGGCACTATGGCCACAGCATCCCTCTGTCTGCGCTCCTCTGCCTCCTCAAGTCTCACTCTGATCTCGTGTCTCTCCATGGCCTCTGCGCGAACTCTCCTCCTCAGGTCAGTGATAGCATACTCTGGAACCTCTACACCTACCAGCAACAAGTCTCTAATCTCCTGCTCGGGTAGTCCTAGCCACTGGGGGTCCTGACCCGGCTCACCCATCTCCACTCCCTATAATAAAACATAAAATTCTATTAGTAACGGTCTATAAAATTATAAACAATACTTAAAATAAATACTACCTGCGATATACCACCCCTGAACTTGATGGAAGTTCAAAATTTTATATTATAAATGATACAATATTATTATCACTCTTGTTCCTGAGCATTATGACTCTTAGCTCTGATACCAAACTGTGACAGCCCCAAATCCGGGGTCATAAATCTGGGCCATCACGGACAAATTTCCATTCAATATCAATATCCCTTGGGGCTTTTTTTTTTTTTTATATATCATTTAATGATTAAACAGTTGACCCCACACTAATACACACTCACACCAGTCATATGCTCAGAGAACAACATTTACCATAACAAAAGTTTAGAGTTGAAAGTTAAAAGAGTTATTACAAGCCAGGATCATACTTAAGTACATTGTTGAATAACACTTCGACATGAAGCGTTTCAACAACTAAAAGTTTATTACATGCCTTCATACTTAATTATACATAAGCCCTTGGAACCCATCCGCCTCATCACTACCTCCGGAATCGATGCTAACGAGCTCTCAGAAGGTCGCCTTCCCCCTACCCTCTTGCGGGGTGTTCTGCGCAGTATCGGCATACCTAGCTGTATATAGATAAGTAGAAAGAGTGAGCTATAATAGCTCAGCAAGATAATATTATAAACTAGAATTTAAAATGTAACCAAGTATACATATAGTATACATATATATACATATGTAAGCGATAAAAAATTATCAACTTTAAGGAAGCATAAAACCCTTATTTAATAATACATCATCCACTTGCTATTATAAGAAAGGAGTCTAGGGTAATATAGTATCAGTTTCTCTTCTTAAATAATATAACAATCAATATACCCTTTCAGTGTAATATTCCAAGATAATATGAATACTTGAATAACTCTCTCAGTATCATCCTATCATTTCCTTCTTATGCAACAATTTCATAAATTAATATAAAATCAGTTTCTCTTCATCTATAACAATAATTCCATCTTTCATATCATTTTCCCTTTTCAGTATACCAATCTGACTTATCATTGATTCTTTATTCAGATATTGTGGGGGTTTTCACTGTTGCCGAATACGTGAGGCACGATGATCAGTCGCCCTCCGTATCCGTCCCTTTTTACTACCGGTAGAAGGAGGAAGGTCCACCACTACATCCCCCTGGAGGAAGGTACACCACTACATCCTCCTTCGGCAACTCTTGGGCCGAATTAAAATATTGATTGCTGGACTGTGCAGCACACAGCCTCTTACGCTTTTTATTGCTATCCCCCTTTTTGTCAAATCGTTATTCTATTTACTAAATGTCATTCCACATTTCCATTTTCTCACTTTCATTTCCACATATCATTCACTCATCTAATTTCCATTCTTGCACATTATTTCTATAAAATATATATACATAACATAATACTTTGATTATGATTCAGACATCTCTTTTATATTCAAGAATTCAAATATGCTTTTATATCCATAACATATTCCGTCTATTTAAAGAGTAGTAATTAATAATCAAATAATATTTACAATACCACTAACACTAAAAAGAATATTTTTAATATAGTATTATAAACCATATAACCCTGGATAACAACTGATACCATTCTTTTCCATCTCTCTTTAGTTTCCCAAAATCAAAGAAATATATTCTTTGCAACATAACAACAATAGCATCATATATATATTCCATAATGTCATTTTTATTCCAAGGATAAATAATCTTCAAAGTAGGGATAGAAAAATCTTGCCTCTGTTCCTGTATCCTGACAGTAAGGCTGGTCCCTCTTTCGGAGTTTCTATAAACACAAAAGGACCGTCATTAGAATATCACATCTCTTACTCACTACACTCTTGTATAACACTAACCTTGATACTTTAATATATGCCTAACGTATCACTATTACTCCAAAGGTTCAAGAACTTAACCATGTATAAACTAAATCGAAGTTTCAGGGTTTTCACCATTTTCCCTAACGACCACCCTTAACTGTAAATATTCTCAGAAAATATGGATTTCAAATTTTAATGCAAGGTCAACTGTCAAGGGTCCTCTGATCACCCTACTACACTATCCCAAAATTTCGTGGCTTAATAAAATGTCTAAGGATGGTAACTTTAACCTCAAAGTTGATACAATTACGTTTTCTCGGTTTTCGAACACTTTTCACTAAAACTGACTTTTCTCCTAAACCGTTCATCAGATTTTAACGCACCTTATATCAAAACGATCTATGAACTAAGCTCTATCATTTCATGGTCAATTGGTAACCTAGGCAGTGAGGTACCGTATGAATACAGGGGTCACAAAACAGGGCAGTTTTCGTTCTAACGAAAATCGGACATTATAACGGCTATAATTTCATGCTTTCCAAAATCAAACTCCTCCAAAACCAATCATCAAACACAATAATCATCACCTACACCATGTGGTCTTCATTACCAGCCATGGTTACACTCCCAAACTCCTTCCAAAATCAACTCAAACCACTTACAAACACTTATAACATCATAAACATAACCTTTATACCACTTAATCACTAAACACAACAATATCTATCATAAATACAAAAGGGCAAGCATGTTTATACCTTCTTGAAGCTTTATCAACACTTAATAATCCTTATCTAGCCCTTAAACAACCTTACAATAGCTTGAATCAACTAAAGGAATCATAAAAACCAAGTTAGTTTCTTGAAACCACTATTCATCACTATTCATCAAGCAACTTTCATGAATTTATTACCTATGAAGATGATGATGGTTGGCCTTGAAATTTGGTGGGTATCTCTTTCTAGTCTCCAAGAACCTCCATGATTTTTCCCTTGATTTGTTGTTGGCTAGAACTTGAGTTTTTATTTTGATTTTTTTCTTTTCTTCCTTTTTGGCCGAATGGTATGAACAAGGAAGGGGAGAGGTTTTTGTGTTTTGTTTTGATCTTATCTCATCTAATCTTGCTAATACTAGAGTACTTTGGAAGCTTGGTAGATATTTAGTGATTAAAACCTTGCAAAGTTACTAATTTACCCCCTTAAAACAAGTTAGTGGATGGTGATGTCATTAGGATGAGCTAATCTCCTAATTTCTTAATTTTCTAAGTAAAATGCCAATCACATTGGTAAATAATGTGGTATGTATCCTTGTTATATTACTAATCTTGGTTGCTTGGTCTCCATATTCGTCTAATTGTGGTTCGTTTCGAATGTACCTCATTATCTCAGTGGTTTTGAAAACCATTTAACAATCCAATTTCCCTTGGTATTCTCTTAACTTAATAATCCCCTGGCTCAAATCTAAATTCACTAATTCCTCAATGTATAATTCTTATAATGTTTCCATACTCCTTAATGTCCACTAGAAGCTTATTCGAAATCAAAATCCTCAAAATCCATGTTTCAGGAATTTCTGGAATCTATCGTCATTTCGAGTCACTTATTTCCATTGTACAACACTAATATGGTTTCTGTTTATTCATTTTATGTTTCCATTATAGAGTACCTATATACCATTTCTCTAAATCCTCGAAATTTACTATTCATGTAACCACTGTAGCATTACTGAAGTTAGGGTTATTACAGCTGCAACGAGATATTTGTAGGTTTTGGATCAGGCAGACCAAGTTGCTTGAAAACAGACAAGGGCATGAGATTAATGCTATCTCCCAAATCACATAAGCATTTATCAAAAGACAACTTTCCAATGGTGCATGGAATTGTAAAGCTTCCTGGATCCTTAAGTTTGGGAGGTAATTTCTGTTGCAACACCGCACTGCACTCCTCTGTCAATGCCATTGTTTCAAATTCTTCCAACCTTATCTTTCATGACAAAATATCCTTCATGAACTTTGCATATCTCGGCATCTGCTCCAATGCTTCAACAAAAGGAATGTTAATGGATAGTTTCTTGAAGACCTCCATAAACTTCTGAAATTGTTTTTCTTGATCTTGTTTCTGCAATCGTTGAGGGAATGGAGGAGGTGGATAAATATACTTTTCTGGTGTCGGTGCTTTAACTGCTTCATCTTTTCTGGATTCTTCATGCACCAACTCTTGAGGCTTTTCATTAGACTCAGATTCCTTGATAACCTCTTCATCAGCTTTCTTTGAGTTCCCTTCAATCTCCTTACCACTTCTTAACGATACTGCATTGCAAGTCTCCTTCCGCTCATTCTTTGGATTTGGCTCGGTGTCACTAGGAAGAGTTCCTTGTGGCCTATTCAACAAGGCATTAGCAATCTGACCAATCTGGTTTTCTAAGGTCTTGATAGAAATTGCTTGGCTTTTGCACATCATCCTCAACTCCTCCAATTCAGATTTTTCAGAAGACGGCTGCCCCGCACTTGCCTGAGGTTGCTGCTGAAATCCCGGAGGGTGGAATTGTTGCCTTGGAGCATACTGCTACTGATATCCCTGATTGAATGGCCTAGCTTGTTGACCCTGAAACTGCTGATAAGGTTGTTGTGGTTGTTGAATACCACCTTGATTGTTGCTCCAGCTGAAATAAGGATGGTTTCTGTTAATCGGTTGATAGGTGGCTGGAGCTGGTTGCTGTGGTCTCTAAAAATTGCTCACAAACTGCACTGATTCACTAGATATGGCACATTGATTTGTATCATGTGCACCTGCACAAAGCTCACAAACACTAGCAACCTGCTGAGCTCCATAATTAGTAAGAGAATCCACCTTCATCGTAAGAGTTTTCAACTGAGCTGCTATAGCTGTTGCTGCATCAACTTCCAGAATTCCTGCTATTTTGCCGTGTGATAGTCTCTGGGTTGGATTTTGATATTCATTCGCAGCCATCATCTCAATAAGCTCATAAGCTTCATCATAACTCTTAGCCTATAGAGCTCCGCCTGATGCTGCATCCAGCATTGGTCTTGACTGTGCTCCTAACCCATTGTAGAAACCATTAATAACCATCCAATCAGGCATCCCATGATGAGGACACTTTCGAAGCATCTCCTTATAACGTTCCCAAGCCTCACACAAAGATTCACCAGATTGCTGTGCAAATTGAGTTAGCACATTCCTTATTGCTGCAGTTTTAGCCATGGGGAAGAATTTTGTAAGAAACTTCTGAGCAAGATCCTCCCAAGTAGTGATGGAACTGGCTGGTAGAGAATGTAACCAGCCCTTTGCCTTATCCCTTAAAGAGAATGGGAAAAGTCTCAATTTGATAGCATCATCCAACACACCATTGAACTTGAAAGTGTCACAAATCTCGATAAAGTCCCTGATGTGCATATTAGGATCCTCCGTTGAAGCTCCCCCAAACTGAATTGAGTTCTGCACCATCTGAATTGTGCTTGGCTTGATTTCAAAAGAATTAGCTGCAATGGCTGGCCTGACAATACTAGACTGAATATCATCGATCTTTGGCTGAGAATAGTTCTTCAAAGCTTTAGTAGCTGCTGCTACTCTGTCGCCCATTGTTGCTTCTACTATCACTTCAAGCTCTTCTATCGCTTCAAGCTCTTCTTCTTCCAGCTTATTTTTTAGAGTTTGAGAACGTGTTCGCATAAACAACTTAAGATCCTTATACTGGCAGAGCGAGAAAACACAACGTGAGAGAAAAAAAACTATCCAAGTCAGTTAAGTTTAACCTCCGTTGATGTTAAACACAAATTCTGAAAATAACACCGAAGTCCCCGGCAGCGGCGCCAAAAACTTGTTGGTTCGAAAACTAACTGCGCAAGCGTACGCGGTCACAAGTAATATAATAAGTTCGATCCCACGAAGACTTGGTGTTTGTTCAGAAATAATATTTAAGCAACGACGTATGATTAAACAACAAACTGCTTGAATAAATATAAAGGGGGTGTTTTGTTGTATTTTTCTAATTGATTTATCAAATTAATAATATTAATTAATTCAAACTAGTAGGTTTAATTAATTGAGAATTTATATGTGAGAAAAACATGGGATTCTAATTTCATTATTCATTTCATTTAGAATTGATGCCTTAATTCAAAGTGATTTTGATAATTACGAAAGCTAGCCGGGAACACGAAACTAATATAAGCGCCTTTCAACCTTAACTTATATCAAACCACACGAACATCCACTTAAAAAGATAGAAGTTGTGTGGACACCGTTTATGCTTAGACCCTATATGTCTATAAGATTTTAAAATATAATTGGTTTAAGATTAAATTCCTTTATTATGACTACATAGGGCGGTGTGATCCAAAACCCTACCACTTATCGTAAATGTACACGACAATTACGAACCTATGCTATCATGGCAAATTCTAAACTCCTAAATCCACTTTCGCATTCATTAGGAATTAATAATTTAGATGATAGCTACGCATCTAATAAATTAAGCACAACCACATTAGGCAATCTGAAATTTTATCATAATACAAATTATTAAGGCATCGAATTACTAAATTACGTAAATAAATCCATTAGAATCCCATGACGGCGATTAGTTCATAATCGAACGGATCGTCATCATGGGATTAAATGAAAACATGGCAGAAAATAGCATGAATTAAATATAAAATTACTAGAGTTCAGAAAATAGAACCGAAATAGCTTCCAATGAAAGAGAAGAGCACTCCAAATAATCCCTTTAAAATCTTCAACCTAAATAAAACTTATACTAAATTTGTAGAAAATTAAAATGTATAAAATAAAACTAAAATTACAAAAGAAATGTTGCTCAAATTTGAGAGACTACAAGAGAATGCAGTCGAGAGGTGTCTCTAATTCTACTACAAATGCTTCTATTTATAGGCCAAATTAGCACACCAGCAATAGAAAATTCCGCCGAAAGCAGTGATAAAATATCAACCAAGCCGCCCACTTACAACCCACCAACTCTGGTTTCTTTTATCACATGATTAATACAGTTGAAAACCAGTTTCGGAACAGGGAGGTGAAGATACGCGCCACTGATTCATTTTTTTTTCCAGCGCGTGGCCACCACTCGTGCACAGGCGCGTTATTTTGCTTTTAATTCAGTGCCTACAGAAGAGCCACAGACAGAAAGAATTCAATCCACTTCGTTTGAATTGTTTAATCAACTAGTTTTAATTAACAAAACTTGATGATCTGATTCACACAAAACCGGGGCCTAATTTGTTTTACCTGGATGGGCTCCGTAGAAATGCTTTTTAACCCGCACAACTTATAATTTTTAATTAATAAATAATTAATTTAATCCAGAAATTATAAAAATAAATATCTAATATTATTAGATATTTATAAACATAATTTTCTAATTAAATAAAATATTTATTAATATAAATAAATCCTTAAGCTCTAAGTTGCGGTCTTTTGAAGGTCGGAAACCGGACTCCTTTTGCTTAACGAAAAATATAACAATTCCAACCAGGGTTTCAGCATTAAGAATATATCACTCAGAATTTCTTTATGATATTGCATTGTTTATTTAGATGGATTTTGTGGGTACATTCACTATAGGCCCTCACGAGACCTCACTCATCCACTAGGGCTGTCTAGGGGTTTAAAGGGCTTGTTGCATATGCCAAATGCAACCGTGATCACCTACGGAAGTGGTACTAATTAGTTAGTGTCTAGTTGTTTATGCTTTAGGACAAACATCGGTTTAAGTTTGGGGGTGTGATAAGTGGATTTTATATCCACTTGGATCGCTTCATATCGGCTTAAATTGATTCACTTGGCCTCAAGTTTGTTGTAGTTTTGATGTGTTTTTGTTTAGTTGTGCAGGTTTGCGAGATGTCGTTTAGGATTGGTGTTTTCGTCAATTTTGGAGTGGATTTGTGCATTGGAATGAAGAAGGGAATCTTGTTTCTAGCTACCATGAAGGTTCTTAAGTCAAGGGAAATAAAGAAAGGGATCTAACGCAAAAAGAACGGGCGAAAACGGAGCAAGAACGAAGAAAAAAGAGCAAAAATAGGAACCTGGCAGAATGTGCCAATGCTGAGAGCGCCCATGCAAGGCTGACAGCGCCAGAATCAGCCTAGGGCGGCGCTGAGAGCGCCCAGGCAAGGCTGAGAGCGCCCGGACTTCCTGAATTTTCTGATTTTTAATCCTACTTCGAATTAAATTGTATTTTTAGGCTTTTTCTTGCTGGGCAAGACTTCTAGGGCCTATTTAAACGCATTGTATCATTGTAATTTATATCATAACTTAGAATTGCAAGGGAGAAAAGCGAAGAAAGATTCAACGCTCGTGACAAGAAACGGATCTAGATCTACTTCATCTTTTGTATTCTTTCCTTAGGCGTTACTTTGGATTATAGATTTGTTTTATCAACTCTTTGTTCTATTAATACTATTACTTCCATTCATACTTGTGTAATATCATGTTTTCATCAAATCCCATGGTGACGAACGGTTCGATTATGAACTAATCGTTGTCATGGGATTCTAACGGATTTATCTATGTAGTTTAGTAGTTTGATTGCTTTAAAGATTTATGTGTGGTGAATTCTTGATATCCTCGTATGGTTGTGCTTCATGTGTTTAGATGCGTAGCTAACATCTAATTTGTTAATCTCTTGCGAAACGAGAGTGGATCTTGAGATGTAGAACTTGCCATGCTAGCATAGGATTATGTATGCATGACATCATGATTTGTAGCGTAAATAGAGATATATTATGTTGCCCTATATGATCAATATGGATAACTTGTGCTTAAACCGTTATGTTTTCAAATCTTATAGAGATATAGGGTCTAAACATAATTGGTGTCTACCCATCTTCTATCTCTTTTGTGGATGTATGAGTAGTTTGGTATTCGTATACTGAGAGGTAACCTATACTTGTTTCGTGTTGTCTGATCAGATATCAAAACCATCACATGTATTGATTAAAGGCATCAACTCTAAGCGAAGTATGTAATGAAGTTAGGATCCCATGTTTATTCTCATATAAGTAAATCAGTTTTAAATCTCATTAGTTAAGTAATTCTTATTTTGTTAATTTGCTTCTTAGTTAAATTAGTTAATCAAAACCCAATCTTGTTAATTGTCTTAGCAGTGAGTAAAAACCATACATTGATGCATAGGTACATTAGCTGAATTAAAACCAAAACCAGATCTCTGTGGGAACGAACTTGACTTATATCTATATTACTTGTGACCACGTACGCTTGCGTGATTTTGTGTTAACAGTAGCCCACCTAAATAAGATCACCTACCGGGAAGAATAAGAAAAACAAAGAACCGGAAGTGAGCGAAAGGCTCATATACGGATATAAAACGAAGCACAAGCTGAACAAATTAAATAGCTGAACAAGTTAAGAGTAAAAATGAATATCTGAATAAAAGAACATTGAGACATAGCGAATGATAACAGAAAGTAGATACTCAACTCACAATATAAAAACAAATAACTCCAAATCAAAAATAAACTTACTCTAATAATATTCATATCACTTACGCATAATTAACACATTAACATAAATAAAGACATAACCGATAAAATATAATCTGACTCTTACACATACACACACACTTACAAATAATATTCAAAACAATTAATCTTACCACGTACAGATATTAATCAGCAAAATTATTATCACAAACAAAACTTTACTTACTGACATTGGAGATAATCTTACAGGATGTCCTACATTTTCGGTCATCCATAATATGTAGTCATCAAAACTTACAGGGGCTTGCATAGGACAAAGCAAATGCTGCCCAAAATCTTACAGGGGCTTGCACGGCAAAAAGCACAATGCTACCCAAATGGCCACGTACACAATAATCATGACTATACGTGTCCCATAACATCGGCGACACGCTCATACTATTTAAATACACCGCATAGGAGGTGCCAAGCACGAGATTCTCTCCACTCATGATGGAGTCTTACAATCTCCCAAATCTTAATAAAATCATAAATAACTTATGAAAAACAAATGATCTCACAATATCTCCGAAATCATACGTACATCACAAATAACAGATAACACATACTTAAATATCACACACCCAAATATTGTACAAAGTAGACGATTGAATATAAATTTTCAAAACCTGACCAGTCTCA
Organism: Kitagawia praeruptora; assembly: GCA_037693485.1. Classification (NCBI taxonomy): domain Eukaryota; kingdom Viridiplantae; phylum Streptophyta; class Magnoliopsida; order Apiales; family Apiaceae; genus Kitagawia; species Kitagawia praeruptora. Next base: position 138,274,113 of record CM075351.1, on the reverse strand, counting down.
AAGAATAGCAATTTACTCTATAAATGTTGACTCAAATGAAAAATTATAAAACATGAAAGTCGTAGAGGATTCCGAGACCTTTCCATAATGGTAAGGCTTGTTAAAAACGGAGAAGTAACGAATCCAGAAACAATGAAAATGCGGACTAGAAGAACAGAATCAGCTCCTGATCACAACAATAATTTGATGTTCAAGATATCCAAATCACCGAATTTGACAGAGAAACATGAACATAAAACGTAGACCACGAAAAGATCTTTCCAGAATGATATTACTCGTAATAATCGGATAAAAACTCAATTTAATACTAATTTTCGAAGTTATGTGATAGCAACAGAAATTAATGCAACAGATTACACAAATGGCAGATTTTGACATGTTTACATGCGTAATTTCCAAAAACAAAAAGAACGACAAATGAAGATAATCAAATTATCTTTCCAACAAGACCAAAATCATAGCATTCCGATAAATAACGGATCTGATACGAATTTAATAAGAAATCAGAATTACTATATATATGAATTCGGAATAACGATGTGAAGATAAAAAGAGAAACATAGAAATCCGTACCTTGAAACTTAAAACGGATGCTTCTAGACAAATTCAAAATCTCCAACTCAAAGAACCCTAAATCACATAACCAAGTCATGAATATCACAAGCCCAATACACCTAGCTACAATCTCATACACATGTATATACATAACGAAATTCTAACCTCTTACCTTGAACTCCAAAATTGCTTATCTCCAATTAGGTTTGAAATCTCCTCTTCTCTTTCTTCTTCTCTCTCTTTCCTTCTTCCTTCTAACCCAAAAGTAACGTAAGTCTCTCAAACCCTTATTCTTTGTTTTTTTAACTACTAATATCCTAATTAAAAACATTTATTTACTCCTAAACTAATATAAATACTATCTAACCAAAATTTTCTAATCCTCAATACAAAATAATATAACTAAAAATATTTATAAAAAATACGGGATGTTACATTTTTCCCTCCTAATAGAAATTTCGTCCTCGAAATTAATCTTCCCCACCTTACTCGAACAGATGTCGATAACGAACACTAACAATTTTTGCTCGTCTCCCAAGTAGCCTCTTACATTACTAACATTCCAAAAACCTCGCTTTCTACTTTCGCACTTAGAATAAAACTAGGTCCAAACATATGGCATTCTTCTTGTTGTCTTCCATGGTTCAAATATTCACGAACAATATGTTGTATGCGGTAGAGCATCCAAAAACCACCTATATTTACTAGGTCTCGTCATTACTGAACACGACTAAAGATCACACGGATTCTGAATAATCACGAAAAGTTATCAAAAGAACACAAACAAGTAAAATTCATAACTAACCATCCACAATACTATCACACGGTCTGCCAACACACACAGGTCAAGCCTAAAGGAAAGTCTAATGCTCAAACTCTATCTTACAACTACCAAAACCTCGCAATCGAGCCTAAAGGCAAGTCTACAGAATCTATAAACTCTAGCTCTGATACCAACTTTAACATACCTAACAAATACATTTAATTTTAAAATCCACTAAAAATGGAATAAAACGATACAACTTCTAAAAATTCAATATCTTACAATTCATAAATTAAAAATATACCTAAATTCTCCAAATATCATAACTCGCACTCTTCCCAATAAGTAGCCCATCTAAATAAGATCACCTGTCGGGAAGAATAAGAAAAACAAAGAAGCTGTAGTGAGCGAAAGGCTCATATACGGATATAAAACGAAGCACAAGCTGAACAAATTAAATAGCTGAACAAGTTAAGAGTAAAAATGAATATCTGAATAAAAGAACATTGAGACATAACGAATGATAATAGAAAGTAGATGCTTAACTCATAATATAAAAACAAATAACTCCAAATCAAAAATAAACTTACTCTAATAATATTCATATCACTTACGCATAATTAACACATTAACATAAATAAAGACATAACCGATAAAATATAATCTGACTCTTACACATACACACACACTTACAAATAATATTCAAAACAATTAATCTTACCACGTACATATATTAATCAGCAAAATTATTATCACAAACAAAACTTTACTTACTGACATTGGAGATAATCTTACCGGATGTCCTACATTTTCGATCATCCAGAATATGTAGTCATCAAAACTTATAGGGGCTTGCATAGGACAAAGTAAATGCTACCCAAAATCTTACAGGGGCTTGCACGACAAAAAGCACAATGCTACCCAAATGGCCACATACACAATAGTCGTGTCCCATAACATCGGTGACACGCCCATACTATTTAAATACACCGCATATCAGGTGCCAAGCACGAGATTCTCTCCACTCTTGACGGAGTCTTACAATATCTCACAAATCATAATAAAATCATAAATAACTTACTCGAAAAAGAAATGATCTCACAATATTTCCGAAATCATACGTACATCACAAATAACAGATAACACATACTTAAATATCACACACCCAAATATTGTACAAAGTAGACGATTGAATATAAATTTCCAAAACCTGACCAGTCTCAAAGAATAGCAATTTACTCTATAAAGATGAACTCAAATGAAAAAGTATAAAACATGAAAGTCGTAGAGGATTCCAAGACCTTTCCAGAATTGTAAGACTCGTTAAAAACGGAGAAGTAACAAATTCAGAAACAATGAATATGCGGATTAGAAGAACAGAATCAGCCCCTAATCACAACAATAATTTGATGTTCAAGATATCAAAATCACCGAATTTGACAGAGAAACGTGAACATAAAATGCAAAATACGAAAAGATCTTTCCAGAATGATATTACTCGTAATAATCGGATAAAAACTCAATTTACTACTAATTTTCGAAGTTATGTGATAGCAACAGAAATTAATGCAACAGATTACACAAATGGCAGATTTTGACATGTTTACATGCATAATTTCAGAAAACACAAAGAACGACAAATGAATATAATCAAATTATCTTCCAACAAGACCAAAATCATAGCATTCCGATAAATAACGAATCTGATACGAATTTAATAAGAAATCAGAATTACTATATATATGAATTCGGAATAACGATGTGAAGATAAAAAGAGAAACATAGAAATCCGTACCTTGAAACTTAATAACGGATGCTTCTAGACAAATTCAAAATCTCCAAATCAAAGAACCCTAAATCACATAACCAAGTCATGAATATCACAAGCCCAATACACCTAGCTACAATCTCATACACTTGTATATACATAACGAAATTCTAACCTCTTACATTGAACTCCAAAATTCCTTATCTCCAATTAGGTTTGCAATCTCCCCTTCTCTTTCTTATCTTTCTTCTTCTCTCTCATTTCCTTCTTCCTTCTAACCCAAAAGTAACGTAAGTCTCTCAAACCCTTATTTTGTTTTTTAACTACTAATATCCTAATTAAAAACATTTATTTACTCCTAAACTAATATAAATATTATCTAACCAAAATTTTCTAATCCTCAATATAAAATAATATAACTAAAAATATTTATAAAAAATACGGGATGTTACATTCTTCCCTCCTAATAGAAATTTCGTCCTCGAAATTAATCTTCCCCACCTTACTCGAACAGATGTCGATAACGAACACGAACAATTTTTGCTCGTCTCCCAAGTAGCCTCTTACGTTACTAACATTCCAAAAACATCGCTTTCTACTTTCACACTTAGAATAAAACTAGGTCCAAACATATGGCGTTTTTCTTGTTGTCCTCCATGGTTCAAATATTCATGAACAATATGTTGTATGCGGTAGAGCATCCAAAAACCACCTATATTTACTAGGTCTCGTCATTACTGAACACGACTAAAGATCGCACGAATTCTGAATAATCACGAAAAGTTATCAAAAGAACACAAACAAATAAAATTCACAACTAACCATCCACAATACTATCACACGGTCTGCCCACACACACAAGTCAAGCCTAAAGGCAAGTCTAATGCTCAAACTCTATCTTACAACTACCCAAACCTCGCAAATCGAGCCTAATTGCAAGTCTACAGAATCTATAAACTCTAGCTCTGATACCAACTTTAACATACCTAACAAATACATTTAATTTTAAAATCCACTAAAAATCGAATAAAACGATACAACTTCTGAAAATCCAATATCTTACAATTCATAAATTAAAAATACACCTAAATTCTCCAAATATCATAACTCACACTCTTCCCAATAAGTGCTCACCTAAATAAGATCACCTGCCGGGTAGAATAAGAAAAACAAAGAACCGGCAGTGAGCGAAAGGCTCATATACGAATATAAAACGAAGCACAAGCTTAACAAATTAAATAGCTGAACAAGTTAAGAGTAAAAATGAATATCTGAATAAAAGAACATTGAGACATAGCGAATGATAATAGAAAGTAGATAATCAACTCACAATATAAAAACAAATAACTCCAAATCAAAAATAAACTTACTCTAATAATAATCATATCACTTACGCATAATGAACACATTAACATAAATAAAGACATAACCGATAAAATATAATATGACTCTTACACATACACATACACTTAAAAATAATATTCAAAACAATTAATCTTACCACGTACACATATTAATCAGCAAAATTATTATCACAAACAAAACTTTACTTACTGACATTGGAGATAATCTTACCGGATGTCCTACATTTTCGATCATCCAGAATATGTAGCCATCAAAACTTATAGGGGCTTGCATAGGACCAAGCAAATGGTACACAAAATCTTACAGGGGCTTGCACGGCAAAAAGCACAATGCTACCCAAATGGCCACATACACAATAGTCATGACTATATGTGTCCCATAACATCGGCGACACGCCCATACTATTTAAATACACCGCATAGGATGTGCCAAGCACGAGTTTCTCTCACTCTTGACGGAGTTTTACAATATCTCCCAAATCAAAATAAAATCATAAATAACTTACTCGAAAAAGAAATGATCTCACAATATTTCCGAAATCATACGTACATCACAAATAACAGATAACACATACTTAAATATCACACACCCAAATATTGTACAAAGTAGACGATTGAATATAAATTTTCAAAACCTGACCAGTCTCAAAGAATAGCAATTTACTCTATAAATGTTGACTCAAATGAAAAATTATAAAACATGAAAGTCGTAGAGGAATCCGAGACCTTTCCAGAATGGTAAGGCTCGTTAAAAACGGAGAAGTAACGAATTCAGAAACAATGAAAATGCGGATTAGAAGAATAGAATCAACCCCTGATCACAACAATAATTTGATGTTCAAGATATCAAAATCACTGAATTTGACAGAGAAACATGAACAGAAAACGCAGAACACTAAAAGATCTTTCCAGAATGATATTACTCGTAATAATCAGATGAAAACTCAATTTACTACTAATTTTCGAAGTTATGTTATAGCAATAGAAATTAATGCAACACATTACACAAATGGCATATTTTGACATGTTTACATGCGGAATTTCAGAAAACACAAAGAATGACAAATGAAGATAATCAAATTATCTTTCCAACAAGACCAAAATCATAGCATTTCGATAAATAACGAATCTGATACGAATTTAATAAGAATTCAGAATTACTATATATATGAATTCAGAATAACGATGTGAAGATAAAAAGAGAAACATAGAAATCCGTACCTTGAAACTTAATAACGGATGCTTCTAGACAAATTTAAAATCTCCAACTCAAAGAACCCTAAATCACATAACCAAGTCATGAATATCACAAGCCTAATACACCTAACTACAATCTCATACACATGTATATACATAACGAAATTCTAACCTCTTAGCTTGAACTCCAAAATTCCTTATCTCCAATTAGGTTTGCAATCTCCTCTTCTCTTTCTTCTTCTCTCTCTTTTCCTTCTTCCTTCTAACCCAAAAGTAACGTAAGTCTCTCAAATCCTTATTCTTTTTTTTAACTACTAATATCCTAATTAAAAACATTTATTTACTCCTAAACTAATATAAATACTATCTAATCGAAATTTTCTAATCCTCAATATAAAATAATATAACCAAAAATATTTATAAAAAATACGGGATGTTACAATATTATTATATAAACTAGAATTTAATTTTTAACGAAAATTGGACAGCACCTCCTTTTCAGTATAGCCTAACCCGTCAGAATACAACTGACACAAACAAGCAATATAATCCCAACAAGAACTCAAATAAATCAAATCCAACATAATTATTAACCTTCTTATTCAGAAACAAGATTTCAAACTAAAAACATCACTGCGCACACTTTACTCAAACATTTTTAATAAATCGAAAAACAGTCATTTATATACAAAATTTTTGCAGGATACTTCCCGAATATCAATTTAATTTTTGATAAAAATTTCATCTTCAAAACATTTTCAGTAGACCAAAAATGAACTAAAACAATTCATAAATCAGCACAGAAAATTCTGCTCCGCGCGTTCTTTACTAAAGCTTACATAACTCTTTACTCGTTAACTCAAATGACACAAGGTTTTCGTGTGAATAAACTAGACTTCGAGTAGAACATTTTCATTATATACCCACTGTTCAGAATACTATTCAGAATAGGGGAAAAGAAGTCACGAAATAGCAGGGCAAAATAGGACAGTGCAGAGACAACCAATTCATATGAATTTCACTACTAAACAATCCGAAAATTAACTAAAATTCATAGAATTTCACATGCAGCTCATACCTTAATATTTACTAACTAATAATCATAAAAACATGTTAGTTAACATTTAACAATCCATTAATCCTTTTAATAAGCTACTAACAATTCACATAATCCGAATTCATACATATAAACTCAATTAATTCATTTAAATCATACAACATACACATGCAATTTAATTTAGCCATAAACAAGTACTTAAGATCATGTAAACCTGCTACATAATCACAGGACAACAAGAACAAGAGTTAACAACCCGTAATCAAGCATAACCCGAAGTGGGTGTTTCGATTTTTCATTTCAAAAACCGCATGCAAGAATAGCAGAGGATAGAGGATTATAATCCGAACAAGAATTCGGCCTTAGATCATTAAATCGGACCAAAAACGGAGAGATTAGGAAGAGAGAGAGTGTGTATCGAAGGAGAGAGTGAGTACCAAAGAGAGAGAGAGAGTATATGCAGAGAGTAGAGGAACAAAAATGAAGAAGAAGAAGAACGGGCGGTGGAGTGATATAGACATAGGGGCAAACTGGTATTTTGCCAAAGGCTGAAAACTGAATATTAATTCTGAAAATCCTCTTTTAAAAATCTGTTTTAGTACTTTTAAAATCGAAATAAAATAGAAAGTCAGGGGAAAAATACTTTTTAAAATTCTAATATAAAATTTAGGAATTTACAAACATCCCCATATTTTAAAAATAATTTTTGAGTCAAAATTGAATTTTATATGAATTTTTGAAATAAAGGACCTTTAAATGAAATAAATCTTTTAAAATCATTTTAAAATGCTTACACACACAAATAAATACTCCCACCAATTTTATAAACTAACTAATGTCACAAAGATGATAATGCAAAAGATTCCATGATTTTAAACGACTCCAATGATTTTATAAAATTTTCAGAAGATTAAAAATGCATATTTAAAATAGTTTTAATGCTCAAAAAATACAATTAAAATTCCACAAACACATATGGCATATACCAATCATCACATAATCTTATCAACATGATTCCACACATACTTTGATTTCACAAAAATATATCCACCATATAAATCACATTTGAAATCAAATAAACTAAATCATACGAATTTCTAGGTCGTTATAAGTTCCGCACATGAACTTTGAAATCTACATTTGAACATGTTTATGCACTAGTACAAAACTGGTCTTTTACGTCGGTTAAATAGGCCTTATACGTCGGCATTTTGGCGACGTATAGAGGGGCGACGTATAAAGTATGGGTCTTTTACGTCGGTTAAATAGGCGACGTAAAAAATAGAATATACGTCGCCTAATAACCGACGTAAAAAACCAAAATGCCGACGTATATGAGTCAATACAAGTGACGTATAATGACAGAAAAACCGACGTATATTGATTATGTTTTATATGTCACCCATACAAGAACCGACGTATATTGTCCAAATTTTTTTTTTTTTAATTTTTGGTAAATGAGGACGGGCACCTTGTAAAAAATTTATATCAACAAAAAAATAATATACAACCTAGAGCAGAAATTTTATATCAACGGAAAAATAATATACAACCTAGAGCAAAAAAGCTCAGGTCCAAGAAACTTCTCAAGGACATACCCAAGAGAAGAAATACCAAAACCAAACAGAACAAAGAGAACAAAAAAAAACCTGACATTGTTTCAAAAAAAAAACAAAACTTGACATTATATTCATCTAACTCTCCCACTAATTCCCCCACTGATTCCATGATCATGATCCTAGATCTTCATCTGCAATCTCCTCAGCCTCACGAACCATGCGCTCAATCTCGTCTTGACACAAACGACCCTTGTCATTTGTGATTGTAATCTTTTCAGATATACCCGAGGCTTTGTCTTCAGCCTTAACATTCAGAATACCATTGGCATCAACCTCAAACATGACTTCAATTTGAGGAGTTCCCCCGCAATCAAAGAGTGTTAGACACATCCCAGATATCATTTTCTCAAAACCCTGTAGCAAACAATGAGCTAATAAATGAAAATTACATTTTACAAGGCAGACAGATGAGGGAAGATAATATTTTAATTTTGGAGAAGCAGCGGAAAGTGAAAACTGAAGTTTACCTAATCATTACAGTTTGGGCTCTCACTGTCTAAATCGATGTCATAACATGTTCTGGGCAAGCGAGATGACCAAAAGTTCCCCCACTCCATATTTACTACCTATTGATAGAAGTATATGTAAGCGTGTTAACAACACATTCCTAGCTAACACACATTCAACATATATTTTCTCATTTGTCTAAGCTTTTTTTTCTTCAGACAAGTCAAAATTCGTTGCCAGAAGTACCTTTTAGCTACTTGAAAAATAATCAGGAAAGGAAAATCCAAATGGGCTGATTGTACTAAAAACACATTAAGGAAAAATCATAACCTCTTGAAGTCTTTGTTCAATGTCCAAGCTGACAGTTAGTAGCTGGTAAGCAGTTTGTAGGCGAGGGCGCCCTTTGTAGCAATATGGACTGGATCGTACCTATCACAGAAAGACAATAAAACAGAAATTAGTATTACTTGTCTATCTTCTTCTTAAAAAAAGTTAGCTTTAGGGACCGGATAGATGTTGTACCTCTTTTCTTACTTCAGGATCTCTGAAGGCAAGATCAACTATATCTTGAGTCGGAGTAATTTTCCATGTTGGAATTAACCGAGTAAGCTTGGTCAGAGCAGAAATCACAAATCGGTTTGGCTTCACATCATCTGCAATCTGAATAAATAGAAGTGACACGGCTTTAGATATGCACATAATTTCCTATTTTTGAAGTAAATATCATAATCTTCTGTTGCTTCTTTCCTCAAAATTCCTTGTGTTTGAACTGAGAGAAAGAGAGAGCGAGAGAGAGAGGGAGAGAGGGAGAGGGAGAGGGAGAGGGAGAGAGAGAGAGACCTTGCACATAGGAGCAAGTAAAATGGCACCATCCCAGAAAGCTGGTTTTTTCCTGTGTAATAGAAGCATAACTGCTTCACCCATTGATTCTCCCATGATAAACCTCAGCTTCTTTGAGTTCTCTTTCCTTTCTGCATATGTTGCCAGTAATAAAGTTAATTTATTTTTTTTGTTTAATTTCATTCTACAAAGATCAATAGAAAAACATTAGTGTAATGGAAAAGGGACTCTGCCTCAAATGAATAAAATCACAAACTTATGCTCTTAAAAAATCGATTTGAACATACCACAAATGCTTGTAAAGTGATCAGAACAATCTGTAACGAGAGCATCGAAATCCTGAACATAACCCTGCAGCCCAGATGACTTTCCATGACCTTCGTAGTCTATACCATGAATTGCATATCCTGCTTTTGCAAGTCTAATCCCTGTATCTGCATTTACATTCATCCTCATGTCAGCAAAACCTACTTCTCATCTAGTCAACGCCTTTCAACACACACAGATACATAATTTGATTGCCATTACAACCTACAAGCTTCTGATTTGTATTACTAACCTCTCATAAAGATACTGCACTCCATAGCATAACCATGGCATAGAAAGATCAGACCCTTTGGTTCAGAACTAGGTAGCCATCTACAAGTAAAAAGCTTCATTTTTCTCGAATTCGTTATGAACTCCTGCATAAAGATCATAACAAAATTAGTAACTTACGATACGCAAATAAATTCTTCTTCGATCACGCGACAAATATACAGATAATCAACCTAAATTATACATACCTCTTCATATCTAACACTGTCAGTTCCAGTCTCCTAGCAAACATATTAGAATAAAAAAGAATCAGACATGAACAAATTTTACACATTAGTGCATGGAAAACATATGAACAAAAATATTAACTTGTCGAAAATCGTCAAAACATGTACACTTACCATGAAGAAGGTCTTGAACATTGAAGACCTACAATTACCATGGGTTTCCATTTCCATACTGGCCCAGGCCATGGCACATTGAAAAGTTAAGAGTAGTTGCAGCACCCACACTAAATCCCCCAACACCTAGTTTGAATAAATTTGATAAATTTGCAAAGAAAAGTGACTTGCTTTTTGCAAAATTGGAAGTCGTATGGTATTAAAGTTCTTTATAAAGTTGTAAGATAGTAAGAACTAAGAAGGCTTCCTGGTAAAGTAGGAGAGGACCTAAACAACACTTCTCGAAAATCCAAAACATAATGCAGCAACGGAATAAAAAGAAAAACTCAGATTAATGCGTACAATAAAATCAAAAACACAAATTCAACAATTAAATCACTCACAAATCAAATTAATCACAAATTCATCAAAATTCAAGATCCAAATTTAAGACCTCGTAGATATTCCCATAAAAAGTGTATAGTATTGACTGCCTATAAGTTCATCGAAATTACACACATACAATTACACACAACAAACTGTATAAAAATTAACATATATACAACAATCAAACAATAATCGAAGCATCGAATCAAATTAATTAGAGCTAAATACACAAAAACAAATAATTCAATTAATCAGAAAACTATACAAAAACACATATATAAAAGTAAACATTTGTAAGCTTATACAGGAATTTTAAGAATTGAATACATGAATTGAATACCTGAGAATCAAATTAATTAGATCTAGATACATGAATTGTAAGCTTATGGAGTAGAGAATTGAAAACCTGAGAGAGAGAGAGAGAGAGAGAGAGAGATTGGGGATTGAGGAGTATAACAACGGGTGGTGTTTGAATTGGGGAAGAATAGAGTACAGCTGAAGAGAGAGCTGAAAGAGAGAATGAATCGAGGCAGGGTAACACGATACTGAGGTCATTTTAGAAGAAGGAACGGTGAATTCGCTGGAGAATTGGAATCGCTGATTTAGGGTAGAGAGGGAGAGCGGCGAGAGGATATGTAGTTTAGGAGAGAGTAAAGGTTTTAAATTATAGTTTTTTTAATTTAAGGTTTTATACGTCGGGTTACATGTACAACGACGTAAAAATGGATATAATAAAAAACCTGACATATAAATTCATACTTTATACGTCGGTTGAGAAAAAGCCGACGTATAAAATAGAGTCTTATATGTCGCTTTTTCTTCATCCGACGTATAATGTAGCATTATATACGTCGTTTTTTTTCAACCGACGTATAAAGTAGCATTATATCCGTCGCCTTTTACTCAACCGACGTATAAAGTAGCATTATATACGTCGCATTTTCCTTAACCGACGTATAACATGACCTTATACGTCGGCTTTTTCTTAAACCGACGTATATAACTGCTTTATACGTCGCCTTTAGGCGGAACCGACGTATATAACTGCTTTATACGTCGCCTTTGACCGGAACCGACGTATAAGATGCGATGTAAAAGATCAATTTTGTACTAGTGATGTCTTACATGTGAATTCGGAGATTTAGAACCTTCATGTGTAGAACATGTGGTGCAAATATGTTAGTTCATACGCAGAACATATTTATTTTATTGAATTAAATAAGTTCACACATGAACTTTAAAAGTTCTACATCTAAACTTCCATATATTTTAAATTTGAACTTGGTAATTGATGATATCCAATCTTAATTATTAATTTCATTACGTGATTTTTGGAAGATATGAAATTGTGTATTATTTAAATTTCTAGGAAGAAAATTGATAAAGATTCACTACAAATTTTACTAATTTTTTTTTAATTTACAAATTTAATCTATATTACAAATATGGTAAGTGTATCTTTATTATATTTATATACTGTATATTTTTATTGTATTTAATAACTGATTCTTAGATTCTTAGTTTAGAGTGGTTCTCTATAGAGTGTGATTCTATAATATAAATTAAATTTATAGAGCGTGATCCTATAATATAAAGGAAAATGTTAAACACAGCCCGTAGGGTTGTTGTTAAGCAATAAAATTTTTCATTTTTTTTAACATTCATTCCTAAATATTCAATTATTTTTAGTTTTTCAATATACCTTTATAACACTAATTTAATTTTTCAAGTAATAATAGTAGACCTCCTGCATTCACATTAATTTCCATTCTCAAAAACATCCCAAATTGTTAAATAATCTTATTGAGTCTCGTGAAAAATTGATGTATCATGTATAAAATTGATATAATAAATGAATTTATCCATTATTAATCATAGCCCTAATGGCTGTGGTTAACAGAAGCTTAATATAAATTAAATTTTATAAAGGTAATGATTGTGTTATAAAAAATGACGATTAATCGGGATTAATCGCTGTTCAGCTATTGGATGACTCTTCAAATCGGGATTAATCGGAATTAGTCATGAATAATCGGAATTAATCGATATTAATCGTTGATTAATAACGATTAATCACTGTTCGGTATCTTTAAGTTCGATTTCAACTTTTTACAAAATTGCGTGTAATGTTCGTAGCTAGGGGAGAGTAAACCCCGGTTCGGTTCGGTTTTTGGGTAAAACCGGAACCGAAACCGGAAGTCCTCGGTTTTAAAAATCAAAAACCGGAATCGCAACCGAACCACCGGTTTCGGTTTTAAAACTCCGGTTCGGTTTTTATCGGTTCAGTTTCGGTTTTAAAGCCGAATAAAATAAAAATAAGAAAGTATTACATATTAATTAAAAAAGTAGTTCTATCATCAAAACATTAATCGTCCAAAAATATTCATACAATAATTTTCAAAACTCGAAACAATAAAAAAGATGCCAGAATTAGACCTCAAAATGAATCAAGATGCTTCTTTTACGATAGCTGGTTTAATTGTTGCTTCGAAGGTACCCATTCTGTTTTTCGGCTTCATATTTTATCAATGTTTTCTTTCGTCTTCTGTAACTTGTCACAAGCACTAGTAGCTTCATTTCATTTCCCATGCGAGTTTGTATTTATTCGTCTAGTTAATTTTGTTAAGTATAAATATAAATGAACAAAAATCAAGAATTATGCTTGGTCCCATTCGTCAATTTGTCTTTCAGCTTCTTATAAATCCTTCTGCCATGTTTTTTTTTTGCGTTTTCCATTCTTCGTTACCTTGATTTCACTTAAATATTGCTTTAATCATTAATGTAATCATTAGGTACTCCCTCCGTCCCAGCCAGTTCTTTACATGGCGGCTGGGCACGGAGGTCAAGGATAGTGGATGTAAAGTGAGTGTAATATTGTTAAAATAAATGAAGTAGTGGGTGTAATAGTGATTTTATTGTTAAAATAAGTGAAGTAGTGGGTGTAATAGTGATTTTATTGTTAAAATAAGTTAAGTAGTGGGTGAAATAGTGTAAAGTATTGTTAAAATAAGTGAAGTAGTGGGTGTAATAGTGTTAAAACTTACTATTTTAGGTAATGTAAAGAAATGGTGAGACGGCCCAAAAAGGAAATTGTAAAGAAATGGATGGGACAGAGGGAGTAATCATTAGCTTGATTAATACTCCCTCCGTCCCACTCATTTCTTTACAGTTACTATTTTGGAATGTCCCTCTCATTTCTTTACATACCATAAATAGTAAGTTTCTTCCACTATTACACCCACTACTTTCCCCCACTATCTCATATTTAATAATAAAAAATACTATTACACCCACTACTTTCCTCCACTATCTCAAATCTATTATTAAATATTGATAGGTCCCACCATTTTACCCACTTTTCATATAACTTTACTCATTTTTTATACATTTTCTTGGTCTTCGTGCCCATTCCCAATGTAAACTACCTAGAGGGACGGAGGGAGTAGTTAGTTATTAATTTAAGATCATTTTGCCATTTAGGTGTTTTATTTTTTTAGATTATTTATATAAATAATCGGTCAGGTTTCAGGTTTTTTCAGTTCGTTTGAACTTCTAACCGGAACCGGAATCGAAAGTCTCGGTTTTTAAAAATCAAAAACCGCAACCGCCGATTCGGTTTCGATTTCAGTTTTTTCGGTTCGATTTTGACCGGTTTCAATTCGGTTTCCGTATTCTTATCCATAATTGTATAGTCCCAAATATGTACCTAAAGTAATGATCTCCGGATAAGTCAGCACGCAAGTTGCAAACCTCCTGGATCCCACACCACAACTTGTTTACACTTGGCATCCATAAAAACCACTAACATTAACCAGCATTCCACGTGGACTAATCACAAGACAGTTTTAGATGGATAATTTATAACCACAAATTAAGACTTCATTTCTCAGCCACAAACCAAAAAAGCAAGTATACTAGTAGTCTGGTACAATACACTTTCCTATCTCTAACTTCAAAACTTTCCAAACACCAACACACAGCCGCCTCTCAAGTTTCTTAGCTCAAAACTCTCATCTTTTTCAAGAAAAGATTGTTTGGTTTTTTCATCTGGGTCTGTCTTGTTTTGCTGAATCTGAATCTAAATCTGGGTTGTCAAAAGATTGTGAGTTTTTAAGGTATGGTGTGTTCTTGGTCATGAATTTATGTACTATATGTGTGTATTGTACCATGTATATATGATTGTGAAGCTTGTAGTGGATTCTTTTTTAAGATCTGCAGGTTTAACTTTGTTTTATGTTTATAACTCTGTGTGTGTGTGTTTGTTTGTTGGATTTTGGAAAGAATCTTCATACTTTGATTGAATATCAAAATCTTTTGGTTGTGTATGTATGTATACAAATATGTGTATGTTTTTCTACCATAAAGTGATTTTTTTTGTGGGTGATATGCTTGTTACTTGTTAGATGTGAAAGAATGGAATTGGGGGTTTTCTTGTAGTTAAGTTTATGTCTTGATTTTGTTCTTCAAATTGTTGACACCCATCTAGAAACTCTTTTTTTGTAATGTTTGTGTGTTTTTATGGTCAAAGATTGGATATTTTGTCTTTTATTTACTGTGATATGAATATGTGCTTAGTTTGATTTGGCTCATGTGTGTCATTCAATTTCTTGTTTGCAGATCCAGCTTAAAAATTGGGACTTCTCTTATGGAATGGTATTTTTCAAATGGTGGTGATGGTGATGATCTTGTTGTACCGAAAGATATGAAACCAATTGATAGGCTTCCATCACCAAATAGTTGGTCCGAGTGGGGAGTATCCGATTTTCCCAAGAAGAATTTTGATGGAGAAAACTTATGCGATGAGTTGGACCTTAGTATTTCCCGGCATCAAATGGAGTGTTCAAGTAATTCAAGCATGAGCTATGGATTTCAAAATAATTTACCACAGTGGGGAGCACCTACACATCGGCCTTCTGATATTCAGATGGATGAAATTTATATGTAAGCATGACTTCTGAAATTAATATTACTGATTTGTTGCAAGTAGGAAGCCAGTATAATTCATTAACTGTTCCACTAAACTGTTTATGGTTACAAGTAGATTGCGATGGTACTTAAAGTAAGATGAACCAATTTTCAAAGCGTTATTGACATAAGCATATGAAATATCAACAGTTACAATATTTTGATATGGAGATCAAATATGAATATATCCGCTCCAGCCTCCACGAAACCCATATTGGATTAAAATTATTTCTATGTAGCATATGTGGACAAGAGTCATTAAATATCAACACTAATACAACTATGCCTCAAGTTGTAGGAGTGTTCCTTGTCTCAAAATCAAGAATGTAGCCTAGTTTTATAAATTCTTTGCAGTACCAAAGATTTATGTGCTATTCGGTGTAGTGATTTACAAGATATTTTTGTGTACCTATGTTTGATATTTGTTTCTGTACATTTGTGCAGGAATTCATTACTTGATGAAGATTTAGCGACTGAAAATCTTTACGGATCATCTAGCTTTTCTCCTCCTTCCAACTCAAATGGTTTTGGTGGATCAAACTATTTTGATACTGATACCTTTTCTCCGACGACAGATTGGAATAGAGAAGCCAGTAATTCTTTTCCATCCGTAAAGGTGAGAATTTACCTATTGTGTCTGTTAAGAGCCAACATCAAATGTAAATCTATGAAGTCATACTAAAAGGAGCCTTGTTAATGCATTCATTAGTTACATATATAGGGGTTCCTCTTTTTTCTTATCCGGCAATTGGTTTTATCTTCTTCATAGATTTAGTACTTTTCTAAGTCTAACATATACTAAAGTCAATTGCAATTCCAGTACTTGGGCTTATCAGGTTACTAATCATTATACTTTTAATCAAGGAACCGGTGCTAAAAGATTCTGTGGCATCTGAGCATGGTATTGGAAGGCAATATATGCATGATCAGACATCTGTAGAAGAATCAGTGCTGCAGGAGCTAGAAATGGTGACGTCAAAGGTATTGTAATCTAATTTCAAAAGCATCATTATTGACTTACTGTGCGTATAAAAGCATACTAATTGAGGTTGTACCATTTCTTGGAGTTTTCAGTTGAACTTGAAGACAAGAAATTGCTTTCGAGATTCTTTGTATCGTCTTGCGGAGAACTCCAGGACAAACACGTCGACCCCAGTCCAAAATGGAGATGTTCTTGAAAATACAACAGGAGAGACCGTTAATAAAGACAAAATTAGGTATGCAGTAATGTGAATAACATTTTCTGGCAGTCTTGGTATTGTATTTTGTCACAAGATTCTTTATGACAGATAGATTCTTCTTCTCGCAGAGCTCAATTTATTATAAGTTTCTAATAGGGCGAAGCTAGCAACTTGTTCAGAGGATTGTATCATTACATCATTTCAGAATAGTTGATTCATATGAGTAGCATCAAGTATTGGGCATTATGACTGATAACAAATTCCTGATATTTAAGTTATGTGAGATCAATTGATATGCATATGTCAGCATGGTAATTAGTAACTGTTTACTTTGGTGTTTTCTGTTAACAAAAAGTTTTTTTTTTTCCTAATCACGAGTTTTATCTTTTTCTATTTAGGGTTCAACAGACGGAGGCCTCAGAATCAAAAACTAATGCCATCGACAGAGCTATAGCCAACCTTATGTTTGCCAAGATGGATTTCTATGTTGAAGAAGAAAGCCAAGCCCCTGTAGCAGAATCACAAAATGTAAAAATTGAAGCCGATGGAAGAACAGAGCAATTCCAGTACAATTCAGGCGAACCATGGGCCACTTGTTTTCCCATGTTAGTTGGTGATGCTGAAGTTCCTGTCGTCGGTAAATAGGGGTTACCATGACCAACAACAAATCAGCACCAAAGCCACCCAATCACTGTACACGAGGTGTGGTCGAGCATTTATGTTGTCAAGCCAAATCTTTTATATTAAGGGAGTGAAGCCCTATAAACTTCTATTATAGTATTGTAAGCTTTTGGGTGTATATATATGTCGTAGGCACGGTACGCTTGCTGATCATATGCAGGGCTCAGTGTATAGCTAGCTGCATAACTCGGTTTTGTAGTATATTAGTTTTGAGACCCCTCCAGTTACTTCAATATGTGATACTGTTTTTATAAATTCTCGTACTTCTTCCCAAACGAATAAGATCGACTACTGTATTTTCAGTTATGTTGTCTACAAAGATATTCCAATTCTCTCACATTTTAAAGTCGGGAGTTCTTATGAAAACAAACTATGTCCTTCGGAAGGGGGTAAAAAGTGAATAATAGTAGCATGGTTGTGTATGCACATCTACTATCTTGCACTGTTAAAAAAATTCTAATGCAGTACTTGTCTCTAATTTTACACGCTCGACAGATGATTACAGTTCCCTGCAATATTATTCAATCTTATCTTGATCTATTTTTAATCTATGGTGTTGATATGGTACGCACGATAGGCTCATCTCTAATTTGTAACAGGCAGTTAAAATTAGACAGTGGCATTACTTTATCATTACTCATGAATCATGATGCATGCATCTTCAACCACTAAAGAGTCACCATCCTTTCTAGGATTTTTATGATTGTGCATGGATATGTAGATTTGTTAATTGATCAACACTACTCTGGATCGATCTAGTTCAAATGTTTATTGTTAATGGACATGAAAAGGGATTGGATTTCTAACTTGTCCATCTACTCAAAGATATTGTTCCCCACAATAGACCTGCTGCACTCTACTCTGCTCACCATGTTGTTTCAAACAGCTTGTGTATATCCTCCCTCATCCACAGCCAAAAATCCAGACAATTCTTTTGGAAGCCTGGCAGGGTTGAGCACCCATACCAACTAATCTATGGTGTTGATATTCAATAGTAAAAGGCGCAATGACTGCGTACAGAAGTCAGATGTAACCTTGGAACACTATGTTACTAACATCCTTCTTCAAAAGAAATAGAAATGATTTTTTAAGAAGAAGAAAAGAAATATTATCACAATAATTAATAAACAAATTTCCATATCAAACCATCAGCTATTATTCGTTGTGAACAGCTAGTCCAAGGTTTGATTTTGGTGTTCACGGGGGACTGGAGAGAGCTACAAACAAGACGCTAAAGCAACAACAATTCTGAGACATCAAGAACCAGATCTTTTTAAAAACTCCTAGGTATTCTGATGCTTGCACTTTAAATCTGCTTCAAGGGATCTTTAATCTCCAGAAAAACAAGCAATATTATCAAGAGATAATAGTCGGGGACTTGTGATCATAATCGACCACATGCGAAGTCTGATTGTATCATGGAAACACCAGGTGATGATTGATAGGTACCCGCTGTAAGCCTACAGCGGGTACCCGCTGTTGACCAACCAAAAACATTACTTGCTTTTCTATACACGTGTCATAAGATATTATCTTCCCTAAATTACTCATGACAAACAAATATCCTATCACCCACTTGCATACCACAAATATCCTATCACCCACTTGCATACCACAAATATTCTATCACCCACTTGCATGCCAAATATCCTATCACCCACTTGCATGCCACAAAGATCTTACACCCACTTGCGTGCATAAAGCATGTGATACACTAGCCGCATTTGGTACAGTAGCCAAAAGGCCCAGCCTATAAATACATGTCTTTGCTCACATAAGAAGAGGCTCACAATTTTCATACAAAAAGCTCATAAATATACACAGGCAATCTCAGACACACAAAAGCTTACAATTACATATTTACATCAGATACATTTTCACCAGCTTGATTATTATTATTCCGATTACTGATTTTCACACCGGAGGTGCTTGACGGCCACCACCCCCGAGCAAGCATTGTTTTGCAGATACCACAAACTTAGGTGAAGTATCCCCGGAACAGTGATCGGAACAGTGATCGGAACAGTGATCGGGACAGTGATCGGAAGCCATTAATCGACCGTGAGAATTATCATTTGGCGCTAGAAGGAGGGCATTTTTTTTTCTTTAAGAAAAGCCTCCACCAGCTCTACCATCTCAGCACTGGGCAAACCAATATGCGTGCGTCCGTTGTCAAAAACGGACCCGCTGTTAGAAAAACGTCCGCTGTCAAAAACGGACCTGCTGTAAGAGAAATGTCCTCTGACAAAATGTCCTCTGACGAGATGTCCTCTGAAGCAACCAACTACAATAGCAAATTTCTCAAAGTCCCTTAAGCGGGGAAGCAACCAACTACAAAATTACAGAAGTCCCAATGGGCCAGCAACCATTACACAATTACACATCGCACACATTACAAGTAAGTGTCCATCAAAGTCCTTTTGCGGACATTTACACAAGTTACACATTGCAAATATTACAAAGTCCCTCTGCGGACATTTACGCAAGTTACACATTGCAAATATTACAAAGTCCCTCAGTGGACACTTACACATTGCAAATATTACAAAGTCCCTCTGCGGACATTTACACAAGTTACACATTGCAAATATTACAAAGTCCCTCTGTGGACACTTACACACTTACACATTGCAAATATTACAAAGTCCCTCTGCGGACATTTACACAAGTTACACATTGCAAATATTACAAAGTCCCTCTGTGGACACTTACACACTGCAAATATTACAAAGTCCCTCAGTGGACACTTACACATTGCAAATATTACAAAGTCCCTCTGTGGACACTGTTCGCACTTATTCACGCAAGAGAACGTGGTCAACAAGTAATATAGAGTAAATAGGATTCGTTCCCACAGAGACTCAAATTGTTCGTTATGTTCACTTATGCACCAGCTTACGATTTACACTCACTGCTAAGACAATCACAATTTTGGTTTTGATTTACTAAAGATTAATTACCAACTAAGCCAATTACGAGAAAATAACTTAACTTTAACTTTATAATAAACAAACATGGGATTTCAATTTCATTTACTACTTCATCTAGAATCTTATGCCCCTTAGCCTAGCATGTGACCGAGTTGATTACTGATTAGATGCACTAAACTGATACATACCAACTTTCGTTGTGCATATACCATCCTACTGATCATCCACAATTGATAGAAGTCAAGTAGTCACCAAATATGTGTAGTCCCTATATGTCTATAGCAATTGAACACATACCGGTTGAAAATCAAGCACCCATTAAACCACATAGTCGATGCAAGACGGTTAGACTTACATCACAAATTAATACATGTTTTTCACATGCAAAAACCTATGCTAGCATGAATTGTTCTAAACCCTAGATCCACTTTCGCATTCACTAGGATTAAACAAACAATTACAAGTGTTCGCGACGCACTTATAACGAATAAGCATAAACATACTAGGCAATCAATACAATCAATCACACACCAAGGCATAATTAACACTCAATTACTAGAATCCATAGCAAAATCCATTAAAACCCCATGATAACGAATTAGCCCATAATCGACCTCATCGCCATCATGGGTTCAATTGATAACATAATTCTAGAACAACAAATAATTAAAAGAAGAGAGAAAATAAGGTTCAGAAATAACTCCCCAAAGTAGAAGAATACAAAAGTTCCAAAGATTACTCCTTGCTTGTCACTAGCTTGGAGATGTATCTTTCAATTGTTCTTGGCTACAATGTTGATGATCTTCCTAATAATGATGATATACAATGATAGGTAGTGTTTATATAGGCCCTAGAATACTTTTCCAACAAGAAAAAACCTAAAAATACAATTTAATTCGAAACAGGATAGAATTTCAGAATTTCCAGCGAGTTCGGGCGCACTCTGCGCGGTATCAGTGCAGTCTGCGCGGTCTGTTACTGTTCAGAATTATAGAAAACTTCCCAGGCTTCGCGTGGACAGCTTACGGGCCTCAAACGGACTTGTAGAACTCCAGATATGACCAAAACAGTGAAGACTGCGCAACCATCCGAATTTTACACAATTTGCTCCTTTCTCCTCCGTTTCTTTCGCATTAGCTAACATCTTTAATACCATGACACATGTAACTCCTTGGTAGCATAACACAAGTGTACCATCTTCATTCCAATACTTAATTCCGCTCTAATATCGATTAGAAACACCAACACTAACCGATAGCTACAACCCTGCACAACTACACAAAACACATAAAAAATACAACAAACTTGAGACCAAGTCAATCAATTTAAGTCGATATGGAACGCTCCAAGTGGATATAAAATCCACTTATCACACCCCCAAACTTAAACCGATGCTTGTCCTCAAGCATAAACAACTACACTATCTAATTAGTACCACTTCCGTAGGTGATCACGGTTGCATTTGGCATATGCAACAAGCCCTTTAAACCCCTAGGCAGCCCTAGTGGACGAGTAAGGTCTCGTGAGGGCCTATAGCGAATGTACCCACAAAATCCATTTAACCTAATGCAATGCAAATGCATGAATGCAACTAATATGAAAAAAATGCAAAGACCCCCTTCAAACTCACCAAAACCAACTAACAAGCAAATATCTCGACGAATGCAACAAATCCAAGCAGAGCTCGACTAAGTCCCCGTATACTAACAATACATGAACAGAAACGTGCGTGTGTGCAATGCTCATCAGAAATACCCCCAGAACTAGGTCAAAAATCATACATGCTTTCCGTCAAGACAATCACAGGTTTATAACTAGAATAGACTGTAGACACTCCATAACCTAGGAACACCTCCACCCTTATCCAAGGTAGACAGAAACTCATGCTTTATTACTATACTACGACACTACATATACAATAAGCATGCTTATTTAACCGTGCAATGAATGAGACCCCAAAAGGCTTATACAATAATACCCATGTAGCGAGTGTTGGGTCAGTGGATCCCAGACTATAAAGCCTTAGGTCACTAGGACTAAGTCCCCTCAGACTTAATTACTCGAGTATTAAAGAGCTCACTCTGGTTAATTTTGCATTAACAAACAACACTTGACTCTTTTTTTTCTTTTTTTTTTTTTTTTTTTTTAATCTGGAATGAGCCTTTCTCAATTCCAACCCTAGACTACTCATATAAATATGAGCTGGCTACTAGCCATTTGACGCCTAGCCTTCATTGACAAATATTAACAACTAGCATGAAAATTCCTGGTTTCCCCCAAACTTAGACTTTATTGCTCCTACGCCATCAAGGGAATAACGAAAATTCTAATTATAATCAAGTGATTAAATCTCAAACATCCAAACAGGCATGACCCTAACCTAGCCCAAAAGCACCTAATGAGACTAGTGAAAAGATTCTGTTTCCGTAACATGCAAGTCAATTCCATGGGAACTATAAATCAACCCTCTATTCATCATTACCACACCCAATTAGACATCTGTCCACCAATCAGAATTAGCTCGTTCTAAGGGATCATGAAAAATGCATGCTATGCAATGCAAATGCAACTATATGAATCACAATAAACAGAATGTCCTATATGGCATACATAAAAACAGAACAAAAATGCTCTACACTAACATGCAATTATGCTCATGGTAAGCTCTCCTTTTTGCACATCAATCAGAGTTCGGCCCGTAGCTAGAAATGGCCTTCCCAAGATGATAGGAATCCTCTTATCCTCCTCAAAGTCCAGTATAACAAAATCAACCGGAAAAATCAGCTTATCCACCTTCACCAATACATCCTCCACTATACCCCTAGGATATGTGATCGACCTATCTGCCAACTGCAAGGTCATATTAACAGGTTTCGGATCAGGTAACCCAAGTTGCTTAAAAACAGACATCGGCATCAGATTAATGCTAGCTCCCAAATCACATAAGCACTTGCTGAAAAGTTGTTTGCCAATAGTGCAAGGTATGGTGAAGCTCCCCGGATCCTTCAACTTTGGTGGCAACTTTTGTTGCAAGACAGCACTACACTCCTCCGTCAAAGCGACGGTCTCTAAATCCTCGAGTTTCAATTTCCTCGAAAGTATGCCCTTCATGAACTTGGCATAACTTGGCATTTGTTCCAAGGCTTCAGCAAATGGTAGATTTATGTGCAACTTTTTGAACACTTCCAAGAACTTTGCCAATTGCTTATCAAACTTCTGCTTCTGAAGCCTTTTAGGGAATGGCGGAGGCGGAAAAACTTCTTTGCTAGCTTCCGTAATTTTTGAACCTATTTTCCCATCTAACTTCTCCTTTTCTTCCTCACCTGATGCCTTCTTAATGACCGGAAGAGCTGAATTAGAAGACCGGTTAGACCCCTCAGACGCGCCCGCGCCCAAATCACTGTTCACAACATTTTCAAGTTCTTCGTTAAACTGCTTTTTGACTCCCAGATCGTCTGTAACCTTTCCAGAACGTAACGTAACAACATGAATCTGTTCCTTGACCTCCTTTTTACCCGGATTAGCTTCCGTGTCACTAGGTAATTGCCCTTGAGGTCTGTTCAAAAGAGCATTGGCCAGTTGGCCCATTTGATTTTCAAGAGTTTTCAGAGATGCTGCTTGACTCTTGTACATCATTCGCAATTCTTCCATTTCTGACTTCTCATTCGAATGCACATAACTTCCTGATGGTTGTTGATGAAATCCAGGTGGATTGTATGGTGGCCTTTGGGCAAAGGGTTGTTGATAACCCGAATTGTTGAACTGCCTTGAACTATACTGCTGACCCTGAGATGGTTGTTGCACAGCATTCTGATTGTTGCTCCAACTGAAGTTAGGATGATTCCTATTGTTGGGATGATAAAAATTTGGCACTGGTTGCTGAGATCTTTGAAAATTACCGACAAATTGTGCGGATTCAGCTGAGATAGCACACATATTTGTGTCATGTGCCCCTGCACACAATTCACACACCATAGCAACCTGGTTAGTACCAAGATTAGAAAGGTAATCTACCTTCATTGTCAACGCTTTGAGTTGGGCAGCAATAGCAGTAGCTGCATCCAAGTCAAGAACTCCAGCCACTTTCGCAGGTGGCAAGCGTTGAGTAGGATTCTGAAACTCATTGGCCGCCATCATTTCAATCAGATTATAAGCATCCTCATAGCTTTTTGCCCATAGCGCACCTCCAGAAGCTGCATCTAACATAGGCCGGGACTGAACTCCCAACCCGTTATAGAAATTGCTGATTATCATCCAATCCGGCATTCCATGATGAGGACAACGTGCCAATATCTCCTTGTACCTCTCCCAAGCTTCTCCCAAAGATTCCTGGGAATGCTGAGCAAACTGAGAAATTGCATTCCTATAAGCTGCTGTCTTTGCCATGGAGAAATACTTGGTCAAGAACTTTTGAGCACAGTCTGCCCATGTTGTAATAGAGCCTGATGGCATAGAATGTAACCAACTCTTGGCTTTATCCTTGAGAGAGAAGGGAAATAACCTCAATCTGATTGCGTCATCTGTAACTCCGTTGAATTTGAAGGTGTCACAGATCTCAAGGAAGTCCCTAATATGAGCATTGGGATCTTCAGCAGGACTACCCCCAAACTGGACTGTGTTCTGAATCATCTGAATGATGTTTGGCCTTAGCTCGAAATTGTTAGACCCTATAGCTGGGCGAACAATACTAGTATGAATGTCCTCCACTTTCGGCTGAGAGAATTCACTCAAAGCCTTCGCTGCTTGTTCTTGATTTGCCATAACTTCCTTTGCTTCAAGATTGTCTTCCAACCCGAAATCAAGTCTTCTCCTAGCTAGTTCTTCTGTACGTGCTAGTTCGTCTCTACGTGCACGAGCTCGTGTACGCATAAACTCTCAACACAAGTACCTGAAATTCACCAACAAGAAATTTTATGAAAACGTCCTAGTCACCGAAATTCAATGACCACTGATGGCAAATATTGAAACTAAACAAAATAAAACCGCGTCCCCGGCAGCGGCGCCAAAAACTTGTTCGCACTTATTCACGCAAGAGAACGTGGTCAACAAGTAATATAGAGTAAATAGGATTCGTTCCCACAGAGACTCAAATTGTTCGTTATGTTCACTTATGCACCAGCTTACGATTTACACTCACTGCTAAGACAATCACAATTTTGGTTTTGATTTACTAAAGATTAATTACCAACTAAGCCAATTACGAGAAAATAACTTAACTTTAACTTTATAATAAACAAACATGGGATTTCAATTTCATTTACTACTTCATCTAGAATCTTATGCCCCTTAGCCTAGCATGTGACCGAGTTGATTACTGATTAGATGCACTAAACTGATACATACCAACTTTCGTTGTGCATATACCATCCTACTGATCATCCACAATTGATAGAAGTCAAGTAGTCACCAAATATGTGTAGTCCCTATATGTCTATAGCAATTGAACACATACCGGTTGAAAATCAAGCACCCATTAAACCACATAGTCGATGCAAGACGGTTAGACTTACATCACAAATTAATACATGTTTTTCACATGCAAAAACCTATGCTAGCATGAATTGTTCTAAACCCTAGATCCACTTTCGCATTCACTAGGATTAAACAAACAATTACAAGTGTTCGCGACGCACTTATAACGAATAAGCATAAACATACTAGGCAATCAATACAATCAATCACACACCAAGGCATAATTAACACTCAATTACTAGAATCCATAGCAAAATCCATTAAAACCCCATGATAACGAATTAGCCCATAATCGACCTCATCGCCATCATGGGTTCAATTGATAACATAATTCTAGAACAACAAATAATTAAAAGAAGAGAGAAAATAAGGTTCAGAAATAACTCCCCAAAGTAGAAGAATACAAAAGTTCCAAAGATTACTCCTTGCTTGTCACTAGCTTGGAGATGTATCTTTCAATTGTTCTTGGCTACAATGTTGATGATCTTCCTAATAATGATGATATACAATGATAGGTAGTGTTTATATAGGCCCTAGAATACTTTTCCAACAAGAAAAAACCTAAAAATACAATTTAATTCGAAACAGGATAGAATTTCAGAATTTCCAGCGAGTTCGGGCGCACTCTGCGCGGTATCAGTGCAGTCTGCGCGGTCTGTTACTGTTCAGAATTATAGAAAACTTCCCAGGCTTCGCGTGGACAGCTTACGGGCCTCAAACGGACTTGTAGAACTCCAGATATGACCAAAACAGTGAAGACTGCGCAACCATCCGAATTTTACACAATTTGCTCCTTTCTCCTCCGTTTCTTTCGCATTAGCTAACATCTTTAATACCATGACACATGTAACTCCTTGGTAGCATAACACAAGTGTATCATCTTCATTCCAATACTTAATTCCGCTCTAATATCGATTAGAAACACCAATACTAACCGATAGCTACAACCCTGCACAACTACACAAAACACATAAAAAATACAACAAACTTGAGACCAAGTCAATCAATTTAAGTCGATATGGAACGCTCCAAGTGGATATAAAATCCACTTATCAGACACTTACACACTTACACATTGCAAATATTACAAAGTCCCTCTGTGGACACTTACACACTTACACATTGCAAATATTACAAAGTCCCTCTGCGGACATTTACACAAGTTACACATTGCAAATATTACAAAGTCCCTCTGTGGACACTTACACACTTACACATTGCAAATATTACAAAGTCCCTCAGCGGACACTTACACATTGCAAATATTACAAAGTCCCTCTGTGGACACTTACACACTTACACATTGCAAATATTACAAAGTCCCTCTGTGGACACTTACACAATTACACATTGCAAATATTACAAAGTTCTTTTGCGGACATTTACACAATTATAAATCCCAAACTTTACAAAGTCCCTTTGCGGACATTTACACAATTACAAATCCCAAACTTTACAAAGTCCCTCAGCGGACCATTACACAATTACAAATCCCAAACTTTACAAAGTCCCTCAGCGGACCGTTACACAATTACAAATCCCAAACTTTACAAAGTCCCTTTGCGGACATTTACACAATTACAAATCCCAAACTTTACAAAGTCCCTCAGCGGACCATTACACAATTACAAATCCCAAACTTTACAAAGTCCCTCAGCGGACCATTACACAATTACAAATCCCAAACTTTACAAAGTCCCTTAAGCGGGAAAGCAACCAACTACAATAGCAAATTTCTACAAGTCCCTTAAGCGGGGAAGCAACCAACTACAATAGCAACCAGCAAAGTCTAAGTCCCCTTGGCGGGCAAGCAACCACCAAAGTCTAAGTCCCCTTGGCGGGCAAGCAACCATCTACAAAAGCAAAGTCCCATAGCGGGCAAGCAACCATCTACAAAAGCAAATTCCCATAGCGGGCAACAAATATCAACAAAGAAGTTATCTATCACAAGACGTTGGCAACAAAAGCAAGCACACAACAAAACCAACATATGAAAGCCCGCTAACAACAAAAAGCCCGCTGTCAACAAAAAGCCCGCTGTCAACAAAAAGCCCGCTGTCAACAAAAAACCCGCTGTCAACAAAAAACCCACTACTTAAAAAACCAACCAACAAAGTCTAAAGTCCCTTGATGGGCAACAAATATCAACAAAGAAGTACTGCTTACAAAAGCTCACGTACTTGGCAAACAAAAGCAAGCACACAACAAAAGCAAAAAAGCAAGCAAGTAACAAAAATTCCGTCAAGCATACCTTCGGATCACTACGACAACTACAGGTTTTCCCTTCAATACTAAAAGCATTATTTATATCCACTGATGCTATCACATACTTGCTTATCTTATTTTTACTTATGTAATCGCATCATCTTTATAGCTATAATATCCACACCACTTCCCATAAATTCATGCTACAAATTGCGCACACTAAACAAAAATGTTTCAACTTACAAGCCCGTCAAGCACCACATCCAGCTACACCAAACGACCGTCCAACAAATTTTAGCAAAATTTCTTTAAACTCCTCAGTGTTGTCCGCCAACACTTGGGGGCATATTTTCACAAATTTTTTCTAACTCTTAAGTGTTGTCCGCCAACACTTGGGGGGCAAATTTTCACAAAAATTTTCCAACACCAAGTAATGTCAACCAACACTTGGGGGCACACATAGCAACCTTTTCAAAAATTTCTCAACATTATTGCATATTATTGACAGATTCTTTCTCTACTCCTCCTGTCCGCTAAAGCGCACAGAAGGAGTGAGGGGCAATGATAGGTACCCGCTGTAAGCCTACAGCGGGCACCCGCTGTTGACCAACCAAAAACATTACTTGCTTTTCTATACACGTGTCATAAGATATTATCTTTCCTAAATTACTCAACTTGACAAACAAATATCCTATCACCCACTTGCATACCACAAATATCCTATCACCCACTTGCATACCACAAATATCCTATCACCCACTTGCATGCCAAATATCCTATCACCCACTTGCATGCCACAAAGATCTTACACCCACTTGCGTGCATAAAGCATGTGATACAGTAGCCAAAAGGCCCAGCCTATAAATACATGTCTTTGCTCACATAAGAAGAGGCTCACAATTTTCATACAAAAAGCTCATAAATATACACAGGCAATCTCAGACACACAAAAGCTTACAATTACATATTTACATCAGATATATTTTCACCAGCTTGATTATTATTATTCCGATTACTGATTTTCACACCGGAGGTGCTTGACGGCCACCACCCCCGGGCAAGCATTGTTTTGCAGATATCCCAAACTTAGGTGAAGTATCCCCGGAACAGTGATCGGAAGCCATTAATCGACCGTGAGAATTATCAATGATGCTATTCATTGGCGTTCTTTAGCTGCTGATACTGATAAAAGGCAGAGGCTGGTATCTAATATGGAAGAAGCAATCAAAAGAACCACATGTCCTCTACAACATTTTTTAAGGATATTATTTCTTCAATTTATAAAAAATTAAATGGCTCACATAAAATGGGCTCCTGATACTGAAAGCATTACTCACTGTCATTAGACTGTCGAGCAATGTAGCTTTACATATGTATCTGGTACCTCAGACCAACATTTATGTTGTACAAACATCCATGATATCAAGATATCTTACTCTGGGAAATGCTTCAGTGAACTAAAAGATTGTTATTAAGTCTGCTATTACATTATGTACCCTGTATGTAATCTTTAGAGGAATCAAGTATACGCCCACAGCTAACAAATCCTTAACACTCAAAACTTTCGTTTAACAAGTACGATTATCTTAACACGAGCAAGAATGCTGCTTGTCATAGTCGTAAGCATATCAATGTAACAGTTAGAAGATAGGATGATACAACTGAAGAAGATACATACCACGAAAACATCCAACACTTTGCAAAATGTGGGCTACAAAATGCAAACTCACACAATAGAATAGCCCACTTCAATGCAGCCTAAGCTTAAACTAATCAAACTTCAGCTATCAGAGCATCCCTTTCAACACCAACCCGTTCCACGACTTTCTGAGTGACATCACCAAAAGCCTCCTCCATCGTACCTTGTACAAACACCTCACTCTTCGCAAGCTCCTGACCTCAAAACCCTGCATCATCTATCTAGTTTGCACCACCCACTTAATAACAGATCTCCTTTCCACTCCTTGTTCTTCAAAGTCATTGCAACTACAGTCGAGATCTCTACTGACACAATAGAGGTCAATATTAACATCTCTTTGAGCAAAGGCTGCTCGTTTAAGTGGATATTGAATAATCATATGCTTTGCATCTTTTTGTTTTGAATCATACTCATAAGCTACTTAGCTAGAATCACAGCAAATAAACACCTTCCACTTACCAACATTCTTTGCTTAAACAGCAGTGCAGACCTGCAGGGATATACTACATCTACTTCCACTAGCTTACTTCGGCTTGGCCGCGGAAAAGATGTTGAATTTTAACATCTTTTTCATAACATTTTACTGGCATTGCACCTACTGAAAACTCTCACTTCAACAGAGTTTCACTTCTTCTTTGCCATCTTTATTAATTTTTTTTTTTTTTTTTAAAAACTCATTTTCTTTCCAACCACACATTCTTTTGTTATTTAAAATATTGTCGTATTATCATTTTTTTTTTGGCAATCGACTCCGGTGATACCATTTAGGTTGTGTTCACTTCGACAATAACGGAACGATTAATCTATTCTTGTGTGTTTGATTTTTCAAATATATTTTGGGAGAATGGAATAATCATTGGAATTCTTTTGCTCGAAATCTTTTATTTCGTATGATCGGTATGATCAATGATAATAAGTTGTTGTTATATTTCTGAATACAAAGATAATATCAATTTATTTCTGAACACAAACAAATGATGAGTGTGTGTATGTGTAATAATACGAAAGTTGCACGAAGTTTCCTTACCTTCAAGTAAGAGGTTCCCTCCAAAATAAATGACATTGACATTGTATTTCTATCTTGTCATGCAAAACCTCTATTATCCCATATAAACATATTTGCCTAAGCCATCCACTTCATATCTCTAGCATGAGTAAGAATCTAAAAGATGGTTGAGAGCAGAGGAGCGGCGAAATGGAGAAGTGGAGTCATTGGCGCAGCTGCAACTAGGAAGCGGCACGTACGATTACCACCAGTCAGAGGTAGCATTAAGCGTCGGATTTTCGCTATCATGTACTGCAAGTGCAAGAAAATAAGTTTGTACACTACTAGATACTTTTTCACTAAGCTTGTGTAGTCATGTGTGATACCACTATAAGCATGTATGAGATGTACGTACTACTGATCTTCTATCCCTTTTATCGAATGAAATTCCAGGTTCATTAAATTTATGTTATTTCGTTTATAAACCCTCGTATGTAATTCACGGCCAATTTGCAGATATTCAAACAAATGCATCTTTTCTAACAAAAATGATCCTATTGAAAACAACTTGTAACCACATGAAGAATAAGCTAAACACGAAAAAGTAAATAGTTCAGTTTCATTCCATTGTAGAATGATGATAATTCAGACAACAAGTTTATGAAGAACACGCTATTATTTATCTTGTTATAAAAAAGCTCAATTACATACACTATGTAACTCAGTTGATTCTTTGGAAGAAGTTTTCCGGCTTGGTTCCCTGAAAAAGCATCTGAATTCTGAAATGTTTCATAATTCATAATCAAAGCACGACTTCTTACCTGGGAAGTTCACTGCATTAGCCTTTCATTCCAAGTTACACATAAATGTGTCAAAAATGTTAGATACCTAAAGTCACAGTGCATCCACCTTTTGTTCTTAGTTACACTGTGTGCAGGAATAACAGAGATCCAAGAGCTCATTTGCAGTTCAGATCAGTGTTTGAATGGGGAGGGAAATGAACCAACAGCCTCTGAACTCTGAAGTAAAAGAGCTGTAGATTTTTTTCTTGCGTGCATTAGCCCCCGCATTAAAAGTATAAGCCACCTGCTCCAGAATATTCCATATTAAACATACGAAGTATCATATCACAAGAAAAAAATTGAAACACCGAAGGTTGCAGGTCCGACAAAGGAAATTCAATAAAAGAAAACTGCACATAGATGCACCATGCCTTACTACAATTTATGTCAAGAAAACCAACCAGCATGAAATGCATCTTATATCCGACTGGTAGCAACAGAAATTGGACACAAGACATGGACTCGGAGTGTTTTTTCTTTTGGGCAATTGGGCCTGACATTGAAAAAAATTACTTATGAACCAATATTCTTGTGTTCAATGATTTGCATTTGCACTGTCCAAACAATGAATATCGAGCTACAATAACAAATTCCTGGCTCCTACATTGAAAAAACTGTTGTAATTTTGCAGAACAATGTCCCGATAACACCGCAAATTTTGTTTTGGAATCGCCCAAAGCAAAAATACTGAATGAAACAGCATTACGTTGAATCAAATTAATCCTTCTTGACACATAATTATCCTGAAAAAGTTACCATGATGATATTTCTAACCTATTTCTCAAACAGGATAATGAAACAACATTTTGTCTCTCACTTAATTGCGATGCTGAAAAGTGAAAACTGAAAGTTTAGAATTCGTGTAGAATGTAGAGGGGTTTGTATACAAACAGAATGCATAGAATTGATTACTTTCATGCACAAGCAATTGAGCAAAAGATGAAAATTCCCGCTTGTCGATAATTTCTTCCATCTCAATCATACTTTTTGCTATAACTTCCCGAAGAAGTTCAGAAATATAGATTAATGAATAAGCATAGTGTTACATTACAACTATCTTGCATTTCTGATGTGCCACTTGTTTCCTTTTTCCCTTGCACTTACCTGAAATGACATAACACATACAACATCTTTTAAATACAGGAATTCACTTAGAAAGATGTAGATGGTTCGGTGCACTTGGGTTCATACATTGCATGCAGTATAGGTGGGTATTTACTTGTTGTTTGAGTTATTTCTACTGTTGTACACTTGCATGATAAACTAGGTACAAACAAAATTCCACCCCTTCTAGCTAGCAACCAAATCATAACTTACAAAGAAAAAATATACTTTCGACTGACTAATTACGACAGAATCATTTTGTAGAACTGGGTTGGGTGAGCTTAAGCCCTCCCCTGGATGGTCAAAAAATGTTAGTAGTTACTTGGAGCATATTTTGAAGTAGCTTCTGGCTAAGGTAGGAAAGTGTTCTATGATGTATGTTCTATGTTAGCGTTACTGTTGAAATAAAATCCTTTTACCATTATATTTAAGTTTTATGGAGAACATATATGATCTCCATGGTCTCCATTTAAATTCATGGTCTTCGTCGTAACAAAGAAATTTTCTTGTAGCTAGTCCTGCTCCCCCACACCCCCGGTTGGATTACCAAGAAGTTTTACCTAAGATCTACCTGCAGATTAATTATATGACTTGATTGTGGGAACCATACAAATTGGAAAAGACATGCAGAATGTGAAGTCTCGAAGGGGAGAGTCTAGGGATAGGAACCATCTTACATGTTGAATAAGCTTGAAATTCAATTCCTTACAACCACTCCAATTCTGCTTGGTGTATGATGGTGCTTTTCATTGTTAGTCCTATCTGTGGCATGCATGAAACTGAGTGATTTCTTGTCCGCTCATTTTGCACAGAACCTTAAACCAAAAATGGAGCTGGAAAAATTCTGTCCTAACCCCAAAGACTGGCCCAAGGTGGAAGTTCTCTGCTAATTGGCTTATTAACCCTGCAAGGCGTGGCTTGTTACTTGTCAACCAGCATTTTAAGTTTTTTTGTTAACTAGAGATTAGTGGACCATATCTTGCCTCTCTGCGACCATTTTTTGGTAAATAGTGTGCACCTTTGTTTAATTAGTTCACTATAAACGTGGACAAGTTTTAGGTAATACCAAAGTCTTGCAAAAGTTAGTGAGCTTCACAGTTGATATTTAAGTAGCAGAAGGCACCTACTTCATGAAATTGATTGGTTGTTTCTATCCAGTAATCTACTAGGAGTGGCTCGCTATTCACTCTAATCATCTACTGAACACGCTTACTCAAGTTTGTATGCGCTAATTTGTAGTTATTTTTCTTGGTCTAATCTCCCATTTAAAAGACTTCTGTTTGATGACTACAGTTTGCTTTGCTTCATGTTAGCCTTTTGGGAAAGAAAGGAATTCATTTATGCACATCCAAATTCTCTAAAGTGTTTCTGATACTCTAAGTGCCTGTATTTACGAGCAAAGTGGGTATTAGTTCCAGTGCAGCCAGTGGTGCAACGTGCAGGGCTATGAGTCCGTCTAATTTTGTCGATTTGTTGTTCCACCAAGATTCATCTAGCAGCTCTGGAAGAGACTGTGTAAACCATTTGCCTCTGTTTTGCACCACCTTGAGTCCCCATCTCGTGTTCCAGCAATTTGATCGAGTATATGTAAACTTTTTCAATTATCGATTTTTAAACAATAAAGATTAAGTTATTATATGTATACTGTATTAAATAGATATATTTCAAGAATAGAAAACCACGATTTTTTAATAATCTTTTTAGCTTATATATAATTGGTTGTTGTATATGTAACCCATTGTTGGATCTAACATAAAAAGTATATCTATCTGTGGAAACGTATAAAAATTCAAAGTTGCAATCAAACACAACATCCATTCAGTTCAAAGCAGGTAATTGGTTAGAGTTTTCGGCTCTAGCTACCAACGCTGCAAGCTGAATCAAACAAATTTACTCCAACACTCACCTGCGGCAAAAGATTACGGAAGCTGGTCTTTTATAGTCGTAGGTAATCTACCTATAATTAATAACTGAGAATGAAAGTCGCAATGAAACATTTGCTGCAAGTTCAAAAAACAGTATCTCTACAACTAGTGACTGACATAATTTAAACCCTTACAAGTTAAAAGTCTCCTTCTATGCTTTTTGCTTCTTCCTTAAGTTTTCTTTTTCCTTTATCAGATCTCGCATACAAACATATCTTGGTCCTTCTGGTAGACCAGTTTTAGCTGCAGTTTCTGCAGGTTTCTCCCTAGAATCGTTTCTCATTTGTACGAGAATTTCTGCAACCTCATTGTCCTCCATCTCCAAACTTTTGGGGGATCTCTCCGATTGCTTCAAAGCTGCAACATCTAAGAAGACCGAAACTAAACAAATTAATGTTATCGTGTCATGTAACTTAACAACTTGTTTTTTTTCAGAACCAAATACTGCTTTGTATGTTACTTGCTGAGGGATCACAGATACCTTGCATCTAATTTGAATATACATTGATGACTGCTTGTATATATCTTACCTCTTACTTCATTGTTGCTTTTAGTTGCCAGCGGGCCGTACATTGTGAAGTCAACGTACAGGCTGCTAATCTTTACGATCTTCTCGCTGGTGTGCATTACTAATGCACTGGATGCACACAACAACAACAAAAATCTAGTTAGAAATGCCATTAATCAAATGACATGGTGACGTGAATATAGGTTTATTTCGAACCATGGTCCTCTAAGAGGGTTTAAGAATGAAATGTTTCCTATGTTAGAGCATTGTGGTTTCTTGGTTTAACACTCCTGGACTTCACAAAGAAAGTCTACTAGTATGTTTACTAATATGAAATGCAATGCCTTGAATTCATTCTGAAAAAACCTGAATAAGTGCGTTACAATGGCTTGTACATGAAGGCCCAGTACCAGAAACTGCACATAGTGCAGGCAGTCCATGTATAAACTGGATTATATAAATACGGAACGTGTACGAAGATGAAGAACTTGTCTATATGAAGCCTCTCTTACAAATAACAAATGATTTACTAACTCTAATCTCCTATTTAAATTTCAGATTTTGTTTGTAAAGCCACATAACAAGAATTATCTAGTTTATGTGGACAATGATGTATACAATAGTAAGAGATAGAGTAATAGAATCTGAAGTATGAAATGGACAGCAACATAACAGCTTTATGATTCTTTACATGTGCTCCAACTAACAACAAATGTAAATTACAAGTACTCAAAACTAATGTACACAGAATAGAATAAACAGAGAACAAAAACAAACTTGATAATTATATTTTTGATGTTTCAGTAGAAACTATGTTTACCGTTCAGTATTGGCTGCTCCATTGTTCTCCATTTCAACTTAAGTCTCTGCAATGTATCACATGAAAACTGTCAATATTCAAATTAACACGAGCATATCATTACTATGATAATTCAACATTAATAAGTTTAAATCGAGGATCTCTAATGATATGGTGTGTATTTGAAGACAATTTGGAAGAGAGTGGATAGGTTGCATAAGAGCTACTAAGCTTTCGAGGATCAGCTGGACAAGAAAAGTGGTTGTAATCCCTGATGCAGCTTCATGCTCACAGTTGAAACAACCATCTGTGTGCTTGCAGATACCTATGTTTTACGTGATGAAGCTAAAGTCTTAAAAAATTTCTTGGACACTGTCACGCATGTCAATGCCAAATAAACTTGCAGAGCATCTACCCTTGTCTAAGTTCATGCATCTGTCCTCTTTGATAAATATACCACAGTTCAGTCTCAGTAACTGCATTTGGCTGTTCCAGAGCGGCTCGAAGGGAATTCATAAGCCTTTCTTAAGCTAAACACTTAACTTATGTAGCTAATATTTCACCGAATCTATATCCCCTTTCGTCCGTTCAAAATTATTTACATAAAATAGGAAAACTGAGCTAAAATAATTCATCAAAATTTTGACTTACTAATACAGAAAATGAACAACCTGAGATTATCATAGTTCAAATGCAAAACAAAATCAACTCCGACACGTAATAAATTATGCATAATGTCAGAATCAATGGTGACAAAGGAGAATTACTAAGTCAATTCTAAGACACTCTTGACCCCATCAATTAGAAATTTGGGAGTTTAAAATTTAATAACCTAATAGAAAGAATACGGATAGATATCATTCACCCAGAACTCTCTTGGATACCCTCTTTTTCTCTCTACCACCCCTCATCTTCCTCTCTTTCTCGCTAGTAGCCGCCGGGGCTTCCACCGGTGGAGAGCCCCAAAACCTTTCATTTTCTTTGTATTTTCTTCCATTCTTTAAAAAAATTTTGTTTTGAAATACCGATTTTAGTTTGTATCTTCGGATCTAAGGCCTTTTCCGATTTGGGTTTCAATTTCTTAGATCTCAATTTCACGGAGCTTCGGATTTCTCGTTCTTCCCAGTGATTTTGTTCTCGAAAGTGGTCCGAGTTATCTTGTTCTTGCGGTTTTGTTCCTCAGATCTAAGAATTTTCTTGATTTTAGCTAGTATTTAAGTTTGCAATTGTAAGTTTAGTTTTTTGGATTTCTCACCGTTTGTGTGAGTCTTGTGATTTTCTCACCGTTTGTGTGAGTTTTGTTTTCTCATCGATTGTGTGTGAGTAAGGTGATTGATTTAGTAATGAAAGTTTTTAGGGATTTGCATTCTCGGTCGGTCGATAGCTCAAACTGGTTATGAAGGAAGCGGAGGTGGAAGTGGCGAAATTTGTGTAAATACCATTTTCAACAAATCACATGATGCCGGATGGCTTAAAATCAGTGATTGTTTCTGTATTTTGTTTGTTCGATTCGACTGTTTATGTAGATGCCGTATGACTTTTTATTATTGAATTATCTATTTATTCAAAAAAAAAAAAAAGGACACTCTTGACCCCGCATCTGAGTCATGTCCCACATAAACGCATGGGAAGTTATGCAATATCATCAACCTTCCCTATCCTACTAGACTTGCAAGTCATACATTCAGGAGTAAAATGTAATGTGTGTACCTGTAATTTACTCATGTTGCAAAGCACGTACCTATAGTTCAGATAATGCAAAGTGTGTAACTTAACTTCTTGTTTTAGTGCTTTTCAAAAAAAAAAAAAAAAAAAACTTCTTGTTTTAGTGCAAAATGTGTACCTATTGTTTAAAAATGCTTTCCAACTTAATGCATGATTATTTTTAATTTATAATTAACCACATTAATTAAAATCTCATTAGTAAATAATAGTACTATATACATGAAAATATAATATTCAATCAATAAAAAAATATTATACAGTAAAATATCGATAAAAAAATAGTTTCGGAAGCGTGAAATTTTTTAAATTAATTGATAAATTAACAAACTATTACTTCGTCGAAGACTTTAAATTTTAAATTTTATAACATATATTTATATTATTTAAATTAAACATAAAACTATACGCATATAAGTAATATCAATTCTTATATTTATAATAATAAATAATTATATGTCTATAACATATTTATTAGCTAATAATTTATCATTATAAATTCGAATATATTTCACTCGAATTGATGATCATTTGACGTAAAAGATTTTAGTTTTTAAATTAGTTAATTATTTATATTATTAATTTAATGAATTGCTCTACAATTATTATTAACAAGAATTTACTTAATATTGTTAATCACAAATTAACACTAATCAAGCATTGAATTAGAGAATTAAGGTACACAATTTGCATTTTTATACAATAGATACACACTTTGCATTAAATCATAAAGTTAAGGTACACAATATGCATTACTTAAACTAAAGGTACACACTTTGCATTAGGAGAAAAATTACGGATACACATATTACATTTTACTCACCTTTTCCTTTTCCTTTCGGTGTGCAATAATATACTTACAGCAAATTAACTTTGAAAAGATTAAAAGCTAACTACTCTCACTCTAACAAAATATGTTTAAATGGACATGATAATATTTGCATGAATATTTTGTAATTTTAATTGAATACCAATAGTTTTATTTATTTAGAAAATCGAGATCTTTGAAGGGTTGCTCACATCCAATATTTGTGTGTACTTTTTTGGTTTTACTTATTGATTTAATAAAAGTAAAAGTAATACTTTTTTTTTTGAAAATAGTAAAAGTAATACTTGAATAACGTGTGACCGCATTTTTATGGATCTTGTCAGCTAATCGATTGGTTGTGTGTGTGCTCTGTATTGATGGTTTGTGAATCTCGGACTGTGTAGTCCCCTAACAAGTTGTATCAATAGCCAAGGTTCACGATGAAGGATTTGCTGATAAGGAGACTGCTAAAGCGGGAAGAGACAAAGTTACGCGAGGTATGGATTATTTGGTTGGACTCGATATGGAAGAAGATGGAAGAGATCGTCGCAATTGTATTAGTGGCTTGATCAACCAGGTGAACTATTTGGGTGATACTACGAATTTTCTTTTATAGAGGTCAAAGGATTGAGAAAGCAAGGATCGGGTGACTCAGTTGGAAGAGCACTCGTGATGGTTGATGCACGTGATTTTGTAGATGGATATACCGTTATGATAAAGAACGGTGGTTTGGAGGGTCACTATACGGGTTTTAGCGACACTCAAAGATTGGAAGAGCAAGAAGGGGTTCTTGTTCGAGGGGAGGTGTAGGCGGATGGATGTCGATGTCTTTGATGGTTACCGTTCAACCTGATTTTAGAGTACTGGGTTGAAGGGGAAGATTGTTGGATTTCAACCCAATGTGATTGTGTGAACTTGGGTGATCCAAGATATAACAAGTATGGGTAAACAATTATTATACATGGTATGTCTTGAACACAAAGTTGGATAATCAGACACTAAGAATGAAAGGCTTGTATAACAAGTATGGTAAGACTTATAAAACAAGTATGGTAAGTCTTGATGGTTAAGTTTTGGATGGCTATATACATAGTCATACTGTATTTGTTTGATAAGTGAATACTTAAGAGATGTAGTCTTAGTTATTGTTTGGAAAATGCTTGAGCATTGTTGGCTCAAGTATCGGGTTGAGACACTGTTAAGATGTTATTGTTTTGATTGTATTATTAATTATTGTTTGAATTAATAATACAAGTTGGGACGTGGGTGTTTCCATGTCAAATGTTTATGCGCTCTTATTTTGATTCTACTTATTGATTTGATAGAACTAGAAGTAATACTTGAATAACGTGTGACTTCATTTTGTGGATCTTATCAACTAATTGATTGGTTGTGTGTGTGCTCTACATTGATGGTTTCTAAATCTGGAACTTTGTAGTCCCCTGATAGCTCAAACTTATGAAATTTTTAAAAGTTATGCAAGATCAAATGATCAAATAAATAGTATATGTAATAAAAATTAAACACTAAGGTTGTGAGAATGAAATGATAAAGAAATGGAATGAAAAATTAGTGATAAATATACAAAGCCAAAAAAGGAATTTATGAGAAAGTAGTGAAAAAAATGGGGAAGTAACTTTTATTATGAAGATTGCATGAAACGAGAAAAAAAAAAAGATAATGCCGGATTACTTTCAAAGTTGTTGGGTTAGATTTTAGGCGAGTTGTTACATGATAATTTTATGATATAATTTAAGTAAACCCATTTCCTAATACCTTTGGCGGCTTTGTATAGTAGGGGTGCGCCGGACCGCCGAAGCTAAGCTACTGTTGAGGAACTCGGTAGAAGCGTTTTAAAAGAGTTCTTAATTTTATCCAAATTTCGCACTGATTATTGAAATAATATATTACGATGAGTTCGAAGATAAGATTTTCACCTAATAATTAAAATTTTGTACCGGTGCTAGGCTCAAAATGAGAAGGACTGTCCAGTGATAAACTATTTGACCTAAAATGAGTTTTCGAGTGGGGGAGAATTTTGATGGTATTCTGTGATATGGATATGATAAGTCTGTTTTCTTTAGGAGAACTGTTAGTTAAACACAAGCTAAACATTGCAAACTATTAAAAAAATTCGTCACTATCAAATTATTCTTCATCTATATCTCCCTCCAAAAGTATGCATTCTCTTTACTTATTTACATTGATATCCCTCCTCCAACGATTAATCCATCCTCCGAAAATATGCAATATCATCAGTCCCATAATTCTAAGACACTTTTGATCAAGGGCTAGGAAGTTATGCATTATCATCAATACTACTAAACTTGTAGGTCATACATTTAGACCTTTCCCTTTCACTGTACCATATGTTTGTAGCAAAGTAACTTTAGAAAGATTAAAAGCTAACTACTCTTCCTCTAACAACATATTTAAATGGACATGGTATTATTTGCATGAATATTTTGTAATTTTAATTAAACATCAATAATTTTTTTGTTTAGAAAATCGAGATCTTTGGAGGATTATTGCTCGAACTTATGAGATTTTGAATGTTTATGCAATATCAAATTATCTAATAACTAATATATGAAATAAAAAATTAAACACTAAGGTTGTGTGAGAATGTAATGAAAAATAAATGGAATGAAAGATAAAATGTACAAAGTAAAAAAGGAATTTATAGAAAATTAGTGAAAAAAACTTCATTTTAAGAAGATTGCATGGACTAAGGAAAAAAGATAAAGCATCATTACTTTCAAAGTTGTTGGGATTGATTTTAGGCAAGTTATAACATGATAATGATATGATATGATTCTTGTAAACCCATTTTCTAATATCTTTTAAGAAGAGTTGTTAATTTTATCCTAGTTTTTCATTGATTACTCGAAAATGGGATAAGATTTCTACCTAATAATTAAAAATTTGTACCAGATGCCAGGCTCAAAATGGGAAGAACCGTCCAGTAATCCACTATTCGACTCAAAAAAGAGTTTTGATTGTGGGAGGATGTGGGTAAAACTCTATGATATGAACCTAGTAAGCCCGTTTTTTTTAAAAGAACTGTTATGTAAACACAAGCTAAACATTGCAAACTATCAAAGAAACTTCATCATCATCAATCTACTCTTCCTCCTCTATAGTATGCATTCTCTTTACTTATTTTCATTGATATCCCTCCTCTAATGATTAATCCATCCTCCGAGAATTCGCTGTCATTATCGTCATTTTCTTCTTTGACACATTCCTTTTAATATGTTATATGTATGTGTATATACACTGTTGGGTTTCAACCCAATAGGATGTTATGGGCTTGGGTGGTCCAAGATATATATATGGGTAAGATAATAATTGTATGTGTAGATAATTATTATATATGGTATGTCTTGATCACTAAGTTGGGTAAATAGGTGCCAAGAATTGGAAGACTTGTTTAACAAGTATGGTAAGACTTGTAGAACAAGTATGGTAAGTCTTGGTGGCTAAGTTTTGGGTGGCTATACATACATAGTCATATTGTATATTTTGGTGTGAGGTGAAAACTTAAGAGATGTAGTCTTAAGTATTGTTTGGGAGATGCTTGAGCATTGTTGGCTCAAGTATCGGGTTGGGACACCATTAAGGTGTTATTGTTTTGATGTATTATTGATAATTGTTAAGATTAATAATACGAGTTGGGACGTGGGTGTTTCCACGTCAAATATTGTGTGTGTTCTTGTTTTGCTTTTACTTATTGTTGATAGAAGTAGAAGTAATACTTGAATAGTGTTTGACCGCGCTTTGGTGGATCTTGTCAACTAATCGATTGGTGTGTGCGCTCTGTATTGGTGATTATGAATCTCGGATTGTGTAAGTCCACTAACCTAACAAGTGGTATCAAAGCCAAGGTTCGGGTTCGAGATGGGTGAGGTTGAGGGAAAGTTCGAGGTTCAATTGGTATGGCAGAGTACAATGAAGGATTTGTTGACAAGGAGATTGCTACTAAAGTGGGATGAGACAAAATTACGTACGGTTTGACGGTTGGCTTGCACCGTGGATCATTCCTGTGTTCGGTATGGAAGAGGTCATCGCAATTGTTTCAATGGCTTGATCAACCAGGTGAACTATTTGGATGATACTAGTGATTTTCTTTAGGAGATCGAAGGATTGTGAAAGCAAGGATCGGGTGACTCAACATGTGGGAGAGCACTCGAGGTGATTGATGCACGTGA
The DNA here is from genome assembly GCA_037693485.1 of Kitagawia praeruptora. Classification (NCBI taxonomy): domain Eukaryota; kingdom Viridiplantae; phylum Streptophyta; class Magnoliopsida; order Apiales; family Apiaceae; genus Kitagawia; species Kitagawia praeruptora. Next base: position 138,231,162 of record CM075351.1, on the reverse strand, counting down.
TTTTATAGATTGGATACATCGTTATGGTGAAGAATGGTGGTTTGGAGGGTCACTATATGGGTTTTAGCGACACTCAAAGATTGGAAGAGCAAGAGGGGGTTCTTGTTCGAGGGGAGGCATTGGCGAATGAACGTCGATAGCTTGATGGTTATCGTTCAATCCAACATGGGTATTGGGTTGAAGGAGGAGTGTTGGGTTTCAACCCAATAGGATGTTATGGGCTTGGGTGGTCCAAGATATATATGGGTAAGATAATAATTGTATGTGTAGACAATTATTATATATGGTATGTCTTGATCACTAAGTTGGGTAATTAGGTGCCAAGAATTGGAAGACTTGTTTAACAAGTATGGTAAGACTTGTAGAACAAGTATGGTAAGTCTTTGTGGCTAAGTTTTGGGTGGCTATATATACATAGTCATATTGTATATTTTGGTGTGAGGTGAAAACTTAAGAGATGTAGTATTAAGTATTGTTTGGGAGATTCTTGAGCATTGTTGGCTCAAGTATCGGGTTGGGACACCGTTAAGGTGTTATTGTTTTGATGTATTATTCATAATTGTTAAGATTAATAATACGAGTTGGGACGTGGGTGTTTCTACGTCAAATATTGTGTGTGTTCTTGTTTTGCTTTTACTTATTGTTGATAGAAGTAGAAGTAATACTTGAATAGTGTTTGACCGCGCTTTGGTGGATCTTGTCAACTAATCGATTGGTGTGTGCGTTCTGTATTGGTGATTATAAATCTCGGATTGTGTAAGTCCCCTAACCTAACATACACCTCTGATTTGTACTACCAATATTGATTTACAACAACTTTATCCTTTCTAATTGACAAAACAACTAGTAGTTACACACACCCCTTCTAATCACCATCATTTTAGTCTTATTGAAACGAATTGCCAGCTTCTTATTATAATGATGTAATTTACCATTTATTAGTATGACAATTAGTTGACATTTTTCTTCACTTATTTGAATTGCTAAAATATAGTGATTAATCTAATACAATTTAGTGATTCCAATAATATGAACTACTAATTTATGTAATACATGATATATATATATATATATATATATATAAATGAATTAGTTATGTGATCTTTTGTCATAATTATAGTGATCACTATTTTCTGGTTTATGATTTCTAGATTCTAGTGCAATATTGGTTTCTATTTGATTAATTTCCATCACATACCTTATCTGTAACACCAACAAATCATTTTATAAGACAAAGTACTACTAGCACCAACAAATCATGATCTTTTGGGGACTTATGGTGGGCTTGTAGACTAACTAAGTTGGATGCATTTGAGCTAGTGTGCTTCAGCTTATTTCATATTCAAAATCGGGATTTGACCCAATTTTTAGAAAAGACTTGCATTTAACCCATGTCATCACTTATAGTATCAGAGCCGACTCTTGTAAATTTGATCCATTAAGTTGTCGAAGATGGGGACACGAAGGTTGTTGGTATCATCCCATAATGGACAGAGGTCGTGAGGTGAAAGCACGAAGCTTGCCAGAATTATTACATAATGGCTAGGGAGGAACGATCTGGCCTTTGGGCTATCTGTTCAAGCCTGATAAGGACGTTAGGAGTTTAAGTGGGAGAATTTTTAATACCTAAGTCTCACATCGAGCAAATTGGGATAATTTGTTCAGTTTATAAGACCAAGTGCTAAAACTAAGTGTACCAACAAATCATGATTTTTGGGGGTCTGTGGTGAGCTTGTGGACTACCCAAATTGACTTCATTTGGGCCAGTGCACTTCGTTTTATATCGGACTCTGAATCAACTTAGTCCTGATTTTTGAAAAAGCCTCGGGATTGACGCGGGTCGTCATTTACTTTTTAACATCCCATATCGATTATAATAAGAGTGTTTAGGAACTTTATATTGACAAATTAGTAACTAATGTATACCAAATTGTTGGATCTTTTGAACATACCTGTGGTTGGTTGTTAGGTTTGATATGAATTCGATTATGGGCTTGGATGTTATAAATGGTGTCAAAATGCCTGGTCGAAAGTGTAGAGGCACTGCACGGGTTCCATAAGTATTTTTGTGAACTTAACTAGGACATCGACCTAATAAGATAGAGTATTTGTAACATCCCACATCGATTTGAATAACAGTGTTTTGGTCTTTATATAGACAAGTTAATAACTAATGTATACCAAATTGCTAGTTCTTTTGGACTAAGCGATGGTGGATTATTGGGTTCGGTATGCATTCGATTGTGGATTTGGATGTTATATTACCATTATATGCCCTTACTATAATAATGGGCTTCCTACCACTATCCGTCTTTAAGTCTCTACATTATATGATAAGATGACATTTTATGAAACATGTTAACTAATTTTTTTTAACTGGTGTGACTAGAAACCCACCAAAACATCCTCGTTTTTATCACCTTTGTAACTTATGCTCTTGCATATTTCTTAACAACCAACACCCGGATCTATAAAAAAATTATTTATCGAAATGCCACTCTTTTGCTCAAAATATTTCAAGTCATTTCATCGATATTATCTAAATAAATTTCTTCCATGTATAAAATCTCAACACCGTAAAAAAATTGCACATAATTAATATAAACAAAATATTTATGTGTGTGTGTATATATATATATATATATATCAAATCATGATTCGTACACTAATTTAAACATAAATTCTGACACAATTTGAGACCTTTGTAAGCCTGTCAATAGGCAAAACAAAGAATGTCAAGATATCCAAAAATATTAACGTAGAAAAATAATTAAATCATCCATCAATCAAATCGCTTAGAATTAGATGAAATCACTTAAAACGTTTGACAAAATCAGACCAGTTCTCAAAAATTGTATAACTTAAACATATATGGCAAATGTGATAGAGAAATTACCAAATTATATTGTATCACGTAAAATCAATTAGACATAATAAAGAGGCGCACCTTATAACGTTATAATCGATTTCCGTGAGAGATGCTGAAGTGAATAGTCAACGAGAGTAAGAGCAAACCTTCGACCTTTGATAACAATTTCTAACAGTGAGGATTAGCTGGCAAAAACTTGTAAAATATATTGTGCTGATTCCTTTAATTCTTTAAATATATTTGAAAAGATATCTTTCCAACAAAAAAAGATTCTGGTAATTAAACAATTTAACATTATTATAATTAAATTAAATCGGTTACTTTTTTATTATAAATTAAAATATTATTATGTTTTAGATCAATGTTATAAATTCTTTAATTGATTTTACACAGTGTCATGCATTTGATTATGTACTAAATGAGACATATGTAAAAGCAAAGGTTACTTATTCCATTAACTTTTGATTCATCACAATCCCACTTTTGATTTTTCACTTCTTACTTTTATTCTTGCCAATGTATATTACACAATTTTACACATAAATTCAGCAATCGAATATTCCTTAAGATGACTAATTTCCTTTCAAAAAATCAATGTAGTAGACTAATTTATATATGTATATTATTGAAGTCGAAACAATAAAAATTTTGGTGTGTCGATCGGTAATTCGGCTTATCTACGGGCCTATTTTGTAAAACTTTCATTTTGATTGACTTAACCATTTTTAAAAACTACTCTAACTAGAACATAGTAAAATACTTTAATTTAAACATAGTAAGCACCTATTATTCATATAACAAAAAGAAATATGAATTAAAATAAAATATTTAGTACCAACTATTAAAAAATAACTTGTACCTCGCATGAAATATAAGTTACTATTGGGATTTATGGGTGATAGCTTATAGACAACTTAACTAGATTTCATTATACTTAGCTTTACACTAAGTAGAACATACTGTCACAGCCATAATGTATTCTTGTAATTAAATAAATTACTGTCATGTAAGAATTGTATTTCTTGGAAGAAGTTCATATATATGTTCAAGCCTCAAGTTATACATCAGGACGATAGCAAGAATAAATGTTACTGTCACAACATTGATAGTAAGGTTACAAGAAGACAGCATGTTGCAAGTCATGATAGTGGACTATATATCTGACAGCAACATTGGTAGAAGCATGAGACAGTGTTTGCACTAAATCACGCAAGCGTACGTGGTCACAAGTAATACAGATAGAAGTCAAGTTCGTTCCCACAGAGATCTGGTTATGGTTTTAATTCAGTAGATGTACCTATGCAACAATGTATGATTATTATTCACTGCTAAGACAATTAACAAATTGGGTTTTGATTAACTAAGATTAACTAAAAAAACAAATTAACAAACTAAGAATTAACTAACTAACTAACGAGAATTTAAATCAAATTACTTCTGCAAGAGAAAACATGGGATCCTAACTTCATTAAATACTTTGCTTAGATCTGACGCCTTTAATCACTATATGCAATGGTTATGATATCTGATCGGATAACACGAAACAAGTACACGCTACCTCTCAGTATACGTATACCAAACTAAACATACATCCACAAAAGAGATAGAACATGAATAGATACCAATTATGCTTAGACCCTATATGTCTATAGAATTTGAAAACATAACGGTTGAAGAACAAGTTATCCACATTGATCACATAGGGCAATATAAGTATTCTCATCTCATACTACTAATCATGTTGATAAACAATCATGAACCTATGCTAGCATGGCAAGTTCTAAATCTCAAGATCCACTTTCACTTCACAAGAGATTAACAAATTAGATGTTAGCTACGCATATAACAATTAAGCATAACCATACGAGGATATCAGATATACATCACACACATATCTTTAAAGCATCAAGATACTAAACTCCATAAATAAATTGGTTAGAATCCCATGACAACGATTAGTTCATAATCGAACCACTCATCATCATGGGATCTGATGAAAGCATGATAAAAACAAAGTATGAAAAGATACAAATAAAACTAAGTAATTGATATGTAATGTTTACACAAATTACAATGGTAGGATGTGTTTAAATAAGCTCTAGAAGTCTTGCCCAGCAAAAAAATACCAAAGCAGGGTTAAAATAGAATTTCTGCAAAATACGTTTCCTAAACTGATTATGTTTTTAAGGAAAATTCGTAGCTAGCTTTTCTTCAATATTTCTGGACCGTTCCAGTTGTAATTGGACCTCTGAACCACTTTAGAATGAAAGAGAATTCCGTTATCTTCGCGTGGAATGTAAGATCGTCCAAAACGGACTTGTAGAACTCAAGATATGGCCCAAACAGTAAATAAGGATTTTCAGGATAAAAATTCAGAATTTCCAGAAGGGTTTCCAGAAGGGTTTCCTCTCAAGGTTATCTTTCTCATTCACAAGTGGAGGCACACACCTCAAGTTTATTATAATACATCACAATTGTTTAAATAGCAAATCCCTAATTCTCACTAATAGAAATTAACATAATAATAGAACTTTCCGTTTTTAACTAATATTAATATTAAAGGTAAGTCTTTATTTTTCCCATAATAATATATTAACATATATGTCAACAATTTCTCGACATGTTTTGAATCTTTAAAACTCATGTCCATCTCATTACACTTGTAGTTGACTTGCTTACTAAAGAAGCTGACTGAGAAAAGCAAAGAAAGAAGAGCTCGGATCCTCTGTCCCCTTTTCCATGCCCCCTTCTGTGTCCCTTGTATTAAAAAGTGCCCCTAACGGGATCCATTTTAAGAAAAAATAATTTTATTTCCATTTTCATTACAATGGGCCCCGCCAGGGGCACATTGTTGTACAAGGGACACAAAAGGGGACATGAATAAGGGGACAGAGGATCCTCACCCAAGAAAGAAGAGGCACATATGTGATTGCTTTGATCATTCTTTTTCAAATTTAATTTAAAGATTGTGATTGCTTTGATTTACTTTTCTGAATTTGATTGTCAAGATTATGTTTATTATTCTCTTCGAAATCCATATTCATGGATTTTCATCTTCCTCCATATTTTTTTTATTTACTCTCTCCATGAATCCTATTAAGTGAAATTTATATTTGATAATTTCGGATCACCTTTCATTCCAACCATAATAATTATGTAAAACTTATATAAGTTTTTATATTTAATCTTTTTTGTAAAGATTATTATAAAAGAGAATGTTCGATTGTTGTATTATTTAAAATTTTATATTTACTGAAGATATGATCAGGTTACTTTTTCTTAAACCTACTTCCCAATTATTTAATTGTAATATAATATTAAGAGTAAATTGCATTTTGCATCCCTTATCTTTGGGTGTTTTTTCAATTTGATCTTACTTTATGAACGTTGGCACTTTGCATCCCATATTTTATGTTTCGCATTCAATTTGCACTTTCTTCGTTAACAAATTTTAACATCGTTAAGTTAGATTTTTATAAAAAAAATTTGACAGGGGCATTTTCGATATTTAGAAAAAAAAATTCAGAAAAAATGAAAAAATTCAGGAAATTATATTTGTTATTTTTAAATTTTTTTTCCCGTTTTCAAATAATATATTTTATTTTCAAAAATAATAGTTTTTTTAAAAATGAATGTATTTTTTAAAAAAGCGATTTTTTAATTAAAAAAATTGAAAATATTTTTTTTTCTTTTTTTTTTGAACAATTTTGAAATATTTTTGCCAATTTGTGTTTTAAAAATGAAATACCGAAAATGCCCTTGTCATTTTTTTTAAAAAAAATCTAACTTAACGGTGTTAAAATTTGTTAACAGAAAAAGTGCAAAGTGAATGTGAAACATGAAATATGGGATGCAAAGTGCCAAGGTTCATAAAATAAGACCAAATCGAAAAAATACTCAAAAATAAGGGATGCAAAATGTAATTTACTCTAATATTAGTTTTGCTCCAATAATTAATAATTTCAGATAACAAATGGCTTAATGGCGCTGTATAAATAAATAATCATTAATAAATGTGAAGCAATGCACATTATAGGAGAATCTCATAAAGCTTACCTCCATGTGTTGACACAACCAACTTTCGAAAAGTCACTGTTTCTATACTTGGTTGTATTTGATACGGATTTGAGTGTCGTCCTCATGAAAGAGGAAGACAAGGTTCAGAAACACATATGTTACATAAGAAAGGTCTTGTATGAAACAGAGTAACAACAATAAATCTCCAAACACTCGCTGACTTCGTGGTTGAATACACCATTGATAACCAAGAAGTCGGGGGGCAGGAGGTAGTGCCCCAGGAGGACAAAGGATTAGAGAAGGAGAATTCAGAAGCGGTACTCAAGGAGTATTGAATCAATTTTGATGGAGAATCAAAAACAAAATTAAGTGAGAACATACTCCGATGGGTTTATGATTTCCCAACGACAAGCAATGAGGCTGAATGCAAAGCTGTGATCGCCATACTTGGTATGGCCGGAGCCCCGAGGGTCAAAACCTTAAAGTTTGTGAAGACACAAGATTGGTAGTACCAAAAGTGAATGGTGTGAGTTCGAGGCCTGGGTCGGAATCGTGATAAAATACTTGAAACTTGAATCAATTCAATGAGTGTTACGAGGAGGAAAACGTAAAGGCTGATGCCCTATTTATCTTGCCTCCTCAGAGATAGAGAATTATGTTGGAAATTCTTACTTCCAAGTCTTGGAGACCCGAAGCATTGATAGAAAAGCTAATAACACCCGTAGGTATGAATAGCCGTTGGATAGGTCTTACAAAGGGTCACCAGGAAACCGGTTGGTTATCCGACAATGCCTTGGAGGCACGGAAGTTGTCAGTAAGAACACTAAGGCATCAAAATGCGAATTTAGCCTTGAAAGAAACTCATGTGAAAATCTGTGGGCAGCACTCGGGGGGTAAAACCCTTGCCCACAAGATTACCCGATTGAGATTCTACTAGCCAGAAATAATGGCTGATGCCAAAAGTTATGTGCGATGAATATCTAAAAACATGCAATTGATGATCAATCCCCTGAAATACTGACACCCGTCACTTCCCTCATTCCCAGTGGCAAGGTGGGGGATAAGTGTTCTTGGTTCATTCCCATTGGCAAGTGCCTTGAGGAAGTTCGTGATAGTTACAATGAATTCCTTCATGAAGTAGACTAAGGCCAAATCCCAAGCCAAGGTAACCACCAACTAAATGACACAATTCTTGTAGGAAAGTGTGATACATAGATATGGACTTCCACCGATCCTGATGCTAGAGATGGATAACAATTCAAGAATGAGGCTCTAACAAGCTGGAAATGTTTGGAAGAAATGTGGTGCCCAGACTTGGCATACCCCAAACCAGACGTTTGGACACACCACCTGATTAGACTAAGTATAAATGAAGGCTCGACCACGTTCCATTGAATTGAAGGCCCGAATAAGCCATGTTCCATTCAGTTGAAGGCACGAATAGGCCACGTTCCATTCAAATGAAGGCTCATGAAGGCCCCGTTTCATACGACTGAAGGCTCGTAAAGGTCACGTTCCACCCAAATGAAGGCTCATAGAGGCCGTGTTTCGTCCAAATAAAGGCTTTAATAGGCCACGTTCTATCCAATTGAAGGCTAAAATAGTCCACGTTCCATTCAGTTGAAGACTCGAAAAATGTGAGCAATAAGCAGAAAACTATCGCAAAAAGATAGACCTCGGAATGAGATTCGATTCGATATATTACAAAATCAAATCGGAGTAACGAGTAAAAAGTTATGAATATTTTCGCGTTCTTGAACTAAGGGATCAAGATTCCTAATCTAAAGGGTCAGAAATCCTGATCTAGGGGGTCAGGATTCCTGATCTACGGGATCAGGATTTCTGGTCTAAGGGGTCAGGATTCCTGATCGAAAAACCTTCGACTAGAGTGAATAAAGTGGCCTTAACTCGACCATGATCCTGGTCTAAATCAATCAGGATTAATGATCGAAAAGCCTTCGACCAGAGTGAAGAAAACGCCTGTAATTCGGCCAGAATCCTGATCTGAGGGGTCAGGATTCCTGGTCTAAAGGTCAGAATTCCAAATCTAAGAGGTCAGGATTCCAATTCAAAAAATCCTAATCGAAGAGGGCAGGTTTCCTCACCGAAATTGCTTCGATCAGATTGTAAAACCGGCCCATAGTTTGACTAGAATCCTGATTGAAATTCGACCAGAATCATGGTCGAAAAGTCGTCGACTAGACTACATTGAAGCCCATAATTCGACCAGAATCCTGGTCTAAGGGGTCTGGATTCCCGGTCTAGGGGATCAGAATTCTTGGTCTAAAGGGTCGAGAACATTTTTGAAATAAATATATTTTGAAAAAAAAATATTATTTCTATGCATGTTGCACAAAAAAAATGTATATATTTTGAAAATTTATATGTGCCTAGAGTCGTGATTGACCTCAATTCCGAAAGAATTTCGTATATTTGGGAGTCAACAAGGCCAAAAATACGATTTTAAATTAAAATATTAGGGCTGATGGCCCCTCCAAAATTGTGAAAAAAATATTATTATTATTATTAAAAATAATAATAATAATAATAATAAAATCCGGATCGAATATTATTCAAGTGAAATTTTATCCGAGTGGGACACCTCCAATTTGGAGACCGAAATTATCCATATTTTGGACAAAATAAATATTATTATTCAATAATAATATTTTAAAAAAAGGAAGAAGAAAAGGAAAAGAAGAAATAAAAAAAATATTAAACTTTTCGATCTCAATCCAATCCTGCTCGATTTCTCGAGTAGGATTCCTCCTCGAAATTACTGACTTACGTCGACGATAAATGTGGTCGAAGTGGGGAAAATTGACAAAGTGCAATTCAGTACCCCTACTTTTGACAAGTGAACAAGAAATTTACATGTTGACAAAAAAGTCCTTATTGTTTGTAAAATAACATTATAACAAACAAAACCTTGAAATTTAGGAATTAACAAATTGACCCCTGATGGAAAAATTACAAATTGATCCCAAATGGGAAAACTTCGAAATAGTCCCTCTAAAATGCATGTGCGCATAAATTCAATATTTTGATTAAAATATTTGAATTATTTTCAAGAAATTGTCTGACGACATCAAAAAATTACGAAAATTTTAAATTTCATATGATTGAGTTCCCATAAATTATTTTAAGTCTCGTATAAGACCAAATAATTCGTGAATGACATATTTAAATTATCGAAAATGATCCAAAAAATACATGTATGTACCAAAAAAATCCTAAAATATTAGGAAATTAAAAAAAATCCTGTGGGTACCAAAAAATTCTTAAAATATTAGGAATAATTAAAAAAATAACGTGGGTACCAAAAAATTCCTAAAATATTATGAATAATTAAGAAAAATACCTGTAGGTACCAGAAAATTCCTAAAATATTAGGAATAATTAAGAAAAATACCTGTGGATACCAGAAAATTCCTAAAATATTAGAAATAATTAAGAACAATACCTATGGATACAAGAAAATTCCTAAAATATTAGGAATAAACGAAAGAAAGACTTATGAATGCATAAAAAAAATCCTAAAAAATTAAGAAAAGCATAGAAAAATAAGAGGGCCAGGGTTAAAAAAAAGCCTAGATGAAAATTCAAGGAGAATTAAAAATTCGACCAAAATCCTGGTCGAAATCGAACAGGAATCTTGGTCAAAAATATTACAGTGTAAATTGATTTTTTCAAGCAGAAAATGGAAAAATTGATTACAAAATGATATTTTCTAAGAAAAATTGGAAATTAAATTCCAAAAATTCTAGAAAAATGTGGAATAATTTATAAATTAATTCCAAAGGCCATATGCCCAAGACATTTTTGATAAAATAAGGAAAATGCTTGTGAGAACTAGGCAAAATCCCAGAACATGCAAGAAAATTATAGATAATTTTCTGTGAGACGTGAAAATTGTTTGTTTAGCCTCGAATAAGGTCAAATCGTCATAAACGTGTAGGTCGCTCCACACTTTACATTCAAGATGATATTTGTGAAACACTAGTATACCAAAAATCCCGAAATTAGGGTAGGTAATAAATCTCAGATAAGAGATATACCCCAAATCTTGAGAATGACAAATTATAACTTCGATGAAAACCTGATCAATTTTCCTAGAAGTTGGAGGACAAATGATATGGGTCGAAAGTAAGTCCTAAAGACACATTTAATGTGCCATTAAATAAACCTAGATGGGTCCAAGGTTAAAGCCCATTAATGAGGCCCGAAATCCTAATTAAAGTACTTTATTATGTCTTAATTTATTGCGATATAAATGTTAGAGTAATAAATGTCCTTGGAATATAGAACATGTATTCTATATCTTTAAGTATGTGACTTAAAAATGAGATTCTATGAATAGTATTTATATTCCTAAATATCCCTAATCGAGCATTACTATTAAAGGATAATTATAATGCATAAAGATTAGTATGTTTGTTCACAGATGACCACATCTCATTGGTCATAGGTACAGTGATACTAAAGTCAATAACATAGGTGCATGTAATATTATACATGACACTGGATTAACCCGTTGTGAGATTCTACATGTTAATAAGGTCATTAGAAAGACTCACAGTGATAATGGTGTAATGATCCTTAGACTTGACATCATTATATTTCTATATGAGGATTAATATACTTTGACTACATTAAAAGTTACCTTTGACCGGGTAATGATAAAAGTGGACATCGGGTATATTATGAGTCGTATGAGAAATATGAATGATAGATATAGGATTTAACCCTCCTATGATTAGGAGAGATATTATTGGCCTCTTGATTAAGCGAGACTATGAAAATGCATGGCCATGCTCAAATATTGATTTGTTTTAATAGTCTACTCATTGATCAAGGAAATCCGGATTAAACGTTGAAGTGGATGACTAATGACATGCCTCAAGTTTAATCTATAATATTTGATTAAAGGGATTATATTACACGAAAACATTAATCACGAAAGGTTTAATTAGATCACCAATTATTATTATTAGTTGGGTAGCAATGATGTATTACTAGATGCCGCTCATTGTTTATAATTTTATTATTGGATATTAAAATTATTGCCAACGTAATAATAACCTAAATGGTTACACAATAAGAACGTTTAAAATGAGTTTTAATTTAAAATTACGAATTTAAATTAAATTATTAAATTCGAAATTGGATATTTAATTAATTGAGCTGGTCTTAATTATAATTAAATAGAATTCAAATTTAATATTAAAACCAAAATGAGAATGGGTTTAGAGAAGCCCAATTCGATTTAGGGTTTAGCCCAATCTCTCTTCCCTATAAATACATAATGATGTTTTGTTTAGTGACACACTTTTGCAATTCACTAAAACGTGTGAGAGGCTAGAGAGAGAGAGGCAGGTTATTCGGCTAGTACCGGCTCCGGTGATCGTTGGACGATCAAGCGTTCGTGTGGACTACTTTGGCAACATATATCTCGAAGAGGGCTACGTGGTGATTGCTTTGGACCTCCATCTATCATCAATTTGTAAAGCTTCTTTAAGGTAATCATCTAACTCCGAATTAAATATCAGGTTTTTGCATGAATCCTGCGATAGGGTTTCGATTTTGATTCTTTTTCGCGTTTAATTCTGCTGCGTTTGATGCTCGAAACCATTCATAAGACACCCAATGCCTATATAAACAGCGTCACCCCTCATTCTCGAGGAGGAACATTTTTGGGGCACAGCTCCATACGTCATCCACCACATTTTAGGCTTAATCCTCGAATAAGGACATACAAGCCACTACGTCCTTGGTGTGCTCTTGTCGCCATAGCCCCCGAGGCATCACCAAGAACTACATTTTGGCTTGATTCTTGATATTCATCAAGGTACGTAGGCATCTTTTATCAAGGTACGTCGGCATCTTTTTAGGACCGAGTTAGTCCCCGACACAAGAGCAGCCACCAATAAAGCTCGAAGTTCTCAATCCCTAGCAATCAATACACGAATTAATTACACCCTACTTTTTATTGCACAACAGGTTCTTAAGTAGAGAGAGGGGGGAAAGGAGGTTGTTCTTATATTAAATTTTATTATTTACTTGAAACTAAAATTTATTGTCTTTAATTGTATAAATTTCTTTTATTATTTACGAATAAAATTTAAATTTTTTTACTAGCATGCATAGCGCGGACAAAATTCACTAGTTTAACAAGAATAACTCCCTAGAAAATCATATTAAGCTTAAAAAATTGATATTAATATTATTATATATATATATATATATATATAATATATATTTTTTTTAATTTCTATAAATCTTCTTCTATATATAATAGGAGAACAATGGGATATTTAAGGGGCATTTTGAGCCAATAAACCCCTTGTGAAATTACGAGTCTGCCCTTCTATATTACAAAATTACATTGATTTGCCACTCCCTTATTTGAAGAGAAAAAATAATTTATTTTGTGTTTATGGGGAATTGAACCCACAACCTCCTCCATATATTTCTTCCTCCAAACCATTATGCTACATTATGTTTATTGGTATGGAGTTAAAACTCTTTTTACATAAGTTCGACCTCTCTATTATCCTGTTTTTACTATTATTTTAACTTATGAGTAAAAATAATAATGAAAAATATTAGTTTCAAAGTTTGAAATTTTACTTTTCAAAATATGGTACGTAATTATATACACTAATTTCAAAATTTTATTCCACTGTCTTATTTTAAATGAGTTAGTTTATTTTTGTGTGAATTGAATCATTAACCACGTCCAAACAATTCATCCTTCCGATCATTGTAGTACATATATTTTTGGTTTTTAGCTAAAATTTTTCAGATAAATTCGACCTCTTATTTATTCTATTTTTACTATTACTTTAATTTTTGAGCAAAAGATAATGATAATTCACATTACTTTTAAAATATTGTATTTTAGTTTACAAAACATGTTACGTGATTATATATACAGCTAATTTAAAATTTTGATAATAATATCGCGCGATGTAAATTGGTTTATTTTCAATTAATTAAACATTTCTTACATATAATATTAACTATAATATATTTTATATGTTTACATAACAGTATATAATTAAAAGATGAGATCCTTAAAAATGTCAAATAGTGCAAAAGTTTTAAAATAAAATGAATCGTGTAGATAAGTTGATAAAGATAAACTTTCTTAAAAAAAGATCATATAATATATAATAATACAAAATATAGGAATCAGTTCATATATGTACATCGATTAAAAGTCGTATAATACACATTGACAAATTTTGGTTGGAAAGAATATTAAAAAATTCAAAAGAAATTGTAAAAAAGGATTAAAATATACAGTCAAGTTAATAAATATGTTAGAAAATAGCATATTGCATAGCATGCACATACACAAAATATTATGATCGATCAATCACATTATATACTATGAGGTAGTTAAAATTATTTGCCTAAAAAGATAAAATTTTAAATTATGCAATTAGTTTTTTATATACTGATTGGACAACATCTTTATTGTGAAACATTACGTGGGTAAATAATAATTTTCTTGGGTCGTCAAAATTATAACCGATATATGAATAAATATGTCATTCGTGTACGGCTCATTTATTTTATGATTGTATTCTTAAAAATACCTTTAAAGAGAAAGACATCAAAATAACTTTATTTCTCCCTCTTTTGTATTGACTAGATTCTTTATGAAAGAATGACAAAAAAATTAGGATAAAATATTAAAAAATATCACTCCAGAAATTGATTTATAGTGATGAAAAACACTAACGAGAATTAAACCGAACCCCCCCCTTATTATTTAAATTTTATGTTCTCTTACCCGGATTTATTATAATAACAAATTATTAGATGTTTCCTACTTGTGACATAAATTTGTACAAATGGATATAAACGTGTTATACTATATCCAACACATTTATATGTCACGAAATATCTTATTTTGAGTGCTTATCTAAATAATTAAATCAAATTTTCTGTAAAACAAAATTGGAACATTATAAAAAACATATTTTAACGAAAACTATACAGAGAAAATGCCCAAAATGCCTATCATTCAAGACACAAGGCCCGAAATGCCTATAGGCGGCCGGAGTGTTGGCCCTAAATACCCACGGGATGCGCATTCTGAGAATGCGTGTACTGGGTTACGCATTTACGAATTGCGTAACAGGGGTCACGCATCTCCCAGATGCGTGATGACGTCAGCTGACGTCATTATCACACTTACCAGATCTGAACTCCAGCGACCAAAAAATCGCCCAAAATTGCCTTTGTTCGATCTACTTATTCAGGCCACCTCCAGTGCTATTGATGGCATCAAAATGAAACCCTCACCTCCCTCATCCCTTTCCCATGTTTGGTTTCTGAGTTCTGGCCCCGCAGGGGTGTACACGAGGAGATCGAAAAATTGATCTCGTTTTTTGTCTTTTCAATCCGGCAAAAAACACAAAGAAAGAAGCACACAGGCTTGTAGAGGAGGAGGAGGCGATGATTTTGGTGTATAGTACGATAATGGTGGATGCCTGAATTGCACGAACGGTTTGGTCAAAATTTTCAGGTGAAAAGACGACGCCGGCTGAGCTTGGAGACGATGAACATTACTTGAGACACGCATGTTGAACATGTGCATGTCAAGATACGCATTTTCAACATGCGTATCTCAAGTACTGTTCACGGAACTGCAATTCAGTTCAACGAAGTACACGCATGTGTACTATGCGTGTAGCTACACGCATTCTCAACACATGCGTGTACGATGGGTATTTAGGGTCATCTGTTCAGCCGGTAGGTATTTTGGGCAAAAAATTCTGAATGGTGGGTATTTAGGACCATCACCCTACTATACAATCATGTCCATATATATTTTTTAAATCATAAAAATAAACAAATTTACATTAATTTTTTAAAAGATGACTCGTGCCACGCACAGATTATTATGCTAGTTAAAATTATAATATATAAATATTCGTAATATAAGTCGACTAGCTGTTTTATTAAAATCCTTGTCTATATCGCGTAGTCGCGCGTACAAAGTCCAAAAGCAACAAAATTCTGAAAAATAAAAACAGAACGATTATATATATACACACAACACAGGGCACCAGAAATCTAATCCAAATACAAAACCTCTCCCAGTCCCAACCCCTAAATATTTGTAGATGGCAACTCTCGGAGGCGCAACCCCATCATCTCAGAACTCCACAGAGATCGAGAATCTCGCTCGATTTGCTGTTGAAGAACACAACAAGAAAGAGGTTTACTTTCCTTTCTTTGTCATATTTTTAAATATTTTGGATAAAAATGATTTGTTTACAAGTTTTCTGTGAATTCTGTAAGAATTGGAACTTGGGTTTTGTTTATTTGATGATTGATGTTGTTTTGCATAATTTTTTGTTATAATCTTTGTGGGTTCTATGTATTTGATCAAGTTGTTGATTGATGTTTAAAATGTGTTTTAGGAAGCCTGAGTTCCATACTTTATGTGATTTTTTTCGACTTGTACAGACCCTACTTCATTTGTATGCAATGATCCATGGCTGTGTGAGTATCCTAGATTCTGTAGTGGGCAATTTTATTTTATTCTAAGTAAAGTTTGTTGTTTTTGTGTTTTAAATTTAAATATAACTTTCGATTTTTAGTCAATAATTTAAATTTTTTTGAAGCAAAATTATAGTTATGTATAACTGAATGATTAAATAGGAAGTTCAACATATATGAAATCTATATAATATATAAATGTACTGCAATGGTTCAAATTAGAACTATTTTTCACAAGAACCTTTTCAAAAAACTGCAAAACAGTTGCTTTCCTTAGACAACTTAGAGCATCTCCAAGGGTACAAAACCCTTAGTTATAATTATCCATGTGGCACCTAGGTGGCATCTAATGGCACTATTTAGACAATATGTAAAAGTATGAGTACTCCAACCATCAAACCTTTAGCAAAAAATTATAGATAATCATTTTTGATTTGCTATATTTGTTGAACCAATGAGCCCCTTATGTATAATTTTACATATCATAATTATAGATAATAGCATTGGAGTGTTCATCCTCACCCTTAGCAAAAATTTTACAATATCAAGATAGCTAATGAATATAGCTAATCATTTTACATAATAACCTTGGAGATGCTCTTATGTGGGTTGGGTAGTATTTTTATTAATATTCATTGGTTCATATTAATAGTTCTTAGGTTCTTATTGTTAACAGTTCTTTACTTGATGATGTACAATACTCATTTACATTATGTATCATGAAAGAAAAATATGATATAATTATAAAGCGAGATAAGTTTAAGTGCTATTTTAAAGGAATGTCTTGCGTCTTTATTAGGTATCTTAGTTTTTTATTTAATTATGTAAGAAAATATCAACCTCGCTATTTTCTAGGTAATACTTAATAATGGGTTTTTGCCACTAAATGTCCTATTAAAAAGACAAAATGCAATTGTAATATGCACTTACCGAACTTATAAAAAGAGAAAAGTGTATAATCTGTCAAAATTCGCACTCTATATACATAATACATCTGAAGCAATATAATTTGATTTGTAAGATTTTATAGCATGCTATATATAAAATGCATTACACATATTTTGATATGGAGAGTTTACTATATAGGGAGGGAATATCAAATCACTTCTTACAAGTAGGTGAGTAATAATTCAGAGTTGACATTGTAAAGTTGTGCCTGCACCATAATGAAGAATAGATCTTTTAGGGCTTCACTACCAGGATCGAGTCATTCAAACAGAAAATAATCTTGAAACAATTATTTACATATATTCTAAACGAGTAAGAGCGAGTTACAGTCGTAGTTTGATAAATTTGCTTCCATGGCCTTTTGTATCACTCAATCCATGTTTCTTCTATATATCCTACATTGCGCACTCGTCCACTTCAACATGTTGGCTCATTAATGTATTCAGCTGGAATTACAATTTAAATCAAATGTTATGGGGTGAGGTAAACTTGACATTGCTTATTTATACTTGCTCGGCTCATTGAAAGGAAAACTGTACTTCATATTTTTGGGCATAGTCTTTGACCGTGTGATCTGGAAAGTAATACTGGTTTCTGGTTTCGAGTAAGATTTAAAATTGCATTATATTAAAATGGCACAGTTTGTGTTCAGAATGTTTTCATTGTTAAACTGTTTAATGAACATATTATTTCTCTTTATGAAGTACTATTTTTATTAGTATGAGAGTAACTGCCTCTTTGGTACTATTTCATGTTTGGCAATATCACGTACACTGTGTTTACATATTTTCAATTTCTTGAAGAATGCACTGCTGGAGTTTGCAAAGGTGGTGAAGGCGAAAGAACAGGTAGTTGCTGGTACGATGCATCATCTTACGCTTGAGGTTATCGATGCTGGAACTAAGAAGCTTTATGAAGCAAAGGTCTGGGTGAAACCATGGTTGAACTTCAAGGAACTTCAGGAGTTCAAGCACGCTGGTGATTCTGCCTAACTTGGTTATCGGATGTTGGTATCCGGAAAGATAGTATCTCTAATATAAGTTTCATCTCTTTATAGATGAGATTGTCTTGCTGAAACATGAATGTCAAAACTTACTACTATAATGTTTTTTATTAATCCAGATGCCAAACTCTATTACTGTAGTGAACGAAATTGCTACACAGTATTAGTATTACATCTTCACTTCAAGTTGATCTATAAATAATTATACTTTGTTTAATAAATATATAAAAATGCTATTCTTATAAACTCGGTAGTGTTGTTTTTGAAACACTTTACTGTACTATTAAACTTGCCTAATAAAGTTTGAAGTTTATGATTTTGCAACACTTGGGAATCCCAGTAAATCCCCTTGAACACATATATTTAACTAAGATTTGTAAGATCTAAATAAATAACTACGGATCATCTTAGGCGATATTATCAAGGTTACACGATAAAACTGTAGTACGGAAGCGTACTTGATTCCATGACAGTAGATTATGTATACGGATTCGGGACTTGATCTTCCACAGACTTGATTCGCCTCTAGCCGTATCTCTCTCTGACTGATGGGAATAGAAGAGTAGAGGTTGCGAATAGCCTTGGGGACCAAGACCCTATTATGTTCTTTATATAGAACTCTAATTAGACCCCATTAACTCTAATCAGATTACTATTGGGTATTACACATTACAAAGCCCATACCGAATAAGATGTTATTGGACCCTTTATTTTAGACCACTTAATTAGTCCAAATAGAATAAACATTAAATATAATTGTCTTTAATTTGTAAGCCCATAAATTATTATTAGATTATAAAAATAATCTAACAATCTCCCACTTGGGCTACAAATTGTTCCAAACAACAATTACATTCAATAACCATAAGTGCGCACAAAATTGTTTATTCTTTAGAAAACATCTTCCTTAGTCAATCTGGTACATCTCATATACAAACATGGAACCAAAGCGACCTTTGTCACATTGTCGTAACTGGATCCTCAATGATCACCATATAAATATATTCAATGACATAGATCAAGTATGGATGTGTAACTGGAAATTACATGCAATGTGATCTCAATCATGCCTATTTCCAATTGGTCCTTAATACCTTAGTGAGATCAATCTTTATTCTTTCAAACTTTATGTCAAAACCACAATTGAAAGAGACAGCTCACGTAGAGCAATAGAGAGAAATAAATAAAATAACATTATTCTGCAGAATACTCAAAAAACATAAATATCACCGTAGTGTCAATAAAAACTGAGTACCTAATATAAGAACAAAACAAAAAAAAAACTCCCACTAAAACTGAATATCCTCCAATGAGACAACACCCATATGAGCAGTATGCCCAAGAAAACTTTATGGTGTCAAAGCTTTAGTAAGTGGGTCTGCTAGCATAAAATTTGTTCTTATATACTCAATAGACACTAATTGATATTGCATTCTCTCTACAATGACTTGATATTTAATGTCTATCTGTTTAGACATAACAAAAAAAACTTAACCAGAAGTAGATTTTCTTGTATCTACACAACCAACATAATCAGAATCAGAATACATAATGATCTCCAAATTTTCCGATTTCTGTTAAACGAGCATGTAATATTTTTGTTCTTTGCAAGTACCTTATAACCCATTTAATTACAATCCAATGATCCATTCCAGGGTTACTTGAATATCTGCTTAACATACCCATAATGAATGCCAAAACCGGCAGGGTACTAACCATACATAAGATTCCCAATAGCCGAAATATAGGGAATGTTTTCCATCTCTTTTCCTTCAAGATCATTCTTAGGGAACTGTTTGAGACTAAACTTATCTACTAGAGGATCTACTAAGTGGCACTTCATCTTGAGCTTGTTGAGTTTGCTCTTCTTGAGCATCATCTTGATTTTGAGTAGGAAACTGTACAGGTATATCCACAAAGAAACTGATTCTTCCTCAAAGACAACATCCCTGACTTTTATCTTCCCCCTCAAACTCAACATCCTCAAGAAATCTAGCATTTCCCGTTTCGAAAAAAACTTTACCAAAGGATCATAAAACCTGAAACCCTTTATTTTTTCAGGATACCCAACAAAATAGCAACTAACAATTCTTGAGTCCAGTTTATTTTCATGCGGCTTGTAAAGCCTTGCCTCAGCTGGACAACCCCACACATGTAAATGATTGAGACTAAGTGGTTTCTCAGTCCACAATTCATAAGGGGTTTTAGCTACTGCTTTGTTAGGTACTCTATTTAGTATGTAGGCTGCAGTCTTAAGTGCATCTCCCCAGAGTGCTTCTGGTAAAGAAGAGTGACTAATCATACTTCTTACCATGTCCTTAAGCGTTCTGTTTCGTCTCTCAGCAACACCATTCATGCGTGGTTGCCCAGGCATTGTGTATTGTGGGACGATTCCGCATTCCTCTAGGAATTTAGCAAAAGGTCCAGGACGTTGTTCACCGGATCCGTCATATCGACCATAGTACTCACCACCACGATCAGATCTGACAGCTTTAATCTTCTCACGAAGCTGATTTTCAACTTCGGCTTTGAAGACTTTAAACACGTCCAAAAATTTTGACTTTTCATGAATTAAAATATAAGTACCCATATCGAGAATAGTCGTCTATAAAATTGATAAAATACTGTTGACCATTCCATGAAGCTGTAGGGAATGAACCACATATATCAGTATGTATCAACTGTAAGACACTAGTACTCCTATTTGCACTTAATTTCCTTATGTTTGTCTGTTTACCCTTAATACACTCAATGCATACATTAAGGTCTGAATAATCAAGAGATTCAAGTATTCCATGTGACACAAGTCTCTCTAGTCTCCCTTTAGAGATATGTCCTAAGCGCTTATGCCATAACATAGCAGAATTCTCTCTTGATAATCTTCGTTTTGTACCTCTTGATGTTACTTGCAAGGTTTCATTATGTGAAGCAATTGTATTTAGCAAATATAAGTTATCAATCAAAGAACCAGTCGCAACCAAAGAAGAATTAAGAAATAGACTAAATTTATTATCTCCAAATGAACAAGAGTAACCGTATTTGTCCAAAAACAGAAATAGAAACCAAATTCCGTCTAAATGACGGTACTACATAAGTCTCTCTTAATTCAACAAAATGACCAGTCTCAAAAGACAATCTAAAAATGCCAATAGCTTCAACTGGAACTGCATTGCCATCACCCACATAGATGAATCTTTCAGCATCACTTGGTTTTCGGCTCCAAATGCAACCCTGCATAGAAATACTTATGTGAGTAGTAGCACCAGAATCTACCCACCATGTATTACTAGGCACAGAAGTCAAATTAACTTCAAAACAGACAAAGGTGAAAAATCTACCTTTCTTTATACGCCATGCAGCGTATTTGGGACAATCCTTCTTCACATGCCCAGATTTCTTACAAAAGAAACAAGTTACAGCTTGATCCTGAGTCTTTTGTTTCTTAAGCTGTGATTTTCCCACTGCAGTCTCATTATCTTTAGTCCTCTTTCGGTGATTAGCCTTTGAGGTAGTTGCAACATGAGCACTTTCAGTCTTTTCACGCTTCAATCTATCTTCCTCTTGCACACAATGTGAAATAAGCTCATTCAGAGTCCACTTATCCTTCTGAGTATTATAACTCACTATAAATTGACCGTATTGTGCAGGAAGAGAGATGAGTACCAAATGCACAAGCAAGTCATCAGACAATTCAAGCTTTAGTGCCTTAAGTTTTGAAGCGATGTTAGACATCTCCATAATGTACTCACGAATATTTCCTTGAGCTTTATACCTCATCTGAACAAGATCAGCCAAAAGCTTACTTGTCTCAGCCTTTTCGTTTTTCGCAAAACGCTTTTCAAGCTCATCAAGGAAATCCTTAACAGATACCTCATCGGAGTCATCAGACATACCGCCCCTGAATGCTTCAGGAATGCTGCGCTTTATCATCATTAGACTTAAGCGATTCGAACGCTCCCACTTCTCAAAGTTCAATTTATCAGTATTAGAACTTTCATCCGTAAGAGAAGCAGGTTGTTCTTTCCTTATAGCATAGTCTAAATCCATGCAGCCGAGAACTAACAGAACGTTCTCTTTCCAGCTCTTAAAGTTTGTGCCGTTAAGCACAGGAATGGAGTTCATGTTGGCAGTTATATTAGCAGCAGATGCATTAACTAGCAATTTCAAACAAAAAAAACATATAAGCTCGCATAATGAAAATTCATGTCATATGCATACATAATAGCACACAAAAAAAAACATGAATTTAAAATACTATAGTGTGTGTGGGCCCATTCAAACAAGATACCTAGCACAACATTAATATTTAGTCTTTGGACAGAAATATTAACTTGCAAGTGGTACTCTCCACGCAGAAATCAAATATTAATAATAAATTCGGTCAAGCAATAACCTTCCTTTGGGCTGGTTTATCACTCACATGAAAAATTTATAATTATTACATATTTATTCCCGCACGTACATCCATTATTTGGCCATTAAATAATCTTCCTTTGGGCCGATTATTATAACGCATAAATAATAAACATACACATCCTATTATTTCAAAATAAATAAATCTACACATAATTCACAATAGCATGGTACATGTAAATCATATTTTACAACTAAAAAAAAATCATGTCATCTATATCCGAAATTCTGGACCGATTTTGTACATGCAATCAAAAAATACAAAATTTGCAGCATATACTATGCGTATAAAATTTAATTCGGATAACAATCATATAATATATATGATCAACCCTAATAATTCGACATAAGATAGGCTCGGATACCAATTGTAAGATCTAAATAAATAACTACGGATCATCTTAGGCGATATTATCAAGGTTGCACGATAAAACTGTAGTACAGAAGCGTACCTGATTCCATGACAGTAGATTATGTATACGGATTCGGGACTTGATCTTCCACAGACTTGATTCGCCTCTAGCCGTATCTCTCTCTGACTGATGGGAATAGAAGAGTAGAGGTGACTGATGGGAATAGAAGAGTAGAGGTTGCGAATAGCCTTGGGGACCAAGACCCTATTATGTTCTTTATATAGTACTCTAATTAGACCCCATTAACTCTAATCAGATTACTATTGGGTATTACACATTACAAAGCCCATACCGAATAAGATGTTATTGGACCCTTTATTTTAGACCACTTAATTAGTCCAAATAGAATAAACATTAAATATAATTGTCTTTAATTTGTAAGCCCATAAATTATTATTAGATTATAAAAATAATCTAACAAGATTTGCCTAGAAAGGAGTGTGAACTTCTTTTCCATCGAAAGGAAAAAATTTTCTCTCTAGCTTTTCTTCTTTCTTCTTCTTCTTCGTCGGTCTCTTCTCCTCCGGCGGTGGTTTATCCACCGACATCCACCGATCGGAGGCCCCTTTTCCTGTCCAGTTTTTTATTTCTTTCAATAATCATCCTCCTTCAGTGAGGATTGTGAGCTTTTGGCTTGTTTACCCATTAATTGGGTTTGTTTGTCTCTCCTTGTGAGAGTTTGTTTGTCTCTCTTTGTGAGAGTTGTTTGGTTTGTTTTATGATTCGTTGATGAAGGTCTACATGGTGTCGCAGTTATGGTCGATGTTTCGAATGCGTTATAATAGATCGGGTATGCATTTTTTTTATAACTACACCAAATCGTTAGATTGTCTCTCCAAGAAGGCTGCAAATCTCAGCGTTATAAGCGAGGGATGCTCCATAGTGCAAGATCTAATCGACGATAGTAGTTTTAATGAAGAAATTTCTGATTTGATCTGTATTATGTGTTCGTTAATGTTTGATTATCTTTGTAGATGCCGTATGGCTTATTATTAATGGATCATCTTCCTTCAAAAAAAAAAAAACTAAGATTTGCCTGATAGAATTTAGTCTTATAATAAAATTAACTTTTTCTGTTTCACTTTTCATTGGTTGAAATTTTTTTTTTTTGATGTTGGAAGTGTTTAAAAAAAACTTTGGAAAAAGAAATGAAACTTGAATTGTACATTTCGTGAGAAATTGGCCAGATATTAACTGACAGTTCGGATAATTGGATCGGTTTTGGATCATCTTGCGGTTATAATATATTTGAATAAAATTTAGATTGAATTGGATCTGATTTGGTTCGGATGAAGATCGTATGAAATTCGGATTATGATCGAATGAGTTGGATCAAAGTTGGTTCGAATCATTTTGGATCATTATTTATCCGTTATTTTAATATTTGAGATTCGAGAAAGTATCTTGTTATGGAATATAATATTTTTAGTATAAAATTAGGTATTTCTTAAAAAAAAGATGATTAACAATTTTGATATATTTGATATAATATTTTTTTTAAAAATGTATTTTGCTATGAAGAGATAAATATTGAATGAAATGTACGTTAATGTATATAGACTAATCGTTATAACTTGTTAAATTTAAAACAATTACTTAATAAATTATTTTTTAATTCGGATCTAAGTTCTTTTAGTTTTGATTTGTTTCAGATCATAATCGAATCTAGTATTTTTGATTAAAATTTCAATTAAAATATTTTTTGGATCAATTCATATTAATTTTCAAATAATTATTAAATTTTCCAATTCAGATATAAAATTGGATTTAATCATATGAATTTTGGCCTATTTTACGAGGTGCATCATGATGTATTATAAACCCAAAATTCAATAAGATAATCTAGGTTTTAATACTTATGTCAATATTTACTCTCTCTCCCTTAAATAGTTATCACGCTGCCATCATCTTCTTTTTCGATGAGAGTCGGCCGCTATTAATTCCGCCCTCCTCTTCTTCTTAGCTTCCTTCTCCCCCCTCTTTCTCCAATCAAGCCATCATCCACCTTCACAAATCCATCTTTTCCTTCCATAAATCGAAGATTTTTCCAAAAATTTTCAAAAACCCATTCAAGTTTTTTAGATCTTCTTCGATTTATCAAATAAACACATTTCTCAAACTCAAAATCTCCTACTTAACATCATTCCAAAGTTTGGTGCTAATCCTGAATATTTGACTTTTTGATTTGTATCGCCTTGGGCGAAGTATTGCTTTATGCATTCGTCTCGCTTTATGCGTGTGTCCCGCTTTATGTGTGGTTCTGATTGTCTTTATGTTTATGTGTATTGTTTTTCGGTGTTGGATCTGGTTAAAATGATTTTGTTGATGTTTTCTTGGATCTGGAATGCCCGTATCGAAGCTGGTGCGGTGGAAATTATTGCAAAAGCTCACCTTGCACAATTAAAGAGTGTTCTTCTTCTGGGTATCTCTACTTTCGGCATGTCTATAGCTGGTATCCGACATGTAGATAGCTAGGGTGGTTTTTTCTCAACCTTAGTCTGTATGGGGGATTACGAACAGTGGGCTATCAATGATTTTTATGTGTTCAGGTCAATTGTGATACTGCTGCTTTCAGGGATGGTGGTGCAATATGAATCACTTTGGATGTCTATGATTTCATTTTTGGCTTCAAGAATTTTTAAATTCAGTTCAAGAATTTTAAAATTCAGTGTGTTAAACGATCATGAAACAATTCAACTAATTGTTATTAGTTTGTTATTTGTTTTCCAACCTGGTTGTATTGGCAATTGGGGATTTGTTTCGATTATGTTCAATTTTTAATGAATCTTATTACTTTCTTGGCAAAAAAAAAAAAAACCCAAAATTCAATCGAAAGTAATATTTTTTTTTTCAGAAATCAAAAAAGAAAAAAAGGCAAAGGCAACTGTGAGTTACTGAGTTGCAAGTCGGCAGGGCAAAGCAAACCGACCTACTTAAGAAAACTTAGTCGACAAGCACGTAAGGATAAGTCTCATTTTACATGTTTTATTTAAAAAAAAACACACGTATTAAGGGTAAAGATTAGTTGAATAATATTTTTCAACTAATACCTTTAATTAATACATGAAAAAATGAGAATATTGTAAAATTTGAAAAAAAAAAAAATTTTAGATACAATAAATGTAGAAATAGTTTTGGAAAATCACTTTAAATTTTTATTGAAAAAAAAGAACATATAAAATGAGACAAATTCATTTCGATATATTTTGGGAGAGATGGAGTATAAAAAAAGTAAATAAATAAAAAGAGGAGGGGCGTCCACGCGTACAGCGTACGCCACGCGTCAACTAATGGTATACATACATACATGATACATACACACCCTATATACATTTTCACATGTACACACACACTCTTTTCCTCTATCGACACAAGTAAATGAAAGTGTTGTTATTACAGTTAACGTTATATTTGTCATTGTTTCTGTGTTTACTAGTTTCATCAGAACAAGAACAAGTAGGGGGGTTTTGTATTGATCAAGATCTGAATCCTATGGCAACTCTTGGTGGTCTCAAAGATTCTTCCCAGAATACTAGTAATAGTTTAGAGTTGGATAGTCTTGCTCGTTTCGCTGTCGATGAGCATAACAAGAAAGAGGTACTCACTTTATTTCTTTTACTATTTCATCTTTTTCAATTTTGTGTTTGGGCTTTTTATTTATGCGGATTTGATTTTTGGTTCGTGCAATTTCTTTTTTCTTTCCACTTAATTGTTAAATATTCCTCTGATTTTAAGTTAGTAGCTTTCTCGTCTGAATTTAATCATTCTTTGTTGATTTTTGTACAAGGAAATCGGTGTAACCTATGTTTTCGTTCTTTCTAAAGCAAAATTAATAATTTGTTTCTGTATATTATGTTAATTACAAAGGAAATTTGTTCAATTCACCTGGTAGCAATGATTTAATGGTGGGAGTTGGTAGTCATGGCATTTTCAAGTTTATATTACCGACAGATTGCTCTCGTCAGACTTGCCCTGTTCTTGAAGAAATATGCTAGGGAACCCAAAACTTGTCCCAAATGCTTATGTGTCATCTGTTTATGACAATTTTTGGGATTTTTTTTTTTAGTTCCCTAGAATTATTCGTTCATGAATTACAATTGCATTATTGTAGAAAATATATATAATCCCTCTCTCTTATTCTCTGAAAGGCCCAATACATATAGCCAAACATACATAACATAAATACACTCCAATAATTATGTTCTTTATTTTTTTTTGTTTATTTTATAAAATATCCTTGAACAATTGTATGAACGGTTTGGTACGACACACTTTTTATTGACTTGACATTCCAAATCTATGAAGTTTTTGTACATGATTGTCTAATATATATATAACAAACAATAAAGAACAATAGATCCTTCCTTTGGCCCCGCCAGGGGCAAAAGTTGTTATTTTTTTATCCTTTATCAAGCCAGCAAAAAAATTTAAAAGTTTACTGTTCATGATGACGTCACCATCATGAACAGTATTTTTTTTTTTTTTGAGATGATGGATTTTTTTTTTTTTTTTGAGGTGATGGATTGATAGAAGGTAAAAAAATAAGAACTTTTTGTATTGGGTGGCCCCGCCAGGGGCATTGAAGCATTGGATCTATTAGATCTAAGGTGTTCTTTATTGTTTGTTATATAAGGTGTTTGTTATGGAGTCCAACCCTATATATATATATATATATATATATATATATATATATATATATATAGTCATTTAACATTTATTGTTTTATCTTCCAACATTATAACATTACGTTGGTATATAATTCTCAGGAGTTCAACTGTATGTGTTAGAAACTCAATCTAGTTCAACTTTAAGCCCGGTTTGTATTTAGAAAATAAGCACTGTGTGATCTTCTCTGTATTTCTTTCATCAGTTCCTGTTATGCGTGCGTTTGTTGTCATATTAAGTGTTCTTCAGTTCTGATTATTGCTTCATAAACTTAACACCACTCTCATGTTTTGGTACATAATTATTTTTAACATAACCTTACTTATTATGCTTCATTTGTGAAGAATGCACTGCTGGAGTTTGCAAGGGTTGTGAAGGCCAAAGAACAAGTTGTTGCCGGTACATTGCATCATCTTACTCTTGAGGTTACTGAGGCAGGTAAAAAGAAAATATATGAGGCAAAGATCTGGGTGAAACCATGGATGAATTTTAAAGAACTGCAAGAGTTCAAGCATGTTGATGAATGCCCCTCAATTACACCTTCAGATCTTGGTGTTAAGAAAGGTAGCTGAGCTGGTTAAATTTTACCCTCTTAAGGCCAATTTCTATGTTCTGTTTTATTTTTGGTTTTATAGATGACTATATATTTTATTGGGATATTAACTTGTTAAGTCGTGATCCCCATCAACAATAAGCTACAATAGTGCATGTTTCAGCTGCTTATTTTCTGAGATTTAGCAGCCTCGCTTCTATACTTTTCTGTCAGTAAGTTTAGGATGGAGAACTTCAGATCAGGAGTGTTGTTTAATTTTCCAAATATATGTTGACCATCTACCTCAACTATTGTATTATACTATGATTTTTGATGCAGAAAGTTGTACATGATTGTATGATACGCTGTGTTTAACTGTTTATTCTATTTATGGGATTAATTAGTATACAACTTAAAAATGAAAACATTGCAACAAAAAAATGATATATCTATGCACCACAGAATTTATTTTCTTCGGTACTGAGAGTTTTTTGGGTACAAACAAGGTGATCATCCTTCAGGGTGGCAATCTGTTCCTGTCCATGATCCTGTGGTACAAGATGCTGCTGACCATGCTATGAAGACCATCCAGCAGAGGTCAAACTCGCTGATTCCATACCAGCTTCAGGAAATTGTTAATGCAAATGTTGAGGTGAGTATGCTGTACAAATGTTTAAATTAATATATTTTTACCTCTTGTAGTGTTTATTGTTTTGGTTCTACAAAGCTTTTGCTAGTTCATACAAGTTCATCTCTGTATACAAACTTCTTCCGTTGCAATAGTAGTTTACATAATACAACCAATTCAACATTAATTCGGAACGCGGAAGAGGGATGAACTTATTGAATCATTCAGTTATTTGGTTGATATATATGTATCACATTTGTTTAAAAGGCCATTCATTTCCATTTTAATAGTTACAACTCATTACTTTCGGTTGATCATTTATGATTCATTCTTCCCTGCTTTGTATATCCTTCACAAATTTCAGGTTCTAATATTTTAGTCTCCATATTCCATTTCCTCAGTCATTCTAATCCTTCCCTTCAAAAAACAGTTTTCCTTCAATTCATATCTATAATAAAACTTTACAACCTTTCCTAATTAATATATTACCCTAAGATATAAACTTACCTTATAAAACACTTAAAAGATATTATATGGACCTTTCTAGAATTTTCTGATAATTGGGCTTCCAAAATCCAAGACACTGTTTGACCCTCAGTGGCCTTGGACCTCATCCTACATCGTTCTGCCTCAACAGTGGACAAGTAAATATGTCCTTATAATGTTGTTTAAGTTAGTATTTGTTGTATCTGTGCTCCTCTTATTTAATCCTTTAATGGTTCATGTGCCTAAATCTTCACCCAAATGTAAGTTGTATTTTTTTTTTTTTTTGTTTCAGTGGATTACATTATGGTGGTCCCCCTGTTTTTTTTGTCAGTGTCGGGTGTCATTCCTGTGCTAAGTTTGTTTTCCTACTTGTGTCATTGTACTTCAAAATGAACGATTTTAAAAGCTGTCATACCGTGCTTCGAACACTTAGCTTGTGATCATAGCAGAAATATGTAATTTATGTTCTGTTGTAGTCTTCTGCTATAGAGATTGATAAGAAATTTCTCGTCTTCTTTAGGTCATGGAGGAATCTGCAAAGTTTGATATCCTTTTGAAGGTCAGCCGAGGTGATAAAGAAGAGAAGCTCAAGGTTGAGGTGCATAAGAATGATGAAGGAGCCTTCAAACTGAATCATATGGCTCCACATAATGAATGACCGACTCTCTTTCCTCAATGAAAGAACATACTTTATGTTATAACTACGTACTTGTATATCTAAAGTCTGGATCAAGTTAAGGATTGAAAAATGTTCAATAAATGTCACGAGTTTGGGTTGAATGTATGCGCATGAAAATTGTGGAGGCTTTTGGTATTTGTTCTCTACGAATTCTCTATTGCTGTGTTGCATGTTAATTGTTGGCTACTTCATGTTGTTTAATTTCTCTTTTACGCTATATGGGGGCCTGGTACTGTTTCTGCTACCAAAGTGGGAGTGAATGTATGTTAAATGAAAAAATACATTTGTTTGTGTATGGTTACATTGACACAGGAGAAGTATGACAAATTAGTATGTGTTAGAAGCTCTAGCAGAAACAGCTTTAACCTTTGGTGCATGCAAATTCAAAATCAAGGGGTGGTTTTATTATGGTTATTATATTTTATCAGTTAGGTGACAGGATGAGGACTTAGGAAGAATGTTTGGTATATGGGTTTAGCCGATAACCCCGACTGCTTGATTTCGATGGAGGTATGTGTGTGAGTCAAGACTTTAAGAGCTCAAAAGAGGTATGCCTGTACAGAAGTTAAATAGACAAAGGAGGTATGTCTGCATGTGCAGTGAAGAGGAAATTGTTTTCTTAATGCATGACTTTAAAGTTGTGTGGGCAGAATTAACTTTTCAGTCTGAGATCTCATAGTATGTCATCTTTCATTGTCCAAGAAAGAATTGCTTAGGTTTGAGTTCTTTCGCTATGTGAAGCCTGAAGGCATATGGTGTAGAGTTCTGTGATGGAAGGTAAAGTGAAAATTTTGTGTGATAATTTTGTTCTATTATTTTTATTATTATTGTAGTAGGCATGCGTGTTCTAAGAGCCCGTTTGTCTTATCAATGAGTAGGGGTTTGTTGATGCAAATTTTTCGTGAATAATGAATTCATAACATGGTATTCATATAGTATAGGTAGTAGATTTTTTCATGTTTTAGTAGATTAAGTTCTGTGATATTTTTCGACCGAATTAAAGAACTGATTTTGATTATAAGATTGGATTGTTATCCTGTGCCAATGGGGCACAGGTTGATGGGCAGTTAAAATTACTTTTTCAGCTTATCTTGCATTCTTTTACGGGAATGTTAAAAAAATCTCCTAAAACAATTTCCTCGGGTTTTAGGTCAAAATCAAGAGTAAAATTTACACACGTCAACTTTAGAGTGCCATTAGGGAGATTTTAATTCGATTCATCTTCCCACTATTAGTTGCAAAAATGTTTCCGCACTTATTTTTAACAGCTTGTTATATTCAACCTGTAGATTGTAAATTTATTGTACCAGGCAACCATGCAATACCAGTCAGGATGCTTGAATCACCTAACAACGAGCATACACAACCAAGCAACAGTTGTAACTGCAAAAATATACAACATTTTAATAAGCCAACAACAAAGTAACAAACTCATGACTAGCTAATTTCAATAGTAAATTGTACGACCTGATGTCGCAACCACTCAACCTAATTAATACAACGGTCACATCACTGCTATCATAATTAACAAAATTTCATATACCTGGATATAAGCATGTTCACATTACAAGAACTTATACAATTGGTGGCCGATGAGCTCACAAGCTCCTGTGTTACATATCATTGTCAATGATATCTCTCATCATTTGTATTGGAATAAGACCTTCAGCTCTAATTGCATCTTTGTTTGGATCTGGACTGATAAAATACACTGTTGGTAATCCCCGCACCTGAAACCATATTTTAATTTCAGATACATTTCCTTGTATGGCATTTGTTTCTGTCAATCGCAAAATAGAAATAGAGGCAAATAAAGGGCAGATGGGGTGTGAAGGCAATTAGTATAGGAGAAGGAGAGTTGGAAGAAGTTGATGAACTCTCTTACAGGAAAAGGAGGGTTGAAAAAAGTTTGACTAACTCTCTTACAGGAAAATGGAGTCCGAAGAACTTTTTAAAGATCATAATAATATGGAGAAAGCTTATGTAGGAAAGATGATTGAAACAGAACATAAATTTGCACAAAGGAATAAGAGTGCTATGCTCGATAGTATGTTGTATAGTTCTAAAAGTTCCAGTCTTCCTGGCCAAAGTAATGCTAACCACATGCAAATAGTCTAAGAAGGGAGCTTGGATCCCATAAGACACTAATTTGCTTGATCAACTGTGATGCAGTTGATTTGCATTCTGAGAGTGTATACGTGCCTAAGAAAATTCCTAGAGAAGTAAAAAAATCATTATGATAAACTGATATGTAATGAGATCCTTTTTGAATTAGATACCACGATGGTTTTGAAAGGCTTTAAGAACAAAGCATCAAACAGACTGAAGCAGCTTAGCAAAAAAAAAAAAAGGAGTGAAGCAAAGTCTATTTTCTGCTATCCTTTCATTTGATTGTAAGTAAAATTTGATATAAAACCATTTAAATTACCTGCATGTCATTTGCAAATTCATATTCATCGTCCGTGTCGACCTTCACAATCAACGCATTGCTTTCATATTCCACGGCTAACTGTCAAAAAGGTTATTTGTACTCATGAAAATGATATTAACCATGTATCGAGCTTTACCATCTTATTCTCTTTTTGAACTAACTACAAACAAATTTTTCAGTTAAACAAAATTTTGAGTACATACCCAGTTCTTTATCTTGTGAAGGTATTTCTATAAGTTTTCCTTTTTCGTTTCCCAAGTACATCTTACAGCGGTTGATAGGTCAACAACTTGACCGTCTGGGAAATTACTTTTAAGTCACAGAATTAACGTACATAGGTATGTAGCTTCCTATTATCACTTGTCATAGTTTAAGAATCAGTTTAGAGTTTCCAAAAGTCTACAAAAGATGATAATCAATTTGATAATAGTCACTGGTAGGGGATACTGGCAGGAACAATTCTGGGGTGGAAAATGATACTTCACACGCAATTTCAGTCTAAGATATAAGATTTTTTAGTTAAAAAGATACATTATGATGCAAAAGATGTTGACCAAAAGCTTTTCTTCACAATCTAGATTATCAAGACCCTTTGTGATGTACGCATGTTTTACATCTCGCCTAAAAGATTTACCATACATGAAGAGCTTGTACAATTTATAATTATTACATGGAGGAGGTAGGAGGTTCAGGGTGGGGGTCAGTATGACGATCACCGATATCTCTTTCCGCACTGAGAGTAGTTAAACTCGCCATATAATTTATGCCACTAAAAAAAAAAAGGAAGGATTGCAAAACAGACACATTTTAATTTATTTTTAGATACACTGCTGAGTATGATTATTGTATACTCTTTCATAAACAAATGTACTAAGCTACGTTCAACTGCAAATGCATCTATCACTACAGCAATATAATTGATTATTGAAATAAAAACAGTTCAAATGCATTAAAGAGTAACAAACGAACATTATATTACACATGCCTCATTACAAATCAAAGTTTAGAATATCCATTGCATGAACAACTTAAAAGATGAATCCACCTTATCTGTTAACCACTGAAGAAGTTTATTGTTCCATCAGAGAAGGATCCTCGTCTACAAAAATCCTTTTAACATTTTGGTATCCATATTACAATTAATATGCCCTTTTAACTTGTAGATTCAGAAAGACAGATTAAGGACATTGATAAGTAAGCAATTGCAGATAAACAATTGGGTCGAGTAATCAAGTGTAAGCTAGGAAGTCTAAGAAAAGCAGCGTTCTTTAGATATTTTCATCATTATATGCATTTAAATTCACTATAAAATAGGTCTTTCAACATCAAATTTTGTACTTCTAAATGCTATACATATCTAAGAGACTAAGACTATGCTAGCATCCATGGCTAACTATATCTACCTTGGATGCCAGGACCATTTAGATATATTCAATCAATTTCAGAATCCTCAGCTGTATTTGGTTCGTTCAATTGGAACATAATAAAGACTGTGAAGATGGAAAATTAGAAGGATGAAGGGCATAAAGGGTGGTGAGAGTGAAGACTGACTGTAATTTTCCGTGAAAAGATTTGTAGATAATATGGAGGTACGGAATGAACTTCAGTTTAAACTTATGGGATGAAAGATTGGTAATTTAGCATAAACGACATCTCATCAAATTACCAGCAGATTACAGTCCAACCAATCAAACATAACTCTATAAGAGAACCGTAGGGGTAAGTTATATACATGTGAGTGCATCGATAAGTATGGAAGTGGCTATCATTTGATTACTTGGGTATATACCAAGACGTCTTCCTTGACACTGGGGAAGGGATATGAGATCTTTAGACAACTTAGACGTAGTCACATTCTTCAAAAGATTACACATGACATAAAACCCACAATAACTATTGAAAATGAACTTAAATAACTGAAAACCAGTTCAATTTATATGTAACTGTACCATTTCAAGTTCTTGAGCCATCAAGATACAAGGGCCACACCAAGTTGCATAAAAATCAATTACGAGTGGCACAGTTCTTTCACCTTTAACTAGCTCTTGGATCTCCATAGCAGATAACTTTTTCTGCAACAACAAACCATAAGGCAATCCAAATAAATACCTCAAACTTAAAAACCTCACAATAGCTAAAACAACTAGAAAGAAACAAACAACTTTCTTTATGCGCCTAAAGAAATAAAGGAATACAATAATTTGGGTATTAGTTCAACTTTCTCACTTTCACATATTACGCCTAAAAACACAACTTCTTGTGTGTTAAGAATATTTCGGGCAGACCAAACCCATCATTAAAAATGAAAATCCAACATCCAAACATACTAAAAAAGCAACAAGTAAACCAAAATCAAGAACACAATATATTCAAAGTTTAATACAAGTAAATAAATGCGTACCACAAGATAGTCTTCTCTAACATGTTTGCCAGAAGGTGGTTTACAAACCAATCTTCTTGGTGTGGATAATGTTGAAGTTTGGAGAGGTGTGGGTGAAATTAACCAGTTGGGTCTTTTTGTTTTTAGAACATATTGTGAATTGCATAGAGGTGGTGGTGAGAAAAAGGGAGCTGCCATTTGCATTTTATCTGTTTGTATGTATATACACTTGAGAGAGGAGAGAGAGATTTATGGAGGGTTTTACGGTGTTTGGCCGAAGATGATAAGAGCATCTCGACTACACTCTTAAATATATTGTAAAATAATAATTTTAAGTGATTTAATATCAATTTACTTTTAATAATAATTTTTATATTCATTTTTTAATTTATTTTATATTAGTAAAAAAATTATATTCGAAAAAAGTATAAAAGAAAGTGCATAGGGAGAAAACATTGTCTTAAAAATTTATAATATCATGTTACTTAAAAATTGTTAATAATTCTTAAAATTGAGAAAAAATAATAAAATTTTATTAAATTTAAGAACTATTACAAATCTCTTGAAATAAAAAATTTATTCTCTCTTCTCAAATTTCAAACTAAAAGCTAAGAATTTTTTGGAGATGCTTTAAGAGGCCGTTTGGCAACTACTTATTACTAGTCCACGTGGCTTTAAGTTAAAAATGGTGTGTTTGGATATTTACTTTTATAGTGGATTTAAAGTCATTTGAAACCCGTAAGCAAAAGGGTGATAACCCAGAATACCCACAAATTAAATACACATAACCAAAATACCCACCGCTAGTCAGCGTGGCCCTAAATACCCACGGGACATACTACTGGTGGTGGAGCATC
The DNA here is from genome assembly GCA_037693485.1 of Kitagawia praeruptora. Classification (NCBI taxonomy): domain Eukaryota; kingdom Viridiplantae; phylum Streptophyta; class Magnoliopsida; order Apiales; family Apiaceae; genus Kitagawia; species Kitagawia praeruptora. The sequence continues at coordinate 138,195,322 of CM075351.1, read as the reverse complement.
TTAAGACACGCCACTGGAAGTGTAGTGTCTTGAATACACGTTGTTGTGGGAGCCGTATCACATTGTCACGCTGCTGGGGAAGTGAACAATAAGTCGAGATACGCATTTGCAATATGCGTATCAGGAGATACGCATGTTGGAACGACGTATCTCACAGCAGCGTCGTCGTCTCCAGAGCTCCTTATAATGGCGATTCCGGCATGAATATTGTTTCTCTTCGTTCATCCACATCACAAACTTTCCCAACACGTTATATATATCAATAGAATCGTATTTCGATTCTCTACACATGCATACCAATTTTATTACGTTTTAATCGCCGGATTGGAAATCCATAATTCAACCTACTTTCCAATTCGTTTTTCCGTTAAAGCTGGTTCATGCCCCTGCGGGGCCGGAGGGAATAAACAGGCATGGGGATGAGGAAGTAGACAACTCGTATGTCCTGTGGTGATAATTTGGAGACCGGTAGACGATGAAATGATGGTGAACACATATCTGTCCTTTTCCGTCGAAGTCACCGACCATCACACCTCTCAAAATTCTGGCAAGTTCGTATGGTTTCCGGCGATGAACAGTACTCTCGGATGCGCCACACCGAACGGCGCATCCCATGGGTAGATAGGGCCACATCTTCCGAAAAACTGTATTTCGGGCCTTGGATACCCCATTTTGAGGTATTTTGGTCATTTTTTCTAAGCAAAAAGTAGCCCCTAGGTACTTTTGACTTTTACAGTTCGATCTTATTTTTCTTTGAATGCAGAGCTTCTCTGAACCATCTCCGACATTAATTAGTCTAGTAATACATATTATTCATCTTTTCATCTATTTTTTTTTTTGTGGATTCGAATAGTTAGCATAATTTATTCACCTCGAATAATCGTGTGAATATATAAGTAACAAATCAAGTAATTTTTTTTTGACAAATCGAGTAATTGAACTTGATGGATGTGTTTGATTTTCAATTTTTTTATATGAAATATTATGGGAAGAGATTTATAGCTTGACAAAAATATGGTGGAAAAATTGATCTACCATTAAGGAGCATACTTTTACATTAGCAATTAATAAATTGTGTTTTTATTACTATTGAAATGTGAAACTTAATTATATATTTTATTTTTTGTACCTTAATTCTAGTTCATTTTAAATAAAATATGAATTTTATTTTTTTTAAATAAAAAATTACTTTAAGTCAAAATTTACCAAACACTAACGTCTCTCTTATTCCTAATTTTCCTTTTTCATGGATGCAAACCTTTTATTTGAATTTGGATTATAAATTGAGAGGTGTGAACACTTTAAAGATTAAAAATTATTTATACAACATGACTATTTTAAAGATTGAGTTTTAAAGGAAGATAAAATATAAGCATTTTTTACTCGTAAAGGAAGATAAAATATATACGATTTCGTTTATCACAATTTAAAATGATTTTTAATAAATAAAATTTTTCAACAGTATTAAAATTGAGAAAATGCCCAAAATGCCTAGATTTGGAGCCCCATGGCAAAAAATGCTGAAATACGGAAGTGGTGATCCAAATTACCGACCGATCACGCATCTGCAAGATGTGTGACCTGTGATACGCATTTCAAGCATGCGCATCACAGGTCACGCATCTGCAAGATGCGTGATGACGTCACATGACGTCATTACCTCATAAAACGCTCCAGAGCTCCGGCGACCAAAAATCGCCCAACTCCGTTCTACCTTCTCCGGCCACCTCCACAAAAATTAAGGACATAAAAATGATGCCCACAGCTTGCTCTATATTTTACAATAATTGTTCGTTGTTTTATGGCCCCGCAAGGACGTGCACGAGCAAGTCGGAAACCAAATCGGAAAATGGATCTCGATTTGGGTATTTTTAATCCGGCAAAACAAACTAAAAACGAAGATTACAGGGTTGTAGAGGGTGAAGAGGCAATCAATTTAGTATATAATATGTGATTGATCGATGCCTCGAAAGAGCGTAAAATTGTGTCGAAGTTTTTGGCCGGAAAAACAACGTCGACGGGTGTTGGGGACGATGAACAGTAACTGCAGATACGCATGTTGTAGATGCGTATCTAGTGTCACGCAGTTACAACATGCGTATCCTAAACTGCCAAAAATTCTGTAGAATTTGTTTTGTGAAGGACACGCATGTGTCAAAGGAGTGTCCGGATATTCCTTTCCCACATGCGTATCCCGTGGGAATTTAGGGCCATGTATTCCGAAAATTGATATTTTAGACCATTTGTTTTGGGAGGTGGACATTTAGGGTCATCACCAATTAAAATTAGGGATGAGAATGAAACTATTTAGTCAATTTTTAGAACCAAATCGAAATTATTATATACATTCGAACATAAATTGTCTTAATATTAAAATTAAACTAATTCAAATAAATTATATTTGATTTCAGTAAATCTCATAATAATATTAACAACTCTATTAAGCATAAAATATAATTCATACATTACTTATTTATGAACAAAAAATCCAAAAATTGAAATCGGGCCGAAAAATTAGAATGAAAAAAAAAATGTAACCAAAAAATTGTGTAAAAATCGTAATCGTACCAACTGATATTATGGTTTGGTAACGGTTTCGATATTACCCTAAAACCGAACCGAAAGTATATTATTTTTTAAATAATTAAATTATTATCTATATATAATATTTAATTATATTGTAAAAAATATTTAAATTTATATTATATATTGTATCTTGTTAAGAGAATTCTCCCAACCCTTCTGAGTTTGTTAACTTCTGCTAATAAATAACCCTTTTATATGCAATTCAATGCGATTTAGTACTTCACCAACTTACAACTGGTGAGAGGACCATCATGATCATTGTTATAGGGAGTAATTGGTATAACAATATTTTGGAGGTTTCTGGAATCACGGAGCAAAATACGGATATTTCGCTAAGAACGCGAAGAACACGGAGGAGATTTGTGAATATTTGTGGCTGATCATTGATTCGTTGAATGTCAGAGAAAAACTGCTTATTCTCTCTTGCTGCCAACTGTCAATCAATCCTAACAAGAGGCCTACGTACCCTTTTTATAGGGAGTCAAGCCACACGTAGTTCTTAGAGAAGAAGTTACCTAGACGGGCTAGGTTTTAGGAGATCCATCCTGACCCAAGTTTACTCACTTTTGCGCTGATGCTAATATTTCACTGGCCCAAGTCCTCTCACTTTTGGGTTGATGCTAATAGTCCACTAATTCTGCTCATGATCCATGGCCTAATAAAGGTTACCTATGGCTAACATGATGCTAGAATCATAAGGCCTCTCCTGCGAGGCTAATGGAGAGCTCATGAGTGAAAGGTTATGTCCTAAATCCAATCATGTAAGATGAGTTAGGAAGAACTTTCATGTAATCTTATTTGATTTTCTTTATATTAATAAAAGACTTGTTTGTTTTTATTACGGGCTTTATCTATTTAAAGTGTATTAAATAAGATGTTCCATAGTTTAGAGTAAAGCTTCTAGAATTGTAATGAGATTATAATAGTGAGATCTAGAAGATGATAACACTAAACTTAAACTGTTCCTGATCGTAGGATAACTAATTGGGAGTTAGTCAATCCGAAAAGATCGGTACATACTATACTTGCTTCTTACGAAGGATGTCTGTTCTCATAGGCATTTGTGTGGTGACACTATAGTTAGTATGTAGGTGCTCATTGGGGAATGAGTTCACTGAACATGACTCGATCACTTGAACAATTAATAGAGTTTACTCACGTGTCAGTAATTGTTCATATAGTGATGGTTGTACAAGTATCCTTAGACTTGAGATTGTTAGAGTCATCTTGTATATAATGAACAATGCTTTGGTTTAGTCCTTAGTCTCAAGGACAATTAATAAGTTCTATTCTGGGCATTGGAATTTATATAAGGAGATAGTTAACGATCAATAAAGGATCTACCCCTTCTAGTAAAGGAAGTGAATATCCTATGTTATTCTTAATATGGTAGTTCAGGAATCTCTGGCCAGAGTGAATGAAATTAGAAAGTGTTTTCTAATTTGCATTAACATGAGCTATACATAAGGAATAAGAAATCATATGATTAAATTAGATAGGCTTGACACGAGATCTATGCCTTGTATTTAATCGGGATATTGTTAGGGCAGAAGGAATTTATTGTACGGTAACCATTCACTGAATAGGTTCTATATTCCTAGCGATGAATTCATATTATTCGGATAGTCGCGATATACCTTCAAAAGTATCACTCACGATGTAGAATGAATTTAATTATAACGATAATTATTTTTAACGAATTAATTGTAATTCGTATAAATAATAATAAATAGTTTATTATTATTTATTTCTACTACCGACATAATTATGAACCTAAAGGGTCACACCATAAAAGAGATTAAATTTGAAGATGATGGAAATAATTTATATTGGCTAATGATTATTTATTTAAGAAATAATTAATTAATTAATTTTATAATTAATTAAATATGATTTAATTATTTATAAATATATAAATATATATTAAGAAGGAGTTCTTAATATTATAAATTATATATTTAATTTGAGAAATTAAATATGTAGAGAGAATAATTTTTAAAGAGTTTAAAAATGAATTAATGATTAAAATATGTTTTAATCATTAAATGATTAATTAATAAAGATTAATTAATTAAAGGTAATCATTACAAGCACTTTCTTCAAGTCAAAAACATAGCTGATTTTTTCTATAAGAGAAGAGTGCTTGATGAACAAACAACGTACAAGAACATTTGCAAAGATTAAGAGAATCTTGCAAAATCAAGAATTAGCCAAATTCTCTCATTTTCTGTTCTTCATTTAATTCTCTTGGTGGATACCATTAGAGCATTCCACACACTGAGGATTGATTGCTGGGATTTAAGAACAAGTTCATAGCTATTGCCGGAAAGCATTCAAGGTAATTTTCTTATTTTTCTTGAAATATATGCATGATTAATTAGGATTTCTATGCAAATAAATGTTATAAATACTTCTGCATGTGTAGAAATTCCTTCAATGGTATCAGAGCCAGGTTTGATGCATATAGATCACAGAAAAAATTTGAGAATTTTTAGAGCTTGTATGGATTTATTATGAATTTTTGAAGTTCATGGAAGTTATAATCAAATTAATTATGAATTAATTCGAAATTAATTTTGTGAAATAAATTGACTCTGGATTTAGATTCTACAAGTGTTGTAGAGAATCAGGATATTTTTATTATATTTTTTGAATGAACAGATTATTAATTATGAATTTTTAAAGAAGTTTGAAATTAATAATTATAATCTGTTATTAAATAATATATAAAATATATAAAGATGATGGTGGGCTGCAATATTTTAGAAGAGTAGTGGACTCAATAATACGGCCCAACTTAAAATCGTGATGATTACTGTCGGTGAATTGAAGAAAAGAGAGGAAGAACCGCGCGACTGCAACAGGCGCGTGGGTTCCACGCGCAGAGGAGCCACGCGCCAGCGCGTGTAGTCCACGCGCCAGGTGGGTCACAGGAGCCGGCGACGTCATCGTGACGTCAGCGTGACGTCAGGAGGACTGAAGGTGGGTAACGCATTTACAGATAGCGTTACAGGGTATAACGCATATGGTTAATGCGTGACAAGTTATACCGCATATCGTTAATGCGTGAAAGGTCCGTCCTGATGGCTATTTTCTTCTTTTGCCTTTTCTGGGAGCTTGGAGACTCCGTTTAGGGCGTGCAATATATCGTTGGATTCGTTTTTTCGAGACGGATCTAATGAAGGGGTCAAATATTTTATAAAAAAATAATTTTGAAATGATTATAGCTTCCGAAAGTGTTTTAAGACTAGTTTTGACTGTTTAACGACTTTTAAACACAACCAATGATCCATACATAAGTTTAAAACTGTACTACATGATCTAACATGCCTACCTATGTTTTATTGAATGAATATATAGATGATATATGTCTAGGTTGAACATGAGATGTTAGATTTAGGCTGATTCCTTAAACGTACTAAGCATGTTAGACATCTAGGTTATAACGAAAATGTTTTGTAACCTTAATATGATTAAAACCCCTCTTTCAAATATCAAGTTAATAAATGGTCAAAGACACAACGGTCTTGTGTCGGTCATAGCCTTCCAACATGGTAGAAAGTAGTTCTTATTTTTAAATCATTGTCGTTTCGTGCTACAGCCGAGGGCTTTGATTTCGAAATTAGAAATACTTGTCTATTACATAGAGATGTGTACAATGGATTAGAATCTAATGGTCGTTACGTGCTACAGCCGTGGGTTATTGGAGACTGATTCAATTGTACGAGATGTTGGGTTAGACTATGGAACATCACATGGCGTTTCGTGCCACAGCCAGGGTTGTGTGATGGAAAGTAGGATCCCTATTCTCACTAGCATTGTGAATGCTCAGTTATACATATAGAGGGTTGTATAAATTAGATAAACTAGTGGGAGCCACTTATGAATAAAGACCCGATTCATATAGTGTTTTAAAATGAAAATTGAATATTTGCTAAGTGTTGTTATGTGTTTATCATTTACAGATTTACTATATATATCATGTCTTCTGCACTATCACTCCGTAGCATTCTTGATGCTAACAAGTTGACTGGTCCCAACTATACTGATTGGCTTCGAAACTTGAGAATTGTTCTTAAATCAGAGAAGTTGGATTATGTGCTAGACTCACCATTACCTAAAACCCCTGTTGATGATGCACCATATGATGAGCATCAAGTCTATCAGACTTGGATAGATGATGCAAATGTTGCCCAATGTGTAATGTTGGCATCTATGAACCCTGAGCTTCAGAGGCAACATGAGAAAATGGATGCTTACACTATACTTGTACATCTACAAGAGTTGTATGATGTAGAGGGGAGGACAGCTCGATATGAGATATCAAAAGAGTTGTTCCGTTGTAAAATGGCAGAGGGAACATCTGTGAATGACCATGTGCTCAAGATGATCAATTTGATTGAACGTTTGGGGCAACTTGGTTTTGTCATGAATGGGGAGCTATGCCAAGACTTGGTCTTGCAATCGCTTCCAGATTCGTTCTCGCAATTTGTTGTGAACTTTCACATGAATAAAATGAATGTTAGCTTGGCTGAACTTCATAACATGTTGAAAACTGCTGAGTCGAACTTTCCTTCTAAGAAGAGTTCTGTTCTTCTTATTGGTGAAGGCTCTACTTCCAAGAAACGGAAGAGGACTTTTCCCAAGAAGAAGAAGGGTGGTGAGAAGCCTAATCCTGCCAAGGCTAAAGAAGACCCCAAGAGCAAACATGTTTGCTTCCATTGTAACAAGGTGGGGCACTGGAAGAGGAACTGCAAGATTTACCTTGCAGAATTGAAGAAGAAGAAGGGTAGTGAGACTGCCGCTTCTGATTCAGGTATGTTCATGATTGAAGTGAATATGTCACTAAGTCAAAATTCTACTTGGGTATTAGATACCGCCTGTGGTTCTCACATTTGCAATTCGTTGCAGGGACTAAGGAGAAGTAGGACTCTTGAAGAAGAGGAAGTGATTCTACGGATGGGAAATGGAGCAAGAGTTGCTGCTAAAGCCGTAGGATCATTTAGTTTACATATGCCTACGGGCAAGACTATTGTTTTAAATAATTGTTATTTTGTTCCCTCGATTGTAAGGAATATTATTTCTATTCCCATGTTAGACTTGGATGGATTTTCGTTTGTTATTCAGAATAATAAATGTTCAATTCTTAGAGATAACGTTCTTTATGGTAGTGGTATTTTAAATAATGGTCTGTATGTATGTGACGTAGAGCATAGTTTACTACAAATTGAACATACTAATAAAAGAAAAAGGGATGATGAAAATATTACCTATTTGTGGCACTGCAGACTTGGTCATAGTAGTGAAAATAGACTTCGAACATTGCATAAGGAAGGGTTACTTGACCCTTTTGATTTTGAATCATATCCTACATGCGAGTCTTGTCTATTGGGTAAAATGACCAAATCTCCATTTAGTGGACATGGAGAGAGAGCTGCAGATTTGCTAGGATTGGTACACACAGATGTATGTGGACCAATGTCTACGCAAGCCATGGGTGGATTTTCATACTTCATTACTTTTACAGATGATCGATCTAGATTCGGATACGTGTATTTGATGAAACACAAGTCTGAAGCCTTTGAAAAGTTCAAAGAATACAAGAATGAAGTGGAGAAACAAACCAAACATAGTATTAAAACTCTCCGATCAGATCGAGGTGGTGAATACTTGAGTGGAGAGTTTCTAGATTATCTCAAAGAAAATGGTATAGTCTCTCAGTGGACTCCTCCATATACTCCATAGTTGAATGGGGTATCTGAAAGGAGAAATCGAACTTTGTTAGACATGGTTCGATCCATGATGAGCTATGTAGATCTTCCAGTATTCCTTTGGGGTTATGCAATGGAAACTTCGGCATATTTACTGAATAAGGTGCCTACCAAATCTGTTCCTCAAACTCCATAGGAGATATGGAAAGAAAGGAAACCGAGTCTTAAACACATTAAGATTTGGGGATGTCCAGCTTATGTTAAGAAAGTTGACCCTGATAAGCTGGAATCTCGATCCATAAAATGTAGTTTTGTGGGATATCCTAAAGAGACTTTAGGGTATTACTTTTACACCGATCATAGGGTGTTTGTTTCCAGACATGCTACCTTCTTAGAAAAATAGTTTATCCTTGAAGGAAACAGTGGGAGCAAGATTGAACTTGATGAAGTTCAAGAAGCACAAACTACTACGATTCAAGAGGAAGTACCTATTCAGAAAGAACAACCTTCTGTAGAACAGCCTGTGCGTAGGTCAAATAGAGTGTCTCACCAACCTGAGAGGTATTATGGCCTTGTCATTGAGAATGACAATGAGTTATCAATAATTGATGATGATGACCCTATGACCTATAATGAGGCTGTAAGTAGTGTTGACTCAGAGAAATGGCAGAGTGCCATGAAATCCGAAATGGATTCTATGCATACCAACCAAGTATGGACTTTGGTTGAAGCACCAGAGGATGTGAAACCTATTGGGTGCAAATGGGTATACAAAAGAAAGATTGGAGCAGATGGCCAGGTGGAGACCTATAAAGCCAGGCTCGTGGCAAAAGGATTCAGACAAAGGCAAGGGATTGACTTTGATGAAACTTTTTCGCCTGTAGCCCTGTTAAAATCAATTCGTATTTTGCTTGCGATTGCTGCTTACTACGACTATGAGATCTGGTAAATGGACGTGAAGACGGCCTTCCTCAATGGGAAACTTGAAGAGGAAGTGTATATGACACAGCCAGAGGGTTTTATTTCCAAAGGGAATGAACACCTAGTGTGTAAGCTGCTACGAACCATATATGGGTTAAAGCAAGCTTCTCGTAGATGGAACATCCGTTTTGATGAGACAATCAAAGAGTTTGGTTTTATCAAAAACATAGATGAACCATGTGTCTACAAGAAGGTTAGTGGAAGCGCGGTAACATTTCTTGTATTGTATGTGGATGACATACTACTTATAGGAAATGATATACCGATGCTGCAATCAGTCAAAGTGTGGCTATCAAAGAACTTCACTATGAAGGACTTGGGAGAAGCATCCTACATTCTCGGGATGAAGATCTATAGAGATAGATCTAGAAGAATGATAGGTCTTACCCAGGGTACATACATCGAAAAAGTGCTTAAAAGGTTTAACATGGAAAACTCTAAGAGAGGTCTCATACCGATGAGCCATGGAGTATCCCTTTCCGAAAAGATGTCTCCTAAGACACCTGAGGAAAGAGAGCGTATGAGTAAGATTCCTTATGCTTCAGCAATAGGATCTATCATGTACGCGATGTTATGTACTAGGCCTGATGTTGCTCTTTCAATTAGTGTGACAAGCAGATATCAGTCCGATCCAGGTGAAGATCACTGGAAAGTAGTGAAGAACATCCTTTAGTACTTGCGAAGGACTAAGGATATTTTTCTTGTTTTTGGTGGATCTGAGTTGAAAATAGAGGGTTATACTGACTCTAGTTTTCAATCAGAAAGTGATGATAGCAAATCCATGTCAGGGTATGTGTTTACTCTAAATGGTGGAGCGATTAGTTGGAAGAGTTCTAAACAGTCTACAACGGCTGACTCCACAGCAGAAGCAGAGTATATAGCTGCAAGTGAGGCTGCAAAAGAAGCCGTTTGGATGAGGAAATTTGTTTCTGAGTTGGGAGTTGTTCCTAGCATTGAGGAGCCTATTGTATTGTATTGTGATAACAACGCGGCAATAGCGCAGGCTAAGGAACCTAGATCACATAAGAGCTCCAAACATGTATTGCGGCGTTTTCATCTGATCAGGGAGATCATTGAAAGAGGAGATGTCAATATCGAGAGAGTTGACACACATAACAACATAGCAGACCCGCTAACAAAGCCATTGTCTCAGGATCGCTTTGATCGACATAAGGATAAGATGGGTATTAGATACCAGAGTGATTGGCTTTAGTACAAGTGGGAGATTGAAAGGTTATGTCCTAAATCCAATCATGTAAGATGAGTTAGGAAGAACTTTCATGTAATCTTATTTGATTTTCTTTATATTAATAAAAGACTTGTTTGTTTTTATTACGGGCTTTATCTATTTAAAGTGTATTAAATAAGATGTTCCATAGTTTAGAGTAAAGCTTCTAGAATTTTAATGAGATTATAATAGTGAGATCTAGAAGATGATAACACTAAACTTAAACTGTTCCTGATCGTAGGATAACTAATTGGGAGTTAGTCAATCCGAAAAGATCGGTACATACTATACTTGCTTCTTACGAAGGATGTCTGTTCTCATAGGCATTTATGTGGTGACACTATAGTTAGTATGTAGGTGCTCATTGGGGAATGAGTTCACTGAACATGACTCGATCACTTGAACAATTAATAGAGTTTACTCACGTGTCAGTAATTGTTCATATAGTGATGGTTGTACAAGTATCCTTAGACTTGAGATTGTTAGAGTCATCTTGTATATAATGAACAATGCTTTGGTTTAGTCCTTAGTCTCAAGGACAATTAATAAGTTCTATTCTGGGAATTGGAATTTATATATGGAGATAGTTAACGATCAATAAAGGATCTACCCCTTCTAGTAAAGGAAGTGAATATCCTATGTTATTCTTAATATGGTAGTTCAGGAATCTCTGGCCAGAGTGAATGAAATTAGAAAGTGTTTTCTAATTTGCATTAACATGAACTATACATAAGGAATAAGAAATCATATGATTAAATTAGATAGGCTTGACACGAGATCTATGCCTTGTATTTAATCGGGATATTGTTAGGGCAGAAGGAATTTATTGTACGGTAACCATTCACTGAATAGGTTCTATATTCCTAGCGATGAATTCATATTATTCGGATAGTCGCGATATACCTTCAAAAGTATCACTCACGATGTAGAATGAATTTAATTATAACGATAATTATTTTTAACGAATTAATTGTAATTCGTATAAATAATAATAAATAGTTTATTATTATTTATTTCTACTACCGACATAATTATGAACCTAAAGGGTCACACCATAAAAGAGATTAAATTTGAAGATGATGGAAATAATTTATATTGGCTAATGATTATTTATTTAAGAAATAAATAATTAATTAATTTTATAATTAATTAAATATGATTTAATTATTTATAAATATATAAATATATATTAAGAAGGAGTTCTTAATATTATAAATTATATATTTAATTTGAGAAATTAAATATGTAGAGAGAATAATTTTTAAAGAGTTTAAAAATGAATTAATGATTAAAATATGTTTTAATCATTAAATGATTAATTAATAAAGATTAATTAATTAAAGGTAATCATTACAAGCACTTTCTTCAAGTCAAAAACACAGCTGATTTTTTCTATAAGAGAAGAGAGCTTGATGAACAAACAACGTACAAGAACATTTGCAAAGATTAAGAGAATCTTGCAAAATCAAGAATTAGCCAAATTCTCTCATTTTCTGTTCTTCATTTAATTCTCTTGGTGGATACCGTTAGAGCATTCCACACACTGAGGATTGATTGCTGGGATTTAAGAACAAGTTCATAGCTGTTGCCGGAAAGCATTCAAGGTAATTTTCTTATTTTTCTTAAAATATATGCATGATTAATTAGGATTTCTATGCAAATAAATGTTATAAATACTTCTGCATGTGTAGAAATTCCTTCAATGAGGGCCTCACATGCGTACCTCAATGGGTTAAGTCATGCGATATAGACCAAAGTATGTTGATATGTACACTCATGCGTACCTCACTGGGCTTAGCTATGAGCTTTCACATGTACTCATGCGACCTCACTGGGCTTAGCTATGAGCATTCACATCTACTCATGCAATCTCACTGGGTTTGGCTATGAGCCTTCACATGGAGATATACACAATAAGATTATCAAATTGCGAAGCCTACTTTGTATGGAGATGCGACCTCGAGGCCGGGCTAGCATGAGAATCAACACTGGACCCCAATTATGAAGAGATAAATTAAGTGCGATCCCACACTGGGGACTATATGTGACTACGACCCCAGGGTAGTATGCGATCCCTGATGGCCTAGTATAAGACCCTTGGAGGCCTACCATAAGACCCCAAGCGTGAGATTCCTTTTCCTTTGTTGTTGGCATGAGAGCACGCCTTGAGTGTTAGCAGGAGGTCATAGTGAGGAGACCCTGGGATGAGATAGCATCTTCAAGAGATAGGGTTGGCTGGGCACTTCCCCTCAACGAGGCCGCAAATAACCTGCACCTAGCCAATAGCGAGACCCGATACACATCCATTTCATTATTGAACCGAATGACAAATTCTGCAGGGTTAGTGTCCCTATTATAAGTCATGTCTGGGTTACTACTCCGGAATAGTGGGAAACGGATTGGTCTTGATCTCTTGAGTGAAAGGCGAGGCCGGACCTATGAGGTTAAGGATCCCATTATCTGCATTCCTCTTATCCAAGGCCTTCTTTAGCCCCTCTAGCTTGTAGTCTCCAACCTTGGTCTTCTTATCTTCAACTTTTTTCTTTCCCATTCCTGTGCTATCATGGTGGGATTGGGTCTTCTTGGGATCACTAGACTCCTCTGGATCCTCCTTGCGGATTCTTCTTTTTGCGATTCAGGGGGTCAGGTTTGTACTTGTGGGACCGCTCGCGCTCTCGATGAGGAGAGGGAGGGTCGTTCCGAACCTTGGCTCCAAGCCTGGGATCGCTTATCCTTCTTGTTAGCTGTAAGTTTCCGAGCTTGAGGCGGAGATCATGCTCAGCTAACTTTTTTCCAAGACGATCAAAGACACTAACTTACCTCCCCTTAGATGAGGCGGCCTCATGCTGCAACCCCTCCTTTGTCTTAGTAGCCTCTATATCCTCCTCCCACTCGAGGTCTTCATAGAAGTAAGGGTTTGTTTGATCCGTAACAACATCATCAAATTCATCCAAGAGATTCTTGGTGGGACCTTCATTGTTCTCCTCCTGATAGGACTTGAGCCCCTTCCTCGCATTTCTCTTCGCGCCCCTTGAGCTATACCGCTTCTCCACTCTAGTCATCCTTTCTTGTATTGCTGGCACCTTGTCGGGCTCATCCTCGTTGTAGCACCCCAAGACCCGGGGTCGGAGATCCAAGCTGTCACTCTGTCCTTAATTTTCATTTTAATAAACATTATTCTTCATCTTCATTTTAGCATGTTGCGACCCCTCAATCAAACATAACATTCACAGATTATAGGCTCAGAGACGAAATTAAAATGTTACTAAGTTATTACAACCGTCTTGAAATAGATATTACAAACCCAAATTGTCATAATCTTAAAAGATCAACTTAAAAGGATTACCATCTAAGGCGGCATCTACAGCCACAATACGGTTTGGTTTTCAGAAGCTTGCACAAGTCACGCTTGTAAATAAACCTAACCAACCTAAGCTGTAAACCTATCCAACTTAGTCTGCTTACCTGCGGTAATGCTACTGGGTGCGGCCTCGGCACCTGCCTCGTAAATAGTCTCCTATATTGCTGACCGGTTAGCACACTTTTACGGGGGGTCTGCCTTGTTCTTGCCATGCTTATCTGTTGTTGTGTGGTGATCTATAACAACCAATAAGGTTCGGTTAGTTCATTAAACTATCCCGTCGAACCAACTATTCATATAAAGGCACAACTTCGTAACGATACCTCCTTACTACACGTTTGGCTTATTATAAGCCCATGGCTTCTTTCTGCAGTGGTTTCTCATGCGCATTCTTGACTTAAACATTTCTACGAAATCGAAAACTTCGTATTTTGACTCCAAATTTTTATGGGATCTTTACCACTGACCAGATTACTCCTCATAAAATTTTCATAAACATAGACCATTATTAAAGGGTTCGTTTGGCTTTGTAAAGTCAGTCCATCTTAACAATTCGTCCGTTTTAACCGGTTTCACTAAAACGAGCATATCTCATAAACCGTAAATCGTAATCACATGATCTTGGTATAAAAAAAAACTACAAAACAAGTCCTACTGGTTTATGGCCAAAAAATTTCCAAGAAAACACTTGTTTAATTCGTCATTATCTGCACAATTAACCTAATGAAAATTTGACATTATAACGGCTATAATTCGATCGTTTCCAAATTCCATGAACTCCATTCAACCACTTAATTCAACCACATGCCATCAAGATCACATAAACATCATCAAGGGTTTCTAAGACCAGTGATAACATCCATTTATCACCACCCAAGATTTACCCATACTTATAAAGCTTAAAACATCACAAACCCCTTAAACATGTACATACTTGCATCAATCTTTCAAATCAACTTATAACTCATGAAGTTTAAGGTGGGTGTGAGTGTTTTACCTTCCTTGGAGTCTTAACAACCTTTAACCAAGCTTTATTTCCGTATGAACACCTTCGATAGCTTTAACAACATTTAATCTTCAAGATCTAAACAACCAAGTTTAAAATTTTCGGAGTCAGCATTACCACTCTTGAAAGAACTGGAAAACCGAGGGCCTTACCTTGATTTTCTGGACGAGACTTCTAAAGAGGAGTTGTAGAGCATCTCAATACCTTTCCAAAAAGATATAGAACACAAGATTTCATTGAGAAATGAGGGAGTTATGGCAGGTTGATATAGCTGCTCTGTTTTTGGCCGAAAATAGAGAAAATGGAGGGGGAGCTTTTGCTATCTTTTCTTTTGTAATTGATAAAATGATATGTATAATTGATATATATCAATCATACTTCAACACTTATCAATTACCCAAGGTAATCTCCAAAGTAATTTTTGCAAAAGAAAGGTAATTGGTAATTTGTCCCAAAAGTGGTATACAATGCTTGGTTGAATAATTATGACTTGACTTATTTGATTAGCATCCAATGCTCCTTGCCTTGCATGGATTGCATGGCTATTACATGGTAAATTGCAGGTATATTACTCACCTAATAATCAACCAATGCTTACCATTTAATTCCATATGCAAATTTGGAGATTTTCTTGTAAAAGCGTTTCGTCGCGTAGAAATTTCTTTCATCGTTCTTGAACATTTGCCTTTGAAATTCTTCTAATAAATTCCATAATTCCTTGCCTTGGTATTTAACTTAGCTTAGAGATTTTTTTAACCCCAATATCCCATATTTATACCAATATTTAATAAAAGTGAAAATCTACGTAATCTGACGGTTTCTACATTCCCTTTCTTCTTTGTACAACGATACTTTATCCATAACTGTATAAATACTTCTTCATTCAAATTATATGATCTTAATAACTTTACATAACCTCCACCAATCACCGTTTATGATCATTTTAGAAATATTACAAAAACCTAGGTTCTTACAATCTTCCCTCCTTAAAAGGATTCCGCCCGGAATCATTTCTAGAACAGATGAGGGTACTTCTCTTGCATGGCGCTTTCCAATTCTCAGGTTGATTCCTCGACATTGTGATTAGTCCACAAAACTCTTACCAGGCTGATGGTCTTGTTTCTGAGTACTTGCTCTTTCCGGTCTATGATTTCCACCGGTCGCTCGACGTAGGACAAATCTGGCTGTAAATCTACATGCTCATGTTCCACTATATGTTTGGCATCACGGTTGTACTTCCTCAGCATAGACACATGGAAAACGTTATGTACTTGCTGCAGACTTGGAGGTAAGGCTAACTCGTAAGCCACTTGTCCAATCCGCCTTAATATCTCGAAAGGTCCGATGTATCTCGGACTCAACTTCCCTTTCTTCCCAAACCTCATCAGTCCTTTCCAGGGAGATACCTTTAGCAACACCATTTCTTCTACTTCATATTCTCTATCCTTCTGAGCTAAGTCGGCATACTTACGTTGTCTGTCTTGGGCTGCTGCCAGTCTTCCCATGATTAGAACTATCACATCTCTTGTCTGTTGTACCAGTCCAGGTCCTAATATCTTCCTCTCACCAACTTCTTCCTAACATAAGGGATAACGACATTTCCGGCCATAGAGGGCTTCATATGGGGGCATTCCGATACTTGAGTGATAACTGTTGTTATAAGCAAACTCAATCAATGGTAAGTGCTCTTCCCAACTTCCCTTGAAATCCATAACACACACTCTCAGCATGTCCTCTAAGGTCTGAATTGTTCTTTCACTTTGTCCGTCAGTCTGGGGGTGGTATGCAGTACTCATATTTAGCTTGGTTCCTACACGGTCTTGAAAGCTCCTCCAGAACCTGGAGTTAAACCTTGGGTCTCTATCGGACAAATCACGGGAACTCCATGTCGTACCACAATTTCTCTTATATAGATGTCTACTAATTTATCAACAGTGTACCTCTCGTTGATTGGGAGAAAGTGGGCGGACTTAGTCAACCTATCGACGATTAGCCATATCACATCGTGGTTAGTCTTGGTCCTTGGGAGTCCTACTACAAAATCTATGGCTAGGTGCTCCCACTTCCATTCTGGAATCTCTAGGGGTTGCAGTAGTCCACTAGGTCGCTGGTGTTCTGCCTTTACCCGTTGGCAGGTCAAACATCTATTTACCCATTCTGTCACATCCTTCTTCATGTTGGGCCACCAATATTATTCTTTCAAATCTCTATACATCTTCGTGGTACCTGGGTGCACAGAGTACCTTGAGTTATGTCCTTCATATAGGATTTCATCCTTTAGTTCCTGAACATTTTGGACCCAAATTCTCGTTGCATATCTCATGATTCCTCCTGCATCTCTTTCGCACTTCATTTCTTCCCCGATCAATATTTCTTCCTCCTAGTTCTTTTCCTCTTCCATCTTTTGCTCTTGGCACATTCAAATCTTTTCCAATAAGGAAGACTGGATTTGAATTCCCATTAACACTTCTTGGCTACTTCTCGATGTCTTAACTTTGATTTCTAGCTTCTCCATTTCCTTTATCAATTCTGCTACCGATGTCATCGTTTTGAGCCTTTCCTTCCTGCTAAGGGCATCGACCACCACATTGGCCTTTCCTGGATGATAACGAATCTCACAATCGTAATCCTTGATTAACTCTAGCCATCTTCTCTGTCTCATATTCAATTCTTTATGGGTAAAGATGTACTTGAGGCTTTTATGATCTGTGTAAATTTCACACTTTTCTCCATATAGGTAATGCCTCCATATCTTTAATGCGAAGACTATCGCGGCTAGCTCTAAATCATGGGTAGGGTATCATACTTCATACTCCTTTAACTGTCGGGAAGCATATGCAATCACCTTACCGTGATGCATGAGCACGCAACCTAGTCCTTTATGCGATGCATCACTATAGATCACAAAGTCCCCCTTATCATCTGGCAGTGCTAGCACTGGGGTGGTCATTAATATTTTCTTTAGCTCTTGAAAGCACTCTTCACATTTCTCATTCCATATAAACTTTTCAGTCTTTCTGGTGAGTCAGGTCAATGGGGCTGCCAGTTTGGCAAAGTCTTGCACAAACCTCCTATAATACCCGGCTAGTCCCACGAAACTTCTTACTTCGGTCGGGGTGGCCGGTCTTTCCCATTTTGATATTGCCTCTATTTTGGCAGGGTCAACTAGTACTCCTTCACTACTCATCACATGACCTAAGAATTGCACTTCTTTGAGCCAAAATTCGTATTTCGAAAATTTGGCATACAACTTTTCTTCCCTCAAGATTCCTAGGACTATCCTCAAGTGTTCTGCATGTTCTTCCTCAGTCTTAGAATAAATCAAGATATCGTCAATGAAAACTATGACGTACTTGTCTAGGTACTGTTTGAATACTCGGTTCATCAAGTCCATGAATGCCGCGGGGGCGTTAGTCAATCCAAAGGACATCACTAGAAACTCATAATGGCCGTACCTAGTGCGAAAAGCAGTCTTGGGTATATCTTCCGGTTTGATCTTTAACTGATGGTACCCCGTTCTCAGGTCTATCTTCAAAAAGTGAACTGCTCCCTTGAGTGGGTCAAAAAGGTCGTCAATCCTAGGCAAGGGGTACTTATTCTTAATGGTTAACTTATTCAGCTCTCTATAGTCTATACACAGCCTCATACTCCCATCCTTTTTTCTTTACAAACAACACTTGGGCACCCCACGGGGACACACTTGGTCTTATCATACCTTTGTCCAATAGTTCTTGTAACTGAGTGGCCAGTTCTTTCATCTCAACGGGGGCCAATCGGTAAGGGGCTTTAGAAACTGGTGTAGTTCCTGGTGCTAATTCTATCGCAAAATCGATCTCCCTATTGGGTGGTAACCTAGGGAGATCTTCTGGAAACACATCTTTAAATTCCCTGACAACTGGAATATCCTTCAATTCAGGTGTTCTTTTCTTCGTGTCTACTACATAGGCTAAGTAGGTCTCACTACCATTTCGTACTAACTTTTTGGCTTGAGTAACAGTCAAGAATTTTTGAGTCTGTCGCTGTCCTTTGAATATGACCTCTTTCTTTTCTGACACCTTTATCTTAACTTTCTTGCTCTTGCAATCAATCTGGGAACCATTACTTGCTAACCAATCCATTCCTAAAATGACATCGAATCCGCCTAACTTAAACGGAATTAGGTCAGCCCGAAAGTGGTGACCTCTTATTACTATATCACAGTTAGGATATATCTGGCTTACAGGAACCACTTCGTGGTTAGCTATCTCTACCATTAGCCGTTCCTTTAACATTTCTGGTTTCAAGTTCAGTTTACATGCAAAATCTTGCGATATAAAAGATTTGGTAGCTCCAGAATCAAACAAAGTATTTGCACTCAAGGTGTTAAGGGAAAGGGTACCTGCGATGACATCCTCATCCCTTACTGCATTCTGCACTGCCATGTTGAAAGTCCTAGCGGTGGGTGGTCGATTGGATGCAGTACCGCTCATCCTTGATCCTGTCGGTTTCAATTTAGGGCAATCTTTCTTCCATTGGTCTGTACCTCCACACTGGTAACATTTCATGAGCACGTTCCTCTTGGGGTAATTGTTGGAATAGTGTCCAATATGTCCACATTTAAAACATGTCGTCATACCCTGAAGACATACCCTTGAAGATTTCTTTCCACAAGTCTTACAGTTAGGTAGGGGAGGGCGCGACTATCCTGATATGGGTGCCCTGGTTGATCCACCTCCTTGGCCAACACTCTTGCTTTCTGCTTTGTTAAACCCCATGCTTTTGGCTGGCTGGGACATCGTTCCTCTAACAAACTTGCTGGAGAAACTCCCACTTGCAGCACTACTGCTTCGACTTTCAAACTTCCTTTTCTTCATGATCTTGTCCTTCTGGGACTGCTCACTTCCTGCCTCTATAATCGTTGCCTTCTGTACTATTTCAATCCTTGTTGAAACCTCCTTGTCTTCTTAATTTCAGTGTTCACATAATCTGGAACGAACCTTGACAGCTCAGTGAACCTAGCCTCATATTCAGCTACAGTCATATTGTCTTGAGTAAGCTCTAGAAACTTGAGTTCCATCTGGGTCTCCATAAACCTCGAAAAGTACTTTTCCAAGAATAACTCTGTGAATCTATCCCATGTAACCACTCCAGCTAGTTCCATATTTAATTTGGCCTCCCACTAGCAGTTGGACTCTCCCTTAAGCAGGTATGTAGCAAAGATGGTTTTCTGGGCTTCCTCAGTGCCCATAATCTCAAAGGTCTTCTCCATCTCCTTCAACCAGGCCCTGGCCTCAACGGGGTCTGCAATCCCATGGAATTCTGGGGGTTTAAATGACTTAAATGCCTTAAAGGCATTGGCTACTGCGTTGTTGGGGCCACGAGGTGGTGGTTGTGGCCGAGGCTGGCGTTCTAGATTTTGCCTCATCAGACGCATAAATTGTTCCATAGGGTCCTCTTCTTCTTCCTCATAATTCTCATCATCAAACTCATTGTACTCATCTTCCTCGTCATCCGGTTCTGGGTGACGATGTTCCTCTTCCCTGTGTTGGTTACTACCATGAGTGGCGGACTCGGTAGGGTGAGTTCTTGCGTTTCTTCTTGGTGGCATTTTTCTGAAAGTATACATATATAAAAATTCTGTTAGGGTTTCCTCATTTTTTTTTTCTTAATCTGGTTTTCTATGATTGGCACCTCGAAGGTGAATTCTTTTATGACATTTATGCAACTTATAAATAGCTGTCAAATGATTATGGCATCATATATGTAACAATTAAAATGGAAACAGTTGTTAACACCAAACAAAATTTACGTCATACTGCTAGTGACTTCTCAGAATCAAAGTTTGAAGTACAACATAAGACTGAAATATATAAAAGTACATCAAAAGCCAGCTAATATGTCTTCCTATCCAGAGGAAATATACTACGTGACTGACATTACTACCAAAAGTAAAACTACTACAACATCCCCCTGTACTAGAAGACTGAACTGGTCAACCATCCATCAGTCTGTGTGAAAGCGTATCGCCTCCCTAACTCGGTGCATAGTCCTCGAAAGGACTCTCTCTGCATCACTCCGGCAGATCCTCCTGCTGTGGCGGGAACATGGAAGTGCTCTGAGTCGGGTTTGAGCCATCCTCTCAATCTTTAGTACTACCCGCCTCATCCGTCTAGCTCTGGAGTCTCTCCCCTGGGAGTACAGCCTCGCTCGTCTCTCCTCTGCTAGCTGGAACCTCAGCTCCGCTACTCGGGCCTCCGCCGCCACCAGATCGGTGGTCATCCGGGTCACCATCTAATCGTACTCAGTGGATCTAACAACCTGTATGGGAGGACTAACCGGCTCGCTCTCCGGGGCAACCTCAGTTTCGGCATCCTCTGGTATAGGCTCCTCAGAGTCACCCTCCAAATCTGTGTCCCAATGATATCCAATAGGGGATGAATCCTCTCTGAAAGGAGAGGAATGCATAGGAATATCAGTCCACACCACCTCCTCATCCTCAGGCTCCTCTCCGGGTGCGGGGTCAGCTGGAACATCGTCCATGGGGTTCTCCTCTGGATCCTCCTCTGGATCACTCTCTGGCTCATCTGAGTCCACTGGGTCCTCTATGGGCATAGGGTCATCCGCTCTGGGATCCTCCTCCTGGACTATCTCTCTCTCTCTCCCTTCTACTGAGGGTCAGTCTCTGTCTCAACATCAGGCTCATCTACAGCTCTCAGAAGGGCATCATCGTGTCGCTGCTCGGAACCCTCAGGTAGCTCTACATCCTCGGGTGTCTACACAAAAAGGGAAAAATGTTACTATCCTCGAGGTTCTGATAAATAGTTCCCTTATTAGCTTAAGGTTGTTAGGGCTATGTCTATTAGCCCGACAACGTTTCGGTAAGGGTTTGAGTCCTTAAACCTTCCTATCGTCTCTGAGATTATAACCTAATTCTCTGATACCATTTCTGTAACACCCCTAGACCCGGGGTCAGAGATCGAAGCTATCACTCTGTCCTTAATTCCCATTTTAATAAATATTATTCTTAATCTTCATTTTAGCATGTTGTGACCCCTCAGTCAAACATAACATTCACAGATTATAGGCTCAGAGACGAAATTAAAATGTTACTAAGTTATTACAACCATCTTGAAATAGATATTACAAACCCAAATTGTCATAATCTTAAAAGATCAACTTAAAAGGATTACCATCTAAGGCGGCATCTACAGCCACAATACGGTTTGGTTTTCAGAAGCTTACACAAGTCACGCTTGTAAATAAACCTAACCAACCTAAGTTGTAAACCTATCCAACTTAGTCTGCTCACCTGTGGTAATGCTACTGGGTGCGGCCTCGGCACCTGCCTCGTAAATAGTCTCCTATATTGCTGACCGGTTAGCACGCTTTTGCGGGGGGTCTGCCTTGTTCTTGCCATGCTTATCTGTTGTTGTGTGGTGATCTATAACAACCAATAAGGTTCGGTTAGTTCATTAAACTATCCCGTCGAACCAACTATTCATATAAAGGCACAACTTCGTAACGATACCTCCTTACTACACGTTTGGCTTATTATAAGCCCATGATATCCTTTAACCACTTTTGATAATTAATGGTCTCATAACGACTTTCGTTAAATGTCATTTTCAACGAAACTAAAGTTCGTCTTAATTCGTCCCATAAAAGGGTTTTTCACTTGCGCAACTATGATTCGAAAAATTCTATAAAATTGAAAAATAAACTTTTTCATGAAATTCTTTTTCTCGCTTCTTCTTAACTGTCCAGAGGATTTTTCATCCAAATTTCATAATTAAGAACATCTTTTTGCTAGCTCAATTGTTGCTCTAAAAAAAGCTTCTTTCTGCAGTGGTTTCTCATGCGCATTCTTGACTTAAACATTTCTATAAAATCGAAAAATTCGTATTTTACTCCAAATTTTTATGGGATCTTTACCACTGATCATATTACTCCTCATAAAATTTTCATAAACACAGACCATTTTTAAAGGGTTCGTTTGGCTTTGTAACGTCAGTCCATCTTAACAATTCGTCCGTTTTAACCGGTTTCACTAAAACGAACATATCTCATAAACCGTAAATCGTAATCACATGATCTTGGTGTCAAAACAAACACAAAAAAATTCCTACTGGTTTATGGCCAAAATATTTCCAAGAAAACACTTGTTTAATTCGTCATTATCTACACAATTAACCTAATGAAATTTTGACATTATAACGGCTATAATTCGATCGTTTCCAAATTCAATGAACTCCATTTAACCACTTAATTCAACTGTGACAGCCCCAAATCCGGGGTCATAAATCCGGGCCATCACGGACCAATTTCCATTCAATATCAATATCCCTTAGGTCTTTTTTTTTATAACAATTAATACCTAGGCAATTGACCCCGCAATAATACACACACACACCAGTCGTATGCTCAGAGAACAACATTCATCACAATAAAAGTTTAGAGTTAACAGTTATTACAACCCAGGCTCACACTTAAATACATTGCTAAATAATACTTCGACATGAAGCATTTCAACAATCAAAAGTTTATTACATGCTTGCACACTTAATTATACATAAGGTTCCCAGCCCCCGTCTGCCTCATCACTACCTCAGGAATCGATGCTAGCGTGCTCTCAGAAGGTCGCCTTCCCCCTACTCTCTTGCGGGGCGTTCTGCGTAGAATCGGCATACCTAGCTGTATATAGATAAGTAGCAAGAGTGAGCTATAATAGCTCAGCAAGATAATATAGTCATTAAAAGGTAAAATTTAAACATCTAAATATATATATATATATATATATATATATATATATATATATATATATATATAAAATTGGAAACCAATTATAGACTTTGAGAAAGAATGACATTATTATTTAATAATAAATCATCCACTTTCTATTATAAGAAAAGAAAGGTACAACAATATAATATCAATTGCTCTTCTATATTCAGATAATAATTCACCCTTCTTCTCAATATATTATCTCAAGATAACATAGAAATTTGAACTATATCTCTCATTATAATCCTTCCATTTCCTTTTTACATAGAAATTTTATATCATAATATAAAATCAGTTTCTCTTCCATTTATAACACAATTCCTTCTTTTCATATCATTTTTCTGTTTTCAGTATAAAAATCTGAAAACCATTTTTCAATTCTTTCCTTTAAAGAAAACGTTGGGGATTTCCACTGTTGCCGAATACGTAACGACGATGATCAGTCGCCCTCCGTACCCATCCCTTTTTACTACCGGTAGACGGAGGTAGGTTCTCCACCATCCCCCAGGAGGAAGGTCCACCACTACATCCTCCCTCGGCACTCTTGGGCCGGAATAAATATTGGATGCTGGACTGTGCCACTACCACACAGCCTCTTACGCTTTCTGTTGCAATCCCCCTTTTTCAAATCATTTTTCCATTATCAAATGCCATTTCACATTTTCCATTTCCATTCACATTTCCTTTCACATAAATCATTTCCATTTCCATTTATCATCACTTTTAAAAATATTTATGTCATAATACTTTGGTTATGACTTAGACATCTCTTCTATATTCAATGAAATCAAATATGTTTTTGTATACATAAAGTATTCCATTTGTTTTAGAAGTATTAAATAATACTCAATAATATCTATCGCAACATTTAGAAAGAATATTTTTAAAACAATATTATAAATCATATAACCCTAGATAACAGCTGATACCATTCCTCATATAACTCTAGATAATAACTGATACCATTATTTATATAACTCTAGATAACAACTGATACCATTTCTTCATATTCCCTTAATCATAAGGCATGTTCACTTCATGCACAATCATCTTTACGTATATTCATATCCATCTTATACTCATATCCATAGTCATATTCATATCATACTCATATACCTCTCCTTTTAATATCAATAATCACGGAAAACAAATTCTTAACAATATAGTAACAATAGCATCACATGTATATATTCCATGAAATCCAATTTCTTTAAAGATAAATAATTTCCAAGTAGGGATAGAAAAGATCTTGCCTCGATTTCGGTATCCTGACGGTATAGCTCGTCCCTCTTCTGGAGTTTCTATAAACACAAAAGGACCGTCGTTAGAATACTACATCTCTTACTCACTACACTCTTGTATAACATTACCCTTGACACTTTAATATATGTTTAACGTATCACTATTACCCCAAAGGTTCAAGAACTTAACCATTTATAAGCTCAATCGAAGTTTCAGGGGTTTTCACCATTTCCCCTAACGACCACACTTAACTGTAAAAATTCTCAGAAAATATGGATTTCGAATTTTACCACAAGGCCAACTGGTAATGCCTCTTTGACCACACTACTACCATATCCCAAAGTTTCATAATTTTTAAAAATGTCTAAGTCGGGTAATTACAGCCTCAAAGTTGGTATAACTACGTTTTCTGGACTTTCGAACGTCTTTCACTAAAACTGACTTTTCTCCTAAACCGTTCATCAGATTTTAACGCACTTTATATCAAAACGATCTATGAACCAAGCTCTATCTCATCATGCTCAGTTGGTGTTCTAAACAGGAACCTACCGTATGCACCTGTTGCTCCAAAACATGGCAGTTTCTTAGTCTAACGAAAATCGGACATTATAACGGCTATATTTTCATACTTTCCAAAATCAAACTCCTCCAAATCAATCATCCACCTTATACACCATCACCTACACCATGTGGTCATCTTACCAACCATGGTTACAAGCACATTCTCCTTCCAAAATCAACTTTAATCACTTACAAACACTTATAACATCATAATCATAACATTTATATCACTTAATCACTAAACACAACCATATCCATCATAAATATAAAAGAGCAAGCATGATTATACCTTCTTGAAGCTTTGACAACCCTTAAAAATCCTTGATATATCCTTAATCAAACTTATACTAGCTTGAATCAACTAAAAAAACCATAAAAATCAAGTTAGTTCTTAGAAAACTACTATTCATCACTATTCATCATCAACTTCCATGATTTTATTACCTATGCAAATGATGTTGGTTGGCCTTGAAATTTTGTAGATGATCCTTCCTAACCTCCAAGCATCTTCACAAATTTTCCCTTGATTTGTTGTTAATGTTTGCTAGGGTTTTGGTTTTTATTTTCTCCTTTTTTTTCTTTTGGCCGAATGGTATGAAATGAGGTGGGGAGAGATTTTTTTCTTGATCTTTTCTCTTATCTTGTGTTAATCTTGTAAATTCTAGATTGTCTTAGAATCTTGGAAGATATTTGTGGTTAAAAGCCATGCTAAAGTAATAATTTACCCTTAAAAAACAAATTAATGGCTAATGACACCACTTTGATGATCCAATAAATCCCATTTTGATTTTCTACTTATAATGCTAATAATCTTGAATAACATAATGTGGTATGTATCCTTGTTATATTACTAATCTTGGTTGCTTGGTTTCCATACTCGTCTAATTGTGGTTCGTTTCGAATGTACCTCATTGTCTCAGTGGTTTTTGAAATCATTTACAAATCCAATTTCCTTTGGTATTCTCTTAACTTAATAATCCCTTGGTTTAATCTAAATTCACTAATCCCTCAATATATAATTCTTATAGTATTTCCATGCTCCTTAATATCCAATAGAAGCTTATTCGAAATCAAAATCCTCAAAATCCATGTTCAGGAATTTCTGGAATCTATCGTCATTTCGAGTCTCTTATTTTCAATGTACAACACTAATATGGTTTCTGTTTATTCATTTTCCGTTTCCATTATGGAGTACTTATATACCATTTCTCTAAATCCTCGAAATTTACTATTCATGTGATCACTGTAGCTTTGCTAAAGTTAGGGTTATTACATCAACCACATGCCATCAAGATCACATAAACATCATCAAGGGTTTCTAATACCAGTGATGACATCCATTTATCACCACCCAAGATTTACCCATACTTATAAAGCTTAAAACATCACAAACCCCATAAACATGTACATACTTGCATCAATCTTTCAAATCAACTTATAACTCATGAAGTTTAAGGTGGGTGTGAGTGTTTTACCTTCCTTGGAGTCTTACCAACCTTTAACCAAGCTTGATTTCCGTATGAACACCTTAGATAGCTTTAACAACCTTTAATCTTCAAGATCTAAACAACCAAGTTTAAAATTTTCGGAGTCAGCATTACCACTCTTGAAAAAACTGGAAAAACGAGGGCCTTACCTTGATTTTCTGGATGAGGCTTCTAAAGAGGAGTTGTAGAGCATCTCAATACCTTTCCAAAAAGATATAGAACACAAAATTTCATTGAGAAATGAGGGAGTTATGGCAGGTTGAAGTAGCTACTCTCTTTTTGGCCGAAAATAGATAAAATGGAGGGGGAGCTTTTGCTATCTTTTCTTTTGTAATTGATAAAATGATATGTATAATTGATATATATATCAATCATACTTCAGCACTTATCAATTACCCAAGGTAATCTCCAAAGTAATTTTTGCAAAAGAAAGGTAATTGGCAATTTGTCCCAAAAGTGGTATACAATGCTTGGTTGAATAATTATGACTTGACTTATTTAATTAGCATCCAATGCTCCTTGCCTTGCATGGCTTGCATGGCTATTACATTGTAAATTTCAGGTGTATTACTCACCTAATAATCAACCAATGCTTACCATTTAATTCCATATGCAAGTTTGAAGATTTTCTTGTAAAAGCGTTTCGGCGCGTAGAAATTTCTTTCATCATTCCTGAACATTTGCCTTTGAAATTCTTCTAATAAATTCCATAATTCCTTGCCTTGATATTTAACTTAGCTTATAGATTTTCTTAACCCTAATATCCCATATTTATACCAATTTTTAATAAAAGTGAAAATCTACGTAATCTGACGGTTTCTGCATTCCCTTTCTTCTTTGTACAACGATACTTTATCCATAACTGTATAAATACTTCTTCATTCAAATTATATGATCTTAAAAACTATACATAACCTCCACCAATCACCGTTCATGATCATTTTAGAAATATTACAAAAACCTGGGTTCTTACACTCGTCCTCGTTCCTGGGGGATCACCTTTGGGTATCTTGTGTGACCCCGGGGTCTCCCCGTTGTTGTGCCTCCGTTCAGCTTCTTGTTTGAGTTAGTCATCTTTCTCCTAATATGATGACTTCCCCTCCTTTTAGCGCCAAATATTATAGAATAAAATTGGTATAACAATATTTTGGAGGTTTATGGAATCACGGAGTAAAATAGGGATATTTCCCTAAGAACGCGAAGAACACGGTATTAAGGAGCAAAATCCGAGATAATCAGCTAATGCAAAGCACACACAACAAAATTATATGACACGGAAAACCCGAGTCCCAACTTGTATTATTAATCCAAACAATAATCAATAATACAATCAATCTCACCAAATGGTGTTTCACTCACACGATACTTAAGCCAAACAATACTCAAGCATGTCTAACAAACATTATATGACTATGTATATATAGTCATCACAAACTTAGCCACCAAGTTACCATACAAGTATAATCATATTTGGTTTCTAATTACCTACCAAATTCTAATTATACTTGGTATCTAATTATCTACCCAAGACATATCATCTATAACAATTATCCAAATACAATTATTATATTACCCATATTTGTCTTGGACCACCAAATACCGTATTGGGTTTAACCCAACAATCCCCCCCTTCAACCCAATATGATTTCATGCACAACCAATTTAACGGTTACTATCATGACATCAACGTCGATCCGCCAATGCCTCCCATTGAATAATAACCTCTCCTTTTAGCACAAAAAGATTCCTCTTGTCCTTCCAACCTTTGAGTATCTCTAAATCCTTTTTAGTGACCTCCAACATACCGTTCTTCATCATAACAGTATATCCCAAATCAACTAATTTACCTAATGAAATTAGATTTTGATTTAACTCTGGGATGTACCTTACTTGAGTTAACCTCCGAACACGACCATTGTAAAGTTTCATTGTTACCTCACCAATGCCATCAACCTTTACCCTTTTACCGTTTGGTAAAGTTACCATCTTTTTCTCACACTTC
Organism: Kitagawia praeruptora; assembly: GCA_037693485.1. Taxonomy (NCBI): domain Eukaryota; kingdom Viridiplantae; phylum Streptophyta; class Magnoliopsida; order Apiales; family Apiaceae; genus Kitagawia; species Kitagawia praeruptora. Next base: position 138,166,397 of record CM075351.1, on the reverse strand, counting down.
TCGTAAGACGAGAACCACTCCTTCTTAGCACATATGTGAAGAGAACATCCCGAGTCAAGCACCCATTCTTCTTTCGATCCCTTATCTTCTTGAACCAGAAGAGCATCTTCATCAGCTGCTACAAGCGAAACACTACCCCCTGCTTGAGTTTTCTTCAACTCCTTCAAATCTTCTCTTACTTGTGGACACGTGTATTGTACATGACCCAATTCTCCGCAATAACAACACTTAATATTATGGTTACGTTTCTTAGCATACATTTTATTCTTGTCACGCGCATCTACCACATGTGCACTTCCATCAGATACATCACTCGATCCTTGCTTCATCAATCTTTCGGTCTCTAGAAGAACGATAATGGTCTCATCCAAATCTAACATCGTTTTCCCAACCAATAAAGAAGTAATCAAAGTACTGTACTTCTTTGGTAGAGACACAAGTAGGATAACAGCTTTGTCCTCATCCTTCAATTTTTCATCCAAATTATTCAGCTGGTTAATCAATCCATTAAAATGATTCAGATGATCTCTTAAATCTCCATCTTCTTTCATCTTGAGCCCGAACAAATCTTTCTTGAGGAACAACTTGTTAGCTGAAGACTTTGAGTGATATGTCTTCGTCAACTTCTCCCACAAATTCTTAGGGTTATTCTCCTCAAGAACGTCATACTTGCTTTCCAGTGCAAGGGCCAACCGGATTTTCGATGCCGCACGTAACTTCATGTCTTGCCACTTTTTAGTTCCACATCAGTAGGCTTTTTATCTTCAAGAGTCACACATAACCCTCGTTGAATTAACAGATCTTTCACTGTGCTCTGCCATAACGTAAAATTGTTTCTTCCATTAAACAATTCAATCTCGAATTTTCCTCCACCCATATCCATCATGAACCTTGGCTTTGATACAACTTGTTATGGAGAATAATCCGAGATAATTAGCTAATGCAAAGCACACACAACAAAATTATATGACACGGAAAACCCGTGTCCCAACTTGTATTATTAATCCAAAAAATAATCAATAATACAATCAATCTCACCAAACGGTGTTTCACTCCCACGATTCTTAAGCCAAACAATACTTAAGCATGTCTAACAAACATAATATGACTATGTATATATAGCCATCACAAACTTAGCCACCAAGTTACCATACAAGTATAATCATATTTGGTTTCTAATTACCTACCAAATTCTAATCATACTTGGTATCTAATTATCTACCCAAGACATATCATCTATAATAATTATCCAAATATAATTATTATATTACCCATATTTGTCTTGGACAACCAAATACCGTATTGGGTTTAACCTAACACACGGAGGAGATTTATGAATGTTTATGGCTGATTTTGTTCATTGATTCGTTGAATCTCAGAGAAAAACTGCTTATTCTCTCTTGCTGCCAACTGTCAATCAATCCTAACAAGAGGCCTACGTACCCTTTTTATAGGGAGCCAAGACACACGTAATTTTTGGAGAAGAAGTTACCTAGACGTGCTAGGTTTTTGGAGATCCATCCTGGCCCAAGTTCACTCACTTTTGGGCTGATGCTAATATTTCACTGGCCCAAGTCCACTCACTTTTGGGCTGATGCTAATAGTCCATTAATTCTTCTCATGATCCATGGCCCAATAAAGGTTACCTATGTCTAACATGATGCTAGAATCACAAGGCCTCTCCTATGAGGCTAATGGAGAGCTCATGAGGGCCTCACATGCATACCTCAATGGGCTTAGTCATGCGATACAGACCCAAGTATGTTGATATGTACACTCATGCGTACCTCACTAGGCTTAGTTATGATCTTTCACATCTACTCATGCGACCTCACTGGGCTTAGCTATGAGCATTCATGTAACACCCCCTTCCCTAAATAGTAAGGAATATTACTTATAATCCATAAACCTGCAAACAGAGCACTAAAATATTCTCTAAATAAATGATTAAAAAGTCTAATAATCTCCGAATAATATAAACCTCCAAATTACAGTTCAAACTAATAAATACGAAAAACCAAATCTCTAAATAAATAGTCAAGTCTAAATAATGCTAGAATTCCATAAGTCCTAAACAATGGAATAAAGGGTAGCTCTCCATCACACAGTCCCAGATCCCCCTAAGTACCTGCCAGAAAAAGAATACGGCATGAGCCAAATGCCCAGTACGGATTTGGAATATAATTTATAAAACAGAAAAACAGATAAGTATTTTTGACAGTTATAATAAAACATTTATTTTAAAATAAGCATGGCTGAAGCAACGAGGGGTTAGGATATTTCATACCGAGATCAGAACAAAACAGATACAAATACATACATCATAGGGTACCGTAATGTATGCAACAAACCGGATAACGTGTACGGCATATACAACGTCACCGCCAAAACAAATCACAAATCAAATCAAAATCTGGGTGCACCCACGTATCCTGAAACAAATATCAAAATGCGCAAAAGCTCGCCACCTGAGCTATCAGAAGGATACGCCGTGACCAATCACACTGCCACGGAAGTGTCATGTCACTGGTGCCGCAATGACATGGCTGTAGTACCCCTACAGCTGGTTAACTCGGTATACCCTATATCGCTAAGGTTTCAAATATAATACTTTGCAAAATCTTTAAAATCCCACTAAACAAATATGTGAACATTTCCAACAAATACATAATTTGCAAAATTTCAGAAAGTTGCAGAAACAGATATTTAAATATTTTCAGAACAGATATAAAAATCACTTTCCAAAATCAACGAGTCAAAACATATATTTTTTTTTAAATCAGAACAATCAAAACCAAGTGAATAGATGTGAGGAAAAACAGATTTAATATTACTAATCCTAAGAGGAATAGCGTTGAATAAAAGGAGAAAGAATCCGTACCTCGAAAACAATGATCTCAAACTCACAAAATCCAAAAATGATCCGCTAAACTCCCAGTCCCCGATCTAAAATCAGAATTGTAATTTATAATTAATATACATTCTTGTATTATTCAATTATTTTTAATACATTTACTCACCAACTGACTAGGCAATAGTCTTGATTTTATATTAGTAATAATCTACAAAACCTACACTAACACTTAATACTAATAAAGCTCGACTTCCGGACTTTGTTTATTTAACATGCTGGTTAACAAAATGGCCACCAATATACACCTATAACAAGTAATAAAATGAAGTATGCTTCCTCAGCTCATTTACTGGACCGCAAGAAACTAATAAATTGATAATTAAAAATACATATTTATGCACCATGTTACAAAATAATAAATACTAAAAATATTACTCTCGGCCTAATAGTATAGTACAGACAGAAGACAATATCAAATTATAGAATTAATGCAACTAATGTAATTATTTTACACAAAGAAAATATATATATATATATATATATATAAACATTATGTATTATACAGACCTATTATTAATAATATAAAAGTAAAAACTTACCTTGAAACATATCATTACAAAATCACTATTATAAACACACACATAAACTCCTTATTAAATTAATAAAATATTAATTAGCACATAACGAAACAGATGCACTCATTTTAATTAACAAAACCATATCTGGACAACTTGTTTACTTTCTCTCGAGTGCAAAACTATATACAATCCCAAATCTACTAACAAGCCACCCTGATTTCCTTTACAACAATTTAAAACATTAAATATTACAAATCAATCAAGTACCACTGTACCGGTACATGTGCATATGAGTGTGATGTAAACACACCAACACAAACTCAACTTTCAATACTTTTAATAGACTAACAATTCAACAACCAAGTAATTAATAAATAAATAATAGTAAGGTCACAAAACAGTACTCCTACAATAAAGTGGCACACTATGAGTATAATAATATTATTAAGTAAAAGAGATAATCTTACTTGTGTGTGCTCCGTTCCAAATCGTCACTCTCTCGAGCACCTAATCTGTTGTTCTGTTTTCAATCTTTGTTCCTCCCTCACTGCGGCTATTCTTTCATAACAAATTTTAGGGTTATGACTCGTATGACAAGATATGGCACAATATATAGACTACTGATTCTCCTATTATTATTAGAATTATGGTAATTTAAATAATATTAAAATTCCAAAATTATCTACTAAATCTTCTTTAACTCTTCTTTAACTAGTAAATGCATAACATTATAAATCATAAATTCTTATTCTATTATTATTATTATTATTATTATTATTATACAAAATTCCTATATATTACATATATACCCCCTTAAAAAGGATTCCGTCCCCGGAATCTAACGAAACTAAAACTCGTACCTGAATCGAATAAATGCGGATATCTCTCGCGAATAGATTCCTCTAATTCCCAAGTAGCCTCTCTTTCAGAATGATTTTTCCACAAAACCTTCACAAACGGTATAGTATTCCTCCTCAAAACTCGCTCCTCTCGATCTAAAATAGCTTCTGCTTCCTCCTCACAAGAAAGATCCTCTCTAATCTTATGCAATGGATACTGAACTACATGAAGTGGATGATACTTGTAGCCCCTCAAAACGGACACATGAAACACATTATGGATATGAGATAACTGCGGTGGCAACGCAACTCTGTAAGACACTTCCCCCACTTTCTTTATAATATCAAACGGGCCAACATATCTCGGACTAAGCTTCCCTTTCATACCAAACCGCTTAACACCCTTCCAAGGAGACACCTTCAAGAACACATGATCACCTGGTTCAAATCCACCAAACTTTCTATGTTGATCTGCATAACTCTTTTGACGCGATCGAGCTTCCTTCAAGCTTGCCTTAGCCTTCTCCACCTTCTCATTAGTAACTCTAACTAGTTCAGGTCCTTCAATAACTCTTTCACCAACCTCATCCCAACAAGATGGTGCCCTACACCTCCTACCATACAAATCCTCAAATGGTGGCATACCAATACTCGCGTGCCAGCTATTATTGTACGCAAACTCAACAAGATACAAATACTTATCCCAATCACCAGTCCACTCTAAAGCACAAGCCCTCAGCATATCCTCCAATGTCTGAATCGTCCTCGCTGACTGTCCATCGGTCTGCGGATGATAAGCAGTACTAAAATTAAGCCTCGTACCCCAAGCTTGCTGAAATCCCTTCCAAAAACGTGATGTAAACCTCGTATCCCTGTCAGAAACTATAGACACAGGCACACCATGAAGTCTAACAATATCCCGCCGAAAAATCTCTGCCAACTCATGAACAGGAGTAGTCTCTCTAATAGGCAAGAAATGAGCAGACTTAGTAAGTCTATCAACCACCACCCATATAACATCATTCTTCCTAAAGGTCTTCGGCAAATGAGTCACAAAATCCATAGTAATGTTCTCCCACTTCCAAACTGGAATATCCAACTGCTGCAACAATCCACTAGGCCTCTGATGATCTATCTTCACCTGTTGACATATAAGACATTTTCCCACAAACTCTGCTATGTCTCCCTTCATTCTACTCCACCAAAAGTGCTTCTTCAAATCTCTATACATCTTGGTGGAACCTGGATGAATAGAGAATGAAGAGTTATGAGCTCATTCAAAATCTCTTCACGAATCGCCACATCAGCGGGCACACACAATTTACTACCCAACCATATCACACCCTCATTATCAACACGAAAATATTTTTGCTTACCTTTTGCCACCTCTGATCTAATACCTTCCAATCCTGTATCATTCTTCTGAGCTTCCTTAACCCTTGAAACAAGATTTGGTTCCACTCTCAAACTCGCAATGCTACCATCTGATCCTCTAACATACAACTCAATACCAAAGCTCTCCATGTCTGAAATAAGATGCGGCTGAGTAATGAGAGATGCAACACTCCCCAAGTTCTTCCTACTAAGAGCGTCTGCCACAACATTCGCCTTCCCTGGATGGTACTGAATATTAGAATCATAATCCTTAAGAAGTTCAAGCCATCTCCGCTGCCTCATGTTAAGCTCCTTCTGAGTAAAAATGTACTTAAGACTCTTATGATCAGTGAAGATATCACAAGTCTCTCCATACAAATAATGCCTCCAAATCTTCAAAGCAAATACCACTGCTGCTAACTCCAAGTCATGAGTAGGATAATTTACCTCATAAGGTTTAAGCTGCCTAGAAGCGTAAGAAATCACCTTCCCATGCTGCATAAGAACACACCCCAATCCTCTCTTAGAAGCATCACTATAAACCTGAAATCCTCCACTCCCTGATGGTAACACAAGTATAGGAGCTGACACCAACCTCTTCTTCAACTCTTGGAAACTCTGCTCACGATCATCATTCCACTCGAACTTAACACCCTTTCTCATCAGTTGAGTCATTGGCAAAGCTATGGATGAGAAACCTTCCACAAAGCGCCTGTAGTAGCCTGCCAAACCCAAGAAACTCCTCACCTCTGTAACATTGCTAGGTCTCGGCCAGTTAGTGATAGCCTCGACTTTCGCAGGATCCAACTCAATTCCCCTAGAAGACACAATATGCCCCAAAAATGCCACCTGCTCTAACCAGAACTCACACTTTGAAAATTTTGCAAATAACCTCTTCTCCCTCAAGATCTCAAGCACAATACATAAATGCTCCTCATGCTCCTCCCTGCTCCTCGAGTATATCAAGATATCATCAATGAAGACCACAACAAACTTATCCAAGTAATCATGAAAGACCCGATTCATCAAATCCATAAACACCGCTGGTGCATTCGTCAACCCAAAGGACATCACAAGAAACTCATAATGACCATAACGAGTACGAAATGCAGTCTTCGGAATATCTTCTTCCCTCACTCGCAATTGGTGATAACCTGATCTCAAATCTATCTTCGAAAAGAATATCGCCCCTTGTAACTGATCAAACAGGTCATCAATGCGTGGCAAAGGATACCTGTTTCTGATAGTCACCTTATTTAACTCCCTGTAGTCGATACACAATCTCATAGAACCGTCCTTCTTCTTCACAAACAATACCGGAGCACCCCATGGAGATACACTTGGCCTGATAAATCCTTTATCCAACATCTCTTGCAACTGCACTTTCAATTCCTGCAACTCTAGTGGTGCCATTCTGTATGGCGCCTTAGAAATAGGCTCTGCACCTGGAACAAGTTCAATAGTAAACTCCACCTCTCTCTGTGGTGGCAAACCTGGTAATTCATCGGGAAACACATCTGCAAACTCATTAACAACTGGATAATCCTCGATGCGAGGCTCATCCTTAGACGTATCCTTCACGAAAGCAAGATAGCCATCACAACCCTTAGACAAAAGTTTACTCGCCTTTAGAGCTGAAATCATTTTAACCTCTCCTTTCAGTTGAGAACCCTGGTATACAAATTCTGGTTTATCTACATCTCCAAAGAGCACCCTCTTCCCCTGACAATCAATTGTAGCTCGATGCTCACTCAACCAATCCATACCCAGAATAACGTCAAAGTCATGCATCTCCATCGGAAGCAAGTTTACCTTACAATTTCTCTCCCCAACAGCTATCGGACACTCTCGGTACACATCATAAATAATAACAGAATTCCCCATCGGGGTAGCAATAGACATACGAGGATATAGTAATGAAGGTAAAACACCAAGATGACGAACAAACGATAAAGACACAACAGAATGAGTCGAACCAGTATCAAATAACACATAAGCATCACGTCTACCAACAAGAAGTGTTCCTGAAACGGTACCTGAATTAGCTGCGGCCTGATTAGCAGTCAATGAAAACACTCTACCTGAAGTATTCTGCTGATTTCCACTACCACTACCACCTGCTCCTCCACCAGTGTTACGTGACACTGTACAATCCTTTGCCCTATGTGACATGCTACCACACAAGAAACAAGCCCCGGTCTGTTTATAACAAGCTCTCCCGGGATGATGTCCACCACAAGTAGCACAAGGAGCCACTGGAATCATATTGGGGTTACCCCCATAAACTGAATAACGACTCTGCCCCTGTTGACGACCCTGCCACTGCCTAGGCTGCTGCTGCTGAAATCGCTGATTCTGATTCTGTTTCTGACCACCATACTGATTTTGACCATAAGCTGGCTGAGTCCTCATATTCAGATATCTTCCACGCCACTGTCCCTGCTGAGTACCCTGACCTCCATTCCACTGTTTACCCTGTACAAAACTCTGATCATCTCTATTCCGCTTGCGATCATTCTGGAACCTGTAAGCTCTATACTCAGTGCGCTCCTTCTCAATATCCTTAGCTGCATCTGCCACCTCAGCCACATTAGGAAACCTCAGTGAAATGATACCACCCCTAAGATTAGGCCTCAACCCCCATTTAAATTTCTCAGCCTGTTGTGCAGCAGTCCCTGCAACTGTCCCAGCAAATCCAGCCAACCTGATAAACCTTGCCATATAGTCAGTAATGCTCTCATCAAAATTCTGTGTGATAGAATGAAACTCCCTCAAATAACCCTCTTTGTCTGCATTAGAAAAGTACTGCTCATAGAACACCTCCTTGAATCCCTGCCATACAAATGTCTCTGTAAATTCCTCTCCTCGAGTAGCTTTCACTCCTCTCCACCACCTCTGAGCATCCCCCTCCAACTTGTACACAGCTAACCTGACCTTCTGAAGCTCATCACAACCCAAGGCATCAAAAATCTTCTCAAGATGAACAATCCAATTTTCAGCATCACAAAGAATCTGGTTTCTGCTTAGAAAACCTCTCCAACCATGCAAATGGCTCCAACTGATTACCTTGGCCATCCTGATTTCCCTGACCATTCTGATTATTCTGCCCATTCTGATTCCCTTGGTCATTCTGATTATTCTGATTATTCATATTTGCCATAGCTTGCTGTATACCGTTCGTCACTGCTTGACCTATCATATTAGCTAGCTGAGCCAGGCTAACATTCAAGTTAGTTTGATTTTGATTTTTCTTAGGAGGCATCTACAATATAAGATTAGCAAACGAATGAAGATCACAAGAATAGATAAGCAGAAGCAATTAAAAATTGATATCGAAAGTAAAGCAAGATGATATGAATTTAAAACTGAATACCCATCCTAACGCCTACCCAAACTCACAGGTCAACCTAAATAGGTTTTCTACAAGAAAGAACCTAAGCTCTGATACCATCTTTGTAACACCCCCTTCCATAAATAGAAAGGAATATTACTTATAATCTATAAACCTGCAAACAGAGCACTAAAATATTCTCTAAATAAATGATTAAAAAGTCTAATAATCTCCGAATAATATAAACCTCCAAATTACAGTTCAAACTAATAAATACGAAAAACCAAATCTCTAAATAAATAGTCAAGTCTAAATAATGCTAGAATTCCATAAGTCCTAAACAACGGAATAAAGGGTAGCTCTCCATCACACAGTCCCAGATCCCCCTAAGTACCTGCCAGAAAAAGAATACGGCATGAGCCAAACGCCCAGTACGGATTTGGAATATAATTTATAAAACAGAAAAACAGATAAGTATTTTTGACAGTTATAATAAAACATTTATTTTAAAATAAGCATGGCTGAAGCAACGAGGGGTTAGGATATTTCATACCGAGATCAGAACAAAATAGATACAAATACATACATCATAGGGTACCGTAATGTATGCAACAAACCGGATAACGTGTACGGCATATACAACGTCACCGCCAAAACAAATCACAAATCAAATCAAAATCTGGGTGCACCCACGTATCCTGAAACAAATATCAAAATGCGCAAAAGCTCGCCACCTGAGCTATCAGAAGGATACGCCGTGACCAATCACACTACCACGGAAGTGTCATGTCACTGGTGCCGCAATGACATGGCTGTAGTACCCCAAAAGCTGGTTAACTCGGTATACCCTATATCGCTAAGGTTTCAAATATAATACTTTGCAAAATCTTTAAAATCCCACTAAACAAATATGTGAACATTTCCAACAAATACATAATTTGCAAAATTTCAGAAAGTTGCAGAAACAGATATTTAAATATTTTCAGAACAGATATAAAAATCACTTTCCAAAATCAACGAGTCAAAACATATATATTTTTTTTAAATCAGAACAATCAAAACCAAGTGAATAGATGTGAGGAAAAACAAATTTAATATTACTAATTCTAAGAGGAATAGCGTTGAATAAAAGGAGAAAGAATCCGTACCTCGAAAACAATGATCTCAAACTCACAAAATCCAAAAATGATCCGCTAAACTCCTAGTCCCCGATCTAAAATCAGAATTGTAATTTATAATTAATATACATTCTTGTATTATTCAATTATTTTTAATACATTTACTCACCAACTTACTAGGCAATAGTCTTGATTTTATATTAGTAATAATCTACAAAACCTACACTAACACTTAATACTAATAAAGCTCGACTTCCGGACTTTGTTTATTTAACATGCTGGTTAACAAAATGGCCACCAATATACACCTATAACAAGTAATAAAATGAAGTATGCTTCCTCAGCTCATTTACTGGACCGCAAGAAACTAATAAATTGATAATTAAAAATACATATTTATGCACCATGTTACAAAATAATAAATACTAAAAATATTACTCTCGGCCTAATAGTATAGTACAGACAGAAGACAATATCAAATTATAGAATTAATGCAACTAATGTAATTATTTTACACAAAGAAAATATATATATATATATATATATATATATATATATATATATATATATATATATATATATATATAAACATTATGTATTATACAGACCTATTATTAATAATATAAAAGTAAAAACTTACCTTGAAACATATCATTACAAAATCACTATTATAAACACACACATAGACTCCTTATTAAATTAATAAAATATTAATTAGCACATAACGAAACAGATGCACTCATTTTAATTAACAAAACCATATCTGGACAACTTGTTTACTTTCTCTCGAGTGCAAAACTATATACAATCCCAAATCCACTAACAAGCCACCCTGATTTCCTTTACAACAATTTAAAACATTAAATATTACAAATCAATCAAGTACCACTGTACCGGTACATGTGCATATGAGTGTGATGTAAACACACCAACACAAACTCAACTTTCAATACTTTTAATAGACTAACAATTCAACAACCAAGTAATTAATAAATAAATAATAGTAAGGTCACAAAACAGTACTCCTACAATAAAGTGGCACACTATGAGTATAATAATATTATTAAGTAAAAGAGATAATCTTACTTGTGTGTGCTCCGTTCCAAATCGTCACTCTCTCGAGCACCTAATCTGTTGTTCTGTTTTCAATCTTTGTTCCTCCCTCACTGCGGCTATTCTTTCATAACAAATTTTAGGGTTATGACTCGTATGACAAGATATGGCACAATATATAGACTACTGATTCTCCTATTATTATTAGAATTATGGTAATTTAAATAATATTAAAATTCTAAAATTATCTACTAAATCTTCTTTAACTATTCTTTAACTAGTAAATGCATAACATTATAAATCATAAATTCTTATTCTATTATTATTATTATTATTATTATTATTATTATTATTATTATTATTATTATTATTATTATTATACAAAATTCCTAGATATTACAATTCACATCTACTCATGCGACCTCACTAGGTTTGGCTACGAGCCTTCACGTGGAGATATACACAATAAGATTATTAGATGGTGAAGCCTACTTTATATGGAGATGCGACCTCGAGGCCGGGCTAGCATGAGAGTCAAAACTGGACCCCTATTATGAAGAGATAAATTAAGTGTGATCCCATACTGGGACTATATGTGACTCCGACCCCAGGGTAGTATACGATCCCTGATGGCCTAGTATGAGACCCTTGGAGGCCTACCGTGAGACCCCAAGCGTGAGATTCCTTTTCCTTTGTTGTTGGCATGAGAGTACGCCTTGAGTGTTAGCAGGAGGTCATAGTGAGGAGACCCTGGGATGAGATAGCGTCTTCAAGAGATAGAGGTGAGGCGAGGCGCTCCCTAGATTAGGCCTCATGCCTTGTTGATCCATCTTTAATATTTGAGCCCATTAAGAGATATTTGAGCCCATTAAGAGATATTTCAGCCTATTAAGAGAGGTGGACTCCTAGTGTGGTCCATTGAACCTATTTAGAACCTATGCCCAGATTCGGGCATAACAATCATAGTTGTAATTATATTTTGTGGATAATATTATATGCTTTGACAAGCCAGGAGCTATAATAGACTATCGTTTCATTATTTGGTATGATAACAAATTTTCCTTGCTGTAAGAAATCATCTAGTCTCACTTTTTACTATCATCCTTAAGGTTAAATTGCTAGGTTAGGGGAAGATTCACAATCACCATTACAGAGCGCGCATACACCAATCGATTAGTTGACAAGATCCACCAAAGCACGTTATTCAAGTATCACTTCTACTTCTATCAAACAAATAAGTAAAAGCAAAATAAGAACACACAAACATTTAATGTGGAAACACCCACGCCCCAACACGTATTATTAATCAAAACAATTATCAATAATACATCAAAACAATAACACCTTAACGGTGTCCCAACCCGATACTTGAGCCAACAATGCTCAAGCATCTTCCAAACAATACTTAAGACTACATCTCTTAAGTTTTCACCTATCAAACAAATACAATATGAATATGAATATATAGTCATCCAAAACTTAGCCACCAAAACTTACCATACTTGTTCTACAAGTCTTACCATACTTGTTACCAATTACCCAACTTAGTGATCAAGACATACCATATATAATAATTGTCTACACATACAATTATTATCTTATCCATATATATCTTGAACCACCCAAGCCCATACAATCACATTGGATTGAAACCCAACAATCCTCCCCTTCAACCCAATACTCATATCAGATTGAACGGTAACCATCAAGCCATCGACGTCCATTCGCCAATGCCTCCCCTCGAACAAGAATCTCCTTCTCTTGTTGTTCCAAACATTGAGTGTCGCTAAAACCCATACAGTGACCCTCTAACCCACTTTTCTTCACCAGAACAGTATATCCATCTACAAAATCACGTGCAAAAAACACCACGAGTGCTCTTCCACATGTTAAGTCACCCGATCCTTGCTTTCACAATCCTTCGATCTCTTGAAGAAAATCAGTAATATCATCCAAAAGTTCACCTGGTTGATCAAGCCATTGAAAGAATTGCGATGACCTCTTCCATCTAGAGTCCGAACACAGGATTGATCCACGGTGCAAGCCAACCTTCAAACCGCACGTAAATTTGTCTCTACCCGCTTTAGTAGTCTCCTTGTCAACAAATCCTTCATCATGCTCTGCAATACCAATTGAACTGTGAACTTTCCCTCAACCTTATCCATCACGAACCCGAACCTTGGCTCTTGATACCACTTGTTAGGTTAGGGAACTTACACAATCCGAGATTCACAATCACCAATATAGAGCGCACACACACCAATCGATTAATTAACAAGATCCACCAAAGCGCGATCACACGTTATTCAAGTATCACTTCTACTTCTATCAAATCAATAAGTAAAAGCAAAACAAGAACAAATAAATATTTGACGTGGAAACACCCAAGGCCCAACTCGTATTATAATCAAAACAATTATCAATAATACATCAAAACAATAACACCTTAACGGTGTCCCAACCCGATACTTGAGAGTTGAGCCAACACTCAAACATCTTCCAAACAATACTTAAGACTACATCTCTTAAGCTTTCACCTATCAAACAAATACAATATGACTATGTATATATAGCCATCCAAAACTTAGCCACCAAGACTTACCATACTTGTTCTACAAGTCTTACCATACTTGTTATACAAGTTTTCCAATTCTTGACACCCAATTACCCAACTTAGTGATCAAGACATACCATATATAATAATTATATACACATACAATTATTATCTTACTCATATATATCTTGAACCACCCAAGTCCATACAATCACATTGGGTTGAAACCCTACAAAATCACCATTGTCTCTCAATTGTCTATTATGAGCATATTAACCATATCTAGGTGCTTTTAATATTATTTTTAGTTTCTCAATAGTAAAATTTTTGATGTTATTTTTAGTGTTATGACAATAGTAAAATGGAAGCAATAAAATTTTCTTGATATTATATTAAAACATTAAATTTTGAATTAAAAACCGAAAAATATCGAAACCGATAACTGGTTAACCGAGTTGGAAAAGTCGTTCCGAACGGTTCGGTTACGGTTAATAGATAGAAACCAAAACGAACCGAACTGACATATACGGTTTGGTAACGATTTTTAGTAAAACCGAGTCGAATCTATTCGTGCACACCCCTAGTTTTATGTACTCGTATTTTGGGTGTCACATTACTTGGATACTAAATTTTTAAAGTTACCACTTGTTATACTAGACTTATAATTTTTCTATAACGTGTGTACTTTCGTTAAATTAATTTAATGTCGTCAATAAATTCATGGGTAAATTCATCTTTTTTCAATCATTTTCTTTCTTAAACTCATTTTCATCATTGACAATCTTTGTGAGAATTTAAAACACGAATTTATCATGAAATAGACTCATTTAAATTGCACTAAAGTCGTCTTTTTCTTCTCTATAATGTGATATCAATTTTAACTATCAAAAATTTACTTATAAAAAATTCTTATGTATAACCCTTTCAATAATTCCATTTTAAATTACTTTCACCAAATTAAAGTATTGAGTAAAAGTCAATATCGAGTTGTTGAGAAAAAAAGATTATTTTGTTGCAACTTGGATGACTTAATTTCGTTAAGAAATGAATGAGAATATTCAAATTTTAATTTCCTAAAAATTTCAACAATGGTAGAAAAGGATTTGAGGAGGAAGATGATGATGAAAAGACTGAAACGTCCTTGAGAAAATTAACGGAGCTAGTTAGATTTGACGGTGTACACACATTATTAAATAGTTAGAAATTCAGTATAGCAGTTTTTAGTTTTAAAAGTCTAGTATTCCAAGGGATCGAACACCGAAAGTGCGAGTATACAAACTACGTTTTACTCATATTTTGATGGGCTTATGTTATGTTGGGTGAAATGCATTTCGATAATAAGCTTGTGGAGATACAGTCTTTTAAGAAGCTAGACATGGAATTGACAGGAGCTTCTTATCGAACTTTGCAAATCTCCAAGGCACTTTTCATCCGGTAGAACTCCATGCATTCACTTCAAAACTATTCTGTAGGCCGTCTCCTTACCTTAGTATTTGAAGTAATAATGCACAATAAGTTAATGAGGTTCGAACTTTTTGGTTAGGATCACACAATTTGAAATTTCTTGAAAGACATGTCCAAATCTTCGTAAGGCACCAATATGTCAATATCAGTAATAGATAGGAAGGAGAAATGAAATCAGGTTTTCTTGACATAAATTTTCTTAACCAAGCAAATGTAGATGTAGCAACACATACCTGGTTTGTAATTTTTCTCGGTCAGAACTCAGAAGGTAAATCATGAGTAAAGGGCACTTGTCAACAGAGCAACATTATATATACAAATGTAGAAAAGTTTCTCTTAAATCAGGATCATGATACTCCGTACACTAATTTGCATTGGTAAAAGCATATCATTTGTCATGAGACCAGGCAACAAGCAAAGTGATGATTCCTCTGAAACTTATGCTATGCAGCTCAATCACTACATAGATGTAAAGCTAGGTTGGGGAAGCCTGGGCAGTAAGTTCTATTCTATCGTCCAGAATCCAGATAATTGATTGACAATATATCATTCACGAGCAACAACTACCTGCTCTCGGACTTAATGTTAACACAATATCACGCAAGTATACGTGGTCACAAGTAATATAGATAGAAATTAAGTTCGTTCCACAGAGATCTGGTTTTGGTTCTAATTCAGTCGATGTACCTATGCTATAATGCATGGTTTTAACTCACTGCTAAGATAATTAACAAATTTGGGTTTGATTATCTAAATTAAACTAAGTTGCAAATTATAAAACTAAGAATTAACTAATTGACAAGAATTAAAATCGAATTACTTATACGAGAATAAACATGGAATCCTAACTTCATTATCTACTTCAATTAGAGTTGCAGCCTTTAATTTATACATGTGATGGTTTTGATATCTGATCGAATAACACGAAACGAGTAAAAGCTACCTCTCGGTATACTATTACCAAACTACACATACATCCATAAAAGAGATAGAAGATGAATAGACACCTATCATGTTTAGACCCTATATCTCTATAGAATTTGAAAACATAAAGGTTTAAGCACAAGTTATCCACTTAGATCACATAGGGTAGCATAATATCTCTATTAGTGCCACAAATCATGATGTTAAAACATCAACCTATCCTATGCTAGCATGGCAAGTTCTCAATCTCAAGATCCACTCTCGTTTAGCAAGAGATTAACAAATTAGATGTTAGCTACGCATCTAAATACATGAAACACAACCATACGAGGAATTCAAGAATCCACCACACATAAATCTTTAAGACATGCAAACTACTAAGCTACATAGATAAATCCGCTAGGATCCCACGACAACGATTAGCTCATAATTGAACCTTTCGTCACCATGGGATTTGATGAAAACATGATAACAAAGATGAATAAATCAATAATGTAACAAGGTTTAGAGATCAAATCCGTGAAAGTAACAAACATCCAAAAGATACGCCTCCACAAAGAAATACAAGAAAAACTAAATCTAGATCTTTTTGTCGTCACAATCCTCGCCTTGGCTTCTCGATCTCGTGCTTTAATGGTGTGTATGTGTTATGAAGTATATCTGATCTCTGGTGGATGGGTGATGATTTTTATGTCCCCCAAGGTGTGTATTTATAGCCCCAAGTTGCCTCTCCTCCAAGTAATTACCGTCTTTGAATTAGAATAGAATTACGGCAATTTCCGATCTTGAATCAAAATAGAATTGCAATTACATGTATAAGTCTGATTCTAGAAGCTTCTGGTCATCCAAGGTAATTCCACAATGATTAGAATTTGAAAACAATGCAATTTCCTTGTCAGAATGGGTTTCCAAAAGTTTTGGAATTTTCTGCAGTGTCAGGTGCTCAAGACCACATTAGAATGAAAGATAATTCCGATATCTTCACGTGGACTGTAAGATCGCCCAAAACGGACTTGTAGAATTCAAGATATGGCTAAAACAAAAATCAGAAATTCTGGCTGATTTTTCCCGCACCGCGCGCGCCCGCTCCCGAAATTAGTACAAATTAGGCGCGCCCGCGCCCGACCTACTGTTCATTTGCTGATTTTGCTCTATTTTCTTCGTTTTAACTCCGATTTTCATTCCGTTTCTTCCGGCTCTCTCGCAATTTCATGTACTTTCATTCTTGACCTCAAAATCCACCATCTAACCATGGAAAACATCACCCCACATCCGACTCATATTCCTGCACGAATTAAATAAAAACACATAAAAAACACAACAACTTGAGGTCAAGCGATCAATTTAAGCCGATACAAAGCATTCCAAGTAGATATAAAAATCCACTTATCACACCCCCAAACTTAAACCGATGCTTGTCCTCAAGCATAACAATTATAACTATATACAACTAACTAGTACCACTTCCGTAGGTGATCACGGTTGCATTTGGCATATGCAACAAGCCCTTTAAACCCCTAGGCAGCCCTAGTGGACGAGTAAGGTCTCGTGAGGGCCTATAGCGAATGTACCCACAAAATCCATCTAACTAAACAATGCAATAACAATGCAATGCATGAATGCAACTAATATGAAAAATGCAAAGATCCCCTTCAAACTTACCAAAATCAACTAATAAGCAAATATCTCAAAGAATGCAACAAATCCAAGTAGAGCTTGACTAAGTCCCCGTATACTAACAATACATGAACAGAAATGTGCGTGTGTGTAATGCTCATCAGAATACCCCCAAAACTAGGTCAAAAATCATACATGCTTTCCGTCAAGACAATCACAGGTTTATAAACAGAATAGACTGTAGACACTTCATAACTTAAGAACACCTCCACCCTTATTCAAAGTAGACATAAACTCATGCTTTATTACAAAACCAAGACACTATATACAATACGCATGCTTATTTAACCGTGCAATGAATGAGACCCCAAAAGGCTTATACAATAATACCCATGTAGCGAGTGTTAGGTCAGCAATCCCAAACCACAAGGGCTTTAGGTTACTAAGACTAAGTCCCCTCAGACTTTATTACTCGAGTATTAAAGAGCTCACTCTGGTTAATTTTGCATATAAACAATTAAACTATTGACTCTTTTTTTTTTTTTTTTTTTGGTTTTCTGCTTTTTTTATGCAATCTGGAATTAGCCTTTCTCATTTCCAACCCTAGACTACTCATATAAATATGAGCCGGCTACTAGCCATTTGACACCTAGCTATTATTGACAATTATTACAACTAGCATGAAATTCCTGTTTTCCCCCAAACTTAGATTTTAGTGTTCCTACGCTATAAAGGGAATAACGAAAATTCTAAGAATAAACAAATGATTAAATCTCAAACATCCAACAAGCATGACCCTAATCCAGCCCAAAAGTACCCAATGAGACTGTGTAATTAGTTTTGTTCCCGTAACATGCAAGTCAATTTCGTAGAAACTATAAATCAACCCTCTACTCATCATCATCACACTCAATTAAACACCTACCTATCAATCAGAATCAGCTCGTCCTAAGGGATCATGAAAAAAATGCATGCCATGAAAATGCAACTAAATGAAAACTCACATGGTAAAACAAACAAAAATAACAAAATGTCCTATATGAAACACACGTAGATAATATGAACATACATGCATGAATTACTACTAATATGAAAAACATGATATCCTACATGAACACAATGAAAAATAATAACTACTATACACTACTTATCCCCCAAACCACCCCCAAACTTACAATATTCAATGTCCCCATTGAATGGAAGTAAATACAAGGTATAAAAGAAAACATACCTAAAAATACCGAAACACATGGGTTGCCTCCCACGAAGCGCTGTCGTTAACGTCATTTAGCCGGACAAATATGATTCAACTCATGGTGGCTCGAAGATCGTATTCGACTTGTCCTTAACAGAAGAACCATTCACCCATTGTCTGACAACCTTCTTGCTATCTTCCCACATCTTTTCTAAACCAAAATTTTCTTTGACTCTTCCTCCAATCGATTTTTTCTGTTTCTTCTTCTTCCTCACACCTCTAAGGTGTTTATCCCTTTTAGTTGACTGAACCACACACTCTTCTACCACATCATCAACTATCCACCTTCTTAACACATTATCGTGACCCTCTTCAAAAATGACTAACTCATCATTCAAAAGGACATACCTCAAATGGGATGGAAGTTTTCCAAGCTTGACATTCGAGAGATCTCAAATTAAAGAACTGTCAATGGACTCACTGAAGTGCTGCTTTAGCATGCGCGTGTCCAACTTTTCGCTCAATAATTGATCAAACTTCTTTCTCTGACCCGTATCAACCATTTCCACACTGCAACACTCTTCATCCTCTACCGGAAATTTCATGGACTTGAACACATTAAAGGTGACATTCTGATCTTGCACCCTCATTGTAAGCTCTCCTTTTTGCACATCAATCAAAGTACGGCCCGTAGCTAGAAAAGGCCTTCCCAAAATTATGGGAATCTTCTTGTCTTCTTCAAAATCCAAGATCACAAAATCAGCAGGGAATATTGATAGGTCCATAATTCATCATATTTTTAATACCTATTTTATGTCTGTTTTCGTAATTTTATTAATTAATAAATTGTTTTATTTTGTTTTGTAGAAAAATAAATAAAAACAGATTTCTAGCGGGAAAAGGTGCAAAAAGGGAAAGGAGGTGGAAAATATTTGAAGTCAAAGAAATTGGAGGAAAAATCGAATACTTATTGGAGAAGAAAAGGAAATTGAAGAAATTATATTCAATATCAAATTTGTAATCGAAGATCCAAGCCCAAGTTTTTCCCTATATATATGGGGCTCCTCTCTTGTATTTGAAACACAACTTTAGACACCACTTTAGGACAACAATTTAGATCCGTAAATTAGGAGTAGGAGTAGATTAATGCAATTATTCTTTTTCTGTTTTAAACTTTTAAATTCTGCAATTTTATTGGCAATTTTATTTTACTTCAACAACTTTTGTTTCTTCCGCTTTCAGTTCTGGCGAATGCATATCCCCGGAAGTGTCCGTAATTGCTTATTAAGTTTATTATCATAGTTTTACATCCTGAGTTATACACGTGATCTTTTGTCACTTTGTTTTATAATATATTATATAAACATCTTGTTAACATTGGAAGATTAGTCATTAGTTTAATTTGTTTTTCTTAAATCGTATGATTCATATATATTACTTGTTTTACTTTGTTAATTCCATGAGTAGCTAATTTTCTTACCCTAGGATGAAGATGAAGCTGATTTAATTGCTCTTGATTTCTTTTCGTTCCTATTAATTGATTCTCATAATTTTTCTTGGTGCTTAATTGATCGATTGACAAAGTGATCTTGATATATTATTGTTACTGGATTTGTTTTTCATAGCCTATGCTTGCTCTTTGAAGTTTTGATAGGTTATTGTTAGATAACAAGTTTCATAGTATATGCTTGTCTCGTTAATTGATATATCTTATTTGTGAAGAAAAGAGGATTGATTTTAGGACGAGTTGATATTAATTGTGATTGATTAACGGATTCGGATTCCTAGGTTTTCCATATTATTTGATAATCTTTGCTAATTAGGTTAATTAAATCTCATCTCAAATCTTATTGTCTAGTTCGCCTGAGTTAATTATTAGGGTTTTGAAAATTCATAGTCTTTGAGGATCGATCTGTATTTGCTACAATTAACCACTGTGCGCTTGCAGTTATTTTACACATCAAGTTTTTGGCACCGCTACCCGGGGACTATTGGTATTTTTCACTCCTTGATGTTAATTCTTCAGATTAGTTTCTTGTTTTCTTTTCTTTTGTTTTTTTAGGGAATTGTGAAGCGGAGAAAAGCTTGGACAAGAAGATCGTTGGAAGACCTCGCTGTCTCTTTTGAAATTTTTGGAAGCGCTTTTCGGTATTCCGTATCACCTCTCTCTATTTTTCTTTTCTTCAATATTATTGAAAATAAAAAAATTAAATATTCAAAAAATCAAAAAATATTAGTTAGTTAATTGTTTGTTAAAAACCAATTTGCTGCATCATTCATTCTCTCACATAGGATCACATCATCTAGATTTTTTTTATTGTATTTATTGATTTCACACGTAGTGTAGGGCATCCATAAGTGTTTATTTTCTTGTTCTTTGTGTGTTGCATCATTTAATCAATCTTAAGGGTGCCACCCAATTACAAGATAAGGTGAGGGATTTCATCACCCTTTCCTTGGCCCACAAATCACTAATTCGTTCATCTTGCATACCCTTTCCTTAATAAAATTAAGTAGACGTTGACCCCTAGGATCTCGCGCTCAATTAGGAAGAGAATCTGGGAGGAACGAATCACTAAGTATTCTTTCGTTTGGTGTCTAGGCAAGCGTGACGCTTACCTGGCTAATTTGGATTGGTGTCTAGAAAGTTGTTTAGCCTCTTGGCAATGCTTGCACCTGCCTGGCCAGTCAGGACGAATGCTTTTTGAGTTGTGATTTTTAGTAGTATCTTATTGTTAGGAGCAAGTTCTAAATTTTTCTTAGGATAATATAGATTTTCCTTTTTGATTTTCCATTAGTAGTCATGTCTATTCAACCTATAGGAGTTAATTTGATAGATGAGGTTGTTTCATGGTCGAATCTTGAGGATAGTTCAATTGAGTCTTTTCTTGAGAAGGATGTTTTGTTAGAGTATGAGAGTAATAAAGATCTTCATGAGCTTTATAGAAGTTTTACTTCTGATGAGATGTTAGATGAATTAAATGCTATTTGTTCTAAGCATGAAACCCAACTTGAGGATAGTTCTTTTGATCCTAAGTCCATTGTTAAGACTTCTGTTGGTGAGCCACCCACTTTCGTTCATAATCCGTCTTTTTCCACTCTTGATCAGTCTTTGGTAATTGATAATGAAATTCATCATGTTCTTTTTAGTGATTTAGTTCATAACCAAAAATTTCAAGTAATTAATCTGCTTAAACCCAATAAAGAAGCGTCTAATTGGTCTATGAATGATGTTAGATGTATGAGTCTTATTCTGGTATGTGATCAAATTTCTCTAGTAGATAATGTTATTTTTGTGGGTGTGTTTCACATGTGTGTTGATAGTGTTACATGTGTTGTTTTTCCTCGATCTGGTATTGGTTAATATATCTGTTTCGTTATGTGTCTCCCATAGCCAAGTGTAGGTATGGGGGAGTGTCTGTGTGTGTTTATTATGTGTGTGTGTGTGTGTGTGTTCTAGGTAATAATGTATCTCCGTCATGCCCTTATCAGGTAATCTCGTCCTTTTACTTATATTTTTCTCTCATTTGCATACATTGAGGACAATGCATGATTTAGGTATGGGGGAGGGATTTAGTAGTATTATTATAAAAAAAATCAAATACAAAAATCCAAAAAAATTGAAAAAATAAAAATAAAAAATAATTCTAGCCTTGTGAAATGATTACTTGTTAAAAGTTGGCTTGATGCACCCTTACATGCTATAGTACTCTTGTGTTTCTGATGCTTTTGACTGAGAAGTGATATGCTAAGTTCTTGTGCACACACATACACTAGCTAGTTGAAACTAGTAGACTTATTGAATGTTGTAAGTAATTAAAAGGACATGAATATGTGCAAGAAGGTTTGGTTTGCATGCTTTGAGTACAAGTAGGTGCATTAAAGAGATTTTTTGCTTGGGATTCACTATGTTTTACCATCCAGTGAGATTTTGAGCCTATATGCATATCTTTTGCATTTTATATTCGTTTGCTTGAGTGTCCACATATTGTTTGCATTGCTAGCACTTGTTTGAGACCTTTCTTGAAATGCATGACATTATTTGATGATAAGATGATAAAGGCATTTAGGAATAACCAATTACTATCCAAATTACCACACCCTTTATATGTGATCAATTAGTTACCCCTTTGAGCTTAATCCTATTTTTTCGGTGACATACCACATTACTTGCCTAGACCTTTTTCTTGTGTAGCCTTATGTATACTTGATCCAATTTGTCAAAGGTTAGTAGGAAGTTGAGGGAGTAATAAGGTGTGTGAGATGGGGTTTACTTTTGTTCATTACTTTTGGGGAAATATTGGGTTTGTTGCTTACTTGTTAGTCGTTCAAGAAATTTTTGAAGGAGGATTGTTGTTGCTTATAGTATCTATCTTAGCTCTCAAAAAAAAAAATGAAAAAAAAATGAAAAAAAAAGAGAAAAAAAAAAGAAAAAGAAAAAAAAGTTATTAGAGAAGCATACTTATGTTTTTTTTTGTGATCCTTCTTCGTTCGACTAGTCAAGCATTTTGTTGGAAAAACTAGAAAATATGTGTGGGGAGGATGTATGGTGTTGTGTGTGATTTATAATGGTTCCTGCTAGCTTTTGACACTTCACCTTATTTGGCCTTACTTGACATACCTTGTCCCTAGCCCCATTACAACCCAAATAAAAGACCTTTTGATTATCGTCATTAATGTATGTTGTGTTAAAGCTAGATTGATACCAAATGTCAAGCATGCTTATGATTTTGTTGGAATGGAGCGATACACTTACCCTTGTTCTTGAGTGAATATTCCTTTATGAGTGAAAGGTGAGTTATTGCTTGTTTTGTGCATATGAGATCCCAAGTTTTGACTCTAAGGTGTACTCTTGTGGGCTTAGCATGGTTACCAACTTATTATTTCACTTGACATGGACTTTTGAGGACCTATGCATATTTCTTTGAGTAGACTATGTGAATACTTGCACCTTACACACCAAGACATTTGCAAATTCACTTTGATTTCTTAAGTTGACGTAGCATGAGATGACTTGTATGTGTGGTGTTGCATTGAGCAATCTTTTACATGAGCTAGATGGATTTTGTGGGTACATTCACTATAGGCCCTCACGAGACCTCACTCGTCCACTAGGGCTGCCTAGGGGTTTAAAGGGCTTGTTGAATATGCCAAATGCAACCGTGATCACCTACGGAAGTAATATTATTTATTTAGGTAGTATTTTATATTTTATTTTTCTCGAGGACGAGCAAAAGATAGGTAAGGGGGCATTTGATAGGTCCATAATTCATCATATTTTTAATACCTATTTTATGTCTGTTTTCGTAATTTTATTAATTAATAAATTGTTTTATTTTGTTTTGTAGAAAAATAAATAAAAACAGATTTCTAGCGGGAAAAGGTGCAAAAAGGGAAAGGAGGTGGAAAATATTTGAAGTCAAAGAAATTGGAGGAAAAATCGAATACTTATTGGAGAAGAAAAGGAAATTGAAGAAATTATATTCAATATCAAATTTGTAATCGAAGATCCAAGCCCAAGTTTTTTCCTATATATATGGGGCTCCTCTCTTGTATTTGAAACACAACTTTAGACACCACTTTAGGACAACAATTTAGATCCGTAAATTATGAGTAGGAGTAGATTAATGCAATTATTCTTTTTCTGTTTTAAACTTTTAAATTCTGCAATTTTATTGGCAATTTTATTTTACTTCAACAACTTTTGTTTCTTCCGCTTTCAGTTCTGGCGAATGCATATCCCCGGAAGTGTCCGTAATTGCTTATTAAGTTTATTATCATAGTTTTACATCCTGAGTTATACACGTGATCTTTTGTCACTTTGTTTTATAATATATTATATAAACATCTTGTTAACATTGGAAGATTAGTCATTAGTTTAATTTGTTTTTCTTAAATCGCATGATTCATATATATTACTTATTTTACTTTGTTAATTCCATGAGTAGTTAATTTTCTTACCCTAGGATGAAGATGAAGTTGATTTAATTGCTCTTGATTTCTTTTCGTTCCTATTAATTGATTCTCATAATTTTTCTTGGTGCTTAATTGATCGATTGACAAAGTGATCTTGATATATTATTGTTACTGGATTTGTTTTTCATAGCCTATGCTTGCTCTTTGAAGTTTTGATAGGTTATTGTTAGATAACAAGTTTCATAGTATATGCTTGTCTCGTTAATTGATATATCTTATTTGTGAAGAAAAGAGGATTGATTTTAGGACGAGTTGATATTAATTGTGATTGATTAACGGATTCGGATTCCTAGGTTTTCCATATTATTTGATAATCTTTGCTAATTAGGTTAATTAAATCTCATCTCAAATCTTATTGTCTAGTTCGCCTAAGTTAATTATTAGGGTTTTGAAAATTCATAGTCTCTGAGGATCGATCTGTATTTGCTACAATTAACCACTGTGCGCTTGCAGTTATTTTACACATCAAATATGAGTTTATCAACTTTCACCAAGACATCCTCTACTATACCCCTCGGATAAGTGATAGATCGATCAGCCAAATACAAAGAGATGTTAGTTGGCTTTGGCTCTGGTAGACCAAGTTGCTTGAAAATAGACAAGGGCATGAGATTGATGCTGGCTCCCAAATCACACAAACACTTGCTGAATGAAAGATTGCCAATAGTGCATGGAATAGTGAAACTTCCTGGATCTTTAAGTTTAGGTGGCAATTTCTGTTGCAGAACGGCACTACACTCCTCCGTTAATGCCACTGTTTCAAATTCTTCCAACCTTCTCTTCCGTGACAAAATATCCTTCATGAACTTAGCATATCTCGGCATCTGCTCCAATGCTTCAACAAAAAGAATGTTAATGGACACTTTCTTGAAGACATCCATAGATTTCTGAAACTGTTTCTCTTGACTTTTTTGCAAGCGTCCAGGATATGGAGGAGGTGGATAGATCTGCTTATTCTTTGAAGATTGCTCCGGAGTAGACTTTTCAACAAGTTCCTTACTCTTCTCTAATTCACCATCTAGCTCATCAGCTACCAAGTCAGATACTGCAGATTTTTCAACCTGCTGATTTTGCACATCTTCATCTTCCTTAGTTGCTGATTTTGGATCTGTTGTAACCCTTCCCGATCTCAAAGTCATAGCTTTCACCTGTTCATGAACCTCCCTCTTACCTGGATTATCCTTCGTATCACTAGGAAGAGTTCCTTGTTGCCTACTAAGTAAGGCACTTGCAATCTGTCCCATCTGGTTCTCCAAGATCTTTTGATAAGCTTGCAGGTTCTTCATCATCATCCTCAACTCATCCATCTCTGATTTTTCATTAGAAGATTGCCCCGCATGAGCCTGGGGTTATTGTTGCTGAAATCCCGGAGGTTGATATGGTGGCCTTGGAACATAAGGCTGTTGATAGACTTGATTGAATGGCTTTGCTTGCTGATAAGGTTGTTGTGCACCTTGATTGTTGCTCCAGCTGAAATTGGGATGATTCCGATTATTAAGATGATAAATAGCTGGAACTGGTGCCGCAGGGTCTCTGGAAATTACTCACAAACTGTGCTGATTCAGAAGAGATAGCACACTGATTCGTCTCATGTGCGCCCGCACATAGCTCACAAACACTAGCCACCTGCTGAACTCCATAAATTGCAAAAGAATCCACCTTCATAGTCAACACCTTCAACTGAGCTGCAATAGCTGAAGCCGTATCTACTTCAAAAATACCTGTTACCTTGCCTTGAGAAAGTCTCTAGGTTAGATTCTGATATTCATTGGCAGTCATCGTCTCAATAAGATCATAAGCTTCATCGTAGCTCTTAGCCCATAGAGCTCCTCCTGATGCTGCATCAAGCATAGGTCTAGATTGTGCTCCCAACCCATTGTAGAAACTATTGATAACCATCCAATCAGGCATGCCATGATGTGGACACCTACGAAGCATCTCCTTGTATCGCTCCCAAGCCTCACATAAAGATTCTCCAGATTGTTGCTGAAATTGAGTTAGCTGGTTCCTTATTGCTGCAGTTTTCGCCATAGGGAAGAATTTAGTAAGAAACTTCTAAGCAAGATCCTCCCATGTAGTAATGGAACCAGGTGGTAGAGAGTGTAACCATCCCTTGGCCTTATCCTTCAGAGAAAATGGGAAAAGTCTCAACTTGATAGCATCATCCGACACACCATTGAATTTGAAAGTATCACAGATCTCGATAAAGTCCCGAATATGCATGTTAGGATCCTCCGTAGGAGCACCCCCAAACTGAATCGAATTCTGTAGCATCTGAATAGTGTCAAGCTTAATTTCGAAGTTATTAGCCATGGTGGCCGGCCTGATGATACTAGACTGGATATCATTGATCTTCGGCTGAGAATACTTATTCAAAGCCTTAGCTGCTGCTACATCAGCCATTGCTACTATAGTTTCAGCTTCCTCGTTCTTATTCTCTAAATTCTCTACACGATCGTCTTCCGCCAGTGCTTCCAAACGAGCTTGTAAGCGTGTTCGCATACAAACCTAAGCACCTGAAAACACCACGAAACAAACAAACTAAGTAAGAAATCCGAGTCAGTGAACGCTAACGACCACTATTGACAAGCACATAAACTAAAAATAAAACATCGATGATCCCCGGCAGCGGTGCCAAAAACTTGTTAACATAATATCACGCAAGTATACGTGGTCACAAGTAATATAGATAGAAATCAAGTTCGTTCCACAGAGATCTGGTTTTGGTTCTAATTTAGTCGATGTACCTATGCAATAATGTATGGTTTTAACTCACTGCTAAGACAATTAACAAATTTGGGTTTGATTATCTAAATTAAACTAAGTTGAAAATTATAAAACTAAGAATTAACTAATTGACAAGAATTAAAATTGAATTACTTATACGAGAATAAACATGGAATCCTAACTTCATTATCTACTTCACTTAGAGTTGCAGCCTTTAATCAATACACGTGATGGTTTTGATATCTGATTGAATAACACGAAACGAGTAAAAGCTACCTCTCGGTATACTAGTACCAAACTACACATACATCCACAAAAGAGATAGAAGATGAATAGACACCTATCATGTTCAGACCCTATATCTCTATAGAATTTGAAAACATAAAGGTTTAAGCACAAGTTATCCACTTAGATCACATAGGGTAGCATAATATCTCTATTAGTGCCACAAATCATGATGTTAAAACATCAACCTATCCTATGCTAGCATGGCAAGTTCTAAATCTCAAGATCCACTATCGTTTAGCAAGATATTAACAAATTAGATGTTAGCTACGCATCTAAATACATGAAACACAACCATACGAGGATATCAAGAATCCACCACACATAAATCTTTAAGGCATGCAAACTACTAAGCTACATAGATAAATCCGCTAGGATCCCACGACAAAGATTAGCTCATAATTGAACCTTTCGTCACCATGGGATTTGATGAAAACATGATAACAAAGATGAATAAATCAATAATGTAACAAGGTTTAGAGATCAAATCCGTGAAAGTAACAAGCATCCAAAAGATACGCCTCCACAAAGGAATATAAGAAAAACTAAATCTAGATCTTCTTGTTGTCACAATCCTCGCCTTGGCTTCTCGATCTCGTGCTCTAATGGTGTGTATGTGTTATGAAGTAGATCTGATCTCTGGTGGATGGGTGATGATTTTTATGTCCCCCAAGGTGTGTATTTATAGCCCCAAGTTGCCTCTCCTCCAAGTAATTACCGTCTTTGAATTAGAATAGAATTACGGCAATTTCCGATCTTGAATGAAAATAGAATTGCAATTCCATGTATAAGTCTAATTCTAGAAGCTTCTGGTCATCCAAGGTAATTCCACAATGATTAGAATTAGAAAATAATGCAATTTCCTTGTCAGAATGGGTTTCCAAAAGTTCTGGAATTTTCTGGCAGTGTTAGGTGCTCAGACTACTTTAGAATGAAAGAGAATTCCGTTATCTTCGCGTGGACTGTAAGATCGCCCAAAACGGACTT
The DNA here is from genome assembly GCA_037693485.1 of Kitagawia praeruptora. Taxonomy (NCBI): domain Eukaryota; kingdom Viridiplantae; phylum Streptophyta; class Magnoliopsida; order Apiales; family Apiaceae; genus Kitagawia; species Kitagawia praeruptora. Next base: position 138,137,521 of record CM075351.1, on the reverse strand, counting down.
GTAGAACTCATGATATGGCCAAAACAAAAATCAAAAATTCTGGCTGATTTTTCCGACACCGCCCGCGCCCGCGCCCGCGCCCGGAATTAGTACAAATTAGGCGCGCCCGTGCCCGACCTACTGTTCATTTGCTGATTTTGTTCTATTTTCTTCGTTTTAACTCCGATTTTCATTCCGTTTCTTCCGGCTCTCTTGCAATTTCATGTACTTTCATTCTTGACCTCAAAATCCACCATCTAACCATGGAAAACATCACCCCACATCCGACTCATATTCCTGCACGAATTCACTAAAAACACATAAAAAACACAACATACTTAAGGTCAAGCGATCAATTTAAGCCGATACAAAGCGTTCCAAGTGGATATAAAAATCCACTTATCACTTAGCGACCGCAGAAAAGCCCAATGATAGCTTCTGGAGAACTCTGGAGGCCTTTAATTGTGGTATTATATCTTGTCTTCCCTTTACTCATGTCAGAACCCTTTCTAGTAACTTGGTTCACTATTACCTGTATCAATTTGTACTTACCTTCTGGATTTTCAAGACTGTGTTGTGAGATCATCCCACATGCAACATTGCTTCCATGAAGTCTCATGTTAACAAGTGCTGCGTCAATCATATATCCTTCAACATTCTCAAAATGAATGTCAATGCCATTATAGGAGTAGCAATAACAAAAACAGGTTAATGGTAACTTAATTTTAGCAACTACAGGAAGACAGAGACCAAGGAAATCAATTACTCTTCAAGTCATTAAGCTATTGTATAGAAGGGTCAACTCTGCCACAGAAAGTAGACGGAAGTTTCCCAGTGATTCAGGTGTTAATTTTTAAGCTGACAAGAAATTCTAATTTAAAAAAAACTGAAAAAGATATTCTTTGAATATGATTCTAATTATCCATTTCTGAGAAAAACTTTTTCACTACTATTTTTAAACGCTTCCTCACTACTCTTTTAGAAACTATGATCTTCAAATATTTTTGATTAGTAGAAGTAAAGAAAAATATGCAACCAGGTCAACATCTTCCTGGTAGTTAAGAGCCTCGTTAAATCCAATTATATTCTTTGAAAGGTCACCCCGAAGAGAGAAAACAGAATGCAGAAAATAGCAGAATAAATGTACAATGTATGTCATCTAGATTAAACCTGCTTACCAAATAAAGCTTTCATTATCAGATGTATACGTAAACTTCCACTCTACTGATAATCATCCCCGCTTTGAACAACGATAAACAGTTCTTTATATAATCAGTAAGTTTGCATAAATGTCAAAGTTGAAAATATAGATACCAAACTTTTCTTGGCTATATTTTTGATAAAATTTTCTTGTGATGAGATTAAACAGTTGTTATACACATTACAACTGACTAGCATTTTGCCCGTACTTCGTACACGGCATCTTATTTAATTTAAAATGATAATACCAAAAATTTAACAAATTTGATTGATTTCTTAAAACCTCTTATTTAATTTAAATTGACAATACCAAAAATTTAACAAAAGGAACCGAAGCTAAGCGTGCCTACTGCCTAGGCAAAGGTACTACTAGGATAGTTGGCCCCTGAAAGGTTTGGTGTTGCACCACTTTACAAAAAGTTATATAGCAAAAAAAAAAGGAACTATCCTAGATGATTTGCTCATAAGTACCGCGTCCACACACATACTTGTCATGCATCCTCTAAAGCTAGCAAGGGGCAAGTTATAAAGTGATACAGACACCACAAAACCATTTGAAATGAGAGTGTGTATGAGGATGCTTGGATTGATTATGAACTATCTTGGCAAACAACAGGTTAATTATGAACCAGTCCTGATGAAGAGTGATTCAATCTAATAATCTGATAATCTAATTATAACGATAATAATATAGTAATGGTGAGATTTTGAATATGGGGAAGAATGTTTTCATTAAAATCTATCTCTCCATAAGAAGGTACAACTCTTCAATTGTCAAATTGCCAACCCCTAAACAAGTGGGGTTTGGTTCCTATTTATAGGGGATCCCTAATTTACTTGGCTAGTAAGATTTACATTTATGGGCTACAAGGCCCTACGATACACATAATGCTTAATGGGCCTAATACAATCTAAGTTAGCCTTTTAACTAAGTACAATTTACTTCATTGGGCTTCATGGTCCAACATTTGTCCCCCCTAGTAAAGAGGGTATCTTTAGATCCCTTGTTTTTGCTACCTGCAAAAAAGTAATAATAAAAGCAAGGTAAAGTTAATTTTGGGTAGGTTAATTTCTTTATTTTCAATCTTTATTCCTGAGGGACTGACGCTCGTGTAGATGGCCTGGGAGAAGCCAACAGATGGATTTTATAAGATTAACGTGAGTGGTATCTATGCCTAGGAGAGAAGTATATGTGCTATTGGGTGTGTCGTGAGGGACGGAGATGGTGATTTCTGCCGTGGCTTCGGGGGAGTGATCCCTTGTTCCGACCCTGACTTAGCGACTTTGCAATCCATATGTCATGGGCTTGAGTTTGCTTGGAGGGAGGGTAAGAGGAAATTGATTCTCGAGACTGACGATGCTGCGGCTTTGGAAAGGGTTCTTCATCCTGATTGGAGTTACAAGTATTGGATCCTTGTCGGGGTTATCGACCAGCGCATGGACGACAATTGGGAGGATTTACGGATGGTCTGCGTACCTCCCTCTGCAAATGTCGTTGCCGAGGCTTTGACTAATTACTTTTTACAAAATGAGTTGGATTTTAGCGAGGTGGATGAATGTCCCGACGTCGTGCAAGCAATCATCAAGGCTGAGAAATAATGGATTGATTGTGTGTCTTTGTGTGACCTTGTAATGATGACATGTGTCTGTATTGTTATTGGTCCCTTCGGGGTATTTTTTAAATGAATTGTTTGCTTAAGTTTATTTTCATTTACCTTTAAGCTTTTCTGATTTTGAGAAGGCTAGTTGTCATGGTAATGTCAATTGACTGTAAATCTTTTTATAAATGGAATGTTCAGGCCATGGTAATTCATTAAAATTATCCTCGTTATTCTATGATAACACTGGTGTGATATATAAGTGTTGTTTTGTTTTTGTTTTTGTTTGTTTGTTTTTTTATATATATATATTCTTTTCTGTAGTGGCGTTTCACTTTTTGGATTTTGTTTTTTCGAGACAAGGAGAAGTTTCTCTCTAGGGGACTTATATTCTCTCGTCGCGCCTCTTGCCTTCACTATTCTATCCAGGTACTTTCTTACCTTTGTTTTTAGTTTATTTTTTCATATTTGCTTTGCAAAATACTTTGTAGTCTGTATAATCATGAGGTAAATATCTTTTTCGTCTTCCTCTTCTCAAACGCCCGACGATATGAATCCGGGTAGGATGTTAACTAGGGATGAGGGTTTAGAGAGTTCTGTTAATTTGGATGAAATAGAGATCCCTGAACAGTTGTCTGACCATAGCTTCGATTTTTTAGACGAGGCCAGTAGTGTTACGAGAGAACCTCGGGTTGTGCCTCCTCTTAGTCCACAAACTTTGGCGAATCGCCAGAAAGTTGTAGAAGATGCTAGGATTGAGGGTTTGTTAGAGTTAAAAAATAGGCCTAATCTTAACTCTACCAGTATTTACGTTGACCGTGCTGTTAACGTAGATGTGGGGTCTTGGGTTGATTTGAAAGGCGCTTATGAGTGTAAAGTTCCTTTATCCATGGATAGGATATGGGAAATGCCCAAATTTGGTATGCAAGGGATTCCCATGGTTCATTTTGAGTTGGGGCTGCGTTTGCCGATGCATCCTTTTCATCTGACTATCTTCGAGGTCGTAGGTTTTGGGGTCTCGTAACTAACTCCTAATTCCGTGGCCCAGGTGAGTGGGTTCATTGCTCGTTGTGCCGAGTTGAAGTATGTGCCGTCTATCCGCTTATTTTTTTAATATTTGGAATAAAGTATTCTCGTGGGCAAGTTTATTTTGATAAGTTGACCGGTCGTTCCAAGATTGTGGATGTTAGATCGTCTAATTTAGGATGGCATGGGAAGTGGATGTATTACACTGGGCCTGACCTCGAATTTGTTCTTCCTTGTCAAAAGGTCTCGTAAAAGATGATAGACTACTTGACCAACATGGTGAAATACGATGATATCTTTTTAGATAGGTTTCAGGGTGGAGGTCCTTTGTACACCCCCGTTCAATTGAAGAATTCTATATTTTTGGAGAAACATAACCGTAAGGTTTTGTAATTATTTTATTTGGCTTTTTGATGTATCATGTATTCACACCTTATTGTTTTCCTTTGCAGTAGCTGGGGAATCTCTGAAAGAAGTTTTGAACAGTGGTGTTAAGAACGATATGCATAAGGCTATGCTAGTGTTGGCGAAGCGATCTTCCGCTAAGCAAGATTCGACGACGAAAGAGGTTTCCCCAACTGTTGGGTCAGTTCCCATTGACGGGACTATGACCAACAATGTTATCACCGTCGAGAATGACCTCATTGCTGGTGATGCACGTGATCGATCTGGTAAATGGGTGAGAGTGGATTGCGATGAGGATGCCTCTAAACGTGTTTCGAAGAAGCCTGGTGATCCTACCCGCTTCGGGGTTGGGAAGTCTTTAACTTTCACTGGACTCAACAGGGAAGCACTGCCCCCTCTGTTTCAGGGTTGTTCTTCAGATAAACCTTTGCAAATCGAGATTAATGCCAATAAACGTTGGACTGCGGGCTCGCGGTTTCCAACTCAGGTTTTTCTTCTTTATTATAGTTTTTTTGTTCATTGTTTATGAATCTGTTTTTACTGTTACTGCAATTGTTATAGAAAGTAGGGTGCAGAATAGCTTATACATGTGATCTGTCAACGTAGGTTTTTCAGGCATTTGACCTGCCTCAAGATAAAGGCTCTTATATTGATAAGACTCGAGATGAGATCGTCGATCGATGCCTAGCTCGTGGCGGACGGGTAGTTTCGCATAGTTTCTCTCTTTTTTTTTTTTGGTTTATCGTTGTATTATTAATCGTCTTTGTTCATCTTGTAGCTCCTTGTTGATTTGGCTCATATTGTCAAAGATTATCGAGCTGACATAGACCACGAGTGGTGTGTGAATGCTACTCGCGAAGTCAATGAAGCCAAAGAGAAAGCAAGTGATGCCCATCGCCGAGCTGTTGAAGCGGAGGGTCGTAAGAAGACGCGAGCTTTAGAGTTTGAAACAATGAAGAAAGAACTTGAGGATTCAAAGGCAAAGATTGGAACTATGGAGAGTGAGTTAAGTTCACTTCGAGATTCGGTTGACGTCATGAAGGGGAAAACTACTGTCCTCGAAGCTGATGTTGGGAGGCTACAGGGCGAGCGTGATGCACTTAAAGAGGAGGTGTCGGCCTTGAAGCTGGAGTTAGAGAAAACGGCCAAGGACGGTGCAAATGCTGTAGCGTCTGGTTATCAGGATTGTTATGACCGTCTTGCCCGAGCTGGAGTTGATCTATCAGGGCACTCCTTAGACGACTATTGTGCTGATTTAGCGAAAGCAATGAAAGAAGCGGGAGGGAACGAAGGCGGAGTAGTTTGAAGGCGGGGTATGCCCCGTAGCTAATGTGACATTTTATTTTAATCAAGAAATTATTGGGTCTGTATAACTTTGGTCCCGTGTTTAATGTTATCGTTTGCGAGGTGTGTCTCGCAGTTTGACGTATTTGAACTTTATTTTCTTATTTAATTGTCGTTTAATTTCGAACGTTTGGAAGTTTTATAAGAGTGATAACCTTGCTTTTTGGAAGTGAAGTACGTATTATTGACCTTCTATCAAAGTGGAATATGTGGTCGTTGGTCTTCCATTTAGAAAATTCATTGAGTATAATATTGGTTATTCTTAATAAAGATTGCAATCCGACATCGAGTATTTTTGGCGTATTCATAAAATTTATACATTTTTGAGTTTAAGATAGATAATGATCAAGTTTTATGACTTTGGTTATCTTCATTTTAACGCATGTCTTAAGCTGGATAAAAAGAGTTATTTTGGCGTTAGTAAATGTTGCCAAATATTTTGCTAGAAATAATATAAAAGACATAGGCAAAGATGTACTCTTATTTAATAAATTAAGGAAGTTAAGGTGGGAACCTCATTTCAGCCCCTTTTCACCTTAATACATTGATAAGTGATTCTATCTTTGTCAAGATAGAATTATAATTATTGATAATACTTTTTCAAATGTATATCGTTCCAGGCATTCTTGATCACCTCGCCATCGAGTTGTGCTAGCTCGTAAGTTCCTGGTCGAATTACTTTGTGGATTTTGTACGGACCTTCCCATGGGGATTTAAATTTTCCCGAGATTGTGGGCTGTGACGAGGCTGCTTCTCGCAGCACAAGATCATTAACCTGAAACTCTTTTGGCTTTATGCCCTTGTTGTAGTACTTCGCTACCTTGGCTTGATATTTGAGTATTGATTCCGTTGCCTCATTTATGGTTTCTTCCAGGAGATCGTTATCCAACCTCAATCCCTCCAGCGAGCTGGTTGTATCAAACTTATCAATTCTGGGAGAGTTAAAGGATACCTCGACTGGAATGACCGCATCTGTGCCGTATGCGAGGTAGAATGGGGTTTCCCCCGTTGCAGTTCTCGGAGTTGTCCAGTATGACCATAGGACGTTGGGGAGCTCTTCTACCCAGCAAAGAGGACAATCTTGAATCCTCTTCTTAAGACCTTGAAGTATGGTTCTGTTAGATACCTCGACTTGTCCATTGGCCTGTGGGTACGCCACCGAGGCCTTAAGATGTTGCATCTTTAATTCATTCAGCATTGCTTCAAAGTCTTTGCCAATGACTTGGGTTCCATTATCGGTAACGACTGATCGAGGTATACCAAATCGGAACACTATAAACTCCATGAAGAACTCGATCATTTCTTTCTCTCGAATCCTTGCGAGGGGTTTCGCCTCTATCCATTTCGTTGCATAGTCCACCGCGACCATAATGTATTGAAATTGTCGCTTTGTTTTTGGAAATTGTCCTACGATGTCAATGCCCCATTGGAAGAAAGGACATGGGCTTAACACTGGAGACATCAGTTGCGAGGGTTTGTGGCAGACAGGGCCGTACAATTGGCTAGATGAGCATTTTTTCACATATTCATCACAATCTTTACGGATCGTAGGCCAATAAAGTCCTTGTCTTAGGATCTTGTGTGCCAAATTCTTCCTACCAAGGTGTTCTCCACATATCCCCATATGCACCTCGTTGCTAGTTCCGCCTCTTCGGGACTGAGGCAACGAAGAAGAGGTTCTATCAACGCTCGCCTATAAAGCTTTGAATCAATGACACAGTAATTCCTTGCCTTAAACATTATTGATCTGGCTTCATTCTTGTTCTCGAGCAACTGATTTTCAGAGATATAGTTGAGAAACGGGATTCTCCAATCAGGTTCTATCAAGATGGCATTTACTGTAGGAGTATCTACAGATGGTGTTGTGAGAATTTCCACATACACAGGCTCTCCGCTCGTGGGTATCGATGAAGATGCGAGCTTAGACAGGGCGTCGGCCCATTGATTTTCGGTTCTGTCAATGTTTACTATTTTCCATGAAACAAATTTACCCAGGAGAATTTGAGCTCGTTGTAAGTATAATGCCATTCTTTCATTGTGGGTTTTGAATTCTCCCAAAATTTCTTTGACCACCAACTGTGAGTCGCTAAATATGTCTATGACATTAGCCTCGAGTCCGAGGGCAAGGTTTAACCCGGCAATTAATGCCTCATATTCGGCCTCGTTGTTTGTCGCTTGGAAGGTAAAGGTGCTTGCTTGTTGAATTTTGAACCCCTCGGGGCTGATGAGTATGATGCCTGCCCCACTCCTTTCTGAAGTAGATGAACCATCGACATAGAGGGTCCATGACCTTAACTGACACTTATCGTCGTCGAGATAGAGAGGATCAGGCTTATCAAATTGGCATTCGACAACAAAGTCTGAGAGTGCCTGGGCCTTCATTGCCGTTCGAGGTTTATACTCAATATAAAATTGACTGAGCTCGATTGTCCATGCAGCTAGCCTACCTGTCATGTCAGGTTTGTGGAGAATTCGCTTCATTGGTTGATTTGTCATGACTTGGATCTCTCGGCCTTGAAAATAATGCCTTAATTTTCGACTAGCGATTACGAGGGCATATACTAACTTCTAAACTTGTGGGTATCTGGTCTCTGCATCGCGTAAAGTGTGACTGATGTAATATACAGGCATTTCATTCCCAGAAGAGGATTTCAGTAATACAGCGGCTATTGTTGCTTCGCATGCGGACAGATATATTCTTAGGTGTTCTTGAGGGCAAGCTTCAGTCAAAATCGGGGGCGAGCTCAGAAACTGTTTTAAATCTTGGAGGCCTTTCTCACACGCTTCGGTCCAACTAATTTTTGATTGTTTCGAGGCATTCTTGATGGCCTCAAAGAAAGGAGCACACCGCTTTGACGATTGTGGGATGAATCTCTGAAGAGCTGCGATGCAGCCTGTCAAGGTTTGTACTTCCTTCAAGGTTGTTGGATTTCGCAAATCCATGATGGCTTTAATCTGGCTAGGATCGGCCTTGATTCCTCTTTGGGCTAGGAAAAATCCTAGAAACTTTTCCGAGGTCATTCCAAAAGAGCATTTAGTTGGGTTCAGACGCATATTATGGCGTCGCACATTCTCGAACATTTCCCTTAAATCTTTCACATGATCGATAGAACTTTTTGATTTTGCAATAAGGTCATCAACGTAGACCTGGAGATTTCTTCCTATTTGTGAAGCAAAGATGGTGTCCATCATTTGCTGGAAAGTTGCTCCAGCGTTGATGAGGCCAAAGGGCATGTTTTTAAATGCAAATACACCTCTATGAGTAATAAAAACTATTTTTTCCCAATCTTGGTTGTCCATTTTTATCTGATTGTAGCCCGAGAAGGCATCCATGAATGATAGGAGCTCATGGCCGGCAGTGGCATCAATTAACTGGTCAATATTTGGTAGTGGATAAAAATCTTTTGGACATGCTCGATTAAGATCAGAATAATCGATGCACATTCACCACTTCCCATTGCTTTTCTTAACTAGCATTGCATTGGCGATCCATTCGAGAAATTGTACAGGCGCAATAAAACCCGCCTCAAGAAGTCTATCAATCTTGGCGTCTATTACCTTGGTTTTTTCTTCTAAAAATATCCGTTTCTTTTTGTTTCACCATGTGTACTCCTGGTTTGACGTGGAGTGAGTGACGGGCGATTGTCTCAGGTATTCCTGGCATATCCTTAGGGTCCCATGCAAAGATGTCCGCATACTCTCGGATAAGGCTAATGATTTGTTGGCGAAGGTCGCCTTCGAGGTGTTTGCCAATCTTAGTTGTTTTCTCAGGATTACCTTCTTCCACCTCAATCTCTATGGTTTCTTTTAGGGGAATGCAGTTAGATTCTATCGTGGATTCCATAGCTGCACAAGGATCTATTTCAATGATTTGATTGATAGAATGGAGGTAATGGCCTTTAGGGCCGTTAACGTTGTCCTGTTAAGAATGGCATTGTAGCTCGAATTTGCATTTACCACATGAAACTTAACGACCTGCCATGTTTGGCATGGGAGAGATCCAAAAAGAACGGGGAGATCGATGGTGCCAACGACCTTGACCTCGTTCCCGGTGAAGCCATATAGAGGCATGTTCACATTTTCAATTTTTCTATCGCCATGGTCCATTCTCGCAAAAGCATGATGATACAATATATCAACGGAGCTTCCATTATCAATTAGAATCTTCTTTACTGTGTTTGTGCCAACCTTGGCTGTAATTACCAGAGCGTCTTGGTGAGACTCAATCAATCCTAACGGATAGTCGTCATCAGAAAAATAAGATAATTGGATTAGGATTGGGTCGAAGATGTTTGGGCGCCTCGGGATTGATGTGGAACACTTCTCTAACGTATAGCTTTTTAGAATTGTTTGATGTACCTCCAGCAGCGAAGCCTCCTGCTATGACATCAATAACCCGATCTTGATCACGGGGGCGATCATTTTGCCTTTCTGCGTCATGATCGATGTAATGAGTCAGCTGTCCCCTCTTGATTTTGGATTCGATAAGATTGCTTAATTGATAACACTGGTCTGTTATGTGACCGGTATGTTCATGATATTCGGAGTAGCGGGAGCTTGGAGGCCGTCCTGGCTTCATTGGCCTCGGCGGACGATAGTCAGGTTCTGACTTTAGAATAGCCAAGATTGTAGCTTTGTCTACTGTGAGTTTTGTGATTTCCTTCTCTTGCCTTTCTTTTGGTTTCCATGTTTTGTCTTGATTATCTGACCTCTCGGGTCGTGGCTTATGAGGGCTTCTAGTGTCATTCGTTCTCGAGTATGAACCGTAGCTTCGCTTGTTGTCAGTCCTCGGGGAGCGACGCCGAGGGCTTCTACTCCGTTCTCGTCTGAAAGCCTTTCGAGGATATTGGATACTCCCGACTGCTTCTTACAAGTTCATTCGATGTTCTACCACCTGGAAGGCTGATTGAAGGGTTCGGGGATTCTTTTCAAAGAATTCTTCCAACAAGTTGGCGTGGCGATGCTTATCAATCCCCGCAGCCAAATAATTTATTGCCAATTCTTCTATCAAGTTGGGGATATCGGAAATTTCATTACGGAACCTCACTAAAAAGTCTCTTAGAGATTCATTGGATCACTGTCGGACAGTCATCAGTGAAGCGGTTATCTTTCCTCCTTTGTAATTGCTTGAGAATCTAGTCTGAAACTGTTGTGCTAAAAAATAATTAAGATTTAAATTGCAAGCGCACAATTCGTTTCGTTGTAAAATTTGTGATTCGCTCCTCAGGGACTAATATTTTCGCAATTCTCAATTTTTAATTTAATCGGATTAGAACAATTTTGTTTTGGAAATTCGGTTTTATACTATTTAATTATTAGAAGAAGTTTATTTTAAACTAATTAAAAAAACGAAGTTAACAACAAAATTGATATTTACAAATAAAAAAACGAGATTAAATGACTCAAAATTCGAAAGCAATTTATGAAAGAATGAACATAACTTAGCATTCGAAAAGGTGGATCAATTTCACTAAACATAGACATGTAATCACCGAAACATCATTCGAAGAAACAGTAAACTGGACAAACGAAAACATCGAAAATCAGAAAACTTCGTTCAAACAACTCGAACATCTAAGACACAGACCCAGCTGACTCAGTGAGACTCAAACTACGACCATAACGAACTCAGCTTCTCCATTCAACCAAAACGAAAACTTAGGCAGCGATACACAATAAAACACTACTTAAACACACAACTCAGCGTTTACAATCTCGGAAACTGAACTCAGACTTGACGTAAACAAACAACAACGAATAAATAAACATTCGACCTAGTAAAACAGAACAAACAAATAGACTCGGCCCAGTATTATACACCGAAATTAATAAAAACATCAAGTAACAGCAGACCAACTTAAAAAAAACAGCAACGAAAACGAGCAAATTTAATTCTAAAATTTAAATAGCAAGCTCAGCACAAACAACGACAAGAAATCAACGATTCAACGAAACTACAACTATAACAAAACAGAACTACAATGACCCGAATTTAGAAACTCAAAACTCTGGAAACTTAATTTGCAGAAACCAGTAAACTCAGTTAAAATTCAGCCAGCCACGCAACATTCGAACAAACAGCGACTCAATCAAATGGTTAAAATGCTTAAACACGAACATAACGAACACAAACAATTCATTGTAAACCCAGCAGAAACCAGCAATTAGTAGCTAATTAAACTACAAATCAGTGACTCAAAAACGAAGTTCAAAACGAAAAGAAAGAAGAAAGAGGAGGGGTTTGCAGTGAGAAGAAAAGAAGAGGGGAGAGGGCTTTGATTGGAAGAAGAAAGGGGAAGTGGCGAAGCTGGGTTTAAAACAAAGTCAGGGGAGATGCTAATACTGAAAAAAAGAAAAACAGGGGAACTAAAAACTAATACTTCGAATTTTTTAACACATTAAAACATAGATCTAAGATTTTAATAATATAAGTGCTGGAAAATAATAATACTCGTAATATTTTTTTTTAAAATAAAAAAACGAAAATGAAGAAATTTAAGTGCGAAATTTAAAATTAAAACTACTAAAAACAACGATTTGGTATTAAATGGCCCACATTAAAATTGATTTTTAAAGGGGCTTTACTACGAATTAAAACTAAATTAAACTACGAATACGAGACCAGAGTTTCGTTACTCTCACCCCTAGTGGTTAGCATTTCGCTACTTTATCCACTAAATGGAATTACGAAAATAACGAAACAATGCAACAATAATGAAAGAGCAAGACAAGAAATTAAAGGAAATGGAAATTGCATTAATTAAAAGAGGAGTGTTTACAAAAATTTAAAACTAGAAAACAAGAAAATAAAGCTACACTAAAACTACCCTAAAATCTATTCTACTCTAAGTTGTTAATACAAGGGAAATGAGGGGGTATTTATAGGATGGGAATTAGGGTTTAGGGGGGGTGTGGGTTAATCTTGGCCCTACATTTGGGGTGTGTGGTGGTGTAATCCTAGCCATTAAAAGATTCCTTCCCCATTAAGCTTTGGTAGAGTGGATCTTGGCCATACACTTTTTTAGTGTGTTAGGATGATCTCCACCTTCCATGTGTCCTCAAAGATTCCCTTTCCACCAAACTCCTAATTCTTTTTCCTCTTTTTCTTTTTGGTCCTTTTTCTTCCTTTTTTTTTCCTTCCTTGCACTTTATTTCTTTATTTTGTAATTTCTTTATTTATTCACGAATTTCCTGAAATACAACAAAATAAATAATTAAAATACGAGTTCAAGCAATAAATAGGTATTAAAAATATGCAAAAATATGCACTTATCAAATGCCCCCATACCTATCTTTTGCTCGTCCTCGAGTAAAAAAAACAAAAAGAAAATCTAGATAAAAAGTCCTATACTCCTTTTCGTAGGTGTGACGGTTGCATTTGGCATATGCAACAAGCCCTTTAAACCCCTAGGCAGCCCTAGTGGACGAGTGAGGTCTCGTGAGGGCCTATAGTGAATGTACCCACAGAATCCGTCTAGTTTGTATAAAAGATCACATGGCAATGCACACCACACATACATGTCCTCTCATGACACATCAACTTAAGAATCAAAATGAGTTTGCAAAGTCTTGGTGTGGAAAGTGCAAGGATTCACATAGTCTACTCAAAGAACTATGCAAGAGTGATTCTAAGTTCATGTCAAATGCAAAAATTATTGGTAATCATGCTAAGTCTACAAGGGCACACCTCAGAGTCAAAACTTGAGATCTCATATGCAAAAAACAAACAAGCAATACCTCACCTTTCACTCATAAAAGAATATTCACTCAAAAACAAGGGTAAGTGTATCACTCAATTCCAACAAAATCAAATACATGCTTGACGCTTGGTATCATCCCATCTTGAATCACAACATACATTAATAATGATAATCAAAAGGTCTTTATTAGGGTTGTAATGGGGCTAGGGACAAGGTATGTCAAGAAAGGTCAAAATAAGGTGAAGTGTCAAAAGCTAGTAGTCACCATGAATATCATGCACAACTCCTCCCCACACAATTCTATTTTTTATATTTCAACAAAAAGCCTTGACTAGTCGTAATGAAGGAGGATTACAAAAAACACAAGTATGCTCTCATATGTATTTTTCTTTTCTTCTTTTTTTTTTAATTTATTTTATGAGAGCTATGATAAATGTAAGCAACAATAATCCTCCTTAGATTTAAGTTGAAAATCGACTATCATGGTAACCAACATATATTTCCTCAAAAGTTATGAACAAAAGTAAACCCTATTTCACACACCTTATTGCCTTATTGCTCCCTCAAGTTCCTACTAGCTTTTGATAAATTGGGATCAAGAATACGTAAGGCTATACAAGAAAAAGATCTTAGGCGAGTAATGTGGTGTGTCACCGAAAGAATATGATTAAGCTCAAAAGGTTAACTAATTGATCACATAAGCATGTTGTGGATATTTTTGGAAATATAGGTTATTCATAAGTGCCTTTATCATTTTATCATCAATTAATGGCATGCATTTTAAGATAGAACTCAAACAAGGGCTAGCAATGCAAATGACAAGTGGACACTCAAGCAAAATAATATAAATGCAAAAGATGTGCATATAGGCTCAAAATCTCACTTGGTGTAGTAAAACATAATCAATCTCAAGAAATGGTTTCCTCAATGCACCTACTTGTACTCAAAGCATAAAGACCAAATCATCTTACACCTAATCATGACCTTCTAATTTCATGCAAAATTCAAATAAGTCTACTAGCTTCACCTTGCTAGTGTAAGTGTGTGAACAAGAACTTTAGCAAATAACTTTTCAAACAAAAGCTAATGGGTCATAAGATTATCATAGCATGCAAGGGTGCATCAAGCAACTAGCAATCAATTAACAACACTAGAAAAAGAACTCTTTTTGATTTTTTTGATTTCTTAATTTTTTTGGATTTTTCAAATATATTTACACTAAAAACCCCCCATACCTAGATCATGCATTGTCCTCAATGTATGTGAATGCAAGAGAAATGAGAAATGAGAAAGGATAAAGTTGAGGAAATACCTGATAAGGGATGACGGAGACTGAAAATTTCTAAAAACTACGAAATAAAGCAACTTACACACGCACACAAATCCTCCCCCATACCTATCTTACACGAGGGGAGGCAAAATAATAAAAGCGAATTAGCTGATGCCGGTTGGAAAATCAGGGTGCAACTTTGAGAAAAGATCAAGAAATTTTTGAAAATTTTCAATAGAAAAGATTTTCTCAAGCAATATAGAATCAGTCAACCCTATAGAACAAGTGTCACTAATGTTCTCCCTAAACCAACTTAAGGCTTCTTTATTTTGTTTAAGCAAATGAGAGACAATGAAAGTTTGGTTAAAGGTCGAGTCACTAGGAATGACAAAAGATGAGGGCTCGGTTCCTCCTAAAGGCTGTTGATCAAACTCGGGATGATAAACAATCAAGTCAAATGCAGGTGGCGGTGGTCCAATGGGACTCCTAACAACGGGCTCACTACTAACAATCTCAGGTGGGGTCTCCCATGGAGAACAAATCGCATCTAACTCTCTCAACATCTCTTCCGAAGTCATATCTCTCAACGAATCAGAATATGCTCGATTAGACTCATGGTTGACTTTGAAATCCTCTTTGAGACGAGACTCAATCCCACTATCCTCAAAACTAGACCATGTGGCAAACTTGTTGACCACATTAATCCCTATTGATGGTTCATAAAGCTCATTGGGTTCTTTCCCTACATTAAAAATGTTAAGGTCTATGGTCATGTTGCCAAATGTGAGTTTCATCGAACCATTCTTACAATTAATTAAGGCATTAGATGTAGCAAGAAAAGGTCTTCCTAAGATAACAGGAATTTGGTTTTTGGGATTTGTGATGGGTTGAGTCTCGAGGACAACAAAATCAACTAGAAAGATGAATTCCCCGACCTTAATTAGGACATCTTCAATTATTCCCTTAGGCATTTTAACAGAACGATCGGCTAATTGAATTGTCATGTTCGTCTATTTGAGCTCGCCTAAATCTAGGGCTTGATAGACCGGAAATGGAAGAAGATTCACACTAGCACCTAAGTCAAGTAACGCTTTGTCCACAAATGTATTGCCTATGACACATGAAATTGTAGGACAACTGGGGTCCTTATATTTCACGGGAATCTGATTCGAAAGAATTGAACTAACATGAGATGTCAAAAAGGCTTTCTTGGGAACGTGTGTGGAACATTTATGAGAACATAAATCTTTTAGACACTTGGCATAAGAAGGGACTTGTTGAATGGCATCTAAAAGAGGAATGTTGATTTTGACTTGACTAAATATTTCCAAAATCTTCTCCATTTGAGCCGTTTGTTTAGGAGGAACGAGTCTTTGAGGATAAGGAGATTTTAGCTTAAAGACTCGTTCGCTAGGTGCTTCGGTAATGGATTTTGGAGGAGATTTGTTAAAAGACGAAGATTCATTTGGTGACGGTGATTTATGAGAAGATTCTGATGACTCGGGAATTGATTTGGAAAATGAAGGTTCAAGAGTTAAAGGTGCGGGACTAGACGACTCGAAAGGTTCGGGATCTGGAATATGGTTTGAAGGATCGAGAATAGGGGTCGGTTCATCGTTCGATTCTTCTTTTTCCTCTTCGGAGGACTCTACTCCTACTCGATTATTAACTCGATTTCCCCGATCTTAAAGAGATGATGGCATTCACATTCACATGAGGGTGTTGGTTGAGAGGAAACTTAGGATTAACCTCAGTTTGACTCGGAAATTTATTTTTCTCCCGCTCATGGATGGCACTGGCTAATTGGCTCACTTGAACCTCTAACTTAGATAGGGCTTGGGTGCTAGTATTTAAGATTTGCCTATCTTGAGTCATGGTTTGCATGAAAGTGTTTTGAGATTGAGCCAAATTAGTTGTGGATTTGGGAAGCGCATCAAGACTCTTTTCTAAGGAAGAAATTCTCTTATCCGATTCTTGAGAGCCGGGTGGGCGGGTGGGAGCTTGAGTCTGATGATATTGAAGCGAGAAAGAGTTAGAGTTGGCCTTATAAAAAGTCGGGGGTTGAGTTTGATGATTTGGGAAAGATGGTGGTGGAGATTGAAAGTTTTGGAACGAAGGAGGTTGAGATTGGAATTGGGGAGGTGGAGATTGTTCACCTTGATTCCATGAAAAATTTGGGTGATTTTTCCACCCGGGATTGTAGGTAGGAGAGAAAGGGTCATTCCTTTAAAACGTTGCATTGACTTGTTGGAAATCATGGGGATTTTGCATCCCTTGATTCGAGTACATGGGCATGTGCGGGGGACCACTACAAGATTCTAAGGCTTCGAGACGCCTAGCAAGGGTGGCGAGCTTAGCATCGGTTGCTACATTGTTTCCAATAGAATGCACACTCCTAGAAGATGACTCGATAGATTTACTCGGCTCTCGAGTAGACTCCCACAACATGGTTTTCTCCGCTAGATCTTCAAAAAATTCCCAACCCTCGTCCTCGTTTTTCTCCATGAATTTCCCTTGGCACATAGATTCCAACAATGCGGTTGTTGAACCATCTAAGGCCTCGTACACAATCTTACAGAGCTTCCATTTTTCGATTCCGTGGTGGGGACATTGAGATTAAAGATTTTTAAAGCGGTCAAAACACATCCAAAATGGTTCGTTGTGTTTTTGACGAAATTGATTAATCTCATTCGTGAGTTTCGTAGTCTTGTGGTTTGGAAAGAATTTTTTAAGAAAGATGACTACGAAACCTTCCCAAGTGGAAATCGAATTGACGGGTAGACTATACAACCATTTTTTAGCATTTTCTTTTAAAGCGAAGTTGATAAGTCTTAGCCTAATGGAGTCCTCGGAAAGATGTCGGAGTTTTTGCAAAGCGCAAACCTCCTCGAATTCATGTAGAAAACGATAAGGATCCTCACCTTCACTCCCGCGAAAATTAGGTAACATGCTAATTTGATGGGCTTTAATTTCGAAGTTATTACCATTAAGGGAAGGAAGAGTGATAAAAGAAGGTTAAGCAGAACGGGTGGGATAGCAACGGTCCTTAAGAGACATGGCCATGTTTACTAATGGTTCGGAATTATCTAAAGACTCGGAATCAGACGAGGAAGAACTCTCAAATGATCTCACTAGTCTAGAAGATTTATCCCTAATCCACGTAGTTCGCATACACCACAAAAGGAAACATGTAGCAAGTAAGTGCGAGAAATTTAAACAAACAAAAAGAAAGGGTGTAAAATTAAAAGAAAAATTCTAAACCTAGGTTCCCTAATAAAATAACTAGACCTTGCTCCTAACCGTAAGGACCACCAAAAACTCGGTAAATCAGAATTTATTCGGACCGATTTGGCCAGATAGGTGCAAGCATTGCCAAGAGGCTAAACACCAGTCTAGACACCAAATCTAAATTGGCCAGGTAAGCTCTCGCTTGCCTAGACACCAAAAAGTTGGAATAAATAATGATTACTTCGTTTCTTAGCTACCTTCCTAATTGAGCGCGAATTCCTAGGGGCAAACGTCTAATTAATTTTATTAAAGGCTAGGGAATGCAAAATGAAGGATTTATTGTTTTTGGGCTAAGGAAAGAGTGATGAAATCCCTTCCCTTATCTTGTAGTGGTTTTGCCCTTAAAGTTTATTAACAAAATGATGCAACAAACAATGATATATACAAAAATTATAAACACTTATGAATGCTTACACTACGTGATTTAATTTAAAGAAGGAAGAATTTTAACGTACCTTTGGGTCTTCCAGCGATCATCACAATAAATAGGTACGAAAAATTAAAAACAAGAAAATAAAAATCTAGATGATGTGCCCTAAGTGATTAAATGCATGATGCAACAATTATGTATTTACAACTAATTTTTTTGGATTTTTTTCAATTTTCAATTTTTTTGTGATTTTTGATTTTTTTGATTTTTTTGTGATTTTCTAAAAGTAAAAAAAAAAGTCGAAAAGAGTGAGATACGGTTACCGAAGCAAGCTTTCCAAAATATTCCAATTTTCCACGCTCTGTTGAAAAGAGTTCCGAAATCTCAAGCTTTCCTAAAAAGAACGAAGTAAAAATAAGACAAGAAATAAAACTAATCCGAAAAACTAAAAATTAAGGCGCGAAAAATAATTAGTCCCCGGCAGCGGCGCCAAAAACTTGTTGTGCTAAAAATTAATTAAGATTTAAATTACAAGCGCAAAATTCGTTTCGTTGTAAAATTTGTGATTCGTTCGTCAGGGACTAATATTTTCGCAATTCTCAATTTTTAATTTAATCGGATTAGAACAATTTTGTTTTGGAAATTCGGTTTTATACTATTTAATTATTAAAAGAAGTCTATTTTAAACTAATTAAAAAAAACGAAGTTAACAATAAAATTGATTTTTACAAATAAAAGAAAATGAGATTAAATGACTCAAAATTCGAAAGCAATTTATGAAAGAAATGAAGAGAACTTAGCATTCGAAAAGGTGGATTAATTTCACTAAACATAGACATGTAATCACCGAAACAGCATTCGAAGAAACAGTAAACTGGACAAGCAAAAACATCGAAAATCAGAAAACTTCGTTCAAACAACTCGAACATCTAAGACACAGACCCAGCTGACTCAGTGAGACTCAAACTACGGCCACAACGAACTCAGCTTCTCCATTCAACCAAAACGAAAACTCAGGCAGCGATACACAATAAAACACTACTTGAACATGTTAGTGTAGGTGCCCTAGAGGCAATACATTGTTTCTCGAATAAATCTTATGTCATTTGATTATTAAATAAATGTATTTATTATGACTCTAATTACTGCGATATTTGTTAGCATAATAAATGTCCTTAGAATAATGATACACATTATATAGTTTAAGTTTATAACTTGAATTTGAGATTATATAATATATATCATATTCTTAAAGGTCCCTAGTCGAGTATTATTATACAGGACAATAATAATACATAAATAGACTAGTATGTTTTTGACTGATAACCACATCTCATTGGTTGTAAGTATGGAGATACTAAAGTCAATACATAGGTACATGTAGGGTACATGGTACTGGATAGACCCACCGTGAGATTCTTCATGTTAATTAAGTCATAAGAAAGACTCATAGTGATAATGGTGTAATGATCCTTTGACTTGAGATCATTATATTTCTATACGAGGATAATATACTTTGACCACATTAAAAGTTACCTTTGACCGGGTAATGATAAAAGTGGACATCGGGTATATTGTGAATCGTATGAGAAATATGAATGATAGATAAAGGATTTAACCCTCCTATATATCAAATAGGAGAGATATTATTGGCCTCTTGATTGAGTGAGACTATAAAATGCATGGCTGTGCTCAAATAATGATTTGTTTTAATAGTCTACTCATGGATCAAGTAAACCCGGATTAAATTATGAAGAGGATGACAATAAACATGCCTCGAGTTTAATCTATAATATTTGGTTAAAGGGATTATATTACACGGGAACATTAATCACAAAAGGTTTATCGAATCACGATTTAATTATTATTTAATTGGGTAGCAATGATGTATTACTAGATACCGCTCATTGTTTATAATTTTATTGGAGAATAAAATTATTGCCAAAATAAATAATAACCTACAGGGTCACACACATAGAACATTTTAAAGGAAGAATTAATTTAAATTATGAATTTAAATTAATTAATAATGAGTTGGATTTTATTATATTAATTAAGTGTGACTTAATTAAGCTATAATAAAATACAAAGATATATGAGATATGATTTTAATAATTAAGTTTGACTTAATTATTTATTTGAATAATAAATAAGATTTTATTATTTAATTAAATCATATTTGGGCTAGGTTATGACATGGGCTTTTTGGCTTTACACTATCCTATATATAAAGATATGGGGTGAAGTTTTAACGTGTGGAAAAACAGAAGCGCCGTAGTCAAAAACCACTTAACCTAATAATCATATCTTCATTAGAGGCTAGTACCTCTCTTCCGGACAAGATCGAGAGGCGTTCTTGTAGGTGTTCGTGTGGATACCGTAGAGGGGGCTTCGTAGAGGAGTGCTCAGTAATCGTGGGAGGCTTGCATCTCCGTCGTTCTTTATACGTAAAGCTTCAATAAGGTAAACGTTCTATCTACCATATTATCGATATATTATACATGGATCCGTGGCTTGGTTTCGTTTTTTATTTTACTGTTTCCGCTGCGTGTTGATGATCGAAACCAACAATGGTATCAGAGCTGCTTGTATAATATGATAATCTGGTTAATATTGATTCATACGATCTGTTTTGTGACTTATAAGAACGTACACAATGGTACCGAGAACCATATTGCATGAGATTAACAAACTGCATGCTTTTGTTTTTTCTGTTTTGTTGCGTCATGATGATCTGTTCTGTTTTAATGGGATTAAATCGTAAGACTAACATCTAAAAACCAGTTGCAGTCGATTCATATGATCAGAAGTACAGTTCATGAAAATATGTATACATACGTGTTCATTCAACCTATATATACTAGGTTTAGATTTTAAAACGTTTAAGAATCGGTGATATTTGACTGTGTTGTTACTACAAGTGTAATCGTAGGTCTGAATAATCAGTTTGGTATCAAAATCGCGATTAAAATGAAGAACATGATCGAACTGGGTCTTCTGGAAATCTGCAGAAAATATGATAGTACAGGTGATGCGCATACTAAGTATGCGTATCTGCTAGGGGTTAAGTCATACACGCATACGAGGCATGCGTGTCTAATAAAATTAACAGAATAGGTCTGTTGCGCATACTGTAGATGCGTATCTGATGATTTAATAAAAATAAATAAATAAATAATTTTTTTTTCCCAGCCAGGTTTTGCATGCTAAGATTAAATTATAAATGTTAATGTTTTACTTGGAGTATGCAAAATTTTATTAATTAGTAATTTTGATTACTAAGTTAATATTTAAATTAATTTTATTATTTATGATTTGATCATATTTAATTTATGTTGTATAAAATTGTGATTATACAATATGTGATGTTTTTAATTGCTATGTGAGCATGATGCATGGTTATGGCCCCAAGACCTAGTTTTCAATTTATTTTATAATTTTAATTTATGGTTTGTAATAATTAAAATACGACTTGCATGTCATTTTTCTTTTTGTAATTATTTTATCTCGAATGCAACTCGAGTTCTTTTGTAAAATGTTTCAAGAGGAGCTTGGAGGCAATCAAGGCAGCTTTGGAAGCGAAGCAAGAGATTTTGTAATAATTAGTTATTACCACCATAGATTGACCTTGATTTTTCCATTAGCTTGGAAAAATCGCATAAGATTGGGCCATAACCATAGCATATTAATTTAGGTGATGCACTTTACATATTATGCATGTGTAGAGTAACAAATGTATGCATGTTTTAATTAGATTAATGATGTATGCATGTATTAGATACGTCACCCATGCCATGCTTGCCATGCTAAACAAGATAAAATCTGTAACGATTCGAGATTTTAAAATGAACAAACGATCATGAGATTTCTGTGTTTATGAAACACGGAATTAAATACGAATTTTCAATTATTTAGATATGGGGAGATTTTGTCAAAAACAGGTTTTACCTGTAAGGAAGTTGGGTATTAAGTGAGGCCACTTGTGACTCCTCCAACAACCTGGAAATCAAACTATTGATGAATATTGATTTGAAGTATTTAATTCAAGGAAAAATTGGGAATCTCTTTATGATGGGATCATGGTCGTTTTAATTTTGAAACCCCTTAACAAAATATTAAGTTTTAATCGGATGCTTTCCAATGAATGAACACTCATTGAATCCTAGATCGATAAGGGGAATGACTGCCAGTGGCAGGGGACTCCTGTCTATCGTGGTGAGATGTGACGAATATAAGCGGTTATATTCGACCGTTGTATCATTGGGTTTAACTTAACTGAGTTGTCATAATAAGGTGAAAATAAACGGTTATATTCAATTATTATGAACTTAGAAGCATAGAGTTTGGTTCAAAATCTATTAGATAGACAAGAACAATTGTTGTTCACCAAACTATCCAAGAATTATATATGATATAATTGGCAACTGTTGTCTACCTAAATAATCATGTTTTAAGGACTACCAGTGGTTGACTTAGGATATGACAAAATATGGATCTTGGCTCACTAGAAAGATTTATGGGATATTCTTTCCGATTTAATAGTAAGGGCTATTAATTTGATAAAAATAGTGGGAGATATATTATGAATATGTCATAATCACTTGAACATAATTAATGTAACAATCTAACTTATCTTATGCATTTTATCATTGTAGAAAACAAATGGCACAAAATACAAACAATACTTTCTCTATGCGATCAGTCCTTGAGAAGGACAAGCTGACAGGATCGAACTTCCTTGACTGGTCTAGGAATTTGAGAATTGTTCTCATGCAGGAGAAGAAATCTTATGTGATTGATATTCCTCCACCTGCAGCCCCTGCTAACAATGCCACTGCCGCTCAACAAAATGCTTATCAGAAGCATATTGATGATGCAACTGATGTGGCTTATCTTATGCTTGCTACTATGGATGCTGAGCTTCAGAAGCAGCATTTTGATATGAATGCTTATACTATGTTTGAACATCTTTCAACGATGTTTCAATCACAGGCTCGTGTTGAAAAGTTCAATACAAGTAAAGCACTATTCTCGTGCAAGCAGGGCAATGGACCAGTCGGACCTCATGTTCTAAAGATGATTGGGTATTGTGATTACCTTGCTCGTTTGGGTTTCCCGCTTCAGCGAGATGCTCAAGTCGATATAATCTTGCAATCTTTGAACAACGACTATGCTCAGTTCATAATGACTTTTAATATGACTGAGCAAGATAAGACTCCTATGGAATTGTTGGCCATGTTGAGGACCACTGAAGCAAATATGGTCAAAGCACCTGAAAAAGCTCCCATAATGATGGTGGGCAAGAAAGGTGCTAAAGGAAAAGGGAAATGGAAGGGCAAGAAAAAGGTAGCATCGAAAGATCTTGGTCCTTCTAAGCCCTCTTTCAAAAAGGCTAAAAAGCCGAAGGGAGATGTCGCAAATGCTGACAAAGGTGAATGTCACTATTGCCACAAGCCTGGTCACTGGAAGAGAAACTGTCATGTTTATTTGGAGGATCTGAAGAAGAAGAAGGCTCAGCAAGCTTCTACTTCAGGTATTTATGTTATAGAAGTCAATCTGTCTATTTCTACATCTTGGGTATTGGATACTGGATGTGCTTCTCACATTTGTATAAATGTGCAGGAACTGCAGAGAAGTAGGACTTTGGCTAAGGGAGAAGTGGACCTACGAGTAGGCAATGGAGCAAGAGTTGCTGCTTTAGCCGTAGGAACTTATTATTTATCTTTGCCCTCTGGGCTTGTTTTAGAACTTGAAGACTGTTTTTACGTGTCTGTGATTCGCAGAAACATTATTTCTGTTTCTTGTTTGGACAAGAAAGGTTTTTCGTTTATAATAAAGAACAATAGTTGCTCTTTTGCTTTGAATGATTTAACCTATGGTGTTGCGCGTTTATTTAATGGTTTATATGTTCTTGATTTAGATAATCCTGTCTGTAACATAGAAAACAAACGACTTAAAGTTAATGACTCAAATCAAACATACCTCTGGCATTGTCGTCTAGGCCATATAAATGAGAAACGCATATCCAAATTACATAAGGATGGATACTTGGATAAGTTTGATTTTGAATCATACGAAAAATGCGAATCTTGTTTGCTAGGTAAGATGACTAAAGCCCCTTTTACTGGTAAGGGTCAAAGGGCCACTGAACGTTTGGAGCTAATACATAGTGATGTATGTGGCCCAATGCGTGTGATAGCTAGAGGAGGCTACTACTACTTCATAACATTTACTGATGACTTCAGTAGATATGGATATGTGTATCTTATGAAGAATAAATCCGATTCTTTTGAAAAATTCAAAGAATACAAGGCTGAAGTAGAGAAGCAAATAGGCGGAGGTGCAAGTATTAAAATCTTACGATCCGATCGTGGGGGTGAATACTTAAGCACCGAATTTAAAGAGTATTTAAAGGAGTGTGGTATTGTATCACAACTCACTCCGCCAGGTACACCTCAATGGAATGGAGTTTCAGAGAGGAGAAATCGTACTCTGTTGGACATGGTACGATCGATGATGAGTCATGCAGATCTTCCAATAAGTTTCTGGGGTTATGCTCTAGAAACAGCGGCTTTCACACTTAACCGTGTTCCAACCAAGAAGGTTCAAAAGACTCCATATGAGATATGGGAGGAGAAATGGTCAAGCATGAACTTTATGAAAGTTTGGGGATGCAAAGCATTTGTAAAACGTCAAGTATCTGACAAGCTTGGACCTAAATCCGAAGAGTGCAATTTTGTGGGATACCCTAAAGAAACAAAGGCGTATTATTTTTATAGTCCTTCTGAGCAGAAAGTGTTCACTGCTCGAGATGCTGTCTTCATGGAAAAGAGTTTTGTTTCCAAAAGAGACAGTGGGAGAACTATAGATCTCGATGAAGATCGAGAACCACAAAATAGTTTTGAAACTGAGGTGGAACAAGAGCAGAATAATGATAATTCTCAAGAAACACAGGTTGTTCGTAGATCTGGTAGAATTCGCCATGAGCCAGAGAGATATGGATTTCTATTGACTCAATGTGGGGATTTGATGCTCATAGATGAAGATGAGCCTCTCACATATCAAGATGCTATGAACAGTCCAGACTCTAAGAGATGGCTTGAAGCCATGAAATCCGAGATGGATTCCATGTACGAAAACCAAGTTTTGGATTTGGTTGATCCACCTGAAGGGGTAAAACCCGTAGGGTGCAAGTGGGTTTTCAAGAAGAAAACTGACATGGAAGGAAATGTTCAGACCTATAAAGCAAGACTGGTTGCGAAAGGGTTCAAACAAATTCATGGTATTGACTATGATGAAACTTTCTCACCAGTTGCTATGGTCAAGTCCATACGGATTTTGCTTGCAATTGCAGCATTCCATGATTACGAAATCTGGCAAATGGATGTCAAAACAGCTTTCCTTAATGGGAGCCTTGAAGAGGATGTGTACATGACACAACCTGAAGGTTTTGTCGATCCAAGGAATGTTGGTAAGGTATGTAAATTACGTCGATCCATTTATGGATTGAAGCAAGCCTCTAGGAGATGGAATATTCGTTTTGATGAAATAGTCAAGGAGTATGGCTTTATTCAAAATGAGGATGAACCTTGTGTTTACAAGAAGGTTAGTGGGAGCCATGTGGCATTCATAGTACTGTATGTTGATGACATACTACTAATGGGGAATGACATACCTTCTCTAAAGGCTGTTAAGACTTGGTTAGGGAGCAATTTCTCTATGAAAGACTTTGGAGAGGCAACCTGCATTCTAGGAATGAGGATCTATAGAGATAGATCTAAAAGGATGATCGGTCTAAGTCAGAGTACATACATTGATAAGGTTTTGCATCATTTTGGTATGCAAAATGCTAAAAGGGGATATGTCCCTGTGTCTCAAGGGATAACAATTTCTAAAGACCAGTGTCCGAAATCATTAGGTGAGAAGGACCACAAGAATAAAGTTCCATATGCATCAGCAATTGGATCTATCATGTATGCGATGGTATGTACTCGCCCCGATGTTTCGTATGCTTTGAGCATGATGAGCAGATACCAGTCTAATCCAGGTGAAGGTCACTGGACGGTAGTCAAGAATATTCTTAAGTACCTGAAAAGGACTAAAGATTCATTCTTGGTGTATGGAGGAGAGGAGAAACTGGTTGTAAAGGGTTACACCGATGCAAGTTTCCAAACAGACAGGGATGATACTGTATCACAGTCTGGTTTTGTGTTTTGTCTAAATGGAGGTGCTGTAAGCTGGAAGAGTTCAAAGCAAGAAACAGTAGCTGATTCTACAATGGAGGCTGAGTACATTGCAGCTTGTGAAGCGGCTAAGGAGGCAGTTTGGATTCGAAAATTCATTTCTGATTTGGAAGTGGTTCCATCGATTGCAGATCCCATTGATCTATACTGCGATAATAATGGGGCCATTGCACAGGCTAGAGAGCCTAGATCGCACTCCCGATCCAAACATATACTCAGAAGATATCACCTCATACGAGAGATTAATGAAAGGGGTGAAATACATATATGTAAAGTGCATACAAATGATAACATTGCAGACCCACTGACCAAAGGCCTGTCGCAGCAGAAGCACGACGGTCACACTAGTTCCATGGGTATTAGATACATGGGTGATTGGCTCTAGTGCAAGTGGGAGATTGTTAGTGTAGGTGCCCTAGAGGCAATACATTGTTTCTCGAATAAATCTTATGTCATTTGATTATTAAATAAATGTATTTATTATGACTCTAATTACTGCGATATTTGTTAGCATAATAAATGTCCTTAGAATAATGATACACATTATATAGTTTAAGTTTATAACTTGAATTTGAGATTATATAATATATATCATATTCTTAAAGGTCCCTAGTCGAGTATTATTATACAGGACAATAATAATACATAAATAGACTAGTATGTTTTTGACTGATAACCACATCTCATTGGTTATAAGTATGGAGATACTAAAGTCAATACATAGGTACATGTAGGGTACATGGTACTGGATAGACCCACCGTGAGATTCTTCATGTTAATTAAGTCATAAGAAAGACTCACAGTGATAATGGTGTAATGATCCTTTGACTTGAGATCATTATATTTCTATACGAGGATAATATACTTTGACCACATTAAAAGTTACCTTTGACCGGGTAATGATAAAAGTGGACATCGGGTATATTGTGAATCGTATGAGAAATATGAATGATAGATAAAGGATTTAACCCTCCTATCAAATAGGAGAGATATTATTGGCCTCTTGATTGAGTGAGACTATAAAATGCATGGCCGTGCTCAAATAATGATTTGTTTTAATAGTCTACTCATGGATCAAGTAAACCCGGATTAAATTATGAAGAGGATGACAATAAACATGCCTCGAGTTTAATCTATAATATTTGGTTAAAGGGATTATATTACACGGGAACATTAATCACAAAAGGTTTATCGAATCACGATTTAATTATTATTTAATTGGGTAGCAATGATGTATTACTAGATACCGCTCATTGTTTATAATTTTATTGGAGAATAAAATTATTGCCAAAATAAATAATAACCTACAGGGTCACACACATAGAACATTTTAAAGGAAGAATTAATTTAAATTATGAATTTAAATTAATTAATAATGAGTTGGATTTTATTATATTAATTAAGTGTGACTTAATTAAGCTATAATAAAATACAAAGATATATGAGATATGATTTTAATAATTAAGTTTGACTTAATTATTTATTTGAATAATAAATAAGATTTTATTATTTAATTAAATCATATTTGGGCTAGGTTATGACATGGGCTTTTTGGCTTTACACTATCCTATATATAAAGATATGGGGTGAAGTTTTAACGTGTGGAAAAACAGAAGCGCCGCAGTCAAAAACCACTTAACCTAATAATCATATCTTCATTAGAGGCTAGTACCTTTCTTCCGGACAAGATCGAGAGGCGTTCTTGTAGGTGTTCGTGTGGATACCGTAGAGGGGGCTTCGTAGAGGAGTGCTCAGTAATCGTGGGAGGCTTGCATCTCCATCGTTCTTTATACGTAAAGCTTCAATAAGGTAAACGTTCTATCTACCATATTATCGATATATTATACATGGATCCGTGGCTTGGTTTCGTTTTTTATTTTACTGTTTCCGCTGCGTGTTGATGATCGAAACCAACAGAACACACAACTCAGCGGCTACAATCTCGGAAACTGAACTCAGACTTGACGTAAACAAACAGCAACGAATAAATAAACATTCGACCTAGCAAAACAGAACAAACAAACAGACTCGGCCCAGTATTATACACCAAAATTGATAAAAACATCAACTGACAGCAGACCAACTTCAAAAAAACAGCAACGAAAACGAGCAAATTTAATTCTAAAATTTAAACAGCAAGCTCAGCATAAACAACGACAAGAAATCAACGATTCAACGAAACTACAACTATAACAAAATAGAACTACAATGACCCGAATTCAGAAACTCAAAACTCTGGAAACTTAATTTGCAGAAACCAGTAAACTCAGCTAAAATTCAGCCAGCCATGCAACATTCGAACAAACAGCGACTCAATCGAATGGAAAGAAAACACGCAGCAAAACCAAAACGAAACTCAGCAAATACAATTCGGACAACTCCTAATCCAATTAATAGCAAACTCAACGAAACTCGCGAGACCCAGCAGCGAACTCTACTAATCAATGCTTAAAATACTTAAACACGAACACAGCGAACACAACAAATTCATTGTAAACCCAGCAGAAACCAGCAATTAGCAGCTAATTAAACTACAAATCAGTGACTCAAAAACGAAGTTAAAAATGAAAAGAAAGAAGAAAGGGGAGGGGTTTGCAGTGAGAAGAAAAGAAGAGGGGAGAGGGCTTTGATTGGAAGAAGAAAGGGGAAGTGGCGAAGCTGGGTTTAAAACAAAGTCAGGGGAGATGCTAATACTGAAAAAAAGAAAAACAGGGGAACTAAAAACTAATACTTCGAATTTTTTAACACATTTAAACATAGATCTAAGATTTTAATAACATAAGTGCTGGAAAATAATAATACTCGTAACATTTTTTTTTTAAAATAAAAAAACGAAAATGAAGAAATTTAAGTGCGAAATTTAAAATTAAAACTACTAAAAACAACGATTTGGTATTAAATGGCCCACATTAAAATTGATTTTTAAAGGGGCTTTACTACGAATTAAAACTAAATTAAACTACGAATACGAGACCAGAGTTTCGTTACTCTCACCCCTAGTGGTTAGCATTTCGCTACTTTATCCACTAAACGGAATTACGAAAATAACGAAACAAGGCAACAATAATGAAAGAGCAAGACAAGAAATTAAAGGAAATGGAAATTGCATTAATTAAAAGAGGAGTGTTTACAAAAATTTAAAACTAGAAAACAAGAAAATAAAGCTACACTAAAACTACCCTAAAATCTACTCTACTCTAAGTTGTTAATACAAGGGAAATGAGGGGGTATTTATAGGATGGGAATTAGGGTTTAGGGGGGTGTGTGTTAATCTTGGCCCTACATTTGGGGTGTGTGGTGGTGTAATCCTAGCCATTAAAAGATTCCTTCCCCATTAAGCTTTGGTAGAGTGGATCTTGGCCATACACTTTTTTAGTGTGTTGGGATGATCTCCACCTTCCATGTGTCCTCAAAGATTCCCTTTCCACCAAACTCCTAATTCTTTTTCCTTTTTTTCTTTTTGGTCCTTTTTCTTCCTTTTTTTTTCCTTCCTTGCACTTTATTTCTTTATTTTGTAATTTCTTTATTTATTCACGAATTTCCTGAAATACAACAAAATAAATTATTAAAATACGAGTTCAAGCAATAAATAGGTAATAAAAATATGCAAAAATATGCACTTATCAGAAACTTCATCTTTAAAGACTGCCAGGAGTCAATGGAACGAGGTGGGAGGCTATTATACCATCGCAGAGCAGTTCCTTGTAGACATGTTGAAAAGAATTGGCATCTCGCAACTTCTGAGTGCCTAAAAAATGCCATACGGCCGTCAAACGTGTTAAAAAAACCACTTGGGTCTGATGTTCCATCAAAATGGTCTAACGAGGGCGTTTTCAACTTCCGATCGATACGAGCTATCTCGATGTCTCTCGATAAAGGACTTTCAGCCGATGTGATTTGGCCAGACTGGTTTCGAATGAACTCTCTACACAAGGCGAGGTCACTTCGGATGTCAGCAATGTCCTCGGGCCTTACTGATTCGTTGGAATCACTTCGCCAAGACGAATGGCTCGCGGACGGCATTGGTCGTCTTCTGCGAGCAGAAGGTCTTGAGTAAATTGATTCTATTGATTCTTCATCTGCGAAGTCGTCATAATCATTCTCCTAGAACTCATTTTCGACATCGACAGCGTCGTCATGTGGCAAGGTCGTTGTGTTTAATCCACGTTTTAATTGACGAGCTCGTCGGTTCCTCCTTAGCTGTTCTTCTAGGGCTCGCTTTTGTTGTTCCAGATTAAATATTTCTTCGTCCGAGTCCTGGGGACAATCTTCGGCCACAACAGCAGGCTCTTTTTCTCTTTGAACCTTTTGCAAATGCAAGCGCATGTCACTTGTTAACACCCTCTTTCCTGCATCCATTATCTTCTATCGCTGGGAATAACTGTCTTGGTCTTAAAGGAGGAGGAGGTGCCATTTGGTCCCCAGCACGAGGGGCCGTTAAAATCTCCATCTTCGAACCAATCTGTTCTATCACCGATTCATTCGTTTCCATTTTTGGTTGGAATTTTCAATCAAAGAGCTCCTTCTAGCGCCAAATGATGAAGAGTGATAACAAACCAAACCAAACCAAACAAACCCAGTATATCCCGCTCGGAGCAGGGTCTGGGGAGGGTGAGATGTACGCAGACCATACCTCTACTTTTTACGATAGATAGGCTGTTTCCGTGAAGACCCCCGGCTTAGTGCTCAACAAAAATAGTGTGTGTTCTATACAAAGATGATTACGAATGGGAAAGTATTTAGCCGAACCTGGGCCCATGGCTTGGATCTCATGGGACTTACTTAAGCGGGCATTGGAAACTCATCTCCAGATAAAGGTCGGCTCCGCGCAACACTCCTGCCAAAAACTCCTCTCCTGCCAAACACTAAACCACAAGCATCAAACAATCAAATATTAAAAGCTAAAAGAGACAACCCAACTCTAACACAAAGCTAAACGGGACAACCTAACTCTCAGACTCTCAACAATAGAACCACTCCCTAGAAGGGAATCCACAACTCTGATACGACGCCTCCAAGTGGACCTGTCAGCTGTCATGGACTTGTTAAGGTTTAAGTCCTTCAAATCTAACCTTATTTGCTCCTCCCAAGTTCTCCTTGGTCTACCTCTCCTTCTCACCCCTACGACCGAAATACTCTCTACCCTCCTCACTGGAGCCGTAGCCTGCCTCCTGCGGATATGACCGAACCACCTCAATCTCCCTTCCCTAACTTTCTCAGCAATAGGCGCAACTTCTAACTCCTTCCAGAAAACAGCATTCGGTATTCTATCCAGTATAGTGCGCCCACATGACCAACGCAACATTCTCATTTCAGCCGCTTCCGATTTGCTCTTCAGCGCCTTCTTCCCCGCCCAACATTCGGAACCATACAACATCGCAGGTCTGATTGCTGCTCTATAGAATTTACCCTTCAATTTTAAAGGGATTTTCTTGTCGCACAGCACTCCTGACGCTGCTCTCCATCTAAGCCACCCAGCCTTGATACGATGAGTTACGTCACCCTCCACCTCTCCTTCCTTCTGAATGATAGAACCCAAATACTTGAACTTGTCCGTGCGAGGAACAATCTGATCTCCAATCATAACCTCAACCCCTTCCTCGATGGGCTCACCACTGAAGTTACACCAGAGATACTCGGTCTTAGACCGGCTCACACGCAGGCCTTGGGATTCCAAATTAGATCTCCATAATTCCAACTTTGCATTCACCTCCTCCATCGACTCTGCCACTAACACAATGTCATCAGCAAAAAGCATGCACCACGGGACGTCATCTTGGATCCCCCGCGAAATGACATCTAGTATTATGGCGAAAATGAGAGGGCTTAGGACCGACCCCTGGTGCAACCCTATCCCAACTGGGAAATAGTGGGTATCACCAACTGGTGTCCTAACGCAAGTCGAAGCTTGAGAGTACATGTCTTGGATCGCCCTAACGTACAATACAGACACCCTCCTCTCTTCTAGGCTCCTCCAAATAACATCTCGAGGGATGCTATCGTACGTTTTCTCAAGGTCAATGAACACCATATGCAGGTCCTTACGCCTTTCTCTAAACTTCTCCATAAGGCGACGGACGAGATGAATAGCCTCGGTCGTCGATCTTCCAGGCATGAAACCAAATTGGTTCTCTGAGATCTCTACCATTCTTCTCACTCTACATTCAACGACTCTCTCCCAAAGTTTCATAGTATGATTGAGTAGTTTAATACCCCGATAGCTGCTACAACTCTGAGCATCACCTTTGTTCTTGAAAAAAGGTACCACAATACTGCGCCTCCATTCCTCCGGCATGTTAGCATCTCTGAGGAGAATGTTGAACAAATCTGCTAGCCATTGAACACCTACCCCCCCAGACAAATCCACACCTCAATAGGTATTTGGTCCGGGCCAACCGCCTTAGCTCTACCCATCTTTAGAAGGGCGCCTTTGACTTCTTCCATGCTGATATGCTCACAATCCCCTAAAGTTTGAGTAGAAGATTGACTAACACCTTGCACCCCTTCTGAAACGCTCCCCCTAGAACCATTGAAAAGCTCAGAAAAATACCCATTCCACCTCTCCTTAATAGCCTCGTCGTCCACCAAAACACGACCCAACTCATCCTTAACAAACCGAACGTGACCCAAATCACGCCGCCCTCTCTCCCTAGCTTTCAATAGTTTAAAGATGGCATTAGCTCCTTCCTTGGTGTCTAAGCGCTTGTACATCTCCTCGTACTCCTCACTTTTAGCCTTAGCTACTGCTTTCTTTGCCTCTCTTCTCGCCACCTTGTAAGCTGCAGTCTTCAAGATCTTCTCCTCACCAGCGCTAGCCGACAAAAGTTCTTTAAAGAGCAATTGTTTAGCCTTAACTTTCCTTTGAACCTCCTCGTTCCACCACCACGCCTCCTTAAGACCACTGAACCTTCCCGAAGAAAACCCCACCACTTTCACGGCCACATTTCTAATAACATTGGTCATACTGATCCACATCTGGTTTGCATCACTCCCCCGACTAAAACCACCTTCGCGGAGCAGAGCCTTCTTGAATTCAGCTGCCTTCTCACCCTTCAGATCCTTCCAAAGGATCCTAGGTCTAGCTTCCCTTGCCCTGTTCACAACACGACCACCCATTAAAAGATCCATAGCTAGCAGATGGTGTTGCGACGTGCAAGCCTCGCTCGGGAACACCTTGCAATCAACACAGGACCTTACATCACGACTGCGCATAAGTAAGTAGTCGATTTGGGTGTTGTGCCCCCCACTACTGAAAGTGATGAGGTGTTCAGCCCTCTTCTGGAAAACAGAGTTTACGATTACAAACTCATGAGCAGTAGCAAACTCCAACAATGCGGAACCTCCGTCATTCCTAACCCCGAAGCCGAAACCCCCATGAGCGCGATGGTAACCATCCACCCGTACACCAATGTGTCCATTAAAATCTCCACCCATCACTACAAATTGGTCGATAGGAATACTTTCGACCAGCTCATCTAAACAAACGCAGAAAGCTGCTTTCTCAGGCTCGCTCAAACCGACCTGTGGAGCATACGCGCAAACCACGTTCACCATCTTCTCCCCAACTACCACTCTAACAGGCATAATCCTGTCGTTACACCTCTTCACTTCCACGATGTTATCCTTGAGATCCTTCGATAACAGAATACCCACCCCATTTCTCGAGTTCGCAAGACCAGAATACCACAATTTATACCCGTTCGCTTCTCTGGACTGAGCCCCCTTCCACCTAGTCTCCTGAATACACATCACATCCACCATCCTCTTATGTAGCACATCCAT
The DNA here is from genome assembly GCA_037693485.1 of Kitagawia praeruptora. Classification (NCBI taxonomy): domain Eukaryota; kingdom Viridiplantae; phylum Streptophyta; class Magnoliopsida; order Apiales; family Apiaceae; genus Kitagawia; species Kitagawia praeruptora. Next base: position 138,103,316 of record CM075351.1, on the reverse strand, counting down.
TAGCTCCAAAAACTTTCCCGTCAAGGTACCCACATTCAAACTGCCAACTCGAAGACCACGTGGCATCGACCTACACAAAATACTAATGCACTACCCACAGATACAACTACACTACCAATCAAATCTACTTATTTCTAAGGTCTCAAAAATACTAAATGAAGGTAGAAATTTAGATCACAATTTATATGAAGGCAACTGACAGCAGTAATTTATATAATAATGAAATGAAACCAGACTTCGAATCGTAACACGCCGACGTTGCAACTTCGGATGAGCTTGATAATCCGGTAAGCTTTACCTGCAAAAATGATAAAACACACAAATATCCACTAATTTATTGTTAGTTAAAAGAAACTGAAATGCATGTGGTGTTATAAAGTATTCTTCCGGTGATACGCCGGTCAGAAATAACCAATACAGTTGGAGATATAGCCTGTTGCTTTTAGGTGTAATGGATACTCCTAATTATGTGAACCTCCGAAAAACAATAAAATTCAAACTTCACCAAAAATTATGGAAAACATATATGATAAACTAGGAGAGATTTGAATGGTGAAACTATTTTTGTTTTGATTTATAGACCTCAATCAAGCCCTAGAAAAATTGGTAAAGCTTGAAACACCCGAAAATAATAACGATCTGATAATCTAATAATAACGATAATAATATAGTAATGGTGAGATTTTGAATATGGGGAAGAATGTTGTCATTAGAATCTATCTCTCCATAAGGAGGTACAACTCTTCAATTGTGTTAGGTCCGATAAGATTGTAGAAGGGGGGGTTGAATACAATCTTACCAATTTATCGAAATTTGTCCGTTAAATAAAATTTAGTTTAGACAAATTTGTGCGGAATAAATTGAAACAAATTTCAAGTTGAATATAACAATATATTAACTTGATGTGTGTTACAAAATCAGTCCAGATGATTATCAAGTAATTAATAACTAATTAGAAAATTCGACATGAACTTTTCTAATTTAGTTATTAAAAATCAAGATAAGAATTAGGAAACTTAATTCGCTAGTAGTACAAGAATCACAAATAAACAAGTTCCACCGGATAAAATATTACAAAGGCTTAGAACTTGAATTTACGGAAATTAATTAGAGCTTGTGTTCTTGAGCTTTTTGAGAGAGAAGAAGGCTGCTGAGTTTTGTTTTTGGATGTAATGTTGTAGTGTTTATTGTATGTTGTGGCCGCCACTTGTCTGATAACATCTTCTGTCTTTTCTTTTTCAGTTGCAGACTATCGAAAGACTATCAAATGACTTGCAGACTATCCAGTTGAGCTGCAGACTACCGGTGTGACTATCATTGATAGACTATTAAATGGCTTGTAGACTATCCATTTAATAATACATATTATCAATTACTCTTGCAGACTGTCGGTATGACTATCAACTTAAAATCCAGACTACCGGTGTGACTATCAATATAGTCTGTAAATGAATTAACCAAGCTGATTTGTTTTCTGCCAACACAAAGACCAGACGCAGGGACTGGACGTGCAGGACACGCGCAGCTTTGGCTGATTGGCCTTCGGGAGCGTGCACTCCACGCGCTTGCAGGAGAGTGAAGATGTTGCCCGACAACATGTGCGTGACAGACTTGAACGTTTCAATCAGTTGTTTCCTTTTTGAATTCATTTGATTCTTTTACTCTCTGGTCGACATCCTCTCGTACTTGTTTTATTCTTTAACAAAACAAATCAGATTGATTTATTTGTTAAGAAAACAATTCAACAGCCCAATCCATTTCTTATGACACGTGGCCCATTTCTGTTGGTTATTTAAAAAATCAAACCACCTGCCAAAATTCAAAACTAATGTGGCCTATTTGGTTTTATATAGAACGGGCTCTGTGGAAATGCTTTTTAACCCGCACAGCTTATAATATTTAATTAATAAATAATTATTTTAATCCAGAAATTATAAAAATAAATATCTAATATTATTAGATATTTATAAATATAATTTTCCAAATAAATAAAATATTTATTAATATAAATAAATCCTTAAGCTCTAAGCTGCGGTTACCTGAGCGTCTGGAACCGGACTCCTTTTGCTTAACAAAAAATATATCAATTCCAACCGGAGTTCCAGCTTTAAGAATATATCACTTTGCATTTCTTTGTGATAAATCTTTTTCCTCACAGCCAGTCCACTTGATAGTAAAATCCTTGTGGTTAATTAATTTAGCACTTCTGCTGCTTGCACAATGATTTTCCCACATACCAGTCTTGATAGCTTGAACCACTGAAGTTAATGATGAACAACCACTGTTGAATGTTGACACTCGATGTACTGTCTGGTTCATGAGTGACTAACCGCAATGACTGTTCTTCACAAGTTGACTTTAAAATCTGGTTCCTTTTCTTTTCTCATCTCTCTTCAATTCTTCTGTACTGTCTCTGTCACTGTTGAAATCTCTGTCACTTTAAATGAATCCACTTCTTAACGAATACTCCACTGAGGCTTGATCAGATGACTGAGCTTCTTTCAATGTAGTAAATCTTCAAGTCTGTAGATTGACCTTGATCTTTTTCTTCTGACAGATAATATAATATGAGATTCCTTGTGACAGTCTATATACTATTCACTATTACAATCTTGTTTAAGTTGAGTTGTATCCTCGAAATACAAATAGGCTACATCATATGCCTTTCAATCTCCCCCTATTTGTTTGTTAGACAATAACAAGCAAATACCTAGAGGATAACTCAACTAACTCACTTAAACAAGAAAAAGATTAAGCATTTAAGAGCTTAGCAAATAGTACATTAAAAAAATTTCTCTGGTTTGAATTTAACAATTCCAGAATCCTCAGTTGATGAAATGATAGATGATTGTTCCTCTAGCATTGAACTGATCTTCAATAGATAACTCATCTTCATTTCTAATTCTTCATATATCTGCCTGATAATCCTTCACATCTTACATTATTGATTATTAGCAGTTCTTGATTTACAATCACTTCCCTTCTCTGACACAGCTTTTCTCACTTAAGAAAAACAACTGCTCCTAATAACTAGACAATGGTGAATCAATACCATTTCTATCACTTCTAGGAAATCTACTACTCCTCCACTTAGCCTTTATACATAGTACATTGAAAGACTGATAGAATAGTATTGTGATGTAACTTCTCCTTATATCTCCACTTTCTTTTCAACTGAATCTCCCTTTACTTTTCCAACTAAGGCTCCCCCTTAGTAACTTGACTTGCTTTTCTTTCAAAGCACAGTCTGTAAATGCTCCCCCTTTCTAACCTACTCTCCTTTTTCTTGTACCCCTTTACTTCTCCCCCTTAGTTGAGGAATCCTCCAATCAACTAGTTGACAAAGTAGTTGTACCAATTATAGAGTTCTTTGTTAGAAAGGAAGTTTCATTTTCTTCCTCATTGTGAGTGTGTGATAGTGTTTAGTGTACCTCACAAGTGTTTCACTCTTCTCTCCACTCATTTGTGTTAAGTGTCTCACTTCTCTCTGTGTTTACACTCTTGCTCACTAGTGTATCACTCATAGCTCCAACATCCATTAGTGTACCTGCAAGGAAAAATCACCCTAGCCCCTTCAAGAGAGGTCAGTGGTGGTGCAATGGGAGTTCGCAAATCCCAAATCCTCGTTGGACTCGTCAGACGAATCTGAGTCATAATCTACAAGTTGCTAATTTTCCCTTTATAGGGTTTTCAGATTTGAATTCTGAGAAGGTAAACAATGATCTATAAATTTAGCATTGAGATCAAGATTCCCTTCTAATGTCTGTGAAGACACTTGGTTCATTAAAGAACCTTTAACTTATAATCCTAACCGTCAAATGGTTGGATTATAGGTTTCAGTCAATTCATCCTTAGTGTGTGCATTCTCACTTTGTGCATATGAAATATTTTGGTTAGTGTATAAGGTAGTGACTCTCCAACTGAATATCCCACACATCCTTATTTGCTGCATCAGGTGCAGTTACTCCCTGGTGACCTTTAGTCTGATAGGTTACTTTCTTTTAGGGGGTAATATAGAATGTGTTTAAGTTTGACTGTAGTTTGGGATAAAAGTTGTTGGGTTTACAACCTCATGACTAATCATGTGAGAAAACAAAACTCCAATTAGATGAACCTGCATCACAGAATATGAGCAATAGAGATAGAATGATATACAGTTGTGATTTCAAAAGATTTACAATGTAAGCAATCACAACTATAGAAAGAGATTTTGAGTTAGGAAATATAAAGATCTTGAGCCAGTTTTACTAAACAAAAACAAAGACAAAAATTCAATTAATAATATTAATCGAATTAATGTAAGTTAATGTTCAAACCAATACAAACAAAACTATTTTATCATGTTTTAGATCCTGTATGTTAGATACCAACAATTACCACTTGTTAACACTTGTTAGGTCTTGTCTTCCAATTGTCAGAACCTGAAAATCAAACGTTAGTTCCTAAACAATTGAACTGACATATACCATTTTGATACCAACAATGTTCCTTAATAAGAAATTCTGTTAATAACAACAACACAACAAAGATTAGAAGTTAAAACAGCATGATATGTGTGTGTTGAACAGAAGAAGTACAAAAGAACCAAGTACATGGACCTGTTTGTAAGTTTTGAAAGTAGAGTGACTAAACTGAAAATACTATACAAACTATTTATTTACACATGAAAAATAATATGCAAAATAAGAAATAATATACATAAAAATAATATTAAATAAAAACTAAAAAGAAAAGAAAAATACTATTTTTTTTAATTTTTTTTTATTATTCAAAAATAACTGTATTAATAATATTTACAGAATATTAAAAATAAAAGAAAATAATTTGTAAAAATATTTACAACAATATAACTGTTTGCACTAAAATCACACAAGCGTACGTGGTCACAAGTAATATATAAGGTTAAGTCCAAATTCGTTCCCACAGGGATCAAGTTATGGTTCTATCCAGTAAATATGCCTATGCAACAATGTATGGTTATTATGCACTGCTAATTAAGACAATAACAATTTTGGGTTTATTAAACTAAATTAACTAAGACACAAATTAACAAAACTAAGAATTAACTAACTAACAAGAATTAAAATCTAATTACGTCTGCAAGAAAAACCATGGAATCCTAACTTCATTAAGTACTTCGCTTAGATCTGACGCCTTTAATCACTATATGCAATGGTTATGATATCTGATCGGATAACACGAAACAAGTACACGCTACCTCTCAGTATACGTATACCAAACTAAACATACATCCACAAAAGAGATAGAAGATGAATAGACACTAATTATGCTTAGACCCTATATGTCTATAGAATTTGAAAACATAACGGTTGAAGAACAAGTTATCCATAAAGATCACATAGGGCAATATAAGTATTCTCATCTCATACTACGAATCATGTTGATAAACAATCATGAACCTATGCTAGCATGGCAAGTTCTAAATCTCAAGATCCACTTTCACTTCACAAGAGATTAACAGATTAGATGTTCATGACGCATCTATCAATTAAGCATAACCATACGAGGATATCAAATATACACCACACACAGATCTTTAAAGCAATCAAGATACTAAAGCTCCATAAATAAATCCGTTAGAATCCCATGACAACGATTAGTTCATAATCGAACCTCTCATCATCATGGGATCTGATGAAACCATGATAAAAACAAAGTATGAAAAAATACAAATAAATCTAAGTAATTGATATGTAATGGTTATCTCCTAATGATGATCTTAATTATCTTAATACAATTTACAAGGGTTGGATGTGTTTATATAGGCTCTAGACATCTTGCCCAGCAAGAAAATACCAGATCAGAATTATAATAGAATTTCTGCAAAATACGTTTCTTAAACTGATTCTGATTTAAAGGGAAATTCGTAGCTGACTTTTCTTCAGATATTCTGGAATGTTCCAATAGTAATTGGACCTCTGGACCACTTTAGAATGATAGAGAATCTCGTTATCTTCGTGTGGACAGCTTACGGGCCTCAAACGGAGTTGTAGAACTCAAGATATGGCCAAAATAGTAAAAACTGTAATTTTTCAGGGGCAACTTGCGCCCAGCAGTCTGTTCTTCGCGCAAATTGCTCCTACCCGGCGCAATTTGCTTGTGATAATCCTATCCCAAGTTGTAGAAAATCTCCCAGGCTTCGCGTGGGCAGTAAGATCGCTGAAAACGGACTTCTAGAACTCCAGATATGTCCAAAACAGTGTAGACTGCGCAACCGTCTCAGAAATCCGAATTTTAATTAATTTATTCTCCAAAAACGATAGAAGCATCAACCATAATCAACATTCTTGTAAATCTGCACAACTAAACAAAACACATCAAAACTACCACAAACTTGAGTCCAAGACAATCAATTTAAGTCGATTTAGAATGCTCCAAGTGGATATAAACTCCACTTATCACACCCCCAAACTTAAACCGATGCTTGTCCTCAAGCATAAACAATTACAACTAACTAACTAACTAGTACCACTTCCGTAGGTGATCACGGTTGCATTTGGCATATGCAACAAGCCCTTTAAACCCCTAGGCAGCCCTAGTGGACGAGTAAGGTCTCGTGAGGGCCTATAGCGAATGTACCCACAAAATCCATTTAACCTAATGCAATGCAATGCATGAATGCAACTAACATGAAACATGCAAATAATCTAGTACTAATATCCTACCATACCTTCAAATCCTCTCATGCCATATCAACTTAAGAATCAAAGTAAATACGCAATGTCTTGGTGTCGAAAGTGCAAGTATTCACATAGTCTACTCAATGAACATGCATAAGTTCTCACAAGTCCATGTCAAGTGTAAGAATAAGTTAGTAAACATGCTAAGCCTACAAGAGTACATCTTTGAGACAAAACTCGGGATCTTATACGCAAAAACAAGCAAACACTCACAATCCACTCACAAAAGAATATTCACTCAAGAACAAGGGTAAGTGTATCACTCAATTCCAACAAAATCATAAGCATGCTTGACATTTGGTATCAATCTAACTCTTAACACAACATACATCAATGACGATAATCAAAAGGTCTTTAATTGGGTTGTAACGGGGCTAGGGACAAGGTATGTCAAATAAGCCAAAACAGGTGAAGTGTCAAAAGCTAGTAGGAACTATACTACTCATACACAACCACCTATTTCCCTCCCCACAAAATTTTACTATTTTTCTTCCAACAAAAACAATCGACTAGTCAACTAAAGTAGGATCACAACAAACACAAACATGCTCTCATAATATATAATTTTTCTCTTTTTTTTTCTCTTTTTTTTCTCTTTTTTTTTTCTCTTTTTTTTTCTTTTTTTTTCGAGAGCTAAATATAACACAAACAATAATATAAAAAAATAACAATGATCCCATAATTTTATTACATATGTCGACTATCAAGTAAACAACCAAACCCAATTTTCAATATTTCCCCCAAAAGTAAGACCAACAATAAACCCTCCTTGCACACCTTATTACTCCCTTAAGCACTCTACTAGCCTTTGACAATGTAGGTTCAAATTAATGTAAGGCCAATACAAGAAAAGGTCTAGGCAAGTAATGTGGTATGTCACCGAAAAAATAGGATTAAGCTCAACGGGTTAACTAATTGATCATGTAAACATGGTGTAGTAATATGGGAAAATATGCGATTATTCCTAAATGCCTTTATCATTTTAATCGTCAAATAATGTCATGCGTTTCAAGAAAGACCTCAAACAACTGCTAGCAATGCAAACAATCCGTGGACACTCAAGCAAACGAATTAATTGCAAATATATGCAATAAGGCTCAAAATCTCACTTGGTGGAAAAACATACTCAATCCCAAGCAAAAATCTCTCTAACGCACCTACTTGTATTCAAAGCATGCAAACTAAATCAACTTGCACATATTCATGTCCTTCTAATCACTTACAACATTCAATAAGTCTACTAGCTTCAACTTACTAGTGTACGTGTGCACAAGAACAAAGCATATCACTTCTCAATCAAAAGCGTCAACAACACAAAATTCCTATCAAGCATGGGTGCAAATGCAACTATTATGAACTCACATGATATACGAACATAAAGACAGAATGTCCTATATGAAACAAACGTAGATAACACGAACATATATGCATAATTTACTACTACTAATATGCAAATCATGAAATCCTACATGAACACAATGACTAACAATCACATATATATACACTACTTATCCCTCAAACCACCCCCAAACTTAAAAAATTCAATGTCCTCATTGAATGGAAGTAAATACAAGGGAAAGTAGAAAACATACCTTGGGTTGCCTCCCAAGAACGCTTTTTTAACGTCAATAGCTTGACGTTACTTCCAAGCCTCCATTAAGGATGATAATAGTTTGCCTGGTCCTCTCTTCGTGAGACTTCATCGTCATCACGGCAGCACACTTTCTACCCTTTCTCATCGCTTGGACTATTCGTATAACAGCTATGTCCTATTCCAATGCCTTCATCGGTTGACCCAAAATCTGACAATTTGTAGAACGACACACATTCGCGGGCTTCACTTGAATATAATGGAGGAGGGTAAATGTAAGTTTCTGAAGCCTTTGGTTCCTCAAAGAGAACTTCCTCCATTGGCTCTAATGCGCTACCTCCATCTTTATACTCTGAGACAAGTAGAAGACCTGCATCTTTCCCATGTTCATCAGCCTCTTGGTACGCACATACCAATTCTCGAAATTTGTGTAGCTCAACAGTGTCTGTCCCAAATAGTGCCCTCTCCAAATCATCCACCATCCTAGCATGATCAAATTCCTCACATGGCTTGTGAACGCTAACCTCCTCTTGGAATTTGTCTTCCTCAATTAAGCATGCAGTATCTTGCTCCAAGTCATCATTATTCTCTGGTGTTGCCTCTAGCATGAACTGTTGTTTCTCTTGTTCCAAGACACTACAAACTTGAGCAACAAGTGTCCCCATAGATTTGATAAGCTTCTCATTATTCTCTGCAAGCATCCTAATCTCCTTCCTAATCTCCTTCAAATCATCAACATCGTCTGACTGAAAAGTAGGAGTAGGTTGCTGATGTTGAAACTCTTCACTACCAAAGACATATGACATATCTGAAACATCTTGCTGGTACTGTTGAGGATAGTATTGAAAATATGGTTGCTCCTCATAACTCACATATGGATCAACTCCTTCGTAGTAACAATATTGTGAGGGATCATGAATGCCCAAACACCGCTCACATTGCTGAGGCATGGATGTCCTCGAATATGCCCACCATGGCAACTCCTCGCATGCCATCTTCAAACACTTAAGTACCTGAAACACACCAAACTAAACAAGATAGATAAGAAAAACAAATCCGAGTCAGTGAACGCTAACGACCACTATTGACAAGCACATAAACCAAAAATAAAACACCGATGATCCCCGCACTACGCCATAAACGCACATACGCAACCCCCATTTTCAGTTGTGTAAGGCCTGAAAACCGTTGCGTAAGGTCTTACGCAACGCTAGAAGGGCGTTACCAATACTGGCGTTGCGTAAGACCCCTAACGCAACGCTTTTCCAAGCTATTGCAACACTTCAAAAAGCATTGCATAAGAGGCCTTATGCAACACCAAAAGCATGCAAACGTAACACTTCATGGGGTTGCATAAGATGTTTCAGCCATGTCAACATGCTGACATGGAAGCAATGTGCCACGTCAGCATGTTGACGTGTCATTAATGGGGCCCACAAATGCCACGTCACAAATGGTGGGGGGCCATGCCACGTCATCAGTGGGGCCCACCAAGGTGCCACATCAGCATTGGAGCCCACATGCCACGTCAGCAATGTCCCACACATTCCACGTCAACAGTGGAGCCCACATGCCACGTCAGCAGTAGGACCACTATCTAACGCAACGCTACTTAAGTCTAATGCAACACTAATTTTTTTTTAAGCAACACCATTCTTTTCAAATGCAACACCATTCTTTTTAAATGCTACACCATTTATTTTTATTGCAACATAAAATAGGGTCAAATGCAACGATTTTTTATAAAAAAAATTGAAATGACTGCTTTGTTCATACATAATACCAACCTATCCAATCCAAGACCACAAAAAATTGAAGTACAAACCAACAATTGGCCAAGGATGCAACCAGAACAAAAATAAAGTTCTACAAATTCCCAAGAATCACACCACCACTCCAAAGTTTGTTCTCGAGGTCCAAATATGTCCTACTGTTGTTGTACTAGCTTCTTCAATGGCCGACTCTTTCCCCGATCTCCGTGCTCCTTCCTCAAGGCTTTCTTGACCATCAGCTGGACTTGATGATTGCTCAGGCACCATCTGGTCATGTAGACAAGAAGGACATTCAGACAATCATTATGTTCATTTCTATACCCAGACAATCACGTAGACAAGAAGTACTCAGACAATCAGGTAACTCATTAATCTAATGCAGAAAGACATTCAGACAATCAAAACAGATACATCATAACATCATTATGTTAATTTCTGAATAAATGACACGATTATCTTTTTTTTAAAATATATAAACTTCTTAACAAGTGAACGGCTCTGTTTGGACAACTTGACACAAATCATGTAACTTTTCCTATACCCAAAACAACACCTGACTGACCATTGACATATATGTATCATTATACATCTTTGGTCAATCAAACTGCTCTGCCTGGGAAGCTTTACAAAACTTACATTTTTTCATGCACACCTCCAAATTACATTAACAAAATAATTGCATGAATATATCCATGGATGCAAACTTGGAATACACTTTTCAGTTCCGATATTCATATCTATACTTCTATTATATCACTACACAACAAGTTTCCCGTGTTTATTAATATTATCAATAATTACCAAGTAAATGTAAGCACCCTAATTTCAAAAAAAAAATCGTAAGGAACATTGATCAAACTGTTAATGGACATTAAAAAAAATGGCCTTCGGTTCTTACTGTCATGAACTAACAACAACATATTTATATAGACAATTAAACTAGAAAAGAACAAAAAATTACGTATCAAACAAACAAATATTTATAAAAGATAAAATATACCAATACGAGCATAAGTTCCTTGAGATACTGCTATGCTAAGATCAGTAGGAACCAAGGCTTTGCCTCTAGCAGGTACTTTGATCTCTGATACACTGCATTTCATAAACAAGCAAAAGTATTGCACACACATACACATACACGAATTGATGCTTTAGGCCTGATACACAACACAATTATGTCAAAAAACAGAGTTAGCTCCCAAAATCTCTCACTGGTATTAATCATGACAGGTTGAAGTACTTTATGATTTTTACCCAAAGGGTCATATAACACTTACGTTGTGCATGGCATTTAGTTCACAAACAGAATTACTATATCAGTGAACCACAAATAAGTTGCTACGAAGCCTAGGACATTGGTGCTATAGTGCAATGTATTCCAGGCACTACAATAAACAGTAAATATACTTAATATTTCAGGGAGGCACTACAATTTATGAATCAATATTTATGACCCAAAACAAGCATTTACGAAGTTCAGCTAATGTATGATACAATTATATTTCAATTTCAATTATACTTGGTGCCAATTATGTAGATATGTATGATAATGACTTTCTTGAAAAGAGCCATAATCTGGATATAAAGTTCACTGCTAGCATACAAATAAAAATACAGATTGTGGACTCACATCACTTCCTTTTGCCATAACAAGTCTTGCAGTGACAAATCCAATAAGTTCATCACTTTGACCATCTGACCGATTCCGATCAACAGCACCCCAGGAGACAATATCCCGACCATGAACAACATTGAGGAAGAATTCCAACTCGTACCTACAAAAACAGAATATGTCCATTTTAAAACACAGCAACCAAATTATATCAAATTTACCTTTCCAGTAATGCCTACTGAATAGATCAAACCAACCAACTTCATTCTGGTTATAATTTCCTGGATTTGTCTACTGAATGTAACATTAACATTCAAGAGTGTAATCACAGTCAATAACATTAGTGTAAAATATTGTAGAGAATGCATGTAAAACAATTCCAAGGAACGACATTTGAACAACTCAGAAAGAACTAAACTAATTGGCATCTGAGACAGAGGCCAGGTTGCAAGTTTTTTTAATTTTAATTTACATGTATATTTTATTAAGAATTTAAGGTGTACATTTTTGTGGGGGTCCTATACTGTCAAGGAAGCAATATTATAATCATTGACATGGCTAAATACCAATGAAGGAATTAAAGTTGGTTGGTTTATTAAATTGTGCATTGCTGTTACTATAGCATGGAAGAATTAGTATCTGCCAGTTTCATGTACAAAAAGGATGCATACGTCTATCACTGTGTATTCTGTGCGTCTACACTACTATAAGCCCAGAGATATTCAGCCAGATAAAAACCTATAAGTATATAAAAGAAACAAGTAAAATTAACCCAGAGAAATTCAGGTATAACATATCAAATCCCGAACAACTTGCTGAACCAAATAAACCAGCTAGACTAACACCTAGTTATAGCCATATCAAAGTTTAAAAAGGAGAGAAGTGCAAGATACAAACAATTATCTTAAAGAAACAAGGCAAAATTACATCTTTCAGCAAACTTACCTTAATGTCTGGATGAAGGCTGTCACACAACAAGCACCACTGCTAACGCCACTACCCTTCCTTGCTTTGTAAAAACTCATAAACATCTATTTTAGTCGCCGTGAGGGACATCTGCAAACAGAGTACCGAAACAACCAAAGGTAAACATCAGAAAGTGAAATACATAAAGTACAAAATCAATCTCGCCGCACCTGCTCTCTTTTCCTCACGATTCCGCCGCTACCAGCCTCCTCCCATCTCCTCTGTATTCCCCTTATCCCACTTAAACTCCACTAACACACTTAACAGTAACAACATTATAACCCGAATGAACTCCACTAACACACTTAACTGTAACAACATTATAACCTGAATGAACTCGAGTTTATTGAGCAAGTTGAGAGCTTTAAGAGAAAGAGCTCGAGAATCAGAGCATGTATTATTGGAATGATTCAATTTAAGAGTATTAAGAGCTGATTTGATAACAGCAAGATCTTTAAGCTGCCTGAGAGTGCGAGATCTGTGTACAAGAAACGCTCTGAAGTGGGTTTGTATAGTACGCGCCGCCGCATCACGGAGAGTGAAAGAAGAGGAATGGCGAACAGAGGATTCAAGGGCTGAGATGCGACGGAGAAGAGAAGAGATGTCAGTGTTGTTAATTTCATGATTTTGATCTTGGCGGCGGAGAGATTGAAAATGGGGTTTAGGGTTTTGGAGAAGGGGTGATTGGGGGTAGTAGGAGTGATGGGGTTGTTGAGAGATGTGAGATTGGCAGTGGATAAAGAGTGTCTTAGTGTGTTTTGGGGGGGGGAGTAATCTGAATTATTTCGCGAAGGGGGGAAATTTTCCGCCCAAATTTTTCATTGGGCAACGTTGCAGAGTGATTGTGATGCATTAATTTTCTATTTTTTCAAATTTTTATCCCATTTTCAACTAGCTTGTAGAATAAATTAAATAAAAATAGTAAAAAGACCAAATTTTGTACTAAAATTCATACACACACAAGTAATCATACTCACTATTTATGTAATGAATGCTACCCTACTTTCACTAATTTTCCACGTTTTTAATATTTTTTTCCCTATTTTTATCAATGTTGTTTTAAAATGATTTTAAAATTTTAAATTAAAATTTAATTTTTTAATATTAATGATATAAAATGTATTTATAATACAATTTAAAATTTCTTAAAATTTAAAATCTATTTAAAAAAATAAAATCATCATTCGGGACAAGACTAGTTAAAAAGAATATTTACTTTGACCGATTTGACTATTATAAAATCAAAACAAATAAATCTAGGATTTTTTTTAAAATTACCACAACACTAAAATCGTTAGATCTTAACATCCGTATGTTTGGAACTTCGAAAAAAAAATTCAAAAAATAGATTTATCATTCGGGACAAGACTAGTTAAAAGGAAAGTCTACTTTGACCGGTTTGACCGTTATAAAACAAAACCAAATACATCTTGCAAATTTTTAAAAAAATTACCACATCACTAAAATCGTGATATCTTGACACCTGTGCGATTGGAACGTTGAAAAAATAATTTAAAAAAATTGATTCATCATTCGGGACAAGACTAGTTAAAAGGAAGGTCGACTTTGACCAGTTTGACCGTTATAAAACCAAACCAAGTACGTGTAGGAATTTTTTTGAAAAATTACCGCGTCACTAAAATCGTTATATCTTGACATCCGTGCGATTGGAACGTCGAAAAAATAATTAAAAAAAATAGAATCATAATTCGGGACAAGACTAGTTAATAAAAGAAAATATATATCTAATGCAACACTTCAAACAGCAAATGCAACACTACTGGTATCTAATGCAACGCTTTCTGCCACGTCAGCAAATGCCACGTTAGCAAAGGTGGGCCAACTTCTGCCACGTCAGCAAATGTGGGTCCCACAATTGCCACGTCAGCATGATGGGCCTCCTGCCACGTCACCCTTATGGGTCCCACACTGCCACGTCAACAGTGGTGGGTCCCACATCTGCCACGTCATACTTTTTTAAAAAAATAAAAATATATCTAATGCAACACTTCAAACAGCAAATGCAACACAACTGGTATCTAATGCAACGCTTTCTACCACGTCAGCAAATGCCACGTCAGCAAAGGTGGGCCCCACTTCTGCCACATCAGTAAATGTGGGTCCCACAATTGCCACGTCTGTAAATGCCACGTCAGCAAATGTGGGTACCACTTCTGCCACGTCACCATTTATTAAAATAAAAAAATATCTAACGCAACGCCATCAGTTAGTGTTGCATAATGTGAAACACTGTGGGTAATACGCAACACTAAATTATATCTAACGCAACACCAGTTCAGCTCAGTTGCAAAAGACCCAAAATTTCTATCTAACGAAACGCTTTCTGTGCAACGCTTTGTAAAAAGGGTTGCGTATGCTCACTTATGGCGTAGTGCCGGCAGCGGCGCCAAAAACTTGTTTGCACTAAAATCACGCAAGCGTACGTGGTCACAAGTAATATATAAGGTTAAGTCCAAATTCGTTCCCACAGGGATCAAGTTATGGTTCTATCCAGTAAATATGCCTATGCAACAATGTATGGTTATTATGCACTGCTAAGACAATAACAATTTTGGGTTTATTAAACTAAATTCACTAAGACACAAATTAACAAAACTAAGAATTAACTAACTAACAAGAATTAAAATCTAATTACATCTGCAAGAAAAACCATGGAATCCTAACTTCATTAAATACTTCGCTTAGATCTGACGCCTTTAATCACTATATGCAATGGTTATGATATCTGATCGGATAACACGAAACAAGTACACGCTACCTCTCAGTATACGTATACCAAACTAAACATACATCCACAAAAGAGATAGAAGATGAATAGACACTAATTATGCTTAGACCCTATATGTCTATAGAATTTGAAAACATAACGGTTGAAGAACAAGTTATCCATAAAGATCACATAGGGCAATATAAGTATTCTCATCTCATACTACGAATCATGTTGATAAACAATCATGAACCTATGCTAGCATGGCAAGTTCTAAATCTCAAGATCCACTTTCACTTCACAAGAGATTAACAGATTAGATGTTCATGACGCATCTATCAATTAAGCATAACCATACGAGGATATCAGATATACACCACACACAGATCTTTAAAGCAATCAAGATACTAAAGCTCCATAAATAAATCCGTTAGAATCCCATGACAACGATTAGTTCATAATCGAACCTCTCATCATCATGGGATCTGATGAAACCATGATAAAAACAAAGTATGAAAAAATACAAATAAATCTAAGTAATTGATATGTAATGGTTATCTCCTAATGATGATCTTAATTATCTTAATACAATTTACAAGGGTTGGATGTGTTTATATAGGCTCTAGACATCTTGCCCAGCAAGAAAATACCAGATCAGAATTATAATAGAATTTCTGCAAAATACGTTTCCTAAACTGATTCTGATTTAAAGGGAAATTCGTAGCTGACTTTTCTTCAGATATTCTGGAATGTTCCAATCATAATTGGACCTCTGGACCACTTTAGAATGATAGAGAATCTCGTTATCTTCGTGTGGACAGCTTACGGGCCTCAAACGGAGTTGTAGAACTCAAGATATGGCCAAAATAGTAAAAACTGTAATTTTTCAGGGGCAACTTGCGCCCAGCAGTCTGTTCTTCGCGCAAATTGCTCCTACCCGGCGCAATTTGCTTGTGATAATCCTATCCCAAGTTGTAGAAAATCTCCCAGGCTTCGCGTGGGCAGTAAGATCGCTGAAAACGGACTTCTAGAACTCCAGATATGTCCAAAACAGTGTAGACTGCGCAACCGTCTCAGAAATCCGAATTTTAATTAATTTATTCTCCAAAAACGATAGAAGCATCAACCATAATCAACATTCTTGTAAATCTGCACAACTAAACAAAACACATCAAAACTACCACAAACTTGAGTCCAAGACAATCAATTTAAGTCGATTTAGAATGCTCCAAGTAGATATAAACTCCACGTATCAATAACTACTTAAAAACAGCAAATAGTAAATACTAAAAATACCATAGGTTATCTTTTTTACGAAATCAAACAATAATAACAAAATGACAAACACTACAAAATATTGAATAAACTATTAACTATTTACATAAATGTTTGTAGTAAATTAATAAATCTATATATTTTCTTAATAAAATAAATTTCTTATAGAAAATCATTTAAAGAGAAAATATGACTTATTAAATCAACACAAATATTCAAAAGTAATTTTCAACAAAAATAGATTTCTCACTAATTTCAACTTGTAAAATTTGAGAAAAATATTTTTAGAAAAAATTAAAATATTCTAAAATTAAAAGAAGTAAGTAGGAATATATTAAAAAGATAATGACAATGATTTAAGAATTAACAAGCAAGAAAATAAGTTGATAAAATAATCATACAAGTGATTTTAATAACAAATATTTACAAAGTAATCACTTATAAATTATTAAAGAGCAAACCTCAAATATTAACTAGTTTAATTACTAGGACTATTTAACATACCCAATTCACCAACAATTTTGGTGAATGTGGATTCGTCAATAAACTTAGTAAAAATATCTGTTGTTTGTTCTTCCGTGGGTACAAAATGTAACTCCACGGTACCATTCATGACATGCTCTCGAATAAAATGATACCTGATGTCAATGTGCTTTGTTCTCGTGTGCTGCACAGGATTATTGGAGATTGCTATGGCACTGGTATTGTCACACAGGATAGGAATCCTGTCAAGTACAAAGCCATAATCTCGTAGCTGATTTCTGATCCACAAGATCTGAGCGCAACAGCTCCCAGCAGCTATGTATTCAGCTTCGGCTGTAGAGTTGGAAACTGTTTGCTGTTTCTTACTGTACCAGGAAACCAACCTGCCACCTAGGAATTGACAACTCCCAGATGTGCTTTTTCTGTCTACAACACTTCCTGCATAATCTGAATCTGTATATCCAATAAGATTAAAACCAGAATCTTTAGGGTACCAGATACCTAAGTTAGGCGTACCCTTAAGATATCTCAAGATTCGTTTTACAGCAATGAGATGAACATCTCTAGGATCCGCTTGGAACCTTGCACACAAGCATGTAGCATACATAATATCTGGTCTACTTGCAGTAAGGTAAAGTAATGAGCCTATCATACCTCTGTAGCTTGTGATATCTACCTTAGCAGAATTTTCACATGCTCCAAATTTGACAACTGTAGATGATGGTGTTCTTGCTGAAGATGAGTCCTCCATTTGATATTTCTTGAGGAGCTCTCTGACATACTTGGATTGACAGATAAATATTCCATCTGTCCTTTGACTTACTTGCAATCCAAGAAAGAACTTCAGCTCACCCATCATGCTCATTTCAAACTTACCCTGCATTAACTTAGCAAATTTCTTGCAAAGAAGATCATTAGTAGACCCGAATATTATATCATCCACATAGATTTGAACTAATATTGTATCATTCTTATGTTTCTTTTTGAAGTGAGTTTTGTCTATGACACCTCTAACAAAACCATTTTCAAGTAAAAATTCAGATAGAGTATCATACCATTTCCTTGGTGCTTGCTTGAGACCATAAATAGCCTTGAAGAGAAAGTAGACATAATCCAACAGATATGGATCTTCAAAGCCAGGGGCTGTTCTACATAAACCTCTTCATCTAGCTTAGCATTCAAAAAGGCACTCTTGACATCCATTTGATAAACCTTAAAGTTTGAGAATGCTGCGAATGCCAAAAATATTCTTATAGCCTCAAGTCTTGCCATTGGAGCGTAGGTTTCATCATAATCAATGCCTTCAGATTGTGAATAACCCTTTGCTACCAGTCTTGCTTTATTTCTCGTCACTATGCCATCTTCATCAAGTTTATTTCTGAATACCCACCTTGTGTCAACCACTGTTCTGCCTTTAGGTCTGGGTACCAGCTTCCATACTTCTTGTTGTTTGAATTGATTGAGTTCATCTTGTATAGCAATCACCCAATCAGGATCAGAAAGAGCTTCCTCAATTTTCTTAGGTTCCATTTCAGATAGAAACCCTGAATAGTTACATTGATTTTGAGTAGCACTTCTAGTTATGACTCCAACATCTGGATCACCAATAATCAGCTCAAAAGGATGAGCTCTATTCCAAACTGTTTGTCTTGGAAGATTTAATCTTGATGATTCGCCTTGTTCTTCATTGTGATGTTGAGTATGACTAGTTGATCCTTCATTATCTCCCCCTGAGTTGTTGCCAGGTTGACTAGATGAATGTTTAGGAGTGTCAGGTGTATCTCCAGTATTATCATTGTTTTCACCACCATTACCCTGATCATCATCATCATCATCATCACCATTATCATTGTTGTCATTAGCATCAGCAAAAACATCAGGTGGATTGTCATCATCTGAATCTGGATCTGTCATATCATCAAAAGATAGCTTTTCAGATGAATCCTCAGTTTGGATACTAGGGAGTTTAGTGTCATCAAATGTTACATTGACACTTTCACTCATTTTCTGTTGATCAATCACGTACACCCTGTAAGCTCTTCTTGTATAACCAATAAAAATTGCTTCATGTGCTTTGGCCTCAAATTTTCCACCTTGATCATCTCCTTCTTCAAGCACAAAACATTTTGCTCCAAATACATGAAAGTATTTGAGTGTTGGTTTCTTTTCAGTCATAGCTTCATATGGTGTCTTCATCAAGTCTTTGTTGATAAGAGTTCGATTCTGGGTATAGCATGCAGTGTTGACAGCTTCAGCCCAAAAGTACAATGGAAGCTGTGACGCCCCCAAATCCGAGGTCAAAGATTCAGGTCGTCACATCACCATCCAACAATATCATGCCTGTATTAACTTTACAACTCAACAATACATCCATCCAGACCTCAATCTTAAGAACAAACAAGTTAGAGCCTCAGAAACGATAATCAAAAGTAACGCTAAATATTACAATTCATCTGTACATTCTAGAATCTTGCGCACTTCCATTTATACAACTACACTTGAAGACAAGTCTTACTATTACAGTTGAAAACCTATCAGACTTACTCTGTAGTATTTATCAGGAACTAAATCATCTCAGGGGTAAATCTTCTACTCATCTTCTGCTGGTGCGGAGTTAACTGATCAAATTCTTCTCTTTCTGAAAAGTTTTTATAAAGCAAGAATGAGCTACATAATGCTCAGCAAGTTCATCATTTTGTAAAATAATAATGTGGTTTATTTCGAAAACATTCCCAACTATATGGGTATATAACTCAGATTTCAAAACATAATTCGACAATATATATGTCCGAGTTTGAATAAAACATTTATACTCGCTAAGGAGCTTTAAGAATAACATATGAATCCTTTATAAGGTTCCCGTTTCAATCTATCTCAAGTTTGAAAATATATACATATAAGTATATCATTTTTCGGCAAAACACTCTACGGTTAACATACTGTACAGGGAATACATTATTGCAAAACCTCTTTCCTTCCATTAGCTTAGAAGGTTTCTCATTCGAAAACATTTCATTCTTTGAAATAATTGCAAGAGTGCACTAACACGTGCCAATCTTTATAGAAAATCTTGCAGTTCTAGATACTACACGATGTCAATATTTTTCTTATCAAAAACTACACTATCGGCAACTTGGCACTTAGGCCCAAGAAGCAGTGTTTGAGTATTTTTCCAAAGTGGAGGATGGGACTGGAAGAAAACATAAAAACCTGACAAGGATTGACGATGATCAGTCGCCACAACCAAGTCCAACAATTCGCGGGTCTTCTCTACTAGTAGAAGGATAAAAACTACATCCGTAACTACCCTTGGGTGAAAACTACATCCGTAATCACCCTCGATGAAAACTACATCCGTAATCATCCTTCGGCAACACCTGGGCCGGAATAATAGTTGATGGACCGCCTGGCTCACGGCCGCTTACACATCCCGGGAATCGTTCGTCAACGATTCCCACACCTGCCAGAGTCCCCTTTTTCTTTTCTTTTCAAAAATCATTTTGATAGAAAATTCGAGTAGTTGAAGTTCGACCTCAGTCGACCGATAATTCTTGAAAAACGTACAAGAAGCAAAACCTGACCGGGGGTTTTCGAAAATGTTTTGGGTTCGAAAGAGTTCGAGTTTGAAAACGCTAAAGGTATCTTGGATTAGTTTTGTCTTTAAAATAATGAACGATAATTAATAAATAATATTTTGAGATTTAATATAAACAATTAATAAAATAATTATTTAACTAAAATAAGCTCTTAATCCAAGATATATATTTTTGAGTATTTTTAACAACGTAAAAATAATAATTACTTAGGTATACGATACTTCCCGAATTACTCTTCGGGTTTTCGCAATTTAATCACGATGCAACAATATACCGCTCCCCGGTCAATAGTATATTTGGACCGCTACAACCTCTATTGCTAGGCTCGTTGTCCGAAGAAAACACTTTCATTCTAAGTTCAAGGGTGTACAAACACATATGCATATATCTCAAACTTCAACATAATCTCGTAAAACATAAGCATATAATACGTTTGGAAGCTATAAACACAATAGTGAAAATCCTTATATATAAGTTTTGAAAAGTAAACTTTCATAGGTAAAATCAAGAATATAATCTTTTGAAATTAAATACTTAGGGTTGAAAAACTTGCCTTGGTGAGGTTGGGGTGGTCGGCTCGCGAAGTGGAATGGAAATCTATACATAATCAATATTTGTACGTTAGTACCTTAACAACGCTACTTAATCATAAGGTTTTAAAAATCGTAAGACCAACTTAACGACTCCACTTGTGACCACTAACCCTCTCATATGACCATGTCGTCACATTATCACTTCCGTTACCCATTCGACTCAAATCTATTCCTCAAACTCGAAACTCAAGTGAATACTCTTAAAACTACTTTAAACTAATCTCCTAAGTGGTTTTTTCACTTGCACGGATTTTACTTCAACATTATTATAAAATTGAAAAATACATATTTTAATCCAATTCTTTTTGGGTAGCCTTCCCCACTGCATTTACTAGCTTCTCTAATTTTTCCATGATCCTACATCAATTTTTAGGGGTTCAAACAAGGTTCACAAGGGGACCACTTAGTACAGTCCGGAATCCAGAAACACATTTCACTTCTCAGGCCATAACTCAAAATCTGTACATCACCTAGTCATGAACCTTATATTTCTGGAAACTACATTCAAATACCTTTCCAAAAATATACATTAGGACTTCAGGGGACAAGATTTGGGGGTTCAAAACCCTCCTACAAGACAGTACAAGTTCCTGGGAAAAACTCAGCATGCTTATATCACTAAACCAACCAAGAATCTTACATCCACATCACAACCAACATCTAAATCACCAAGATCATACTTTATAACATACATGGAGATACATACACTAACCACAAGCCTAAAATCACAACCACAACACTTAAACTCAAGGTCTACATCATCCATAACTTATATGTCCAAGATTCACACTAATAACCATGGATCTAACATTAAACATCACAATTACTACATGGCCAAGAGGGGTTAGGGTTTTTATACCTTCTTGATGTTCTTACAATCTCAAACAAGCTTGGTTAACCTTGGGGAAGCCTTACTCTATGCTCACCATCTTCAATCTCACCAAAGAAATCAAGAACATGGAAGTGAGTTTCCTGACTGGAAAAACACGCCCCAAAGATCAGCCAAAACGAAGCCCTTGCACTCGTTTCCTGGTCGGGGCTCCTGAATGAAAGTTGTAGAGCGTCTTCACAGCTTTCTAACCATATAACGAACAAAAAATTTCATTGAGTAATGAAGTCTCTAGGCCCGTTTTAGTGAGCTCCTTTCCTGCTGGGCAGGATGGAGTATTTGGTGTTTGTTTTGTTTTGTTTAAAGTGATAAAGTGATCAATAATGCTTGATATTTTCACTTGGATGCATCTTATCTTCTTGCCATGTGGTGTCATCTCCTCATTGGTTCATTTGGATTACCTTTATCCATCCATAATTGCAAGCAAGTCCCTTGCTTTATACATATTGTTTCCAAGTCCTTCCTTCCTTTTCTTATTTGCACCAAGGGGCTTCCCTTCTTGTATATTTACTAAATCAATATGTTACAACTTATATGTTGCACTTCATTGTAATAGTGTGGCCCAATACCTCAAACAATCGTTGTGTCCAATTTTCTTTGTATTTTCTCTTTATCTCAGAAAAAAATTCTCGCGGTTTCTCAATTGTTCTCATTTCCTTTAACTCTAGGATTTTATTCTCAATTCCATTTTCCTCTCATAATATATCCTTCCTTGGACTTCTAATATTTACTATTCTCAATTCATGATTCGCTCGCTTGATCGCTTAATCTCGTTGTAAAGTTTCAGCGGTTTCTAGAACGTTTGTTTCACTTTCTCAGTGGTTTTCGTTCCAAATTCTCAAATCACTTATAATAAAATCCCAAAATATTAACTCCTCAATTCCTCAAATTAAATATCTCATTTCTTGATATTACTGATATATAATTCACTGCTCAGTCAAATATTACACGAAAATAGAATTTGGAATTTCTGAATTCCGATCGCATTTACATACACTTATTTACTCCGTAGATTACTAGTATAACTTCGGAATATCCACACTACGTCTCGTACATAGGTGGCATGAAAAATTTTCTTAATCCTCAAAATCACTATTCATTGATGCACTTCATCATAATAGGAAAAGTTTTAATTCTACCGAAATTTTGGGTTCTTACAGTCTCCCCTCCTTAAAAGGATTCCGTCCCGGAATCAGTTTAGGAATCACTGGGGTTACTCCTTCTTTGTTTCACTCTTTCAACTTCCAGGTGGATTCTTCCACATCTTGATTTTCTCACAATTCCTTATTAGTTTGAAAACCTTATTCCTTAGCACTTGTTCTTCTCTATCCATGATTTCCACGGGTTGCTCCACATAGGTCAAGTCGGGTCATAGGTCCACTTGGTTGTACTCTATCACATGCTGATAGTCGGTGTGGTAGGGTCGTAGACATATGAAACACATTATGAATTTGCTGCAAGCTTGGGGCAAGGCTAACTCGCAGGCTAACTTCCCAATACGCCTCAAAATCTAAAAAGGTCCAATAAACCTCAGACTTAGCTTCCCTTTCTTACCAAACCGCATCAATCCTTTTCAGGGGGATACCTTTAGCATCACGAAGTCTCCCACCTCATACTCCTTTGATATCTCATAAAATTGACCATTCGAAATAATGGGTTTCGTAAAAACTAATGACTTTTACATACACTCGTCTGCACCGTAAAGGCGTAATATCAATTCGAAATCTTCATTTAATAATTCGTACATATCGTGATTGCAAAAATTTCTCATCCACCCATAAAATTAATTTTCATCCAGGTTCGAATATTCACGAAAATTAGGGCTATTGCAGTCTCACCAACGCTTTAATGTTGCTTCTCAACGCATGCTCCCCTCGACCTGTATTCCTTATCGGTTGTTCTATGAATGAAAATTTCTATCCCACTACTTACACGTTCCTCTTCTACCTTGTTCATAGTATCCGTGTTGAGTCCTTGTATCGTTGGGCCGTGAATACTTTGTGGTCGTGTTCTATAATCTGAGACAACGTCAATACGCACGGTATTCCTCATTTTCCTTGGATTGATTAGCACGCATGTGTTGCCTCCCGTCAGTCGTTACCACTTGCTATGGATACTATATAGTCTTCGGTATACGTCGAACCAGTTCAGCTACTATATCCCTCGTTCATTGACTTCTTCGTAACGCAAGAAAAGCGAAACTTCTTCTTTCGTAGTACGCTTTACAAGAGACGTCCTTACGTCCGCATGGTGCCGATCGTGATAACAACATTCGTTTCATGGATAAGTTTTTATTCTCGACTGCCCCGTGAAATCTAAGGCACGACACTAATTATAAATTCGATCGTCTGGACAATTCTTCTTCCCTGTCCGTCAGCCACAGATCAAATTAGTACATACGCTCAATCTCTTTATTAATTATACTTGAAAGCACCTTCAATATTCGAAGTCTAACCTTAAGTCTCTATCTAACGTAATCACTGCAGAAGTTTTATATTGCACCACCATCTCTTCCGTATATAAATCGATAATCTTCTAAATGGAAAGTCTCTCGTAGGTAAATCACTTGGTCCAGCAATTATAAATCAACTAGGGCCATCTCTTGGCTCGGTCTTCGACGACCTACTCATGAAATTCATTATAATTCTGTCCACGTTCAAGATTTTCTACGGGCGGAATTGATCCACTAGATCTCTATCATTTTGTTTTTGACATGTTGCGTTTGTACTTAATAGCTTGCCAATACAATTCTTCATATCCGTTTGCCAAACATTCTCTTAATTCTCTGTACATCTTTGTCCTTCCCCATAATTTAGTCATTTTCCTCTAACATTATTCTTTATTGTATATACTCTATTTTCTTGGTCAATACCGACTGAATTCCAATTTTGAATAATCCCCTCTATAGGTATCGGCCACCACACTGGCCTTTCCTTGAAAATAACAAATTTCTCCATTATACTCCCTGCTCCCTTTCGTCACCTTCTCTTTCTTATGTTTAGTTCTAATATGAAGATATACTTATGGCACTTGTGGAAAATTTTCAGACTTTTCTCATAAAGTTAACGTCTCAGTTTTATGCGTGAACGCCATCATGACTAATCCCAGACTCACGGTTAGTATATCCCATCCCGTAACCTTTATGTTGTTTAGAAGTATAGGCTATCATCCCCTTTCTACTACATCAGCACACCTCTTAAACTCTTGAAAGACGCATCATCGTGACTCTCAAAGTCCTCTTCTCATTATAAAGTATAGCTAACAACGAGGTTGTTACTAATCTCTCATATCATTCTTAAAACTTTATTTATTAACCCACAAGGGCTTCTGACTCACTAGTCAATCCACATGATACTACCAGAATTTATAATGTTTACATTAATGTGAAATGCCGACTTTGGTGCAGTACAGAGGTCGATCTGGAGTTGGTGAAACCTTCTCTTTAACCTTATCTTTGAAAAAAAAACAACTACGCACTTTAACTAGTCAACAATTCCTCCATTTCCGATGAGGGTTTCAGTTCTCGATGGTATAGGTAAGATGTCATGCGCTCGTCCTCTTTCACAACTGGCACCAATCAGTCTGAGGCCTGTATGCTGCTGCGATTCCCAATAAACTTGATTAGGTGGTAATCTCGAAGGATCATTGGGATATATCCATGCATCCATTTGCTATTAAGGGCTTTTTAAACTTTATGTCTCGCTATGTGCATCAATCCCTTTTAGCTAAGTAAAGCTTCACATTCTTGCCACGATATTTCTTCCTTTCTTGTCCATCTCACTTCCATGTTAGCTTCCTCTAAGGATATGTCTTACATCGCAATCGATTTGAATTTCTTGGATCAGGAAAAGGCTTGGTAACTCCAGAATTCATTACTATAACATCCTGACAACGGTTGGTAGGAACGTACTCCCAACCACCTCATCATTTCCTATAACTTTCCTCACACTAATATTAAAGGTCTTGTGGTATGCCCCGACATGTTATTTCTACTTTAATAATTACTCGGCATAGCGCTCTGGCTGCACAATTACAACATTTGGTTTTTGATCTCATATTTGTGCAACGGTTCACAATTGTACCTCCCGTTCACCTTAGAGTAATCACTTTTGAAAGGAATGGTTTTAAAATAACAAGGTCCAATAGATAATTTCAATAAGAATTCCACATTGGATGTTCCAAGAATGTTGATGGTTCCAAATACTAGGAGTCTCGATTTTTCGGAGATGTAAGGATGGACAAAAAGAATACAACAAGGTTTATTCATTCATGTCCTGAAAATTTGGTAATGTGATATCATAGAGAATGTTGCACGAGGGCAATGATTGTTGGATACAAAAGTCATAAAGACGGTCTTTATACAATTCTTACATCTGGGGAATACTTTTCCTCTTGAAAAATAGAGGATCTAAAAAGTCCCATTGATAAAGGTCAACCGATCGAAAGAAATTCTACTATGTGACGATAAAAATGAAGCAGTTTATCATTCAAGTAATCTATGGTTTTAAATGAATCTTCATTATATGAATGAAAGAACAGAATATTCAAGTGACATAAAGTCTGATACAAAGATGGCTAGAATTCAAGTTGAGTGGACGACCTCACTAGGTCTCAATCAAGTCATTCGTCAAAACTTTCATCATCATACTTTACCACATGCAAAATGCATTGCGGAATTGCTGAATGAATTAAATTGGGAGTTGGACCAGTGAAACAATAACTAGTCCTTTTCAAGAAACACTAGCAACTAGCTAGACAAAATTTGCTAGTTCGCCTGTTTGAGACATCACCACTAGCTAGGACAATTAGCTTGGTGTTCTTCACAACATTACAATTTTGACTAGTTAGAACAATCAACTAGTCATTCATATTGACATATCGACTAGCCAGTTTCAATTGGCTAGAACGGAATTTCAACATCGTAGCCACTGAAGAAACTTTAGGCTACTCGGACAACGAATGGAAATAAGAAGTTATTAAGTTTGAAAAAAGAAAACTATAAAATATGAAGAGAATGTTCTAGGTATTGGAACAATCGATAACCTCTCATCAAATATTACTTATCAGTGAAACGGTCCACCCAAGGGTGCCTCCGTACACATGCTTTATCAGATCTTAAAGTAGAATGAAATTCAGAATACTAGTATCAAAATGATATCCTTACTATGATTTCAATGTACGACGCACAATCTCATTTTGAATAGAAGAAAGGATTCATGAGGAATATCTGGATGTTAGATCATCCCTGTTCTCAACAAGTTGATAAATATTTATGGGCTCGACTGAAGAGTGCAAGTATGAAAGAAGTAGTCAAATATCAATATTCGTTTAGGAATATTCATTGATTAATTAAGGAAACAATTGTTGAACATTCCTTGGATAATTGAAAGGAAGTGTAAATAGTCCTGAGCAGAACGAAATAATTATAAACTTCAAATAGAATACTGGGGGATCAAATAAGATACTTTGGATGAGTCCCGGTTTAGAGAAAGTATATCACTGGTGGTTATTCCACAAGTTTGAAGTAGAAAGCTAGAAGGATTACCTGATATAAACTAATCGAGGTAACATGGTTAATGAAAAGTTTAAAATGAAGTAGTGCACCAGCCGGTAGTTACCAAAATAAGTTAATAATCATTCGTGCATCTCATTATCACCACTATGAGGGTAACTCCATCTCTTCGTCTTCGTAATACAAGACACCAACTAGTGTGTCTCTCAATCATCATCTTAAAGTCATTTATCGAGTTGGGGTTTCACAAATATATCTGTCATTTCCGTGCTTTATCTTGAAGACCAAACTTCACATCATTTCGGGGACACCTGCTAAGCCCATAGGGTCCCACTTCATGCCTTCCGACATGAATCACAAGTGGCCAGTTCCCCCTGGGAACAGATCAAAGAGATCTCTCAGGGATCTCAGTGCAGCCCATAGGTTCAGTGGCGGGTGTGTGTATGTGAACATATACCAAAAATATTGAGGTCTACAATACATATATGTGTAGTCCCTGCTAACATCTCTATCAAAGGATCCCACTCTAGACCCGTTGGTCTTTTCTTTTGGTAGACTCTGAGATCACTGTATCGCTCGTTGCAACCATATTCAACTTCTCTTGAGTCCCTTTGTTAATCCCACTTGTTTGTTCTCTAAGTTGAGCTACCATGCTCTAGCGTCCGAATCATGCGTGGAATTATCTAGCACGCTCGTCTTATGATAACATTCTCGTATAACACATGTAAAATTCGCCATCAAGGGTAATGAAATCCACAACGACATAGTGACCAACTTTCAGGTAAACCCGTTACTTATCGAAAATCGGATCTTATAGCCAAAGTAAAAGACTTTCACTATTCCAAGTACTAGGTACCCTTAAATATGTAGGGAAGTCTAAACTTCTTGATTCTTAAAATGCCGCCTCCTAAATTGTGGAGGACTATGGGCCACAAAATTTATGCCAGCCTAGTCATCCGATTATATTGGCAATATCGCCTCTACCTCGGCTGCTCTTGAGATTTCGCTCTGCTTTCTACATTATTACTTATGATAGGTCATGTACGACTCTCAAACCTCTATTCATCGTTCTGAAGGTCTCTAAGGATTCTATCGACCCTAGTATAATACCTCCAGTAACACTCCAGCCCATTCTACTCACCGGTACCTCTTCCGGAAGTCCAATAATAAGTTTAATACGATCTCGTATGTCATTCTCCTACTTAGACTTAACTCTCAACACTCTCGTTTCTGAGTACTGCAACTTATCTCTCTGATACCATTTCTGTGACGCCCCCAAATCCGAGGTCAAAGATTCAGGTCGTCACATCACCATCCAACAATATCATACCTGTATTAACTTTACAACTCAACAATACATCCATCCAGACCTCAATCTTAAGAACAAACAAGTTAGAGCCTCAGAAACGATAATCAAAAGTAACGCTAAATATTACAATTCATCTGTACATTCTAGAATCTTGCGCACTTCCATTTATACAAATACACTTGAAGACAAGTCTTACTATTACAGTTGAAAACCTATCAGACTTACTCTGTAGTATTTATCAGGAACTAAATCATCTCAGGGGTAAATCTTCTACTCATCTTCTGCTGGTGCGGAGTTAACTGATCAAATTCTTCTCTTTCTGAAAAGTTTTTATAAAGCAAGAATGAGCTACATAATGCTCAGCAAGTTCACCATTTTGTAAAATAATAATGTGGTTTATTTCGAAAACATTCCCAACTATATGGGTATATATCTCAAATTTCAAAACATAATTCGACAATATATATGTCCGAGTTTGAATAAAACATTTATACTCGCTAAGGAGCTTTAAGAATAACATATGAATCCTTTATAAGGTTCCCGTTTCAATCTATCTCAAGTTTGAAAATATATACATATAAGTATATCATTTTTCGGCAAAACACTCTACGGTTAACATACTGTACAGGGAATACATTATTGCAAAACCTCTTTCCTTCCATTAGCTTAGAAGGTTTCTCATTCGAAAACATTTCATTCTTTGAAATAATTGCAAGAGTGCACTAACACGTGCCAATCTTTATAGAAAATCTTGCAGTTCTAGATACTGCACGATGTCAATATTTTTCTTATCAAAAACTACACTATCGGCAACTTGGCACTTAGGCCCAAGAAGCAGTGTTTGAGTATTTTTCCAAAGTGGAGGATGGGACTGGAAGAAAACATAAAAACCTGACAAGGATTGACGATGATCAGTCGCCACAACCAAGTCCAACAATTCGCGGGTCTTCTCTACTAGTAGAAGGATAAAAACTACATCCGTAACTACCCTTGGGTGAAAACTACATCCGTAATCACCCTCGATGAAAACTACATCCGTAATCATCCTTCGGCAACACCTGGGCCGGAATAATAGTTGATGGACCGCCTGGCTCACGGCCGCTTACACATCCCGGGAATCGTTCGTCAACGATTCCCACACCTGCCAGAGTCCCCTTTTTCTTTTCTTTTCAAAAATCATTTTGATAGAAAATTCGAGTAGTTGAAGTTCGACCTCAGTCGACCGATAATTCTTGAAAAACGTACAAGAAGCAAAACCTGACCGGGGGTTTTCGAAAATGTTTTGGGTTCGAAAGAGTTCGAGTTTGAAAACGCTAAAGGTATCTTGGATTAGTTTTGTCTTTAAAATAATGAACGATAATTAATAAATAATATTTTGAGATTTAATATAAATAATTAATAAAATAATTATTCAACTAAAATAAGCTCTTAATCCAAGATATATATTTTTGAGTATTTTTAACAACGTAAAAATAATAATTACTTAGGTATACGATACTTCCCGAATTACTCTTCGGGTTTTCGCAATTTAATCACGATGCAACAATATACCGCTCCCCGGTCAATAGTATATTTGGACCGCTACAACCTCTATTGCTAGGGTCGTTGTCCGAAGAAAACACTTTCGTTCTAAGTTCAAGGGTGTACAAACACATATGCATATATCTCAAACTTCAACATAATCTCGTAAAACATAAGCATATAATACGTTTGGAAGCTATAAACACAATAGTGAAAATCCTTATATATAAGTTTTGAAAAGTAAACTTGCATAGGTAAAATCAAGAATATAATCTTTTGAAATTAAATACTTAGGGTTGAAAAACTTGCCTTGGTGAGGTTGGGGTGGTCGGCTCGCGAAGTGGAATGGAAATCTATACATAATCAATATTTGTACGTTAGTACCTTAACAACGCTACCTAATCATAAGGTTTTAAAAATCGTAAGACCAACTTAACGACTCCACTTGTGACCACTAACCCTCTCATATGACCATGTCGTCACATTATCACTTCCGTTACCCATTCGACTCAAATCTATTCCTCAAACTCGAAACTCAAGTGAATACTCTTAAAACTACTTTAAACTAATCTCCTAAGTGGTTTTTTCACTTGCACGGATTTTACTTCAACATTATTATAAAATTGAAAAATACATATTTTAATCCAATTCTTTTTGGGTAGCCTTCCCCACTGCATTTACTAGCTTCTCTAATTTTTCCATGATCCTACATAAATTTTTAGTGGTTCAAACAAGGTTCACAAGGGGACCACTTAGTGCAGTCCGGAATCCAGAAACACATTTCACTTCTCAGGCCATAACTCAAAATCTGTACATCACCTAGTCATGAACCTTATATTTCTGGAAACTACATTCAAATACCTTTCCAAAAATATACATTAGGACTTCAGGGGACAAGATTTGGGGGTTCAAAACCCTCCTACAAGACAGTACAAGTTCCTGGGAAAAACTCAGCATGCTTATATCACTAAACCAACCAAGAATCTTACATCCACATCACAACCAACATCTAAATCACCAAGATCATACTTTATAACATACATGGAGATACATACACTAACCACAAGCCTAAAATCACAACCACAACACTTAAACTCAAGGTCTACATCATCCATAACTTATATGTCCAAGATTCACACTAATAACCCTGGATCTAACATTAAACATCACAATTACTACATGGCCAAGAGGGGTTAGGGTTTTTATACCTTCTTGATGTTCTTACAATCTTAAACAAGCTTGGTTAACCTTGGGGAAGCCTTACTCTATGCTCACCATCTTCAATCTCACCAAAGAAATCAAGAACATGGAAGTGAGTTTCCTGACTGGAAAAACACGCCCCAAAGATCAGCCAAAACGAAGCCCTTGCACTCGTTTCCTGGTCGGGGCTCCTGAATGAAAGTTGTAGAGAGTCTTCACAGCTTTCTAACCATATAACGAACAAAAAATTTCATTGAGTAATGAAGTCTCTAGGCCCGTTTTAGTGAGCTCCTTTCCTGCTGGGCAGGATGGAGTATTTGGTGTTTGTTTTGTTTTGTTTAAAGTGATAAAGTGATCAATAATGCTTGATATTTTCACTTGGATGCATCTTATCTTCTTGCCATGTGGTGTCATCTCCTCATTGGTTCATTTGGATTACCTTTATCCATCCATAATTGCAAGCAAGTCCCTTGCTTTATACATATTGTTTCCAAGTCCTTCCTTCCTTTTCTTATTTGCACCAAGGGGCTTCCCTTCTTGTATATTTACTAAATCAATATGTTACAACTTATATGTTGCACTTCATTGTAATAGTGTGGCCCAATACCTCAAACAATCGTTGTGTCCAATTTTCTTTGTATTTTCTCTTTATCTCAGAAAAAAATTCTCGCGGTTTCTCAATTGTTCTCATTTCCTTTAACTCTAGGATTTTATTCTCAATTCCATTTTCCTCTCATAATATATCCTTCCTTGGACTTCTAATATTTACTATTCTCAATTCATGATTCGCTCGCTTGATCGCTTAATCTCGTTGTAAAGTTTCAGCGGTTTCTAGAACGTTTGTTTCACTTCCTCAGTGGTTTTCGTTCCAAATTCTCAAATCACTTATAATAAAATCCCAAAATATTAACTCCTCAATTCCTAAAATTAAATATTTCATTTCTTGATATTACTGATATATAATTCACTGCTCAGTCAAATATTACACGAAAATAGAATTTGGAATTTCTGAATTCCGATCGCATTTACATACACTTATTTACTCCGTAGATTACTAGTATAACTTCGGAATATCCACACTACGTCTCGTACATAGGTGGCATGAAAAATTTTCTTAATCCTCAAAATCACTATTCATTGATGCACTTCATCATAATAGGAAAAGTTTTAATTCTACCGAAATTTTGGGTTCTTACAGAAGCCTTGATTCACTTAACATAGTACGTGCAGCTTCAATCAAGGTTCTGTTCTTTCTTTCCACTATTCCATTTTGTTGAGGAGTTCTTGGTGCTGAATATTGTCTGGTTATACCCTTCTCAGTGGAAAAATCATTTAGAACTGCATTCTTGAATTCAGTTCCATTATCTGACCTTATTGCTCTTACTGGATACTTAGAATCCAGCTCAATCAACTTGATGTGATCAATCACTAGTTGTGGAGTTTTATCTTTAGAATTCAGAAATAGGACCCATGTGTATTTTGAAAAATCATCAACGATCACTAGAGCATATCTCTTCCTTGACATGGACATCACATTAACTGGACCAAACAAATCCATATGAAGTAATTGTAAAGGTTCAGTTATTGAAGATATATCAGTGCACTTGTGAGTTGCCCTTTTAAGCTTGCCTTTTTGACATGCATCACATAGTCCTTCTTGAGTGAATTCCATTGAAGGCAAACCTCTCACCAACTCTCTTTTAACTAGAGAATTCATTGTCTTGAAATTTAGATGAGAAAGTTTCTTGTGCGATAGCCAACTCTCGTCATTAGATGCTTTAGTGTAGAAGCAAGTGATTTCTTCAGTGCTTCCTGAGTTCATATTGGCTACGTACAGATTGCCTTTTCTAACTCCTGTCAGTTGTGGCTTTTCATGTATCTTGTGTGAAATTAGACAATTCTTCTTGTTGAAATAAACTTCATATCCTTTGTCACAGAATTGACTAACAATGAACAAATTGTGCTCAAGTCCTTTCACAAAAGAGACTTCATCAACGATAACATTTCCAGCTTCAAGTCTGCCATATCCATCAGTTCTACCTTTGTTGTTATCTCCAAAGGTAACTACTGGGCCGGCCTTCTCCACCACATTTGTCAAAAGGGTTCTGTCACCAGTCATATGCCTTGAACATCCACTGTCCAAAATCTAGGTCACTCGTTCAACCTGCTCAACACCCTGCAATGACAAACGGATTAAACCTTCTTCGGAACCCAAATTTGATTGGGTCCAAAATACTTAAAGAATTGGCCTTTGTCAGGCAAAACAACATTTTTCACCTTAACACCAATTTTACCATTAGTCAACAAGCATTTTACCCTATAAACAGATTTTACAATCTTTTGTTTCATTTTGGGTATCCATGTTTGTTTACCAGCAATAACACTTGTTTCATTGACTGGACATTTGACCTTGTAAACAACCTTAGTAAAACTTTGTTTAGGCTTAGGTACAAATGTCTCTCTCCTAACATGAGGAGGACTAGCAGTCTTTGATCTAACATTTTTATTTCTGTTCATGTGTTGTCGAGGAGCAGTCTTATTAGCACATGCATGATTACCATTAAAGTAAGCAGACATCACATTAAAAGCACAAGACATACAATTGACAACACCACATGCTCTATGATTAGAATCAATGATAGGCATGGTATTCATGTTAGACATGTTATTATTCTGCTCCAACTTGTTATCACCTAACTCAATTTTAGATGAACTGGGAACAAACTTCACTGGTTTCATAGAAACAACCTTATTAGATTTAACATTTTTGGTTGTAGGTGCCTTAACAGATTTTTCATTAAGTTGGACACTTCCACTAGCAATGTCCTCAGTACGCATCTCCTCTTGAATAACAAGAGAAGTCATATCTAGAGGCTCTGCAACAGACTTCTTAAAGAGTGGATCTTCAACATTCTTAAGCACATGTGGTATTCCCCTTTCTTTAGCACTAACAGGATTAGGGGAATTTATGCCTAACATTCCAACAGCTTCGTTGTAGCCAAACCCTATTCCTACGGTTTGTTCTACAGCTTGTTTATTGAATAACTCTTTAGAAATTTTAACAGAATTAAAGCAAGCAGATAATTTGACATTCTGTTCCTTTATCTTTGTTTCAAGTTCAGCAACTTTAGCAATTTGTTTATGCATGTATTCTGATATCGACTTTTCTCTGTAGTTAAGTCGAGCTATTTCTTTTATTTGCTGATCTTGATTAACATGCACCTTCTTTAATTCTTCCAATTCATTTTCAAGTTTAGTGTTTACTAGACTTATTCTTTCGTATCCATTTTGTGCATTAGTCAAGCAATTACGTAAACTACGAATAAGTTCAGCATCAGTGAGTATTACCGGAGTTCTGTAATAGTCGGATGTCTCATCATTTGCTACCAGCGCAAAATCCTCAACCTCCTCTTCATCACTGTCTAAATCATCCCAGCTCCTTTCCCGAGCTACAATCACCTCCTTTTCAGAGCTGTAAGGTTGAACGACCTTAGCTTTCATTTTCACCGAGGCTTCACCAACCAAAGCAGTAGAAGTGTCATCTACCCTTTCCTCATTTATTGTCAAAATGGTATCCCAGATATGCTTTGCATCTTTACAATTAACAACATGATTTTGCATGATTAAATCTAGGGATTCCATCAAAATCAGCTGTAGGTTCATATCCAGGGCAGCTTCCTCCTTTTCAGCAGGGGTATAATTATTAGGATCCTTTGGATACGTCCTTTCAGCAAATTCAACAACTCCATCCACAATTACTTCCTCTTCTGTAACCATATGAATTATTGGCCCGGTTTTCAATATTCCTAAATATTTAGGATTGGCCACTTGTAGAAAAAGGGTCATTTTCTTTTTCCACAATTCATAATTTTCCTTGTCAAATATGGGTATCTTAACAGAACCAACTTTTGAAGACATGATGAATTTTTAAGAGAGTTAAAATTCGTTCTAGATTTTTAATTGAATAAAAATCGGATCTTGATTTGTGTATCAATCAATAGGCTCTGATACCAATTGTTAGGTCCGATAAGATTGTAGAAGGGGGGGTTGAATACAATCTTACCAATTTATCGAAATTTGTCTGTTAAATAAAATTTAGTTTAGACAAATTTGTGTGGAATAAATTGAAACAAATTTCAAGTTGAATATAACAATATATTAACTTGATGTGTGTTACAAAATCAGTCCAGATGATTATCAAGTAATTAATAACTAATTAGAAAATTCGACATGAACTTTTCTAATTTAGTTATTAAAAATCAAGATAAGAACTAGGAAACTTAATTCGCTAGTAGTACAAGAATCACAAATAAACAAGTTCCACCGGATAAAATATTACAAAGGCTTAGAACTTGAATTTACAGAAATTAATTAGAGCTTGTGTTCTTGAGCTTTTTGAGAGAGAAAAAGGCTGCTGGGTTTTGTTTTTGGATGTAATGTTGTAGTGTTTATTGTATGTTGTGGCCGCCTCTTGTCTGATAACATCTTCTGTCTTTTCTTTTTCAGTTGTAGACTATCGAAAGACTATCAAATGACTTGCAGACTATCCAGTTGAGCTGCAGACTACCGGTGTGACTATCATTGATAGACTATTAAATGGCTTGTAGACTATCCATTTAATAATACAGATTATCAATTACTCTTGCAGACTGTCGGTATGACTATCAACTTAAAATCCAGACTACCTGTGTGACTATCAATATGGTCTGGGTATGAATTAACCAAGCTGATTCTTTTACTCTCTGGTCGACATCCTCTCGTACTTGTTTTATTCTTTAACAAAACAAATCATATTGATTTATTTGTTAAGAAAACAATTCAACAGCCCAATCCATTTCTTATGACACGTGGCCCATTTCTGTTGGTTATTTAAAAAATCAAACCACCTGCCAAAATTCAAAACTAACGTGGCCTATTTGGTTTTATATAGAACGGGCTCCGTGGAAATGCTTTTTAACCCGCACAGCTTATAATCTTTAATTAATAAATAATTATTTTAATCCAGAAATTATAAAAATAAATATCTAATATTATTAGATATTTATAAATATAATTTTCCAAATAAATAAAATATTTATTAATATAAATAAATCCTTAAGCTCTAAGCTGCGGTTACCTGAGCGTCTGGAACCGGACTCCTTTTGCTTAACAAAAAATATATCAATTCCAACCGGAGTTCCAGCTTTAAGAATATATCACTTTGCATTTCTTTGTGATAAATCTTTTTCCTCACAGCCAGTCCAC
The DNA here is from genome assembly GCA_037693485.1 of Kitagawia praeruptora. Taxonomy (NCBI): domain Eukaryota; kingdom Viridiplantae; phylum Streptophyta; class Magnoliopsida; order Apiales; family Apiaceae; genus Kitagawia; species Kitagawia praeruptora. The sequence continues at coordinate 138,066,324 of CM075351.1, read as the reverse complement.
TTGATAGTAAAATCCTTGTGGTTAATTAATTTAGCACTTCTGTTGCTTGCACAATGATTTTCCCACATACCAGTCTTGATAGCTTGAACCACTGAAGTTAATGATGAACAACCACTGTTGAATGTTGACACTCGATGTACTGTCTAGTTCATGAGTGACTAACCGCAATGACTGTTCTTCACAAGTTGACTTTAAAATCTGGTTGTCTCTGTCACTGTTGAAATCTCTGTCACTTTAAATGAATCCACTTCTTAACGAATACTCCACTGAGGCTTGATCAGATGATTGAGCTTCTTTCAATGTAGTAAATCTTCAAGTCTGTAGATTGACCTTGATCTTTTTCTTCTGACAGATAATATAATCTGAGATTCCTTGTGACAGTCTATATACTATTCACTATTACAATCTTGTTTAAGTTGAGTTGTATCCTCGAAATACAAATAGGCTACATCAAATGCCTTTCAAATTGTCAAATTGCCAACCCCTAAACAAGTGGGGTTTGGTTCCTATTTATAGGGGATCCCTAATTTACTTGGCTAGCAAGATTTACATTTATGGGTTACAAGACCCTACAATACACATAATGCTTAATGGGCCTAATACAATCTAAGTTAGCATTTTAACTAAGTACAATTTACTTCATTGGGCTTCATGGTCCAACACATTGGTAAAAGCATATCAATTGTCATGAGACCAGGCAACAAGCAAAGTGATGATTCCTCTGAAACTTATGCTATGCAGCTCAATCACTACACAGATGTAAAGCTAGGTTGGGGAAGCCTGGGCAGTAAGTTCTATTCTATCGTCCAGAATCCAGATAACTGATTGACAGTATATCATTCACGAGCAACAATTACATGCTCTCGGACTTAACGACCGCAGAAAAGCCCAATGATAGCTTCTGGAGAACTCTGGAGGCCTTTAATTGTGGTATTATATCTTGTCTTCCCTTTACTCATGTCAGAACCCTTTCTAGTAACTTGGTTCACTATTACATGTATCAATTTGTACTTACCTTCTGGCTTTTCAAGACTGTGTTGTGAGATCATCCCACATGCAACATTGCTTCCATGAAGTCTCATGTTAACAAGTGCTGCGTCAATGCCATTGTAGGAGTAGCAATAACAAAAACATGTTAATGGTACCTTAATTTTAGCAACTACAGGAAGACAGAGACCAAGGAAATCAATTACTCTTCAAGTCATTAAGCTATTGTATAGAAGGGTCAACTCTGCCACAGAAAGTAGACGGAAGTTTCCCAGTGATTCAGGTGTTAATGCTTAAGCTGACAAGAAATTCTAATTTTAAAAAAAAACTGAAAAAGATATTCTTTGAATATGATTCTAATTATCCATTTATGAGAAAAGCTTTTTCACTACTATTTTTAAACACTTCCTCACTACTCTTTTAGAAACTACGATCTTCAAATATTTTTGATTAGTAGAAGTAAAGAAAAATATGCAGCCAGGTCAACATCTTCCTGGTAGTTAAGAGCCTCGTTAAATCCAATTATATTCTTTGAAAGGTCACCCCGAAGAGAGAAAACAGAATGCAGAAAATAGCAGAATAAATGTACAATGTATGTCATCTAGATTAAACCTGCTTACCAAATAAAGCTTTCATTATCAGATGCATACGTAAACTTCCACTCTACTGATAATCATCCCCGCTTTGAACAACGATAAACAGTTCCTTATATAATCAATAAGTTTGCATAAATGTCAAAGTTGAAAATATAGATACCAACCTTTTCTTGGCTATATTTTTGATAAAATTTTCTTGTGATGAGATTGAACAGTTCTTATACACATTACAACTGACTAGCATTTTGCCCGTACTTCGTAAACGGCATCTTATTTAATTTAAAATGATAATACCAAAAATTTAACAAATTTGATTGATTTCTTAAAACATCTTATTTAATTTAAATTGACAATACCAAAAATTTAACAAATTTGATTGATTTCTTAAAAAGATATTGTATGCAATTATATAAGGGTTTTGGTCCCTGACAATCATTTGTCAGGGACGGCTTATCTAACAATCGGTTTCTAAACCGTTGGATCGTTGATCCAACGGCCCCCTGGATTTACAAAAAAAAATTACTGTTCGCTATAATTTTCCGCGGATAGGCAGATTGCCTGTCCGCGGAAAATTTCCGCGGACAGGCAATCTGCCTATCCGCGGAAAATTATAGCGGACAGTAAATTTTTTTTTTTTAATCTCAGCCGTTGGATCAACGATCCAGTTGATCCAACGGCTGTGGAACCGATTGTTAAATAACCGGTCCCTGACAATCGTTTGTCAGGGACCAGGACCCATTATATAAATAATCAATTCTTAGAAAAATATTATATAAGTATTTAATAAAATAATGATATGCTAAAATTTATATAAAAAAGTAGCATACAATTCTATTTTAAAAATGTTGAAAATTTATTTAATCCATCAAAATCTGCAATAAAAGTAATAAATATTTTTACAAATATTGTTCTATAATTGAAAACAATAATAAATTGTCTTCATTATTCAAATGCGGAAATGATAATCCCTTCACCCTCAATGGCTCCAAAACATTAAATGGCTCCAAAACATTAAACCTCATATAATATCAAGAACATATTATATTAATTATGAGACCTCATAGTTAATATAATATGTAAATGTTGGAGAACAATGAGACCACATTTCAAGCAATTTCTAATTTTTTTTGTTAATTTTTTTTATGAATGGATAGAGGGTAGAATTATAAGACTTTTGTGTGAAGATGCCCCTAGCTGGGCCCTTTAAAATAGCATGAAATGTAGCGAATATGTGTGTTCTCACTGTTCTCATTTTAATTGTTTTTTGTTAATTTTTTTTATGAATGGATAGAGGGTAGAATTATAAGACTTTTTTGTGAAGATGCCCCTAGCGGGGCCCTTTAAAATAGCTTGAAATTTAGTGAATATGTGTGTTCTCACTGTTCTCATTCTCACCAAAGCGTGACCATTAAACTGTATTAGTAAATTCATGTATGAAAATACAGTGTATATATATTATTAATATAGATTCTTTTATTAAAAATAAGTAAATTATACAATTAAATAAGCAAGCCAAAATATCAGATAAATATTCTAGTAGATTTATAATTTATGTTCAAATTAAGGTCTTTCATCGTGGCTCTCGCTTCTGAAATTGTTGAATTTTTATTTTATTGACTTTATTATATTAAAAGTATGTTCTTATTGAAACGAATATAATAATTTGAATTTGAATATATTTTTAAACTACTTATTTTGATGGGTTGTTAATTTTTTTGTGATCAAGTTAGAGGGATGACCAAAAATAAAATTAATGGATATACATAAACCCATTACCCACATTATGATAAACAATACCTATAAAATGGAAGTTGCTTATGTGGTTTAGGCTTGTTAATTACTTCAATACTTCATTAGCTTGATCATCATGTGGACCATCTTTCTTTTTATCACTTATGTTGCTGCTATGTAGTCTATCTGTAACTAACATCTTTCTTTTTATCACTTATGTTGTTGCTATGTAGTCTATCTGTAACTAAACATCTCTCTCTACTTGTAATCTATATTTATAAATGCAAACTTCTTCTTGTATTGTATTTTGTTTTCAATATTTAAAATTATGTAGCTGGAGGAGAAGAGAAAGGCTGGAGGTGCAATCGTAGTACTACAACAATACTGAAAATAAGTATAATATCATAATAGAATTATTTGTTCCAATCTAAATTGGGTCGCTCCAAATATTGTGTAATGACAAAAAGGGGCATTAAAGAAATAAAGAAGATTAAAAAAATGAAGGATAATATTGTTTACCAAAAACACGGGTCTCCGCAAGAAGCTCACTCATTCACTTTTATATTCAAATAATGTATGATTACAAATTATAACAATCACATTTTTCACTACCTATTCTCTCTCAAAAAGCAAATAAACTGAAAAAGGGAAAATGTGCTTTTATATTTTAATATGGAGCTCAAGTGAAAGTGCTAAATATGAGACCATATATGAAGTGAAATTAAACGCGAGTAAAAAAGATATTTAGAGCATAAATAAGAGCAATGTTGCTTGACCCAGAGGGTGAGGCTTGTGACGTGGGTCTGAGCTTCTAAGTATGCTATTCCATAGTCCCTTCGGAGACATCCGATAAAAAGTATGTTATTCTATAAGACCTTCTAGTACGTAGCATGTCTACCCAATGAACCTTAAGTTGAACAAATCCATAAAGAACATAAACCTACTTGAAAACAAAATAATGTCTATAAGTATCAAATTGAGTCCCAAGATTATTTACAAATAACATGGTCTGTGCTGTGTCAATGTTAATAACTGGTAGTCTTTCCAACTACCTTTGTTATTATGACATGTAAAATCGAAAATTGAAAGGCCAGGCATGTGACAGCCCCAGATCCGGGGTCAGGAATCCAGGCCATCACGGTCCACTTTCCATTCAATATCAATATCTCTTGGGTCTCTTTTTTTATAACAATTAATACTTATGCAATTGACCCCGCAATAATACACACACACACCAGTCATATGCTCATAGAACAACATTCACAATATTAAAAGTTTAGAGTTTAGAGAAATTATTACAAACCAGGATCAAGCTTAAATACATTGTTGAATAATACTTCGACATGAAGCATTTCAACAATCAAAAGTTCCTTGCATTCTTACACATTTAATTATACATAAGACTACCAGAACCCGTTTGTCTCTATGCTACCTCAGGAATCGGTGCCAGCGTGCTCTCAGAAGGTCGCCTTTCCCTTACCCTCTTGCGGGGCGTGGTACGAAGTATCGACATACCTAGCTGTATATAGATAAGTAGTAAGAGTGAGCTATAATAGCTAAGCAAGATAATCTTGTAACTAGAAATCAAACTTTAAACAGATATAAAAATATATGTAACCGGAAACCAACTATAAACTTTAAGAAGAATAAAATTCTTATTTAATAATACATCATCCAACTACTATTATAAGGAAAGGAATATATGATGCTATAATATCAGTCTCTCTTCTAAAACGAAATAATAAACTGTACATCATCTCAGATAATATAACCTTTGAGTAAAATCTTTCAATATAATCTTTGTATTCCCTTTTTATACGACAATTATATATAAAATAATATAACTCAGTTTCTCTTTTAACTGTAAAGTAATTCCATACTTTCATATAATTTTCCTCTTTTTCAGTATATCCAACTGAAAACCATTATCAATTCTTTCCTTTAAAGAAAACGTTGGGGATTTCCACTGTTGCCGAATACGTAAGGACGATGATCAGTCACCCTCCATACCCGTCCCTTTTTACTACCGGTAGACGGAGGTAGGTTCTCCACCATCCCCTAGGCGGAAGGTCCACCACTACATCCTCCCTCGGCACTCTTGGGTCGGAATAAATATTGGATGTTGGACTGTGCCACTACCACACAGCCTCTTACGCTTACTGTTGCAATCCCCCTTTTTCAAATCATTTTTCCATTATCAAATACCATTTCACATTTTCCATTTCCCTTCACATATATCATTTCCATTTCTATTTATCATCACCTTTAAAAAATTATATATGTCATAATACTTTAATTATGACTCAGACATCTCCTCTGTATTCAATGAAATTAATATGCTCTTATATACATAAAGTATTCCATTTATTTTAGAAGTATTAAATAATACTCAATAATATCTATCACAACATTTAGAAAGAATATTTTTAACATAATATTATAAATCATATAACTCTAGATATAAACTGATACCATTCCTTTATATAACTTTAGATAACAACTGATACCATTCCTTTATATAACTTTAGATAACAACTGATACCATTCCTTTATATAACTTTAGATAACAACTGATACCATTCTCTCATATTCCCTTAATCATAAGGCATGTTCACTTCATGCATAATCATCTCTATGTATATCCATATCCATCTCATACTCATATCCATATCCATATTCATATCATACTCATATACCTCTCCTTTTAATATCAATAATCAAGGAAAACAAATCCTTACAATATAGTAACAATAGCATCACATATATATTCCATGAATTCAAGTTTCTTTGAAGATAAATAATTTCCAAGTAGGGATAGAAAAGATCTTGCCTCGGTTTTGGTATCTTGACGGTATGGCTCGTGGCTCTTCCGGAGTTTCTACAAACACAAAAGGACCGTCATTAGAATACCACATCTTTTACTCACTACACTCTTGTATAACATTACCCTTGACACTTTAATATATGTTTAACGTATCACTATTACCCCAAAGGTTCAAGAACTTAACCATTTATAAACTCAATCGAAGTTTCAGGGGTTTTCACCATTTCCCCTAATGACCACACTTAACTGTAAAAATTCTCAGAAAATATGGATTTCGAATTTTACCACAAGGCCAACTGGTAATGCCTCTTTGACTACCCTACTACCATATCCCAAAATTTTATAATTTTTTAAAATGTCTAAGTATGGTAGTTATAGCCTCAAAGTTAACACAATTACGGTTTCTCGGTTTTCGAACGTCTTTCACTAAAACTGACTTTTCTCCTAAACCGTTCATCAGATTTTAATGCACTTTATATCAAAAGGATCTATGAACCAAGATCTATCTCATCATGGTCACTTGGGGGTCTTCACAGTAAGGTACCATACGGGTATAGTGTCCAAAAACAGGGCATTTACTTGGTCTAACGAAAATCGGACATTATAACGGCTATATTTTCATACTTTCCAAAATCAAACTCCTCCAAATCAATCATCCACCTTATACACCATCACCTACACCATGTGGTCATCTTACCAACCATGGTTACAAGCACATACTCCTTCCGTAATCAACTTTAATCACTTACAAACACATATAACATCATTATCTTAACATTTACACCACTAAATCACTAATCAACTCAATATCCATCATAAATAAATAAGGGTAAGGACATTTATACCTTCTTGAAGCCTTGAAAACACTTAACAATCCTTGTAATATCCTTACACAACCTTATAATAGCTTGAATCAACTAAAGAAACCATAAAAACAAAGTTAGTTTCTAAGGGTTACTATTCATCATCACTTTTGTAAAATTCATAACAAATCGAAAAATAAGGGTTTGGCTCTAAAATGTTTACCACATCTTGGCCTCTTCATAAGCTTTGATTTGAGCTATAGATCACCAAAAACAAAGCTTCCTAGCTTTGGTTTTGAGCTCCATCTTTCCGCTGGACAGAAACTGGACAGATTGGGTTCTCCAACTTTGACCATGGATTTGACTAGGCTATACTACTTTGTTGGCCATAAAAGTTTGTACGAATCTTCCCCATAGAGTGGAGAAGTTATGGTTAAAATTTGGTGATTTTATCATGGATAGAAATGGAGATATGAATTTTTCTTTGTGCTTGGTTCTTGCTTGGCAGATTTTGGGAGAATGAGAGAAATGGTGTTTTTCTTGGTGGTGGTGGTGATGCTTTTGTTTTCTTTCTTGAATAATACATGTATCTATCTCTTTATTCATCCTCATCTTCTCTTGGTGTGTTGTTGTAACGCCCCCAAATCCCTTACAGGAATCCAGGTCATTACACCTCTTGCGGAATATTCAATCACCTGCTCATAATATAATCTACAACAATATTCATAATAACTCCATATTTTACTCCACGGGTTATAGTCTTAAAACAAGCACTTAATAATTCCAAAAGTTATTACATCTCAAATGCACTTCCCAGAATCTCTGAAATACTTTTTACAACTCCAAAGTACTAGGTACTAAAACATTATACAAACATTTTCCTAGCCTGCACCTTCCTCAAATGCTATAAGGTTAACCCTCTGAATCAATCGTCTTCCTTTTCCTTTAATCACGGTTCGTCGTACTAGAGCCAGCTCTGATTTTCACTGTTTATAATATTTAAATAGCAAGTATGAGCCAAAGAATGCCCAGCAAGTATATATAGATATCATATAATACAACAACAACTCATCCAAAATATGTTTTTACCACTTTATAATATATATTTTTGAAAAGAGATCAACTCAGAAATTTTTATAAATCTCGAAATACTACTCATATGAAAGAATAAATATATCTCAATAACTTCTCAAAATACCACTCATATGAAAGAATAAATATATCTCAATAACTTCTCAAAATACTTCTCAAATATAATTTAATAACTCCTCGGATCAACATCCTATCCCATTAACAGAACCACAAAGGCATCGGTTAACAGTTAGGATATCGATAATTGGATTTCTCCTCAAACGCCTCCTCAAGTAATGGATGATCAATCCATTGTCCCGCCTCGTTTTCTATCGATAGAAGGATGAGCCGACGTCTCGAACACACCCTAAACTCCTCATGGGCCGGTGCGTTACTCCGGTCACTTTTGCTTTTAGAAGCAATAAGAACCCCACTCTTAAATATAAATATTCATTAATATGAAAATATTATTAAATATATCTTTATCATCTCTTTTACAAATACGTATGAAGTATCTCAATAAATGTACCAACTCATGAAATAGATTTCAACACCTCGCATAATCATATCAACACCTCGAATAATAATAACAACACCTCGAATAATAATTTCAACACCTCGAATATTAATATCAACACCTCGAATAATAAAATCAACACCTCGAATAATAATATCAACACCTCTAATAATAAAATCAACACCTCGAATAATAATATCAACACCTCGAATAATAATTTATACACCTCGAATAATAATACAACACCTCGTATAATAAATATATGTATGAAGATTTCATGAATAAAATCCAGTATAAAAGACTAGATAGAGTATTTGCGTTTGAAAACTTAATCAGCATACTTATGAATAAAAAAAATATAAATACCCCGAACGATGGAGTACGAATTAGTAAACTTGCCTGGTTCTGCAGTACGATACTCCAATTTGCTCCACGATTCTGGTTCTCTGGCATTTCACATTCTCGGGCCTAGTTCAGCTATTATTTAACTCAACTTCTGATCACCTTCCAATCAACTTCTACTCACCGCTATATAGAACCTATGCATATCTACAACTTTCGTTCTTTAAGCTTTCCCAAACGAGCCTCCTAACTTATCCGAAATCCAACCCCAAAATGGTTCCTCGAATCATTTCTTTAGAAAATCCTAATTAACTTCCTATGTTCCGCCATTTTTGATAATTCCGGTTTTAGTCTCTAAAATAAACTGATTCGATCCGGTTAATTTAAAATAATCCGAAAATGCTAAATATCTAAAATAATACCATTGACATCCTATATAAAGACTCAATCAATAAATAATCCTCAAACAATTATCTTACTCCACGATAAAGAACATAATTAACCAATCAATCCTCGAAACAATAATTAATCCTTAATTTAATTAAATAAATCCTCGAGACAGTACATAAATCCTCAAATTAAATAAATAAATCCTCAAGACAACAATTAATCCTCGAATTAAATAAATAAATCCTCAAGATAATAATTTATCCTCGAATTAAATAAATAAATCCTCAAGACAATAATTAATCCTTGAATTAAATAAATAAATCCTCAAGAACACAATTAATCCTCGAATTAAATAAATAAATCCCCAAGACAACAATTAATCCTATTTACTTAATTTAGAACCATAATAATTATTCCATTTTAATACCCTCATCATTTTAAATACTTCTTTTATCAATGAATCATTAAGTCTCTAAATTATGTCCCAATAATCACAAAATATTTCTTTTTAATTGCTAATAATTAACTATTCAAATTACACTACTAATTTAAATTAGCTCTTATAAATTCTCTAAAATTCCCTAATTTAATTAATATTAGTCTCACAAGAAAATTATTCAAGACTCCATTTTTATTCACATTAAAACCATAATTATTACTAATTACTAAATAACTCAATTAATCAATTATACCATTATTAGTAAATTATTTATTACTAACCAAATTAAATAATATTCTAATTTTAACGAAATTAATCCAACTCCTTTTTATTTATTACTTGTATAAATCCCGAATAAAACATTCTATCATTAATTTTATCAGTCAGTTATTAGTTTATTATTATTTGATCCACTCATTTCTTTTTAATACACCAAAATTAATCAAAACCACACATGCTGACATACGCTAAACACACGCAGTCACACGCTGAACACACGCCAACCACACGCTGGCACACGCCGCGCGTGTGGCCCACGCGCCGCCACCCTCTTTGCACTCTCCCTCTCTTTCTGCTCTATCTCTCTCGCAATCTCTCTCCCTCCGTCTCTCTCCCTGACTTTTCTCTCTTCTCTGCCTCCTCACTCTCGCTCTGTCTCTCACAATCTCTCTCTGCCCTTTCTCACCTCCTCTATCTCTTTCGACATCTCTCTCGCCGCCCCATCTCTTCTCTCTCAACCTCCATATCTCTCCGTCTCCGCCCTCTCCTCCCTCACCGTCGTCTCTCTCTCTCCTTCTCCGCCTCCCTCCCTCTCAATCTCCTCTTTCTTTCTCGTTCTCCCCCTTCTCGCCGCCTTATCTCTCCACCCTCTCTCTCCGTTAAATCTCTCTATCTCTCTCCCCGTCTCTTTCGAAATCAATCTCTCTCTCTCTTCGAACCATCTCTCTCCCTCAATCTATCTCTCCCTCGACCTCTCCCGTCTCCGATTCATTACCTCACCAACACAACCACCATCAAACACAAATCCAACACCCATTACCACACACCGAAAAACAACAATTCAAACCTACCGATTAAAATCAATAGAAAAGAAAAAAAATAAACTACCTATAAATTGTTTGTATATGTATATGAGGTTCGGGTTTCTGACATGAAAGATGCAGGAAATTGTCTCAGTTTTGTGCTCTGTTTTCGTGTATATGGGTTCTGTGTGTTTGTAAAAAAAATAATGGCCGGTTTCTATTAATAATGAAGGAGTCAAAAGTTGGGGAATTAAAATAATAAAATGGTGGAATCATTCCGGGAAAAGAGGCCTGTTTTCTGTTAGTGGAATTGGAAAAATATACAAACGTGGGGGACAAAATAAGTGCAGGAAATAATGGTCATGATTAGTGAAATATTTGGTGAAATGGATTCGTTTCCTCCCTGCTGGCTAATTAAAACGAAACTTTAATTTCGTTTCTAAAAATAAATTCGATCCAAAATTAAAATCTTATTTTTCCTAAATTTCCTAATTTTAATAAAACCAAATAAATATAAATAAATAAAAATAATATTTACTTCCATATGAATATATAAAATTTAATATTTATCAAAAATGCGCTAATTAAAATATATTAGTGCATCACTCTTAATTAAAATTAAATATCGAGTAGGAAGAGAAAAAAAAATTATTCAAAATATTCGCGGATATTACAGTTGTCATCTCTTTATTGGTTCATTTAGATGATCTTTATCCGTCCATGATTGCAAGATAGTCCTTAGCTTAATGGTTATTGCATCCAAGTCCTTCCTTTCATTTTATTATTGCACCAAGGGCTTCTACTCTTAAATATCTTCACATACACTCCTTTTCTTGTGGTTGGGCCGAATTTGGGCTTCTCCCCATGTCCTTGGGCTTTTGTTTGGGTTTTGTACAAAGTTCTCTCGTCATCTGATTCATCGAACGATTTCTGCGATCGTCTCAGTGGTTTTTCTCTTGTAAATCTCTTGAATATATTTTATCATTTCCCACATCATATATTAATGTGTTAGGGTCATTCTAATCCACAAGTAGGTATTAGATCCAATATCCTTGGTATATTTTCTTTTTCTCAGAAGTTGCTCTTCCGGTTATCTCTCGGGTTCTCAAGCATTCTCAGACTCGTTTAACAATCTAAATTCCCTTGGCATTTCCTTGACTTGATCACTCCTTGGTTTAACCTAAATCTTCTAATTCCTCAATATATAATTCCTTTAATATTTCCATGCTCCTTAATATCCAATAGCAGCTTATTCGAAATCAAAATCCTAAAAATCCATATTCAGGAATTTCTGAAATCTATCGTCATTTCGAGTCACTTAATTTTAGTGTACAATACTAATATGGTTTCTGTTTATTCATTTCTGTTTCCATTATAGAGGACCTATATACCATTTCTCTAAATCCTCGGAATTTACTATTCATGTGATCACTGTAGCATTGCTAAAGTTAGAGTTATTACAAAGCAAATATTTTAAAGGTACCTTTCTGGTGTCCTGTATATTATTATAACATCGGGTAATTCATTAAAACTTTAATTCTTAAATTCCAAACCAAAATCAAAACCAAACAAATATTATCATGTACAATTTTACTACTATGAAATCAATAAAAACTTAACTCTTATGGCCAAACTAAAAATCGGAACCAAACATATATGACCCGTACGGAGGTCTAGTACACATACCATAACTCTACTTCAGGGGGTTGAGATGTTAATTTGGTGAAAAACCCAGCTTTCAAATCTAAAAAGTGCAAACATGCGTCAAAATCCAGCAGTGTGAAGATTTGAGCGGGTTGGACTTGAAGGTGAAAAATGAGAGAGATATATTTGAGTAATGACAAAAAGGAGAATCAAAGAAATAAAGAATGATAAAAAAATAAAGGATAATAGTAGAGGTTTAGATTTGGGTCGATCCAATTGGGTTACTCTAAATGTTGTGTAATGACAAAAAATAGTATATGTTTAGATTTGGGTCGATCCAATCTAAATTGGGTCGCTCCAAATGTTGTGTAATGGTAAAAAGGGGCATCAAAGAAATTAAGAAGATTAAGAAAATGAAGGATAATAGTATCGTTGACGGAATTCGAACCTTGAAATTTTAGTAAATAAATTTAGTTATGTAACATATTTAATCATTAGATCTAACAGTTCTAATTTTAACTAAAAATCTAACGGATATTATTCGTTGTATACGAATTTTTATTATATTTTGTTAGTGGTTAGAAGATATGATGTCATATTTTTGGGTTTGCAATTAGTAAATAAATTTAATCATGTAATATATTTAATCATTAGATCTAACAATTCTAATTTTTAACTAGTATTCGTTGTATACGAATTTTTATATTATATTTTGTTAGTAGTTAGAAGATATGATGTCATATTTTTGGGTATGTATTAATTATTGCAATATTATGTTTTAAATTAGAAGTCAACTTGTTTTAGTTAGATAGAAAAAAAATTATTGATTGGAAGATATGATATTGTAGGTATTTATAAAAGGTAATATCATCAATTATAAGTAAACATCTTTTAATTGAAAAAGGCAATTAGCTAATTATCATTAATTATATTATTAATAAAAAATGAAGGATAGTAGTATAGGTTTAGATTTGGGTTTATCCAATTGGGTCGCTCCAAATGCTGATTAGAGAAAAAAAAAATATTGATTGGAAGATATGATATTTTAGGTATATATAAAAGGTAATATCATATCAATTATAAGTAAACATATTTTAATTGAAAAGGGCAATCGGCTAAGTAAAAACAATACAACCAACCAAACTTTCAATATTTTAAAATGCAATTTTAAAGGATTTTTTTATGCATCTGATATTCATCAACAATTATCTAACCTTAATTCAGAATCTCAATCTTATGTCATAATCAATCTAACAAAATTTTAAAAATATTTATTACTTAAATTGCAATTTTTGATGGATAGAATAAATTTTTAGGATTGTCAAAATAGAATTGCATGCTGCTTTTTATATAAAATTTTTTCATAACACTATTTCATTAAATAATTATATAATTGTATAACTGAATGGAACATGTTTGTAGGTGATCAATCAAACTCCTAAATTTATTTAAAATGACATTTTAAATTAAATGAATGTCGTGTACGAAGTACGGGCAAAATGCTAGTATATGATATAAAAATAAAAATAAAACAAATGTATATATATATATATATACTAAAACACGTTCTACATTATTTTAGATACCTAATATATAAAACTATTATAAATAAAATAATTTATTATTTACAATAAACATATTATTTTATATAATAAAAAGTATATAGTATTATAAATTATTATATTATATTTTATTCGGGTGAGTTAATTTTTCCTTGAAAATCATACAAATATCATAGTTATGTAGGGATGGCAACGGGTTGGATTGGATCGGGTTTGGCCAAATCCAAATTCAAAGTTTTCGGATCGGATCGGGTCTGGATCCAGGTTTGAAAATCAAAATCCAAATCATCGGGTTTTATCGGGTTTTGGATCGGATTCGGATTTAAATTGGGTTTTTAATTCAAAATTCAAAAATTAAAATAATCACATTAAGCAAAACATAAAAGTAAAAGTATATTTAAAATTTAAAATATAAAAATATTTTAGTTACATAAAAAATATAGAATATTATAAATAAAATTTAAAAACTATAAGAAAATAACGAATGTATTTTTATATAAATATATTATAATTTTAATAAAAAAAAGATTATAATTCAAATAAATAAATCAAAATTCATGCGAGATAACATCACCTTAAAATATAATTTACAAAATACAATATATTGTATCTAACTATTTTCATGTCGGTGCTCTCCAAATTCTTTTTTCCCTCCTCTAATATAATTTACTAACTAATACTAATATATTGTTTTCAAAAAAAAAACTAATACTAATATATTAATAACGTAACAGTTAAATACAAAACAAATTCAACCTCCTCTCAAGTCTCAAACACGCACATATATAATTTACTTGTGTAATGATAAAAAGAGACATCAAAAAAAATAAAAAAGTTTAAAAAAATAAAAGATAAAAGTAGTAATTTTATCATGTAATGATAAAAAGGACATCAAAAAAGTAAAGAAGAATAAAAAAATAAAAGATAAAAACAATAATTTTCAAAAAACAATACTAGCAGACATTAGGAATATATTGATTGATATTGATATTATATTGGTTAGTCAATATCTTGTATCGGTGCATATGTACAATAATAGACAATTCTCGCATTAGTTATTTTTTAATAAATTTAGACTTTTAAAACATTTCGATCTTTCCTTTTTCTAAAACCATAATAATAATATAAGAATTAGAACCTAATAATAATAATAATAATAATAATAATAATAATAATAATAATAATAATAATAATAATAATAATAATAATAATAACTAAATTAAAAATTACGAGAAATTAAATATGAAATTACCAGAGTTTAGAAATAGAACCGAATGAATTGTTGAACAGGAGCACTCCAAGACCAGCTAAATAATAAACGGACACGTACAAAACTCAAAAAGTACCGAAATATTCACATATGTGTTGCCTCTATACAAGTAAATAAAGTAATGATGATGTTCCTTCCTGACAATTCTCGTGCCACTCTCCTCCACGCGCGTGAAGACCACGCGCATGGCAGAACAAAAGATTTCCGCGCGTGGCCAGTACGCTCCTTCCTACTGTGCTTTCCGAATAATCACCGAATAAAATAGAGAAGCCCTCCTGATAATCCCCTTAAAATCTTAAATTAATTCTTATAATAATTTTTCAGCAAAATTTTAATGAATAAAATAAAATATAATTACAGAAATTCAAAGTGTTTAAAATATAATAACATTACAGAAATTTAAATTGTATAAAATAAACTGTTTGCAGAAATTTAAAATGTATAAAATAAAATATATGTAACAGAAATAGCTAAGATATTACAGAGATGACGAGAAGGTTGCCGGAAGCCCCGGTGAGGAGGGTCGAGAGTCTAGCGGTGATTGGGGTGCGAAGGAGAGGCAGACCGAGGAGGACATGGGAAGAGCAGCTCAGGTTGGATTTGAAGGCCGTAAACCTAAATGAGACCTTGATCGCGGATAGGAGTTCTTGGAGGCGCCAGATTAGAGTCGTGGATTCGCTTCTAGGGAGCGGCTTGGTTGTCGAGAGTCTCAGAGTTGGGTTTTCACGGTTAGCGTTATCTTAGAAGTTTGGCTTACCGTTTTCATTCTGTCTTTTGTTTTCTGGTTCTTGCAGATGCAGGGAGCTTGGCATGAGGTCTTCCCAGATAGGAGTGATACGCAGAGCAGAGTCGACATAAATCAGGAGAGGTGTTCCCGCTTAGGTAAGTCCCATGAGGTCCATGCCATGGGCTCAGGTTCGAATGAGTCCTTTCTCCATTTTTATCTCTCTCACTGTTGTGGTGCACTAAGCCGGGGGTCTTCACGGAAACAGCCTCCCTACTATAAAAAGTAGGGGTATGGTCTGCGTACATCTTACCCTCCCCAGACCCTGCTTTGAGCGGGATATACTGGGTATGTTTGGTTTGGTTTGGTTTGGTTTATTGAGGCGTAGATATTCCAACAGATGCTAGAACCGGAGAAAGTGAAAGGAAAAGAAGTATATGGTACAGAGTGAACCTTAATTGTCATTACCAAGCCATTGTAGGACAATACAACAATACAAATTAGTTCGATTACAGGAACAATATTACTACTACTACAATTCCAAATGCAAGATTACAAACCCAAGACCAAATGATAAGTAACTCGAATAGCTAATAAAGACCACATATTCAAGGGTACTTATTATTAGGTACATCTTTCACGGGCCATACCAAGCTTTGATTTGGGCACATCGAAAAGCACCCTGAGATTTTGTTGCTGCATGCTAGCTATGACATTTAACACAGAGTTGACATTATTAGGTGACGCAGCCATTGCTAGACAAGCAATGCTACTTGAGCTGCTGTGTATAAGGAAGTTGTCTTGCGGGAGTGTCATATTAATGCCTTTGAACATGAATGTGATAGTTGGTATTGTTATGGGAACGGAATAGCATGTGTCGAATCCGCCTAGTGATGACACTACGGCAGTTTTACCCATGCGTCGACGGAATTCATTTCTTACAGCAATGTAGGCTGGTTCCACCAGTCGAGTAAAGACAGTTCCTGAAATTCAGAAAATGTATATATGGTTTTACTCTGAAGAAGACGCACAAATGCTAATTACATTCAATTCATCAGTAAGCTTTTATGCTATCAAAGTGATTCGAAACACCCACTAGTAATAATTTTGCAATATTGAAAAGGGAACAAAAATTATTACCTGTATCAATGATTGTTCCAGCTCCATTGGCTGCATTGAATGCCAATGCGCTTGCAGGGATGTCAACTATCTTCCTACCAACTTTAATAGCAACCAAGTTTACATAGTAAAGTGATGATCTGCTAGGATTCCTCAGTAACTGGGTAAACTTCATCCTGACAGGTTGCACGGGCCCTAATCGCAGAGACCCCGAAAAATTTAGAGACTTAAAGCTCGGCAAACAGTACGAGAATGTGGATTGGTACAGGCTTTGAGTTTGGGAGAGTAACGATAATGGGCCTCGACCAAGGCCTAACAGTCCTTGGGGAGGCACTGAGCCACCAGTAGTCTTTTGGATACAGCCGAAAGTGTATCCATGAATCACATCAGTAGCTAGTTTGAGGGAGTCTTGTGAGAGATTTGCTGCAACTGAGGAGCTTCCATAGGTGGTGTTGAAGCTACATGCTGTGGCTGTGCATGTGGTTCGGTGGGGAACCTTTGAATTATATGTTATGTTCATGTTAGCACAATCGCAAAAGTTCAAAACGGGACCAGGTATACACTATCTACACCTCTACACTCTACATGAAAAATGAGTTCTCCATTTGTAGACAATGATTTATGTTCATATCACATGATTGTATATGCATGATTTGTCTTTCCCGCAATGCAAACTCTTTTCATATGTGGTTCACACAGTACAATTAACCTTAAACGAAAATCATGGGTAAGAAACTGAGTGCATGAATAATTTATATACGTACATGTACAGTTATACAATACGGTAATAGGTACTCGTGATCAGTAACGGAACCAAGTCGAAACTGTCTTCAAGAAATAGTTCAAATTTAAATTTAATATAGATAGCATTTTAGTAATTAGTAAACAAAATATCTTTAATCGTAGCTAAAATTCCACTTTGTAGTTTAGTTCTGATTCATATGCATCCAGATTCCACCACTGCTCATGTGATATGTGTCTAATTGCACAGTGAATTGTCACGCCATATCTTTGCTGTTTATAACGGTGTCGGTAACCCACCATTAGATATACAATGTCGTTATTCGTATATATGCTGTTCAAACTCTGTCCACTTAGAAAGGCCAAAAAAGAAAACACCAGGCATGCACTTCCACATATCTTTGTAGTAAAAATTATTATTTTATTCAGTAGAAAGAGTACTTCAGATCCATAAAATTAGTAGCACAGTTAATCTGTAAACTTATGAAATCTATCTATTATTAAGTCGTTGAACTCCATAACAGAGTACAAATTAATTTTGTCTAATATCAACGTTTGAGAAAAACTAGGTATCTGCATTTGTACAATATTTATATAGACTATTATGAGAAAATTTACCGAGGGTCTTCACGGAAACAGCCTCCCTCCTGTAAAAGTAGGGGTATGGTTTGCGTACATCTTACCCTCCCCAGACCCTGCTCCACGCGGGATATACTGGGTATGTTTGGTTTGGTTTTATTATGAGAAAATTTGTATAAAAATGTACTAACTTAATCTTTTGGCAGCTTCTAAAAACGGTTATGAAAGGTAAATTTACAGTGGTGGAACCATGATCGATTTGCAGGGGGTTGAAAAATGTGTTGGCTCTCGCGCGAAGTGCGAAGAAAAAATTTGTACTTCGGATCCAGCGCGAAGCGCGATTTTTTTTTATAGTTCGAAATCATTGCTTCATCTTGACTTATATCAATAAGAATAAGAAAAAATAATTCCAATTCAAAAAATAAATAAATAAATAAATTAAAGAACTACCTTTATAAAGTGGTGAATCTCTTATTATATGAATTTGGATGAGATTGTGTGAAGTTATTGGCTTGGCCAAGGCTTGAAATTCTAAATTTCAAAATTTGACCTAGGTTATTAAAAAATATATATAATCATTTTCAAAATTAACCCCAGACTAAAAAAAAATTTACTTAATTTTTTCGGTTCGACCAGGCGCTAACCCCTAGTTCCGCCCCTGATTGTAAACACTAGTATAAAAGTGATATTTATGATGAGTGAGCAATGTTTGACACTCGTAGAGTACTCTTGACAATCAAGATCTTCATTTTTATAGCATTTCAGAGTAGTGTTTTAAAAAAATGTAGTAGCTAATTAGATGAAATGTTAAATCGAGAGTAGGTTTTTAATTTCCAGAGCAAAATTCTGTGAAATTACCAAACTGTCCTTGTTTTTGTGAATACAGGGGCTAGACTTTGTTTAACTTGAGGGTAGTTTGGTAATTTAACAAAATTTTGCTTAAAAATCTGTTCTGAATTTAACATTTCTCTCTAATAGTAGTTGTCTGTACTGTATATAAGTTACCTGTTTGCAGTGGCTAGCTTTACAACCAAGAGTCTTGAAAGATGTAGATTTGTCAGAAGCAAAAGTAGTAGAAGCACAACCAGTGCAGCCAGAACAAGGTAACCAAGCAGCATCATTACTATTATCAACAGCCATAAGGAATGTTTGTGGTGGTGTACCAACTTTAGCCCTCACAATGTAAGTTGGTGTTTGTAAAATCCCCCGTCCCGATCCCACAGGAACCACTGATCTTCCAGCAACAAGATTCGACAAGAAGAGCATCCTTGTCGTGTCGTCGGACTGCATTTTAAGGACACTTTCTTCCCATGAGACTTGTTTGTGTGGACGGAATGGTGAACATGGACTATTAACATGGAGGACTTGTAGGGTTGATCCGGATTCGGGTACGTCGCATTTAGGGTCAATGTGTGATGATTGTGATGGAGATATCAAGAAAATGAGGGTTGTGAAGAGGAGAATGGGAAAGAATGTGTTTGGAGTTGTCATGGCTTATTGAGTGATAGTGAGTATGTTGAAAGAGTTGCATTCTATTTATTGGATATATAGGAGGGGGCTATAGTCAGGGTAGAAGTGAAAAAAGTACACAAATTATTTCAAGTATCACAAGAAAGTAAACATGACTTTTACTGTGTTAGTAGTTTTACCAAAAGGATGAACTGCAAAATTTCATGTTTCCTCCTTTTTGCTACTTTAGTAAAATGAATATGAAATGCTTGAAAAGTGTGGAACCACAAAAAAGTGGAACCATGCTTTTTTTTTTTTTTTTGTAAGTGCCTGGGGTCTAGCTATAATTCTAAAGTAGATCTGTTGTTTTTTACTACCCAAAAGTAGTGATAGAACATGGAAATTGGTCCATCTTTCAACATATAGAATCTTAAGCATGGATTTATATTATGAAAGTAGAATATCTATATATTATTCTTAGGCTCTCTTAGCTATCTGATAACCCGTGCTTCAGCTAATCCGTGCAAAACATTTGACACAAGTTAATTAAACAGGAATCAAAATTAATATTAATATGGGCTTTTCTCCTAAATATATATAAAAAAGTATATTTTTGCAATTTTACTTTTGTTAAGAAAAGATATTTGCAATTTTACTAATCTAAGTTTCAAAATTGCAAAAATACTATCTTTTAGGGCAACCCTACCCAGCTGCCCAGCCGTGCAACCATATTCAATCACATTCAACTCTTTTTTTTTTTTAGGTTGCTATTTGGGTTCCATGGCCCTGCAGGGGCATATTCAACCAAATGCAAACACATTCAACTGAATGCAACCACATGCAACTAAATTTCTGATTTCATGTTCCAAAATCACCCACCTTAAAAAAAGTTGAATGTGGTTGAATATTGCCCCTGGCGGGGCCATGCAATCCAAATCCACCAAAATCACCCATCTTAAATAAAAGTTGAATGCGGTTGCATTTGGTTGAATGTTATTAAAATATTAATTTATACTCTTTTTTAATATAAAAAACCATGTTAATCAAGCCAAGGTGAATTTAAAGGTTTGAAAATAAAACAATCTTGTATGTGGGCATGGAGTTTCTAAAGCAGATTATAGAGAAGTTCTCTATTAGTGCACCTTAAATCTTGTATATTATTATTATTTTTTATAATCCAATCGTACAGATGAAAAGTTTATGTCGAAATAACATTGTATACAAATTTTTATTATATTTGAAATAGTGGAGCATCACTTTTATAATAATACTATTTTCTATATATATTCAACGACACAGATTTATCATAATCTTATTACTATAAATTTATAGTTCCAAATAATTAAATTACACGAAAATTTATACATTCACATATTTTTGTATGAATTTAACATCCGTACGGTTGGATTGTTCAAATATAATTAATTTATTATATTTTAAACCGCACTAATAGAGAACTTTTCTATTGTGTGCTTTAGATACTCTTTTCCCCTTGTATAATTATGTAGTTATGGTGAATCGAAATCAAAATGTAGCTAAAAAAATTAATGTAAATAAATCTTGTATAATTATGTAATCGTAAAGAATCGAATCGAGATGAAGCTAAAGAAAACAAAGTAAATAAATCTTGTATAGTTATGTAATTGTAAGAAATCGAACCAACTAAATTTAATATACTTTGCTATTACGTACTGTTAAAACATGATTTTCCATGTTAATAAACAACTAGCGTATAACTCGTGCGATGCACGGTTGCTTGTAATTTTTTTAAATTATATTTAATTATTAAAATTTGAAGTTGAATATATTTTTTTACTATTAATTTTTTTTTTAACTTTTTAAATCTCATGTTCAAATATATATTTTTTAATTAGAAGGAAAATAAATTATAGAAGATAATAAAATATTATAATACATGTTTGATAGTATTTTTAACAATAGTGTTTAAATTTAATATGTTGTTGACGGGAATTGATTCTTAAACTCGTTAGGGTAGTTTATAAAATAATAAATATGTTTAATAGAAATATGTTTTTGGTGGGATTCGAACTTGGAAATTATAAAAAAGTATTTTAAATATTAGAAAAGGACTATTCTTTTAGAATTAGATCCAACGGTTCTCATTTATTTATCTTAAAATCTAATGGTTGTTAGTTAGTGTACCAAATAAAGTGACCAAATTACCAACCAACCAAATAAACCCTAGTTTGCTTATAATAGTATAGTATATGTTATGGAACGAAAAGTAGGGTGTAATTATGACGTATTTAATGCTAGGGTTTAAGGAAGCTTCGAGCTTTAATGGTTGATCAAGTGTTTCGCGACCTAACTCGGGTCCTCACAAGATGCCTACGTATCTTGCAATTATCAAGAATCAAGCTAAAAAACGTAGTTCTAGATGTGAAGGAGCAAGTCCTTATATAGGCGATGAAAACCCTAGAATTAGGGTAGAATTAGGATACTTGGTGGACAAGTTATTACCTTGGCCCAATTCTAGAGCCTTCCAATCGATAAGAAGATAAGTATTAGAAGTATATGCCTTGGAGGCTACTCCTGATATGATTTAGTTTCCTTTTAAGACTCAATCTTGGACTTTAAACCTGGCTGATTTATTAATTACGAATTTATCATAATAAATAAGGGTTTGGGCCTCGTAATTGGGCTTTGACCCTGGACCAACTTAGGTTTATTTAATGTATCATTAAATATGTTTCTAGGGCTTACTTTCAACTCATATCATTTGCCCCCCAACTTCTAGGAAAACTGATCAGGTTTTCATTGAAGTTAAAAGGTTTATGTACACTAGTGTTTCACAAGTATCGTCTTGAATGCAAAGTGTGGAGCGACCTACACATTTACGACGATTTGCCTTATTCGAGGTTAAGCAATTTTTCCAACAACTTTTGTTATTGAAATTTGCCCATTTATTTTAAAGAATTATTAATAAAATTCCTCATATTTTTTCATATTTCTCCTAAATTTTTAGGATTTTTCTAGTACCCATGGGTATTTTTTCTTTATTTTTGACTTATCAATCAAAAATATTAAATTGTGCTTCATGCATAAAATAATTTTAAAAATTATTTTTCTACTTTTCTGGAATTTTTGGAATTTAATTCCATTTTTTCCCATTTTGGAAAATAATTTAATAATTATTTTCCATTTTTCAGAATTTTTGTGTACCAACAGGTATTTTATTTATTTTTGATAAATTATCAAAAATAATTGGTTTGGGCTCCCAGCCTTAGAAATAATTTTGTAAATTAATTCTTGATTTTTCAGAATTTTTATATATTTTGTACCTATTTTCTTGTATTTTTTGAAATTAATCAAATAATAAATAATCATTATAATTTTAAGAAATGGGGGTCAGTTTGTGACTTCACCCTGGGCGTGTGTGACGGCCGCCCAGGAGACCGTCTTTTTTCCACGCGTAGAAAACATGTCTGCTAGGTGTTGCATGCAATTTCCTTTTCATCATTTTTTTTAAAACAAAAGAGAAAAGGGCATGCTTGTGTTGTTTCCAGCTTGGCGGGGTTGATGGCCGCGTAGGAGGTTTCCTTTGATGCACGCCTAGGAGAAAAACCTGGGAGCCGTGTCTCACTTTCTTCAAATTCGTTAATGCCTCCAATAATGCTGGTTGGGTAAAAATCCAATTTAGATCTCTAGCCCGTAGCATATTTATTTCTGATACTTCTCCCGACTCCCTCCCCAAGTGGAAGATACAGTGGTTTTATGTCTTTATGGAGGGAGACGATTGGGACAATTATTTTCGCCCAAATTTTTGTAAGGCCGAGGACGGGGCTATGAAGACCCTCAAGATAGGGGTTGAAGAGGATGCTGCTATTCAGATTCTTATGGGTGATCGTTTGCATCACACCGCAAACTTAGTTTCTGAACCCGATCTTCAGAAATATGGTCTCAGCGACTTGAGCTCTCAGGGTATAGTTTTTTCCCTTGTTTTATTGCTTTGTTCGCTATGCTAATTCTAATCGTTCTGTTTTCTTTTTGCAGCCCAGAATGTTCTCAGTAATATTTTCAAGAAGCGAGAGGCCGCAGGGGCTAAGGGAAGTGCAATCGAGGTCCCCAGAACTAAGAAGAGGAAGAATAACGATGTTGAAGTTATTGAGCGAGTTCCTGCCTTTTTGGTTGAGAAGCCTATGGCTGTTGATGAGGATCCCACCCCATACGTGGTGCAGTGGGGACTACGTAACAAAGACACAGTTGTTGGGGATTCTAAACCTGCAGCTGAGTGGTCAAAGAATGTGGTGACCCCTCGTGATAGGGTTCACGCGGTGGAATCGTCGAATGATCTCCAGATTGAGCTACTTGGTGCTCAAGCTCTTGCCTCGGTACGTCCTTTAACTCTTCTTTGTCATTTTCTACTTTTAGTTTTGTTAGAACATATTCCATTTATTATTTTCTTGGTTTGTAGGCCAACACATATTTTCAGGCTGCCTTGCATAACCTGAAGACAATGAGGGCTGATTTGACGATTGCTGAGCGCGACCGTGACAGATATTTTGAGGCTTCTACGGCCAACTTTGAGCGCTATAGGACTGTGGAGCTAGGAGAAGGAGAAGACCCGCAAGATGGAGCTAGAGGCTGCAAGGGCTCGTGCAGATGTCTTAGCTGAATACAAGGCATCTAAGGAGTTTAATGATCTCCTGAATGCTGAGTATGATGCTAACTTACTCGGGACCTTTAAGACCTGCTGGGAGCGAATCATCGAGGAGTTGGGGGCACAGATCGAGGGAGTTACTTTGGAGAAGTTCCCTGTTCCTTCTATTCCAGGCCTTGTCACAACTACTCAGGAAGGGGCTACAGAGACAGTTGCTGGCGGTGACTCTCAGCCGTCACAGGATGCAATTTCTTCTCCTCTTGAGTTATATAGCTCCCCCAAGGAGAAGGATCCCCCTATTGAGGATGATGTCATTGGGGACTTAGATATTTAGATAGCCCTACACGGCTTACTTTTGTTTTGTTATTATGAACTTTTACCCTTCGAGGCTCGTGATGTAATCCTAACTTAACTATCTATGTAGTTGGTTTCCTTTGCCCTTACATTCTTATCTTTTGCTTATAGTTTGTTATGCTTTTGAGCTCTCTTAGTACTGGGCCTATTGGCTTGCACTAAACTGGTGCTTTGGTACCACATTTGTCTTTCGTGCTTAAAATAACAAAACAAAAGGAGTAACTTGACGGAAAGCAAGAAACAAACTTCATTAATAAGCTGACAAAGAATGTTGATAAAATGGGTTTAACCCTTACATAGATACTCTACTTCCTACTTGGAGTTTGTAAACTCTGGTATGGTTTCGTCGACCTTATTCCTACCTTCTTACTAGATATAAGCTATATCCTACTTAGGATAATCAAACATAGTAGACTTTGAGGTTTGATGCATGCCAGGTGCGGGGCACCTCATTCCCTTCCAAAGTCTCCAGCTTGTACGATCCTCGTCCCAACGTTCTTTTGACCCGGTATGGGCCTTCCCAATTCGGGGCCAACTTCCCCTTCTGTCCAACTTCGGATGCTTCAATCTTTCTGAGCACTAGGTCTCCTTGTCGGAAAAACCTTTCTTTCACCCTCAAGTTGTAGTAGAAAGAGGCTTTTTTCTGATGTTCAGCATTCCTTGCGTGAGCTTCATCCCTTACCTCATCTATCAGGTCGTGGGATAGCCTTATCCCTTCTTCGTTTGTGTCAGGTTCAAAGGCTTCCACCCGCGGAGATGCATGCATGATTTCCACGGGTACCACAGCTTCAGCCCCGTAGGCTAACATGAATGGGGTT
Source organism: Kitagawia praeruptora (assembly GCA_037693485.1). Taxonomy (NCBI): domain Eukaryota; kingdom Viridiplantae; phylum Streptophyta; class Magnoliopsida; order Apiales; family Apiaceae; genus Kitagawia; species Kitagawia praeruptora. Next base: position 138,040,721 of record CM075351.1, on the reverse strand, counting down.
TCCCAGTCGTCACTTTGTAAGTGGTACGATAGGCCCAAAGTATGAGTAGTAACTCATCCACCCAAGTGTTTCTGGAGCGTTCCACCCTTTTCTTAAGTCCATCAAGGATGATTCGATTAGCAACTTCTGCTTGCCCATTAGCTTGAGGGTGGGCAACTAAGGTGAACCGAAGCTCAATTCCATTTTCACCACAATAATCCCTAAACTCTTTGTTGTTGAACTGTAGACCATTGTCTGTAACCAGGATTCGGGGTATTCCATACCTACACATGACGTTCTCCCAGAAGAACTGTATAATCTGCTTGGTTGTGATTTTAGCCAAAGGTTTGGCATCAATCCACTTCGTAAAGTAATCAATAGCCACAACCAGAAATCTCCTTTGAGCAGTAGCCATAGGAAAAGGCCCAAGAATGTCCATCCCCCACATAGCAAACGGAATAGGGGAACTAACGGATGTCAACATCTCTGGTGGTTGTCTAACCACTGGTGCATGTTTCTGGCACCGATCACACTTTTTCACGTATTCCTTGGCATCGGCCATCATCTCAGGCCAATAGAACCCGAGTCTGACTATCTTATGAGCTAGGGCCCTGCCCCCCAGGTGCTGTCCATAAATTCCCTCATGGACCTCTTCAATAGCTGACTTGGCCTCTTCGGGCCTCAAACACTTTAGATATGGAATCATAAAAGACTTTTTTGTAGAGTATCCCTTCAATCAAAGCATACCTCAATGCCCTCACTGATAATCTTCGTGCCTCCATGGCTTTAGTCGGGAGACAACCGGTCTCAAGATGTGCCTTATGGGATCTATCCAACATTCCTTTATTCCGATAGGCGCAACCAGCTTCGAATCGATAGTAGGGGCTCTCAAAACTTGGAAATAGACACTACCAGAATAATTCTCTATCTCGGAATAGGCGAACTTAGATAAGGCATCGGCCTTGACGTTTTTCTCCCTCGGAATGTGCTCCAAGTAACACTCATCAAATTGAGTCATCACTGCCTTTACTAACTTTAAGTACTTGGCCATGGTTCCATCCTTTGCCTCAAACTCTCCATTGACTTGGGCCACAACTAGCCTTGAATCTCCACAAACTTTTAGATTTTTGACCCTCAATGCTCCTGCCAAACCAAGTCCAGCTATCAGAGCTTCATACTCCGCCTCATTATTGGTTGTCGGGAAGTCCAGCTTCAGGGCGTATTCAATCGCGAATCCCTCGGGACTTTGTAGGACAAGACCTGCACCACTTGTTTTTGTTTTTGACGCCCCATCAAAATAGAGCATCCAGAATTCCTTCTCCTCGATCATGGGTTCTTTGTCTTCCTTATTGCCTTCCTGAGGTATCTCCTGCCCCCCGACTTCTTGGTTGTCAATGGTGCATTCAACCATGAAGTCAGCAAGTGTCTGAGCTTTAATGGCCGTCCTAAGCTTGTACTTGACATCGAATTCTCCCAATTCAATCGCCCACTTGATGAGCCTTCCACTGGCTTTAGGGCTATGTGATAAGTGGATTTTATATCCACTTGGAGCATTCTAAATCGGCTTAAATTGATTGTCTTGGACTCAAGTTTCTTGTAGTTTTGATGTGTTTTGCTTAGTTGTGCAGATTTACGAGAATGTTGACTAAGGTGGATGCTTCTATAATTTTTTGGGAATTAATTGATTAAAATTCGGATTTTTAAGAAGGGTTGCGCAGTCTACACTGTTTTGGCCATATCTTGAGTTCTATAAGTCCGTTTTCAGCCCGTAAGCAGTCCACGCGAATATAACGAGATTCTCTATCATTCTAAGGTGGTCCAGAGGTCCAATTACGTTTGGGACGTTCCAGAAAATCTGAAGAAAAGTCAGCTACGAATTTTCCTTAAAAAAAACAGAATCAGTTTAGGAAACGTATTTTGCAGAAATTCTATTATAATTTTGTTTTTGTATTTTCTTGCTGGGGAAGACTTTTAGAGCCTATTTAAACACATCATACCATTGTAATAGAGATATACACATTATCAATCGTTTTATTATTGTAACCTAGCTTAGATCTGCAAGGGAGAAAAGGAGAGAAGGATTCAACGCTCGTGACAAGCAACGGATCTAGATCTACTTCATCTCTTGAATACTTTGGATTATAGATTTGTTTTCTTAACTCTTTGTTTTAATAATATTATTGTTTCTTTCTTTCATATCTTGTTTATTATCATATTTTCATCAAATCCCATGACGATGAACGGTTCAATTATGAGCTAATCGTTGTCATGGGATTCTAACGGAGTTATTTATGGAACTTAGTATCTTGATGCTTTAAAGATCTGTGTGTGGTGTATATCTGATATCCTTGTATGGTTAATCTTAATGCTTTTAGATGCGTAGCTAACATCTAAATTGAATTGTTAATCTCTTGTGAAGTGAAAGTGGATCTTGAGATTTAGAACTTGCCATGCTAGCATAGGTTCATTATTTTTTATCAATATGATTCGTGGTGTGAGATGAAAATACTTATACTGCCCTGTGTGATCTTTATGGATAACTTGTTCTTCAACCGTTATGTTTTCAAATTCTATAGACATATAGGGTCTAAGCATAATTGGTGTCTATTCATCTTCTATCTCTTTTGTGGATGTATGTTTAGTTTGGTATGCGTATGCTGACAGGTAGCGTATACTTGTTTCGTGTTATCCGATCAGATATCAAAACCATTGCACATAGTGATTAAAGGCGTCAGATCTAAGGGAAATATTTAATGAAGTTAGGATCCCATGTTTATTCTTATATAAATAATTCGATTTAATTCTCTTTAGCTAAGTAATTTTTAGTTTAATATTTTGCATCTTAGAATAATTTAGATAAGCAAACCCAAATTTGTTACTTTTCTTAGCAGTGGATTAAAACCATACATTGTTGCATAGGCATATTTACTGAATAGAACCATAACCAGATCTCTGTGGAACGAACTTGAATTGTATTACTTGTGACCACGTATACTTGCGTGATTTTGTGTTAACAAGTTTTTGGCGCCGCTGCCGGGGATCATCGGTGTTTTATTTTAGTTTATGTGCTTGTCAATAGTGGTCGTTAGCGTTCACTAACTCGGATTTCTTACTTGTTTTATTTGTTTCGTGGTGTTTCAGGTGCTTAATTTTGTATGCGAACACGCTTGCAAGCTCGTTTAGAAGCACTGGCGGAAGACGATCTTGTAGAGAACTTAGAGAATAAGAACGAGGAATCTGAAACTAAAGTAGAGATGGCAGATGCAGCAGCAGCTAAGGCTTTGAAGGAGTATTCTCAGCCTAAGATCAATGATATCCAGTCTAGCATTATCAGGACAGCTATTGCAGCTAACACTTTCGAGATCAAGCCGGGCACTATTCAGATGCTACAGAATTCGGTTCAGTTTGGGGGTGCTTCTATGGAGGATCCTAACATGCATATTCGGGACTTTATCGAGATCTGTGATACTTTCAAGTTCAATGGTGTTTCGGATGATGCTATCAAGTTGAGGCTTTTCCCATTCTCTTTGAAGGATAAGGCCAAGGGCTGGTTACACTCTCTACCAGCTGGTTCCATTACTACATGGGAGGATCTTGCTCAGAAGTTTCTTACGAAATTCTTCCCTATGGCAAAAACTGCAGCAATAAGGAACCAGCTAGCTCAATTTCAGCAGCAATCTGGAGAATCTATGTGTGAGGCTTGGGAACGATACAAGGAGATGCTTCGTAGGTGTCCACATCATGGCATGCCAGACTGGATGGTTATTAACAGTTTCTACAATGGGTTGGGAGCACAATCTAGACCTATGCTAGATGCAGCATCAGGAGGAGCTCTATGGGCTAAGAACTATGATGAAGCTTATGAACTTATTGAGACGATGGCTGCTAATGAATATCAGAATCCAACCCAGAGGCTTTTTCAAGGCAAGGTAGTAGGTTTGTTTGAGTTGGATACAGCTTCAGCTATTGCAGCTCAGTTGAAGGCTTTGACTACGAAGGTGGATTTTCTTGCAAATTATGGAGTTCAGCAGGTGGCTAGTGTTTGTGAGTTATGTGCGGGCGCACATGAGACGAATCAGTGTGCTATCTCTTCTGAATCAGCACAGTTCGTGAGTAATTTTCAGAGACCTGCTGCACCAGTTCCAGCCACCTATCATCCAAACAACAGGAATCATCCCAACTTCTGCTGGAGCAACAATCAAAGTGCACAACAACCTTATCAGCAAGCAAAGCCATTCAATCAAGGTTATCAGCAGCAGTATGCTCCAAGTCAACCATATCAACCTCCGGGATTTCAGCAGCAACAGCCCCAGGCTCATGTGGGGCAATCTTCTAATGAAAAATCAGAGATGGATGAGTTGAGGATGGTGATTAAAAACCTGCAAGCTTCTCAAAAGATCTTGGAGAGCCAGGTGGGACAGATTGCAAGTGCCTTATTTAGTAGGCCACAAGGAACTCTTCCTAGTGATACAGAGGTTAATCCAGGCAAGAGGGAGGTCCATGAGCAGGTGAAAGCAGTTACTTTGAGATCTGGAAAAGTCACGAGTGATCCTAATGTAGCAACTGAAGAAGATGAAGATGTTCAGAATCAGCAGGTTGAAAAATCTGCAGTGCCAGTAATTGAGAAATATGATTTAGTGGCTGATCAGCTTGATGGTGAGAAGAGCAAGAAACCTATTGAAAAGTCTACTTCGGAGCAATCTTCAAAGAATAATCAGATTTATCCACCTCCTCCATATCCTGGACGTTTGCAGAAAAGTCAAGAGAAACAGTTTCAGAAATTTATGGATGTCTTCAAGAAATTATCCATTAACATTCCTTTTGTTGAAGCATTGGAGCAGATGCCGAGATATGCAAAGTTCATGAAGGATATTTTGTCACGGAAGAGAAGGTTGGAAGAATTTGAAACAGTGGCATTGACGGAGGAGTGTAGTGCCGTTCTACAGCAGAAGTTGCCACCTAAACTTAAAGATCCAGGGAGTTTCACCATTCCGTGTACTATTGGCAATCTTTCATTCAGCAAGTGTTTGTGTGATTTGGGAGCTAGCATTAATCTTATGCCCTTGTCTGTTTTCAAGCAACTTGGTCTACCGGAGCCAAAGCCAACTAACATCTCCTTGCAGTTGGCTGATAGGAAGATCACGTATCCGAGGGGTATAGTGGAGGATGTCTTGGTGAAGGTTGATAAGTTCATATTTCCTGCCGATTTTGTGATTTTGGATTTTGAAGAAGACAAGAAGATTCCCATAATCTTGGGAAGGCCTTTTCTAGCTACGGGTCGTACTTTGATTGATGTGCAGAAAGGAGAGCTTACAATGAGGGTGCAAGATCAGAATGTCACCTTTAATGTGTTCAAAGCCATGAAATTTTCGACAGAGGATGAAGAGTGTTGCAGTGTGGATATAGTTGATACGGGTCAGAAAAAGAAGTTTGATCAGTTATTGAGCGAAAAGACGGACACACACATGCTTAAGCATCCCATTAGTGATTCCATTGACAGTTCTTCAGTTCGAGATCTTCCGAGTGTCAAGCTTGGGAAACTTCCACCACATTTGAGGTATGTCCTTTTGAATAATGAGCTAGTGATTTTTGAAGAGGGGCATGATAATGTGTTGCGAAGGTGGAAAACCGATGATAAGGAAGAAGAAATTGTTGTTCAACCGATAGAGTCGGAGAAGCACATTAGAGGTGTGAAGAAGAAAAAGAAAAAGATTTGGCCGTTGGGTAGTAAAATCAGGTGGAAGTCTGATGAAAGAGTTTTGTGGAAAGCAAGCAACCAAGATGTCAACGTTCGTATGAATGGTCTTTCTATTGAGTACGGTTCGGTTATTCTTTTGAAACCGCCATGAGTTGAGGAAGTAACGTCAAGCTATTGACGTTAAAGGAGCGCTTCGTGGGAGGCAACCCATGCATTAGTGTAGGAAAAAAAAATCAAATTTTGAGGGTGTAACGCAGGATGAGACTGCGTTTCTGTGTTTCAGAGCAGATTGCGATCTGGTAACACAATTTGCTCATGCGTTACTGGACTTGGGGCAATTTGCGCTGGGGATGCGCAAGTTGCGGTAGCGTGTCTGGTCTAGACGCAATTTGCGTCTCACGCGCGCAACCCGCGCGTCTACCTGTGTTGTCAGAGGTTGTCAGCGTCTCCTGTTCAGTGTTGTGCAGTGTTGTGTTCCTTACATATATTAAAAAAAAAAAATCTTTTCATCCCCAATCTATTTATACCCCATTCTCTCTCATTCTTTTCCTATTTCTATTCCAAAACCCCCCATCTTTTCTTCAAAATTTTAAATCTATTTCTATTCTAATTCATATTTATTATTATTATTATTATTATTCAATTTATTATTTATTATTATTATTATTTATTATTATTATTATATTTATTATTATTATTCTTATTCTTATTATTATTATTATTATATACCCACTTCTACATACAAATCCAATTCCTCTTCTATTTTCTTTAAATCTCTAAAAATTCAATTCTAAAGAGGAATTAATTGCAAGATCACCTCTTCGATTCGTATTGGGTAAATCTTTTTCTCTAATCTTATTTTTATTACGAATTTGTGTTCTTGTAAATTGGGGATTTTGTATTATTTTTGGAATTTGGGTTATTTTTGGTGTGGTATTGCTTGGTGATCATTGGTGGAGCTTCTTGTGAGTTGGGTATTGATTCTTATGGTTTCTAAGCTTGGGAGAGGTGATGCTAATTGCTACAAAAAGGGGATTTTTGCCGAACAAGCATGTTTGAGTTGCGATGGGGAAGGATATGTACGACGCTTTGTAGGTATGTTTTCTGCTATCCCTTGTATTTACTTCCATTCAATGTGGACATTGAATATTTTAAGTTTGGGGGTGGTTTGAGGGATTAGTAGTTGTTGTTGTATTATTTGTTCATGTAGGATTTCATGCTTTGCATATTAGTAGTAGTAAATTATGCATTTATGTTCGTGTTATCTACGTTTGTTTCATATAGGACATTCTATTTTTTTTGTTCGTATATCATGTGAGTTCATAATAGTTTGCATTTGCACCCATGCTTGATAGGAATTTTGTGTTGTTGACGCTTTTGATTGAGAAGTGACATGCTTTGTTCTTGTGCACACACATACACTAGTAAGTTGAAACTAGTAGACTTATTGAATGTTGTAAGTGATTAGAAGGACATGAATATGTGCAAGATGATTTAGTTTGCATGCTTTGAATACAAGTCGGTGCGTTAGAGAGATTTTTGCTTGGGATTGAGTATGTTTTTTCCACCAAGTGAGTTTTTGAGCCTTATTGCATATTTGTTGCAATTTATTCGTTTGCTTGAGTGTCCACGGATTGTTTGCATTGCTAGCAGTTGTTTGAGGTCTTTCTTGAAATGCATGACATTATTTGACGATTAAAATGATAAAGGCATTAGGAATAACCGCATATTTTCCCATATTACCATACCATATTTACATGATCAATTAGTTGACCCGTTGAGCTTAATCCTATTTTTTCGGTGACATACCACATTACTTGCCTAGACCTTTTTCTTGTATTGGCCGTACATTAATTTGAACTCACATTGTCAAAGGCTAGTAGAGTGCTTAAGGGAGTAATAAGGTGTGCAAGGAGGGGTTTATTGTAGGTCATACTTTTGGGGGAAATATTGAAAATTGGGTCGGTTGTGTACTTGATAATCGGCATGTGTAATAAATTCATGGGATCATTGTTATTTGTTATATTATTGTTTTATCTAGCTCTCGAAAAAAAGAAAAGAAAAAAAAGAAAAAAAAAAGAAAAAATATATATATTATGAGAGCATGTTTGTGTTTGTTGCGATCCTATTCCAGTCGACTAGTCGAGTGTTTGTTTAGTAAAAATTATGTGGGGGGGAAATATGGTGTTGTGTATGATGTATTATGGTACTTACTAGATTTTGACACTTCACCTGTTTTGGCTTATTTGACATACCTTGTCCCTAGCCCCGTTACAACCCAAATAAAGACCTTTTGATTATCGTCATTGATGTATGTTGTGTTAAGAGTTAGATTGATACAAAATGTCAAGCATGCTTATGATTTTGTTGGAATTGAGTGATACACTTACCCTTGTTCTTGAGAGAGTATTCTTTTGTGAGTGGATTGTGAGTGTTTGCTTGTTTTTGCGTATGAGATCCCGAGGTTTGTCTCAAAGATGTACTCTTGTAGGCTTAGCATGTTTACTAACTTATTCTTACATTTGACACGGGCTTGTGAGAACTTATGCATGTTCATTGAGTAGACTATGTGAATACTTGCACTTTCGACACCAAGACATTGCGTATTTACTTTGATTCTTAAGTTGATATGGCATGAGAGGATTTGAAGGTATGGTAGGATTTTAGTATTAGATTAATTGCATTTTCATTTAGTTGCATTCATGCATTGCATTGCATTAGGTTAAATGGATTTTGTGGGTACATTCGCTATAGGCCCTCACGAGACCTTACTCGTCCACTAGGGCTGCCTAGGGGTTTAAAGGGCTTGTTGCATATGCCAAATGCAACCGTGATCACCTACGGAAGTGGTACTAATTAGTTAGTTGTAATTGTTTATGCTTGAGGACAAGCATCGGTTTAAGTTTGGGGGTGTGATAAGTGGATTTTATATCCACTTGGAGCATTCTAAATCGGCTTAAATTGATTGTCTTGGACTCAAGTTTCTTGTAGTTTTGATGTGTTTTGCTTAGTTGTGCAGATTTACGAGAATGTTGACTAAGGTGGATGCTTCTATAATTTTTTGGGAATTAATTGATTAAAATTCGGATTTTTAAGAAGGGTTGCGCATTCTACAATGTTTTGGCCATATCTTGAGTTCTATAAGTCCGTTTTCAGCCCGTAAGCAGTACACGCGAAGATAACGAGATTCTCTATCATTCTAAGGTGGTCCAGAGGTACAATTACGTTTGGGACATTCCAGAAAATCTGAAGAAAAGTCAGCTACGAATTTTTCTTAAAAAAACAGAATCAGTTTAGGAAACGTATTTTGCAGAAATTCTATTATAATTTTGTTTTTGTATTTTCTTGCTGGGGAAGACTTTTAGAGCCTATTTAAACACATCATACCATTGTAATAGAGATATACACATTATCAATCGTTTTATTATTGTAACCTAGCTTAGATCTGCAAGGGAGAAAAGGAGAGAAGGATTCAATGCTCGTGACAAGCAACGGATCTAGATCTACTTCATCTCTTGAATACTTTGGATTATAGATCTGTTTTCTTAACTCTTTGTTTTAATAATATTATTATTTCTTTCTTTCATATCTTGTTTATTATCATGTTTTCATCAAATTCCATGACGATGAGCGGTTCAATTATGAGCTAATCGTTGTCATGGGATTCTAACGGAGTTATTTATGGAACTTAGTATCTTGATGCTTTAAAGATCTGTGTGTGGTGTATATCTGATATCCTTGTATGGTTAATCTTAATGCTTTTAGATGCGTAGCTAACATCTAAATTGAATTGTTAATCTCTTGTGAAGTGAAAGTGGATCTTGAGATTTAGAACTTGCCATGCTAGCATAGGTTCATAATTGTTTATCAATATGATTCGTGGTGTGAGATGAAAATACTTATACTGCCCTGTGTGATCTTTATGGATAACTTGTTCTTCAACCGTTATGTTTTCAAATTCTATAGACATATAGGGTCTAAGCATAATTGGTGTCTATTCATCTTCTATCTCTTTTGTGGATGTATGTTTAGTTTGGTATGCGTATGCTGACAGGTAGCGTATACTTGTTTCGTGTTATCCGATCAGATATCAAAACCATTGCACATAGTGATTAAAGGCGTCAGATCTAAGGGAAGTATTTAATGAAGTTAGGATCCCATGTTTATTCTTATATAAATAATTCGATTTAATTCTCTTTAGCTAAGTAATTTTTAGTTTAATATTTTGCATCTTAGAATAATTTAGATAAGCAAACCCAAATTTGTTACTTTTCTTAGCAGTGAATTAAAACCATACATTGTTGCATAGGCATATTTACTGAATAGAACCATAACCAGATCTCTGTGGAACGAACTTGAATTGTATTACTTGTGACCACGTATACTTGCGTGATTTTGTGTTAACACTATGCAAAATGCTTCTCAATGGCTGTCCTGTAAGGACTTCAATCTTGTGTGCCTGAAAGTAGGGTCGTAGCTTCCTAGAGGCAGTTACCAACGCTAAGGTAAACTTCTCAATGGTGGAGTAGTTCAACTCTGCTCCGTGCAAAACTTTGCTCACATAGTATACGGGTTTCTGAACCTTGTCTTCTTCCTTTACCAGCACCGCGCTCACAGCTTGCTCCGAAATAGCCAAATAAAGATAAAGGATTTCTCCCATACTTGGCTTGGCCAATAGCGGGGCTTCAGCCATATACTTCTTCACTTGTTCAAAGGCCTCTTGGCTTTCTTCCGTCCACTCAAATTTTTTTTACCTTCTTCAAGGTTTTAAAGAATGGCAAACACTTTTCACCAGATTTGGAGATGAATCTCCCCAATGCAGCAATTCTTCCGGTTAACTTCTGTACGTCCCTTATGGAACGTGGTGGTTCCATGTCCAGGATAGCTTTGATCTTGTCGGGGTTAGCCTCAATTCCTCGTTTTGAGACCATAAGACCCAAGAATTTCCCTGACCCGACACCAAAAGCACATTTGGTTGGGTTCAACATCATCTTGTGGTGTCTCAACACTTCAAATGCCTCACGGAGGTGCTCAATGTGATCGGCCTTGTATAGGCTTTTCACCAACATATCATCTACATAAACTTCCATAGTTTTTCCAATGAGATGAGCAAAAATCTTGTTTACCAACCTCTGATAGGTAGCTCCTGCATTTTTCAATCCAAAGGCCATGACCAGGTAACAATACACACTAAAGTCAGTGATGAATGATACCTTAGGAATATCGTCCTTATGCATCTTGATTTGGTTGTAGCCGCTAAAACCATCCATGAAGCTTAGCATCTCGTGCCCAGCCGTAGCATCTATCAACATATCGATCCTTGGCAAGGGAAAACAGTCCTTTGGGCATGCATCGTTCAGATCAGTGAAGTCTATACACATCCTCCACTTTCCATTGGCTTTTTTGACCATTACGGGATTGGCCAACCATTCCGGGAACTGGATTTTCTCAATGAACCCTGGCTCTAGGAGTTTGTCAACTTCCTGTTTTATGGCTTCCTGTCTCTCAGGTGCAAAATTTCTCTTCTTTTGTTTCACCGCCTTCCTGTCTGGATCTACATTCAGGTTGTGTGTTATCAATTGGGGATCTATCCCTGGCATATCAGCTGCCGTCCATGCAAAGACATCACTATTGTCTTGCAAGAAGGTGATCAACTCACTTTTCAAGGGGTCTTTCAGAGATGCCCCGATGTGAGTAACCTTTTCAGGATCTCCTAACTCCAAAGGTATGGGAACCAAGTCCTCTGCTGGTTTTCCTCTCCGTTCTTCATCCTCACGAACGTCCATATCCTCAATTGGGAGGACTTGTCCCCCTGTTCCATCCGGCCTCAGTGCGGCCACATAACAACTCCTTGCCATTTTTTGATCTCCTTTCTCTTCTCCTACACCGTTTCTGGTTGGGAACTTTATCTTTAAATGATAAGTGGAGGCAACCGCCTTAAAAGCATGGAGTCCCGTTCTTCCTAGGATGGCATTATAGGTAGACGTGGCTTTGATAACCAAGAAATTTAACATCTGAGTGGCCTCCCGTGGCTCCTGCCCTATAGTCATGGGTAGCTGAATTGTCCCTTCAACTTTGGACTCTATTCTGTTGAACCCATATATAGGCATATTTGATGGTGTCAACTGAGACTCGGTATACCCCATCTTCAAAAAGGCATCATGGAACAGAATGTCCACTGAAGCTCCATTATCTATCAAGACCCTCTTTACTTGCGAATTGCCTATCACCGGTGATATCACCAGCGGATCATCATGGGGGAACTTCACCCCCTCAAGGTCTGAGTCATCGAATCCAATTGAGACCTCTGTCTTTGCACGCTTCGGTGCTTCCCCAACAATGTGCATCACTTCTCGTGCATACGCCTTTCTGGAATTCCTACTTGTCCCGGCCGCTGTTGGGCCACCAAAAATCATATTTATTACCGGCCCTCGGGGCTGTGGATTACGGTTGCGATCATCATCCTTCCTATCATAATCTCGCCTTGGGTTTCCTTGATTCCCATCTTTGCAAAACTTATTCAACTTTCCTTTGCGGATTAGAAACTCGATCTCATCCTTCAATTGCCTACAATCGTCGGTGTCGTGTCCCACGTCTTTGTAGAATCGGCAATATTGATTCTTATTTCTTTTCTCGGGATCAGTCCTTAGTGGCTTCGGCCATCTCAGATCCCTATCCTTCTCAATATCCATCAAAATCTGACTCCTTGGGACGTTCAACCTTGAGTATTCAGTAAACCTCTGTCCCGGATTCCCCTTTCTAGGAGCTGAATCTGAATCCTTGCCCGTGCGCGGGTACTTGTCCTTGGTATCATATTCCTGATCCGTCTTCCTCTTCCTAGAATCATTGTTACTCCCTCCATTACCTGTTGTGGCCTCTTTCTTTATACTATCCTCGGCTTTGATATACTTATCAGCCCTTCGTTGTAACTCAGCCATGTTTTGGCAACGACCTCTTAAAGAAGAGGTCAGTGGTTCCATGTTCCAGAGCTACCATGGTCACCTTATTTTCCAAATCAGTAGTATTCAATGTTTCTTTAGTAAATCGCTTGAGGTAGTCTCTCAGATTCTCATTCTTCCCTTGCACCACATACATAAGAGATGCAGAACTTTTCTCATGAACTCTTCCACTGATGAATTGGCTAACAAAAGCAGCACTCAATTCCTTAAAAGAACTGATTGAATTTGGGGGTAGACGACTATACCAACGTTGTGCCATACCCGACAAGGTTTGAGGGAATGCCCTACACTTCAGGGCATCACTTGCCGGTTGCAACAGCAGCGCGTTTGAAAACGTCCTTACATGATTAGTGGGATCTCCCGTTCCATCGTAAGCCTTTATAGTGGGCATCTTGAACTTCCGTGATATGCGTGCATTCATCACCTCCTCCGTGAATGGAGGTGTTGGATCATCAGGATCCCCGAGAGGCATTAGATCTTTGGGGTTGCCTCTAGGGGTTTCGACCCTTGTGTCTTTAGGGATCTCAGCCCTCCTTTCTCTCCTCGGGGTTTCTTCCAAATCAACAAATGGAATTTCTCCTCCTGTCGTTGGTGGGGGTCGACCCTGATTCTGTCTTTGTTGCTCCCGTTCTATATCCTCTTTCAATTTCTGGATCTTGGCCTCATGAGCCTTAATTTTTTCAGCAGCCATTAGGGGAGGTCCATCATGGATCCTTCGGCCATGTTGCCCAACAGGTTCCTTACTTGGACGACGCCTCCTAGGAGGTATATCCTCGTCTTCCGAGGATGAATCATCAGAATATGGACCGGAGTAATCTTGGTATTGTTGGCCTTGATTGGGTCCTAAACCCCTTATGTAAGGTGGGACGTACGGATCGCGTATTTGGAGGGCATGACCACTTGGTCCAGGCTGATACGGGGGATAATTTGGCAACCCATACATCGGGTTCGTGCTTGCTGGAATCACGGTAGTAGAGATCTGAGCGGTGGGGGGAATGGACTGACCTCCAAGAGGGGAGACTATCATCTGTAGGGGATTCGTCCCTTGAGTAGTGGGATTCGTCACCACAGGTAACGATCCATGAGCTTGTGTTTCGATCCCTTGAGTCTGAGTAACTTGCGTCTGGGAATCTGTCCCTGGGGGTAGCTGTTCCCCGATTGGGGGTGCAGTGGTGTTGGTGTTAGTCTCAGAAAGTGCCGGTGTTCTCCTGGTGGTAACCATGGTTGATATTCGGTTCCCACAGACGGCGCCAAATGTTATGGAACGAAAAGTAGGGTGTAATTATGACGTATTTAATGCTAGGATTTAAGGAAGCTTCGAGCTTTAATGGCTGATCAAGTGTTTCGCGACCTAATTCGGGTCCTCACAAGATGCCTACGTATCTTGCAATTATCAAGAATCAAGCCAAAAAACGTAGTTCTAGATGTGAAGGAGCAAGTCCTTATATAGGCGATCAAAACCCTAGAATTAGGGTAGAATTAGGATACTTGGTGGACAAGTTATTACCTTGGCCCAATTCTAGAGCCTTCCAATCGATAAGAAGATAAGTATTAGAAGTATATGCCTTGGAGGCTACTCCTGATATGATTTAGTTTCCTTTTAAGACTCAATCTTGGACTTTAAACCTGGTTGATTTATTAATTACGAATTTATCATAATAAATAAGGGTTTGGGCCTCGTAATTTGGCTTTGACCCTGGACCAACTTAGGTTTATTTAATGTATCATTAAATATGTTTCTAGGACTTACTTTCAGCTCATATCAGTATAGATAGTATAAATATATATAAGCTTGTAATCCGTGGTTTCTTTTAATATGTCATAAATTTTAATGAAATTTATATTATATTTTTATGTAAACATTATTTTCAATATTTTTTTTAATTTTAATTTAATATAATTTGATATATTCATGTTTAATGATTATACTTATGTTATAATGATTGTAATTATGTTATAACAACTTTTAGTATTATTAATGATCGAAAGATATGGTATAATTTATGTTTTTAGTTGTTTATAAAGGGTAATAATTTAAACTAAAAGGGAATCGAATCTTAGACTTCTCAATATAACAACTTTTAGTATTGTTATATATAACGGTCATGATCTATTTGAGTTGAAGATCCAACGATTATGAATAGCTTGATTAACCAAACTACAAACTACAAACTACAAAAGATCTTTAATTTGCTTATAATAATATAGTATAGATATAAACTCATACATTAGATATTTGAGTTATTTGCCACATTTATTTATTTATGTAATACTCCCTGTGTCCCATCCATTTCTTTACAATTTCCTTTTTGGGACGTCCCACCAATTCTTTACATTACCAAAAATAGTAACTTTTAACAATAAAATATATTACTACATCCACTACTTCACTTCACTTTTTCAACACTCTATACTATTACACCCACTACTTCACTTATTTTAACAATAAAATTACTATTACGCCCACTACTTCATTTATTTTAACAATATTACACCCACTATCCTTGGTCTCTATGCCCAGCCCCCATGTAAAGAATTGGCCGGGACAGCGGGAGTAATGCTTAATCAAAATATCAACCGGACCACGAGAAAAAAGGACACGTGGAACTGGTATAATAGACAACTGGAAACACAAGCTATGCGTAATGAGCATGCTTGCCATTTGCTAACAACTGGAATCGCATTTTATATGAGTTCCGATTGTTGAGCGTCTCCATGATGTCAGTCAGATATATGTAATTACAAAAGGTGCTCAGATCTCTTTTCAAGAAAGGCGCTCCCAAAAATTACATTAACCAAGGTTCATTCTATTATATCCCGTTAACTTGAATATGATTGTATATCACCACTAGAATGAATAGATTTGTCTCTTGTTTTTTTCATCAAGTAACTGTCTTGATGTATATAGTTAGGAAAGGTGATCGGACTTTCTTCAAGAAAGGCGCCCACACAAATCATATTAACGAATTATGAATTTGCAGTACAAATTATAATTATATACCGGTGGAGGGAATCGAACCTCTAACCTATCGTTAATAGATCTTTGCCTTCATTATTAGTAGACTGTAAATGAATCGAATTTTTCGTTAAACTCGTTCGAATTCAAGTTCGAGTACGTTAAGCTTGTTCCACATTATATTAAACATGAGTTAGAACAACAATTCATGTTCGATAACTTTAACGAACCGAACTTTTGAGATGTTCAGCTTGAGTTCGACTCGTTCGTTAAGCTCGAGTTTAGTTTTAAAAAAATATATTTATTATATTATAGAAATAATGACATTATTACCGACATTTTACCACTTTTATTACCAAAATAACATATTTCGGGAATATGACCAATATTACCCACCTAATACACCAGTCAGAAATGCGTAATACTAAAATTGACCCGAATCATTATTCTGACCCGTCAAAAACACTCGCCACACACACCATACACACAGACGTTTGCAAAAATTCAACAAAATACAATTTGGGGAATTATAATAAGAAAGACCTAATAACTATAACTTCTGTTTGTTCGTATTCTGAAGACAATGATGGGCTGGGGTAACTGTGGGATTAGGTAGTATATATTACGCATTTGGAATTAATGTAATATGTAATACCAATCAACAAAATGCGTAATACATGGTTTTTTTTTTGAATAAATGCGTAATACATGGTTGATACTCCCTTAATAAATGCGTGATATATATAAAAAATATATGTAATATGCTTTTGGGGAATGCGTAATAGCTATTACTCTACTAGAAAATGCGTAATAGTTATTACCTTACTTAAGAATGCGTAACAGATCGGTAGACATGGTCTCAGATTCTGCGCACTGGTATTCCAGTAATCGTCGGTGTTAATTTCGTTATTTATGGCCTTTATCCTATATTATATGACATATATTATATACTATCCATAACTTATATTTTAATTTTATTTTATAATTCTTTAATGTCAATATAATATAGGTGGATTTTTTCTATTTAATAATTAGGCTAATTTTTCACATTAAATAAAGTTAAAAATAACTTTTTTTTAAAAAAAAACATAAAATGTTAACAAACTGTTCGTTCGTTCGAGTTCGGTTCAGTTCGGTTCAATATGTTCGAGAATAGTTCGTATTAGGTTCGAATATTGTCGAACTGAAGTTTGAAAAAAAAAATATTTGATAAGCTTGCTGAACATTATTCAATTCGTTAAAATTTGTTCAAGTTTGATTCATTTATGGATCTAATCATTAGACTAGTATCTCAACGGCATGAATTTGAATTATATGATTGTACCATATGTCACCATTACAGTGAACGGATTTGCGTTGTTTATGCTCTTTCTATTTAATCATATTTTTTTCCTACTAAAATTTCCAGGTAATAATTTTTGGGTTTCATGTACCTGAGATGATCTCAGGTTAAAACCCTGAGGATAAAACAAATCAATACAAAATTTAAGGACATTTATGTAAATTACTGATAAAAAATTAGATTTACAAAACTGCCCCTGCGGGGCCCCTTACTTTATAAGCAATATTTCTTATAACCTCAGGGGAGATCCCTGAAGTTATCCTCAGGCCCAGTTTTCTCATAATTTTTTTGGTAATTATATGATGTACATATGTAACAATTTTATGCTTCAATCATATAAATATATGTGAATAATATTTTTCTACCCTCGTAGCTCTCTCTATGTTGACAGTAATCAAAGACGACAATGAAAAGGTCATTGCAACAAGTATAAGATTTAGCATAAATGTAGGGGGTGTTTGGAATTTAGAGGTTTGAGATAAAATTAGAGGTTTGGGGTAAATTAGAGGTTTGACCAAATAAAATCTCTAATGTGAGTGTTTGGTTGTTAGAGGTTTGAGTTAGAGGTTTGGGATCAAAAAACTAATTTTGAAAAAGCTCATTTTAGGAGTTTTTTCAATTAGAGGTTTGCTATGTGTCACAAAAAGTTATTCAAAAAGCTATTTACCAAACACTTTTATTCAAAACAGCTAATTTCAATCCGCTAGTCAAAACAGCTAATTCAATCCGCTAGTCAAAACAGCTAATTCAATCCGCTATCAGCTAACAGCTATCAGCTAATTGCCAAACAGGACCGTAATATTTTACTATTTTATTTTCATATTTAGAATGGATTTTTTTTGTTGGAATAACTTGCTGTTTTTTTTTTTGAAGAACAAAAGTGTTAATTCAATAATAAAAAGCCATACGGCATCTACACCAATGATCGAATCGATCAAACAGGAAATTGCAATCGTCTGTTCTCATGAAGAGACAGTTAAACGATATTTTAATGTATATAAAAATACAAGTACCCACTTCATGCATCCTCGTTGGATTTCTGGTACCCTTTTTATCCTGCCCCGATGAAGCTATCGTTTGAGCTATCAACCAAACTGCTATCCCGTACAAACTTTCTTCACTAAATCGCTACCCCGCTTACAATCAAGAAGCGAAAAACCAACCTCTCACAAAGGAGAGAAAATCAAACCTCTCACGAAGGAGAGAAATCAAGCCGAAAATACAAAAGAAAATGCGGAAAACTTAGATCTGACCAATCAGATCAATCTTTAGGAAAATCAAAGTTTTAAAACAAAGTTAAAGAAATTTATTGAATCTGGAAAAACAAGATCGGAAGAAAATGAGGGAGGAGGGAGGAGGGAGGAGAGAGGCGGAGGGAAGAGAAAGGAGAGAGGCGGAGGGAGAGGGAGAGGGAGAGGGAGGGGGAGGAGAGAGGCGGGAGAGGGGGGAGAAGGGAGAGGGGTGGTCGGCTTAGACGACTCTCATGTGAGAAGAACAGCTATGTTAAGTCTGCCATTGTTATTCATAACTTGCTCTTCTCATTCCATTTCATTTATAATAATAACTTGCTGTTAGTAATTTCATAACAAAACAGGTTTAAAATCCTAAAGATTTAGGTTAGTCGATCTCAGAAGCTTAGAGCATCTCTAATGGATCGGATAAAATTGGTTGACTAAAATATTTGCTGAACTTGGTATTTGCTGAATTGTAAGGTGTTGTATTTCAATGGGATTGGTTATAGTTTAAAAATAGTATTTTATTATTATTTCAAGTTGTTATAAATAGAATGTATTATTTTGATATGGTAATAGAAGACGTGGATTTCACTACAGATCTTGTTATAGATGTGTAGAGGTTCAATAAAAATAACCAATATCACATGGTTGACTAAAAATATAGACAAAGATTTTACATTGTTGGAATGTACTATTTTTTACATATTCTGTAAATTTTTTATTTTTGTTAAGACAATTTAAATTTTACTTTAAAAAAAAGAAGATAATTTCAATTTTACCTAAAGATCTCTCTTTTGAAGATGCTCTTAAGGGTGCAATCCAAGACTTAAAAGCACGGTTTTTGGATGTTTCTATTTTTCTAGTGAATTATCATAATTCACTAAAAAAATAGAAAAACCATATATGAGTTGATCCATTAATTATTACTCCAACCATTATTAGGTCTTGTGATCTTTAGCATTATATATATACTCCACTTTGTAATCATCAATCATTTCTTAAATCTTGATCATGGTGGGTGTGGGATCTACTTAAGAGTACTGCTTCAATGCTTTGGATTCTAGCTGCTTACTTGAGAATTCATTTCATTTTTCAAAGTTTTTACAGTCTATGGCATGATTAATTATACTGGTATTATTATATTACTCACAGAATAACTTAGTAAATATGGATATTTTTCCGAGAAACACACGGAAAAAGCATATTCAATTTAGATTCAGATCCATTACACATATCATGTTGATAATTTTGTTTCTTTGCTTCTTTTCCCACTTTGATGGTACCCTACAGAGCAAGCAGTTGTGTAAGATGCCCAGGTGCATGAAACAAATTAACATAGTCTTGCAAGTCAAGATCTGGTAGTTATGTTTTCACCAGGTAGTGATGCATACATGTGATGGTGTTTTCACCAGGTAGTGATGCATACATGTGATGGAAATGATACATGTGATTATTTGTACCTACTTGTCTCATGGTCGTGGTCTAGAAATAATCTGAAATCCGAGTAACCAATAATCTCAACTTCTGATAAGAATTTATTAGGTACAAAGGGACACAAATTTATGGACAAAATGGAAAAGGTGGTAATAAATTGACAAGATCCTTGAATTAAGTCGACCAAACGAATTAGTCGACCAAGCTGAATCAAATTTTCTTAAAATTTAGAAAAATGTTAGGTTTCTCAAATTTTTATCTCCAAAAATTCTCCTAAATTCATTCCCGGATTGACTATAATTTTAATGGACCCGCCAGGATCACATCAATCTCACCAATTAAAATCATTCATACTGTCAACACATTCATGCCACATCATTTGGGAAAAAAAATTGGGATCCTAACTCATTTGCCAAATGTATAATGTACACAATTATACATGATAATAAATAATTTTGCCCCACAAGACGATAATACGCGCTCCCTAAAATAAAATTTGAACATATTTTTATACAATGTTTACAAGAAAAAGAAAATATGATTACAAAAGATATGCACCACGTAAATGATCAGATTTAGAAATACTTTTTTTTAACCTTTATTGTTGTTTTGATTTTGTATATACAATTATATATTAATAATTAAAGTATTTTTTTTTTGTCAGGAGTAGTTAAAGTACTTTGATATCATTAAGTTAGGGAAAAAAGATCCCGATATTATTTTGAGGAAAATTATTTTGAGATAAGAGTTCCCTTTGTAAAAAAGAAAAAGGTGATAATTTTATAAATATTTAAATCATTCTAAAATTACAATTTTATTCATATTTATATATATGATTTTTTTTTTTTGAATAAAAACAGCATCTCTGCTCACCAAACAATTTTCCTGATATTAACACACTTCCCTCGAATGCTTCTCAGGTCATGAAAGCCTTATGGTTAATGGTCACCCCACTACCAACAAAAGGGTTAATAAAACAGGAAAAGTATAATGATTATGAGTTGATTTGATTGCATCCCAAATTGAGCGGTTTCTACTTTTATACATCAAGCATGAAATCAAGCATCAAGTTTAATAGTAATGATTAAAATGAGGTACTTTTATACCTCCTCATTCTCAATCTGCTGCAATTTTCATTCTCATCAAGAATGATTTAAAATTATTAATAGAATGATTATTGTACAAGGAAGTATATTAGATTTCCACATATATTAGATTTCCACGATAATTATTTCTCAATTGGATAAATGTAGAAAATGGTTGAATTAATGCACCTAGACTCCATAATTCTGGATTTATTCCATATTTCATTCTTCTACATAATTTATGTACATACCAGATATATTACAAGTTTATTTACCAATCTGGTGTGTTACACATCATAGGATCCACTTTGCCAGCTTTTTGTTTTATTTTTCCTTTTCTCTCTGTCGGACTTTTCATGTTCAGTCTTCCACTATTTCCTCAACAGGCAACATGGTTGACAACCTGATGATATGTTCTTATATGTACTGCTGCCAATCTTTTGTTTTTCAAATGCAGTAGACAGCTTCATCCTGAACTATTGACAGGAAACTAGGGTGATGCTTCATCAAAACAAACACCGAAAAGACAACAATTACCATGGATCAGAGTTATGAAGAAAGTTTTTAGCATTTGGAGGATTACTCCAACCATCCTCCATTAAAATGAGGTTAAGGCGTATCACCAACATATCCACAGCAGTTTTTTCCAGGTCACTTGTGGAATTGGATGATTTCGCTTCCCTGGAATATTTCTGCAATAGAGCCACTACATAAGCTTGCCTAATTGTGAATATTATCATAAAAAGTCATGTTTTAGTTTATGAAACAAAAGTAATTTACCACTGCTTCCTGATATAGCTTGAGGTAATGCAAAGACTCTTCATAGAAACCGGAATGATAGAGGAGAACACTGTAATCCCTTAATTCCTTAGGATCGGTATTTAGGAGGATAAGACGTTCACAAGCTGACACAGCAAGAAATTTTATCAAAAAGATAAAGAGAGAAATAACTAATTCAAGGGTTCTGCAGACACACCAAGAAACTGATAACAAGGAAAACATGGTCCAACAACATATACAACATAACAAATGGGCAAATGGTATGTTGTGTAGTCGTTTTTTGTTTCCAATCTTGTTTCAATTTTTTTTTTTTTTACTCTAATTTCAGTTATATCTTTGTTAATATCTTGCTGTTCTTTTGCTGCCCAACAGCCCAAGAGGCCAAGAGGAAGAAAATTAAAACAAGAACAGGCATTGACAAAAAATGGCATGTCAAGTGAACTTTACTGCCATATTTCTGTTATTAACCAGTTCCACTTCTTGGTAACTGACACTGAGATACATTACAAAGAAACGTGCTGACGAAAGAAACGCCAGCCTGATAAACTGCCAAACACTACTTCCAATATTGATTAGCAGTGATATTAAAAAAATAGTGTACCTTTCACTGCATCACTTCAAGTGTACAGTTACGGTTATTACTAATATCTAAACATAAAATCTACACACAAAAACTACAACAAGCGTGAACAGGAGACGCACAATTTAATAATCTAAACACCAAAGAAGCTGCGGAAGGTACAGACTTCAGAGTAATAATATGAATCTCTGTTCCGGTGCTGACAATAAAAGGGACCACTCTTTCTAATAACCTTCCAAACACATAAAACAGTCTCTTTATTAATACAAAAGTGTCAACTTTTGGCTTAAATATGAGTATTTAAAATTATATATACTAATATTACAATATGAACTGTAAAATCAATTAAGAGTATAAGGCTCCTTGATAAGGGCTAGTCTAGTATTAGATGATGGATAGCATAAACAGCTATTTATAGTCAAATATTACAGAGTAATTTATGGTTCAAACAACTTTTTTCAATTCTATATTAATTTTCTAAAGCAAACATGAAATGGATCATTTACAGAAAAATTATCTGAAACTAATGTCTTTTATCCTCCAATGAAGTTAATCCCTGTTCGAAGTCTTATATGATCCATTTCATGTTCACTGTAGAAAATAAAAATAGAAATATGAAATACCTATTATTTGGACTTCAACTTTTGAATAGGGAAAACATATTTTGTGCTGGTGCACACATTCATACTAAACCAGGGAAATAGTGATATTCATTATTTGGAAATACATAACCTCATGTTTAGTGCATATCTTAGTAGAAATGTCGTTTCCTATTTAGTACAGAGATAATCAAGTTGCCTGAAAAACATTATGTGTATATGTTTAAGTTCACATATATAATATATATGGTTTAGTGGGTTTTCGCAAAATAAACATTAAATTCACTGATCAAGGGACCTGATGTATTAATGCCTCATGGCAGAGACCGTTGACAGTAAACTCAGAAATACAATCTACCAAGCATATTCAATTATTTAACAATGGAGTTACTAAAGATATTTTACCACATTAAATGTATTATATAGCTAGAAAAACAAAGACTGAATAAGTGATAGAAGAAACAGAAATGATGCTGAAGCTTTTGTTGCAAGAGAACAAAAACAGATAAACTTTACATACCAGATAAAGCACGCCGCATGTCACCAAACCGTACACTGGTCCAGACTCCACGTTCTAACCTGTGTTGTGCAGCCTTGACAGAAGCAAGCTCGGAGGCACTGCAAGACATAATACAAAATTTAGAAGGCTAAAGACTAGAAGAATTAGGCAGGCAATTACATTGCAATGCAGAAGAAGTAAATTTGGTAAGCATCTTAAGTAAAAAGGATGAAACAAATTGACCTTTCATTGACATTCCTTGACCTACGAGAGCAGTTAGCAGCCTCTGCTGCCCTCAAGAATAAACTCTTATTTTGATCAAGCTGGAATGGCCAAAAAGCATCCTTCAATTCTTTCAGGATCTGCTCGCAGTTTACAGAATGAATTGAAACATATCATTTACAGAGTACAAAAGATGACAAAATATCTAGCTAAAAAGTAAATATAAATATAATTGGGGTGGGCAATATGCGAAGCAAATAGCTGAGATGTTATTGTAAAGTTCTGAAGAACTCTATATGACCCCCCCTAAGTTTCTTCCAAAATTAAAAATACTACAAATTATAAAAATACAAATGAATAGTAGTAATCATAAAAATTGATTGAGGCCCTTAAGTTGTAAAGGAGAAGACTATCATAGTCTGTTTCGCATCCAATTTATACAATAATTTGAAATGTTTTGATGACTTTATGCCCAAGTCAATATAAAGCACCTACCTGCGAAGGAAGCATTTGTGAATGACAATATGCTATATATACTCTTTGCACGTAATTACAAAATATCAATACTCCCCCCCCCCCCCCCTTTCCCTGTGTGTGTCTCTATATTAAGTTTAATACAAATTAAAATAACTACAAAGAGATAATATTTTACTAGCACGAACTATGAAATACTTGTGCTATTGTTTGCAGATATTTCGTGCTCAGTGTATATATCTACGTACAAAATCTTAAAATATACGTCCAATGAAAAAACCAAAATTAAGACTTCAAGTAACCAGTAGTTGGTTTCTTCAGTACAAGACTTTAATTTTACGGTTTCATTATTCACCGTTGTACCTTTAAACAAAATATCATACTAAGATGTTCCACAAAACAGTTATTTACGAGAATAAAACTCAGAAAGGAGTCCAGAAGACATTTCTGTTAAAAAAGGCTCAGTTAGGGTTCTGAAACTATACTAATAATACAGAGTCCACATAGAGCAATGGTTATCACCACAACATGTTTCGGCGTGTATAGAATAACAATGACAAAGCTGATTCCTCACTGAATACTGATCATCGGAATATATCTAACAGTAGGTGCCAACTTGGCTTGTGTGTTGCAAGTTGTACAAAAACCTAGCAAGAATTTATAAGTAGATAACCTAGGAACTCAATATATATAGAGCTATAGCTTTCACCAAAAATCTGCAACTCCTCATCTTTCAGCTACTACAATACCTAGAAATATTAACAAAAAAAGACTATGATTCACGATTCCAGTGCGAGATTCGCTTCTTTCTTGTTCTATTTATCAAGTGTACTATGACAACATTAGGGATCATCATAAACTGAAAGCACAACATTCCCTAGAATATATAATAGACAAATATAGATACTTTTCTGAAAGTGCCAATACATGTAAACTGTGCCCCACTATTGGTGGGGTGGGGAGGAAGATACCTTTACCAATAAGGATTCTGTTGTCATTATATGTGCTTGATCAGACTCTTTACTTTTCTGCTTAATATAGCCTTTAGGAGAGCTGCTAGGATCATGAGGAAAGAAAATTTCTACATCAAAGCTTAGTAAACCCCACAGCCGAAGCATTTTTAGGATCTCAGTGTAAACAAGAGAAAGCATAGCGGCAGAACCTAAACGATGTGTCAAAACCTGAGCACAAACAAAAAAATATAAGTTCATTGCAGATAAAGCATGGGGCTATTTATAGTAATTGAGAATGGCAGTTTTGCATACTGAGTGAAGATAAAGAGTGCGTTGTTCAAATGGATTTTTTGAACTGTGTCTACGAAAAGCCTGAAACAGAAAGAAACAAAATAAACATCAAAGGAAAAAGAGTTAGGTGAAGGAATACGAATATGAAGGCGCATCTTATGTCAAGATATAATGGTAGGAAATGAAGGGAAGGGTGAAGAAAACTTCCATATGACATTGAAATTCTGTTTCCATGTCAACTAGTGTGGTTAGAAGAACCATTTCAGGTACTTACACTGATAACTGCTATTTACAACTTCTGACACATTTCTTTTTAGAAAGATTTTTGCATGAAATTTATATCGAACAACTAGTTGGAATCTAATAAATTGACCAATGACGCAAGAGTTTCTGCAACAATGCAAATATAAACATGTAATAAATTTACAACAATGCTAGAGGTCCCAAATTTGTTCCCAAAATATATCCCAAATGCCACATGTCATGGATTGATTGGCTACAAGACAAATAATAACATGATTGCTAAATGCAGTTACATTTTGCTTTATACAGTTGTGTGAGATTACATTTTTAACCCTCCTTTATTTTTGGAAACAAGTTCATTTCATTAACTGCTTTTTGCTGCATGCAGTAGTCTCCTTACACAGGAGTCTTTATTTCGATGAATTCAACATGGTTTGATAAAATAACAAGTTGGAATGTAAATAAAAAAAATTTAAATAATAGACTCACTGAACTTTACCCTGGTTCAAAATAAAAACTCAGACACGAGTTCGATGACGAAAATTCAACTAAAGTTAATATCCTAAACTGAAGTTCATAAACACAACTGGGTTTGATAAATACAGTAACCAACTTGAGTCTGAGCAAAATTCTTTGTACAATGAACTTGTCAGAGTTCAGCTCGATTTAACAAGTCAAAACTCGATTTGCCTATTCGGAACAATTCAGATTTTAGTGGCTGTTCTTCAATATCAATCCGCGAATCAGATTATCTTCCAAGCCACAGCTCAGTACTATCGAGTGCCACTTAATAGGTAGCAAAACTTGAATGTTACTGATATAGGATCTGACAAATTAATCTCCTTCGTACCATGCCAGTTGACATGAATGTTCTTTGTTCAAAAAAAAAAATCAAGATTCGATTATATGAGAGCATATGTGCATAACTATGGGACAGTCGTATAAATATTTTGGGCAATCTTCTGGTCAGGAATTGTAGACCATATACTGATAAGTTTTAGATAAATAGATGATAAATGTGGTGTAATGAACTAAGGAGCAAAAAGTCAATTTCAAATATGTATAAAAGTTAATTTCAGATTTGTATATAATGTAGTACAGTTAGGAGTAGTAGTTAAGAACATGGCTTCAGATTTAATGATTCAGGGTGCTAAAGGTAATTACACATAACTGCATAAAGCAAAATTTAACTGCATATAGCAACACCCAATAATAATAGTGGACCCCCTGCATTCACATTAATTTCCACCAATAAAAATATCCCAAATTGTCAAATAATCAAGCCACGTCATTTGGGAACAAATTTTGGTACCTGTAGCACTACTCATAAATTTATCAAGATTAGACAAAAATAAAAGAGCAGAAAATGCAAAGAAGTCTCCCGATTGAAATTTGGTCCATATTATAAACGTCACTTGAGAACGCCATGTTTAGTATCCTAATTTTGATCTCCATATATAAAAAAAGATTGTGAGTTCTAATTTGAAAATCCATCTTCTCTTAAACTATGTTTATATTAAGACAATCGTAAGTAATTTTAGTAGAGGTTCAATTTATTTGGATTATCATTCAAGTTCCGTTGTAAAAATACTAGTCATAAGTGACAAAATAGATCACAATGTCTGGTGCGCCAGGTTTTGTACAGAAGAAAAGAAATGACAACTAAAAGAGAAAAACTAGGTAGGTAATATCCTTGGGTTATAATATGGCTGAAGACTTGTGTTAAAACTCATTAGTTTGCTGTGAAATATATAGATAGAGATGACAAATATTAGCTCTCTCTCTCTCTCTCACACACACACACACACACACACAAACACACACATAAAAGAACGATAGATGTTCCACTTAGTGTTTAGTCCAACTGCTATGAACTTGCCTGTTTTATTTTCCATATACATTTCTATTACCATTGGAAAAAGGCTTCCTTAGTCCAGACTATAGATGTCATACATACTCTAGGGGCGGTAGTGTTTCTACTTCTAGACAAGGAGGATTGGTGGACAAAGTTTCCAATGAAGAGATTGGGAAAATAGCAATTGTTTATTTGTTTTAATTGATGATGTGGACATTGAAGACAATTACGGACATAGGCCACCTTCTACAGTTGGTGTAAGTATTGATCATGAGACACAAAAGTTCTGGAGCTTGATGAGTTAATTTAATACAACTTATTTTGAGTGTGTTATAATAATGTCATACAATTCTTTTTGTTCTAGAAAAAAACACTAATGATGGATTATTAATTTTTGTGGATATAATATGTAACTTACATCTAAGAATCATTTGGTGAATTTTTAAGGCGTGCTTTTTGTTCCAACCCAAGACATAAACAAAGACAAGGATAATCAGACTTGCTAAAACACCCGATGTAAAAGTAAAAAGGGTAAAAAAGGGGAGGGGTCCTTTTTGACACGAAATGGATATATCCATATATCTCTGACTCATATTTATGAGATGAAAAAATGGCAAAAACTATACCGAGAATTGGTTCACGCAAGAATGGACGTATTGGTTCACGTAAGAATACACGGAGAATACCAAAGGGGGTTATTCATGTTCAAGCAAGTTCATGATAATTCATAGTTCATGTAATAATTCTAACCAGCCAACCAATAAACACCCAACCCGCCAACTAGTTGGCTAGTCGATCCGCGTTTGACTCAACACGGAGACCAAGAAACTTAGTGTAATGTAAAACTCGAGGACTATGTGATATTATGTAATGCAGGTACTAGAAGGTATTGAAGTACACACACTGCCCAGATCATGAAAGGGGAAGTAACAAAAACAGTCGGGGGCTAGAACTATATTGCAGGAAGATTTCTGGACCAAAGACATCATCACCTAGCTGCCTCATCTAATCCTAATCAGATGACCAAGATGTTCGTAACTATGTCTATATATATAAAATCGCTACTAGTTTTAAAAAAGTTATAGAACTATTTTTCTAATTGTGGATATCACTCACAGACATCATTATTTATAAAGAAGCAGTTTGTGTGATCAAAGTTTGGGATGACAAAGTTATAAAGCTAATTAGAAAGAAATATGAATGCATTTAGATTTAAAGTTTCTTCATTCCCACTACTCTTATGGATGACATAATTATGTAGACATACTGGAAACACTTGGCGTCATCTTTAGCTTCGCAAATAAAGTCATACGATCTACATGCTTCCTAATTTTTTTATATTCATAGGCAAATAAGCATCCATTTAACTGGAAACTGTAGATTAACCCATATCATACATTAAACTCAATTTTCCTACTCATTGTAGTTTCAAAACATGTCCCTCCCATTCAATGTGGATGGCCTTGGACTTGGTCTTTGTAATTTACAAATGCAGTGGAGCATCTATTATAAGAAAGACAGAATGTTACATACTTTATGGATTATAAACAGTAACTCAATGGTCCATTCACCTAAATTTCTTCAGGTCACTTAAATCTTTTCTATCGATGGTCAGTGAAGTTCCCAGTAAAGACCGAGGAGGCTTTCCTTAATTATGGATTCCTTCATATTTAGGTTATGTAATCCATTGAGGGTGCCAAAAACTTCTGTTCAGATATTAATCTTCATATACAATCACTCCTATTAAGCATTGGTCATGGGTAAAACTATATGAAATGAAAAGAAAAAACAGGCTCCGAATGATATATTAATTTTAGCATGCAGTGAATTATTCGAAGACCGACCTTGTTAATATACAAGTATGTATCCATACTTTCAAGAAAATTCTCCGGCGAGGAATTAAGTGACGAGCTGAAGTGTGAGCAGTAACCCATGGAAAGATCATCCAATCTCTCAAGAAAAGCTTCAACAGGAAGTGGAACAGAAGAATGTGAAATAAGGGAGTCATCCTCTGCCGCTATATAAAGGGCTGTTCTCCCCAAATCTACCCTCTTATTTATGGTTATACTTGTTTTCCTCTCTACCTGTGATAATTTTTTGACCTCTGAGCAGAAACCATCCCTTGCAGCCTGCCTCAGTAAAATAAATCAGAGCTTAATCGATTACATCTAGTCACACATATCAGAAATAAATAGCACTATCGCTGCACCAATGACAACTTCAAATATAAAATACATTAAAAAATTTACCAAAAAATCATGTTTACTAAATAAACATTTTTTCTGCAGACAGATATGTGCGAGATATATGTACCACAAAAGTAATTATAGGATGACAGTAGATAGCAGAAAAAAAGTAAAGTTTAAGCTAACAAGTCTAAAACATTTCATACACTATTCATCACACAGGTACATGTTTGACTGTACAAGTTGAAACTAAATATTCAATTAGGTTCCATAAGTACCACAATTCTAAAAACCACTAAGATTATACATAGAATTTTACTTTGTTCAACCACTAAACATTTCCGATCACCTTAATTCATGTGGCATGTAAAAAGAAAAAGAAAACGTTTATGTTTATACTTCACTTTGTCTAACTTATCATAACCTTCTCCAACAGTCCTGGTTTCTTCCCCTACCTCAACTCACGCACGCTGCCTTTCCTCTCCTTCTCTTCTTCCCTTAGCTTAACCACCATTTAGAGTCCCTCACAAAGTCTTAATCATATAACTTAAGTTTCCTGTTTAAGTTGATTTAAGTTGTCTGCAGTATGTTAGGGAAGCGGTAAGCCAAAGGGGGGACGGTAGTAGTGTACTTGTTCTAAATTTCGATTGGTCAGGTCTTAGCAATAAACCTAATAGTTTCAAGAGTTAGGCTTCTTTCCCTATGTTATTTGTTGCGAAACTGAATTATATGAACTACATTAGTGTGCTACGAAATGAATAGACTGCTCAGGTGAAAGTTCTCGAAAAATTCATGTGAGTCTCAAGGACCTCTGTTTGCTTATCTTCTTTGCTAGTCTATTTAATTAACACTTAACTGTTGTAATCAAAAAACACAAACTTAAAAACATAAAGAATTAAAAATAAAAATGAAATGACAAGTAGGGTTGGGTTAATATGAGAATACTGACCCGAGCGTGAATTGTATTGTTGCCAGAAGAATCAAGAGCGTCATGTAAAACAAATTTGTATTCATCTGATTCTTCACCAATTTGTGATCGACAAATTGTAGCATGTGATGAACAATTGCTTGTGAAATAAGGGCGTGTTTGGTTTTTATATAATTTTGATGCCTCAGGAAGCGTTCCCAGAATCCATGGGGATGCTGCTGGGGAGGATATTCTGCTGCACATCTCTCTCCTCTCCTCTCTCCTCTCTCTCTCTCTCTCTCTCTCTCTGATATTTTAGTGACCAATGAAACGAAATTGACAAATTGTTTTGAACTAAAAAAATAATTTATATAATTAATAATACAGAAGAATACTCAATAAATTATAAATATTCATTTTCTTGATAGGATAAAAAAAATAATGAATTTTTCACAAATATCTAATGTCAGAAAATAAAATTTATAACTGACATCAATCAAAATCAATTATAAATATAATTAAAAAAAATTAATAATTGAAATAATTTTTGGTTAGAACTTGAGATGCAACAAAAGTCGATCCCAAATCAGTGTCGTAAAAAGCGGGAATCGGATTTAATCGGTAATTAATAGGGGATTAATCGGGTATTTGGTGATTAATCGGAATGATTAATCGGATTATTAATCAGTTCGGTAACCCATGGAACAGGGATTAATCGGTGATTAATCGCGATTAATCACCGATTTTTAGAACAGAGTCCCAAATGCGATTAAAAGCAAATTCAATTATGTTTTTGGTAAAACGTAAAAAAATTGCATTTCATTATAAATTGTATTTCTGCAAATATTTTCAAAAAATGATAAATTTACAAAAAATTTTATAAAAAATAATACTTTTAACAATTTATCTTTAATTAATATTATTTATTGACAAACAGGATAAATATTGAATGCTACATATTAGGTTGTCATTTTTTGTGATTCTTGCAACTAAATTTGAATTCAATAAAAAAATTTGAATTGAATGCTATTCTCTCTGTCCCTCTCATTTTTTCAGCATTGTTTGGCATGCAATTTTAAGTTGTATATAGTAGTTCCATAATCTATTTTTAAATTTTTTTATTTTGAATAAAAGATTAAACAATAAACTTTTATTTAAAAAAAATAAAAACAAATTATGAAACTATACTTTCTAGGAGTATTAAAATGCATGTCACGTCCCGTTCCCAATGTAAACAATTGAGGGGACAGAGGGAATATTATTTACGTCTCTCTCTGCTTGAACGAAAATTTGAAAAAAGAAGACATGATAATACTTGAGTTACATCAGAGACATGAACAAAATTAGAAATTCATTTCATTTACTCACATTTCACATGATTTAGGTTCAAAAGCACGGTGAACACATTTAGACCATGCTAAATTGCTAATTGCCAAGTAACATGAAAACATGTCTCTCCATCTCCAAAACATGTACTCCCTCTCGCCCCATCAATTCTTTACTCCCTCCGTACGTATCGGAATGTGTTTCCTGTTTTGACTTTTTACACTGTTCATTTTAAACGATTGACTACTAATTTATGCATAATTTATAAGATAAAATATAGTCATGAGTGATCTTGTTGGATTCGTATTTATGAGTACTTTAATACAGTGAAGTTTTTATATTTAATACTAATACAAAATTCAAGATATTATCGTTCAAAAGTGTGTGTTGGCAAACGTGTTTTTACAAACAGGAAACATATTATGAGACGGAGTGAGTACCTTTCTTTTTACACTTTTTGACACGCATTTTAAGGTGTATTTTAAGGATAGTTCCATAATTTATTTTTAAAATTTTTTTTTTGTATAAAAATACATACATTATATTTTTATACAAAAAAAAATATTTTAAAATAAATTATGGAACTACTCTTAAAATGCACTTTAAAATACGTGCCAAAAATCTCATTCTGCAATGTAAAGAATTCATCGGGACTGAGTGAGTATGACACTAACAACTCACTATTCACTTTCAGTGAATTACACACAAGACTGTCCCGAAACTGCTTGTCGCCTTCCTTTTCTGCTCGCCTGCCCTTGATGGGATGACATTATTACCGAAATTATTTACGAGATCCGATATATAGTAAACGTTTAATGTGGCAAACGATCCATTCCGTATCGCAGAATAATAGATTTTTAGTGTGAAAATAGGAAAGAGCATTTTTGTAATTTGTCCATACCGCGGAAAATTCCTGCGGTACGATGCGAATTTCTTTTAATTTTCTGTGCTACGGTACGAAATTTTTTTAAATCCCAGCCATTAAATGGTTAATCCAAAACGATATACAAACCGTATAGCACCCGTATGCTAAAGACTGCTAGTCATTACTTATAACCTTTCATTTCAAAATATTTAATGCCAAGAGGCCGGAGACAGATTACTAAATTTGATGCCTAAACCTGATATATGTTTCGTTATACATTTTTACAGAGCATCATCACTGCAAGTGTCATTTCCAACATTACGTTCTGAATGTTGTTAGCGATGCAAATGCTTTTCTTGCACAACATTCATAACTACACATTTAGTAAAATTTATCGTCTGATGACCCTCAATTTTAGATTTTGAAGATGTTAACTGTCTGTAAGAGCAACAGAATAAGAACAAACAACACGATTTCGGCAGTTATTAGATAAAGTGAGACTTCCTACTTCCTAGACATTCTCCTACTTACCCATGATTTAGTCTTTGTTTTGAAAAAAAGCTGCAAACTTGTAAAAGCAAGTCCAATGCAATGTTATCCTTGGTGCTATTGCTATATTATAACACCAAGTGCTAAAAAACTCATGTCCAAAGGGGTGCTATAATTGGATGCATCATTGATGCTATTGCTATATTATGCATCTTTGGTGCTAAATTTGAAACCAAGGATGCATTTATGCATCCATGCCACATCATTATTTAACAAGAATGAGATGAGTTTGTTGAGAATATTCAATGGAAGTTAATAGAGTTAGATTAAAGTTAAAAGAGTTGGTTAAATTTGAAACTAGTTATAGAACTAGCTTTGGAGGGTGAGTTTAATTTTGGCACCAAAATTCACTTTTTGGTTCTATATTATAGCAATGGCAATAGCAATTTGATGAGTCTCTTAAAAGAACAAGGGCTGAGAGTGTTTACGTGACCACGGTGGTTGATCTTGTGCCATCGTATGAGCCTGTGAAGATCACGATTGATGCTTTGGGATTTGAAGTTGATTCTGGTGGGAAGTCATATTCTATTTCCTATGTCGTGTGGGACGATACAAAATAGAATTGTTACTTATTATATAATTATATATTATATATATTTGGCTTACAAGTTTTTACCTTTCACTTGAAAGGGTTTTTCTTGCTTTAAGCACTTAGGATTTTATTTTTCAAGTTGGATCAAGCTTTTGATGAGTTTCCTAGTTGGGTTCAGGTATTGGCTAAATTCCTAGCTGATATTGAATTTATTTTAGATTCCTATCTGAATAAGGGTTGAATAAGGTTATTTATGTAGCCTATAAATACTCTTGTCTTGTAATATTTTGGGAGACGATATTGATAATAAGATTTTGGCTATTCGATAGCTTTGAGAATTGAATTCAGGAGTGAATTCAGAGTTTGAGTTTTGTTTCTCCATTCGGAGATTCAGAGTAAAGTTTTGTTTCTCCATCTTTGGAGATTCAGAGGTTACTTTATATATATCATTATTACATATTATCATAAACACATCACGTTCCGTATCAATTTGGTATCAAGAGCCAAGGTTTCTCTATCAATTTCTTAATTGTTGGGAGATCTAGGGTTTTCGCAAAAAAAAAAAGTTACTGTTCATCGGCACTGTTCACGGTACTGTTCATCGACACTGTTCACGGTACTGTTCATCACGTTAATGGCAGGGGAAGGATCAGATGTAGATTTCATGAAGTTAACTCTTAAAAATATTTCTGAGCAAATTGGTTATATGGCAGAGCAACAAGCAGAGATCAAGGCAAGTTTACGAGCTACAAACGAGAGGATTGATGGTTTACAAGTTACAAACGAGAGGATTGAGGGGGTTATTGCTACGGTAGAAAATACACCTCTTCGCACAGGCTTTATAAGAAACCCTCCACCCACTAACAACAATGATGATGATAAAAGCTTGAAGTGGGATGTACCAGAATTTAGTGGAGCAGGTGATGTCGAGGATTTCTTAGAATGGGTGAGACAAATGGAAAAAATCTTTGACTATAAAGGTTTTGATGATCAGAAGTCTTATAAAATTGCCAACATGAAGCTAACAAGATATGCATCTGTATGGTTTGACAATTTGAAGACAAAGCTCATGAGGGAAGAGGCTCCTAGAATCACAACCTGGACTGAGATGAAACGGCAACTAAAGAATCGTTTTGTTCCGCGAGAGTACATACAAGATAATTACTTGAAGCTGAATCAACTCCAACAACGAAACCTTAGTGTGACCGAATACACTACAGAATTTGAGAGGTTGTGTATCCTATGTGACTTGAAAGAAGTAGAAGAGATGAAAATCGGTCGCTATATCAAGGGATTGAATTCTTCTATTTGCAATACGATCGAACTTATTCCTTACACGTTCTTTGATGATGTGACAAAGCTGGCTCTTCGGATTGAAAAGCAAGAGAAAGAAAAACCAAAACCAGTTTACAAAGGATTCTCTAAGACGTCTTTCAAGGGTGAAAATTCTGGCGCTTATAAGAGTACTTCTTATAGTGGGGGCAATGCATTCTCAAAGGAAGATAAACCAAAAGGAAAGATCCAAGTGAGTCCTGAGCAAGCCGCGCTAGCAAAGAAAAGGTGTTTCAGGTGTCAAGGCTTAGGGCACCTTGCGAAGGACTGTACGAATAAAGTTACCCTTTCTAGGAAAGAGTACATGTTATTGACAGCTTATGAGGAACAAGAAGAACGAGAAAGAACTCTTTCTGCTCAACAGGGATAAGAGTATGATGATGAAGATGAAACAGATTTTGAGTACGATAATTTTGAGAGATGGGATGATCTAAACCACGAGTCTATTGAGCCGGAGGAAGAGAAGAACAACATTGGCCATTTGAGAAGACTTCTTAGAACTGATTGCACACCCGTAGAAGAAAAAGAACAAAGGGAGAACTTGTTTCATACAAGAGCTGTAGTTGGAGATCGAACTTGTAATGTGATTGTGGACACTGGTTCTTGCGTAAACGTGACATCTTCTAAGATGGTGAATGCGCTAAAACTTCCAACCAGGGACCATCCTAAACCTTATAAGTTGAACTGGTTGAATGACAACGAACCAATCAGAGTCAAGAAGCAAGCACTTGTGACTTTTTTAATAGGAAAATACAGAGACGAACTATGGTGTGATGTGGTTCCTATGACAGCTTGTTCACTTCTGTTAGGACGTCCATGGCAGTTTGATAGAGAAGTCATGTTTCATGGTAAAAAGAATGAATACTCAGTTTTGTGTGGGAAAAAAAGATTTAAATTGAAGCCACTTCCTCCTAAAGTGGTTCATGAACCTGTGAAGGACAATATGTTGATTACTGCTGCTGAGTTTGAAAAGGATATAGAAGATGGTGCAATTGGGTATGTCTTATACTGTTAGATATAATTGATGTGATTTAATGTCAGTGTTTAAGTGTTACAGGTAAAAAGAGTTTAACTTATTGGTTGAAAGCAGTTGTAATAGAGTTTGAGTATACGCTGATAGCTGGAAGCGCAAACGCTGACAGGAGAAAGCGTAAACACTGCTAGCTGAACACATGGAAGCGCAAACACTGTTAGCTAGAAGAGCAACAGAGTTTGCTAAAGTCTGTCTACTGGAAGCGTCTACAAGTCAACAGAGTTTAAAGATTAATTTAATATTAATATGGAAGCGATATCTTTGAAGATTGGATAGCTGTCAAAGAGATCGAGTTGACTTAGAAGACGTGTAGCAATCGTAATTGATATCAATTGTATAGCTTAATTTTAGGAGAATCAATTAACGATTGTACGTAGCTGTATATCTTATAAATACAGTTAGGTTAACCCTAGAAGGGTATCCATCGTGAACGAATATCATTCATTGTAACCTAAGCAGCTTTCTGTGATATTTTACATCACTGAGAGAGGAATTATTAATTCCAAACAGTTTTAAGAGTTAAAACGTGTGTTCTTGTTATTTACTCATACAGTACTTGATTATATATATTGTGTATTCGACCTAACAAGTGGTATCAGAGCCAATCTGTTACTTTATTACAGTTAAAGATCCAAAACACAATAGTAATCAATGGCAGAGATTCCTCCTCCATCAGGTTCTGAGAAAGCACCTACTACTGTTAGTAGGTATGAAACAATTAGGGTTCCAATACTGAAGCCATCAGAATATGCAATCTGGAAGGTAAAGATGACCATGTTTCTGGAAGCCACAGATCCAGAATATCTTGATAGAATTTATGAAGGTCCTCATAAACCTACAAAGTTAACAGCTGCTGCTGCTGGTGAGGAATCAAAGGTGGTTCCTAAGGAAAAGAAAGATCTAACTGCTGAAGATCTTTCATCTATTGCTAAGGATGCCAAAGTAAAGCACTTGCTTCACAGTGCTCTTGACAATGTTATGTCTAACAAAGTGATCAACTGCACAACTGCAAAGGATATATGGGATGCACTTGAGGTTAGATGTCAAGGAACTGCTGCAATTAAGAAGAACAGAAGGAACATACTCACACAGGAGTATGAGCACTTTGAGGCAAAGTCTGAAGAAACCATGACAGAAACATTTGATAGATTCTGTAAACTGCTCAATGATCTATCATTGGTTAACAAAGAATATGATCCGGAAGATTCAAATCTCAAGTTTCTTCTTTCTCTTCCTGAAAAGTGGGATGTGAAAACAACCACCATAAGAGACAACTATGATCTTGCTGATACTGTAATAACCCGGATTTTTCAAGAAATGATTTTATTATTATTTCAATAATAATAATGTTTTCCTAAAATGAGGAGGAATTTTTTTTTATTATTTTATTTAATTATTTAATTATTTTCGGTTAAGTGGAACCGGGTCCCATTTTAAAATTTTATTGACCTAGTAGATATCTCGAGTCAATAGTTTATTTGGACAAAGATTTAATTTTGGAATGTGAAATTATTCAGTAAAGATTTTATTTTAAATTATTGAATAATTTAGAGATTTTAAAATCCTTAGAAAATGTTTATTTTAATTATTTGAGGATTTGTAGAAATTACTTGATTAATATATAAAATCAAGAATTTGGGATTTTACTAAAACAATAGTGTTTGTAGTATTTTTATAAAGTCCTGTAAATTGTGAATTATGAATCACAATTATTATTTTTATGATTTGTTTTTATAAATTATTAATATTTGTAAAATGCATATCAATTTAGAAAATTTAGATTTAATTCTAATTCTTTCTCCAAAAGTCTTTAAAAATATTCTAGTATTTAATTATGCTAGAAATTTTATTTTTACAAATTAGAGTTATTGACTCATATATTATTTAAAAGTATATAGTGATTAAATGTATTGTTTTAAATGTTGTTGGGCCAAGCCCATTAGGGTTAAAACACAAAACACACAGCACATATATACATACAATACACACAAACACGCTCATACATACACGCCGCACAAACTGATCGGGGAGGGGAAGAAGACCGGCGGGAGAGAAGAAAAAAACGAGAGAGGGAGAGAAAATGGGGGAGAAAGAAGAGAGATTAGAGGATGAAGGAGATGAGGCTGATGAGGGTGGCTGTGCTGGTGTCCCAGGCGGAGGCAGGCCGCGCGTGCGGTGGCGCAGAGGCGCAGCAGCGGCGGTGGCGGCTGAACAGCCCGTCGACGTCGAGTGGAGGCGAGGTGGTGGTGAAGGCTGCCTCGTGGGTGTGTGTAGAGAGAGAGAGAGAGAGAGAGAGAGAGAGAGGAGGGAGAGATTGTTGCGGGGAATCGATTAATTCGGGAGGTATAATCTCGCATCTCCATATCTATTTAATTTTCGTAGTTAAATTAGTTGTAAATTTCGATATTAATTAATGGTTGTAATTTAATTAGTTTTAAATTGTGGTAATTTAATTGATTTTAAATTGTGAGATTATGGTGGTAATTAGTTAGTTTAAATTGCGAGGTTAATTATGGTGGTTTAATTAGTTTAAATGGAAAGCTTAATGTGGTAATGGGTATAATTAGACTAAAATTGTAAGATTATGATTATTGGTTGAATTTCCGATATTTAATTCGGAAGGTATGTTTGTAATTATAATTGTTGAGTTTAATTATGAGTCCGATTAAAGGTTCGGGTTAGTGATTGTTAATTGTTAAATTGCTAATTGTTAATTGTTAGTGAGTAATTATTATTTGTCGGATAATATATTTGGGTTAGTTGTCAAGTAATTGTTAAGTGCTAATTGCTAATTGTTAGTTTCCAAATTGTAATTTTTAATGTGCTAAGTGCTAAGTGCTAATTGTTATTGTCATATGAGGTATAGTTATAAGAGTTGGCTTATCGGTAAATGTTTATGTGCTAAATGGTATAAGTCGGGTCGTAGTAATTGTTAGAAGTCATAAGTGCCAACTACGTGGTGTTGGCTTAAATGTGGATAAACTTAGTTTACTTTTCCTTATGTGCTAGTTGCCGCATGTCTGGGCGGGTACTTTTCCTTATGTGCTAGTTGCCGCATGTCTGGGCGGGTACTTTTCCTTATGTGCTAGTTGCCGCATGTCTGGGCGGGTACTTTTCTTATATGTTTACTTTTATGTTGCTGCAAGTTGAGGCAGCTTTTATTTTATCAAAAGCAGGGTTATAAATTGTTTTGTTGGCATGGAGGGGCTGAGCCCATAGTCCGATAAACGAATACTACATGCCGAAATTTTCTAAAAATCCCCTGCATTTTTAATTTATTTAACTTATTTGATTTCAAGGGTGTAAAGGTATGATTTGGGTGTTAACTGTTATGTGTATATGTGTTAAGTGAATTAATTCGAGGGTAATTGTTGTCTCGAGGATTTATGTGCTAAGTGGTTTAATTCGAGAATTTATGTGTCTCGAGGATTAAATGTGTCTTGAAGATTAAATTGGTATTATGAGTCTTTATCGAGGGCTAAGTATGTTTTGAGGATTATTTGTTAATTAACTTGTGACAAGAGTATGTCAATAGTATTATGGTCAAAAGTGTTAAGTGGAGTTTTGACTAAGTGTTATAACTGTGTAGTGTTATGATGTGTTAGTACTAGGAAATGTTCACTTTATATTAGGGGACTCTTCTAGTGTTGTTTGCTATTACTAAATGTCTTATGTGCAATAAGTGGTATTAGAGTAGTCAACTATAGGGAGGACACCTATAGTTTGACTTTATGATTATTTAGTGATGATCCCGAGTTGTGTCTACTCGATATACGTGGTATGACTGACACGTACCCGTAACCATTTCAGTACCATTAGGGCGAAATCAAATTGGAGCGACGTGCAACTAAAAAGGAAGATCGAGACGTCAGGTAAGGTCCATGGAATTACTCGGACGAGGTGCGAAGGATTTGTTCGCGGTTTCTATTTTCTGCTAAGGACCAGAGGCAAGTTTATTTAAACATACTCTATTGTTCAGAGTATACCTATTTTGAATTATATAAAATGTGCGGAAAAAGGTTTTCAATCCCTAATTGCGATCTTTTAATCTTGTGCTCCTCCTTCCAAATCATTTTTGACTTTGCTAGTGATATTGAATTATTCTCGTGCAATAATCAAAACCCATGACTTATAATACTGTCGATGGGCGGTGACATTCTTAGGGTTCTACATCTCAATTTATATGTTGTATATTTATAAACTTTTGTAATGTGGTAGTGGACTATATGTTATGAGGTATATATTTATGTATCGGAATAAGAAAGGCTCCAAGGGTAGAGCGTGTGTTGAGTTATCGAGCTTAGCCCGCGTGTCGGGGCTATTTTGTATTGTATGTTTTCGAAAACCCGGGCAAAGCTTTTAAAAAGAATTTCGCAATAATTAACCTAAAGGCAACATCACCAATAAACCAGTGTTTATTTAATTAATAGATGCTCCTGAAAGCATTTACTAATTAAATAAACCTCATTCGCCTAATTAAATTTATTTAATTAGATGAATATCATTTTCAAAATGCTTTCTTAAAATCACTTTGTCCCGGAGAAATAATAAAACAATTTAATGGAGTGATTCTATCTAGTATATTATTTATCGGAGATACTTTATTTTCAATACGGATTAAAGATATTCCAATGGTTATAAATTGGTTACTTTCAGCTTAAAACAGCTAGATTGATATAGATATATGTTATTTGAATGCTTATTTAATTCGATGGATATTAATTATAATATTCATTAAGAAACAAAAAAAAAAGAGGAAAGAGAAAAAGGATTTTCATGCTTATTAATTATTTCTTATTGACCGAGAGTCAGTAGTAGTTATTTGATAAAGTGGCTATGGTTTGGAGACTGCTGGAGAGATTGTGTCTTGATTTTTATCAGAAACATCCCAAGAGTTGTATTTGGGTGTTTTGATGTTATTAAATATTCTAGTATTAATAGTAAATATTATTTGAATATTACTTAATAAATGCATATTAATTTGAGTATTCTTTTAAAAAGGGATTATTGAATATTTATTATTTGTTACATAGTAATCAATATTTATTAAATACTCTAAGTGTTTTGAAGGTTATAAAACACTATTTAAAGGTTGTCTAAGGACTTTCATAGTCATTTAAAATATTATATTTTGAATCTATCTAGGTAAGTTACTTTTCAAGAACTTATATATATATGGAATTACCCTGTTGTGGTTACAAGCTTTATGCGTACCATTTTCCATGTGTGATCACAAAACACTGTGTCGAGATTGATATCGGTACAAGTGTATATCTATACTTGAACTCTTTTGAATTCAAAACATTTTCGAAAACCCCCGGTCAGGTTTTACTCTCTTGCTCATTTTTCAAGAAATTATCGGTCGACTGAAGTCGAACTTCAACTACTCAAGTTTTCTATCAAAATGATTTTGACAAGAAAAGAAAAAGGGGACTCTGGCAGGTGTGGGAATCGTTGACGAACGATTCCCGGGAT
This sequence comes from Kitagawia praeruptora, assembly GCA_037693485.1. Classification (NCBI taxonomy): domain Eukaryota; kingdom Viridiplantae; phylum Streptophyta; class Magnoliopsida; order Apiales; family Apiaceae; genus Kitagawia; species Kitagawia praeruptora. The sequence continues at coordinate 137,999,332 of CM075351.1, read as the reverse complement.
GTGTAAGCGGCCGTGAGCCAGGCGGTCCATCAATTATTATTCCGGCCCATGTGTTGCCGAAGGATGATTACGGATGTAGTTTTCATCGAGGGTGATTACGGATGTAGTTTTCACTCGGGGATAGTTACGGATGTAGTTTCTATCCTTCTACCGGTAGAGAAGACCCGCGGATTATTGGACTTGGATGTGGCGACTGATCATCGTCAATCCTTGTCAGGTTTTTATGTTTTCTTTAAGTCCCATCCTCCACTTTGGAAAAATACTCAAACACTGCTTCTTAGGCCTAAGTGCCAAGTAGCCGATAGTGTTGTTTTCAATTTTGAAAGATGATGAATTCATGCAGTATCTAGAACTGTAAGATTATTCTAACAATAATGGCACGTGCTTGTGCACTTTTGCAATTATTTAAAAGATGAAAGATGGTTCATCGGTTACTAATGTTAAATCCCAAATGTTTTGCTTCAAGAGCTTTGACTCTCTTCCTATCAGTTATTTCTGAGTTTAACTTATCAAGTGGTAACGAACTTATATCCTGTACAGAATCTTGAACTGTAAGGTGTTTTGACGATAATGATGTACTCATGTGTATATACTTGCAAACTTGAGGAGTATTAAAAAGGAAACTTTATAATGGTTTGGTTTATGAAGGGTGGTAATAACTATCTTAGCAGCATATTGAACTGCGTATTTTGAAAAGCTTTCTAAAAGATTAGCAATACGGTAGTGTACACTATTTCGCTAAGATATGAGGATTACTACGATTATTATAAACTTATCTGTTCATTGGATGTTGCGTTAAACGTCATATTTTCTTTATTGAAGTTTCATTGTTGTAAATATTTCGAATTGATATTAAGTATCGCTATATTTCGAAAACTCCATGTGTATATTGATATATAAATTGTTGTGCTCTATTAATACTTGCTGGGCAATTCTTTCGCTCATACTTGCTTGTTTTAAATATTAACCTTTCAGAGGAAGGTAGATGATTGAGGCTTATCTGCATGGCTCAGGAGAAGCAGGCAGTGTGCCCTTATGAAGATGATATGATCCAGAAAAGTTATAGCTGGAATAAGTTATATGTAAGTACATTGATGTATAATATATATTACTTTGTACTGAGTAGTACTAGTTGCTGGTGTACTTCCCAACGAAGCTATACTAGTAGTGTAAGATTTTTAAGACATAGTGCGATGTAATAGAATGGATGTAATAAAGATGTAAAGATTTTAGTTCTTGTTTCTAGCCCTATGACCTAAAAGATGCTTGGTGGTTGGGGTCGCAGAGTTATATTTCAGTTTTAATGATTACAGATGGTTTAATGTTGTTAAACAGGTAATTTGATGTTAAGGATTTCCGCGTGACGACCAAATCCCTGACCCCGGATTTGGGGCGTTACAGAAATGGTATCAGAGCTTAGGTTATAGTAAACTAGAAACGAGAGTGAGTAGGAGTGTGTATAGTTATGTGAGAACGTCAGAACTCATATAGAGTTCTTGTTGGACTATTGGATATAGTACCAACGATTAAGTTAAGATTGGAAGGCTATGTCAAGGAATATGTGGATACAGACTTCACTTCTTGTGGTGATGAATGCCTGCTAAAGAACTCTTAGAGACAAGTGTTGGTTGGCAGGGGCATAGAGTGCCCGAGGCCTAAATTTAAGATGATTTTAGGGGTTCATGAATGAAGCTATGTATTCCCCGAATGATAGGAAAATTCAATATGATGATGAAGGATGGAAAGCTGGCATCCAGTATTATGACAATGATGAGTTGAGATAGCATCCGTACTATTAAAATTCCAAAAAGGGAAGCAAAACAAGATCCCTATGAAAGAGTATTAGCCGAAGTTGCGGGTATTTAAATCTTCTCGAGTTTAAGAGAGCTTGAGGTAATATTAGAAATAGATTGGTGGACGGACGTCGAATGTTTCAAATGGTTACGTAGAGAAAATGGTGAAGTGGTGCTTGGTCGATAAAGACGAGAAATGTTTTAAGAATCAAGACGGACTGAGAAAGTCTGAGAGAGACTAGTACGAAGGCTGTTATGCCAATAAGGGATAAGCTTAAGTAGCACACGGGATTGACGCAAGAAAAGAAATGTTTGGTATAAAGACGGTGATAATAGTAACTGGATTTAAGTACGTATTTTCTAACGATGTTCCGGACTATCGCCCATTCGACATGTGGAATTCGTCGTTGCTAGGGGCGACACCGTATCGAAGTCTTCTCATAGAATAGAACGCTTGCGTGAGATGCTTGCGCCGAGTCGAATAGGACTCCTTGCGATTGTAAGCGTCGATGGTCGAATCTTTAGCGACTATTACGAGTCGACGATGACGTCGGTTATCGAGCACCTTAGGGTGTGCGTGGGAAAGAAGAGCGCTACAATCGAACAATTATCCGTCAGTGGAGCCGACATGAAAGGCATCCGTGGAGACCTTGGCATTACCCTCCCCAATTATGAATCATTTTGATTACTTCCCCAATCTGAATTATTTGATATCTCCCCATTTGCAACTTATGTTTATTATCTCCCCAATGTGAATTATTTGACACATCCCCGTGCATAAATTATTTGGATTACCTCCCTAATCTATGACCTATCTTGACATCTCTCCAAGAGAGAATTTTGATAAAATAAAATATATACTCCCTCTTCGAAGTTGTTTTATAATACTCATGTTAAACCATATTGGTTTCAATTTTGCTAGAAGTTGTCATTATACCTACTTTCAGATTTATGAGGCCCTATCGATTGATGATATTTAAATTCCCACTTTTCTTCAAATATTGGATAATCCTATGGTGCTATAGCACCACTTGCTTGTTGTATACCAGTATCTTTCTGGTTATCCTTTTCCTTTAAAATTGCACCTTGGAATCTGATTAATTTTAATCCAGAGTGTCCACTTGAGAATTATTTGTCGAAAGACGATAATTATTATCTTCACTTCGAATTGCTTTCATACTTCTCAGCTTCCACTGAGACGAACAACCCTATACTTATAGGGGACACAAGGGCTATCTGTCTGTGTGATAGAAGTCTGACGGGACGCCGTCACTTGTGAGTTGTGAAATACAAGAAGGCTAATTACCTTTAGTAATGTCTTAACTGAGACACGCAACGTAAGTTCTTATGATCATATTGATCTCTCAGTAAATTCTCTTATTTCAAATAAGGTTTACTTTAATACTCATAACCTTATGATCACCAGTGTGTAACAATTGCCTTGATATGACAGCTGTCTTTTCAAAGGTCCCTGATTCTTATTACCTCTAATGAATTTCAAGGGGATGCCAACCAGGTCGGCCAAGTCATAAATTTGCTGATCAAAACTAGATTCACAGCGGAATCGCCAAGAGCAAGAGCGAATCCCAACACGAATAGAATATCAGTGATGTATAGATAGAATTGGTTCGTTCTCTCTCTCAAGAATGTTATGTGAATAGAGTCAGTGAACTCTCTCTCTTAAGGATAGTATAATAATGGAAAGTGGGTCAAGACATATGTGTGAAAGGAATAACGTGGTAAGACTCCAGTGATAACTGTGTCAAATAGAGAATCGAGGTTTGAATTGAGATATTGGAGGAGTTGTTTACGAAGAGACACTATCTCCTGTTTTGCAGAATAAGTGTTGATGATAAAAGAGTTAAGAAATCCCAGTAGTGGCCTTAGCTGATTCCGTGGACGGAATCCTTTTAAGGAGGGTAGACTGTAATAACCCGGATTTTTCAAGAAATGATTTTATTATTATTTCAATAATAATAATGTTTTCCTAAAATGAGGAGGAATTTTTTTTTTTTATTTAATTATTTAATTATTTTCGGTTAAGTGGAACCGGGTCCCATTTTAAAATTTTATTGACCTAGTAGATATCTCGAGTCAATAGTTTATTTGGACAAAGATTTAATTTTGGAATGTGAAATTATTCAGTAAAGATTTTATTTTAAATTATTGAATAATTTAGAGATTTTAAAATCCTTAGAAAATGTTTATTTTAATTATTTGAGGATTTGTAGAAATTACTTGATTAATATATAAAATCAAGAATTTGGGATTTTACTAAAACAATAGTGTTTGTAGTATTTTTATAAAGCCCTGTAAATTGTGAATTATGAATCACAATTATTATTTTTATGATTTGTTTTTATAAATTATTAATATTTGTAAAATGCATATCAATTTAGAAAATTTAGATTTAATTCTAATTCTTTCTCCAAAAGTCTTTAAAAATATTCTAGTATTTAATTATGCTAGAAATTTTATTTTTACAAATTAGAGTTATTGACTCATATATTATTTAAAAGTATATAGTGATTAAATGTATTGTTTTAAATGTTGTTGGGCCAAGCCCATTAGGGTTAAAACACAAAACACACAGCACATATATACATACAATACACACAAACACGCTCATACATACACGCCGCACAAACTGATCGGGGAGGGGAAGAAGACCGGCGGGAGAGAAGAAAAAAACGAGAGAGGGAGAGAAAATGGGGGAGAAAGAAGAGAGATTAGAGGATGAAGGAGATGTGGCTGATGAGGGTGGCTGTGCTGGTGTCCCAGGCGGAGGCAGGCCGCGCGTGCGGTGGCGCAGAGGCGCAGCAGCGGCGGTGGCGGCTGAACAGCCCGTCGACGTCGAGTGGAGGCGAGGTGGTGGTGAAGGCTGCCTCGTGGGTGTGTGTAGAGAGAGAGAGAGAGAGAGAGAGAGAGAGAGGAGGGAGAGATTGTTGCGGGGAATCGATTAATTCGGGAGGTATAATCTCGCATCTCCATATCTATTTAATTTTCGTAGTTAAATTAGTTGTAAATTTCGATATTAATTAATGGTTGTAATTTAATTAGTTTTAAATTGTGGTAATTTAATTGATTTTAAATTGTGAGATTATGGTGGTAATTAGTTAGTTTAAATTGCGAGGTTAATTATGGTGGTTTAATTAGTTTAAATGGAAAGCTTAATGTGGTAATGGGTATAATTAGACTAAAATTGTAAGATTATGATTATTGGTTGAATTTCCGATATTTAATTCGGAAGGTATGTTTGTAATTATAATTGTTGAGTTTAATTATGAGTCCGATTAAAGGTTCGGGTTAGTGATTGTTAATTGTTAAATTGCTAATTGTTAATTGTTAGTGAGTAATTATTATTTGTCGGATAATATATTTGGGTTAGTTGTCAAGTAATTGTTAAGTGCTAATTGCTAATTGTTAGTTTCCAAATTGTAATTTTTAAAGTGCTAAGTGCTAAGTGCTAAGTGCTAATTGTTATTGTCATATGAGGTATAGTTATAAGAGTTGGCTTATCGGTAAATGTTTATGTGCTAAATGGTATAAGTCGGGTCGTAGTAATTGTTAGAAGTCATAAGTGCCAACTACGTGGTGTTGGCTTAAATGTGGATAAACTTAGTTTACTTTTCCTTATGTGCTAGTTGCCGCATGTCTGGGCGGGTACTTTTCCTTATGTGCTAGTTGCCGCATGTCTGGGCGGGTACTTTTCCTTATGTGCTAGTTGCCGCATGTCTGGGCGGGTACTTTTCTTATATGTTTACTTTTATGTTGCTGCAAGTTGAGGCAGCTTTTATTTTATCAAAAGCAGGGTTATAAATTGTTTTGTTGGCATGGAGGGGCTGAGCCCATAGTCCGATAAACGAATACTACATGCCGAAATTTTCTAAAAATCCCCTGCATTTTAATTTATTTAACTTATTTGATTTCAAGGGTGTAAAGGTATGATTTGGGTGTTAACTGTTATGTGTATATGTGTTAAGTGAATTAATTCGAGGGTAATTGTTGTCTCGAGGATTTATGTGCTAAGTGGTTTAATTCGAGAATTTATGTGTCTCGAGGATTAAATGTGTCTTGAAGATTAAATTGGTATTATGAGTCTTTATCGAGGGCTAAGTATGTTTTGAGGATTATTTGTTAATTAACTTGTGACAAGAGTATGTCAATAGTATTATGGTCAAAAGTGTTAAGTGGAGTTTTGACTAAGTGTTATAACTGTGTAGTGTTATGATGTGTTAGTACTAGGAAATGTTCACTTTATATTAGGGGACTCTTCTAGTGTTGTTTGCTATTACTAAATGTCTTATGTGCAATAAGTGGTATTAGAGTAGTCAACTATAGGGAGGACACCTATAGTTTGACTTTATGATTATTTAGTGATGATCCCGAGTTGTGTCTACTCGATATACGTGGTATGACTGACACGTACCCGTAACCATTTCTGTACCATTAGGGCGAAATCAAATTGGAGCGACGTGCAACTAAAAAGGAAGATCGAGACGTCAGGTAAGGTCCATGGAATTACTCGGACGAGGTGCGAAGGATTTGTTCGCGGTTTCTATTTTCTGCTAAGGACCAGAGGCAAGTTTATTTAAACATACTCTATTGTTCAGAGTATACCTATTTTGAATTATATAAAATGTGCGGAAAAAGGTTTTCAATCCCTAATTGCGATCTTTTAATCTTGTGCTCCTCCTTCCAAATCATTTTTGACTTTGCTAGTGATATTGAATTATTCTCGTGCAATAATCAAAACCCATGACTTATAATACTGTCGATGGGCGGTGACATTCTTAGGGTTCTACATCTCAATTTATATGTTGTATATTTATAAACTTTTGTAATGTGGTAGTGGACTATATGTTATGAGGTATATATTTATGTATCGGAATAAGAAAGGCTCCAAGGGTAGAGCGTGTGTTGAGTTATCGAGCTTAGCCCGCGTGTCGGGGCTATTTTGTATTGTATGTTTTCGAAAACCCGGGCAAAGCTTTTAAAAAGAATTTCGCAATAATTAACCTAAAGGCAACATCACCAATAAACCAGTGTTTATTTAATTAATAGATGCTCCTGAAAGCATTTACTAATTAAATAAACCTCATTCGCCTAATTAAATTTATTTAATTAGATGAATATCATTTTCAAAATGCTTTCTTAAAATCACTTTGTCCCGGAGAAATAATAAAACAATTTAATGGAGTGATTCTATCTAGTATATTATTTATCGGAGATACTTTATTTTCAATACGGATTAAAGATATTCCAATGGTTATAAATTGGTTACTTTCAGCTTAAAACAGCTAGATTGATATAGATATATGTTATTTGAATGCTTATTTAATTCGATGGATATTAATTATAATATTCATTAAGAAACAAAAAAAAAAGAGGAAAGAGAAAAAGGATTTTCATGCTTATTAATTATTTCTTATTGACCGAGAGTCAGTAGTAGTTATTTGATAAAGTGGCTATGGTTTGGAGACTGCTGGAGAGATTGTGTCTTGATTTTTATCAGAAACATCCCAAGAGTTGTATTTGGGTGTTTTGATGTTATTAAATATTCTAGTATTAATAGTAAATATTATTTGAATATTACTTAATAAATGCATATTAATTTGAGTATTCTTTTAAAAAGGGATTATTGAATATTTATTATTTGTTACATAGTAATCAATATTTATTAAATACTCTAAGTGTTTTGAAGGTTATAAAACACTATTTAAAGGTTGTCTAAGGACTTTCATAGTCATTTAAAATATTATATTTTGAATCTATCTAGGTAAGTTACTTTTCAAGAACTTATATATATATGGAATTACCCTGTTGTGGTTACAAGCTTTATGCGTACCATTTTCCATGTGTGATCACAAAACACTGTGTCGAGATTGATATCGGTACAAGTGTATATCTATACTTGAACTCTTTTGAATTCAAAACATTTTCGAAAACCCCCGGTCAGGTTTTACTCTCTTGCTCGTTTTTCAAGAAATTATCGGTCGACTGAAGTCGAACTTCAACTACTCAAGTTTTCTATCAAAATGATTTTGACAAGAAAAGAAAAAGGGGACTCTGGCAGGTGTGGGAATCGTTGACGAACGATTCCCGGGATGTGTAAGCGGCCGTGAGCCAGGCGGTCCATCAATTATTATTCCGGCCCATGTGTTGCCGAAGGATGATTACGGATGTAGTTTTCATCGAGGGTGATTACGGATGTAGTTTTCACTCGGGGATAGTTACGGATGTAGTTTCTATCCTTCTACCGGTAGAGAAGACCCGCGGATTATTGGACTTGGATGTGGCGACTGATCATCGTCAATCCTTGTCAGGTTTTTATGTTTTCTTTAAGTCCCATCCTCCACTTTGGAAAAATACTCAAACACTGCTTCTTAGGCCTAAGTGCCAAGTAGCCGATAGTGTTGTTTTCAATTTTGAAAGATGATGAATTCATGCAGTATCTAGAACTGCAAGATTATTCTAACAATAATGGCACGTGCTTGTGCACTTTTGCAATTATTCAAAAGATGAAAGATGGTTCATCGGTTACTGATGTTAAATCCCAAATGTTTTGCTTCAAGAGCTTTGACTCTCTTCCTATCAGTTATTTCTGAGTTTAACTTATCAAGTGGTAACGAACTTATATCCTGTACAGAATCTTGAACTGTAAGGTGTTTTGGCGATAATGATGTACTCATGTGTATATACTTGCAAACTTGAGGAGTATTAAAAAGGAAACTTTATAATGGTTTGGTTTATGAAGGGTGGTAATAACTATCTTAGCAGCATATTGAACTGCGTATTTTGAAAAACTTTCTAAAAGATTAGCAATACGGTAGTGTACACTATTTCGCTAAGATATGAGGATTACTACGATTATTATAAACTTATCTGTTCATTGGATGTTGCGTTAAACGTCATATTTTCTTTATTGAAGTTTCATTGTTGTAAATATTTCGAATTGATATTAAGTATCGATATATTTCGAAAACTCCATGTGTATATTGATATATAAATTGTTGTGCTCTATTAATACTTGCTGGGCAATTCTTTCGCTAATACTTGCTTGTTTTAAATATTAACCTTTCAGAGGAAGGTAGATGATTGAGGCTTATCTGCATGGCTCAGGAGAAGCAGGCAGTGTGCCCTTATGAAGATGATATGATCCAGAAAAGTTATAGCTGGAATAAGTTATATGTAAGTACATTGATGTATAATATATATTACTTTGTACTGAGTAGTACTAGTTGCTGGTGTACTTCCCAACGAAGCTATACTAGTAGTGTAAGATTTTTAAGACATAGTGCGATGTAATAGAATGGATGTAATAAAGATGTAAAGATTTTAGTTCTTGTTTCTAGCCCTATGACCTAAAAGATGCTTGGTGGTTGGGGTCGCAGAGTTATATTTCAGTTTTAATGATTACAGATGGTTTAATGTTGTTAAACAGGTAATTTGATGTTAAGGATTTCCGCGTGACGACCAAATCCCTGACCCCGGATTTGGGGCGTTACAGATACTGAGATTGATGAAATCTATGGACTGCTCAAAACTCATGAATTGGAATTGGAGCAGAGAAACAGAAGATCAAGCAGGAAGTCAAAGACTGTTGCACTGAAAGTTGAAGAAAAATCTTCAAAGAAGGAAGCATCAAGGAAGAAGGCAAAAGGAAAGGCCTTGGTCATTCATTCAGAAAGTGAGTCATCAAACACTGATGTTGACTCAAACACAGATGGAACATCTGATTCTGAAGATGATGAGGAGATGATGCAAATGGCTGCATTGATGGTAAAGACCTTCAAGAAGATGGGATTTAAGAACTTCAAGAAGGCAAAGAGATTCTCCAAGGATTACTCAAGGTCTGATAAGAAGAATTTCAAGAAATCTGAGGGAAAGGACTTCAAATCTGGTAAGAAAGATAAGTCTGAGATTCAATGCTACAAGTGTAAGGAGATGGGTCATTATGCTCCTGAGTGCAAAAAGAATAAAACTGAAAAGGCACTCTACACCAAAGGCAGAGATTGGGCAGACACCTCAGATTCAGATGAGGAGGTGAATTATGCACTCATGGCCTCTACTCAGAGTGAAGATTCTGAACTAAAGGTACCTCCAACTACTTATGCTTATAATACAGATAATATAACTGAATTGAGAATTTATCTTAAGGCATTACACATCAGTTATAGGGATCAGACTTTAGAAAATGAGAGAATCAAAAGTGAGTGTTCTCAACTCAAAGAAAGAAATAAACTTGTTGAGGAACAACTTGAAAACATGAATAAAATTCAGAAAGAAAGAGATGATGCTGTGTTTATAGAACAGGAGTTGCTAGGTAAGTATAAGCAACTAGAATCTGAATTGGAGGATGCAAAGCACATTATTAAAACTTGGACACATTCTGGAAAAGACACTCAAGAGGTCTTTCAATCAGACACAGTAGGTCTAGGTTATTCTGAGGATGATGTGCTTAGGTTTCAGAATACAGTCAAGATTAGACCACCTCTTTCTACTAAGAAATTTGGAACATTTGTTCATGGTACTGTTAAAACTGAACATGGAACTGTTGACCATGAGCCAGTAAAAACCTGTGTCAAACAGGTTAATATTGGTTCAATGACAGATAAACAACTTAAGCATAAGCTTAAAGAAATAAAATCTGTCAACAAACAGAGAATGCCTAGGAAAAACAGAAATGGTAAGGTAGGCATAACATCAGGAATTAAACCAATGCTTGCTACATTTGCACCTAGAAAAACTTGTTATAATTGTGGTAGCACTAATCATCTTGCTAGCTTTTGCAGGAAGAACAAAGACATTAATTCTTTACCCTCCAAATCTGGAGTGAAAAAGGATAATGTCAAACCAAGACCACAAACTCTGTGCAAACATTGTGGAAGTAGTTGGCACTCAATTTATACTTGCTAGAATTATCATGCTATTTATCATAATTATTATGAACTGAAACCTAATTTGAAATGGGTTAAAGTTGATTCTGCAAGTACTAAGAATGAAAATGTTAGTTTAAACTCTGATAATGCTAAATCCGCTGCAAAAACTAACAGATTCAATAAAGCAAAAGGATCCAAGCAAGTCTGGATCCTTAAAACTAACAATCAGTGATTGTTTGTGATTGCAGGGCACCAGGGTAAGTACCCTAGTCGTGGACAGTGGATGTTCAGGACACATGACTGGAAATAAAGCCCTGCTATCAGAGTATGAGGAGAAGGCTGGCCCAAAAGTTTCCTATGGAGATGGCAACATAGGACATACTCTGGGATATGGCAATATTAATCTTGGAAGTGTCATCATCACAAATGTAGCTCTGGTTCCAGGACTCAAGCATGATCTGCTTTCTATGAGTCAAATCTGTGACAGAGGATATCATGTAGATTTTCAGCCTGAATATTGTCAAGTCATCAGTAAATTTACAGGGAAAGTTGCTCTAGTTGGAAACAGACACAATAACATCTATGAAATAAAATTGTCAACAAACTCTGATGGCAAAGCAGTGTGTCTGTCAACAAGAATGTCCAGTGAAGAGAGTTGGAAGTGGCACAAGAAACTCTCTCATTTGAATCTGAACAACATCAATGAGCTAATAAAGAATGATCTTGTAAGAGGTCTACCAAAGTCATTGTTGAATGTAGAAGGCCTGTGTGATTCTTGTCAAAAGGCCAAACAGAGAAAAGTCTCTTTCAAAAGCAAAACTGAGTCTTCAATTGTTGATCCTTATCATCTTCTACATGTTGATCTTTTTGGACCAGTGAATGTCATGTCACTTGGAAAGAAGAAATATGCTCTTGTCATTGTTGATGAATACACCAGATACACATGGGTGTATTTTCTAGCAAAGAAGGATGAAACTGCATTAACACTGGCAGAACATATAATACAACTGGACAAAGGGTCAGAGAATCAAGTGAAGATTATCAGAAGTGACAATGGAACTGAATTCAGGAATTCAACAATGGAAGAATTTTGCAAGAGTAAAGGAATCAAACAAGAGTTTTCTGCACCTGGTACTCCACAACAAAATGGTGTAGTGGAGAGGAAAAACAGAACCTTGATAGAAGCTGCCAGAACCATGCTAGATGAAGCAAAATTGCCAACATATTTCTGGGCAGAAGCAGTTCAAACTGCTTGTTTTACTCAAAATGCAACACTGATCAACAAGCATGGTAAAACACCATATGAAATGGTGAAAAAGAAAAAGCCAAATCTAAAGTATTTTCATATTTTTGGATGCAAGTGCTTTGTGTTGAAGACTCATCCTGAACAGTTGACCAAATTTGACCTAAAGGCAGATGAAGGAATTTTTGTTGGCTATCCACTGTTAACTAAGGCATTCAGAGTTTATAATCTGAGAACCAAGGTGATCATGGAATCAATTCATGTGTCATTTGATGACAAGAAAGTAACTGGACTTGAAGATGTTAATGAACATGATCAACTGCACTTTGAAAATGAAGATTTATTTTCTGACAAAGTAAACTCTGATGAGACTGATCTGACAAACTCTGTTGAGCTAAACTCTGAACCTCTACTGGTAAATATTGAAGAGACTCTTCAATCAGAAACAAGGGAAGAACCAGTTGAGGGGGAGCATGAAGAATCACATCAAAGTGATAATTCAAATACTGACAGTGACTCAGTTGATAACTCGGAATCAAACTCTGTTGATTCAAAATCTGAAAGCTCAAATTCTGAGCAGTCACATTCAGGGGAAGCATCAGAAAATGAAGAAAGGCACCAAGAAAATCAGGAAAGCATGGATCAAGGGGGAGGATCACATGATGACAGAAGCAATCTGCCTTCTACAAGAAAATGGACTAAGTCACACACACCTGATTTGATTATTGGTGATCCAGATGCAAGAGTAAGGACAAGAAGTGCCACAACAAATGAATGTCTGTTTCATGCATTCTTGTCACAAACTGAGCCAAAGAAAGTAGAAGAAGCTCTTAAAGATGCTGACTGGATAACAGCAATACAAGAAGAGCTAAATGAATTTGAGAGAAATGAAGTGTGGACCCTTGTACCAAGGCCAAAGAACAGATCCATTGTTGGTACTAAATGGGTTTTCAGAAATAAAACTGACAGTGATGGTGTTATCACAAGGAACAAAGCAAGACTGGTAGCTAAAGGCTATTCACAGCAGGAAGGAATAGATTATGATGAGACTTTTGCACCAGTTGCCAGATTGGAGGCAATAAGGATGTTTCTTGCCTATGCTTCTCACAAGAAATTCAAGGTTTTTCAAATGGATGTGAAAAGTGCTTTTCTGAATGGAAAACTTGAAGAAGAAGTATTTGTTGAACAACCACCTGGTTTTGTAGATCCAAAATATCCAGACCATGTCTACAGGTTAGACAAGGCACTCTATGGACTTAAGCAGGCACCAAGGGCATGGTATGAAACTCTTGCTAAATTTCTACTAGAAAGTGGGTTTCACAGAGGTACTATTGACAAAACTTTGTTTTACTTTCAATCTGGTAGTGACCTGCTCTTAGTTCAAATATATGTTGATGACATCATTTTTGGATCTACTAATGATAAACTCTGTAAGAGGTTTGCCAAGCTCATGCAGTCAAGATATCAAATGAGTATGATGGGAGAGCTAAGCTATTTTCTAGGCTTACAGGTGAAGCAAACTGATGATGGAATTTTTATCAATCAAGCAAAATATACCAGAAATCTTCTCAAGAAATTTGGCATGCTTGACTGTTCATCTGCAACAACTCCCATGGCAACTGCAACAAAATTGGATAAAGATACAGGGTCATCAGTGGATATGACAAGTTACAGAGGAATGATTGGTTCTCTACTCTATTTAACAGCTAGTAGACCTGATATCATGTATGCCACCTGTCTGTGTGCAAGGTTTCAGGCAGATCCAAGGGAACCACATTTAACAGCTGTGAAGAGGATTTTCAAGTATCTCAAGGGCACTGTAACTTTAGGGCTGTGGTACCCAAGAGAATCAGATTTTAAGCTACTTGGTTACTCTGATGCAGATTTTGCAGGCTGTAAAATTGATAGAAAAAGCACAAGTGGAAGTTGTCAATTTCTTGGTGACAGACTTGTGTCTTGGTACAACAAGAAACAAAAATCAATATCAACATCTACAGCTGAAGCAGAGTATATTGCTGCTGGTAGTTGCTGTGCACAGATTCTATGGATGAAGAATCAATTGCTGGATTATGGGTTAAGGTACAGCAAAATACCTATTTTTTGTGATAATCAAAGTGCTATTGCAATGACAGGTAATCCAGTTCAACACTCAATGACCAAGCACATCAGCATAAGGTATCACTTTATCAGAGAGCATGTAGAGGAAGGCAATATTGAGCTTCACTTTGTGCCTACAGATCAACAACTTGCAGATGTCTTCACCAAGCCTCTAAGTGAAGCAGCATTTACAAGACTGGTCAATGAACTAGGGATGGTATCTGGTTTTGACTAAACATGTTGGTTAGACTCAAAATTTTCTTATAAAATATGCTGCTCATATTTCTGTGAATTGCTAAAGTGCTATGTGAACCTTGTTTACTAAACTCTGTTATGCATACTCTGTTCACATGTTTTTATTCTCACACTGGTAAACTCTGTCAGCATGATTGTTGGTCAGACACTGTTAATATGTTTGATAAACTCTGTGAATTCTGAAGTTGATTCTTGTCTGAATAAAAATACCAATGAAGAAAAATGTATGAAGCATGATTCTCAGTGAATAAATCAAGATTCTTTCTGAGTCACTGTGATCTAATCAGAAATTGTGCAGTAATTTAACACAGCATGATACTGTTTCATATTTAGAGCATCTCTTAGTTTATTTGATCTTAAACTCTGAATCTATGAATACTGAGTGCATTGCCTCTCATGAATAACTTCTGATATTGATGAATTCTAAACTCTGATTAGTAACACTTTGTTTCCAAGACACATAGTTTTTGGTGATTCCTTGTTTGCACTTGTGAAAATTTTAAAACTTGAGATGTGTCATTGTTTAGTTTGGTGAGAAACAGTTCATGTCTACACCCTGTGAGATTTTGAGCCGAATAAGTGATTGATACATTTTATATCAATCAGATTTTATTGCTGTGTGATGTTCATCAGTAAGTATGTTGCTCTAGAACTTGCATTAAATCATTTTGAGACTACATGATATGTGTGTGCATGAAAATGATAAAGGCACTAGGACTTACCATCTTTCTTCAAACACTGTTCAAAAC
Source organism: Kitagawia praeruptora (assembly GCA_037693485.1). Taxonomy (NCBI): domain Eukaryota; kingdom Viridiplantae; phylum Streptophyta; class Magnoliopsida; order Apiales; family Apiaceae; genus Kitagawia; species Kitagawia praeruptora. The sequence continues at coordinate 137,984,313 of CM075351.1, read as the reverse complement.
TTCTTTGAATACTGTTCATAAACACTGTTCATAAACACTACCCTTAGTAAACCCCTTTGAGCCTAATTAACTGCTCATTTTTCTTAAACTCTGAAGTATTAAGAGCAGTTATATTCTTTTGACAAATCAAATGCAAGCAGGTGAATGTTTCTCAAGAAAAGAAAAGTTTACTCAGTATATATATAATAATAAAAAAAAGGGTATATATACTGATCATCTTGTACAAATATGTACTAACAGTTTGACTGAACACTTTAGTCTGTTAAAATTGTTCGGTTCGAAATTCACTCATGCTAAAAACATCTCTTCTCACCTGTTTGATCTTACTACATTACAACCCTGAACAAAGTCCTTTTGATTTGTGCATATATGTAATCGAAGTAGTGTAGATTTGGTGGAAATTCAAGCTTATGGTAGTATCTGCTTTTACTGATTGAATTTGAGCGAAAACACTTCACCTAAACACTTGTGTGTTGTGAGAGTTTGTGAGGAAATCCTTGACATGTAACTCACTGAATGATGCTTTGATGTTTATCTCCTGATCTTTTTGTCTATAATGACTGTGTGCTTACTTGGATAATCATGAACATCAATGGGAACAGGGATATTCAGATTTCTGTAATTAAGGAACTACAGAGTTTAGCATTCATCATATACTCTGTGTTTAATATGAGAGTTTGTGCATTCAGTGTTTATTGATTTGATTTATGGATTTTATGAAAGATTAGATGCTATAAAAATTGATTTGGTAAACTCTGCTACTCACACACAAAAATCACAACTGTGCATTTTTGAAAGGGTTTTTGTGATAAAGTTTGAAAATTTGATAAACACTGATTGATTGTGTTACGTACTCTAAGGTAAATTTTCATTAAGATAATTTGAAAATTTTGGAGTAAATGGAGTGATTGACAACTGTTAATTAGTGTATTTAGTGGTAAAGTGTCTTGATAAATGGAACGACAGCAGTAGTAATGGCTTTTACTGCGCGTGAATTAAGTGAATCGTTGCATGTTTGACACGTGTCCCACTTTCACCCACTCACTCATCATTATGTACCACTTTCACACTTCTCAAGGGAACAGTTGCGTGTTTTCAAGTAAAAACGGTTGAGTTTAATTTTTAATTACTACTCAAATTACTTTTTGTTACAATCACTATTCACCCACTCATATTCACTTTACCAAAACACAGATCTCTCTTGTTTTTCACTTTGGCATTTTCACAAACACCTTTCTTGCATATCATTTTTACTGTCGATTTTTGCTTATTTCTTGATCTAATGGCAACAAAACCTTTCACTTCGTTTGGTCTACGTTTTGTGCCTAACAATTATGCAGCTCTACTTGAGAACGATCGTGCTCCTGAAGCGTTTCATCTGATGCAAAACTTTCTTCGCGACTCTGAGATTGGGCAAGCGTTGGTTGAACCTGCTACTCTATCTGCTTCTCAGGTTGTCACCTTCTGGCAAAACTCAAGGTATATAGAAGGAGGAGAAAATGGAACTCCGTCTATCATCTTCTCTCATGAAGAACAAGAGTTTGTGATAACTCCACAAACTGTTCGCGAGACCATGGATTTCGACACACATACTTCGTATGCTGTTGTCTCTGAGCAAAATCTGAGAGAAATGTTAACAGAGATTGGGTATATGGAATCTCTTGCAAAGCTGGGCAGTGTGAGAAGGCCGAATCTGAGAAAAGAGTGGAACTTTTTCTTTGACTGTATCACCAGGACATTCCAGAAGAAGGTCACCAACTGGGATGCTATTCCAATGGACAGTCTGCAAATTGGGTATTCTCTACTCTATGACAGTAATTTTGATTTTGGTCGTTATGTGTTAATGAATTTGGGTGATAAGTTGTCAGAGTCTACTACAGTTTATTTTGCTAGATTTTGTCAACTTTTGTTCAATGCATGTGTACCGGGGTTAACAGTTGATGAAGCTGATGAGATTCAACCCTTTAGAGTCACTAAGAGAATATTCTCTGATATGACTAACAAAGATGTTGGTAAAGACATACCTCCTTTTGTATTGCCACTTGCCTTACAGAACTTTGTCAATCAACCACAAGATCCCCAATCACCGCAACATGACCCACAACAAACACAACAACCAGAAACACAAAATATGCCTGAACCTTTAGCTACTGATTGTACTGAAACCATACCATCTCAACCTATACAATCACCTGAGCCAACACCAACAACCACTGTTAATCCTACATCACCACAAACACAAACTGAACAAATGAATCCTGAAACAACAAACCCTGTCACTACTACTCACCCACAACCACCATCTAAGTCAAAAAGGAAGAAGCATGCTGCAATTAACACAAAACATTCTAAGGCTAAATAGACATCTCCAAAGGCTGTTTATTCTAGAAGATTCAAAGAAAGAGCAAATAGACCTTCAACACCACCAGCTGAGGACAGTTCTAGTGAAGATGAAGAACTGATTGCAGTGCCTCAAGCTAAGAGGAGGAGGCTCATTCTTACTGATTCTGATGATGAGCATGTTGATGAGGCTCAAGAGAAAATCTCTATTGATATTCCTACTGGTGAGACAGAGGTTATCATAGAACCTATTATAACAGAATCAGGAGCAAAGATTGCTGAACCAGAATCTGCTAAGGTTCAAGAAAATGAAGATGTTAGATATGCTTTGCCTACAATGGAAGAGTTTGATGAAACTCCAATTTCTTTTAATAATGAAGCATCTACTCCAACACTCATGGAGGTTACACATTCTGTTGATACTGGTGTTGCTGATGGGCCTACTGTTGTTCTTGAAGACACTAAGGTTGCATCACATACTGAATTAAACTCTGATGCCCATCATGTTTCTGATCATGGTGAGGAGATTGATAAACCAGAGAAGGTTATTTCTTCAGAGCAGATTCAAGTTGATAAAGGAAAACAGGTTGCTCAAGAACCTGTTGCTGCTCAAGATGAAGACATTGCTTCTGTTGCCCCTACTAATGAGTCAATGAGTGATTCAATTGAAGATAAGAGTACAGGAGCTGAAAAAGCACAAGCTCAAGCTGATGGTCAGAAAACAGGAGAAAAACCAGATTTTGCTGGGCCTTCTGTCAATGAAATTAATGACAATTATTTGACCAAACAAACTGCTGATTGGTACAAGTCAGAGTGTATTTTTCCTCCTGGAAGGGCAGCTATGTTTCTCCAGGCAAATTCTTCGAAGATTACAAATCCATATATTTTCACTTGTTTGCAAGGAACAGTGATTCAGATCAAGACCTTGAATCATAGATTTGATGATACTCAAAAATCTATTGTTGATCTTCGGACAGAGGTTGCTACTCATGAGGAGAAATCTCAACTAGCTAATGCTAAGCTTTTTCAACAATTCTCCAGAGCTCAAGCAGATCTTAATGACAGACTGAGCAAAGTTGAACAGAATCAGCTTTTACTGACTGAGAAGGTTGATTCCATTGCAAACTCTCTTGAGTTAATCACCTCAATTCTGATTCAAGATGGTGATGATGTCAAAAAGGGGGAGAGAATTGCTAAAACCAAGTGTAAGCAAACTCAAACTCTATCAAAGAAAGATCATCTGGATGATGAAGGTGCCAATGCTGATAAGGGCTTAAGAAGTGCAAATCCTAGACAAGGACATGGAAGGTCTACGAGGTCAAAGCCGAATTTGGTGATAGATACAAATATTCAGAGTACTTCTGGTTCAAAGCCAAAGGATTTGTCATTCACTGACAATCCACAAACAGATGAAGAATTGGCTGCAAAACTATTTCGTGAAGAGAATGCTGAAGCTACACTTGAGGACATACAAGCTGAAGAAAAGCTGTTGCAGAAAGAGCATTTAAAAACTAAAAAGTCCAAGAAAGTGAAGAAAACTGTTAGAGCTTCAAAGTCTTCAAGGCCTGTAATGAAAGGAATTGAGATCAAAGAAAAATTATCTGGTATTCAAGAAGAAGAAGAAGAAGAAGAAGATAAAGGAAAGCTGATTAGAAAGTCTTCTCTTGATGCCAAGCTGAAGTTAAAAGGGGTTATGGGTGAAGAGAGCAAGAGTAAGATGATAGTTACAACCTCTGTTGATACACATGTTGTACAGAAGAATGAAGACACAACCTCTGTTGCTGCACAAGTTGTGACCACACCACTATTGTCTTCTCAGTTGAAATCAACGTTTGGAAAAGGAGTTCTTCATGATTCAAGTCTAGCAGCTACAGTTCCAATGGATTTCACTGATGGTAGAGCCTTATCTGGTAAAATTGGATACAACAAAGGAGGCATAGGCTCACATAGGGATAAAAGACAACATGTTGTTCCCAGAGATCCTTCTTCACTGTCTGTTCCAGGTCGTGGTGTCACTCAAGAGAGTTTAGACAGACTGGAGTCAGTACAGCTTGTCTATCAGAAGAGTTTAGGGAAGGATTTTCTGCTATATTTCATGGCTGATGGAACAGTGTTCAAGATTGCTGAGAATGATATTGATTTAAAATACTGGGAAGAACTAGAGTATGTTCTGTATCTTTTCAAAGTAAGAAATCAAAGAGCTCAGTCAGTTGCAAATGTGCTCAGACAAAAGATGATTTAGAATCTTGCAAGAAGAAATATGAAGTACAACAGCAAGTATGTTCCGAAGTACAGAGATTGGAATGAGAATCTGATAGAAATGGAAAAGGGGACTACAAAGCTGAAGACTGATCTTGGAATTACTGTTCTGGATTTTAATGTGAAGTCTGAAGAAGTGAAGTATATCAGATTGGGGAATAAAATGAGAAGAAACAAGATCTATGATCTCAGAGCTGCTATCTTTCAAACTGATGAGAATGATCCAGATTTAAGAGAGATCAAGGAAGCTATGCAGATTGAACTTGAAAATGCTGAGAGGAGACTGTTGATTGATTATCTCAGAACAACTCCAGATCTTGAGGAGGTTAGGTAGACAGAATTTGTAAGTAATTCGAATTTTCTGTAAATTTTGCTAAGTCAAGTTTTAAACTTTGATTATATGTTAAACACTGTGTTTTTATTTTTTGTTTTGACATCATCAATTATTTTGAACTTGTACATTTCTCTAATGAACAAGTTGGGGGAGATTGTTAGATATAATTGATGTGATTTAATGTCAGTGTTTAAGTGTTACAGGTAAAAAGAGTTTAACTTATTGGTTGAAAGCAGTTGTAACAGAGTTTGAGTATACGCTGATAGCTGGAAGCGCAAACGCTGACAGGAGAAAGCGTAAACACTACTAGCTGAACACATGGAAGCGCAAACACTGTTAGCTAGAAGAGCAACAGAGTTTGCTAAAGTCTGTCTACTGGAAGCGTCTACAAGTCAACAGAGTTTAAAGATTAATTTAATATTAATATGGAAGCGATATCTTTGAAGATTGGATAGCTGTCAAAGAGATTGAGTTGACTTAGAAGACGTGTAGCAATCGTAATTGATATCAATTGTATAGCTTAATTTTAGGAGAATCAATTAACGATTGTACGTAGCTGTATATCTTATAAATACAGTTAGGTTAACCCTAGAAGGGTATCCATCGTGAACGAATATCATTCATTGTAACCTAAGCAGCTTTCTGTGATATTTTACATCACTGAGAGAGGAATTATTAATTCCAAATAGTTTTAAGAGTTAAAACGTGTGTTCTTGTTCTTTACTCATACAGTACTTGATTATATATATTGTGTATTCGACCTAACATATACATTCGTGATGCTGAAAAGGATACTTCTCATATTGAAGACCTGGAACTAAGTAAGCTGATGGATGAATTTGTAGATGTTTTTCCTGATGATCTGCCTATGGGATTACCTCCACGTAGAGGAATTGAGCACGACATAGACCTTGTCCCTGGGGCTCTATTACCCAACAAGGCATCTTATAGGTGTAATCCTTTAGAGTCAAAAGAGTTGCAAAGACAAGTTCAGGAGTTGATCGATAAGGGTTATGTACGAGAAAGTAAAAGTCCTTGTGTTGTACCCGCGTTACTAGTTCCGAAAAAAGATGGTACTTGGAGGATGTGCATCGATAGTAGGGCAATCAACAATATCACCATTAAATATCGCTTTCCTATGCCTCGCTTGGATGACATGCTTGATGAACTACATGGGTCAACTATTTTCTCCAAGATTGACCTGAGGAGTGGATATCACCAAATGAGAATTCGAGATGGGGATGAATGGAAAACTGCTTTCAAGACCAAGCAAGGACTTTATGAGTGGATGGTTTTACCATTTGGCCTCTGCAATGCACCTAGTTCCTTTATGAGATTGATGAACGAGGTATTACGACCTTTTCTTAATTCTTTTGTTGTTGTCTACTTGGATGATATACTTGTGTATAGTGTTAATAGAGAACAACATTTAGAACACTTGCGAAAAGTTTTTATGGTTCTTCGAGAAGAAAAATTGTTTGGGAAGATGGAGAAATGTACTTTTCTAGTACCTAGTCTTACTTTTCTTGGTTATATTATGGTTGGGGATGGCGTGAGAGTGGATCCATCTAAGGTAGATGCTATTTCTACTTGGCCTACGCCTAAAAATGCTCATGATGTTCGAAGTTTTCATGGCTTGGCTTCATTTTATAGAAGGTTCATTTGAAATTTCAGCACTGTGACTGCACCACTTACTGAGCTGATGAAGAAAAAAGAATTTGAGTGGAATTCTAGTGCAAATAATGCATTTGAGGAAATTAAGAATCTTCTTTGCAAGACACCTGTACTTGCTTTACTAGATTTTAACAAAGTATTCGAAGTAGAGACTGATGCTATTGGTCTTGGTATAGGTGCTGTTCTTTTGCAAGAAAGAAGGCCTATTGCATTCTTTAGTGAGAAGTTAAATGGTGCTAAACTTAATTACTCGACATATGATAAGGAGTTTTATGCGATTGTACGTGTTGTGGCTCATTGGGCACATTATTTGCGTCCTTCGCCATTTGTTTTACATTCCGATCATGAGAGTTTGAAGCACATTCATGGACAACAGAAGTTAAGTGTAAGACATGCAAAATGGGTTGAATTTCTGCAATCCTTTACATTTTCTTCCAAGTATAAGGATGGGAAAAGTAATGTTGTTGCAGATGCCTTATCTCGGAGACATTATATGCTTACAATTTTGGATGCAAGAATTTTGGGATTTGAACATTTGAAGGAGTTGTATGTGACTGACCCTGATTTCTCTTCTATTTTTGCGATGCCGACTGATTCGTATGTACTACAAGATGGTTTTCTTTTTAGAGGAAACAAACTGTGTGTACCGAAGTGTGGAGTTAGAGAATTATTAATTCGAGAGGTACATGGTGGTGGTATTGCTGGTCATTTTGGAATACACAAAACATGTGACTTACTTTCTGAGCACTTCTATTGGCCTAAGATGTTAAAAGATGTTCAAGCTGTTTTGGAGAGATGTGCCACATGCCAAAAGGCAAAAAGTCACTTTCATAAGGGTTTGTACATTCCCCTTCCCATTCCTATTGCACCATAGGATAGTGTGAGTATGGATTTCATTGTTGGATTACCCCGTACTGCTAGGGGTAAGGATTCTATTATGGTTGTAGTGGACAAATTTTCAAAAATGGCTCACTTTGTTTCTTGCCATAAAACGGATGATGCTAGTCGTATTGCAGATTTGTACTTCAAGGAGATTGTGAGATTGCATGGAATTCCTAAAAGTATAGTGTCGGATAGGGATACTAAATTTTTGAGCTATTTTTGGAAGACCCTATGGAAATTTGTAGGAACAAATTTACTATTTAGTACTTCACATCATCCACAAACAGATGGTCAAACCGAGGTTACTAATAGAACTTTGGGAACATTGTTGAGAGGGCTGGTGAGTAAAACTACAAAGGACTGGGACATCAAATTAGCACATGCTGAATTCGCATATAACAGGACATCCTCATCTACAACAGGATTGTCACCATTTGAGGTAATATATGGCATAAATCCATATGTTCCTGTTGATTTAATTCCTATTGCAAAAAAAGATATCCTGAATTTTGATGCTAAGAAACGTCAAGAAGCCTTCTTTAGAACTTGTGATCAAGTTAAAATGCAAATTGAAAAGATGAACACTAGATACAAGGAACGTGCTAATAAGAAGAGACAACAAGTTGTGTTCAATCCTGGCGATTTAGTTTGGCTTAATCTAAGAAATGAGAGGTTTCCTGACATGAGGAAAAATAAGTTAATGCCTAGAGTTGATGGACTTTTCAAGGTAATAGAGAGATACGGAGATAGTGCCTACAAAATTGAGCTCCCTGATTTGTATGGAGGAGTAAGTTCTACATTCAATGTTGGTGATTTAGCTCCGTACATCGACGATGCGAATTTGAGGACAAATTCTTTTCAAGAAGGGGAGAATGATGAGTCTCTTAAAAGAAAAAGGGCTGGGAGTGTTTACGTGACCACGGTGGTTGATCTTGTTCCATCGTATGAGCCTGTGGAGATCATGATTGATGCTTTGGGATTTGAAGTTGATTCTGGTGGGAAGTCATATTCTATTTCCTGTGTCGTGTGGGACGATACAAAATAGAATTTTATATTATTATATAATTATATATTATATATATTTGGCTTGCAAGTTTTTACCTATCACTTGAAAGGGTTTTTCTTGCTTTAAGCACTTAGGATTTTATTTTTCAAGTTGGATCAGGCTTTTGATGGGTTTCCTAGTTGGGTTCAGGTATTGGCTAAATTCCTAGCTGATATTGAATTTATTTTAGATTCCTATCTGAATAAGGATTGAATAAGGTTATTTATGTAGCCTATAAATACTCAGTCTTGTAATATTTTGGGAGACGATATTGATAATAAGTTTTTGGCTATTCGATAGCTTTGAGAATCGAATTCAGGAGTGAATTCAGAGTTTGAGTTTTGTTTCTCCATTCGGAGATTCAGAGTAGAGTTTTGTTTCTCCATCTTTGGAGATTCAGAGGTTACTTTATATATATCATTATTACATATTATCATAAACACATCACGTTCCGTATCACAATTTAGCATCTAGCATTGGACTTGATCTTAAGTGGCATCATCTAACAACCAATCATAATACTTTGCCAGTGGTTTTGTCATTGATGATGGCTTCAATGTTGAGTTTCAGCGTTTATGATAATCTGAAGACCGTTGCCAATCGTGTCTCTTATGTTTTTTGTCGACTCTAATTATTCCATATGCTTGCATTTTTTGTTTCAAAGTTATTTTGTCCCATAGGCTCTGCAGCTTCTTTGTGTGCCATCTAGATCATAATTATATTGTACCAAGATTGCTTGTTTATTTTGTAACCATCCTACACCTGGTCATTAATCCTCAGGCACTGTTGTCATTCCATAGAATTCGTTTGAATCCCCTATGTGCTCTTCATCCTCTATTATAGTACTCATTTTTTTTCCAAATCTCCGCTTCTGCAAAGTGCTTGTGATAACTCCCACGGCTGATTAGAGGCTTCCGACTACTGTTCCGTGATGTGTCACCTGAGTTCGGGTATCTGCAAAACAATGCTTGCCCGGGGGTGGTGGCCGTCAAGCACCTCCGGTGTAAGAATCAGTAATCGGAAATAATAATAATCAAGCTAGTAAGAGTGTATCGAATGTTAAAGAGGAGAATATGTAGAGAGCTTTTGTGTTGTTAAAGTTGTGTGTGCTTAATTGTGCCTCTCTCCCACCTTATGTGCAGAATGGGGTATTTATAGGTCAAGCCTCCCAACCACTGTAGGCCACTTGGTAGCCGCAAAAGCTACAGTGAGCCCCACTTGGTAGCCGCAAAAGCTACAGTGCACCCCACTTGGTAGCCGCAAAAGCTACAGTGAGTGGTGTGACCATTCCTGACACGCCGCCATTCTACAACTTGCTTTGCACTGCTCAGAGTTTGTGTTGAGTATGGAATACAGTAAAAGAATACAGAGGGGGGTGAATGGATTCTTGAACTTTTCTTTGTTGAGTCTGTGTAGCAGATAAGTGTTTGTGTGTGCAAAGGTGTAGGTGCGGATAAAGAACAACACAAGACACAATATCACTTTAATCTAATGTATTATTAGATAAAGGTTGCTACAATCTGTGAATGCAAATGATAGTATTCTTAGCTTCATTTTTCTCAGAGAGATATAGCTTACAATGAATATGAAAAACTTGACTCTCAAAAAGTTAATTGCTAAGGAAGTGAGGCTGTATCCTTATAGAGTATGGATACAACCTACTTACTACAAATAAGGTAGCTAAACAAATTACTTTCTAGTCTGTCTATCCTATTTGAGTAAGAGTCCAAATGGTTACAGATTTGACTTTGCAAAGCCTGTTCAGATCCACTTCTTTAGCCCTTCGTCTCTTTTATATCTCTCCAAGCTTCTTTGTAGGCTTTCCAGAGCACGTTACAGATTAAGATCCATAAAGTGCATTGGCTTGTTGCAGGATTCTGACTTGTACAATTTCACCAGTATTTTGTCTCCACGAATGTATTCGAGAAGTGACTAAGTAAGTGATTCGAGAACTAGAATTGACTTGATCGATAACTCTGAGTTCTCGAATACTGTTATATTGACATATCAAACCACTTCTCGAATAGCTCTTTTTCATCAGGATTCCTTGAGTTGTCGAATAGAACATTTGAATTATCGAATCCTCGAGATATCGAATAGCTTTTCTGAGTCCTTGAGGTATCGAATGGAACTTTGACTTGTTGACTCTTTGAGAACTCGAATACCACTTTGACTTGTTGACTTCTTGAGTTCTCGAATAGAGTAGTAGACATATCGAATCTCTGAGATATCGAATGAGATATCGAACAGTGTATTCAGAGATATCGAATAGTGTCTTGAGATATCGAATCCCTGACTTCTCGAATGCTAGACTTCTCGAATAGACAAAACTACTTCTCGAATTGGTACTTAGGCAAATTCTTCACTTTCTTCAAATCCCAACTGTGATTATTTGACAATCTTTATCTCTTTGCTTGAGGCATGAACCTTCGAACTTCTTTCAAGCATTATTCTTGACTATATAAGTACAATTACACAACTAGGATTTGGTGCCTATTACAGGTACAGAACAAGTAGAGACTCTACAACTAGAGGTTCCCTCAGTTAAGAGGTCATGTAAGTAATGCAAAGCATTACAAACAATTAGGCTTGTTATTAGATGTATACAGGCATGCCTCTGTGACTAACAATCTCCCCCAAATTATGAGTAAGACCCTTACAGTATGATGAAATACTAGCCATTCTCATTTGATTCCATCTCCATTGCTTTGGCTTGTAGATCATCATATGCTTTCTGTTTTCTTTCTTTCTTCTTTCTTGTATTCTCATCCATGGCCTTTATGATCTCTGCCAAAACACCCAATTCTTCAAGCATGATAGAGTCTTTGAAATCTTCAAGTACTGGTTTTAGAATGTTGGCAGGATAGTGACTGAGTAGGTTCATTCTTATATTGACATCATCTCCATTTCTCCTCCTATACTTCACCACATAGGGATTGAATTGAACTCTACACAATCCTTTTGCCCTTAGCTTTTCTGCTTCAACTTCCAGCCTATCAATCTCCTTCTCCCTTTCTAGCCATTTCTCAAAGCATCCCTTTCTTATCTTATCAGCATAGTCTCTCTTCATCTTTACAAAATCAATCAACTCCAGCTTCCATACTTTCTCCACTTTGTCTTCAGAATCCAATAATGCAATGATTCTTTCTATTTCATATAGCTTGCCCCAATTTTGACACTGTCCTTGTTTGAATTTCTTCTCCCTTCCATCAGTATATTTAATCTCAAGGCAGTTATTCATAATGGTAGCATAGTAGATTCTTTGAGCTCTTAGATATTGCAATTGGTCTTCATCAAAATCTTCATCTAATGGTTGGAGTTTTAAGCCTGGATAGATTATCAGAGTCCTTGATTTGGATAGCTTTAGTTTCCTTGCAGCTTGTTTGAATTTGATCCTTTTTACATGGTTGCCTGGCAGTAGCATGTGACCTTTGTTTGTAGACCATTGTAGTATTCCATTAGCAGTTTGCTTTTGGAACACACAGATGGTTTCTTGACTTGAATCTTCTTCTCTTCTTGAGGTGGCAAAACAGTTGCAGAAGCCATATATGTAGATTTTGCTAGGTCATTACTAACAGTATTCACCCTAGACTCAGAGTCTTGTGTTGTGGTGAGGTTACTGCTAGCAATGCCTAAGGCTTGCTGTTTTCCACTCTTTCTCTCATACACCTTTCCACCATCTCTGTCATCATCTTTCTTCTTGCTTATACCATCCCTTTTCTCCTTGTCATTACCACCCTTATTCCTTCCTTGAGATCCACCTTTGCTGCCACTCTTGTCTTGATCATCCTTATCTTTGTCTGACTTTCCCTCTTTAGCAATAGGCTTGATGTCTGACTGAGAGTTGATAAACTTCACCAGAATGTCAAGAGCCTCTATTTCAGATTTATATTTTCCACTCCTTGAATGTAGAACTCCAGCCAAAAATTTTATTGTAGACATGTTGTTTGATTTGAGGTGTTGGCCAAATCTGAAGGCAACAATGTCTTGATTCTTTTCATATAAAATACAGTGAGGCTGAGGAACTACTTGAGGCAATTGAGATTTCATGCACTTGGTGAGAATCTTTTTGAGCATATTGTTGTCTGATGAGTTATTCCTTTCTATCTTCTTGATAATTGTTCCAAGTTCAGAGCTGGATAGAATTTGCAAAGCTTCAATGTGGATGTGAAAGAGGTTCTTGGAGGTGTGGACTAGGACTTCTCTATCATTGGTAGTGATGATGGCATAAGGATTAGTTTGAACAATTTCTCTTCTCACTACAGTGACTAGAAACACATCTTGCACAAGAAGCTTGATGTAGTCAAAGTAGTGGAAGTTTGACCTTCTTCTCAGCTCATGTAGGTGCTTCAGAAAGGCTATGTCATGGTATAGTTTAGAATTTGCAGTTTCTTGACATACCCTTTGAGTAAGAACATTTCTGAATTCTGAAGGTTCAGCTTGAAGAGATTGCTTAGCAATGTCAAGAATGTCGAATTCATATTCTGGGGACTTCTCTTCAGTTTCAGATGGAGGGATAGATGGAATCTTGGCCTCTTCATCTACAGCCACTTTCTTCAGTTTTTCCTCCTTGGATGCTGCCTTTAATTTCTCAGACTGATTTAACTTAGCAGTTCTTGGTTGACCACCCTCATTTATTGTAATGCCTTTCTCCTTAGGTTTCTCCCCCTTAGATTTTGAGTTCCTTAATGTCCTCTTCTCCCCCTTAGGCTTGTTGTCAGGCACAGAGGCTGTAGAAGTGACCTTTGGGTTGGAAGAATCTTCAGGTAGAGGGAGTTCCATATGCTTCATTATGTCAGAAAGCATCTGTTGTTGGTTGAGAAGAACATCAGCATTGGCAGTAGCTTGAATGTCCAACTTTTCATTGAGAGCAGCAACAGTGTCTGTTAACTGAGCATTGGATGTCTTGAGATTGACCACCTCCTTTTCAAGTGCATCTACCTTGCTGAACAATTCAGTAGATTTGAAGCCAGACAGGGATTGGTCTTTAAGTCTCTGCACTTCAAACCTAGACATGTCATGCACTGGAACTTCAGTTACCAGCCTGTCTCCATATAAATTCTTGAACATTGTCTTCAGCATGGCATTGGAGTCTGTGGTTTGATCAGATAGAGATTGAAATTTGTGCCCCAGACTTGTGATAGTATCCTTTAGCAGTGCTAGCCCATGATCCATTTTGGTGCAGGTGGTGTTACAGTATTTGAGGTCTTTAAACACACTGTCCAACTGAGGGAATTTGGTATCAAAGGTCCTCTTGATTTCTTCCACCTTAGTGATTGTCTTATCACACACCCTGCTGACCTCAGATTTGACTCCTTTTCCAAGATAGTGGGTAGCCTTGAGGAATCCCTTGTGTGACTCATTCATGGCCTCATACACTTCACCAGGTGTCAGAGATTTGGCATTGGATCCTAGTGAAGTGATGTATTCCTCCCTGAGATATTGAAGTGCTTCATCAAGAGTAATATCATATTTTACTTGCAACCAGGCATCTATATTACCATCTCTCTCAGCATCATCAACTATCTTTGTCTTCTGCATCTCCACATCATCCCTATGGCATAGCAGAATGGCCTCATAGTCTGGGTGAGGGATGTTGGAGATGACCAAGTGTTGAGCAATCTTGACAAACTCAGGAATCTGATCCACAACTAAGCTTTGAAGTGCTTCAACCGTCAATTGTGGTGGAACAGACCCTGATCCTGAAGCACTGTCATGTTGCACAGGCTTCAACCATTGTGACAGGAAGTCAGAGCTAGAGCTAGGCAAGCTAGACTCCTCAGTTATAGATGCAACTTTTGTAACCGGATGGATTGACTCTACTACTGGTGTCTCCACAGAAGTGGGATGAGTTACACCAGCAGTTGACACAGGCACAGAGTCTCTAGTAAAAACTAGTGGAACCTCTGTGTTTGTGATGGTGTCATTAGGAGATGCCCCAGCATGCATTCCCTCACCATCTAAATGTGGGTCCTGGATGGTGAGCAAAGTGTCATGCACTAAGTCACTTGAAATCATTGGCTCATCAAGAGAAAAGAATTCTTGATGATCAATGCCTTGCTCCTCAATTGCTTGAGTTGCAGGCTGCAAAGAAATTTGAGTGGTAGATTCTGGAAGAGAAGTGTCATTTAGATTAGAGTTTGGCAACTCCCCCTGAGAGATAGAGGGAGTTTTAAATGTGATGTGCTCTCCACTCAGTGTTGTGCCAGCCTTATCACTCCCATGTGCTGACTCTGTACAAATAGGTGTATTGGGGAGGATGCTTGATTCTATAGATGCACCCTGTTGAGAGGATACATCTAGTGAACTGTGTGCCCTTGATTTTACAACTTCAGCCATTTGTGTGACTGAAGAGGTGGTCCTAGATTTCTTCTTCTTTGGCCTGAAAAGGGGTGACTCAGGTGCCTCACTTTCTAATTCTACAGCTAATGCTGCTTCAGATAAAATGGTTAAAGGTGCAGAAGCAACCTGTTTTCTCTTCTTCTCCTTTTTACTAACATCACCCTTTTGAGAGGATGATGCAGTTGGCTCAGTGTTTGGTAGAGTGTTTGGTTGAGGTGGTTGGTTAGCAGACCCGGGGTTAGCACTGTGTTCTACTTGCTTGGGTCTGGGTAACTCAGATTTGGAGGCAAATGTTGGCAAGTTGTGAGGGTAAGACTCAAATAACTTTTGCATATGGGAAGTTATTACAAGCCTTACATCCACATCATTCCTAGTATCCAAATTACCAAAAATGAGTTTGGTCATGGATCTAGGGTAGCCTAATCTACTTTTATCTAAACCAGGTAAATCAGCCACATTTTTATCTAGATAATTAAGTACAGACTGAATAAACCTAGGAAAGAAGATATCATTACCTCTCTTGGTTGTGTTCTTACCAAGTTTTCCATAGAGTTCCTACATTATCAGCTTTCCAACATCAATTTTCCTATCATAGGCAAGTGAATAGCATATCTGTTGAACAGGAGCACTTAGTTGGTCAAAGCTGTATTTCCTTCCACTGAATACTTGCAGGAGAGTGGCAAACACATAGCTCCACTCTTTTCGTAGATGTGCCCGTTTTAGATTTCCAACCTTGATGGTGTCTGAGTACCTTATTAGTTCAAAGAATTCCACTAGTTGATCTTCTGTTACAAGGCCATCATGCTCAATCTGGTGAAGACCCAGGGCCTTGCTCATGTCCTCAGAAGTGATGCTGAACTCTTTACCAAGTATCTTGCAGTTAATGATATAACCCAGACTGCCATCATCTAGAGCAACTGTTTCTGTAATGGCAGTATTCTAAAATTGCTCCAGAATGTCTAGATACAGAGTTGGGTTGGACGTAACTGCTTCTTTGATATAAGATTCAGACATCCATTTGACGAAACACTTGTAGTTAGCATTTGGGGCTTCGACATAACTTGAGAAAGCAATGAAGTTAGTGTTGAATTTCACAGTTTCCATTGATTCGGAGAGAAGAGAAAAGAAAATGAAGGTCGAAGAAGAAATTTGGCTTTTAGCAGTTAGGATTTTCAGGGGTTTTGGGAGCTTTGATGCTTGAGAAATCGAATGAAATGAATCGAATAGATGTGAAATTGTATAAGTATGGAGTACTCAAATTGTCTATTAGATGTGAATGTTTTGTATCGACAAGTCAAGCATTCGAGAAGTAGAAAACAACTATTCGATAAGTCAAGAAAGGCTTATTCGATAACTCAAACAGGTTGAAAACTCACAGCTGGCAGCTATCTAACTTAGAATAAATTCTAAATTAGGTAAAATATATTTTTATGAGTAATTCTGAATTTTGAATAAAAATCCAAAATCGGTTAAGATTCAGCGAGAATTCAGCCTTTTCAAATGATTCGAGAACTCAAATATAGTATTCGAGAACTCAGTCAATAGGGAACTAAAACACTATATTCGAGAAGTCAAGAATACCTCTATTCGATAACTCTAAAAGACTCTATTCGAGAACTCGAGAGTGCTCTAATGAGACTTGTTAGAGATGTCGAATAGTGAATCACTCGAGAAGTCTGACTTATCGAAATATACTCATCACTCACAAAAATTAATTTTCACTATCTTTTAAAATTTACCAGCCATATTCATTTAAGAATATTCTAGCAAATTAAACAGTGATTTTCTCAAAATTTCATAGAAATTTCAAGTTAACAAGAAAATATGATTTTCCAAATATGCAACAGATTTGAAATATTTATAAATCATATTTCAGCCAACACTTACTCCAAAAATATTGAGAATTTAGATAAAGTAAGTGTTTACTACTGCAACAAACTAGATGCTGTATTCACTTAGCCAGAATTTGAAGAATTCAGCATTCCAATCTCACTAACCAACCTTGTGAAGGTGGCTTCATCTAATGGCTTAGTGAATACATCAGCTAGTTGTTTATCTGTAGAAACATAATGCAACTCAATGGTTCCATTAGTTGCATGTTCTCTTATGAAATGATATCTGATGTCAATGTGCTTTGTCCTAGAATGATTGACAGGATTGGCAACTATAGAGATTGCATTTGTGTTGTCACACATGATTGGAATTCTTTCCAACACAAGTCCATAATCTCTTAGTTGATTTCTAATCCAAAGCACTTGAGCATAGCAACTTCCAGCAGCTATGTATTCAGCAGCTATGTATTCAGCCTCAGCTGTAGAAGTTGACACAGATTGTTGTTTCTTGCTATACCAAGAGACTAACCTTTGTCCAAGAAACTGGTAGCTACCTGAGGTGCTTTTTCTATCCACTCTGCATCCAGCATAATCAGCATCAGAATAACCAACCAGATTGAACCCTGTGTCCTTAGGATACCATAGACCCAAGTTTGGAGTGCCCTTCAGATATCTAAAGATCCTTTTTATAGCAATCAAATGTGATTCTTTTGGATTTGATTGAAACCTTGCACACAAGCATGTAACAAACATGATGTCTGGCCTACTTGCAGTGAGATAGAGTAGAGAACCAACCATGCCTCTGTAGACTGAGATATCTACCTTCTTGCCTTTAGCATCTTCATCCAATTTAGTTGCAGTGGCCATGGGTGTCTTTGCAGGTGAGCAATATTCCAAATCAAACTTTTTCAATAGATCCTTGATGTACTTGGTTTGACTGATAAAGATACCATCCTTCCTTTGATTAACTTGCAACCCAAGAAAGAATGTCAACTCTCCCATCATACTCATCTCATATCTGCTCTGCATTAGCTTAGAGAACTTTTCACACAACTTCTCATTAGTAGAACCAAATATGATATCATCCACATAGATCTGAACTAAGATAATATCATCACCATGTTTCTTGTAAAATAGTGTTTTGTCCAATGTTCCTCTAGTGAATTGATTTTCAAGAAGAAATTGTGATAGAGTATCATACCATGCCCTTGGAGCCTGCTTAAGTCCATACAATGCCTTAAGCAATTTGTAGACAAATCCTGGGAAGTATGGATCCTCAAAGCCAGGTGGTTGTTGCACATAGACTTCTTCTTCCAATTCTCCATTCAGAAATGCACTCTTGACATCCGTTTGATAAACTTTAAAGTTTGAATGAGCAGCAAATGCCAAGAATATTCTGATGGCTTCCAATCTAGCAACAGGGGCAAATGTCTCATCATAATCAATGCCTTCCTGTTGAGAGTATCCCTTTGCAACCAACCTTGCTTTGTTTCTTACTATTACACCATCTTCATCCATCTTATTCTTCAGAACCCATTTTGTTCCAACAATGGTTCTATTCTTTGGTGTAGGCACAAGTTCCCATACTTTGTTCCTTTCAAATTGATTCAGCTCCTCTTGCATGGCAATAATCCAATCTGGATCTAACAGTGCATCATCAAGGTTCTTAGGCTCTACCTGAGATAGGAAATAGCCATAGAGACACTCATTCTGAGTTGCTCTCCTAGTCCTTACTCCTGCATTAGGATCTCCAATGATTTGCTCTGCAGTGTGTGATCTATCCCATTTCCTTGAGTGCTCAGCCTGATTTCTCATCCTTGATGTTGCTTCATCATCCAAATCATCATCCTGATTTCCTCCCCCTGTGAGGTTGCCACTACTCACAGGTGTGTCTTGGATGCTAGTTTCTCCACTGTTGATTGGCACAAATTCTTCTCTTGTATTATCATTCACTTGAGTCTGTTGAACTTGAGTTTCAACTTCAGTTTCAGTGTCTTCATCAGAATCATCTAGATTATCAAACTTCAATGGATCTTTATCTTCATCATTGGCTTCTTCTAGTCCAGGTAGTTTTCTGTCATCAAATGTCACATCTGTGCTTTCCATAATTTTCTTTTGACTGATGACATAAACTTTGTATGCAATTCTTTCCATACAATAGCCAAGAAAAATACCTTCAAATGCCTTTGCATTAAACTTACCAACATATTCAGAATTATCCTTCAATACAAAGCATTTGCTTCCAAAAGTATGAACATACTTTAGAGTGGGCTTCTTTCCAGTCATCAAGTTGTAAGGTGTCTTTCCAGTGTTTTTGTTGATGAGGGTTCTGTTCTGGATATAGCATGCATTGATTACAGCCTTAGCCCAAAAACATGTAGGCATCTTTGCATCAAGTAACATTGTTCTAGCAGCCTCAATTAGAGTTCTATTCTTCCTCTCAACAACTCCATTTTGTTGTGGAGTCCTTGGAGCTGAGAATTGCTAAGAAATACCATTTTCTTTACAGAATGCTTCAAGTATGGCATTTCTGAACTCTGTTCCATTATCACCTCTCAGTGCAATCACACTTGCATTGTTGGCCTTTGCTTCCTTGTCAACTTTCTTTATATGCTCAATGATTACTTGTGGAGCCTCATCTTTTGATGCCAGAAATTCCACCCATGTATACCTTGTAAAGTCATCAACCATCACCAAGGCATACTTCTTTCTTCCTAGTGACATAATATTGACAGGCCCAAACAAATCCATATGAATGAGTTGTAGGGGCTTGGTTATTGATGTCACTGTCTTTGACTTGTGGCTTGATCTTTTCATCTTTCCTTTTTGACAAGCCTCACACACTCCTTCTTGACAGAATTCAAGTGTGGGCATGCCTCTCACTAACTCTCTTTTGACTAGAGAATTAATGGCTTTGAAGTTCAGGTGTGATAGTTTCTTGTGCCACAGCCAACAATCTTCATTTGATGCTTTTAAGTAAAAGCAACAAATTTTGTCCTTGTTTGCAGAGTCCATATTGGCTACAAACAGGCTTCCTTTCCTTACTCCAGATAGAGCAAAATCACCAGTCTTCTTGTGGGTGATCAAACATTCATCTTTGTCAAAATCCACCTTGAATCCTCTATCAGTAAACTGACCAACACTTAGCAGATTATGCTTGATTCCCTTGACCAGTGCTACATCTTCAATGATGACATTTCCAACTTTTAACTTGCCATATCCCAATGTGTTACCCATGCTGTCATCTCCAAAAGCAACCATTGGGCCAGCCTTTTCCTCATACTGTGATAGCAGGGCCATATCACCAGTCATATGATTTGAGCATCCACTGTCCAAAATCCACATGACCTTCTTTTCACTTTCTTTGCCCTGCAAACACAAAGGTATTACTTCTCCTTTGGTACCCAAACAAGTTTGGGTCCATGTGACTTAGAAACAGTTTTATCATAAACAACATGCTTGTCAACTTTCTTGGTGTTAGTCTTCTTGTCACTGTTAGAAGTCTTAGAACCTGAGATTTCAGACTTAGGTGACAGAGGTACCTTCCTAGCTTTAGGAGGACTCGAAGACTTTGAACTGGTGTAGTGTGTGTGAGAATTGTGACTGATACAACCATCAATGAATTGCCTTCTCAAATTGAAACAACTAGTCATGACATTCATATTGCATGGCATACAGTCAAATTTATCACAAAATGGTGCATCTCTATGTCTTAGAGGCACAGAACAATCATAGAAAGGTTTAGACACACTACCAGCAGGTTTCTTGCATGCATGAGTTAAATGATTGGTACTGAAACAGTTCTGACAATTTTTCCTAGGGGCATTAGGCATATAGGCATAGTTGTTATCTTTGTTAATCCCTAACTTGCCATTTCTGTTATGTTTCTTCTTAGTCACTTTCTTCTCTGATTCACTCTTCCCAGCTGAAACAAACTTAACAAACTTCTTGGGTCTTATCCTATCACCTACTGGCTCCTTGGTCTTTGACTTGACACTCTCACTCTTGGAAGATGCTTGTTGTTCATTAGATTGTGCCTCATCCTCATCATTCAACATTTGTTTGATGAGTAAGGCATCCTCATCAATTTCAAATGTTGATTCCTTAAAAATTGGATTTTCAATCTTTTTCAAAATGTGAGGCACTTCCTCACGAACAACTGTGTCATCTTTAATGACAGCATAGCCTTTTTTCTGTTTAAGAGTGTCATAATCAAGTCCAATAGCAGCCTTGGGATTAGCTTCAATTTTCTCACAGTAGGATTGCACTAGACCAGATGATTTCTTGAAAGTTTTTAGTTTGAATTCATTTTCAGCTAATTCATCCCTAAGAGCCTTTTCAACCTGACTAGCACACAAAACCTTATTCTGCAGATATTCAACTTCTTTCTTAAGGTTTTCCACTTGCATAGCAGTTAGCTCAAGTTCCTCATTCTTTTTTATTAACATTTCATTTCTAGTAGACAGTTTAGTAATCTCTTCATTAGCAGCAGTCATACTAGTATGAATGTTAAACATCTCAACAGATAGTTGTTCAATCATGCATTTATACTCTGAAATAGACATGTCTATAGTAGTGAGAGATGGTACCTGAGGGTCTGATGGAGATGTGTCATCCTTAGAATTGGCCATCAAGGCATAATTGCAAAATTCTTGTTCCTCTCCATCACTGTCAGAATCATCCCAACACTTCCCTTCAGCTATGTAGGCCTTACCTTGTGTCTGCTTTTTCAGAAGGGCTTCATACTTAGCTTCGAGGTCAAGATAATCTCTATCCTTCTTTTTAGGCTTCTTGCATTCACTAGCAAAATGCCCTAGGTCATTGCATCTATAGCACCTTACAGATGACCTATCCACATGGCTGGTTTTGAACTTATTCTTGTTTGGTTTCACAGGTGCCTTGCTCCTGTTGAATGAATGGTTTTGGGTTTGAAGGGTTGATTCCTCTTAAATCTGATGTTTAGAAATTTTCTTGCCATGAAAGCATATGAAGTGTTTTCCATCCCATCTAGTTCTTCAAGAGTATAGAACTCATCTTCCTCCTTCTCCTCACCAGGTTCACTTACTTCAACTTCAGTTTCTTCATCTTCTACTACCTCCTCTATCCTCAATTGGCTTGTAGATGCTTCTAGGTCTTGAATAGATTTGTTGACAATCAGGGCACATGATGTATTTATGTTAGGAATAATTCATGAGTTGTGATGTTAAGAATAGAATTTTACTTATACTTCTTGTATATCCTGATTTATAAAGGATTTAGCACTTTATATAGGAAATATGTGTTAGACAGTTATATGTAAAGTTTAGTCATGAATGAACAGTGCATCGAGTACTACATGTCAGGAACTGAGATTGAATCCTGATATGTCAAGTTAACTACTGATCAAGTACTGATGGGATGGTCAGATCCTGATGTAAGATGGAATCCTGATATCAGTCATGTTACTGATGATGTCATTATGGATGCTACAGAAACTGGCAAGTGCTATAAAACAGGATCTTTGTTTGAGGAACAAGCAAGAAGATTTTATGAAGGAAAGAATTTTCTATTAATGGAAACTATCAACTGGACGGCAGAACATTGTCATGTATAGATTATCTTTATGTGATTAGTTGATAGGAAGCATTATAAATACTCTCTCTATATCATTGTAAAAGGTGTTCGTGAGGTTTGTAATCGTAAATATACGAGAGTGCAAATAGAGAGAAATTTATATTGTCAGTAGCTGCTAAAGGTATTTGTACACCTTTGGTAGAGTTTGTATTTGATCTTATTAATACAAACAGAATTTGATTCATTCGTTTATTCTTGTTCATATAACCAAGCAAAAATCAGACACGATTATATAACTTGTATTCAACCCCCCTTCTACAAGTTATTCGAGTTAACAATTGGTATCAGAGTAGGTTGATTTCGAATAATCATAAAGATCTGCAATCATGTCTGGTTACAAGGATGGGAATACTAAGATTCCTATGCTCAAGAGAAACGAATATACTCTATGGGAAGTAAAGATGTTGCATCATCTGGAAGCAACAAATCCTGATTATCTTGACAGAATCAGAGATGGACCTTTTATCCCAACTAAGGTTGTTGGACAAGCAACTGTTGATGGTCAAGTTGTTCCAGAACATACAGCAGAGAAGCCAAAATATGAGTGGTCAGATAAGGACAAGGAGAATGTTCTTAAAGATGTTAAAGTGAGAAACATATTATTTAACAGTCTTGATTCTGTTCTCACTAATTATGTTCTCTCTTGTAAAACTGCTAAGGATATATGGGACAATCTTAAGGTTCACTGTGAAGGAACTAAGCCTGTCAGGAAGAATATGAGGACACTACTTATACAACAGTATGAGTACTTTGAATCCAAGTCTGGTGAGTCACTTACTGATACCTTTGATAGGTTTACAAAACTCATCAATGAGATGGCCATGCATGGTAAATATTATGACTTGGAGGATATGAATACAAAGTTCATGAAAGCTTTGCCTGATTTCTACAATGAGAAGATATCTGCGATTGAGGAAGCTAATGATCTGGATGAGATATCATTAGAGGTAGTGTATGGAAAACTGAGAGCTTATGAGAAGACTGTTGCACTTACTGCTCAATCTGAATTAAAGAAGCTTCCGGAAGAACAGCATGAAGAGATTGCTATAAAGAACTCAAGGAAGAAGAAAAGCAAAGAAAGTTCTGAGTCAGAGACTACTGATATGGACTCTGACAACAATGATTCTGAATCTGAGATGCAGGAACTCTTTTCTATGTTTGCTAAAGCTTTCAAGAAAGGAAGATTCAACAGGAGAAGATTTAGCAAAGGACCTTTTCAAAAGAAGGAGGAGAAGAAGAGTGACAAAGGCAAAAGTACAATTGTCAAGCTTGATAAAGCCAAGATCAAGTGCTTTAATTGCAGTGAGCTTGGGCACTTTGCTAGTGAGTGTAAGAAGCATAAGAATTCAGGAAAGGGTAATGTACTTATGGTCACACAGAAGGATTGGGCTGATTCCAGTGATTCTGAAGATGAAGTGGATTATGACAACATTGCACTGATGGCAAATGTTTCAGATAAACCTGGATCTCCAAAGAAAACTTCTCCATCCTCTGTTAAGGTATCACTTCACTCTCTTGATTCATTTGATAACTTAAATTCTGATGAAATTAGATCTATCCATGCTGAGTTTAAGAATCTTATGACTAATTTTAGAATTCTTACTTGTGAAAGAGATGAACTTAAGGTTAAGAATGATAAATTAGTTGATAGAAATAATTTTCTTGAATCTGAGTTAATTCAAATGGAAGAATACAAGTTAAGTTCTGACAAAGCTAAGCATGATTACAGTGTTATTCTTGAGGCTTATGACTATGTCAGAAAAGAACTAGAGGAAGAGAGAGATGTGATTAAGACCATTAACATTTCTGGTAAAAAGACACAAGAAATAATCGAAAATGGAATTCGTGGTAAGGTTAATGGTTTAGGTTTTGATAAGGCTAGACAAGAAGAAAAAGTAGCTATTGTCAATGATGATAGTAAAATAGAAGCTAGCACATCTAAATCTGAAGGTAAGAAAATTGTTTCTGAACATAATCATTTTAAATTTGTTAATTCAAAAGGTACCCCTGTTGTACACAAAAGGATTAACAATAGTAATTCAGATGAGAAAGTGTTAGAGAAACCTAAGAATGTAAACATAGGGTTTCTGTCTAAGTCTCAGTTGAAACAGAGATTAGATGGTCTTTCAGAGTCTAGCAAGATCAAAAGAAATAGGAATGGAAAAGAAGGTATTAACAAAGAGAATAGTTACAAGAATGTACCTGATGCACCTAGGAAAAAATGCTATAAGTGTGGAAATCATAATCATTTGGCCCTAGACTGCAATCAAAAACCTTCTTGGAAAACTGAGTCCAGATTCCCCAAGACTCAGAAAATTCAATACCAACCACAGAAAGCTTGTTATCATTGTGGTAGTTTACTTCATTCCATTTACATGTGTAGATAATATCATGAACTGTATTATGACTATTATTCTCTGAAATCTGAAACTCCTAGTCACAAACAGTTTGTGAAATCATAGTCTAAGGTTGACTCTGCAACAGGTAAAGTAAAGGCAAAATCTTTAAAGCCTATTGTTTCTAAATCTAGTAAGAAAGGATCCAATCAAAGTTGGGTCCTAAAAAATTCTAACTAGTTACTTTTTGTTTGCAGGGCACAGGAAAGAAGCATTCAATTATCTTGGACAGTGGATGCTCTGGACATATGACTGGAAAGAAGTCCCTGCTTACAAATTTTGAGAGGAAAGCTGGCCCAGTAATATCTTTTGGAGATGGCAACAAAGGAGAAACTCTGGGATATGACTCAATTGTTTTGGGGAATGTCATTATAGAAAATGTAGCACTGGTTGAAGGCTTGAAACATACTCTTTTAAGCATAAGTCAACTGGGTGATAAAGGTTACAAATCAATCTTTGACAGAGAAGGATGCAAAATCTTGAATATGCAGAATGGAGACATTGTTCTAACTGGTCAAAGACATGGTAACATATATGAAGCCAGCTTAAGTGATACATATAAAGGAATTGTTAGATGTCTCTACAGCAAAGCAACAAGTGATGAAAGCTGGAATTGGCACAAGAAACTCTCACATCTCAACTTCAAGAAGCTTAATCAACTTGTCAAGCACAATCTGGTGAGAGGCCTACCTCAGGCAAATTATGTGCAAGATGGACTTTGTGATGCATGTCAGCTTGGAAAGCAAAGAAGAACCACTTTCAAGAGCAAGACTGAAAATTCAATTACTGAACCATTTCACATGCTACATCTTGATCTGTTTGGTCCAGTAAACATTATGTCTATCAGCAAGAAAAGATTTGCTCTAGTGATATTGGATGATTTCACAAGGTTCACATGGGTGTTCTTTCTACACAAGAAGGATGAAGCTCCTCAGCAAATCATTGAACTTGTCAAGAATATTAAGAATAGCTCTGAGTACAAAGTCAAAGTACTTAGGAGTGACAATGGTACAGAATTCAAGAATTCTACAATGGAGGAGTATTGTGCAGACAATGGAATCACTCAACAATTTTTTGCACCTGGTACACCTCAGCAAAATGGTGTAGTGGAAAGAAATAACAGGACTCTCATAGAGGCAGCAAGAACCATGCTTGCAGATGCAAAACTTCCAACCTATTTTTGGGCAGAAGCTATTAACACTGCATGTTTCACTCAAAACTGTACGTTGGTAAATAGTCATGGAAAAACTCCCTATGAGATGATCAAAGGAAAGAAACCAAGTGTGAAATACTTTCACATCTTTGGATGTAAATGCTATGTCCTAAAAGTTCATCCAGAACAACTTGGAAAATTTGAAGCCAAATCGGATGAAGCAATCTTTCTAGGATATTCAGCATCTAAGGCCTTCAAGGTTTATAATCTCAGAACTCACATTGTTATGGAATCAATTCATGTTGCATTTGATGATAAGAAATTTAGAATTATGCAAACTGATGAGAGTCATGACAAATTGGAATTTGAAAATCTGAAGAATTCTGAGATACTCTCCAGTGATGATGAAGGTTCTCCAGAAGGAATTTCTATTGCTTCTCAAAGGAATGCTACTATTGAGGGGGAGCAAATGAATCAAGAAGAACACAGTGATCATCAGGAGCAGACTAGCTATTCAGAGTTTACTCCATCAGGAACTGATCTTTCAGAGTCTATTAAGGAAAGATCAGTAACTAGTAGCAATATGGAATCTACTGATTCTATTGATCAAAGGGGAGTTATTGAAGGCAGAGAGAATTCTTCTACAAGAGATACCACTAACTTAGGGGGAGAGACTAGCAGAGTCAATCTACCACCTGTTAGAAAATGGACAAAGGATCATACTGAAGATTTGATTATTGGTGATCCAAATAGTGGTGTTCGAACTAGAAGATCAATTCAAAATGAATGCTTGTATAGTTTGTTAGATATTGATTCAAGTGATGATCAGGATCTGGGCATTACTGATCAGATACTGATGCTGATGTCATCAGTAATACAACGTCAGTATTGGACTGTCATCAGGATTAGAAGCTGGTCAGTATTTCATGAAGATTCTCATCAGACCAGAGATCAAGGAAGATTGATATGTCGGTTCCTAGATTGTAGGAATGCAGCTATCATACAAGATATGCATTCAGAAATATATGTAATTGATTTAGAATATCTTGTAATTGATAGTGTAACTGTGTACTCTATATAAACACAGTTTAGGTTTTACATTAGAGTAATCGCTTACACGATTTATCTTGTAACCTAGCAGCTCTTAAGAACATAAGAATTTCTTAAGAGAGTTTTGTAACAGTTTTATATCAGAATTAATAAAGCTGTTATTGATTCATACTTGTGTTATTTGTTTAAGTCGAAAATCTTATACAATTGTATTCAACCCCCCTTCTACAATTGTTATTTACTGGGCAACAATTGGTATCAGAGCTAAACTGATTAATATTAATCAAAAACGATCTTAAGATGTCGACGAGCAAGTATGAAAGCATCAAAATTCCAATTCTCAAGAAAACTGAGTATCCAACATGGAAAGTGAAAATGATGATGTATCTGGAAGCAACTGATCCTGACTATCTTGATAGGATCAATGATGGACCATTTCTTCCAACAAGACTAGTTGCAAGAACAGAGACTGTTGCTGAACACTATGTCATTAAGGCAAAGAGTGAGTGGACGACAGAGGAAAAGGCTCAAGTACTCAAAGATGCAAAGGTAAAAAATATTTTGCATAACAGTCTTGATAATGTCATGTCAAACAGGGTAATAGCATGCAGGACTGCAAAGGAAATTTGGGATACTTTAGAAACCCAATGCCAAGGTACTGAATCTATCAAAAGAAACAGAAGGGCTCTGTTGATTCAGGAGTATGAGCAGTTTGATGCTAAATCTGATGAAAGCCTTACTGATATGTATGATAGATTTCTGACTTTACTGAACAATCTATCACTAGTTGGCAAAGAGTATGATCTAGAGGACTCAAACACCAAGTTTCTCAGAGCTCTAACTGAGGAGTGGGATACTCAAGCTTCAATCATAAGGCATCAATATGATTTGAAGATGCTGTCTCTTGATGAAGTCTATGGAATGCTAAGAACCCATGATCTTGAGGTTCAACAGAGGAAGAACAAGAAAAGTGTCAAAGCAAAATCTATTGCTTTGAATGTTGAATCAAAATCAAAGGGAAAAGCTAAGGAGGTTTCTAACAGAAAGAGTAGAGTGGAAGAGTCAATTCCTGATGACTCATCATCAGATACTAATACTGAGTCTGATCCTGATACTGATGGTGACTCTACTGATTCTGATATGATGGAAATGGTTGCTATGATAGTCAAGGGCTTCAAAAAGATGAAGTTCAGAAAGGCTAGGAAGCAAGGGAAATTTCAGAAGAAAACCTTCAATGCTGACAAAGACAGGTACAAGAAGAAAGAAGGTAAAAGCAGCAAATTTGACAAGTCAAAAATCAGATGCTATAACTGTGATGGAATGGGTCATTTTGCAACTGAGTGCAAGAAGACCAAAACCAAAGCTCTCATTTCTTCAAGCAAGGATTGGATGGACTCATCATCTGACTCTGAAGAAGAAAAAGTGAATTATGCTTTGATGGCTAAAACTGATGAGACTTCTGCTGGTGAAAATAAGGTATCTGAAGTTTTGTTTGATTTTGATACTAATAATGTCTCTGAGCTAAGATCTTTTTTAAAATCTCTGCATATTAGTTTTAGGAGTCAATCTCTTGAAAACACTAGAATAAAATCTGATATGGCAGAGGTTGTTAAGAGAAATGATCATCTAGAAGCTGAGTTATTTTTCTTGCAGGAAGTTCAAGCAGAATGTGATAATGTTAAACACATGAAACATGAAACAGAGTTTAAATGTAATGAACTTGAAATGCAACTTAAAGAGGCAAATGAAAAACTCAGAACCTGGACACATTCTGGTACAAAAACTCATGAAATTATTTCTGATAAAAATTGGAAAGAGTGTCTAGGTTATAAGCGAGAGAATGAAAAAAAGGACAAAGAAAAGGTTGTTTCATCTAATCCAGGAAGAGTTATAGTTGATGACTCAACAAATCCAAAAACCTACAGATATGTTACAGACAGTACTAAAACCAAATTAAAACCTGTTAATTACGTGTATCCAGAAATTCCCAAATCTACTTCAGAAAAGGGATCTACTTCTACACATTATTCTGAGTCTAGAACTGTCAAAAACAAAAATGTAGGTCTTTTGTCCAAGAAACAATTAAGGGATAGAATCTGTGATGTAACAGATAGGAAGAGAATTCCAACTGTCAAAAGGAACAGGAATGGTAAAGTTGGAATAAACAAGGAGAATAATTATAAGTATATTCCAAATGCACCAAGAAAAGTATGCTTTAACTGTGGTAACTCTAATCATCTTGCTATTGATTGCAGGAGGAGTAAAAAGAAGCCAACTGTAGTTCCTAAGTCTGACATTAGGAATAAATCAGTATTTTATAAACCACAGAATCCTTGTTTCCATTGTGGCAGTAAATGGCATTCTATTTATACATGTGAAGAATACCATAATTTGTACTATAATTATTATGAGCCTTTGCCTAAGTTCAATAAAAGTGCAAATTTTGGAAAAACAAAGAACTTGAATACTAATCATGCATCTGTTAAGAAAAAGATTAATTCTGATGGACTTAATCCTGATGAAGGTGTCTTTACAAGAAAATCTTCTGTTGCTAAAAATGTTAAGTTGCATGAAAAGAGAACCCAACAAGTGTGGGTTCTTAAAAATTCTAACTGAGTTCTTTGTGATTCTGATTGCAGGGTAAAAAGAAAAATGTGTTAGTCATGGATAGTGGATGCTCTGTGCACATGACTGGAGACAAAACCTTGCTATCAGAATTTGAGGAGAAGGCTGGCCCAACTGTGTCTTATGGAGATGGCAACATTGGACAAACTTTGGGATATGGCAGTATTGTAATTGGAAATGTTATCATTGAAAAAGTAGCTCTGGTGAAAGGACTCAAGCACAATCTGTTAAGTGTCAGTCAAATCACAGACAGAGGTTATCATGTCAATTTCAATGATACTCATTTTGAAGTTATCAGCAAATCTTCAGGAAAGGTTGCATTAACTGGTCAAAAACATGGTAACATTTATGAAGCCAACCTTCACACCAATACTGAAAATCCAACTACATGCCTCATCAGTAAAGCTTCTGTAGATGAAAGTTGGAATTGGCATAAGAAGCTTTCTCATCTCAACTTCAACAATATAAATGAGTTGGTTAAGAAAGACTTGGTAAGAGGATTACCAAAGGCTCTATATACTCCTGATGGACTCTGTGATGCTTGTCAGAAGGCTAAACAGAGAAGGACATCATTCAAGAGTAAATCTGAATCCTCAATTGATGAACCATATCACATGCTACACCTTGACTTGTTTGGACCAGTGAATATTATGTCCATCAGTAAGAAAAGGTATACTCTAGTCATTGTTGATGAATATACTAGATTTACATGGATTTATTTTCTGCACAGAAAAGATGAAACTGCTGAAATACTGCTGGACCATGTTAGACTTATTGAAACTGGCACAAAATACAAAGTCAATATTTTGAGAAGTGATAATGGGACTGAATTCAAGAATTCAGCAATGGAAGAGTTCTGCAAATACAAAGGAATAGTTCAACAATTCTCTGCTCCTGGCACACCTCAGCAAAATGGAGTAGTTGAAAGAAAGAACAGGACTCTTATTGAAGCTGGCAGAACTATGTTGGAGGAAGCTAAACTACCTACATATTTCTGGGCAGAAGCAGTCAACACAGCTTGCTATACTCAGAACATCACTCTAATTAACAGACATGGTGTAACTTCTTATCAGATGATTAAGGAAAAGAAGCCAAGTTTGAAGCATTTACATGTGTTTGGCTGCAAGTGCTTTGTTCTAAGACCTCATCCTGAATAGCTAGGAAAATTTGAGACAAAAGCTGATGAGGCCATCTTTATTGGCTATCCAACAACAAGAGCCTTTAAAGTCTACAATCTATGAACAAAGACAGTCATGGAGTCTATTAATGTATCTTTTGATGATAGAAAGATAACAGGAATAAAAGAAGACTCTCATGATAGTTTGATTTTTGCAAATGAAGCTACCAAGAATTCTGATGAAGTCATGTCAGATACTGATACTCTGTCAGATCCTGACGATCAATCAATTTCTGATCGAACACCTGTTACTGATGATGACTCAAATAATGCAAATGTTGAGGGGGAGCAAGAGCGAGACATCACCAGTACTGATACAACTCAAACATCAAGTAGAGACTCATCAGAAACAAATTCAAGTGACAATCCTGACAGTATATCAGGAAGAGATAGCACTATCTCAGGGGGAGCTTCTAGCAATTCTAGTTCTTTTGAAGATAACACCAATCCAGGGGGAGCATCCAGTTCAAGATATGACTTACCATTAGCAAGGAAATGGACTAAAAGTCATACTCCTGATTTAATCATTGGGAATCCTGAAGCAGGTGTTAAAACAAGAAGTGCAACTCAGAATGAATGCTTATATAATAACTTTCTGTCAAAAGAGGAGCCTAAGAAAGTTGAAGATGCACTTAAGGATGCTGATTGGGTGACAGCTATGCAAGAAGAACTAAATGAGTTTGAAAGAAATGAAGTCTGGAAACTTGTACCAAGGCCCAAGGGTAGGTCTATTGTGGGTACAAAGTGGGTATTCAGAAACAAGACTGATTCAGATGGCACAATTGTGAGGAATAAAGCAAGACTAGTAGCAAAGGGGTATTCTCAACAGGAAGGATCTAGCCCACAAGAACCTGAACTTCAAAGTAGTTCAGAAGCTATTGCAGATCCAGTCACACAAGAACCACCTACTCAAAGTGTTGGTGCAGACATTTCTGAAGGAATAGTCACACAAGAACCACCTTCTCAAAGGGAAGGTGAAGACAAGAACATTCCTGCCCCACAAGAACCATCTTCTCAAAGTGAAGATGCTGGCAAAATCACATCAGCAGGGGAGTTTCCTGACAATGCTCAAGGGGCTTCTGAAATTGAAATTGAACTAGCTAGAAGTCTGGCAGATAAAGCTGCTCATGATTTGCACATTGCTGAATGTGATGAAGTGATTGATGACACTGCATTTGATGGAAGCACACAAGAACCTTTGACTCAAAGTGTTGAAGAAGCTTCAAAACCTCAGACTACACAAGAACCATCAGTAGAAAATACTGATGCAAGTCATGCTATAGTTGCAGTGGTCAATCCTGATGTAAGTACTACTGATCCACTTATTCCATTGCTTATTGAGCCAATTTCAGCAAGGCCAATGGATTCTTTAACTACTTCATCAGGTAACATCTCTATCTCTACTTCCTTTACTACTGATAGTATGATTACAGATAGACCTGATAAAAGGGATACCTCTATTTGTATGACTTCAGACCACTCTTCTCAGCCACCTCTTATTTCTTCACATTTAATGAGTCAGAACCTTTCTTGTGAGATTGAGAGTGAACATTTAGAGAAAAAGAAAAGTGATGAGAGGCAGTCTCCTGAACTGGCAAAAGAAGAGGTAGAACAGAGTGAGAAGTTGTTAACTTCTAGTGAGGTAGAAGTTGCTATTGAAATTAATTAGGTAACATTGTGAGAAGTGATGAGATCACTTTAAAAGAAATGAGAGATTTAGGAAATGTTACTAATCTGTCTGCAGGACATCAGGACTCACCAACTGCATCTACTGGTGATTTGAAAATGAAAGGTGTTATGCATCCTGATGATAATGTTGATGATAAACTTCCTGAGGCTGATGGTAGCTCAGATGATGATAAAGATGATGATCATGCTAATGCTGATCCTGAGACAATTCAAATGCAGGCAGCAATAAAAGCAAGTCTCTTATCTACTTATGGGTCTTCGAGTAGGTATATGCAGTCTGTTACTCAAGAAGATTTCAGAGGGGAGTACAGTTCCATTCTCCCTCCTGATACTCGAGCTGCAAGGGGATATGAATGGGATACTGAATGGAATCAGCCGAATGCTGAGATGAATTTTCAAAAATGCTCTTTTTCATTCTGGTCATATTGCCACGAGGATGCCAACTCCTGAACTCAAGGCTCTTCTCAAAACTAATGCTCTTCTAGCAAAGGGATTGAAGAGTGAGCTTGACTCTATGAAGGTTGTTACTGATAAATTTCAAGCGGGTATTCAAACATCTGTTTCTATATCTGCTACTGCTTCTCAAGCACGTCTTCTTGCTGATGATATTAAAGCACTTGACAAGAAAATGGATTCCAGAATGACTGTCTTGGAATCAAAAGTTGATAATATTGATGAAACCCTCAAGCTTATCTTGTCTTTCTTCATTGAAGAAGATGCCGATGTCAAAAAGGGGGAGAAGATAGTCAAAACAAAATGCTCACCTAATCCAGTGGTACAAAAGGATGATGATAATTCTGGAAATGATGGTGGTGCTAAGTCACATAAAGTTGAAACCTCTGATGCTGCTTTAGTAACAAAGAGATCTAATACTCAAACTATGCAGTCAACTCATGTTTCTAGATCTGGTAAGAAGATAGTGACAACAATGGTGCAATCTCAGAATCCAAAAGAAGAACAGTTCGTGACATCTGATCAAACTCTGTCAACCATTCCTGAGGATGATGTGTATGTGGAACAGGATGAAGATGCTGCTAATCTGTTTCATAAACTTGACACTGGGGATGGTCGTGTTCTTAAGCTGTTTCATAAAGACAAAAGAGTTCAACAGTATCATGCTGAGAAGACACTTATCTTATCTACTGGAGAGAATCCAAACATGACTACTGATGAGTTCTTAGAAGAACAGAACAGGATTCTTGGAGAGATTGCAAAACAAAATGAAGCTCTTGCTGCAAGAAGAGGAAGAGGCAGAGGAGGAAGATACAGAAGTAGAGGAAGGTTATCTGCTCAAACAAGTACAAGGCAAACAAGATCTAGTGGAATCAAATTGAAAGATGTTTCTGAAAATGAAAAGAAGAAAACTCCACTATCTCTTGCATTAACTCCAGACAACAGATTCAATGCTCCTGAAGAAATTGAAGAGGAGATATTGCCTTTAAAAAGAAAGAGTAAGGTAGTTGTTCAATCTACTGCATCTAAAGAGAAGTCAGTCTTTGATTCAATTCCTGATGTTGTCTCTAATTCTGAAGAAGCTGAAATTTTAAAAGAACTTAAGATTATGATTCTTAAGGTTGTGGTTGAATTTCACAATATGGAAGTTATTGAAGATACACTAGAGTATGAACAAGAGAACTTCAGAAGATTTGATAGAGAAAGTGAAATCAGAGCTAAAGCCAGAGAAGCAGAAAGGATAACAACCAGAGACTACTTGAGAAATGTTCTTAGATCAAACAGAAATTTATGGTATGATAAAGATAAATCTGTTCCTGAACATCAGCAGGATTATCCAACAGATGAGAAGAAGAAGAGTAAGAAAAAGGAGAAGAATGAGTGTGATTATAGGAAACCGGTTGTTTTCAAATCAGCAGGACTGATAACAGAGTCTTCTTTGATTAATGAATCTTTATTGATTGTTAAATCAAAGTCTACTACATTTATTGTTGAAAGTCCACCAAAATGGGTGAGTATGCAATCTGGTTTGAAAGGATTGGAACCTGGCACAAGAGGAGGAGTTGGGTATAGTCTTGCACAAATTATTTTCATTGTACAAACTGATCAACATGATTTAGTTGACAAGATTGGTGATGAGTTAACTGTTGATCATCTCTGGAAACTTGAAACTGTTGCTATCATTGCTGATTGTCATGCTGGTGCAAAGAAAATAGAAAAGATGTTGTACTTCATGAAAGATAAAAGTGTGAAGAAGATTTCTATTCATGAATTGTTGTGCAAATCTGTAAAAGAGCTGAAATATGTTTTGTATCTTCTCAGAAGTAAAAGAATCAATGTTAAAGAAAGAGAAGTTTACTACAATTGGTTTGTTATGATTTACAGAACAATTAGGCAGAGGTTTATGGATGGAGGAACGAGGTATGATGGCAATTATATTCCTATGTACTTAAATTTAAGAGACATAGAGGTTGAAATGAAGAAAGGTACAGCTGTTAGAGAAGTGTATCTAGGCATGGAACAACTGTCTCTAAATCCAGATGGGAAGAAAATTGCTTATGTGTTGCTAGGTGACTTAGATCTTCCAAGAAGCTCAATTCAGAATCTCAGGGCAGCTATCTATCCGAGTAATGAGGAAGATGAAGAACTCAAAAATCTGAAGAAGAAACTGATTCAAATTCTTGAAAGCAAGGAAGAAGAATTGTTATCTGAATTCTTGAGGTTGAATCTGTTTTATCAAAGAATTTCTGAAACTGTTCCTGATGATTTTTAGAAGGTATTTTGTTTTGAGTTTTTGACATCTTTGAATCAAGGAATTTGTGCTTTGTTTATAAAGAACAAATTGGGGGAGATTGTTAGATATTGATTCAAGTGATGATCAGGATCTGGGCATTACTGATCAGATACTGATGCTGACGTCATCAGTAATACAACGTCAGTATTGGACTGTCATCAGGATTAGAAGCTGGTCAGTATTTCATGAAGATTCTCATCAGACCAGAGATCAAGGAAGATTGATATGTCGGTTCCTAGATTGTAGGAATGCAGCTATCATACAAGATATGCATTCAGAAATATATGTAATTAATTTAGAATATCTTGTAATTGATAGTGTAACTGTGTACTCTATATAAACACAGTTTAGGTTTTACATTAGAGTAATCGCTTACACGATTTATCTTGTAACCTAGCAGCTCTTAAGAACATAAGAATTTCTTAAGAGAGTTTTGTAACAGTTTTATATCAGAATTAATAAAGCTGTTATTGATTCATACTTGTGTTATTTGTTTAAGTCGAAAATCTTATACAATTGTATTCAACCCCCCTTCTACAATTGTTATTTACTGGGCAACATAGTTACTTTCTCTCAAAGAATGAACCTAAGAAGGTTGAAGAAGCCTTACAGGATCCTGAATTGCAATGCAGGAGGAGTTAAATGAGTTTGAGAGAAAAAAAGTCTGGAAACTGGTACTAAGACCTAAAGATAGATCTATTGTTGGTGCAAGATGGGTTTTCAGAAACAAGCTAGATGAATCTGGTATGATTGTAAGAAACAAAGCAAGACTGGTGGCCAAGGGTTATTCTCAGGAAGAGGGCATTGATTATGATGAGACCTTTGCACCTGTAGTAAGATTGGAAGCAATCAGAATGTTTCTTGCATTTGTAGCTCATTCAAAATTCAAGGTATACCAGATGGATGTAAAGAGTGCTTTTCTAAATGGCAAACTTGATGAGGAAGTGTATGTGGAACAGCCACCTGGATTTGTTGATCCAAAGTTTCCAAATCATGTCTACAAACTTGACAAGGCACTCTATGGACTAAAGCAGGCACCAAGAGCATGGTATGAGACTTTGTCTAAATTTCTTCTTGAAAACGACTTCACAAGAGGTACAATTGACAAAACTCTATTCTTTAGAAAGATAAAAGGTGAATTGCTTTTAGTTCATGTTTATGTTGATGATATCATATTTGGTTCTACTAATGAAAAATTGCGTGCTAAGTTTAGCAAGCTTATGCAATCTAAGTATCAGATGAGCATGATGGGTGAATTAAATTATTTCTTTGGCTTGCAGGTCAAACAGACTGAGACTGGTATTTTCATTAATCAGTCAAAGTATATCAAAGATCTTTTAAGAAGGTTTGACTTTCAAGACTGTGCAGTTGCAAAAACACCCATGGCAACAGCCACTAAACTAGACTCTGATCCTAAGGGAAAGAGTGTGGATAATACTAGTTATAGAGGCATGATAGAATCATTGTTATATCTAACTACAAGTAGACCAGATATAATGTTTTCTACCTGTTTATGTGCTAGATTCCAAAGTGATCCTAAGGAATCTCACTTAATTGCTGTGAAGAGAATTTTTAGATATCTCAAAGGAACTCCAAATCTTGGTTTGTGGTATCCTAGAGAATCTGATTTCTTCCTAATTGGCTATTCAGACTCTGATTATGCAGGGTGTAAGATAGACAGGAAAAGTACTACAGGTACATGTCAATTCTTGGGAAATAGATTGATTTCTTGGGCAAACAAGAAGCAACAATCTGTCTCAACCTCAACTGCAGAAGCTGAGTACATAGCAGCAGGCAGTTGTTGTGCACAGCTTCTTTGGATAAGAAATCAGTTGATGGATTATGGTATGACACTTAGTAATATTCCTATGTTTTGTGATAATACTAGTGCTATCAAAATTGCAGAAAATCCAGTTCAACATTCAAGGACTAAGCACATTGATGTCAGGTATAATTTTATTAGAGAACATATTGAGAATGGTACTGTGGAACTTCATTTTGTTCCTACTGACAAACAGCTTGCAGATATTCTAACTAAACCACTTGATGAGACTACATTCAGTAGATTAGTAAGTGAGTTAGGAATGTTAAATTTCTAGATCTTTAACATCTGCAAAAGTAGCAAGGTATGTTGTTTTTAGCTTATAGACTTGATATTCTTGTCAGGATCTATATTTGATTGTTAAATGCTTTAGCTATAACACTTTGCCTTGATAAATTTCAGTATGATAGACTTGTTAATAATCATCAGGATTAGAATTGTTATCAGGATGCTGATGTCATCAGTATTGTGTCAGTATCAGGATTGTGAAAATTGTTTCAGATCCTGACGTTTACTTTGTGTAGTAATCTAATTCTATGATGTGTTAAGTCTATGCCAGCAAGTTTTAATATTTGCATACTGATAATTTATACATCATTCAATAATCAAAAGATAAGTAGATAATAAGAAATTGTATTTTCATTAATTGAAAGCATTACATACATGGAAATAAAATACAACATCTTTTTGTCTAACTTCTACTGATAATCCTGTACTTGTCTAATGATATGGATTCTGAGATACAGGACAAGGAGCATCAAGAAATCCATCAGGGGATTTGAACAGCCTCATCTACTCTTGGATTCCTTGTCTGGGCGACTTGAATGAGAGTAGCTAACTGAAATGAATAGCATCTCCATCAAGATCAACCTCAGACTCTCGGCCAAATTCTTCATCCTCAAGTTTTGAGGAGGTTAGGGGAAGATTGTATCCAACAGATGGATGTTCTAGTAGAAACCTCTGGATATTATCTAAAACTACTCCATCCATGACTAGTTCGATGAGAAAAGTCGTCTCTTCAAAGAGATGATCAAGAACAGGATGTTCATCGACTGTGAAAAACCTAAAGAATGGGTTTGAATGGAGTTTTGGTTTGAGAATCATTATTGAGAAGAAAAGAAATTGAAAGGTTTATGGAGAATGGCATAAGGCATCTGTTTCTTTTATAGAAAGACGTGAGAAGCTGAACAGTCACTTGGAACTATCAATGAAGTCAGATGCTAATTATCGCGTGTGACTGTATTTCTTGTATTTTCAAGAAATGTCGAATATATCTAACCAATTGATTTTGTTCAGATTAATTGTTTATTTCTTTTTCAGATATAAATAAAAAAAATGCTACGTGGAAACTCCATTTAAGTCTCTGGAAACAGGATGATATTGATCAGGATTTCAAGTGTGACCATCAGGATTTGAGAATTATTATTTTTAAATCACATTGCATTTTGTGATTATTTTGATGGAAGGTCACAACAGGAAAAGGAAGCTGATCAGTATTGATTTTTTATCTTGATAATACCCTGATTTATTTTATGAAAATCAATTTTGGATTTTATTTTCCAAAAATCGTGGGTAACCGCACTTTTCAGGGACTGACACCTGTCAATCTACGTGTCGACGTGGGATAGTGGTCTGAAAGATTTGTGAAATATATTTGTTTTGAAACTCTAATCGTGTAATTGCTTTCTCTAATTTTACATTCTCTAAAGTAAAAACACTCTCGAGTTTTCAAAATCATTAATCCATTTCAAGAATTTTTCAAGTTCTTTTCAGATCAAAAATGGCAGCTCAAAGAAGATTACCTAAGTCAGTAGCCTTCAAGTTTGGTGACTTCGATTTTATGACGAACAATCATGTAGCAGCTATCACCAACAAGGAAGGAGTATTAACTGATTTTCATCCAATCATGAACTTTCTGGCATATGGACCATTAAGTTATGCATTGACAACATCTCCACAGATTAATCAAGCAGCTGTTACATAAGCTTGGGAGAAGGCTGAGGTAATTGATTCTACTCAGAGTCAATCAGGTAAGATTGTTCTACACTTAGGACAAGATTCTTTTGATATTACTGAATCTGTTGTTAATTCAGTACTTCACTTACCTGTTAGTTTGAATTATGAGAATGTATCTGATGATGATGTAAGAACTATGTTATCTATATTAGGTTATAATGGACCTTTAGATAACATGAGCCAGTTAAGAAGATCTTGTCTTAGGAAAGAGTGGTCTTTCTTCTTTGATCAATTAGCTAAATGCTTTACTGGTAAATGTAGTTCTTTTGATCAAATTACTTCTGTTACTTCACATATTGCTTACAGTTTGCTTTATGATAGAGTAATAAACATTGGTCACATTATCTTAAGTCAGATGTGTATTAAACTTGGGTCAAGAGATCAAAACAGGAAAATGGTTTATTATCATAGATTTATGTAAATGTTTATTAACCATTTTATTCCTGATGTTGAAACTAGATTTGGTAGAGAACATTGTGTTTCTTCTTATGTACAACAAAAGAGAATTTTCTCTGACATTACAAAGAAGAACAATGAAAAGAATCTAGATGAAATACCTGCAATTCATTATCCACATCATGTTCAGGTAATTCTTAAAACTCATCTTCCTACTCTCTACAATTCTTCTTTCTTTTGTGGTGAAATGGTTCAGGAATCTCATTTGAAGGAGAACCCACCTGTGTCTACCCAAGTAGCCCAAAACATTATAGTCTCTGAAATAATTCAAGAACAAAGTTTTAATCCACAGCCTATTGTTTCAAAGAAACCAACCTCTGATGTTTCTCAAAAGACATCAGTTGTAAGGAAGAGAAGATTTGTTGTGTTAAGTAGTAGTAGTTCTAGTGAAGATGATGATAATATATCTCTTGCTGAGAGAGAAAAATTGAAGGCTGCAATTCGACTTTCTAAGCTAGGACAAAGAGATGAAGCACCTAGTCACAGCCAGGCTGCAGTTTCTCAAAAGACTGTAGTACTTAAAAAGGGAAAACAGTTACTGGATACTGTCTCTCAAAAGACTATGTCTATTGAAAAAGGATCTCATCCCAAGATCACTTCTGTGTCTACACCTCTTGAGTCTTCTCAGGATAAATCTTTTGCTCACTATACCAGGAGAACAAGGAGAAAGATTCAATTGTCACCTACACACACAGAGTCTAGTCCAACTAATATCATGCAGGTCTCTACAAATGAAGCTACAATCAAGTCAGCAAATGACCATAGATATTTGGATATTGATTCTTCATGGGAAACTACATTATCATACAGACTGGCTATGGGAGTAATTTCTCTCAAAGTGAAGTTGTCAAGGCCTGTTCTAGATTTTCTAGTTGAAAGAGTACCAAAACTTTTATTTTCAGATGAATATGGACTTCTACATCAAAGACTTGACTTAATGAAGATGTATTTCTATGTATCTGTTAGAAGACAATTAGTCAAGAAATTTGGACTCTCGAAGCATGTTGCACTTCAATCACTTCATGCATATTTATTTGACAAGGATGTCATTATTGAAGATGCTTCAACTTACGGTGAACAACTGGAGGAAGTAGATAGAGGAATGCAGTCAACAGAAGATACTATTGCACTAGTGGTGGATAGTAGGGAAGATCAGATCACAGTCACTGCAACACAAGAACCATCTAGTCAGAGGTTGGATGACTCAGGAGCTGTGATAGCTGATGTTGAAAGG
Source organism: Kitagawia praeruptora (assembly GCA_037693485.1). NCBI lineage: Eukaryota > Viridiplantae > Streptophyta > Magnoliopsida > Apiales > Apiaceae > Kitagawia > Kitagawia praeruptora. Next base: position 137,943,628 of record CM075351.1, on the reverse strand, counting down.
TCTTCTGTGATGACTGAAATTCCAAGTGAGAAACCCTATGATATGGGAGGAATAACTTTGACTGGTTTTCTTGAAGATCAAACAAATATTGTTCAGTCAGAGTCTATCCACCTTGAGGGTGAGTCTCAGCAAACAACACTTAAAGACGGTGATGTACTAACTATGGTGTCTAATGAAGTATTACTGAAGACATCAGAGTTTAGTAAAGAACCTGAAAGTGGTATACTGGAGCCTGTAGTCTCTGGAAGGAAAGAAGATAATTATAAGGGTTCAGAGATTATAGCAGCTCACTCCTTGGAGAAAACCTCAAGCCCCTTGCCAAATGAGGAACCCTCTCTCCATGCGAGTTCAGGTATAAAAACTTCTTCTAAACTCTATTTTTCTGTAGGTCATGAGAGCATTTATCCAAATTTGAGTGATACACTTGAAAAGATGGATATTTGTTATTCCCAGATTACACACTTGTATAATTTTAGAAGGGGGGGTTGAATACAATTCTTGATAATTATAAATTTCTGATAAAAACCACAGAAATCTATAAGGAGATAATTGCTGAATAGAAATGGTTCACAAACACATAAAAAATCAGGTGGTTAAATGTACCACCTGAGACTTTTATTCGAAGAAAACTCTGTGATACAAATGTACACAGCTTCTGTTTTTACAACTCTTTGCTTCTAAGGATATTCAAGAAACCCTAAGCAAATATGTCTGTTTTCTTAGCTTCTAAAGAGTTGCTACACTTGGTTATATATCCCAAGTTTACAAGTACTAAAGGAATAAGATAATATTAATCTAATTCAAGTTGACTTGCTACTCCACTCCAAATCCACATGTAGCCGAAAGGTTGTCCTTGTGAACAGATATGTCCCCTGCACCTTTCTTGTATGTACTGTGTAAATGGAATGCTTCTTTCTTCTGTGTTTCCAAAGTATGGCTGCCATACTGCTTTTTATACCTACTATCAACCCATGTGATCTGTCAGTCAAACCTGTCCTTATCAACTGCTAATTCCCAGCTAGCATAGGATAAAGTGCTAATGATTATCCGTTGATGCTGTGCACAGTTATCCGTTGATGATAGTTTGAGCTGTATCCGTTGATAGAGTAGATTTGAGTTGTATCCGTTGATAGAGTCCTGTTCTCATCCGTTGATACACTTTTACTTAGACAAAATTACATAGCATAGCTTATTTACAATTGGCTACCCTATTCTGCCTATCCATTGATGGTCAACATGACTCTGAATAGAAACACTATCAACTGATAAATAGAGATATTGCAGTATGCTACAAAACCTCATCCGTTGATGAGCTACCTGTTAACGAATAGAGTTCCAATGTCTTATCCGTTGACAGTTACAAAACTTGACTTATACAATTTTGCTTGAATGTTAAGTTATCATCAACTATAACATATTCCTAACAATCTCCCCCAATTTATACTTGATGGCAGTAAAGCATAAATTCAGAACCTTGATGATAACAAAACATTCCTAAAGATATATACACTACAGTATGCAAAAATTGTATTAAGCTACAAAAATTAAAAAAAACAGAAAGCTTTAAGAAACTTATCAGAGATGTGCTCCTTTAGATTGAGCAAATTAATGATGTTTCCTCTCTCTGGTTGGCTGCACCCTTGACTTTCCTTCCTTGGCAGAGTTGGACTCAATTTGTACTTGAAGTTGCCTATAGAAGGTATCTTCTTCAACAACTTTTGGATTTAGCATTAGTTGTAACCATCTTAGGTATTCAGAACTATCCTTTGACAGTTGGTCTTCTAACCTGAAGAATCTCCTAGTGCCCTCTTCATCCCTGAACTCCATCATCCAAAAGGGTTGAATGTGGATTTTCTGTCCATTATATGGGATCTTCATTTTCTTTGGTAGACTTGAGGGTGAGTTCCATTCTCTCCTTATTTCTTCTATTCTGCTAATTATCTCCCTTCTAGCTGTCTCAGAGAACCCTGTGTGTCTCTTGAAAGCTGAGAACACTTTGGTCAATGTATGATAATTCTCTCCAAGAACCTTCTGTAATGGCCATGTCCTCTGACTTCCTCCCTTGTAGACAAACACTAATTTCTCAGGCAGATTCTTGTACTTGTCAATTCCTCTTACTTCTGTCAATTCATCCAAAAATAGATTCATGCCAGAGTATTCTTCAATTTTTGCCTGATAGATAAAGTCTTCTTTGTTTTCCAAGATTGGATATTTGACAATAGCAGGTACCCTAGCAACTTGAACTGGTCCCTTTGAAAGTTGCTTCCTGGGAGCCCTTTTCTTCTGTTTTGGATTCAGCAAGATTGAAGGAACTTCAATTGAATCAAAATTCATTGGTTCTTCTTTAGGCATTATGGGGTCACCATGAAAGTTCACAGTTGGATTGATTACTGTTGCAGATATAGATACTGATGAGCCAGTATTTTCTTTTCCTGGAGAGGGTTCTGGAGAAAGAACCCTTTTGGATTTAGCTTTCCTTCTTTTAGGTTTGTGAAAGGCAGAGTGTGTAAACTTGTAACACTATAACTAATGTAACTCAATTAAAAGAAAAGATACTTAACCAGAAGACAATCAAGAACAAGAAGTCACAAGGAATCAACACTAAATGAAGACAAGGTAATTGATACAATTGAACATGTTAACTATGATCAAGCCAAGAAGAAATCATTGAGAGAAGTTCAAGTCAAAGTTGTTCATGCCTCAGTGATTTGAGAAATCGAGAATCAAGATCATAACTATCAGTATCAACAAGACCAATTGATTTCAAGTGAACAAGAAGGAAAGCGAATATTGGAAAGCCAAGTTACTAAGTGAATATGGTAATTTATTCAAGAAGCAGAAACACTATCAAGACTAGTCACTTATGAACCAGACCAGTGCATCAAGTGTCAGGACATTGATAGCAAGTTTATGTCAGTAATAAAGATCCATGTTCAAGAGCTTGCTGAAGAATAAAGAAGACATGAAGATATCACAAGCTCAAGATGTGCATTGAAGTTTCAAGTTGAAGACCAGAATATTTTCTAAGTACTAAATATTCTAGATGACCAAGTAGAATATTTCTAAGTAGAAGTTCTACTTAGAAATTCGAGATGGCTAAGTAGAAATTCTCAAGTAGAAGTTCTACTTAGAGTGCAGCTTCAACATGACACATGGCATCTTCTGATTGGCAGATTTCCAAGCTTTCAAGATAAGGCAAGATTTATGTGGACATCATTGGGCCACGTACATCTTAGTCTTTGAAGACTACAGGACATAGATTACATGTAGTATAAATAGAAGCACTTGTGTAATGTTTTAAGTAAGTGAGCAATATTGAGAAAACACAAGAAAAAGAGAGAGAGTACATTCACAGAGCTTAGAATCATTCACTTCTCTCTGAACTTCTGTTATACTTTGTAATGAATGTTGTAGCAACCTTTTCAAGTTATATATAAGAAATATATTCCTTGAATCTGCGTGTTCATTTATTGCATCGTATTTATTGCTTCTCATATTCGAAAAGTTGTATTCACCCCCCCCTCTACAACACATTTGGACCTAACAATTGGTATCAGAGCGGATGTTTAACATAGAAAACATAGATCCTTGTGTTTGGTAGAAGAATCGTGAGTTTTCATTTTCTAGATCTACTTTTCTAAAATTCTAGAAAAGTGAGCTTTAATTCGCTTCTAGTGAAAACTCATCCAGAAAAATTATTTAAATACTCCAGGTGTGATTATTTTGCTTGGGTGTATTTTAATTAATTTTTGTGAATTAATCTGGGTTCATTGATATTTGGTGTTCTTGAGTGTTCATCATCTGTTCTTATCAAAGAAGATAACCCAACAACTTTTTGATCTCCTTTTTTCAAACAGATAAGATAGTCAAAAAGGTGTTTTTGTACTTTTGATTTGATAATTATTCCTTGGCCGAAAGTGTAACAAGACATACTCAGTGCCTAGCAAGTGGGTTAGTTGCTTTCGGTGTGTAAAGTATCAAAAGTCAAAAAGGTGTTAAAGAAATAATATTGTTTATTCAATATTAAAGTAATCTGCAGAAAATTATTCTAAGGACAAAAGTTCTACATAGAATTTCTACTTGAGATTTTCCACATAGAATTTCGACTTGGACAATTTCTACTTAGTGAAGTTCGACTTGAGCAAAATTTCTACTTAGGCAAAAGTTCTACATAGATATTCTACATAGCCTAGTCTTGGGTACTTAGAAACTTTTAGTGACCAGATTTGAAATGGCTCCTAAAAATTCTTTCAAGATCCCAATGTTCAACCGAGATCACTATGAAGAATGGGTTTTCAGAATGAGACTGTACTTAGAGACAATTAACCCTGAGTATCTGGAAGTCCTTGAAAAGGGTAAATTTGTTCCAATGAAAGCTATTCCTGAGTGTACGGAAGGAGAGGAGGTTATACCTGCTCGGTCTGAGCCTAAAAAGGCAGCGGACTTTACGGATGCTGACAAGGAGCAAATAGCTTATGATACTTCTGTAAGACAAACCTTGATGGAATCCCTTGATCATGAAATGTTCAACATAGTCAAAGGTTTGAATACAGCAAAGAAGATTTGGGATAAGATAGAAGTTGTCATGGAAGGATCTGCAGAGGTTAGAAGTAACAAGACACTTATACTCAAGATGGAGTATGACACCTTCAGAATAAGAAAAGGAGAAGGCATAACAGACGTCTATCTAAGATTCAGTCAGTTGGTATTGGATTTGAATCTGAGAGGTGTTACTCTCCCCATGGTTGAGACCAATACGAGATATCTGAGGAACCAGCCAAAGAGCATTGAACATAGGGTCTACGCAATCAGAGAAACCAGAGATTTGCATACAACTTCTCTGGAAGAATATTATGGAATTCTAAAGACCTATGAGCTGGAGACACTTCAAGATCAAGCATGGGACAATGATTCAAAAGGAAAAGAAACTGCATCAGGATTAGTTGCTGATGAGGAAGAGTCTAAGAAGGCAATGGTTGCAGCAAAGCCTAAATCATCACTTGCACCACATCAAGTTGATAATGATGACGAGTGCACATCTAACAGTGATGATGACTACTTCACCCAAGAAGAGCTGGACAACATGGACGATAGTGTCGTGGCATACATGGCAAGGAAGTTCAGCAACATGAGATTCAGAAAGAGCAACCGACCACAGAGAAATTCTTCATCTTAATATCGGGCTGCTAAGGGTGGTGGTAGTTCGTCAGGCTTCAGAGGTAAAGGCAAAAGTACCAGCTACAAATCTCCTTTGGATTTCAAAATGAAGTTCAAATGCTATAACTGTGGTGAAGCTGGACACTTTGCTTCGGACTGTAAAAAGCCTAAACAGACTTATCCAAAAGAGTCATTTGAAGCCCTCAAAAGCAAGTATGAATCGCTGGTGAAAGAAAAACATGGAAAAAGAGCTTTATTAGTAACAGAAGGAAGAGCTTGGGATGATTCAGATGAGGAAGATGTTACGCATGTAGCAAACTTTGCGCTCATGGCTGAGACATCAGAGGAACCAGAGGTACCAGTTCTAACCCTTAAAGTAGAAATGTCTATTGATGATTATAAGGAACAGAACGGGGCTCTTAGCGAAGAGATCTACATGTTGTGCAAAAGCCTAGACACTTCTCAAAAGGAACAGAAAACACTTGTCGCCAAAAGCAGAATGCTTGAGGCAAAAGTGGAAGAGTTAGAGGCTGCTTGCACTGTAGATACTTCCCTAAGAGATTTTATTAAATCTTTGGAACACAAGCTCGTCCTTAAGGAAGAAGTAGAAGCATGTCTTAGGAACAAACTAGCTGAGTTAGAAACTAAATGCGAAGCTTACAAACTAGCTGCTAGTAAAGTGTATGTAGATAATGACGTATTTAAGAAGATAACTGGAGTAGGTGTAGGACTTGATTATTCTAACCTTTCTAAGAAAGAAGGGAAGAGACCTATCGACACTAGTTCCAGTGGCCTTAAAAATGAAATTCCTAGCATTTTTAAATCTTCTGTCAAACCCATCTACAAACACCTTGTTCCTAGAATAGAAGAAGAAGAGACTGAATTGATAGCTAGATATGAGATTGAGATGGAAGATCGCCAGAAAGCACAACCCATAACTCCTATCAAACAAGTTAAAATCAATTTTCCTAGAGATGAATCTAGACTAAGATTAGGAGCTAAGGCTGTTAAACAACAAGGGAAGAAAGGCATAAAAGAGGTTAAGGCTGAACGGTTAAAGAAAGCATGTTATCACTGCAAATCTACTGAACATCTTTCTTATGCATGTAAAGCTAACATAAATGTTCCTGCTGCACATGCCATGCCTGTCACACATACAATGAATAATCTGCATCCGAATCATGCACAGTGTGGTCAACCTAATTGTATGCCATGCACTTTTAATGTCATGCAAACTTTTGTGAATTTAATGAATGCATCTAGCCAGTCATGCTCAAATACTGCTGCTAGTTCAAACATCAAGAAAAAGCATGTGAGAGCTAAGACTGTCAGTCCTCCTAAAGTTAGGAGTGACAAACCTTCTCCTAGGACTGACAAACATGTCAGGTTTGAGAAAGGAAAGGAGGAAGTCGAAAGCTCTAGTAATGTTAAGAAAAGTGCATCTTCTGTTGTTAAATCTGTTGATTATCGATCTTATCGAAAAGCCGGGCCCAATCAAAGTTGGGTTCCGAAGAATGTCTAACCAATCTGTCATTGCAGGGCATTAAGCAGAATAGAAATAAAGTTATATGGGTGCTAGACAGTGGAGCATCGAGGCATATGACTGGAAACGAGTCCCTGCTTACAGAGTTGGTTATGAAAGCTGGCCCTTATGTTACCTTTGGAGATGACAGCATAGGTGTGACAAAGGGATATGGCAAACTGAAAACTGGAAATGTCATCATTGAAGATATTTCCTATGTTGAGGGATTAAAACACAATTTGTTGAGTATCAGTCAATTCTGTGACAAAGGTTACGAAATTGTCTTCAACAAGAAAGGTGTATCAATCACTCACATCAAGGAAGGCTCACTGGCTTTGAGAGGAGTTCGAAAGGCAAATATTTTTGTTGCAGACATGGATTCAACAAATCAGAATGAAGTCACCTGTTTCTACAGCAAAGCTTCGGATGATGAAAGCTGGTTATGGCACAAAAAATTATCTCACTTAAACTTCAAAACGATGAATGCTCTCGCGAGGCGAGAATTGGTGAGAGATCTACCTCAAATGGAGTTCGCTCCGAAAGGACTCTGTGAAGCTTGTGAAATGGGAAAGTCGAAACGAGCATCGCATAAAAGCAAAGAAATTTCTAGTATAACTGAGCCTCTGCAACTTCTTCATATGGATTTGTTCGGCCCAGTGAATGTCCTATCTTTGTCTAGGAAAAGATATGCATTGGTAATCGTGGATGACTTCTCCAAGTATACATGGGTATTGTTCGCAATGACGAAAGACGAAGTACCTTTCCTAATCATTGATCACATCACTCAAATTGAGAATGTTTCAACACTTACTGTGAAGACGATTAGATCAGACAATGGCACTGAATTCAAAAATGCAGTGCTAAATGACTTCTGTGTATCTAAGGGAATACGTCGTCAGTATTCAGCCCCGAGAACTCCACAACAAAATGAAGTAGTTGAAAGGAAGAATAGAACATTGGTTGAAGCAGCAAGAACTTTGTTGTATGATTCGAAACTTCCTCTGTATTTCTGGGCAGAAGCAGTGAGTACCGTGTGTTACACTCAAAATCGATCCTTGATTATAAAAGATAAAGAAAAGACACCATGTGAGCTAATATACGGCAGAAGACCAACAATCAAATACTTTCATGTCTTTGGAGCAAAATGCTATGTACTTATAGATGATGAAAATCTAGGCAAGTTTGCAGCAAAAGCTCGTGAAGGAATCTTTGTTGGTTACTCCACAGATGTGGTAGCAGCTTATAGGGTGTTCTTAGTAAATGATCGAAAAGTGACTGAAAGCTACAACGTCAGATTCGACGATACCAAACTCTCATCAATTTCAAGAGATTCTAGTGAACCTGAGTCCCTAAAATTTCAGAATCTGGACTTAGAAGAACTTGAAGATGAACCTGAGTTGGTTGTCCCATTAAATGTTCCAAGTGTACGTGAAGAACCTGAGTCTAGTGAACATGCTAATTCTACAAGATCAGGAGAGACTTCTTCAGTACGAACCGACAACAACTCAGGGGGAGTAAATAGCAGCTCAAGGACTACTGTTCAAGGCTCGAGTCGAGTTGACTCTAGTTCTGTAGGAGCTGGCACTAACTCAGGGGGAGTTAGTGAAAGTAATCAAAGTAGTCAGCACCACAACTCAGAAAGTCATGCTGAATCATCAAGACAATTTCCAAGAGAACGGGTATGGAATAGAGACCATCCGTTTGAATTAATTATTGGTGATCCAGATGCTGGTGTGTCTACTAGAAGAACTGCAAGAGCTGACCTGGCTAATATTTGCTTATATTCTGGGTTCTTATCCAAGCTTGAACCTAAAGAAATAGAAGAAGCTCTTGGTGATGCTGATTGGGTGATTGCAATGCAAGAGGAACTCAATCAGTTTGAAAGGCAGAAAGTTTGGAAACTGGTACCCCGACCAAAGAACAAATCAGTAATTGGAGCTAGGTGGGTATTCAGAAATAAAATGGATGAAAACGGACTTGTAACTCGAAACAAGGCTCATTTGGTTGCAAAAGGTTATTCTCAACGAGAAGGAATTGATTATGATGAGACCTATGCACCGGTTGCAAGACTTGAGGCAGTCAGGATGTTCTTGGCATTTGCAGCACATAAGAACTTCAAGGTTTTTCAGATGGATGTGAAAAGTGCCTTCCTGAACGGAGAGTTAGAAGAAGAGGTGTATCTGGAACAGCCGCCTGGCTTCATTGATCCAGAACTTGTAGATTTTGTGTATCTTCTCTTCAAATCTGTCTATGGCCTCAGGCAATCCCCAAGATGTTGGTATGAAACCCTATCCGTATTCTTAATTGAAAGTGGTTTTACTAGGGGAGTAATTGACAAAACATTGTTCTATAAGAATGTGAAGAATGATTTAATACTTGTTCAAGTCTATGTGGACGATATTAACTTCGGGTCATCTAATGAGCGCTTGTGCGAGAAATTTGCTAAGCTAATGCAAGAGAAATATGAGATGAGCATGATGGGAGAGCTGTCCTTCTTCCTTGGATTACAGATCAGTCAGAGAAAAGATGGTATCTTTATCTGTCAATCCAAGTACGTCAGAGATTTACTCAAGAAGTACAATCTAGAAGATGCATCAGCAGCTAAGACTCCCATGGCAACAGCCACGAAGCTTGATGAAGACAAATCAGGTAAACCAGTTGACATCACAAGCTATCGAGATATGATTGGCTCACTTCTCTATTTAACTGCAAGTAGACCCGATATAATGTTCGCGACTTGTTTATGTGCAAGATTCCAAGCGGATCCTAGAGAATCACATCTCATAGCCGTCAAAAGAATTTTTAGGTATCTCAAGGGCACACCAAATTTAGGGATTTGGTACCCAAGAGATACAGGTTTTAATCTAATTGGCTATACGGATTCAGACTATGCAGGTTGCAGGATTGATAGGAAAAGCACATCTAGTGCTTGTCAATTTCTTGGCAGAAGATTGGTGTCCTGGCAAAGTAAAAAGCAACATACAGTATCTACTTCTACTGCTGAAGCTGAGTACATTGCTGCTGGAAGCTGTGTAGCTCAAATACTGTGGATGAGGAACCAATTGAAGGATTATGGCATGGAGCACAAGAAAATTCCAATTATGTGTGACAACACAAGTGCTATTGCCATAACCAACAATCCTGTAGATCACTCAAGAACCAAGCACATCGACATCAGGTATCACTTCATAAGAGAACATGTCGAGGAGGGGACTGTGGAGCTACATTTCGTGCCCACAATGCAACAAATTGCAGATATATTCACCAAACCTCTTGATGAAGTAACATTCAATAGGTTGGTTGGTGAATTGGGAATGCTTAACACAAGTTAGTAAAGCCTTCTATCTGTAAAATCCATGTTTATGCTTGTATATGCAAGCTACTTAATCATTATGTGCTTAGACTTTAAAATGCCTAATTAATGATTGTTATAGGTTGCATATAGTGTCATTTTACATGAATTCATTGTGTTCTAAGTGTCTTTTATAGCACAAATCTTTGAATTTATGCTTGTTAGATTGCATGATCATAGGGGGAGTTAAATTCATAATATTCTAAATTTTGCATGATTTTTTAAATGAATTTACCTGTGTTTTTCATGTAATTATGGGCCTTAGAATTATCAAGGAATGTTTTAATTATGTCATATATTAAAATCCTTGAATTGATATTTATATTAATTTGGCAATATTAAGTGTTGAGTTTTTCAAAGAAAATTGTCAAATTATTCTAAGTATCTTCAAAATTTCGAGTTAGTCACTATCTCGAAACTCATCTTGAAATTCTAGTTGAATTTCGATTTGAGCTTCCAGAGTGAAGTTTTGAAAATTCTAAGTCTGGGAAGAATTTCGAGTTAGCCTCTATCTCGAAATTCATCTCAAAATTCGACTTAGAGTTCGAATTCGAGTTACCAGAGTGCCTATTTCTATCTTCAAAATATTCAAGATAAGTTCTATCTCGAACTTTATCTCGAAGGTTGAGATAAGGTTCCATTTTTTGGGATATTTTGAAAAGAACTGAGAATAACTTCGAGTTAGTCAATAACTTCGAGTTAGTCTCTATCTCGAAACTCAACTCGAATTTCGACTTGATGTTCGAGATAGAGTTCTCAGTTAGAATTTTTCGAGTTAACTCCTAACTCGAAACTTATCTCGAATTTCTACTTGAATTTCGAGATAGGTTTCCCTAGTACTGTTGGTGGTTTTTGCTGTTTAAATGGTCTTTAATGATTAAATGGTTCAAGTGTTCGAGTTAATCTATCTCGAAATTTATCTCGAAGTTCGACTTGATAACATTTCGAGATAGACTTCGACTTAAAATTTCGAGATAGACTTCGACTTAGGTTCTCCCTGTATGTACTTAGTATTTTCATTTTTTTTAACAGGGACACTTTTGTCATTTCACAATCATGCCTATATATACATCTCTAACTCGATCAATTCATTCACTTTTACCTAATTAAGTTTTACAGCAGCCTCCATATACATACAGGCGATTTCGACTTACAGACCACGAATTCGTGATTTTTGTGACTAAACTCATACAGACCACGAATTACTGCCCGATTTTTAACAGCCATTATCTGAGTGATTATATCTGTGTTTGTTTGTTTGTTCAACTGTTCATCATTCTTCTTATCCATCTATACACACGCACATACACACACGAATATACATTTCAAACTTTAGTAATTGGCTTGTAATTGATTGTCTCACTCATGATTTCACTGGTATTCGCCTGTAATAGTATCACGATTTACCCCATAGTTTAATTTCTCAGATTGCTTTTGGTATTCTCGATAAATTGAAAGGGATAAAACTGTGAATTTGTTGATTACTTGATAAATTGAAAGGGATAAATTTGTTGATTACTTGGTATCCCGTAGTTTAATTTTTCAAAAGTGACTTTTGTTCTTTTGGTTAAATTAAAAGGGCTATAACTGATAATTCTTTAATTAATTGTTTTTCGAAAATTAAAATTAAATTTCACATTTGTTAAGGAAAAACATTTTAATTAAAATGGCTCACCAATTTTCACTTGCTAAAAACAATTTTTATAATATTTCTACGAAAATTGGTGATCAACTCCCACGCTTTAAGTCTTGGATACGATTTCTCAATTTGTATTCCAAAGCTAGCGATGCTTTTACTGCTAAACCTACACTAGTACATGATGCTTTACAGCAATTATGGACTAGTGCGGTTTCTTTTGGGAGCAAATCAACCCCCTACGGTTTCAGGTTTACCTTAGCGGGTCAGGAATATGAGGTGAACGAAGAAACTGTCAACAGGGTTCTGGGGTTCCCGATAAAAGATGCTTATGATCCCGAACCTACAGCTGCAGAACGCCTCAGATTCTTTGAAGAAATAGGATGTTATCCTCCGTCTGGCCGGATCACTGGAAATATCCAAAAACAATTCTTTCATGTGGAATGGAATTACTTTTTCGAGGCTATCACAAGATGTTTTCGGGCACGAGAAAGCGATTTCCATCAAATTTCCATTCCCATGCAAACCTTTGGAATTGCCCTAGCAAGAGAACTGGATATAAATTATGGACGCATGGTTCTCTCTGAGATAGTGGGTGTAATGGGATCTCCTGCAAGCAGAGACCTCAACACAACAGATGTTGTCTGCTGGTTTCCTCGGTTCTTACAGATGCTGATTAATGCTTTAATACCGAAGGATGCTCTTCCTGTTAGACAGGGATTTGCCAGAAGCTCAACATCTGCACCACTAGGGATGGGCACTAAGTCACTTTCAACAATTGATAATCAGGATAAACATCATGGAAAACCGATGTCAGTTCCTGATACCTTACAAACGTGGCTTACATATGATGAGGGAGTTACCACTTTGGCAGCATCATCGCAAGTTTCATCATATGCTCAGAATCGGTCTGCTCATGCTGAGGCATTTGAAGAGATTCCTGATGAGCAAAGCGATGACGAACAAGGTAATGAATCAGGTAATCTCTCTCTGCATACTACTCATTCCTCTTCCTATGTATCTGATTCCGAGACCCAAGAGACTGCTAGCCCGCAGGATCTATCCCAGGGTGCGAGCCATATTTCTGAGTCTGTCATACATTCTTATTCTCGTTCACCCCTGTCACCGGAATCCAAACAGCCAGCACATGTAGATATAGGATATGATGAGGAGAGTGACCCCGAAGAGCAGCCTCTTACTCGAAAGAAAGCCAAATTTTCTCATGCTGCTACTTCTAAACCTCAGTCAAACCCTAGTGTGTCACACGCAACCACTCCACCTCACGAGAGTGGTTCTCCTCTTGAACAATCTGCACATAGGGATTTTGATGATGATTATGTACCTCTTGAAGATACTGTTGCTTCAAAAGGACATGAAGCTTTAAAAGCTTCAGCCGTACCTTCACCGGTACGTACTGATGCTGCAAAGAGGATCGGTTCTGATGTTGTACAAGAACACTTTGTAGCCTCTCAGCCTGAGATTCCAACTCGGGAACCAACAGCAATTGATCCCATAACTGCAAATTATATTGCTTATCCAATTTCTGCAGGTACTGCTTCATATTTTGGATCAATTATTGAAGACATACACGAGCGTGAGACAGGGAGTGTGTGTGAGAGGTTAGGGAGAGAGGGACCTTCATTTTTAAGGCCCGAAACCGAGCGCCAAAAACTAACAGAACGAGTATTAGAGCGAGGACACCTAAACCAAACACCGTCCCTTAATATTGAAAATCTTGATACACGTATGACTTCTATGGAAAATCAGATGAAGCAGTTTGGGCAGACGATGGGGCAGTTAGGGATGAACATTGGAAACAATCAAAGGGCTCTTGATGACTACTGTGACAGCCCCAAATCCGGGGTCAAGAATTTGGGCCATCACGAACCAACTTCCATTCAAAATCAATATCTCTTGGCTGTATTTTTTTTTTTTTTTTTATAATTAATAATTATGCAATTGACCCCACAGTAATACACACACCAGTCATATGCTCAGAGAACAACATTCACCATAATAAGAGTTTAGAATAAAAAAGTTATTACAACCCAGAATCATACTTCAGTACATTGTTGAGTGATGCTTCTACAAGAAGCATTTCAACAACCAAATTTATTACAATCTTTCAAACTTACACACTTAATATACATAAAACTACTAAACCCCTTGCGCTGGTCGTCTACCTCGGGGGCTGATGCTAACGAACTCTCAGTAGGTCGCCTTTCCCTTACCCTCTTGCGGGGCGTTCTGCGTAGTATGGGCATACCTAGCTGTATATAGATAAGTAGCAAGAGTGAGCTATAATAGCTCAGCAAGATAATATTGAAAACTAGAATTTAAAAAGGTAACCAAGTATACATGTATATACATATGTAAGCAGTAACCAATTTATAAACTTTAAGGAAGAATAAAACTCTTATTTAATAATACATCATCCACTTACTATTATAAGAAAGAAATTTAAGGTAATACAGTATCAGTTTCTCTTCTTAAATATTATAACAACCAATATACCCTTTTAGTGTAATATTTTAAAATAACATAAATACTTGAATAAATCCCTCACTATCATCTTCTCATTTCCCTCCTGTACAGTAATTTTATAAATTAATATAAAATCAGTTTCTCTTCATCTATATCAATAATTCCATCTTTCATATCATTTTCCCTTTCCAGTATATCAATCTGACTTTATCATTTATTCTTTATTCACATATTGTAGGGGTTTTCACTGTTGCCGAATACGTGAGGCACGATGATCAGTCGCCCTCCGTATCCATCCATTTCTTTACTACCGGTAGAAGGAGGAAGGTCTACCACTACATCCCCCTGGAGGAAGGTCTACCACTACATCCTCCTTCGGCAACTCTTGGGCCGATTTAAAATATTGATTGCTGGACTGTGCAGCACACAGCCTCTTACGCTTTTTATTGATTGATTGCTGGACTGTGCAGCACACAGCCTCTTACGCTTTTTATTGCTATCCCCCTTTTTATAAGATCAATATTCAATTTATCAACACCATTTCACATTTCCATATGTCATTCACTTATCTCATTTCCATTCTCGCACATTACTTCTATAAAATATATGTATATAACATGCACTAAAAAGAATGTTTATAATATAGCATTATAAACCATATAACCCTAGATAACAACTGATACCATTCTCTTTCATATCTCTTTTACCCTAGAGCATATTCGCTCCATTCGTAGTCATCTCTATATTCATATTTCAGAAAACATATTCATCTCTCTTTAACTTCCCACAATCAAGGAAATATATTCTTTGCAATATAGCAACAAAAGCATCACATATACATAAATATATGTCATGATATCAATATTATTCCGAAGATAAATAATTTTTAAGGTAGGGATAGAAGGATCTTGCCTCGATTTCTGTATCCTGACAGTGGGGCTGGTTCCTCCTCCGGAATTTCTATAAACACAAAAGGTCCATCATTAGCATACTACATCTCTTACTCACTATCCTCTTGTATAACAAAACCCTTTACACTTCAACATACGTTTAATGTGTTATTATTATCCCAAAGGTTCAAGAACTTAACCATTTATAAGCTCAATCGAAGTTTCAGGGGTTTTTACCATTTCCCCTAACAACCACACTCGACTGTAAAATTTCTTATAAATTTTAGAATTCGAATTTTAATGCAAGGTCAACTGGTATTAGTTCTTTGACCACACTACTACCATATCCCAAAATTTCGTGGCTTTTAAACATGTTAAAGTATGATAACTATAACCACAAACTTGGTACAATTACGATTTCTCGACTTTCGAACGTCTTTCACTAAAACTGACTTTTCTCCTAAACCGTACGTCAGATTTTAACGCACCTTATATCAAAACGATCTATGAACTAAGCTCTATCATTTCATGGTCACTAAGTGTGCTAGACAGTAAGGTACCGTACTGCATTGGTGTCCAAAAACAGGGCAGTTTGTAGTTCTAACGAAAATCGGACATTATAACTGCTGTAATTTCATACTTTCCAAAATTTCACCACTCCAAAACCATCATCAAACACCATAATCAAACCCCACACCATGTGGACTACATTCCAGCCATGGTTCCAAGTTCTCAACACAAATCTCATATCAAATCCAACCATTCATAACACATATTCATCATAAACTTAACATTAACAACACTTAACTACTAATCACTTCATTATCTACTATAAATACAAAAAGGGTAAGGGTTATTATACCTCCTTGAAGCTTGAAGAACACTTAATGATCCTTAATATTCCTTGTACACACCTTAAACAACCTTGATTTAACTTGGATTAACTAAAGGAGTCATAAAAACAAAGGTTAGAACTTGAAAACTACTATTCACTACTATTCATCTTGCACTTGAAGGATTTTATTACCTAGGCAAATGATGATGGTTGGCCTTCAAACTTTGAGGATATCACTTACTAACCTCCAAGCATCTCCACCATTTTTCCCATGATTTAATCTTGAAGAGAATTAGGGTTTTGAATTTTATTTTCTTTCTTTTTTCTACTTTGGCCGAAAGTTGTCAACAAGAAGGGGAGAGAGCTTTTGTGTTGGTTTTGATCTCATCTAATCTTATTCTCACTTAATTTAGAGTGTAATGGAAGCTTGGTAAAAAAATCTAGGTGCTAAAAGACTAATCTACCCTTATTTTGGTTTAGTGGAAGATGACATCACTAACATGATTTCATAATTCTCTTTTTCCTTGATTTTCTTTTCTAATTATAATGCTAGTACTCTTGGTAATTATAATGGGGTATGTATCCTTGTCATATTATAAATCTTGGTTGCTTAATTTCCATATTCGTCTAATTGTGGTTCGTTACGAATGTACCTCATTATCTCAGTGGTTTTGAGATCGTTTAACAATCCAAATTCCATTGGTATTCTCTTAACTTAAAAATCCCCTGGCTCAATTCTAAATTCACTAATCCCTCAATATATAATTCTTATAATGTTTCCATGCTCCTTAGTGTCCAATAGAAGCTTATTCGAATTCAAAATCCTCAAAATTTCATGCTTCAGGAATTTCTGAAATCTAACGTCATTTCGAGTCACTTATTTTCAATGTACACTACTAATATGGTTTCTGTTTATTCATTTTCCATTTCCATTATAGAGTACCTATATACCATTTCTCTAAATCCTCAAAATTTACTATTCATTTGACCACTGTAGCATGACTGAAGTTAGGGTTATTACATCCTTCCCCCCTTAAAAGGATTCCGTCCCGGAATCACGTCAAAATGTCCATAGATACTTTTTCATTTACACCTTATAACTTCTATATCACTTTCTCCATCCTTTTTCCTTCATAATATCTCTATCTTGTTTGCGCAAAATTACACCAACATAAACCTGCTTGTCATTCATCAACATCCCTCTTTTAGTTATGGGTATTGGCCACCATACTGGCCTCTCCTGAATGGTAGTGTATCTCACTTATGGTTTATCCCTATGTTGATCTCTATCATGACATAAAATATACATATTTCGCTCTTATTATATCTTGTCTCTGTAAAATCTTCCAGAAATCCAACTAGAATAAGATTCTTTGAAACAATTGTAAGAAAATATTACCTATAATATATATTTCCTGTTCGTATTTAAATGAGTCTATGGTTTACCCCCAAAATACTATTATTCTCCTTTTTATAGAATTTCTAGACCCCAACAGATACTGATTTTCCTTATCTACATTATCAACCTACCTATACCATTTATTGACCACACTGATTCCTAACCAAACATTTACACTAAAAATTTAAATACTAGAAAAATGTTCACCTGCATCTGTATCCGGCTTTCTCAATGCCTCTCCTAAAGTCATGTTATACACTCTAGCAGTAGGCTTGTTTGAAGCAGTCACACTCTGTCCTGACGCAGACGACCCACCAAAACGACAATCCCTAGCAAAATGTCCTAATCTTCCACATTGATAACACTTCTTTTCAGCTGATGGACACCTGTCCCGATAATGTCCTTTCTGTCCACAATTAAAGCAAGTTACTTCTAACATCTTACACTCTCCGATATGCTTCTTACCACACGTGTTGCAATCTGGCAATGGTGGTCGCGATTGATTAGACTGGAAGGTTCCTGTGGATCTACCACCCTGATTCACAGTCTCACTGGTAGTCTTATTATTCCCTGACTTTCCTCCAAACTGAGGTTTTTGTCCTTTACCAAATTTGTTAAAATAGCTTCCCTCACTTGAACCTCCCCTCTGACCTTCAAATTTTCTTTTCTTACTCTCTCGTCCTATTTGAGTCTGTTCACTCTCAGCTTCGATAATGGATGCCTTATGAACTACCGCAGCATACTCGGTCAACTCAAATGGTGCCACTCTAGTACGTAGCCATGGTTTCAATCCTTGTTGGAACCTTTTCGCTCGTTGCTCTTCAGTACGCACGAATTCTGGAACAAATCTAGACAGTTCTGTAAACTTAGTTTCATATTCTGCCACTGATAGGTTTTCCTGCCTAAGCTCCAAAAATTTTATTTCCATCTGGTTCTCCAAGTACCTAGGGGAATATTTGTCTAGAAACACCCTAGTGAAACGCTCCCAAGTTATCACTCCCGCTCCTTCCAGATTCTTTTTAGTTTCCCACCAGTAATTTGCCTCTCCCTTTAGGAGGTAGGCTGCAAAAACTGTCTTCTGATCTTCCTCTACCCTCAGTATCTCAAAAGCCTTTTCCATCTCTTTCAGCCATGCCCTGGCTGCTACTGGGTTAGTGGTTCCCTCAAATTCTGGGGGTTTTAGTGACTTAAAAGCACGAAAAGAGTTAGCTGCCTGGTTGGGAAGAACAGGTGGCTGTGGCTGATTCTGTGGATTAGCTAAATTCTGCCTCATTAGTTCCATAAATTGGTTAAAAAGGTTACCACCCTGATTTCCCTGTTGGCCAGTTGATTCATCTTCTTCTTCCTCATGATCTTGTTCATTATGAGCGTTTTCACCCTGCCTATTCTGACTTGCTTCCTCTCTATCATTTTCCCTTGCATTCATTCTATTATTACGCTTAGGCGGCATGATTCTGTATATAATAATATTCTTCATTAATCACCCAAATTTAGGGTACAATATACATCATTTCCATATATGCACAACTATATCATTAGTTAATCTTATTTATGCATCCCAGTATTTTAAATTCACACAAGTAATATTTAATCATAATACAACTTTGACAAATAAGCTTAGTACCTTTAGCACAATAACCTTTTCATTTAAGTCAATCACCTCATATATATCAACATTTTCGAATCTCAACATTTAATATCAAAATACGAATAAATTAGGCAAAGTACATAAACTTCATTAATTTACATAATATTTTACAACTTGAGTACAACGTCTTTTACTACTAATATCATACATCATAAGGTACAAGGTTCGAAACCCCAAAAGCATAACCGTACATACTAACTTGCTATAACAAAAGCACTACTAGCTGTCCTCTAATCAGACTGGGATTAAGACAGTAAACAACTAACCTAATCCCCAAAATGACATCCACAAGATGACTAGTCTGATTAGTATCCGAAACTACTACTCCTAATCATGGTAACGATGCCCTGATAACATCCCTGATCTGCGCTACCATAGTGGTGACTGTATCAACTATATGAGCCCTCCATACTGGATCCCCTCTGTCTCCCAACATCGTCCTAATGTCACCGAGTGCCCGTAGCTCGATACTGACTATGCTCAAATTCAACCCATCTGGTATCACACCCCCTCCTCCTCTCGCCCTGTCCAACCTCTGTATAAGCGTA
The DNA here is from genome assembly GCA_037693485.1 of Kitagawia praeruptora. Lineage (NCBI taxonomy): Eukaryota > Viridiplantae > Streptophyta > Magnoliopsida > Apiales > Apiaceae > Kitagawia > Kitagawia praeruptora. The sequence goes on along the minus strand of CM075351.1, from coordinate 137,924,157 downwards.
TCTATAGTCCGACGGGACTCATCCAGCTGTCCCTGAAGGGCAAAGTACTCTGACAAGAAAATAGCTGGCAACTGGCCAGCTGGAATCATAGGTGCCTCCTGAGGTGGCATAGCATCTGGGGGAGGTACATCTACAAGTGGGGGTGCATCCACTGGTGGAGGTGGTGGTGGTGCAAATGGTGGGGATGGAGGAACTGGCTCTGTGTCCGCATCCTCGGAAGGGTCATCCTCCAACTCATCCTCTGACATGATAAAGTGTCCCGGTGGAGTGAACTGCTCAGCTGGATCCTCAAAAGGGTCGGGGCTAGGAAAAGGAGATGGAACTGGGACAGGTGGGACAGGAGTAGGAGTCACGTGAATGTCCCTCCACTCAATCGGCTCCTCAGGTATAACAGATAACCTAGGCCTCTTACGTAAAGGCATCTCCTCCTCAGGAATATCCGTCCGCACTCGGGAAGGACCGGCCCCATCAGGTCCTACATATGGTCTACCAGAATATGGCACTATGGCCACAGCATCCCTCTGCCTGCGCTCCTCAGCCTCCTCCCTCAGTCTCTGCTCATATCTCTCTCTAGCACTCGCCCGTCGTCTCTCCCTGAGGTCATCAATAGCATACTCTGGAACCTCTACACCTACCAGCAACAAATCTCTAATCTCCTGCTCGGGTAGTCCTAGCCACTGGGGGTCTCGGCTCGGCTCACCCATCTCACGAACATGACTGGGCTCTCCCATCTCCTCTCCCTATAAGGTAAACATAAACTATATTAGTAATAATTTATAAAATTATAATCAATGCTTAAAAATAAAACTACCTGCGATATACCACCCTTGAACTTGATGGAAGTTCAAAATTTAATATTATAAATGATACAATATTATTATCACTCTTGTTCCTGAGCATTATGACTCTTAGCTCTGATACCAACTGTGACAGCCCCAAATCCGGGGTCAAGAATTTGGGCCATCACGAACCAACTTCCATTCAAAATCAATATCTCTTGGCTGTATTTTTTTTTTTTTTTTTATAATTAATAATTATGCAATTGACCCCACAGTAATACACACACCAGTCATATGCTCAGAGAACAACATTCACCATAATAAGAGTTTAGAATAAAAAAGTTATTACAACCCAGAATCATACTTCAGTACATTGTTGAGTGATGCTTCTACAAGAAGCATTTCAACAACCAAATTTATTACAATCTTTCAAACTTACACACTTAATATACATAAAACTACTAAACCCCTTGCGCTGGTCGTCTACCTCGGGGGCTGATGCTAACGAACTCTCAGTAGGTCGCCTTTCCCTTACCCTCTTGCGGGGCGTTCTGCGTAGTATGGGCATACCTAGCTGTATATAGATAAGTAGCAAGAGTGAGCTATAATAGCTCAGCAAGATAATATTGAAAACTAGAATTTAAAAAGGTAACCAAGTATACATGTATATACATATGTAAGCAGTAACCAATTTATAAACTTTAAGGAAGAATAAAACTCTTATTTAATAATACATCATCCACTTACTATTATAAGAAAGAAATTTAAGGTAATACAGTATCAGTTTCTCTTCTTAAATATTATAACAACCAATATACCCTTTTAGTGTAATATTTTAAAATAACATAAATACTTGAATAAATCCCTCACTATCATCTTCTCATTTCCCTCCTGTACAGTAATTTTATAAATTAATATAAAATCAGTTTCTCTTCATCTATATCAATAATTCCATCTTTCATATCATTTTCCCTTTCCAGTATATCAATCTGACTTTATCATTTATTCTTTATTCACATATTGTAGGGGTTTTCACTGTTGCCGAATACGTGAGGCACGATGATCAGTCGCCCTCCGTATCCATCCATTTCTTTACTACCGGTAGAAGGAGGAAGGTCTACCACTACATCCCCCTGGAGGAAGGTCTACCACTACATCCTCCTTCGGCAACTCTTGGGCCGATTTAAAATATTGATTGCTGGACTGTGCAGCACACAGCCTCTTACGCTTTTTATTGATTGATTGCTGGACTGTGCAGCACACAGCCTCTTACGCTTTTTATTGCTATCCCCCTTTTTATAAGATCAATATTCAATTTATCAACACCATTTCACATTTCCATATGTCATTCACTTATCTCATTTCCATTCTCGCACATTACTTCTATAAAATATATGTATATAACATGCACTAAAAAGAATGTTTATAATATAGCATTATAAACCATATAACCCTAGATAACAACTGATACCATTCTCTTTCATATCTCTTTTACCCTAGAGCATATTCGCTCCATTCGTAGTCATCTCTATATTCATATTTCAGAAAACATATTCATCTCTCTTTAACTTCCCACAATCAAGGAAATATATTCTTTGCAATATAGCAACAAAAGCATCACATATACATAAATATATGTCATGATATCAATATTATTCCGAAGATAAATAATTTTTAAGGTAGGGATAGAAGGATCTTGCCTCGATTTCTGTATCCTGACAGTGGGGCTGGTTCCTCCTCCGGAATTTCTATAAACACAAAAGGTCCATCATTAGCATACTACATCTCTTACTCACTATCCTCTTGTATAACAAAACCCTTTACACTTCAACATACGTTTAATGTGTTATTATTATCCCAAAGGTTCAAGAACTTAACCATTTATAAGCTCAATCGAAGTTTCAGGGGTTTTTACCATTTCCCCTAACAACCACACTCGACTGTAAAATTTCTTATAAATTTTAGAATTCGAATTTTAATGCAAGGTCAACTGGTATTAGTTCTTTGACCACACTACTACCATATCCCAAAATTTCGTGGCTTTTAAACATGTTAAAGTATGATAACTATAACCACAAACTTGGTACAATTACGATTTCTCGACTTTCGAACGTCTTTCACTAAAACTGACTTTTCTCCTAAACCGTACGTCAGATTTTAACGCACCTTATATCAAAACGATCTATGAACTAAGCTCTATCATTTCATGGTCACTAAGTGTGCTAGACAGTAAGGTACCGTACTGCATTGGTGTCCAAAAACAGGGCAGTTTGTAGTTCTAACGAAAATCGGACATTATAACTGCTGTAATTTCATACTTTCCAAAATTTCACCACTCCAAAACCATCATCAAACACCATAATCAAACCCCACACCATGTGGACTACATTCCAGCCATGGTTCCAAGTTCTCAACACAAATCTCATATCAAATCCAACCATTCATAACACATATTCATCATAAACTTAACATTAACAACACTTAACTACTAATCACTTCATTATCTACTATAAATACAAAAAGGGTAAGGGTTATTATACCTCCTTGAAGCTTGAAGAACACTTAATGATCCTTAATATTCCTTGTACACACCTTAAACAACCTTGATTTAACTTGGATTAACTAAAGGAGTCATAAAAACAAAGGTTAGAACTTGAAAACTACTATTCACTACTATTCATCTTGCACTTGAAGGATTTTATTACCTAGGCAAATGATGATGGTTGGCCTTCAAACTTTGAGGATATCACTTACTAACCTCCAAGCATCTCCACCATTTTTCCCATGATTTAATCTTGAAGAGAATTAGGGTTTTGAATTTTATTTTCTTTCTTTTTTCTACTTTGGCCGAAAGTTGTCAACAAGAAGGGGAGAGAGCTTTTGTGTTGGTTTTGATCTCATCTAATCTTATTCTCACTTAATTTAGAGTGTAATGGAAGCTTGGTAAAAAAATCTAGGTGCTAAAAGACTAATCTACCCTTATTTTGGTTTAGTGGAAGATGACATCACTAACATGATTTCATAATTCTCTTTTTCCTTGATTTTCTTTTCTAATTATAATGCTAGTACTCTTGGTAATTATAATGGGGTATGTATCCTTGTCATATTATAAATCTTGGTTGCTTAATTTCCATATTCGTCTAATTGTGGTTCGTTACGAATGTACCTCATTATCTCAGTGGTTTTGAGATCGTTTAACAATCCAAATTCCATTGGTATTCTCTTAACTTAAAAATCCCCTGGCTCAATTCTAAATTCACTAATCCCTCAATATATAATTCTTATAATGTTTCCATGCTCCTTAGTGTCCAATAGAAGCTTATTCGAATTCAAAATCCTCAAAATTTCATGCTTCAGGAATTTCTGAAATCTAACGTCATTTCGAGTCACTTATTTTCAATGTACACTACTAATATGGTTTCTGTTTATTCATTTTCCATTTCCATTATAGAGTACCTATATACCATTTCTCTAAATCCTCAAAATTTACTATTCATTTGACCACTGTAGCATGACTGAAGTTAGGGTTATTACAACTACGCAGCACGAATGGCAAGTCAAGCTACAGCTTTTAATGTTTTGACAAACAAGGTAAATGACTTGGGCCATGCTGGTGGTGTCTTGGGAAACACTCTGTATGAGAGGATGGGAGCAATGGAGATTACAATGGATACTCTGGCTGTGGAGATAAGTAGAGTGATGTTCGCAATCAGAAATTTTATGCCCCCGGAGTGTTTCGAGCCGCAACAACCTCCCCCCGATGCTGGTACAGGTGGTGCTAGTGGAGCAGGAGCCTATGGTTCTGGTTTTGAAGATTCTTATGCAGCTGGTGGATCTGGAGACCAAGGTGGAGTTTAGGATAACTCACCTAAGGGGGAGAGTGGAAAGGAGACGAGACAGCAGGGTGTTCAAATCGAAGAAATTCAAGAACAAGCTGATCTTGTCAAAGAAAAAGAAATTGAGCTGTCTATTGATAAAGAGGCTCTGAGGAGGAGAAAGGGTAAGGCAATAGCGATTGAGCAAGATGAGCCATTCGTTGACCTGAGTCATCAAGAAAAAGTACAGGTGGTACTTGACTCAGATTCCGATATGGAAGACATACCTTTGGAACATGCTATAAAGAGATCATTGAAGGATCAAGGTGGAGGTGCTGGAATGTCTTTCGGAATGCCTGAAGAAATTACTGTTGATAAGGAAACCCTTAAGTCTCAACAGTTAGCCTTGGAACAAGCCGAGTTCTTTAAAATGAAGGCAATGCAAGAACGTGCTGTGTTTCTAGAAAAGAAAGTGGAGCTACAAGGGAAGCAGTACGATCATGAGCTTGCAAGGCTAGCTGATCCTCAAGTTGATCTGGACAAGAGAAGGTTAGGGCAGAAGTGGGATGAAGCAAGGAAGATAATGATGGGACCCTGTGCGAAAGGAGTTCATAACAAGGAGGCAGATGATCTGTTCTACAACCTAAATTTACAGAATCCAATGGCTGCGGACTACATAAGTGCATTGAAGAGATTAATTTCTAAAGTCAGGGTTGGATACAATGCAACGCTTAAGGAGTGGCAGGTTATATTGTCTTTGACAGAAGGAGTCCCAATGTCTTTCCTATATGTGGATGACCAATTCATGACGAGAAGATCTGCATCAGAGTTGTTCTTGCTAGCAACAAAAATTCAATACTCTCATTCTGAGAATCTAAGTATTCTGTATAGGGATCAGTTAATGCAGCTAGCAGAGGACAAGGGTCCAGAATTCTCAGCATATCCTAATGTTGTCCGGATGGTGGTTGACAGTAAATTGAAGAGGGTGAGCATGGAGGAAAAGGACTTAATGGAACTTTCAGTGGAATCTCTTAAGGCCGTCTGTAGACAAATGATGAGTAAGGGATTCGCTTCTGAGCTTAAAGATAAATCAGTGAAGATCATTGAAAGTGTCATATTCAAGAAGAGCAATGAGGTGTGGAAGTGTGATATCATTGCTCCAAACCCTCTTGATAACGTGAAGATTGAGCCGGAGCTGATAGAAAAGAAATGGAATATTCTTCAAGCTATGAAGAATGTAGATGAAGCTCTGAATCTTCCTTCTGGAGAACTGGAACAAGGAGAGATAAGGGAGTCAATTGGTGTTCCAGGAAGAGATAGTGTATACTGGATACACTCTTTTGTTGATGATACAGCTGATGCCTTAGTATTCATAGATGTAGACCAGAATAAAACACTCTTGCATATGAGTAGAAAATGGCTGCTGCAGACTCAAAATGCTGCATTTCTGGAGAAAGTGTTATATGTGTTCAAATGGGAAGATGTGGAAGTTAAGTATGTGAAAGAAAAGCAGAGACTCGTGAGTTACCTGTCTGATGTAGTAGTGGAAAAGAAGCGAATGGAGCAAGATGCGGCTAGTGTCCACAATACTAACCGTGTCAAGGGCTATCCCAAAATGATCTATTGTCAGTTTAAAGCTGATAAAGCTCATTGGAAACCTCAGCTTATAATGAAGAAATTTGAGGACATTCCAAAGATCAGGACTACTCAGGAGGTGGACAAACTCAGAAGGCTTTTCAAACATCCTTACCCAGAACCCAAGAATCTTCTAGAAATGGAAGCAGTAAGTTTGTTGAATGCTAGGTGGACGCAGCTTCATGATCCAGTATATAAGAAACAAAAGCAGCAGGAGGAGAAGCGCAGAAGGCAGAAAGAAGAGAAAGACCAAGCTGTTGAAGCTAGGAAAAGGAAACGGAATTAGGGTTAAAGGTCAGAGTGGTGTGAACTTGAAGTTGGAAAAACTTCATGTCTTTCGGTTGCTTTAACTCACTTGAGGAAAATTCACCTTAGAGTGAATCCAATAAGGTGATATAAGTTTGACTAAAAGATATGAAATAATCCAGGTGATAGGAATCATTCAAATGATCTTTAATTCGAGGTTCGAAATCTATTTCTAGTTTAAGTTCTTTGTATTGTTTTCAAGTATTTTTCAATTGTATATTATTCAAGACTGTAATGTTAATTATCTTTTCTCGTCTCATTGTTTAGTTGAGTTATCCTTCATTAATTTGAATGTCATTGTTAGACAATCAAATAGGGGGAGATTGAAAGGCAGAGTGTGTAAACTTGTAACACTATAACTAATGTAACTCAATTAAAAGAAAAGATACTTAACCAGAAGACAATCAAGAACAAGAAGTCACAAGGAATCAACACTAAATGAAGACAAGGTAATTGATACAATTGAACATGTTAACTATGATCAAGCCAAGAAGAAATCATTGAGAGAAGTTCAAGTCAAAGTTGTTCATGCCTCAGTGATTTGAGAAATCGAGAATCAAGATCATAACTATCAGTATCAACATGACCAATTGATTTCAAGTGAACAAGAAGGAAAGCGAATATTGGAAAGCCAAGTTACTAAGTGAATATGGTAATTTATTCAAGAAGCAGAAACACTATCAAGACTAGTCACTTATGAACCAGACCAGTGCATCAAGTGTCAGGACATTGATAGCAAGTTTATGTCAGTAATAAAGATCCATGTTCAAGAGCTTGCTGAAGAATAAAGAAGACATGAAGATATCACAAGCTCAAGATGTGCATTGAAGTTTCAAGTTGAAGACCAGAATATTTTCTAAGTACTAAATATTCTAGATGACCAAGTAGAATATTTCTAAGTAGAAGTTCTACTTAGAAATTCGAGATGGCTAAGTAGAAATTCTCAAGTAGTAGTTCTACTTAGAGTGCAGCTTCAACATGACACATGGCATCTTCTGATTGGCAGATTTCCAAGCTTTCAAGATAAGGCAAGATTTATGTGGACATCATTGGGCCACGTACATCTTAGTCTTTGAAGACTACAGGACATAGATTACATGTAGTATAAATAGAAGCACTTGTGTAATGTTTTAAGTAAGTGAGCAATATTGAGAAAACACAAGAAAAAGAGAGAGAGTACATTCACAGAGCTTAGAATCATTCACTTCTCTCTGAACTTCTGTTATACTTTGTAATGAATGTTGTAGCAACCTTTTCAAGTTATATATAAGAAATATATTCCTTGAATCTGCGTGTTCATTTATTGCATCGTATTTATTGCTTCTCATATTCGAAAAGTTGTATTCACCCCCCCTCTACAACACATTTGGACCTAACAGTTTGGATTTGGGGACTTCCTCAGGTTCCCTCATTTCTTCCTCTATCTCATCCATTAACTCTTCAGCCAGCCTGGCCCTCTTTTCATCTGAGTTTTCATGTTGATTTTCTGTACTTGGATGAGCTTCCCTTTGGATTCTGGAGACTTCTTCTCTTTTAGCTTCCACAAATCTAGGATGGCTGTTGGATATATTTAATACTTTTCCATTCCTTATAATTACAGCCATCCAATCTCTTACACTCTTATTTATCTGCTCTTTGAACTCTATGATTGTTTTTCCCATTAGCTTTTCTTCATCATTCTTGGGAAATGGGTAGTCCAATTGAAGCTTGTTCTTCCCATTTTCCTTTGGTGGTGAGTAGGCTCTAGTTTTGATGACTGGTTCAAATTCTTTGACATATGATGGAACAGAAGATTGAGCATTCAGAAACAGAGATGATGCAATTGATTCATTGATCATCCTCTCTGTCTTTAGAATTCTTTCACTAGTCTCCTTGTTGATCTTTTCCAAAGCTTCTATTCTGGCTTGCCTTTCACCATCTGAGATTTCTTCTAAACTTTGAATCTCAGGCAAAGCCACTTGTTTCTTCACAGGAGAAGCCTTTGTTTCAAAATCTGTTGGATTGACCACTACAATTGGCTGTTGCTCCCCCTTAATCTGTGCTATCTTACTACTGGTAGCTTGAATTGGACCAGAAGATGTTGCAGCCTCTTCTTTGCTTGTTCCCATTTCCTCCCCCTTTTTGTTAGCATCAAGGGTTGGGGGTGAAGCTGTAAGTAGCATTTCCAGTAGTTGAGTTTGTTTTGATTGATTGGAAATGATAGTTTGCATTTGAGATTCCATACTATCCACTCTGGAGGAAAGAAGCTGAACAGACTTAGCCAGGCTATCTTCTTTGAGAAGTTTGCTAGTAAGCACCTTCTGAGTGGTAGTAGGAGCTAGTGCCTCAATCCTGGCATCTAGTTCTATCTTCATATATCTAATTGCAGTTTTGACCTCCTCCTATTGTGTTCTTTGAATAACTGTGTGCATCTTTTGCAATTTCAGTGAGGCCATAACCTGCTCAAGAACAGTCTTTCTCTGTGGTTCTGCAGTTTGGTGCTCAGCCTTGGCAGATTGATATTGCTTCATGATTTCTACATTGAGATCCCTAAGTTCAGTGGCATTGGTAAACATCCATTCTGGAGTCTCTGCCTCATTGATTTCTTCACCATCTGAACTTTGACTGTCATCACTGCCAAATTCTTCACTTCCAGCACTTGGAGACAGGGTTTGTAAAGCTTCTTTTTCTCTTTGAAGAGATTCTGAGGTGTACACTAGGTGCATTGCCTCCTCTGCCTCCACATTGCCCTGTTGTGCCATGACTTGATAGGCAGAAACAGGATGAGTAAAGGTTTCAGGATCCAAAGAGATGGAGTCAATAATTGACTGATATTCTTGTCGAAATTCCATCTCTTTGGAAGCTTCATTAACCTCCATTAACTCACTTGCAATGGCTGAATCATCCTGCCTTATTTCTCTTGTAGTCCCTTCTCTCCTCTCATCTCTCTTTTCTTGCATCAGGGGCTCCCCCTGGCTCACACCTCTCACACCCTCATCTTCACCTACTAAGGTGGAACTCTCTTGCTCTCCTTTTGCCTGACCGGAAGAAATGGTCAGCCTCTCTGTATTTACCTCTCCTTTTGCCTGCTCACAAGGCAGCCTCTCACTCCCTTCCCTCATTCCTAAAAGTGTTTCAACTACTACAAACTCCTCCACAGTTGACATGGGAATGTCACATTTTACAGTGGTAGAGAGAGTTGTCAACGGATAAAGTGTATCCGTTGATGTAGTAGTTATTGCTGTCAACGGATGATTAGTTGTAGACATATCCGTTGATGGAGAAACACTTGTCAATGGATGAAGGATATCCGTTGATGAAGGAAAAAGAGTATCCGTTGAAGTGAAAACCAACACTGAATCTCTGGTGATTGATTTTAAGGAAGAGGCCACAGATAGTGTTGTGAATTCAGGAATGGAAGATTGATGGCCCAACAAATCATCTAAAAGATGATGACCACCAATTGTTGAGTTGGGCTTCTCCAAGAATTTTAAAGAAGGAGAATCAGGAATTGATGTAGATATCATATCCACATCCAGAGATGGAGTTGGTGATGGTGGATTAAAATGTGTATCTAATTGAAGGTTAAGATCAAGGGGCTGTGACTCCACATTTATTGAAGTCACATCAAACTGAATTTGAGAAGGTACAGTTTGCTGTACTGTGTGTGCACCCTGTGATTCCCCAATGGTTTTGGATTTTACTCTTCTACCATAGGTTTTTGAGTGAGAGCTATCTGTGTTTCTTGCCCTTTTGTGCAGTGTTTCTGGAGTGGAAATTAACTCAGTAGTCACACCCTGTTGAGAGGATGTAACTAGAATTTGGCTTGAAGGTTCATTAACAGTCTTTTGAGAGACTGAAATATTGGTTGCACCTGCCTCACCTTCCTTATCCTTAGGGCTTCTTTGATGTTCACCCTGTCCCTCACCACTCACTACCACCTTCACACTCCCCTCAAGAGTTTTGGTAGTTTTTGCAACAGGTGCCTTTTGAGAGACACCTGAGGTTTGTCTTTTAGATTGTGGTTTTGAGACTTTGGATTTAGTCACTTGGGTAGGAGCCTGTTTGGTCACAACTACAGACTCCATTGTGAAATTGGAAGGCAAAGAAATTTGGGTAGAGATAGGAGTAATAAGATTAGAAGCTACCTGAACAATTGGTGGATAAACCAATTGTACTCCTGCATTTAGATTCATTCGAATCAAGTCACTGAGGACTCTCTTCTCCTGTACAAAACAACTGAACTTGCTATCCGGGTTAGAGAGGGATAGCTCATTCTCTGACATATGCAGGCCTAAGAGCATCAAAAATCTAGCAAAGTAGATATTTTTGCCCCTAGTTTCTTTCTTACCTAACTTAGCTGCTATTTCATACATTACTAGTGAGCCAAAGTTAAAGTATTTATCAGTTAAAAGCATACAAAGCATCACTAGCATGGATTTAGTAACAGCATCAAAATTACTAATTTTACCAGAAAAAGTTTTAATGAAAGCATCACACAGATAACTCTATTCTTTAACCATACCCTTCCTAACAATCTTACCTAAATTGTCAGTACTAGAAGCATATCCAATTGAGTTTAGCATGGTAACTATTTCAGCATCGGTTGGTAATGATGAACAATTATTTTCAGGTAATTTTTAGCAAGCAGTAAGGACATCAGAATTAGCCACATAATTTTTACCCTTAAGAGAAAAGGAGATAGTTTCATCAGTACCATTAAATTCAGCCGATGTCCACATTTCCTCAATTACTTCATGGATGAGGGGTGTGGTGGTAGTCATAGCATATGACAGTTTACATTTCTTCACTAAATTCATCATGGTGTGATATACTTCTGGAGCGTTCGCTGTATCAACAAAGGCTGCGAAATTGTTCTTCTCATAGGTAAACCCAGTGGAAGACATCATCTTAACAATAGGCGCCATTCAAGTGTTTGAACTTTTGTTGCAGAGAGAATTTTAGTGAAGAAGATGCAGTTAACTAATGAGATTCTTGAAAATGAATAAAGGTGAGATGTGAGAGCACAAGACAACCTTTCATATTTTTCAAGAATTAAAAATGAAATAATTAAAAGTAATTACCCCATTGGACAAAAGTAACTGTCAGATAATAAATGAAAAGAAAAGAAGTACAACCGTGACTAATTATACACGTTTACCAACGGCTATATAAAAAAATATGTATATCAACGGATAAAGAATGGATGGTTGAGAAAACAGTTTATCCATCGATGACATGGACAACCTGTTATCCGTTGACATATGAAAATCTAGTAATGTGTTTATACTACCAACGGATAAAAGGATATCCGTTGATAAGCAAATTTTGCCTTAAGCAAAATTTCTGCTAAGAGTATTTCTGAGAGTTTTTAATTCTCAAGTAAATCAAAACACATTTCTAGCTGCAATATAGTATGATTAGATACCACTAGGAATTATGAAAAATTAAGCATACCTAGTTCACCTACCAACCTTGTGAATGAAGATTCATCAAGAGGCTTGGTGAAGATATCTGCAAGCTGCATTTCACTTGGCACAAAGTGCATTTCTACTGTACCATTCATCACATGCTCTCTAATGAAGTGGTATTTGATGTCAATATGCTTGGTTCTCGAATGTTGCACTGGATTCTCTGTGATGGCAATAGCACTAGTGTTGTCACAGAAAATTGGAATCTTCTCAATTTTTAGACCATAGTCAATAAGTTGATTTTTCATCCAAAGAATCTGTGCACAACAACTTCCAGCAGCAATGTACTCAGCTTCAGCTGTAGAAGTGGAGACTCAGTTCTGTTTCTTACTAAACCATGACACAAGCCTGTTCCCTAGAAATTGACAGGAGCCTGTAGTACTTTTCCTATCAATTCTGCAACCTGCATAGTCTGCATCTGAATAGCCAATTAGATCAAAACTAGAATCTCTTGGGTACCAAATGCCAAGGTTTGGTGTTCCCTTGAGATACCTGAAAATTCTCTTAATAGCAATTAAGTGAGACTCTCTAGGGTCAGCTTGAAATCTAGCACAAAGACAAGTGGAAAACATTATATCAGGTCTACTAGCTGTTAGATATAGAAGTGAGCCTACCATGCCTCTATAGCTTGAGATGTCCACAGATTTTTCCTTAGTATTCAACTCAAGCTTAGTTGCAGTGGCCATAGGGGTTTTTGCAGAGGCACAATCCATTAAGTCAAATTTCTTTAAAAGATCATAAATATATTTTGTTTGACTTATGAAAATTCCCTCATTAACTTGCTTTACTTGTAAACCAAGAAAGTAAGTTAATTCACCCATCATGCTCATTTCATACCTACTTTGCATAAGTTTGGCAAACCTTTTGCAAAGCTTCTCATCTGTAGACCCAAAAATAATATCATCTACATAGATTTGAACAAGTATTGAAGAACCATTGACATTTCTATGAAATAAGGTTTTATCTACTGTACCTCTAGTGAAGTGATTCTCCAAAAGAAATTGAGATAAAGTGTCATACCAGGCTCTTGGTGCTTGCTTCAAACCATAAAGTGCTTTCAAAAGAAGATATACATATTCTGGAAATTCTGGATCTTCAAAGCCAGGAGGTTGATGGACGTATACCTCTTCTTCCAGTTCCCCATTTAGAAAGGCACTTTTGACATCCATCTGATAGACTTTGAAATTGGCATGTGCTGCATAGGCTAGGAAAATTCTAATTACCTCAAGTCTTGCCACTGGAGCAAAAGTTTCATCAAAATCTATTCCTTCTTCTTGAGAATAGCCCTTTGCCACTAATCTAGCTTTATTCCTCACAATTATGCCATTTTCATCAGTCTTATTCTTGAGAACCCATTTGGTACCTATGATACCTCTATCATCAGGTTTGGGCACAAGCTTCCATACTTTATTTCTCTCAAATTGGTTTAGCTCTTCTTGCATTGCTAAGACCCAATCTAGATCTAGAAGGGCATCTTCCACTTTCTTAGGTTCCTCTTGAGACATGAAACTACTGTATAGGCATTCTTCTTGTGTGGCCCTCCTAGTTTGGACTCTTGAGTTTGAGTCACCAATGATTAATTCAAAAGGATGATCTCTGGTCCATTTTATTGAAGGTGGAAGGTTTGATCTAGATGAGGTTGCTTCATCTAAGTGAGCATGATCTTGTTGAATGGATATTGAGTTTTGACTTTGAGAAACTCCCCCTGAGTTTGTTGTCCTTGCGGAATTATGAAGTTGACTGTCAACGGATGCATCATTTTGTCTATCAACGGATGCTCCATTTTGCCTGTCGACGAATGCATGAGAATGCCTGTCAACGGATGCATCTGATGCTCCAGTATGACTGTCAACGGATGCTTCATTTCCAGTGTTAGCATCACTTCTAGTTGGACCAACAACTCTAGGTGAATTTCCATGGCCATGATCTTCATTTTCCTCATCATTATCAATGTACATTTTACCTTCTACCTCATTCTCAAATCTCAACTTTTCATGGAAGCCTTCATCATTTAGACCTAAAATCTTTTGATCATCAAACACAACATGTACAGATTCCATAACAATGTTGGTTCTTAGATTGTAGACTCTATAGGCTTTCCCTGCTGCATATCCAACAAAGATAGCTTCATCTGCCTTTGCTTCAAATTTGCCCAAGTTATCTCCATGATTTCTTAGCACAAAACACTTACATCCAAAGACATGAAGAAAAGCTAACGTTGGTTTCTTGTTGGTGAATAACTGATAAGGAGTCATTCCTCTAGCTTGATTGATCAAGGAAATATTCTGAGTGAAGCAAGCAGTGTTGACAGCTTCAGCCCAGAAATATGTTGGCAATCTTGATTCACTTAACATTGTTCTAGCTGCTTCAATGAGAGTTCTGTTTTTCCTTTCAACAACCCCATTTTGTTGAGGTGTTCTAGTAGCAGAAAACTCATGGACAATTCCATTCTCTTCACAGAAAATCTTCATTGTGGAATTTTTGAATTCAGTGCCATTGTCACTCCTGATTCTTTGCACTTTTACTTCAGAACCATTATTTACTAGTCTGAGATGATTGATGATGATTTCACTTGCACAATCTTTGGAGTGCAGAAAGAAGGTCCATGTAAACTTAGAAAAATCATCCACAATCACCATGCAGTATTTCATCTTTGAAATGGACATGACATTTACTGGACCAAATAAGTCCATATGTAGCAATTGAAGGGGCTTAACAATGGATGACTCTGTCTTGCTCTTGAAGGATGATTTCTTTTGCTTCCCTAATTGGCAGGCATCACACAATCCATCCTTGATGAACTCCAATTGAGGGATTCCTCTAGCAAGATCCTTTCTTACCAAATCATTCATAACTTTAAAATTCAAATGTGACAGCTTTTTATGCCATAGCCAACTCTCATCCTTTCTTGCTTTGCTGAAGAGACAAGTAATGGATTCTGAGCATACTGAGTTGAAGTCAGCTATGTAAACATTTCCTTTTCTAAATCCTGTCAGAACCACATTGTTGTTTTCCTTGGTAGAAACAACACAGGCTTCTTTAGTGAACTTTACTTCATAGCCTTTGTCACAAATCTGACTGACACTCAGCAAATTGTGCTTCAAACCTTCAACTAAAGCCACTTCTTTAATGATGACATTGTCCTTTGTAATCAAGCCATATCCCTTAGTATATCCTTTGCTGTCATCTCCAAAGGTAATTCTAGGGCCAGCTGCCTCCTTGAACTCTGTGAGCAGGGTTGAATCTCCTGTCATATGCCTAGAACATCCACTGTCCAGGTACCATAGATTCCTTTTATTTCCCTGCACACATTCCAAAATACAAATCAAGTTAATTTTGGTACCCAAGTTTCCTTGGGTCCTTTCTTGTTAGCCTTTGGTTTCACACTCTTAGCAATCTTCATTTTGGGTGTAGATGCTTGAGTGATAGGTTTTGACAGATGCTCATTTGCATAAATATTTGATGCATGCATTTGTGGAAAATTGGCATACATATTATCTATGCTAGGAATGCTCCATGACATTTGTGGCATATTCACAGATTGAAAATAAGGATTAGACACATATGGCATGTTCACATATGGATTTGAAAAACTAGCATTCTGATACAAACCAGGCATTGCAGGCATACTTGGCATAGATTTAGGTACATGAACAGGAGTCCTTTTAATAGACTTGCAATTAGAAGATAGGTGATTGACACTATTGCAATTACCACAAGTTTTCCTAGGAGCAAACTTGTCAGGAGAATAATTATTTTTCTTGTTAATGCCTATCTTACCATTTCTGTTCTTTTTCTTTTTACCCTCAGTCTCTACCTTTTCATTAACTAATTTACCAACAACCTTTTTGTTAAGTAAATCACCTGCCTTAGCCTTCTCACTAGATTTGGCTTGGCTACTTTCACCAGAGACAAAGTTCTTGGCTACTGGACCATACTGATTATTCAGTTTCTTGAGTTCCTTCTTACTAACAGACTTTTTGTTAGTCGACGGATACCTCTCATCCATTGATGGTTCATCTGTCAATGGATGATCACTATCCGTTGATTCACAAATAGTCTCTAGATCCTCAAGGCAAGGTTCTAGCTCCTTTTTCTTTTGAGTCCAGGTATCCCTTACAAATGATTCTATTCCTGGACTTCTATTATGTTTTGAGAAATATTCCTACAACTTTGAAATTTAGCAATTATCCCTTGTTTTTTTTCAAGCTGGTCTCTTAAAATCAGTTCTCTTTTTAACACAGCTTCAAGTTCACTTTTAGCATTATTGCAATCAACTCTCATTTTCTCAAATTCTAGAAATTGAATTTCTAGAACTGCATTTCTATCACTTAAAAACTGATTAGTTTCTTTAATCCTATTGTTCTCTTTAGTAAGTAATTTAAGAGTAACACTCAAGTGATATAGTTCAGTAGACATTTCATCTATAACACTATTGCATTCCTCTTTGGTGAGCTCAGAGAGATTAGTAGAAAATACCTGATTGCTAGCTGAACTTGCTTCCTGCTCAGAATTAGCCATCAATGCAAGATTGACAAACTCAGCATCATCATCAGAATGATTTCCATCAGCAGCCCAGTCATACTCTTGGGTCATGAATGCCTTTCCTTTCTGTCTGAGAAGATCAAAATATTTCTTCTTGTAGTCAACAGTTTCAGTTGGCTTTCCTTTGTTCTCAGATCTAGGCTTCCTGCATTCACTTATCATGTGACCAGAAATTCCACAATTGTAGCATTTAATTTTGGATTTATCCACATAGTTGCTTGTGGAAAAATCCTTGTTAAATGGCTTAGCCACCCCAGAGTTTCTTCTGAATTTTAGCTTAGAGAATCTCCTAGATAGAAAGGCTAAATGCTCATCTATCTCATCCAATTCATCCTGCTGAAGGACACTCATTTCTTTAGACACCTTTTCCTTGCTTTTGCTTGATTCTGCTCTACCTTCACAAACCTCCCTGTTTGGTGTAGATTTAGCAGCTTCAGACCTCTTCTCCTCCTTCTGCTCCAAGTTGGCAACCAGTGCAACTGACCCACTTTTATTTTGGGCCTTCTCAATTTCTTCATCCTGCTCCATTTCTAGTTCATATGTCTTTAAAGTTCCATAGAGCCTTTCAAGAGTAAATGACTTGTACTCTTGAGTGTTTCTTAGAGAAACAGTCATGGGCTTCCACTCTTTGGGCAGTGATCTTAGAAATTTGAGATTAGAATCTTTCACTTGGTAGATTCTTCCATACAGTTTCAAGCCATTCAGTAGCTTTTGAAATCTACTAAATGTGTCATTCAATGTCTCTCCATTCTTGAAATGGAAGTGCTCATACTGTTGGATCAGTAGTTGCATCTTGTTTTTCCCTTACCTGTTCTGTACCTTCACAAAGAGTTTGAACAATGTCCCATACTTCCTTAGAGGTAGTATAGTTGATAACATTGTTAACCATGTCTGTTTCTAAGCCATTAAACAGAATATTCATGGTCTTTTTATCTTTATGGACTTCTGCAATATCCTCAGTACTCCACTCAGAAACAGGTTTTGGAATGTAAGTGTCTGGTGCATCTGCAGTAAGGCCAACTCTTGAAGCAGCCTTCATTGGAACATGAGGACCCTTCTCAATGCAGTTTACAAAACCTTCATCAATAGACATGAGATGTAGACGCATTTTTACTTTCCAGTGAAAGTAATTTTCTCTATCAAGAACCGGTATCTTCACTCCATAATCCTTCTTAGACATGTTGGAAGTGTGTTGATCTTTAAACTTCAAATATGTTAGAAGCTTGCTCTGATACCAATTGTTATTCCCAGATTACACACTTGTATAATTGTAGAAGGGGGGGGGTTGAATACAATTCTTGATAATTATAAATTTCTGATAAAAACCATAGAAATCTATAAGGAGATAATTGCTGAATAGAAATGGTTCACAAACACATAAAAAATCAGGTGGTTAAATGTACCACCTGAGACTTTTATTCGAAGAAAACTCTGTGATACAAATGTACACAGCTTCTGTTTTTACAACTCTTTGCTTCTAAGGATATTCAAGAAACCCTAAGCAAATATGTCTGTTTTCTTAGCTTCTAAAGAGTTGCTACACTTGGTTATATATCCCAAGTTTACAAGTACTAAAGGAATAAGATAATATTAATCTAATTCAAGTTGACTTGCTACTCCACTCCAAATCCACATGTAGCCGAAAGGTTGTCCTTGTGAACAGATATGTCCCCTGCACCTTTCTTGTATGTACTGTGTAAATGGAATGCTTCTTTCTTCTATGTTTCCAAAGTATGGCTGCCATACTGCTTTTTATAACTACTATCAACCCATGTGATCTGTCAGTCAAACCTGTCCTTATCAACTGCTAATTCTCAGTTAGCATAGGATAAAGTGCTAATGATTATCCGTTGATGTTGTGCATAGTTATCCGTTGATGATAGTTTGAGCTGTATCCGTTGATAGAGTAGATTTGAGTTTTATCCGTTGATAGAGTCCTGTTCTCATCCGTTGATACACTTTCACTTAGACAAAATTACATAGCATAGCTTATTTACAATTGGCTACCCTATTCTGCCTATCCATTGATGGTCAACATGACTCTGAATAGAAACACTATCAACTGATAAATAGAGATATTGCAGTATGCTACAAAACCTCATCCGTTGATGAGCTACCTGTCAACGAATAGAGTTCCAATGTCTTATCCATTGACAGTTACAAAACTTGACTTATACAATTTTGCTTGAATGTTAAGTTATCATCAACTACAACATATTCCTAACAATATTCCACAATCAGAGCGGCTGGCTCCTGACCAGGCAAAAGGAGAGGTAGAAAGAGTGTTGACTTTAGATAGTCAAAGTGAGATTGAGGGTATGGATGATCAACTTCATAGTGAGGGAGAGAAAATTAGGAAACTACCATTGTTTGATTTCTGGGATCAGGTTTTTCCTGAATCTTGGTCTAATAATCTTGGTATGGATGCTGGTACTTATTCTTTTATCAAGATGTATGAGAAGAATGACTTAGCAAAGCACAACTCAAAGCCAGAAGTTAAAGCTCAGAAGCAAAAAGAAAGGCTTGCATGAATTATAAACAGAAGAGGTGAAAGGCTAAGACAAACTTCTACACCATCAGTACCAGAAGATATTTCTAATGATCCAAGTATTCCTTTGTTTGTACTACCAATATCAGCAAGAATTAATACATCAACAGTATCTGATCAATCTAAGGAGGAGTCATGTTTTGAAGATGTTAGTACACAGAATACTGGTGAAGGACAAGATGATCATATTGCAGCTTCAGATCAGGAAGATGAAGATGTTTGTAAATCTAATCGAGTTTTATTACTTGAATATCATTTTACGCAAGCAACTTCTTCTACAAGAATTGAATCTGAAGATATTCCAAACACTTCCAAAATTGAAGTCAATTCTGAAGTTCTACAAGATATTCAGAAATCTCAAGTTCAAATTCAATCAAGACTTCAAACACTTGAAGATAACCAAGTCACTATTATGGAAAATCAAGCAGTTCTGATGAATCTCATTTGTTCTGTTACTGAATCTCTTGGAATTAATGTTGCTGATGTCAAAAACGGGGAGATAAAGACAATTCAAAGAAGACAACAACAACAACAGACTGGGGATAAAAGAAGAACTGGGGGAGATAAAGATTGTGACAGAGGTGAATCTCATCATGGAAGTGGTAAAGGAAAAGAAGCATCAAATAGTTGAATTCTTTCTTTTAAGTACTGGATACTATGTCTATATCTGAAAGAGGAGGTACTTAACTTCATGATTTTTGAATTCATAAATTCTATTCTGATTGTATTGTTATATGTTTTGACATCAACAACTCAGATTTATGCTTCAGATCTTAAAGCATAAATAGGGGGAGATTGTTAGGAATAATTCATGAGTTGTGATGTTAAGAATAGAATTTTACTTATACTTCTTGTATATCCTGATTTATAAAGGATTTAGCACTTTATATAGGAAATATGTGTTAGACAGTTATCTGTAAAGTTTAGTCAGGAATGAACAGTGCATCGAGTACTACATGTCAGGAACTAAGATTGAATTCTGATATGTCAAGTTAACTACTGATCAAGTACTGATGGGATGGTCAGATCCTGATGTAAGATGGAATCCTAATATCAGTCATGTTACTGATGATGTCATTATGGATGCTACAGAAACTGGCAAGTGCTATAAAACAGGATCTTTGTTTGAGGAACAAGCAAGAAGATTTTATGAAGGAAAGAATTTTCTATTGATGGAAACTATCAACTGGACGGCAGAACATTGTCATGTATAGATTATCTTTCTGTGATTAGTTGATAGGAAGCATTATAAATACTCTCTATATCATTGTAAAAGGTGTTTGTGAGGTTTGTAATCGTAAATATACGAGAGTGCAAACTGAGAGAAATTTATATTGTCAGTAGCTGCTAAAGGTATTTGTACACCTTTGGTAGAGTTTGTATTTGATCTTATTAATACAAACAGAATTTGATTCATTCGTTTATTCTTGTTCATATAACCAAGCAAAAATCAGACACGATTATATAACTTGTATTCAACCCCCTCTTCTACAAGTTATTCGAGTTAACAATTTATCATTCTGCCTTGATTGGCTTGGATAGCCCTTTTCTGAAGCAAATCAAGCTCATGAGTTTTTAAGACCCCATAGAGCACATCATATGTAACTTTGTTCAAATCTCTTTCCCTTAGAGAAATGACCCTTTGCTCTAGATGATTTGGTGAAGATAGCAGAAACTTCATGTTCAATTCCTTGGTGCTGTAAACCTTGCCATTCATCTGCAACTCAGTAACTAGCTTGTGAAATCTCTCAAACATCTCAGTGATGCTTTCCTTGGGCTATGCCATGAAAGCTTCATACTGAGTGACCAGTATCTGTTTCTTGTTCTCTCTGACCTCATCAGTTCCTTCATATAACACCTCAATGTGATCCCACATTTCTTTGGCAGTGGTACATGAAGCAATGTTTGCAAACATTGACATGTCCATGGAATCTATAATCAGCAACATGAGGTGACTGTCAAGGGCAACCATGTCCTTTTCTGATTCTGTCCATTTGGATGGATCCTTAGCCACATAAGATCTTGGAATAGTAGTGGTTCCAATAGTCTTTTCAGGAATCTCCTGTTGGGGAACAAATGGACCATTCTTGAGAATCTCAGGATACAAATGATGAGATGCTTTGATGAACAACTGCATCTTTATCTTCCAGAGGTTATAATTCTCTTTGTCAAACTTAGGGACTTTCACCGTTCCTGTAGTCTTTGGTGTATTCGAACTCATGATTGTTTTTCTGTTTTTGAATAAACAGCCCGCTCTGATACCACTTGTTGAGTATAGAATACAGTAAAAGAATACAGAGGGGGGGGGGGTGAATGGATTCTTGAACTTTTCTTTGTTGAGTCTGTATAGCAGATAAGTGTTTGTGTGTGCAAAGGTGTAGGTGCGAATAAAGAACAACACAAGACACAATATCACTTTAATCTAATGTATTATTAGATAAAGGTTGCTACAATCTGTGAATACAAATGATAGTATTCTCAGCTTCGTTTTTCTCAGAGAGATATAGCTTATAATGAATATGAAAAACTTGACTCTCAAAAAGTTAATTGCTAAGGAAGTGAGGCTGTATCCTTATAGAGTATGGATACAACCTACTTACTACAAATAAGGTAGCTAAACAAATTACTTTCTAGTCTGTCTATCCTATTTGAGTAAGAGTCCAAATGGTTACAGATTTGACTTTGCAAAGCCTGTTCAGATCCACTTCTTTAGCCCTTTGTCTCTTCTATATCTCTCCGAGCTTCTTTGTAGGCTTTCTAGAGCACGTTACAGATTGAGATCCATAAAGTGCATTGGCTTGTTGCAGGATTCTGACTTGTACAATTTCACCAGTATTTTGTCTCCAAGAATGTATTCGAGAAGTGACTAAGTAAGTGATTCGAGAACTAGAATTGACTTGATCGATAACTCTGAGTTCTCGAATACTGTTATATTGACATATCGAACCACTTCTCGAATAGCTCTTTTTCATCAGGATTTCTTGAGTTGTCGAATAGAACATTTGACTTATCGAATCCTCGAGATATCAAATAGCTTTTCTGAGTCCTTGAGATATCGAATGGAACTTTGACTTGTTGACTCTTTGAGAACTCGAATACCACTTTGACTTGTTGACTTCTTGAGTTCTCGAATAGAGTAGTAGACATTTTTTCTCTTCTCGATTTTTCTCCTCCCCCCATCCGCTTAAAAAGCGCATCGAGGGAGTGGGGGGCAATGATAGGTACCCGCTGTAAAAGATGGTCCATTCGCGGGCACGCGCTCGCGAATAGATGCCCGCCTACAGCTCAATATTTGTCACTCTCACAGCACGTGTTATAAAGATATTTAGTTTCTTAAATTATTCAACTTGACAAATAAATATCGTCACAAAAATATTCTTGTACAAAATATCTTGCTATATTGCTCTACAAGACAGGGAACAATAAATTATTCAAGGGAACACAAGGACATCAAGTTGTAGCAGACATTTTTGAGTATGCTTTTTGAGACATTTTTTGAGTATGCTTTTTTAGACATTTTTTGCAATATGATGCCCCCCAAGTGTTAGCGGATTACACGTAGGGGTTAAGAAAAATTTTGAACTGCTGCCCCCCAAGTGTTGGCGGACAACACTTAGGAGTTAGAAAAAATTTTTAACCGCTGCCCCCCAAGTGTTGGCGGACAACACTTAGGAGTTAGAATAAATTTTTAACTGCTGCCCCTCAAGTGTTGGCGGACAACACTTAGGAGTTAGAATAAATTTTGATGGCGTACCGCCTACGTATTGGATGCTGGTGCTATTTGTTGCGGAGTGTGGTTGATTGTGGTGCTTGACGGGTTTGTAAGTTTGAAACGTTGTTGTTTGATACGTATAATTGCTGAGGAATAAATACTATCATTGGTAAATAAATGAAATTTAAAATGAATGAGAGAATAATGGCAATAATGCGAAAATGATATGAAATATTGTGTGTGTATGTGAGCTGTCGTTTCATTGGAAAAAGTAGATGTACTTTTTTGGTAGCGGGAAGTTAATACGCTATGGAAGGTTGTTTTTGACCGAGGCGGTTGTTGTGCTGGAAGCAGACGCGGGCTTGTGATGGCATGACACGTCATGGGGAGGTTAATGCCTTATGGATCACGCACTGTCACGCGCTGCACTCTAGGAATGTCAGATATATTTTCAAAATTTTGATTTCATAGCGGGATTAAATACGGGTATGTCGTACGTGAGCTTGAATGTTGTAAAGCTATATTTTAATAAAGGTGTAATGTTGAGGACATAATTTAATATAATTATAGGAATGGTACATAAAAGCAATGCAGTAGATGGTTTGTTATATATGAGGCGTTCGTGTGAATTTGTCAGGAAAAAAGACAATAAAATAGGATTTAAAAGGAAATTATGACAAAGACGGGATTTACGTTTCACTGTAATGCCTTGCTAAAGAGCAGTACGGATATAAAATCATATGTATATGTGGCAGTTTAAGCAGGTGTAAGTGGCTAGTAAGTTAACCAAAACTAGAGTGGTGAAAAGAGAGCGGGAGAAATAATTAATGAGGTGGCGGGGTTTTTGACGTAGCACATAAGTTCATGAAGAACACTAAATGTATAAGAAGTTCAGGTTTGTAGAATAAAAGTGTCAGATGCTTTGAAGTTGAGGTGACGGGTCGGGTATGGTGTTACCGGCTATCATACTAGCACTTGATTCTTTTGCTTTTAATAAAGAGTAAAGGATATGCGTATGTGAAAATAGTGACGACAAGGTTTGTTGGTGGCATTAACGGGGAGTAGTATAAATGAAGATGGGGGTAACGGGTAGATGGCGGTGTTCCAAGTAAAGGTGGTGAGCTTGTAAAACATAAGATCATGAAGGAATAATAAAGAGATGACTATTTTGTTGTTTTGCAATGAGCATAACTTGTACGATTTGTAACTTTGTAAAAGAGAGTTACTCGTTAAAGGGTTGTGTAATTTGTAATTGTACTCAGTACGAGGGCTGTCCGCTAGGGACTTATGTAGGTGGAGTTGGCGGATGCTGGTGTCAAATTATAGGTGGTTCAATAAACACATATCGTAAGAGTTCTGAGTAAAAGTGTTGACTAGCGAATAGATTGTTTTGAGGCAAGTGAATGAAATGATATTTTTTGAGGTAACAATAAATGAAGTGATATATTCGAAGGCGAATAAATGAAGTGAATATTTGTTTAGAAGTTTTTAAATAGAGTTGTAAATTAATAATTGTAATGTGTAAAAGTTCGAAACAATATAAGTGAAGTAATTAAAATAAAAGCTTGGCGGTGGAGTAATAAAAGAAGACATGCTTAAATAGTAAGTCAGTATAAACAGCAGACAGATGCCAGAAATGAATTGCGAGCGGGCTTTTAATGTGGTTGTTATTGTAAAAATAGTTGTGTAGGCAGCGGGCACATAGCACAAAATAAGGTGACGGGTGGAAAGGACACCGTACAATTTAATAAAGTGATGGGTGGCATGGTAATATGTACATGTTATGTGTGTGTTATGTATATGTAAGCATGACATGAATTAATAGTGTTGTATATATGTTGCAAGTCAAGGTGGTGCTATGAGATAGCGGGTTGCTGGTTGTGTTAGCTGGTGTTAGTAGATAAAAAGAGTGAGTGCTAGGTTAAAAATGAAGTCATGTGTGCTAATGTTGAGACACAGGCTATATACACATAACCAGCAGGCGTAATTAATATGCATTAGTAGACATGTTAATGAAAGTGAGAAACAAATAGTAATGAGATATGCAGATAAGATTTTGCGAGTATGTCATGATATTTTTCCAAGTGATAGTGTATAATAATGCGAGTAAGAACCTGTAACCGCATGTTGTGTATTTGAAGCAGACGGATTTGTTGATGCATCCAAGAAAATAATTGATATAGTTGCTTGTTGAGAAAACATGTGTGACTTTGATGCCATTGTGAGGATATAGCCTT
This sequence comes from Kitagawia praeruptora, assembly GCA_037693485.1. Lineage (NCBI taxonomy): Eukaryota > Viridiplantae > Streptophyta > Magnoliopsida > Apiales > Apiaceae > Kitagawia > Kitagawia praeruptora. Next base: position 137,899,130 of record CM075351.1, on the reverse strand, counting down.
TGATGCAATTATTTTTGAGAGAGTGAAGAAGACCACGTGATATGATGTTCTTGTGAGTTTGTAGCATTGTTATGGATGTTGCCTTTGTGAATTCTTGATGATGCAACCTTTTTGATAGGTTGTTTGCAAGCTTTGTTGATGTTTACAACCCTTCTTTGATTTTAAATAACCTTTGATGGATGACCCGAATCAAAGTTTATGGGGACTTAGAAAATTTTTCACATCTTGCATGTAGCACATCTCTGTTGATGTTTGTTGTCCAACTTTGATGGATGACTCGGATCAAAGTTTGTGGGCACTTAGAAAAATTTTCACATCTTGCATGTAGCACTTCTTTGTTGATATTTGTTGCCCGCTAGGGACTTAGACAAATTTTTCACATTTGCATGTAGCTACGTTGTTGATATTTGTTTCCCGCTAGGGGACTTAGACAATTTTTTCACATTTTGCATGTAGCTGCTTTGTTGATATTTGTTGCCCGCTAGGGGACTTAAACAAATTTTGCACATCTTGTGATAGATAACTTCATTGTTGATATTTGATGCCCACCAGGGGACTTAGACAAATTCTGCACATCTTGTGATAGATAACTTCTTTGTTGATATTTGATGCCCCCCAGGGGACTTAGACAAATTTTGCACATCTTGTGATAGATAACTTCTTTGTTGATATTTGATGCCCACCAGGGGACTTAGATAAATTTTTCAGATTTTGCATGTATGGGCACAGTGCCACAAGAGGGAGATAGATAACTTCTTTGTTGATATTTGTTGCCCGCTAGGGGACCTAGACAAATTTTTCAGATTTTGCATGTATGGGCACGGTGCCACAAGAGGGAGATAGATAACTTCTTTGTTGATATTTGTTGCCCACCAGGGGACTTAGACAAATTTTTCAGATTTTGCATGTACCGCTTCTTTGTTGATATTTGTTGCCCGCTTGAGGGTTGTTGCATTTGCTGGTAGCTATTGTAGATAACTTTGCTTTTGTAGGTGGTTGTGTGCCCGCTATGGGGACTTTGCTTTTGTTGGTTGCTATTGTAGAATTCTTTGCTTTTGTAGTTGGTTGCTTGCCCGCTTAGGGACTTTGCTTTTGTAGATGGTTGCTTTCCCGCTTAGGGACTTTGCTTTTGTAGTTGGTTGCTGGCCCGTTAAGGGACTTTGCTTTTGTAGTTGGTTGCTTGCCCGCTTAGGGACTTTGCTTTTGTAGTTGGTTGCTTGCCCGCTTAGGGACTTTGCTTTTGTAGTTGGTTGCTTGCCCGCTTAGGGACTTTGCTTTTGTAGATGGTTGCTTGCCCGCTTAGGGACTTTGCTTTTGTAGTTGGTTGCTGGCCCGTTAAGGGACTTTGCTTTTGTAGTTGGTTGCTTGCCCGCTTAGGGACTTTGCTTTTGTAGTTGGTTGCTTACCCGCTTAGGGACTTTGCTTTTGTAGTTGGTTGCTTGCCCGCTTAGGGACTTTGCTTTTGTAGATGGTTGTTTGCCTGCTTAGGGACTTTGCTTTTGTAGTTGGTTGCTGGCCCGTTAAGGGACTTTGCTTTTGTAGATGGTTGCTGGCCCGTTAAGGGACTTTGCTTTTGTAGATGGTTGCTTGCCCGCTTAGGGACCTTGCTTTTGTTGGTTGCTTGCCCACCAGGGGACTTAGACTTTTTTGGTTGCTTGCCCACCAGGGGACTTAGACTTTGTTGGTTGCTTGCCCACTAGGGGACTTAGACTTTGTAGGTCGCTTGCCCACCAGGGGACTTAGACTTTGTTGGTTGCTTGCCCACCAGGGGACTTAGACTTTGTTGGTTGCTTGCCCACCAGGGGACTTTAGACTTTGTTGGTTGCTTGCCCACAAGGGGACTTAGACTTTGTTGGTTGCTTGCCCACCAGGGGACTTTAGACTTTGTTGGTTGCTTTTGTGTGTACGTTGCTATTGTAAGCTGTAAGCGTACCAAGTTATAGGCCAGGTATTGGGTTTATTCCATGTGCTGTCGGTGGTGGCCACCACTGACTCGAGGGACCTGACCCTTCCCATTTGCACATTTGGTTGCTTAGTTGCATGATGTAAGTTGTAAGTTGCACGATGTAAGTTGCTTGATATGAGTTGTTGCCCGTTAGGGACTTGTAGGTTGGATGTCCGTTTGACAGCGGATAGCGGGTTCTTTGAGAGCGGGCTTGATGTTGAATGTTGTAAGAGTTGAATGCTCATTTACTTAACGGCGGACATTTTGTTGACATCGGGCTTTTCGTTGTCAGCGGACATTTTGTTGACAGCGAACATTTTGTTGACATCGGACATTTTGTTGTCAGCAGGCTTTTTGTTGTCAGCGGCTTTTTGTTGACAGCGGTTTTTTGTTATCAGCGGCCTTTTGTTATCAGCGGTTTTTTGTTGACAGCGGCTTTTTGTTATCAGCGGCTTTTTGTTGATAGCGGCTTTTTGTTGACAGCGGGCTTTTATATGTTGGTGTGCTCAGCGGTAAAATGGTAGAGCAGGTGGAGGCTTTTCTTAAGGAAAACGCCCTCCTTCTAGCGCCAAATGATAACTCCCACGGCTGATTAAAGGCTTCCGACTACTGTTCCGTGACGTGTCACCTGAGTTCGGGTATCTGCAAAATAATGCTTGCCCGGGGGTGGTGGCCGTCAAGCACCTCCGGTGTAAGAATCAGTAATCGGAAATAATAATAATCAAGCTGGTAAGAGTGTATCGAATGTTAAAGAAGAGAATATGTAGAGAGCTTTTGTGTTGTTAAAGTTGTGTGTGCTTAATTGTGCCTCTCTCCCACCTTATGTGCAGAATGGGGTATTTATACGTCAAGCCTCCCAGCCACTGTAGGCCACTTGGTAGCCGCAAAAGCTACAGTGAGCCCCACTTGGTAGCCGCAAAAGCTACAGTAAGCCCCACTTGGTAGCCGCAAAAGCTACAGTGAGTGGTGTGACCATTCCTGACACGCCGCCATTCTACAACTTGCTTTGCACTGCTCAGAGTTTGTCAGCTACAACTTGATGTCCTTGTGTTCCCTTGAATAATTTATTGTTCCCTGTCTTGTAGAGCAATATAGCAAGATATTTTGTACAAGAATATTTTTGTGACATATTTATTTGTCAAGTTGAATAATTTAAGAAGCTAAATATCTTTATAACACTTGCTGTGAGAGTGACAAATATTGAGCTGTAGGCGGGCATCTATTCGCGGGCGCGTGCTCGCGAATGGACCGTCTTTTACAGCGGGTACCTATCAGCTTGTGTGTTTTATTTTGTAATTACTTTGTTGGCTTGAACCACCATTATATAGGCTGACATTCCTAATAAGGCTCACATAAGCTGTAACCATTCTCTGGACCTGTAGCCCTGCCATTTGTTAGAAAATGAAAAGTTTGAGGCATATTAATAATATGTTCTTGATGTAATTTTCGGAAACTAACAAGTGGAAGTTGTTCCTTGTAATGCGGACTTAAACTTTCATGTTTGGATCTAAGAGATTTTCTTAGTGGAATCCATAAATAAATTGAGTTGAAAGAAGGATGCTTGAAATGGGTTATGTGAGTTATTTAGTTGGAATAACTTGAGTCCCACATTGAATTGGTAATGAAAGGTTGGTTGCTTTATATAGCTCCATGTGCAAGTGTAGTGCACAACTACTAAGGCATGTGGGTGTGCATGGTTATAGTGTGGGGCTCGCGCACACACACGCCGCCGCCCGCCTCGCCTCGCCACGACAGGGGTCGGGTCGAAGGGCGTACGCGAGGCGACCTGGGTGAGGAATTTTATTAACTAGATTTCAGATGATTGGATCAGTATTTGGATAAAATTCTGGACTGGATCAGTACTTGGAATAAATCCTGATGGACTTAGTCTGATGCCATGAAATAAATCCTGATATTAAATCAGAATATTTACTTTCCTTTTATGGAGTATCAGTTACGTTTTATTTTTTGTATTATATACGTACAGATTATAACATTAAGATATATACTTCTAAGGATAAGAAAACCCTAGCAATTAAATCAGAATATTTACTTTCCTTTTATGGAGTATCAGTTACGTTTTATTTTTTGTATTATATACATACAGATTATAACGTTAAGATATATACTTCTAAGGATACGAAAACCTACCTGTCTTCTCTCTGCTATCTCTCAACACATAAAGATATAATACATAATTCTCAGGCGAACTGAGGTGCTGGTCGCTGTTGATCACTGGTGTATTTGTGAACACCTTGATCTATTGCTGTTTTATCCTGGAAGCGATATTGCTGCAACCTAATCATAACGTAAATGGGGCAATAATATCTTCAAGAACAGCCAAGTCTTCTTGAAGGGCTTGGTGACTCAGCTTATTGTTTTTCTCTCTTGTTGTCTTTGTTAAAGCTACTATGAGAGATAAGTGTTCTTACCTTTCTTGTTAATTACAGTTACTAATTACATTCTTGTTTATGCCTTCGTGATTTGTTTTGTTAATTGGTTATCTGCCTGTTCTTGTTTAATATATATAACTGCCTCATTGTTGTTATAGTTAATTGTACCCAACACCATTAAGTCAATAACTCCTCGTCAAGCTACGCTGCTACGATTTATACCAAGCAAGCCATATTTAAGTGAAAAGTCTTTTGCTTTGTATGTTTAGATTTCTGTTATACACCACAATAAGAATATGGTTTTTTGTCACAGCTTGATCTGTGAAGTTATGTTTCCACACCTAAAACTTACATCGTGATGTGGGCATAACAATTAAACAACAAAACTTATGCCCAGACATGTCCGAGGGAACACTTTTTGCAAGCTTTTTGAAACATCAACCCATTTATACTGTTCATCATTTGTTATTCCTGCTAGACTCGTACAAGCGGCTCCTTTGTATTATTTACTCCTCATGGAAATATATAGTTTACATAGATTATTGATGTTCTTGATTCCACCACTACTTATTTCCATGACAATTTGAAGTCCTGGATTAGCGGATGATGTTTTGTGCTTTTTTCCTTGCATGATGGCTTTCTGTTCCCCATTGTTAACTTCATGCTTCTTTGGAGATTCAACAAAATTCACTCCCCGCCTTATATATAATCACTATCCTTGCGTGGAGAATACATTAGCTCTTCTCAAGCTTCTTTTTATTAGAAAACCACACGATTCCCATCCAGCTTCTCCACAATAATGTTAAGTTTTTGTAAGAGTTCATTCTGGAACTTTGCCAACCAAAATCTAAGGACTCTTCTAGAGTTGGTTCATTTCCATCCAACAAAATTTGTTTTCCTGCAAAAAGCTGCCTTTTCCATTTATGCTGCTTCCAACCTTGCAACTCTTTGCAACTTTTAGAAAAAAAAAAATTTTCATGAGCAATTTATCTTATGGGTTGAAGCTTGCGTGAGCACTGCTATGTACTCTATCAATGTTAGGAATAATTCATGAGTTGTTGATGTATAGAATAGAATAACAATGCACTTCTTGTAATACCTTGATCTTATAAAGGGTTTAGCAGTTAGTATGAAACAATTAGATTATTCAGAACTGCAGATCAGTATCTACATTGATCGACCAAAGACTATGAAATCACGGACTGGGTCTACAGGCGTTCAGGGACTACTCAAACCCTGATGATCTTGAAGCTGCAGAAACTTGAAAGTGCGATATTGTAGGATCAGATATGTGGAAAACGAGAATTAAACTAATGGTAGCAGACAAAAAATTACTTTGTATTGATTATTATTTTATGTTTTTAGTTGTTGGGTAGCATTATAAATACTCTCTCATTATAATATGAGCGAGCGAATGATCGAGAATCTGTATTAACTTGTGTGCTAGGGTTTTTACGTAGAGAGAGATTTATATCAAGACCAGTTTCTAAAGGGATTTGTACATATTTGATTTTATTAATACAAATAGTTTTGATTCGTTCGTGTGACTTTATATTATTTACTTGAACAAAAATCAAATAAGATTTAATCATACTTGTATTCAAACCCTTTCTACAAGTATATTCAGTTTAATAATCTAAAATCAAGATCGACAATGGGTCTTCTAGTGGCACTTTCGAGGGGCAAAGGGCATTCGTCAAGATTGTCCGCTCTCTCCTTACTTATTTGCATTAGTCATGACAATTTTCTCATGTATTTTAAATAATATCCTGGATAACTTAATGTTGATTCTAAAACCTTAAGGTGTTAGAGGGAGGCCTTACCAGGATCATATAATGTATTCTAACACTCCCCCTTACTCGAAAGTCCATTTATGGGTCGAAGAGTGAATATTGGGGGTCGCAGAGAGTCGAACCTGAGACCTCTGTGTACCTGAGCTCTGATACCATGTTGAGAACCAGTCCATCTAAAATTTTAAGATGTTAGAGGGAGGCCTTACCAGGATCATATAATGTATTCTAACACCTTCGTGTCCACATTAAATATTGAGAATATTGGGGGATCGTAAAGAATCGAACCTGAAACCTCTGCGTACCTGAGCTCTGATACCATGTTGAGAACCAATCCATCTAAAACCTTAAGGTGTTAGAGGTACCAGGATCATGTAATGTATTTTAACACTTAAGTTTCAGTGGCGTTGTAAACAAATGAGCCTCACAAATCTCTTCTTTGCGGATGCTGTTTTATTATTTTCTCAAGGTAACAAACATTCGATCTTACGGGTTGGACTCCATAGCAAACACCTTATATAACAAACAATAAAGAACACCTCATATCTAATAGATCCATTGCCCCTGGCGGGGCCACCCAATACAAAAAGTTCTTATTTTTTTACCCTCTATCCATCCATCATCTCAAAAAAAAAATTAAAAAGTTATTGTTCATGACGATGACGTCATCAGTGACGTCATCATGAACAGTAATTTTTTTTTTGCTGGCTTGATAGAGGGTAAAAAAATAACAACTTTTTGTATTGGGTGCCCCTGGTGGGGCCAAAGGATCTAATAGATCTAAGGTGTTCTTTGTTGTTTGTTATATAAGAGTGTTCTGTATGGAGCAAAGGCCTCGATCTTACACCCTGCGGATAGTTTGAAGCAATTTTCTTATTTGAGTGGTCTTCACCTGAGTTTTCATAAGAGTACTTGTTTTCTTCCTGTTAGCTCAAGTAATGCTAATGTTGCACATAACAGCTCGAGGAAGGAAGTATCAGAGATTGATGATGTGGCACCTGTGAGCTGTCATGAGCTGGAATTGGTTGTTAGTAGTTAGTTAGGAGTTATATAAACACAAAGCTTGTATGTACATTTGGGAGCTAGTATAAAACACCAACCCCTGTACTCTCATGATAGGATGATGATTATACAGTTTATTTCTTAGCTTTTCTGAATATACTTACATACATTTTGTATCGTCATCTACATATTACTACATTGTGAGATGGTATCAGAGCTTAAGCTCGATCTTCATGTCTAGACGATCATATTCCGCTGTTGCTGCTTCTGATTACGTACCAAACAACTCAGCTTCAATGGCGACTGCTTCTACAACAACAACAACTGCAAATTCTACAGTGATTGATATTAATCATCCATTCTATCTTCATAATGGTGACAATCCAGGTATGGCGATTGTAACTCTACTGCTTACTGAGCACAATTATCATCAATGGAGTCGTGCTGTTATGTTAGCTTTATCTGCTAAGCTGAAATTAGGTCTAATTGATGGATCGATTGTTATGCCTGCACTTAATGATTCAACATATGCTTTGTGGAAACGTTGTAATGATCTGGTTGTATCGTGGTTGTTGATTCCATTTCGCCTGAGATACGTCATAGCGTCGTTTATTTGACCACTGCTAAAGCAATTTGGGATGATTTGGCTATTCGATTTACTCAGAGTAATTTGCCTAGGGTTTTTCAATTGAAGAAAGATCTAATGTCTTTGTCTCAAGGCACAATGTCTGTTACTGCCTATTTCACTAAGTTTAGGACTTTGATTGATGAAATGGATGATTTATCTCCATTACCTAGATGTACTTGTGTCACTCGCACCTGTACTTGTGAGTTTGTTACTAAAATGGATACCTATGATCAAGTGCACAAGTTAAGTCAGTTCTTGATGGGACTTAGTGAACATTTTACTGCTGTGAGGGGGCAACTTCTTATGATGAAGCCCTTACCTAGCTTAAGTCAAGCCTATTCTCTACTTCTTCAAGAAGAGGTGCAAAGAGAGTGTACTCATCCTGTTGCTGCTACTAATTCAGTTGCTATGAATGTTAAATTTAGTAACAAAGGTAGAAATGTGAGTCAAAACATGACAAGAAAGTTTTCTAATGGTTCTGAGGGTCAATCTTTAGTCTCTTGTGATTTTTGTCATCTGAGTGGTCATACCAGAGAGAAGTGCTTCTGTTTGCTGTGAGAGATTGGTTTAACGGGCAGTTTGGTATTCCCCGGGGTGTGCTTCCTAGAAAAGTTCCTGGGTGTTCTCTTATTTCGTCCTAGCTTTTGTGTTAATGGTTGCATTCCTTTGAGTGGAGAAAAAAAAAATCACTAAACGTATTGCTAGTTGGACATCTGTTTTCCTCTTCTTTGCGGGGTGATTACAACTTATTTATGCTGTTATTTTTTGCTATGCAAGCCTTTTGGACTCGACATTTCACGTTGCCAAAGAGTGTGCATCGATTGATCCAGTTGTTGCTTACAACACTGTTGGAGGTGCTAAAATTTTCTTGGACAACTTATGTTCACCTAAAGAGAAAGGAGGCTTTGGGGCTGAAAAATATGGTGGAATGGAATTATATCCAAAGTGCTTCACAATATATTGCTCAACATTTATTTTTCTATTTGGAAACCGGAAACTTTGGTGCCTTTTTATAGAAGTCGTAACGGCCAATGTTATCTCCACAACATAAAGATATTACTCAGGGTGGAAGACTAGTTAAATTATTAAAGCGAACCAACAGATATAATTAACTTTTCCAACGTTAAAAGAAACATAACTGAGAGAACACTTCAAGTCTTACAAGATAAAAGGGGCGGTATAAGGACCAACTACTTCAGAGTGTATAATCGTTATCAAGAACTTCAGAGTGTTCAGATACTAAACGATAGAATAGGGCGGCTCCTGAACGGCAATGTTCCATCCATTCTGTTTTATATGACATAACTTATAACCTTGGTGTGATCTGAGCACGATCCCATGGTGCCGCGATGTGTTTGCGGGTGATCTCTTTGAGTGAACGGCATCCACTTAATGCCATAGTTAGTTCAAACTCCTCACGTAGCATCTGAAGTGCTTTGCTCACACCAGCCTCGCCATCAGCTGCCAACGACCAAATTATTGGCCTTCCAACCTAAAATTACAGCATTATTAATTAACTTACTAACAAAAATCAGTGTCAAACCTATGTCCTTTCTGGACAACCTCAAAAGTGAAAATAAATAGGAAACTTTATTACTCACTTTGCTACTCGGACAACAAACTCACTTTGCTGTCAGCATTTTCATATATTAGTAAAAGATCTAAGATCATAGTAAAATTTTGATCGAGGACAATTTATGACATCAGTATGAATTGGTCAGCAGCTGTGACTTAATATTTATGTTGTTACACATGAGAGTTAAGACATTTATTTACTTACAAATATGCCGGCTGCCCCTAGGGCCAATGCCTTGAAGACGTCCGTGCCACGTCGAACCCCGCCATCAAGAAATACTGGAATTTTTCCTTGTACAGCTTGGACTACCTATAAGTATGATAAATTAAATGACCATAAATTTCAAGAGATTATGAAAGAACTGGATGAAAAATGCGTAAGCTTGATTATTGATATTTGATAATGTAAGTGGATAGCCCTTTAGTACATGATAATGCCTAAAGACATCAAGATGCTCATGTAATATGGTCCCTCATATGGAAAAATCTAATGGTATTATGTTCCGACTTCCGAGGTTGTTTTGTTTTAAATTTACAAACTATGTTGTAAACCCTCTCTCTCAAGAGGAAAAAAAGTCATAATACTGTAATCAAATCAAAGCAAGAAGACTGACCTCTTCTAAAGCCATAATAGTTGCAGGGACGTAATCAAGTTGTCGTGCCCCATGATTTGAGACAATTATCCCAGCTGCTCCGGTTTGTACTGCTATCTTAGCTGTATTGTTTGCAAAAAGACATAAAATTAAATGAAGGGATCACAATGGGCACGGAGCATACAATGTACGGAGAGAAAATGGGTATATACAATGTACAAAGAGCGAATGGGTAGCAAATTATAGGATAATTAACTCTCACCATCCTCAGCAGTTATCACACCCTTCACTAGAACTGGCAAGTGAGTAATCGTTTTAAGCCATTCTATATCCTGTTCAAGAACTTTCAAACATTAGCAATTTGAAGGACTAATTGCATACAGTACATTAGCAATTTGAAGGACTAATTGCATACAGTACACAAATTTTTAAAAATAAAAATTGATATTACCTTCCAGCTAAGAGATTGGTCAGCAAGACTAGCAACATATGTTGTAAATGCAGAATTTGCATCCTGTGTAATTAAACACATAATATTTGTCATGAATGAACTAATTACGAGAATAACTTTGTGTTGGCAATACCAGTAATTCATTACAATTACCTTGTCCAATTTGCCAATGTCCATACCCTCAAAGTTTTTGAGTGTTAGGTTTGGAGGCAAATTGAATCTGATAGAGACAGTGAATGAAAAATGAGAGCAAAGCAGAAAAATCAATGAACATTAGCTAGCTATTAAATTCAATATACAGAATAAATGGCACAGCAATTCAGCGAAGCCATTCAAATGTCTTTATTTGCCACAGTGCACCTGTTTTTTAAATCTGCTTCCCTCCTCCCAAGCCTTGGAGTATCTACGGTAAGGGCAATTGCCTTATACCCAGCCTTTTCAGCTCTCTTCACTAGGTTTATTACCACGTTTCTGTCTTTATAAACCTGAATAAGAATAAAAGTTGATCGGATAGGTTATGATGATAAGAAGAGATGCCTATTTTGTGCAATAATGATATGTAAGTGAATTCTGAATTAGGATGAAGTCATTATATTGTCGAACAAGGGGGGATGTATTTTAAATTTTAGTAAAAACTTTAAACTTTAATATTGAGGGAACAATAAGAGACACCTATAAGTTACTAGGAAAGGGTAGAACCCTTCTGGGGGGTAATGCACAGTGATTACATAATTATCTATAATTAAATTGATTTAATCTGTTATTGGGAAACTGCGTGCATTGTAGGTTCTTGTGATCTTATTTGCATAACTAGACTTAAACCAAGCAAATCTACGGAATTCTTTTGGATAGGTTTAGAAACCAAAAATGAATTATCAATCTTACATAGAGCTGGAAAAACCGTAGGCCAGGTCCAGTTGACGCCACCTCCTCAATGCTGGAATTGCTCAATGAGGATAGTGTCTGCAATAAAGAATCATACACAAGGAACCGAATGTGAAACTGTTAGGCACCATAATAAACATAATAAATATGTAATCAATTACAAATCTGAATAATTAGTGTGTGCATCAATTATGGATTTGAAAGGAAGGGTTTTGTGGGAATAAGGAGGATTTGGTGGGAATAATAATATTTGAGCTTCAATTTAGGGATTCCAAGTTGATGCTAGGATTATAAATAGGGAAGCCAATTGTATGTGAAAGGTATCAAGAAAATCATATTGATTGAAGTGTGAATGTGGAGAGTGGGTGGTCTCTCGAATACCACCTAACTTAGTGTGTGTGAGTTTATGAATTTAAGAATTCGTTCTTTTTATATACTCTCTTGGCAGCCTAACAGAAACGGAAGAGCAATTGCAGGAAGGATACTGTGCTCTGTCGTATGAGCACAAAGGTGCACCTCGAATATGATCTTATGGTGATGTAAAGTCTGAATTGTTAGCATGATAAATAAAAATCGCAAGTGACAGACTAACCATAATTGTGCTAGCAGAGAATGCTGCTCTTGCAATTGCCAACTCTCCTGCACGAATATGAAACTTTCTTATTAGATCCGAACTAAATAAATTATTAGATTATAATTTGTTTTCTCCTACAAAAAAGCCTAAGAATTTTTTGTCAGTTAAAACTGTATCCAGCAAAAGAACGGTAAGTGTGGTAAAGGAATATATGACACAATTGAGTATAACATTAATGTATACAATCTCCACTGAAGCTGCACAGAGAATACAGGCCTTAGCCACAAGAAGTTATAAGAAGAGTTTTAGACTTTTAGTCAATATACCACTTATTTGACATTCTAAAGTATATATACTTATTAAATTCTTAAGTTTTAGTCACATGTGCAAGGATATGTAGGCGCCATATAGCTCAATGTTTGCACAAAGACAATGTACATTACTAGAGCATCCCCATTGAGAAAAGGTCATTGCCAACATAACAGGTGTATATACCTTCTGGATGAGCCATTTTTTGCATACCAGTGGGAGCAATCATAATAGGCATTGAAACATTGAAGCCCAAGATAGTTGTGCTTATGTCTATATTGGTTACATCAATGAGGATACGGGGTCGGAACCTGTTTTACAAATTAAAAAAATTGCAAAAAAATTACTGAAAGGTTATGATAAGTAGAAATTAGCTTAGCTGCAGAATTAATTTAAAAGTAAAAGTTTAATTCCGGTGAGAAAACAAGATTTCAACCCTCCAATAGTGGCACTTCAATTACGGTCAATATGATAGCATTAAATCAAATCATTGGAATTCAAATCCATAGACAAAGAAGAAAAGAGCAAGCTCTGAAAATGCATACACTATCCGGGAGAATGCACTGCGGTTCTCTTTGAGAGTCCATTCATCCTCAGCACCCGATGCATAATACTCGTAAATCATCTTGGGCAATTTCTTCTTTGCAATTGCCTCAAACTCCATGACATTGGTTACTTGACTTACTTCCATCTTCATGAACTAAATCTTCTGCACATATAAAAGTAAAATTAAATTAGAGTAGTGACACTATCTTTTACCAATATATAAACACAAACTTCAATCGACCGCTGATAGCTGCAACAACAGTGCATTTGTGATCTCAGAATAAACCTTCTTAAGTCCTATCTCTCTCAATATCATAATAGGTAAATTGTATACCAGAGGCATTTACAACTCCACTCTCCATCTAAGACTTTTACTTTCGAATAAAGGGTAACTTAACAAAAAAACTAATCTCAAACTTAATAATACTGAGTACCCTGGAGCAAATATTAAAGTGCAATAATATAGTTTAGCAATAGATCCATGCATTGCAAACACAATTATCTATTGTTTAGAGTTGCTAATAACAGTCTTTCTCATCAACAAACTGATTTCAAACTAGTGATTGTCAAAAAATTACACACAAACACACATATGTAGTACCAAAACTCAAAGTAAACCCCATTAGATGAACCCCCTAGCATGATAACAAAATGCAAAACATGTGTTAATCAATGATCTTCTCATAAACAGGCATAAATGATATCAGTGAGAAACAAAAAAAACAGTAAACACAAGATCAGGACAGTAAATTTGAGTTGAAAAGTTACCAGGGCTATATGATAAGTAGCTTGCAAAAACTGACAGGGAGGCTGTTATGCAGACTCCATGATTTCAACTTAGGAATTTCTCACTGAATAAGACAAATATAGTATAACAAAAAAATTACTCCCTCTATCCCATTCATTTCTATACAATTACTGTTCTAAAAACCCCCGATTCAACCGATTAATTCCCGATTAATCTTTGTAAGGTGACCAACCGATTCGATTTTTGAAATTCGATTAATCCTGTAAATTTATTTAAAATGATATGTTTAACTGTAAATTAGACTAATATATTAAATATTATTATAATATCCGATTAATGCTCCGATTAATCCATCCGATTAATCTCCGCCTATCCGATTAGGCGCTAGGCGGTACCCCAACCGCCCTGGACCCGCCTAGCGATTTCTGGAACACTGACAATTACTATTTTGGGGTGTCCATTCAATTCTATACATTACAAAAATAGTAAAGTTTTAATAATAAAAAACACTATTACACCCACTAACTTTCTTATCTCAAATCTATAATATAAAACAATATTACACCCACTACTTTCCTCCACTATCTCAAATTTATTATTAAAAATTGATAGATCTCACCACTTTACCCACTTTTCATCTAACTTTACTCATTTTTTACATATTTTCTTCTCCGTGTCCAAATCCAATGTATACTACGCACTGGCGCGGAGGGAGTATTACAAATAGATAAAAATGTAGTTAACTGGTGTATTTGTATGAAATAATTTTAGTACAAGTCCAAGGGGGTAACAACATTTCCAATAGGAATGGTTAAAAAAATTATGGCCACAAATCATCACATATTAATTGTTTATTTTCTCTTTTGGTCATTTTGATAATATTTACTCAAAAAAAAAATCAAGAATTAACACTTTTAAAAGTTGCTTAAATAATCTCGTTTATAAAATTATAATAATTTCTAAATTATAAAATTATTGATGATATATATTTCTGGTATTTATATGGATTTTAATTAGAGGAAGTTTATTCCTTTTGATATTGAGCAATATTGGGAAAGCCATTATCTATGAGAACTTGCTCAGATGGTTCGTTTTAATGTTGGTTCGTTTAGTTTATTTGATGATTTATGAAATGGTCAAAAAGAAAAAATTATATGAGGAAGATCCAAGAAACGGTCAAAATTGGCGATATTGCTAGACAACTTTATAATTCAAATATGAAAGTTGGCAATGAATAATATCTTGTAAAAAGCACAAATCGCCAAGATATATTTATATGTGAATATATATGGATAGTGATATATTCTTAAAGTTGGAATTGATATATTTTTTGTTAAGTAAAAAGAGTTCAGTTCCAGACCCTCAATAAACCGCAGCTTAGGACTTAAGGATTTATTTATATTAATAAATATTTTATTTATTTAAAAAATTATATTTATAAATATCTAATAATATTAGATATTTATTAATATAATTTTTGGATTAAAATAATTATTTATTAATTAAAGATTATAAGCTGTGCGGGTTAAAAAGCAATTTAAGGAGCGGTCTCTAATAGGACAAAATAGGCCCGGGTTGTGAGAATATGTTTAGCAGGTGAAGTTCATTTGCTTTTTAAATTAGAAAGAAACAAGCAAGAGTTAGGCGCCCCGAAAATTGTCGGGTTGGTAACGCGCTGTGCTGTTTTGCTTTTCTTATATTAATAAATACTAGCTTATAGCCCGTGCGAAGCACGGGTTACTTTTAAATACTTTTAAAATTATATAATTAAATGAAATAGAGAATAATTTATTACGAATTTATTAGTAATAATAATAGTTTAATAAATGATATGTATTGATTAGAATTAATAATATAAAATCTTAATGTAAATTTGTTGTTGATGGGATTTGAACCTTGATCTTTGGAATATAAAATACTACTCCGTATTGGTTTAACGGAATTCATTTGATTTGTTTTATATTATAAATAATTTAAAATTAAATAATTAGAGTGAAAACCAAAACTTAGGAGAAAACCAAAACTTTCAATGTTTTTAACGGAATTCATTTGATTTGTTTTATATTATAAATAATTTAAAATTAAATAATTAGAGTGAAAACCAAAACTTAGGAGAAAACCAAAACTTTCAATGTTTCGGCTTTAATATAATAGTATAGATTATATTTAAGTAGAAAATTATAGGGCTTTTTTCATAAATAAATAGGAAAAAGTAAATTTTTGCAAATTTACTATCTTTAAGAATAGCTATTTGCAATATTACCAACCTAAGTTTCAAAATTGCAAAAATACTAGGTCCCCCTCCTCCCTCACTTTCTCTCTCCTCCTGTCCAGGAAAGGCAGCCGACTTGTTTTTTTTTTTTTAAAGATGGGTGCTATTTTGGGTTGGATGGCCCAGCAGGGGAAATATTCAATTTAATGCAACTACATTCAACCAAATGCAACTAAATTTCTGATTTCAAGTTCCATTGTTCAATTGTCATCTTCGACCTCTTTTTTGAACTCTAATATATATATATATATATTAGAGGTCGAAAATGACAATTGAAAAAAGGAACTTGAAATCAGCAACTGAATGCAACCACATTCAACCACATCAACTGCAACAGACTTCAAAACCATTTTTTTTTTAATGTGGGATGATTTTGGGTTGCATGGCCCCGGGGCATATTCAACTTAATGCAACCACATTCAACTAAATGCAACTAAATTTCTGATTTCAAGTTCCATTGTTCAATTGTCATTTTCGACCTCTTTTTTGAACTCTAATATATATATATATATATATATTAGAGTTCAAAAAAGAGGTCGAAAATGACAACTGACAAATGGAACTTGAAATCAGTAACTGAATTCAGTTGAATATGCTCCTGCTGGGCCTTGCAACCCAAAACCACCAAAATTAAGGTGGACTGCTTTTGGGTTCCAAGGCCCCGCAGGGGCATATTCAACTAAATTTTAATGTGGTTGCATTTGGTTGAATATTGCCCCTGGCGGGGCCTTGCAACCCAAATCCACCAAAATCACCCACCTTTAAAAAAAGTTGAATGTGGTTGCATTTGGTTGAATATTGCCCCTGGCGGGGCCTTGCAACCCAAATCCACCAAAATCACCCACATTTAAAAAAAGTTGAATGTGGTTGCATTTGGTTGAATATTGCCCCTGGCGGGGCCTTGCAACCCAAATCCACCAAAATCACCCACCTTTAAAAAAGTTGAATGTGGTTGCATTTGGTTATTGCCCCTGGCGGGGCCTTGCAACCCAAATCCACCAAAATCACCCACCTTTAAAAAAGTTGAATGTGGTTGCATTTGGTTGAATATTGCCCCTGGCGGGGCCTTGCAACCCAAATCCACCAAAATCTTAAAAAGTTGAATGTGGTTGCATTTGGTTGAATATTGCCCCTGGCGGGGCCTTGCAACCCAAATTCACCAAAATCACCCACCTTTAAAAAAAGTTGAATGTGGTTGCATTTGGTTGAATATTGCCCCTGGCAGGGCCTTGCAACCCAAATCCACCAAAATCTTAAAAAGTTGAATGTGGTTGCATTCAGTTGAATATGGTTGAATGTAGTTGAATTCAGTTGCATATTGCCCCTGGCGGGGGCCATGAAACCCAAATAGCATCCCGCCTTAAAAAAAAAAAAAAAAAAAAAAAAAGTACCAGGCGCTGAAAGCAGGACGGGAGGGAGGGAGGAGAGAGGAAGGAGGGAGGAAGGGTGGAGGGGAATTGGAAAGATGGTATTTTTGCAATAAATCTTTTTTCTTTTTGAAAAGATGGTATAATTGCAATTTAATTAGAAAGATGGTATTTTTGCAAAAATCATTTAAAAAGTTGGTATTTTTGTCAAATACCCAAAATTATATTCATAAATATCTAATAATATTAGATATTTATTTTTATAATTTCTAAATTAAATTAATTATTTATTAATGAAAGATTATAAGTTGTGCGGGTTAAAAAGCATTTCTACAGAACCCGTTCAAAAGTGTTAGCAGCAGCCCACGTGAATTGTTTACAAAGTGAATGGTTGACAAGTTTATTTAACAAAGGAATTACAATCTGTACTGCAAATGATTCAAATGAATTACTTTGCAAAAGCAAAAGTTAGGCACCTCCTGTATGGCTGTCGATTGCAACTTCAATTGCCTGACATCGAGTCACGCGCCAAGAAAAAGTCCAAAAAAACAGAGCACGCGTGTCTTCACCTACCTGGTATGAGATTGGTTTCAGAACGGCAGCTAATATTATTCATTTGATAAAAGTAAACAAGAGTAGGCAGCCGCGTGAAAGTTGGCGGCGAGGTTTGACAACGCGCTATTTTTTCAGTCCTGTTTTGCTGCGTTCGGCCGAATTCTTTGATGCTAAACGTGGGCTTATTTATCCTATAAATAAGAAGTGATTTGCATAGAACAAGAGATCCGTAGAACTGTCTTTTTCAGTTGTACTCTCTCCAAAATTTATCAGTTTCCTTTGTAATTTTAGTTTTAATTCATACACTTTAATTTTCTGCAAAGTTCTATTTCGGTTGAAGATTATAAGGGGATTACGTGGAGTGCTCCTTTATTTTATTGGAAACTATTTCGGGAGGAGATTCTTCAAGTTGTATTTTCTTCACTCTAAACTCTTTTAATCATGATTTTACCCATTAATATATGCTTATTTTCTTTATCTAGCATGTGTAACTAATTCTATAATCCGAGAATTAGGTAGTATTCATTGGTGATACATATTTGTTTGATTGTGATGTGAATTCTCTACTTCGCTAATCTATTATTGAGGGCTTAACCCAATTAAGGGAGCAGCTAACCTTAAATTATATTCATAGGAATTATGATGAATTGGGAGAGGAGTCATATTTCTTGTTCATGATTTGGTAGACATAGTTTGATTATTGAATCGGGAGATTAATAAGAAAACTATGAAACGCATAATTCTTGGGTCTTAATAGTTTATAATTGTATTTCAATTGATCATGGAAGTGACTTTTGAGGTATAATTGTAGGCATTATATTGTATCTTGGGATAGAACATTATAGAATTTAGAAGGATTATTTTTAGCAAAATACGAGAGGTAGATATTACATTACATCAACATTATTGAACCAATTGAAGAAACCTAGTTCTCGGGTTACTTTTCCTCATCAATAAATCTTAGTTTTATTTGCTTATAATTAGTTTACTCTAGTTAATAACAAACACACCAATTATTTCTCACACTTCTAAATATTAAGAGATTAAAACTTGAACTTGTACAGAACATAATCCCACGTTGAATAAGTTGCAAATAGAACTTCTTAATATTAAGAGATTAAAACTTGAACTTGTACACATATCTGTGGAAGTTCTGGAGAAAAGTTGAGGGAAACACGAACAGAACATGTAAGTGTCACCCAAACCACTAAACTGAGTGAATATAGAGTGTTGAGTGAAACACCTGCAGAACTTACGAGTGAGCAACCTACTCAACCACATGCACCTGTAACCAGAAAGAAATATAGCAGACTCCTTACACGGGTCCAAACAATGGAGAAAGAGTTGTCAATTATTTGTAAGTCCATTGGAGAAATAAAAAATTTGCAACTTATTTAACATGATGCATTCCAGGTTCAATTAAGTTCCATGACATCCCAGTTTAGTCATGCAATTCATTCCTTGGGGAAGATAGTTTCGTCTAATTTACCAACTCCACATCCTACTACTCTGGAGGATAACCCAACTGAGGGGGAGAAGGTAGATGACCAAGAAAAATCAACTAGGCGTAAGGGCAAGGAAAAGGTTGTTGACACAGAATTAACTTTATTTCGGGAAAGAAAAAGCTAATGGGAGTATTAGTGCTATGTGGAAAGAAAGCAAAGGCAAACTTGAAGATATGTTCAGTCTAAAGGAACAATTGTCTTGCACTTGGTTAATTTTAGAAATCTGGAAAATGTATATATATGATCTAGAATGCACTTTAATATTATTTATCTTTGAACTTCATTTTTTTTGTATCAGTTGAGTTATCCTCTAGGAATTTGCTTGTCAAACCCTAACAATCAAATAGGGGGAGATTGTAAAGCATAATGTAATGTAATATGTAATAGAGGACATATATAACTCAACTAGGATAAAAGATAAATAATATTAACTCTATACAGGGATTGTGAAATTTGAAGAACAAGCATCAACAAGGATCAAGTCGCTGGAAGAAGTTCATTAACATGATCAAGCCTCAGTGACAGAATAAGATGCACAGATGATTCAGTTGAAGGGCCAAAAGATTCCATGTATTTATATTATTTGAAGATATTGTTGCAGGCTAATCAATTGGAATGTAACGAAGGTGTGAAGATCAAGATCAGTGCTTGTCACTTGTGAACCAGACCAGTGCATTAAGTGTCAGCACATAAGAGAAGGATCAACACATTAATTCACAGAAAGAATTGCCAAAGCCTGTTGACGATCAAGGACAGACATAATATCTCAAGCAGAATATTTAAAACAGAAGAGAGAAGCCCAAAAGAAGCAGCCAAAAATAGTAATACTATGCAAAGTTACTATGCACGATTACTATGCAAGGTTACTATGCAAGATTACTATGCGCGGTTACTATGCAAGATGCAACTAGCCCAATCTGAATCACACCAACCCGACAAAGTCAAGTTGCAATCAGAGCGCAAAAGAATACCTTGACCCGGACCAAGTTTTAAATAGCGTACCACGCGCAAAGCAGCATCCCAGTGATCTTGTCGCGGTTCATGAAGAAATTGTGACAAAATGTGAACAGAGTAAGCCAAGTCAGGCCGAGTAAAAGTTAAATAAATGAGCCTACCCACCAACCTTCTGTATTGCTCCACATTGTCAACCAAAGGACTAGTTGATTGAGCTAACCTATGATTTGCTCCATAGAAAAACTGGCGGGTTTTGCTCCAAGCAATCCAACCTCTGATATAATATCAAGGGTGTATTTTCTTTGACAAAGAAATATACCTTCCGGGTTCCTAGCAACCTCAATGCCAAGAAAATATTTTAAGATTCCAAGATCTTTCATATGAAAACACATGCTCAAGTAATTCTTGAAAGAGGTAATCGCTGTTAAATCATTCCCAGATATGATCATATCGTCGACATATATAAGCACATTAATCTGAACCTTACCCTGGCAAAGAGTAAATAAGGAGTAGTCGGAGTAAGATTGCATAAACCCATATGTTATCAAAGCTTTTGCCAGTTTCGCGAACCAGCACCTTGGTGCTTGTTTCAAACCGTAAAGGGACTTTAATAACCTGCAAACTTGGCCCGACTTATATACCATTGTTAAATCCAGGAGGCAATTTCATGTAGACTTCTTCTGATAAATCCCCATGGAGGAATGCATTATGAACGTCCATCTGATGCAACTCCCAATTTTTTATCGCTGCAATGGCTAAAAAAACACGAACATTAGTCATTTTTGCCACTGGAGCAAAAGTATCAGTATAATCAATCCCGACAACCTAACATTCCGGCCACCTAATATTCAACATGTAGAGAAATGAATGTTTTTTCCCTTGTCCATTCCATTGATTGAACACTGAATATATACACACGGATACATAGTTGATATTCTAATATTACGGCAACCTAACATTCCGGCCACCTAACATTCAACATTCTAATATTACGGCTATGACTATGACTAATGCATTCTAATATTACGGCTATGACTAATGCTACCAAAATCTAGAAGATACATAAGATTACATAAACCTAACACCCCCTCAAGTTGGAGCATGCAAGTCACAAATGCCCAATTTGCGAAGAAGAAAATCAAATTAATGTGTCCCCAAATATTTTGTAAAAATATCCGCCAATTGCTCATTCATAGAAACATGTGAAGGACTAATCGTCCCATCGAGTATGGCATCGCGCAAGAAATGGCAGTCAACTTCAATATGCTTCGTGCGCTCATGAAAAACTGGATTTTGAGCAAGGTGTAAAGCTGATTGGCTATCATAGTATAAATTGATAGCTTTTGGATGACAAATGCCCAGGCTATCAAGCAAGCCTTTCAACCATTTAAGCTCACATGGTATCAAAGCCAGGCTAGACAAACACATACAAACATTTAGCTCGTACGACTAAAATTTTAAGTTTTTTTTGAAGGTGTTCAAAACTCAGTCTTGAGGATACCATTAGATTCTCCTCGTTGATACGAATCCAGAGGTGTTTTCTGAATTCAAAACCGACGTCAGACGAAGCCGTACGAGCTGCCGGGAGATTCTCAACGAAGAAGATGATGAACAGTGACTGAAAATTACATTTTGGTCCCTGAAGTTTTTCAGACATTACACATTGATCCCTGAGGTTTTGAAAGTTATATATTGGTGCCTGCAGTTTTCAAAAATTATATATTAATCCCTGAATTTTTTTCCCCAAAAAAAAAAAATCAGTCCCTCCATGGCTGGTGTTGAAGATATCAGACTTCACCCATGAATTGATCCTCACTCTCCTTATTACCATGGTTTCTCTGATAATCCAGGTACTACTATAACAAATATAGTGTTTCGTGGAGATAACTATGAAGAGTGGGCGCGTTCGATGCGGCTTTCACTTCAAGGAAAACGTAAGTTTGGGTTTATTGATGGAACAATCACTAAACCTACTGATACCAACAAGCTTGAAGATTGGGTGTGTGTCCAATCTACTCTCGTGCAATGGATTTTGGTCACAGTTGCTCCTTCTCTACGGAAGACAATTCCTTTCTTTGATGAAGCAAAACCACTGTGGGATGTGTTGAGGAAGCGCTTTGACATTGGAAATGGACCACGCAAACAACAAATTAAAGGTGCTTTGGCAGAGTGTCGACAGACCAAGGTGATGTCGGTTAGTGAATATTTTGGACTTCTCCAACCTCTTTGGGATGAACTTGCTACTTATTACCCTTTGCCAAGTTGTAAATGTGGGAAGTGCACCTGCAACATTGGAGAGCAGTTTCAAAAGAGAATTGACGAGGATCAGTTACATGATTTCTTGTATGGAATTAACGCTGATCTTTATGGTAGTGTATGTTCGAATTTACTTGCACAAGATCCACCTCCCACTCTTGATAGGGCATATCAAACAATGCTCCAGGAAGAACGTTTGTGCTCCTCTTCACGCACCAAAGCTGAACGCAATGATGTGATGGCTCTTGCCGTTAAATCTCAGTCACGGGGTAATTCTCGTTATGATGCTCGTGATAAATCTGAATTGTTTTGCTCTTATTGTAATTGTACAGGGCATGTAGTCTCCAACTGTTACACAAAAAATGGTTTCCCGGATTGGTGGGAAAACAAAAATAGAGGTTCTGATGGTCGCATTTTGTGACACCCCCCAAATCCGGGGTCAGAAGATTTGGTTGTCACGCGAAAATCCCCAAAATAAATCATCTTCTTAATAATAATCATCCACTTGTGATTGTCCAACACTGGAAATATAACATCTGTGACCCCAAACATACCAAGATCTTTTAAGGTTATAGGGCTAGAAACAAGAATCCAAATTCCATTAAATAGAAAGTATTCATTCTTTACAACATTCTCTTTGATCAAATCTTAAATCACTGGTGTAACTTCGATAAGAAGTACGCCAGGCTAACTAGACCATTACATAATAATAATAAATATTAGAACTCAATTATATAAAATAGATCTTACTCTAAATCCAGACATCCTGAGCCAAGTCATCTTTGAAATAGCATCACGCCTCTTCTCTTTCTGAACTGTGCGGATAAGTCTCGCCAAACTACCTTACTAAAATGTTAGAATTTACAACAGCAAGTATGAGCGAAAGAAATGCTCAGCAAGCGTATAAAAAATTTGATATAAAACCAGGATAAGTGGGGCATAAAATCAACTGAAATGTAAAACAGTTTATAGAGAAACTGAATCAACAACTGTGATATAATTCAAATCATAACTGAAATCATTTGGCATGTCATAAAAATGAATCATCTGCCAATTCACAATATATAATAGCCATTCGGGCGATATGGATTGGATATATATAAAAAAAACAAAACCCATTGCCCCCTGATCAGGTTCAAAAGCAATGGGACCCTTTATACTACCACCGGTACATTTCTATACCAGTGTGTATAACCCGGATTTCAATGAGGGTACCAAAATAGGCAAGTAATGTTAGCCTATAGGAAGATGGAATGGTTACCATATCCTCCTTAAATATTGCTAGACCATGACATCAATCATGGCCGCCTACGCTTTACCATTTGCCAATCCAATATATATTGCTGGACCATAACATCAATCATGGCCTCCTACGCTTTACCATTTGCCAATCCAATAGAGCAATTTCCGAATTCAACTGGAAATGCTTAGTTTTAAATACAAGTCACATCCTTATTATTTACTACGATAATAAGGATATGTCGAGTTTCTCTGAAACAATTCCCCACATCAAGGATACCAATATCAAACAACTGTTTTTACATAAAAATATTTAAGAATCATAAATAGCTCTGAACAATAGCTATTCGTCATGATATGAATAAATGAAACATAAAATAAAAAGTGTTTAGGATGATCTAGAAAATACTTGCCTCAGGTCCTTAGCTATTGCGCAAAGTCGAGGTAACCCGTCTACCTTCTTCTTCTATCTTACGTCATCATATCCTCTGTTTTAATCATGCTTTGGTTTACGCTTTAGCGGTTGCCACAAGTCTGATCCGTCGACATCGACCCCGCGTGTCTACTTCAATATCTCTGTCGGAAGAAAATAATTGGAAATGTCCCCTTTGAACATAGACATTTTCCCGGTGTTAAAACACCTCGCAAGTAAACCAGCAATTCCACAAACAATACTTTCATCTCCAACCTTCTTTATTACAATCCACACAATACTGCATCCATCTCCAACTTTCTTCGTCTCATACCAACTTAACTCCGTTGACATTCCTAAGTCAATATTTACCAATTAATCCTCGAATTAAACATTTATGCATTCAACTTAGTCCAACTCAATCTATAAATAATCCTCAAGACAATAATTAACCCTAGAGATAATCATTAATCCTCGAATTAAATACATATATACCTGTCACATAACCAATTAACACATAGCATATACGGCTCACAAATAAAAGAGCACTCAAATTATTCATAGAATATTTACAAATCACTAATAGATAATCAAAGAATAATAACACGCAATTCACATAATCACATAGCACGTTTGATCAGATCATGAAAAGATTTTATCTAATATTTTTAAAACAGAAAACGGTCAAAACCCTAATTATCGGATATAACCGACTCAATAAAAAGGTTTGGTAAAAAGTCGATCCAAATTTAAAAGTTGAATTGTAACTTAAAACTATTTTTATAAGAACCGGGTCATTTTTCTAATTCCAGAAATACTTTTCTCGTTGAAAACGGATAAACGGTTTAATTAATACGCAATTAATAAGAATAATTCAATTAATAATTAAATTAATTGATTATTCAAATTAATTATTTATTAATCAACTTATAAAAATAATAAATCTTTTATAATAAAAAGATTTAAATTCAATGAAGTCAATTATATATTTAAATAATAATTAATTAATATAATTAATCAATTAAAATGAATTAATCAATTAATTAAATCAATTAAATTATTATTTAAAAATAATTAACTAATTAAATTTAATTTTTAGAAGTTAAAATAATAATAATTAAAAGAAATCTGAATTTTAGAAAAATTTTATAAAAATTTGACCCAAAAACATTTTTCTGAAAAGTTTTAAGATTTTGAAGATCAAAACGGTTACTATTCATCACCATCTACGCTGTTCTTCGTATGAATACTTCGAAGAACACCACCTCCAACAATGGAGGTTTACCAGAATCCGGTCACCGGAAATATTTTCCGGCGAACTCCGGCAACCACCAAAAACGTACCATTCGTTACGTTTTAAACACCCAACACACTCCAAATCAACTTCTAAACACAACCATACCAACCAAACAAACCCAGAATTGACCAAAACAAGAATCCGGCCAAACCCGAACAAAATCCGGCGAGCTCAAGAATTAAAATCGGTGAGCTCGAAATCGGCCACCAAATCAAACGTTCTATATACCAAATCGAAGCCCAGGAGTTCAATGACTCATATAAATCATCAAAAACATCAAACAATCATCAAGAAATCCGGAAAATTGAAAATTATAATCACCCCCACAAAATTCGATTTTTAGTTTTAAGCTACTAAAAATCAAACAAAAATTATCATGATGCTCCTGAGATTATATACAATCTATAGACACTAACCACATCAACAACAAATCATCCTACAATCCAAAATAAATTCGAGAAAATTCGAATATTAAGCTAAAATTATGAATTTTCGATTCAAGCAATTTAGGATGTTAAAACACACATAAACATGTACTCCCTCCGTCTCGCAAAACATTGCCCGTTTGACTAAAAACACGGGTTTTAAGAAAAAGTGGGTATTGAATATTATTTGTAAGAAGTAGTGGGTATTGAATATTGTTTTTAAGGAGTAGTGGGTATTGAATATTGTTTTTTTTGGTAGTGGGTGAAATAGTGGGTATTGAATATTATTTTTAAGGAGTAGTGGGTGGAATAGTAGGTATTGAATATTGTTTTTTTGGAGTAGTGGGTGGAATAGTGGGTGTTGAATATTATTTGTAATGATTAGTGGGTGGAGTAGTGGGTATTGAATATTACTAGGGACTTTGCCCGCGCTACGCACGCGATCCGAAAAGATTAGCAAAAAAATTAAATTGGTTATAAATTGTTTAATACGGATTATGATTAGTACTTATTAATTAATTTATTCCTTTAAAATTGATTAATACATATTAAAAATGTGTTATTCTTACTTAAAATTAAATATTATACCTATCAGCAATATAGTGATGGATACAAAAATATTATTTCATTTATATTCATTTTGTCACACTTAATATTAAGAAATAAGAAAAATTTGTTTATATTTGATTTAATTAATTAGGTTTTAAATGAAATGTCATCCAAGAAGGTGTAATAAAAATGTAATTCTTAGAATTTGATAATTGCTCAATTCAATATACTATATAGTACTTTAAAGTTGCTCGACGTCGTCTCGCGGCGCCGTCTCGCATTTTATAATACAAAAATTAAAATTAGCTGGACTAAAAATGAATTATGAATAATTTCAATTATTGAGCTATAAATTTAAGAAAATAAATTATCCGAGCATATTCTTTTATCCCCACAAAACTCTAAACGATGAGTTTTCGACATTTATCTTCAATCATCTTCATTAAATTTATTAAATATAAAAATTTGTGTATGATTTAATTCATTAAGTTTTTGTGAAATGTGATCCATTAAGATGTAGCAAAAATATAATTATTAAAAGTTTATATTTTTTCACTCGATATAAGTCAATATAGTTATTTTTTATAACAAAATCAATATAGTTATATAGTATAACGTAACTCGAGGTTGCCTCACGATGTCATCGCGCATTTTATAATATTTAAATTAAAACTGTAATTGAACTAAAAACATCGAGCAATAAAATTTATGAGGCTTAAAAATCATCCAATAATATTATTTTTTCAACATTAAACTCTAAACAATGAGTTTTCGACATCTATCTTTAATCATCTTCATTAATTTTTAAAATATTAAAGTTTGTGTATGTCTGATTTAATTAAATAGGATTTAAATGAAATGTGATCCAAGAAGATGTAGTAAAATGTAATTCTTACAATTTTATAATTTCTCACGTAATATAAGTCAATGCCGTTATATAGTATAACGCTGCTCAACGTCGTCTCATGGCACCGTTTCGCATTTTGTAATATGTAAATTAAAATTATTTTCATACTAAAAATAAATTATGAATAATTTCAATTATTGAGCTATAAATTTAAGAAAATCTAAACTAAACGATGAGTTTTCGACATCTATCTTCGATCATCTTCATTAAATTTATTAAATATTAAAATTTATGTATATTTGATTTAATTAATTAAGTTTTAAATGAAATGTGATCCAAGAAGGTGTACTAAAATGTAATTCTTACAATTTGATAATTGCTCACTCAATATAAGTCAATGTAATTATATATTATAACGTTGCTCGACGTCGCCTCGCGGCGCCGTCTCGCATTTTATAATATGAAAATTAAAACTATATTTAGATTATAATTTCAATTATTGAACTTTAATTTTAAGAAAATTAATTGTCCGATCATATTCTTTTATCGACATAAGACTCTAAACGATGAGTTTTCGACATCTATCTTCAATCATCTTCATTAGATTTATTAAATATAAAATTTGTGTATTAATGATTTAAATCATTAAGTTTTAAGTTAAATATTATCCCATAAGGTGTAGTAAAAATATAATTCTAAAAATTTTATAATTTTTCGCTCGATATAAGTCAATAAAGTTATTATATTTAAAAAAGTCAATATAGTTATATAGTATAACGTTGATCGAGGTTGGCTCACAGTGCCGTCACACATTTTATAATATTTAAATTAAAATTACAATTGGATTAAAAACAAATTATGAAAAATTTTAATTATTGAGCAATAAATTAGTGAGGCTTAAAAATTATCAAATAATATTCTTTTAACAACATTAAACTCCAAACAATGTGTTTTCGAAATCTATCTTTAATAATTTTCATTAAATTTTTAAATATTAAAGTTTGTGTATGTTTGATTTAATTAATTAGGTTTTAAATGAAATGTGATCCAAGAAGGGGTAGTTAAATGTAATTCTTACAATTTTATAATTTCTCACTCAATATAAGTCAATGTAGTTATATAGTATAACGCTGCTCGATGTCGCCTCGCGACACCATCTCACATTTTGTAATATGTAAATTAAAATCATAGTCAACTAAAAATGAATTATGAATAATTTCAATTATTGAGCTATAAATTTAAGAAAATGAATTATCCGATCATATTCTTTTATCGAGATAAAACTCCAAATAATAAGTATTCAACATCTATCTTCAATCATCTTCATTAAATTCATTAAATATAAAATTTTGTGTATATATGATTTTATTAATTTAATTTTAAATGAAATGTAATCCAATAAGGTGCACTAAATATATAATTCTTACAACATGATAATTATTCACTCAACATAAGTCAATGTAGTTAATTAATATAACGTATAATATAACGTCTCTTCTCATAGATGCGGGGAACGTACAATCATAAAAATTGAAAAAGGAATTAAAAAATATGGAAATAACTACCTCACAGATGAGTTGGCAAACATCTCCTCAGCAGTTTGAGTTCTCTCAAATGTTCAATGCATTGCTTTAAAAAAAAGAAGAGAGAATCTTGATGAGAAATGGTTACCTGATTTATCAAATAAAATAGAGAGGTGGTGATGCGCCATATAGTAAAATATAATGATTACAATTTAAAAATTCTTCACTCAATAAAGTCAAAATATATATAGTAGAATGTTACTCGACGTCTCACGGCGCCGTCTCGATTTTTGTAATATGAAAATTATAATTATAATTAAAATAATTTATGAAACTTTGAACCTTAAAATGCATGCCGATACGTCTATTCCAAACGTAAACAACCGTTACTCTGGTAGCGGTAGGGATAGAGGGAGTATAATTTGTCCATTTTAAACATATAAATCAATACAACAAAAAATTCTCAATTAAGACATATCACAAACGGACATATACATTATACAATATATCAAGATAAAATTTATAATAACTCTAATTCATCAATAACAGTGTAAAGAAAAAAAATTCGAAAAAAATCAGACAAAAAATAAAAGAAGTTATTTCTAAAAACGTAAATATTATAGACCAATATAATGAAAAAAAGGGATAAATTCATGCACTAACACTCTATTAAGTTGTTTTAGCAAAAGATGTCAATTAAAGACACAGTTTTGAAATTAAATATTATATTTAAGTTTTTAAAAGTTTTAACATATTATTATTATTTGAGTTGTGTCCCTCACATTAATTTGATACATATGAATGATAAATAGTGTATTATTTCACATTTTACGAAAATAAAAAAAATATTTTGTATATATGTGTTTAGTTTAAATGGGCTTAGATTGTTAGATAATTCTAAATATTTTACTTTAATTAAAATACTTTAGAAAATATAAGTAAATACTTAGCAAAAAAAAAAAAAAAAATATAAGTAAAAAACTCCCAATATTAAAATTTCTCTCTCTAAATAATAAATATATCAAACACAGAATTCAAATTACTCAAGATAGGAAAACAAATAATAATATATAAAAACTTCTTATTTGATGTATCTTATCTTAGCAACAAAAGTGAATTTAATTTTTTTCAATTTAAAATATTAAACTAATCAAAATGTTGAATTATTTACCATTAAAAATATAAATCTGTAAAAAAGAAGGAAAAACATGTAAATATTAGTAGGTTGAATATTCTATTAAATTAAAAATTAAAATGTCCATTTTAAACCATTTTTTAGTTAAAATGTTTGGCCGGATATAATATATACCATAGTTTACTTGAAACAACTCTCCTATGATTCTTTGGTTCATAAATCCTATCTTATAAAATCAAATGAAGTCACAGATAACTTAAATCAAAAAAGTTGAGTGAATGTATGGTAGACACATCTTTTAGCAAAAGATATCAATTAAAAACACTATTTTGAAACTAAATATTACATACAAATATTTAAAAAGTTTTAATATGTTATTATTTGAGTTGTATCCCTCACACTAATTTGCTATATATAAATGATAAGTAGTATTTTATTTCACAATTTATGAAATTAAAAGAATATAATGCTTATATTTGTTTAGTTTAAATGGGCTTAGATTGTTAGATAATTCCAAATATTTTACTTTAATTAAAATATTTGGAAAAAATAAGTAAAAAACTCCCAATATTAATATTTTTTTCTAAATAATAAGTATATCAAACACAGAATTCAAATTATTCAAGAAAGGAAAACAAACAATAATATATAAAAACTTCTTGTTTGACATATCTTATCTTAGCAACAAAATTGAAATAAA
Source organism: Kitagawia praeruptora (assembly GCA_037693485.1). Classification (NCBI taxonomy): domain Eukaryota; kingdom Viridiplantae; phylum Streptophyta; class Magnoliopsida; order Apiales; family Apiaceae; genus Kitagawia; species Kitagawia praeruptora. The sequence continues at coordinate 137,868,655 of CM075351.1, read as the reverse complement.
TTTGTTTCAGTTTAAAATATAAAACTGATCCAAATGTTGAATTATTTACCGTTAAAAATATAAATAGATAAGAAAGAATGAAAAAATTTAATATTAGTAGGTTGAATTTTCTATTAAATATTAAAAATTAAATTTTCATATTTAACCATTTTTCGATTAAGTTGTTTGACAGAATATAATATATACCATAGCTTACTTGAAGCAACTCTGTTATGAATCTTTGATTCATATCCTGCAAATTCAAATGAAGTAATTAATTCATATCACAATCTTATCTTATAAAATCAAATGAAATCACAGAAACTTAAATCAAACACTTGTATGCATTCATCCAAAGTCATTTGCGTGAAGGCGGACACATCTTTCAGCAAAAGATGTCAATTAAAACACTATTTTGAAATTAAATATAATATTTAAATATTTAAAAATATTTAATATATTATTATTTGAGTTGTGTCTCTCACATTAATTTGCTACATGTAAATGATAAATAGTACATTATTTCACATTTATGAAATTAAAAGAATATTATTCTGCTTATATCTATTTAGTTTAATGAGCTTAGATTGTCAGATAATTCCAAAATTTTCACTTTAATTAAAAAACTTTGGAAAAAATAAGTAAAAAAAACTCCTAATATTAATATTTTTTCTCTAAATAATAAATATATAAAACATAGAATTCAAATTATTCAAGAAAGGAAAACAAACAATAATATATAAAAACTTCTTATTTGATTTATCTTATATTTGAAACAAAAATAAATTTAATTTGTTTCAGTTTAAAATATAAAACTAATCAAAATGTTGAATTATTTACTGGTAAAAATATAATATATAACAAATCCCCCTCCATTTTAATTCCTATTAATTTTTAAGACTCTAAATATGATATAACATGAAATGTTTAAGTTAAATATTAAATTTTTATTCATTCAGCTACATAAATTTATAAATTATAAGGGAATTCCCTTATAATTTAGAATAAAAGAGACATCTTTTTTTTTAACTCAGAGTTTTCATTCAAACTAAATGAAATCTGCCTGGATGGCATACATAAAATCTGCAGGAACATTATGTTCTAAAAAACTACAATCAGCGTTTAACCTAGCAGCTCTAGCAATGCAGTGAGCAACCTGATTAGCTGACAGTTTAACAAAATGAATATATCGAGACCTTACTCCAATTCTTCAACAGCTCCTTGCACTCCTGAACAATACCACAAAACATAGAATGCAAGACAACCTTACTCCTAATAGCTTGTATAAGAACCAAAAATAATCTGATTCCACTTGATATGGTTGTGATTTTAACCAAGATAGAACTTCCTTAAGCGCTACACCACCTGCAATTTCAGGAGCAACAACACCATCTCTCAACCCCGAAATAGCAGCCACGAAAGACCCCCTATGGTCGCGAATAACACCACCAAAACCAAAATTTCCTTCAGCCTCAAACGTAGCAGCATCAACATTCACCTTAAAGCTATGTACCTCTAGTTTCGTCCAGAGCTCAGACCCCCTCCCAACTGCCACGAATCTGCAGATGGATATAGAACCTTACCTTGAGCTCTTCTCCATTGTTCAAGCGTGAAAACTGCGCTACTAACCACCTGGGCTACCGTACTCTTTCTTCCCTCCCATAGAAATATATTCCGATAATACCATAACGACCAACACAGCACAAAAATCTTACCACAAACATTTACATTTTTCCTAGAACAGATGTCCGAAGCCCACTCTCCAAACCCCTCATGACCCTGACTCACCCCCAAATCCGCTATCCTCCAGCAATCTTGAGCGAACTTACACGAAACTAAACAATGCAACACTGACTCATTCTCCGTATGGCACACTGGACAGATTGCAGGGACGTCAACATGCCTCGACCTCAGCTGCACCCTAGTAGGAATACAACCCCACATAGCCCTCCAAATAAAATCTTTAACCTTCGGCATAATTTTTAACGCCCATAATTTCTTCCAAACTCTCACCATACCAGCATCTAAATTTCCTTCTCTGTCCATTTGGAATAATTTAAAAGCGCTCTTAACGGAATAAGCACCTGACTTCTCAAGAACCCAATACCAATAATCAGATTCCACATTTGGATTCAAATAGATACCCAAGATACTCGCAACCTCTCTTTCTGAAAATAAGTCCTTCACCATATCTACATCCCAAGATTTTTCACCCAAAACAAATAGACTACTTACCTTCGCCTCCTGGAGTGTAGCGAGACTCGAGTTGATCATTGAAACATTCACCGATGGAAGCCACTGATCCTTACAAATCAAAATAGAGTCACCATTACCTACACCCCTTCTGGCCCCCTTCCTAACCAACTCTTGAGCCGCATGAATACTCCTCCAAACAAAACTCGGATTATTCCCTAGATTAGCCGACAGAAAGTCCCCGTCTTTCAAGTACCAGGCTTTATAAAATCTGGCCGCCAAGGATCCCGGGTTTGTAAGAAATCTCCATTTTAAGTAGAGAATAATGCAATAATTCTTGAGCAGGTATCTAGCAACACTCAGATTAAATGTGAATGGAAACTGTCAAGGTTTGGAAATAAACTTAATATGTTGAGAGCACACTTGCCAAGTTATGACTGTAAATTATGCATGTAAATGCCACAAAGAATTTTAACAATCATAAATATATATCCCAATCATCTGCTCGCAATTTAATAAATTAGTGTGACACTTTATAGGCATACTATGACGATATACAACTCCTTAATTTCCGAGGCATAATTGCAGTGCTTCAAACGACAATTTTTTTCGCCTGGTACGTTGTGCTGATTTAGCATGTGTCACTATCCAATCAGATGATGCTATGAAGATATCCACAATTGCAAATGTCATCGTTTTAGTCGTCGGAGATGATAAATCACTCAAAGTAAAAAACCTGGACAGGGTTGACAATTTTGAGGATAGTCGATGAAGAGAAGTGAAGTTAACATTGTGAAGATCACCAATAGCAGACTTCAATGTAGCTCTTTACACTGCAACGTTTAAATAAAAAATTACTAAAGGAAAATAGCTAGCTTAGAGAAACACACATTTATTTTATGGATTCCTCTATTATAGCTAAAATACCACCAATTATCCTCCTCTGCAAGGTTTACCTATTTGTCATGTCTGGTTGTATCTTGAATATGATTATTGAACCTGTAAAGCCATGTTTGTATACCTGTACACATCATTTATGTTGTAATAAAAAACAAAGATTTATAGTTAGAAGATGACTCATTTCTATACAATATGGTAATGCCACATGTGCATGTGTAATGTTTTAGAATGTCATGCATCATATTACAATTAACAATGAAAACATCACATCAAGAAGGTGGAGAAAGGGTTGAAGAAAGTAAAGTATGAAACTGTGTCAAAACAATTGCAATAATAATAATGATTGTAATAAACTAATAATGTAAAAAACAAAAACCTGCTCGGGTAGCAAGAAATATTACTTGCACTTGAGAGATTGAAAAATGAACTACTTATTCAAATTATTATATTCTTAATTCTTAATTGGTAAAGTAAATGCTCTAGCCAAGTATTTTAGAATCACTGTCTTGAAATCCATTAAAATATAATAAGGCTTTAAGCCACCTGAATGAAATTGTATTGCAGCAAACTTACGAAACTAAATTTAGAAAAAAAAATGTACACTGCATTGTAAAAAATATTCCTATAAAATGTCATCGATAAGTTTTACATGCATCGACTCAATTCAGATATGATACATTTTTCCATTATCTTTCCTCTCTCAACAGCCCATGTACCACAAACAGTTTTTTCCTAGACCATTATGTATGAAATGAAACAATAAACAGAAAATATCTCGTATGAGCTTACCTTTTTTGGAGGTTATGGGATTTCTCAACTGATCTTGACATTGTTAGTTTTTACGTGCTTAAAGAAAGCTCATATTTCAATATACTGCTCTTATCCTTAAAGATCCCTGGCGGCTCCTCCAGTCCAGTTGTTGACTCCCGCATTTTTCGGGAGTGCTTTCTATTGTAAGCCATAGGAGAATAAACACACATAATAACGGTCCAAAACCAAAATCCCTATTAGCAAGGTCTATATAGAGGCATGTCCTGAAGGGGCCGAAATCAAGTGGTTAAAAATTCCATTACTACAGTAAAATCCTTACAAAGACAGATATATAGATGTATTAAACCACAAACATAATTACTAAAATTTGAATTTGAATTTTCGTTGTTGCTTTGAATGTGATTTAATACAAAAAATTATAAAAAAATGAGAAGAATAACAAATAAAAGCAAAAAAATACAACTTTGTTATTAAGTAAGTAAATCACCTTTGGAAAATTTAAATGCCTACAATTGAATTTCAGAATTATTCATACATCATCCAAGTACAGGGGGGAAGTGCTTCATTCAAAATAACTTACAGCATAACCTTGAAAGAGGTCTAAGTTGTTAGCCTCAAGTTATTAAATATTGGAGCTTGCTAGGAAGACGAAAATGTGTAAACACGAAAGATAATGATTCTCTGTTGGGCTTTGTCCCCTCTACTTTTATATAAAATGTTTCATCAAAGGACAATGACATATGAATCAACTAAAGAAAACCTACTAATGATAGAAAATTATATAATAGCCTGATTCAAAGACAACTTTTCATTCACTAAAGGACTCATGATCCCTTGCAACTGCAAGAAACTGGCAGTTTATAATTAAAAGATGGGTTGCACTTGCCTAGAGCAAGAAATTGGCAATTCATAATTAATATTGTATAAATGGACTCACAAAATCAATATATATGCGAACTGTTTGACAAATACTAATATGAACTCTTATCAATCTTGAATTTATAAAAAAAAGTAGTTGACTTTGGAAAGCCAAACTGTGTGACAGCCGGAGAAGCATGCAAGTTGTATGAGTATTAGATGGTCTTGTCTCAAAACAAAAACTACATTCAGATGTGTAAAACTTCATTATTTGGCAAGAAATCTGACTAACCCTTAGGTGCATCAGAATCTTCAGGCTCCCACACCATAGACTTTGCAGGTGAAGAGTAAATATCTACAATATAATCTGCATCCTTGTCTAAATTAATTTGCAACCTAGAAGATATTGATGCAGATTCAGCTTAGTATCAGGGTGAGTATCATAATCCTCTGCCACATTCATTATTCCTGGTTCAGATATGAGTAGTACACAACACTTATTCTTAATATCCAGGTGAACAAATGTTAGTGTACTTGCTTTATTTAATAAAAATTTTTGCTTGCTGGGCATACCTTTAAGTGGACTCCAACTCATCCACTGCCTTGTAGGAACTTCTTGACTGTTCACCAGCAAAACTTTCATTCTGTGGGGTACTTAACTCAGGACTCACATAATCACTTGCCTAGAGTACTTTCATTAATATATTGGATCCTGAGAAGAATAAATTGATATTAGTTTGGTTGATTACAAACTATGGTCTCGATTTTGAATACTCATGAGCTGAACAGTAAATAGAAATCCAGAGGATTATGATGCTCTTTACAATTAGGCTCTGGTGCTTCAGGTCTTTTTGCTGTGAACTTAACCTTCTTTTGCTGTATAAGTCGTCCTAAGTTTCACAATTAAAATTAGTTCAATCCTTAATATGTATACATCAGGATCCTTGTAGATCATTATATTATGTGTAAAATGAACTCAAAGACATGATATCATTTAAATCTATTTAAATCTATTTACCTGAAGCTTAGTTAAAATCTGCGCAATTGGTTCATCTCTGGTTAAACCAAGCAACACTCGGCATGCAAGAGCCCGAAGACAATCAATGGAACCTGGAGGAGTAAGTACGCGTGGTTGGAGAAGCTGAAGAAGGACCTTAATTCCATTAATGTTGGCACGGACAACCTCTCTAGCTTGATGGAATACTTGTTCCGCTTGTGCTGCAAGACCTGCACAACCTGCCCCAACACCTAGAGAAATTCTACGATCTCCAACTAATCCAGATGGGACCACTGATACAGGTTCTAGTGAGAAATTACATGTTCAACTTGAGTTTGCTTGAGACCTTATCCAACCATAATACTGAATATATGATGCATATAAATTATACATATTATCTAGCTAGTTAAAAAATTAAAAAATTGACATAGTGAATTGTACTCTATCTTTTGTATGTGATTAGAAGGTGATATTCCCTAGATTAGCCGACAGAAAGTCCCCGTCTTTCAAGTACCAGGCTTTATAAAATCTGGCCGCCAAGGATCCCGGGTTTGTAAGAAATCTCCATTTTAAGTAGAGAATAATGCAATAATTCTTGAGCAGGTATCTAGCAACACTCAGATTAAATGTGAATGGAAACTGTCAAGGTTTGGAAATAAACTTAATATGTTGAGAGCACACTTGCCAAGTTATGACTGTAAATTATGCATGTAAATGCCACAAAGAATTTTAACAATCATAAATATATATCCCAATCATCTGCTCGCAATTTAATAAATTAGTGTGACACTTTATAGGCATACTATGACGATATACAACTCCTTAATTTCCGAGGCATAATTGCAGTGCTTCAAACGACAATTTTTTTCGCCTGGTACGTTGTGCTGATTTAGCATGTGTCACTATCCAATCAGATGATGCTATGAAGATATCCACAATTGCAAATGTCATCGTTTTAGTCGTCGGAGATGATAAATCACTCAAAGTAAAAAACCTGGACAGGGTTGACAATTTTGAGGATAGTCGATGAAGAGAAGTGAAGTTAACATTGTGAAGATCACCAATAGCAGACTTCAATGTAGCTCTTTACACTGCAACGTTTAAATAAAAAATTACTAAAGGAAAATAGCTAGCTTAGAGAAACACACATTTATTTTATGGATTCCTCTATTATAGCTAAAATACCACCAATTATCCTCCTCTGCAAGGTTTACCTATTTGTCATGTCTGGTTGTATCTTGAATATGATTTTTGAACCTGTAAAGCCATGTTTGTATACCTGTACACATCATTTATGTTGTAATAAAAAACAAAGATTTATAGTTAGAAGATGACTCATTTCTATACAATATGGTAATGCCACATGTGCATGTGTAATGTTTTAGAATGTCATGCATCATATTACAATTAACAATGAAAACATCACATCAAGAAGGTGGAGAAAGGGTTGAAGAAAGTAAAGTATGAAACTGTGTCAAAACAATTGCAATAATAATAATGATTGTAATAAACTAATAATGTAAAAAACAAAAACCTGCTCGGGTAGCAAGAAATATTACTTGCACTTGAGAGATTGAAAAATGAACTACTTATTCAAATTATTATATTCTTAATTCTTAATTGGTAAAGTAAATGCTCTAGCCAAGTATTTTAGAATCACTGTCTTGAAATCCATTAAAATATAATAAGGCTTTAAGCCACCTGAATGAAATTGTATTGCAGCAAACTTACGAAACTAAATTTAGAAAAAAAAATGTACACTGCATTGTAAAAAATATTCCTATAAAATGTCATCGATAAGTTTTACATGCATCGACTCAATTCAGATATGATACATTTTTCCATTATCTTTCCTCTCTCAACAGCCCATGTACCACAAACAGTTTTTTCCTAGACCATTATGTATGAAATGAAACAATAAACAGAAAATATCTCGTATGAGCTTACCTTTTTTGGAGGTTATGGGATTTCTCAACTGATCTTGACATTGTTAGTTTTTACGTGCTTAAAGAAAGCTCATATTTCAATATACTGCTCTTATCCTTAAAGATCCCTGGCGGCTCCTCCAGTCCAGTTGTTGACTCCCGCATTTTTCGGGAGTGCTTTCTATTGTAAGCCATAGGAGAATAAACACACATAATAACGGTCCAAAACCAAAATCCCTATTAGCAAGGTCTATATAGAGGCATGTCCTGAAGGGGCCGAAATCAAGTGGTTAAAAATTCCATTACTAAAGTAAAATCCTTACAAAGACAGATATATAGATGTATTAAACCACAAACATAATTACTAAAATTTGAATTTGAATTTTCGTTGTTGCTTTGAATGTGATTTAATACAAAAAATTATAAAAAAATGAGAAGAATAACAAATAAAAGCAAAAAAATACAACTTTGTTATTAAGTAAGTAAATCACCTTTGGAAAATTTAAATGCCTACAATTGAATTTCAGAATTATTCATACATCATCCAAGTACAGGGGGGAAGTGCTTCATTCAAAATAACTTACAGCATAACCTTGAAAGAGGTCTAAGTTGTTAGCCTCAAGTTATTAAATATTGGAGCTTGCTAGGAAGACGAAAATGTGTAAACACGAAAGATAATGATTCTCTGTTGGGCTTTGTCCCCTCTACTTTTATATAAAATGTTTCATCAAAGGACAATGACATATGAATCAACTAAAGAAAACCAACTAATGATAGAAAATTATATAATAGCCTGATTCAAAGACAACTTTTCATTCACTAAAGGACTCATGATCCCTTGCAACTGCAAGAAACTGGCAGTTTATAATTAAAAGATGGGTTGCACTTGCCTAGAGCAAGAAATTGGCAATTCATAATTAATATTGTATAAATGGACTCACAAAATCAATATATATGCGAACTGTTTGACAAATACTAATATGAACTCTTATCAATCTTGAATTTATAAAAAAAAGTAGTTGACTTTGGAAAGCCAAACTGTGTGACAGCCGGAGAAGCATGCAAGTTGTATGAGTATTAGATGGTCTTGTCTCAAAACAAAAACTACATTCAGATGTGTAAAACTTCATTATTTGGCAAGAAATCTGACTAACCCTTAGGTGCATCAGAATCTTCAGGCTCCCACACCATAGACTTTGCAGGTGAAGAGTAAATATCTACAATATAATCTGCATCCTTGTCTAAATTAATTTGCAACCTAGAAGATATTGATGCAGATTCAGCTTAGTATCAGGGTGAGTATCATAATCCTCTGCCACATTCATTATTCCTGGTTCAGATATGAGTAGTACACAACACTTATTCTTAATATCCAGGTGAACAAATGTTAGTGTACTTGCTTTATTTAATAAAAATTTTTGCTTGCTGGGCATACCTTTAAGTGGACTCCAACTCATCCACTGCCTTGTAGGAACTTCTTGACTGTTCACCAGCAAAACTTTCATTCTGTGGGGTACTTAACTCAGGACTCACATAATCACTTGCCTAGAGTACTTTCATTAATATATTGGATCCTGAGAAGAATAAATTGATATTAGTTTGGTTGATTACAAACTATGGTCTCGATTTTGAATACTCATGAGCTGAACAGTAAATAGAAATCCAGAGGATTATGATGCTCTTTACAATTAGGCTCTGGTGCTTCAGGTCTTTTTGCTGTGAACTTAACCTTCTTTTGCTGTATAAGTCGTCCTAAGTTTCACAATTAAAATTAGTTCAATCCTTAATATGTATACATCAGGATCCTTGTAGATCATTATATTATGTGTAAAATGAACTCAAAGACATGATATCATTTAAATCTATTTAAATCTATTTACCTGAAGCTTAGTTAAAATCTGCGCAATTGGTTCATCTCTGGTTAAACCAAGCAACACTCGGCATGCAAGAGCCCGAAGACAATCAATGGAACCTGGAGGAGTAAGTACGCGTGGTTGGAGAAGCTGAAGAAGGACCTTAATTCCATTAATGTTGGCACGGACAACCTCTCTAGCTTGATGGAATACTTGTTCCGCTTGTGCTGCAAGACCTGCACAACCTGCCCCAACACCTAGAGAAATTCTACGATCTCCAACTAATCCAGATGGGACCACTGATACAGGTTCTAGTGAGAAATTACATGTTCAACTTGAGTTTGCTTGAGACCTTATCCAACCATAATACTGAATATATGATGCATATAAATTATACATATTATCTAGCTAGTTAAAAAATTAAAAAATTGACATAGTGAATTGTACTCTATCTTTTGTATGTGATTAGAAGGTGATATTCCCTAGATTAGCCGACAGAAAGTCCCCGTCTTTCAAGTACCAGGCTTTATAAAATCTGGCCGCCAAGGATCCCGGGTTTGTAAGAAATCTCCATTTTAAGTAGAGAATAATGCAATAATTCTTGAGCAGGTATCTAGCAACACTCAGATTAAATGTGAATGGAAACTGTCAAGGTTTGGAAATAAACTTAATATGTTGAGAGCACACTTGCCAAATTATGATTGTAAATTATGCATGTAAATGCCACAAAGAATTTTAACAATCATAAATATATATCCCAATCATCTGCTCGCAATTTAATAAATTAGTGTGACACTTTATAGGCATACTATGACGATATACAACTCCTTAATTTCCGAGGCATAATTGCAGTGCTTCAAACGACAATTTTTTTCGCCTGGTACGTTGTGCTGATTTAGCATGTGTCACTATCCAATCAGATGATGCTATGAAGATATCCACAATTGCAAATGTCATCGTTTTAGTCGTCGGAGATGATAAATCACTCAAAGTAAAAAACCTGGATCATTAATTCTGAAAATCCAGAGTACTCTAAAACCAACTTTGCCTCACAAATAAAACCAACTTTGCCTCGCCAATACATTGCATATGCCATACTTGGATCATTAATTCTGAAAATCCAGAGTACTCTAAAAGTGCCATCGGTCTCTTAATGACTCACTGACGGGTATCACTAATAAACAATGATCCATACCTGATCATCAATACCTCATTTGAAAGATGATAACAGCTGATCCCGTGTTCTTGACCCTTCCTTTGTAGCTCTGCATTGCTTACCTTGAGCAAATAGATCTCAACATCTGGAACAAATATAAACTTTAACAATCATCTTAAACTAAAATTGTATTGGGAGAATGCTTAATGTAAATGACGATAATAAAAAATATAATAGATTCCAATAAGCATTGACATAATTTAGAAGTGTCTAGCATCTTAGGTTATCCTGTTATGTACACATTTATCCTTTAAAGAAATAGTTTGGCTTAAAACTATTAGCATCGAAAACCAAGGTACTGCACCAACAAAACATGCTAGCAAATCAGCATCGAATCCAGAGTCAGCATCGAAAAACAAAGATGAGGGAATAACAAACATATGTCCATCGAAAAACACTTCTCCCTAATTCTCATCAAGAATCCTACTTCTCATCAAGAATCAGTATCGAAAGACAAAGATGAGCCCATGTTAGAAAATAACAAACTTATGTCCGAAATTTCATCGAACATGTAACCCATAAAAAATAAATCACGTTAAAAATTTGTAAAAAAAATAGATGAGAATATAAAATCAAGATCATTGTTCAATGTTTAAGAACTAATACCTGATTTGGTTTGAATCCATGTCTATTAAGATTCTTGATTACAAACAATTGTTCTTCGCCATTATCATAACTGCATCACTGCAAAAACATAAACAATAATTAAAAAGAGATGAATAAAGCAATTACACACGAATATAAATAAACAATCAGAATTGAGAGACGATGTAAACACGAATCAGAAGCAAATACACATATTTTTGTTTATCAATTATGGAAAAAACATATATATACACGAACAAACAAAAATCACACATATATACACAAAAATACTGAAGAAAAAAGAGAGAAAGAAAACTATGTATTCAATTTGAGATGATAATTAAAGATTTCAGAATTGTAAATTAGGCATGGATCTTACTTTTGAAAATGATAGAAAATAAAGCAAGATATAAATTGATATTGATGTACATCGTGTGTGTATTCTGACATTCTGTTATGATATTGTTAGCTTGATTTTAGGCAAGAAGTTATATTTTTCCATATACGTTTCAAATTTTAAAATTTTGGTATAAAGATAGAATCAGTTATTTAAAATCTTGGTAAACATGGTATGTTTAATGGGTTAAAAATGGATTATCCATTTGAAAAATGGGTTAAATATGTGAGAGAGATGGGTAAATTTTTTTACCCATGGGTAAATTTTTATGGGCATTAGTACTCATTAAGAATATGTTGATTTTTAAGGAGTAGTGAGTGGAGTAGTGAGTATTGGATATTATTTTTTATGGCTTAAAATAGAAAGGAGAAGAGTATTTTGATAGTCCCGATTTAGTAAACAGGAAACGTTTTAAGAGACGGAGGGAGTAGTAGAGATCAAGAGCTTCAGTTTGGTTACCCACATGAAGGATTTGGATGCCGGAATCACTGTCAAAAGTGCGATTGATCTCAAGAACACCAAGAACAATTCTCTAGAAAATAAAAATCAAAAATCTGATTTTTGATTAATTTTAATAATTAATGATAAAATTTAGCTATTTATACTCATCTGAAAATTAGTACCCCAAAAATATTTTTAACCCCTAATTAAAATTATTAAGCCTTAAAAATAATTTTTATGGGATAAAAATGAAATTTTTTTTATTTTTAAACGAATATAATATATATGCCAAAATTTCCCAAAAATTATGAATATTACAAAAATTACAACAAATTTCATTTTTGAACATCCCATTATTATATAAAAATAGTTTTATGAAAAACAGGGTCTCAAATTCAATATAGGGGCTGGGTCCGGAAATTAAAATACGAAATAACTGTATTCTAAAAATATAAAAATTATAGAAAAATAGAATAAAATATTCTATGATACACAGAAGTCACATAACACGTATGGGATAATTTTCCTATTTAATAAAAATCATAACGCGTTTAAATGCATTAAAAATAAACTAACACACATTAAAATCAACTAAAAATATATTTTAATATAATAAATTACACGAAATTTTCCCGGTCGTTACACATTTCGAACAAAGGATGTGGTACAGGTCATGGGTCACAGCAACACACAACTGGTGTAGGAAGGGGAAGAGGTGGCGGGGCTGAAGTCCGCAACACTGTGGTAGGTGGTAACACTAGCGACACCACATCTGCATCTTTTTCCTCTCAAAATGGTGGTGTTGGGGCTGCTATTCCGGGGATGTCCTCAAGTCAATGGCAGCAGTTGCTTGATTTGCTTGGTAATGCTAATATAAAGCCTAATGATGAAAGATTAATTTGTGAGTTTTCTCGTGATCCTTGGATTATAGATACTGGTGCTTCAATGCATGTTACTGGCAATCTTAATTTGTTAAGTTATGTGACTGACATGCCAGAATGTCCGGTTGGACTTCCGGATGGAAAACACACATTATCTTCGAAGTGTGGAAACGCGTATTTGGGTGGTGGAATGGTGTTAAACAATGTTTTATTTATGCCTGATTGAATTGTAATTTAATTTCTGTTTCTCGTCTTGCTGATGATTTAAATTGCATAGTACAATTCACGGATAATTTGTGTGTTATACAGGACCAAAATTTGAGGACCCTGATTGGAGTAGGTGAACGTCGAGATGGACTCTACTACTTTCGTAATGTTCCGGAAATTAAGGCTTTAACTGTTAATAGAGTGATTTCTCCGCAGTTATGGCATAAAAGAATGGGGCATCTTTCTGATAAAGTAGTCCGGTCTCTTCCTTTTATTAATAATTCAAGTGTTATTTTGAATAAATCTTGTAATGTTTGTCATCAAGCGAAACAGACTAGAGACAAATTTTATAATAATGACAGTCAAGCTACTAGATGTTTTGAGATGATACATTGTGATTTATGGGGGCCATATAATATGCCTTCTTCTTATGGAGCAAAATATTTTTTGACTCTTGTTGATGATTTTTCTAGAGTTGTGTGGGTAATTTTGTTGACTGATAAAGCAGAGGTTTCTCCAATGTTTCATTCTTATTTTTCGATGATTGATAGACAATTTAGTGCAAAAGTACAGGTGGTCCGAAGTGACAACGGCACAGAATTTAACTACATGAAAGAATTTTTCACAGATAAAGGTATTTTGTTTCAAACCTCTTGTGTAGGTACACCTCAGCAGAATGGTAGGGTAGAGAGAAAACATCGTCATATTTTGAATGTGGCGAGGGCTTTGAGATTTCAAGGTAACCTTCCTATTGATTTGTGGGGAGAATGTATTTTAGGTGCAGGTTATTTGATAAATCGCACTCCTTCTCGTATTCTTGATTATAGAACCCCTTATGAGATTTTATTCGGTTCACCTCCTCTTTATGATGATTTGCGAGTGTTTGGTTGTTTGTGTTATGCTCATAATCAAAAATCAAAGAGAGATAAGTTTGATAGTAGGAGTCGCAGATGTGTTTTTGTGGGATACCCTCATAATAAAAAAGGATGGAAATTGTTTGATTTTAATACTGGCGAATATTTTGTGTTGAGAGATGTAAAATTCTATGAGAAAGAGTTTCCTTACCTTACTGTGTCAAAGGGGGATGAGAGTAATGATTTGGTTGCTACTACAGGTGATTTGTCATTTGTTGAAGCAGAGGATGACTATGCCTTTGAGTATTTGGGTCATAATCATAGTGATGGGTTGATTTCGCAACCAGTTGTTGAAAGTGGTGTTAATATGAATAGCAGAGATGATAGTGGTAACATGGAAGATAGTGGCAGAGAGACATTTGAGGAGGAAACACGTGGTGGAGACATTTCGAGTAGTGATAATGAGTTTGGACGTGGAATGCGTACTAAATTCCCATCTGTAAAGTTAAAAGATTTTGTTACTAATACTGTACGAAAGTTGAGTCCATCTGGGTTGGTGGAGAAATCAGTGAATACGATCAGGTTCTTGGCTATTTTGGAGGTGGGATCAGATGTGAGCAAATTCAAGGTAAGAGAATGTGTTGACATTGGCACAATTGTTGGAAGCTACAAAACTTGTGGCCCCCTTGCACATCAGATGTTGAGCAATACTGCAATAAGAGAAAATCAATGATGGAGGGACTCACTTTTGCAATAAATTAATTGAAGATCTTTTCCGAAAGTATGGAGTGACTCAAAAAGTTGCTACACCTTATCAACCTCAAACTAGCGGGCAAGTGGAAATTTCAAATCGAGAGCTGAAACAAATTCTTGAGAAAACAGTTGCTAGTTCTAGAAAAGATTGGGCAAGAAAACTTGATGATGCTTTATGGGCCTATAGGACGGCATTCAAGACACCTATTGGTATGTCTTCTTATAGGTTGGTGTTTGGAAAATCATGTCATTTACCCGTAGAAGTGGAGCACAAAGCACTTTGGGCGACAAGATTCTTGAACATGGAATTACAAGCTGCTGGACTTAACAGGTTGATGCAACTAAGTGAACTTGATGAGTTAAGACTTAAGTCCTATGAAAGCGCTGCAATTTATAAGGAGAAGACAAAGAAGTGGCATGACAGGCATATTAGACCTAAAGAGTTTGAAGTTAACCAACAGGTGCTACTTTTCAACTCAAGGTTGAAACTCTTTCCCGGAAAATTGAAGTCAAGATGGTCTGGTCCGTTTAAAGTTGTCAAGGTATACCCGCATGGTGCTGTGGACATCACTCGAGATGGTTCCGAGGTGTTTAAAGTGAATGGGCAAAGACTCAAGCCATATTTAATTGGTGATGACATTCCAAGAGAAGTCAATTGGCTTCTCTCCAACCCTCAAGCTTAAGTTCATCACGAGAGGCGTCGAGCTAATGACGTTAAACAAGCGCTATTTGGGAGGCAACTCAAGGAATTTTGTTGTTTTAATTATGTAGTAAGTTATGTGTTAAGATTTGCATAATATTCTTGTGTGTTTGGACTATGCACGAGGATCTTCATTTCAAGATGGATGCCACAATGGCATATCTTGGTTGCACACCACCACCTCGACCATGATTCAGGGGAGTTCTTTCTATTCTTCCTCGCATATTAGTCCATTGTGTTGCCATTTACACACACATATATATATATATAGTTTGTTTCTTTAGGTTATATGTGGTTAGTGGTTGTTTCTTTAGGACAAGAAACGTGATAAGTTAGGGGGTGTGTTCATTTAGATAGAATCTTATTGGGTTATGTGGTGTTATAGTAGGTGTTATAGTAGTAAAAAAAAAATTAAAATCAAAAATCACAAAAATAATTCTAGTCTTGTGAAGATTACTTGTTGTAAGTTAGCTTGATGCACCCATGAATGCTAAAAGAATCTTGTGTTATTGACGCTTTTGATTGAGAATTGATATGCTTTGTTCTTGTGCACACACATACACTAGCAAGTTGAAATTGGTAGATTTTTTTAATGTTGTAAGTGATTAAAAGGACATGAATATGTGCAAGATGATTTGGTTTGCATGCTTTGAGTACAAGTAGGTGCATTAGAGAGACTATTTACTTGGGATTGATTATGTCTTGCCACCAAGTGAGCTTTTGAGCCTATATGCATATCTTTTGCATCTTGTATTCGTTTGCTTGAGTGTCCACATGTTGTTTGCATTGCAAACACTTGTTTGAGACCTTTCTTAAAATGCATGACATTATTTGATGATAACATGATAAAGGCATTTAGGTATAACCTCATATTTCCTATATTGCCACACCATTTAAATATGATCAATTAGTTACCCCGTTGAGCTTAATCTTATTTTTCGGTGACATACCACATTACTTGCCTAAACTTTTTTCTTGTATTGACCTTACTTTAACTTGAACCCAAATTGTCAAAGGCTAGTAGAATGTTTGAGTAAAAAGGTGTGCAAAAGAGGGGTTTATTGATGGTCATTACTTTGGAAGAATAAAGGGTATGGTTATTTACTTTTTAGTCGAATTTGATATTAATATCATGGGATCATTGTACTTGTTTATATTTAGCTCTTAAAAAAATTATTATTTAATTGAGAGCATACTTATGTTTGTTTGATCCTTCTTTGTTCGACTAATCAAGTTATTTGTTGGAAAAAGAATTCAAGTGTTGGGATGACAGATGGGGAGTTGAATGATTTATGTTGTTGGGTACTAGCTTTTGACATTTCACCTTCTTTGCCTTTACTTGACATACCTTGTCTCTAGCCCCATCACACCCCGAATAAAGACCTTTTGATTATCATCAGTGGTGTGTGTTGTGTTAAAGTTAGATTGATACCAAGTGTCAAGCATGCTTTTGATTTTGTTGGAATTGAGTGATACACTTACCCTTGTTTTCGAGTGAATATTCTTTTATGAGTGAAAGGTGAGTTATTACTTGTATTTTGCATATGAGATCCCAAGTTTTGACTCAAAGATGTACTCTTGTGGGCTTAGCATGATTACCAACTTATTCTTACATTTGACATGAATTTTTGAGAACTTATTCATATTCATTAAGTAAACTAAGTGAATACTTGTAGCTTTGACACCAAGGCATTGCATTATTCACTTTAATTCTTAAGTTGATGTGGCATGAGAGGATTTGTATGTGTATTGTTGTATTGACATTCGATCTTTTACATGAGCCGGATGGATTTTGTGGGTATATTCACTATAGGCCCTCACGAGACCTCACTCGTCCACTAGGGCTATCTAGGGGTTTAAAGGGCTTGTTGCATATGCCAAATGCAACCGTGATCACCTACGAAAGTGGTATTAGTAAGTAGTTATTTTATATTGGTTTACTCGAGGACGAGCAAAGGTCAAGTTGGGGGGGTATTTGATACATGCTAATTTTTTGTACATTTTGTAGCATGTTATCTCTCATTTATCCTTAGTTTGTAATAATTTTGTCCATGATTAGCTTTGTTAATAGCATTTTAATTATTTTGGATGCTAAGATGATTTTTTATGTTTATAGGATAATTGTTGAAGCAAAAGGAGCCCGGTTTCAGATACTCAAGAGACCGTCGCTTTGACCAGGACGAGCAATGAGGAAATAAGAATTGTCACAAAAATATGGATAGTGATATAATCTTAAAGCTGGAACCCCGGTTGAAATTGATATATTTTTTGTTAAGCAGAAGGAGTCCGGTTCCAGACCCTCAATAGATCGCAACTTAGGACTTAAGGATTTATTTATATTAATAACTATTTTATTTATTTGGAAAATTATATTTATAAATATCTAATAATATTAGATATTTATTAATATAATTTCTGGATTAAAATAATTATTTATTAATTAAAGATTATATGCTGTGCGGGTTAAAATGCATTTTACGGAGCCCGTCTCTAATAGGACAAAATAGGCCCCGGTTGTGAGAATATGTTTAGCAGGTCAAGTTCATTTGCTTTTTAAATCAAAAAGAAACAAGCAAGAGTTAGGCGCCGCGAAAATTGTCGGGTTGATAACGCGCTGTGCTGTTTTGCTTTCCGCTCATTTCTTTATTGTTTGACACAGCTTAGAGCGTAAGGATATATTTATATTAATAAATATTTTATTTAATTAGAAAATTATATTCATAAATATTTAATAATATTAGATATTTATTTTTATAATTTCTAAATTAAATTAATTATTTATTAATAAAAGATTATAAGTTGTGCGGGTTAAAAAGCATTTCTACGGAACCCGTTCAAAAGTATTAGCAACAGCCCACGGGAATTGTTTACAAAGTGAATGGTTGACAAGTTTATTTAACAAAGGAATTACAATCTGTATTGCAAATGATTCAAATGAATTACTTTGCAAAAGCAAAAGTTAGGCACCTCCTGTATGGTTGTCGGTTGCAGCTTCAATTGCCTGACAGCGAGTGGTCCGCACGCGCCAAGAAAAAGTCCAGAAAAACAGAGCGCGCGTGTCTTTACCTACCTGGTCTGAGATTGGTTTTAGTATGGTAGCTAATATTATTCATTTGATAAAAGTAAACAAGAGTAGGCAGCCGCATGAAAGTTGGCGGCGAGGTTTGACAACACGCTATTTTTTCAGTCATGTTTTGCTGCGTTCGGCCGAATTCTTTGATGCTAAACGTGGGCTTATTTCTCTTATAAATAACAAGTGATTTGCATAGAACAAAAGATCCGGAGAACTGCATTTTTCAGTTGTACTCTCTCCAAAATCTATCAGTTTCCTTTGTAATTTTAGTTTTAATTCATACACTTTAATTTTCTACGAAGTTCTATTTCTGTTGAAGATTGTAAGGGGATTACGTGGAGTACTCCTTTATTTTATTGGAAACTATTTTCGGGAGGAGATTCTTCAAGTTGTATTTTCTTCACTCTAAACTCTTTTAATCATGATTTTACCCATTAATATATGCTTATTTTCTTTATCTAGCATGTGTAACTAATTCTATAATCCGAGAATTAGGTAGTATTCATTGGTGATATATATTTGTTTGATTGTGATGTGAATTCTCTACTTTGCTAATCTATTATTGAGGGCTTAACCTAATTAAAGGAGTAGCTAACCATTAATTGTATTCATAGGAATTATGATGAATTGGGAGAGGAGTCATATTTCTTGTTCGTGATTTGGTAGACATAGTTCGATTATTGAATCGAGAGATTAATAAGAGAACTATTAAACTTATAATTCTTGGGTCTTAATAGTTTATAATTATATTTCAATTGATCATGAGAGTGACTTTTGAGGTGTAATTGTAGGCATTATATTGTATCTTTGGAGAGAACCTTATAGAATTTAGAAGGATTGTTTTTAGCAAAATACGAGAGGTAGATATTACATTACATCAGCATTATTGAACCAATTGAAGAAACCTAGTTCTCGGGTTACTTTTCCTCATCAATAAATCTTAGTTTTATTTGCTTATAATTAGTTTACTCTAGTTAATAACAAACACACCAATTATTTCTCATACTTCTAAATATTAAGAGATTAAAACTTGAACTTGTATTAATAGTCCTTCCATGCGAACGAACTTCACAAAAATAACTCCAACAAATTGATACCAATTGTTGGGTCCGGAATAACGTAGAAGGGGGGTTGAATACGTTATTCAAAAAATATTTCGATTTTTGATGTGGATATGAGATAAAAAATACTGAATCGAAATAACACAACTGTTTGGGAAATATCTTTTAATAGATAAAACCCGGAGGTTTGTTACACAATCTAATCCTATGGATCAGCTACAAAATCAAACACTCCTAGGATAGTTTAGGCACGAGGACCTTCTACCCGACACTTCCTGAAAGCGAGCTAATCTGGCTTTCCTACTAGATGGACTGTCTAGCAGCTTACACAGAGAAGATATAAGAGAGAGAATAGAAAGTTGTGTGTTGAGGTGTGTTTTGAAATGAAATACAACAAGCCTATTTATAGGTTTTAGAAAGTTACTCCCTCTGTCCCCCTTGGTTCTTTACCTTGGGGGACGTAATTCTGGCACGGATTTTAAGGTGCAATTTTCGGATAGTTTCATAACTTATTTTTTAAATTTTCTTTTTTTGTATAAAAATAGAATTGTTCTATTTTTATACAAAAAAAGAAAATTTAAAAAATAAGTTATGGAACTATACTTTTTAGGAGCCTTAAAATGCGTGTCGAGCAGTGAAAAAGAAATGTAAAGAAATGGGAGGGACAGAGGGAGTACTATATTGCACTATTCCAACAACCCTTGGGCCCCACCAGCCATAACCGCTATTTGCACAGTAACCACCATTTTCATAGTAACCGTCATTTGCACAGTAATCGCCATTTGCATAGTAACCGCCATTTGCACAGTAACCGTCATTTGCACAGTAACCGCCATTTGCACAGTAACCATTATTTGCACAGTAACCACTATTTGCACAGTACCTGCATAGTAACCTCGCATAGTAAATACGCATAGTAATCTTGCATAGTAACTGTGCATAGTAACCGTGCATAGTAATCTTGCATAGTAACCACGCATAATAACCTTGCATAGTAATCGTGCATAGTAATCTTGCATAGTAACCTTGCATAGTAACTTTGCATAGTATTACTATTTTTGGCTGCTTCTTTTGGGGCTTCTCTCTTCTGTTTCAAATATTCTGCTTGAGATATTATGTTTGTCCTTGATCGTCAATAGGCTTTGGCAATTCTTTCTATGAATTAATGTGTTGATCCTTCTCTTATGTGCTGACACTTAGTGCACTGGTCTGGTTCACAAGTGACTAGCACTGATCTTGATCTTCACACCTTCGTTACATTCCAATTGATTAGCCTGCAGCAGTATCTTCAATAAATACATAGAATCTTTTGGCCCTTCAACTGAATCATCTGTACATCTTATTCTGTCACTGAGGCTTGATCATGTTAATAAACTTCTTTCAGCGACTTGATCCTTGTCGGTGTCTGTTCTTCAAATTTCATGATCCCTGTATAGAGTTAATATTATTTATCTTTTATCCTAGTTGAGTTATATATTTCCTCTATTACATATTACATTACATTATGCTTTACAATCTCCCCCTATTTGATTGTTAGGGTTTGACAAGCAAATTCCTAGAGGATAACTCAACTGATACAAAAAATGAAGTTCAAAGATAAATAATATTAAAGTGCATTCTAGATCATATATATACATTTTCTAGATTTCTAAAATTAACCACGTGCAAGACAGTTGTTCCTTTAGACTGAACATATCTTCAAGTTTGCCTTTGCTTTCTTTCCACATAGCACTAATACTCCCATTAGCTTTTCCTTTCCCAAAATAAAGTTAATTCCGTGTCAACAACCTTTTCCTTGCCCTTGTTACGCCTAGTAGCTTCTTCTTGATCATCCACCTTCTCCCCCTCAGTTGGGTTATCCTCCAGATTAGTAGAATGTGGAGTTGGTAAATTAGACGAAGCTGTCTTCCCCAAGGAATGAATTGCATGACTAAACTGGGATGCCATGGAACTTAATTGAACCTGGAATGCATCATGTTGAGTAAGTTGCAAATTTTTGATTTCTGCAATGGACTTACAGATATTTTGCAACTCTTTCTCCATTGTTTGGACCCGTGTAAGGACTCTACTGTATTCCTTTCTGGTTACAGGTGCATGTGGTTGAGTAGGTTGCTCACTCGTACATTCTGCAGGTGTTTCACTCAACACTCTATATTCACTCGGTTTAGTGGTTTGGGTGACACTTACATGTTCTGTTTGTGTTTCCCTCAACTCTCCTCCAGAGCTTCCACCGATATGTGTACCTGCAAATGAAATCATCCTAGCCCCTTTTTCAGAGGTCACGGATGGTGCAATGAAAGTTCGTGAGCTTCTGTTCTCGTGTGAAGCGAGTTGCCGACCACTGGTAAAGAGTGGTAAATCTCGAAAGAGATCCAGAGATTTTCCCTCTGGGAGGTTAAACCCGAGTTTCCCTCGTATGTCTGTCAAGACACTTGGTTCATAAAAGAACCACCTACCGATGGAACTTTCCATAAAATGGAAGATTCACAAGCAGTTATTGAGGTAGGTAATTCCACCTCGGATGCCTGCGAAGGCATTTGATCTTTAGGAAGATCATCAACCACTCTTATGTTCCGTGAAATGGAACTCAAGATAGTTGCTCCCGTCAATTCAACCTCATTTACATTATCACTCATTGGATAAGGAAGAATTGTTTCACTAACAGTTGCCGTTACCTCAGGTTCATTGGGTTTAATCCGTTTAGAATGAGGTAGAGCGGTTGATGTAACTAACTCCTTATGTGGTGCTGTTGAGGCACTATCTCCCTCAATAACGTGGATGACTGGTCGTTCAAGTGACAATTGAGGTGTAGGAGTTTGTTGTGTTTGTGTTTGCATTTGTAGAATGGGTTCTTCGACCTGTGTTAGAGTCGGTGGGATTTCCTGCTCTTGGTCGGGTAAGATGGCCACTAAGGGCTGTAGAAATTGTATTTCCTGTGACACAATAGGGAATACAGAGGTTGGAATAGCAAGATTGAAATATTACCTTGTCGTATACCTGCTCTCACTGGTCGTGGTAACAACGGAAGTGGGACAGTCTTTAGATATTCAGTTAGGACTGTTGGCACATCTGTATATTTCTTTTTGCTTATGTAATTAATTACATTCGTCTTCATGGAAGAACATTCCACCTTTTGACCATTTTCCAAGAGTACCCTGTCTTCATCATTCAAAACATCATTTAATATTAACTGTAAAAACCTTGGATATAGACATTTGACATTTTGAGTCCGAACATCTCTTGTTCCCAAGTGTTTCATTTTTAAAATGATTTGACCAAGCATTACTTTTCCAAAATTAATCCTCAAATTATTGGCGACCGCATACCCTATTATTTGAATAAATTCAGGTATTTGATTTTGATTTGTTCTATCTGAGGAAAAAACATGGTTAAGAGTGTGAAAGAAGAAATTCCAATACTTGGTTAAAAACGTTCTAGAAAGATTACCAGTATTGAAATTGCCATCTTGGTACCTTTTAAAACGAAAGAACATTTCAATCTCTTCAGGGGTAGGATCAAAAATGAGATTTTTCATAGGAAAATGAAGAATTCGATTAACATCTCGTTCAGTGACCCTAATCGACCTACCAAACAGTCGATATTTGAATGCACACCCGTCCTGTCCAGAAGTGTTAACCGCACTGCAATAAAGTTCACGCAATGCATCATAGTTAAGCTGCACTGGTGTAACTAAAGCATAGCGAATTAATGAATGTTCATTCAGAAATTGTGTCCAAGCCCGAAATTGCTCATCCTGAATGGTTTCGATTTGCTGAATGGAAATAGGATTAACTTTAGCAATTAAAAAGCTTCCTTGCAATGCCTGATACATGCTAATTTTATGTACATTTTATACCATGTTATCTCTCATTTATCCTTAGTTTGTAATAATTTTGTCCTTGATTAGCATTGTTAGTAGCATTTTAATTGGAATTGGATACTAAGATGATTTTTTATGTTTATAGGATATTTTTGGAAGCAAAAGGAGCCCGATTTCAGACCCTCAATAGACCGCAACTGAGGACTTAAGGATTTATTTATATTAATAAATATTTTATTTAATTTAGAAAATTATATTTATAAATATCTAATAATATTAGATATTTATTTTTATAATTTCTGAATTAAATTAATTATTAGTTAAAGATTATAAGCTATATAAGCTATACGGGTTTAAAAGCATTTCTACGAAGCCCATCCATATAAGGGCGAATGAAGCCCCGGTTTGTTGAATTTGTAGCCGGTCATGTACAAGTGAGTAACAATAAACTAAACTAAAGCAAATGAATGGTGCTTCAGTGCATGTATAATGATTCAAATGAATTGTTTATACAAATCAAATGTTAAAGCTTTGTCTGTGAAACTTTCCTGCACAAACTGTCGTCAAGATTTCCACTCGCCTCAAACGCGCGTGATTAACACGCGCCGGAAAGTAAGCAGAATAATACCCGCTTGTCGTCCACCTTCTGAAGCTGGGATTGGTCTTCGTTTCTGAGCAAATAATTCAGTTTATTCATCAACAATTCTGAAAGTATTCGGCGCTGCTTTCCAGTTTTCTATTGCTGTATTTTACTTTCGACTGAATTAATTATGGTAGATGGTGTGCTAATTTCTCCTATAAATAGGAGAGTTTTCCTTTGGTTTGAGACGGCCCTTGTACTGAATATTCAGTTATATTCCCTCTTGTTTTCATAAATTTTCTTTTGTAATTTTAGTATTATTTTATACACTTTAATTTTCTGCAAATTCCATTTTGGTTGAAGATTGTGAGGGGATTGCTTGGAGTGCTCATTCATTTCATTGGAGACTATTTTGGGATAATAAATTCTTAAAGTTGTAATTTCTTCACTCTAAACTCTTTTAATTATGATTTTACCATTTAATATATGCTTTTTTTATCTAGCATGAGTAACTAATTCTATAATCCGAGAATTAGGTAGTATTCATTGGTGAAACATGCTTGTTTGATTGTGATGTTTATTCTCTACTTTTGCTAATCTATCATTGAGGGCTTAACCCAATTAAGGGAGTAGCTAACCTTTAATTGTATTCATAGGGATTATGATAAATTGGGAGAGGAGTCATAATTCTTGTTCATGATTTGATAGACAGAGTTCAATTATTAAATCGGGAGATTATTAAAAAGACTATGAAACTTATAATTCTTGGGTCTTAATAGTCTAAAATTGTATTTCAATTGATCAAGGGAGTGACTTTCGAGATAAGGTTGTAGACACTATTTTGTATCTTGGGAGAGAACATTATAAAGGTTAGAAGAATTGTTTTTAGCAAAGTATGAGAAATATATATATCGCATTACAACAACATCGTTGAACCAATTGAAGAATCCTAGTTCTCGGGTTAATTTCATTATCAATAAAACTCAGTTTTAATTGTTAATTATAGTTAAATTTAGTTAGAAACAAATCACCCAATTATTTTTCTACACTTCTAGATTATAAGGAATTAAAACTTGAACTTAAATTAATAGTCCTTCCCTTCGAACGAACTTATACGTTGAAAAATACTTTCAACAATGCCATTTTCAAAACTTTGAGGAAATTCAAAAACAAGGGTTAGTTTTTATAAAGGATGATGTAAAAATCAAGAATATGAAATCCGATCTAAAAACCACCAGCTGGATTGAGAGATCTTTCCGATCAAAGCTCGAAGTATTCAGCAATTGTGTGTATATGCTCTTTATATCTGAAAAATGATGATGTTAAACACAAACAAAAACTCATCATTTATAATGTTTCAAGGATTAGAGGGTTAGGTGTGATAGTGACAGGTTATGTTTAAAGTCTAACACCGTTCAGTAATTTCTCACCTAACAACCTAATTAGCCGTAAAACATCTTATCACTGAAACTTGTCAGCCGAAACAACATCTTATCACAGAAACCTGTCAGCCGAAAAACATCTTATCACCGAGACCTATCAGCCTATACACATATACACATATTTTAATACTTCTAATTATTATGGATTTAAAAATAATCACATAGTAAATCAAGAATCAATCCACAATAATCAGATAAACTCACAATTAATTAAACATAAAATTAACAAAATATCATTAATTGATATATGTCAATAACATATTTTTAATTATGCTACAATTAACTCAATTATTTACTAACTAATTACCATAAAATATAGCATTTATAAGTGTGGTAATTAATATAGAGATAACTATAATATAAGGACTGGATGCAAATAAATTCACAAGTTCTAAACATATGGACATTTAAAATACATGTGAACTTATAATAAATTGCAGTTATTGGTTATCCCAAATTAATTAGAGAGATTTAACATCCCAAGTTCACCAACTAACGTGGAGAAAGTGGATTCATCCAGTGGTTTAGTAAAGATGTCTGCAATTTGTTGATCTGTGGGAACAAAATATAATACCATAGTTCCATTCATAACATGCTCTCGTAAGAAATGATACCTGATATCAATATGCTTAGTCCTGGTGTATTGAACTGGATTGTTGGCAATGGCAATGGCACTCGTGTTGTCGCATAGAATTGTAATTTTGTCTAACATGAGTCCATAGTCCTGAAGTTGATTCCTCATCCACAGGATCTGAGCACAACAACTACCTGCCGCAATGTATTCTGCTTCGGCTATCGAGGTAGATACTGAGTGTTGCTTCTTGCTGTACCAAGATACCAACCTTCTTCCTAGTAACAGCTTCCAGAAGTACTTTTCCGATCAATCTTACAACCTGTGAAGTCAGAATCTGTATAGCCAACTAGGTCAAAACCTGTTCCTTTAGGGTACCAAATCCCAAGATTGGGGGTTCCCTTAAGGTATCTGAAAATATGTTTAACAGCTATAAGATGTGACTCTTTAGGGTTAGCATGGAATCTAGCACATAAAAAAGTTGCGAACACAATATCTGGTCTGCTAGCAGTTAAGTATAAGAGAGAGCCGATCATACCTCGATACTTCGTGATGTCAACTGACTTACCAGATTTGTCTTGATCAAGCTTGACAACAGTTGGCATCGGGGTCTTGACAGTAGCTGCTTCTTTTATCCCATACTTCTTCAGAAGATCCTTTATGTATTTTGATTGGCAGATGAAAATACCATCAGACTTCTGAACAACTTGAAGTCCAAGGAAGAAGGACAACTCACCCATCATGCTCATCTCGTACTTACTCTGCATTAGCTTAGCAAATCTCTTGCATAGCAAATCATTAGTAGAACCAAATATTATATCATCCACATATACTTGCACCAGAATTATATCATTTTTATGCTTTTTATGAAAGAGAGTTTTGTCGATGATACCTCTTCGTGAGCAAGGATCACTTCCTAGTCAACCAGACCTAAATGGTAAAGAACACTACAAGGCCATCACTCTAAAGAACGGAAGAGAATTTCCAGAAATTGAGGCTATCAAGCCTAGAGAGAATGCCCGTGCAAAAGAAGATGAGTTAGTAGAAGCTGAGGCAGAAATTTCAGAGAAGGTGAATGATGAGCAAAAAGAAAAAGTGGTCACACAAAAAGTACCAGTGAAACCATATGTGCCTCCAATTCCTTTCCCACAAAGGCTTCATAACAGACAATTGGAGAAATAGTACGAGAAATTCTTGAAAATTTTTCGGCAATTGCATATAAATATTCCTTTTGCTAATGCTTTGGCCCAGATGCCACTCTATGCCAATTTTCTGAAGGAGATGTTGTCTAGAAAGCGGAAACTTGAGGATGTGGAAACTATTACTCTAAATGTGGAGTGTAGTGCAGTCATACAAAAATCAATTCCACAGAAGTTAAAAGATCTTGGAAGCTTCTCTTTGCCATGCACTATTGGAACAATGGAGAATATTAAAGCCTTGTGTGATTTAGGAGCTAGTGTGAGTTTGATGCCACACTCCATTTGTGAAAGACTTGGTCTTGGAGAGCTCAAGAAGACAAGAATCTCACTTCAATTGGCTGATCGTACTATCAAGTATCCTTTGGGAGTCATTGAGGATGTACTTATCAAAGTGGATAAATTCTTTATCCCTTGTGATTTTGTGGTGTTGGAGATGGATGAAGATGTTGAGATGCCCATTATCTTGGGAAGACCATTTTTGGCTACTGCTGGAACCACAATTGATGTCAAAGCTGGAAAATTGACATTAAATGTTGGTGATGAAAAGGTTAAATTTGATCTCAACAAAGCTATGAAGATGCCTTCATTTGATGCTACATGTTTCACTGTTGACATAATGGATGAGATCGTAAGTCTTGAAGATGCAGACTTAGCAGAAGTGGAACAAGCCTTAGATGATAAAGAAGTTGAAGAATCACTTGCACTTGATATGCAAGAAACCGGTACGCCGACAATTGAGATGGCACTTTCAATTTCAGAGGCACCTCAGGTAGAACTCAAACCTCTTCCTTCTAATTTAAGGTATACTTTTCTTGGTCCTAATAATTCATATCCTGTGATAGTGTCCGCTTTGCTCCATGTGCTTAGGCAATTTAAATCATCAATTGGTTAGACAATTAAAGATATCATTCTAAAATTTCTCGTTCTCTTTGTAATTTACTTGAAAAGGATAGGTTGTTTGATTTTGACGAGAATTGCCTTGTTTCTTTTAATAGGTTGAAGAAGGAGCTTACTTCTGCATCTATCATGTCAGCCCCTGATTGGAGCTTGCCTTTCGAGCTCATGTGTGATGCTAGTGACTATGTTGTGGGAGCTGTTTTGGGCCAAAAGAAGGAAAAACGCATGCATGTGATATATTATGCAAGCAAGACACTTGATGATGCACAAATCAATTATGCAACCACTGAGAAAGAGCTACTTGCTGTGGTTTTTGCCTTTGACAAATCCAGATCCTATCTTGTTGTGTCTAGGGTGATTGTTTATACGGATCATGCTGCGATTCGTTACTTAATGAAAAAGAAGGATGCCAAGCCTCGTCTAATCTGTTGGATTCTTTTACTACAGGAGTTTGATCTTGAAATTCGTGACAAGAAAGGTTTTGAAAACTTGGTAGCTGATCATTTATCCAGGTTGGACCAGGGAGATGGAGTGGTAGGAGTTAATATACCTATCAATGATGCATTTCTGGACGAAACACTTCTTGATGTATCTTTGTCTACACCATGGTATACGGACTTCGTCAATTATATCGTGGGTGGTATTGAGCCAAGTGAATTGACTTATCAACAAAAGAAAAAGTTCTTGTTTGATGTAAAACGCTACTTCTGGGAAGAACCACTTCTTTACAAGGAATGTGCTGATGGTATCATGAGGAGGTGTGTGCCACACGAGGAAATTCTTAATGTCTTGAATCATTGCCATGCTTTAGAGTGTGGTGGTCACAATAGTAGCACAAAAACGGTGGCAAAAATTTGGCAGTCTGGATTTTATTGGCCTTCAATGTATCAAGATGCCAGAAGCTTTGTTGCATCTTGTGATCGATGTCAAAGAATAGGAAATATTGCAGGATGGAATGAGATGCCTTTGCAACCTATTCTTGAGGTTGAGCTCTTTGATGTTTGGGGAATAGATTTCATGGGTCCGTTCCCATCGTCTTATGGGAATAAATTCATTTTGGTAGGAGTTGATTACGTCTCTAAGTGGGTGGAGGCTATTGCTAGTCCTACAAATGATGCTAGAGTGGTGAAAAGGTTCTTACAAAAGCATGTCTTCACAAGATTCAGAGTACCTAGGGCCATCATCAATGATGGAGGGACTCACTTTTGCAATAAATTAATTGAAGATTTTTTGCGAAAGTATGGAGTGACTCAAAAAGTTGCTACACCTTATCACCCTCAAACTATCGGGCAAGTGGAAATTTCAAATCGAGAGCTGAAACAAATTCTTGAAAAAACAGTTGCTAGTTCTAGAAAAGATTGGGCAAGAAAACTTGATGATGCTTTATGGGCCTATAGGATGACATTCAAGATACCTATTGGTATGTCTCCTTATAGGTTGGTGTTTGGAAAATCATGTAATTTACCCATAGAAGTGGAGCACAAAGCACTTTGGGCGACAAGATTCTTGAACATGGAATTACAAGCTACTGGACTTAACAGGCTGATGCAACTAAGTGAACTTGATGAGTTAAGACTTAAGTCCTATGAAAGCGCTGCAATTTATAAGGAGAAGACAAAGAAGTGGCATGACAGGCAAATTAGACCTAAAGAGTTCGAAGTTGACCAACAGGTGCTACTTTTCAACTCAAGGCTGAAACTCTTTCCTGGAAAATTGAAGTCAAGATGGTCTGGTCCGTTTAAAGTTGTCAAGGTATATTCGCATGGTGCTGTGGACATCACTCGAGATGGTTCCGAGGTGTTTAAAGTGAATGGGCAAAGACTCAAGCCATATTTAATTAGTGATGACATTCCAAGAGAAGTCAATTGGCTTCTCTCCAACCCTCAAGCTTAAGTTCATCACGAGAGGCGTCGAGCTAATGACGTTAAACAAGCGCTATTTGGGAGGCAACCCAAGGAATTTTGTTGTTTTAATTATGTAGTAAGTTATGTGTTAAGATTTGTATAATATTATTGTATGTTTGGACTATGCAGGAGGATCTTCATTTCAAGATGGATGCCACAATGGCATATCTTGGTTGCACACCACCACCTCAACCATGATTCAGGGGAGTTCTTTCTATTCTTCCTCACATATTAGTCCATTGTGTTGCCATTTACACACACACACACACACACACATATATATATATATATAGTTTGTTTCTTTAGGTTATATGTGGTTAGTGGTTGTTTCTTGAGGACAAGAAACGTGATAAGTTAGGGGGGTGTTCATTTAGATAGAATCTTATTGGGTTATGTGGTGTTATAGTAGGTGTTATAGTAGTAAAAAAAATCAAAACTAAAAATCACAAAAATAATTCTAGTTTTGTGAAGATTACTTATTGTAAGTTAGCTTGATGTACCCGTGGATGCTAAAAGAATCTTGTGTTATTGACAGTTTTGATTGAGAAGTGATATGCTTTGTTCTTGTGCACACACATACACTAGCAAGTTGAAACTGGTAGATTTTTTTAATGTTGTAAGTGATTAAAAGGACATGAATATGTGCAAGATGATTTGGTTTGCATGCTTTGAGTACAAGTAGGTGCATTAGAGAGACAATTTACTTGGGATTGATTATGTCTTGCCACCAAGTGAGCTTTTGAGCCTATATGCATATCTTTTGCATCTTGTATTTGTTTGCTTGAGTGTCCACATGTTGTTTTCATTGCTAACACTTGTTTGAGACCTTTCTTAAAATGCATGACATTATTTGATGATAACATGATAAAGGCATTTTGGTATAACCTCATATTTCCTATATTGCCACACCATTTAAATATGATCAATTAGTTACCCCATTGAGCTTAATCTTATTTTTCGGTGACATACCACATTACTTGCCTAAACCTTTTTCTTGTATTGACCTTACTTTAACTTGAACCCAAATTGTCAAAGGCTAGTAGAATGTTTGAGTAAAAAGGTGTGCAAAAGAGGGGTTTATTGATGGTCATTACTTTGGAAGAATAAGGGGTATGGTTATTTACTTTTTAGTCGAATTTGGTATTAATATCATGGGATCATTGTACTTGTTTATATTTAGCTCTTAAAAAAAATTATTATTTATTTGAGAGCATACTTATGTTTGTTTGATCCTTCTTTGTTCGACTAATCAAGTTATTTTTTGAAAAAGAATTCAAGTGTGGGGATGACATATGGGGAGTTGAATGATTTATGTTGTTGGGTACTAGCTTTTGATATTTCACCTTCTTTGGCCTTACTTGACATACCTTGTCCCTAGCCCCATTACAACCCAAATAAAGACCTTTTGATTATCATCAATGGTGTGTGTTGTGTTAAAGTTAGATTGATACCAAATGTCAAGCATGCTTATGATTTTGTTGGAATTGAGTGATACACTTACCCTTGTTTTTGAGTGAATATTCTTTTATGAGTGAAAGGTGAGTTATTACTTGTATTTCGCATATGAGATCCCAAGTTTTGACTCAAAGATGTACTCTTGTGGGCTTAGCATGATTACCAACTTATTCTTACATTTGACATGAATTTTTGAGAACTTATTCATATTCATTAAGTAGACTAAGTGAATACTTGTACCTTTGACACCAAGGCATTGCATTATTCACTTTAATTCTTAAGTTGATGTGGCATGAGAGGATTTGCATGTGTGGTGTTGTATTGACATTCGATCTTTTACATGAGTTAGATGGATTTTGTGGGTATATTCACTATAGGCCCTCACGAGACCTCACTCGTCCACTAGGGCTACCTAGGGGTTTAAAGGGCTTGTTGCATATGCCAAATGCAACAGTGATCACCTACGAAAGTGGTATTAGTAAATAGTTATTTTATATTGGTTTACTCGAGGACGAGCAAAGGTCAAGTTGGGGGGTATTTGATACATGCTAATTTTGTGTACATTTTGTAGCATGTTATCTCTCATTTATCCTTAGTTTGTAATGATTTTGTCCTTGATTAGCTTTGTTAGTAGCATTTTAATTATTTTAGATGCTAAGATGATTTTTTATGTTTATAGGATAATTTTTGAAGCAAAAGGAGCCCGGTTTCAGATACTCAAGAGACCGTAGCTTAGACTTGGATGACCAATGAGTAAATAAGAATTGTCACAAAAATATGGAAAGTGATATATTCTTAAAGCGGGAATCCCGGTTGGAATTAATATTATTTTTGTTAAGTAAAAGGAGTCCGGTTCCAGAGCCTCAATAGACCGCAACTTAGGACTTAAGGATTTATTTATATTAATAAATATTTTATTTATGTAGAAAATTATATTTATAAATATCTAATAATATTAGATATTTATTTTTATAATTTCTGGATTTAATTAAGTATTTATTAATTAAAGATTATAAGTTGTGCGGGTTAAAAAGAATTTCTACGAAGCCCATCCATATAAAACAAAATAGGCCCTCTAAATTGAATGGTAGGGTTGTTTGTTTGATTGAATTAGAAAAGTTAAAGCAAAAGAAATAAAGTGGAATGTTGAATTGTTTATGCAAATCAAATGTCTGCCAAACTTTCCTGTACAAGCTGTCGGTAAGCTTTTGATGTGCCTGTACGCGCGTGGCGGCCACGCGCCTGAAGGAAAAAGAATGGATCAATGGCGCGCGTGTCTTCACCTACCTGGTCCGAGATTGGTTTTCAGTATGGCAGCTAATATTATTCATTTGATAAAAATAAACAAGAGTAGGTAGCCGCGTGAAAGTTGGCGGCGGGGTTTGACAACGCGCTGTTTTTTCAGTCCTGTTTTGCTGCGTTCGGCCAAATTCTTTGGTGCTAAACGTGGGCTTATTTCTCCTATAAATAGGAAGTGATTTGCATAGAATAAAAAGATCCAGAGAATTGCATTTTTCAATTGTACTCTCTCCAAAATTTATCAGTTTCCTTTGTAATTTTATTTTTAATTCATACACTTTAATTTTCTACAAAGTTCTATTTCGGTTGAAGATTGTAAGGGGATTACGTGGAGTGCTCCTTTATTTTATTGGAAACTATTTTCGGGAGGAGATTCTTCAAGTTGTATTTTCTTCACTCTAAACTCTTTTAATCATGATTTTACCCATTAATATATGCTTATTTTCTTTATCTAGCATGTGTGACTAATTCTATAATCCGAGAATTAGGTTGTATTCATTGGTGATATATATTTGTTTGATTGTGATGTTAATTCTCTACTTTGCTAATCTATTATTGAGGGCTTAACCCAATTAATGGAGTAGCTAACCTTTAATTGTATTCATAGGAATTATGATGAATTGGGAGATGAGTCATATTTCTTGTTCATGATTTGGTAGACATAGTTTGATTATTGAATCGGGAGATTAATAAGAGAACTGTTGGGATTTATGGGTGACTACATAGAGACAACTTAACTATATTTCCCTGTACTTAGTTTTTACTAAGTTGAACATACTGTCACAGCCAGAGTATGTCTTCGTATTCGAATAATTGCTGTCATGTAATAATTGTATGATTTGGGAGAAGTTCATACATTTGTTCAAGCCTCAAGAAATACATCCAGAAGATAGCAAGAATAAAAGTTA
Organism: Kitagawia praeruptora; assembly: GCA_037693485.1. Lineage (NCBI taxonomy): Eukaryota > Viridiplantae > Streptophyta > Magnoliopsida > Apiales > Apiaceae > Kitagawia > Kitagawia praeruptora. The sequence goes on along the minus strand of CM075351.1, from coordinate 137,834,936 downwards.
CTGTCATGTTCTTGACAGTAAAGTTACCAAAAGACAAATGTTGCAAATTCACGACAAAGCTACATCTGACAGCAACATTGGCTGAAGCAAGAGATAGTAACATTCTCACACTTGACAGCAAGTCTGGAGTTCCGATAACAACATTGGCGGGAGCTCGTACTGTCAACCACTGAATATTCCTTTGACAGCAGACTTTGCGGTTAAGGTTACTGTCACCTTGGATTATTTGAATTGGGTATTTTCTCAGTCAAAGCCCGTGACAGGTTACATGTTCAAGAAACAGATTTGCTGCAACACACTATCATTTGTAGCAGACCTGCAAGACTACGACAGAAGCTTAAGAGATTCATAAGACAAGGCTGGTCAATTCGAGGAGTATGTAATATCCACATCTACTAGAATTGTATTAGCTAGAAATAGAAATAATCTAGGTTGCTTTACTTATAAGGTTTATCCTGTCTTTATAGCAATTTGGGAAAGTCACATGGGTGTGCAAATTGTAATGAGCTGCCACTTGAAAATGACAACAGCTCAACTCCCCATGCGATAGAGACAATAGAGTATCTTAGATACATCTTAATTTTTTTTCTATTCATGTACGCACACGAAGCAATTTGTATCTCTTGAGATATTGAAGCTGGAGAAACACTCTCTCCAGGTTGTAGCAACACTTCACACAAAATAAATAAAACATTTATTTTGTGAGAAATCTTGTTTCAGTTATTGCTTGCATACATCTATTGATAATCTATAATCTTTATCTTCGTTGTTGATTTAAAGATTCGATTTTATAGTATTGCATTAAACCCCCCCTTCTACAATACTCCGGGACCAACAACTGGTATCAGAGCATATAGATTGATACACAAATCTAAAGATCATGACGAGTGTTCAGAAGTCGAGTGGAATCAAGATTCCAGTCTTTGATAAAGAGAACTACAATTTCTGGAAAAGAAAGATCTTGTTATTTATCAAAGCTGCCCATCCACTCTATTTGGGAATTCTTGAGAACGGCCTCTTCATACCTCAAAAGGAAGTAGTTGCTGCTACTGAGAATGATGAACTCATTCAACCCCCCCTTCTGTAATACTCCGGGACCAACAAGAACTATGAAACTTATAATTCTTGGGTCTTAATAGTTTATAATTGTATTTCAATTGATCATGGGAGTGACTTTTGAGGTGTAATTATAGGCATTATATTGTATCTTGGGAGAGAACATTATAGAATTTAGAGGGATTGTTTTTAACAAAATACGAGAGGTAGATATTACATTACATGGTATCAGGTATCATTTCTTACGAGAGCATGTCATGAATGGAACTGTGGTATTATATTTTGTTCCCACAGATCAACAAATTGCAGACATCTTTACTAAACCACTGGATGAATCCACTTTCTCCAGGTTAGTTGGTGAACTTGGGATGTTAAATCTGTCTAATTAATTTTGGATAATCAATAAGTGCAATTTGTTATAAGTTCACATGTATTTTTAAATGTCCATATGTTTAGGACATGTGAATTTATTTGCATCCAGTCTTCATATTATAGTTATCTCTATATTAATTACCATGCTTATAAATGCTATATTTTATGGTAATTAGTTAGTAAATAATTGTGTTAATTGTAGCATAATTTAATAAATATTTTATTGACATATATCAATTAATGATATTTTGTTAATTTTATGTCTATTTAATTGTGAGTTTATCTGATTATTGTGGATAATTTCTTGATTCACTGCGTGATTATTTTTAAATCCATAATAATTAGAAGTATTAAATATGTGTATATGTGTATAGGCTGATAGGTCTTGGTGATAAGATGTTTTTCGGCCGACAGGTTTCGGCGATAAGATGTTTTTTCGGCTAATTAGGGTGTTAGGTGAGAAATTATTGAGCGGTGTTATTTTTCAAACATAACATGTCACTATTACACCTAACCCATTATTACTTGAAACCTTATAAATGATGAGTTTTTGTTTGTGTTTAACATCATCATTTTATAGATATACAGAGCATATACACACAATTGCTGAATATTTTAAGCTTTGATCGGAAATATCTCTCAATCTAGCTGGTGGTTTTTAGATCGGATTTCATATTTTTGCTTTATACATCATCCTTTATAAAAACTAACCCTTGTTTTTTAGTTTCCTCAAAGTTTTGGAAATGGCATTGCAGGGAAGCTTTTTAATTGCTAAAGTTAATCCTGTTTCCATTCAGCAAATCGAAACCATTCAGGATGAGCAATTTCGGGCTTGGACACAATTTCTGAATGAACATTCATTAATTCGCTATGCTTTAGTTACACAAGTGCAGCTTAACCATGATGCATTGCGTGAACTATATTGCAGTGCGGTTAACACTTCTGGACAGGACGAGTGTGCAATCACATATCGACTATTTGGTAGGTCGATTAGGGTCACTGAACAAGATGTTAATCGAATTCTTCATTTTCCTATTGAAAATCTCGTTTCTGATCCTACACCTGAACAGATTGAAATGTTCTTTCATTTTATAAGGTACCAAGATGGCAATTTCAATACTGGTACTCTTTCAAGAATGTTTCTAACCCAGTATTGGAATTTCTTCTTTCACACTATTAACCATGTTTTTTCCTCAGATAGAACAAATCAAGATCGAATACCTGAATTTATTCAAAACATAGGGTATGCGGTCGCCAACAATTTGAGGATTAATTTTGGAAAAATAGTACTTGGTCAAATCATTTTAAAGATGAAACACTTGGGAATAAGAGATGTTCAGACTTAAAATGTCAAATGTCTGTATCCAAGGTTTCTACAGCTAGTATTAAATGATTTTTTGAATGATATAGACAGGGTACGCTTGGAAAATGGTCAAAAGGTGGAATGTTCTTCCATGAAGATGAGTGTAATTAATTACATAAGCAAAAAGAAATATACGGATGTGCCTACAGTCCTAACTGAATATCTAAAGACTGTCCCACTTCCGTTGTTACCAAGACCAGTGAGAGCAGGTATACGACAAGGTAATATTTCAATCCCTGCTATTCCAACCTCTGTATTCCCTATTGTGTCACAGGAAATACAATTTCTACAGCCCCTAGTGACCATCTTACCTGACCAAGAGCAGGAAATCCCACCTACTCTAACACAGGTCGAAGAGCCCATTCTACAAATGCAAACACAAACATAACAAACTCCTACACCTCAATTGTCACTTAAACGACCAACCATCAACATTATTGAGGAAGATAGTGCCTCAGCAGCACCACATAAGGAGTTAGTTTACATCAGCCGCTATACCTCATTCTAAACGGAGTAAACTCAATGAACCTGAGGTAACGGCAACTGTTAGTGAAACAATTCTTTCTTATCCAATGAGTGCAAATGTAAATGAGGTTGAATTGACGGGAGCAACTATCTTGAGTTCCATTTCACGGAACATAAGAGTGGTTGATGATCTTTCTAAAGATCAAATGCCTTCGCAGGCATCCGAGGTGGAATTACCTACCTCAATAACTGCTTGTGAATCTTCCATTTTACGGAAAGTTCCATCGGTGGGTGGTTCTTTTATGAACCAAGTGTCTTTACGAACATACGAGGGAAACTTGGATTTTGTGCCATTTAATCGATTCAAGTTTAACCTCCCAGAGGGAAAATCTCTGGATCTCTTTCGAAATTTACCACTCTTTACCAGTGGTGGGCAACTCGCTTCACGCGAGGACGGAAGCTCATGAACTTTCATTGCACCATCCGTGACCTCTGAAAAAGGGGCTAGGATGATTTCATTTATAGGTACACATATCGGTGGAAGCTCTGGAGGAGAGTTGAGGGAAACACAAACAGAACATGTAAGTGTAACCCAAACCACTAAACCGAGTGAATATATAGTGTTGAGTGAAACACCTGCAGAACACACGAGTAAGCAACCTACTCAACCACATGCACCTGTAACCAGAAAGGAATACATCAGACTCCTTACACAGGTCCAAACAATGGAGAAAGAGTTGCAAAATATCTGTAAGTCCATTGCAGAAATCAAAAATTTGCAACTTATTCAACATGATGCATTCCAGGTTCAATTAAGTTCCATGACATCCCAGTTTAGTCATGCAATTCATTCCTTGGGGAAGACAACTTCGTCTAATTTACCAACTCAACATCCTACTACTCTGGAGGATAACCCAACTGAGGGGGAGAAGGTAGATGACCAAGAAAAATCTACTAGGCGTAAGGGCAAGGAAAAGGTTGTTGGCAAGGAATTAACTTTATTTTGGGAAAGGAAAAGCTAATGAGAGTATTAGTGCTATGTGGAAAGAAAGCAAAGGAAAACTTGAAGATATGTTCAGTCTACAGGAACAATTGTCTTGCACTTGGTTAATTTTAGAAATCTGGAAAATGTATATATATGATCCAGAATTCACTTTAATATTATTTATCTTTGAACTTCATTTTTTTTGTATCAGTTGAGTTATCCTCTAGGAATTTACTTGTCAAACCCTAACAATCAAATAGGGGGAGATTGTAAAGCATAATGTAATGTAATATGTAATAGAGGACATATATAACTCAACTAGGATAAAAGATAAATAATATTAACTCTATACAGGGATCGTGAAATTTGAAGAACAAGCATCAACAAGGATCAAGTCGCTGGAAGAAGTTCATTAACATGATCAAGCCTCAGTGACAGAATAAGATGCACATATGATTCAGTTGAAGGGCCAAAAGATTCCATGTATTTATATTATTTGAAGATATTGCTGCAGGCTAATCAATTGGAATGTAACGAAGGTGTGAAGATCAAGATCAGTGCTAGTCACTTGTGAACCAGACCAGTGCACTAAGTGTCAGCACATAAGAGAAGGAGCAACACATTAATTCACAGAAAGAATTGCCAAAGCCTATTGACGATCAAGGACATACATAAGAAGTTACTATGCAAAGAAGCAACCAAAAATAGTAATACTATGCAAAGTTACTATGCACGTTTACTATGCAAAGGTTACTATGCAAGATTACTATGCGCGGTTACTATTCACGGTTACTATGCAGGTACTATGCAAATAGTGGTTACTGTGCAAATAGTGATTACTGTGCAAATAGTGGTACTGTGCAAATAGTGGTACTGTGCAAATAGTGGTACTGTTCAAATAGTGACTGGTGGGGCCCACGTGAGAAGAAAATTTCAGCAGACACGTTTTGGTAGGTGATGAATAGTGGTACTATTCAAAAAGTGGCTGGTGGGTCCCACGGGAGTTGTTGAAATAGTACATCATAGTGACTTTCTAAAACCTATAAATAGGCCTGTTGTATTTCATTTCAAAACACACCTCAACACACAACTCTCTCTTCTCTCTCTTATATCTTCTCTGTGTAAGCTGCTAGACAGTCCATCTAGTAGGAAAGCCGGCTTAGCCCGCTTTCAGGAAGTCTCTTATATCTTAGGAATGTTTGATTTTGTAGCTGATCCATAGGACTAGATTGTGTAACAAACCTCTGGGTTTTATCCATTAAAAGATATTTCCCAAATAGTTTTGTTATTTCGATTCAGTATTTTTGATCTCATATCCACATCAAAAATCGAAATATTTTTTAAATAACGTATTCAACCCCCCTTCTACGTTATTCCGGACCTAATAATTGGTATCAGAGCAATTGTTAGGTCCGAAATAACGTAGAAGTTTTCTTGGACACGCCGATTTTTACCGTCGTTTTATCAAAGATTTTTCTAAAATTTCTCGTTCTCTTTATAATTTACTTGAAAAGGATAGGTTGTTTGATTTTGACAAGAATTGTCTTGTTTCTTTTAACAGGTTGAAGAAGGAGCTTACTTCTGCACCTATCATGTCAGCCCCTGATTGGAGCTTGCCTTTCGAGCTCATGTGTGATGCTAGTGACTATGCTGTGGGAGCTGTTTTGGGCCAAAAAAAGGAAAAACGCATGCATGTGATATATTATGCAAGCAAGACACTTGATGATGCACACATCAATTATGCAACCACTGAGAAAGAGCTACTTGATGTGGTTTTTGCCTTCGACAAATTCAGATCCTATCTTGTTGGGTCTAGGGTGAATGTTTATACAGATCATGCTGCGATTCATTACTTAATGAAAAAGAAGGATGCCAAGACTTGTCTAATCCTTTGGATTCTTTTACTACAAGAGTTTGATCTTGAAATTCGTGTCAAGAAAGGTTCTGAAAACTTGGTAGCTGATCATTTATCCAGGTTGGACCAGGGAGATGGAGTGGTAGGAGTTAATATACCTATCAATGATGCATTCCGGACGAAACACTTCTTGTTGTATCTTTGTCTACACCATGGTATGCGGACTTCGTTAATTATATCGTGGGTGGTATTGAGCCAAGTGAATTGACTTATCAACAAAAGAAGAAGTTCTTGTTTAATGTAAAACACTACTTCTGGGAAGAACCACTTCTTTACAAGGAATGTGCTGATGGTATCATGAGGAGGTGTGTACCACACGAGGAAATTCCTAATGTCTTGAATCATTGTCATGCTTTAGAGTGTGGTGGTCACAATAGTAGCGCAAAAACGGTGACAAAAATTTGGCAGTCTGGATTTTATTGGCCTTCAATGTATCAAGATGCCAGAAGCTTTGTTACAACTTGTGATCGATGTCAAAGAATAGGAAATATTGCAAGACGGAATGAGATGCCTTTGCAACCTATTCTTGAGGTTGAGCTCTTTGATGTTTGGGGAATAGATTTCATGGGTCCGTTCCCATCGTCTTATGGGAATAAATTCATTTTTGGTAGGAGTTGATTACGTCTCTAAGTGGGTGGAGGCTATTGCTAGTCCTACTAATGATGCTAGAGTGGTGAAAAAGTTCCCCCCTTAAGCTTAAGTTCATCACGAGAGGCGTCGAGCTAATGACGTTAAACAAGCGCTATTTGGGAGGCAACCCAAGGAATTTTGTTGTTTTAATTGTGTAGTAAGTTATGTGTTAAGATTTGTATAATATTCTTGTGTGTTTGGACTATGCAGGAGGATCTTCATTTCAAGATGGATGCCACAATGGCATATCTTGGTTGCACACCACCACCTCGACCATGATTCAGGGGAGTTCTTTCTATTTTTCCTCGCATATTAGTCCATTGTGTTGCCATTTACACACACACACACACACATATATATATATAGCTTATTTCTTAAGGTTATATGTGGTAAGTGGTTGTTTCTTGAGGACAAGAAACGTGATAAGTTAGGGGGGTGTTTATTTAGATAGAATCTTATTGGGTTATGTGGTGTTATAGTAGGTGTTATAGTAGTAAAAAAAAAATTCAAAATCGAAAATCAAAATTAAAAATCACAAAAATAATTCTAGTCTTATGAAGATTACTTGTTGTAAGTTAGCTTGATGCACCCATGAATGCTAAAAGAATCTTGTGTTATTGACGCTTTTGATTGAGAAGTGATATGCTTTGTTCTTATGCACACACATACACTAGCAAGTTGAAACTGGTAGATTTTTTTAATGTTGTAAGTGATTAAAAGGACATGAATATGTGCAAGATGATTTGGTTTGCATGCTTTGAGTACAAGTAGGTGCATTAGAGAGACTATTTACTTGGGATTGATTATGTCTTGCCACCAAGTGAGCTTTTGAGCCTATATGCATATCTTTTGCATCTTGTATTCGTTTGCTTGAGTGTCCACATGTTGTTTGCATTGCTAACACTTGTTTGAGACCTTTCTTAAAATGCATGACATTATTTAATGATAACATGATAGAGGCATTTAGGTATAACCTCATATTTCCTATATTGCCATACCATTTAAATATGATTAATTAGTTACCCCATTGAGCTTAATCTTATTTTTCGGTGACATACCACATTACTTGCCTAAACCTTTTTCTTGTATTGACCTTACTTTAACTTGAACCCAAATTGTCAAAGGCTAGTAGAATGTTTGAGTAAAAAGGTGTGCAAAAGAAAGGGTTTATTGATGGTCATTACTTTGGAAGAATAAGGGGTATGGTTATTTACTTTTTAGTCGAATTTGGTATTAATATCATGGGATCATTGTACTTGTTTATATTTAGTTCTTAAAAAAATTATTATTTATTTGAGAGCGTACTTATGTTTGTTTGATCCTTCTTTGTTCGACTAATCAAGTTATTTGTTGGAAAAAGAATTTAAGTGTGGGGATGACAGATGGGGAGTTGAATGATTTATGTTGTTGGGTACTAGCTTTTGACATTTCACCTTCTTCGGCTTTACTTGACATACCTTGTCCCTAGCCCCATTCCAACCCGAATAAAGACCTTTTGATTATCATCAGTGGTGTGTGTTGTGTTAAAGTTAGATTGATACCAAATGTCAAGCATGCTTATGATTTTGTTGGAATTGAGTGATACACTTACCCTTGTTTTTGAGTGAATATTCTTTTATGAGTGAAAGGTGAGTTATTACTTGTATTTTGCATATGAGATCCCAAGTTTTGACTCAAAGATGTACTCTTATGGGCTTAGCATGTGTACCAACTTATTCTTACATTTGACATGAATTTTTGAGAACTTATTCATATTCATTAAGTAGACTAAGTGAATACTTGTACCTTTGACACCAAGGCATTGCATTATTCACTTTAATTTTTAAGTTGATATGGCATGAGAGGATTTGTATGTGTGGTGTTGTATTGACATTCGATCTTTTACATGAGCTAGATGGATTTTGTGGGTATATTCACTATAGGCCCTCACGAGACCTCACTCGTCCACTAGGGCTACCTAGGGGTTTAAAGAGCTTGTTGCATATGTCAAATGCAACCGTGATCACCTACGGAAGTGGTATTAGTAAGTAGTTTTTTTATATTGGTTTACTCGAGGACGAGCAAAGGTGAAGTTGGGGGTATTTGATACATGCTAATTTTGTGTACATTTTGTAGCATGTTATCTCTCATTTATCCTTAGTTAGTAATAATTTTGTCCTTGATTAGCTTTGTTAATAGCATTTTAATTAGTTTGGATGCTAAGATGATTTTTTTATGTTTATAGGATAATTTTTGAAGCAAAAGGAGCCCCGTTTCAGATACTCAATATAACGCCCTAGAAAATTTCGAATTATTTATTTAATATAAATTATGAATTATATTATGTAAATATTGTTGTAAAGGTGGAATGTATGTCAATTGATGCTTATGTGCATGGTTGTAAAAATCGGTAATCGGTATAAATCGGTTGAGGTGCCAATTTAGGATTAATCGGATAATCGGGGATTAATCGGAAGGATTAATCGGAGTATAAATCGGATATTATAATAATATTTAATATATTAGCCTAATTTATAGTTAAACATTTCATTTTAAATAAATTCATATAGTTAATCGGATTTCAAAAATCAAATCGGTTGTTTACCTTACAGAGGATTAATCGGAAATTAATCGGCTAAATCGGGGATTTTTAGAACCATGCTTATGTGTTCATATGATGATTTGGGGAAAGTTGTGAAGGTTGTGTGATTTATTTATATTTTTTAGGATTTAAATCATGCATTTTCGATCCTCTGTAGATTTTATAAAATTATCGGAGGAATTAAAAATCATGAAATCTTTTGTGATATTATCTTTATATATTTATTGATTTATTGAGTTTTTAAAATTGTTGGGTGGATTAATTTGGATGCTTGAGTATTTTTAAATGATTTTAAGAGTTTTATTGCATTTAAAGGATCAGAATTTGTAAAAGCCATATTTAATTCATTTTTTATCCTAAAAATATTTTAAAAATATGTGTGTGCTCGTAATTTTATATTCTTTATTTTAAAAATGAAAAGTCTAATTTTCCGAACTTTCTATTTAATTTCGATTTATGAAAGTTACGTGTTAGTTTTAAAAGCGAATGAGAAGAGTTGTATTTGGGCCCGGATAAGGTGTAGTTATATAATTACATTGGGCCAAGCCCAATAACACTACAAACACACACAGAATAGCCGAGAGAATTCTAGAAGAAAAGAGAGAAAAGGGGAAGAAGAAAGGAGGGATTGGAGATTGAATTGGGGAATTTCTGTTGGGGGTTCCAAATTATAAATCAATTGGTAGATATATATAAATACTTGTATATATATATATATATATATATAATCGTGTGGTGTGTGTGTGTATCTTGTGTGTACGCGCGTGTATAGGCAGCGCGGGGGAAGTGAAAAGGGGGGAGACCACCGCGCGGTGGCAGGTGGCCGGCGGTGGTGGCAGCCCAACAACAGTCCGGCGGCAACAGTGACAGTACGGGGAGGAAGAGAAAGAAGAGAGATAGAGGCAGTGGGTGTGGTGGTGATGTACAGTGGAAGTATGGCAGAGAGAGAGAGAGAGAGAGAGAGAGAGAGAGAGAGAGAGAGAGAGAGAGAGAGAGAGAGAGAGAGAAGATTGGTTGGAAAAGAATTGGAATCGGAAAGGTATAAATTTTTATCTTATTCAGTTAATTTATTTTTCGATGTAATTATTTAATTTTCAATTTTAGATTAAATTATGTGAATTGTTGTAATTAAATTAGATTTAAATTGTGAGCTTAATGTGTTAATTGTTGTAATTAGATTATGAATATTGTTTTATTTCCCGAATTTAATTCGGAGAGTCGATATTTGTTAGCTATAATTGTTTGGTTTAGTGATTGTTAATTGCTAATTGCTAAGTGTAATTGTCGGAGTTAATTTGTGGTCTCGTTAATATTCAAGTTTAATGATTGTTGTTCGTTGGTTATAATTGTTGGTGGTTATATGAGTTGGTCAGTTGTAAATGTCTACGTGCTAAGTACCCAAAAGTAGAGTCGTAGTAATTGTGGGGATTTATTGCGAGTTCGATAAAATGTTTTATGATTGTTAGTTGCTAACTATTATCATTGTGTAATAATTAGAGTTATGATTTCGGAAGTTAAATTTGGGGATTTTGATGTAGGTCGAAGTTGATTAAATGTTTTAATTGTTTATATTAGTGGGTTTGATGATATGTTTTGGTGATTATTAGTTGCTAGTTGTTATTGCCGAATATAATATGCTAAGAGTTTATTTGAGATTGCTAGTTGTAAATGATTTATGTGGAATAAATGTAGTAGTCGAGTTATATTATTTGTTAAATGCTATACTTGTCAATTGCGTGGTGATGAGTTAAACGTATGGTCAAAATGGCTTTGACTTAGTATTTTATAATTAATTAAACCTTATATTTGGTAGATGTTAATGTGGTGAATTCTGAAAGTACCACTGGCCCTAGAGGTTGTGTGGTATGTCTTGATTTAGTTTTGATTAAAATTGAGGGATTGTGGTTTGGGGGATTAGTAGTTGTTGTATTATGTGTTCATGTGGGATTACATGCTTTGCATATTAGTAGTAGTAAATTATGCATATATGTTCATGTTATCTACGTTTGTTTCATATAGGACATTCTGTTTTTATTTTCGTATATCATGTGAGTTCATAATAGTATGCATTTGCACCCATGCTTGATAGGAATTTTGTGTTGTTGACGCTTTTGATTGAGAAGTGATATGCTTTGTTCTTGTGCACACACATACACTATTAAGTTGAAGCTAGTAGACTTATTGAATGTTGTAAGTGATTAGAAGGACATGAATATGTGCAAGATGATTTAGTTTACATGCTTTGAATACAAGTCGATGCATTAGAGAGATTTTTGCTTGGGATTGAGTATGTTTTTCCACCAAGTGAGTTTTTGAGCCTTATTGCATATTTGCAATTTATTCATTTGCTTGAGTGTCCACGGATTGTTTGCATTGCTAGCAGTTGTTTGAGGTCTTTCTTGAAACGCATGACATTATTTGACGATTAAAATGATAAAGACAAGTAGGACTAACCACATATTTTCTCTTATTACCACACCATATTTACATGATCAATTAGTTAACCCGTTGAGCTTAATCCTATTTTTTCGATGAGATACCACATTACTTGCCAAGACCTTTTCTTGTATTGGCCTTACATTAATTTGAACCCACATTGTCAAAGGCTAGTAGAGTGCTTACGGGAGTAATAAGGTGTGCAAGGAGGGGTTTATTGTTGGTCATAAATATTGAAAATTGGGTTTGTTTACTTGATAGTCGGCATGTGTAATAAATTCATGGGATCATTATTATTGTGTATATTATTGTTTGTGATATATTTAGCTCTCGAAAAAAAAAGAAAAAAAAAAGAAGAAAGAAAAAAATATATATATTATGAGAGCATGTTTGTGTTTGTTGTGATCCTATTTCAGTCGACTAGTCAAGTGTTTTTGTTGGAAGAAAAATAATAGATTATGTGGGGGGGAAATAGGGTGTTGTGTATGATTTATTATGGTACTTACTAGCTTTTGACACTTCACCTGTTTTGACTTATTTGACATACCTTGTCCATAGCCCCGTTACAACCCAAATAAAGACATTTTGATTATCGTCATTGATGTATGTTGTGTTAAGAGTTAGATTGATACCAAATGTCAAGCGTGCTTATGATTTTCTTGGAATTGAGTGATACACTTACCCTTGTTCTTGAGTGAATTTCTCTTGTGAGTGGATTGTGAGTGTTTACTTGTTTTTGCGTATGAGATCCCGAGTTTTGTCTCAAAGATGTACTCTTGTAGGCTTAGCATGTTTACTAACTTATTCTTACATTTGACATGGGCTTGTGAGAACTTATTGATAAGTGGATTTTATATCCACTAAATTACCTTCCGTTTGGACTTTAATCGTTTGCATGTTCTCAAGTTTCGTTGTCATTTGATACGTTTTTATGTAAATTGTGTAGGTTTTATCATGGAAGGCATTTGGTGCTAAAAGGGTGATTTTGGTGGTGTGAATTTAATCTGGAGCTTGCACAAGAAAATAAGAGCATGGCAACAAGTCAAGTTGTAGAAGTGTAAGTAATTCCAGGGCCAAGGAAGTGCCCTGGCACTTGGTTAGGCGCTATAGCGCGCAAGGCATCAACAGGCGGGCATTCCAGGAGCTTCAAGGCGCTGTTGCGCTTGAAATGGGCGCAGTTGCGCGAGTGTATGCAGGAGGAAGGCGCCGCGGCGCGAAGGAGGGCGCAATAGCGCGCGCGCGGGGTGAAATCCAGGGACGTTGGAGCGCCATTGCGCGGTTATGGAGCGCAGCTACGCGGGTTTGGCCTTGTGTGAGGCGCTGTGGCATAGTTTTGAGCGCCCTTGCACTTGGTTCATGCGCTATGGCGCCTGTTGGGTCATTTTTAGGGCAGTTTCTGTGCCTTGTTCCGGGTCAAAACATTTTAGGCCCATTTTTATTTGGGCATCTATATATATTTGTAGACCTAAAAAAACATATCTATCGTTGTTCTTAATTTTTTTCTTAGCAACTATCAACAGTTTTCATCTAGTTTTCAAGCACAAGTTCAAGGAATTACTCCAAGCTAGTGACAAGCAAGGATTATTCTTGGAACCTTTGTACTCTTCTATTTTGGGGATTTAATTCTAAACCTTATTCTTCTTCTTCTCTATTTTTACTTGTTATTTTAGAGTTATGTTTTCAATAGAACCCATGATGATGATTAGTTCGATCATGAACTAATTCGTTGTCATGGGGGTTTAGTGGACTTATTCATGAATTCTATGTGTTGAATCTTCTCGATGCCTTTAGTGTGATTGATGTGATATCCTATCATGGTTGATTTAATTCGTTATAGGAGAGTAGCTAACTCCTGTAATTGTGTGTTAATTCTTGTTGAAGCGAAAGTGGAAATAAGAGTTTAGAACTTGCCATGTTAGCGTAGGTTTATGCGTGATAATATCATTCGTAATTAGTGTCGTAACTCTAATCGTTTATGACGACTATGTGATCAATTGAATGCTTGCACCTCAACCATTATGTTTTATTCTTTATAGACATATGAAGACTTGGCATAATCGGAAGACTAAATGATTTCTATCTTTATTGTGGATATTGTTTAGGATGGTATTTGTGTAACGGAAGTTGGCTTATATCAGTTTTGTGTGTTCGATCAGGTGTCAATAAATCACATGAACAAGGCTAGGGATTTGGAGACTATAGATGGATTGTTTAAGGAAATTAAATTCCCATGTTTTATTTGCATAAGTAATTCGACATAAATCTCAGTTCAAGCAGTTGATAATTAGTTATAATTCTTAGATAAATTTTAGTGACAACAACAATCCACTTTATTATTTGTTTTAGCATCGGATGATAATCATACATTGGTGAGTGAATTAGCTAGACAATACAACGAGTCCCTGTAGGAACGAACCTTATTTGCTATCTGTATTACTTGAGATCACGTGCACTTGCGTGTTGAGTTGGTCGTAACAAGTTTTTGGCGCCGCTGCCGGGGACGCGGTTTTTTTTTGTTTAGTTTCAATATTTGCCATCAGTGGTCATTGAATTTCGGTGACTAGGACGTTTTCATAAAATTTCTTGTTGGTGAATTTCAGGTACGTGTTGAGAGTTTATGCGTACACGAGCTCGTGCACGTAGAGACGAACTAGCACGTAGAGACGAACTAGCTAGGAGAAGACTTGATTTCGGGTTAGAAGACAATCTTGAAGCAAGGAAAGTTATGGCAAATCAAGAACAAGCAGCGAAGGCTTTGAGTGAATTCTCTCAGCCGAAAGTGGAGGACATTCATACTAGTATTGTTCGCCCAGCTATAGGGTCTAACAATTTCGAGCTAAGGCCAAACATCATTCAGATGATTCAGAACACAGTCCAGTTTGGGGGTAGCCCTGCTGAAGATCCCAATGCTCATATTAGGGACTTCCTTGAGATCTGTGACACCTTCAAATTCAACGGAGTTACAGATGACGCAATCAGATTGAGGCTATTTCCTTTCTCTCTCAAGGATAAAGCCAAGAGTTGGTTACATTCTATGCCATCAGGCTCTATTACAACATGGGCAGACTGTGCTCAAAAGTTCTTGACCAAGTATTTTTCCATGGCGAAGACAGCAGCTTACAGGAATGCCATTTCTCAGTTTGCTCAGCATTCCCAGGAATCTTTGGGAGAAGCTTGGGAGAGGTACAAGGAGATATTGGCACGTTGTCCTCATCATGGAATGCCGGATTGGATGATAATCAGCAATTTCTATAACGGGTTGGGAGCTCAGTCCCGGCCTATGTTAGATGCAGCTTCTGGAGGTGCGCTATGGGCAAAAAGCTATGAGGATGCTTATAATCTGATTGAAATGATGTCGGCCAATGAGTTCCAGAATCCTACTCAACGCTTGCCACCTGCTAAAGTGGCTGGAGTTCTTGACTTGGATGCAGCTACTGCTATTGCTGCCCAACTCAAAGCGTTGACAATGAAGGTAGATTCCCTTTCTAATCTTGGGACTAACCAGGTTGCTATGGTGTGTGAATTGTGTGCAGGGGCACATGACACAAATATGTGTGCTATCTCAGCTGAATCTGCACAATTTGTTGGTAATTTTCAAAGATCTCAGCAACCAGTGCCAAATTTTTATCATCCCAACAATCGGAATCATCCTAACTTCAGTTGGAGCAACAATCAGGGAGGTGCTCAGCAACCACAAAATCAGCAGTTCAATGCAAGGACAAGTAATCAGAACTATCAACCACCACCTTATGCTCCAAGGCAACCATTCAATCCACCGGGGTTTCAACCATCTCAAGGAACTTCATTGAATCAGTCTGAGAAGTCGGAATTGGAAGAGCTTCGAATGATGTATAAGAGTCAGGCAGTGTCATTGAAAACTTTAGAGAATCAAATTGGCCAGCTAGCCAATGCTTTGTTGAACCGTCAACCAGGAACGCTCCCGAGTGACACAGAGGTGAATCCAGGCAAGAAAGATCAAAAGGAACAGGTTCAGGCAATAACATTACGATCAGGAAGAAGTCTACAAGGTCAGAACGAAGAAAAAGTAACCGAGGAAAAACTTGAATCTTCAGTTGAGGTCGAATCTGGTTCTGATTTGCTTCCTAATGCTACTCCTTCAACTCCTATCATTCACAAGAGTGTTAATTCCCAAAAAGAAGTAGAAGATAAGGTGTTTCCACCTCCTCCATTCCCAAAACGAATTCAAAGGCAAAAGTTAGACAAGCAATTCGCTAAGTTCTTGGATGTATTCAAGAAGCTGCAGATTAACATACCATTTGCGGAGGCTCTTGAGCAAATGCCGAGCTATGCGAAGTTCATGAAGGGTATTCTCTCGAAGAAATTGAAACTTGAGGAGTTAGAGACCGTTGCCTTGACGGAGGAATGTAGTGCCATCTTGCAACAAAAGTTGCCTCCTAAGTTGAAGGATCCTGGAAGCTTCACCATTCCATGCATTATTGGAGACCTCTCATTCAGCAAATGTTTGTGTGATTTGGGTGCAAGTATTAATCTCATGCCCTTATCAGTTTTCATGCAACTTGGTCTTCCAGAGCCAAAGCCCACTACCATGACTCTACAACTTGCTGACCGTTCTGTTACTTATCCGCGAGGGATAGTTGAGGATGTTTTGGTGAAGGTCGACAAGCTTATCTTTCCAGCAGACTTTGTTATTCTTGACTTCGAGGAAGACAAGAAGATCCCTATCATCTTGGGACGACCATTCTTGGCGACGGGCCGAACTCTTATCGATGTCCAAAAGGGGGAACTCACTATGAGGGTGCACGATCAAGATGTCACTTTTAATGTTTTCAATGCAATGAAGCTTCCAACTGACGATGAAGAGTGTTTCAAAATTGATATGGTCGACAAGGTGGTTAACCCCGCAACTCAACACTTGATAAAAGCTGATGTGTTGGAAAGAGTTCTTGCTAATGACTTGGAGGTTGAGACCGAAGAGGATGAAGAACAATTGCAATATCTTAATGCATCACCATGGAAGAAGTTTCAAAGTTCATTTGAATCATTGGGGTTGTCAGAATTGAAAAAGTCTCATGTTAGACTTAAGCCATCCATCGAGGAAGCACCTACATTGGAACTTAAGCCATTGCCTGAACATTTAAGGTATGCCTATCTTGGTGATTCTTCTACCTTACCTGTTATTATATCTTCTCAGCTTTCAGGAATAGAAGAGGAAAAACTATTGCGAATCTTAAGGGATTCCAAATCAGCCATTGGGTGGACTATAGCAGACATCAAGGGTATCAATCCGTCGTACTGCATGCACAAAATTCCTTTGGTAGAGGGAGCTAACCCTACAGTTGATAATCAAAGGAGACTGAATCCTGTCATGAAAGAAGTTGTGAAAAAGGAAATTCTTAAATGGCTTGACGCGGGCATTATCTACCCAATTTCTGATAGCTCTTGGGTGAGTCCGGTACAGTGTGTGCCTAAGAAGGGGGGCATGACAGTGGTGACTAATGAGAAGAACGAGCTCATTCCTACGCGAACAGTTACGGGTTGGAGGATTTGCATGGATTATCGGAAATTGAACAAGGCCACTCGGAAAGATCATTTCCCACTTCCATTCATTGATCAGATGCTCGACAGATTGGCTGGACATCAGTATTATTGCTTGCTTGATGGGTATTCTGGTTACAATCAGATTTGCATAGCACCCGAGGATCAGGGGAAGACTACATTCACTTGTCCATTTGGTACATTCGCATTCAGACGTGTTTCTTTCGGATTGTGTGGTGCACCAGCTACTTTTCAAAGGTGCATGATGGCCATCTTCTCTGACATGATTGGAATTAATGTGGAAGTATTCATGGACGACTTCTCAGTCTTTGGGGATTCTTTTGATGAGTGCTTGGAAAACTTGAGTTTGGTTCTAAAACGTTGTGTGGAGACGAATCTTGTTCTAAATTGGGAAAAGTGCCATTTCATGGTACAAGAAGGTGTCATTCTGGGACACAAGGTGTCGTGTAAAGGTTTGGAAGTTGACAAAGCAAAGGTGGAGACTATTGCGAACCTTCCTGCCCCTGTCTCAGTCAAGGGTATTCGCAGCTTTCTTGGTCATGCGGGATTCTACAGGCGCTTCATAAAGGATTTCTCAAAAATTTCTAAGCCGTTATGCAATCTTTTGGAAAAAGATGTGCCATTCAAGTTTGATGAGGCTTGTTCACATGCGTTCGAGATCTTGAAGAAGAAACTAATTTCTGCTCCAGTTATTACAGCTCCTGATTGGAGTCAACCATTTGCTTTGATGTGTGATGCCAGCGATTATGCACTTGGGGCCGTTCTAGGCCAAAGGAAAGAAAAAGTGTTCCACGTTATTTACTATGCAAGTAAAACACTAACTGATGCTCAGTTGAACTACACGACCACTGAGAAGGAACTACTTGCAATTGTCTACGGGTTTGAAAAGTTTCGCTCTTATCTGCTTGGTACAAAGGTGACAGTTTATACGGATCATGCTGCCATTCGCTATCTCCTTGCGAAGAAGGACTCTAAGCCAAGATTGATTCGTTGGGTTCTTCTGTTACAAGAATTCGATGTGGAAATCAAGGATAGAAAGGGGACGGAGAATCAGGTAGCTGACCATCTCTCTAGATTGGAAGATCATGGCAAGTCACCTAAAGACAACACGGTCATTAATGAGTTCTTCCCTGATGAGCAATTATTCAAAGTGCAAGATGATGAACCATGGTTTGCAGACTTCGTGAATTATCTAGTAAGCAACATCATTCCACCTGAGCTCTCTCATGCTCAAAGGAAGAAATTTTTGCACGATGTCAAGCAATATATTTGGGATGAACCGTTTTTGTTCAAGCAAGGAGCTGATCAGATTATTAGGCGTTGTGTTCCTTACGGTGAGACCGAGGCTATTCTAAGTGATTTTCATGCTACAGCTTATGGAGGTCATTATGCAGGTGAGAAGACAGCCACACGTATTCTTCAAGCAGGGTTCTATTGGCCAACTCTATTCAAGGATGCTCATCAGTTTGTGTTGAGGTGCGATCGATGTCAGCGAGTTGGTAATATTTCTCGTAGGGACGAGATGCCTCTGAATGTCATGATGGAGGTAGAGATCTTTGACGTGTGGGGAATCGACTTCATGGGACCGTTCATTCCGTCATGTGGTAATCAATATATTCTTCTGGCCGTGGATTATGTGTCTAAGTGGGTGGAGGTAAAAGCACTTCCAACGAATGATGCTAAGGTGGTGCTTAATTTTCTCCACAAGAACATATTTACTCGATTTGGCACTCCACGAGTTATAATCAGTGATGAGGGTACGCATTTTTGCAATCGGAAGTTTACATCTCTGATGGCACGCTATAACATCAATCATCGAGTTGCTACAGCTTATCATCCTCAAACCAATGGGCAAGCCGAGGTCTCTAATCGCGAAATTAAACGGATTCTTGAGAAGGTAGTTAGTCCTTCTAGGAAGGATTGGGCATTGAAGCTGGATGAAGCAGTGTGGGCTTATCGGACAGCCTATAAAACGCCGTTGGGAATGTCACCATTTCAACTAGTGTATGGGAAAGCTTGCCATCTTCCAGCTGAGTTAGAGCACAAGGCATATTGGGCATTGAAGAAGCTGAATTTTGATCTTACAGCAGCAGGTGAGAGGCGTATGGTTCAGTTGAATGAAATGGACGAGTTCCGTGTGCAAGCTTATGAGAACAACAAACTCTACAAAGAGAAAGTAAAAAGGTGGCATGATCGTCGGTTGGTTCTTAAGACGTTTATACCCGGACAATTGGTTTTGTTGTATAACTCTCGGCTTCCGTTATTTCCAGGGAAGTTGAAGTCACGTTGGTTAGGCCCATTCACAGTCAAAACAGTTTTTCAACATGGGGCAGTGGAGATTTTTGACAAGTTACCGGAACTGTCGTTCAAGGTCAATGGTCAGCGGTTGAAACCATATTTTGGAGAGAAGTTGAATCGCGAAATTGAGACTGCGGTTCTAATTTGTGCAAATTAAGGAAATGGAGCTACGTCAAGCTAATGACGTAAAAAGAGCGCTTCGTGGGAGGCAACCCACGCGTTTGGTGTATTCTTTGAAAAAAAAAAAAAAAAAAAAAAAAAAATATAACAGGGGAAACCAAGCGCAGCAGCCACTCAATAGCGCAACAGCGCTTGGTTGACAGGACCAAACACGCGCAACTGCGCCCGGCTCATGCGCAAGAGCGCCCTGCGAGGTTGATTTCCAGGAGGTTATGCGCGCTATGGCGCTTCCTTATGGCGCAATGGCGCGGTCCCTGTGTAAAAAAAAAAAAAAAAAAAAACAAAAAAAAAAATAGAAAACCGTGTGTTAGCAAAAGACCCAGCCGCCCCATACATACAACACCCACATCTTCTACTCCTAAACCTAAAATTTTCTCAACCCAAAATCTATACCTCACCCAAAATCTAAATTCAATTCATACATCTTCCAAACCCATCTCAAATCCTATCCCATTAATTATCTCTACATAATTACCTATACACACAAATCCCCTCTTTATTCCAAATCATTCAAACTCCATACAAGCTTCAAGATTTCTCTAATTCAAGTTTGGGGGAGTGCTTTCAAGGTTCTCATCTTCAATTCAAGTGGTAAAATTCTCTCTTAGTTAATTATTTAGTGAATTGAATTGTTGGAATTGGGATATTGTGTGTGGAGATATATTGTGAATTGTTTATCCTATATTGTGGATTTTTGGGGTGTTTGTTGACATTGGGTTGTTCTAAGAGTGGTATGGCTCCTAAAAGAGTCCGTGTGCCGAGTAGTAGTAGTTCGGAGGAGGAGGTGGCGCCGAATTATGATGTTGATAAATTTGTGTCTAAGGCGGCTCAAGATGAGTTCGAAAATCTATTGTCAAGAGCTGTTGTTCAGGAGAGGGGTTTTGAGCCTTCGGGTGAGGATGGTGAATTGAGCGCTATGGTTAGGGAGTTGGGTTGGGTGATGTTTTGTGCTAAGCCGGTGGCAGTTCCCTTGAGCATTGTTAGGGAATTTTATGCCAATGCCAAGGATGACAAGAATGGAATCACTATGGTTAGGGGGCAGGCAGTTGCTTATAAGCCTGGGTATATCCGGCGTGTTTTGTCTCAATCACCGAAGCCTAGGAATGTTGAGGATTGGGGGCAGAAAACTAGGGATGATGTTGACCTAGATGCTATCATAGCGGGGATGTGTATCCCGGGTACGGTTTGGAGGTATAAGGCAGGTTCTACCACGCCGAGTACATTTCCGGCGGCTGCTTTGACGAGGTATGCTCGAGCTTGGTTCTTGTTTATTTGTGCTCGTGTAATGCCTACTACTCATGTTACTGATGTTAGTGTTGAGCGTGCCATCATTCTGTGGGGTATTTTGAACGGGAAGTATATTGATCTGGGAGAATTAGTTTATCAGAATATCTTGAAGTTCTTGAAGGGTGGTACGACAGGCGGGATCCCACATGCAGTCATTATCGCTGAGTTGTGTGTTCATGTGGGTGTTCGTTGGCATAGTGATGAGACGCTGCTCAGGCCGAGGGGTTCTATCAAGCACGCGGCTATTAATAAGATGGCGGAGTGGTCGGGTGGTGTTCCTCACCCGAGGGGTCTGGGTTATGTTGAGATTTTTGAGGAGGGTGGTGGGTGATTTTAGGGTATCAAGAGTCATTGCATTGCATATAGTTGCATATTCATGCATATTCATGTTAGTATTTGTGCATTTAGTTTTGCCATGCCATTTAGATTGCATTTAGGATGCCATGTCATATAGTTTATTTAGGTGTGTAATATCATTTGGTTCATGCATTTTATATGATTCCATATGAGTGTCTGTTTCTGGCTCGATAGGTCGACGTTAATTTGGGTGTGATGACAATGAATAGAGGGTTGATTTAAGTACTTATGAAATTGACTTGCATGTGTCGGGAACACAATCTTTTCACGGTCTCAATGTTTGCTTTTGAGCTAGATCGAGTCATACCTGGTTTGGGTGTTGAGATTTAATCACTTATTTATATTTAGAATTTTCGTTATTCCCTTTATAGCGTAGGAACATTAAAGTCTAAGTTTGGGGGAAACTAGGAATTTTCATGCTAGTTGTTAATATGTGTCAATAAAGGCTAGGCGTCAAATGGCTAGTAGCCAGCTCATATTTATATGAGTAGTCTAGGGTTGGAAATGAGAAAGTCTCATTCCAGATTCTAAAAAAAAAAAGGAAAATATAAAAAAAAAATTAAAAGAAAAAAAAAAGAAAAAAGGAAAAAAAAAAAAGTCAAGTATTGTTTGTTAATGCAAAATTAACCAGAGTGAGCTCTTTAATACTCGAGTAATTAAGTCTGAGGGGACTTAGTCCTAGTGACCTAAGGCTTTATAGTCTGGGATCCACTGACCCAACACTCGCTACATGGGTATTATTGTATAAGCCTTTTGGGGTCTCATTCATTGCACGGTTAAATAAGCATGCGTATTGTATATGTAGTGTCGTAGTATAGTAATAAAGCATGAGTTTCTGTCTACCTTGGATGAGGGTGGAGGTGTTCCTAGGTTATGGAGTGTCTAAAGTCTATTCTGTTTATAAACATGTGATTGTCTTGGCGAAGAATTGGTTATGCCTTTGATCTAGTTTCGGGAGTATATCTAGTGAGAAATGCACACACCACGTTTCCGAGCATGTATTGTTAGTATACGGGGCCTTAGTCGAGCTCTGTTTGGAGTTGTTGCATTCGTTGAGACGTTTGCTTGTTGAGTTGGTTCCGGATAAATTGTGTGGGATCATTGCATTAGGACATTTTTCGCATTATAATGGCATGTCGTTATTAGTTGCATTCATTCATCATTTTTAAACTGAGTTTGCATTGCTTGAGGACAAGCAACGGTTCAAGTTTGGGGGTTTGATAAGTGGATTTTATATCCACTAAATTACCTTCCGTTTGGACTTTAATCGTTTGCATGTTCTCAAGTTTCGTTGTCATTTGATACGTTTTTATGTAAATTGTGTAGGTTTTATCATGGAAGGCATTTGGTGCTAAAAGGGTGATTTTGGTGGTGTGAATTTAATCTGGAGCTTGCACAAGAAAATAAGAGCATGGCAACAAGTCAAGTTGTAGAAGTGTAAGTAATTCCAGGGCCAAGGAAGTGCCCTGGCACTTGGTTAGGCGCTATAGCGCGCAAGGCATCAACAGGCGGGCATTCCAGGAGCTTCAAGGCGCTGTTGCGCTTGAAATGGGCGCAGTTGCGCGAGTGTATGCAGGAGGAAGGCGCCGCGGCGCGAAGGAGGGCGCAATAGCGCGCGCGCGGGGTGAAATCCAGGGACGTTGGAGCGCCATTGCGCGGTTATGGAGCGCAGCTGCGCGGGTTTGGCCTTGTGTGAGGCGCTGTGGCGTAGTTTTGAGCGCCCTTGCACTTGGTTCATGCGCTATGGCGCCTGTTGGGTCATTTTTAGGGCAGTTTCTGTGCCTTGTTCCGGGTCAAAACATTTTAGGCCCATTTTTATTTGGGCATCTATATATATTTGTAGACCTAAAAAAACATATCTATCGTTGTTCTTAATTTTTTTCTTAGCAACTATCAACAGTTTTCATCTAGTTTTCAAGCACAAGTTCAAGGAATTACTCCAAGCTAGTGACAAGCAAGGATTATTCTTGGAACCTTTGTACTCTTCTATTTTGGGGATTTAATTCTAAACCTTATTCTTCTTCTTCTCTATTTTTACTTGTTATTTTAGAGTTATGTTTTCAATAGAACCCATGATGATGATTAGTTCGATCATGAACTAATTCGTTGTCATGGGGGTTTAGTGGACTTATTCATGAATTCTATGTGTTGAATCTTCTCGATGCCTTTAGTGTGATTGATGTGATATCCTATCATGGTTGATTTAATTCGTTATAGGAGAGTAGCTAACTCCTGTAATTGTGTGTTAATTCTTGTTGAAGCGAAAGTGGAAATAAGAGTTTAGAACTTGCCATGTTAGCGTAGGTTTATGCGTGATAATATCATTCGTAATTAGTGTCGTAACTCTAATCGTTTATGACGACTATGTGATCAATTGAATGCTTGCACCTCAACCATTATGTTTTATTCTTTATAGACATATGAAGACTTGGCATAATCGGAAGACTAAATGATTTCTATCTTTATTGTGGATATTGTTTAGGATGGTATTTGTGTAACGGAAGTTGGCTTATATCAGTTTTGTGTGTTCGATCAGGTGTCAATAAATCACATGAACAAGGCTAGGGATTTGGAGACTATAGATGGATTGTTTAAGGAAATTAAATTCCCATGTTTTATTTGCATAAGTAATTCGACATAAATCTCAGTTCAAGCAGTTGATAATTAGTTATAATTCTTAGATAAATTTTAGTGACAACAACAATCCACTTTATTATTTGTTTTAGCATCGGATGATAATCATACATTGGTGAGTGAATTAGCTAGACAATACAACGAGTCCCTGTAGGAACGAACCTTATTTGCTATCTGTATTACTTGAGATCACGTGCACTTGCGTGTTGAGTTGGTCGTAACACTTATGCATGTTCATTGAGTAGACTATGTGAATACTTGCACTTTCGACATCAAGACATTGCGTATTTACTTTGATTCTTAAGTTGATATGGCATGAGAGGATTTGAAGGTATGGTAGGATATTAGTACTAGATTAATTGCATTTTCATTTAGTTGCATTCATGCATTGCATTGCATTAGGTTAGATGGATTTTGTGGGTACATTCGCTATAGGCCCTCACGAGACCTTACTCGTCCACTAGGGTTGCCTAGGGGTTTAAAGGGCTTGTTGCATATGCCAAATGCAACCGTGATCACCTACGGAAGTGGTACTAGTTAGTTAGTTAGTTGTAATTGTTTATGCTTGAGGACAAGCATCAGTTTAAGTTTGGGGGTGTGATAAGTGGATTTTATATCCACTTGGAGCGTTCCATATCGGCTTAAATTGATTGTCTTGGACTCAAGTTTCTTGTAGTTTTGATGTGTTTTATGTAGTTGTGCAGGTTTGCAAGAATGTCGATTAAGGTGGATGCTTCAATCGTTTTTGGAGATTAAATTAATTAAAATTCGGATTTTCCCGGAAGGTTGAGCAATCTACACTGTTTTGGCCATATCTGGAGTTCTATAAGTCCGTTTTCAGCGATCTTACTGCCCACGCGAAGCTTGGGAGATTTTCTACAACATGCAACAGGTGTTGCACGAGCAGGCTGCATGTGGTGAGAGCAGAAAGCACGACAAGTAGACTGTTGGGAACAGGGAAATTACTATTTTGCCCTTTTCAAGTTCTAATTGTATTTTGGGCAGTTTTTAGCACCTTAATTGAATTCTAATTGTAATAGAAGATAAATTCTTGCTGGGCAAAAAATCTAGAGCCTATTTAAACACATCTTAGCATTGTAATTCGAGTGGGTTTTTTTTATTTTGACATAGCTTAGATCTATAAGGGAGAAAAGGAGTGAAGGATTCAACGCTCGTGACAAGCAACAGACTTGTTAACACAAAATCACACAAGCGTACGTGGTCACAAGTAATATAGATATAAGTTGAGTTCGTTCCCACAGAGATCTGGTTTTTAATTCAGTTAGTACCTATGCAACAATGTATGGTTTTAATTCACTGCTAAGACAATTAACAAGATTGGGGTTTGATTATCTAAATTAAACTAAGATGCAAAATATTAAACTAAGAATTAAATTAACTAGCGAGAATTGAATCGAATTACTTAAATGAGAATAAACATGGGACTCTAACTTCATTATCTACTTCACCTAGAGTTGACGTCTTTAATCAATGCACGTTATGGTTTTGATATCTGATCAGACAACACGAAACAAGTAAACGCTACTTCTCAGTATACGAATACCAAACTAAACATACATCCACAAAAGAGATAGAAGATGAATAGACACCAATCATGCTTAGACCCTATATCTCAATAAGATTTGAAAACATAACGGTTGAAGAACAAGTTGTCTATTAAGATCACATAGGGTAGCATAATATCTCTATTTACGCCACAAATCATGATGTTAAAACATCAACCTATCCTATGCTAGCATGGCAAGTTCTAAATCTCAAGATCCACTCTCGCTTCACAAAAGATTAACAGATTAGATGTTAGCTACGCATCTAACAATTAAGCATAACCATACGAGGATATCAATTATACACCACACATAGATCTTTAAAGCATCAAGATACTAAAGCTCCATAAATAAATCCGTTAGAATTCCATGACAACGATTAGCTCATAATTGAACCGTTCATCGTCATGGGATTTGATGAAAACATGATAATAAACAAGATATGAATAAAAGAAGTAATTATATTAAATAAACAAAGAGTTAAGAAAACAAATCTATAATCCAGAATAACACAAAAGATGAAGTAGATCTAGATCTGTTGCTTGTCACGAGCGTTGAATCCTTTACTCATTTTCTCCCTTGCAGATCTAAGTTATGTTACAATAAAAAAAAACTACTCGAATTACAATGCTAAGATGTGTTTAAATAGGCTCTAGATTTCTTGCCCAGCAAGAATTTATCTTCTATTACAATTAGAATTCAATTAAGGTGCTAAAAACTGCCCAAAATACAATTAGAACTTGAAAAGGGCAAAACAGTAATTTTCCTGTTCCCAACAGTCTGCTTGTCGTGCTGTCTGCTCTCACCACATGCAGCCTGCTCGTGCAACACCTGTTCCATGTTGTAGAAAATATCCCAAGCTTCGCGTGGGCAGTAAGATCGCTGAAAACGGATTTATAGAACTCCAGATATGGCCAAAACAGTGTAGACTGCGCAACCTTCCCGGAAAATCCGAATTTTAATTAATTTAATCTCCAAAAACGATAGAAGCATCCACCTTAATCGACATTCTTGCAAACCTGCATAACTACACAAAACACATCAAAACTACAAGAAACTTGAGTCCAAGACAATCAATTTAAGCCGATATGGAACGCTCCAAGTGGATATAAAATCCACTTATCACACCCCCAAATTTAAACCAATGCTTGTCCTCAAGAATAAACAATTACAACTAACTAACTAACTAGTACCACTTCCGTAGGTGATCATGGTTGCATTTGGCATATGCAACAAGCCCTTTAAACCCCTAGGCAGCCCTAGTGGACGAGTAAGGTCTCGTGAGGGCCTATAGCGAATGTACCCACAAAATCCATCTAACCTAATGCAATGCAATGCATGAATGCAACTAAATGAAAATGCAATTAATCTAGTACTAATATCCTACCATACCTTCAAATCCTCTCATTCCATATCAACTTAAGAATCAAAGTAAATACGCAATGTCTTGGTGTCGAAAGTGCAGGTATTCACATAGTCTACTCAATGAACATGCATAAGTTCTCACAAGCCCATGTCAAATGTAAGAATAAGTTAGTAAACATGCTAAGCCTACAAGAGTACATCTTTGAGACAAAACTCGGGATCTCATATGCAAAAACAAGTAAACACTCACAATCCACTCACAAGAGAATATTCATTCAAGAACAAGGGTAAGTGTATCACTCAATTCCAACAAAATCATAAGCACGTTTGACATTTGGTATCAATCTAACTCTTAACACAACATACATCAATGACGATAATCAAAAGGTCTTTATTTGGGTTGTAACGGGGCTAGGGACAAGGTATGTCAAATAAGCCAAAACAGGTGAAGTGTCAAAAGATAGTAAGTACCATAATAAATCATGCACAACACCCTATTTCCCCCCATATAATCTATTATTTTTCTTCCAACAAAAACACTTGACTAGTCGACTGAAATAGGATCACAACAAACACAAACATGCTCTCACAATATATATATTTTTTTCTTTCTTCTTTTTTTTTTTCTTTTTTTTTCGAGAGCTAAATATATCACAAACAATAATATACACAATAATAATGATCCCATGAATTTATTACACATGCCGACTATCAAGTAAACAAACCCAATTTTCAATATTTATGACCAACAATAAACCCCTCCTTGCACACCTTATTACTCCCGTAGGCACTCTACTAGCCTTTGACAGTATGGGTTCAAATTATTGTAAGGCCAATACAAGAAAAGGTCTAGGCAAGTAATGTGGTATGTCATCGAAAAAATAGGATTAAGCTCAAGGGTTAACTAATTGATCATGTAAATATGGTGTGGTAATAAGAGAAAATATGTGGTTAGTCCTACTTGCCTTTATCATTTTAATCGTCAAATAATGTCATGCGTTTCAAGAAAGACCTCAAACAACTTCTAGCAATGCAAACAATCTGTGGACACTCAAGCAAACGAATAAATTGCAAATATGCAATAAGGCTCAAAAACTCACTTGGTGGAAAAACATACTCAATCCCAAGCAAAAATCTCTCTAATGCACCGACTTGTATTCAAAGCATGCAAACTAAATCATCTTGCACATATTCATGTCCTTCTAATCACTTACAACATTCAATAAGTCTACTAGCTTCAACTTACTAGTGTATGTGTGTGCACAAGAATAAAGCATATCACTTCTCAATCAAAAGCGTCAACAACACAAAATTCCTATCAAGCATGGGTGCAAATGCATACTATTATGAACTCACATGATATACGAAAATAAAAACAGAATGTCCTATATGAAACAAATGTAGATAACATGAACATATATGCATAATTTACTACTAGTAATATGCAAAGCATGTAATCCTACATGAACACATAATACAACAACTACTAATCCCCCAAACTTAAAATATTCAATGTCCGCATTGAATGGAAGTAAATACGAGGGATAGCAGAAAACATACCTACAAGGCGCCTTACATATCCTTCCCCATCGCAACTCAATATGCTTGTTTGGCAAAAATCCCCTTTCTGTAGCAATTGGCCTCAACAACAACCGATTAAAGTCAACCTCCGCCGTCGAAGAAAATCTCTCCACCCAACTACGAATCAAAGAGGTGGACTTGTACTACTTCCCCCCAAACTTGAATTTTTTTAAGAGATGTAGAGAATAAATTAGGTTTATATGTATGGGTGTATATTTATAATGGAGTGATAGGATGAATATAAATTAGAATGTATATGGGAGAAAATTTGGAGTGGGTATGAAATTTGATATAAGATAGAAATAGGAATTAATGATTGAAAGAAAAAGAATTATAATAGATATAGGAATTTGAAGAAAATTTGGAGGGTTTTGGAATTGATTTAGGATTAGATTTGGGTTTTGAGATGAGAGAATAAGAGATATAAATAAGATTTGGGGGTTGAAAGAATTCCCCTTTTTTTTTTTATAAAACCAGCTGAAAACACTCGGACCACACTGCTCCATGCGCAAGCTGCGCGTGTTTGATGCAACCTGCTCACAAAGCAGTCACGCAGGCGCAGCTTGCGCAACAGCCGGGAAAATTGCGCTAAGGGCAGTAATGCAGGCGCAGCCTGCGTTACAGGGGGCAGACTGCAGGAAGTTCAGAAACGCAGGCGCAGCCTGCGTTACTCAGGTGCTGCCTGCTCGATTTTTTTTTTTTATGGATACAACACTCAATTTTTTTTTCCTACACTAATGCGCGGGTTGCCTCCCACGAAGCGCTTCTTTAACGTCAATAGCTTGACGTTACTTCCTCAACTCATGGCAGTTTCAAAAGAATAACTGAACCGTCCTCAACAAATAAACCATTCATACGAACATTGACATCTTGGTTGCTTGCTTTCCACCAATCTCTTCCATCAGACTTCAACCTGATTTTACTACCCAACGGCCTAATCTTCTTCTTTTTCTTCTTCACACCTCTACGGTGCTTCTCCGACTCAAACGGCTGAACAAAACTTTCTTCTTCCTTATCATCGGTTTTCCACCTTCGCAACACGTTATCATGCCCCTCTTCGAAAATCACTAGCTCATTATTCAAAAGGACATACCTCAAATGTGGTGGAAGTTTCCCAAGCTTTACACTCGAGAGATCTCGAACTGAAGAACCGTCAATGGAATCACTGATGTGATGCTTTAGCACGTGCGTGTTAGATTTTTCGCTCAATAACTGATCAAACTTCTTTATCTGACCCGTATCAACTATTTCCACACTGCAACACTCTTCATCTTATGTTGGAAATTTCATGGCCTTGAACACATTAAAGGTGACATTCTGACTTTGCACCCTCATTGTAAGCTCTCTGTTAGAAATGATTGATGAGAACAGTGTTTGGAAGCTAAAGTAACAAAACAGAGTTTAGCTGGAAGCAGTCAGAGTTTAGTTAAACACTGACTGGAAGCGCAACAGAGATTGTTAAACTCTATAGCGGTAATGTCTGAAGAGTCAACAGTGTTTGAAGATTGATACAAGATAAATATGGAAGCAATATCTTTGAAGATTGGAAAGCTGTCAAAGAGATTGAGTTGACTTGGAAGACTTGAAGCAATCGTGATTGATATCAATTGTATAGCTTAATTATAGGAGAATCAATTACTGATTGTACGAAGCTGTATGTTTTATAAATACAGTTAGGTTAACCCTAGAAGGGTATCGAACATTGAGAAATTCATTGATTGTAACCTAAGCAGCTCTCTGTGATATTTTACATCACTGAGAGAGGAATTGTTAATTCCAAACAGTTTTTAAGTATTAAATAGTGTGTTCTTGTTAAGTTACTCATACAGTATTTGATTACCTATTGTGTATTTGACCTAACACTCTCCTTTTTGCACATCGATCAAAGTACGACCCGTAGCTAGAAAAGGCCTTCCCAAGATTATGGGAATCTTCTTATCTTCTTCGAAATCTAAAATCACAAAATTGGTAGGAAATATGAGCTTATCAACCTTCACTAAGACATCCTCTAC
Source organism: Kitagawia praeruptora (assembly GCA_037693485.1). NCBI lineage: Eukaryota > Viridiplantae > Streptophyta > Magnoliopsida > Apiales > Apiaceae > Kitagawia > Kitagawia praeruptora. Next base: position 137,804,316 of record CM075351.1, on the reverse strand, counting down.
TATACCCCTCGGATAAGTGATAGACCTGTCAGCCAACTGCAAGGAGATGTTGGTTGGCTTCGGCTCCGGTAGACCAAGTTGCTTGAAAACAGACAAGGGCATGAGATTAATACTAGCTCCCAAATCACATAAGCATTTGTCAAAAGACAACTTCCCAATGGTGCATGGAATTGTAAAGCTTCCTGGATCCTTAAGTTTAGGAGGCAATTTCTGTTGCAACACCGCACTACACTCCTCTGTCAATGCCACTATTTCAAATTCTTCCAACCTTCTCTTCTGTGACAAAATATCTTTCATGAACTTTGCATATCTTGGCATCTGCTCCAATGCTTCAACAAAAGGAATGTTAATGGACAGTTTCTTGAACACCTCTAAGAACTTAGCAAACTTCTTATCCAAATTCTGCTTCTGGAGTCTTCTAGGATATGGAGGAGGAGGATAGATCTGAGTATTCTTCATAGACTGCTCCATAGAAGCTTTAACAGGTTCTTTGTTCTTCTCTTATTCACCATCTAGCTCATCAGCTACTAAGTCAGACTTCTCAATTCCAGACACTGCAGATTTTTCAACTTGTTGATTCTGCACTTCTTCATCTTCCTTAGTGGCTGAATTAGGATCTGATGTAACCTTTCCCGATCTCAAATTCACAGCTTTCACGTGTTCTTTTCTGCCTGGATTAACCTCCGTATCTCTAGGAAGAGTTCCTTGTTGCATATTTAGTAAAGCACTTGCAAGCTGCCCCATCTGGATTTCCAAGGTCTTTTGAGAAACTGACAAGCTTTTAATCATCATCCTCAACTCATCCATTTCTCATTTTTCATTAGAAGATTGCCCCGTATTAGCCTAGGGCTGTTGCTAAAATCCAGGAGGCTGATATGGTAGCCTTGGAGCATACTGCTGTTGATAGCCCTGGTTGAATGGCTTCGCTTGCTGTCCCTGAAACTGCTGCTGATAAGGTTGTTGATGAGCACCTTGATTGTTGCTCCAGCTAAAATTGGGATGATTCCGATTATTAGGATGATAAGTGGCTGGACTGGTGTAGCAGGTCTCTGAAAGTTACTCACGAACTGTGCCAATTCAGGAGAAATAGCACACTGATTCATCTCATGTGCGCCCGCACATAGCTCACAAACACTAGCAACCTGCTGGACTCCATAATTTACAAGAGAATCCACCTTCATAGTCAACGCCTTCAACTGAGCTACAATAGCTAAAGCTGCATCCACTTCAAAAATACCTGCTACCTTGCCTTGAGAAAGCCTCTGGGTTGGATTCTGATATTCATTAGCAGCCATCGTCTCAATAAGATCATAAGCTTCATCATAGCTCTTAGCCCATAGAGCTCCACCTGACGCTGCATCTAGCATAGGTCTAGACTGTGCTCCCAACCCATTGTAGAAACTATTAATAACCATCCAGTCAGGCATGCCATGATGTGGACACCTACGAAGCATCTCCTTGTATCGTTCCCAAGCCTCACACAAAGATTCTCCAGATTGTTGCTGAAATTGAGTTAGCTGGTTCCTTATTGCTGCAGTTTTCGCCATAGGGAAGAATTTAGTAAGAAACTTCTGAGCAAGATCCTCCCATGTAGTAATGGAACCAGGTGGTAGAGAGTGTAACCAGCCCTTGGCCTTATCTTTTAGAGAAAATGGGAAAAGTCTCAACTTGATAGCATCATCCGACACACCATTGAACTTCAAAGTATCACAGATCTTTATAAAGTCCCGAATATGCATGTTAGGATCCTCCGTAGAAGCACCCCCAAACTGAACTGAATTCTATAGCATCTGAATAGTGCCCGGCTTGATTTCAAAGTTGTTAGCTGTAATGGCCGGCCCGATAATACTAGACTGGATATCATTGATCTTTGGCTGAGAATAGTCCTTCAAAGCCTTAGCTGCTGCTGCATCTGCCATCTATACTGTAGTTTCAGATTCCTCTTTCTTATTCTCTTTATTCTCTACAAGATCGTCTTTCGCCAGTTCTTCCAAACGAGCTTGTAAGCGTGTTCGCATACAAACTTAAGTACCTGAAACACCACGAAACAAACAAACTAAGTAAGAAATCCGAGTCAGTGAACGCTACTACCACTATTGACAAGCACATAAACTAAAAATAAAACACCAATGATCCCCGGTAATGGCGCCAAAAACTTGTTTGCACTAAATCATGCAAGCGTACGTGGTCACAAGTAATATAGAATAAAGTTGAGTTCGTTCCCACAGAGATCTGGTTTAGGTTTCAATTCAGTTAATGCACCTATGCAACAATGTATGGTTTTTATTCACTGCTAAGACAATTAACAAATTTAAGTTTTAATTAACTAAAATTAACTAAATAAAACAAATAAACAATCTAAGAATTAATTATCTAATGAAAATTAAAATCGAATTACTTCTACAAGAGTAAACATGGGATCCTAACTTCATTAAATACTTTGCTTAGATCTAACGCCTTTAATCACTATATGCAATGGTTATGATATCTGATCGGATAACACGAAACAAGTACACGCTACCTCTCAGTATACGTATACCAAACTAAACATACATCCACAAAAGAGATAGAAGATGAATAGACACCAATTATTCTTAGACCCTATATGTCTATAGAATTTGAAAACATAACGGTTGAAGAGCAAGTTATCCATTAAGATCACACAGGGCAATATAAGTATTCTCATCTCATACTACGAATCATGTTGATAAACAATCATGAACCTATGCTAGCATGACAAGTTCTAAATCTCAAGATCCACTTTCACTTCACAAAAGATTAACAGATTAGATGTTAGCTACGCATCTAACAATTAAGCATAACCATACGAGGATATCAATTATACACCACACATAGATCTTTAAAGCATCAAGATACTAAAGCTCCATAAATAAATCCGTTAGAATCCCATGACAACGATTAGCTCATAATTGAACCGTTCATCGTCATGGGATTTGATGAAAACATGATAATAAACAAGATATGAATAAAAGAAGTAATTATATTAAATAAACAAAGAGTTAAGAAAACAAATCTATAATCCAGAATAACACAAAAGATGAAGTAGATCTAGATACGTTGCTTGTCACGAGCGTTGAATCCTTCACTCATTTTCTCCCTTGCAGATCTAAGCTATGTTACAATAAAAAAAACTACTCGAATTACAATGCTAAGATATGTTTAAATAGGCTCTAGATTTCTTGCCCAGCAAGAATTAATCTTCTATTATAATTAGAATTCAATTAATGTGCTAAAAACTGCCCAAAATACAATTAGAACTTGAAAAGGGCAAAACAGTAATTTCCCTATTCCCAACAGTCTGCTTGTCGTGCTTTCTGATCTCACCACCTGCAGCCTGCTCGTGCAACACCTGTTCCATGTTGTAGAAAATCTCCCAAGCTTCGCGTGGGCAGTAAGATCGCTGAAAACGGACTTATAGAACTCCAGATATGGCCAAAACAGTGTAGACTGCGCAACCTTCTCGGAAAATCCGAATTTTAATTAATATAATCTCCAAAAACGATAGAAGCATCCACCTTAATCGACATTCTTGCAAACCTGCACAACTACACAAAACACATTAAAACTACAAGAAACTTGAGTCCAAGACAATAAATTTAAGCCGATATGGAACGCTCCAAGTGGATATAAAATCCACTTATCAGATTGTGACCCGGGGATAGTCCAACTTACAAAAAGGCTAATTCACAAAGTTTTCTTAAAAGAAGAATTTAATTCCTTATTGTTTGGTTTTAAAATGTTATTTATCAAAGATTAATTGTTGGATTCATTTTATTATGTGTTTATCTGCGAGGAGTTGCAATGAGATCACAAGTCTTAAGTGTCAATATTTAAGGACTTGTGTAATTCTCTTCAACTAGTTCCTCGGGCTTACGAATATCAATGATTAACTATCACGAGTATAATTAATATACTTGAGTGATGTGATCATTGATATAGCGTAAGTAATAGTTAATGCTAGGGGTTATTCCCTAGGGCTTACGAATATCAATAATTGATTGTCACGTGTATCATTAAAATGCGTGAGTGATACGATTATTGATGTAGCGTAAGTAGTAGTTAATGCTAATATAAATTATTATGTGTTTACTGCATGTCGAGGCAGAATTTCTTATGTGCTAGGTGCCGCATTTCTGGGCGGGTACTTTCTTTATTTGTGCACTTTTATGTTGCTGCAAGTTGAGGCAGCTTGATTTTTGGTAAATATATAGTTAAAACTCCTTGAGTTGTTGAATTGAAAAACAGGTGGATAGTCCGATAAACGAATACTACATGCCGAAATTTTCTAAAAATCCCCTACAAATCTATTTAAAACCTATTTAACTTATTTAATTTCAATGCTTGAAGGTGTGTTATGATTACTAAGGGTTTAAGTATATGTATCAGTGGATTATTTCGAGAATATGTCGTGGTTTTAAATATTAAGTGGTTGTGTTGTTTTGAAATGGTTATGTGATGTGTTTATGTGACTTAGTTGATTATAGTAAGACTATTATGTGAATATGAATGAATATGTCTATACGTATTTTGTATATGTAAGCGTTATAGGACGCGCATGGGTAGAATAGAGCAAACGATAAGATTTTGCTTGAATTAGTACTGAAATGGTATTTGACCTTGAAAATGGTTCGAATAGGAAACCTGGCCAGGGATAGAGCGCGAGTAATCTGAAAGATGAACAGAAGGACGAGTATCAAAGCCGATGGGTGAATAGACGTGGAGATTGATGAGTTATGAAGTAGGAAAGGGAAGTAAGGCCAAATAGAAGGCTAGCAACTAAAGGCTGTCATGAAACTGAGTTGGGGATCAAGGTGAAAATCAGGAATTTCGTAAATCGAGGCAAGTGCTATTGCTCTTCACTTATTGTTCAAGTGATGCAATTTCGTTCTTTTTGCATGTAGAATGATTTGGTTAAGTTGTGTCTAGAAAATGAAATACCTCTTCGATTAGTGTGCAAATACTGTTTTCTTCCAATATAGTTCAAGTGTGAACTTTCAAATGATTTCACAAACAACCTTTTTCTTCAAAAATATTTCAATCATCATACGTTATTGGATTCCCCAGTGGAAGGCCAATTCTTTTATTTTCTTTGAAAATGTTTGAAGAATTTTCCAAATAAAGAACCATCCTAGACTTTAAACCCTTACGAAAACCTGCCAGCGTAATCCGTGATTTAAAATATTTTATCACCAACGGATTTCCCTTTTTAAAATGTTTTCCCTAAACGGAACCGCTATTACTCATCCAGAATTTGATTTACAAATAATTGTTTTAATCTACTTTATTCACCTATGTGGACTCAAACCATTCAACGTGTCGTAAAAATTTTATTAAACGCGCTGAGCTTGATTATACCCCTGCTCCAACTTAGAATTTTACTTGTTGATAACCTTGTTGTTCTTTATATCTTTATTTTTCCCAAATTCGAATCTCTCTTTAATCAAGTTATTGATGTTATGTCTCCAATTACTTATATCTATCTTGTCGATATGAATTCAAAGTATTGTTCTCTATATTCTCCACCCCACTTATTACCGAACTTGTCGGTATTTATTAAAGATCTTGATTGGTTAGTTATTCCCCTTTATCGTATCAAATTTGTCGATACTAGCAGATATTGTTGCTTCCTCATTAACTCTTAATCATGAGTTGTTATTCTGGATATGAGTTTCCAGTTGTTTGGTTGATAAAGGTTGTCGATAGTCCCGACACCTATTGTGATGGATATAGAATTGGAAATGTTTTTAAAAGTGGCCCTTGGGGCGTAAAACCCTTCGGGGGTGGGACCTTATTATGGTCGGAAGTTAAGGCCAATGTGTGCCATGGATCCAATTAAGGACATTGTTGTGTGCGTTTGTCCGGGGTTAGTGCGTGACTGATCAGCAGCCCAACCTTGATATTTTTTTTAAAAAAATAAATAAAAATTCCAATTCTAATCTATACTCTGAAATTGAGATGTTTAGTTCTTGACTCCTTGGAAGTCTATTTTAAGAATATTTTGATATTAGAACTCTTGTCGGTTCTAGTTCCTGATGCACCTTATGAATGGTGAATTATTGGCTCTCGTGGCAATCTAAAAGTTGATATAACTGATTTCTTTATAGAATGAAATGAAACCCCTTTGTTTATCAGATTTGTCATCATTATTGAAATTGTTATCACTATTGCACTTGCTGATCATTGTTGGCTCACTCTTGCTTGTTTGTTTTCTTCAGTTAATAGAGAGGATTAGTGGACCTAATAATGGTCAGTGGTGTTGCTTTCCAGCAGCGAGAGGAGACGATCGGGTTATGGAATCTCGTCGGATAGTGATTAGGAATTGGTCAAGGTTGGACATTTAGATCGTCAGAAATCTCATGTAGTTATAAAAATTGTATAACAGTTTTATTCTGAAAATGGTTGTAAATTTATAATTCGATAGTTGGTTTCATACCATAGCCTATAAGCGATCTTGGTTAAGGGGTTTTTATTATTTTATGTTGTTTATATCCAGGGTTGTATAATATGGTTTGTGGTTAGTTGCCCCATATTTGTACCCCGGATTATGGGATGCTACAAGTTGGTATCAGAGCTATAGGTTATGGTCACTGAAACGGAATAGGAGGGTTAGGGTACGTGTATAAGACAGACATCGAGTAGAACAGTTTAGGATAAGGATCGCGTTAGGATACTTCGGCAAGCGTTGCGATGTTAATCGTTCTTTCGGCATATCGCGCGAGCAGAAGTTCGAATCGTATAAGGATTGGGCTATTAGCAAAACAGCAAACCCGAAGCGGCATAAGCCAAGTGGGCAATTGGAGCTATCAGTCCGGGGGGACGCTATCTCGAGATTTTCGCGTGTATTTTAGAACCTTTCTACGATATTAGTTACAAAGTGAACGTCATGGAGAGAATACGAGAAAGTTATGAACATGAAGTGGGAAGTGATTATTAGCAAGAATTGGAGGTTGAGCGTAGTTGTGCACCCTTAATCGTTGATTCATTCAAATTCATTGCTTAAAGAAATTTCTTATTCTTCTTTTGAATTGTCATAAATTAATTCCCGGTTGGTATCGTTGCTGAGGCATTCGTTGCGCAGTGACGGTCCAAAATCGAGAATGAATTGAGATCTTCTTATTTATTCAACTCATTATTGTCAGGCCGGTTTTGGCAGCTAAGTATATTAGTGCTTAGTCGACAATAGTGAGGTTATGAATAATTAGGAATTTCTTGAATGTTTGCTTGATCAATCATTGAAGCGTCTATTGAAAAGTCTTTTATACCTCAATCGATGATGAGTTTCGTATCCAGATTTAGTTGACTTCAATCTCGTTTTTTCGAAAATATCTGAATTTTTCAGAGAGTACATGATTCAATTTTACATGAAGATTTTTGAAACTCTTGAATCCCTTCCATTATCATGAATGTTTGAATTTCTCTATTCCAGCCGAGATGAACAACCTATGTAAATAGTGATTCAGGGACATCTTATCTCTGTGGTACGTAGGAGTCCAATGGGATGCCACTGATTGTGTTTGTCATGGAAGTACTAAAGACTGGCCATCTTTATGTACTGTGGTGGTCGACCAAGTGACAAAGGCAACCTGAAGATAGTTCAAGGATCATAGTGATCTCTCAGTTGAACTCTTTTATAAAAGCTTTATCAAATAAACTCAGTGTATATTCATACTTGATGCCATTCATATTGGAATAAGTACTGGTCCGAGAAATCATGAACAAGAATTGAGGCTAATGAGAGATGGATAAAGGAAAAAGGGTAGTAAATAAGAGCCTAGGGTGGTAAATGTTGTTAAAGGGCGAAAAGAAAATGGAAATGGAGATGTTGGATATGAGATGTTCAATGTTGAAGAAAGATTGTTTTGGACATTTATTGAAGGGCAAAGACAGTAGATAGAATATCATAAGATTTTGAATGTTTGAGCCGTTGTTGGACATAAGATGTTAAAAACAAGAAGGATGACTTGGATGGAGCAGAATGAAGTGAAACAGAATGGTTTACAAGAATTGTCGAGAAGAACCAGGACGGAATGAGGGGTAAAGTGACTATGTGGAGTAAATAACTTATGTAAGCCAGTGTAGGAAGTCATGATTATCAGGGATGGAGGAAAGTTGACCAAGATGGAATAAAATGACGGTAAGGAAGAAGACAGAGAAACCAGAGAGTTTCCAGAAGTGATTAGAAGGAAGACATAAAATTTAGTTAAGAAAAGAATGTGAAATCCCGAAGATGTGGAGTTAGAAGAGAAAGGGCACTGTAGTTGCCTATAGAAATAAAATTAGCAGAAATTAACGAGATCCCATGATCAGAAAATAAGATTTTGGAGTAGAATCCCTAAAGATTTATGGACTGCTCAAAACCCATGAATTGGAATTGGAGCAGAGAAACAAAAGATCAAGTAGAAAGTCAAAGTCTGTTGCTCTTAAGGTTGAGGAGAAACCATCAAAGAAGGAAGCATCAAGAAGAAAGGCAAAAGGAAAAGCTTTAGTCATACACTCAGAAAGTGAGTCATCAAACACTGATGTTGACTCAAACACAGATGGAACATCTGATTCTGAAGATGATGAAGAGATGATGCAAATGGCTGCATTGATGGTAAAGACCTTCAAGAAGATGGGATTCAAGAACTTCAAGAAGGGAAAGAGATTCTCCAAGGACTACTCTAAGTCTGACAAGAAGAATTTCAAGAAATCTGAGGGAAAGGACTTCAAATCTGGTAAGAAAGATAAGTCTGAGATTCAATGCTACAAGTGTAAGGAGATGGGTCACTATGCTCCTGAGTGCAAGAAGGGTAAAACTGAAAAGGCACTCTACACCAAAGGCAGAGATTGGGCAGACACTTCAGATTCAGATGAGGAAGTGAACTATGCACTCATGGCTACTACTCAGAATGAAGATGATGATCTAAAGGTACCCCCAACTACCTATGCTTATAATACTGATAATATAACTGAATTGAGAATTTATCTTAAAGCATTACATATCAGTTATAGGGATCAGACTTTAGAAAATGAGAGGATAAAAAATGAGTGCTCTCAACTCAAAGATAGAAATAAACTTGTTGAGGAACAGCTAGAGAACATGAATAAAGTTCAGAAAGAGAGAGATGATGCAGTGTTTATTGAACAGGAGTTGCTAGGTAAGTATAAGCAACTAGAATCTGAATTGGAGGATGCTAAACACATTATTAAAACTTGGACACACTCTGGTAAAGACACTCAAGAAGTGTTTCAGTCAAATACAGTAGGTCTAGGTTACTCTGAAGGAGATGAACTTAGATTTGAAAATTTGGTAAAAGTTAGACCACATCGTTCATCTGAAGGTAATGTTATGGGAACAGGTGGACCTAAGACTGAAGCTGAGAAAAAGGCTGTTAAAGAATCATATGCTAAGACTTTTGTTAAAGAGGCTAACATTGGTTTAATGACAGATAAACAACTCAAGCATAAGCTTAAAGAGATAAAATCTGTCAACAAACAGAGAATGCCTAAGAAAAACAAAAATGGAAAGGTAGGCATAACATCAGGAATTAAGCCAATGCTTGCTTCATTAGCTCCTAGAAAAACATGCTTTAATTGTGGTAGCACTAATCATCTTGCTAGTTTCTGCAGTAAGAATAAGAACATTAATTCTTTGCCCTCTAAAACTGCAGTTAAAAATGATTATGTGAGGACTAGACCACAGACTTTATGTACACACTGTGGAAGTACATGGCATTCTATTTACACTTGCAGAGATTATCATGCTATTTACTATAATTACTATGAACCCAAGCCAAATTTGAAATGGGTTAAAGTAAACTCTGCAAATGTAAACTCTGAAAAAGTTAGCTTAAACTCTGATAATGTGAATTCCGCTGCAAAAGCTAACAGAATTAAGAAAGCCAAAGGATCCAAGCAAGTCTGGATCCTTAAAACTAATAATCAGTGATTGTTTGTGATTGCAGGGCAACAGGGTTAGTACCCTAGTCGTGGACAGTGGATGTTCAGGACACATGACAGGAAATAAAGCCCTGCTATCAGAGTATGAGGAGAAGGCTGGCCCAAAAGTTTCATATGGAGATGGCAACATAGGACATACTCTGGGATATGGCAATATTAATCTTGGGAGTATCATCATCACAAATGTAGCTCTGGTTCCAGGACTCAAGCATGATCTGCTATCTGTGAGTCAAATCTGTGACAGAGGATATCATGTAGATTTTCAGCCTGAATATTGTCAAGTGATCAGTAAATCTACAGGGAAAGTTGCTCTTGTTGGAAACAGACACAATAACATCTATGAAATTAAATTGTCAACAAACACTAATGGCAAAGCAGTGTGTCTGTCAACAAGAATGTCCAGTGAAGAGAGTTGGAAGTGGCACAAGAAACTCTCTCATTTAAATCTGAACAACATCAATGAGCTAATAAAGAATGATCTTGTAAGAGGTCTACCAAGGTCTTTGTTGAATGTAGAAGGCCTGTGTGATTCTTGTCAAAAGGCCAAACAGAGAAAAGCCTCCTTCAAAAGCAAATCTGAGTCTTCAATTGTTGATCCTTATCATCTCCTACATGTTGATCTTTTTGGACCAGTGAATGTCATGTCTCTTGGAAAGAAGAAATATGCTCTAGTCATTGTTGATGAATATACCAGATACACATGGGTATATTTTCTTGCAAAGAAGGATGAAACTGCATTAACACTGACAGAACATATATTACAACTGGACAAAGGGTCAGAAAATCAAGTGAAGATAATCAGAAGTGACAATGGAACTGAATTCAGGAATTCATCAATGGAAGAATTTTGCAAGAGCAAAGGAATCAAACAGGAGTTTTCTGCACCTGGCACTCCACAACAAAATGGTGTAGTGGAGAGGAAGAACAGAACCTTGATAGAAGCTGCAAGAACCATGCTAGATGAAGCAAAATTGCCAACATATTTCTGGGCAGAAGCAGTTCAAACTGCTTGTTTTACTCAAAATGCAACACTGATCAACAAGCATGGTAAAACACCATATGAAATGGTGAAGAAGAAAAAGCCAAATCTAAAATATTTTCATATTTTTGGATGCAAGTGCTTTGTGTTGAAGACTCATCCTGAACAGTTGACCAAATTTGACCTAAAGGCAGATGAAGGAATTTTTGTTGGCTATCCACTGTCAACTAAGGCATTCAGAGTTTATAATCTGAGAACTAGAGTGATCATGGAATCAATTCATGTGTCATTTGATGACAAGAAAATAACTGGACTTGAAGATGTCAATGAACATGATCTACTCCACTTTGAAAATGAAGATTTATTCTCTGAAAAAGTAAACTCTGATCAGACTGATCTGACAAACTCTGTTGATCTAAACTCTGAACCTCTACTGGTAAATACTGAAGAAACTCTTCAATCAGAAACAAAGGAAGAACCAGTTGAGGGGGAGCATGAAGAATCACATCAGAGTGTTAATTCAAACACTGATAGTGACTCAGTTGATAATTCTGAATCAAACTCTGTTGATTCAAACTCTGTTGATAATTCTGAGCAGTCACATTCAGGGGGAGCATCAGAAAATGAAGAGAGGCACCAAGAAAATCAGGAGAGCATGGATCAAGGGGGAGGATCACATGATGACAGAAGCAATTTGCCTTCTGCAAGAAAATGGACTAAGTCACACACACCTGATTTAATTATTGGTGATCCAGATGCAAAAGTAAGGACAAGAAGTGCAACAACAAATGAATGTCTGTTTCATGCATTCTTGTCACAATCTGAGCCAAAGAAAGTGGAAGAAGCTCTTAAAGATGCTGACTGGATAACAGCAATGCAAGAAGAGCTAAATGAATTTGAAAGAAATGAAGTGTGGACCCTTGTACCAAGGCCCAAGAACAGATCCATTGTTGGTACTAAATGGGTTTTCAGAAATAAAACTGACAGTGAGGGTGTTATCACAAGAAACAAAGCAAGACTGGTTGCAAAAGGCTATTCACAACAGGAAGGAATAGACTATGATGAAACATTTGCTCCAGTTGCTAGATTGGAGGCAATCAGAATCTTTCTAGCATATGCCTCTCATAAGAAATTCAAAGTGTTTCAGATGGATGTAAAAAGTGCATTTTTAAATGGAAAACTTGAAGAAGAAGTGTTTGTGGAACAACCACCAGGTTTTGTAGATACAAAATATCCAGACTATGTCTACAGGTTAGACAAGGCACTCTATGGACTTAAGCAGGCACCAAGGGCATGGTATGAAACTCTTGCCAAATTTCTACTAGAAAGTGGATTTCACAGAGGTACTATTGACAAAACTCTGTTTTACTTTCAATCTGGTAGTGACTTGCTCTTAGTTCAGATCTATGTAGATGACATCATTTTTGGATCTACTAATGATAAACTCTGTAAGAAGTTTGCCAAACTCATGCAGTCAAGATATCAAATGAGTATGATGGGAGAGCTTAGTTATTTTCTAGGCCTACAGGTGAAGCAAACAGATGATGGAATTTTTATAAATCAAGCAAAATATACCAGAAATCTTCTCAAGAAATTTGGCATGCTTGACTGTTCATCTGCAACAACTCCCATGGCAACTGCAATAAAATTGGACAAAGATGCAGGGTCATCAGTAGATATGACATGTTACAGAGGAATGATTGGTTCTCTACTCTATTTAACAGCTAGTAGACCTGATATCATGTATGCCACTTGTTTGTGTGCAAGGTTCCAGGCAGATCCAAGAGAACCACATTTAACAGCAGTAAAGAGGATTTTTAAGTATCTCAAGGGCACTATAACTTTGGGGCTGTGGTATCCAAGAGAATCAGAGTTTAAACTACTTAGTTATTCAGATGCAGACTTTGCAGGCTGTAAGATAGACAGAAAAAGCACCAGTGGAAGTTGTCAATTTCTGGGAGACAGAATTGTTTCATGGTACAGCAAGAAACAGAAGTCAATATCTACATCTACAGCTGAAGCAGAGTATATTGCTGCTGGTAGCTGCTGTGCACAGATTTTATGGATGAAGAATCAACTGCTGGATTATGGATTGAGGTATACCAAGATACCTATTTACTGTGATAATCAAAGTGCTATTGCAATGACAGGTAATCCAGTACAACATTCAATGACAAAGCACATCAGCATAAGGTATCACTTCATCAGAGAGCATGTAGAGGAAGGCAACATTGAGCTTCACTTTGTGTCTACAGAACAACAACTTGCAGATATATTCACCAAGCCATTGAGTGAAGCTACATTTACAAGACTGGTCAATGAACTAGGAATGGTCTCTAGTTTTGACTAGTGATGTTGGTTAGACTCAAAAACTTATTGCTCATGTTATGCAAATTGTTAAGTGCTATGTGAACCTTAATATTAAACTCTGTTATGCATGCTTATGTTTAAACCTTGTTAAACTCTGTCAGCATGTCTGTCTGTTAAACACTGTTATCATGTTGGATACACTCAGTGAATTCAGAATTGATTATTGTCTGAATGAAAACACCAATGAAGAAAAATGTATGAAGCATGATTCTTAGTAATTAAATCATGATTCTTTCTGAGTCACTGTAATCTAATCAGATTTTGTGCAGTAAATCAACACAGCATGATACTGTTTCATATTTATAGTATCTCTTAGTTTATTCAGTCCTAAACTCTGAGTTTATGAATATTGTGTGCATTGCCTCTCATAAATAATTTTGGTTATTGATGAACTCTAAACTCTGATTAGTGACATTCTGTTCCCAAAGGTATGGTTCCTGATGATTCCTTGTTTGTACTTGTGAAAACCATAAAACTTGAGATGTGTCATTGATTAGTTTGGTGAGTTCAGATTCATGTTTACACCCTGTGAGAGTTTGAGCCAAATCAGTGATTGATACATTTTCTATCAATCAGTATTTATTGTTGTGTGATGTTCATCAAGAAGTATGTTTCTCTAGAACTTGTATTAAACCACTTTGAGACTACATGATATGTGTGTGCATGAAAATGATAAAGGCAATAGGATTTACCATTCCTTCAAACACTGTTCAAAATTCTTTTGAACACTGTTCAAACACTGTATAAACACTGTTCATAAATACCACCCTTAGTAAACCCCTTTGAGCCTAATTAACTGCTCATTTTTCTTATACTCTGAAGTATTAAGAGCAGTTATATTCTTTTGAAAAAAAAAATCAAGCAGATGAGTGTTTCTCAAGAAAAGAAAAGTTTTTCAGTATATATGTTAAATAAAAAAATTAAAAAAAAAAGGGCATATATACTGATCTTGTGCAAATATGTACTAACAGTGTGACTGAACACTTTGGTCTATTAAAATGTTCAGTTTGAAATTCACTCATGAATGAAACATCTCTTCTCATCTGTTTGATCTTACCTCATTACAACCCTGAATAAAGTCCTTTTGATTTGTGCATACATGTACTCAATGTAGTGTAGATTTGGTGGACATTCAAGCATATGGTAGAATCTGATTTTCCTGATTGAATGTGAGTGTAAACACTTTACCTAAACACCTGTGTGCTTTGAGAGTTTGTGAGTTTATCAAGTTCATGATTGTTATTCACTGAATGATGCTCTGATTTCTATCTCTTGATCTTTTTGTCTTCAAAGACTGTGTGCTTACTTGGATAATCATGGACATCAATGGGAATAGAAGTTTTCAGATTTCTGTATAACAGTAACTACAGAGTTTAGCATTCATCAAACAATCAGTGTTTACTATGAGAGTTTGTGCATTCAGTGTTTATTGATTTTTTGTTATGGATTTTATGAAATATTAGATGCTCTAAAAATTGATTTTGGTAAACTCTGCTTTACACACACTCATATTCACAACTGTGCAATTTTTGAAAGGGTTTCAGTGATAAAGTTGGAAAATTGATAAACACTGTTGAGTTGTGTTAAGTACTCTAAGGTAAAGTTTCATTGAGATGATTTGACTATTTTGGAGTAATTGGGGTAGTTGACAACTGTTAATTAGTGTAAATATGTCAAAGTGTCGTGATTATAGGAATGACAGCGGTAATTATTAAGTGATCCATTGGTTGTTTGACACGTGTCCCATGATAGTGTCCCACTTACACATTACTCTACAATCAGTTGCGCGCTTTCATTAAATAAACGATTGAGTTTTGGTTTTACTCTAATCGTTTTTGTTCTCTCACTTCACATCGATTAATATTCACCCACTCATAGTTACTTGCATACTCAATCACTTTCAAAATTCTTATTCACTCTCCTTCACATTTTGGTAAACACTTACCATACATCTTTTCTCTGAATATCTTCGTATCATATCTTACTAATGGCAACCAAAGCGTTTGATGCAGCAGGGTTAATTTTTCTTCCTAGCAACTATGCAGCTCCACTGGAGAATGCAAATGCTCCAGAGGCGTTTCATTTGTTTCAAAATTTCTTGAAAGATTCTGAAATAGGGAAGGCTTTAACTGCACCACCAATACTCTCTGCTTCACAAATTGCTACTTTTTGGACAAACTCTGTATATGATGATGGAGAAGAGTCTGGCACTCCAACAATCACTTTCACTCATGCTGAATCAGAGTATATCATTACTCCAACTACGGTTAGGGATGCTTTGGATTTTGAGACTCACACTTCTTACAGTGTTGTTGGTCATGACCACTTGAGGACAATGTTGCAGCAAATTGGATGTGCAGGAAATTTGAATAAGCTGGGGTCTCTGAGAAGGCCACTTTTGAGAAAGGAATGGAGTTTCTTTTTTGATTGCATTACAAGAGCTTTTGGAAAGAAGACAACAAATTGGGATGCACTTCCTCTTGACACTCTTCAAATTGGCTATGCTCTACTGTATGGAGGTAATTTCGATTTTGGTAGACTAATGCTAATGAATTTGGGAGAGCGTTTGTCTGAGCCTACTTCTGTTTATTTTGCTCGATTTTGTCAAATACTATTTACTGCTTGTGTGCCTAATCTTACAATTGATGGAGCTGATGTCATTCAGCCTTTTCAAGTTGCTAAAAGGATGTTTTCTGATTTGACAAATAAAGATGTTACTAAACAGCAAATACCTGATATGTTTATGCCACTAGCCTTACAAAACTATGTTAACCAACCTCAGGATTCTCAATCACCACAACACATGCCTGAACCATTAGACACCATACATTCTGAACCAACACCCACAACACCTACAACAACCACAACCACTATACCTACTACATCTCATCAACCACAACCAGAACCAATAAACTCTCCACCAATAAACTCTGAAACCTTAAACTCTGAGACAGCACCTACTGAAAAACCCAAATCCAAACCAAAAAGAAAAATACACACTGCCCAAAACACTAAACACTCAAAGGCTAAACAGACATTACCTGGAGCTGTTTATACCAGAAGAAAGAAACAAAAGGCAAACAGACCTTCACTTTCACCACCTAAGGAGAGCTCTAGTGAAGAAGAAGAGGAGATTGTAGTGTCTCAAGTCAAGAAGAGGAGATTAATTCTTTCAGAATCTGATGATGAGCATGTTGTTGAAGCTCCAGAGGTGGTTTCACAGCAAACACCTACTGTTGAGGTTGCAGAGGTTGTAATGCCTGTAGAGGATGCTGTGCCTGTCAATGTTGAAATACCTGCAGAGGTTGAAATGCCTGCAGAGGATGCTGTTAATGTTGAAGTACCTACAGAGGATAACATTCCTGTAGAAGAGGATCACAGAGATGGTTTTTCACCAATGAATGATTTTCTTGATTCATTTCAATCAATTCTTGATCCTATCTCACCTGTTGTTCACACTGAAGCTCCTGGTGTAGCTGATGAGCCTGCAGTTAATTTTCCTGAAGCTGCAGCATCACACACAGAGCTAATATCTAATGCTTCTCAAATTCCAGACAAAGGTGATGAGGTTGATCAAGCAACTAAGAAAAATTCTGAATCTATGCCTGTTGAAGCTACAAATGCAAGCTCTGTTGCAGAGCCTGTGCAACATGAGGAGACTATTGACAAGATTGCAGAAGTTGTTGCAGAAACTGTGGCTGACACAGCTCAGCACAGTGGTTCTTTACAAGATGCTCAAGCAAATGATGCAAGTGTTGAAGATGAATCTGAAAACAGTGCAAACTCTGATTCTTTTCTGAGTGCACCAGCACAGACTGATAATAAACATAAACCTTTTGATCAGCCTTGTCCATCTCATGCAATTGAAGAAGAGCACCTTGCTAAATCTGCTGCTAATTGGTATAAACAAGACTGTATTTTTCCAAAAGGGAGAGCAGCTGATTTTGTTAAGCAGACTGCTAGTCAAATTTCAAATCCAGAGATTTTATCCTGTTTAAAGGCAACTGTGGTACAAGTCAAAACTCTGGATGGAAATTTTGCTGAAACAAAACAACAAATTGCTTCTTTGAAAACTGAGATACAGACTAGAGAAATGACAATGGAAAGAGAGTCAAAAATCAAAGCTGCACAGCTTTCTAAAGTTCAAGATACTCTCTTTGCCAGGCTAGGAAAGGTTGAAGAAAATCAAGCTGCCTTGTTTGCTAAGGTTGATTCCATTGCTAACTCTTTGGAGCTCATTACATCTATACTCATTCCTGATGATGTCAAAAAGGGGGAGAGAGTTGCTAAGTCTAAATGTAAAATTTCTCAAACTCTGCTTGAAAAGAAGGATGATGCTGGAGATGGAGGGGCAAGTGATAAGAGTAAGGCTTTAAACTCTAAAACACTAACTCTGAGATCTGGCAAATCTCTTAAGTCACAGTCTGTTGGAATAAACACTGAAACTCAAGGTACTTCAAAAACCAAGAGTTTGGAATTAATATCAAATCCAAAGACTGATGAGGAGTTAGCTGTTAAGCTTTTCATGGAAGAGAATGCAGAAGGAGTTACTATAGAAGATGCTAAAGCTGAAGAGAAGAGTCTGCAAGAAAAGCATTTGAAGGCTTTAAAGTCTGATAAATTAAAGAAGAATGTGAAAGTTGTTAAAGCTGCAAAGCCTGTTCTTAAAGGTATTCAAATCAAAGAACCAGTTGGTACAAATCAAAGGATGCAAGTGTTCAGAAAACCAACAGATGCAGAAGCTAAGCAAAAGCTGAAAAGTATTGTTACAACCTCTGTTGATACACATGTTGTACAGAAGAATGAAGACACAACCTCTATTACTGCACAAGTTGTGACCACACCGTTATTGTCTTCTCAGTTGAAATCAACATTTGGAAAAGGTGTTCTTCATGATTCAAGGCTAGAAGCTACAGTTCCAATGGATTTCACTGATGGTAGAGCCTTATCTGGTAAAATCGGATACAACAAAGGAGGCATAGGCTCACACAGAGACACAAGACAATATATTGGTCCCAGAGATCCTTCTTCATTGGCTGTTCCAGGTCGTGGTGTCACTCAAGAGAGTTTAGACAGACTGGAGTCAGTACAGCTTGTTAATCAGAAGAGTTTAGAGAAGGATTTTCTGCTATATTTCATGGCTGATGGAACAGTGTTTAAAGTTGATGAGAAGGATATTGATTTAAAATACTGGGAAGAACTAGAATATGTTCTGTATCTTTTCAGAGTAAGAAATCAAAGAGCTCAGTCAGTTGCAAATGTACTCAGACAAAAGATGATTCAAAATCTTGCCAGGAGAAATATGAAGTACAACAGCAAGTATGTTCCAAAGTACAGAGACTGGAATGGGAATCTGATAGAAATGGAGAAGGGGACTACAAAGCTGAAGACAGATCTTGGAATTACTGTTCTGGATTTTAATGTGAAGTCTGAGGAAGTGAAATATATCAGGTTGGGAAATGAAATGAGGAGAAACAAAATCTACGATCTTAGAACTGCTATCTATCAGACTGATGAGAATGATCCTCAGTTGAGAGAAATCAAGGAAGCTATGCAGATAGAGCTTGAAAATGCTGAAAGAAGATTGCTTATAGACTATCTCAGAACAATGCCAGATCTTCAAGAGATTAGAATTTGAAGTCTGTAAGAATTTTCTTATTTTCTATAGAATTTGTTAAGTAAAAGCTTAAACTCTGTTTGTTAAACACTGTAGACTTTGTATTTGTTTTGACATCATCATTTACTGTAAACTTGTACATTCTTGCTAATGAACAAGTTGGGGGAGATTGTTAGAAATGATTGATGAGAACAGTGTTTGGAAGCTAAAGTAACAAAACAGAGTTTAGCTGGAAGCAGTCAGAGTTTAGTTAAACACTGACTGGAAGCGCAACAGAGATTGTTAAACTCTGTAGCGGTAATGTCTGAAGAGTCAACAGTGTTTGAAGATTGATACAAGATAAATATGGAAGCAATATCTTTGAAGATTGGAAAGCTGTCAAAGAGATTGAGTTGACTTGGAAGACTTGAAGCAATCGTGATTGATATCAATTGTATAGCTTAATTATAGGAGAATCAATTACTGATTGTACGAAGCTGTATGTTTTATAAATACAGTTAGGTTAACCCTAGAAGGGTATCGAACATTGAGAAATTCATTGATTGTAACCTAAGCAGCTCTCTGTGATATTTTACATCACTGAGAGAGGAATTGTTAATTCCAAACAGTTTTTAAGTATTAAACAGTGTGTTCTTGTTAAGTTACTCATACAGTATTTGATTACCTATTGTGTATTCGACCTAACACTCTCCTTTTTGCACATCGATCAAAGTACGACCCGTAGCTAGAAAAGGCCTTCCCAAGATTATGGGAATCTTCTTATCTTCTTCGAAATCTAAAATCACAAAATTGGTAGGAAATATGAGCTTATCAACCTTCACTAAGACATCCTCTACTATACCCCTCGGATAAGTGATAGACCTGTCAGCCAACTGCAAGGAGATGTTGGTTGGCTTCGGCTCCGGTAGACCAAGTTGCTTGAAAACAGACAAGGGCATGAGATTAATACTAGCTCCCAAATCACATAAGCATTTGTCAAAAGACAACTTCCCAATGGTGCATGGAATTGTAAAGCTTCCTGGATCCTTAAGTTTAGGAGGCAATTTCTGTTGCAACACCGCACTACACTCCTCTGTCAATGCCACTATTTCAAATTCTTCCAACCTTCTCTTCCGTGACAAAATATCTTTCATGAACTTTGCATATCTTGGCATCTGCTCCAATGCTTCAACAAAAGGAATGTTAATGGACAGTTTCTTGAACACCTCTAAGAACTTAGCAAACTTCTTATCCAAATTCTGCTTCTGGAGTCTTCTAGGATATGGAGGAGGAGGATAGATCTGAGTATTCTTCATAGACTGCTCCATAGAAACTTTAACAGGTTCTTTGTTCTTCTCTTATTCACCATCTAGCTCATCAGCTACTAAGTCAGACTTCTCAATTCCAGACACTGCAGATTTTTCAACTTGTTGATTCTGCACTTCTTCATCTTCCTTAGTGGCTGAATTAGGATCTGATGTAACCTTTCTCGATCTCAAATTCACAGCTTTCACGTGTTCTTTTCTGCCTGGATTAACCTCCGTATCTCTAGGAAGAGTTCCTTGTTGCATATTTAGTAAAGCACTTGCAAGCTGCCCCATCTGGATTTCCAAGGTCTTTTGAGAAATTGACAGGCTTTTAATCATCATCCTCAACTCATCCATTTCTGATTTTTCATTAGAAGATTGCCCCGTATTATCCTAGGGCTGTTGCTAAAATCCAGGAGGCTGATATGGTAGCCTTGGAGCATACTGCTGTTGATAGCCCTGGTTGAATGGCTTCGCTTGCTGTCCCTGAAACTGCTGCTGATAAGGTTGTTGATGAGCACCTTGATTGTTGCTCCAGCTAAAATTGGGATGATTCCGATTATTAGGATGATAAGTGGCTGGAACTGGTGTAGCAGGTCTCTGAAAGTTACTCACGAACTGTGCCAATTCAGGAGAAATAGCACACTGATTCATCTCATGTGCGCCCGCACATAGCTCACAAACACTAGCAACCTGCTGGACTCCATAATTTACAAGAGAATCCACCTTCATAGTCAACGCCTTCAACTGAGCTACAATAGCTAAAGCTGCATCCACTTCAAAAATACCTGCTACCTTGCCTTGAGAAAGCCTCTGGGTTGGATTCTGATATTCATTAGCAGCCATCGTCTCAATAAGATCATAAGCTTCATCATAGCTCTTAGCCCATAGAGCTCCACCTGACGCTGCATCTAGCATAGGTCTAGACTGTGCTCCCAACCCATTGTAGAAACTATTAATAACCATCCAGTCAGGCATGCCATGATGTGGACACCTACGAAGCATCTCCTTGTATCGTTCCCAAGCCTCACACAAAGATTCTCCAGATTGTTGCTGAAATTGAGTTAGCTGGTTCCTTATTGCTGCAGTTTTCGCCATAGGGAAGAATTTAGTAAGAAACTTCTGAGCAAGATCCTCCCATGTAGTAATGGAACCAGGTGGTAGAGAGTGTAACCAGCCCTTGGCCTTATCTTTTAGAGAAAATGGGAAAAGTCTCAACTTGATAGCATCATCCGACACACCATTGAACTTGAAAGTATCACAGATCTTTATAAAGTCCCGAATATGCATGTTAGGATCCTCCGTAGAAGCACCCCCAAACTGAACTGAATTCTATAGCATCTGAATAGTGCCCGGCTTGATTTCAAAGTTGTTAGCTGTAATGGCCGGCCCGATAATACTAGACTGGATATCATTGATCTTTGGCTGAGAATAGTCCTTCAAAGCCTTAGCTGCTGCTGCATCTGCCATCTATAATGTAGTTTCAGATTCCTCTTTCTTATTCTCTTTATTCTCTACAAGATCGTCTTCCGCCAGTTCTTCCAAACGAGCTTGTAAGCGTGTTCGCATACAAACTTAAGTACCTGAAACACCACGAAACAAACAAACTAAGTAAGAAATCCGAGTCAGTGAACGCTACTACCACTATTGACAAGCACATAAACTAAAAATAAAACACCAATGATCCCCAGTAATGGCGCCAAAAACTTGTTTGCACTAAATCATGCAAGCGTACGTGGTCACAAGTAATATAGAATAAAGTTGAGTTCGTTCCCACAGAGATCTGGTTTAGGTTTCAATTCAGTTAATGCACCTATGCAACAATGTATGGTTTTTATTCACTGCTAAGACAATTAACAAATTTAAGTTTTAATTAACTAAATAAAACAAATAAACAATCTAAGAATTAATTATCTAATGAAAATTAAAATCGAATTACTTCTACAAGAGTAAACATGGGATCCTAACTTCATTAAATACTTTGCTTAGATCTAACGCCTTTAATCACTATATGCAATGGTTATGATATCTGATCGGATAACACGAAACAAGTACACGCTACCTCTCAGTATACGTATACCAAACTAAACATACATCCACAAAAGAGATAGAAGATGAATAGACACCAATTATTCTTAGACCCTATATGTCTATAGAATTTGAAAACATAACGGTTGAAGAGTAAGTTATCCATTAAGATCACACAGGGCAATATAAGTATTCTCATCTCATACTACGAATCATGTTGATAAACAATCATGAACCTATGCTAGCATGACAAGTTCTAAATCTCAAGATCCACTTCCACTTCACAAAAGATTAACAGATTAGATGTTAGCTACGCATCTAACAATTAAGCATAACCATACGAGGATATCAATTATACACCACACATAGATCTTTAAAGCATCAAGATACTAAAGCTCCATAAATAAATCCGTTAGAATCCCATGACAACGATTAGCTCATAATTGAACCGTTCATCGTCATGGGATTTGATGAAAACATGATAATAAACAAGATATGAATAAAAGAAGTAATTATATTAAATAAACAAAGAGTTAAGAAAACAAATCTATAATCCAGAATAACACAAAAGATGAAGTAGATCTAGATCCGTTGCTTGTCACGAGCGTTGAATCCTTCACTCATTTTCTCCCTTGCAGATCTAAGCTATGTTACAATAAAAAAAACTACTCGAATTACAATGCTAAGATATGTTTAAATAGGCTCTAGATTTCTTGCCCAGCAAGAATTTATCTTCTATTATAATTAGAATTCAATTAATGTGCTAAAAACTGCCCAAAATACAATTAGAACTTGAAAAGGGCAAAACAGTAATTTCCCTATTCCCAACAGTCTGCTTGTCGTGCTGTCTGATCTCACCACCTGCAGCCTGCTCGTGCAACACCTGTTCCATGTTGTAGAAAATCTCCCAAGCTTCGCGTGGGCAGTAAGATCGCTGAAAACGGACTTATAGAACTCCAGATATGGCCAAAACAGTGTAGACTGCGCAACCTTCCCGGAAAATCCGAATTTTAATTAATATAATCTCCAAAAACGATAGAAGCATCCACCTTAATCGACATTCTTGCAAACCTGCACAACTACACAAAACACATTAAAACTACAAGAAACTTGAGTCCATGATAATCAATTTAAGCCGATATGGAACGCTCCAAGTGGATATAAAATCCACTTATCAGATTGTGACCCGGGGATAGTCCAACTTACAAAAAGGCTAATTCACAAAGTTTTCTTAAAAGAAGAATTTAATTCCTTATTGTTTGGTTTTAAAATGTTATTTATCAAAGATTAATTGTTGGATTCATTTTATTATGTGTTTATCTGCGAGGAGTTGCAATGAGATCACAAGTCTTAAGTGTCAATATTTAAGGACTTGTGTAATTCTCTTCAACTAGTTCCTCGGGCTTACGAATATCAATGATTAACTATCACGAGTATAATTAATATACTTGAGTGATGTGATCATTGATATAGCGTAAGTAATAGTTAATGCTAGGGGTTATTCCCTAGGGCTTATGAATATCAATAATTGATTGTCACGTGTATCATTAAAATGCGTGAGTGATACGATTATTGATGTAGCGTAAGTAGTAGTTAATGCTAATATAAATTATTATGTGTTTACTGCGTGTCGAGGCAGAATTTCTTATGTGCTAGGTGCCGCATTTCTGGGCGGGTACTTTCTTTATTTGTGCACTTTTATGTTGCTGCAAGTTGAGGCAGCTTGATTTTTGGTAAATATATAGTTAAAACTCCTTGAGTTGTTGAATTGAAAAACAGGTGGATAGTCCGATAAACGAATACTACATGCCGAAATTTTCTAAAAATCCCCTACAAATCTATTTAAAACCTATTTAACTTATTTAATTTCAATGCTTGAAGGTGTGTTATGATTACTAAGGGTTTAAGTATATGCATCAGTGGATTATTTCGAGAATATGTCGTGGTTTTAAATATTAAGTGGTTGTGTTGTTTTGAAATGGTTATGTGATGTGTTTATGTGACTTAGTTGATTATAGTAAGACTATTATGTGACTATGAATGAATATGTCTATACGTATTTTGTATATGTAAGCGTTATAGGACGCGCATGGGTAGAATAGAGCAAACGATAAGATTTTGCTTGAATTAGTACTGAAATGGTATTTGACCTTGAAAATGGTTCGAATAGGAAACCTGGCCAGGGATAGAGCGCGAGTAATCTGAAAGATGAACAGAAGGACGAGTATCAAAGCCGATGGGTGAATAGACGTGGAGATTGATGAGTTATGAAGTAGGAAAGGGAAGTAAGGCCAAATAGAAGGCTAGCAACTAAAGGCTGTCATGAAACTGAGTTGGGGATCAAGGTGAAAATCAGGAATTTCGTAAATCGAGGCAAGTGCTATTGCTCTTCACTTATTGTTCAAGTGATGCAATTTCGTTCTTTTTGCATGTAGAATGATTTGGTTAAGTTGTGTCTAGAAAATGAAATACCTCTTCGATTAGTGTGCAAATACTGTTTTCTTCCAATATAGTTCAAGTGTGAACTTTCAAATGATTTCTCAAACAACCTTTTTCTTCAAAAATATTTCAATCATCATACGTTATTGGATTCCCCAGTGGAAGGCCAATTCTTTTATTTTCTTTGAAAATGTTTGAAGAATTTTCCAAATAAAGAACCATCCTAGACTTTAAACCCTTACGAAAACCTGCCAGCGTAATCCCTGATTTAAAATATTTTATCACCAACGGATTTCCCTTTTTAAAATGTTTTCCCTAAACGGAACCGCTATTACTCATCCAGAATTTGATTTACAAATAATTGTTTTAATCTACTTTATTCACCTATGTGGACTCAAACCATTCAACGTGTCATAAAAATTTTATTAAACGCGCTGAGCTTGATTATACCCCTGCTCCAACTTAGAATTTTACTTGTTGATAACCTTGTTGTTCTTTATATCTTTATTTTGCCCAAATTCGAATCTCTCTTTAATCAAGTTATTGATGTTATGTCTCCAATTACTTATATCTATCTTGTCGATATGAATTCAAAGTATTGTTCTCTATATTCTCCACCCCACTTATTACCGAACTTGTCGGTATTTATTAAAGATCTTGATTGGTTAGTTATTCCCCTTTATCGTATCAAATTTGTCGATACTAGCAGATATTGTTGCTTCCTCATTAACTCTTAATCATGAGTTGTTATTCTGGATATGAGTTTCCAGTTGTTTGGTTGATAAAGGTTGTCGATAGTCCCGACACCTATTGTGATGGATATAGAATTGGAAATGTTTTTAAAAGTGGCCCTTGGGGCGTAAAACCCTTCGGGGGTGGGACCTTATTATGGTCGGAAGTTAAGGCCAATGTGTGCCATGGATCCAATTAAGGACATTGTTGTGTGCGTTTGTCCGGGGTTAGTGTGTGACTGATCAGCAGCCCAACCTTGATATTTTTTTAAAAAAAAATAAATAAAAATTCCAATTCTAATCTATACTCTGAAATTGAGATGTTTAGTTCTTGACTCCTTGGAAGTCTATTTTAAGAATATTTTGATATTAGAACTCTTGTCGGTTCTAGTTCCTGATGCACCTTATGAATGGTGAATTATTGGCTCTCGTGGCAATCTAAAAGTTGATATAACTGATTTCTTTATAGAATGAAATGAAACCCCTTTGTTTATCAGATTTGTCATCATTATTGAAATTGTTATCACTATTACACTTGCTGATCATTGTTGGCTCACTCTTGCTTGTTTGTTTTCTTCAGTTAATAGAGAGGATTAGTGGACCTAATAATGGTCAGTGGTGTTGCTTTCCAGCAGCGAGAGGAGACGATCGGGTTATGGAATCTCGTCGGATAGTGATTAGGAATTGGTCAAGGTTGGACATTTAGATCGTCAGAAATCTCATGTAGTTATAAAAATTGTATAACAGTTTTATTCTGAAAATGGTTGTAAATTTATAATTCGATAGTTGGTTTCATACCATAGCCTATAAGCGATCTTGGTTAAGGGGTTTTTATTATTTTATGTTGTTTATATCCAGGGTTGTATAATATGGTTTGTGGTTAGTGGCCCCATATTTGTACCCCGGATTATGGGATGCTACAAGTTGGTATCAGAGCTATAGGTTATGGTCACTGAAACGGAATAAGAGGGTTAGGGTACGTGTATAAGACAGACATCGAGTAGAACAGTTTAGGATAAGGATCGCGTTAGGATACTTCGGCAAGCGTTGCGATGTTAATCGTTCTTTCGGCATATCGCGCGAGCAGAAGTTCGAATCGTATAAGGATTGGGCTATTAGCAAAACAGCAAACCCGAAGCGGCATAAGCCAAGTGGGCAATTGGAGCTATCAGTCCGGGGGGACGCTATCTCGAGATTTTCGCGTGTATTTTAGAACCTTTCTACGATATTAGTTACAAAGTGAACGTCATGGAGAGAATACGAGAAAGTTATGAACATGAAGTGGGAAGTGATTATTAGCAAGAATTGGAGGTTGAGCGTAGTTGTGCACCCTTAATCGTTGATTCATTCAAATTCATTGCTTAAAGAAATTTCTTATTCTTCTTTTGAATTGTCATAAATTAATTCCCGGTTGGTATCGTTGCTGAGGCATTCGTTGCGCAGTGACGGTCCAAAATCGAGAATGAATTGAGATCTTCTTATTTATTCAACTCATTATTGTCAGGCCGGTTTTGGCAGCTAAGTATATTAGTGCTTAGTCGACAATAGTGAGGTTATGAATAATTAGGAATTTCTTGAATGTTTGCTTGATCAATCATTGAAGCGTCTATTGAAAAGTCTTTTATACCTCAATCGATGATGAGTTTCGTATCCAGATTTAGTTGACTTCAATCTCGTTTTTTCGAAAATATCTGAATTTTTCAGAGAGTACATGATTCAATTTTACATGAAGATTTTTGAAACTCTTGAATCCCTTCCATTATCATGAATGTTTGAATTTCTCTATTCCAGCCGAGATGAACAACCTATGTAAATAGTGATTCAGGGACATCTTATCTCTGTGGTACGTAGGAGTCC
This sequence comes from Kitagawia praeruptora, assembly GCA_037693485.1. Classification (NCBI taxonomy): domain Eukaryota; kingdom Viridiplantae; phylum Streptophyta; class Magnoliopsida; order Apiales; family Apiaceae; genus Kitagawia; species Kitagawia praeruptora. Next base: position 137,777,049 of record CM075351.1, on the reverse strand, counting down.
AATGGGATGCCACTGATTGTGTTTGTCATGGAAGTACTAAAGACTGGCCATCTTTATGTACTGTGGTGGTCGACCAAGTGACAAAGGCAACCTGAAGATAGTTCAAGGATCATAGTGATCTCTCAGTTGAACTCTTTTATAAAAGCTTTATCAAATAAACTCAGTGTATATTCATACTTGATGCCATTCATATTGGAATAAGTACTGGTCCGAGAAATCATGAACAAGAATTGAGGCTAATGAGAGATGGATAAAGGAAAAAGGGTAGTAAATAAGAGCCTAGGGTGGTAAATGTTGTTAAAGGGCGAAAAGAAAATGGAAATGGAGATGTTGGATATGAGATGTTCAATGTTGAAGAAAGATTGTTTTGGACATTTATTGAAGGGCAAAGACAGTAGATAGAATATCATAAGATTTTGAATGTTTGAGCCGTTGTTGGACATAAGATGTTAAAAACAAGAAGGATGACTTGGATGGAGCAGAATGAAGTGAAACAGAATGGTTTACAAGAATTGTCGAGAAGAACCAGGACGGAATGAGGGGTAAAGTGACTATGTGGAGTAAATAACTTATGTAAGCCAGTGTAGGAAGTCATGATTATCAGGGATGGAGGAAAGTTGACCAAGATGGAATAAAATGACAGTAAGGAAGAAGACAGAGAAACCAGAGAGTTTCCAGAAGTGATTAGAAGGAAGACATAAAATTTAGTTAAGAAAAGAATGTGAAATCCCGAAGATGTGGAGTTAGAAGAGAAAGGGCACTGTAGTTGCCTATAGAAATAAAATTAGCAGAAATTAACGAGATCCCATGATCAGAAAATAAGATTTTGGAGTAGAATCCCTAAAGATTTTATTAAGATAAATGTGGGAAGTTGTGGCTGTAACCAGTTAGGCAGTGTGGTGACAAGTAGCAGCGTCAGAAGTTAAAGCTATGTGTTATGAGCTTGAAAAAATTGGAATTTTTGCCAAAAATAGTATCATATCAATCTTAGTGGAAGTATGAGGAGAGTAATAAGACTGCTGTTATGATTATCAAGAATCTAGAAATTCAAAATGGTTATGAAAGAGGTTAATAAGAAGTGGATTGTGAAGTCTATAAAAAAAAGTTAAAAATAACTCAGGATTAGATTTATTTCCAAACAACGAAATGCGAGTAAATTGTGAGGACCAGAGAAAAAAAGGGGGGAGATTTTGATTTTTGAGAGAGATAAAGGCGGTGTTTTTGAGGTCGGAAGCAGACATTGAGGTCTTAACGAATAAGCAAATCAAGAAGTTGTAATGCCAAGGGAATGAAATTGTTTTGTATAAGGAGATGTTGGAAATGAGACAATTAAGTCAAAGCATATTCCAATGAATAAGATTTCAAACGACATTCAGACGAAGAATTTAATTATGCCCATAGATCACATATCAAGATATTCGAAGACTGGTGAAGCATATTCAAATCGATCGAGAATGACCTTGAAAGGTTCCAAGAAAAGGGAGAAAATTGGCACAAGGATCTTAAGGTGAATTTCGAAAGTCATGATTTTGTGGTTAATGTGAGCAGTGTTAAATGTTGAAGTTATAACGCGTAGAGTTAAATTCGAGGACACGTCAAGTATGCAGAGTTATGATTCAAAAGTTGATTTCAGAGGATGCGGGATAGTGTATTTCGAATAAGATATATATACGATTTAAGGAAAATGGTCATCGGTTTGGAATGGTTACATAGTAAAATAATGAAATTAAGGATGGATAGAAGCTTTCTGATTATGCCTTCCCGAGTAACATTGCACGTGAAAAAGGAGTAAGAATGATTGGGAATTTCTTAATATTCTTTTCTCAAAGTTCTATTTGAGGAAGGTTCGTTTTAGGATATATCATTAAGCGATGATGCGTATTAAGTTGAATATGCGTGTTGATAAAATCGGAAGCTTGTTGGAAATTATTAAGGAATTGTTTCATGATTAGTATCGAGTGAAGTTGTGACCTGGGGAGAATTGGTAATAAATTGGATATTTCAATCTTGTTCTTGTATGAGTAAAGTCACAGTCAGGGTGACAAGTATATTAGCTATTAAAAGCTGCAAATAATCGAGGCTATGTTTCACAAAGATTTAGCAAACCAGAATATTTTGATAAGAGTGAGAATCGAGTTGTCATTTGAAATATGCTGGACGTGTATCCAAAGACATGTGTGTTTGGTTGTAGTATTCGATTGCAAGGACGCGACTGAGAATAGACGATATGAGGTTAAGTTTTCAGAATGGGTATTCGGTAGAATAATGGGACTAAAGATAGATAGGAATTTCTTAATTATTCCCTTCTCGATAGACATAGTACTTGAAAGTGGAGTAATAGCGATCGAAGGATTTCTTGAGATTCCTTTTTTGAAAGTTCTATCTGAAATCGTGTGATTAAGAGTAAGAGCTAGGGAATGGTGCCAAGTGTAAATTGTTGTGAATTAAGGCAAATTTTGTGATTACATTATCACGAAGGATTGGCGTGGCGATATAAGTTTTGACGCGGGGTATAGTTTGTTATATGGAAAAAAAAAAGATACTTGTTTCCGTGTGATAAACATTTGGAGTTGATAAGACTCGGAAACCAAAGTTTAAGGTTATTTCGGAATTTGAGGGCTCGCAGAATGAGCTTATAAATTTATGAGTTGGTATGGGGGAAAATCCTAGAGGTTGAAAGATACAACCTGGGAAATGAAAGCAAAATTCTTGAGAGGTAGTGTGATTTGGGTCCTTAGGATTGATTCTGAGGACAGAATCCTATTAAGGGGGAAGGATATAACGCCCTAGAAAATTTCGAATTTCGAATTATTTATTTAATATAAATTATGAATTATATTATGTGAATATTGTTGTAAAGGTGGAATGTATGTGAATTGATGCTTATGTGTTCATATGATGATTTGGGGAAAGTTGTGAAGGTTGTGTGATTTATTTATATTTTTGAGGATTTAAATATATTTAAATCATGCATTTTTTATCCTCTGTAGATTTTATAAAATTATCGGAGGAATTAAAAATCATGAAATCTTTATATATTTATTGATTTATTGAGTTTTTAAAATTGTTGGGTGGATTAATTTGGATGCTTGAGTATTTTTAAATGATTTTAAGAGTTTTACTGCATTTAAAGGATCAGAATTTGTAAAAGCCATATTTAATTCATTTTTGATCCTAAAAATATTTTAAAAATATGTGTGTGCTCATAATTTTATATTCTTTATTTTAAAAATGAAAAGTCTAATTTTCCGAACTTTCTATTTAATTTCGATTTATGAAAGTTACGTGTTAGTTTTAAAAGCGAATGAGAAGAGTTGTATTTGGGCCCGGATAAGGTGTAGTTATATAATTACATTGGGCCAAGCCCAATAACACTACAAACACACACAGAATTGCCGAGAGAATTCTAGAAGAAAAGAGAGAAAAGGGGAAGAAGAAAGGAGGGATTGGAGATTGAATTGGGGAATTTCTGTTGGGGGTTCCAAATTATAAATCAATTGGTAGATATATATAAATATATGTATATATATATATAATCGTGTGGTGTGTGTATCTTGTGTGTACGCGCGTGTATAGGCAGCGCGGGGGAAGTGAAAAGGGGGAGACCACAGCGCGGTGGCAGGTGGCCGGCGGTGGTGGCGGCCCAACAACAGTCCGGCGGCAACAGTGACAGTACGGGGAGGAAGAGAAAGAAGAGAGATAGAGGCAGTGGGTGTGGTGGTGATGTACAGTGGAAGTATGGCAGAGAGAGAGAGAGAGAGAGAGAGAGGGAGAAGATTGGTTGGAAAAGAATTGGAATCGGAAAGGTATAAATTTTTATTTTATTTACTTAATTTATTTTTCGATGTAATTATTTAATTTTCAATTTTATATTAAATTATGTGAATTGTTGTAATTAAATTAGATTTAAATTGTGAGCTTAATGTGTTAATTGTTGTAATTAGATTATGAATATTGTTTTATTTCCCGGATTTAATTCGGAGAGTCGATATTTGTTAGCTATAATTGTTTGGTTTAGTGATTGTTAATTGCTAATTGCTAAGTGTAATTTTCGGAGTTAATTTGTGGTCTCGTTAATATTCAAGTTTAATGATTGTTGGTCGTTGGTTATAATTGTTGGTGGTTATATTAGTTGGTCAGTTGTAAATGTCTACGTGCTAAGTACCCAAAAGTAGATAATTGTGGGGATTTATTGCGAGTTCGATAAAATATTTTATGATTGTTAGTTGCTAACTATTATCATTGTGTAATAATTAGAGTTATGATTTCAGAAGTTAAATTTGGGGATTTTGATGTAGGTCGAAGTTGATTAAATGTTTTAATTGCTTATATTAGTGGGTTTGATGATATGTTTTGGTGATTATTAGTTGCTAGTTGTTATTGCCGAATATAATATGCTAAGAGTTTATTTGAGATTGCTAGTTGTAAATGATTTATGTGGAATAAATGTAGTAGTCGAGTTATATTATTTGTTAAATGCTATACTTGTCAATTGCGTGGTGATGAGTTAAACGTATGGTCAAAATGGCTTTGACTTAGTATTTTATAATTAATTAAACCTTATATTTGGTAGATGTTAATGTGGTGAATTCTGAAAGTATCACTGGTGTAACGACCCGAAAAATTACGTGTAATTTATTATATTAAAATATATTTTTAGTTGATTTTAATGTGTGTTAGTTTATTTTTAATGCATTTAAACGCATTATGATTTTTATTAAATAGGAAAATTATCCCATACATGTTATGTGACTTCCGTGTATCATAGAATATTTTATTCTATTTTTCTGTAATTTTTATATTTTTAGAATACAGTTATTTCGCATTTTAATTTTCGGACCCAGCCCCTGTATTGGATTCGGGGCCCTGTTTTTCATAAAATTATTTTCATATAATAATGGGATGTTCAAAAATGTATTATGTTGTAATTTTTGTAAAATTCATAATTTTTGGGGAATTTTGGCATATATATTATATTTGTTTAAAAATAAAATTTTTACATTTTTATCCCATAAAAATTATTTTTAAGGCTTAATGATTTTAATTAGGGGTTAAAAATATTTTTGGGGTATTAATTTTCGATTAATATATATAGGAATCAGAATTATTTTTTATTTATTAAAAATTCATAAAAATCAGATTTTATATAAATTAATAAATATAAAAATATATTTTCTCTCTCCTGTTCTTGAGGATCAAATCCAAATTTGAAGGTGTTGTAGACATCTGATTTTGGCGATCTTGTAGTCGAATCGAAGATCTCAATACCCTCTTTCATAATCCATCAACGGATTTCAGTTTGGGTAAATTTTCGATTTTATATAAAATTTTGAAGAATTCTACCGAATTAGGGTTCATCTTACAATTTGGGGTTTTCATTTTCTGAGCTTTTCCAGTGAAAATGATGATGATTATAGCTTTATTTGGATGCTATGAGTCTAAATATGTGATCAATTTCATCATTCTAATGCCCGATTTACAAATTCGAAATTAGGGTTCTTGAGCAAATTAGGGCTTTTTAATTGGTGCATTGTTTGCTTGTTTTGATGATTCCAATAGCTTTATATGATCATTTATAGTCGATTCATGTAGTTAATTGTATCATTCTATTGTTGTATTGTGATATTTGAGTTTTAAGTTTAATTAGTTTATTTAATCGATTCGTTCGTGCGTTGTGATGATTGTTCGTGTTAGAGGTGTTAGGGGTTAGATTGTATGAGTTATAAGCTTCATTTTGTGATGTTAAACACGCGATTTGGTTTAGAAATGAAGGAGAACGATTTCGGACCGAATTTGGGTTCAAGCTCGCCGGAATTTGGTCGCGTTTTTGTTGTTTTCGTTGGCACGGTTGAGTTTGTCGTGAAATTTTAGTCAAGATCCGTATTTTACACGCTTGATTTGGCTTAGTTTTGTGAAAGTTATGGTCGCCGTAAGTTCGCCGGAAAATATTCCGGTAACCGGATTCTGGAGAAACCTCCATTGTTGGAGGTGGTGTTCTTCGAAGCATTCATACGAAGAACAGCGTAGATGGTGATGAATAGTAACGTTTTGATCTTCAAAATCTTAAAACTTTTCAGAAAAATGTTTTTGGGTCAAATTTTTATAAAATTTTTCTAAAATTCAGATTTCTTTTAATTATTATTATTTTAACTTCTAAAAATTAAATTTAATTAGTTAATTTTTTTTAAATAATAATTTAATTGATTTAATTAATTGATTAATTCATTTTAATTGATTAATTATATTAATTAATTATTATTTAAATATATAATTGACTTCATTGAATTTAAATCTTTTTATTATAAAAGATTTATTATTTTTATGAGTTGATTAATGAATAATTAATTTGAATAATCAATTAATTTGATTATTAATTGAATTATTCTTATTAATTACGTATTAATTAAACCGTTTATCCGTTTTCAACGAGAAAAGTATTTCTGGAATTAGAAAAACGACCCGGTTCTTATAAAAATAGTTTTAAGTTAAAATTCAACTTTTAAATTTGGATCGACTTTTTACCAAACCTTTTTATTGAGTCGGTTATATCCGGTAATTAGGGTTTTGACCCGTTTTCTGTTTTAAAAATATTAGATAAAATCTTTTTATGATCTGATCAAACGTGCTATGTGACTATGTGAATTGCGTGTTATTATTCTTTGATTATCTATTAGTGATTTGTAAATATTCTATGAATAATTTGAGTGCTCTTTTATTTGTGAGCCGTATATGCTATGTGTTAATTGGTTATGTGACAGGTATATATGTATTTAATTCGAGGATTAATGATTATCTCTAGGGTTAATTATTGTCTTGAGGATTAATGACTTATTTCGAGGATTAATTGTTATCTCGAGGATTAATCGTGTCTTGAGGATTAATTGATTTTCATGTTTCTTTATTGAGGAATAAGATAAATGTTTTGAGGATTATTTATAGATTGAGTTGGACTAAGTTGAATGCATAAATGTTTAATTCGAGGATTAATTGGTAAATATTGACTTAGGAATGTCAGCGGAGTTAAGTTGGTATGAGACGAAGAAAGTTGGAGATGGATGCAGTATTGTGTAGATTGTAATAAAGAAGGTTGGAGATGGAGGCAGTATTGTTTATGGAGTTGATGGTTTACTTGTGAGGTGTTTTAACACCGGGAAAACGCCTATGTTCAAAGGGGACATTTCCAATTATTTTCTTCGGACAAAGATATTGAAGTAGACGTGCAGGCTCGATGTCAACGGATCAGACTCGTGACAATCGCAAGAGCGTCAAACCAGCGAATAATCAACAGAGGATATGATGACGTAAGATAGAAGAAGAAGGTAGACGGGTTACCTCGACTTTGCGCAATAGCTGAAGACCAGAGGCAAGTATTTTCTTTTTCATCTTAAACACTGTTTATTTTATATTTCATTGATTCATATCATGACGAATAGCTATTGTTCAGAGCTATTTGTGATTCTTAAATATTTTTGTGCGAACTCAGTTGCTTGATATTGGTATCCTGATGTGGGGAAATTGTTTAAGATAAACTCTTCATATCCTTATTATCGTAGTAAATAATAGGGATGTGAACTGTATGTGAAACTAAGCATTTCCTGTTGAATTCGGAAATTGCTCTATTGGATTGGAAGATGGTAAAGCGTAGGAGGCCATGGTTGCTACTATGGTCCAGCAATATTTAAGGAGGATATGGTAACCATACCATCTTCCTATAGGCTAACATTACTTGCCTATTTTGGTACCCTTATTTGAAATCCGGGTTATACACACGGGTATAGAAATGTACCGGTGGTAGTATAAAGGGTCCCATTGCTTTTGAACCTGATCAGGGGGCAATGGGTTTTGTTTTTTTTATATATCCAATCCATATCGCCAGAATGGCTATTATATATTGTGAATTGGCAGATGATTCATTTTTATGACATGCCAAATGATTTTAGTTATGATTTGAATTATATCACAGTTGTTGATTTAGTTTCTCTATAAACTGCTTTACATTTCAGTTGATTTTATGCCCCACTTATCCTGATTTTATATCAAAATTTTTATACGCTTGCTGAGCATTTCTTTCGCTCATACTTGCTGTTGTAAATCCTAACATTTCAGTAAGGTAGTTTGGCGAGATGTATCCGCACAACTTAGAAAGAGAAGAAGCGTGATGCTATTTCGAAGATGACTTGGCTCAGGATGTCTGGATTTAGTGTAAGATCTATTTTATATAATTGAGTTCTAATATTTATTATTATTATGTACTGGTCTGGTTAGCCTGGCGTACTTCTTATCGAAGTTACATCAGTGGTTTAAGATTTGATCCAAGAGAATGTTGAGAATGAATGTTTTTTTTTATCTAATGGAATTTGGATTCTTGTTTCTAGCCCTATAACCTTAAAAGATCTTGGTATGTTTGGGGTCATAGATGTTATATTTCCATTGTTGGACAATCACAAGTGAGTGATTATTATTAACCAGATGTTTTATTTTGAGGATTTTTGCGTGACAACCAAATCTTCTGACCCCGGATTTGGGGGGTGTCACAGTTGGTATCAGAGCTGAGGTTATAGTAAACTAGAAACGAGAGTGTGTAGGAGTGTGTATAGCTAAGTAAGGAACGTCAGAGCTCATGTAGAGTTCGTGTTGGACTATTGGGTATAGTACCAATTAGTAAGTTAAGATTGGGGTACTCGTTTGAGATAGTTGTGGTGAACTGGATAGACCGCCTGGAGAATGGAGATGTCTACTGTGGAATCTTCAGAGATTATTACGAGTTGACGATGGCAAACGATATCGATATCCTTAAAAACGTGGAACGGAAGAAGTTTAAATTCGAATGACGAGCTATCGAAGGAATTGGCAAAGAAGGCATAAGTAGTGACCTTGGCAATACCTTTTCTTTCTATGAATTATTTTGATATCCCTCCTAAAGAGGTATTCGTTAAAAGATATATCTCCTCTTCTAAACAGTGACAATTTGATACTTATGTTCAATCTCCATTTTGAATCTCAACTGTTTCAGTGGTTACTATGAAACCTATTTTTAAATTTCTGAGACTTTCAACTTTTTGTTTTCTCCAATGATTAATAACCTTATTTGCAATATAGTACCACTTGTTCGGTACTTTCTTCCTGGTTCTTCTTTTCGGAAAATAACAAATTTGGAATTCCTTTCATATTTCTCTAATCCTACTGAGACGAACAACCCTATTTATAGGGGACACCAGGTATATCTGTCTGTGTGATAGAAGTTGGATGGGACGCCATCACTGGTGTGTTGTGTATTACAAGAAGGCCGATCACCTTTAATTGTAAATGTCGGAGCTAAGACACACAACGTCGGGTTCATGTGATCATATTGATCTCTCAGTTATTCTCTTATTTCAAATCAGGTTGCTTTAAAATTCATAAAATTCATAACCACAATTGTGGAACATTTGTTATGATATGGAATCTGTTCTCCTCAGAATTTCATGATTCTTGTTATCTCTATTGAATTTCAAGGGTATGCCAATCAGGTCAGGATAAGCGAAATTCGCAGATAGAAATTAGATTCGCAACGGAATCGCCAAGAGTAAGAGCAGGTCCTAAAATGATAAGAATATCAGTGGCATGTCAATGGAATCAGTTCACTCTCTCTCTCTCTCTCAAGGATATTATGTTAATGGAAAGTTGGCCGAGCCATATTTGGAACGAATAACGATAGGTTGTAAGACTTCAGTGATAACTGTCTCAGATAGAGACCAGGTAGTGAATTGAGATTTTGGAGAAGTTTTTTTTACGAAGGAACACTATCCCCAGTTTTGTAAAGCAAGTGTTGATAGTGAAGGAGTTAAGAACCCCACTAGTTGCTTTAGCTGATTCCGAGGACGGAATCCTTATAAGGGGGGAAGAATGTAACGACCCGAAAAATTACGTGTAATTTATTATATTAAAATATATTTTTAGTTGATTTTAATGTGTGTTAGTTTATTTTTAATGCATTTACACGCATTATGATTTTTATTAAATAGGAAAATTATCCCATACATGTTATGTGACTTCCGTGTATCATAGAATATTTTATTCTATTTTTCTGTAATTTTTATATTTTTAGAATACAGTTATTTCGCATTTTAATTTTCGGACCCAGCCCCTGTATTGGATTCGAGGCCCTGTTTTTCATAAAATTATTTTCATATAATAATGGGATGTTCAAAAATGTATTATGTTGTAATTTTTGTAAAATTCATAATTTTTGGGGAATTTTGGCATATATATTATATTTGTTTAAAAATAAAATTTTTACATTTTTATCCCATAAAAATTATTTTTAAGGCTTAATGATTTTAATTAGGGGTTAAAAATATTTTTGGGGTATTAATTTTCGATTAATATATATAGGAATCAGAATTATTTTTTATTTATTAAAAATTCATAAAAATCAGATTTTATATAAATTAATAAATATAAAAATATATTTTCTCTCTCCTGTTCTTGAGGATCAAATCCAAATTTGAAGGTGTTGTAGACATCTGATTTTGGCGATCTTGTAGTCGAATCGAAGCTCTCAATACCCTCTTTCATAATCCATCAACGGATTTCAGTTTGGGTAAATTTTCGATTTTATATAAAATTTTGAAGAATTCTGCCGAATTAGGGTTCATCTTACAATTTGGGGTTTTCATTTTCTGAGCTTTTCCAGTGAAAATGATGATGATTATAGCTTTATTTGGATGCTATGAGTCTAAATATGTGATCAATTTCATCATTCTAATGCCCGATTTACAAATTCGAAATTATGGTTCTTGAGCAAATTAGGGCTTTTTAATTGGTGCATTGTTTGCTTGTTTTGATGATTCCAATAGCTTTATATGATCATTTATAGTCGATTCATGTAGTTAATTGTATCATTCTATTGTTGTATTGTGATATTTGAGTTTTAAGTTTAATTAGTTTATTTAATCGATTCGTTCGTGCGTTGTGATGATTGTTCGTGTTAGAGGTGTTAGGGGTTAGATTGTATGAGTTATAAGCTTCATTTTGTGATGTTAAACACGCGATTTCGTTTAGAAATGAAGGAGAACGATTTCGGACCGAATTTGGGTTCAAGCTCGCCGGAATTTGGTCGCGTTTTTGTTGTTTTCGTTGGCACGGTTGAGTTTGTCGTGAAATTTTAGTCAAGATCCGTATTTTACACGCTTGATTTGGCTTAGTTTTGTGAAAGTTATGGTCGCCGGAAGTTCGCCAGAAAATATTCCGGTAACCGGATTCTGGAGAAACCTCCATTGTTGGAGGTGGTGTTCTTCGAAGCATTCATACGAAGAACAGCGTAGATGGTGATGAATAGTAACGTTTTGATCTTCAAAATCTTAAAACTTTTCAGAAAAATGTTTTTGGGTCAAATTTTTATAAATTTTTTCTAAAATTCAGATTTCTTTTAATTATTATTATTTTAACTTCTAAAAATTAAATTTAATTAGTTAATTATTTTTAAATAATAATTTAATTGATTTAATTAATTGATTAATTTATTTTAATTGATTAATTATATTAATTAATTATTATTTAAATATATAATTGACTTCATTGAATTTAAATCTTTTTATTATAAAAGATTTATTATTTTTATGAGTTGATTAATGAATAATTAATTTGAATAATCAATTAATTTGATTATTAATTGAATTATTCTTATTAATTACGTATTAATTAAACCGTTTATCCGTTTTCAACGAGAAAAGTATTTCTGGAATTAGAAAAACGACCCGGTTCTTATAAAAATAGTTTTAAGTTAAAATTCAACTTTTAAATTTGGATCGACTTTTTACCAAACCTTTTTATTGAGTCGGTTATATCCGGTAATTAGGGTTTTGACCCGTTTTCTGTTTTAAAAATATTAGATAAAATCTTTTTATGATCTGATCAAACGTGCTATGTGACTATGTGAATTGCGTGTTATTATTCTTTGATTATCTATTAGTGATTTGTAAATATTCTATGAATAATTTGAGTGCTCTTTTATTTGTGAGCCGTATATGCTATGTGTTAATTGGTTATGTGACAGGTATATATGTATTTAATTCGAGGATTAATGATTATCTCTAGGGTTAATTATTGTCTTGAGGATTAATGACTTATTTCGAGGATTAATTGTTATCTCGAGGATTAATCGTGTCTTGAGGATTAATTGATTTTCATGTTTCTTTATTGAGGAATAAGATAAATGTTTTGAGGATTATTTATAGATTGAGTTGGACTAAGTTGAATGCATAAATGTTTAATTCGAGGATTAATTGGTAAATATTGACTTAGGAATGTCAGCGGAGTTAAGTTGGTATGAGACGAAGAAAGTTGGAGATGGATGCAGTATTGTGTAGATTGTAATAAAGAAGGTTGGAGATGGAGGCAGTATTGTTTATGGAGTTGATGGTTTACTTGTGAGGTGTTTTAACACCGGGAAAACGCCTATGTTCAAAGGGGACATTTCCAATTATTTTCTTCGGACAAGGATATTGAAGTAGACGTGCAGGCTCGATGTCAACGGATCAGACTCGTGACAATCGCAAGAGCGTCAAACCAGCGAATGATCAACAGAGGATATGATGACGTAAGATAGAAGAAGAAGGTAGACGGGTTACCTCGACTTTGCGCAGTAGCTGAAGACCAGAGGCAAGTATTTTCTTTTTCATCTTAAACACTGTTTATTTTATATTTCATTGATTCATATCATGACGAATAGCTATTGTTCAGAGCTATTTGTGATTCTTAAATATTTTTGTGCGAACTCAGTTGCTTGATATTGGTATCCTGATGTGGGGAAATTGTTTAAGATAAACTCTTCATATCCTTATTATCGTAGTAAATAATAGGGATGTGAACTATATGTGAAACTAAGCATTTCCTGTTGAATTCGGAAATTGCTCTATTGGATTGGAAGATGGTAAAGCGTAGGAGGCCATGGTTGCTACTATGGTCCAGCAATATTTAAGGACGATATGGTAACCATACCATCTTCCTATAGGCTAACATTACTTGCCTATTTTGGTACCCTTATTTGAAATCCGGGTTATACACACGGGTATAGAAATGTACCGGTGGTAGTATAAAGGGTCCCATTGCTTTTGAACCTGATCAGGGGGCAATGGGTTTTGTTTTTTTTATATATCCAATCCATATCGCCAGAATGGCTATTATATATTGTGAATTGGCAGATGATTCATTTTTATGACATGCCAAATGATTTCAGTTATGATTTGAATTATATCACAGTTGTTGATTCAGTTTCTCTATAAACTGCTTTACATTTCAGTTGATTTTATGCCCCACTTATCCTGATTTTATATCAAAATTTTTATACGCTTGCTGAGCATTTCTTTCGCTCATACTTGCTGTTGTAAATCCTAACATTTCAGTAAGGTAGTTTGGCGAGATGTATCCGCACAACTCAGAAAGAGAAGAAGCGTGATGCTATTTCGAAGATGACTTGGCTCAGGATGTCTGGATTTAGTGTAAGATCTATTTTATATAATTGAGTTCTAATATTTATTATTATTATGTACTGGTCTGGTTAGCCTGGCGTACTTCTTATCGAAGTTACATCAGTGGTTTAAGATTTGATCCAAGAGAATGTTGAGAATGAATGTTTTTTTTTATCTAATGGAATTTGGATTCTTGTTTCTAGCCCTATAACCTTAAAAGATCTTGGTATGTTTGGGGTCATAGATGTTATATTTCCATTGTTGGACAATCACAAGTGAGTGATTATTATTAACCAGATGTTTTATTTTGAGGATTTTTGCGTGACAACCAAATCTTCTGACCCCGGATTTGGGGGGTGTCACAACTGGCCCTAGAGGCTGTGTGGTATGTCTTGATTTAGTTTTGATTAAAATTGAGGGATTGTGACCCCGGGATAGTCCAACTTACAAAAAGGCTAATTCACAAAGTTTTCTTAAAAGAAGAATTTAATTCCTTATTGTATGGTTTTAAAATGTTATTTATCAAAGATTAATTGTTGGATTCATTTTATTATGTGTTTATCTGCGAGGAGTTGCAATGAGATCACAAGTCTTAAGTGTCAATATTTAAGGACTTGTGTAATTCTCTTCAACTAGTTCCTCGGGCTTACGAATATCAATGATTAACTATCACGAGTATACTTAATATACTTGATTGATGTGATCATTGATATAGCGTAAGTAATAGTTAATGCTAGGGGTTGTTTCCTAGGGCTTACGAATATCAATAATTGATTGTCATGTGTATCATTAAAATGCGTGAGTGATACGATTATTGATGTAGCGTAAGTAGTAGTTAATGCTAATATAAATTATTATGTGTTTACTGCATGTCGAGGTAGAATTTCTTATGTGCTAGGTGCCGCATGTCTGGGCAGGTACTTTCTTTATTTGTGCACTTTTATGTTGCTGCAAGTTGAGGCAGCTTGATTTTTGGTAAATATATAGTTAAAACTCCTTGAGTTGTTGAATTGAAAAATAGGTGGATAGTCCGATAAACGAATACTACATGCCGAAATTTTCTAAAAATCCCCTGCAAATCTATTTAAAACCTATTTAACTTATTTAATTTCAATGCTTGAAGGTGTGTTATGATTACTAAGGGTTTAAGTATATGTATCAGTGGATTATTTCGAGAATATGTCATGGTTTTAAGTATTAAGTGGTTGTGTTGTTTTGAAATGGTTATGTGATGTGTTTATGTGACTTAGTTGATTATAGTAAGACTATTATGTGAATATGAATGAATATGACTATATGTATTTTGTATATGTAAGCGTTATAGGACGTGCATGGGTAGAATAGAGCAAACGATGAGGTTTTGCTTGAATTAGTACTGAAATGGTATTTGACCTTGAAAATGGTTCGAATAGGAAACCTGGCCAGGGATAGAGCGCGGGTAATCTGAAAGATGAACAGAAGGACGAGTATCAAAGCCGATGGGTGAATAGACGTGGAGATTGATGAGTTACGAAGTAGGAAAGGGAAGTAGGGCCAAATAGAAGGCTAGCAACTAAAGGCTATCATGAAACTGAGTTGGGGATCAAGGTGAAAATCAAGAATTTCGTAAATCGAGGCAAGTGCTATTGCTCCTCACTTATTTTTCAAGTGATTCAATTTCGCTCTTTTTGCATGTAGAATGATTTGGTTAAGTTGTGTCTAGAAAATGAAATACCTCTTCGATTAGTGTGCAAATACTGTTTTCTTCCGATATAGTTCAAGTGTGAACTTTCAAATGATTTCACAAACAACCTTTTTCTTCAAAAATATTTCAATCATCGTACGTTATTGGATTCCCCAGTGGAAGGCCAATTCTTTTATTTTCTTTGAAAATGTTTGAAGAATTTTCCAAATAAAGAACCATCCTAGACTTTAAACCCTTACGAAAACCTGCCAGCGTAATCCATGATTTTCAATATATTATCACCAACGGATTTCCATTTTTAAAATGTTTTCCCTGTATCATATCAAATTTGTCGATACTAGAAGATATTGTTGCTTCCTTATTAACTCTTAATCATGAGTTGTTATTCTGGACGTGAGTTTCCAGTTGTTTGGTTGATAAAGGTTGTCGATAGTCCCAACACCTATTGTGATGGATATAGAATTGGAAATGTTTTTAAAAGTGGCCCTTGGGGCGTAAAACCCTTCGGGGTGGGACCTTATTATGGTCGGAAGTTAAGGCCAATGTGTGTCATGGATCCAATTAAGGACATTGCTGTGTGCGTTTGTCCGGGGTTAGTGCGTGACTGATCAGCAGCCTAACCTTGATATTTTTTTTTAAAAAAAAATTCCAATTCTAATCTATACTCTGAAATTGAGATGTTCAGTTCTTGACTCCTTGGAAGTCTGTTTTAAGAATATTTTGATATCAGAACCCTTGTCAGTTCTAGTTCCGGATGCACCTTATGAATGGTGAATTGTTGGCCCTCGTGGCAATCTAAAAGCTGATATAACTGATTTCTTCATAGAATGAAATGAAACCCCTTTGTTTATCAGATTTGTCATCATTATTGAAATTGTTATCACTATTGCACTTGCTGAGCATTATTGGCTCACTCTTGCTTGTTTGTTTTCTTCAGTTAATAGAGAGGATTAGTGGACCTAGTAATGGTCAGTGGTGTTGCTTTCCAGCAGCGAGAGGAGACGATCGGGTTATGGAATCTCGTCGAATAGTGATTGAGAATTGGTCAAGGTTGGACATTTAGATCGTCAGAAATCTCATGTAGTTATAAAAATTGTATAACAGTTTTATTCTGAAAATGGTTGTAAATTTATAATTCGATAGTTGGTTTCATATCATAGCCTGTAAGCGATCTTGGTTAAGGGGTTTTTATTATTTTATGTTGTTTATATCCAGGGTTGTATAATATGGTTTGTGGTTAGTGGCCCCATATCTGCACCGCGGATTATGGGATGCTACACTCAAGAGACCTTCGCTTAGACCTGGACGAGCAATGAGGAAATAAGAATTGTCACAAAAATATGGATAGTGATATATTCTTAAAGTTGGAACCCCGGTTGGAATTGATATATTTTTTGTTAAGCAAAAGGAGTCCGGTTCCAGACCCTCAATAGACCGCAGCTTAGGACTTAAGGATTTATTTATATTAATAAATATTTATTTATTTGGAAAATTATATTATAAATATAAAATAATATTATATATTTATTAATATAATTTTTGGATTAAAATAATTATTTATTAGTTAAAGATTATAAGCTGTGCGGGTTAAAAAGCATTTTACGGAGCCCGTCTCTAATAGGACAAAATAGGCCCCGGTTGTGAGAATATGTTTAGCAGGTCAAGTTCATTTGTTTTTTAAATCAAAAAGAAACAAGCAAGAGTTAGGCGCCGCTCGGGTTGGTAACGCGTTGTGCTGTTTTGCTTTCCGCTCATTTCTTTATTGTTTGACACAGCTTAGAATGTAAGGATATATTTATATTAATAAATATTTTATTTAAGTAGAAAATTATATTCATAAATATCTAATAATATTAGATATTTATTTTTATAATTTCTAAATTAAATTAATTATTTATTAATGAAAGATTATAAGTTGTGCGGGTTAAAAAGCATTTCTACGGAACCCGTTCAAAAATGTTAGCAGCAGCCCACGTGAATTGTTTACAAAGTGAATGGTTGACAAGTTTATTTAACAAAGGAATTACAATCTGTATTGCAAATGATTCAAATGAATTACTTTGCAAAAGCAAAAGTTAGGCACCTCCTGTATGGTTGTCGGTTGCAACTTCAATTGCTTGACAGCGAGTGGTCCGCACGCGCCAAGAAAAAGTCCAGAAAAATAGAGCGCGCGTGTCTTCACCTACCTGGTCTAAGATTGGTTTCAGTATGGCAGCTAATATTATTCATTTGATAAAAGTAAACAAGAGTAGGCAGCCACGTGAAAGTTGGCGGCGAGGTTTGACAACGCGCTATTTTTTCAGTCCTGTTTTGATGCTAAACGTGGGCTTATTTCTCCTATAAATAAGAAATGATTTGCATAGAACAAGAGATTCGGATAACTGTATTTTTCAATTGTACTCTCTCCAAAATTTATCAGTTTCCTTTGTAATTTTATTTTTAATTCATACACTTTAATTTTCCGCAAAGTTCTATTTCGGTTGAAGATTATAAGGGGATTACATGGAGTGCTCCTTTATTTTATTGGAAACTATTTCAGGAGGAGATTCTTCAAGTTGTATTTTCTTCACTCTAAACTCTTTTAATCATGATTTTACCCATTAATATATGCTTATTTTCTTTATCTAGCATGTGTAACTAATTCTATAATCCGAGAATTAGGTAGTATTCATTGGTGATACATATTTGTTTGATTGTGATGTGAATTCTCTACTTCGCTAATCTATTATTGAGGGCTTAACCCAATTAAGGGAGTAGTTAACCTTTAATTGTATTCACGGTTGCATTTATTTTAGGTGTTGTATCTCTTGAAAATTATGGTGTGATATTTTCGGTTATATATTAATTATTGTAAGATATGTTTAAAATTGAAAAGGAAATGTGTTTTAATTCGAAAAGAAATATTAATAATCGAAAGATATGATACGACTGATGTTTTTAGGTGTTTATAAACGGTAATTTCTTCAACTAAAAGTAATTGTGAAAATGGCAATCGACTACTTACCATTAATTTTATAATATTAATTAAAAAAATGCAATTGTCTGATTACCATTAATTTTATTATGGTAATCAACTAATTACCATTAATTATATTTTGTTATTATTTATTTTAGGTGTTATATTTTTCTTAAAAATTGTGGTGTGATATTTT
This sequence comes from Kitagawia praeruptora, assembly GCA_037693485.1. Classification (NCBI taxonomy): domain Eukaryota; kingdom Viridiplantae; phylum Streptophyta; class Magnoliopsida; order Apiales; family Apiaceae; genus Kitagawia; species Kitagawia praeruptora. Next base: position 137,758,762 of record CM075351.1, on the reverse strand, counting down.
TGGCTATATATTAATGATGGTAAGATTTGGTTTAAATTAAAAGGGGAACGTTTTTTAATTCGAAAGGAAATATTAATGATGGAAAAATATGATACGCTTGATGTTTTTAAGTGTTGATAAAAGGTAATATCTCGACTAATTACCATTAATTATATTATGTTATTATTTATTTTAAGTATTTTATTTTTTTATAATGAAGGATAAATAAGTAAATTCACGAAGTACCAAAAAACAGGTACCAAAAAATAGGTACGATTTTCAATTTATTATATTAATAATTGAAAAATATGGTGTGATATTTTTTGGTATATATTAATGATTGTAAGTTTTGTTGTAAATTAAAAACGTAACGTGTTTTAATTAGAAGGGAAATATTAATGATTGAAAGATATGACACGATTGATCATTTTAGGTGTTTATAAAAGGTAACATCTTCAACTAAAAATAATTGTGAAAAAGGTAATCAACTAATTAACATTAATTATATTATGTTATTATTTATTTTAGGTGTTATATCTCTTGAAAATTATGGTGTGATATTTTCAGTTATATATTATTTATTGTAAGATTTGTTTTGAATTAAAAAGGTAACGTGTTTTAATTCGAAAAGAAATATTAATGATCGAAAAATATGATACGACTGATTTTTTAGGTGTTTATAAATGGTAATATCTTCAACTAAAATAAATGTGAAAATGGCAATCGACTACTTACCATTAATTTTATAATATTAATGTAAAAAAGGCAATTGACTAATTACCATTAATTTTATTATGTTAATCGACTAATTACCATTAATTATATTATGTTATTATTTATTTTAGGTGTTATATTTTTCTTGAAAATTATGGTGTGATATTTTCGGGTATATATTAATGATTGTAAGATTTGGTTTAAATTAAAAAGGGAACGTGCTTTAATTCGAAAGAAAATATTAATGATGGAAAGATATGATACGATTGATGTTTTTAGGTGTTGATAAAAGATAATATCTCGACTAATTACCATTAATTATATTATGTTATTATTTATTTTTGGTGTTTTATTTTTTTTATAATGAAGGGTAAATAAGTAAATTCACGAAGTACCAAAAAACAGGTACCAAAACTTTTAATGTTTCGGCTTTTATATAATACTAGCTTATAACCCGTGCAAAGCACGGGTTTCTTTTATTTTTTTGTAATTTATTTATAGTGTAATATGATATCATAAATATTAATTTTAATATGTTATTGAATGAATGTGAACCTTAAATCTTTGTATATAATAATTTCAAAAAATAAAAATAAATTAATATGTTGTTGGCGGGAATCGAACCATAGACCTCTCTATATAACAATTTTTAGTACTGTTATATCTAACGGTCATGATCTACTTGAATTGAAGATCCAATGGTTATGAATAGTTTGGTTAACCAAACTACAAATTACAAAAGATCGATTATAATAATATAGTATAGATATATGATATCTTTATTAAAAGTAAACGCCTTTTAAATGAAAAATGCAATACACTAATTATCGTTAATGATTAGAAAATTTTGTTTTAAATTAAAAGGTGACGTGTCTTTTAAATGAAAAAGGCAATAAGCTAATTATCCTTAATGATTAGAAGATTTTGTTTCAAATTAAAAGGTAATATGTTTTATTAGAAAGAAATATTAATGATGGGAAGATACGCTATTTTAGGTTTTTATAAAGGGTAATATCTTTAATTAAAAATAAATGCCTTTAAATGAAAAAGGCAATATTATCAATAAATACATTATTTTATTAGTTATTTATTTTAATAATTAGGATAACCGAACCGAAAATCAAAACTTTGAATGTTTCAGAACTTTAATTTTTATTTTTAACCCGTGCACGGATTTCTTTTGATATGCAATAAATTTTATTTTATGTTACAATCATATTTTTACATAATCATTATTTTCAATAATTTATTTAAATTTTAGTAATTAATAAAAATTTATTTAATGATATGCATGGTTTAAAACATATATTATAAAATTTTAAAATAAATATGTTATTGACGGAATTCGAACCTTAAAATTTTAGTAAATTATCTTAGTCATATAATATATCTAATCATTAGATCTAACATTTATACTCATGTTTACGGATTATACTAATGTTTCCTTATTATAAACAACGTATATGGAATTTTAATATATTTTATTAATAATTAGAAAATATAGTGTGATATTTTCGGGTATATATTAATGATTCTAAGATTAGTTTTAAATCAAGAAGGTAAGGTGTTTTAATTAGAAAGGAAATATTAATGATTGGAAGATATTATATGATTTGATGTTTATAAAAGGTAATGTTTTCAAGTAAAAGTAAATGTGAAAAGGGCAATTGGCGATGACCCTAAATGCCCACCTCCCAAAACAATTTGCCCGAAATACCCATATCCAATCAGTATGGCCCTAAATACCGACCGGACACGCATTTGAGAAAGGAGTGTCCGAACACGCATGTCAGAAACGAGCATCCTTCACAAAACTAAATTCTACAGTCGTCAACAGTATGTTGGACACGCATTTTGAATATGCGTGTGTCGAGACACGCATGTCCAACATGCGTGTCTGATGCCACTGTTCATCGCCCTCAAGCTCCAGCCGGCGTCTTTTTCCGATCAAACCTTTGACGAATCCATTCAGTACCTTACAAGCATCTTCCATCATCATTCCATACATCAAAATGTTTGTATTTTCATCCTCTAGAAGCCTATATCATTGGATTTTCGTTTGTTTCATCGGAATCGAAAGCCCCAATTCATATCTTTTTCCCGATTCATTTTCCGATGTGTTCATCCACGCCCCTGCGGGGCCAGAAATCAATAAATGAGTATGGTAAGTTGAAGAGGGAGCCGTGGCCATGGTTTTCATGTCCTCGGTTTTGTTGGAGGTGGCCGGAATGTAGAGAAAAGTTTGAGGCGATTTTTTGGCGAATTTGAGCTCCAGAGCACGCCGGCGATGCAACTGAAACAAAGACGTCATATGACGTCATCACGCATCTCTAAGATGCGTGACACCTTATACGCATTTCAGAAATGCGTATCCCATGTCACGCATTTCAGAGATGCGTGACTGGTGGGTATTTCGGGTCGGAGCTCCCGACTTTCAGCATTTTAGGCCATCAGTCCCCAAATCTAGGCATTTTGGGCATTTTCTCTTGGCTAATTACCATTAATTATATGATATTATTTATTTTAATAAATAGGATAACCAAACCGAAAACCAAAACTATTCTAATAAATAGGATAACCAAACCGAAAACCAAAACTCTCAAAACTTTTAATGTTTCAGCTTTAATATAATAGTACTAGCTTAAAACCCGTGCGATGCACGGACTTTTTTAATTTTAAATAAATTTTTTCATTAATTTGAATTAATTTTTTTAAGACATGATTTTTGAAGGCTTAAATTTTAAAATGAGATGATTTGATAATAATTATATAAATATTATCCGTGATATTTCTAGAAAATGAGGGATTTTAGTTAGAAAATATAGGTAGGTTTTAGTTGAAAAGGATAATCGGTTAATTATTAGTAATTATAAAATTATTATTATTTTATTAAATCGAATCACACGTGATATAATTGGAAAAAAGAGATCTTAGTTAGATAATATTAGAAATGTAACATGTTTTAGGTGAAAAATGTAATTGATTAATTTATAATATTTATAATTTAATTATGTTATTTAACTAAATAAAATTGTTCATAGTGTTTTTAGAAAAGGAGAAATTAATGTTGCCCGTGATATTTCTAGAAAAGGAAGGATTTTAGTTAAAAAATATATAAAAGATAGTATGTTTTAACTGAAAAAGGTAATCGGTTAATTGTTAGTATTACAATATTATTATTTTATTTTATTAAATAGAACGACCCATGATATAACTGGAAAAAAAGAGATTTTAGTTAGAGAAAATAGAAAAAGTAACGTGAAAATTAATAAGACAACATGTTTAAGGTGAAAAAGGTAATTGATTAGTTTATAGTAATTATAATTTTTATTATGTTATTTTTACTAAATAAAATTGCTAGTAATATTTTTAGAAGAGAAGATATTAATGTTGCCCGTGATATTTCTAGAAAAAAGGAATTTTAGATAGAAAATATGATACGTTTTAGTTGAGAAAGGTAATCGATTAATTATTAGTATAATAATAATAATAATAATATTATTATTATTATTATTATTTATTACATGGAACCTCTCATGATATAATTGGAAAAATAGAGATTTTATTTAGAGAAAATAGAAAATGTAACGTGTTTTACTTGAAAAAGGTAATTAATTAGTGTTGTGGAATAAAAAGTAGGTTATCGAATTGCGGCTAGGGTTTGTGTGTATTTAATGCTAAGGGGTTGGTGAGCTTCGAGCTTTAATGGTTGCTCTCGTGTTCGTGGCTGAATCTGCCTACGTATTTTGATGAATATCAAAGATCAAGCCAAAAACGTAGTTCTAGGTGATGGTGCCCTCGGGGCTATGACGGCGAGGGCTCACCTAGGACGCAGTGGCTTGTATGTCCTTATTCGAGGATTAAGCCTAAAACGTAAGTGACGTATTGAGCTCTGCCCAAAACGTTGTGTATGAGAATGAGGGGTCAGGCCTTTATATAGGCTGAGGAGCCTTAGAATCGTAGTAGGGTTAGGTGACTTGGTGGGCAAGTCAGCCTTGAGGAAGGTTCTAGACTCCTACAAGGTAGGAGTCTGTTTCCTTGTATGACTGTATGCCTTGGAGGCTACTCTTTGTAGAGATAATGTCTTTATCTGACACTTATTGCTGAGCTGTTTATCACCCCTAATATTAATTACGAAATTAATATTTAATTAGGGTTTCGGGCCTCATTAATGGGCTTCATATTTGGACCAGGCTAGGTCTAATTAATGCATCATTAATTATGTCTTTAGGGCTTATTTTTAGCCCATATCATTTGCCCCCCAACTTCTAGGAAAACTGATCAGGTTTTCGTAGAAGTTATATTTGCCTTAATCGAGACTCGGGGTCGTTTTTATCCCTTACCTGGGTCTTTTCAATTTTCCTACCCTTATATGGGGACTTTGGTTTACACTAGTGTTTCTCATATATCTCCTTTTTGTAAAGTGTGGAGCGACCTACACATTTACGACGATTGGCCGTATTCGAGGCTTTAACTTGTGCTTGCTTCTATCAATTCATAGAGCTTTTATGCATTATTAGCATAAATTATTGCTCAATTTTCAAGGAAATATTTTTATAATTTTTTTCTTATTGTTCTGTACTTTTCCTAATTTTTTTAGGATTTTTCGTGTACTCACAAGTATTTTTCTTATTTATTCCTAATATTTTAGGAATTTTCTGGTACCCACAGGTATTTTTCTTAATTGTTCCTAATATTTTAGGAATTTCCTTGTACCCACAGGTATTTTTCTTAATTGTTCCTAATATTTTAGGAATTTCCTTGTACCCACGGGTATTTTTCTTAATTGTTCCTAATATTTTAAGAATTTTTTGTGTACCCACATGTATTTTTCTTAATTATTCCTAATAATTTAGGAATTTTTATGTACCCACGGGTATTTTTTGGTTTATTCCTGACAATTTAAATGTGTCATTCACGAATTATTTGGTCTTTCACGAGACTTAAAATAATTTTTGGGATCTCAATCCTATGAAGTTTGTAATTTTTTGGTGTTCTCGGACAATTTTTTGAAAATAATTCGAAAATTTCAATTGAAAATATTCAATTTGTGCACACGTGCATTTTGTAGGTGCATTTTGGCAATTTTGCAAGGATTGTTTTGTCAATTAAAAAAGTCCAGGGACAAATCTGTCAGTTTTAAAACTAGAGGGATCAATATGTCGATTTATAAACTTGAGGGACCAATATGTAAACTCTGCAAAGCTTGGGGTGCTAAACTGCACTTTTTCCACCAACCTCATTTGAAGTCGTCCAAGCTCTTGTTTTGGCGATGGTCGTAGCTTTTACGAGCTCAATTTGGAGACCTCATTTGAGGTCGTGAGTTCTTTTTTTTTTTCAATCGAATTTTTTTTAATAATATTATTGAATAATATTATTTATTTTATTCAAATTTTGAATAACTTTTATACCCAAATCAGGGAAGTCCAACCCGGATAAAATTTCGCTTGAATAAAATTCGAAAATATTGAATTTGTGCACACATGCATTTTAGGGGGATTGTTTCATAATTTTTCAGGGACTCGTTTTGTGAACATAGCAAAAGTAGGGGGTACTAAATTGTACTTTTTGTAAGACCTCATTTGAGGTCCTCACAACCTTGCACAGGTCGTGACCATTTAAGAGGTGAACTACGACCTCATCCGAGATCGTGTAAGGGTCCATTTGGAGGCTGGTCGTGAGTTATGTGAGGTCAATTTACGACCTCATTTTAGATCGTCCATGGCCATGATTTGTCCCAGGTCGTAGACTTCACGAGCTCCCTCTACGACCTCACTTGAGGTCGGGTAAGGCCTCCAATTTAGGCTGGTCGTGAGGCTTACGAGCTCAATCCACGACCTAGATTGAGCTCGTGTAAGGCCTTCTTTGGACACTGGTCGTAAGACTTTAGACCTCAATTCAAGAGCTAGATTGAGTTCTTCGAATGATTAGACCTCAACTACAACCTACATTGAGGTCTTGAAGTGCTTAGTCCTTAATTCAAGAGCTGGACTGTGGTCTTCAAATGCCTTCGTTTTGACATGGTCGTGGAGCTTTATACCTTAATCCAAGAGCTGGATTGAGGTCGTGTAGTGGCCCAAATTTTTAGAGATCGTGAAGTTGCAGACCTCAATCTAAGACATGGATTGAGGTCGTGTAAGGCCTCTACTTTGGGATGGTCGCGAGGCTTACGACCTCAATTCACGACCTAGATTGAGGTCGTGTATAGGCCCAAAATATCAGTGGTCGTGAGGTCAACGATCTCAAACCACAACCTGGATTGAGCTCGTGTAAGGACCAATAATATCAATGGTCGTGAGGTCTACGATCTCAAAGCATAACCTGGATCGAGGTCTTGGAAAGACCCAATTTTTACCCAGGTCTTGAGGTTCTACGACCTCAATTACGAATTGAATTGAGTTCGCCACAAGGCTACATTTGTGGCTGGTCGTGAGGTGTGTAACCTCATTCTATGATCTCGATTGAAGTCTTTTTAAAGCCTCGTTTGTCCTAGATCTTGGGTCACCACAACCTTATCTCTGAGACCTAGAGAAGGTCAATCGTGACTTGAAATTTCAGCCCCTTGAATACATGGATTGAGGTCACATTTTTCTCCTTTAACTCGATTATTAGGCCAGCTCATTCCATGGGTATTGAAAAATCCACATCATTTTGCTCGTTGATCCGATTTGAGCTTACGATATATCGAATCGAAGCTTGTTTCAAGCTCTAACTCCATGCAATATTTTTTTTAAAACTTATTTCTCGTATTTTTTTAGCCTTTATTTGGACGGAGTTGGGCATTCACGAGCCTTCAGTCGGGTGGAACGTGGCCTATTCGAGCCTTTAGTTCCTTACAGCTAGCTTCCCTGCCTCCATGGCATCGTTTGTAAACCAGCCATTCTCAAGGTGTGCTTTGATAAGATCTATCCAGCATCCTCATATCCCGATAGGAGCAATAAGCTTAGAATCAATTGTAGGGGTTCTCAGAACTTGGAAGTAGACGCTCCCAGGATGGGTCTCGACCTCTGAAGAAGTATACTGAGATAAGGCATCGACCTTTATATTCTCCTCCCTTGGGATATACTCAACATAGCACTCGTCGAACTGGGCTATCACAGCTTTCACAATACTCAAGTATTTGGCCATATTCTTTTCTCTAGCCTCAAACTCTCCATCGACTTGTGAGACTACCATCTTTGAGTCTCCACAGACTTTCAGGTTCTTCACCCTCAGGGCTCTTGTCAATCCATGGCCGGCTATCAGAGCTTCATACTCTGCCTCGTTGTAGGTTGTTTGGAAGTCCAACTTCAAGGCGTACTCAACTGCGAACCCATCGGGGCTTTGCAGAACTAAACCTACATCACTGGTTTTTGCCCATCAAAATAGAGCATCCAATACTCCTTCTTCTCTTCCAGGGGCTTCTCACCTTGCTGACCTTCCTGGTCTAAACCACGAAGTCAGCTAGAGCCTGGACTTTGATGGCCGTCCTAGGCTTGTACTTAACATCAAATTCTCCTAGTTCGATTGCCCACTTGATGAGCCTTCAATTTAATGGAATGTGGCCTATTCGAGCCTTCAATTCCTTAGAGCTAGAAGCTTTTGGTTTCATCGAACCTTATTTCCACTTAGTCTGATCAGGTGGAGTGTCCTAACCGGATGCTCAGATATGATAAACCTTGAGGTTTGGGGTGTGCCAAGTCTAGGCACCACATTTCTTTCAAACAATTCCAGCTTGTAAGAGCCTCGTTTTTAAATTGTTATCCATTTCTGGCTACAAGGATTGGTGGAAGTCCATATCTACGTATCACACTTTCCCACATGAATTGTGTCATTTACTTGGTGGTTATCCAGGCTTGGGTTTGGCCTCAGTCTACTTCATGAAGGTATCAATTGAAACTATCAGGAACTTCCTCTGGGCATTTGCCACTGGGAATGGTGGAACTGATGGTTTTCAATATTTCAGGGGATTGATCAACAGTTGCGTGTTTTTGTATATCAATCGCACATAAATTCTGGCAACAACCATCATGCCTGGCTAGTAGAATCCAAATCGGGTCATCTTTTGGGCAAGGGTCCTGCCCCCCGAGTACTGCCCCCATATTTCCGGATGAGTTTCTTTTATGGCTAAATTCGCATTTTGAGGCCTTAGTGTTCTTCATTACAACTTTCGTGCCTCCAAGGCATTGTCGGGTAACCAACCGGTTTCGTGGAGAGCCTCTGTAGGATCTATCCAACGGATTTTGATACCTATAGGTGTTATCATCTTTTTTATCAACGCTTCGGGTCTCCAAGACTTGGAAGTAAGAACTTCCAACATAATTCTCTATCTCTGAGGAGGCAAACATAGATAGGACATCAGCCTTTACGTTTTCCTCCCTCGTAACACGCATTGAATTGAGTCAAGTTTCAAGTATTTTGTCATGGATCCAGCCCTAACCTCGAACCCACCATTCACTTTTGGTACTACTGATCTTGGGTCTCCACAGACTTTAAGGTTTTGACCCTCGGGGCTCCGGCCAAACCAAGTATGGCTATCACGGCTTTGCGTCGTTGGGGAATCATGAACCCATCGGGGTATGTTCTCACTTAATTTTGTTTTTGATTCTTCATTAAAACTGATCCAATACTCCTTGAGTACTGCTTCTGGATTCTCCTTCTTTAATCCTTTGCCCTCCCGGGGTACTACCTCCTGCCCCCCGACTTCTTGGTTGTCAATGGTGCATTCAACCACGAAGTCAGCGAGTGCATGGGGATTCATATCAACGAAGTCTATACACATCCTTTATTCTCCATTGGCTTTCTTGCCTCTGGGAAGCAAAGTTTCTTTTCTTCTGTTTCATCATCTCCCTATTCGGGTGGACGTCTAGTTTATGTAATCAATTGGGGATCGACCCTTGGCATATCAGCTTATGTCCAGGCAAACACAACATCGTCCTCATGTAGGAACACACACAATTTGCCCTTCAAGGGTTCACTCAACAATGCCCTACGTGGGTAACTTTTCAGGTTTTTCAAAAACTAGGGGAGTGAAAACCAAGTCCTCAGCGGGTTTTCCTCTTCGTTTATCATCTTCTTGGACATCCATGTCTGCAATCGGGAGGTCTTGCCCCCCCAACTTCATCTGGCCTCAAAGTGGCTGGGTAACAACTCTTTGTTATTGTTTGATCTCCTTTCTCTTCATCAACTCCATTCCATGTAGGAAATTTAATCATCATGTCTTATCTTGAGGCAACCGCCTTAAAGGCAAGCAAGCATGTCCTCCCAAGGATAACTTTGTAAGCGGAAGTTGCTTTAACCAGCAAAAGGTTCGACATATGAGTGGCCTCCCTAGGCTCTCATCCTATTATCATGGATAAACGAATAGTTTTTTTAACTCTTGACTCAACTCTATCGAACCCATAGACGGGCATGTTGGAGGGGGTCAATTGAGAATCGTTGTATCCCATCTTCGAGAATGCATCATGAAACGAGATATCCACTGATGTTCCATTGTCTATCAAGACTCCTTTCACTTACGAGTTTCCTATCACAGGTGTTATGACCAACGGGTCGTCATGGAGGCACTTCACCTCATTCCAGGTCAGAATCATTAAAGGCAAATGCCATTTCGGTTTTTGCTCGTTATAGAGCTTCTCCTATTAAGTGTATAGCTTCTCGAGCGTAAGCTTTATGAGAGCTCCTTGTATTCCTGACCGTCGTCGGGTCTTTAGAAATCATGTTTATCATCGGCCCCCCAGGGCTATGGATTGCGATCCTGATCGTCATCCTTCCTCTTATAATCTCTACTTCATAACCCTGCCTTAGGTTATCCTATTGCCCATCCTTTGAACTTATACAACCTGGTTCTTTGGATCAGAAACTTGATCTTGTGTTTCAGCTGTCTACAATCGTGAGTATTATTCTCCAATGGATTATGGAACTGGCCGTATTGATTCTTGTTTCTCTTCCTGGCATCAGCCCTTAGTGGCTTCGGCCATCAGAGATTCTTGTGTTTCTCAATGTCCATCAGGATTTGGGTGTTGGGATTATTCGAACGTGCATAGCTGGCGAACCTCCGTCCTTGATTACTCTTCTTCCAGGGAGAGTTAGAGTCTTTGTTCGAGGATACATATCCTTAACATTCTACTCGTGACCACCTTCGCTTCTTGTCATCACCTCTATTGCCTCCACCAGGGGTTGAGGCTTCCCTTACACTTTCCTCTACCTTGATAGCCACTCTATCATCCAGGTTCGGGACCTTCAAGGCTTCCTTGGTGATTCGCTTTCCATCAATGAACGGGGCGTAAATGCCCTCCTTAGTCCTTTAAAGGAGCCGATTGAGTTTGGGGGCAACCGAATATACCATCATTGTGTCATTCCCCCTAGGGTTTGAGGGAATGCCCTATACTTGATTGCGTCAATCACAGGTTAATATTATTAGTGCATTGGAGGATGTCCTCACATGATTAGTGGGATCTCCTGCCCCATCACACACCTCGATAGTGGGTGTCTTGAATTTTCTTGAGATATGTGCATTCTCTCGTTAGTGAAGGACAAGATTGGATCGTCACGATCTCTTAGAGGCATCGAGCCATCGGGATCAGCCCTTTGTGAATCAACCCTTCTCCTCCTAGGGGTATCACTAGCGTTAATAAAATAGGGGATCCTAGCCCTTGGGGGTTGCCTAGCCTGTTGTATCTGCAAGTTTTTCTTAAATTTTTGGATATGCGCTTCGTGAGCGAGTATCCTCCCTCCTGAAGTCTTGGGAGCCAATCCTTTGGATCCACGGGGCTGAGAAGGCCCTGACCCTCCTTCGAGCTTCTTGCCTGGTTCTCCATCTGAGATTGTTATCTTCATTAGTGAATGATGAATCATCAACAATATAGGTTCTGAAAAAATCATGACTCCTTCATTGGTGTTCTAGACCTTGCATACTCAATAAACCTGGGTCCTTGGTTGTTCATAGGGGGAGAGTCAGAGTCTTCGCTAGTTCGGGGATACTTGTCCCTAGCATCATACACTTGCTTGCTTGTATCAGAAGTATCTTTCCTCATGTTGTCTTCAGCCCTCATATACTTGCTTGCTCTCGGCTGGAGCTCAGTCATATCCTCTGAGGGATGCTTGGCTAACGACATCTTAAAATAGACGTTGGTCGTTCTATACTGTAAGGCGATCATGACTATCTTGTTCTCTAGATCAGAGGTACCCAATGTCTCCTTGGTGAATCTATTGATGTAATCCCTCAAGTTTTCATTCTCCCCTTGCACTACGTTATTAAGGAGAAGCAGAACTTTTCTCGTGGATTCCCCCACTAATGAACCTGCTAATGAAAGCATCGCTTAGCTCCTCAAAAGAGCAGATAGAGTTTGGGGGAAGGCGGCTGTACCAATGCTGAGCCATCCCGGCTAAGGTTTGGAGAAAAGCCCTACGCTTAAGAGCATCACTTACTGGTAGCAGAAGAAGTGCATTTGAAAAAGTTCTCACATGATTAGCGGGATCATCCGTTCCATCATAAACCTTAGTTGTAGGCATCTTAAACTTTCTTGAGATGTGAACTCTTATCACCTCCTCAGTAAACGGGGTATAGGATTGTTAGGTTTTACAATCAACACCAAGTCTACAGCCCTTGGCCTAGGGGCAGCCATCCTTGGTGCTTTAGTTAGAGGGACCTCTGTCCTTCTATCCCTCCTCAGGGTTTCATCCAAATTCACCACATGGATACTCTCCCTTGTCTGTGGGCGTCCTTGCCTCTGCGGCTCTCTTGCGATGTTTTCTTTCAACCTCAAAGGTTTGGATTCTTTCCAGGGCAGTGGTTGAGGGTCCATCGTGGATTCTTTGAGAACGCCTATGGGGTTCTCGGCTTACTCGGTGCCTCATCGGGGCTTCATCTCGATTTCTTTCTTCAGAGGAAGAATCAGAGTAAGGTCCGGAGTAATCTCTAAACCTTTGGTTGTGCCGAGAGCCTCCGACATAAGGGGGTCATATGGCTCATGAGCATGAAGTGGGGGTAGTTAGGTGATAAGTGGATTTTTATCCACTTGGAACGCCTTATTTCGACTTAAATTGATAGCTTTGTTCTCAAGTATTTGTGTTTTTTTTAATATGTTTTGTGAGAAATTGTGCAGGATGTATTCCAGGTGTGGATATTGCTTTTAGGAGGTGATATATGATATGTAGTGTCAAGAAGATCAAGTGTGGAGTTGCAATCAATAGCAGAAGAAGCAATCAGCAAAATGCAGTCTGTCAGCATGCCTTGGGCGCGGGCGCGCGGAGAGAAGAAGGAACTGGGCGCGGGCGCACGGGATGAATTGGCTGGCAGAGTTGCGCGCGCGGGCGCGGTGGCTGTAGCTTTGGCTGCGCGCGGCCGCGCGGGGGACGGCAGAAAGTTCCTGGAATCGTATTTTAATTAGGAAATTGCCGTTTTCTTCTCCTAATTCAGATAGCAATTGTTGTGGACGATTTGAAGCTTCTGGAATTCAACTTAAATAAGGGAATTGCAATTCTATTACAATTAAAGATGGAAAATTACCGGAATTCTATCCTATTTCAAATACGGTAATCGCTTGGTCAAGGAGGCACTCGGGGGCTATAAATACACACCTTGGGGCACAGAAAAATAACAATCTACACATCCTACACACTAAATTCGTTCATAGCACGAGAGAGAGAAGCCAAGGCGAGGATCGTGACGACAAGAAGATCTAGATTTAGTTTTTCTTGTATTCCTTTGTGGAGGCATTTCTTTTGGATGCTTGTTACTTTCACGGATTTGTTCACTAAACCTTATTCTATTATTATTTATTTATTCATCTTCTTTATCTTGTTTAATATCATGCTTTCGTCTAATCCCATGGTGACGAAAGGTTCGATTATGAACTAATCGTTATCGTGGGATCCTAGTGGATTTATCTATGTAGCTTAGTAGTTTGCATGCCTTAGAGATTTATGTGTGGTGAATTCTTGATATCCTCGTATGGTTAATTTTAATGCTTTTAGATGCGTAGCTAACATCTAAATTGAATTGTTAATCTCTTGCTAAACGAGAGTGGATCTTGAGATTTAGAACTTGCCATGCTAGCATAGGATAGGTTGATGTTAAGCATCATGATTTGTGGCATGAATAGAGATATTATGCTACCCTATGTGATCTAAGTGGATAACTTGTGCTTCAACCTTTATGTTTTCAAATTCTATAGAGATATAGGGTCTAAACATAATAGGTGCCTATTCATCTTCTATCTCTTTTGTGGATGTATGCATAGATTGGTACTAGTATACCGAGAGGTAACTTTTACTCTTTTCGTGTTATTCGATCAGATATCAAAACCATCGCATGTTTTAATCGAAGGCTGCAACTCTAAGTGAAGTAGATGATGAAACTAGGATTCCATGTTTATTCTCATATAAGTAATTCGATTTTAATTTTTGTCAATTAGTTAATTCTTAATTTTATAATTTGCATCTTAGCTTAATTTAGGTAATCAAAACCATATTTGTTATTTTTCTTAGCAGTGAATTAAAACCATACATTGTTGCATAGGCATATTTACTGAATTGAACACCATTCTAGATCTCTGTGGGAACGAACTTGATTTAATCATATATTACTTGTGACTACGTGCGCTTGCGTAAATTTAGCATAACAAGTTTTTGGCGCCGCTGCCGGGGATCATCGGTGTTTTTATTTCAGTTTATGTGTTTGTCAATAGTGGTCGTTAGCGTTCACTGACTCAGATTCTTACTTAGTTTGTTTGTTTCGTGGTGTTTCAGGTACTTGAGTTTGTATGCAAACACGTTCGCAAGCTCGATTACTAAGACTGGCAGAAGACGATCTTGTAGAGAATTTAGAGGATAAGGAAGAGGAGACTGAAACTACAGTAGCAATGGCAGATGCAGCAGCAGCTAAGGCTTTGAAGGACTATTCTCAGCCGAAACTCAATGACATTCAGTCGAGCATTGTTAGGCCAGCTATTGCAGCAAACAACTTTGAGATCAGGCCGGGCACAATTCAGATGGTGCAGAATTCGGTCCAGTTTGGGGGAGCTTCTACGGAGGATCCTAATATGCATGTTCGGGACTTTATCGAAATCTGCGACACTTTCAAGTGTAATGGCGTGACGGATGATGCTATCAGGTTGAGGCTTTTCCCATTCTCTCTGAGGGATAAGGCTAAGAGCTGGCTACACTCTCTACCACCTGGTTCCATTACTACATGGGAAGATCTTGCTCAGAAGTTCCTTACAAAATTCTTTCCTATGGCGAAAACTGCAGCAATAAGGAACCAGTTAACTCAATTCCAACAACAATCTGGCGAGTCCTTGTGTGAGGCTTGGGAACGCTACAAGGAGATGCTAAGGAAGTGTCCTCATCATGGCATGCCTGATTGGATGGTTATTAATGGATTCTACAATGGGTTGGGAGCACAATCTAGGCCTTTGCTAGATGCAGCATCAGGTGGAGCTCTGTGGGCAAAGAGCTATGATGAAGCTTATGAACTTATTGAGATGATGGCTGCTAATGAATACCAGAATCCAACCCAGAGACTTTCTCAAGGCAAAGTAGCAGGAGTTTTGGAAGTAGATACAGCTTCAATGATTACAGCTCAGTTGAAGGCTCTTGCTATGAAGGTGGACTCTCTTGCTAATTATGGAGTTCAGCAGGTGGCTAGTGTTTGTGAGTTATGTGCGGGCGCACATGAGACGAGTCAATGTGCTATCTCTTCTGAATCAGCACAGTTCGTGAGTAATTTTCAGAGACCTGCTGCACCAGTTCCAGCCACTTATCATCCTAATAATAGGAATCATCCTAACTTCAGCTGGAGCAACAATCAGAATAATCAGCAATCGTATCAGCAAGCGAAGCCATACAACCAAAGCTATCAACAACCTTATAGGGCACCATATCAACCTCCTGGATTTCAGCAGCAACAAACCCAGGTTCATGCAGGGCAATCATCTAATGATAAATCTGATGAGATGTGGATAGCATTGAAGAACCTACAAGCTGACCAGAAGCTCTTGGAAACTCAGATAGGACAGATTGCAAGTGCCTTATTTAGTAGGCCACAAGGAACTCTTCCTAGTGATACGGAGGTAAATCCAGGCAGGAGGGAAAGCAAGGAACAGGTCAATGCAGTTACTTTGAGATCTGGAAAAGTCACGAGTGATCCTAAATCAGCAACTGAAGAAGATGAAGATGTTCAGAATCAGCAGGTTGAAAAATCTGCAGTGCCAGAAATTGAGAAATCTGATTTAGTGGCTGATCAGCTAGATGGTGAGAAGAGCAAGAAACCTGTTGAAAAGTTTACTCCGGAGCAATCTTCAATGAATAAACAGATTTATCCACCTCCGCCATATCCTGGACGTTTGAAGAAGAGTCAAGAGAAACAGTTTCAGAAATTCATGGATGTCTTCAAGAAACTGTCCATTAACATTCCTTTTGTTGAAGCATTGGAGCAGATGCCAAGATATGCAAAGTTTATGAAAGATATTTTGTCACGGAAGAGAAGGTTGGAAGATTCTGAAACAGTAGCTTTGACGGAGGAGTGTAGTGCTGTTCTGCAACAGAAATTGCCTCCGAAATTGAAAGATCCGGGAAGTTTCACTATTCCATGTACTATTGGCAACCTTTCATTCGACAAATGTTTATGTGATTTGGGAGCTAGCATTAATCTTATGCCCTTGTCTGTTTTCAAGCAACTTGGTCTACCAGAGCCGAAGCCGACTAACATCTCTTTGCAGTTGGCTGATAGGACGATCACTTATCCGAGGGGTATAATAGAGGATGTTTTGGTAAAAGTTGATAAGTTCATCTTCCCAGCTGATTTTGTTATCTTGGATTTCGAAGAAGATAAGAAGATTCCCATAATCTTGGGAAGACCGTTCTTGGCTACAGGAAAGACTTTGATTGATGTGCAAAAAGGAGAGCTTACAATGAGGGTGCAAGATCAGAGTGTCACCTTTAATGTGTTCAAGGCCATGAAATTTCCGACAGATGATGAAGAGTGTTGTAGTGTGGAAACGGTTGATACGGGTCAGAAAAAGAAGTTGGATCAATTGTTGAGCGAAAAGTCGGACACGCACTTGCCCGAACATCACATCACTGATTCCATTGACAGTTCTTCAGTTCGAGATCTCTCGAATGTCAAGCTTGGAAAACTTCCATCCCATTTGAAATATGTCCTTCTGAATGATGAGTTGGTGATTTTTGAAGTGTGCCAAGATAACGTGTTAAGAAGGTGGATGACCGATGATGAAGTAGAAGAGAGTGATGTTCAGCCGTCTGAATCAAATAAGCACCTTAGAGGCGTGAAGAAGAAAAAGAAAAAGTCGATTGGAGGAAGAGGCAAAGTGAAGTATGATTTAGAGAAGATGTGGGAAGATAGCAAGAGGGTTGTTAAACAATGGGTGAATGGTCCTTCTGCTAAAGACAAGTCGAATGCAATCTTCGAGCCACCATGATTTGAATCATATTTGTCCGGCTAAATGACGTTAACGACAGCGCTTCATGGGAGGCAACCCATGTGTTTCGGTATTTTTAGGTATGTTTTCTGCTATCCCTCGTATTTATTTCCATTCAATGCGGACATTGAATCTTTCAAGTTTGGGGGATGCGTAGTTTATGTGTAGTATTTATGTGTTCATGTAGGATATCATGTTTGCATATTAGTCATGCATTTTATGTTCGTATTATCTATGTTTGTTTCATATAGGACATTTTGTTTTATTTTCGTACACCATGTGAGTTTTCATGTTAGTTGCATTTTCATGGCATGCATTTTTCATGATCCCTTAAAATGAGCTGATTCTGATTGATAGGTA
Organism: Kitagawia praeruptora; assembly: GCA_037693485.1. Classification (NCBI taxonomy): domain Eukaryota; kingdom Viridiplantae; phylum Streptophyta; class Magnoliopsida; order Apiales; family Apiaceae; genus Kitagawia; species Kitagawia praeruptora. The sequence goes on along the minus strand of CM075351.1, from coordinate 137,741,288 downwards.
GATGTTGATTTGAGTGTGATGATAATGAGTAGAGGGCTGATTTATAGTTCCTAGGTAATTGACTTGCATGTTCAGGAACAACATTTTTACACAGTCTCATTGGGGTGCTTTTGGGGGTAGGTTGGAGTCATGCATGTGGATGTTTTGAGATTAATCACTTGTTTATTCTTAGAATTTTCGTTATTCCCTTTATAGCGTAAGAACATTAAAGTCTAAGTTTGGGGGAAAACAGGAATTTCATGCTAGTTGTTAATAGTTGTTAATAATGGCTAGGTGTCAATTGGCTAGTAGCCAGCTCATATTTATATGAGTAGTCTAGGGTTGGAAATGAGAAAGGCTCATTCCAGATTGCGTAAATAAAAAAAAAAATCAGAAAAAAAAAAAAGAAAAAAAAAAAAGGAAAAAAAAAAAAAAAAAAAAAAAAGAGTCAAGTTTTGTTTGTTTATATGCAAAATTAACCAGAGTGAGCTCTTTAATACTCGAGTTATTAAGTCCGAGGGGACTTAGTCCTAGTGACCTAAGGCTTTTATAGTCTGGGATCCTGCTGACCTAACACTCGCTACATGGGTATTATTGTATAAGCCTTTAGGGGTCTCATTCATTGCACGGTTAAATAAGCATGCGTATTGTATATGTAGTGTCGTAGCATAGTAATAAAGCATGAGTTTCTGTCTACCTTGGATAAGGGTGGAGGTGTTCTTAGGTTATGGAGTGTCTACAGTCTATTCTAGTTATAAACCTGTGATTGTCTTGACGGAAAGCATGTATGATTTTTGACCTATTTCTGGGGGTATTTCTGATGAGCATTGCACACACGCACGTTTCTGTTCATGTACTGTTAGTATACGGGGACTTAGTCGAGCTCTGCTTGGATTTGTTGCATTCGTTGAGATATTTGCTTGTTAGTTGGTTTTGGTGAGTTTGAAGGGGATCTTGCATTTTCATATTAGTTGCATTCATGCATTGCATTGCATTAGGTTAAATGGATTTTGTGGGTACATTCGCTATAGGCCCTCACGAGACCTTACTCGTCCACTAGGGCTGCCTAGGGGTTTAAAGGGCTTGTTGCATATGCCAAATGCAACCGTGATCACCTACGGAAGTGGTACTAGCTAGTTGTATATATTTTTGTTGTTTATGCTTGAGGACAAGCATCGGTTTAAGTTTGGGGGTGTGATAAGTGGATTTTTATCCACTTGGAACGCCTTATTTCGACTTAAATTGATAGCTTTGTTCTCAAGTATTTGTGTTTTTTTTAATATGTTTTGTGAGAAATTGTGCAGGATGTATTCCAGGTGTGGATATTGCTTTTAGGAGGTGATATATGATATGTAGTGTCAAGAAGATCAAGTGTGGAGTTGCAATCAATAGCAGAAGAAGCAATCAGCAAAATGCAGTCTGTCAGCATGCCTTGGGCGCGGGCGCGCGGAGAGAAGAAGGAACTGGGCGCGGGCGCGCGGGATGAATTGGCTGGCAGAGTTGCGCGCGCGGGCGCGGTGGCTGTAGCTTTGGCTGCGCGCGGCCGCGCGGGGGACGGCAGAAAGTTCCTGGAATCGTATTTTAATTAGGAAATTGCCGTTTTCTTCTCCTAATTCAAATAGCAATTGTTGTGGACGATTTGAAGCTTCTGGAATTCAACTTAAATAAGGGAATTGCAATTCTATTACAATTAAAGATGGAAAATTACCGGAATTCTATCCTATTTCAAATACGGTAATCGCTTGGTCAAGGAGGCACTCGGGGGCTATAAATACACACCTTGGGGCACAGAAAAATAACAATCTACACATCCTACACACTAAATTCGTTCATAGCACGAGAGAGAGAAGCCAAGGCGAGGATCGTGACGACAAGAAGATCTAGATTTAGTTTTTCTTGTATTCCTTTGTGGAGGCATTTCTTTTGGATGCTTGTTACTTTCACGGATTTGTTCACTAAACCTTATTCTATTATTATTTATTTATTCATCTTCTTTATCTTGTTTAATATCATGCTTTCGTCTAATCCCATGGTGACGAAAGGTTCGATTATGAACTAATCGTTATCGTGGGATCCTAGTGGATTTATCTATGTAGCTTAGTAGTTTGCATGCCTTAGAGATTTATGTGTGGTGAATTCTTGATATCCTCGTATGGTTAATTTTAATGCTTTTAGATGCGTAGCTAACATCTAAATTGAATTGTTAATCTCTTGCTAAACGAGAGTGGATCTTGAGATTTAGAACTTGCCATGCTAGCATAGGATAGGTTGATGTTAAGCATCATGATTTGTGGCATGAATAGAGATATTATGCTACCCTATGTGATCTAAGTGGATAACTTGTGCTTCAACCTTTATGTTTTCAAATTCTATAGAGATATAGGGTCTAAACATAATAGGTGCCTATTCATCTTCTATCTCTTTTGTGGATGTATGCATAGATTGGTACTAGTATACCGAGAGGTAACTTTTACTCTTTTCGTGTTATTCGATCAGATATCAAAACCATCGCATGTTTTAATCGAAGGCTGCAACTCTAAGTGAAGTAGATGATGAAACTAGGATTCCATGTTTATTCTCATATAAGTAATTCGATTTTAATTTTTGTCAATTAGTTAATTCTTAATTTTATAATTTGCATCTTAGCTTAATTTAGGTAATCAAAACCATATTTGTTATTTTTCTTAGCAGTGAATTAAAACCATACATTGTTGCATAGGCATATTTACTGAATTGAACACCATTCTAGATCTCTGTGGGAACGAACTTGATTTAATCATATATTACTTGTGACTACGTGCGCTTGCGTAAATTTAGCATAACATTAGGTAGTCCAAACATAGGATTAGTATTCAAGGGGAGCGCAGTAGTTGAGATCTGGGCTCCACGGGATAGCGGGCGACCGCCTAGAGGGGTAATCACCATATGAAGGGAGTTCGCTCCTTGTTCCTGAGGGTTCACCACTGAAGGCAGTGACCCTCGAGTTTGAGTTCCTATCCCCTGAAGATTCGTCTCTTGGGGCTAAATAGGAGGGATTTGCGAACCTTCTCCTTGGGGTATTGACCCTTGTCCAGTGGTTGGTGGCACAACGGTGCTAGCGTTAACCTCAGTGACCGTTGGTGTTGATCTCCGTGTGCTAACCCTCAGGGGGCAGGATTCCTGACCTCATGGTTGAATCAAATCATTGGACTTAGCCATAAGGATCTCTGTCCCTGGGACCCCAGTCCTTCTATGCATCTTTCAAGGCCTCTCCAATTGACAAAGGGAATCTCTCCTATTCTTAACATAGAAGGGCAATTTTACCTATGTTGTTCCTTCTCCAAGTCTTGTTTCAACTTTTGGATCTCGGCTTAATAAGCCTTAAACTTTTCTTATGTCGCTCTTGACACCCTGCTCGAAGTTTCTCGGATACGCCCAACAGTGGGTACCTTGTCTGCACGCCTCTTCCCCGGGGCTCGATCTCGATCATACTTAGATGATGAATCCTCAGTATAGGGTTCAGAATAATCTTCGTACCCTCCTTTATAGACAGGGCCTAGGCATGTGCTGCTTGGGGGTTTACATGGCTTGTGCACTCGATACGCATGACCACTTCCTCCAATGTCTCCTGAGTTTGAGGGATAGATGGGTATTTGTTTAAGGGGTACAGACCCTTGCTCCGCAGTCACGGGTATAGAACTAACAGAAGTGCTAGTGGTGGTGACGTGGTGTGTATAGTCACCGATGTTCTCCGTGAGTTCATCATGGTTGATGTTGTTTTCCCACAGATGGCGCCAAATGTTGTGGAATAAAAAGTAGGTTATCGAATTGCGGCTAGGGTTTGTGTGTATTTAATGCTAAGGGATTGGTGAGCTTCGAGCTTTAATGGATGCTCTCGTGTTCGTGGCTGAATCTGTCTTTACAAGATGCCTATGTACTTTGATGAATATCAAAGATCAAGCCAAAAACATAGTTCTAGGTGATGGTGCCCTCGGGGCTGTGACGGCGAGGGCTCACCTAGGACGCAGTGGCTTGTATGTCCTTATTCGAGGATTAAGCCTAAAACGTAAGTGACGTATTGAGCTCTGCCCAAAACGTTGTGTATGAGAATGAGGGGTCAGACCCTTATATAGGCTGAGGAGCCTTAGAATCATAGTAGGGTTAGGTGACTTGGTGGGCAAGTCAGCCTTGAGGAAGGTTCTAGACTCCTACCTTGTAGGAGTCTGTTTCCTTGTATGACTGTATGCCTTGGAGGCTACTCTTTGTAGAGATAATGTCTTTATCTGACACTTATTGCTGAGCTGTTTATCACCCCTAATATTAATTACGAAATTAATATTTAATTAGGGTTTCGGGCCTCATTAATGGGCTTCATATTTGGACCAGGCTAGGTCTAATTAATGCATCATTAATTATGTCTTTAGGGCTTATTTTTAGCCCATATCAATTAGTTAATAGTAATTCTAATATGATTATGTTATTTTAATAAACAAAATTGTTCGTAGAGTTTTTAAAAAAAGAGAAATTTTAATTAGATAAAATATAAAAGATATTGTGTTTTACCTGAAACTGGAAATTAATTAGTTATTGAAAAAGAGAAAAGGTAATATGTTTAAAATGAAAAAGGAGAATGATCAGTTATTAGAATGAATTTTATATGTAATTAGGTAAAATCAATAGATACCATACCAACCGACCAAACTTATAATGTTTCGGCTATTATAATATATAGATAATATAGATTTAAGTAAGGATAATTAAGTAAAAAAATCAGGTTTGAAAATGTGATATTTCAGTTATAAAATATAAAAAAGAAATTACCTTTTAGTTGGAAAAGTTGATTAGTTAGTTATTAGTAAACATAATATTATTAGTTTATTTAATTAATCAGAACAACTATATTTTTTGAAAGAAAAGACTTTAGTTATAAAAGTTAGAAAAGGTAATAGCTGAAAAGGGTAATTGGTTAGTTATTATTTAGGAGAAAATGAGATATTTTAGTTAGAAAAGATAGAAAATATATTTCCTTTTAGCTGGAAAATTAGTTAGTTATTAGTAAATATAATATTATTAGTTTATTTAATTAATTAGAACAACTATATTTTTTTGAAAGAAAAGACTTTAGTTAGAAAATGTAATAGTTGAAAAAGGTAATTGGTTAGCTATTATTCAGGAGAAAATGAGATATTTTAGTTGAAAAAGAAAAGATAATCAGTTAGTTATTAGTAATTATAATATTATTAGTTTATTTCATTAATTAAAACGATCATATTTTTGTGAAGAAGAGATTATAGTTAGAAAAAGTTATAAAGGTAAAGGTTGAAAAGGTAATAGCTGAAAAGAATAATTGGTTAGTTATTATTTAGAAGAAAATGAGATATTTTAGTTAGAAAATAAGTTAGAAAAGGAAATACCTGAAAAATGTAGTTGGTAAGTTATTATTTAGGGGAAGTGTTGGGAAGAGCTGATTGTGATATTTTGTGAAAAGATTGTGTTTTGTTTTTTACTAAGTAAGTAAAATAATTAATAGTAATAAAGTAAAATAATTAAATAAGGTAAGTACTGTACCGTACCAAAACTTTTAATGTTTCATCCTTTATATAATAGTATAGATAGATAGATAGCTTAATTATAACCCATGCATAGCACGAGTTACTTTTAAATACTTTTAAAATTAAATGATTAAATAAAATAGAGTATAATAATTTATTATGGATATAATTTAACTTTGTAATTAATTAATAAAAAATAATAATAGTTATTTAATAAATGATATGTATTGATTAAAACTAATAATATAAAATCTTAATGTAAATTTGTTGTTGACGGGATTCGAACCATGAATTTTTAGAAGAGGGATTTAAATATAGAATATTCATTAATATTAGATCTAACTCTATTTACTAAATATCTAGCGGGGATTCGAACCTTGGATTTTTAGAAGAGGGATTTAAATATAGAATATTCCTTATTATTATATCTAACTCTATTTACTAAATATCTAACGGTCACTATTCTTTTAGATGGTTGAACCAAACAACCAAATTATACCCATTTTTGCTTATTATATAAATAATAACTAATTACCATTAATTATATTATGACATTATTTATTTTAATAATTAGGATAACCAAACCGAAAACCAAACTGACCAAACTTTTAATATTTCGGCTTTAATATATTAGTATAGATAGATAGATAGTATAGATTTGGGCCCTTTACTAAAAGAATCTATCTATCTATTACTATATATTACTAGCTTATAACCCGTGCAATGCACGGGTTTCTTATATTATGTTATAAATTTTATTTAATATTATAATTATGTTTTTATATAATCACTAATTTTTTTAATTTAAATATAATTTAATGTACTCATGTTTACGGATTATATTATTGTTTCCTTATTATAAACAACGTATACGATTTTTAATATATTTTATTCATAATTGAAAAATATGGTGTAATATTTTTGGGTATATATTGTAAGATTTGTTGTAAATTAAAAAGGTAACGTGTTTTAATTAGAAATGAAATATTAATGATTGAATTATATGATACAATTGATCTTTTTAGAAGTTTATAAAATTTAATATCTTCAACTAAAAGTAAATGTGAAAAAGGCAATCGACTAGTTATCCATAATTATATTTTGTTATTATTTATTTTAGGTGCTACATTTTTCTTGAAAATTATGGTGTGATATTTTTGGGTATATATTAATGATTGTAATATTTGTTCTAAATTAAAAAGGTAACGTGATTTAATTCGAAATGAAATATTAATGATCGAAAAATATGATAATGTTTTTAGGTGTTTATGAAAGGTAATATTTTCAACTAAAAGTATATGTGAAAAGGGTAGTTGGCTAATTACCATTAATTATATGATTTTATTATTTATTTTAATAATTAGGATAACCAAATATACAAACTTTCAATCTTTCGACTTTAATATAGTAGTATAAATACGTATTTTAATTAGAAAAGGCAATAGGCTGCTTAACATTAATTGTATTATTTTTTATTTATTAATTAAGATAACTGTACCTAAACCAAACCGATAAAATTTTCAATGTTTCAACTTCAATATTATAACTAACTTATAACCCGTGCAATGCACGGGTTTCTTGTAATATGTTATAAATTGTATTTAATATTAAAATTATATTTTTATATAATCATTATTTTTAATAATTTTTTTAATTTGATATAATTTAATATACTCATGTTTACGGATTATACTAATGTTTCCTTTTTATAAACAACGTATATGATTTTTAATGTATTTTATTAATAATTAAAAAATATGGTGCGATATTTGCGGGCTATATTTTTCTTGAAAATTATGATGTTATATTTTTTGGTATATATTAATGATAATAAAATTTGTTTTAAATTAAAAGGGTACATGTTTTAATTCGAAAAAAGGTAAGTTATTTATAAAAGATAATATCTTCAACTAAAATTAAATGTGAAAAAAGCAATCGACTAATTACCTTTAATTTTATTATGTTAATGTGAAAAAGACAATCAACTAATTACCATTAATTATATGATGTTATTATTTATTTTAGGTGTTATACTTTTCTTGAAAATTATGGTTTGATTTTTTCGAGTATATAATAAAGATTATAAGATTTGTTTTAAATTAAAATGGTACAATCGACTAATTACCATTAATTATATTATGTTATTATATATTTTAGGTGTTATACTTTTCTTGAAAATTATGGTTTGATATTTTCGGGTATATAATAATGATTATAAGATTTGTTTTAAATTAAAATGGTAATGTGTTTTAATTCGAAAGGAAATATTAATGATTGATTGATGTTTTTAGGTATTTATAAAAAGTATTATCTTCGACTAAAAGTAAATGTGAAAATGACAATTGACTAATTTTATTATGTTAATGTGAAAACGGCAATCGACTAATTACCATTAATTTTATCATGTTAATCAGCTAATTACCATTACTTATATTATGTTATTATTTAATTTAGGTGTTATATTTTTCTTGAAAATTATGGTGGATATATATTTTAAGGTGTTTATAAAAGGTAATATCCTCAATTAAAAGTAAATATGAAAACGGCAATCGATTAATTACCATTAATTATATTATGTCATTATTTATTTTAGGTGTATTTATTTTTCTTTATAATGAAGGATAAATAAGTAAATTTACGAATTACCTAAAAGTTGGTACAAAAAATTAGGTACCAAAACTTTTACTATTTCAGTTTTTATATAATAGTATAGATTATAATATTATTAGTTTATTTTATTAAATATAACCGTCCGTGATGTAATTGAAAAAAAGAGATTTTAATTAGAGAAAATAGAAAAGTAACGTACATGATTTATGTGAAAAAAGTAATTGATTAGTTTATAATAATTATAATTTAATTATGTTATTTTACGAAATAAAATTGTTCATAGTTTTTAGAAAATGAGAAATTAACGCTACCCGTTATATGTCTAGAAAAAAAGGGAATGTAATTATAAAAAATATATTTTAGCTGAAAAGGTAATCGGTTAATTATTAGTATTATAATATTATTATTTTATTTGTATTAAATAAAAACGCATGTAATATAATTAGAAAAATGGAGGTTTTAGTAAGTAACGTGTTTTGTTGAAAAAAGGTAAATGTCCATGATATAATTGGAAAAAAGAGAGATTTTAGTTAGAGAAAATAGAAAAGGTAACGTGTTTTGACTGAAAAAGGTAATTGATTAGTTAATAATAATTATATATAATTATGTTATTTTTAGTTGAAAAGGTAATTGGTTAATTATTAGTATTATAACATTATTTTTTTATTAAATAGAAACGCCTGTAATATAATTAGAAAAATGGAGGTTTTAGTAAGAAGAAAGAAAAAAAGTAACGTGTTTTGCTGAAAAAGGTAATCGTCCATGATATAATTAGAAAAAGAGAGACTGTAGTTAGAGAAAAGAGAAAAGTTGATGTGTTTTGACTGAAAAAGGTAATTGATTAGTTAATAGTAATTATATATAATTATGTTATTTTATTAAACAAAATTGGTCGTAGTGTTTTATTTTAAAATGTAAAAGGAAATTATTTAGTTATTGAAAAATAGAAAAGGTTACATGTTTAAACTGAAAAAGGAAATTGATTAATAAATGAGAAATTTTAGTTAGATAAAATATAGAAGATATTATATTTTACCTGGAAAAGGAAATTATTTAGTTCTTGAAAATAGAAAAGATAATATGTGTAACGTGAAAAAGGAAATTGATTAATTAGTAGATCTATAATTGAGTAAGGGTAATTAGGTAAATTCAATAGGTACCGTTGAACCAAATTTTTAATGTTTCGGCTTTTATATAATAGTATAGATAGATACGTGAACACAGGGGTTAAAAGTGCCAGGAAATTACCAGTGAAATGACCAGAACAACCCCATTTAACTCTAAATGACATATCGGCCATAATGTTCAATGAACGCAACTCTTTCGCTGTACCGTAAAACTATTCGTTCTTTTTTTGTCGGGTATCCTAGGGTTCATTATTGTATTCTTGGTAAGAATTCTCACCCAATTATGCATATATGTATATGAATATATATGTATTTATCATCGTTTTCCATGAATCTTTTGTCGGGTATCCTAGTGTTCATTATTGTATTTGGTAAGAATTCTCACCCAATTATGTATGTATGTATCATCGGTTAATGTATGTATCAATTTATATATATCAATATATATGTTGGGTATGATTCAGGTGAGAACACGTATATGTTGGAGAACAATGAGAACACCACATTTCAAGCTATTCTAAAGGACCCCGCTAGGGGCACCCAATACAAAAAAATCTTATAATTCTACCCTCTATCCATTCATCAAAAAAAAAAAGTTTAAAAAAAAAATTTAATTTTTTTTTTAAAAATGATGACGTGGCAGCATTTTTTTAAAAAAAATATTTTTGTTAATTTTTTAAATTTTTTTGTTATGAATGGATAGAGGGTAGAATTATAAGACTTTTTTGTGAAGGTGCCCCTAGCGAGACCCTTTAAAATAGCTTGAAATTGTTCTCACACTAACATGTGTTCTCACTGGAGCGTGACCCTATATATGTTTGTATCAATATATATTATATATTTGTTTTGATAATGATACAACAAGTAGTTTTCGCCCAGAAGATATATATATATATAGTTTACTCATATTCTTGCTACTTGTTGCAATGTAAAGTTGTACTTGCTGCTATCTGTAACATGTATCTATTTGCACTCTAGGGTCTTTAGCCACTCCCAAAACCTACAATTGCCTTATAATTCGGGTGAATATGGTCATGTGTATCGTATCAGGTGTAATAATTTAAAGTGTTTTATTACATGTTTGATGAATGGCCGCAACCAGATTGTACATAGCTTTTACATTTGTATGTTTCTAAATTGTGTTCAGAGATAACATCTCTTCTATATATTATGCGCGGACAAAGGGCAAAATATGACAGAAAATTGTATGTGAAAATAGCTACCCTTATCAAGCTAAGAATAAAAAATTTGCCACAATTCAAGATACAACTCAGCGGGGAAGGAGACAAACAGTCACCAATATATGCCAAGAGAATGATCGTGATTGGTGTGTTTCATTGCCTCTAATTATAATCTCAATTCTTTAGCTCGGTGTTAAAGTCTGTATTTTTATCCGCTGTAATTTATGATTAAGTTTGTTCATATTTGCGTGTATGTTTTATTCTATTTTGCTTCTGTATTAGGATTTCAAGGATTTATTTGCTTCGATTAGTTATGGTGTTTTAACTAAAATATTCGGCATGTGATGATTTAGTTACGATATGTTAGTTTCTGATTTGTGTTTAAATGAAGTTTAAGAAATTCTAATTATAATTTTAATTTTAGAGAATGGTTGTATTACCTCTGTCTTAGTCGCATCTTTGCGAAAATGGTAAAATCTTTAAACTCAACATATTAACATAATTTTATGTCTTTTACGTTTTGAGCAATTTATATATTTGTGTGTCTGGTATTTAAGTGTGAATTATGCTAGGACAAGACATGCATTATTATGTTGCTGGTGTATCTATTTGTGCTCTTTCGAAAAAATGAGTTTGGCATCACACTCGAACAACAAAGAATGATTCATGTGACTACTTGCACTCTTTATTATTCAACAATATTTCTCGCTTGTGTTATATTTTGAATTCTTAATTCTTGCAGATGCCAAGATTTGGCACTATATTTAATGTGAGAACAGTGATCTATTGTGATCAGGTATAAAGCACTTATGGCATTTTTAAAATTTGCTGTTAGTCATTAGTGTTAAATAATTACTCAAAAATGATGCAATACTTGTTTGCAGTGTAAAAGAGAATTTCATGTCGCATTTTTAAAGGAACAGCTGACTTGAAGGTATCAAAATCTATGTTCTGTACTTCCTGTTTCAACTTTTAAGCTTATTTAATTGGAGTTTCGAGTTAATGTGAAAATTATCACCTTTTTGCAGGAGTTACCAACAGAAAAATGGTTTCGCTGCACAGGGTGCAGATACATTTACTTTGCTTTGGTTAACAAGGTGACTGTAGGTGACACAAAATTGTCTGATTGTTTGATGAATCTCATTAAGAAAATCACGAGGGGAAAAGCTCATAGGGTTCTGGTGATCTTGTTATAAAATGGAGGCTCCTATGTGGGAAAATTGCGTCCAATGAAACTATGGGTTTGTTTTCCAGTGCTGTGTCTATATTCCATGTAACCAATTATGTTTTTCTCTCTGATTCTCAAAGAATTTTTTAAAACATCTCCTGATCATATGATCATCGCTTGAGACAGTTTCAATATAATTGCTAATTCTGATAGTCTTTGGCATGTAGGAACAATTTAGTCCCACTTCTGATTCACACCAGTATTTTTAATGTCGATGCACTGTTTTATATACTGTAATGTTCTCTTTCACCATATAAGATTTTTTGCAGAGGATGGGGGACCAAAAGTTTGGAAAAATGTATTGTGCAATACTGACAGTAAAGTGAGAATAATCTCTATTAAGTAATCTACAGTGTTTTTGTTACTATCCGTTAATCTGATTCAGCTTCATATCTGCAGTTCATCTGTTGTGTGAAATGACTGTTATGCCCCCAGAAAACTCAGAATTATGTTTCTGCCGCAACCTAATGAATGTTTGTTGACGACTCTTCCACTGAATCACCGATGTCCTCTTCTTCTAATTCTAATACTGGTCCTAATTATAATATTCTAGCTTCTATCTGTTTATTTTTCCAACAGACTACGATTGAACTTTCCTCCTCTCGTTTCCTGCTGGACCAAAAATTGCTTTCATCAGCTATTTTTAATAAAAGCGATAAGAGCTTATCAAAGTATAACTCTTTATTGGTTACCATTGTCTGAAGTGTCAAATTACATATTTATTTTCTGTTTAGAGATCGATATTATCTTTGATAACGCTTTTACTCCTGCAGGTTTCAAGTTAAACCTATGCTTTGATTTTGTTTTATTGTGCAGGTTAGGTTTTCAAGGATATGTATTTTTTTTCTTCCGGGGTCATGAGGGTCCAATAAATATAAATTATATCAAATTTAGTGTTGGTCTCTTTTTTGAATAATTTGATTAAATTGTAGTAGAGATTTGTATCGGGATTGTACCAGCGTGTTCTAACATTAATTTAATATATTGCAGCAGAATCTTCTGATGGGATGGTTCATGTGTGTCATGACCTACCTACACCAGTTTGTATTGATTGTGATGTCCAGGTGATGTTAACTCGAATAACTTGTAGAAGGGGGGGTTGAATACAAGTTATATAATCGTGTCTGATTTTTGCTTGATTATATGAACAAGAATAAACGAATGAATCAAACTCTTGTTTGTATTAATAAGATCAAATACAAACTCTACCAAAGGTGTACAATACCTTTAGCAGCTGCTGACAATACAAATCTCTCACTCTGTTTGTTTCGAACTCTCGAATACAAACCTTATACAGAGCTACGCACACGAACTCACAACTTCGTCGCTCTTTTACAATGATATTGAGAAAGTATTTATAATGCTTCCTATCAACTAATAACAGAAAGATATAATCTATACATGACAATGTTCTGCCTTCTAGTCGATAGTTTCCTTTAATAGAAAACTCTTTCCTTCATAATATCTTCTTGCTTGTTCTTCAAACAACGATCCTGTTTTATAGCACTTACCAGTTTCTGTAGCATCCATAATGACATCATCAGTAACAAAACTGATATCAGGATCTGATCAACCATCAGTATTGGACCATCATCAGGATTTGCTCTCTGTTCCTGACATGTAGTCTCCGATACACTGTTCATTCCTGACTAAACTATACAGATAACTGTCTTTACACATAAATCCTATATATAGTGCTAAATCCTTTATAAGATCAGGATTACAAGAAGTATAATGTGTAAATTCTATTCTTAACATCACAACTTATGAATTATTCCTAACAATCTCCCCCTATTTATGCTTTAAAATCTGAAGCATAAATCTAAGTTGTGGATGTCAAAACATATAACAATACAACCAGAATAGAATTTATAAATGTAGAATTATGAAGTTAAGTACCTCTTTCTCAGATGTAGACGATTATCTAGTACTTAGAAGAAAGAATTTTAACTATTAATGCTGCTCTTCCTTTACCACTTCCTAGCTGAGATTCACCATTGTCACTCATGGTTCTTCTTTTTACTACCTTTTGTCTGCTCTTTATCTCCCCCAGCTTTATCTCCTCCAGTCTGGTGGTGTTGTTGTTGTCTTTGAACTGTCTTTATCTCCCCCTTTTTGACATCAGCAACATTAATTCCAAGAGATTCAGAAACAGAACAAATGAGATTCATAAGAACTGCTTGATTTTCCATAATTGTGACTTGGTTATCTTCAAGTGATTGAAGTCTTGTTTGCATAGCAATTTGAGAATTCTGAATATCTTTCAAAACATCAGAATGAACTTCAATGTTGGAAGTGCTTCTAGTATTTCTAGTATCAGAATCAGAAAGAACTGTATCGTCAAGTCTTGTAGAAGAAGGTGCTTGAGTTGTATGATATTCAAGTAATAAAACCTGATTAGAAGTATCAACATCTTCATCTTTCTGTTCTGAAACTGAAACATGATCATCATCTCCTTCACCAGTATTCTGTGTACTAACATCTTCAAATCCTGACTCCTCCTTAGAGTGATCAGAGACTGTTGATGTCTCAATTCGAGCTGATATTGGAAGTACATACAAAGGAACACTAGGATCATTAGGATCTTCATCTGGTACATATGTATCAAGAGATTGCTTTATCCTGGCACCTCTTCTGTTAATGATTCCTGCAAGCCTCTCCTTTTGCTTCTGAGCTTTAACTTCTGGCTTTGCATTGTGATGTGCTAGGTCATTCTTCTGATACATTTTGATGAATGAATAAGTACCAGCATCCATACCCAAATTTTCAGACCAAGATTCAGGAAAAACCTGATCCCAGAAATCAAATGATGGTTTCCTAATTTTCTCTCCCTCACTATGGAGTTGATCATCCATAATCTCATTCTCACTTTGACTTACTAAAGTCAACACTCTTTCTACCTCACCTTTTGCCTGGTCAGGAGCCAGCCGCTCAAATTGTGGATCTAAGTCCATCTTTTCAAGTGTATCACTCAAATTTAGATAAGTGCTCTCATGACCTACAGAAAAATAGAGTTTAGAAGAATTTTTTATACCTGAACTCACATGGAGAGAGGGTTCCTCATTTGGCATGTGGCTTGAGGTTTTCTCCAAGGAGTGAGCTGCTATAGTCTCTGAACCCTTACAATCATCTTCTTTCCTTTCAGAAACTACAGGCTCCAGTATACCACTTTCAGGTTCTTTACTAGACTCTGATGTCTTCAGTAATACTTCATTAGACACCATAGTTAGTACATCACCATCTTTAAGTGTTGTTTGCTGAGACACACCCTCAAGGTGGATAGACTCTGACTGAACAAAATTTGTTTGATCTTCAGAAAAATCAACCAAAGTCATTCCTCCCATATCATAGGGTATCTCACTTGCATTCTCAGTCATCACAGAAGTCCTTTCAACATCAGCTATCACAGCTCCTGAGTCATCCTTCCTCTGACTAGATGGTTCTTGTGTTACAGTGACTGTGATCTGATCTTTCCTACTATTCACCACTGATGCAATAGTATCTTCTGTTGACTGCTTCCCTCTATCTACTTCCTCCAGTTGTTCACCTTGAGCTGAAGCATCTTCAATAATTACATTCTTGTCAAATAAATATGCATGAAGTGATTGAAGTGCACCATGCTTCGAGAGTCCAAATTTCTTGACTAATTGTCTTCTGACAGACACATAGAAATACATCTTCATTAAGTCAAGTCTTTGATGTAGAAGTCCATATTCATCTGGAAATAAAAGTTTTGGTACTCTTTCAACCAGAAAGTCTAGAACAGGCCTTGACAACTTCACTTTGAGAGAAATTAGTCCCATAGCCAGTCTGTATGATAATGTAGTTTCCCATGAAGAATCAATATCCAGATCTCTCTTGTCAAATACTGACATAGATGTAGCTTGATTTGTAGAAACCTGCATGATATTAGTTGGACTAGACTCTGTGTGTGTAGGTGACAATTGAATCTTTCTCCTTGTTCTCCTGATATAGTGAGCAAAAGATTTATCCTGAGAAGACTCAAGAGGTGTAGACACAGAAGTGATCTTGGGATGAGATCTTTGTTCAATAGACACAGTCTTTTGAGAGACAGTATCCAGTAACTGTTTTCCCTTTTTAAGAACTACAGTCTTTTGGGAGACTGCAGCCTGGCTGTGACTAGGTTTTTCATCTCTTTGTGCTAACAAAGAAAGTTGAATTGCAGCCTTCAATTCTGCTCTCTCAGCAAGAGTAAAATCATCATCATCTTCACTAGAATTACTACTACTACTTGACACAACAAATCTTCTCTTCCTTACAACTGATGTCTTTTGAGAAACACCAGAGGTTGGTTTCTTTGAAACAATAGGCTGTGGATCAAAATTTGGTTTTTGAATTGTTTCAGAGACTATAATGTTTTGGGCTACTTGGGTAGACACAGGTGGGTTCTCCTCCAATTGAGATTCCTGAGCCATTTCACCACAAAAGAAAGAATAATTGTAGAAAGTAGGAAGATGAGTTTTAAGAATTACCTGAACATGATATGGATAATGAATTGCAGGTATTTCATCTAGATTCTTTTCATTGTCCTTCTTTGTAATGTCAGAGAAAATTCTCTTTTGCTGTTCATAAGAAGAAACACAATGTTCTCTACCAAATCTAGTTTCAACATCAGGAATAAAATGGTTAACAAACAATTGCATAAATCTATGATAATAAACCATTTTCCTGTTTTGATCTCTTAACCCAAGTTTAATACTCATCTAACTTAAGATAATATGACCAATGTTGATTACTCTGTCATAAAGCAAACTATAAGCAATATGTGAAGTAACAGAAGTAATTTGCTGAAAAGAACTACATTTTGCCAGTAAAACATTTAGCAATTTGATCAAAGTAAAAAGACCATTCCTTTCTAAGAAAAGACCTATTCAACTGGCTCATGTTATCTAGAGGTCCACTATAACCTAATTTAGACAACATAGTTCTTATATTATCATCAGATGGTACATTCTCATAACTATCAGTAATAGGTAAGCAAAGTACTGAATTAACAACAGATTTAGTAATGTCAAATGAATCTTGTCCTAAATGTAGAACAATCTTACCTGATTGACTCTGAGTAGAATCAATTACCTCAGCATTCTTCCAAGCTTGTGAAACAGCTACTTGATTAATTTGTGGAGATGCTGTCAATGCATAACTTAATGGTCCATATGCCAGAAAGTCCATGATTGGATGAAAATCAGATGATACTCCTTCCTTGTTGGTGATAGCTGCAACATGATTGTTTGTCATAAAATCAAAGTCACCAAACTTGAAGGCTACTGATTTAGGTAATCTTCTCTGAGCTGCCATTTTTGATCTGAAAAGAAACTTGAAAAATTCTTGAAATGGATTAGTGATTTTGAAAACTCAAAAGTGATTTTTGCTTTATAGAATGTAAAATTAGAGAAAGCAATTACACGATTAGAGTTTCAAAACAAATATATTTCACAAATCTTTCAGACCACTATCCCACGTTGACACGTAGATTGACAGGTGTCAGTCCCTGAAAAATGCGGTTACCCACGATTTTTGGAAAATAAAATCCAAAATTGATTTTTCATGAAATAAATCAGGGTATAAATAAGTAATACTGATCAACTTCCTTTTCCTGATGACCTCTCATCAAAATAATCACAAAATGCAATGTGATTTAAAAATATAATTTTCAAATCCTGATGGTCACACATGAAATCCTGACCAATATCATCAGAGACTTAATATGGAGTTTTCCACGTGGCATTCTTCTTTTATCTGAAAAAGAAATAAACAATTAATCTGAACAGAAAATCAATTGGTTAGATATTTTCAATATTTCTTGAAACAAGAAATATAGTCACACGCAATAATTAGCATTTGACTTCATTAAAACTTCCAAGTGACTGCTCAGCTTCTCACGTCTTCCTTTAAAAGAACCAGACGCCTTATGCCATTCTCCATAACCTTTCAATTTCTTTTCTTCTTAACAATGCTTCTCAAACCAAAAACCCCTTCAAACCCATTTTCTAGATTTTTCTTGATCGATGAACATCCTGTTCTTGATCATCTCTTTGAACAAATGACTCTTCTCATCGAACTAATCATGAATGGATTGGTTTTCGAAAATATCCAGAGGTTTCTCCTAGAACATCCATCTGTTGGATACAATCTTCCCCTAACCTCCTCAAAACTTGAGGATGAAGAATTTGGCCGAGAGTCTGAGGTTGATCTTGATGGAGATGCTATTCATTTAAGTTAGCTGCTCTCATTCAAGTCGCCCAGACAAGGAATCCAAGAGCAAACGAGGCTTTCATCCCCTGATGGATTTCTTGAGATGCTCCTTGTCTTGTTCCTCAGAGTTCATATCAAAGACAAGTATAGAGTAGAAATTTAGACAAAAAGATGTTGTATTTCATTTCCATGTAATGATTTCTATTAATGAAAATATAGTTTCTTGTTATCCGCTTGTCTTTTGATTTTTGAATGATGTATAAATTATCAGTATGCAAATATTAAAACTTGCTAGCATAGACTTAACACATCACAAAATCAGATTACTATACAAAGTAAACGTCAGGATCTGAGACAATTTTCATAATCCTGATACTGACACAATACTGATGACGTCAGCATCCTGATGACAAATCTAATCCTGATGATTATTAACAAGTCTATCATACTGAAATTTATCAAGGCAAAGTGTTGTAGCTAAAACATTTAACAATCAAATATAGATCCTGACAGGAATATCAAGTCTATAAGCTAAGAACAACATACCTTGCTACTTTTGCAGATGTTACAGATCTAAAAATTTAACATTCCTAACTCACTTACTAGTCTACTGAATGTAGTCTCATCAAGTGGTTTAGTTAGAATATCTGCAAGCTGTTTGTCAGTAGGAACAAAATGAAGTTCCACAGTACCATTCTCAATATGTTCTCTAATAAAATGATACCTGACATCAATGTGCTTAGTCTTTGAATGTTGAACTGGATTTTCTGCAATTTTAATAGCACTAGTATTATCACAAAACATAGGAATATTACTAAGTGTCATACCATAATCCAGCAACTGATTTCTTATCCAAAGGAGCTGTGCACAACAACTGCCTGCTGCTATATACTCAGCTTCTGCAGTTGAGGTTGAAACAGATTGTTGCTTCTTGCTTGCCCAAGAAATCAATCTATTTCCCAAGAATTGACATGTACCTGTAGTGCTTTTCCTATCTATCTTACACCCTGCATAATCAGAGTCTGAATAGCCAATTAGAAAGAAATCAGATTCTCTAGGATACCACAAACCAAGATTTGGAGTTCCTTTGAGATATCTAAAAATTCTCTTCACAGCAATTAAATGAGATTCCTTAGGATCACTTTGGAATCTAGCACATAAACAGGTAGAAAACATTATATCTGGCCTACTTGCAGTTAGATATAACAATGAGCCTATCATGCCTCTATAATCAGTATTATCCACACTCTTTCCTTTAGGATCAGAGTCTAGTTTAGTGGCTGTTGCCATGGGTGTTTTTGCAACTGCACAGTCTTGAAAGTCAAACCTTCTTAAAAGATCTTTGATATACTTTGACTGATTAATGAAAATACCAGTCTCAGTCTGTTTGACCTGCAAGCCTAAGAAATAATTTAGTTCACCCATCATGCTCATCTGATACTTAGACTGCATAAGCTTGCTAAACTTAGCACACAACTTTTCATTAGCAGAACCAAAAATAATATCATCAACATAAACTTGAACTAAAAGCAATTCACCTTTTATCTTTCTAAAGAATAGAGTTTTGTCAATTGTACCTCTTGTGAAGCCATTTTCAAGAAGAAATTTAGACAAAGTCTCATACCATGCTCTTGGTGCCTGCTTTAGTCCATAGAGTGCCTTGTCAAGTTTGTAGACATGATTTGGAAACTTTGGATTAACAAATCCAGGTGGCTGTTCTACATAAACTTCTTCATCAAGTTTGCCATTTAGAAAAGCACTCTTTCCATCCATCTGGTATACCTTGAATTTTGAATGAGCTGCAAATGCAAGAAACATTTTGATTGCTTCCAATCTTGCTACAGGTGCAAAGGTCTCATCATAATCAATGCCTTCTTCCTGAGAATAACCCTTGGCCACCAGTCTTGCTTTGTTTCTTACAATCATACCAGATTCATCTAGCTTGTTTCTGAAAACCCATCTTGCACCAACAATAGATCTATCTTTAGGTCTTGGTACCAGTTTCCAAACTTTGTTTCTCTCAAACTCATTTAACTCCTCCTGCATTGCAATTACCCAATCAGGATCCTGTAAGGCTTCTTCAACCTTCTTAGGTTCATTCTTTGAGAGAAAGCAACTATACAAGCATTCATTTTGAATTGATCTTCTTGTTCGAACACCACTATTTGGATCACCAATTATCAAGTCTTCAGTATGATCCTTTGTCCATTTTCTAACAGGTGGTAGATTAACTCTGCTAGTCTCTCCCCCTAAGTTAGTGGTATCCCTTGTAGAAGAATTCTCTCTACCTTCAAAAACTCTCCTTTGATCAATAGAATCAGTAGATTCCATATTGCTGCTAGTTACTGATCTTTCCTCAGTAGACTCTGAAAGGTCAGTTCCTGATGGAGTAGACTCTGAAACGTCAATTCCTGATGGAATAGATTCTGAAAGACTAGTCTGCTCCTGATGATCACTGTGTTCTCTTTGATTTATTTGCTCCCCCTCAACAGTAGCATTCCTTTGAGAAGCAATAGAAATTCCTTCTGGAGAACCTTCATCATCACTTGAGAGTATCTCAGAATTCTTCAGATTTTCAAATTCCAGTTTGTCATGGCTTTCATCAGTTTGCAAAATTCCAAATTTCTTATCATCAAATGCAACATGAATTGATTCCATAACAACGTGAGTTCTGAGATTATAAACTTTGAAGGCCTTAGATGCTGAATATCCTAGAAAAATTGCTTCATCCGATTTGGCTTCAAATTTTCCAAGTTGTTCTGGATGAACTTTTAGGACATAGCATTTGCATCCAAAGATGTGAAAATATTTCACACTTGGTTTCTTTCCTTTGATCATCTCATAGGGAGTTTTTCCATGACTATTTACCAAGGTACAGTTCTGAGTGAAACATGCAGTGTTAATAGCTTCTGCCCAAAAGTAGGTTGGAAGTTTTGCATCTGCAAGCATGGTTCTTGCTGCCTCTATGAGAGTCCTGTTCTTTCTTTCCACTACACCATTTTGTTGAGGTGTACCAGGTGCAGAAAACTGTTGAGTGATTCCATTGTCTACACAAAACCCCTCCATTGTAGAATTCTTGAACTCTGTACCATTGTCACTCCTAAGTACTTTGACTTTGTACTCAGAGTTATTATGAATATTCTTGATGAGTTCAATGATTTGCTGAGGAGCTTCATCCTTCTTGTGTAGAATGAACACCCATGTGAACCTTGTGAAATCATCCACCATAACTAGAGCATATCTTTTCTTGCTGATAGACATAATGTTTACTGGACCAAACAGATCAAGATGTAGCATGTGAAATGGTTCAGTAATTGAATTTTCAGTCTTGCTCTTGAAAGTGGTTCTTCTTTGCTTTCCAAGCTGACATGCATCACAAAGTCCATCTTGCACAAAATTCGCCTGAGGTAGGCCTCTCACCAAATTGTGTTTAACAAGTTGATTAAGCTTCTTGAAATTAAGATGTGAGAGCTTCTTGTGCCAATTCCAGCTTTCATCACTTGTTGCTTTGCTGTAGAGACATCTAACAATTCCTTTAGATGTATCACTTAAGCTGGCTTCATATATGTTACCATGTCTTTGACCAGTTAGAACAATGTCTCCATTCTGCATATTCAAGACTTTGCATCCTTCTCTGTCAAAGATTGATTTGTAACCTTTATCACCCAGTTGACTTATGCTTAAAAGAGTATGTTTCAAGCCTTCAACCAGTGCTACATTTTCTATGATGACATTCCCCAAAACAATTGAGCCATATCCCAGAGTTTCTCCTTTGTTGCCATCTCCAAAAGATATTACTGGGCCAGCTTTCCTCTCAAACTTTGTAAGCAGGGACTTCTTTCCAGTCATATGTCCAGAGCATCCACTGTCCAAGATAATTGAATGCTTCTTTCCTGTGCCCTGCAGACAAAAAGTAACTAGTTAGAATTTTTTAGGACCCAACTTTGATTGGATCCTTTCTTACTAGATTTAGAGACAACAGACTTTGAAGATTTTGCTTTTATTTTACCTGTTGCAGAGTCAACTTTAGACTCTGATCTCATAAACTGTTTGTGACTAGGAGTTTCAGATTTCAAAGAATAATAGTCATAATACAGTTCATGATATTCTCTACACATGTAAATGGAATGAAGTAAACTACCACAATGATAACAAGCTTTTTGTGGTTGGTATTGAATTTTCTGAGTCTTGGGGAATCTGGACTCAGTTTTCCAAGAAGGTTTTTGATTGCAGTCTAGGGCCAAATGATTATGATTTCCACACTTATAGCATTTTTTCCTAGGTGCATCAGGTACATTCTTGTAATTATTCTCTTTGTTAATACCTTCTTTTCCATTCCTATTTCTTTTGATCTTGCTAGACTCTGAAAGACCATCTAATTTCTATTTCAACTGAGACTTAGACAGAAACCCTATGTTTACATTCTTAGGTTTCTCTAACACTTTCTCATCTGAATAACTATTGTTAATCCTTTTGTGTACAACAGGGGTACCTTTTGAATCAACAAATTTAACATGATTAGGTTCAGAAACAATTTTCTTACCTTCAGATTTAGATGTGTTAGCTTCTACCTTACTATCATCATTGACAGTAGCTACTTTTTCTTCTTGTCTAGCCTTATCAAAACCTAAACCATTAACCTTACCACGAATTCCACTCTCAAAGATTTCTATTGTTTTCTTACTGGAATTGTTAATGGTTTTAATCACATCTCTCTCTTCTTCTAGTTCTTTTCTGACATAGTCATAAGCCTCAAGAATAACACTATAATCATGCTTAGCTTTATCAGAACTTAACTTGTATTCTTCCATTTGAATTAATTCAGATTCAAGAAAATTATTTCTATCAACTAATTTATCATTCTTAACCTTAAGTTCATCTCTTTCATAAGTAAGAATTCTAAAATTAGTCATAAGATTTTTGAATTCAGCATGGATAGATCTAATTTCATCAGAATTTAAGCTATCAAATGAATCAAGAGAGTGAAGTGATACCTTAACAGAGGATGGAGAAGTTTTCTTTGGAGATCCAGGTTTGTCTTAACTATTGGCCATCAATGCAATGTTGTCATAATCCAATTCATCTTCAGAGTCACTGGAATCAGCCCAATCCTTCTGTGTGACCATAAGTGCATTACCCTTTCCTGAATTTCTAGGCTTCTTACACTCACTACTAAAGTGTCCAAGCTCGCTGCAGTTAAAGCACTTGATATTGGCCTTATCAAGCTTGACAATAGTACTTTTGCTTTTGTCACTCTTCTTCTCCTCCTTCTTTTGAAAAGGTCCTTTGCTAAATCTTCTCCTATTGAATCTTCCTTTCTTGAAAGCTTTAGCAAACATAGCAAAGAGTTCTTGCATCTCAGATTCAGAATCATTGTTGTCAGAGTCCATATCAGTAGTCTCTGACTCAGAACTTTCTTTGCTTTTCTTCTTCCTTGAATTCTTTACAGCAATCTCTTCATGCTGTTCTTCAGGAAGCTTCTTAACTTCAGATTGAGCAGTAAGTGCAATAGTCTTCATCTTTCCTTCACTCCTGCTCTTCTTCTGCTGCTTGTCAAGTTCATAAGCTCTCAATTTTCCATATACTGCCTCTAATGAAATCTCATCCAGATCATTAGCTTCCTCGATCGCAGATATCTTCTCATTGTAGAAATCAGGCAAAGCTTTCATGAACTTTGTATTCATATCCTCCAAGTCATAATATTTACCATGCATGGCCATCTCATTGATGAGTTTTGTAAACCTATCAAAGGTATCAGTAAGTGACTCACCAGACTTGGATTCAAAGTACTCATACTGTTGTATAAGTAATGTCCTCATATTCTTCCTGACAGGCTTAGTTCCTTCACAGTGAACCTTAAGATTGTCCCATATATCCTTAGCAGTTCTACAAGAGAGAACATAGTTAGTGAGAACAGAATCAAGACTGTTGAATAATATGTTTCTCACTTTAGCATCTTTGAGAACATTCTCCTTGTCCTTATCTGACCATTAAGATTTTGGCTTCTCTGCTGTATGTTCTGGAACAACCACACCATCAACAGTTGCTTGTCCAACGACCTTTGTTAGAACGAAAGGTCCATCTCTGATTCTGTCAAGATAATCAGGATCTGTTGCTTCCAGATGATGCAACATCTTTACTTCCCATAGAGTATATTCGTTTCTCTTGAGCATAGGAATTTTAGTATTCCCATCCTTGTAACCAGACATGATTGCAGATCTTTATGATTATTCGAAATCAACCTGCTCTGATACCAATTGTTAACTCGAATAACTTGTAGAAGGGGGGGTTGAATACAAGTTATATAATCGTGTCTGATTTTTGCTTGATTATATGAACAAGAATAAACGAATGAATCAAACTCTTGTTTGTATTAATAAGATCAAATACAAACTCTACCAAAGGTGTACAATACCTTTAGCAGCTGCTGACAATACAAATCTCTCTCTCTGTTTGTTTCGAACTCTCGAATACAAACCTTATACAGAGCTACGCACACGAACTCACAACTTCGTCGCTCTTTTACAATGATATTGAGAAAGTATTTATAATGCTTCCTATCAACTAATAACAGAAAGATATAATCTATACATGACAATGTTCTGCCTTCTAGTCGATAGTTTCCTTCAATAGAAAACTCTTTCCTTCATAATATCTTCTTGCTTGTTCTTCAAACAACGATCCTGTTTTATAGCACTTACCAGTTTCTGTAGCATCCATAATGACATCATCAGTAACAAAACTGATATCAGGATCTGATCAACCATCAGTATTGGACCATCATCAGGATTTGCTCTTTGTTCCTGACATGTAGTCTCCGATACACTGTACATTCCTGACTAAACTATACAGATAACTGTCTTTACACATAAATCCTATATACAGTGCTAAATCCTTTATAAGATCAGGATTACAAGAAGTATAATGTGTAAATTCTATTCTTAACATCACAACTTATGAATTATTCCTAACAGGTGAGAAAAGGTAATATGTATGTTTCATTCCAGTTTTTTATATTTTTCTCCCATTTAATTACTTTTTAGCTTTTCTAGATCGTCTAACTTGTTTTTTATTAATTAGATACCCAATTTGTTTTGGTTCTTTTTTCGGGAATAGATTGTTTACTTTTTCAATCATCAATATGGTTGCATTTTGTTGATTTTGTGATATAAAGATTATATCTTTGCAATTTTAATTTCTTATTACATTGAAATGTGGATTTTTCGACAGGCTTTATCTTAGGGTGTGCTCAAAGTTGAGCCCTTTTAGAATTTTGTTAAACACATATTTTTCAGGAATGTCTCTATGTATCTATAAATCTTTTATGACAAGTTTAAATAACAATTTTTACAGGATAAAGTCCTATGGTCTATCACAGAAAGGAGACCTTTGGTAAATTTAAAAGTTTTTAATTTTTTTATATTTTCTATTCCAACATCCTGTGAAACTACTTTACCTACAAGTTTAGTATTACCTGGTCGTGACCATAAGGTACACTAAAGAATACTCTCTACATGTTCCCTCTGCCCTTAAAAATATGCTAACTCTTAGTTTACTTAGAATCTCGAATCTAGATGTTGTTGCTGATTTTTTTGTTCTAGGGTAACTATGATTTAGGTTGCAGGATTCTAGAATCAAATTTCAATAGTTCGTTAGGAGCCTTGAAATTCCTATACACCAAACTAGGTTATGATCTACTATATCTTAAACGAATATTTGTTTTTTCCACATGGCAATTAAGACAAGCCGAATACAACATGTAATTGCATAGGTTACATGGCGTGACAAAGTATGTAACTACTATGGTCTGCTTTCTATGTCATAGAATATTTTTTGTTCGAAAATTTATTTCTAATTTTTGTTGTTTTAACGGCCAACCAATATTTGAAGGTTACGGTAGTAGTACAATACATTTGTTTAAGCCTTGTGGCATCAGGTTCAAGCGCGTTATGGGAGCAGGTTCAAGCTCAAGCCTTCATCATCCCTTGCTGTTGGAGTTTTATTGGAGGTTAGCAATCGCTACATTTAAATAATGAAGGCCCGGCTCAAATGTCTTGCCCTTTTCTTATCGGACTTATGACATATCTGATTAATGTTAGTATAAAATAATATTAATTATATTTGAGGATGATCGATTGTGAAAGTAAATTACTAGCATTTTATGTCAAGATTATGCATCGATTTGCAAGAAAAAACTATAGCACTAAAAATTATTTTATCATAATAGTGTTCAATTTCCTATTTTTTCTTATTTTGTCTTAACTTTACCTTTGTTTAATTGTTTTCAATGAAATTTATTAGATTTACTATCAAATTAAAACACATGTGTTTATTTTTTTCATTCTAGGTCATCACTTGAATATATAAACAATGAAGAAGATAAACCACTTATTGCCTACTGGACATCATCTCCAGTTAAGATAAAAATATCTAATAACTTCTACCTGACAATTTTTCCAGCGCTACTAATAAGATCACATAAATTATAGCGAGCCATACTTATCATGTTATTAATGAATTTATAAATGGACTGGAAGAAAATAATTAATTACAAATTTTGAATGTCAAACTTTGTTTTGTTGTAGGCAGAGAGAAAGCAAGACAATAACAAAGAATAAATGATCATGGCAGTCCTCAAGTTTTAAGTAAGTACTACAAATATATTTACATTGGCGCATGTTTTTTTTTTGAAATAAAGAAAGATTCCATTAAAGCATTGAAACATCCGACATGAGTGTCCCCAACAAAGAAATTGGAGGAGACGAGAAAACAACAAAGCTATTAAGCGCACAAGATTCTCTAGCCAATTTATGGGCTACCTTGTTTGCCTGCTTTTTAACAAAATCGACCACAATCCCTACCCTACCACCTATAATATCACGACACTGATTTATAAGGTTTCCCGGCTCTAACAGATTCCGCACATTCTTGTTGATCGCTGCAACACTGAGCATTGAGTCACTCTCAATGATAACCTCCTGATATGCTAGCTCTTGAATCCACTTCAAAGCTTCCAAAATTCCCACTAGCTCTGCCTCTAGAACAGAAACATGGCCTGCAAACCTAATAGTCTTCGCACCAAGAAACAACCCCTGATGATCCCTCGAGATCATTCCAACCGAGAACGAATTTGCCCCCTCATAAACGGAAGCATCAACATTCACTTTGATCTTTCCCAAGCTTGGTGGTTTCCACTTTCTCTCCCACTGCACACTACCATCCCTCCTCCCTGCAGCATTCAAAGCCTTCTTCCTCTGAGCTTCCCTCCACTCTGCAATTTGCTTCGAGCTCCAAGAAATGGTCACATCTGGTGGCATATGTTTGTCCTCCCACACCCGTTTATTCCTGGCATACCATATTCCCCATAAAACTGTTGCTATTTTGATCTTGTTCTCCGAAGTTTCGTTCTCCATTCTATCTAGTAGCCACTCTGGTGCATTCTCAACCTCTGAAAAATCATACTCCAGACCTATACATTGCCAGCAAGCAGCTGCAAACCTGCAATCAAGAAACAAATGCAACATATGCTCTACGTCTCCTACACACATTGCACAAGCAACTGGAGCACGAATTCCTTTACCACGCAGCAAGTTTCTAACAGGAATAGTATTACGAGCAAATCTCCATAGAAAGATTTTTATCTTGTGAGGTACATTTAGATGCCAAATCATGTCCCAACCATTTGATTGCCGAACCCCTCCACTTCCAAAATGATTCAAATGCCACTTTTGGTACCCCGATCTCACTGTGTACTGTCCACAATTCGAGTGAACCCAGGCCAACCTGTCTTCTGTACTACGTTGTGAAATTCGAGTTGTTAAAATAGCTTCTGCATCTGTGCTGTTGAAAGTGTTTCGAATTTTCCTTTCATCCCAGGCTTTGTTGTGAGACAAAAAGAAATCACTTACTTTAACATTCTCTTCTGATAACCAGCTGCCCATCTGGTCGACACGAAAATCATCTTTTTCCTTTAACCACCTATCAGTATAAATATTGATCATTTTCCCGTCCCCTAAAACCCACCTCAACCCATCTTTGATCACCTCCTTAGCTTCCCAAATACCTGACCAAGTGTAACTAGATCCACCCGTCCTTCCAGCTTGCAACAAATGACAATCTGGATAATATCGAGCCTTCAACACCCTTGCCACTAACGTCCCAGGATTGTTTATAAGATTCCAACATTGTTTCCCCAGCAAAGCTAGATTAAATCCATGAAGGTCACGGAAACCCAAACCACCTCTACTTTTCGACATGCTCATCCTCTCCCAAGCCAACCACCTTATCCCTTTCGTTGTAGAAGAGTTAGATTTCCACCAAAAAGCATTCATCATTCTTTCAATTTCCTGACACAAAGATTTCGGAATTAAAAAACACGACATTGTGTACGAGGGAATAGATTGGGCTACACTTCTTATAAGAACTGCTTTTCCTGCTCGAGACAATAATTTCGTGCTCCACCCTTGGATTCTTTTCCAGATCTTGTCCTTAAGGTACCGAAACACAGTCTTCTTAGATCGTCCAATCATAGAAGGTAGACCCAAGTACTTGCTACAGCCAATATCATTAGAAACATTCAGTAATCTTTTGATTTCCTCTTGCTTATCTGTTCGCACATTTGAACTAAAGAAGATAGCCGATTTTTGAAAATTAACTGCCTGGCCAGAAAACATCTCATACGAGTGCAGAATTTCCTTTATGTGATTTGCTTCCTCCTTAGTTGCTTTAAAAAACAAGAAACTGTCATCCGCAAAAAGGAGGTGTGTGACTGCTGGTGTTGTAGTACTAATTCGACAGCCATGAATACTCCCTCTTCCTGCAGCATTCTTTAGAGACAAAGACAAGCCTTCCACACATAACAAAAACAAATAGGGGGATAAAGGATCCAACTGTCTAAGCCCCCTTTTAGGAACAATCGGACCAACTAGAGAGCCTTGAAAAGAGATAGAATAAGATACAGAAGTAACACAAAGCATCACCCACTTAACCCACCTTGGAGCGAAGCCCATAGCCACCATTCTATTCCTCAAATACTCCCAACAAACTCGATCATATGCCTTACTAATGTCGAGCTTAAGAGCTACTTCTCCCTCTTGACCAGACGATTTTCTTTTCATATAATGAATCAACTCAAAAGCAACAAGAACATTGTCTGTAATGCTGCGACCTGCTACAAACGCCGATTGCTCCTCCGAAATCATCACTGGCAGAATTTTTTGAAGTCTATTAGCAAGTACCTTAGCAACAATCTTATACAAAACGTTGCATAAAGCAATGGGTCTCAAATCTTTTATTTCTTCAACATTTTCTTTCTTAGGAATCAGAACTAGAGTTGTTTCGTTCGTTCCAGCTGCAAAACTGTCTTTTAAGAGCCAATCTTGACAACACTTAAAAACTTCTCTACCTAGCAATTTCCAAAAGTGTTGGAAAAAAGCTGGGTTTAGACCATCTGGGCCACTAGCCTTGTCAGGGTGCATGCTCTTCACAGCGTCAGTAAATTCCTCGAACGTTAAGCTCGCTGTCAACATCTCATTTTGATCAGACGATACCCTTGCTTCATTCTCGTGATCAGGATAGCTACCTACATTATCATCTGCTGCAAAAACATTACTGTAGTAACTCTTCAACATAGCACACAGCTCATCATGATCTGACACGATTCTCCCATCCTCAGCTTTCAAAAAATCTATATGATTCATCTTCTTTCTACTAGAGGCTGTAGCATGAAAAAATTTTGAGTTTGAATCCCCATCCTCTAACCAGAAAGCCTTCGCTCGCTGTTTCCAATACAATTCCTCATGTAAAAGTAAGTCATTTAGCTTTTCCTTCTCATCAAAATACATTTGCACTCCATCATCGTCTTCTCGATCCTTCAAAGCATCTATAATCGCCTTTTGTTTTACCACCTTCTCCCTGAATTTGTGAAAGAAATTCCGACCCCATCTTGACATAAACGAAGAGACCGATATAAGCTTAGGAAGTAAATGAGACGGAGGGAGACTCTTCCAAAATTTAGTAACTTCAGAATGAAATTCAGCCTCCTTTAACCAAGTGTTTTCGAACTTAAAACGAAACACTTTTTTCTCTACAGCAGCTTCAAATAGCACAAGCTTTATAGGATCATGATCTGAGACTGTTACGTGAGAGACAGATAAAGTGCATAACGGAAACAAGTGCCACCAATAATCAGTTGCAAAAGCCCTGTCCAACCTCTCCCTGACCCAATTTTGAGTACCCTTACTCTTCTCCCAAGTAAACCCTCCTCCCTTTAGCTCTAGCTCTGATAACTGACAGTCTTCAACAGCATTTCTAAACCCATCCATAAGGCTCTGCGGATGAGGATGAATACCTTCCTTGTCTGTGCTATAAAGAAGGTCATTGAAGTCCCCAAAGATGCACCACGGAGTCTGGGAACTAGTCGCTAGAGTTCGTAAGAAATTCCACGAATCTTGTCTCCTTTCACGCTCTGGAAAGCCATAAAAACAGGACAACCTCCAAGGGTTAGACATACCCTCATCTACCATAATATCAATATGGTTTAGAGAAGAGTCGAAAACTCTACACTTCATATTACGCTTCCATAATACTGCAAGACCACCTCCTCTTCCCTGTCTGTCAACTGAGAAAAAATTACAAAAACCAAGTTTCGAAGATAACTCCTCGACTTTATTACCTACTGCAAGAGTTTCAGACAAAAAAATTAAATTGGGCTGATGAGATTTTACTAAATCCCTGAGAACACGAACTGTACGAGTATTACCCAATCCTCGACAGTTCCAGCTAAGCAGACTCATTGCTGACGGCTAGCTTGCACTGCAAGCTTAGCCGATAAAGTTTGATTAGATGCTGAAAAATCATCAGTAGAAATAACAGCTTCTTTGTTTGTTTGTGTAACATGTGGGCCGATAAGTTGTAGACCCCCATCCACATCCATGATGCCAGAACTATTTGGGTCACCCCTCCTTCTTTTGCGTTCCTCTAATTTAAGCCCATTAGATTCATCTTCCAAAAGCCCATAAAGCATATTCGAATTAGTTGTAAATCCCACTAAATTAGCGCTTGTTGAGGATTTTGTGCAATTGCCTTCATTACGCAATCCCTGAACAACCATATCCCTACTATCACTCCCCTTCCTTATCTCCTGGCTAATTTTTGAATTCCTTTCCCCCCGAAATTTCTGGTACCCATTCTCCCCCCCAATCCTTTCCTCCCACGTGGCATCGTCTTCCTCCCTTAGCCATTTACTATGTCCCTGACCTGCCGCCCTGCGCGGTGGAGCTTTCAACCAGATATCTTCTCATTGTAGAAATCAGGCAAAGCTTTCATGAACTTTGTATTCATATCCTCCAAGTCATAATATTTACCATGCATGGCCATCTCATTGATGAGTTTTGTAAACCTATCAAAGGTATCAGTAAGTGACTCACCAGACTTGGATTCAAAGTACTCATACTGTTGTATAAGTAATGTCCTCATATTCTTCCTGACAGGCTTAGTTCCTTCACAGTGAACCTTAAGATTGTCCCATATATCCTTAGCAGTTTTACAAGAGAGAACATAGTTAGTGAGAACAGAATCAAGACTGTTGAATAATATGTTTCTCACTTTAGCATCTTTGAGAACATTCTCCTTGTCCTTATCTAACCATTCAGATTTTGGCTTCTCTGTTGTATGTTCTGGAACAACCACACCATCAACTGTTGCTTGTCCAACGACCTTTGTTGGAACAAAAGGTCCATCTCTGATTCTGTCAAGATAATCAGGATCTGTTGCTTCCAGATGATGCAACATCTTTACTTCCCATAGAGTATATTCGTTTCTCTTGAGCATAGGAATTTTAGTATTCCCATCCTTGTAACCAGACATGATTGCAGATCTTTATGATTACTCGAAATCAACCTTCTCTGATACCAATTGTTAACTCGAATAACTTGTAGAAGGGGGGGGGGTTGAATACAAGTTATATAACCGTGTCTGATTTTTGCTTGATTATATGAACAAGAATAAACGAATGAATCAAACTCTTGTTTGTATTAATAAGATCAAATACAAACTCTACCAAAGGTGTACAATACCTTTAGCAGCTGCTGACAATACAAATCTCTCTCTGTTTGTTTCGAACTCTCGAATACAAACCTTATACAGAGCTACGCACATTCACTTGTTCGACTCACAACGTCGTCGCTCTTTACAATGATATTGAGAGAGTATTTAT
Organism: Kitagawia praeruptora; assembly: GCA_037693485.1. NCBI lineage: Eukaryota > Viridiplantae > Streptophyta > Magnoliopsida > Apiales > Apiaceae > Kitagawia > Kitagawia praeruptora. The sequence goes on along the minus strand of CM075351.1, from coordinate 137,709,201 downwards.
AATGCTACCTATCAACTAATAACAGAAAGATATAATCTATACATGACAATGTTCTGCCTTCTAGTCGATAGTTTCCTTCAATAGAAAAACTCTTTCCTTCATAATATCTTCTTGCTTGTTCTTCAAACAACGATCCTGTTTTATAGCACTTACCAGTTTCTGTAGCATCCATAATGACATCATCAGTAACACGACTGATATCAGGATCTGTACACTGCATCAGTATCTGATCAACCATCAGTATTGGACCGTCATCAGGATTTGCTCTCTGTTCCTGACATGTAGTCTCCGATACACTGTTCATTCCTGACTAAACTATACAGACAACTGTCTTACACATAAATCCTATATACAGTGCTAAATCCTTTATAAGATCAGGATTACAAGAAGTATAATGTGTAAATTCTATTCTTAACATCACAACTTATGAATTATTCCTAACAACGTATAAGACCTATTTAACCGACGTAAAAAGCCAATTTTGTACTAGTGTCAAAAATGGGTAATAGTATTACGCATTTGTCAAATGGGTAATGCATATAAATTATAAAAAAAATGAAAGAAAAAATTTTAAAAAAAAATTATTTTTGTCACGCATTCCAAGAATGCGTAACACGGTGTTACGCATTCCTAGAATGCGTGACACATTTAAATTAATTTTTTTTCATTTTTTTTAAATATTCTTACATGATACCCATTCTTAAAATGCGTAATAGCATTACCCGTTTTGTAAATGCGTAATAGGTTGGTATTTTTGGTCAAAAAATTAAAAATTGGTATTTGTGTAATAAAACTTAAAAAAATGGTATTTTTGACCATTACCCAAACTAAATTCTAAGTTGGACGATGGCCATAAATAACACTTTTTAATATAGCTGGTGACAAGAGTACCAGATTCGAGAATGGTTGTCAAATATACCAGTGTATTACGCATTTAGGAAATGAGTAATAGCTATTACGTATTTTTAAAGAACGTAATACATGTATTTCATTTTTACATATATTATTACACATTTTATTACGCATTTAACCAAAGGATAATAGCTTATATTATGCATTCTGGGGATGGGTTATGCATTCCTTACCCACATAATACTCATATTTTATTATTATATATATTATAAACAATGTATTACGCATTTGTTCAGGGGTTAATACAATGTATTACGCACTTTTGCAAGTAGTAATTCAATTTGTGTTTTTAAATGAGTAATTTTAAAAAAATCGGGGACCAGCCCCAATTTTTAAAAATCACGATAGATACTAAACCTAGACCTAAGTCCGTATACGGTTTATTCGTCATTCCGAATATTTCTAAAATTAAAAAAGGTAAAGTTGAACCCCAAAAGGTTAATAGTTGAACCTAAGGGAATACAGATAAATTTAAAAAATTTAACGAGTCTGGCAACCAACCCTAAACCCTAAGTTCGTAGACGATTTATTCGTCGTTCGGAATATTTCTAAAACCCAAAATAGAACTGTTGAACCCTAAAGATTAACTGAACCGAGAATACATATAAAATTTTTAATTTTTAATAAAAAAAATTGAATATTTCTTAATCCAAATGGAACCAATTGAACCCCAAATAAAAACTATTTAATCCCAAAGGAAATATCTATTAAATTAAAAAAATAATATATAAAATTTTTATATTTTAATAATTTTAATAATTTAATAATTTAAAATTTTAATTCTCTCTAAATGCCACCTAGCCACCAAACACCCACCAACCCAAACACCATTTGTAGCCGTGACATGAAGTCACCGGTGTGAGATTTGTTGTGTGCTAATCTAATTTTTTTTTTATAGTTTAAGTTTAAATATTACGCATTGGTATAAGTGTAATATATGCATTTCATATTTTGGTATTAAGATATTACGCGTGTACCCACGATGGGTAAGTTTTTTGTTTTTTTAGTTTAGCATTTATGAGATGCGTAATAGGATTGCTTGTTTATAGTTTCTTTTTGTTAAGCAAGAATGCGTAATAAGTGTCATATTGTTTTTTTTTTCTATTAAGAATATGTCAAAAAACTATTTAATCCCAAAGGAAATATCTATTAAATTAAAAAAATAATATATAAAATTTTTATATTTTAATAATTTTAATAATTTAATAATTTAAAATATTAATTCTCTCTAAATGCCACCTAGCCACCAAACACCCACCAACCCAAACACCATTTGTAGCCGTGACATGAAGTCACCGGTGTGAGATTTGTTGTGTGCTAATCTAATTTTTTTTTTCTAGTTTAAGTTTAGTTTTAATAAATATTATGCATTGGTATAAGTGTAATATATGCATTTCATATTTTGGTATTAAGATATTACGCGTGTACCCACGATGGGTAAGTTTTTTGTTTTTTTAGTTTAGCATTTATGAGATGCGTAATAGGATTGCTTGTTTATAGTTTCTTTTTGTTAAGCAAGAATGCGTAATAAGTGCCATATTGTTTTTTTTTTCTATTAAGAATATGTCAAATGCGTAACAGGTGGATATTTTTGCCAATCTTTTGCAGGCGTTGGTATTTTGGTAAAAAGTTAATAAATTTGTGGTAGATATGTCATTATTTCTTCTAAGTTTCTTTAGTATGAATGTTGGTTTTGATTGGGTGATGAGTTGTAAAACGCTTCCACTGAAAGCATGAAGATCAGTCCAATGCCTCTACAAGTGATCTTCAAGATTCGTCCGGTGCCTCTACAAGTGATCTGAAGATCAGTCCAGTGCCTCTAGTCAGGGTCTCTGCATGTGATCTTCAGTGCCTTTGGTGAATGATGGACATGAATCTGGAAAGCAAATGTGGTCCACTGATGGAGCTTTTGCCCTTTCAAAATCATCCACTTTCTTAAGTTGCCACATAGAGCTTGCTGGAAAGTAGTGGTGAGAGGGATGCATATAGCAGCCTCGGTTGATAGAGTGTTGTCCAACTGTCCAAGAACAAAACATGTTTGATTCAGCTAACGATTAAACCTTTTACTCTGGTGCTGGGAACTTGACTGGAGAAACCATGCGGTTCAGCTGACCATTTGATTGCAAGGGCAGTGAGCTTTTCAGTTTGTTCCTGGACTTTGTCTATCCCTCAAGTGACGAGAAGGGTGCTGGCATGTGGGATTAAGAACCTGCTACAATGTATCAGGCATGCATCTCAAGAGACAATAGCATGTCGCACAGATTTTAGCTTCTTATAGTCGGGAGATTTCGCATCGAATAGTATATGAAGAATCCAGCTCCTTCTCATCAAGTTTATCTTCATCATAAAAACTCCACAGCTAATGTTCCTTGGTTCTGGTATACTGAAACAATCAACGATAGGCCAATTTTTCAAAGGCTGTTATCCTTAGATCTCTTACGTTTTAACTTTTGTCAATGCTTCTCATTTTCTTCCAGGGGTGTTGAGGGTGCACATAGTTGAGTAGCCTCTTCTAAGGCATTTTATATGACAGGCAACTGTTGAAGTTGGTTGCATCATCAAAAAGATATGTACGGAGCTCCAAGCTTATTGTGCTTGAAGTTCATCCATCAGATCAAGCTGAACGTGTACAAGTGCTTAGCAAAAAAAAAACGTGTAAAAGTGTTGTTGTCGTAAGTGCTTCAGTTACGTAGAATCTTAGTGTGTTGCAGCAGTTTTGATTCAACCGTAGTGGAGTCTATTCATTTTCGACTTTGCAGGTTGTAGCATATGGTTCGGGTCAGTCACCTGTTTCAATTAATACATTGTCTGATGATAGAGTATATATTTATATGTATTTTAGATGATTTTTATTCCCATCTTAACAATATTTTGCATTTAATTGGATCTTAATTAATTAGTTTATAATATTATATTGTAGGAAACAAGGAATTCTAAATTGGAAAGGATTGGAGTTGAATTAGAAGAAAATTCGGATTTAATGGACTACTCGTGCATTACACATTGTTTGGGCCGTATCTTGAGTTCCGTACATCAGATTTCAGCGAGTAAACAGTCCACGCGAAGATAACGAGATTTTCTTTTATTCTAGAATGGGCCAGATATCAAAGTCCAACTGAATCAGTCCAGAAACAGCATAGAAGAGTCAACTACGAATTTTGACTTTTAGAAACCTTTTCAATTTTGGAAAGCCATGTATTCTTGGGAACAATTAAAAAGTAATATTTTTGTAATTAGGTTATTATTGGGAGAGAGATATTACTTACGTACTTTTCATTGAGGAGCCACCAAGGAGAAGAGAAGAAGATTGCAAGGAGAAGAGTGTATGCTTGGGAATTTCCATAGGGATTTCTTTTCTACATCTCTGATTAGTATTGTATTCTATCTCTTTATGACTTTTATGTATTTTACCATGACAATGGTAGGCTAAACCTTATTGTTGGAGGGCTGTTTTGAAGCCTTAACCTTTATGACAATTATGTTTTGATTTTCGGAGATATGTGCTTGATTGTGCTTATACATGCTTCAATGCTTATAGATAATCTTGAATTGACTGTGGTATGTGGACATCCAATTAGGTCATGTGATTGATTTATCTGTAAAGTCAATTAATCTTTCTATGTGGTCCATGGGATTAATTGTATCAGTGTGTAATTCGTTTTAGCCTTTCTATGTGGTCCATGGGGCTATACGAATAGCAGAGCTTGTTTCTATGTGGTCCATGGCAAGTTCTCTATAAGTATCTTTCAAAGCATATTACAAGAATTTTAGAAAAATGTCATGAGTTTAGTGGTGGATTAACATGCTTTCCAACGTGCTTCCTTAATTGTTTACAAGAGAATTTTGCTTGCTTCATTCTTAGTTTAATTAATACGATATTTACAAAACAAACTCATTTTAAATTTGACAAAATATAAGTTAAAGTGAACCCTTAGTCCTTGGCGTTGAACGATACTCTTACTTTTTCTACATTACAAACGACACAAAAAGGGTTTAAATTGAGTCACATCAATTTTTGGCGCCGCCGCCGGGGATTGAATTTGCTTTGCTTTTATTTTGTGTTAGTGTGGTTTAATCGGTTCGTGTTTTCAGGTGCATGGTCAACACTCGCACATCTGAAGAACCTCTTGAACCGTTTGAAGATAATCCTGAGAAGCTCATTCACAAGAAGAGTGAGAATTTAACTGATCAAGCAAAGAAAGAGAGTGAAGGGAAAATTGTTATAGCTGACATGGCAATTGTACCAACACTTCGTGATGATGTTGCTGTCTCGATTGCTAATATTGGCCATTCATGTATGGTCTATCCTGCTCCCGCAGCTGGGAAGAGCAGCAGCTTTGAGATCAAGCAAAATTTACTCATGAGGCTGCCTGTCTTTCATGATCTTCCAACTGAGGAACCTAATCAACATCTCTCTAGGTTCGTGACTATTGTGGAAAGCATGGGACCAGATGGGGCAGATCCTCAAATTCTGAAGATGAAAGCTTTTCCATTTTCTCTTGATGGAGCAGCTTTAGATTGGCTAGAGGAATTGCCTGTTGGGTTTATTACTTCTTGGGAGAAGTTAGCCCAGGAATTCTTGCAGAAATTCTATCCAGCAACTAGAGTCATGAACATGAGAAGCCAAATAGCTGGAATTCGTCAGAATGCAACTGAAACTTATGCTGAGTACTATGCAAGGTTCCAAAAGTTACAAAAGAGATGTCCTCAACATGGTTTTTCTAAGGGGAGTCTGCTACACTTTTTCTACCAAGGTCTTCTTGAAGGTGAAAAGAGACTCTTGGATTCTGCTGCACAAGGTGCTTATGTGGACTTATCTCATGATGCTGCTGAGAAACTTATTGCTAAGGGAGCTGCAAATGAACTTCAATATGGGAGTCGCGGAAGGTCAAGCGTAACTCAGGGAGCTGGATCTGACCAAAGGCTTTCAAATATTGAGCAGAGCATTGAGAAGCTGAATGCATTAATTTTGAGTGGTAAAACACCAAAGGCTCAACTTTGTGGTATTTGTTCAGCTCCGGGACATTTCACTGATGCATGTCCTACATTGATGGACCCTTCTTATCAGGACGTTAATGCTGTTGGATTTGCCAATCAAGGTGGAAATCAGTTCTTGAACACCTATAATCCAAGATGGAGGGATCACCCCAATCTGAGGTATGGCAACACTAACAATGCTTTGAATGGGTTTCAGTTCCAAAATACTTCTGCACCCCCTGGTTTTCAACAACGGGGACAAGGCTCTCAGAACATGAGTAGTGATAACAATATTGAAAAATTATTGTCCAAGCTGGTTGATGGGCAAATGGAGATGCAAAAGCAATGCACTACAAACTCTCAAGACATCAAAGAAATGCAGAAGCAACTTGGGGATGTGATCAAGAAAATGAATCAAGAACATGAACCTGGACGATTGCCTGGAACTACACAACCGAACTTGAAATTTGAGCAGGCAAACATTATTACCACTAAAAGTGGTAGGAACGTCATCCCAACTCGGAAGGTATTAGAGAATGAAGTTGATAGGCATGGGATCGAGAGGGACCCAGCAACTGAGAAACCTTCACACAACAAAAAGGTGGAAGGAAGTGAAGATTCACAAGCTAGTGAGACCATTCATGAGAAAGAGAAGGAAACTGAGAGTGTGCACAAAAATTTGGAGGAGCATGTTTCACCGATTCCTGAAAGTAAGTCTCATAACCCTTCAAATTCAGTTATTACTAATAGTCGCTTCGATTATGTTCCTTTTCCAGCTAGGTTGGTTCAAACAAAGAAGAGTGCACTAGAGACAAATATTTTGGAGACCTTTCGTAAAGTTCATATAAATTTGCCTCTACTGGAATGCATTCAGAATTTACCCGCTTATGCCAAGGTATTGAAGGACTTGTGTACTAAACGGAGAAGGTTGAAAGGAAGGGAGGTTGTTGAGATGAAAGAGAATGTCTCTGCGGTTTTGCAAGGGAAGTTGCCAGCCAAGTGCAAAGATCCAGGGAGTTTTACAATTCCTTGCACCATTGGTAGCTCTAAATTTGAGAATGCTTTACTTGATTTGGGTGCGTCAATTAATGTTATGCCATCTAGTCTTTATGAGAAATTGTGTACTAAAACTGAACTTAAAACGGATGGTGTGACGATTTTATTAGCTGACAGATCTCACGTTTACCCGAAGGGTGTTTTGGAGGATGTTCTTGTGCAGGTTGGCAGGTTCCAATATCCAGCTGATTTCTATATATTGGACATGGGAGAAGCACCTAATGCACAATTGATTCTGGGAAGACCATTCATGTGTACTGCTCAAACGAGAATTGACGTGGCAAGGGGAGAGCTTAGCATGGACTTTGACAATGAAACAATAAAGTTTAACATGTTTGAAATGATGAGGTACCCCGTGGATACCGAGACGTGCTATACATTGAGCACAACTGGAAATATTGCACAAAAGTACTTTGAGCTTATGAAGGATGATGAACTGGAGACATTAATATCTCAAGGCATTGGTGTTGACAAGGAAGGGAATTTTGAAGTCCTTGTAGAGAATTCAGATATGTACACCGATGGCATTATGGAGCAATGTAAGGCATTACATGGAGCAGACTATGTCGAAGGAGGTCAAAGCTTGGTAATCCCTAGTTCTACGAAGAAACAGTTGCCTTCTATTGTTCAAGCACCACGACTGGAACTCAAACCATTGCCTGCTCATCTCAAATATGTGTTTCTAGGGAAGGGAGAGACATTGCCAATCATAATCTCATCAAAGCTCACATCTGAACAAGAAGAAAAAGTGGTCAAGGTAGTTGGCAAACACATCAAAGCTATTGGTTGGAGCTTGGCAGATATTAGGGGAATCAGCCCCACACTCTGTGTTCATAGAATCCACTTGGAAGAAGGTGCTAAGCCTGTGAGAGTACCTCAACGTCGACTCAATCCTCTTATGATGGAAGTTGTGAAGAAAGAAGTCATCAAGCTATTGGATAATGGAATCATTTATCCTATTTCTGACTCAAAGTGGGTTTCTGCAGTGCACGTTGTTCCTAAAAAGTCTGGAGTTACAGTTGTAGCGAATGAGGAGAACGAGTTGGTGCCTCAAAGAACAGTGACTGGTCATCGTGTTTGTATTGATTATAGGCCTCTCAACAATGCTACAAGGAAGGATCATTTTCCCTTGCCATTTATCTGACCCTGTTTTAACAATCTGGATCAGCTAGTTGGATCGAAAGGGCTTATTTCTAGAGCAAGGATGGGATCAGGTGCTTGTCAAGGAAACAGCTCAAGTAAATCATATCTCTGGCTATGGAGATTGTTTCAACGAAGAATATTGTCCTTCCGAAAAGTTTGTTGGATATATTGGTATAACTTTATGTTGTGTTTGGTTGGGGAGAATGGAATGGAATGGAATGAATAGAAATTAAAAGAATACAATGAACATGAGAGGTGAGATTTAAAAAAAATTGAGTGGGTGCAAATTTTGTATGATAGGATTGGGGAAGAAAGTAGTGTTAGGCATGTCTTTGCCAAACTCTTACCAACTCTCTCCACCAAACATCTCACCAACCTCATCTACCACCACCAACCTCATCTACCACCTACTACATACTTCTATAAATACTCATCTCCTCCTTCATTATCAAATACACCATAATTCTCTCTTCTTTCTCTATAGCTGCTAGATAGTCCGTCTAGTAGGGAAGCCGGTTTAGCCCGCTTTCAGGAAGTGTCGGGATAGAAGGTCCTCGTGCCTAAACTATTACTTAGGGTACTTGGGTCTAACTACAGCCATCGGAGGTGGTCTCGCTGCAGGGGTCTTTCTATCAGGTTGTGTGGCACTATCCGGGTTGGGAGAGGGAGAGAAGGAAAGGTTGTCGGGAAACAGTGATAGGGGAGGTTTTGAGATAAACACTTCAGTGAGTTGGGGATATACATAATAGGTATTATAGGGCTGAATTTTTGTATGAAATTCAAGGGGCCGGATACCCGGATATTGTAATCTCTTTTATCTAGTGTGAAGTTGTTGCTCTTGTGGATGTAGGCTGGGCCGAACCACGTTAAATTTCTTGTCTCTTTTACTGTATTGTTGGTTTGTTGCTTCATTACTATCACGTATATTTGTGGGATCTAAGAGCACACATTTACCAAATCGCTTCCGCATTCGAAGGGAATCGGGCAGATTCCTAACAGTTGGCATCAGAGCTAGTTGTGTCTAAATTATTGGTGCCGAAGGAAAGTCGTTAAGAAAAGTGTTTGTCTAATTTGGCGCCGTTTTGACGGAAGTGCTCCCATTGTTTCTTACACTTACCTGGCCAATTGATTTAGTTGTTTGGATTGGTTTGTGTGTGCAAACGGAGATCATGGCAAGTATTAAAGGATTCACGGTGACTCCATATGATGGTAAAGGAAGTTTTACTCTTTGGCAGAGAAGGGTAAATGATATCCTAACCCAACAGAAGCTAGCAAGGGCTTTGAAGGGGAAGGAGGGAAAACCAACAAAGATGAGCGATGAAGATTGGGAGGATGCTGAGTCGCAATGCATGAGTACCATCAGACTATGCATTGCTGATAACATTATCAATAATGTTGTTGACGAAAGCACGCCGAAGGAATTATGGTCAAAGTTGGAGACATTGTATCTCGGGAAGAACTTGACTACAAAGTTAAATCTGAAGCGCGAGTTATACAAGCTGAAGATGGCAGCTCAAGGCAATGTTATTGAGCACATGAATGTGTTTAATGGTATTGTTGATCAACTTGAAAAGGTTGATGTAAAATTGGAGGAAGAAGATAAGGCCCTTATTCTTCTTACTTCGCTTCCGGAGTCATTCGATCATTTGGTCACAAACATTTTGTACGGAAAGGACACGTTAAAAATGGAGGAGGTTCAGTCAGCACTTTTGTCAAATGTTGGAAGGAAGAACTAGGATGGTGACAAGGACATAATGACAGTTTTGGCTTTGCGTAGTCAAAATAATAGAGGAAGGGGTGTTGTGAGAGGATCTACCAATAGCAAGGGTAAATCCAGATACAGTGAAAAGGGCATGCAGTGCTTTGGTTGCAAGGAGTGGGGTCATATTAGGCCGAATTGTCCGCTTAATAAGAAGGATCCAGATGCATCATTGGATGTGGTTACTCTCGATTGTGAAGATGTTTGCACCGTCTTCAATCGAGGCACTAGTTCTCCAGGAGAATGGATATTAAACTCAGGGTCATCTTACCATGTATGTTCCGAGAGGGGGCATTTTGACAAATTCCAAGTTACAAAGAATGAAACAGTTTCTTTGGCTGATGGATCTACTTGTGAGATCAAGGGGATTGGAATTGTGAAAATCAAAATGTTCGATGGAATAGTTCGAAGTTTGAACGAGGTAAGATATGTGCCTAAGCTGAGGAAGAATCTAATATCTATCGGTCGGTTAGCTTCAGAAGGCTACAGATGCTCTGTAGTAGGGGGAGCTATGAATATCAAAAGGAGCCGTGTGGTTCGAATGAAGGGAGAGCTACGTAGGGGAATATATCGTCTGATTAGTACGTGGCCAAAACGTACTGGAACTTCGAAAATCTGATTATCTCGTGCACGAAGGAAGAGTGACTTGAAGGATACTGCTGCGGTTGTATTGCCTTCTAGTCGAGACGATGGTGCAAAGACTGCTGGGATGGATGCTTGGTCGAAGGGCTTCCACGACATCAACGAGTAGTTGTTGTGTTGCGTGCAGCTGTATATGGGCATCGATCAACACGAATCAAGTGAGCAGTGAACCATGCAACAGATTGATTTGTTTGATATGCAGTTGTGGAGTAAATGAAAAATCGATGGTCACACTTGCGTGTGTGATGAACTACACATGGGATTGGCCGACGTGAATCAAGTGAGTATGTGTGTATACAACAGATTGCTTCACATGTATGTAGTTAGACAAATAGAGGTCAATGGTACACTTGTGCGTATAGCAAGTGGGCATTCGAGGATGAATGTGCAAACTAGGGTATAGTTTGGAGTCTTGGACTGGGGGGAGTTTTGTCGTAGGGAATGATATGGATCGAGGAAAAGTTTGAGTTGTGCCAACAGGGCGCAGGTATGGAGTGCAAGTGAAGAGTTGTGAGTTTGGAAAGAGGGGGAGATTGTTAGGCAGGTCTTTGCCAAACTCTTACCAACTCTCTCCACCAAACATCTCACCAACCTCATCTACCACCTACTACATACTTCTATAAATACTCATCTCCTCCTTCATTATCAAATACACCATAATTCTCTCTTCTCTCTCTATAGCTGCTAGATAGTCCGTCTAGTAGGGAAGCCGGTTTAGCCCGCTTTCAAGAAGTGTCGGGATAGAAGGTCCTCGTCCCTAAACTATTCCTTAGGGTACTTGTGTCTGACTGCAGCCATCGGAGGTGGTCTCGCTGCAGGGGTCTTTCTATCAGGTTGTGTGGCACTGTCCGGGTTAGGAGAGGGAGAGAAGGAAAGGTTGTCGGGAAACAGTGATAGGGGGAGGTTTTGAGATAAATACTTCAGTGAGTTGGGGATATACATAATAGGTATTATAGGGCTGAATTTTTGTATGAAATTCAAGGGGCCGGATACCCGGATATTGTAATCTCTTTTATCTAGTGTGAAGTTGTTGCTCTTGTGGATGTAGGCTGGGCCGAACCACGTTAAATCTCTTGTCTCTTTTACTGTATTGTTGGTTTGTTGCTTCATTACTGTCACGTATATTTGTGGGATCTAAGAGCACACATTTACCAAATCGCTTCCGCATTCGCAGGTAATCGGGCAGATTCCTAATAAATAGGTCGGAGGGAGAATGGATCATTCCTTTTCAAAATGGTGTGTTTAAATTTTAGTTTAGGTGGTTAGGAATGGAATGATGTAAGGAATGAAATTTTTAAACAGTTAACTACTCCCTCCGTCCCTTTTGATTGTTAACATTTCACTTTTTCAAAACTTTCTGACACGCATTTTAAGGTGCATTTTAAGGATAGTTAAATAACTTTTTTTTAAAATTTTCTTTTTCTGTATAAAAATTTAATGTTTAAATTTTTATACAGAAAAAGAAATTTTTAAAAAAAAGTTATTTAACTATCCTTAAAATGCACCTTAAAATGCGTGCCAGAAAGTTTTGAAAAAGTGAAATGTTAACAATCAAAAGGGACGGAGGGAGTATATTCTTATTCAAATTTCATTCCATTCCCTCCAATTTCATTCATCGCAACCAAGCAAAACATTAGTAACTGGACGCAGGAATTATCTTTTTAAGCACTTGTTTGCGTACCATACTTGTTGCCTTTAAGCTCGAGAATGTCTTTAGATTATCAAGTTTTCATTGATATAGGAGCCTTTGCCATATGTACATAAAAACAGAGTGAGGTCTAATGTTTGGCTCACGTTAAAAGGCATCAGATTGTAGCTTTATTGTCATGTTTACAAGAAATAAATATGTACTAGACTATGAACTCTCAGGCAGCAAGAACATAGAATTCGTGCTGGTTATATATAATGAAAACCAACATTAAAGCAGTAGTACAAGACAAGAGCTTGTTGGTGTCTTTAATCAAAAAGTGCACCACCTCTAGAGACCTCAAAGTCATTCAAGCTTATATAATTCGAGCTGGTTTAGCCCATGACACCATTTTAACCAGCAGTCTGCTAGTAGCTGCTGCCATTAAGCTCCGTCGCCACATGGCTTATGCTCATTGTATCTTTTCTTGGACCCACCACTCCAATGTTTTCATGTGGAACACCTTAATCAGAGGCTACTCACTCAGTAATTCCCCAACCACAGCTATAACATTGTACAAGGACATGCATCGTAGTTGCATTTCATCAAACAGGTCAAACAGCTTTACACTTGCTTTTGTTCTTAAAGCAATTTGCAAGTTGTCAATGCTTGAAGAGGGCACAATGGTGCATTCCCAGATTCTTAAAATGGGATTTGGTTTCGAGATACCAGCTATAAATGGTTTAATGAGATTGTATAGTAATATTTGTGGTTGCGTTGAGCTTGCACGCCAGCTGTTTGATGAATTACGTGACAAGGATACTGCAACGTGGAGTATAATGATTTCCGGGTATGCACAGAATGATATGGAATCTGAAGCATTAGCATTGTTTAAATATATGCAAGTAGAGGGTGTTCCTATGGATGAGTTTACTTTGGCTAGTGTAGCTGGGATTTGCGGTCACTTAGGTGCTTTAGATTTGGGCAGATGGGTTCATTCTTACATTGACCTTAATAAGATAAAAATGGATGTTGTTTTAGGTACTTCTTTAGTTGACATGTTTTCAAAATGTGGAAGCTTGAATGAGGCCCTGATAGTCTTTCAGACAATGGTAAAGAGAGATGTTGCTGCATGGTCTGCTATGATCGGAGGGTATGCCATACATGGATATGGTCACAAAGCTTTACAATTGTTTGATAGCATGCGAAAAGCTAATGTATATCCTAATTCTGTCACATTCACCAGTGTCCTGTTTGCATGTAGCCACTCGGGTTTACTTGATGAGGGGTGTAAACATTTTGATAGCATGCAACTGGAGTATGGATATTCTCCAGAGTTGGAGCATTATGGTTGCATGGTTGATTTATTTTGTCGCTCAGGGGATGTGACTGGAGCATACAAATTTGTTAGAACAATGCCTATAAAGGCTAATGCAGTTCTTTGGCGAACCTTGCTCACTGCCTGCAAGACTTACGAATACAAAGAGCTGGGGGAAAGTATTATCAGAGATTTACTTGAGTTGGAACCATGTGGTGGTGATAATTATGTTCTTGCTTCGAATGTATATGCGTCGCTTGGTAAGTGGTCAACTGTGAGCAACCTTAGAAATTTAATGAAAGACAAGCAATTGAAGAAGGGACATGGTTGGAGTTCCATAGAGTTGGATTTCACAGTGCACCGATTCGTGATGGGGGATAATTCACATCCAGCGAGTGATGAAATTCATCAAATGCTTGACAGAATAGTTAGAAAATTGAAACAAGTGGGACACATAGCGACCGCTACTTATGTGTTGCATGATGTAGATGATGAATAAAAAGAAAATGCACTAGGCCTTCATAGTGAGAGGCTTGCGGTAACCTATGCTCTGTTGCGATTGCCCAAGAAGTCACCAATCAGAGTGGTGAAGAATTTGCGTGTGTGCAAGATTGTCATACGGCCTTAAAGCTGATCTCTGGTATCTACAAGCGAGTGATCATTGTGAGAGACAGAGTACGGTTTCACCATTTCCAGGAAGGAAAGTGTTCATGCAATGACTATTGGTATTTGGTAACAATTTCATTATCTGCATTTGTATGTCAACCTGCATTATGATATATTAATGGTATTATGGTGGAATGCAGAAGGTATCTACATTTCTGTATCATAATATTAATCTAGAACAATAATTGTGGAACATAAACGATAAGCGCCTATGATAGTGGAACTTAATTTTATTTTATTTTTTTAAAATAATTAACATTTAGCTTGTAGAAGAATCAATTTATGATAAGAATACTGGTTGACGAACTGTTGAAATGCGTGATTCATGTTGCAGAAAGCTAGAAGATGAATTTCTTGTTCTCATTCATTGCACAAACAATCTATAAATTAAGTATTTCATAGAAATTTCAAGTTGACAAAATATGATTTTCCAACATATGCAACAGATGTGAAATATTTATAAATCATATTTCAGCCAACACTTACTCCAAAAATATTGAGAATTTAGATAAAGTAAGTGTTTACTGCTGCAACAAGCTAGATGATATATTCACTTAGCCAGAATCTGAAGAATTCAGCATTCCAATCTCACTAACCAACCTTGTGAAGGTAGTTTCATCTAATGGCTTAGCGAATATGTCAGCTAGTTGTTTATGTATAGAAACATAATGCAACTCAATGGTTCCATTAGTTGCATGTTCTCTAATGAAATGATATCTGATGTCAATGTGCTTTGTTCTAGAATGATTGACAGGATTGACAACTATAGAGATTGCACTTGTGTTGTCACACATGATTGGAATTCTTTCCAACACAAGTCCATAATCTCTAAGTTGATTTCTAATCCAAAGCACTTGAGCACAACAACTTCCAACAGCTATCTATTCAGCCTCAGCAATAGAAGTTGACACAGATTGTTGTTTCTTGCTATACCAAGAGACTAACCTTTGTCTAAGAAACTGGCAGCTACCTGAGGTGCTTTTCTTATCCACTCTGCATCCAGCATAATCAACATTAGAATAACCAACCAGATTGAACCCTATGTCCTTAGGATACCATAAACCCAAGTTTGGAGTGCCCTTCAGATATCTAAAGATCCTTTTTATAGCAATCAAATGTGATTCTTTTGGATTTGATTGAAACCTTGCACACAAACATGTAGCAAACATGATATCTGGCCTACTTGCAGTGAGGTAGAGTAGAGAACCAACCATGCCTCTGTAGACTGAGATATCTACTTTCTTGCCTTTAGCATCTTCATCTAATTTAGTGGCAGTGGCCATGGGCGTCTTTGTAGGTGAGCAGTCTTCTAAGTCAAACTTCTTCAATAAATCCTTGATGTACTTGGTTTGACTGATAAAGATACCATCCTTCCTTTGACCGACTTGCAACCCAAGAAGGAATGTCAACTCTCCCATCATACTCATCTCATATCTGCTCTGCATGAGTTTAGAGAATTTCTCACACAGCTTCTCATTGGTAGAGCCAAATATGATATCATCCACATAAATCTGAACTAGGATAATATCATCACCATGCTTCTTGTAAAACAGTGTTTTGTCCAATGTGCCTCTAGTGAATTGATTTTCAAGGAGAAATTATGATAGAGTATCATACCATACCCTTGGAGCCTGTTTAAGTCCATACAATGCCTTAAGCAATCTGTAGAGAAATTCTGGGAAATGTGGATCCTCAAAGCCAGGTGGTTGTTGCACATAAACTTCTTCTTCCAACTCTTCATTCAGAAATGCCTCTTGACATCCATTTGATAAACTTTAAAGTTTGAATGAGCAGCAAACGCCAAGAATATTCTGATGGCTTCCAATCTAGCAACAGGGGCAAATGTCTCATCATAATCAATGTCTTCCTGTTGAGAGTATCTTTTTGCAACCAACCTTGCTTTGTTTCTTACTATTTCACCATCTTCATCCATCTTATTCTTCAGAACCCATTTTATTCCAACAATGGTTCTATTCTTTGGTGCAGGCACAAGTTCCCATACTTTGTTTCTTTCAAATTGATTCAGCTCCTCTTGCATGGCAATAATCCAATCTGGGGCCAACAGTGCATCATC
The DNA here is from genome assembly GCA_037693485.1 of Kitagawia praeruptora. NCBI lineage: Eukaryota > Viridiplantae > Streptophyta > Magnoliopsida > Apiales > Apiaceae > Kitagawia > Kitagawia praeruptora. The sequence goes on along the minus strand of CM075351.1, from coordinate 137,693,027 downwards.
AAGTTTCTTAGGCTCAACCTGAGATAGAAAATAGCCATAGAGACACTCATTCTGAGTTGCTCTCCTAGTCCTTACTCCTGCATTAGGATCTCCAATAATTTGCTCTACAGTGTGTGATCTATCCCATTTCCTTGAATGCTCAGTCTGATTTCTCATTCTTAATGTTGCCTCATCATCCAAGTCATGATCATTCTCATTTCCTCCCCCTGTGATGCTGCCACTAATCATAGGTGTGTCTTGGATGCTTGTTTCTCCACTATTGATTGGCACAAATTCTTCTCTTGTATCATCATTCACTTGAGTTTGTTGAACTTGAGTTTCAACTCCAGTTTCAATCTCTTCATCAGAATCATCTAGATTATCAAACTTTAATGGATCTTTATCTTCATCATTGGCTTCTTCTAATCCAGGTAGTTTGCTGTCATCAAATGTCACATCTGTGCTTTCCATAATTTTCTTTTGACTGATGACATAAACTTTGTATGTAATTCTTTCCATAGAGTAGCCAAGAAAAATTCCTTCAAATGCCTTTGCATCAAATTTTCCAACATATTCTGAATTATCCTTCAATACAAAGCATTTGCTTCCAAAAGTATGAACATACTTTAGAGTAGGCTTCTTTCCAGTCATCAAATTGTAAGGTGTCTTTCCAGTGTTTTTGTTGATGAGGGTTCTGTTCTGGGTATAGCATGCAGTGCTCACAGCCTCAGCCCAAAAACATGTTGGCATCATTGCATCAAGTAACATTGTTCTAGCAGCCTCAATTAGAGTTCTATTCTTTCTCTCAACAACTCCATTTTGTTGTGGAGTCCTTGGAGCTGAGAATTGCTGAGAAATTCCATTCTCTTTGCAGAATGCTTCAAGTATGGCATTTCTGAACTCTGTTCCATTATCACTTCCCAATGCAATCACACTTGCATTGTTGGCCTTTGCTTCCTTGTCAACTCTCTTTATGTGCTCAATGATTACTTGTGGAGCCTCATCTTTTGATGCCAGAAATTCCACCCATGTATACCTTATAAAGTCATCAACCAGCACCAAGGCATACTTCTTTCTTCCTAGTGACATAATATTGACAAGCCCAAACAAGTCCATATGAATGAGTTGCAGGGGCTTGGTTATTGATGTCACTGTCTTTGACTTGTGGCTTGATCTTTTCATTTTTCCTCTTTGACAAGCCTCACACACTCCTTCTTGACAGAATTCAAGTGTGGGCATGCCTCTCACTAACTCTCTTTTGACTAAAGAATTAATGGCTTTGAAGTTCAGGTGTGATAATTTCTTGTGCCACAGCCAACAATCTTCATTTGATGCTTTAGAGTAAAAGCAACAAATTTTGTCCTTGTTTGTAGAGTCCATATTGGCTATAAACAGGCTTCCTTTCCTTACTCCAGATAGAGCAAAATCACCAGTCTTCTTATGGGTGATCAAACATTCATCTTTGTCAAAATCCACTTTAAATCCTCTATCAGTAAACTGACCAACACTTAGCAGATTATGCTTGAGTCCCTTGACTAGTGCTACATCTTCAACGATGACATTACTAACTTTTAACTTGCCATATCCCAATGTGTTACCCATGGTGTCATCTTCAAAAGCAACCATTAGGCCAGCCTTCTCCTCATACTGTGATAGCAGGGCCATATCACCAGTCATATGATTTGAGCATCCACTGTCCAAAATCCACATGACATTCTTTTCACTTTCTTTTCCCTGCAAACACAAAGGTATTACTTCTCCTTTGGTACCCAAACAAGTTTGGGTCCATATGACTTAGAAACATTTTTATCATAAACAACATGCTTATCAACTTTCTTGGTGTTAGTCTTCTTGTCACTGTTAGAAGTCTTAGAACCTGAGGTTTCAGACTTAGGTGACAGACTTAGGTGACAGAGGTACCTTCCTAGCTTTAGGAGGACTTGAAGACTTTGGCCTTGTGTAGTGTGTGTGAGAATTGTGACTGATACAACCATCAATGAATTGCCTTCTCAAATTGAAACAACTAGTCATAACATTCATATTGCATGGCATACAGTCAAATTTGTCACAAAATGGAGCATCTCTATGTCTTAGAGGCACAGAACAATCATAGAAAGGTTTTGGCACACTACCAACAGGTTTCTTGCATGCATGAGTTAAATGATTGGTATTGAAACAATTCTGACAAGTCTTTCTAGGGGCATTAGGCATATAAGCATAGTTGTTATCTTTGTTAATCCCTAACTTGCCATTTCTGTTCTGTTTCTTCTTAGTCACTTTCTTCTCAGATTCATTCTTCCCAGCTGAAACAAACTTAACAAACTTCTTAGGTCTTGACCTATTACCTACTGGCTCCTTGGCTTTTGATTTGACACTCTCACTCTTAGAGGATGCTTGTTGTTCACTGGATTGTGCCTCATCCTCATCATTCAACATTTGCTTGATGAGTAAGGCATCCTCATCAATTTCAAATGTTGATTCTTTAAAAATTGGAGTCTCAGCCTTTCTCAAAATGTGAGGCACTTCCACCTGAACAACTATGTCATCTTCAATGACAACATTGCCTTTCCTCTGTTTAAGAGTGTCATAGTCAAGTCCAATGGTAGCCTTGGGTTTAGCTTGAATTTTATCACAGTAGGATTGCACTAGACCAGATGATTTCTTAAAAGCTTTCAGTTTGAATTCATTTTCAGCTAGTTCATCCCTAAGAGCCTTTTCCACTTGACTAGCACATAGAACCTTATTCTACAGATATTCAACTTCTTTCTTCAGGTTTTCTACTTGCATAGCAGTTAGCTCAAGTTCCTCATTCTTTTTTATTAACATTTAATTTCTAGTAGACAGTTTAGCAATCTCCTCATTAGCAGCAGTCATACTAGTATGAATATTAAACATTTCAACAGATAGTTGTTGTTAGGTCGAATACACAAAAATCAATCAAATACTGTATGAGTAACTTAACAAGAACACACTGTTTAACAATTTAAAACTGTTTGGAATTAACAATTCCTCTCTCAGTGATGTAAATATCACAGAGAGCTGCTTAGGTTACAATCAATGAATTTCTCAATGTTCGACTACCCTTCTAGGGTTAACCTAACTGTATTTATAGAACATACAGCTTCGTACAATCAGTAACTGATTCTCCTATAATCAAGCTATACAATTGATATTAATCACAATTGTTCCAGTCTTCCAAGTCAACTCAATCTCTTTGACAGCTTTCCAATCTTCAAAGATATTGCTTCCATATTTATCTTGCATCAACCTTTAAACACTGTTGACTCTTCAAACAATATCGCTACAGAGTTTACCAACCTCTGTTGCGCTTCCAGTCAGTGTTTAACTAAACTCTGACTGCTTCCAGCTAAACTCTGTTTTCTGACTTTAGCTTCCAAACACTGTTCTCATCAATTATTTCTAACAATCTCCCCCAACTTGTCCATTAGCAAGAATGTACAAGTTTTACAGTAAATGATGATGTCAAAACAAATACAAAGTTTTACAGTGTTTAACATACAAACAGAGTTTAAGCTATTACTTAACAAATTCTACAGAAAATAAGAAAATTCTTACAGACTTTAATTTCTAATCTCTTGCAGATCAGGCATTGTTCTGAGATAGTCTATAAGCAACCTTCTTTCAGCATTTTCAAGCTCTATCTGCATAGCTTCCTTGATTTCTCTCAACTGAGGATCATTCTCATCAGTTTGATAGATAGCAGCTATAAGATCGTAGATTTTGTTTCTTCTCATTTCATTTCCCAGCCTTATGTATTTCACTTCCTCAGATTTCACATTAAAATCCAGAACAGTGATTCCAAGATCAGTCTTCAGTTTTGTAGTCCCTTTCTCCATTTCTATCAAATTTCCATTCCAATCTCTGTATTTAGGAACATACTTGCTGTTGAATTTCATTTGCCTTCTTGCAAGGTTTTGAATCATTCTTTGTTGAAGCACATTTGCAACTGACTGAGCTCTTTGATTTCTCACTCTGAAAATATACAGAACATATTCAAGTTCTTCCCAGTATTTTAATTCGATATCCTTTTTAGAAACTTTAAATACTGTTCCATCAGCCATGAAATATAGCAAGAAATCCTTCTCTAGACTCTTCTGATATACAAGCTGTACTGACTCCAGTTTGTTTAAACTTTCTTGAGTGACACCACGACCTGGAACAGACAATGAAGAAGGATCTCTAGGACCAACATATTGCCTTTTATCTCTGTGTGAGCCTATGCCTTCTTTGTTGTATCCAACTTTACCAGATAAAGCTCTACCATCAGTAAAATCCATTGGAATTGTAGCTTCTAGTCTCGAATCATGAGGAGCACCTCTCTTAAATGTTGATTTCAACTGAGAAGACAATAATGGTGTGGTCACAACTTGTGCAGCAACAGAGGTTGTGTCTTCATTTTTCTGTACAACATGTGTATCAACAGAGGTTGTAACAATACTTTTCAGCTTTTGCTTAGCTTCTACATCTGTTGGTTTTCTGAATACTTGCATTCTTTGATTTGTACCAACTGGTTCTTTGATTTGAATGCCTTTAAGAACAGGCTTTGCAGCTTTAGCAACTTTCACATTCTTCTTTGCTTTTTCAGACTTTAGAACTTTCAAATGCTTTTCTTGTAAACTCTTCTCTTCAGCTTTAGCATCTTCTAAAGTAACTCCCTCTGCATTCTCTTCCATGAAAAGCTTAACAGCTAACTCCTCATCAGTCTTTGGATCTGAAATTAATTCCAAACTCTTGGTTTTTGAAGTACCTTGAGTTTCAGTGTTTATTCCAACATACTGTGATTTAACATATTTGCCAGATCTCAGAGTTTGCTTTTCAGAATTTAACACCTTACTCTTATCACTTGCCCCTCCATCTCCAGCATCATCCTTTTGAGTCAGAGTTTGAGAAACTTTGCATTTAGACTTAGCAACTCTCTCCCCCTTTTTGACATCATCAGGAATGAGTATTGATGTAATGAGCTCCAATGAGTTAGCAATGGAATCCACCTTAAAAAACAAAGCAATTTGATTTTCTTCAACTTTTCCTAGCCTGGCAAAGAGAGTGTCTTGAACTTTGGATAGCTGTGCAGCTTTTATTTTGGACTCTCTTTCCATCTTCAATTCTCTTGACTGAATCTCAGTCTTCAAGGAAGCAATTTCTTGTTTTGTATCAAAAAAATTTCCCTCCAGAGTTTTAACTTGTACCACTGTTGCTTTTAAGCATGATAAAATCTCTGGATTTGAAATTTGACTAGCAGTCTGCTTAACAAAATCAGCTGCTCTCCCTTTTGGAAAAATACAGTCTTGTTTATACCAATTGGCAGAAGATTTAGCAAGATACTCTTCTTCAATTGCATGAGATGGACAAGGCTGATCAAAAGATTTATGCTTATTATCAGTCTGTGCAGGTGCACTCACAAATGAATCAGAGTTTGCACTGCTGTCAAATTCATCTTCAGCACTTGCATCTTTAGCTTGAGCATCTTTTAAAGAACCACTGTGCTGAGCTGTGTCAGCCACAGTTTCTGTAACAACTTCTGCAACCTTTTCAATAGTCTCTTCATGTTGCACAGGCTCTGCAACAGAGTTTGCCTTTGTAGCTTCAACAGGCATAGATTCAGAATTCTCCTTAGTTGCCTGATCAACTTCATCACCTTTGTCTTGAATTGGAGAAGATACCAGCTCTGTGTGTGATGCTTCAACTTCAGGAACTTTTACTGCAAGCTCATCAGCTACATCAGGAGCTTCAGTATGAACAATAGGTGAGATAGGATCAAGAATTGAATCAAGAACAGGATGCACTGGTGAAAAACCATCTCTTTGATCCTCTTCTACAGGCATTTTATCCTCTGTAGGTATTTCAACATTAACATTATCCTCTGCAGGCATGTCAACCTCTGCAGGTATTTCAACTTTGTCAGCCACAATATCCTCTGCAGGTATAGAAACATTTTCTTCATCCTCAACAGTAGGTGTTTGCTGAGAAACCACCTCTGGAGCTTCAACAACATTCTCTTCATCTGAATCAGAAAGAATTAATCTCCTCTTTTTGATTTGAGGCACTACAACCTCCTCTTCATCTTCACTTGAGCTCTCTTTAGTTGGTGAAAGTGAAGGTCTGTTTGCATGTTGCTTCATTCTTCTAGTATAAACAGCTCCAGGTAATGTCTGTTTAGCCTTTGAGTGTTTAGTGTTTAGGGCAGTGTGTTTCTTTCTTTTTAGTTTGGCTTTGGCTATTTCAGAAGGTGCTGGCTCAGAGTTTAAGGTTTCAGTGTTTAATGTTTCAGTGTTTAAGGGTGGAGAGTTTATTGTTGGAGAGTTTATTGGTGAAGAGTTTAAGGTTTCTGGTTGTGGTTGATGAGATGTAGTAGGTACAGTGGTTGTGGGTGTTGTGGGTGTTGTGGGTGTTGGTTCAGAGTTTATGGTGTCTATTGGTTCAGGCATTTGTTGTGGTGATTGAGGGTCTTGTGGTTGGTTTACATAGTTCTGTAAGGCTAAAGGCATAAACATCTCAGGTATTTGCTGTTTAGTGACATCTTTGTTTGTCAAATCAGAAAACATTCTCTTAGCAACTTGAAAAGGCTGAATCACATCAGCTTCATCAATTGGAATGTTAGGCACACAGGCAGTAAATAACAGTTGACAAAAACGAGCAAAATAAACAGTAGTAGTCTCAGACAAACGCTCTCCCAAGTTCATTAGTACTAGTCTACCAAAATCGAAGTTACCTCCATATAGTAGAGCATGACCAATTTGGAGAGTATCAAGAGGCAGTGCATCCCAGTTTGTTGTCTTCTTTCCAAAAGCTCTTGTGATGCAATCGAAAAAGAAACTCCATTCCTTTCTCAAACTTGGCCGTCTCAAAGACCCTATCTTATTCAAGTTTCCTGCACATCCAATTTGCTCCAACATTGTCCTCAAGCGATCATGACCAACAACACTGTAAGAAGTGTGTGTCTCAAAATCTAGAGCATCCCTAACAGTAGTTGGAGTAATAATATACTCTGATTCATCATGAGTGAAAGTGATTGTGGGAGTGCCAGACTCGTCTCCATCATCATATACAGAGTTTGTCCAGAAGGCGGCAATTTGTGAAGCAGATAGTGTTGGTGGTGAAGTTAAAGCCTTCCCTATTTCAGAATCTTTCAAGAAGTTTTGGAACAAATGAAACGCCTCTGGAGCATTTGCATTCTCCAGTGGTGCTGCATAGTTGCTAGGAAGAAAAACTAACCCTGCTGCATCAAACGCTTTAGTTGCCATTAGTAAGATATGATACGAAGAGATTTAGAGAAAAGATGTGTATGCACTGTAAGTGTTTATCAAAAGGTGAATGAGAGTATATGAGAAGTTTGAAAGTGAATGAGTATGCAAGTAACTGTGAGTGGGTGAATGTGAATCGATATGGAGTGAGAGACTAAAGACGATTAGAGTAAAATTAAAACTCAATCGTTTATTTAGTAAAAGCGCGCAACTGTTGTAGAGTAATGTGTGAGTGGGACACTATCATGGGACACGTGTCAAACAACCAATGGAGCACTTAATAATTACCGCTGTCATTCCTATAATCACGACACTTACACTATTTAACAGTTGTCAACTACCTCAATTACTCCAAAATAGTCAAATCACCTAAATGAAACTGTACCTTAGAGTACTTAACACAACTCAACAGTGTTTATCAATTTTCCAACTTTATCACTAAAACCCTTTCAAAAATTGCACAGTTGTGAATATCAGTGTGTGTGAAGCAGAGTTTACTGAAATCAATTTTTAGAGCATCTAATATTTCATAAAATCCATAACAAAAATCAATAAACACTGAATGCACAAACTCTCATAGTAAACACTGATTGTTTGATGAATGCTAAACTCTGTAGTTACTGTAATACAGAAATCTGAAAACTTCTATTCCCTTTGATGTCCATGATTATCCAAGTAAGCACACAGTCTTGAAAGACAAAAATATCAAGAGATAGAAATCAGAGCATCATTCAGTGAATAACAGTCATGAATTTGATAACCTCACAAACTCTCAAAGCACACAAGTGTTTAGGTGAAGTGTTTACACTCACATTCAATCAGAAATAGCAGAATCTACCATATGCTTGAATGTCCACCAATTCTACACTACTTTGTATACATGTATGCACAAATCAAAAGGACTTTATTCAGGGTTGGAATGAGATAAGATCAAACAGATGAAAAAGATGTTTTATTCATAAGTGAATATCAAGCTGAACATTTCAATAAACCAAAGTGTTCAGTCACACTGTTAGTACATATTTGTACAAGATCAGTATATATGCCTTTTTCTCTCTTTTTTTTTTTTTTTAGCATATATACTGAGTAAACTTTTCTTTTCTTGAGAAACACTCATCTGCTTGAGAGAAGAAAATATAACTGCTCTTAATACTTCAGAATATAAGAAAAATGAGCAGTTAATTAGGCTCAAAGGGGTTTACTAAGGAAGGAATTTATGAACAGTGTTTATACAGTGTTTGAAGAGAGTTCAAAAGAATTTTGAACAGTGTTTAAAGAAAAATGGTAAATCCTATTGCCTTTATCATTTTCATGCACACACATATCATGTAGTCTCAAAATGGTTTAATACAAGTTTTAGAGAAACATACTACCTAATGAATATCACACAACAATAAATACTGATTGATAGAAAATGTATCAATCACTGATTTGGCTCAACCTCTCACAGGGTGTATACATGAATCTGAACTCACCAAACTAATCAATGACACATCTCAAGTTTTATGGTTTTCACAAGTACAAACAAGGAATCATCATGAACCATACCTTTGGAAACAGAATGTCACTAATCAGAGTTTAGAGTTCATCAATAACCAAAATTATTTATGAGAGGCGATGCACACAATATTCATAGACTGAGAGTTTAGGACTGAATAAACTAAGAGATGCTATAAATATGAAACAGTATCATGCTGTGTTGATTTACTGCACAAAGTCTGATTAGATTACAGTGACTCAGAAAGAATCATGATTTATTTACTGAGAATCATGCTTCATACATTTTTCTTCATTGGTGTTTTCATTCAGACAATAATCAATTCTGAATTCACTGAGTGTATCTAACATGTTAACAGTGTTTAACAGACAGACATGCTTACAGAGTTTAACAAGTTTTAAACATAAGCATGCAGAACAGAGTTTAATACTAAGATTCACATAGCACTTAACAATTTGCAAAAACATGAGCAACATATTTTAGAAATAAGTTCTTGAGTCTAACCAACATTTCTAGTCAAAACTAGATACCATTCCTAGTTCATTGACCAGTCTTGTAAATGTAGCTTCACTCAATGGCTTGGTGAAGATATCTGCAAGTTGTTGTTCTGTAGACACAAAGTGAAGCTCAATGTTGCCTTCCTCTACATGCTCTCTGATGAAATGATACCTTATGCTGATGTGCTTTGTCATTGAATGTTGTACTGGATTACCTGTCATTGCAATAGCACTTTGATTATCACAGTAAATAGGTATCTTGGTATACCTTAATCCATAATCCAGCAGTTGATTCTTCATCCATAAAATCTGTGCACAGCAGCTACCAGCAGCAATATACTCTGCTTCAGCTGTAGATGTAGATATTGACTTCTGTTTCTTGCTGTACCAGGAAACAAGTCTGTCACCCAGAAATTGACAACTTCCACTGGTGCTTTTTCTATCTATCTTACATCCTGCAAAGTCTGCATCTGAATAACCAAGTAGTTTAAACTCTGATTCTCTTGGATACCACAACCCCAAAGTCATAGTGCCCTTGAGGTACTTAAATATCCTCTTTACTGCTGTTAAATGTGGTTCTCTTGGATCTGCCTGGAACCTTGCACACAAACAAGTTGCATACATAATATCAGGTCTGCTAGCTGTCAAATAGAGTAAAGAACCAATCATTCCTCTGTAACTTGTCATATCTACTGATGACCCTGCATCTTTGTCCAATTTTGTTGCAGTTGCCATGGGAGTTGTTGCAGATGAACAATCAAGCATACCAAATTTCTTGAGAAGGTTTCTGGTATATTTTGCTTGATTTATAAAAATTCCATCATCTGTTTGCTTTACCTGTAAGCCTAGAAAATAACTAAGCTCTCCCATCATACTCATTTGATATCTTGACTGCATGAGTTTGACAAACTTCTTACAGAGTTTATCATTAGTAGATCCAAAAATGATGTCATCTACATATATCTGTACTAAAAGCAAGTCACTACCAGTTTGGAAGTAAAACAGAGTTTTGTCAATAGTACCTCTGTGAAATCCACTTTCTAGTAGAAATTTGGCAAGGGTTTCATACCATGCCCTTGGTGCCTGCTTAAGTCCATAGAGTGCCTTGTCTAACCTGTAGACATAGTCTGGATATTTTGGATCTACAAACCCTGGTGGTTGTTCCACAAACACTTCTTCTTCAAGTTTTCCATTCAAAAATGCACTTTTTACATCCATCTGAAACACTTTGAATTTCATGTGAGAGGCATATGCTAGAAAAATTCTAATTGCCTCCAATCTAGCCACTGGAGCAAATGTTTCATCATAGTCTATTCCTTCCTGTTGTGAATAGCCTTTTGCAACCAGTCTTGCCTTGTTCCTTGTGATAACACCCTCACTGTCAGTTTTATTTCTGAAAACCCATTTAGTACCAACAATGGATCTGTTCTTGGGCCTTGGTACAAGTGTCCACACTTCATTTCTTTCAAATTCATTTAGCTCTTCTTGCATTGCTGTTATCCAGTCAGCATCTTTAAGAGCTTCTTCCACTTTCTTTGGCTCAGTTTGTGACAAGAATGCATGAAACAGACATTCATTTGTTGTTGCACTTCTTGTCCTTACTTTTGCATCTGGATCACCAATAATCAAATCAGGTGTGTGTGATTTAGTCCATTTTCTTGCAGAAGGCAGATTGCTTCTGTCATCATGTGATCCTCCCCCTTGATCCATGCTCTCCTGATTTTCTTGGTGCCTTTCTTCATTTTCTGATGCTCCCCCTGAATGTGACTTCTCAGAATTATCATCAGAGTTTGAATCAACAGAGTTTGATTCAGAATTATCAACTGAGTCACTTTCAGTGTTTGAATTATCACTTTGATGTGATTCTTCATGCTCCCCCTCAACTGGTTCTTCCCTTGTTTCTGATTGAAGAGTTTCTTCAGTATTTACCAGTAGAGGTTCAGAGTTTAGATCAACAGAGTTTGTCAAATCAGTCTGATCAGAGTTTACTTTTTCAGAGGATAAATCTTCATTTTCAAAGTGCAGTTGATCATGTTCATTTACATCTTCAAGTCCAGTTATTTTCTTGTCATCAAATGACACATGAATTGATTCCATGATCACTCTAGTTCTCAGATTATAAACTCTGAATGCCTTTGTTGACAGTGGATAGCCAACAAAAATTCCTTCATCTGCCTTTAGGTCAAATTTGGTCAACTGTTCAGGATGAGTCTTCAACACAAAGTACTTGCATCCAAAAATATGAAAATATTTTAGATTTGGCTTTTTCTTCTTCACCATTTCATATGGTGTTTTACCATGCTTGTTGATCAGTGTTGCATTTTGAGTAAAACAAGCAGTTTGAACTGCTTCTGCCCAGAAATATGTTGGCAACTTTGCTTCATCTAGCATGGTTCTGGCAGCTTCTATCAAGGTTCTGTTCTTCCTCTCCACTACACCATTTTGTTGTGGAGTGCCAGGTGCAGAAAACTCTTGTTTGATTCCTTTACTCTTGCAAAATTCTTCCATTGATGAATTCCTGAACTCAGTTCCATTGTCACTTCTGATTATCTTCACTTGATTCTCTGACCCTTTTTCCAGTTGTAATATATGTTCTGTCAGTGTTAATGCAGTTTCATCCTTCTTTGCAAGAAAATACACCCATGTGTACCTGGTATATTCATCAACAATGACTAGAGCATATTTCTTCTTTCCAAGAGACATCACATTCACTGGACCAAAAAGATCAACATGTAGTAGATGATAAGGATGAACAATTGAAGACTCAGATTTGCTTTTGAAGGTGGCTTTTCTCTGTTTGGCCTTTTGACAAGAATCACACAGGCCTTCTACATTCAACAAGGACTTTGGTAAACCTCTCACAAGATCATTCTTTATTAGCTCATTGATATTGTTCAGATTCAAATGAGAGAGTTTCTTGTGCCACTTCCAACTCTCTTCACTGGACATTCTTGTTGACAGACACACTGCTTTGCCATCAGTGTTTGTTGACAATTTAATTTCATATATGTTATTGTGTCTGTTTCCAACTAGAGCAACTTTCCCTGTAGATTTGCTAATCACTTGACAATATTCAGGCTGAAAATCTACATGATATCCTCTGTCACAGATTTGACTCACAGATAGCAAGTCATGTTTGAGTCCTGGAACCAGAGCTACATTTGTGATGATGACATTTCCAAGATTAATATTGCCATATCCCAGTGTATGTCCTATGTTGCCATCTCCATAGGAAACTTCTGGGCCAGCCTTCTCCTCAAACTCTGATAGCAGGGCTTTATTTCCTGTCATGTGTCCTGAACATCCACTGTCCACGACTAGGGTACTAACCCTGTTGCCCTGCAATCACAAACAATCACTGATTATTAGTTTTAAGGATCCAGACTTGCTTGGATCCTTTGGCTTTCTTAATTCTGTTAGCTTTTGCAGCGGAATTCACATTAACAGAGTTTAAGCTAACTTTTTCAGAGTTTACATTAGCAGAGTTTACTTTAACCCATTTCAAATTTGGCTTGGGTTCATAGTAATTATAGTAAATAGCATGATAATCTCTGCAAGTGTAAATTGAATGCCATGTACTACCACAGTGTTTACACAAAGTTTGTGGTCTAGTTCTCACATAATCATTTTTTACTGCAGTTTTAGAGGGCAAAGAATTAATGTTCTTATTCTTACTGCAGAAACTAGCAAGATGATTAGTGCTACCACAATTAAAGCATGTTTTTCTAGGAGCTAATGAAGCAAGCATTGGCTTAATTCCTGAGGTTATGCCTACCTTTCCATTTCTGTTTTTCTTAGGCATTCTTTGTTTGTTGACAGACTTTATTTCCTTAAGCTTATGCTTGAGTTGTTTATCTGTCATTAAACCAATGTTAGCCTCTTTAACAAAAGTTTTAGCATATGACTCTTTAACAGCCTTTTTCTGTGCTTCAGTCTTAGGACCACCTGTTCCCATGACATTACCCTCAGATGAACAATGTGGTCTAACTTTTACCTGATTTTTAAATCTAAGTTCATCTCCTACAGAGTAACCTAGACCTACTGTATCTGACTGAAACACTTCTTGAGTGTCTTTACCAGAGTGTGTCCAAGTTTTAATGATGTGTTTAGTATCCTCCAATTCTGATTCTAGTTGCTTATACTTACCTAGCAACTCCTGTTCAATAAACACTGCATCATCTCTCTCTTTCTGAATTTTATTCATGTTCTCTAGCTGTTCCTCAACAAGTTTATTTCTCTCTTTAAGTTGAGAACACTCAGACTTTATCCTCTCATTTTCTAAAGTCTGATCCCTATAACTGATATGCAATGCTTTAAGATAAATTCTCAGTTCAGTTATATTATCAGTGTTATAAGCATAGGTAGTTGGGGGTACCTTGAGATCATCATTTTCAGTCTGAGTAGTAGCCATGAGAGCATAGTTGACTTCCTCATCTGAATCTGAAGTGTCTGCCCAATCTCTGCCTTTGGTGTAGAGTGCCTTTTCAGTTTTACCCTTCTTGCACTCAGGAGCATAGTGACCCATCTCCTTACACTTGTAGCATTGAATTTCAGACTTATCTTTCTTACCAGATTTGAAGTCCTTTCCCTCAGATTTCTTGAAATTCTTCTTGTCAGACTTTGAGTAGTCCCTGGAGAATCTCTTTCCCTTCTTGAAGTTCTTGTATCCCATCTTCTTGAAGGTCTTTACCATCAATGCAGCCATTTGCATCATCTCCTCATCATCTTCAGAATCAGATGATTCATCTGTGTTTGAGTCAACATCAGTGTTTGATGACTCATTCTCTGAATGTATGACTAAGGCTTTCCCTTTTGCCTTTCTCCTTGATGCCTCCTTCTTTGATGGTTTCTCCTCAACCTTAAGAGCAACAGACTTTGACTTTCTACTAGATCTTTTGTTTCTCTGCTCCAATTCCAATTCATGAGTTTTGAGCAGCCCATAAATTTCATCAATTTCTGTTTCACCAAGTTCATAATTATCTCTTATAGTGGTTGTTTTCACATCCCACTTTTCAGGTAGAGAAAGAAGAAACTTGAGATTTGAGTCTTCTAAATCATACTCTTTGTTAACCAATGACAAATCATTGAGCAGTTTACAGAATCTGTCAAATGTTTCTGTCATGGTTTCATCAGACTTTGCCTCAAAGTGCTCATACTCCTGAGTGAGTATGTTTCTTCTGTTTTTCTTGATTGCAGGAGTTCCTTGACACCTAACCTCAAGTGCATCCCATATTTCCTTTGTTGTTGTGCAGTTAATCACTTTATTAGACATAACATTGTCTAATGCACTGTGAAGTAAATGTCTCACTTTTGCATCCTTTGCAATAGATGAAAGATCCTCAGCAGTTAGATCTTTCTTTTCCTTTGGAATGACCTTTGATTCCTCACCAGCAGCAGCAGCAGATAATTTTGTTGGTTTGTGAGGACCTTCATATATTCTATCAAGGTATTCTGGATCTGTAGCCTCCAGAAACATGGTCATTTTCACCTTCCAAATTGCATACTCTGATGGCCTAAGTATAGGAACCCTTATTGTCTCATACCTACTAACAGTAGTAGGGGCTTTCTCAGATGGTGGAGGTATCTCTGCCATTGATTACTCTTGTGTTTGGATCTTTAACTGTAATAAAGTAACAGATTAGTCTCTGATACCACTTGTTAGGTCGAATACACAAAAGGCAATCAAATACTGTATGAGTAACTTAACAAGAACACACTGTTTAACAATTTAAAACTGTTTGGAATTAACAATTCCTCTCTCAGTGATGTAAATATCACAGAGAGCTGCTTAGGTTACAATCAATGAATTTCTCAATGTTCGACTACCCTTCTAGGGTTAACCTAACTGTATTTATAGAACATACAGCTTCGTACAATCAGTAACTGATTCTCCTATAATCAAGCTATACAATTGATATCAATCACAATTGTTCCAGTCTTCCAAGTCAACTCAATCTCTTTGACAGCTTTCCAATCTTCAAAGATATTGCTTCCATATTTATCTTGCATCAACCTTTAAACACTATTGACTCTTCAGACAATATCGCTACAGTAAACTCTGTAGCGCTTCCAGTCAGTGTTTAACTAAACTCTGACTGCTTCCAGCTAAACTCTGTTTTCTGACTTTAGCTTCCAAACACTGTTCTCATCAATTATTTCTAACAGTTGTACAATCAAACATTTGTACTCAGAAACAGACATGTCTATGGTAGTGAGAGATGGTACCTGAGAGTCTGATGAAGATGTGTCATCCTTGGAATTGGCCATCAAGGCATAGTTGCAAAATTCTTGCTCTTCTCCATCACTATCAGAATCATCCCAACACTTCCCTTCAGCTATGTAGGCCTTACCTTGTGTCTGCTTTCTCAGAAGGGCCTCATACTTAGCTTCAAGCTCTAGAAACTCTTTATCCTTCCTTTTAGGCTTCGTACATTCACTTGCAAAATGCCCTAGGTCATTGCATCTATAACACCATACAAATAACCTATCCACATGGCTGGTTTTAAATTTATTCTTGTTTGGTTTCACAGGTGCCTTGCTTTTGTTGAATGAATGGTTTTGGGTTTTAGGTTTGAAGGGTTGGTTCCTCTTGAATCTGATGTTTGGAAATTTTCTGGATGAAAGCATATGAAGTATTTTCCATTCCATCTAGTTCTTCAAGAGTGTAGAACTCTTCTTCCTCCTTCTCCTCAACAGGTTCACTTACCTCAGCTTCAGTTTCTTCATCATCTACTATCTCCTCTATCCTTAGCTGACTTGTAGATGCTTCTAGGTCTTGAATAGATTTGTTGACAATCAAGGCACATGATGTGTTTATCATTCTGCCTTGGTTGGCTTGGATAGCCCTTTTCTGAAGCAACTCAAGCTCATGAGTTTTTAAAACCCCATAGAGCACATCATATGTGATTTTGTTCAAATCTCTTTCCCTTAGAGAAATGACCCTCTGCTCTAGGTGGTTTGGTGAAGATAGTAGAAACTTCATGTTCACTCCTTGGTGCTGTAAACCTTGCCATTCATCTGTAACTCAGTAACTAGCTTGTGAAATCTCTCAAACATCTCAATGATGCTTTCCTTGGGCTGTGCCATGAAAGCTTCATACTGTGTGACCAGTATCTGTTTCTTGTTTTCCTTGACCTCATCAGTCCCTTCACATAACACCTCAATGTGATCCCACATTTCTTTGGCAGATGTACACGATGCAATGTTTGCAAACATTGACATATCCATGGAATCAATAATTAGCAACATGAGGTGACTGTCAAGAGCAACCATCTCATTTTCTGATTCTGTCCATTTGGATGGTTCCTTGGCCACATAAGATCTTGGAACAGTTATGGTTCCAATAGTTTTCTCAGGTATTTCTTGTTGTGGAATAAAGGGACCATTCTTGAGAATCTCAGGATATAAAGGATGAGAGGCTTTGATGAACAACATCATTTTTATCTTCCAGAGGTTGTAATTTTCTTTGTCAAACTTAGGGACTTTCACCGTTCCTGTGGTCTTTGGTGTATTCGAACTCATGATCATTTTTCTATTTTTGAATAAATAGCCCGCTCTGATACCACTTGTTGAGTATTGAATACAGTAAAAGAATACAGAGGGGGGGGGTGAATGGATTCTTGAACTTTTCTTCGTTCTTGAATCTGTGTAACAGATAAGTGTCTGTGTGTGCAAATATGTAGGTGCGGATAAAGAATGACACAAGACACAATATCATTTTAATCTAATATATTATTAGATAAAGGTTGCTACAATCTGTGAATACAAATGGTAGTATTCTCAGCTTCATTTTTCTCAGGGAGATATGTCTTACAATGGGAAAAAAAAACCTTAACCAACTAAAGAAGTGAGATTGTATTCTTATAGAACATGAATACAACTCAGTTACTACAAATAAGGTTACAGGATAAATTACTTTCTTGTATGTCTATCCTTTTTGAGTAAGCATCCAAACGACTACAGATTTGACTTTGCAAAGTTCTGTTAAGATCCACTTCTTTAGCTCTTTGTCTCCTCTATATCTCTCCAAGCTTCCTTGTAGGCTTTCCAGAGTACGTTACAGATTGTGGTCCATAAAGTACATTGGCTTGTTGCAGGTTTCAGACTTGTACAATTTCTTCAGTATTTTGTCTCCAAGATTGTATTCGAGAAGTGGCTAAGTGATTGATTCGAGAACTAGGATTAGATAACTCTGAGTTCTCGAATACTGTATGATTGACATATCGAATCACTTCTCGAATAGTACTTTTCTCCAGGATTCCTTGAGTTGTCGAATAGAACACTTGACTTGTCGAATCCTTGAGATATCGAATAGCTTTCTGAGTCCTTGAGATATCGAATGGAACTTTGACTTGTTGACTCTTTGAGAACTCGAATACCACTTTGACTTGTTGACTTCTTGAGTTCTCGAATAGAATATTTAGACATGTCGAATCTCTGAGATATCGAATGAGATATCGAACAGTTCATTTAGAGATATCGAACAGTGTCTTCTCAGATATCGAATCTCTGACTTCTCGAATGCTAGACTTCTGGAATAGACAAATGATACTTCTCGAATTGGTACTTAGGCAAATTCTTCATTTCTTCAAATCCCAACTGTGATTATTTGACAGTCTTTATCTTCTTGCTTGAGGCATGAACCTTGGAACTTCTTTCAAGCATTATTCTTGACTATATAAGTACAGTTACACAACTAGGATTTGATGCCTATTACAAGTACAAAACAAGTAGAGACTCTACAACTAGAGGTTCCCTCAGTTAAGAGGTCATGTAGGTAATGCAAAGCATTACAAACAATTAGGCTTGTTATTAGATGTAAACAGGCATGCCTGTGTGACTAACAACCTGTCATGTGCCTTGAGTATCCATTGTCAATGATCTACATGACCTATTTCTTATTCTTGCCCTGCAAAACAGATGATATTTAAGTTGCATTTGGTACCCAATCCTTGTTGGGTCCTGCAGATTCAGTATCACTTGCAGTTTCATCATCTTTCACATTTGAATCACCATCAGAAAACTTCTTTTAACACCCACTTAGTTTTAGAATTAGACTTGGTCTTTTTCTTAGTGGGTATTGCCTTTTTACTAACATCAGCAGGCTCAGAAGTCTCAACAGTTTTCACATAAGAGCACTTTTCAGTAGATAGAATAGGAAAATTGAATTATGTACTCATAGCAGTGATCGTACAAGGCATGTAGTCAATGTTATTACAAACACTCATAGTTCTTTGCATAATGGGGGTTCTATGTAAGTTACCATTAACCTTAGTCACATTGCTTTTGGTCTCAGATGGTTTCTTACAAACATGTGTTAGATGTTGAGAGGAGCCACAGTTATTGCAAAGTTTTCTAGAAGAATTCTTAACATAAGTATAATCATTCTTCTTGTTAATCCCTACCTTACCACTCCTATTTTTAGACTTATAGGCATTTGTGTTGACAACATGTTCTGAAGTTGCTGTCGAGTTACTCTTGATAATACCTTCAACTCCTACTATCTTGACAGCAGGTTTAAAAGTTACCATCTTGGGTACCCTCTTGATAGTATCTTTGGAAGTTTTTGTCTTATCCTTATTGACAGCTCCTTTAGGATATTCTGTCTGATCGTATGGCAAAGTTACTGTCACGGGTGGATAGTATCTTTTCCCTCATTAGGTGTGCTATCAACACTCTCATCTTCATCAAGGAGTTCTTGCTTGATGAGTAAGGATTCCTCATCAAAATCAAATTATGCATTTTCAAAAATTGGTTAACAAACCTTTTTGAGGATGTGAGGTTTGACAGCAACACCATCTGAACAATCACTAACAATAGTCTCCTTTTCAGGTCTCCTACCATAATCGAAACCTATTTCAACTTTCTGATTTTCAGTGTGATTCTCATGATATTCCTGGATTAGCTAGATGAATTTCTAAAGGCCTTAAGCTTGAAATCAGTTTCTGCAATTTCATTTCTAAAAAATTCCTCTATCTCTTTATCATGGACACTAACAATTTTAAGTCTCTCATTTTCTTGAGCTAAAGAATCTAATGGTCTGGTCTTAAGCAAAAGCATTTCATTTTCAGATTTGAGTGTTTCATTTGTTTAGTTAACCTAGCAATTTCTTCATTTACAACAGATAAACTAGTATAAATACTGAACATTTCAACACTCAATTCTTCAACAATTTGTTTGTATTCAACCTTAGACATGTCAAATAAAATAAAAGATGGTACCTGATTTGAGGAGCATGATGCTTCATCATCAGATTTAACCATGAGAGCTAAGTTCACATATTCCTCCTCCTCTTCATCATCAGATTCATCCCAACATTTTCCTTCAGCCACATAGGTTCTTTCATAACCTTTCTTGAACTGACTACCAGGCCTTTTGTCCATCTTCTGACTTTGTTTTGGTCTTCTTCACTCTGTAGCAAAATGACCAAGTTTATTACAATTGTAGCATCTCAACTTTGATCTATCCAAAATTCCAGTCTTGTAACCTCCTCTTGTGGCACCACTAGCAGCCTTTGCTGTGCTCCCTTTGCTGAACTTAGATGTTTGACCCTGAGGCTTATATGACTTGTCTTTTCTGAACCTTATGTTCTTGAATCTTATAGCCATATAAGTCATGGTTGGATTATCCATGCTTTCTATCTCTTATAATGTATAGAAGTCTTCATCTTCAACATCTTTAAGTTATAGAATCAATTTTTCCTCATCATCCAACAGTTCTTCAATCTTTAGAGATGGCACTTGAGTTTGTTGAAAAATTTGTGGAGGTTCATTTGGTTGAGAGATTCTTGGTTCTTGAACTACAAGAGCACCCGACATGTTTACCATCTTACCTTTTGTTCCACCTTGTATAGCTCATTTTTGAAAGAGTTCAAGTTCATATGACTTGAGGACACCATAGAGTGTTTCACGAGAGACATTGTTTAAGTTTTTTCCTTCTTGGATAGCTGTCACTCTATGCTCAAGATGCTCAGGAAGAGTGAGCAAGAACTCAATATTAATCTCTTTCCTCTCATAGAACTTTCTATGAATTTGTAGCTCAGCTAGCAGTTTGCTAAACCTTTAAACTTTTGTGTCAGCTCTTCATCAGATTTTGTCATAAAGGCTTCATATTGTGACACAAGAATTTGTCTTTGATTTTCTTTGAGCTCTTCACTTTCTTCACATAAAAGCTCGATCTTGTTCCACATCTCCTTGGATGACGAGCATCCAATGATGTTTCCACACATAGCTTTGTCCAATGTGAGAGAGTCAAGCAAGATGAGTTGTAAGTAATCATTTAGAGCTACTTTTTCTTTCTCTGAATCCAAGTATTCTAAAGGTTTCTTAGCAACCCATTATGATGTTATAACGACATCTTCTATCGTGGTGGCTGGTATTTCCTTTTGAGGAATAAAGAGGCCATACTCGAGGATTCACATGTGAAGTGGATTAGCAGTTTTGATAAACAACAATATCTTTCTTAACCATATGTTGTAGCTTTTTATCAAATTTTGGAATCTTGATACTACCTGACTTCTGTATACTCGCCATAATCTCAGATTTGTATGTCAATCTGTGTGCTCGATACCAGCTGTTGGTCCTTGGGTATTGCAGAAGGGGGGTTGAATGCAATACTTATAACGCCCTAGAAAATTTCATATTTTTAAATATTTATATAATATTAATTGTGAATTCTATTATGCGAATATTCTTGAGAAAGTAAAATATGAGTGAGATCACATTTATGTGATGATGTACGTGTGCCATGTAAGTCCATGTATTTTTATTTGTATTTTTGATGATTAAAATCTATTTAAATCATGCATTATTGGTCTTCTGAGAATTTTATAAAATCATTGGAGTTGATAAAAACACGAAATCTTTTGTGTTATCATCTTTGTATAATTATTTAGTTTTGAAAATTATTGGGGGAATTATTTTGGGTGTTTAAGTATTTTAAATGATTTTATGAATTTTATTGCATTTAAAAGATCAAAACTTGTTAAATTCATATTTAATTCGTTTTTGATCCTAAAATTATTTTAAAAATAGGGGGAGAAGGTAATTTTATGATCTTTATTTAATTTCAGATTCGAGGAATCCGAGATGGGTTCCTCGAATCCTAGCAAAAATCTGAGTTGTATCGAATTGTATTGATGATGAATAATGTTGGGTGTGGATTTTGGTTCGAAAATCGGTAAAATTTGTGGAAGGAAGCCCGAAAATGGGAGCCTCCAATTTTGCCGCCACCGGTGATGAACTCCAGTGAGCCGGTAGTGGGGTCGATGATGAAATTGAGGTCCCTAAATTATATATTTATTGTTCAAGCTCGTTATATGAATTGTATGCATGTTTATGAATTTTAGTAAATTTTCGAGTCGATAACTAGTACTCCCTCTGTCCCGAATTGTAAGACCTTTTGACTTTTTTATGCATTTCAATGTACTCGGACCAGGTACTTGTGAATTATATTTTTTAATATTTTTTATTTGTATAAAATTATATATTATCTATATTTTTATACAAAACAAAAAAAATTCAAAAAAATTATTTATAAGTACCCCATCCAAGCATATTGACATGCGTGCAAAAAGAAGAGTGTCAAACAAAATGGGACGGAGGTAGTATAAATTATATTAGATTGATGTATATAAATTGTTAAGTCGCTAACGATTTTATGTTAGTGTATTAGATTGATGTATATAAATTGTTAAGTCGCTTACGATTTTATGTTAGTGTGATAATCTATCTATCTATTATATATATAATAGTCCAACACAAGAAAAAACTGGTGAGGCTTTTTAATGTACATGAAAAGTCCAGTTTGCCCCTCATCTCAATTTTTTGAAAATTTGTGGTTGGTGGGAATTGGACTTGGGTCTCCATGTCAACTCATGCATCCTTTTACCACTATACCACTCAATCACATGTGTTTTAAATCAAACACAATATAGATGCATGTGTGTGTGAATATTTTAATTAGTGCGACACACTAATAATATTTGGGAAATTCTCGTTGGTACCCTTCTGGAATTGGCTTTTCCAGATGGTGCGATTTCGTGTTTTGGACTTACGATTGGCACCCCTAAGGTAACTGATTACCCTAGTTATGCCATTTTGTTAATCAAAACGTTAAGAAACGTTAAAAAACTATAAAAATAAATAATGATCTATAAGTTTTTAATGTATTACTATTTTAAAAAATTAAATACTAATTTATAATTATTAATGTGCCACTAATTGAAAAATATTAAACATTAATCTGTAATAAGTTAACATACCGTTAATCTAAAATATGTGTTCAGTCATTTTCTAACCATAAAATAACATAATTCCACATTTAAATTTTTTTAATTTATGGTTTATATGACATAAAATTTTATTACGGAATAAATGTTGAAATTTGTTAACGTTTCTTAATGTTTTGATTAACATAATGGCATAATTAGGGTAATCAGTTACTTTAGGGGTACCAGTAATAAGTCCAAAACACGAAATGGCACCATCTAGAATAGCCAATTCCAGAAGGGTACCAACGAGAATTTCCCAAAATTTTTTGTCCTGATTTACTTTTACATTTATTGATTTGGAATATAATATATTATATAAAAATATTAATTATAGGTACATAATATATGATTTGATTATATTATAAAATTGTAATAACAATAACAATCAACATAATAATAATAATAAAGTACTATATACCTGTTATTCTCTTAAACAACCTAAGCACTCATCTATACGTGTTTTCAATAATACACATGATATCTCTATGTGTATCGCACAAGCGGGGCAATATTTGGTTTTATATAAAGAAAAAAAAATGAAATGCATATTGTATTTCTATGAAAAGTATTAAATATAAGACCAAGTCAATAACTAAAGTACTTTATTCATGATTTAAAAGCACCAATTTACCCCTAAGTTCCTATTTATATATAGAATTTTTATTTTCAATTCTAATTGAACTTGGAACACCGAGTTAAATTGTGCATCTTCATACCATTATGCCACACATTCACGTGTATTTTAAATCATACACATAATATGTATGTGTGTGATATTGATGAAATATTATTAATTAAATATTACTTGATTTTAAATGAGTTTTGGATTCTTTTATCATTTATCAATTAAAGAATTACGTAAAATACACAATTGGGCTATAAAACGATATTATAATTAATATAATGGAAATTATCTAACAATATATTAAAGCAAAAAATATTGAGGTGTTAACGTAAAATGAAAATTGTATATTACTACACAACATACAATAATTTATTAGTCAAACAATTCGGGTCGTAAAAATATTTAGCTTTAGAAAAACGAATCCTATAAATAAAACATTACCTTTTACATACTAATTTGCTAATGTTTAATTTAAAATATAACATTATGTAGAAAGAAAGGATCGTATATTATATATGTTATTTTAATTATGGAGGTGACTCGATGAAAGTCAAACGGACATTGGAAGAGAAACAAAGCAAAAAATTAGATGAAAACAAATAAAACAGTTAGAAATGTGGTTTTAAGAAGTAAGCACAAGACCTGAGAAGCATTTTAGAAGATTTACGAAGATTTTTTATTAGAATCAGGATTGAAACCTACATTCTCAGAATGCAACATCTTGAAGAGTATTTAGTTTTTACCTTGAATATTATTGAAGACCAGCTAAATGGATGCATCATTTTTGAAGAATGTTTAGGATTGTAGGTGCTCTGAAAAATCATCTTAATTAGACAACACCCACATAACACTGAAATTATATTATATGACATGATTGTTATCAGTATTACTCGAATTAGTTTCTAAAGTACAAATTTGAACATATTTAAGTAAGTACACAATAATCACATATGCCACTAATAAGAAAAACTCTATGAAAAACAATCACATATTTCAACCAATATTGATCCTGAATAATTTGATTAAAAAATACAGTTTAAGTAGCAGACCCGTACCTCGCACGGGTTTTAATGCTAGTTAATTAGTTAAGTGATAAAGAACTGCATATATATTTGGGAAAATCTATATGGTACAAATGTAGTTTATGCTTCTCTATATGGTACCATCACTTTATTTGTTTCTCTACATGGTACCCCTAAACTCCTGTTTCCTTCTAAGTAATAACCCTCTGTCAAAGCAAACGTTGTAGAAACGTTTAAAAGCACAAAAGACACCAGTTTTAAACTGATTTTTGGCGCCAAATATAACAAATAGTAGAAATGAAGGAAAAAACAGGGAATATTTCCCAAAAACCTGACAGCATCCAAAATAGACCAACATAATCCAAATTACATAAAGGATAGATAAATATCATCCCAAGAACCTAATAGCATCCCCAAAAATCTGATATCATCCAAAATAGACCAACATAATTTAAACATAACATGTTTGATTCCAAAAGTATCAAAATAGCAGAAACAAAAAGTCATACATAAATTATGCATACACAAAAAGTCTAGGTAAAATATAATTATAGTTCTGATGTTGAGCCTGAGATGTAGTGAGAACAAACTGGCTGGAAAAAAAAAGTTCTCAAAAATTATTTATAAATTTCTAAAATTATTGCACATTATTCTAATAACCAATCTCAAGTGTCAAGTCATTTCAATAAATGAAAGTAGTTAAAGATGATAAAATTGTGTTATTGATGTAATTAAAAAAAATAGTTGTTGGGACAAATGAATCTACCCTAAAACTAAAGTTTTGACTTGAATAAAGTTATTTACAAATATTTCCATATATGTAATCTTATGAGGCTCGAAAAAATTTGCTAGTGTATTTAATAAAATTTTGAATAAAAGATGAAATGAAACACCAGAAGAAGCTTTCATTTTAAATATTAGTTAAGGGTGAAAGTTAAACCAATAATAAATTTACTAAGAAAAATGATTTTTCATTCTAGTAATTCCTATACAAAACATTTTTCTAGAATACTAATATTATTTAGTTACGAAATAGGGCTTAATGTTTCTATAGTTAACTATAGGTAATATACTATAGTTGATTCATTTTTCAATACAAAAATAAGGGTGTTTTTGTAAATACAGGGGGTGAATTCTATTATTACAAAAATGTCATCGAACTTTTGTATATAAAATACAATTGATTTTAGGTAATTTTCTTACAGTTAACTGTAGGAACATTTTTCTGTACGAAATATTTAAAGTACAAACAAAATCTTTTTTATATCTTTTCTGTTTAGTATAAAATCTTTTCCATATCTTTTTCTGTTTACTAAGAGCCCTCTGAAAAATAACATAATTGAAAAATAACATAATTGGATATATTTATTTGAACTTTTTGCTTAAAAATAGAAAAAGAAAAAACATTTAAAAAAAGAATTACTTGTAGAAAATATCTTTAAACTCTTGAAAGGATCAATTCAATAATCTTTTGGAAAGTTTTCTAACTGATTAATCTCTTTCTAAATTCTATGTAATATAATATTATTAACAAACAGTGAAACAAATAAAGATAAAATGAAAGACATCTTTCAGTTAAAAGGAACATATCAGTTTTCTTTTCTGAAAGGAACACCGTAGTTTATCAAACCAGATTGTTTAAACATTGATGCAAACATAAAGTAAAATATTCCTAAATTAATACTTGATTAATTAATAATTTTTATAAATTAATAATTTTTTTGACCAAATCCAATAATATTATAATTACTAATTTATAATCATAAAATATATATGTATTAAGTAAAATATGATTCTAGCATTCTTAAAATTTAAATTAATATAAACTCATCCCTATTCTCTTTTTTTTTTTGCATCAATGTGACATTTTCGTAGTGAAATCAAAGTGTTATTAATTATTTTTGATGTCTTGCTTTCTACGTGCAACGTATTCCAAAAATATTGTATAATTTTTAATATCATCTTGTTACTATATACTATGAATTTTTAAATTTAATGTACATTGAATTAAGTATAAAACATAAATTGTACGATCAAAATACCTAAAGGTATCTGTATGGAGCTAGAAAAAAAAGGAGAGCTTTTTACCGGAAAGAATCAGTGGATGACAATGGAGGTAACAGAAGACTTCACTCAATTAGCTGGTCAAGGCTTTGTCAACCAAAAGTCAAAGGTGGCTTGGGACTGGGAAACCTTCAAGCAAAAAACTCAGCCATGTTGAGTAAATGGTGGTGGAGATGGATGGTAGTAAGAAATAACCCGGGTGGGAGGTTGTAAAACAGAAATACAATCTAAAAACACAACTCAACCTTGATGGGCTTGTTGAATGTTTCTCCTATTATGAAAAGCATATCTCAATCCCAGAGAGATTTTGATTTGAGTCATTTGTTAAGTAGGAGTAATTACTTCTAGAAAGTTGGCAATGGAAATGATGTCTTATTTTGGGAGGATATCTGGTACAATGATACTCCCCTAGCAGATTCTTTTGGTAAATTGTATTCATTATCCAACTGTAAGTTCTTGTCTATTCAGACAGTAAGGTCACTCTGGTTGGATCATGAAGGAGACTTCCCTTTATGGAGGAGAAATCTGAGATCCTGGGAATTATCTCAAGCTGAGGAGCTATCTCTTATGTTAACTGAATTATCCCTCAACACTTTAAAAGATATAGTTATTTGGAAATTCAACAAAGGATTGTTCACTACTAAGTCCTGCTACAATGCTCTGCTTAATTTGGATAACAGATCTGAAGGCAACTGGACAAAAATCTGGAAAATTAAGGTACCTCCTAAAATTCATATATTTATTTGGAAAGTGGAGCATGGCATTCTTCCTACTGCTGCTTTTCTACATTACAGATTGGGGAATTCCATTGACCCTAGATGTAAAAGATGTGGAATATGTGTTGAAAATCAACAACATTTGTCCTGGGATTGTTGTCTTGCAAAACAAGTGTGGGATTCTATGATAAATTGGTGGAGCTTGGACAGAAGACAAGCCAATACTTTAAATACCTCATTCTGGCAAATCCTAAACATTTTCAAAGGATGTAAAATAAGTGTAGTATGGGCTCAGGTGATTTGTTCAGTATTGTGGTCATTATGGTTAAGCAGAAACAATCTAATCTTCAACAACAAATATTATAACTCTAAAGAAATTACAGATCTCCTGATTTTTAGAACTTTTAAGTGGTGTTTAGCTGTAGATTGGATAAAACAAGATTTATTTGATCTTTGGATAGTTAATCCAGTGGGTGCAATCCTTTTATGTAGCAAATATCCGATTGGAGAAGGAATTCTAGGATGGAATCCTGAGTACTTCGCTTTCACTGATGGATCATGGGTAGAACTTAGAAGTGGGGCTATATGCAGTGGTATTGGAGGTCTTTTGTTAGACATGGACAAAAAGAATAAATTCATTTTCTCATGTCCTATCTTTGCATCTAGCCCATTGTGTAAGAACCCTGATTTTTGTAATCTTTTAAGAATATAATATCATATGACATTGTGAAATTGGGACCTTTTGAGTCACCTATGTTGTTTAATGGAATTGATTATCTGAGAAATTTATGTTGTTACATTCACTGTGTAAGAATAAGGGAAGATTGTTAAGGCAAGAGGCCTGCTGCCCTTAAGATTTATAAAAACTTGGGATTTGAGAGTTATTAGAGTATTAGGAGATTTTAAGAGACTATGACAAGGAGTTGTGGATATTTAAGGAATTTACGCAATTAAGTACTTAAGGAATTACAAGAAAAATCCCTATGTGACAAAATATTACTACGAGGAGTTTTATTATAGATACGTCAAGAATTAAGGATTACGTAACGAAAATTGGTTGGGTAATAAGACGAGATAATATTCCATGCAAGATACCATGCAACCATTAAGTTAGAAATGCTAACTAGAAGTACAAAAAGCAAACTAAGTAGAATGGGTTAGTAGTACATCTAGCCATGCTTTAAGTACAAGGGAGACATGGCCTAACCTAGGGCTAGCTAGTAGGGTGGAGACATGTGATTACTTATCATCTAATACACCACCAATATATCCATACACCACACAATTATTTGACCAAACAAAAACAAAAGAAAAGCTCTTTTCCCCCCTTACCAAACTGCTCTAATCTGAGCAGAAAAATAAGAGAGGAAGAAAAATCATTTTCTCCACTTCTACTCCTCTATAGTTCACAAGATTAAAACCCAAGCTTCCCCTAGGTGTTGTGAAGGTATAAACTAAGTTTCATAATTTTATTCAAAGTGTAGCATGGTGAGAAAAATGGTGGAAGTTGGAGATGTATAATGGCTAACCATAACTTTTGTTTTAGATCTTGAAGTTTAAGGTTCATCTAAGCTAGCTAAGGTGTTCTTAAGGCTACCCAAGCTCGTACAAGGCTTCCCTAGGCTCAAGAAAGGTATAACATCCTCTCACTTTTAGTTTGTGTCAAGATTTGATGGATCTTTTAAGGTTTGAAAGTATTAGTGTAAATCTTGGAGGTTTTGGACTTTTGATGGTTAGATCTTGAGATATTATGCTTGTATCCATGTTGTAAGCCATGTTCTTGAGTTATGTAGTCATATATGTGTTAATGGTAAGGATCTTGATGGTTTTGATGGTAGATATGATGTATAAGTTGAGTTCTTGAAGGATTAAGTAAAGATGTGTGCTGAGTAAAAAGTCTGGGAGTATGTACTGTCTTGAAGTAGGCTTTTGAACCCCTTAAACTTGTCTCCCGAGGGTCTAATACCCATGGTTAGAAAGGTATTTGAATGTAGTTTCCAGAAATATAAAGTTCATGACTAGGTGATGTGTAGATTTTGAGTTATGACCAGAAGAGTGAGGAGTGGTTCTGAAATCCAGACTGCACTGTATGGTCTGTTTGTAAACTGTCTTTGGACCCTCAAACTTTCTGCAAACATTGTGAAAAATTGAGAATAGCTAGGTCTTACAGTAAGGAAGGCTACCCAAAAAGAATCTGATTAAAAGTTGAATTTTTCAATTTTATAAAAATGTTAGAGCGAGGTGTGCGCAAGTGAAAAACCACTTAGGGGATTTGTTTAAAGTAGTTTTAAGAATATTTACTTGAGTTTCGAGTTTGAGGAATAGATTTGAGTCGAATGGGTAACGGAAGTGATAATGTGACGACATGGTCATATGAGAGGGTTAGTGGTCACAAGTGGAGTCGTTAAGTTGGTCTTACGATTTTTAAAACCTTATGATTAAGTAGCGTTGTTAAGGTACTAACGTACAAATATTGATTATGTATAGATTTCCATTCCACTTCGCGAGCCGACCACCCCAACCTCACCAAGGCAAGTTTTCCAACCCTAAGTATTTATTTTCAAAAGATTATATTCTTGATTTTACCTATGCAAGTTTACTTTTAAAACTTATACATAAGGATTTTTCACTGTTGTGTTTGTAGCTTCCAAACGTATTATATGCTTATGCTTTACGATATTATGTTGAAGTTCGAGATATATGCATATGTGTTTGTACACCCTTGAACTTAGAATGAAAATGTTTTCTTCGGAAAACGACTCTAGCAATAGAGGTCGTAGCGGTCCAAATATACTATTGACCGGGGAGCGGTATATTATTGTGTCGTGATTAAATTACGAAATCCCGAAGAGTCATTCGGGAAGTATCGTATACTTAAGTATTTATTATTTTACGTTGTTAAAAATACTCAAAAATATCTATCTTGGATTAAAAGCTTATTTTAATTAAATAATTATTTTATTAATTGTTTATATTAAATCTCAAAATATTATTTATTAATTATCGTTCATTATTTTAAAGACAAAACTAATCCAAGATACCTTTAGCGTTTTCAAACTCGAACTCTTTCCCACCCAAAACATTTTCGAAAACCCCCGGTCAGGTTTTGCTTCTTGTACGTTTTTCAAGAATTATCGGTCGACTGAGGTCGAACTTCAACTACTCGAATTTTCTATCAAAATGATTTTTGAAAAGAAAAGAAAAAGGGGACTCTGGCAGGTGTGGGAATCGTTGACGAACGATTCCCGGGATGTGTAAGCGGCCGTGAGCCAGGCGGTCCATCAATTATTATTCCGGCCCAGGTGTTGCCGAAGGATGATTACGGATGTAGTTTTCATCGAGGGTGATTACGGATGTAGTTTTCACCCAAGGGTAGTTACGGATGTAGTTTCTATCCTTCTACTAGTAGAGAAGACCCGCAGATTGTTGGACTTGGTTGTGGCGACTGATCATCGTCAATCCTTGTCAGGTTTTTATGTTTTCTTCAAGTCCCATCCTCCACTTTGGAAAAATACTCAAACACTGCTTCTTGGGCCTAAGTGCCAAGTTGCCGATAGTGTGGTTTTTGATAAGAAAAATATTGACATCGTGCAGTATCTAGAACTGCAAGATTTTCTATAAAGATTGGCACGTGTTAGTGCACTCTTGCAATTATTCCAAAGAATGAAATGTTTTTGAATGAGAAACCTTCTAAGCTAATGGAAGGAAAGAGGTTTTGCAATAATGTATTCCATGTACAGTATGTTAACCTTAGAGTGTTTTGCCGAAAATGATATACTCATATGTATATATATATTTTCAAACTTGAGATATATTGAAATGGGAACCTTATAAAGGATTCATATGTTATTCTTAAAGCTCCTTAGCGAGTATAAACGTTTTATTCAAACTCGGACATATATAATGTTGAATTATGTTTTGAAATCTGAGATATATACCCATACAGTTGGGAACGTTTTCGAAATAAACCACATTATTATTTTTCAAAATGGCGAACTTGCTGAGCATTATGTAGCTCATTCTTGCTTTATAAAAACTTTTCAGAAAGAGAAGAATTTGGTCAGTTAACTCCGCACCAGCAGAAGAGGAATAGAAGATTTACCCCGAGATGATTTAGTTCCGGATAAATACTACAGAGTAAGTCTGATAGGTTTTCAACTGTAATAGTAAGACTCGTCTTCAAGTGTAGTTGTATAAGTGGAAGTGCGTAAGATTCTGGATTGTATAGATGAATTGTAATATTTAGTGTTACTTTTGATTATCGTTTCTGAGGCTCTAACTTGTATGTGCGTAAGATTGAGGTCTGGATTGATGTATTGTTGAGTTGTAAAGTTAATACAGGTAGGATATGGTTGGATGGTGATGTGACGACCTGAATCTCTGACCTCAGATTTGGGGACGTCACAGAAATGGTATCAGAGCGATAAGTTACAGTACTCAGAAACGAGAGTGTGGAGAGTTAAGTCTAAGTAGGAGAATGGCATAAGAGATCGTAGTAAACTTATTATTGGACTACCGGAAGAGGTACCGGTGAGTAGAATGGACTGGAGTGTTTACTGGAGGTATTATACTAAGGTCGATAGAATCCTTAGAGACCTTCAGAATGATGAATAGAGGTTTGAGAGTCGTACATGACTTATCATAGGTAATGATATAGGAAGTAGAGCGAAATCTCAAGAGCAGCTGAGATAGAGGCGATATTGCCAATATGATCGGATGACTAGGCTGGCATAAATTTTGTGGCCCATAGTCCTCTACAGTTTAGGAGGCAGCATTTTAAGAATCAAGAAGTTTAGACTTCCCTACATAATTAAGGGTACTTAGTACTTGGAATAATGACAGTCTTTTACTTTGGCTATAAGATCCGATTTTCGATAAGTAACGGGTTTACCTGAAAGGTGGTTACTATGCCGTTGTGGATTTCATTACCTTTGATGGCAAATTTTACATGTGTTATACGAGAATGTTATCATAAGACGAGCGTGCTAAATAATTCCGCGCATGGTTCGGGCGCTAGAGCATGGTAGTTCAACTTAGAGAACAAACAAGTAGAATTAACAAAGGGACTCAAGTGAAGTTGAATATGGTTGCAACGAGCGATACAGTGATCTCAGAGTCTACCAAAAGAAAAGACCAGTGGGTCTAGAGTGGGATCCTTTGATAGAGATGTTATCAGGGACTACGTATATATGTGTTGTAGACCTCAATATTTTGGTATATGTTCACATGCACACACCCGCCACTGAACCTATGGACTGCACTGAGATCCCTGAGAGATCTCTTTGATCTGTTCCCAGGGGGAACTGGCCACTTATGATTCATGTCGAAAGGCATAAAGTAGGACCCTATGGACTTAGCAGGTGTCCCCGAAATGATGTGAAGCTTTGTCTTCAAGATAAAGCACGGAAATGACAGATATATTTGTGAAACCCTAACTCGATAAATGACTTTAAGATGATGATTGAGAGACGTACTAGTTGGTGTCTTGTATTACGAAGACGAAGAGATGGAGTTACCCTCATAATGGTGATAATGAGATGCACGAATAATTATTAACTTATTTTGGCAACTACCGGCTGGTGCACTACTTCATTTTAAACTGTTCACTAACCATGTTACCTCGATTAGTTTATATCAGGTAACCCTTCTAGCCTTCTACTTCAAACTTGTGGAATAACCACCAGTGATATACTTTCTCTAAACCGGGACTCATCCAAAGTATCTTATTTGATCCCCGAGTATTCTATTTGAAGTTTATAATTATTTCGTTCTGCTCAGGACTATTTACACTTCCTTTCAATTATCCAAGGAATGTTCAACAATTGTTTCCTTAATTAATCAATGAATATTCCTAAACGAATATTGATATTTGACTACTTCTTTCATACTTACACTCTTCAGTCGAGCCCATAAATATTTATCAACTTGTTGAGAACAGGGATGGTTTAACATCCAGATATTCCTCATGAATCCTTTCTTCTATTCAAAATGAGATTGTGCGTCGTACATTGAAATCATAGTAAGGATATCATTTTGATACTAGTATTCTGAATTTCATTCTACTGTAAGATCTGATAAAGCATGTGTACGGAGGCACCCTTGGGTGGACCGTTTCACTGATAAGTAATATTTGATGAGAGGTTATCGATTGTTTCGATACCTAGAACATTCTCTTCATATTTTATAGTTTTCTTTTTTTCAAACTTAATAACTTCTTATTTCCATTCGTTGTCCGAGTAGCCTAAAGTTTCTTCAGTGGCTACGATGTTGAAATTCCGTTCTAGCCAATTGAAACTGGCTAGTCAATATGTCAATATGAATGACTAGTTGATTGTTCTAACTAGTCAAAATTGTAATGTTGTGAAGAACACCTAGCTAATTGTCCTAGCTAGTGGTGATGTCTCAAACAGGCGAACTAGCAAATTTTGTCTAGCTAGTTGCTAGTGTTTCTTGAAAAGGACTAGTTATTGTTTCACTGGTCCAACTCCTAATTTAATTCATTCAGCAATTACGCAATGCATTTTGCATGTGGTAAAGTATGATGATGAAAGTTTTGACGAATGACTTGATTGAGACCTAGTGAGGTCGTCCACTCAACTTGAATTCTACACATCTTTGTATCAGACTTTATGTCACTTGAATATTCTGTTCTTTCATTCATATAATGAAGATTCATTTGAAACCATAGATTACTTGAATGATAAACTGCTTCATTTTTTTTATCGTCACATAGTAGAATTTCTTTCGATCGGTTGACCTTTATCAATGGGACTTTTTAGATCCTCTATTTTTCAAGAGGAAAAGTATTCCCCAGATGTAAGAATTGTATAAAGACCATCTTTATGACTTTTGTATCCAACAATCATTGCCCTCGTGCAACATTCTCTATGATATCACATTACCAAATTTTCAGGACATGAAGGAATAAACCTTGTTGTATTCTTTTTGTCCATCCTTACATCTCCGAAAATCGAGACTCCTAGTATTTGGAACCATCAACATCCTTGGAACATCCAATGTGGAATTCTTATTGAAATTATCTATTGGACCTTGTTATTTTAAAACCATTCCTTTCAAAAGTGATTACTCAAAGGTGAACGGGAGGTACAATTGTGAACCGTTGCACCAATATGAGATCAAAAACCAAATGTTGTAATTGTGCAGCTAGAGCGTTATGCCGAGTGATTATTTAAAGTAGGAATAACATGTCGGGGCATACCACAAGGACCTTTAATATTAGTGTGAGGAAGGTTATAAGAAATTATGAGGTGGTTGGGAGCACGCCCCTACCAACCGTCATCAGGATGTTATATTAATGAATTCTGGAGTTACCAAGCCTTTTCCTGATCCAAGAAATGCAAATCGACTGCGATGTAAGACATATCCTTAGAGGAAACTAACATGGAAGTGAGATGGACAAGAAAGGAAGAAATATTGTGGCAAGAATGTGAAGCTTTACTTAGCTTAAAGGGATTGATGCACATAGAGAGACATAAAGTTTAAAAGGCCCTAATAGCAAATGGATGCATGGATATATCCCAATGATCCTTCGAGATTACCACCTAATCAAGTTTATTGGGAATCGCAGCAGCATACAGGCCTCAGGCTGATTGGCACCAGTTGTGAAAGAGGACGAGCGTATGACATCTTACATATACCATCGAGAACTGATACCCTTATCGGAAATGGAGGAATTGTTGACTAGTTAAAATGTGTAGTTGTTTTTCAAAGATAAGGTTGAAGAGAAGGTTTCACCAACTCAAGATCGATCTCTGTATTGCACCAAAGTCGGCATTTCACACTAATATAAACATTATAAATTTTGGTAGTATCATGTGGATTAACTAGTGAGTCAGAAGCCCTTGTGGGTTAATAAATATAGTTTTAAGAATGATATGAGCGATTAGTGACAACCTCGTTGTTCGCTATACTTTATGATGAGAAGAGGACTTTGAGGGTCACGATGATGCATCTTTTAAGAGTTAAGAGGTGTGCTGATGCAGTAGAAAGGGGATGATAGCCTATACTTCTAAACAACATAAAGGTTACGGGATAGGATATACTAACCGTGAGTCGGGGATTAGTCATGATAGCGTTCACGCATAAAACTGAGACGTTAACCTTATGAGAAAAGTGTGAAATTTTTCCACAAGTGCCAAAAGTATATCTTCATATTAGAATTAAACATAAGAGAGAAGGTGACGAAATGGAACAGGGAGTATAATGGAGAAATTTGTTATTACCCAGGGGAGGCCAGTGTGGTGGCCGATACCTATAGAAGGGATTATTCAAAATTGGAATTCAGTCAATATTGACCAAGAAAATAGAGTATATACAATAAATAATAATGTTAGAGGAAAAATGACTAAATTATGGGGAAGGACAAAGAGGTATATTATTAAGAGAATGTTGGCCAGCGGATACGAAGAATGGTATTGGCAAACTATTAAGTACAAACGCGACATGTCAAAAGCAGAATGATAGAGATCTAGTGGATTAATTCCGCCTATAGAAAATCTTAAACGTGGACAGAATTATAATGAATTTCATAAGTAGGTCGCCGAAGACCGAGCCAAGAGATGGCCCTAGTTGATTTATAATTGTTGGACCAAGTGATTTACCTACGAGAGACTTTCCATTTAGAAGATTATCGATTTATATACGGAAGAGATGGTGGTGCAATATAAAACTTCTGTAGCAATTACGTCAGATAAAGACTTAAGGTTAAACTTCGAATATTGAAGGTGCTTTCAAGTATATTTAACAAAGAGATTGAGCGTATGCACTAATTTGATCTGTGGCTGACGGACAGGGAAGAAGAATTATCCAGACGATCGAATTTATATTTAGTGTCGTGCTTTAGATTTCACGGGGCAGTCGAGAATAAAAACTTATCCATGAAATGAATGTTGTTATCACGATCGTCACCATACGAACGTAAGGATGTCTCTTGTAAAGCGTACTGCGAAAGAAGAAGTTTCGTTTTTCTTGCGTTACGAAGAAGTCAATGAATGAGGGATATAGTAGCTGAACCGGTTCGACGTATACCGAAGACTATACATTATCCATAGCAAGTGGTAACGACTGACGGGACGCAACACATGCGTGTTAATTAAGCCAAGAAACATGAGGAATACCGTGCATATTGACATTGTCTTAGATTATAAAACACGACCACAAAGTATTCACGGGCCAACGATACCAGGACTCAACACGGATACAATGAACAAGGTAGAAGAGGAACGTATAAGTAGTGGGATAGAAATTTTCATTCATAGAACAACCGATAAGGAATGCAGGTCGAGGAGAGCATGCGTTGAGAAACAACATTAAAGCGTTGGTGAGACCAAGGTGAAAGAACTAAATGGTTGAAGTTTCAACCTGAGAGTTGGAAAGGGTAATGTTGGAATCGTATCCACAACTATTTCCCTTATGTTCTTAAGATAGAATCCTTTTAAGGAGAGAAGACTACAATAACCCTAATTTTCGTGAATATTCGAAACCTGGATGAATAGTAATTTTATGGGTGGATGAGAAATTTTTGCAATCACGATATGTACGAATTATTAAATGAAGATTTCGCATTGATATTACGTCTTTACGGTGCAGACGAGTGTATGTAAAAGTCATTAGTTTTTTTTTACGAAACCCATTATTTCGAATGGTCAAATTTTATGAGATATCAAAGGAGTATGAGGTGGGAGACTTCGTGATGCTAAAGGTATCCCCATCGAAAGAATTGATATGGTTTGGTAAGAAAGGAAAGCTAAGTCCGAGGTTTATTGGACCTTTTGAGATTTTGAGGCGTGTTGGAAAGTTAACCTATGAACTAGCCTTACCCCCGAGCTTGCAGCAAGTGCACACCGTGTTTCATGTGTCTATGTTACGACCCTACCACACCGACTTTCGGCACGTGATAGAGTACGACCAGGTAGACCTACAGCCAGATTTGACTTATGTAGAAAAACCAGTGGAAATCATGGATAACAAGGAACAAGTGCTGAGGAACAAAGTTGTCAAGCTAGTGAGAGTTTTTTGGAGGAACCAGAATGTCGAAGAATCAACATGGGAACTAGAAGACGCGATGCGTGAAAAGTACCCTCAACTATTTTCAACCTGATTCCGGGACGGAATCCTTTTAAGGAGGGGAGGCTGTAAGAACCCTGATTTTTGTAATCTTTTAAGAATATAATATCATATGACATTGTGAAATTGGGACCTTTTGAGTCACCTATATTGTTTAATGGAATTGATTATCTGAGAAATTTATGTTGTTACATTCACTGTGTAAGAATAAGGGAAGATTGTTAAGGCAAGAGGCCTGCTGCCCTTAAGATTTATAAAAACTTGGGATTTGAGAGTTATTAGAGTATTAGGAGATTTTAAGAGACTATGACAAGGAGTTGTGGATATTTAAGGAATTTACGCAATTAAGTACTTAAGGAATTACAAGGAAAATCCCTATGTGACAAAATATTACTACGAGGAGTTTTATTATAGATACGTCAAGAATTAAGGATTACGTAACGAAAATTGGTTGGGTAATAAGACGAGATAATATTCCATGCAAGATACCATGCAACCATTAAGTTAGAAATGCTAACTAGAAGTACAAAAAGCAAACTAAGTAGAATGGGTTAGTAGTACATCTAGCCATGCTTTAAGTACAAGGGAGACATGGCCTAACCTAGGGCTAGCTAGTAGGGTGGAGACATGTGATTACTTATCATCTAATACACCACCAATATATCCATACACCACACAATTATTTGACCAAACAAAAACAAAAGAAAAGCTCTTTTCCCCCCTTACCAAACTGCTCTAATCTGAGCAGAAAAATAAGAGAGGAAGAAAAATCATTTTCTCCACTTCTACTCCTCTATAGTTCACAAGATTAAAACCCAAGCTTCCCCTAGGTGTTGTGAAGGTATAAACTAAGTTTCATAATTTTATTCAAAGTGTAGCATGGTGAGAAAAATGGTGGAAGTTGGAGATGTATAATGGCTAACCATAACTTTTGTTTTAGATCTTGAAGTTTAAGGTTCATCTAAGCTAGCTAAGGTGTTCTTAAGGCTACCCAAGCTCGTACAAGGCTTCCCTAGGCTCAAGAAAGGTATAACATCCTCTCACTTTTAGTTTGTGTCAAGATTTGATGGATCTTTTAAGGTTTGAAAGTATTAGTGTAAATCTTGGAGGTTTTGGACTTTTGATGGTTAGATCTTGAGATATTATGCTTGTATCCATGTTGTAAGCCATGTTCTTGAGTTATGTAGTCATATATGTGTTAATGGTAAGGATCTTGATGGTTTTGATGGTAGATATGATGTATAAGTTGAGTTCTTGAAGGATTAAGTAAAGATGTGTGCTGAGTAAAAAGTCTGGGAGTATGTACTGTCTTGAAGTAGGCTTTTGAACCCCTTAAACTTGTCTCCCGAGGGTCTAATACCCATGGTTAGAAAGGTATTTGAATGTAGTTTCCAGAAATATAAAGTTCATGACTAGGTGATGTGTAGATTTTGAGTTATGACCAGAAGAGTGAGGAGTGGTTCTGAAATCCAGACTGCACTGTATGGTCTGTTTGTAAACTGTCTTTGGACCCTCAAACTTTCTGCAAACATTGTGAAAAATTGAGAATAGCTAGGTCTTGCAGTAAGGAAGGCTACCCAAAAAGAATCTGATTAAAAGTTGAATTTTTCAATTTTATAAAAATGTTAGAGCGAGGTGTGCGCAAGTGAAAAACCACTTAGGGGATTTGTTTAAAGTAGTTTTAAGAATATTTACTTGAGTTTCGAGTTTGAGGAATAGATTTGAGTCGAATGGGTAACGGAAGTGATAATGTGACGACATGGTCATATGAGAGGGTTAGTGGTCACAAGTGGAGTCGTTAAGTTGGTCTTACGATTTTTAAAACCTTATGATTAAGTAGCGTTGTTAAGGTACTAACGTACAAATATTGATTATGTATAGATTTCCATTCCACTTCGCGAGCCGACCACCCCAACCTCACCAAGGCAAGTTTTCCAACCCTAAGTATTTATTTTCAAAAGATTATATTCTTGATTTTACCTATGCAAGTTTACTTTTAAAACTTATACATAAGGATTTTTCACTGTTGTGTTTGTAGCTTCCAAACGTATTATATGCTTATGCTTTACGATATTATGTTGAAGTTCGAGATATATGCATATGTGTTTGTACACCCTTGAACTTAGAATGAAAATGTTTTCTTCGGAAAACGACTCTAGCAATAGAGGTCGTAGCGGTCCAAATATACTATTGACCGGGGAGCGGTATATTATTGTGTCGTGATTAAATTACGAAATCCCGAAGAGTCATTCGGGAAGTATCGTATACTTAAGTATTTATTATTTTACGTTGTTAAAAATACTCAAAAATATCTATCTTGGATTAAAAGCTTATTTTAATTAAATAATTATTTTATTAATTGTTTATATTAAATCTCAAAATATTATTTATTAATTATCGTTCATTATTTTAAAGACAAAACTAATCCAAGATACCTTTAGCGTTTTCAAACTCGAACTCTTTCCCACCCAAAACATTTTCGAAAACCCCCGGTCAGGTTTTGCTTCTTGTACGTTTTTCAAGAATTATCGGTCGACTGAGGTCGAACTTCAACTACTCGAATTTTCTATCAAAATGATTTTTGAAAAGAAAAGAAAAAGGGGACTCTGGCAGGTGTGGGAATCGTTGACGAACGATTCCCGGGATGTGTAAGCGGCCGTGAGCCAGGCGGTCCATCAATTATTATTCCGGCCCAGGTGTTGCCGAAGGATGATTACGGATGTAGTTTTCATCGAGGGTGATTACGGATGTAGTTTTCACCCAAGGGTAGTTACGGATGTAGTTTCTATCCTTCTACTAGTAGAGAAGACCCGCAGATTGTTGGACTTGGTTGTGGCGACTGATCATCGTCAATCCTTGTCAGGTTTTTATGTTTTCTTCAAGTCCCATCCTCCACTTTGGAAAAATACTCAAACACTGCTTCTTGGGCCTAAGTGCCAAGTTGCCGATAGTGTGGTTTTTGATAAGAAAAATATTGACATCGTGCAGTATCTAGAACTGCAAGATTTTCTATAAAGATTGGCACGTGTTAGTGCACTCTTGCAATTATTCCAAAGAATGAAATGTTTTTGAATGAGAAACCTTCTAAGCTAATGGAAGGAAAGAGGTTTTGCAATAATGTATTCCATGTACAGTATGTTAACCTTAGAGTGTTTTGCCGAAAATGATATACTCATATGTATATATATATTTTCAAACTTGAGATATATTGAAATGGGAACCTTATAAAGGATTCATATGTTATTCTTAAAGCTCCTTAGCGAGTATAAACGTTTTATTCAAACTCGGACATATATAATGTTGAATTATGTTTTGAAATCTGAGATATATACCCATACAGTTGGGAACGTTTTCGAAATAAACCACATTATTATTTTTCAAAATGGCGAACTTGCTGAGCATTATGTAGCTCATTCTTGCTTTATAAAAACTTTTCAGAAAGAGAAGAATTTGGTCAGTTAACTCCGCACCAGCAGAAGAGGAATAGAAGATTTACCCCGAGATGATTTAGTTCCGGATAAATACTACAGAGTAAGTCTGATAGGTTTTCAACTGTAATAGTAAGACTCGTCTTCAAGTGTAGTTGTATAAGTGGAAGTGCGTAAGATTCTGGATTGTATAGATGAATTGTAATATTTAGTGTTACTTTTGATTATCGTTTCTGAGGCTCTAACTTGTATGTGCGTAAGATTGAGGTCTGGATTGATGTATTGTTGAGTTGTAAAGTTAGTACAGGTAGGATATGGTTGGATGGTGATGTGACGACCTGAATCTCTGACCTCAGATTTGGGGACGTCACACATTGGAAACAGAAAAACTGGCAATTTTGTTTCTCTTTGACAAAGGTAAGAGTCTTCTCTCTATTAATAGCAGGTTGTTGCTTTACACTGATAGTTTGACATTAGTTAACCAGGCACAGCAAGTTAGAGCAGGCTATATTAATCTAGAGGGTGATGAAGATTGGAAAGAGGTAATTGACTCTCTATTTGTGAAGTTATATTTTATGCAAAGAGAAGAGTTGCTTGGTGTAGACGAGCTAGCAAAAAAAGGAAGGGAGGAAAAGTTTTTTCCATTTTTCTTGGACTTAATTGGACAAATTGGGCTGGGTTATTTCAACTTCTGATGTGGGCCTAGAGGTTATTCCAGATCCTTCTTCAGCATTTTCGTTATTATTCTTTCAAATTAACATGTAAATTGTTTAAATGGCATTTTTTGGAAAAGTAATCAAAAGACTCCAGCCTATTGGTATTGGAAATATCAATGCATTTGATTGGGGATGGTTCATATGGTTGGGAAGATATACGGTCTCCAATGCTTGATAAATACAGCGACCCATAAAGTCTTTATCATTATCATTTCTTTTCATCAAATCAAATGGAAAGAACCTGGGTTTTTCCTTAGAGGTCCTATGTTAAGATCAATATATACTCATGCAATGTACTACTCCGAAAATCTTCCAAATGGTAATAACTCGGGTTTGGGGATAGTTATGAGGGATCACAAGGGCTCCATTGTGCTAATGGTTTCAGGAACCATAAGAGGAGTCACAGAAAGAGCCAATGAACTCTGGACTATGCTTATTGGCCTTCGTTGTGCTTTCTATGAGAATGAAAATAAGATGCAGATTGAGACGGACAACGATGAGGAAGTCAAGGAATAGAAAGATTGGCATTGGTTTATTGAACCAAACCATGCAGGAGTTATTCAACAACTTTTGTAGAGGAGTTCTGACCCTAACCTAGCTCTGGATGAAGCAGGAGTTGTTAGGGGAAGCCAAAACATGTTAACAAGGTTTTTAGCAGAGGATGGAGCTCGTAATAGGAACAGGTTGGTTGCTTTTAGAAGGCCGTTTGGTAGAGTCAGGGAGCTCCGGCACTTGGACATGGACCTTTGCCCTGTAGAATCTCGTTTTGTGGTTGTTGATGAGGAAGATTATCTGGATGCAATGGCTGATGAAGAAGAAGTTAAAGGGCTATGTGATTTGTTGATTCAGGATGCTGCGTCTCCAAGTATGGGAATTCAGAACAACAACAATGATGACTAGGTTGGAACCTGGGAAGTGGTGAAATTCTTGAGTATGAGGCGCTAGTATTATTAAGGAATAAAATATGAGGGTATTTTAGTCATTGTAGTGATAGGATATTGGGCTATATATAAAGCCCCACTTAGCTTTATTTCAGATAAGATCAACACAATGTAGTCTCTTAATATATTGAGCTTTTACCTATATTGTTTGTACATATTTTATTTTATCTTTCTTGTTCATCTATTTGTTCTACAATTACTTGTCTTTGATTATTCAACTTACAAAAGTTATCATGGTATCAGAGCCTTCGATTCTCGAGGGCCTCAAAAATAAAAATATGATTTTCGGGGAATGTCATCAGAGAGTCCGATTCTTGATTTTCTTGCTACTAATTTTCTCATCTAACCCATCACTCAAACCTTACTCATTTTTCTTCTTAGGAGAACCTAAAACCCAAAACCCAATTTATGCAACCCAAAACCCCATTTATAAAATACAATATCCTATTTTATAGCCCAATATCCTATCACTACAATGACTAAAATACCCTCATATTTTATTCCTTAATAAGTATTTGTTTTTTATGTTTTTAAGTTATTTTAATTTTATTTCGATTATATCTGCTATTTCTTTCATGGATTTTCCAATGTCCATGTCTGGTCTCATGATTTAAGGTTTCTAGTGTAATTGGATCTGGTAAGTTGTCATTAGGGTTTTAACCCTGTATTCACTTCCAATTGGACATGGCCCTTTTATGAATGAAATTTTCCTATTTTTTAAAAAAAAAAACATAAATTGTATGATTCATTCTATTTAAATATATATAAATAAAAGTTAATTTTGTTTGATATCATAAATTATCTATAAATTAATAATTATTAATTTATCGATTAATTAATACCTCTTTAAATTAATAGTCCTAACTATATTAATTTGTATAGATTTTATTCTATACTCTAAATTTCAAGTATTGCTAAACTTTTTTTGTACTAGTAAATTAATTTAAATTTTACATGTGTAATATATACATATTACACAATATTTGTTAAGTGTGGTTT
This sequence comes from Kitagawia praeruptora, assembly GCA_037693485.1. NCBI lineage: Eukaryota > Viridiplantae > Streptophyta > Magnoliopsida > Apiales > Apiaceae > Kitagawia > Kitagawia praeruptora. The sequence goes on along the minus strand of CM075351.1, from coordinate 137,649,924 downwards.
TAAAAATGAAATTTAATAAATTAGTTTTTTATTTTTTAATTTTAATCTAAAGATAAATAAAAAAATATCATTAAAAATTAATGAATGTTGATTACATTTTTTTTTTTAGTATTTGCCACCGTGTAGGCTCCTTTGTAGGAGTAACTTGTAAGAAATTGATTTTAGTATGTCTTAGGTTGGTAGTCGCAGGACTAATTTGGTCTTGACAGGTTGTAAAAATTAGTTAACGTGCACAATAATGCATGATGAATTTTAATTTTTATTTTGAAATATGATTAATTTTTATTTTTATTTTGGGTGAAATCCCCAAATACCCACCTTTTCAAATCAAATAACCAAAATACCCACCTGTGTAACAGTCCGCCCAAAATACCCATGAACTACGCATTTTCAGTATGCGCACCCTCGAACACGCATATCCAACCTGCGTGTTTTTCATATTTTTTAATTTAAGAAGTATGCCACGCATGTAAAACATGCGTGTGTTTTGTTTTTTTTTTTTTTTGTAAAATATGTCCATGCATTGTATCAATGCGTATAGTGGATTTGTATTTTTTTTCAAACGGACAACGCATTATTAGCATGCGTATGGTTCAATGATTTTGAATTTGTTTTACTAATTTTTTTATTTACAAATAAAAAATTAAATTTTAAAATTTTTTGAAAAAAATGTAACTGTTGAACCCCAAAGGTTAACCGTTGAAACCCCGAGTGGGTACAGATAAAATTTAAAAATTTTAAATAAAAAAATTGAATCCAGCGGCCTGATTTTTAAACGCTGACCAGGATAAGTTATGGTTTAGGGTCTAGGGTTTAGGGTTGTTTACCCAAACCCTAAACCCTAAGTTCGTATACGGTTTATTCGTCGTTCCAAATATTTCTAAACCCAAAATGGAACTGTTGAACCCCAAAGGTTAACCGTTGAAACCCCAAAGGTTAACCGTTGAAACCCTGAGGGAATACAGATATAATTTAAAATTTTACTAAAAATATTGAATCTGGCGGCCTGAAATCAGGATAAGTTAGGGTTTAGGGTCTAGGCTAAGTTCGTATACGGTTTATTCGTCGTTCCAAATATTTCTAAACCCAAAATGGAAACGTTGAACCCCAAAGTTAATTATTGAAACCGTAAGTTTAACTAAAATTTTAATTTTAAAATGTTAAAAAAAATGACAATTTATTTATAAATTTTTAATAATATTTGAAAAAAAGAGTAAAAATCCCGATTATTAGCAACTATCGGATAATAGTGTCCCGATACTTAGTAACCATCAGATAGTAGTGTCCCGATACTTACCAATTATCGGGTAGTCAACATTTAAAAAAAACTTGATATGGGTTAAAAATAAGCCCTAAGGACACATTTAATGTGGCATTAATTAGACCCAATGTGGTCAAAACGTGGGGCCCACCAGAGGGGCCCAAACCTTATTCCTAATATTAATTTCGTAATTAATATTAGGGGTAATAACCAGCTCAGCAATAAGAGTTAAATAAGGATATTACTCCTGCTTGACTTAGCCTCCAAGATACCTACTTCAATAAGGAAACTGATTCCTACAAGGAAGGAGTCTAGAACCTTCCTCAAGGCGGTGACTTGCCCACCAAGTCTCCTAATTCTACCACGATTCTAGGGCTTCTCAGCCTATATAAAGGGTCCGGATCCTCTGTCCCCTTCCTCCGTGTCCCCCTTGTGTCCCCTGCTCTTTTTAGTACAAAAAGAATGCCCCTGCGGGGCCCATTTTAATAAATAATAAAAATGGGCTCCACAAAAGCATTTTTTTTTGTATTAAAAACAACAGGGGACACAAAGGAGACACGGAGTAAGGGGACAGAGGATCCCGGCTCCTATATAAAGGGTCTGACCCCTCATTCTCAGAACTACGTTTTTGGCTTGATTCTTGATATTCATCAAGGTACGTAGGCATCTTGTGAAGGCAGATTCAGCCACGAACACGAGAGCAGCCATTAAAGCACGAAGCTCACGAACCCTAGTATTAATTACATACAAATCCTAGCCGCAATTTAACAACCTAGTTTTTATTCCACAACATTTGGCGTCGTCTGTGGGAAGAAGACATCAACCATGGTAACTACACGAAGAACAACACCAAGCTCTACTGAGGCTTTGCCAATTAGCTCTACTCCGCCCGTCACTGAGCAAGTACCCCCAGCAACAGGGGCGATCACTCAAACTCAAGTTTCTCAGCCTCCAGGGACGAATCCCCCTGCTGAGAGAACGTTACCCATGGTCGTCCATTCAAGCGAAGAAACTAGCTCTTTTCAGATGGTGGTTTCTTCTCTGGTTGATCCCAATCGGCCGTTACCACCAGGGGTACAGATCCATACTACGGATCTCCCCATGAATACCAACCCGATGTATGGTCTTCCTAACTACCCTCCAATTACTCAAGGTCCTGGACCCAGTGGCCATGTTTTGCAGATCCGAGATCGAGAGTATGTTGACTATTCTGGCCCCTATACTGATGATTCATCGTCTGATGATGATGATCGTGATGAAGCCCCGAGGAGGCGACGTGCTAGCAGAGAACCAAGAAGGAGAACACAAACTATCCATGATGGACCCCCTTTGACAGCTGCTGAGAGAATCAAGGCTCATGAGGCCGAGATTTTAAGGATAAAGGAAGATATCGCGAGAGAACAAGCTAGGTTGAATCAAACTCAACCTCCTCCAACCTCAGGACCGATTCCCATTATAGACTTAGAGAGGTCTTCAAGAAGGCATAAAAGGGCTGACGCCCCTACTGGAAGAACAACAAGGGTAGAAACCCCCAGGAGTAACCCCAAGGATCTAATGCCACTTGGGAATCCTGATGATCCCACACCCCCGTTTACCGAGGAGGTGATGAATGCTCACATCTCCAGGAAGTTTAAGATGCCGACAATCAAGGCTTATGATGGAACGGGTGATCCTGCAAATCATGTTAGAACATTTTCGAACGCACTACTGTTGCAACCTACAAGTGATGTCTTAAAGTGTAGGGCGTTTCCCCAAACCCTGTCGGGCATGGCTCAAAGATGGTACAATCGCCTACCAGTGAATTCAATTGGCTCTTTTAAGGAGCTAAGCATCGCATTTGTTAGACAGTTTATCAGCAGGAGAGTTCATGAAAAAAGCTCCGCATCTCTCATGTACGTGGTGCAAGGGAAGAATGAAAATTTGAGAGACTACCTCAAGAGGTTCACTAAGGAGACATTGAACATCACTGATTTGGAAAACAAGGTGGCCATGGTAGCCCTGGAACATGGAACCACTGATGAATTCTTTAAAAGGTCATTGGCAAAGCATCCTCCTGAAAACATGGCCGAACTCCAATGAAGGGCTGATAAGTATATCAAGGCTGAGGATAGCATGAAGAAAGAAGCCACGGGAGGTAATGGCAAAGGTAACAACGACTCCAAAAAGTGAAAGCAAGACCGGGAGTATGATGCTAGGGACAAGTATACCCGTACTAGCAAAGACTCTGAGTCAACACCAAAGAAGAATTTGGGACCGAGGTTTTCTGACTATGCAAGACTGAATGCACCTAGGAGTCAAATCTTGTTAGAAATTGAGAAGGATAAGGACTTTCGATGGCCGAAGCCACTCAGGGGTGATCCCGCTAAGAGGAACAAGGATCAATGCTGTAGGTTCCACCGAGATGTGGGACATGATACAGATGATTGCAGACAGTTGAAAGACGAGATTGAATTCCTGATTCGCAAAGGGAAACTGAATAAGTTCACCAAGGGTGAAGATCGTGGAGCCCAAAGAAGGGATTACGACAGGAGAGACAATGATAGAAGGGATAATGATCGTGATCGTAACACACAGCCCCGAGGGCCAGTTATCAACATGATCTGGGGAGGCCCGACAGCGGCCGACACAACAAGAAACTCTCGAAAGGCGTATGCCAGAGAAGTAATGCACATCGTGGGAAAAGCCCCGAAACATGCTAGAACCGAAATAGTGATTAGTTTTGATGATTCTGACCTTGAAGGGGTGAAGTTCCCCCATGACGACCCGTTGGTCATAACTCCTGTAATTGGAAACTCAGAGGTGAAGCGAGTTTTGATAGACAATGGAGCTTCTGTGGATATTATGTTTCATGATGCATTTGTAAAAATGGGATACACTGATTCTCAGTTGACCCCGACCAACATGCCCATCTATGGGTTTAATGGAGTTGAATCCAAAGTTGAAGGGACTATTAAGTTGCCCATGACAATCGGGCAAGAACCTAAGGAGGCCACTCAGATGTTGAATTTTCTGGTAATCAAGGCATCCTCGATCGACTTATAATGCAATCTTGGGAAGGACTGGACTTCATGCATTCAAGGCTGTTGCCTCCACTTACCATATGAAGATTAAGTTTCCAACCCAGAATGGTGTCGGAGAACAAAAAGGCGACCAGAAGATGGCAAGAAGTTGTTATGTATCTGCTTTAAGAGCTGATGGAGTCGGGGGGCAGGTACTCCCGATTGAAGACATGGATGTCCGTAATGATGATGAACACCGAGGGAAGCCAGCAGAGGATTTGGTCCCCATACCTCTAGAGCTGAGTGATCCTGAGAAAGTCACTTATATAGGGGCTTCATTAAAGGAACCATTGAAGGGCAGGTTGACGATATTCTTACAAGAAAATAGTGATGTGTTCGCTTGGACCGCAGCTGATATGCCGGGGATTGATCCCCAGCTCATAACTCACAGGTTGAATGTCGATCCCGACCGGAAAACAATAAAGCAGAAGAAGAGGAATTTTGCTCCTGAAAGGCAAGAAGCCATTAAGCAAGAAGTTGACAAGCTTTTGGAGGTTGGGTTTATTGAAGAGATTCAATTCCCTGAATGGCTAGCTAACCCAGTAATGGTCAAGAAGGCGAATGGGAAGTGGAGGATGTGCATAGACTTCACCGACTTGAATGACACATGTCCAAAGGATTGTTTTCCCCTACCAAAGATAGATATGTTGATAAATGCCACAGCTGGACATGAGATGTTGAGTTTCATGGATGAGTTTAGCGGCTACAATCAGATTAAGATGCACAAGGATGACATCCCAAAGGTATCTTTCATAACTGACTTTGGTGTTTTCTGCTATCTTGTTATGGCTTTCGGTCTAAAGAATGCAGGTGCTACTTACCAACGACTAGTCAATAAGATATTCGCCCATCTGAACGGAAAAACTATGGAGGTCTATGTTGATGACATGTTAGTCAAGAGCCTTTCCAAGGCTGACCACATTAAGCACCTCAGAGAGGCATTTAAAGTGCTGAGGCACCACAAGATGATGTTGAATCCAGCCAAGTGTGCTTTCGGCGTTGGATCAGGAAAGTTTTTGGGTCTGATGGTTTCAAAAAGGGGCATCGAGGCCAACCCCGACAAGATCAAAGCAATTATGGACATGGAACCCCCCCCCCCCCCCCCCGCTTTATACGAGATGTGCAGAAGCTAACCGCCCGGGTTGCAGCCCTAGGGAGGTTCATCTCCAAGTCTGGTGACAAGTGCTTGCCTTTCTTTCAAGCATTAAAGAAGGTGAAAAACTTTGAGTGGACTCCTGAAAGCCAAGAGGCCTATGAACAGCTAAAGAAATACATGGTCGAAGCCCCGTTGTTGGCCAAACCTAGTCCCGGAGAGACTCTTTATTTATACTTGGCGGTATCCGAACAAGAACTAAGTGCTGTTCTCATTCGAGAAGAGGGCAAAGTTCAGAAGCCTATCTACTATGTGAGCAAAGTGTTGCATGGGGCTGAATTGAATTACTCCCCCATCGAGAAGTTTGCTTTGGCATTGATAACGGCCTCGAGGAAGTTACGACCGTACTTCCAAGCACACAAGATCGAAGTCCTGACCGACCAGCAATTGAGGAACATTCTGCACAGCCCTAAAGCCTGTGGAAGGCTAATCAAGTGGGCAATCGAACTTGGAGAATTTGACATCACATACAAGCCTCGGACAGCCATTAAGGTTCAGGCATTGGCTTACTTCGTGGTTGAATGTACCATTAGCAACCAAGAAGTCGGGGGGCAGGAGATAGTAACCACCCCTGGAAGTGAGAATAAAGATGAAGAATTTGTACCTGAGCTAATGGAGTATTGGGTGCTCTATTTTGATGGAGCATCAAAAACAAAGTCTAGTGGTGCAGGATTGGTCTCTTGCAAAGCCCCGATGGGTTCACAGTTGAGTACGCTTTGAAGTTGGACTTTCCAACAACCAACAACGAAGCGGAGTATGAAGCCTTGATAGCTGGATTAGGCTTGGCCAGAGTCATGAGGGTCAAGAACCTCAAAGTTTGTGGAGACTCAAGGCTTGTAGTATCACAAGTTAATGGTGAGTTTGAAGCCAAGGACGAAACTATGGCAAAATATTTGAGAATCGTGAAAGCTGTTATGACTCAGTTTGATGAGTGCTATGTGGAGCATATTCCAAGGGAAGAGAACGTTAATGCCGATGCCCTGTCCAAGTTCGCTACTTTTTAGATAGAGAATTATGCAGGGAGTGTTTACTTCCAGGTCTTGAAGGCCCCGACTATCAACTCGAAGCTGGTGGTACCAATTGATGTAGGAAGCTATTAGATGGATCCTATCAAAACTCACCTAGAAACCGGATGGCTCCCTGACAACGCCGTGGAGACACGAAAGCTGTCGGTGAGAGCATTGAGATACGCCTTGATCGAAGGCATCCTTTATAAGAGATCGTTTGTCATCCCATATTTGAAGTGTTTGAGGCCCCAAGAGGCTAAGGAAGCATTGGAAGAAGTTCATGAAGGGATCTGTGGGCAACACTTGGGGGGCAGAGCCCTAGCCCACAAGATCACTTGTCTGGGATTCTATTGGCCAGAGATGTTTGTAGATTCGTAGAATTATGTCAAGAAGTGTGACAGCTGTCAAAAGCACGCCCCCATAGTAAGGCAGCCACTTGAGATGTTAACCTCAGTTAACTCTCCCATCCCATTCGCAATGTGGGGGATGGACATACTTGGTCCTTTCCCTATGGCGTCAGCACAAAGGAAGTTTTTTATAGTAGCCATCGACTACTTCACCAAGTGGATTGAGGCTAAACCTTTAGCCAAGATAACCACCAAGCAAGTTGCCCAGTTCTTTTGGGAGAACGTCATTTGCAGGTACGGAATTCCACGAATCCTTTTGATAGATAATGGGACACAGTTCAACAATGAAGAGTTTAAGAAGTACTGTGAGAAAAATGCTATTGAGCTTCCTTTTACTTCAGTAGCGCATCCGCAAGCTAATGGACAGGCAGAGGTGGCTAATCGAATTATCCTTGATGGATTAAAGAAGAGAGTCGAACGTTCAAGAAACACTTGGGTGGATGAGTTACTGCCTATACTCTGGGCATATCGCACCACTTGTAAGGTGACAACTGGAGCAACCCCGTTCTTGTTGGCTTACGGAGCCGAAGCAGTTGTGCCCCTAGAGATCATGCATGCATCACCTCGAGTTGAGGCATACGAACAAGAAACCAATGAAGAAGGCATGAGGCTCACCCTTGATCAAATTGATGAAATTAGGGACGAGGCAAATGCCAAAAATGTGGAGCATCAGAAGAAGGCATCCTTTTACTACAATCATAGGGTTAAAGAGAGGTTCTTCCAGCAAGGTGATCTGGTTCTGAGAAAGATAGAGGCTTCTGGAATTGGCCAAAAGGGAAAGTTGGCCCCTAACTGGGAAGGGCCATATCGAGTCAGGAAGACACTAGGACGAGGAGCATACAAGTTGGAGACGTTAGATGGGAATGAAGTGCCACGAACTTGGCATGCTCTAAATTTGAAGATTTATTATGTGTAAGCCTTCCTAGTAAGGACTTGGCTTTTATCTATCTATTAGGAGAAGTAGAAATAAGGTTCGATGAAACCGTTCCCGGGCCTAGTACCCCAAGTAGTACAGTAGTAAATTATGTAAGGGTTGAACCCGATTCAAGTTATTAATGCAAGTTTGTTTTCCATTCTATGATTGTGTGATTTTATGTGCCAAGCACCTGATGAGTGCAAGTCAAAGATGACCAAGTAACGAAAATAAAGAACACACAGATGGAAATAAAACAAGTGCATAAACAAACACGTACCCCCAAGGGGCCGAAGTTGGAATTAAGTTACAAACCAAAAATAAAAGTTAAGTCCCGAAGGACCTTGATTAAAAACTGGAAAGAAAAAGCCACAAGCAGCTAACAAGGCCATGCAAGGCCACTTACTCCCCGGAGGATTCCCTTACCACTTCTTGCTCTCCTCCATCCTCCTCTTCATCTTCCTCATCCTCCTCTTCGGAGCCTTCATCATTTTCATCATCGTCATCAACATCGGCTTCCGTCTCCATAGGTTGCACCGCTCCCTTCTGCACCACGTCCCCTTCTTCGTCTGAAGTCTCGGTCGAAGATTCGACCCTGGCACAAAGTTGCTTGTCGGGGAAAGATTGCCTCACAGCTGCCTCCCTCTTTGACATAGCCTTTTTCCCAGCAGAATGGGAAGAGGACGATCCGGAGCTAACAACATTTGCCGCCTTCCTCGTACTAGAAGGACGATGGCTACCCCCAGAGCCTGATGCATGGTCCGCTTGACTTCCACCACCAACAGCCCAATTAGGGCAAGGGAAGTCTGCTGGGCTGACCACTTCAGGATACTTGTTACTAACCGCACCAACGGCTTTGTTCCAACCAACAGACATGTTAAAGGGCCGCATTTCATCATCATGCTTATCTATCATCTCATAAAATCTCTCTGACCTATGATAGGCATTTGTCAGCTTTGGAAGACAACTTCTTGGCCATAGAATGAAGATTCTTTTGAAGAGAATGGCAATTGGCCTCAGCTCGGATAGTTCTGGAGTCCAAGTCTTGAATCTGCTCTTGGAGCTTTGCTTTCTCGTTCTTCAGCATGGCATTGTCATCCCTATGAGCACGACCTTGGCGGGTCGTGGATTTAAGATAGGCATTGACCTACAATAAGGGAGTTAGAAAGACATTTATAATCAACGAAGTAAACAAAAACGTCAAGTACACAAGTTGGTACCTGATATAAGGCCTGAGCTCCAAGGTGCTCGGATTCGTCAATTTTATCCCCCGCAGTGACGGTCAGGAGATCAGGAGGGGTGATAGAGAGCCTTGACCAATCTAAGGACAGGGCGGAGCTCCCCATAACAGAATCTTGCTCGCAGATGCCCCAATCTGGTGTGAAGGGAACTCTAACGCCTTCACCAGCATTTCAAGACCTTTTTCCCCCTTGGCTACATCCCGCCAGGAATAGAGGAACTTGTCTTTCAGGAGGATCCAGTTGAGATTCCGCCTTCTTTATCATTCGCCTTGTGACATTTGGTTGATTTTCAGGGAGATTGTCCAACTCCTCAGCAGCTGAAATATGAAAGAAAAGATATCGGAATAAAAACAAATATAGTTCATAATGAAGTCATGAAGGAAAAATTACCCTCAACAGAAAGAAAGCTTAAGCCAGCTTCGATAAGCTTCTTCTCAGTAAGAATAGTTTTATAATTGGTACATCCATTATCGGCAAGCAGTTTATCCCTGTCGATTAATTGTTGGTCGGTAAGGTCGCACACGAAGTGTGAACTATCCTCCACGAACCCGAATCTCTTAACAAAAAAGTGGCCCCAGTCGCCACCTTCCCATTCCAAAATGGAAAATTCCCTATCCCAAGTATGATGAGAGTCGGGAAAGGAGAAGGAGTTTACAATATGAGGGAGCCTGCTTCGGAGTTGAAAACCAACATATCCTGGTGAGGACTCAGGAGAATTCTTGATCATGAAGATGCTTCTGAACAAAGTTGTATCCCAAGTGATGCCCAACTCCTTACACCTTAGCATGAAGATAATCAAGAACCTCCAGGAGTTAGGATATAGTTGACACGGGTGGATTTGGAGCTCCTCCAGGAACCTGATAATAAAGGGATGAACCGGGAACCTCAATCCCGCCTCCAAAGCACCTTTAAAAACACATAATTTTTCTGGGTGCCAATTGCAAGTCCGGTCTCCCGGATTTGGAACGAGAACCTTAATCACATCAGGAAAACTGTACTTACTCCTAATCTTCACAATGTCCTTCTTTTTTAACTTAGAATGACTATGGATGGCAGCCAAGTCTGAATTGTTGGGAAAAGCTTCCCCCATGGTGCTCAACAAGTCTAATAAAGAATCAAATCGACGATCAACATAACGAGGAGGCTTGAGTTTTAGCATACCTTTAACCGTTCTTGCCATGCTCCTCTTCTTCATAGCTTTCTGCATGGAGATTTGAGGGACAGCCGGGCGTTTGTCAGCCATGTCGAGCTTGAACTTGAGGATGAACTTGAAAAGCTAAAGAACTAGAAAATTTTAGAGTTTGAGAGAGATTTGAGAAATGAAGAAGTGAGGAAGAATGAAGGATGCTCCCCTTCTTTTATAGAATAGTGTGACCTGTTATCCCAGGTTGAGATACAGGCCGGATCGTGTTTACAGTTCATGTATCGGATGAATGCAAAAAAGAGACGAAAAACTATCCGTTAATAAATGGAGAGAGTCATCAAAAGCTCAGAATAAGGAACTGAGAATGTTATTTGGTACCTGACTAAGGTAGCTTTGGAGGCCTCATCAAGAAGTTAATATAAAGTACAGGATTAGCAGTGCTAATCAAGAAATAAGGGAAAGTCCTAAGTAAAAGTCATGAATGACCATATTGCTGATTTTCCATACTCATGGTCGTCACGAATAGGAATATTCATGGTCGTCACGAATAGGAACATTCATGGTCGTCACGAATATGAACATTCATGGTCGTCACGAACATAAAAACTCACGTTCATGAAAACATCATGTTCAACAAAAAAAAAATTAAAAATTTCGAAAGTGGCCGACCGGAAGCCAGCCGACCGGGGCAAACCGGAAGGCTTCGGCCGACCAGGAGCCAGCCGACCGGTGGCTGGCCGACCGGTGGCTAGCCGACCGACGCCCCCGGGAGGCTTCGGCCGACCGGGGTTCGTCACGAGTACAGGTATTTTCTGTCCAACCGGGGTCGATCAGGAACACGAATATTTTTGGCCAACCCATTTTCGTCAGGAACATGAAGATTTCTGATTGACCAGGTTTCGTGAAAAATAAGAAAATGGGTTTGAACGGAAATCTGATTAGCACCGTTTTATGCCATTTAACGTCGTTTAACACTGTTTAAACGTCGTTTAAGGTTGGTTAGCGCTGTTTAGCATCGTTTAGCACCGTTTAGTGCCGTTTTATGCCATTTAACATTGTTTAAACGTCGTTTAAGGCTGGTTAACACCGTTTAGCGTCGTTTAGCACCGTTTAGTGCCGTTTTATGCCGTTTAACGTCGTTTAACACTGTTTAAACGTCGTTTAAGGCTGTTTAGCGCCGTTTAACGTCGTTTAGCACCGTTTAGTGCCGTTTTATGCCATTTAACGTTGTTTAACACTGTTTAAACGTCATTTAAGGCTGGTTAGCGCCGTTTAGCGTCGTTTAGCACCGTTTAGTGCCGTTTTATGCCGTTTAACGTCGTTTAACACTGTTTAAACGTCGTTTAAGGCTGGTTAGCACCGTTTAGCGTCGTTTAGCACCGTTTAGTGCCATTTTATGCCGTTTAACGTCGTTTAACACTGTTTAAACGTCGTTTAAGGCTGGTTAGCACCGTTTAGTGCCGTTTTATGCCGTTTAACGTCGTTTAACACTGTTCAAACGTCGTTTAAGGGTGGTTAGCGCCGTTTAGCATCGTTTAACACCGTTTAGTGCCGTTTAACGTCGTTTAACACTCTTTAATCGTCATTTAAGGCCTATTAGCACTGTTTAGTGTCGTTTATGGTCGTTGTAAATGCGTTGGTCGCTCCACGCTTTACATTAAGACAATGTTGTTGAAAATGCTTGCATATGAGCAATAAACCCTGACCCGAGTCTCGAATAAGGCCGTTAAAACTTCAAGGAAAACCTGATCAGTTTTCCTAGAAGTTGGGGGGCAAATGATATGGGTTAAAAATAAACCCTAAGGACACATTTAATGTGGCGTTAATTAGACCCAATGTGATCAAAACGTGAGGCCCACCAGAGGGGCCAAAACCTTATTCATAATATTAATTTCGTAATTAATATTAGGGGTAATAACCAGCTCAGCAATAAGAGTTAAATAAGGATATTACTCCTGCTTGACTTAGCCTCCAAGGCACCTACTTCAACAAGGAAACTGATTCCTACAAGGAAGGAGTCTAGAACCTTTCTCAAGGCGGTGACTTGCCCACCAATTCACCTAATTCTACCACGATTCTAGGGCTTCTCAGCCTATATAAAGGGTCTGACCCCTCATTCTCAGAACTACGTTTTTGGCTTGATTCTTGATATTCATCAAGGTACGTAGGCATCTTGTGAAGGTAGATTCAGCCACGAACACGAGAGCAGCCATTAAAGCACGAAGCTCACGAACCCTAGTATTAATTACATACAAATCCTAGCCGCAATTTAACAACCTAGTTTTTATTCCACAACAAAACTAAACATAGTATACGCATTAGTATAATGTGTATCCTTTTTTACATTTGTTATGTGGCTGGCTAGAAAATCAATTAGCATTCCATTATAAGAGGAATGCGCATTGTGCACATGCGTGAATGTAATACGCATTGTATAAATTCGTGTTCAGTGGACAAAAAGCGCTGAGTCTTCTTCCGGTGGATATTTTGGTTAGTGGATTCCCAAAAGTAGTGTAATTTGATCATTTTTTCATTATTTGTGTATTTTTTGACATAACACGCTATGTTAAATTTAAGAAAAATGCTAGATGCACCAAATTGGGTACCAAAAATTGTTACCAAATGAATGTGATTGGTTATAATTATAATGGGCCCGCCAGGGCCATCCAATTAAAATATTACAATTTGCCAAATCACTCATGCCATGTCATTTGGGGACTAAATTTGGGGTCCCTAGCACTACTCTAAATTTAAAGACATGCGCAACATGCATTTACCACAAATGGGTACATAACTCAAAAAATGCTGTCTCCCCTGTCTGTCCATTTTCATACTATCTAGTCTAGTACTAAAACACAAATCTGAATCATAATTTTTAGTTCCAGATAAAGTTGAAAGTACAAAACAGATGGAGTCCTCTTTTACATCTTATTATCATGCAAAAGCTCACTGTTTTTTTAAAATTATCATCTCTGAGATCAGTTCAGAGAGTAAGCTGGTAAGAATCTCGCATGCAATCATTCCCCTTCATAATTCATTATTCAATCTATATGTTATAGGGGTATATTGAACATGTTTTCATTTGTCATATTTGTGGATGGAAGATGATTCCCGAAAAGTTTGCAAGAAAGTATGGAGAGGAACTACAGAGACAGGTTCAATTAAAGGCTCCAGGTGGTGCAGCTTGGCGAGTGGATGTGAAAAGAAAAAGAGGCAAGGTTTGGCTGGGAAACGGCTGGCCCCAATTCGCAACATTTTATTCTCTATGTTTTGGTCATTCTATAGTTTTTGAGTATCAGGGAAATTGCAATTTCAAGGTTGTAATATTTGATCCAAGTGCTACCGAGATAGACTATCCCTTACAACCGAAGAAAAGAACAGGAAGGAGTGAAAATGATGAACTTTGGGCTTGTAAGAAGAAAAGAGTACACTCTAGTACTTGTAAAGAAGCCTGCCATGTTGGTGACTGTTTGATGCGAAAATGGCAAAAAGAAAATTTTCCAAAAGCTTCAACTCATATGGAAATCACCCCGAGCAGCGAGGAGGAAATAGCAGATATTGAGATACCAAGTCATGCAAACGGCAATCGACATAGTACTAGCTGGATCAAGAAGCCTACAAAACTAGAGGTTGATCTAAATAACACAAAGCAGCAACATGATAACATTAGAGGCAAGTTAGCTCCTCTGTTTACTCTGTTTCTGAAATTATTCTTGGAAAAACTTTTCATTATATACTTGGCATATATATAATTTGCATGCAGCTAAAGGATTGGGTAGATCAGCAAGTAAAGAAGAGTGCAACAAAGCACTTGCTTCCGCCAATGCTTTCAAATCCAGCTACCCATTTTTCATTAAAGTTATGCAACCCTCATTTGTTGGTAAAACATGTGGATGGGTAAGCAGATAAACATTTTCCTTTTTTTAGTGCATGTTACGAAAATAAGCATTAGATCTATGTTGTTCTGGCAGTATGCAAGGAAGACCGATCTGAAGACGTATATGAGGGATGCCGTTGAAGTTCTTATTTTTCGACTTAGAGGACAAACTTGGCTGATGAGGTGTTGTTTTCAGTCGAAAAGGGTTAAAGTGGGTTGTGGTTGGAAGCAATTTGCAGAGGACAATGCACTAGCAGTAGGTGATGTATGTGTTTTTGAGATGGTCAAGCCTTCTCAAAAATTGCTCGAAGTTACGATTTACAGAGCAGCACCACCATCCAGCCGCAGTATTGTCACATTTGGCAAATGAGTGCTGTAACCTTTTAAAGTAGTGAAATTCCAAAATTTAAATGTTGTAATCGTTGATTAAGCCTTTTAATTATAGGTATGCTTGCTTTAGTTCTAAGAAATGCTCAGATTCTTGTGTTCTTGATCTGATTGCACTTAAAATGTTGTTTTGGTCCTAATCTTGCAAACCAGTGCATAGGACTTTTGGTTGACTTAAAACATGTGTATTAAGCAAGCACTTACGCTACGCAAGCACTATAATATGATTAAACTCATCCCATCGTCTTTTATTTAGCTATAATTTGATTTGCAGTCAGCTACGCATTAAAAGGACAAATATTTAGGTAACAGCGTATGTAAAATTGCACTTTTCCACAACGCGTGCTGGGTCTATATCTATTTGTTCACTTCACTTTATCCTATGGGAGGACACTGCAATAATTCCATCTAGTGTAAGTGTATATAACAAGAAAAAGAAAAAGGTAAGCTACGTATTGTAACCAAGTACTACAACTTCGATACGAAAATAAAAAGAAATTGATGCATAAACGAAATACTGGAATTGAAATAAGATAAAATACTGGTAAAACAGAGTACAAAAGGAAAGGAAATGAAACAACAATACAGAAAGAAAATACAATTCTCAAGCTACTCTTCTCTATTGTCACATCGGCCTTATATTCCTTTTTTCCTCCACGTGTCACCTCTGGATAGGACAAGAAGCCTCAATTCGTTAGGCACGTGATCTAAAACTGATACGCCACTAACTTACCAAAACGACGACGTCTTCCAGTTTATTTAATTAATTTAAATAAATTAACATTATAACAGAATTAATCTTGATTTATTAATTCTGTTACAATACTCCCTCCTTAGAACAATCCATGTCCTCATGGATTAAAATCAGGGTACTGCTCTTGTAACTGTGCTGCATCTTCCCAACTGTCATCTTCCGGAATGGAGTGTGACCATTGTATGAGCCATTGAACTACAGATGTGCTCCCTCTCTTGACCATTCGTCTCTACAGCAATTTGACTGGATACACAAGAAACTGTCCTTCATCTCCCAACCTGGGCAGTGTCGTAGTCACAGTGTGTTTAGAACCAACTTTTTTCTTCAAGAGGCTAACATGAAAAACTGGGTGGACTTGACTTCCTGCTGGTAAAGCCAATTTATAGGCCACTTTTCCCACTCTTTCCAAGATTTTATAAGGGCCAAAAAACTTGTGGGCCAGCTTCATATTCTTCCTTACAGCGACAGACAATTGCCTATAGGGCTGCAATTTTAAGTATACCCAATTACCCACCTCAAAAGTAGCTTCTGTGCGTTTCTTGTTGGCATAATATTCGTACTTGCTCTGAGTTGTGACTATAGCATCTTTTAACAGGTGATTCATGGCCTCCCTCTTGACTTGAAAGTCTTCCACCGTATCTATAGAGGATCTGTGAGCAGCAGAGACACAGATTTGTCGTGGCTTCACCCCATACAAGGCCTCAAAGGGACTGCATTTTATTGCACTGTTATAACTAGAGTTATACCACCATTCTGCGAGTGCTAGCCATTTAGCCCAATGTTTAGGTCTCTGATTGACCATAGCTCGTAGATAATGCTCCAAACATCGATTAAGTCTCTCCGTTTGGCCATCCGTTTGAGGATGGTACGAGGTACTCATATGTAGCTGTGTGCCCAAAGAAGTAAACAGTTCCTTCCAGAAATTGCTTGTAAAAACCTTGTCTCTATCAGACACTGATAGGATATATTTTTATATATATTTTAGCTAATTTTATTCTCATATTTAATTGCATTTTGCATTTATTTGGATTTTTATTTAATAAATTTTGATGTTTTATTTTAGAAGACAAGAATTTCTAAGTTTGGAAGAATTTGGGCTTAAAGAGCTATTTTGGAGCTAAAAATGGAAGAAATTCGGATTTATTGAGCTACACCCGCTTTCTACGGTATTTAATTCATATCCGGAGTTGTAGGAGTCGGATTTGGACGATCTTACAGTCCACGCGAAGCTTAGGAAATTATCTACAATTCAGAGGGATTAAATAAGCAAAAATCCGATTGGAGTAGCTCGAAATTTGAAGAGCAAATTCAGTTCCGAATTTTAATCTTTTAGATTTGGAATTTTGTTGTAATTTATTTAATAATATAAAGTGTGTTTTGATTGATTAGTTAGGAAATAATTCAGCCGAAAGTTGCTTAGAGTGGTTGGCCTTGAAAAGAAAAAGAAAGTGAAAGAAAAAGAATGTTTGCAAAGTGGAGCTAATGATGAAGAAGAATAATGGAGGAATTATTGAAGACATGTGCTATATAAATGAGGAGATGTGCAGGAGGAAAAGGGGGGAGACTAGCTTATCTTAGTTTTAGCTTAGCTAGGCATAGCACTTAGATTAGGACATTAGCATACACTGCATAAACATTTGTATCATCCTTCATTCGGCTACTGCAAGTTATTCAAGGACTAGGGGCTTGGTTTTCTTCTCTTTTATGTACGCTTTCTTCGGATTAATTCTTCGTTAATGTAAGGTATTTTCTCTTGTTTATTAAATATATATTTTAGATGGATTGTTATATAATTTTAGTTGTTCTTAATTTTTATATTAGTGAGTAGTTTGTTTTAGGGCATAAAGGGAAGCCATGTTTGCATGATAATTCTGGCATGATTTTCATAGTGGTTTGATTGATTATGGTAAAATTCTAATCGATTATGTTTTGATATTTAATTTGTGTTACCGGCCAATATCACAGATTAATTATATGCGAATAGGAGTAATAGATCGAGAGATTTTACTCACTAGAGGCACACATACGGTTAGCGGAATTGAATTTTATTGCGAGAGCATAATTGGATTTCCGAGAGCGTTGATGCTTGAAATAGATTAACACATGCTCTAATTACCCGATTAATTAAATTACTAAAAGTGATTATATGTGTAAGCACGTTTCGGGAGTGTTGATACTTGAGAGAGATTAACAAACCGTAATTGCATGACCATTTTGATTGCTTTAGCTTAGAAGCCGGATATTATGTAAACATGGTGGACCTAATTGCCCTAGATTTAAAATTCATTGTTTATCCCTTAATTAATTAGTTAGTAAATATTTTCATAATTATCGTTTTTGCTCCGGAAACAATTGAATTAGAATTGATAAAACCTGCATCCCTGAGAACGAACATAAAAATATACCGCATCAAATTTGGCGCCGCTGCCGGGGAGGCGGTTAGTTTTTATAAATTTTAGTTTAATTGTCCGGGTTTTATTAATTTTAATTGTAGATCTAATTTATATTTTATGTGTTATCGTAAATAAATAAAAAAAACAAACAAAAATATTAGATTTATAAAAATTTTAGTACGTTTTTAATTGTTAAAATTGGAAGCCTCATATTAGCTCCACTGTTTTGTTTTCTTCGACCAAATACCAAACCCAGCATTCCCTTCTTCAAAAGCTTCTCCCCTGTTCTTTTTAATTTCTCATCCTTCCCTATTTTTTTTTCTTTTCCCTGTCATCCTTCCTCTCTTCCTCGTCCCTTTTCTCTTCGTTCTTTTCCCCACAACCGCTGCGATTTCCCCTTCCCCTTTTCATCTCCCTATTCCTTCGTTTTTAGTCGCTGTTTTTGTTTGTACGGAGTTTTGAGTTGCAATGGTCTGAGTCTGAGAGTTTGCCGGGTCGTGATTCTTGATGTCTGAGTGTTGTGTTTGCTTAGCTTTCGTTGAATTACTGTACCGAGTCGAGTCGCCATTCGGGTTTTATTGCTGCTAAATCGACTCGTTTTGCTGAGTAATTTTTGGTTTTGGTTTTTGCGGCGTTTTTGCTTTCTTTGTCGTGGTCTGAGTCCAGTTCGAGTTTTGGAATTTGTCGCTGAGTAGCCGAGTCGTTTAGTTCGTTGTTGAGCCTTTCGCGGAGTTCGAGTCTGCGTTTTCTGAGTTCTAAGCTGAGTTTTGAAGTCGATGTCGCTGTTTGTTGTCTGTGTGTGAGTTTGAGTTTGTAGCTGAGTCTGAAACTAGTTCGGTGTGACGCGGAGATTTTCTTGAGTCTTGTTTTGCTCTATTTGTACTAAGAAACTGATAGTCGATTGCGAGTCTCCGTGTTTGGTTTCGTTACTGAATTTTCGAGTCAGATGTGTCCGAGTAGTCGCGAATTAATTGTTCTATTGTCCTTCTTGCTTTGCTGTCATCTTGCTGAGTTGCGAGTATGATTCCTGTAAAGTTCTGAGTTATGTACTGTTGAGACGGAGTTGTTGCTGGGTTAGTTGTCGTTGGAATCTTGAATTTGTTGAGTTCGTTGTCTTCCGAGTTGTACGGATTTATGAGCCCAGTTTGCTGTCGAGTTATGACCTCTTAAGTCCTGTTCCCGAGTGCAGTGTTGCTGTGTTTGTTCTGTATAAATTCTGAGTCATTTGCGAGTTGCACTTACTCTGTAAACTGTGTTCCTGAGTTGCTTTATCACTGATTCGAAATTTGCTGCGTTTCTAAATACTGAGTTGCTAAATTGTTTTAGAATAAAATTTGGGTTTTTAGGAATTTTAGAATAATTTAGAATTTTAATTAGTTGTTTAAAATGAGAATAAATTTAGATTTTCTTTTTCAAAATAAAATAATAATAAATAAATAAATAAATAATTTTCTGTAAATTTAGAATAAATAAAAAAAAAACAAAAAAAAAATCAAATTCAGTTTTTAGTTTAAGTAAAATCTAATTTTTTTTAAATAGTTAAAAAATATATATATAAAAATAAAAAATAAATAAAATAAAAATACATATTTTATATTTTTTAATTTGTGTTAAATTTTTAGTTTGTCTGTGTTTCCTTTGTCTCGTTGGAACTTTAGTTCCAATTGAGACAGATTTTACTACGTTTTCTTGGTTTTATAGTGTGTTTACAGGTCTAGAATGGGTGAAGTTGATACTTTTGCACATCTTTCTTTCTTAGTAGAGGCATATACTCGAGAAATTGCCTCGTGGAAGACTGCAGAGCCCACTACATGTCCGATGAGTACAAATGAGATGTCACAAGTGGCCCCTGAAACTTACACTGGCTGTGAAGTTTGTGGAATTTATGGTCACTTTGGTTTTGAATGCTCTTACAATGTCTATAATTCTCAGAGTGCTCAGTTGGGACAAATGAATTCTTTTGAAGAAGGATATGGGTACAATCAGTATTCAAACACTTTTGATCAAGAATGTGTGAATCAACCAGATTTCTACTACCAGGACAATGGTGCTCAAAATTTTTCATATCATAATCAGCAACAGTTTGAGCAACAATATTATCAATCACATGAGCAGCCGCCACAGCAAGAATATCAATATCCTCATCTACAGGAAGATCTACATGTTTCTCAACCCAGCGTAGATGTGCAAGCTGATCATACAAAGGAGATGTGGGATATCTTGAATAAACTGCTAAAGAGTTCTGAAGAACAAGCCGAGACGATCAAAGAATTAGAAACTCAAAGTTTGGCGATTGAATCTCAAATTGCACAGTTGGCTAACTCTTCTACTACAAGGTAGCTCGACTATTTGCCATCATCATCTATCCGATCCGAAGAGGACCTGACCGCTATCAATCTCACAAGCGATCAGGAATATGATAGTTTCTCCATGTATGTTGATGATGAGGCCATTGATAAAGAGAATGAGCATGCCACCGATGACGAGATCAATGATGTTGCTGCTACCGAGAACAATGTGACTGATGATGAGGCTACAAAGGAAAGCAATACAGAGATGGTTGTTGTTTCTCTTCCGCAACCTGTGCCTAAGCTACCATGTATTGATAAATTTGCTCTCGATCTAGCCTCTACTTACAAGGCTTCTTTGCTCAAGAACACTTATTTCAAGGTTGATATGATAACAAATATTGTCCAAGATGATATTTCTCAAATTCTGGTTGAGGATCCATACAAAGTGGCTCTTACGTGTCAAGCCCAAGAAGCGGGAGAAAATGGAAGTGTCTACTTAATCAAAGATGCGATAAGCCAAGATGTTCGAATGGCTCATGTGGAAGTGATGAGTGAAGAAAAGCCACCACCAGAGCCTCCACCTTATGTCAAGGGAGTTCGATATTTTCGTGGTGTCGAATTCTATCGTTGTTTTATCACAAAGTTTTCCAAAACTGCAGAAGCACTTAATCAATTATTGCTTATTGATGTCATATTTTATTTTATTAATGCTTCTTTGGAAATTTTGTGCAGGATTAAAGCAACTGTTCATGCTTCTCGTGGTGGTCCCGCGCAACATGTTTTTGGTCTTTTTGGAGTGGCACTCCATGCTTCGACATTCAGCGCCTCGACACTTCATACTTATGCATTAGGGGAGTATTTCTTACTTTTCTTTGTTTTTTTACTTTTCTTTTATATATTTGTTCATTGAGGACAATGAACCACTTAAGTGTGGGGATGGGTTCTCGATGACTAAAAAAATTCAAAAAAATTAAAAAATTAAAAATTCCAAAAAAATTAGAAGATTAGAAAATTAATTGCCTTGTCTCATAGTGTGTTAACAAGGATAGGTACACATCTTGTGAGCTTATTTTGCATGATTATTTGACATGTCAAATCTCTGAAAATCATTTGTTACTTGATGATTCCTTGTACGTGCTTGCGAAAATTTTAAAACTTGAGATACATCATTGTCAATTTTAGTGAGTACTGAAGCATGCTTTCACCTTGTGAGATCTTGAGCCTAATTTGTGATTGGTACATTTTATATCGATCAAATTTTATTGTTGTGTGTTGTTCATCATTTTGCATGTTGCTCTAGAACTTGTTTTAAACCATTTTGAGATTACATGGTATGTGTATGCATGAAAATGATAAAGGCACTAGGATTAACCATATTTATCCAAACAGTACCCTTGAATCATATATCCTTAGTGAACCCCCTTTGAGCTTTTATCCGTTCTTTTCGTAGCACCAATCTAAATTCTTGAGCCTACTTGTTTATTCTTCTCTTGATTTACTAGTAGAGCATTTTGATTCATTTAGAGGTTGGTGAGTGCATAGTGTGGGGATTTCTTTGTTAAAGTGTGAAAATTTGGTGGGAATAAAAAAAAAGAAAAAAAAGGGATCAAGTGGATTTGTGTTCATTGGTTTGTGCAATATGAAAGTAGAAAAGTACATGGTAATATGTGCTTGGAGTTTAATGCTTGTAAAAGTCTGATCAGCTCTTACATGATCAAAAATTTCATGTTGAATGCTTTAATAAGAAATGAACATTGTGCTCTGTTAGTTTGTCAAGTTAGCCACTTGTCAACCTTTTTCTTGATTCCCTACCCTTCACCTTAGCCACATTACAACCTTTAACAAAGACCTTTTGATTTGTGCATGCATGTATTCAAAGTAGTGGAGATTTGGTGGACAACCAAGCATATGGTAGCACATGACTTAATTGATTGAACTTGAGCGAATACACTTCACCTATACACATGTGTGATTTGAGAGTCTTGTGAGCTTCATTTATATCCATAGCATGTTACTCACTGAATGCGGCATTGATATATATATCTCATGATCTTTTTGTCTATCTAGACTGTGTGTTTACTTGGATAGTCTTGTACAAATGATGCGTAAATTGAAAGACTTGTCTTTTCTATATTGTGTAATTAAGTTTTACTTGTGTGGAGTACTATGATATGTTGCATACTTGAGACTTGGTAGAAAAAAATGGATTTTGTGGGTAAATTCACTATAAACCCTCACGAGACAACACTCGTCCTACTAGGGCTGCCTAGGGGTTTAACGGCTTGTTGCATGTGCTCAATGCAATCGTGTCATCTACGAAAGTGATATCAGTTAGGATTTAGTTTTTATTTCACTTATTTGCCCGAGGACGTGCAAATGCTTAGTGTGGGGATGTTTGATAGGATATATTTTTATATATATTTTAGCTAATTTTATTCTCATATTTAATTGCATTTTGCATTTATTTGGATTTTTATTTAATAAATTTTGATGTTTTATTTTAGAAGACAAGAATTTCTAAGTTTGGAAGAATTTGGGCTTAAAGAGCTATTTTGGAGCTAAAAATGGAAGAAATTCGGATTTATTGAGCTACACCCGCTTTCTACGGTATTTAATTCATATCCGGAGTTGTAGGAGTCGGATTTGGACGATCTTACAGTCCACGCGAAGCTTAGGAAATTATCTACAATTCAGAGGGATTAAATAAGCAAAAATCCGATTGGAGTAGCTCGAAATTTGAAGAGCAAATTCAGTTCCGAATTTTAATCTTTTAGATTTGGAATTTTGTTGTAATTTATTTAATAATATAAAGTGTGTTTTGATTGATTAGTTAGGAAATAATTCAGCCGAAAGTTGCTTAGAGTGGTTGGCCTTGAAAAGAAAAAGAAAGTGAAAGAAAAAGAATGTTTGCAAAGTGGAGCTAATGATGAAGAAGAATAATGGAGGAAT
This sequence comes from Kitagawia praeruptora, assembly GCA_037693485.1. NCBI lineage: Eukaryota > Viridiplantae > Streptophyta > Magnoliopsida > Apiales > Apiaceae > Kitagawia > Kitagawia praeruptora. The sequence continues at coordinate 137,627,088 of CM075351.1, read as the reverse complement.
TATTGAAGACATGTGCTATATAAATGAGGAGATGTGCAGGAGGAAAAGGGGGGAGACTAGCTTATCTTAGTTTTAGCTTAGCTAGGCATAGCACTTAGATTAGGACATTAGCATACACTGCATAAACATTTGTATCATCCTTCATTCGGCTACTGCAAGTTATTCAAGGACTAGGGGCTTGGTTTTCTTCTCTTTTATGTACGCTTTCTTCGGATTAATTCTTCGTTAATGTAAGGTATTTTCTCTTGTTTATTAAATATATATTTTAGATGGATTGTTATATAATTTTAGTTGTTCTTAATTTTTATATTAGTGAGTAGTTTGTTTTAGGGCATAAAGGGAAGCCATGTTTGCATGATAATTCTGGCATGATTTTCATAGTGGTTTGATTGATTATGGTAAAATTCTAATCGATTATGTTTTGATATTTAATTTGTGTTACCGGCCAATATCACAGATTAATTATATGCGAATAGGAGTAATAGATCGAGAGATTTTACTCACTAGAGGCACACATACGGTTAGCGGAATTGAATTTTATTGCGAGAGCATAATTGGATTTCCGAGAACGTTAATTCTTGAGAGAGATTAACACATGTTCTAATTACCCGATTAATTAAATTACTAAAAGTGATTATATGTGTAAGCAGGTTTCGGGAATGTTGATACTTGAGAGAGATTAACAAAACTCTAAATTGCATGACCATTTTAATCGCTTTAGCTTAGAAGCCAGATATTATGTAAACATGGTGGACCTAATTGCCTTAGATTTAAATTCATTGTTGATCATTTAATTAATTAGTATAAATAATTAGTTAATAAATATTTTCATCGTCTTTGCTCGAGGAACAATTAAATTGAAATCGATAAAACCCGCCTCCCTGAGAACGAACTTAAAAATATACCACATCAGACACCAAGGTTGCTGGCATGCCATGCAATTTAAAAACATTATCAAGGAAAAGTTAACCACCTAAGTTGCATTAAAGGGATGAGTTAAGCCAATAAAGTGCCCTACCTTCGTCATTCTGTCCACTACCACCATTATACAATCCTTACCACTGGACATTGGCAATCCTTCTACAAAATCCAACGAAATGTCTTCCCAGATTTATTGTGGAACAGGTAGGGGTTGCAACAGCCCTTGTGGAAATTGAGTCCCAGTTTTGACTCATTGGCACAAATCACAGGATTGAACATATCTAATAACATCTTGTCTCAGACCTGGCCAGTAGAAGAATTCTGATATTCTTCTGTATGCATGTCACCTCTTGACCTGAATGTCCACCTGAGGGACCATCATGAAGCTCCCACAGTATTCTCTGCCTCACATCACCACCAAAGCCCACAAAAATTTTCTGCTGGAACTTAAGTAACCCTTGGCAGTATTGATAATTTACGAAATCATCATTTCCTTCCACCAACCCTTGAATAACAGCTTGTGCTCAGGCATCCTTTTCATAATTTAGAAGCACATCTGATAACCAGCTATGTGATACTGTGCTGACATCATTTAACTCCATCTTTGTAGGTGACTGATTATCCCCCTTTTCTACCATCACTGAGTTTTCTGGCAGCCTGGACAGAGCATCTACCACTGTATTTTCTTTTCCCTTCTTGTACATAATCTCATAATCCAAGCCTAGTAGCTTAGCCAGCCACTTTTGCTGTAATAGAGTGGTCATTCTCTTCTCTAGCAAATATTTGAGGCTTTGGTGGTCAGTCTTTATTATGCAATGATGTCCTTGCAAATAGCTTTGCCATTTTTATGTAGCCTTAACAATAGCTAGTAACTCTTTTTCGTACGTGGAGTATGACTGGTGTTTAGGTGCCAAACCTTTACTAAAGAAGGCTATTGGCCTGCCTTATTGCATCAAAACTGCTCCAATTCCACTACCACTAGCATCAGCCTCTATGATGAATGGAAGTGTGTAGTTTGGCAAGGACAGGACAGGGGTTGAACACATTGCCTCCTTGAGTGTTTTGAAGGCCTTCTCTGCTGCTGAGTTCCACTCAAACACTCCTTTTTTAAGTAGAGAAGTTAAGGGTTTACTAATTTCACCATAATTTTTAACGAAACGCCTGTAGTAACCAGTGAGCCCTTTAAACCCTCTTAGTTGTTTCACAGTGGTAGGAGTTGGCCAATTCTGCATTGCTTCGATTTTACTGGGGTCAGTGGCCACCCCTTGTGTAGAGATTATATGCCCCAAATATTCTAGCTGTTGTTGCCCAAAAGTACACTTGCTTAGCTTAGCAAATAACCTGTGATGTCTCATTCGACTCAACACTGCTTCCAGATGGCCCAAGTGATCCTCAAAGTTACTACTATAAACCAAGATGTCGTCGAAGAAAACGAGAACAATTTTTCTTAATAATTCCTGGAATACATCGTTCATCAAGCATTGGAAAGAGGCTGGGGCGTTTGTTAAACCAAAAGGCATCACCAAGAACTCATATAGTCCTTGGTGTGTCCTAAAGGCTGTTTTTGGAATATCTTCACTTGCCACTCTAATTTGGTGGTAGCCCGATCGGAGATCCAATTTAGTGAACCAACTCACACCATTAAATTCGTCTAATAACTCATCTATGATGGGGATTGGATACTTGTTTTTAATGGTGATATCATTCAATTTTCTATAATCCACACACATGCGCCATGTGTTATCCTTCTTCTTGACAAGGATTATAGGAGAAGAAAATGAACTGGTACTAGGTCGAATGATACCTGAAGCTAACATCTCCTGAATTTGTTTTTCAATCTCAGTTTTCTGGACATAAGGCACCCTGTAACTCCTCTGGTTCACAGGTTGGCTACCTGCCATGAGTGGTATGTGGTGGTCATGCTTCTTGGGAGGAGGCATCCCTGTTGGTTCTCTGAAGATATCTTCATACTGATGTAACAAGCCTTGCAGTCTTTGTGAAACATCAGTAGTGGGTGGCTTAAGTGGCTCCACTTCCCTCGATTGCACTATACAGATGAAGCCTTGTGGAGGACCATTGGACCCTTTAAACAATTTTTTCAACTGTTTGCCATTGATTTCGTGTAACTCCCCAGAATTAGTGGTGCCCTTCAACAATATGGTTTCCTTCCTCTTGTTGATGGTGATATTCATAGCATGGAAGTCAAAAGTAATAGGGTTATGCTGTTGTAACCAGTCCACACCCAATTTGATGTCACTAGCTACCCCCTAAGGGATATAATCGAATATCAGAATTAAACTGATGCCCTTGTATGAAATAGTTCACATTCCTGCAAGCTGTGTCCACCACTTTGCTAGTACCATCTGCCACCGTGACTGATAATGGAGATATCACTTCTGCAGTTAAACCCAGCTGCTTCACGAGTTTAGTGTCCACAAAGCTATGGGTAGATCCACTATCGACAAGATTGTGCACTCTTCTATTCTTTACCCTCCCTTGCAATCGAATAGTATTGAGTGCCTTGCTTCCAAATAAAGCATTGAGAGAGATTTCTGCAGTAGTGTTTTCTAATTCTCCATACTGCTGCTCAGAAGAGTTCTCACAAGCAAGTTCGTCATAGTCATCTTCTGCAGAAATGAGATACAACCTAGCCTTACAATCTTTCCCAGGGTGATAGTTTTCATCGCAATGAAAACATATGCCTTTAGCTCGTCTTTCTGTAATTTCCTTACTGGTAAGTGTGGATTTGGTTCTTCTTTGATTAGTGACTCCAACAGTTTGGTAGAAAGGTGAGAAGGGTACAGTAGCAAAACCAACAACTGTTTTAGCTGGAGAAGTATTGAGTTTATTCACTGGTTTAGGCAAGTTCCCACCAACATTTTTGGGTAGTTTGGTCTCCTCCTTCTTAGCCAAAAATATTACATCACTTAAGGTGTGTGGCCTGAACATCTTTACTACCCCTTTGATATGGTCCTTTAGCCCACTTACGAAGCTAGATACGAAGTATTCCTCGGTGAATCCCCTATTTTTAGCCACCACTAACGCCCTCAGTTCCTCAAACTAGTCTTCGTATTCAGAAACTGCCCCTGTTTGTTTCAGTTTGTTGAAGAGGTCTTACACATCTTTATTTTCTGGGTTCTCGAAACGTAGAATCATATCATTGACAAATGTTCGCCATGGAACATTACCTCTACTAGCTTGATAAAATCTGTACCAAACGTTAGCCCTTCTTCGAAATGCTATCCAAACAATTTCATCCTCATACTATCATCAATATTAATAAATTCAAAGTACTGCTCTGCTCTTATCACCCAGCCCTTGGGATCTAGCCATCGAATTTAGGGAACTCCAACTTCAGAATTGGGTTAAATTTGGGAAATCAGATCTAGTGTAGGAAGTAGGCGTGGCTGGGGGGTTGTGACTTGGATGAGAATAAGGAGGCAAGTGATTTGGGTAAGAAAATCCCGATGGAGGTGGGACAATTAGTTGGTGGAAATTTTGGGTAGGTCAGTAGTGGTAGTAGTATAGTATGGTGGACTGCAGGTGAAACTTGCAGTTGTAGGATTAGGGAACAGCTATGAAGGGTTGGTAAACACACCAAAGAATGGGATTTGAGTGGTGGGTGGTGTTGTTGGTATAAGTGTAGGAGAAGTAACAATAGGAACAGAAACAGGAATGATTGGTGTGGTACCTGAGAGAAGTGGATTATGGCCTTGAGATTGGGTTGTAGATCCGTATTCTGATGCTTCTCTTTGAATCGACCCATTCACCCGTGTAACACCAGAATCTGGGATCTGTCTATTTGGTTGCAACCCTTCCAAAAGTAAACGGATCTCCTTCAAACTTTGTTCCACTTTTTGAAGACGATTATCAACCGATCCAAAACGTAACTCAACCCCATCCTTGTTTTGAGCCATCGCCTCTTTAATTTCCTTCAACTGAGAATCCTGAGAGTTGAGGTCTCTCCTCTGTCGCTGCCGTCACCGACTTACTCCTTGTGCCTTCTGCCATCATTCCGATTAACCACCAGCCAAGGAACGACGGCTCTGATACCACTTGTAACCAAGTACTACAACTTTGATACGAAAATAAAAAGAAATTGATGCATAAACGAAATTCTGGAATTGAAATAAGATAAAATACTGGTAAAACAGAGTACAGAAGGAAAGGAAATGAAACAATACAGAAAGAAAATACAATTCTCAAGCTACTCTTCTCTATTGTCTCATTTGCCTTATATTCCCTTTTTCCTCCACGTGTCACCTTTGGATAGGACAAGAAGCCTCAATTCGTTAGGCACGTGATCCAAAGCTGATACGCCACTAACCTATCAAAACGACGACGTCTTCCAGTTTATTTAATTAATTTAAATAAATTAACATTATAACAGAATTAATCTTAGTTTATTAATTCTGTTACACGTATGCATAGAAAATATTATTATACAAATCATTTTTTGAATTAGCACGAAAATTTATATTTAAAATTTTATTTGAAAAAAGATTAAATTGATTTGCATCTTAAGATTCAGGAAAGTTTTAGAAGTATGTATATCAACAAATGTTAGTCTGAGAATATTATCCTAATTCAATGTATAAACACGAGTTCAGAAAAAAAAAATCACAAGACTGGGAGGACTGATGAGCCAATATAATTGGTACAGAAAACATGTGCCCTAACAAACAAAAAAATGGTTGCCATTCATCATCTTCATAAATTTCTTGCAGCAAAAACTCTATTTCCTGTCTTATGAATGGTGAGTACCTTGGACTCCCCACATCTCAATATTGTCTCAAATATTATTCGAAGGATTTTAAAATCACTAAAAGTCTTTAAAAATCTTAATACAATACCACACTCTAAGTTTTATGAGATCCAATCCAGAGCTAGACTTACTCATCACAGGAAGTTCCCACCTCTACGATATCCCATGATGCCATCAACTATCATATCTACTGTATCTCCATGATATCTCATAACCCTCAGTGTTATCTCTCAATTATCACAAAATGCTAATTAGAGCCATAAAATAGGCATTCGAATCAACGGATACAATTCTCTCTTTAAATCATGGTCCGAATTCTCAGTTTTCATGTTAGACTGGTAATAATAAAGATTACTCGATGTATTTTGGAACCAATCATTTGCATATAATTATTCGGGAAAATAATTGTTAAGTTTGGCTAACTATCAGCTTTCCTCGAGAGTGTGCTATTGTTAGAGTATGAAGATGGTAGGCTAGTCAAGAATGGCTGCAACAGCAGCCAGGCAACCTTCAACAATGGCTGCATGAATTAGGCAGTCAAGAATGGCTGCAACAGCTGCCTAACCCATGCTGCAGTCTCTCTATATAAACAGCCATTGTATCTCAGTTTAAAATAAGCTAGAGTACTAAATGTAGCCTCTAAATGTATTCTCGTTCTTATCTAATACAAGCTTGTTTTATGTTATTGTTCTTGTCATTAATGCTTCCGCTAGTATAATGAATTTCTACATAGTATCAGAGCTTTAGGCTCCTGATCTTGCTATTTCCGCTGTCACCAAAATCAATTCTACAAAACATACCTCTCATACCTCAAAGTTAAGCTCCGGCAGATTTTTTGAAATCAACTGTCAAAACTTCCTGCTTATCTTGTTGCTTCTCTCTGTTATTTTTCCGTCACACCAAAAACTCCAAACTTCACCTGGTCACCCTCCGTTCGAGTCAACATACTCGTCGTAAACCCAATATTTCTCTGAGACATTTACACAAACACTTTGTGAGTCTACACAGAGAGCAACACAAAAACTGCGTATTTCAACTCCTACCAGCCATACATAGATACAACAAACACACATCAGCCACATACAAACCAAGCATCAATTTTTGCTTCAGAAAGAAAAGAAGACCTCGCCGATGAAGCTACGGTGGTCGGAATGTTGGGTTGTAGGTGAAGATGAACCACAATTAATGAGATAGTGATCTGGGGGAGAGAAAGAGGTGATTATTTTAGATAGATACAAGATATTGATTATGAAGAGTTGGGGGTTCAGGATATTTGGGTTGCCATTTTCTTTTTGGAGGAAAGAGAGATAGAGAGAGGTTTTGATATTATTGGAGTTTTAGCTGGGTCAAACTTGCTTTCGGTGGAAATTATAATGATGTCCGGAATTGAGTTTAATCGATTTCTCTGTAAAAAAAAAAAAAAGTTTCCACCAAATTCAAAAATTACTGGGGAGAAAATCCACCAAATTCGAAATTACTGGGGAAAAAAATCCACCAAATTCGAAATTACTGGGGAGAAAATTCCACCAAATTCGAAATTACTGGGAAAAAGAATCCACCAAATTCGAAATTACTGGGGAAAAGATTCCACCAAATTCTGAAGTTACTGGGAAATAAAAAAAAATTGTTTCGACTGATGATCATTCCAGTCCTTGGTTTGTTTTGGCTGTTCGAGCCACTGAAAATTTGCTCCGTTTTGAATATTTTTTTTTAAATCTTCAAGTTGCATGTTTGCCGTTTTCTCTCCCACATCCAACTTGAGGGAGGGTGTTAGAGTATGAAGATGGTAGGCTAGTCAAGAATGGCTGCAACAGCAGCCATACAACCTTCAACAATGGCTGCATGAATTAGGCAGTCAAGAATGGTTGCAACAGCTGCCTAACCCATGCTGCAGTCTCTCTATATAAACAGCCATTGTATCTCAGTTTAAAATAAGCTAGAGTACTAAATGTAGCCTCTAAATGTATTCCCGATCTTATCTAATACAAGCTTGTTTTATGTTATTGTTCTTGTCATTAATGCTTCCGCTAGTATAATGAATTTCTACAGCTATCGACCCGAACAATGAATCAATTAAAAAAATTACAAATAAAACTCCTTTGCTGACACGAACAATGTGCCAATAGAATAAAAAGAAATTAATTATCTCGATAAAATGAAAATAGTTGAAACAAAGAAATTATGATAATGAGTTTCCTCGAACAGTGAGAACCAAAATTGTTACAAATAAATAATTCATTAGTATATAAGAACTAATCGATAAAGTCGTGCTTCGCGGCGACGTTAAAAAATACAATACATTTATGTTATATTATAATATTAATATTAAATTTTAATAATTAAATAATTTTCTCTAATCAATCGATTTCTTGTTAAACATGATTTTTTCTATTGAGCCTCTATCTCGTTAAAACCGAAATCCTAACTTTAACATATATTATAAATACTTATATAATAATTTTTATCTATAAAATCGAACCGTAATAATAAAAAATTATGACATCAATATCAAATTCTAATAGCTAATATAATATTTTCTAGTGAACCGTCATCTCGTTAAATACGTTTCGAGCCGCTCTTATTTGAAATCAAAATTCTAACTTCATTATATAAAGAGAGTAAATTCAAATTTTTATATTCTTTAAACTTACAGCTTCCGCATGGGAATGTCTTTCGATTATGTTAACATATAAAAAAAAAATACGAAGATTTTTCGTTACAGGAATAATATTAAATTTATGGATATATTTTTCTAATGCAAGTATAATTAACTTGTATAAAAAAGTTAAAATAAATGATTTCTAAGAAAAAAAATATAGTTTTAAAAAATTGTGTAAGATGTCTCCACCGTCCTCGTATTCTACTTCCAATAAAACATTTTATTATATGTAATCCTTATATATTCAAACATGTTTTATAAGGTCTTCTCTAATGAACGACTTTCTCGTTAAACACCGTTGTTACTATTGCTCCACTCTCTCGTTAAAACAAAAAACCTAACTTTTACATATATCATCTATATGATAATGTTTATCCATAAAAATCAAATCCTAAAAATACAATAAAATTTATATCACCAATATGATATTTTAATAGCTAATACAATCTTTTATAGTGCATCGTCTTCCCGTTAAACAAGTTTCGAGCCGCTCTCATTTGGGATCGAAATTTCAATTTCATTACATACTATTGATGATATTTACCTTACACAACAACTTACTCCATAAAATCAAAAGTTAATAAATAGAGCGAATTCCAATTTATACTTATTCTAGACTTTCTAAAAATTATGGACTTTTAGAAAATGAAAACACATCTTATTTTCTCTTTATATTATGGATATTCCTGTAATTATTTAGGATTCCTACATGACCAAGTTCTTTTATTATGTTAATACATCAATTATTTTCTTTTTAAAAAACGATGACTTTTTTATGACAATAATATTAGATTTATTAATAAATTTTCCTAATAGAAGTATAATTAACTTATATAAAAAAGTATAATTTAAGAAAATCGTACTTTCTATAAAATATTTAATGATATGTCTGCTCTATTTATTCAAACACTTATTCTACTTTTAATAGAACTTTTCTTTATATGTTTTTTTCTATAAATTCGAACTCCTATTCACTTCCAATTGAACTTCTAATCATACTTTTTCCCTATAAATTTGAATTCTTCTCCTCTATAAATTCGAACACCTATTCTATTTCTAATATATTAAATGATATTTTTCTACTTCTAATAGAACTTTTATTTATAGGTTTTTTCTATAAATTCGAACTCTTATTTTCTATAAATTCGAACTCATATTCTACTTTCAATAGAACTTTTAATCATATGTATTATAAATATTTATTCTACTTCCAATAGAACTTTTAATCATATTTCTTCCCTATAAATTCGAACTCTTCTCCTCTATAAATTGGAACACCTATTCTACTTCTAATATGTTAAACGATATTTTTACATTTACTATTGTTTAAAATTTTAAAATTCTAGAAAATTAGAAAAATAGATTGAGACGATTTTAGAGCACCACCTAACCTCCCGCGTATTCTCCTTTATATATATATAGGATTTTGCTGAGGTGAGAACTCATATTATTGGTGAGAACTGAGATCTAATCTAAGCCCCATAAAATTTAAACTATTTTAAATCATATCCACACATTACACACACTCACACAACACACACCCACACATCTACACACGCAACACACTCACACAACGCACGCTTCCACCTGCCCCCACCCCCCAAAATCATTTCCACCGACTCCATACTCCCTCTGCCCCCTTCCCCACCCACCCTATCATCACCGCCGCCGCCGCCCACTCACACACACGATATACACATACACACACCTCTCGTGCCTATCCAAATCTAGCGACGACGAGCTCTAACACTAACATTGAAGAACACAGATCTCTGGCACCAATTCCCGATGAGTACTAACACTGGTAACGATTTTTTTCGAAATTCCGATGAATTGAACTTGACTATCTCATCATACACAACATAAACTCCGGCCTCCGCCGGAAACACGTCAAAGATTCTATCAGAAGTGTATAATTAAGATATGTAGACACTGTTTTGTTGAACATTTTTTGTGATTTTGTTTGTTACATTGTGATTTTCGAGTTATTTGTGGTGATTTTTGGGCTTTCGATGGTGATTTTTGGTGGTGGTCGGAGGTGGTGGCGGAGATGGGGTGGTTTGTAATGGTTTTGGTGGTGATGATTTTCGTTATTTGGTGGTGGCGGCAGTGCGGTGGCCGAATGTGGTGGAGTGTGGTGATTTTTTGTTTATAGGCGGTGATTTTTGTTGGTGGCGGCGGCGTGGTGATCGGAGGTGGTGGCAGTGCGTTGATTTTATGTTTATCGGCGGTGATTGTCTGTTACCGATGGTGATTTTTTGGGTTGGCCGGAGATGGTGACCGGAGTTGGTGATCGGAATGGGGAAGAAGATGATGGTGGAAGATGATGTTGAATTAAATGAATAATAAAAAATCAAAATTTTAAATATTAATTATGGGAAAATGATTTAATTTAGATATGAAAAACATGTGGCTAGGATAGAATCTTATATCTCACCATAAGTGGTGGTTCTCACCTGATCAAGACCCTATATAGATTATAACTTGGCAATAGAACGACTTGTCAATATACTTGATTCGAACAATGAATGAATAATAAGGATATCAAAAAAGGTTGTCGAATTTAAACAATAAATCCGATTGAAAAGAAATTATTTTGAATGAATGAATATCAAAAGAAGTCATTTCGAATGATGAGAACTGATAAACAATAAGCTGGTTCTAACAATAAGTTCTTTAAATCGCTAATCTAAGCTACAAGTCTCGAATAATATTAAGAAACTCATCTATTACTATATATTAAAAGAATGGCAGTGAAATTATAATTTTACCCCTACATGTCACAAAATTGCCAAAATGCCACCCTTTTATAATTTATGCTAAAAATATGTGATTTTCTGTATTTATTAGGAATCGAACCTCTAACCTCTTCTAACAAATTTAATGACAAAACCACTATGCTACATTGCATTTTGATTTTATTTTCAAAATTTTATTAGATATGCCACATATTCTCCTCTTATACTAAATTATTTTATTTTAACTCTTGAATACAATAAAATGTTGGTTTAATATATTTATATAACTCCATTTTCCAGTCATCATAATTTTATATATAAGCATTTATTCAATCATCTTTATAAATTTTTATGATACATATATTTTTTCCAATTGAATATATATAAATATTTTATTAATTATTATTTTAACTTTTAATAATATATATTATAAATATATATTAAGAAAAATGGGTTTGAAATTATTCTTAAGCATTTTTAATACAAAATTAAAATTTTATATCCGTAAATTCAAGCATACCTCATACTCGCAAAACTATTCTTAATTTTATACGGAGAAATCTTATAAACTCGGGGTTTACCATGAATCTCATGCCTAACAATCTCTATATTATTAAAGTGGTAACATTAATGGATCTTTTGATTCGTAGAGTGGTACAAGGTTGGAATTAAGAATCATGTTAAGATGGTACATGATTGAGGTACCGTTCCCGAATCAGGTTAAGATGGTACATAATAGAGGTATCGTTCCCGATTTCATGTGTTTGGTTGAATGACAGAACGAATATGTTTGATTTAAAATAGTTTTGATTCACTAATTTTAATTAATTTAATTTAAAAATATTGTTGTGACATTGATTTAATTATGTATTAAACGTTTACATATAATTGTATAAATAGAAATGAAAATAATAAAAACAAAATTTGATTCTATATGTCCATATCTCATACCCAATTCTCCTTTTTCGTATATTATGATTTGAGTGACGCGTTTAAATTTGTTTTTTTCTCAGCCAAACATAATGTATGGGTATGAAATGAACGAAACACATACATAATAACTAATCATCATGAACCAAATGACCCCCAAAAGGTTCTTAGTCGATCGGTTGGGACTTGAGTTTTGGTCTATCACCCATGAATCTGTAGCATCAGTAACTGTCTACAAGGCTTGTCTGTCATTCTTAATCCATTCAATATTTCTATCGATTTAACTATAACTTGTTAGTTTTGGTTTCGTTATGTACAAGATTCTTATTTAACACTTATTGCCATTCCCTCTGTTATATGAATCTGGCCATATGTTTTGTTGGAGTTTTGAAAAATGGTAGCATCACAATTGACCTTAACACTGTTTTCCGTTGGTTTGACCCATCGTTCAGTATTACCAGTAGAGACATGTACAACAGAGCCTCAAACCATAATCTACCCAATATTTTCGCAAACCTTAACTTTTAATTTAATCGAACTAGAACAATTGAATTTTTTCGGAAAATTTTGATTTTTACTAATTAATTAATTACTAAAAAGAAATCTATTTTAAACCAATTAATTTATTCTAAATTATTTAAAACTAAGCTTAATTAAAAACTTTTTATTTACAGAATTTTTTTAAAGAAAATTCAACATGTAATGTTCGTAAATGAGACTAGCCAAAATCAAACCAACTTAGACAACTATTAACAAAACAGAAATGCATCTACTTAGGATAAAATGAAATCAACAGCAAGACTAAAAACAGATTACATAATTTAGCCAAAAATCGATTCTAGGAAACAACTTGCACACTCAGCAAATATACTCGCTGCAAAACTTGAACAAACCACATTTTTACTTAGCTATGACTCGGCAGAAAACTCACTAACACAACACAAAACAAACTCAACAAATACAGTCACAGAAACATAAAAAAACTCGAACAGTAAACTGAAATAAGCCGACTGAAATTAACAAGAACAATTCGACAGCAATTTGGAGACCATATTTTGGATAGCAATTTACAGAAATTAAAAACTCGCAGCTGGACTCACTAAAACGAACTCACTAAACAGTAACTCAGTAAACGCATCACAAAAGCTCAGCAATTAACTCGGTACAACTCGTACATTACTCGCAACAACAACAGAAATTGACAAAACGAAAACGAAGGGGACTCTCGACTCAGCAAACAAAACAGAACAAGAAAAAAAATGCAGAATCGGACACTATGAACTCAGCCATTCAATAAACAAAACGCAGAAGAGAATTCAGCGAGCATAAATCAACAGCAACGAAAAGTAACCAGCAAAAAAAACATTCATAAACTCAGACAACACTCTGCAATTAACAAACAAACACTCAGAAATCAACAAACAAAGCAAGACTCGAACTTATCGAACCCAAAACAGACAGCACATAACGCAACCATGTTGTTCAAAATGAAATTATAAACGAAGAAAAAGAAGAAGGGGGAAGGGATTTGCAGCTAAAAGAAAAGGGAAGAATGCTGGGAAATCGAAGGAGGAGGCTGGGGTTTGAGGTTGAGATCGAAAGGAACAGGGAGTTAGTGTTTTAATCGAAGAAGGAAGAAATTAAGAAAATAAAATAAAACTGAATAACAATTCTGGGTTTGGTTATGTTTCGAACAAGAAGAAACAGGGGTATTAAAACAGAGGATTTTGCTTCGAATTAAAACTAAAATGGCATGTAAATAAAATGCTGAAAAATTAATAAAACTATTTTTTTTTTGTTTTTTTATAAATATACTAACACATAAAACATGGAAAATTTAGATCTACAATCAAGATTATGAAACCCACAATAAAATTGAGATTTAAAGGGGTACAAATACGATTATTAACTAAGTGCACGAAATTAAAAATCGTTATTTTCAACCCCAAGTGGTTAGCATTTCGCTACTTTGTCCACAAAACGGATTTACGAAAATAATGAAGCAAGACAACATAAAAGAGAGAGCAAGACAAGAAATTAAAGAAAATGAAAATTTGCATTAATTGAAAGAGGACTGTTTACAAAATTTAGAACTACAAAACAAGAAATGAAATCTACCCTAAAACTACACTACACTAGGTTCCACTCTAAGTTGTTAAATACAAGGGGGATGAGGGGGTATTTATAGGATGAGAATTAGGGTTTAGGGGTGTGTTGGGTTAATCTTGACCCTACACCTTCATAATGTGGTGGAGAAATCCTAGCCATCTAATTGTTTCCTTCCCATTTAAGCTTTGTAGAGTGGATCTTGACCATACACTTTATTTAGTGTGTTGGGATGATCTCCACCTTCCATATGTCTTCAAAGATTCCTTTTCCACCAAGCTCCTAATTCTTTTTCCTCTTTTCATTTAAGTCATTTTTCTTCCTCTTTTTCCCTTCCTTGCACTTTATTTCTTTATTTTGTCATTTCTTTATTTATTCACGAATTTCCTGAAATGCAACAAAATAAATTATTAAAATACGAGTTCAAGCAATAAATAGGTAATAAAAATATGCAAAAATATGCACTTATCACAACACAACAAAGTTTTGAAAATTCATAGTCTCTGAGAATCGATCTGTGATGCTACAGCTAAACACTATGCGTTTGCAGTTATTTTACACAGTATTAAACAAATGTACTTCTTAGTCAATCTGGCCCATTGTTGCTTGAATCTTTAAACTTTTTGTAAATTAGAAGCTTGGTCTAATAATAATTATTTGTCCAAGTATAATAATGTAAAATGACAGACAATTTGTAATTGAGGAGTCTTGAATACAAACTATGATAAATTAAAATTTTTGAACTTAAACTAAAATTCAAGAACTGAAATCTAAAACAAGAAACACTCTTTTAAAATTCAGTTAGTTATGAGTCTAACTATTTGAGAGATTTTTATAAATATTTCTTGAAAATTTTGTGTGAATTTATAACTGCTAATTTTTCGGTGTGATTTTTTCTTCATAATTCTCTGCTAAGTCTAGAGAGAAAAATAGTTTTATTTCTAAAAGTTTCCAACACTGCTACATTTTTGTTTATATACTACAAGAGTTTAAAAATAATTAGAGATGTAGAAAATTTTATCACAAGCTTATTCTTTGTGCATATTCAATTAAGAAACTTCACATGTCTTCACTATTCAATTTGTGACTCCTTCCAAATTGTTGTTACATTGAACAAGTCTCATTCTTTAAGAAATTAAGAAGTGAAGTCAATTTTGTCTCAGTTTCCATGTGATCTATGCCAACAATTGCACATACTTTGTCTTATTGATCATGATAAGTTGTTGTCAACTGCTAATAAGCTAGATATGCTCATCAGGCAATTGTTGTTAAATCTGACTACAATATTACTGATTTTGGATCCCTGAAAAAACCAGATCTAATCTGAACACGACGAATTTGGTTTTGGATATTGAGTTTTGGATTTAGATTTATTTTTAAAACCTGAAAATCTTTGGATATGAGTTTGGATTTTACAAAATTTGGACCTAATCCAACCTGGTGTCATCCGAATAAAAAATTTGAAAATGAGTATCACCTAATTTTTTTTATATTTGACTAACATGTTAAAATAGAAACTGTAATTGAAACAAAAATCAAATGTACAGTAATATATAATTTTGTAATCACATTATTATATAGGGGTTTTTTCAAAAATACCCATCTTTCAAATTATTTTTTTAAAAATACTACCACTTTTAAAACTATTTACAAAAATACTTTTTTTAAAAAAAATTCAAAAATACGGTTTGCAACCTCATTTATAACTTCAGGCGGCGCAGCCGTGTGAGTTTCAAATGAGTTTGCAAATGTTGCAAAAGTTGCAACTGAAAACTAGAGGTTGCAAAAGCTGCAAAGATTTGAAATTCGTCTGCTCCCCTATATAGCATATAAGGTTGCATATGAGGTTGCGTAGCAACCTCATATGCAACCTTATATGCAACCGAAAACTGAAAACTGGAAGTTCAAGTTCCATTATATATATATATAGGCAAAGTATCAAATAGAAACCAACTCTTAAATAGAAACTAGAAACTAACATTAAATAAATTCTATTTCATTCATTCTAATGGCCCCGCCAGGGGCACCTTCACAAAAAGTGTTTAAAATTATTGGCTCCATCCAGCAAAAAAATAATAAAAATAAAAAAATAATAATACTGTTCACGCTGACGTCACTGCCACGTCAGCAGTGAACAATATTTTTTTTTTGCTGGATGGAGCCTAGAATATTATGAACTTTTTGTATTGGGGTCCCCCTAGTTTGGTCATTAGATTAGCTTTAAATATTAGATTAGGATTTAGTTTCTAGTTTCTATTTTAATTTGGTTTCTATTTGAGTAAGACCCTATATATATATATATATATATAGAGAGTTGCACTTCATAACAAACACCTTATATAAAAAACAATAAAGAACACCTTAGATCTAATAGATCCATTGCCCCTGGCGGGGCCACCCAATACAAAAAGTTCTTATTTTTTACCCTCTATCCATCCATCATCTCAAAAAAAAATTAAAAAGGTACTGTTCATGATGATGACGTCATCAGTGATGTCATCATGAACAGTAAAATTTTTAAATTTTTTTTTGCTGGCTTGATAGAGGGTAAAAAAATAACAACTTTTTTGTATTGGCTGCCCCTGGCGAGGCCATTGGAACTATTAGATCTAAGGTGTTCTTTATTGTTTGTTATATAAGAGTGTTCTGTATGGGGCAATGACATATATTTATATATATATATATATATATATATATCAAAAAACTGGTCGAAAATGACAACTGAAAACTGGAACTTGAATTTCGGAAATTCATTTGCAACCTTTCTAACCTTTGTGATAGGTCCCGTATATGGGTTAGATAAGCTAGAAGGGGGGTTGAATAGCTTATCACCTTTTTAAAATTTAGAGCTTGGCTTTTTCGAAGTTTCTTTCCTCTTTTTAAAAAATTTGTTACTTGTAAGCAAGTGAATCGAGTGCGGAAGCAAGTAAAAGAGAAAAGAAAATAACACTGTCGATTTTATCCTGGTTCGCGATGCCCGCAATCCCTAATGGATTCGAACACCCCTACTCCAGTCCCTGAGCTCCTCACCAGACTCGAGATTTCTTCCACTATAAAGAAACTCCTTTATAGTAGGCGGAGAAGCCTTTACAACTCCTAAACCACTATTTATTTATCTTGGAGCAATGCACACGCGTATTCTCCTCACAATAAATAGCAAATACCCACTACAAGAATTATCTTGGAGCGTAACTCCCCGTTACCTCCTCAAAGACTTGTAGCAACCCTTTTACAAGACTATGTACTTCTACAACTTTGCCGGTCTTGGATCTTAGGTCTTGGGTCTTCCCTTTTCTTCACGGTGCGAAGGCTACTAACTCCCCGTTAGTACGCCTAAGACTTGGGTCTTAGAACAAGAGTCACCTCACTTCACTTCACCTCACTACAAAGATTAGAATACAAGTCTAACCAACAACCGATATAAGAGAGAGATATAATAAGTCCGTGCAAAACTAGTATGTTACGGTACTAGCCACGGGGACGCTATTACGGGTTAAAATAATTGATTCGTTATTAATTAAAGTCGAGCTCTTCATGTCGCCAAACGGAAAAACTACGTACTTTAGTGGTGTATGAAAGTGGTGGTTAATATATATATATATATAATAATATATTCAACTCGCAAAAGCGAGGACCGAAAGAAAAATATTCAACTCGCAAGTGCGAGGACCGAAAGAAAAATATTCAACTCGCAAGTGCGAGGACCGAAAGAAAAATATTCAACTCGCAAGTGCGAGGACCAAATAAAATATGCAAGACAATAAATTAAACATGAATGCAAGCACACAACAATTAATCACAACACAACTCACACGTACGGAAATGTAACTCGCTTATCTATAGGATAAAACGAGGGTCGCTATTATGCGTTAAATTAGTGCGAGAAAAGTGAACACACAAACAAACAAACAAGCAAGCAAGAAAAAAGCAAGAAAATAACAAACAAAAAGCCTTAAAGGCTTCGGCCGAACCTAAACAAAATGGCCGAATGTTTTACAAAGTGTGGCCGAATATTATAACTTGTAAAAATACAAGTTCTTTTGGTCTTGTTCTTTTAAGTCCTTTTAAATACTTTTAAGCTCAAGATAAAGATTAAGGACTTGGTTGAAAAAGAACTAAAAGCAAACTACTTTTGATTTAAATGTAACAAGTTTTAAACCACTTAAGGTTAAAACAAGTTTAGCACTTTTTAACCAAAAATCAAAAGATAGTTTAGTATGGCCTTTTGACAAAGGACTTGGGGAAGCTTAGGATAATCTTTTAAGTGCTTCCAAGAACTTACAAGTTGCAAAAATATACACTAAACGAATCAACTTCAAGAACAAGTGTATATAAGAGTAAAATGCAAGATTAAGTGAATATAAGTGTTTAAAAGTGTAAATCTAAACAATAAGAACAATAAACACTTAATATTCAAGCCAACCCACCAAAAACACACACTAAACTATCTTAACAACCTTGACCTTACAAAGGCTCAAGCTCCTCTTTAATTAAGAGAAAGCTACAAGGAAGAAAAGCTAGTAAACAAGCCAAAAACACACAAAAAGGGTCGCCAGAAAAGTCACCGGAAAATGGCCGGAATATAGATTTATGGTCAGACTTTTGGAGGCTCAAAAGGTCACCTATAAACTGATAAAACAAGGTCCTAAGACCACAAGAAGGTTGGTGACCAAAGGTGTGTGTTTAAGAGCAAGAATGGTGAAGAAAATCAAGCCTAAATGGTGATAGATCTTGAAATACTTTAGGCTTGAAGCATAGAAACGTTTTTGAACTTTTGGCTATTGGAAATAGAGTGTTTCTAGGCTAATTTCACCAGCATGTGTTTGGCTCTCGGGGGCTTAAAGAAATGGGGGGTGAAGGGGGCTTTTTATAGCCAAAAAGTAAGGATTTTTTATTTATTTAAATGGTAAAAAGCACATGGCATAAAGGCAAGTGGGAGGAATCTTCCTCAAGGTCATATCAACTGTAAGGAATTCAAATTTGCTCACAAAAACGTGCATAGGTGTCATTCCCTTTGCCGAAATGATTAAAAAGCGAAAAACGCGCGTACCGACGAGCCGAAATGGGTTTAATCGCAATAAATCGAAAAATCATTGAAAAATTAATAAATTTTGGGAATCCCCTAGAAATGTTCCCAGAGGATTATGGTCAAAATTTCACCTTGAAATGAGTTGACCTTCTATGACCTTTAAGCGAACATTAAATCAATTACGTATCGATTTAAGGGGTCCCGGAAAAAAGTCATCCAAAATTTCCGAAACTTATTCTAAAATGTCCTATGGAGAAAATAAGGACATATCCAAGGTTTCAAGTCAAAAAGATCCGTGGAAGTATTTTTACGAATTTTTCGAATGTTAAAAGGGCCTTCCGGAGCGACCGAAAATTCATTTGTCTTTACCGACAACTAAGACAAAAGTTTTGACTTGAGAAATATTCAAACATAATATTCCTTATGAAATAATGACTATAAGATCCAAGGAATATTTAAGTTTGAATTTAAAAAGATTTTATCTGGATAAATAAGGATTTACGGGGTTTTTCGGAATAAAATCTATTTAGGGTTTTTTGGCATGGCTTTTGGCAAGGCAAATTAAATATAAATATTAAACAAATATATCAAGAATATTTGAGAGTAAAACATTTAAGAACGACATGCTTTTAAATAATATGGGCAATTTTGGTTCGTAAAATCAGTGTTTGAAATTCTTGATATGCGAGCCTTTAGCCGATGCCTAAACACCATTTAACATGATATTCTCATCCTAAGTCGATGTCGAAAATATGTCGGAAAATGATTTTGGCTTAGGTTTCACCAGTTTGACTTGATACCAGAAAATCGTCTCTTGGGGAGGATTCTAAGTGGAATCCTAAATCTAATTTAATTTCACTTATATTTTGACAAATTCCAAAACCTAAGAGCGAAAGTATTGACCCTGTCAATCTTCCCCTTTTTGTTATTTGTCAAAACTAATCATGAAAATTAAATAAGTGTGTGCGATCTACTTCCCCTAAGTGTATGCATGATACAAAAAAAAATTGGGGTTACTTCCCCTAAATATATGCACACAATCGCGTACAAGCATTCAAGCACACAAACATGGAATCACATACATAGGCACATAGGAGTTTGAGTTAGAATTTTGCCCCATGTGATAAGTGTCGGTACTCATCACAAAATTCCAACGTCGTCTTTTCTGCAGAAAAATAGGTTAGTACGAGCACACAGTAATTTTCATTCTAATATTCTCTTCCCCTAGAGATTTATATTCTCTTCCCCTTGAACTTCCCTTTAGAATATTCTTTTCCCTTTTTGACATAGTGCCAAAAAGTGAAATTAATATCGAGGAAATAAGGAGGGAGAATTAGAAAAAGCTAATTATTACAAATAATTGCCACCAACTCCTTATCACTCCGAACCAGTCAAACTACCCAAATCTTCACATAAGGGACTGGTTTTAAATTAATTACATATTTGTTAAGTCTAGCCTACAAATAAATAAATTATCTCCCAAATTTACAAGAAAAATAATATAGCTTGTTGACTTCGCCTTGTAAAATTGATAGGTCCTGTTGGAATCTTCTATTTGTGTGTGTGGACCTTGGGAGAAATATATGATCTGAAAAGATCAAATTTTCTGCAAATATATTTTAATTTGTTAGAAAATAAATTTTGCGAGAAGGCTTGTAATAATTTAAAATAGGGTGAGATAAGAGTTTCGAGTAAGGAATTGTATAATCGAATTTTAGCACAGTTCGAAAATCCATATCCTTTCATCCATAAATTTCTGCAAAAATTGAATCGAAGTTGTTAGAAACTATGATCATGATTTTCAGATTTAATCAGTTAATAGCATGAATCACGATTAGAAAGCATTTTAAGAACAAACTAATTTTGCAACTTAGGTTCCTTTCTTTCGATATATAGGCAATGTATAGCATTAGGATCTAAGAGCATAAAATCATGACCAATAATATCCATAACCACTTAACAACCCCGAGTGTATAGTTTTACAAACCATACATAAATCTGTATCTAGAGTTAAAGTAGTTAAAAAAATACTACAAAACTTAGTTCGAATTGCAAAGTGTAAAAGAGAACTAAGTTATCTAGTTAAGTAAATTATCAAATCTGTGGAGAAGTATCCGAGCTAGTTGAAATTGAACACTTTGTGTATCCTGCAAGAGACATTTCATGTTAGCCACAATATTTTTAAATTATTGCAATGAAGCATTGTGCACTACACCATAAACAAGCTATCGCAACCTCTTCCTCACATGTGTTGCTAGATTATGTTACCTTAGGTATACTACTTTTGGCCTAGTATAGCCTAATATAACACTTTTTATTTTATGTTACCTTAGGCAGAAACGTAATGTTGCTCTAGCTAGAAAAGTGTTGGATGTGGGGCAACATGCACAATATGTTGCCTTAGATCATTAATAAACACAAATTTTAATTTATTAACAAAAACTGAATAATCATTTAAAAAATAAATTTATCATGAAATCAATTCGTTTTTATGAAAATTAATAGTTTATCAAATTACTGAGTTACTATTTATAAAAATTAAGATATTTATTTATTATTATTTTCCAGATTTTCTTTACTTTATTAATTTTGAAATGCTATTTTAAAAAAATTACAGAATTTTAATTAGTAAAAAAAATAAAATGCAATTACAGTAATAATGATGCAATGGGGCACGGTTACCAGTGAAATAAAAGAGCGGCATTTTAGCCCGCTTAGACAAAATATTCACTTGGACAAAAATTCACTCACCCCGCCGCTCACTTTCACCTCACATCACTCTCTCTGGTTTCTCACTCTCTCTCCGCACATCTCTCTCACCTCACATCTCTCTCTCGTAAAACTCTCAACTCTCTCTTCTCTCATTCTTCTTTTTCTCTTCACTAATTAGTTTTCTCATCCGTTTTCTCTAATTCGTTCAAATTAGGGCTTCCGTTTAAGGCATATTTGTTCAAATTAGGGCTTTTTTGTACATATTTGTTTTGAGTTTATTTATTCAAATTAGGGCTTCGGTTTGAGGCATATTTGTTCAAATTGGACTAATTAGGTTTTCTTTTCGATTTTAGGGCTTTGGATTTGGGGACTTGGATTTGGGGCTTTGGATTTCAGTGGATTTAGGCCTTCGATTTGAGGTATAATCCCTATTCTTCTATGTATAACACTCGATTGCTTTGTTTTGTTCACTCTCCTGATTTTTATTGATTTTTTTTCTTCACCAGATTGCTTTACATATAACAATGTGTGTATTTCTCAGCTTCTTGATTTTATATTTTTTGATTTGTTTAACTTTTCTTGATTTATTCTCTCTCGTCTCTCTGTAAAATATGCTTTTTTAATTGATTTATTTCAATTTATCAAATAAGGTCCTTGTTTTATTTGTTATTTTTGTGTCTCTGTATATGTCATTTGGTTCGTGTTTACGAGAAATTGTTATATGTGTTTACGAGAAATTTGAGAAACTTCAAATTTTCTTTGCTCTGTTCTGCTTATTTGATGTATGCTTAAATTAATTTTAAGTGTTGTACTTCCCTTTTGTTTTCTTTCCTAATTACCATTTATTTAATACTGCCCTGCATAACTATGTAATAAAATTTCATAATTATTTGCTTGTATGTATTAGTTTTAGCACTAATTTACTTCTCTGATGTGTTTGATTTAAGTTCTTAGAAATCAAGTTTTTTAGTGTATGTAGATAGTCATGGTTGCTACTGCTAGTACTGCATTCTTTTTTTATTTTTCCGCTTTCTATTGCCTCTATTGCCATGCCTGATGGAAGTCACGGTACTACTTCGCTATCGGTCACCCAGGAGTATTTAGCCTTGCACACGCGGAATTAGGCAAAAAGCTGCTAATTTTAAGATTTTGCAGGCCAGGGCCAATGCACAATCCCCGCCAGAGGTAAACGGTAGCAATGGACCGTGCTTGAATGGAAGCCAAAGAGGTCGGATATGCTAGGTGACCCTTTTGGTTTGGGGCGAATTGTTCAGGATGGGTTGATCTTCCGTCAAAATATTTCAATCCGTTCGTATGAAATAGGGGCTGACAGGACTGTATTTATAGAGACACTGCTGAATCATTTGCAGGTAGGTGCCTAGCCATTCCTCACCTGCTTTGCAAGTGATAACTTTTGTGTCGTTTGATTACCTGATCAAATTATAAAATTGGTATCAATATCAGATTACAAATGTGATGTCAAATTGAGGGATGAAATGTATTTTAATTAATTTTCCCATCATTTAAATGTATTAGTTAATATCTACTTAGCTTATATATTGATATTTTTTTTCTGCAGGAGACGACTCTTAACCATTTAAAGCATAGGGGGCTACTGGGTGATGGTCTTGGTTCTACACCAGAGATGTGTAAAAGGAACCTGATATGGGTGGTCATTAAAATGCAGGTTATGGTTGATCGATATAAAATAGAAAGTTTGTATAACAAGAGATATTAAAATATAGTGATTAATACTAGATGAGAGACTAGTTTAGTTTGTAAGCCTCACTGAAGAGGAATTAAACAAAGTTAAAGGTAGACAATGGACCAATAAGCAATAAATCTTTATTCCTGAGCAATAAATCTTCGTTCTGTTACTTTTACTGGTTAAAATTTAGACTAATACATATTGCATTAAATAAGTGATAAAGTAGAGCCAAGTCATCCTATAAAGTAAACTATTATGAGATTTCAATATTTATTCATGAGTTCGAAAGTTGATTGTATTTCTGTTTTTAAGCATGTGCTTAAATTAATTGCAGGGGAGATGTTGTTCAAGTAGATACCTGGATAGCTCCATCAGGGAAGCATTGTGCTCACCGTGATTGGGTTTTTAGAGACTACAATACAAGGGAAATATTGACTAGAGCTTCTAGGTTGGACTTTGTGATGTTTAACTTGCTTGTGCCATCTTTTTTTTTTCTAATAACATTCCGCACTGTGTCTTAGCCCTATTAGTTCAAATCATGTTCCTCTTTCAATGATGTATGCCATGGTTTAATTTATATATTTTAATATCATGTCTACTCTTGAACTAATCTGCATAGAGAAATTTAATTACAAAAGGTATCGTCATGTTGTGCAGTTTGTTGGTCACTTTATGAGATATACTTATTAGTGGATTATAATTGGATCTCCTGATTCTTTAACTACAGTTGTTATGTAACGATGAACAAACAGACAAGGAAGTTGTCCAAACTTCCAGTTGAAGTCCGTGCTGAATTGGAAGCTTATAATGTTGATGCACCCCATGCTGTTGATGAAGATACAAGAAAATTTCCTAAACTTACTGACAGTAATGCAGATTTTATCCAGTATGGTCTAACGGTAAGTTTTTAAACTCGTCTATTAGAATCATTATCTTTATGAGTACATGTTTTTTTTCTGATTTTGTTTTCCCTTTTTCTTATGATTTTATCCAAATTTGTTCAGTCAAGTTGGAGTGATTTGGATGTCAACCAGCATGTCAACAATGTAAAATATGTTGGCTGGATACTTCAGGTATGTTCAGACATCTCAAACTTTAAATAATTTGCAATGTAATCCTATAAATCTCTAGGCTTATGCTCTAATGGGAAAATATACTGCTCTTTCAGAGTGCACCGCAGCCAGTTATGAAGGATAGTGTTAACTCGAATAACTTGTAGAAGGGGGGGTTGAATACAAGTTATATAATCGTGTCTGATTTTTACTTAATTATATGAACAAGAATAAACGAATGAATCAAACTCTGTTTGTATTAATAAGATCAAATACAAACTCTACCAAAGGTGTACAATACCTTTAGCAGCTGCTGACAATACAATTCTCTCTCTCTGTTTGTTTCGAATTCTCGAATACAAACCTTATACAGAGCTACGCACACGAACTCAATTTTCACGTTTGTTCAACTACTACTCTTTTCACAATGATATAGAGAGAGTATTTATAATGCTACCTATCAACTAATAACAGAAAGATATAATCTATACATGACAATGTTCTGCCTTCTAGTCGATAGTTTCCATCAATAGAAAACTCTTTCCTTCATAATATCTTCTTGCTTGTTCTTCAAACAACGATCCTGTTTTATAGCACTTGCCAGTTTCTGTAGTATCCATAATGACATCATCAGTAACAAGACTGATATCAGGATTTCATCTTGCATCAGTATCTGATCATCATCAGTATTAGACCGTCATCAGGATTTGCTCTTTGTTCCTGACATATAGTCTCCGATACACTGTTCATTCCTGACTAAACTGTACAGATAACTGTCTTACACATAAATCCTATATATAGTGCTAAATCCTTTATAAGATTAGTATTACAAGAAGTATAATGTATAAATTCTATTCTTAACATCACAACTTATGAATTATTCCTAACAATCTCCCCCTATTTATGCTTTAAAATCTGAAGCATAAATCTAAGTTGTGGATGTCAAAACATATAACAAAACAACCAGAATAGAATTTATGAATGTAGAATTATGAAGTTAAGTACCTCCTTCCCAGATGTAGACGTTTATCTAGTACTTAGAAGAAAGAATTTTAACTATTAATGCTGCTCTTCCTTTACCACTTCCTAGCTGAGATTTACCACTATCACTCCTAGTTCTTCTTTTTACTTCCCTTTGTCTGCTCTTTATCTCCCCCGGTCTGGTGTTGTTGTTGTTGTCTTTGAATTGTCTTTATCTCCCCCTTTTTGACATCAGCAACATTAATTCCAAGAGATTCAGAAACAGAACAAATGATATTCATCAGAACTGCTTGATTTTCCATAATTGTGACTTGGTTATCTTCAAGTGATTGAAGTCTTGTTTGAATAGCAATTTGAGAATTCTGAATATCTTTCAAAACATCAGAATGAACTTCAATGTTGGAAGTGCTTCTAGTATCTTCAGAATCAGAATCAGAAAGAACTGTATCTTCAAGTCTTGTAGAAGAAGTTGCTTGGGTTGTATGATATTCAAGTAATAAAACCTGATTAGAAGTATCAACATCTTCATCTTTCTGATCTGTAGCTGAAACATGATCATCATCTCCTTCACCAGTATTCTGTGTACTAACATCTTCAAATCTTGACTCCTCCTTAGAGTGATCAGAGACTGTAGATGTCTCAATTCTAGCTGATATTAGAAGTACATACAAAGGAACACTAGGATCATTAGGAACTTCATCTGGTACATATGTATCAAGAGATTGCTTTATCCTGGCACCTCTTCTGTTAATGATTCCTGCAAGCCTCTCATTTTGCTTCTGAGCTTTAACTTCTGGCTTTGCATTGTGATGTGCTAGGTCATTCTTCTGATACATTTTGATGAATGAATAAGTACCAGCATCCATACCTAAATTTTCAGACCAAGATTCAGGAAAAACCTGATCCCAGAAATCAAATGATGGAGGTTTCCTAATTTTCTCTCCCTCGCTATGGAGTTGATCATCCATACCCTCATTCTCACTTTGACTTACTAAAGTTAACACTCTTTCTACCTCACCTTTTGCCTGGTCAGGAGCCAGCCTCTCAGTTTGTGGATCTAAGTCCATCTTTTCAAGTGTATCACTCAAATTTGAATAAGTGCTCTCATGACCTACAGAAAAATAGGGTTTAGAAGGAGTTTTTATACCTGAACTCACATGAAGAGAGGGTTCCTCATTTGGCATGTGGCTTGAGGTTTTCTCCAAGGAGTGAGCTGCTATAATCTCTGAACCCTTCCTTCCAGAGACTACAGGCTCCAGTATACCACTTTCAGGTTCTTTACCAGACTCTGATGTCTTCAGTAATACTTCATTAGACACCATAGTTAGTACATCACCGTCTTTAAGTGTTGTTTGCTGAGACTCACCCTCAAGGTGGATAGACTCTGACTGAACAAAATTTGTTTGATCTTCAGAAAAATCAACCAAAGTCATTCCTTCCATATCATAGGGTATCTCACTTGCATTCTCAGTCATCACAGAAGTCCTTTCAACATCAGCTATCACAGCTCCTGAGTCATCCAACCTCTGACTAGATGGTTCTTGTGTTGCAGTGACTATGATCTGATGTTTCTTACTATTCACCACTGGTGCAATAGTATCTTCTATTGACTGCTTTCCTCTATCTACTTCCTCCAGTTGTTCACCTTGAGCTGAGGCATCTTCAATAATGACATCTTTGTCAAATAAATATGCATGAAGTGATTGAAGTGCAACATGCTTCGAGAGTCCAAATTTTTTGACTAATTGTCTTCTGACAGATACATAGAAATACATCTTCATTAAGTCAAGTCTTTGATGTAGAAGTCCATATTCATCTGGAAATAAAAGTTTTGGTACTCTTTCAACCAAAAAATCTAGAACAGGCCTTGACAACTTCACTTTGAGAGAAATTAGTCCCATAGCCAGTCTGTATGATAATGTAGTTTCCCATGAAGAATCAATATCTAGATCTCTATGGTCATTTGCTGACTTAATTATAGCTTCATTTGTAGAGACCTGCATGATATTAGTTGGACTAGACTCTTTGTGTGTAGGTGACAATTGAATCTTTCTCCTTGTTCTCCTGGTATAGTGAGCAAAAGATTTATCCTGAGAAGACTCAAGAGGTGTAGACACAGAAGTGATCTTGGGATGAGATCTTTGTTCAATAGACACAGTCTTTTGAGAGACAGTATCCAGTAACTGTTTTCCCTTTTTAAGAACTACAGTCTTTTGGGAGACTGCAGCCTGGCTGTGACTAGGTTTTTCATCTCTTTGTGCTAACAGAGAAAGTTGAATTGCAGCCTTCAATTCTGCTCTCTCAGCAAGAGTTAAATTATCATCATCTTCACTAGAATTACTACTACTTGACACAACAAACCTTCTCTTCCTTACAACTGATGTCTTTTGAGAAACATCGGAGGTTGGTTTCTTTGAAACAATAGGCTGTGGATCAAAATTTGGTTCTTGAATTGTTTCAGAGACTATAATGTTTTGGGCTACTTGGATAGACACAGGTGGGTTCTCCTCCAATTGAGATTCCTGAGCCATTTCACCACAAAAGAAAGAAGAATTGTAGAAAGTAGGAAGATGAGTTTTAATAATTACCTGAACATGATGTGGATAATGAATTTCAGGTATTTCATCTAGATTCTTTTCATTGTCCTTCTTTGTAATGTCAGAGAAAATTCTCTTTTGCTGTTCATAAGAAGAAACACAATATTCCCTACCAAATCTAGCTTCAACATCAGGAATAAAATGGTTAATAAACATTTGCATAAATCTATGATAATAAACCATTTTCCTGTTTTGATCTCTTAACCCAAGTTTAATACTCATCTGACTTAAGATAATATGACCAATGTTAATTGCTCTATCATAAAACAAACTATAAGCAATATGTGATGTAACAGAAGCAATTTGCTGAAAAGAACTACATTTACCAGTAAAACATTTAGCAATTTGATCAAAGTAAAAAGACCATTCCTTTCTAAGAAAAGACCTATTCAACTGGCTCATGTTGTCTAGAGGTCCACTATAACCTAATTCAGACAACATAGTTCTTACATTATCATCAGATGGTTCACTTGCATAACTATCAGTAACAGGTAAGCAAAGTACTGAATTAACAACAGATTCAGTAATGTCAAATGAATCTTGTCCTAAATGTAGAACAATCTTACCTGATTGACTCTGAGTAGAATCAATTACCTCAGCATTCTCCCAAGCTTGTGAAACAGCTGCTTGATTAATTTGTGGAGATGCTGTCAATGCATAACTTAATGGTCCATACGCCAGAAAGTCCATGATTGGATGAAAATTAGATGACACTCCTTCCTTGTTGGTGATAGCTGCTACATGATTGTTTGTCATAAAATCGAAATCACCAAACTTGAAGGCTACTGACTTAGGTAATCTTCTCTGAGCTGCCATTTTTGATCTGAAAAGAACTTGAAAAATTCTTGAAATGGATTAGTGATTTTGAAAACTCAAGAGTGGTTTTTGCTTTAGAGAATGTAAAATTAGATAAAGCAATTACACGATTAGAGTTTCAAAATAAATATATTTCACAAATCTTTCAGACCACTATCCCACATTGACACGTAGATTGACAGGTATCAGTCCCTGAAAAGTGCGGTTACCCACGATTTTTGGAAAATAAAATCCAAAATTGATTTTCATGAAATAAATCAGGGTATAAATAATTAATACTGATCAGCTTCCTTTTCCTGTTGACCTCTCATCAAAATAATCACAAAATACGATGTGATAATAATTCTCAAATCCTGATGGTCACACATGAAATCCTGATCAATGTCATCATGATTCCAGAGACTTAATATGGAGTTTCCACGTGACATTTTTCTTTTATCTGAAAAAGAAATAAACAATTAATCTGAACAAAAATCAATTGGTTAGATATATTCAATATTTCTTGAAAACAAGAAATACAGTCACACGCAATAATTAGCATCTGACTTCATTAAAACTTCCAAGTGACTGTTCAGCTTCTCACGTCTTTCTTTAAAAGAAACAGACGCCTTATGCCATTCTCCATAAACCTTTCAATTTATTTTCTTCTCAACAATGCTTCTCAAATCAAAATTCCATTCAAACCCATTCTTTAGATCTTTCACGGTCGATGAACATCCTGTTCTTGATCATCTCTTTGAAAAGATGACTCTTCTCATCGAACTAATCATGGATGGATTGGTTTCCGATAATATCCAGAGGTTTCTCCTAGAACATCCATCTGTTGGATACAATCTTCCCCTAACCTCCTCAAAACTTGAGGATGAAGAATTTGGCCGAGAGTCTGAGGTTGATCTTGATGGAGATGCTATTCATTTAAGTTAGCTGCTCTCATTCAAGTCGCCCAGACAAGGAATTCAAGAGTAGACGAGGCTATTTAATCCCCTGATGGATTTCTTGAGATGCTCCTTGTCCTGTATCTCAGAATTCATATCAATAGACAAGTATAGAATTATCAGTAGAAATTAGACAAAAAGATGTTGTATTTCATTTCCATATATGTAATGCTTTCAATTAATGAAAATACAATTACTTGTTATCTACTTGTCTTTTGATTATTGAATGATGTATAAATTATCAGTATGCAAATATCAAAACATGCTGGCATAGACTTAACACATCATAGAATTAGATTACTACACAAAATAAACGTCAGGATCTGAAACAATTTTCATAATCCTGATACTGACACAATACTGATGACGTCAGCATCCTGATAACAAATCTAATCCTGATGATTATTAATAAGTCTATCATACTGAAATTTATCAAGGCAAAGTGTTATAGCTAAAGCATTTAACAATCAAATATAGATCCTGACAAGAATATCAAGTCTATAAGCTAAAAACAACATACCTTGCTACTATTGCAGATGTTAAAGATCTAAAAATTTAACATTCCTAACTCACTTACTAATCTACTGAATGTAGTCTCATCAAGTGGTTTAGTTAGAATATCTGCAAGCTGTTTGTCAGTAGGAACAAAATGAAGTTCCACAGTACCATTCTCAATATGTTCTCTAATAAAATGATACCTGACATCAATGTGCTTAGTCCTTGAATGTTGAACTGGATTTTCTGCAATTTTAATAGCACTAGTATTATCACAAAACATAGGAATATTACTAAGAGGGTGTTTGGGATGGCTTAAAATAAGTTACTTTTGACTTAATGGGGGTGTTTTTAACTTAAAGGAAAAAGTGAAGTTGTTTACTTTAAGTTGAATGAAAGTGTTTGGGTAATTTTATTTAAAGTTAAATGGGGGTTTAATAATTTTGACTTAAAGTGAAATTTGACTTTAAAAAATTTAAAAATCATAATATTTAAACTTTACAAGAATTGTGAAAAAAGAAAAAAAAAACTCCATAAGTCATAAGTCATAAGTCAAAAGTACCTAAATAGAACTTCTGACTTAAAGAAGTTTTTTAACTTAAAGATGGCTTAAAGCCATGGTTGCCAAACATGCAGAAAACAACTTAAAGCCAGCTTTTGCTTTAAGTTCGGTTTCCCAAACAGGCTGTAAGTGTCATACCATAATCCATCATCTGATTTCTTATCCAAAGGAGCTGTGCACAACAACTGCCTGCTGCTATGTACTCAGCTTCTACAGTTGAGGTTGAAACAGATTGTTGCTTCTTGCTTGCCCAAGAAATCAATCTATTTCCCAAGAATTGACATGTACCTGTAGTGCTTTTCCTGTCTATTTTACACCCTGCATAATCAGAGTCTGAATAGCCAATTAGAAAGAAATCAGATTCTCTAGGATACCACAAACCAAGATTTGGAGTTCCTTTGAGATATCTAAAAATTCTCTTCACAGCAATTAAATGAGATTCCTTAGGATCACTTTGGAATCTAGCACATAAACAGGTAGAAAACATTATATCTGGCCTACTTGCAGTTAGATATAACAATGAGCCTATCATGCCTCTATAACTAGTATTATCCACACTCTTCCCTTTAGGATCAGAGTCTAGTTTAGTGGCTGTTGCCATGGGTGTTTTTGCAACTGCACAGTCTTGAAAGTCAAACCTTCTTAAAAGATCTTTGATATACTTTGACTGATTAATGAAGATACCAGTCTCAGTCTGTTTGACCTGCAAGCCTAAGAAATAATTTAATTCACCCATTATGCTCATCTGATACTTAGACTGCAAAAGCTTGCTAAACTTAGCACACAACTTTTCATTAGTAGAACCAAAAATAATATCATCAACATAAACTTGAACTAAAAGCAATTCACCTTTTATCTTTCTAAAGAATAGAGTTTTGTCAATTGTACCTCTTGTGAAGCCATTTTCAAGAAGAAATTTAGACAAAGTCTCATACCATGCTCTTGGTGCCTGCTTTAGTCCATAGAGTGCCTTGTCAAGTTTGTAGACATGATTTGGAAACTTTGGATCAACAAATCCAGGTGGCTGTTCCACATACACTTCCTCATCAAGTTTGCCATTTAAAAAAGCACTCTTTACATCCATCTAGTATACCTTGAATTTTGAATGAGCTGCAAATGCAAGAAACATTCTGATTGCTTCTAATCTTGCTACAGGTGCAAAGGTCTCATCATAATCAATGCCTTCTTCCTGAGAATAACCCTTGGCCACCAGTCTAGCTTTGTTTCTTACAATCATACTAGATTCATCTAGCTTGTTTCTGAAAACCCATCTTGCACCAACAATTGATCTATCTTTAGGTCTTGGTACCAGTTTCCATACTTTGTTTCTCTCAAACTCATTTAACTCCTCCTGCATTACAATTACCCAATCAGGATCCTGTAAGGCTTCTTCAACCTTCTTAGGTTCATTCTTTGAGAGAAAGCAACTATACAAGCATTCCTTTTGAATTGATCTTCTAGTTCGAACACCACTATTTGGATCACCAATAATCAAATCTTCAGTATGATCCTTTGTCCATTTTCTAACAGGTGGTAGATTAACTCTGCTAGACTCTCCCCCTAAGTTAGTGGTATATCTTGTAGAAGAATTCTCTCTACCTTCAAAAACTCTCCTTTGATCAATAGAATTAGTAGATTCCATATTGCTGCTAGTTACTGATCTTTCCTCAGTAGACTCTGAAAGATCAGTTCCTGATGGAGTAGACTCTGAAACGTTAATTCCTGATGGAGTAGACTCTGAAAGGCTAGTCTGCTCCTGATGATCACTGTGTTCTCTTTGATTTATTTGCTCCCCCTCAACTGTAGCATTCCTTTGAGAAGCAATAGAAATTCCTTCTGGAGAACCTTCATCATTACTGGAGAGTATCTCAGAATTCTTCAGATTTTCAAATTCCAATTTGTTATGGCTTTCATCAGTTTGCAGAATTCCAAATTTATTATCATCAAATGCAACATGAATTGATTCCATAACAATGTGAGTTCTGAGATTATAAACTTTGAAGGCCTTAGATGCTGAATATCCTAGAAAAATTGCTTCATCCGATTTGGCTTCAAATTTTCCAAGTTGTTCTGGATGAACTTTTAGGACATAGCATTTGCATCCAAAGATGTGAAAGTATTTCACACTTGGTTTCTTTCCTTTGATCATCTCATAGGGAGTTTTTCCATGACTATTTACCAAGGTACAGTTTTGAGTGAAACATGCAGTGTTAATAGCTTCTGCCCAAAAGTAGGTTGGAAGTTTTGCATTTGCAAGCATGGTTCTTGCTGCCTCTATGAGAGTCCTGTTCTTTCTTTCCACTACACCATTCTGTTGAGGTGTACCAGGTGCAGAAAACTGTTGAGTGATTCCTTTGTCTGCACAAAACCCCTCCATTGTAGAGTTCTTGAATTCTGTACCATTGTTACTTCTAAGTACTTTGACTTTGTACTCAGAGTTATTATGAATATTCTAGATAAGTTCAATGATTTGCTGAGGAGCTTCATCCTTCTTGTGTAGAAAGAACACCCATGTAAACCTTGTGAAATCATCCACTATAACTAGAGCATATCTTTTCTTGCTGATAGACATAATGTTTACTGGACCAAACAGATCAAGATGTAGCATGTGAAATGGTTCAGTAATTGAATTTTCAGTCTTGCTCTTGAAAGTGGTTCTTCTTTGCTTTCCAAGCTGACATGCATCACAAAGTCCATCTTGCACAAAATTTGCCTGAGGTAGGCCTCTCACCAGATTGTGCTTAACAAGTTGATTAAGCTTTTTGAAGTTAAGATGTGAGAGCTTCTTGTGCCAATTCCAGCTTTCATCACTTGTTGCTTTGCTGTAGAGACATCTAACAATTCCTTTAGATGTATCACTTAAGCTGGCTTCATATATGTTACCATGTCTTTGACCAGTTAGAACAATGTCTCCATTCTGCATATTCAAGATTTTGCATCCTTCTTTGTCAAAGATTGATTTGTAACCTTTATCACCCAGTTGACTTATGCTTAAAAGAGTATGTTTCAAGCCTTCAACCAGTGCTACATTTTCTATGATGACATTCCCCAAAACAATTGAGCCATATCCCAGAGTTTCTCCTTTGTTGCCATCTCCAAAAGATATTACTGGGCCAGCTTTCCTCTCAAACTTTGTAAGCAGGGACTTCTTTTCAGTCATATGTCCAGAGCATCCACTGTCCAAGATAATTGAATGCTTCTTTCCTGTGCCCTGCAAACAAAAAGTAACTAGTTAGAATTTTTTAGGACCCAACTTTGATTGGATCCTTTCTTACTAGATTTAGAAACGACAGGCTTTGAGAATTTTGCTTTTATTTTACCTGTTGCAGAGTCAACCTTAGACTCTGATTTCACAAACTGTTTGTGACTAGGAGTTTCAAATTTCAAGGAATAATAGTCATAATACAGTTCATGATATTCTTTACACATGTAAATGGAATGAAGTAAACTACCATAATGATAACAAGCTTTTTGTGGTTGGTATTGAATTTTCTGAGTCTTGGGGAATCTGGACTCAGTTTTCCAAGAAGGTTTTTGATTGTAGTCTAGGGCCAAATGATTATGATTTCCATACTTATAGCATTTTTTCCGAGGTGCATCAGGTACATTCTTGTAATTATTCTCTTTGTTAATACCTTCTTTTCCATTCCTATTTCTTTTGATCTTGCTAGACTCTGAAAGACCATCTAATCTCTGTTTCAACTGAGACTTAGACAAAAACCCTATGTTTACATTCTTAGGTTTCTCTAACACTTTCTCATCTGAATTACTATTGTTAATCCTTTTGTGTACAACAGGGGTACCTTTTGAATCAACAAATTTAACATGATTAGGTTCAGAAACAATTTTCTTACCTTCAGATGTGTTAGCTTCTATTTTACTATCATCATTGACAATAGCTACTTTTTCTTCTTGTCTAGCCTTATCAAAACCTAAACCATTAACCTTACCACGAATTCCACTTTCAAAGATTTCTATAGTCTTTTTACTGGAATTGTTAATGGTCTTAATCACATCTCTCTCTTCTTCTAGTTCTTTTCTGACATAGTCATAAGCCTCAAGAATAACACTATAATCATGCTTAGCTTTATCAGAACTTAACTTGTATTCTTCCATTTGAATTAATTCAGATTCAAGAAAATTATTTCTATCAACTAATTTATCATTCTTGACCTTAAGTTCATCTCTTTCACAAGTAAGAATTCTAAAATTAGTCATAAGATTCTTAAACTCAGCATGGATAGATCTAATTTCATCAGAATTTAAGCTATCAAATGAATCAAGAGAGTGAAGTGATACCTTAACAGAGGATGGAGAAGTTTTCTTTGGAGATCCAGGTTTGTCTGAACTATTTGCCATCAATGCAATGTTGTCATAATCCAATTCATCTTCAGAATCACTAGAATCAGCCCAATCCTTCTGTGTGACCATAAGTGCATTACCCTTTCCTGAATTCCTAGGCTTCTTACACTCACTAGCAAAGTGTCCAAGCTCGCTGCAGTTAAAGCACTTGATCTTTGGCCTTATCAAGCTTGACAATTGTACTTGATCTTGGTTTATGAGATGCTCAAATTTGTGTGCCAATTTCACATGCTTCACATATATGATCTTTAACGAAATTGAGTTTTGGTAAACCACGTACATGTTCACTCGAACATATATTTTTGATGAGTTTCATGTTGACATGACCTAACCGTCGTTGCCACAACCATGGATCCTCATTCATGGATACCAAACAAACATTTTCGTAATCATTTAGGTCACACGAATACACATTCTTACTTCGTGGACATTTAAGAATCAATTTCCACTCTTTATAAAAAATAGCACAATGAGATGGAAAGAATATTACCTTGCAACCATTATCACATAGTTGACTTATAGAAAGCAAGTTGTACTTTAGTCCCGTGACTAATTGTACATCACATATTTTGAAACTTTTGTTGCCAATATCACCAATGCCTATAATGTCACCTTTGCTACTATCTCCTAACATTACGACTCCGGCGGCTACCTTTTTAATGCTGTTCAACAAAGGCTTATTACCGATCATATGTCAAGAGCAACCACTATCAAGGTACCACACATCTTTCTTAGCAGCAAGGCACATCTACATACAATATTAATTAAACCTTTTGGTACCCTTTTTACTTGAGGGTCCGGGTGTTAGCACATCATAAGGCAAACAAGTACTTTCATAAATAAATCGAGGCATAGGATAATCATTCACATAAACAATATCATTTCTAGATGTTTGATTCCTATTAGAAATATGATAGGGATTCCTTCTAGGAGCATATCTAGAATTACCACGAAAAGCATTCCTATTACCACTACGGGGAAATATAGTGATAACGGAATCTCTAGAATGATCATAGGCATTACCACGATTATTCCTAACATGAGCATTATAATTTCTAGGATAAACATGATGACTCACATTAGCATGATGACTCGATCTAGCATTAAAATGACTCGCATTCCTAGGCATAGAATAAACATTTACATTACGAGCATAATTATGACCATTTGGATTTCTTGCTTTATAACCTTGAAAAGGAACTTCCGAAGGTCTAGTAGTGTTAGTACTAGTACTAGCTTGATTGTTCAAGTTCCTTTGTTGAAAACTAATTGGCCTTTGTTGATAAGTAAACTTCGGTTGCTTTTTATCATTGTTGACACATTTTTTTTCTTTTTAGCAACTTTAGTTTTCTTACCATTTTTCAAACTTTCACCTTTAGGAATCCATTTATACTTCCCCTTTCTTTCACCTTCTTTGGCTTTGCAATAAAGACTTATATGTCCACTAACATTGCAATATGAACATTTAGGTGAAGATGAATTAGGAGGAGTATTCCTTGAAGTATTAGGAGGTGGAACTTCTCTTATAGGAGGAGAATTCACATTAAATCCCAATCCTTCTCGGTTAAATGATACCTTAGAGTTAAATACCATACTATCCAATATAGTATTACTCTTGGTGAATTGCTTAACGGTTTTCTCAAGATTTTCTTTTTCGGCTAACAAGAAACTAATCTTGTTATTAAAGAAATTTGCTTGATCCGAGATTTGAGACAAGAGCTTGCTATTATCATTTTGAAGCCTTTGATTTTCCACGAGAACCAATTTAA
Organism: Kitagawia praeruptora; assembly: GCA_037693485.1. Lineage (NCBI taxonomy): Eukaryota > Viridiplantae > Streptophyta > Magnoliopsida > Apiales > Apiaceae > Kitagawia > Kitagawia praeruptora. The sequence goes on along the minus strand of CM075351.1, from coordinate 137,589,951 downwards.
GTTCCGAGACAATATGTTCTCGTTCCTTTGAATTGGTCTCAAGTAAATCATTAAGTTTTGCAAGTTCGAAATCTTTATCGGATAACGTAACTTTAAAATCTAATTCTTTTTCTTTTAGAGCTTCGTGTAGCTCTTCCTCAATATCTCCCGTTAAATCTTGTTCGAGTTCTTTTATCTTTACACTTAGTGTCTCATTTTCACGAATCAAAGATTAATTTCGAATTTTTAAATTCAACATCTCAACATGGATATCACTAGTGTTAGTAGATAATTGAACCTTTTCATTTTCCATCTCTTCGGCTTGAAGAACCAAGGATATATTCTCAATCTCAAGATTTCGAATAATTTCATCCTTTTTAGAATTTTCAATATTCAAGCGCTCATTTTGAGATGAAATAAATTCGTGATATTCCATATCTTTGACATGGATATCGGTCAAACGAGTGACTTCTTTTTGTAGCTCAACATTAACATCCCGTATTTTATTCCTTTCAAAACTAACCGTGATGTATTTTTGGCTAATTTCATCGTGACTTGTTTTCAGCATCTTTACAAGATTAATAAGCTCGGAAACACCCAAATTTGCACGGTCTACATTAAATAAATTATCACTACTACAAGACTCCACATTATTAGTAGAATTTAGGGTTACTTCTTGGTTAGCAGTGGAGATTTCCGTTGGTGTAGCTTCATCACCGATCGCCATCAAACACAAGTTAAGCACTTCTTCACTTTGCTCGGGAGCTTCTTCATCCTCGCTTAGATCCCATCCATTTTCGGCTACAAGACTTCTACCTTTAGCCAACTTTGGACATTCCCGTTTAAAGTGACCGGGTTGTTTACATTCGAAACACACATCATGTGCTTCTTCGGTTGGCGATTCCTTCGGCTTAGGTGGAGAATAATTATTCGAATAATTTGAATTATTGTTATAAGCATTATTCCCTTGTTGAACACCTTTGCCTTTGTTAAAACTCGTGGTCGGAAAATTGTTGTTGTTCTTATAATTAGGCCTTCCTTTCGAGTGGAATACACGTTGTTGATTACTTGACTTAAGGAATCCTTTTTCATACCTTTGAGCTTTACTTTGCAACACTCGACGTAGTTGTCTCGAAAGAAGTGCAATCTCTTGTTCATCGAGATTTTGCAACTCTTCGTTTAACTCATCGTCATTTTCATCTTCATCGATAAGTATAGCTTTTAAGGCCATATTTTTCTTTTTATCTTCCATTTTCAGAAGTGCCTTTTTCGGAACATTATCTTCCTCGTAAGCACGAAGATTTCCGAATAAGCTATCGATGGAGTATGAATTCAAGTTATGCATTTCTTTTATTGTGGTAACTTTGACTTTCCAACACTACACCATAAACAGCCTACTGCAACTTAAAATTTGTGTTGCATCAGGGGTCAAATATGTTGCAGTAGGCCCAAAAAAGGGCTAAGGTAACATTTTTTTTAAGATAGCTTTTTCAATGTTGCCCTAGGGTATCTAAGGTAACATTTTTATCAGATGCCATTTTATGTTGCCCTAGAATGCTATGGCAACACAAATTTGATCTATACCAACAGAAAATATATGTTACCTTTGGTGTATCAATTTTTTTAAAAAGTGGGCCCCACTATGGGTCCCATGATCTATGGCAACATAAAATATATGTTACCTTTGGTGTCTTAATTTTTTTTAAAAAGTGGGACCCACTAGGGGGCCCACCATGGCCCACTGTGGGGCCCACTTTTAATAATAATTTTGGTTTTTTATTTGCAATGTTTTGGCTATATATATATAGTAGCTACTAAAACATTTTACCGAGAAGAATTTGAATAACTACCACATAAATATGATACATCAAAAATGACATCTTCATTCCAATAAATCATTCCAAATATAGGAATACATTACAACTGCAATACATTACAAGACCACATTAAACAAAAAAAAAACTAATCCATGCTTGTCTTCAACGTGTCCCCACTACACCATAAAAGGCCTACGACCACATTTAGAGCCTGTGTTGCCATAGCATATGTTGCCTTTGCCATGCATGTTTTTGGCTAAGACAACATTGTCATTTTTATGTTGCCTCAGAGAGCAAAAATATGTTGCCATAGAGTAAAAGTGTTTGCATGTTGCCATAGGTATCAAATTGTGTTGCCATAATTTTGGAATGAACAAAATTTTACATTTTCTACTAAAAATAAAAGTTTAACCTTTTTTCACATGAGAATAAATTTATTTGGATAGAAATAATTAAGAAGTATTTATAAAAATCAAGAATATTTCAGTAAAAGTGAATGTTTCAATAAAAATGTTAAAACTTTTCAAGATGAATAATTTTATTGTTATATTCAATAATATTAAACAAAAATTTTAAAATGAATTTTTTTTCCAAATGTATTAAAGTATATCATTAAAATAAAAATATTTTCTTATATCATTGAAAATATTTGAATACATTATTTCACATTATGTAAAAAGAATTAAATAAATAAAAAAATGAAATTTAAATTGTTTTTAAAATAAATAAAAAATTGAAAAGTTAAATTGTTTTTTCCTTCCAACATGCAAAAGTGAAAATTTGGGTGAAATTATTGAGCGGCAAAAAGCCCGCTCACTGTTTTGACTAGTAAAAAGACTGCCCGCTCTTCTCACACTTCACTTTCCATTTTTTTAACACTCCTCTCTCGGTCTTCCCTCTCTCTCCCTACTAAACTCTCCGCTGCTTCTTTACGCACTCCCCTCTCCTCTCTTCCCTCTCTCTCACACACTCTCTCTACATTCTTGGCTGCTTCAATGGTTCAATTTGGATTTAATCGGTTTAATGTTTGCCTTTAGTGTAGTATTTGTTTCCACTAATTTGGGCCTTTTTTCTATCTCAGGGTTATTTTCGAATTAGGGCTTCAATCAGATCGGATCAATTTGGGGCTTCAATCGGGTAAGGTCAATTTGGAGTTTCAATTGGGTTCAATTTAAGGATTTTGTTTATTTTCAATTAGATAGAGCTATAATGGTTTAATTATAACAAGTTTTGAGATATTTGTTTTGCTTGCTTTGATAGGGATATAAGCTAGTCAGGCAGTGCAAGAGTATTGTCAGTATTTGTTTTTCAAAAGAGAGATTGTAAGAGCTTTGCTTATGTTCTTAATTTATGTATGTCATATGTTCTTAATGTTCTTAATGCAACTACTTGGGTAATTAATACCTGTTTATAACTGAGATATGGAATGAGATTAGGTAATTTATAACTAAAAAATCAACCTAGAAAAGTTTGAATGGTTTACTTGGTTAATTAAGTATACAGGGAAGAAAGAGTAACATTCTCCGACACTGGACATGGATGTTATTTAAGCCGACGAGAGGCCCGATTTTGAAGAAGTAAAGAAAATTAATGAAAGAGATCTTTAGATTGACAAGTAACTTAATTGAGGTTTTGTGGAATCTGTAAGAATAAATTATAAATTGCTTCTTAAATCATACAGCCCCGTCTAGATGAAGTAACCTCAGGTTGGGCCTGAAGTTGCCATATATAAACTAGAAGCCGAACTTTTTTCGCAAATTTTGGCACGTAATGGAGTATTCTTTAAATGTTGTGTATGTTTTCATTTAGATAATGGTTTCTTTCCTAAAGGCTTTTCCTACTAGGGAACTGTTACATTGAAATAATGCAAATCCTTTGACTTTCCCACAAGTTACCTCTTAGCATTATTCATTAAAGCGTCAGCAATGCTACTCAAAGCTACTCGTGTTATACGATTTGACCCCAAAAAATAGTATGATGGAAATTATGATTATTTGGAGGTCCAGCATAACATTATTACTGCCATGCATGTATTAATTTGGTAGATGGTTCTCTTTACCATCTGTTTGTGTACATGATATTGTACAGGACTCACACATCAAGTCAGGAAGCAGGCAAGATTCTCTGGAAGGTGTGCCCCTTATTAATGTTCTGAAAGCTAACTATTTCTGCAGTGATAGTGGTTATTAAAGGAGCATCATATTCAAAGAATATGACAAACCTAATACAAAAAAAAGATTTGTAATATGACAAACCTTCAAATGTACTAGATCTATCCTCATCTTGTAATTATATTTTTAAATTTAATCTAATCGATCATATTGTTAATCGATGACGATGATTTTGATGTATAGGTTTCGGAAGAATTGGACGATTGGTTGCTAGAGTTGTTCTGCAAAGAGATGATGTTGAGCTTGTTGCTGTTAATGATCCTTTCATCTCTACTGATTACATGGTAATTATTGTCTAATTTAACTATATTCTTTTATTATTTGCGTTATTTATGACTAAACATATTTGATTTCGCGGTATTTATCTAGTTTTGCTCTTTTGAGTTGCTGATCTGTTTCTTTATTTTCCGTGTGTTATTATTCTGGATATTGTTAGGGTTAGATGTTTCTGGTTTGATATAGATTTAATTCATTAATCTTACATTTAAGTTTTTAAAATAATGTTAATTGCCAGTATAAGCAGTTTTTTAACTTACAAAAACTATGTAAATTACTATCTAGTTGTTAAATAGTTCTATGTTCTAGAATGGATATTATTAATATTTACGAGTTCAATTGAAAAATTGAAACTGAAATAAGCACCAACTCACTGTCAACTACAAGTCATCGTTATAGAATATGAGTCCCCCCCTTTACAGTATAAGGTGGGATAAGATTGAATATTTAAGAATAAGTTGATTATTGTAGAGAGTAGTTCAGAGTCAATTTTTAGTCAATTTACAATACAAGCTTTATCTTTATTAATATCTTTATTAATATTTACTTTATCAAGGTTTAATATGTTAGTAGATTTAAAAATGCTTTGAATTTAGCAAAAAAAAAAAATGCTTTGGCTTACTGTTTATATTGGACCACGGCGAAGCTCAGTGAGTCTAATAAAACATTTCATCCAAATTTTTTTTTTGGGACTATAAGTGCTGTTTGGTTTGCATGTTTATTTCCTCTGAAATCTGATATTTCTGATCCTGTACTGATGACGGTGTTGTGCAGATATACAAGTCTCAAAGGAATATGATTCTCTGTGTTTTAGCATGCCTTCTCTATTGGTACATTAACACAATAGTGTAATCCTATATCAAGTTTTCTATTTGTTCTTCTTGCAGCACTAAAAGAATCTGTTAATTTTTGTTTGCTGTAGGTGTATCTACCATATCTGCAAGTATTATAAAGATATAAGAAGTATGGAGAAGTAGAGAAGAGGTACAAGGTTCAGTAGGTTCCCCATTTCTTTTTACTTGCTGAGCCATGTGGAAATCAGTGTTGCTAGTTGCCCTTATGTGAGATATTGTTGTGTTCTATGGCTTCAAAATATTCACAGTTGTCATCTTCTATGTACCTATATTATACTTAGTTTTGTAGCCAGTTCCTAATTCTAATATGCACCTTTCTTGTATTGAGACCCAGGACACATACAAGTTGCTTAATGCAAACCATTATATGCTTGATATTGGGATTACTTAACATTTTCACAGATAAATCGTTGACTGCTATTTTTTTAATGCTAACATATAGTAATTGTCAACATGACTTGCCATATTCTATTTTCCTTATTAAAAGACAGCAGAGTCGAAGTTAATACTGTTAAACATGAAGTCTGAAATAAGCAATTTAAGTATTAGTAGTGTCCTAGGCATTAGTTGCAGGAGAATTCTTGCTTTATTGTCTTTTAAATACCTTTGCGAGTTGCTTGAAGTTTAACCTGACCATCGCATGTGATGGCAAGATGATTTTAACTTCATTTTCTAGAGAACATCTACCTTTTAATTTTGTTCATTAGGTAGTAACAGTAACGTACATATTGATTTATACATATGGTGATAGATCAAAGTACTATTGTCAATCAACTCTATTTTGTGACACAAGAAGTCATCTCTCATTCACTGCTTGACATTCCTGGTCCCATGTGTTCTCCATCCCATGTGTTCTCCATCACAAGGACCATAAGCCCAGCCACAAAGAAAAATGTAAATCAAATTAATCAGGCTCAATCCAGCAAGAAACCGGTAATAGTAATCATAGTGACCTTCATTAATATTACTCGAAATCCAACTTGCCTTTCCTTCTCTTCCAGTAATTTCATCAATGGTATCAAATTTCCAGCTGACGTTCCAACTCCCCATCCCATGACACCTTCTGAGGCACAAAATTAGAATTGCACTGTGAATAACTTGAGCTTTTTTGGTAATTTCTTCTTGCCTCCCCGGTTTTGATTTTTTTGGGTTCCTTGATTTTTCTTCTCCTCCAACTGCTTTGTAGTTCTTTTACTTCCCTAATTAGTACTTTCTTGTCAAACAAAAACTGTGTAAAGGGCTATGTTTAGATTCTTGCTGTGTCCTTGATAGTCTTAACATGTTAAGATTAAATTGAATTGCTATACATGTTAAAATTGGTGAAGATAGATCTCTGCCTATAATTGCATTAATTTAATAGTTGAATAATGCTTGCTTGCAGGGCTTACGATAGTTACTCACATTCTTAAAGAAGGTGGCAAATTTATTGCAAAAATATTTCAAGGAAAAGATACAAGTCTTTTATACTGTCAGGTTAGTGATTTGGTGGGATTCTTCCGTACCAGGTTTGCTTTTAGATCATAGAGAAGAAATGCAAGAACTCTGCCTTGCATTCCATTTTGTCAGTATCTCAAGGAGGAGTGAGTGTATTGACATTCTTAAATATAACTGTTCAAATATAGATGTTCATTTCTAAATCCTATATACAGTTTAAATCTGCTCGTGATTCAGTTTAGAACATTGAGTCGCGAAATAAACAAATTGGTATTTTACTTGAGCTACTTATCTATTCTCAAATGTATCTTTGGAACAGATTCTACCTCAAAGCTGCTGGAGCTAATGAAGTGGTGGGTGATACAGCAAATAATATTGCAATGCCTGGTGCTCTATCTCGAGTGAAAATGAAGACGGTATTCCAACGATCGGTGGCACGAGCTCTTAATTTAGTCATGCCATATGTTTATGTTTTAGATCGTCTTTTTGTTGTTATTTTATTCTTATGTACTTAGTAAAACTTTGCGCGTTAGCTAGTTTGTCGAATATTGTGTTTGGAGGTACTTTCCTTGTTGGTTGATGATTGTAATGAATTTGGGTTGTTGGTCGTGATTGTAGTGAATCTAGATTATGTAGTATGGATTATTCTGATTGTTGGTTGTATTGATTTGGTATTTAGTGAATACATATTTTAATATATTTGATTTTCTGGTGGAAATAGAAAAGTGTTGCCATTGATGTTATAAAATGTTGGCAAAAGGAAAATTAATGTTAACCAAAGTTACTAGAAAATGCTGCTATAGGTCAAAATTTGTGTTGGCATAAAAGTGGGTCCCACAGTGGGTCCTAGTGGATCCATCGATGGGGCCCACTTTTTTTGCAAAATGTTTAACCCAAAGGCAACATAATATCATGTTGCTAAAATTTGATAATAATGTTGCCATAGCTAGTCTACGCCAACATAAAAATTGATGTTGCCATAGAGAAGTAGAATGTTGCCTTTGACACCAAAGGCAACGGCAAAAATAGCAACACCACCAAAATGTTGCCTTTGGGGTTTTTTGGGCCTAAGGCAACATATTTTGGGTCTACGACAACACTTTTTCTGTGTTGCCGTAGGCCTTTTATGGTGTAGTGCCCATTACCAACTCTGCTAGTGCATTTGGTACCCAGGATTATATGACTTACCCTATAACAAGTCTTGGAACTATAAATCTGACCTCTCCCATAATGCAGGAGTTAAACCCATATTGAACCTACATGGCGGTTAACTACATATTATTAGCATTACAAAGAAAAACAACCTAATGATGTGAGTATTTACAAAATCAGCTCACCCAGATCCAGAAGATAAATGCTATCTCGAAAGCATTCTGAAAGAGTATAAAGTGTATCAAGAAAAGAAAAGAACAATCTTGGGCCTGTGGAACCAAAAGTTATCATCTGACGGCTGCACTGCCAGCTCCCCCTCAATAGCTATATGTTTCTCAGCGACTTCATGAGCCAACTGAGATATTATGTGCTCTAGATTAGTCCCAAGAGCTAGTAGTAGCTGATAGAATCATGAACATCAAAAAAATACAACCAAAGTCAGTTTACGTGTTCCCAGTGCACGTAATTGTCCTAGAAAATCAAATCACAAATCTACCTAACTATATTAAATGATTAGTTACATTAAAAAGTAATAATTGAAGGACATTAAAAAGATCTATCTACGAGCATGTGGGTTGGTGATTGCCTGCCACAATAATGAATTGGTCGGTGCCGGCTTGCAGTTGCTGAGCTTCAACAATCAACAACCTCGCACACTTGTTAAGGCACCACAAAAGCCATTTCCCTGAACGGCAGGGAGTTGACAAGAAGATATACGACCGTCTGATTTACACACTCTTGTCCTTCTCTATCTTTATTTTCATTATTATAATACCACTAAATATTACTTGTATTGGATGATAATAAAGCACTTTGATTGGGTCTAAAATTGCTGCTTAATTTAGTTAGCATATCCGTAAACGAGGCTGTCTTTGCACCATAATATGAAAGTGCTAATAATAACAAATGTAGACAATTATAACATGGAATCTTCAGTTATAAAAAAAATCTCTTAAAAGTTGGAACTAGTCAACTTACACTAATCAATTTGCCTAGGAGTAAGTCCCTAAAAGCTTCTAGCATATTCACCAGGGGTGCCATTTACAGCATAGTTACAGCATAACATAAAGCTTACTAACCTTCTATATATGCACCTTTGCCTGAAAATGATAGCCCCTGCAATTTTGTACCCAGATTTTCCCCCAACAAATATGGATGATTCTTTTCACGAGGTATACTTTAATTTTTCATTTAGGCCTGATACACAACACAATATGTCAAAAAACAGAGTTAGTTTACGCAACAAGAAAACTAATAAGAAAAGCAAGTTGGAAATCAAATACAATCCTATAGCTCCCAAAATCTCTCAGTTGTATTAATCATGACAGTTTGAAGTACTTTATGATTTTTACCCAAGGAGTCATATGACACTTACGTTGTGCATGGCTTTTAGTTCACAAACAGAAGCACTATGTCAGTGAACCACAAATAAGTTGCTCCGAAGCCTAGGACATTGGTGCTATATTGCAATGTATTGCACGTAGACTCTGTATGTTGGTGAGGGCTATATAACCCTCAGAGTATTTACGTTTTGCACTCATTTTCATAGTACATGATCCAGTGAAATTATCTCATGGACTCATTTGGTACATTACTAATTAATTTTGGAGGGACTAGAGAGTATAATTCGTAGGTTAAAAATAGGGAAAAAAAATAGTGTGACGAGATAAACAGTAAATATACTTAATATTCCAGGCAGGCACTACAATTTATGAATCAATATTTATGACCCAAAACAAGCATTTACGAAGTTCATCTAATGTATGATACAACGGTTTTTGAAACTTATTGTCTACTGTTGGAAGGCAAAAAATGGGTGAGAATGGAATAACTATATCCTTATGCTGTTCTTCCAGCCATAACACATTTCTTGGGGTAAACACAAATCAGGTCAGATTTTTTATCAGTCATAGCTTGTAGGCAAACAAAAATTAGACATAGACTAAAATTAGACATAAGCCGGCACCGACCAATTCATTATTGTGGCAGGCAATCACCAACCCACATGCTCGTAGATAGATCTTTTTAATGTTACATTCGAGTGGATAACAAGCACGTGTAACATAATATCATTATTTGTTCCTGCACAGCAGCACATCAGCAGCTAGAAATATCATTTTAAAAAATGTATAACATATATTTTTTTAGAAGGGCTGTGAGAAATATTGTCTAAAATATCAACTTAACTTCCATGACTTTAGAATAAAACCTATATTTGCCACCTCCCAAAATATGGTGGACAGGCTTCTGGTGACCAAAGAGTTTATTGAACCTGGAAGTAACTGAATTCAGTCCTGAGTTCTGCCTAGAAATACCATCAAAGAGTGTCTCCATAACATTATGCAGAAGGGTCTCAGGTGCTATTTCCTCCGGCATGATACCTAAACTTTAGAGGAACAGTGAAACCACTTGTTAGAGCTAATGTACAGATAATTCTTAAAATAAGCAAAGCACATCATCTAAATGTGAGTAAAAATCAGGATTCTCACTTTTTACAGGTAAAAAAAAACTTCAAGAAAAAAATTAGGAATATGAAACCCAAGAAGCAGTATTGTTGAATATCTTTCTTCCAATAATATTTAAACAAAAAAAAGTAAAATTAGTAGCAAAAAAGAAATAGAATAGTACTGTAAACATGGGCGATGGCCCCCGAATCTGTGGCTGAAGCTGTATCTGTGGCTGAGTGTTTGCTTGGCTTTGGCATTGAACCTGCTATAATGGTTGATGATGGGGCTGGATTCCAGCAACGAACAAACTCAAAATCTTGAGTATAACCTGTAAATAAGATCAATTTCATTAACATGTTCACATAAAACTCAAAATAATTCAGAAACAAAGATTAGGGTTATGAAAACTTCGAGTATGATGTAAAAAACACCATGAGAAGCTTGTATCCAGAAGCAATTGAACGGAAACTATCGAATTGAACAAGTCGGAATCGGAGGCGATATCTAAGGTTTCGAGCAATTGAAAAATCTGGCATTAGAATCAAAGGGCTATTGATGGTAAGAGATGTAATCGACCATGAGGAGTAAGAATCCAAGGTCAGTTTGAACGGAAAGTCACCAGAGATGACCAGAAACCACCGAGCGGCGGCTAAGGTTTGAGTTTCCAAATTTCGTGATTAGAAATGATGAAATAAACATGGCAGAAGGGGTATTTGATCGTGGAGATCAAGTTTCTATAGATTTCAGCGAAAACGATTGAATCGATGGGAAAGAAAAATACTTTTATGTTGAATCGATTAGGTTTTTTGAGAGAGTAGAGAGAGAGATGAATAGTTTTAGGTTTTATGTTTCAGCTAGTGTCCCGCCCCTTGTTAATTTTAGTAGTCCCGCTTGTTTTGTCCAATATTTTGAAAGCCCACTTAATTTTTTGGAGCCCGCCAATAATTTGGACCATAGATTCTTAAATATTAACTATTACTAAAATTAAATATTTTTACAATTTTTAATTTTTTGTAAAAAATAAAATTATTTTAATTAAAAAATTATCTAATTAACTTTTACTTTTAAAAATAATTATTAAATTGTACATTGGCTACAACAGTTCAGCCCGCTCTAACATTAGCTAACGTTTTTGTAATATTATATTTATATTTATGTAATTTTATTCTTTTTAAATTATACATTTTAGATTTAATAAATAAATATATTAATTAATATTTAAAAATAATAATTATTTATCTAATAAACTTTTACTTTTAAAAAAATTATTATTTACTTTTATGCAATTTAAATATTTTTAAATTCAAATAATTATTTAATTTCTCAATTTAAGTAAAAAAATATATTTGTTTATTAATAATTAAGTATCTTAATTTTTATAAAGAGTAACTCATTAATTTAATAAACTCTTAATTTTCATAAAAACAAATTGATTTCATGTTAAATTTAAATTTTAAATAATTATTTAGTTTTTAGTTATTAAATTAAAAATTGTGTTTATTAATGATCTAAGGCAACATATTGTGCATGTTGCCCCGCATCTAACACTTTGCTAGCTAAGGTAACATTACATTTCTGCCTAAGGTAACATAAAATTAGAAGTGTTATATTAGGCTATGCTAGGCCAAAACTAGTACACCTAAGGTAACATAATCTAGCAACACATGTGAGAAAGAGGTTGCGATAGCTTGTTTATGGTCATGTAGTGCAACTAGGAGGCAAGGCTTTTAAAATCCTTCGATTTTTCTCGTTTGTTGTATATGCCTTTCCGAGTTGTGAAAGTTCATCGATTATACGAGTGAACCTCATTTCCATATCGATGATGGTTTCACCTTCGAGGAGTGATAAGTGGAATTTATATCCACTTATTATGCGCTAATTGGACCTAAATTGGTGGTTTATCCTTAAGTATGTGGTGTCTTTTAATGCATTTTTGTTATTGTTTCAGTTTTTGTTGTGTAGAACTCGCAACTTTAGGTATTGTGGCGATAAAAGGCTAAAGCTGTGGATTTCTACCTCAATTCGGAATTTAGAGTTGCCAAGACAGCAAGGTGGACTAGCCATGAGGAAAAAGAATTATCATAAAGAAATTCTGAGTGATATATTCTTAATGCTGAAACCCCGGTTGGAATTGTTATATTTTTCGTTAACCAAAAGGAGCCCGGTTTCAGATCCTAAAGAGACCGTAGCTTATATCTGGACGAGCAATGAAGAAATAAGAATTATCACAAAAATATGGAAAGTGATATATTCTTAAAGCTGGAACCCCGGTTGGAATTGATATAATTTTTGTTATGCAAAAGGAGTCCGGTTCCAGACGGCCAGAGACCGCAGCTTAGACAATAAGGATTTAATTATATTATTAAATAATTTTATTAATTTAGAAAATTATATTAATAAATATCTAATAATATTAGATAATTATTTTTATAATTTCTGGATTAAAATAATTATTTATTAATTAAAGATTATAAGCTGGGTGGGTTAAAAAAGAATTTTTACGAAGCCGTTCGAATAAAATATAAACATTAGGCGCTGGATTCGTTAAAATGTAGCAGGTCACTAAATTTATAAAGTAAAAGTCTAAAAGAGCAGGTTCAAGTTTATGTAATATAAAAGAACAAAGTGGTACAAAATTTCAATTAATCATGGAATCTGTCGGCTGCATCTCTCGACCACACGCGCCTCTCAACAGTGGAACCACGCGCCGGAAACAAGAAGGAAAAAGTCTCCCTCGTGCAGCTCACCTCCCTGTTCCAAAACTGGTTTTCAGCTGTATTAATCATGTGCTAAAAGAAACCAGAGTTGGCGGGTCGTAAATGTGCGGCTTGGTTGACATTTTATCAATGCTTTCGGCGAAATTTTCTATTACTGGTGTGCTATTTTGGCCTATAAATAGAAGCATTTGTAGTAGGATTTAAAACACCCCGGAACTTTATTCTCTCCTCTATATTCTCTCAAAATCATCTAGCCATCCTTTGTAATTTTAGTTTCATTTTATACACTTTAATTTTCTGCAAATTTAGTATAAGTTCTATTTTGGTTGAAGTTTTTACGGGGATTACTTGGAGTGCTCTCTATTTCGTTGGAAGCTATTTCGGTTCTATTTTCTAAACTCTTGTTTTTCATATGTTATTCATGCAATTTTATACCATGTTTTCTTTTAATCCCATGATGACGATTCATTCGATTATGAACTAATCGACGTCATGGGATTCTAATGGATTTATTTACGTAATTTAGAAATTCGATGCCTTAATAATTTGTATTATGATAAAAATTCAGATTACCTAATATGGTTGCGCTTAATTTATTAGATGCGTAGCTAACGTCTAAATTATTAATTCCTAATGAATGCGAAAGTGGATTTAGGAATTTAGAATTTGCCATGTTAGCATAGGTTCGTAATTGTTATGTACATTTACGATAAGTGGTAGGATTTTGGATCACATCGCCCTATGTAGCCATAATAAAGGAATGTATTCGTAAACCAATTATGTTTTTAAATCTTATAGACATATAGGGTCTAAGCATAAAAGGTGTCCACACGACTTCTATCTTTTTAAGTGGATGTTCGTGTGGTTTGATATGAGTTAAGACTGAAAGGCGCTTATGTTAGTTTCGTGTTCCCGACTAGCTTTCGTAATTATCAAAATTACTTTGAAATTAAGGCATCAATTCTAAATGAAATAAATAATGAAATTAGAATCCCATGTTTTTCTCACATATAAATTCTCATTTAATTAAATCAAGTAGTTTGAATTATTTAATATTATTAAGTTGATAAATCAATTAGGAAAATACAACAAAACCCCCTTTTATATTTATTCAAGCAGTTTGTTGTTTGATCATACGTCGTTGCTTAAACATTATTTCTGAACAAACACCAAGTCTTCGTGGGATCGAACTTATTATATTACTTGTGACCGCGTACACTTGCGCAGTTAGTTTTCGAACCAACAAGTTTTTGGCGCCGCTGCCGGGGACTTCGGTGTTATTTTCAGAATTTGTGTTTAACATCAACGGAGGTTAAACTTAACTGACTTGGATAGTTATTTTTTTTTCTGACGTCGTGTTTTCTCGCTCTGCCAGTGTAAGGATTTTGAGTTGTTTATGCTAACGCGTGCCCAAACTCTTAAATCAAGAACCGTAATAAAGCTGGAAGAAACGTTAGACATGGCGGATGATGTGCCTAAGACGTTGATGGACTATTCCCAACCGAAAATCAATGACATTCAGTCAAGCATCGTCAGGCCAGCTATTGCAGCCAACACATTTGAAATCAAACCTGGCACAATCCAGATGGTACAAAACTCTGTCCAGTTCGGGGGAGCGCCAACGGAAGATCCAAATATGCATATCCGGAACTTCATAGAGATTTGTGACACATTCAAATTTAACAACGTGTTAGATGATGCTGTAAAGTTGAGGCTTTTTCCAATTTCTCTGCGGGACAAAGCTAAGGGATGGTTGCATTCTCTCCCAGCTGGCTCGATAACAACATGGGAAGAACTCGCTCAAAAGTTTCTCACAAAATTCTATCCCATGGCAAAAATAGCTGCCATAAGGAATGCTCTTGCTCAGTTCACACAACAGACGGGGGAATCTTTATGTGAAGCTTGGGAGCGCTATAAGGAAATGCTAAGAAAATGCCCTCACCATGGAATGCCCAATTGGATGGTGATTAATTGCTTTTATAATGGTCTAGGATGGCAATCAAGACCAATCGTGGATGCAGCATCAGGGGGAGCCTTATGGGCTAAGAGCTATGAAGCCGCCTACGAGCTTATTGAAATGATGGCGGCTAATGAGTATCAGAATCCGACGCAGAGGATGCCTCAACACAAGGTGGCAGGAATCCTCGAGGTTGACACAGCCACATCACTATCAGCTCAGCTTGAAGAACTAAACATGAAGGTGGATTCTCTGACAAACTATGGGGTACATCAAGTAGCGAGTGTTTGTGAGCTATGCGCCGGTGGACATGAAACGAGTCAATGTGCAATTTCCAATGAATCAGTGCACTTTGTGAGCAATTTTCAAAAGCAACAGCATCGAGTCCCAAACACTTACCAACCCAACAACAGAAACCATCCTAACTTCAGCTGGAGCAACAATAAAAATGGATTGCAACCACCACAACCATATCAAACACAACCATCATATCAAACACAACAACCACAGCCATATCAACAACAACCATACCATCATACCCAAAATCAGCAATATGGGGCCAGACCATACAATCCCTCAGGATCACATCATCAGCAGGGGCAACAACTTCAGAATCAGTACGCCAAGAAACAATCTCAACCTCCGGGATTTAATCAGCAATATTATGCAGGTCCAGGCCAACAGTCTGCTGAGAAATCAGAATTGGAAGAACTAAGATTGATGTGTAAGAGCCAGGCCGTATCTCTTAAAACTCTGGAAAACCAAATTGGCCAAATAGCAAACGCCTTACTCAATAGGCCGCAAGGAGTTCTTCCTAGCGACACAGAAACAAACCCTGGAAAAAGGGACGGCAAAGAACAAGTCAAAGCTATCACTTTAAGATCTGGCAAAATCACAACGGACCAAGAAGTTGAAAAGGTAAACGAACAGCCGGAGGCACAGGGCAGTCACACCACTACAGAGGAACAAACAGAGATCTCGAAACCTGAAATCAACATCAGCAAACCGGAGGATGTCAACGGGCCATCTGAGAAAGCATCTCAGGAGCATAAAACTGCAAACACTCAATTCTACCCCCCTCCACCATATCCGCAGAGACTCCAGAAGCAGAGATTGGATAAACAGTTTGCAAAGTTTTTAGAAGTATTCAAAAAGCTACAAATAAACATACCGTTTGCAGAGGCTCTTGAACAAATGCCTAGTTATGCTAAGTTCATGAAGGGTATTCTATCAAGGAAACTGAAGCTTGAGGAATTGGAAACCGTTGCCTTGACAGAAGAATGCAGGGCGGTGTTGCAACAGAAATTGCCCCCGAAACTCAAGGATCCTGGAAGCTTCACAATACCATGCACTATAGGCAAATTATCTTTCAACAAATGCTTATGTGACTTGGGAGCTAGTATAAATTTGATGCCATTGTCTGTGTTTATGCAACTTGGTCTGCCTGATCCAAAACCTACAAATATCTCCTTACAGCTAGCAGATCGGTCGATTACGTATCCAAGAGGTATTGTGGAAGATGTCCTGGTAAAAGTGGATAAGCTCATCTTTCCTGCGGATTTTGTTATACTGGATTTTGAGGAGGACAAGAAGATTCCCATCATCTTGGGAAGACCATTTTTAGCTACAGGCCAAACTTTGATCGACGTGCAAAAAGGAGAGCTCACAATGAGAGTGCAAGATCAGAATGTCACTTTCAATGTGCTTAACGCAATGAAATTCCCAACAGATGAAGAGGAGTGTTTTAAAGTGGACACGGTCGATTCGTTAGTGAACATAGAGAAGGAACAACTGCTAAAGTCAGATCCCTTAGAAAGAGCCTTAATAGGAGATTCTGAAGAGGAAGATGTAGAAGGAGAAGAACAAATTCAGATGTTGAATTCAGCCCCTTGGAAGAGGAGGTTTGATTTTTCAATTGAGTCTCTTGGGTTAGAAGATCTTAAAAAATCGCAGGTGCGCCTTAAACCATCTGTTGAAGAAGCTCCTTCTCTTGAGCTCAAACCTTTGCCAGATCACTTGAGGTATGCATATTTAGGTGATGCATCTACATTACCTGTTATTATTGTTGCTAACCTGTCAGGTGATGAAGAAGACAAGCTGTTGCGGATTCTGAGAGAGCATAAATCAGCAATCGGGTGGACCATAGCAGATATTAAGGGAATCAGCCCCTCCTATTGCATGCATAAGATTCTTCTTGAGGAAGGAAGCAAACCATCTATAGAACATCAGAGAAGACTCAATCCGATCATGAAAGAGGTGGTGAAGAAGGAAATTCTTAAATGGCTGGATGCAGGAATCATTTATCCAATTTCGGACAGTTCTTGGGTGAGTCCGGTGCAATGTGTGCCTAAGAAAGGAGGCATGACGGTGGTAGCAAATGAAAAGAATGAGCTCATCCCTACTCGGACAGTCACAGGGTGGAGAGTATGCATAGATTATCGGAAGCTAAATAAGGCCACCAGAAAAGATCATTTTCCTCTTCCATTCATCGATCAAATGCTAAATAGGTTGGCTGGCCATGAGTATTATTGCCTTCTTGATGGGTATTCAGGTTATAATCAGATTTGTATTGCTCCAGAAGATCAGGAGAAGACCACATTCACTTGTCCTTTTGGCACTTTTGCTTTCCGACGAGTTTCTTTCGGGCTATGTGGTGCACCTGCTACTTTTCAGAGATGCATGATGGCCATATTTTCTGACATGATTGGAATAAATGTGGAGGTTTTCATGGATGATTTTTCAGTTTTTGGAACTTCTTATGATGAGGCTTTGGATAATCTGAGTCTGGTCCTGAAACGATGTGTTGAGACCAATTTGGTGCTAAATTGGGAAAAGTGCCATTTCATGGTGCAAGAGGGAATCATTCTCGGGCATAAAGTATCTAGTGAGGGACTTGAAGTAGACAGGGCTAAGGTGGAGACTATTCAAAGACTTCCTCCTCCAATCTCAATTAGAGGAATCCGTAGCTTTCTTGGACATGCAGGTTTCTATCGGCGATTCATACAAGACTTCTCAAAAATTTCTAAGCCGTTGTGCAATTTGCTGGAGAAAGACACCCCTTTCAAGTTTGATGATGATTGCTTGGCTGCTTTCGAGCTATTGAAGAAGAAGTTGACATCAGCCCCGATTATTACAGCACCTAATTGGGAAGAGCCATTCGAGCTAATGTGCGATGCTAGTGATTTTGCCGTGGGAGCTGTGCTTGGTCAGCGAAAGAAGAATATTTTTCATGTGGTTTACTATGCTAGTAAAACCCTCAACGATGCACAGCTGAATTACACCACTACGGAGAAAGAGCTTTTGGCAGTTGTCTATGGTTTTGAGAAATTCAGGTCCTATTTGCTTGGGACGAAGGTGACAGTCTACACTGATCATGCAACCATTAGATATCTGTTTTCGAAGAAGGATTCAAAGCCATGATTGATTCGCTGGATTCTTCTGCTGCAAGAGTTTGAGCTTGAAATAAAAGACAAGAAGGGGACAGAAAATCAGGTAGCCGATCATCTATCACGGTTGGAGGATCACGGTAAGGATAAGACGCTAATCAATGAATCATTCCCGGATGAGTAGTTGTTTGTGGTGCAAGGAGAAGTGCCATGGTTTGCAGATATTATGAATTATCTGGTGAGCAACGTCGTTCCGTCAGAATTCTCTTATGCTCAAAAGAAGAAGTTTCTGCATAATGTGAAGTAGTATCGATGGGATGAACCATTCTTGTTCAGGCAGGGAGCAGATCAGATTATGAGGAGATGCATTCCTTATAGTGACACGGAGGGGATTTTACGAGATTGCCACTCTACCACATACGGGGGTCATTATGGTGGAGAGAAGACCGCAGCTCGAGTACTTCAGGCAGGATTTTTCTGGCCAACCTTGTTTAAAGATTCTCATCAATTTGTGTTGAGATGTGACCGCTGTCAACAGGTTGGAAATATCTCCAAGAGGAATGAGATGCCTCTCAACATGCTTCTTGAAGTTGAGATTTTCGATGTATGGGGAATAGACTTCATGGGACCATTTATCTCATCGTGCAACAATCAATATATTCTGTTAGCTGTGGATTACGTGTCTAAATGGGTCGAGGTGAAGGCTTTACCAACTAACGATGCTCAGGTGGTGCTAAATTTTTTGCATAAGAACATATTCACCCGTTTCGGAACTCCACGAGCAATAATTAGTGATGAGGGGACACATTTTTGCAATCGCAAATTCACGGCATTAATGGTGAGGTATCATGTGACGCATCGGGTTGCAACAGCGTATCATCCTCAAACTAATGGTCAGGCAGAAGTCTCCAATAGGGAGATTAAGAGAATTCTAGAGAAAGTGGTGAATCCATCGAGGAAAGCTTGGTCATTGAAGTTAGACGAAGCTGTTTGGGCATACAGAACCGCGTATAAAACACCCTTGGGTATGTCTCCTTTTCAGTTGGTATATGGTAAGGCTTGTCATTTGCCTATCGAGCTTGAGCACAAAGCATACCGGGCTTTGAAGAAATTAAACTTCGACATGAAAGTTGCTGGTGATAAGAGGATGCTTAAACTGAATGAGCTTGATGAGTTTCGTCTATAGGCTTATGAGAATAACAAGCTGTACAAGGAGAAGGTCAAGAGATGGCATGATAAAAGGTTGGTACATAAGACATTTGTACCAGGTCAAATGGTTCTGCTTTTCAACTCTCGACTCAGACTTTTTCCTGGAAAGCTCAAGTCAAGGTGGTCAGGTCCGTTCACGGTTAAAACAGTGTTTTCGCATGGCGCAGTGGAAATTTTTGATAAGTCACCTGATCAGTCTTTTAAGGTGAATGGGCAGAGGCTTAAGCATTATTTTGGGGGTACGGTGAACCGTGAGGAATTCACCGCTATTCTTGCCCCAACATGATCAACCAGAAGATTCGTCAAGCTAACGACAATAAACAAGCGCTTCATGGGAGGCAACCCATAGGTTTGGTGTTTTATGTGTGGTTTGATTTTGTGTGATTTTGTTAATTATTATGTCAAGTTTGCAGGACATTGGCGAGTTGCAGGAAATTGTTTCTTTTAAAGGTAGGCTAGCCTCAGTTTGGAGCTCATGCAGCATTTCCACCACATGATTCACTGCCCGAGGAGGGCGGCGATGCCGACAGTTAGGGGAGTTCTCTTTTATCCTTTATTTATACCTTCAATGAGGACATTGAATATTTTAAGTTTGGGGGTGATTTAGGATATTTGATTAATCGAGTCATAATATTGCATATAGTTTCATGTAATTCACAATATAAAAAAAAATTAAAAAAAATTGCATATTCATGATTAGTTGCATATCATATTTTCCTTGATCCCGTAGCGGTTGGTGGTTCCATTTAGTAGTCAATGATGAATTTGAGTGTGATAATGATGGATAGAGGGTTGATTTAAATGCTTATGAATTGACGTGCATGTTGCAGAAACACAATCTTTACACAACTCATCGTTTGTTTTTGGGCTAGGTTAAGGTCATGCTTGTTTGGTTGTTTGAGATTTAATCACCTGATTATATTCAGAATTTTCTTTATTCCCTTAATGGCGTAGGAGCACTAAATTCTAAGTTTGGGGGAAACCAGGGATTTCATGCTAGTTGTAATTAATTGTCAATAATGGCTAAGCGTTAAATGGCTAGTAGCCGGCTCATATTTATATGAGTAGTCTAGGGTTGGAATTGAGAAAGGCTCATTCCAGATTGCATAATAATAAAAAAAAATCAGAAAAAAATGAGAAAAAGAAAAGAAAAGAAAGGAAAAAAAAAGTCAAAAGTCCAATTGTTAAGTGCAAAATTAACCAGGGTGAGCTCTTTAATACTCGAGTAATTAAGTCTGAGGGGACTTAGTCCTAGTAACCTAAAGCCCTTATGGTTTGGGATTGCTGACCTAACACTCGCTACATGGGTATTATTGTATAAGCCTTTTGGGGTCTCATTCATTGCACGGTTAAATAAGCATGCATATTGTATATAGTATTATGCGTCATAGTTGTTAATAATAAAGCATGAATTCCTGTCTAACTCAAATGATGATGGAGGTGTTTCTAGGCTATGGAGTGTCTAGCGTTCATTCTATTTATAAACTTGTGATTTTCTTGGCGAAGAATAGGTATGGTTTTGATCTAGCGCTAGGAGTAATTCTGATGAGCATTGCACACAAGCACGTTTCTGTACATGTAAATGTTAATATGCTGGTATTTAGTCGATCTCTATTTCGAATTTTCACATTCTCTGAGACACTCTGCTAAATTGGTATTGCTTTGCTTATGGGATCCTTGCATCAGTTGCATTCATGCATGTAGAGGTAGTCGAGTCTGTTTTTGCTTGAGGACAAACATCAGTTTAAGTTTGGGGGTATGATAAGTGGAATTTATATCCACTTATTATGCGCTAATTGGACCTAAATTGGTGGTTTATCCTTAAGTATGTGGTGTCTTTTAATGCATTTTTGTTATTGTTTCAGTTTTTGTTGTGCAGCTTTAGGTATTGTGGCGATAAAAGGCTAAAGCTGTGGATTTCTACCTCAATTCGGAATTTAGAGTTGCCAAGACAGCAAGGTGGACTAGCCATGAGGAAAAAGAATTATCATAAAGAAATTCTGAGTGATGTATTCTTAATGCTAAAACCCCGGTTGGAATTGTTATATTTTTCGTTAACCAAAAGGAGCCCGGTTTCAGATCCTGAAGAGACCGTAGCTTATATCTAGACGAGCAATGAAGAAATAAGAATTATCACAAAAATATGGAAAGTGATATATTCTTAAAGCTGGAACCCCGGTTGGAATTGATATAATTTTTGTTAAGCAAAAGGAGTCCGGTTCCAGACGGCCAGAGACCGCAGCTTAGACAATAAGGATTTAATTATATTATTAAATAATTTTATTAATTTAGAAAATTATATTTATAAATATCTAATAATATTAGATATTTATTTTTATAATTTCTGGATTAAAATAATTATTTATTAATTAAAGATTATAAGCTGGGTGGGTTAAAAAAGAATTTTTACGAAGCCGTTCGAATAAAATATAAACATTAGGCGCTGGATTCGTTAAAATGTAGCAGGTCACTAAATTTATAAAGTAAAAGTCTAAAAGAGCAGGTTCAAGTTTATGTAATATAAAAGAACAAAGTGGTACAAAATTTCAATTAATCATGGAATCTGTCGGCTGCATCTCTCGACCACACGCGCCTCTCAACAGTGGAACCACGCGCCGGAAACAAGAAGGAAAAAGTCTCCCTCGTGCAGCTCACCTCCCTGTTCCGAAACTAGTTTTCAGCTGTATTAATCATGTGCTAAAAGAAACCAGAGTTGGCGGGTCGTAAATGGGCGGCTTGGTTGACATTTTATCACTACTTTCGGCGGAATTTTCTATTACTGGTGTGCTATTTTGGCCTATAAATAGAAGCATTTGTAGTAGGATTTAAAACACCCCGGAACTTTATTCTCTCCTCTATATTCTCTCAAAATCCTCTAGCCATCCTTTGTAATTTTAGTTTCATTTTATACACTTTAATTTTCTGCAAATTTAGTATAAGTTCTATTTTGGTTGAAGTTTTTACGGGGATTACTTGGAGTGCTCTCTATTTCGTTGGAAGCTATTTCGGTTCTATTTTCTAAACTCTTGTTTTTCATATGTTATTCATGCAATTTTATACCATGTTTTCTTTTAATCCCATGATGACGATTCGTTCGATTATGAACTAATCGACGTCATGGGATTCTAATGGATTTATTTACGTAATTTAGAAATTCGATGCCTTAATAATTTGTATTATGATAAAAATTCAGATTGCCTAATATGGTTGCGCTTAATTTATTAGATCCGTAGCTAACGTCTAAATTATTAATTCCTAATGAATGCGAAAGTGGATTTAGGAATTTAGAATTTGTCATGTTAGCATAGGTTCGTAATTGTTATGTACATTTACGATAAGTGGTAGGATTTTGGATCACATCGCCCTATGTAGCCATAATAAAGGAATTTATTCGTAAACCAATTATGTTTTCAAATCTTATAGACATATAGGGTCTAAGCATAAAAGGTGTCCACACGACTTCTATCTTTTTAAGTGGATGTTAGTGTGGTTTGATATGAGTTAAATGAAATGCGCTTATGTTAGTTTCGTGTTCCCGACTAGCTTTCGTAATTATCAAAATTACTTTGAAATTAAGGCATCAATTCTAAATGAAATAAATAATGAAATTAGAATCCCATGTTTTTCTCACATATAAATTCTCATTTAATTAAATCAAGTAGTTTGAATTATTTAATATTATTAAGTTGATAAATCAATTAGGAAAATACAACAAAACCCCCTTTTATATTTATTCAAGCAGTTTGTTGTTTGACCGTACGTCGTTGCTTAAACATTATTTCTGAACAAACACCAAGTCTTCGTGGGATCGAACTTATTATATTACTTGTGACCGCGTACACTTGCGCAGTTAGTTTTCGAACCAACAAGGAGTTTAAAATTCTCATACTCTTGTATTAAAGTATCCATCCGAGATTCTTTAATATCTTTTGTATCCTCGTAATTAATAACCAATTTGTTCCACATTTCTTGTGCGGACTTGCATTTATTAATGCGTTTATACTCTTTTTCTGCAAGTGCACTAGTAAGAACCCTTTCCGCCTTAGTGGCAATATCCATTCGAATTTCTTCGTCGGGTGTATATTCACTAACTTTCTTTTCGACATCCTCACCGTCAACTTCTTTCGTAGGGAGGGCAACACCATCTTCTATGGCCATCCAAACTTTGACTCCTTGGGATCTAGCATAAATCCTAAATCTTGTTTTCCAAGTAGCAAAATTAGTGCCATCAAAAAGTGGTGGTCGAGAACTAGAAAGTCCTTCTCTGCAACCAATAGTATTTAAATAAGCCATCAAAAAGATGTCCTTTTTACGATTTAATATAGCGACTTTCACAATAGTCGATAAACCCGATAAAGATCTACTTTTTTTTGTATTTTCCGATTATCACAACAATCATAAAACATGGTTAAAAGCACTGCTCTGATACCAATTGATAGGTCCCGTATATGGGTTAGATAAGCTAGAAGGGGGGGTTGAAAAGCTTATCACCTTTTTAAAATTTAGAGCTTGGCTTTTTCGAAGTTTCTTTCCTCTTTTTAAAAAATTCGTTACTTGTAAGCAAGTAAATCGAGTGCGGAAGCAATTAAAAGAGAAAAGAAAATAACACGGTCGATTTTATCCTGGTTCGCGATGCCCGCAATCCCTAATGGAATCGAACACCCCTACTCCAGTCCCCGAGCTCCTCCCTGGATTCGAGATTTCTTCCACTATAAAGAAACTCCTTTATAGTAGGCGGAGAAGCCTTTACAATTCCTAAACCACTATTTATTTATCTTGGAGCAATACACACGCGTATTCTCCACACAATAAATAACAAATACCCACTTCAAGAATTATCTTGGAGCGTAACTCCCCGTTACCTCCTCAAAGACTTGTAGCAACCCTTTTACAAGACTATGTACTTTACAATTTTGCCGGTCTTGGATTTTAGGTCTTAGGTCTTGGGTCTTCCCTTTTCTTCACGGTGCGAAGGATACTAACTCCCCGTTAGTACGCCTAAGACTTGGGTCTTAGAACAAGAGTCACCTCACTTCACTTCACCTCACTGCAAAAATTAGAATACAAGTCTAACCAACATTCGATATAAGAGAGAGATATAATAAGTCCGTGCAAAACTAGTATGTTACGGTACTAGCCACGGGGACGCTATTACGCGTTAAAATAATTGATTCGTTATTAATTAAAGTCGAGCTCTTCACGTCGCCAAATGGAAAAACTACGTACTTTAGTGGTGTGTGCAAGTGGTGGTTAATTTAGATGTATAATAATATATTCAACTCGCAAAAGCGAGGACCGAAAGAAAAATATTCAACTCGCAAGTGCGAGGACCGAAAGAAAAATATTCAACTCGCAAGTGCGAGGACCGAAAGAAAAATATTCCACTCGCAAGTACGAGGACCAAATAAAATATGCAAGACAATAAATTAAACGTGAATGCAAGTACACAACAATTAATCACAACACAACTCACACGTACGGAAATGTAACTCGCTTATCTATAGGATAAAATGAGGGCCGCTATTATGCGTTAAATTAGTGCGAGAAAAGTAAACACGTAAAGAACACACACACAAACAAACAAGCAAGCAAGAAACAAGCAAGAAAATAACAAACAAAAAGCCTTAAAGGCTTCGACCGAATGGCCTAAACAAAATGGCCGAATGTTTTACAAAGTGTGGCCGAATATTACAACTTGTAAAAATACAAGTTCTTTTGGTCTTGTTCTTTTAAGTCCTGTTAAATAATTTTGAGCTCAAGATAAAGATTAAGGACTTGGTTGAACAAGAACTAAAAGTAAGCTACTTTTGATTTAAATGTAACAAGTTTTAAACCACTTAAGGTTAAAACAAGTTTAGCACTTTTTAACCAAAAATCAAAAGATAGTTTAGTATGGCCTTTTGACAAAGGACTTGGGGAAGCTTAGGATAATCTTTTAAGTGCTTCCAAGAACTTACAAGTTGCAAAAATATACACTAAACGAATCAACTTCAAGAACAAGTGTATATAATAGTAAAATGCAAGATTAAGTGAATATAAGTGTTTAAAAGTGTAGATCTAAACAATAAACACTTAATATTCAAGCCAACCCACCAAAAACACACACTAAACTATCTTAACAACCTTGACCTTAAAAAGGCTCAATCTCCTCTTTAATTAAGAGAAAGCTAAAAGGAAGAAAAGCTAGTAAACAAGCCAAAAACACACAAAAAGGGTCGCCGGAAAAGTCACCGGAAAATGGCCGGAATATAGATTTATGGTCGGACTTTTGGAGGCTCAAAAGGTCACCTATAAACTGATAAAACAAGGTCCTAAGACCACAAGAAGGTTGGTGACCAAAGGTGTGTGTTTAGGAGCAAGAATGGTGAAGAAAATCAAGCCTAAATGGTGATAGATCTTGAAATATTTTAGGCTTGAAGCATAGAAACGTGTTTTAGCTTTTGGCTACTGGCAAGAGAGTGTTTCTAGGCTAATTTCACCAGGATGTGTTTGGCTTTTGGGGGCTTAAAGAAATGGGGGTGAAAGGGGCTTTTTATAGACAAAAAGTAAGGATTTTTGATTTATTTAAATGATAAAAAGCACATGGCATAAAGGCAAGTGGGAGGAATCTTCCTCAAGGTCATATCAGCTGTAAGGAATTCAAATTTGCTGACAAAAACGTGCATAGGTGTCATTCCCTTTGCCGAAACGATTAAAAAGCGAAAAATGCGCGTACCGACGAGCCGAAATGGGTGTAATCGCAATAAATCGAAAAATCATTGAAAAATTATGAAATTTTGGGAATCCCCTGGAAATGTACCCAGAGGATTATGGTAAAAATTTCACCTTGAAATGAGTTGACCTTCTATGACTTTTAAGCAACCATTAAATCAATTACGTATCGATTTAAGGGGTCCCGGAAAAAAGTCATCCAAAATTTCCGAAACTTATTCTAAAATGTCCTATGGAGAAACTAAGGACATATCCAAGGTTTCAAGTAAAAAAGATTCATGGAAGTATTTTTACGAATGTTTCGAATGTTAAAAGGGCCTTCCGGAGCGACCAAAAAATTCATTTGTCTTTACCGACAACTAAGACAAAAGTTTTGACTTGAGAAATATTCGAACATAATATTCCTTATGAAATAATGACTATAAGGTCCAAGGAATATTTAATTTTGAATTTAAAAAGATTTTATCCGGATAAATAAGGATTTACAGGTTTTTCGGAATAAAATTTATTTAGGGTCTTTTGGCATGGCTTTTGGCAAGAAAAATTAAATATAAATATTATGTTAGTGTAGGTGCCCTAGTGGCAATACATTGTTTCTTGAATAAACCTTATGTCATTTGATTATTAAATACATGTATTTATTATGACTTTAATTACTGCGATATTTGTTAGCATAATAAATGTCCTTAGAATAATGATACACATTATATAGTTTAAGAATATAACTTGAATTTGAGATTATATAATATATCATATTCTTAAAGGTCCCTAGTATACATGACAATAATAATACATAAATAGACTATTATGTTTTTGACTGATAACCACATGGAGATACTAAAGTCAATACATAGTGATATGGGTTAAAAATAAGCCCTAAAGACACATTTAATGTGGCATTAATTAGACCCAATGTGGTCAAAGCATGGGGCTCACCAGTTGGGCCCAAACCCTATTTATGATATTAATTTCGTAATTAATATTAGGGGTAATAACCAGCTCAGCAATAAGAGTCAAATAAGGATATTACTCCTGCTTGACTTAGCCCCCAAGGCACCTACTTCAACAAGGAAACTGATTCCTACAAGGAAGGAGTCTAGAACCTTCCTCAAGGCGGTGACTTGCCCACCAAGTCACCTAATTCTACCACGATTCTAAGGCTTCCCAGCCTATATAAAAGGTCTGACCCCTCATCCTCAGAACTACGTTTTCGGCTTAATCCTCGAATAAGGACATACAAGCCACTGCGTCCTAGGTGAGCTCTCGCCGCCATAGCCTCGAGGGCACCATCACCTAGAACTACGTCTTCGCTTGATTCTCGATACGAGATACGTAGGCACTCTGTGAGGACCGATTAGTCTCGAACACGGAAACAACCATTAAAGCACGAAGCTCCCGAACCCTAGCATTAAATACAGATTCGTAACCTAGTTTTTATTTCACAACATTTGGCGCCGTCTGTGGGAAAAGACATCAACCATGGTAACTACACGAAGAACAGCACCAAGCTCTACCGAGGCTTTACCAATTAGCTCTACTCCGCCCATCACTGAGCAAGTACCCCCAGCAACAGGGGCGATCACTCAAACTCAAGTTTCTCAGCCTCCAGGGATGAATCCCCATGCTGAGAGAACATTACCCATGGTCGTCCATCCAAGCCAAGAAACTAGCTCTTTTTAGATGGTGGTTTCTCCTCTGGTTGATCCCAATCGCCCGTTACCACCAGGGGTATAGATCCATACTACGGATCTCCCCATGAATACCAACCCGATGTATGGTCTGCCTAACTACCATCCAATTACTCAAGGTCCGGGACCCAGTGGCCATGCTTTGCAGATTCGAGATCGAGAGTATGTTGACTACTCTGGCCCCTATACTGATGATTCATCGTCTGATGATGATGATCGTGATGAAGCCCTGAGGAGGCGACGTGCTAGCAGAGAACCAAGAAGGAGAACACAAGCTATCCATGATGGACGTACCCCCTTTGACATCTGCTGAGAGAATCAAGGCTCATGAGGCCGAGATTTTAAGGATAAATGAAGATATTGCAAGAGAACAAGCTAGGTTGAATCAAACTCAACCTCCTCCAACCTCAGGACCGATTCCCATTATAGACTTAGAGAGGTCTTCAAGAAGGCAGAGAAGGGCTGATGCCCCAACTGGAAGAACAACAAGGGTGGAAACCCCCAGGAGCAACCTCAAGGATCTGATGCCACTTGAGGATCCTGATGATCCCACACCCCAGTTTACCGAGGAGGTGATGAATACTCACATCTCTAGGAAGTTTAAGATGCCGACAATCAAGGCTTATGATGGAACGGGTGATCCCGCAAATCATGTCAGGACGTTTTGGAACGTACTGCTGTTGCAGCCTGCAAGTGACGCCTTGAAGTGTAGGGCGTTCCCTCAAACTCTGTCAGGCATGGCTCAAAGATGGTATAGCCATCTACCTGCAAATTCAATTGGCTCTTTTAAGGAGCTGAGCGCCGCTTTTGTTAGCCAGTTCATCAGCGGGAAAGTTCACGAAAAAAGTTCCGCGTCTCTCATGTACGTGGTGAAAGGGAAGAATGAAAACTTGAGAGACTACCTCAAGAGGTTTACTAAGGAGACATTGAACATCACTAATTTGGAGAATAAGGTGGCCATTGTAGCCCTGGAACACGGAACCACTGAACTATTCTTTAAAAGGTCATTGGCAAAACATCCTCCTGAAAACATGGCCGAGCTCCAACGAAGGGCTGACAAGTACATTAAAGCTGAAGATAGCATGAAGAAATAAGCCACAGTAAATGGAGGAGGAGGTAACAACGACTCCAAGAAGCGAAAGCAAGACCATAAGTATGATGACCAGGAGTATGATGCTAGGGACAAGTATCCCCGAACTAGCGAGGACTCCGACTATGCCCCTAAGATGAACCAAGGACCGATTTTCACCGAGTATGCAAGGTTGAATACTCCTAGGAGTCGAATCTTGTTGGGCATTGAGAAGGATAAGGATTTTCGATGGCCGAAGCCACTCAGGGGTGATCCCGCAAAGAGAAACAAGAATCAGTATTGCAGATTCCACAGAGATGTGGGGCATGACACTGATGATTGCAAGCAACTCAAAGATGAGATCGAGTTTTTAATCCGTAGAGGGAAATTGAGCCACTTCACTAAGGGTAAAGATCGTGTTAATCAAATTAGAGATTATAATAGAAGGGATGACAATCAAGATCGCAACCCACAGCTGTTATGATATAATTACGCAAGCGCACGTAGTCACAAGTAATATAAATTAAGTTCGTTCCACAGAGCTCTGGCTATGGTTCTATTCAGTAAATATGCCTATGCAACAGTGTATGGTTTTAACTCACTGCTAAGAAAAATAACAAATTGGGGTTGATTATCTAAATTATACTAAGATGCAAATTATAAATCTAAGAATTAACTAATTGACAAGAATTTAAATCGAATTACTTATATGAGAATAAACATGGAATCCTAGTTTCATCATCTACTTCACTTAGAGTTGCAGCCTTTAATTAAAACATGTGATGGGTTTGATATCTGATCGAATAACACGAAAAGAGTAAAAGTTACCTCTCGGTATACTAGTACCAATCTACGCATACGTCCACAAAAGAGATAGAAGATGAGTAGGCACCTTTTATGTTTAGACCCTATATCTCTATAGAATTTGAAAACATAAAGGTTGAAGCACAAGTTATCCACTTTGATCACATATGGTAGCATAATATCTCTATTAATGCCACAAATCATGATGTTCAAACATCAACCTATCCTATGCTAGCATGGCAAGTTCTAAATCTCAAGATTAGCAAGAGATTAACAAATTAGATGTTCGCGACGCACCTAAATTCAATAAGCACAACCATACAAGGATATCAAGTATTCACCACACATAAATCTTTAAGGCATGCAAACTACTAAGCTACATAGATAAATCCTCTAGGATCCCACGACAACGATTAGCCCATAATTGAACCGTTCATCGCCATGGGATTTGATGAAAACATGATATAAAATAAGATACGGAAGAAAGAAGTAATAATATTATTAAAATTAAGAGTTGAAAAAACAAATCTATAATCCAACGTATACAAAAGATGAAGTAGATCTAGATCCTTGCTTGTCACGAGCGTTGAATCATTTTCTTCTTTTCTCCCTTGCAGATCTCAGCTGGTTACAATAATAATGCGATGATCTCTAAATTACAATGCTTAGATGTGTTTTTATAGGCTCTAGATTTCTTGCCCAGCAAGAATTTATCTTCTATTACAATTAGAATTTAATTAAGGTGCTAAAAACTGCCCAAAATACAATTAGAACTTGAAAAGGGCAAAACAGTAATTTCCCAGCCATGCTTCACAAAGAATCCGTGCGTGATTTTATTCAGCACATTACTTGCACGTGCTTCCTATCCCAAGTTGTAGAAAATATCTCAAGCTTCGCGTGGGCAGTAAGATCGCTGAAAACGGACTTACAGAACTCCAGATATGGCCAAAATAGTGTAAGCTGCGCAGCCTTCCCAGAAAATCCGAATTTTAATCAATTTAATCTCCAAAAACGATAGAAGCATCCACCTTAATTAACATTCTCATAAATCTGCACAACTAAGCAAAACACATCAAAACTACAAGAAACTTGAGTCCAAGACAATCAATTTAAGCCGATTTAGAATGCTCCAAGTGGATATAAAATCCACTTATCACACCCCCAAACTTAAACCGATGCTTGTCCTCAAGCATAAACAATTACAACTAACTAACTAACTAGTACCACTTCCGTAGGTGATCACGGTTGCATTTGGCATATGCAACAAGCCCTTTAAACCCCTAGGCAGCCCTAGTGGACGAGTAAGGTCTCATGAGGGCCTATAGCGAATGTACCCACAAAATCCATTTAACCTAATGCAATGCAATGCAATGCATGAATGCAACTAATATGCAAATGCAATTAATCTAATCTACCATACCTTCAAATCCTCTCATGCCATATCAACTTAAGAATCAAAGTAAATACGCAATGTCTTGGTGTCGAAAGTGCAAGTATTCACATAGTCTACTCAATGAACATGCATAAGTCCTCACAAGCCCATGTCAAGTGTAAGAATAAGTTAGTAAACATGCTAAGCCTACAAGAGTACATCTTTGAGACAACACTCGGGATCTCATACGCAAGAACAAGCAAACACTCACAATCCACTCACCAAAAGAATATTCACTCAAGAACAGGGGTAAGTGTATCACTCAATTCCAACAAAATCATAAACACGCTTGACATTTGGTATCAATCTAACTCTTAACACAACATACATCAATGACGATAATCAAAAGGTCTTTATTTGGGTTGTAACGGGGCTAGGGACAAGGTATGTCAAATAAGCCAAAACAGGTGAAGTGTCAAAAGCTAGTAAGTACCATAATACATCATTCACAACACCATATTTCCCCCCACATAATTTTACTAAACAAACACTCGACTAGTCGACTGAAATAGGATCACAACAAACACAAACATGCTCTCATAATATTTTTCATTTTTTTTTCATATTTTTTTCTTTTTTTTCTTTTCTTTTTCTCTTTTGTTTTTTTTTTCTCTTTTTTTCTTCGAGAGCTAAATAGAACACAAACAATAATATAAACAATAACAATGATCCCATAATTTATTACATATGCCGACTATCAAGTAAACAAACCCAATTTCAATATTTCCCCCAAAAGTAAGACCAACAATAACCCTTCCTTGCACACCTTATTACTTCCTTAAGCACTCTACTAGCCTTTGACAATGTGGGTTCAAATTAAAGTAAGGCCAATACAAAAAAAAGGTCTGGGCAAGTAATGTGGTATGTCACCGAAAAATAGGATTAAGCTCAACGGGTTAACTAATTGATCATGTGAACATAGTGTGGTAATATGGGAAAATATGCGGTTATTCCTAAATGCCTTTATCATTTTAATCGTCAAATAATGTCATGCGTTTCAAGAAAGACCTCAAACAACTGCTAGCAATGCAAACAATCCGTGGACACTCAAGCAAACGAATAAATTGCAAATATGCAATATGCAATAAGGCTCAAAAACTCACTTGGTGGAAAAACATACTCAATCCCAAGCAAACATCTCTCTAACGCACCAACACTACTGGAAATACCCCCTACAACATCGGTTTTTGACCGATGTTAAAAGTCTGTCAGAACCGATGTCTTTGTCGGTGTAGATAAAGAGGGGGGTCTTTAACATCGGTTTCTGACAGATGTCAAAGATGTCTATAGACATCGGTTCCCGACAAGAAACTGATGTCTTTCCTACTATTTAATATCAGTTTTAATAGGAGAACTGATGTTTAATACTAGTTTAGACATTAGCAGATTAAATAAATGATGTTTAATACAATGTTTAACATCAGTTTTTGTTACAAAACCGATGTTAATATTTGTATATGTACCAACTTTAGCTTCGATTTATTACATAATGCTCGATAAATAATATACCAAAATCAAAAAGTCGATATGTCAAAACCAAATATGCATTCAATCGGTCAATTACATTATCCAATTCATCCAATATCGAAACTATTTACATAATCCAAACTATCCAATATAGAAACTACATTGACATAATATCTAAATTGAATAACTATAAGCACTCGGACTTCGGACATGTCACTACTTAGAATAGATCCCTTGGCAGCCACCGGGAATAGAGGGAACTGATTGAGTGAGTGACAAGTTGAGGCTGTGTATAAAGGAGTCGGGATAGTGCCTGACCATTGACCAAAACAAGCAAAATCAACCTTGCAGACCGATTATACCTGCACCAAATAAAACCCATTATTAATCAATATTAGAGTAAACTTGTATGCTGATACAAGTGCTAAGATTCTAATATTCTTGCAACTTGGTAAATTGATATGCCGATATCGATATCAACAACTGGATACCCCTAAAGTTTCATGTGGTTAAGAAAGCCAACAAGGCCTCAGTGACCATTCATTTATCATCAGTAAGATTTTGGGAAATCAATATGTAGTGGACATTTCACATTTGGGCTTTTCTTATTTCAAGTCAAAGACTTACCACAGGCAACCCTTCCATCAGCATTTCCAGTGCTTTTGCTAAGTTCGTGACCACCTGAACAACAAAAGAATGCAAGTCAATTGCTATAATTTACAGATGTAATACATTATGTGCTAAAAACACTCTAGACATCTGGTATAGTCTACCAGACTTCTCTATGTTGTCTCGTTTTTACAAACCTCTGTCAAAAGACTCGGTCAAAAGATGACTTATTAATATAAATACATAGTACAATAATATAAACACTGCAGATATAAAATTCTTAACTAATTTCCAAAATTTTCATGCATTAACTTAGTGAGCACAAACGGGTTCTATAAAAGCTTAAAATTAATAATTAGCTTTTAAGGAAACCTGACAGAGTACTTAAGGAAGAAAATTTACCATCCAAATGAGAACCCTACTCCTACTCCAGGGATGAGATGCATGATGTAGGATAAAGGTGGATTGTCTTCTCATAACCTTGTTTTTCTTTGCTATACAAAAAAAAAGAATATAAACAATCAGAATTGATTGGCACAATTGAAATACATGTATGTGCAGATATTACACTAACTGATCTCCATATAACGGGATCACGAAATGAGTCCTTATAATCATTATAAATGTAACACATTTCTTAATTAACTTGTCAGACAAACTATGATTACTACTAGTACTACCTTAGAGGAGTACGCTATCAAATTTTATGGAAACTACAGGAAAAAGGTAACATGGAACCTCAAACTGCAGATAGTTGACATGACTACTTTGTTGAGTCATCTTGATGTTATACGTGCATCATATACAAATTTATAGTGGCAGCAATACTGTGAAAGGTGAAATCAGTTCAGTAAAATTACTTGCCTTGAAAATTGCTTACATCCGAAACGCTTGCTAGATATTCCCATTTCCTCTAGCTGTAAATCTGTGAACAATCACATTAGAAAGAACATCATGGACTCATGCTACTTTTTTATTGCATATAGATTGCATTACAATGTGACAATGTGGCTGTTTAGAACTGAAGTTATGGATGTTGTTCTTCAAGTATGCAAACATATAGCAAATTCCATTACTGGAGTTGACAGGAAGTAGTTGCAAACTTGCAAACTGGATGGAATGCCTACCTTGCTCATAGCCAAACCAACAGCAAGACAACTATACAGAACATGAGTAATGCCAAGAACAAACAAGAAACGATTAAGCTGTTCAAGACATAAAGACAACAACTGCTTTGTTGTACCGACATTAACATAAATATACAAATATTTCTCTGAGGACTTTCATCAAACACTTAACATCATTACTTAACCCCTATTTCAGACCCATCAAATACCCAAAACCAAAACTTGGATATCCTTATTTAAATAATCAAATAACACCAAAACACAAAAAAAACCAAAGATTTAACTGCCCCAAAAAATGAATTCAAGAACCAAATCGAACCTGGGTTTCAGATTGTTGAAGAGAGAGAGAGAGAGAGCCTTGAGAAGGATATGGTCAGAGATATTTATTTCACACAAATCGAATCGAACGAGCTCCTTTGAAAGTTATTTAGCATAATCGAACCAATTCCTAGTTTGGTTCATTAAGGTTTGTGCTTTGAATTTGTGAGAGAAGGTGTAATTAGGGTTTACGATGGGTTGAGCGAGACAGGATGAGGAGAGGTGAGAGAGGGACGAGGGTCGAGAGAGAGGAGATACATAGATGGTGAGAGATGTACAGATATGGTGATAGAGATTTAGAGATTGTGTGAGAGCTGAGAGAGAGAGAGCAAGTGAGCGAGTGTTTGAGAAAAGGGGAAAGCGGGGGGAATAGAAATTTTTGTTTAAGGGGATAAATATTTGTGTAAGAAGAGGAAAGTGTGACACGGGTGTTTTTTCAATTTTTTAAAGATGACAATAAACATCAGTTATTTTAACAAGCGATGTCTGAAGAGTGTTTTGACATCGGTAATGTACCAACCGATGTCTAAAATACTTTTAACATCAGGTACATTTCTAACTGATGTTAAAAGTGTGATGTTATATCTATCAATTCTAGTAGTGCAACTTGTATTCAAAGCATGCAAACTAAATCATCTTGCACATATTCATGTCCTTCTAATCACTTACCACATTCAATAAGTCTACTAGCTTCAACTTACTAGTGTATGTGTGTGCACAAGAACAAAGCATATCATTTCTCAATCAAAAGCGTCAACAACACAAAATTCCTATCAAGCATGGGTGCAAATGCAAACTACTATGAACTCACATGATATACGAACATAAAAACAGAATGTCCTATATGAAACAAACGTAGATAACACGAACATATATGCATAATTTACTACTACTAATATGCAAAGCATGAAATCCTACATGAACAAATAATACAACAACAGCTACTAATCCCTCAAACCACCCCCAAACTTAAAATATTCAATGTCCACATTGAATGGAAGTAAATACAAGGGATAGCAGAAAACATACCTACTCGTCCTCCTCCTCGGAGGAATCAGAATCTGGCGGTGGATACTGCGTACGAGCTCCATAGACTGGCCACCTTGCCTGAATACCTGCATCTCTCAAAGCTGTAGCCATATCCTGAGCATACTCCTGGTTACAAGCATGTATAGCATCCATCCGCCTGTACAAACGCCTAAAGTGAGCATCCAAAACTCTAGGGACTCTCGAAACACGTGGCGGAGCGCCCGCTCCATGACCACTAGCACCAGCATCATTAACAATATAACCAAACCCCCTCGGATGTGGAACCCCACCTTGCCAATCAGGCATTCGATCAATAGACACATCAATAATGGTAGCCAAAGGTGACTGCAACTCCTCATCCGCACCCCAGATAACACCACTATCTTTACATAAACCAGCTATAACAGAAGCATGGGGCATCGATGATAGCGCATGAGACTTTAAAAACCGTAGAATATTCTGATGAACAATATAGGCTACATCAATGTACTTCCCCTTTAGAATGCCAAAAAGAAGAATCACTCTATCAACTGTGACCTCACCTATATGAGAAGTAGGCATAATATTCGCACAAAGAAATGCATACCATGCACGTGCAAATTTATTCAAAGCAGCAGACGAAAAATTAACCGGCTCAGTAGTTCCCAATTTATACTTCCAAACTGTACCCGGAACACATAACTCACGAACAATTGCCTCCAAATCCACATCCTTACTAGTCTTCCTTGCCCAATCTTCATCCCCCAAAAGCTTAGATGGTTGTCCCAAAATTGCACGAATAGCATCAACACTATAATCCACCTGTTTACCTCGAACCACACACACCTCATCCGGCTCACCTTTAGCATTTGCATAAAACTCCCTAACAACATTCACCGGAACCGGAGCAGGTGCCTTACAAATCTCTCTCCAACGTAACTCAATAATCACATCAACCAACCCATAATGACGAATTGGCAAAAACCCCCTTTCTTTCGCCACCGACCTTGACAACAACCGATTATACTCAACCTCCGCATCTGTAGAAGAAAATCTCTCCACCCTGCTGCTTGCGCGCGTGGAGGCAATTTGCCTCAATTGAAGATGTGCCCATGCAATTTGCGCATCAGGGCCGCAATTTGCTTCCAGGCCAGTTGCGCATACGCAAGTTGCGTGTTAGGGGCGCAACTTGCCTTCTAGACCAGAAACGCTGATGTAAGTTGTGTTACAGACCTGCAATTTTCTCAAAATTCAATTTTTTTTTTTTTACACTAATGCATGGGTTGCCTCCCACGAAGCGCTCGTTTAATGTCATTAGCTTGACATTCTTCCGAAAATCATGAACGAGATAAAACAGCGGCAACCTTCTCACGGTTTACCGTACCACCAAAATAAGGCTTAAGTCTATGTCCATTCACCTTGAACGAATCATCAATAGAACCTCTAAATATCTCCACTGCTCCACTAGGAAATACTTCCTTGACTGTAAACGGACCTGACCACTTTGATTTGAGCTTACCCGAAAAAAGTTTAAGACGAGAATTATAAAGCAACACCTGTTGACCCGACACAAATGACTTATGCACCAACTTCTTAGCATGCCACCTCTTAACCTTCTCCTTGTACATTTTCGCATTCTCATAAGCCTGTTCACGAAATCTTCAAGCTCATTTAACCGAAGTAGACGTTTCTCACCCGTAACCGAAATATCCAAATTCAATTTCTTCAACGCCCAATAGGCCTTGTGCTCTAGCTCGGCCAGCAAATGACAAGCCTTACCAAATACCAACTGATAAGGAGACATACCTAGGGGTGTCTTGTAAGCAGTTCTGTACGCCCAAACCGCCTCGTCTAACTTCAACGACCAATCCTTACGAGATGGATTCACCACTTTCTCAAGAATTTTTTTGATTTCACGATTCGAAACCTCCGCTTGACCATTAGTTTGGGGGTGATAAGCAGTGGCAACACGATGCGTCACATTATACTTTGCCATCAATGTAGTAAACTGACGATTACAGAAGTGTGTCCCCTCATCACTGATTATAGCTCGTGGAGTTCCAAAACGCGTGAAAATCTGCTTGTGAAGAAATTTCAGCACTACCTTAGCATCATTTGTTGGTAAGGCTTTCACCTCGACCCATTTAGACACGTAATCCACAGCCAGCAAGATGTACTGATTATTGCAAGACGAAACAAACGGCCCCATGAAATCAATTCCCCACACGTCAAAAATCTCAACTTCAAGGATAGTATTCAGAGGCATCTCATTTGTAATAACCCGAATTTTTCAAGAAAAGATTTTATTATTATTTCAATAATAATAATGTTTTCCTAAAATGAGGAGAAAATTTTTTTTTATTTATTTTATTATTCAATTATTTAATTATTTTCGGTTAAGTGGAACCGGGACCCTTTTAAAAAAATTTTTTGACTGAGTAGATACCTCGAGTCAATATTTTATTTGTGCAAAGATTTAATTTTGGAATGTGAAATTATTCAGTAAAGATTTTATTTTAAATTATTGAATAATTTAGAGATTTTAAAATCCTTAGAAAATGATTATCTTAATTATTTGAGGATTTGCAGAAACTACTCGATTAATTTATAATATCGAGAATTTGAGATTTTACTAAAACAATAGTGTTTGTAGTATTTTTATAAAGTCCTGTAAATTGTGAATTATGAATCACAATTATTATTTTTATGATTTGTTTTTATAAGTTATTAATATTTGTAAAATGCATATCAATTTAGAAAATTGAGATTTAATTCCAATTCTTTCTCCAAAAGTCTTTAAAAATATTCTAGTATTTAATTATGCTAGAAATTTTATTTTTACAAATTAGAGTTATTAATGTAAAATATTATTTAAAGTGCGTAGTAATTAAATGTATGGCTTTTGAATAGTAATGGGCAAAGCCCATTAGGGTTAAAAACATAACACAGATATATACATACGTATACACAAAGAGAGCCGCACAAAAATCAGATCGGGGGGGAGGGGGAAAGAAATCAGCGGGGAGGAAGAGAGAAATGAATTGGGGGTTTAAATTATATATGTATGTATGTATAAATCGTGTGTGTGTGTATAAACTGAGTGTGTGTGTGTGTGCGATTTGTGTGTGTGTGTGGGTGCAGCAACAGGTCGCGGGGGAGGGGAAGACCACCGCGCGGTGGCGGGTGGCCGGCGGTGGTGGCTCCGGAGAGCTCCGGCAGCTCGCGCAGCAGAGGGAAGCAGCGGGCAGAGAGAGAGAGAGAGAGAGAGAGAGAGAGAGGAGAGGCTGGACAGAGAGAGATTTCCGGGGAGATTCATGGTGGGTCGGACCGGAACGGAAATGGTATAATTTCGTGTCCACCTATTTAATTTCCGTATTTTAAAATTATTTAATTATTTTAATTTAGTTAGTTGTAAATTATGAGATGTATGTGTTAATTTTGATAATTAGTGTATATTGAATTTGGAGAAAATGGTTGTAATTTAATTAGTTTTAAATTGTGGTAATTAAATTAGATTTAATTACGAGGTTAATTATGGTGGTAATTAGTTAGTTTAAATTGAGAGGTTAATTATGGTGGTTTAATTAGTTTAAATGGAAAGCTTAATGTGGTAATGGGTATAATTAGACTAAAATTGTAAGATTATGATTATTGGTTGAATTTCCGATATTTAATTCGGAAGGTATGTTTGTAATTATAATTGTTGAGTTTAATTATGAGTCCGATTAAAGGTTCGGGTTAGTGATGGTTAATTGTTAAATTGCTAATTGTTAATTGTTAGTGAGTAATTATTAATTGTCGGATAATATATTTGGGTTAGTTGTCAAGTAATTGTTAAGTGTTAATTGCTAATTGTTAGTTTCCAATTGAAATTGTTAATTGCTAAGTGCTAAGTGCTAATTGTTATTGTCATATGAGGTATAGTTATAAGAGTTGGCTTATCGGTAAATGTCTATGTGCTAAATGGTATAAGTCGGGTCGTAGTAATTGTTAGAAGTCATAAGTGCCAACTACGTGGTGTTGGCTTAAATGTGGATAAACTTAGTTTACTTTTCCTTATGTGCTAGTTGCCGCATGTCTGGGCGGGTACTTTTCCTTATGTGCTAGTTGCCGCATGTCTGGGCGGGTACTTTTCCTTATGTGCTAGTTGCCGCATGTCTGGGCGGGTACTTTTCTTATTTGTTTACTTTTATGTTGCTGCAAGTTGAGGCAGCTTTTATTTTATCAAAAACAGGGTTATAAATTGTTTTGTTTGGCATGGAGGGGCTGTGCCCATAGTCCGATAAACGAATACTACATGCCGAAATTTTCTAAAAATCCCCTGCATTTTTTTAATTTATTTAACTTAGTTGATTTCAAGGGTTTAAAGGTATGATTTGGGTGTTAACTGTTTATGTGCATATGTGTTAAGGGAATTAATTCGAGGGTAATTATTGTCTCGAGGATTTACGTGCTAAGTGATTTAATTCAAGGATTTATGTGTTTCGAGGATTAATTGTGTTTTGAGGATTAGCTATTAATCAAGTTTTGTCGTAGAAGGTCAATGGTATTATAAATGTATAGGTTAAGTGAAGTTGACTAAATGGTGGTATAGGGTTATGATATGTTGGTACTAGGAAATGTTCACTTTATGAAAGGGGACTCTTCCCGTGTTGTTTGCTATTGCTAAATGTCTTATGTGCACTAAGTGGTATTAGAATAGTCAACTATAGGGAGGACACCTATAGTTTGACTTTATGTTATTTAGTGATAATCCCGAGTTTTGTCTACTCGATATACGAGGTATGACTGACACGTACTCGTAACCATTTCAGTACCATTAGGGCGAAATCAAATTGGAGCGACGTGCATCCAAAAGGAAGATCGAGACGTCAGGTAAGGTCCATGGAATTACTTGGACGAGGTGCGAAGGATTTGTTCGCGGTTTCTATTTTCTGCTAAGGACCAGAGGCAAGTTTACTATGCATACTCTATTGTTCAGAGTATATTTATTTTAAATATATGAAATGTGTTAAATAAGTTTTCAATCCATAATCGCGAGTTTTTCCAACCTTGTACTTCTTCTCCCAAATCATTGTATTCCTTGCTCTGCCAACAATATTAAATCCTGCTCGTGCAATAACCAAAACCCCATGGCTTATAATACTGTTGATGGGCAGTGATATTTTTATGGCTCTATATCTTGATTTATACGGTATATATATATATATATATATCTATAAACTTTTCGTACCATGGAAGTGGACTATATGTTATGAGGTATATATTTATGTATCGGAATAAGAAAGGCTCCAAGGGTAGAGCGTGTGTTGAGTTATCGAGCTTAGCCCGCGTGTCGGGGCTATTTTGTATTGTATGTTTTCGAAAACCCGGGCAAAGCTTTTAAAAAGAATTTCGCAATAATTAACCTAAAGGCAACATCACCAATAAACCGGTGTTTATTTAATTAATAGATGCTCCTGAAAGCATTTACTAATTAAATAAACCTCATTCGCCTAATTAAATTTATTTAATTAGATGAATATCATTTTCAAAACGCTTTCTTAAAATCACTTTGTCCCGGAGAAATAATAAAACAATTTAATGGAGTGATTCTATCTAGTATATTATTTATCGGAGATAGTTTATTTTCAATATGGATTAAAGATATTCCAATGGTTATACATTGGTTACTTTCAGCTTAAACCAGCTAGATTGATATCAATATATGTTACTTGAATGCTTATTAATTATTTCTTATTGACCGAGAGTCAGTAGTAGTTATTTGATAAAGTGGCCAAAGTTTTGAGACTGCTGGAGAGATTGTGTCTTGATTTCGGTTAGAAACATTCCAAGAGTTGTATTTGGGTGTTTTGAGGTTATTAAATATTCCAGTATTAATAGTAAGTATTATTTGAATATTACTTAATAAATGAATATTAATTTGAGTATTCTTTTAGAAAAAGGGATTATTGAATATTTATTATTTGTTACATAGTAGTCAAATATTTATTAAATACTCTAAGTGTTTTGAAGGTTATAAAATACTATTTAAAGGTTGTCTAAGGACTTTCATAGTCATTTAAAATATTATATTTTGAATCTATCTAGGTAAGCTACTTTTCAAGAACTTATATTTATATATGGAATTACCCTGTTGTGGTTACAAGCTTTAGGCGTAGCATTTTCCATGTGTGATCACAAAACCCTGTGTCGAGATTGATATCGGTACAAGTGTATATCTATACTTGAACTCTTTTGAACTCAAAACATTTTCGAAAACCCCCGGTCAGGTTTTACTCTCTTGCTCGTTTTCAAGAATTATCGGTCGACTGAGGTCGAACTTCAACTACTCGAATTTTCTATCAAAATGATTTTTTTGAAAAGAAAAGAAAAAGGGGACTCTGGCAGGTGTGGGAATCGTTGACGAACGATTCCCGGGATGTGTAAGCGGCCGTGAGCCAGGCGGTCCATCAATTATTATTCCGGCCCATGTGTTGCCGAAGGATGATTACGGATGTAGTTTTCATCGAGGGTGATTACGGATGTAGTTTTCACTCGGGGATAGTTACGGATGTAGTTTCTATCCTTCTACCGGTAGAGAAGACCCGCGGATTATTGGACTTGGATGTGGCGACTGATCATCGTCAATCCTTGTCAGGTTTTTATGTTTTCTTTAAGTCCCATCCTCCACTTTGGAAAAATACTCAAACACTGCTTCTTAGGCCTAAGTGCCAAGTAGCCGATAGTGTTGTTTTCAATTTTGAAAGATGATGAATTCATGCAGTATCTAGAACTGCAAGATTATTCTAACAGTAATGGCACGTGCTTGTGCACTTTTGTAATTATTCAAAAGATGAAAGATGGTTCATCGGTTATTGATGTTAAGTCCCAAATGTTTTGCTTCAAGAGCTTTGACTCTCTTCCTATCAGTTATTTTGGAGTTTAACTTATCAAGTGGTTAAAGAACTTATACCCGGTACATGATGTTGTTCTGTAAGGTGTTTGATGGAAATGACATACTTATATGTATATGCTTTCAGATTGAGAAATACTAAAAATGAAACCTTCTAATGGTTGGTTTGTATATGATGATAAGCAACTGTTCTAGCAGCATATTTTGAAAAGCCTTCTAAAAGATTAGCAATATTGTAGTGTACACTATTTCGCTAAGATATGAGGATTACTACGATTATTATAAACTTATCTGTTCATTGGATGTTGC
Organism: Kitagawia praeruptora; assembly: GCA_037693485.1. NCBI lineage: Eukaryota > Viridiplantae > Streptophyta > Magnoliopsida > Apiales > Apiaceae > Kitagawia > Kitagawia praeruptora. Next base: position 137,547,115 of record CM075351.1, on the reverse strand, counting down.
GTTAAACGTCATATTTTCTTTATTGAAGTTTCATTGTTGTAAATATTTCGAAATTGATATTAAGTACCGTTATATTTCGAAAACTCCATGTGTATATTGATATATATTGTTGTGCTCTATTAATACTTGCTGGGCAATTCTTTCGCTCATACTTGCTTGTTTTAAATATTAACCTTTTGATGTGCTAAAATAAACGACAATTAAAACCGCAAGCGCACGGCTCAATCTTTGAAATATTTTAGGTATCGATCCACGGAGACTAACATTTTCGCCAACCTTAATTTTAATTTAATCGAACTAGAACAATTTTGAAATTTGGGAAAATTCGATTTTATAACTTTTAATTACTAAAATGAAATCTATTTTAAACTAATTAATTAAAAGTGAATTATTCTAATTTAATTAAAACTAAACTAATTTAAAAAAAAAATTATTTACATAAAAGTTTTGGAAAAATTCGAGATGACTCGTTTGGAAATAAGACTAGCCAGAATTAAAACCAATCACAAGAATTTATCGAACTAAAATTTAGCAGACTCGGCCATTAAAATGCGAACTCAAAGCATAAAACGAAAGAACGCGCAGGCAACGTTACTTGGACTCAGAACTCAACATAAAAAAACCACAAAAGAACAAGACTCAGAACAAGACTCGCAACTCAGAATCCCCTGCAACACTCGGAAAACTCGCAGCACAAAAGAACACAAAAACGAAAACTCAGAACTCGACATTAGGAGTCTACTACGAACTCAGCACTACTTGACAGCAATTATAAACTAACAACGAAACTAAGGAAGCTGGTAAACTACAAGACTGGCGCAGAAAAGAAAAAATGAAACGACACAGCAACGAGACTTCTAAACAATTTGACACCAAAACAGAACTATAACGACTCAACAAACCTTCGACTAGACTAACTCAGCTACAACTCGAAAACTCAACAAAATACAAAGACACTCTAGCATCTACTCGGCAACACGACCAGGAACAAAGACTCAAGAACCTAATCAGCTCAGCTACGCAGAATTCATACATTACAAACAATACGGATTCAACTCGGCTACAAGAATACAATCCAGAACTCGGCAGAACAGCAATACACGCAAGAACTCGCAAAACAGAACAAACAGAACCATCAACTCGCAGTAAACTCGACGATCAATATTACAATTAAACTCAGCGAATCAAACTCGAATTAAAGCAAGGAACTCGGTAAAGCAAAATCCAACAAACGGAGAACTAAGAAACTACAAGAACCGAAACCAAAACGAAAGAGGGGGTGTTTGGATTGAAAGAAAAGGCAAGGTTAAGACAAAAGAAAACAAGCTGGGTTTGGGGGTTTTAATTTGAAATAAAACAAGGGAGCAGGAGTGTTTTTGTGTGTTTATTTGACAAAGAAAACAACAAAATGGAGCTGGGTTTGTGAGAATAAGAGTGAAACAGGGACAAACAGAGTCGAATTAACACATAAAAATAGGTAAATAAATGCTGGAAATTAATTAAGCTACTAATATTTTTGTGGTTTTTTTTTTTAAATTAAAAACGTAGGTAAAGAAATTAACTGTAAAATTAATATTATACTACACTATAATTTGGAATTAAAATGCCCAGAATAAAATTGATTTTTAAAGGGGCATAACTATGAATTAAACTACGAACACGAAATTAAAGTTTCGTTACTCTCAACCCCTAGTGGTTAGCATTTCGCTACTTTGTCCACTAAACGGATTTACGAAAGTAATGAAACAAGGCAACAATAATGAAAGAGCAAGACAAGGAATTAAAGGAAAATGGAAAATTGCATTTAAAATAAAAGAGGGTGTTTACAAAATTTAGAACTAAAACAAGAAATTAAATCTACCCTAAAACTACCCTACACTACACTAAGTTGAAAAATACAAGGGAAATGAGGGGGTATTTATAGGATAGAAATTAGGGTTTAGGGGCGGTGTGGGTTAATCTTGGCCCTACATTTGGTTTGTGTGGTGGTGTAATCCTAGCCATTAAAAGATTCCTTCCCCATTAAGCTTTAGTAGAGTGGATCTTGGCCATACACCTTTTTGGTGTGTTGGGATGATCTCCACCTTCCATGTGTCCTCCAAGATTCCCTTTCCACCAAACTCCTAATTCTTTTTCCTTTTTTTCTTTTTGGTCCTTTTTCTTCCTCTTTTTCCTTTCCTTGCACTTTATTTCTCTATTTTGCCATTTCTTTATTTATTCACGAATTTCCTGAAATGCAACAAAATAAATTATTAAAATACGAGTTCAAGCAATAAATAGGTAATAAAAATATGCAAAAATATGCACTTATCACCTTTCAGAGGAAGGTAGATGTTTGAGGCTTATCTGCATGGCTCAGAAGAAGCAGGCAGTACGCCCTTATGAAGATGATATGATCCAGAACATAGATAGCTGGAATAAGTTATATGTAAGTACATTGATGTGTAATATATATTACTTTGTACTAAGTAGTACTAGTTGCTGGTGTACTTCCCAACGAAGCTATACTAGTAGTATAAGATTTTTAAGACATAGTGCGATGTAATAGAATGGATGTAATAAAGATGTAAAGATTTTAGTTCTTGTTTCTAGCCCTATGACCTAAAAGATGCTTGGTGGTTGGGGTCGCAGAGTTATATTTCAGTTTTAATGATTACAGATGGTTTAATGTTGTTAAACAGGTAATTTGATGTTAAGGATTTCCGCGTGACGATCAAATCCCTGACCCCGGATTTGGGGCGTTACAGAAATGGTATCAGAGATTAGGTTATAGTAAACTAGAAACGAGAGTGAGTAGGAGTGGGTATAGTTATGTGAGAACGTCAGAACTCATGTAGAGTTCATGTTGGACTATTGGATATAGTACCAATGATTAAGATAAGATTTTGAGGAATATGTTGAGGTAGACTTCACTTCTTGTGGTGATGGATGTCTGCTAAAGAACTCTTAGAGACAAGTGTTGGTTGGCAGGGGCATAGAGCGCCCGAGGCCTAAATTTAAGATGATTTTAGGGGATTCATGGAGGCAGTTATGTATTCCCCGAACTATAGGGAATTTCAATATGATGGTGAATGATAGAAAGATGACATCTAGTATTATGGCAAAGTTGAGGTTGGTCAATAAAGATGAAATATGTTTTAAGAACCAAGACGGACTGAGAAAGTCTGAGAAAGACTAGTACGAAGGTTGTTATGCCAAAAGGGATAAGCTTAAGTTGCACACGGAATTGTCATGAGGACAGGAACATGTGGTATAAATACGGTTATAATGGTGGCTGGATCTAAGTATGTATTTCCAGCAATGTTCCAGAATATCGCCCATTCGACACGTGGAATTCGTCGTTGCTAGGGGCGACACCGGTATCGAAGTCTTCTCAAAGAATAGAACGCTTGCGTGAGATGTTTGCGCCGAGTCGAATAGAACTCCTTAATATCGTAAAATGCCGATGGTTGAATCTCTAGCGACTATTACGAGTCGACGATGACGTCGGTTATCGAGCACCTTAGGGTGTGCGTGGAAAAGAAGAGCGCTACAATCGAACAATTATCCGTCAGAGGAGCCGACATGAAAGGCATCCGTGGAGACCTTGGCATTACCCCCCTTAATGAATCATTATGATTATTTCCCCAATCTGAATTATTTGATATTTCCCCATTTGCAACTCATGTTTATTATCTCCCCAATGTGAATTATTTGACACATCCCCGTGCATAAATTATTTTAATTACCTCCCCAATATATGAATTATTTGACATCTCCCCATGTGTAAATTGTTTTGATTACCTCCCTAATCCATTATCTATCCTGACATCTCTCCAAGAGAGAATTTTGATAAAGAATATACTCCCTCTTCAAAGTTGTTCTTCAATACTCGTGTTAAACCATATTTAATTTCGATTGTGCCAGAAGCTGTCATTATTCCTACCTTCAGATTTCTGAAGCCCTATCGAATGATGTTATTTCAAATTTCCACTTTCCTCCAATAGTGGATGATTCTATGGTGATATAGCACCACTTGATTATTGAATACCAGTATCTTTCTGGTTATCCTTTTTTTTGGAAATCACACCTTTGGAATCCGTTCAATTCAACTCCAAGGTGTCCCTTGAGAATTAATTGTCAAAATACGATAATTATTAACTTGACTTTGAATTGCTTTCATACTTCTCAACTTCCACTGAGACGAACAACCCTATACATATAGGGGCCACAAGGACCATCTGTCTGTGTGATAGAAGTCTGATGGGACGCCATCACTTGTGTGTTGTGAAATACAAGAAGGCTAATTACCTTTAGTAATGTCTCAACTGAGACACGCAACGTGAGTTCTCTTGATCATATTGATCTCTCGGTAAATTCCCTCATCTCAAATAAGGTTGACTTTAACACTCATAACCTTATGATCACCAGTGTGTAACAATTGCCTTGATATGACAGCTATCTTTTCAAAGCTCCATTATTCTTATTATCTCTAATGAATTTCAAGGGGAGGCCAACCAGGTCGGCCAAGTCATAAATTCGCTGATAGAAATTAGATTCGAACGGAATCGCCAAGAGCAGGAGCGAATTCCAACACGAATAGAATATCAGTGATGTATAGCTAGAATTGGTTCGCTCTCTCTCTCTCAAGAATGTTATGTGAATAGAGTCAGTGAACTCTCTCTCAAGGATAGTATGATAATGGAAAGTTGGGAAAGACGTATATGTGAAAGGAATAATGGTGGGTTATAAGACTCCAACGATAATTGTGTCAGATAGAGAATCGAGGTTTGAATTGAGATATTGGAGAAGTTGTTTACGAAGAGACACTATCTCCTGTTTTGCAGAATAAGTGTTGATGATAAAAGAGTTAAGGAATCCCAGTAGTGGCCTTAGCTGATTCCGTGGACGGAATCCTTTTAAGGAGGGTAGACTGTAATAACCCGAATTTTTCAAGAAAAGATTTTATTATTATTTCAATAATAATAATGTTTTCCTAAAATGAGGAGAAATTTTTTTTTTATTTATTTTATTATTCAATTATTTAATTATTTTCGGTTAAGTGGAACCGGGACCCTTTTAAAAAAAAATTTTGACTGAGTAGATACCTCGAGTCAATATTTTATTTGTGCAAAGATTTAATTTTGGAATGTGAAATTATTCAGTAAAGATTTTATTTTAAATTATTGAATAATTTAGAGATTTTAAAATCCTTAGAAAATGATTATCTTAATTATTTGAGGATTTGCAGAAACTACTCGATTAATTTATAATATCGAGAATTTGAGATTTTACTAAAACAATAGTGTTTGTAGTATTTTTATAAAGTCCTGTAAATTGTGAATTATGAATCACAATTATTATTTTTATGATTTGTTTTTATAAGTTATTAATATTTGTAAAATGCATATCAATTTAGAAAATTGAGATTTAATTCCAATTCTTTCTCCAAAAGTCTTTAAAAATATTCTAGTATTTAATTATGCTAGAAATTTTATTTTTACAAATTAGAGTTATTAATGTAAAATATTATTTAAAGTGCGTAGTAATTAAATGTATGGCTTTTGAATAGTAATGGGCCAAGCCCATTAGGGTTAAAAACATAACACAGATATATACATACGTATACACACAGAGAGCCGCACAAAAATCAGATCGGGGGGGAGGGGGAAAGAAATCAGCGGGGAGGAAGAGAGAAATGAATTGGGGGTTTAAATTATATATGTATGTATGTATGTATAAATCGTGTGTGTGTGTATAAACTAAGTGTGTGTGTGTGCGATTTGCGTGTGTGTGTGGGTGCAGCAACAGGTCGCGGGGGAGGGGAAGACCACCGCGCGGTGGCGGGTGGCCGGCGGTGGTGGCTCCGGAGAGCTCCGGCAGCTCGCGCAGCAGAGGGAAGCAGCGGGCAGAGAGAGAGAGAGAGAGAGAGAGAGAGAGAGGAGAGGCTGGACAGAGAGAGATTTCGGGGGAGATTCATGGTGGGTCGGACCGGAACGGAAATGGTATAATTTCGTGTCCACCTATTTAATTTCCGTATTTTAAAATTATTTAATTGTTTTAATTTAGTTAGTTGTAAATTATGAGATGTATGTGTTAATTTTGATAATTAGTGTATATTGAATTTGGAGAAAATGGTTGTAATTTAATTAGTTTTAAATTGTGGTAATTAAATTAGATTTAATTGCGAGGTTATTTATGGTGGTAATTAGTTAGTTTAAATTGAGAGGTTAATTATGGTGGTTTAATTAGTTTAAATGGAAAGCTTAATGTGGTAATGGGTATAATTAGACTAAAATTGTAAGATTATGATTATTGGTTGAATTTCCGATATTTAATTCGGAAGGTATGTTTGTAATTATAATTGTTGAGTTTAATTATGAGTCTGATTAAAGGTTCGGGTTAGTGATGGTTAATTGTTAAATTGCTAATTGTTAATTGTTAGTGAGTAATTATTAATTGTCGGATAATATATTTGGGTTAGTTGTCAAGTAATTGTTAAGTGCTAATTGCTAATTGTTAGTTTCCAATTGAAAATTGTTAATTGCTAAGTGCTAAGTGCTAATTGTTATTGTCATATGAGGTATAGTTATAAGAGTTGGCTTATCGGTAAATGTCTATGTGCTAAATGGTATAAGTCGGGTCGTAGTAATTGTTAGAAGTCATAAGTGCCAACTACGTGGTGTTGGCTTAAATGTGGATAAACTTAGTTTACTTTTCCTTATGTGCTAGTTGCCGCATGTCTGGGCGGGTACTTTTCCTTATGTGCTAGTTGCCGCATGTCTGGGCGGGTACTTTTCCTTATGTGCTAGTTGCTGCATGTCTGGGCGGGTACTTTTCTTATTTGTTTACTTTTATGTTGCTGCAAGTTGAGGCAGCTTTTATTTTATCAAAAACAGGGTTATAAATTGTTTTGTTTGGCATGGAGGGGCTGTGCCCATAGTCCGATAAACGAATACTACATGCCGAAATTTTCTAAAAATCCCCTGCATTTTTTTAATTTATTTAACTTAGTTGATTTCAAGGGTTTAAAGGTATGATTTGGGTGTTAACTGTTTATGTGCATATGTGTTAAGGGAATTAATTCGAGGGTAATTGTTGTCTCGAGGATTTACGTGCTAAGTGATTTAATTCAAGGATTTATGTGTTTCGAGGATTAATTGTGTTTTGAGGGTTAGCTATTAATCAAGTTTTGTCGTAGAAGGTCAATGGTATTATAAATGTATAGGTTAAGTGAAGTTGACTAAATGGTGGTATAGGTTATGATATGTTGGTACTAGGAAATGTTCACTTTATGAAAGGGGACTCTTCCCGTGTTGTTTGCTATTGCTAAATGTCTTATGTGCACTAAGTGGTATTAGAATAGTCAACTATAGGGAGGACACCTATAGTTTGACTTTATGTTATTTAGTGATAATCCCGAGTTTTGTCTACTCGATATACGAGGTATGACTGACACGTACTCGTAACCATTTCAGTACCATTAGGGCGAAATCAAATTGGAGCGACGTGCATCCAAAAGGAAGATCGAGACGTCAGGTAAGGTCCATGGAATTACTTGGACGAGGTGCGAAGGATTTGTTCGCGGTTTCTATTTTCTGCTAAGGACCAGAGGCAAGTTTACTATGCATACTCTATTGTTCAGAGTATATTTATTTTAAATATATGAAATGTGTTAAATAAGTTTTCAATCCATAATCGCGAGTTTTTCCAACCTTGTACTTCTTCTCCCCAATCATTGTATTCCTTGCTCTGCCAACAATATTAAATCCTGCTCGTGCAATAACTAAAACCCCATGGCTTATAATACTGTTGATGGGCAGTGATATTTTTATGGCTCTATATCTTGATTTATACGGTATATATATATATATATATATATATCTATAAACTTTTCGTACCATGGAAGTGGACTATATGTTATGAGGTATATATTTATGTATCGGAATAAGAAAGGCTCCAAGGGTAGAGCGTGTGTTGAGTTATCGAGCTTAGCCCGCATGTCGGGGCTATTTTGTATTGTATGTTTTCGAAAACCCGGGCAAAGCTTTTAAAAAGAATTTCGCAATAATTAACCTAAAGGCAACATCACCAATAAACCGGTGTTTATTTAATTAATAGATGCTCCTGAAAGCATTTACTAATTAAATAAACCTCATTCGCCTAATTAAATTTATTTAATTAGATGAATATCATTTTCAAAACGCTTTCTTAAAATCACTTTGTCCCGGAGAAATAATAAAACAATTTAATGGAGTGATTCTATCTAGTATATTATTTATCGGAGATAGTTTATTTTCAATACGGATTAAAGATATTCCAATGGTTATGCATTGGTTACTTTCAGCTTAAACCAGCTAGATTGATATCAATATATGTTACTTGAATGCTTATTAATTATTTCTTATTGACCGGGAGTCAGTAGTAGTTATTTGATAAAGTGGCCAAAGTTTTGAGACTGCTGGAGAGATTGTGTCTTGATTTCGGTTAGAAACATTCCAAGAGTTGTATTTGGGTGTTTTGAGGTTATTAAATATTCCAGTATTAATAGTAAGTATTATTTGAATATTACTTAATAAATGAATATTAATTTGAGTATTCTTTTAGAAAAAGGGATTATTGAATATTTATTATTTGTTACATAGTAGTCAAATATTTATTAAATACTCTAAGTGTTTTGAAGGTTATAAAATACTATTTAAAGGTTGTCTAAGGACTTTCATAGTCATTTAAAATATTATATTTTGAATCTATCTAGGTAAGCTACTTTTCAAGAACTTATATTTATATATGGAATTACCCTGTTGTGGTTACAAGCTTTAGGCGTACCATTTTCCATGTGTGATCACAAAACCCTGTGTCGAGATTGATATCGGTACAAGTGTATATCTATACTTGAACTCTTTTGAACTCAAAACATTTTCGAAAACCCCCGGTCAGGTTTTACTCTCTTGCTCGTTTTCAAGAATTATCGGTCGACTGAGGTCGAACTTCAACTACTCGAATTTTCTATCAAAATGATTTTTTTGAAAAGAAAAGAAAAAGGGGACTCTGGCAGGTGTGGGAATCGTTGACGAACGATTCCCGGGATGTGTAAGCGGCCGTGAGCCAGGCGGTCCATCAATTATTATTCCGGCCCATGTGTTGCCGAAGGATGATTACGGATGTAGTTTTCATCGAGGGTGATTACGGATGTAGTTTTCACTCGGGGATAGTTACGGATGTAGTTTCTATCCTTCTACCGGTAGAGAAGACCCGCGGATTATTGGACTTGGATGTGGCGACTGATCATCGTCAATCCTTGTCAGGTTTTTATGTTTTCTTTAAGTCCCATCCTCCACTTTGGAAAAATACTCAAACACTGCTTCTTAGGCCTAAGTGCCAAGTAGCCGATAGTGTTGTTTTCAATTTTGAAAGATGATGAATTCATGCAGTATCTAGAACTGCAAGATTATTCTAACAGTAATGGCACGTGCTTGTGCACTTTTGTAATTATTCAAAAGATGAAAGATGGTTCATCGGTTATTGATGTTAAGTCCCAAATGTTTTGCTTCAAGAGCTTTGACTCTCTTCCTATCAGTTATTTTGGAGTTTAACTTATCAAGTGGTTAAAGAACTTATACCCGGTACATGATGTTGTTCTGTAAGGTGTTTGATGGAAATGACATACTTATATGTATATGCTTTCAGATTGAGAAATACTAAAAATGAAACCTTCTAATGGTTGGTTTGTATATGATGATAAGCAACTGTTCTAGCAGCATATTTTGAAAAGCCTTCTAAAAGATTAGCAATATTGTAGTGTACACTATTTCGCTAAGATATGAGGATTACTACGATTATTATAAACTTATCTGTTCATTGGATGTTGCGTTAAACGTCATATTTTCTTTATTGAAGTTTCATTGTTGTAAATATTTCGAAATTGATATTAAGTACCGTTATATTTCGAAAACTCCATGTGTATATTGATATATATTGTTGTGCTCCATTAATACTTGCTGGGCAATTCTTTCGCTCATACTTGCTTGTTTTAAATATTAACCTTTCAGAGGAAGGTAGATGTTTGAGGCTTATCTGCATGGCTCAGAAGAAGCAGGCAGTACGCCCTTATGAAGATGATATGATCCAGAACATAGATAGCTGGAATAAGTTATATGTAAGTACATTGATGTGTAATATATATTACTTTGTACTAAGTAGTACTAGTTGCTGGTGTACTTCCCAACGAAGCTATACTAGTAGTATAAGATTTTTAAGACATAGTGCGATGTAATAGAATGGATGTAATAAAGATGTAAAGATTTTAGTTCTTGTTTCTAGCCCTATGACCTAAAAGATGCTTGGTGGTTGGGGTCGCAGAGTTATATTTCAGTTTTAATGATTACAGATGGTTTAATGTTGTTAAACAGGTAATTTGATGTTAAGGATTTCCGCGTGACGATCAAATCCCTGACCCCGGATTTGGGGCGTTACATCATTCCTCCTAGAAATATTACCAACCCTTTGACATCGATCACAACTCATCACGAACCTATGAGAATCTTTAAACAGAGTCGGCCAATAGAATCCCGCTTGAAGTACTTTTTGAACTGTTTTATCACCACCATAATGGCCTCCATATGTGGTAGAATGACAATCATGCAAAATACGTTCCGTCTCACTATAAGGAATGCACCTCCTCAAAATCTGATCCACACCAAGCTTGAACAAGAATGGCTCGTCCCAACGGTACCACTTCACATCATGTAAAAACTTCTTCTTTTGAGCAGAAGAGAATTCCGGAGGGATGACATTACTAACAAGATAGTTCACATAATCTGCAAACCATGGCTCTTCATCTTGCACTACAAAAAGCTGCTCATCTGGAAAAGATTCATTAATAAGGGATTTGTTATGCGAATCCATACCGTGGTCCTCCAAGCGCGAGAGATGATCCGCCACTTGATTTTCTGTGCCTTTCCTATCTTTGATTTCCACATCAAACTCTTGCAATAGAAGCACCCAACGAATCAATCTAGGCTTTGAATCTTTCTTCGACATGAGATATCGAATAGCAGCATGATCCGTATAAACAATTACCTTCGTACCAAGCAAGTAAGATCTGAATTTCTCGAAAGCATAAACAACTGCTAGCAACTCCTTCTCCGTAGTAGTATAGTTAAGCTGTGCATTATTGAGGGTTTTACTAGCATAGTAAACCACATGAAAAATTTTGTCCTTCCTTTGCCCAAGCACAGCTCCAACAACATAGTCACTAGCATCACACATAAGATCGAACGGTTCCTCCCAATTAGGTGCAATAATGACTGGTGTAGTAGTCAGCTTCTTCTTCAAGAGCTCAAAAGCTACAAGGCACTCATCATCAAATTTGAAAGGAACATCCTTCTCCAGCAGGTTGCACAAAGGTTTAGAGATTTTCGAGAAGTCTTGAATGAATCGCCGATAGAATCCCGCATGACCAAGAAAACTGCGAATTCCTTTAACGGAGATAGGTGGAGGAAGATTTTCAATTGTCTCCACCTTAGCCCTATCCACTTCAAGCCCCTTGCTAGACACCTTGTGCCCAAGAATAATTCCTTCTTGCACCATAAAGTGACACTTCTCCCAATTAAGTACCAGATTAGTCTCCACACAACGTTTCAATACCAAGCCAAGATTATGCAAGCACTCGTCATATGAAGTACCAAAAACTGAGAAGTCATCCATGAAAACCTCCACATTAGTGCCAATCATATCTGAGAAAATAGCCATCATACACCTTTGAAAAGTAGTAGGAGCACCACAAAGTCCAAAAGAAACTCGACGAAAAGCAAAAGTGCCAAAAGGACATGTGAATGTGGTCTTCTCTTGATCTTCCGGAGCAATGCAAATCTGATTATAACCAGAATAACCATCAAGCAAACAATAATACTCGTGTCCAGCCAACCTGTCTAACATCTGATCAATGAATGGAAGAGGAAAGTGGTCTTTTCTTGTGGCTTTGTTGAGCTTCCGATAGTCCATGCAAACTCTCCACCCCGTGACTGTCCGAGTAGGGATGAGCTCATTCTTCTCATTAACAACAACTGTCATGCCTCCTTTCTTTGGCACACATTGAACCGGACTCACCCAAGAACTGTCTGAGATAGGATAGATAATACCAGCATCTAACCACTTAAGAATTTCCTTCTTCACCACCTCTTTCATAATAGGATTAAGTCTTCTTTGATGTTCAATAGTAGGCTTAGCTCCTTCCTCTAGCAGAATTTTATGCATGCAATAAGAAGGGCTGATTCCCTTGATATCTGCTATGGTCCAACTAATTGCTGACTTGAACTCCCTCAAAATTCGCAAGAGCTTTTCTTCCGCACTAGCTGACAAGTTAGAAGCAATAATAATAGGTAATGTAGATGCATCACCAAGAAAAGCATACCTCAAGTGCTCAGGAAGTGGTTTGAGTTCAAGTGTAGGAGCTTCCTCAATAGATGGTTTAAGACGCCCTTCAAAATTTTTCAACTCTGCTAACCCAAGTGATTCAAAAGGCATGTCAAATCTCTTTCTCCACGGAGCTGAATTTAACTGTTGTAATTGCTCGGTTATATCTTCTTCTTCAAAATCAGCCTCACCAACTAAAAATTTTTCCAAAGAATCAGACTTTAACAACTGCTCAAGCTCCCTAGTAACTACAGAATCAACAAGATCCACCTTCAAGCATTCTTCTTCATCTGAGGGGAATTTCATTGCATTGAAAACGTTAAAAGTGACATTCTGATCTTGCACCCTCATGGTGAGTTCCCCTTTTTGCACATCAATCAAAGTCTTTCCTGTAGCCAAGAACGGTCTTCCCAAGATTATAGGAATCTTCTTATCTTCTTCGAAATCCAAGATCACAAAATTAGCAGGAAATATGAGTTTATCAACTTTCACCAAAACGTCCTCCACTATGCCTCTAGGATATGTGATAGATCGATCAGCCAACTGCAAAGAGATGTTAGTTGGCTTTGGCTCCGGTAGACCAAGTTGCATGTAAACTGACAAGGGCATGAGATTGATGCTAGCTCCCAAATCACACAAACACTTGCTGAAAGAAAGATTGCCAATAGTACAAGGGATGGTGAAACTTCCCGGATCTTTAAGCTTAGGTGGCAACTTCTGTTGCAGAACGGCACTACACTCCTCCGTTAGAGCAATGGTCTCTAATTCATTGAGCTTCAATTTACGAGAAAGAATACCCTTCATGAACTTGGCATAGCTCGGCATCTGTTCAAGAGCTTCCGCAAAAGGAATGTTAATCTGCAACTTCTTGAATACCTCTAAAAACTTAGCAAACTTCTTGTCTAAATTCTGCTTCTGGAGTCTTCTAGGATATGGAGGAGGAGGGTAGATCTGAGTAGACTGCTCCACAGAAGCTTTAACAGGTTCCTTGTTCTTCTCTACTTCACCATCTAGCTCATCAGCTACTAAGTCAGATTTCTCAATTTCGGGCACTGCAGATTTTTCAACTTGCTGATTGTGCACTTCTTCATCTTCTTTAGCGGCTGATTTAGGATCTGATGTAACCTTTCCCGATCTCAAAGTCACAGCCTTCACCTGCTCCTTGTTGTCCCTCCTACCTGGATTTGCTTCCATATCACTAGGAAGAGTTCCTTGAGGCCTACTAAGTAAGGCACTTGCAATCTGTCCCAGCTGGGTTTCCAAGACTTTCTGGCCAACTTGTAGGTTCTTTACCGCTATCCACACATCATCTGATTTATCATTAGATGATTGCCCCATATGAGCCTGGGGTTGTTGCTGCTGAAATCCAGGAGGTTGATATGGTGCCCTTGGAGCATAAGGCTGTTGATAGCCTTGATTGAATGGCTTCGCTTGCTGATAAGATTGTTGAGCATTCTGATTGTTGCTCTAGCTGAAGTTGGGATGATTTCTGTTATTAGGATGATAAGTAGCTGGAACTGGTGCATTAGATCTCTGGAAATTACTCACGAACTGTGCTGATTCAGAAGAGATAGCACACTGATTTGTCTCATGTGCGCCCGCACATAGCTCACAAACACTAGCCACCTGCTGTACTCCATAATTTGTAAGAGCATCCACCTTCATAGCAAGAGCCTTCAACTGAGCTGTAATCATTGAAGCTGTATCTACTTCCAAAATTCCTGCTACCTTGCCTTGAGATAGCCTTTGGGTTGGATTTTGATATTCATTAGCAGCCATCATCTCTATAAGTTCATAAGCTTCATCATAGCTCTTCGCCCACAGAGCTCCACCTGATGCTGCATCTAGCAAAGGCCTAGACTGTGCTCCCAACCCATTGTAGAACCCATTAATAACCATCCAATCAGGCATGCCATGATGAGGACACTTGCGTAGCATCTCCTTGTAGCGTTCCCAAGCCTCACACAAGGTCTCGCCAGATTGCTGTTGGAATTGAGTCAACTGGTTCCTTAATGCTGCAGTTTTCGCCATAGGGAAGAATTTAGTAAGGAACTTCTGAGCAAGATCTTCCCATGTAGTAATGGAACCAGGTGGCAAAGAGTGTAGCCAGCTCTTAGCCTTATCCCTCAGAGAGAATGGGAAAAGCCTCAACTTGATAGCATCATCCGTCACACCATTACATTTGAAAGTGTCGCAGATTTCGATAAAGTCCCGAACATGCATGTTGGCATCCTCCGTAGGAGCTCCCCCAAACTGAACTGAATTCTGCACCATCTGAATTGTGCCCGACTTGATTTCAAAATTGTTCGCTGCAATAGCTGGCCTAATAATGCTAGACTGGATGTCATTGAGTTTCGGCTGAGAATAGTCCTTCAAAGCCTTGACTACTGCTGCTGCGTCACCCATCTCTATAGTAGTTTCAGTTTCCTCTTTCTTATCCTCTATATTCTCTACAAAACCGTCTTCTGCCAGGTCTTCCAAACGAGCTTGTAAGCGAGTTCGCATACAAACTTAAGTACCTGAAACATCACGAATCAAACAAACTAAGTAAGAATCCGAGTCAGTGAACGCTAACGACCACTGATGACAAGTACATAAACTAAAATAAAAACACCGATGATCCCCGGCAGCGGTGCCAAAAACTTGTTATGATATAATTACGCAAGCGCACGTAGTCACAAGTAATATAAATTAAGTTCGTTCCACAGAGATCTGGCTATGGTTCTATTCAGTAAATATGCCTATGCAACAGTGTATGGTTTTAACTCACTGCTAAGAAAAATAACAAATTGGGGTTGATTATCTAAATTATACTAAGATGCAAATTATAAATCTAAGAATTAACTAATTGACAAGAATTTAAATCGAATTACTTATATGAGAATAAACATGGAATCCTAGTTTCATCATCTACTTCACTTAGAGTTGCAGCCTTTAATTAAAACATGCGATGGGTTTGATATCTGATCGAATAACACGAAAAGAGTAAAAGTTACCTCTCGGTATACTAGTACCAATCTACGCATACATCCACAAAAGAGATAGAAGATGAGTAGGCACCTTTTATGTTTAGACCCTATATCTCTATAGAATTTGAAAACATAAAGGTTGAAGCACAAGTTATCCACTTAGATCACATAGGGTAGCATAATATCTCTATTGATGCCACAAATCATGATGTTCAAACATCAACCTATCCTATGCTAGCATGGCAAGTTCTAAATCTCAAGATACACTATCGTTTAGCAAGAGATTAACAAATTAGATGTTCACGACGCACCTAAATTCAATAAGCACAACCATACAAGGATATCAAGTATTCACCACACATAAATCTTTAAGGCATGCAAACTACTAAGCTACATAGATAAATCCTCTAGGATCCCACGACAACGATTATCCCATAATTGAACAGTTTATCGCCATGGGATTTGATGAAAACATGATATAAAACAAGATACGGAAGAAAGAAGTAATAATATTATTAAAATTAAGAGTTGAAAAAACAAATCTATAATCCAACGTATACAAAAGATGAAGTAGATCTAGATCCTTGCTTGTCACGAGCGTTGAATCCTTTTCTCCTTTTCTCCCTTGCAGATCTCAGTTGGTTACAATAATAATGCGATGATCTCTAAATTACAATGCTTAGATGTGTTTTTATAGGCTCTAGATTTCTTGCCCAGCAAGAATTTATCTTCTATTACAATTAGAATTTAATTAAGGTGCTAAAAACTGCCCAAAATACAATTAGAACTTGAAAAGGGCAAAACAGTAATTTCCCAGCCATGCTTCAAAAAGAATCCGTGCGCGATTTTATTCAGCACATTACTTGCATGTGCTTCCTATCCCAAGTTGTAGAAAATCTCTCAAGCTTCGCGTGGGCAGTAAGATCGCTGAAAACGGACTTACAGAACTCCAGATATGGCCAAAACAGTGTAAGCTGCGCAGCCTTCCCAGAAAATCCGAATTTTAATCAATTTAATCTCCAAAAACGATAGAAGCATCCACCTTAATCAACATTCTCATAAATCTGCACAACTAAGCAAAACACATCAAAACTACAAGAAACTTGAGTCCAAGACAATCAATTTAAGCCGATTTAGAATGCTCCAAGTGGATATAAAATCCACTTATCAACAGCCCCGAGGGCCAGTTATCAACATGATTTGGGGAGGCCCGACAGCGGCCGGCACAACTCGAAACTCTCGAAAGGCATATGTCAGAGAGGTGATACACATCGTGGGAGAGGCCCCGAAACGTGCCCGGACTGAAATTGCAATTGGTTTTGATGACTCTGACCTTTAAGGGGTGAAGTTCCCTCATGACGACCCGTTGGTCATAACTCCTGTAATTGGAAACTCAGAGGTGAAGCGAGTCTTGATAGACAATGGAGCTTCTGTTGATATTTTGTTTCATGACGCGTTTGTGAAAATGGGGTACACTGACTCTCAGTTGACCCCAACCAACATGCCCATCTACGGGTTTAATGGAGTTGAGTCCAAAGTTGAAGGGACTATTCAGTTGCCCATGACAATCGGGCAAGAACCCAAGGAGGCTACTCAGATGCTGAATTTTCTGGTAATCAAGGTATCCTCGACTTATAATGCAATCCTGGGAAGGACTGGACTTCATGCGTTCAAGGCTGTTGCCTCAACTTACCACATGAAGATTAAGTTTCCAACCAGGAATGGTGTTGGAGAACAAAAGGGTGACCAGAAAATGGCTAGGAGCTGCTATGTAGCCGCGTTAAGGCCTGATGAAGTCGGGGGGCAGGTCCTTCCGATTGAAGACATGGATGTTCGCAGTGATAAGGAACACCAAGAAAGGCCAGCAGAGGACATCATACATAAGCCTCAGAAAGCCATTAAGGCTAAGGCATTAACTGACTTCGTGGTTGAATGTACCATTGACAACCAAGAAGTCGGGGGCAGGAGATAGTACCCCAAGAAGGAAAAGAACTTCATAATAAGAATGAGGAGATCAGAAGGAGTGGTGAGTGCTCTATTTTGATGGAGCATCAAAAACAAAATCAAGCCATGCAGGCCTAGTCTTGCAAAGTTGGACTTAGCTTCATATTTATCCAGTAGAAGTAGAAATAAGGTTCGATGAAACCATGCAGAGCATGTTTCTCCGAGTAGGACAGTAGTACTCTATGTAAGGGTTGAACCCATTTAAGTTATTAATGTAAGTTTTCTTTTCGTTCTATGATTCTATTTATGTGCCAAGCACCTGATGTGTGTAAGTCAAAGATGACTAAGTACCGAAAATGAAAGAATACACGAATGGAAACAAAAGAACGTATAAATAAAACTCTGAAGGGTCGAGAGTTAGGTTACAACACAACCAAATAAGTGTTTCAAGTACTTGAAGGACCCGAGATAAAAGACATGTGGCAATCAAAGCCATGCAAGGCTGTCGAGGCTAAGGACTAGCCACTCTTTAAAAAGAACCTAAGGTAGAAGACCAATAAAGAACCTTAAACAATGATCAAGAAGTTCAAGCAAACTCTCATTTTAAAGAGTTTAAAAGGCGAGAAGCCCACATGATTATCTTATTTGAAATCTAAATCGAGGAATCAACCTTGAATCCTTGACCTAGAATCAAGAAAAACAAGAAACAAAGATGGAACCAAGACAAACGTTGAAGTCCTGATGGACCACCCGTTGAAGAAACATATTGCATAGCCTAAAAGCCAATTGAAGGAACCCCTTGAAGGGCAAGTTGACAACATTTTTACAAGAGAACAATGATGTGTTTGCTTGGACAACAACTGATATGCCAGGGATTGATCCCCAACTCATAACTCATAAATTGAATGTCAATCCTAAATGAAAGACAATAAAGCAGAAGAAGAGGAACTTTGCTCCTGAAAGGCAAGAGGCCATTAAGCAAGAAGTTGACAAGCTCTTGGAAGCTGGTTTTATTGAAGAAATTGAGTTCCCTGGATGGTTGGCTAACCCTGTGATGGTCAAGAAGGCAAATGGGAAGTGGAGGATGTGTATAGACTTCACTGACTTAAATGATGCATGTCCTAAGGATTGTTTTCCTCTGCCAAGGATTGATACGTTGATAGATGCCAAAGCTGGACACGAGATATTGAGCTTCATGCACAGGTTTAGTGGCTACAATCATATTAAGATGCACAAGGATGAAATCCCAACGGTATCTTTCATAACTGACTTTGATGTTTTATGGCTTTTGGTCAAAAGAATGCAGGAGCTACTTACCAACGATTGGTGAATAAGATATTCGCCCATCTGATTGGGAAAACCATGGAGATATATGTTGATGACATGTTAGTCAAGAGCCTGTACAAGGTAGATCACATTAAGCACCTTAGGGAGGCATTCGAAGTGCTGAGGCACCACAAGATGATGTTGAATCCAGCCAAGTGTGCTTTTGGAGTTGGATCAGGAAAAGTTTTGGGTCTGATGGTTTCAAAAAGAGGCATAGAGGCCAACCCCGACAAGATCAAAGCAATTATGGACATGGAACCCCCCGGATCTATACGAGATGTACAAAAGCTAACTGGCCGGGTTGCTGCCCTAGGGAGATTCATCTCCAAGTCTGGTGACAAGTGTTTGCTTTTCTTTCAAGCATTGAAAAAGGTGAAAAATTTTGAGTGGACTCCTGAGAGCCAAGAGGCCTTCGAACAGCTGAAGAAGTACATGGCTGAAGCCCCGTTGTTGGCCAAGCCTAGTCCCGGAGAGACTCTCTATCTATACTTGGCTGTATCTGAGCAAGCATTGAGTGTTGTCCTCATTCGAGAAGAGAAAAAGGTTCAGAAACCCATCTACTATGTAAGCAAGGTGCTACATGGGGCGGAGTTGAACTACTCTCCAATCGAGAAGTTTGCTTTGGCATTGATCACAGCCTCGAGAAAATTACGACCGTACTTTCAGGCACATAAGATCGAAGTCCTGACGGACCAGCCGTTGAGAAGCATATTGCATAGCCCAAAAGCTAGTGGTAGGTTGATTAAGTGGGCAATTGAACTTAGAGAGTTTTACATCACATATAAGCCTCGAATAGCTATTAAGGCTCAGTCATTGACCGACTTCGTGGTTAAATGTACCATCAGCAACCAGGAAGTCGGGGGGCAGGATATGGTAACCCCCCCTGGAAGTGAAGAACTTGTACCTGATCTGAAGGAATATTGGGTGCTCTATTTTGATGGAGCATCAAAAATAAAATCTAGTGGTGCAGGTCTAGTCTTGCAAAGCCCCGATGGATTCACAGGTGAGTATTCTTTGAAGTTGGATTTTCCGACAACCAATAACGAAGCCGAGTATGAAGCCTTGGTAGCTGGGTTGGGCTTGGCCAGAATTATAAGGGTCAAGAATCTCAAAATTTGTGGAGATTCACGATTGGTAATATCGCAGGTGAATGGTGAATTTGAGGCCAAGGATGAAACTATGGCAAAGTATTTAAGAGTTGTGAAAGCCGTCATGACTCAGTTTGATGAGTGCTATATAGAGCACATTCCGAGAGAAGAGAACGTTAAGGCTGATGCCCTGTCTAAGTTCGCTTACGCAATGAGTGTCTACTTCTAGGTCTTGAAGGCCCCGACCATCAACTCTAAGTTGGTAGCACCGATCGATGTTGGAAGCTGTTGGTTAGATCCTATTGAAGTTCATCTTGAAACCGGATGGCTCCCTGACAATGCCTTGGAGGCACAAAAGCTGTTAGTGAGAGCATTGAGATATGCCTTGATCGAAGGCATCCTTTACAAGAGGTCGTTTGTTATCTCATACTTGAAGTGTTTGAGGCCCCAAGAGGCAAAAAAACCATTGGAAGAAGTTAACATAAAGTACAGGGTTAGCAGTGCTAATCAGGAAATGAGGGGAAATCTTAAGCAAAAGTTATGAATGACCATATTGCTGATTCTCCATACTCATGTTCATCACGAAGATGAAAACTCATGTTCATCACGAAGACGAAAACTCATGTTCATCACGAACACGAAAACTCATGTTCATCACGAAGACGAAAACTCATGTTCATCACGAAGACGAAAACTCATGTTCATCACGAACACGAAAACTTATGTTCATCATGAACACGAAAACTCATGTTCATCAAGAACACGAATACTCATGTTCCTCAAGAACACGAATACTCATGTTCCTCAAGAACACGAAACATCGTTGTTCAAGAGGGAAGTTGAAGTATTGAAGCCAAGAGGGCAAAAAAAATAATTCAAAACCGGCCGACCGGGAGCCAGCCGATCGGGGCAGCCCGAGGGGCTTTAGCCGACCGGTGGCTGGCCGACCGGTGGCTAGCCGACCGGTGCTCCCGGGAGGCTTCTGCCGATCGGGACCGATCATGGGTACGAACATTTTTTTGCCGACCGGGATCGATCAGGAACATGAATATTTCTGGCCAACCCGTTTCCGTCAGGAACATGAAGATTTCTGATTGATCGGGTTCTGTCAAGAACATGAAGAATATGGAAATTGAGTTGAACCAAAAGATGGTTAGCGCCGTTTAGTGCCGTTTAGCACCATTTAGCGTTCGAGTATTGACGTTGATGTTCTGGTATTAAAGTTGAAGGCTGATATTCAAGATGAAAGCCAAGGTCCTGGAGTAGCCAAGGTCGTCACGAAGTCGGTCCCAGGGTCGTGTCGATGTTGAAATCGTTCCCGGGATCGTGTCGATGTTGAACCCCGTTTAGCACCGTTCACTGCCGAATAGGCTTCGGCCGACCGGGTTCCGTATAGAATATGAAAATTTTTTGGCATTCGGCCGACCGGGTTCCATGTAGAATATGAAGATTTCAATGTCGTTTCGATGTCGAATATTGATCCCGACGTCATTTCGAATATGAAAATTGAGTTGAACCAGAATATGGTTTTAGCGCCGTTTAGTGCCGTTTGATGCCACTGAGATCATGTTCGAATACTGAAATTCATGTTTGAATACTTAAATCCATGTTAGAATACTGAAATTGATGTTTGAAACCTGAATTTGATGTTCGAAACTTCACCTTGATGATCGATATGTCACGTTGATGACCGACCTCATGCCCCGGACCCTTCAACGCTGTTTGGGCCATATCTTGAGCTCTGGATGTCAGATTTGGATGATCTTACTGTCCATTCGAAGATCACTGAGTTTTCTACAGTCTTGAAGACCCTTGTCCGACTGATGGTTGGCCGACCGAGGCATTTTGGAGCCCTTAGGCCGACCGGGAACTCAATCTGACCCTTCAAACGTTGTTTGGGCCATATCTTGAGTTCCGGATATCAGATTTGGATGATCTTACTGTCCATGCGAAGCTCTCTGAATTTTCTACAGTCTTGGAGACCCTTGACCGACTGGGTACTGGCCGACCGAGCCATTTTGGAGCCCTTAGGCCGACCGGGAACTCAATCCGATCCTTCAACGCTGTTTGAGCCATATCTTGAGCACCGGATATCAGATTTGGACGATCTTACAGTCCACGCGAAGCTAATTGAATTTTTTAAAGTCTTGGACCATCCTTGGCTGACCACTTCATTTTTTGAGGGCCTTAGCCAACTGGAAGTGGATTCTGATGGTCCGTCAACCTTGAAAAATCACTTTGATGTTCAAAACACCCATGACTGACTTCAAACCTCACTAAAGTGATTCAGAACATTGAAACACGTTAGTGATAATTCAAACATGACAATGATGATTCAACGTTTTTAGAAAATGTTAGCCGATCAGCATTTAGCGTCGTTTTAGCGTCGATTAGTGCCGTTTAACACCGATTAAACACCGTTTAGTGCCGTTTTAGTGCCATTTTAGCACCATTAAGCACCGTTTAGTGCCGCTTAATGCCGTTTAGCTTCTCTTAACATCGTTTAAGCATCGTTTAAAGCTAATTAGTGCCGAATAGCATTGATTAAACATCGTCGTAAACGTGTCGATCGCTCCACACTTTACACCAAGACGGTATTCGTGAAACACTAGTGCGCAACGATGAACCCCGACCCGAGTCTCGAAAAAGGCTGTTAAAACTTCAAGGAAAACCTGATCAGTTTTCCTAGAAGTTGGGGGGCAAATGATATGGGTTAAAAATAAGCCCTAAAGACACATTTAATGTGGCATTAATTAGACCCAATGTGGTCAAAGCATGGGGCTCACCAGTTGGGCCAAAACCCTATTTATGATATTAATTTCGTAATTAATATTAGGGGTAATAACCAGCTCAGCAATAAGAGTCAAATAAGGATATTACTCCTGCTTGACTTAGCCCCCAAGGCACTTACTTCAACAAGGAAACTGATTCCTACAAGGAAGGAGTCTATAACCTTCCTCAAGGCGGTGACTTGCCCACCAAGTCACCTAATTCTACCACGATTCTAAGGCTTCCCAGCCTATATAAAAGGTCTGACCCCTCATCCTCAGAACTACGTTTTCGGCTTAATCTTCGAATAAGGACATACAAGCCACTGCGTCCTAGGTGAGCTCTCGCCGCCATAGCCTCGAGGGCACCATCACCTAGAACTACGTCTTCGCTTGATTCTCGATACGAGATACGTAGGCACTCTGTGAGGACCGATTAGTCTCGAACACGGAAACAACCATTAAAGCACGAAGCTCCCGAACTCTAGCATTAAATACAGATTCGTAACCTAGTTTTTATTCCACAACACATAGGTACATGTAGGGGTACATGGTACTGGACAGACCCACCGTGAGATTCTTCATGTTAATTAAGTCATAAGAAAGACTCACAGTGATAATGGTGTAATGATCCTTTGACTTGAGATCATTATATTTCTATACGAGGATAATATACTTTGACTACATTAAAAGTTACCTTTGACCGGGTGATGATAAAAGTGGACATCGGGTATATTATGAATCGTATGAGAAATATGAATGATAGATAAAGGATTTAACCCTCTTATCAGATAGGAGAGATATTATTGGCCTCTTGATTGAGTGAGACTATAAAATGCATGGCCGTGCTCAAATAATGATTTGTCTTAATAGTCTACTCATGTATCAAGTAAACCCGGATTAAATTATGAAGAGGATGACAATAAACATGCCTCGAGTTTAATCTATAATATTTGGTTAAAGAGATTATATTACACGGGAACATTAATCACAAAAGGTTTTATCAGATCACGATTTAAATATTATTTAATTGGGTAGCAATGATGTATTACTAGATGCCGCTCATTGTTTATAATTTTATTGGAGAATAAAATTATTTCCAGTTAAATAATAGCCTACAGGGTCACACACATAGAACACTTTAAAGGAAGAATTAATTTAAATTATAAATTTAAATTAATTAAATGATTAGTTGGATTTTATTATATTAATTAAATGGGACTTAATTAAGTTATAATAAAATACAAATGAGATATGACTTTAATAATTAAGTATGACTTAATTATTATTGATTTAAATAATAGGATATGATTCCATTATTTAATTAATCAAGTTGGGCTAGGTTTTTTTTGGCTTGGGCTTTATGCTCCATACTACCTTATATAATGATAAGGATGGTGAAGGGCTGTAAGTAATTTTTTTTGTACGACAAAACAAAAAATTACAGCCGCAAGAAACCCTAACCCTATATTCATATCTCTTCCATTGGAGGCTAGTACCTCACTTCCAATCAAGATCGTAAGACGATATTGAAGGTGTTCGTGTGGATACCGTAGAGGAGTCTTCGAGGAGGAGCGTTCAGAATCGTGAAAGCTAGGATCTCTAATTGACATCCAATACGTAAAGCTTCGAAAAGGTAAACATATTCTTACTACTATGATTATCCAAGCATTAAACATGGATCCCGGACTTGGCATCAGAGCTACATGTTTAATGGATAATCTGGTTAATATTGATGCACACGATCTGTTATTAGAGTTACCAGAACTGTTTTTCTTTTTTCCTCCCGAAGAACCCTAACTGCATGAAAACAAACTCGCTTTGCATGCTTCTGATTTTCTGGTTTCGTTGTGTTTCATCTGTTAAGCCATGTTCTAATAAG
Organism: Kitagawia praeruptora; assembly: GCA_037693485.1. Lineage (NCBI taxonomy): Eukaryota > Viridiplantae > Streptophyta > Magnoliopsida > Apiales > Apiaceae > Kitagawia > Kitagawia praeruptora. The sequence continues at coordinate 137,522,742 of CM075351.1, read as the reverse complement.
ATTAAAGCGTAATCTGGACGTTTAACAAACCAGTTGAAGTCGTAACATATGATCAGATTTGCAGGTTTATCAGTTTATGCGTAAACATATACATACATGTTCATATCATCTAGGTTTTGGTTTCAAAACGTTCTTGAATCAATGATATGTGATTGTGTTTGTGCTCCTGAGTAATCGTAAGGTCTGAATAATCAGTTTAGAATCAAAATCGCGATCATAATGATGAATACGATCGTTCTGGGTCTTCTGGAAAACTGCAGAAAATATGAATGTATAGGTGATGCGCATACTGAGTATGCGTATCTGCTAGGGTTTCAGCCTAATGCGCATACGTAAGATGCGTGTCTACTAGAATTAACATATTAGGTCATTTGCGCATACTGTAAATGCGTATCTGATGTTTTAATAAATAAAAAATTCAGCTAGGTTTTGCATGCTAGATTAAATTACAAATGTTAATGCTTAACTTGGAGTATGCAAAATTTTATTAATTAGTAATTTTGATTACTAGATTAATATTTAATTAAAGTGCGTTAATTTTATTATTTATGATTTGATCATATTTAATTTATGTTGTATAAAATTGTGATTATACAATATGTGATGCTTTTAATTGCTATGTGAGCATGATGCATGGTTATGGCCCCAAGACCTAGTTTTCAATTTATTTTATTAATTTTAATTTATGGTTTGTAATAATTAAATACGACTTGCATGTCGTTTTTTCTTTTTGTAATTATTTTATCTCGAATGCAACTCGAGTTCTTTTGTAAAATGTTTCAAGAGGAGCTTGGAGGCAATCAAGGCAGCTTTGGAAGCGAAGCAAGAGATTTTGTAATAATTAGTTATTACCACCATAGATTGACCTTGATTTTTCCATTAGCTTGGAAAAATCGCATAGGATTGGGCCATAACCATAGCATATTAATTTATGTGATGCACTTAACATATGATGTATGTGTAGAGTAGAAAATGTATGCATATTTTAATTAGATTAATGATGTATGCATGTATTAGATACGTCACCCATACCATGCTTGCCATGCTAAACAAGATAAAATCTGTAACGATTCGAGATTTTAAAATGAACAAATGATCATGAGATTTCTGTGTTTATGAAACACGGAATTAAATACGAATTTTCAATTATTTAGATATGGGGAGATTTTGTCAAAAACGGGTTTTACCTGTAAGGAAGTTGGGTATTAAGTGAGGCCACTTGTGACTCCTCCAACAACCTGGAAATCAAACTATTGATGAATATTGATTTGAGTATTTAATTCAAGGAAAAATTGGGAATCTCTTTATGATGGGATCATGGTCGTTTTAATTCAAAACCCCTTAACAAAATATTAAGTTTTAATCAGATGCTTTCCAATGAATGAACACTCATTGAATCCTAGATCGATAAGGGGAATGACTGCCAGTGGCAGGGGACTCCTGTCTATCGTGGTGAGATGTGACGAATATAAACGGTTATATTTGACCGTTGTATGTTTTTGCACTAAATCACGCAAGCGTACGTGGTCACAAGTAATATAGATATAAGTTGAGTTCGTTCCCACAGAGATCTGGTTATGGTTTTAATTCAGTTAATGCACCTATGCAACAATGTATGATTATTATCCACTGCTAAAACAAATAACAAATATGGGTTTTAACTATCTAAATTAAACTAAGATGCAAATTAATAAACTAAGAATTAATTAACTAATGAGAATTAAAATCGAATTACTTCTACAAGAGAAAACATGGTATCGTAACTTCATTAAATACTTCCTTTAGAGATCATGCCTTAATCAATATATGTGATGGTTTTGATATCTGATCGAACAACACGAAACAAGTAAAAGTTACCTCTCGGTATACTAGTACCAAACTAAACATACATCCACAAAAGAGATAGAAGATGAATAGACACCAATTATGCTTAGACCCTATATCTCTATAGAATTTGAAAACATAACGGTTGAAGAACAAGTTATCCATAATGATCACATGGGACAGCATAATATCTCTATTTACGCCACAAATCATGATGTTAAAACATCAACCTATCCTATGCTAGCATGGCAAGTTCTAAATCTCAAGATCCACTCTCGTTTAGCAAGAGATTAACAAATTAGATGTTCATGACGCATCTAAACACATGAAACACAACCATACAAGGATATCAATAATTCATCACACACATATCAAATAATCAATCAACTACTAAATTCCATAAATAAATCCGTTAGGACCCCATGACAACGATTAGCTCATGATCGAACTTTTCATCGTCACGGGGTCTAATGAAAACATGATCTAAAACAAATACAATAATATAAATCTCTAGTGTGTAATGTGTTCGTCGTGTCTCCTTTTTGTGTCCCCAAGAGGTGTATTTATAGCCCCAAGTGCCTCCTCAACCAAGTAATTACCGTCTTTGATTTAGGATAGAATTCCGGTAAATTTCCTTTCTTGAATGGATTAGAATTGCAATTACCATGTTTAACTATGATTCTGGAACCTTCTGGTCGTCCCAAATATTTTCCATATTGAATAGAAGTTGAATTAGCAGCACTTTCCATGTTTGAATCGGTTTCTGGAAAATTCTGAACTTTCTGGCGACTACTGGCGCGCCCGCGCGCTTCTCAGTGCAAAATCCGCGCGCCCGCGCGGCTCAAATCAGTTCTGCTTTTCCACGCGCGCTCGCGCGCACTTCCTGTGTAATTCAGGTGCGGCCGTGCTGAGACTGCTGCTACACATACTGATTTTCCCTCCTTGGCTGATTTTTTGTCTATTTCCATTGCAACTCTCGGCACTTGTTCCTTTGTGTTTAAAAACACATCATAACCACTGGAAAGCCTGCAAATGATAACCTACACAACTCTACACAAAAACACGTCAAATCACATAATTACTTGAGATCAAGACACCAATTTAAGCCGAAATAGAATGATCCAAGTGGATATTAATCCACTTATCACACCCCCAAACTTAAACCGATGTTTGTCCTCAAGCATAAACAATTACAACTAACTAACTAACTAGTACCACTTCCGTAGGTGATCACGGTTGCATTTGGCATATGCAACAAGCCCTTTAAACCCCTAGGCAGCCCTAGTGGACGAGTAAGGTCTCGTGAGGGCCTATAGTGAATGTACCCACAAAATCCAATTAACCTAATGCAATGCAATGCATGAATGCAACTAACATGAAAAATGCAATTAATCTAGAGATAATATCCTACCATACCTTCAAATCCTCTCATGCCATATCAACTTATGAATCAAAGTAAATACGCAATGTCTTGGTGTCGAAAGTGCAAGCATTCACATAGTCTACTCAATGAACATGCATAAGTTCTCACAAGTCCATGTCAAGTGTAAGAATAAGTTAGTAATCATGCTAAGCCTACAAGAGTACATCTTTGAGACAAAACTCGGGATCTCATACGCAAAAACAAGTAAACACTCACAATCCACTCATAAAAAATATTCACTCAAGAACAAGGGTAAGTGTATCACTCAATTCCAACGAAATCATAAGCATGCTTGACATTTGGTATCAATCTAACTCTTAACACAACATACATCAATGACGATAATCAAAAGGTCTTTATTTGGGTTGTAACGGGGCTAGGGACAAGGTATGTCAAATAAGCCAAAACAGGTGAAGTGCCAAAAGCTAGTAAGTACCATAATAAATCATGCACAACACCCTATTTCCCCCCACAAAATTTATTATTTTTCTTCCAACAAAAATGCTCGACTAGTCGACTAAAGTAGGATCACAACAACAAAAAAACAAACATGCTCTCATAATATATATTTTTTCTTTTTTTTTTCTTTTTCTTCTTTTTTTCTCTTTTTTTTTCCCAAGAGCTAAATAAAACACAAACAATAATATAAACGATAACAATGATCCCACAATTTTATTACACATGCCGACTATCAAATAAACAACCAAACCCAATTTTCAATATTTCCCCCAAAAATATGACCAACAAAAAACCCCTCCTTTGCACACCTTATTACTCCCTTGAGCACTCTACTAGCCTTTGACAATGTGGGTTCAAATTAATGTAAGGCCAATACAAGAAAAAGGTCTAGGCAAGCAATGTGGTATGTCACCGAAAAAAATAGGAGAAAGCTCAACGAGTTAACTAATTGATCATGTAAACATGGTGTGGTAATATGGGAAAATATGCGGTTATTCCTAAATGCCTTTATCATTTTAATCGTCAAATAATGTCATGCGTTTCAAGAAAGACCTCAAACAACTGCTAGCAATGCAAACAATCCGTGGACACTCAAGCAAACGAATAAATTGCAATAAATATGCAATAAGGCTAAAAAACTCACTTGGTAGGAAAAAACATACTCAATCCCAAGCAAAAAATCTCTCTAATGCACCGACTTGTCAAAGCATGCAAACTAAATCAACTTGCACATATTCATATCCTTCTAATTACTTACAACATTCAATAAATCTACTAGCTTCAACTTACTAGTGTATGTGTGTGCACAAGAACAAAGCATATCACTTCTCAATCAAAAGCGTCAACAACACAAAATTCCTATCAAGCATGGGTGCAAATGCAAACTATTATGAACTCACATGAAATACGAACATAAAAACAGAATGTCCTATATGAAACAAACGTAGATAACACGAACATAAATGCATAATTTACTAATACTAATATGCAAGCATGAAATCCTACATGAACACGATGACTCACAAATAACTACTACACACTACTTATCCCTCAAACCACCCCCAAACTTGAAATATTCAATGTCCACATTGAATGGAAGTAAATACAAGGGATAGTAGAAAACATACCTTGGGTTGCCTCCCAAGAAGCGCTTCTTTAACGTCAATAGCTTGACGTTACTTCCAAGTCTCCATTAAGGATGATAATAATTCGCCTGGTCCTCTCTTCGCAATACTTCATCATCATCTCGGCGGCACACTTTTTGCCCTTTCTCCTCGCTTGGCCTATTCGTATAACAACTATGTCCCATTCCAATGCCTTCATTTGTTGACCCAAAATCTGACAATTTGTAGAAGAACACACACTCACGGGCTTCACTTGAATATAATGGAGGAGGGTAAATGTAAATTGCTGAAGCCTTTGGTTCCTCAAAGAGAACTTCCTCCATTGGCTCTAATGCGCTACCACCATCTTTATACTCAGAGACAAGTAGAAGATCTGCATCTTTCTCATGTTCATCAGCCTCTTGGTTCGCACATACCAATTCTTGAAATTTGTGCAGATCATCAGTGTCTATCCCAAATAGTGCCCTTTCCAAATCATCCACCATCCTAACATGATCAAATTCCTCACATGGCTTGTGAACGCTAACCTCCTCTTGGAATTTGTCTTCCTCAATTATGCATGCAGTACCTTGCTCCAAGTCATCATTATTTCCTGGAATTGCTTCTGATATGCATTGTTGTTTCTCTTGTTCCAAGGCTCTCACAGCTCGAGCAACTAGTATCTCCAAAGATTTGAGAGACTCCTCATTACTCTTCACAAGCATCCTAATCTCCTCCCTAGTAGGAACCTCATCTGACTGAAAAGTAGGAATAGGTTGCTGATGTTGAAACTCTTCACTTCCATAGAAATATGACATATCCGGAACATCTTGCTGGTACTGTTGAGGATGGTATGGAAAATATGGTTGTTCCTCATAACTCAGAGGTTGAGATTGCCACGGGTCATGTTGCTGCAGAAAATTCTGGTTCTGCTGTTGCAGAATATTCTGAGGATAGTAAGGCTGTGCTCCATATTGTTGACTTTGATACTGCTGATAAGGCTGCTGAGGTTATTGAATACCACCTTGGTTGCTCCAGCACTGATACGTCTCATGTGCACCCGCACATAGCTCACAAACACTAACCACCTGCCGAACTCCATAGTAATTTAGAAAATCCATCTTCAACGTCAACGCTCTCTGACAAGTACCTGAAACACCAACGAACTACAAGAATAGATGAGAAAAAATCTGAGTCAGTGAACTCTAACGACCATTATTGACAAGCACATAAACCAAAAATAAAACACCGATGATCCCCGGCAGCGGCGCCAAAAACTTGTTTTTGCACTAAATCACGCAAGCGTACGTGGTCACAAGTAATATAGATATAAGTTGAGTTCGTTCCCACAGAGATCTGGTTATGGTTTTAATTCAGTTAATGCACCTATGCAACAATGTATAATTATTATCCACTGCTAAGACAAATAACAAATATGGGTTTTAACTATCTAAATTAAACTAAGATGCAAATTAATAAACTAAGAATTAATTAACTAATGAGAATTAAAATCGAATTACTTCTACAAGAGAAAACATGGTATCCTAACTTCATTAAATACTTCCTTTAGAGATCATGCCTTAATCAATATATGTGATGGTTTTGATATCTGATCGAACAACACGAAACAAGTAAAAGTTACCTCTCGGTATACTAGTACCAAACTAAACATACATCCACAAAAGAGATAGAAGATGAATAGACACCAATTATGCTTAGACCCTATATCTCTATAGAATTTGAAAACATAACGGTTGAAGAACAAGTTATCCATAATGATCACATGGGGCAGCATAATATCTCTATTTACGCCACAAATCATGATGTTAAAACATCAACCTATCCTATGCTAGCATGGCAAGTTCTAAATCTCAAGATCCACTCTCGTTTAGCAAGAGATTAACAAATTAGATGTTCATGACGCATCTAAACACATGAAACACAACCATACAAGGATATCAATAATTCATCACACACATATCAAATAAGCAATCAACTACTAAATTCCATAAATAAATCCGTTAGGACCCCATGACAACGATTAGCTCATGATCGAACTTCTCATCGTCACGGGGTCTAATGAAAACATGATGTAAAACAAATATAATAATATAAATCTCTGGTATGTGTTGTGTTCGTCGTGTCTCCTTTTTGTGTCCCCAAGAGGTGTATTTATAGCCCCAAGTGCCTCCTCAACCAACTAATTACCGTCTTTGATTTAGGATAGAATTCCGGTAAATTTCCTTTCTTGAATGGATTAGAATTGCAATTCCCCTGTTTAACTATGATTCTGGAACCTTCTGGTCGTCCCAAATATTTTCCATATTGAATAGAAGTTGAATTAGCAGCACTTTCCATGTTTGAATCGGTTTCTGGAAAATTCTGAACTTTCTGGCGACTACTGGCGCGCCCGCGCGCTTCTCAGTGCAAAATCCGCGTGCCCGCGCGGCTCAAATCAGTTCTGCTTTTCACGCGTGCTCGCACGCACTTCCTGTGTAATTCAGGCACGGCCGCGCTGAGACTGCTGCTACACATACTGATTTTCCCTCATTGGCTGATTTCTTGTCTATTTCCATTGCAACTCTCGGCACTTGTTCCTTTGTGTTTAAAAACACCTCATAACCACTGGAAAGCCTGCAAATGATATCCTACACAACTCTACACAAAAACACGTCAAATCACACAATTACTTGAGATCAAGACACCAATTTAAGCCGAAATAGAATGATCCAAGTGGATATTAATCCACTTATCATTGTATCATTGGGTTTAACTTAACTAAGTCGTCATAATAAGGTGAAAATAAACGGTTATATTCAATTATTATGAACTTAGAAGCATAGAGTTTGGTTCAAAATCTATTAGATAGACAAGAACAATTGTTGTTCACCAAACTATCCAAGAATTATATATGATATAATTGACAACTGTTGTCTACCTAAATAATCATTTTTAAGGACTACCAGTGGTTGACTTAGGATATGACGAAATATGGATCTTGGCTCACTAGAAAGATTTATGGGATATTCTTTCCGATTTAATAGTAAGGGCTATTAATTTGATAAAAATAGTGGGAGATATATTATGAATATGTCATAATCACTTGAACATAATTAATGTAACAATCTAACTTATCTTATACATTTTATCATTATAGAAAATAAATGGCACAAAATACAAACAATACTTTCTCTATGCGATCAGTCCTTGAGAAGGACAAGCTGACAGGATCGAACTTCCTTGACTGGTCTAGGAATTTGAGAATTGTTCTCATGCAGGAAAAGAAATCTTATGTGATTGATATTCCTCCACCGGCAGCCCCTGCTAACAATGCCACTGCTGCTCAACGAAATGCTTATCAGAAGCATATTGATGATGCAACTGATGTGGCTTATCTTATGCTTGCTACTATGGATGCTGAGCTTCAGAAGCAGCATTTTGGTATGAATGCTTATACTATGTTTGAACATCTTTCAACGATGTTTCAATCACAGGCTCGTGTTGAAAAGTTCAATACAAGCAAAGCACTCTTCTCGTGCAAGCAGGGCAATGGACCAGTCGGACCACATGTTCTAAAGATGATTGGGTATTGTGATTACCTTGCTCGTTTGGGTTTCCCGCTTCAGCGAGAGGCTCAAGTCGATATAATCTTGCAATCTTTGAACATCGACTATGCTCAGTTCATAATGACTTTTAATATGACTGAGCAAGATAAAACTCCTATGGAATTGTTGGCCATGCTGAGGACCACTGAAGCAAATATGGTCAAGGCAACTGAGAAAGCTCCCATAATGATGGTGGACAAGAAAGGTGCTAAGGGAAAGGGGAAATGGAAGGGCAAGAAAAGGGTTACACCGAAAGATCTTGGTCCTTCTAAGCCCTCTTTCAAAAAGGCTAAAAAGCCGAAGGGAGATGTCGCAAAGGCTGACGAAGGTGATTGTCACTATTGTCACAAGCCTGGTCACTGGAAGAGAAATTGTCATGCTTACTTGGAGGATCTGAAGAAATTGAAGGGTGTTCAGATTTCTGGATCAGGTATTTATGTTATAGAAGTCAATCTGTCTATTTCTACATCTTGGGTATTGGATACTGGATGTGCTTCTCACATTTGTATAAATGTGCAGGAACTACAGAGAAGTAGGACTTTGACTAAGGGAGAAGTGGACCTACGAGTTGGCAATGGAGCAAGAGTTGCTGCTTTAGCCGTAGGAACTTATTATTTATCTTTGCCCTCTGGGCTTGTTTTAGAACTTGAAGACTATTTTTACGTGCCTGCGATTCGCAGAAACATTATTTTTGTTTCTTGTTTGGACAAGAAAGGTTTTTCGTTTATAATAAAGAACAATAGTTGCTCTTTTGCTTTGAATGATTTAACCTATGGTGTTGCGCATTTATTTAATGGTTTATATGTTCTTGATTTAGATAATCCTCTCTGTAACATAGAAAACAAACGACTTAAAGTTAATGACTCAAATCAAACATACCTCTGGCATTGTCGTCTATGCCATATAAATGAGAAACGCATATCCAAATTACATAAGGATGGATATTTGGATAAGTTTGATTTTGAATCATACGAAAAATATGAATCTTGTTTGCTTGGTAAGATGACTAAAGCTCCTTTTACTGGTAAGGGTCAAAGGGCCACTGAACGTTTGGAGCTAATACATAGTGATGTATGTGGCCCAATGCATGTGATGGCTAGAGGAGGCTACTACTACTTCATAACATTTACTGATGACTTCAGTAGATATGGATATGTGTATCTTATGAAGAATAAATCCGATTCTTTTGAAAAAATTCAAAGAATACAAGGCTGAAGTAGAGAAGCAAATAGGCGGAGGTGCAAGTATTAAAATCTTACGATCCGATCGTGGGGGTGAAAACTTAAGCACCGAATTTAAAGAGTGTTTAAAAGAGTGTGGTATTGTATCACAACTCACTCCGCCAGGTACACCTCAATGGAATGGAGTTTCAGAGAGGAGAAATCGTACTCTGTTGGACATGGTACGATCGATGATGAGTCATGCAGATCTTCCAATTAGTTTCCGGGGTCACGCTCTAGAAACAACGGCTTTCACACTTAACCGTTTTCCTATTAAGAAGGTTCGAAATGACTCCATATGAGATATGGGAGGAGAAACGGTCAGGCATGAACTTTATGAAAGTTTGGGGATGCAAGGCGTTTTGTGAAACGTTGAGTATCTGACAAGCTTGGACCTAAATCCGAAGAATACAATTTTGTGGAATACCCTAAAGAAATAAAGGCGTATTATTTTATAGTCCCTCTGAGTAGAAAGTGTTTACTGCTCGAGATGCTGTCTTTATGGAAAGAGATCAGTTTCCAAAAGAAACAGTGGGAGAACTATAGATCTCGATGAAGATCGAGAACCACAAAATAACATTGAACCTGAAGTGGAACCTAAAGTCAAATAGTATGGCTTTGTTCCTTGTGTTTACAAGATGGTTAGTGGGAGCTATATGGCATTCAATAGTATTATATGTTGATGATATATTACTAATGGAGAATGACATATCTTCTCTAAAGGATGTTAAGAGTTGGTTAAGGAGCAACTTCTCTATGAAAGACTTAGGAGATACATCCTACATTCAAATGAGGATCTATAGGGATTGATCAAGGAGGATGATCGGTCTAAGTCAGAGTACATACATTGATAAGGTTTTGCATCATTTAGGTATGCAAAATGCGTAAAAGGGGATATGTCCCCGTGTCTCAAGAGATAACGATCTCTAAAGACCAGTGTCCAAAATCATTGGATGATAAGGACGACATGAGGAAGGTTCCATATGCCTCAGCAATTGGATCTATCATGTTTGCAATGGTATGTACTCGTCCTTATGTCTCGTATGCTTTGAGCATGACGAGCATACTCTAGGTGTATAGAGGAGAAAAGAAACTGGTTGTAAAAGGTTACACCGATGCAAGTTTCCAAACAGACAGGGATGATACTGCATCATAGTCTGGTTTTTGTTTTGTCCAAATGGAGGTACTGTAAGCTATAAGAGTTCATAGCAAGAAACAGTCGCTGATTCTACAATGGAGGCTGAGTACATTGCAGCTTGTGAAGCAGCAAAGGAAGATGTTTGGATTCGAAAAATTCATTTCTGATTTGGAAGTGGTTCCATCGATTGCAGATCCCATTGATCTATACTGCGATAATAATGGGGCCATCGCACAGGCTAGAGAGCCCAGATCGCACTCCCAATCCAAATTAATTAAATGATTAGTTGGATTTTATTATATTAATTAAGTGGGACTTAATTAAGTTATAATAAAATACAAATGAGATATGACTTTAATAATTAAGTATGACTTAATTATTATTGATTTAAATAATAGGATATGATTCCATTATTTAATTAATCAAGTTGGGCTAGGTTTTTTTGGCTTGGGCTTTATGCTCCATACTACCTTATATAATGATAAGGATGGTGAAGTGTTGTAAGTAATTTTTTTTGTACGACAAAACAAAAAATTACAGTCGCAAGAAACCCTAACCCTAACCCTATATTCATATCTCTTCCATTGGAGGCTAGTACCTCACTTCCAATCAAGATCGTAAGACGATATTGAAGGTGTTCGTGTGGATACCGTAGAGGAGGCTTCGAGGAGGAGCGTTCAGAATCGTGAAAGCTAGGATCTCTAATTGATATCCAATACGTAAAGCTTCGAAAAGGTAAACATATTTTTACTACTATGATTATCCAAGCATTAAACATGGATCCCGGACTTGGAATTCGATTTAATTTTACTGTTTCAGTTGCGTTTTAATGCTCGAATTCCAACATATTAAACAAATATATCAAGAATATATGAGATTAAACATTTAAGAACGACATGCTTTTAAATAATATGGCCAATTTTGGTTCGTAAAAACAGTGTTTGAAAATTCTCGATATGCGAGCCTTTAGCCGAAACCTAAATCTTTTGACATAAATAACTTAGGAAATAAAACACCATTTAACATGATATTCTCATCCTAAGTCGATGTCGAAAATATGTCAGAAAACAATTTTTGCTTCGATTTGACCAGTTTGACTTGATACCGGAAAATCGTCTCCTGGGGAGGATTCTAAGTGGAATCCTAAATCTAATTTAATTTCACTTTTATTTTGACAAATTCCAAAACCTAAGAGCGAAGGTACTGACCCTGTCACTTTGCAACCTTTCCAACCAAAAATTAAAAGTTGCGGCTACCGCCGCCCATATACACAAAAGGTTGCATAGATTGCAAATCGTATTTTCGAAAATAAAACTTCAAAGATAGTATTTTTGAAAATAAAATTTAAAATATAGTATTTTTGTAAATAACTTTTAAAGTGGTAGTATTTTTGAAAATAGTTTTAAAAAGATAGTATATGGGGTAATTTCCCTATTATATATGTATCCTTGTAATTTAATTATCGGGTTAAAAAACATGAAATTCATTTTACATTAACAATGAGTATATTTTTCTGACATATATTAGCGCTTTGTTATTCCCAGATTACACACTTGTATAATTGTAGAAGGGGGGGTTGAATACAATTCTTGATATTTATAAATTTCTAATAAGAATCACAGAAATCTATAAGGAGATAATTGCTGAATGAGAAATGATTCACAAACACATAAAAAATCAGGTGGTTAAATGTACCACCTAAGACTTTTATTCGAAGAAAACTCTGTGATACAGAAGTACACAGCTGTTGTTTTACAACTCTTTGCTTCTAAGGATATTCAAGAAACTCTAAGCAAATATGTCTGTTTTCTTGGTTTCTAAAGAGTTGCTACACTTGGTTATATATCTCAAGTTTACAAGTACTACAGGAATAAGATAATATTAATCTAATTCAAGTTGACTTGCTACTCCACTCCAAATCCACATGTAGCCGAAAGATTGTCCTTGTGAACAGATATGTCCCTTGCACCTTTCTTGTATGTACTGTGCAAAATGGAATGCTTCTTTCTTCTGCGTTTCCAAAGTATGGCTGCAATACTACTTTTTATACCTACTATCAACCCATGTGATCTGTCAGTCAAACCTGTCCTTATCAACTGCTAATTCCCAGATAGCATAGAAGAAAGTGTTAATGATTATCCGTTGATGTTGTACACTATCATCTGTTGATGGTAGTTTGAGCTGTATCCATTGATATTGTAGATTTGAGTTGTATCCGTTGATAGAGTCCTGTTCTCATCTGTTGATACACTTTCACTTAGACAGAATTACATAGCATAGCTTATTTACAATTGGCTACCCTATTCTGCCTATCCGTTGATGGTCAACATGACTCTGAATAAAAACACTATCAACTGATAAATAGAGATACTGTAGTATGCTACAAAACCTCATCCGTTGATGAGCTACCTGTCAACGAATAGAGTTATAATGTCTCATCCGTTGACAGTTACAAAACATGACTTATACAATTTTGTGCATAGAATGTGAAGTTATCATCAAGTACAACATATTCCTAACAATCTCCCCCAATTTATGCTTGATGAACATAAAGCCATAAATTTAGGACCTTGATGATAACAAAACATTTCCCTAGAGGTATTTACTGATAGATGCATAATTGTATTAAGCTTCAAAATTTAAACACAGAAAGTTTGAGAAATTTACAGAGAAGTGCTCCTCTAGACTGAGCAGATTAATACTATTTCTTCTCTCTGGTTGGCATCACCCTTGATTTTCCTTCTTTGGTAGAGTTGGACTCAATCTGCATTTGGAGTTGCCTATAGAAGGCATCTTCTTTAGCAACTTTTGGATTTAGCTTTTATTGTAACCATCTCAGGTATTGAGAACTAGCCTTTGATAGTTGGTCTTCTAACCTGAAGAATCTCATGTTACCATCTTCATCCCTGAACTCCAACATCGAGAAGGGTTGAAGGTGGATTTTCTGTCCATTGTATGGGATCTTCATCTTCCTTGGTAGTCTTGATGGTGAGTTCCATTCTCTCCTTATCTGTTCTATTCTGTCCAATATCTCCCATTTTGCTATCTTGGAGAACCCTGTGTATCTCTTGATTGCAGAGAACACTTTGGTTAAGGTCAGATAATTTTCTCCAAGAACCCTCTGTAGTGGCCATGTCCTTTCCTTTCCTCCCTTGTATACAAAGACCAATCTCTCAGGCAAATGTTTATATTTGTCAATTCCTCTTACTTCTGACAATTCATCCAGATATAGATTCATGCCAGAGTATTCTTCAATATCTTCCTAATAGATAAAATCATCCTTGTTTTCCAAGATTGGCTGCTTGACAATAGCAGGTACCATGGCAACTTGAATTGGTTCCTTTGAAGGTTGCTTCCTTGGTATCCTTTTCTTCTGTTTAGGCTTCTGTTGAGGCTTCAGCAAGAATGAAGGAACCTCAATGGAGTCAAGATTCATTGGTTCCTCTTTAGGGATTATAGGGTCACCATGGAAATTCACAGCTGGGTTAAATACTTGTGCAGAAATAGATTGTGATGAGCCAACAGTTTCACTTCTTACAATTTCTGGAAAGACAGGCCTCCTTGCCTTTGATTTCGCTCTCCTTTTAGGTTTAGATTTGGGGACTTCCTCAGGTTCCCTCATTTTATCCTCTACCTCATCCATTAACTCCTGAGCCAGCCTAGCTTGCTTCTCATCTGAGTTTTCATATTGATTTTCTTCACTTGGATGAGCTTCCCTTAGAAGTTTGGAGGTCTCCTCTCTTTTTGATTCAACAAATCTAGGATGGCTGTTGGATATATTTAACACTTTTTCATTCCTTATTATTACAGCCATCCAATCTCTTACACTCTTATTTGTCTTTTCCTTGAACTCTTTGATTGTCTTTCCCATTAGCTTCTCATCATCATCCTTGGGAAATGGAAAGTCCAATTGTAACTTGTTCTTCCCATTTGCCTTTGGTGGAGAGTAGGCTCTGGTTCTTATGTATGGTTTAAATTCTTTGACATAAGATGGTTCAGCATCATAGAATATAGGAGCCACAATCTCTGGAGTGAGCACCTTTAGAATTGTAGTTGATGTTGTTGGAGTTGAGGACTGAGTAGAGAACAGAGTTAATACGATTGATGCATTGATCATTCTCTTTGTCCTCAGAATTCTTTCATTTGCCTCCTTGTTAATCTTTTCTAAGGCCTCTATTCTGGCTTGCCTTTCACCATCTGAGATTTCTGATAGACTTTGAATCTCAGGCAACACCATTTGTTTCTTCTTCACAGGGGAAGCCTCTATAGAGAACTCTGTTGGATTGACCACTATAATTGGCTGTTGCTCCCCCTCAATTTGTGCTATCTTGCTACTGGAAGCTGGAATTTGACTAGAAGTAGCTGCAACCTCTTCTACCTTTTTCTCCCCCTTTTTGTTAGCATCAAGGGCTGGAGGTGAGGCTGCAAGTAGCCTTTCCAGTAGCTCATTCTGTTTGGCTTGGTTGGCAATGAATGTCTGCATTTGAGATTCCATACTATCCACTCTGGAGGAAAGATGCCTAACAGATTTGGCCAGACTATCTTCCTTCAATAATTTGCTAGTCAGCACCTTCTGAGTGGTAGTAGGGGCTAGTGCCTCAATCCTGGCATGTAGTTCTACTTTCATTTCCCTTATTGCAGTTTGGACCTCCTCCTGTTGTGTTCTTTGAATAACCATATGCATCTTGTGAAATTTGAGGGGGCCAGTATTTGCTGAAGGACAGCCTTCCTCTATGGGTCTGCATTCTGGTGCTCAGCCATAGCATATTGATATTGCTTCATAATCTCCACATTGAAGTCACCAACCACAGTGGTAGTAGAAAATAGCCATTTTCGAGTATCCTCCACATTGACTTCTTCATCACTTGATGTGCTATCACGGTCATTATTGCCAAACTCTTCACTATCAGCATCTGAAGGCAGAGCTGTCAGAGCTTCCTTTGCTCTATGTAGAGATTGTGAGGTGTGCACTAGGTGCATTGCCTCCTCTGCCTCCACATTGCCCTGTTGTGCCATGACTTGATAGGTAGAAACATGATGAGTAAAGGTTTCAGGATCCAAAGAGATGGAGTCAATGATTGACTGATATTCTTATCGAAATTCCATCTCTTTAGAAGCTTCATTAACCTCCATTAACTCACTTGCAATGGCTGAATCTTCCTGCCTTATATCTCCTGTAGTCCCTTCTCTCCACTCATCTCTCTTTTCTTACATTAGGGGCTCCCCCTGGCTCACACCTCTCACACCCTCACCTTCACCTACTAAGGTGGAACTCTCTTGCTCTCCTTTTGCCTGACCTGAAGAAATGGTTAGCCTCTCATTATTTGCCTCTCCTTTTGCCTGCTCACAAGGCAGCCTCTCACTCCCTTCCCTCAATCCTAAAAGTGTTTCAACTACTGAGAACTCCTCCACACTTGACACAGGAATGTCAGATATAGCAGTGGTAGAGTGAGTTATCAACGGATAAGGAATATCCATTGATGGAGTAGTTATAGCTATCAACGGATGGCAAGACATAGGCGCATCCGTTGATGGAGAAACACTTGTCAACGGATGAAGGATATCCGTTGATGAAGGAAATATAGTATCCGTAGAAGTGAAAACCGACACTAAATCTATGGAGATTGATTTTAAAGATGAGGCCATAGATGTTGTTGTGAATTCAGGAATGGAAGATTGATGGCCCAACAAATCATCTAGAAGATGATGACCACCAATTGTAGAGTGGGGCTTCTCCAAGAATCTTAAAGATGGAGAATCAGGAATTGATGTAGATATCATATCCACATCTAGAGATGGAGTTGGTGATGGTGGATTGAAATGTGTATCGATTTGACCCCTGGGTGTGTGTGAGTTTAGTTTGTATTAGTTTCCTTTCTTTGTAGGATTAATGACCTTTTGGCCCTTCAAGTTTGCGCAGTTATATCCATAAAGTCCTAAGGTTTAAAGTCGTTCCTTTTTGCCCCTCCAACTTCAAAAATATACCTTTTAGCCACTTTACCGTCGTCTTTTTAAAATAAAACCGTCGCCTTTTAAAGGCCAAAGATGACAGTTTGAGGCTAAAAGGTACATTTTTTAAGTTGGAGGGGCGAAAAGGAACGACTTTAAACCTTAGGGCTTTATGGGTATAACTGCGCAAACTTGAAGGGCCAAAAGGTCATTAAGCCTTCTTTGTATTTGTATTTGTATTTGGCTGGGGGTCCTTCGGAAACAGCCTCCCTATTGTATAGGGGCATGGTCTGCGTACATCTACCCTCCTCAGACACCACTTTGAGTGGTATTATAACTGAGTAAGTTTCATTTACATCAACCTGAGTTTGAGAAGGTACAGTTTCCTGTACTATGTGTGTACCCTGTGATTCCCCTATGGTTTTAGATTTTACTCTTCTTTCATAGGTTTTTTGGAGAGGGCTAGTGTCCCTTACCCTTTTGTGCAGTGTTCCTTGTGGGGAACTTGATTCAGCAGTCACACCCTGTTGAGAGGATGTAACTAGAATTTGGCTTGTAGGTTCATTAAAAGTCTTTTGAGAGACTGAAATGTTGGTTGCACCTGCCTCACCTTCCTTATCCTTAGGGCTTCTTTGATGTTCACCCTGTCCCTCACCACTCACTACCACCTTCACACTCCCCTCAAAAGTTTTGGTAGGTTTTACAACAGGTGTCTTTTGAGAGACACTTGAGGTTTGCTTTTTATATTGTGGTTTTGAAACTTTGGATTTGATCACTTTGGTAGGAGCCTGTTTGGTCACAACTACAGGCTCCATTGTGACACTAGAAGGCAAAGAAATTTGGGGGTTAGAAATAGGAGTTTCAGGGTTAGATACAGTTACCTGAACAATTGGTAGATATACCAATTGTACTTCTGCATTTAAGTTCATTCAAATCAAATCACTTAAGACTCTTTTCTCCTGAACAAAACAATTGAACTTGCTATCCGGGTTAGCAATGGATAGCTTATTCTCAGATACATGCAGTGCTAATAGCATCAAAAATCAAGCAAAATAGATATTCTTGCCCCTAGTTTCCTTCTTACCTAATTTTGCTGCTATCTCATACATGACTAGTGTGCCAAAATTATAGAATTTATCAGTCAAAAGCATACACATCATAACTAGCATGGAATTGGTAACAGCATCAAAGTTACTAATTTTGCCTGAAAAAGATTTAATGAAGGCATCAAAAAAATAACCCCATTCTTTAACCATACCTTTCCTAACAATTTTCCCTAAGTTCTCAGTACTAAGGGCATAATTTATGGAATTAAGCATGGCAACAATTTCAGCATTACTAGGTACTTCCAGACAGTTATTCTCAGGCAATTTTAAACAAGCAATTATCACATCAGAATTAACTACATGGTTTTTACCCTTTAAAGAAAAAGCAAGTGTACCGTCTGTGCCAATGTACTCAGCAGATGCCCACACCTCTTCAATTACCTCGTGGATTAGAGGAGTGGTGGCAGTCATAGCATATGACAGTTTGCATTTCTTCACGAAATTCATCATGGTGTGATAAGCTTCTGGAGCATTCACTATATCAACAAAGGCCGCGAAATTTTTCTTCTCATAGGTAAACCCAGTGGAAGACATCATCTTAACAATAGGCGCCATTGAAGTGTTTGAACTTTTGTTGCGGAGAGTTTTAGTGAAGAAGATGCAGATAACTTATGAGATTCTTGAAAATGAATAAAAGTGAGATGTGAGAGCACAAGACAGCCTGTTATATTTTTCAAGAGTTAAAAATGAAATAATTAAAAGTAATTACTCCATTGGACAAAAGTAACTGTCAGATAGTAGATGAAAAGAAAAGAAGTACAGCCATGACTAAATATACACGTTCACCAACGACTATAATTAAAAAAGAGATGTATATCAACGGATATAGAATGGACGGTTGAGAAACATTTTATCCATCGATGACATGGACAACCTGTTATCCGTTGACATACGAAAATCTAGTAATGTGTTTATACTACCAACGGCTAAAAGGATATCCGTTGATAAGCAAATTTTGCCTTAGACAAAATTTCTGCAGAAAATTTTTCTGAGAGTTTTTAATTCTCAAGTAAA
Source organism: Kitagawia praeruptora (assembly GCA_037693485.1). Taxonomy (NCBI): domain Eukaryota; kingdom Viridiplantae; phylum Streptophyta; class Magnoliopsida; order Apiales; family Apiaceae; genus Kitagawia; species Kitagawia praeruptora. The sequence goes on along the minus strand of CM075351.1, from coordinate 137,503,901 downwards.
TCAAAGCACATTTCTAGCTGCAATCAATTATGATTAGATATCACTAGGAATTATGAAAAATTAAGCATACCTAGTTCACCTACCAATCTTGTGAATGATGATTCATCTAGAGGCTTGGTGAAGATATCTGCAAGCTGCATTTCACTTGGCACAAAGTGCATTTCTACTGTACCATTCATCATATGTTCTCTAATGAAGTGGTATTTGATGTCAATATGCTTGGTTCTCGAATGTTGTACTGGATTCTCTGTGATGGCAATAGCACTTGTATTGTCACAGAAAATTGGAATCTTCTCAACTTTTAGACCATAGTCAATAAGTTGATTTTTCATCCAAAGAATCTGTGCACAACAACTTCCAGCAGCAATTTACTCAGCTTCAGCTGTAGAAGTGGAGACTGAGTTCTGTTTCTTACTGAACCATGACACAAGCCTGTTTCCTAAAAATTGACAGGAACCTGTAGTACTTTTCCTATCAATTCGGCAACCTGCAAAATCTGCATCTGAATAGCCAATTAGATCAAAGCCATAATCTCTTGGGTACCAAATGCCAAGGTTTGGTGTTCCCTTGAGATACCTGAAAATTCTCTTAATAGCAATCAAGTGAGACTCTCTAAGGTCAGCTTGAAATCTAGCACAAAGACAAGTGGAAAACATTATATCAGGTCTACTAGCTGTTAGATATAGAAGTGAGACTACCATGCCTCTATAGCTTGAGATGTCCACAGACTTTTCCTTAGTATTCAACTCAAGCTTAGTTGCAGTGGCCATAGGTGTTTTTGCAGAGGCACAATTCATTAAGTCAAATTTCTTTAAATGATCATAAATATATTTTGTTTGACTTATGAAAATGCCCTCATTAACTTGCTTCACTTGTAAACCAAGAAAGTAAGTTAATTTACCCATCATGCTCATTTCATACCTACTTTGCATAAGTTTGGCAAACCTTTTACAAAGCTTCTCATCTGTAGACCCAAAAATAATATCATCTACATAGATTTGAACAAGTATTAAAGAACCATTGACATTTCTATGAAATAAGGTTTTATCTACTGTACCTCTAGTGAAGTGATTCTCCAAAAGAAATTGAGATAAAGTGTCATACCAGGCTCTTGGTGCTTGCTTCAAACCATAAAGTGCTTTCATGAGAAGATATACATATTCTGGAAATTCTGGATCTTCAAAGCCAGGAGGTTGATAGACATATACCTCTTCTTCCAGTTCCCCATTTAGAAAGGCACTTTTGACATCCATCTGATAGACTTTGAAATTGGCATGTGCTACATAGGCTAGGAAAATTCTAATCGCTTCAAGTCTTGCCACTGGAGCAAAAGTTTCATCAAAATCTATCCCTTCTTCTTGAGAATAGCCCTTTGCCACTAATCTAGCTTTTGATCATCAAACACAACAAGTACAGATTCCATAATAATGTTGGTTCTTAGATTGTAGACTCTATAGGCTTTCCCTGCTGCATACCCAACAAAGATAGCTTCATCTACCTTTGCTTCAAATTTGCCCAAGTGATCTTCATGATTCCTTAGTACAAAACACTTACATCCAAAGACATGAAGGAAAGCTAAAGTTGGTTTCTTGTTGGTAAATAACTGATAAGGAGTCATTCCTCTAGCTTGATTGACCAAGGAAATATTCTGAGTGAAACAGGCAGTGTTGACAGCTTCAACCCAGAAATATGTTGGCAATCTTGATTCACGTAGTATTGTTCTAGCTGCTTCAATGAGAGTTCTGTTTTTCCTTTTAACAACCCCATTTTGTTGAGGTGTTCTAGCAGCAGAAAACTCATGGACAATTCCATTCTCTTCACAGAATATCTTCATGTGGAATTTTTTAATTCAATGCCATTGTCACTCCTGATTCTTTGTACTTTGACTTCAGAACCATTGTTTACTAGTCTGAGATGATTGATGATGATTTCACTTGCACAATCTTTGGAGTGCAGAAAGAAGGTCCATGTAAACTTAGAAAAATCATCTACAATCACCAGACAGTATTTCTTCTTTGAAATGGACATGACATTTACTGGACCAAATAAGTCCATATGCAACAATTGAAGTGGTTTAACAATGTACGACTCTGTCTTGCTCTTGAAGGATGATTTCTTTTGTTTCCCTAATTGACAGGCATCACACAATCCATCCTTGATGAACTCCAATTGAGGGATTCCTCTAGCCAGATCCTTTCTTACAAAATCATTCATAACTTTAAAATTCAAATGTGACAGCTTTTTATGCCATAGCCAACTCTCATCCTTGCTTGCTTTGCTGAAGAGACAAGTGATGGATTCTGAGCATACTGAATTGAAGTCAGCTATGTAAACATTTCCTTTTCTAAAGCCTGTCAATACCACATTGTTGTCTTCCTTAGCAGAAACAACACATGCTTCTTTTGTGAACTTTACTTCATAGTCTTTGTCACAAATCTGACTGAAACTCAGCAAATTGTGCTTCAAACCTTCAACTAAAGCCACTTCTTCAATGATGACATTGTCCTTTGAAATCAAGCCATATCCCTTAGTATATCCTTTGTTGTCATCTCCAAAGGTAATTCTAGGGCCAGCTGCCTCCTTGAACTTTGTGAGTAGGGTTAAATCTCCTGTCATGTGCCTAGAGCATCCACTGTCTAGGTATCATAGATTCCTTCTATTTCCCTGCACACATTCCAAAATACAAATCAAGTTGATTTTGGTACCCAAGTTTCCTTGGGTCCTTTCTTGTTAGCCTTTGGTTTTGCACTCTTAGCAATCTTCATTTTAGGTGTAGATGCTTGAGTGATAGGTTTTGACAGATGCTCATTTGCATAAATATTTGATGCATGCATTTGTGGAAAATTGGCATACATATTATTCATGCTAGGAATGCTCCATGACATTTGTGGCATATTCACATATTGAAAATAAGGATTAGACACATATGGCATATTCACATATGGATTTGAAAAACTAGCATTTTGATACAAACCAGGCATTGCAGGCATACATGGTATTGTTTGAGGTACATGAACAGGAGCCTTGTTAATAATCTTGTAATTAGAAGATAGGTGATTAACACTATTACAATTACTACAAGTTTTCCTAGGGGCAAACTTGTCAGGAGAATAATTGTTTTTCTTGTTGATGCCTATCTTACCATTTCTGTTCTTTTTCTTTTTACCCTCAGTTTCTACCTTTTCATTATCTGATTTACCAACAGCCTTTTTGTTATGTAAATCACCTGCCTTAGCCTTCCCACTAGATTTGGTTTGGCTACTCTCACCACTAACGAAGTTCTTGTTGACTGGACCATACTTAATATACAGTTTCTTGAGTTCCTTCCTACTAACAAACTTTTTGTTAGTCGTTGGATACCTCTCATCCGTTGATGGTTCATCTGTCAACGGATGATCACTATCCGTTGATTCACAAATAGTCTCTAGATCCTCAAGGCCAGGTTCTAACTCCTTTTTCTTTTGAGTCAAGGTAACCTTCACAAACGATTCTATTCCATGGACTTCTATTATGTTTTGTGAAATATTCCTACAGCTTTGAAATTTAGCAATTATCCCTTGTTCCTTTTCCAGCTGCTCTCTTAAAATTAGTTCTTTTTTTAACACAGCTTCAAGTTCACTTTTAGCATCATTGCAATCAACTCTCATTTTCTCAAATTCTAGAAATTGAATTTCTAGAGCAGCATTTCTATCACTTAAAAATAGATTAGTCTCTTTAATCCTATTGTTCTCTTTAGTAAGTGATTTAAGAGTAACACTCAAGTGATATAGTTCAGTAGACATTTCATCTATAACACTATTGCATTCCTCTTTGGTGAGCTTAGAGAGATTAGTAGAAAATACCTGATTGCTAGCTGAACTTGCTTCCTGCTCTCCAGAATCAGCCATCAATGCAAGTTTGACAAACTCAACATCTTCATCAGAATGATTGCCATCAGCAGCCAAGTCATACTCTTGGGTCATGAATTCCTTTCATTTCTGCCTGAGAAGATCAAAATATTTCTTCTTGTAGTCAACAGTTTCAGTTGGCTTTCTCTTGTTCTCAGATCTAGCCTTCCTGCATTCACTTATCATGTGACCAGCAATTCCACAATTGTAGCATTTAATTTTGGATTTATCCACATAGTTGCTTGTGGAAAAATCCTTGTTAAATGGCTTGGCCACCCCAGAGTTTCTCTTGAATTTCAGCTTAGAGAATCTCCTAGACAGAAAAGCTAAGTGCTCATCTATCTCATCCAATTCATCCTGCTGAAGGACATTCAATTCTTCTGACACTTTTTCCTTGCTTTTGCTTGATTCTGCTCTACCTTCACAAACCTCCCTATTTGGTATAGATTTAGCAGCTTCAGTCCTCTTCTCCTCCTTCTGCTCCAAGTTGGCAACAAGTGCAACTGACCCACTTTTCTTTTGGGCCTTCTCAATCTCTTCATCCTGCTCCATTTCTAGTTCATATGTCTTTAAAGTTCCATAGAGCCTTTCAAGAGTAAATGTCTTGTACTCTTGAGTGTTTCTTAGAGAAACAGTCATTGGCTTCCACTCTTTGGGCAGTGATCTCAGAAATTTGAGATTAGAATCTTTCACTTGGTAGATTCTTCAATACAGTTTCAAGCCATTTAGTAACTTTTGAAATCTACTAAATGTGTCATTCAATGTCTCTCCATTCTTGAAATGGAAGTGCTCATACTGTTGGATCAGTAGTTGCATCTTGTTCTCCCTTACCTGTTCTGTACCTTCACAAAGGGTTTGAACAATGTCCCATACTTCCTTTGAGGTAGTACAGTTGATAACATTGCCAACCATGTCTATTTCTAAGCCATTAAACAGAATATTCATGGTCTTTTTATCTTTGTGGACTTCTGCGATGTCTTCAGGACTCCACTCAGAAACAGGTTTGGGAATGTAAATGTCTGGTGCATCTGCAGCAAGGCCAACTCTTGATGCAGTTTTCATTGGAACATGAGGACCCTTCTCTATGCAATCTACAAACCCTGAATCAATAGACATGAGATGTAGACGCATTTTTACTTTCCAGTGAAAGTAATTTTCTCTATCAAGAACTGGTATCTTTACTCCATAATCCTTCTTAGACATGTTGGAAGTGTGTTGATCTTTAGACTTCAAATATGTTAGAAGCTTTCTCTGATACCAATTGTTATTCCCAGATTACACACTTGTATAATTGTAGAAGGGGGGTTGAATACAATTCTTGATATTTATAAATTTCTGATAAGAATCACAGAAATCTATAAGGAGATAATTGCTGAATGAGAAATGATTCACAAACACATAAAAAATCAGGTGGTTAAATGTACCACCTGAGACTTTTATTCGAAGAAAACTCTGTGATACAGAAGTACACAGCTGCTGTTTTACAACTCTTTGCTTCTAAGGATATTCAAGAAACCCTAAGCAAATATGTCTGTTTTCTTGGTTTCTAAAGAGTTGCTACACTTGGTTATATATCCCAAGTTTACAAGTACTACAGGAATAAGATAATATTAATCTAATTCAATTTGACTTGCTACTCCACTCCAAATCCACATGTAGCCGAAAGGTTGTCCTTGTGAACAGATATGTCCCTTGCACCTTTCTTGTATGTACTGTGTAAAATGGAATGCTTCTTTCTTCTACGTTTCCAAAGTATGGCTGCCATACTACTTTTTATACCTACTAATTCCAAGCTAGCATAGAAGAAAGTGTTAATGATTATCCGTTGATGTTGTACACTGTCATCCGTTGATGGTAGTTTGAGCTGTATCCGTTGATATTGTAGATTTGAGTTATATCCGTTAATAGAGTCCTGTTCTCATCTGTTGATACACTTTCACTTAGACAGAATTACATAGCGTAGCTTATTTACAATTGGCTACCCTATTCTGCCTATCCATTGATGGTCAACATGACTCTGAATAAAAACACTATCAACTGATAAATAGAGATACTGCAGTATGCTACAAAACCTCATCCGTTGATGAGCTACCTGTCAACGAATAGAGTTATAATGTCTCATCCGTTGACAGTTACAAAACATGACTTATACAATTTTGTGCATAGAATGTGAAGTTATCATCAAGTACAACATATTCCTAACACGCTTTCGTAGACCTGGCAAATCGTTTGCGTTGTATACATTCGTTTCGTGTGCCTTTGGGGTCTTGCATGAAATTGACATGAAATTTTTTTGTGTACCCAAAATTCAAACACCAAAGGCTACTAAACTACATGATTTTTTTTTTGTGCACGAAACAAAAATAATACGTGAAAAAAATTGACAATTACATGTAATGTTACTCTCTGCCCAAGTTATGTAAGTATGTTATTATATAACAAAAAACAATATTGAGACTACAAAATAAAACAAAGAGTAGAGTACATAAAATGAAACCTTACTATTTTTTCTATTTTGTTTAATGTTAATAGATATCTCTGTTTATTAAAAATCTATCTACCAAGTTATAAAGGTTTTTTTAACCTTTATTTAAGGTTTTCTTGATATTAAAAAATAAATATTTTCAACCAACCAAGCAAATGTGATATGCTTGCTCTTAGATTAGGATATGGGAATTGATTACTATTCTTTAATTCAAGAATACAAAATTAAAAAGGGCACTTTTATTATAAACAATATATGATTTTATATGTATCGACCTATCTAGTTATTAATAAAATAAGGAAAAAGAGTATCTAAAGCACACAACAGAGAAGTTCTCTATTAGTGCGGTCTAAAATATGACAAATTAATTATTATTTGAACAATCCAACCGTACGGATGTTAAATTCATACAAAAATACGTGAGTGTACAAATTTTCGTGTAATTTAATTATTTGGAACTATAAATTTATAGTAATAAGATTATGATAAATCTGTGTCGTTGAATATATATAGAAAATATTATTATTATAAAAGTGATGCTCCACTATTTCAAATATAATAAAAATTTGTATACAATGTTATTTCGACATAAACTTTTCATCCGTACGGTTGGATTATCAAAAATAAAAAAAAAAAAAAAAATTTGAGGTGCACTAATAGAGAACTTCTCTATTGTGTGATTTAGGAACTCCATCCCCAGGGGCGGACCTTGGGCTGGGCTAGGGTTGGCTCCAGCCCAGGTCAAAATCCAGTGGTCCATGTAGTAGGTAGTCTTCTCTTTAATCCAACCCTGTTGTTTAAATGGTTTAAGCCCTATTAATATGTGTAAGTGTGTAACCCAATGCCCAATCCATATATTTGTTATCAGTTTATGAGGTTGCACATATAACGGAATGGACGAAATCAACAACAGGCTTAATCAACAACTAAAAACCTAGCTGTGCCTGTTAGTGTAAATTAGATACAGAAAATAAGATAAAAAATCAAAAATAAAATAGAAAACTAAAAATTGGATACAAATCAAGCGCTGTTGTGATTACTGATTAGGCCCAAATACAAATCTCCTCATAGAAAATCAAAATCCAAATCTAACAACGGGTTTTATGGGGTTCGGATTCGGATTTAAATCGGATTTTTAATTCAAAATTCAAAAATAAAATTAATCACATTAAACTAAACATAAAAGGACAAATATATTTAAAATATAAAAATATTTTAGTTGCATAAAAAATATAGAATATTATTAATAAAATTTCAAAACTATAAGAAAAATAAAAGAATAAACATATTTATATAAATATATATGTGGGTGATCATGTTGTTTATTTGCTTGATATGTATCTTAAATATAAATGTATGTTTTGAAATACAAAATTATTAAGATTAAAATATTGTTATTATTATATACATTTATATAATACGATATATATAATTATATATAGTATATATGTCGGGTTTTTTCGGGTTTTGAGTTTGGATCGGATTTCGGGTTTTCGGATCGGGTTCGGATCGATATACGTAAGATCCAAATCCAAAATCTTTCGGGTTTAAAAATTAAATCCAAATCCAAAAAATCGGGTTTGATAAAATCTAATCGGATCGGTATGGATCAGGATTCGGGTATCCATCGAACGGGTTTTTTTGCCATCCCTACTCTGCATTATAATTTATAGTGACTACACCTAATTTTTTCCCTTGAATGAATTTGGGGTTTATATATGCCATTAATTCCTTTTAAGTTAGTTTGCAAAAAAAAAAATTTACTTCAGCCCAGGTAGAAATTAAATCCTAGGTCCGCCCATGTCCATCCCCAATTAATAATAATGACTTTTAGAACAAAGGTTGTAGCTGTTACTCTCTCTCTTCCTCTCCCAATAAATATTAAACTAAAATTTAGGGCTTACATGATACATCAACATTTTGGTTGATGATAAGCCCCCTTTTATTGTTTTTCTTGATTTTATTTTGTTTTTTTAATAAATATCTCTCTTTATTGAGTAATTATTTTAAATATGAATTTTGTAACTAATATAGTGCATAAATGTAGGTTATCATATATGGACTAAATATATATATATATATATATATATATATATATATATGAAAATAAATACTTTAAATATATATAATTATATATATATTTTTATCATATATATATATATATATATATATAAATGTAGGTTACTTTAATATGATTAATATTTTGGTTAAAATTTAATAGAAGGAAAGTGAGAGAGGGAATATGATTGGACTAAAATTTAGTGGTGATTTATGATTGGTTATAAAATAATTCCTCATTTTTTATTGGTGAACTGTAATGTGGTAGACTCAGGTATTATAATAAAGGATGTCATAGTACAAACGTTTTAGTTATGTTTTCGAATATTTAAGTTGAGAGAAAAGAAAAGGAATTAAATGTGAAGTAAAAAAAAATTGAATTTTTAAGTTTTTCGAAAAAAGAAAGTAAAGAAAATGAAAATATGTTAATGTTTTAATACCCTTTGTCTCATCCAATTCTTAACATTTTTTTTGTCACTTTCTGACACGCATTTTAAGAAGTGAATTTTAAGGATAGTTCCATAACATATTTTTGAAATTTTCTTTTTTTTTTGTATGAAAATAGAATTATTCTATTTTAATACAAAAAAAGAAATTTTTAAAAAAAAGTTATAAAACTATGCTTAAAATTTAGGGTGTTGGCCCTCTATGTCACAATTTGAAAGAAAATGGCCCTAAATATCACAATTTCTAAAGTTGGCCCCATATATCACTCTAAAACACTACATCGTGTAGCGTTTTCATTTTTTTTATGAAAACGCTACATCGTGTAGCATTTTCACATATTTTTTTTTACTGTAAACGCTACTTAAAATTTGGTTTTGGGCTATAACGCTACTTTAAGTTTGGTTTGGTTTTTTTTTTTTTTTGAAACGTTACTTTAAGTTTGGTTTTGGGTAATTTCTAAGACCCAAAAGGGAAATGTTGAACCCAAAAGTTAATTGTTGAATTCCTAAATTTAATTAATATTATATTTTTTTAATTTAAAAATTTTAATTAAAAATTTGAATCCGGCGGCCTGATTAGGATAAGTTAGGGTTTAGGGTCTAGGATTTAGGGTTGTTGGGTCTAGGATTTAGGGTTGTAAACAACCCTAAACCCTAAATTCGTATTCGATTTATTTGTGGTTCTAAATATTTCTAAAACCCAAAATGAAAACCTTGAACCCCTAAATTTAATTAAAAATTTATTTTTTAAATTTAAAATTTAATTCGTTCCGAATATTTCTAAAATCCAAAATGGAAACCCTAAAAGTTATTTATTGAAGGTTTGAAAGAATAAAAAAAACTAAAAAAATCCTAAAACTATAAAATGTGTGTTCGATGCTTTTTAAAAGCAACAATGGGCTGGGCTTAAAACACCACATAAAGTCACGTTTTCCCCCCAAAACGCTACATAAAGTCACGTTTCCCCCCAAAACGCTAGATTATACAACGTTGTTATTAATATATATATATATATATATATAGGCAAGTGCTCAAATGAGACCCCCACTTAAAATGAGAACTGAGAATGAATCTGAACCACTCAATTTTTATAACAACTTTTTATCAGGACCACATATTCCTTATCTAACTTTTATACATATAAGCTTATACGTATAGCTCTATTATTTTTCTCTCCTACCCAAAACAATCATCCACCTCCTTCTTCCCGATTTAATTTTTTTATCACCCATTTCTAAATTACTTCTTTCTTTCTTTTCTTTGCATACATCTCTCATTTCTCTATCTTCTTCTTACTTCCAGATCTCTCTTTTCTTCATCTAAGTTTACTTTTATTGGCCTTTCTCTTCTATTTCATCCAACACTATTTTGGAGGCACCGCCTGAGATTAAAGTAAAATAAAGGTTCAAAAATTGAATCTAATTTGGAGGAAGTCGAACAACTCACGAGTTTGGTTCAAGGGAGACGAAATGGATTGATGGGTATAGACGGTGTCGTAGATGTGAGAGATGAAGGCACTGGAAGATGGTATGGTGACAGGAGCTTGTGGCTCACTGATGGTTGGTGCCTTGTTTTGGGAGAATTGGTGGTGATAGGTGGCTTGTGGCTCACTGATAGGAGCTTGTGGCTCACTGATGGTTGGTGACGAATCTTTTGAATGTATAAAAGAAGAAGATACGTCATGGATCAATTAAAATTTCAGTTCACCACGATGGAGGCTAACAATCAGCGAACATGACAGTGGTTGTGTGGGCTAGTGAAATGACGATGATGACTCAGATCTGGTGATTTTGATACCATTACGAACTTACATCTGAAGTTTTTATTTATTTTGTGCCCAGAATTTTTAGTGATTTGGGGGTAAATTTGGTGATTTGTCTTTAAATTTTGGGTTGAATTTTAATTTGGTGATTCTGTAGTTGTTGATAGTGATTATGATCTAAATCTTAGTGATTAGAAATGGCGATGATGACTCAGATCTGGTGATTTTGATACCATTACGAACTTACATCTAAATTGTTTTTATTGATTTTCTGCCCAGAATTTTTAGTGATTTGGGTGTAAATTTGGTGATTTGTCTTTAAATTTTGGGATGAATTTTAATTTGATGATTCTGTAGTTGTTGATAGCGATTGTGATCTAAATTTTGGTGATTTGAATATAAATTTGGTGATTAAGTAGCTTATAGTGTAGGGTGATTATGTCAATGTGTTTTATATTAGTGATTTGGATTTGAATTTAATAATCCATGTGGTGACGATTATGTATATATACATGATGTCGTGGTGGTGATTGGTGTTTGGAGATGGTGGTGATGTTACGATGATGATGTAGTTATGGTTATGGTTATGGAGATGATTGTGATCGTGAGGTGGAATGACGATGGAAAGACAGTGGCAAATTCATCTGATCTGATGTAGGAGAGAGTGGTGGGTTGGTTGTAACGACCGGGAAAAATTTCGTGTATTTTATTATGTTAAAATATGTTTCTAGTTGATTTTATTGTGTTGCAGTTTATTTTTAATGCATTTAAATGCGTTACAATATTTATTAAATAGGGAAATGATCCCATACGTGTTATGTGACTTCTGTGTAGCTTAGATAGTTTTATTCCATTTTTCTGTAATTTTTATATTTTTAGAATACAATTATTTCGCGTTTTAATTTTCGGACCCAGCCCCTATACTGAATCTGAAGCCTTGTTTTTGATAAAATTATTTTTATATAATGATAGGATATTTAAAGATGCATTATTTTGTAATTTTTGTAATATTCATAATTTTTGGGAAATTTTGACATATATTTTGTATTTGTTTAAAATTAAAATTTTTACATTTTTATCCCATAAAAATTATTTTTAGGGCTTAATAATTTTAATTAGGGGCTAAAAATATTTTTGGGGTATTAATTTGATTTAGGATAAATACCAGCAGATTTTTTTTTATTTAATCAAAATAATCAAAAAAGTCAGATTTTTTGATTTTATTTTCTGGAAATTGTTCTTGGTGTTCTTCATAATCAATCGACCTTTTGAAGGTGATTTTGTTATCCAAATCTTTCATATGAATAGTCAAATTGAATCTCATGATCTGTACTACCTGTTTATGTATGTGTTGATATGTGTGTAAGCCTTAATCGTGATTTGATATTTTGTTTTTAAATTCGAAATTTCATGAATTTATTGTGAATCATACAGTGATTTGTTGTTGATATGGTTAGTATCTATAGATTGTATATAATCTCAGGAGCATCATGATAATTTTTGTTTGATTTTTAGTATCTTAAAACTCGAAATCGAATTTTGTGGGGGTGAGATTAATTTTCAATTTTCCGGGTTGATTGATGATTGTTTGGTGTTTTTGATGATTGATATGAGTCATTGAACTCTTGGGCTTTGATTTGGTGTATAGAACGTTGGATTTGGTGGAGAAATGAGAGAAATCGAAGTTTACCGGTGAAGTCGCCGGATTTTACTTCGGTTTTGCTCGGAATCTGGGTTCGGGGGATTCTGGGTTTGTTTGAATGGTACGGTTGTGTTGAGGAGGTGATTTGGAGTGTGTTTGTGTTTTAAAACGTAACGATTGGTACGTTTTAAGGGTTGCCGGAGGTGGCCGGAAATTTTTTTTCCGGTGACCGGAAACTGGGTAACCTCCATTGATGGAGGTGGTGTTCTTGAAGCATTCATGTGAAGATGGTGATGAATAGTACCTGTTTGATTCTCAAAATCTGTTAACCTTTTCTGAAAAGTGATTTTGGAATTGATTTTTACTTTTTACCAATTATTTTTACTTTTATTTACTTTTATTTACTTTAATTAATTTATAATTCTGAATTCAATTATTAATTTCAGAAAATTTATTTTCTGAAAATGTTTTATAAATCTAGAATTTATTTCTGAATTTCATTTTAATTATTTCTTTATTTATTTGTTTTTAATTCGAAATAATTAAGAATTTAATTCTTTTAATTATATTAATTAATCTAAAATAATGATTTAATTAATTTTATTATCTGATAAATTTAATTATTTATTAGATAATTTTATTAATTAATTATTACTTGATTCTAATTAATTTATTTAGGATTATTAACCAATTTTCTGTTTAAAAGTGATTTAAAATGAAATAAAATTGTTTTAAATCCTAAAAATAATCCGGGAACGGTAAAAATAGTTTTAAAATTCTAAAATTATTTATAAACTCAGATTAGATAATAATAAAAATATTTTGGTGATCCAATAATTACTCAGAGGGTTTATTAATGATCCTTTTTGATTCGGGAAGGGTTATTTAAATCTTTTAAAATTCTTTTAATTATTTTAAAAATACTTTTAAACATGATAATAATAATTTGAGTGCTCCTTTGTCTGTAAGACGTATGTGCTATGTGATTATGTGTGTGAATGCTCCGTACATGTTATTAATTGTATTAAATATTCATTCGATAGTGATACAACGTACGGGTAGACACTAAAACCGAGGTATGATTTGTATATGGTCTTATGCCTACCTAGCTAGATGTTTAAAATAGCATGTTTTAATGTAGAAGTGGGAGGAACCCTAGCTAGTGGGCAGAGTTTACCTGCAGTATACATAGAAGTGAGAGAATCCCTAGCCAGAGAGCTTAGCTTACCAGTCACATATTCAGGCAAGTATTTTCTTTTCCCTTGATCATCTTATACACTGTTTATTTTATGTTCATTGATTCATATCATGACAAATAGCTATTGTTCAGAGCTATTTGTGGTTCTTAAATATTTTGTGCGAACAGTTGCTTGATATTGGTACCCTTGATGTGGGGAATTGTTTCAGATAAACTCTTCATATCCTCATTATCGTAGTAATAATGGGATATGACCTGTATTTAAAACTAAGCATTTCCTGTTGAATTCGGAAATTGCTCTATTGGATTGGAAAATAGTAAAGCGTAGGAGGCCACATGTCGTAGTTGGTCCAGCAATATTTAAGGAGGATATGGTAACCATACCATCTTCCTATAGGCTAACATTACTTGCCTATTTTTGGGTACCCCAGAAATCCGAACTATACACACACGGGAAAAAAAGAATACCGGTGGAGTATAGAGGGTCCCATTGCCTTAGAACCTGATAAGGGGGCAATGGTGTTTTAGTAAAGTGTATCCAATCCATATCGCCCGAATGGCTACTATATATATTGTGAGTTGGCAGATGATTCATTTTTATGACATGCCAAATGATTACAGTTTGAATTATATCACAGTTGTTGATTCAGTTTGCTCTATAAACTGTTTTACATTTTAGTTCATATCATACATCACTTATCCTGTTTTATTATAAAACTGTTCATGTATACTTGTTGGGCATTTCTTTGGCTCACTCTTGTTTTCATAAAACCTTTCCAGAGGAGCAGTATGTTTCCGACCAGCCGTTCGGACCATATTAGAGAGAGGCAGAGTGGCTGTGTGTCTGCACCCCAGACCTTACAGGTATTCGCGGGTTACTGTTGGCGCTAGATAGAATTTTAAATAAAATGGGATGTAATAATAAAATAATACTAGACTGGATTTAGGTTGAGTTTATTTTATGGTTTGTAATAAGTGAATATGTTACTTTTGGGCTGTAACTGCTTAGTTTCATACAATAACCTGTTTGCGATCTTTGGTTGGTGGGGTCAGTTGCGCATTCTGATTTATTTTATTAGTTGTGTTTGGTTGGTGACCCCCGGATCTAGACCCCGGATTTGGAGGGTGCCACAGTTGGCATCAGAGCTGACAGGTTATAGTCACTGAAATAAGCAGAGATATAGCCCAGGAATAATTAGGGAGATCACATGAGATAGGATTACGTTCTTATGTTACACGTTGCGTTTGACTTTAGTTTAAGCCTAAGTCGTGAGATGATTTGTGATATTATGTTACTGGGTTACGCAGGTTCCTGTTATGGTGACTACGCCGACTCCGGTGATTGCACCCCAGCCTATGCCAGCCCTAGAGTCAGTTACGCTACCATTATTTCCACCAGTGGACTTGCCATATACCACCGCTCTTATGGATCCAGACCAACCAGTGATGGGGTTAGATTACTGGATGGGTTGGGAGTGTCCGAGGGGGCTACTTGATCCTATACCACCAGTTCCCGTTCCGGTGTTGATTCCTGATCAGCAGCAGGGGATCGAGGCGCTACCTGATGTGCCTGAGTTGCATCGATCTGGTGCACTGGCAGCTATGGTAGGATTCCTTATGCCAGCAGAGTTCACGGATCAGTCCGATCCTACTGTGCAGGGTCCTTATGTACCTCTTCCACCAGTCATACCTTGGCACCAGATGCCACCAGGAGAGGAGCGAGTGCAGGCATTGATAGAGGAGGTTACAGGTGGAGTAGAGGCCGAGTCTAGCGGCCGTATCGGTGCACCACGCACCGTTCCATTGAGTGAGTACCGTGAGCTTTGGGAGGCATTCGACTTTGTGAGAGGGCAGAATGTGGAGCTGCGTAGGATGGGAGATCATCGTATCACAGACTCCGAGCTTCGACATAACCTCCGAGAGATGATAGCAGCCGGTTCTTTTGAGGTGGAGGCGATGTTGCTGGGTGAGTCATCAGGTACTGTTGATTATCGTCGGGCATACCGCATCCTCCAGAGGATGT
Organism: Kitagawia praeruptora; assembly: GCA_037693485.1. Taxonomy (NCBI): domain Eukaryota; kingdom Viridiplantae; phylum Streptophyta; class Magnoliopsida; order Apiales; family Apiaceae; genus Kitagawia; species Kitagawia praeruptora. The sequence goes on along the minus strand of CM075351.1, from coordinate 137,488,400 downwards.
TGTCGGATCTTCAGGAGATGGTAGGGCCCAGCTGGGACTAGATACTATGGGACAGAGCCCTGGGAGAAGGATATGCTACATGTGGTTGTTTGGTTTCGGTTGTCTGTAAGATATTATGTGTGTACTAATAGTAGTTTGTTGGTAGAATAAGTTGGGAATTTTGTTGTGTATAACCGACAGTCTAGTTGGTATGGTAGGGTAACCGTGATATGGTGTTAGATAAACCGACTAGTAGTCATGTATAATTATGAGTATGTAATTATATATCAGTAGTACTTTTGTAGTGATAAGAGTATCGATTCCCTCCATCATGCATCTAGTTATTTTTCAGCATTCAAGTGAATTAGTGATTGGGTGACATGAGTTGATAAATATTCTTGATTCATGTTCCTTTTCAATGAGTATCTATCAAAAACATGTTTATTCAATTACTAAGGAACTTGTGTGTTTCCTCTACCAGATCATGGATAATCAGCAACCAAATGGTAATCACGCGGGAAACGTGAATAATAATCAGATTTTTGGGGAGCAGGGCAATATCAATATGATGCAGCAAATGTTGGAACTATTCCGGCAACAGACCGAGAATCTTACTCGCCAGCAGCAACAGCCACCAGCACCCCAAGCAGTAACATTTAAAACTTTTCAGTCAGTTAAACCCCCAGAGTTCCAGGGGTCAGCGGACCCAGTCGAGGCCCGAGCATGGTTAAAAGAAATAGAGAAAGCTCTTGCACTTGTGAATGTAGAGGAGAATAAAAAGACCGAGTTCGTGAGTTACTTTCTGAAAGGGGAAGCGAACTACTGGTGGGAAGCAAGGAAGGCTTTGGAAGGGGTAGGGGTAACCCCATGGGAGAGATTCAAAGAGTTGTTTCTGGAAAAGTATTATCCCCGCTTTATGCAGAACCAGATGGAGATTAAATTTTTGGAATTAAAACAAGAAGGCAATGCCACTGAGTATGAGGCAAAGTTTACAGAGTTAGCCAGGTTTGTTCCAAACTTGGTGGATACTGAAGAGAAGCGGGCAAGGAGATTTCAGCAGGGTTTGAAGCCGTGGCTCCGTAGCCGGGTAGCTGCTTTTGAGTTAACCACCTATTCGACGGTGGTCCAGAAGGCACTGATTATTGAAGGACAAAGCGATATCTCCTACAAAGAAAGGGAAGGCAAAAAGAGGAAATTTAATAATCAATCAGGGAGTTCGTTCCAGGGCAGGGTGCAAAATAACTTTAGTTACAGACCAGCGTTCCAGCCGAGAGGCAACGGGAGACCCGGAAACGGAATCCAGAATCTTGGTAATCAAGGAAATCGATTTCCGAATATCAATCAGCAGCAAGGAAATAGGTTTCCGAGCAACAATCAACTGCAAGGAAGGCAATTTCCGATCAATAACCAGCAACAAGGAACGCGACCACCACTACCAGTATGTGGAGTATGTGGACGGAATCATGGAGGTGCATGTAACTTGGCTAATATAGTATGTTTTCGGTGTGGTAAGAAAGGGCATTATTCCAGCATGTGCAATGTGCCAGCAGCTAGTGGGATTGTTTGTTACAAATGCGGGAACAAAGGGCATCTCACTAAGGATTGCAGGATCAACCTTAATCCGGGAAACCAGAATAAAGCTACAGGGACAAATAATGCGGGACAGCCAAGGGCCCGGGTTTTCAATATGACTATGACAGATGCAGAGCAGAACTCTGATGTTATTGCAGGTACACTTTCCATAAACTCTACTAATGCCAAAGTACTTATTGATTCGGGAGCTACTAAATCTTTTATTTCGGAAGAGTTTGTGAGTAAGCTAGAATGTGAATGTCAGTTATTAAGCGAAGCTTTAGTAATAGAAATAGCTAATCAGGATCGTATACCCGTTAAGCAAATATATCCAGCATGTGAGATCGAAATATCCGGGCAACGTTTTCATGCCGACTTGATTCCTTTCAAGTTGGGGGAATTTGAGGTTATACTGGGAATGGATTGGTTGACAAAGTATAATGCCCAGATTGATTGTAAAAAGAAGGAGTTAAAGTTGAAGCTAGATGGGAATATAGAAGTGGTGTTTCATGGGCAGAAACAAGCAAAGAAACTCTTGACCATGATGCGAGCTAAACGATTGTTGCAACAGGGATGTGAAGCATATTTAGCTTATGTAATGGATACTGATAAAGAAGTGCCACAGATAGAGCATATTCCGGTAGTGAATGAATTTTTGGACGTATTTCCTGAAGAATTACCAGGCCTACCTCCAGACAGAGAAATTGAGTTTGCTATTGATTTGGCACCAGGTACTGAGCCAATATCGAAAGCTCCGTACAGAATGGCACCAGTGGAAATGAAGGAATTGGCTAAGCAATTGCAGGAACTACTAGACAAAGGGGTGATTAGACCCAGCGTATCGCCATGGGGCGCACCAGTATTGTTTGTGAAAAAGAAGGACGGAAGCATGCGACTTTGTATTGACTACCGGGAGCTAAACAAGCTGACGATTAAAAACAAGTACCCACTACCGAGGATTGATGACTTGTTTGACCAGTTAAAGGGCGCGGTATGGTTTTCTAAAATCGACTTGCGATCGGGATATCACCAGTTGAAGATCAAGGTAGTCGATATTCCTAAGACAGCATTCCGCACGAGATATGGGCATTACGAGTTTTTAGTTATGCCCTTTGGGTTGACTAATGCACCAGCCGCTTTCATGGATATGATGAACAGAGTTTTCAAGAAATATCTGGATAAATTTGTGATTGTTTTCATAGATGACATCTTGATATACTCCAAGTCAGAGGAGGAACATGTAGAGCACTTGAGAACAGCTTTAGAGATTCTGCGGAAAGAGAAGCTATATGCCAAATTTTCGAAATGCGAGTTTTGGTTAAGGGAGGTACAATTTTTGGGGCACGTTGTCACCAACGAAGGAATTAAAGTGGATCCAGCCAAGATCGAAGCCATTATGAATTGGGAGCAACCGAGAACACCAACTGAAGTTCGAAGTTTTCTGGGATTAGCTGGTTATTACAGGAGGTTTGTTAAGGATTTTGCTAAAATAGCGGCATCTTTAACCAAACTAACCCGGAAGAATGAGAAATTTGAATGGAACGAGAAGTGCGAGCAAAGTTTCCAGGAATTAAAGAAGCGATTGATAACCGCACCAGTGTTAGTTCTACCCAACGAAAGTGGAAACTTTGTAATTTTTAGTGATGCATCTCAGAAGGGATTAGGGTGTGTGTTAATGCAGGACGGCAAGGTAATTGCTTACGCATCCAGGCAACTCAAGATTCACGAACGAAAGTATCCTACGTATGATCTGGAATTGGCAGCAATTGTTTTTGCACTAAAACTTTGGAGGCACTATTTATACGGAGAGAAGTGTGAAATCTTCACGGATCACAAAAGCTTGAAATATATTTTCACTCAGAAGGAGCTAAACATGAGACAACGACGGTGGTTGGAGTTGATCAAGGACTACGATTGTACCATTAGCTATCATCCAGGCAAGGCCAACGTAGTGGCAGATGCACTAAGCCGGAAGGAAAGGTTAAATCTATTAACCTCATCCGAGGAGTTACTCAAGGAATTCGAGAAATTGGAGATAGAGGTCCATACATCAGAAGCAGTCAGTGAAGTATTGTATGCCATGACCTTTCAGCCAGTATTATTAGAAAAGATCCGTAGATGTCAAGAACAGGTAATGGAGCAAGACAAAGCAAAATTAACCGGAGAAGAAATCAGGAGTCAAAAGGATGATAAAGGAATTCTAAGATTCTCTTCACGTATATGGGTACCTAATGTTATGGAGCTGAAGGATGAAATCTTGCGTGATGCACACAACTCCAGGTATTCTATTCACCCTGGCAGTACAAAGATGTATAGAGACTTGAAGCAACACTTTTGGTGGCCCGATATGAAGAAAGATATTGCAGAATACGTCAGCAAATGCTATACCTGTCAGAGAGTTAAAGCCGAGCATCAAAGGCCAAGTGGATTGTTACAACCTTTGGAAATTCCGGAATGGAAGTGGGAACATCTTGCAATGGATTTTGTAGTAGGACTTCCGAAAACTCAAGCAAACCATGATGCAATCTGGGTGATCATTGATAGGTTGACCAAATCAGCACATTTTCTCCCCATCAACGAAAGATTTTCGCTAGAGAAACTGGTTCAACTATATTTGAAAGAGATCGTAGTACGACACGGAGTTCCTGTATCTATAGTATCTGATCGAGATCCTCGTTTCAATTCAAGATTCTGGAGGCAATTTCAAGAATGTTTAGGAACCAAACTAAATATGAGTACAGCATATCATCCTCAAACGGACGGACAAAGTGAAAGAACAATCCAGACCATAGAAGATATGTTAAGGGTATGTGCCCTAGATTTTAAGGGTAATTGGGATGAGCACTTACCGTTGGTGGAGTTCTCGTATAACAATAGTTATCATGCCAGCATTGGAATGCCACCATATGAAGCTCTTTACGGGAGAAGATGTAGATCTCCAGTGTACTGGGAAGAAGTAGGAGAACGCACAATCTTGGGTCCAGAATTACTGCAACAGACGAAAGAAAAGATCGGATTAATACAGAAAAGATTAATCGCCGCTCAAGATCGACAGAAGAAATATGCAGATCAAAGCAGGAAGGACCAGAATTTTGAAGTCGGAGAATTGGTATTGCTGAAAGTATCGCCATGGAAAGCCGTAACCAGATTTGGGAAAAGAGGTAAACTCAAACCAAGATATGTGGGACCGTTCGAGATACTGAAGAAGATAGGGAAGCTTGCTTACGAATTAGCTTTGCCGCCACACATGCAGAACATCCATAACGTATTCCATATATCAATGCTGAGAAAGTACAATCCTGATCCAATGCACGCGATAGAATATGAATCTGTAGATATTCAACCTGACTTATCTTTTGTTGAACAACCAGTTGAGATATTAGACCATAAGGTTAAGGTATTAAGGAATAAGACAATACCTCTAGTTAGAGTGTTATGGAGGAATCCCTTGGTTGAAGAATCAATATGGGAAGTAGAAAGTGAAATGCGAGCTCAGTATCCGCACTTATTTTCTTAAGTGGGATTCTGGGGCAGAATCCTTATAAGGGGGGAAGGATGTAACGACCGGGAAAAATTTCGTGTATTTTATTATGTTAAAATATGTTTCTAGTTGATTTTATTGTGTTGCAGTTTATTTTTAATGCATTTAAATGCGTTACAATATTTATTAAATAGGGAAATGATCCCATACGTGTTATGTGACTTCTGTGTAGCTTAGATAGTTTTATTCCATTTTTCTGTAATTTTTATATTTTTAGAATACAATTATTTCGCGTTTTAATTTTCGGACCCAGCCCCTATACTGAATCTGAAGCCTTGTTTTTGATAAAATTATTTTTATATAATGATAGGATATTTAAAGATGCATTATTTTGTAATTTTTGTAATATTCATAATTTTTGGGAAATTTTGACATATATTTTGTATTTGTTTAAAATTAAAATTTTTACATTTTTATCCCATAAAAATTATTTTTAGGGCTTAATAATTTTAATTAGGGGCTAAAAATATTTTTGGGGTATTAATTTGATTTAGGATAAATACCAGCAGATTTTTTTTTATTTAATCAAAATAATCAAAAAAGTCAGATTTTTTGATTTTATTTTCTGGAAATTGTTCTTGGTGTTCTTCATAATCAATCGACCTTTTGAAGGTGATTTTGTTATCCAAATCTTTCATATGAATAGTCAAATTGAATCTCATGATCTGTACTACCTGTTTATGTATGTGTTGATATGTGTGTAAGCCTTAATCGTGATTTGATATTTTGTTTTTAAATTCGAAATTTCATGAATTTATTGTGAATCATACAGTGATTTGTTGTTGATATGGTTAGTATCTATAGATTGTATATAATCTCAGGAGCATCATGATAATTTTTGTTTGCTTTTTAGTATCTTAAAACTCGAAATCGAATTTTGTGGGGGTGAGATTAATTTTCAATTTTCCGGGTTGATTGATGATTGTTTGGTGTTTTTGATGATTGATATGAGTCATTGAACTCTTGGGCTTTGATTTGGTGTATAGAACGTTGGATTTGGTGGAGAAATGAGAGAAATCGAAGTTTACCGGTGAAGTCGCCGGATTTTACTTCGGTTTTGCTCGGAATCTGGGTTCGGGGGATTCTGGGTTTGTTTGAATGGTACGGTTGTGTTGAGGAGGTGATTTGGAGTGTGTTTGTGTTTTAAAACGTAACGATTGGTACGTTTTAAGGGTTGCCGGAGGTGGCCGGAAAATTTTTTTCCGGTGACCGGAAACTGGGTAACCTCCATTGATGGAGGTGGTGTTCTTGAAGCATTCATGTGAAGATGGTGATGAATAGTACCTGTTTGATTCTCAAAATCTGTTAACCTTTTCTGAAAAGTGATTTTGGAATTGATTTTTACTTTTTACCAATTATTTTTACTTTTATTTACTTTTATTTACTTTTATTTACTTTTATTTACTTTAATTAATTTATAATTCTGAATTCAATTATTAATTTCAGAAAATTTATTTTCTGAAAATGTTTTATAAATCTAGAATTTATTTCTGAATTTCATTTTAATTATTTCTTTATTTATTTGTTTTTAATTCGAAATAATTAAGAATTTAATTCTTTTAATTATATTAATTAATCTCAAATAATGATTTAATTAATTTTATTATCTGATAAATTTAATTATTTATTAGATAATTTTATTAATTAATTATTACTTGATTCTAATTAATTTATTTAGGATTATTAACCAATTTTCTGTTTAAAAGTGATTTAAAATGAAATAAAATTGTTTTAAATCCTAAAAATAATCCGGGAACGGTAAAAATAGTTTTAAAATTCTAAAATTATTTATAAACTCGGATTAGATAATAATAAAAATATTTTGGTGATCCAATAATTACTCAGAGGGTTTATTAATGATCCTTTTTGATTCGGGAAGGGTTATTTAAATCTTTTAAAATTCTTTTAATTATTTTAAAAATACTTTTAAACATGATAATAATAATTTGAGTGCTCCTTTGTCTGTAAGACGTATGTGCTATGTGATTATGTGTGTGAATGCTCCGTACATGTTATTAATTGTATTAAATATTCATTCGATAGTGATACAACGTACGGGTAGACACTAAAACCGAGGTATGATTTGTATATGGTCTTATGCCTACCTAGCTAGATGTTTAAAATAGCATGTTTTAATGTAGAAGTGGGAGGAACCCTAGCTAGTGGGCAGAGTTTACCTGCAGTATACATAGAAGTGAGAGAATCCCTAGCCAGAGAGCTTAGCTTACCAGTCACATATTCAGGCAAGTATTTTCTTTTCCCTTGATCATCTTATACACTGTTTATTTTATGTTCATTGATTCATATCATGACAAATAGCTATTGTTCAGAGCTATTTGTGGTTCTTAAATATTTTGTGCGAACAGTTGCTTGATATTGGTACCCTTGATGTGGGGAATTGTTTCAGATAAACTCTTCATATCCTCATTATCGTAGTAATAATGGGATATGACCTGTATTTAAAACTAAGCATTTCCTGTTGAATTCGGAAATTGCTCCATTGGATTGGAAAATAGTAAAGCGTAGGAGGCCACATGTCGTAGTTGGTCCAGCAATATTTAAGGAGGATATGGTAACCATACCATCTTCCTATAGGCTAACATTACTTGCCTATTTTTGGGTACCCCAGAAATCCGAACTATACACACACGGGAAAAAAAGAATACCGGTGGAGTATAGAGGGTCCCATTGCCTTAGAACCTGATCAGGGGGCAATGGTGTTTTAGTAAAGTGTATCCAATCCATATCGCCCGAATGGCTACTATATATATTGTGAGTTGGCAGATGATTCATTTTTATGACATGCCAAATGATTACAGTTTGAATTATATCACAGTTGTTGATTCAGTTTGCTCTATAAACTGTTTTACATTTCAGTTCATATCATGCATCACTTATCCTGTTTTATTATAAAACTGTTCATGTATACTTGTTGGGCATTTCTTTGGCTCACTCTTGTTTTCATAAAACCTTTCCAGAGGAGCAGTATGTTTCCGACCAGCCGTTCGGACCATATTAGAGAGAGGCAGAGTGACTGTGTGTCTGCACCCCAGACCTTACAGGTATTCGCGGGTTACTGTTGGCGCTAGATAGAATTTTAAATAAAATGGGATGTAATAATAAAATAATACTAGACTGGATTTAGGTTGAGTTTATTTTATGGTTTGTAATAAGTGAATATGTTACTTTTGGGCTGTAACTGCTTAGTTTCATACAATAACCTGTTTGCGATCTTTGGTTGGTGGGGTCAGTTGCGCATTCTGATTTATTTTATTAGTTGTGTTTGGTTGGTGACCCCCGGATCTAGACCCCGGATTTGGAGGGTGTCACATTGGTGGTGATGTGCAAGGACATACAGTTGTATAACATTTTTATTGTGTATTTCTAACGTATCATCAATTCTATAACTATCCCTGTAGTTCAGTTTAATTTCAAAATTGCCACTGGGGTCTCAATTCTCATTCTATTGGGGTCTCATTAGAATAACCCTCTATATATATATATAGGCAAGTGCTCAAATGAGACCCCTCTTATTGTGAGAACTGAGAGCTTTCCATTTTGTACTATATTACTTAATCTGGACCATACAAATCTAATTTAACTATATTAATACCCCTCTTTACCTCTCTCTCTTCTCTCTCTTTCTCTCTCTCCCTCTCTCTCCTTGTAATATTAAACACTATCATTTTAAAAGCTCGATATTGAAACACCCTTCCTCTATGCCTTAAATGTTTTGACTAGGCTGTATAGGCTAGGGAAATGGTGACGATGACTCGGATCTGGTGAATTTGATACTATTACGAACTTAAATCTGATTTTTTTAATGATTTTGTGCCCAGAATTTTTGGTGATTTGGGTGTAAAATTAGTGATTTGCCTTTAAATTCTGGATCAAAATTTTAGTTTGGTCATTCTGTAGCTATTGGTGGTGACTGTGATATAAAATATTGGTGATTTGTATTTATTTTTTGGTGGTTTGCTTTGAATTTTCGGTGATTTGGTGGTGGTGGCGACCAGAGATGGTGATGCTGTGATTTGTCTTGTCACATAGCTGTTTTTTTTATGATTTATGCTCGAATTTTTTATGATTTGTATTTAATTTTTTGGTGATTTGTTTTGAATTTTCGGTGATTTGCTTTGAATTTTTTATGATTTTTGACCAAAAATTGGTGATTCTGTGGGTGATAGGAGTGGTGGTGATTTGGAGATATGTGGTTTGTGGTGTGGTGGTTGGGGAGTGATGGTGGTTATGGAGTGATGGTAATTTTTTTAGTGATTTTCTTTGCAAACTCTCATACTACATGTTGTACAATTTCCTGAAAATATGAGTGAGTGCTGCTGGGTCTTCCAGGCAAGGCAATCTACGAAATCTCACTTTGTTTTTCTGGACTACCTTGAGAGCTGATTTTGTTCTGGATTGTCCCTATTTAGTTAACCTGGAAATCAATTACTACACAAACAAAATGAGCAAGAGTATTATAATTAGTAAATTTTTGTTGCACGCGCCATTGATCGAGGAGAACATTTTGGCAGGAGGATGGTTGTGCGGAGTGATTAGAGATTGGTGATGGGTGGGTGGCTGGTAGTGAACGGGAATATAATATTTACTACCAGATGCTGGCAATGAAGAACGGGGAAAGAAGGAAAGGGATGCGCGCGCCTTTTGTTTATTGGGCTTTTTTAGGAGGCCCAATGTGCAGTTCTCACTATAACATGGGTCTCACTAGAGTAGCCCTATATATATATATATATATATATATATATATATATATATATATATATATATATATATATATATATATATATATATATACCTGAAATGCTAAACGCAATAGCGTTTAAAAAAAAAAAAAGAAACCCAGAACGCTACACGAAAGTGTGTTTTAGAGTGATATTTGGGGCCAAGTTTTTGAGTTGTGCTATTTGGGGCCATTTGCTTTAAAATTGTGATATTGGGGACCTTTTTCTCTAAAATTTACCTTAAAATGCGTGCGAAATATCCTATTTTAAAATATTAAAAACGGGTCAAGACGGAGGGAGTACTATGTTACTAATTTTTTAGATAATGAAGAGTAATTTTTACGGCAATTTATGTTTACGAAAATTTTAGAAAGAACTCCTCTTTTTTTTTTTCATAGTTTTTGAATGCAATTCAATATTACAAAATGCAGGTCATGATAATTACAATTTTAACCTCAGATTGTTTTATGTGCAAATCATTAAATTTAATGCTCTACAAGTGGAAGCAATCCCTTAGGGCTATGGTTAAACATTAATGTAAGTGGCTAAATGCACTTAAAATGTTAATTTTGCACTTAATACATCAAGTTTGAACGAATTCCAATATAATTATTTAGCAATTTGGGATATTTTTATTAGTAAAAATTAATGTGAATGCAGGGGGTTCACTATTATTACTTGAGAAATTAAATTGATGTTGTAAAAGAGCATTGAAAATCCAAAAATCAATTAAATAACTAAAGTCAATATTGACAATATGAGAATATTTAATGCTTAGGGCTATGGTTAGCATTTCCCATTTATTATATACTCCCTCCGTCCATCCAATGTTCCAGAAATCGCTAGACGGTCCAGGACGGTTGGGGTACCGCCTAGCGCTTAATCGGGTAGGCGGAGATTAATCGGACGGATTAATCGGAGCATTAATCGGATATTATAATAATATTTAATATATTAGTCTAATTTACAATTAAACATATTATTTTAAATAAATTAATAGGATTAATCAGATTTCAAAAATCGAATCGGTTGATTATAGAAGATTAATCTGGGATTAATCGGTATCGGGGATTTTTAGAACAGTGCGTCCATCTCATTTTTTTACCGTGGGACAGATGGAGTAAATTTTAGTGCTCCATAAGTATTCTAGTCACCCTTTTCTTTTTGTTTTTCTTTTCTCAAAAGATCTTGCAAACAGAAATAAATACAGTAAGTGCAAATATTTGCTTTTGTCAGCAGTGTTATACCCTGGAGGATTAAGGTGGATAAATTAATGGAGATGGGTCTGCTTTGTGGGTTGTTGAGAGTGGCATGGACGGCTGGGATTTTCCCAATTCTCCTTGCCTTGATACCCTCTTCTTCACTCCATTCTTTTCGTCGGATTGTATCTGGGTTTGCTCAAAGAGGCAAAATCATGCACTCTTCCTCTACTGTAAGTATTTTTATATATGTACATTTGTGTTTCTTTTAGGTTGTCTTGTTTGCTACCACTTTTTACTTTTGTTATTATAGTTAGTTACTACTCAAAGTAAGTGAGTTGAAGTTGACTCGTTGTTGACCTTGACAAAACTAAACAAGCTGTTTTTGTGTTTATTTGGAATAATTGAAATTATTGATTCTTGAAGACTCAATGTAAATCATCAAATGTATGTTTGTCTATAAGCCCACTTGGTTTTGTTTCGGAGTTTCTGATTTTTGGTGATAAGTGAAGTATTCTTGGCTTAGCTTGATAAATTTAAAACAGTTAGTAGTGGAAATTTCAGGGTTACGAGAATTAGATAGGTAGATACCAGGTATTTTAAATTTGGGCATTTAATGTTTAGGAATTTCTTGGCAAAAAATTTCTGCATCCTCTCTTAGTTATGTAATGTATATAATTCTCTCTTAGTAAGCGGATAATTTTTTGATACAGTGCCCTTGTTATTGTAGAGATTCACTGTTCCACAGAAATTCTTCAGTCACTTCTATGTCATCGCGGTCCTGTGGACAACACTTCTGCTGGTCGTGACTTGGTGCTCTGCATACCATTTGAGATCAGCAAACCAACGATCTAAGCTTTGGCAATCTGTGTTTCTTCTTTTGCTAATGGAAGCTCAAGTCCTTCGACGCCTTTTTGAAACTATATACATTTTTAAGTATAGTCCGTCGGCTCAGATGCACTTTTTTGGTTATCTTACAGGCCTATAGTAAGTTCTCTGATTATTCAATAACATCTTTAATTCTTGTACGTTTTATGTACTTGTTAAGTTGTATTTCTTTGTATGATTTTGATATTAAGCTCGAGATATATGCTAGGGAGATTTTGCCCTTTTCTCCATGGATTCATTCCTATATTTTGTAAAATTTACTCCAAACAACCAATTTCAGTTAAGTGTGAGTGACCATTGAGTTGATAAAGACACGAGTCAAGTTTTTCGTACGACATTATTTGGTCCGAGACTAGCAATAAAAATGGTACAGTATCATTTAATTTTTTTTTGGTTGTTTATGCTGGTTGCAATCTTTCCCTGCTTCATTGTAAAGTTGCATTATTTTTTCTTTTACTTTCAAGTTTAAATATATCGAAGGCTGAATTTCAAAGTTACCGATAGTAATTGCATTTACGAAAGCCTGCTTTTTAATTACTGGACTAGTAAGTCAATAAACCTGAAATTAAGATACTGGATAGACCTGAAATTTAGGTATTGATTCATCTGTTATGTTTATAACTGACAACTTCTTCTTTGATAATGACTGTAATCCAACCAAAGGTTTAAGTGTATGTTTGCTACACTTTGTGTTAGAATATTAATATAAGATCCTGGCAAGGCCGGATCTTATATTATATTCTAACACTTTGGATGATTACTATAAGGTTTTTTTTAATCACCTCCTAAATAAACATAACTTGAATCACATACATGTATTTCTGATATTTGTGTTTTTTTTTTTTGCATTAGCTTTTATACGGCTGCTCCTCTGTCTCTTTGCTGTACTACTGCACCTGAAGTTTTAAAATTTGCAACAAATTGGATCCAGGAGTTCATTGTCAATGGAAAGAATCAGATGACAATCACCAAAGTAAATGCATGGGGAATTCTAATTCCTCTTATTAGACAGAGATGGTATACATGGATTGGTGCGGGTCTCTTTTCTTGGGGCTGGGTTCACCAACGACGATGTCATGCAATCCTTGTACGTTTTAGCTGCAGACACTCTTGATTAACTATCATGTCATATTTTCTATGTTAATTTTCTTTGCAATCGCTTGATTTGAACGCTCTGTTTGCATTTTGCATTAGCATTAAACTATGGAAAAACAAACAAGTTACATGGGTTGTCTATAAATAGTGGAATAATTTCATGATCTTGTTTGTCATGCATGTTGTAATGGTCAAATTAAACTGCTTTCAGCACATGACTTCTCAGTATATTTCAGCAATTCGTAAGCTCAATCTTTTGGTCAATGTAGGGCATGTTGCGAGAGAACAAAGCACAAGCTGAAGCCTATTTAGTTCCTGAAGGTGATTGGTTTAATTATGTTTCATCTCCTCACTACCTGGCAGAAATTGTAAGTTTTTGTTTCATGTGTACCTTCACCACCTCTCTTTGGGCTTGTATATTATGTCTGGTTCTCACTATTTATACTTTTATTTCAGTTGTCCAATACAAATTTAGAGGGACCTATATGAAATTCCATCCTCTCCCCTTACCCTTTTGTACAAAACTTTATGCAATGTAGGTTATATATGGTGGTCTTCTGGTTGCTAGTGGATGCACGGATCTCACAATCTGGTTACTTTTTGCATTTGTGGTAATTGTTTTCAGACCTTTAGAGCTTTTAATTAATTGAAAACATAATTTTATATTTAAAAATCTACTAAGCCTAAAAATGTGTTTCACAAAGTAATGTCAATTGCAGGTTGCAAATCTTTCACTTGCAGCGGCAGAAACACATAGATGGTATCTTCGCAAATTTGAGAATTATCCCAGCCACCGCCTGGCCATTGTACCATTTGTTTACTAATGTTAATGTAATACCGTGTGCTACATAATGCATAGGGTGGTGACTGAACGAATTTTTTTGTAGCTATCTCTGAACGATGTACCAAGTCTATATAGTGCTATTTGGTTTTCAGCTCTTTTTTAGCCGGCTCTCTCTTCATTTGACTATATATCTCCGCAACTTAATTGTTAACGATATAGCATACTAAGAGTTTACAGAAGAAGAAGTGTTTTATATATGTTGTAGTTTGAATTACAAGACTACGTTCTATATATAAGCTGAATTATACGTCACTGATTACATCCCATAGATACTGTAGAACATCTGACTTAGCTAGGTACTGTGGATCTTCTGACTTCTGTAGATAGCATAGACTTAATTTAACACTCCCCCTCAAGTTGATGCATAGATATCACTCATGCCCAACTTGCTAATAAGAGGATGAAGTATCTTCTGATTTAAACCTTTGGTAAATATGTCAGCTATCTGGTCTTCCGATCTTACAAAGTGAATACCAATGGTATCATTATTGATCTTCTCTTTTATGAAGTGTCGATCAATTTCGATATGTTTGGTCCGATCATGTTGAACTGGATTATGTGCAATGGCAATAGCAGCTTTGTTATCACAATGTAGCTTCATTGGAGTTGCAGACGCAAGTCCCAATTCTTCTAGGAACAATCTTATCCACAGTAATTCACGTACACCTTTAGCCATAGCTCTATATTCTGCCTCAGCACTAGATAAGGCAACCACAGGTTGTTTCTTGCTTCGCCAAGTAACCAAATTGCCGCCAACAAATGTACAATATCCTGAAGTAGATCGTCTATCGTCTTGACATCCGGCCCAATCTGCATCTGTATAGCTTTCAACCCCGAGATGATTGTTTTTAGTAAACATTACTCCTTTTCCAGGAGCAGCCTTAAGATACCTTAATATCATATAAACTGCATCCAAATGTGGTTGACGAGGATCATGCATATACCTGCTAACAATTCCCACTGCATATGATATGTCTGGCCTTGTATGTGCAAGGTAGATTAGTCGACCAACTAACCTTTGATATTGAGATTTCTCGACAATTTCACCAGCATCTCCACAAAGTTTATGATTTGCTTCTATTGGAGAATCTGCAGGTCTACATCCCAACATCCCTGTTTCATTCAGAAGATCCAGTGTATATTTTCGTTGTGAGAGGAAGATACCACCTGGACTTCTAGAGACCTCAATACCAAGGAAATACCGTAGTTTTCCTAAGTCCTTCATCTCGAATTCAGAGGCAAGCTTGCGTTTAACATTAGCAATCTCACACGTGTCGTTGCCGGTGATCACAATATCATCGACATAAACAATCAACACTGTAATTTTTTCATCTCGTCTTTTACGAACATGGTGTTATCTGAGTTGCTCTGTTTGTAGTCAAATTTAATCATTGCTCCGTGAAATTTGCCAAACCAGTCCCTTGGAGACTGTTTTAACCCATAAATAGTCTTCTTTAGCTTGCATATTTTCCCAATGGTCGCAGCTGTAGAAAAACCAGGTGGAATATCCATGTAAACCTCTTCTTTCAGGTCTCCATGTAAGAATGCATTTTTTACATCCAATTGCTGAAGTTCCCATCCAAGATTTGCTGCACATGATATCAAGACTCGAATAGAGGCCATCTTTGCTACTGGAGCAAAAGTTTCTTGATAATCAATCCCGTAAGTTTGAGTATACCCTTTTGCTACAAGTCTTGCTTTGTACCTATCAATCAACCCATTAGGTTTCTGTTTCACAGTGAATACCCATCTGCATCCTACTACCTTCCTTCCAGCGGGAAGATGAGTTAACTCCCAAGTGCCATTATGTTTCAAGGCATTCATTTCCTCTATCATAGCATCTTTCCATTTAGGATCAGATAAAGCATCCTGCCAAGTATGCGGAACAGAAACACTAGACAAGGATGACACAAAAGCAAGTGAAGATGGAGATAATGCATTATAAGATACAAAGTTTGAGATAGGATGGTTAGTGCAAGAGCGTACACCCTTTCTTATAGCAATAGGAAGATCTAGAGTAGGATCAAGAGTATTACCATTTTCTGGCTCAAACACAGGAGATGCAGGATCTGTCTCGAGGTCAGAGGTCTCTGGATGCGGTAAAGTGGTGATATCATTTCTTTTCCGCCTGGAATATGTAATCAAATCTGGAATATCCAATCTATTTAGATCATCTGACTCATTACTCGTATGTGGAGGAATAGATAACCTGTTTGAACTAGTGTTTGGAATAGGTATATTAATAAATGGAAGTGTCTGTGACTCATCTGTTGCTTTACTATCAAGACTGTGTCGGTTTATCTCCCCCTGAAGCAAGGAGGAGGAACCCGGAGAAAAATAAGAAATGTTCTCCCAGAAACTAACATCATGACTGACAAATATGCGACGTGATGGAGGATGATAACATTTATATCCAGGGTTGTAAAAATCGGTAACTCGGGCCGAGTACTCGGCCGAGTACTCGTTTTGGACCCCTAAACCGATCCGAGTAGTGACAAATCGGACCAAAAACCGGTTTTTGCTATAACTCGGTCAAGACTCGGGTTGACTCCGAGTAATCCGAGTAGTCCTCTCTCTCAAAGATTCTATACATACATTTATATCACGTTTTAATATTATTAGTAATATTAATATTATTACTTGGACACATGTACACTAAAATTAGAATAAATATTATTAGTAATATTAATATTATTACTTGTTAGCAGGGTTCTAATAATATTATTAGTAATATTAATATTATTGTTAAGTTTTAAGTTTAACACATGTACACTAAAATTAGAATATATACATATAAATTATGAGAAAAAAAAGTAAAAAAAAAACAATACCGATCCGATTAGTAGTCCGAGTACTCATTCCGAGTACTCGCCGAGTTTCCGATTACTCATTTTTCTGTACCAAAACCGAGTTGGTCCGATTTCCGATTTTTACAACCTTGTTTATATCCCTTCTGAGTTGGTGAATACCCAATGAAAACGCAGCGGAGGGCCCGAGAGTCAAGTTTATCCCGAGAGGGAGCATGATTATGAACAAAACATACACTCCCAAATACTCGAAGGGGTAGTGGGTGCGAAGAAGGTGCAAGAACACAAGACAACGGTGTTTTGAATTTTAGGACACTAGAAGGAAGACGGTTTATAAGATATGCAGCAGTCATGACTGCCTCTCCCCAAAGATATTTGGGAACATGCATTGTTAACATAAGCGACCGAGCAACTTGTTGTAAGTGACCAATTTTCCTTTCGGCTACCCCATTTTGTTGTGAAGTTTTGACACACGAAGTTTGATGAATTATACCACATGTATCCAAATAAGATATAAATGGACCCCCATATTCAGTACCGTTATCACTCCGAAGAATTTTAACAGATGCATTAAACTGTGTTTGTACCATGTGGTGAAAAGATTTAAAACACTCGAAAACTTCACTTTTCTGTTTTAGAAGATATACCCAGCTAAGCCTAGAATAACAATCAACAAAGACAACAAACCATCTATACCCATCATGTGTAGGATGTCTAAATGGGCCCCAAACATCAGTATGAATAATAGAGAATAAAGTAGAACTTCTTTTATTCCTAGATGGATAAGATGATCTTTTATGTTTGGCTAATTCACATGGTTCACAGAAAAAATCTTCCTTCTTACAGTGTTTTACTAAGGCGGGAAATAGATGTGTTAAAACACCAAACGATGGATGACCTAACCGTCTATGCCACTGATACAAAGATTCAAAAGCAGAATTTAACTTGGATGACACCTGATAAGTTGAGGGAGAAATAGAATTCCCTTCCATCACATAAAGTCCATCTACCACTTTACCATTGCCAAGGACCTTGCCTGTCGCCAGATCCTGAAATACACAGTGGGAGGGAAAAAAAGTTACTGAACAATTAAGATTTTCAGTAATACGTTGAACAGATAATAAGTTTGCCGTTAAGGAGGGAACATGTAACACTTCAGATAGTGGCAATGATGATGAGAGGCAGTGAGAAGTGCCTTGTCCATGAACAGGTACAATAGCTCCATTGGCAACACGAATATTGCCGCTTTCACCATTATATGTTTCTAGGAAACTAGAATTTCCAGTCATATGTGCTGATGCTCCGGAATCAATAATCCATGAATTATGACATTTATCGGAGGTAAAGTGACAAGATGTACCTGCATGAGCAGAATTAGCTGTATGTGGAGTGGTGTTCATTTGTGACATTAATTGCCGGAGGGTGTTGACCTCTGAAGCAGTCATCGTCCCTGTTGAAGAATAAGACTCACATTCTGATGCAGCATGATGAGCACTAAAGGGAATTCCTCTACCCGTGCTTCTGCCAGATGAGACACCACGGTAACCACCTCGGCCACGCCCTCCTCGTCCTCGAATTCTGAGATGAGGGTGCAAGATAAAAACATGTTTCACGAGTGTGGTTTAACTTCTTGCAGTAGTCACATTGAAGACTGGATTTTTCACCCATTAAAGCCATTGGTATCTGTTCAGGTTGTTCTGGCTCAGATTGCTGAACATTTCCAGTTAAGAGTGCAGATCATTCAGAAGAGACGACCGGAGCCATACTTTGCTTTCGACTTTCCTCTAATCTGACACGACCATAGGCTTCTTCCACAGTAGGAAATGGAACTTGTCCGATAAGTTGATTTTTTATTGAATCATACTCATCAGACAATCCAAGAAACTTCATCACTTTCTCTACAGTCATCATCTTTTGATATTTTTCTTGATCTTCAGCATGTTTACACTCAAATATAGTGTAATGTCCCAGTTCACTCCATAATGATGTAAGCTCAGAATAATACTGAGCTAATGTGTGGCTTCCCTGAGCCAATGCCCACATCTTCCGTTTGATCTCAAATTGCTTGGCTACATTTCCGGAGAAGGAATACGTCCGAGTGAGAGAATTCCACACATCTCCAGCGGTATCAATGAAGATATATGTTTTTCGAATATCAACCTCCATAGAGTTAGATAGCCATGAACACACCATGGCATTTTCAGATTCCCAATCATCGAAACTAATATCACTTTCCAAAGGTTGTTTGGCTTTCCCATTGATATATTTCATCATTCTATGAGATTTAAGTGCCATTGTACAAGCTTTGGACCATTCCAAAAAATTCTTTCCGTTGAATTTAGGGCTTACATACGGAGTACTATGAAATCCTGTTTTACCGCTTCTTACAGCAATAGCAGTATCACTCGAAATCGAGGAATCGGCCGCATCAGTCATTTTTCTTTCTTTTCTTTCTTTTTTTTTCTCAAAAAAAAAAACTTATATAAATAATACCCAAATATTTAGGAGAGACAAAATAAAGTCTTGACTTATTTGTTGCAAACCCCAAAAAAAAAACTTGCAAACTTATACACCCAAGCCCAATTAATAAAACATCCCAAGCCCAGTTAATAAAACATAATAAAACTCACAACACCCACACAACTGGACAGCTATGGCAACAACGAGAATGAAGAACCCAACCCAACTATGGCGTTAAAAGTAGCAGACGGCAATAAAGCTAATAAACGCAGATATTATAGCAACACAGAACAGATATACATATATATATATATATACGTATATATATGATTTGTATCAATTGTACGTGATGGAGAGGTGTTACCACGAGAGGACTGGGCTAGAAGAGGTGATCAATATTGCCTGAAGAACCATCGCCAGAAACTGGCCGGAAGACAGCTCACACGCCGGCGCGTGGCGCGCGTGGTGGTGGCCTGCCGCGCGTGTGGCCGCGCGTGAGGGCACGTGCAGGTCGTCTAATTGAGCCTGGTAGGTCGTCTAATTGAGCCTGGTATGGTGGTACATATGTATTTTTGTTTTGGTAGATTTTGATTATCTGATTATTCAAAAAAACCAACTGTGTTCTTGGTTTTCTTGAAAACTCGGAGCTCCGGTTGTAATTTCTGATAAGCTCTATGCTACACCCGCTCTGATACCATGTTAACGATATAGCATACTAAGAGTTTACAGAAGAAGAAGTGTTTTATATATGTTGTAGTTTGAATTACAAGACTACGTTCTATATATAAGCTGAATTATACGTCACTGATTACATCCCATAGATACTGTAGAACATCTGACTTAGCTAGGTACTGTGGATCTTCTGACTTCTGTAGATAGCATAGACTTAATTTAACATTAATGAACTGCACTATTACTGTATTTAAGATATGAAGGTTGTCTCTAAAGTATATTGTCCTTTCCCACTGCTAAAGTGCCAAAGAAGAGCTGAGTACTTTTTTTTATTCTGAACAGCCAATTCAGGTTCAGTTAATTAGAATACATTATTGGTCCAAGATGGTGCTCATCTCAAAAAACAGTACGAAATTCCTATTACTGGTAGAAGTAGTGCTGGTGGGATCCATGACCCTGGATGCCTAAGGTGTTGTTGACAGTAGCCAAGTGTCGCTGTTCTCTTTGTTTTGTTAATGTCTGTCAATAATCTGGCTTCAATTCAACTGGCTTACATTGCTTAGATGTATTTATCTTTTGCCTTGGCAGGATAAAGATCTTCAGAAACTCCACTTTTCACAACATGCTATTTAACTTTCTGAGTATATGCAGGTCGTATTTAGGTGGTCTTGGTTACTTTTCTTTTCCGAGAATAACACTAAATGCTTTATACTTCTGACTAGGTCTACTTTTGCGACGGTTGTATAATACTGAAAGTGCTAGAAGAGCCGCTGACCAATTTGGATACCCTCTTTCGATAAAAAGAAGGCTGGCTTACGTTGATTTTGGCAATGCTGTTGCAAAATCAGAAAGGAGCTTACATCTGCCGTAGATGGTGAGATATCTATTAAATAGTTCAAATGTTCATGGGTCTCTTAATGTGATTTAAGTGACAAGTTGAATGTGTATTATGTTTCCTCATCACTGTGCACTGTTTGCATGATGTAATTGCAGTATGCTTTAGTATCTTTATATGCTGAAGGAGTTATATATATATATATAGTAAGGCTCTAGAGAGAACATGCTTAAAAAGAGAACGAGAGAACAACTTAAAATATTGATTTTTAAAATTCAAAAAAATTATAAATATGTTTATATCATTAATACAATTCTAAAAAACACAATTATGAACAACAAATATATGTGTAAAAAATTATTTGTGAGATTCTAAAAGAGATTCTTCAAAATTTGTGAGATTCTAAAAGAGATTCTTAAAAATTTGTGAGATTCTAAAAGAGATTAAAAAAACAAAATTCCCATAAATATTTTTTTCCACAAAAAATTATTCAAGTTTGAGAATCATAAAATGCATCTAAGAATATTTATAATTTTTTACAATTTTTAAATTAATTTTTTTGAGATGTTCTCTCGTTCTCTTTTTAAGCATGTTCTCTTTAGAACCTTGGCCTATATATATATATATATATATATATGCCTTTGCTCTATACAGAACACTCTTATATAACAAACAATAAAGAACACCTTAGATCTATTAGATCCTTTGGCCCCGCCAGGGGCACCCAATACAAAAAGTTGTTATTTTTTTACCCTTTATCAAGCCAGCAAAAAAAAAAATTAAAAATTTTACTGTTCATGATGACGTCATCATCATGAACAGTAACTTTTTTTTTTTTAGATGATGGATGGATAGAGGGTAAAAAAGTAAGAATTTTTTGTATTGGGTGGCCCCGCATTGGATCTATTAGATATAAGGTGTTCTTTATTGTTTGTTATATAAGGTGTTTGTTATGGAGTGCAACTCTATATATATATATATATATTTATTTATGAGAAAAAGGACCCTGAATATATATCTCAGGTAACTTTTCCTAAGATACATGCTAAATATTCTTTAAATCTTGCTGGGCCCGCAGGGGTAATTAAAATTTTTTGAATTTACTAAAATACCCACCCCATTTTTATATATAAAAACTAACTATCTCAGGAAATTTACCTGAGATATATCTCAGGCTCCCTACTCTCTTTATTTATTTATTGTTTAAGCTTTTGATGTCTGTCTTTTGATGTATACTGTATTTATTGTTTAGCTTTTGATGCTATTTTTGATGTACTTCTGACACGAAAGGGAAATACTATTTCTCATTTATTGCAACATTAGAGCTACACTTTCAACTATAGAAAACAAACAATGTAATCGTCCTCAATTACTTTCCACCACAACAGATATGAAAGGAAATTAAAGCACTGATTTTCTGTTAAGTATAGAAACACAGTGATACAGTTGAGTGTTCTTCTCACATCTTCATCCTACGCTGTTTCTAGTTATTTCTTTCATTTTCTTCGATTTCTTAAAATGTTGCAGTGATGTGATTAATAATAGTAATTAAATCTGTAACTAACCGTCATTTTATAAAATCATTTACAGTTTAATATGATGATTGGTTTACAAAGGGAGTAAATACATATTACGAAGAGAACTCTCAAGTCCCAAAACTATCTTATCTAAAATATGTACAAGTTCAATAGTTCATTAAAAGCAAAAGACAATTTGTAAATTATCGAAAGGAAAATAAATCAATTTGTAAAATATGCAAGCTCCCCGTCTACTATTATCATTATCCAGTGGGAAGCTGGGAGCTTGATGACATTTGTCTTGAATGTTAAATGTTTTTTAATCTTTTTCTTATGGAAATTGCTTGCTATAGTGAATTTGGGACTAGGTTTATTAGCAAATCTTCTTTAAGGTTTGCATTTTAATTTTGACTTCTAATGATTATTTGGGTGCTGATTACATATATACTTCTTCTGTTCGACCATGTCCGGCTTCTGAAAGAAGAGATACAATGTTACTGTCTGAATTTTAGCAGTGTTAGTATGATATGAAGCACCAACTACTTGCTAACTGTAAAGAATTAAGAGAACAGCACTTTGAGGTTGTACATTGGAAGTGTTTATTCTTAATTTTAAGAAAATTGTTTTTAAATATGCGGTTCTACAGATATCTCTGTCCCAAAGTGGAATGCATTCCGCCTCTACTTCATCTCGGGAACCTTGGCTTTGTAGAATTTAATGCTTGTTTTTTAAATACTTGATATTGGGTCAGTTGTCTGGCCAATTCTCTTGTAATTCAGTTGGTGATCTTACATGATTGTTAAAGTTCCTAAACATGGGTAGGTGTAAAGGACGGGACTCACTCGATTACTATATGATGCAGGGATATCTTGGCATGGTCGATAGGGGGGGATAATGGTACTTTTAAGTCACAAAACACTTGAAACCTTTTGCAACTCCAAATTAGAATATGAAAAGATACTATTAAGTGTACAAAGCACGCAGGACCTTTTAAACATAACTAATTGTAGAAATTCATTATACTAGCGGAAGCATTAATGACAAGAACAATAACATAAAACAAGCTTGTATTAGATAAGAACGGGAATACATTTAGAGGCTACATTTAGTACTCTAGCTTATTTTAAACTGAGATACAATGGCTGTTTATATAGAGAGACTGCTTCACAGAGCATATATTGGGCAGCACAAGGGGACAGAATATTAAGGTGTTAGGCAGCTGTTGCAGCCATTCTTGACTGCCTAATTCATGCAGCCATTGTTGAAGGTTGCAAGGCTGCTGTTGCAGCCATTCTTGACTGCCTAACATAAGGGCAACTGCATACTTTAACACTCCCCCTCAAGCTAAAGAGCGGGATTGGAGAGAAGCTCGTTAGCTTGAACTTCGTATGGCTCGGGCACTGGCTTTGGACTCGGCACTGGCATCTTGGCTTCTGGCACCGATTCTGGCTTCGGGCTCTGGCTTCTTGAAGTCCCAACAATTCTCTTCTCTTTAATTTTCATGACAGAAGCAAATGCATTGACACAAGAGAGTTTTTCTCTCACAGACATTTAATCAAACACCTTGCGTGCATTACCCATTGCAGCTCTTTAGACCAGAAAATTACATAACATAAAAGATGAGGAATAACACCTATAATGGCGGAAGCAATCAGGAGCGCAAGATCGAACACGCTCTGATACATGTTAGAATATGAGCAATGCGGAAGTAATAAACGGAACTAGTAGAGAGGAGAGAAAAACATGGTAGTAATATTAGAACTACATTGTATTGATCTTGTTGTATTACAAGAACTCTATGAAGTCCTATATATAGACTATAGTCTGCCTAACTCTTAACAATATTCGTAAGCCATTACATCACAGTACCACTGTAGATCTTCTGACTTAACAATATTTGACACTTAGCACACAATATTTGACACGCCCCCTCACTCAAAATCCCAACTTGGGATAAAAAACCTATCTTGGGATTGAAGAGTGGAACACTTAGAAGCCCTTGAGCATAACGTAAGCTTCCAACTAGACCCATCTCTAGGATTGAAGACCCATCTTAGGATTGACCCATCTTGAGATTTACTCATCTTGGAGTTAACGATCCATCTTGATATTGCCCATCTTGGGATTCACCTATCTTGGGATTAATTATCTGAGAATTTTGGGTATATCGGGACTTGACTTTGCGACCACGCGATACATTTTAGACTATGTCAAATAATAGAAAGTGCTGCTTTTCAGTCCTTGAACTGATTATTTTGAAGAAACTGAGACTCGACTTTGTGATCACTCAGTATTAACAAGATATAGCAGTGAACTGTGTGTATGTGTGTATACATACTACTACTTCTGCTGCTTTGTCGTCGTGGCAGTGAACTGTGTGTACATCTGTATATACACTACTTCTGCTGCTTGCTTTTCCATTTGTGGCAGTGAACTGTGTGTACATCTTTATATACACTACTTCTGCTGCTTCGTCGGAATAACGCCCCCTGAACTATTTAATTTGCAGCATCGTAATAAGTTGGAGAGATACCGTAATATCAACAACCACTTGAATACTACACAATTAAATCTATAACCTGGGGCAAACTCCTAAAATCAAAGTGATAAATCTTCAAAAGATCCCGATTTTTATTTTATTTTTAAAAAATATTAACACTACTTTCCCTTAAGAAAATAAATGTAAAATAATTTTTTTTTACTTTCTCTTAAGAAAATAAATGTAAAATAAATTTTTTCTATCGGATCTATAATCATAAAATCACTATTTTTTTTAAGGTTCTCATCTTTTTAATCCCTTTTCTGTTCTTCTTTTGATTTTCTTTGCTTTCTTTATTTTTTAATTATTGCTACCAGCCTCATGGACCATGGTGGACAACATTTTTTTTCCCTTTAGCATCTTTCCCTTTTTTTTGTACTGGATGCTTTTACTTTGTCTGCTTCTTTTTTTTTTCTTTAGCACCTCCACTTTCTTTAACTCCTCCATCTTAGTTTTTAACTTGTGCAACTTCTTCTTTCTTACACCAAACCATAATGTTCAACTTCATGCAGCTAGGCAATCCTTTCGGAGCTCTTCTTTTTTCCTGACCTGCTTGCTGGTTATGTGTATGATTCTGAGGCAGCTAAGCAATTAAGTCCCCGTGCTTGTTTTTTTTTTCCAGAAAAAACACATGTATATACGTATATATACATACAATTTTTTATCAGAAAAATAAAACTTAACACAACTGAAAAATGATACCACTGTTGGAATCGGAAGGACGGGGCGAACAAGAATGCCTTCTGCAACTTAGTCGGAAAAGGACTGGAAGCGCCGGCGCGCGTGGACGGCGTCTGCCGCGCGTGGGGCGGCGCGTGAGGGCGCGTGTAGCCTTGTTCTTCAGATCGGAAAAATTCTGGGAGCTCTTCTGGTAATGCACTATACTGTGGTATGTTTATATCTTGGTTTTGAACACTTTGATTTTCCGATTTCTTGATTGAACCACTGATTTTGGTTGGAAGCTTGTTCTTGTTGAAGAACACAAGCTTTTGCAGAAATTAATCACTCAAACCTGCTCTGAATTTTACCAGTAAGTCTCTCCTTAGAAAGCTCAACACTGGTATGTATGGTTTCTGATTTTGATTTTGTGTTTAGGCTGAAATATTATGAACTGGGTATGGGCAGCTTGTGTTTCCCTTAAGAAACAACAAAGCTTCAACTGATAAAAAAAACTCCTCCTCTCTACTCCCGCTCTGATACCATGTTAGAAGATATGAGCTATGCGGAATATATGCAGGAATGATTGCAGAGAGGAAAGGGCAGAGAACCAAAATGTTTATATTAATTGTATCTGCTGCATCTATTACAAGAAGAGTATAAACTCTTATATAGGAAAATAAAGTAAAGACATAATAATGATAATACTAGTAGCTACGTAATAATACATAGTAATGATATTGTTCCCCTAACAGTTTTACACACCTAACCCACTCAGCACACCACAACTGACTAGCACACCACAACTGACTTTGCTAATATTCAACACTAATACATCTTTGCACTGTGAATTTTTGCTTTCTCCACACGTCTGAACACTGTCATCTGATGCCCTATGCTGTTTGACTAGTTATGTGCGGATTATATTTATTTTCTTTTTGAGTCACTGTTGCTACATTTGCTCATCACTGATATATGACTCTCAGGAATTATTCAGGAGCTATCTGTAATCATTGCAAAAGGAAGAGGTGACTCAATTTGGTGCTATCCAGTTGTTGAAACTATGCACAGGCAAGCTAATAGGCGTAGTTCTAAGCATGCCGGCGTTTATTTACTTATGATATATACCCTATAATTTTATATAATCTTTCCTATTCACAGGGAAAATATCTGTCACTTTGTGATGGCACCCGCTAAAATGCCATGGAAGACCATATAGCTTGCAAGTGATGTTGCGTGCAGAACTTTTAGCTCATTAGAAGGGGATGGTGTGCTTGCAGTAGAGTTATTTCTGGCTGCTGATGGACAGGTTGTACAGAGAATGAGTGCATTTCTTCCTGTGTTTTTATTATTTATGTTGTAATAAGTTTTGATACTTTACATGCCCCCTTAAAATTAGGAACTGAAACAAGACTCAAGTTTTTCCATAAAGGTTTTGGCGTGAACTCACTTGGAAAGAGTACGCTATCTGTTTTAATATTTATCAACTTTCATTGTCAGAATTTCTTCAACCTAGGTCATCCTATTGTTTTGTTTAAGCCTGATTTTAACTAAATGAAATAGCTCCTAGACCTCATAATAGTGATAATCACACAATTAAATATTGCTTCACGTCAAAATATGAGCAGCATTTACGAGCAGTTGTTGGTCTGCCACTTGGTGATCCATCCATGAAAACTCCATCTGCTATTATGTACAATATACTAGGAGAAGATGAGGTAAAACTTTTTTTTCCTTATGATTACTTATACAACGCCTATCATGAATCAAAATGAAAATCCTGAATTTTTATTTAGTATCATTGTAGACAAACTTGCATATAGAAGTACCCATGGTTGCATGCATGCATTGCCTGAAGTCCCTGAACATACAGAGTTAGTTGGTAAGGGTTGGAGGGGGGCTACGGAGAAATTGCAAACATAGACTTAACTTGCAGTTTCTCGTGGTAAAAAAAAAAAAAAAAACAAGCAGGTTCTGCTTTAAGCAAGTTTGTTGCTAGTTGCCTATTAATGATTGTTGTTACAGTGCTCACTTGTTAATTGTAAACTTATCTATCAGTTTTGTAGGACTGGAAGAGCTTATTAGTGTTTTGGGGATATTTCTGTGGAGAGTCTGGAGACTAGCGGTAGGTTTCTAATCTAGTGAGGACTGAATGTGTGGCTTATACTGAGCTTTATGTCATTTCACACTTGAACCATAAAAATATATTTTTAATCATCTTAAGTATATTGCAGGTATGATATTCCTCATTCTGCAAATATTACAACACAGCATTGTTATTTCCTGTACCATATAGTTTTATAGTTACTCAAAATTATTGATGTAAAAAATTTGTCTTAAAATCGGGCCCTGTGGATATGTTTTCAGACTGTTTTTCAATAAAAGTATTTGTAAATTTTCTTGATTACAATTATAAATATGATACATTGTTGGCATTTCGGTCAAATTATGTCGTCCATTTTCATGTTATCAACATTTATGTTCTTTTATTTGGTGTAATCCTATGTTAGTCATATACGGAATCTTTTTTTACAGTAACTGTTGTAACTGACTGATAGTCTTAGATAATGCAATAATGATTTCAATACACAGTTTCATTTGTTTATGCATGCCTGGAGAACCAGGTTTCATCCTTTCTCACCAACTCATTAGAAGGGCTTTGAAAATCCCAGGAGAAAACGTTCATTGGTATGACAAGCCTGATTTAGATTCTTTAGTATTACTCATGGTTTTATTTGTCATTTAAGCATAAAAGGATCTTTAGTTGTACTGTAAAAATGCAAATTCAACGAAAAATGGGAAGCTACATTTTCGGTTGGGTTACTGTTTTTGCTTTGTTTTTGTATGTTTTTTTTAATATGTTAGCATATCGGAATAGTAGTTTGGATCTTTATAGGTGTTTGAGTTGGATTGGTTACTGTATGGTTCCTACTGTGATTTTTGGTGAAAGTTATTTTGGGTACGAGTCTTTTGGTTGGCTTGGCGTCATGTAGGGATGAGCATCATGGGTCGGTTGATGATTGCGCACACATGTTTTTAATTTGGGAAAATAAATTGATACGCCACTAAACTTTTACGGTTTTATGGTTCAGGTCCCTAAACAAAAGATTCCGCAGTACGGGTAATTAAACTTTTGAATTTTTCCCGATTAAGTCCTTCCGTCAATTAGATTCTGACGGACGTCAGAATCTTTAAATAGTGTTTCTAGTGTTCTTGAGGATTAACCACGATTTGGAGGTGTTATTGGAGTCCACATTCGAAGCTTGAGTAGTCAAATTGAATCCCACAACCTATAGATTCATCCCCTCGTATCACTTTTATCAAAGGGGAATTATCCTGAAAGTTGGTTTTTTTAATTTATATTCGAATTTTCTATGATTTATATATGTTGATCTTTTGATGTTAATGATAGCCTAGGATGATAGATCTGCTAGTGTAGAGTATGTAGGTATTTTTTTATGATTTTTCATGTACGATTTGTGTTCGCCGGAAATCGGAGCTTCGTCACCATTATTTGATTTTTCCGGGTAGTCAAGGAATTGGTTAGTGATTTGGTTGATTTCAATGAGTTCCTGGAAGCTTAAGCTTCGATTTGATATAAGAAAATCAAAGTTTTATTTACAATTTGTGTTGGCCGGAAATCGGAATGTGACTGGAATTTTTTAGTTGCCGGAGATTCTGACGGACGTTAAGATTCTCATTAACGGAAGGACTAGAACTAAATATTTGAAAAGTTAAAGGACCCGAAATGAGGAATCTTTTGTTCAGGGACCTGAACTAAAAAACCGGAATAGTTTAGGGCCGTATCAATGTATTTTCCCTTTTAATTTATGTCTTGGAGGTTTCCATTGTAAGTTGTGTTTTGAAGTGTATAATATAATGTCAGTGATGCTTTGGTTGGATTTTTTATGGGATTTGTACGGACTTAATAATTGATTGTTATCGTTATTTGGTTATTGGTACTGTGTGTTATTATTAAGAGTATGTGGGTTAAATTGTTACAAGAGTTGCGGTTTGAATTACCTTAAAAAGTTTTTCCATTGGCTAAATAGATATTGGACTTCGAAGGTTTTGAGTATTCTGTTATGTTGGATTATATGGAATAATTCAAGTATTCCTCTGTGTTGGATTGTAGTAGATAGTGCTATGTGCACAAGAATATAGCTAAAGAATGGCGTGTTTGTTATTAATACTTTACCTGGTGGATGTCGGTTTGTGTATCTTTTTTTACAAAATGTGTCTAATAGGGAAGATGGTTTTGTTCGTGATGACTCTATGAATATAGTACATGTGATTTAAGTTATTTTGTACAAGTTCATTGAAGAAGCTAGCTTCATGATAGACTTGTAATTTATTTAACTAGTTCCAAATACTTTTTAACCATTTGTTAGAGCTTGGTAATGGAGTAATACCCTTGTGAGTTCTCTCGAGTTACTTCTTACATCAGAAGTCACTTTTATTGTTTAAAATAATTAATATATATGCTCTCAGATTAGTGATATTTGATTGCTCATACTTATCTATTCGAACGAGTTCTATGTATCTGGTACCTTCATGCCATGGTATATTGACTATATCCTCGAAAATCTTACTCTCTTTTGGCTCAAACATGTGAATTTTGTATTTTTCACTATGATATTTTCCTGTTGTCTTTATAGGATCGACAGCCCTAACCTTGGCTTTATGGTGTTGTAAGTTTTTAATTTGCGATCAGTTCACAATTTTTTAAGGTAGATTAGTTGTACAAAATATGATTTGAATGTTCATCGTTTCTTATACCCAGACCTTCAAGAGTCTTGTGAATTTGTACATAGGAGGCTAAAGCCATAAAGAATCGTAGGAGTTTTTGCTGGGGGTTATTTACGCTATGACAACAGATGCTATTAGTATTTGGTCCAGAACTTGCAAGGTTTTATCATCTATGACCGTTCCTGTTATAGCTGTATATCGTTGCTTTTTTGTTCGAGTTGCTGCCATTCCAATTCTGTAAGCATTGATGATTTCAGAATCCTGAGATAACTTTTACGTCCAGTCAGGTTTTCGAAAAAAAATATCTGATCTGTATGGCATCCAAACGCCTGGGCTTACTTCTTCAACTTAGTGGCTGTATCTGCAAACTTGGGAGCAATATTTGGTTGATAGAGTGCAACTGCAATATATTAAGATATGTAATCTTCTGGATGTGAATGACAACTACTGATCATACTTTGTATGCAATGGTCCATGGGTTCTTGTTTGTGAGGTATTTAGATGATACGCTGGTTTTGGTAACAGACTACAATAGTATATTCTTGTCAAGTGTCTTAAATGATTTTATTAAGACATAGATACCATACCTATTTTCAAAAGTTGAACATAAATACCATACCTCATCAATTTTTATACATAATGCAAATTACTCCCTCATTAGAACTAAACCACAACAATTTCGACCATTTAATTTTTTTCCCTCTTAAACGTACATTAATTGAGCGCGATTGTATGATCCAAGTGGTAAAGAGTTTGGTAAAGAATTTTATTATCCGTTGTCTAGAATCATGGTTATTCTCATTCACCTAAAGATTTTATTAAAACAATGATATTACTTACTAGCTAATAATCTATATTAAAAAATTAGAATAATATAAAATTAGGTGCCAATAAATATGTCTCCATAGAAAAATATCATATAGAAAAGGAGCTCACAAATTCAAACAATATCTTGTAACGATGTATGAGGTTTATTCTTACGTAATAAATATCTCTTTTCATTGATTGAGAGTTTTCTATCCGATTTTATTTACCTATGTTTTGAATTTTGTTGGTACTAGCAGTAAAGTATCGGGGTATTGATCTTTACTAAAGGATTAGTAGAGGTCTTAAGATAAAAATGAGGTACACCTCAAATCATGTTCATGTGTTGATAAAAAAAAATGTGTTAATATAAAATAAAGTGATGTGTTCTAAGGCTCAAGATAAGATAAAATTCGATCGATATTCGAATTAATACTGTGTACGAAGCATCACTTATTGAATCTTAAATTTAAATACAATTGGACTGTTTACAAGCATCACTTCACATACATATCATATCAATATGAATAAACACGAGCACGATTATAGGTCTGACAATGTATTTATATATTATTTTCTATAAGTATCCTATTAATAGTAGAAGAATGAACTGTATAATGATTAAACATCGATAAAAGACTTGTTACTGATAAAAGACTTGTTACTGAAGATTAGGAAAAGTGTTGCGTAAAAACTCTATCAATTGATTCCTATACCTAAATAATTACACAGACTTTATCCCTATATAAAGAGTACATACGATGCTACTTTTTATTCTCTCAAGTCTGAACACACCATTAAAACCATACACTTTACCCGAGATCTTTTTATATCTATACAAAAATTCATCTACAAATCTTAATATTAGCATCACGTTCCTGATGAAAATTGGTTCCAACAGGTTTGTTCTCTCTTCTAGTGAGAGTTTTTTTTTTCATGTTTGGGATCATACATCAACGGAATTTCCATAGTTTTAGTTCGTTGATGAGTTATACGGGCATTCGATTACGGTTGATCTTTCGAATACATTTTGATAAATCAAATTCAAGTATTTTTTTACGATTATAATGGATCAGCTACATGTTTATAATGAAAGATATACTCAATGATATCAATGATCGTAATTTAATGAAGAAAATATGAATTTTATCTATATTGGCATTTGTTCGTTATTTTTTTAGTGTGTTTGTTAAAATTTAGTTGTTATAAATATTGTTTAACTGTTTATTAGTGAATTATTTGATTTAAAGAAAACAAATTCTTTAATCCAAAAGGAATCCAATATCTGATTATTTTTATTTTTTTTTTTTAAAAAAAAAGAAGAAAACAAATCCAATATTGAATACATAAAGAAAAAATTACAAAAATAACCATTTTTTGAGTAAAAATAACAAAAATAATCATTATGAAAAAAGTGGCCAATTTTAGCTTTTTGGATACTCCACAGGCAATTGGTATCCCAATTTGTATAAGATACTACAGTTGGTGGGTATCTGATATAAAAATGGATAAATTGAATATTTATGAGTTAAAATTGACCAAATTTTTTAAAATAATTATTTTTATATATTTTATATTAAAAAAAAAGGTTAAAGTTGACGTTCACCAATACATACACCCCTATAGGCTATAGACACACACATGTATGTATTATGTATATATACATGAACGTCAACATTTTGAAAAGCTATTTGGTTCCATCATCCCTTTCCCCTTTTCCTCCCAATTTGCTTTCATTCTACGCCTTAAAAAACCATCATCTCTCATCTCTCTCTCTCTCTCTCTCTCTCATCATTCACCACCTTCAATTCATACCCACCAATCGAACACCCACACAACAAATTCTCTGTTCTTCACTTTTTTTAGCTCAAAAAATGTCTGGGTTTCGTGAGAATTTCTTCAAATCATCGTTTTTTAACCGATCTTTGACAATTAATTCATCGTCGAATGAGTATACGAAGAATTCCAAGAACCCTAATAGTAATTCATCGTATGATCGCAGTGCGTCGCTGAGAAATCCCTATAATTCTTTCGAAGCGGTGAAAGGGAAGGTTTTAGGTCTTCGGAATTTATTCGAAAAGAAACCATCGAAAACATCCGAGGAGTCTCCGAATAGTAGCCAGAAATCAGGGGGATTTGATTCTAGGGTTTCGTTTAAGGATGAATTTTCAATTAGTTTACCTAATGATAAGGTTGTTGTTTATTTTACGAGTTTACGAGGAATTCGAAGGACTTTTGAGGACTGTTATGCTGTGAGAATGATTTTACGGGGTTATCGGGTTGATGTTGATGAAAGGGACATTTCTATGGATTCGGCTTATAAGAATGAATTGGAGAAAATTATGGGTGAAAAGAGTGTTAGTTTGCCTCAAGTTTTTATCAAGGGAAAGCACATTGGTGGCGCGGATATTATTAAGCAATTGAATGAGACGGGGGAGTTGAGGATACATTTTAAGGGGTTATTGACTAGGGAACCGGGGTTTGTTTGTTATTCGTGTGGAGATGTTAGGTTTATTCCGTGTGTAAATTGTGATGGGAGTCGGAAGATTTTTGATGAGGATGAAGATATGATGAAGAGGTGTTTGGAATGTAATGAGAACGGGTTGATTCGTTGCCCGACTTGTTGTTCTTGAATGTTGTTTGTGGGGAGTTAGGTTATTGATTATATAGTGTTATTAGAAGGTTTCCTGGAAAAGGATCGAGGGTGGAGCTTACGGTTTGATCTGAACTCTTGGTCGTAATTGTGTGCATGGTTTGTTGATTATGAATGTTTGATTCGATATAAGGTTGTCTAATGCAACTAGGATACAAGCTAGCTTGTTGTGTATATTGTGCTTGTAAATTCATGATTTTCTAGGATATGATGATGTTATAGTAATTTGCTTATGTGGGTATGGAAATCCTACTTGCTGCTTGTGGTTGCATCGACTACGATTGCATTCAATAAAACTGGTTCAAGATTATTGAGCCTTTCTAGATGTGACTCGAATGTGTTATGAAATGTATTATCATTTGGTATCTGTATAGGAATGTGACTATACTCTAGGATTGAAATAGAAGTGCTGCATCATTTCTTTTGGCTATTAGCATTTGATTGTACATGTTGCTAGAATGTATGTGCTGTGGTAATTTGAATAGGCACACAGCCAGAGACTTAAATCTCATAAGAAGGTTGAGATGGATCGTTGGAGACTTGGAGATGTTGAAAATTCGACACTTTTTGATGCATGTCCTTGTTATTCTTCTGTGTAAACTATATTAATAACAGTTCCTGATAAACTGTTTGTAGCAATCTTTATGAAGGATGTCAGCTGTAGTTCGTTTGCTAAAAGATCTTGTCGATTTGTAATAGAGTTGCCTATGATTGACATAATGACATAGCTTCAAGAAAATTATCCTTGAATATGGATCAAGCCTGAGTACAAAAATATTGGATTATGTTAACAAAGCATATTTTGAAAACAAACACCCTTGTTGGCATTTCCCTGTAAAAAATGTATGCGTAGGACTCACTCTGGTGCTAAATTTATCAACTAATTAATTTTATTGTTATATTTCTTTAGTCTTAACTCTAACGTGTATCAGCAATTCCGTAATATATTTTAAATCCCCAAGAAATTCTTAAATTAATCTGTATTGAGATTTAGGTGTTTGGACCTATAAATGTAGTGCCACAAACGAATTTTTGAAAAAAAATTATACATATTCACCTCACAACATTCATGCTAATTTTATACACTTGTCAAACTTAAAACATGCATTTCATATATGTATATCGATAAATTTAAATAATATGCGGAACATACATATAATTTTTGGTCCCTCTTTATCACTAGGCGATTGCTTTGATAACTTTACACAAAAATCAGCCGTAAACAAATTTTAGGATCCGTTTGGATTGAGAGTTGAAAAGGGTTGGATTGGGTCGGGTTCAAATTTAAAAATTCGTTTTTGAGAAAATTTTAAAAGTAAAATGTTGGACTTTGGATTTAATATGTAATACTATTTTAATTCTTTCGTAAATTACCAAAATCTAACACTTTATTTTTAAAATTTTCTCAAAAACGAATTTTTAAATTTGAACCCAACCCATCCCGACCCTTCTCAACCCCCCACTCAAACGGACCCTTAAGCTCCTTGATTTCCAAAGAAAAATCATTTCTCACTTAAGCACATACTTAAAGTTAATCGAAGCTCACTGCCCACTTGAGCACTGAGGCAAAGTTCTACAAAGCTTTCTGTTCTATTGAACTGCAAAATGGTTCATGTTGATACCCAATATATTAATGAACGAAGCAAATTGGTCAAATAAGTTCAGTCATGCCTGGACATTAGGAATTTATTATAAAATACATTAAAGAAAACAAATCCTACAAGACTAGAAACCTGAAAATGAAACATTAATGAATATACATTTTACAGACGATGATGTTACAACACAATGCATGAGCACAGAAAATGATCAAAAAAAAACATAAAGTACAACAGAAGAGTGGGTATGACTTCATCGCTCCTGATGCTCTACATCAAACCAAAAAAAGATAGAGGTTTGGGAATAAATAACGCGAACTCGCTGCAAGGCTAGGCTTCCACTTGTCAAGACAGCCTTTGCACCCCCTTCTATTCGCGTTTGAGAAACAGACACGCCGTCATTACAACATTTCAGCAATGATGGAGCAACCTTTGGGCAGTTAGATGTGCTTATAATCGCATATGAGAGATAGTCTAAAGGGTTTGACTCGCACTGGAGAAAGCAACAATCAATTATCAGCTTTCCGCTTCGATGAAGCAAGCAGCAACCCAACTCTGCTTTCACGGTCAAGTTGGCTAGTTTACATGTAGACAGGAACTCCAAAGCACTGGTCAAAGACAACGATCAACAAGTGCTAACATAAAGAACACAAAATATGTATGTAGAAAAACTAATTCTTGGCTAGGCAGTAGATACAAGTCTGTTCAAGCTCTAGTAACTTTTAGCTCATTGACAGGATAATACAGGTAAAGACTATCTATTCAGCTAATAAAGGGCCCACTTATTGTTTTTCTCTTGTTTTTTGAGTGCATTTAAGAGACTCCAGCTGGGACAAAAAGACTCAAGACAACCACACATTTAGATGTGGCTTTTAGAAGTATTTGTAAATATCGCAAAACAAAAGAATTGAGGAAGAAAAGTTATTTCATACCTCTCAGAACCACGAGAACAAATCAGAGTCGTTTCATCAGGGACATCACCTCCACCAATCTGAAAAAATGTCCAAACAGAAAGCGGAACGATAGTCTATCTACAAATTATTGTTATTAAGCACCCCACAATGAAACTTGAAAGTATGAATATCTTGCTGAAGAAGCCAAGGGGTACCGGATGATATGACATTTCATATTCCACTTAAGACTTTATTAATATTATAAAAAACAATCTACCAGGGACACAAAAAGTTCCATTGCTCTACACAGTGATTAAGTTAGAAAAAATGTGTTACTAGGAGGTGTAAATTAGGTAATTTATAGAATGACTGCCAATAAATGCACAATGATTAGTAAAAAACAAATGTCTTACTCGGTGGTGCAAATTGGTAATTTATAAAGTGACTCCAAATAAATGCACCAGCTTGCAATCTTGGGGTTTTTTTTTTTGGGGGGGGGGGGGAGGGCTAACAAAGGAAAGGGATTCCATCTTGAAAATTTCATAACATCAATCTCTCCAATTAAATATGTTCTATATACTATGAAGAAAACCAAAATACACAAAAGATGAACAAGAAAGGAAAGAAAGTACACAACACTGGAGAAACAATAAGAGGAGCATATGGGTCTGGTACACGGTTCAACTATATTAGAAACATACTTTTATCAAACACGTGTCAAAATCTAAAACTTCTTAATTCATACAAAAATACATATGCACGTCACATTGTGTTGGAATCACTAGAACATGGTAACTCAAAAATTTTTTAGGTAGCAAATCTTAGAACATCCCCACCCATTAACGGCCACTAATCCGTTATTTCATCAATTTACTTGATGGAGTTCATTACTATGCAAAAAAATTTAACTATTTTGTTATTCTTTATGCAAAAAATAAAAAATACATATGGGTTCAACTAATCAGAGGAGAAACAATCAGAGGAGCATATGGGTCTGTTACACGGTTCAACTAATATTAGAAACATACTTTTATCAAACACGTGTCAAAATCTAAAACTTCTTAATTTATACAAAAATACATATGCACGTCACATTGTGTTGGAAAAACTAGAAAAAAACTAGAACATGGTAACTCAAAATTTTTTAGGTAGCAAATCTTAGAGCATCCCCACCCATTAACGGCCATTAATCCGTTATTTCGTCAATTTACTTGGTGGAGTTCATTACTATGTAAAAAAATTTAACTATTTTGTTATTTTTTATGCAAAAATACAAATCAAAATAGTTAATCCGTCCAACGAATCAATGAATTGATGAAATTTTATCAATGCATCAGGTTTTTTTGATCTATCAATCAAATTGATGGTCATCAATCCGTCAACAAGTCCGTCAATTTTTGATGCAGTAGCTAATGGATTAACGGAGTTCAATTTTATTGATAGACCAATAAAACACTATTGCATTACCAAACTCCGTCAATCCGTTGATCCGTCTAAAGAATCAACTAAATTTTACCATTTGTGCATATGCTCTTAACCAAGAACTTGTACAAGAAAACAAGCATTTGTAACACCTGTTTGACCAATGAAATAAACCATGATCACTGTATCCGTATATATTTGTTTAGAAAATAAAGAACAATCAAAACCAAGAGAAACTGTAAGGCCACATAAACATTAATGGCCCTAACGCTACAAATTACAATCCTGTCAGTTACAAATATTATTCTTCAGACCAAAGGGAACTTGCAGCTTTTACTCAATATATCATAAGAATAGGAAGTTACACAAGTTACACGAAACACACTAAAAGGTGCAGAACAGTGCACTACGTCACAAATAATTTCACTTTACTAAGCCGAGCAACACAAAGGAAACATGTACTATTTGGCTCTTTTACAGAAGATAACGAAGGTCATACCAGACAAAGTGGCTTTTTTATCTGAATATTTGAAGCAATATGGCTCCCTCCTGCCCCAATCAAAATTGTGTCCCCAGGCCTGCATGCAAATGTCTTAATTAGTCTGATTTGAACATAGGGATTAGTGAGGTCTGTTATGCAAGCTCACTAACCTTGCCGCAGAGACAGCCGCTTCAACAGAAGGGAAAACACCAGGCTGAGACAAATCTTTGACCGTCCGATCTACTCGCAACCATAAACGAGGGTGACATGCCAGAAACATCCATCTGTGGCAAACGAGGGCGGTGTTATACCGATCTGCAAACTCAACAGCCATTCATAACAGCACCACGTAAAGTAGCATCTCATATCTACATTTTAGTCTTACCTTTTTAACTAGTATACTGAAATAAAGCATCTATAGAACTACCACCTTATCCACATTCAATCAAATACTCAGATAAAGAAAAATCATCACAAAGAATGTGCTAATATAGAAATATAACTACAAATAATGAAACTGAAAAAACCATTTCAGAGATTTTCAACAGCACAACTAAATAACTATCCAGGAGCTCTGCAAAAGGTGTTCAGCTATGAATTAACAGTGCCTATATTATCTTTTAGTGTTATGGACAAATTTCAGAAATATACAAAGGCGAAGGACATGCAGTTTAAGACAAGAATAAGGATTTCACACTGAAGATCCTACTTGATATTCAAAAACATTAACATCTAAGTGTAGATTGAATTCTCTTTCATGAAGCCGACAATTTTTTAAAGTCTGGAGATGGATCTTGGATAAAACATTCAACAAAATACATAGAGGTTGAAAGCCAGCATCCTAGAAACCCTTTGTTTCCAAAAAGTGGGTTCAAAATTCCAGTTACCTTGCAGAGATGCAAAAAGTACTATAAGGGTTGAACTTTCAAACCAAGAAAGTAATAAAAAAGTTATCACGTAGCAGCTCAATGCACTTGAAAAATGCATAGTCCTCTAAGGAAAGTATTACTAATCAAGTCAAACTTTCTTGTGTAATTGCAATTCTTCAAAGAGTTAAGAAAACCAATCACGCAGCAAAACCATAAAAATATGATCCTTCAGATTAATAAAAAATTAAGTTAAAAAACCCCAAATAAGTTTCACATCAAACATGAAAACTCTAATTTTTAGATTCTTGTACTTCAGATTAAAGTTTGGAGTATAAATCAGATCAAGGGACACAATTAATATGATAAAAATCCAATCTTTCACACATTAATCCCAAAAATATTGGAAAGGGTTCTCTAAATCTTTTTTATCAACACTCATTTGAGCTAAATGTTTATGGGCATATGCAGAAAGGGCAAGAAAGTTATCAAACAAATTCTTGACCTAAAACTTAGGGATTTCGAGTACAAATACATCACAATTAATACAAAAAAAACAATCTTTTTCACATTGATCACTGAAATTTCAAAAAGGGTTTACAAAGCACTAAGTGAATAACACTTAACTAACCTATATATATTTTTGGACTACTTATTTGGGATTTTACTAAAAAGTAAAAACATATCAGAGCCAATGCAAAAATCCAAACTTTTTCACACTAATCACTATAATATCAAAAAGGGTACTTGAAATGTCTCAATTAACATCACCTAATTAACCTATAAAAACTGATGGCCAAATTTATTAATTTTTTTTTTATAAAATGATTCTTAAATTACCAATTAGGAATTCTGAGAACAAAAACATCACAACCAATACAAAGCTCGAATCTTTTCACAGAATCACTAAATTCTAATAGGGGCTCTCGAAATTACTCAACTAACAACAATTATTGTCCTAAAAATTGAAGGGTACGCAAAATTAGTTCAATCTTTAGAAAGGGTTTCAGTACAAATTGCAATACAATCAATACAAAAATCCAACCCTTTTCACATGAATTACTGAAATATCAAAAAGGGTTCACAAATCACTCAATTAACAACACTAAATTAACCTAAAAATAGAATATATATTTTTTTTCAAGAATTCTTATATTACCAATTAGGGATTTTATGTACAAATACAAGACAATAATTTTGTTCGCACTGAATCACTAATATATCAAAAAGGATACAAAAAATAAGTGAATAAAATTGAGCGAAAGGGGGAAAAGAAAAGATACCTGGAATTGGGAGTAAGAAACTAAAGATATGCATAAGACAACCATCATCAAGCTTATTTATATGTGAATTATCTGACCATGTTTTTGATAAACGCTTTGATTTTTTTCGAGTCTCCATTGATTTCATTGTTTTTTCTTGCACCAAAGGCTTTCAAATACTACACCAATGGGTTGGGGTTAGTTTCGGGTTGAAACTACAACCACATGTCATCTGTGTGCTGTGTGTGCGTGTGCGCTTAATTGTTTTGTTTAGTTTTCCGATTATAAATTATTTTTGTTTGACCCTTTTTAATGAAGTAATAAATACGAAAAATTTTGTTTACGAAACTCATAGAACTGATTTTTATAAATAAACAGCAAATATACATTATGTTATTTTATTAAATAGGGGTGAATTTAAACATCTCGAAATCGAATTATCTTAATTTCTGGTCTTACATTCGATTTTAAAAACTCCAAAATTTGGATATTCGATTTGAAAATTTTGGATAGAATTTTGATCCAATTTTTTTCTATAAATTTGGATACAAATTTAGATCACAGCGTTTTACAAAATCAAATATTTAAATTCAATCCAATCTTTGTATTTTTTGAAAAAATAATTTATATATTTAATAAATAATAAACATTAAAATAAAAATAACCAATATATAATGTATTAAATTAAATAATTAATTATCGATAATACATTAATGAATTTATTATAAATTACTCTATAAGCATTTTAGACATAACAACATAAAGGTACGTTTCAACTTATATTTTTTAGATCAAATTTACCATACAATCTCATATAACTTGAAAACTTGGAAACCTCATACATCAACATGTAATATAATTATTTCTAAAATCATTATTTAAATTAAAATATTTTATTGAAAAGTTACAATGAAATAATAGAAAAATAAAGAGAATTTACCAAAAATACTAGGTTTAAAGTTTCTTTTTGCAAAAATACCATCTTATTTAATTAATTGCATATTTACTAATATTTTTAAAATAAAGCATTTAATTTACAATTATACCTTTAATCAACTCTGCCTAAAGTTTGTTACTTTTTGTTACTGTGTTTTCCATCTTTTTCTCTCTACTACTCCTCTCTCTTTCTTCATTTACCCTCTCTCTCTCTCTCTCTCTTTCTCCATTTACCCTCTCTCTCTCTCTCTCTCCGTGTAGTCCGTCATCTCCGTCTCCATTGTCTCTCCGCGATTTTTGCTACTTACAGGTGATTTCTTCTCGATTTGTCTTCACTTTCTTCTTTAAATTCGTGCTTCAATCATGTATGGGTGTGTGGTCAATTGTTTTCCTGTTAAGTTCTTGGATGTTTTGCAATTTTCGAAATATGAATTGGGGGAAAGTATTGATTACAGTTTGTATTTGTTGTATAAACCCTAATTCGTCGAATTCGGGTATCGATTATCAATTGCATATGTTTGTTTATAGTTGATATAGTTATACTAATGTGTAATATGATTGTTTATGTGTATTTGCTTATACATGTGGTGGTTTGTGTACTTGTTTCGCCCGGTGAACTTGGTTGATCAGTTGCTTATAAATGTAATGGTCTGCCATTGCATTAACATCAACTAGATACAGTATCGATTATCAATTACTTGTGTTTGTTTATAGTTGATATAGGTATACGAGTGTGTTATATGATTGTTATATGATATGGTGTTTTATTTGTCTAATTGTGATATTTGTGTTTGTAACAGACATCATGGTTCATACTGGATTGTCCTCTGCTTCGTAAGCCTCTGTTTCTCATTCGAGACTTCAATTAACAGTATCTGCAAAGAGGTTGAAGAAAAGAAAATTGAAATTGGGTTGCGAGCTAATATTTCAAAAGACTTGGTTTCATAGCATTGAGTATGGTAGCACTGATTTATCAAACTCTGTAAGTCTTACTATGGTTCACTTATTTTTTGATTGAAGTATTTAATTACGTCATAACATTGAATTATCTATTTATGTGCAATAGGCCCCGTAGGGGCACCCATTATGTTTAATGTGGAACTAGCCCTACCTATGAAGCCACACAGTTTCCGCATATCTAGTTTTTAGAATATTATACGAGTAATTCAAACAAAAATGTTTAAAAATGTTTATTATTCTGACTAATATAGTATTATGTAATTGATTGTTTTAATTTTTATTTTGTAGCACGTTGATGTCTTTTTCTATTA
Organism: Kitagawia praeruptora; assembly: GCA_037693485.1. Classification (NCBI taxonomy): domain Eukaryota; kingdom Viridiplantae; phylum Streptophyta; class Magnoliopsida; order Apiales; family Apiaceae; genus Kitagawia; species Kitagawia praeruptora. The sequence continues at coordinate 137,446,121 of CM075351.1, read as the reverse complement.
TCTGAGGAAGTTGTCGAAACACAATGCTCATTGCTCAGTGTCGGATGAAATCTACTACACCTGACTGCAAGTTCCATAATGCACTTGCTTCTTTATACTCGGATATTTGATATTTCTTTATATTCTAATATCTTAGAATCTGACAAATTCAAAGCATAATTACTGAAAAGCAAGGAATTTTATATATTTTAAATGGAGTATCGTTGCCTTTTAGTACTCCGTGGTACTTGGTTGATTATGTACTTGTCCCAATCTGGTTGGCTGAAACATGACATTGGGTTCTTGCTGTCATAGACTTTAAAGAAAGGTTGATATTTGTACGAAATAATTATCTGGCAAAGGAGTTTCACTGATTATGAGGAAGGCAATGCTACCACTGTCTACGATTCTACCTCACTACTTGCTCCTTACCGACTTCTGCTCGAGGATACATATTGATTTCTTAGCAAATTGCTATACTGAAAAGTCAAGGACGGATTGTTTCAGATCAATTATGAAGAACGCTTATGTCTGTAGAGAATCACTATGAGTATTACGATAATATGTAATTTATAGTTTGTTTGTTTTTTAACGTTTTGAATGATTTGCTTTTATGTTATTTTATGCAGTGATAGTGGAGTAGCTATGGTGTCAATTGCCGAGTATTTTGTTTTGGCGAAGGACTTCCCCCGGAGATTCTTTTGATGTTGTTATTCATAGATCTCGGCTTTCTTTTTCATTCTACGCATATGCAATGGCAAAGCACATATATGCATATGAAAGTGAGCAAGAGTATTTTCATGATGAACGTGTGGAAGTTATATCAAAAAGAACAAGGGCCGGAAAGCGTCAAACAAGAAAAAGAAAGGGTGCTTGAAAGTCAGAATCTTATGTTTCTGTCACGAACTTTAAACTTTAGTTGGATAGATTTAAACTTGTGTGTTTCTGATGATCAGGCTGGATGCCGTAGTTGGTTTTAGTTTAAATGATATTGTGATATTTAGACTTGTCGGTAATGTTTCTCGAGGTACAATTTAAATTTTTAAATGAAATGTTGATTATATTTTGTTGTTTTATGCTATTAGTAATGGTGGTTGAATGTAGTTGCAAATAGTTGCAACTAGTTGAAAGTATTTTCAACTAGTTGCAAATAGTTGTAATTTATGCACAAGAACATATCGGATGGGCCATTGGGTTTGGAACGCCAATTATAGCTGTTTCAAGTGCACTTTTGGTATTTTTAATCAGAAAAAAGGTATCGATGAGCTATGCCCGTAGGGCAGCCCATTCACTCGAATGATGCAAGTTATGGTTGCTGCTGATATTAGAAGAGCTTATAGTTATTGTTTTGAATGTGTGTTATTGTATAGTTTGGCTTTAAAGTCGGGTTCAATTTTTGTAACTTCTATTTGGTATGGTCTTCATTTGTCGATAGCATTTTGATTAAATTGGTATTTATAATCAAGTTGAAAAAATGTTGAGGTTTTAATTTAGTATTGAAAGTTTCTCAGAAAGTTGAATAATTAATCTTGTGTATTTCTAGGAGATATTCCGTTTATATTCTTGCACTTTAGAAGTATAGTGAGCTTGATTCATGAAATTAGAGAAACAGGCAGCTGTGCTAAAGAAAATTTGTACCCCCAATTTTACTAAAAATTGTTCACAATGTTTCAAAACTTGCAATTTTTACTTTCACTCTTACTATTTTCACTAAAATATACATGTTTCACAGCTTACTATTTTTACTTTCATTACTGGTTAAAAAAGTACATCCACTTTAAGTTTGTTGCATATATATGAAACCAAAACCTCTAAATAAATGAACCTTTCATTTGTATAAATACTCAAACTAGTATTAAATAGTTTCGAGATTGCAAGTTGCTCTGTACGATTTTAAAATAATGAAAAATTGAAGCATGTGAGACAGACATTGTCCCTTGTATGTTTGGCAAGCTAAAATGAGCTCCGCTAAGAAGGCAAATAAGACGAGGCATATGAATGTAGATCCAAACCAATAATATGTAGTTTCGTTATATGTATTTGTTTGCAAATAAAATATGTAGTTGTTTTCAACTAGTTGTAACTAGTTGAAAGTAGTTGAAAATAGTTGCAACTAATTGAAATTAGTTGAAAGTAGTTGAAAATAGTTGCAACTAGTTGCATGCTTAGTTGAACTAAGTTGCAGATAATATAATAAAATTAAACTTATTTGCAAAGTACAAGCACTTGCATTATATTCCAAGTCAAAAGCATATACACCAAAATCCAAAGTATGGCAAATTAAAAACAATTTAAAAACAACTAATCATCCTTCCCTGGATTTCTACAAGTTCTCCTATTATGTCCATTTTACTTGCATTTACTACATTTTTATTGGTATGTTTTTGCATTTTTCTCCCAAAAAGCTTTACATCTTCTTTTTTTCGGATTTTCCGGGACGGTTGCGCAGTCTACACTGTTTTGGCCATATCTGGAGTTCTATAAGTCCGTTTTCAGCGATCTTACTGCCCACGCGAAGCTTGAGAGATTTTCTACAACATGGAACAGGTGTTGCACGAGCAGGTTGCGTGTGTTGGGCGCAGACATCTTGACAATCAGACTGATAGGAGTAGAGAAATTAATGTTTTGCCCTTTTCATGTTTTAATTGTATTTTGGGCAGTTTTAGCACCTTAATTGAATTCTAATTGTAATAGAAGGCAATTTCTTGCTGGGCAAGAATTATAGAGCCTATATAAACACATCCTACCATTATAATTTAGATAACCATTACATATCAATTACTTAGGTTTATTTGTATCTTTTTTTTATCATGGTTTCACTTGATCCCATGATGATGAGAGGTTCAATTACGAACTAATCGTTGTCATGGGATTCTAACGGATTTATTTATGGAGCTTTAGTATCTTGATTGCTTTAAAGATCTATGTGTGATGTATATCTGATATCCTCGTATGGTTATGCTTACTTGATTGATGCGTCATGAACATTTAATTTGTCAATCTCTTGTGAAGCGAGAGTGGATCTTGAGATTTAGAACTTGCCATGCTAGCATAGGATAGGTTGATGTTTTAACATCATGATTTGTAGTGTAAATAGAGATATTATGCTTCCCTATGTGATCAACATGGATAACTTGTTCTTCAACCGTTATGTTTTCAAATCTTATAGAGATATAGGGTCTAAGCATAATTGGTGTCTATTCATCTTCTATCTCTTTTGTGGATGTATGTTTAGTTTGGTATTCGTATACTGAGAAGTAGCGTATACTTGTTTCGTGTTATCCGATCAGATATCATAACCATTGCATATAGTGATTAAATGCGTCAGATCTAAGCAAAGTATTTAATGAAGTTTGGATCCCATGTTTTCTCTTGCAGAAGTAATTTGATTTAAATTCTCGTTAGTTAGTTAATTCTTAGTTTGTTAATTTGTTTTTTTAGTTAATCTTAGTTAATCAAAACCCAATTTGTTAATTGTCTTAGCAGTGAATAATAATCATACATTGTTGCATAGGTACATCTACTGAATTAAAACCATAACCAGATCTCTGTGGGAATGAACTTGACTTCTATCTGTATTACTTGTGACCACGTACGCTTGCGTGATTTAGTGCAAACACTGCTAATTCGAATTCTTCCTTCTGGTGGAAATACTATCAATGACTTGACAGATTCAGGTACTTCCCAGGTATCTTTGTTCCCAACTGGATATACTATTTCTTTATAAGCTGCAACCATTGTTTTTTTTTTTGAAATCAAGCTGCAACCATTGTTTCTTTCTTGTAATAACAATACTCATATGCGTCGAGGTTAGATTTTTGAAACACCGCAATAGCATGGGCACAAGGAATTTGATCCATTTAGAATCTGCAAATCAAAAAATCATGAAGCCATTGTAATATGAAAATAAACAGATACACAATAGAAAGTAGTTGCACAGACTCAGAACAGCCTTTTAAACAACACACCAAGCATACTAGCTAAAAAATTTACCAAAACTTGACAAAAGTAGCCGACACTAGTTATGTTATTCCCAGATTACACACTTGTATAATTGTAGAAGGGGGGGTTGAATACAATTCTTGATAATTATAAATTTCTGATAAAAACCATAGAAATCTATAAGAAGATAATTGCTGGATAAGAAATGATTCACAAACACATAAAAAATCAGGTGGTTAAATGTACCACCTGAGACTTTTATTCGAAGAAAACTCTGTGATACAAATGTACACAGCTTCTGTATTTACAACTCTTTGCTTCTAAGGATATTCAAGAAACCCTAAGCAAATATGTCTGTTTTCTTAGTTTCTAAAGAGTTGCTACACTTGGTTATATATCCCAAGTTTACAAGTACTACAGGAATAAGATAATATTAATCTAATTCAAGTTGACTTGCTACTCCACTCCAAATCCACATGTAGCCGAAAGGTTGTCCTTGTGAACAGATATGTCCCCTGAACCTTTCTTGTATGTAATGTGTAAATGGAATGCTTCTTTCTTCTGTGTTTCCAAAGTATGGCTGCCATACTGCTTTTTATACCTACTATCAACCCATGTGATCTGTCAGTCAAACCTGTCCTTATCAACTGCTAATTCCCAGCTAGCATAGAAGAAAGTGTTAATGATTATCCGTTGATGTTGTACACAGTCATCCGTTGATGGTAGTTTGAGCTGCATCCGTTGATAGAGTAGATTTGAGTTGTATCCGTTGATAGAGTCCTGTTCTCATCCGTTGATACACTTTCACTTAGACAGAATTACATTACATAGCTTATTTACAATTGGCTACCCTATTCTGCCTATCCATTGATGGTCAACATGACTCTGAATAAAGACACTATCAACTGATAACATAGAGGTACTGCAGTATGCTACAAAACCTCATCCGTTGATGAGCTACCTGTCAACGGATAGAGTTATAATGTCTCATCCGTTGACAGTTACAAAACTTGACTTATACAATTTTGATTAATTGTGAAGTTATCATCAAGTACAACATATTCCTAACAATCTCCCCCAATTTATACTTGATGGCAATAAAGCATAAATTTAGGACCTTGATGATAACAAAACATTCCTCAGAATATATATAGAACTATGCAAAAATTGTATTAAGCTACAAAAATTAAAATACAGCAAGTTTGAGAAATTTACAGAGAAGTGCTCCTCTAGACTGAGCATATTAATACTGTTTCTTCTCTCTGGTTGGCATCACCCTTGATTTTCCTTCTTTGGCAGAGTTGGACTCAATTTGCATTTGGAGTTGCCTATAGAAGGCATCTTCTTCAACAACTTTTGGATTTAGCTTTTGTTGTAACCATCTCAGGTATTGAGAACTAGCCTTTGATAGTTGGTCTTCTAACCTGAAGAATCTCCTGTTACCATCTTCATCCCTGAACTCCATCATCCAGAAGGGTTGAAGATGAATTTTCTGTCCATTGTATGGGATCTTCATCTTCCTTGGTAGTCTTGATGGTGAGTTCCATTCTCTCCTTATCTGTTCTATTCTGTCCAGTATCTCCCCTTTTGCTATCCTGGAGAACCCTGTGTATCTCTTGATGGCAGAGAACACTTTGGTTAAGGTCAGATAGTTTTCTCCAAGAACCCTTTGTAGTGGCCATGTCCTTTCCTTTCCTCCCTTGTATACAAAGACCAATCTCTCAGGCAAATGTTTATATTTGTCAATTCCTCTTACTTCTGACAATTCATCCAGATACAGATTCATGCCAGAGTATTCTTCAATATCTGCCTGATAGATAAAATCATCCTTGTTTTCCAAGATTGACTGCTTGACAATAGCAGGTACCCTAGCAACCTGAATTGGTTTCTTTGAAGGTTGCTTCCTTGGTATCCTTTTCTTCTGATTAGGCTTCTGTTGAGGCTTCAGCAAGAATGAAGGAACCTCAATGGAGTCAAGATTCATTGGTTCCTCTTTAGGGAGTATAGGATCACCATGGAAGTTCAAAACTGGGACGATTACTTGTGCAGAAAAGGATTGTGATGAGCCAACAGTTTCTCTTCTTACAATTTCTGGAGAGACAGGCCTCCTTGCCTTTGATTTCACTCTCCTTTTAGTTTTGGATTTGGGGACTTCCTCAGGTTCCCTCATTTCATCCTCTACCTCATCCATTAACTCCTGAGCTAGTCTGGCTTGCTTCTCTTCTGAGTTTTCATATTTATTTTCTTCACTTGGATGAGCTTCCCTTAGAAGTTTGGAGGTTTCCTCTCTTTTTGCTTCAACAAATCTAGGATGGCTGTTGGATATATTTAAACTTTTCCATTCCTTATTATCACATCCATCCAATCTCTTACACTCTTATTTGTCTTTTCCTTGAACTCTTTGATTGTATTTCCTATTAGCTTCTCATCATCATCCTTGGGAAATGGAAAGTCCAATTGTAACTTGTTCTTCCCATTTGCCTTTGGTGGAGAGTAGGCCCTGGTTCTTATGTATGGTACAAATTCTTTAACATAGGATGGTTCAGCATTATAGAATGTAGGAGTCACAATTTCTGGAGTGAGCACCTTCAGAATTGTAGTTGATGTTGTTGAGGTTGAGGACTGAGTAGAGAACAGAGTTGATACAATTGATTCATTGATCATCCTCTCTATCCTCAGAATTCTTTCATTTGCCTCCTTGTTGATCTTTTCTAAGGCTTCTATTCTGGCTTGCCTTTCACCATCTGAGATTTCTGATATACTTTGAACCTCAGGCAAATCCATTTTCTTCTTCTTCACAGGGGAAGCCTCTATAGAGAACTCTGTTGGATTGACCACTATAATTGGCTGTTGCTCCCCCTCACTCTGTGCTATCTTGCTACTGGATGCTGGAATAATTTGACTAGCTGCAATAACCTTTTTCTCCCCCTTTTTGTTAGCATCAAGGGTTGGAGATGAGGCTGCAAGTAGCTTTTCCAGTAGCTCAGTCTGTTTGGCTTGATTGGCAATTACTATCTGCATTTGAGATTCCATACTATCCACTCTGGAGGAAAGATGCTGAACTGATTTGGCCAGACTATCTTCCTTCAATAACTTGCTAGTCAGCACCTTCTGAGTGGTAGTAGGGGCTAGTGCCTCAATCCTGGCATCTAGTTCCACTTTCATTTCCCTTATTGCAGTTTGCACTTCCTCATGTTGGGTTCTTTGAATAACCATATGCATCTTGTGGAGTCTGAGGGAGGCCAGTATTTGCTGAAGGACAGCCTTCCTCTGTGGATCTGCATTCTGGTGCTCAGCCATAGCAGATTGATATTGCTTCATAATCTCCACATTGAAGTCACCAACCACAGTGGTAGAAGAAAATAGCCATTATGGAGTATCTTCCGTATTGACTTCTTCATCACTTGAGGTGCCAGCACTGTCATTATTGCCAAACTCTTCACTGTCAGCATTTGAAGGCAGAGCTGTCAAATCTTCCTTTGCTCTTTGTAGAGATTGAGAGGTGTTCACTAGGTGCATTGCCTCCTATGCCTCCACATTGCCCTGTTGTGCCATGACTTGATAGGCGGAAACATGATGAGTAAAGGTTTCAGGATCTAAAGAGATGGAGTCAATGATTGATTGATATTTTTGTTGAAATTTCATCTCCTTAGAGGCTTCATTAACCTCCATTAACTCACTAGCAATGGCTGAATCTTCTTGCCTTATTTCTCCCGTAGTCCCTTCTCTCCTCTCATCTCTCTTTTCTTGCATCAGGGGCTCCCCCTGGCTCATACCTTTCACACCCTCACCTTCACCTACTAAGGTGGAACTCTCTTGCTCTCCTTTTGCCCGACCGGAAGAAATGGTCAGCCTCTCATTATTTTTCTCTCCTTTTGCCTGCTCACAAGGCAGCCTCTCATTCCCTTCCCTCATTCCTAAAAGTGTTTCAACTACTACAAACTCCTCCATAGTTGACATGGGAATGTCACATTTTGCAGTGGTAGAGAGAGTTGTCAACGGATAAAGTGTATCCGTTGATGTAGTAGTTATTGCTGTCAACGGATGATTAGTTGTAGACACATCCGTTGATGGAGAAACACTTGTCACCGGATGAAGGATATCCGTTGATGAAGGAAAAAGAGTATCCGTTGAAGTGAAAACCAACACTGAATATGTGGTGATTGATTTTAAAGAAGAGGCCACAGATAGTGTTGTGAATTCAGGAATGGAAGATTGATGGCCCAACAAATCATCTAAAAGATGATGACCACCAATTGTTGAGTGGGGCTTCTCCAAGAATTTTAAAGATGGAGAATCAGGAATTGATGTAGATATCATATCCACATCCAGAGATGGAGTTGGTGATGGAGGATTAAATGTATCGATTTGAAGGTTAAGATCAAGGGGCTGTGACTCCACATTCATTGAAGTCACATCAACCTGAATTTGAGAAGGTACAGTTTGCTATACTGTGTGTGCACCCTGTTAGGCCGAATACACAATATATAATCAATTACTGTATAAGAGAATAACAAGAACACACGTTTTAGTACTTAAAAAACTGTTTGGAATTAATAATTCCTCTCTCAGTGATGTAAAATATCACAGAGAGCTGCTTAGGTTACAATGAATGATATTCGTTCACAATACTTACCCTTCTAGGATTAGCCTAACTGTATTTATAAGATATACAGCTTCGTACAATCATTAATTGATTCTCCTATAATTAAGCTATACAATTGATATCAATTACGATTGCTACACGTCTTCTAAGTCAACTCAATCTCTTTGACAGCTATCCAATCTTTAAAGATATTGATTCCATGTTTATCTTGACTTAATCTTTAATCTCTGTTGACCTGCAGACGCTTCCGCTAGACAGAGTTTAACAAACTCGGTTGCGCTTCCAGTCAGCAGTGTTTGCGCTCCCATCTGTCAGCGTTTGCGCTTCCAGCTGTCAGCGTATACTCAAACTCTGCTACGACTGCTTTCATTAACAAGTTAAACTCTGTTGTTTCCCTGTAACACTTAAACACTGATATTAAATCACATCAATTATATCTAACAATCTCCCCCAACTTGTTCATTAATAAAAATGCACAAGTTCACAGTAATTGATGATGTCAAAACAATCTAATATAATCACAGTGTTTAACATTTAAGCAGAGTTTAATCTTGACTTAACAAAATCTACAGAAAATCAGAATTACTTACAAACTCTTTCTACCTAACCTCTTCAAGATCTGGTGTTGCTCTAAGGTAGTCAATGAGTAACCTTCTTTCTGCATTTTCCAGCTCTCTCTGCATAACTTGCTTGATTTCTCTCAACTGAGGATCATCATCTCCAGTCTGATAAATTGTAGCTCTTAGAGAGTAGATTTTGTTCTTTCTCATATCATTTCCCAGCTTGATGAAATATGCCTGTTTAGATTCTGAATTGAAATCCAGAACTGTTACACCAAGATCAGTCTTCAATTTAGCACTGTTCTTCTGCATTTCAATCAGTTTCCTTGATAATTTCTGTACTTAGGCACATATTCTTCAGCAGTCTTCGATCCAGTAAAAACTTTGGCTTTATGCATATATTCTCTTATAGAATTAGCAATGAGTGCTGTTCGTTGATTTCTGACCCTGAATATATACAAAACATACTGAAGTTCTTCAAATAGTTTGAGCTTGATTGCATCTTCATTCACCCTATATACTGTTCCATCTTCCATGAAGTACAACAAGAAGTGAATATCTAAACTCTTCTGATGAACCAGTTGAACTGACTCCAGTTTGTCCAAATTCTCTTGAATCATACCAGAACCAGGAGAGATGAGTGATGAGGGATCTCTTGGACTGTTACTGAATCTTAAATCTCTTTTTGAACCCAAACCAGAAGTATTCTTGCCAGGAGGCTTTCCTGAACAAGCTATGCTATGTTGTAAACTACCAATCCCTTCTGTTTGTGCTGAAACTGGAATCTTTGGCCTAGAGAAACCAGGTAAGAGTTTGCTTTGTACTGGTAGAGATTCACTCACAACTTGTATAGCAACAGAGGTTGTGTCTACCTTTTTGCCTTTGTCTTCTTCACCCATAATTCCTTTCAACTTTAACTTAGCATCAAGAGAAGATTTTCTTATCAATTTTCCTTCTTCTTCTTCTTCTTCTTCTTGAATGCCAACTATATTTTCTTTGATCATAATTCCTTTCTCTACAGGCCTTGAAGCTTTAACAGTTTTCTTTCCTTTCCCAGACTTCAATGCCTTCAAATGTTCTTCTTGTAAGAGCTTCTCTTCAGCATGAACATCTTCAAGTATAGCACCCTCAGCATTTTCTTCAAGAAAAATCTTAGCAGCCAACTCTTCATCTGTTTGTGGATTGTCAGAGAAAGACAAATCCTTTTGTCTTGAAGTACTTTGGAGATTTGTATTTGCTGTATTTGCTGCTGAACTTGACCTTGTTAATCTTGTAGACCTTCCAAAATTAGCATCAGACTTTCTTAACCTCTTCTCTAGATTTGTACCTTCATCATCCAGATGATTCCTCTTTGACAGAGTTTGAGACTGCTTGCACTTTGTTCTAGCAATTCTCTCCCCCTTTTTGACATCATCACCATCAGGAATCAGAATAGATGTTATTAACTCGAGAAAGTTTGCAATAGAGTCAACCTTTTCAGTTAGCAAAGTCTGATTCTGTTCAACTTTACTCAATCTCTCAGTGAAAGTCGCCTGTGCCTTAGAAAATTGTTGAAACAGTTTTGAATTTTCTCTGTGAGATTTCTCCTCATGAGTAGCAACTTCAGTTCTGAGATCAATAAGCGCTTTGTGGTTCTCATCAAACCTTAGAGTACTGAACACCATTCAACAGCGTTTGTCAATTTTCCAACTTTATCACTGAAACCCTTTCAAAAATTGCACAGTTGTGAATATATGTGTGTGTGTAGCAGAGGTTACCAAATCAATTTTTAGAGCATCTAATATTTCATAAAATCCATAAAGTAAATCAATAGACACTGAATGCACAAACTCTCATATTAAACACTGATTATTCGATGAAAGCTAAACTCTGTAGTAACTTAAATACAGAAATCTGAATACACCTATTCCCTTTGATGTCCATGATTATCCAAGTAAGCACACAGTCTTTATAGACAAAAAGATCAAGAGATAGATATCAAAGCATCATTCAGTGAGTAACATGCCAGGGATTTGATAAACTCACAAACTCTCAAGGCACACAAGTGTTTAGGTGAAGTATTTACACTCAAGTTCAATCAGTAAAAGCAGATGCTACCATATGCTTGATTGTCCACCAAATCTACACTACTTTGAGTACATGTATGTATAAATCAAAAGGACTTTATTCAAGGTTGTAATTTGGTAAAATCAAATAGGTGAGAAAATAATTGAATAAATGGCTAACTGAACAAGTTAATAGAGCAAAGTGTTCAGTTGCACTGTTAGTACATATTTGTACAAGATGATCAGCATATATACATATATATATATATATATATATATATATCCACTAAATAAACTTTCCTTTGTAGAGAAACTCTCACCTGTTTGCTCTTCAATTTTCAAACGAATATAACTGCTCTTGATATATCAGAATTTAAAAGAAGCAGTTAAAATGGCTCAAAGGGGTTCACTAAGGGTGGAATTTATGAACTGCGTTTGGAGAAATATGGAAATCCTAGTGCCTTTATCATTTTCATGCACACACATATCATGCAGTCTCAAAATGGTTTAAAACAAGTTCTAGAGCAACATACTCACTGTTGAACATCACACAACAATAAAATTTGATTGATATAAAATGTATCAATCACTTATTTGGCTCGAATTCTCACAGGGTGCAGACATGAATTGGGACTCACCAAAATTAACAATGACCCATCTCAAGTTTTATAATTTTCACAAGTACAAAAAAGGAATCATCAAGAACCATGTATATGTCTTGGGAACAGAGTGTCACTATCAGAGTTTAGAGTTCGTCAATATCAGAAGTTATTCATGAGAGGCAATGCACACAGTATTTATAGACTCAGAGTTTAGGACCAAATAAACTAAAAGATGCTATAAATATGAAACAGTATCATGCTGTGTTAACTTACTGCACAAGTTCTGATTAGATCACAGTGACTCAGAAAGAGTCATGATTTGATTACTGAGAATCAAGCTTCATACATATTTCTTCATTGGTGTTTTCATCCAGACAATAATCAATTCAGAATTCACAGAGTTTATCAAACATGTTAACAGAGTATGACATACAAACATGCTGACAGAGCTTAACGGTGTTTAAACAAAAACATGTTAACAGAGTATGCATAACAGAGTTTAATCAACAGAGTTCACATAGCACTTAACAATTCACAGAAAAATGAGCAACACATTACACAAGTAAAAATTTTGAGTCTAACCAATATCTCTAGTCAAAACCAGAGACCATTCCTAGTTCATTGACCAGTCTTGTAAATGTAGCTTCACTCAATGGCTTTGTGAAGATATATGCAAGTTGTTGTTCTGTAGACACAAAATGGAGCTCAATATTGCCTTCCTCTACATGCTCTCTGATAAAGTGATACCTAATGCTGATGTGCTTGGTCATTGAGTGTTGTACTGGATTACCTGTCATAGTAATAACACTTTGATTATCACAAAAAATAGGTATTTTGCTATACCTCAATCCATAATCCAGCAGTTGATTCTTCATCCATAGAATCTGTGCACAACAGCTACCAACAACAATATACTCTGCTTCAGCTGTAGATGTGGATATTGATTTTTGTTTCTTGCTGTACCAAGAAACCAGTCTGTCACCAAGAAATTGACAACTTCCACTGGTGCTTTTTCTGTCAATCTTACAGCCTGCAAAGTCTGCATCAGAGTAGCCAAGTAGGTTGAAATCTGATTCTCTAGGATACCACAACACTAAAGTTATAGTGCCCTTGAGATACTTAAAAATCCTCTTTATAGCTGTTAGATGTGGTTCTCTTGGATCTGCCTGAAATCTTGCACACAGACATGTTGCATACATGATATCAGGTCTACTTGTTGTTAAATAGAGAAGAGAGCCAATCATTCCTCTGTAGCTTGTCATATCTACTGGTGACCCTGTATCTTTGTCCAATTTAGTTGCAGTTGCCATGGGAGTTGTTGCAGATGAGTAGTCAAGCATGCCAAATTTCTTGAGAAGATTTCTGGTATATTTTGCTTGATTGATAAAGATACCATCATCTGTTTGCTTCACCTGTAAGCCTAGAAAATAACTAAGCTCTCCCATCATGCTCATTTGATACCTGGACTGCATGAGCTTGGCAAACTTCTTACAGAGTTTATCATTAGTAGATCCAAAAATAATGTCATCAACATATATCTGAACTAAAAGCAAGTCACTTCCTGATTTGAAATAAAACAGAGTTTTATCAATTGTACCTATGTTGAACCCACTTTCTAAGAGAAATTGAGCCAGAGTTTCATACCATGCTCTTGGTGCCTGCTTAAGTCCATAGAGTGCCTTGTCTAGCCTGTAGACATGGTCTGGATATATTGGATCTACAAAACCAGGTGGTTGTTCAACAAACACTTCTTCTTCAAGTTTTCCATTCAGAAAAGCACTTTTCACATCCATTTGAAAAACCTTGAATTTCTTGTGAGAAACATAAGCAAGAAACATCCTTATTGTAAGAACCCAGATTTTTGGGTAGAATTAAAACTTTTTATTATGTAATAATATGGGAATGAATAGTGGTTATGACTGCGATGTAACGACTGTCTATTTAATGAATGGAATGGATTTGGATTCAATTGTTATATGTCATGCAGAATACCTTTGGTTGACAACATAGATAAGAATGATCTATCTCCTAAGAATATGAGAAGATTACTCCAAGTAAGATTATTCTTGTGTCATCCAAATCAATATCTATTATAAGCCCAGCGGTTCCGTAAAAAGGTTAAGGAACACTCGAGGGTGAACCAGGTTCATTTTCCTAATTATAGGAATTAAATAAAAATAAGTGATGAATAGTGATTTTGGTGGAATTTGGAATATTATTATAATAATGTTATACCCGGTATTCGGAACGGATTTCTGAGTTCGTATTAGTGATCCAGGAGGAAAATAAGTGTATGTAAAAGCTGTCGGATTCAGAAACAGAGCACTTTCATTTTCTCCGAGAATTCCCTGGACACTGCCAGACTTAAGGATTTATTTAAAGGATTTAAGGAATTTAAATTCGAGAAGTATTAAGAAAGATGGAGAATGGTATTATAATTATTAAGAAGGTTTTCCGGTAAAACCCTAACTAGAAACGACTGAGTTATTCCTCCGAACGATCAACGAATTGAGCAATAAATGGGCAAAGAAACAAGCAGGGAGCCAAGAGATAGTCATGTGCAAGAGGATAAGGTCAAGTAGCCAAGATATTTACAATACTAACTAGTACCATTAGAGATCAAACCAACTAGTTGGCTTAAAACACCTCATCTCACCACAAAACACCAACACTTGGCAAGGATGATGCATGGGATGACTTGAGCACTTTAATAAAGTGGCTTTAGCAAGATATTATCTCAAATAATGCATTCTAGCACAAGGACCAAGCAAGAAACAAAGCAACCAACTCCATTCTCTCCAAAAATGGAGCATTCGGCTTTTGCTCTAATTCAAGAACCAAAATCCCACTTCCAACCATTGTTTGATCTTGAAACTTTTTATGTGAGTCCTATAATTCATAAAAATGATCTCCTCAAAATCCTAGCTTCAATCTCCTTTGTTTCCATTTTCAAATAAATCCTTGAAGATGAGGGTGAATAGTGATTTTCAAGAACAAAACTCTTGGATCTTGATTTCTTGGATGATCTAAGCTTGGTTAAGGATGTACAAGGACTATACAAGGCTTAGCAAGGTCTTTACCCACTCCATTGAAGGTATAACTTTTCAAAACCCTAGCCCTTACTTTAAGAGTATGTTTGTTCTTGATGGATTTAAGTAGTTATGGTGTTAACATGGTTATAGGCATGATTATAAGCATGATTATGATTTGGTTTTAGTAAATGTTAAAAATAGTTTAGATGAACGGAAAGGCATTGCTTGGCCTCAGTTCATGGATATATATCATGTATATGTTGGTTGGAGTGGATACCATGGTTATTGGAAGGTTTGGAATTTAGAAATATTCGATTTATAGCCGTCGTAATGCCGAAATTTCGTTAACACTAAGAACCCGAACTGGACAGTAGCCATAACTCTCTGTTCTTGGCAAGATAATGAACCCTACTGCTAGATTTTTGAACATAGATCACTTTGGCGAAAGAATCGAAGCATTTCAATTTACGGTTTAGGAGTTATGATTAAATTCGTAAAAGTGGTTCGAAACCGTAAACGAAAGTTCGTAACTGTAATTGATTCCCTTAAATGTCGTTTAATCAGTGGCGAATCTTATTAATTAAATATTAGAGGTAAAAGGGAGGTGTGGGAGAAAACCACATGTCGAATGGATCGTTTTCCGATTTTATAAAAATGTTTGAATCGAGGTTAAACGCGAACGAACCCCTTAAAGGTATGACTTTGGTTATAACTTAGAAAACGGGCGATAACACTCGAGGTATAATCTTGATTCGTAAACGACCAACCTTAGAACTTATACGACTTAAGTATATACCAAGTATAAGCATGATGACATGTCTTGATAACGAACGAATGTCGGATCGTATCGGTGATAAAAAGAGTTACACTAAAAGAGACGTAACGAGATAACTCGAAAACATGTTTCGATTTAAGTGGAGTTTATACTTAGCCTTTTAATAAGCGTTAAGTGGTTAATCTTAAATATTCCGATTGTTTATAGATTGTCGAGCTGACCCGGGACACATTACCCCTACCCGCACTCGATTCTCAGGCAAGTTTCCAATACTTGGAACTGTTGTTGTGATAATATATATATGATGATTGTTGTATACATATGCCATAGCATGCATGTCTACTTTCAAGTATATTGGAATACTTGTTCCCTGAATTAATATTCGCTTATAGACTAGATATGGATTATCAGATATAAGCATGATTGTTTTGGTAGGACCCTTAGTGAAGGGCATATGATATGTATTCTTTAAATATAGACCGGGAGTCGGTATTTTGAGATATAGATGTAGTCGTGGAAACCCGGAGGGATTCCAGCGACAGATTAGTATTCCTTTTGAGGAATGTTATTATTAAACATTATTTATATTTCCATAAAAGTATCAAATACGTGGAAATCTTTCGAGAAATGTTAGTTGAGTATTATCTCAGTCGAGAAATATTAAATGAATATTATTTTTGAATATTCATTAGATTTGATTATTAATGAATAATTACTTTGATATTCATCGGAATTTTATTCATTAAATGAATATCACTTTCGGATATTCATTTAAGTTTTATGTAATTGATAAATATTATTTCAAAAGTATTCTTTGGAAGTTCTAATTACTCAAGGAATATTATTTCGAATATTAAGGTTTCGATTACTAAATGAATATCATTTGGATATTTTTTTCTAGAATATTATTTGTTTAATGAATATCAATTGAATATTCATTTGGAATTTATTTATTAAATGAATATTATTTTGAATATTCATTTAAGATATTATGTACTTGATGAATATTATTTTGAATATTCATTTAAGATATTATGTACTTGATGAATATTATTTTGAATATTCATTTAAGATATTGTGTACTTGATGAATATTATTTTGAATATTCATTTAAGATATTATGTACTTGATGAATATTATTTTGAATATTCATTTAAGATATTGTGTACTTGATGAATATTATTTTGAATATTCATTTAAGATATTATGTACTTGATGAATATTATTTTGAATATTCATTTAAGATATTATGTACTTGATGAATATTATGTTAAAATATTCATTTGAAGTTCTATTTACTTAAGGAATATTGCTTCGAATATTCCTTTAAAGTTTTGATTACTAAGAATATTATTTGGGTGTTCATTTAGAATATTATTTATTAAATGAATATTATTTTCAAATATTCATTTAAGGTTTGATTTATTTAGTGAATATTATTTACTTGAGTTTTATTTAATTAATGAATACTATATTGAATATTCATTTAAAGAAGAGAATTATTTAGTAAACGATTCTATATATTTATTTGAGGATTACTTACGAGAAATATTATGATTTAATCATATCCCTTAATTATTATTGATAAAATAAATATTCTTGGAATATTTATTTAAATTCTTTTAAGTTCTTTCTATAATAATTCATATTACTCAAAGATTATCTTTCACCTTCAGATATGGTGTAAAATATTTCGGAATATCTTATGACTATTTATATCAAGGGGAGGTTCCTAAACTTTAATTTCATTTAAATCTATCTTAAAGAAGATTTAAATACTCGCTCAACTTCCAAACGTATATAAGGGGACCTCACTTGAGCGATGTTATTTATTGGACTGCCCGGTCCTATACTTGCTAAAACTATCTTGTCACTCACATCTTGATTCTTTCAAGCATCGATATGAGTCTTTTGGTTACCTCCTCAACGCTCGAGGGGTATGATTGATGTAACAAGTTTATATCCATTAACAAGCATCAGCTTGGGAAATATTGGTGAATTTTCCTTTCCAATTAGATACGACTACTTTGTGGAGTCCTATCAACAAGTGTTACACTTGGGGAAAAGGGGAACGAACTTTACGTTTCAGAGTCATGGATGATATTCGAACTAGGAGACGCGTAAGTGGCCGAGTGGCGCCGGTCCAGCAATAGCCCAACCGTTGGCTGAGGAGTTCCAGTGGGCGGTAGATAAGTAATTCCGTCGGAGCTACCTTCTACATGTAGAGAACGACTGATGAGATGCATGACATACGACTGATCATCATAAACGTCAGGGCATCTGGCGCGGCAATGCTCCCGTATTAGTTCATCTTCTAAAAGTGAGAAATTTCTGCAACACTGTTGGTGTTGGCAAGGTGAAAAAGTGTTGAAACCGGAATTGCAATATTTTTCCTGCAAGTTCCTCTTTTATGATAATTGAGAATATCTTGCTTATCTTTTGCATAGCAGATATTTATTCAAAACAAATATATTTTTGAGTTACCTTGTAACTTCATCTCATACCTTATATTGGTACTACATCGTTAATGCATGGCATATG
Organism: Kitagawia praeruptora; assembly: GCA_037693485.1. Lineage (NCBI taxonomy): Eukaryota > Viridiplantae > Streptophyta > Magnoliopsida > Apiales > Apiaceae > Kitagawia > Kitagawia praeruptora. The sequence goes on along the minus strand of CM075351.1, from coordinate 137,428,039 downwards.
GTTTCAAAGATATTTTGGACTGTCATATATTATCACTGTTCAATTATATTTCTGGTGGGCTATTGCTCACCCTTGCTTTATTTATTTATATCACAACAACAGCTAGATCAGATGGCCGCGCAAGGCGCACGCAGCGTAAGCAGGTGTCAACCGTCAAAGGTTTACCGCTAAGGTCTTGGCTACCTTTGTTGAGGATGCAACTACTGGTAGGCTAGTTGTTAGCAATTGAGCCTCAAATGTATTTATATTATGGTATCTATTAATGGATGGCAAAGAGTATGTAATTGTACAATTGTAATTCTTTGGGTTGTAAGAACTCAAACTTGTGATTAATAATATTGTTGGTTACTCTGATTTCATCTCTGGAACTATAACGGGTGTGTTTTATGTTGTTGTTTTGGGTCACAAGGTTGTAATTTAAGTTATGTTGGTTTTGTGGTTGGATATTGAGACCGTAACGACCAGATACCTGACCCTGGATCTGGGGGTGTTACACTTATTGCCTCTAACCTTGCAACTGGAGCAAAAGTTTCATCATAATCTATCCCCTCTTGCTATGAATAACCTTTTGCCACAAGTCTGGCTTTGTTTCTTGTAACAACCCCTTCACTATCAGTTTTGTTTCTGAACACCCACTTAGTACCAACAATAGACCTATTCTTGGGTCTTGGTACAAGTGTCCAAACTTCATTTCTCTCAAATTTATTTAACTCTTCTTGCATTGTTGTTATCCAGTCAGCATCTTTAAGAGCTTCTTCAACCTTCTTTGGCTCAGTTTGTGACAAGAATGCATGAAACAGACATTCATTTGTTGTTACACTTCTTGTCCTAACTTTTGCATCTGGATCACCAATAATTAGATCAGGTGTGTGAGATTTGGTCCATTTCCTAGCTGAAGGCAAATGACTTCTCTCAGAGTTTGATCCTCCCCCTCGATCCATGTTCTCCTGATTTCCTTGGTGTCTTTCTTCATTCTCTGAGGCTCCCCCTGAATATGACTGCTCAGAGTTTGAATCGTCAAAGTTTGATTCAGATTTTTCAGCTGAGTCACTATCAGATTTTGAGTTATCACTATGATATGATTCCTCATGCTCCCCCTCAACTGGTTCTTGTCTTGATTCTGGCTGGAAAGTCTCTTCAGTATTTACCAGTAGAGGTTCAGAGTTTAGCTCAACAGAGTTTATCAGATCAGCCTCATCAGTGTTTACTTCATCAGAGAATAAATCTTCATTTTCAAAGTGCAGTTGATCATGTTCATTCACATCTTCAAGTCCAGTTATTTTCTTGTCATCAAATGACACATGAATTGATTCCATGATCACTTTGGTTCTCAGATTATAAACTCTGAATGCCTTAGTTGACAGTGGATAGCCAACAAAAATTCCTTCATCTTCCTTCAGGTCAAATTTGGTCAACTGTTCAGGATGAGTTTTCAACACAAAGCATTTGCACCCAAAAATATGAAAATATTTCAGATTTGGCTTCTTTTCTCTCACCATTTCATATGGTGTTTTTCCATGCTTATTGATCAGAGTGGCATTCTGAGTAAAATAAGCAGTTTGAACAGCTTCTGCCCAAAAATAGGTTGGTAATTTTGCTTCATCAAGCATAGTTCTCGCAGCTTCTATCAAAGTCCTGTTCTTCCTTTCAACTACACCATTCTGTTGTGGAGTGCCAGGTGCAGAAAACTCTTGTTTAATTCCTTTGTTCTTGCAAAATTCTTCCATTGTTGAATTCCTGAATTCAGTTCCATTGTCACTTCTGATAATCTTCACTTGATTCTTTGACCCTTTGTCCAGCTGCATTATATGTTCTGTCAGAGTTAATTCAGTTTCATCCTTCTTTGCTAGAAAGTACACCCAAGTGTATCTGGTGTATTCATCAACAATGACTAGAGCATATTTCTTCTTTCCAAGAGACATAACATTCACTGGTCCAAAAAGATCAACATGTAGAAGATGATAAGGATCAACAATTGAAGACTCAGACTTGCTTTTGAAGGAAGCCTTTCTCTGTTTGGCCTTTTGACATGAATCACACAGGCCATCTGCATTTAACAAGGACTTTGGAAGTCCTCTCACAAGATCATTCTTTATCAGCTCATTGATGTTGTTTAGATTTAAATGAGAGAGTTTCTTATGCCACTTCCAACTCTCTTCACTAGACATCCTTGTTGACAGACACATTGCTTTGCCATCAGAGTTTGTTGACAATTTTATTTCATAGATGTTATTGTGTCTGTTTCCAACTAGAGCAACTTTCTCTGTAGACTTACTGATGACTTGACAGTATTCAGGCTGAAAATCTACATGATATCCTCTGTCACAGATTTGACTCACTGATAGAAGATCATGCTTGAGTCTTGGAACCAGAGCTACATTTGTGATGATGACACTTCCAAGATTAATATTGCCATATCCCAGAGTATGTCCTATGTTGCCATCTCCATAGGAAACTTTTGGGCCAGCCTTCTCCACATACTCTGATAGCAGGGCTTTATTTCCAGTCACGTGTCCTGAACATCCACTGTCCACGACTAGGGTACTTTCCCTGGTGCCCTGCAATCACAAACAATCACTGATTGTTAGTTTTAAGGATACAGACTTGCTTGGATCCTTTTGCTTTACTGAATCTGTTAGCTTTTGCAGCGGATTTGTCATTATCAGAGTTTAAACTAACATTTTCAGTCTTAGCACCTGCAGAAGTAACTTTAACCCATTTCAAATTAGGTTTCAGTTCATAGTAATTATGATAAATAGCATGATAATTCTTGCAAGTATAAATTGAGTGCCAAGTACTTACACAAAGTTTGCACAGAGTTTGTGGTCTAGGTTTGACATTATTCTTTTTCACTCCAGATTTGGAGGGTAAGGAATTAATGTCTTTGTTCTTCCTGCAAAAACTAGCAAGATGATTAGTACTACCACAGTTATGACAAGTTTTTCTAGGTGCAAATGTAGCAAGCATTGGCCTATTTCCTGATGTAATGCCTACTTTTCCATTTCTGTTTTTCTTAGGCATTTTCTGTTTGTTGACAGATTTTATCTCTTTAAGCTTTTGCTTGAGTTGTTTATCTGTCATTGAACCAATGTTAACCTGTTTTGCACAGGTTTTTACTGGTTCACTTTTAACAGCTCCATGTTCAGTTTTAACTATACCATGAACAAATTTTCTAGTTGGAAGAGTTTGCCTAACTTTCACATGATTTAGAAATCTAAGCTCATCTTCCCCACAGTACCCTAAACCAACAGTGTCAGCTTGAAAAACCTCATGAGTGTCTTTTCCAGAATCAGTCCAAGTTTTAATAATGTGATTTGCATCCTCCAATTCAGATTCTAGTTGCTTATACTTACCTAGCAACTCCTGTTCTAGAAAAACAGCATCATCTCTTTCTTTCTGAATTTTTTGCATGTTTTCTAGTTTTTCTTCAACAAGTTTGTTTCTCTCTTTAAGTTGAGAACACTCATTCTTGATTCTCTCATTCTCTAAAGTTTGATCCCTATAACTGATATGTAATGTTTTAAGATAAATTCTTAATTCAGTTATATTATCAGTATTATAAGCATAGGTAGTTGGGGGTACCTTGAGTTCAGAATCTTCATTCTGAGTAGAAGCCATGAGGGCATAGTTAACTTCCTCATCTGAGTCTGAAGTGTCTGCCCAGTCTCTGCCTTTTGTATAGAGTGCCTTTTCAGTTTTACCCTTATTGCACTCAGGAGCATAGTGACCCATCTCCTTACACTTGTAGCATTGAATCTCAGACTTATCTTTCTTCCCAGATTTCGAGTCCTTCTCTCAGATTTGCTGAAATTCTTCCTGTCAGACTTTGAATAATTCTTGGAGAATCTCTTTCCCTTCTTGAAGTTCTTGAATCCCATCTTCTTAAAGGTCTTTACCATCAATGCAGCCATTTGCATCATCTCTTCATCATCTTCAGAATCAGATGTTCCATCTGTGTTTGTGTCAACATCAGAGTTTGATGACTCACTTTCTGAATGAATGACTAAGGCTTTTCCTTTTGCCTTCTTCCTTGATGGTTTCTCTTCAACCTTGAGAGCAACAGACTTCAACTTCTTGCTTGATCTCCTGTTTCTCTGCTCCATTTCCAATTCATGAGTCTTGAGCAGTCCATAGATTTCATCAATCTCAGTATCTGCAAGATCATAGTTATCTCTTATAGTGGTTGTTTTCACATCCCACTTTTCAGGTAGAGAAAGAAGAAACTTGATATTTGAGTCTTCTAGATCATATTCTTTGTTAACCAATGATAGATCATTGAGCAGTTTACAGAATCTGTCAAATGTTTCTGTCATGGTTTCTTCAGACTTTGCCTCAAAATGCTCATACTCCTGTGTGAGTATGTTCCTTCTATTCTTCTTGATAGCAGCAGTTCCCTGACACCTAACCTCAAGTGCATCCCAAATTTCTTTTGCAGTTGTGCAGTTAATCACCTTGTTAGACATAACATTGTCTAAAGCACTGTGAAGTAAATGCCTTACTTTTGCATCCTTAGCAATAGATGAAAGATCCTCAGCAGTTAGATCTTTCTTTTCCTTTGGAATCACTTTTGATTCCTCACCAGCAACAGCAGCGGATAACTTTGTAGGTTTATGAAGACCTTCATAAATTCTGTCAAGATATTCTGGATCTGTAGCCTTCAGAAACATGGTCATTTTCACCTTCCAGATTGCATACTCTGCTAGCTTAAGTATAGGAACCCTAATTGTCTCATACCTACTAACAGTAGTAGGAGCTTTCTCAAAACCTGATGGAGGAGGAATCTCTGCCATTGATTACTATTGTGTTTGGATCTTAAACTGTAATAAAGTAACAGATTGGCTCTGATACCAATTGTTAGGCCGAATACACAATATATAATCAATTACTGTATAAGAGAATAACAAGAACACACGTTTTAGTACTTAAAAAATTGTTTGGAATTAATAATTCCTCTCTCAGTGATGTAAAATATCACAGAGAGCTGCTTAGGTTACAATGAATGATATTCGTTCACAATACTTACCCTTCTAGGGTTAACCTAACTGTATTTATAAGATATACAGCTTCGTACAATCGTTAATTGATTCTCCTATAATTAAGCTATACAATTGATATCAATTACGATTGCTACACGTCTTCTAAGTCAACTCAATCTCTTTGACAGCTATCCAATCTTCAAAGATATTGCTTGCATGTTTATCTTGACTTAATCTTTAATCTCTGTTGACCTGCAAACGCTTCCGCTAGACAGAGTTTAACAAACTCTATCGCGCTTCCAGTCAGCAGTGTTTGCGCTCCCATCTGTCAGCGTTTGCGCTTCCATCTGTCAGCGTATACTCAAACTCTGCTACGACTGCTTTCATTAACAAGTTAAACTCTGTTGTTTCCCTGTAACACTTAAACACTGATATTAAATCACATCAATTATATCTAACACAACCTGTGATTCCCCAATGGTTTTGGATTTGACTCTTCTACCATAGGTTTTTGAGTGAGAGCTATCTGTGTCTCTTGCCCTTTTGTGCAGTGTTCCTGGAGTGGAACTTAAGTCAGTAGTCATACCCTGTTGAGAGGATGCAACTAGAAGTTGGCTTGAAGGTTCATTAACAGTCTTTTGAGAGACTGAAATGTTGGTTGCACCTGCCTCACCTTCCTTATCCTTAGGGCTTCTTTGATGTTCACCCTGTCCCTCACCACTCACTACCACCTTCACACTCCCCTCAAGAGTTTTGGTAGTTTTTGCAACAGGTGCCTTTTGAGAGACACCTGAGGTTTGTCTTTTTGATTGTGGTTTTAGAACTTTGCATTTGGTCACTTTGGTAGGAGCCTGTTTGGTCACAGTCACAGACTCCATTGTGACACTAGAAGGCAAAGAAATTTAGGGGTTGGAGATAGGAGTTTCAGGGTTGGAAACAGTTACCTGAACAATTGGTAGATATACCAATTGTACTTCTGCATTTAGGTTCATTCGAATCAAATCACTTAAGACTCTCTTCTCCTGAACAAAACAATTGAACTTGCTATCCGGGTTAGCAATGGATAGCTCATTCTCAGATACATGCAGTGCTAGGAGCATAAAAAATCTAGCAAAATAAATATTCTTGCTCCTAGTTTCCTTTTTACCTAATTTAGCTGCTATCTCATACATGACTAGTGAGCCAAAATTATAAAATTTATCATTCAAGAGCATACATAGCATAACTAGCATGGAATTGGTAACAGCATCAAAATTACTAATTTTGCCAGAAAAAGTTTTAATGAAGGCATCACAAAAGTAACTCCATTCTTTAACCATACCTTTCCTAACAATTTTCCCTAAGTTCTCAGTACTAAGGGTATAGTTTATGGAATTTAGCATGGTAACAATTTTAGCATTACTGGGTATTTCCAGATAGTTATTCTCAGGCAATTTTAAACAAGCAGTTATCACATCAGAGTTAACTACATAGTTTTTACCCTTTAAAGAAAAAGCAAGTGTACCATCTGTGCCAATGTACTCAGCAGATGCCCATACCTCTTCAATTACCTCGTGGATTAGAGGAGTGGTGGCAGTCATAGCATATGACAGTTTGCATTTCTTCACGAAATTCATCATGGTGTGATATGCTTCTGGAGCGTTCACTGTATCAACAAAGGTTGCGAAATTGTTCTTCTCATAGGTAAACCCAGTGGAAGACATCATCTTGACAATAAGCGCCATTGAAGTGTTTGAACTTTTGTTGCAGAGAGAGTTTTAGTGAAGAAGATGCAGTTAACTTATGAGATTCTTGAAAATGAATAAAAGTGAGATGTGAGAGCACAAAATAGCCTTTTATATTTTTCAAGAATTAAAAATGAAATAATTAAAAGTAATTACTCCATTGGACAAAAGTAACTGTCAGATAATAAATGAAAAGAAAAGAAGTACAGCCGTGACTAAATATACACGTTTACCAACGGCTATAAAAAAATATGTATATCAACGGATAAAGAATGGACGGTTGAGAAAACAGTTTATCCATCGATGACGTGGACAACCTGTTATCCGTTGACATACGAAAATCTAGTAATGTGTTTATACTACCAACGGATAAAAGGATATCCGTTGATAAGCAAATTTTGCCTTAGACAAAATTTCTGCTAAAAAGTTTTCTGAGAGTTTTTAATTCTCAAGTAAATCAAAACACATTTCTAGCTGCAATACAGTATGATTAGATATCAATAAAAATTACAAAAAATTAAGCATACCTAGTTCACCTACCAACCTTGTGAATGAAGATTCATCAAGAGGCTTGGTGAAGATATCTGCAAGCTGCATTTCACTTGGCACAAAGTGCATTTCTACTGTACCATTCATCACATGCTCTCTAATGAAGTGGTATTTGATGTCAATATGCTTGGTTCTCGAATGTTGCACTGGATTCTCTGTGATGGCAATAGCACTAGTGTTGTCACAGAAAATTGGAATCTTCTCAACTTTTAGACCATAGTCAATAAGTTGATTTTTCATCCAATGAATATGTGCACAATAACTTCCAGCAGCAATGTACTCAGCTTCAGCTGTAGAAGTGGAGACTGAGTTCTGTTTCTTACTGAACCATGACACAAGCCTGTTCCCTAGAAATTGACAGGAGCCTGTAGTACTTTTCCTATCAATTCTGCAACCTGCATAGTCTGCATCTGAATAGCCAATTAGATCAAAGCCAGAATCTATTGGGTACCAAATGCCAAGGTTTGGTGTTCCCTTTAGATACCTGAAAATTCTCTTAATAGCAACCAAGTGAGACTCTCTAGGGTCAGCTTGAAATCTAGCACAAAGACAAGTGGAAAACATTATATCAGGTCTACTAGCTGTTAGATATAGAAGTGAGCCTACCATGCCTCTATAGCTTGAGATGTCCACAGATTTTTCCTTAGTATTCAACTCAAGCTTAGTTGCAGTGGCCATAGGTGTTTTTGCAGAGGCACAATCCATTAAGTCAAATTTCTTTAAAAGATCATAAATATATTTTGTTTGACTTATGAAAATTCCCTCATTAACTTGCTTTACTTGTAAACCAAGAAAGTAAGTTAATTCACCCATCATGCTCATTTCATACATACTTTGCATAAGTTTGGCAAACCTTTTGCAAAGCTTCTCATCTATAGACCCAAAAATAATATCATCTACATAGATTTGAAAAAGTATTGAAGAACCATTGACATTTCTATGAAATAAGCACTAGTACAAAACTGGCCTATTATGTCGCCTTTTTTGGTCTTTTACGTCGCCCTTTTGGCGACGTATACAGGGGCGTCGTATAAAGTCACCATCTTTTACGTCGGTTAAAAAGGCGACGTATAAAGCATCTTATACGTCGGTTAAAAAGGCGACATATAAGACCAAAAAAGGCGACGTATAATATCATAAAAAAGGCGACGTATAAGATAAAAAAGCGCGACGTATAATGTCATACAAAGGGCGACGTATAAAATCAAAAAGGGCGACATATAATGTCAAAAAAAGGCGACGAATAAGACCAAAAAGGGCGACGTTTAAGATCAAAAAGGGCGATGTATATGTCTATTGAAAAATGACAATTTTTCCCATATTTTTGTTTATATATACATTAAAATTCCTATAATTGCAAACCAAAAAAATAATAAAACTTGCAACAAAAATTTCTCAACAAAGTGACTAATTAAATTAAAATAATAATTACATACTTGAAAATACATCTCCATGTTTAATTATATAAATTTCTCCAATTTAAAATTAGCACTGGACTTGCTTTAAATAGCCTACTCTATTGGTCCTTGTAGTTCATTCATAGATTTAGCAAGCTCGTCAAACTTTTTCTTAGCATCTTTCTCCTTCTCTTTAACTTTTTCTTAGCATCTCTCTCCTTCTCTTTCTCCTTCTCTTTAGCAAGCTTCTCTTTAAATAGTCCACTAAGCCTGATATTAAGGAAAGATGAAAACAGTGAGTTAATAAGAAAACTGAGTTATAGGTGGTAGAAGCCCACAAGCATCAAAAGATACGAAAGACCGTCAAACAACAAATACCTTGTTAGCAATGTTGTTTGAGAGCCAGTCCATTCCTTCATACAGACCTTCTCCTGATGTGGCACATGTGCTCTGAATATACCTGCAAAGGGAACATAGTTTAGGAGCAATGACATGTACCAATCAAAGTTTACATTTTAGCCCCATAAAAAAATATCAAGTTTCCACTTTTGACTATGCACAATAAACAAAAGATACTGAAAATTACAAGTGTCGTTGTCGAAGAGAATGCAAACCAAGTTTGTCAGTGATCTCAGCTGCATTCATGGCATTTGGAAGATCTTGCTTGTTAGCAAACACAAGAAGCACAACATCTCTCAATTCATCCTGTCAGCATAAATGGTTTATCATGAACATGAACAAAGATGCAACAAATGGTATGTGACATATTAAGCTGGCCTTCTACTCCGCCTCAAATTGGTCAGTATTTATAACATATTCACTATCAAGTAAAAGAGCAGTCCCTACCTCATTCAACATTTGGTGTAATTCATCTCTGGCCTCAACCACACGGTCTTGATCGTTGTTGTCAACAACAAAGATAAGCCCCTGTGTGTTTTGGAAATAATGCCTCCACAAAGGTCGGATCTGGAAACAGAATGAATAGTAATTAAAAACAATAAGAACTGTAAATTTTTATTTCATAAAATTCAACAAGAATAAAAAAAAAAAGGTTATCAAAATAGTTCACGTCAAAAATTCTCAAGTGACTATGGTAACTTACTAAGAGAATAGAAAGTAAAAACTATGGGTCACAAGTGAACAAAAGTTTCTTACAACAAAAGTTAAAAGTCCAACTCAAACCAGTAACCACACCACCAAACCTGCCAGAGAGCAAGTACATTTTCTTAGGAGAATAACCTACAAAGGGACTACAACACAAACTTGAAGAAAAAATAATTATGGAAACCTTCTTTCCGAGGAATCATCCCTGTCAAACTTTGTCTTAAATCTTACGCCTATGGGAATCAGACTTGTTTTGATTTTGACATATTCTTGATAATTCACAACAAATTTTGCATGACTAGCCATGCATAAAAGTTTTAAAAGAAAAATAATCTAAATAAAATAAGCATTTATGTAGAGGAGCAGGCATGGACATTCCAGAAGAATAAAGTTAATAAGTAACTGAACCTCTATGTTCAGATCTTTACATATACACATAAAGTTTAATCTCATATTCATATACAGAGAAAGCTTCTGCAACTTCTTTTCCAAGAACCCTAATTGAGAGGCAAAGAAATGCTTTCAGATTATGATACGGACTTCTCAGAAGAACACAATGGAACTCAGCAAGGGCATTTAAGCATATAATAAACCTTACAGTTGCCACTATAATTAGTTCTTCATTTTTCTCTAGAACAATTGTATAAAACCCCTCATAATTTAAATGGTGTTGCTCTGATCTGGTACATAGCTCATTAAAGTCAGACATCTTATTAGTTGTGAAATAGACTACAAACTTAAAGTACACATATATTATATGCCAAGGCATTCAGAAATTAAAGTAAACAGGCATCCAATAAGTTTATATTACCAGAAACCAAATGGCACTCCTTGAGACATCGACCATCATTTCTTTGAGACTTTGACACGATTGAAACCTCAGGTAAGGTGATTCAAAAAATATGTAAGTATTTGCGTACACTGTTGACTTCGATACCATCAATTGAGAACTTTGTATGCCAGAGGCCTAGATGTATTCTACAAATTCAAGGACAACAACGGGAAGTTCAAAGAGAACTTGGTTAAGGACATAAGTGAAAATAGCCAGAGAAGAAAAATCAAAGTTAAACAACATATTCAAACACCAAACTCCTAAAAATCAAAACTTTACAACTTTAAACCCCTAAAAATCAAAAATTTATAAACCTAATTACGATTACCCTAAATTTACCTAAATTGAGCACTAAAAAGTAAAATCAAGAAAAGAAACCCTAACTTCACTCAGTAACTTAAAAAACTACAATTCACTGCTAATTCTTGAAATTCAGCTCACTAGTAAGTGAAATTATAGTAAAATAAATACATACAAGTACATATATTTGTATAATAAATTTATGTATTAGCAGAGAGAGAGAGAGAGACTTACAGGCATGTCCGATGATAAGTAGAGATAGAGAGACACAATTAGGACGGAGCTAGCTAACCCAATTAGGAGAGAAGATTCACGAACCCAATTAATACACTTGATTTTTGAATCAATTAGGAAGAAGGGTTTTTGGTTGAGAGAACTCGTGCAGTTGTGTGATTTGGGGAAGAACGGGTAATTGACTAATAACAATTGTCTAGGTATCGACTAGTTGTAAATTTTTTTAAAATAATTTTTTATAAGTTTATACGTCGGCTATACCCAATGACGTTGTATATATACATTTTATATGTCGGGTATTTAGATAGGCGACGTATATGTGCTAAGACTTTATATGTTGGGTAGTTAGATAGGCGACGTAAAAAGGCGACGTAACGTATATCTTATACGTCGCATTAAATAAAACCGACGTAAAAAGTATATCTTATACGTCGCCTTAAAAAAAGCCGACGTAAAAAGTACATCTTATACGTCGCTTTAAAAAGGGCGTCGTAAAAAGCAAAAATAGGCGACGTAAAAAGTATGTCTTATACATCGCCCTTTTAAAAATGCGACGTATAAAGTTTTATATATGTCGCCTTCCTTTATGTGCGACGTAAAAAGTTATCTTAAAAGGATTATATACGTCGCCCTTTAAAAAATGCGACGTATAAAGTACTATATACGTCGCCTTCCTTTATGTGCGACGTAAAAAAGGCGACGTAATAGGTCAGTTTTGTACTAGTGAAGGTTTTATCTACTATACCTCTAGTGAAGTGATTCTCCAAAAGAAATTGAGATAAAGTGTCATACCAGGCTCTTGGTGCTTGCTTCAAACCATAAAGTGCTTTCAAGAGAAGATATACATATTCTGGAAATTCTGGATCTTCAAAGCCAGGAGGTTGATGGACATATACCTCTTCTTCCAGTTCCCCATTTAGAAAGGCACTTTTGACATCCATCTGATAGACTTTGAAATTGGCATGTGCTGCATAGGCTAGGAAAATTCTAATTGCCTCAAGTCTTGCCACTGGAGCAAAAGTTTCATCAAAATCTATCCCTTCTTCTTGAGAATAGCCCTTTGCCACTAATCTAGCTTTATTCCTCACAATTATGCCATTTTCATCAGTCTTATTCTTGAGAACCCATTTGGTACCTATGACACCTCTATCATCAGGTTTGGGCACAAGCTTCCATACTTTATTTCTCTCAATTTGGTTTAGCTCTTCTTGCATTGCTAAGACCCAATCTGGATCTAGAAGGGCATCTTCCACTTTCTTAGGTTCCTCTTGAGACAGGAAACTAATGTATAGACATTCTTCTTGTGTGGCCCTCCTAGTTTGGACTCTTAAGTTTGAGTCACCAATGATTAACTCAAAAGGATGATCTCTGGTCCATTTTCTTGAAGGTGGAAGGTTTGATCTAGATGAGGTTGCTTCATCTAAGTGAGCATGATCTTGTTGATTGGTCATTGAATTTTGACTTTGAGAAACTCCCCCTGAGTTTGTTGTCCTTGCGGAATTATGAAGTTGACTGTCAACGGATGCATCATTTTGTCTATCAACGGATGCTCCATTTTGCCTGTCGACGGATGCATGAGAATGCCTGCCAACGGATGCATCTGATGCTCCAGTATGACTGTGAACGGATGCTTCATTTCCAGTGTTAGCATCACTTCTAGTTGGACCAACAACTCTAGGTGAATTTCCATGGTCATGATCTTCATTTTCCTCATCATCATCAATGTACATTCTACCTTCTACCTCATTCTCAAATCTCAATTCTTCATGGAAGCCTTCATCATTTAGACCTAGAATCTTTTGATCATCAAACACAACATGTACAGATTCCATAACAATGTTGATTCTTAGATTGTAGACTCTATAGGCTTTCCCTGCTGCATATCCAACAAAGATAGCTTCATCTGCCTTTGCTTCAAATTTGCCCAAGTTATCTCTATGATTTCTTAGCACAAAACACTTACATCCAAAGACATGAAGAAAAGCTAACGTTGGTTTCTTGTTGGTGAATAACTGATAAGGGGTCATTCCTCTAGCTTGATTGATCAAGGAAATATTCTGAGTGAAACAGGCAGTGTTGACAGCTTCAGCCCAGAAATATGTTGGCAATCTTGATTCACTTAGCATTGTTCTAGATGCTTCAATGAGAGTTCTATTTTTCCTTTCAACAACCCCATTTTGTTGAGGTGTTCTAGCAACAAAAAACTCATGGACAATTCCATTCTCTTCACAGAAAATCTTCATTATGGAATTTTTGAATTCAGTACCATTGTCACTCCTGATTCTTTGTACTTTTACTTCGGAACCATTGTTTACTAGTCTGAGATGATTGATGATGATTTCACTTACACAATCTTTGGAGTGCAGAAAGAAGGTCCATGTAAACTTAGAAAAATCATCTACAATCACCAGACAGTATTTCTTCTTTGAAATGGACATGACATTTACTGTACCAAATAAGTCCATATGCAGCAATTGAAGGGGCTTAACAATGGATGACTCTGTCTTGCTCTTGAAGGATGATTTCTTTTGCTTCCCTAATTGGCAGGCATCACACAATCCATCCTTGATGAACTCCAATTGAGGGATTCCTCTAGCAAGATCCTTTCTTACCAAATCATTCATAACTTTAAAATTCAAATGTGACAGCTTTTTATGCCATAGCCAACTCTCATCCTTGCTTGCTTTGCTGAAGAGACAAGTAAGGGATTCTGAGCATACTGAGTTGAAGTCATCTATGTAAACATTTCCTTTTCTAAAGCCTGTCAATACCACATTGTTGTTTTCCTTGGCAGAAATAACACAGGCTTCTTTAGTGAACTTTACTTCATAGTCTTTGTCATAAATCTGACTGACACTCAGCAAATTGTGCTTCAAACCTTCAACTAAAGCCACTTCTTCAATGATGACATTGTCCTTTGAAATCAAGCCATATCCCTTAGTATATCCTTTGCTGTCATCTCCAAAGGTAATTCTAGGGCCAGCTGCCTCCTTGAACTCTGTGAGCAGGGTTGAATCTCCTGTCATATGCCTAGAGAATCCACTGTCTAGGTACCATAGATTCCTTCTATTTCCCTGCACACATTCCAAAATACAAATCAAGTTGATTTTGGTACCCAAGTTTCCTTGGGTCCTTTCTTGTTAGCCTTTGGTTTTGCACTCTTAGCAATCTTCACTTTAGGTGTAGATGCTTGAGTGATAGGTTTTGACAGATGCTCATTTGCATAAATATTTGATGCATGCATTTGTGGAAAATTGGCATACATATTATCCATGCTAGGAATGCTCCATGACATTTGTGGCATATTCACAGATTGAAAATACGGATTAGACACATATGGTATGTTCACATATGGATTTGAAAAACTAGCATTCTGATACAAACCAGGCATTGCAGGCATACTTGGCATAGATTGAGGTACATGAACAGGAGTCCTTTTAACAGACTTGCAATTAGAAGATAGGTGATTGACACTATTGCAATTACCACAAGTTTTCCTAGGAGCAAACTTGTCAGGAGAATAATTGTTTTTCTTGTTAATGCCTATCTTACCATTTCTGTTCTTTTTCTTTTTACCCTCAGTCTCTACCTTTTCATTAGCTGATTTACCAACAGCCTTTTTGTTAAGTAAATCACCTGCCTTAGCCTTCTCACTTGATTTGGCTTGGTTGCTTTCACCAGAAACAAAGTTCTTGGCTACTGGACCATACTGATTATTCAGTTTTTTGAGTTCCTTCTTACTAACAGACTTTTTGTTAGTCGATGGATACCTCTCATCCGTTGATGCTTCATCTGTCAACGGATGATCAATATCCGTTGATTCACAAATAGTCTCTAGATCCTCAAGGCAAGGTTCTAGCTCCTTTTTCTTTTGAGTCCAGGTATCCCTCACAAATGATTCTATTCCCTGGACTTCTATTATGTTTTGAGAAATATTCCTACAACTTTGAAGTTTAGCAATTATCCCTTGTTCTTTTTCAAGCTGGTTTCTTAAAATTAGTTCTCTTTTTAACACAGCTTCAAGTTCACTTTTAGCATCATTGTAATCAACTCTCATTTTCTCAAATTCTAGAAATTGAGTTTCTAGAGCAGCATTTCTATCACTTAAAAACAGATTAGTCTCTTTAATCCTATTGTTCTCTTTAGTAAGTGATTTAAGAGTAACACTCAAGTGATATAGTTCAGTAGACATATCATCTATAACACTATTGCATTCCTCTTTGGTGAGCTCAGAGAGATTAGTAGAAAATACCTGATTGCTAGCTGAACTTGCTTCCTGCTCAGAATCAGCCATCAATACAAGGTTGACAAACTCAGCATCATCATCAGAATGATTTCCATCAGCAGCCCAGTCATACTCTTGGGTCATGAATGCCTTTCCTTTCTGTCTGAGAAGATCAAAATATTTCTTCTTGTAGTCAACAGTTTCAGTTGGCTTTCCCTTGTTCTCAGATCTAGGCTTCCTGCATTCACTTATCATGTGACCAGCAATTCCACAATTGTAGCATTTAATTTTGGATTTATCCACATAGTTACTTGTGGAAAAATCCTTGTTAAATGGCTTAGCCACCCCAGAGTTTCTTCTGAATTTTAGCTTAGAGAATCTCCTAGATAGAAAGGCTAAATGCTCATCTATCTCATCCAATTCATCCTGCTGAAGGACACTCATTTCTTCAGACACCTTTTCCTTGTTTTTGCTTGATTCTGCTCTACCTTCACAAACCTCCCTGTTTGGTGTAGATTTAGCAGCTTCAGTCCTCTTCTCCTCCTTCTGCTCCAAGTTGGCAACAAGTTCAACTGACCCACTTTTTTTTTGGGCCTTCTCAATTTCTTCATCCTGCTCCATTTCTAGTTCATATGTCTTTAAAGTTCCATAGAGCCTTTCAAGAGTAAATGACTTGTACTCTTGAGTGTTTCTTAGAGAAACAGTCATTGGCTTCCATTCTTTGGGTAGTGATCTCAAAAATTTGAGATTAGAATCTTTCACTTGGTAGATTCTTCCATACAGTTTCAAGCCATTCAGTAGCTTTTGAAATCTACTAAATGTTTTATTCAATGTCTCTCCATTCTTGAAATGGAAGTGCTCATACTGTTGGATCAGTAGTTGCATCTTGTTTTCCCTTACCTATTCTGTACCTTCACAAAGGGTTTGAACAATGTCCCATACTTTCTTAGAGGTAGTACAGTTGATAACATTGTCAACCATGTCTGTTTCTAAGCCATTAAACAGAATATTCATGGTCTTTTTATCTTTGTGGACTTCTGCAACGTCCTCAGTACTCCACTCAGAAACAGGTTTGGGAATGTAAGTGTCTGGTGCATCTGCAGCAAGGCCAACTCTTGAATCCGCCTTCATTGGAACATGAGGACCCTTCTCAATGCAATCTACAAAACCTTCATCAATAGACATGAGATATAGACACATTTTTACTTTCCAGTGAAAGTAATTTTCTCTATCAAGAACCGGTATCTTCACTTCATAATCCTTCTTAGACATGTTGGAAGTGTGTTGATCTTTAAACTTCAAATATGTTATAAGCTTGCTCTGATACCAATTGTTAGAAGGGGGGGGGGTTGAATACAATTCTTGATAATTATAAATTTCTAATAAAAACCACAGAAATCTATAAGAAGATAATTGCTGGATAAGAAATGATTCACAAACACATAAAAAATCAGGTGGTTAAATGTACCACCTGAGACTTTTATTCGAAGAAAACTCTGTGATACAAATGTACACAGCTTCTGTTTTTACAACTCTTTGCTTCTAAGGATAACCCTAAGCAAATATGTCTGTTTTCTTAGTTTCTAAAGAGTTGCTACACTTGGTTATATATCCCAAGTTTACAAGTACTACAGGAATAAGATAATATTAATCTAATTCAAGTTGACTTGCTACTCCACTCCAAATCCACATGTAGCCGAAAGGTTGTCCTTGTGAACAGATATGTCCCCCGCACCTTTCTTGTATGTACTGTGTAAATGGAATGCTTCTTTCTTCTGTGTTTTCAAAGTATGGCTGCCATACTGCTTTTTATACCTACTATCAACCCATGTGATCTGTCAGTCAAACCTGTCCTTATCAACTACTAATTCCCAGCTAGCATAGAAGAAAGTGTTAATGATTATCCGTTGATGTTGTACACAGTCATCCGTTGATGGTAGTTTGAGCTGCATCCGTTGATAGAGTAGATTTGAGTTGTATCCGTTGATAGAGTCCTGTTCTCATCCGTTGATACACTTTCACTTAGACAGAATTACATAGCATAGCTTATTTACAATTGGCTACCCTATTTTGCCTATCCATTGATGGTCAACATGACTCTGAATAAAGACACTATCAACTGATAGCATAGAGGTACTGCAGTATGCTACAAAACCTCATCCGTTGATGAACTACCTGTCAACGGATAGAGTTATAATGTCTCATCCGTTGACAGTTACAAAACTTGACTTATACAATTTTGATTGATTATGAAGTTATCAAGTACAACATATTCCTAACAAGTCATGCAATTTAGATGACTTTGTGAAACTCTGTCAACTACTGAGAACCACTGTTTTTGCAACTCAGAACAACCTTTTTAACAATAAACGAAACATACTAGCTCAAAAATTTACCAAAACTTGACAAAAGTAGTCGATACTAGTTATGCAATTTAGATGACTTTCGAAACTCTGTTGACTACTGAGAACAACTGTTTGCAACTCAAAACAACCTTTTTAACAACAAACCAAACATACTAGCTCAAAAATTTACCAAAACTTGACAAAAGTAGCCGATACTAGTTACGCAATTTAGATGACTTTGCAAAACTCTGTCGACTACTGAGAACAACTGTTTGCAACTCAGAACAACTTTTTTTTTTTTACTAATTAGATATTATATATAAAAACAAAAAAAAAATACATGGGTTAACCCTTGCTCTATGACAGGCCATAGAGAGGACTATCTACTAACCATCTACCACATAGAAGATTGTAAATAGAAAGCTACAAATGAGGGCAACAAGCTCATAATAAGGTCCACCTATATCTATCTTTACAAGCAAATTTTTGAAACCACTTAGAACTAGCTAACTTGGACTTTAATTCTATCAAAATTCCCTGTAATAATTTCTTCGGACCAAAATTTCTTTTATCATGCCACCGGGCATTCCGTTCCCTCCAAATATGATAACAAAAAATCTGTCCAGCGAGAAGAGCAAGAGAGCGATCCACATTGTCCGAAATAGCACCCCAAGAGTAAGTGAGATCCATCCAGGTGTCGTCCAGAAGAGGAATATGCAAGAGGCTAGCTAACTGCTGTAAAATATACCGACTATAGTTACAATTAACAAACAAATGGTTCGACGTTTCGGAGCTTCCAACACACAGCAGACAGTGTTGTGGTATAATAAGACCAAATGCAGCTAATCGATCAAAAGTAGGCAATCTGCCATGACTTAAAATCCATTGATGATGTGCATATCGTAAAACACGAAGCTTATGCCAAACAAAGGAGTGCCAATGCACCTCCGGTAATCTCCTTCGAACAGAATTCCAGATGTGCCATACTTTTACCTTCGAAAGTGGAGTATCCCCCCAACAAATAGTATCAGATTTCTGCAAGTCGAATGCTGGGGTATCAAAGCCCACAAGCCACGAATGAAGCCCCTGGTGTATGTGATGAATTCGAGTGTGAGGGATTGGCAAAACCCAGTTACCAGATGCTATTAGATCATGAACCGTAGAATTCACAGTAGACCTTGCTTGAGAAATTATGTGATCAGATGTAGATGTTGCGAGACATTTTGAGTGCCACCATGGGTCGAACCACAAAGAAGTGTTTCTACCATTCCCCAATTTATAGAGTAGAAACTGTTGTGCTATTGGACGAATTTTAAGAATACTCCTCCATATCCAGGAGCAGTCACTAGGGATCTCCATACACCAGAACTTATTACGTTTAAGAACAGTCATATTTACCCAAGAAGCCCAGAGAGAAGAGTGCTTACCAACTATTCTGCATAGAAGATGTAAATGTTGTGCAAGATTCCATTCCTTAGTATTTTTGAAACCAAGCCCCCCCTCCTCAAGAGGAAGACAAACATTATCCCAACAAATCTTTGCTCCCCCTTTAATGTTTACATTCCCCCGCCAAAGAAACCTAGAAAAGATTCGTTGCAAACGTTTATGAACAGCTACAGGCAATACAAAATGCTTGGACCAATACGATTGAATAGAGAAAGAGACATCCTTCAACAATTGAGCTCGACCAGCTAAAGAAAGAAGGAGGGTAGTCCAACTTGTGATTCTACTAGTAATTCTCTCAATGAGGGGAATACAGTCATTAAAAGACAATTGCGAAGAAATTAGAGGAAGACCCAGAAATTTAACAGGTAAATCTCCATGAGGAATATTATATTCTCTATCAAACCAATCTCGGAAATCTAACGAACAATTTCCAAAGAAGACTGAGCTTTTGTTAGCATTCGGAGATAAGCCACTCCAAGAAGCAAAACGTGAGATGCACTGCATAATGTGAGATGTTGAATCCTTATCACCATGAGAAAACACCAAAACATCATCAGATTATAGCAAATGAGATAACTTGAGCTCTTTACAACGCCAATGAAATTTAAAATTCGAAGGGACTCTAGATAGCATGCCTGACAAGATATTAAGGGCAATAGAGAAAAGGTAGGGAGAGATAGGATCTCCCTGTCTGATTCCTTTCTGTCCCTTGAAGAAACCACAGAGAGATCCATTTACCTTGACTGAATACGAAGTAGTTGATATACAGGCCCAAATCCACCCCATAAACTTACTTGGGAATTTCATGTGATTCAGAGCAGCCATAATGAATTCCCACGATATAGAATCAAATGCCTTGTGTAAATCCAGCTTTATAGCACATTTAGAAGACCCTGACAATCTAGAGTAACCGCGAAATAATTCTTGCGCCATTAAAACATTGTCAGAAATGCTTCTCCCGGGAATAAAAGCTGATTGTGAAGTATGTATGATACCAGGCATCACTCTCTTGAGTCTCCCAGCTATGATCTTGGCGATACATTTATACGCAATGGAGCAAAGCGATATAGGTCTAAAATCCCTCATATTCGACGTAGTAGTTACCTTGGGAATTAAAGCAATGGCAGTTGAATTAATTCCCCTGTGCATGATTGAGGTATTGAAAAAGTGTATAATCGCTTCACAAAAGCAGTCCCCTGTCACTTCCCAAGAAGCCAAGTAGAATTCGACAGAAAACCCATTGGGGCTAGGAGCCTTATTTTTCTTCATTGCCTTCAAAGTTTGCATAATGAGATCCCTAGTAATAGGTGCTTCCAGATTATCTGCTTGCGCCACAGTGATAGTATTGCACTGAACCCCCTCTAAGTTAGGTTCTACCAAAGTCTGAGAGGTACCAAGGGTATTTTTGAAGAATTCCACTGCGACATCAGCCACCTTTGACTGACCATGCACAATAATGTTCTCCGAATTTTCGATGGCAAGAATTTTGTTTGTATTCCAATTAGCTCGAACCCGGCTGTAGAAGAAGTTTGTGTTACCATCTCCCATGGAAAGCCAATTAACCCTAGATTTCTACATGAGTAATGACTCTTCCTCCTGAATTGCATTTTCCAGATTAGTGTTAGCTAGTTTCTCATCAGCAAGAATTTGTAAATTCGGACCATGAGTAATAAGTTTTTCTTGAATTTCCTGCAGAGAAGCACGAGCTATATGCACATTAGAATGCACATTTCCATGCAATTTATTAAGAGCCTTCAACTCTCTTTTAACATTCTAAAGTTTTTTGACAAGGATAGCCAACGGGTCACCAAACCACTGTTCATCCCAACCTTTCTTGACTGCTGGGAGAAATCCTTCAAGACTAGACATGTAATTGTAGTATTGAAATGCCTTTGCTGTTTTTTCAAGCTCCATTGGAACAGAAAGCATGAGAGGACAGTGATCCATAAGCCCCTTCAATTTAACGGTAACTAATGCCTCTGTAAAAGTTAAAAACCATTCTTTGTTGCCCAACATGCGATCCAGACGCTTTTGTATAAGAGATAGAGGTCTATTGTTAGACCAAGTGAATGGAGGACCAATTGTTTTGATGTGACCCAAACCTGCAGTAATAACACAATCTTTAAACATTTGCATTTCTGGAGTCCAATGTTCCCTACCTCCAGCCACTTCATCCAGAGAGAGCATATTGTTAAAATCACCACATACACACCAAGGAGCTGAAATAGTAGAACTGAGATTAACCAAATCAGACCAAAGAAGAATACGCTGATGAGGTTTGTTTCGAGCATACACAAAAGAAATGAAGAATTGGATTTGCTTTTCAATGAAAGTAATAGAGCAAGTAATATGTTGTGAGGATTTAGCCAAAACAGACACTGCCCACTTGCTAGGATCCCACCCAACCCATATTCTACCATTATAATGCTGATCATAATTGAAAACCCAAGACCACCTTTTATTGATACGTTTAGAGATAGACATTGAATTGTGAACCTTAACTTTAGTTTCAACACATCCCATAAGAGATAGGTTATTAACAGAGATAAAATTGATCAACTCACGTTGATGAGACCGTTTATTCAGGCCTCTGACATTCCAGATTGCAAAATTCATCAAAGTTTAAGCTTGGCTGACCTACTGGCCGACCTAGTATTCCTTTTAGTGCTTACCTCGGTAAAACTATTTGTGTCCATCTGTTCGTGTGCAGTCTGAGTCAATGTTAAAACCACATTTGCTTGCGATTTATTCTTTCTTTTCTTCCCAGGAGTTTTAGCTACATCTGGAAGATATTCCCCCTCTTCAATTGCATTCAGAGGACCAAAAGCATTAGACACCGATACAGCCTGTAAATCTTGTGCATTCATGTTAACATCAGTATCAATTGGAATAAAAACATTTTGAATTTTTTCTTCTTCTGTTGCTTGGAAAGCTTGTTCTAGAATCTCATCATCATCCATAACTACATCACATCCCAGGAATTTCCCGACCACATATGGCACCATTTTGTTTCCTCTTGCTATAAAATTCTCTACATAATCCTCCATGTGGACTTTGGCATTTTCTTTTTCAGTTTCAAGGTCAGCAACCCCATTTTCTTTGGCCTTGTCTCTTGCTTCATTAGTCTTAGATGTTCCAGCTTCATCTTTATTTTGTCTTTTAGTCCGTGGTTGGGGTTTGACAGCCTCAGGATTGTCGTGACATCTGGAAAGAGAGTGTCCAAATGCTTTACAAATACTGCAGGAATACGGCATAGGAGGGTAAAGTATTTCCACCTTCATTTTCTCATTATCACCATTACAGTTGATCACTGGAGCCCAAACAAGGGGAGGTCTATAGCCTCCGTATTCGAGCTCAACTTGGACTCCTGCATACTTCATAGGTTTGAAACGTGCTGTTGCATCATCAAATTTCAAGGTTTTGCCAACAACCCTAGCCAAGCTACTCAAGCCATCCCTGGACCAGTATGAGAGAGGTACATCGACCAAACGAATCCAGCACGGGACTTTAGTTACAACATTCCTTTTAAAAGCATTACCTTCCATCCAAGGTCTCAGATACATATTTTTCCCTCCGATTGGAACAGAATGTAGACTAAGAATTACATCTTTTTCTGCAACAGTTTTGAATCGAAATGTATAGTAACCCTTAGAGCTAAAATACACATCCATCAATCCTTTGTTTTTCCACAGTTTCATTGCTTGAGCCTTAATAAAATTGAAATCAAATCTAGTTCCAATGAAGTGCCCTATCAAACTTGACTCCCATTGCTTTCTAGCATTAAGAAGGAAATCTCTAGTTGGATTGATATTAGCAGATCCATCAGGATTGTAAGTTATTTCAACTGCGGGGACTTCGCTAGTTTGAGTGCAGGGCACAGATTGAGATACCAAATCACTCCAAGATTTAGGAATTGCCTTGTGAACATGACTATCAATATTATCAGTTGCTTTTAGAGGTTGCTTTTGCGAATTGTTATCTTCCACATTACCAACCTTAAAAGGTCCTTTTCCAACCGCAGTCCTATCAATGAGGTTCTCTAGATGAGTTTCAGTAGTAGTAGCAACATGTTTAGTGGCTTTAATTTGTGAAGTTACCTCGTGTGGTGAAGTTTGAGATTCATGACTAGACCCCTGAATATCTGGACCAGTAGCAGCTTGCACGGTACCATCATTGAGAATCAAATCAATTTGTTCCCTCATTCGAGCTTGAGCTCCCGGAGACAAAGGTTCTCCCATGGCTTCATTTGTGTTGTGAGACCCATCATCTGGGTCAAAGTGCATCTGTGGTTGAAGGTTGAGAGCATGACCTGCATAATTATGGCCTATGAAGTCCGCAAATTCCTCCGAATCCATGGAACCCGAATTTTCAGAATTTCTAGAACCCATCAGAAATCTTACAGATCGAAAGAGTAATTGGAATTAAGAGGCAGAGAAGAGTGAGACAAGTAGAGAAATGAAGAGCGTGAGGCAAGTGTAGGTAAAGAAGATGTTGAAAAGAGCAGTCAACGGCTGCGTTTTTGTGTTTTCCGGTGTAAGGTAAGAGGTTAGAGAGATGACGGAGCATTTTCTCTCTCTAGCATTTTCAAAAGAATTTTTGGATTTTTTTAACTCAGAACAATCTTTTTAACAATAAACCAAACATTACCAAAACTTGACAAAAGTAGCCGATACTAGTTACGCAATTTAGATGACTTTGCAAAACTCTATCGACTACTGAGAACAACTATTTACAACTCAGAAAAACCTTTTTAACAATAATCTAAACATACTAGCTCAAAAATTTGTAACCTCTTTTGCAACTAAAAATTACCAAAATTAAAGGCTTTGTCATTCAAATAATTCTAATCAGTTAAAGAGCACATAACATATAGAATTCACGAATTAAGGTGTTTGTTACATAAACAAGCATATATAATTGACAATTGAAAACAAAATCAACAAATTAGGGTTTACATATGTAGATACAACAAAATCTCTGTATATATAGAGATCATAATCGATAAATTCAAGGCAAATAATATGAAAATCACCTCGATTCAGCTAAAAAATGCGGAGAGATAACAGAGGTGAATCAATTCACCTCGATTCACCTCGATGACGACGAGATGCCGGATAGACGATGGATAGATGATGGAGAGAGGAAGGAGAGATGACGGAGAGAGGATGGAGAGATGACGGAGAGAGATGCACATAGACGGAGAGAGAGGAGAAAAAGATAGACAGAAAGAAATCAAGTAAGAAAAAGAAGAAATAACGGGAAAAGTGAAATATAAAACTGAATAGTGGTAGTTATATAGGAACGTATTTTTGCAATAACTGAACTACATAAACTACTTTTGTAAATTATTTTAAAAAAGTAAAGTAAATTGGCAATTTTTTACTTTTTTTAGTATATTTATCAAAAAGCCCAAAAATAAAATGAATGAAATAACAATCTTTTTTAGTAATATTTATTTACTATAAATTATAAATTTGAGAATTAGTGTGTTATTAAAATAGTATCTTCAAAAACGTATTTGGAAGAAATAATTAAAAAATAATAATTTATGATGGTTCAAAATATAACTATAAAAAATGAATTTTTAGATGTTAAATTATGAAATATTGATATCAAAAATGTTTGTAATTACTTTACATTGTAAAGTTACCGATAATTTATCAAGAAATTTGTTGTGGAATAAAAACGAGGGTTCATAAATTGCGGCTAGGGTTTGTATGTATTAAATACAAGGGTTGGTGAGCTTCGAGCTTTTATGGTTGTTCTTGCGTTCGAGACTAAACGGTCCTCACAAGATGCCTACGTATCTCTGTATTGTTAGAGAATAAAGCCAACGTAGTTCTAGGTGATGGTGCCCTCGAGGCTATGGAGGCGAGAGCTCACCTAGGACGCAGTGGCTTGCATGTCCTTATTCGAGGATTAAGCCAAAACGTTAATGATGTATTGAGCTCTGCCCAAAAACGTAGTTCTGAGAATGAGGGGTCAGGCTCTTTATACAGGCGTTGGGAGCCTAAGACTTAGAATAGGGTTAGGAGACTTGGTGGGCAAGTCACCTCCTTGGGCCCGATTCTAGATCCTTCTTTGTAGGAATCAATTTCCTTGTGCGATTAGGTGCCTTGGAGGCTACTCATAAAGATATTGTATCCTTAAGCTGTTAATTATCCCTCAATATTAATTACGAAATTAATATTTAATTAGGGTTTTGGGCCTCATAAATGGGCTTCGTATTTGGACCAGGCTAGGTCTAATTAATGCATCATTAATTGTGTCTTTAGGGCTTATTTTTAGCCCATATATATCATTTGCCCCCCAACTTCTTGGAAAACTGATCAGGTTTTCTTAGAAGTTATATTTGCCTTAATCGAGACTCGGGGTCGTTTTTATCCCTTACCTGGGACTTCTTAATTTTCCTACCCTCATATGAGGATTTTGGTTTACACTAGTGTTTCACATATATCGCCTTATTGTAAAGTGTGGAGCGACCTACACATTTACGACGACTTGCCTTATTCGAGACTAACTGAAAGTTTTTATGTCTTACAAAAATTATATGTAATTTTCTTGCACTTTTTCTCACTTTCCATGTACTCACAGGTATTTTTCTCATTTATTCCAAATATTTTAGGAATTGTTTTGTAACCACGGGTATTTTTGTTATTTATTCCTAATATTTTAGGAATTTTATGTACCCACAGGTATTTTCCTTAATTATTCCTAATAGTTTAGGAATTTTTATGTACCCACATGTATTTTTCTAAATTATTCCTAATATTTTAGGAATTTTCTTGTACCCACATGTATATTTCTTAATTATTCCTAAAATTTTAGGAATTTTCTTGTACCCACATATATTTTTCTTAATTATTCCTAATATTTTAGGAATTTTATTGTACCCACGGGTATTTTTCTTATTTATTCCTAAATTTTTTTTTATGTACTCACAGGTATTTTTCTAAATTATTCCTAATATTTTAGGAATTTTCTTGTGCCCACAGGTATTTTTCTTCATTATTCCTAAAATTTTAGGAATTTTCTTGTACCCTCAGATATTTTTCTTAATTATTCCTAATATTTTAGGAATTTTCTTGTAGGTTGGAAATAATTTATAAAATTATTTCTCTATTTTTTGATTTTTCAGGGGCTAACTCATAAATTTGCAAACTTCAGGTGCTTATTTGCTTATCTACAAACTTCGGGGCTGCTTTGTTAATCACGCCAAACCTCAAGTGTCGAAGGGTAGTTTTGCAGGCAAACTCCTTTCCATTCGAAAATGCCGAATCGAAAAAGGGATTTTTCTTTTTTTATTTTTCGAATGAAGTGACCAGGTGGGCCCTCAGGCCTTTTTCCTTCTCATTCGGAATATAGGAGCCGAAAAAGAGAGTTTTTTCTTTTTCATTTTTGATTTCTTTTCTTTTTTTTAGAATGAAAATTTCAGGGTGGGGCCCAGCCCATTTTTGCTGCTCAATCGGAATGTCTCATTCGGAATTTACTTTTTTTTTGTTCAGTTTTTTTTTTAAAATTTATTAATGAAAATTTTGGTTGTGGGGTCAGCCCATTTTTATGCTCCCATTCGAAATGTCCCTCTCGGATTATCATCATTTTTTTTATTAAAGAATTTTGAATGGGGTCCAGCCCTTTTTTTGTTGTTCATTCAAAATGACCCATTCGAAAATTCCTTCTTTTTTTCGTAACTTTCGAATGAAAGTGTTGTTGTGGGGCCCTATCCTTTGATCCTCCTGGTCGAAAATTCTGAGTCGAAATTTTTTTTTTTTCATTTTTTTTCTTCCCAATTTTCGATTGAAAATTTTCTGATAGGGCCCAGCCCTTTTATCGTTCCATTCGAAATATTCCATTCGAATTTTTCTCTTACATTTTTTTAAATTTTCAATTTGAAAATTCTCTGATGGGGCCCAACCCTTTTATCCTCTCGTTCGAAATATCTTGCTCGAATATTATTGTTTCGAATCCTTATTTTTCGAGTGGGATTCACATTTGGTTGTCCAACTCAGCTATGTTTGGCCGCCAAGGATTACGTCATGTATCCTACGTGCTTGTAACTATTTGACCTTCGAGATTTTCGTTTTTGGGAAGCATTTATTATATTGTAAAAATCAATTGATTTTTTCTTTTGAGTACTCGAGCCTGATTTCCGGGCCTAATTTGTCTTTGTTGCCGGGGAGGCTTCCGGGAACATCCTTTGTTGCATCAACGATAATTTTTGGGCTAGCATTAAAGACCTTGCATGTTTGGGAATCACTACACCATAGATGACCTATAGCAACCTTTTGGCATGGGTGTTACCACTATGGGTGTTACCATAGCTATGAAAATTTTGACCTATCGCAACCTTTTGTTTTGGTGTTACCATAGGTACAAAAATATGTTACTTTAGTTATAAAAGGTGTTACAATGGGCTAACACCATGAGGTGTGTTACCATAGAGTATTCATTAACAAATTTTTTATTTAATTTAAAATTAATCATTTAATAATTATTTGACTTTAAAAATAAAATATTTCAACAAAATTGTTGAAGTAATCATTTTAAACATAATATTCCATCATCAAATAATTAAATTATATATATGTTTTATAAATAAGTAATATTCAAAAATTATTAATTTTTAAATAAATTCTTTAAAAATTTTAATAGAGAAAATAATAATTTGCATAAACTGTGAATTATTTCAAAATAATAAAAATAATAAATTTAAAAATTATAATTTAATACCAATAAATTAAGATAAATTTAAAATATTTTTTAAAAAAAATAAAAAAAAGTATATTAAATTATTCAGATGGGCCGAGGTGAGCGGCAAACAAAAATCAGAGCGGCAAAAGGAAAATTTAGAATGAGAGCGTCAAACATAAGTAGGGAAAATTTGGGGAAAAACACAATTCTCTCTCTCGCCTCTCTCACTTCTCTCTGTTCATCGAAAATTTAGAATTAGGTTAGTGTTTGAACTGGGTTAATCGAAGCTTGGGTCAAGGATTCAATTAGGGTTTCAGGTGGGTTAATAAAAATTTGGTAGAAGGATTCAATTAGGGTTAATAGAAGTTTTTGTTCATTTGGTGTTTGTAAGTAGTTTATTTGTTGATTCTTCCATTATGTATCAGAACTAGAGAGTTTTTAACGGACTGACTATTTCTTCCTTCTATTTACAGATGTTCATCCTTGTGATGTATGTGAGAAATTGGCTAGTTAAAGCTGCAGAAGAAGATAACGAGAGATTCTTGCTAAAACTCAAGGAACGAATTGACAGGTAAACATGTACTTCACAACATTATGATTCCTAATTGTTTGATATTTTTGGTCACATAACTCTTATCTCAGTGTCAATTTCCTAAATCTATATATGAATTGTGATAGAGTTGGACTCGAGATTCCTGCTATTGAAGTCAGGTTTGAGCATTTGAATGTTGATGCAAAATCCTATGTTGGAGGAAGAGCACTACCTACTATATTTAACTTCTCTGCTAATATTCTCGAGGTAAGTGATCTTTCTGTACAACAATTTATTACCAATACTATCAAGTTGTGGAGTCTTGTTGGATTCATGTGTTGAATTTTTGTTTAATATGCATATTCAAATGGGAGTTTTAACTCTGTGTATGAATTAACAGGGCACGCTAAACTATCTTCATCTTCTTCCCAGCAGAAAGAAGCCACTCTTACTAAGAGTAATTACCACTTTGGATTTGGGTTTTACAAACAAACCCCCATATATTACCACTCTTGCTAAGAGTAATTATCTACCTCTTTCTATCTGGATTACTAGCTCTTTCCAGTACTCTTCCTTACCCTCGGATCGGCTGTTAAGCTTTTTTATTGCTTTTATAACACTGGTAGGCAATAATGCCATTCCTTATGCACTCAGAAACAAATTTATTTTTGTGTGATACACACACAAAAAAAATTGCATTAGAATTTGCTTTAGTTCCTAACATTTTTTTGATACTGTTTATACTTAAAATGAAAAAATTACAATTTTGTTCAAGGGAATTGATGGAGTTGATAGAATAAAAGATGGTCATAATCCAGCAACTTGGATGTTGGATATAACTTCAGAAGCACGTGAAGCAACAAAAGGAGTTAACTTTGCTGAGGTGTACAAAAACTCGGAACTATGCAGGTAGATAATTTGATTTCAAGATAAATTTGTTGATAAGATAAATTAGTCGATAAGATAAATTAGTTAATATTGTTGGGGTGAATGATTCAGGAGAAACAAAGAAGAAATAAAGGAAGCTAGCATACCTGCACCAGGTTCCAAGGATTTGTACTTCCCAACTCAATACTCTCAGTCCTTTTTGACCCAATGTATGGCTTGCCTCTGGAAACAGAATTGGTCATATTGGCGCAATCCTCCATACAATGCAGTGAGATTCTTGTTCACAGTGTTCATAGCATTATTGTTTGGGACAATATTCTGGGATGTTGGTTCTAACAGGTGAGTAAATGCACTTTGTATGTGTGAAGATCTAAAAATAGAGCACTAAAATGCATTATTTAAAAAGCATTGTTTTATCCAATTTTAATTAATAAGCAGTCCCATCACACGGAATTGTGTAACATACTATTGATCTCATGTAACCGGGAATATATATGTTGTGTGTTATAGTATAGATGTTTAAATACCATGTCCTAATGGAACAATACCTGTATCTAGCAATAACTATAAAACCACTCCCTATATATCCAGAAATATATGATTTCCCAGCTGCAGGATCAGTGGATTACTTTACTAAAATAAAATTTGTTTATCTATTTGAATTTAGGAGAAAAAAACAAGACCTTTTCAATTCGATGGGTTCTATGTATGCCGCCGTTTTATTCCTTGGAGTACAAAATGCCACAACAGTGCAGCCGGTTGTTGCTATTGAAAGAACTGTCTTTTAGAATGAGAGCGTCAAACATAAGTAGGGGGAAAATTTGGGGAAAAGAACTGTCTTGTTGGATTTTACATTTGCTTTACTTGAGTGATATTAATTTCTTGTTTCGCTGGACATCCCAACTAGATGCTAGTTCAGTCTGGTCTTATTCCATGACAAGTAAAGGAATGAATTGATTAAGTGAAATTGTTAGCTGGCCATGTCTTATCTTGATTCCATGACAATATTTGTGTTTAATTATCATCCTTTTAGTCCTGCTAATTCTTTTTTATCTTTTCCACATGTATATATAAGTTAGTCTTCCAGTTTTGGTAGTTCATTTTAAGCAGATTCCTTTGTAATTCCTTTGGTGGAGTTTCAAACGTAATAACTACAAATATAAGAGGTCAGTTTCCGACAGATAATCTTTTCTTCTCTTGATTATTCTCTTATATATACATCCTTAATTACTGAATATTGTTTCAGACATAATTACACAAGCACAGGCCGGTTGAAGTGTTGAACAGTTACAATTAATATATATGCATGGTGATGATCTTAATTAAAGCACTGTTGTAATCAAGTTCATAAGAGTATTTTCTATTTTAAAAAGATCAATTTTTATGTATTGGCACTTCTTTGCAGAGATGAAGTTGAGTCCGGTTCTGTTTGAGCAGCTAGTTCAATTGGCATAGAGTTGAAGATTGCCACTACACCATAAATGCTCATATACAACGCTTTTAGAAAGTGTTTCAGTGAAAGTGTTTCGTTAGGTATGAAATTTTGGGTCTAACGAAACAGAACTTGAACTGGTGTTGCATTACATATAATTTAGTGTTGCATTTGATCCACGGTGTTTCACATAATGCAACACTAGCAGCAGGCGTTGCATTAGATATTTTTTAATTTTAAAAAATGCTGATGTGGCAGCAGTGGGGTCCACACGTGCTGACGTGGCATTTGATGACGTGGCAAGTGTGGGGCCCACATTTGCTGACGTGGCAAATGTGGGACCCACATTTGCTAACGTGTCATTGGCTGACGTGGCAGAAGCGTTGCATTAGGTGAAAGAGGTGTTGCATTTGCTGTTTAAAAGCGTTGCATTAGGTATTTTTGAATTTTTAATAAATGCTGACGTGGCAGTTGTGGGACCCACCAGGGTGACGTGGCAGTGTGGGGTCCACCAGGGTGACGTGGCAGAGGCCCACAGGTGCTGACGTGGCAAGTGTGGGGCCCACTTTTGCTGACGTGGCAAATGTGGGACCCACATTTGCTGACGTGTCATTGGCTGACGTGGCAGAAGCGTTGCATTAGGTGAAAGAGGTGTTGCATTTGCTGTTTAAAAGCGTTGCATTAGGTTTTTTGAATTTTTAATAAATGCTGACGTGGCAGTGTGGGGTCCACCAGGGTGACGTGGCTGAGGCCCACAGGTGCTGACGTGGCAAGTGTGGGGCCCAAAATTGCTGACGTGGCAACTGTGGGGCCCACATTTGCTGACGTGCCATTGGCTGACGTGGCAGAAGCGTTGCATTAGGTGAAAGAGGTGTTGCATTTGCTGTTTAAAAGCGTTGC
The DNA here is from genome assembly GCA_037693485.1 of Kitagawia praeruptora. Lineage (NCBI taxonomy): Eukaryota > Viridiplantae > Streptophyta > Magnoliopsida > Apiales > Apiaceae > Kitagawia > Kitagawia praeruptora. The sequence goes on along the minus strand of CM075351.1, from coordinate 137,396,464 downwards.
ATTAGGTATTTTTGAATTTTTAATAAATGCTGACGTGGCAGTTGCGGGACCCACCAGGGTGACGTGGCAGTGTGGGTTCCACCAAGGTGACGTGGCAGAGGCCCACAGGTGCTGATGTGGCAAGTGTGGGGCACACATTTGCTGACGTGGCAAATGTGGGACCCACATTTGCTGTCGTGTCCTTGGCTGACGTGGCAGAAGCGTTGCATTAGGTGAAAAAGGTGTTGCATTTGTTGTTTAAAAGCGTTGCATTAGGTATTTTTGAATTTTTAATAAATACTGACGTGGCAGTTGTGGGACCCACCTGGGTGACGTGTCAATTTTCATTTTCTGAAAATTTGGGAATATCAATAAATTAGATATATATTGACATCTGTACGGTGGGATCGTTCAAAAATATTTTTTAAAAAATAGAAACAATAATCCGTAACAAAGCACTAGTTACGAGTTATATTGAAAATAGTAGTGATCTACTAAGATCTCCAATCAAATTAATTTTTTATTTTCTAAAACTTTGGGAATATCATTACATTAGATATATATTGACATCTGTACGGTTGAATCGTTCAAAAATATTTTTTAAAAAATAGAAACAATAATCCGTAACAAAGCACTAGTTACGAGTCATATTGAAAATAGTAGTGATCTACTAAGATCTCCAATCAAATTAATTTTTTATTTTCTAAAACTTTGGGAATATCATTACATTAGATATATATTGACATCCGTACGGTTGGATCGTTCAAAAATATTTTTTAAAAAATAGAAACAATAATCCGTAACAAAGCACTAGTTACGAGTCATATTGAAAATAGTAGTGATCTACTAAGATCTCCAATCAAATTAATTTTTTATTTTCTAAAACTTTGGGAATATCATTACATTAGATATATATTGACATCCGTACGGTTGGATTGTTAAAAAATATTTTTTTAAAAATAGAAACAATAATCCGTAACAAAGCACTAGTTACGAGTCATATTGAAAATAGTAGTGATCTACTAAGATCTCCAATCAAATTAATTTTTTATTTTCTAAAACTTTGCGAATATCATTACATTAGATGTATATTGATATCCGTACGGTTGGATCGTTCAAAAATATTTTTTAAAAAATAGAAACAATAATCCGTACCAAAGCACTAGTTACGAGTCATATTGAAAATAGTAGTGATCTACTAAGATCTCCAATCAAATTAATTTTTTATTTTCTAAAACTTTGGGAATATCATTACATTAGATATATATTGACATCTGTACGGTTGGATGGTTCAAAAATATTTTTTGAAAAATAGAAACAATAATCCGTAACAAAGCACTAGTTATGAGTCATATTGAAAATAGTAGTGATCTACTAAGATCTCCAATCAAATTAATTTTTTATTTTCCGAAACTTGGGGAATATCATTAGATTAGATATATAATGACATCCGTACGGTTGGATCGTTCAAAAATATTTTTAAAAAAATAGAAACAATAATCCGTAACAAAGCACTAGTTACGAGTCATATTGAAAATAGTAGTGATCTACTAAGATCTCCAATCAAATTAATTTTTTATTTTCTAAAACTTTGGGAATATCATTACATTAGATATATATTGACATCCATACGGTTGGATCGTTCAAAAATATTTTTTAAATTATTTTTTCGACGTTCTAAACATACGAATGTCAAGATCTAACGATTTTAGTGATGTGGAAAAGTTTTAAAAAATTTGCTATATGTATTTGGTTTGGTTTTATAACAGTCAAACCGGTCAAAGTAGACTTTCCTTTTAATTAGTCTTTTCCCGAATGGTAATTTTTTAAAAAAATTTGCTAGGTGTATTTTGTTTGGTTTTATAACGATCAAATCGGTCAAACTAGTTTTGTCCTGAATAGTTTAGATTTATTTGGTTTGATTTTGTCATAATCAAATCCCAAATTTTTTAAATTACTGTTTTAATTTTGATCTATCACATTTTTAAACTTTTTATAATTTTATAATTTTTAAATTAAAATAAATAAAATAAAATTACACATTGAAAAGAAAACATTGATTACTAGGTAAAAATTTGGGCGGATGATTTTCCCCCATCTCAAATTTAGGCGCACTCAACTTTACCCTAAAAAATTCTAGCTTCCCCCCTAAAAACATTCATTCTCGCCGCCTCCCTCTCTTCTCATTTTCTCTCTCTCGACAATCTCCTCTCTCTGTCTCTCAATCTCGCTCTCCATCTCTCTCTCGACAATCTGGAATTGCAAACTCCCATTGGTAATTAATAAGTCATTATCGTGCTTTTGATTTTCTACTCTCTACTAATTTAGGTATTAAATTTGGGGCTTTGATTTAGGTATTCAATCTCTAACTAGTATAGGTTTCAATTTGGGGTATTCAATCTCTAACTAGTATAGGTTTCAATTTAGGGTTTCAATTTAGGGAATTGGTAAGTAAGTACATATTTTCTTGATCTTATTTTTTACTCTACACTCATTGTTTGAATTTTTTTTAATTTTGCAGGTGAATTTGGTACTTTCAATTTGGGGCTTTCAATTTGGTACTCTATCTAATTTGGCTTCTGGTCTAGGATATTACATATGACTAATTAGAGATCTAATTTATGTTTTGGATTTTGTGTTTTGGTCTAATTTACTTCATATCAGTTGTGTGTTAGTGACAGGCGGAGAGCTATAGATGGAGATAGAGAGGGAAGGGGAGACATAGAAGTACAAAGAAATTGGTAGGTTTTTATTCAAAAAGGCAACTTTTGAATGAATATCTGTTTGATATGTACCATGGATAGTTCACATTGTACAAAGAAATTCTTTTCTAATTTAGCTTTGTATTATATGACAACATTGTTAAGTAAGAGCTTTTACTGGTTCAAGTGATCAATCATAATTTTTTTAGGGAACAAGATCTTTAGAAAAAATATTTGGTTTTCCTTTTCATTTGTGATGGGTGTACTAATGATAAAATTACAGAACTACAGTTTGATGTCTTGCTCTGCTTACTGCCTATAGTAGTACAGTGGTGTTTTGTATACTTTGATATTTGTGTAGTTCTTTATTATCTTCTTTTATATAGATATAATTGATTGAAAAGAATAGATGTTATTCCATCAACCTTGATGTTTGCTAATTTTCTGAATTTGCATTATATTTGAGAGTTAAGGCAGATACGGTGTTAACTTAATTTTAAGATCTTTTATGTGGCAGCAAGTATGTGACTGTCATAACTAAAGTAAAATTAGGATGCTCTTGAAATCTAATGCAATTTGTGGATTTAACATATATGTATGTCATTATGCTGTAACTTATATAATAAGTTTATTATCTCTTCTGATTTATTCAGAGCAATGGCATCACATATTGTTGGATATCCCCATATGGGCCCAAAGAGAGAGCTCAAATTTGCCCTTGAATCATTCGCTGAGGACTTGCAAAAGGTGGCTGCTGACCTAAGATCATCCATTTGGATGCAGATGGCTGCTGCTGGAATCAAGTACATTCCCAGCAACACCTTTGCGTATTATGACCAGGTACTTGATACAACTGCTATGCTCGGAGCTGTTCCCAGTAGGTACAACTGGAATGGTGGTGAGATCGGGTTTGACACTTACTTCTCTATGGCTAGAGGAAATGCCCCTGTTCCTGTTATGGAAATGACCAAGTGGTTTGACACCAACTAGTAAGTTTTTACCCCTCTTGAAGACTTCCTACTGAAAATGTACTATTTTTTATCTAGCACTGACAAAACATTGTAATGTAATTATTCAGCCATTACATTGTTCCTGAATTGGGACCTGACGTGACGTTCTCTTATGCCTCACACAAAGCAGTGACTGAATACAAGGAGGCTAAGGCTGTAAGTTACTAGTTTCTTTTCTTTTTTGTGTTTATCACTTCCATAGTTTTAAATAGAATTAATATTAATAAGAACAATGGCAGGGTATCAAAGGCTCCAGTCGCTTCTGTATAATGATACCAAATTTGCATGCTTGACTTGTAGATAATAAGTAAACAATATATTATTGACTCAAAGAAACATTGTTACTAGACATATTAATTACAACTACTTTTATCTGCAAGTCAATTTAATTGTATAAGTGTAGGAGTAAATAAATCAAGGGAGGGGGATATAGTTTTATTCATCAAGACATTGACCTTAATTTTCATGCTGCTGCTAATAACAGCCCATTCACCATATTTTACAATCCAAGGTACTGCAGATGTTGATACTTTCTATTATGACATTGGAATTTTCGAAATATCAAATACTTATTGTAGTAAATTTACACAGGGCTAGCCCAGCTGAGTTTGTGATTCCTTTAGCCAAGTATAACAAAGCAATGTATGCTCAAGCTTCACTTGGAATGAGGTTTAGAATGATGTTTGTGACAGAAGAGTCAGGAGTGCGCAGATACATGGGTACCATCACAGGCATCAGTGATCTGGATGCCACTCGTTGGAAAAGTTCGCAATGGCGCAATCTTGAGGTATGGAGCATGCTACTTTGGGCGGCTTTTTAGTATGGATCAGGATGTCTTGTCCTTGCAGTGGGCATGGCTGGAGAGTACTGGCAAACATATTAATGCCTTTGTGCACATTAATTTAGACTTAATCTTATGTGCTTGGTTTAGAATTATGTTGGATTCTTTTTGGATGTATTAGTAATGGTTTAATTAGGTATTAGTATGATGTTGGTGTGGATGATTGTAACTATTTGGTGGCTGGTTGAATGTTTGGGATGGCTTTTGAATGCCTTTGAATGTATTTTGCTGGGTTTCTTTATGTAAGAAACATAATATTGCAGAAATTTTAATAAAAGTGTTGCATTAGATATTTTAGTGTTGCCGTAGGGTAAATATAGTGTTGCCTTTGATCAGATACTAGTGTTTTAAAAAGCAAAAAAAGCGTTGCATTACATAGTTGTGGACCCCTGTACTGACGTGTCACGTGGGACCCCTGTACTGACGTGGCACGTGGGACCCACTGCTGACGTGGCATGGCAGGCCCCATCACTGACATGGCACGTGGGCCCCACATGATGACATGGCAAGTGGGCCCCACATGCTGACGTGGCATGCCAGCTGGATTGTTGCTGACGTGGCATGCCAACTGGACCCATTGATGATGTGGCATGCCAGCTGGACCCATTGATGACGTGGCAAGCTAGTGGGACCCACTTAGTGACGTGAAATTGTAATTTTATCTAATGTCAAATGCAACGCCCTTTTGGTGTTGCATTTTAATGCTCTGGTGTTGTATTATATGTCAGATGCAACGCTTATTGATGTTGCCTTAGATGCCAAAATGCGTTGCCTTAGGGGGTCTAACAGGACGGTGGCGGATGCAACGCCCCCTGGTGTTGCATTTGATCTAACGCAATGCTTTTTTGGCCTAAAGCAACAGTAAACATGGCGTTGCATTTGTGCATTTATGGCGTAGTGTGCCAAACTTGGAGTACTAGGTGCCCTTTATATAATGTTTCTATCAGGGGTGTGATGATTGTACACACTCCTGCTAGTTTATTCATGATGTAAAAGTAAGATGTAAGTGAGGATTTTAAATTTGCACGTATTGGTTTAAATTGCTTTGTTCTAACGTTTCCCTCGTTTATACACACATTCCCACATAGTACTTGTATAGTACTATGTAAGTGGGATGTATTTACGCATGGACGGTATGCAATGCTATAGTTTTCCTTTCTCAAGTTAGTAGAGATATAGTACTTGTATATGCTATCTTGAAACAAGCATAGGTTAGGTACTTGCATTGCCACAAATCTGAAAATGAGTCATGAGGGCATGATTTTTGGCCATGCAGGTGTTATAGTTCTTGTGATACATACATTATGGTGATCCTGAGTTGAGGCCTTCATTCGAACTTTCTGGTCTACAGGGACCTGTCAGGATAAGAGAGAAGATGGAGAAGGAAAGGAGCGAGCTTTGTGATCTAGTAATATCAATACCCGCAAGCAATTTCCTTAAATTTCTTAGGAAGGAGTATTTTACGGAAGCAACAATCCCTGCCAGTTTTAGGAGATGACATGTGTTACCAGGTGAGATAGCATAATTGGTAAAGGTAGAAGTTCTGTATTTATAGTTGTTCATTTGTGCTTGTTTTATTTTTTCCCCTTTTTGCCAAGTAACCTTCCTTTTACTGATTATGTCTGCATCAAAGCACGTGTATGTAAATCTTGTAATAAACAACAGAAAGGTAATGTAGTAGTATACTGTCAGAGACCAGTATCACAAGAAACCAACATTAGTTAGGTTCACAGTGTAGTTTATGGTTACTTTTTACTAATGCAATTCTAATTACTTGATACAGATTTCAAGGTAAGTTCAAGCCCTCTCAAGGCTTTTCGTAGAGGGAAAGGAGATGTATAATCCTTCAACTACAATTTTACACATACGAAATAAAACTACTGTACAGAAAGAGGGAATGTAAATTAAATTTCTTAACTTCTTATGTTGTACAATGTAATCTGCTGAAAGTGAAAATGCAAAGCCAGTTTCTCAATGGGCATATGGTTATCTTCAAACAGAAAGAGACCCTCCGTCTTTGTTTTGTTGTCTGATTGTTTCTGCACTCTTTCTAAAACCGTTCTTTGTAGTGATACTGGATGCTGGTTTAACAGATATAGGCTTTTATAAATCATGGAAGACATAACAACAATTCAGCATGTTACGGTAACTACTAGAATTTACAACAGCTATAGCAACAATTGGATTGTCCTACCAAGATTAGAGGATAACTTTAATTGTTTAGATTAATATTGCATCTTTATGTTAATAACTTCTACAGTGCTGATTAATATGCATAGTTACTGATTATATAGTGTTTAACACATATGCTTCACGTGGTTATTACAGATGCTAGCAGCTGTTCTGGTGTGCAGAATTGATTTGGTTTGGCTGTAATAGTGGAATAAAGACCAACTGAACCTGGTATATCTGCTCAATTAGCCAGAGTACAGAAAATGTAGAAGAGAAATGAATGTGCAGCAAAGTTAGGTGCAGTTATAATGGGCTATAATGGCTACCACAACAAAAGATGGATCAAAGACTTCACATACATGGAAGCTTAGTTTTATTGTTTTTTGTTTCTTATATCGGTAGAATTGTAAAGTTAGTATAAATTCGTCAAATGCTTGTCCATTCGTTAGATAAATGTTGTTGGTGAATTAAATTAGGACGTGAATTGTTGTTGGTTTGTTTTATGGAAATTCAATATTCTGTTGGTGCATTTTTATTTTGTTACATTTATGGTGTTACAATAGGTAAAATGTGTGTTGCAGTAGGGGTGTTGCAGTAGGTGATATTAGGTGTTACAATAGGTAATATTAGGTGTTACAATAGGCCTTGCACAGTGAGCAGGTGGGCCCCACAGTAGGTCCAAAAAGTGGGCCTCACATATGGACCCAAATGTGGATCCCACGTGTGGGTCCCACGTGTGGGCCCCATAATATTATGCAAATTTGTATCATCTATTGTAACACACAAACTATGTTGTTGTAGAGTGTTTAAGGTGTTGCTATAGAGGTCTTTAGTAACTGCATTTGCCGTGTTACCATAGGTTGTTTTTGATGTTACCTTTGATACCTATAGTTACTGCTGAGAACCTAACACGGCTGAGGTGTTACCATAGCCCGATTTTGGCCTATGGTAACTTCAAACAGGGGTCTATGGTAACACAGTTTGGGTGTTGCTTAAAGCAATCTATGGTGTAGTGATCATACTCCTGGCCTCTGGCGATTTGCATTTTCCTCAACAGGGATGGGAGGTTTCCTCATACCTTTTGCTTTTCAGCCTCGGTGTATTTTACAACATTTTTGTGCTACCTAAACATGTCTCTAAGGAGAGTATTTTGCCAATGACATCTTAAAATAGACCTCCGTGGTTCCTTGTTGTAGGGCTAGTTTTTTCGTCCAAGTTTGGGACCTCTAAGGATCCCTTGGCGAATTGATCCATATAGTCCCTCGGGGATTATGTTAGGCCGAATACACAATTATAATCAAGATTTGTATGAGAGATTAACAAGAACACACGTTTTATCAATTAAAAACTGTTTGGAATTAATAATTCCTCTCTCAGTGATGTAAAATATCACAGAGAGCTGCTTAGGTTACAATGAATGATAATTCGTTACACGATACCCTTCTAGGGTTAACCTAACTGTATTTATAAGATATATAGCTGTTATACAATCGATAATTGATACTCCTATAAATTAGCTATACAATTGATATCAATTACGATTTCTACACGTCTCCTTAGTCAACACAACATCTTTGACACTGATTATTTCACTGTAACACTTAAACACTGATTATTATTCACATCAATTATATCTAACAGATTAATCTTTGCTTGTTCCAAATTCATTGGGGATCTCATGCACCTCTCTACTTCTAATTGGCCGTCCGAAGCTTTACTCTATTCCATCAAGGAACTTATCAAGCTGATAGGCAACTGACTATAACAGCGATGCACCATGCCCCCCGAGATTCGAGGGAACGCCCTATACTTTGATGACATTATTTTACACCAATTGGTGCTACCAACTTTGAATCGATGTTTGGGGCCTTCAGGACTTGGAAGTAGACACTTCCTGCATATAGAAATTTCAGACGAAGCAAACTTAGACAAGGCACTGACCTTCACATTTTCCTCTCTTGGGATGTGTTCAACATAACATTCATCAAGCTGTGTCATTACAACATTCATAATTTTCAGATACTTTGCCATGGATTCATCCTTGGCCTCAAATTTAACTTGGGCTACTACAAGCCTTGAGTCTCCGCAAATCTTGAGACTCTTGATCCTAATCTGGCTATCAAGGCTTTATACGCCTAATCCGGCTATCAGGGCTTCATATTCCGCTTTGTTGTTCGCAGTCGGAAAATTCAACTTCAAAACACACTCGACTGTGAACCCATCGGGGCTTTGCAAGGCTAAACCTGCACCACTTGATTTGTTTTTGATGCTCCATCAAAATAGAGCATGCAATACTCCTTCAGGGTCATATTTTCATCTTCATTCTTGTTTTCTAGTTCTTTACCCTCTATGGGTTACTGCCTCTTGCCCCCGACTTCTTGGTTGTTAATGGTACATTCAACCATGAAGTCAACTAAGGCTTGGGCTTTAACGGTCGTCCTAGGCTTATACTTGATATCAAATTTCCCTAATTCGATTGCCAACTTAATGAGCCTACCACGGGCTTTCGGGCTATGAAGTACGTTCATCAATGGTTGGTCCGTCAAGACTTCAATCTTGTGTGCCCGGAAGTACGGTCTTAACTTCCTCGAGGCTGTCACCAAACTTTTCAACGGTGGAGTAGTTTAACTCTGCATCATGAAACACTTTGCTCACATATTAGACAGGTTTTTAAATCTTTTGTTCTTCCTTGATAAGAATGGCACTCACTGCTTGTTCGGAGACCGATAGTTATAAGAACAAGATTTCTTTCGGGCTTGGTTTGGCCAACAATGGGGCCTCAGTCGTATATTCTTTAGCTGTTAAAAGGCCTTTTGGCATTCAGTTGTCCATTCAAAGTCCTTCACTTTCTTCAATGTTTTGAAGAATGGAAGGCACTTCTCGCTTGACTTGGAGACGATCTTGCCCAAGGCTGTGATTCTCCCAGCAACTTCTGAACGTCCTTTGATAAGTGGATTTTATATCCACTTGGAACATTCTAAATCGGCTTAAATTGATTGTCTTGGGCTCAAGTTTTTTGTAGTTTTGATGTGTTTTGCTTAGTTGTGCAGGTTTACGAGAATGTTGATTAAGGTGGATGCTTCTATAATTTTTTGGGAATTAATTGATTAAAATTCGGATTTTCTGGGAAGGCTGCGCAGCTTATACTGTTTTGGCCATATCTGGAGTTCTGTAAGTCCGTTTTCAGCGATCTTACTGCCCACGCGAAGCTTGAGAGATTTTCTACAACCTGGGATAGGAAGCACGTGCAAGTAATGTGCTGAATTAATTCGCGCACGTATTCTTTGTGAAGCATGGCTGGGAAATTACTGTTTTGCCTTTTTCAAGTTCTAATTATATTCCGGGCAGGTTTTAGCACCTTAATTAAATTCTAATTGTAATAGAAGATAAATTCTTGCTGGGCAAGAAAGCTAGAGCCTATTTAAACACATCCTACCATTGTAATAGAGATATACACAATATCATAGCTTTATTATTGTAACCAGCTTAGATCTGCAAGAGAGAAAAGGAGAGAAGGATTCAACGCTCGTGACAAGCAACGGATCTAGATCTACTTCATCTTTTGTTCTAGATTTGTTTTTCTCAAACTCTTGTTTATTAATATAATTACGTCTTTTATTCATATCTTGTTATTTACCATGTTTTCATCAAATCCCATGGTGACGAAAGGTTTAATTATGAACTAATCGTTGTCATGGGATCATAGTGGATTTATCTATGTAGCTTAGTAGTTTGCATGCCTTAAAGATTTATGTGTGGTGAATTCTTGATATCCTCGTATGGTTAATCTTAATGCTTTTGGATGCGTAGCTAACATCTAAATTGAATTGTTAATCTCTTGTGAAGCGAGAGTGGATCTTGAGATTTAGAACTTGTCATGCTAGCATAGGTTCATAATTGTTTATCAATATGATTCATGGTGTGAGATGAAAATACTTATACTGTCCTGTGTGATTTTTATGAATAACTTGTGCTTAAACCTTTATGTTTTCAAATTCTATAGAGATATAGGGTCTAAACATAATAGGTGCCTACTCATCTTCAATCTCTTTTGTGGATGTATGCGTAGATTGGTACTAGTATACCGAGAGGTAACTTTTACTCTTTTCGTGTTATTCGATCAGATATCGAAACCATCGCATGTTTTAATTAAAGGCTGCAACTCTAAGTGAAGTAGATGATGAAACTAGGATTCCATGTTTTATTCTCATATTAGTAATTCGACTTTAATCTCTTTAATTAGTTAATCTTTAGTTTGATAATTAATTTAGTAGCTAATAAAAATCCAATTTGTTATTTGTCTTAGCAGTGGATAAAAACCATACATCGGTGCATAGGTACATAGGTACATTAATTGAATTGAACACCATTCTAGATCTCTGTGGGAACGAACTTGATTTAATCATATATTACTTGTGACAACGTGCGCTTGCATAATTTTTGCATAACAAGTTTTTGGCGTCGCTGCCGGGGATCATCGGTGTTTTTATTTTAGTTTATGTGCTTGTCATCAGTGGTCGTTAGCGTTCACTAACTCGGATTCTTACTTAGTTTGTTTGTTTCGTGGTGTTTCAGGTACTTAAGTTTGTATGCGAACACGCTTACAAGCTCGTTTGGAAGAACTGGCGGAAGACGATCTTATAGTGGAGAATAAGAAAGAGGAAACTGAAACTACTATAGAGATGGGTGACGCAGCAGAAGTAGTCAAGGCTTTGAAGGAGTATTCTCAGCCGAAACTCAATGACATCCAGTCTAGCATTATTAGGCCAGCTATTGCAGCAAACAATTTTGAGATCAAGTCGGGCACAATTCAGATGGTGCAGAATTCAGTTGAGTTTGGGGGAGCTCCTACGGAGGATGCCAACATGCATGTTCGGGACTTTATCGAAATCTGCGACACTTTCAAATGTAATGGTGTGACGGATGATGCTATCAGGTTGAGGCTTTTCCCATTCTCTCTGAGGGATAAGGCTAAGAGTTGGCTACACTCTTTGCTACCTGGTTCCATTACTACATGGGAAGATCTTGCTCAGAAGTTCCTTACTAAATTCTTCCCTATGGCGAAAACTGCAGCATTAAGGAACCAGTTGACTCAATTCCAACAGCAATCTGGCGAGACCTTGTGTGAGGCTTGGGAACGCTACAAGGAGATGCTACGCAAGTGTCCTCATCATGGCATGCCTGATTGGATGGTTATTAATGGGTTCTACAATGGGTTGGGAGCACAGTCTAGGCCTTTGCTAGATGCAGCATCAGGTACAGCTCTGTGGGCTAAGAGCTATGATGAAGCTTATGAACTTATAGAGATGATGGCTGCTAATGAATATCAAAATCCAACCCAAAGGCTATCTCAAGGCAAGGCAGCAGGAATTTTGGAAGTAGATACAGCTGCAATGATTACGGCTCAGTTGAAGGCTCTTGCTATGAAGGTGGATTCTCTTGCTAATTATGGAGTTCAGCAGGTGGCTAGTGTTTGTGAGCTATGTGCGGGCGCACATGAGACGAATCAGTGTGCTATCTCTTCTGAATCAGCACAGTTCATGAGTAATTTTCAGAGACCTGCTACACCAGTTCCAGCCACTTATCATCCTAATAATCGGAATCATCCCAATTTCAGCTGGAGCAATAATAAAAATACTCAACAATCTTATCAGCAAGCAAGGCCATTCAATCAAGGTTATCAGCAGCCTTACGCTCCAAGGGCACCATATCAACCTCCGGGATTTCAGCAGCAACAGCCTCAGGCTCATGCGGGGCAATCTTTTAATGAAAAATCAGAGATGGATGATTTGAGGATGACGGTAAAGAACCTACAAGCGGGTCAGAAAGTCTTGGAAACCCAGATAGGACAGATTGCAAGTGCTTTACTTAGTAGGCTTCAAGGAACTCTTCCTAGTGATACGGATGTAAATCCAGGCAGAAGGGAAAGTAAAGAGCAGGTCAATGCAGTTACTTTGAGATCCGGAAAAGTCACGAGTGATCCTAAATCAGCAACTGAAGAAGATGAAGATGTTCAGAATCAGCAGGTTGAAAAATCTGCAGTGCCAGAAATTGAGAAATCTGATTTAGTGGCTGATCAGCTTGATGGTGAGAAGAGCAAGAAACCTGTTGAAAAGTCTACTTCGGAGCAATCTTCAAAGAATAATCAGATTTATCCACCTCCTCCATTTCCTGGACGTTTGAAGAAAAGTCAAGAGAAACAGTTTCAGAAATTTATGGATGTCTTCAAGAAACTGTCCATTAACATTCCTTTTGTTGAAGCATTGGAGCAGATGCCAAGATATGCTAAGTTCATGAAGGATATTTTGTCACGGAAGAGAAGGTTGGAAGATTTTGAAACAGTGGCATTGACAGAGGAGTGCAGTGCGGTGTTGCAACAGAAATTGCCTCCTAAACTGAAAGATCCGGGAAGTTTCACTATTCCATGCACTATTGGCAACCTTTCATTCAGCAAGTGTTTATGTGATTTGGGAGCTAGCATTAATCTCATGCCCTTGTCTGTTTTCAAGCAACTTGGTCTACCGGAGCCAAAGCCGACTAACATCTCTTTGCAGTTGGCTGATCGATCTATCACTTATCCTAGAGGCATAGTGGAGGACGTTTTGGTGAAAGTTGATAAACTCATATTTCCTGCTGATTTTGTTATCTTGGATTTTGAGGAAGATAAGAAGATTCCCATAATCTTGGGAAGACCGTTCTTGGCTACAGGAAAGACTTTGATTGATGTGCAAAAAGGAGAGCTTACAATGAGGGTGCAAGATCAGAGTGTCACCTTTAATGTGTTCAAGGCCATGAAATTTCCAACAGAGGATGAAGAGTGTTGCAGTGTGGAAATAGTTGATACAGGTCAGAGAAAGAAGTTTGATCAGTTATTGAGCGAGAAATCTGACACACATGTGCTAAAGCATCCTATCTGTGATTCCATTGCCAGTTCTTCGGTTCAAGATCTTTCGAAGGTAAAGCTTGGGAAACTTCCATCACATTTGAGGTATGTCCTTTTGAATAATGAGCTAGTGATTTTTGAAGAGGGGCATGATAACGTGTTGCGAAGGTGGAAAGCAGATGTTAAGGAAGAGGAAATTTTTGTTCAGCCAGTTGAGTCGGAGAAGCACTTTAGAGGTGTGAAGAAGAAAAAGAAGAAGATTTGGTCGTTGGGAAGTAAAATCAGATTGAAGTTTGACGAAAGAGTTTTGTGGAAAGCAAGCAATCAAGATGTCAACGTTCGTATGAATGGTTTTTCTGTTGAGAACGGTTCAGTTATTCTTTTGAAACCGCCATGATTTGAGGAAGTAACGTCAAGCTATTGACGTTAAAGAAGCGCTTCGTGGGAGGCAACCCATGCATTAGTGTAGGAAAAAAAAAATTGAGTGTTGTGTGAAAAAAAAAAAAAAATCAAAAAATCGGATTTTTGGTGTGTCACGCAGGAGGAAGCTGCGTTACAGGGCAGGTTGCGCGCCTGTTGCGCAACTTGCACCTGCGCAACTGCATTAGAGGCAAATTGCGGGGCAGACGCGCAAGTTACGCTGCCGTATCTGCATTGGAGGCAGTTTGCCCCTAACGCGAGCAGCTTGCGCGTGTTCCAGAGATGTGAAAATTTTGTCAGCGTGTTTTGTTCAGTGTGTGCGTGCTGTTGTGTACTTACATATAAAAAAAAAATCTTTTCAACCCCATTCTATTTATAACCCCATTCTCTCTAATTCTTTTCCTATTTCTATTTCAAAAACCTCCCATCTTTCCTCCAAAAATTCTAAACCTATTTCTATTCTAATTATTATTATTATTATTATTATTATTATTATTATTATTATTATTATTTTATTATTATTATTCTTATTATTATTATTATTATTATTTATTATTATTAGTATTATTATTATTATTATTATTATTATTATTATATTATTATTATTATTATTATTATTATTATTATTTTGTATATACCCACCTATACATACAAATCCAATTCCTCTTCTATTTATTTAAATCTCTAAAAATTCAATTCTAAAGAGGAATTAATTGCAAGTTCACCTCTTTGATTCGTATTGGGTAAATCTTTTTCTCTAATATTATTTTTATTACGAATTTGTGTTCTTGTCAATTGTGGGTTTTGTAGTATTCAGGCAAGGTGGCCAGTCTATGGAGCTCGTGCGCAATATCCTCCATCAGATTCATTCGAGGAGGGTGACTGCTTCGGTATTCAGATGGTGAGGTATGTTTTCTGCTATCCCTTGTATTTACTTCCATTCAATGCAGACATTGAATATTTTAAGTTTGGGGGTGGTTTGAGGGATTAGTAGTGTTGTTGTATTATTTGTTCATGTAGGATTTCATGCTTTGCATATTAGTAGTAGTAAATTATGCATTTATGTTCGTGTTATCTATGTTTGTTTCATATAGGACATTCTGTTTTTATGTTTGTATGTCATGTGAGTTCATAATAGTTTGCATTTGCACCCATGCTTGATAGGAATTTTGTGTTGTTGACGCTTTTGATTGAGAAGTGATATGCTTTGTTCTTGTGCACACACATACACTAGTAAGTTGAAGCTAGTAGACTTATTGAATGTTGTAAGTGATTAGAAGGACATGAATATGTGCAAGATGATTTAGTTTGCATGCTTTGAATACAAGTTGGTGCGTTAGAGAGATTTTGCTTGGGATTGAGTATGTTTTTCCACCAAGTGAGTTTTTGAGCCTTGTTGCATATTGCATATTTGCAATTTATTCGTTTGCTTGAGTGTCCACGGATTGTTTGCATTGCTAGCAGTTGTTTGAGGTCTTTCTTGAAACACATGACATTATTTGACGATTAAAATGATAAAGGCATTTAGGAATAACCACATATTTTCCCATATTACCATACCATGTTTACATGATCAATTAGTTAACCCGTTGAGCTTAATCCTATTTTTTCGGTGACATACCACATTACTTGCCGAGACCTTTTTCTTGTATTGGCCTTACATTAATTTGAACCCACATTGTCAAAGGCTAGTAGAGTGCTTAAGGGAGTAATAAGGTGTGTAAGGAGGGGTTTATTGTTGGTCTTACTTTTGGGGGAATTATTGAATATTGGGTTTGGTTATTTACTTGATAGTCGGCTTATGTAATAAAATTATGGGATCATTGTTATTGTTTATATTATTGTTTGTGTTCTATTTATCTCTCGGGAAAAAAAAACAAGAAAAAAAGAAAAAAAAAGAAAAGAAAAAAAAAAGTGAAAAAAAAATATGAAAAAAAAAGAAAAAAATATATATTATGAGAGCATGTTTGTGTTTGTTGTGATCCTATTTCAGTCGACTAGTCGAGTGTTTGTTTAGTAAAAATTATGTGGGGGGAAAAATATGGTGTTGTGTATGATGTATTATGGTACTTACTAGCTTTTGACACTTCACCTGTTTTGGCTTATTTGACATACCTTGTCCCTAGCCCCGTTACAACCCAATTAAAGACCTTTTGATTATCGTCATTGATGTATGTTGTGTTAAGAGTTAGATTGATACCAAATGTCAAGCGTGTTTATGATTTTGTTGGAATTGAGTGATACACTTACCCTTGTTCTTGAGTGAATATTCTTTTGTGAGTGGATTGTGAGTGTTTGCTTGTTCTTGCGTATGAGATCCCGAGTGTTGTCTCAAAGATGTGCTCTTGTAGGCTTAGCATGTTTACTAACTTATTCTTACACTTAACATGGGCTTGTGAGAACTTATGCATGTTCATTGAGTAGACTATGTGAATACTTGCACTTTCGACACCAAGACATTGCGTATTTACTTTGATTCTTAAGTTGATATGGCATGAGAGGATTTGAAGGTATGGTAGATTAGATTTATTGCATTTGCATATTAGTTGCATTCATGCATTGCATTGCATTGCATTAGGTTAAATGGATTTTGTGGGTACATTCGCTATAGGCCCTCACGAGACCTTACTCGTCCACTAGGGCTGCCTAGGGGTTTAAAGGGCTTGTTGCATATGCCAAATGCAACCGTGATCACCTACGGAAGTGGTACTAGTTAGTTAGTTAGTTGTAATTGTTAATGCTTGAGGACAAGCATCGGTTTAAGTTTGGGGGTGTGATAAGTGGATTTTATATCCACTTGAAACATTCTAAATCGGCTTAAATTGATTGTCTTAGGCTCAAGTTTTTTGTAGTTTTGATGTGTTTTGCTTAGTTGTGCAGGTTTACGAGAATGTTGATTAAGGTGGATGCTTCTATAATTTTTTGGGAATTAATTGATTAAAATTCGGATTTTCTGGGAAGGCTGCGCAGCTTATACTGTTTTGGCCATATCTGGAGTTCTGTAAGTCCGTTTTCAGCGATCTTACTGCCCACGCGAAGCTTGAGAGATTTTCTACAACCTGGGATAGGAAGCACGTGCAAGTAATGTGCTGAATTAATTCGCGCACGTATTCTTTGTGAAACATGGCTGGGAAATTACTGTTTTGCCTTTTTCAAGTTCTAATTATATTCCGGGCAGGTTTTAGCACCTTAATTAAATTCTAATTGTAATAGAAGATAAATTCTTGCTGGGCAAGAAAGCTAGAGCCTATTTAAACACATCCTACCATTGTAATAGAGATATACACAATATCATAGCTTTATTATTGTAACCAGCTTAGATCTGCAAGAGAGAAAAGGAGAGAAGGATTCAACGCTCGTGACAAGCAACGGATCAAGATCTACTTCATCTTTTGTTCTAGATTTGTTTTTCTCAAACTCTTGTTTATTAATATAATTACGTCTTTTATTCATATCTTGTTATTTACCATGTTTTCATCAAATCCCATGGTGACGAAAGGTTTAATTATGAACTAATCGTTGTCATGGGATCATAGTGGATTTATCTATGTAGCTTAGTAGTTTGCATGCCTTAAAGATTTATGCGTGGTGAATTCTTGATATCCTCGTATGGTTAATCTTAATGCTTTTGGATGTGTAGCTAACATCTAAATTGAATTGTTAATCTCTTGTGAAGCGAGAGTGGATCTTGAGATTTAGAACTTGCCATGCTAGCATAGGTTCATAATTGTTTATCAATATGATTCGTGGTATGAGATGAAAATACTTATACTGCCCTGTGTGATCTTTATGAATAACTTGTGCTTAAACCTTTATGTTTTCAAATTCTATAGAGATATAGGGTCTAAACATAATAGGTGCCTACTCATCTTCTATCTCTTTTGTGGATGTATGCGTAGATTGGTACTAGTATACCGAGAGGTAACTTTTACTCTTTTCGTGTTATTCGATCAGATTTCGAAACCATCGCATGTTTTAATTAAAGGCTGCAACTCTAAGTGAAGTAGATGATGAAACTAGGATTCCATGTTTTATTCTCATATTAGTAATTCGACTTTAATCTCTTTAATTAGTTAATCTTTAGTTTGATAATTAATTTAGTAGCTAATAAAAATCCAATTTGTTATTTGTCTTAGCAGTGGATAAAAACCATACATCGGTGCATAGGTACATTAATTGAATTGAACACCATTCTAGATCTCTGTGGGAACGAACTTGATTTAATCATATATTACTTGTGACAACGTGCGCTTGCGTAATTTTTGCATAACATCCTTTATGGTGCACAGTGGCTCTATATCAAGGATTGCTTTCATCTTGTCGGGGTTAGCTTCGATTCCTCGTTTCGAAACCATAAGACCCAAGAACTTTCATTATCCTCACAAACATCTATATCTTCAATTGGGAGGACTTGCCCCCCAACTCCATCAGGCCGTAATGCGGCTACATAGCAACTCCTTGCCATCTTTTGATCACCATTTTCTTCTCCGACTTCGTTCCTAGTTGGGAACTTCACCTTCATGTGGTAATTTGATGCTACAGCCTTAAAACGGGGAGTCCTTTCCCCCGAAGGATGATGATGACTGTTTGCACTAAATTACGTAAGCGTACGTGGTCACAAGTAATATAGAATAAAGTTGAGTTCGTTCCCACAGAGATCTGGTTTAGGTTTCAATTCAGTTAATGCACCTATGCAACAATGTATGGTTTTTATTCACTACTAAGACAATTAACAAATTTGGGTTTTGATTATCTAAAATTAACTAAAGCAAATTAACAAACTAAGAATTAATTAACTAATGAGAATTAAAAATCGAATTACTTATGCAAGAGAAAACATGGAATCCTAACTTCATTAAATACTTTGCTTAGATCTGACTCCTTTAATCACTATATGCAATGGTTATGATATCTAATCGGACAACACGAAACAAGTACACGCTACTTCTCAGTATACGAATACTAAACTAAACATACATCCACAAAAGAGATAGAAGATGAATAGACACCAATTATGCTTAGACCCTATATCTCTATAAGATTTGAAAACATGACGGTTGAAGAACAAGTTATCCACAAAGATCACATAGGGTATCATAATATCTATATTTACGCTATAAATCATGATGTTAAAACATCAACCTATCCTATGCTAGCATGGCAAGTTCTAAATCTCAAGATCCACTCTCGTTTCGCAAGAGATTAACAAATTAGATGTTAGCTATGCATCTAAATTCATAAAGCACAACCATACGAGGATATCAAATATACATCACACACAGATTTTTAAAGCATCGAGATACTAAATCTCCATAAATAACTCCATTAGAATCCATGACAACGATTAGTTCGTAATTGAACTTCTCGTCATCATGGGATCAAGTGAAACCATGATAATGAAAGGATCTTGAGGACTGGTAGTCATTCTATTTTCTCTATAGGAGCCCAAACCAGATTTATCTCGACCTTGCTTACCCATTAGAGCTCTGCTTTGTAGAAAATTACCTCCAGCCTCACCAATCTCCAGAGTTTGTTCACGAATTGTTGGTTTCCCAAAAATCATTTGCAATTTAGCAGACAATGGCTTCTGTACAACTTGTGTAGCAACAGAGGTTGTATTTACCTTCTTTGAAACTTTCTCTTCCTCACCAACTTTACCCTTCAGCTTCTGTTTAGTCTCTACTTCTGTTGGTTTTCTAGATATCTGTATCCTCTAATCAGCACCAACATTTTCTTTGATTATAACGCCTTTAAGAACAGGCCTAGGAGCTTTCACATTCTTTTTGAATTTGCTAGACTTCAGAGCTTTCTGATGTTCTTATTGTAGATTCTTCTCTTCAGCTTGAATGTCTGCAATAGTAACTCCTTCTTCATTTTCTTCAAGAAACAATCTAGCAGCCAATTCTTCATCAGTCTGTGTATTATCAGTGAATAGCAAACTCTGGGTCTTTGAAGTACCCTGAGCATCAGTATATATTCCATCAGACTTTGACTTAGAAGATTTGCCTGATTTTTGACTCATATCAGCTTTTGATTTTAAACTCTTTTGGTCATTTGCTCCTCCATCTCCAGCATCATCCTTCTGAGTCAGAGTTTAAGATTGCCTGCATTTTGACTTAGCAACTCTCTCCCCCTTTTTGACATCATCAGGAATTAAGATAAATGTAATTAGCTCCAAGGAGGTAGCAATGGAATCAATCTTTCCAGACAAGACAGTCTGATTTTCTTTAACTTTGCTTAGCCTTTTAATCAGAGTTTCTTGAGCTTTAGAGAAAGTCTGGATCTTTAGTTTGGTATCTTTCTCCATATTCATGTCTCTTTGCACAATTTCAGTTCTCAGATCAGTGATTGCCTTCTGAGAATTATCAAACCTTTCATTCAGAGTTTTGACTTGAACCATTGTTGCCTTTAGACATGAAAGAATCTCTGGATTTGGAATCTCTTTAGCAGATTGATGCATAAATTTAGCTGCTTTTTTTCTTGGAAAAACGCAATCCTCTTTATACCAATTCTCAGAGAATGTAGCAAAATACCCTGCTTCAATGTCATGTGTATTTTAAGGTTGAGAAAAAGGTGTGTGCTTTGTATCAATTTGCACTGGTACGCTCTGAGAAGAGCTAGATTCTTCACTTCCTTCATCTTCAACTTCAGCATTTGCATCTGCAACTGGATCAATCTCAGCAAAATGCACTTCAGCTTCAACATTCTCTGCAACAGTCTCTGCAGTTTTATCAGCAACATTCTCTGCAGGTTGTTCTTGAGTTTCAACAGACTTTGCATTATTACCTTGGTCAACTTCTTCAATAGTTTGGTGAGCATCAGAGAATAACTCAGTATGAGTTGCTACTGTTTCATCAATGACAACAGTAGGATGATCAGCTGCACCAGTTTCTCCAGAATTTGCAATGACAGGTGAGATAGGAACACTAATAGAATCAGAGAATGGTATGAATGTTTCAACAAAATCATCCATAACAGAAAAACCATCTCTGTTTTCTTCATCCATTGGTACATTCTCAGTTGTATGAGCAGCTTCTTCTACAGTCTGTACCTCAATAGTAGGTATTTCCTGAGAAATCACCTCTAGAGCTTCAACATTGACCTCTTCATCAGATTCAGCAATTATCAATCTTCTCCTCTTGTATGTAAGCACCTCAGCTACCTCTTCTTCTTCAGAGGAATCTTCTACAACAGATGGAGATGAAGGCCTGTTTGCTCTTTCCTTTGGAGCCCTCTTAACCCTTTTGATAGCAATATGCTTGGTTCTACATCTCTTCTTTGGTTTAGCCTGTGGAAGAGGTGGTTGTTTTTCAGGTTGAGGATGAGTGGTTGCTGGTGTGTCAGTGTTTGTGTGGTGTGGAGGTTCAGTATTTGGTTCATAAATTTCAGGTTGAGTGGGTTGAGGTTGATCAGTGTTTGTGGGTTGTACAGGTTCAGAGTTTGCAGGTGGTGATAGTGTAGGCTCAGGCTGTTGTGGTTCTTGAGGTTGATTGAGAAAGTTTTGAAGGGCAAGGGGTAAAAACAAAGCAGGTAATTCCCCCTTGGTTGCATCCTTGTTTGTCAAATCATAGTATATTCGCTTATTGACTTTAAAAGGCTGAATAACATCATCCTCAGCAATCACAATACCAGGCACACAAGCAGTAAACAATAATTGACAAAATCTAGCAAAGTAGACAGTAGTAGACTCTGACAATCTATCACCTATGTTCATTAAAACAAGTCTACCAAAATCAAAATTACTGCCATAGAGAAGAGAATACCCAATGTGTAGACTGTCAGTAGGGATAGCATCCCAGTTTGTGACTTTCTTCCCAAAGGCCCTTGTTATGCAATCGAAGAAGAAACTCCACTCCTTCCTCAGTTGTGGCCTCTTCACTGATCCAAGTTTTGCTAAAGGACCTGAATACCCAATTTGCTACAACATCTCTCTTAGATGTATCTCACCAACAACACTGTATGAGGAGTGTGTATCGAAACCCATGATTTCTCTGACTGTAGTTGGAGTAATCACATACTCTATTTCTTCATGTGTGAATATGATTGAAGGAGTCCCATTCTCTCCTCCATCGTCCTAAGTAGAGTTCTGCCAGAAGGAAACAATCTGTGTGGCAGAGAGTGTTGGTGGTTCAACTAGAGCTTGACCAATTTCCGAATCCCTCAAGAAATTCTGAATCAGATGAAACGCCTCTGGAACGTTTGCATTGTCCAATGAGGCTGCATAATTATTAGAAACGAACAAGAACCCTTGAGCAGTAAAAGCTTTGGTGGCCATTAGAATCGATATTAGAAGAAAATATTAGAGAAAAATATGTGTATGGAAGGTGTTTGTGAAAATGCGCAAGAGAGAATAGAATAACTGAGAGTAATTGTGTATGCAAAGTAACTGTGAGTGGGTGTGTAAGTGGGTGAGTGAATATGAACCGTTTAAGTGAAATGATTAGATATGTAATTAAAAATTAAAACCAATCGTTTTAACATTAATACATGCAACCAGTTACCATGTGTGAGTGGGACACGATCCTAGAGAAATGTGTGAGTGGGACACGCGGCACATATCTAATGGAACAACTATGCATACTCAGTAATTATAGCAATAATTACTGCTACTCTCTCTCCTATTACCAATACACTTTAACACTCTAATACTGATCAATAGTTGGCAGTTAACACCTTTTACCCCACGTATAGAAATTGTTTGAAATAAAATATTACCTTAGAGTACTAGACAAAAAATCATCAGTGTTTGTCAATTCTCTAACTTTATTATTGTAACCCTTTCAAAAACTGCACAGGTGTGAATAAATGTGTGTGTATAGCAGAGTTTACCAATTCAATTTTTAGAGCATCTAATTTTTCATAAAATCCATAAAATAAATCAGTAAACACTGGATGCACAAACTCTCATTGTAAACACTGAATGTATGATGAATGCTAAACTCTATAGAAAATTTATATACAGAAACTCTGAACTAACTTATACCCCCTTTCTAACTAAATTTTTTTTTTTAATCAAAGGTTGTAACTAGTCACCAAAAATCCTATAATTTTAGCCCTTATCATTCTGATAAGTTCCTGGGTCTTCCTAATCTCTGACCAGTCACCAAAAATCCTATAATTTTAGCCCTTATCTTTTGATAAGTTCCTGGGTCTTCCTAGTCTTTGACTAGTCACCAAAAAATAGAGAATTTTAGCCCTTATCTTCTGATAAGTTCCTAGTTCTTCCTAGTCTTTGATTAGTCACCAAAAATTAAAGAATTTTAGCCCTTACTTTTTACCAGCAAGTTCCTGGGTCATCCTCGAACAACATAATCAGAAAGAAATTCTAACATCTTATATACAATTTCTTTGGGGGGTTTACTAATTACAGCATCTAACTAAACAGAGTTTAACTAACAGAGTTTAGAAGTCATCAACATCAAAAGTTATTCATGAGAGGCAATGCACACAGTATTTACAGAGTTTAGGATAAATAAACTAAGAGATGCTATAAATATGAAACAGTATCATGCTGTGTTAATTTTCTGCACAGTCTAAGATTAGATCACAAATAACTTAGAAAGATTCAAGATTAATTACTGAGAATCATACTTCATACAGATTTCTTCATCGGTGTTCATATCAGACAATAACATTATCAGAGTTTATCAGTGTATATCCAACATGTCAACAGTGTAAGACCTACAGAGCATGCTAACAGAGTTTAACAGTATACGAACAGAGTTTGCATAGCAGAGTTAATCAACAGAGTTCACATAACATTTAACATATCACAGAAATATGAGCAACATATTACATAAGTAAGTTTTGAGTCTAACCATAATCTCTAGTCAAAACCAGAGATCATTCCTAGTTCATTTACCAGTCTTGTAAATGTAGCTTCACTCAATGGCTTGGTGAAGATATATGCAAGCTGTTGTTCTGTAGATGTTAACACAAAATCACGCAAGTGCACGTGGTCACAAGTAATACAGATATAAATCAAGTTCGTTCCACAGGATCTGGTTTAGGTTTCAATTCAGTTGATGTACCTATGCAACAATGTATGGTTTTAATTCACTGCTAAGACAATTAACAAGATTGGGTTTTGATTAACTAAAAATAACTGAAAAGCAAATTAACAAACTAAGAATTAATTAACTAATAAGAATTAAAACTGATTACTTATATGAGAATAAACATGGGATCCTAACTTCATTAAATACTTCACTTAGAGTTGACGCCTTTAATTAATGCACGTGATGGTTTTGATATCTAATCAGACAACACGAAACAAGTAAACGCTACTTCTCAGTATACGAATACCAAACTAAACATGCATCCACAAAAGAGATAGAAGATGAATAGACACCAATTATGCTTAGACCCTATATCTCTATAAGATTTGAAAACATAATGGTTGAAGAACAAGTTGTCTATTAAGATCACATAGGGCAACATAATATCTCTATTTACGCCACAAATCATGATGTTAAAACATCAACCTATCCTATGCTAGCATGGCAAGTTCTAAATCTCAAGATCCACTCTCGTTTCACAACAGATTAACAAATTAGATGTTAGCTACGCATCTAAATACATGAAACATAACCATACGAGGATATCAAGAATTCACCACACGTGATCTTTAAAGCAATCAAACTACTAAGCTACATAGATAAATCCGTTAAAATCCCATGACAACGATTAGCTCATAATTGAACCGTTCATCATCATGGGATTTGATTAAAACATGATAATAAACAAGATATGGAAGAAAGAAGCAATAATTTTAATAAAACAAAGAGTTAAGAAAACAAATCTATAATCCAGAATAACACAAAAGATGAAGTAGATCTAGATCCGTTGCTTGTCACGAGCGTTGAATCCTTCACTCCTTTTCTCCCTTGCAGATCTAAGCTATGATACAATAATAAAAACGATAATCTGATTTACAATGCTAAGATGTGTTTAAATAGGCTCTAGATTTCTTGCCCAGCAAGAAATTACCTTCTATTACAATTAGAATTCAATTAAGGTACTACAAAATGCCCAAAATACAATTAGAACTTAAAAAGGGCAAAACAGTAATTTCCCTGCTCCCATTAGTCTGTTTGTCACGCTGCCTGCGCCCACCATGTACAGCCTGTGCATGGAAGACCTGTTCCCTGTTGTAGAAAATCTCCCAAGCTTCGCGTGGACAGTAAGATCGCTGAAAACGGACTTCTAGAACTCCAGATATGGCCAAAACAGTGTAAACTGCGCAACCTTCCCGGAAAATCCGAATTTTAATCAATTTAACCTCCAAAAATGACAGAAGCATCCACTATAATCAACATTCTTGCAAACCTGCACATTTACACAAAACACATCAAAACTATAACAAACTTGAGTCCAAGACAATCAATTTAAGCCGATATGGAACGCTCCAAGTGGATATAAAATCCACTTATCACACCCCCAAACTTAAACCGATGTTTGTCCTCAAGCATAAACAATTACAACTAACTAACTAACTAACTAGTACCACTTCCGTAGGTGATCACGGTTGCATTTGGCATATGCAACAAGCCCTTTAAACCCCTAGGCAGCCCTAGTGGACGAGTAAGGTCTCATGAGGGCCTATAGCGAATGTACCCACAAAATCCATCTAACCTAATGCACTGTAATGCATGAATTCAACTAATATGAAAATGCAAAGATCCCCTTCAAACTAACCAAAATCAACTAGCAAGCAAATATCTCAAAGAATGCAACTAAATCCAAATAGAGCTCGACTAAGTCCCCGTATACTAACAATACATGACAGAAACGTGCGTGTGTGCGATGCTCATCAGAAATACTCCCAACACTAGGTCAAAAATCATACCTATTTTTCGCCAAGACAATCATAGGTTTATAAATAGAATAGACTGTAGACACTTCATAACTTAAAAACACCGCCATCCTCATTCAAGTTAGCCAGGAATTCATGCTTTATTACTACGCTACGACACATATACAATACGCATGCTTATTTAATCGTGCAATGAATGAGATCCCAAAAGGCTTATACAATAATACCCATGTAGCGAGTGTTAGGTCAGCAATCTCAAACCACAAGGGCTTTAGGTTACTAGGACTAAGTCCCCTCAGACTTAATTACTCGAGTATTAAAGAGCTCACTCGTGGTTAATTTTGCATTTAACAATTGAAACTGTTGACTTTTTTTTCTTTTTTTTTCTGAATTTTTTTTTCATGCAATCTGGAATGAGAATTCTCATTTCCAACCCTAGACTACTCATATAAATATGAGCTGGCTACTAGCCAATTGACACCTAGCCATTATTGAAAAATATTTACAACTAGCATGAAATCCCTGGTTTCTCTCAAACTTAGACTTTAGTGCTCCTACGCCATCAAGGGAATAACGAAAATTCTAAATATAATCAAGTGATTAAATCTCAAAACATCCAAACAAGCATGACCCTAACCTAGCCCAAAAGCACCCAATGAGACTGTGTAAAAGTTTTGTTCCCGTAACATGCAAGTCAATTTCATAGGAACTATAAATCAACCATCTACTCATCATTACCACACTCAATTAAACATCTACCTACCAATCAGAATCAGCTCGTCCTAAGGGATCATGCAGTATGCATGCCATGAAAATGCAACTAACATGAACTCACATGGTATACGAAAAAAAAATTAAAAAAAATAGAATGTCCTATATGAAACAAACGTAGATAACATAAATAAACATGCATGAATTACTACTATTATGCAAACATGATATCCTATATGAACACATAATACAACAACAACTACTAATCCCCCAAACCACCCCCAAACTTAAAATATTCAATGTCCGCATTGAATGGAAGTAAATACGAGGGAAAGCAGAAAACATACATACTCGTCCTACGAACCAAATCCGAATGGGTGACCGGCAAAAACCCTCTTTCTTTAGTAATCGACCTCGCCATCAATTTATCATACTCGTTTTGAGCTTCCACCAACACAAATTTCTCCCCATTACCTCCACTAGCATCCTCATCCGAGGTTGGACGGGTACTAGTATTACCTCGTTGATGCTTAGGTGTCATATAAATCAATACCCAACTCACAAAATTCACCAAAATCCACAAAAAATTCGAACTCACAAATACCCCCAAATAATCAAGAACACACAACCCTAATAATGCCAGAACACAGTTCCTAATATCAAAATAAAAGGAAGAAATATACCCCAAATACGAACCGGAGAGGTGAAGCTTGCAATTAAAAATCCCCCAAACTTGAATCTTGAAGCCTTGAAATTGATTGTAGGATATATAATTGGAATGGGGTAGGATTTGTGTGTATATATAGACGGGTATATAGATTTGGGAAAAAATAAAAATAAAAAATAAAATAAAATAAAATAATTTGAAATAGGAGATGGATTGGGAATAATTTGGAATTAATATAAGACTAGAATTAGGATTTTAGGTGGAGAAAATAATTAGAAAAGGGGTTGGAATTGATTTAGGAGATGATTTTTTTTTTTAAATATGTTTAAAACATACACACGTACATAAACTTACCTGGACAGAATGTTGAGCTCGACATGGTGGGCTGTGCGCGACATGGCACGTGAAAATGACTGTTGCACATTTTTTTTATAAAAGACAACACACAGTCGTGTACTACTCTTGTAACCTACCTCCTGGACAGAAATTTTGCCAGGACATGGCGAGCGGTTGGCGCTACGGCTCGTGTAATTCACTGTCTGATTTGATTATTTTTTTTTTTGAAAAAAAAAAAAAAAAAAAAAAAGTAAAACCAAAAGTAATACAACTAACCTTCCTGGACAGAAACTTTTGGAGGCTGTGTCGCTCGTCTGGCGTTGCGGCGCGAGTAAGTCCCTGTTAAATTTTTTTTTTTTTTTGGAAAAAAAAAAAACAAGCCTACGCCCCTACTAAAATATACAATCGATTTGGGTTGCCTCCCAAAAAGCGCTGTCATTAATGTCATTTAGCCGAACAAATATGATTCAAATCATGGTGGCTCGAAGATCGCATTCGACTTGTCCTTATCAGAAGGACCATTCACCCATTGTCTGACCACCTTCTTGCTACATTCCCACATCTTTTCTAAATCAAAATTCACTTTGACTCTTCCTCCAATCGATTTTTTCTTTGTCTTCTTCACACCTCTAAGGTGTTTATGCTTCACAGTTGATTGATATGAACAATCTTCTACCTCATCATCCATGATCAACCTTCTTAATACATTATCTGGACACACTTTAAAAATAACCAACTCATCATTCAGAAGGACATACTTCAAACGGGATGGAAGTTTTCCGAGCTTGACATTCGAGAGATCTCGAACTGAAGAACTGTCAATGGAATCACTGATGGGATGCTTTATCATGTACGTGTCCAATTTTTCGCTCGACAACTGTTCAAACTTCTCTCTCTGACCCGTATCAACCATTTCCACACTGAAACACTCTTCATCCTCTGTCGGAAATTTCATGGCCTTGAACACATTAAAGGTGACATTCTGATCTTGTACCCTCATTATAAGCTCTCCTTTTTGCACATCGATCAAAGTACGACCCGTAGCTAGAAAAGGCCTTCCCAAGATTATGGGAATCTTCTTGTCTTCTTCAAAATCTAGAATCACAAAATCGGCAGGAAATATGAGCTTATTAACCTTCACTAAGACATCTTCTACTATACCCCTCGGATACGTGATAGATCGATCAGCCAACTGCAAAGAAATGTTAGTTGGCTTCGGCTCCGGTAGACCAAGTTGCTTGAAAATAGACAAGGGCATAAGATTAATACTAGCTCCCAAATCACATAAGCATTTATCAAAAGACAACTTCCCAATGGTGCATGGAATTGTAAAGCTTCCTGGATCCTTAAGTTTAGGAGGTAATTTCTGTTGCAACACCGCACTGCACTCCTCTGTCAATGCCACTGTTTCAAATTCTTCCAACCTTCTTTTCCGTGACAAAATATCCTTCATGAACTTTGCATATCTTGGCATCTGCTCCAATGCTTCAACAAAAGGAATGTTAATGGACAGTTTCTTGAAAACATCCATAAACTTTTGAAACTGTTTTTCATGACCTTATTTCTGCAAACGTTGAGGATATGGAGGAGGAGGATAGATCTGATTGTTCTCTGTAGACTGCTTTGGAGTAGATTTTTCAATAGGTTCCTTGCTTTTTTCTACTTCACCATCTAGCTGATCAGCTCCCAAGTCAGAATTCTTAATTTCAGGCACTGCCGATTTTTCAACTTGTTGATTCTACACTTCTTCATCTTCCTTAGTGGCTGATTTAGGATCTGATGTAACCTTTCCCGATCTCAAAGTCACTACTTTCACCTGTTCATGGACCTCCCTCTTGCCTGGATTAACCTCCGTATCACTTGGAAGAGTTCCTTGTTGTATATTTAGTAAGGCACTTGTAAGCTGTCCCAACTGGTTCTCCAAGGTTTTGAGAGAAACTGCCTGGCTTTTAACCATCATCCTCAACTCTTCCATCTCTAATTTTTCATTAGAAGATTGTCCCGCATTAGCCTGGGGCTGTTGCTGCTGAAATCCCGGAGGTTGATAAGGTTGCCTTGGAGCATACGGCTGTTGATAGCCTTGATTGAATGGCTTCACTTGCTGTCCCTGAAACTGCTGATACGGCTGAGGTTGTTGAGCACCTTGATTATTGCTCCAGCTGAAATTGGGATGATTCCGATTATTAGGATGATAAGTGGCTGGAACTGGTGCAGCAGGTCTCTGGAAATTACTCACGAACTGTGCTGATTCAGAAGAGATAGCACACTGATTCGTCTCATGTGCGCCCACACATAGCTCACAAACACTAGCAACCTGCTAAACTCCATAATTTGCAAGAGAATCCACCTTCATAGTTAAAGCCTTCAACTGAGCTGCAATAGCTGAAGCTGCATCCACTTCAAAAATACCTGCTACCTTGCCTTGAGAAAGCCTCTAGGTTGGATTCTGATATTCATTGGCAGCCATTGTCTCAATAAGATCATAAGCTTCATCATAACTCTTAGCCCATAGAGCTCCACCTGATGCTGCATCTAGCATAGGCCTAGACTGTGCTCCCAACCCATTGTAGAAACTATTAATAACCATCCAGTCAGGCATGCCATGATGTGGACACCTACGAAGCATCTCCTTGTATCGTTCCCAAGCCTCACACAAAGATTCTCCATATTGCTGTTGAAATTGAGTTAGCTGGTTCCTTATTGCTGCAGTTTTCGCCATAGGGAAGAATTTCTTAAGAAACTTCTGAGCAAGATCCTCCCATGTAGTAATGAAACCAGGTGGTAAAGAGTGTAACTATCCCTTAGCCTTATCCATCAGAGAGAATGGGAAAAGTCTCAATTTGATAGCATCATCCGATACACCATTAAACTTGAAAGTATCACAGATCTCGATAAAGTCCCGAATATGCATGTTAGGGTCCTCCATAGAAGCACCCCTAAACTAAACCGAATTCTGTACCATCTGAATAGTGCCCGGCTTGATTTCGAAGTTATTAGCCGTGATGGCCGGCCTGATAATACTAGACTGGATGTCATTGATCTTCGGCTGAGAATAGTCCTTCAAAGCCTTAGCTGCTGCTGCATCACCCATCTCGACTGTAGTTGCAGATTTCTCTTCTTTATTCTCTTTGTTCTCTCCAAGATCGTCTTCCGCCAGTTCTTCTATACGAGCTTGCAAACGTGTTCGCATACAAACTCAAGTACCTGAAACACCACGAAACAAACAAACTAAATAAGAAATCCGAGTTAGTGAACGCTAACGACCACTATTGACGAGCACATAAACTAAAAATAAAACACCGATGATCCCCGGCAGCGGTGCCAAAAACTTGTTAACACAAAATCACGCAAGTGCACGTGGTCATAAGTAATACAGATATAAATCAAGTTCATTCCACAAGATCTGGTTTAGGTTTCAATTCAGTTGATGTACCTATGCAACAATGTATGGTTTTAATTCACTTCTAAGACAATTAACAAGATTGGGTTTTGATTAACTAAAAATAACTGAAAAGCAAATTAACAACCTAAGAATTAATTAACTAATAAGAATTAAAACTGATTACTTATATGAGAATAAACATGGGATCCTAACTTCATTAAATACTTCACTTAGAGTTGACGCCTTTAATCAATGCACGGGATGGTTTTGATATCTGATCAGACAACACGAAACAAGTAAACGCTACTTCTCAGTATACGAATACCAAACTAAACATACATCCACAAAAGAGATAGAAGATGAATAGACACCAATTATGCTTAGACCCTATATCTCTATAAGATTTGAAAACATAATGGTTGAAGAACAAGTATTAAGATCACATACGGTAGCATAATATCTCTATTTACGCCACAAATCATGATGTTAAAACATCAACCTATCCTATGCTAGCATGGCAAGTTCTAAATCTCAAGATCTACTCTCGTTTCGCAAGACATTAACAAATTAGATGTTAGCTACGCATCTAAATACATGAAACACAACCATACGAGGATATCAAGAATTCACCACACGTGATCTTTAAAGAAATCAAACTACTAAGCTACATAGATAAATCCGTTAGAATCCCATGACAACGATTAGCTCATAATTGAACCGTTCATCGTCATGGGGTTTGATGAAAACATGATAATAAACAAGATATGGAAGAAAGAAGCAATAATATTAATAAAACAAAGAGTTAAGAAAACAAATCTATAATCCAGAATAACACAAAAGATGAAGTAGATCTAGATCCGTTGCTAGTCACGAGCGTTGAATCCTTCACTCCTTTTCTCCCTTGCAGATCTAAGCTATGATACAATAATAAAAATGATAATCTGATTTACAATGCTAAGATGTATTTAAATAGGCTCTAGATTTCTTGCCCAGCAAGAAATTACCTTCTATTACAATTAGAATTCAATTAATGCACTAAAAACTGCCCAAAATACAATTAGAACTTAAAAAGGGCAAAACAGTAATTTCCCTACTCCCATCAGTCTGTTTGTCACGCTGCCTGCACCCACCACTTACAGCCTGTGCATAGAAGACCTGTTCCATGTTGTAGAAAATCTCACAAGCTTCGCGTGGACAGTAAGATCGCTGAAAACGGACTTCTAGAACTCAAGATATGGCCAAAACAGTGTAGACTGTGCAACCTTCCCGGAAAATCCGAATTTTAATCAATTTAACCTCCAAAAACGACAGAAGCATCCACTATAATCAACATTCTTGCAAACCTGCACATCTACACAAAACTCCTCAAAACTATAACAAACTTGAGTCCAAGACAATCAATTTAAGCCGATATGGAATGCTCCAAGTGGATATAAAATCCACTTATCAGTAGACACAAAATGAAGCTCAATGTTTCCTTCCTCTACATGTTCTCTGATAAAGTGGTACCTTATGCTGATGTGCTTGGTCATTGAGTGTTGTACTGGATTACCTATCATAGCAATAGCACTTTGATTATCACAGTAAATAGGAATTTTACTGTACCTTAATCCATAATCCAGCAATTGATTCTTCATCCATAGAATCTGTGCACAACAGCTACCAGCTGCAATATACTCTGCTTCAGCTGTAGATGTAGAAATTGATTTCTATTTCTTGCTATACCGAGAAACAAGTCTGTCACCCAGAAATTAACTTCCACTGGTGCTTTTCCTATCTATCTTACAGCCTGCAAAGTCTGCATCAGAGTAACCAAGTAGCTTGAAATCTGATTCTCTAGGATACCACAGACCTAAGTTAATGGTGCCCTTGAGATACTTGAAAATTCTCTTCACAACTGTTAGATGTGGTTCTCTGGGGTCTGCCTGAAACCTTGCACAGAGACAGGTTGCATACATGATATCAGGTCTACTTGCTGTCAGATAAAGAAGGGACCCTATCATGCCTCTGTAGCTTGTCATATCTACTGAAACTCCTGTGTCTTTGTCCAACTTTGTTGCTGTTGCCATGGGAGTTGATGTAGATGAGCAGTCAATTATACCAAATTTCTTGAGAAGATTTCTGGTATATTTTGCTTGATTTATGAAAATCCCATCATCTGTTTGCTTCACCTGTAGGCCTAGAAAATAACTAAGATCTCCCATCATACTCATTTGATACCTGGATTGCATGAGTTTGGCAAACTTTGTATAGAGTTTATCATTAGTAGACCTAAAAATTATATCATCAACATATATTTGAACTAAAAGCAAGTCACTCCCTGATTTAAAGTAGAACAGGGTTTTATCAATTGTACCTCTGTGGAACCCACTTTCTAGAAGAAATTGAGCTAGAGTTTCATACCCTGCTCTTGGTGCCTGCTTAAGTCCATAGAGTGCCTTATCTAGCCAGTAGACATAATCTGGATATTTGGGGTCCACAAATCCTGGTGGTTATTCAACAAACACTTCTTCTTCAAGCTTCCCATTCAGAAAAGCACTTTTCATATCCATCTGAAATACCTTGTGAGAGGCATATGCTAGAAAAATTCTTATTGCCTCCAATCTTGCAACTGGAGCAAAAGTTTCATCATAATATATTCCTTCTTGCTGTGAATAGCCTTTTGCCACAAGTCTTGCCTTGTTCCTTGTAACAATTCCTTCACTGTCAGTTTTGTTTCTGAAGACCCATTTTGTACCAACAACAGATCTATTCTTTGGTCTTGGTACAAGGGTCCAAACTTCATTCCTTTCAAATTCATTCAACTCCTCCTGCATTGTTGTTATCCAGTCAGCATCTTGAAGAGCTTCTTGTACCTTCTTTGGTTCAGATTGAGACAAGAATGCATGAAACTGGCATTCATTTGTTGTAGCACTCCTTGTCCTTACTTTTGCATCTGGATCACCAATAATTAAATCAGGTGTGTGAGATTTTGTCCATTTCCTAGCTGAAGGCAAATGGCTTCTCTCAAAATTTGATCCTCCCCCTTGATCCATGCTCTCATGATTTTCTTGTTGCCTTTCTTCATTCTCTGAGGCTCCCCCTGAATTTGACTGCTCAGAGTTTGAATTGTCAGATTTTGGACTTTCAGAGTTTGAGTCATCAAAGTTTGATCCAGATTTTTCAGTTGACTCATTATTAGTATTTGAGTCATCACTTTGAAGTGATTCTTCATGCTCCCCCTCAACTGGTTCTCCCCTTGTTTGTGTCTGAGAAGTTTCTTCAGTGTTTACCAGTAGAGGTTCAGAGTTTGCTTCAACAGAGTTTGTCAGATCAGATTCATCAGAGTTTACTTCATCAGAGATTAAGTCTTCATTTTCAAAGTGCAGAAAACTCTTGCTTGACTCCTCTGTTCTTGCAGAATTCTTCCACTGTTACATTCCTGAATTCAGTTCCATTATCACTCCTGATTATCTTGACTTTGTGTTTTGATCCTTTGTCCAGTAGCTTCACATGCTCCATCAAAGTTAATGCAGTTTCATCCTTCTTTGCTAGAAAATACACCCAAGTGTATCTGGTGTGTTCATCAACAATGACTAAAGCATATTTCTTTCTTCCAATTGACAAGACATTCACTGGTCCAAAGAGATCAACATGTAGAAGATGATAAGGATCAACAATTGAAGATTCAGACTTGCTCTTGAAAGATGACTTCCTTTGTTTGGCCTTTGACAGGAATCACACAGGCCATCAACATTTAATAAAGACTTTGGAAGTCCTCTTACAAGATCCTTTCTTATCAACTCATTAATGTTGTTTAGATTCAGATGAGAGAGTTTCTTATGCCACTTCCAACTCTCTTCACTAGACATTCTTGTAGACAGGCACACAGCTTTTCCATCAGAGTTTGTTGACAATCTTATTTCATAGATATTATTGCGCCTGTATCCAACTAGAACAACTTTCCCTGTAGATTTACTGATGATTTCACAGTATTCAGGCTGAAAATCTACACGATATCCTTTGTCACATATTTGACTCACAGATAGCAGATCATGCTTGAGTCCTGGTGTGACAGCCCCAAATCCGGGGTCATAAATCTGGGCCATCACGGACCAATTTCCATTCAATATCAATATCCCTTGGGTCTTTTTTTTTATATCATTTAATGCTTAAACAGTCGACCCCACACTAATGAATACACACACACACCAGTCATATGCTCAGTGAACAACATTTACCATAATAAAAGTTTAGAGTTGAAAGTTAAAAGAGTTATTACAAACCAGGATCATACTTAAGTACATTGTTGAATAACACTTCGACATGAAGCGTTTCAACAACCAAAAGTTTATTACATGTCTTCATACTTAATTATACATAAGCCCTTAGAACCCGTCTGCCTCATCACTACCTCCGGGATCGATGCTAACGTGCCCTCAGAAAGTCGCCTTCCCCTTACCCTCTTGCGGGGCGTTCTGCGAAGTATTGGCATACCTAGCTGTATATAGATAAGTAGCAAGAGTGAGCTATAATAGCTCAGCAAGATAATATTATAAACTAGAATTTAAAATGTAACCAAGTATACATGTATATACATATGTAAGCGATAACCAATTATAAACTTTAAGAAGAATAAAACTCTTATTTAATAATACATCATCCACTTACTATTATAAGAAAGAAATCTAGGATAATATAGTATCAGTTTCTCTTCTTAAATAATATACAATCAATATACCCTTTCAGTGTAATATTTCAAGATAATATGAATACTTGAATAAATCTCTCACTATCATCTTCTCATTTCCTTCTTATACAACAATTTTATAAATTAATATAAAATCAGTTTCTCTTCATCTATAACAATAATTCCATCGTTTCATATCATTCTCCCTTTTCAGTATACCAATCTGACTTTATCATTGATTCTTTATTCAAATATTTTGGGGGTTTTCACTGTTGCCGAATACGTGAGGCACGATGATCAGTCGTCCTCCGTACCCATCCCTTTTTACTACCGGTAGAAGGAGGAAGGTACACCACTACATCCCCCTGGAGGAAGGTACACCACTACATCCTCCTTCGGCAACTCTTGGGCCGAATTAAAATATTGATTGCTGGACTGTGCAGCACACAGCCTCCTACGCTTTTTTGTTGCTATCCCCCCCTTTTTGTCAAATCGTTATTCTATTTACTAAATGTCATTCCACATTTCCATTTTCTCGCTTTCATTTCCATATATCATTCACTCATCTCATTTCCATTCTCGCACATTATTTCTATAAAATATATACATAACATAATACTTTGATTATGATTCAGACATCTCTTTTATATTCAAGAATTCAAATATGCTTTTATATCCATAACATATTCCGTCTACTTTAAGAGTAGTAATTAATAATCAAATAATATTTATTAAACCACTAACACTAAAAAGAATATTTTTAATATAGTATTATAAACCATATAACCCTAGATAACAACTGATACCATTCTCTTCCATATCTCTTTAGTTTCCCAAAATCAAGGAAATATATTCTTTGCAACATAACAACAATAGCATCACATATATATATTCCATAATATCATTTTTATTCCGAGGATAAATAATCTTCAAAGTAGGGATAGAAGAATCTTGCCTCTGTTCCGGTATCCTGACAGTATGGTTTGGGGCTCTTCCGGAGTTTCTATAAACACAAAATGACCGTCGTTAGAATACCACATCTCTTACCCACTACATTCTTATATAACAAGACCCTTTACACTTCAATATATGTTTAACGTATTACTATTACCCCAAAGGTTCAAGAACTTCATCATTTATAGTCTCAATCGAAGTTTCAGGGGTTTTCACCATTTCCCCTAACGACCACACTTAACTGTAAAAATTCTCAGAAAATATGGATTTCGAATTTTAATGTAAGGTCAACTGTCAAGGGTCCTCTGACCACCCTACTACACTATCCCAAAATTTCGTGGCTTATAAAGATGTCTAAGTATGGTAACTTTAACCTCAAAGTTGATACAATTACGTTTTCTCGGTTATCGAACGTCTTTCACTAAAACTGACTTTTCTCCTAAACCGTTCATCAGATTTTAACGCACCTTATATCAAAACGATCTATGAACTAAGCTCTATCATTTCATGGTCAATTGGTAACCTAGGCAGTGAGGTACCGTACGAATACAGGGGTCACAAAACAGGGCAGATTGCTATCCTATCGAAAATCGGGCATTATAACTGCTGTACTTTCGTACTTTCCATAAATCCAACTCCTCCAAATCAATTATCAAACACAATAATCATCACCTACACCATGTGGTCTTCATTACCAGCCATGGTTACAAGCCCAAACACCTCCATATTTAACTCAAACCACTTACAAACACATATAACATCATAATCTTAATCTTTACACCACTTAATCACTAAACACAACCATATCCATCATAAATAACCAAAGACAAGAGTGATTATACCTTCTTGAAGCTTTAAAGATCCTTAATAAACCTTGATATATCCTTAAACCACCTTATCTTAGCTTGAATCAACTAAAAGAACCATGAAAATCAAGTTAGTTTCTTAGAAATTACTATTCATCACTATTCATCATCAACTTCAATGATTTTATTACCTATGCAAATGATGTTGGTTGGCCTTGAAATTTTGTAGATGATCCTTCCTAACCTCCAAGCATCTTCACAATTTTTCCCTTGATTTAATGTTGATGTTTGCTAGGGTTTTGGTTTTGATTTTCTTTTTTTTTTCTTTATGGCCGAATGGTGTTGTAAGAAAGGGGGAGAGAGTTTTGTGTTTTTTTCTAATCTTATCTTGGTTTAATCTTGTTAATCTAGCTTGTCTTGGAAGCTTAGTTGATATTTACATGGTTAAATGACTAATCTACCCTTAAAATGGTGTTAGTGGAATGTGACATCATCTTGATGATCTAATAATCCTTTTTTTTTTTGATTTTCCTAAGTAATTTGCTAGCACTCTTGGTAATAATAATATGGTATGTATCCTTGTTATATTACTAATCTTGGTTGCTTAATCTCCATATTCGTCTAATTGTGATTCGTTCCGAATGTACCTCATTATCTCAGTGGTTTTGAAACCATTTACGAATCCAATTTCCCTTGGCATTCTCTTAACTTAATAATCCTTTGGTTTAACCTAAATTCACTAATCCCTCAATATATAATTCTTATAATATTTCCATGCTCCTTAATATCCAATAGAAGCTTATTCGAAATCAAAATCCTCAAAATCCATGTTTCAGGAATTTCTGAAATCTAACGTCATTTCGAGTCACTTATTTCCATTGTACAACACTAATATGGTTTCTGTTTATTCATTTTATGTTTCCATTATAGAGTACCTATATACCATTTCTCTAAATCCTCGAAATTTACTATTCATGTGACCACTATAGCATTACTAAAGTTAGGGTTATTACACCTGGAACCAGAGCTACATTTGTGATGATGACACTTCCAAGATTGATATTGCCATATCCCAGAGTACATCCTATGTTGCCATCTCCATAGGAAACTTTTGGGTCAGCCTTCTCCACATACTCTGATAGCAGGGCTTTATTTCCAGTCATGTGTCCTGAACATCCACTGTCCACGAC
Organism: Kitagawia praeruptora; assembly: GCA_037693485.1. Lineage (NCBI taxonomy): Eukaryota > Viridiplantae > Streptophyta > Magnoliopsida > Apiales > Apiaceae > Kitagawia > Kitagawia praeruptora. Next base: position 137,357,927 of record CM075351.1, on the reverse strand, counting down.
TAGGGTACTCTCCCTGATGCCCTGCAATCACAAACATTCACTTAAGGTCAGATTTAAGGATCCAGACTTGCTTAGATCCTTTGGCTTTCTTAACTTTGTTAGCTTTAGCAGTGGAATTCAGATTATCAGACTTTAAGCTAACAGTATCAGAGTTTACACTTGCAGAACTAACCTTAACCCATTTCAAATTTGGCTTAAGTTCATAGTAATTATGATAAATAGCATGATAATCCCTGCAAGTATAAATAGAATGCCAAGTACTTCCACAATGTTTGCATAAAGTCTGTGGTCTAGTTCTAACATTATCTTTCTTTACTTTAGACTTGGAAGGTAAAGAATTAATGTTTTTATTCTTCATGCAAAAACTAGCAAGATGATTAGTACTACCACAGTTATGACATGTCTTTACCACAGTTATGACATGTCTTTCTTGGAGCAAAAGTAGCAAGCATTGGATAATTACCTTGAGTAATGCCTACTTTACCATTTCTATTCTTCCTTGACACTTTCTGTTTCTTAACAGATTTTAACTCCTTAAGCTTATGCTTGAGTTGTTTATCTGTCATTGAGACAATATTAACCTATTTAACACTAGTTTTTACTGGTTCTTTCTTAACTGCTCTTTTTTCAGCTTCAGACTTAGGTTCATTTATTCCATGAACAAATTTTGTAGTTGGAAGATGTGTTCTAATTTTGACTTGATTTTGAAACCTAAGTTCATCTCCCTCACAGTAACCTAAACCAACTGTGTCTGACTGAAAAACCTCATTAGTGTCTTTTCCAGAATGAGTCCATGTTTTAATTATGTGATTTGCCTTTTCCAATTCAGATTCTAGTTGCTTATATCTTCCTAGCAACTCCTGTTCTAGATAAACAGCATCATCTCTTTCTTTCTGAACTTGTTGCATGTTTTCAAGTTTCTCTTCAACAATTTTATTTCTCTCTTTAAGTTCAGAATTTTCAGATTTGATTCTCTCATTCTCCAAAGTCTGATCCCTATAACTGATATGCAATGCCTTAAGATAAATTCTCAATTCAGTTATATTATCAGTATTATAAGCATAGGTAGTTAGAGGTACCTTGTTTTCAGAATCTTCAGAAACATTCTCAATAGAAGCCATGAGAGCATAGTTGACATCCTCATCTGAGTCTGAAGTGTCTGCCCAATCTCTGCCTTTTATGATGAGTGCTTTTCCAGTTTTAGCCTTCTTGCACTCAGGAGCATAGTGACCCATCTCCTTGCACTTGTAGCATTGAATCTCAGACTTGTCTTTCTTCCCGGATTTAGTCTCATGTCTCTCAGACTTTCTGAAACTCTTCCTGTCTGAATTTGAACCTTTAGAGAACATGTTTCCCTTCTTAAAGTTCTTGAAACCCATCTTCTTGAAAGTCTTCACCATCAAGACAGCCATATTCCTCATTTCTTCTTCATCATCCTCAGAATCAGATGATTCATCAGTGTTTAAATCAACATCAGAGTTTGATGACTCACTTTCAGAATGTATGACTAAAGCCTTTCCCTTAGCTTTCTTCCTTGATGCTTCCTTCTTCAAGGGTTTCTCTTCAACCTTAAGAGCAACAAACTTTGCCTTCTTGCTTGATCTCCTATTTCTCTGCTCCATTTCCAATTCATGAGTTTTGAGCAACCTTTAGATTTCATCAATCTCAGTATCAGCAAGATCATAATTGTCTCTAATAGTGGTTTGTTTCACATCCCACTTTTCAGGTAAGGCAAGAAGAAATTTGAGATTTTAGTCTTCTAGATCATACTCTTTATTAACCGATGACAAATCATTTAGCAGTTTACAGAATCTGTCAAATGTTTCTGTCATGGTTTCTTCAGATTTAGCCTCAAAGTGCTCATACTCCTGTGTGAGTATGTTCCTTCTATTCTTCTTGATAGCAGCAGTTCCTTGACATCTAACTTCAAGAGCATCCAAGATTTCTTTTGCAGTTGTGCAATTAATCACTTTGTTAGACATTACATTGTCTAAGGCACTATGAAGTAGATGCCTTACCTTTGCATCCTTAGCAATAGATGAAATATCCTCAGGAGTCAGATCTTTCTTTTCCTTTGGAATTGTCTTAGCTTCTTGACCAGCAGTAGCTACAGATAGCTTTGTAGGCTTATGAGGACCTTCATTAATTCTGTTAAGATATTCTGGATCTGTAGCCTCCAGAAACATAGTCATCTTCACTTTCCAGATTGCATAGTCTGCCGGCCTGAGAATAGGAACCCTAATTGTCTCATAATGACTCACTGTTGTAGGAGTCTTCTCAGAACTTGAACCTGATGGAGGAGGAATCTCTGTCATGATTATAGTTGTGTGTGGATCTTAAACTATATAGAGTAACAGATTGGCTCTGATACCACTTGTTAGGCCGAATACACAATTATAATCAAGATTTGTATGAAAGATTAACAAGAACACACGTTTTAACAATTAAAAACTGTTTGGAATTAATAATTCCTCTCTCATTGATGTAAAATATCATAGAGAGCTGCTTAGGTTACAATGAATGATAATTCGTTACACGATACCCTTCTAGGGTTAACCTAACTGTATTTATAAGATATACAGCTGCTATACAATCGATAATTGATACTCCTATAAATTAGCTATACAATTGATATCAATTACAATTGCTACACGTCTCCTTAGTCAACACAACCTCTTTGACAGCTATCCAATCTTCAAAGATACACTAGTACAAAAATGGCTTTTTACGTCGGTTAAATAGATCTTATACGTCGGTTAAATGGCGACGTATTGAGGGGTGACGTATAAAGTCATGAGTCTTTTACGTTGGGTAAAAAGGCAACGTAATAGGTAATCTTTTACGTCGGGTAAAAAGGTGACGTAATAGGTAGTCTTTTACGTCGGCGTAATAAGCGACATATAAAATCCAAAAGCCGACGTATTTGAGTCAAAAAAGCCGACGTATAAACATAAAAAAGCCGACGTATATTGTTTGTCCTTTTACATCGGTTCATTTAGATAACCGACGTATAATGTCAAAATAATTTTAAATTTTTTATTATTATTTCTGTACTCCCAAATAACGCCTGGTTGAATTAACAAAATCAAAAACCAAAATTTGTACAACCAAAATCTTGTAATAATTGAAATTTCTCAACTTTTAAATTCAATCAGAATACAATCATGGACTGAATAACATAATTATAATTACTTATACTCGAAAAAACACATCTACAATGTTTATACATTCTCGATCTAATGAGTGAGACTATACAAGTAAAACTGAGAAGATATGATGCAATGACAAAATTAAGAACTCTACTCCTCCACACAAGTTTGACGTTCCAAAAAGCCTCCACCCTTTACGCCTCTTGTACACTCCCACCGGATCTCTGATTACCACTGGAAAATTAAATATGGTCACCTACATAAAACATGAACAAATTAATTAGCAACAACATGACATTTTTTCACTTTTTTAACAAAGGAATGTAGATAAACTGGTATGTTTAAGATATCAATCTTGTTGAAAAAGAAACAAAAGATAAGGCTACCAAAATATATATTCTCCGCACAAGTGTTTAAAAGGATGTTATACTGATGTTATATATAGGAGTTCCTACTAATCTCCTGATTTGTTAATTTAAAGCAGCAGAATGGAGCTGTAGCAATTAAAAGTATTAATAGATACTGGAGATGTTCGATTTTCCGAGCAACTGCGTTGTGCAAGAAAGACAAACAGGTATCAAAATATTTAATGAGGTCTAGGTAATTGGACTGTAAGAGCGTCATATTTTATATAATTATCTTACACCCAAAAATTATGGCTAAGCAAGAATATATCAACACTTAGAACACATGAGCAGCATTTTTACATCATTTCTCTACATAAAAGTCCAGAAACTTACATGTAGGAAATTACTAACAATCATTGGCTTGTAAACATTCAGCTCAAAATTTCCATTTGCGCCATCCACGGTAATCCCCACGTGATTTCCATGACCTGCCAAGTCAAAATATTAGCCAGGAAACTAACTTTAAACAGAGCAATTTATTGAGCTAAAACTAGTTACACGATTCCTATGTGATTTCGACTCTTTTCGCATATTATTTGTATTTTACTTGAGCACATACCATTGTAATCATCTATTCCATCCTTGACCTGTACAACATGATATTAGCTCTGTGATATATAATCAAGTATAAGATGATTCTTTCACAAGAAAGCTGACCATCTATGTCAGAAACCATGCCTGTTTAAGTTTTATACTCATTTATATGTCATTACATTAGTAATCCAACCATTTCTGGCTTCTTCTGATAACTAAACAGTGGATAATTTCATAAAATCTTGTAAGAGATTACTAGCAACCTTCCACCTATCTCTAAGCTAGGTGTATAGGCACTAATCCAGTCATACACAAAAAAGAAGACCCCTCAATTATGTACAATATCAACTTTTTTACATAAATTACGTGGCATAAAAGATTGTCAAGCCTGTTGTTCTTGAAATTTGGTGGTTAAATCCTCATCAACTTTGGTGTAGTAGTTACTGTAACAGTAAGCAAAGTATATTAGCATCAATTAACACAATAAATGTATGTGATATATAGTGGTTATAGTACCTCTTCTCAACAAGTTTTGCTGACAAACTAGCCTGTTCTTGTTGAATAAGTATCATTGTCTATATTACCGAAGTCAAAGATGATATTACTCATAAGGAAACATACAAAAATTTAGCCTCAGATTATATTATCTATATATCTGCAGCTGATAATCTATGAATGCAGTAACTGTAGCTCAAGATTTACTGTTTATAGAAAGAGACCTGCTAAGCCTACAACATTGATATATCAAAACAATCCAGAAAATATTACTGGAGAAAGATCAATAACAACATTTTATGACATCCATATAAAGAAACTGTATGTATAAAAGTTGTGTACATAGTTCAAATTTGGCTTTTTAAGATAGTAGCAAACACATATTATGTGAACAGATGTAAAAGAAATATATTTGCATAACTTTCAACTGCTTACAAGTTACAACCAGCATTGCTCCACTTATAGTAGACAAAAGAATAACGGTGAAAGGTTACCTGGCTAGGGGATTGTGAACCGATTCCAATTCATTCAACTTTCGCTGCTTAAGCAAAATCTGTGAGCAAATTTCACCCTTTTCATTGACAATCCATACATATATATACACACAGACAATCATAAACCCACACACCCAGTACCCACGAAGCACACACTCAGTCACACTGTATATACACACCCCGAACCAACCCAAGTCTAACACAGCAACAATCAATGGCAAGAACAGGGGAAGAGGGAGGATATCAAATTCGTAACACTACCAGCCAATAATTGAATAATATCTTACAGTTGAGGTTATGTACTCCTCGAAAGCCTCGCGATATTTGTCATACAGCTGCTGAGAATAATCATGTGGAGGCTTATGGGTTCTGTCCACAAAAAGAAACATAACATTAATAAGAATAGCTAACCAAAACACCAAAATATAATGTAGTAGTAACATACACATCATATACAATAGATAAACTTATAAATATACGTGTAGAGCATCATGTAGTCTTCAGAGCTGAACTGCGGCACCGGAAGACCTTCAAGAATCCTCTTACTCTTGGTAATCCCTCTCTGCATAAACTCATTTCCATGGTCCAAATAGACAGTCTTCATTGTGACCAATTTACAACTCCGAATCTAAATTTCATAATAAAAGTCACATTACATCAGTTTACATTACGCGCAATCCTCAAATCCCTATCAATTAATCATTACTTCAGTTCATAACATTCACATACAAAAACATAAACCCTAGGTTCGTCAACCGAATATCTCGCTAATCAAACATCGAAAACAACACAACTACAACATCATCAATCAGAACTAACAAACAATTACACCGTATAATCGTATCGCAAGAATAGAAATGAAGTGGAATGAAAAAACAAAATAGAAAATGAATTAACTCAAGAAACCCAAATTGCAAGAACCCAAGGATATCAATTTGAATAAAAGAAATCCCAACATATAAAAAAGTAAACATACAGATACATATAGATACATGAGTTGTAAGCTTATCGAGTAGAGAATTGAGTACCTAAGAGAGAGAGAGAGAGAGGGATTTGGGATTGAGGATTATAACAACGGGTGGTGTTTGAATTGGGGAAGAATGGAGTACGACTGAAGAGAGAGAGCTAAAGTGTGCATAACAGCGGTGATGTTTGAAATGGAGAAGAACAGAGTTTAACACGGAGAGTGTAATAATTTAGGGCAATAACTGACGACTACGTTTCTAATTAAATTAAAGGTAAAAAATGAAACTTTATACGTCGGTTTTTCCTAACCCAACGTCATAAAAGACAATTTTATAAGTCGCAAAAAAAACCAACGTATATAGTAGTACTATATATGCCATTTCTTTCATCAACCGACGTGTAAAATGAAACTTTATACGTCACATTTTCCTCAACCGACGTATAAAATGAAACTTTATACGTTACTTTTTTCTCAACCGACGTAAAATATCATCATATACGTCGACAAAAAAACCGACGTAAAAGAGGTTTTAAAAATGTAAATATACGTCGCCTTTTTATATGACCGACGTATATAATAGCATCATATATGTCGCCTTTTACTCAACCGACGTATATAATAGTATCACATACGTCGCCTTTTCCTCAAGCGACATATAAAACACTCATATACGTCGGTCAAATAAAAACCCGATGTAAAAATTCATCAATTTAACCCTTTTACGTCGGCTAAAACAACAATCGACGTATAAAAGTAGTATATACATCGCTTTTATGTTTAACCGGCGTAAAAGGGGCGACGTATAATGTCAGTTTTGTACTAGTGATATTGCTTCCATAAATATCTTCAAGTATTCTTCAAACTCTGTTGACCAGTAGACACTTCCTCCAGACAGAGTTTAACAAACTCTGTCGAGCTTCCATCTGTCAGCGTTTAACTAAACTCTGACTGCTTCCAGCTAAACTCTGATATTTCACTGTAACACTTAAACACTGATTATTATTCACATTAATTATATCTAACAGATTAATCTTTGCTTGTTCCAAATTCATTGGGGATCTCATGCACCTCTCTACTTCTAATTGGCCGTCCGAAGCTTTACTCTATTCCATCAAGGAACTTATCAAGCTGAGAGGCAACTGACTATAACAGCGTTGCACCATGCCCCCCGAGATTCGAGGGAACGCCCTATACTTTGATGACATTATTTTACACCAATTGGTGCTACCAACTTTGAATCGATGTTTGGGGCCTTCGGGACTTGGAAGTAGACACTTCATGCATATAGAAATTTCAGACGAAGCAAACTTAGACAAGGCACCGGCCTTCACATTTTCCTCTCTTGGGATGTGTTCAACATAACATTCATCAAGCTGTGTCATTAAAACCTTCATAATTTTCAGATACTTGGCCATGGATTCATCCTTGGCCTCAAATTTAACTTGGGCTACTACAAGCCTTGAGTCTCCGCAAATCTTGAGACTCCTGATCCTAATCCGGCTATCAAGGCTTTATACGTCTAATCCGGCTATCAGGGCTTCATATTCTGCTTTGTTGTTCGAAGTCGGAAAATTCAACTTCAAAACACACTCGACTGTGAACCCATCGGGGCTTTGCAAGGCTAAACCTGCACCACTTGATTTGTTTTTGATGCTCCATCAAAATAGAGCACGCAATACTCCTTCAGGGTCATGTTTTCATCTTTATTCTTGTTTTCTAGTTCTTTACCCTCTATGGGTTACTGCCCCTTGCCCCCCGACTTCTAGGTTGTTAATGGTACACTCAACCATGAAGTCAGCTAAGGCTTGGGCTTTGACGGTCGTCCTAGGCTTATACTTGATATCAAATTTTCCTAATTTGATTGCCCACTTCATGAGCCTACCACGGGCTTTCGGGCTATGGAGTACGTTCATCAATGGTTGGTCCGTCAAGACTTCAATCTTGTGTGCCCAGAAGTACGGTTTTAACTTCCTCGAGGCTGTCACCAAACTTTTCAACGGTGGAGTAGTTTAACTCTGCATCATGCAACACTTTGCTCACGTATTAGACAGGTTTTTGAATCTTTTGTTCTTCCTTGATAAGAATGGCACTCACTGCTTGTTCGGAGACCGATAGTTATAAGAACAAGGTTTATTTCGGGCTTGGTTTGGCCAACAACGGGGCCTCAATCGTATATTCTTTAGCTATTAAAAGGCCTTTTTGCTTTCAGTTGTCCATTCAAAGTGCTTTACTTTCTTCAATGTTTTGAAGAATGGAAGGCACTTCTCGCTTGACTTGGAGACGATCTTGCCCAAGGCTGTGATTCTCTCAGCAACTTCTGAACATCCTTTATGGTGGATAGTGGCTCCATATCAAGGATTGCTTTCATCTTGTCGGGGTTAGCTTCGATTCCTCGTTTCGAAACCATAAGACCCAAGAACTTTCATTATCCTCACAAAAGTCTCTATCTTTAATTGGGAGGACTTGCCCCCCCAACTCTATCAGGCCGTAATGCGGCTACATAGCAACTCCTTGCCATCTTTTGATCACCATTTTCTTCTCTGACTTCGTTCCTAGTTGGGAACTTCACCTTCATGTGGTAATTTGAGGCTGTAGCCTTAAAATGCGGAGTCCTTTCCCCCCAAGGATGACGATGACTGTTTGCACTAAATCACGCAAGCGTACGTGGTCATAAATAATATAGAATAAAGTTGAGTTCGTTCCTACAGAGATCTGGTTTAGGTTTCAATTCAGTTAATGCACCTATGCAACAATGTATGGTTTTTATTCACTACTAAGACAATTAACAAATTTGGGTTTTGATTATCTAAAATTAACTAAAGCAAATTAACAAACTAAGAATTAATTAACTAATGAGAATTAAAAATCGAATTACTTATGCAAGAGAAAACATGGAATCCTAACTTCATTAAATATTTTGCTTAGATCTGACGCCTTTAATCACTATATGCAATGGATATGATATCTGATCGGACAACACGAAACAAGTACACGCTACTTCTCAGTATACGAATACCAAACTAAACATACATCCACAAAAGAGATAGAAGATGAATAGACACCAATTATGCTTAGACCCTATATCTCTATAAGATTTGAAAACATAACGGTTGAAGAACAAGTTATCCATAAAGATCACATAGGGCAGCATAATATCTCTATTTACACTACAAATCATGATGTTAAAACATCAACCTATCCAATTCTAGCATGGCAAGTTCTAAATCTCAAGATCCACTCTCGTTTCGCAAGAGATTAACAAATTAGATGTTAACTACGCATCTAAATTCATAAAGCACAACCATACGAGGATATCAAATATACATCACACATAGATTTTTAAAGCATCAAGATACTAAAGCTCCATAAATAACTCCGTTAGAATCTCATGACAACGATTAGTTCGTAATTGAACTTCTCGTCATCATGGGATCAAGTGAAACCATGATAATGAAACAAGATATAAATTCTATGTTATAATATGCTAACTAATGATGATCAAAATTACAATGATAGGATGTGTTTATATAGGCCCTAGCGTCTTGTCCAACAAGAAATTCCCCAAAATAGAGTTAAATAGAATTTATGCAGTTTAGCACAAAATACGTTTCCTAAACTGATTCTGTTTTGAAAGAAAATTCGTAGCTGACTTTTCTTTAGTATTTCTGGACCATTCCAGTTGTATTTGGACATCTGGACCACTTTAGAATGATAGAGAATCTCGTTAGCTTCACGTGGACTGTAAGATCGCCCAAAACGGACTTGTAGAACTCAAGATATGACCAGAATTTGAAAAAGGGCAAAACTGTAATTTTCCCAGCACTGCGCGCGCGCAGCCTGCACCCCAGGTGCGCAGCCTGCACCCCAGGTGCGCAGCCTGCCCCGATTTCAGCTGCCAGACGCGCAGCCTGCATGCCATCTTGCGCAGCCTGTGCCTGGTCCTCAGTTTGCGATCATTTTTCAGCTCTATTTCCTTCGTTCTTGCTCCGTTTTCGCCCGTTCTTTTTGCGTTAGATCACATTCTTTATTTCCCTTGACTTAGGAACCTTCATGAGAGTTTAATAACAACTCCATTCTTCATTCCATTGCACAATTTTAACTCCAAAAATGACGGAAGCATCAACCATAATCGGCATTCTTACAAACCTGCACAACTACACAAAACACATCAAAACTACAACAAACTTGAGTCCAAGACAATCAATTTAAGCCGATATAGAATGCTCCAAATGGATATAAAACCCACTTATCACACCCCCAAACTTAAAATGATGCTTGTCCTCAAGCATAAACAATTAAAAACTAACTAACTAACTAGTACCACTTCCGTAGGTGATCATGGTTGCATTTGGCATATGCAACAAGCCCTTTAAACCCCTAGGTAGCCCTGGTGGACGAGTGAGGTCTCGTGAGGGCCTATAGTGAATGTACCCACAAAATCCATCTAACTAAACAATGAAAAAACAATGCAATGCATGAATGCAACTAAATGAAAATGCAAAAATCCCCTTCAAACTAACCAAAACAAACTAGCAAGCAAATATCTCAAAGAATGCAACTAAATCCAAATATAGCTCGACTAAATCCTCGTACTTTAACAATACACGAACAGAAACGTGCGTGTGTGCGATGCTCATCAGAAATACTCCCAAACTAGATCAAAAATCATACATATTCTTCGCCAAGACAATCACAGGTTTATAAATAGAATAGACTATAGACACTTCATAACCTAGGAACACCTCCATCCTTATCTGAGTTAGCCAGAAATTCATGCTTTATTACTACACTTGCTTATTTAACCGTGCAATGGATGAGACCCCAAAAGGATTATACAATAATACTCATGTAGCGAGCGTTAGGTTAGTGGATCTCAGACTATAAAAGCCTTAGGTCACTAGGCACAAAGTCCCCTAGAACTTAATTGCTCGAGTATTAAAGAGCTCACCCTGGTTAATTTTGCATATAAACATTCACATAACTTTTTTTTCTCTTTTTTTTTCTTTTTTCTGATTTTTTTTATATATGCAATCTGGAATGAGAATTCTCAATTCCAACCCTAGACTACTCATATAAATATGAGCCGGCTACTAGCCATTTGACACCTAGCCATTACTAACAACTAGCATGAACTTCCTGGTTTCCCCCAAACTTAGACTTTAGTGCTCCTACGTCATCAAGGGAATAACGAAAATTCTAAATATAAACAAGTGATTAAATCTCAAAACATCCAAACAAGCATGACCCTAACCTAGCTCAAAAGCAAACGACGAGACGTGTAAAAAGTTTTGTTTCTAAAGCATGCAAGTCAATTTTGTAAGAACTATAAATCGACCCTCTACTCATCATTACCACACTCAATAAGACATCCACCTACCAATCAGAATTAGCTCATCCTAAGGGATCATGAAATATGCATGCTATGAAAATGCAACTAAAATGAACTCACATGATATACGAAAATAAAAAAAATGTCCTATATGAAACAAACATAAATAATACGAACAAACATGCATGAATTATTACTAATATACATCATATAATATCCTACATGAACACAATGACTCACAATTACAAATAACTACCACACACTACTTATCCCCAAATCATCCCCAAACTTAAAGTATTCAATGTCCCCATTGAATGGAAGGTAATACAAGGAAAAGTAAAAAACATACCTAATCATCGGAACCACATGGGTTGCCTCCCACGAAGCGCCTTTGTTTAAAGTCTTTAGCTAGACATGGCAATGACTTTTTCTCTTGAAAATTTCTACACCGTATCTCTATATGGCCATTTAATTATCTTTTCCGGGGCTACATCCTTGATGACAAGTTTCCGCCTTCTTTGCTCCTTAAAAGTGTTCGTAACATTGTTCTCTTCACTACCTGACAAGTTAGCAATAATAATAATAGGCAAAGTAGATGATTGACCCAAGTATACATACCTCAAGTGATCTGGTGGTTTAAGCTCGAGTTTGGAAGCTTCTTCAACATGATGATTTTCATTATTAACTACCAAAGACTGATCAAGAGTGGAAATAGACGGATTAGGAACGGAAGTGAGTGGTTCACCAACAGAAGTCTTAACAACAGACTTAGGATCAAAAGAACTATCATCAAGTTGAATTTCATGCTTAGCACAAATAGCATTCAATTCCTCTAACATCTCATCCGAAGTAAAAGTCCTATACAACTCATGAAGATCTTTATTACCCTCAATCAAAACATCTTCCTCAAGAAAAGACTCAATTGCACTATCCTCAAGATTTGACCATGAAACCACCTCATCAACCAGCACCTTAGAATCCCAGAGATCAGCCAAGCCTAGTGACTCACACTCTTCCTCCTCATCACTATCCACCACAGGTTCTGACAAAACAGAATTTTCTTCTTTTTCTGTAGGGTCTTGATCATGAATTCCTTCTTCATCCTCAATTGCTGAATTCTGATCGTTCGTGACTTTTTACAGATCTGAGTGTTATGGCATTAACCTGCTCCATGCCATCTTGTTTTCCTGGATTTACCTCTATGGCACTAGGAAGAACTCCCTGCGGTCTGTTGAGAAAGGCACTTGCAATTTGCCCAATCTGATTTTCCAATGTCTTGAGAGATATTGCCTGACTTTTAATCATCAACCTCAATTCATCAAATTCAGATTTTTCATTCGAAGATTGACCATCATCCCTATGAAACTGTTGCTGCTGAAATTGGGATGATAGGTGGCTGGAGCTAGTTGTGAAGGTTGCTTGAAGTTGCTCACAAACTGTACCGATTCAGAAGATATGGCACATTGACTCGTCTCATGTGTGCCCTCACATAGCTCACAAACACTAGCAACTTGAGGCACCCCATGCTTTGACATAAAATCCAATTTCTTATTAAGTGCCTCTAGCTGAGCAGCTAGAGCTGTGACTGTATTAACTTCCAGAATTCCTACTAAATTGCCTTGTGATAATCTCTGAGTTGAATTCTGGTATTCATTCGCAGCCATCATCTCAATCAACTCATAAGCTTCCTCATAGCTCTTAGCCCATAAAGCTCCACCTGATGCCTCATCTAGCATGGGTCTTGACTGTGCACCCAAGCCATTATAAAAGCAGTTAATCACCATCCAATCAGGCATCCCATGATGTGGACACTTCCTTAGCATCTCCTTATATCGCTCCCAAGCCTCGCACAAAGATTCTTCAAATTGATGTGAAAATTGAGTAATAGCATTCCTGATTGCTGCGGTCTTTGCCATGGGGAAAAATTTAGTGAGAAATTTCTGAGCAAGATCCTCCCATGTCAAAATAGAACCTGCTGGTAGAGAGTGCAACCAGCCCTTAGCTTTATACCTCAAAGAGAATGGGAAAAGTCTCAATTTGATAGCATCTTCCGACACCCCGTTGATCTTAAAAGTGTCGCATATCTCAATGAAATTCCGGATGTGCATGTTAGGATCTTCAATCGGAGCACCCCCCAAACTGAACCGAATTCTGCACCATCTGAATTATGCTAGGCTTGATTTCGAAAGTATTAGCTGCAATGGCTGGTCTAACAATGCTAAATTGGACGTCATTGATCTTTGGTTGAGAATAATACATCAATGCTTTCGCTGCCGCTGGTTCTCCCATTGCTACCTACAACACATAAAACTAAACAACTGTATAAAAAACCATCCGAGTCAGTGAACTCTAACGACCACTAATTACAAGCACATAAACTAAAAAATAAAACACCAATGATCCCCGGTAGCGGCGCCAAAAACTTGTTTGCACTAAATCACGCAAGCGTACGTGGTCACAAGTAATATAGAATAAAGCTGAGTTCGTTCCCACAGAGATCTGGTTTAGGTTTCAATTCAGTTAATGCACCTATGCAACAATGTATGGTTTTTATTCACTGCTAAGACAATTAACAAATTTGGGTTTTGATTATCTAAAATTAACTAAAGCAAATTAACAAACTAAGAATTAATTAACTAATGAGAATTAAAAATCGAATTACTTATGCAAGAGAAAACATGGAATCCTAACTTCATTAAATACTTTGCTTAGATCTGACGCCTTTAATCACTATATGCAATGGTTATGATATCTGATCAGACAACACGAAACAAGTACACGCTACTTCTCAGTACACACCAAACTAAACATACAACCACAAAAGAGATAGAAGATGAATAGATGCCAATTATGCTTAGACCCTATATCTCTATAAGATTTGAAAACAGAACGGTTGAAGCACAAGTTATCCATATTGATCACATAGAGCAGCATAATATATCTCTATTTATGCTACAAATCATGATGTCAAACATACATCAACTTATCCTATGCTAGCATGGCAAGTTCTAAATCTCAAGATCCACTCTCGCTTCACAAGAGATTAACAAACAACTTAGATGTTAGTTACGCATCCAAGAAGAATAAGCACAACCATACAAGGATATCAAGAATTCATCACACACAAATCTTAAAAGCAAACAAATTACTAAACTACATAGATAAATCCGTTAGAATCCCATGACAACGATTAGTTCGTAATTGAACATCTCGTCATCATGGGATCAAGTGAAACCATGATAATGAAACAAGATATAAATTCTATGTTATAATATGCTAACTAATGATGATCAAAATTACAATGATAGGATGTGTTTATATAGGCCCTAGCGTCTTGTCCAACAAGAAATTCCCCAAAATAGAATTAAAATAGAATTTCTGCAGTTTAGCACAAAATACGTTTCCTAAACTGATTCTGTTTTGAAGGAAAATTAGTAGCTGACTTTTCTTCAGTATTTCTGGACCATTCCAGTTGTATTTGGACATCTGGACCACTTTAGAATGATAGAGAATCTTGTTAGCTTCGCTTGGACTGTAAGATCGCCCAAAACGGACTTGTAGAACTCATATGGCCAGAATTTGTAAGAATCCGAATTTTCGGTAGAATTAAAACTTTTTTATATTGATGAAAGAATGAATAGTGACTCCTCCTACAAGGTATTAACAATGAATGTGAATGGGTATAGATTTAAAAGATTATATGTCATGAAGAATGCAATGGGTTGACAACCTAGATTAGAATAATCTATCTCCTAAGAAATAAGTTATGACACTCCAAAGAGGAAGGAGATATTCTTGTGTCATCCAAATCAATATCTGTTGCTAGTCCAGTGGTTCCATAAAAGGGTTAAGGAATGCCCGAAAGAGAACAAGGACATTTTTATAAATATAAGGATTAAAGATTGAATAAAGAATGAATAGTGTTTCTGGTGGAAATAAGAATATTATTAGACGACGCTATATAGAAGTATTCAGGACTGATTTCTGAGTTCGTATTCATGATCCAGGAGCGAAATAAGTGTATGTAAATAACATCGGATTCATAAAAATAGCACTTTTATTTTCTCCGAGATTTCCTTGGACACTGCAAGACTTGGGGATTTATTTAAGGGATTTAAGGAATTTAAATTCAAGAATTATAAAGGAGGATTGAGAATGATAGTAGAAATATTAAGAAGGTTTCCGGTAAAACCCTAACTAGAAACAATTGAGATATTCCTCAGAATGATCAATAAAATGGAGTAATAACCGGATAAGGAAACAAGCAGAGAGCCAAGATATAAGCATGTGCAAGTGGATGAAGTAAAGGAAAACAAAGTGACTTCCATGTAAGTCAACTAGAAGCAAAGTGATGTAGTTGCATTTAACCAAAAAGAGAATGCTTAATGTGGTGCCAACAAGTGGACCAATAAGAAGCCAACATGTGGACCAATAGATTGCCAACAACACAAAAAGGAGAAGATGCATCCATATATTACATGTATTAAGTCATTTTACAACACAAAAATACAAGCAAAACCACATTCTCTCCATTTCTTCAAAACTGCCTAGCAAAACCAAGTTCAAAGAAAAATTCATATCTCCATTTCTACCCATGATAAAATCACCAAATTTGAACCACAACCTCTCCACTCCATGGGTAATATTCGCTCCGAATTTCATAGCAATCAAAGAAGTATAGCCTAGGCAAATCATCTCCCCAAGTTGAAGAAGCAAACTGTCCAGATTGTTGACAGTTTCTGTGATGATTTTTAAACGGCCATATCTCCTTCATTACTCAACGGAATTTGGTGTTCTTTAGCTTGTTGGAAAGCTGGTTGGATGATCTACAACTCTCCTTTAGAAGCCTTGTCCATAAAACCTCGGTAAGGACCTCGTTTTTCATGATCTTTCCTCTGAGTTATAGCAGATCCGAAAATCACTAATTATGTTCTTGATGATTCTTGCTAGTTTAAGGTTGTAAGGAGTTCTAAGGACTAGATCAAGGCTTGTTAGACTCATATACACTCTCCAAGGAAGGTATAATCCTTAAGAACCCTAGATCTTGTTTTAAGATTATGTATGTTTTTGGTGGATTTTAGCATAGTTATGATATTCGTGTTATCATGAGCATGATCTTGTAGTTGATTTAACCATATGATGATTATGATTGTGAAGAGTAATATTCCTGGACTTGTTGAGATGTATAACATGTGTATAAGATGTATGGAAGCCCGGTGTGGCTTGGTTTTGATGATAAGATTTTTAGAACATTCGATTTATAGCCGTCGTAATGCCGAAATTTCATTAACCTTAAGAAATCGTGTTTGAAAGTAGCCTTAACTCACTATCCAGTTTCATATCCTACCATGATAGGATAGATTATGTTATAAGATTCGTTTTGATATAAAGATCGTATGAAATGGACTTACGGTTTAGGAGTTATGATTAATTTCGTAAAAGTGGTTCGAACCCGTAAACGAAAGTTCGTAACTGAAATTGGATTCCTTTAATACTACGAAATCAGTGGCGAATCTTGATAATTAAATATTAAAGGTAAAAATAAAGGTATGAGAGAAAACCTCATGTGAAACGGATCGTTTCCGATTTTATAAAAATGTTCGAATCGAGGTTAAACGCGAATGAACCCCTAGAAGAATACTTGGTTATGACTTTGGTAAATGACTTAGAAAACGGGCGATAAATCTCGAGGTATAATCTTGGTTCGTGAATGACCGACCTTAAAACTTACATGACTAAAGTATATACTAAGTGTCAGTATAGTGACGTATCTTAGTAGTGGACGAATGTCGGATCCTAGTGATAATAAAGGGAGTTACACTAAGAGGTGTATAACGAGATAATTCGAAAACGTGTTTCGACTTATGTTATACTTAGCCTTTCGAAATGTTAAGTGATTGACCTCGGTTATTGTGACTATTTATAGATCACTGGATTGACACGAGGCACACTACCCCTACAGAATTACCAGGCAAGTTTCCAATATCTTAGAACTGTTGTTGTGATAATATATATGATTGTTGTTATACATATGTCATAGCATGCACGCCTACTTTCAAGTTAATATTGAATAACATGTTCCCTGAATTGATATTGGCTTATAGACTATATATGAAATATCAGTTATAAGCCTGATTGTTTGGTTAAGACCCTTAGCGAAGGGCGTATGATATTCATACTTCTAATATAGACCGGGAGTCGATATTTTGTAATATATAAATAGTCGTGGAAACCGGAGGGATTCCAACGACAAATTTATTATTTCGAGGATTTTATTCGATTACGAATCTTTCGAGGAATGTTATTTGAGTATTACCTCAGTGAAGGAATATTTAATGAATATTATTTTAATATTCATTTAGAATGTCATTTATTTAATGATTATTATTTTGAACATTCATTGGAGTTATTTAGTTAATGAATATTATTTTGAATATTCATTAGAGTTATTTGGTTGACGAATATCATTCCCAAATATTCATTTGGGTTAATTATTTAACGAATATTATTTGGAATATTCATTTGATCTTTATTTATTTAATGAATATTACTTTCGAATATTCATTTAAGGTTTTATTTACTTAACGAATATTATTTTAAAATATTCATTGGAAGTTTTATTTACTCAAGGAATATTATTTCGAATATTCCTTTAAAGTTTTGATTACTAAATGAATATCATTTGGATATTCATTTAGAATATTATTTTGTTAAATGAATATTATTTTGATATTCATTTAGAATATTATTTGTTAAATGAATATTATTTTGATATTCATTTGGAATATTATTTATTAAATGAATATTATTTGAATATTCATTTGGAATGTTATTTGTTAAATGAATATTATTTTCAACTATTCATTTAAGGTTTGATTTAGTTAGTAAATATTTATTTAAGTTTATTTACTTAATGAATATTATTTTGAATATTCATTTAAGAAGAGATTTATTTAGCAAATATTCCTATATATTCATTCAAGGATTACTTACGAGCAATAGTAGGATTTAGTAATATTCCTGAATTATTATTGATTTAATAAATATTCTTGGAATATTTATTTAAACTCTTCTAAATTCTTGTTATAATGACTTATATTATTTAAAGATAATATTTCACCTTCGGATATTATGTAAAGTATTTCGGAGTCTTTTATGACTATTTTATCAAGGGGAGGTTCCCAAAACTCTATCTTCATTTAAATCTATCTTATAAGAAGATTTAAATAATCGCTCAAACTTCAAAATATATATAAGGGGACCTCACTTGAGAGCTGTTATTTATTTGACTGCCCGGTCATATTCTTGCTAAACTATCTTGTCACTCACATCTTGATTCTTTCGAACATCGACACGAATCTTTTTGGTTACCTCCTCAACGCTCGAGGGGTAAGATTGATGGAACAAGTTTATATCCATTAACAAGCATCAGCTTGGGAAATATTGGTGAAATTTTCCTTTCCAATTAGATACGACTACTTTGTGGAGTCTTATCAACAAGTATTATACTTGGGGAAAGGGGGACGAGCTCTACGTTTCAGAATCATGGATTTACTCGAACTAGGAGTATTTGTGTAAGAGGCTGTGGGACAGTCCATCATTGAAAATTGGTGTAAGAGGCTGTGGGACAGTCCATCCTTGAAATAGGGTCCGAGTGGCGCCGGTCCCGTCTATGCCCAACCGTTGGCTAGGGAGATCCGGCGTATGGTGGTGTCCATATGTTCTTCCTTCTACATGTAGAGAAACAAATCTTGAGATGCACAACCTACGACTAATCATCGTAAGGCGGTTCCATCTGGCACGACATACTCCAGTATTGGTTCACTATCCATAATCTATTTATTTTCTACAACATCATCATTGTTGGCAGACTTGAAAAGTGTTTGAAACTGGAATTGCAATATCTTTCTTGCAAGTTCCTCTTTTATGAAAATGATGCTATCTTGCTCATTTTGACATAACAGATATTTCCACGAAATATATATGTTTTGATTTACCTTGTAACTTCATCCTTTATATGGATCTAGCACTATTTTCGCTAATGCATGGCATATGGTTTCAAAGATATTTTGGACTGTTATATATTATCACTGTTCAATTATATTTTTGGTGGGCTATTGCTCACCCTTGCTTATTTATTATATCACAACAACAGCTAGATCAGAAGGCCGCGCAAGGCGCACTCAGCGTAAGCAGGTGTCAACCGTCAGAAGATTAACCGCTGAGGTCATAGCTACCATTGCTGAGGATGCAGCTTCTGGTAGGCTAGTTGTTAGCATTTGAGCATCAAATGTATTTATAATATGGCATATACCAATGGATGGCAAAGAGTATGTAATGGTAAAACTGTAATTCTTTGGGTTGTAAGAACTCAACCTTATGATTACTAATATTGATGGTTACTCTGATTTCATCTCTGGGACTATAACGGGTGTGTTTTATGTTGTTGTTTTGGGTCACAAGGTTGTAATTTAAATTATGTTGGTTTATGGACGGATATTGAGACCGTAACGACCAGATCCCTGACCCTGGATCTGGGGGTGTTACAGAAATGGTATCAGAGAGTTACGTTATAAATCCCAGAGATGATGCGACGTTAAAACAATAAATTCACTAAGATAATAAGAACTCTTGCCAAGTTCATAGTCGGACTACTTAATGTAGTACTGACATATAAAACCCTTATGGGAACTATTAAGTATCATGCTAGTAACTTAAGCTCGTTCTCATACCGACTAGTAAGGCGACAGACCTTGAGGCATATGAGCAGCAGCGCGATGATGCTTGAATATATGTTGACGATCGAATGGTGGATTCGATAGAGTACCCTTCTGAGGACCCGGAAGAGGTTTCAGCAGAGGAGGGGAATCTTATTAAAGATAAGGAAATTTACCCTTGAGGGAATAAGGGCTGCAAACAGAGAGACTGTAAGAGATAAGGTATAGTGCTCAGAGAAGTGAGCGTAAGGAACTGAGGTATTATTAAGAGAACTAAAGATGCGTATTGGATTCATAGCCGGACTGTCGGATGAAGTACCAGCAATTAAGACGAATTGGAAGGATTACTTGAGGTCTTATATGGGGATAGATAAAGATCCTTAGAGACCTTTGGATTAATGAGAAAAGAGTTAGAGGGGTACATGATTATCAAAGACAACGATAGAGGACAGGGAGCAGAGTCTCCAGGAGCAGTTGAGATAGAGGCAGCAAGTGCCATATCATGTGAATATTGTTAATGGTAATTCGCCATGAGAAGGCAGATTTCATAGGTTATAAAATCAAACTGGGATTGATGAGGTGGTTTGGTTCAGGGAAATGTTAATTTTATGAATGGATCAACTTAGAAAATAAAGACATTGGAAGGTGATGGTATGATTGGATAAAGTATATAAGGAAGTAGTAAGCGAGACAATGATCTCAGAACCTACAAGAGGAGAAGACCGGTGAGTCTATGATAAACTAGTAATGAGGCTATCGTCAAAAACCAAGAATAAGTTTAGTTCAATTCTGTGAATGATGAACCAGAAACATTAGATGCATGTGATTCAAAGGAATATTAAATTCTTTCTTTTCCTTGAATGGATTATGGTAGTTACCTTAAGTTTATTCTGACACTGAATCATAAATGGATTAGGTAAGGCGAGCAGTGGTTGAGATGTAATTGAGAATGCTTTTAGATGAAACCTGAAAGAACAGGTGTAGGCCATGTTCTCGAAGTGAGAGTTTTGACAAAATGAAGTCCAGATAATAGGACATATGATCAATAGGAAGTAGTGATTGATCGACCCCACCAAGTTAAAGACAGTTTCAAATGGAGATTGGCCAACCACACTGGCAAAGGTAAGAAATTTTATAAGATTCACGAGGTATTACCCAAGATTTGCTCAGGACTTTACAAAGAGTGTAGTCCCGTAACCCGACTTAATTGTAAGACAAAAAATTTGAATGTACATGATAAATGGGGGAAAATCTCCCTGGAGTTAAAGATAAAATTGGTGACGACCCAGCATTGGCGTTATCTAATGGAGGAAGGAAAATTTTGGAAATTTATTAGGATGCACCTCGTACAGGTTTAGGTGCTGCGCTTGTGCAACACGGTAGGGTGATTGCGGATGTATTCGGACAGCACCGTTCACCAGATTTGGATAGCCTTGGAAGTGCCAATTTTGTGTAATGACTAATTCCGACGGTAATGTTCCTTCTAAGACTAGTTGTTAGGTAGACTGGTATTCGGAAGCATCGACTATTAGGACGAATATGTACCGGGAAAATGTGGCATATTTCAGTGTGGAACTTTGGTTTTCCTTCTATGGGATGTATATAATTAGTTCCTTTCCAATGGATAGACTCCCAACTTTATGTCAATCATTTCGTTATTATAACTGTTTATGCTTCCACCCGCTTGGATGTTCCTAGAATTATTCTTCGGTTATCGAAAGGGATCTTCTTAATGTTACCAGTGGGTGGATAGACTGAATGAAATTTCCCTGATTCTGGGAAGAACTTCAACAAATTTGGCAAACCTTGTCTTTCTGATTATTAGAAGACGTCACCGGAAAGAGTGGAAATTGGAGCGAACCCTGTGGATGGGGTAAGGTAGCCGCTATACAGGATGGTAGACAGACCCCGATTATTACAGTTGAATGTAGGGATAAAATTATGAAGTTGAGATTTGACGGGAAAAAAAAAAGGAAATGTAATTAAGAAACAAGCCAGACTGAGAAATTCCGGGATTGACTTAAATGAAAAGGTTGTTATGCCAGAAGTGTTAAGCTTTTGTGGCACGTGAAATTGATAAGAATAGCTGAAAGAATAAAGGTAAAGAAAAGGTGACCGGACATGGTACCGAGAAGTCGATTGAGACTTATATGGAGTAAAGTTTTGAGAAGATCAAAAAGTGTCAAAGAAGAAGGCACTATGCCAGCAATTGCTAGAAAAGTAATGCTATTAGCCGACCCCTAAACTCACATATTTTAGTATGGCCAGTTGGGGCCAAGTCACTAAGGATTTTCAAGTGACTGAACCAGCAATGTAAGGACAAAGCGGGGTGCTTCTAATCAAGTGCCAACCGCGAGGGCTTTTGATATAAAATGAATTGAGATACAGGATGATGGATTTATATATACCATGGACGTATTAGGTTGAGGGTAGTGACCACTGAAAAGTTACGAAGATTGCCAAAGTTAGTGCAGTATGATGCATAAATGTTATCTGAAGCTTAGTCTCCTCAAGAGGAGCATTAGGCACTAAGAGATTCACGTTGAACACGACCAATATCTTCCAGAACATCCTTGCTACCCTTACCAAGTTCTGTAAGAAAGAGCAGATAGACATGTGTTATCTTTTGGAAGGTCATATAGACTGACATTCGATTGAAAGAAGAGGTTAGCATTAAGCTACCTATAGATTATCAAGAGGGGAATGATAGAAAAGAGACCCTTATTAAGGATATATGATTGGATTGCCAATTAAAGGATGTAAGTATTCCTTGAAAATAGAAATAAGGATAGAATGTCCATATATTAAGACGAACCCTGGGGGGATGCACAAAGGATAGCATCACCCCTAATAAAGACATTATGAATTTAGACGATATAAGTTAAAACGACCAAAGTGTAAAGAACCTATAAGGATTTATGGAAAGGAGTCTTAAAAAGTACATAGACAGAATTGTTATAGAATTGATTGATGATGTTTGATATACCCTGTACCTAGAAGATACAGGAGGAATGATGAGGATGACCTAAGAAACCTTAAAAGGGAAGAGGTAATATTCTGAACTTAAAAAGGGAAGTTTGGTAAGGAATGTATGACATAATAACAATAAGGCCAGATGAAGCATGTGTGAAACCATGGAAAAGTATGGATTGAACCAATAAGGTTGAGATTATCCTAAAACAAGAAGGGAGTTAAGTAAGGAAATATCCTAGGTATGATTGGGAGTACCTGTAGTAAATGAGTTGGAATAGATCCAGAAAACATTGATTTCAAGAAATTATTATATTCAGGAAAGGCCAATGAGGTGGCCGACACTTTAAGTATAAGGGAGTAAGTATATATGCTCATACTAAAGAAATAGCGTGAAGATGAGAAGGGCCTTGAAGGTTAGATTGTGACGGAGGAATTTACGTTCCCCTAATGATTGTGCGAGGATCAACTATAAGGATAGTTTAAGTAAACGTTCGATTCCTGATTTTTTCTGCAGCACATTACCGACACTAGAAGGTTCTGTGACAGGCCAGACCAAATTCCCTAAGCGACTCTATTGATAAGCTAATTGGCATGATGATGAATGACAAGCAAGTTTATAGTGGTGTATTTCAGTACAAACAAGATAGAGAATTATGAGGTTGGCAAATGATTAAGCAAACCGCTAAGCTTCTAGTCTTATACCGGAGATATATTATTAATAATCTCACCAGCCTGTTCCAGCTACGATGCTGGAAGCTTTCCTGCAATTTTATCCGCTTCATATAATATCTACGTCAAGTTCAGGAAGTGTTCCTTATGGATAGGGAATAGTGATTATTTTGTTGTCCTAGAGGATCTTGAATGGACGATTATGAAACCCGTATGTTAGTTATTAAAGCACTGCGTAAACGATAAATGATGGTGATCCTTCTTAGAAATTAGGTGATAATGACTGTGGAAATGTCGAATTGAATCTAAGTTAGAGAAATCATCCAGGTTTATTTCGGATGGTTTAATTTTGGAACGACGGGATATTTGAAATAAATAATCAGGCTATGATGGTTCATAGATTGATTATAGTAGAAATGAAGACAAGTGACTGATAGAGATAAATATAGAGTTGAGGATCAATAAGGGAGTCAGATATGCGGACTCATGAGAAGCTCTAGTAATGAAGCGAGAAGAAATATGAGTTTGATAGTTTAAGTATGGGTCACAATGGAACGCCATAATGGAAAGCATGAATGACATAAGGATTAGCTCCTTTTCAAGTTTGGAAAATTCGAGGAAATTTGGATTAGATCAGTTGAGTAATACATAGACTCATGGATCGAGGGAGTGAAAATCTAGACGGTTGAACAAAGGAAGTTTAACCCCAAAAATGTGACGTTATTAAGTAAAGGTGATGGGTGTCTCGATAATGGCATAACGATGGGGTTAAATAATAGAAGTGAATGAGAATTTGACAACAAGATGGATGTGATTGATAAAGAAAAGATGGAGAAATAATTATAGAAGGTGAAGCAATGGATGTTATGAATGGATTGATGAATGGGTTTTCCTAACGAGCTCTCGGAATGACAACCTGATAGTGTTAGTATTATGAATATGATAGAGCCAATGTCGTGGCGTGGAATGTCAGTAATAATAATTTCAAGCGAGAAATCCAAGATTTAACCTGAGAGGTTGAAGGATTCCTAAAAATAAGTGATGCTAATATCGAACAAGAGTATAGGTCCATAGAATGATGGACAGAGCAGCAAGGACATGTGACATGTGATTACAATAAAGTAGTATTTGATACGAATACGATTATTTTTCTTCTCTATTAAACCTTTATAGTTCAGAGGTAAATTCTAAGTATGATATTTTGACAATCATGAAGATTTTTATATAATTCTTTGAAATTCTTTTCTTTTCTTCTCCCTTAAGTATCTTCTTCTAAACTGAGAAGAACAACCCTTTAAGGAGGGGAGGTACTGCTACGTGACTACCTGTCTATGTGATAGGAGTCTAAGTGAGATACCATAGCTTGTCTAAATTGCTTGTCAAGTACTAAAGGCTGGCCACCTTCTGTACTAACTATGCAATAGGACAAATGTTCATTGATCATAGTGATCTCTCAATAAATTCTTCTAATTCTATATATTGATCGAGATTGCGAAGATTAAAGCGATCAGGAATTGCATAATTACGAGTGAGGTTATCTCCGAAATTTGCAGTGCGATAGTGATACCAAAGTCACTACCGATACCAATAAGGCAAGTAGTATATGACTGAGTAAGAGCATAACCCGGATAGTGTGTTGTACGAAAAGTAGCAAAGTTGATGAAAAAGGATAAAGGATATATTATAGCACCAGTGAGGTGTGCTGTAAGAATATTGGAATGATTAAGGATTGACCGGGGAACTGGAAAGTGAAATGACCAACAAGTACCCCATTTGTCTTCTACCTGATTCCGGGATGGAATCCTTTTAAGGAGGGGAGACTGCAAGAACCTGAATTTTCGGTAGAATTAAAACTTTTTTATATTGATGAAAGAATGAATAGTGACTCCGACTATAAGGTATTAACAATGAATGTGAATGGGTATAGATTTAAAAGATTATATGTCATGAAGAATGCAATGGGTTGACAACCTAGATTAGAATAATCTATCTCCTAAGAAATAAGTTATGACACTCCAAAGAGGAAGGAGATATTCTTGTGTCATCCAAATCAATATATGTTGCTAGTCCAGTGGTTCCATAAAAGGGTTAAGGAATGCCCGAAAGAGAACAAGGACATTTTTATAAATATAAGGATTAAAGATGGAATAAAGAATGAATAGTGTTTTTGGTGGAAATAAGAATATTATTAGACGACGCTATATAGAAGTATTCAGGACTGATTTCTGAGTTCGTATTCATGATCCAGGAGCGAAATAAGTGTATGTAAACGACATCGGATTCAGAAAAATAGCACTTTTATTTTCTCCGAGATTTCCTTGGACACTGCAAGACTTGGGGATTTATTTAAGGGATTTAAGGAATTTAAATTCAAGAATTATAAAGG
This sequence comes from Kitagawia praeruptora, assembly GCA_037693485.1. NCBI lineage: Eukaryota > Viridiplantae > Streptophyta > Magnoliopsida > Apiales > Apiaceae > Kitagawia > Kitagawia praeruptora. The sequence continues at coordinate 137,331,807 of CM075351.1, read as the reverse complement.
AGGATTGAGAATGATAGTAGAAATATTAAGAAGGTTTCCGGTAAAACCCTAACTAGAAACAATTGAGATATTCCTCAGAATGATCAATAAAATGGAGTAATAACCGGATAAGGAAACAAGCAGAGAGCCAAGATATAAGCATGTGCAAGTGGATGAAGTAAAGGAAAACAAAGTGACTTCCATGTAAGTCAACTAGAAGCAAAGTGATGTAGTTGCATTTAACCAAAAAGAGAATGCTTAATGTGGTGCCAACAAGTGGACCAATAAGAAGCCAACATGTGGACCAATAGTGTAAGAACCCTAATTTTTGGTAATATTTTATTTTATTTAATATCTTGTGGCAATGTCAATTTGGAACCTTTCTGGTCACCCCTGTTGATTAATAGAATTGATTGTCTGAGAAACTGTGTTGTTGTATTCACTATGTAAGATAAAAAGGGAGATTGTGAAGGCAAGAGTCTTATTGTTAGTGAGATTTATAAGTTGGGATTTGAGAATGATTAGAATGTTAAAAGATTTATTAAGGATCACGACAAGGAATTATAGGGGAAATCTCTACGCGACAAAATATTATTACGAGAGATTAATTAAGATACGATACGAATTAAAGATTAGATAATAAGCATTGGTGGAAGAATAATATTACAAGGAGTAGTATTGCATGCAAGCCCATGCAACCAAGTAGTTAGAAATCAAGCAAACTAGTTAGCCATTGGAAGATGAATAGTGCTTAGTTACTTGCTTTTCAAAAAGGAGGAGACAACAAGTACTAGTAGCCATACCTATGTGTACCATGCATATACTTACACTAATACATATCACCCAACCTCATCTAATACCACTCATTCACCCAACACCAAAATCAAAACACAAAAACACTCCCCCCCCTTGAACACAAACTCTCGGCCAAGACAAAACAAGAAGAAGAAAAATTCTTCTTCCCCCTTTCCCATCACTCATAATTCACACCATAATTCCTAGGTCATCTACATCATCTAGACAAGGTATGTTAGCAATTTCACTCCATTTCATCCACCCAATTTCAAGTTATAAATTGTTAAAGTTTGGATGAATAGTAACCAAGTTTGTTCTTCCTTTAGATCTTGCATTATAAGTGTTGTAGGAGACCATCTAAGGTGTTGTTGAGTTGTGAAAAGCTTACCCAAGGCCACTAGGAGCTCAAGAAGGTATAAAATCACAAACCCTCTTGGTTATGTAGTATTTATAATGATTGGTAGTAGATCCATGTATTTATGAGCTAATCTTGGTTATATATGTGTTGGATAGCATGGATCTTGAATTTTGATGTTGAGATTATGACTTTTATGACTATGGATAGTATATATATCACCATGAGTGTTATGAACCATGATTTGAGTGTATTAAGTGTTGGTTGTATGGTGGAATTGTGGAAAATGATTGATCTAAGTAGTATGTTCATGCTGAGTTTTTCCAGGAGCAATGACCTGTATTGTGACACGGTTTTGAACCCCCAAATGTTGTCCCCTGATGTCCTACCTTATATTGTTGGAAAGATAATTGAATGTAGTTTCTGGAAATGTAAGGTTCATGGCTAGGTGATGTGTAGATTTTAAGTTATGGCCGGAAGAGTGAATCGTGTTTCTGGACTATGGACTGCACTAAGTGACCCCCTTGTGAACCTTGTTTAAACCCCTAAACATTTATGTGGGATCATGGAAAAATTAGAGAAGCTAGGAAATACAGTGTTAAAGGCTACCCAAAAAGAATTGGATTAAAATACGAATTTTTTAATTTTATAAAAATGCTAGAGTAAATTTCGCGCAAGGGAAAAAGTCGTTAGTGGAGCATGATTCTAGGAGTAATGGTTATGGTTCGAATGTGGTAACTAAATTAAGTCGAATAAGTGACGAGCGTAATCGAGTGATGACATGGACCTATAGAGGGGCTAGAGTGTCATAAGACGAAGTCATTAAGTTAATTTCGTACCCCCTAAAACCCCGTAATTAAAGAGATATTGTTAAGGTACTAACGAGCGGTTATTGCTTATGTATAGATCGTTCCACTCCGCACGCTCGACCACCCCAACCAAACCAAGGCAAGTTTACTTTTCAAAACTTATACATATACAAGGACTTTCACTGTTGTGTTTGTAGTTTTCAATTATATCAAATGCTATGTTTATCGAAGTATTGATGCAATTGAGATTGTATAAGTACATATATGCTTGTACCCCTTGAACTTAGAATAAAATGTTTTCTTCGGACAACGACTCTAGCAATAGAGGTCGTAGCGGTCCGTGTATACCTATTGGCCGGGGAACGGTATATTATTATATCGTATCTAGATTGCGAAAACCCGAAAGGTCATTCGGGAAGTATCATATACTCAAGTATTATATTCATATCTTCGTAAATACTCGAAACCCTATCTTGGATTAAAAGTTTATTTTATTAAATAATTATTTTATTAATTATTAATATTAAATATTAAAATATCATTTATTAATTATTGTTCACTATTTTAAAAACAAAGTTAATCCAAGAGACTTTTTAATACTTTCAAACTCGAACTTTTTCGAACTCAAAACATTTTCGAAAACCCCCGGTCAGGTTCTGCTTCTTGTATGATTTCAAGAATTATCGGTCGACTGATGTCGAACCACAATTACTCTGTTTTCAATCAAAATCAAGATTTTAAAAGAAAAAGAAAAAGGGACTCTGGCAGGTGTGGGAACCGTTGACGAACGATTCCCGGGATGTGTAAGCGGCCGTGAGCCAGGCGGTCCATCACTTATTATTCCGGCCCAGGTGTTGCCGAAGGATGATTACGGATGTAGTTTTCATCGAGGGTGATTACGGATGTAGTTTTCACCCAGGGATAGTTACGGATGTAGTTTCTATCCTTCTACCGGTAGAGAAGACCCGCGGATTATTGGACTCGGATGTGGCGACTGATCATCGTCAATCCCTGTCAGGTTTTATGTTTTCTTTAAGTCCCATTCCTCCACTTTGGAAAAATGCTTTGACACTGCATCTTAGGCCTATGTGCCAGTTGCCGATAGTGTCCTATTTTGATGAGAAAGATGTTGACTTTATGCAGTAGCTAGAACTGCAAGGTTATTTTGAAAACAAGGGCACGTACTGGTGCACCTTTGAAATTTACCAATAATGACAAGTGATTTTATAACTGATTGATACAACGAGTTTAATGACTGTTATACATATGAAATGTTATATTGCTTACCTTATACTTATATTCTTGCTGAGCTATAGTTGCTCACTCTTGCTTGTTTTCAAACTTTACAAACACAACAGCTAAGAGAAATGGCAAGAACCTGTCAGACTGTTCGAAAGCAGGTGACTAGACCCCAGGCTGCAGTTGAGATTCCACCGGTAGGCCCCATTAGCCGGATTGGTTGGCAACTTTTGTTAGTACGTTTTATTTATAAGTATGACCTGTGCAAGGCAGTGTACCGTAACAAACTTTCAAGCCGCCAACTTCGCTTCATATCGAAGTGTTGCTGGTAGCATAAATGCTATTTAATTCGGTCTGTAATAACTCTAAAACTTTTACTTTTGCTTATTCAAATGTATGACGTTTCTGAGACTCTAACCTGTGTGTGTGTGTGTGCGGTGTGAGTTTATTGTGGGGTCGATGGTTGTTTATTTATATTATGTGCAAGAACAAGTATGTTATTAATGGAAAATGGACCGTGAGCGCCTAGATCTCCGACCCCGGATCTGGGGGCGCCACAGAAATGGTATCAGAGAGGAGGTTACAGTTCTCAGAAACGATAGTAACTTAGGGAAGCAACCATAATGATACGAATAATAATAACACTAATAATAATCCCATTAATACCTAGAGCTCTCATCGAGTTCACAGTCGGGTTATTGGATATAGCCCTGACTTCTAAGGCCCGTGAGGGAACTACTCCTTAAACCCTTCTTTATGGTTAGTAACCTAGCTTATTTCCCTTGTGTAGATGGAGGAGATACCAGACCCTGAGGCCTATGAGAGGGAGCATGATGAGGCACTACTGAGAGAGACTGAGGACCCTGTTGAGGATACTGATGCTGACTCTGAGACCGACCCTGTGATTGAGCTGATAGAGGACACTGAGGAGGAGGATCCCGATGAGGAGCCCTTTGTTGAGCCTGAGCCTGTTATCCCCTCCCCTGTAGCCACTGACGAGGAGAGTGTGCGATCCGGTGAGGACCGTGTGGTGTCACCCCCACCCTCTCCACAGTCATTGAGCCCTACTTCATCTGATGATGACTCCGAGGAGGATACTTCTAGCGAGGAGGAGCGTGACCCTACCCCTGCTCCTGCCCCTGTTATGCCACCCCCACCACTGGACCTACCCCCAGTATCGGGCGCCGAGCACGCCTATGTGGTGCAGTTCCTGACCCGAGACTTACTTTCTGCGGAGGCCCGACTTAACGAGGCAAAGAGGGTGATAGTGGAGGAGCGCGAGGCGCGCTTGAGGATCCAGGCTGAGATGAGGACTACTGTTGCTAGGAGGACTAGAGCTCGACTCCACAGGATTGAGAGGAGGAGTCGCGAGAGGGTTCTCGGATTAGGGATCCGCGGGGGCGGAGTGATCCAGGCTAGGGATGTTAGGCGTGTTGTGCGTCGTGCATTTGCCCGAGTGAGGACCTTGCTCCGTCGCGGTGCGGCCCCGTGATGTGTTACTGATAGCTCAGTCCCCTAGGTTCAGATGACATTAGTGTGTCGATTTTGCGGGATAGTTGACTTGTGCAGTGGCGTCCTTTCTGACCAGTGGATGAGTAGACTGACCTACATATATGTAGATGTGACTTCGGATAGTATGTACGGATGTAGCCCTACTTTTATGTAGCCCTGACTATTCGGATTATGTACTTGTATTTGTTCCACTTTTGTTAGACTTTGACATCGGAACTATGTATTTGGCTCTAACATCCAAACTTTGTGACAACCCTTGTACCGTACTTATTTAGTTTCAGTTTCCTTGATATTGTCTCAACTGCTTTACTTTCCGATGCCATGCTCTACTGTTTTGATATACAACTGTGATTATACAATTGCTACAAGCCACAAATACAACCATGATGTTTCAAATTTACAATATGCGATTTCAAATTGTTCTCTACATTTTCCAAAAAAAAAACGGTTTTAGTTTGTTTAAAATTTTGAAAATATTTCTATAAGTTTCGAAGTTTTGAAATTTTGGAAATTCCTACAAATGTTTTCGAACCACGTAACGACTTTCCCTAAAAAGGTTTTACAGTTTATCGCCATCATAAGGGCACTGCGAGTTTCGAAATTTTAACCCTGTAAAAAGAGGAACAATACGTTCCTGACTTCTCTAAATACGGTCAAATAAATTGAAAACCCTAACCCATTTTTGTCTTATTATCAGAATCATGCCACCCAGAAGAATGAACACTCGAGCTCACCCGGCCAACTCTGAAGGCCAGGGTAGCCACCATGGGCCGGAAGGCCACCAAAACCGTGAGAGAGAGGACTTGAACCTGAGCGAGGATGAAGGTAGTGACTATAACTTGTTTGATAACTCCGAGTATGATGAAGAGGAAGCTGAAGATGATACCCTAGAGGTGGAAAATCCAAGGAGAGACCCTATGGAGCGATTCATGGACCTACTCAGGCAGAACTTGGACCGTCCCCCGGTTCAGCCACCACCCAACAATGCGAATGCCAATGCCTTTCGGAATTTCAAATTCCTGAAACCCCCGGAGTTTAAGGGAACTGCGGACCCAGTCGAGGCAAGAGCCTGGCTGAAAGAAATGGAAAAATCTTTTGAGATACTAGGAGTCGTTGAAGGGCAGAAAACTGTTTTCGCCACCTATCTGCTGAAGGGTGAGGCAAACTACTGGTGGGAAGCTAAAAAGAATTTGGAGGGAAGAGGTATGGTGACCTGGGAGAGGTTTAGCGAGTTGTTCTTGGAAAAGTATTTCCCTAGGTTCATGGAAACACAAATGGAGCTGAAATTTTTGGAACTAAAGCAGGGCAACATGACGGTGGCCGAGTATGAGGCAAGATTTACTGAGCTGTCAAGGTTTGTGCCGGAATATGTGAACTCTAAGGTGAAGAGGGCCCGAAGGTTTCAATTGGGGCTAAAGCAATGGATTCAGAATCGTGTGGCGGTTCTTGAGCAGACAGACTATGCCACCCTGGTACAGAAAGCATCGATTGTTGAGGCTGGAGGTGAACAGATGGAGAAGGAGAGGGAAGGAAAGAAGAGGAAGTTTGACAGTCGAAAGGGAAACTCTGCGGGAGGGAGCTTTCCGAGCAAATTTAAGCGAGGAACAATGTCCCAACCCAGCGGAAACTTTGGAACCAAGAGAGCTGAAAGTTGGAGTGTGGGCCAGGGCGGCCGACCACAGGGATCATCGTACTCTACCCCACCCCGAGCCCCACTCCCGGAATGCAATAAATGTGGAAGGAAACATGCGGGCGTGTGTAATCTGCAAGATGTGAAGTGTTTCAAGTGTGGGCTGACAGGACATTATGCTAACACCTGTCGAGGAACTAGTAACAACACCAGTGCCGGAGGTAATTGCTTCAAGTATGGGAAACCAGGGCACCGAATGAGGGAATGTATGTCCTCTGGGCCAGCTGCATCAAGAGTGAGTGGAACTGCTTCTAACAGGGCCCCTACTGCAAGAACTTTTAACATGACTGTGCAAGATGCCGTGAGGAACACGGATGTGATCGCAGGTACCCTACTACTCAACTCAGTTAATGCGAATGTTTTATTTGATTAGGGAGCTACCAAGTCTTTCATATCTCTAGATTTTGTACGTCAGTTAGGCCTTAAGACTGAACCACTGAGAGACAGACTGCAAGTAGAGATAACTAATCATGAAATTATTCCTGTTAACCAAGTATGTCCAGGTTGCGACCTAGAAATAGAAGGGCGACACTTTCGGGTAGATTTAATACCTTTTAAATTAGGAGAGTTTGACGTAATAGTAGGTATGGATTGGTTGACAACCCATGGAGCTCAGATTGATTGTGTGAAGAAGAAAGTGAGTTTAAGACTGCCAGGGGATGAGGAAGTAGTGTTTATTAGAAAACGACAAACCCAAAAGTTCCTGACTATGATTCAAGCTAAAAAGCTGTTGCGTAAAGGATGCGAAGCCTATTTAGCCTATGTAAAGGATACCAAGAAGGAGGCGCCAAACCTACAGGAAATCCCAGTCGTTAATGAGTTCGCGGACGTATTTCCGGATGATCTTCCAGGACTACCACCTGATAGAGACATCGAGTTCGCTATAGATTTAGTTCCGGGCACGGCCCCAATATCAAAGGCCCCATATAGGCTAGCCCCAGTGGAGATGAAAGAGTTGGCCACCCAATTGCAAGAGCTGTTGGATAAAGGAATGATAAGACCTAGTGTGTCACCGTGGGGAGCCCCGGTGCTATTCGTGAAAAAGAAGGATGGCAGTATGAGATTATGCATAGACTACAGGGAGTTGAATAAGGTGACCATAAAGAATAAGTATCCTTTGCCCAGAATAGATGACCTGTTCGACCAACTAAAGGACGCGGTTTATTTTTCCAAGATCGATTTGAGAACCGGGTACCACCAGTTAAGGATTAAGCCAGAAGATATACCAAAGACGGCCTTTCGCACCCGGTACGGACACTATGAGTTTTTAGTAATGTTGTTTGGGTTAACGAATGCACCCGCAGCTTTCATGGACTTAATGAATCGAGTCTTCAAAAAGTACTTAGACAAGTGTGTTATAGTCTTTATCGATGACTTCTTGATTTATTCCAAGACGAAAGAGGAACATGCAGAGCACTTGAGGAGTGTATTGGGAGCGTTAAGAGAAGAAAATTTGTATGCTAAGTTCTCGAAGTGTGAATTTTGGTTGAAGGAAGTTCAGTTTTTGGGGCATGTGATTAGCGAACAAGGCATTCTAGTGGACCCAGCCAAAATAGAGGCTGTATCAAATTGGGAGAGACCAACCACTCCGACAGAGGTGAGAAGTTTCATAGGATTGGCTGGCTACTATAGGAGGTTTGTCCAAGACTTTGCCAAGATAGCAGCCCCTTTGACCCGGCTAACTCGCAAGACCGAGAAGTTTGTGTGGACTGAGAAATGTGAAGAGAGCTTTCAAGAATTGAAAAAGAGGTTGGTGACAGCGCCAGTACTAGCCCTACCCGATGATAAGGGAGATTTTGTGATTTATAGCGACGCATCCCATAAAGGTTTAGGGTGTGTGCTTATGCAGCACGGTAAGGTGATTGCGTATGCGTCCAGACAACTTAAGGAATATGAGATAAGATACCCCACCCACGATTTGGAACTAGCAGCGATAGTTTTCGCTTTGAAGATCTGGAGACATTATCTTTACGGAGAAAGGTGTGAAATCTACACGGATCACAAGAGCTTAAAGTACATATTCACTCAGAAAGAGTTAAACATGAGGCAGAGGAGATGGTTAGAGCTAATCAAGGACTATGATTGTGAGATTCATTATCACCCGGGGAAGGCCAACGTAGTGGCCGATGCACTTAGCCGAAAGGAGAAGCTTAAGATGATAACGTCTGTGAACGAATTGATCAAGGACCTTGAGAAACTGGAGATTGAGGTGAGGTTACCAGGAATCGGCCAAGAGAGTCTAATGGAAATAAAAGTCCAACCACCGCTATTGGAAAAGATTAAGTTATGCCAGGAAAAGAAGATAGAAGAAGAAAAGAATTCGATGGAGAAAATTTTGACTGGCGAAGAAGTTAGGTGTGAGAAGGACGGGAATGGAATTATGAGGTACGCATCTAGGATATGGATCCCGAACGTTCAAGAATTAAAAGACGAGATTTTGCAAGAGGCTCATAGTTCAAGGTATTCGATTCACCCTGGAGGCACCAAGATGTATAGGGATTTGAAAGAGTATTATTGGTGGCCATATATGAAGAAGGACGTAGCAGAGTGGGTAAGTAAATGCTTGACATGTCAAAGAGTGAAGGCCGAACACCAGAGGCCCAGTGGATTGTTGCAACCCTTAGAAATACCCGAGTGGAAGTGGGAACAGATTGCGATGGACTTTGTGGTCGGATTACCAAGGACCAAGACTAATCATGACGCCATTTGGGTAATTATTGATAGATTGACCAAGTCAGCACATTTTCTTCCAATCAACGAGAGATACACCGTCGACAAGCTGGTGGATATTTACTTAAAGGAGATTGTGGTTAGGCATGGGGTTCCTGTGAGCATTGTATCAGATAGAGACCCAAGATTCAACTCCAGGTTCTGGAGGAGTTTTCAGGATTGTGTGGGGACTAAGTTAAACATGAGTACTGCATACCATCCCCAAACAGACGGACAGAGTGAGAGGACCATCCAGACCATCGAGGACATGTTGAGAGTATGTGCCATAGATTTCAAGGGAAGTTGGGACGACCACTTGCCGTTGATTGAATTTTCCTACAACAACAGTTACCATGCGACTATAGGCATGCCCCCATATGAAGCTTTGTACGGACGAAGATGTCGGTCTCCTTTGTGTTGGGAAGAGGTAGGAGAACGGAAGATATTAGGGCCTGAACTGGTCCAACAGACAAGAGAAACTATTGAACTCATAAGAGGACGGCTGGTAGCGGCCCAAGACAGACAAAAGAAGTATGCGGACCAGTCCCGCAAGGATAAGGAATATGAGGTAGGAGAGTTTGTGATGTTAAAAGTATCACCGTGGAAGGGATTGATGAGATTTGGTAAGAAGGGGAAACTAAGCCCGAGATTTATTGGACCTTTTGAGATCTTGAAACGAGTTGGAAAGTTAGCCTATGAATTGGCTTTACCTCCGAGCTTACAGCAAGTACATAATGTGTTCCATGTGTCCATGCTATGACCCTATCATACCGACTTCCGACATGTGATAGAACATGATCAAGTGGATCTGCAACCCGACTTAACATATGTGGAACAACCCGTAGAAATTATGGATAGAAAAGAACAGGTGCTGAGGAACAAGGTTGTCAAACTAGTGAGAGTCTTGTGGAGGAACCAGAATGTCGAAGAATCAACATGGGAACTAGAAAGCGCAATGCGTGGAAAGCACCCCCAACTGTTTTCAACCTGATTCCGGGACGGAATCCTTTTAAGGAGGGGAGGCTGTAAGAACCCTAATTTTTGGTAATATTTTATTTTATTTAATATCTTGTGGCAATGTCAATTTGGAACCTTTCTGGTCACCCCTGTTGATTAATAGAATTGATTGTCTGAGAAACTGTGTTGTTGTATTCACTATGTAAGATAAAAAGGGAGATTGTGAAGGCAAGAGTCTTATTGTTAGTGAGATTTATAAAAGTTGGGATTTGAGAATGATTAGAGTGTTAAAAGATTTATTAAGGATCACGACAAGGAATTATGGACATTCGAGGAATTTACACAATTAGTACTTAAGGAATTATAGGGGAAATCTCTACGCGACAAAATATTATTACGAGAGATTAATTAAGATACGATACGAATTAAAGATTAGATAATAAGCATTGGTGGAAGAATAATATTACAAGGAGTAGTATTGCATGCAAGCCCATGCAACCAAGTAGTTAGAAATCAAGCAAACTAGTTAGCCATTGGAAGATGAATAGTGCTTAGTTACTTGCTTTTCAAAAAGGAGGAGACAACAAGTACTAGTAGCCATACCTATGTGTACCATGCATATACTTACACTAATACATATCACCCAACCTCATCTAATACCACTCATTCACCCAACACCAAAATCAAAACACAAAAACACTCCCCCCCCCCCTTGAACACAAACTCTCGGCCAAGACAAAACAAGAAGAAGAAAAATTCTTCTTCCCCCTTTCCCATCACTCATAATTCACACCATAATTCCTAGGTCATCTACATCATCTAGACAAGGTATGTTAGCAATTTCACTCCATTTCATCCACCCAATTTCAAGTTATAAATTGTTAAAGTTTGGATGAATAGTAACCAAGTTTGTTCTTCCTTTAGATCTTGCATTATAAGTGTTGTAGGAGACCATCTAAGGTGTTGTTGAGTTGTGAAAAGCTTACCCAAGGCCACTAGGAGCTCAAGAAGGTATAAAATCACAAACCCTCTTGGTTATGTAGTATTTATAATGATTGGTAGTAGATCCATGTATTTATGAGCTAATCTTGGTTATATATGTGTTGGATAGCATGGATCTTGAATTTTGATGTTGAGATTATGACTTTTATGACTATGGATAGTATATATATCACCATGAGTGTTATGAACCATGATTTGAGTGTATTAAGTGTTGGTTGTATGGTGGAATTGTGGAAAATGATTGATCTAAGTAGTATGTTCATGCTGAGTTTTTCCAGGAGCAATGACCTGTATTGTGACACGGTTTTGAACCCCAAAATGTTGTCCCCTGATGTCCTACCTTATATTGTTGGAAAGATAATTGAATGTAGTTTCTGGAAATGTAAGGTTCATGGCTAGGTGATGTGTAGATTTTAAGTTATGGCCGGAAGAGTGAATCGTGTTTCTGGACTATGGACTGCACTAAGTGACCCCCTTGTGAACCTTGTTTAAACCCCTAAATATTTATGTGGGATCATGGAAAAATTAGAGAAGCTAGGAAATACAGTGGTAAAGGCTACCCAAAAAGAATTGGATTAAAATACGAATTTTTGAATTTTATAAAAATGCTAGAGTAAATTTCGCGCAAGGGAAAAAGTCGTTAGTGGAGCATGATTCTAGGAGTAATGGTTATGGTTCGAATGTGGTAACTAAATTAAGTCGAATAAGTGACGAGCGTAATCGAGTGATGACATGGACCTATAGAGGGGCTAGAGTGTCATAAGACGAAGTCATTAAGTTAATTTCGTACCCCCTAAAACCCCGTAATTAAAGAGATATTGTTAAGGTACTAACGAGCGGTTATTGCTTATGTATAGATCGTTCCACTCCGCACGCTCGACCACCCCAACCAAACCAAGGCAAGTTTACTTTTCAAAACTTATACATATACAAGGACTTTCACTGTTGTGTTTGTAGTTTTTAATTATATCAAATGCTATGTTTATCGAAGTATTGATGCAATTGAGATTGTATAAGTACATATATGCTTGTACCCCTTGAACTTAGAATAAAATGTTTTCTTCGGACAACGACTCTAGCAATAGAGGTCGTAGCGGTCCGTGTATACCTATTGGCTGGGGAACGGTATATTATTATATCGTATCTAGATTGCGAAAACCCGAAAGGTCATTCGGGAAGTATCATATACTCAAGTATTATATTCATATCTTCGTAAATACTCGAAACCCTATCTTGGATTAAAAGTTTATTTTATTAAATAATTATTTTATTAATTATTAATATTAAATCTTAAAATATCATTTATTAATTATTGTTCACTATTTTAAAAACAAAGTTAATCCAAGAGACTTTTTAATACTTTCAAACTCGAACTTTTTCGAACTCAAAACATTTTCGAAAACCCCCGGTCAGGTTCTGCTTCTTGTATGATTTCAAGAATTATCGGTCGACTAATGTCGAACCACAATTACTCTGTTTTCAATCAAAATCAAGATTTTAAAAGAAAAAGAAAAAGGGACTCTGGCAGGTGTGGGGACCGTTGACGAACGATTCCCGGGATGTGTAAGCGGCCGTGAGCCAGGCGGTCCATCACTTATTATTCCGGCCCAGGTGTTGCCGAAGGATGATTACGGATGTAGTTTTCATCGAGGGTGATTACGGATGTAGTTTTCACCCAGGGATAGTTACGGATGTAGTTTCTATCCTTCTACCGGTAGAGAAGACCCGCGGATTATTGGACTCGGATGTGGCGACTGATCATCGTCAATCCCTGTCAGGTTTTATGTTTTCTTTAAGTCCCATTCCTCCACTTTGGAAAAATGCTTTGACACTGCATCTTAGGCCTATGTGCCAGTTGCCGATAGTGTCCTATTTTGATGAGAAAGATGTTGACTTTATGCAGTAGCTAGAACTGCAAGGTTATTTTGAAAACAAGGGCACGTACTGGTGCACCTTTGAAATTTACCAATAATGACAAGTGATTTTATAACTGATTGATACAACGAGTTTAATGACTGTTATACATATGAAATGTTATATTGCTTACCTTATACTTATATTCTTGCTGAGCTATAGTTGCTCACTCTTGCTTGTTTTCAAACTTTACAAACACAACAGCTAAGAGAAATGGCAAGAACCTGTCAGACTGTTCGAAAGCAGGTGACTAGACCCCAGGCTGCAGTTGAGATTCCACCGGTAGGCCCCATTAGCCGGATTGGTTGGCAACTTTTGTTAGTACGTTTTATTTATAAGTATGACCTGTGCAAGGCAGTGTACCGTAACAAACTTTCAAGCCGCCAACTTCGCTTCATATCGAAGTGTTGCTGGTAGCATAAATGCTATTTAATTCGGTCTGTAATAACTCTAAAACTTTTACTTTTGCTTATTCAAATGTATGACGTTTCTGAGACTCTAACCTGTGTGTGTGTGTGTGTGTGTGCGGTGTGAGTTTATTGTGGGGTCGATGGTTGTTTATTTATATTATGTGCAAGAACAAGTATGTTATTAATGGAAAATGGACCGTGAGTGCCTAGATCTCCGACCCCGGATCTGGGGGCGTCACAAATAGATTGCCAACAACACAAAAAGGAGAAGATGCATCCATATATTACATGTATTAAGTGTTAGAAAATGGAAAGTTTGAGGCATAATCATAATATGTACTTGATGTAAATTCCGAAATCTAACAAGTGGAGGTTGTTCCTTGTTATGAGGACTTAAATTTTCATATATGGATCTAAGTAATTTTCTTAGTGGAATCCATAGAGAAATGGAGTTGAAATTGGTAGCTTGAAAGAGCTTGTATATAAGAATGTGTATTTGTCCCAACTTACTGTCAGGAACAAGGTTGCTGTCAAGTAAGGTAAAACTTACTGTCAGGAACAAGGTTGCTGTCAAGTAAGGTAAAACTTACTGTCAGGAACAAGGTTGCTGTCGGGAAGGTAAAAACTTGCTGTCAAGAACAAGGTTGCTGTCAGAAAGTAAACATACTGTCAAGTTCAAACTGAGGACATGTGCTTTAAAAGTACTGTCGAGTCTTGTTGACAGTAACTTCTGCGTGACTTTTGACAGCAGAGTCTGAACGTTTATTCTATTGATTAGAATTAATGTATGGGTCAAATATAGTAACAATTACGATTTGATTAATTCTAAAATCAACTGTTTTGATTTGATTGAATGTAAATCGTGGAGTTACAATTCTCATATTAATGAGGGTGGAATCAGTTACATTTAGGCTCTAGTATGTATAGAGACTAAATATATACAGACCACTCTTGACAGCAATTTCGTGATCTCTCGATTATTTTCTTCTCTCTTTCCCTCTACATAGTTCTCAGGCTAACTGAGGTGCTAGTCGCTGTTGATCTCTCCGCTTCTGTGACCGGTTTGATCTGTGCTGTTTTATCCTGGAAGTGATATTGCTGCAACCCAACACAGCGTAAGTGGGGCAATAATCTCTTCAAGAACAGTCAAGTCCTCTCGAAGGGTTTGGCGACTCAGCTGTTTATTCTCTTATCAGTTTTGCTAAAAGCTTCTGTAAGAGATAAGTCTTTCTTGTTTCTCTCGTTAATTACAGTCTCTGATTATATCTTGTTTATGCCTTCGTGACTTGTTTCGTTATTTGGTTAATTGCATGTTCTTGTTTAATATATATCACTGCCTCATTGTTGCGTTGTTTAGTGTAATATACCCAACAATCTTGAAGAGATTATCTGTGTTATATATTGTTAATTAACAAGATGGTTAACGAAACTGAAACTCCTGTTGTTGAGACTGGCTCTGGGTCTGGTGTTATTGTACCCACCATGGATTGGACCACGTACCGTTTCCCACAACCTATTGATTTGTCAGGAATGCCTGATAAATTCAGTGGGGGTGTTGGTTTTTCTCGTTGGCAGAAAAAGATGAAACTGTGGTTAATGGTAAAGGGTCTATGGCCGGTGGTGCAGTATGAGAAACCAGTTGTGGTTAAGGAGAAAGCTGAAACTGTTAAGGCTTATACTATGTGGGAGGAAAAGGATGGGGTGGCTAGGGCTGCAATTCTGGCAGCTTTGGCGAACACTCTATTCGATGTTTATTCATCTGACTCCTACACTGCTAAGCTCTTATGGGAGAAGCTTGACCAGACACATAATACTGACTCGCAAGGGTTGGAAAAGTATTCTGTGGCTAGGTTCCTTGATTTCAAACTGGTGGATACTAAATCCATGACTGAGCAGGTGCATGAGTTTGAGATGTTGGTGCATGCTTTGAAGGAGTCTGGTATGGACCTACCTGAAAAGTTTCAGGTTATGTCTGTGATTGAAAAGCTCCCATAGTCTTGGGAAGAGTTTGCACTCTCCCTGAAAAGACAGAAAGGAGAGATCACTTGGACAAACCTGATGTTGGACATCTCTGTGCAGGAGCAACACAAGTCCAAGCAAGGACATGTGATGCCTGTTGAACATGCTGGGAGTTCGAAGGTGAATGTAGTGACTGTAGGACAGAAAAGAAAGTCTATCACTAAGAAGGAAAACACTAAGTCTAAGGACAAGAACAAGGCTAAGAAACCAAAGGCAAACAAACCATGTTGGTCTTGTGGACAGGTTGGTCATTGGAGCAAGGACTGTCCTGTAAAGAAAACTAAGAAACCTGTTGTGGGAGCACAAGCTAACACTGTGCTTGGAACCACTTGTGGGCCAATGGTTAACATGGTTGTTGGTGAGGCTATTGCTTCTGAAACCGACAACGGGTATGTGACCTATAACCCTGTACTTCTTTCCACTCATTCGTCTCATGAATGGTTGATTGATACTGGAGCTAATGTACATATTTGTACTGATATTACTCTGTTTGTATCTTATCAACAGACTCATGGAATGACTGTAACGATGGGGAATGCTAGTGCATCTCAAGTACTTGGAATAGGAAACGTGGACTTGAAGTTCGCTTCTGGGCGTTATCTATCCCTCACTAGAGTGCACCATGTTCCTGATATTCGTAGAAATATAATAAGTGGAAGTTGTTTAGTTAAGAATGGTTTTGAAGTTTCTTTGAAATGTAATAAAGTAGTTATTACAAATACTGGTGTATTTTTTGGCAAAGGTTACTTGTCAGATGGATTATTTTTAATAAATGTTGAGCCTGTTTTGGGCAGTTTTATTAATAATAATGTTGTTCCTTCTGTTAATTGTATTGAATCTTCTGATTTGTCGCACGCACGTCTTGGTCACTTGAATTTTGGTGCTCTAAAGAACATGATGAACTTAGAGTTGATTCCAAAACATGCCATTGATAAGAAATCTAAATGTCAAGTATGTGTGACTGCTAAACAAACTAGGAAACCCTTTCATAATGTGGTTAGGGATTCGAATGTGTTAGATTTAGTGCACACTGACATATGTGAATTTGGTGGTGTTTTGACCAAGGAACATAATAGATATTTCATTACCTTTATAGATGATTGTAATAGATATTGCTATGTTTATTTACTTAAACATAAAGATGGAGCACTAGATAAATTCATTATGTTCAAATCTGAAGCTGAAACACAAACTGGTAAAGTACTTAAACGTTTGAGATCAGATAGAGGTGGTGAGTATACGGGTAACTCATTTAATGAATTTTGCAAGAGCAATGGTATAGTTCATGAGGTAACTCCACCATACACACCTGAGTCTAATGGGGTGGCAGAACGAAAGAACAGAACCTTTAAGGATATGATCAATAGTATGTTGATTAATTCTGGGTTGCCTAAGTACATGTGGGGAGAAGCTCTGAATACGGCTTGCCATATTCTGAATAGAGCTCCTCTGAAACATATGGACAAGACACTTTATGAATTATGGACAGAGAAAAGGACTAGTTTAAAATATTTTCGTGTGTGGGGGTGCCTTGCAAAGGTACTTGTCCCTGAACACAAGAGAAAGGAACTAGGTCCGAAAATTGTTGATTGCATCCTTCTAGGCTATATTGAAACCACTACGGCTATGAGATTTTTAGTATTAAAATCTGACATAGACGGAATAGTGGCTAACACTATAGTTGAATTTCGTGATGCAACATTCTTTGAGGATGTGTTCCCTATGAAGACTGGTATACCTCAGGATATTCCTGATGATGATCCCACTCACACATCGAGGTCCATTCCTGATCATGTGGAAAGGATGACAAATGTGGGGGCAGATCCTGGTAGTAGCTCTACTCCTGATGAAGTAGAGGAACCTAGAAGGAGTAAGCGTGCTAAGGTAGTCAAGGATTTTGGAAGTGATTTTATCACTTACAATATCGAGGATGAACCTTTAACTTTTCGACAGGTCATGGATTCTTCAGAATCTAGGTACTGGAAAGGTGCTGTAAAAAGTGAAATTGACTCTATTGTTTCTAACGGAACATGGGAGTTGGTTGATCTACCTCCTGGGTGTTCTACTATAGGATGTAAATGGGTGTTCAAAAGGAAGATGAATCCTGATGGCTCAATAGATAAGTATAAGGCTAGGCTGGTAGCTAAGGGCTTTAAGCAAAAAGAAGGCATTGATTACTTTGATGCATACTCTCCAGTTGCTAGAATGACAACAATCCGAATGCTTATAGCATTGGCTTCTGTACATGGTCTTATCATCCATCAAATGAATGTAAAGACAGCTTTTCTTCATGGTGAACTTGAAGAAGAGAATTATATGGATCAGCCTGAGGGATTTGTTGCCTCTGGAAATGAAAGGAAAGTATGTAAGTTAATCAAGTCTATATATGGCTTAAAACAAGCTCCAAGAGACTGGCATAAAAAGTTTGATGAAACTGTTTTAGAATCAGAATTTGTAGTTAATGAAAGTGACAAGTGTGTCTATTACATGGTTAAAGGAAATGAATGTATTATTGTGTGCCTGTATGTGGATGATATTTTGTTGTTTGGAACCAATATTGAGGTTATTAACGAGACAAAAAGTTTCTTGAAAAGGCATTTTGAAATGAAGGATATGGGAGAGGCTAGTGTGATTCTTGGTATCAAGTTGACTCAGTCAACTGATGGAATAACCTTGTCACAATCTCATTATATAGAGAAATCTATACTTGAGAAGTATGGTTATTCAAATTGTAGAATTGCAAGTACTCCGTATGATCCTAAAATCGCCCTTATCAAGAATAGTTCAGGAATACCTGTGTCTCAGTTAAGGTATTCTCAGATTATTGGGAGTTTGCAGTATCTTGCTAATGGTACTAGGCCAGATATTTCATATTCAGTGTCTAAGTTAGCAAGATATACAAGCTGTCCAAACAAGACTCATTGGGATGCTCTTGATAGAGTACTTAGATATCTGAAAGGCACAATGTACCTTAGTTTACACTATAGGAGATTTCCTGGTGTACTTGAAGGGTACAGTGATGCAAGTTGGATAGCTAAGAAGTCTGGTTCCAATGGAGTGACTGGATATGTGTTCACCTTAGCCGGTGGAGCAATATCCTGGAAGTCGACAAAACAGACTATAGTAACTCGGTCTACATTTGAGGCTGAGTTGTGTGCACTTGATGCCACGGGGACGGAGGCTGAATGGTTACATGGACTTATGTCCGCGATACCTGTAGTAAGCAGACCACTTCCTGCGTTTGCTATTCATTGTGATAGTAAAACAACTATCGACAAGATTAGTAGTAAGAAGTATAATGCTAAAACAAAGAGGCACATCCAAGTTAGACTAAAGTCTATAAGGGGTTTAGTGTCTGATAGGATTATTGCTGTAGAGTTCATAGGAACTCAGAATAATATAGCTGATCCTTTAACTAAAGGACTGGAACCTGCAGTGGTCCTTAAGTCGAGGTTGGGGATGGGGCTGTCAACCCATCATAGTTCATCATCAGTGGGAACCCAATACACATGAGAGGAGATCCCTTGAAGTGTATTCAATGTGGTAATAACAAGCTGTAAGGATGAATTGGTAGTACCTTTGCTACATAGATGATACTGTTTGTATCTGAGTCTATCCCCTGCAAACCTAGAAGGTACTGACACTGCTAGTAAGCAAGAGTTATTATAACTCTGAATGGGGTCAAGTCATTCGACGAGATGGTAGCAGTACATCTCTGGAGATGCCCAGCTAAGCGAATGTAATTGTGTGGTCGCAATTAGAGGAAAGGGTTATTCCTTGAAACATTCGACGAACAGGATCGAGACAAGACCATTAATGTCTCAAAGCCGTAGATTGGCACCATAGCCTTTGACTTGTCGTCGTCTATGGAGTGTGGTTACACTAAACGGATAAAGATTCAAGGTGAAACATTCCATCTGAATCCGGTAGCCATCGAAGTAGAGGACTTAGGAGGGTTCAAACCCGGAAGGGTACCTACTCTGAAAAACAAGTCATGTTGAGAATCGATATGCAATTTCTGTATGGATTCGTGGGGGATTGTCAGAAAATGGAAAGTTTGAGGCATAATCATAATATGTACTTGATTTAAATTCCGAAATCTAACAAGTGGAGGTTGTTCCTTGTTATGAGGACTTAAATTTTCATATATGGATCTAAGTAATTTTCTTAGTGGAATCCATAGAGAAATGGAGTTGAAATTGGTAGCGTGAAAGAGCTTGTATATAAGAATGTGTATTTGTCCCAACTTACTGTCAGGAACAAGGTTGCTGTCAAGTAAGGTAAAACTTATTGTCAGGAACAAGGTTGCTGTCAAGTAAGGTAAAACTTACTGTCAGGAACAAGGTTGCTGTCAAGTAAGGTAAAACTTACTGTCAGGAACAAGGTTGCTGTCGGGAAGGTAAAAACTTGCTGTCAAGAACAAGGTTGCTGTCAGAAAGTAAACATACTGTCAAGTTCAAACTGAGGACATGTGCTTTAAAAGTACTGTCGAGTCTTGTTGACAGTAACTTCTGCGTGACTTTTGACAGCAGAGTCTGAACGTTTATTCTATTGATTAGAATTAATGTATGGGTCAAATATAGTAACAATTACGATTTGATTAATTCTAAAATCATCTGTTTTGATTTGATTGAATGTAAATCGTGGAGTTACAATTCTCATATTAATGAGGGTGGAATCAGTTACATTTAGGCTCTAGTATGTATAGAGACTAAATATATACAGACCACTCTTGACAGCAATTTCGTGATCTCTCGATTATTTTCTTCTCTCTTTCCCTCTACATAGTTCTCAGGCTAACTGAGGTGCTAGTCGCTGTTGATCTCTCCGCTTCTGTGACCGGTTTGATCTGTGCTGTTTTATCCTGGAAGTGATATTGCTGCAACCCAACACAGCGTAAGTGGGGCAATAATCTCTTCAAGAACAGTCAAGTCCTCTCGAAGGGTTTGGCGACTTAGCTGTTTATTCTCTTATCAGTTTTGCTAAAAGCTTCTGTAAGAGATAAGTCTTTCTTGTTTCTCTCGTTAATTAAAGTCTCTGATTATATCTTGTTTATGCCTTCGTGACTTGTTTCGTTATTTGGTTAATTGCCTGTTCTTGTTTAATATATATCACTGCCTCATTGTTGCGTTGTTTAGTGTAATATACCCAACATTAAGTCATTTTACAACACAAAAACACAAGCAAAACCACATTCTCTCCATTTCTTCAAAACTGCCTAGCAAAACCAAGTTCAAAGAAAAATTCATATCTCCATTTCTATCCATGATAAAATCACCAATTTTGAACCACAACCTCTCCACTCCATGGGTAATATTCGCTCCAAATTTCATAGCAATCAAAGTAGTATAGCCTAGGCAAATCATCTCCCCAAGTTGAAGAAGCAAACTATCCAGATTGTTGACAGTTTCTGTGATGATTTTTAAACGGCCATATCTCCTTCATTACTCAACGTAATTTGGTGTTCTTTAGCTTGTTGGAAAGCTGGTTGGATTCTCTACAACTCTCCTTTAGAAGCCTTGTCCATAAAACCTCGTTAAGGACCTCGTTTTTCATGATCTTTCCACTGAGTTATAGCAGATCCGAAAATCACTAATTATGTTCTTGATGATTCTTGCTAGTTTAAGGTTGTAAGGAGTTCTAAGGACTAGATCAAGGCTTGTTAGACTCATATACACTCTCCAAGGAAGGTATAATCCTTAAGAACCCTAGATCTTGTTTTAATATTATGTATGTTTTTGGTGGATTTTAGCATAGTTATGATATTAGTGTTATCATGAGCATGATCTTGTAGTTGATTTAACCATATGATGATTATGATGGTGAAGAGTAATATTCCTGGACTTGTTGAGATGTATAACATGTGTATAAGATGTATGGATGCCCAGTGTGGCTTGGTTTTGATGATAAGATTTTTAGAACGTTCGATTTATAGCCGTCGTAATGCCGAAATTTCAATAACCTAAAGAAATCGTGTTTGACAGTAGCCTTAACTCACTGTCCAGTTTCATATCCTACCATGATAGGATAGATTATGTTATAAGATTCGTTTTGATATAAAGATCGTATGAAATGGACTTACGGTTTAGGAGTTATGATTAATTTCGTAAAAGTGGTTCGAACCGGTAAACGAAAGTTCGTAACTGAAATTGGATTCCTTTAATACTACAAAATCAGTGGCGAATCTTGATAATTAAATATTAGAGGTAAAAAGGAAGGTGTGAGAGAAAACCTCATGTGAAACGGATCGTTTTCCGATTTTATAAAAATGTTCGAATCGAGGTTAAACGCGAACGAACCCCTAGAAGAATACTTGGTTATGACTTTGGTAAATGACTTAGAAAACGGGCGATAAATCTCGAGGTATAATCTTGGTTCGTGAATCACCGACCTTAAAACTTACATGACTAAAGTATATACTAAGTGTCAGTATAGTGACGTATCTTAGTAGTGGACGAATGTCGGATCCTAGTGATAATAAAGGGAGTTACACTAAGAGGTGTATAACGAGATAATTCGAAAACGTGTTTCGACTTATGTTATACTTAGCCTTTCGAAATGTTAAATGATTGACCTCGGTTATTGTGACTATTTATAGATCACTGGATTGACACGAGGCACACTACCCCTACAGAATTACCAGGCAAGTTTCCAATATCTTAGAACTGTTGTTGTGATAATATATATGATTGTTGTTATACATATGCCATAGCATGCACGCCTACTTTCAAGTTAATATTGAATAACCTGTTCCCTGAATTGATATTGGCTTATAGACTATATATGAAATATCAGTTATAAGCCTGATTGTTTGGTTAAGACCCTTAGCGAAGGGCGTATGATATTCATACTTCTAATATAGACCGGGAGTCGATATTTTGTAATATATAAATAGACGTGGAAACCGGAGGGATTCCAGCGACAAATTTATTATTTCGAGGATTTTATTCGATTACGAATCTTTCGAGGAATGTTATTTGAGTATTACCTCAGTGAAGGAATATTTAATGAATATTATTTTAATATTCATTTAGAATGTCATTTATTTAATGATTATTATTTTGAACATTCATTGGAGTTATTTAGTTAATGAATATTATTTTGAATATTCATTAGAGTTATTTGGTTGACGAATATCATTCCCAAATATTCATTTGGGTTAATTATTTAAAGAATATTATTTGGAATATTCATTTGATCTTTATTTATTTAATGAATATTACTTTCGAATATTCATTTAAGGTTTTATTTACTTAACGAATATTATTTTAAAATATTCATTGGAAGTTTTATTTACTCAAGGAATATTATTTCGAATATTCCTTTAAAGTTTTGATTACTAAATGAATATCATTTGAATATTCATTTAGAATATTATTTTGTTAAATGAATATTATTTTGATATTCATTTAGAATATTATTTGTTAAATGAATATTATTTTGATATTCATTTGGAATATTATTTATTAAATGAATATTATTTGAATATTCATTTGGAATGTTATTTGTTAAATGAATATTATTTTCAACTATTCATTTAAGGTTTGATTTAGTTAGTAAATATTTATTTAAGTTTATTTACTTAATGAATATTATTTTGAATATTCATTTAAGAAGAGATTTATTTAGCAAATATTCCTATATATTCATTCAAGGATTACTTACGAGCAATAGTAGGATTTAGTAATATTCCTGAATTATTATTGATTTAATAAATATTCTTGGAATATTTATTTAAACTCTTCTAAATTCTTGTTATAATGACTTATATTATTTAAAGATAATATTTCACCTTCGGATATTATGTAAAGTATTTCGGAGTCTTTTATGACTATTTTATCAAGGGGAGGTTCCCAAAACTCTATCTTCATTTAAATCTATCTTATAAGAAGATTTAAATAATCGCTCAAACTTCAAAATATATATAAGGGGACCTCACTTGAGAGCTGTTATTTATTTGACTGCCCGGTCATATTCTTGCTAAACTATCTTGTCACTCACATCTTGATTCTTTCGAACATCGATACGAATCTTTTTGGTTACCTCCTCAACGCTCGAGGGGTAAGATTGATGGAACAAGTTTATATCCATTAACAAGCATCAGCTTGGGAAATATTGGTGAAATTTTCCTTTCCAATTAGATACGACTACTTTGTGGAGTCTTATCAACAAGTATTATACTTGGGGAAAGAGGGACGAGCTCTACGTTTCAGAATCATGGATTTACTCGAACTAGGAGTATTTGTGTAAGAGGCTGTGGGACAGTCCATCATTGAAAATTGGTGTAAGAGGCTGTGGGACAGTCCATCCTTGAAATAGGGTCCGAGTGGCGCCGGTCCCGTCTATGCCCAACCGTTGGCTAGGGAGATCCGGCGTATGGTGGTGTCC
This sequence comes from Kitagawia praeruptora, assembly GCA_037693485.1. Lineage (NCBI taxonomy): Eukaryota > Viridiplantae > Streptophyta > Magnoliopsida > Apiales > Apiaceae > Kitagawia > Kitagawia praeruptora. The sequence continues at coordinate 137,308,029 of CM075351.1, read as the reverse complement.
ATATGTTCTTCCTTCTACATGTAGAGAAACAAATCTTGAGATGCACAACCTACGACTAATCATCGTAAGGCGGTTCCATCTGGCACGACATACTCCAGTATTGGTTCACTATCCATAATCTATTTATTTTCTACAACATCATCATTGTTGGCAGACTTGAAAAGTGTTTGAAACTGGAATTGCAATATCTTTCTTGCAAGTTCCTCTTTTATGAAAATGATGCTATCTTGCTCATTTTGACATAACAGATATTTCCACGAAATATATATGTTTTGATTTACCTTGTAACTTCATCCTTTATATGGATCTAGCACTATTTTCGCTAATGCATGGCATATGGTTTCAAAGATATTTTGGACTGTTATATATTATCACTGTTCAATTATATTTTTGGTGGGCTATTGCTCACCCTTGCTTATTTATTATATCACAACAACAGCTAGATCAGAAGGCCGCGCAAGGCGCACTCAGCGTAAGCAGGTGTCAACCGTCAGAAGATTAACCGCTGAGGTCATAGCTACCATTGCTGAGGATGCAGCTTCTGGTAGGCTAGTTGTTAGCATTTGAGCATCAAATGTATTTATAATATGGCATATACCAATGGATGGCAAAGAGTATGTAATGGTAAAACTGTAATTCTTTGGGTTTTAAGAACTCAACCTTATGATTACTAATATTGATGGTTACTCTGATTTCATCTCTGGGACTATAACGGGTGTGTTTTATGTTGTTGTTTTGGGTCACAAGGTTGTAATTTAAATTATGTTGGTTTATGGATGGATATTGAGACCATAACGACCAGATCCCTGACCCTGGATCTGGGGGTGTTACAGAATTCGAAAAAGGGAAAAACTGTAATTTTCCCAGCACTGCGCGCGCGCAGCCTGCACCCCAGGTGCGCAGTCTGCCCCGATTTCAGCTGCCAGACGCGCAGCCTGCATGCCATCTTGCGCAGCCTGCGCCTGGCCCTCCGTCTGCGGTCATTTTTCAGCTCTATTTCCTTCGTTCTTGCTCCGTTTTTGCCCGTTCTTTTTGGGTTAGATCACATTCTTTATTTCCTTTGACTTAGGAACCTTCATGAGAGTTTAATAACAACTCCATTCTTCATTCCATTGCACAATTTTAACTCCAAAAATGACGAAAGCATCAACCATAATCGACATTCTTACAAACCTGCACAACTACACAAAACACATCAAAACTACAACAAACTTGAGTCCAAGACAATCAATTTAAGCCGATATGGAATGCTCCAAATGGATATAAAACCTACTTTTCAATGACTAGGAAATTCAACATTTGTATGGCCTATCTTGGCTGTTGCCCAATAGTCATGGGTAACTAGATGGTTTTTTCAACCTTAGACTCCACTTCAATGTACCCATACATGGGCATGTTAGAAGGGGTCAGCTAGGACTCGGTGTATCCCATCTTCCGAAATGCACCATGGAAGAGGATGTCAACGGAAGCTCCATTGTCTATCAAGACTCCCTTTTCATCAGAATTCCCTATTACGGGAGTAATGATCAATGGATCGTCATCGGGGAACTTCACCCCTTTGAGGTCTGAATCATCAAACGTGATTGCTACCTTAGTTCTTGCACATCTGGGTGCCAATATGCATCACCTTATGAGCATATACTTTCTGAGAGTTCCTTATCGTCCCAGCCACTGTCGGGCCTCTGGGGATCATGTCAACTACTGGCCCTTATCGTCCCAGCCACTGTCAGGCCTCTGGGGATCATTAGCCACATCTTTGTAGAATCCGTAAATACTGATTCTTGTTTCTCTTTTCGGGACCATCCCTTAGTAGCTTCGGCCATTGGAGATCCTGCTCCTTCTCGATGTCCATCAGGATTCGACTTCGGGGCATATTCAACCTTACATACTCAGCGAACCTCGATCTCTGGTTGTTCCTCTTAGGAGCATAATCGAAGTCTCTGGCCATACGAGGATACTTGTCTTAGGAATCATACTCCTACTCCGTCTTTTACTTTCTAGCGTTATCGATGTTCCTGTTGTTACCACTATCGCCAACCGTGGCTTCTCCTTACTGCATGCTTTCATCAATTTTTATGTACTTTGTAGCCATTTTTTAGAGTTCATCCATGTTCTCCGGAGGGTGTTTGGCCAATGACACCTTGAAAAAGACATTTATGCACTAGTACAAAAATAGATTTAGAGACCACCTGAAAACCTATTTAGAGACCACCTTACAAGGTGATGTCTAGGTCAGTGGTCTCCTAGGATAAGAGACCTCTTAAGTGAAGTGGTTTAAAAAATTAGAAAAAGAGACCACTTATGTAATATCAATGGTTACCTTGGTAGAAGGAAAAGAAATCACTTATCTAAATTAACTGGTCACTTTGATCGTCCAACAATATCATTTATTAAAAAAAGTGATCTCTTTGATTTTATTAAGTAATCACATATTTTCAAAAGGTGATCTCCTTAACTTCATTTATAAAATCACATATATCCAAAAGGTAGTCTCTTTGATTCCATTTAACAAAAGCACTTTTACCTAAAAAGTGATCTCTTTTCTATGTTTTTTTAAAAACTACCTATCTCTAAAATGTGGTGTCTTTTCTATTTATTTAAAAAATGTATACCTGTGTGGCAAAAAAAAATGTATACCCCTGTGCAATAGTTAATATATACACACACACACACACACACAAATATATGATTTATATATATCCACATGCCAAACACACTACAGTAAAATATTGGACAAATCATACATTCATTTGAAAAGAAAAATCAATTGTAATATAGTATCATTGTTTTAAAAATGAACAAAGTTTCAACATATAAATGTTTACTAGTAAAAGCATACTAAGGTTCTAAACAAAGCAAAAAATGTAGAATATTAGCCCTCCTCCTCTAATTTGTACTCCTGCACAAATTTAATCCACATGTCCGTCAACTCGTCAATCTTCATTTGAGAATAGGCCGTTGGAGCTCCACCAAAGTACTACAAATATTAAAAAATATGCATTTAGAATTTCCACATTAACTAGAAAATGCAATATCGAAAAATAACACATAGAAATATCGAAAAATCCACCACACACTTTGTTTTGACATATAAAGCTATGGTTGATTGGTTGAATGCACTATATGTCTGTTTATATAGTGAGAAATTCAAGTGCCTAATTACTATGAAGTCATTCTCTCATATTTGTAGGTCTGTCTCCAGGTAGCTCTACTAATTTCGGTGGATGGCCCATCTCTATATATCTGTATAGCCTTTGAGCATCACAAGGAACAACAACTTAATTAATGTCAGTTCTGATGTTGATAACTAGTGGACACAAGCAACTTAAGTGCATCTATTTCTTATTTTTATTAGAGAGAAAATATAGCAAATGAGTTATTCAATTATTGGAATTATTGATGCTATCCTTTGTTCTTGAAATGTGCCAGAGTCTCTACTGGACTCTTGTTTTTAGTTTCAAGTAGCCTTCATTCATTCCCCAAGTTACCCCTCAAATTATTTGCTACTTATCCAGATTCCAAAGTAGCAGTAGCTAAAATGCCTGCTATCCACAGTGGTAATATGTCAACTGGAATATGATACTTGATTATAGACATAATTTTTACAGACAAAATTTCTAAAATTCATTAGTTAGTAAAATTCTATTCCTTCGTGTTCTTTGTTATCAAATTTCAGCAAGTTTAAAAAACGTGGAATCGACATGTTTAGAAACGCAAACATGACCACAATATATCCTCGAAACCTATTAATTAATCGTGTGCATTATCATAAAACATAAAATAAACAGAAAGTAGACTGTGATGAGCAGCAGAAGAAGATAATGAAGGCTGATACATAAATGTTAAATTTTAATATTACCTGTTCAGGAATTCCTTGTCGTCGTTTTTCTATAGTTTCAACCATGTACCGACAAATATAGTATCCACAATCCACAGAGTCTTCGGTTTGACGAGGACACTATATCATACAAGATATTAAATCAATAATCTTAACATATATATTATAATATAATAAATGATTTAATATAAGAATGGCATACCTCTGGTTTATTCCACTTAATTTTCGGATTCTTTTTAAGTTTCTTGATATCTGTTCGATATTTGAGGCTAAACCTTTTGATTCCACTAATAAATTGACAAGAAATACAGTTATGATTATAATACTATAAAAAGTTACAATAAATATTTAAATGTAATTACGAGCATACTCATTAATGATGGTTTGGGCAAATTCACGAATATCATTTTCTGCTCCTGCAGGATCAAGCCAAAACACAGTTCCATTCTATGGACTAATGACTGCCAGCATCCAGTGACGACTACACATAATTTATTAGTAATAAAAAAATTATTAACATTCATATCATATCAATTGACTAATTTTCACACTTACTTCTCGTGATACGGTGCGAAGAAAAGTTGATTAATATTCCTTCCATCATTTTGAGCAAAAACACGAGCTAAATAATCGATTCGCTCTTCATCATCATTGATTGGAGCTGAATCTGACAACCCAGCTCTAGGCGATCCTAAAATATAACAACAATACCGCGTTAGTCATCTGATTAGTTACGTTAACTAATATTAATGACGACTCGATTCCTAGAATCTACTCAAATTAAAATAATACTCGTAACAAATTAAAATAAGCTCACTTTGAAGGAATGTAGATATGGTAAACATATAACAAGGTACAGTACAATTTTAAAAAACAATCTTAGGCTTACAACATACAGGATCGTCTCAGAAAATCCTAACATAATGGCAAACCTTATACCACATATATTATATGGCACACCTATACAAACACAGACCACACAATGTATATATATAGCACAAATTGGAGAACACATAACTACAAGTCTGTAACATATAATAAAATATTTAAAGTGAACTAAAAGGGTGCACATGGACTAATATGTGTGAACAGAACAAGTGTGTGTGAAAATGTCTAGCATTCAACATATATATCAATTGTCAAAGTAATAGACATCAGACCAAACATGCTACTCAAATTATACAATAAATTTAATAAGTTCAATTAGCACAGGTGATATTTTCATGTAATTCACACAAATTTACAAATTTGTTAATTAAAACATGCTTACACTATTGACAAAGATCAGCTGGAAATTAATCATAGAGCAAGCACATAGTAATCAAACCAATACTAAGTCTGAATCCCACTAAATTGTCCGTCAAGCAATATATATGCACACTATAATTCAACTAACTCTGCAATTAAACATATAGACCATCACTAGGTAATTGACAATTATAACATTCAAGAAATACTATAAACCTTTTACCATTTTAAAACGAACAAAATCCCCGATAAGTAATTGACCACAAATACAACTCATATCATACTCGGTAGGCAACTAGACAAGACCAAAAATAACAACTCTTATATTTTGATCACATTAAAATAAGCCTTTAACCCTTTTAAAACAATCCTGCACAACTGGGCAAACAATTTTGAAAACTTAAAACGCTACCGCGCATACTTTAATCAAACATTTTTAATAAATTAAAAATGATCTATTTAATACTAAAATTTGCAGGCATCTTCCTAAATATCACCCCAATCTCCCATTAAATTTTTTATCTCCAAAACATTTTATTCAAGTCAAAAACGAATTAAATCAACTCACAAATCGGACACAGAAAAACTGTTCTGCACTACCTTTAGTAAAATGACCATAACTTTTGACTCGTAACTACGAATGACGCAAAAAATTTTCTAGAATTTTAGAATTTAAACACTAATAAATATAAAAATATCATTTAACATATTAGAAGTAGAATAGGTATTCGAATTTATAGAGAAGAAGAGTTCGAATTTATAAGGAATACATATGATTAGAAGTTCTATTGGAAGTAGAATAAGTATTTATTAGACATATGATTAAAAGTTCTATTCGAAGTAGAATAGGAGTTCGAATTTATAGAGAATAAGAGTTCGAATTTATAGAAAAAAAACATATAAATAAAAGTTCTATTAGAAGTAGAATAAGTGTTTGAATATTTAGTGAAGATATATAAATAAATAGTTTTTAGAAAGTACGATCTTCTTAAAATATGTCGTTTCATATAAGTTAATTATACTTCTATTAGGAAAATTTATTCAATACTATTGTCATAAAAAAAATCATCGTATTTAAAAATAAAATCATTGATGTGTTAATATAATAAAATAACATTCTCATGCAGGAATCCTAAATTAATACAGGAGTATCTACAATATAAAGAAAAAATAAGATGTAAATGATCTAGAGACAATCTACAATCCAACCATACCAACCACCTGTCCAGAACAGAGAACGAATTCTCCCAGATTTTCTGGACAGTTACAACAGATTGAAAACGGGCAGTACGATGTTTGTTTCCTTAACATTTTCCATTTAATCTACTCCAATTCAACCAGCAAAGCAATCCCAACTCCTCAAACAACACCAACAATCAACATACTACAACTTTAAGCCATAATAATCAATTACACTCCAGAAATAAGATCTAGAAACCAAATAGACAAAGCATGTGTTTCATGGATAATCAACACCACCCACAACATGTATAACACTTAACAACCATCTAACAAGCCATAGGAATCCTAGAATCAAAGAAATAAAATCTTATTATTCAAAATTAATATTCATGTTCTTGAGAGTTTTGATTATTGCAAGAGATTCAATGGTTGAAATGATGTAGGATCTAAGACAAAGCAAGGGGAAGGTTATACCTTCGATTTGAGCTAAACATCACAACAATAAATCAAGGCTATGATTTTCCCTAAAAACGCAGCCTTTATTCTCCAAGAAATCATGGTCGAAAGTGGTGCTTGTAACAGCCCGACTTTTCGGACTATTAATTCTAAATCGAAAACTAAAACAAATAAAAAAATTATTAATCCAAAAGTCAATTACAAATGTACTTATTACAAAAGCGCAGCTAACGATGCCGATCTACTCCGAACCTAAGATCCTTAAACTCGAATGCACCTCAGCTTGATCTTATGCCAAACCTAAAAATTGTAAGTAATGAGCTATACAGCCCAGCAAGTAACCAATCGATCCAACTAGTAAGGCCAAGTAACATGTATACACATATTATACAAGATAATCAATATGACATAATACGATACACGAAATAATCACTTATGATGCACTTATTCTTATTCTATCACAATTCGATAGCACATAACAACAATAACTTGAAACCCATAATTCATACCACGACCACTACAACCCGGTGATAACGGTCCTAAATTTTCATAAAACTGCCACTACAACCCGGTGACTCGGTCCTTATTCTTATTCTTATTTTCGCAAACCATGGCATAAATCAGAGTCCCAAGACTATTGCTTACACATAACACATATATACAATAATACATATAACTTCAAAATATATTCACTTAGCCCAAGTTTGATAACAATTACGTACACATAACACATAATTTGGAAAACACTAGCAAGAATCAATTAGAAACTTACCTCGACACGGAAAAACAAGAATCAAATCATCCTAGATCATGTATTCAATTCTGACCAGATCTGTATTTTGACTTTTTGACCCTCTAAACGATGCTTTCTTGAAAAGCTCAAAGAACGAAAGTTGTAGAGCACGAAAAGACCTTTCCGAAAAGTCCAGAATCAATGAATTCTGACTTACGATGAATTTTCTACGAATTTTACAAGACTGCTGAATTATGTGTGAAAAAGACCTACGAATTTTATTAAAATAAACGAGGAAGAAGTATAAGATGTATTTATAATGTTACAAAACCCTATGTCCAAACCTACAAGTTATCTATATTCAAATCTGATCAATATTTTAAGCCCATTATTCAAATCCAATTTTAAATCCATTTCATAATCTAATTTTAATCATTTTATTCTATTATTCTTTTATTAATATTAATCTAAAAATTACGGGATATTACATACTACCCTCCTTAAAAAGAATTTGGTCCCCAAATTCACAACAATCCTAAACTCCAAAAAGTTCGTGATACATCTATTCCTAAAGTCTAGTCCTCAGGATCGCACCTAGAGAATGTACTAGTCCCATACCTAATACACTCCGAAGGACAACCTGCTCTTGATACCAACTGTAACAACCCGACTTTTTGGACTATTAATTCTAAATCGAAAACTAAAACAAATAAAAAAATTATTAATCCAAAAGTCAATTACAAATGTACTTATTACAAAAGCGCAGCTAACGATGCCGATCTACTCCGAACCTAAGATCCTTAAACTCGAATGCACCTCAGCTTGATCTTATGCCAAACCTAAAAATTGTAAGTAATGAGCTATACAGCCCAGCAAGTAACCAATCGATCCAACTAGTAAGGCCAAGTAACATGTATACACATATTATACAAGATAATCTATATGACATAATACGATACACGAAATAATCACTTACGATGCACTTATTCTTATTCTATCACAATTCGATAGCACATAACAACAATAACTTGAAACCCATAATTCATACCACGACCACTACAACCCGGTGATAACGGTCCTAAATTTTCATAAAACTGCCACTACAACCCGGTGACTCGGTCCTTATTCTTATTCTTATTTTCGCAAAACATGGCATAAATCAGAGTCCCAAGACTATTGCTTACACATAACACATATATACAATAATACATATAACTTCAAAATATATTCACTTAGCCCAAGTTTGATAACAATTACGTACACATAACACATAATTTGGAAAACACTAGCAAGAATCAATTAGAAACTTACCTCGACACGGAAAAACAAGAATCAAATCATCCTAGATCATGTATTCAATTCTGACCAGATCTGTATTTTGACTTTTTGACCCTCTAAACGATGCTTTCTTGAAAAACTCAAAGAACGAAAGTTGTAGAGCACGAAAAGACCTTTCCGAAAAGTCCAGAATCAATGAATTCTGACTTACGATGAATTTTCTACGAATTTTACAAGACTGCTGAATTATGTGTGAAAAAGACCTACGAATTTTATTAAAATAAACGAGGAAGAAGTATAAGATGTATTTATAATGTTACAAAACCCTATGTCCAAACCTACAAGTTATCTATATTCAAATCTGATCAATATTTTAAGCCCATTATTCAAATCCAATTTTAAATCCATTTCATAATCTAATTTTAATCATTTTATTCTATTATTCTTTTATTAATATTAATCTAAAAATTACGGGATATTACAGTGCTTGATGATGAAGATGATGGCTAGGAAGGAACGGGTCCGAAGAGAGGTGAACAACGAAACCGAAATCAAGCGATTCCGACAAGAATCGAGCAAGTTATCAAGAAATCTCTCCATTCTTCCTCCCCCCTTTCTTTCTATATTATCAGCATGTAAATATTTTTTTTTTCGTATGTTTAACTGTACTCAAAAGAAAAGGGGAGAGGCGGCTTGTGTATAAAAGAAGACAAGGCAAAAATTGTAATTTCACACTACCGAAAAACAAATCTAAATCAATTTAAAAAACATTTATAAATTGAATTTAAATGAAAAATTGGTAAAAAAATTGAACTTTTCATTTTTTAAATAAAGCTTATAAAAACTATGAACACACCCATATTTTAAAAATATTTTAAGGAATAATAACGACTCAAATATGAATTTTACAAATAAAGATCATTTAAATGCCATAACACTCTCAAAACTCATTTTTCTTAAACATCCAAAATACTTCTCCAAAAAAAAATTAAAAATTAAATAATTTCATAAGGATGACGACACAAAAGATTTCATGATTTTTAATAATTCCAATGATTTTATAAAATTTCTAGAGGATAAATAAAGCTTGTTTTTATTAGATATAATCACAGAGAATGAAATGAAATTAAAATATACAGGCTGACACCGGCACACATAATTCATCATATAAATTTGTAAACACGAAATCACATAATTGATCAGATTAGCCACATAAATCATGTAATTCACTATATGCTAAGCAGATAACACATTAAACTGGATCAAGATATTTTATGATATCCTTTTCCAGAATTCATAAAAATAGAATAAAATTCACGGTCGTTACAGGTTTCTTTTTTTAGAAAATGTTATTTTAATTAAATAATCATTCATTTAAATAAGGTGGTCTCTTTTCTTTTAATCTAAGTGACCTCTTTTAAAAGGAGAGAGATTTCATAATTAAAGGAGTCATTTATTTAAATAAAGAGATCTCTTTTCTTCTATTATAAAAGAGACCTCTTGTGAAAGGAGAGAGGTTCCTTTTTATAAAAATCATTTATTTAAATAAAGTGGTCTCTTTTCTTTCATTACAAGAGACCTTATATCATAAAAATGACATTTCTTTGATTAAGTAACCACTAATTCAAACTAGGAGATTTCTTATCAGTGGTTCCTTTGCCCATATTTCTAGTAGTGATGGCTCCTTGTTACAGGGATATCATAGTCGCTCTATCATTCAAGTTTGGAACCTTTAAGGCTTCCTCAGAGATTCGGTTTAGTTCATTCGCTAGACTAGTGAATTTTGGGTCACCCCTTTGGGATCACCCCTTGGAGACGCGTATCTGGGGGTATCATTCCCTGAATGAAAGTCAAGGGGAATGGATCATCATCCCGTTTGCTCCTTCAACATCTTTAGTGCACAATCAAGATTTCTCCCTCTTGCTACATGTGGAGGTTCCAACCCTCAAATATGGACTGAATCATCCCCTTGTTGGGGGTGGGAATCCATAGCTTGGTTTTTGAGTTGTTAATGATGAAAACGCCATGGTAGTGATCATGCTAATCTGTTAGCGATTATGGACAAAATCGTGCCTAGGATTGGGGATCCGTCCCTTTAGATTCTTTCTTTCTCAGCTCCTTGGAGTTTCATTTAAATTCCTGTACCAAGAGGGTTCAATTCTTGAACAATGATAGGTGTGGGCATTCTATAAAAGGAGGGGTAAGATCATTCTGATCTCCTGGTTGAATCAAATCATGGGACTTAGCCATTGGGATCTCTATCCTTGGGATCTCAGTCCTTCTATGCCTCCTTGAAGGCCTCTATATGCCTCCTTGAAGGCCTCTCCAAATTGACAAAGGGAATCTCTCCTATTCTTTAAGTAGGAGGGCAATTTTACCTCTGTTGTTCCTTCTCCAAGTCTTGTTTCAACTTTTGGATCTCGGCTTTGTGAGCCTTAACCCTATCTTATGTCGTTCTTGGCACTTTGCCCGAAGTTTCTCGGATACGCCCAACAATTGGTTCCTTGTCTCCACGCCTCTTCCTCGAGGCTCGATCTCGATCATCCCTGGATGAAGAATCCTCGGTATAGGGTCCAGAATAATCATCATACCCTCCTTCATAGATAGGGCCTAGGCATGTGATGTATGGGGGTTTATATGGATTGTGCACTTGATATGCATGACCACTTCCTCTAATACCTCCTGCATTTGAGGGATAGATGGGTAGTCTGTAGGCTATATTTGTGCTTGCGAAGAATCACGGTGGTGGAGTTCTATGCTCCATGGGGGTAGGCCGTATCCTAGAAGGGAAACAACCATTTGAAGGGGATTCATCTCCTTGCCTTGGGGATTCATCCCTATGGGCTGCGATCCCTCGACATGAGTTTCAATAAATTTGGAGATTCTTCCTTGGGTTAAGAACCCGAAATCTGGGTATTTATTTAAGGGGGTACAGACTCTGGTATAGAAGTATTGATTTTGATAAATTAATATACTTTATCTGTATACTAGATTATAGCCCATGTTACGCACACGAGTACTTCAAAAAATAATTCTATAAAATTTATAAATATAAGAAAATCATTGGTTAATTAAAAATTAAAAAATTGTATATTTCTGATTATAGTTATGAAAGAAATCATGTCAATGAAATAAAAGGTTATCTTTTTATTATTATAAAAAATATATTTAAAGATTACTTCAATTAAATTTTTTTAATATATATACTGTATGATGATATGCTTTGAAGAACTTACCTGAATTAAAAGATTAATTCAAATTATTATTAAAGAACTTAACATAAACATTATAATTGACATTAATGATATTTAAATTAATATGTAGATTTTCTATAATTAACAATGGGTTAAATAAATACATGGATCTTTGCAAACGTAAATATGGACACCAAACCTGAAAAATGGTTAGTTTATGGGTCACAATATAGTTAAAAATTTAACCGAATCTAAATATGGATCTCAACTGAGGAAAGAAGCAATTTATAATCTATACTATACTATTATAAGTGAAACAAGATATAATTGGTTAGTTGGTCGGTCGGTTAACACATTCCCAAAACGTTTGTTAATACCTTCCAAAAAATAAAAAAATAAATTAAAATACATATAAAATTTTATTTTGTAAAAAATAAACTACATATTTTACTTATTAACAAACTCTTTTAATTATAATCCAATTAATATTCAATTACACACTCTTTCAATATATTTGAATTAAAATCACATATTTATTAACAAATTTACAAAAAATTATAAATTAACAAAGTGAAGACAAACTAAAATTATAATCAGATTATAATTTATTATCTATCTAAACTATACTATTACAAGTAAAATAACGTATAGTTGGTTGGTTGTTTAACACTTTTTAAAAAAATTGTTAACACCTTACTAAAAATGATAAGTTTATTAAAATTATGTTAAAAAAATTAATTTACTTATTTTAAACAACAAAATTTACCAGTAAGGTTATTAACACCTTTCTAAAAATAACAAGTTAGAAAATTATATTAAAAATATTAATTTATTTATTATAAACAACAAAAATTAAGCACAAAAGTACATTTTTAAAAAATTTAGAAAATGCGTAAAAAAGTCCAAATTAAGTTAAATTATACTTACTCCATCCCGTTTATATTGGTCATCAATCATAAAGCACGTATTTAGTAATCAAGTGAAAACCGTCAAACTTACTCTCAATTGTTTATATATTTAAAAAAGTTAAGCATATTGAATCCTTAATTTATTTCATAAGAGAAACATGGTCAAGGGATATGCAAAAAAGGAATTATGACCAATATAAATGGGATGGAGAAAGTATGTAATTTATTAAAAATAAAAACCCACATGTTTTATAGAATTATAAAGGTTTTCAACTATATCCCGATTAGAATTATCGTCCGCACACTTATTTTGAGGTAACATTAAATAATTTTTAAAAATTATCTATTGAATTTTTAAGATTTTAACAAAATTTGAAAATAACGTTAAATTAATGATATTTATTTATGTCATGAAATTAAGTAGGGGTGTACACGGGTTGGCTAACCCGACCAAACCAATCCAATCCGACACTATTTCGGCCGATCCAAACCGAATTTTTTCAACCCGATATTAATGGGTTAGGTATGGGTTTCAATTTTTTCAAACCGACCCAATCCAACCCGATCCAGTTAAAAATAAAGGAAGTTACAAAAAATTAATAAATACGTCTCATGTCCATTGTTGTTGTCCCAAGACTCGATAATTTAGTAAGCTTCTAATAAAGCAAAATAATCTTTTTACAAATATGAGTAGAATATAACTAGTGAATATAAGTACAATATAACCGGTGAATCTTTTTAATATTTGTTTTGGGGGTTTTCTATATAATATAAGTATATTAGAACATCTCCAAGGCTAACAATCTGTTAGCTATAATAGTGACGTGGCAGTATTTTTAGCTAATAGCTTTTTTTTTCTTCTCCAACCATGCACACTGTTAGGTAAATTTTTAGATAATGGCTTTCACATCTTCTATATTTGGCTAATGTCTATGAATTATAGATAATATCTAAAATCCACATTATCCACTCATATCGTGACATATCATATATTATTATTAAAATAATAATAAAATACTATTTTTAAAATATAGCTATTCATTATAGCTAATACCATTGGAGTAAAACATCTTACAGTTCAGCAAATTTTTAGATAATCATTATATAGCTAATGATTTTAGCTATTACCGTTGGAGATGCTCTTATAACTAGTGAATGTGAAATGTAATCTATGTAATGGATCTAATGATCATGGACTAGTTCTTTTTTCTCTAAATTTGAAATTTAGTTCTAATGCGTTATACTTAATACGTTTGATAAAAAAATGAAAAAAAATATTTTAAATATTTATTAAACCGATTAACCCGATCCAAACCGATTACAACAAATTGGATTAGGTTACGAATTTAATTTTATGGGTTGGGTTGAAAATTTACCAACCCGATTTAATTGGGTTGGGTTGAAAAATCCCCCTAACTCGCTCAACCCGATCCGTGTACACCCCTAAAATTAAGTATGAAACATATATAAATTTAAATTAATTAATAAAATTTATTAAAATAAATTTAAATTTTTATTAAATCAAATAATTATTATATTAATTAATAGTAATGATAATAGATGATAGTCCGTGCTTTTGAAACTAGTATATATATATTTTAATATTATGATATATACTGATCTTGCTAAGACGATAGCAACAACACATTAGATGTGCGCAAATGAAAATGCTACAGCTCCCGAGATCGTTCTCAAAATAGTTTCCGAATGATGAGTTGTCATTTACACAATTGGTTATATTTACATTGATATGAATATCACAAATGAAATGATGACATATATCATTCGGGAATACTCGTGCGCGAAACTCTCACTCCAACCTCCAAAATCTCCATTATCCCCCCACCCCCTGCAAAATCCCTAAAGTATGCTGCACCATAGCATATATTGGAGATATAAGTAGTAAGTTAACAGTTTTGCCACATCAGTCAAACAGTTCATCAAATAGGCCATGTCAACTGCCACCTGGTGCCAGTCAATGCCAGCTGTTAACACAACAGTTTTTCCCTCCATTTTCAGTAATCAATTACTTAGTTAGTCTTGTATAGTTTCTCTCTCTGGGAGAAGAAGAAGACTCTCTCTCTCTCTCTCTCTCACACACACACACACACACATCTGTATACAGTATCAAATATCCCTCTCTGTATTCAGTTAGATGTTATGTAGAATCTTCAAATCAATATGAGTTTTTAAGCAATTTCATTTCAGAATTTATCATCATATGTATTGTTTCTTCAGCCTCTCCGCATACTGGATATAACTGCCACACATCTACATGCTTCTTTGATAACATGTAATTATTTGGCAAACAACTAGATATTGCTCGCCTGACTAGGTTAATAGCCTTGGGTGGAAGTGCCATTTTTTCTGCCAGACGCAGAACTTGTATCCATTAACCAACGACCTTGAGCTTCCTGGAGTTTGTTGTATGCAGTCCTTACTGTGTAAAACCAGACTTATCCAATGATTATCAGCCGAAGACTCAGAGAGTGGGACACTAGTGATTAAAAGATATGTCCCTGGAGTTAAACATATCATTTAAATTCTATATATCCTATCTTGTCGAGTTAAGTTTAAACTTTTAGTATATTTACAATATAATATGACGGCTTCTCTCGACTCAATACACAATGAAAATTTAAAGGTTTTCGATTTAACTAATAGAGAAATGTTGACTTCCTAAAAGTTGTCCGGGGGATAAACAATTCACCCCTGAGAGTGGGTTGAAATATTTAAGGAGCTGTGTAAGGTCCATATCTAGCTGAGAAATGTCACTTACAACTTTGTATAGAAGAATGGTTATCAGAAGTGCTATTGTTATTGTTGTCCTTGTTTCCAGAGTCTTCATCACTATCATTGCCAGAGCTAGAGCAGCTATCTGATGTTTCTTGCATTCTCGATCGCTCATTTCCACTAATAAGCTTGATTCTCGATCGCTCCTTGAATCTCGTTCAATCCATAAACACGTGCAATCCCTGATAACTCTATATTCCGATCCGGTGCCTCCTCCACCGTCCCATGCCTGGAATGCGGTGTAGCTGATGATTGGGACTCTGCAAAACAATGCCAGGAGGTGGGTTTGAACCCGCGGCACCTCCGGCGTGAGAATGAGTAACGGTGTTGGAGAGAGAAAGATAAGAACAAGAGTATCTAATTATGGAGGGTGTGTGTATATGAGCGTGTAAAAGAGAGAATCTAACCCCTAAACCTTTGCCTCCTGGTCTATTTATAGGCCAAGGATTAGGGTTTAGGGGTAGGTACCTGCAATCATGAGCGTTGGATTCGAGGTAGACGGGACACTTGTTCATTCCTGATAATTCCCACGTGTCCAGGTGATATTTGTGGTGGCGTGTGCCCCTAGCCTGTCAGCATGTGGCATGATAAGGACTTAATTGTGCCCATCCTAGGATTCCCTTATTTGTCACTGTCATGTAGGACCACAATCATGACTCATGTTCTGCCATACTTCCATGTGTACTAGGCTTAGGTCATGGGTCTGTTAGGTTCGGCCCGATCTGGACTGAAGTCTCTGGAGTGGTTCTGGGCCTGGTCCGGATTGGATGTGGCTTATCATCGGCCCAATATGGACTGAAGTCTTCTGGGCCTGGTCCGGATGTGGCTTATCATCGGCCCAATCTGGACTGAAGTCTTTTGGGCCTGGTCCGGATGTGGCTTATCATTTGCCCCCCACTCCCTTATGCGGATTTTCCAGATAGGGGAGTTGAAATTTAAGATTTCTCCTCCTACTTCGAATTGCTGACAAGCGGGAGCAATTCGGATTGGAGTAGTATAGAAAAAAAAATTGTTGAATATTGCCTCCTAATCCGAATTGTTGACAAGTGGGAGTAATTCGGATTGAGTGCATCGCGGAATCCTATTCGATTTTGCGGATTTTCCCTCTATTGATTTTGAAAACATGTCACTCCAATTCTCCTAAAAAGGCGTGCGACAACTGTTTTCTACTACCTGGTTTGGCCCTTCGATCACTTGGAGCCGTTAGATGCCTGCCACGTGGCCCTCGAGCCGTTCCCTTTTCGGGTCTATATATAACTCCCCCTTTGAGTTCCAATTGTACTTTCATTCTTTTTGTCTTCTAAAAGCCAGAAGCCTTCTACCTTTCTCTGTCCTTTCAAGCTCTTTTCGTCTGTTTTTCTTTCTGCTTGCAGCGCTCGACGGCTTTTCAGATCTCTTTTGGGGCTACTTTTGGACCACACATCTTTGTAAGTTTCTTTTCTCTTCTGTCTTTAATCTCTCCTTTTGCATGCGATTTGAGAAGTGATTTTCAACTGTTCATCTTCTCGACCTCTGACTTGGACTATATGCATCGTTTTTGTACTTTCGTGTTAGGCTTGTTATCATTTGTGTGTATATTGGTGATATTAGTTTGATTGTTTTCGAGTTTAACACTTGGGGTTTTGGTTATTTCTGGGTTTGTATCATGTGATTTCTGTGTTTGGGGATTTCTGGGTTTATATGCTTGTGTGTATAGGCGTATGTATAGTTTAGATCTTGTTTTGATGTTTCGAATTTCTGTATTTTGTGTTTTTGTATTTCGGGGTTTGGGATTAGTCCGGAGTGGTAGTTCACATTTTACTGAGGCGACACTTCTGATCCGGATGGTGGCCGAAGAAATAGTGTTTAGGAATTTTAGCCTAACTCTGACTGGTCACGCTAACTCGGACTATATAGGAAAAATCCTTGCCCGGATTAGATAGCATCCTGTGCTTTACCCCGGATTTTCTAAAATAGAAATTATGAGTTAACGCAGATTATGGGTTGGAGAGAAAGACTTAACTTTGCCTATTTCTTCAGGTTTTATGGTTTGTACCAAACAACGGTCAAGGAGACAAAAGACTCCCTCTGATCATATTGTCATTAGCTCCGACAGTAGTACCACTCTGTTAACCAACCCATCTCCTCAGTAGATTTTGACTGGTGTTTGATGGCCCGGAAGAAGAACACAAAAACAGATAGGAAGATTCGGAAACCGAATCCACATAGGAACGATTGAAGGTTCAGCCCCCGATTTGAAGTCCGAGTAAGAAGAACTTCATTCAGTACATAACAAAACTGAACATATCTGAGAGCTCTAGTAGCTCTATGTAGAATTCTGTGTATGCTTCCGACATTACACAAACTGAACATGTAACTACCATTATGTTTCCATAATCTGGCCAGTCTTGAGTGTGAGATGGGCAACCTTGACTCCGGACCAAATGAGTGAAATTTTTTGCATTTCACTTCATTTCCTTCCACCTACATTCATTTGCTTTCCTCCCTTAAAAAAACTCGGGAGTGGGGCCTAAGAGTTGTGTCTTCTAAAATTTTGAGAATCAACCACTGGTTTTACATTAGCAGAATAAAAAATATGATTACTTACCTAAGATGAGCCCCTTTAAGTGTAGGAATTGGTTCCATCCTTCATTAGTAATTCATGCTTTCATGGTCAAGTATTTCTAAAGAATTTTTTTTTGATAGGCAAGATTAACATTAGAATCCCGAACAGCACTTACAAAGCAGAAACCAGAACCCTAATAAGATAGAGGGACTGGAACACAAAACAACCAACTAGACCACTGGAGAACTAAACAACTTAGGACAAACTGGAAAACTAGAACTACTACTTTTAATCATCCAACAAAGACATACATCATTTAATCATCCAAAATAATCACTTCATCACTGGGATCACCAACACGAGAGGGGCTACCAACACTCGAGGGATCACCAATATCTTTAGGTAATTCTAAATATATTTATGACAAAAAAGGCTGGTGAGAGTTTGACACAGAATGAGATGAGGAATGGTTGAAACACAAAAAAATTCAGCGGGCACACAATAACAATAACTGATTGCATTATATGTGTAAAAGATACAACACTTGAGAACACTTAACATAAAAAATATTTATTTTTCAGGTAAAAAATTGTGCAATACATTTGATACTCATACAAGCACAAGATGTCAAGGAGGAGAAACTCGAAAATGGTAATATCAGGACAACCTGAATCAGTTATATATGATTAGCTTTCTCTAGAAAGCAATGTAAGTAGGAAATCTTTATAGTTTCCATTGACCTCCTCATCAATCTTGTCTGAGATATGAACTCCATACGTGTTCTGGTAATCTTCTTTAATCTTCTGTATATTGGCATCCACTTGGGTAATGATTACTCGAGTTAAAGCATCCTTAGTATTCTCATCTGCCTCTCTATTAAGTGAATCATCCAATGCCTGCAGATGATATAAAAATAAGGAATTAAATGAGATGCTCAATGGATATTTCTAAAATTTTGATATAATTTAATAAGCTGTGAATAGTTAATCACCTTGCTAAAATATGTTTCCGGGGTACACAAGCATTGAACCGTCTCTTTCAAGAATAAATCCATATCAAGATCCTGGGAATAAAAGTACATATTTTGTCAAAATTTTCCAGATGATAAAAAACAACTAGGTGTTTTTATTTCATACCTCATCAATGCTATTGCCGCAGATTTCTTTGTAATGTTTGAATACAGTGCTGATATGGAGCTTACTTCGGGTTGTTAATATTCTTATAACTTCTTCATCCTCAATAGGGTTCTTGGATGCATCCTTAAGGGCATTGCAGAATATCTTGGCTTCTGATTTTGCAATTTCTTCGTTAACTTTTGAACCTTCATACCGATAGGCGCTTACAAGTGCTACCAACAGCTGCTCAAGGACCAAAAAAAGGACATATTTTAGACATACTTTTCTTTCCTCCTATTATAGATAAGAAATTATGGGGTTTTTAGTAATGCATATTTTTCATATATGTTATGCAAAAAAAGACAGTACTATTTCATTCATATTTTTATGCCTGCAAGAAGTGCTACACTAAAAAGGGCTATGCCAAGTTGCCAACGGACTTGAAGATTTTAGAAGAGATCTTAGGAATCAGCATAACCCCTAAACTAGCAATTTCGATCTTAAATTCCATCAAATTAAATAAAGCCTTCTATTTGTTTCTGTTGGTGTCTCAGTTGGAGGCAAGGAAGTCATACTGATGATCAACTTGTTAGTGAACTGATCAACTTGTACTTTAAATGTTGCTGATTTGATCTCCTTCTATAGTGCAATATACTTTGCACCAACTTAAACTAAAGAAACTTCAGACTTTATTTGAAATCTAAATTATAATTCTGTACTATTAGTATGCAATCTCACCTTGCATTCAGGGCTAGGAACCATGACAGCAACATCTTCCTCAATGGAGTGATCATAGAGAGAGTGGTAAGCTTTTCTTGCACCCAACAGCTCTTCTGATGATCTAGTACATGCAATCTCGATGACCACACTATACAATTGGGGTTCCTTCAACAAAGCATTCTTCACTAAACGAGCATCCCTTTCCCATGGATGCATAGCCCAAAATACAATTGCGTTCTATTATCACATAACAAACAGCACTTATTCATATTGAGACTAATATGTTATAGCAATTCACATCTGAAATCCTATTATTACCATGGAATACTACCTATCCGGTGGTGGAACCACTTGGTAGTGAGGGCGGTCATAGAGACCCTCTCAGCTTATAATTTGTATATTCAGAAAAGTAATATATATGCCTAATCGGATCATTATTAAAATGTAAATAAATTAAAATCACTAAACTGATCTTGGACCAGTAAAAGTTTTTAAAGAAATTAGTTTGAATAATGATTATTAGATAAATGTGTATACTGCAAATGCTTAAGCCAGGAAACTCAAACTAAGTCTACCACTGGTCCTATATATTGACATTCCAGTTACATTTCTTCAGTATGGCAATGATCCCACTTCTTCATCAACAAGAAGGCATTAATCTTAGCCATTCAAGTTAAATTCATTCTGTAGGAGACCTACACTAACAAGCTAATATCAAGATTTTCGTACCTTGAAGCGCAAAAACTCACGTTCGAGTTGTGCAACGTGCTCAGCCTCCCATTTCTCGAATGAGCGTTCATCCTCGGTGAAAAATCGAATTCCTTTCCTAAACGATTTCCTGTCATCCGAATGCGATTTTCCCAAAACCGATATCAGTGTTTTCTCATCAACTCCAAGTCCTACCATATACAATTCAAATCAGGCAATAATATGTCAGTCAATGTAATATTAAACTTTGTTACAACATTGTGTTAACATGTCTAATTGATGCTTCTAACATTCGAATAAGAGATTCATTTTTTTTACCAAATTTAACAGTGGTTAATTCCATTCTAGAATGTATAACTACAAAACAAGCTAAAGTGAACAACATATGACCGAATTTAAATATGTATAACTACAAAACAAGCTAAAGTGAACAACATATGACCGAATTTAAATATCATTATGTTAAAAATTACAAACAACACAATAAATCAGAACCTACCAATTTCGAAAATGCTAAACAACAAATTCATTTAGAGAAAATTATTCAGGAAATTTGTGAGCTAAACCAATACCAAATCATCCGAAAATTGTTCATAAACTAAAATGATCGATGATCAGAAAGTTGAAATACGGAAGGTACGTGAAGAACTTTGTACATGTGCATGTATGATTTAATGAATATATAAAATATATGTATGTATAGATGGGAAATTGGAGTGGAGGAGAACCTGAGAAGGCCTTTGTAAGAACTCCAAGCTGCTGCTCATCAGTGTGTGTCATTTTGGTATTGAGATTTCAAAGATATGAATGATGACAGTGTTAAAAAAATACTCCAGCGTTACTCTTATACTATTGACATGTAAGGCTATAGTTGTCAATTCACCAAATTTTATTATGGTTATAAAGACAATAATGGAGTCATTAAAATATTAAATCACGAATTAGTCCTATTTTGTAACGTGTTTCGTTACTTTTTTATTTTATTGTTAACGCATCTGCTTAATACTGTTACATTACTTTTTTCTAATATAACTGCAATTGAATATTAAAACATCTGTAACGCTTGTTACAAAATATGGCTATTTTCTAAATTTTATTTTCATTTACTTGTACAATATCTGTGTTTTGAAATGATCCAACTTACTAATATTTTCCTAACAGAAAAAAAAGTTACTAATTTTTTATTTAGATTAGATTTATTAAAGTTAGTAATGTACAAATATTATTTTAAAATGAAAATGTAATATATGATACATTTCGCTGTAAAATTGATTAGAAATAATAAATTAAAATTTTTTCAAACACCTTTTTCATATATGATTACTATGAAATTAAGTCCCTCTAGTAATTTTTTTTAGTGCAATGAAATTACAGTAAGAAGTTTGGTCAGCTGTCGCACTGCTAATTATTGCTTGCGTCCTCCACATTGCCAACCAATTGACAATGTTATTTATCAAAGAAAAGAGGGTAATGTTATTTATTTCCCAAAAATCTTACAAATTGAAAATTTTCATTGGAAAGGTCGGTAAATGTAAAAAGAGAGAAAATGACCAAAATACATCACTTTTGGGAACCCATTACCCAAAATGCCTATATGCGATGCGAACCGTCCAAAATACCCACTAAATATGCATGTGTGACATGCGTATTCAAGACCCTCAAATTTTTCTTAAGCCCACGCATGTTAGTTATGCGTATAGGATTTTAAAAATTAAAAAAAAAAAGACCACGCATAATAGTTATGCGTATACAACCTATACGCATGAAGGTGATGCATATTGTTTGTTTCTGTTTTATTAGTGACTAACCAAAACCATGCTGCTTCAGTTTGAACTTTGAACAGAGATATGTGCATGCATGTTAGTTTTAATATTTTCTTATCTTTAAGCATCTTGTTGCAAATATTTTTCGAAATTTTGGGTTTAAAATTTTTAAATTTTATTTGTATTCTCTTGGGGTTTCAATGGTTAACTTTTAGGGTTTAATAGTTCCATTTTGGGTTTAGAAATATTCGGAAAAACGAATAAATCGTATACGAACTTAGACTTATTCTAATTTTTAAACGCGTTAGCGTTTAAAAATCAGGCCGCCGAATTCATTTTTTATTTAAAATTTTTAAATTTTATCTGTATTCCTTCGGGGTTCAACAATTAACTTTTGGGGTTCAACGTTTTCATTTTGGGTTTAGAAATATTCGGAACGACAAATAAATCATATACGAACTTAGGGTTTAGGGTTTGGGATTTAGGGTTGTTTACAATCCTAAACCCTAGACCCTAAACCCTAACTTATCCTGATTTTTAAACGCGTTAGCGTTTAAAAATCAGGCCGCCGGATTCAATTTTTTAATTAAAATTTTTAAACTTTATTTGTATTCTCTCGTGATTTCAACGGTTAACCTTTGGGGTTTAACAGTTCCATTTTGGGTTTAGAAATATTCGGAACGACGAATAAACCGTATACGAACTTAGGGTTTAGGGTTTAGGGTAGACCCAAAACCCTAATTTATCCTGGTTTTTAAACGCATTAGCGTTTAAAAATCAGGCCGCCGGATTTAATTTTTTAATTAAAAATTTTAAATTTTATCTATATTCCCTTAAGGTTGAGGTTCAACAATTAACTTTGGGGTTCAACTTTCCATTTTGGGTTTTAAAAATATTTACGGACTTAAAAAAAAAAACCAATTGAAACACACGCATAACATAAATGCGTGGTCATTTAAAAAAAAAGGTATACGCAATGCATGAATGCGTGGCTAGCTTTTAAAAAAAAATAAGAAGACTACGCATGTTGGCCTTGGGTGTATGAGGCTACGCATGTCCAACATGCGTATATGGTGGGTATTTTGGGCGGTGTCCAGCGCCGGTGGGTATTTTGGTGTTTGTGTTTTAAAATGTGGGTATTTTGGTTTTTCACCCAAGCGATGTAAGATCTATTTTATTATAATTAATTAAAATAATATATTTGATATTTAGAAATATTATCGGAACCAATTTGAATACGCAGCATTATCCAAAAAAATATATGTAAACCTCATTGTATGCATGACGATGATTTATAGGTTTGACTGTTTGAGCATCGGACTTAAAAGAAACTCGAGTCTTAAAATCAGACTCAGCAGAAAAGAAAATGCAGTAATAGAATGAGAAAAGATCCCTTGTATCACAATTTTAAATTATAATGCCTAAAATATCATTATTTTTAAAAATGATCGTTTCTATCACAAACAAACACAAGAAAAACACAAAAAAACCATGTGTTTCTATTTTTTTAAAAAAAAATTCTACAACCACGCAACATAAACATGCGTTTATGACTTTTTTTTATTTTTTTATTTTCTACAAACGCAATTTGAAAGGGTATTTCTTGATTTGCTAATGTGGGGCCCCGCAGGGGCAAAGTTTTATAAACGCAAACTATGCATGCGTTTCTTAAAAAAAAATTAAAAAAAATTAAGCAAACTTAGCAACGCAAACTATCTATGCGTGCCTTTAAAAAAAATTGGTCAAACTCATAAAAACAAAGTGATATTAGATTTCTTAAAAAAAAAATTAAAAACGCAAGAAAAACTTGCGTTTATGAGTGATACAAAGGGCCATTTCAGCGAGATGTGAGATTATGGGTCATTTCACCCCAGATTCTGATAGTATGAGCCATCACCCTAATAGACTTGGGATGGTATTAATTATATGGGTAAATGGCCAAATTCATCACTCTACTATGCCAAAACTTTCACCTAGGCCATCAGCCCAAAAAACCTTTCAAACGAATTACTTAACTCAATATAACTTTCAATTAGATCATTGTACATTAAAAATATTTCACTGTCGTTAAATTTTTGTTGACTTAACGGAAGTCCGTTAATTTTTAACACATCAACTGCCAGCTCAGTGCCATATCATCCTCCATGTCATCCATATCATCTCTCTCATTCACCACCATCTCCCCCCCCCCCCCCGGTTCTTTCCGGAATTTCCAGTTTCCGATGACTGGAAAAGCTGCTGCCCTTACACACACATACAACAACGTTCGTTTTTGCTGCTCAATAACTCCAGCTACCATTTAACGTGTTTACAGCCTCAACAACCCAGCAACAAACATCAAACATCAATTATTCAGGTAAAATCCAACGACCCACCACCACCAAGTCCGGCCAAAACGCAATTCTTCAAAATCCGGAATGAAACTCCGCGTTTTTGGTCTTAAATCAAAGCTCAGATCACAACAAAGCTAAATCCATCCAAGACAAGCCAGTTTCATCCTACATTAATAGGCATACTAGGGTACTATCCACCAACTCCTGTATCTTACATTTTTTGTTTACATGGTCAATGTCTCTACCCTTCTGTACATCTCTTCCTTTCTACACTTTTATAACACCAAAACTAAACTGTTATTGGACAACATTGAGGAACATTCGGAATCTACCCTCTCTCCGCCTCATCCCTGCTTCAATTCACCTCTGCTTCTACCCATCACCGTCCTCCGTTCTTGCCCTTCCACCACCTGCACCATTTCTTCTCCTCGTTGTTAATAGTATTTTTATGTGTTCGTTCGCAGGGAAGGACTGAATGTAATATCAAGTTCAAATATCTTATCTCTCACAATTTAGAAGTGTAAAAGAATGTTTGGGTTGTTTATAAACTAAATTAAACTAATTATCAATCGAGAATAAAATATATGAGGAAAACAATCCAAGAACTGGGGTTCTTCACTTGGTTTCAATGCACATTCAATATCTATGTGACATCTACGTTCTTACTCTACTGAAAACAATTCTTCTAAGGTTATAATGTTCCCTTCCAAGATACAATATAATGTCTACAACTACACCTTAATTGTCACTTCCATGATACAATCAAAGTACAATCATAAACTATTACGCACCAAGAATTATAAGTCTCACAACTCTCCTATTAATCTTCCAATCAAATATTCGAGTTATGTCTGTTAAATCTTGTACTAAAATTGCAACTCCTCTTCCAAGTTATTACAATCCCTAAAATCCAATCAAAGGTTCATGACGCCCCTAATTGTGTTAAGCCCTCAATAACAGATCAGCAAAGCAAGAAAATCTCAGATAATTAAACACACATGAATACCAAGGAATACTACCCAATCCTCAGATTAGAGATTTAGTTACACATAATTAAATTCACAAAACAAGAATCAATAGAAATAGAAGAACTCATAATTATAAGATTATAGAAAAACCTTTAATCTTCAATCTTCAAAGAAAATAATAGTTCTCCCAAAAATCTCCCAAAAGAAAGTGTTTAAAAATTTGTCTGTGTAATATATTTTTCGATCTATAAAATAATACCTTAGATGTGTTTATATAGGCTCTAAAAGTCTTGCCCAGCAAGAAAATACCAAAACAGAATTATAATAGAATTTCTGCAAAATACGTTTCCTAAACTGAGTCTGTTTTTAAGGATAATTCGTGGCTGACTTTTCTTCAGATATTCTGGAACGTTCCAATCGTAATTGGACCTCTGGACCACTTTAGAATGATAGAGAATCTCGTTAGCTTCGCGTGGACTGCTTATGGGCCTCAAACGGACATCTAGAACTCCAGATATGGCCAAAATAGTGTAGACTGCGCAGCCTTCCCGGAAACACTACTACAAAAAGTAGAATAGATATCGCCCCTTTCACATCGGTTTATGATTTCCCCGATGTAAAAACTATCACTAACATCGGTCGAAAAAAAACTGATGTCTTTGATATATTATGAAATCACATTGCAAGCAAACCGATGTCAAAGGCATATGATTGAAATATTAGTGACATCGGTTAGTACCACAACTGATGTCTTTGACATATTATTACATCGGTCAAAAAATAACCGATGTCTAAAGTAGGCTAAAAAAAATTCACTTCCCCGCCCACACACAATTCTCCCCGCTTAATACCCAAAATATTTCCCCCCCTTCAGCGAATTTTCCCCCCTTGGTGAAATTTTAGTTCCCCCCAATTTTATTCACACTAACACACGGGCTTCAGACAAAAACAAAAAAAAACAAAACACAAAACACATCTCTCTCTCTTTCACTCTCCCTCTCTCTCAACTTCATCGACTTCACAGCTCACCCTCTCTCTCTTTCACCCTCCCTCTCTCTCGCTAACAGCCACCCTCTCTCTCTCTCTCGTTCATTACAAGTTGCAGAATTAGGGTATAATCGGGGCCCGGGTTCAATTGGAGTTCAACGGAATTAGGGTTCAATTGGGCTTCGATTTGGAGTTCCTCGTACAAATTGAGTGTTTGATTTCGGGTTTAATTCAGTGTTCCAACTTCGATTTAGGTATTTGCTCCCTCTCTATGTCTCGATTTGTACTTGTATTTGCTTATGTCTCTCTCTATGTTCTTCGATTTGTACTTAGATTTGTATATGTCTTTCTCTATGTTCTTCGATTTGTAATTGTATTTGTATATTTCCCTCTCTCCATCTCTCGATTTGTTCTCTCCTTCTCTCTCGATTTGTTCTCTCCTTCTCTCTCCATCTCTCGATTTGTCAATACATATGTTAATGGTTTTTCTCACCTTTATAATGCAGCATGGGTCGAGGCACCTTTGAGGAAAAAGGTGATTACAAAAGAGAGACAGGCCATTGAAGCTGATGAGTAGAGTCAGCATGAACATGGTGGTGGGAGCAAGGGACAAAGTGCTTCCAACCCAGTGAAGATGGTAAAAGGTAAAACTGAACTGTCATATGATCACATCTAGAACTGAGTAACTGACTCTATGAATATGGAAGCTGAATGAGATCCAATATCTATTGTAGTTCCGGAAGCGGAATTCACCAGGTTAATGAGATAGTCATCTTCTTGGATTTAGAAAATTAAATTGGTAAGCAAATACATTTGCTTATGTGTAGCGTATTTCCTTGGTTTGTTTTGTAAGCTTTGGTTGATTTTGTCAAAAAGTAGATGATAAATTATGTTGCTTTAAGAAATTCCATGAGCTCGGGTGGCCATGTTGATAACATCGCTGTAGATATAAGAATCAAACAGATCTAACTTCTTTTTCTATTTTCCTTGAATAGTACATATGTTTTCATTTTTTGAATCGTGCAGCAATTTGAGACTAATAGGTATTGGTCAATGAATGAAGTATAATTTACTCAAATTATTAATTCGTTTTCAGGGGTCTGCCTATACTTATGGAGTGCGTACGTTGTTAATCTGCTAACTCTGTTTGGTATGTTCCAACCCCTTATTTTGGAGTTTGTTAAAAGCTAAACGTATTTCAAAATCAAAGAATGAAATTTATGAAGTTGTGGTATTTAAATTGCTATTAGCTTAAATGACTATTTTATACGACCTCGTTATTTTTTTAGTAAATTTAGGTACATTAAACCACTTGAGTACTTGAGAGTTCTATTCTTGCATCTGAATTGCTTTGTTACATCCTATCCTTCTGGGTTGAAAAATTTATTAAACACTTGTGCAGCTTTTGCAGATAGGTCCCAGTATCGATGCTTCTGCAAGCATAGCAGGCCAAAAGGCTGATACCAATTCTGAAAATCAAGTAGATGCAGGTGGCAAGATGAAACGACATGAAAGGTGTTTACCTAAAGAAACAGATTTTACTAAATCTCGTTCTGTCAGTTCAGAACCGAGACGAGTATTGGTTGATATTGAACAAGCACAGACTCTTGTGAGAAAACTTGATTTAGAAAGCTGATGTACAGGTAATTGTTGCTTTTGATGTTATGCAAGAACGGTAATTCTTGTTCAACTAGTATTGTTTTTAGATGTTATTTCATTACACATTTGAATACTAGTGAAAGTAATACATTAAGTTCGTGGTGGACCTGCTCATAATTCTATTTTTGTCTAAGCTTGCTTGAGACGACATGGTTGCTTTTGGTAATGCAGAGCATGCTGGGGTCAGATAACAAATCACAGTATTACACCCTTTCGATTTAAATGTTGATGGTATGTTATTTCAATTATTTTATGTTTTGTTATTGTTATATTGTGAATGTATGTTATATGTGTTTATGTGTACTTAATTTAGACAATTTTGCAAATTCTTATTTGTTATATGTTCAATCAGGAGATGAATTTGACAAGTTCACTAGCTTTGACATAATCCCATATTTTGCAGCAAAGAGATTCATGACCAGCATCAAATCTGGTATATTTTAAATGTATTTAATTAACCTTGCAGCTCTTACAAGTATATAATATGTAATACTTTTGCAGATTCAAGCTATTGTCAAAACGAATATGTTTGGTCATACATTAAATGTATTTAATTAACCTTGAAGATACTATGGTACAGTAGCACCTTCAGTGGGTAGGCATAGATACCAAAAATTTGTGGTCTTGTCTCAGTTTTTAAAATATTGAAATGAGAGTACAGAAATATTAAAATGTAGCTTAGTAATCATCAGTTGGGATGCATCATGTTTTTGGATAACCAGTTTTTGCAACTGTCTTCTGTAGGGTTCGTCAAAATTGAAAGATTTTAATAAATCTTTAAACATGCACATGGTTGAATGTAGTCCAGCACTACAGAAACTTTAGTATAAAAAGTTGGAGTGTATGGATGAAGATGGTGACAGCAAGAATGTAGATAATCAAATCAGTTCTGCTCTGACCGGAAGTTCAGTTTCATGGCATACCACGCTGGAACAGGTCCAACAGGGGGTTAGTAATTAATTATCCTATTTTTTCTTATGACAAATAAAGCAGTCTTGCTAGTAGATAATGTTGTTATAATCCAAGTGCAAGCATCGAGAAATATTGAGATGGTTAAGTACTATTTTCTGCATGTATGCTTATGCAAGTTCTGACTTAGTGTTAATATCAAGAATAGAGGCCATGATATGGATGTACATTTATGCATTTCTACTTGCCATAGTTTTGCTTGCTATAATGTTGTATAATTGGTAACTTGTGAGGAAAAAATGCAGGTATACTGGACAGGAGATCCTGGATCAATAAAGATAGATGGAACTTATTATGTTCTACAACAATGTCATTGGCACTCACCTTCCGAGCATTCCATTGACGGCCAAGATATAGGTTGTTTTAATTAGGTTGTTTTAACTATGGTAGTTAGAGCGGTATAGTTTGTTTTTACATGGAGTAGTATGTCAATTATGTTTTTGGTTTGGAAGAGGCATTTTGACTTGAAATGTAGCTAGTTTGTTAGTTTTGCAGATAGTCATTGATGTATATATTGAATTTTTTTATAATGATAATGAAGTTTTTGTTATTTTCATAAGTGTTTGAGTTTTGGATTAATAAGTTGCATCAATACAGCATTCATTTTAGTATTATTTTGGTGCATATATATATATATATATATATGAATACAATAATAAATATAGTAAACAAACACATCAGTTTTTAATTTCAACTGATGTTAAAGGCTCTAGACATCGGTTAAGAACTGATGTGAAGGAAAATTTGAAACCGATGTCTTGGTGGGTGTAGAGAAAGGTACCCCTCTTTTACATCGGTTTTTAACCGATGTCTAAGATCATCTTTTACATCGGTTTCAATTGTTGAGCTGATGTTAATGTGTATTATACATATCGGTTAGTTGTTAGTAACCGATGTTACAGATACTATTTGACATCGGTTCGAAACCGATGTAAAAGGGTTGGAACCGATGTTAAAAAGAGCTATAGACATCGGTTTATAACCGATGTAAAAGGGCTGGACTTTTCTCTGCACCCACCTAGACATCGGTTGAAAAAAGGCCAGACATCGGTTTTTAACTGATGTCTATTGACGTTTTTCTAGTAGTGAAAATCCGAATTTTAATCAATTTAATCTCCAAAAACGATAGAAGCATCAACCTTAATCAACATTCTCGTAAATCTGCACAACTAAGCAAAACACATCAAAACTACACAAACTTGAGTCCAAAACAATCAATTTAAGCCGATATGAAGCGCTCCAAGTGGATATAAATCCACTTATCACACCCCCAAAATTAAACCGATGCTTGTCCTCAAGCATAAACAACTAACTAACTAACTAACTAGTACCACTTCCGTAGGTGATCACGGTTGCATTTGGCATATGCAACAAGCCCTTTAAACCCCTAGGCAGTCCTAGTGGACGAGTAAGGTCTCGTGAGGGCCTATAGCGAATGTACCCACAAAATCCAATGCATGAATGCAACTAATATGAAAATGCAAATAATATAGTACTAACATCCTACCATACCTTCAATTCCTCTCATGCCATATCAACTTAAGAATCAAAGTAATCACGCAATGTCTTGGTGTCGAAAGTGCAAGTATTCACATAGTCTACTCAATGAACATGCATAAGTTCTCACAAGTCCATGTCAAGTGTAAGAATAAGTTAGTAAACATGCTAAGCCTACAAGAGTACATCATTGAGACAAAACTCGGGATCTCATACGCAAAAATAAGCAAACACTCACAATCCACTCACAAAAGAATATTCACTCAAGAACAAGGGTAAGTGTATCATTCAATTTCAAAAAAAATCATAAACATGCTTGACATTTGGTATCAATCTAACTCTTAACACAACATACATCAATGACAATAATCAAAAGGTCTTCATTCGGGTTGTAACGGGGGCTAGGGACAAGGTATGTCAAATAAGCCAAAACAGGTGAAGTGTCAAAAGCTAGTAAGCACCATAATAAATCATACACAACACCCTATGTTCCCCCCACATAATTTTTACTAAAACAAACACTCGACTAGTCGACTAAAGTAGGATCACAACAACACAAACATGCTCTCATAATATATTTTTTTCTCTTTTTTTTTCTTTTTTTTTTCTTTTTTTTTCCTTTTTTTTTTCTTTTTTTTTTCGAGAGCTAAATATAACACAAACAATAATATAAACAATAACAATGATCCCATGATTTTATTACACATGCCGACTATCAAGTAAACAAACCCAATTTCAATATTTCCCCCAAAAGTACGATCAACAATAAACCCCTCCTTGCACACCTTATTACTCCCTTAAGCACTCTACTAGCCTTTGACAACGCGGGTTCAAATTAATGTAAGGCCAATACAAGAAAAAGGTCTAGGCAAGTAATGTGGTATGTCACCGAAAAAATAGGATTAAGCTCAACGGGTTAACTAATTGATCATGTAAACATGGTGTGGTAATATGGGAAAATATGTGGTTATTCCTAATGCCTTTATCATTTTAATCGTCAAATAATGTCATGCGTTTCAAGAAAGACCTCAAACAACTGCTAGCAATGCAAACAATCCGTGGACACTCAAGCAAATGAATAAATTGCAACAAATATGCAATATGGCTCAAAAACTCACTTGGTGGAAAAACATACTCAATCCCAAGCAAAAATCTCTCTAATGCACCGACTTGTATTCAAAGCATGCAAACTAAATCAACTTGCACATATTCATGTCCTTCTAATTACTTACAACATTCAATAAGTCTACTAGCTTCAACTTACTAGTGTATGTGTGTGCACAAGAACAAAGCATATCACTTCTCAATCAAAAGCGTCAACAACACAAAATTCCTATCAAGCATGGGTGCAAATGCAAACTATTATGAACTCACATGATATACTGTACTAAAAAAAATAGAATGTCCTATATGAAACAAACGTAGATAACACGAACATATATGCATGATTTACTATTAATAATATGCAAAGCATGAAATCCTACATGAACACATAATACAACAACAATTACTAATCCATCAAACCACCCCCAAACTTAAAATATTCAATGTCTTCATTGAATGGAAGTAAATACGAGGGATAGCAGAAACATACCTAACCATCTGAATCCTCATCCTCGGATGAATCAGAATCTCGCGGTGGATACGGCGTACGAGCTCCATAGACTGGCCACCTTGCCTGAATTCCTACATCTCTCAAAGCAGCAGCCATATCCTCGGCATACTCCCTGTTACTAGCATGTATAGCATCCATACGCCTGTACAAACGTCTAAAGTGGGCATCCAAAACTCTCGGTACTCTTGAACCCCGTGGCGGAGCGCCCGCTCCCTGACCACTAGCACCAGCATCACTAACAACATAACCAAGCCCTCTCGGATGTGGAACCCCACCTTGCCATTCCGGCATTCTATCAATAGACACGTCCACAATGGAAGTCAAAGGCGACTGCAACTCCTCATCCGCATAATTGGCTCAATAGTTCCCAATTTATACTTCCAAACTGTACCAGGAACACATAACTCAAGAACAATCGCCTCCATATCCACATCTTTACTAGTCTTCCTTGCCCAATCTTCATCCCCCACTAGCTGAGGTGGTTGTCCCAAAATTGGACGAATAGCATCGGGACTGTAATCCACCTGTTTACCTCGAACCACACACACCCCATCCGACTCACCTTTAGCATTCGCGTAAAACTCCCTAACAACATTCAATGGAACCGGAGCAGGTGCCTTACAAATCTCTCCCCAACGTAACTCACTAATCACATCAACCAACCCATAATGACGAGTTGGCAAAAATCCCCTTTCTTTCGCCACCGACCTTGACAATAATTTATTATACTCAACCTCCGCATCCGGAGAAGAAAATCTCTCCACCCTAATAGAACCACCCCTCATTCGCTTAGGAGCCATAATAAGCAAAACCCCACTCGACAATAACACCACCAACAACCACCAAGAATATCCCACCAAAAACCACCAAGCAAAATCACACCACAAATACCCAATTAACAAGACTAATACAAAACCCCCAACTTACAAGAACACAAATTCGTAATAAAAAATAAAATAGAGAAGAGATATCCCAACTACGAATCGAAGAGGTGAACTTGTAACAATTTTCCCCCAAACTTGAATTTTTTAGAGATGAAGAGATGCAGAGAATGAATTGGGTTTGTTTGTATGGGTATATATAGATAATGGAGTGATAGGGGGAATATAAATTTTAATGTGGAAAGGAAAATTTTTTGGGTGGGTATGAAATTTGATATAAGGTAGGAATAGGATTTGATGAATTAAAGAAAAAGAATTAGAATAAATATAGGTTTAGAATTTTTTTAAAGGAGAGATGAGAGGTTTTGGAATTGAAATAGGAAAAGAATTAGGTGGAGAGATGAGAGTATAAATAAGATTTGGGGGTAGAATTTTTTTTTTTTTTATACAATACAGCTGAATAGAACAAAAATCAGCTGAATAAAATACAAAAAAAATCGGACATCTACTGCACACTAGCAACCTGCGCGCGTAGCAGGCAAACTGCTTAAAGGGCAGATGCGCAGGAGCAACCTGCGCGACAAGGGGGCAGACTGCGCTGAGGACAGTAACGCAGGCGCAGCCTGCGTTACCAAGGGGCAGACTGCGGGAATAGCAGAAACGCAGGGGCAGCCTGCGTTACAGAGCTGCAACCTGCTCAAAAATTCGTTCTTTTTTTCCTACACTAATGCGTGGGTTGCCTCCCACGAAGCGCTCCTTTAACGTCAATAGCTTGACGTTACTTCCTCAACTCATGGCAGTTTCAAAAGAATAACTGAACCATCCTCAACAGAAAGACCATTCATACGAACGTTGACATCATGGTTGCTTGCTTTCCACAAATCTCTTCCATCAGATTTCAACTTGATTTTACTACCCAACGGCCAAATTTTATTCTTTTTCTTCTTCACACATTTAAGATGCTTCTCCGACTCAACCGGCTAAACAAAAATTTCTTCTTCCTTATCATCGGTTTTCCACCTTCGCAACACGTTATCATGCCCCTCTTCAAAAATCACTAGCTCATTATTCAAAAGGACATACCTCAAATGTGGTGGAAGTTTTCCAAGCTTGACACTCGAAAGATCTCGAACCGAAGAACCGTCAATGGAATCACTGATGGGATGCTTTATCACATGCATGTCAGATTTTTTTCTCAATAACTGATCAAACTTCTTTCTCTGACCCGTATCAACTATTTCCACACTGCAACACTCTTCATCCTCTGTCGGTAATTTCACGGCCTTGAACACATTAAAGGTGACATTCTGATCTTCTTCTTCTACTACATCATCTAACACCCGTTCTGCTCCCACGAAGTGTTCATTTTCGAGCTGCACAATTTCATCAACTATGTCAACAGTAAAACAAGTTGCTCCAAAAGGAGGCATCTTCATTGCTTTGTTCAGATCAAATTCCACTTTGTCCTCGCCAACATTCAATGTCAATTTTCCAGCTTTAACATCGATAGTAGTGCCAGTAGTAGCCAAGAATGGCCTTCCCAAGAAAATGGGTATCTCGACATCTTCATCCATCTCTAACACCACAAAATCACAAGGTATGACAAATTTATCCACTTTGACTACCACATCTTCAATGACCCCCAACGGATACTTAACAGAACGATCCGCCAACTGAAGTGAAATCCGTGTCTTTTTAAGCTCTCCAAGACCAAGCCGTTTGCAAATTGAGTATGGCATCAAACTCACACTTGCCCCTAAATCACACAAGGCATGTTCTCCATCTTCCCAATCGTGCAAGGCAAAGAAAAACTTCCCGGATCTTTCAATTTCTGAGGAATGGCCTTTTGGATAACTGCACTGCATTCCGCATTAAGAGTAATGGTTTCTGCATCCTCAAATTTCCTCTTCTTTGTCAACATCTCCTTAAGAAATTTAGCATAAAGTGGCATTTGATTCAAAGCTTCAGCCAAAGGAATATTGACATGCAACTGCCGGAACATAGTCAAGAACTTCTCGTATTGCTTCTCTAACTGCCTGTTGTGAAGTCTATGTGGAAATGGAATAGGAGGAACATAAGGTGGTGGAGGAACATACGGCTTTTCTGGTTCTTCTTCCTTCTTCTCTTCATCTAATTTTTCTGACTTTTCTACATCAATCTCTACTATCTCATTTTCTTTTTCAGCATCCCTCTCTTTAGGCTCAAGAGCCTCCACCTCAGGCAACTCTTTTCCGCTCCTAAAAGTAATTGCTTTGCATTGTTCCTTACCATTCTGGTCGGGTTGACTTGGAAGTGATCCTTGCTCACGAACACCCATTTTTGAGGCAATCTGTCCAATCTGTGTTTCTAGCATCTTTTGATATGATGCCATCTGATCTATTCTTGATTCCATATTAGCCAATGCCCCAGAAGTTCCTTGCATAATCTTATTTAGTGCAACCTCCCAATCAGCTGGTTCTTTCTTTGGCGGATGTTGATACTGCTGCTGTGCTTGATACGGTGGTCGTGACTGAAAACCAGGAGGTTGATTCTGCCTTGGAAATGAATAGGAAGGATTAGCCGCATGATTACCACTGTAAGAAAGATTGTTGTTTGGCCTTTGATTCGAATTGTAGTAGGAGTTATTCTGAATAGGCCACGGTTGTCTTCCTTGAATAAAAGATGCTTCTTCTGGAAATTGTTGCACATAGGAGTTCTGACTAGCACCATAATCATTATACCCTTCCATAGGTGAAGAAATAGCATTCACATTTGCCCTTTGTCCTCGCATCTCCTGAGTTAGAGTATCCAATTTGAGAGCTAGCATGTTGATCATCTCAGAATCTTGTGCTGCTTTTGCTGAGCTTGTCCCACTAGGTGCCCATGAATAATTATTAGATGCCAATTCCTCAAGGAGTGCTTTAGCCTGTGTAGTTGGTGCCTTCTTAAAATTTCCACCAGCAGCCACATCCAAACTCAAACGAATATCTGCATTCATGGCCCAATAAAAAGTACTAATGATCTGCCAATCTTGCAAACCGTGATGTGGACACTTCCTCAATAATGCCTTAAATCTCTCCCATGCCTGATATAGACCTTCACCCGGTTGTGCTTTAAAACTCATAATCATAGTCCTCAATTGTTGCGTCTTGTCAGAAGGATAATACTTGGACAAGAATGCAGTAGAAAGACTCTCCCATGTAGCAACCGCGGTGTCTGGAAGTTGTTGAAACCATTCCAAAGCTCTTCCCTTAATAGAGTAGGGAAACATATGGAGACGAATCTTGTCACTCGTAATACCATTGATTCTGAATGAGCCACACATCTGCACGAAATGCTCTAGATGTCTGTGTGGGTCTTCTAGTTCAATATCTCCTTTAAAAGCTTGATTGCTGATCATCTGAATTAAGCTTGGATTAATGTTGAATTGGGTTGCACCAATCTCTGGAGTTTTGTACATGCAATTAGCAGGATTCGGTGTCTCATGGTCCCAGATAGAAGTCTGATCAACATTAACAACTTGATTTTCCGCATCTCCCATCTTAGCTTTCTCTTTTCTGATCTTTCTCAAAGTACGCTCGATTTCAGGGTCAAATTCCAATTTTCTAGCGCAAGATGAACGCCGCATACACCTGAAAATCACCAACAAAACAACTTGTGGAACCAATTAAAATCTAAACAATAAGAAACAATTAACCTAACTCAAATATACTGCCTTCCCCGGCAGCGGCGCCAATTTGTTAATAGTATTTTTATGTGTTCGTTCGCAGGGAAGGACTGAATGTAATATCAAGTTCAAGTATCTTATCTCTCACAATTCAGAAGTGTAAAAGAATGTTTGGGTTGTTTATAAACTAAATTAAACTAATTATCAATCGAGAATAAAATATATGAGGAAAATAATCCAAGAACTGGGGTTCTTCACTTGGTTTCAATGCACATTCAATATCTATGTGACATCTACGTTCTTACTCTGCTGAAAATAATTCTTCTAAGGTTATAATGTTCCCTTCCAAGATACAATATAATGTCTACAACTACACCTTAATTGTCACTTCCATGATACAATCAAAGTACAATCATAAACTATTACGCACCAAGAATTATAAGTCTCACAACTCTCCTATTAATCTTCCAATCAAATATTCGAGTTATGTCTGTTAAATCTTGTACTAAAATTGCAACTCCTCTTCCAAGTTATTACAATCCCTAAAATCCAATCAAAGGTTCATGACACCCCTAATTGTGTTAAGCCCTCAATAACAGATCAGCAAAGCAAGAAAATCTCAGATAATTAAACACACATGAATACCAAGGAATACTACCCAATCCTCAGATTAGAGATTTAGTTACACATAATTAAATTCACAAAACAAGAATCAATAGAAATAGAAGAACTCATAATTATAAGATTATAGAAAAACCTTTAATCTTCAATCTTCAAAGAAAATAATAGTTCTCCAAAAAATCTCCCAAAAGAAAGTGTTTACAAATTTGTCTGTGTAATATATTTTTTGATCTATAAAATAATACCCTAGATGTGTTTATATAGGCTCTAAAAGTCTTGCCCAGCAAGAAAATACCAAAACAGAATTATAATAGAATTTCTGCAAAATACGTTTCCTAAACTGAGTCTGTTTTTAAGGATAATTCGTGGCTGACTTTTCTTCAGATATTCTGGAATGTTCCAATCGTAATTGGACCTCTGGACCACTTTATAATGATAGATAATCTCGTTAGCTTCGCGTGGACTGCTTATGGGCCTCAAACGGACTTCTAGAACTCCAGATATGGCCAAAACAGTGTAGACTGCGCAGCCTTCCCAGAAAATCCGAATTTTAATCAATTTAATCTCCAAAAATGATAGAAGCATCAACCTTAATCAACATTCTCGTAAATCTACACAACTAAGCAAAACACATCAAAACTACACAAACTTGAGTCCAAAACAATCAATTTAAGCCGATATGAAGCGCTCCAAGTGGATATAAATCCACTTATCACTCGCCACCACCACATCACAGCCTCCTCCCCATTTACTCTGACCAACAGCCTAAACCCTCCTTCTATTCCTTTCCACCTGCAATTCCCCACTACACACCCACCGCCAATTACCTCACCTCCCCTTCACCACCAGCCTCTCTCTTTCGGCTACATTCAACAGCCCCCCTTCTCCCCTCTCCACAACCAAGTGCCAATTACCCATTTACAACCAACAAGAAACTGACCAAAGAAAAGCAAAAATCCGGTGAGCTTGAAGCTCTTTCGTGACACCTCCACCGTTCTCCCCCTCTTATCTCTCTTCACCGTTCTCCCTCTTATCTCTCTCTCCCCCTCCTTTTTTCTCTTTTCTTTTTAATATATAATTCTTCACTTTTTATATATAATTTAATTTATAATTATAATTAAATTTGCCATGTCATTTGCCAAACAAGCTGTCACACAAGCATTCCGTTAGTGCAATTAACGGAACTAACGTTGGAAACCTATTTGAAAGATTTTAGTACTTAAAGTGTTTGACTGAAAGGTTTTTTGGGTTGGTGACCCAAGTGAAAGTTTTGGCATAATACAGTGATGAATTTGGCTATTTATTGGCTTTATATACATGCAATGCACGGAATAATTTATAAATAATATTAATAAATTTTAATATTAAATTTTAATTTTCTATTTTTTTAAAAAAAAAATTAAAAATTGTTTGCAAGTTTCATTAAATTGATGAGAATTATTTTATTAACATAATTTTTAATATTTTAATTGGTGTTATACTTTTTACTTGAAAATTCTTATTTTTCTAGTTTGAAAATTATTAAAATTATAATTTTTTATATTGTGTTTACTCAATAACTTTATCATATTCCATATAATTAATATTTTATATTTTTCTGAAAAATTTCAAATAATGTATATAAATCTTGTTCATAATTTTTGAAATAAGGTGTACAACTTAATAATACTTTTAATTTATATCTTATATTATTTAAAAATATAAATACTAATATTTTTTGAAATGACACATATGCCCTTGACGACCAAACCATACCATGTAAACCTCCTTAAGCGAGATATAATTAGCTTATAACCTGTGTAACGCACGGTTCCTTTTCTAATTTTTATAATTATATTAATAGTTTTAAATATTTATTTGTTATTGGCTTGTTAAAAATTGATATATATATATATATATATATATAAGATTTTACACATTCAATTTATTATGTGTTTTATCTTAATTTTTTAAAACTTAATTTGCACGATTTTACAGTCCATGTGAAATTAACAAAATAATCTTTAATTTAGTTACGGTTTAGTAATTATTTTCAAATTAAAACTACCAAGAAATAAAATAGAGGAAAATTTAACGATTTTTTATGTTAAAAATTTTATTCAATTCAAAAAATCTATTTATATTTTGTTTTTATTATCAAAATAAACTTCTTATTATTTGAATATAGCTGTACTCATAATCAAATACAGTTTTAATAATACGTGTAAGATTTTTTGTCCAAAATTTTGGTAGTAATCTCGTACTCAATACGACAAATTAAATAAGAATCGTTACACCTAAAAATAAATAAATGAAAGACGTTGTATCTAGCATAAAAAAATATGTTTTATTTTTACATGTATTTATATTAAAGTACAAAAAAGTAAATGTTAATAATTTAAATTACATATAACTAGATTTTTTACATTGAATAAAAATATCAATGCATGTCTTTTATATCGAATATGATTAAGGTGTAAACATTCGTAACTATATTTTATCTTGAGATTTTGAGTGTTTCCATTTGGATAATATTTGTTAAATAATAAAAGATAATTTCATGAATTTCGAGTGGGGTGTAAAATCATCTAATTCTGATATTTAGATCACGAGAAAGAGCTCAAATAGTAAATATGAACTTTTTTTAATATTAATAAATAAATAAATAAAATTCAATTCTAATATAACTTTTTTTAATTATATCCTTCACTATAATATTCTTTTTAAAATTCAAGTCTGATATACCCTTTTTTAATTATTATTTTTTTATTATAACTTTTTTTTAATATGATATAATTTTTATCATCTATTTTTTAAATTATTATTAGATTCGACAGTTAAAATTATTTTGATATTGATCAAAATTAAGGAACGAAAATTAGGGATAAGATCCCTCACACCCCTTATATACAAAGATAAATGGATAATTAGGTATTTGGAGGTTCATAATTTCTATTTTTACTTTTGCTAAATTTGAGGTTCATAATTTTTTTAATTAGCTATTTCGTGGACTGTATGTTATCTATACTATTATATAAATTCCGAAACATTGAAAGTTTTGGTACCTGTTTTTTGGTACCAATTTTTTGGTACCTGTTTTTTGGTACTTCGTGAATTTACTTATGTACCCTTCATTATAAACAAATATATATATATTAAAACACCTAAAATAAATTTTAACATAATATAATTAATGGTAATTAGTCGATTGCTGTTGAGTATTGAATACGGTAAAAGAATACAGAGGGGGGGTGAATGGATTCTTGAACTTTTCTTTGATTGAGTCTATGTAGCAGATAAGTGCCTGTGTGTGTAGAAGTGAAGGTGCGGATAAAGAAACAACACAAGACACAATATCACTTTAATCTAATGTATTATTAGATAAAGGTTGCTACAATCTGTGAATACAAATGGTAGTATTCTCAGCTTCGTTTTTCTCAGAGAGATATAGTTTACAGTGTATGAAAAACTTGACTCACAAAAGTTACTAAGTTATGAAGTGAGGCTGTGTCCTTATAGAACATGGATACAGCCTACTTACTGCAAATAAGGTAGCTAAACAAATTACTTTCTAGTCTGTCTATCCTTTTTGAGTAAGTGTCCAAACGGTTACAGATTTGACTTTGCAAAGCCTGTTTAGATCCACTTCTTTAGCTCCTTGTCTCTTCTATATCTCTCCAAGCTTCCTTGTAGGCTTTCCAGAGCACGTTACAGATTGTGGTCCATAAAGTGCATTGGCTTGTTGCAGGTTTCTGACTTGTACAATTTCTTCAGTATTTTGTCTCCAAGAATGTATTCAAGAAGTGACTAAGTAAGTGATTCGAGAACTAGAATTGACTTGATCGATAACTCTAAGTTCTCGAATACTGTTATATTGACATATCGAACCACTTCTCGAATAGCTCTTTTCCATCGGGATTCCTTGAGTTGTCGAATAGAACATTTGACTTATCGAATCCTCGAGATATCGAATAGCTTTCTGAGTCCTTGAGATATCGAATGGAGCTTTGACTTGTTGACTCTTTGAGAACTCGAATACCATCTTGACTTGTTGACTTCTTGAGTTCTCGAATAGAGTAGTAGACATATCGAATCCCTGAGATATCGAATGAGATATCGAATAGTGTATTCAGAGATATCGAATAGTGTCTTGAGATATCGAATCTCTGACTTCTCGAATGCTGGACTTCTCGAATAGACAAATATACTTCTCGAATTGGTACTTAGGCAAATTCTTCATTTCTTCAAATCCCAACTGTGATTATTTGACAGTCTTTAACTCCTTGCTTGAGGCATGAACCTTGGAACTTCTTTCAAGCATTATTCTAGACTCTATTTGTACAATTACACAACTAGGATTTGATGCCTACTACAAGTACAATACAAACAGAAACTCTACAACTAGAGGTTCCCTCAGTTAAGAGGTCATGTAAGTAATGCAAAGCATTACAAACAATTAGGCTTGTTATTAGATGTGTATAGGCATGCCTCTGTAACTAACAATCTCCCCCAAATTGTGAGTGAAACCCTTAGTCATAATTTCATGTCTGATAACAAGCCTAATATACATAAAGATAAAGCTTTTAAAAGTACAGGTATGAATTTGATTGAAGAAATTACATAGAAGTATTCTTACAAGTTATAAGGAACTACTTAGCCATATCCTTTTGGATTCATCTTCTGAGCTTTGGCTTGCAGATTCTCATTTTTCATTCTATCTTCAGCTTCTTTGGCTTTCTTCTTTGCAATTTCTTCCATGGCAAGAATGATATCTTCCATTGCAGTGAGTTCTTCAATTAGAGGAGAGCCTGATAAATCCTTGAGCACTTCATTTAGCTGTTTCTCAGAGTAGGAACTGATGTAGTCCATTCTAATCTTCACATTTCTACCATATTTCTTGTACTCAATGATGTAAGGATTAAACTTGACTCTACACAGACCCATAGCTCTCAACTCATCAGCCTTAGCTTCCATTGCAGCAAACTCCTCCTCCCTTTTCTTTAGTAGCTTTTCACTGTTCTTTCTCATTTCTGCCTGGTGATCTCTTTTCATCTTGACAAAGTCAATTAACTCCAGCTTCCACACCCTTTCCACTCTGTCTTCAAAATCCAACATTGCAATTATCCTTTCTATGTCATACAGCCTGCCCCAGTGCTGGCATGTTCCTTGTCTGAATTTCTTCTGTCTTCCATCAGAATACTTAACTTCAAGAGAATCATCAACAATGGCAACATGATAGATTCTTTGAGCCCATAGAAACTGCAATTGGTCTTCATCATAGCTTTCATCCAGAGGTGGTAGGTTTAATCCTGGGATAATTGTCAGTGCCTTAGATTTGGATAGCTTCACCTTTCTTGCAACATGTTTAAATTTCATCCTTTTGACATGATTGCTTGGCAGAAATCTTTGACCTTTGTTGGTAGACCATAGTAGTATTCCATTAGCAGTTTGCTTTCTAAAACATACACATGGTTTCTTGACTTGAATCTTCTTCTCTTCTTGAGGTGGCAAAACAGTTGCAGAAGCCATAGATGTAGATTTTGCTAGGTCACCACTAACAGTATTCACCCTAGATTTAGAGTCTTGTGTTGTGGTGAGGTTACTGCTAGCAATGCCTAAGGCTTGCTGTTTTCCAATCTTCCTCTCATAGACTCTTCCTTGGTCATCATCATTCTTCTTATCTTTGTCCCCCTTCTTCTTCTTGTCTTCATCACCCTTATCTCTCCTGTGATGTCTTCTCCTCCCATAACTTTTATCTTCAGAGTCATCATCCTTATTTCTCCTTGGTTGAGCCATCTCTGGAATTTCACCAGTTGTAATATAAGTTCTGAGGATGTACAGTGCCTCAGTTTCTTCAGCATTTCTGGCTCCAACCTTCTTCTGTAATTGATCAATGATAGCAATGATCAGTCTGTGATTTCTAGTGGTGAGATCATGGGGAATGACCTATTGCTTGATGTCTTCAATTCTGGTGCCAGACTGATAAATGATTGTCCATGGCTTCTTGATCACTTCTGGTAGCCTTGAAGGTTGGTCATTCCTCAAGTCATCAAACAGACTCTTGTTGTTCTCATTCTTCTTCTCAATAAGCTCAAGTATGGCATCTATCTCTGAGTGTTTCAGTTCTTGTAGAGTCTTGTATGTTAGATGCCATATCTTTAATTTGGATATCATCACTATCTCCTTAATCCATAGATTATTGACTTTCTTAGGAATGACAGTGATGCAATCAATCTGCTTCTTCAACTCCCTCAGATAGAACTGAGTGTCACCAACCTGTTCCCTTGTGGCTTTCAGAAACTCCAAGAAGGCTTTATCATGATAAACATTGGAGTTAGCAACTTCTTGTAGCTTGGCCTCAGTAACAACTTTAACTTCTACAGGCTTGGCACTCTCAGGTATGGAGGTTGGAGATTTGTCAGATGGCATACTCCCTGCAACCACTGTTGTAGTTATGGATTGCTTTTGTCCTCCAGGAGTAGTGATGTGCACAGTTAGTAGAGTGACAACTGTCAACTGGCAAGGTAGATGGAGGCTCATCCACTTTGGATTTTCCTTTGCCAGGCACATTTGGTAGAGATTTTGAAGCTCTTTGTTGACCACCCTCTTTTATTATTATGCCTTTCTCCCCCTTT
This sequence comes from Kitagawia praeruptora, assembly GCA_037693485.1. Classification (NCBI taxonomy): domain Eukaryota; kingdom Viridiplantae; phylum Streptophyta; class Magnoliopsida; order Apiales; family Apiaceae; genus Kitagawia; species Kitagawia praeruptora. Next base: position 137,263,758 of record CM075351.1, on the reverse strand, counting down.
GTATTTGAGTTCCTTGCCTTCTTCTCCCCCTTAGGCTTGTTGTCAGGCACAGAGGCTGTAGAAATGTCCTTTGGGATTGAAGATTCATCAGGGAGAGGGAGACCCATATGCTTCATCATAGCAGCTAACATGGATTGTTGATGCAGAAGGACATCAGCTGTGGTGGATGCTTGAGTGTACAACTGGTCATTTAGCAGTGCAACCTTGTCTGTAAGATGAGCATTGGACTTGGTGAGAGTAGCCACCTCCTTCTCAAGTGCATCTACTTTGCTGAATAACTCAGTAGATTTGAAGCCAGACAGGGATTGTTCTTTGAGTCTCTGCACTTCAAATCTAGTCATGTCATGTACTGGGACCTCAGTGAGCAGTCTGTCTCCATATAAATTTTTGAACATGGTCCTCAGCATGGCATTGGCATCTGTGGTCTGATCAGATAGAATTTGAAATTGATGCCCCAGACCTGTGACAGTATCCTTTAGCAGAGCTAGCCCATTGTCCATTTTGGTGCAGGTAGTGTTGCAGTGTTTGATGTCCTTGAACACACTGTCTAGCTGAGGGAATTTAGCATCAAAGGTCCTCTTGATTGCTTCTACTGTGGTGGTGGTCTTATCACACACTCTATTGACCTCAGTCTTAACACCTTTTCCAAGATAATGAGCAGCCTTGAGGAATCCCTTGTGTGTATCATTCATAGCCTCATACACTTCACCAGGGGTCAGAGATTTGGCATTGGAACCCAGTGAAGTGAGGTATTCCTCCCTGAGATACTGAAGTGCTTCATCAAGAGTAATATTATATTTTCCTTGCAACCAGGCATCTATGTTGCCATCTCTCTCAGCATCATCAATGATCTTTGTCTTCTGCACCTCCACATCATCCCTATGGCATAACAGAATAGCCTCATAGTCTGGATTAGGCATGTCTGCAGTGAGAAGGTTCTGAGCAATCTTTGTGAACTCAGGAATCTGATCCACAATTAAGCTTTGAAGTGCTTCAACCGTCAATTGTTGTGGAGCAGACCCTGATCCTGAAGCACTGTCATGTTGCACAGGCTTCAGCCATTGTGACATAAAGTCAGAGCTAGAGCTAGGCAAGCTAGACTCCTCAGTTATAGATGCAACTTCTGTAACCGAATGGATTGACTCTACTACTGGTGTCACCACAGAAGTGGGATGAATTACACCAGCAGTTGACACAGGCACAGAGTCTCTAGTAAAAACTAGTGGAACCTCTGTGTTTGTGATGGTGTCATCAGGAGATGCCTCAGCATGCATTCCCTCACCATCTAAATGTGGGTTCTGAGTGGTGAACAAAGTGTCATGCACTAAGTCACTTGAAATTATTGGCTCATCAAGAGAAAAGAATTCTTGATGATCAATACCTTGCATCTCAGTTGCCTGAGTTGCAGGTTCCAAAGAAATTTCAGAGTTAGATTCTGGAAGAGAAGTGTGTTTAAGAGTAGATTTTGGCAACTCCCCCTGAGAGATAGAGGGAGTTTCAAATGTGATGTGCTCTCCACTCAGTGTTGTGCCAGCCTTATCACTCCCATGTGCTGACTCTATACAAGAAGGTGCATTGGGGAGGATGCTTGATTCTATAGGTGCACCCTGTTGAGAGGATACACCTAGTGAGCTGTGTGCCCCTGATTTTACAACTTCAGCCATTTGTGTGACTGAAGAGGTGGTCTTAGTTTTCTTCTTCTTTGTCCTGTGTAATGGTGACTCAGGTTCCTCACTTCCTGGACCTAATTCAACAGCTAATGCTGCTTCAGATAAGATATTTAATGGTGCAGACATTACTTCCTTTCTCTTCTTTTTACTAACATCACCCTTTTGAGAGGATGATGCAGTTGGCTCAATATGTGGTAGAGTGTTGGTTGAGAGGGTTGGTTAGCAGGCCCTGGGTTAGCATTTTGTTCTACTTGCTTGGGCTGTGCTAACTTAGATTTTGCATCAAATGTTGGCATGTTGTGGGGATAAGTCCTAAACAAGCTCTCCATATGGGGAGTTATGTTCAGTCTTACATCCACATCAAATTACCAAAAATGAGTTTGGTCATGGACTTAGGATAGCCTATTTTATTTTTATCAATCCCAGGCAATTCAATCAATGAAGCATTTTTATAATTAAGTATAGATTGAATAAAGCGAGGGAAGAAAATATCAGTACCTCTCTTGGTTGTGTTCTTACCAAGTCTCCCATATAATTCTTGGAGGATGATTTGGCCAACGTCAATCTTCTTTCCATAGGCCAAAGCATATCCAATTTGCTGCACAGGTGCACTGATTTGATCAAAGCTTGATTTCCTGGCAGTGAAGACTTGGAGAAGAGTTGCAAACACATAGCTCCACTCCTTTCTCAGATTCTTTCTGTTTAGCTTTCCAAGATTGATCCCATCTGAGTAGTTGATGAACTCAAAGAATTCCTCTAACTCTGCATTAGTGGCCATTCTATCAAATGACTCTTGTTGTAGGCCCAGTGCTTGGTTCATGTCTGCAGTAGTGATAGTGATTTCCTTGTCTTGAATCTTGCAGTAGATGATATATGAAGTGATTGCATTTTCCAGGGCTACAACCTCCACAATAGCAGTGCCCCAAAACTGTTCCAGGATATCTAGATACAGAGTTGGGTTGGCAGAGAGTGCATCCTTGATATATGACTCCGCCATCCATTTCACAAAGCACTTGAAATTGGCATTGGGTGCTTCAACATCACTAGTGAGAGCGATGAAGTTGGTGTTGAACTTTACTGTTGCCATTTGTGTAGAAGAGAGGAAAGAAATTGAAGGTTGAAGAAAAAAATTTGGCTTTTCGTAGCTAGGGTTTCAGGGGTTTAGAGAGTGTAGATGCTTGAGAAATCGAATGAAATGAATCGAATAGATGTGAAATTGTATAAGTATGAAGTACTTGAATTGTCGATTAGCAGAAAGTTTTGTATCGACAAGTCAGGCATTCGAGAAGTAGAAAACAACTATTCGAGAAGTCAAGAAAGGCTTAATCGATAACTCAAGCAGATAGAAACTCACAGCTGGCAGTTATCTAACTTAGAAATAATTCTAAATTAAATAATATATGTTTTTATGAGTGAATTAAACTTTTAGACAAAAGTCCAAAATCGGTTAAAATTCAGCGAGAATTCAGCCTTTTCAAATGATTCGAGAACTCAAATATAGTGTTCGAGAACTCAATCATTCGAGAACTCAGTTACTCTATTCGAGAAGTCAAGAATACCTCTATTCGATATCTCAGAAAGACTCTATTCGAGAACTCAAGAGTACTCTAATGAGACTTATTAGAGATGTCGAATAGTGAATCATTCGAGAAGTCTGACTTATCGAGCTATACTCATCACTCATAAAAATTTGATTTTCACTATCTTTTAAAATTTACCAGACATATTCATTGAAAAATATCCTAGCAAATTAAATAGTGATTTTCTCAAAATTTCAAAGAAATTTTAAGTTAATAGAAATATGATTTTTAACATATGCAACAGATTTGAAATATTTATAAATAATATTTCAGCCAACACTCACTCCAAAAATATTGAGAATTTAGATAAAGTAAGTGTTTACTGCTGCAACAATCTAGATGGTGTATTCACTTAGCCAGAATCTGAAGAATTCAGCATTCCAATCTCACTTACCAACCTTGTGAAGGTGGCTTCATCTAATGGCTTAGTGAATATATCAGCTAGTTGTTTATCTGTAGAGACATAATGCAACTCAATGGTTCCATTAGTTGCATGTTCTCTTATGAAATGATATCTGATGTCAATGTGCTTTGTTCTAGAATGATTGACAGGATTGGCAACTATAGAGATTGCACTTGTGTTGTCACACATGATTGGAATTCTTTCCAACACAAGTCCATAATCTCTAAGTTGATTTCTAATCCAAAGCACTTGAGCACAGCAACTTCCAGCAGCTATGTATTCAGCCTCAGCTGTAGAAGTTGACACAGATTGTTGCTTCTTGCTATACCAAGAAACTAACCTTTGTCCAAGAAACTGGCAGCTTTCTGAGGTGCTTTTCCTATCCACTCTGCATCCAGCATAATCAGCATCAGAATAACCAACCAGATTGAACCCTGTGTCCTTAGGATACCATAATCCCAAGTTAGGAGTGCCCTTCAGATATCTAAAGATCCTTTTTATTGCAATCAAATGTGATTCCTTTGGATTTGATTGAAACCTTGCACACAAGCATGTAGCAAACATGATGTCTGGCCTACTTGCAGTGAGGTAGAGTAGAGAACCAACCATGCCTCTGTAGACTGAGATATCTACTTTCTTGCCTTTAGCATCTTCATCCAGTTTAGTGGCAGTGGCCATGGGTGTCTTGGCAGGTGAACAATCTTCCAAGTCAAACTTCTTCAATAAATCCTTGATGTACTTGGTTTGACTGATAAAGATACCATCCTTCCTTTGACTGACTTGCAACCCTAGAAAGAATGTCAACTCTCCCATCATACTCATCTCATATCTGCTCTGCATGAGTTTAGAGAACTTCTCACACAGCTTCTCATTTGTAGAACCAAAAATGATATCATCCACATAGATTTGGACTAGGATAATATCATCACCATGCTTCTTGTAAAACAGTGTCTTGTCCAATGTGCCTCTAGTGAATTGATTTTCAAGAAGAAATTGTGATAAAGTATCATACCATGCTCTTGGAGCTTGCTTAAGTCCATACAATGCCTTAAGCAATCTGTAGACAAATTCTAGGAAATGTGGATCCTCAAAGCCAGGTGGTTGTTGCACATAAACCTCTTCTTCCAACTCTCCATTTAGAAATGCACTCTTGACATCCATTTGATAAACTTTAAAGTTTGAATGAGCAGCAAATGCCAAGAATATTCTGATGGCTTCCAATCTAGCAACAGGGGCAAATGTCTCATCATAATCAATGCCTTCCTGTTGAGAGTATCCTTTTGCAACCAGCCTTGCTTTGTTTCTTATTATTACACCATCTTCATCCATCTTATTCTTCAGAACCCATTTAGTTCCAACAATGGTTCTATTCTTTGGTGCAGGCACAAGTTCCCATACTTTGTTCCTTTCAAATTGATTCAGCTCCTCTTGCATGGCAATAATCCAATCTGGATCCAACAGTGCATCATCAAGTTTCTTAGGCTCAACTTGTGATAGAAAACATCCATAGAGGCACTCATTTTGAGTTGCTCTTCTAGTCCTTACTCCTGCATTAGGATCTCCAATGATTTGCTCTGCAGTGTGTGATCTATCCCATTTCCTCGAGTGTTCAGCCTGACTTCTCATTCTTGATGTTGCTTCATCATCCACATCATGGTCATCCTCATTTCCTCCCCCTGTGAAGTTGCCATTACTCACAGGTGTGTCTTGGATGCTTGTTTCTCCACTATCGATTGGCACAAATTCCTCTCTTGTATCATTAATCACTTGAGTTTGTTGAACTTGAGTTTCAACTCCAGTTTCAGTCTCTTCATCAGAATCATCTAGATTATCAAATCTCAATGGATCTTTGTCTTCATCATTGGCTTCTTCTAGTCCAGGTAGTTTGCTGTCATCAAATGTTACATCTGTGCTTTCCATAACTTTCTTTTGACTGATGACATAAACCTTGTATGCAATTCTTTCCATAGAATAGCCAAGAAAAATTCCTTCAAATGCTTTTGCATCAAACTTTCCAACATATTCAGAATTATCCTTTAGTACAAAGCATTTGCTTCCAAAAGTATGAACATACTTTAGAGTAGGCTTCTTTCCAGTCATCAAGTTGTAAGGTGTCTTTCCAGTGTTTTTGTTGATGAGGGTCCTGTTCTGAATATAGCATGCAGTGCTCACAGCCTCAGCCCAAAAACATGTAGGCATTTTTGCATCAAGTAACATTGTTCTAGCAGCCTCAATTAGAGTTCTATTCTTTCTCTCAACAACTCCATTTTGTTATGGAGTCCTTGGAGCTGAGAATTGCTGAGAAATGCCATTCTCTTTGCAAAATGCTTCAAGTGTGGCATTTCTGAACTCTGTTCCATTATCACTCCTCAGTGCAATCACACTTGCATCGTTTGCCTTTGCTTCCTTGTCAACTTTCTTTATATGCTCAATAATTACTTGTGGAGCCTCATCTTTTGATGCCAGAAATTCCACCCATGTATACCTTGAAAAATCATCAACCATTACCAGGGCATACTTCTTTCTTCCAAGTGACATTATGTTGACAGGCCCAAACAAATCCATATGGATGAGTTGTAATGGCTTGGATATTGATGTCACTATCTTTGACTTGTGGCTTGATCTTTTCATTTTTCCTTTTTGACAAGCCTCACACACTCCTTCTTGACAGAATTCAAGTGTGGGCATGCCTCTCACTAACTCTCTTTTGACTAGAGAATTAATGGCCTTAAAGTTCAGGTGTGATAGTTTCTTGTGCCACAGCCAACAATCTTCATTTGATGCTTTTGAGTAAAAGCAACAAATTTTGTCCTTGTTTGCAGAGTCCATATTGGCTACAAACAGGCTTCCCTTCCTTACTCCAGATAGAGCAAAATCACCAGTCTTCTTGTGGGTGATCAAACATTCATCTTTGTCAAAATTCACTTTGAATCCTCTATCAGTAAACTGACCAACACTTAGTAGATTATGCTTGAGCCCCTTGACTAGTGCTACATCTTCAATGATGACATTACCAACTTTCAGCTTGCCATATCCCAATGTGTTACCCATGCTGTCATCTCCAAAAGCAACCATTGGGCCAGCCTTTTCCTCATACTGTGATAGCAGGGCCATATCACCAGTCATATGATTTGAGCATCCACTGTCCAAAATCCACATGACCTTCTTTTCACTTTCTTTGCCCTGCAAACACAAAGGTATTACTTTTCCTTTGGTACCCAAACAAGTTTGGGTCCATGTGACTTAGAGACAGTTTTATCATAAACAACATGCTTGTCAACTTTCTTAGTGTTAGTCTTCTTGTCACTGTTGAAAGTCTTAGAACCTGAAGTTTCAGACTTAGGTGACAGGGGTACCTTCCTAGCTTTAGGAGGACTTGAAGACTTTGACCTTGTGTAGTGTGTGTGAGAATTGTGACTGATACAACCATCAATGAATTGCCTTCTTAAATTAAAACAACTAGTCATAACATTCATATTGCATGGCATACAGTCAAATTTATCACAGAAAGGTGCATCTCTATGACTTAGAGGCACAGAACAATCATAGAAAGGTTTAGACACACTACCAACAGGTTTCTTGCATGCATGAGTTAAATGATTGGTACTGAAACAGTTCTAACAAGTTTTCCTAGGGGCATTAGGCATATAAGCATAGTTGTTATCCTTGTTAATTCCTAACTTGCCATTTCTGTTCTGTTTCTTCTTAGTCACTTTCTTTTCTGATTCACTCATCCCAGCTGAGACAAACTTAACAAACTTCTTAGGTCTTGGCCTATCAACTACTGGTCTCTTGGTCTTTGACTTGACACTCTCACCCTTAGAGGATGCTTGCTGTTCACTAGATTGTGCTTCATCCTCATCATTCAACATTTGCTTGATGAGTAAGGCATCCTTATCAATTTCAAATGTTGATTCCTTAAAAATTGGATTTTTAGTTTTTCTCAAAATGTGAGGCACTTTCTCATGAACAGCTATGTCCTCTTCAATGACAGCATAGCCTTTCCTTTGTTTGAGAGAGTCATAGTCAAGTCCAATAGCTGCTTTGGGTTTAGCTTCAATTTTCTCACAGTAGGATTGCACTAAACCAGATGATTTCTTGAAAGTTTTTAGTTTGAATTCATTCTCAGCTAATTCATCCCTAAGAGCCTTCTCTACTTGACTAGCACATAAAACCTTGTTCTGCAAATATTCAACTTCTTTCTTAAGGTTTTCTACTTGCATAGTAGTTAGCTCAAGTTCCTCATTCTTTTTGGTTAATATTTCATTTCTAGTAGACAGTTTAGCAATCTCCTCATTAGCAGCAGTCATACTAGTATGAATATTAAACATTTCAACAGATAGTTGTTCGATCATGCATTTATACTCAGAAACAGACATGTCTATAGTAGTGAGAGATGGTACCTGAGAATCAGATGAAGATGAGTCATCCTTGGAGTTGGCCATCAAGGCATAATTGCAGAATTCTTGTTCCTCTTCATCACTCTCAGAATCATCCCAACACTTCCCTTCAGCTATGTAGGCCTTACCATGTGTCTGCTTTTTCAGAAGGGCCTCATACTTAGCTTCGAGCTCAAGATAATCTCTATCCTTCTTTTTAGGCTTCTTGCATTCACTGGCAAAATGCCCTAGGTCATTGCATCTATAGCACCTTACAGATGACCTATCCACATAACTGGTTTTGAACTTATTTTTGTTTGGTTTCACAGGTGCCTTGTTCTTGTTGGCTGAATGGTTTTGAGTTTTTGGTTTGAAGGGTTGATTTCTTTTAAATCTGATGTTTGGAAATTTTCTGGCCATGAAAGCATATGAAGTATTTTCCATCCCATCAAGTTCTTCCAGAGTGTAAAACTCTTCTTCTTCTTCCTCCTTTTCCTCAACAGGTTCACTCACCCCAGCTTCAGTTTCTTCATCATCTGCTACCTTCTCTATTCTTAGCTGACTTGCAGATGCTTCTAGGTCCAGAATAGATTTGTTGACAATCAAGGCACATGATGTGTTTATCATCCTTTCTTGGTTGGCTTGGATAGCCCTTTTCTGAAGCAACTCAAGTTCATGAGTCTTTAGGACTCCATAGAGCACATCATAGGTGACTTTGTTCAAATCTCTCTCCCTTAGAGAAATGACTCTTTGCTCCAGATGATTTGGTGAAGACAACAGAAATTTCATATTTAACTCCTTGGTGCTGTAAACCTTGCCATTCATTTGCAACTCAGTAACTAGCTTGTGAAACCTTTCAAACATTTCAGTGATGCTTTCCTTGGGCTGTGCCATGAAAGCTTCATACTGTGTGACCAGTATCTGTTTCCTATTTTCTTTAACCTCATCAGTCCCTTCACACAACACCTCAATGTGATCCCACATCTCTTTAGCAGACGTGCATGATGCAATGTTTGCAAACATTGACATGTCCATGGAATCAATGATAAGCAACATGAGGTGGCTGTCAAGAGCAACCTTCTCCCTTTCTGACTCTGTCCACTTTGATGGATCCTTGGCCTCATAAGATCTTGGGATAGTTGTGGTTCCAACAGTCTTCTCTGGTATCTCCTGTTGTGGAACAAAAGGACCATTCTTGAGAATCTCAGGATACAAGGGATGAGAGGCTTTAATGAACAACATCATCTTTATCTTCCAGAGGTTGAAGTTTTCTTTGTCAAACTTAGGGACCTTCACCGTTCCTGTAGTCTCTGGTGTATTCGAACTCATGATCGTTTCTATGTTTTTGAATAAACAACCTGCTCTGATACCACTTGTTGAGTATTGAATACGGTAAAAGAATACAGAGGGGGGGTGAATGGATTCTTGAACTTTTCTTTGATTGAGTCTATGTAGCAGATAAGTGCCTGTGTGTGTAGAAGTGAAGGTGCGGATAAAGAAATAACACAAGACACAATATCACTTTAATCTAATGTATTATTAGATAAAGGTTGCTACAATCTGTGAATACAAATGGTAGTATTCTCAGCTTCGTTTTTCTCAGAGAGATATAGCTTACAGTGTATGAAAAACTTGACTCACAAAAGTTACTAAGTTATAAAGTGAGGCTGTGTCCTTATAGAACATGGATACAGCCTACTTACTACAAATAAGGTAGCTAAACAAATTACTTTCTAGTCTGTCTATCCTTTTTGAGTAAGTGTCCAAACGGTTACAGATTTGACTTTGCAAAGCCTGTTTAGATCCACTTCTTTAGCTCCTTGTCTCTTCTATATCTCTCCAAGCTTCCTTGTAGGCTTTCCAGAGCACGTTACAGATTGTGGTCCATAAAGTGCATTGGCTTGTTGCAGGTTTCTGACTTGTACAATTTCTTCAGTATTTTGTCTCCAAGAATGTATTCGAGAAGTGACTAAGTAAGTGATTCGAGAACTAGAATTGACTTGATCGATAACTCTGAGTTCTCGAATACTGTTATATTGACATATCGAACCACTTCTCGAATAGCTCTTTTCCATCAGGATTCCTTGAGTTGTCGAATAGAACATTTGACTTATCGAATCCTCGAGATATCGAATAGCTTTCTGAGTCCTTGAGATATCGAATGGAGCTTTGACTTGTTGACTCTTTGAGAACTCGAATACCATCTTGACTTGTTGACTTCTTGAGTTCTCGAATAGAGTAGTAGACATATCGAATCCCTGAGATATCGAATGAGATATCGAACAGTGTATTCAGAGATATCGAATAGTGTCTTGAGATATCGAATCTCTGACTTCTCGAATGCTGGACTTCTCGAATAGACAAATATACTTCTCGAATTGGTACTTAGGCAAATTCTTCATTTCTTCAAATCCCAACTGTGATTATTTGACAGTCTTTAACTCCTTGCTTGAGGCATGAACCTTGGAACTTCTTTCAAGCATTATTCTAGACTCTATTTGTACAATTACACAACTAGGATTTGATGCCTACTACAAGTACAATACAAACAGAAACTCTACAACTAGAGGTTCCCTCAGTTAAGAGGTCATGTAAGTAATGCAAAGCATTACAAACAATTAGGCTTGTTATTAGATGTGTACAGGCATGCCTCTGTAACTAACAATTGCCTTTTTCATATTTACTTTTAGTTGAAGATGTTACCTTTTTTCATATCTTCCAATCATTAATATTACCTTTCGAATTAAAATGTGTTTCCTTTTTTATTTGAAAGTTTTGGTACCTGTTTTTTGGTACCTGTTTTTTGGTACTTCGTGAATTTACTTATGTACCCTTCATTATAAAGAAAAATATATATATTAAAACACCTAAAATAAATTTTAACATAATATAATTAATGGTAATTAGTCGATTGCCTTTTTCATATTTACTTTTAGTTGAAGATGTTACCTTTTTTCATATCTTCCAATCATTAATATTACCTTTCGAATTAAAATGTGTTTCCTTTTTTATTTAAAATTAATCTTACAATCATTAATATATATCCGAAAATCTATACTATTATATAAATTCCGAAACATTGAAAGTTTTGGTACCTATTTTTTGGTACCAATTTTTTGGTACCTGTTTTTTGGTAATTCGTGAATTTACTTATGTACCCTTCATTATAAAGAAAAATATATATCAAAACACCTAAAATAAATTTTAACATAATATAATTAATGGTAATTAGTCGATTGCCTTTTTCATATTTACTTTTAGTTGAAGATGTTACCTTTTATCATATCTTCCAATCATTAATATTACATTTCGAATTAAAATACGTTTCCTTTTTGATTTAAAACTAATCTTACAATCATTAATATATACCCGAAAATATCATACAATATTTTTCAATTATTAATAAAATATATTAAAAATATACTTTGTTTATAATAAGGAAACATTAGTATAATCCGTAAACATGTGTATATTAAATTATATTAATTAAAATTAAAAATTATGTAAAAAATAATGATTATATAAATTGGTACCAGTTTTTTTGTACCTATTTTTTGGTACTTCATGAATTTACTCATTTACCCTTCATTATAAAGAAAAATATATATTAAAACACCTAAAATAAATATTAACATAATATAATTAATGGTAAGTAGTCGATTGCCTTTTTCATATTTACTTTTAGTTGAAGATGTTACCTTTTATCATATCTTCCAATCATTAATATTTCCTTTCGAATTAAAATACGTTTCCTTTTTGATTTAAAACTAATCTTACAATCTGTAAATGAACTATGAGAAATTGTGGAAAGAATTCTTTGTCGAGAAAGAATTTTATTTCAATAGATATAATTCTATGAGCCGCTGAGCAGCTAAATTTTGTTCTGTATGATCGAGCTGCAAAACGGTTCACAATCACAATCCAACCTTTTAGTAATTGGTTCCTTCATATACAAATTACTAAACACCTGCTTCAACTTATAAACTTATTTCCCATTTCATCAAAAACCGTAAAACAGAACACACCCCTTCATTAATTCAGCTAAAAATATTGCCTTTATCAAACAAACCCACTGAAACAACCACAAGAACTTCAATCCGAACAAAGCCATATACAAAGTACTCATCTTTATGCAAAACCAAGTAAAACGGAAAACCCATAAAATCAAAACTTCAACTCAATAAATGAAGAAAACTAAAACCCAGATACAAAACAACAAAAAGAAACAATATAAAGCAAACCCATCAAGCTATACACACAAATATACATACGCAAGTGCATAAATAAAGAAAGATTGTCAAAATGATATAAAAAATAATAAAAGGCTTACTTTTGAAAGATGGGTTGAAGAGTAGAGTGGGTTTAGGGGAATTAGGGTTTTCTCAAACTCCTTAGATCTACGCCCCGCATGAGTGCAGGAGAAATCAATATCAATATCAAATCCAGAAATGGAATGTTGGAAAGCTGTAGAATGTGTGTAATAAAACCGGGTCAGGAAATGTGAGGGGTGGATATCCATTTACCCGGTTGATTTTATAGATTTACTGAAATGCCCTTAACTTTATTATACGTAATCAAAAAAATGAAGGGTAATTGTAGTAATTTTCGAACGAAAATATCATACAATATTTTTCAATTATTAATAAAATATATTAAAAATATACTTTGTTTATAATAAGGAAACATTAGTATAATCCGTAAACATGTGTATATTAAATTATAATAATTAAAATTAAAAATTATGTAAAAAATAATGATTATATAAATTGGTACCAGTTTTTTTGTACCTATTTTTTGGTACTTCGTGAATTTACTCATTTACCCTTCATTATAAAGAAAAATATATATTAAAACACCTAAAATAAATATTAACATAATATAATTAATGGTAAGTAGTCGATTGCCTTTTTTATATTTACTTTTAGTTGAAGATGTTACCTTTTATCATATCTTCCAATCATTAATATTTCCTTTCGAATTAAAATATTTTTCCTTTTTGATTTAAAACTAATCTTACAATCATTAATATATATATACGAAAATATCGTACCATATTTTTCAGCTATTAATAAAATCTATACTATTATATAAAAACCGTAACATTAAAAGTTTTGGTACCTGTTTTTTGGTACCTGTTTTTTGGTACTTCGTGAATTTACTTACTTACCCTTCATTATAAAAAATAAATACACCTAAAATAAGTAATAACATAATATAATTAATGGTAATTAGTCAAGATACTACCTTTTATAAACAACTAAAAACATCAATCGTATCACATCTTTCCATCATTAATATTTCCTTTCGAACTAAAAGTCTAAAACACGTTACCTTTTTAATTTAAAACAAATCTTACAATCTAAAATAAGTAATAATATAATATAGTTAATGGTAATTAGTCAAGATATTACCTTTTATAAACACCTAAAAACGTACTCCTCTATAACTTATTTTTGATATTTTATTTTTTTGTATAAAAATATTACAATCCTATTTTTATACAAAAAAAATAAAATATCAAAAATAAGTTATAGAACTATCCTTAAAATGCACCTTAAAATCCGTGCCAGAAACTGGTCCGCAAACGTAAAGAATTCAAAGGGACGGAGGGAGTAAATCGTATTATTTCTTTCCATCATTAATATTTCCTTTCGAACTAAAACACATTACCTTTTAATTTAAAACAAATCTATACTACTATATAAAAGTCGAAACATTAAAATTTTGGTACCTATTTTTTGGTACTTATTTTTGGTACTTCGTGAATTTAATTATTTACCCTTCATTATAAAAAAAATACACCTAAAATAAGTAATAACATAATATAATTAATGATAATTAGTCAAGATACTACCTTTTATAAACAACTTAAAACATCAATTGTATCATATATTTCCATCATTAATATTTCCTTTCGAACTAAAAGTCTAAAAGACGTTACCTTTTTAATTTAAAACAAATCTTACAATCTAAAATAAGTAATAACATAATATAATTAATGGTAAGTAGTCAAGATATTACCTTTCATAAACACCTAAAAATATCAATCGTATCATATCTTTCCATCATTAATATGTCCTTTCGAACTAAAACACGTTATCTTTTTAATTTAAAACAAATCTTACAATCATTAATATATACCCGAAAATATCACATTAATATAATAAAATTAACGGTACTTAGTCGATTGTCTTTTTCATATTTATTTTTAGTTGAAGATATTACATTTTATAAACACGTAAAAACATGAATCATATCATATCTTTCGATCATTAATATTTCCTTTCGAACTAAAACACATTACCTTTTTAATTTAAAATAAATCTTTCAATCATTAATATATAATCGAAAATATCACACCATAATTTCAAGTAAAATGTAACACCTAAAATAAATAACAATATAATATAATAAATGGTAATTAGTCGATTGCATTTTTCATATTTACTTTCAGTTGAAGATATTACCTTTTATAAACAGCTAAAAAGATCAATTGTATCATATTTTTCAATCATTAATATTTCTAATTACAACACGTTACCTTTTTAATTTACAACAAATCTTACAATCATTAATATATACTCGAAAATATCACACCAAAATTTTCAATTATTAATAAAATATATTAAAAATCATATACGTTGTTTATAATAAGGAAACATTATTATAATCTGTAAACATGAGTATATTAAATTATAACAAATTAAAATTAAAATAATTATTAAAATAATGATTATATAAAAACATAATTTTAATATTAAATAAAATTTATAACATAATACAAGAAACCCGTGCACTGCAATACTAATAATTAATCGATTATCTTTTCAACTAAAACATATCATCTTTCTATTTTTTTTCTAATTAATTTCCTTTTTTTTCTAGAAATATAACGAACAACGTTAATTTCTCATTTTCTAAAAAATACTAGGAGTCGACTACTTTACCCACCATTATCATCTTTGTATAAAATTCACTTTGATATTCGGGCACTAAGCCGGGGGTCTTCACGGAAACAGCCTCTCTACTGTAAAGTAGGGGTATGGTCTGCGTACATTTTACCCTCCCCAGACCCTGCTTCATGCGGGATATACTGGGTATGTTTGGTTTGGTTTTTTAATAATTAATCGATTAACTTTTTCAGTTAAAACATATCATTTTTTCTATATTTTATAATTAAAATCCCTCTTTTCCTAGAAATATCACGGGCAACAATAATTTCTCTTTTTCTAAAAACATTACAAGCAATTTATTTAGTAAAATAACATAATTAACTTATAATTACTATAAACTAATCAATTACCTTTTTCACCTAAAACATGTTACCTTTTTAATTTTCTCTAACCAAATCCTCTATTTTTCCAATTATATCATGGACATTCTATCTAATAAAAAAATAATTTTATAATTACATATAATTAACTGAATATCTTTTTCAACTAAAATCCATCATCTTTTCTAAATTTTTAACTAAAATTCCCCATTTTCTAGAATTATCACGAATAACATTTATATAATTATCATCATATAATCTCATTTAAAAATTTAAGTCTCCAAAAATCATGTTTTAAAAAAATTAATTCAAATAATTTAAAATTTTAATATAATATTAAAAAAATCCGTGCATCGCACGGGTTTTAAGCTAGTATTTTATATTGCAAATTTGTTATTTATTTTTTGGTGTATTATATAACTTTTTTAGGAGCTGGGATCCTCTGTTCCCTTCCTCTATGTCCCCTTTTTGTTCCCTCCTTTTTCTAATATAAAAAGAGTGCCCCTGCGGCACCCATTTTAATAAATAATAATAATAAATAATTATTATTATTTATTAAAATGGGTCCCGCAAAGGCACTTTTTGTATTAGAAAAAGGATTGGACACAAAGGGGACATGAAGGAAGGGGATAGAGGATCCGGACCCTTTTTAAATCATTACGTTTCGATTTTTGTACAACAATACCTATTTTCATACGATCATAGGCCAAATTAATAACCTGCTAAAATACAAATTTCAAGTTTCATTTTGTAAAAAAATTTGAAATGGAAAATGCTATAAGAGCATCTTCAATGGTATTAGTTAAAAATGATTGGCTAAATCAGATAAAATATTGATTATGTAAAATTTGCCGAACCTGTAAGAAGTTGTGCTGCAATGGTATATTGGCTATAATGTTGTATACGGAATATATTGTAAATATATAGTATGTTATTATTATTTCAGGTTGTTATTAATAGAATCTATTTTTTTAAAGGTAATAGATCATGTAAAATCTTCCTTAGAGCATCTCCAGTGGGAGAGATCCCTTAGCTAAATTTTAAAATTAATTATCATAAATAAGAATTATAAAGAATGTGTAAAAAAAATTACACTCCAATGAGACAAAACTGTTATCTATAATTATAGATAATCTCTTGATGTTGGCTGTATTTGTCGAACCTCTAGAGACCTGTAGTGAATTGCCACATCACTTATTTCTATATTAAAATTATATATTCCATTAATAACAACTTGAAATATTAATAACATACCATTTTTAAAATATAGCCAATCATTATAGCCAATACCCTTGAAACACAATGTCTTACAGATTCGACAAATTTTACATAATCAATATTTTATGTAATTTAGCCAATCAGCTAAGGCCATTGGAGATGTTCTTACAGGTCTCTAGAGGTTGGCCAAATATAGCCAACGAAAAGAGATTATCTAAATTTTTTGCTAACAGTAATGTACCATTGGAGTGATGTTTTTTTTTTGCATATTTTTTATAAATTTTATTTATGGTAATATATTTGTGATTTTAGCTAAGAGGTCTTCTACATTGAAGATGCTCTTAAGTACCCATTTCCAGAAAAATTTCTCAAATGTCAAGTATATCAATTTAATTAATTCCATAATGTGGATATTTGTGTATTTATACCAACCATTCTAATCAAAATTATGATTATACCATGTAATCTTTACTGTTTTTTGGAAACGAATTTTAGATATCTAACATTGCTCGAAGTGAAAGATACATCAAAATTTGTCCAAAAAAAAAATTCAAAATTATGACAACACCTTTTCAAAATTTGCTGGATATCTCTCTCCAAAAAAAAATAAAAAAATTAGATCCACTGGTACTTGTGACTTTACAGTTGTAGTAGATTTACCTTCTCAAATCTTATTCTATAAACAAATAAAATGCTTCTACACATCGATATCTTTGATTTGGTTTGGCTATCAATGTCAATGTATGCGGTAGTTAATAAAAATGAGCAATGCTAGATAATCTAAATTGGTATCCAAAAATTGCTTTCAAATGATGTGAAATAGATGATGTGGCAAATTGGAGCAGTTTGATCGGTAAGATTGGTGTGAATGCATAGGATCTACTTTATTATAACCAATTACTATTATATATTTAGCATTTGAAAATTTGTTTGCTTACCAATTTGGTGTACCTAGCATTTTCCAAAATAAAAACATGCTACAAACGTGATGGTTGAAATAATGAAACAGATAAGATTGATTAAATATGAACAGCTAAGCCCGAGTTGTGACTTGAGGGCAATATACACATGGCATGTAGCCACTAGCAGTTGTAGAATTGGTTAGCAATATTTATTTGCATGTGTTATTTATTTGCATGTGTTCCAACTATTTGATTTTGAGGTAGCTAGGGGCCCCGGTAAACAAATAATTCAGCTCACGTTGCGATTAAAGAGCCCGTTTGGCTTTTTTTTTTTTTTCAATCCATTTAAAGTGATTTCAAGCCGTTTGTGTAATATTAAAATTTTCAATTTAAAGTTAGTTTTAACTTGTATTATATTCTTTGCATGTATTTATATTTTATACTTTTATATTATGTTTAAAAAATATAAATTTCTTTTTTTTAGTTAATTTTTTTTTTAAAAAAATTACTTTAAGTAAAATTATCCAAACAGATACATTAACTTAAAGTTAAAATTATCACTTTTCACTTAAAGTGAGTAAGTTGCACTTTAAGTCATAAGTAAAATTTTTTAAGTTAAGCCAAACGGGCTCGAAATATACTCCCTCCATCCCGTTTATTAACATTTTAAAATAGGATGTGTGACATGTATTTTAAAATGAATTTTAAAGATAGTTCAATAATTTATTTTTAAAATTTTTTTTGTATAAAAATAAAATAATCTAATTTTTATACAAAAAAAAATGTTAAAAATAAGTTATAGAACTACTCTTAAAATACGTGACAAAAAATGATAAAAAAATGTTAAAAATTGGATGGGACGGAAGAAATATACAAATTCAAACTCCTCATATCAGAATTTGTATTTATTTTAAGGATCTAATTCTATCAAACACAAGAAGATGTGTTCAATTGATTCGAGCTAAGTATGTTACTCCCTCTGTCCCGATAGTTTTAGTTTCTTTACATGGGAGGTGGGCACAGAGACCAAGGATAGTGGATGTAATATTATTAAAATAAATGAAGTAGTGGGTGTAATATTGATTTTTTTGTTAAAATAAGTGAAGTAGTGGGTGTAATAGTATAAAAGTGTTGAAAAAGTGGAGTGAAGTAGTGGATGTAATAATATATTTTATTATTAAAATTTACTATTTTTAGTAATGTAAAGAATTGATGGAACGTCCCAAAAAGGAAATTGTAAAGAAATGGATGGGACACAGGGAGTACATGTTATCATGTTACTCTCGAATTCGGTTTAAGGAACTCATTATTCCTCCTGTATCCTGTGTTCTCATAACCGGACCGGGCATCGAACCGGAAGCCCTACTAGTTACTGGTTCGATTGGTTCAACCGGCTCGACCAGTGGTTCAACCGGTGTGACGTCATAATTATGTAATATATAATTATATATATTTAATATTATATATATATATATAATTATATATATTTAATATGATATATATATATATATATATAATTATATAAATATATAATACAATATGAAAATCATGAATAAATTTTATAAAAAATCGGTTTTTTTCAGATTGTACCGGTTTTTTTCAGAACTCATAAACCATTTTTTTTCAAAAAATCGGTCACCGGTCCGGTTCAGTACCGGTTTTGTCTGGTTTTTGGCCGGTTCTGATCGGTTCTGAACAGGAGAACCGGAGAACTGGTTTTATGGGTGAACCGAACCGGACCAGCCACCGGTTAGCGGTCGGACCGGTTGAACCGGCCGGTCCGGTCCGATTTTAATAACACAGCCTGTATCATTATTCCCGTATGTTGATGGAGAGGAGCGGTGAAAAGGAAATATTTTAAAATTCATCTCACTTCGTTGATATAGTCCTCTACTACAATTTTTGTGTATTTGTATTTTATTCAAGACACGTTTATGGTATTATAGTCCAAAATCGAGCATTTAAAATACTAATATTTGTATTTTATTGCACTTTGTTGCATTCCGTTAATTTGAGTTAACTCCGTTAGTAATTTAAGAAGTATAGTGCACTTTGTGTACTTGCACTTTGTCTAAAGTGCATTTGTATACTCGCACTTTACTCTAAATTTGAACTAAAATATTGTAAGTGGTGTCTTGAGTAAAATGCGAGTACATAGAATGCATTTTACTCCCTAAATTATTAACGTAGTTAATCCAAATTAACGGAATGTAACAAAGTGTGATGAAATACAATTGTTGATATTTCAAATGTTCGATTTTAAACTATAATATTATAAGTGGTGTCTTGAATAAAGAACGAGTATACAAAATGTACTTTACTCTATTAATTTTTTTTATTGATCATGGATGGTCAGACAATCAACACATTATTATTTAATATAACAATACGATCATTAATATATAAATTTAAATTTATAATTTGGTCACACTCACATTGAAATGAACAATTCGAATTAATATTATTTAGAGAATAAAATTTCTGAGATTATCTCAGGGAACTTATCTGAGATATCATTATGAAGTTAACTTATTTAATGCATTCATGTATTTATTTTGGGATATTCTATAAGGTACCATTGTGGTTTTGGCTTTTCTACATGGTACCATCACATTATTTGCTCATATCCATGGTACCCTCGTACATTTGGTTTTTCATATATGATACCCTTCTGTTAAGTACAAAGTAATAGAATTGATTTCACACCGTAAAACAAATTGTATATTTGAAATCTTTACGAAAAGTTATATAAAATAGACCCTTAAATCATGTAAAACAGAGTCAAAATGAGTGAGATATTTATTGTCAAAGTTTGGTTATGGAGTTTGAATATATCTCACTCATTTTAATTCCGTTTTACATGATTCAATAGTCTATTTCATGTATTTTTTCGCAACGATTTCAAATATACAATTTGTTTTACAATTTGAAATCAATTCTATTACTTTGTACTTAACAGAAGAGTATTATATATGAAAAACCAAATGTACGAGGGTACCATGGATAGGAGTAAATAATGTGATGGTACCATGTAGAAAAGCCAAAACCACAATGGTACCATATAGAATTTCCCATTTATTTTTAATTAAAAAATTATTCACTTTTCTTGTATCTATACTATTATATTAAAGCCGAAACATTGAAAGTTTTGGTTTTCTCCTAAGTTTTGGTTTTCACTCTAATTATTTAATTTTAAATTATTTATAATATAAAACAAATCAAATGAAGTCCGTTAAACCAATACATATCTATCTATACTATTATATTAAAGCCGAAACATTGAAAGTTTTGGTTTTCTCTTAAGTTTTGGTTTTCACTCTAATTATTTAATTTTAAATTATTTATAATATAAAACAAATCAAATAAATTCTGTTATTGTCTTTAATCCTAAATACAGAGTAGTATTTTATATTTACACCATTACCCGTTAACAACAAATTTACATTAAGATTTTATATTATTAGTTCTAATCAATACATATCATTTATTAAATAACTATTATTATTATTATTAATTTTATTAATTAATATTACAAAGTTAAATTCCATAATAAAATATTATACTCTATTTTATTTAATCACATAATTTTAAAAGTAACCCGTGCTTTGCACGGGCCCTAAGCTAGTACTATTATATTAAAGCCGAAACATTGAAAGTTTTGGTTTTCTCCTAAGTTTTGGTTTTCACTCTAATTATTTAATTTTAAATTATTTATAATATAAAACAAATCAAATGAAGTCCGTTAAACCAATACAGAGTAGTATTTTATATTTATACCATTACTAATACAGCTAAACTTTCACTCTAATTATTTAATTTTAATATAAAACAAATCAAATGAAGTCCGTTAAACCAATACAGAGTAGTATTTTATATTTACACCATTACTAATACAGCTAAACTTAAAACCTCCGTTGCCTTACAGAACTCTATTCTTCTAAACCTCATCTGCGCAATCTTCATCAATTCAATACACAATCTTCTTCGGCTTTTCTCTTCTTTTTCAACACCATATATCAAACATAAATACTTTTCACATAGCCGTTAGATCTAATAATAAGGAATATTCTTTATTTAAATCCCTCTTCCAATGATCAAGGTTCAAATCCCATCAACAACAAATTTACATTAAGATTTTATATTATTAATTCTAATCAATACATATCATTTATTAAACAATTATTATTACTAATAAATTCGTAATAAATTATTCTCTATTTTATTTAATTATATAATTTTAAAAGTATTTAAAAGTAACTCGTGCTTCACACGGGCTA
Organism: Kitagawia praeruptora; assembly: GCA_037693485.1. Lineage (NCBI taxonomy): Eukaryota > Viridiplantae > Streptophyta > Magnoliopsida > Apiales > Apiaceae > Kitagawia > Kitagawia praeruptora. The sequence goes on along the minus strand of CM075351.1, from coordinate 137,242,056 downwards.
TAAGCTAGTATTATATATACGCAAATCTAATATTTACATATAGATATACATGCCACATGGCCCACATGTCATGTTATTATCGATTGTAGTTCTATTAACTCATATCCTGAGATAATCTCATGAACTTTATTCTTTATTATTTATCAATTTCGCTTTCACAATTTGAGTACTTCTAATTCGAAATTTTTTCAAACACACGTAAAAATATAAATTTTGATCCAAAAATGAAAACTCGCAGTCCATATCCACTTATATATATAGTTATGAGAAAACTGACCCTGAGGTTGTCCTCAGGCACCTCTCCTAAGGTTGTAATGTAATTGTACTTATACAATAAAGGGATCCGCAGGGGCATTTTTGTAAATGTAACTTTTTTTTAGTAAGTTACACAAATATCCTTAATTTTGTATGGAAATTATTTTAACCTCAGGTAGTACCCTGAGGGTGACCTCATGCCCATGAAACCCATATAGTTATATATGCCATAGTCCAAATGTCCAATAATAATTTACAAGCATTTTACACGATGACATTATACAATACATTATTGCTGGACGTTCCTGTCCAGACTTTATCTTCTGCATTTTTATAGGATGGTCCATTGGTCCTCTTTTATGACATAATATTGTTCCCAACAATAATTTTTGATGTAAAAGTTTACCAACTTAATTTTTGTATTTTGCACCGCAAAATGGCAACCTTATCCTGTTTAAGGCTGTCAACAATGTAGCAGCTTGTCTGTAGTTAGATTTGGCAATTTGACACGTGATACGTGAACACCATATGAAATGACACGAAAAATACGGTTTTGGGTTTTGATTTTTGGTACACGAAACACGAAAGTACACGAATACGAAATTACACGAAATATTTAGTGTTGGATATGGGTTTTCATTTCGGGTACACGAAAGTACACGAAAGTACACGAAATAAAGATGTTTATAATTTACTAGTTATAGATTTTATGTATATATTAATATTATTTTTGTGTAAAAATATTATTTTTATAAAGATATATATTTTACACAAAAATATACATATTTACAAGTTTTTATAGAGTTGTATTTAAATTTATATATAGCAATGTAAAATATTTTATGTATATTTCATATGAATATTGTTGTGACCAAAATCTTGCATGGATCAGATTTAGGCCCATGATGAGTTTTGGGTCCAATCCACAAGGAAAGAGGATGTTTTAGAGGGCTTCCAAGGTACCCGTGGTAACCCATGAAAACTGATAACAGGGCTCCCAAGATAATAGGGCTCCCGGGTAGAAGGGCTCCCGAATGGCATGGCTCCCGGATAACAGGCTTCCAAGAGCATATGAACAACCCATATGGGCTACCATGAGATGGGTAGCAGGTAAATATGACGATAAGGGTCCTGTGAATGGCCTCCCATGGATGATCCACAACCCATAGACATCATTACATAGCTCCCAGTACAGCTACAAGACATGGCTTACCAGAATATTTTTCATAACCGGCTTACCAAAGGGGCTGCCATAGTTTGGGTTACCGGGCGGTACCCCCAGAGGGGCTACCTTGCGATGAACATTGAAAGAATATAAGGCTTATGGTCCCGGGGATAGTCTCATCCATAGCCAATGACAACCATCTTAGAGGGCTTCCAGCATAGCTTCCGTAACTGGGTTACCGGAGGGTCTACCGGGTGGTACCCCCAGCTTCCCCGGAAGCCTGATAGAAACACAGATTCAGACTAGGACAGCCATCAGATAAGGCTTCCAGTATGGCTTCCATAATTGGGCTACCGGAGTCAGGTTACCGGAGTCAGGCTACCAGGTGGTACCCCCAGCTTCCACCGGAAGCCTGATTAGGCTGCCAGTTCAGATAAGGCACGCCTCCTACTTTTTAGGAGCACGTCTCTACAGCTGAAATACACCTCTAAACGGATAATTATTCAATTATTCGAGGATATACATCATATATACATGGTAAATCCTTCATTCTTGAGATAAACATCATGAGATAGGCTTCCAACAGTCCTGATATGACTTGGAAACCTGATAACTACATCACAATCAGTTGATACATGATTTATATCAGCAACAACAGTCATTATCCCACGGGAGAGAGGATAAATCATCACAAACAATCAAACTTATCAATCAAGAACTACATCGGGGCTTGATCCACTATAAATAGTGGTATGTAGGCAGTTTACGGGATCTTCTTCGACACTTTACACTCCTTGAGTAACTAGAGCACGTGCACTCTTGTGTGACACAGTCAAATTAGGGTTCTTGGCTGGCCAACAGATGGTCCTTGAGCTCTATCCCGTAGATTCAGCCCCAATCATCACCAAAACACCTTCCCGTGTTCTTCGGTAACCCCTAGCCGTGAGCCTTCCCGGGCGGCTAGCCATAAATCTCTGACTGCGAGCCTTTCTGGGCAGTTGGACGATTCCATATTTAACGGCGCTATTCCAGCAACGGCCTCCATGTAGTTGTGTAAAAATCCTCCCACAACAATTGGCGCTAGAAGGAGGGGCCTTTGAATTATCGTCTTTTGGAGGAAAAGATGTTTGACCGCTCCGGCAATGACAAAACGCCGTCTAACGGGGTCGATAAAGAAAATGGTGATAAAAAACATATTGTTACCATCGATGACATGTATCAGTGCATCAAACGAATGGGAGAAAAATTGGACTCCCTTGAAAGAACTTCTGAATTAAAGAAAAAGTGCGAAATGGAGCTTAGTCCATTGTCAAAAAGAGATGAACAAGAAATGATTCCGAGACAAAACTCGCATGAAGAAGGGCCTGGAGATATTTTTTGAGATGATATGCAGTGACATGAAATTCCCTTAAAATATGAGGTGATCAATAGTGGCATTGTTGGTGCACAAAATGAGCCAAATACGGGATTGGATGGCCTGATTGTTGGCCGGAAACCGCACAGAATGGGTGAAATTTCCCTCGAAAGAATTAATCTGAAGAGATCTCAGTTGGGGGCTCAAAAAGGCTTTCGAGGACGAATGCAATCAGGGTGCCAAGGGGGATTCCACCTGGGATCCCGCCTAGGGGTACCATGGCATCATCATGAAAAAATTGGCAAAATTTCCCCTGAAAGAAGTAATCTGAAGATCTCAGTTGGGGGCTCAAAAAGGCTTTCGAGGACGAATGCAATCAGGGTGCCAAGGGGGCTTCCACCAGGGATCCCGCCTAGGGGTACCATGGCATCATCATGAAAGAATGGGCGAAATTCCCCCTAAAAGAAGTAATCTGAAGAGATCTCAGATGGGGGCTCAAAAGGACCTTCGAGGACCAGTGCAATCAGGGTGCCAAGGGGGCTTCCACCAGGGATCCCGCCTAGGGGTACCATGGCATCATCATGAAAAAATGGGCGAAATTTCCCCTGAAAGAAAAAATCTGAAGAGATCTCAGATGAGGGCTTAAAAGGGCCTTCGAGGACGAATGCAGTCAGGAAGCCAATGGGGCTTCCACCAAGGATCCCGCCTAGGGGTACCAAGGCATCAGCATGAAGGACTCCCGCTGGAAACCCATCAATACCAAGGCCAGAACGAATCTCAAGCGTATAGCCATGTCAGTGAAGGAAAATTCCTATCCTTTGGAAGCCCAGTAGCTGTATGGATAAAGCATAAGTCAGGCTTCCGGCATACTTGCGGCCTTGGAGGCAACCGGGAAATGAATCCAGACAATATGGATGAAGAATATATACCCTTAACGGGCAACCGGACCAATTTATTGTTGAAAGGCTGAGCAAAGCCTGGGAGGCAGATGGGCCACCACTCCCCAGGTTCTGTGCAACGAGTGGCAGCCTCGAATATGATGGTAGCCCTGGATCCGGTAACCCTGAAATTCGGTAGCCCTGGATCCGGAAGCCCTGAATCCGGTAACCCCGGATTCGGTAGCCCTGGATTCGGTAGCCCTGGATCCGGTAACCCTGAAATCCGGTAGCCCTAGATCTGGAAGCCCTGAATTTGGTAACCCTGGATTCGGTAGCCCTGGATCCGGTAACCCTGAAATCCGGTAGCCCTAGATCCGGAAGCCCTGGATCCGGAAACCCTAAAATTCGGAAGCCCTGGATCCGATAGCCCCGAAGGCAGAACACGAAGGAGCCAAACTGACTAGCAACATGATTGGATTGGGGTCCCAAGGAAGGCACCCTGAATTGCCACCCATCAGGAAACCCCAGCGGAAGGTCTCTTTTGGGCATAGGCTCAATGATATACAACTTATTAGTTGTAGCTGTGTAACTTTGAACTTAGTTATCATGAATTTTGTCATTCATAGACACTCGGGGGGTAGCGCATGTGCACCACCCGGAGTAGTAGCAAAATGCTCTACCAATTGAATATCTGTAAAGCTGGAAGCAGATTCCTATTCGTTGTCTTCATAATCAAAATGCCTGATACAATTGACAATTGAGATCAGTAGTCAAAAAAGAGAAATGATGACGATGTTCTAAACATGTGGATAAAAACAGTCAGAAAAAAGAAGATGTGCACTTATAGTGCGGGGCTTCCATCATGGAAACCTCATGTCAAGGTTTCCAATTCGTTCGGGGGGTAGCACCACCAATAATATTGATGTTGGAAGCTGGTAAGGAAAATCATGGAATTAAAAAAACTCTTCCTGATGAGCAGTTTGATACTGTGGAAGCAAAGATAGGGCTTCCGGTGCAACTGGTCAGCATCCCGGAACACAAATGCCATGTAGAAAATGAGCGACCTACCAACCACGTTGCTAAAAGGGAACAACTCAGATGATGAGAAGGTCCTCAAATATGATTTTAGGAAAGCTGAATTAAGGTATATCCTATAATTCTGTGAAAGGGTTACCTGCTGTAAAAGAAAAGTGAGTGGTAGCCTCAATTGTCATTTGACCATGAGGCTTCCCATCCAAAATAAAAGGGTTGCATAGAAGGGCCACTAACACAATCTTGAAGAGCACTACCTAGTCTCTCACCAAAAAGAAAAGGCATGAAAGCCCTTAAGATGAACTAATGGAGGTGCCAATACCAAGAAAGCAAAGGAAGCTCTTGGAAAAGGGGCAACCAAGTTCCCAACAGCTCCAAGCAACATAGTCATGACGGCAGCCTGACCAGAAGCTTCATGAGAATGACGAGGATGGCTAAGGGCTAGAGGCTACCAAATAAAGAAGGCCTATATATTATGGTCACCTCAGGCTCCTAAAAGATTTACGAACCAAAAGTTTTCCTCACGGGATGCTCCTATGAGAAGCCCCTCCAACAGTTGAAGCTCAAATCATGAGATGTCTTCGGGAAAGAATTGTGAAAGCAAACAAAATTCTGGAAAGCTACCACAAAAATATTAAAGGATACCGATGATCTCACTACCAAAAAGGAAGCGATATGAGGCCCACGTATGGCATGCCACTTGGGTTGCCACATATTAGGGCTACTAACTATCTGGCAAGTGTAGAATGGAAGGTTATCCTGAAAGTATGCAAGGAAACCGGAGGCATCTAAAAAGGCCTCTTAATCAAAAAAAGAACCTTTCAAAGAGGTTGCTATGGGAAATGGATGGTTTCCCCCCTGAAAAATATGGCTTGCGGCCTCCCACATGGGAAATGGAGAAAATCTAAAATGCCCAATGAAGGGTCTACATGAAGATGCTCACGAGAATAGCCAATCAAAAATTAATGAAATGAGGCTTCCTATCAAGAAGGAAATGGGCATAGGCCTCCTAACGATGGAAATAAATGTGGCTTCCCAACTAAGGTTCGTGAACCTGACAAGAGCTGCAACAAGTTATGATACAATACCCTGCTTCGTCCCGGGTATAGATTCAAACCTTCTAAGGAAAGAAGTAAAAATATCAAAAATAGAGCTGAACCAGATGCCCGGGGGGTAATGGATGCACATATCCCCTGGATGCAGTTTGACGTAATCGTACTCCTTGATTTTCAGTGAAAGGAGAAGTTGACTGTTTCCTTATACATTTGTTGACTTATGATTAATTGGAAAAGAAGGGCATGGAAGCCCCACAAAAATAGTTCCACATGGCAGCCAGGCTACCATCCAGAACTAGGGGGGTAGTGGATGTACATCCCTCTGCAGCATGCTGAAATTATCAGAATTTTAAACTTTTCATGATTGTTACCAGACATGTATGGAACCTTGAGTGGTTCACATGGCTTACTTGGTCACTAGGGCATGTATGGAACCCTGATCGGCATACATGACTCCCTTCATTTTTTGGGCTTGTGTGGAACCCTGATCGGCACACATGGATCCTATCATTACCAGACATGTACGGAACCTTGAGTGGTTCACATGGCTTACTTGGTTACCAGGGCATGTATGGAACCCTGTTCGGCATACATGGTTCCCCTCATTACTTGGGCTGGTGTGGTACCCTGATCGGCACACCTGGATCCCTTCAATACCAGACATGTATGGAACCTTGAGTGGTTCACATGGCTTACTTGGTTACTAGGGCATGTATGGAACCCTGTTCGGCATACATGGTTCCCCTCATTACTTGGGCTGGTGTGGTACCCTGATCGGCACACCTGGATCCCTTCAATACCAGACATGTATGGAACCTTGAGTGGTTCACATGGCTTACTTGGTCACTAGGGCATGTATGGAACCCTGATCGGCATACATGACTCCCTTCATTTTTTGGGCTTGTGTGGAACCCTGATCGGCACACATGGATCCCATCATTGCCAGACATGTATGGAACCTTGAGTGGTTCACATGGCTTACTGGGTTACCAGGGCATGTATGGAACCATGTTCGGCATACATGGTTCCCCTCATTACTTGGGCTGGTGTGGTACCCTGATCGGCATACCTGGATCCCTTCAATACCAGACATGTACGGAACCTTGAGTGGTTCACATGGCTTACTTGGTTACCAGGGCATGTATGGAACCCTGTTCGGCATACAGGGTTCCCCTCATTACTTGGGCTGGTGTAGTACCCTGATCGGCACACCTGGATCCCTACAATACCAGACATGTATGGAACCTTGAGTGGTTCACATGGCTTACTTGGTTACTAGGGCATGTATGGAACCTTGTTCGGCATACATGGTTCCCCTCAGTACCTGGGATGGTATGGTACCCTGATCGGCACACCTGGATCCCTTCAATACCAGACATGTACGGAACCTTGAGTCGTTCACATGGCTTACTTGGTTACCAGGACATGTATGGAACCCTGTTCGGCATACATGGTTCCCCTCATTACTTGGGCTGGTGTGGTACCCTGATCGGCACACCTGGATCCCTTCAATACTAGACATGTATGGAACCTTGAGTAGTTCACATGGCTTACTTGGTTACTAGGGCATGTATGGAACCTTGTTCGGCATACATGGTTCCCCTCATTACCTGGGATGGTGTGGTACCCTGATCGGCACACCTGGATCCCTTCAATACCAGACATGTACGGAACCTTGAGTGGTTCACATGTCTTACTTGGTTACCAGGGCATGTATGGAACCCTGTTCGGTATACATGGTTCCTCTTCATTATTTTGGGCTTTTGTGGAACCCTGATCGGCATACATGGTTCCCCTCATTTTTCGGGCTTGTGTGGTACCCTGATCGGCACACCTGGATCCCTTCCTTTTTAGTCATGTATGGAACCCTGATTGCCATACATGGCTTCCTTTGTTATTAATCATGTATGGAACCGTGATTGGCATACATCGATCTTTCAGTCACTAACCTATGTGGTTACAAGAGTTAACTCGTATGGATTATCAAAGATTTTACTAATGTAGCCTTGCAGGAATGGCTTACATGGCATTATCACACTCGATTCATAAAATAATTGGGGCTCCCGGAATGAAGGCTCCCAGGCCAAGCTTCCGGCACCCAGGCTACCAGTAATGGGTTACCGCCAGTAAGGCTCCCAGAGCAAGGTTTCCATACTGCGGGCTTCCTGGACCTACAGGGTTACTGGACGGTACCCCCACACCCAGTCTACCAGTAATGGGTTACCGCCAGTAAGGCTCCCAGAGCCAGGTTTCCATACTGCGGGCTTCCAGGACCTATAGGGTTACCGGACGGTACCCCCATACCCAGTCTACCAGTAATGGGTTACCGCCAGTAAGGTTCCCAGAGCCAGGTTTCCATACTGCGGGCTTCCAGGACCTATAGGGTTACCGGACGGTACCCCCACACCCAGGGTGGCAACCACGCGGACTAAGGATAAGGCTCCCTGGAACAGACGCTTCCAGGATGAGCTACCGGTGTAAGGCTTCCACAAACAAGGCTCCCAGGATGGGGCTCCCAGAATCAAGCTTCCGGGTGATCAGCTCCCGCAATGGAAGCCCCTAAGGTGGAAGTTGTAACCTCAAGGGATAAGGTACATGCAACCCCATATGCTTTTGAGCAACCTACACGGGTATGTGAAGACTAAACTTACTCCTTTGAATTATGGTAATGCTCATACACTCTATTACTCTTCCAAGCTTGCTATTAAAAGAATTAGCTTATCCACTGATGTTTAGTTAAAGAACTCATATGCGTACCTTATGACTATAAAAGAAAAATGATTAAGCATTTAGGAGTAGATCTATGATCCCCTTTAATGACTTGCAAAGGTTACCTCCTATATGGAAGCCTAACTTGATTATCATTTTTACTTGTAGAGTAGTATTCTCTTCATAGTACACAATCCTATCAAACTTCGAACACCCCGCTTACTTAGGAAAGCATTCACTACGACACCAAGTAAATGGTTAGCCCCTGATAATCAGATTTAGGCTTAGCTAGAATGCCTTAGCCTGAATATAACTGCTTAAACATACTAGAATTTGAATGGTAGGCCTAATGCCTAAACAGATTTTATTAAGTTGCTTATGCGCTAGATAGTAACCCATGCACTTTAAACGTTAAGTGATAGAAAGAGGTTACCTAGTGATGGATATAGATGTCATTAACATATGTCTAAGACTAATAATAAGATGACCCTATCAGATGCAATATGCATACATTCATAAAACTAGATAACAATTAGTTTATAAACCAACCAACCTAATGATTAAATTTTAAGGTTCCTGTTGGTAGAGTTTACAAAGTTTTGCAGGATCAGCTTTCAAAGCTGAGCAGATTTTAGAAGATGAGCAGATTCCTACTCCAAAAATGGTTCCTGAATATTGGGGTTCCAAGATGGAAGCTCTAACACTTTCTACACCAGACAAGGTTCCTGAACCAAAAGCGATTCCAGGATGAAGGTTCTGCTGAACCTAGGGCATCCATGATGGAGCTTCAAGAACGAAACATCCAAGATGGGGACCCTAGGATGGGGCTTCCAGAATAAAACATTTAGAGTGAGGATCCCAGGATGGGGTTTCCAAGATGAAGCATCTAGGATGGGTATCCCAAGGTAGGGCTACCGAGACGATATGTCATGGTGGAAGCTCTAGGATGAATACTACAATCTCGAAGGGCAGGGTTCCAGTCACCCTTCGAGCAGGGTTCCAGTCACCCACAATGCATGTGGACAATCATTACGGGTTACCATTGAAACAATTGAAGGTTCCAAAGTTGGAAGCTCCTTCGCTACTCCTATGATGGAGACGAGGTAATATTTATGATGCGTCTAAATACACACGTCATAACTAAATTACACAGGTATGTGAGAAACTAAACCCTCTTTAATTGCATGAAATTGCACTCTATGACAAGCATGTGAAATGATTATCCCTTAGGCTTAAGATTATTACTTTTTGATATGCCGAATTCATTGAAATCCTTGCGTGAATAGGAGAATTCGATATGCTAGAGGTATTAAGTCGAGATGATTAGCAAGACCTACAAGATATCTTTCATTGTGCATCCTATGTGACTCTACCACATGAATATCTGCATGATGCTAAATGACTCTTGCCTACTAAAATTCAAATATGTTATTAACATGTCTAGATACTGCCTAAGCAATACATATGTTGTCACTCATTTAGGATACATGAGATGAACATCAGGCATGCACTAGAAAATATATTATGAGATAAGTAATGTTTGAGGTTAATAAATTCCTTGAATGTTTATATGTAGCTAATGGCTAGCCTATATCTTTAGTGCTCACCTACAATGGATAGCATGCAAGGTTAATGTTATTCACCAGTAACTAACAGCTCACCAGGTTCCTTGATGTTTACCTACTACTAACAGGTTTCCTGCTATATACCTATTGCTGACTGTTTACATATTATTTATATGCAATCAATAGCTTGCAGGATGATTGCTATTCACCTGAAGCAAATGGCTTCCGAGTTCCATGATGTTTACCTATGGCTAACAAGTTTCCTTGTTATTTACTTATAGCTAACGACTAATGATTTCTTTGATATTCATCTGCAACTAATGGTATGCAGGTTCCTTGAGACTTACTTGAAACTTATAGCTAACAGCTTCCAACTAATAGCTTCCAGCTTGTAGCTTCCATTCTGCATCTTCTGTCAAACAGCTTGCAGGTTCATTGATGATCAGTTACAACCAACAACTTCTAGACTTCACAAAAGTAAGATTAAAGCTGGAATGGGCTGACATATTACACGAGAAAGAGATCTAAGGGCTCGGGGGTAACTCAGTTCCCCAACACCCTACCACAAAGAGGAAAAAGGGGTTCCCATTATAAGTTCACATGAAACAAGGGGCTTCCACCCTCAATGTTCAGCAACGGAAACCCGAATCCGGATCGACACGATAAGAACAAAGATAAGTTCTACTCTACTACCTTTGCATTTTCACTATCATGCATGTTTTCCACACTTATAAAGAAGATTTTTCAACATTCATCTGAAAACTTTGCTGAGATGCATGTTCTGTCAAAAAGATCATTGTTTTTCCTTGCATAAATTCACAAACATATGAATATGCCTACATGATCTGAATTATACCTGAACCAATACATGAAAATCATCATGATTTACACAATGCATGTGTTTTTATAAACATTTTTTCGAAATTGCTAGTTAAAACTGTCGAGTAGGTACCTAGGCACGCTATATGCCCCACATGTTACCACTTGAAAAGACATGGCAGCAATTGAGGGTGTCTCCACGACCTTCCATTGGTTCCCCTTGAGACACGCATACAAGATTATTAATGACATAAGTGCACATATGAGATTATGTGTTGCCTCCTGAAAATTCATGCGAGTACAAATCACTTACAACTTATAGGAGAAGTCCTCAAAATACTCATTAAAGGAGAAGTCCTCAAAATACTCATTACAGGAGAAGTCCTCAAAATACTGAACAAAGTCTAAAGGGATCCGATGCGTTGGAATAATGGAAACATCTGAAAATTGTGGCACAATGCCTGGAAAAGTGTGTTTGCCAAGGTCCTACTTGATTGGAGAAGCGGCAACATAACTTTTTTACAAAATCATTTGCACTAACATATTCATACTTTCCTGTATGCATCAAATATGTGTGATCTTGTGCATTATCTTTAAGGGCTACTAGCCCTCGTACTTATCTCCTTTTCTAGTTGTCTTGGTAGCCCAGGTTTTGGACGCTTGAGGCATCCCTGCAACCATAGGAGCTTCTGGACATCAAAAGATTCTTATATGAAGGCCAATTTGGTAGAGAAAGGAAGCATCTCAGAACGTAAATTCATGATGTTTAAAAAAGAAATGCCAGAAGCCGGTAGCCCCGTGATATGATGCCAACCGGAGTACCACGAATGAAACGAAGTGAATAGAAGATATCCTTCATTTGAAAACTCACATTGAAATATGCATGCAGAAGCAGAGTGTTTCCTGTTTCTTATGCCGAGTTAGCTCATGTAAGCTTGGGAACACGATGTGGAAGATGTGTACTTCTCCGAGAAAATAATAAGAAAGGATTGGACCTTACCTTGTTCTGGTTCCTCTTGCACTCATGCTTCAAGGAACCGGGGGGTAGTTGTTGTGACCAAAATCTTGCATGGATCAGATTTAGGCCCATGATGAGTTTTGGGTCCAATCCACAAGGAAAGAGGATGTTTTAGAGGGCTTCCAAGGTACCCGTGGTAACCCATGAAAACTGATAACAGGGCTCCCAAGATAATAGGGCTCCCGGGTAGAAGGGCTCCCGAATGGCATGGCTCCCGGATAACAGGCTTCCAAGAGCATATGAACAACCCATATGGGCTACCATGAGATGGGTAGCAGGTAAATATGACGATAAGGGTCCTGTGAATGGCCTCCCATGGATGATCCACAACCCATAGACATCATTACATAGCTCCCAGTACAGCTACAAGACATGGCTTACCAGAATAGTTTTCATAACCGGCTTACCAAAGGGGCTGCCATAGTTTGGGTTACCGGGCGGTACCCCCAGAGGGGCTACCTTGCGATGAACATTGAAAGAATATAAGGCTTATGGTCCCGGGGATAGTCTCATCCATAGCCAATGACAACCATCTTAGAGGGCTTCCAGCATAGCTTCCGTAACTGGGTTACCGGAGGGTCTACCGGGTGGTACCCCCAGCTTCCCCGGAAGCCTGATAGAAACACAGATTCAGACTAGGACAGCCATCAGATAAGGCTTCCAGTATGGCTTCCATAATTGGGCTACCGGAGTCAGGTTACCGGAGTCAGGCTACCAGGTGGTACCCCCAGCTTCCACCGGAAGCCTGATTAGGCTGCCAGTTCAGATAAGGCACGCCTCCTACTTTTTAGGAGCACGTCTCTACAGCTGAAATACACCTCTAAACGGATAATTATTCAATTATTCGAGGATATACATCATATATACATGGTAAATCCTTCATTCTTGAGATAAACATCATGAGATAGGCTTCCAACAGTCCTGATATGACTTGGAAACCTGATAACTACATCACAATCAGTTGATACATGATTTATATCAGCAACAACAGTCATTATCCCACGGGAGAGAGGATAAATCATCACAAACAATCAAACTTATCAATCAAGAACTACATCGGGGCTTGATCCACTATAAATAGTGGTATGTAGGCAGTTTACGGGATCTTCTTCGACACTTTACACTCCTTGAGTAACTAGAGCACGTGCACTCTTGTGTGACACAGTCAAATTAGGGTTCTTGGCTGGCCAACAGATGGTCCTTGAGCTCTATCCCGTAGATTCAGCCCCAATCATCACCAAAACACCTTCCCGTGTTCTTCGGTAACCCCTAGCCGTGAGCCTTCCCGGGCGGCTAGCCATAAATCTCTGACTGCGAGCCTTTCTGGGCAGTTGGACGATTCCATATTTAACGGCGCTATTCCAGCAACGGCCTCCATGTAGTTGTGTAAAAATCCTCCCACAACAAATATAATATTTACGAACAAATTTTAATTAAATTTTATTTTTAATTTTATATAATATATACACGAAACACGACACGAAACGACACGAATTCATTTCGGGTGGATACGGGTTTCACATTCAAGTACACGAATTCATTTCGGGTGGATATGAGTTTCACCTTCAAGTACACGAAACACGAAAGTACACGAAACGAAAGTACACGACACGATTGCCAGGTCTATCTGTAGTCCCATGCAAATTTGACTATGAGCTTGTTTGGCTTAGCTTTTTTTAAGTTTTTATGAATTTATTTTCGGTTAAAATTTCATATTTTAATAAAAAAAATTATAAAAGGATTTAACGTATGTTTGAGATTCTATAAACTGCAAAAAAAAATTAACATTTTTCAGAAAAAAGTTAGAAATCTTTAATTTTATCTTAAAATAAATTAGACTTATTCTCAAAAAAAATTCCCCCAAACACTCCTATATGTAGCATTACATTGCATATATGTGAGAATCTCGTGTTAAGTTTTGTTTATTCCTAATAAAAGTTACAAACTTTTTCTCAAGGAAAAGAATTAATTATAAAAAATTAATAAATAATAACACACGTGATATGTATAACAATAATTAAAATATAAGAAACACATAATCAAATCAAATCAAAATTTTTTGGTTAAAATTATTATTATCGAATAGATCTTAGAATATGGAAAATCTCTCGCTCAATTAATCTTTTTAGAGATACAATTTATTGTAATCGTGAAAAATATGCATACATGATTTTTTATTACACATTCAAAAAATCGATTATAATTGCAATACCATGTAATCCTTATTAACGAACTAGTATTATATAATTCTGTTGGCAATTCCTTAAAATAAGTTTTAATGAATTTATTTTCGGGTAAAAATTTAATATTTTGATAATTTTTTATACAAGTATTTAATGTATGTTTGATATTCTATAATTTTTAAAATGAAATTAATTTTTTCAAAAATAAATTAAAAATCTCTAATTTTATCTTAAAATAAGTTAACTTATTCTGAAAAATAAATGTTCCCAATCACCTCTCTACAAATCTATAATTCCAAACATAAATTACACCAAACTTTCACAAGTAAAAGCAAACAAACTATACCGTTATAAGCAAGGGTGTACACGGGTTGGCGAAACCGACCAATCTGATCTAAACCGAGCCTATATTCGATCGATCCAATCCGATTAATTTCAAATCGAAACAAGGTTGTGTTAAAATTATTTCAACTCGATATTAATGGGTTGGGTATGGGTTTTGATTTTTTTTAACTCAATCCAACCCAACCCGTTTCAAATTTTGGAAAATTAATAGATACCTATTAATAATGTGGTTTGGGTGCTTGATAATGTTTTTGTAGCATACATAAATATAAGCAATGCTAAGATCCAAGTACTTCTTTAAAATAAATAAAAACAAGTTCATGCTAATTCGTTCCAGTAGAAACATAATTTAAATCTTAGTGTGATTTTATATATTATACTTATGTATTAATATTTACAAGTGCACTGTATCGTTTCTGTCTTATTAATCTTTAGTTCAAGAAACATGCTAGTCGATTACTCAGCTGGTTTAACAATTTTTTGTAGTTAGTTTCGATTGGCAATGTACCAAGTAAGAGGAGATTATTGGAAATCATATGCATCACCGATAAATGTAGATAATCGAAAAGAAGAATGGCGTTGATAGATATTTAAACGAATAATCTCGCAAATCAACAATATACACATCCAAATCGACCCAAACCAACCCGGCCAATCGATTAAAAATGGGTTGGTTTAAGATTTTTCTTGAACCCGGCCAACCCGATCCATGTACACCCCTACTTATAATGATAGACAAATAATCAAAATGTGGATAGTAATACCTTATACCTGTGTATAAGGGTGAGCAAAAAATCGAATCGAAACCGAAATCGAACCGAAATCGGTCAAAATTGAACTGAAAAAACCGACACCGAATCATCGGTTGCGGTTTTTGATTTTTAAAAATCGAGCCTTTCGGTTCCGGTTTTAGGTTCAAGCCGAACTGAAAAAACCCGAAACCAAACCGATTATTTATATAAATAAAAAATATTTATATTTTTTTTATAGATATTTAAAATTAAACACATTCACATATATATTTGGAAAGTAAAGAAGCAATGAAATAAAAAATAATTGGTGCCAATTGAAATACTTTTATGATCCAATTGCTATTATGTATACTTTAAGTTGTGGACATGTTGTTTACATATTTAGATCATAATCATACTTAGCAGGTTTATCTTTTGTTTAAATTATAAAATATACATAATGCATCTATTAAAGGATGACTTCAATAAGGTATACCTTTTAGTAACCAAATCTAATTTAGTTATCACGCCACCAGCTTGGAATGTGTTTTGGTATACCCTTTTAATGGTTTTGTTGCGAAGCTGACAGAGTAAGAGAAGAACATAATATAATTTGAACATGAAGGATTTGATTAAACATAATATTAAGCATATTCTTTCTTTCTACTTCTAAATTACTCGTAATTTTTACTATTATTGCCCAACCATGAAAGGTGTGTTCCCTAGCACAAAGATCTTATTTTCATTTTATTCGGTTTTAAAATCGAAATCGAATCGATAAAAATCGAATCGGGATTTTAAAACCGAAACTGATGGTTCGATTGCGATTTCGGTTTTCGATTTTTAAAATCTAGGACTTCCGGTTTCAGTTCCGATTTTACCCAAAAACCGAACTGAACCGGGATTTGATCTCCCTTATCTGTGTAAGACTACTATTTATCGGTCCCCGATTATAAATTCTCGTTGACCACGGCCTATAGGAACCCGGCTATCTACAGGAGATAAATTTATTAAATAATAGTAAAAAATGAACTTACCATCTTCTAAAAAGTTTAATGATAATTCCCAAATATAGAATTTAAGGTTTTTTGGAAGAGTAAAAAATAAAAATTTAAAATAGTAAAATTATTATTATTAACATAAATTTTAATAGGGAAATCGGGGTAGAAATGTCCTAATTCCCGACCCCATTTTTTTAAAAATAATTCTCACTCCCCATCCCGAATTCAAAAAATTCTCCGAATCCCCTATCCGAACGGAATGGATTGGAGTTGGGCGGACGGGTGAAAATGTGAAATCATCCCTAACAGCTACATAGAAATGGACAATATAGTCCATTTTTTTTTGTGAAAATATATTCCATATTTTGTATTACAAAGAAAAACAAAATAATAAAATATGAAAAGGAGTGAAATGTTCATGAATACCCCAATAAGGGCATATCGGTCAATCGACAAATTAGTTGACGAACAACACAAATACATTTTGAACAATACAAACGCCATAATAATCAGAAGGAAACCGTTTCTTGGAACTGAGCCTAAACCACCATGCAATTTTAGCCTCATCTGGTCTGGCCTTCTCTTACAACTAACTATACACACACACACACACACATATATATATATATACTGCAGATTGATGGGTTCACTCAGAGTCCCGGATGTGATCCCTTCTCCAGACCAAGACGCTGAAAGACTCCACAACGCATTCGAAGGTATCCCCTTATTAATTAAGAATATGAATATATGATGCAATCAAAATTTCGTTGTGATGAATTTATATATGTAAATCTCAATCGCTTTTGTCACATTTTATTGTATTCTTATATATTTAGCTATTTGATGTTCTTGTTAAGTATATGAGAATTAGTTTGTGAGATTTTTTGTCATTGATTGTGTAAATGATGACTGGTTAGGATGGGGAACGGATGAAAAGGGTGTGATTTGGATATTGGGTCATCGAAATGCAGAGCAGAGGAAACTGATCAGAGATGCGTATGAGCAGCTTTACAATAAGTCCCTCATCACTCATCTTAAATCTGAATTATCCGGTCATTTCATGGTATGCATTTTTCCAATTCTATATTCCCCGATTTTGAATTGAGATTACATGCTAAGACAAATTCAGAGTTCGATTTGTTGGATTCGACGGGATCCAATCCATTATTTATGGCCCATCGGGTTTTATTATTAATCATCTAAATAAGACTTGAGCCTAATTAATAATTAAATATATAAATAGCACTTAATATATATTTAATTATTACATCTAATATATATCTATTTAGATATATTTATTTATAATGGCTTAAGTACCCAAGCCCATAACTTTGATGGATGGTTATGGGTTTAGCCCATTAGGGTTGGTCCCATTATTCCCTCTATATAATGAATCTTATGCAAGAACAAAAGTTACGCGTCTCATAATATTCAGAAAATACACACACCCCATCCTTACGTATAGAGGAGAATAGTGAAGATCAAAGCCCTCAATTACTTGCGCTCTTCGGACTCTCTCAAGATCATTAATGGTCTCTTTCGATTCAGGTACGCTTCCGCTATTTATCTATACTCATAGTTTTGATCAGGAGATTCATGTATATATATTATGTTGTATTTATATACATGATTTATTCTAACAATTGGTATCCGAGCAAACTCCTTGATTGATTCGTTGAGTTAACAAATTTTAATTTATGTGATGATCGTGATTGATATAAAACTATATTTAAATTATAATTCGTATACGTGCATAATAGTACTCATCACTGTATGGATGTTTATACATGTGTACCATAACTTGTTACTATCCGAAACATCGTGTTCAGGTTATCATGCTTTAGTTAAAGTTTATATTTGATTATTATTATAATTATTTAATGGTAATCAGACCTATACAGTTTCATGTTCTGGGCATGTATTTTTTAACATGTTGATAACTTATGTTGATAACTTATGAAAAATATTAGTTTAAAAGGGATACTTATGTGAAAATATATAATTAGTCCCTCATGTAAAAATATTATGAATTAATTTTTGGACTACTATAGTGATTTCTTAATTATTAAAGTATTGGATGGACCAACGAAAATCTTTTACTTTAATTATTAGGAGAATTAAAAATCACCTAAAGTACGTGTACAAGTTGATGTACGAATAGGCCCAACGGAAGATTTGTATATTAATTTTGTAAACGGAATTTTTAAAGTTCAAATTGTAGAATTTAAATTATTTTCTGTCCAACGGTGATATAATTTAATATTTTACTTTTTGTAATCTCATGTTTAATGATAAAATTAATTTAGTATTGATTATCGGCCCAACGGAAGATATTAATATTAAATTTAATTTTGATTCAGGAAAATTTTTGTGTATTTTATTTTTCCTATTTAAATAAACTGTTTATCCCTCGGTTTATTTAACTTATGTGTTACTTGGTGAACTAACTGTTTTTCATCATGTGGATTATATTTATTGTACTTGTTATACTTATGTGCATGATTGTGATTAACCTTGGTTCAGCATTTGGTCCTGTTTCACTTACCAACTACTTTTCACACATTGAACCATTGAGTGGCTCTAATTTTAAGAAGTGGAAAGAGCAAATTGATCTTACGTTGGGAGTTACTGCCCTTGATTATGCCATAAGGGTTGCAAAACCTGCTGCCATTACAGCCGAAAGCTCTGCTGAGCAAAAGGCTGATTATGCAAAATGGGAGCATAGCAACCGTGTTTCCTTAATGATTCTTAAGGGCTCCATTACTAGTGCAATTCGTGGAGCAATTCCCGAATCTGATAATGCAAAGGAGTACCTAGCGAACATTGAGGAACAATTCAAGGCTTCCACTAAGGCTCAAGCCACTACACTGATCTCGAAAATGGTCACTCTCAAGTATAATGGTTCAAGTGGTGTTCGTGATCACATTATGAGAATGAATGATATGGCTGCTCAGTTAAAGGATATGAACATGGAAATCTCTGAAGGTTTTCTCGTTCACTTCATAATGACTTCTCTTCCTGCACAATTTGGTCCTTTTAAGATCAACTACAATATGCAGAAAGAAAAGTGGAAGATGAGCGAGTTGATTTCTATGTGCGTTCAAGAAGAAGAACGCCTTAAGTCTGAGAAGGTTGAAAGTGCTCATGTTGTGACCACGACACCCGCTAAAGGAAAAGGAAAGAAATATGGCAATAGTCAAAAGAAAAAGGGAATTGATGCAGCTGTCACAAAATACAAGGGACAGACTTCTGGCACAAAGAACTTTGGAGGTCCTAAATGTAACTTCTGCAGAGCTAAGGGACACATAAGGAAAGAGTGTTCCAAATTTCGCGAGTGGTTAGATAAGAAAGGTAATGCATCCATTTATGTTTGTTATGAAGCTTTTACATCTGAAGCTCCTTTAAATACATGGTGGATAGATACTGGTGCAACTGTGCATATAACTAATTCATTGCAGGGATTCCTTTCCGTGAAGAAGCTAAATAAAGGAGACCGATATTTACTCGTTGGAAATGGAGAGAAAGTACAAATTGAAGCTGTAGGAACTTTCCGACTTATGTTGGAAAGTGGTTTTAATTTGGATTTAATGGATACTGTTTATGTTCCCAGTATTACTAGAAACCTTATTTCTGTTTCAAAGTTAGACGCTTATGGATATTCGTTTAAATTTGAAAATAAAGGTTTTTCTCTATTTCTTTATTCTGAGTATATTGGCTCTGGGCTGTTAGAGGGAAACCTTTACAGATTATGTTTGAATGCTTCTTTTAGTGAATCCTTAATTTCAATGAATGTGCAATCGCTTAAATTTGAAAATAAAGGTTTTTCTCTATTTCTTTATTCTGAGTATATTGGCTCTGGGCTGTTAGAGGGAAACCTTTACAGATTATGTTTGAATGCTTCTTTTAGTGAATCCTTAATTTCAATGAATGTGCAAGATGAAGTTGTAACTGGTTCTAAAAAGAGAAAAAGAAATGATGAAAATTCCTCAAAATTGTGGCATGAACGACTTGGTCACATATCCAAAAGTCGAATTGAAAGACTTGTTAAAGAAGGACTTCTTCATCCATTAGATTTTTCAGATTTTGACACATGTATTAAATGTATTAAAGGAAAATTTGTAAAAACAAACAAAAAGGGTGCAACTCGTAGCACTAAGTGTTTGGAGATAATTCACACTGACATTAGTGGACCATACACTCCAGGCATAGGTGGTCATAAGTATTTTATTACTTTTATTGATGACTACTCACGTTATGGCTACATTTATCTTTTACATGAAAAATCTGAAGCACTCGATATGTTTAAAATTTATAAAGCAGAAGTTGAAAAACAGCTGAAATTAGATATTAAGGTTGTTAGATCTGATAGAGGAGGAGAGTATTATGGAAAATTCTCTGAATCTGGACAGAATCCAGGACCTTTTGCCTTATTTTTGCGAGAGTGTGGCATCGTTCCTCAGTACACAATGCCGGGTACACCCCAACAGAATGGTGTTGCTGAGAGACGAAATCGAACTCTTATGGATATGGTTCGAAGCATGATATGTCAAAGTACGTTGCCAGAATTTTTGTGGGTTGAAGCCCTTAAAACAGCTATGCATATCCTTAATCGGGTCCCAAGTAAGTCCGTGCCTAAAACACCTTATGAAATATGGACTGAAAGGGAACTCAGTTTTGGATATATGCATGTATGGGGTTGTTTGGCTGAAGCAAAAATATATAACCCACACATCAAGAAATTGGACCCTAAGACTATTACTTGTCATTTTATTGGTTACCCCGAAAGATCTAAGGGTTTTAGATTTTATTGTCCATCACACACCACTCGAATAGTTGAGACTAGAAATGCAGTATTTTTTGAGGATGCTGAAGTCAGTGGGAGTACATCTCGAAAGATAAATTTGGAAGAGATTCAGGAGAATGTTCCTATACCTATCATTCCAGATATTAGTGCACCAGAAGATGATGATAAAAATGTTGGTGCAAATGAGAATGTACATCAAGAACCACCTCAAGATGACAATAACACTACTGAACCTCTCAGGAGGTCAGAAAGAGTAAGACGATCAGCAATCTCGGATGACTATATTGTGTACTTAGATGAAATTGAGTCTAATCTTGGCATGGGACCTGATCCTATTTCTTATAAAGAAGCTATTGCTAGTAACCATTCAACTCAATGGCTTGTAACCATGGAGGATGAGTTGAAATCCATGAAGGATAATGATGTATGGGATCTAGTTGAGTTGCCACAAGGGGTCAAAGCTGTAGGCTGCAAATGGGTCTACAAAACTAAGCTTGATCCTAGTGGTAACATCGAAAGATATAAAGCTAGATTGGTTGCAAAGGGCTTCACACAAAGAAAAGGAATTGATTATAATGATACATTTTCCCCTGTTTCGAGTAAGGACTCATTTCGTATCATCATGGCTTTAGTAGCTCATTATGATTTAGAGTTACACCAAATGGATGTTAAAACTGCTTTTCTTAATGGTGACTTGCATGAGGATGTCTACATGTCACAACCGGAAGGTTTTGTAGTCAAAGGCAAGGAACACATGAAATGTCGGTTAAAGAAGTCCATATATGGATTAAGGCAAGCTTCTAGAGAGTGGTATATTAAATTTGATGATGTGATTGGAAAATTTGGGTTTAAAGAAAATTTTGTTGACCAATGCATATATCTAAAAGTGAGTGGGAGCAAGTACATTATTTTAGTACTATATGTGGATGATATTCTACTCGCTAGTAGTGATATGAATTTAATGCATGAGACAAAGAGATTCCTTCATAAGAATTTTGATATGAAGGATCTGGGGGAAGCATCTTATGTCTTGGGCATTGAAATTCATAGAAATAGATCTCATGGAATTTTGGGTTTATCACAAAGAGCTTATATTGATAAAGTTCTCAAACGTTTTAACATGCAAAATTGTTCTCCAAGCGTTGCTCCTGTTGTCAAGGGTGACAAATTTAGCTTGAAACAATGTCCTCAAAATCAGCTAGAATTGGATCAAATGGAGCATATTCCTTATGCTTCGGCAGTTGGGAGTCTTATGTATGCTCAGGTTTGTACTCGTCCAGACATAACATATATTGTTGGAATGCTAGGACGATACCAAATAAATCCAGGTCCGGATCATTGGAAAGCTGTTAAAAAGGTCATGCGGTATTTACAAGGTACAAAAGATTTTATGCTCACATATCGAAAGACGGATAACCTTGAAGTCATTGGTTATTCGGATTCCGATTATGCTGGGTGTAAAGATGAGTTGAAATCCACTTCAGGTTACATTTTTATGCTTTCTGGAGGAGCTATATCGTGGAAAAGTGCTAAGCAGTCGCTGCATACCTCTTCTACAATGGAAGCTGAATTTGTGGCTTGCTATAAGGCAACGAAGCAAGCTCTATGGTTGAGGAATTTTGTCACGTATCTCAAAATAGTTGACACTATTTCTAGACCACTGAAAATTTATTGCGATAATAAAGCTGCTGTTTCTTTCTCTAAAGACTACAAGATAAGTGATGCGACAAAACACATAGATATAAAGTATCTTGTAGTGCGAGAAAGAGTTCAAAAACAACAAGTGTCTATTGAGCAAATTAGTACAGTTGCTATGTTGGCGGATCCATTGACAAAAGGTTTACCGCCCAATCTCTTTCGAGAACATGTTGCTAGCATGGGTTTGGTTGATAATCTTTATTATTGATTCATGGATTTTATTGTAAGACACTAGTATTGTGATCACCTTATGTTATGGTTTTTGGACAAAGTATTTAGTTTGTTACTTCTATTATTGTGCACATTCGAAGTTTATGGAACAAACAATTATGTAAGGACCTCATGGACATATTGATTTGCTATTGATTATGAAATATTATGTTGTTCATGATTTAAGCTAGTATCTTTGTTAAGTTTTATAATTATACTTGAATTGTAACTGGAGGACGGTTTCATATTTGTACATGAGTATGATACTACCTTTAATTCTGTTCTTGTATGATGTAAGATTTAGCCTGTCTTATGGGATGTAATGCTCAGTAATAAAAGTCTTGTTATATGTATGTTGATGATATACTGACCCTCGGCCAAGTGGGAGAATGTTGGATTCGACGGGATCCAATCCATTATTTATGGCCCATCGGGTTTTATTATTAATCATCTAAATAAGACTTGAGCCTAATTAATAATTAAATATATAAATAGCACTTAATATATATTTAATTATTACATCTAATATATATCTATTTAGATATATTTATTTATAATGGCTTAAGTACCCAAGCCCATAACTTTGATGGATGGTTATGGGTTTAGCCCATTAGGGTTGGTCCCATTATTCCCTCTATATAATGAATCTTATGCAAGAACAAAAGTTACGCGTCTCATAATATTCAGAAAATACACACACCCCATCCTTACGTATAGAGGAGAATAGTGAAGATCAAAGCCCTCAATTACTTGCGCTCTTCGGACTCTCTCAAGATCATTAATGGCCTCTTTCGATTCAGGTACGCTTCCGCTATTTATCTATACTCATAGTTTTGATCAGGAGATTCATGTATATATATTATGTTGTATTTATATACATGATTTATTCTAACACGATTATGCTTAATTTTTAATTTTTAATTATACAAAATGTAATAAACTACCACAACTACACTTATACATGTCAACATAGCTACTATTGTGTATTTGTGATGGTTAAAGTAGTAAATCTTCTATTTGGTATGGCCAAAATATCTACTTGCTATCCGCTAGTTCACATATTCAAATCTTAAAATTTTTATATATATGAGTATTAAGTCGTATGATATGAATGTCATATTATACCATTTTTAACGGCTCAACTTAAAATGAAAATCATGTTTTTATGAAAATAATGAATTCCGTCTTTTCATCCATTTTGAGAGCATCTCCAATAGCCTCCCCGCAAACTCTCTAAAAGCAATATAAAGATAAGCTAAGAGGATGGGAGGCTCTTTAAAAGTGAGTAGAGAGAAGAGGCTCTAAATTTTTTAAAGAGGCTCTAAATTTTTTAAAGAGGCTCTAAGAGTGTTTTGGCGTTCCAAGTTGACAAATTCTCTTTGTTTTTAACTTATGAGCTTGTATAAAGAGCCTTTTGGAGATGTTTTAGGCTATTATTCCATTTTGTACAATTTTTGTTTTTCATACTAAGTGTTACATGATTCTTAAATTCATTTCAAGCTACTAAATTATGTCTTTAAAAGATGAATAAAAGGACAAACTCTGAGTCTAGGAATTGATACTTATGCACTTGTACTTCCTCAGTCCAGTACTCTTATTGAGTTTGATCACAACACAATCTTATGCCCGTGAACAATCTGTTTTCTTATGTTCAAGGTTTCAATACCTATATCTGTTTTCCTTTTAGTCTTAATTATCATATGTTTTGATTTTATATCATTATAACATATCTACCGAATATTGAGAAATATAAGGCCAATTTTTTGGTCAACTAAGTAGCATTATTTAAATTTTCAGTACCAAGAGAGATACTTACATAATGATCTTATTTGATCTAGTATTCTTCTCAAAACCAAGATGCATATAACAACTGTAAAATATTAATCTGATTTAATATTTTCTGCAATATGCTAGTTGCTGGGATGTAAAGGATTCCTTCAAATGGGTTTTTTTCTTTGCTGTTCGGGCTACATATTATTTAATTCTATGTATACAGGCTAGTAATTTGATGTTTGTGATCATAAGACCAAATCTTTGTGTACGAGTGTCAAAGAGTTGTTGGGAGTTGTTGTAATAGTAGATGGTTGTTGGGGGTTGTTGTAATAGTAGATGGTTGTTGGGGGTTGTTGAAGTTTAGTTCTATATAAGAGGCAATTGCCTCTCCTTGTAAGATAACCCCAATCAATCCAAATATCAATCTAGTTCTCTCTTGTTCCTATATTCTAACATGGTATCAGAGAAGGTTGAATTCTTAAGGGAATAAAACTGTAGAACTGAAACATACACACTGCAAACACAGCAGGCAGCAGGCCGCACCAGCAGTAGCAGGCCACACCAGCAGCAGCAGCACCTGTCTGCTGGCAGGAGCAGAAGGTTTGGATGCATCTGGAATTTTGGTGACATTTGCAAAAGGCGTTACCAACTTGAATTCTGGATTGATCGATGTGAATCGAAAGAGAGACTCAGGGCTCTACTTCCGGAGCCTCGACTACTGGTGGCTCTTCAATAGGATGCCATTTCTCATTATTTTCTTAAGGGGAAATTCTGTTGCGATCTTTGGTACAAGCATATCATTATTTTAGTTTGAGAGTTTGCCCGGATTGAAGATTTAATTGTGCAGTAAACAAGGGATTGGTTGATATTACGATATCCCACCATTTTATTATGTTGCTGTAAATTAAATAATTTAGGGGCTAAAGTTCAGGTGATGTTCCTTGTCAAGGCGAGTTCATTCATCTAGACGATTCAAAGCAGCAGAAGTAGTATTATATATTCAGATATATGCACACAGGTCACTGCCATGACGACAAAGCAGCAGAAGTAGTTGTACTTTATACAACACAGTTCACTGTTATTTCTTAACATTCATTTTCCTCAGCAGAAGGACGAATTCGTGGACGATCTTAAGGGATGCAGTCTACCAAATCTATCGTTCTAGTTGTTTTCGTTCAAAAATAAAAGATGCATTTGCAGCTCCTCTGGTTTTTTGATATGGCCTAAAATGTACGGCGTGGTCGCGAAGTCGAGTCCCGGTATTCCCAAAATTCTCAATTTCAATCCTAGAGATGGGTCTAGTTGGAAGCTTAGGATATGCTCAAGGGCTTCTAAGTGTTCCACTCTTCAATCCCAAGATAGGTTTTTTATCCCAAGATGGGATTTCGAGTGAGGGGGCGTGTCAAAGAGTTGTTGGGAGTTGTTGTAATAGTAGATGGTTGTTGGGGGTTGTTGTAATAGTAGATGGTTGTTGGGGGTTGTTGAAGTTTAGTTCTATATATATAAGAGGCAATTCCCTCTCCTTGTAAGATAACCCCAATCAATCCAAATATTAATCTAGTTCTCTCTTGTTCCTATATTCTAACAACGAGCCTCACGTTTTACTATTATCAAATTCTTTAGTTAGTTCAAAGTGAAATGAAAAGTACGAGGTTCACAATCTTTATTTGCAGTATCTAGATAATAAACAACTAGTAGGAAGCTACTTGCTATTAGATTTGTAAAACAGTCGGAAAGTATGCCTATTCAGAGACGAGTGTCAGGTTAAGTCCATTACAAAATGAAGAATTTTTTTTAGTCTATATGTGCAACAAGATTGCATGAGATGACTGTCATCGCTTTCTGGAGTTCCAGAAGTGCTAAAGCAAAGTGATAGCACTATCTGCAGAACCTCGAGGTACAACTGAAGTGAAGCACAGGATACTAATAATCTTCAAAATCTTACAAAATGGAAGTAAAACACTTTATAACTGGAGGATATAAATTTGTTTGATCAGAATCTATCTGTATTTCATCTCGTGTAAGTGAAACTGCTATTTTCTAATATACTACAAGGTGGGTGAGGGGGTGATGGTGAATGTAATATCAGCCCAAGTTGGATCTCATTTCTAACCTTCATGATCCTTATCTAAATTTTCTTCATCAAGATAATATGTTTTCCAGTAGGTTTACCTGTTTGAAAGCTGTCACCTGCCTATCCTAGGATGTAAGTAATGACCAGTAGGTATAAGTTCGTTAGTTAACGTGGTAAATTTATTGAGGTTGGAGGTTTGGCCAAGTGGTAATGGCATTCCTCCCCTTTATCATGGGTTCAATTCCACATTCCTTCCCCTCTCCCATAAAAAATACAAATATAACTATTATAAAAAAAAATGTTGTAATAATTTTTTTTTACAGTATTCGGACTATTCTGAACTTTTGATAAAAAAGAAGATATTCTGAACTGTTACAATACAGATTTTATTTTTCTGATTGCACATAGTTATTTTTAATTTGATACAGAGAGCTGTTATCTTGTGGACATATGATTCTTCTGAAAGAGATGCCAAGCTAGCAAATAAGGCCTTGAAGTCAAAGAAGCAAGGCATCAACCAACTACAAGTGATAGTTGAAATAGCTTGTGCATTTTCTCCTCATCGTCTGGTGGCAATGAGGCAGGCCTATTGTTCTATGTTTGATTGCTCAATTGAAGAAGACATCATATCTTGCGTTTCACAACCCTCCAGGAAGGTAAATGCAAGATATATGCAATTATTATTCTTTATGTTGACCCTACTGTTTAATGTTCCCATCTGCATTGTTGAGCTATTTATAAAATAATTATTGGTGGAGCCCCATAATTTTACTTTAAAAAGCTCAAGTTTCATTTTCTCTCACATTTCCAGATATTGTAGTATTGTAGTATGCTGCTGTAGTAGCCCCTTTCTGGAACAAGGTCTCATGCAATAGTACTAGAAACCAATCTTGGTTAGTGAAGGTATATAAAAACCAAACCAAACCAAACATACCCAGTGTATCTCGCTCGGAGCAGGTCTGGGGAGGGTGAGATGTACGCAGACCATACCTCTACTTTTTACGATAGAGAGGTTGTTTCCGTGGAGACCTCCGGCTTAGTGCGCAACAAAAAGGTGTGTGTTCTATACAAAGATGATTACGAATGGGAAAGTATTCAGTCGAACCTGGGCCCATGGCCTGGACCCACATAGCTCTACCGAAAATTATAAACAGTAGAAAGAATATTGACATATGTATGTGACTATAAGCTTTTATGTGATATTCCAAGAATGCATTTGGAAAATTCAGGTGCAATATAAAATCATCTACAACCTGTAGGAAGCCTAAACGATGCTATTCTATAAAAAATGTACAGTAAAACCTCTATAAATTAATATAGTTATGACCGGAGAATTCTATTAATTTAGAGAAATATTATTAAATTGATAAATTAATAATTACTAATTTATAAAGAATATTTGTTAGTAAACCAAATTAATTTTTAATTTAACTTTTAATTATATAAATTTTCTAGTACTAATTTAATTTTCTCTCACATTTCCAGATATTGTAGTATTGTAGTATGCTGCTGTAGTAGCCCCTTTCTGGAACAAGGTCTCATGCAATAGTACTAGAAACCAATCTTGGTTAGTGAAGGTATATGAGGAACTTTATCCACACATAGCTCTACCGAAAATTATAAACAGTAGAAAGAATATTAAGAATATTTGTTAGTAAACCAAATTAATTTTTAATTTAACTTTTAATTATATAAATTTAAATATAAATCGTATAACTTTTAATTTCAACATTGTAAATTTTTTTCGACATATGAAATTTCAAGCAACTTAAATGAACATACAACTCCTGGAGAAGACATTCATGAACTTGAGGTGATAATTAATAATCTAGATTATCGTAATAAAATGGTTATAAATAGCTTGGTAGATAAAGTGAATCATGTTCAGAGATCTAGAGTATATAAGAGACTGCAATAATGTTAAATGATACTGAAGACAATACAACACATTTGAAGCTATTACATTTAGAACCACTCAACGCATTAAAACACATAATAACTTTTTGATGCAATACGAAAACATCACACAAAAGTTTCTGGATTTAGGAATAAGTTTCATGTAAATTTAAATTTCAAGAAAAAATAATCAACACTAAAATCATATTTTACAATGATGTAATATAGATATATTTTTATGATTATAAGGAAATTATTAATTTATAATATTATTGGGACCATATATTTATATAGGGTTTTTCAAAAAAATTATTATCTTATTATCTTATCAAAACCGATCCTTTTTTGAACTGACCCAAGTCGGGATTGCAGAAAATTATTAATTTAGATTGATTATTAATTTATCGAGTATTAATTTACCGAGGTTTTACTGTATTAGAAATGAACTATATATATTTTAAACTCTGTTCACTGTCTTAATTATAGGTAACTAAATCAAGAGAAAATGAGCATGTTCATCTTTGTGACCTGGTAATTTAGTTCCTATCTTTTCACTGCCTGAGTTCTAACCACTAAGGGGAATTCTGTTCGTACAAAGCAGAACTCCGTACCATCACTAAAAGCTTTTGTTTTGTAGCATCGCTAATCAGATGTGTGGCAGGTCCTGTTATTTAACATTGCCTGACACATGCTTAAGTTCCCTACTGACCTAATGTAGTTTCCTTCAGAATTCCAGCTTCTAGTTTATCCAACAGGAAGAAAATCACTATAACTCTAATAATCTAATTCCTTCATGCAACAGATATAAAAAGAATAGTAGGTTGATCAGATCAAAAATATTTTAGACACATCATATGTCTGATGATTTTGTCCATCTTTCTTGAATACTATTGAAGCTTAAATCTCTAAGGTAATTTTATGTTACAATTTCATCCAAAAGAAAGATTATAAAAAATACAGGGGATTTGATGATGTCAGAGTATAATTGTATCAGGGAAGTAAACTTAACTTCTACAATTATGATTATAATATGTTTTTGAGCAGTTGAGCATGGTCATCTTTTCATACTACAAGAAATTATTAATTCTCAAAGTTTATAACTCATATTTATGCTTGCCTCTTGGAAATTGAGAAAATGCACAGGAAATATAAGCAACTACCTCTGTTGTGCCTTTAACAAATATGTAGGAAGTGGTTTTGACGTTTTGTACACCACTGTTTGAACACATAAAGTTGTCCAAGTCCAAAACCAACGAGCTATTTAAACCTCCAGTACTGAAGTATAGTTGAATGTATAGGGCGCTCTTTGAAAACTTGTCCACAAAGATAGTAAGCATACTAAATTTTGTAGAAACAGCTCAATTATTTTGATGTCTCATAATTATTTGTTAATTCAACTGCATATTTATATAATTTTTGTTTTTATATCTAATTTTTTCTTATCTATTACATTTATACTCAATACTCAATATTAGTAATCAGAATCCCATTAGGGTGGTATCTTACCATATCGAATTTGGTTTCACCCCTTATACCAAATTTGATTTCACCCCTAAAATCCTATTTGATTTTAGTTTCTTCACAACCAAAAACCTCTTAATATTTTGGAAAGCTAAGTATGAGTAGAACTGAAAACCGGTTTTAAGGTGTATGAGCATTTTTATTTGTTTCAAGAGTTGTAGTATTAAGCTTGTTGTTAAGAAGTTGTTAGCGAAATTACATTTTTGGTACTTTGATAATAACTACAATTTTTTTAAGCAGAATGAATACCAAGTTTCTCCAGCAGCATTAGACTTGATTTTGGCATTTGTAAACTGTCATTTTCACCTCTGGTAGAATAGAAAATGTCACGAAGAGGGCATATGATAAAACAATATTTTCTGAGTTTTTGGTTAGTTGTGGCCCTATTAGAAAATTTCAAACTTCTTGAGGACTTGATATACACATACATATTGGTCTTATTTCATAAAAAGATTACTAATCGAGATATTATGTGGTATTGCACAGATTCTAGTGGCATTGGTCAGTTCCTACAGGTATGATCGACAACTCGTGGATGCAGATGTTGCAGATAGTGAAGCCAAGATACTCCATGAAGCAATAGAGGAAAAGCAACTAGATCATGATAAGGTTGTGCGAATACTCAGCACTAGGAATGTTTCTCAGCTTAAAGAAACTTTCCAGTGCTACAACCAGAAGTATGGCAATACCATTGAACAGGTACAACTTTCCCACTTAAATTTGTTTAATATGCAGTTTTCCTGACTTCTTTTCCTATTCATATATGGAAATATATTGACAGGACATTAAGAGTTGCGGTGATAGCATTCTGGAATCTATCTTGACTGTAGTAATTCGATGCATAGAATCTCCACATAAACACTTTGCCAAGGTGAATGAATGCACTAATCGCTATTACCTCTTCTCTTTACAACTAGTCAGATACACGTATTGTATCCTTCCCTTTATATTTAACTCCTATTATCTAAACATGAGTATCATGCCATTGCATGCTCAACAACTTATTTTGTTTCAGTAGTTCATACATTCTTTAAGTATGGGGGAGGGGGACGTGAAAATCGAATTCTACTCCTCTTTTAGCACTAGCAACATCTTTGCCACTGCTCAGGCACTTCCTGGTTATCCATGCTTAACAACTTAGCTTAATAATGATTAAAACGTTGATAGCACTTCATTATTTGCTGGGTTTGTGATGTCAACCATGTGAGGATTACCTGTAGTCCCATGCAAAGTTTGTCCTTAAGTTTCTACAGGAAATTTTCCTGTTCGCTAAGCTCATGCATTATCTGATTTCAAACTCTTAAGCAAGATTCGAATGTTCGCTAAGCTCATGCATTATCTGATTTTAAACTCTTAAGCAAGATTCGAAATGGTCATCTACAACAAATTTATAGTAATAGTCTCCTCTTACATGCAAGAAACACTTAATGACGAGGTTAGGCAGTTTCTACCATCCCCTAGTTACTTGGCATTCCAACCCCTTCTATTTTTTTTTCCTTTTGCTAAACATTCCAGTCCCTTTTTGAAGGGAGGCTAGTGTAGAATGGTGTAATTTAACTAAACATTACTTCTTCCTTCCGCAAAATGTATCTTATTTTCACATTTTAAAAACTTTCATTAATATTGACATTAAATTAACCTTGAAACTTGATGTGATTCATGATGCTTTAGAAAAATAATAAATATTGTGATCATTTTTAAGAAAAGCTATGCAGTTTTATTTATTTTTATGCACTAACTTTGTAGAATTCGTCAAACTCTTTCAGTTTGGAATTC
Organism: Kitagawia praeruptora; assembly: GCA_037693485.1. Classification (NCBI taxonomy): domain Eukaryota; kingdom Viridiplantae; phylum Streptophyta; class Magnoliopsida; order Apiales; family Apiaceae; genus Kitagawia; species Kitagawia praeruptora. The sequence continues at coordinate 137,210,194 of CM075351.1, read as the reverse complement.
TGTAATTTGTCATTAAACTCGATATTGGATTTTATTATGGCATTAATCTGCATTGCACATTTTTCTTGGCACGAGCTGGCTGTAGGTTTGTTGGACTATATTCTGATTTCTGCCAAGTCTTTCTATGCTACAATTACCGTGTTTAACAAAAAAATTTAAGCTGATAACCCTGAATGTATGTGATGAAGATATCCCTTATTAGGTGAGATTGCTGCACAAATTTTCCACTAGCTCATTTATCATTAAATAAGTAACTCTCATTTAATGTATAAACATCATCAGGTTATTCGAGAATCAATCGTAGGTCTTGGGACTGACGAAAGTTCACTTACCAGAGCCATTGTAAGTCGAGCTGACATTGATATGAAGAAAATCAAAGAAGAATATCAAAATTTGTACAAAGAGAGCATCGAAGATGCAGTTAGTGGAGACACATCTGGAAACTACCAAGACTTCCTGATGACGCTGCTTGGATCAAAACTGTAGTCCCTGTTTTGTGAGCTTCTGTTGCTTTTTATTGATTATTGATTCGTTTGCATTGGATTCTTGGTGTTGAAAAAAAAATAAAAGAATGAAGCTTCTGATATGCCCTTTGGTTTTAAACCTTGTATCATTACAAATTTCTGTTAGTAGGAGTGAAATAAAGTTGGTGTACATATCATGAAAGTGTTCGGTTGCCTTGTGTTTGTTTCCATATCCACACCTGATAAGTTTGCGCCCAGGGCTGTTTGAGTAGTGTTTCCTAATTATCCTCTTACTAGTTTTATACCCGTGCATGCACGGGTAAATTTATTAATATTTTTAGTATAATTTTTTTCTTGTAAAATTAGTTTTATAGCATTTTTAATAGTTTGCTTTTACTTTAATGTTAATAATATACTCCCTCCGTCCCTTTTGATTGTTAACATTTCACTTTTTCAAAACTTTCTGGCACGCATTTTAAGGTGCATTTTAAGGATAGTTAAATAACATTTTTTTAAAATTTTCTTTTTTTGTATAAAAATTTAAACATTAAATTTTTATACAGAAAGAAAAAAATTTAAAAAAAAGTTATTTAACTATCCTTAAAATGCACCTTAAAATGCGTGCCAGAAAGTTTTGAAAAAGTGAAATGTTAACAATCAAAAGGGACGGAGGGAGTATATGTTATATGATTTGTAGTATACATTTTTTTTTTCTTGCAAATGACTTTTCTATAATTTATATTTCAAAATTTAGGCTAACATATTTTTTAGTATTTCATAATTATTTTTTATTTTTTTATTTTATTAGATTACATATGATATACTTAAAACATATAGGTACTATATTCGTGTAACAATTGTTTTTAATCTTTTTGATTATATAATTTAATGATTATCTGAATTTTTTTAGATATTTTGTTATAGTGTTTTTATAGTTTTTCAAAGCATTTTTTTAACTTTTTTAAAAATATGTGTTGTATTAATTATTTTTATTTGTTTGAATATTGTTTTTATTTTTTTAACCATAGTTATTAACTCGTCTATGGTTCTACTGCAAATCTATTTTATTTCGTATTAAAAATATAGTGTTCTGTTACTGAAATTCAAAGTTATGCACATGAAATTAAAAATTCTACAACTGAACTTTCTTTTTCTACAAAGTTCTACAAATGAACTTACTTTTTAAACAAATATTCTGCTGCTAAACTTAAAAGCCTGAATTTAAAGTTATGCACATGAAATTATAATTTGTACAAATGAACTTGCTTCTTCAAAAAAATTATACAACTGAACTTAATTACCATTGAGTTTTAGTGCAGAATCTATTTTGTTTTGTACTAAAAATATAGTGTTCTGCAAATGAACTTCAAAGTTATGCACATGACATTAAAAGTTCTACAACCGAACTTGTTTTTTCTACAAAGTTCTACGACTGAGCTTACTTTTTTCAACAAATATTCTGTTGCTGAACTTAAAAGTTATGCATCTGAATTTGAAGTCAAACACATGATTTCTAACGTTCCGCATATATATATATATATATATATATATATATATATATATATATATATATATATATATATATATATATATATATATTCTGTAAAAAATATCTAAATTTAGAAAACTAAAATATATAATAAACTTTAATATAATGCACTTAAAACAAATATAAACCAACACAAAAAGATAAAAATATATTACAAATTTGTGTGTTCACAATTATATAATCACACACAGATATATATACAAAAAATACAAAAAATATGAGGGGGGCTCATTATAAGAGAGGGTCTCATTATAAGAAGGGTCTCATTTGAGCATCCCATATATATATATAGGCTCATGCATAACTTTTAAGTTATATATATATATATATATATATATATATATTTTTTGTTTTTTTATATTTTTTTTTGTTTTATATATATATTCTGTTGCTTACTTTTTTTTTGTTTTGTAATTAAATGTAAATTCTTGTTTTTTAAAAAATTATTTTGAATTGAAATTCTGATGGTATGCTTTGTTTACTTTTTTGTCATATATAAAGAATGAATTTGAGACTTATTTTTAATTATAGTTTTTGTTACTTTGTCCTTGTTTCTTAATTTTAGAAACATATTTGTTGTCAAACCTAAAAATAGAATGTTGAATAATTTTTAATAAAATAATGCTTTTCTTAAAACACATTTATATGATAAACGATTTTTTTTCTAAATTATATTTTAAGGTTTAACCTAACATATATTTTAATGTTTCATATTTTTGGCGTGTTTTTTCTATTTATTAGAATATATGTAATATACTTTATACATGTGGGAACTTATTATAATTTAACATATCATTTCCAATTATGACATGTTTTTTGAATACCTTTTTAATATCTTGTTTTACCATATATTTTTTCAAAAAAATTTGTTTTGTAATTAAATGTAAATTCTTGTTTTGCAAAAAAAATAAATTTGAATTGAAATTCTGATGGTGTATTTTGTTTACTTGTTTATTATATATAAAGAATGAATTTGTGATTTATAAGTTTTGTGCTGCTACAACTCGTTTTCCTAGAATTTACTTGTTTCATGACTTTTTTAATAGTTAGGTTTTCTTGAAACTCATTTTTGTGGTAAGTTTTTTATGAATTTTAATTAAATTATTAAATTATTATAGGATTTTTGTGGTTATTATATTTAGAATCTCTGTAAATTATTTTATTTTGGATTTTTGGATTGTTTTTTAATTTATTTACAACTTTAGTACTGAATCTAGAATCTTTGCAAAATAATAAATGTTAATTTATTGATTTGTGTTGACTTATAACCTTTTTTTAATAATTAGATTTTTTACATGTGTTATTTTCAGTGTTCCAGAAATCGCTAGGCGACCCAGGTCGGTCGGGGTACCGCCTAGCGCCTAATCGGGTAGACGGGGATTAATCGGACAGATTAATCGGTTGTATTTAAATAATATTTTTAATATTCTTATTTATTAAATATTTTTACCAAATATTTTTGCGGATTTTTGAATTTTTCAACATCTTTTGCTAATTTTTTGCCGATTTTTGACCGCCTAGGCCGATTTTTGACCGCCTAGGCCGATATTTTGCCAATTTTTGACCGATTTACACAAAAAAACGTTTTTTAAACCGTCTAGGCCCGAGTCGGGGCGTTTTGGGGGCGCCTAGGCCGATTTTTACAACATTGGTTATTTTAGTGCATTCTTTTCAATCTGCTTGTTTGGTCTTTTAAATCAATATTCTGGCCCAACTCTTCTCTGGCCCATTTCTTTTTCTTTTTTTTTGACGAAAATGTGGATATATTAATAACCAAATAAATCGGCCATAATACAATTATGCACCTCAATAGGAACAGAACTTTTATCAAAACTACGATCAGGAAATCTATATGACGCCCTATCCAACTCATGGGCAGCCATATTGGCAGACCGTTTTACAAAATACAATTGGATATTGTTTGACTGCTGAAGAAGTCTACGACATTCCTCGATTCTCACTCCAAAGATAGAGCGCATCTGCAGTTTACTTCTAACTGCCTGCACTGCAACAAGGCAATCGAACTCAATGTTCACATTCAACTAGTTTAAGTTCATGACCCAACTTAGCGCTTCCTTTATCGCTATTGCCTCAGCTACTTCTGGACGAACAATTCCTTGAAATAGCTTCGATTTTGCTAGAACAAGCTCACCTTTATCATCCCTTGCTACTAACCCAATTCCATACGCATCTTGGTTCTCAAATATAGCTGCGTCTACCGACACCTTAACTGAATTCTGTTTAGGTTTTTCCCAAGACATTGCTCCATCTCCATCTGCCATTGGCTGAAGAAGAACACTTGTTGACCTATCCTGAGCTGACTTCCACTGTGTAAGGTACTCTGCGGCTGCTGCAACTACCCTGTTAACCGTCGATGCCTTTTTGTTCCACACCAACTCGTTTCGAGCTCTCCAAACTGCCCAACAAAGAGTAACAATCTCAGCATGTTGCTCGTTATTCCTCTGACTAATCACCCCTTCAAACCAGTTCTGAAACTCAGTCTCCCCCCCAATATAGATATCTGAGTGCAACGTCTTCCAACACTGAACTGCAAAATGACAACCAACCAATGCGTGGTAAATTATCTCAGCTCCACCTGCACAGACCTGACATCTAGTTTGGACTGGGACATGTTTATGCTGCAGTTGAGTTAACGTTGGGAGAACATGCGACAATGCCCTCCATACCAGGTTAAGTACTTTTGACGGAGCATTAATTTTCCACAACTTTTGCCAAATACTACCATTGAACTGCCCTGACCAATTCCCTTTTTGTACTTGCAACTTCTTATACGCACTTTTCACTGAGTATACTCCCGAGTTCTCTAGCTTCCAGAACAAAGTGTCTATACTACCCTCGCCTCCTATCTGAACGTTCATAATGCAGTTTTGGTCTCTGTCATTAAAAATATCACGGACCACCTCCATATCCCAGGCCCTCCGATCAATACACATAAGAGAATTAACCGAGTTATTCTCCAAAGACGGAGACATTGTAGTTATGAATGGATTATCCTCCTATACAAGCCATGGCTGCCCCTTAATTTGAATCATCTCCCCCGTTCCAACTCTCCATCTCACCCCTGAAGCCACTACCTCCCTAGCAGCCAGAATACTACGCTAAATAAAGCTAGGGCTGCTGCCCAAAGATGCATTTAGAAAGTCCGTGTCCGCGAAGTATCTTGCCTTGTAAATTCTTGAAACCAAGCTATCAGGATTCGATAAAAACCTCCACCCTTGTTTCCCCAACATTGCGAGATTAAAATCTCGGAAATCTCTAAACCCTAACCCCCCAGCAGATTTATGTTTTGTCATGCGGTCCCAGCTCATCCACGAGATCTTTGAGCCACTGTTTTGTCCCGTATCCCACCAATACTTAGATATGCACCTTTCAATATCCTTATTAATCTCATCTGGTAACAGAAACACATTCATAGAATATGTGGGAAGTGATTGTGCTACTGACTTAATCAGAGTTTCTTTACCCGACCTTGCAATGAACTTTCCATCCCAACTTCGAACTCGATTTCTAACCTTCTCCTTCAAATACCCCAAGAGCACTGACTTCTTCCTCCCCAACATGTTTGGAAGCCCCAAATACTTACTATGCTCATCCGCTTCTCTCATTTGCAACACCTGGCAGATAGCCTTTCGATTATAGTTTATCACATTAGAGCTGTAAAATACAAAGGACTTAGAACTATTGATCTTTTGTCCCGAAGCTTTCTCATACATCTCTAACAAATCCAACACTCTTTTTGCTTCCTCAGTATCCGCCTTACAATAAATGTAACTGTCATCAGCAAAAAACATATGTGAAATAACCGATGCTTTTCTACATATTTTAATGCCATGAATCAACTACCTACTTTCAAACTTACGAATTAGACCAGACAATCCTTCGGCACATATGATAAACAAATAAGGGGATAGGGGTCGCCTTGGCGAATACCCCTGCTGGGAACAATAGGACCCATATCAACCTCACCATGCACAATGTTGTAAGAGACCTTTGTAACACATTTTAGCACCAACTCCACCCACCTGTCACTAAACCCCATTTTCAGTAAGATTGCCTTCAAAAAATCCCATTCGACCCGATCATACGCTTTACTCATGTCAAGCTTTAAAGCCATATACCCCTCCTTCCCAAATTTTTTACGCTTCAAGTAGTGCATTGCTTCATAGGAAATAATAATATTATCAGAGATGAGACGCCCTGGAATAAACGTACTTTGCGTATCCGAAACAATTACATTAAGGAGGTCCTTCAACCTTTTGGCAATTACTTTCGTGATAACCTTCATCAACACATTACATAACGCTATGGGACGAAGTTCTGTGATCGACGTCGGGTTCTTTTTCTTGGGTATAAGAACTAAATTTGTTGCATTCAGTCCCTCCGTTATCTCACCATTGTCAAAAAACTGCCGTGTTAACTCCACTATACTTCCCCCCACAATAGACCAGTATTTTTGGAAAAACGCCGGGGTCATGCCGTCCGGACCCGGGGCCTTATCCGGGTTCATTTGGAACAGGGCACATTTCACTTCTTTCTCCGTAACATGTTTCATTAAGCTTCTATTCTGCTCCTCCGAAATCGACAATGGAACACAGTCAACAACTGCATCTACTTCTGTATGTGAGGCTTTAAACAACGTCTGATAATACTCCGTTATCAAGCCATCTAGACCATTATGCCATTCCACCCAATCTCCATCAGCGTTCTTTAGCTTGGAAATCTGATTTGTTCTTCTACGAGCGTTGCATGAAGCATGGAAATACTTAGTATTCTTATCACCCGGTTGTAACCACAATTGCTTCGATCGTTGTCGCCAGAAAATCTCTTTTTGGTCCAAGATTAAATGAAGTTTCTTCTTTGCCTGTTGATAAGCTTCCACAGATTGTCTGTCTCGTCTATTTCTGAGCTTCCTCAACTCTATTTTAACATCCCTTATTCTTCTGTTAAAACAACCCGTAATTTCTCTTCCCCATCCTTCTAAACTCCGACCATATTGAGCGACTTTCTGAACCAAATTTCCACAATCTGCATCCTCCCATGCATCCCTCACAATCTGAGTACAGAGAGGTTCTGTCAGCCAAGCATTTTCAAACCGAAATCTTTTTTTCTTACTCGTCACAACTCTAGCCTTAGGTTCCAATAACAGTGGGCTGTGATCTGAAGGTGAACCTTCTAAATTGTACAGCTTCGCTAAAGGAAAACGACTAAGCCACCCATCATTCACTACCGCTCTATCCAACCTTATTTCGATCCAAGCATCTGTATTCCTTCCCTTTTCCCATGTATATTGGTGCCCAGTTAATTCTAAATCCTTCAACCCTGCGTCTGCTAGCGTGTCATTAAACCCATTTACTAACCACCCGGGATACTTTGCTCCACCTTTCTTCTCATGCTGCGCAACGATGTTGTTCATATCTCCAATTACACACCAAGGAAGATTTGAGTCTCTTGCCAAATTTCTTAACAGATCCCATGTCTTCCTCCTTTGAGATCTTACTGGCTCACCATAAAAACCTGTGAGTCTCCACCAGCCATGCTCATCATTTTTTTATCATCATGTCAATATGATTAGTTGAAAAACTAACAAGTTCTGCATGATCAGCTTCCCTCCATAGCATAGCTAAACCTCCACTTCTACCTCTGGGCTCTACTACTATCATCCCCTCAAACCCTAATTTTTTTCTCACTTCGTCCATTTTCTTTTTATTACTGATGGTCTCAGATAGAAAAACACAATTGGGCTTTTCCTGACTTATTATGTCATTTAGGAACCGAACCTTCCAAGGCAAGCCCAAACCCTGGCAGTTCCAACTTAAAATAATCATGATGAAAGGCGGGCCTGCAACGCAGCACCCGCCACCAACAAGTTTTTTTTGATTCTGGCCCATATCATCTATCATATCCGTATCCAACTCTGGGTCAGTTACACGGCCCACCTCAGACATACCATTTATATTTTTATCCCTTCGCGGGCATTTTTGATTTGAAATAATTATCCCATTATCCCGAAATTCCTCACTATCATCATCCCCATCAAACGTGCAAGTTGTTGAACTACCTCCCTGATTTCGCTGAGAATTCCACAATTCAAGGGATTTCGTAACTAGCAATTTGCTCCTCCTCTCACCTTCATTTCCCTGTCCTTCCACCACCGTATTCAACCTTGTACCATCAGCACCCCTTAACCACTGATTGTTACTACTCCCTTGCTGCCCCCTCATTGGTGCTCTCAACGAACTATCATACTTCCTGCTCCCAGTACCTTCATTTTCATCGAACAAAGACTCACAGAATTTCTCTGAGTGCCCTATCACTCCACAGTAAAAATAGAATGACGGTAGTCGTTCATACTTAAAGCTAATCCGTAGCCAATCTCCCCCTGCTCTCTTAATACGCATTGTACTCTTTAAAGGCTTGCTCACATCTATAGCCACTTTTATTCTTTGGTAGTTTCACCATAAACCCTCAAGATTTTTTGAATCTAATGTTAAAAACTTTCCCACATAATTTCCAATAGATCTGAATATAAACTCAGAACGAAATCCGAGGGGTAAATCATACACCTGGATCCATATAAACAGCTCCGAAATTTTTACCTCAGATAGTTGTACATCCCCGTCTAGTTTCTTAACCAGTAGCACCTGTTGGTGGAACGTCCAAGGACCATCATCAAGAACTCTCTGCATATCCAACTTGTGAAAAAACCTTATAATAAAAAGATTTGGATAGCTTGTTTCCTCCATATACACTCCTTTCACCGGTCTCCATATTGATGCCAGAGTTTCTTTCATTGCCAAGAAATTGACTTTTCTATCCGATAGAAACCTCCCCACCAGACAAAGAGAGTAATCTACTCCTTCATTATTAACCGGTGCTTCCTCCAAAATCAGACCTTCCTCCCCATCTTCGTTGATTGAAAGATTGGCATAGTCCTCCGTAATCTTCCTTTCAGTAGATGAATTTGCCATAGTAGAATAACAATAAAGAGTAAACCTCAAACTATGCCTTGAAAAGACTTAAAATAATTGACTAAAAGAACAAGAACAAACACGTCAATAGACGAGACCACTCTTAAAACACGTCATGAAGACGAGACTCTTAACATGTGCTCAGCTTTTTATTTTTCTCTGGCCCATTTCTAATTTCTATTAAACTTACTTTTTAATCAATAATTAAACCAGAATCAAACCAGCATATGCCTGATATTGATATGATAGAGGGACGACAAAGGAAGCGCGCTAGACCAAGGGTGTGATGAACAGGTGTTTATTATCTGTGTGAAAGAAAAATAAAAAGGATAAAAAAAATCATGGCTCTGATACCATGATATAATTCTGAAGAATTTGTGAATTCACCGTGTTATTGAATCAGCGGAAACGTGAACATATATTGTACATGTTGCATGGAGAGAAAGTCATCCAATCAACTAGCTCATTTATCATTAAATAAGTAACTCTCATTTAATGTACAAACATCATCAGGTTATTCGAGAATCAATCGTAGGTCTTGGGACTAACGAAAGTTCACTTACCAGAGCCATTGTAAGTCGAGCTGACATTGATATGAAGAAAATCAAAGAAGAATATCAAAATTTGTACAAAGAGAGCATCGAAGATGCAGTTAGTGGAGACACATCTGGAAACTACTAAGACTTCCTGATGATGCTGCTTGGATCAAAACTTTAGTCCCTATTTTGTGAGCTTCTATTGCTTTTTACATTGATTATTGATTCGTTTGCATTGGATTCTTGGTGTTGAAAAAAATTTAAAGAATGAAGCTTCTGGTATGTTCTTTGGTTTTAAACCTTGTATCATTACAAATTTCTGTTAGTAGGAGTAAAATAAAGTTGGTGTACAACGATATCATGAAAGTGTTCGGTTGCCATGTGTTTGTTTCCATGTCCACACTTGATAAGTTTGCGCCTAGGGCTGTTTGAGGAGTGTTTCCTAGTTATCCTCTTATTCAAAAGGGCCATAAGATTCCTAACTTGTCAAATAAACAAGTTATTTTTCCTAGGAATATTGTGTTTCATGAAACTATATATCCTTGCTTGTTAGAAAGTGATCCTCCATTAGCTGATGTTTCATTCTTTTGTCGTAACAGATTCTTCTATACCACCACTTTTCTTCTCCCAATACAGTAATAATCTAATCCTCTTTTTGTTCTACAAATGGCTTATCGTCATAGAATAGATTTAATGTATCGAAATCTTTTTAGCTGACAGATGCTAAATATTTGTCCATCATGAAGGAATTTACGGACGAGCGGAAGCGCGGTATAACAATTATTCCGTAAAAACCATGTATCGTGCATATAGAAAAGCATATAAAATGAAATAGCGGAGGAATCGAAACCTTACCTTGAAAAATCGAAGCTTTATAAGGCTCGGTTGCTAGCAGTTGCTTCTCAGAGTGTGAAGCACTCTACCGGTATCCACCAAGATTAATTCTTCGACGAAGCTTTTTATAAAACTAAGCTTTTATAAAAATGGAGGTTTGATCTTTTTGAGAGAGAGAGAGATGAAGAAGAAGGAGGCTACTAGGGTTTTCACAAAACCACAAGTGTGTTCTAAAACACCTCTCATCTCATTCTTTATATAGGGCTCATGTAGGTTTAGTATATTTAATATATCATGTATATATTAATATATATAAATCCCACAAAATGTTTAAATAATAATTAAACTATTTTAATCATTATTAAAAACAACTTCTCTCTCAAAATTCCTTCATCAATAAATTAATCTTTTTATGGTGTGACCCTGTAGGTTCAATATTAAGCCGGTAGTAGAAATAAATAATAATAAACTTTTTATTTATTATTTATACGAATTCTAAAATTCATTAAATATAATTAACTGATTAATTATATTTATTCTACATCGTGAGTGATGCTTCTCAACATATCGCGACTATCCGGATAACATGAATTCACTGCTTAGAATACCAAGAACCTGTTAGTGACTAGTTACCGTACAATCAATTCCTTCTACCCTACAATATCCCGATTAAATACAAGGCATGGATCTTGTGTCAAGCCTATCAAATTTAATCATATGATTTCTTATTCATAATGCATAGTTCATATTAATGCAAATTAGAAACTTCTTTCTAATTTCATACACTCTGGCCAGAGATTCCAGAACTCGCATACTAAGAATAACATAGGATATTCACTTCCTTACTGGAAGGGGTAGATCCTTTATTGACCGTTAACTATCTCCATACACAAATCCCTATGCCCAGAATAGACCTAATGGATGTCCTTGAGACTAAGGACTAAACCAAAGCATAGTTCATTATATACAAGATTACTCTAACGATCTCAAGTCTAAGGACACTTGTACAACTATCACTCAGTGAACAACTATCGACACGTGAGTAAACTCCATTAGTTGTTCAACTTATCGAGTCATGTTCAGTGAACTTATTCCCTAATAAGCACCTACATGCTAGCTATAGTGTCGCCACACAAATGCCTATGAGAACAGACATCCTCCTAAAAGGAGCAAGCATAGTATGTACCAATCTTTGCGGATTCACTAACTTCCGATTAGTTATCCTATGATCAGGAACTGTTTAGGTCTAGAGTTATCATCTTCTAGATCTCACTATTATAATCTCATTATAATTCTAGAAGCTTTACTTTAAACCATGGAATATCTTATTTAATACACTTTAAATAGATAAAGCCCGTAATAAAAACAAATAAGTCTTTTATTAATGTTAATGAAATCAAATAAGAGTACAAGAAAGTTCTTCCTAAATCATCATGCATGATTGGATTTTAGGACAAACTCTTTCAATCTCCCACTTGTACTAAAGCCAATCACTCTGGTATCTAATACCCATTCACTCATTATGACGATCGAAGTGAATCTGAGATTGCGGCTTAGTGAGTGGGTCTGCTATGTTGTTATGTGTGTCAACTCTCTCAATGTTGACATCTCTACTTTCAATGATTTCCCTAATCAAAAGAAAGCACCACAAAACAGTTTTGCAGCGTCACTTGCATCTATAAACTCTGCTTCCGCTGTTGAGTCAGCCGTTGTAGGCTGTTTGGAACTCTTCCAACTAATCGCTCCACCCTTCAGAGTAAACACGTACCCTAACATGGATTTGCTATCATCACTTTCTGATTGAAAACTAGAGTCAGTATAACCCTCTATTTTCAACTCAGATCCACCAAAAACAAGAAAAATATCCTTAGTCCTTCGCAAGTACTTAAGGATGTTCTTCACTGCTTTCCAGTGGTCTTCACCTGGATCAGACTGATATCTGCTCGTCAAACTAATTGAATGAGCATTATCATGCCTAGTACATAACATCGCGTACATGATAGATCCTATTGCTGAAGCATAAGGAATCTTACTCATACGCTCTCTTTCCTTACGTGTCTTAGGAGACATCTTCTCGGAAAGGGATACTCCATGGCTCATCGATATGAGACCTCTCTTGGAGTTTTCCATGCTAAACCTTTTAAGCATTTTCTCGATGTATGTACCTTGGGTAAGACCTATAATTCTTCTCGATCTATCTCTATAGATCTTTATACCGAGAATCTAGGATGTCTTTCCCAAGTCCTTCATAGTGAAGTTCTTTGATAACCACACTTTGACTGATTGCAGCATCGGTATATCATTTCCTATAAGAAGTATGTCATCCACATACAACACAAGAAATGTTACCGCGCTCCCACTAACCTTCTTGGAGACACATGGTTCATCTATGTTTTTGATAAAATCAAACTCTTTGATTGTCTCATCAAAATGGATGTTCCATCTACGAGAAGCTTGCTTCAATCCATATATGGATCGCAAGCAAAATCCGAATTGATTTGAGTAGGGCTACATGCAAAAAGTTTCATCAAAGTCAATCCCTTGTCTTTGTCTGAATTCTTTTGCCATGAGCCTGGCCTTATAGGTCTCCACCTGGCCATATACTTCAATCTTTCTCTTGTATACCCTTTAGCACCTAATAAGTCTAACGTCCTCAGGTGCTTCAACCAAGGTCCATACTTGGTTGGCATACATAGAATCCATTTCGGATTTCATGGCACTCTGCCATTTCTCAGAGTCAACACTATGTCACATAAGGTTGTTTAGTTTGAACAGGAGTTTCCTCTTGAACCGTAGTAGTTTGTGTTTCATGAACTTCTTTAAGTTCAATTTTGCTCCCACTGTTCCCTTCAAGGATAAACTATTTATTCTAAGAAGGTAGCATGTCTAGAGACAAACACCCTATGATCGGTGTAAAAGTGATACCCTAAAATCTCTTTAGGATAACCCACAAACCTACATTTTACGGATCGAGATTCCTGCTTATCAGGGTCAACTTTCTTGACATAAGCTGGACATCCCCAAATCTTAACGTGTTTAAGACTCAGTTTCCTTTCTTTCCATATCTCATATGGAGTTTAAGGAACAGATTTGGAAAGCACCTTATTCGGTAAATATGCTGAGGTTTCCAATGCATAACCCCGAAGTGATACTGGAAGATCTGCATAGCTCATCGTGGATCGAACCATGTCTAACAAAGTTCAATTTCTCCTTTCAGATACTCCACTCAACTATGGAGTGTCCGGATGAGTCCACTGGGAGACTATACTATTTTCTTTGAGATAATCTAGAAACACGCCACTCAAGTATTCATCTCCTCGATTTGATCGAAGAGCTCTAATACTATGTTTAGTTTATTTCTCTACTTCATAACTGTATTCTTTGAACTTTTCAAAGGCTTCAGATTTGTATTTCATCAAATACATATATCTGAATCTAGATCAATTATCTATGTAAGTCACGAAGTATTAAAATCCTGCCATGGCTTGCGTAGACATTTGTCCACATACATCTATGTGTACCAATACCAGCAACTCTCTAGCGCTCTCTCCATGTCCACTAAATGGAGATTTGGTCATTTTACCCAATAGACAAGACATGCATGTAGGATATGATTCAAAATCAAAGGGTTCCAATAACCTTCCCTTATGCAATGTCCGAAGGCTATTTTCACTAATATGACCAAGTCTGTAGTGCCATAAGTATGTAGGATTTTCATCATCCTTTTTTTTTTCTTTGTTTAATATGAAGTAAACATATTCTGTGTCACATACATACAGACCATTATTTAAAGTTCCACTACCATAAAGAACATTATCTCTGAGGATTGGATGTTTAATATTCTGAATAATAAATGAAAATCCATCCAAGTCTAACATTGGAATAGAAATAATATTCCTCACAATCGAGGGAACCAAAATAACAGTTATTTAAAATAATAGTCTTGCCCGCAGGCATATGTAAATCAAATGACCCTACAGCTATGGCAGCAACTCTTGCTCCATTGCCCATCCGTAGAATCGCCTTCTCTTCCCCAAGAGCCCTACTTCTCCTTAGTCCTCGCAACGAATTGCAAATGTGAGAACCATAAGTAGTATCTAATACCTAAGTAGAAGTTTGATTTAGTGACATGTTTACTTCAATCATAAACATATCTGAACCAGAAGCGGCAGTCTCACTACCCTTCTTCTTATTCAACTCTGCAAGGTAAACCTTGCAGTTCCTCTTCCAGTGCCTCGTCTTGTTACATTGAAAACAAACAGCATATCCCAGCTTCTTAGCCCTTGAGAACTTTTCTCAAGCTTTAAAGCCAGTCAGCATAGTTGGGATCAGTCAATATGTGAGCATCTAGTATGCTACGGAGTGATTGTGCAGAAGACCTAGTGTATATATCTATATATAATAAGTCTGCAAATGATATACACATAACAACACTTATCAAATATTCAATTTCATTATTAAAACACTATATGAATCGGGTCTTTATTCATAAGTGGCTCCCACTAGTTTATCTAATTTATACAACCCCTTAAGTGAATAAATAAGCATTCAAAATGCTAGTGGGAATAGGGATCCTACATTCCATCACACAACCCCGGCTGTGGCACGAAACGCCATGTGATGTTCAGTAGGTAGACAACTCTTGTCAATTAAATCTTATGTTATTCCCTAATAAAACTTTAGCCTCTTGAATAATTGAGTCACGGCTGTGGCACGACAAACTCAATATTCTAAGTCAAGTCTAACCCAACATTCTGTACAATTGAATCAGTCTCCAATAGCCCACGGCTGTGGCACGTAACGACCATTAGATTCTAATTCATTGTACACATCTCTATGTAATAGACAAGTATTTCGTATTTCGAAATCAAAGCCCTCGGCTGTGGCACGAAACGACAGTGATTCAAAAATGAGAACTACTTTCTACCATGTTGGAAGGCTATGACCGACACAAGCCCGTTGTGTCATTGGCCAATTACTACTTGATATTTATAAAAGAGGTTTTTTTTAAGGTCACGAAACATTTTCGTATAAACCTATAAGTCTAACGTGTTTTAAGTTTAATAGATAATCTAAATCTATAACAAAAACACGAAAAATCTCAATATTATTAGTCAAGTCAAATCCAACATTTTGTACAATTAAATTAGATTCCAATAGCCCACGGCTGTAGCACGTAACGACCACTAAAATCTAATTTTGTACACATCTAATGTAACAGACAAGTATTTTCATGTTGATCGGTAACAAAGTCCTCGGCTGTAGCACGAAACGACAATGCACCGAAAACAAGAAATACTTTCTGTCATGTTGGAAGACCATAACCGACACAAAACTTTTTGTGCCTATGGCCGATTACAACTTGACATATATAATACATAGATCTCATCTTCTTTGTTATTAACTAATAATTAAAACTCTTTTAATCATTAATTCTATTTCTAAACTCTTTAGAAAATTAATCTCTCCCTTAATATAATTTCATAAATTAAATAAATAATTAATAATATTAAGATCACATCTTAATTATTTTATAATAAATTAAATCTCATTTAATCAATTAATAAAATTGCTAACTAATTATTTATTTCATAAATAAATAATTATCAGCAATTATTAATTAACTAATATTATTTAACAATCATAATCATATTATAAAGAGATTCTTTTCTTCAATTAAATATTTCAAATCAATAATAGATAATAGGATGATTCCCAGATCGGGGGGAGCATTGTCAAGAGGCGTCACTTAATACCCCTTTCTTACAGATCAAAATCTGTTTTTGACAGAATCATCCTTTCTCTCAATATTGAAAATTCATATTTAATTACGTGTTTCAAAAACACAAAAATCTCATGATTGTATTCATAATATTATTATTAAGGCAAGAAACGATTCCTATTTCTAGATTTTCTAGCGCACGCCTTATTTTGATTTAAGTTCACCTAAATCTATCATCTCATGGTAAACATAGGCATATATCTCATATATAAACATAAATAAATAAGTAAGCATGCAAGCAATATCATGTCACACATTGATATAATGATGTATGGATTTATTATAGCATTTAAAAGCAATTTAAAACAATTAAATCATGCTTTAAAACACTTCCGGTAATATAAATATTTCAAAAATATTATATAAAAAATATTTGACCACTCCATTAGATCCGTCTCGGAAATACGAATCCAACGATATATTGCACGCCCAAAACGGAGTTACGAAACTCCCAAAAAATCAAATTTAATGTGGACAGCTGGACTGTAACGCATTTAAGATATGCGTTACAACAGTTAAAAGCCATTTAATTATGTAACGCATGAGCATAATGCGCAATAGCCCTGTCGCGCATTTCCCAAATGCGTGACACCCCTTCCTGAGTTTGTACCAGACGCGCGAGATAGCAATTGACAGCAGTTTTTGTTTTTTTTTTTTTTTCTTTGAATGATCAGAAGCCGTTCATCTTTAGTGTTGTAAGTTACCCATTTACTAACTTGTAACTGTTGCCCATTTTAACTATTGCCCATTTTACAAAACTGATAAAAACGTAACTGCCACTTTTACTAACTTTCATTATTATTTTATAATTTAATATTAATAAATTAATTAACAATTAATTAATAAATTAATAAAAAATCATAAAACATGATTTCTGAAAATCAACAGTAGCAAAAAATCATCAGATCAGCCAGGGGTCCTTTGCAAATTGTAATTTCATAATATTCACATGCATGATTATTTTATGAATTTTAATTAAAACAATTTTAAAAAATTCATAACAAATAATCTACACATCACAAAAATATGAAAAAAAATACCTAGATGATCCACAACACTTGTAGAATCCAGATCAGTGGTCAAAATCGCATGCAAGCATTATTTCGAATTAATTCATAATTAAATCTAAATAAACTTGCAAAAATCATAATAAATCCATACATGCATAAAAAAATCTGAAATTTTTTATATGAATCTCTATATGCAGAACCTGGCTCTGATGCCATTGAAGGAATTTACGGACGAGCGGAAGCGCGGTATAACAATTATTCCGTAAAAACCATGTATCGTGCATATAGAAAAGCATATAAAATGAAATAGCGGAGGAATCGAAACCTTACCTTGAAAAATCGAAGCTTTATAAGGCTCGGTTGCTAGCAGTTGCTTCTCAGAGTGTGAAGCACTCTACCGGTATCCACCAAGATTAATTCTTCGACGAAGCTTTTTATAAAACTAAGCTTTTATAAAAATGGAGGTTTGATCTTTTTGAGAGAGAGAGAGATGAAGAAGAAGGAGGCTACTAGGGTTTTCACAAAACCACAAGTGTGTTCTAAAACACCTCTCATCTCATTCTTTATATAGGGCTCATGTAGGTTTAGTATATTTAATATATCATGTATATATTAATATATATAAATCCCACAAAATGTTTAAATAATAATTAAACTATTTTAATCATTATTAAAAACAACTTCTCTCTCAAAATTCCTTCATCAATAAATTAATCTTTTTATGGTGTGACCCTGTAGGTTCAATATTAAGCCGGTAGTAGAAATAAATAATAATAAACTTTTTATTTATTATTTATACGAATTCTAAAATTCATTAAATATAATTAACTGATTAATTATATTTATTCTACATCGTGAGTGATGCTTCTCAACATATCGCGACTATCCGGATAACATGAATTCACTGCTTAGAATACCAAGAACCTGTTAGTGACTAGTTACCGTACAATCAATTCCTTCTACCCTACAATATCCCGATTAAATACAAGGCATGGATCTTGTGTCAAGCCTATCAAATTTAATCATATGATTTCTTATTCATAATGCATAGTTCATATTAATGCAAATTAGAAACTTCTTTCTAATTTCATACACTCTGGCCAGAGATTCCAGAACTCGCATACTAAGAATAACATAGGATATTCACTTCCTTACTGGAAGGGGTAGATCCTTTATTGACCGTTAACTATCTCCATACACAAATCCCTATGCCCAGAATAGACCTAATGGATGTCCTTGAGACTAAGGACTAAACCAAAGCATAGTTCATTATATACAAGATTACTCTAACGATCTCAAGTCTAAGGACACTTGTACAACTATCACTCAGTGAACAACTATCGACACGTGAGTAAACTCCATTAGTTGTTCAACTTATCGAGTCATGTTCAGTGAACTTATTCCCTAATAAGCACCTACATACTAGCTATAGTGTCGCCACACAAATGCCTATGAGAACAGACATCCTCCTAAAAGGAGCAAGCATAGTATGTACCAATCTTTGCGGATTCACTAACTTCCGATTAGTTATCCTATGATCAGGAACTGTTTAGGTCTAGAGTTATCATCTTCTAGATCTCACTATTATAATCTCATTATAATTCTAGAAGCTTTACTTTAAACCATGGAATATCTTATTTAATACACTTTAAATAGATAAAGCCCGTAATAAAAACAAATAAGTCTTTTATTAATGTTAATGAAATCAAATAAGAGTACAAGAAAGTTCTTCCTAAATCATCATGCATGATTGGATTTTAGGACAAACTCTTTCACATCACTCTTCAAGTCTTTTAGCGTAATAAAGTATGTGCTTATTGTAAGTCTGCGGCTCTTCTAGGATATCCTCTTTGAAAAGCATTGTCTCAAATTTTCTTGCATTTAACTTTATCAAGATAAATAAAATTTGGCCAGTATATTGTTGAGATCTAGTTAATTTAAAAAACAGCCCTCTATTTTTTCTTTATTATTTTCTATGGCTATTATGCTTATGTATACTCTGACAACATGATGCAAGTATGTTGTGTTACTAATATAATTCTGAAGAATTTGTGAATTCACCGTGTTATTGAATCAGCGGAAACGTGAACATATATTGTACATGTTGCTTGGAGAGCAAGTCATCCAATCAACTAAATAAACCAGGAAACAATGTAAACCAGGAAACTACATAAACTAGGCAACAATTATTTTAGGTAACCAATAAGTCGAACTGCAATTCCAATACTCCCCCTCAAGTGGGAGCGTTGAGGTCACGAACGCCCAACTTGGATAGCAGACGAGAAAGTTGGAACACCAAGGGCCTTCATGAACAAATTTGCCCGTTGAAACTTTGTCTGAACATGAGCAGTTGCAATAACACCTTGCATAAGAAACTTACGAAAAAATGGCAATCAATATCTATGTGCTTAGAGCGTTCATGAAATACTGGATTTGCTGTAATGTATAGTGTCGCTTTATTATCACAAAACAAACGAACTGACTGCTGATGGCGGACATCAAGAGACGCCAGAAGCATCCGAAGCCACTTAACCTCAGTGCAGGCGTGAGCCATAGCACGGTATTCAGCTTCAACAGAAGAACGGGACACGATCGATTGCTTCTTAGTCTTCCACGAAACAAAATTTCATATGGTGACTTCCCTTCAAGTAACCTTGTGGGTGTTCGATTAATAAGATGTACAACTGCTTGAACACATTCAGCCCAAAATCGAATAGGACGAGAAGCTTGAAACATTAAAGATCTTGCAACCTCCAATATATGACGATGTTTTCGTTCAACACGCCCATTTTTTTCAGGTGTACCAACACACGAGGACTGGAATAAAATACCCATATCTTGATAAAACTATAACAGATAACTTTTAGTAAATTCCGTCCCATTGTCAGACCGATCTAGGTTTTAACAATAGCACAAAAATTTCTTAAACAATTGGGAACCTCACTTTTTTCTTTAATCAAATATATCCAAACTGCACGAGAATGATCACCAACAATGATTAAGAAATAATGAGCTCCATTGGAAGAAACAGACTTAGAATACGGACCCCATAAATCATAATGAATTAAACCAAATAAAATTTTAGATTTATTCTTACTCAAAGAAAACACTGTACGAGTCTGTTTTGCTCGAAAGCATATATCACAAGAGTCTAAATATTTCTTAATTTTACTATTTGTACTAGAACCGAAAACATGTGATAAATGCTGACTTGATGGATGTCCAAGCCGTTGATGCAAAAGAAAAGTCGAGTTTGCTGTAGTTGAATGAGATAAGATGTGCTCTGTCACTCGCCGAAAAACATACACCCCATTCCGTCGTTCACCTAGGCCAATCACCTTCCTCGATGTGCGGTTCTGAATAAAACACAAATTATCATTAAAAATAGCCAAACAGTGTGAATCAAGAATCAGTTGACCAACAGAAATTAAATTGCATTTAAGATTTAGAACATGAAGAAAATTTCGAAGCACCAAACCAGAACCCAGATTCACACTTCCTTTTAAAACTGCACTAGTTTGTAAACCATCAGGCAAACTAACAGGATAAGGTGGCAAATCAGAACGATCAAAAACATTATCCAAAATTCCAATCATATGGTGAGAGGCGCCACTATCAATAAGCCATGAAAATTCACTATTATATTCCTTACCAAACAATTTGTCTGATGTTGAAGAAGACTCAAGAAGCGTCAAGAGACGCTGCATCTGCTCACTAATGAAACTTGGAGGAGCTGTGCTACTATGTGACTGATGCGAGGCTTGGCCAACATTGGCTGCTACTGGTGATTGTTGTCCGCGACCTCCTAAAGCTCCCCCTCGACCACGACCACCTCTACCACGCCCACGCCCTCTCGGTGGAAAACCAATTCTTTGATAACACCTTTCGTATTCATGTCCAGTTCGTCCACAATGAGAACAATTAAGCACCGGAGTGGGAGGAGTGAGCTGTACACTAGGCAAAGCACTAGGAGCTTGTACTGCAAAACTAACTACCTCCATTTTATCGTCACGACCTCTAATAATATTACGATGTCGTTCTTCCTATGTTGCAAGAAAGAATGCTTTGTTTAGTGTGGGAAAAGGCTCCATACTTAAAATTTGAGTTCGAAGAGCATCGTATTGTTCATCATCAAGGCCCAAGACAAAGTCATGAGTTTTATCCCGATCTACACGGGCCCGTAATTTTGCAGCAGCAGCACAAGTACAGCCACAAGTCAAGTCCTCTGCTCCATACAATTCATCCCATAGAGCTTTGAATTTATTATAGTACGAAACCACATTCATATTGTTTTGTTGGAGTGAGTGATACTGAGACTTGAGTTGATTAAGATGAGGGCCATTATTGATAGAGTATCGTTCTTTCAGATCCCACATATATTTTGCAACTTTATGACCAACCACACTAGATTGTATGGACTCATCAACAGAATTGAACAACCAGGAGCATATTGTAGAGTTATTACATCCAGGCAACATATTCTGCACTCTTTTCATCCTTTGGTTTCACAAACTCCTCATTAACAAAATCATACTTATTACGTCCTTCAAAAGCATTAACCATGACTTTTTTCCAAACATCATAATTTTCACCCTTCAGGAGATACTTGGTGAGTGAATTACTTGGCCCTTCTGAAGGATGCAGATAATAAATTGAAGATGCGTCATGAATAAACTACGACTTCTTATCACCCATCTGAACTAGATCTGGTTACAAACTTATGAAAGAAAACAAACAAACTAACTACTTTTGCAATCAATAATTAAACCAGAATCAAACCAGCATATGCCTGATATGATAGAGGGACGACAAAGGAAGCTCGCTAGACCACGGGTGTGATGAACAAGTGTGTATTATCTGTGTGAAAGAAAAATAAAAAGGATAAAAAAAATTCATGCTTCTGATACCATGATATAATTCTGAAGAATTTGTGAATTCACCGTGTTATTGAATTAGCGGAAACGTGAACATATATTGTACATGTTGCATGGAGAGCAAGTCATCCAATCAACTAGCTCATTTATCATTAAATAAGTAACTCTCATTTATTGTACAAACATCATCAGGTTATTCGAGAATCAATCGTAGGTCTTGGGACTGACGAAAGTTCACTTACCAGAGCCATTGTAAGTCGAGTTGACATTGATATGAAGAAAATCAAAGAAGAATATCAAAATTTGAACAAAGAGAGCATCGAAGATGCAGTTAGTGGAGACACATCTGGAAACTACTAAGACTTCCTGATGACGCTGCTTGGATCAAAACTTTAGTCCCTATTTTGTGAGCTTCTGTTGCTTTTTACATTGATTATTGATTCGTTTGCATTGGATTCTTGGTGTTGAAAACAAATAAAAGAATGAAGCTTCTAATATGTCCTTTGGTTTTAAACCTTGTATCATAACAAAAATCTATTAGTAGGAGTGAAATAAAGTTGGTGTACAATGATATCATGAAAGTGTTCGGTTGCCTTGTGTTTGTTTCCATGTCCACACCTGATAAGTTTGCGCCTAGGGCTGTTTGAGGAGTGTTTCCTAGTTATCCTCTTATTCAAAAGGGCCATAAGATTCCTAACTAGCTTGTCATATAAACAAGTTATTTTTCCTAGGAATATTATGTTTCATGAAGCTATATATCCTTGCTTGTTAGAAAGTGATCCTCCATTAGTTGATGTTTCGTTCTTTTGTCATAACAGATTCTTCTATACCACCACTTTTCTTCTCCCAATACAGTACTAATCTAATCCTCGTTTTGTTCTACAAATGGCTTATCGTCATAGAATATATTTAATGTATCGAAATCTTTTTAGCTGACAGATGCTAAATATTTGTCCATCACTCTTCAAGTCTTTTAGCATAATAAAGTATGTGCTTATTGTAAGTATGCGGCTCTTCTAGGATATCCTCTTAGAAAAGCATTGTTTTAAATTTTCTTGCATTTAACTTTATCAAGATAAATAAAATTTGGCCAGTATACTGTTGAGATCTAGTTAATTTAAAAAACAGCCCCCTCTTTTTTCTTTATCGTTTTCTATGGTTATTAAGCTTATGTATACTCTGACAACATGATGCAAGTATGTTGTGTTACTGATATAATTTTGAAGAATTTGTGAATTCACCGTTTTATTGAATCAGCGGAAACGTGAACATATATTGTACATGTTGCCTGGAGAGCAAGTCATCCAATAATCAACTAAATAAACTAGGAAACAACGTAAACCAGGAAACAACGTAAACTAGGAAACCAAATAAACAGGAAACTACATAAACTAGGCAACAATTATTTTAGGTAACCAATAAGCCGAACTGCAAATCCAATAGTTACCAAACCTTTGTCGATAGAATAAGTGGGGCACTACTCAAACTACAAACATTTTTCTCGCTATGGTCAAATTGCAAAACTATCTATTATCCTTCACCTATTTTCCTCTTTATCTTTCGTATAAGTCATTGTTTTATGCCACAAGTAATCTTCATATGCGAATAACCTCTCATGTGTTGCTTCAGCATTAACTCAAACAGTAGGTTGAATGCCTTGTCTCAGATAATTGATCCATATTTTCAAATAGACATTGTCTCATGTGGATTTGTGAAGGGATCTCTCTTTTAATGAAGCTTAGGAGAGGTATTTGGCTCATGGCTTAATGGAATGGAAGTAGGACCTCTGGTTTAATCAAGGAGTGTAAGGATGATTTTGTCTTTTTGATTGTTGAAATTGCTTAATTGCTGGACTTCAAAAGAATTTTTTATTGTATTTATAATTTAATTATGTATGAAACCTTGATTGATACCTTTTCTTTAAAAACAATATATATATATATATATATATAGGGGACTGCTCAAATGAGACCCCTCTTATAAAGAGACCCTCTCTTATAATGAGTCCCTCTCATATTTCTTGTATTCTAAAGGGCCCCGCTAGGGGCACCCAATACGAAAAAGGCTTATAATTCTACCCTCTATCCATTCATCAAAAAAAAATTTAAAAAAAATATTTTTTTTATAAAAAAAATGATATGTGGCAACAGTTTTTTTAATTTTTTTTATGAATGAATAGAGGGTAGAATTATAAGATTTTTTCGTATTGGGTGCCCCTGTCGGGGCCTTTTAGAATGGATGAAATATGAGGGGGACTCAATATAAGAGAGGGTCTCATTTGAGCACCTCCCTATATATATATATATATGCTAGCGTTCAAATAGAAACCAACCTTAGAATAGAAACTAGAAACGTACACTAAATAAATTATATTTCATTTATTTTAATGGCCCCGCTAGGGGCACCTTCACAAAAAACTTATAAATTCTTGGCTCTATTCAACAAAATAATAAAAATAATAAAAATAAAAGTTACTGTTCACGTGCCACGTCATCACGTGAACAGTAACTTTTTTTAATTTTTTATTATTTTTATTTTTTGTTGAATAGAGCCAATAATTTTAAACGTTTTTTGTATTGGGGTACCCCTAATTTGGTCATTAGATTAGCTTGAAATATTTAATTTAGGTTTAGTTTCTAGTTTCTATTCTAAGTTAGTTTCTATTAGAACAAGACCCTATATATATATATTTAAGAGCTTGATATATTTCTTGTTTATAATGGTTTATTTGTGGTTGAAGTTTGTTATATATAGTATCTGATCAAAGTATGTTTGGGGTGTATTGTGTATGTAAGACAACAGGTTAAGGTTATCAATAAAACAAAAAAAAATATTATAAAAAAACTAAAAGCGTCGGCATTTTTGTTAAGCAGTAGATATATATACTTATAGGGTCGGTGTTTCAGGTAACCGACGCTTATGCCCATATCTATAGCGTTGGTATTTCAGGTAACTGACCCTTATGCCTATACTTATAGCGTCGCCTAAATAATCAATGCAACATGCCCATACCTTTAGTGTCGCTTGCATGTACTACGCACTAGACCGATGCTAAAAGTATGTTTTGGCCAACGCTATAGACCCTTTTTGTACTAGTGCGAACAACACTAATATTTATAAATATTTCAAATTATAATGATTTGATCTTATTATGTATTAACTATTCGAGATATTACATAATAGAAAAGTTGAGAATGTGTTAATGGAACTAGATTTTTATCCCGTGTAAGGCACATACATGTTCTAAATACGTATAAATTATTATTTTTCTCTAAAGGATATGACGTATCTGCATGCTAATGATACAATAAATGAGTTATATGATCGTTGATCTTTTGTTGTGAGATTAATGATTCGCTGGCTTGTTTAAGTGTTATTCTTATATATACTACGATTCGATGTTTGTTATATTAATTATTTTGTGTGTTTGTCTATTAAAGATGTGATTGATAAATTTTATTATAGTTAATGTTAATACAAATTTTATTATATTTATATACATTTAAAGGTTTCTTTTTTGTATTGATTTGAATTTATTTGTATCATGTAAACATAATACTTAAAGTATGACATAAGTTATATATACTTTATTGTATCGAAGGTATGGATGATCCATGCACATGCATATTTGATATATAAATATTTTTCTTGTGATATTTTTTATAATATTTAATTCATAAATATTTACAGTAATACTAAACAGTAGTATAATGAGATATGATATATGTTAGCGAATATTATCACGTATTATTATATAACCACATAAATGTATATATATATATATATAGAGAGAGAGTCTTGCTCCATTGAGAACCTCTTATTATGAGAACTATGAGAACCCATGTCATGATGATGTCATAAATATAATTTTTTTTTGGGAAAAAAATATTTTTTTGGAAAAAATTCTGGGAAAAAAATTCTGATGTCATATTGACGTCATACTGGCGATTTTTTACAAAATCTGGTGATTTTTTACAAATTTGGTGATTTCGTAAATAATCACCAGATTTCGTAAAAAATCACCAGAATGACGTCAGCATGACATTAGAATTTTTTTCCCCAAATTGTTTTCAAAAAAAAATTATTTTAAAAAAAAAATAAAAAAATATATATTTATGACATCATGATGATGTCATCAGGAGGTGGGGTTAGTGTGTGTGAGGGTGTATGTTATTAGTGTGGATGCCCCTAGCGGGGCCATTAGATTAGATTAAAATGATGGTATGAGATTAGATCTCATATCTCACCAAAATAAGAGGTTCTCACTTGAGCAAAAACCTATATATATATATATATATATATATATATATATATGTATTTATGTATATATATTCATGTATGTATGTATGTATGCATGTATATATAAATATGCATATTAATTATGAAATGATTAATAGACTAAAACTAGTGAAAAATAAATAGATTATACAACATAAATGTATGTATGCATGTATAACTAATAATTATATATTAATGAATATTAGATATTAATATATAATAAATATGTTAATGTTAAAAGATCAAATAACCCTAAAAATAAGGGTAAAATGGTACATGAAATAAATTGCTCAGCAAATCTCCTTATTGTTGCATTAGATATATAATAATAGATTTGATCCCCAACTTCTTGCTCATTGATCACGTAGATAAAACGAGTAAAATTTGATATTTTTTTGAATAATCAGGCTTATAGCCTTACAATTGAGTATCTGTTCTAAAAAAATTTTCGGGTTGAGCCAGAATCGAATCCAGATCCCGGGAAAATAGAGGATAAACCCTTATCACTTGGGCTATCCAATCGTACTCGGTAAAATTTGATATTTAGACTTATTGTTAGAATGTATATTTCGTATTAAGTAAGAAATTGAAAACTACTATTGAATTAATTAAACGATTTATGAATCAAGTTGTTTATATTTTTAATAAAGTACTCCCTCTTTCTCTATTGTTTTATAAGACGTTTAGAAGAAATTTTTTTGGTCCAAATTATATGTCGTTCATAGTAAACAAGAAATGAGATTATATAAACTTGGGAAATGCTAACAATAGCCCTAAGGGCTATCGTTAAACATTAAATATTCTCATCTTTTCAACATTGACTTTAGTTATTTAATTGTTTTCTAGTTTTTCAATGTTCTTTTACAACATTAATTTAATATTCCAAGTAATAATAGTGGACCCCCTGCATTCACATTAATTTTCATTAATAAAAAAATCCCAAATTGCTAAATAATTATATTAAAATTTGTACAAACTTGATGTATTAAGTGCAAATTTAACATTTTAAATTCATTTATTTACTTACATTAATGCTTAATCATAGCCCCTAGCATTACCCTATAAACTTTTATTGGTATTGTATTGACAAAAAAGTTAGTACGTAAATTCATACCATCATTAAATATCTATATTAAACTTAAGTGTATGCCAGTATTTTCTCCTCTATATTTTGATCAGCAGTACTTGTTTTTAATTTTAAAAAAAATGAATCTATCTATGTATCTATCTATTCTATTATATTAAAGTCGAAACATTAAAAGTTTGGTTGGTTGGTTGGTACCTATTGAATTTACCTAATTACCCTTACTTAACTATTAACTAAATACATAATTTCCTTTTTCATATTAAACATATTACCTTTTCTATTTGTCACTAACTAATTAATTTCCCTTTTCAGGTAAAGCACAATATCTTTATTATTTTATCTAACTAAAATTTCTCCTTTCTTATAAACACTACAAGCAATTTTGAAAATAACATAATTATATTATAATTACTATTAACCAATCAATTACCTTTTTTAGCCAAAACATGTTACCTTTTCTCTATTCTATAACTAAAATATCTCTTTAACTAAAATATTTTTTTTTTACAAATATATCACGGGGTTCTATTTAATAAATAATAATATTATAATACTAATATTTATCAATTACCCTTTTCAACTAAAACATATAATCTTTTCCCTATTTTATAATTCAAATTCCTTTTTTCTAGAAATATCACGGGCAACATTAATTTCTCAATATCTAAAAACACTACGAACAATTTAATTTAGTGAAATAACATAAATTAAATTATAATTACTATAAACTAATTAATTACCTTTTCCACCTAAAACATGTTTCTTTTTTAATTTTCTCTAACTAACATCTCACTTTTTTCAGTTAAATCACGGCATTCAAAATTATAATTTTATAAGTACTTATAATTAAACGATTACCTTTTTGAATACCTTTTTCACCTAAAACGTATCATATTTTCCATATTTTATAATTCAAATTCCTTTTTTCTAGAAATATCATGGGCAACATTAATTTCTCACAATCTAAAGACATTACGAACAATTTAATTTAGTGAAATAACATAAATTAAATTATAATTATTATAAACTAATCAATTACCTTTTTACCTAAAACATGTCATCTTTTTAATTTTCACATTAAATTTTCTATTTTCTCTAAATAAAATCAATCTTTTTTCAATTATATCACGGACGGTTCTATTTAATAAAATAAAATAACAATATTATAATGTTAATAATTAACCGATTAAGTTTAAGCTAAAATTTATCATCTTTTCTATATTTTCTAACTAAAATATCTCTATTCTTTAAAATATCACGGGCAACACTAATTTTTCCTTTTCTTAAAACTTTACGAGCAATTTTATTTAGAAAAATAACATAATTGAATTATAATTACTATAAACTAATCAATTACCTTTTTCACCTAAAACATGTTTCCTTTTTAATTTTCTATAACTAACACCTCACTTTTTTCAGTTAAATCACAGCATTCTATTTAATAAAATAAAATTATAATTTTATAAGTACTTATAATTAACCGATTACCTTTTTGAACTAAGATGTATTATCTTTTCAATATTTTCTAACTAAAATCCCTCTTTTCATAGAAATATAACGGATAACATTTATAAATTTTTTTTTGCTAATTAACATTTATATAATTATTATCAAATCATCTCATTTAAAAATTTAAACCTCCAAAATTCATATTTTAAAAAAAAGTAAATCGAATTAATAAAGCATATCATATAATATTAAAAGAAATCCGTGCATCGCACGGGTTTTAAGCTTACTATTATATAAAAGCCGAAACATTAAAAGTTTTGGTACCTGTTTTTTGGTTTTTAGTGAATTTACTTATTTACCATTCATTAAAAAAATATATTTAATATCTATACTATTAAAATAGTAAAATAAATTATAACATAAAATAATTAATGGTAATTACTAATTAGTCGAATGCCTTTTTTCACATTTACTTTTAGTTGAAGATATTACATTTTATAAACACCTAAAAAATTAATCGTATCATATCTTCCAATCATTAATATTTCACTAGCTTATAACCCGTGCGATGCACGGATTTTTGTTGATATATAATAAATTTTATTTTATATTACATTTTTCTAAAAATTTAATGGTCACTATTCGTAATACGAATTTCTATTATATTTTGTTACTGATTATATGATATGGTGTGATATTTCTGGGTATATATTAATTATTGCTAGATATGAATTGATTGAAAAATATGATATGATTGAGGTTTTTTAGGTATTTATAAAAGGTAATATCTTCAACTAAAAGTAAATGTGAAAAATGCAATCGACTAATTACCTTTAATTGTATTATGTTATTATTTATTTTGGGTGTTTTAATAGTATAGATATCATATGTATTTTTCTTTATAATGAAGGGTAAATAAGTACATTCACGAAATACCAAAAAACATATACCAAAAAATAGATACCAAAATTTTTAATGTTTCGGGTATTATATAATTATTAATTAATTTTAATTTAATATAATTTTAATATACTCATATTTACGGATTATACTAATGTTTCTTTATTATAAACAACGTATGTAGATTTTTAATATATTTTATTAACAATTGAAAAATATGGTGTGATATTTTCGGGTATATATTAATGATTGTAAAATTATTTTTAAATTAAAAAGGTAACGTGTTTTAATTCGAAAGAAAATATTAATGAAGATTAGTTTTAAATTAAAAAGGTAACGTGTTTTAATTCGAAAGGAAATATTAATGATTGGAAGATACATTGATGTTTTTAGGTGTTTATAAAAAGGTAATATCTTCAATTAAAAGTAAATGTGAAAAAAGGCAAGCGACTACTTATCATTAATTATATTATGTTATTATTTATTATAGGTGTTTTAAAAGTATAAATAATATATATATATTTTAATAAATGGTAAATAAATAAATTCACGAAGTACCAAAAAACAGGTACCAAAACTTTTAATGCTCCGAAATTTATATAATAGTAAAATATTAACGAAGATTATTTTTAAATTAAAAAGGTAACGTGTTTTAATTCGAAAGGAAATATTAATGATTGGAAGATACATTGATGTTTTTAGGTGTTTATAAAAAGGTAATATCTTCAATTAAAAGTAAATGTGAAAAAAGGCAAGCGACTACTTACGATTAATTATATTATGTTATTATTTATTATAGGTGTTTTAAAAGTATAAATATCATATATTTATTTTTCTTTTTAATAAAGGGTAAATAAGTAAATTCACGAAGTACCAAAAAATTATAGGTGTTTTAAAAGTATAAATATCATATATTTATTTTTCTTTTTAATAAAGGGTAAATAAGTAAATTCACGAAGTACCAAAAAACTGTTACAAAAAAACAGGTACCAAAACTTTTAATGTTCCGGTAATGTTTCAGAATTTATATAATAGTATAGATTTTGGTTTTTATATAATAGTATAGATTAAGTAATTTTAATTTAATTTAATTTTAATATATTCATGTTTACGGATTATACTAATGTTTCCTTATTATAAACAACGTATGCAGATTTTTAATATATTTTATTAACAATTGAACAATATGGTATGATATTTTCGGGTATATATTAATGATTGTAAAATTAGTTTTAAATTAAAAAGGTAACATATTTTAATTCGAAAGAAAATATTAATGAAGATTAGTTTAAAATTAAAAAGGTAACATTTTTTAATTCGAAAGGAAATATTAATGATTGGAAGATACATTGATATTTTTAGGTGTTTATGAAAGGTAATATCTTCAATCAAAAGTAAATGTGAAAAAAGGCAAGCGACTACTTACCATTAATTATATTATGTTATTATTTATTATAGGTGTTTTAAAAGTATAAATATCATATTTTTTTTTAATAAAGGGTAAATAAGTAAATTCACGAAGTACCAAAAAACTGGTACCAAAAATCTGGTACCACTAATTACCATTAATTATATTATGTTAAAATTTATTTTAGGTCTTTTAATATATATTTTTCTTTATAATGAAGGGTACATAAGTAAATTCACGAAGTACCAAAAAACAGGTACCAAAAAACAGGTACCAAAACTTTCAATGTTTCAGAATTTATATAATAGTATAGATTTCGAATTAAAACACGTTACCTTTTTGTTTTATAAGGAAACATTAGTATAATTCTTCATTAAAAAGAAAAATATATTCGATATTTATACTATTAAAATAGCTAAAATAAATAATAACATAAAATAATTAATGTTAATTAGTCGATTGCCTTTTTCGCATTTACTTTAATTGAAGATATTACCTTTTATAAACAACTGAAAACATCAATCGTATCATATCTTTCAATCATTAATATTTCCTTTCGTATTAAAACACATTACCTTTTTGATTTAAAACTAATATTATCACACCATAATTTTCAATTATTTAATAAAATATATTAAAAATCCCTATACGTTATTTATAACAAGGAAACATTAGTATAATTCGTAAACATGAGTATATTAAATTATATTGAATTAAAATTAAAAAGTCATTAAAAATAATGATTACATAATTGTAATATTGAATAAAATTTATAAAATAATAAAATAAACACCATATCAATAAATTTTATTTATAACATAATAAAATTTTATTATAATTTTATAAATTTATATCTTCCAATCAGTAATATTTTCTCCTAATTTAAACACTTTGACTTTTAATTTAAAACATAATCTTGCAGTAATTAATATATACCCAAAAATATTACACTATATCTTCTAATCACTAACAAAATATAATAGAAATTCGTATACTACGAATAATGACCGTTAGATTTTTAGTAAAAAATCAGAATCATTAGATATAATGATTAGATATATTATATGATTAAATTAATTTAATAAAATTTCAAGGTTTGAATTCCATCAACTACATATTTATTTTAAAATTTTATAATATAAGTTTTAAGCTATGCATATCATTAATTAATTTTTTATTAAATAATTTAAGTTAAAATTAAAATAAAATATTAATTATTATTATTTAAAAATGTAATGGTAACATAAAATAAAATTTATTGTATATCAAAAGAAATCCGTGCATCGCACGGGTTATAAGCTAGTTCTATTATATTAAAGCCGAAACATTAAAAGTTTGGTTGGTTGGTTGGTACCTATTGATTTTAATAATTTACCCTTACTTAATTAGATAAAATATTTTTTTATATTTTATCTAACTAAAATTTTTGCTTTACTAATCAATTTCCTTTTTCAATATATCAGGTTAAACATGTTACCTTTTATTTACTTTTTAATAACTAAGCAGTTTCCTTTTTAAAGTAAAATAAAATATCTTTTATATTTTATCTAAACTAAAAAACATATTATAATTACTATTAACTAATTAATTAATTTTTTCATTCAAATTATATTTTCTCTTTTCTCTAACTAAAATATCTCTTTTTCCAATTATATCACGGGTTACCTTTTAAAAATCTTCTTTTATATTTTATTTAACTAAAATTTTTACTTTACTAATCAATCTACTTTTTCAGGTTAAACATGTTACTTTTTTTTAATAACTAAACAGTTTCCTTTTTCAAATAAAATATAATATCTTTCATATTTTTTCTAATTAAAAAACAAATTATTTCCTTTTTCAAGTTAAACATGTTACCTTTTCTTTCCTTTTAAATAACTAAGCAGTTTCCTTTTTCAAGTAAAGTAAAATATCTTTTATATTTTATCTAAACTAAAAAACATATTAAAATTACTATTAACTAATTAATTAATTTTTTCATTCAAATTATCTTTTCTCTTTTCTCTAACTAAAATATCTCTTTTTACAATTATATCACGGGTTACCTTTTAAAAATCTTCTTTTATATTTTATTTAACTAAAATTTTTACTTTACTAATCAATCTACTTTTTCAGGTTAAACACATTACCTTTTTTTAATAACTAAACAGTTTCCTTTTTCAAATAAAATATAATATCTTTCATGTTTTTTTCTAATTAAAAAACAAAATAACATTAAAAGTTTGGTTGGTTGGTACCTATTGATTTTACTAATTTACCCTTACTTAATTATAGATAAAATATTTTTTTTATATTTTATCTAACTAAATTTTTGCTTTACTAATCAATTTCCTTTTTCAGGTTAAACATGTTACCTTTTCTTTCCTTTTTAATAACTAAGCAGTTTCCTTTTTAAAGTAAAATAAAATATCTTTTATATTTTATCTAAACTAAAAAACATATTATAATTACTATTAACTAACTAATTAATTTTTTCGTTCAAATTATCTTTTCTCTAACTAAAATATCTATTTTTCCAATTATATCACGTGTTACCTTTTAAAAATCTTCTTTTATATTTTATTTAACTAAAATTTTTACTTTACTAATCAATCTACTTTTTCAGGTTAAACATGTTAACTTTTTTTTTAATAACTAAACAGTTTCCTTTTTCAAATAAAATATAATATCTTTTATATTTTTTCTAATTAAGAAACAAATTATTTCCTTTTTGAGGTTAAACATGTTACATTTTCTTTCCTTTTTAATAACTAAGCAGTTTCCTTTTTAAAGTAAAATAAAATATTTTTTATATTTTATCTAAACTAAAAAACATATTATAATTACTATTAACTAATTAATTAAATTTTTCATTCAAATTATCTTTTCTCTAACTAAAATATCTCTTTTTCCAGTTATATCACGGGTTACCTTTTAAAAATCTTCTTTTATATTTTATTTAACTAAAAATTTTACTTTACTAATCAATCTACCTTTTCAGGTTAAACATGTTACCTTTTTTTTTAATAACTAAACAGTTTCCTTTTTCAAATAAATTATAATATCTTTTATATTTTTTCTAATTAAAAAACAAATTATTTCCTTTTTCAGGTTAAACATGTTACATTTTCTTTCCTTTTTAATAACTAAGCAGTTTCCTTTTTCAAATAAATAAAATATCTTTTATATTTTATCTAAACTAAAAAACATATTATAATTACTATTAACTAATTAATTAATTTTTTCATTCAAATTATCTTTTCTCTTTTCTCTAACTAAAATATCTCTTTTTCCAATTATATCACGGGTTACCTTTTAAAAATCTTCTTTTATATTTTATTTAACTAAAATTTTTACTTTACTAATCAATCTACTTTTTCAGGTTAAACATATTACCTTTTTTTTAATAACTAAACAGTTTCCTTTTTCAAATAAAATATAATATCTTTTATATTTTTTCTAATTAAAAAACAAATTATTTCTTTTTTCAGGTTAAACATGTTACCTTTTCTTTCCTTTTTAATAACTAAGCAGTTTCCTTTTTCAAGTAAAATAAAATATCTTTTATATTTTATCTAAACTAAAAAACATATTATAATTACTATTAACTAATTAATTAATTTTTTCGTTCAAATTATCTTTTCTCTTTTCTCTAACTAAAATATCTCTTTTTCCAATTATATCACGGGTTACCTTTTAAAAATCTTCTTTTATATTTTATTTAACTAAAATTTTTACTTTACTAATCAATCTACTTTTTCAGGTTAAACATTTTACCTTTTTTTTAATAACTAAACAGTTTCCTTTTTCAAATAAAATATAATATCTTTTATATTTTTTCTAATTAAAAAACAAATTATTTCCTTTTTCAGGTTAAACATGTTACCTTTTCTTTCCTTTTTAATAACTAAGCAGTTTCCCTTTTCAACTAAAATAAAATATCTTTTATATTTTATCTAAACTAAAAAATATATTATAATTACTATTAACTAATTAATTAATTTTTTCATTCAAATTATCTTTTCTCTTTTATCTAACTAAAATATCTCTTTTTCTAATTATATCACGGGTTACCTTTTAAAAATCTTTTTTTATATTTTATTTAACTAAAATTTTTACTTTACTAATCAATCTACTTTTTCAGGTTAAACATGTTACCTTCTTTTTAATAACTAAACAGTTTCCTTTTTCAAATAAAATATAATATCTTTTATATTTTTTCTAATTAAAAAACAAATTATAATTACTGTTAACTAATAAAATAATTTTTTCTCTTTTCTCTAACTAAAATATTAAAAATATGTATACATTGTTTATAATAAGGAAACATTAGTATAATCCGTAAACATGAGAATATTAAATTACATTAAATTAAAATTAAAAAAATATTAAAAAAATGATTATATAAAAACATAATTGTAATATTAAATAAAATTTATATAATATAATAAAAGAAACATGTGCATCACACGGGCATTGAAAGTTTGTCCGTTCGATCTTTAGCACGGTCATACTAACTATTAAAATAAATAGTAAAATAATATAATTAGTGATAATTAGTCGATTGCCTTTTTTTAATTAAAAGAGGTTTACTTTTAATTGATTGATTATATTACCTTTTATAAACACCTAAGATATCGTATCTTCAAATCAATAATATTTCTTTCTAAATAAAACACGTTAACTTTTATTTTAAAATATAATCTTACAATAATTAATATATACCCAAAAAAATAACACACTATCATCTAATCACTAACAAAAGATAATAGACATATATATACAACGAATAATGACCGTTATATTTTTAGTAAAAAATCAGAACCATTAGATCTAATGATTAGATATTTATATGTTTAAATTAATTTACTAAAATTTCAAGGTTCGAATTTTGTCAGACATATTTTTTTAAAAAATTTATAATATAAATTTTAAACCACATAATTTTGCAATCATTAATGTATACCGAAAAATATTAAACCATTTTACTGTTAGATTTTTATTAATTAATAAGAACCGTTAGATGTAATTATAAGATATATTTTATGATTAAAGTATTTTACTAAAAATTCAAGTTTCGAATCCCGTCAACGACATATTTAACTTAAAATTCTATAATATTGTAAATTTTAAATCATGATTAACTAAATTTATATTAAATTATATTAAATAATATTAAAATAATTTTTACAAAATAATGATTATATAAAAATATAATTATAGCATAAAATAAAATTTATATAACATATTAAAAGAAACCCGTGCATTGCACGGGTTATAAGCTAGTACTATTATATTAAAATCGAAACACTGAAAGTTTGTCGGTTTGGTTTTCGGTTTGGTTATCCTAATTATAAAAATAAATAATGATATAATACAATTAATGGTAATTGACAATTTCCATTTTCACATATTATCTTTTATAAACACATAAAAACATCAATCGTACCATATCTTCAAATCATTAATGTTTCCTTTTTAATTAAAACACGTTACCTTTTTTATTTAAAACTAATCTTACAATCATTAATATATACCCGAAAATATACCATCATATTTTCCAATTATTAATAAAATATATTAAAAATTCATATACATTGTTTATAATAATGAAACATTAGTTTAATCAGTAAACATGAGTATATTAAATTATATTAAATTAAATTAAAAAATTATTAAAATAATAATTATATAAAAACATAATTGTAATATTAAATAAAATTTAATAAACACCTAAAATATCGTATCTTTCTATCAGTTTAAAAGATGATTACTTTTAATTGAAGATATTACCCTTTATAAACACCTAAAATATCATATCTTCTCCTGGAAAAAAAATATCATATCTTCCGATCATTAATATTTCTTTTCTAATTAAAACACGTTACCTTTTAATTTAAAACATAATTTTGCAATCATAATATTTCAATCATTAATATTTATTTTCTAATTAAAACATGTTACCTTTTAATTTAAAACATAATCTTGCAATCATTAACATATACCGAAAAATATCACACCATATCTTTCAATCACTGATGATAAGTGGATTTTATATCCACTTGGAACATTCTATATCGGCTTAAATTGATTGTGTTTTGGACTCAAGTTTGTGTAGTTTTGATGTGTTTTGTGTAGTTGTGCAGGTTTGCAAGAATATCTAAGCTTTTGTCGTTTTTGGAGATTTAATTGATTAAAATTCGGATTTTCCGGGAAGGCTGCGCAGCTTATACTGTTTTGGCCATATCTGGAGTTCTAGAAGTCCGTTTTCAGCGATCTTACTGCCCACGCGAAGCTTGAGAGATTTTCTACAACCTGGGAAAGGAAACAAGTGCAAGGGACGTGTTGAATAAAGTCGCGCACGTGATCTTGTTAAAGAAGGCTGGGAATTTACTGTTTTGCCTTTTTTCTAATTCTAATTGTATTCTGGGCAGTTTTGGGTACCTTCTTTAAATCCTAATTGTAATAGAAGGCAATTTCTTGCTAGGCAAGATTTGTAGAGCCTATTTAAACACATCCTACCATTGTAAATCATAACAATTCATAGCTAACAATTCATAGCTAACAATTCATAGCTTTTAATTGTATCAAGGTACTTTCGATCTTCAATTCTTTCTTCAATATTATGTTTTCATTCATTATCATCATTATTATTATGTTTTCTTTATTAAATATGCGTAACTAATTCTCTAATCTGAGGATTGGGTAGTATTCCTTGGTATTCATGCATGCTTGATTACATGATTTTCTGCTTTGCTGATCTGTTAATGAGATCTTAACACAATTAGGGGAGTCATGAACCTTTGATTGTATTCTAGGGATTGTAATAAGCTTGGGAGAGAAGTTGCAATCTTAGTACATGATTTAACAGACATAATTTGAATATTAGATCGGGAGATTGATAGGAGAATTGTGAGACATATAATTCTTGGCACTTAACAGTTTATAGATATACTTTGATTGTATCACGGGAGTGACAATTAGGGTGTAGCTGTAGGCACTATATTGTAACCTGGGAGGGTATAGTATAACTTTAGAAGAATTGTTTTCGGCAAGGTAGGAACACAGATATCACATTAATATTGAGCATGTATTGAGACCAAGTGAAGAACCCCAGTTCTTAGATTGTTTTCCCATATATTTGAATCTCAGTTTAAAATCAATTCTTGGTGCTTATAATTAGTTCTTAGTTTAATTTAGTTTATAAACAAACCAAACATTCTTCTACACTTCTAAATTGTGAGAGATAAGAAACTTGAACTTGATATTACGTTCAGTCCTTCCCTGCGAACGAACACATAAAAATACTACTAACAACTGATAAAAAAATATAATAAAAATCTGTATACAACGAATAATTACCTTTAGATTTTTAGCAAAAAATCATAATCGTTAGATCTAATGATTAAATATTTTATATGATTAGTTACGTTACAAAACATTCAAGATTTGAATTTCGTCAACGACATATTTAATTTAAAATTTCGTAATATAAGTTTTAAATCTTGCATATCATTAACTAAATTTACATAAATTATTTAAATTAAAATTAAATTATTATTAAAAAAATAATTATATAAAAATGTAATTATGACATAAAATAAATTTATTTCATATCAAAAGAAACCCGTGCATCGCACGGGTTATAAGCTAGTAGTTTATTAAAGCATAAACACAAAAAATGCTTAGCAAAACAATAATAAAATGGGTCATTTGGAAAATCTGAATATAAACTCCTTAATGCATGATTAAAATTTCTGAACGGTTGAGAAATCTGAATTCTGAATAAATAATTCTATTTGGCAAAAAAATATAATAAAAAGAGCTGAATGATTTCTTTTCTTATATTATTACCATTTTAAGTAAATGTAACATTATCATATTCTTATAATTGTATCATCATAACAAAATATTACGAGTAAATATAAGTCAAAACAATTTCAAAAAATTTAAAGATATAGTAATTTAATATTATAATTATCATACATATATAGTTAAATTTACTAAAAATTATCTTATAAGTATATATATAATTCACTTAAAAAATTAATCAAAAAAATATTGTTTCAAACGTCAAAGTAAAAAAAAACAGAGTTCAAATCATATGGGGAATAATTTTGGGTGGATGCCCAAAATGCCTTTCTTTTTAAGGAATGAGTCTAAAATACCAATTCCTATTTCGTCCCATTGTGGACTTTGTCTCGTAGTGGACTGGATAATTAACATAATTATCTATTGGGCCTACTTTTTGAAAAAGCAAATGGCATGACACATATTACTAGCCTGAGGTTCGTTACTTCCTAATCCAATAATACTACCGATATGGTTTTTTAAACCGTCAATTTCTTGACTGTTTCTAATGTAGAAACTATAATGTTGTTCATTCATCATTTCTAAACTGATATAGAATTCTCTAAGTCGGTCTAGTCTGTTGTTATTGATATCTAGACATGTCAGATCTATTATTCTAGTGAAGAAGTCTTCATCATTAAGGCTAATGGTTTCGCCATTAATGGTTAAGCTCCAGGGGAGCATTACTAACCTTCGATTATTGCTAATCATAATCAAAATTGCTAGATATATAAAAGAGTATATAGCTTTGTTTAGAACAGGGTTAAGAGTTTCACCAGGTTCTTCAATGATCTTATCCTTACAGTGATTATCTGATCATTAAAACTTCATTTCTTCTTCAAATATTCTAGTCTTTATTTTCTATCTTCAATCCAACGAGCGGCGTTTCCCTAACGGCCTCCTGCCTTGCGGTACTCCCTTATGCTCTCAAGCGGACTCCAGAATAACAAGAATATAACCAAGAATCTTTTAGAGAAAAGACTTTTTATTGATCATATAATACGTTACAGATATAGACTCATTATGAGCCTGTTACACTCGTAACCCCGTAGGGTTTTTACTCACTCATTCTAGATTATTTGAAAGCTTTTTGTACAGTGTCTAAGCTTTGCTGAATTTTTAGATGCCTAATACTAAAAACTTAACCCGCCTTTTATAGAATAAGGTCGAGGATCTATACAAAATACCTTACGTAACTGCATACGTATTTTGCATATAATTGGTGCACTAGCATCTGAAGAGATAAGATTTTCTTATCTTTCTTGTCTGGTGCTGTATTAAAACGATGTCCACAGAAGAAAAGTATATTCGTTTCTGAAAACGATGTCCACTAGAGCAACTTCGTCTTCTTGCTTAAAGTAGATTCTTTCTACTTTATTCCTCCTCCATTGCTTTTTCTTTTCCTTTGCTAGTGGTGGGACTATCTTGACAGTATGGACAAAGATAGCTTTCGTCGGCACCTGTCTTTTTTATTATTCGAGCACTTACTTTACAGAATTCTGGGTAGTGGCAATCGAATATTAATTGGATTTTAGTTATACGCCTTTTGCATGCACCTAAAGTCTCTTTATCTTCCTGGCTCATTGCAGTGTGAGTCATGGAGGTCATAATGAAATTTGAAGATGAATAATATATCTTCACCTTATCGTTTTCTTTTATGCAGAGAATCTTCTCTAGAATGGCTGCATATTTGTGGATGGCTATTTGCTTCAAGTCTTTCTTCTCCAGCGTGACTGGTTTTGATTCACTTGGAGTGTAGCTCCTTTCTTTAACAATTCCTAGCTGGACATAATAAAATGGCTTAGCTAGACTGTCGTCATAGTCTTCATCCCAGAACGGTAGTGCTGATTGAACTTTGATGAAGATTTCTTTTGCTGGATTCTGAACACACTTTGTTCTGAATTTTTTGACTGCTTCCCTGAAAGGTTTCGAAAAACTGCCAATTTCTAGCAAATTATTGGATGGGTAAATTAGACTAACTAACCCATTAACATAAGCATCATATACTATCTCAGCATCTGAGTTAGGATAAAAATTGAAATAACTTATGTTTGTTTTATCCGTGGTAAAGAACTTATGATTCACGAATTCTTGTTCCATAGCACTTCTTCCCAGTTCATAGAAGTAGCTGAAACTGTCGTAGATGGTCTCTCCACTATCGTCGTTAAAATCTATGATTAGATTCTCTGACCTTACTTTTCCTAACACCTTTTGAGAAGATGCCGGCTTTTTCAACGCTTGTTTGAAGGTTGGCTTCAAAGCGTCTGCAGAACTGATAAGACATAGAGGTGGCTTCATCATTTCTATGGTATAGAGATCAGCAGATATTCTTACTTCTTGGAAGTCCTTGAATTTCTTGTGTGAAACTCCTGAAATTCCTGATACCGCAAGATTTGCAATTGCCCAGTTGTTATAGATTCCTGGATTGGGACCATTATAAACAACATAATAATTCTTGCTGGTAATACCGAAAGGTTTTACAAAAGATTGCTCTTTTGATTTTTGTGGGATTTGAATTCCCCCATTGGGTCTTAGATTTAAATCTAAAGATTCTCCCAATGTTATAGAGGTTTGTACCTCAGTTATGCTTTTTACCAAAGCATCAGGTTTCAACGGATTTGTTGAATCTTTACTAGGAGCCGTTTGCTCTGGATTAGCCACTTCTTGACTCATTTCTGAGGAAGGTGAAGTGATGACCTTTTGTTGCGAGGTCTGGGCCTCGGTTTGGATTTTTGCCAAATCCACAGGCGTCAATGGATTTGAGTTGCCTTTACCGGTAGCCGTTTGCTCCGGGCTAGTTTCTACTTCACTTGTTACTGAGGAAGGTGTAGAAATAACCTTTTGTTTTTCAGGAAGAGAATACTTCCTTACATACTCTAGTTCTGCCCGAACTAGGTGTAATTCTTCCTGAATAATTTGAAACTTCTTCAGGAGGATGGCTTCTTTAAGCGCTAATTGCTCTATGGAAGTATCCATAGTTTATCTCAAAAGAAAGAGATTATTATAGAGCAGGGCTCTCTGATCTAAGCAAAAGATCTTTGGTGTATAGAGGATGTTTAGTGTTTGGTGTGATTTTCAAATGCTGAGTTCCTCTTCTATTTATAGGCCTGAAATGCCTTGGATACCTGCAAATAAGATGTGACATTATCCTGTAGAGTTTTTATGTCATACCTTTTCATTTTGCTGATATTCTATGGTTAAGAAGTCGGCAAGACAATTCTTAACTCCACTAAGGTGTTCAACCTCAAAGCAATATCTGGAAAACCATTGCTGCCATCGCACAAGTCTTCCTTGCTTGTTATCTCCTTCAATTCTCAATTTAAGGAAATAAGTAAAATTCTTATTATCTGTCCTGACAATAAATTTAACAAGGGTTAGATAAATAGAGAATTTTGTAATAGCTCTTTTGATTGCCAAGTATTCTTTCTCATTTGAATGATATCTTGTTTCTGCGTCTTTAAAGCTTCCTGATGCGTATCGGCATATTAATTCTTTTTCGTCAGAATTAACAGCTTTGAGAACTCCTCCCCAATGATTATCGGATGCGTCTGTCTCTACGATAAGCTTGTCTTCGGGCTCTGGATGAAAGAGCTTTGGAAAACTTACTAACTACTTCTTAATTTTCTTAATATAAGAAGTGTCAGATTCTATCCATTTCCATGGATTTTCCTTCTTGAGCTTAGCCTGCAAAGGTGATCTTAAAGCTGCAAGTTTAGGAATATAATCAGATGCATAAGTTAGTATACCTAAAAATCTTTGCAACTGTTTTTTGTCTTCTATCTGATCTGGAAACTTATGAATATGTTCCAAGATATGATTTTGAGGACAGTGTGTTCCTTGATCAATTTCTAAACCTAGGAAATTAATACTGATTTTGAAGAGTTGAGCTTTCTTCTTGGATAGGATTATGCCAAGAGTTTCACGTTTCTTCAATACTGCCGCCAAATGTATAAGATGTTCTTTTTCGTTGTTAGAAAATATAAGAATATCATCTACATAAATACAACAAAACTTTTCAAAAGGTCTGAATGCTTCTTGCATATGCCTTTAAAATATTGATGGAGCTTGTTTGAAACCAAATGGTAACACTCTCCACTAAAAATGTCCTTGAGGACATGTAAATGTTGTTAATAGCTATGATTCTTCATCCAACAATACCTGCCAGAATCCTGATTTACAGTCTAATGAACTAAACATTTTCTTACCTCGTATAAGGGCTAGAAGACTGTCCTTATTTGGTAAGTTGTGACCATCTCCTATAGTAAGATCATTTATCTTCTTATAGTTGACAACCATTCTTTTCTTGCCTCTTCATCGTTCAGCTTCATTTTCAACTAAAAATGCTGGTGACATATGAGCTGATTTATTGGGGATGATTACCTTCATCTCAAGTAATTCTTTAATTTGCACTGTAAATTCTTCAACATCCTGGGGAATATATTTCATAGGTTTTACCCTGCAAATATCTTTTGGATTATTAAGTTTGATTGATGCTTTCATCCAATGCTTGGTCTTCTTTGGATCCAATGGATTGTCTGAGCATACTTTATCTAAGAGTTGTTCAATCTTAGATTTCCTGTCAATATCTTGAGATAAATTTGTTAAAACAAAATTCATTTCTTGATACTTTAATAACATATCTCTCCCCCTCTCTAAAAAGTGAATTTTGTTTTGGGAGATGTTAACAGGTGTTACGGGTTTCTTTTTAGAATTTATTTTCTTAGATTCTAATAACTCAGGAAATCTGTTGAGTATTGAACACGGTAAAAGAATACAGAGGGGGGGGGGGGTGAATGGATTCTTGAACTTTTCTTGATTGAGTCTATGTAGCAGATAAGTGCCTGTGTGTGTGGAAGTGAAGGTGCGGATAAATAAACAACACAAGACACAATATCACTTTAATCTAATGTATTATTAGATAAAGGTTGCTACAATCTGTGAATACAAATGGTAGTATTCTCAGCTTCGTTTTTCTCAGAGAGATATGGCTTACAGTGTATGAAAAACTTGACTCACAAAAGTTGCTAAGTTATGAAGTGAGGCTGTGTCCTTATAGAACATGGATACAGCCCACTTACTGCAAATA
This sequence comes from Kitagawia praeruptora, assembly GCA_037693485.1. Classification (NCBI taxonomy): domain Eukaryota; kingdom Viridiplantae; phylum Streptophyta; class Magnoliopsida; order Apiales; family Apiaceae; genus Kitagawia; species Kitagawia praeruptora. Next base: position 137,166,118 of record CM075351.1, on the reverse strand, counting down.
AGGTAGCTAAACAAATTACTTTCTAGTCTGTCTATCCTTTTTGAGTAAGCGTCCAAACGGTTACAGATTTGACTTTGCAAAGCCTGTTTAGATCCACTTCTTTAGCTCCTTGTCTCTTCTATATCTCTCCAAGCTTCCTTGTAGGCTTTCCAGAGCACGTTATAGATTGTGGTCCATAAAGTGCATTGGCTTGTTGCAGGTTTCTGACTTGTACAATTTCTTCAGTATTTTGTCTCCAAGAATGTATTCGAGAAGTGACTAAGTAAGTGATTCGAGAACTAGAATTGACTTGATCGATAACTCTGAGTTCTCGAATACTGTTATAATGACATATCGAACCACTTCTCGAATAGCTCTTTTCCATCAGGATTCCTTGAGTTGTCGAATAGAGCATTTGACTTATCGAATCCTCGAGTTGTCGAATAGCTTTCTGTGTCCTTGAGATATCGAATGGAACTTTGACTTGTTGACTCTTTGAGAACTCGAATACCATCTTGACTTGTTGACTTCTTGAGTTCTCGAATAGAGTAGTGGACATATCGAATCCCTGAGATATCGAATGAGATATCGAACAGTGTATTCAGAGATATCGAATAGTGTCTTGAGATATCGAATCCCTGACTTCTCGAATGCTGGACTTCTCGAATAGACAAATATACTTCTCGAATTGGTACTTAGGCAAATTCTTCATTTCTTCAAATCCCAACTGTGATTATTTGACAGTCTTTAACTCCTTGCTTGAGGCATGAACCTTGGAACTTCTTTCAAGCATTATTCTAGACTCTATTTGTACAATTACACAACTAGGATTTGATGCCTACTACAAGTACAATACAAACAGAAACTCTACAACTAGAGGTTCCCTCATTTAAGAGGTCATGTAAGTAATGCAAAGCATTACAAACAATTAGGCTTGTTATTAGATGTGTACAGGCATGCCTCTGTAACTAAAAATCTCCCCCAAATTGTGAGTGAGACCCTTAGTCACAATTTCATGTCTGATAACAAGCCTAACATACATAAAGATAAAACTTTAAAAGTACAGGTATGTATTTTGATTGAACACATAAATGAAATTACAAGATAAATACTCTTACAGTATGATGAGGTACTAGCCATTTTCTTTTGATTGCATCTCCATTGCTTTGGCTTGTAGATCATCATATGCTTTCTGTTTCCTTTCTTGCAATCTCATCTACTGCTCTCATGATTTCTGTCACAGCATCCAATTCTTCAATCATAATAGAGTTTTTGAAATCTTCAAGCACTGGCTTCAGAATGTTGGCAGGATAGTGACTGAGTAGGTTCATTCTTATATTGACATTGTCTCCATTTCTTCTCCTATACTTCACCACATAGGGATCAAACTGAACTCTACACAATCCCTTTGCCCTTAGCTTTTCTGCTTCAATTTCCAGTCTATCAATTTCTTTCTCCCTTTCTAACCATTTCTCTTAGCAGCCCTTTCTTATCTTCTCAGCATAATCTTTCTTCATTTTCACAAAGTCAATCAATTCCAGCTTCCATACTTTCTCCACCTTGTCTTTAGAATCCAGCAATGCAATGATTCTTTCTATCTCATACAATTTACCCCAATGTTGACAACCCCCTTGTTTGAATTTCATTTCCTTCCCATCAGTGTACTTGATTTCAAGGTGGTCATCCACAATTGCAGCATAGCATATCTTTTGAGCTCTTAGAAATTGCAGTTGCTCTTCATCAAAGTCTTCATCAAGTGGCTGGAGTTTCAATCCTGGAATGATTGTTAGGGCTCTAGATTTGGATAGCTTCACTCTCCTTGCAACATGTTTAAATTTCATCCTCTTGACATGATTGCTTGGCAGAAATCTTTGACCTTGGTTGGTAGACCATAGTAGTATTCCATTAGCAGATTGCTTTCTGAAACATACACATGGTTTCTTGACTTGAATCTTCTTCTCTTCTTGAGGTGGTAAGACAGTTGCAGAAGCCATAGATGTAGATTTTGCTAGGTCACTACTAACAGTATTCACCCTAGACCTAGAGTCTTGTGTTGTGGTGAGGTTACTGCTAGCAGTGCCTAAGGCTTGCTGTCTTCCACTCTTTCTCTCATATGTTTTACCTTGGTCATCATCATCCTTCTTATCCTTGTCTCCCTTTTTCTTCTTGTCTTCATCACCCTTATCTCTCCTGTGATGTCTTCTCCTCCCATCACCTTTGTCTTCAGAATCATCATCCTTATTTCTCCTAGGTTGAGCCATCTCTGGAATTTCACCAGTTGCAATATAGGTTCTGAGGATGTGCAGTGCCTCAGTTTCTTCAGCATTTCTGGCTCCAACCTTCTTCTGTAATTGATCAATGATAGCAATGATCAGTCTGTGATTTCTAGTGGTGAGATCATGGGGAATGACCAATTGCTTGATATCTTCAATTCTGGTGCCAGACTGATAAATGATTGTCCATGGCTTCTTGATCACTTCTGGTAGCCTTGAAGGTTGGTCATTCCTCAAGTCATCAAACAGACTTTTGTTGTTCTCATTCTTCTTTTCTATAAGCTCGAGTATGGCATCTATCTCTGAGTGTTTCAGTTCTTGTAGAGTCTTGTATGTTAGATGCCATATCTTCAATTTGGATATCATCACTATCTCCTTGATCCACAGATTATTGACTTTCTTAGGAATGACAGTGATGCAATCAATCTACTTCTTCAACTCCCTCAGATAGAACTGAGTGTCACCAACCTGTTCCCTTGTGGCTTTCAGAAACTCCAAGAAGGCTTTATCATGATAAACATTGGAGTTAGCAACTTCTTGTAGCTTGGCCTCAGTAACAACTTTAACTTCTACAGGCTTGGCACTCTCAGATATAGAGGTTGGAGGTTTGTCAGATGGCATACTCCCTGCAACCACTGTGGTGGTTATGGATTGCTTTTGTCCTCCTGGAGTAGTGATGTGCACAGTTGGTAGAGTGACAACTGGCAAGATAGATGGAGGCTCATCCACTTTGGATTTTCCTTTGCCAGGCACATTTGCTAGAGACTTTGAAGCCCTTTGTTGACCACCCTCTTTTATTATTATGCCTTTCTCCCCCTTTGCATTTGAGTTCCTTGCCTTCTTCTCCCCCTTAGGCTTGTTGTCAGGCACAGAGGCTGTAGAAATGTCCTTTGGGATTGAAGATTCATCAGGTAGAGGGAGACCCATATGCTTCATCATTGCAGCTAACATGGATTGTTGATGCAGAAGGACATCAGCTGTGGTGGATGCTTGAGTGTTCAACTGATCATTTAGCAGTGCAACCTTTTCTGTAAGATGAGCATTGGTTTTGGTAAGAGTGGCTACCTCCTGTTCAAGAGTGTTCACCTTAGTGAATAACTCATTGGCCTTGAAACCAGATAAAGATTGATCCTGCAGCCTCTTCACTTCATATTTAGACAGTTCATGCACAGGGACATCAGTCACTAGCCTATCTCCATAAAGATTCTTGAACATTATCCTCAGCATGGCATTGGCATCAGTAGTCTGGTCAGATAGATTTTGAAATTGATGCCCCAGACCTGTGACAGTATCCTTTAGCAGAGCTAGCCCATTGTCCATCTTGGTGCAGGTAGAGTTGCAGTGTTTGATATCCTTGACCACACTGTCTAGTTGAGGAAACTTAGCATCAAAGGCCCTCTTGACTTCTGCTACTGAAGTGGCTGTCTTGTCACACACCTTGTTGACTTCAGTTTTGACTCCCTTGCCAAGATAGTGTGCAGCCTTGAGGAAACCCTTGTAGGAATCATTTACAGCTTCATACACTTCACCAGGTGACAGGGATTTTGCATTGGAGCCCAGTGAAGTGATGTATTCCTCCCTGAGATACTGAAGTGCTTCATCGAGAGTAATATCATATTTTCCTTGCAACCAGGCATCTATGTTGCCATCTCTCTCAGCATCATCAATGATCTTTGACTTCTGCACTTCCACATCATCCCTATGGCATAACAGAATAGCCTCATAGTCTGGATTAGGCATGTCTGCAGTGAGAAGGTTATGAGCAATCTTTGTGAACTCAGGAATCTGATCCACAATTAAGCTTTGAAGTGCTTCAACCGTCAATTGTTGTGGAACAGACCCTGATCCTGAAGCACTGTCATGTTGCACAGGCTTCAGCCATTTTGACATGAAGTCAGAGCTAGAGCTAGGCAGGCTAGACTCCTCAGTTACAGATGCAACTTCTGTAACCGGATGGATTGACTCTACTACTGGTGTCACCACAGAAGTGGGATGAATTACACCAGCAGTTGACACAGGCACAGAGTCTCTAGTAAAAACTAGTGGAACCTCTGTGTTTGTGATGGTGTCATTAGGAGATGCCTCAGCATGCATTCCCTCACCATCTAAGTGTGGGTTCTGAGTGGTGAACACAGTGTCATGCACTAAGTCACTTGAAATTATTGGCTCATCAAGAGAAAATAATTCTTGATGATCAATACCTTGCATCTCAGTTGCCTGAGTTGCAGGTTCCAAAGAAATTTCAGAGTTAGATTCTAGAAGAGAAGTGTGTTTAAGAGTAGATTTTGGCAACTCCCCCTGAGAAATAGAGGGAGTTTCAAATGTGATGTGCTCTCCACTCAGTGTTGTGCCAGCCTTATCACTCCCATGTGCTGACTCTATACAAGAAGGTGCATTGGGGAGGATGCTTGATTCTATAGGTGCACCCTGTTGAGAGGATACACCTAGTGAGCTGTGTGCCCCTGATTTTACAACTTCAGCCATTTGTGTGACTGAAGAGGTGGTCTTAGTTTTCTTCTTCTTTGTCCTGTGTAAGGGTAACTCAGGTTCCTCACTTCCTAGACCTAATTCAACAGCTAATGCTGCTTCAGACAAGATATTCAATGGTGCAGACATTACTTCCTTTCTCTTCTTTTTACTAACATCACCCTTTTGAGAGGATGATGCAGTTGGCTCAGTATGTGGTAGAGTGTTTGGTTGAGAGGGTTGGTTAGCAGGCCCTGGGTTAGCATTTTGTTCTACTTGCTTGGGCTGTGCTAACTTAGATTTTGCATCAAATGTTGGCATGTTGTGGGGATAAGTCCTAAACAAACTCTCCATATGGGGAGTTATGTTCAGTCTTACATCCACATCATTCCTAGTCTCCAAATTACCAAAAATGAGTTTGGTCATGGACTTAGGATAGCCTATTTTATTTTTATCAATCCCAGGCAATTCAATCAATGAAGCATTTTTATAATTAAGTACAGATTGAATAAAGCGAGGGAAGAAAATATCAGTACCTCTCTTGGTTGTGTTCTTACCAAGTCTCCCATATAATTCTTGGAGTATGATTTGGCCAACATCAATCTTCTTTCCATAGGCCAAAGCATATCCAATTTGCTGCACAGGTGCACTGATTTGATCAAAGCTTGATTTCCTGGCAGTGAAGACTTGGAGAAGAGTTGCAAACACATAACTCCACTCCTTTCTCAGATTCTTTCTGTTTAGCTTTCCAAGGTTAATCCCATCTGAGTAGTTTATGAACTCAAAGAATTCCTCCAACTCTGCATTAGTGGCCAGTCTGTCAAATGACTCTTGTTGTAGGCCTAGTGCTTGGTTCATGTCTGCAGTAGTGATAGTGATTTCCTCATCTTGAACCTTGCAGTAGATGACATATGAAGTGATTGCGTTTTCCAGGGCTACAACCTCCACAATAGCAGTACTCCAGAATTGTTCCAGAATATCTAGATATAGAGTTGGGTTGGCAGAGAGTGCATCCTTGATATACGACTCAGCCATCCATTTCACAAAGCACTTGAAATTGGCATTGGGTGCTTCAACATCACTAGTGAGAGCGATGAAGTTGGTGTTAAACTTTACTGTTTCCATTTGTGTAGAAGAGAGGAAAGAAATTGAAGGTTGAAGAAGAAATTTGGCTTTTCGTAGCTAGGGTTTCAGGGGTTAGAGAGTGTAGATGCTTGAGAAATCGAATGAAATGAATCGAATAGATGTGAAATTGTATAAGTATGAAGTACTTGAATTGTCGATTAGCAGAAGGTTTTGTATCGACAAGTCAGGCATTCGAGAAGTAGAAAACAACTATTCGAGAAGTCAAGAATGGCTTAATCGATAACTCAAGCAGATAGAAACTCACAGCTGGCAATTATCTAACTTAGAAATAATTCTAAATTAAATAATATGTGTTTTTATGAGTGAATTAAACTTTTAGACAAAAGTCCAAAATCGGTTAAAATTCAGCGAGAATTCAGCCTTTTCAAATGATTCGAGAACTCAAATATAGTGTTCGAGAACTCAGTCATTCGAGAACTCAGTTGCTATATTCGAGAAGTCAAGAATTCCTCTATTCGATATCTCAGAAAGACTCTATTCGAGAACTCAAGAGTACTCTAATGAGACTTATTAGAGATGTCGAATAGTGAATCATTCGAGAAGTCTGACTTATCGAACTATACCCATCACTCATAAAAGTTTGATTTTCACTATCTTTTAAAATTTACCAGACATATTCATTGAAAAATATCCTAGCAAATTAAATAGTGATTTTCTCAAAATTTCATAGAAATTTTAAGTTAATAGGAATATGATTTTTAACATATACAACAGATTTGAAATATTTATAAATCATATTTCAGCCAACACTTACTCCAAAAATATTGAGAATTTAGATAAAGTAAGTGTTTACTGCTGCAACAATCTAGATGGTGTATTCACTTAGCCAGAATCTGAAGAATTCAGCATTCCAATCTCACTTACCAACCTTGTGAAGGTGGCTTCATCTAATGGCTTAGTGAATATATCAGCTAGTTGTTTATCTGTAGAGACATAATGCAACTCAATGGTTCCATTAGTTGCATGTTCTCTTATGAAATGATATCTGATGTCAATGTGCTTTGTTCTAGAATGATTGACAGGATTGGCAACTATAGAGATTGCACTTGTGTTGTCACACATGATTGGAATTCTTTCCAACACAAGTCCATAATCTCTAAGTTGATTTCTAATCCAAAGCACTTGAGCACAGCAACTTCCAGCAGCTATGTATTCAGCCTCAGCTGTAGAAGTTGACACAGATTGTTGCTTCTTGCTATACCAAGAAACTAACCTTTGTCCAAGAAACTGGCAGCTTCCTGAGGTGCTTTTCCTATCCACTCTGCATCCAGCATAATCAGCATCAGAATAACCAACCAGATTGAACCCTGTGTCCTTAGGATACCATAATCCCAAGTTAGGAGTGCCCTTCAGATATCTAAAGATCCTTTTTATTGCAATCAAATGTGATTCCTTTGGATTTGATTGAAACCTTGCACACAAGCATGTAGCAAACATGATGTCTGGCCTACTTGCAGTGAGGTAGAGTAGAGAACCAACCATGCCTCTGTAGACTGAGATATCTACTCTCTTGCCTTTAGCATCTTCATCCAATTTAGTGGCAGTGGCCATGGGTGTCTTGGCAGGTGAACAATCTTCCAAGTCAAACTTCTTCAATAAATCCTTGATGTACTTGGTTTGACTGATAAAGATACCATCCTTCCTTTGACTGACTTGCAACCCTAGAAAGAATGTCAACTCTCCCATCATACTCATCTCATATCTGCTCTGCATGAGTTTAGAGAATTTCTCACACAGTTTCTCATTTGTAGAACCAAAAATGATATCATCCACATAGATTTGAACTAGGATCATATCATCACCATGCTTCTTGTAAAACAGTGTCTTGTCCAATGTGCCTCGAGTGAATTGATTTTCAAGAAGGAATTGTGATAAAGTATCATACCATGCTCTTGGAGCTTGCTTAAGTCCATACAATGCCTTAAGCAATCTGTAGACAAATTCTGGGAAATGTGGATCCTCAAAGCCAGGTGGTTGTTGCACATAAACCTCTTCTTCCAACTCTCCATTTAGAAATGCACTCTTGACATCCATTTGATAAACTTTAAAGTTTGAATGAGCAGCAAATGCCAAGAATATTCTAATGGCTTCCAATCTAGCAACAGGGGCAAATGTCTCATCATAATCAATGCCTTCCTGTTGAGAGTATCCTTTTGCAACCAACCTTGCTTTGTTTCTTATTATTACACCATCTTATTCTTCAGAACCCATTTTGTTCCAACAATGGTTCTGTTCTTTGGTGCAGGCACAAGTTCCCATACTTTGTTCCTCTCAAATTGATTCAGCTCCTCTTGCATGGCAATAATCCAATCTGGATCCAACAATGCATCATCAAGTTTCTTAGGCTCAACTTGTGATAGAAAACATCCATAGAGGCACTCATTTTGAGTTGCTCTCCTAGTCCTTACTCCTGCATTAGGATCTCCAATGATTTGCTCTGCAGTGTGTGATCTATCCCATTTCCTCGAGTGTTCAGCCTGATTTCTCATTCTTGATGTTGCTTCATCATCCACATCATGGTCATCCTCATTTCCTCCCCCTGTGAAGTTGCCATTACTCACAGGTGTGTCTTGGATGCTTGTTTCTCCACTATTGGTTGGCACAAATTCTTCTCTTGTATCATTATTCACTTGAGAATGTTGAACTTGAGTTTCAACTCCAGTTTCAGTCTCTTCATCAGAATCATCTAGATTATCAAACTTCAATGGATCTTTGTCTTCATCATTGGCTTCTTCTAGTCCAGGTAGTTTGCTGTCATCAAATGTTACATCTGTGCTTTCCATAACTTTCTTTTGACTGATGACATAAACCTTGTATGCAATTCTTTCCATAGAATAGCCAAGAAAAATTCCTTCAAATGCTTTTGCATCAAACTTTCCAACATATTCAGAATTATCCTTGAGTACAAAGCATTTGCTTCCAAAAGTATGAACATACTTTAGTGTAGGCTTCTTTCCAGTCATCAAGTTGTAAGGTGTCTTTCCAGTGTTTTTGTTGATGAGGGTCCTGTTCTGAATATAGCATGCAGTGCTCACAGCCTCAGCCCAAAAACATGTAGGCATTTTTGCATCAAGTAACATTGTTCTAGCAGCCTCAATTAGAGTTCTATTCTTTCTCTCAACAACTCCATTTTGTTGTGGAGTCCTTGGAGCTGAGAATTGCTGAGAAATGCCATTCTCTTTGCAGAATGCTTCAAGTGTGGCATTTCTGAACTCTGTTCCATTATCACTCCTCAGTGCAATCACACTTGCATCGTTTGCCTTTGCTTCCTTGTCAACTTTCTTTATATGCTCAATAATTACTTGTGAAGCCTCATCTTTTGATGCCAGAAATTCCACCCATGTATACCTTGAAAAATCATCAACCATTACCAGGGCATACTTCTTTCTTCCAAGTGACATTATGTTGACAGGCCCAAACAAATCCATATGGATGAGTTGTAGTGGCTTGGTTACAGATGTCATTGTCTTTGACTTGTGGCTTGATCTCTTCATTTTTCCTTTTTGACAAGCCTCACACACTCCTTCTTGGCAGAATTCAAGTGTGGGCATGCCTCTCACTAACTCTCTTTTGACTAGAGAATTAATGGCCTTGAAGTTCAGGTGTGATAGTTTCTTGTGCCACAGCCAACAATCTTCATTTGATGCTTTTGAGTAAAAGCAACAAATTTTGTCCTTGTTTGCAGAGTCCATATTGGCTACAAACAGGCTTCCCTTCCTTACTCCAGATAGAGCAAAATCACCAGTCTTCTTGTGGGTGATCAAACATTCATCTTTGTCAAAATTCACTTTGAATCCTCTATCAGTAAACTGACCAACACTTAACAGATTATGCTTGAGCCCCTTGACTAGTGCTACATCTTCAATGATGACATTTCCAACTTTCAGCTTGCCATATCCCAATGTGTTACCCATGCTGTCATCTCCAAAAGCAACCATTGGGCCAGCCTTCTCCTCATACTGTGATAGCAGGGCCATATCACCAGTCATATGATTTGAGCATCCACTGTCCAAAATCCACATGACCTTCTTTTCACTTTCTTTGCCCTGCAACCACAAAGGTATTACTTTTCCTTTGGTACCCAAACAAGTTTGGGTCCATGTGACTTAGAGACAGTTTTATCAAAAACAACATGCTTGTCAACTTTCTTAGTGTTAGTCTTCTTGTCACTGTTGGAAGTCTTAGAACCTGAGGTTTCAGACTTAGGTGACAAAGGTACCTTCCTAGCTTTAGGAGGACTTGAAGACTTTGACCTTGTGTAGTGTGTGTGAGAATTGTGACTGATACAACCATCAATGAACTGCCTTCTTAAATTAAAACAACTAGTCATAACATTCATATTGCATGGCATACAGTCAAATTTATCACAGAAAGGTGCATCTCTATGACTTAGAGGCACAGAACAATCATAGAAAGGTTTAGACACACTACCAACAGGTTTCTTGCATGCATGAGTTAGATGATTGGTACTGAAACAGTTCTGACAAGTTTTCCTAGGGGCATTAGGCATGTAAGCATAGTTGTTATCCTTGTTAATCCCTAACTTGCCATTTCTGTTCTGTTTCCTTTTAGTCACTTCCTTTTCTGATTCACTCTTCCCAGCTGAGACAAACTTAACAAACTTTTTAGGTCTTGGCCTATCAACTACTGGCTTCTTGGTCTTTGACTTGACACTCTCACCCTTAGAGGATGCTTGCTGTTCACTAGATTGTGCCTCATCCTCATCATTCAACATTTGCTTGATGAGTAAGGCATCCTCATCAATTTCAAATGTTGATTCCTTAAAAATTGGATTTTTAGTTTTTCTCAAAATGTGAGGCACTTTCTCATGAACAGCTGTGTCCTCTTCAATGACATCATAACCTTTCCTTTGTTTGAGAGAGTCATAGTCAAGTCCAATAGCTGCTTTGGGTTTAGCTTCAATTTTCTCACAGTAGGATTGCACTAAACCAGATGATTTCTTGAAAGTTTTAAGTTTGAATTCATTCTCAGCTAATTCATCCCTAAGAGCCTTCTCTACTTGACTAGCACATAAAACCTTGTTCTTCAAATATTCAACTTCTTCCTTAAGGTTTTCTACTTGCATAGCAGTTAGCTCAAGTTCCTCATTCTTTTTGGTTAATATTTCATTTCTAGTAGACAGTTTAGCAATCTCCTCATTAGCAGCAGTCATACTAGTATGAATATTAAACATTTCAACAGATAATTGTTCAATCATGCATTTGTATTCAGAAACAGACATGTCTATAGTAGTGAGAGATGGTACCTGAGAATCAGATGAAGATGAGTCATCCTTGGAGTTGGCCATCAAGGCATAGTTGCAGAATTCTTGTTCCTCTTCATCACTCTCAGAATCATCCCAACACTTCCCTTCAGCTATGTAGGCCTTACCATGTGTCTGCTTTTTCAGAAGGGCCTCATACTTAGCTTCTAGCTCAAGATAATCTCTATCCTTCTTTTTAGGCTTCTTGCATTCACTGGCAAAATGCCCTAGGTCATTGCATCTATAACACCTTACAGATGACCTATCCACATAACCGGTTTTGAACTTATTTCTGTTTGGTTTCACAGGTGCTTTGTTCTTGTTGGTTGAATGGTTTTGAGTTTTGGGTTTGAAGGGTTGATTTCTTTTAAATCTGATGTTTGGAAATTTTCTGGCCATGAAGGCATATGAGGTATTTTCCATCCCATCAAGTTCTTCCAGAGTGTAAAACTCTTCTTCTTCCTCCTTTTCCTCAACAGGTTCACTCACCCCAGCTTCAGTTTCTTCATCATCTGCCACCTCTTCTATCCTTAGTTGGCTTGTAGATGCTTCTAGGTCCAGAATGGATTTGTTGACAATCAAGGCACATGATGTGTTTATCATCCTACCTTGGTTGGCTTGGATAGCCCTTTTCTGAAGCAACTCAAGTTCATGAGTCTTTAGTACTCCATAGAGCACATCATAGGTGACTTTGTTCAAATCTCTCTCTCTTAGAGAAATGACTCTTTGCTCCAGATGATTTGGTGAAGACAACAGAAATTTCATATTTAACTCCTTGGTGCTGTAAACCTTTCCATTCATCTGCAACTCAGTAACTAGCTTGTGAAACCTCTCAAATATTTCAGTGATGCTTTCCTTGGGCTGTGCCATGAAAGCTTCATACTGTGTGACCAGTATCTGTTTCCTGTTTTCCTTAACCTCATCAGTCCCTTCACACAACACCTCAATGTGATCCCACATCTCTTTAGCAGACGTGCATGATGCAATGTTTGCAAACATTGACATGTCCATGGAATCAATGATGAGCAACATGAGGTGGCTGTCAAGAGCAACCTTCTCCCTTTCTGACTCTGTCCACTTTGATGGATCCTTGGCCTCATAAGTTCTTGGGATAGTTATGGTTCCAACAGTCTTCTCTGGTATCTCTTGTTGTGGAACAAAAGGACCATTCTTGAGAATCTCAGGATACAAGGGATGAGAGGCTTTAATGAACAACATCATCTTTATCTTCCAGAGGTTGAAGTTTTCTTTATCAAACTTAGGGACCTTCACCGTTCCTGTAGTCTTTGGTGTATTCGAACTCATGATCGTTTCTCTGTTTTTGAATAAACAGCCCGCTCTGATACCACTTGTTGAGTATTGAACACGGTAAAAGAATACAGAGGGGGGGTGAATGGATTCTTGAACTTTTCTTGATTGAGTCTATATAGCAGATAAGTGCCTGTGTGTGTGGAAGTGAAGGTGCGGATAAATAAACAACACAAGACACAATATCACTTTAATCTAATGTATTATTAGATAAAGGTTGCTACAATCTGTGAATACAAATGGTAGTATTCTCAGCTTCGTTTTTCTCAGAGAGATATGGCTTACAGTGTATGAAAAACTTGACTCACAAAAGTTGCTAAGTTATGAAGTGAGGCTGTGTCCTTATAGAACATGGATACAGCCCACTTACTGCAAATAAGGTAGCTAAACAAATTACTTTCTAGTCTGTCTATCCTTTTTGAGTAAGCGTCCAAACGGTTACAGATTTGACTTTGCAAAGCCTGTTTAGATCCACTTCTTTAGCTCCTTGTCTCTTCTATATCTCTCCAAGCTTCCTTGTAGGCTTTCCAGAGCACGTTATAGATTGTGGTCCATAAAGTGCATTGGCTTGTTGCAGGTTTCTGACTTGTACAATTTCTTCAGTATTTTGTCTCCAAGAATGTATTCGAGAAGTGACTAAGTAAGTGATTCGAGAACTAGAATTGACTTGATCGATAACTCTGAGTTCTCGAATATTGTTATAATGACATATCGAACCACTTCTCGAATAGCTCTTTTCCATCAGGATTCCTTGAGTTGTCGAATAGAGCATTTGACTTATCGAATCCTCGAGTTGTCGAATAGCTTTCTGAGTCCTTGAGATATCGAATGGAACTTTGACTTGTTGACTCTTTGAGAACTCGAATACCATCTTGACTTGTTGACTTCTTGAGTTCTCGAATAGAGTAGTGGACATATCGAATCCCTGAGATATCGAATGAGATATCGAACAGTGTATTCAGAGATATCGAATAGTGTCTTGAGATATCGAATCCCTGACTTCTCGAATGCTGGACTTCTCGAATAGACAAATATACTTCTCGAATTGGTACTTAGGCAAATTCTTCATTTCTTCAAATCCCAACTGTGATTATTTGACAGTCTTTAACTCCTTGCTTGAGGCATGAACCTTGGAACTTTTTTCAAGCATTATTCTAGACTCTATTTGTACAATTACACAACTAGGATTTGATGCCTACTACAAGTACAATACAAACAGAAACTCTACAACTAGAGGTTCCCTCAGTTAAGAGGTCATGTAAGTAATGCAAAGCATTACAAACAATTAGGCTTGTTATTAGATGTGTACAGGCATGCCTCTGTAACTAACAAAATCCTACTTGATTTGCTTGAGTAACTTTCTTAACCCATACTGGTTCACCTCTTAGTGTAAAAATAACTGTTTTACCATCTACTTGAATAAATGGTTTGTAGGCTAAACAAAAATTGTTTCCTAAAAGAAAGTCTATACCCGATTCTTGTTGATAAACAGTAGGAATATGAATTATTTCTCCTGCTATCATAATATCAAGGTCTTTACATACCTTATTAATCACAATGGTTTTTCCATTAGCGATTTTTACCTCAATAGGTCGTTCGGCATTCACCCAATGCTCCGATGGAATGACGTATTCGCTTGCTATACATAGGCTTGCACCTGTATCAACATAGCAATGTAATTCTATGTTTCTATATCCAGCAAATTTAAGTGTACCTTTGACATAGATTGATGATGGATTAGTAATGTTTGTCATTACTAATTTTTCTTGTGAATCCTCAGTCGCTTTCATCGATTATTTCATCTTCTGACTCGTCGGACGATGGTCCAGGGTCAACTTCTTGTATGATGAAGATTTATTTCCTCTCATCATATTCGTCTTCTACTGGTTCATAACCTATGTAATAAATTTCCTCAAATACCTTGAGTTTGTCAGGGTATTTCTTCCTGTTAGGACATTCATTTGCATAATGTCCTTCTTCGTTGCAGACCCAACACCTGCAGTTCTTTTTTCGTTTTGGACAAAGCTTTTCCTTGTTAGTAGAAAAAGTTTTCTTCTTAACATACTTTCCTGGTTTAAAAGTTTTCTTTTTCTTCTTAAACCTGTATTTAGAAGATATTTTCTTTTTAGAATATTTCTTCTTATATTTCTTGGTGTAATTAGGATTACAACCAAAATTATAAGATTCTTCTGAAATCTTTTCGCAACACTTTTTGCTGAAAGCTTTTAGCCTCTTTTGAGTCTTGCTGAAATCACAAAAACTGATGATTTCATTTTTTACTATTCTTTGAGCAAAAGCCAAACTGTGTTGTGTCAGGATTGTTCTTTCCTGCAAAAACTTAACCATAGCTTTTTCTCCTACTAATGGTATCTTGCGTATGTATTCTTCCACATAAACATGATAACCTGTTAGATCGCCTGTGTTGATCATATGCTTTTCATATTCACAAAAGAATTGATCAATTAAGCATATATCACATTATTGCATTTTACTAAGAGCCATCTTAGCATTTTATTTGATCTTATCTTTTTCTAAATCTTTAGCATTGATATAATCAATTCCTAAAAACATAGTATAGATACCATCTATGATTTGATTAAAGGCTTCTATGGGTTCGAGATTTATGAAATCCCATGTTGCGTCTTTAATAAACCTATTTACGACTCCAGCTGTTTTGTGATCAACTAATAACAAAACTGTCTCAGTGTCGTTGTAAGCGATAGGATTAGTTTGTATTATTAAACTAATTTCCTTTTCCCATACATCGATTAAGGTTTTTCTCCCTGATTCACAATTGATATTTAGAACGTTTGAACCAAATAAGTTTTGATTCGTTTTGAACTCAGTAGTAGGTGGATAGAAGTTACCTTTCTTCCTGTCTACTGGTCTCTTTGTTCCTGAAGTAGATGCGAATGAATTTTCATCTGTATGCACACCTTCTTGTTTATTCATCCTAAAAGTATGTTGAACAAACTCTTCATCTGATGAATCTTCGCCTTGAGAATCTGATTCTGGTGAACTAAATTCTTCAATGATATTCAAATAATTAGTAGAATTAAATCCAAACAAAGACTGTAATTCTAAATTATTTGCTACTTGTTGATTAGCTAGATCATCGACTTCTAATCCAAGTAATTCCATTGCTTTAGCAAATTGTTCTTCTTGGTGATCATCTTGAATTTCTGATTCAAGAACATTCCAAAAGAACTTTTCTATGTCTTGCATATAGTTCATATTTTCTTATTGGAGACAGAACCAAATGGCCAAGTCATACTGTTCGGATTCTTTCCTGTTCCGAGTTCTTCTTTTCCTACATCATGGTCAGGATAACTGTATCAATATCGGCTTTTACCTTTATCTTTGGTACTTTGTTCTATCGTGAAAACAAGCTGTTTTTCTTCTGGAATTTTTGGTTGTTTACCAATTGCTTTATTGTTTTAATAATCCTGAATTGTTGTCTTCAGTTCTGTGATTATATTTGCTACTTCGGCTTCAATATTGCCTTTGACATCATTATCTGCATTTTTCTTAAGCAAAGCTAAAATTTTTGTTAGCTGGGGCTTAACATTATTATTGAAGTCCTCAATTAACTCTTTAAGACTCATTTTAAATGATACTAGCAAATTTGTCTGATATATCATCTATTCTTTGGGACATGCTTTTAAGGAGCATATCATTTCCTTCTGCTAAGGGTTCTCTAATAGCTAAATTCCCTCTAGCTCTAAAGCTTCTTCTAGGTTTATCCTGTAAAGAAGGTTTGTTTCTAGCAATATCAATTGCTCAAGTATGGTCTGTATGAGTCAATTCTGCAAATTGTTTATCTTCTACTGAACCTACTTCTGAGAATACGTCGTCTAATTCGATGTATTCTTTCTTCTTATAGTCTATACTGTGATGACTATTGATTAAAGCATAAGCAACTAGATAAGTAATGCTAAATACTTTATCCCCTTTTTGCATCAAATCTTTTCTTTCAAAATCATGAATAAAAGATAAAATTTGATCAAATCTTTCAGTATCCAAACTAACTACGTATTTGGGATATACTGTAAACATGAATTTTTGGTATGCTAAATTACCTCTAGCAGCACCTAAAATACTGTCATGTCGGGGTATAATTCTATTATCCAGTAAAGCCATTTTTATTGGAGAATCTATACCTTCAGGGAATTAAGATTTTATCAAAATCTTAACAGCTCCTAAATGAACCATGGAGATTGTTGATCTCGTCTTTGAATCTATTTTTTGTAATTGTCTATTAATCTCTTCTTTAGTGATTAAAGGCAAATACACTTTTCTTGTTGTATCTTTTATATCTACATGCATTTCTTTCGTAGATACGTAATAAAAGATATTGTTCTTTCTTTTTAATCGATCCAACCAAGTAACGTTAAAAATAGTTTCTTTTTTTAAATCAAGTTTTGTGTTCCTGATTGTTGATGAGTGGATTTCGTAACAACTTTTGAGAAGTTTATGGTGAGTTGTAAAGGCTAACGATCAACTAATCTATGGAGAATGGAGGTTTTTTGTAGGGGTTGAACTGAGCTCGAGAGCGTTTACAAGAATCTCGCGAGTTCCCTTGAGGCTTGTGTCGTGTGTTCTCAAGAATCTCGTAGGTGTATTGCGAGGCTTGTAAAAAACATGTTAGCAAGAATCTCGTAGGTGTCTCGCAAGGCTTGTAACCGTGTTCTCAAGGTGCCTACGTACCCCTGCTTATATAGGGATCAAGTTCACGTAGTTCTTTTTAGACTAGAAGTCTGGTTAGGCGGCAATATTCTAGGTTCCTAATTCGTGGGGACCTCCTTTTCTCCAGATTTCAGCCACGAATAGGCGACCTAAGTCGAATAGAACTCGAGTTCTAGTTCGACTAGGAGTATGTTTACAAGTTCTCGTCCTATTAGATGTATTCAAGGATCATATGCGCCCAAGGAATACATTCCAATAAGGAGTTGATGTTCATGACTTGCTCCTAAAGAATAGGAGGCTTTATCGTACTATAAATCTGCTGGAATAAATCTATTTTCGCACAGGAAGCTGTCTCTCAGGAACCTGTCTGCAGGAACCTGTTTCTCGGGAAGCTGTCTACAGGAAGCTGTCTTTCGGGAACCTGAACCTGTCTAGATCCATTTCACGTGCTATTTAGCCCCATTTAACTTAAGGGACCTCAATCATAACCCATATTAATCATACGGATTGGATCCTTAAGCCCAATGGGCCTAAATCTAACCCATGGAGATTTTGGGCACAACAAGTACCCCCCGGTTCCTCGAAGTCATAGGATGCGAGAGGAACCTAAATAGCTTGATATTTTAAGATCCAATCCCTTCAGTGCTCCCATGTTTCTTCTGAGTGAACCATGCGGGTCTTTGTCTTCTTGTTTGAATCGTGACAAGGGCACAAAGTGAATCCAATTAGGCGCTGAGTGAATCCTTTGACAAGGGCACAAAGCGAATCTAATTGGGCACTAAATGAATCTTAAGAATGTCAAGGAAACCACGTGAATCCAAATAAGGGAATAAAGTGAACCTAATTGGGCGTTATGTGAACCTATGCTGAGGGCACAAAACGAATCCAATAGGGCACTAGATGAATCCTTAAAAAGGGCACGAGGTTAACCTGGAAAATCATAACTTGATTGCTCGAGAGGCTACTTCATCTGATAAGCTTCTTTTCATTTGACTATCTAATGTCTGTCTATCAGAGGTACTCTAGGATCAGCTGCGTCCTAGGAGTACTTTCCAATGATGATTCTGCGTCTCTCTAGCTGGCTTCTTAATATCTCTGATGTCTATGCTCAAAAACCTGGTTCTCACGAACCTCTATCTCGGAACCTGGTTCTCAGGAACCTCTCTACAGGAAACTGTACCTGCACAAATAACAAATTTGTTAGTCTCGGGAGCGTTTCTGTAGTTCCCATGTACTTCTTGTTGTTCTCATTGCTGTTGCTAGGCTAATTCGGGCTCTTCTGCGGGGAGGAAACTGGTTCATTCGTAATCTGCTCAGCTACTGGTTCATCAGGAACGTCTTGATACTCATAATCTCTTGACTGTCTTCTCAACTAATGCTCATTTCTCCACGTTAGGTCTTCATATCTCGTACTAGATCTATCTCCTCGCTCATACAATACTTGTTGATTGGAACCTACGACTTAATAGGTCTTAAATCTAGCCCATGGTGATTTTGGGTACAACACCAAGAAAACTAGAAAAAATAGGTTAGTAATACGAGCTGAAGAGCTCACATACAAGTGATGCATGTATGCAAGTATGAATGATTATTTACGTTATATATGTTGTTACCTTCTCAAGTGGCATATCAATTATCTACTTGACTGATTCAACTAACACGTTCGAGATCATAAATTAAGCATATATGTTACGTAAACTGCAAACCTATAGGGCATGACAACATCCTAAGTACAAGTTCACATAAATTTCATTTCTAAAGATCATGGAATATGCGCATTTAGAAGCAATATGTATCTAAGCATGACAGAATATAAGCTCGCATTGACATAAAATATGCATGATAGTTAAGAATATAAAGGCATGAAAGTAGAACTTATCTGTGCTTCATTGTGTCGGTTTGGATTGAGGTTCCGTTACTGAACCTGGAAGATGGAAGCTCTTCTCTATGCAAACGTAGGGGAATTGAGCTACCCCCCGAGCCGTCATGACGCGTGAACCTCCTATAGCTTGTTGAAGCGGTTGACTGAAAGCTGTAGCTTATAAACTATGGGTTGAAAACTAGAAGTCGAAAGCTATTAACTGGAAGCTTCTGATGATCATCAAGGATGCTGCAAGCTGCTTTATCAAGAAATTGTTAGTAGTACGGTACCTATTTCAATCATATACAAGCTTTATAAGTGGGAGTATTCATCTATATATCACTTTGATGAGGGCACAAGGCGAATCCAATTGAGCTCTAGGTGAATCCTGGGAAGGGCACTTAGAGAATTCAATTGGGCGCTAAGTGAATCCTTGACAGGGCATAAGACGAATCCAGTTGAGCTTTAAGTGAATCCTGAGAAGGGCACTTAAAGAATTCGACTAGGCATCAAATGAATCCTTTTGGCTTTAGGGAGCACAAAGTGAATCCATCCGGGCTCTAGGTGAATCATGGCAAGAGCACGAAGAGAATCCGGTTGGGCACTAAGTGAATTCCTTTGTGGCATCAAGTGAATCCTTATAGGCTCTAAGTCAATCCTGAAGAGGGCACAAAGAGAATCTATAGGGCACATGATGAATCATTTCAAATTCTAGGGGCACCAAGTGAATCCGTAAGGGCACTAGGTGAATCCCTTCAAATGCTAGGGGCACCAAGTGAATTCGTAAGGGCACAAGGTGAATCCCTTTGAAGGCTTTTCAAATACGAGCGAACTCTAGGTTAGGTTACCCATGCTCAGGTTTCCAAAACCCTTAACTAGGTGCCCACATGCTTATGGGACTTTTGAATGCGTGCCTACGATTCATAGGGCTTTTCGATGTGGATCTTTCGTGCTTGCAAGTCTTTCCTGGCTATCGAGTACATGTAGCTGATAGGGCTTTTCTAGGTGAATCTTTCTGGGCTCTATGCAAATCCTTGTAAGGGCATAAGGTGAATCCAACTGGTTGTTTATATGAACCTCTGCTTAGGACAAAAACTGAAACCAATTGGGCACCAAATGAATCCCTAAAAGGGTACAAAGAGAATCCATCAAGATACCAAACAAATGCGTGTGGATGCATGAAGCACCAAGTGAATCCTTTTGGGCTCTAGGTGAACCTATACGGGCACATAGAGAATCCATAAGGGCACTGGGTGAATACATGGATATGCTTAGGGAACCTAGTGAATCCTTCTAGGCTCTAAGTGAATCCTTGGATGGAGCACAAAGAGAATCCAGAAGGGCACTAGATTAATCCTCTACAGGCATGGAGCTCTTGCTATAAGCACATTTTCTTCTATTCAGGTATCGGCTGGTTGGGAACTTCAAGTAGGAAGCTGCTAATCAGAAACTATCAATAATTGGCTTCTAACAAATGTCAATGAACTTGGAAGCTGTTACATACAAGCTTCAAGTATATATGAATGAACCTGCAAGATGTCAGTTACAGGAAAATAACAAGGAATCTACTAGACACATGCAACTAGACCTGGAAGCTGTTACTTACGAGCTTCAGGTGAGTAACACAAAACCTGTTAACTAAAGGTAAATACATGGAACCTGTAAGCTACAGGTAAATATCAAGGAACCTGCGAGGTGCAGGTAAATATCAAGGAACCTGGGAGGTTTTCTACGAGTATCTTAGCATAAAAGGAGAGGCATCACCTGGATCTTTCTGTAGACTGATCAGATGTGAAGTGGAAGCATCCGTTAAGATTTGGAAACTCATTGATGTGTTCATGATGCAAGCATGCTGCTCTTCAAGATACTAGACCAAATCAATCCTCAAGGTTCCATGTGCTATAGTAATTGTACTACCCCCCAGTTCTTCAGGGAAGCTTGTCTTTGATGAAGAACTAACTCCAAGAAGCTTCACAATTCTTCGATAATTTCTAATAAGTCGTTGAATATTCATCCATGAAGTTGAGTACTGTGTGTTTTCTTCAAGATGCTCATATCATATTCCTGTAGATACTCTTCATCAAAATTTTCAACTATGTCGAATTTTATTTAACGCTCGAATAAATACTATAACCTCTTCACATCATTCTTGCTTGTAGCTTTAACACGTCTTCTCCTTTCTTCTTTATCTTCTTACGAAACATGCTGAGAATGAACCTCTATACAAATATCCCAATACAGTACCTCTAAGCTTACGCGAGCTAACTCATTGTAAGAAACAAGAGATACTTAAAGAGATTACTTGTGAGGTATTTCTCGCAGGTCACTGAATTGAATGAGGTATGTTCCTTGTTCTACAAGCTAAATATAAGCTCATGTATTATGTAATACAGGGAAAAGAACTACTCATAATTTCGTTGAAAACTACTCGAAAGAAATAAGTTTCCTTGCTAGGAAGGTATACATGCACTACCCCTAGTTCTAAGAAGGAAATACATATATAAATAAAGGTCTCTCAACTATACTTTAAGGAAGCTCTCAAACTTTCAACTACTGGTCACCTCGAGCTATCCATTCCGCGAGCTTCCCGGCTTTAATCAATTCCTCAATTTGGTCTTTCAGTGCTCTGCATTCAGAAGTATCATGGCAATTATCCTCATGGAAGTCACAATATTTCTTCAGATCTTTCCTTGCTCCTACAGGTAAAGGTGTAGGCTTCACAAATATTCCTTCTTTCCCATAAACCATGAAGATGTGGTCTACTGGAGCGACCAAAGAGGTATAATTGTCGCACTTTGTCTTCAATTTTGCTTTACTTCTTTTGGAGGAAGCTCGATCCCCAATAACATATGCTTGCGGGCTTGGAGACCTCTCTCGCTTGATTCCTTTATGACTAGCTTCATCTCCAAGATCTTCTGTTTCTCTCAACTTCAACAAGGATTCTTCCACACATTTATATAGTTCAGCTTGTTTGTAGAACTCAGCTAGTGTACCAGGTTCACGTACTTGTAGCTCCTTCCAGAAGTCTGAACCAGCTCTAACTCCAGCAATCAGGAAGCTCATAATGACCTCGTCAGGAGCTTTCTTAACTCTGGGAACCTCTGCATTAAAACGTTTGAGGTACTCTGTCAAGGTCTCATCTGCTCTCTGCTTGATGTTGGCCAATGTATTGGTTGGGGGTGCAAAAGCGACGGAAGCTCTAAACTGAGTGACGAAGAGTTTCCCCATATTCTCCCAGGAATTTATAGAATCTGATGGTAACCTCTTAAACCACTGATGAGCTCCACCATAAAGGGTTGCAGCCAATAATCTACACCTTGTTAGCTCCTTAACTTGATAAACATCCATCTCAGTATTGAAACGACCCAGATACTCCACAGGATCCGTAGTGCCATCAAATTTAAACTCGTTTGACATACGATAGGATTTTGGTAACGGGGATTTTCTAACCTTCTTGGTGAATGGAGATGAGGTCATCACACCTGTTATTGACTGCTTTTCTTCCTTGAGTTTCACTAGAATCTTCTTGATGTCTTCAGCATTCAAATCACTAGCTCCACCGTCCTTTGCTTCCTTATCTTTATCATCGGCTTCCTGTGAATCTGCTATACACTAATCGTTCGTGGTCTCGACTGAACTTGAATCATCTTTAATTATCTCGATGGAAGGTTCCTTAACAGGAGGTTGTTTATCCTTCGTTTCACCATCTTCTTCACCTTCAGTATCTTTCTTTGGGTCTTCGATCTCCTCCTCAGCCTTTTCTTCACGTTCTTCTTCATCGACGCCTAACTGCTTGGGATTAATCTTAGCTTTTTTACCCTTCTTACCAGTTGCTAACTTCGACTTCTTCTTCTTCTTCGGTGTTATTTGTTCGAGGGTTGTAAGCCTTTCTTCAATCGACTTTAGATGCTCTAGGACATCAGCAGGAGTAATCTTCTTCGTTTTCGGGGTTTGATCTTTCTCTACAGATTGTGTTGCTTCGCTATCAGAACCGCCTGCCATCTTTCCACTCTTAAGATGATAACTCTCCCCTCCTTCTAGCGCCAATGTTGATGAGTGGATTTCGTAACAACTTTTGAGAAGTTTATGGTGAGTTGTAAAGGCTAACGATCAACTAATCTATGGAGAATGGAGGTTTTTTGTAGGGGTTGAACTGA
This sequence comes from Kitagawia praeruptora, assembly GCA_037693485.1. Taxonomy (NCBI): domain Eukaryota; kingdom Viridiplantae; phylum Streptophyta; class Magnoliopsida; order Apiales; family Apiaceae; genus Kitagawia; species Kitagawia praeruptora. The sequence continues at coordinate 137,142,979 of CM075351.1, read as the reverse complement.
GCTCGAGAGCGTTTACAAGAATCTCGCGAGTTCCCTTGAGGCTTGTGTCGTGTGTTCTCAAGAATCTCGTAGGTGTATTGCGAGGCTTGTAAAAAACATGTTAGCAAGAATCTCGTAGGTGTCTCGCAAGGCTTGTAACCGTGTTCTCAAGGTGCCTACGTACCCTTGCTTATATAGGGATCAAGTTCACGTAGTTCTTTTTAGACTAGAAGTCTGGTTAGGCGGCAATATTCTAGGTTCCTAATTCGTGGGGACCTCCTTTTCTCCAGATTTCAGCCACGAATAGGCGACCTAAGTCGAATAGAACTCGAGTTCTAGTTCGACTAGGAGTATGTTTACAAGTTCTCGTCCTATTAGATGTATTCAAGGATCATATGCGCCCAAGGAATACATTCCAATAAGGAGTTGATGTTCATGACTTGCTCCTAAAGAATAGGAGGCTTTATCGTACTATAAATCTGCTGGAATAAATCTATTTTCGCACAGGAAGCTGTCTCTCAGGAACCTGTCTGCAGGAACCTGTTTCTCGGGAAGCTGTCTACAGGAAGCTGTCTTTCGGGAACCTGAACCTGTCTAGATCCATTTCACGTGCTATTTAGCCCCATTTAACTTAAGGGACCTCAATCATAACCCATATTAATCATACGGATTGGATCCTTAAGCCCAATGGGCCTAAATCTAACCCATGGAGATTTTGGGCACAACACTGATTTTAGAAATTAAATCGTGTTTTACTAGAAAACTGGCTTGAAAGCCTTTTTCTGATTCTAAAAACTCGATTTCTAAATTATCAGAAGTTTTCTTCTCAGGAATCTGATTTTTCTCTTTTAAAAGATTCATTTTAAAATATTATTAACTAGGCTCTGATACCAAGTTGCGGAATAAAAACTTGGTTGCGGAATAAAAACTTGAACTTGCGAATAAAAAGCTTGAAGCCAATGAAAGCTAAAAGCAAATAAAAACAAGCTTCGGGGACCAGTGCTTTGTTTTGTTCAAAAGCAAAGTGGTGCACATGGTTTTTTTATTTGTCAAAATATTTATACGCATGACTCTTATGCATAAACATTATGCGTAAACATTATGCGTATAGGACAGCTTCTATTACAAATAGGTAAATTTGGGCAGCTTCTTTTTTATGGGAGGTATATTGGTCATTATCTCAATAATTTTTGGGTTATGCACTTATGCATGTGAGTAGTTCTTAATGATTGAGGTGACATATTCTTTCTCAACGATTAATTTAGAAAGACAAATTTGAAGAAATAAATGATTTAATATCTTAACGCTAAAGATTTACCTGATTAAGAAAGATTAAGACAAAAACAAATTGTCCCTAAGATTTACATGTCTTGTAAAATTATTTATATTTCACAAAATTAATTTCTGATTTTTATGAGGTTTTTAATTTAATGAAGAATAATAGGAGTATTCTAAAATTAAGAGCAAATAACTTATAACTTATATGTATAGAAGAAATAACTTAAATAAAAGCATTAGTTTAGTAAAATAAATAGTAAATAAAATAATAATAATAATAGGAAAAAATATTTTAAAGATACAAATGCGGCTGTGATTTGGGATATGGAGTAAATGTGAAGAGCATGCCAGGAGTCTTTCTTTACTTGGAAACGGGTGATTTGTTATGTTCAAGATGGATTTAAATGAGGTTGTTCAGATAGAAATTAGAAAATTCTTAAACAATGTGTGAAGGCTGCAAACGTTCTACAAAACGGACCAGAAGCAGGAGTAAAAGCTAATTATTATTTCCTCTTTTTTTATATGACGTTTTACTTTTTGCACACAAATCCAAGTGATTTGACCAGATAATTATAATTATTATTTTTAAGATTTTCTTTTTTTGAATTAAAATACACAATAAATATTTTAATTTATAAAAAGAAAATTTAAAAAATAATAATTTTAAATACCAGATCAAAGCACATTTCCTTAAAAATGTGTGCAAAAAGTCAAACATTATATAAAAAAAACGGAGGGAGTACTAAGATTGTTATCCCCTTTCAGAAAAGTAAAAGTATTCGAGATTTTTCAGGTGCTTAATTAAATTTTATAAAAATTAATCATAAAATTATCTTTCTGGAAAATTTTAGAAATGCGTAAAAAAAAAAAGCCTCAAATGAAAAAACACTACAAAATAGAAAATAGAAGCGCTGGCGTTGCCGAACATCCCAGTTACTTACAACTACAAGCCCTAAGCAGCCCCTCGTCTCCTCACAATCTCTCCGCAATGGCACCCAAGAAACAACCCAACAATCTCCCCTCTCCAATAACTAACTCATCTGACAGCGAAACTGATTCTCAAGAACACTCCACCACCAGCAGTGGTCACTCTGACTCTTCTGATTCCCAACCCCAACAACTCACCCAACCCCAACAAACCCCCCATCAAGATTCATCATCTGAATCTGAATCAGGCTCTGAGGAGAGTGATTCTGAATCTGACAAAACCCAGAAGCCCCCCCTTTCCCCTGAGCCCAAGAAACCCGTTTCCAAACCAACTCAATTGAAGGCTAATGGGAAAAGGCCTGCTCCGATTGACCAGATGGTGAGCAATAGTAAGAAGAGTAAGGGTGTTAAGAAAGTCGATAAGCCTTCCAAGAGTGTTGATGAAAAGGGTTCCAAGAGTGGTGTTGATGAAAAGGGTTCCAAGAGTGTTGAGAAAGGGGGTAAGGGTTCCAAGAGTGTTGAGAAAGTCGATAAGGCTTCCAAGAAGGGGAAAGTGAGTAATGGGGAACAAGAGGGTGGGGAGAGTGAGGATAAGAAGCCCAATTTGTTTGCCAGGTTGTTTACGGAGGATGATGAGATTGTGTTGTTGCAAGGGATGATTGATTTTAAGGAAAAGAATGATGGGGCTGATCCGAGTTTGAACATCGTGGCGTTTCATGACTCGGTTGAGGATTTGTTGTCTTGTACTGTTACCAAGAGTCAGTTTGGAGATAAGATTAGGAGGTTGAAGAAGAAGTATATCAATCTTTTGAAGAAAGGAAAGGATGGTGAGGATCCGGTTATTTCAAGGCCTCATGAGTCTAAGTCGTTTGAGCTTTCGAAGAAGATTTGGGGAAGTCAGGGTTTGGGGAGTGAAGTGCATGGGGATAGTAAGGTCAAGGGAAGTAGCAGCAGGAAGAAGGATGATAATGCGGGTGGTAAAACGCCATTGAAATCGGTTGGTAAGGAGAGTGAGTTGAGAGAGGAAGTTAAAAGTGAGGTAGAGACGGAAGATTGGTGGTCATTGTACCCGTTGTTGTGCGCTTCGATTGAAGCAGAGGCAAGTAGTAATAATTTTACCGGGCTGATGAGTCCAAAGGAATACGTGAACAAGGTAGTTAGCGGGCTCAATGAAGAGAAGGCGAGAGAATTAGAGCAGGAATGGAAGGATCTCATTGTGATGGAGCATCAGGTGTATGCCAAGAAGCTAAAGGTGACATCTAATCAAGCTGAAGCTGCGATGAATGTGATTCAACATTAAAGTCATGGAGCGAGGTAATTGAGGTTTCTGATCTGGTTCACTAGGGAATATGGACATGTTTTTGGTGTGGTCGTTATCTTTTGATTTTAGTTACTTTTTTAATGTTTTTTCAAAGTTTATGCTATGAGAAATGGTTGTCTTCTAATATGTATGTCAAGAAGACTATTGTTGGTATTGTAGTTATTTATTCTATGCTTTATTGGTTTATGCTGTTATGGTTTGTAATTGTGGCTTTATTACTCTCTCGAGTTAAGCAGTTGATAGATTCTTCTAGTTTCGAGTTAATCTAATCCTCTTTTTGTTCTACAAATGACTTACCGTCATAGAATATATTTAATGTATCGAAATCTTTTTAGCTGACATATGCTAAACATTTCTTCATCACTCTTCAAGTCTTTTAGCATAATAAAGTATGTACTTAGTGTACGTCTGCGGCTCTTCCAGGGTATCCTCCTAGAAAAGCATTGTTTCAAATTTACTAATGATCTATCTTGTGATTTTGCCATAGTCCATGCAAGCTCGTACTGACAGTTACATGCATAATGCAAATAGGCTGCCTACCCAGAAGGGCCAGAATCCATAGCCTTCCAAAACCTTCTATTCTCCTCTTCTAACTTGAATCGTAGTGAATTTCATGATTGTTAATTCTAAGGTTTCTTCATGTTATGAAGTCAGTCACTAGATACTAGTAGGTGCTTGATTCTTCTCTTTTACATTTGCAAGTTAAGAAGCAGAATTTTTTTCCTAGAAGCACCAAAAGCTGAGTACAGGGCTCTTGCCACTTTAACTTCTGGCTTTGAAGTTCATTAGTTTGTTGAAACATCTTCAAATCACTGTTCCCACTCTTGTTCATTTTTATACTGTGACAATCAATCAATCATCCAATCCAGTTTTTCATCAAATAAGCAAATCACTGAACTTGATTGTTATTTGATCAGGAAAAAGAATATTTATGATGGCACCAATTTTCCTATTATGGTCTCCAGCAACGACGAATTAGCAGACAGTTTCTTCGCTAAAGAATGAGCAGAACTCCTCACTGGTTCTTTGTCTCAAAAGTTGAGATTACACAATCGTTATGCATGTCCAACTTGTGGGTCGTGCAATGAGTCTAGTTATGTCCAATCTATTACTATACTAAACACTGTTAGTCTGTTAGTATCACACCTCCAACTTGCTACTGAAGACTTTGCAACAAGTAGCACCAATTACAATGACAGGTGCAATTATGACTGGAAAATTAGCTATAGTCTGTACCATGTATATCTGTGACTGGTAGTTTACTAATACTCACTCCGTCCCACTTAAAGTGGCTTATTTGATTTTTCTTGGTCAAATTGACCAATTTTGTAACTTATATTACGTTTATTATATGTTAAATATAGTTAATAAAAAAATATGATAAGAAAATACTCCCTCCGTCCCAACTAATTCTTTACATTTCCTTTTACACTTTCTGGCACGCATTTTAAGGTATATTTTAAGGATAGTTGTATAACTTATTTTTAAAATTTTCTTTTTTGTATAAAAATATATACATTATACTTTTATACAAAAAAAGAAAATTTTAAAAATGTGTTATGGAATTACTCTTAAACTTAGACCTGGCAATTTGACACGTGAACATGACACGACACGAAAAATACGGTTTTGAGTTTTGATTTTTGGTACACGAAACACGAAAGTACGCGAACACAAAATTACACGAAATATTTAGTGTCGGATATGGGTTTTCATTTCGGGTACACGAAAGTACACGAAATAAAGATGTTTATAATTTACTAGTTATAGATTTTATGTATATATTAATATTATTTTTGTGTAAAAATATTATTTTTATAAAGATATATATTTTACACAAAAATATACATATTTACAAGTTTTTATAGAGTTGTATTTGAATTTATATATAGAAATATAAAATATTTTATGTATATTTCATATGAATATCAGTGTTGCACATTTCGGAAATCGGAAATATTCGGTTGAGGTACCGATTTACGATTTATCGGGTGATTTGGTTGAAAAATCGGTGATTTATCGGTAATTTTTGCAAAATCGGCCGAATCGGTTCCAAAATTTATACCGATATTTGGCCGATTTATCGACGATTTTTCAGAAATCGGCCGATTTCTATAACCGAGATGAATATAATATTTACGAACAAATTTTAATTAAATTTTATTTTTAATTTTATATAATATATACACGAAACACGACACGAAACGACACGAATTCATTTCGGGTGGATACGGGTTTCACATTCAAGCACACGAATTCATTTCAGGTGGATATTGGTTTCACCTTCAAGTACACGAAACACGAAAGTACACGAAACGAAAGTACACGACACGATTGCCAGGTCTACTTAAAATATATCTTAAAAGGCGTGCCAAAAACATCATTTTGAAACCAAAAATCAGTCAAAGTTTGGTCAGTTTAACCAAAAAAAATCAAACAAGCCAGTTTGAGTAGGACAGAGGGAGTATGATCAATCTTGTGATTTCGGCAAGTCCCTAGTTTCATCAGATCTTAGTTAATACTTTCTCGTCCCAATTTATCCGTCTTAATTTTTTTGTGCTGATTCCAACTTTGAATGTAAAATAAAAATAATTTTTTCATTCTTTTAAAAAAACTGAAAAATGCATATCAAAATAGAATAGATATACTTCCTAATGATATACTCCATCTGTTCCAACCAATTTTTTACATTTATTTTTACACCAATTCTTTACATTTATTTTTACACTTTCTGGCACGCATTTTAAGATGTATTTTAAGGATAGTTCTATAAATTATTTTTTAAATTTTCTTTTTTTATATAAAAATATATACATTATATTTTTATACAAAAAAAGAAAATTTTAAAAATATGTTATAGAACTACCTTTAAAATACACCTTAAAATGCGTGCCAAAAATATCATTTTGAAACGTAAACAACTACACGGGACTACATGGGACTGAGGGAGTAATGTTTTTTCTTTTGTTTTTTTAATTATGTATCATATGAAATTTTCTGTCAAAACTGACTCAATTTGATCACAAAAAATCAAACAAGACAAATAAATCCGAATGGATGGGATATTGAAAATCATACTTGACAAGATATTGCAATTGTTATTTTCTTATATCGTCTCCAAACTCCAACTATAAGAGAAATACAGTAAAATCTCTATAAATTAATGATGTTGGGACCCGCAAATTTCTGCAAATTTTATTAACTTATAGAAATTATTAATTAATTGAGGTAAAATTTATACTATTGTTACTACGTTTGGACCAAAAAATTTCATTCAAAATATTAATTTATCGTGATATCGAGTATTAATTTAACGAGGTTTGATTGTACTAGGGAACAAAAAATTGTTCCCAAAAAAATTATCAAAATGACACATGTTTTTCTATGATTGGTTATGGAGATAATAATGTAAATTGATCCCTGCATTTATATTAGCCATCCAATTAAAACCCACCATGTGTTTGTCATGTCATTATGAAAAAAAATTTGAGAACAATTTTTTGGTTCCCTAGCATTACTCCCAACTATAAATACTTAATTTGCTTGTGAACAATTAAAATTAGGAAAATGCAATTAGGAAAAAAAAAAATTAGTAGACAAAAAAATGAAAAATACCAGAATTCCCAAATTCTAAAAAACACCGAGACCTTTCCTTGATTTTAGACCTCAATAATCATATGGCCGTCCTTGGCCCCTCAAACTCTAAACTTGGAAACACGTTAATTCATAAAGTGGCAGCTGACTTGGTCTTTCTCCCATCTCTACTTTTACTATGTCAAAATTCTAAAAGACAAAAGAGTTGATTACTATGGTCCTGTTTGACAATTAGCTGATAGCTGTTAGCTGTAATCGATTGAATTAGCTGTTTTGATTAACGAATTGAATTAGCTGTTTTGACTAGCGGATTTAAATTAGCTGTTTTGAATAAAAGTGTTTGGTAAATAGCTTTTTGAGTAACTTTTTGTGACACATAACACACCTCTAATTGAAAAAGCTCATTTTTTCAAAATTAGCTTTTTTATCACAAACCTCTAACTCAAACCTTTAACAACCAAACACTCACATTAGATGTTTGATTTGATGAAACCTCTAATATACCCCAAACCTCTAATTTCACCCAAAACCTCTCACTTCCAAACACCCCTATATAAAATGACAACTTTGATACCTTCCTTTACTAGCGGTTGCCCTTATTCCCATTTGTTTTACATGCACTTTCTTTTATTGCCACCAAAGTTGTTTTCACATATCATTTTCTGCACACCTCACATTCAAATATATAAAATTTGTGAATATAAGTCCTAGTTCAAATACAAGGTAATTTATCTTATAAATCACCCTCACCCAAGGGTGATTTGTACTATTAAGATTGGTTATTGATAATTTATTGAAGATCAAAAATATAAAATTATACACATTTCGTTAAAGAAAATAAGATTCTATTAAAACCTTTATTTAATACCTTGAGATCTTAGACAGAGTGGTTATTTGAATTGTAAAACATCCATAGATTAATTGATTACTTAATACATTTGTTCTAAAATGGTAATCAGTATTATAGAAAAAACTAGTGTATTAAAAATTTCACCTATTAATTTCGGTCTAAAATATCAATTTCAACGGTACGAATCATCAAAAATTTAATTTTATCTGAGGTTAAAATACATTTAATACAAATTTAAAGATATTTATGTAAAATTATTGAAAAAAAATTATATTTACAAAAATGTCCTGGAATACCCCTTATTTAAATAAGTACAAATCACTAAGGTTACCTTAGGAGACATCCCGAGGTTGTCCTCGAGGTTGTCCTCAGGCTCATTTTTCTCTTTTAAAATTGATTCAAATTCAAGAAACAATCCTAATATTAATATATTATATAACCTTGTGTTTTACGTTTGAAGGAAGTAAGATGACAAAAGAGTAAACCCAGGAAATAAGTTTCTAATTTTACCAAGTCTTCCTATTTCATTATCTTCTTCAGACATCACTTTCCATGCTCACTTCTTAAATATGAATACATGACTCATCACTTAGCTCTTACTATTTCATTTCCCTAAGTTTTTATAGCCACATATATGTTGTAAATTATCTTTGCCCTTATGAAGACACCTGATTCCAATATGTTACCAGAAGCAGATTGTAGGAGTTTATGTGACCTGGTTTTGGAGCTACAAGCATCTGCTGATGAGGTTTCTTCGTTGGCGAAAGAGTCGGTTATTTCGTCTGATTTCTCAGTCATGATAGAAAAACTACCTCCGGTTCTCATGGATATTAAGGAAAACAAACTAATGGACATACCACCTATTCTAAAGGCCTTGGAAGCATTAGACAGCGAGCTGAAACGTGCCAAAGCCTTGATCAGAAGCCCCAAGCGTGATTCGTTACACGTTAAGCAAATCCAAGAAGTAACTCAAAATCTTGGAAGATCATTAGGCCTCGTCCTGTTTGCAGGACATGATATTCTGGTTGATGGGAAAGACAACATCAGGTCTTTGCAAAAGGAAATGATGAATGCAAGGTTTAGTAATGATGCTGTCAGCTCTTATGACTCGAAATCAGAGGAGATTGTGGAAGAGTTTGGAACAGAGGAGGATACAGAGGATGAAATTTTGCAGGAGACTGAAAGTTGTGTAAGTATTGAGGATGTTGTGATGCAGGTTAAGTACGGGGATGATGATGAATTTAGATATGCAATATTGGGATTGTATTCGTTGATTAGTGATAATAAGGTCAGTGATGAATGGATTAATGATGAAGGGATTATTCCAGTTCTGTTTAATCGTTTGGGTTCGAGTAAGCCTTACAATCGATTGACCATAATTCGGATATTAAGAACACTTGTAGCATACAATGATCAAAACAAGGTATGCACTTATTGCTGATCCTATTATTTTTTGCTCTATAACTTTGAGTAAATGACATCTAGTAAAAAATTATTGACCTCAGATTAAAGAATTTCGGATAAATGTATTATTTTTACTCTGGCGTGTTTGTTGATGTTATTTTAAAGATTACCTGATAGTAATATTTGATTTTAATTTTAATGGTAATTTTCAGGAGAAAATGGTAGACATTGCGCATTTGTCAACGTTGGTGAAATCATTGACACGGGATCTTGAGGAGCAGAAGGAGGCCGTGGGGTTATTGTCCATGCTTTCTGATGTATCTGCAGTTAGGAGAAGGATCGGAAGAATCCAGGGGTGCATTGTTATGCTGGTTGCTATTTTTAATGGAGACGATCAAGTAGCTTCACATGATGCGGGGAAACTGCTAAATACTTTGTCCAACAATACTCAAAATGCTCTGCATATGGCAGAGGCTGGTTACTTTAAGCCACTAGTTCAGTACCTAAAGGAAGGTAATAAATTGACCTAAATTGTTTTGCTCTAATTTACTATACAGTCTCGTTTTAGGCTTTAGCAAAATATATGTTGGTTGAACTGAATCTATTCATGTCGCCAGGTTCGGACATGAGCAAGATCCTTATGGCAACTGCACTTTCAAGAATGGAACTAAGAGATCAAACAAGAGCTTCAATAGGAGAAAATGGGGCAATTGAACCTCTTGTCAAAATGTTTAAAGAGGGAAAGTTAGAAGCTAAATTGTCTGCTTTGGGTGCACTGCAAAATTTGTCAAGCTTGAAAGAGAACACGAGCCGTTTGATCTCTTCAGGTATTGTAGCATCCCTCCTCCAGCTTCTCTTCTCAGTGACATCTGTCCTAATGACTTTACGCGAACCAGCATCGGCTATTCTTGCACGAATTGCCAAGTCAGAATCGGTCCTTGTAAACAAGGATATCGCTCTTCAAATGCTCTCACTTCTAAATCTATGTAGCCCAGTTATTCAGAATCATCTGTTAAAAGCACTAAACAGCATTTCTGGACACCCTAGTTCATCAAAAGTTAGAAGGAAAATGAAAGAAAATGGTGCATTTCAACTTCTGCTGCCTTTTCTTGTTGACTCAAACACTAAAATCAGGACTGCTGCCTTGAAATTTATGTATACTCTTTCTAAAGATTCAGCCGAGGAATTGTCAGAGCAGGTGGGAGAAACTCATCTTAATACTATAATAAATATTATCTCTTCATCAAAGTCTGAAAAAGAAAAATGTGCAGCTATTGGCATAATCAGTAACTTGCCTGTTAGCGAAAAGAAAGCAACAGATACACTTAAAAGAGCAAATTTACTACCAATTCTAGTCACGATAGTGGATTCAAGCCAGGGAATTTTAACAAATGCGATGTCGAGGTTATTTGAAAGCATATCAGCGATACTGATTCGCTTCACTATTTCTTCTGACAAAAAGCTACAACTTTTCTCTGCTGAAAATGGGATTATTCCGGTGCTGGTGAAATTACTCTCAACTGGATCATTACTCACCAAATGTAATGCTGCAACAGCTCTAGGTCAGTTATCACAGAATTCGGTTTCCTTGAGAAAATCAAGAAAGCCAAGTTGGCTATGTGGCTCACATGCAGGAGCTGCCTTTTGTGAAGTACATAATGGTAACTGTTTTGTGAAAAGTACATTCTGCTTGGTTAAAGCAGATGCAATTCATCCACTTATCCGAATATTGGAAGGTAAAGAAAGGGAAGCTGATGAAGCAGTTCTCGGTGCACTTTCGACACTTCTACAAGATGAAATATCGGAATCAGGAAGCAATTATATTGCGAAACTATCCGGTGTCCAAGCCATAATAAAAGTTTTGGAGTTCGGAACCGTAAAGGCTCAACAAAAAGGGCTGTGGATGCTGGACAGAATTTTTAGAACCGAGGTTCACAGAATAGAGTATGGTAATTCTGCTCAAGTGGTACTCATTGAGCTAGCCCAGAAGGGCGATCTTAAACTGAAACCTACAGTCGCTAAACTATTGGCCCAACTCGAGCTATTGCAACCTCAATCTGCTTACTTTTAAGAAATTGTGCATTAAGAAAGATGAAAAAATGATTCATTGTTCAGTTTATTTAAACATTGTTTTGTTAGAGATATAGAGTTTACTTGTTTGGCTTGAGAACTTTTGTTGTGTACTAGAAATGATCAATATCTTTTCTAAGTAGAGGAAGAGTGGAAGAAAGAAATGTTCATATGTTTTTTGTGTGCACACCTACTTGTTTGTGCTGTACACGTACATGTCTTTGTTGAAAGCATACTCTCAGTGTCTTCCGTATTGTAATTTCTTTTTACGGCTTCTCAATGTTTTTGCCTATGGTTTCTTCAGGACAATTGCACAGTTTCCAATTTCATTTCAACATACATTGCAATTTTGTAAGATTTCTAACTTTTTGCCAAGTTGTGATTTTGTAAGATTTAGCCACTTTATCAGAGTGTAACCAGAAATGAGTGGGACATATTTCGTGTGTGGCATACTGAGTAATGTTTCCTTGATTATACATGCTTGTGAGTGTCGAGCACAAAGGCAAGCTGAAGTACGCTCATGATTTTGATTTACTAACCTGCTGATTTTGATCAAGTGAAGATTACCCAGTCAAGTCCTTTTGGGTTCTTGGACTGCAGACCTTTATCAACGCGACACTAGGAATATAATTAAAATCAGATATAGAAACGCAAACGAATAACAAAGAGCTAGAAAAAGAATCAGATATAGAAACACAAAAGAATGACAAAGAGCTAGAAAACAACAATCAAATAATTAAATTCTTCCCCATGTTGCAAGCAAACAAAGCATACAGCAGATCTGTGATTCTTATATGACCTCTCATGTACATCAAAACGCTCCAATTGTTAATATTTCTGTGTTCACTTGTTGGTGTTTGTTTGCACGTTACAACAATTATTACAAGGTTGTCACTACTCACACCACCTAAGAACTCTTCATGCATTTACATCAGATGATACTAATGTGTTGTAACACAATTGTTATCATTGAATCAAGTTCTATGTATTTCAATCAAATTTACTAAAAAAGTACATCACACAGTTGCAACTTCAAAATGATTCAGTGGACTGAGGATTATTTTACAACAGAACTATAATTCTGTTTTGGAGCAGACCAAAAATGTCTGCAGCCAGATGCAACATTTGACAATGTTTTCTTTATATAAAAAAATTCAGATACAACAGAGTGTCGCCGTACACCACAAGTATGGTTAAAGTTAAACCATCCATCTACTTGCACCATTGTCTCGAGTATTAGTACAGAGCAATCTAACATACAGTATACAAGCTAGGGCTTATAACATACAAGTATCTACTTGAGTATCTCAAAATGTACTTTAATAGCAGGAGATTCAAGAACAAGTGCCTGCATTTCTTCATAATATGTTTCTAGGAGATTGTCATTTGGACCTGAGGTATGCTCTTTTTCCTTGAGTGAAGTAGGCATGGGATGATCCTTTTCTTTTTCAACACTGTTGGACATATCATCATGGAACAACTTCAATGCATCAGATGAAGAAAGACCATTAACAGATTCATGTAGGTGAAGGAACTTCTTTCTCTGTTCCTCGGATTCAGCCAACCTTTTCTTAACTTCATCCGGAAGGCAGGCTAGAGCACTTCATCAACACGAGACATAGAAAAATTAAGTTAAAAAATTCCAAATTCAATCAACTTGCAAAGTATTAGAAGAAGAATAGGCTATAATTCTAGCATTAGAAAAGAAATTATCTGTTTACCTACTAACACCTCTAACAAGACCCCATTTGTAACCAACAAAGACAGACTCGTTAAAACCAGTATTGAACCCTTCTTGTGCAGAAGCTTCTGTCCCAGCCATGAGACCATCTCGGTAACCAATCTGTTTATTGACAAGGAATATGTCAGATATATTTCGACATCATTTTAGGGAAATATCAAAGGAGTTCAAATAAACAAATTCAATCAGTGATCCAACAATAAATAAGTATGTAAAGTTACCGTGTGGAACTGATCTCGCCGCCTCTGCCATTCCCTATCCAAATCAGATTTTTTTTCTAATTCGTTGTTCAAACCATTCCATGACAATCCATCTTCATTCCACAAGTCATCCTCATGGGAATCTGGAGCAACAGAAATGTGTTCTCTTTAATGAACTTGTAAAGAAAGGATAGATAAACAAATTAAGGATAATAAGGGCTGCTAGAACTTATAAAAATGCTTTATAAACAGAATTTTACTAAAATAACATTGGGGGAGGAAGACCCTAGGTTAGCACAGTTTGATGGAAAAATAACAAGTGACCAAGGGCAGGGCAGAAAAACATCACAGCCCAGTGCTATATCAACTAATCAATAACCTCGAAAAAACAATCAAGAAAGAACATTTCAGGAGCATATGATCCATACAGATTATAGGCAAATATATAACCACATAATATATTTTCTAGAATTGGAGACTGATTACACAAGTGAGCAACAAGAATAACTCAATATACATGATTAATTAACAATATCTAATGCTTTTTTAAGAAATATAATATTATAGTATATGTTTCAGGTCTTTTATCTGTTCAAGGGCTGCCATAAGTCCATAACCATTCAAGATTTCGGCTATTAAATAATGAGTGGAAAAGTCATTGCGGTAAAACTCCTGAATTTCATGGAACCTATAATTTATTTTCTCCAGTAAGGATAAAGATACAGGTTCATGTTAATCCTTAATCCTTAACAGATTATGAAATATACCACACCTACAAATAAATTGATTTATTTACTATGTTGAAGTAATTAGATGAGAATACATACCACTTGAATTGAAATGATTTGCTAAGGACGTCGATTTTGAACCCATCTCACCATTTGACTGCTCCAATATCTCTGAATAGAGCTCATCGGCGATACTACTTGTCATCTAAGCAAATTAGGAAGTAAAACTTAAAATGGTGTGACATAATTACGAAATGTTACAAATGGTGCTTTTGACATTAGCAGAATGATATTACACTGGCTTGACCAAACTTTAGATCGAAACAACTAAAATATGGCAGATTTTGGAAGGATGACATGTCCACAAATTAGAGAATTAATTAAAAAATCTGACAAAACCATGGGACAAGCAATCAGAGAAAAGTAAAAAGAGTGAGCAATTAGAGAGTAGTAAAAAAAGTCCGGTCTATCTGATCGAATAGCATAAAAAACAATGATTTTAGTAAAATGAGTACGGCCTTGCTGATCGACTAGCGTAAAAGAACAGTACGACTTTATCTCACAACTAAAGAAAGTAGAAATAACAAGAATACAGAAGCTTCATTAGGAAAATAACCATATCACGAGTCATTTCGAGAACAAAATGGGCAAGGTTGCATCCTATTTTTCATGAAAAATTTTCCAACTATGTCAGATATGTTCATACCACAATATATACATTTATACTTGCAGCAAAATAAACATGTATATAGGATCTTACACTTCCAAGCAAATCTCGATAATTTAGTAATAATCCTGTAATACGTTCTTAACGCTAACAAAATGTCACTCAACATTTAACCTTTCCAGCTTAAACAATAAACCAAACTAAACATTACCCAATATATCCCAATGGGAAGAAACGTCCGCGATTGGTAAAATGTATACAGACCTTGACCGTACGGTTGTTTCCGTAAAAACCCGAAAACTAATCAATTCTATCTCTAAAAGAAACAAAATCAAGAGTAAAGAAAATACCAGGGTCATGGTAATAACAACTATACCAATTAAATGAAAAACTAAATTACTTCCAATCAAAAGAAAAGTAATAAAACAAGATACAAAGCAATTCATGTAGTAAATCCATATAACACTGTCATACAAACATATACTAGAAGACTCGATACCTGTAAGATTGGATACTAGAAGATTGGATACCTGTAACAAAAAGTTCATCTTTACCATAGTATTATATGAATAAATGAGTATTATATGTATTTATATATTGGTACTTACAATTTGCCGTTTTAAGATGTATGAAAGTTAGAAAATGTAATGCCTTTTAGCTGAAAAAGGTTTTGATTACTAATATTATTATTTTCTTTAATTAAATAGAATAATCGATCGAAATCTAAATTGACACTTTTTTTTTCAATAATATAGTATTTTATTCCCATATTAATTTTATTTTCTAATTGAATTGATTTTTTGTTAAAATAGTCCTTTATACTATCCAACTATTTTTATCTTTCTTTTTTCTAATTTTTTTACATTTAAAATAATTTAAATTTATACACAATTTTATACAATTTTAGTCTCATATTAATTGGATTTTGTATGAATTTGATTTTAGTTAGATAATTGTTAAAATTTTTGTTACAATATCTTTTTTTCTAAATTTCAATGAAATATAAAAAAAAATCAATTAGAGTTAAAATAAATAAAAGTTGTATATTTATTAGACATTAAACGCTCATTTTACTGTTTTTGTTGTATCTTGAAATCAGATTTGGACGAAATTACAATCCACATGAAACTCACGTAACAAGGCTTAATTTAATGATGATTTAACCATTACTATTTAACTGTAATTTCCCGAAAACCGAAGACAAAAGAAAGTTTTGAATTTATATATTAAGAATTCTATTTAATTTAAAAAATCTATTTAAATTTGATTTTAATTATTTAAAATATATTTTTTTTGGTATTTGAATATATTATTTCTACTAAAAAGTAAGTATTTTTTTTAATATTAAATCTAACAATTTTCATCTATCTATTATTAAGATCTAACGTTTCTCATTAGTTTTGTCGTGAAGGACCAAGATTTTGGATAAGATCTCTATTATGTTTATTATATATAAGTATATAATAAGAATGTACTTATTATACATACTTATACCTAATGGAAAATGCTAGGTACCCAAAAAAAAAATCCAAAAATTTTCCCCCAAATGCCACGTGTCTCCTTACAATTGGTTGATAGTGTGATAAGACAGCAAGTAGTGGCATATTCTCAAATCAATCAAGTAAAGAAAAGGAGGCCTTGATCTGAAATTAGTAATGTCAAGGAGTGACCGACTAAATGAAAACAAACGCCAACCAGTGTTGTTAAACGCGATATGCGCACAGAAGCGCAAAAGCCTCCTGGGGCATAAGCGCAACGCGCAATGCGCGGATTCATCGAAGACAACTAAATATTCATATATATATGGTATATAATGTAGAATATTATAAATTTATAGATAAGAAGGCATTTAAAAGCAAAACTAAATCTCATAAACTCATAAAAAGCAACCAAATTCATCATCACGTAGATTCAAAGTCAAAGTAACAAAGATGCAAAGTTAATCCACTATTCTTCTTCTTCTTCATCATCAAGATTTGCAAAATTATCTTCATCGCTAATATGATTTGTCACAAGAATGTGATACACAATTAGCATACATAATTTAGATTACAACAATCTAATAGAAACTAATAACGAACTAATTAGTAGCTAGAGCACATAATTTGAAAATGTCGAAAATGTCTACATATGTGCAAAGAGGAGTTAGCAAAAGCTTTTATGAATAAAGTGTAGAGGCAGATTTAAAACCTGTGGTTGAACACTTGTCAAAAAAAAAAAAAAAAACCATGTTGTTGAACACCTTCTGAACACCTGTTCTTGCATTCTAATTACTAGATCAATCATCAAAGTAACTATACAAAACAACAATCATATGTAACTGTGTATGTGTATGTGTGTGTATAGGTGTGTATATATGTGTGTGTATGTGTGTATATATGTGTGTATGTGTGTGTATATCTGTGCATTTTAACAAAAGCGCGCTTTTCTTGCGCATTTCGCACTGCGCATAATCGAGAGAAGCGCACAAAAGTGAGCGCATCACTGAAGGCGCATCGCATCTCCAAAGCGATGCGCTTCAGGTGCGCATCGCGTCGCATCTCGCATATGCGCGCGCATATGCGCGCATTTAACAACACTGACGCCAACTATCAAAGAAACGTTAACTGCAAAACTATGCCAACAAGAATAACTAAAGCTTTAACACAACTCTATTTAGACACATTAGGATTATTTTTTTTGTAAGCAATCCAGTTCCAATATTACTACTACTATTCACGCAATCAGTTCAGGACATCCATCTGGTGCTAATTTGTTTTTAGAAAAGTAGTTGCTACAGGCCTCTTTACACATTTTCCATCAAATATTGCTATTGCCAATGCTCAAAGTAAATTGTAGTAGCAAATAGATAAATTTAACTGAGTTTGGACATCTGAGTGAAATACACTTCAAATACCAAAGAAGACATATTAACCAAGCAACCAAAGAACACCAAAGAAGACATATTAACCAAGCAACCAAAAAAGCTTTCACCTTATACAAGAAATCTAAAACCAAAAAAAAAAAAATTATAATAGTACAAAAAAGTGAAGAAAAACATACACCACAAAATTATAATACACAGAACCCAATTAGAAAATTATAAGCAGACTTGTTTATCATGAATTTCATACAGGCCCGTGCTGTAACTACTATGGGCTCACATTTGTTCTTGACAATAAATAAAAAGTGAAGGAAAAAAAGTGTAATTTGCCAAAGGAATCAAACCCGGCGATACAAAGATAAAACCCTGAAATTAAAAACCCAATTGACAAGAGACACTTACAAATTGAATCGACGCCTTGTCAAATCCTGATGACCCGGAGATGGTGTCGATACAGAGAGAGAGAAAGATGTCTGACGCCCTGTGTGTTGAAGAAGAATAAAGGTCAAATTTTAAGATAAATGGCCCCAAATGTCATAAATGAAAAAATTGGTCCCAAATATCACTACAAAATGCTACATCAGATAGCATTTTGTATTTTATTTAATTTTTTTAACACAAGACGCTATGGCGTCTAGCGTTGTCAGCCATGTCCATCATTCTT
Organism: Kitagawia praeruptora; assembly: GCA_037693485.1. NCBI lineage: Eukaryota > Viridiplantae > Streptophyta > Magnoliopsida > Apiales > Apiaceae > Kitagawia > Kitagawia praeruptora. Next base: position 137,124,693 of record CM075351.1, on the reverse strand, counting down.
CATTGCTGTGTCTAGAGCTAGAGCTGTAATTCAGACCGAGCCGGGCGAGTTCAAGCCGGGTAGTTATTCGAGCCGGATTTTTTTTCACGAACCGAGCCGGCTCGTTTATAAACGAGCCTATTTAAATGAGTCGAGCGAGCCGAAATAACACTTAAACGAGCCTAATTTTCTACCCGAACTCGGCTCGTTTAATTTCACGAGCCGAGCCGAGCCGGCTCGTTTAATTAAACGAGTCGGAACCTCTACCCGAACTCGGCTCGTTTAACTAAACGAGCCTAGTCGAGCCAGCTTAAACGAGTTCGAGCCGAGCGAGCTCGCGAGCCGTTCGGCTCGAATTACAGCACTAGCTGTGTCCCGATTGAGGGAGTTTACAAACGCCACATATTGGATTGGGTTGAGTTGTTTTTTTTTCCTTTCTAAATATATATTTGTAAATAGTATTAAAAATTTATAAATAAATGGTCAATTAAAATTGTATTTTTTTAATTTTAAAAATACAATTTTAATTAATTTTAGGGGTTCAATTATTAATTTTTGGGGTTCAACGTTTCTATTTTGGGGTTTAAAAATATTCCAAACGACGAATAAATCGCATGCGAACTTAGGGTTTAGGGTTTAGGATTTAGGGTTATTTACGTACCTATTCTACTTGCAATAGGATTTTTAATTATATGTTTTTTTCTATAAATTCGAACTCTTATTCAGTTATTCTCTATAAATTCGAACTACTACTCTACTTCCAATAAAACTTTTAATCATATGCCTTATAAATACTTATTCTACTTCTAATACGAACTTCTAGAACGTTTAGTCATTTGCCTTTTAAATACCTATCCTACTTTCAATAGAACTTCTAATTATATGTCTTCTCTATAAATTTGAACTCTTCTCCTCTATAAATTCGAACACCTATTCTACTTCTAATATGTTAAAATATATTTTGATATTTATTAGTATTTAAAATCCTAAAATTTTAAAAAATTAGAAAAATAAATTGAGACGAACTTAGAGCGCCACTTAAACTCCCGTGTATCCTCCTTTATATATATATATATATATGGAATGGTTCAAAAAAGAACCTTTTTTTAGAGGAAACCAAGGTACCTTTGTAGTCCCTTGATTGAACATCAATCCGACGGTGGTTAATATTTCACTAGATTTGTTTTAATTTCATTTTAGAAACATATATATCTGAACAATAAATGCATACTTCAAAATATTTCCTTATATAAATGTAAATTATAAATGCATGTTTCAAATAATTTCCTTAAATTAAACATTGACTTTTATCTACCATATTCAATAAAATCATCCTAATATTTTCTCAACTAATCGATCAATTATTAAAAAAAAATATCTCATTCATAATATAATTATTTAATCTATTGAGTAACATGTTGATACAATCAATTATCTTTGACTAAGTTGAGTTATTTTTTCTCAGAAAAAAGGTGATATTTTCTCATTTACTTTATGAATTATGTGCAATGGGATTTAACAAATTTTCTTGAACTTTATTTTTATTGTAACAGTTACTAAAATATAAATAATTGAATTTAATAGCTTTTTAATTCTAATAAAGAAGAAACACATATATATGAGATTCTACTAGGTAATTTCGTAGGTGTTCTAAATAATAATTTTAAGATTCTACTAAGAGTTTTGATAAGTGTTCTAAATAAATATATATAATTGAATTTAATAGCTTTTTTGTTCTATTAAGTGCTCTAAAAAATGTATATTAAAAATTCGACTAGATGTTATTAGGTGTTTTAAAATTTTAAGATTTTACTAAATGTTTTGGTAAGCATTCGAAATAAATATGTATAATTGAATTTAATAACTTTTTTATTCTCTAAAGTGTTCTAAAAATGTATATTTAAAATTAAACTAGGGTTTCTCTTAGGTGTTCTGAATTATACTAGGTGTTCTTCTAGGTGTTCTAAATATAAATTTTATGATTCTAGTAAACGTTTTGATAAGTATTGTAAATAATATGTATAATTGAATTTAATAACTTGTTTGTTTTCTTAAGTGTTCTAAAATGCATACCTAAAGTCCACTTCTCTTAGGTGTTGTAAATATAAATTTTTAAGATTCTACTAAACGTTTTTATAAGTGTTCTAAATAATATGTATAATTGAAGTTATTAATTTTTTTGTTCACTTAAGTGTTCTAAAAAAATGTATATTTAAAATTCTAAATGTTAAGTGTTTTAATTCTACTAGGTGTTTTTTTTAGGTCTTCTAAATATAAATAGTAAACGTTTTGATAAGTGTTCTAAATAATATGTATAATTGAATTTAATAACTTTTTTGTTTTCGTAAGTGTTCTAAAAATGCATACCTAAAGTCCAGTTCTCTTAGGTGTTCTAAATATAAATTTTTAAGATTCTACTAAATGTTTTTATAAGTGTTCTAAATAATATGTATAATTGAAGTTAATAATTTTTTTGTTCTCTTAAGTGTTCTAAAAAAATGTATATTTAAAATTCTGAATGTTAAGTGTTTTAAATTCTACTAGGTGTTTTTTTAGGTGTTCTAATTGTTAGTTACAGAGGCATGCATGTATACATCTAATAACAAACCTAATTGTTTGTAATGCTTTGCATTACTTACATGACCTCTTAACTGAGGGAACCTCTAGTTGTAGAGTTTCTGTTTGTATCGTACTTGTAGTAGGCATCAAACCCTAGTTGTGTAACTGTACTTATAGAGTCTAGAATAATGCTTGAAAGAAGTTCCAAGGTTCATGCCTCAAGCAAGAAGATAAAGACTGTCAAATAATCACAGTTGGGATTTGAAGAAATGAAGAATTTGCCTAAGTACCAATTCGAGAAGTATATTTGTCTATTCGATAAGTCTAGCATTCGAGAAGTCAGGGATTCGATATCTCAAGACACTATTCGATATCTCATTCGATATCTCAGAGATTCGATATGTCTATGTACTCTATTCGAGAACTCAGGAAGTCAACAAGTCAAAGTAGTATTCGAGTTCTCAAGGAGTCAACAAGTCAAAGTTCCATTCGATATCTCAAGGACTCAGAAAGCTATTCGATATCTCAAGGATTCGACAAGTCAAGTGTTCTATTCGACAACTCAAGGAATCCTGAAGAAAAGAGCTATTCAAGAAGTAATTCGATATGTCAATATAACAGTGTTCGAGAACTCAGAGTTATCGATCAAGTCAATTCTAGTTCTCGAATCAACTACTTAGTCACTTCTCGAATACATTCTTGGAGACAAAGTACTGAAGAAATTGTACAAGTCAGAAACCTGCAACAAGCCAATGCACTTTATGGACCACAATCTGTAACGTGCTCTGGAAAGCCTACAAGGAAGCTTGGAGAGATATAGAAGAGACAAGGGGCTAAAGAAGAGGATCTGAACAGGCTTTGCAAAGTCAAATCTGTAACCGTTTGGACACTTACTCAAAAAGGATAGACTGACTAGAAAGTAATTTGTTCAGCTACCTTATTTGTAGTAAGTAGGGTGTATCCATGATCTATAAGGATACAGCCTCACTTCCTTAGTCAATTAACTTTGTAACTTTGTGAGTCAAGTTTTTCATACGTTGTAAGCTGTATCTCTCTGAGAAAAACGACGCTGAGGATACTATCATTTGTATTCACAGATTGTAGGAACCTTTATCTAATAATACATTAGATTAATGTGTCTTGTGTTATTCTTTATCCGCACCTTCAATCTTGCACACACAAACACTCTTGCTACATAGACTCTAGCCAAAAAAAAGTTCAAGAATCCATTCACCCCCCCCTCTGTATTCTTTTACTGTATTCAATACTCAACAAGTGGTATCAGAGTTGGCTATTTATTCAAAAACAGAAAAACGATCATGAGTTCGAATACACCAAAGACTACAGGAACGGTGAAATTCCCTAAGTTTGACAAAGATAACTTCAACCTCTGGAAGATAAAGATGATGTTGTTCATCAAAGCCTCTCATCCTTTGTATCCTGAGATTCTTAAGAATGGTCCTTTTGTTCCACAACAAGAGATACCAGAGAAGACTGTTGGAACCACAACTATCCCAAGATCTTATGAGGCCAAGGATCCATCAAAATGGACAGAATCAGGAAGGGAGAAGGTTGCTCTTGACAGCCACCTCATGTTGCTTATCATTGATTCCATGGACATGTCAATGTTTGCAAACATTGCATCATGTACATCTGCCAAAGAAATGTGGGATCACATTAAGGTGTTGTGTGAAGGAACTGATGAGGTTAAGGAAAACAAGAAACAGATACTGGTCACACAGTATGAGGCTTTCATGGCACAGCCCAAGGAAAGCATTACTGAGATGTTTGAGAGATTTCACAAGCTAGTTACTGAGTTGCAGATGAATGGCAAGGTTTACAGTACCAAGGAGTTAAACATGAAGTTTCTGCTATCCTCACCAAACCATCTAGAGCAAAGGGTCATTTCTCTAAGGGAAAGAGATTTGAACAAAGTTACATATGATGTGCTCTATGGAGTTTTAAAAACTCATGAGCTTGAGTTGCTTCAGAAAAGGGTTATCCAAGCCAATCAAGGCAGAATGGTAAACACATCATGTGCCTTGATTGTCAACAAATCTATTCAAGACTTAGAAGCATCCACAAGCCAGTTAAGGATAGAGGAGGTAGTAGAAGAGGAAGAAACTGAACCTGAGGTAAGTGAACCTGTTGAGGAGAAGGAGGAAGAAGAGTTTTACACTCTTGAAGAACTAGATGGAATGGAAAACACTTCATACGCTTTCATGGCCAGAAAATTTCCAAACATCAGATTCAAAAGGAATCAACCCTTCAAACCCAAAACCCAAAACCATTCATTCAACAAAAGCAAGGCACCTGTGAAACCAAACAAGAATAAGTTTAAATCCAGCCATGTGGATAGGTCATCTATAAGGTGCTATAGATGCAATGACCTAGGGCATTTTGCCAGTGAATGCAAGAAGCTTAAAAAGAAGGATAGAGATTATCTTGAGCTTGAAGCTAAGTATGAGGCCCTTCTGAAAAAGCAGACACAAGGTAAGGCCTACATAGCTGAAGGGAAGTATTGGGATGATTCTGACAGTGATGGAGAGGAGCAAGAATTCTGCAATTATGCCTTGATGGCCAATTCCAAGGATGACACATCTCCATCAGACCCTCAGGTACCATCTCTCACTACTATAGACATGTCTGTTTCAGAGTATAAATGCATGATTGAACAATTATCTGTTGAAATGTTTAACATTCATACTAGTATGACTGCTGCTAATGAAGAGATTGCTAAACTGTCTACTAGAAATGAAATGTTAACCAAAAAGAATGAGGAACTTGAGCTAATTGCTATGCAGATAGAAAACCTTAAGAAAGAAGTTGAATATTTGCAGAACAAGGTTTTATGTGCTAGTCAAGTTGAAAAAGCTCTTAGGGATGAATTAGCTAAAAATGAATTCAAATTGAAAACATTTAAGAACTCATCTGGTCTAGTGCAATCCTACTGTGAGAAAATTCAGGCTAAACCAAAAGCAGCTATTGGACTTGACTATGACTCTCTCAAACAGAGGAAAGGCTATGCTGTCATTGAAGATGACACAGTTGTTCATGAGAAAGTGCCTCACATTTTGAAAAAGACTGAAAATCCAATTTTTAATGAATCAACATTTGAAATTGATGAGGGAGCCTTACTCATCAAACAAATGTTGAACGATGAGGATGAGGCACAATCCAGTGAACAACAAGCATCCTCCAAGAGTGAGAGTGTCAAGTCAAAGACCAAGGAGCCGGTAGGTGATAGGATAAGACCCAAGAAGTTTGTTAAGTTTGTTTCAGCTGGGAAGAATGAATCAGAAAAGAAAGTGACTAAGAAGAAACAGAACAGAAATGGCAAGTTAGGGATTAACAAGGATAACAATTATGCTTATATGCCTAATGCCCCTAGGAAAACTTGGCAGAACTGTTTCAGTACCAATCATTAAACTCATGCATGCAAGAAACCTGCTGGTAGTGTATCTAAACCTTTCTATGATTGTTCTGTGCCTCTAAGACATAGAGATGCACCATTTTGTGATAAATTTAACTGTATGCCATACAATATGAATGTTATGACTAGTTGTTTCAATCTGAGAAGGCAATTCATTGATGGTTGTATCAGTCACAATTCTCACACACACTACACCAGGTCAAAGTCTTCGAGTCCTCCTAAAGCTAGGAAGGTACCTCTGTCACCTAAGTCTGAAACCTCAGGTTCCAAGACTTCTAACAGTGACAAGAAGACTAATGCCAAGAAAGTTGACAAGCATGTTGTTTATGATAAAACTGTTTTTAAGTCACATGGACCCAAACTTGTTTGGGTACCAAAGGAAAAGTAATACCTTTGTGGTTGTAGGGAAAAGAAAGTGAAAAGAAGGTCATGTGGATTTTGGACAGTGGATGCTCAAATCATATGACTGGTGATATGGCCCTGCTATCATAGTATGAGGAAAAGGCTGGCCCAATGGTTGCTTTTGGAGATGACAGCATGGGTAACACATTGGGATATGGCAAGTTGAAAGTTGGTAATGTCATCATTGAAGATGTAGCACTAGTCAAGGGGCTCAAGAATAATCTGCTAAGTGTTGGTCAGTTTACTGATAGGGGATTCAAGGTGGATTTTGACAAAGATGAATGTTTGATCACCCACAAGAAGACTGGTGATTTTGCTCTATCTGGAGTAAGGAAGGGAAGCCTATTTGTAGCCAATATGGATTCTGCATCAAATGAAGATTGTTGGCTGTGGCACAAGAAACTATCACACCTGAACTTCAAAGCCATTAATTCTCTAGTCAAAAGAGAGTTAGTGAGAGGCATGCCCACACTTGAATTCAGTCAAGAAGGAGTGTGTGAGGCTTGTCAAAAAGGAAATATGAAAAGATCTAGCCACAAGACAAAGACAGTGACATCTATATCCAAGCCCCTGCAACTCATTCATATGGATTTGTTTGGGCCTGTCAATATTATGTCACTAGGAAGAAAGAAGTATGCCTTGGTGATGGTTGATGATTTTACAAGGTATACATGGGTGGAATTTCTGGCATCAAAAGATGAGGCTCCACAAGTAATCATTGAGCATATAAAGAAAGTTGACAAGGAAGCAAAGGCCAACAATGCAAGTGTGATTGCACTGAGAAGTGATAATGGAACAGAGTTCAGAAATGCCATACTTGAAGCATTCTGTAAAGAGAATGGTATTTCTCAGTAATTCTCAGCTCCAAGGACTCCACAACAAAATGGAGTTGTTGAGAGGAAGAATAGAACTCTAATTGAGGCTGCTAGAACAATGTTACTTGATGCAAAAATGCCTACATGTTTTTGGGCTGAGGCTGTGAGCACTGCATGCTATATCCAGAATAGAACCCTCATCAACAAAAACACTGGAAAGACACCTTATAATTTGATGACTGGAAAGAAGCCCACTCTAAAGTATGTTCATACTTTTGGAAGCAAATGCTTTGTATTGAAGGATAATTCTGAATATGTTAGAAAATTTGATGCAAAAGCATTTGAAGGAATTTTTCTTGGCTACTCTATGGAAAGAATTGCATACAAGGTTTATGTCATCAGTCAAAAGAAAGTTATTGAAAGAACAGATGTGACATTTGATGACAGCAAACTACCTGGACTAGAAGAAGCCAATGATGAAGATAAAGATCCATTGAAGTTTGATAATCTAGATGATTCTGATGAAGAGACTGAAACTGAAGTTGAAACTCGAGTTCAACAAACTCAAGTGAATGATGATACAAGAGAAGAATTTGAGCCAATCAATAGTGAAGAAACAAGCATCCAAGACACACCTGTGAGTAGTGGCAACTTCACAGGGGGAGGAAATGAGAATGACCATGATGTGGATGATGAAGCAACATCAAGAATGAGAAATCAGGCTGAGCACTCAAGGAAATGGGATAGATCACACACTGCAGAGCAAATCATTGGAGATCCTAATGCAGGAGTAAGGACTAGGAGAGCAACTCAGAATGAGTGCCTCTATGGCTGTTTTCTATCACAAGTTGAGCCTAAGAAACTTGATGATGCACTATTGGATCCAGATTGGATTATTGCTATGCAAGAGGAGCTGAATCAATTTGAAAGGAACAAAGTATGGGAACTTGTGCCTGCACCAAAGAACAGAACCATTGTTGGAACAAAATGGGTTCTAAAGAATAAGATGGATGAAGATGGTGTAATTATTAAGAACAAAGCAAGGTTGGTTGCAAAAGGATACTCTCAACAGGAAGGCATTGATTATGATGAGACATTTGCTCCTGTTGCTAGATTGGAAGCCATCAGAATATTCTTGGCATTTGCTGCTCATTCAAACTTCAAAGTATATCAAATGGATGTCAAAAGTGCATTTCTGAATAGAGAGTTGGAAGAAGAAGTTTATGTGCAACAACCACCTGGTTTTGAGGACCCACACTTCCCAGAATTTGTCTACAGATTGCTTAAGGCATTGTATGGACTTAAGCAGGCTCCAAGAGCATGGTATGATACTTTATCACAATTTCTTCTTGAGAATCAATTCACTAGAGGCACACTGGACAAGACATTGTTTTACAAGAAGCATGGTGATGATCTTATCTTAGTTCAGATCTATGTGGATGATATCATTTTTGGTTCTACAAATGAGAAGCTGTGTGAGAAAGTTTCTAAACTCATGCAGAGCAGATATGAGATGAGTATGATGAGAGAGTTGACATTCTTTCTTGGGTTGCAAGTCAGTCAAAAGAAGGATGGTATCTTTATCAGTCAGACCAAGTATATCAAGGATTTATTGAAGAAGTTTGACTTGGAAGATTGCTCACTTGCAAAGACACCCATGGCCACTGCCACTAAATTGGATGAAGATGCTAAAGGCAAGAAAGTAGATATCTCAGTCTACAGAGGCATGGTTGGTTCTCTACTCTACCTCACTGCAAGTAGGCCAGACATCATGTTTGCTACATGCTTATGTGCAAGGTTTCAATCAAATCCAAAAGAATCACATTTGATTGCTATAAAAAGGATCTTTAGATATCTGAAGGGCACTCCAAACTTGGGACTATGGTATCCTAAGGACACAGGGTTCAATCTGGTTGGTTATTCTGATGCTGATTATGCTGGATGCAGAGTGGATAGGAAAAGCACCTCAGGTAGCTGCCAGTTTCTTCGACAAAGGTTAGTCTCTTGGTATAGCAAGAAACAACAATCTTTGTCAACTTCTACAGCTGAGGCTGAATACATAGCTACTGGAAGTTGCTGTGCTCAAGTGCTTTGGATTAGAAATCAACTTAGAGATTATGGACTTGCGTTGGAAAGAATTCCAATCATGTGTGACAACACAAGTGCAATCTCTATAGTTGCCAATCCTGTCAATCATTCTAGGACAAAGCACATTGACATCAGATATCATTTCATAAGGGAACATGCAACTAATGGAACTATTGAGTTGCATTATGTTTCTACAGACAAACAACTAGCTGATATATTCACTAAGCCATTAGATGAAGCCACCTTCACAAGGTTGGTTAGTGAGATTGGAATGCTGAATTCTTCATATTCTGGCTAAGTGAATACAGTATCTAGATTGTTGTAGCAGTAAACACTTACTCTATCTAAATTCTCAATATTTTTGGAGTAAGTGTTGGTTGAAATATGATTTATGAATATTTCAAATCTGTTGCATATGTTGGAAAATCATATTTTTGTTGACTTGAAATTTCTATGAAATTTCGAGAAAATCACTGTTTAGTTTGCTAGAATATTCGTGAATGAATATGGCTGGTAAATTTTAAAAAGATAGTGAAAATTGAGTTTCTATGAGTATAATTCGACAAGTCAGACTTCTCAAGTGATTCATTATTCGACATCTCTAACAAGTCTCATTAGAGCACTCTCGAGTTCTCGAATAGAGTCTTTTAGAGTTCTCGAATAGAGTCTTTTAGAGTTCTCGAATAGAGGTTTCCTTGACTTCTCGAATATAGTATTTTAGTTCTCGATTGACTGAGTTCTCGAATACTATATTTGAGTTCTCGAATCATTTGAAAAGGCTGATTTCTCGCTGAATTTTAACCGATTTTGGATTTTTATTCAGAATTCAGAATTACTCATAAAAACATATTTTACCTAATTTAGATTTATTTCTAAGTTAGATAACTGCCAGCTGTGAGCTACAATCTGCTTGAGTTATCGAATAAGCCTTTCTTGACTTCTCGAATAGTTGTTTTCTACTTCTCGAATGCCTGACTTGTCGATACAGAACATACATCTAATCGACAATTCAAGTACTTCATACTTTTACAACTTCACATCTATTTGATTCATTTCATTCGATTTCTCAAGCATCCAAACTCCCAAAACCTCTGGAACCCTAACTGCAAAAGCTAAATTTCTTCATCAACCTTCGATTTCTTCTCTCTCTCTCTCTCTCTCACACAAATGGCAACAGTAAAGTTCAACACCAATTTCATTGCTCTAACTAGTGATGTTGAAGCACCCAACGCCAATTTCAAGTGCTTTGTGAAGTGGATGTCTGAATCATACATTAAGAATGCTCTATCTGTTAACCCAACTCTGTATCTCGACATTCTAGAACAGTTTTGGCAGTCTGCTATAGTGGAGGTGGTGGCTCTTGACTCTGCAATATCCTCGTACATTATCTACTGCAAGATTCAAGACAAAAATCTCACTATCACCACCGAGGATATGAATGAGGCACTTGGGATGGGTACCAAAGGAGAGATGTATGACCCACTTGCTACAAATGATGAATTGGAAGACTTCTTTGATTTCATCAAATATGCAGACAGAATCAGTCTTGGGCATTTGAACAGGAAGCATTTGAGGAAGAAATGGAGTTATGTGTTTGCTACACTCCTTCAAGTCTTCACTGCAAGAAAATCTAGCTATGACCAAATCAGTACTCCTGCACAGCAAATAGGCTATGCCTTAGCTTATGGAAAGAAGATAGATGTTGGTCTCATCATTCTGCAGGAGCTGTATGGAAGACTTGGTAAGAATTCAGCCAAGAGAGGTAATGAAATTTTCTTCCCTCGTTTTATTCAATCTGTCCTTAATTTCTTAGATGATAAATTGATTGAATTAGATGGGATGAATAAAAATAGAATAGGCTATCCTAAATCCATGACCAAACTCATTTTTGGTAATTTGGAGACTAGGAATGATGTGGATGTAAGACTTAACATAACTCCCATATGGAGAGTTTGTTTAGGACTTACCCCCACAACATGCCAACATTTGCCTCTAAGTCTGAGTTAGCTAAGCCCAAGCAAGTAGAACAAAATGCTAACCCAGGGCTAGCTAACCAACCCTCTCAACCAAACACTTTACCTATTACTGAACCAACTGCATCATCCTCTCAAAAGGGTGATGTTAGTAAAAAGAAGAGAAAGGAAGTAATGTCTGCACCCTTAAATATTTTATCTAGAGCAGCATTAGCTGTTGAACTAGGTCTAGAAAGTGAGGAACCAGAGTCACCCTTACTAAGGCCAAAGAAGAAGAAGAAAACTAAGACCACCTCTTCAGTCACACAAATGGCTGAAGTTGTAAAATCAGGGGCAAACAGCTCACTAGATGTATCCTCTCAACAGGGTGCATCTATAGAATCAAGCATCCTCCCCAATGCACCTTCTTGTATTGAGTCAGTACATGGGAGTGATAAGGCTGGCACTACACTGAGTGAAGAGCACATCACACTTGAAACTCCCTCTATCTCTCAGGGGGAGTTGCCAAAATCTACTCTACAAGACACTCCTCTTCCGGAATCTAACACTAAAATTTCTTTGGAACCTGCAACTCAGGCAACTGAGATGCAAGGCATTGATCACCAAGAATTCTTTTCTCTTGGTGAGCCAATGGACTCAAGTGACTTAGTGCATGACACTTTGCTCACCACCCAGGACCCACATTTAGATGGTGAGGGAATGCATGCTGGGGCATATCCTAATGACACCATCACAAACACAGAGGCTTCACTAGTCTTTACTAGAGACTCTGTGCCTGTGTCAACTGCTGGTGTAACTCATCCCACTTCTGTGGAGACACCAGTAGTAGAGTCAATTCATCCGGTTACAGAAGTTGCATCTGTAAATGAGGAGTCTAGTTTACCTAGCTCTAGCTCTGACTTTATGTCACAATGGCTGAAGCCTGTGCAACATGACAGTGCTTCAGGATCAGGGTCTATTCCACAAAAATTGACGGTTGAAGCACTTCAAAGCTTAATTGTGGATCAGATGCCTGAGTTTGTAAAAATAGCTCAGAACCTTGTCACCTCCAACATCTCTAATCCAGACTATGAGGCCATCCTACTATGCCATAGGGATGATGTGGAGATGCAGAAGGCCAAGATTATTGATGATGCTGAGAGAGATGGCAATGCAAATGCCTGGCTGCAAGGAAAGTATGATGTAACTCTCAGTGAAGCACTTCAATATCTTAGAGAGGAATACATCATTTCACTGGGCTCCAATGCAAAATCCCTGTCTCCTGGTGAAGTGTATGAAGCTGTCAATGATTCCTACAAGGGTTTCCTCAAGGCTGCACACTATCTTGGCAAGGGAGTCAAAACTGAAGTCAACAGGGTGTGTGACAAGACAGCCACTTCAGTAGCAGAAGTAAAGAGGGCCTTTGATGCTAAATTTTCTCAACTAGACAGTGTGGTCAAAGATCTCAAATACTGCAACACCACCTGCACCAAGATGGACAATGGCCTAGCCCTCCTCACAGATACAGTCACAGGCCTAGGAAACATATTTCAAAAACTATCTGACCAGACTACAGAGGCCAATGCCATGCTCAGAACACTGTTCAAAAATCAGTATGGAGACAAGCTGGTCACTGAAGTCCCTGTGCATGAAATGACCAAGTCTGAAGTGAAAAGACTGCAAGATCAATCCTTAACTGGTTTCAAGGTCACTACACTGTTCACCAAGGTTGATACTCTTGAAAGGGAGGTGGTGTCTCTCAAAGAATCCAATGCCCATCTGGCAGGCAAGGTTACAAATCTAACTGAGCAATTGAACACTCTAGCCACTACCACTGCTAATGTTCTTCTGGATCAACAATCTATGTTGTCTGCCATGATGAAGCACATGGGTATACCTCTACTTGAAGAATCTTCAACTCCAAAGGCTCCTACTACAGCCTCTGTGCCTGACAACAAGCCTAAGGGGGAGAAGAGGATAACAAGGAACTCAAAATCTAAGGGGGAGCTTCAGACTAAGGGGAGAAATCTCAAACCAAAGGCATTACAACCAATGAGGGTGGCCAACCAAGAACTGCTAAGTCATCTCAGTCTGAGAAATCTACATCCAAGGATGACAAGCTGAAGAAAGTGGTTGTAGATGAAGTTGCCAAGCCAGCTGAAACTGAAGGGAAGTTAGAATATGAATTTAACATCCCTGACATTGCTAAACAATCCCTTCAATCTAAACCTTCAGAATTCAGAAATGTGCTTACTCAAAGGGTATGTCAAGAAACTGCAAACTCTAGACTACCATGACATAGCTTTTTTGAAGCATCTACAAGAGTTAAGGAAAAGAGCCAATTTCCATTACTTTGACTACATCAAGCTTCTTGTGCAAGATGTGTTTCTAGTCACTGTAGTGAAAAGAGAAATTGTGCAAACCAATCCCCATGCCATCATTCTTTCGAATGATAGAGAAATCTTAGTTCACACTGCCAAGAACCTCTTTCACATCCATATTGAAGCCTTTCAAATTCTATCTAGCTCTGAACTTGGAACTATCATCAAGAAGATAGAAAGGAATAACTCACTAGACAATGATATGCTCAAAGAGATTCTCACCAAGTGCATGAAATCTCAACTGCCTCAAGTAGTTCCTCAGCCTCATTGTATTCTATATGAAAAGGATCAAGACATTGTTGCTTTCAGATTTGGCCAACATCTAAAAGCAAACAACATGTCCACCATAAAGTTTCTGGCTGGAGTTCTACATTCAAGGAGTGGAAAATCTGAATCTGAAAAGGAGGCTCTTAACATTCTTGTGAAGTTTATCAACTCTCAATCAGACATCAAGCCTATTGCTCAAGGTGGAAAGTCAAATCAAGACAAGGATGATCATGATAAAAGTGGAAGCAGGGGTGGAGATCAAGGGAGATATAAGGGCAGTGATGACAAGAAGAAAAGGGATGATAAAAGCAGAAAGAAGGATGATGACAAGGGTGGAGGAAAGGTATATGAAAAGAAGAGTGGAAAACAGCAAGCCATGAACATTATTAATGACACTTCCACCACAACACAAGGCTCAATGTCTAGGGTGGATGTCACTAGTAATGATTCATCAAAATCTACATCTCTGGCGTATGCAACTGTTTTGGCACCTCAAGAAGTGAAGGGGATTCAAATCAAGAAACCATGTGTATGTTTCAGAAAGCAAACTGCTAATGGAATACTACTATGGTCTACCAACAAGGGTCATAAGTTTCTGCCTAGCAATCATACAAGGAGGAGTAAAATTAAGCATGCTGCAAGAAGGGTGAAGATATCGAAATCAAAGGCACTGACAATAATTCCAGGATTGAACCTACCATCTCTGGATGAAATCTATGATGAAGACCAACTGCAGTTCATATGGGCTCAAAGAATCTATCATGTTGCCATTGTTGATGACTTTCTTGAAATAAAATATACTGATGGAAGACAGAAGAAATTCAGACAAGGAACATGTCAGCACTGGGGCAAGCTATATGACATAGAAAGAATAATTGCAATGTTGGATTCTGAAGACAGAGTGGAAAGGGTATGGAAGCTGGAGTTAATTGACTTTATCAAAATGAAGAGAGATCACCAGGCAGAAATGAGAAAGAACAGTGAGGAGCTACTAAAGAAAAGGGAGGAGGAGTTTGCTGCAATGGAAACTAAGGCTGCTGAATTGAGAGCTATGGGTCTGTGTAGAGTCAAGTTTAATCCTTACATCATTGTGTTGCCCAGTAAATAACAATTGTAAAAGGGGGGTTGAATACAATTGTATAGATTTTCAACTTAATAACACAAGTATGAATCAATAACAGCTTTATTAATTCTGATATAAAACTGTTACAAACTCTCTTAAAAAAACCTTATGTTCTTAAGAGCTGCTAGGTTAAAGAATAACTCGTGTATCCGATTACTATCATGTAAAACCTAAACTGTGTTTATATAGTGTACACAACTGCTCTATCAATTACAAGATATATCAAATCAATTACATACGACTCTTAATACATATCTTGAATGATAGCTGCATTCCTGTAATTCAGGAACCAACAAAACAATCTTCTCATAATCTCTGGACTAATGTAAATCTGTTTGTAATCCTGATCTACTCAAATACTGACGTTGTATTACTGATGACGTCAGCATCAGTATCTGATCAGTAACGCCCAGATCCTGATCATCACTTGAATCAATATCTAACAATCTCCCCCAATTTGTTCTTTGTGAAATAAAGCACAAATTCCTTGATTCAAAGATGTCAAAAACTCAAAACAAAATACCTTCTAAAATTCATCAGAAACAGTTTCAGATATTCTTTGATAAAACAGATTCATCTTCAAGAAGTCAGATATCAATTCTTCTTCCTTGCTTTCAAGAATTTGAATCAATTTCTTTTTTAGATTTTTGAGTCCTTCGTCTTCCTCATTAATCTGATAGATAGCTGCCCTGAGATTCTGAATTGAGCTTCTTGGAAGATCTAAATCACCTAGCAACACATAAGCAATAACCTTCCCATCTGGATTAAGAGACAGTTGTTCCATGCCTAGATACTCTTCTTTAACAGCAGTACCTTTTTTTATTTCAACCTCTATGCCTCTTAAATTTAAGTACATAGGAGTATAATTGCCATCATACCTCATTCCTCCATCCATAAATCTCTGTCTGATTATCCTGTAAATCATAACAGACCAATTGTAGTAGACTTCTCTTTCTTTAACATTGATGCTTTTACATCTGAGTAGATACAGAACATATTTCAGCTCTTTTGCGGATTTGCACAACAACTCATGAATAGCAATCTTCTTTACACTTCTGTCTTTCATGAAGTACAACATCTTTTCTAACTTCTTAGCACCAGCATGACAATCAGCAATGATAGCAACAACTTCAAGTTTCCAGAGATGATTAACAGTTAACTCATCACCAATCTTGTCAACTAGAGCATATTGATCAGTTTGTGCAATAAAAACAACATGTGCATTATTATATCCAATACCTCCTCTTGTTCCAGGTTCCAATCCCTTCAAACCAGATTGCATACTTACCCACTTTGGTGGATTTTCAGCAACAAATGCAGTAGACTTTGATTTAACAATCAGTAAAGATTCTTTAATCAAAGAAGATTCTGTTATCAGTCCTGCAGACTTGAAAACAATTGGTTTCCTATAATCACACTCACTCTTCTCCTTTTTCTTGCTCTTCTTTTTCTCATCTGTTGGATAATACTGTTGATGTTCAGGAACAGATTTACTTTTATCATACCATAGCTTACTGTTAGATTTATAAACATTTTTCAAGTAATCTCTGGTTGCTATCCTTTCTGCTTCTCTTGCTTTAGCTCTGATTTCACTTTCTCTTTCAAATCTTCTGAAATTTTCTTGCTCATACTTCAGTGTATCTTCAATAACTTCCATATTGTGAAATTCAACCACAACCTTAAGAATCATAATCTTAAGTTCTTTTAAAATTTCAGCTTCTCCAGAATCAGAGACAACATCAGGAATTGAACCAAAAACTGACTTCTTATTAGATACAGTAGATTGAACAGCAACCTTGCTCTTCCTTTTTAAAGGCAATATCTCCTCTTCAATTTCTTCAGGAGCATTGAATCTGTTATTCGGAGTCAGTACAAGAGATAGTGGAGTTTTCTTCTTTTCATTCTCAGAAACATCTTTTAACTTGATTCCACTAGATCTTGTTTGCCTTGTACTTGTTTGAGCAGGTATTCTTCCTCTACCTCTGTATCTTCCTCCTCTGCCTCTTCCTCTTCTTGCAGCAAGAGCTTCATTTTGTCTTGCAATCTCTTCGAGAATCCTGTTCTGTTCTTCTAAGAACTCATCAGTAGTCATGTTTGGATTCTCTCCAGTAGTTAAGATAAGCGCCTTCTCAGCATGATACTGTTGAACTCTTTTGTCTTTATGAAACAATTTAAGAACACGACCATCCCCAGTGTCAAGTTCATGAAACAGATTAGCAGCATCTTCATCCTGTTCCACATACACATCATTCTCAGGAATGGTTGGCAGAGTTTGACCAGGTGTCACGAACTGTTCTTCTGTCAGACTCTGAGATTGTACCATTGTTGTCACTGTCTTCTTACCAGATCTAGAAACATGAGTTGACTGCCTAGTTTGAGTATTAGATTGACTTCTCTTTGTTACTAAAGCAGCATCAGAGGTTTCAACTTTATGTGACTTAGCACCACCATCATTTCCAGAAATATCATCATCCTTTTGTACAACTGGATTAGGTGAGCATTTTGTTTTGACTATCTTCTCCCCCTTTTTGACATCAGAATCCTCATCAAGAAAGAAAGATAAGATTAGTTTGAGAGTTTCTTCAATATTATTGACCTTAGAAGACAAAGTATCAACTTTAGTTTCTACAGAGTTCATCCTTGTATTAACGTCAGTAATTAAACATTTAAGCTGCGAAGCAGATGCAACTTCAGAATGATCCTTAAGAAAACGAGCATGAAACTGATCATTATTCTTCTTTACAGAAGCAATCTCATCTTTCAGTCCCTTTGTCAAGATAGTAGTAGTCTTCAGATGATCCTTGAGATCATAATTAGACAACTTGGAAGCTACATGCGTGGAATGAAAGAGAGCATTGGGGAAGTTTATAGAAGCAGTAGGCTTATCCCATTCAGTATCCCATTCATACCTCCTTAGAGCTTGAATATGATCAGGAGTAATATTGTTGTATTCACCCTTGTTACTGCAAGATTCCGGATACTTGCTTGAAGAAGCCTGAGCCTGAGTACCAGAACGTAGACTCGCTCTTACAACAGCCTGAACATAAAGTGCTTCAACATAATCAGCATTATCAGGATCATCATCTGAATTTGAACCAGATTTATTAGTCGGAATCTTATCATCAACATTCTCATCAGGATGCATAACACCTTTCAATTTCAATTCACCAGTAAATGCAGCTGGTGAATCCTGATGACCTGCAGACAGAATAGTAACATTTCCTAAATCACTCATTTCTTTTAAAGTGATCTCATCACTTCTCACAGTGTTACCTAAGTTACTGTCAATAGTAACTGCTACCTCACTGGAAGTTAACAACTTCTCACTCTTTTCTACCTCTCCTTTTGCCAGTTCAGGAGACTACCTCTCATCACTCTTCTTTTTCTCTAAATGTTCACTCTCATTCTCACAAGAAAGGTTCTGACTCATCAAATGCGAAGAAATAAGAGGTGGCTTAGAAGAGTGGTCTGAAGTCATACAAATAGAGGTATCCCTTATATCAGGTCCATCTGTAATCATACTATTAGTAATAAAGGAAGTAGAGAGAGAAGTGTTACCTGATACAGTAGGAATCAAATCCATTGGCCTTGAAGAAATAGGCTCAACAAGAAGAGGAATACTTGGATCAGTAGTATTGACATCAGGATTGACAACTGCAATTGTAGTATGACTTACATTAGTATTGTCTACCAATGGTTCTTGTGTACTCTGAGGTTTTGAAGCTGCTTCAACACTTTGAGTCAAAGGTTCTTGTGTGCTTCCCTCAAATGCAGTGTCAGTGATCACTTCATCACATTCAGCAATGTGCAAATCATGAGCAGCTTTATCTGCCAGACTTTTAGCTACTTCAAATTCAATTTCATAAGCCCCTTGAGCATTGTCAGGAAACTCCCCTGCTGATGTGACTTTGCCAGCATCTTCACTTTGAGAAGATGGTTCTTGTGGGGCAGGAATATTCTTGTCTTCACCTTCCCTTTGAGAAAGTGGTTCTTGTGGGACTATTCCTTCAGAAATGTCTGCACCCACACTTTGAGTAGGTGGTTCTTGTGTGACTGGATCTGCAATAGCTGCTGAAATCCTTTGAAGTTCAGGTTCTTGTGGGCTTGATCCTCTCAGAGGTGACATAGTAGTCCTCTGTTTCTTCTGTCTATGAAAGACATTTGCTTCAGCATTTTTCTTTTCAAGTGGTGAAGGTTTTAAACCAAACTGAGTAGCAATAGCATTTACTTGATCAATAGACATCTCAATAATTCTTCTCTTTGGAGATGCAGGTGCTGGAGAATCAGAGATCTCAACAGCCTTCACAGGTGAATTATCAGGAGTAGAGATGTCAGGATTGACAGTAGTGACAGGAACTGATGATCCATCTTGAATAGTAGAGACATCAGGATTGCTCTCCATAGCATCAGTAAGATTCTGTAATTCTATAGGAACAACAAATTTGCCTTTGTTGATTAATCTTCTTCTTTTCTTTGGCTTCTTAGAGACAGCCACTTCTCTAGTATCAACAGCATCAATCTCCTTTTTCTTCATCAAAGCTGATATAGGCATTGTGTCATCATCAGAATCAGAATCAGAATCAGCTCTCTGACTAACTTTCCTCTTTACTCCTGTTTCTCTATTCAGACCAGATGCACTCAGGACCCCTTGTTCACCCCCTTGTAACTTCATTTGAGAGTGAGTTGGAGTGGAGAAATCCTTTGATCCTGATTGCCTCTCAGACACATCAGATCTAGCTAATTTCTTTGATTTTACAACTGATGTCTTTTGTGAGACATCAGAGGTGGTTGACTGTTTAGAAGAGTGTTTAGGTTGTGTGCTTGTGTCAGGAATAGGATGTGTAAGGTCCTTTCCCATAGCACCAGTTGCTGGGCCATATTGAATAGGCATTCTCTGTCTTAAAAGAGACCATACTTCATCAGGAATGTATGGAGTTCCATCAAACCTATTTGCTTTATCATAATTGATTAGACTCTTTATATTGTTTTCTGAGATTTTACATATTGGCAAAATTGTATCATTCTCAAAAACAGCATCAGGACATAAGTGAGAGAATATTAATTGGAAAAATCTAAGAAAGCAAACATAACCACATTTATCTGCTTTTCTTTCACTTAATGCCTTTAGTATAAAAGACGCAAAATCAAATGAGAGATCATGAATTAGAGAATACCCAATTTTGGCTGAACCTGTGGGTAAAGCATCAAAATTTGACACTTTATTCAAGAAACATCTGCTGATAGTGTCAAAGAAGAAATTCCATTCCTTCTTAAGCTTTGTTCTGTAGAGCTCTCCAAACTTCTTTGGCGCTCCATTGTAACCCAAACTTACAACATACTCAAGGAGTCTTGAATCAGGAACTTTGAATATCGGCTTACCAATAATTGATGGTAAATGTAGAGCTTCAGCGACAATCTCAGGAGTCACATAGTACGTAACATTATTATACTCAAAAATCATTTGAGGCTTTTCTGATGGAAGTCCTTTCCCAAAGACACTTGTGTTCCAAACCTGCATTACAGACTGAAAAGATATCTTGGCAGGTTGGGTTAGAGCATAATTTATTGGGCTTGAGGCCAAAAAGTCCTGTATAATGTGGAAATCATTGGGCAAGTCCTGATGATCTAGAACTGCAGTGAAGTTATTTGTGTTAAACGTAACTCCATTGATTACGACCTTGCTGTTAATGAAAGATGATTTCTCCATTGAAATTGCAAACACGAGAGTTGTGCTAATTTTGAAATTAGGGTTTGAGAGAGCAGAGATAGAGAGATGATGTTTTACTGATAGTTTTGAGAATAATAAATCAATTAGAAAACTAAATTGATATTTAGACAATACTAATGATTTCTCAAAAACAGGTGTCAGTAATCTATTCGTGCATACTTGAGTAATGGACCAAATTACGTGAGAGAGTGGTAATTATTGCACGCGTCACGACTTACCATATGTAACTATATGTATTGATTGATTGAAACACACGCGCTCGTATTATTTTGGTACTGAGAAACCAGAATTCGAACCGTTTCGAGTTCTCGTTGCTTGCTCATCTCTATTTAATATCTTCAGCTTTGTCCATTATTTTTTTTAACCCTTCATTCTCTCCTGAAAAAAAAATAAGAGAAACCCTTCACAGCAAAATTTTACAACAATGTCAAACCTTACCATCAAAGAAAAGAATCTCCATCTCGTAGAGAAAAGAGACATCTTTAGCTATACTCATGAAGAGTTTGAAGCATTTGACCAGGAAAGGCAGCTCGAGACATTGTGGCTTCAGATGGATGCATGTCTTGACGAGATTGAGAAGGAAAAACCTGCAAGAGTAATCGATATTGATGCTGCTCTTCAAGCAACATTGGATTGGCTTTCCTCTAAAGCTTCCTCATCCAACCATTGTTAATGAATATGTCAGCAAAAATAACCTTATCCCTTTCAACTTCCATCCATACAAAGGGGCAAAGATGGGATCTGGGATGGCTGCTAACAATGGAGTGGTTTGGACTGTACTTTTTCTTTTCATGTTGAATAGATTAGTAGATAGAGAGAACAAAAATATATGTTATTTTGCATGTAATCTCTTTCTTATTATCAATGAAAAATTCAGTTTCTCTATTTTATTCAATGTTTTCCTGATTTATCATGTTATGAACTAAGATATAATCTGAGAAATAAATATGAAGACTAATTAAAGTGATCACATTATCAGGAGTTCAATAACATTAATCATAGTTTGAATCAGGAAATTGAAATAAAACGAAGATAGTTAGATTCTAAACATAATACTGATAATCGAACCGTTGCATCAGGATTCGACGTTGACCACTGTCAGGATTGACTTTCCATCAGTATTTGCAAGTCGTCAGTGTCTGATGATTTCTTTCTCTCAAGAACTCCCATTGTTTACCATTCCAAGTTCGTTCACCAATTTTGTAAAAGTAGTCTCAGGTAGTGGCTTGGTGAATATATCAGCTAACTGTTGATCAGTAGAAACAAAATAAAGTTCAATTGTCCCTTCCAGTACTTGTTCTCTTATGAAGTGATACCTGATACTGATGTGCTTAGTAAGAGAATGTTGAACTGGATTTCCTGTCATGGCAATAGCACTTTGGTTATCACAATAAATAGGTATTTTTGAAAATGACAAACCATAGTCCATTAGCTGATTTCTCATCCACATGATCTGAGCACAACAGCTTCCAGTAGCAATGTACTCAGCTTCTGCAGTTGATGTAGAGATTGACTTTTGCTTTTTACTAAACCAAGAAACTAGTCTTCCACCAAGAAACTGACAACTGCCTGAAGTACTTTTCCTGTCTATTTTGCATCCTGCAAAATCAGCATCTGAGTAACCACATAAACTAAAGTCTGATTCTCTAGCATACCAAAGGCTGAGGGAAGAAGTGCCCTTAAGATATCTGAAGATCCTTTTCACTGCAATGAGATGTGGTTCCTTGGGATTTGCTTGAAATCTTGCACATAGACAGGTTGCATACATGATATCTGGTCTGCTAGCAGTTAGATATAAGAGTGAGCCAATCATCCCTCTGTAGTTGGTTACATCTACCTCTGTTCCTTGATCAGGATCAAGCTTTGTAGCTGTAGCTATAGGAGTTGAAGCTGTAGAGCTATCTTGCATGTTAAACCTTTTCAACAAATTCTTTGTATACTTTGACTGATTGATAAAAATCCCATCATCAGTCTGTTTAACTTGCAAACCTAAGAAATAGCTCATTTCTCCCATCATGCTCATTTGATATCTAGACTGCATTAGCTTCGAAAACTTCTCACACAGCTTAGAGTTAGTTGACCCAAAAATGATATCATCAACATATATTTGAACTAACAGCAAATCCTTACCATGATTCAAATAAAACAAGGTTTTATCAATTGTACCTCTATTGAATCCACTTTCCAGTAAGAATTGAGCCAGAGTTTCATACCAGGCTCTTAGAGCTTGCTTTAGTCCATAAAGTGCTTTATCAAGTCTATAAACATGATCTGGATATTTGGGATCAATGAAGCCAGGAGGTTGCTCAACATATACCTCCTCTTCCAATTCTCCATTGAGGAATGCACTTTTCACATCCATTTGGAATACTTTGAACTTCTTGTGGGCTGCATATGCCAGAAAAATTCTGATGGCCTCTAGTCTTGCAACAGGAGCAAAAGTCTCATCATAATCTATTCCTTCCTGTTGAGAATATCCCTTTGCTACTAGCCTTGCTTTATTCCTCACAATTGTGCCATCTGAATCTGTCTTGTTTCTGAATACCCACTTTGTACCCACAATAGACCTACCCTTTGGCCTTGGTACTAGTTTCCAGACTTCATTTCTTTCAAACTCATTCAGTTCTTCTTGCATAGTTGTTACCCAATCAGTATCCTTAAGTGCATCTTCAACTTTCTTAGGCTCCTCCTTTGACAGAAAGTTATTATATAAGCATTCATTCTGAGTTACACTTCTTGTCTTAACACCTGCTTCAGGATTCCCAATAATTAAATCAGGAGTATGACTTTTAGTCCATTTCCTTGCTGATGGTAAGTCATTTCTTGAACTGTATGCTCCCCCTGGATTGGTGTTATCTTCAAAAGAACTAGAATTGCTAGAAGCTCCCCCTGAGATAGTGCTATCTCTTCCTGATATACTGTCAGGATTGTCACTTGAATTTATTTCTGATGAGTCTCTACTTGTTGTTTGAGTTATATCAGTACTGGTGATGTCTTGCTCTTGCTCCCCCTCAACATTTGCATTATTTGAGTCAGTATCAGTATCTGGTGTTCGATCAGGAATTGATTGGTCGTCAGGATCTGACAGAGTATCAGTATCTGACATGACTTCATCAGAATTCTTGGTAGCTTCATTTGCAAAGATCAAACTATCATGAGAGTCTTCTGTTATCCCTGTTATCTTTTTATCATCAAAACATTAATAGACTCCATGACTGTCTTTGTTCTTATATTGTAGATTTTAAAGGCTCTTGTTATTGGATAGCCAATAAAGATGGCCTCATCAGCTTTAGTCTCAAATTTTCCTAGCTGTTCAGGATGAGGTCTTAGAATAAAGCACTTGCAGCCAAACACATGTAAATGCTTCAAACTTGGCTTCTTTTCTTTAATCATCTGATAAGGAGTCACACCATGTCTGTTGATTAAGGTGATGTTCTGAGTGTAGCATGCTTTGTTTACTTCTTCTGCCCAGAAATATGTAGGTAGTTTAGCTTCCTCCAACATAGTTCTGCCAGCTTCAATAATAGTCCTGTTCTTTCTTTCAACTACTCCATTTTGCTGAGGTGTGCCAGGAGCAGAGAATTATTGAACTATTCCTTTGTATTTGCAGAACTCTTCTGATATGGGCTGAAAGTAAGCCCTAAAGACACAATTAATGTTGCATTAATTAGACCTAGCTTGATCCAGATATGAAGCCCATTAATGAGGCCCAAAACCCTAATTAAATAATAAATTCGTGGCTAATGAATCAGCCAAATAAAAGACTCCGTTATTGAGTCCAAAAGGAAACCAAATCATCCATGGAGTAGCCTCCAAGGCATACAACTCCTATAGTTATCCACATCCCTCATGGAAGGATCTAGAATTGGGCCTAAAGTTGGTAACTTGCCCACTAAGTTACCAAGCCCTACCCTAACTCTATGGCTTCTCAAGCCTATATAAAGGGTCTGACCCCTCATTCTCGGGGAGAGCATTTTTGAACACAGCTCCAGACACATCCACCACGTTTTAGGCTTAATCCTCGAATAAGGACATGCAAGCCACTACGTTACCACGCCGCGAGGGCGCATCAAGCCACGTAGGCAATAACAGAACTACGTTTTGGCTTGATTCTTGATATTCATCAAGGTACGTAGGCATCTTGTTAGGACCAAGTTAGTCCCTGACGACAAGAGCAGCCACCATTAAAGCTCGAAGCTCTCAATCCCTAGCAATCAATACACGAATTAATTACACCCTACTTTTTATTCCACAACATTTGGCGCCGTCTGTAGGAAGACAACATCAACCATGATGAACTCACGGAGAACATCGGTGACTATACACACCACGTCACCACCACTAGCACTTTTGTTAATTCTACACCCGTGATTATGGAACAAGGGTCTGTACCCCTTAAACAAATACCCAGATTTCGAGTTCTTAACCCCAAGGACAAGTCTCCAAAATTACTAAAACACATGTCGAGGGATCGCGGCCCATAGGGATGAATCCCCAAGGCCAGGAGATGAATCCCTTTCAAATGGTTGTTTCCCTTCTAGGATACGGCCTACCCCCATGAAGCACAAACCTCCACCACTGTGATTCTCGCAAGAACGAATATAGCCTATGGGCTACCCATCTATCCCTCAAACGCAGGAGACATTGGAGGAAGTGGTCACGCGTATCGAGTGCACAAGCCATATAAACCCCCAAGCATCACATGCCTAGTCCCTGTCTATGAAGGAAGGTACGAAGATTATTCTGAACCCTATACCGAGGATTCATCATCTAAGGATGATCGAGATCGAGCTTCGAGGAAGAAGCGTGCAGACAAGGGACAAGGTACCCATTGTCGGGCGTATCCAAGAAACTTCGGGCAGAACGTCAAGAACGACATAAGATAAGGTTAAGGCTCATAAGGCCGAGATCCAAAAGTTGAAACAAGGCTTGGAGATGGAACAACATACGTAAAATTTCCCTTCTACGTTAAGAATAGGAGAGATTCCCTTTGTCAATTTGGAGAGGCCTTCAAAGATGCATGGAAGGACTGGGGTCCCAAGGACAGAGATCCTTATGGCTAAGTCCAATGATTTGATTCAACCATGAGATTGGGAATCCTGCCCCCCGAAGGTTAACACATGGAGATCAACATTAACGGTCAATGAGGTTAACGCTGGCACTGCTGTGCCACCAACCACTAGACAAGGGTCGATACCCCAAGGAGAAGTTCGTAAATCCCTCTTATGTAGCCCCAAAAGACGAATCTTCATGGGATAGGAACTCAAACTCACTGCCTTCAGTGGTGAACCCTCAGGAACAAGGAGCGAACTCCTTTCATGTGGTGATTGCCCCTCTAGGCGATCGCCCGCAATCGCATGGAGCCCAGATCTCAACTACTACGCTCCCCTTAAATACTAATCCTATGTTTGGACTACCTAACTACCCCCACTTCATGCTCATGAGCCATATGATCCCCCTTATGTGGGAGGTTCTCGGCACAAACAAAGGTTTAGAGATTACTCCAGACCTTACTCTGATTCTTCCTCTGAAGAAAGGAATCGTGATGAATCCCCGAGGAGGCACCAAGCAAGCCGAGAACCCCATAGGCGTTCTCAAAGAATCCACGATGGACCTTCAACCACTGCCCTGGAAAGAATCCAAACCTTTGAGGATGAGATTCAAAGGCTGAAAGAAGACATCGCAAGAGAGCAGCAGAGGCAAGGACGCCCACAGACAAGGGAGAGTATCCATGTGGTGAATTTGGATGAAACCCCAAGGAGGGATAGGAGGACAGAGGTCCCTCTAATTGAAGCACCAAGGATCGCTGCCCCTAGTCCAAGGACTGTGGACTTGGTGTTGCTCGGAAAACCTAACAATCCAATACCTCCATTTACTTAGAAGGTGATGAGAGCTCACATCTCAAGAAAGTTTAAGATGAATACCATTAAGGCTTATAATGGAACGGGTGATCCCGCCAATCACGTGAGAACTTTTTCAAATGCACTTCTTCTGCAACTAGTAAGTGACACTCTTATTGTAGGGCGTTTCCTCAAACCTTAGCCGGGATGGCTCAGCGTTGGTACAACCGTCTTCCCCGAAACTCTATCTACTCTTTTGAGGGGCTAAGCGATGCTTTCATTAGCCAGTTCATTAGTGGGGGAATACACGAGAAAAGCTCTGCTTCTCTTATGAACGTGGTGCAAGGGAAGAATGAAACCTTGAGGGATTACATCAGGAGATTCACTAAGGAGACATTGGGTATCTCTGATCTAGAAAACAAAATAGCCATGGTGGCCTCACACCATAGAACGACCAATGTTTATTTTAAGATATCGTTAGCCAAGCATCCCCAGAGGACATGATTGAGCTCCAGTCGAGAGCAAGCAAGTATATTGTGGCTGAAAATAGCATGAGGAAAGATACTTATGTTACTAGCATTTGGAACAACGACAACCCTAAGAAGAGAAGGGCGGAGCAAAAGTATGATGCTAGGGACAAGTATCCCCGAACTAGCGAAGACTCTTACTCTCTCCCTACGAACAACCAAGGACCAGGTTCACTGATTATGCAAGGCCTAGAACACCAATGAAGGAGTCATGATTTTTTCAGAACCTATATTATTGAAGATTCATCACCCAATGAAGATAACAATCTCAGATGGAAAACCAGGCAAGGAGCTCGAAGGAGAGTCAGGGCCTTCTCAGCCCCCAAGGACTAAGATCCCCTATTTTATTAACGCAAGTGATACCCCTAGGAGGAAAAGGGTTGATTCACAAAGGGTTGATCCCGATGGCTCGATACCTCTAAGAGATCGTGATGATCCAACCTTGTCCTTCACTAACGAGACAATGAATGCTCATATCTCAAGGAATAATTTGAAGAAGAGAAATTAAGGACCAAGTTTCACCAACTATGCACATATGAGTACTCCCAACACCCAAATCCTGATGGACATTAAGAAACACAAGAATCTCTGATGACCTAAGCCACTAAGGGTTAATCCCGGGAAGAGAGACAAGAACCAATGTTGTCAGTTCCATAAGGATGTGGGAAATAAATTTCACGATTGTAAACAGCTGAAAAACAAGATCAAGTTTCTGATCCAAAGAACCAGGTTGTATAAATTCACCAAGGATGGCCAATAGGGTAACCTAAGGCAGGATTATGAAGTAGAAGATTATAAAAGGAAGGATGGCTATCAAGATCGCAATCCATAGCCCCGGGGGGGGGGGCGATGATAAACCTGATTTCTGAAGACCTGACAACGGTCCAGAATACAAGGAGCTCTCATAAAGCTTACGCTCGAGAAGCTATGCACATTATAGGAGAAGCTCTATAACGAGCAAAAACCGAAATAACAATTGTCTTTGATGATTCTGACTTGGAAGGGGTGAAGTGCCTCCATGATGACCCGTTGGTCATTACACCTGTGATAGGCAACTCACAAGTGAAAGGAGTCTCGATAGATAATGGAATATCAGTGGATATCTCGCATTCTCGAAGATGGGATACAACGATTCTCAATTGACCCCCTCCAACATGCCCGTCCATGGGTTCAACGGAGTCGAGTCGAGAGTTGAAGGAACTATTCAGTTGTCCATGATAACAGGATGGAAGCCTAGGGAGGCCACTCAGATGTTGAACCTTTTGGTGGTTAAAGCAACTTCCGCTTACAATGTTATCCTTGGAAGGACAGGCTTGCATACATACCCTTAAGGCGGTTGCCTCAAGATAAGACCTGATAATCAAGAATCCTACAAGGAATGGAGTTGATGAAGAAAAGAGAGATCAGACAATAACAAAGAATTGATATCCAGCCGCCTTGAGGTCTGATGGAATCGGGGGGCAGGTCCTCTCGATTGAAGACATGGATGTCCAAGAAGATGAGAAACAAAGAGAAAACTCCGCAAAGGACTTAGTCCCTACTCCCCTAGTTCATGAAGAACCTGAAAAGTTACCAACGTAGGGCATTGCTGAATGAACCCTTGAAGGGCAAATTGGATGTGTTCTTCAAGAGAACATTGTTTTATTTACTTGGACAGTAGCTGATATGCCAGGGGTCGACCCCCAATTAATTATGTAAACTAGACGTCCACCCGAATAGGGATACGATAAAACGGAAGAAAATAAATTTTGATTCCAAGAGGCAGGAAGGCCAATGGAGAATGAAGGATGTGTATTGAATTCATTGATATGAAAGATGCATGTCCTAGTGACTACTTTCCCCTACCAAGGAACGATACATTGACCAATGCAACAAAGGTGACGTCCCAAAGAGGCGACATCCCAAAGATTGATAAATAAGATCTTTGAGCATCTTAGTGGGAAGACTATAGAAGTCCATGAAAATGTTATGTTAATCAAGAGCCTCGATAAGGTACATCACATCGAGCATTCTCATGAGGCGTTTGAGGTGTTAAGGCACCACAAGATGATATTGAATCTGACTTAATAAACCTTCAGTATAGGATCAGGAAATTTTTTGGGTTTTACGGTCTCCAAACATGGAAATTAAGGATAACCCAGATAAGAGCAGAGCAATCCTTGACATGGAACCTCATGTGTTGACAATACTTGACATAACCGAATTATGTAAAGTCATTGTATCTATACTTGGATGTACTTAATACAGATTTGAGTGTCGTCCTCGTGAAAGAAGAAAACAAAGTTCAGAAACCCATCTGTTATGTGAAAAAGGTCTTGCATTGGACAAAATCCCCAAGCACTCACTGACTTCATGGTTGAACACACCATTGACAATCACGAAGTCGGGGGGCAAGAGGTAGTACCCTAGGAGGGCAAGGAATTAGAGAATGAAGTTTGAAGAGTGGTACTCAAGGGTAATGGATGCTCAATTTTGATGAAGAATCAAAAACAAAATTAAGTCAGAACATACCCCGATGGGCTCATGCTTGAGAATGCCCTAGAGTTGGATTCCCCAACAACAAACAATGAGGCTAAACGCAAAGTCGTGATAGCCATACTTGGTTTGGCCGGAGTCCCGAGGGTCAAAACCTTAAAGTCTGTGGAGACTCAAGATCAGTAGTACCAAAAGTGAATTTGAGTTCAAGGCCAGGGCTGGAACCGTGACAAAATACTTGAAACTTGACTCAATTCAATGAGTATTACGAGGGAGGAAAACGTAAATGCCGATGTCCTATGTTGTGGGAGGATTTTAGCAAAACAGATTATGAGGCCTCGTGCTGGAATAGCGCCAATAAACAAGGAATCGTCCAACCACCCAGAAAGGCTCGTGGTTGAAGATCAATAGCTAGTCTCCCGGGAAGGCTCACGACTAGGGTTACCGAAGAACACGGGATGTGGTTCCTCGGAAGGATCGGACTGAATCTACAGGATGAGAGCTCAAGGACCAAATGTTGGCAAACCAAGAACCCTAATTTTACTATGTCACATAAGAGTGCACGTGCTCTAGCTACTCAAGGAGTGTAAGTGTCGAAGAAGGATCCCGTAAACTGCCTACATACCACTATTTATAGTGGATCAAGCCCGAATGTAGTTCTTGAATGATATGATCATTTGTTTATGATGAGTTATCCTCTCTCCAGTGGGATAATGACTGTTATTTCTGATAATAATCGAGTATGATGTGTATAATCAGGTTACCAAACAGTTTTTGGTAATGTAGGATGACTATCCTTTGTATTTATCATGATTTTGTATCATTTTTCAAGTATATATGACATATATCCTCAAGTAACTGAAAGTATATCTGTTTGAGAGTACTTTAAGGTGATATAGACGTGTTCCTAAAAAATAGGAGGCGTGCCTTATCTGTATTGGCAGCATAATCAGGCTTCCGACGGAAGCTGGGGGTACCGCCCGGTAGCTTGGCTCCGGTACCCCCTCCGGTAACCCCTATCATGGAAGTTACTCTGGGAGCCCTATTGGATGGTTGATAATAATTATAGGTTACCTTCAAGGGGATACCTTGAGGCCCTTAGTCATGCGTTCCCGTGCTGCAGTGTACACGGTAATCCCTAGGGCTACCGTAGGTCTCCGGAAACCTGACAGATTACTCATTCTCTTCATGGATCTGGACCCTAATCCTCTAGTGGGCCTAAATCTAACCCATGCGAGATTTTGGTCACAACATCCTATTTATGTTTGCCTTCTCAGAGATAGAGAATTATGTTGAAAGTTCTTACTTCCAAGTCTTGGAGACCCGAAGCATTGATATAAAAGATGATAACACTTATAGGTATGAAAAGCCATTGGATAGATCCTACAGAGGCTCTCCAGGAAACTGGTTGGTTACCCGACAATGCCTTGGAGGCACGAAAGTCGTCAATAAGAACATTGAGGCCTCAAAACGCGAATTTTGCCTTGAAAGAAACTCATCTAGAAATATGGGGGCAGGACCCTTGCCCAAAAGATGACCCGATTTGGATTCTTCTAGCCAAGCATAATGGCTGATACCAGAAGTTATGTTTGATCGATATCCAAAAACACGCAATTGTTGATCAATCCCCTAAAATATTGAAAACCATCAGTTCCACCATTCCCAATGGCAAATGCCCAGAGGAAGTTCTTGATAGTTGCAATTGATACCTTCATGAAGAAGACTTGGGCCAATATCCAAGCCTGGATAACCACCAAGTAAATGATACAATTGTGATACGTAGATATGGACTTCCACCAATCCTTGTAGCCAGAAATGGATGACAATTCAAAAATGAGGCTCTTACAAGCTGGAATTGTTTGAAAGAAATGTGGTGCCTAGACTTGGCACACCCCAAACCTCAAGGTTTATCGTATCTGAGCATCCGGTTAAGACACTCCACTTGATCAGACTAAGTAGAAATAAGGTTTGATGAAACCACAAGCTTCTAGCTCTAAGGAATTGAAGGCTCAAATAGGCCGTGTTTAATGTAATTGAAGGCACATCAATTGGGCAATCGAACCAGGAGAATTCGAAGTTAATTACAAGCATAGGACGGCCATCAAAGCCCAAGCTCTAGCTGACTTCGTGGTTGAATAGAAGATTGACAACCAAGAAGTTGGGGGGCAGGAGGTAATAGACCAGGAAGGTCAGCAAGGTGAGAAGCCCTTGGAAGAGAAGAAGGCTCTATTTTGATGGGGCATCAAAAACAAAAACCCGTGGTGCAGGTTTATTTCTGCAAAGCCCCGATGGGTTCGTACTTGAGTATGCCTTGAAGTTGGATTTCTAAACAACCTACAATGAGGCAGAGTATGAAGCTCTGATAGCCGCCTTGGATTGACGAGAGCCCTGAGGGTGAAGAATTTGAAAGTCTGTGGAGACTCAAAGCTTGTAGTCTCACAAGTCAATGGAGAGTTTGAGGCTAGAGAAATTTATATGGCCAAATACTTGAGGATTATGAAAGCTATGATGGCTCAATTCGAAGAGTGCTATATATGTTGAGCACATCCCAAGAAAGGAGAACGTCAAGGTCGATGCTCTATCTAAGTTCGCCTCTTTAAAGATGGAGATTTATGAAGGGAGTTTTCACTTCCAGGTCCTGAAGACCCCCACCATCAATTTGAAGTTAGTGGCACCAATTAATGTAGGAAGTTGTTGGATGGACCCTATCAAAGTTCATCTTGAGACTCGTTTGCTCCCTGATAATGCCTTGAAGGCACGAAACTGTCAGTGAGAGCATTGAGATATGCATTGATTGAAGGTCTCCTCTATACGAGATCCTCTGTAATTCCACACTTGAAGCCTTGAACTTTAAATCTCAACACAAAATTTAAGCCTTGATGGCCAACAAGGTTATCTGCCTCCAAACGAGCTTGTCAAGAAGCGTCAGGCAACTTGAAACCTAGTCAAGGTTCTACGAGCATAAGAAAAAGGTTTGAAACCTAGAATTAAGATAGAAGATTGGCAACCAGCCAAGGCACATCAGACTTGAAGTCAAGTGCTTAGTTGCAAGTGAACTTCTTGAACGATCAGCCAGGAAGCAAGACCTCCACCATATGAAGCAAGGGGGGCAAGAACTAAGGGACTTCATCATTTCTACATCTTAGAATGAGAATTAAAAGTTGAATGGTTGATGATAACCAACAATCCTGAATGAATTCTCGTTTTTGAATCAACAAGGACTCAGCAAACGAATTAAGGCTTGAAGGTCATGAAAATTAAAAAAAATAGGTCGTCTAAAGGTTTTACAGAGAGATCAGAAATTTGGAAATAATAAGCCTGGGAGCCCGACAAAAGCCTAGAACACCCGCGCCAAGAAAGTTAAAACCCCTAGGCATTGGTTCGAATAAGGCCTCCTTGGCGTGGGTATCCACGCCAAGGCTGGAGTAACAAATGAAGGGTATTAAAGAACCCACGCCCAGGAAGCTTAAATTACTAGGCGGTGATCTAAATGAGGCCTCCTTGGCGGGAATACCAACGTCTAGAGTGGTTGTACAAATGAAGGGGATGTAAACACCCACGCTCAGGAAGCCATATCTCCTAGGCGCGGTTAGAAGAAAGTCCTCCTTGGCGGGGATACTAACGCCTAAAGCATCTCTACAAAATCAAGTGGATAAATTACCCCGCCCAAGAAGCCAAATCTCTTGGGCGTGCTTCAAGAAAAAGCCTCCTAGGCGGAGTACCCACGCCGAGAGCTCCTCTCCAAACGACAAGCCATTTTTCGAAAATTAAAAAAGGAATAAAATCCTTAAAAATTCCAAAAATAGGCTAGAAATGATGATAAAATAGGTAAAAGTGCCTATTAAATCAAGAAAAGATGCTGAAATTATTTATAAGGCACGAAGCCCAATATTTTATTTTTGATAAAATTATCGAAAATAAAATAAAATAAACCTGAAGGTTCAAAAAAAAAAATGACCACCCTCCGAGCTTTTCTCCTGCACTTGCCTAAAAGAAGACTTCCTGGACGGCCTATATCCACGCCCAGTGTGAAGTTAAAAATGAGCCTTTTGTTTCTTTTTATGTTTTTCAAAAAAAAATATAAAAAAAAAATAAAAATCCGGAAATGCACGCCACCCAGGCCAAAACTCCTGGGCGTTGAATGGAAGAAGAGCTACATGGCGGGTGTTACCCACGCGGAAGTGGAATCACATGGTTGAATGGCAAAAGTGTTATTTAGCACCTAAGCTTTGCAAAGTTCACGTATTGATCTCTCAAGTTTATGAAATGATGAAGTCACCCCTGAAGTTTGAAATTTGACAGAATAATTCCTTTAAAAATACCTGTGGGTACATAAAAATTCCTAAATTATTAGGAAAAATTAAGGAAAATACCCGTGGGTACATAAAAATTCCTAAATTATTAGGAATAATTACGAAAAATACCTGTGGGTACATAAAAATTCCTAAATTATTAGGAATAATTACGGAAATACCTGTGGGTACATAAAAATTCCTGAATTATTAGGAATAATTATGAAAAATACATGTGGGTACATAAAAATTCCTAAATTATTAGGAATAATTATGAAAAATACCTGTGGGTACATAAAAATTCCTAAATTATTAGGAATAATTACGGAAATACTTGTGGGTACATAAAAATTCCTAAATTATTAGGAATAATTACGGAAATACCTGTGGGTACATAAAAATTCCTGAATTATTAGGAATAATTATGAAAAATACCTGTGGGTACATAAAAATTCCTAAATTATTAGGAATAATTATGAAAAATACCTGTGCGTACATAATTATTAGGAATAATTATGAAAAATACCAGTGCGCACATAAAAATTCCTAAATAATTAGGAAAAGTACAAAAAAATGCGAGAAAATTATAGAAATATTTTCTTGACAAATTGAGCAATTATTTATGCTAATAATGCATAAAAGCTCTATAATAGTGCCGAAATTGCTATAAGCAAGCACAAGTTAAAGCCTCGAATAA
Organism: Kitagawia praeruptora; assembly: GCA_037693485.1. NCBI lineage: Eukaryota > Viridiplantae > Streptophyta > Magnoliopsida > Apiales > Apiaceae > Kitagawia > Kitagawia praeruptora. Next base: position 137,090,135 of record CM075351.1, on the reverse strand, counting down.
GGCAAATCGTCGTAAATGTGTAGGTCGCTCCACACTTTACAATAAGGCGATATATGTGAAACACTAGTGTAAACCAAAATCCCCATATAAGGGTAGGAAAATTAAGAAGTCCCAGGTAAGGGATAAAAATGACCCAAAGTCTCGATTAAGGCAAATATAACTTCTACGAAAACCTGATCAGTTTTCCTAGAAGTTGGGGGGCAAATGATATGAGCTGAAAGTAAGCCCTAAAGACACAATTAATGTTGCATTAATTAGACCTAGCTTGATCCAGATACGAAGCCCATTAATGAGGCCCAAAACCCTAATTAAATAATAAATTCGTGGATAATAAATCAGCCAAATAAAAGACTCCGTTATTGAGTCCAAAAGGAAACCAAATCATCCATAGAGTAGCCTCCAAGGCATACAACTCCTATAGTTATCCACATCCCTCATGGAAGGATCTAGAATTGGGCCTAAAGTGGGTAACTTGCCCATTAAGTTACCAAACCCTACCCTAACTCTATGGCTTCTCAAGCCTATATAAAGGGTCTGACCCCTCATTCTCGGGGAGAGCATTTTTTAACACAGCTCCAGAAACATCCACCACGTTTTAGGCTTAATCCTCGAATAAGGACATGCAAGCCACTACGTTACCACACCGCGAGGGCGCATCAAGCCACGTAGGCAATAACAGAACTACGTTTTGGCTTGATTCTTTGTTGTGGGAGGATTTTAGCACAACAGATTATGAGGCCTCGTGCTGGAATAGCGCCAATAAACAAGGAATCGTCCAACCACCCAGAAAGGCTCGTGGTTGAAGATCAATAGCTAGCCGCCCGGGAAGGCTCACGACTAGGGTTACCAAAGAACACGGGATGTGGTTCCTCGGAGGGGTCGGACTGAATCTACGGGATGAGAGTTCGAGGACCAAATGTTGGCCAGCCCAGAACCCTAATTTGACTGTGTCACACAAGAGTGCACGTGCTCTAGCTACTCAAGGAGTGTAAGTGTCGAAGAAGATCCCGTAAATTGCCTACATACCACTATTTATAGTGGATCAAGCCCGAATGTAGTTCTTGAATGATATGATCGTTTGTTTGTGATGAGTTACCCTCTCTTCAGTGGGATAACGACTATTATTTCTGATAATAATTGAGTATGATATATAAAATTAGGTTACCAAGCAGTTTAGGTAACATAGAATGATTATCTCTTATATTTATCATGATTTTGTATCATTTATCAAGTATACATGACATATATCCTCAAATAACTGAATGTTTATCTGTTTGAGAGTGTTTTTAGATGATATAAACATGTTCCTAAAAAATATGAGGCGTGCCTTATCTGATTTGGCAGCCCAATCAGGCTTCCGGCGGAAGCTGGGGGTACCGCCCGGTAGCCTGGCTCCGGTACCCCCTCCGGTAACCCCTATCACAAAAGCTACTCTGGAAGCTCTACTGGATGACTGATAATAGTTATAGGTTATCCTCAAGGGGATATCTTAAGACCCTTAGTCATGCGTTCCCGTGCTGCAGTGTACATGGTAACCCCTAGGGCTACCGTAGGCCTCCGGAAACCTGACAGATTACTCATTCTCTTCATGGATCTGGACCCTAATCCTCTAGAGGGCCTAAATCTAACCCATGCGATATTTTGGTCACAACAACTACCCCCCGGTTCCCTGAAGTACTGTGTGCAAGGGGAACCTAATATTCACAGGGTGCCGCTTTCTTATATCCTCTGCAAAAATCTATATCTTTACACTCTCATCAGCTCAATATGACAGGGTGTGTATCCACTGGAATTTGTAATAATTAATGTTTAGATCTGTATTGGTCGTTTAATTCTTGTAATTGTGCCGCGGAAGCTCGAATGAGGAGTGATTATCAAGTGGGAACCTCTATAATTTACTTGCTCGATATTAGATACATCAATTTTATTTTCTAGAAATAAAATGATGACTGTTGAGGAGGTAAAAACGTACTTGGACTCTACCGTTTCCATAGAGATAATTTATTCCCAAGAGAGAAGACACGCTTCCCACCTAGCCTCGTTTTCTGTGCCATATACATTGGCTAGAGAGACACGCCTCTTCTCTCTCTTCTTGTATATATCTTTTTACTTAGACCTTTGGCATATGTATTTTTTTTTATCTCTTCACCGTGTCTTCTCTCAAGTAAGCAAAAGTTATACAAGAGTTTCCGACGAAGTTTCCGGCGAAAGCTAAGGCGCTCGAACTCTCGCATCTCCGTCCTATACCCAGGTATGTGTACAAGCTTGGAGTTATTTCTGTAATCACGGTACTTTTGTGTGCCCTGTGTCATACTTTTTATGCACCCATTAATGTTCGCCCTTGAGTCGATATTTACATCGATACTATAGTGGGTTCCGAATACCTTTTGTTCCGGTTTACCCAAGCTTTATATACTTAGTTTTTAATTCTTGTTGCATTTCTTAACTGCTGAACCACGTTTTGGGTAGATCTATCCATTTGGGTCTTAATTTATTGATGCATGTGCAAATCTCCATCTTTTGTGTGTGCCTTAAAGGGGTTTGAGGTGATTCGCACTCCGGTTACCCCTTATGGCTGCTCTTTGACATGTCTTATAACGTGTTTGATATTTGCTTTCAAATCATTTTAGGTATGCCACACTAAGTCTGATACTTGTGACTTTCTTGTTTAGGCATTCTTATTACACCTTATCTCTGTATACCTCTTTCTATTTCGCTTAGCTAGCAGTGGGGCTAATAGGCTAGGCTACCATGTTGATGGTTACCACCCGGGTCTTGGCCCCTCGACTTCGGTCTGGTAGCCCTATTCGCTTCTGGGAACCGTTGCCTTATTCGACCTTCAAATTTTTGGTTTCAATCCCTCTTGCTAATCCGCCTCCCTCTTTCGTGGTTGCAGATGTCTCTTTCATCAGCATCGAGGGAGTCTTCCCAGTGTTTAGGATATTTGTCACCTGTGTCTGGGGGACCGTTTGATTCGGGATCCACCCATCTTAATAATCTTTTGCTCTCCCAGCCCCTGCTTGAATCTAAACCATCAGTTAGCTCCAGGACACGTTCCCAGGTAGAAGTAATAGATCCCTTGTCTGCTGAGATTGTCAGCCGGTATCCTAGCCTTTCCCTGGAGGCCGGTTCATCGAATTCGGATGGTGGAGAGGCAGAAAGGATTGATGTTAGTTCCAACACTGATGAAGGGGAAAAAACTATAAATGATCTTTGGCTAGGTGGTGAACAGCCATTCTTCAGTAATGATGATGTGACGGAAAAGAATGATAATGCTGGGATGCCGTTGGTGGCAGAGGTTGAGCGAAAGCCCCATGTTCCTGCAGGTTTTGTTCCCTCTTGTGAGGATACAGATTCGTCCATGAATGCTGACAGACTAGCGAGGTTGAAGGAATCATGCGATCCAGGATGCGACCTGGTGGTACCTAGCGCCGGTGAGAGGTGCCATAGGTTTGGCAACTTTGAACCTGATCAAGCTATACCCAATGCGGTACTGTCTGCATCCTTTTTCAAGCTGGGATTCTCTATGCCGATGCATCCGTTTTTTGTTGACATGCTGAACTTCTATGAGATAGCTCCTATGCAATTGTCACCTAATTCCTTCAGGGTGGCGGCATGTATGTATATCCTCTACGATCAAACCTTTTCTGTCCCCCTTACCCCTAGGGAATTGGGGTACTTTTATCAACTAAAAGGTGTGGGAAGGAAGATAGGTATTTTTTATCTTACTTCTTGGAACGACAAGCAAGGGAGATGTATTAAGGGAAATAAACGGGGAATGTATGACTGGATGGAAATGTTTTTGTATTGTTATGATTGTGAAGAGGTGAGAAAAGACTAGAATCTGACTCCGGGTAAGCATCTGGTACCCTCGTATATTGTTGGTAACCTTTGTTTGGTTAATTATCTACATAACTCTTACCTCCTTTTTACTATCCATTATCTCATTTAGGGATCCCAGCACAAACTCTACTCGAAGGGGCTGAGGCAAATAGGGCCAAAAAAATTATGAGTTTGGCAGCTAGTTTAGGAGATGGCGAGAGCCTGCTGACCCCGGAAACTTTAGTGAGGTTGGGATTTGCGAGACCCTTGGCCCTCTCTCCTCCTGCCCAGGGGATGGAGGTAGAGGGAGTGCCTGTTAGAAATTTTGATACCCATGGTACTACATGGGAGGAGAAGGGGGCCTCCGACTACTCCAGCCTTGGTAACTTAGGCTTCCGCTTTCTATTTTTGTACCTTTTTACTCATTGTGCCGTATTTATCTTTGGTGCTTTTTTTTTATTTGTTCTTATCTGTACCTCTATGGGCCTCCATGCGTGTGTCGATTACATGGTAGTTACTGTTTATCTTGTAACTAGACACATTTTCCATATTTCTCTTTGCATATTGATGTTACGATTTTTAACATCCTGATTGTCTTGTCTTTTCAGGTATGTCTGGTACCGTTCCATCCTTTGTACAGCCCTCGGAGAAATATGAAGATTTGTTCCCGGAAGACGAGCTGATGATGCTGGAACCCCCAATCAATTCTACCCCTATCTCCCAGGCTAAGGTTCCTACTCCTGGGAAGGTTGGATCCACTCCGGCTGACAAGCGAAGGTTCTCTCAAGCCTCTGGCAGCCTAGCTCCTTCCCCAGAAACTAGGTCTTCCAAGAGAGTCAAATTGCCGCAGTCACCCAGCATGCCGCAAGAGATTCAGCAATTCCACCGGTTAACCGAAGGGCAGATCCCCTTGGAGGTTATCTCAGGTTGGTCCAAGCTTAAGACCTCTGATGCTGTACGTGCTATGCTATATTCCTCTGGGGAGAATCTGTTTCATCAGTTGAGGATCGGTAACCAGCTGGTGGCGGCTACCCGCGGTGACATGAAGTTAAAGGAGGACCTTAAGCAGGCAAAATCTGATCTCGAAGTTGTTGAAGGGGAAAGAAAGAAGCTCGCTGATGCCAACAAAAAGTTGAAGAGTGAAATCTCCGTGGTGACGAAGGAGAAGGAGAAATTTGGTAGGCTAGTTTCTGCTCAGGACAAGGAGAAGGAAGAACTGGTGGCCGCCCATGCCACTGAGGTTGGAGAATTGAAGGTGCAAGTGGATGTCCTTCAGACTTCCGCTAGAAAAATGAAGGAGGTGCTTCCTGAGAGGTACAAGCTGGGGTTCGCCAAGGGGGTTAATGACTACTTGAAGGCCACCTGGAAGGTAATGCCGAATCTGGACTGGTCTCTCCTCGGTGAGGATGCCGTGAAGAAAGTGGAGAAATTCAAGGCGGAAGCGGCTAAGGTTGAGGCTGTCGGGAGCAAAGACATGGCTATGCCTCCGGTTACCCAAAAGGATATCGCTGAATGCACTCCCACATCTAAAACTGTGGTTGAGACTCCCGCAAGCGCGGTTGAGGTTACTCCGGGCGAGTCTATCAAGAAGATTGATCCCGTCGAGGATTCCCACAGCTCAGAGGCCACCAAGGACACTCCTTCTGCCTAAGCATTTTCCTTTTCTCCTGCTACGTATTTTGAACTTTATTCGGTCATTTCTCTGAACTTATTGCTTTAATTAAGGGGGTGGGCTCCTATAACGCTCCACAGATGCAACTTTTAACTCTGCTCGTCCTATGGCCTTGCGCCTTGGTACTCTTGAACTGGTTTTATTCCTCAAATGCATGTTTGTTTTATTACCTAATTCTTTCTGTGGTAAGTATAATTATTGTACTATAATTGGTTATGCCTTAGATGCCAGACTTGTTTTCCTTAATGGCAACGAAGTTCATTAACTCAACTAAAAAGCCTTAAATCTGCTAAGTGGGACGAGTGATGCCTTAACTTAAAACAACTCGCGACCGAATATTACTATCGAATTCTAATGGATAGTGTGACTCTGGGTATTGATCCTAATACAAGTTTATACGAGTATTTAGAGGATATATGCCATATTCACGCTGATTAAACGAAATAAATGATAAATCATGAATCAGGAATTGGATGATAGCATGGTAACGTAACATGGAAATGTACTTGAGAAGCGATGACAGCGTGTACCTGGATAAGCAGTCACTTAAATGGTGAACTACTTGTACCTTAGTCTGCGTGGTTACCACTATGGGTATGGGGGTACCGTCCGGTAACCCTATTATATCTGGGAGCACGAAGGCGGGAACCTGACTCCGGGAGCCCCTTGGCCGGTAGCCCATATCCGGTAGCCTGGATGCCGGAGGCTCAGCCTGGAAACCTTTGTTCCGGGAGTTCCAATCAATTAATGAATCATATGTGGTGATGCCATGTAAGCCATTCCTGTAAGGCCGTGTTTGTATGGTATTTGGTAATCCATATGGGTTAACTCTTGTAACCACATAAGCTGATGATTGAATAATTAATGTATGTCAGTCATGATTTCATACACGATTATTGGCTAAGTGAGATATGTGAACCACTCAAGGTTACGCACATGTCTCATATTGAAAAGGATCCAAGTGTGCCGAACAAGGTACCACACAAGCCCAAGTAATGAAGGGAACCATGTATGCCGAACAGGGTTCCACACATGCCCTGATAACCAAGTAAGCCATGTGAACCACTCAAGGTTCCGTACATGTCTGGTGTTGAGGGGATCCAAGTGTGCCGAACAGGGTACACACAAGCCCAAGTAATGAAGGGAACCATGTATGCCGAACAGGGTTCCATACATGCCCTGATAACCAAGTAAGCCATGTGAACCACTCAAGGTTCCATACATGTCTGGTGTTGAGGGGATCCAAGTGTGCCGAACAGGGTACCACACAAGCCCAAGTAATGAAGGGAACCATGTATGCCGAACAGGGTTCCATACATGCCCTGATAACCAAGTAAGCCATGTGAACCACTCAAGGTTCCATACATGTCTGGTGTTGAAGGGATTCAAGTGTGCCGAACAGGGTACCACACAAGCCCAAGTAATGAAGGGAACCATGTATGCCGAACAGGGTTCCGTACATGCCCTGATAACCAAGTAAGCCATGTGAACCACTCAAGGTTCCATACATGTCTGGTAATTCAAATTTTAAAATTCTAATAATTTCAACCTGTAAAGCTGAGAGGTGTATCCACTACTACCCCCCTAGTTCTGGATGGTAGCCTGGCTGCCATGTAGAACTATGCTTGTTGGTCTTACATATTTTTCTGAAAATATTTATAAGTGGTAAATGTAAAAGGAAACAATCAACTTCTACTTTTACTGAAAATCAAAGAGTACGATTACATCAAATTTCATCCAGACGGGGTGTGTATCCACAACCCCCCGGGCATCTACTGAAAATCATGAAATCCTAAGAACTGAAAGGGAAATGACGCAACCACAACTAGTAGGTTGCCTTTATTCATCCTAAGCCTGAAAGAGGCCTACGTTTGCTCTGAAAAGAGTCTTACTGGTAGTACTTTTTTAGGTGCTCGGCATTCCAAGCACGGGGAATAGTGTTCCCATCCATGTCTTCAAGGTGGTAAGTGCCTTCCCAAAAGATAGACTTTATTTTGTAAGGCCCTTCCCAATTTGCTCCAAAGGCTCTGTGCCCGGGAACCCGCATATTGGGCATCATTCTTCTCAGTACTAGGTCGCCAACCTTGAGGGGTCGAGGGCGTACCTTGTTGTTGTAGTATTTGCGGGTCCTCGGCTGGTAAGCCGCAAGTTTCAGCTGGGCGGTAGCCCGGTTTTCCTCTACCATGTCTAGGGCCAGCCTCTGATTTATTTCATTTGATTCTTGATTAAAATTGTCCCTCCGGTAGGACCCTGTCCCGACTTCCACTGGGACCATAGCTTCACAGCCATAGGTTAGAGCAAAGGGAGACTCTCCGGTTGTGGACCTGGGAGTGGTGTTGTAAGACCACAAGACCATTGGAAGCTCCTCTGGTCAGTTTCCCTTTTTATCTTCCAACTTGGCTTTTAGAGTGTGCTTGATGATTTTATTCACAGCTTCCGTCTGCCCATTGCTTTGGGGGTGGCAAACGGCTGAAAAATCTTTCTTTATCTCCAAGTCCTCACATAGACTTCTCATCTCTCTACTATCAAATTGCTTGCCATTGTCTGAGATCAGCTTGTACGGTACCCCGTATCTACATATAATGGCTCGCTTAACAAATTCCTTCAGCTTACCGGCAGTGATTGTAGCTAGGGGTTCCGCCTCTGCCCATTTGGTAAAGTAGTCAACGGCTACCACGGCATATTTCACAACACCTCTGCCTTTGGGAAGCTCCCCAATCAGGTCAATCCCCCATATTGCAAAGGGCCAGGGGCTTCCAATGGGCCTTAGTTCTACAGCTGGGTTGCTATTGAAGTTAGCAAACCTTTGGCATTGATCACAAGCTTTAGCAAAGTCATAAGCATCAGTTTTCATGGTAGGCCAGTAGTAACCCTGTCGGAGAATTTTGTGGGCCAGGGAGGTACCCCCCGAGTGGTTGCCACAAATGCCTTCATGAATTTCCCTTAGGATATATTCACATTCATTTCCAGATATGCATTTAAGTAGAGGTTGGTTAAAACCCCTCTTGTATAGAATGCCATCATAGATCACATAACGGGCATCCTTGTATTTGAGTTTCCGGGCTTCATCTTTGTCTTTTGGAAGTGTCCCCTTGGTGATATACTCACGTATTAGGGTTGTCCATTGGCTTTCCATTGAAGATTCTATTTCCATAGTCTCCTCTCGATGGATACTTGGTTGGAGTTGCACTTCAAGGGGTATCACTCCTAACAGAACAGCTTCTTTTTGGGATCCCAACTTGGCAAGGGCATCAGCATTGGCATTTTCCACCCTTGGGATCTGATTTAGATTTAGCAATTTGAACCTATTGATAAGTTCTTGGGCATACCTCATGTAGAGTTCAGTGCGGGGGCCTCGACTCTGGAAGCTTCCTTTAATCTGCCACACAATCAGCATGGAGTCACTAAACATATTTAGGTATTCTACCTTCATTTCCAGAGCCAGTTTTAAGCCAGCAATTAGGGCCTCATACTCTGCATCATTGTTGGTAGCCTTGAAGACAAAGTGTATGGCACTCTGAATTCGGTGCCCCTCTGGGCTTACCAACTCTATTCCTGCACCTCCCCCATTATTGTTTACTGCTCCATCAACATATAGGTTCCACCATAATTGGGGGCCTCCGGCATCCCCTTCGGTAACTAGGGGTACCGGGGTACAATCTTCTCTGGTAACCTCAAAATCAGGAGGAAACTCCAGTAAGAAATCAGTCAGCGCTTGGCCTTTGATAGCAGTTCGGGGCTTGTAATCTATTTCAAACTGTCCTAGCTCGACAGCCCATTTCATCATTCTACCGGAGGCTTCCGGCTTGTGCATCACTTGCCTTAGCGGGAAGGATGTTCTAACTTCAATTTTATGGGCCTGAAAGTAAGGCCTTAGCTTCCTGGAAGCCAATATTAGAGCATATGCTAGCTTTTCCATGCTGGGATACCGGGTTTCCGCGTCCAACAGCCTTTTGCTCACGTAGTATACCGGGTATTGTACTTGTTCTTCCTCCCGGATCAACACAGCACTTATAGAGTATTCAGAAACAGCTAAGTATAAAATGAGTACCTCACCTTCCAAGGGTTTGGAGAGCAATGGTGGGCTTCCCAACTGTTCTTTTAGTTTCTTGAAGGCTTCCTCACATTCCGGGGTCCATTCAAAATTTTGACCCTTCTTGATAACCTTGAAAAACTCCTTGCACTTGTCGGAAGACCGAGATACGAATCTATTTAGGGCTGCTACCCTTCCGATAAGCCCTTGGACTTCTTTTACATTCCTTGGGGACCTCAGTTCCAGTAATGCTTTGATTTTGGCAGGGTTTGCCTCAATCCCTCTGTGGTTCACAATGAATCCAAGAAATTTTCCAGACTCCACACCAAAAACACACTTTTGAGGGTTCAACTTCATCCGGTATTTCCTTAGGATATCAAACATCTCAGATAGGTGCAACACATGGCCGGCTACCACCTTTGATTTGACCAACATATCGTTAACATAGACTTCCATAGTCTTACCAATCTGTTCTTTAAACATCATGTTCACCAGCCTTTGGTTGGTTGCCCCGGCATTCAATAGCCCAAACGGTATCCCCGCATAACAGTATAGTCCCCTATCAGTTATGAAGCTGGTATGCTCCTGGTCTGGTTCATGCATCGGTATCTGGTTATATCCGGAGTAGGCATCCATGAAACTTAGCAAAGCATGGCCTGCCGTGGCATCCACCAGTTGATCAATTCTGGGTAGCGGGAAGCTATCCTTAGGGCATGCCTTATTCAGATCAGTAAAGTCAACACATGTCCTCCATTTCCCATTGGGCTTCCGGACCAGTACCGAGTTTGCTAGCCATGTTGGGTAGAAGGATTCTTTGATCAAACCAGCCTTCAATAACCGGTCTACCTCTTCCTGGAGGGCGGTAGCCCTTTCACCACTGACAGGCCTTCTTTTCTGCCGGATACCCCTTATCTCAGGGTCAATGTTCAAGTGGTGGCACATGACTTTCGGGTCGATCCCCACCATGTCAGAATGACACCATGCAAACACATCAAGGTTGCTTTTAAGGAAAGCAGTCAACCTTTCTCTTGTCTTTTCATCTAGCTGTTGTCCAATTTTCAAGATTTTACTAGGATCTTCAGCATCCACTAGTATGGGGATAGTATCTTCGGCAGCCCCTACCTTTTCCAGGGTACCGGGCATCCTGGGATCAATGTCAATCTCAACCGGAAGTCCTTTCTCCGCTCTCTGGTTCTCATTCTCTAGCATTGCTTCGCCTAGATCATCATCTGAGGCACTTTTTACTATGCCTTCCAGTGAAATGTTTTGAATTTCATCATTTTTCTCGGCAGCTTCCAACAACAAGCTTTGTGGTGGTACTACCCCCCGAAAAATAGGAACCTCTTTAGTAGGTTCCTCCGGTAACTCCACTATCATGATGGCATTACACGATGCTCTTTCAAACTTCTGTGGCTCAAGCCCATGGCTTCTCATTAAGGCTTCTCCATCAGCCTTTTCTTCAACTTGAATAGGTTTGTCTGCCTTCTCGGCAGCCTGTACAGCTCTGTTATAGCATTCCATTGACTCATGTTGACATCCTTTCACACACCCAATGCCATTTGGTGTAGGAAACTTCATTGAAAAGTGGTATATTGAGGTTACCACCCTCATATCTTTCAATATTGGTCTACCGAGAATTGCATTGTGGGAAATGTCTTCATCTACCACCATGAATTCTGCCATTTGGGTGGCCTTGCAGGGATCCACGCCCAATGTCAAGGGTAATTTGACCTTGCCCATGATTTGGACTGGGTTACCGGTAAACCCATATAGCTCATTGTTGGTAGGCAATAACTCTTTGTCCAAAAGCCCCAATTTCTGGAATGTAGTATATGCCAAGATATTTACCGAGCTTCCATTATCAACCAACACTCTGTGTACATTCATTCCACCAATATTCACGGTTACCACCAGAGCATCATTATGGGGGTGGTGAACCCACTTGGCATCCTCCTCGGTAAAGGAAATATCGGCGATTTCCCCTTTGAACAACTTGGGGGGCCTTTCTGAAAGGTGGAAAATGTTTGTTAGGGATTTCCCCTGGCTTCCCGGGCATACCTATCTCTGGCATTCCGACTGGCACCCCCCAAGTAAGGGCCGCCAAAGATGGTATGGATGCTATTAGCTCGGGTAGTCCTTTCTTGGTTTCCAGGAGCCTTGTCCTTGCTATCTCTATCTTCTTTATACTTCTTAGCCTCTTGGGCTACAAATTCTATCAGGTATCCACCTCAAATCAATTCTTCAATTTGATCTTTCAAGTGCCTGCAATCAGCAGTCTCGTGACCATTCACTTCATGGAATGCACAGTACTTTCCCTGATCTTTCACTCCTGGGGGGCCTGCCCGGTAGGGCCTCCGGAATAGCCCATTCTTCTCATTCACTTCGAGAATATGACTAATTGGGACAGTCAATGGAGTATACTCTGAGTATTTCTGAAAATTTGCCTTTGGAGTGAGTCTGTCCTTGACAGGAACTCTATCCTTAGTTGCATTAACAGCAAAAGGGGCAGTCTTGTCATCATACTAGGGGGCTCCCAAACTGGCAGTACCACTCCCGGAAGCCCTCTTATTTGAATCTCTTTTAGGGCTGTAAGAACGATTTCTCTTGTTCCTGCTCCAACCTCGGGAATTTGAATCTTTGGACAGTTTTGCCATGGATTCCTCAATCACTTTGTGGCGTTCTGCCTGTTGGTAGAATTCCGCCAGGGTTCCGGGCTCTTCAGTTTGCTCCAGATTATGAACACCCGATCGGATCTGTCAATTCTTTCCAAAACTCGGTTCCAGGCCTAACCCCGGCTATTAGGAAATTTTTCAGAGTTTCATCAGAGGCCTTCTTCACTTTTGGCACTTGCTCATTAAATCTTTTGAAGTATTGTCTTAAAGATTCGTGGGTTTCTTGCTTGATATTAGCCAGGGTATTCACCGGTGGGGCATAGGCCACGGTAGCCCTGAATTGAGAGATAAACTGATCTCCCATCTTCCTCCAAGATTTGATAGACCCTTCGGCTAGCCTTTTGAACCATTGGTGGGCATTTCCAGTCAGTGTGGATGACAGTAGCCTACACCTTGCTAAGTCCTCCACTTGGTAGACATCCATTTCCGTATTAAAACGGCTCAAGTATTCAACTGGATCTGAGTTTCCATTGAATTTCAAGTCAGTATTCATCTTAAAGAACCTTGGCAAGGTTGCCTTTTTCACTTTCACAGAAAATGGGGAACCGGCAGTGATACCGGACTTAAACTTTTTCTCCTCCTTGATCTTTTCCAAGGACTTTTTCCAGTCAGACATCCTGAACTGTCCATTTTCACCATTTGAAAGCATGTCACTTCCAGAGTCATCATCTTCATTGGATGTCTTACTTCTTCTGGGAACCGAACTCTGATGGGAGCTGGAATCCTGGTTGGTACCCCCACCGGTTGGGACTCCGGTAGAATGGGATTTCCTACTTTTATGCCCAGAAGAGTGACCACTTTGCCTATAACTCCTTCTTCCATCAGATCGAGACCTCCTGGAAGTGCTTCTTGGGGGTACCGAGTGGGACCTCTCTCTACGTTCTCGGGAACCCCGGGTTATGGAACCCCCACTGCCATCCCTTCGATCTTTGTTTCCAGTGTGAATCAACCTGTGACAAAGGTCTTTGTTAGTCAGTCTTTTGCCAACTCGGTCAAAAACGCTCAGACTTCTGGTGGGTGAACCTTCGGTACCCTGGGCTTCCGGGACATCGGATTGATCGCCCTCGTATTCTTCTTCCACAGGCTCCTCTACCTCTTCTTCAGACGGGACATAATCAGTGTCGTCTTCAATATTGTCCTCAGACTCGAAATTTAGCCTTGTCGGAGTCACATTCTTCTCTTTCAACTTCGACTTGCACTTCCTTTGCCATTTTTTCATTTTCTCGGAACCTTTTTCCAAGTGGTCAACTCTTTCATTCATCGTTTTCAGATAATCCATGATGTCTTTGTTACTAACATCATCACCACCATCTTTGTTTCGTCCATTACCATCCTGAGATGGTGTCTTATCACTATCAGAATTGTCACTCGCCATATCTCCTCCAAATGACGATTTTTGAGGCCCCTCCTTCGGGCGCCAATTGTTGTGGGAGGATTTTAGCACAACAGATTTTGAGGCCTCGTGCTGGAATAGTGCCAATAAACAAGGAATCGTCCAACCACCCAGAAAGGCTCGTGGTTGAAGATCAATAGCTAGCCGCCCGGGAAGGCTCAAGACTAGGGTTACCAAAGAACACGGGATGTGGTTCCTCGGAGGGGTCGGACTGAATCTACGGGATGAGAGTTCGAGGACCAAATGTTGGCCAGCCAAGAACCCTAATTTGACTATGTCACACAAGAGTGCACGTGCTCTAGCTACTCAAGGAGTGTAAGTGTCGAAGAAGATCCCGTAAATTGCCTACATACCACTATTTATAGTGGATCAAGCCCGAATGTAGTTCTTGAATGATATGATCATTTGTTTGTGATGAGTTATCCTCTCTTCAGTGGGATAACGACTGTTATTTCTGATAATAATAGAGTATGATATATAAAATCAGGTTACCAAGCAGTTTAGGTAACATAGAATGATTATCTCTTGTATTTATCATGATTTTGTATCATTTATCAAGTATACATGACATATATCCTCAAATAACTGAATGTTTATCTGTTTGAGAGTGTTTTTAGATGATATAAACATGTTCCTAAAAAATATGAGGCGTGCCTTATCTGATTTGGCAGCCCAATCAGGCTTCCGGCGGAAGCTGGGGGTACCGCCCGGTAGCCTGGCTCCGGTACCCCCTCCGGTAACCCCTATCACAAAAGCTACTCTGGAAGCTCTACTGGATGACTGATAATAGTTATAGGTTATCCTCAAGGGGATATCTTAAGACCCTTAGTCATGCGTTCCCGTGCTGCAATGTACATGGTAACCCCTAGGGCTACCGTAGGCCTCCGGAAACCTGACAGATTACTCATTCTCTTCATGGATCTGGACCCTAATCCTCTAGTGGGCCTAAACCTAACCCATGCGAGATTTTGGTCACAACATTCTTGATATTCATCAAGGTACGTAGGCATCTTGTTAGGACCGAGTTAGTCCCTGATGACAAGAGCAGCCACCATTAAAGCTCGAAGCTCTCAATCCCTAGCAATCAATACACAAATTAATTACACCCTACTTTTTATTCCACAACATCTTCCATTGCTGAATTCTTGAATTCAGTCCCATTATCACTTCTCAGGATCTTGACTTTGTATTTTGTGCCAGTTTCAATGAGCCTCACATGGTCCAGCAGTATTTCAGCAGTTTCATCTTTTCTGTGCAGAAAATAAACCCAGGTAAATCTAGTATATTCATCAACAATGACTAGAGTATACCTTTTCTTACTGATGGACATAATATTCACTGGTCCAAACAAGTCAAGGTGAAGCATGTGATATGGTTCATCAATTGAGGATTCAGATTTACTCTTGAATGATGTCCTTCTCTGTTTAGCCTTCTGACAAGCATCACAGAGTCCATCAGGAGTATACAATGCCTTTGGTAATCCTCTTACCAAGTCTTTCTTAACCAACTCATTTATATTATTGAAGTTGAGATGAGAAAGCTTCTTATGCCAATTCCAACTTTCATCTACAGAAGCTTTGCTGATGAGGCATGTAGCTGGATTATCAGTATTGGTGTGAATGTTGGCTTCATAAATGTTACCATGTCTTTGACCAGTTAATGCAACCTTCCCTGAGGATTTGCTGATAACTTCAAAATGAGTATCATTGAAATTGACACGATAACCTCTGTCTATGATTTGACTAACACTTAACAGATTATGTTTGAGTCCTTTCACCAGAGCTACTTTTTCAATGATGACATTTCCAATTACAATACTGTCATATCCCAAAGTTTGTCCAATGTTGCCATCTCCATAAAACACAGTTGGGCCAGCCTTCTCCTCAAATTATGATAGCAAGGTTTTGTCTCCAGTCATGTGCACAGAGCATCCACTATCCATGACTAACACATTTTTCTTTTTACCCTGCAATCAGAATCACAAAGAACTCAATTAGAATTTTTAAGAACCCACACTTGTTGGGTTCTCTTTTCATGCAACTTAACATTTTTAGCAGCAGAAGATTTTCTTGTAAAAACACCTTCATCAGGATTGAGTCCATCAGAATTAGTCTTTTTCTTAACAGATGCATGCTTAGTGTTCAAGTTCTTTGTTTTTCCAAAATTTGCACTTTTATTGAACTTAGGCAAAGGCTCATAATAATTATAATACAAATTATGGTATTCTTCGCATGTATAAATAGAATGCCATTCACTGCCACAATGGAAACAAGGATTCTGTGGTTTATAAAATACTGATTTATTCCTAATGTCAGACTTAGGAACTACAGTAGCCTTCTTTTTACTCCTCCTGCAATCAATAACAAGATGATTAGAGTTACCACAGTTAAAGCATACTTTCCTTGGTGCATTTGGAATATACTTATAATTATTCTCCTTGTTTATTCCAACTTTACCATTCCTGTTCCTTTTGACAGTTGGAGCTTTCTTCCTATCTGTTACTTCACAGATTCTATCCCTTAATTGTTTCTTAGACAAAAGACCTACATTCTTGTTTTTGACAGTTCTAGTCTCAGAATGATGTGTAGAAGTGGATCCCTTATCTGAAGTAGATTTGGGATTTTCTGGATACACATAATTAACAGGTTTTAATTGTGGTTTTAGTACTGTCTGTGACATATCTGTAGGTTTTTGGATTTGTTGAGTCATCAACTATAACTCTTCCTGGATTAGAAGAAACAACCTTTTCTTTGTCCTTTTTCTCATTCTCTGGCTTATAACCTAGACACTCTTTCCAATTTTTATCAGTAATAATTTCATGAGTTTTTGTTCCAGAATGTGTCCAGGTTCTGAGTTTTTCATTTGCCTCTTTAAGTTGCATTTCAAGTTCATTACATTTAAACTCTATTTCAAGTTTCATGTGTTTAGCATTATCGCATTCTGCTTGAACTTCCTGCAAGAAAATTAACTCAGCTTCTAGATGATCATTTCTCTTAACAACCTCTGCCATTTCAGATTTTATTCTAGTATTTTCAAGAGATTGACTCCTAAAACTAATATGCAGATATTTTAAAAAAAGATCTTAGCTCTGAGACATTATTAGTATCAAAATCAAACAAAATTTCAGATACCTTATTTTCACCAGCAGAAGTCTCATCAGTTTTAGCCATCAAAGCATAATTCACTTTCTCTTCTTCAGAGTCAGATGATGAGTCCATCCAATCCTTGCTTGAAGAAATGAGAGCTTTGGTTTTTGTCTTCTTGCACTCAGTTGCAAAGTGACCCATTCCATCACAGTTATAGCATCTGATTTTTGACTTGTCAAATTTACTGCTTTTATCTTCTTTCTTCTTGTACCTGTCTTTGTCAGCATTGAAGGTTCTCTTCTGAAATTTCCCTTGCTTCCTAGCCTTTCTGAACTTCATCTTCTTGAAGCCCTTGACTATCATAGCAACCATTTCCATTATATCAGAATCAGTAGAGTCATCATCAGTATCAGAATCAGACTCAGTATTAGTATCTGATGATGAGTCATCAGGAATTGACTCTTCCACTCTACTCTTTCTGCTAGAAACCTCCTCAGCTTTTCCCTTTGATTTTGATTCAACATTCAAAGCAACAGATTTTGTCTTGACATTCTTCTTATTCTTTCTTTGTTGAACCTCAAGATCTTAGGTTCTAAGCATCCCATAAACTTCATCAAGAGACAGCGTCTTCAAATCATAGTGATGCCTTATGATTGAAGCTTGAGTATCCCACTCCTCAGTTAGAGCTCTGAGAAACTTGGTGTTTGAGTCCTCTGGATCATACTCTTTACCAACTAGTGATAGATTGTTCAGTAATGTCAAAAATCTATCATACATATCAGTAAGGCTTTCATCAGATTTAGCATCGAACTGCTCATACTCCTGAATCAACAGAGCCCTTCTGTTTCTTTTGATAGATTCAGTACCTTGGCATTGAGTTTCCAAAGTATCCCAAATTTCCTTTGCAGTCTTGCATGCTATACCCTGTTTGACATGACATTATCAAGACTGTTATGCAAAATATTTTTTACCTTTGCATCTTTGAGTACTTGAGCCTTTTCCTCTATCGTCCACTCACTCTTTGCCTTAATGACATAGTGTTCAGCAACAGTCTCTGTTCTTGCAACTAATCTTGTTGGAAGAAATGGTCCATCATTGATCCTATCAAGATAGTCTGGATCAGTTGCTTCCAGATACATCAGCATTTTCACCTTCCATGTTGGATACTCAGTTTTCTTGAGAATTGGAATTTTGATGCTTTCATACTTGCTTGTCGACATCTTAAGATCGTTTCTGATTAATATTAATCAGTTTTGCTCTGATACCAATTGTTGCCCAGTAAATAACAATTGTAGAAGGGGGGTTAAATACAATTGTATAGATTTTCAACTTAATAACACAAGTATGAATCAATAACAGCTTTATTAATTCTGATATAAAACTGTTACAAACTCTCTTAAGAAAACCTTATGTTCTTAAGAGCTGCTAGGTTACAGAATAACTCGTGTATCCGATTACTATCATGTAAAACCTAAACTGTGTTTATATAGTGTACACAGCTGCTCTATCAATTACAAGATATATCAAATCAATTACATACGACTCTTAATACATATCTTGCATGATAGCTGCATTCCTGTAATTCAGGAACTAACAAATCAATCTTCCTATAATCTCTGGACTAATGTAAATCTGCTTGTAATCCTGATCTACTCAAATACTGACGTTGTATTACTGATGACGTCAGCATCAATATCTGATCAGTAACGCCCAGATCCTGATCATCACTTGAATCAATATCTAACACATTGAGTACAAGAAATATGGTAGAAATGTAAAGATTAGAATGGACTACATCAGTTCCTATTCTGAGAAACAGCTGAATGAAGTACATAAGGATTTATCAGGCTCCCCTCTAATTGAAGAACTCACTGCAATGGAAGACATTATTCTTGCCATGGAGGAAAATGCAAAGAAGAAAGCCAAAGAAGCTGAGGAGAAAATGAAAAATGAGAATCTGCAAGCCAAAGCTCAAGAGATGAATCCAAAAGGATATGGCTAGTAGTTTCTCATAACTTGTAAGAACACTTATGTGAACTTTCTTCATTCAATCTACATACCTATACTTTTAAAGTTTTATCTTTATGTATGTTAGGCTTGTTATCAGACATGAAATTGTGACTAAGGGTCTCACTCACAATTTGGGGGAGATTGTTAGTTACAGAGGCATGCCTGTATACATCTAATAACAAGCCTAATTGTTTGTAATGCTTTGCATTACTTACATGAGCTCTTAACTGAGGGAACCTCTAGTTGTAGAGTTTTTGTTTGTATTGTACTTGTAGTAGGCATCAAACCCTAGTTGTGTAACTGTACTTATAGAGTCTAGAATAATCCTTGAAAGAAGTTCCAAGGTTCATGCCTCAAGCAAGAAGATAAAGACTGTCAAATAATCACAGTTGGGATTTGAAGAAATGAAGAATTTGCCTAAGTACCAATTCGAGAAGTATATTTGTCTATTCGATAAGTCTAGCATTCGAGAAGTCAGGGATTCGATATCTCAAGACACTATTCGATATCTCTGAATACACTGTTCGATATCTCATTCGATATCTCAGAGATTCGATATGTCTATGTACTCTATTCGAGAACTCAGGAAGTCAACAAGTCAAAGTAGTATTCGAGTTCTCAAGGAGTCAACAAGTCAAAGTTCCATTCGATATCTCAAGGACTCAGAAAGCTATTCGATATCTCAAGGATTCGACAAGTCAAGTGTTCTATTCGACAACTCAAGGAATCCTGAAGAAAAGAGCTATTCGAGAAGTAATTCGATATGTCAATATAACAGTGTTCGAGAACTCAGAGTTATCGATCAAGTCAATTCTAGTTCTCGAATCAACTACTTAGTCACTTCTCGAATACATTCTTGGAGACAAAGTACTGAAGAAATTGTACAAGTCAGAAACCTGTAACAAGCCAATGCACTTTATGGACCACAATCTGTAACGTGCTCTGGAAAGCCTACAAGGAAGCTTGGAGAGATATAGAAGAGACAAGGGGCTAAAGAAGTGGATCTGAATAGGCTTTGCAAAGTCAAATCTATAACCGTTTGGACACTTACTCAAAAAGGATAGACAGACTAGAAAGTAATTTGTTCAGTTACCTTATTTGTAGTAAGTAGGGTGTATCCATGATCTATAAGGATACAACCTCACTTCCTTAGTCAATTAACTTTATAACTTTGTGAGTCAAGTTTTTCATACGTTGTAAGCTGTATCTCTCTGAGAAAAACGAAGCTGAGAATACTATCATTTGTATTCACAGATTGTAGCAACCTTTATCTAATAATACATTAGATTAAAGTGATATTGTGTCTTGTGTTATTCTTTATCCGCACCTTCAATCTTGCACACACAAACACTCTTGCTACATAGACTCTAGCCAAATAAAAGTTCAAGAATCCATTCACCCCCCCCTCTGTATTCTTTTACTGTATTCAATACTCAACACTAATTATAAATTTTAAAATTCTAATAAACATTTTGATAAATGTTCAAAATAATATGTATAACTGAATTTAATAAATTTTTTGTTCTGTTAAGTGTTCTAAGAAATGTATTTTTAAAATTCTACTAGGTGTTTTCTTACGTGTTTTAAATATAAATTTTAAGATTCTATTAAACGTTTGGATAATTGTTCTAAGTAATATGTATAATTGAATTTAATAACTTTTTTGTTCTCTTAAGTGTTCACAAAAATGTATATTAAAAAAACGTATATTCAAAATTCTACTAGGTGTTCTCGTAGGTGTTCTAAATATAAATTTTAAAATTCTACTAAACTGTTTTGATAAGTGCTCTAAATAATATGTTTAATTGAATTTAATACTTTTTTCTCTTAACTGTTCTAAAAAATGT
The DNA here is from genome assembly GCA_037693485.1 of Kitagawia praeruptora. Lineage (NCBI taxonomy): Eukaryota > Viridiplantae > Streptophyta > Magnoliopsida > Apiales > Apiaceae > Kitagawia > Kitagawia praeruptora. The sequence goes on along the minus strand of CM075351.1, from coordinate 137,069,600 downwards.
ATATTTAAAATTTTACTAGGTGTTCTCTTGGATGTTCTAAATATAGATATTAAGATTGTACTAAGTGTATGCTATGATTTTTAAGTGTATTTATAATATGGATATACAATTTTTAATATTTTACCAAGCTTTTTTTAATTTTATTAAATAATTTTAACAAAAAATGCACGCTATTCAAGATTTTAATAAGTGTCCCAATAAATAAAAATATTTAAATTTTAAAGATTATATCTAAATATTCCATATCTAAAGATTCCATATTCTATCAAAGATTTTACAACAAAATTTTGTACATTAATGAAAATTTTGCTAGGTGTTGTCGTAAGTATTTATAGTTACAATTTTTGAAATCTAGAAATAATGTATTTTTAGTAAGTAAATGATTTCAGCTCAATCAAAACTAATTGCATATAATATATTAATTGAAGTAGTAATTATTAGCCAATTACTTTCCATTTTAACGATTACATGGTTGCCATAATTGGTATTATACCATAACATTAATTATATTTATCATATAATAAAATCAACGGTTTAGATGGTGTTCTCTAAGTTTTTTTATCAAAAATGATTTTCTCTGGATCACTACTCTATATATATATATAGCAGGGTTCAATTAGGAACTCATTTATTTAAGTAACCTAGTAACTCCCTCCTAAGCCGTTAGATTAGATAGAAATCAAAGGATGAAATGTAAATTTGTTGTATACACACGTGAGCAGTTATATTAACTTATTCTCTCTCCTCCTATGACTATTACTTCAAAAAAATCAGTAGTACACAGAAAAAGATTTTTATTTTACATTGTTTCATTAAAAATAATTATGTACCATAAAAAATACTCAATATTTCATTCAATAATCAGATTAAATTATGTTGTACAATAAAATTATACTAGCATAATAACCCGTGTGAGGCACGGGTCATCTTCTAGCAATCGATACAAATCCGTGCATTTTTACGATTTAAAGGATATTTTTTAGTACAATTGCCCATTTTCTGTTCATACACATTATAATATCACTACTTTAATTTATGGATCATTTTATTTATGCATAAATCATATGAGCACTAAAAAGAGGATGTTTTGTAGCATATAAATAACATAATTTCTTTTAGAGCAATGATGAAAAGACATACCATCAATATGAATAATACTCATCATACAATATTTTCCAAATAAAATCAGTACACTCCTTAATATGTATTTCTTTAAATATCTCGCTAAGATATAAGTCACTTTATTTTCTTCTCTTCTAGTAAACTTCTTAATTAACTTATTTTCTTCGATAATATTGTCAACACAGAAAGATCTTCACTAACATTATTCAGATCTTCAATATTCTAAAAGGAGTCACCTTTTAAAACAACATTTATTAAATTCAAAAATCTAACAAATTGAAGGGTTTCAACAAATGACATAGCTCCCACGATTTTTGGAAAATATCGTCTCTTTAATTTCATTGAAAACTTAGCAATAAACTCAACTCAACGTTTTTTCTTTCTTTCAGAAAGCAGGCTTCGTCGTAGTTAGTTTTATATGAAAAAAGGTAGAGTAATTACTTGATTTGATTCGAAAATAAGTTTAAACTAATACAATTCTTGTCCTAAACCTCAAAATATTGTTTTAATAAATCAATAGCTATACCCACATTATTCTTCGATTTTGAGATTTGTTTCACGATTTTGATAATCTTTCTATCATTAAATGTAAGAATAGCAGTCATAATTAAAGTATTAAAAAATTTAGAGTCATTCTATCATAATAAGATTGCAGTTATAATCAAAAGTATTCAAAAATTTGTATGTCTCACATACAAAATCAAAGGACTTGACATAGTTTATAAATACATTAAACCAGTGCTTTTCCAAATTTTATGTGAATAATTAAGATGATATAACACAATTTGACTAATTTACAGAATGTGTACAAAGTTATGTTACATGTAGAAAGCGTATAATAATTTATACTTGGAGTAATTTTGGGTCTTAATATTTTCGCCGAAGAAAATAAAGAACTGAATTTAAGAGAACATAAAGTTCAAAAAAATAGGTGTGTTTCTTTTTAACTTTCCTTAAAACTTTCCATCCATATAATTCAAATTCTAAAGTGAAATTGTTCAATATTTTATCAAAATTAGTCTATTTCTACTAAAAACAAATCTAGTAAACACATGTTAGTGAAGAATTAATTTCTTGATTTCATCATTTTCTCTTCAAATATAAACTCGAGAATCTAGTTTAAGTGTCGATTAGTCGCACAAGGATGACATATTTATTCGTATATCAGTTATATTTTGAAATGCTCGGTACCACAAGAAACGGAAAATTTATCTACGCAATGATGAAAGCAGTTAAGGTGATTTATAATCAATATGCGAAAAACATTACATATTCTAAACTTTTATCTTTTTAGGCATACAATTTGAAAAGACTCGAAGTGTATAATATAATTGATAGAACCTAATATTTTGTCTACTTGAATGCTATGCAAAATCCTATGTTCTAAAATATCGACCTTTATTAAATTGACTTTGGATTTTAATCTAATCCTATTTTTATACAATTATCACAACTTTTGAATATTTATTATTCAACCCAAGTTTCTGTGAGTTTATTATCTCACATTTTAATCGATCTAAATATGAAGTAATCCTAATATTTGATATATAATTTATGATCCTACTTTTGAAGAAAATTCTTTTTAACTTGACTATTTAATTTATTTAATTTATTTTTTTGTATTGTCTATTATTTTTCAAAATCTTATCTTTTATTTATAAATGTATAATTCGATAATTATCATAGATGTAAAGTAAACATGTTATCAATTCATGTTATATGACATTGATTATTGTCTAATTTTAAAATAATTTTAACTCTGATTTTATTAATTTTATAAAAAAATTAATAAATAAATAAATAAATTATTTGTAATACGTTATTTATGTCATATAAATTTATATACCATGTTTTATGTATTAAATATCTAACTAATTAAAATCAAGTATAAGAAAGAAAACACTATTATGTAAAGGCATAAAATATATATTTCAGTTAACATTATACGTAAGAAACATTTATTTAAGTAAAAGAAAGATAAATGTACATCACACATGATACTGTTATCAAAATTTGATATCAAGAATCTATAAAATTGGTTGTATACATAATCATATATGATTTTTTTGATAATGAAAATAAAATTTTTATTCATCAGTACACCACCTTTTTCTGCACACACCACCTATTTTTCACTTTCTCTCTCCCTCCTCTCACACACACACACACACATACATACACACACTCTCTGCACACATTTCATCGCAGATGGGTCACAGCTTATGTTTGTGTTTGAAACCAAAAATTTCATCCTCTCTTTGGTTCTTGGATCGAGAGCTTAATTTCTTCAAATCGTTATTATGTCAGATTACTGAGTGGATAAGGAGGTACATAGTTGAACAGTGTTTTACTAATTTTCAAATCCTTTCCTAATTCTAATTTTTACTTTAGTATGACACATGAATGTGATAATTTACATGCTATTATTTGCAAATATTTCAGTATAACTTGTTGGTTGAAACTCCTCAACTGAGTAAAGCTGTACTTGATCAAGGCATCTGCAGTAAGATTTCTAAATGCAACAATGTATACATATATATATATATATATATATATATTGGTGTGTATATAAGTATGTCTAAATGTATTTGTTCCATTCCAGATTGTTGTTGGGCAATATGCGTGGCCACTGTTATGGGTTATCTTTCCTATCAGGAGACAGAAGACCCCAAATTTCAAGTCTCTCCCCAAGATATACTTGATCGGGTCTGGCTTTACTACAATGATCGAGGCAGTCCGCTATATATAAACGAAGGGATGGTGAAAATTGCTATCGTTGCAATACTGATATAGCATATACATATGTCGAAAATCATGGAGTTGGGTTCCTGGATGATTACCCGTTTATGAAAGAACTTAACATATGTTTATACCTATTCTACTTCTAACATATGTAAAAGAAATTATTTTATTCATCAGTATTTAAAATTTTAAAATTCTAAAAAATTAGAAAAATAGATTGGGACGATCTTAGAGCGCCACCTAAACTCCCGCGTATCCTCCTTTATATATATATATATATATTGATGATTGAAATCAGTTTTGGTAGTCAAAAATCAGTTGAAAATGGTCAAAAATTGACAAAAAATATTGAAAAATTTAAAAATCGGAAAAAAAATATTTAATAAAAAATATTAAAAATAATTTTTAAATGCAATCGATTAATGCTTCAATTAATCGTCCAATTAATCTCTGTCTACCCGATTATTCTAGTATGTTATGATGTAAAGAACATGTGTCCATCCGATACTTTGTTAGTCGTATCATAGAGGTGTTATTTCATTCTTAGCCAATTAATTTTTATGTCGGATTCAGTTTGAAGGTGTGATGGATATTTTGCGAGTTGACAATTTTGTGCATACATGAAATGGAGAAAGATTTTATTTGTTTTCTTGTAGTATTGGATTATATATATATTTTTTTTAAGGGTTATGAAGTCCATTAACTTGTATTTATGAATGTTGGTATTGGTGTAATAAAACAGGTTTTCAATTTTTGGAAAATGCATATATACAAATTGTTCTTCTTAAATTTTTATTATGAAAGTGTTGTAGGTATTATATATTGTTGTCATCAATTGTTCAAAATTTGTTTATGTGGAACCCATTTGAAAATTCATGGGAGGGGCCCATTAATGGGTCTACATGATCTCAGAATGTTGACATCTACTACAACATTAGTTAAGTATTGGTGTACACTACGTTTACGTTTAATGATGCCATATGATATTCACGTAACAAAAGTAGTGGTGTTGCTATAGTGAACGAAAGCGTTGCTAGAGGGTGCTACGGTAACGGTGAAAAATCCAACACCAAAAAAGTGTTGCCGTTTTTATTTTCGGATCCACGGTAACGTATTTTGTACTTTTTGTAACATTTTAAAAACGTTGTTAAAGGCCGTAGTGCCTATTTTTGTACTTAATAATACGATTATTACTAAATCACCTTTACTTAATTATTAATAATACTTGTTACTAGAGTAATAGTGTTACCTTTTATTTTTTTTAATAATTAATCAATTTTCTTTTTTAGGCTAAACATATCACATTTTATGTTTATTTATGTCACTATATATTGCAACTTTTTTTCTGTTCCATTATTTTATTTAATAAAATAAAGTAATATATATTTTAATCACCAATAATTAATTAATTTCATTTTTCAGGTTACCTTTTCTATTTTTTAATAATTAATCAATTTTTTTACTAGGTAAACCACATTGTCTTTTATATTTTATCAAGTTAAAATTTTTCATTTTATAAAAAATATTATGGATAAAATAAAATAATTATATTATAATACTAATAACTAAACAAATATCATTTTCACGTTACATTTTTTATTTTATTTTTTTACCCAAGACCTATTTTTTCAATAATATCACGAGTAGTTTATAATCTTTCTATATTTTCAAAATAAAATCTTTTCTTTTTAAAATATATCGTAGGCAATATATATAGGGTGAAAAACCAAAATATCTACCATTTCAAATTCACTGCCCGAAATACCCATATGCGGGAAGATCCGCCCTTTTTACCCACGGACCACGCATTCTCAGCTTGCGTATAGGGTATACGCATGTTTGAAATGCGTGGGAACAGTATACGCATGTTAACATGGTAACGTTGCGTGGAGTTTGTAAAAACAAGCTTTTGGACTTCTTGAATAGTGAGTAGCATACGCATGTTGAACATGCGTGGTATGGGATACGCATGTTCAACATGTGTATTACCAACTATTCACCTTCTCTCTTGCTGGATGCCTGAGTCGTTTTCCGGCCAAAAATAAGAGTACTTCGTTCAGTTCTTTTGCAAACATCTTCCAATACCATGCTATACACCAAAATGATCGTCTTTTCTCACTCTACAAGCCTATACCATCCATTTTCTATTTGTTTTGCCGGAATCGAAATCCCCAAATCGAACCCCATTTCTCCGATCTACTTTCCGAACAGCCTATAGACGCCCCTACGGGGCTAGAAATCAACAAACCAATGGGTAAAAATGTATAGGGAGCCGTGACCTTCGTTTTGATGTCCTCAAAAGTATTGGAGGCTGCCAGAGTGTGACGAACGAAGGGGGGCGACGGGGGCGATTTTCAGGGAGAAGAGAACGCCGGAATGGTTTGTGAAATAATGACGTAAAATCTAACGTCATTACGCATACTGGAAATGCGTGATCGGTGTTACGCATTTGCAACATGCGTAACATAAGCCACGCATGCACAGTATACGCAGTCCGTGGTCAAAAAGGGCCGATGCATTTGGATATAGGTATTCCGGGAAGCTCTACACAAAAATGGTGTAGTTTGGCATTTTATATATATATATATATATATATATATATATATATATATATATAATTATTAAATTATATTATTAAAAATTTTAAATCTACAAAATTTATATCTTAAAATTTTTCATATCAAATTAGCAAAAAGTCTAAGAAATATATATATATATGTTGTGGAATAAAAACTAGGTTTAAATTATTGCGGCTAGGGTTTGTGTATTTGATGCTAGGGTTCGTGAGCTTCGTGCTTTAATGGCTGCTTCTGCGTTCGAGACTTAAACGGTCCTCACAGAATGCCTACGTATCTCTGTAATTAGAGAATCAAGCCAATAAAACGTAGTTCTGAGAATGAGGGGTCAGACCCTTTATATAGGCTGAGAAGCCTCAGAATTAGGGTTGGGTTAGGAGACTTGGTGGGCAAGTCAGCCTTGAGGAAGGTTCTAGACTCCTTCCTTGTAGGAGTCAGTTTCCTTGTATGACTGTGTGGCTTGGAGGCTACTCTTAATAAAGATAATGTCCTTATTTGACTCGTATCTCCCAGCTGTTAATTATCCCCAAATATTAATTACGAAATTACTATCATAATTGGAGTTTGGGCCCATCTGGTGGGCCCCACATTTGGACCATTCTAGGTCTAATTAATGCCACATTAAATGTGTCTTTAGGGCTTACTTTTAACCCATATCATTTGCCCCCCAACTTCTAGGAAAACTGATCAGGCTTTCCTTGAAGTTTTAACGGCCATTCCGAGGCTTGGGTCAGGGTTTACATATGTACACTAGTGTTTCACATATATCGTCCTTTGTAAAGTGTGGAGCGACCTACACATTTACAACGATTGGCCTTGTTCGAGGCTAAGCGATTATATTCCATAACCTTAGTTACAGAATTTTATATATCTTTCTCAAGGAATTATTCACAGAATCCCTTGTATTTTCAGCACTTACTCTAATTTCTAGGGTTTTATAGTACCCACAGGTATTTTCATCAAAATTCTATGTCCATGAAGATTCGCTATCAAAAAATCAATTTTTACAACAAAATTTCGACCAGGACTGTCATTTTTCGACCAGAAATTCGACCAGGAATTCGATCAGAATTCTGGTCGAATTAAGGCTTCAATTTTCTTCTAGTCGACAGGTTTTTCGACCAGGAATCCTAGTCGATTCGACCAGGATTCTGGTCGAATTAAGGGTCCAAAAATCTTCTCGTCGAAGGACTTTTCGACCAGGAATTCTAGTCGATTCGACCAGGATTCTGGTCGAATTAAGGGTCCAAAAATCTTCTAGTCGAACGAGTTTTCGACCAGGATTCTTGGTCATTTCGACCAGGATTCTGGTCGAATTAAGCATCCAAAAATCTTCTAGTCGAACGAGTTTTCGACCAGGATTCTTGGTCATTTCGACCAGGATTCTGGTCGAATTAAGCATCCAAAAATCTTCTAGTCGAACGAGTTTTCGACCAGGATTCTTGGTCATTTCGACCAGGATTCTGATCGAATTAAGGGCTACTTTGCCTTGGGCTCATTTCCTATTGGGCCTTCTGGGCTTAGTATTATTTCAAAAATTCATAAAATGTATATATTTTTTGTTGGGCTCGGCCCAATGGCTGTAATTGGCCTGTCCGGGCCTTTTTAGCCCAAATTCTAGATCCTTCGATGGATCTACAAACCCTAATTCTTCAAAAATATCTTTGATATTTTCTCAAAATATCTTTGATATTTTCTCAAAATATCTTTGATATTTTCTCAAAATATCTTTGATATTTTCTCAAAATATCTTTGGTACTTTGGGATATTTTTATAAGAATGTTCCAGAATTGGGCCTATTTTAATTGGGCCGGTTCCATGGGCCTTTTATAGGTCACTTTTATCATCTTGACCTGTTACAGTAGGTTTTTTGACCGTTTGTAAGCATTTTAACCGGCTAAGAATTTCTATAAAAGAGTGAGAGTGGAGAGTTCATTTCTCACACTCTCACTTCTCACTTCATACTTCTCAAGTTTTAGCTCAGAGTTCCTTCCAAATTTTCTGTTGAAGTTTTCTTGGCTACTTCCGGCCTTCTTCTCCGGTTGTCTTCTCCACTTTCAGTCAAGGTTTTTAAGCTCTCTCTAATGGCGGACAAAGCTCAAGCTCGACTCATGAAAATGAACTCTGCTTCTTCTAAAGGTACTATCACCATTCGCTCTCCTTACACATCTTTATTAGATATGCTAAATGAGCGAGCAGATGACTACCCTAGCCTAACCGAGTTAGATGCATATGATTGTTGTAATACGTATCATGATGTTGAGGAAATAGCTAGGTATAATAAGTTGTTTAAGATTAAAAAACCCTATAAACTCGTTCCAGCTGGGCCAGGTGACAGGCCTTGTCATTGGAGGCCCAATGCCTTGTGTATCTATAGGGAGTGCCTAGTAGCAGGGCTCCGTTTTCCTTTTCATGAGTTTATCCCACGTCTTTTAGCTGATATCCAATGCAGCCCTTGCCAACTACCTCCAAATGCATGGAGAATAATTCTTTGTTTTATGGTTTTATGCCTGAGGCAGAATCTGTCTTTGTCTGTGCCTCTTTTTCGCAAAATCTTTCAAATATATAACAGCCCAATTTTGCATACTGGTTGGGTATATATCAAACTTCGCCCCAAAGTCCCCCCTATTTTCAACGGTAAATCAGTGCCAGATAACAACCCTGGTTGGAAAAAAGAGTTTGCATATCTTGAGTGGGAGGGTGGTGACTGGGGCACCCTTTTTAGAAAAACTTTTTCCAAAGTTACGGATGGAAAAGCTAAGGGGATCACCCTTAGTACAGAAGATCAAGCCGCCTTTGACACCCTGACCAAAGGTGATGGTTTGTCTATAACCTGCCAGAGTCTCATAAATGAAGAATCTCTGAGGGCAGTAGGCCTCTCATCAGTTTCTGAACATGGTAACTTTCTTTCCTTTCTTTGTTTTTATATTTTCATACTTGACTTATTTAGTTGTATCTATTCTTGTTAATGCAGTGGCCAAGATGCTTGTGGAGGCTTCTCCTGATCCTGATGATGAGACTTCCAGGATGGCCCGGGCCAAGAGGAATGCAGATCCTCGAGAGAAAGGGGCAGAACCCTCATTCTTACGCCCACACAAGGTTCAGAAAGGGAACCTTAAGTTTGGTGACATAGCTGACTTGGAGGGTAGCTCTCAAGTCAATGTTCAATCTGCTGTGTTTAGACCATCTTGGGGATTCAGGAAGCGTGATTCTGTGGTGGGCTCAACAAAGCATGCTGTGGATTGGTCGTTGAACTCAATCACCCCTCCTGACTACAAGGACTTAGTTCTTAATGGAGGCATTGGTGAGTCTGAAGCACTTGGCTCTCAGGCTCTTGCTGTGGTAAGCCTTCCATCCTACTAGTTTCTTATTTCAAACACTCCACTGTTTTCATTATTAAAACTCTGCTTTCTATATGTAGGCCAATGTTCATTTCCAAAGCCTGATTTATCAATCTAAAGCTTGGAAGGAGAAGGCCAAGGGATTTGAGACTGAGTCCCAGAAGAGAAGCTTACATATCCACCAGCTTGAGGAACAGCTGAAGAAAAAAGATGAGGAGCTGGTGAGTGCCTATGCAGAGGTGGTGGCTTTGAAGGATGATAAAGAGAAGCTGATTGATGACTATCTTGACTCAGATGAGTACAAGAGTCTCATGGATCAGCACGATGAGATGCTTCACCCCAGCCAGTTCACAGAGGGATGGAACAAGGCACTTGAGGCTGTTCTTAGGAGCCATCCTGGCCTATTTCAGTCTTCTGCCTTTCCTAGCCCTCATCCTCCTAGGACCATGACTACTGTAGCTGAGGCTGGCTCTAGTGAGGAGCTATTTGGTGAGGATGATTCCTTGGTCAGGAAGCATACTGCAGCAAAGTCTTCGAACCCTGAGCAGCCTCCTGTTCGAGAGGAAGATGCTAACTTGGATGAGGAAGCTTCCACCACTGCTACCAGCTCTGAAAATGGTTCTCCTGTCAAGGAGGCTCCTAAGGCCACTTAGCTTGCTTGTTATGCCTTTTGTTTAAACCATCAATTTGTGTAACTTAACTTTAATAGTCTTCGGGCTTTTATTTATGCAACTCTTTAATTTAACTTATTCGTATAGTTAATTTCCTTTCCAGCTTTTTATTTCTTGCCTTTGCTCGTAATTTGTTAAGCTTTAGAATTCTCTAGGTGTTTGGCCCCTTGGCTTGCACCAGGCTCGTGATTTTATGACTTGTTTAAAATAGCAAAGCAAAAGATGTAATTCAGAGAAGAATCAAAACAAGCTTTATTAGGCTGTCAAAGGAATACTGATAAAATGGGCTCAACCCTTACATAAATACTCTACTTCCTACTAGGAGCAGCATGCTCTGTTATGGTTTCATTCGAACCTTATTTCTACTTCTATTACATAGGCAAAAAGCTAGGTCCTTTTCAGGAGAGCTTAAACATAGTAAACTTTGAGGTTTAATGCATGCCAAGTCCGGGGTACCTCAACCCCGTCCAAGGTTTCCAGTTTGTAAGATCCTCGTCCTAGTGTTTTCTTGACTCGATACGGCCCTTCCCAGTTCGGGGCTAGCTTTCCCTTCTGACCAACTCCAGAAGCCTCGATCTTCCTAAGAACTAAGTCACCTTGCTAAAAGAACCTCTCCTTAACCCTGTGGTTGTAGTAGAAAGATGCTTTCTTTTGATGCTCCGCATTCCTGGCATTCGCCTCGTCCCTGACTTCATCAATCAAGTCTAGGGCGAGCCTCATGCCTTCTTCATTAGTTTCTGGTTCAAATGCCTCAATTCTAGGTGATGCATGCATGACTTCTAGTGGTACAACTGCCTCGGTTCCATAAGCCAGTAGGAAAGGAGTTTCCCCAGTTGTTACCTTGCAAGTAGTACGATATGCCCAAAGTATAGGCAGTAATTCATCCACCCAAGTATTTCTCGATCGTTCGACCCTCTTCTTAAGTCCATCGAGAATAATCCGATTAGCTACCTCTGCCTGTCCATTAGCTTGCGGGTGAGCTACTGAAGTAAAACGAAGCTCAATAGCATTTTCCTCGCAGTATTTCCTGAACTCTTCATTGTTGAATTGTGTCCCATTATCTGTCACAAGGATTCGGGGAATTCCATACCTGCAGATTATGTTCTCCCAAAAGAACTGGGAAACTTGTTTGGTGGTTATCTTTGCTAATGGCTTAGCTTCAATCCACTTAGTGAAGTAATCGATGGCGACAATCAGAAATTTCCTTTGTGCTGAAGCCATGGGGAAAGGACCAAGAATGTCCATCCCCCACATTGCAAACGGAATAGGAGAGCTGATTGAGGTTAACCTCTCAGGCGGCTGCCTTACAACAGGGGAATGTTTTTGACACCTGTCACACCTCTTGACATAATCCTGAGCATCTGCTAACATCTCCGGCCAATAAAATCCTAGGCGGGTAATCTTGTGAGCTAGGGCTCTGCCCCCCAAGTGCTGCCCACAAATCCCTTCATGAACTTCCTCCAATGCTTCTCTTGCCTCTTGGGGCCTTAGGCACTTCAAGTAGGGGATGACAAACGACCTCTTGTATAAGATGCCTTCAATCAAGGCATATCTTAATGCTCTCACTGACAATTTCCGTGCCTCCAAGGCATTGTTAGGGAGCCATCCGGTTTCTAGGTGAGCTTTAATAGGATCTATCCAACAGCTTCCAACATCGATAGGTGCTACCAACTTAGAGTTGATGGTCGGGGCCTTCAGGACCTGGAAGTAAACACTGCCTGCATAATTCTCTATCTCAGAAGAAGCGAACTTAGAGAGGGCATCGGCCTTAACGTTCTCTTCCCTAGGAATGTGCTCCAGGTAGCACTCCTCAAACTGAGTCATAACAGCTTTCACGACTCTGAGGTATTTTGCCATAGTTTCATCTTTGGCCTCAAACTCACCATTCACTTGCGAGACTACCAGTCTTGAATCTCCACACACTTTGAGATTCTTGACCCTCATAACTCTGGCCAATCCCAATCCAGCTATCAATGCTTCATATTCAGCTTCATTGTTGGTTGTAGGAAAGTCCAACTTCAAAGCGTATTCAACTGTGAACCCATCGGGGCTTTGCAAAACCAAACCTGCACCACTAGATTTTGTTTTTGATGCTCCATCAAAATAGAGCACCCAATACTCTTTCTGATCAGGTACAAGTTCTTCATCCTTACTCTCAACTCCAGGGGTGGTTACTATCTCCTGCCCCCCGACTTCTTGGTTGCCAATGGTACATTCAACCACGAAGTCAGCTAATGCCTGAGCCTTGATGGCTGTCCGAGGCTTATATGCAATGTAAAATTCTCCAAGTTCGATTGCCCACTTAATTAGCCTTCCACTGACCTTCGGGCTATGCAAGATACTTCTCAATTGCTGGTCCGTCAGGACTTCAATCTTGTGTGACTGAAAGTAGGGTCTTAGTTTCCTTGAAGCCGTTACCAATGCTAAAGCAAACTTCTCAATGGTGGAATAGTTCAACTCAGCTCCATGTAACACCTTACTCACGTAGTAGATAGGTTTCTGAACCTTGTTCTCTTCCCGTATGAGGACGGCACTCAATGCTTGCTCAGATACCGCCAGGTATAGGTAAAGAGTCTCTCCGAGGTTAGGCTTGGCCAACAACGGGGCTTCAGCCATGTATTTCTTCAATTGCTCAAAGGCCTCTTGGCTTTCAGGTGTCCATTCAAAATTCTTTACCTTCTTTAATGTTTGAAAGAAAGGTAAACACTTATCACCAGACTTGGAGATAAACCTCCCTAGGGCTGCTACTCGGCCTGTCAACTTCTGCACATCTTTTATCGAACGTGGTGGTTCCATGTCTAAAATTGTCTTGATCTTGTCAGGATTGGCCTCAATGCCTCTCTTCGAAACCATCAGTCCTAAAAACTTTCCAGATCCAACGCCAAAGGCACACTTAGCGGGATTCAACATCATCTTATGGTGCCTCAGCACTTCAAATGCCTCTTCGAGGTGCTTAATATGATCAGCCTTGAGTAGGCTCTTGACCAACATGTCATCAACATACACCTCCATGGTTTTTCCAATTAGATGAGCAAATATCTTGTTCACCAAGCGTTGGTAAGTAGCTCCTGCATTCTTTAGACCAAACGCCATAACAAGATAACAGAAGACACCAAAGTCAGTTATGAAAGATACCTTAGGGATGTCATCTTTGTGCATCTTAATCTGATTATAGCCGCTGAATCCATCCATGAAGCTTAACATCTCATGCCCAGCTGTGGCATCTATCAACATGTCAATCCTTGGAAGGGGAAAACAATCTTTTGGACATGCATCATTCAGGTCAGTGAAGTCTATACACATCCTCCACTTCCCATTTGCTTTCTTGACCATCACAGGGTTTGCTAACCATTCGGGAAAGTGAATTTCTTCAATGAAACCAGCTTCCAAGAGCTTATCCACTTCTTGCTTAATGGCCTCTTGCCTCTCCGGAGCAAAGTTTCTCTTCTTCTGCTTTATTGTCTTCCTCTTGGGGTCAACATTCAACTTATGAGTTATGAGTTGGGGGTCAATCCCTGGCATATCAGCTGCTGTCCAAGCGAACACGTCGCTATTCTTTTGTAAGAATTCTATCAACTTGCCCTTCAAGGGTTCTTTCAGAGATGCTCCAACATAAGTAACTTTTTCAGGATCATTCGGCTCTAGGGGTATGGGAATCAAATCCTCTGCTGGCTTCCCTCTATGTTCTTCATCATCACGGACATCCATGTCTTCAATTGGAAGGACCTGCCCCCCGACTCCATCGGCCCTCAAGGCGGCTACATAGCAACTTCTTGCCATCTTCTGATCACCCTTTTGTTCTCCGACACCATTCCGTGTTGGAAACTTAATCTTCATATGATAGGAAGAGGCCACAGCCTTAAACGCATGTAATCCAGTCCTTCCAAGGATTGCGTTGTATGTTGACGCTGCTTTAATCACCAAGAAATTCAGCATCTGAGTCGCCTCCTTAGGCTCCTGCCCAATAGTCATGGGCAACTGAATAGTCCCTTCAACGTTGGACTCCACTCCATTAAATCCGTATATAGGCATGTTTGCAGGGGTCAACTGAGAGTCGTTGTATCCCATCTTTACAAACGCATCATGAAACAAAATATCCACAGAAGCTCCATTGTCTATCAAGACTCGTTTTACTTCTGAATTTCCAATCACAGGAGTTATGACCAGCGGGTCATCATGGGGGAACTTCACCCCTTCCAAATCCGAATCATCGAACCCAATTACCATCTCAGTTTTAGCACGCTTCGGGGCCTCTCCCACAATGTGCATTACCTCCCTTGCGTATGCCTTTCGAGAGTTCCGAGTTGTACCGGCCGCTATTGGGCCTCCCCAGATCATGTTGATAACCGGCCCTCGGGGCTGCGTGCTACGGTCGCGATCATTATCCCTTCTGTCATTGTTTCTCCTGTTGTAATCCCCTCTTTGGGTTCCTTGATCTCCACCCTTTGTGAAATTGTTCAGCTTTCCTTTACGGATCAAGAATTCAATCTCGTCCTTCAACTGTCTGCAATCATCCGTGTCATGTCCTACATCTCGGTGGAACCTACAGTACTGATCCTTATTCCTCTTTGCGGGGTCTCCCCTGAGTGGCTTCGGCCATCGGAAGTCTTTATCCTTTTCAATTTCCAACAAGATTTGACTTCTAGGGGCATTCAACCTTGCATAGTCAGAGAACCTTGGTCCCAAGTTCTTTTTTGGTGGCGAATCAGAGTCTTTGCTAGTTCGGGGATACTTGTCCTTAGCATCGTACTCCTGCCCTTGCTTACGCTTTTTTGTATCATTGTTCCCCTGGCCATTGCCTAACGTGACTTCCTTCTTCGTGCTATCCTCGGCCTTGATGTATTTAGAAGCCCTTCGTTGGAGATCAGCCATATTCTCCGGGGGATGCTTTGCCAATGATCTCTTAAAGTACAGGTCGGTGGTACCATGCTCCAAGGCTACCATTGCAACTTTATTGTCCAGATCAGTGATGTTCAGAGTCTCCTTGGTGAACCTCTTAAGATAGTCTCTCAGACTTTCGTTCTTCCCTTGTACTATATACATAAGAGATGCAGAGCTTTTCTCATGCGTTCTTCCGCTGATAAACTGACTAATGAAGGCAGCACTCAATTCCTTAAAGGAACCAATCGAGTTTGCAGGAAGCCGACTATACCATCTTTGAGCCATGCCCGACAAAGTTTGAGGGAAAGCCCTACACTTCAAAGCGTCGCTTGCAGGCTGCAACAGCAGTGCGTTCGAGAACGTTCTAACGTGGTTGGCAGGATCACCCATTCCATCATAGGCTTTGATTGTTGGCATCTTAAACTTCTTTGAGATACGAGCATTCATCACGTCCTCAGTAAACGGAGGTGTGGGATCATCAGGGTCCCCAAGCGGCAGCAGATCCTTGGGGTTGCTTTTAGGGGTTTCCACCCTTGTAGTTCTTTCAGGTGGGACGGTAGTCCTTCTTTGCCTCCTTAGGGGCCTCTCCAGATCTATGAAGGGAATCGGTCCTGACGTGGGAGGTGGCAAAGTCTGTTTTGATCTGGCTTGCTCCCTGGCCATATCTTCCTTTAACTTTAAGATCTCGGCTTCATAAGCCTTAATCCTTTCAGCAGCTGTTGAAGGGAGTCCATCATGGATAGTTCGAGTTCTTCCCATAGGCTCTTTACTTGCACGTCGCCTCCTCGGGGCTTCATCACGCTCGTAATCATCGCCAGAAGATGATTCATCTGAATAAGGACCAGAAAAATCGCGATAATCTCGATCTCTAATATACAAGGCATGGCCACTCGGTCCAGCTCCGTAATTGGTCATCCCATACATTGGATTGGTGCTTATGGGGATATCCGTAGTGTGGATTTGAACCCCTCGTGTAAGGTTGTTGGGGTCTACAATCAGGGAAGAAATCCCCGGGTTAGTCCCTGGAATTGTGTGGACGATCGGAGGTAGTGTACTCTCAACATGGGTAGTCGTCCCTAGGGGTTGAGAAACTTGATATGGAACGATAATCCCAGATGTTGGAGGTACTTGCTCAGATGTCGGTAGCACTTGTTCAGTACGGGGCGGAGCAGAGCTAAGAGGTAGAGCCTCGGTAGCGATTGGCTCCGTAGTGCTTGGTGGAGTTCTTCGTGTTTGAACCATGGTTGATGTCTTGTCCCACAGACGGCGCCAAATGTTGTGGAATAAAAACTAGGTTTAAATTATTGCGGCTAGGGTTTGTGTATTTGATGCTAGGGTTCGTGAGCTTCGTGCTTTAATGGCTGCTTCTGCGTTCGAGACTTAAACGGTCCTCACAGAATGCCTACGTATCTCTGTAATTAGAGAATCAAGCCAATAAAACGTAGTTCTGAGAATGAGGGGTCAGACCCTTTATATAGGCTGAGAAGCCTCAGAATTAGGGTTGGGTTAGGAGACTTGGTGGGCAAGTCAGCCTTGAGGAAGGTTCTAGACTCCTTCCTTGTAGGAGTCAGTTTCCTTGTATGACTGTGTGGCTTGGAGGCTACTCTTAATAAAGATAATGTCCTTATTTGACTCGTATCTCCCAGCTGTTAATTATCCCCAAATATTAATTACGAAATTACTATCATAATTGGAGTTTGGGCCCATCTGGTGGGCCCCACATTTGGACCATTCTAGGTCTAATTAATGCCACATTAAATGTGTCTTTAGGGCTTACTTTTAACCCATATCAATATATATATATATATAATTATTAAATTATATTATTAAAAAATTTAAATCTACAAAATTTATATCTTAAAATTTTTCACTTCAAATTAGCAAAAAGTTTAAGAAATATTAAAAAAAATCCATACGAATTTTAAGCTAATTATATTAATTAATCAAACAATCTAAACACGTTCATCAATCTTGTCTAGAAATTTTGGTATCGTTCATAGGTTAATAAAAGAAGAGAGGTACTAAGAGCAACTCCAAACCATCACTAAATCAATATAATATTGATGGATATAGTGTCAAACTCACTCCAATGCAAAATTAAAATGGTGATCCAAGATCACCAAATGAATTTTGGGTCACCAAATTTGGTGACAAAAGTACATTTGGTGATCCTTGGTCACCAAATTTGGTGACTTTCAAAATTCCAACAATACCCCTATATTTGATAACAAAACAACTTTTTTCCATCTACGTCCTACTATTTGTTCTTGTAATTTTTTTCCAACTTATTTGTTCTCATAATTTTTAACTTTAAATTTTTATCAATTAAAACTTCTTTTCTACTTAGCTCTTGTTAAATTTTTATCTATGTCGTACTATTTGTTCCTAGCTCTTGTTAATTCTAAAATATCGTAATTCTTTTTTTTTTTTGATAAGCAAAGATTTTATTATAATAAGCCGTAAGGCCAGTCATGGTACAACCACTGATACAATTTTCACTGAATTACCACTGATACAATTCCCTTGAACATACAACTACTGAAATCTGGTCTTCAAAATAACTATCACTGCACAAACTTCCACTGAATTTGATCTTCAATTTTTTGTAAATCCAAACACCGAAAGAGCAATTTCAGGATTAAAGTTCAGAACCTGTGATTTAATTATAGTTGGTTTCTAAATCGCATCAATCACGAATTACGATCTAAAGACACTATAAGAAAATTATTCAGCCTTAGTTGTAATTATAGTTGGTTTAAAGATCGTATCAATCACGATAAACGATTTAAAGACACTATAAAAAAAACTATAGAACCCGAGTTCCATATATAGTTGGTTTCTAGATCATATCAATCACGATTAATGATCTATAGACACTATATATTAATTTAGAACCCGAGTTTTATTATAGGCGGTTTGTAGATCAAATAAGTCAAGAATGACAATCTAAAAACACTATAGAGAATTAGAACCAGGATTTTAATTATAGTTGGTTTTTAGGTCGCATACTACCACTGAAAATATCACTGAATGTTATGAATTCCTAAAAGCGACCTAAAGACACTATAAAAATTTGACCCTGAATTCTATCTATAGTTGGTTTTTAGATCGCATTAATCATTATTTGTGATCTATAAACACTATAAAGGCTTATAGTTGGTTTCTAAATCGCATTTGTCAAGAATGACGCTCTAAAGACACTATAGATTAAAAACCGGGGTTCTAATTATAGTTGGTTTTTAGAACACATCAATGAATAATGACAATCTAAAAACACTATAAAAATTCTGAACCTGCAATCCCTTGTTGCTGCTTTTAGCATCTGCCAACAATCTCTCAATCCATCTCTGAAGCTTCTACAGAAAACTTTCTGATCCTCAAATGACGAACCACTGTTATTCCTAGCAAAAGGGCCTCGTTAAAAACCCCACAAGAGTAAAACCCAATGGGAAAAAAACTCAAGGGGGGAAAAGAGTGCCCTCTCGCTGAAATACTGATGAACCCACAGAAAGCATATATCCCCGATGACATTCTCGCATCTATTTCAAAGACAATTACTGCAAAACAAGTACTCACAAAACACCTTAGTGCAGTGCAAAAATTTTCATGAAGAACAAATAAAAATTATTAAAACAATTGCTAATTCAGATGGTAGACACTAATAACCCAATATATCAAGCCGTTAATGATGGTGATGTAAACCTGGTTTGTGGAGTTTATACACACAAACAAATCATAAGTAGTATGTCAAACTTGAACAGCTGATTTCACCTAAATGAGACTGCTCCATTCCTCTGCACCTTATCCCGAATCTTCTGCAACAACCTTGGAGTCACCTCATATACTTCTGACACAGAAGTCTTGCTATTTCCTCACTCAACTACTACCGCAACAGAGATAATCTTTCCATAAACTAAATCACGTTCATTTCAATATCATTCCTTCTAATGTAATCATGAATCCACTCACCCTGTCTAAGAGATCCTAAACAAGAACAAGCATTTAATAAGCTCACTAATGTAAATTCACTGGGCCTAATCTTCTCCTCCTGCATTTTGATGAACAAATTCAAAGTTTCACTCCACATCCCATTCCGGACATACCCACTAATCATACTATTCCATGACATCGTATTTCTAAATTGCAATTCATCAAACAACCGCCTCGACTCATAAATCTCCCCACATTTTGCAAGACCCATAATCATAGAATTCCAAGCAACTACCTCCATATTCCCATCTTCTCCAAACAGTCTCCAAGCTTGTCCTGAAAACCCACAAATTACATACATATACAGCAATAAACGCATCGAATTCCAACCCCAACTTAACAATTCTTGCATGAAGTTGAGCACCCTCATGAGCTAACCCAAGCTGCGCATAAGCCTTAAACAATGAGGGATAAGTAAGTCTATCAGGGTCAACCGATGAAGAAAACATAGCGATGAACAAAGAAATTGCAATTCGTGGTGTTGAGCTTTGAGAAAAGCCTCTAATAATAGTGTTCCAAGAAAAAATATTTGGGTGTGGCATTTGATCAAACATGAGGTGCGCATAATTGATGTCACCAACAGGAGAGGTTGCTCAGAAGGACAGAACACGGCTAGCAGCAATGGTATCCTTAACTAGGCAAAAAAATATCGTAATTCTAAAATATCAATTTTCAACAAAATTTGGATATTGATTTTTTTTATAAATAATTTTTATATTAATAAATTTAATATTATGCGACCATAACATTAAAATTTAAAATATAATAGATATTAATAATGTAACTTGAACAAAGTTAAAATATTTTATTTTATTGGTGAAAGATTCCTTTTAGTGTCAAATATAGTGATCATGGGTTGAAATGTATTTTGTGAATGGTGTAATTTTGTCACCAAGTGTATTGGGTTGGAGATGGTATAATGTGATAATCATTCCTTCTCATTTGTGGGTTACTTTTTAAAATAAAACTTGCGTGTTAGTACATTTTTAAGTAATTTAATGTGTTATTTTTTTAAAATAATCTCTATATTTATAATTTGTAGAAATTATTTATTTTGAATTTAATTATATTTTCATTATAATATAATAATTATGAATAATTTAAAAAATATTACTCCATTATTAACTAAAAGTTGACCGATAAAGGGACGGACTGACATATACGAGTATAAGAAATGTATTTAACGGCAGCTTGGCCCCTCCAATGAGTTGTCCTTCTTTACAAACAAAACATATTTATTTTATTTTTGATTTGTCAAAGTAGCCGTTGTAACATTTTCCAACCCAACTCACGCTTCTTGCTAACTCACCATTACACTCCATATAGGCTCCCCCTTCTTTCCGAATGCACCTACCTCTAATTAAACTACCTTTTTTAATTAACATATATTTTTTTGACGTTTTACACGTATTTTATAGTTTATAGCCACAAAATCGCAAAAATATTTGTTTTTTTAAGAAATTTAAATAACAAAAAATTTAAAAATAATTGAACAATTATATTTTTTAATGCACCCAACAATAAAATAGATACGAAAATCAAAGAGCATACCAGAAAGAGTATTCTGTACATTTTTGTGTGTAACCGGTTGTTACATTTGAATATATTAATCCACCGCCACAACGTCTCTGTTTCTATTTATCTCACTCTATTCATTCATTCTTTCTCCATCCATGCTCTGTTTCTGAAATTTATCTTTCAAGAAAACTAGTAATTTTTTCACAACAAGATGAATCATTTAGCAACCCCATTGTTGTCATCATACAAAACAAACAATGAAAATGAAGAAAGTACAGAAATGTCATACAGTTCTGATCTTCAAGATTTCAAGAATGCAATTCCCCAGTGCAAGCCCTTTTCAGATTTTCAATCATACAAATCACTTGCAGTCCTTTCGGGTCATATCGGATCCATCTCTTGCTTGGCCTTGTGTGGAGAGTTTATATTGAGTGCTTCTCAAGGCAAGGATATTATTGTTTGGCAACAACCTGATATGAGACAGTATACAAAGTTTGGACAAGGTGATGGTTCTGTTAAGGCACTTGTAACTGTTGGAAACAATGTTTTTACGGCGCATCAAGATAGTCGAATAAGGGTTTGGAAGGTGTCGAGAAGATCGGAGAATGTGTTTAGATTGGTTGATATACTTCCTACTACTAAGGATTATTTAGGGAAATTTATGAATCAGAAGAATTATGTGCAGACAAGAAGGCATCATAAGCATCTGTGGATCGAGCATGCGGATAGTATTTCGTGTTTAGCTGTTTCAGGAGGGTTTATCTATTCGGGTTCTTGGGATAAGACGTTGAAGGTTTGGAGGATTTCGGATTTTAGGTGTGTGGAGTCCATAAAGGCTCATGATGATGCGATAAACGGATTGGCTGCGAGCCAGGGGATTGTTTATTCGGCTTCTGCTGATGGAAGGATCAAGGCATGGGAAAGGGAGGTGAAGAAAAGTGCACATTGCTTGAAGGGAATCTTGGAGGGTCATAAGGATGTTTCTTTTAATTCTGTGATTGTGTCAGAGGATGGGAAGATGGTTTATGGAGGGGGATCGGATGGATATGTGATGGGGTGGTTAGGGGATGAGAGTTTGGATAGTTGGGTAGGTGTTTGTGAGGTCAAGGCACATGAAATAGCTGTATTGTGTTTGTGTTTGAGAGGGGAGATTTTGTGTAGTGGTTCAGCTGATAAGAGCATTGCAATTTGGAAAAAAGAGATGAATGGCGGGCTGTTTAGAGTTGGAGTTATAAGGGGTCATGAAGGGCCAGTCAGGTGTTTGCAAGCATCACCGACTAGTGTTGGAGGTGGTTTTATGCTTTATAGTGGAGGCCTTGACAAAAGTTTAAGAGTCTGGTGGGTGCCAAAGTACTCAGTTGATAAACCAGATGGATCTTCCGTTTTATAGCGTCTTAAGTGCTTGTTTATGTAGTTAGCTGTTTTGGTCGAGAAAGAAGGCGATGATAGCAGCTTGTCCTGGTCATTTTGTTTGGTCATTGTGAAGTATCTACAGGTGATGTTTCGGTTTGATTACAGGGAAAAGGTGAAAATTTATAGGATACAAAGACAGTAGGATAACATAACATTGATTGTTTCATCTTTTGTTTTACACACAATTTATACATTTGTTTGCAAGTGTGCAATACGAGTTTCTGGTGTTTTTAGATTTCAATCAAAATTTCATCACTGTTTGACACTGACATTCAATGTTTCTTCTATGAATTCCATGCATCAGTTTTTTCGAAGATTCCCTAACAGCTCTGTTGTGTTATGTTACTCGCCATTCTCCCAAAACGTTAAGGTATTAAGAGGGCTAAATAATTATTTTGTACCAATATGTTAAAAATTCCTACTCAATAAAGCTTGTTTTTAGATTGAAAACTTGATGAAATCTCCTGATCATTAGGATAGCTCTGACATCATGAAAAGTTGTGAAGTCTCCTAAAATCTCAACATGTTAAGACACAATATATCCTCATTTGAGTTATTTTTCATTAATGGAACTAAATTGAGTATGCAACTTCTACACGATTTGATTCTTTCTTCATTGTTAATCTATGTTTAAAAATTCCAATATTTTATGCATGCTAGCTCCATTTGGTAGGAAAACAAAAGAGATTCCACAAATTATTGTATCCACCGTTTTCTTGTGCAACCTCGAATCACAACGTTTCTTATACTTAATCTAGTGTAACACAAGCAAAGACAGAGATCCCCGATTTTATTAATTTTTTTTGCTAATTGACCCCAAAGTTCTTTTCATAATGAATTAAAAGGTTGTATACAATACACAAGACTCCGGCATGGACATGGTTTTCGATTTGCACTAATTTTAAGGGTTCAAGAACAACTGAAAAATGTTATTTCCAGAACTTTTTTTTTATTTCTAGAGCAATATGTGTTGCATATTCGCCTTACGTTCACAATATATAGCATATTTTAACACAATAAGC
Source organism: Kitagawia praeruptora (assembly GCA_037693485.1). Lineage (NCBI taxonomy): Eukaryota > Viridiplantae > Streptophyta > Magnoliopsida > Apiales > Apiaceae > Kitagawia > Kitagawia praeruptora. The sequence continues at coordinate 137,046,324 of CM075351.1, read as the reverse complement.
GACACATAGCTCTGGAAATAAAAAAAATATCTGGAAATAACATTTCCCAGAACAACCTCATAAGAGTTCGAAAACGTGTTTAGTCGGACCCGATGACAAAAATATACTATACTCCGTACAACATAGTAGCAAAAAAAGCAATGACATGCAACCATTTCTCGATTTTTGAATCTACGAGCCTAAAAGTGTCCAAATTAGCAACAAAAAAAAAAGAGTCTAAAAGTGTACACCTCCATTACTTAAATAACCCTAACCTTTAAGCTAAAGATCGATTAGGACATGAAAACCTGGTAGCTAGTTACTTTAATTTATAAAAAATGTATATGAAATTAGAGTAAAGTATAAAGAGGTGGCTAAAGTTTGCACCGATTTTCAAAATGTTGGCCACTATTTCAAATTTTCAAAAAAGTGGTCAACTTTACATGTCCGATTTTCAAAAGAGTGGCTGCCGTCAACTTCCGTTAAAATTTCACCGTTAACTAATATATTTAAGAGTAAATTACAGAATGGTGGCCATACTTTATAATGATTTTCAAAATAGTGGCCACTACAGTCTCCTTCTACATTTTAAAAATATAAAATTTTGGCCACTATTTTGAAAATCATTGTAAAGTATGGGCACCATTCTGTAATTTACTGTTTAAATATATTAGTTAACGGTGAAAATTTAACGGAAGTTGACGGCAGCCACTCTTTTGAAAATCGGACATGTAAAGTTGGCCACTTTTTTGAGAATTTGAAATAGTGGCCAACATTTTGAAAATCGGTGCAAACTTTAGCCACCTCTTTATAATTTACTCATGAAATTATAAAGAAAAGGGCAAAGAAAAGAATGTTTCTTAAGCATTTGGACCAGCACAAGACTTGAAGCAATGACGCCAAGACCTACAACTAGCCGTCCATTTGTAACAGCACTGGGCAACCAGGTAAAGCAATTGTGCTTGTGCACAATGAACTATTACTATATTTTTCATTACTTAGACTTTCTTTTAAGCTAATGGATGATTAAGTCACAGAAAGTTGATACTTTAGTAACTACGTATAATAATAAATGTACACAAAAATAAACATCCAAAGTTTCAATGGCATTGCAAGACTGGAGAAGATAGGTACCATATGCATTCGATTCTAGACTAGCACTATATTATTACAAATATTATACTCAAAGAAGAGGAGTCGGTGGCCTAACTCAAAACTTTCTTGAACCAATCATATTATACTAAACAACAAAAGACAAGGCAAGATATGAGCCCATTAGAATACTAAATAACAGATAAAAGGCAAGATATAAGGTGATTGTTATCGTATTAACGGGCCGAACCAGGGACTAACCTATGCTGCTCAACTTCAAAATGTAGTAGAGATTTTGTACAATTTCAGAACGGGAAATGCTATTTTCAAAGCATTTTTTTTAATTTTCAGAACTAATTGTCACCTATTTTATTAAAATATGTTAAATATTGTGAATGCAAGAAGAATATGCAACACTTATTGCTCAGAACTAGTATAGGCTTTTCGTTTACTTTTCTCTTTGGTCTTGAACAAAACTAATCAAGCATTTTAATTAATCAACAAATGTCAAGTTAGATTCTTATATGCACTTATTTATCTCGAATATTGGACTCTCAAATTGTATTTTTAATATGTAAATGAAAATGAGAAATGCTAGAGTTCCCGAAATCGTTTCCAAAATCGTTCTCGAATGCTGAATTGTCATCATATTATTGGTTATCATTCCGTTAATGAAATGAGCCACTTGTGTGTTGATATGAATCCTACGAATAAGACGATGTCATATGACATTTAAAAATATTTTTAAGATTTTTTTCGGGGTATGTATCCTTACTCAATAAAAATTCACGGATCTTTGACTACCTACACTTTGCCTTTGCAACTTCTAATTATTAGAGACAGCGATGAGATGATTCTGTCAATTATACAAATTACTAGAAGAAAGTGACATTTTTATGTCATTTTTACAAAAGACTAGCATGATCAACGGTAAGTAGACATGTAGAACGTAGAAAAATAAAGAAATTATTTTCTGTGTTGTCTACATTAATTTATATTATGGTTTCTGTGTTGATCTGTGAATCATCTGTTTGCTGGTAGCCAAGTGAGAGCGACTGCCATCAACATAAGACCAACCCTCCTTAAGAGTTGAATAAACAAACCTACTTTGGAAAAATATTAAGCAATAAAACAAGGGGTTCGGTCCACAACAAACGTATGTTACAGCATACAGTACCGCATAAACTTTCTGTGATACGTGTATAGTAGGATTTTTGGTGTGAAAACTGTTAGACAATCTGCAATAAATACAAATAGTATAATATTTGTGCTTGTGTGAGTAACAGTTATGTGTATAATTAAAATAGACAAAAGAGGAAACAAGGAACGAAAAATTCGAGTCCAGTGCGTGACTGTCTCCTTAAAGCGTATTAGCCCTCCATCGTATGCGCGAGCGAAACGCCTCCCAGGATAAAACGGATTGCAGTGAGGCTACAGATGAGTGACATCACTCTCAGCGAGCTTGAGACGAGCAAGAACTATCACCAGAGGGAGAGAAGAGGCTGTATAAAAGAGAAGGATGTGTGTTTTCGAGTAAATAATCCTAATGCTCTAGATGAGTATTTATAGGATGAGAAGACTTGTGCGCTACACAATTGCCTTAATTAATTAGCCGCGCTAATCAATTATAATGGTGGCAATTTCCTTAACACAATTGCCTTAATTAATTAGCCGTTCTAATCAATTAAATCGATGGCAATTTCCTTAATTAATTATGTTAAGTCGGTGGCAAAAAATCCGTAGTAAAAACGGAATTGATTTTATCGAATCAATGAATTCAATTTATAATCGAATACATATTCCAACAATCCCCCACATGGATGAGATTGATATCGTAGTCGCACACACCAGATAGACACAAAATTTGATTTGGTGATAGATTCTTCGATCAGATATAGCATACGATAGGTGGAGGTTTGCTCCTTGAACTTTCGCTTGAGTAAGCATACCGACCTTACTGGTAGACAGTGGAGGTTTGCTCTTTGAACTGTTCGACCGTTTGTGTAAGCGATGATATACTTATCACTATATCCTTTCTGACTCGTTCAGCTCTCATGATTATGTCCATTTTGGCCATGGAACATCGTCCTGGTTCTGCAGGAGTTTCTAAAGAATTGTGCCTTGCAATTCTCCTTTGAAGCGGCCCCACTTCTCTCCCACATAGGTGATCTTTATCTTATAGAGTAACCCGCGTTTACTCAACTGAATTCCATGCATTCTAACCTTGAACTCCATGTATTCACCGAAAGATCATTAAAAGCTCGAAAGCTTACCCTCGTACCTTACGGGTCTCACTGTTTCTCATCATAGGAACAGGCCAGGGGTTACCCCCACAGTGATTTGGTCATCATGATTTAGTTGGCCCATTGAACCAAGTTCTTGGGACCTCTAGTCAGCAATGGTTGGGTGTCGACCATGACGCCGTTAAGCAATAGGCTTAAGGCCCATCCCTCTCGATGATTTTACAACTATCTCTCAGTATAACCAGATTCTCTTGGTTTAACCAGATTATCTAAGTTTAACCATCTGGTTTAGTGGATCCACAACATTATCATTTGACTTCACAGAGTCAATCCTGATCATTCTCGTTGAGAGTAGTTGTTTAATGATATTATGTCCTCGTCATAGAGGCGAGATATATCATTACATACATAACAATGTAATCTCCCAATTTGCAAATTATTCACATAAAATATGCATATTGAAGACACATGCATTTTATTGTCATTTAGGAATATCCTTTACAAAGTGACTGCCACTTCACCCTCTTACACATGCACTTACATTATGCAAAAGACTCGTATTCCATCATTAATCGAGCTATGTTTAATAGTCTATATAGGATTTCCATGACATGGCTGCTTACGCTAATGTGAAATAAATTCACTAATGACTTTTAAATTCTTAAAGTCAAACACCTAACATCCATACTATAACCACATAGTACAATTAGATATCGTTTACAATGCAGCCCAAGTTCACGAGTATATCTCAAACACCTTAGTCTCATTGCAATCACTTTCAAGAGACCAATTTCGATTTGACTCGTGCATCTACTCAGTTCACCAACTGTGTAGCCTATGTCTGATTTTGTACCATTTTAAAATGTACAACAGACTTCCAATCAATCTTGAGAGATCCTTGTTAATCTATACTTGGATAGATACAAATTCATTCTAGCTATACTAGATTAAGTTACGTTGATCTCTTCAAGATTCACATCACCAACGTGTGACATGTATCCTCTAAGACTTTCAAAGTTATTAAGATTTTAATTATAAAAATCAAAACTTCAAGTCTCATCAAAATTGCTAGAGATGATCATCTTGTCATTACTTCTCGTAATGATCAGATCACTCATGTACAATTACAATAATTTTATCATCTCATGTGTAAATAACATATATACACTTGTCAATTCACTGATTTTCTATCAATTTGACATCTCAACATTGGCATATGTCAAATTTTGGTAATTAACGTTACCAGTCACCAGCTAAGGCTTCAGTTCGTCATATTGACATTACCAATTTTAGCGTCCCAAAAATTAGCAATTTCAATTCAACTTATTACCAAGTTTAAGCGTCCCTAAACTGGCAATATGCATTATATAGTTTTCACGTTTGAGCGTCCTCAAAATGAAAAACTGAGTCATTAATTTTGAAGCCATTGCTTATCATAGCAATATCAAAACATAGCAATATCAAATTTTATATGCCACTATTTTGATGTCTATTTTGATTCACAAAATGTTTCACCTGGTTATAGTCTTTCTACGCTTGCCTTAGCAACAAACCCTCAGGTTATCTTACGTAGATTTCTTTTAAATATCTATTTAGAAAGACTATCTCAATGTTCATTTGATATACTTCTCAATTCCGCAACACGGTAATTTTAAGTATCATCTTAATGAACCTCATTCTCGTAAACCGAGAAATACCATTTCAAAATATATCAGGTCTTCACTTTGACTGTAATTTCTAATTGTCAGTCTGACCTTATACTTTTTTCTTTTTTCAATTTGAAAAATCCATTTAGGTCTTAATGGTATCTATCTCGCAAGAAGATCCATATAATTTCAAACATGATTCTACTTAATAGAACCACTCTCTCCTGTAATTTCTATTAATTGCTTCTCTCTATTTCTTAATATCCCTTTTCCCCACAAAGGATATAGAGAGATCATATTTATTTGAAAAATGTCACAATCCATTTTTGTTGGGATTTATGGGTGATGGAATAGACAACTTAACTAGTTTTATTGGTATACTTAGTTTTTACTAAGTAGAACATACTGTCATAGCCTGAAATGTATTCTTGTAATTTAAATAAATACTGTCATGTAATAAGTGTAATTCTTGGAAGAAGTTCGATTATGTTCAAGCCTCAAGAAATACATAAGTTCGACAGAAGGAATAAAAGTTACTGTCAAGCCCTGACAGTAAGGTTACAAGGAAACATAATGTTGCCTAGGTCGACAGCAAGTTTCACGGAGTCGACAGCAAGTTTCAACTTGACAGCAACATTGGCGGAGATTCTAATGACAGCAACTTTGATATACAGTTTGCGACAGTGAGTTTGGAATTCTTGACAGCAATCTCTGCGGGAAAAACATGCTGTCAATCAAAGCACAATTCTTGACAGCAATCTCTGCGGGAATTCATACTGTCAACCAAAGCAAAATTCTTGACAGTAATATCTGCGGGAAATTCATACTGTCAAAACAAAGCGTAATCCATTGACAGCAAACTTTGTGGCAAACATACTGTCATATAGAATCAGCTTGATTTAGGAATTTTTCTAAGTCAAAATTAGACGACAGACTACATGTTCAAAAGAAGCAGGCATGCTGTAATATTCAACCTTTACAGCAAGCTTGGAAAGTCTATAACAGAAGCTCAAGAGATCACATGGAACAACCTGTAAAGTCTAGAACAGACAAAATTGAATACGGCTAGATCTGGGTGGCTCAAATGTGGAAAGTATATTTAAGTTACTTTGTGTTGATCACATGGGAATGAATTCTGGAATGAGCTGCAAAAGGAATATAACAGCAACTCAGTAACCCATGTTGATAGTGGTAGTACAGTAGATTATCTCTCTATAAATAGAATACTCTACTTGTAAAATAAATAGCTCAACAACTGTAATCTCTTGAGTCTTTGTAGCTTGAGAACTATTTTGTTCTTAAGGTTGTAGCAAAACTTTGCAAAATAAATAAAACATTTATTTTGTGAAATCCTCGTATTTGATTTTACTTGTGTTTGCATTTCTTCTACTAGTAAATCACAAATTCTATTTAAGTTGTTGAAATAGTTTTTGAAATTTATTAGTATTGCATTCAACCCCCCTTCTGCAATACTTTCCTGGACCAACAACTGGTATCAGAGCAAACAGATTAATACACATATCTGAGATCCAAATGGCAAGTATTCAAAGGTCAAGTAATATCAAGATTCCAGCTTTTGATAAGGAAAACTACAACATATGGAAAAAGAAGATTATGTTATTTATCAAAGGTCAGAACCCACTATTCCTAGGTATTCTGGAAAATGGCCCTTTCATTCCTCAAAAGGAAATTCCAGCTACTACAGTGAATGATGTAGTAATCCCAGCTCATTGGGTTGCTAAGAAGCCGTCTGAGTATAATGACTCAGAAAAAGAAAAGGTAGCACTGGATGATCATCTGCAACTCATTCTACTAGATGCACTTACCCTGGATAAAGCTATGAGTGGAAATATAATAGCATGCAACTCTGCCAGGGATATGTGGAAAAAGATAGAACTGTTATGTGAAGGAAGTGAAGAGGTCAGAGAAAATCAAAAACAAATATTGGTGTCACAATATGAAGCGTTTATGGGCAAGCATGGAGAAGATCTAACTCACATGTTTGAAAGATTTAGCAAACTGATAGCTGAACTTCAAATTCATGGAAAGTTTTATGAAAAGAAGGAAGTCAATATCAAGTTTCTGCTAACTCTTCCAGAACATCTTGAGCACAGAGTAACAGCCATAAGAGAAGGGAGAGACTTAAATTCTGTTTCTCTTGAAACATTGTATGGAGTTCTAAAATCTTATGAACTTGAATATTATCAAAAGAAAGCTATACAAAGTGGATCCAAAGGATTGATGGCAAACATGGCTGGTGCTCTAGTTGCTCAAGGACCCTCATATTTTCAAGCAAGTGAGCAAATTCAAAATGATCAACAATCTCAATTTTCATCTGTGAAAATTGAAGAGGTGGTTGAAGATGAAGAAAAGGTTGTCCTTCAACTAGAAGATGTTGAAGATGAAGAATTCTTCACTCTAGAAGAAATGGAGAAAATGGATAATCCAACCATGGCTTTTATGGCAAGAAAATTCAAAAATATAAGGTTCAGAAGGAACAAGCCATATAAGCCTCAAGGTCAATTTCCAAAGTATAACCAAGGAAGCTCATCAAAATCTGCTACTGGCACCAAGGGAGGATACAAAACAGGAATGGTAGATAGGTCAAAGTTTAGATGCTACAATTGCAATGAACTTGGTCACTTTGCTACTGAATGCAAAAGACCAAAACAAATACAAAGAATGGAGAGAGGAACTGGGAGTCAATTTAAGAAAGGACAAGGAAAAGCCTATGTGGCTGAAGGAAAATGCTGGGATGAATCTGATAATGAAGAAGAAGAGGAATTTGTGAATTTAGCCTTGATGGCTAGAGAGGATGAAGAAGCATCAACCTCGTCAAATCAGGTACCATCTCTAGTATTACTAGATATGTCTTTAAATGACTATAAGCAAACCATTGAGGAAATGAGTACTGAAATGTTTAATATTCATACTAGTTTATCTGCTGCAAATGAAGAAATTGCTAGATTAACTAAAGAAAATGAAGTACTCAGATCTAATAATGATGTGTTGTTGCTTAAGACCAGTTCTATTGATTCTTTAGCTCAGGAAAACGAAAGACTAAAAAATGATTTAACCTGTGCTAAGGAGATAGAGGATTATCTAAGAAAAGAAATTTCTGAGAATGAATTTAAGCTAAAGGCATTTAGAAATTCCTCTAAATTAGTTCAAGAGTATCATGAGAAACATACTGAAGGTAAGAAGATAGGCATAGGCTATGATTATAGCAGGAGACCTGGTAAAGAGATTGTTATACAGAAAATTGATGATAATAATACTGTAAAACCTCACATCCTCAAAAATGTGAGTAACCCAATTTTCAAAAGTACAGAGTTTGAGGTTAATGAAAACTCCCTAATTATTAATCAAGAACTCTGTGATGAAGATGAGAGGATTAACAGTAAAGAAAAAGATTCTGTCATAATGTCTATGACAGAAACAGTCTTAAACAGCCCAACCAAGTGTTCAAAAGATACTGTCAAGAAATCATCCAAGACAGTAACTTTCAAACCTACTGTCAAGACAGCAATTACAAAAGATACTGTCAAAAATAGTTCGACAGCATCTTCTGAACAGACTGTCAAGACAGTAGTCTCCAAGTCCAAAAACAGAAATGGGAAGCTAGGCATTGATAAAAAGAATAATTATGCTTATGTTAAGCAGGCACCAAGGAAACTTTGCAATAATTGTGGCTCCTCACATCATTTAACTCATGTTTGTAAGAAATCAACTAGTAGCATATCTAATGCAACAGAGTTGAAAGGGAACTTACACAGAACCCCCATTATGCAAAGAGAATTGGTAGTTTGTAATAACATTGACTGTATGCCATGCAAAATTACTGCTATGAGTACATGTTTTAATTTGCAAATTTCATCTAATGAATCATGTTCTTATATGCAAACTGCAAAGACTTTTGAATCCACTAAAGAAAGTGAGAAGTCTGCTCTCACTAAGAAAACGTCAAAGACAAAAACCAAGTGGGTAATAAAAGAAGTCAAGGAATTATCTTCTGATAATATTGTGTCAAATATTGATAAAGTTTCTGATGATACTGAGTATGCAGGACCCAACAAGACTTGGGTACCAAATGCAAATTAAAATCTTTCTGACTTGCAGGGAAAGAAAGGTAAACAGGTCATGTGGATAATCGACAGTGGATGCTCCAAACACATGACTGGTGATATATCCCTGCTATCACAATATGTTGAGAAGGCTGGCCCAACAATAACCTTTGGAGACAACAGCAAAGGTTACACTGTGGGATATGGCTGTTTAAAAGCTGGAAATGTTGTTATTGAAGAAATTTCTCTTGTGGAAGGTTTGAAGCATAATCTGCTCAGTGTCAGTCAATTCACTGACAAAGGTTTCAAAGTAAATTTTGGCATGATGGATTGTTCAATTCACCACAAGAAGGATAGAAGCCTATCTCTGAAAGGAGTAAGGAAAGGAAGCCTATTTGTTGCAGACTTAAACTCAACAAATGAGGAAAGAATATTTTGCTTCTACAGCAAAGCAAGTGTTGAAGATAGCATGCTTTGGCACAAGAAATTTTCTCATCTCAATTTCAAAACAATGAACATGCTGATGAAGAAGGAATTGGTGAGAGGACTACCTCAACAGGAATTCTGTCAAGAAGGATTGTGTGAAGATTGTCAAATGGGAAAATTGAGGAAAGCAATGCATAAACCAAAGCAAGTCAACACTAACACTGAAGCACTCAAGTTGATTCACATGGATCTTTTTGGACCAGTGAATGTTCAATCACTATCCAGAAAAAGATATGCACTGGTCATGATAGATGACTATTCTAGGTACACTTGGGTGAAATTTTTAGAATCAAAGGATGAAGCTGCTCAAGAAATCATTGATCACATAAGGGTACTTGACAGGACCCCTGAAGCAAAAGTTCAATTTCTAAGAAGTGACAATGGAACTGAATTCAGAAATGCTACACTTGGAAACTTCTGCAAAGATCAAGGAATTGTTCAACAATTCTCTGCTGCAAGAACTCCACAGCAAAATGGAGTAGTAGAAAGGAAAAATAGGACTCTTATTGAAGCTGCAAGGACTATGTTGAGTAATGCTAAGTTACCAACATATTTCTGGGCAGAAGCCATCAACACTGCTTGTTACACACAGAACAGAACACTAATCAACAAGGCTCATGGCAATACTCCCTACTATCTTTTGACAGGAAAGAAGCCTACTGTCAAGTACTTTCATATTTTTGGAAGCAAGTGCTTTTTGATGAAAGACAACCATGAAAGAAAAGGCAAGTTTGATACTAAAGCATATGAAGGCATTTTCATGGGATATGGGATAGAAAGGACTGCCTACAGAGTCTATATCATGGAGCACAAAACAATTGAAGAAAGTGTCAATGTCACGTTTGATGAAACCAAGTTTCCAGGGCTACATGAGGATGGTCAAATGCAACCCTTCAGATTTGAAAATCAAGGATACTTGGAAAAGGAAGAATATGTTGATGAAGAACCAAGTCTCATTCAATCAATGAGATATGAGAAAGAATCTGTCAATAGTCATAATCTAAATCAAACTTCAGCTCAATCACAGACAATTTCAGGCATCAATCAACAAGAATGTGAGACTGGAGAATTTGAGTTAAATGAGCAGTATAATGAAAATGGTGGAGAATCAAATCCTCATATTGATGAAAGACAATCTCATCAAACAAGTAGCTTGCCTCAATCAACAAAGTGGAACAGAGATCATACCAGTAATTTAATTATTGGAGATCCCACTACTGGTGTAAGGACAAGGAGGAATATCTCTGCTGAAAGCATGTTTTCATGTTTCTTATCTCAAATGGAACCAAAAATAGTTGAAGAAGCATTGTTGGATTCTGATTGGGTGATGGCCATGCAAGAGGAGCTCAATCAATTTGAAAGAAACAATGTTTGGAAACTAGTTCCAAGGCCAAAAGGAAAATCAGTCATTGAGACAAAATGGGTTTTCAGAAACAAGATAGATGAGAGTGGAAATGTGACAAGAAATAAGGCAAGGCTAGTGGCCAAAGGTTACTGTCAACAGGAAGGGATAGATTATGATGAAACATTTGCTCCTGTTGCCAGACTTGAAGCCATAAGAATTTTCTTAGCCTTTGCTGCACACTGCAAATTCAAGGTATTTCAAATGGATGTTAAAAGTGCCTTTCTAAATGGAGAATTAGAAGAAGAAGTGTATGTTGAACAGCCTCCTGGATTTGAAAATGACAAACTGCATAATTTTGTCTACAAGCTGTTCAAGGCTCTATATGGCTTAAAGCAAGCACCAAGAGCCTGGTATGACACTTTATCCACTTTTCTCCTGGAAAATCAATTTATAAGAGGTATGGTGGATAAAACTTTATTCTATAAATACCATGGCAAAGACATCATTCTTGTGCAGATATATGTTGATGACATAATCTTTGGCTCAACAAATGAAAAATTGTGTGAAAAGTTCTCATCTCTAATGAGAAACAAGTATGAAATGAGCATGATGGGAGAATTAGCATTCTTTCTTGGTCTTCAAATCTATCAGAAGAAGGAAGGAATCTTCATCTGTCAATCTAAGTATGTCAAAGAGCTTCTCAAGAAGTTTAACTTAGAAGATTCATCACCTGCCAAGACACCTATCTCAACAGCCACCAAATTAGAGTTAGATCCTAAAGGCAAGAAAGTGGATTCTAGTACCTACAGAGGCATGATAGGATCATTGCTGTACTTAACAGCAAGCAGACCAGATATAATGTTTGCTACATGTCTCTGTGCAAGGTTTCAAGCTGATCCAAAAGAATCACACTTAGTTGCAATTAAAAGAATCTTTAGATATCTCAAAGGCACCCCAAATCTAGGTCTTTGGTATCCTAAGGAAACTGGATTTGATTTAATTGGATATTCTGATTCAGACTATGCTGGCTGCAAAATTGACAGAAAAAGTACTACAGGAAGCTGTCAATTTCTTGGGGGGAGATTGGTGTCATGGTTCAGTAAGAAGCAACACTCAGTTTCTACATCAACTGCAGAAGCTGAATATATTGCAGCTGGAAGTTGCTGTGCACAAATACTTTGGATGAAGAATCAATTATTGGATTATGGACTAAAGTTGTCAAATATTCCTATCTACTGTGACAACACTAGTGCCATAGCCATATCAGACAATCCAGTTCAACACTCCAGAACAAAGCACATTGATATCAGGCATCATTTCATCAGGGAGCATGTTGAAAAAGGAGATGTAAAATTGGTTTATGTTCCAACAGATAAGCAACTTGCAGATATATTCACCAAGCCACTGGATGAAGCAACATTTATCAGGTTGGTGAGTGAATTGGGAATGCTAAATCAGGTATGATAATCTAACTGGTTTATCAATTCTAAGTAGTTGAAGCTCATGACAGAAACTTTTAAAGGTACTGTTACAAGAAGGTACTATCATGAGAAGTTAAGGTACATTGTGATACTTGTTCAGACATCATGTTTGCTATGACTATGCTAAAAGGATTTTTAGATATCATGTTTGCTATGACTATGCTAAAAGGATTTTTAGATATCATGCTTGCTATGACTATGCTAAAATAGTTTTACATGTCTGTCTTAAAATGATTTTAAGAAATCATGTGTCCTTAACTTAAGTTATGTGTGAACAGTGACTGACAGCATAATCTTATGATAAGTTTACTGTCAGATAAAACTTACTGTCACTCATGAAGCTGATTGACAGAAATATTGTTAGCGCACAAGTTGCTGTCAATGAAAGTTGCTGTCACAAGAAATTGCTGTCAGAATTGGTAGAGAAAGAAAAGCGCACAGGTTACTGTCAATGAAAGTTGCTGTCACGAGAAGTTGCTGTCAAAGATAGTGGAAAGATATATATATATTAATTTTTATATATATATACATACGTATATTTCTTTTCACCAATCCACGATCTAATAGCAACAGCCACGTAATATAGCAAGTGGAGTTAATGGGTAATATCATTATCACACGTTCAATTAAGAGAGGTTAAATCGATTCATATTAGAAACTGAATCTACCGTTTAATCTACTATCACTTTCATTTGCAAAAACCTCTCAATCTTCTGCATCCAAAAACCGCATTTTTCTCTCTCATTTTTCAAAGCATTCAACAATGGCACCTAAACAAAGCATTGCTCAAACCAATTTTGCTGGTATCTTTTCTCCTAGTGATGCTGGTGAAAACTTCAAAGGACTTATTTTGTTCTTGAATAAATCCTACCTAGGTCATGCAATAACCTCTTCCCCCAAAATTGATACTGTTAGAATTGAAAAGTTCTGGAAATCAGCAAGTGCTCAAGGAACTGGAGAGAATGAATCAATTAAGTTCAATATAGATGATGCAAGTTATTCTCTTACAGTAAAGAACATCAATGAGGCTTTGGGCATTGTGTTGACCAGTGAAGAAAGCTTTACGGAACTAGCAACTGATGATACCCTGAAGAAGTTCTTTCTGAAGATTGGGTACTCTGGTTCTAAACTTGAAGAAACTTCTGATAAGTGGTATCAAACAGGAGAAATGGACAGGAAATTTCTAAGAAAAGAGTGGAGTATGATTTTTGATGTAATGGTGAAGGTATTCTCTACCAAGACTACAGGATGGAATGGAATACCATCATATATCAAGAAGCTCACTCATTCATTAGTTCATGGATACAAGGTGAACATTGGAAAACTGATAATGACACAGTTGAAAGGCGCAATAGGCAAGAAGGTATCCATCTATCCTCGCTTTTTAACTATGTGTATTAATAGTATTTGTGGAAATATTGAGGACAATTCTGATTTTGAAGAATGTCCTGTTTTAAAGAAAAACACTCACACATCTCTTAACACACAGAATTTGAATGTACATATTCCACTATGTTTCACACAACACATGGTAAATCAAGTGCCCAACCTTGATTTTCCATTTCCAACAGGTTACACTGTTTTCACAATAGAGAATGAAGCTGAATTAGACCCAAATTCAGTTAACCCACATTCCACACCATACATTCCACCTAGGGACTCTAGACTACCAAAAGCCCTTAAAATGGCCAAACAGGAATCCAAGAAAAGAACCCTAGAGAGTGCAACTGGTGAACAAGTTGAGAGTCAAGAGGGAGTCACTGCACCTAGTGCAGCAAATAAGGTTGGTAGTGAAAAAGAACCCACAGTAGCCCCTTCTGAGCCTAAGAAGAAGAGAGCTAGAAGGGCCAAGGTTACTGTCAGCCACCCTACAGTTTCCCAAAAGACTGTAGAGGATGATAGGGAAATGAACTCACCTCTAGGTGTTTCTTCTCAACAAGGGACATCTATTGAAATTGGCCTGTCTCCCAAGGCACCTTGTAAAGAGTCTGCACAAACTCAAGAATTCACTCTTGAGGAACCTGTATTTGAAGATACACACATTGAGATAGAGCACAGTGAGGAATTCACTCATACTATTGATGTTCCACAATCGTTTTCTGTAGAACAGCCAATTAATCAATCTGAAATTCAATCTTCTTCTTTCATTCCCACATCTGTTGTTTCTTCTAATCAACCTAGAGAGGGGGACAGTACCAACCCCTCAGGTGTTGATCATCCATCTCAAATCATGGATGAGCCCCCATCTAGTGGTCCACAAGAACCCATTTCTCAAAGTGAAATGGATACCACTCCATCAAACATTGGATTAGATCAAGATGCAAATTTGTCAGAAATTGAAACAGCCAGCATCTTGATCGATTCCCTTAAAGCATCTTACCCTAGGGAAGTTGCTGTCACAGCCAAAGATGCTGTCAATGACAAATCAGAAGGTGCTGTCAAACATTCAAGTGACAGTACCATTCCAACAAAAGATACTGTCAAAAGTCCTTCAAAAGATGCTGTCATCCCTGTTCAACCACAACTACAAGAAGGATTAGTGGAAGATATCTCTGATGATGACTTGCCCCTTTCAAAGGCCTTCAAGGTAAAATCTACTCTTTTGCATGTTAGTACTGCTCATACTACTGCATCTAGGATGAGTGAGGGAGTGAAACATCAAAGAGAGATAAAAGAACAGAGAGGTGAGACTAAAAACGAGAGGCAGCCAAATGTGCTGGCAAAAGGAGAGGGACTTGAGCATGTCCAGAGTGAATTTGAGGGAGCCAATACAGAAAAGGCATTAGGCCTTGAGGGAATTTTTGTGAGAGATGATGAGATCATCTATAAAAACACTGAGAGTGTGAGAACCCCAACAGCCTCCATGCCCCAGACTTATCCCTTACCTCCTAAAAGGCTTAGGTCTGGTGGTCCTTCTGCATCCTCAAATGACAGGCTCCAAGCACTGGAGAATCGATGTGCTACAATGGAAAGCAAACTGGACAACCTGTCATCTACTGTGAAGACTGGTTTTGCTGAAATTCAAGCCACACTACTGTCACTCTCTTCATTACTTCATGCTGCAAACTTAACTAAGGGGGAGAAAGGAAAAGATCAGAAAGAGGCTGAGCAACCAGAAAGAAAGGAGGAGTTACAAGGGGAAGCTAAAAGACAGGGGGAGCAAAGGAGTAAGGGGGAGCAAGAGAGAGTAGGAATAGTCTCTGGAACTGAGGAGCTTTTTGAAGCTGAAGTAGATGGGGAACAAATGCTAGTATCCAAGGAGGTATTAAGTCAAATACAAGGAAATAGAGCATCTTCAATCAAAATCAATGAACCAGTTCCTGAGAAGAAAGAATCCACATTGGAGAGGCTATGGAGAGAAAAAGAGGAATCAAATAGGATGGGTAAAGGCAAAGACAAGTTGCCTGAATATGTGTTTTCTTCAGAGCCTATCTTTTGGACTGATGGAAGTACATATTCCCAAGAAGAAGCTGACTTAATAACAGTAAGCCACATGGAGAGCACCTTGAATAATAAGGATGAGGAATTCAAAAATCTGGTGAATGAAGCAATCACAGTGTCTAAAGGAAAACCTGCTAAGTTGGCAGAAGCTTTGAGAGAAAAGATTGTAAATCTGTCAGTAAAGATTAGCTCAGAGAAGAGGTGGGCAGTTGATGTGTACCTGAAAAGTGGGCATTCAATATTCATAACAACTCAACTGTTGGAAACTTTCTCTGCCAGAGTGCAATATATCCTTGGGATTCTAGTGAAGAAAAACTCTACCATCTTTGATGAAAGTCTCTTTATGCAACTGGGCACAATGGTCAACAACAAACTTCCAGAAGTAAGTCTCCAGCCATATGGTGTAAGCTTTAAACAGACAACAGCCAAAGGAGCTAAAGGTCTTGGATTCTTAACTCTTGAAGGCAAAACGTCTTTACAAAGCAAAGTCATCATGGATGTACTTAAGGTATTACTGAATGCATCCATCACCAAGGAAAGGATTAAGGCAGTTAAAGATATTCACAAGATTTTGGCAAAGAGAAACATGGAGTACAGTGCCAAAATCAAAAAGCTCATTGCCAAAGCAAATTCAAGAAGAAATGCTCAAGGTGGAAACTGCATTTTTGATGACACCTTGGAAAAAGATGATGATGACAATCAGGATGGAGGTGAAGCTGGAGGACCTAAGAGAATAGAACTGAGAGACTCTTCAAAAGAGCAAACTCAAGTCAAAGAAGCAGAATCAAAGGAAATTTCTGAAAATTCTAGCTCAAGCAAGAAAGTTGATGAAAAGAAAGAGGAAGAAGTACTTGAAGCATTTAAAGGAAATCAAGAAGAAATGGAAATTGACAGTATACATCTTGAAAAAGATACTGTCAACAAAGATGCTGTCAAGGATATCAACAAAGATGCTGTCAGTCAGGATGAAGTAACAGTCATTGAAGATACTGTCAAAGAAGACATTGTCAGAAGCCCTTTAAAAGAAACTGTCAACGATCCTACTGTCAAATCATTCAAGACAGTAAGAATCAAGAGAAAATCAAAAAGACCAACAAAGGGAAAGACTGTCTACAAAGGAGAAGGAAAAGCTACAGGGTTGGGACTCAAGAAACCTATCATGAGGAGAAGAATGAATAGCTTTGAAATGATGCAGCTGAATGCCAAAGAAACAATCACCTCTGTATCCATAGAATTTGATGGACCAAAAGAAGAAGTTGCAAGGTACATTCTATGGCAAAACAATGAAAAGTTGATTACAGTGGAATCTGACTTCACTCAGATATCAAAATCAAAGGTGATCTCCAAGAAACTCATTCAAACTACTGAAACAGTAAAACGAAGAATTGATTTCTTCAATCTGGAAAGGATGGTTGAGCTACTGCAAACCTATGATAATGTTTCAAAGAAGATCATGGATCAAGTTCTCAAGTACTATGAAGCCAGGCATGTTGAATTTATTGAGAAGTTTGGTGATTGGACACTTCACAATGATAATGATGTCTATCAAATTCTTGGTTTGGAGTATGAAGAAGACAATCCTATTCCTGATTATAACTGGATTGAAATGCGAAAACCTTATTCAGAACATGAAATGAAGATGTATGAAGCAGAGCAAAGGTTCAAAGAAGAATTAGCATCAAGAAAAAAATCTCGTCAACAGATAGAAGATGAGATTGAAGCTGAAATGAAGAAAAATTACAGCAAAATCAATAAAATCAACAGTGAAGAATCCAACTATCAGCCATGTGTACTGGACAATCCTTTGAGAATCAAGTATGGCAAAGAAGAAATTTATGTAGATAGTTTCTCTAAATTGAAGACCAGTGTGTTAAAAGAATTATACTGGCAAGTGGTTGGATCAACTAAAAGTCTTGAAACACTGTGTTCTTGGGAGCTTGATATGATTCTTGATCAGAGGAGAGGAGAGGATCCCAGCCTGGACAAACAAAGAAGGGAAACTCTAAATCAGTTTCCTGGCAGGAGATTCAAAATGGAGGGAAATGTGCTAAAATTCAGATCAATTGTAAAGCAAAATGTTTACTGGATGGAACTCAGAGATACATTGAACACTGCTTCCTCAATGATCAGAAAATACATTGTGGAAAATGAAGATGATGCACAGTCCCCTGAAGAAAAAGAGTTAATTGAAAATCTCAGAAGAGCTCTAAGGGAAAAGGAGCAAAGTGAAAAGTTCAAATCAAGATAAGTAAAGTTTTTTTTAATTTGTGAACTTTTGTGATATATTGTTTGAAAACAATTCAGTTTAATCATTGGTCAGAAATGAAGAGTTTATTCTTTCTGATCTATGTTAGTTAAGTTGTCAGCATGATATTTGTAAATTTGTCCTTATTGTCCATAAAAACAAATTGGGGGAGATTGTTGGGATTTATGGGTGATGGAATAGACAACTTAACTAGTTTTATTGGTATACTTAGTTTTTACTAAGTAGAACATACTGTCATAGCCTGAAATGTATTCTTGTAATTTAAATAAATACTGTCATGTAATAAGTGTAATTCTTGGAAGAAGTTCGATTATGTTCAAGCCTCAAGAAATACATAAGTTCGACAGAAGGAATAAAAGTTACTGTCAAGCCCTGACAGTAAGGTTACAAGGAAACATAATGTTGCCTAGGTCGACAGCAAGTTTCACGGAGTCGACAGCAAGTTTCAACTTGACAGCAACATTGGCGGAGATTCTAATGACAGCAACTTTGATATACAGTTTGCGACAGTGAGTTTGGAATTCTTGACAGCAATCTCTGCGGGAAAAACATGCTGTCAATCAAAGCACAATTCTTGACAGCAATCTCTGCGGGAATTCATACTGTCAACCAAAGCAAAATTCTTGACAGTAATATCTGCGGGAAATTCATACTGTCAAAACAAAGCGTAATCCATTGACAGCAAACTTTGTGGCAAACATACTGTCATATAGAATCAGCTTGATTTAGGAATTTTTCTAAGTCAAAATTAGACGACAGACTACATGTTCAAAAGAAGCAGGCATGCTGTAATATTCAACCTTTACAGCAAGCTTGGAAAGTCTATAACAGAAGCTCAAGAGATCACATGGAACAACCTGTAAAGTCTAGAACAGACAAAATTGAATACGGCTAGATCTGGGTGGCTCAAATGTGGAAAGTATATTTAAGTTACTTTGTGTTGATCACATGGGAATGAATTCTGGAATGAGCTGCAAAAGGAATATAACAGCAACTCAGTAACCCATGTTGATAGTGGTAGTACAGTAGATTATCTCTCTATAAATAGAATACTCTACTTGTAAAATAAATAGCTCAACAACTGTAATCTCTTGAGTCTTTGTAGCTTGAGAACTATTTTGTTCTTAAGGTTGTAGCAAAACTTTGCAAAATAAATAAAACATTTATTTTGTGAAATCCTCGTATTTGATTTTACTTGTGTTTGCATTTCTTCTACTAGTAAATCACAAATTCTATTTAAGTTGTTGAAATAGTTTTTGAAATTTATTAGTATTGCATTCAACCCCCCTTCTGCAATACTTTCCTGGACCAACAATTTTCTAACATACGTGTTAGAAATCTTGACTTATTGACTTCTTAATTCTAGTCAATTTCTCTATTGATATCCTTTTTTCTCATAGGATTATCAGAAAAATTCTCATAGCTTCTCTCAAGCTTTGAGGTTTACCATCAAGCAAAATTTCAGACATTTTTGGACTAACAAATTTTCCAAGTCTTTTGCTCTGTCTAGGTTCAACCTCACATTCATCCAATAACTCGTAAATTTTTTCGGATAAATTTTAATTACAAATTTATAAGGAACTACTAATTCATCATAGAAGTATTCCTAGATTTTGTAATTTCATTATAATGAATCTTATACATTAGATTCACTTGCAGACCACAGGATATCGTTAGACTTCATCGTTGTCTATATATCCATCCAAAATATCACAACTGGCTTTTGGAACTCCTTTAAACTTTATAGGTATAGGTATCAAGACATCTTCAAGATACCCCCACATTTTAAATATATCTAAGAATGTTTCTCTACATTCTAGAATTCTCAAAAAAATTTATTATTTTCGCTTCAAGATAACCCCACATTTTAATATTTCTAAGAATGTCGAAACCATTCCAGAATTAATAGGAAATTCTATTATTTCCTTTCAAGGTATCTTGTTTAAGGAATGATTAGTCTTTACGTGACTAATATCCTCATATTCAGTGATAGTCTGAACTGATCAGCATCGCTTTTGCATCTCCATTAGAGTGCAACTCAACCTGCAGCTACTCCATTTGATTAATGCGAGTAATGTGCATTAACCTCATGAATATATCCACATTGTGAACAAACATCACCTAGTGGAGGAACCTACTGAAGAGGTTCCTGTTTTTCGGGGGGTAGTACCACCGCAAAGTTTGTTGTTGGAAGCTACCGAGAAAAATGATGAAATTCAAAACATTCCAGTGGAAGGCATAATGAAAGATGCCTCAGACGATGATCTAGATGAAGCAGTGCTAGAGAAGGAAAACCAGGAAGGGGTGGAAGGGCTCCAGGTTGAAATCGATATTCATCCCAGGATTCCCGGTACCCTGGAAAAGGCAGGGGCTGCCGAGGATACTATCCCCATACTGGTGGATGCTAAAGATCCTAGTAATATTTTGAAAATTGGACAACATGAGCTGGATGAAAAGATAAGAGAACGGTTGACCACTTTCCTTCAAAGCAACCTAGATGTGTTTGCATGGTGTCACTCTGACATGGTGGGGATTGACCCTGAGAGAAGGGGTATCCGGCAGAAAAGAAGGCATGTTAGTGGTGAAAGGGCTATCGCCCTCTAGGAAGAGGTAGACCGGTAACTAAATCCTGGCTTGATTAAAGAATCCTTCTACCCAACATGGCTGGCAAACTCGGTACTGGTCCGAAAGCCCAATGGGAAATTGAGGACATGTGTTGACTTTACTTATCTGAACAAGGCATGCCCTAAGGATAACTTCCCGCTACCCAGAATTGATTAACTGGTGGATGCTATGGCAGGCCATGCTTTGCTAAGCTTCATGGATGCCTACTCCGGGTATAACCAGATACCGATGTATGAGCCTGACTAGGAGCATACCAGCTTCATAACTGATAGAGGGTTGTATTGCTATGTGGGGATGCCATTTGGGCTGCTGAATGCCGGGGCAACCTACCAAAGGCTGGTAAACATGATGTTTAAAGAACAAATCAAAGAGTTCTTTAAGGCTATCAAGAAGGGTCAAACTTTGAATGGACCCCGAAATGTGAGGAAGCCTTCAAAAAGAAAGGAATAGTTGGGAAGCCCACCATTGCTCTTCAAACCCCTCGAAGGTGAGGTACTCATTCTATATCTAGCTATTTCTGAATATTCCATAAGTGCTATGTTGATCCGGAAGGAAAAGCAAGTTCAATATCCAGTATACTATGTGAGCAAAAGGCTGTTGGATGCGGAAACACGGTATCCCAGCATGGAAAAGCTAGCATATGCTCTAATATTGGCTTCCAGGAAGCTAAGGCCCTACTTTCAGGCCCACAAAATTGAAGTTAGAACATCCTTCCCGCTAAGGCAAGTGATGCACAAGCTGGAAGCCTTCGGCAGAATGATGAAATGGGCTGTCGAGCTGGGACAGTTTGAAATAGATTAAAAGCCCCGAACTGCTATCAAAGGCCAAGCATTGGCTGATTTCTTATTGGAGTTTCCTCCAGATTTTGAGGTTACCAGAGAAGAATGCATACCGGTACCCCCAGCAACCGAGGGGGAGGCGGAAGGCCCTCACCTATGGTGGAACTTATACGTGGATGAGGCAGTGAACAACCATGGGGCAGGTGCTGGAATAGAGTTGGTAAGCCCATAGGGGCACCGAATTCAGAGTGCCATACACTTTGGCTTCAATGCTACCAACAATGATGCGGAATGAGGCCCTGATTGTTGGGTTGAAACTAGCTCTGGAAATGAAGTTAGAATACTTGAATGTGTTTAGTGACTCAATGTTGATTTGTGGCAAATCAAAGGGAGCTTCCAGAGCCGGGGGCCCCACACTGAACTCTACATAAGGTATGCCCAAGAACTCATTAGTAAGTTCAAAGTGCTGAATTTGAATCAGATCTCAAGGGTGGAAAATGTCAATGCCGATGCCCTTGCCAAGTTGGGATCCTAGAAAGAACCTATTCTGTTAGGGGTGATCCCCCTCGAAGTCCAACTCCAACCAAGCATCCATCGAGAGGAAGCCATGGAGATAGAATTTTCAATGGAAAGCCTGTGGACAACCCCAATACGTGAGTATATCACTAAGGGGGTGCTTCTGGAAGATAAAGATGAAGCCCGGAAACTCAAATACAAGGCTTCCTGTTATGTGATCTGTGATGGCATCCTATAAAAGAGGGGTTTTAACCAACCTCTACTTTAGTGCATATCTGGAAATGAATGTGAGTATATCCTAAGGGAAATTCATGAAGGCATCTGTGGCAATCACTCGGGGGTACCTCCCTTGCCCATAAGGTGCTTCGGCAAGGCTACTACTGGCCTACCATGAAAGCTGATGCTTATGACTTTGCCAAAGCTTGTGATCAATGCCAAAGGTTTGCTAACTTCAATAGCAACCCGGCTGTGGAACTAAGACCCATTGGAAGCCCCTGGCCCTTTGTAATATGGGGGAATTGACCTAATTGGGGAGCTTCCTAAAGGCAGAGGTGGTGTGAAATATGTTGTGGTAGCTGTTGACTACTTTACCAAGTGGGCAGAGGCGGAACCCCTGGCTACCATCACTGCCGGCAAGCTGAAGGAATTTGTCAAGCGAGCCATTATATGTAGATACGGGGTGTCGTACAAGTTAATTTCAGACAATGGCAAGCAATTTGATAGTAAAGAAATGAGAAGTCTATGTGAGGACATGGAAATAAAGAAGGATTTTTCAGCCATTTGTCATCCCCAAAGCAATTTGCAGATGGAAGCTGTGAAAAAAATCATCAAACACACTTTAAAAGCCAAGTTGGAAGACAAAACGGGAAACTGGCCAGAGGAGCTTCCAATGGTCTTGTGGTCTTACAACACTACTCCCAGGTCCACAACCGGGGAGTACCCTTTTGTGCTAGCCTATGGCTGTGAGGCTATGGTTCCCGTGGAAGTGGGAGCAGGGTCCTACCAGAGGGATAATTTCAGTCAAGAATCAAATGAAATAAATCAAAGGTTGGCACTTGACCTTGTGGAAGAAGCACGGGCTACCGCCCAGCTGAAACTTGCGGCTTACCAATAGAGGGCCCGTAAATACTACAATAACAAGGTACGCCCTCGACCTCTCAAGGTTGGCAACCTAGTGCTGAGAAGAATGATGCCCAATATGCAGGTTCCCGGACACGGAACCTTTGGAGCAAATTGGGAAGGGCCTTACAAAATAAAGTCTATTTTTTGGAAAGGCACCTACCACCTCGAAGACATGGATGGGAACACTATTCCCCATGCTTGGAATGCTGAGCACCTTAAGAAGTACTATCAGTAAGACTTTTTTCAAAGCAAATGTAGGCCTCTTTCTGGCTTAGGATGAATAAAGGCAACCTACTAGTTGTGGTTGTGTCATTTCCTTTTCAGTTCTTAGGATTTCATGATTTTCAGTAGATGCCCGGGGGGTAGTGGATACACACCCCTGTCTGGATGAAATTTGATGTAATCGTGCTCTTTCATTTTTCAGTAAAAGTTGAAGTTGATTGTTTCCTTTTACATTTACCACTTATAAATATTTGAGAAAAGAAAGATATGGAAGACCTACAAGCATAGTTCCACATGGCAGCCGGGCTACCATCCAGAACTAGGGGGTAGTAGGGAATACACCTCTTAGCTTAATAGGTTGAAATTATCAGAATTTTATACTTTTCTTGGATCCCTCCATTACCAGACATGTATCGAACCTTGAATGGTTCACATGGTTTACTTGGTCACTAGGGCATGTATGGAATCCTGATCGGCATACATGACTCCCTCCAATTTTTGGGCTTGTGTGGAACCCTGATTGGCACACATGGATCCCTCCATTACCAGACATGTATGGAACCTTGAATGGTTCACATGGATTACTTGATAACTAGGGCATGTATGGAACCCTGATCGGCATACATGACTCCCTCCATTTTTTGGGCTTGTGTGGAATCCTGATTGGCACACATGGATCCCTCCATTACCAGACATGTATGGAACCTTGAATGGTTCACATGGCTTACTTAGTCACTAGGGCATGTATGGAACCCTGATCGGCATACATGACTCCCTCCATTTTTTAGGCTTGTATAGAACCCTGATTGGCACACATGGATCCCTCCATTACCAGACATGTATGGAACCTTGAATGGTTCACATGGCTTACTTGGTCACTAGGACATGTATGGAACCCTGATCGGCATACATGACTCCCTCCATTTTTTGGGCTTGTGTGGAACCCTGATTGGCACACATGGATCCCTCCGTTACGAGACATGTATGGAACCTTGAATGGTTCACATGGCTTACTTAATCATTAGGGCATGTATGGAACCCTATTCGGCATACATGAATCCTTTCATTACTTGGGCTTGTGTGGGACCCTGATCAGCACACTTGGATCCCTCCCCTTTTAGTCATATATGGAACCCTGGTTGGGCATACATGGCTTCCTTTATTATTAATCATGTATGGAACCGTGATTGCCATACATCGACCTAATCATCTACCTACGTGGTTACAAGAATTAACTCGTATGGATTATCAAATACTTTACTAATGCAACCTTGCAGGAATGGCCTACATGGCATTACCACATGTGATTTATTAAATAACTAGGGCTCCCGGAACAAAAGCTTCCTGGTTGAGCCTCCGACACCTAGGCTACCGGTTAGTGTCATTGGCAGAGGGGCTCCCGGAGTCAGGCTCCCACCTTTGGGGCTCCCAAATACTATAGGGTTACCGGACGGTACCCCACACCCAGAGTGATGACCACGCAGACAAAGGTACGAGTAGTTTATCATTACTGTGGCTACCTATCCAGGTATGTATTGCCATAACTACTCAGGTACACTTCCATATTACGTTGCCATCCTATTGTTCGATTCTTGATTCATGATTTATCATTTAGTTCATTTAATCAATGTAAATATATGACATATATCCTCTAAGTATTATTATAAACCTACCTTAGAATTAATTAAGAGAACCATATTGCATGCTAGAATTAGATGGCTTCATGTAGTTCTGATTCGTTTTAAGATATAACAATTGCCTTTCTTACTTAGCAAATCGGCACCCTATGGTGAGAATGTATTTAGAGTTTGAATTGTGATAACTGTCAATTTACAATAGGTTCTCGTTTAATAGTCAAAAAACAATCCATATACGACTAAGTTAGAGACACATGGTAGAAGCCTTAGTTTAAACCGAGTTAGCCGTATACTAGTTGTGGTAGCCTGCAACTAGCCACTACTGAACCTTTATACGAGAAATACTCAGGGCATAACCAATAATAACTGCTTTATAAACGATAACATGATAAATTTGTTAAGTCACAAAAAATAAATAATAAAACCAACATACGATGCATAAACCATAAATAAAGTTCAAAAGTACCAGGCCCAAGGCCATAAACAGTTAAGGATAAAACATTACATCCGTGGAGCGTTAAAGGAGCCCACCCCCTTGATTAAAACCACAAGTTCATAAGATCGATATGATAAAAGTTTCAGATAATTGAAGGAGGGTGATTTAAGACGACGAAGGGTCTTTGGTAGCCTCGGAACCAGGGGAATCCTCAACAGGGTCCACCTTCTTGGTAGAATCGCCTGGAGCAACCTCAACCACGTCCGTGGGAGCATCAACCCTAGTTACCTGAGCATCTTCGTTTGTATCCCTCGGGATAGCGGACGGTTTAGCAATTGCCTTTGGAGCAAGGACCTGGGATTCGGCAGCCTCCACCTTGAAACTTTCCACCTGCTTTACCGCGTCTTCACCCAGGAGCGTCCAGTCAAGGTTCAGCATCACCTTCCAGGTAGCCTTCAAACAATCATTGACCCCCTTGGCAAACCCCAGCTTGTACCTCTCTGGAAGTGCCTCCTTCATTTTTCTAGCGGAAGCCTGAAGCGTGTCCACCTGCACCTTCAATTCTCCAACTTCAGTGGCATGGGCAGCCACCAGCTCTTCCTTTTCCTTATCATGAGCAGAAACTAGCCTACCAAATTTCTCTTTCTCCTTCGTCACCACGAAGATTTCACTCTTCAGCTTTTTATTAGCATCAGCGAGCTTCTTTCTTTACCCTTCAGCAGTTTCGAGATCAGATTTTGCCTGCTTAAGGTCCTCCTTCACATTCATGTCACCACGGGTAGCCGCCACCAACTGGTTACCGATCCTCATCTAATGAAACAAATTATCTTCGGAGGAATATAGCATAGCCCGCGCAGCATCAGAGGTAAGCTTGGACCAACCCGAGATAACCTCCAAAGGGATCTGCCCTTCGGTTAACTTGTGGAATTGCTGAATCTCCTGCGGTACCCCGGGTGACTGCGGCAATTTGATTCTCTTAGAAGACCTGGTTTCTGGAGTGGGAGCCAGGCTGCCAGAGGCTTGAGAGAACCTTTGCTTGTCAGCCGGAGTGGATCCAGCCTTCCAAGAAGTAAGAACCTTAGCCTGGGAGATAGGGGTAGCGTTGATTGGGGGTTCCAGTGTCATCAACTCGTCTTCTAGGAACAGATCTTCGTATTTCTCCGAAGGCTGTACAAAAGATGGAACGGTGCTAGAAATACCTGAAAAGACAAAACAATCAGAATGTTAAAAATCGCAACATATATATGCAAAGAGTTGCATGGATAAAGTGCCTAATTACAGGATAAACAGCAACTACCATGCAACTGACATACACATGGAAGCCCATAAAAGTGTGGGTAGTAATAATAATAAAAAAACACAAGTAAAAAAGCAAAGAAAGAAGTACGACATAATAAAGAAAGAAGTATAAGATGGAAAGCGGAAGCCAGGGTTACCAGGGCTGAAGCAGTTGGAAGCCCTCTTCTTCTTCCGAGCGGTACCCTGGGTATCAGATTCTTTGACAGACCCTTCCTCCACCTCTATCCCTCGGGCAGGAGAAGAGGGAGCCGTAGGTCTCGCAAATCCCAACTTCACTAAGGTTTCCGGGGTTAGTAGGCTCTCGCCGTCCCCTAAACTAGCAGCTAACCTCATAATCTTTCTAGCTCTTTTTTCCTCAATCCCATCAAGGAAAGTTTGAGACGGAATCCCTAAACAAGATCACAGAAAGGTAAGGATTGAATCCAAAGGCAATTAGAATAGGGTTACCAGTAATGTGCGAGGGTACCGAATGCTTACCCGGAGTTAGATTCCACTATTTTCTCACTTCTTCACAGTCGTAGCAATACAAAAACATCTCTAACCAATTGTGCATCCTGCGTTTATTCCCCTTAATGCACCCACCTTGCCTGTTGTTCCACGAAGTGAGGTAAAAGATACCTACCTTCCGCCCTACATCCTTCAATTAATAAAAGTACCCAAGTTCCCTACCGGTGAGAGGGACAGAGAAGGTCTGATCATAGAGAATATACATGCATGCTGCCACCCTAAAAGAATTAGGGGACAGTTGCATTGGGGCTATGTCATAAAAGTTTAACAGGTCGATAGAGAACGGATGCATTGGGAGAGAGAATCCCAACTTAAAGAACGAAGCAGATAGCACGGCACCAGGCAAGGACTGATCAGGTTAAAAATTATCAAATCTGTGGCACCTCTCACCCTCACTGGGTACCACGAGGTTACACCCCGGATTGCACAACTCCAGTAGCCTGTCAAGTCTATCAGTATTCATAGTAGAATCTAAAGTTTCACAAGAGGGAACAAAGCCTGCAGGGACATGGGGCTTCCGTTCGACCTCCCTCACCAACCTAACCTCAATATCCTCTTCCTCATCCGGCAGGTTTGTATTATCAAAGAATGGCTGCTCAGCCTCATTCCAGAATCCCTCATCTAATTTCTCTTCTTCATCTGTGTTTGAACTCAGATAAATCCTATCAATACCATCATTATCAAGGTTCGACGAACCAGCCTCCAAGGAAGGGTCGAGAAGCTGACTTATTACCTCAACCTCGAGAGGATTTATGACTTCAACTCGGGAATGGGTCAGAGAACTAACAGATAGCTTAGATTGCAGCAAGGGCTGATGGGGGAGCACATCGTTAAGATGGGTTGACCCAGAGTCCGAGGGCTCACCAGAGATGGGCGATAGGTTGCCCCACATGCTGTGACAAGCCTCCCAAAATGGATGAGGTAGACATCTGCAACCACAAGGAGGAAGCAGATTAGAAGAGGGGATTGAGATTGAACCACCAAAAGTTGGAAAGTGTAAAGGTTGTTAACAGACGACTTGGTGATACTCGTGGTAGCCCCAGAGGCTATCAGGTCAGATTGAAAGAAGGACAGTGCTTGGGGGGTGGCTACCGGCCTATTAACCTAATACAGCGGCACAGAGGTTTCCCAATCAACGCAAAAAAGGAAGTGCTAATCTAAAGTACTATGAACGTGCCCAAACCAACGAATTATCTACATTTGTTTAACAAGGTGAATGTAAAGCAAATAAAATCAATGAAAACAAATAAAAAACACGTTATAATCATGTTAAAGAACAAACACAAGGGAAGCCAAAGTGAGAACCACACTAGCCCTTCGGTATACATACAAAAGACAAGAATTCACACACGCAACTAGAAATCAAGATCTAGACAAGCAGATTTATTCAAAAGAAACATCAACAGTTGAAAAACATCACAAGGATCCACAATGGAGTGGACTCGGTTTAGATAAATTAATACAAACGACATGCAATGACTACCGAGGTCATAAATCGGCTATCAATCCAGAGATACAAACAAGAAACAAGCATATGAAGAGTACAATCAGATTTTCACATAAGATTTCTACGCATCAAATGAAGAAAATTAGTCGTGGAGATTGAACGCTTACCGAAATGAGTCGAAGCGGTGGGTGTGCAAATGGCATAGCCTTCACCGGGAAAGAGTCCGTCGGAAAATGATCGAAAACCCGGTGCTTGACTAAGAAAAGAGTATCAGGTGGAGATAAGAAAAAAAAGTGAAGAAGTTGATCGTATAGATATATAAAAGAAGAGAAAAAGAGGCGTGACCCTTTAGCCAATTAACTTGGCATAGAAAATGAGACAGGCGGGGAGCGTGTATGCGTGGGAAAACGGATCGTCTATGCTCACCTTGAAAGAAAATGGTAGAGTCCGAGAATGACTAACACATTTTTGTAATTATCCTTTTTAATCCCCTTGGGATAAAGGTAATTAACTAGATATTTAACAAATAAATCGCGAGGCTTCCATTCACTAGCAAGCTTAACTCGAGCTTCCGTAGCGCAATTACGAGAAATTTTCGAATAAATACTGATATTAACGATTAAGAGTCCCCTACATTCACACCTCCTGTTGTATTAGATTATCACGACAGAGGGAAAATGAGTCATTAAGTGAGAAACCTAGCAAACGGCACCCTGGGAATAATAGGTTCCCTTGCACACAGTACTTCAGGGAACCGGGGGGTGGTTGTTGTGACCAAAATCTTGCATGGGTTAGATCTAGGCCCACTAGAGGATTAGGGTCCAGATTCATGAGAAAAATAGGTAATCTGTCAGGCTTCCAAGGGCCCATGGCAGCCCTAGGGGTTACCATGCATATGGCAGTAAGGAAACGTGTGGCTTAGGGTCCCAAGGGCATCCTCTTGTAGGTAACTAGTAACCACTACCAATCATCCAGAAAGGCTTTCAGAGTAGCTTCCATAATGGGGTTACCGGAGGGGGTACCGGAGCCAGGCTACCGGGCGGTACCCCCAGCTTCCACCGAAAGCCCGATTAGGCTGCCAATTCAGATAAGGCAGACCTCCTACTTTTTAAGAACACGTCTATATCACCTAAAAACACTCTCAAACAGATATGTATTCAGTTAATAGAGGATATATGTCATATATACTTGATAAATGATAGAAAATCATGATAAATACAAAGGATAATCATCCCACAATGACCATAACAGCTTGGTAACCTGAAACTATACATCATACACGATCATTATCAGAAATAACAGTCATTATCCCACTGAAGAGAGGATAACTCATCATAAACAAACGATCATATCATTTCAAGAACTACATACGGACTTGATCCACTATAAATAGTGGTATGTAGGCAGTTTACGGGATCTCTTAGACACTTTGACACCTTGAGTAAGCATAGAGCACGTATACTCTTGTGTGACACATCATTATTAGGGTTCTTGGTTGGCCAACGCATCATCATTGCACGGTCCTTGAGCTCTAATCCCATAGATTCAGTCCGATTCTCCATGGAACCATCTCCCGTGTTCTTCGAAAACCCCTAGTCGTGAGCCTTTCTGGACGGCTAGCTATTGATCTTCAACTACGAGCCTTTCTGGGTGGTTGGACGGTTCCGTGTTCATTGGCGCTATTCCAGCAATAGACCTCCTAATTTGTTGTGATAAATTCCTCACACAACAACCCCCATTTTGCTTATTATAGTATAGTATAGATATTTCATAATTAATATATTTTATAAATCAAAATTTGATAATTAGATGTAGTTAGGCACAAGTACAACATTGTAAATGATTCATTGAAAATTTAAGAAGATTCAATCGGGTTTCTAAAGTAATCTAGTTGAGCTGAGATTATCATATAAAGATAACCTCAAAGCTCTTCCATACAACATTTACAACCTGAGATCACTGGAACTTCTAGATATCCGTTTTTGTGAGAAGCTAGTAGAATTGCAGATGGACATGGGAAGATTACAAGCTTGAGCAAGCTACGTGCAAGTAATGCTACTCAATTAAATATAAGTCAAAATATTCAAAAAAAAAAAAAAGAATAGTGCTAGGTTCCCCAAAAAATTCCCCAAATATTTTATCAAATTATGTGGCATGACAAGTGGCAAGTTTTAATTTGTAGACGCATATGTATGCATGCGGGGCCTCATATTATTATTAGAAAAATTACTCTGTATCATTTATTCATGTGGCATCAATTTTTGAAGAAAATTTTGGAACAAATTTTGGGATACATAACATTTTTCATTAATAAATTTTTTTTAAAGAAGATGTTTGGACTGATGGTTCCCTATTGTTTTCGCCATTTTGGAGAGGG
Source organism: Kitagawia praeruptora (assembly GCA_037693485.1). Taxonomy (NCBI): domain Eukaryota; kingdom Viridiplantae; phylum Streptophyta; class Magnoliopsida; order Apiales; family Apiaceae; genus Kitagawia; species Kitagawia praeruptora. The sequence continues at coordinate 137,015,314 of CM075351.1, read as the reverse complement.
TTTTGGTAAAATGTTTAAGTTTCAATCCCATTATTTGAAATATGGTTGTATAGACAATTTGGAAGTGCCACTACAATCCATTAGACAACTCTTGCTCAGGTCTGTTTTATCTTATCTTTTGAAACTTTAAGGTTTTATTTTTAAGGGTCCAAAGGGAACATGCATACATAAATTTTTTTAAAAACAGAAATCCATTACCCTATTTATTGTATCACAAAAGAAATCCAGTTAATAGCTTGTGAACCCCACATATCAAACAATCTGTACTGGACAGATTCTAGTTGCAAGGTTTTTGGTTCAACAGCTTTCCATATAATTTAACTGTAAGTGTAACCTTTGTTTTATGGTTGCGGGTCCCTGGTAAACGTATGCCAGGAACATCTTACATAACATACGGCTTTTCAGCCATTGGATCAAATTATCAACGAGCAGGATTAGAATAAAAAGTTTAATAGGTACCGCAGAAAGTTTCTACGGTACGTGTAAATCTGCGGTACGTAGCCCCTGTTTTTGTTGGAATATGGATTCGATTATAAATTGAATTCATTGATTCGGTAAAATCAATTCCGTTTTTACTACGGATTTTTTGCCACCGCCTTAACATAATTAATTAACACGGTTAATTAATTAAGGAAATTGCCGCCGATTTAATTGATTAGAACGGCTAATTAATTAAGGCAATTGTGTTAAGGAAATTGCCACCATTATAATTGATTAGCGCGACTAATTAATTAAGGCAATTGTGTAGCGCACAAGTCTTCTCATCCTATAAATACTCATCTAGAGCATTAGGATTATTTACTCGAAAACACACATCCTTCTCTTTTATACAGCCTCTTCTCTTCCTCTGGTGATAGTTCTTGCTCGTCTCAGGTTCCGGGCTCCTCAGTTTGCAACTCCTTCCAAAATTCGGTTCCTGGCCTAACCCCGGCTATCAGGAAATTCTTCAGGGTTTCATCAGAAGCCTTCTTCACCTTAGGTACTTGTTCATTAAATCTTTTGAAATATTGCCTTAGAGTCTCACGTTCCTCTTGCTTGATATTAGCTAGAGTGTTAACTGGTGGGGCATAGGCCACGGTAGCCCTAAATTGAGAGATAAAGTGATCTCCCATCTTTCTCCAGGATTTAATGGATCCTTCAGCCAGCCTTTTAAAACATTGATGGGCATTCCCACTTAGAGTGGAGGCCAACAACCTGCATCTAGCCAAGTCTTCCACTTGGTACACATCCATCTCCGTGTTAAAACGGCTCAGATATTCAACAGGATCTGAGTTACCATTAAACTTCAAATTAGTATTCATCTTAAAGAACCTCGGCAAGGGTGCCTTCTTTACTTTTGCAGAGAATGGGGAGCCGGAAATGACTCCAGATTTGAACTTTTTCTCCTCCTTGATTTTTTCCAAGGCCTTCTTCCAATCAGACATTTTGAACTGTCCATTCTCACCATCTGAAAGTATATCACTTCCAGAATCATCATCCTTATAAGTTGTCTTACTCTTCCTGGGAGCCGAACTTTGATGGGAGCTGGAATCCTGGTCGGTACCCCCTCGGAAGAGACTTTGGTAGAGTAGGATTTTCTACTCCTATGTCCAGAGGTGTGGCCACTTTGCCTGTAACTCCTTCTGCCATCAGATTTGGATCTCCTGGAAGTACTCCTTGGGGGTACCGAGTGGGATCTCTCCTTGTACTCCCGGGAACCCCTAATGTAGGAATCCCCATTGCCATCTCTTCGGTCTTTACTCCCAGTATTTTCCAGTCTATGGCGAAGATCCTTATTGGTTAGCCTTCTGCCAATTCTGTCAAAAACACTTAGGCTTCTAGTGGGTGAGCCCTCGGTATCCTCGGTTTCCATATCATCAGGTTGGTCATCCTCATCCCTCTCAGCCTATCCTTCCTCAGATGGGACATAATCAGTATTGTCCTCAGCATCTTTGTCAGATTCAAAGTCTCGCCTTGTAGGAGTCACATTCTTTTTGGCCTTCGACTTTTGCTTTTTACGCCACCATTTCATTTTCTCGGAATTCTTCTCCAAATGGTCAATTCTTTCAGACATAGTGACCACATGGTCCAAGATATCTTTGTTGGAAACATCACCATTGTTTCCTTTGTTTCGTCCATTACCATCCTGAGACGGTGTCTTATCACTATCGGAATTGTTACTCGCCATATCTCCTTCAAACGACGATTTTTTAAGGCCCCTCCTTCGGGCGCCAATTGTTGTGGGAGGAATTTGTCACAACAAATTAGGAGGCCTGTTGCTGGAATAGCGCCAATGAACACAGAATCGTCCAACAACCCAGAAAGGCTCGTAGTTGGAGATCAATAGCTAGCTGTCCAGAAAGGCTCATGACTAGGGGTTTCCGAAGTACACGGGAGGTGGTTCCACGGAGGATCGGACTGAATCTACGGGATTAGAGCTCAAGGACCGTACAATGATGATGCGTTGGCCAGCCAAGAACCCTAATAATGATGTGTCACACAAGAATATCTGTGCTCTATGCTTACTCAAGGTGTCAAAGTGTCTAAGAGATCCCGTAACCTGCCTACATACCACTATTTATAGTGGATCAAGCCCGTATGTAGTTCTTGAAATGATATGATCGTTTGTTTATGATGAGTTATCCTCTCTCTAGTGGGATAATGACTGTTATTTCTAATAATGATCGTGTATGATGTATATTTTCAGGTTACCAAGTTGTTATGGTCATTGTGGGATGATTATGCTTTGTATTTATCATGATTTTGTATCATTTATCAAGTATATATGACATATATCCTCTATTAACTGAATACATATCTGTTTGAGAGTGTTTTTAGGTGATATAGACGTGTTCCTAAAAAGTAGGAGGTCTGCCTTATCTGAATTGGCAGCCTAATCGGGCTTCCGGCGGAAGCTGGGGGTACCGCCCGGTAGCCTGGCTCCGGTACCCCCTTTATGGAAGCTACTCTGAAAGCCTTTCTGGATGATTGGTAGTGGTTACTGGTTACCTACAAGGGGATGCCCGTGGGACCCTAAGCCACACGTTTCCTTACTGCCATATGCATGGTAACCCCTAGGGCTGCCATGGGCCCTTGGAATCCTGACAGATTACCTATTTTTCTCATGAATCTGGACCCTAATCCTCTAGTGGGCCTAAATCTAACCCATTCAAGATTTTGGTCACAACATGGGTATATTTGGTTATCCCTCATCCACAACTGTTAGATCATCAACTCAAATAGATCATGACCGTTAGATATAATAATACTAAAAATTGTTATATACGGAGGTGCAAGGTTCGATTACCACCTACAACATATTAATTTATATTTAATACTAAAAATTATTATATACAAAGATGTAAGGTTCGAATTCTTCCAATAACATATTAAAATTAATATTTATAATATTATATTACACTATAAACAAATTTAAAAAAAAAAGTAACCCGTGCTTTGCACGGGCTATAAGCTAGTATATTTAACTCTCTTTCTCTAATTTCATGTACCGCCTTTTAGATTTGTGGATTGCCTATTGAACTACCAAAGACGAGTTTCTGTCCACTTTATATGAAATATATCCTATAACATTTTAAAAGTAGCATAATAATTCGTGTGAGGTATGAATCATCATCTAAAAATTGACATATATTCATGTTTTTTTATAATTTAAAGGATTTTTTAGTATAATTACACATTTTCGTTCATACATATTATAATATCACTATTTTAATTTATTGATTATTTTATTTATGCAGAGATGAGAAGAGTACTAAAAAAAGATGTTTTTGTACAATATAAATGTATTATATAAAGTATAATACAATTTTTTTTAAAGCAATAATAAAAGGACATACTATCAGTGTGATTAATAATCGTCATACATACTTTCTACATAAAAGCAATCACTCTTTATTACGTATTTCTTTAATTATCTCGCCAAGATATAAGTCACTCTATGTGTTTTTTCGAGTAAACTTCTTAATTAACTTATTTTATTCAATAATATTATCAATACAGAAATATCTTCACTTACATTATTCAGATTTTCAATAATGTAAAAGGAATCACCTTCTAAAATAACATTTGTTAAATTCAAAAATCTTATAAATTAGAGGATTTCAACCGTTGTCATAACTTTCACGATTTTTGGAAAATCTTATCTCTTTAATTTCAATGAAATTTTAGCAATAAACTCATCTCGAAATTTTTTTCTTTCAAAAAGCTGGCTTCATCATGATAAATTTTGTATGAAAAAGGAAGAAGTAATCACCTGATTTGAATCGAAAACAAGTTTAAACTCATATAATTCTTATTCTAAAACTCAAAATATTGCTTTAAAAGATCAATAGCTATATCCACAATATCCGTAGATTTTGAGATGTTTTCCATGATTTTGATATTCTTTCTATCGTTAAAATAGTAAGAATAGCAGTCATAATATAAAGTATCCAAAATTTTAGATTAATTTTATTAATAAAATTACAGTTATAATAAAAAATATTCAAAAATAAAATAACAAAAAATCAACTACAAAATTCAACAACATTATGATAACGTACTAAATATTCGTATTAAAAACCAAACACAAAGTACAGTAAACAAGTATCAAAATGTCGTTGGTTTTCAACAGGCCTATTACATATCCTCTTTCTTTTACTCACCAATTCAGAAAACATCCAAATCGCAAGTCCACCAAATTATATGTATACAACAAGCTTGATTCCTTATCTCAAAATAGACACAAGTTTTTTACGTATAATAAGAGCGGGCAGTGTGGAATGAGCATGAATGACTCAGCTACAACTCGTGTGTCTACAGACAGTTCTAATGACGTGGAACAACAACAAAGTGTTGGAGTTCTTGAACAAAATAATTTTTAAATTAAATTTTGAAATCAAACAAAACAAAAAAAATAAAGCATTATTTATTAAATTGTAATATTAAATTTTAATAATTTATAAAAGGAAGAAAAAAAATCAAGAAACTAACTTTTATTTCCAAAAAACTTTGATAGCTATTTTTAGATTTTCTTTTAAAAATTGATTCAAAGAATTTACATGAATTATTATTTGACAGTTAAAGGAAATTAAAGACCAACAATTAAAGGAACAGAACAACTCTCAGAAATGGATGCCATATATATAGGGGAGCACTTCTTAGTACTCAAGTGAAGTGAGTATTACAATTCAGATACTGTGTCAAGGAAGCTTGATCAAAATTTTCTGTCCTAGTGAAAGAAAAATCTGAAGCTAACTGAAATGCATATCAACTATAGCAATATCTTGAGAATAGAACTCTGCATACAGTTAGGAAGTATTTTTGTAACAAGCCTTGAGATTCTAAAATCAAGTATCACTAATCAGAAGAGAGTTTGATGTAACCATGCAAGTAAGTTCGAGAAATCAAGAAAAGAAGAGTTCGAGAAGTTATCCGAGAACTCTACAAAAAGGGTTTATTTGAGAAGTCCCAGTTCGAGAAGTCAGACTGCTCTATGTTCGAGAAGTCTGTAACATACACTAATCGACAAGTCTACACAATAGGCTGTTCGAGAAGTCATTCGAGAACTCACAAAAAGGAACTGTTCGAGAAGTCAACATTCGAGAATTCAAGTCCCATCTGTTCGAGAATTCAACCTAGTTTCTTAATAATGCCAGAAGTTTTTAATGGAACACATCGAATGGAGATTAAACCCAGAATTACTTTGCAATCCGTGACTTATAGACAATGGCCAATTACACAGAGGATGTACGAGTAGGGAGTCAAATTGTACATATTTGAAGGCTCAAACTGATGAGAAATAGAAGTGGAAGTAAAATAGAGTTCTTATACACTTTATTTATATCTAGGATTCAGAAAATATATTATAGATATTAGTTAAATGAGTTCTAATTATCTAGTTTATTAATAATTAGTCCAATTATTATGGACTTTATTGAGAAAGTAGATATTTGGCTTGCAAGTTTTTACCTTTCACTTGAAAGGGTTTTTCTTGTTTTAAGCACTTAGGATTTTATATTTTAAGTTAGACCAGGATTTTAATGGTTTCCTAGTTGGGTTCAGGTATTAGCTAAATTCTAGATGTTCTTGATTCCATTTTGGATTCCAACCAGGATAAGGTTATTTATTTAGCCTATATATATACTCTCATCTTGTAATCTTTTGGGGAGACGAATATTGATAATAAAATTTTGGCTATTCGGTAGCTTTGAGAATCGAATTCAGGAGTGAATTCAGAGTTTGAGTTTTGTTTCTCCATACGGAGATTCAGAGTTTTGTTTCTCCATCTTTGGAGATTCAAAGTTTACTTTATATTTATCATTATTACATATTATCATAAACCCATCACGTTCCATATCAATTTGGTAGCAGAGCGAGGTTTCTCTATCAATTTCTTAATTGTTGGGAGATCTACGTTTTTGAAAAAAAAAAGAAGTTACTGTTCACGGGTACTATTCACGATACTGTTCATCGGCATCAGGGCTAAGGTTGTGGATTATCAAGGTTATTCTACAACTGTAGAATCCATTGAAATCGACGTCAAGTCTTCGAATTTGGTATATTAGTTCTTGGATTTGTATGGTTGTACGTTAATGGCAAGGGAAGAAGATTTAAAACTTGAAGGATCAGATGGAGATTTCTTGAAGTTGCCTCTTAAAAATATTATTGAGCAACTTGCTTATGTGGCAGAGCAATTTAGAAAAAGTACAAAAGAACTGCAGGAAAGTTTACGAGCTACAAACGAGAGGATTGATGGTTTACAAGTTACAAATGAGAGGATTGAGGGGGTTATTGCTACGGTAGAAAATACACCTCTTCGCGGAGGCTTTATAAGAAACCCTCCACCCACTAACAACAATGACGATGATAAAAGCTTGAAGTGGGATGTACCAAAATTTAGTAGAGCAGGTGATGCCGAGGATTTCTTAGATGGGTTGGACAGATGGAAAAAATATTTGACAATAAAGGTTTTGATGATCAGAAGTCTTATAAAATTGCCAACATGAAGCTAACAAGATATACATCTCTATGGTTTGACACTTTGAAGACGAAGCTCATGAAGGAAAGCGCTCCTAGAATCAAAACTTAGACTGAGATGAAAAGGCAATTGAATAATCGCTTTGGTCCAAAGGAATACACACAAGATAAAGTAGTAAAGAGAGATGAAGTTGAAAGGGATATTGTTCAAGTTGAAGATACACATGTGAAAACTCAATCAGATAACGATAATATGATCATACCACAATCTTCAAGTTGTGTAGAGCACGAGAGTAGTGGGGTTCTTGATGTTGGTAAAGTTGAAAAATCTCATGTGGAGAAAGTTTTCCTTGTTCGAGAAAAACAAATTGATGAAATCATTGAGGTCGAACATATTGACTTTATATTTCCAGAATCCGTGATTAAGCAGCCTTCACCTAAAAGCATGTTTTTACAGTTATTTGCACCTCCGTCATTTTTTAAGATGTGCAAATTTTTTTCTTTTCTGGATACATCTAAGTCGTGCATGGTAATTATTGCGTTCTACAAAACTCGTGGGCGAGTTTTTTCCAACAAAGGGAGAATGATGAGGAATAGAAGTGGAAGTAAAATAGAGTTTTTATACACTTTATTTATATCTAGTATTCAGAAAATATATTATAGATATTAGTTAAATGAGTTCTAATTATCTAGTTTATTAATAATTAGTCCAATTGTTATGGACTTTATTGAGAAAGTAGATATTTGGCTTGCAAGTTTTTACCTTTCACTTGAAAGGGGTTTTTCTTTGTTTAAGCACTTAGGATTTTATACTTCAAGTTAGACCAGGATTTTAATGGTTTCCTAGTTGGGTTCAGGTATTAGCTAAATTCTAGTTGTTCTTGATTCCTTTTTGGATTCCAACCAGGATAAGGTTATTTATTTAGCCTATATATACTCTCATCTTGTAATCTTTTGGGGAGACGAATATTGATAATAAAATTTTGGCTATTCGGTAGCTTTGAGAATCGAATTCAGGAGTGAATTCAGAGTTTGAGTTTTGTTTCTCCATATAGAGATTCAGAGTTTTGAGTTTTGTTTCTCCATCTTTGGATATTCAGAGTTTACTTTATATTTATCATTATTACATATTATCATAAACACATAAAAAAAAAATCAGTTTTGAGTCCCTCTACCCCCATTTATTTAATTCATTATTTGTTGTCCATCTCCTTCATGTCTTCATTATCTATTTGTCGTCTATCAATCGTAGCGAAACGTATTGTACGATTGAGGGGAAGTGTTGAATAATATTATAGTATAAGAGTATAAGATCTTGTTGGGGCCTTCCTCTAACACCTTAAGGTTTTAGATGAGCTGGTTACTTAACATGGTATTAGAGCTCGGTTTAGGAGGGGTCTCAGGTTCGAGTCCCTCCACCCCCATTTATTTAATTCATTATATGTTGTCCCTCTCCTTCTTGTCTTCATTATCTGTTTGTCGTCTATCAATCGTAGCGAAACGTATTGTACGATTGAGAGGGAGTGTTGAATAATATAAGAGTATAAGATCCTGTTGGAGCCTTCCTCTAACACCTTAAGGTTTTAGATAAGCTGGTTACTTAACATCTTCCAAGTGAAAGGTGAAATCAGTCAATGTTTATCCGACTTCAAGGGCAACAATAAGAGTGGAAGCAACCTCCAACATGATTACACTACTACTGAAGAATTCAAAGAATATCTTGATGAATGCATAAAGATCAACCGCTATATCTGGGAAGTTAAAGCACAGCTCAATAAGCAGAAAAGCTTATTGACTTTCTAAAAGATTATCTATTTGATTAAAGCTACTTTCCGAGACAAATGTACAAAGTAAAAAGATCTTTTGCATAAAGCATCACATGGGCTTGGAAGCTAAGTCAACTCAAGAAATTAGTGACTTATGAAGAAAGAAACATACTGTTGGATTTATGGGTGATGGAATAGACAACTTAACTAGTTTTATTGGTATACTTAGTTTTACTAAGTAGAACATACTGTCATAGCCTGAAGTGTATTCCTGTAATCAAATAAGTACTGTCATGTAATAATTGTAATTCTTGAAAGAAGTTCGATCATGTTCAAGCCTCAAGAAATACAGTAGTTCGACAACAGGAATAAAAGTTACTATCAAGTATTGACAATAAGATTACAAGGAAAACAGCATGTTGCAAAGCTCGATAGCAATTTTAATTGAGTCGATAGCAAGTTTCAACTTGACAGCAACATTGGCGGAGATTCTGATGACAACAACTTTGATATATAGTTTGTGACAGTAAGTTTGGAATTCTTGACAGCAATCTCTGCGGAAAATACATGTTGTCAATCAAAGCACAATCCTTGATAGTAATCTCTGCGGGAATTCATACTGTCAACCAAAGCACAATTCTTGACAGTAATCTCTGCGGGAATTCATACTGTCAACCAAAGCACAATCCAGTGACAGCAAACTCTGAAGCAAACATACTGTCATAAAGAATCAAATTGATTTAGGAATTTTCTAAGTCAATTTAAGCGACATAATACATGTTCAAAAGAAGCAGGCGTGTTGTAATATTCAACCTTTACAGCAAGCTTGGAAAGTCTATAACTGAAGCTCGAGAGATCACATGGAGCAACCTGTAAAGTCTAGAGCAGATAAAATTGAATACGGCTAGATCTGGGTGGCTCAAATATGGAAAGTATCTTAAAGTTACTTTATGATGATCACATGGGAATAAATCATGGAATGAGCCGCAAAAGGAATATAACAGCAACTCAACAACCCATGCTGATAGTGGTAGTACAGTCGACTATCACACTATAAATAGAGCACTCTATTTATACAATATATATCTCTCTACAACTGTAATCTCTTGAGTATTTGAAGCTTGAGAATTATTTTGTTCTCAAGGTTGTAGCAAAACTTCGCAAAATAAATAAAACAATTATTTTGTGAAACATCTTGTTAGATATTACTTGTGATTGCATTTCTTCTACTAGTAAATTACAAACTCTATTTAAGTTGTTGAAATAGTTTTTGTAATTTATTAGTATTGCATTCAACCCCCCTTCTGCAATACTTTCCGAGACCAACAACTGGTATCAGAGCGATCAGATTAATACACATATCTGAGATCCAAATGGCAAGTATTCGAAGGTCAAGTAATATCAAGATTCCAGCTTTTGATAAAGAAAACTACAACATATGGAAAAAGAAGATTATGTTATTTATCAAAGCTCAGAATCCATTATTCCTAGGTATTCTGGAAAATGGCCCCTTCGTTCCTCAAAAGGAAATTCCATCTGCTACAGTTAATGATGTAGTAATCCCAGCTCATTGGGTTGCTAAGAAGCCTACTGAGTATAATGACTCAGAAAAAGAAAAGGTAGCACTGGATGATCATCTGCAACTCATTCTACTAGATGCACTTACCCTGGACAAAGCTATGAGTGGAAATATAATAGCATGCAACTCTGCCAGGGATATGTGGAAAAAGATAGAACTGTTATGTGAAGGAAGTGAAGAGGTCAGAGAAAATCAAAAACAAATACTGGTGTCACAATATGAAGCGTTTATGGGCAAGCATGGAGAAGAGTTAACTCACATGTTTGAAAGATTTAGCAAACTGATAGCTGAGCTCCAGATTCATGGAAAGTTTTATGAAAAGAAGGAAGTCAATATCAAGTTTCTTCTAACTCTTTCAGAACACCTTGAGCATAGAGTAACAGCCATAAGAGAAGGAAGAGATTTAAACTCTGTCTCTCTTGAAACATTGTATGGAGTTCTAAAATCTTATGAACTTGAATATTATCAAAAGAAAGCCATACAAAGTGGATCCAAAGGATTGATGGCAAACATGGCTGGTGCTCTAGTTGCTCAAGGACCATCATATTTTCAAGCAAGTGAGCAAATTCAAAATGATCAACAACCTCAATTTTCATCTGTGAAAATTGAAGAGGTGGTTGAAGATGAAGAAAAGGTTGTCCTTCAACTAGAAGATGTTGAAGATGAAGAATTCTTCACTCTAGAAGAAATGGAGAAAATGGATAATCCAACCATGGCTTTTATGGCAAGAAAATTCAATAATATAAGGTTCAGGAGGAACAAGCCATATAAGCCTCAAGGTCAATTTCCAAAATATAACCAAGGAAGCTCATCAAAACCTGCTACTGGCACCAAGGGAGGATACAAAACAGGAATGGTAGATAGATCAAAGTTTAGATGCTATAATTGCAATGAACTTGGTCACTTTGCTACTGAATGCAAAAGACCAAAACAAATACAAAGAATGGAGAGAGGAACTGGAAGTCAATTTAAGAAAGGACAAGGAAAAGTCTATGTGGCTGAAGGAAAATGCTGGGATGAATCTGATAATGAAGAAGAAGAGGAATTTGTGAATCTAGCCTTGATGGCTAGAGAGGATGAAGAAGCATCAACCTCGACAAGTCAGGTACCATCTTTAGTATTACTAGATATGTCTTTAAATGACTTTAAGCAAACCATTGAGGAAATGAGTACTGAAATGTTTAATATTCACACTAGTTTATCTGCTGCAAATGAAGAAATCGCTAGATTAACTAAAGAAAATGAAGTACTCAGATCCAACAATGATGTGTTGTTGCTTAAGACCAGTTCTATTGATTCTTTAGCTCAGGAAAACGAAAGATTAAAAAATGATTTAATCTGTGCTAAAGAGATAGAGGAATATCTAAGAAAAGAAATTTCTGAAAATGAATTTAAGCTAAAGGCATTTAGAAATTCCTCTAAAATAGTTCAAGAGTATCATGAGAAACATACTGAAAGTAAGAAGATAGGCATAGGCTATGATTATAGTAGGAGACCTGGTAAAGAGGCTGTTATACAGAACAATGATGATAACAATACTGTAAGACCTCACATCCTCAAAAATTTGAGCAATCCAATTTTCAAAAGTACAGAGTTTGAGGTTAATGAAAATTCCCTAATTATTAATCAAGAACTCTGTGATGAAGATGAGAGGGCTAACAGTGCATCTAAGAAAGAAAAAGATTCTGTCAAAATGACTATGACAGAAACCGTATCAAACAGCCCAACCAAGTGTTCAAAAGATACTGTCAAGAAGTCAACCAAGACAGTAACTTTCAAACCTACTGTCAAGACAGCAAGTACAAAAGGTGCTGTCAAAAATAGCTCGACAGTACCTTCTGAACAGATTGACAAGACAGTTGTCTCTAAGTCCAAAAACAGAAATGGGAAGCTAGGCATTGATAAAAAGAATAATTATGCGTATGTTAAGCATGCACCCAGGAAACTTTGCAATAATTGTGGCTCCTCACATCATTTAACTCATGTTTGTAAGAAATCAACTAGTAGCATATCTAATGCAACAGAGTTGAAAGGGAACTTACACAGAACCCCCATTATGCAAAGAAAATTGGTAGTTTGTAATAACATTGACTGTATGCCATGCAAAATTACTGCCATGAGTACATGTTTTAATTTGCAAATTTCATCTAATGAATTATGTTCTTATATGCAATCTGCAAAGACTTCTGAAACTACTAAAGAAAGTGAGAAGACTGCTCTCACTAAGAAAAAGTCTAAGTCAATGTCTAAAACTAAGTGGGTAATAAAAGAAGTCAAGGAACCATCTTCTGATGATATTGTTTCAAATATTGATAAAGTTTCTGATGATATTGAGTGTGCAGGACCCAACAAGACTTGGGTACCAAATGCAAATTAAACTCTTTCTGTCTTGCAGGAAAAGAAAGGTAAACAGGTCATGTGGATAATCGACAGTGGATGTTCCAAACACATGACTGGTGATATATCCCTGCTATCACAATATGTTGAGAAGGTTGGCCCAACAATAACCTTTGGAGACAACAGCAAAGGTTACACTGTGGGATATGGCTGCTTAAAAGCTGGAAATGTTGTCATTGAAGAAATCTCTCTTGTGGAAGGTTTGAAGCATAATCTGCTCAGTGTCAGTCAATTCACTGACAAAGGATTCAAAGTTAACTTTGGCATGATGGAATGCACAATCTACCACAAGAAGGATAGAAGCCTATCTCTGAAAGGAGTCAGGAAAGGAAGCCTATTTGTTGTAGACTTAAACTCAACAAATGAGGAAAGAATATTTTGCTTCTACAGCAAAGCAAGTGTTGGAGATAGCATGCTTTGGCACAAGAAACTTTCCCATCTCAACTTCAAAACAATGAACATGCTAATGAAGAAGGAATTGGTGAGAGGACTACCTCAACAGGAATTCTGTCAAGAAGGACTGTGTGAAGATTGTCAAATGGGAAAACTAAGGAAAGCAATGCATAAATCAAAGCAAGTCAACACTAACACTGAAGCACTCAAGTTGATTCACATGGATCTTTTTGGACCAGTGAATGTTCAATCACTATCCAGAAAAAGATATGCACTGGTCATGATAGATGACTATTCTAGGTACACTTGGGTGAAATTTTTAGAATCAAAAGATGAAGCTGCTCAAGAAATCATTGATCACATAAGGGTACTTGACAGGACCCTGGAGCAAAAGTTCAATTTCTAAGAAGTGACAATGTAACTGAGTTCAAAAATGCTACACTTGGAAACTTCTGCAAAGATCAAGGGATTGTTCAACAATTCTCTGCTGCAAGGACTCCACAGCAAAATGGAGTTGTAGAAAGGAAAAATAGGACACTCATTGAAGCTGCAAGGACTATGTTGAGCAATGCTAAATTACCAACATATTTCTGGGCAGAAGCCATCAACACTGCTTGTTACACACAGAACAGGACACTAATCAACAAGGCTCATGGCAATACTCCTTACTATTTTTTGACAGAAAAGAAACCTACTGTCAAGTACTTTCATATTTTTGGAAGCAAGTGCTTTTTGATGAAAGACAACCATGAAAGAAAAGGCAAGTTTGATACTAAAGCATATGAAGGCATTTTCATGGGATATGGGCTAGAAAGGACTGCCTACAGAGTCTATATCATGGAGCACAAGACAATTGAAGAAAGTGTCAATGTCACGTTTGATGAAACCAAGTTTCCAGGGTTACATGAGGATGGTCAAATGCAACCCTTCAGATTTGAGAATCAAGGATACTTGGAAATAGAAGAATATGTTGATGAAGAACCTAGTCTCACTCAATCAATGGGATATGAGAAAGAATCTGTCAATACTCATAATCTAAATCAAACCTCAGCCCAATCACAGACAATTTCAGGCATCAATCAACAAGACTGTGAGACTGGAGAATTTGAGCTAAATGAGCAGAACAATGAAAATGGTGGAGAATCAAATCCTCATATTGATGAAAGGCAATCTCATCAAACAAGAAGCTTGCCTCAATCAACAAAGTGGAACAGAGATCATACCAGTAATCTAATTATTGGAGATCCCACTACTGGTGTAAGGACAAGGAGGAATATCTCTGCTGATAGCATGTTTTCATGTTTTTTTATCTCAAATGGAACCAAAAATAGTTGAAGAAGCATTGTTGGATTCTGATTGGGTGATGGCCATGCGAGAAGAGCTCAATCAATTTGAAAGAAACAATGTTTGGAAGCTGGTTCCAAGGCCAAAAGGAAAATCAGTCATTGAGACAAAATGGGTCTTCAGAAACAAGATAGATGAAAGTGGAAATGTGACAAGAAATAAAGCAAGGCTAGTGGCCAAAGGTTACTGTCAACAGGAAGGGATAGATTATGATGAAACATTTGCACCTGTTGCCAGACTTGAAGCCATAAGAATTTTCTTAGCCTTTGCTGCACACTGCAAATTCAAGGTATTTCAAATGGATGTCAAAAGTGCCTTTCTAAATGGAGAATTAGAAGAAGAAGTGTATGTTGAACAGCCTCCTGGATTTGAGAATGACAAACTGCATAATTTTGTCTACAAGCTGTTCAAGGCTATATGGCTTAAAGCAAGCACCAAGAGCCTGGTATGACACACTATCCACTTTTCTCCTGGAAAATCAATTTGTAAGAGGTATGGTGGATAAAACTTTATTCTATAAATACCATGGCAAAGACATCATCCTTGTGCAGATATATGTTGATGACATAATTTTTGGTTCAACAAACGAAAAATTGTGTGAAAAGTTCTCATCTCTAATGAGAAACAAGTATGAAATGAGCATGATGGGAGAATTAGCATTCTTTCTTGGTCTTCAAATCTATCAGAAGAAGGATGGAATCTTCATCTGTCAATCTAAGTATGTCAAAGAACTTCTCAAGAAGTTTAACTTAGAAGATTCATCACCTGCCAAGACACCTATCTCAACAGCCACCAAATTAGAGTTAGATCCTAAAGGCAAGAAAGTGGATTCTAGTACCTACAGTGGCATGGTTGGATCATTGCTTTACTTAACAACAAGCAGGCCAGACATAATGTTTGCTACATGTCTTTGTGCAAGGTTTCAGGCTGATCCAAAAGAATCACACTTAGTTGCAATTAAAAGAATCTTTAGGTATCTCAAAGGCACCCCAAATCTAGGTCTTTGGTACCCTAGGGAAACTGGATTTGATCTAATTGGATATTCTGATTTAGACTATGCTGGCTGCAAGATTGACAGAAAAAGTACTACAGGAAGCTGTCAATTTCTTGGGGGGAGATTGGTGTCATGGTTCAGTAAGAAGCAACACTCAGTTTCTACATCAACTGTAGTGAAATAGAACCCACAGTAGCCCCTTCTGAGCCTAAGAAGAAGAGAGCTAGAAGGGCCAAGGTTACTGTCAGCCACTCTACAGTTTCCCAAAAGACTGTAGAGGATGATAGAGAAATAAACTCATCTCTAGGTGCCTCTTCTCAACAAGAGGCATCTATTGAAATTGGCCTGTCTCTCAAGTCACCTTGTAAAGAGTCTGCACAAACTCAAGAACTCACTCTTGAGGAACCTGTATTTGAAGATACACACATAGAGATAGAGCACAGTGAGGAATTCACTCATACTGTTGATGTTCCACAATCTTCTTCTGTGGAACAGCCAATTAATCAATCTGAACTTCAAACTTCTTCTTTCATTCCTACATCTGTTGTTTCTTCTAAACAACCTAGAGAGGGGGACAGTACCAACTCCTCAGGTTTTGATCATCCATCTCAAATCATGGATGAGCCCCCATCTAGTGGTCCACAAGAACCCATTTCTCAAAGTGAAATGGATACCACTCCATAAAACACTGGATTAGATCAAGATGCAAATTTGTCAGAAATTGAAACAGCCAGCATCTTGATCGATTCCCTCAAAGCATCTTACCCTAGGGAAGTTGCTGTCACAGCCAAAGATGCTGTCAATGACAAAACAAAAGATGTTGTCAAAGGTCTCTCTAAAGCTGCTGTCAACACACCTTGTGACAGTAACTTATTGGTGAAAGATGCTGTCAACCCTGCTCAACCTCAATATCAGGAAGGATTAATTGAGGACATCTCTGATGATGACATGCCAATCTCCAAGGCTTTTAAGGTAAAATCTAAATCACCTTTCTCTTCATTGCATGTTAGTACTGCTCACACACATGCATCTAGGATGAGTGAGGGAGAGCAAAAGAAAAGAGAGATAAAAGAAAAGAGAAGTGAGCCTAAAAATGAGAGGCAGCCAAATGTGCTGGCAAAAGGAGAGGGACTTGAGCATGTCCAGAGTGAAATTGAGGGAGCCATGCAACAAAAGGCATTAGGCCTTGAGGGATTTATTGTGAGTGGTGATGAGATCACCAGAAAAGACACTGAGAGTGTGAGAACCCCAACAGCCTCCATGCCCCAGACTTATCCCTTACCTCCTAAGAGGCTTAGGTCTGGTGGTCCTTCTGCATCCACAAATGACAGGCTCCAAGCTATTGAAGATAGATGTGCTAAAATGGAGAGCAAGCTGGACACTCTGTCATTTACTGTGAAGACTGGTTTTGCTGAAATACAAGCCACCCTACTGTCACTTTCTTCCTTGATTCAAGCTGCCAACTTAACTAAGGGAGAGAAAGTAATAGATCAGAAAAAGGCTGAGCAACAAGAAAGGAAAATGGAGTTACAAGGGGAAGCTGAAAGACAGGGGGAGCAAAGGAGTAAGGGGGAGCAAAAAGATACTGTTATAGCCTCTAGAAC
Organism: Kitagawia praeruptora; assembly: GCA_037693485.1. Lineage (NCBI taxonomy): Eukaryota > Viridiplantae > Streptophyta > Magnoliopsida > Apiales > Apiaceae > Kitagawia > Kitagawia praeruptora. The sequence continues at coordinate 136,998,280 of CM075351.1, read as the reverse complement.
TGATGAACTGATTGAAACTGAAGTAGATGGGGAGAAAATGCTAGTATCTGAGGAAGTATTGAAACTGATACAAAGAAATAAAGCATCTTCCATCAAAATTAGTGAACCAGTTCCTGAAAAGAAAGAATCTACTTTGGAGAGGCTTTGGAGAGAAAAGGAGGAGTCTAACAGGATGGGTAAAGGCAAGGGCAAGCTGCCTGAATATGTGAATCCTTCAGAGTTGGTTACTTGGACTGATGGAAGCACATATTCTCAAGAAGAAGCTGATTCTATAACGGTAAGTCATATGGAGAGCACCTTGAATAATAAGGATGAGGAATTCAACACTCTGGTGAATGAAGCAATCACAGAATCTAGAGGAAAACCTGCTAAGTTGGCAGAAGCTTTGAAAGAAAAGATTGTCAATCTTTCTGTGAAGATTAGCTCAGAGAAGAGGTGGGCAGTTGAAGTGTACCTGAAGAGTGGACATTAAATATTCATAACAATGCAACTGCTAGAAACTTTCTCTGCCAGAGTGCAATACATCTTTGGGATTCTTGTTAAGAAAAAGTCTACCATTTTTTATGAAAGTCTCTATATGCAACTAAGTACAATGGTTAACATCAAACTTCCAGAAGTATGTCTCCAGCCATATGGTGTAAGCTTTAAACAGACAACAGCCAAAGGAATTAAAGGACTTGGGTTCTTAACTCTTGAAGGCAAAACATCTCTACAAAGTAAAGTCATCATGGATGTACTTAAGTTGTTGCTAAAAGCACCCATCACCAAGGAAAGGATTCAAGCAGTTAAAGATATCCACAAGATAATGGCAAAGAGAGATATGGAATACAGTGTCAAAATTAAGAAGCTCATTGCCAAAGCAAACGAAAGCAGAAATGCTCAAGGTGGAAAATGCTCCTTTGATGACACCTTGGATAAAGATGGTGATGATAATGAAGATGGAGGTAAAGCTGGAGGAGCTAAAGAGTCAGAAAAGGGAAACTCTTCAAAAGAGCAATTCCAAGCTAAAGAAGCTGAACCAAATGAAACTTCAGAAGCTCCTGGAACAAGCAAGAAAAATGAAGAAAAGGAGAAAGAAGAGGAGATACTTGAAGCATTAGAAATTAACCAAGCAGAAATGGAAATTGACAGTATGTATTCTGAAAAAGATACTGTCAACAAAGATGCTGTCAAGAAAAATGAAGTTACTGTCAAAGATGCTGACAGGGAAGACATTGTCATGAAAGATGCTGTCAAAGAAGACACAATCAGAAGCCCTATCAAAGATGCTGTCAATGATTCTACTATCAAAACATCCAAGACAGTAAGAATCAAAAGAAAGTCAAACAGACCAAAAAGGGGAAAGACTGTCTATTCTGGTCAAAGAAAAGCTACAGGTCTAGGGCTTAAGAAACCAATCATGAGCAGAAGAATGAACAGCCTGGAACAACTTCAAGAGAAAGCCAAAGAATCAATCACTTCTGTATCTATAGAATTGGATGAGTCAAAAGAAAAGGTCACAAGATACATTCTATGGGAAAACAAAGAAAGATTGATTATGGTAGAACCTGATTTCACTCAGATATCAAAATCAAAAGTAATATCCAATAGTCTAGTTCAAACTCAAGCATTTGTAAGAAGAAGAATTGATTATTTCAATTTGGAAAGAATGGTTGAACTTTTGGAAAACTATGGTGATATCTCTGAAAAGATCATGGATCCTGTTCGAAAGTACTGTGCAATCAGAAATGCTGAATTCACTGAAAAGCATGGGGACTGGACACTTCAAAATGATGAAGATGTTTTTGAAGCTCTAGGTCTGGAAAATGAAGAAGATAATCCTATCCCTGAGTATGACTGGAATGAAATGGAGAAACCTTATTCAAAGCAAGAGATGGATAGGTATGAGGCAGAGCAGAAATTCAGAGAAGAATTAGCCTCAAGACAAAAATCTCGTCAACAGATAGAAGATGAGATTGAAGCTCAAATGAAGGAAAGTTGGAGTAAACTCAACAAGGTCAACAGCAGTGAATTAAACTATCAGCCAATTGTACTGAACAATCCTCTTAGAATCAAATATGGCAAAGAAGAAATCTACATAGACAGCTTTTCTAAGTTGAAGACCAGTGTGCTAGAAGAACTGTACTGGCAAGTGATAGGATCATCTAACAAACTTGAAGCACTATGTTCTTGGGAGCTAGATATGATTTTTGATCAAAGGAAAGGAGAGAATCCCAGCTTGGACAGACAAAGAAGGGAAACTTTAAATCAGCTTCCTGGCAGAAGATTCAAGATGGAGGGAGATGTGTTGAAATTCAGATCAATAGTAAAACAAAATGTTTATTGGATGGAACTCAGAGATGTATTAAACACTACTTCCTTAATGATCAGAAAATACATCGTAGAAAATGAAGATGATGCACAGTCCCCTGAAGAAAAGGAGTTAATTGAAAATCTCAGAAGAGCTCTGAGGGAAAAGGAGCAAGGCGAAAGTTCAAATCAAGCTAAGTAAAGATTGTTTTTCTTAATTTTTAATTATGAACTTTTATGATACATTGTTTGAAAACAATCCAGTTTTATCATTGTTCAGAAATGAAGAGTTTATTCTTTCTGATCTATGTTAGTTAAGTTGTCAGCATGATATTTGTAAATTTGTCCTTATTGTCCATAAAAACAAATTGGGGGAGATTGTTGGATTTATGGGTGATGGAATAGACAACTTAACTAGTTTTATTGGTATACTTAGTTTTACTAAGTAGAACATACTGTCATAGCCTGAAGTGTATTCCTGTAATCAAATAAGTACTGTCATGTAATAATTGTAATTCTTGAAAGAAGTTCGATCATGTTCAAGCCTAAAGAAATACAGTAGTTCGATAGCAGGAATAAAAGTTACTGTCAAGTATTGACAGTAAGATTACAAGGAAAACAGCATGTTGCAAAGCTCGACAGCAAGTTTAATTGAGTCGACAGCAAGTTTCAACTTGACAGCAACATTGGCGGAGATTCTGATGATAGCAACTTTGATATATAGTTTGCGACAGTAAGTTTGGAATTCTTGACAGCAATCTCTGCGGAAAATACATGCTGTCAATCAAAGCACAATCCTTGACAGTAATCTCTGCGGGAATTCATACTGTCAACCAAAGCACAATTCTTGACAGTAATCTCTGCGGGAATTCATACTGTCAACCAAAGCACAATCCAGTGACAGCAAACTCTGAAGCAAACATACTGTCATAAAGAATCAAATTGATTTAGGAATTTTCTAAGTCAATTTAAGCGACATAATACATGTTCAAAAGAAGCAGGCGTGTTGTTATATTCAACCTTTACAGCAAGCTTGGAAAGTCTATAACTGAAGCTCGAGAGATCACATGGAGCAACCTGTAAAGTCTAGCACAGATAAAATTGAATACGGCTAGATCTGGGTGGCTCAAATGTGGAAAGTATCTTAAAGTTACTTTGTGATGATCACATGGGAATAAATCATGGAATGAGCTGCAAAAGGAATATAACAGCAACTCAACAACCCATGCTGATAGTGGTAGTACAGTCGACTATCACACTATAAATAGAGCACTCTATTTATACAATATATATCTCTCTACAACTGTAATCTCTTGAGTATTTGAAGCTTGAGAATTATTTTGTTCTCAAGGTTGTAGCAAAACTTCGCAAAATAAATAAAACAATTATTTTGTGAAACATCTTGTTAGATATTACTTGTGATTGCATTTCTTCTACTAGTAAATTACAAACTCTATTTAAGTTGTTGAAATAGTTTTTGAAATTTATTAGTATTGCATTCAACCCCCCTTCTGCAATACTTTCCGAGACCAACACATACACTGACTTGAAGCATGCTTGGATTGTCCAAATCAAGGAAAGAAGACTCTCAAGATAATTCCAAAAATGGCTACCACTTCGAGCATGTGTGTGTGACAAGTTATACCAAAAATGTATCATTACATTTCATGTAGTTTACTTGTCTTCATATAGTTTAAATAAGCTGTATGAGCAACATAGTTTTAGGACATAGCAGTAGGTTTTCTTGTAAACACTAAGACTTTGTAATTCGCAGCTGTGTATTTCTACACAGAAGTATTTTCTTCAAATACAACCATCAGGTGGACCAAACAAAACCCACCTGAGATTTTTATATCTTGTGTTACATTTGTCTTAGATATAGTGTTTATCTTGTTTACTCATTGTTCTTTTCATTATTCGATCTTAAGAACTCACCAAGTCGAAAAAAATTTAGTCGAGCTTGTATTCAAACCCCCCTTCTACAATCTCGTGGTGCCTAACTGGGAAATAACATAAAATAATAATTTTATAATTACCAATAATTAACTGATTAACTTTTTCAACTAAAACCTATCATCTTTTCTATATTTTCTAACTAAAATCCCTCCATCTCTAGAAATATCACGGATAACATTTATATAATTATTATCAAATCATCTCATATAAAAATGTAAGACTCCAAAATTCATGTTTTAAAAAATTAATTTAAATAAATGAAAAAAATCATGTAATATTAAAATAAAAAAACCGTGCATCGCACGGTTTTTAAGCTAGTACTATCTTAATTGCAAATATACCATAAGTAAGTTTCCTACATAACTACCCCATCTGCCGTGTTTTCTATCAACCCACCGCCTCACCCATCTCTCAAAATAGACTCCCCAGTTTTTTTTAAAACATCTCGTCTCTCTACAATTTTCCTCCCCTCACTCTTGTTCCCACCACCACCTCTCTCCCCCTTCTCCCCTCTATTAAATCATCGTCGTGCCAGTGTTTCCACCATCTCCGTTGCCTCCTACCCCAACCTCCTCCGATTTCCACCATCTCCTCCGCTTTAATATTGGTTAAAGTTGGGGTCGTAGGCCTATTAGACATATCAAACTTTGTAAAAGCTATTGTTTATTGTTTTTAACTGTTGATTTTCAGATGGTTGCAGGTGACGGAGTTAAAGGTTGTGATGGAGAAGAACGGGGTGGTGGAATGTTGTGGGAAATACAGAGAGGAGAAGGGAGGGCGAAGGTCGTGAACGGTGTCGCGAGGTGAGTGGAGGAGAGGTAGACGAAGGGAAGAGGAAAAAAAGGGATGGCCTGGTGAGTTGCGGGTGGAGGCGAGATGAAGGAGTTGGGATTAAATTGCATATGGTTGTTTTGTGTCTTGTTTTGATAAAATTGGTTGATTTCGATGGATTTGATTTGCTTTTGTGGATTTAGGTTGTAAAATTAAGTTGCAATTAGTTGTTTTATTGGGGTTGATTTTGGTGGATTTGGGCAGTTACTTTGATTTGGGTTGCAAGGTCCCGTAGGGGCTCTCATAATTCTCTATTTCTAAGTCTAACAGTTGCAAGTGAATGCAATCACATGCAACTGAACACAACCACATATGCAACTAAATGCAATTAAAAACTAAAAGTTAAAATTCCATTTTTTGATATGCTCAGCCCTTATATAGATCTGAAAGTTGGTAAAAAAAAATAAAAATTCATATGCAACTAAATGCAACTAAAAACTAAAAGTTAAATTTCCGTTTTTTGATGATGTTCAGTCCTTATATAGATCTGAAAGTTGGTAAAAAAAATGAAAATTCAAATTACAATTTTTAGTTGCATTCAATTGTATTCAATTGCATATGCAAACTGCTGCGCAACTATTACAAATAAGATAGTATTTTTACTAACAAAATAGTTGCATCTGATTTGAATGTAGTTGCATCCAGACATCCAGTATTTTTGTAAATTTTTTTAAAAGATGGTATTTTTTGCAAAAGCACTTTAAAATAATAATATTTTTACAAAAATATTTATATATTGGGATATCTATGAAAAAGCCCTTTGTTTAATATGTAGGTTAAATAATTATGATATTTTATTTTTTCTGTCAAATATTTATTTTGATATATTTAGTTGTAACTTGTAAACACACAACAGTGTAAGTGTTAGCCACTGTTCTAAAAATTCTCGATTCAACCGATTAATCTTTTGTAAGGTAATTAACCGATTCGATTTTTGAAATCCGATTAATCCTGTTACTTTATTTAAAATGATATATTTAATTATAAATTAAACTAATATATTAAATATTATTATAATATCCGATTAATCCATCCGATTAATCCCTATGCGTCTCCGATTAGGCGCTAAGCATAGCCAAACGCCCTGTACCACCTAGTTGTGTAACACTGGTGTTAGCACATTGAAACAAACATTTCATTCCCAAATTCATAGATTTTCTTTTTCCCCCAAACTATAAACACAAATCTCTCTCTCTCTCTCTCTCTCCAATGGCAGGGGGTCTGTACGCACCAATCAGACCCCAAACCACCTCTTCCCAATCAACCTTCACTTCAAAACTCCTTCTTCTCCTCACTCTCCTCCCTCTCTCCCTCGCTACTTTCGCTTTTCTCCTTCAATGGCGCGGCGGCGCTGTCAACGATCCCATCACTCGCTGGTCGCCTGAACAGTCTCACTTGTTTCCAGGCATGGATGTTACTTCTCCGCTTCCTACTTTAGGTCACTCGGCGTCTTCTGATTGTTCTTTACTTGCTCGTGGTGGTGGTGCTAGTGCTAGTACTAGTGGTGTTTTTCCTTATTATCGTGATTGGAAGTTCGATTACTCGGCCGATCTTAACCCTAAGGTTTGAATTACTTCTCCTTTGTTATGTGGAAATTTGTGTGTCTGTTTAAGTTTTGTGGATGATCTGATCTGTTTGTTCTTATTGATTTTGAGAGATTGAGATGATTAGTAATTTTTTTTAGGTGTTAGTGTTTTTAATTTGGCTTCATAGTGTGTTTTTTAGGTGTTAGTGTTTGTAATTTGGCTTATGTTGAACTTTGAATTGTTGATCTTAGAGCTAAGCTTCAATTTAGTTCTCTCTCTCTCTCTCTCTCTCTCTCTCTCTCTCTCTCTCTCTGTGCATCAATCTATGTATGTATCACACACACAAACATCTTTTTTTTGGATGATCTGATTTATCTGTGACAGTAAATTCGAGAAACTGTTGCATTGAAATTTTCATCTCAAGTCCTAAGCTTCAATTTAGCTCTCTCGAGTTGTAAGAATATCCAATAACATTATAGATCTTTATGCAACCATCATCTTGGTTGAAGCTTAATCTATGTGGTTAACAATTTTCGGTGAATGTATCTTGTTGATTTTTTTAACCCCACAGTATCATTAGTTTTTTTTTTTTTTGAAATAGTCGTACTTGCATTAAACTTTCTCAATAGCAATAGTACAATCAATGAACCCAGGTGCAGTATTTAACTTCCTTCTTTTCTTTTTCAGTTTAACATCATAGTTTAAGATTATTTTATATGTTTTCATACTTAAAGATATGGTATCTATATTCTCAATTTCTGTTGACCTTAAATGCATTCTTCATTTTTGATGCGACCATGCTACCCCATTTGTATCTCATGTAATTGGAGAAAATACTTGTAGATACCTTAAAGTTTGTCTTTTGTTTTATTTAATGTTAATGACCTTTTTGTGACTTATTTGATTCCATTTATTCTGGTTATAGTTTCTAGAGAAGAGAATTGGTTAGAATATAGGTCCATGTTTGATTTGCTTTAGGTGTTTATGAAATCTTCTAATTCCATATTCTAGTCAAATCAAGATCATCTATTATCGCCTTGAATTTTCGGACATCTTTAATTTTTTTTTCTATTTCTGTTACTTGATTTGGTTAGAGAAATGCTGGTGTTTGACACTTTAGATGCTTTTGATAGAGGAGTAAAATCAAGAAACGGTGGATTTTAAATGCAACTATTTTTTTTTTTTTAACATGCCTCAAAGGATGATATCTGCAATTTTGAATTAGCACCCAAAATGTGAAAGTGTTTCTAAAATTATTTTCATGGTTCTCAAGGATTTCTGCATATTCTAAGGTTATACAACATGCTTCCTTTTTTTATTACTTACGATGATTTTGATACAAGTAGTCATTCAAATTTACTGTTGCAGTAGATGGAGATTGTGACAATAACAGTATATTGCAGATGTGGTTGAATCAATAATTGTGGCTGATAACATTTAGTGGTGGCGGGTTGAATTGATCTTTGATTATGGCTGCTACCTTATACTTAGTTAATGCCAGTGTTTACGCAAGTATATACATAGATAATGAGAGAGATATTGTAAGGAGAAAGCTATGCTCTCAATTCTGTCACAGAAACAACCATATTGTTTGATATATACAAGCATTTTCTCCTATTACATGCGATACGAATGGGGTAGCATGATTGGGTTATAAATGAAGAATGTAGGCAGGAGTTAAGAACTCGGATACAATATCTTATATAAGTAGCTTTCTATAATGCTCTAACTTTATCGTGTTAAATTGGAAAAGGAGGTTAACAACTTAGAAGAACATGAATATAACAACTAAACTAGTGAGACTCTAGCAGCAAATCCTACAATTGATTATAAATTTATGTAGCATGTATGATTCACCAAAAGTTGTAAACCACAAAGATTCCGCTTCAAAAAAGATTATGGTTGCATAAAGTTCTATAATTATATTGGAGAGTCTTATGACACCGCAAAGGATATTTGTGTGTGTGTGTGTGTGTGATAGAGACTTATGGTGGTTTACCCCTACAAAGATTTTACTTCAAACGATAATAGTATCAGGTTTTAGGATGTGTGTGGTTGATACTTGATAGAGAGAATCCTTTTGGTGTCTTTACCCTATAAAGATTTTGCTTCAAACAGTATGGGGGTTTAGGAGGTATACTTGTTTTTTTGAATTAATGAATATTTGTAGAGAGTGAAATGCTAGAATTTGCAGATGCAGTTATCCCTTCTATGATCTATCACATAGAAATTGACTTCAACATTGCTATCGGATTTGGCTATGGAAATACTGGATGAATCTCCTGCATAAAATTTGATTCTTATAAAAAAAATAAAAAAATTATGTATGTGAGTTGTACAGTTGACTGATCATATTAACTTTAATCAAATGAAATTACAAAAATGAATTAAGTAGTTGAAAAAAGTACCTCCTATTAAATTTTGACTTTAATCTGGTTTTTTTAACATTCAGTCACTATAAATACACATTTTTTTATGTTGAAGTCAAAAATCATTTTAGGTCCTTGGAATTAAGCTTACCCAAACAGGTTCTTAGTTTTTGTTGGTGCTGAATAAATTTCTGGCTTTTAAAGGTCCTTGTAATACCTTGTAGATCATTTTTCAGTCAACACCGAGTCCTTTGGACTAGGATGGTATGCATCTTACTTGACTCACAAGCATAATCTATTAGATTTTAGATTCCCAACTTTAACTGGTTGAGTTAATAAAATGCATTCTTTAGATCATATTCACCCTTCCCTTCAGCAGACTTTTCACTCAACAGATCAAATGTATTATGTGATATTGTAAATTCAAGATTAGATACTCTTGATAAAATTATTTGAAATCGGTTTGAGAAATGTGTTTATCTATGACCTCATCGTGACATCTTGTACTCCTTGATGCAGATATGTATCACGACCACTACATCGGCTGGCTTAGAGCAGATTTTGCCCTGGATGTTTTATCATAAAGTTATTGGAGTTGCTACCTTTTTCCTTTTTGTTGAAGGGAAGGCTGCATCTCCAGAAGTATCTAAAGTTCTAGAATCAATTCCTGTGAGCCATCGTTTCTCCTTTTTATAGCTGGTATTTCTTTTCCCTTTATATTAACTAATGGTGACCATGCATGTGTTCTCAGGGAGTGAAAGTAATATTTAGAACCAAAGAGCTAGAAGTGCAACAAGCAAATAGGTTAGCCAATTCAACACTCTATTATAGAAGTAATTATCTGACGTTATCTATCCTTTAGATTCGTATGCTGCTGGTTGTGTTTGCAATCAGCTCTATATTAGTTTTCATCTGATGTTATGTTTTGGTGTTTACACTTTGGTGAATAAGTAAGATTTCTTTTTTTGATGTATAAACCTTATCATCTGTTTCTATATTTTTGTTATGAAATTGATATTTCCGCAACAATTTTTTTCACACCAGTAGTTCAACCATGTCAAACATTATACATGTATTACCATTATTTGTTTCTCTAATCACTGAACGATGCATTTCTCTTGTGTTGTTTACTTAAACAGTCGAATCTGGAACGAGACATGGTTGTCAAGTTTTTTCTACAAGCCATGCAACTATGAGCTTTTTGTTAAACAATCTTTGAATATGGAGATGGCTATTGTCATGGCAAGGGTATGCACATTAAGTTAGTTTTCCATTATATCTATCCCATAATGATGAAGTATATAATCTTGACCAACACCCCCCTTTACATGGTTGATTCTTAGAATTTTGGCATGGAATGGATAGTTCATCTTGACACCGATGAATTGTTACACCCAGCTGGAGCCAGGGAGTATTCTTTGAGGCAATTGTTGCTGGATGTACCAGGGGACGTTGATATGGTTGTCTTTCCAAACTATGTGAGTGATTTTGTATGCAGTTGTTGGGTGTACACTCCTTTTGATAATTAAAAATAGATGGTGTAACATTATTGTTTTCTTTATATTTGCCCTTGTACTTTGTGTCGAACACAGTGGAATTATGAACAGCCATACTCACATTAATATTTTGTTGTTTAGGAAAGCAGCGTTGAACGAGATGACATCAAGGATCCTTTTACAGAGGTATATCTCTCATGCCTTTACATTTTTCTCTGCTCAGCATCACATCACTCGTAGACACTTTGATGAGGATGAACAAAAATGTGATGGATTATTTCAGCGAGTTCTTACAGAAACAGAAGAAAGAAAAAAGAAATTCAAACTCAAATTAGTTTGCATAACAGAAAGCAAAAGGCATACCTAAATTGTTGAATTTTGAATTAACTGCCTACTTGTTAATCAATTGGAGGGGAAATTGCTCTAGAAATCATTTACTCATAATGAGATGAAATAGGATGTGAGAGACAATGATACATGGTATACAAAATTTTTAATGTAGATTCTAGAATGCATATTTATACATGCTTCTGCATATGCATATATAAGGAATACTCCATTGTTAGGAAAGAACTTGGAACAATTTAGAACCACCGGGCCCCAAGATCATAGTTGGATATGGTAGCACACTGAACTGTTAAAGATTAGCAGCCCATTTGTTTTCTGGTTATGGTCCATAGCAGAATTTCAATTCCTTACAGGCCTCCGTTGAAACTTCAACCCTCGACCTCTTATTACCAAAGAGGAGAGGGTATCCAGTAGGCTAAAGCCTATTAGCTCATTTACTTGGTCAGATTTGGAACTCCAGCCAATATAAAAACCTTTCTATGATAGTTGTGGTTAAATTTTGGCCTTGAATCTAAACTCTAAAGGCAGTTGCTAGAAAGAAGTGCAAAGCCCAATTTATGTTCCGTACAGTACTACTATTGCTTCCAATTTTCAGAATACAACTGCTTCATTGAATGGAATTGTTGGCTAATTTATCTTCAAATTTACTAAAAATTTTAATTTATATGCTTTGAGTATGATATAACGAAGTTGGCCATAATTTTTTTTTCTTGACTACATGTATTACCAAGAAAACACCTTGACTGCAAGTGTCTCATATTCTGATTTAGCTTAAACATGTCAAATGTGGTGTTTTGATGCTTTTGTTACACCCTTCTAATTTATTTGCCAGATCTTGTTTCATAATGCATACATAATGACAATCTAAGGAGTACAGTTTAGGTTGATGTATAAATGGGTGGGATAGTGTTTACTTCTGTGCTTGGTTAACTAGAACATGATGTGCTTCCGTACATGACTTCGAATTTCAGAAGATCCTTAATTGTGTGACTTGTCTTATGTAAATTTATATTTAATGTTTCGTATGATAAAATTTATTAACAAAAGTAGAACTCGTGCGAATTTAATCAAATGCAACTTAGTCATCTAAAACGCAAAAATTAAGCTGTAATTTTTATATTTGTAGGAAATGAATAAAAACAATAATGCTTTTCTTTGTTGCTAATCAACATCAATAATTTCCTTTCACTAGAGTATTTACTTAAATTAATTTTGTGCATCTTAGTGTACGGTGTTGAGTAAGCCAAGCAACCTTGCTTCTTAGGTTTTTTTAGTTCTTGTTAATCACTTCTACCGATACCTCCTTGTGTATCCCAGCATTGACAAAAATCCATGTATGATGAGGAACAAAGAATTCGAGTAATAGTTACTAATTATTATATGCCATAAATTGGTTAGTTATTATTATATTTATATTATTAGAAAATGTTTCCTTGGTAGTTATCAAGTTTCAGCATTTGAGTTTAGGACAAGTTTAGATTTATCAATATTTGATTTATTTAACTTCTGATTTGAAATCATTCTAAAGCCATCTGAACGTTGAAATTAATAGTTAATTGTCATTTTGAAGGCTTTCGCCGACTATATCGCTTCTTAATTCTGTAAACCCTTATTTAGAGTCCTTTGCATATTTTCTGACCTTTTCGTGATCTTTCCTGCATCAAGTTGTATTGAAGCCTCAACTTTTATCCTGTTTCTCAAGTTGTTTTCAGTCAAATCCGTAAACTATCTTTAATTTTTGTAATGAGTATGTGTAGTTATTCTTATCGTTAGGAACATGACCAAGTTTTTGTCATGTGTAGGGTATATTGAAAAGTTTCATACCTATATTATCTACATCACAATCATTGCATTGTTGTGATTCATTCAATTAAACCTTAAACTCCTGCCCTGAAATGTTTAACTTTATACTCTTGCATGGAGCTTGATTTTTAGAAATTTGGATGAACTTTTGTTGCATCTGTTTCTGTAAATAACAATTTTTGTTGTGTAAAATATCAATTACTGTAATGATTGCTGCTTTCTCGTATTATGAATCACTGATAATAGGAGAATGGGTGCTGCCTCTTGGGCCTGAAATATCCTTTGGTGAGGCTCTCCTAGATTGTTAGTTCCATCGAGCATCTTACATTGCAGGAACTATAATGTTTTACTGTTTATTTTACACTTATTAGCCTTACTAGATATGACTCATGTTGTTTTTTGCTAAAAGCAATAATTTGATTGAAAGTTGGAATTAGTGTTTAATTTTAATGCCTTTTTTTGTTGTATCTGTGTATTAACAGATATCCATGTTCAAGAAGAACTACGACCATCTTCCAAAAGATACTTACTTCGGTTTGTATAAAGAGTCGACCCGCGGGAATCCAAATTACTTTTTAACTTATGGCAATGGAAAATCTGTTGCTCGGATTCAGGATCATCTCCGTCCCAATGGTGCTCACAGATGGCACAACTACATGAAAACCCCAAAGTATGATAATTGTATTAATAGATATCTTGTGTTAGCTGCTGTGGTGTACACTGTGCACATTATTTAATTAATGTGTCACATTTTTTTTTTTTAATGTTTGGAAGTGATTGTGAAAGAGCAGTATTTTCATAGCCTGTACTATAATATAAAATGATCCCCATATAACCTTTGGCAGAGAGATCAAGTTAGAAGAGGCTGCTGTTCTACATTACACATATGCAAAATTTTCAGATTTGACTTCTAGACGAGATCGATGCGGTTGTAAGCCTACGAAGGAGGATGTCAAAAGATGCTTCATGTTGGAGTTCGACAGAGCTGTAAGCCCTCTACCTCACTCACTCAGACACACACAATCTCTCTTCAAGTCAAGAAGGGCTTTTTTTCCCTTTAATAAATTTGATATTGGAGTACCAGATACCTGCGAGTTCAACTCAAATAGTGTTAAAACAAAAAAAAAAAGTAGGGTCTCTTTTTTTCCAAAGTCTTAAGTACTGTTTGTATCTCAATTTATCTTCAGGATATTAGGTTTTAAATTGATTATCTCATCTATGTTTTGAAAAGTAAATGCTTTTCTTTTACTCTTTCGTTACTCAATTGATGTGATGAAGTGACAAGCCGATACTACAGTGATGTTAGATCTTTCCTAAGTAAATTGGCTTCATGTGTTTTACCATCCCGGCATCCCCAGAGCCTGTTTGGTTTGTTTATGCCATTAGAAAATTTTAGATTATTAGATTTTAGTTCAGACATCTGATATTACAATTTCAAAAATTTTTCAAGTAATTGGTATTGTTCAAGAATTGCTAGCACAGTCATATGTCTTCAAATCAATACTGCTTTGATTTGTGGACGTGCTGGGTAATTATATGCTGAACTTTAAAGCTAGTTATTTTGGTCTAGTGGTGTGTTAATTTTTTTAACTAATTTTAAATGGCTCAGTTGACTACATGTTTAGTACAACTTGTTTCCTAATATTCGGATATATGATGCAGGCATTTATTATTGCTTCGACTGCGACAGAGGAGGAAATGTTAAGCTGGTAATATAAATGGCAGAAATTTAGCAAATATACACTTCACTTCATCTGTTCACTGTAAAATAATGTTTGAAAGTATTCCTTAAAACTTATTTAACTCTAAACACGGAGTGCCTACAGTTTAAATGTCATTTCTGTGCACCTGATAGACTTCCATTTTCTGTAGGTATCGGGAACATGTTGTATGGACAGACAAGACCGTTAATCTGAAACTAATGAGAAAGGGGATTCTAACCCGCATATATGCTCCCATGGTAAGCAAAAATAAAGAATTTTTATGATGAAATCTTAATAAGATATTTATTATGACCTGATCACCTCGACAATGCTATTATATCAAGTAAGATAGTTATAGCATGCCAGCATGGTGAATCTGGGTACTTGCATACTAGTATGATGTGGTAAATTTTTTAAGGTGAACGTGGTATGTAATATATCTGGAAGAGGTGCTATTTAAAGTTATGAAGTTAATTGTGTTATTTTATTTCTTGTCGCTAGTGAATTGTAGGTTGTTATGGTGCACTATATCGGCATGATAATAGATTGTATACCTCTGAAAATAACTGATTTGTGATTATGTTAATCTGTACAATCAAACTTCAGATGTCTTCAGTATCAGAAATTCCTTTATTATTGTTTATGTTACATATTTTTTATATTTGGGTTTTTTATTTTTTTATAGGTCATTGTTCAAGGTTTACGGGAGTCTGGTGTGTTCAGCTCTGTTATTGCATCTGCCCCATCGACTCTCTCAAAAGACAAATTTTTGGCATCTGTTGAGAGTAGTAATTCATCTAGAGGTGCTGCTGTGGAGATGGTGGCAAGAAAAATTGGCAAAAACAAAGAATCTCATGCAACTGCAAGGAAGGCTCTAGAGGCTGTAGACGATACGATCCATGAAGCTGCGGTGCCGCCATTGTCACCCCCGGGCATTGATGGTGAGTCACTATTCTAAGCATAATGGTTTCCATTCACAGTTTGCTGCTGCTACTTCCTCCTTAACATGGTAGAGATTAAAATTCTCGATATTACTTTGGAAAGGACTAGGAAAGAAAAAGTAGGCTGATTGTTGTTTGGAGGTCATTCTGCTTCAGTTATGTCGGTTCCCGATCATTACCCAAGCGCTGACGTATATCGAGGTAGATATGTGAAGAGATATAGGAATAGCAAGGGTTTCGTCTTCTTTTTCTTTTTGGAGGGATGTGGGAATTGGGGAAGGGAGATGGAATGGGGTAGAACGGAAAAGGGGGAGATTGTGACCGTGTAACATTTTGTATAGTATAGTTTCCCCATACTGTTTTTCTTGTTAATCCATCATTGTTATTTCATATAGTTGCTTATTAAACGATTTAGGTTCATACATACTGATTGCCCTGTTTTCGTAATCTTGTGGCCTTAATGAGCTTCGTCATTTTTGTCTCCTCATTTTGGGTGGCCATAGTTTCTCTTTGTTTATAATTCATTTATTTTTATTGTAATATACTATACAGATATGCATATTCATGGAATTATTATATATATGTTGACTCATCTTTGAAGTTAAGAATTTATTATTAAAGAAAAAAAAATAATGTACTCGGTGTAAAACTTACAGTTAACACACAAGAATTATAATTTGGTAGTTTGAAAATATCGATATACTGACAAACATAATGTAGTTATTGTCTGAATACCAAGGAGAAAATGAGCAAAATATCTCATTTTTTTTAATGTTTATTTGTTCAAAATACTCATTTTCATAAATACTAACCAAAATATCCATTCAGGTACTCTATTAGTAAAGCATTGGACGTTCAGACCTGAGTATCTGACCTAAGTATCCGATCTAAGAGTCCTGGAATATGTTCCTAATACTTCTCCTATGCTATGACTTCTCCTATACTACCGAATATAGATATTTTAATCATATGCTGAAAATAAGATATTTTTGACCTTCACCAGTTCACCCAATAGCCAATACTAACATATTCGTAGAATTGTCTTAAAAAAAAAGAAAAAACTTAAGAGCTGTATATGTTTTTGTTCATTCCTGACTGATGGTAATCTTTTTAATAATTCAACTGTAATAAACCGGTACCCAAAATTTAAAATAAAATTGAAATATATTAAAATAAGTGTCTACTTAGATTGTCCTATACACTTTTCATTACAGTTTAAAATAAAGTTGGTTTGGCAACATTCTGATATATAAACGTATAAATATGTACTTCAGCATCAGTACATTATGCGACATAAACGTATAAATATGTAAAAAAATTATTTAGTTCAATGCAATGTTTTCTCGGCCATGATATTTGACCAAAAAAAAAAAATTAATAAGAAGAAGAAGAAGAACTGCATTTGACAGTAATATACTTCGAGAGTCGGAGAGAGGTTTTTCGGCACATCGAAAGCCAATGAGATTGCAGATAGTTTTTCTTTTTAGAGTTTAGTTTTTTTTTTTCGACAAGATTTGTTTCTAGACTTTCGATGTTTTGGTAATTGGGTTGGCTTTTCTTGTTTTGTCTTTGCTTCTTGTTTGTGTGTCTTAGTATCGATCTGTCTCAAATTCTCAATAATTAAATTAGAAGTAGGGGATAATGTACCCTGTAAGGCTGTTACTTGTCTTTTGTGTAGCTACACTGCCTTAAAATAGAGCTAATGAATCTAAGGTTTGAAAAAAAAGAGTTGGTTAAGCTTATTATCTTCCATACATTTTTGTTGACAAGTTGATTAAAGCAACATATGTAACCATTACCTATGGGTTTGAATGTTCAGATTTCAGCTTCAAGCCACATTTAAGATTCAAGCTGCGAGTTAACTCAATAGTGAATTGCACCTTCTATGTAGTTCTATAAAGATGAAGTGTATGCGCAACATGCCTAAAATCTTAAGCGATTAAGCATATCATATAAAATCTCCTTAAGCGGTTATCTATAGTGTATGCGCAACATGCCTAACCTTAAGCGGTTAGGAGAATATTGTTAAAAAGTCCCCTCGATGCGAATATCATATGACTTGAACTTCAAGTCTTGAAGAGTAGAGCAGTGGTTTCACCGTTTCACGTTTTGGCAAGTGTGTTAGTACTGGAATTTTTTTTTTTGTCAATCTGTAATTTTTTTTAGACGTGTTGCTGTTCTGGTTTATAATAACACCACGTGACCACCGGGTCAAAGAGCTCCTCAACCATGTTAAGTTATCAAGTCTCCCAAAAACTAAAGTATGGAGAATGACTTAACATAACATGTATCTAATATGCCTATGTTGTTCTAACCTGGGTTATGAATGATTTCCGAGACTGCAGGATGTGAAATTTTCTAAACTCTGCAGATGGATCAAACTTACACGTACACCAACAAAGATTATTGATAATTGTATTGCCAGATACAATTGTCCAAAAACTTTGTTATCTATAGGGTGGACGGCCACTCATGTTATCACAAACATAAGAACATGTAAGAGGTCCCATAAAACACAAAATTCCCAATAATTCATGAGAACTTTCCCTCCACAAACATTAAAGGAGATTAGGAGACCATCTCTTTTCATATTCGGTATTTATCTCAAGACCCACATGCTCAAACTTTCATATTAATCATGTGAAAGATGAGAAATGTGACTAATCTTACAAAAGATAACTATCGATATAATTATGTCAAAAATATTAATAAGAAAAAAAATTGACTGCCACTTGGCTTTTATAAGCAACAGGCAATGGAGCACTTCGGAAGGGTTTTAGGTGTTGGCAGTGCTTTTTTATCAATCTGTTCTTCGCACTTTGGGATCCAAGTGAAATCTCATTAGAGCACCTTTCTGGCATCTGATAATTTAGAAATGAAGATTCTGAATTTAAGACTGTTCTTCTGACATACTCCTAGGAAAGTGCCGGTAAATGCTCTATCAGATATCAAAAGTGACTGTTAAAAGTAATATTATTGTACTTGCAGATTAATGACCCATCTTAAAACCCCCACGAGATGGTTGCTTCATGAAAAGTGATGGTTCTGCAATGGCAAAGAAGAGCTGGTTTAGTGTGTTAAAGAAGTTTTTCTCCGTAGCATCACATTCAAACCGAGATAAGGTAAATAGTTCACATACATTACGTGCTGACTTACTCTGTTTGTACATTAAAAAATCCTGATTATTACTATGTTTGAGGCAGAAAAGGAGATGGATGTTTGGAAGAATGTTTATCAAACCTCATGCCGCGATTTCAGTTCCACGGCTATCTCAGGAAAGTGTAATAAGTGAACTAGAGCTAGAGCACAGCAAGAATGCATATTATATGGATGTATTGACAGCTGATCCTGCTGCTGTACTTGTTAGATCTCCTGAAGTTTGCGAAAAGGAACCACGAGAGTTCTTTGCCATCAATACTGAATGTGATACTCCTCCACCTACGCCTCAATGTGAGATGGAAATTCAAGAGTTCGCTGCCATCAAAATTCAAAAGGCCTTCCGAGGTTACCTAGTAAGTTAACAATTTTATACACTATGCCGCAACAACTACAGACTAGGACGCTTCAATTTACATGTAAATTATAAACTGCTCCTCTAATTCGAATAATATAAATTCAAACTAGATATAATCTCTGTTGTAATAGACCCTAAAATTGCATGAAGTTGATGATATGACTTCAGCCATTCCAAGTAGTTAAGTACAACATCTAACTGGTATAGATTTTCTCTTACAAGTCTACTTCGTGTGCTATAATTGTTTAAAAGAAAAAAAAATTGGGAAAATAAATCCAAAATTGTGCATTCCTTTATGCAATACTAAATGCTATTCAGGCAAGAAAAGCTCTGAAGGCATTAAAGGGACTAGTGAAACTTCAAGCTATCGTCAGAGGTAGAGCTGTTAGACGCCAAGCTATTGTTACTCTCAACCGATTGCAATCAATTGTTAATATCCAGTCTCAGTTCTGTACGAATAGAAGCCAGACGACAGATAAAACTCATTGTTTTCAACGGAACAAAGAATTTCAGGACATAAAGGTACTACTTTACCGTTAAATCCTTCCTCTTTGCTTGATCATTCGAATTTTGGAACTCAAAACGGCTTAAATGGATTTGTAGATGGATTTTAACAGTCAGAAAAGACAGGATGAGGGTCTTTTGACAAAGGAAGAAGAGAATATTCTATGTTCAACCAGGAGAATGGCTGCTATCAAAAGAGAGAGGTTGAAGGAGTACTCTTTTAGCAACAGAGTAAGCTTCATATTCCTTTTCACCGTTCCTTGCAGTAGTGTCATAAATACGATATTCAGAGAAGAATGAATACATGGATAGCTATTGAAGAACATGAATAAAATGTAAATTTCAAGATATTTTGAAAACTGCAGAGGTCAGCTGAACTAGAACTTAACAAAGTTGATGGAAGATGGAGATACTGGTTACAACAATGGGTTGACACCCGAATGGCTGATACTGAAGATCTCCAAGATGTGGCTGCCATTTTCCAATCAAAAGCAAAAGGAAAAGAAGAATCAAGAAGCAGACTGACGAAGTCAAGAACTACAAGGAAACAATGCAACAATGACAACGAATTAGACATTATGCCAATGGTAAGACCATTACGTTATCCCAAACACCAGCCCATTCAAGAGGATGGCAATTTTATCAGAGGAAAATCTCCGGTAGTTCCAACTTACATGGCTGCTACTGAATCTGCAAAGGCTAAAATAAGGTCAACAAGTTCACCAAGACCAAGGCCAGTACACTTTGATGCTCAATCAGAAACACTTTCTCCATATAAACATAAGATATCTCCTATCTCTTCTATTAATAGTGAGGTGACAACAATCAGCATGCTTGCTAATTCTTGCACTGGATTCGTACAAAAGACAACCGGTTCCAAAGGGCAAGTAAGATCCAAGAGAACTCTGAAGTATTTGAGCATTGATTAAGAATGATGCACAAGAAAATGAACTTGGATTATCCATTGTTTTACATATGAAAGATTGATCTGTATTCTTTTGTTCAAAAAGAGTTAATTCTGGATATGATTTTGCACAAACATTATAATCGTCAAAATATTCCAATTCAATAAAAGATCAAACTGCACTTCTAACACTTTGGTGATGCATCATATCGTTATTAATTGGGATGTTCACCAGGCATCATTAGCTGATTCCAACGCAATAGTACCAAAGTACTTCAATTGCCAAAAGAAAGTAATGAAGCTACCAAAATGCTACTGGAAAATAAACAAAATCGCCAAACCACCGCAAAATTATATTACTAACCACCGAAATGCAAATTAATATTTTCGACAAATCTATATCATATGAACACACCAACTAAATTCAGATACCCAATACGAGAATCTAGCTTCTAAGGCCAAACAAGACATTTCTTTGATACAGAATATCTTAATATCACAAACTACATGTATGTATAAAATTAAATGAATAAAAAAAATAACTATCTAAACTCTAAAGTCCATTCTCAAGGACTTAGAAACAGTCTCATGTGTCGAATCAGGCGCCTTTCGCTTTCGAGAAATAAACGTAGAAGCTAATATTTGTGCAACAGGGGTAGCATCAAGATTCTGAAACTGGGGAATTGGAGCTGAAATTTGATTGTTGAACAAATGGGTAATGTCCCTTAAAGGCTTCCTCAACTTTCTCTTGTTTTTCGATATAGATTTAACACTTGAACAGAATACAAAATCTGGGCTTTTGTTAGATTGAGTTGCCAAGAACAATGTTGATGGAGGGATGTTCTCTTTGTTATCAATGAGTTTACAAACAGAAACACCCTCCATCTCTTTGGTTTACTTTGATGCTGTATGTATATCTGTAGTTGAAATGAATTGTATTGAGATAGTGAGTAAACATAATATGTATATAAATAGAGTACATGTTTGGAGGGGTGGTTTTGGTTTTGGAGGGATGAATTTTTTTTAGTGCTTGAAAATTTAGTAGGCTCTGAAATTTTATTTGGGAAGGGAGGGACAAGAAGATTTAAGAATGTTTGGTCTTAGAAAACTTGAAATTTCGATTTGGGCGGGCGGCTTTGTTTTCTGCATTTTGGTTTCGGGGGTTGGCCAAATTTTACATGAAACTTGATTTGCGCGCTACGTTAATGTTAAGTTTTTGACTACTTTCATTTTGGGAATTTAGCTTCATTTGAGCTGCGGAGGGGCATGTTTGGTACTCCCTCCGTCTTTTTTTGTTTTTGTTGTTTGAAATGTCGGGATTGTTCATAATATAAGATAAATTACTAATTTTTGTCTAATCTATAAGACCAAATATAGTCATTAATGATTTTATTGGATGATTCATATTTATGAGTACTTTAATACAGTAAAGTTTTTATATTTAATACTAATACCAAATTCAAGATATTAACAATCAAAAGTATACGTTGGCAAACGTGTCCGGTCAAAACAGAAAAAACATTTTGGAACGGAGGGAGTAGTAAATAAATTTATGGACCTTTTGTAGTTCTACTTGAAAGTTTCTATCTCTTATTTAAGTTTGCGTTTCACTCCGCATAAATATATAATATTTTTTTTTGTAAAGCGCATAAATATATAATATTGTGTGAGAGAAAAAAAAACAAAATTTGTACTGCTTTTCCGTTTAATTTAATTCCAATGTAATAATGTCAAGTAGAACTAGCTTTGTAACTCATGCAAGACACGAACAACCTCTAGCATCACATGCAATTATATATATATATATTCTTGTGAAATGTTACATTAGCTATATATTAATGACATATTATTATTAATATAATATAGGAGAGATAATTTAGTAATTTCATGATAATTAGATTGTTTCTCGATATATTAATAATGAGCTTTCTAATATATCAAAAACTATTGTCTACTATAATGGTAAGTAATATTTTTCCTAAGTTAGAGGTCAAGGGTTCAATTCTCTTTATTACATTAGCGATATATTATTGAAATGTTATTATTAATATAATTTAGTAATTTAGTAATTTCATGATAATTAAATTGTCTCTCGATATGTTAATAATGAGTTTTAAAATATATCCAAAACTATTCTCTGGTATAGTGATAAGTAATTTTTTTCTAAGTTAGAGATCAATTGTTCAATTCTCTTTATGAACAATTTTTTATAATTAATATAATATATGAGGGTTGTCTCACGATATATTAATAGTGAGTTTTAGAATATATTCAAAACTCATATCTAGCATAGTGGTAAGGATTCTCACTTACAATATATTTATGTTACTTTATAATTAAACTAGCGTAGAAGCCCGTGCAAGGCACGGGCCTGTTAATAAATTGTTAAATTAAATTTTCTATTAGTTATATTATTTATTTATTTTAATTAATTTTATTATTTGTTTTTAAAAATTTTAGTTTTAAACTCATTTATACATTTTGAAAAAAATATTTATTGACCAATACAAATTCTTTATTGAATATATAAAAATAAATATCTTATTTAAAAGATAATTAATAAATTACATGTATATTATGAGCTTATATCTATGATTATTATATATTTTAATTTTAATTTTAATTTATGACTAAATTATATTTGTTATAATTTAATGTATTTATTGTAAAAAGTTCTATTTTACAATTTTTTTAATTTTTTACACAAATTTACTACTCCAATCTAATTTCTTATTCTTAAATATATATTTTTTCAAACCCATCTATTTAAGTGTATATATTGCAATTGATTGATTATTATATTTTGTATAATTACATATTATGACCTCACGTTAATATTTTCTTTTTCTGGCAATCACAAATTTTTGCGGATTTCCACGACCTCTCGTGAATAGCCACTTTTACTCATACTCGCAATCTATAAATGTGATTATATATCATGAGATTACTAGTACAATATCCAACAATGACATAAATTCGTTATTATCTTATATAATATTAATATCGCAATTAATCAAAACTCAATTGCATATTTTATTTTAA
Organism: Kitagawia praeruptora; assembly: GCA_037693485.1. Classification (NCBI taxonomy): domain Eukaryota; kingdom Viridiplantae; phylum Streptophyta; class Magnoliopsida; order Apiales; family Apiaceae; genus Kitagawia; species Kitagawia praeruptora. The sequence goes on along the minus strand of CM075351.1, from coordinate 136,975,054 downwards.
TATTAAACACATTTCAAGTCTAAATTTATTATATATTATTTGTTTTTTTTAATTTTTTTTAAAAATTTGTACTGACAAAAATTTTGAATTCAACTTCATGAACTTCATTTCTCATATTTAAAAAATTATTAATAAATAACTCACATATGATGGTGTGACAAAAAAACACATATATAATGCATTTATTACATGAAAAGTAAATATATGATAAAATGGGTGAGGGTTTGTGCATTAAGATTTTTAAAAGGAAGATTAAAATCTAAGTAGATCAAGTGGTCATAATAACAAACTATGTATCATGTGGTTGCTGGTTTGATACCCAATGAAGACAAAAATATAAACTTTTTTTAACAAAACTTTCTAAATAGTGGTACATACGTAATTATACAAAATAAAAGGGCATAATAGTCATTTCACAGTCACAGCCATTAAAAAGGCAAACTTTGCCCTTGTGTTGCCTTATTATATATTATTTTGTTTTTTTTTAATTTTTTTTAAAAATTTGTACTGACAAAAATTTTGAATTCAACTTCATGAACTTCATTTCTCATATTTAAAAAATTATTAATAAATAACTCACATATGATGGTGTGACAAAAAAACACATATATAATGCATTTATTACATGAAAAGTAAATATATGATAAAATGGGTGATGGTTTGTGCATTAAGATTTTTAAAAGGAAGGTTAAAAACTAAGTAGATCAAGTGGTCATAATAACAAACTATGTATCATGAGGTTGCTAGTTCGATACCCAATGAAGACAAAAATATAAACTTTTTTTAACAAAACTTTTTAAATAGTGGTACATACGTAATTATACAAAATAAAAGGGCATAATAGTCATTTCACAGCCATTAAAAATGCAAACTTTGCCCTTGTGTTGCCTTATTATATATAGTAATAGATGGTAAGAGGTAAAAAATCCCACTTCTAAGTTAGAGGTAAGAGGTTTAATTTTCATTAGAAACAATTTTTTTTATCATTCATATAATATAGAAGGGGTAATTTAGTAATTTCATGATAATTAAATTGTCTCACGATATATTAATATTGCGTTTTATAATATATTCAAAATTAATGTAGCATAGTGATAAGGAATCTTCATTCTAAATTAGAGGTCAGTGATTTAATTCTTATTAGGAACAATTTTTTTATTATTAATATAACATATGGGGTTGTCTCGCGATATATTAATAATTTGTTTTATAATATTTTCAAAGCTATTGTGTAGCCTAATGGTAAGAAATCACCCTTCTAAATTAGAATGCTTTAATATTATATATGAGGATTGTTAAGGGTACAATTCTTTCTAGAAACAATTTTTTATCATTTAATAATATATATAAGGGTTGTCTCACGATATATTAATGATGAGTTTTAAATTATATTCAAATCTCATGTCTAGCATAGTGATAAAGACTCTCACTTTTAATTTAGAGGTCATGGGTTCAATTTTCACTAAAATCATTTTTTATTATTAATACAATATAGTAGCTGAGGTGGCATCTAAAACCCCTAGTGTGCTATTAATAATGGAGTAATAGATTTGAACTTACCAAAAATCCTTCCTAATACTTCATCCATAAATCATTCGTAGTCTTTCATTTTTCTTTCACTCTTCCAATTTTTCTTCTATAATTTATGGCATATTTGGAACTTAGAAATTATGTAAAATTCTGAATTTAGCCGAATGACATATTTTGATAATCAAAATTTACATTTGAACACCAAACTATTAGAAAATAATTTAAATTTCTAATTTTAAACTGACAACTTAATTGAATTATTTTTTATTTTAGTCGGAGCATCATATACGTTGATATTGCACAACAAATTAGTGTCAATCTTAAAGATTGCATTTTGCAATTGGATATATACTGCTAAGGTCCATCGATCAAAATTTTCTATCACTCCCTTAACTTTAAAGCAAGAAGGCATATCCCCGTTTATATCAGTTAAATTATTTGTGAAATATTCAATTTTAGTTTATAAAATATTTATATTTAGCTCGATAATATCAAGCCGAATTCGACCTCCAATTATTTGAATATTTCAGTAAAATGACCCTGATTTTGAAATCACTTAACTTTGCAAGCCTAATTAAACTTTTATTATTCTTAAATTTTATATGCTAAAAATATATATTTATAAAATATAATTTATATATTTAATCGAATTGAACTCGAGGCAAATCGTGATGAAATCAATTTAAGAATCAAGTTTCAACACATTAATTTTTTTTAAGAGCCAAGTTTCAAGTCGAGTTTCAACACATTAATCTTTTTAAGAGCCAAATTTCGAGTTTAAAATTCAAACTTGAACTTGAGTTTCAAACGAATTCAAACTCGAACTTGAACTCTCTATTTCAAGTTCAAATTCAGGCGTAATGCCGTTAGATTTCAGTGTAATCAAATTGGTGTACAGCTAAGGAAGCCACATACAAATTAGAATAACAAGGAAATTATCATTGGGAGGAAATCACATGAAGCCTGGTCGAAGCGGAGGTGTCCCAGGGTGGAAGTATGAAACCTGGTCGAAGCGAAGGTGTCCCAGGATGAAAGTATGAAGCCTGGTCGAAGCGGAGGTGTCCCATGGTGGAAGTATGAAGCCTGGTCGAAGCGGAGGTGTCCCAGGGTGCAACTTCATTAGAATTCACCTATTGGGTACGAGTTCATTGGTTTCACATGCTGGCTGCAAGTTCATTGGCTTCAACTACTGGCGGCAGGGGCATTGGTTTTATTCAGAGATTTTGAAGATCTGGTGCGTGAACCTCTAAAGAATTTGATGCTTGAAGTATTCATGGAATTGGTTTGGGTGGATTCAGATATTGGAATTTTGAAGAAACCTTCGCATTAGGCACCCTCGGGTAGGGATTCAGTAAGACCTCTTTCAGGTTTAGGAGAAATATAACAGCCTATTAGTTACATGTTAAGGAACTCGGGGGTAGTGGATGTACGTACCTTCTAGGTGGAAACCTTTTAGGTATGAACCTCTTAGGTATGAGATTCCCCGGGGAGGATTGAGTTGGATTTTAAAGGTACAACTGGGTGAACCCCTAGGTCTTGAACGTACCCTTAAGCAGACAACTTTGCACATGACATATGCACGAATAAAGGTTCAAGGATTCAAGTTGAGGAAGGCTTACATGTTATGAGGGAAGGAAATCTGGTGGCTCAGGGGGTAACTTAGTTCCCCATGGAAGAACGTGCAAGATGGAAAAGAGGTTCTCATCATAAACCCAGCAGGAAGGAGCTTCAACCTTGTGCTTTCAATGGTTGAACACTGGTCTAAATCGACATGGTGAAAACAAAGATAAGTTCTACTTTCATTCCTTTACGTATTCACTATCATGCATGTTTTCTATGCAGACAAAGAAATCTTCATAGCATCTAGCACGTTTTATATGCATGCATGTTTTCAAATGATGAATCATTATCTTCTATCACGCATAAACATATGTTTATCTGAATGCGCGTATCACATGATTTCAAACTTGGATGGATTTATACACAAAGGGTTATCATGGCATACATTTACTTATACCATGCATGGGTTTTAAAGAAATGTTTTCAAACTTGCTGGCCGAAGCTATCAAGTAGGTACCTAGGCACGCTATATGCCCCATAATGTAACCACTTGGAAAGACATAGCAGCAATTGAGGAGGTCTACATGGCTTTCCATTGGTCCCTCTTGTGATACGTATATGGGATCACTTATAACTTACAACGCTCAGAGGATCCCAATGTTTTTTGGGAAAGGTCTGGAAAATCCCACGATGCTGGGCATCATAGGGGAAGCCCTCAAAATACTTAACAACATCTTGGGAGGTCCATTGTGATAGGTTCGTGGAAATCTCTAAATATTGTGGCAAGTGTCTTGAAGAGTGCGCTCGCCAAGGCCCTACATGAGTGCGAAAGCAGCAACGGATTTTCATATGCAATATCACTTGGACTCGCATAATCATACTTGCATCTATGCATTATATATGTATGTGATGTGTGCATTATATATGTGAGCTACTTAGCTCATGCCACTAATCACCTTTTTTTAGTTGTCTTGATAGTCCAGGATCACGGAGGGGTGAAGTTATTTGCAACAATGGAGGTTTCGTGGCTTCATCCACAAGGGTTCACACATGACGACCAACTTCACAAAACGAAAAATATCTATATATATGTCGAGAATTAAGGATAGGGTTTTAAAGGCAGGAGGTTGAGAGCTGGTAAATTAAAATTATAAGGAATTTAAGAGACTCCATTTTACGATTCAAAAAGGGTACGTATGTGAAAGCATTATGTTTTCTGTTTCTTACGCCGAGTTAGCTCATGTAAGCTTGGAAGCATGATGTGGAAGCTATGTATTCCTCTGAGGAGATAAAGAAGGATTGGAACTTGTTAACACAAAATCACGCAAGCGAACGTGGTCACAAGTAATATAGATATAAGTCAAGTTCGTTCCCACAGAGATCTGGTTTAGGTTTCAATTCAGTTATTGTACCTATGCAACAATGTATGGTTATTACTCACTACTAAGACAATTAACAAATTTGGATTTTGATTAACTAAATTTAACTAAGATGCAAATTAATAAACTAAGAATTAATTAACTAATGAGAATTTAAATCGAATTACTTATGCGAGAGAAAATATGGGATCCTAACTTCATTAAATACTTCGCTTAGATCTGACGCCTTTAATCACTATATGCAAAGGTTATGATATCTGATCGGACAACACAGAACAAGTACACGCTACCTCTCAGTATACGTATACCAAACTACCCATACATCCACAAAAGAGATAGAAGATGAATAGACACCAATTATGCTTACCCTATATCTCTATAAGATTTGAAAACATAACGGTTGAAGAGCAAGTTATCCATAAAGATCACACAGGGCAGCATAAAATAGTTCAAATTATGCTACAAATCATGATGTCAAACATACATCAACTTATCCTATGCTAGCATGGCAAGTTCTAAATCTCAAGATCCACTCTCACTTCACAAGAGATTAACAGATTAGATGTTAGCTACACATCTAACAATTAAGTACAACCATACGAGGATATCAATTATACATCACACACAGATATTTAAAGCATCAAAATACTAAACTCCATAAATAAATCCGTTAGAATCCCATGACAACGATTAGTTCATAATAGAACCGTTCGTCATCATGGGATCTGATGAAACCATGGTAAATAACAAAGTCTGAATGTAAATAATAATATTAGAGTATGAGTTTTAAAAACAAATCCGAAAACTGGAATCCAAAGTACTCCTAAGAAAAGAATACAAAAGATGAAGTAGATCTTGATTCCGTTGCTTGTCACGAGCGGTTGTGAATCCTTCTCTGCTTTTCTCTCTTGTGTCTCTAAATTCTTGTACGTTCAAGGATGTTAGAACGTGTTTATATAGGCCCTAGAAGTCTTTTCCAGCAAGAAAAGTCCTAAATTACAACTTAAAATCGAAATAGGAGAAAAATCTTCTTTCCTAGTTCCCTTGTGCCTCAGTTTCCTCCTTCGTTTTTAGTAACAAAATGGCATTGTTCCAGAAAGAGGCAGCGATCCTGCGCCACATTGGAGCGCCCCTACGCTGTCCAGACTGTTTCAGGCGCCCCAACGCTGCTATATATTGCAGCCGCGATATTAATTCCTACCAGATTCTATTTTTTTATTTTCTTCATTTTGCATCCTTTTTCTCCCGTTCCTTTTGCAAATGCTTCCGTGCTTCATTTCTTTGACTCCAAATCTCCCAAGAATTGTAGGGAAACCTTCGTTCTTCATTAAAAACTTGAAATCCACACCAAAAAATCAACATAAACCGCTAACCCTAGCCGGCGATTCTCAAACCTGCATAACTAGACGAAACACATCAAAAATACAATAAACTTGAGGCCAAGTGAATCAATTTAAACCGATATGGATCGCTCCAAGTGGATATAAAATCCACTTCTCACACCCCCAAATTTAAACCGATGCTTGTCCTCAAGCATAAAACAAACTCAATACTACCTAATTAGTACCACTTCCGTAGGTGATCACGGTTGCATTTGGCATATGCAACAAGCCCTTTAAACCCCTAGGCAGCCCTAGTGGACGAGTGAGGTCTCGTGAGGGCCTATAGCGAATGTACCCACAGAATCCATCTAACTAAACAATGCAATGCATAAATACAACTAATATGAAAATGCAATGATCCCCTTAAACTAACCAAAACCAACTATCAAGCAAATATCTCAAAGAATGCAACTAAATCTAAATAGCGCTCGACTAAGTCCCCATAATAGAAATGTGCGTGGGTGTGATGCTCATCAGATATACTCCTAACACTAGATCAAAATCATACCGATTCTTCGCCAAGACAATCACAAATTTATAAATAAAATAAACAGTAAACACTTCATAACCTAGGAACACCTCCATCATCATTCAAGTTAGACAGGAATTCATGCTTTATTACTAACTACTACTACACATAATACTATTTACAATAATGCATGCTTATTTAACCGTGCAATGGATGAGACCCCAAAAGGCTTATACAATATTACCCATGTAGCGAGCGTTAGGTTAGTGGATCCCAGACTATAAAAGCCTTAGGTCACTAGGTACAAAGTCCCCTAGAACTTAATTGCTCGAGTATTAAAGAGCTCACCCTGGTTAATTCTGCATATAAACATTCACATAACTTTTTTTTTTCAATTTTTTTCTCTTTTTTTTTTCAATGCAATCTGGAATGAGTATTCTCATCCAACCCTAGACTACTCATAACAATATGAGCCGGCTACTAGCCATTTGACGCCTAGCCATTATTGATAAATACAACAACTAGCATGTAATTCCTGGTTTCCCCAAACTTAGACTTAAGTGCTCCTACGCCATCAAGGTAATAACGAAAATTCTAAATATAAACAAGTGATTAAATTTAAAACAACCAAACAAGCATGACCTCAACCTAGGCCAAAAGCAAACGATGAGACTGTGTAAAAATTTTGTTTCTGCATCATGCAAGTCAATTTCATAGGAACTATAAATCAACCCTCTATTCATCATTACCACGCTCAAAAAGACATCAACCTACCAATCAGAATTAGCTCATCCTAAGGGATCATGACATATGCATGCTATGCAAATGCAACTAAATGAACTCACATGGTATACAAAAACAAAACAACAGAATGTCCTACATGAAAAAAACATGCAATAATACGAACTGTTAGGAATATGTTGTAGTTGATGATAACTTAACATTCAAGCAAAATTGTATAAAGTCAAGTTTTGTAACTGTCAACGGATAAGACTTTATAACTCTATTCGTTGACAGGTAGCTCATCAATGGATGAGGTTTTGTAGCATACTGCAATATCTCTATTTATCAGTTGATAGTGTTTTGATGTGGTATATTTTTAAGTTCGTTCACAGGGAGACAGGTTTTATCAATTTCAATTTAATTGTCACGAATTTTATATTAAAAACAATTATTAAGAATTTTAATATAACTAAATAACGCAAATAAATGTGTTTTAAAATCGATTAACTAAAAGTCTAGGGCGATCAGGTTCACCATGTTTACACCGAAACAAATTATATGGATGTAGTAATTTAACGGATTTAAATAATTAGAGCATGTGTTAATCTCTCTCAAGCATTAACGCTCTCGGAAATCCAATTATGCTCTCGCACTAAAATTCAATTCCGCTAATCGTATGTGTGCCTCTAGTGAGTAAAATCTCTCGATCTATTATTCCTATTCGCATATAATTAATTAATGATACCGGCCGATAACACAAATTAAATTTCATAACATATCGATTAGAATTATTTTATATCTGTTAAACAACTAATAAGATTAAAACATTATCGTGGTTAAACATGGCTCCCCCTTACACCCTAGAAATAAACTACTCACTCATGCTATTGATAGAACTGCCAAAATTAATTAAACAAGACATATAAAACATATATTAACCAACAAGATAAAATTAAGGAGTACCTCAAATTTGCAATAAAATGGAGAATTAAGCCAAAGTGTACATAAAATAGAGGAAAGAAAATCAAGCCCCTAGCTCCTAGTTCTTGCAGTAGCCGAATGAAACCAAATGTAATGTTGAGAAAATGTAATGCCCTGTGGTCTTTTTATCCTCCTGCGTAGAATTGTAGTCTAAGTAACTTAGTTGGTGTGTCTAATGTTTTAGTCTAATGTTTGTAGTGTAGAAAAATATGCTCTCTTTGCCCTCCTGCAAGCTTCCATTTTAAAGCCTTGAATCATGCCTTTCATGATTAAAATTTCTCCACCATCCTTCTTCATCATTAGCCCACCATTTAGAAATTCTTTTTCTTCTCTTTGCCTACCACTTTCGGCTGAATTATTTTCTAGAAAAGCTAATCAATCAATACACATGTTTTACACTTTGAATAAACAACAAGAAAATTCCAAATCTAAAAAGATTTTCACTAAAATTCGGAATTGATTTTGCTCCTCAAATTTCGAGCTGCTCCAGCCGGATTTTTGATTATTTAATCCCTCTGAATTGTAGATAATTTTCTAAGCTTCGCGTGGACTGTAAGATCATCCAAATCCGACTTCTACAACTCCGGATATGAAATAAATACCGCAGGAAGCGGGTGCAGCTCAATAAATCCGAATTTCTTCCATTTTTAGCTCCAAAATAGCTCTTTAATTCCAAATTCAGGAATTCTTGCCTTCTTACAATAAAACATCAAAATTAATTAAATAAATATCCAAATCAATGCAAAATGCAATTAAATATGGGAATAAAATTATCTAAAATATATATAAAAATATATCTTATCAAACATCCCCACACTAAGCATTTGCACGTCCTCGGGCAAATAAGCGAAATAAAAACTAAATCCTAATATCACTTTCGTAGATGACACGATTGCATTGGGCACATGCAACAAGCCGTTAAACCCCTAGGCAGCCCTAGTAGGACGAGTGTTGTCTCGTGAGGGTTTATAGTGAATAAACTCACAAAATTCATCTAGCTCATGCAAAAGACCACACAGTAACACAACACCACACACACTCGTCCTCTCATGTCATATCGGCTTAAGAATCAAAATGAAAATGCAATGCCTTGGTGCCTAAAGTGCAAGTATCCACATAGCGTACTCAAAGAAGATGCATAAGATCATAGAAATTCATGTCAAATGCAAGAATAAGTTGGTAAACATGTTAAGCACACAAGAGCACATCTTTAAGACACAACCTGGGATATCCTATGCAAAAGCAACAACTCACCATTCACTCACAAAAATATTCATTCAAAACAAAGGGTAAGTGTATCACTCAACTCCAACAATATCATAAACATGCTTCGTCCTTGGTATCAATCTAACCTTTAACGCAACATACATCATCGATGACAATCAAAAGGTCTTTGTTAAGGTTGTAACGGGGCTAGGGACAAGGTATGTCAAGAAAGCCAAAGAAGGTTAAGTCAAAAGCTAGTTAAATAATTCCCCACACTTGAACTTTTATTATAGTCCAATACACACCTTGTGTAGTCGAATCTAAGTAGGATCACAAAAGATAAGCATGCTCTCGTATTTATATTTTCTGTTTTTTTTAAGAGAGCTAAATAATAGGAGGAACAATGATCCAAAAGATATGATTTCAAATTTCGACTAACAAGCTAACAACCAAACCCCAAATATATTCCCTCAAAGCTATGATCACCAATAAAACCCCCCTTTTATGCACACCTTATCACTCCCTTACGAACAATACTAGCCTTTGACAATTGGGTTCAAAATTAATGTAAGGCCAATAGAATAAAAAGGATAATGGCAAGTAACTTGGTGTGTCACCGAAAGAATAAGATTAGGCTCAAAGGGTTAACTAATGGATCATGTATAAATGGTTTGGATATACAGGGAATATGAGGGTTATCCTAATTGCCTTTATCATCTTATCATCAATTAATGTCATGCATCTCAAGAAAGACCTCAAGCAAGTGCTAGCAATGCAAACAATAAGTGGACACTCAAGCAAACGAATAATCATGCAAAAGATATGCATATAGGCTCAAAACTCACTTGGTGTGACAAAGCATAATCAATCCCAAATAACAGTCTCTCTAACGCACCTACTTGTACTCAAAGCATATAGACCAAATTACCTTGCACATATTCATGCCATTCTAACCACTTAGCACATTCAATTAAGTCTACCAGTTTCAACTTGCTAGTGAAAGTGTGTGCACAAGAACAAAGCACGTCACTTCTCAATCAAAAGCATCCATAAACACAAGATTCCTAAGCATGCATGGGTGCAGCAAGCAAAATACAACAACTAATCAAATTGCATGGCTAGAATTATTTTTGGTATTTTTCAAATTTTTTTTATTTTTTTTTGGATTTTTTTTATTTTTATTATATACACTACGTTGAGAACACCGAGAACACCTCCCCACACTTAAGCGAGTCAATGTCCTCAATGACTCATACACTAAACAAAGAAATCTACAATATATAAAACAGAAGGAAAGAAGAACTCCCCTTTGCAGAAGCACGATCCATGGGTTGCCTCCCAAGAAGCGCTGTTGTTTAACATCGTTGGCTCTACTCAGCTGGTTCAGATCTCCGTGGAGGGATTGTCAAGATAAATAACTTCCATCTTCCCTACGAATGCACCATCCACATATAATTTAAGGCGTTGACCGTTGACCTTAAATTTTGTTCCATCCCGTCCCATAACTTCAATAGCACCATAAAATTTGACATCGGTGACAGTAAAAGGTCCGGACCATCTTGATTTGAGCTTCCCCGGAAAAAGTTGAAGTCTGGAATCGAACAACAACACCTTGTCGCCAACCTGAAAATCTCTTCTCTGAATCATCTTATCATGCATCTTCTTCGTTCTCTCCTTGTAAAGCCGAGAGTTGTCATAAGCATCAAAACGAAGCTCATCTAACTCATTAAGTTGAAGAAGTCTCGCTTGCCCCGCAGCCTTCAAATCCATGTTGAGTTCTTTTATAGCCCAAAAAGCGCGATGTTCCAATTCCACTGGCAAGTGACATGCTTTACCATAGATCAACCGATAAGGAGTGGTTCCTATAGGTGTTTTGTATGCCGTCCGATAAGCCCACAAAGCATCATCTAGCTTCAAATACCAATCTTTCCTTGACTTTGCAACCATTTTCTCCAAAATGCTTTTGATTTGTCGGTTAGAAACCTCCACCATGCAAGAGCAACCTTGTGAGTAACGCCATATTTCTTCAACAAAGTTTTAAACTGTCGATGGCAAAAATGAGAACCACCATCACTTATCACTGTTCTAGGAACTCCAAAACGAGGGAAGATAATATTCTTGAAAAGCTTCATAACAACCTTGGAATCATTGGTTACTGATCCAACTGCTTCAACCCACTTGGACACATAATCGACAGCAACTAAGATGTATCTCATCCCACAAGAACTTGGGAAGGGTCCCATGAAATCAACACCCCATACGTCAAATATCTCGACCTCAAGAATACCGGTTTGAGGCATCTCATGGCGTTTAGAAATATTACCCGTCCTTTGACATGCATCACACGCCAAACAGAAAGCACGAGCATCCTTAAATAGAGATGGCCAAAAGAAATCGGATTGCAGTACCTTAGCAGCAGTTTTGGAAGGACCATGGTGGCCTCCACATGCGAGAGAATGACAATGCTTGAGAATGTCATATACTTCGAACTCAGGGACACATCTACGAAAGATTCCATCATCACACTTGCGATACAAGAAAGGGTCATCCCAAAAATATTGTTTAGCATCATGATAAAACCTCTTTCTTTGTTGATAAGTCAATTTTGGAGGGTGAGATCCACTAACACAGAAATTTGCAAAATCTGCATACCATGGAGTTTGAGTAGCAACCGAAAATAGGTGATCATCTGGAAAAGAATCGTCAATAGGAGTACTTGACGCAATATCAGATTTGAAACGCAACCGTGAGAGATGATCCGCAATCACATTCTCAGCACCCTTCTTATCCTTGATTTCCAAGTCAAATTCTTGGAGTAACAGAATCCAATGAATAAGCCTTGGATTTGCTTCTTTCTTTGCCAACAGATACTTGAGTGCTGAATGATCAGTGTGAACAATGACTTTGGAGCCAACGAGATAGGCTCGGAATTTGTGAAGAGCGTAGACCACAGCTAGAAGTTCCTTCTCAGTCGTAGCATAATTGACTTGAGCTTCATCCAAGGTTTTACTTGCATAGTAGATGGCGTGCAATACCTTGTCTTTCCTTTGACCAAGAACTGCTCCAACTGCATAATCACTTGCATCACACATGATTTCAAATGGAAGATTCCAATCTGGAGATTGAATGATTGGTGTACTTATCAAAGCTTCCTTAATCCTGTTAAAAGACTCCAAACAAGCGTCAGTAAACACAAAGGTGGCATCCTTAAGCAGCAATTGAGTGAGGGGTTTTGCAATTTTTGAAAAATCTTTTATAAAACGACGATAAAACCCCGCATGACCAAGGAAACTCCTCACTCCCTTGACATTAACAGGAGGAGGAAGTTTCTCAATCACCTCAATTTTTGCTTTGTCAACCTGGATGCCACATTCAGAAATCAAATGACCAAGTACCACTCCTTCATTGACCATGAAGTGGCACTTTTCCCAATTCAAAACCAAATTCACCTCTTCACAACGTTTAAGCACTTTAGAAAGATTATGCAGACATACATCAAAATCAGACCCATAAACACTGAAAACATCCATAAATACTTCCATGATAGACTCTATGAAATCAGAAAATATGGCAGTCATGCAACGCTGAAAAGTAGCAGGGGCATTGCACAATCCAAAAGGCACTCTACGATATGCAAAGGTACCATATGGGCAAGTAAATGTAGTCTTTTCTTGGTCATCAGGATGTATAGGGATCTGAAAGAACCCTGAATATCCGTCTAAATAGCAAAAGTACTTATGCTTAGCAAGTCTTTCTAAAATCTGATCAATGAAAGGGAGAGGGTAATGGTCTTTTCTAGTAGCAGTGTTTAACTTACGGTAATCAATGCACATTCACCAACCGGTGACAATTCGAGTGGGAATTAATTCATCTTTATCATTTTTAATTACCGTTGTTCCTCCTTTCTTAGGGACTACCTGAACTGGGCTTACCCATTTAGAATAAGAAATTGGGTAAATGATGCCCGCATCTAATAACTTCAAAACTTCTTTCTTAACAACCTCTTGCATGTTAGGGTTCAAGCGATGTTGTCCCTGTATGCAAGGCTTATGGTCATCATCTAAGTGAATTCTATGCATGCAAAAATCTGTGCTAATCCCTGTAAGATCATCAATACTATACCCAATAGCTTTTCTATGTGCACGCAAAACAGTAAGAAGCTTAAAAACCTGGTTATCATCAAGACTAGAGCTAACAATCACAGGACAAGTCTTTTCTTCATCAAGAAACACATATTTCAGATTAGACGGCAAAGACTTTAACTCTAACTTGTTTACCTGAGGTTCACCACAAGAAGTGTCAGTGTTGGTTACCTCACAATTCGGATCAGCTGCACCATCCAACTCAAGAATCAATGAATCGACTTCAGCATGTCCTTCTCCTTCTGAAGCTTCAAGCATGAGCACTGCTTCCAATGCATCATTCAATAGAATCTGAGGCATCTCATCTTGGATAATTTCATCTATAACATCAATCCTGCAACAAGTATTCTCAAGCAAAGGGGATTTAAGAGCAGAGGTTAGAGTAAAAGTAATTTTATCATCACCAACGTTTAATGTGAGAGTCCCACTTTTAACATCAATTACAGCACCTGCAGTACAGAGAAATGGTCTACCTAAAATAATAGGTATTTGGCTATCCTCTTCCATATCTAGAACTACAAAGTCTACAGGAATATAGAATTTTCCAACCCTAACAGGCACATCCTCTAAAATTCCAAGAGGATATTTTATCGAACGGTCTGCCATTTGCAAAGTCATCTGTGTACATTTTAATTCTCCCATATTTAGTTTTTGAAAAACCTAGAGAGGCATGACTGAGACGCTAGCGCCTAAATCACATAAAGCTTTATCAATGAACACTGCACCTAAATGACACGGGATCGAAAAACTACCAGGATCTTTAAGCTTAGGTGGAGACTTATTCTGTAAAATAGCACTACACTCTTCAGTAAAAGCTACTATCTCCACCTTACCAAAGGACCTTTTCTTAGTGAGAATATCCTTAAGAAACTTTGCATATGATGGAACTTGAAAATTAAATCAGTGAAAGGAACTGTTACCTCATGATTCTTGACAAGTGTCATGAACTTACCAAACTGCTGGTCCACCTTAGTTCTATTCATCCTGCTAGGGAATGGGAGCTTTGGCACAAATGGTGGAGTAGTAACTGCAGTCTTTTCTTTGTCCTTTTCCTTGCTTTCCTCAGTTTCACCTTCGCTTGCGTCTCCAACAACTTTCTCTACCTTGTCTTTCTCAGAATTCTCTTTTTCTTTCTCAGTAGGAACATCGTCAGTAGGCATTGGAGGAGCATCATATGTATGACCACTCCTAAGAGCAGTGGCATTCACATTTTCCTTTGGCTGAGTTGATTGTGCTGGTAGAGAGCCTTGTTGCCTTGTAGATGAAGAACTAGCCATTTGAGCAATCTGAGTTTCCAGCATCTTATTATGTATCTCCATCTGGTTCATCTTTGTTTGCATTTGTAACAATATCTTCATCATATCACCTTGATTATCAACCTGTGCGGCTTGATTTGCTTGAGGAGCATAATTCTGAGGAGGCCTTTGGAATCCAGGGGGATTCATATGTCCTTGAGGAGGCCTATACTGCTGCTGTGGAGGAGACTGATACGACTGCTGATATTGCTACTGATTAGGAACACTTGAATTCTGAGCATTATTGTTCCTATATGAGAAGTTCGGATGATCTTTCCAACCAGGATTGTAAGTGTTGGAGTACGGATTGTACTGCTGCCTCTGTTGGAAAACATTTGCTTGCTCCATCTGAAAATGTTATGAATTTTGAGCATTGTATTGGCAATCATTACCATAGTGGCCTTGGATGCCACAGACTTCACAAACAGGATTATTCATAGGAGCCATGGATGGCAATGCATTGATACTCATAGGTTGAGTAGAGGGCTGAAATGTCTTCAATGAGTGGATCTCCGGAGTCAATGCAGCGAGTTGAGATGATAATAGAGAATATGCATCCAATTCAAGTTTACCCCCTTTCTTGGCCGCTCTCGAGTTACTGAAGTGATTGGCAGCCAAATTTGAAAGAAAAGCATGTGCATCATCAACTCCCTTATCCAGAAATACACCACCTGCAGCGTTATCAACCATACCTTTTGTTTCGGGGTCAAGACCATTGTAGAAGCGTTTAATCAGAAACCACTTCTCAAGACCATGGTGAGGGCATGCACATTGATAATCCTTGAAACTGTCCCAAGCATCCCGTAGAGATTCGCCATAATCTTGCTTAAAACCCATCATCTTGTCGATCAAATTGTCAGTTCTGTTGGGAGGAAAGAACTCAGTTAAGAAGGCTTGAGCAATTTTATCCCACTCGGTCAAGTCAATATCATTCAACCATTTTTGAGCTTTGTCACGAAGAGAGAAACTGAACAACATGACTTTCAACTGGTCTGGAGTGACTCCCTTATGTTTAATTGTAGAACAGAGTTGTTGAAACCTTTGTAGATGAAGTGTAGGGTCTTCAGAGGGAAGACCAGCAAACTGATTATGTTGGATCATAGTGAACAAAGCAGGCTTGATCTCGAAATTCTCTACTTGAATAGCTGGCATAGCAAGGCCGGTAGGTACCCCACTCGGAGAGGGCTGTGAGTAGTTATTCAAAGATTTGGGAGGAAGGTCTGCCATTTTAATCTTTGGTTCAGATATCCTTTACTGCTTCTCTTTCCTTTGTTGATCTATGTATTGTTGACAAGTAATTCCAAAATCCGGACTAAGAAGGATTGTATCTTCTTTCGCTTGATCTATTTTCGTTTGAGACCTGGTCTTGGGCATCAACAACTGAACAAGGAAAAGCAGTAAAATCGGTCTCAATTGGAATTTTAGTTCCAATGAGACAATGGAAAAATAAACAAAATAAAAAATAAAAAATTAAAAAAATAAAAACTCAAAACTCAAAACCAGCAACAACGCGGAACAGCAACTCGAAACTAAGAACTTGGTAACAACACGCGACCCGACAACGAAATACGATCAAGCAGCAAGAACTCCAACAGCAATTTACAAACATAAACTCGGAAACAAAAACCTGAAACTCGACCTCAACTAAACTCAAACTTAACTAAAACTCAGAAATGACTTAACATCAACTCGGTAAAGACTGGAAAACAAGGATACAACTCGAAGCGCAGCAAACTCAAACACAGAACTCAGCACTCGGCTGACTCCTACAGAACCACCCAGTCGACTAAGCAAACGACTCGATGACTCGAACAACAAACTGCAAATACTCGGCAAAATGGGATCGCAATTCAGAAAACCCGAGGGTCAACTCAGACAATAACAACACCAACTTGCTAAACCCAACAACTTAGTAAACAAAGCAACATGACTACAAAATCAACAATGGCCAAGAATAGTGACTCGGCAACTCGAACAACTCGGCAACTCGAATTGAACACTGTGAATCGGTAACAATTAACCCAAATACAACTCAGCAACAAACATCGCTTGACTCGCAACTCGGCAAAAGTCAGCACAACCCGATGAACTCGGAACGCAGCTCAGCGAATACAACAAGCAACTCAGTGATTCTAAAACTCGGAAAAAGAGGGATAGGGGGCTGGGTTTTGTTCGAAGGGGAAGGGGATGTGGTGGGAGTGACGGAGGTGTGTGGAGTGGACGGAGAAGGGAGGATTGAGTGCTGTGGGCGGCGTCTTGCTGCAGCGGTGGGTAGAGAGGGATGTATGTGTCGTGGGTTTTGGCGAAGAACAAGAATAGCAGCTGGGTTTTGTTCAAAAATAGAGAAACAGGGGAGACACTTATGCTTCTAATAAAAATCTAAAAACGAAACAGAAAATAACTACCGTAAATTAATAAAACTGATATTTTTGTTATTTTAATTTATTTTTTTTTACACTAAAAAAATAAAATCTAAACTATTCAAAACAATTAATTTAAAATCGATAGTTTTTTTTGCCTCCCCGGCAGCGGCGCCAAATTTTATGTGGTATATTTTTAAGTTCGTTCACAGGGAGACAGGTTTTATCAATTTCAATTTAATTGTCACGAATTTATATTAAAACAATTATTAAGAATTTTAATATAACTAAATAACGCAAATAAATGTGTTTTAAAATCGATTAACTAAAAGTCTAGGGCGATCAGGTTCACCATGTTTACACCGAAACAAATTATATGGATGTAGTAATTTAACGGATTTAAATAATTAGAGCATGTGTTAATCTCTCTCAAGCATTAACGCTCTCGGAAATCCAATTATGCTCTCGCACTAAAATTCAATTCCGCTAATCGTATGTGTGCCTCTAGTGAGTAAAATCTCTCGATCTATTATTCCTATTCGCATATAATTAATTAATGATACCGGCCGATAACACAAATTAAATTTCATAACATATCGATTAGAATTATTTTATATCTGTTAAACAACTAATAAGATTAAAACATTATCGTGGTTAAACATGGCTCCCCCTTACACCCTAGAAATAAACTACTCACTCATGCTATTGATAGAACTGCCAAAATTAATTAAACAAGACATATAAAACATATATTAACCAACAAGATAAAATTAAGGAGTACCTCAAATTTGCAATAAAATGGAGAATTAAACCAAAGTGTACATAAAATAGAGGAAAGAAAATCAAGCCCCTAGCTCCTAGTTCTTGCAGTAGCCGAATGAAACCAAATGTAATGTTGAGAAAATGTAATGCCCTGTGGTCTTTTTATCCTCCTGCGTAGAATTGTAGTCTAAGTAACTTAGTTGGTGTGTCTAATGTTTTAGTCTAATGTTTGTAGTGTAGAAAAATATGCTCTCTTTGCCCTCCTGCAAGCTTCCATTTTAAAGCCTTGAATCATGCCTTTCATGATTAAAATTTCTCCACCATCCTTCTTCATCATTAGCCCACCATTTAGGAATTCTTTTTCTTCTCTTTGCCTACCACTTTCGGCTGAATTATTTTCTAGAAAAGCTAATCAATCAATACACATGTTTTACACTTTGAATAAACAACAAGAAAATTCCAAATCTAAAAAGATTTTCACTAAAATTCGGAATTGATTTTGCTCCTCAAATTTTGAGCTGCTCCAATCGGATTTTTGATTATTTAATCCCTCTGAATTGTAGATAATTTTCTAAGCTTCGCGTGGACTGTAAGATCGTCCAAATCCGACTTCTACAACTCCGGATATGAAATAAATACCGCAGGAAGCGGGTGCAGCTCAATAAATCCGAATTTCTTCCATTTTTAGCTCCAAAATAGCTCTTTAATTCCAAATTCAGGAATTCTTGCCTTCCTACAATAAAACATCAAAATTAATTAAATAAATATCCAAATCAATGCAAAATGCAATTAAATATGGGAATAAAATTATCTAAAATATATATAAAAATATATCTTATCATGTTTTTATTCAGAGTAATGTTGACCATCAATGGATAGGCAGAATAGGGTAGCCAATTGTAAATAAGCTATGCTATATAATTCTGTCTAAGTGAAAGTGTATCAACGGATGAGAACAAAGCTCTATCAACGGATACAACTCAAATCTACTCTATCAACGGATACAGCTCAAACTACCATCAACGGATGACTGTGCACAACATCAATGGATAATCATTAACACTTTATCCTCTGCTAGCTGGGGATTAGCAGTTGATAAGGACAGGTTTGATTGACAGATCACATGGGTTGATAGTAGGTATAAAAAGGCAGTATGGCAGCCATACTTTGGAAACACAGAAGAAAGAAGCATTCCATTTACACAGTACATACAAGAAAGGTGCAAGGGACATATCTGTTCACAAGGACAACCTTTCGGCTACATGTGGATTTGGAGTGGAGTAGCAAGTCAACTTGAATTAGATTAATATTATCTTATTCCTGTAGTACTTGTAAACTTGGGATATATAACCAAGTGTAGCAACTCTTTAGAGATTAAGAAAACAGACATATTTGTTTAGGGTTTCTTGAATATCCTTAGAAGCAAAGAGTTGTAAAAACAGAAGCTGTGTACATTTGTATCACAGAGTTTTCTTCGAATAAAAGTCTCAGGTGGTACATTTAACCACCTGATTTTTTATGTGTTTGTGAACCATTTCTTATTCAGCAATTATTTCCTTATAAATTTTTGTGGTTTTTATCAGAAATTTATAATTATCAAGAATTGTATTCAACCCCCCCTTCTACAATTATACAAGTGTGTAATCTAGGAATAACAATTGGTATCAGAGCAAGCTTCTAATATATTTGAAGTTTAAAGATCAACACACTTCCAACATGTCTAAGAAGGATTATGGAGTGAAGATACCGGTTCTTGATAGAGAAAATTACTTTCACTGGAAAGTAAGAATGCGTCTACATCTCATGTCTATTGATGAAGGTTTTGTAGATTGCATTGAGAAGGGTCCT
The DNA here is from genome assembly GCA_037693485.1 of Kitagawia praeruptora. Classification (NCBI taxonomy): domain Eukaryota; kingdom Viridiplantae; phylum Streptophyta; class Magnoliopsida; order Apiales; family Apiaceae; genus Kitagawia; species Kitagawia praeruptora. The sequence goes on along the minus strand of CM075351.1, from coordinate 136,955,417 downwards.
CATGTTCCAATGAAGGCTGCTTCAAGAGTTGGTCTTGCTGCAGATGCACCAGACACTTACGTTCCAAAACCTGTTTCTGAGTGGAGTACTGAGGATGTTGCAGAAGTCCACAAAGATAAAAAGACCATGAATATTCTGTTTAATGGCTTAGAAACAGACATGGTTGACAATGTTATCAACTGTACTACCTCCAAGGAAGTATGGGACATTGTTCAAACCCTTTGTGAAGGTACAGAACATGTAAGGGAAAACAAGATGCAGCTACTGATCCAACAGTATGAGCACTTCCATTTCAAGAATGGAGAGACATTGAATGACACATTTAGTAGATTTCAAAAGCTACTGAATGGCTTGAAACTGTATGGAAGAATCTACCAAGTGAAAGATTCTAATCTCAAATTTCTGAGATCACTGCCCAAAGAGTGGAAGCCTATGACTGTTTCTCTAAGAAACACTAAAGAGTACAAGTCATTTACTCTTGAAAGGCTCTATGGAACTTTAAAGACATATGAACTAGAAATGGAACAGGATGAAGAAATTGAGAAGGCCCAAAAGAAAAGTGGGTTAGTTGCACTTGTTGCCAACTTGGAGCAGAAGGAGGAGAAGAGGACTGAAGCTGCTAAATCTACACCAAACAGGGAGGTTTGTGAAGGTAGAGCAGAATCAAACAAAATCAAGGAAAAGGTGTCTGAAGAAATGAGTGTCCTTCAGCAGGATGAATTGGATGAGATAGATGAGCATTTATCCTTTCTATCTAGGAGATTCTCTAAGCTAAAATTCAGAAGAAACTCTGGGGTGGCCAAGCCGTTTAACAAGGATTTTTCTACAAGCAACTATGTGGATAAATCCAAAATTAAATGCTACAATTGTGGAATTGCTGGTCACATGATAAGTGAATGTAGGAAGCCTAGATCAGAGAACAAGGGAAATCCAACTGAAACTGTTGACTACAAGAAGAAATATTTTGATCTTCTCAGACACAAAGGAAAGGCATTCATGACCCAAGAGTATGACTGGGCTGCTGATGGAAATCATTCTGATGATGATGCTGAGTTTGTCAACCTTGCATTAATGGCTGATTCTGAGCAGGAAGCAAGTTCAACTAGCAATCAGGTATTTTCTACTAATCTCTCTGAGCTCACCAAAGAGGAATGAAATAGTGTTATAGATGAAATGTCTACTGAACTATATCACTTGAGTGTGACTCTTAAATCACTTACTAAAGAGAACAATAGGATTAAAGAAACTAATCAGTTTTTAAGTGATAGAAATGCAGTTCTAGAAATTCAATTTCTAGAATTTGAGAAAATGAGAGTTGATTGCAATAATGCTAAAAGTGAACTTAAAGCTGTGTGAAAAAGAGAACTGATTTTAAGAGACCAGCTTGAAAAAGAACAAGGGATAATTGCTAAATTTCAAAGTTGTAGGAATATTTCTCAAAACATAATAGAAGTCCAGGGAATAGAATCATTTGTGAGGGATACCTGGACTCAAAAGAAAAAGGAGCTAGAACCTTGCCTTGAGGATCTAGAGACTATTTGTGAATCAACGGATAGTGATCATCCGTTGACATATGAACCATCAACGGATGAGAGGTATCCGTCGACTAACAAAAAGTCTGTTAGTAAGAAGGAACTCAAGAAACTGAATAATCAGTATGGTCCAGTAGCCAAGAACTTTGTCTCTGGTGAAAGTAGCCAAGCCAAATCAAGTGAGAAGGCTAAGGCAGGTGATTTACTTAACAAAAAGGCTGTTGGTAAATCAGTTAATGAAAAGGTAGAGACTGAGGGTAAAAAGAAAAAGAACAGAAATGGTAAGATAGGCATTAACAAGAAAAACAATTATTCTCCTGACAAGTTTGCTCCTAGGAAAACTTGTGGTAATTGCAATAGTGTCAATCACCTATCTTCTAATTGCAAGTCTGTTAAAAGGACTCCTGTTCATGTACCTCAATCTATGCCAAGTATGCCTACAATGCCTGTTATGCCTGGTTTGTATCATAATGCTAGTTTTTCAAATCCATATGTGAACATGCCATATGCGTCTAATCCTTATTTTCAATCTGTGAATATGCCACAAATGTCATGGAGCATTCCTAGAATGGATAATATGTATGCCAATTTTCCACAAATGCATGCATCAAATATTTATGCAAATGAGCATCTGTCAAAACCTAACACTCAAGTATCTACACCCAAAGTGAAGATTGCTAAGAGTGTAAAACCAAAGGCTAACAAGAAAGGACCCAAGGAAACTTGGGTACCAAAATCAACTTGATTTGTATTTTGGAATGTGTGCAGGGAAATAAGAGGAATCTATGGTACCTAGACAGTGGATGTTCTAAGCATATGACAGGAGATTCAACCCTGCTCATAGAGTTCAAGGAGGCAGCTGGCCCTAGAATTACCTTTGGAGATGACAGCAAAGGATATACTGAGGGATATGGCTTGAGGACAATGTCATCATTGAAGAAGTGGCTTTAGTTGAAGGTTTGAAGCACAATTTGCTGAGTGTCAGTCAGATTTGTGACAAAGACTATGAAGTAAAGTTCACTAAAGAAGCCTGTGTTGTTTCTTCCAAGGAAAACAACAATGTGGTTCTGACAGGCTTTAGAAAATGAAATGTTTACATAGCTGATTTCAACTCAGTATGCTCAGAATCCATTACTTGTCTCTTCAGCAAAGCAAGCAAGGATGAGAGTTGGCTATGGCATAAAAAGCTGTCACATTTGAATTTTAAAGTTATGAATGATTTGGTAAGAAAGGATCTTGCTAGAGGAATCCCTCAATTGGAGTTCATCAAGGATGGATTGTGTGATGCCTGCCAATTAGGGAAGCAAAAGAAATCATCCTTCAAGAGCAAGACAGAGTCATCCATTGTTAAGCCTCTTCAATTGCTGCATATGGACTAATTTGGTCCAATAAATGTCATGTCCATTTCAAAGAAGAAATACTGTCTGGTGATTATGGATGATTTTTCTAAGTTTACATGGACCTTCTTTCTGCACTCCAAAGATTGTGCAAGTGAAATCATCATCAATCATCTCAGACTAGTAAACAATGGTTCTGAAGTAAAAGTACAAAGAATCAGGAGTGACAATGGCACTGAATTCAAAAATTCCACAATGAAGATTTTCTGTGAAGAGAATGGAATTGTCCATGAGTTTTCTACTGCTAGAACTCCTCAACAAAATGGGGTTGTTGAAAGGAAAAACAAAACTCTCATTGAAGCAGCTAGAACATTGCTAAGTGAATCAAGATTGCCAACATATTTCTGGGCTGAAGCTATCAACACTGCCTGCTTCACTTAGAATATTTCCTTGATCAATCAAGCTAGAGGAATGACTCCATATCATTTATTCACCAACAAGAAACCAACGTTAGCTTTTCTTCATGTCTTTGGATGTAAGTGTTTTGTGCTAAGAAATCATGGAGATAACTTGGGCAAATTTGAAGCAAAGGTAGATGAAGCTATCTTTGTTGGATATGCAGCAGGGAAAGCCTATAGAGTCTACAATCTAAGAACCAACATTGTTATGGAATCTGTACATGTTGTGTTTGATGATCAAAAGATTCTAGGTCTAAATGATGAAGGCTTCCATGAAAAGTTGAGATTTGAAAATGAGGTAGAAGGAAGAATGTACATTGATGATGATGAGGAAAATGAAGATCATGGCCTTGGAAATTCACCTAGAGTTGTTGGTCCAACTAGAAGTGATGCTAACACTGGAAATGAAGCATCCGTTGACAGTCATACTAGAGGATCAGATGCATCCGTTGACAGGCATTCTCATGTATTCGTCGACAGGCAAAATAGAGCATCCGTTGATAGACAAAATGATCCATCCGTTGACAGTCAACTTCATAATTCCACAAGGACAACAAACTCAGGGGGAGTTTCTCAAAGTCAAAACTCAATGACCAATCAACAAGATCATGCTCACTTAGACGAAGCAACCTCGTCTAGATCAAACCTTCCACCTTCAAGAAAATGGACCAGAGATCATCCTTTTGAATTAATCATTGGTGACTCAAACTCAAGAGTCCAAACTAGGAGGGCCACACAAGAAGAATGCCTATACAGTAGTTTCCTGTCTCAAGAGGAACCTAAGAAAGTGGAAGATGCCCTTCTAGATCCAGATTGGGTCTTAGCAATGCAAGAAGAGCTAAACCAATTTGAGAGAAATAAAGTATGGAAGCTTGTGCCCAAACCTGATGATAGAGGTATCATAGGTACAAAATGGGTTCTCAAGAATAAGACTGATGAAAATGGCATAATTGTGAGGAATAAAGCTAGTTAGTGGCAAAGGGCTATTCTCAAGAAGAAGGAATAGATTTTAATGAAACTTTTGCTCCAGTAGCAAGACTTGAGGCAATTAGAATTTTCCTAGCCTATGCAGCACATGCCAATTTCAAAGTCTATCAGATGGATGTCAAAAGTGCCTTTCTAAATGGGGAACTGGAAGAAGAGGTATATGTCCATCAACCTCCTGGATTTGAAGATCCAGAATTTCCAGAATATGTATATCTTATCTTGAAAGCACTTTATGGTTTGAAGCAAGCACCAAGAGCCTGGTATGACACTTTATCTCAATTTCTTTTGGAGAATCACTTCACTAGAGGTACAGTAGATGAAACCTTATTTCATAGAAATGTCAATGGTTCTTCAATACTTGTTCAAATCTATGTAGATGATATTATTTTTGGGTCTACAGATGAGAAGCTTTGCAAAAGGTTTGCCAAACTTATGCAAAGTAGGTATGAAATGAGCATGATGGGTGAATTAACTTACTTTCTTGGTTTACAAGTAAAGCAAGTTAATGAGGGAATCTTCATAAGTCAAACAAAATATATTTATGATCTTTTAAAGAAATTTGACTTACTGGATTGTGCCTCTACAAAAAACCCCCATGGCCACTGCAACTAAGCTTGAGTTGAATACTAAGGAAAAATCTGTGGACATCTCAAGCTATAGAGGCATGGTAGGCTCACTTCTATATCTAACAGCTAGTAGACCTGATATAATGTTTTCCACTTGTCTTTGTGCTAGATTTCAAGCTGACCCTAGAGAGTCTCACTTAATTGCTATTAAGAGAATTTTCAGGTATCTCAAGGGAACACCAAACCTTGGCATTTGGTACCCAAGAGATTCTGGTTTTGATCTAATTGGCTATTCAGATGCAGACTATACTGGTTGCAGAATTGATAGGAAAAGTACTACAGGCTCCTATCAATTTCTAGGGAACAGGCTTGTGTCATGGTTCAGTAAGAAACAGAACTCAGTCTCCACTTCTACAGCTGAAGCTGAGTACATTGCTGCTGGAAGTTGTTGTGCACAGATTCTTTGGATGAAAAATCAACTTATTGACTATGGTCTAAAAGTTGAGAAGATTCCAATTTTCTGTGACAACACTAGTGCTATTGCCATCACAGAGAATCCAGTGCAACATTCGAGAACCAAGCATATTGACATCAAATACCACTTCATTAGAGAGCATGTGATGAATGGTACAGTAGAAATGCACTTTGTGCCAAGTGAAATGCAGCTTGTAGATATCTTCACCAAGCCTCTTGATGAATCTTCATTCACAAGGTTGGTAGGTGAACTAGGTATGCTTAATTTTTCATAATTCCTAGTGGTATCTAATCATCCTGTTTTGCAGCTAGAAATGTGTTTTGATTTACTTGAGAATTAAAAACTCTCGGAAAAACTCTTAGAAGAAATTTTGTTTAAGGAAAAATTTGCTTATCAATGGATATCCTTTTATCCGTTGGTAGTATAAACACATTACTAGATTTTTGTATGTCAACGGATAACAGGTTGTCCACGTCATTGATGGATAAACTGTTTTCTCAACCGTCCAATCTTTATCCGTTGATATACATATTTCTTTTTATAGCCGTTGGTAAACGTGTATAATTAGTCACGGCTGTACTTCTTTTCTTTTCATTTATTATCTGACAGTTACTTTTGTCCAATGGGGTAATTACTTTTAATTATTTCATTTTTAATTCTTGAAAAATATAAAAGGCTGTCTTGTGCTCTCACATCTCACCTTTATTCATTTTCAAGAATCTCATTAGTTAACTGCATCTTCTTCACTAAAACTCTCTCTGCAACAAAAGTTCAAACACTTCAATGGCGCCTATTGTTAAGATGATGTCTTCCACTGGGTTTACCTATGAGAAGAACAATTTCGCAGCCTTTGTTGATACAGCAAACGCTCCAGAAGTATATCACACCATGATGAATTTCGTGAAGAGATGCAAACTGTCATATGCTATGACTACCACCACACCCCTCATCCATGAAGTAATTGAGGAAATGTGGACATCGGCTGAATTTAATGGTACTGATGAAACTATCTCTTTTTCTCTTAAGGGTAAAAATTATGTGGCTAATTCTGATGTCTTTACTGCATGTTTAAAATTACCTGAAAATAATTGTACATCTTCACCAACCGATGCTGAAATAGTTACCATGCTAAACTCAAGTGGATATGCATTTAGTACTGACAATTTAGGCAAAATTGTTAGGAAGGGTATGGTTAAAGAATGGAGTTATCTGTGTGATGCTTTCATTAAAACTTTTTCTGGTAAAATTAGTAATTTTGATGCTGTTACTAAATCCATGCTAGTGATGCTTTGTATGCTTTTAACTGATAAATACTACAACTTTGACACTCTGGTAATGTATGAAATAGCAGCTAAATTAGGTAACAAAGGAACTAGGGGCAAAAATATCTACTTTGCTAGATTTTGATGCTCTTAGGCCTGCATATGTCAGAGAATGAGCTATCCCTCTCTAACCCGGATAGCAAGTTCAGTTGTTTTGTACAGGAGAAGAGAGTCCTCAGTGACTTGATTCGAATGAATCTGAATGCAGGAGTGCAATTGGTTTATCCACCAATTGTTCAGGTAGCTTCTAATCTTATTACTCCTATCTCTACCCAAATTTCTTTGCCTTCCATTATCACAATGGAGTCTGTAGTTGTGACCAAACAGGCTCCTACCCAAGTGACTAAATCCAAAGTCTCAAAACCACAATCTAAAAGACAAACCTCAAGTGTCTCTCAAAAGGCACCTGTTGAAAAAACTACCAAAACTCTTGAGGGGAGTGTGAAGGTGGTAGTGAGGGACAGGGTGAACATCAAAGAAGCCCTAAGGATAAGGAAGGTGAGGCAGGTGCAACCAACATTTCAGTCTCTCAAAAGACTGTTAATGAACCTTCAAGCCAAATTCTAGTTACATCCTCTCAACAGGGTGTGATTACTGATTTAAGTTCCACTCCAGGAACACTGCACAAAAGGGCAAGAGACACAGATAGCTCTCACTCAAAAACCTATGGTAGAAGAGTAAAATCCAAAACCATTGGGGAATCACAGGGTGCACACACAGTACAGCAAACTGTACCTTCTCAAATTCAGCTTGATGTGACTTCAATAAATGTGGAGTCACAGCCCCTTGATCTTAACCTTCAAATCGATACACATTTTAATTCACCATCACCAACTCCATCTCTGGATGTGGATATGATATCTACATCAATTCCTGATTCTCCATCTTTAACATTCCTGGAGAAGCCCCACTCAACTATTGGTGGTCATCATCTTTTAGATGATTTGTTGGACCCTCAATCTTCCATTCCTGAATTCACAACACTATCTGTGGCCTCTTCCTTAAAATCAATCACCACAGATTCAGTGTTGGTTTTCACTTCAACAGATACTCTTTTTCCTTCATCAACGGATATCCTTCATCCGTTGACAAGTGTTTCTCCATCAACGGATGTATCTACAACTAATCATCCGTTGACAGCAATAACTACTATATCAACGGATATATCTTATCCGTTGACAACTCTCTCTACCACTGCAAAATGTGACATTCCCATGTCAACTATAGAGGAGTTTGTAGTAGTTGAAACACTTTTAGGAATGAGGGAAGGGAGTGAGAGGCTGCCTTGTGAGCAGGCAAAAGGAGAGAAAAATAATGAGAGGTTGACCATTTCTTCCGGTCAGGCAAAAGGAGAGCAATAGAGTTCCACCTTAGTAGGTGAAGGTGAGGGTGTGAGAGGTGTGAGCCAGGGGGAGCCCCTGATGCAAGAAAAGAGAGATGAGAGGAGAGAAGGGACTACAGGAGAAATAAGGCAGGATGACTCAGCCATTGCAAGTGAGTTAATGGAGGTTAATGAAGCTTCCAAAGAGATGGAATTTCGACAAGAATATCAGTCAATTATTGACTCCATCTCTTTGGATCCTGAAACCTTTACTCATCCTATTTCTGCCTATCAAGTCATGGCACAACAGGGCAATATGGAGGTAGAGGAGGCAATGCACCTAGTGCACACCTCAGAATCTCTTCAAAGAGCAAAAGAAGCTTTACAAACCCTGTCTCCAAGTGCTGGAAGTGAAGAATTTGGCAGTGATGACAGTCAAAGTTCAGATGGTGAAGAAATCAATGAGGAAGAGACTCCAGAATGGATGTTTACCAATGCCACTGAACTTAGGGATCTCAATGTGGAAATCATGAAGCAATATCAATCTGCTAAGGCTGAGCACCAGACTGCAGAACCACAGAGAAAGACTGTTCTTGAGCAGGTTATGACCTCACTGAAATTGCAAAAGATGCACACAATTATTCAAAGAACACAACAGGAGGAGGTCAAAACTGCAATTAGAGATATGAAGATAGAACTAGATGCCAGGATTGAGGCACTAGCTCCTACTACCACTCAGAAGGTGCTTACTAGCAAACTTCTCAAAGAAGATAGCCTGGCTAAGTCTGTTCAACTTCTTTCCTCCAGAGTGGATAGTATGGAATCTCAAATGCAAACTATCATTGCCAATCAATCAAAACAAACTCAACTACTGGAAATGCTACTTGCAGCTTCACCCCCAACCCTTGATGCTAACAAAAAGGGGGAGAAAATGGGAACAAGCAAAGAAGAGGCTGCAACATCTTCTGGTCAAATTCAAGCTACCAGTAGTAAGATAGCACAGATTGAGGGGGAGCAACAGCCAATTGTAGTGGTCAATCCAACAGATTTTGAAATAAAGGCTTCTCCTGTGAAGAAACAAGTGGATTTGCCTGAGATTCAAAGTTTAGAAGAAATCTCAGATGGTGAAAGGCAAGCCAGAATAGAAGCTTTGGAAAAGATCAACAAGGAGACTAGTGAAAGAATTCTAAAGACAGAGAGGATGATCAATGAATCAATTGCATCATCTCTGTTTCTTAATGCTCAATCTTCTGCTCCAACAATATCAACCACAATCATGAAGGTGCTCACTCCAGAGATTGTGGCTCCTACATTCTATGATGCTGAGCCATCATATGTCAAAGAATTTGAACCAGTCATCAAAACCAGAGCCTACTCACCTCCAAAGGAAAATGGGAAGAACAAGCTTCAATTGGACTACCCATTTCCCAAGAATGATGAAGAAAAGCTAATGGGAAAAACAATCATAGAGTTCAAAGAGCAGACAAATAAGAGTGTAAGAGATTGGATGGCTGTAATTATAAGGAATGGAAAAGTATTAAATATATCCAACAGCCATCCTAAATTTGTGGAAGCTAAAAGAGAAGAAGTCTCCAGAATCCAAAGGGAAGCTCATCCAAGTACAGAAAATCAACATGAAAACTCAGATGAAAAGAGGGCCAGGCTGGCTGAAGAGTTAATGGATGAGATAGAGGAAGAAATGAGGGAACCTGAGGAAGTCCCCAAATTCAAATCTAAAAGAATGAAAGCTAAAACCAAAAGGGTTCTTTCTCCGGAACCCTTTCCAGAAAAAGAAACTACTGGCTCATCAGTATCAATATCTGCAACAGTAATCAACCCAACTGTGAACTTTCATGGTGACCCCATAATGCCTAAAGAAGAACCAATGAATTTTGATTCAATTGAAGTTCCTTCAATCTTGCTTAATCCAAAACAGAAGAAAAGAGCTCCAAGGAAGCAACTTTCAAAGGGACCAGTTCAAGTTGCTAGGGTACCTGCTATTGTCAAACAGCCAATCTTGGAAAACAAAGAAGACTTTATCTATCAGGAAGAAATTGAAGAATACTCTGGCATGAATCTATATTTGGATGAATTGTCAGATTGAGAGGAGTTGACAAGTTCAAGCATCTACCTGAGAGATTAGTGTTTGTCTACAAGGGAGGAAATCAGTGGACATGGCCATTACAGAAGGTTCTTGGAGAGAATTATTACACATTAACCAAAGTGTTCTCAGCTTTCAAGAGACACACAGGGTTCTCTGAGATAGCCAGAAGGGAGATAATGAGCAGAATAGAAGAAATAAGGAAAGAATGGAACTCACCCTCAAGTTTACCAAAGAAAATGAAGATCCCATATAATGGACAGAAAATCCACATTCAACCCTTTTGGACGATGGAGTTCAGGGATGAAGAGGGCACTAGGAGATTCTTCAGGATAGAAGACCAACTGTCAAAGGCAAGTTCTGAATACCTAAGATGGTTACAACTAAAGCTAAATCCAAAAGTTGTTGAAGAAGATACCTTCTATAGGCAACTTCAAGTGCAAATTGAGTCCAACTCTGCCAAGGAAGGAAAGTCAAGGGTGCAGCCAACTAGAGAGAGGAAACATCATTAATTTGCTCAATCTAAAGGAGCACATCTCTGATAAGTTTCTTAAAGCTTTCTGTTTTTTAATTTTTGTAGCTTAATACAATTTTTGCATACTGTAGTGTATATATCTTTAGGAATGTTTTGTTATCATCAAGGTTCTGAATTTATGCTTTATTGCCATCAAGTATAAATTGGGGGAGATTGTTAGGAATATGTTGTAGTTGATGATAACTTAACATTCAAGCAAAATTGTATAAAGTCAAGTTTTGTAACTGTCAACAAATAAGCCTTTATAACTCTATTCGTTGACAGGTAGCTCATCAACGGATGAGGTTTTGTAGCATACTGCAATATCTCTATTTATCAGTTGATAGTGTTTTTATTCAGAGTCATGTTGACCATCAATGGATAGGCAGAATAGGGTAGCCAATTGTAAATAAGCTATGCTATGTAATTCTGTCTAAGTGAAAGTGTATCAACGGATGAGAACAGGGCTCCATCAACGGATACAACTCAAATCTACTCTATCAACGGATACAGCTCAAACTACCATCAACGGATGACTGTGCATAACATCAATGGATAATCATTAACACTTTATCCTATGCTAGCTGGGGATTAGCAGTTGAGAAGGACAGGTTTGACTGACAGATCACATGGGTTGATAGTAGGTATAAAAAGGTAGTATGGCAGCCATACTTTGGAAACAAAGAAGAAAGAAGCATTCCATTTACACAGTACATACAAGAAAGGTGCAAGGGACATATTTGTTCACAAGGACAACCTTTCGGCTACATGTGGATTTGGAGTGGAGTAGCAAGTCAACTTGAATTAGATTAATATTATCTTATTCCTGTAGTACTTGTAAACTTGGGATTAATAACCAAGTGTAGCAACTCTTAGAGATTAAGAAAACAGACATATTTGCTTAGGGTTTCTTGAATATCCTTAGAAGCAAAGAGTTGTAAAAACAGAAGCTGTGTACATTTGTATCACAGAGTTTTCTTCGAATAAAAGTCTCAGGTGGTACATTTAACCACCTGATTTTTTATGTGTTTGTGAACCATTTTTTATTCAGCAATTATTTCCTTATAGATTTCTGTGGTTTTTATCAGAAATTTATAATTATCAAGAATTGTATTCAACCCCCCCTTCTACAATTATACAAGTGTGTAATCTGGGAATAACACGAACAAATAAATGAATTACCAGTAAACATGCAAAATATGAACTCCTACATGAACAAAGACTCAACTAACACTACTCATCCCCAAATCACCCCCAAACTTAAAATATTCAATGTCCCCATTGAAGGTAGTACAAGGGATAACAAACATACCTAATCATCAGCAGGGTCACCCTCCTCGGGTGAATCAGGTGGTGGGTACTGAGTACGAGATCCAAAAACTGGCCACTGGACCTCAATACCCGTAGCATGGAATGCATTACTCAAAGCCGCAGTCATATCCTCCGCATACTGACGGTTGCTGTCATGCATGGCATCAATCCTCCTCGTCAAACGACGAAAGTGTGTATCCATTGCCGTCATATCAACCATACCCCATGAAGGACCTGCTCTTGTAACCCGAGGAACACGTGGCGGAGCGGCCGCTTCCTGACCACCAGCACCAGCAATAATGTAGCATAACCCTCTAGCATGAGGAATGTCGCCCGACCATTCCGTCATCCTGTCTATCTTAGTATCATCAATAGCAGCACCACATAAACCCGTGACAATAGAAGCATGAGGAATAGCACCTGTCGTACTACCTCCCAAGAACCGAAGCATATTCTGGTGAATAAGATAACCCAAGTCAATATATCTCCCCTTTAGCATGCCCCACAGCAGAATAGCCCTATCAACTGTCACATCAGTCGTATGAGAAGATGGTATGATATTAGAACAAAGGAAAAGGTACCATGCCCTGGCAACCCTATTTATGGTAGAAGCATGAAAATTAATCTGCTTAGTAGTGCCCGCCCTGCACTTCCACACCGTGCCCGGAACACACAGCTCAGCAACAATAGCATCTAAATCCACATCCTCCCGTGTCTTCTTCACCCAATCCTCGGCCCCCTAGGCCTCAGAGGCTACCTAATAAGTTTACGAATAGCACGGGGCGTATAGTCCACAGTCAACCCCCTCACCACAGAATACCCATCCTTAGTCGGCTTAGCATTCGCATAAAACTCCCGAACTATGCTCAACGGAACCGCCGTTGCCATCTCACAAAAAGTAGCCCAACCCATATCACTAATCATCTGAATCATCTTTAACTGATGAAGAGGCAACAACTCCCTCTCCTTGATAACCGCCTTGGACATTGAACGAGTAAACTCCTCTCTAGCCTCCGGAGATACAAACTTCTCCACATCACCCCCAAACTAGAATCCTCATCCGAAGATGGATTAGCACTACTACTCCCAACAACTCTTTAACGTTTCGGTGCCATAATCAATCAACCACAATAATCAACTAACAAACAACTTCCAAATTAATAACACAACAAAACCCCCAAATTGTAAGAACACAAATTCTTAATAAATAACGAGATGAGATTAGAACTATACCCACATGAATCGGAGAGGTGAACTTGCACGAAATACTTCCCCCAAACTTGAATGTAACTCTCCTTGAAATTCGAATGTAATGGAGGTTTCAAAGATTTGAAAAGGATTGGGGATGTGTGTATGAGTGTATGTATATAATAAGAGGAATGGATTGGAGAGGGTATGAATTGATTTAGAGTTAGGAATAGGATTTTAGGAGATAGAAATATGATATCAGATATGAAAGTTTATGTTTATGGGGGAAGAATTAACAAAGGGCTCGGTTTTTCCTTGCTGGGCAGTGGACAAGAGTGCCCCTGCGCTACCAGGCAGCGCAGCCGCGGTGGTTACTGTTGATTTTTTTTTTTGAATATACTACCATACTAAAAGTATACAACATACGTGGGTTGCCTCCCACGAAGCGCTTGTTTTACGTCATTAGCTTGACGTACTCCCGAGAAATCACGTAGTCGATAAAATGACGACAACCTTCTCGCTGTTCACCGTACCACCAAAATAAGGCTTGAATCGTTGGCATTCACCTTGAAAGAATTATCGGAAGACCCCCTATATATCTCCACTGCTCCATGTGGAAACACTGTCTTCACTGTAAACGGACCCGACCACTTTGACTTGAGTTTATCAGGGAAAAGTTTGAGGCAAGAATTGTAAAGCAGAATCTGTTGACCTGGCACCAATGACTTGTGCACCAACTTCCTATCATGCCACCTCTTAACCTTCTCCTTGTACATCTTGTTGTTCTCGTAAACTTATGCACGAAACTCCTAAAGTTCATTCAACTGAAGTAGACGTTTTTCACCCGCAGCCTTAATATCCAAATTCAATTTCTTCAATGCCCAATACGCCTTGTGTTCTAGCTCGACCGACAAATGACAAGCCTTACCGAATACCAACTGATAAGGAGACATACCTAGGGGTGTTTTAAAAGCAGTTCTATACGCCCATACTGCTTCGTCTAACTTCGAAGACCAATCCTTCCTTGACGGATTCACCACTTTCTCGAGAATTCTCTTGATTTCATGATTCGAGACCTCCGCTTGACCATTAGTTTGGGGATGATAAGCAGTAGCAACATGATGTGTCACATTATACTTTGCCATCATTGCAGTAAATTGACGATTGTAAAAGTGTGTCCCCTCATCACTGATTATAGCTCGTGGAGTTCCAAAACGCGTGAATATTTGCTTGTGAAGAAAATTTAGCACCACCTTAGCATCATTGGTCGGTAAAGCCTTCACCTCGACCCATTTAGACACATAATCCACAACCGAGAGAATATACTTATTATTGTAAGATGAAACAAACGGACCCATGAAATCAATTCCCCACACATCAAATATCTCAACTTCAAGAATCGTATTAAGAGGCATCTCGTTCCTCCTAGAGATATTACCAACCCTTTGGCATCAATCACATCTCATCATAAACTGATGAGCATCTTTAAACAGAGTTGGCCAATAGAAACTTGCTTGAAGTACTTTCTGAGCTGTCTTATCACCACCATAGTGGCCCCCATATGTGGTAGAATGACAATCATGCAAAACACCTTCCGTTTCACTGTAAGGAATACACCTCCTTAAGATCTGATCCACACCAAGCTTGAACAAGAATGGCTCGTCGCAACGGTACCACTTCGCATCATGTAGAAACTTCTTCCTTTGAACATAAGAGAAATCCGGAGGGATGACGTTACTAACAAGATAGTTCACAATGTCTGCAAACCATGGCTCTTCATTTTGCACCCCAAATAGCTGCTCATCGGGAAAAGATTCATTAATAAGAGTTTTGTCATGTGAATCCTTACCATGGTCCTCCAAACGTGATTGAAGATCCACCACCTAGTTTTCTGTGCCTTTCTAATCCTAGATCTCAAAATCAAACTCTTGAAGCAAAAGCACCCAATGAATCAACCGAGATTTTGAATCTTTCTTCGAAATCAGATATCTAATGGCTGCATGATCTGTGTATACTATCACCTTAGTTCCAAGCAAATACGATCTGAACTTCGCGAAACCATAGACAACTGCTAACAACTCCTTCTCCGTAGTGGTGTAGTTTAGTTGTGCATCATTGAGGGTTTTACTAGCATAGTAAACCATATGAAAAACATTGCTCTTTCTTTGACCAAGCACAGCTCCCACTGCATAGTCACTTGCATCACACATCAGCTCGAATGGTTCCTCCCAATTAGGAGCCGTAACAACAGGTGCTGTAGTCAACTTCTTCTTCAAAAGATCAAAAGCCGCTAAACATTCTTCATCAAACTTGAAAGGAACATCCTTCTCCAACAAATTGCACAAGGGTTTAGAGATTTTGGAGAAGTCTTGAATGAATCGCCTATAGAATCCTGCATGACCAAGAAAACTACGAATTCCTTTAACAGAGATAGGTGGAGGAAGATTCTCAATAGTCTCCACTTTAGCCTTATCCACTTCAAGCCCCTTGCTAGATACCTTGTGCCCAAGAGTAATTCCTTCTTGCACCATGAAGTGACACTTTTCCCAATTAAGCACCAAATTGGTCTCCACGCATCTTTTCAACACCAAGCCAAGATTATGCAAGCACTCATCATACGAAGTACCAAAAACTGAGAAATCATCCATGAAAACCTCCATATTCGTGCCAATCATGTCTGAGAAAATAGCCATCATACACCTTTGAAAAGTGGCAAGAGCACCACAAAGTCCGAAAGAAACACGTCAAAAAGCAAAAGTGCCGAAAGGACATGTGAATGTGGTCTTTTCTTGATCTTCTAGAGCAATGCAAATCTGATTATAACCCGAATAACCATCAAGAAGGCAATAATACTCATGGCCAGCCAATCTATCTAACATCTGATCAATGAAAGGAAGAAAAAAGTGATCTTTTCTCGTGGCTTTGTTCAACTTGCGATAGCCCATGCAAACTCTCCACCCCGTGACTGTCCGAGTAGGGATGAGCTCATTCTTCTCATTAGCTACAGCTGTCATGCCTCCTTTCTTTGGCACACACTACACCGGACTCACCCAAGAATTGTCTGAGATAGGATAGATGATTCCTGCATCAAGCCACTTCAGAATTTCCTTCTTCACTACCTCTTTCATGATAGGGTTGAGTCTTCGCTGATGTTCAACAATCGGTTTACTTCCTTCCTCAAGCAAAATTTTATGCATGCAATAAGAAGGGCTGATTCCCTTGATATCTGCTATAGTCCAACCAATTGCCGATTTGAACTATCTCAAAATTCGCAAGAGCTTTTCATCCTCACTTCCTGACAAGTTAGAAGCAATAATAATAGGTAATGTAGATGCATCACCTAGAAAAGCAAACCTCAAGTGTTCCGGCAATGGTTTGAGTTCAAGTGTAGGAGTTCGTCAATAGATGGTTTAAGACGCCCCTGAGAGTTCTTAAGCTCTGCTAACCCAAGAGATTCAAATGGCATGTCGATTCTCCTCTTCCTAGGGGCTGAATTCAATTGTTGCAGTTGCTCGTCTACTTCTTCATCTTCAAAATCAGAATCCCCAACTAAAACTTTCTCCAAAGAATATGACTTAAAGCAATTGCTCAATCTCCGTAGTAACTATAGAATCGACCAAATCC
Organism: Kitagawia praeruptora; assembly: GCA_037693485.1. NCBI lineage: Eukaryota > Viridiplantae > Streptophyta > Magnoliopsida > Apiales > Apiaceae > Kitagawia > Kitagawia praeruptora. The sequence goes on along the minus strand of CM075351.1, from coordinate 136,938,681 downwards.
ACCTTAAAGCATTCCTCTTCATCTATTGGAAACTTCATTGCATTGAACACGTTAAAAGTGACATTCTGGTCTTGCACCCTCATGGTGAGTTCCCCTTTCTGCACATCGATCAAGGTCCTACCCATAGCCAAGAATGGTCTCCCCAAGATTATGGGAATCTTCTTATCCTATTCAAAGTCTAAGATCACAAAATCAGCAGGAAAGATGAGCTTATCAACTTTCACCAAGACATCTTCCACTATACCCCTCGGATAAGTGATTGATCGATCGGCCAACTGCAAAGATATGTTGGTAGGCTTCGAATCCGACAAACCAAGTTGCATGAATACTGACAAAGGCATAAGATTAATGCTAGCCCCCAAATCGCACAAACACTTGTTGAAAGATAAGTTACTAATAGTGCACGGGATGGTGAAACTTCCTGGATCTTTAAGTTTAGGAGGCAACTTTTGCTGCAAAACAGCACTACACTCTTCCGTCAAGGCAACTGTCTCTAATTCCTCGAGCTTCAACTTCCGTGAGAGAATACCCTTCATGAACTTGGCATAGCTCGGCATCTGTTCAAGAGCTTCCGCAAAAGGTATGTTGATCTGCAAATTTTTGAACACCTCTAGAAACTTAGCCAACTGCCTATCCAACTTCTACTTTTGGAGCCTTCTAGGATATGGAGGAGGAGGATAGATCTGATTATTCTTTGTAGAATGCTCCGAAGAAGCTTTTTAAACAGGTTCCTTTCTCTTTTCCAGTTCACCATCTAGCTGATCAGCTACCAAGTCAGATTTTTCAATTTCGGGCACTGCAGATTTTTCAACTTGCTGATTCTGAACTTCTTCATCTTCCTTAGCCGCTGATTTAGGATCTGTTGTAACCTTTCCCGATCTCAAAGTTACTGCTTTCACCTATTCTTTGCCTTCCCTCTTGCCTGGATTAGCCTCCGTATCGCTGGGAAGAGTTCCTTATTGCCTATTAAGTAAGGCACTTGCAATTTGGCCAATCTGATTCTCCAATGTCTTTAAAGATACCGCCTGGCTTTTAACCATCAACCTCAATTCATCCAATTCAGATTTTTCATTCAAAGATTGACCAGCATTCCCATGAGACTGTTGTTGCTGAAATCCCGGAGGTTGGAATTGTTGCCTTGGAGCATACTGTTGCTGATAACCTTGATTGAACGGCTTAGCTCCAAATTGTTGACCCTGAAACTACTGATAAGGTTGTGGTTGTTGAGCACCTTGATTGTTGCTCTAGCTGAAATTAGGATGGTTCCTGTTGTTAGGATGATAGGTGGCCGGAGCTGGTTGCGAAGGTCGCTGAAAATTGCTCACAAACTGTGCTGATTCAGAAGAGATAGCGCACTGATTCGTATCATGTGCACCAGCACAAAGCTCACACACACTAGCAACCTGCTGAACTCCATAGTTGGTAAGAGAATCCACCTTCATAGTTAAAGCCTTCAACTGAGCTGTAATAGCTGAAGTTGCATCAACTTCCAGAATACCTGCTACTTTGCCTTGAGATAGTCTCTGAGTTGGATTCTGATATTCATTGGCAGCCATCGTCTCAATTAGATCATAAGCTTCCTCGTAGCTCCTTGCCCATAAAGCTCCACCTGATGCTACATCTAGAAAAGGTCTAGATTGTGCTCCCAGCCCATTATAGAAACCATTAATTACCATCCAGTCTGGCATACCATGATGAGGACACTTTCGAAGCATCTCCTTGTAGCGTTCCCAAGCTTCACACAAAGATTCTCCAGATTGCTGTGTAAATTGAGTAAGAGCATTCCTGATTGCTGCTGTTTTAGCCATGGGAAAGAATTTAGTAAGGAATTTCTGAGCAAGATCCTCCCATGTAGTAATGGAACCGACTGGTAGAGAGTGTAACCAGCCCTTAGCTTTATCCCTCAAAGAGAATGGGAAAAGTCTCAATTTGGTAGCATCTTCCGACACACCATTGAACTTGAAAGTGTCGCAGATCTCAATGAAGTCCCGGATGTGCATATTAGGATCTTCCGTTGGAGCACCCCCAAAATGAACCGAATTCTGTAACATCTGAATCGTACTAGACTTGATTTCAAAGTTGTTAGCTGCAATGGCTGGTCTGACAATACTAGATTGGATGTCATTGATCTTCGGTTGAGAATAGTCCTTCAAAGCCTTAACTGCTGCTGCTGCTGTTTCTCCCATATCTTTAGCTGCTTCAAGTTCTTCTTCCAGTTTACAAGTCTGAGAACGTGTTCGCATACACGTTCAAGTACCTGAAACACACAAACAAAGTAAGAACAATCCGAGTCAGTGAACTCTAACGACCACTGATGACAAGCACATAAACTAAAAATAAAACACCAATGATCCCCGGTAGCGGCGCCAAAAACTTGTTAACACAAAATTACGCAAGCGAACGTGGTCATAATAATATAGATATAAGTCAAGTTCGTTCCCACAGAGATCTGGTTTAGGTTTCAATTCAGTTATTGTACCTATGCAACAATGTATGGTTATTACTCACTACTAAGACAATTAACAAATTTGGGTTTTGATTAACTAAATTTAACTAAGATGCTAATTAACAAACTAAGAATTAATTAACTAATGAGAATTTAAATCGAATTACTTATGCGAGAGAAAACATGGGATCCTAACTTCATTAAATACTTCGCTTAGATCTGACGCCTTTAATCACTATATGCAATGGTTATGATATCTGATCGGACAACATGGAACAAGTACACGCTACCTCTCAGTATACGTATACCAAACTACCCATAGATCCACAAAAGAGATAGAAGATGAATAGACACCAATTATGCTTAGACCCTATATCTCTATAAGATTTGAAAACATAACGGTTGAAAAGTAAGTTATCCATAAAGATCACACAGGGCAGCATAAGATAGTTCAAATTACGCTACAAATCATGATGTCAAACATACATCAACTTATCCTATGCTTGCATGACAAGTTATAAATCTCAAGATCCAATCACGCTTCACAAGAGATTAACAGATTAGATGTTAGCTACGCATCTAACAATTAAGTACAACCATACGAGGATATCAATTATACATCACACACAGATCTTTAAAGCATCAAAATACTAAACTCCATAAATAAATCCGTTAGAATCCCATGACAACGATTAGTTCATAATAGAACCGTTCGTCATCATGGGATCTGATGAAACCATGGTAAATAACAAAGTCTGAATGTAAATAATAATATTAGAGTATAAGTTTAGAAAATAAATTCGAAAACTGGAATCCAAAGTACTCCTAAGAAAAGAATACAAAAGATGAAGTAGATCTTGATTCCGTTGCTTGTCACGAGCGGTTGTGAATCCTTCTCTGCTTTTCTCTCTTGTGTCTCTAAGTTCTTGTACGTTCAACGATGTTAGAACGTGTTTATATAGGCCCTAGAAGTCTTTTCCAGTAAGAAAAGTCTTAAATTACAACTTAAAATCAAAATAGGAGAAAAATCAGCATTGTTCCAGAAAGAGGCAGCGCCCCTGCGCCCCATTGGAGCGCCCATGTGCTATCCAGACTGTTTCAGGCGCCCCTGCGCTGCTATATAGTGCATCCACGATGTTAATTCCTGCTAGATTTTTTTTTTCTTCATTTTGCATCGATTTTCTCCCGTTCCTTTTGCAAATGCTTCCGTGCTTCATTTCTTTGACTCCAAATCTCCCAAGAATTGTAGGGAAGCCTTCGTTCTTCATTAAAAACTTGAAATCCACACCAAAATCAACATAAACCACTAACCCTAACCGACAATTCACAAATCTGCATAACTAGACGAAACACATCAAAAATACAACAAACTTGAGGCCAAGTGAATCAATTTAAGACGATATGGAACGCTCCAAGTGGATATAAAATCCACTTATCAGAACTCGTCCTATTTTGGTTCCTTTTTCACTCAATGGTTGCAAGGAACCGGGGGGTAGCTGTTGTGCCCAAAATCCGATTTAGGCTTGATTTAAGGCCCATTAAGGTTACAGGCCCGATCTATGTGGATATGGAGGAATAGGCTAGGTATGGGTGCATTGGTCCAACATGCCTTGGAAATATATTGGAAGATGAAGATTCTGGCATTTGGTTCGGGGTTCGTTCGTGCAGGGGTTCAGGTGTTTGAACACCAGGTGGGGGTACTGCTGTGTGGAGGCCTGATAGGGGTTCATGCAAGTAGGGCTTCCAGGCAGGGGTTCACGTACGTACCCCGGTGGACTAGGGAATTGGGCAACAGCCTCCTAAATTGTAGGAGAACAAATATACGTCAGCCTAACCGACTCCTGGATAATCCCATAACTTTAGGAGCACGCCTTATCGCTTTGTAACAACCTATCTGAAAGGATTTACATGGTAGAAACGAGATAAATATGTCAGTTGGGAAGATAAATATGAAACATGTGTGATATATACACATATTGGTGGATAATTACTCAATATATACATGGATATATGTATACATACGTACGCTGCATAGCTATTATCAAGGTTCATCAGTGTCCTAGAGGAGCTAGGACTCTTCTTCATCAATAAAATAACAAACGGATCAGCATGGTCAGGATAAGGCTCTTCAAAACGTGGCTGAGCTATCAACAAGGAGTCCAAAACCCTAGAACTACATGGGACATGATTCCTATAAATATAGGATATGTAGGCATTTTGCAAGGGTTGGAATCTCATATCTCTCTACAAAATCATGTAGAAAGCTTGAGCACTACACATTTCTAGGAACTCTAGGCGGTTGGGTATGGATTACTCCGTCACCTTTGCCCGGAAACCTTGCAAACTCAGTCCCAAAAATAGCCACAAACACCACCCAATTCCGACAGTCGAACGCCGGCTGTGGCGCGCGAACCTGCTTCCGTCGTCGATTTCTATACGATTCATCAATTATTCTAGCTGATATGGGCTAAAAGTAAGCCCTAAAGACACATTTAATGTGGCATTAATTAGACCCGAAATGGTCCAAACGTGGGGCCCACCAGGTGGGTCCAAACCCTATTTACAATATTAATTTCGTAATTAATATTAGGGATAATAAACAGCTCAGCAATAAGTGTCAGATAAGAACATTATCTCTACAAGGAGTAGCCTCCAAGGCATACACTCATACAAGGAAACAGACTCCTACAAGGAAGGGGTCTAGAACTTTCCTCTAGGCTGACTTACCCACCAAGTCACCTAACCCTAATACAACTCTAAGGCTTCTCAGCCTATATAAAGGGTCAGACCCCTCAACCTAGAACTACGTTGGCTTGATTCTCTAACAATACAGAGATACGTAGGCATCTTGTGAGGACCGTTCAGTCTCGAAACGCAAGAACAGCCATTAAAGCTCGAAGCTCACCAACCCTATCATTAAATACACGCGAAACCTAGCCGCAATATCAAACCCTCGTTTTTATTCCACAACATTTGGCGCCGTCTGTGGGACAACAACATCAACCATAGCAACACGCGGAGAACTGTTCAAACTTCTGCTGGACTTCCTGTCACCACCGAAGCTGGTGCTCATGGAAGCCAACCACCACCTACTGGTACTCAAAGGGAAAATATCCCTGTCGCCACCACTCAGGGACCCGAGATCCCAATCTCTGTTGAAGGGACGAATCCCCTACAGATGGTTGTTCATGGAACTACTCAACCACCACCTGTAACCCATCCACTAATCTTGAACACCCCATCGGGTCTTCAACTTCACACCACTGATCTTCCCCAATATGCGAGTCAAACTCTAGGGATGCCATCTCAACCCATAGGGGCACCTATCATGAGCCATACATTCCCCCTTATATTCGAGGTTTGGAACCCACGAATCAACCGCGTCGTACCCCCCTGATCCAAGATTATTCTGGACCTTATACCGATGACTAATCCTCTGAGGAGGATAGCCCTGATCGAGCCCCTAGAAGGAGGCGTGGAAGCAAGGAGCCTGTAGGCCGTGCTCGGAAACTACTGGAGGACGTCCCCTTACTGCTATGGAGAGAATCCAAAAGCATGAGGCTAAGATCCAGAAGTTGAAGGATATCTTGGCAAGAGAGCAACAGAGGCAAGGTAATTGCCCACCAACCGGAGCTGGAGGTGTTGAAATCCCGTTTGTGGATCTGGAAGAGCCCTCTAGAGATAGAACAAGACGTTCAAGGGTCGAAACCCCAAGGGGTGATCCCTATAAACTGACACAGTTGGGAAATCCCGACGATCCTACCCCACCGTTTACCGATGAGGTTATGAATGCCCATATTTCAAGAAGGTTTAAGATGCCCACCATCAAATCCTATGATGGAACAATGGGAACAACACGAACTCAAAAAAGAGAAAGACAGATCAAGAATATGACGTCAGGGACAAATATCCCCGTACAAAGGATTCTGAATCTCCCCTTAAAAAGGGAGGCCTTGAACCGAAGTTTTCTGAATATGCAAGGTTGAATACCTCAAGGAGTCAGATACTAATGGAGATTGAGAACGACCGTGAAGTCCGATGGCCGAAGCCAATGAGGACCGATCTGGAAAAACGAAATAAGAATCAGTTCTGCCGATTCCATAAAGAAGTCGGTCATGATACAGATGACTGCCGACAACTTAAGGATGAGATTGAGTTCTTGATTCGGAGAGGAAAACTCAGTAAATTCATCAAGGATGGGACTCAAGGAAGTCAGAGGGGAAACTATGAAAGGAAGGAATACGATAGACAAGACAATGATTAAGGTCGTAACCCTAAGCCCCGAGGGCCAATTCTGAACATGATATTTGGAGGACCAACTGCTGCTGGGCCTTCCAGAAATTCAAGGAAATCTTATGCCCGAGAGGTAATGACTGTGGTCGGAGAGGTACCAAAGCGTGCCAAGACAGATGCGTCCATAAGTTTCGATGATTCTGATTTGGAGGGAGTGAAATTTCCCCACGATGACCCTTTGGTCATCATACCTGTGATAGGCAATTATGAAGTTAAAAGAGTTCTAGTTGACAACGGGGCGTTAGTGGATATTCTTTTCCATGACGCTTTCATCAAGATGGGTTACTCAGACACCCAGTTAACACCATCGAATATGTCCATCTATGGTTTCAATGGAGTGGAATCAAAGGTAGAAGGCGCGATACAACTTCCCATGACAATGGGACAAGACCCGAAATCAACTACCCAGATGTTGAATTTCATAGTCATCATGGCAAGTTCTACCTACAACGCAATCCTGGGAAGGACGGGACTCCTTGCATTTAAGGCTGTAGCCTCTTCCTAACACCTGAAAATCAAATTCCCAACAAGAAACGGGATTGGAGAAGAATGGGGTGACCAAAGAATGGCTAGAAGCTGTTACATAGCCGCGTTAAGGCCTGACAGAACCGGGGGGCAAGTACTCCCAATTGAAGACATGGATGTCCGGGATGATGAGGGGAATAGGGGAAAACCAGCTGAGGATCTGATCCCCATCCCCTTGATCCCAGAAGAACCAGATAAGGTCACTTATGTCGGAGCTCTATTGACCGAGTCTTTGAAAGGCAAATTGACTACCTTTCTTCAAGAAAATAACGACGTCTTCGCTTGGACAGCGGCGGACATACCAGGGATTGATCCCCAGTTGATAACTCACAAGTTGAATATGGATCCTAATAGGAAGACCATAAAACAAAAGAAGAGGAACTTCGCTCCTGAAAGGCAAGAGGCCATCAAGCAAGAAGTTGATAAGCTCCTGGAAGTGGGCTTCATCGAAGAAATTCAGTTCCCGGAATGGTTGGCCAACCCGGTGATGGTCAAAAAAGCCAATGAGAAGTGGAGGATGTGTGTCGATTTCACAGACTTGAATGACGCATGTCCTAAGGATTGTTTTCCCTTACCAAGGATCGATGCCCTGATTGACGCTACGGCTGGGCACGAGATGTTAAGCTTCATGGATGCCTTCAGTGGCTATAACCAGATAAAGATGCACAAGGATGACACCAACAAGGAGCCACTTACAAAAGGCTAGTGAACAAAATTTTTGAACACCTCATTGGCATGACCATGGAGGTCTACGTGGATGACATGTTAGTCAAGAGCCTCGATAAGGCAGATTATATAAAACACCTTCGTGAGGCATTTGAAGTACTGAGGCACCACCAGATAATGTTAAATCCAACTAAGTGTGCCTTCGGAGTAGGCTCGGGAAAATTCTTAGGCCTGATGGTTTCCAAGAGAGGAATTGAGGCCAATCCCGATAAGATCAAAGCAATCCTAGACATGGAACCACCAAGGACGTCCAGCAATTGACAGGAAGAGTGGCGGCATTGGGAAGATTCATCTCCAAGTCAGGGGAGAAGTGCTTACCTTTCTTCAAAGCACTTAAGAACGTGAGAAATTTCGAATGGACGGCTGAAAGCCAAGAAGCCTTTGAGGCCCTGAAAAAGTACATGGTCGGAGCGCCACTGTTGGCCAAGCCAAAACCAAATGAAGTTCTTTATCTATGCTTGGTCGTCTCCAACATTGCACTAGGAGCCGTCCTGGTAAAGGAAGAATTGAAGGTTCAGAAACCCACATACTATGTAAGCAAGATCCTGCATGGAGCCGAGATAAACTACTCTACTATCGAGAAGTTTGCTTTAGCCTTGATAATGGCCTCGAGGAAGCTACAACCCTACTTTCAGGCTCACAAGATTGAGGTCCTGACTGATCAGCCTCTAAGAAACATCTTGCATAGTCTTAAAGTGAGCGGAAGATTGATCAAATGGGCTATTGAGCTAGGAGAATTCGATATCAAGTATAAGCCTAGGATGGCCATAAAAGCTCAGGCACTCGCTGACTTCATGGTTGAATGTACCATTGACAACCAAGAAGTCGGGGGGCATGAAGAGATAGTGGAAGAGAAGAAAGATGAAGGAGACTTGATGTACAAAGAATACTGGGTGCTCTATTTTGATGGGGCATCAAAAACAAAAACAAATGGAGCTGGTCTAGTTCTGCGAAGTCCAGATGGGTTCCTAGTCGAATATGCTCTAAAGCTAGACTTTCCAACGACTAATAATGAAGCTGAGTATGAGGCTCTGATAGCCGGTTTGACCTTAGCAAGGAAATTAAGGGTCAAGCACCTCAAAGTTTATGGAGACTCGAGACTTGTAGCTGCACAAGTGAATGGTGAGTTTGAAGCTCGTGAGGAAACTATGGTAGAATATCTAAGGATAGCCAAGGGTGTTATGACTCAATTCGAGGAATGATACATGGAACACATCCCGAGGGAGGAGAACATTAAGGTAGATGCCCTCTCTAAGTTCGCTTCCTCGGAGATAGAGAACTATGTTGGGAGTGTTTACTTTCAGGTCTTGAAGACCCCTACTATCAATGTGAAGTTGGTGACACCGATCGATGTGCAAAGCTGTGGGATGGATCCTATCAAGGCTCACTTGGAAACGGGATGGCTCCCTGAAGATGTCATGGAAGCACGTAAACTCTCGGTAAGAGCTCTAAGATACACCCTGATTGAGGGTTTGCGATACAAGAGATCTTTTGTGATCCCGTACTTGAAGTGCTTGAGGCCCAGGAGGCCAGAGAAACACTCGAAGAAGTGCACGAAGGGATGTGTGGGCAACACCTGGGGGGCAGAGCCCTTGCTCATAAAATACGTCCCCTTGCTCATACCAACGACTATTTAAGGGATGAACTCTCTAACAACATGAATTCAAGGAACTGAAACCTACTAAATTGGAGTCCAAAGAATGGATTCAAACCCTAAAGGGATGTATCCCCAATTTAGAGGGGTGACTTTGCTTACAATCGCAAACACCCTAACATGATTACGAATCTCTATAATGGTGTTACCGTCACCAACAGGACAAAACCCAAGTTATGGGCTCCTACCCCTATGAGGGCTGAGGGCATGAATTACCATATGTTTAAATACTCATCATAAAAAATTCACTTGCAGGGATGATTATCCTCAACCTCGAAGGTCCGAAATAATAAATCTTAGCTCATGAAGCACGTTTGATACATCAATAGGCATGACAGCCCTTAAGGCCTAGGGTGGCCTCTATCAATGATTCGACAGATATTTTTAAGAAGATTGATGAAATTAGCTCGTGAAGCTCATATTCAATCATTGAAACAAGATCTGGAAAGATTATAGACTCGAAAGTCCCAAAGAGAAAGAATCCCCTCTGTTATTAACTCGAATTATACTCCCGGAAGGACGAGGGTTGATACCCAAAAATTGAACCTAATGGCTTGGTGCGTTTAAGAGATCGTGTTGATCCAACGAAAGTTTACAAAGAAATTCAAAGTGGCCCAATCAAATTAAAAGTGGCCCAATCAAATTACTGTAGAAATCCCAAAAGGCTGAAATGATTAAAAGTGGCCTAAAGGCTCTACAAAGCCCAAGTCAAGCAAATGACTCAAGAATGAAGGAACAAGTGATAGTAGGCTTAATAAATTATGTAGGCCCATCTTGGATCAAGCCCAAACTAAAGGCCTGATAAGGTCCAGACAAAAATGAATGGCGAAAGTTGATAACAAAGGCACGAAAGCCTAACAAACTTTTAGTTGGACTTGAGTAACAAGGCCTGTTAAGGCCCAAGTCAAAATCAATTAGGACTTCAAGATGAAGAGCCCAAATATGCGATTGGGTTCACGAGGAAAGGCCCCAAACTCTGATGAGTCTAAGGCCCGAAACAAAGGAAAGGCCCAATCAAAACTTAAAAAGTTTATAGGCCCAACGATTTGAAAATCTAGATTCAGCCCATGAAAATTAAAGGCCAAACAGGGCCCGTTGAAGTCCATAATAGGATTGGGAGTTACCAAAAGAAAGCACGAGGTCGTGACCATCGATCTCGTTTTCTAGTATAAGTACGAGCTCGACCATGCGACTTGGAAAATTCCATCTGAGGTCGTGAACGACCTCGAAAGATAAGGTCGTTTCTGACTTATGAAAAGCAAAGTAAGGCCACCACACAAACTGAGGTCGTTATGACATAGCTTGAGATCGCAAATCTCAGGTCGAATTTGAATTGGGAAATGTAAAAAATCCCCACGACCTGGGGCTCATTTGAGGTCGTTCTTGTGCTGTATTGAAGTCGAGGTTGAAAACGCGTAAAAATGAAGTCGGCAAGTTGAGGTCGAAATTAACCTACGATTCGAGGTCGAGACAGACGACCTGGGATTAAAATCCTGGTCGAACAAACATGAAAATCCTGAAAAGAAGCCACGACCTACCACTCCAATTGAGATCGTGGTAATATGGCTTGAGATCGCAAATCTCAGGTCGAATTTGAACTAGGAAATGTAAAAAATCCCCACGACCTGGGATTTATTTTGAGGTCGAAGAAACACTGGATTTCCTGGAAAAAAGCTACGACTTGGCCCCTATTTGAGCTCGTTTTTGAGCTCGAAATTGAACTAGTTGAGCTCGAAATGTCCAGGTCGAAAATGACTTAAGAAATAGGGAAAAAGGCTACGACCTGGGGCTGTTTGAGCTCGTTTTTGAGCTCGAAAATGTACTAGTTGAGCTCGAAATTTCCAGGTCGAAAATGACTTAGGAAGTAAGAAAAATGGTTGCGACCTTGAGGCAGTTTGAGCTCGAATTTGAGCTCGGGTTTGCAAAATTTCGAGCCGAAACGATAATTTCTGAATAGTACCAGCTCGACCCCAGCCAGGGGCTCTGCCCCTTGGACCCCGCCAGGGGCTGCCGCCCCTTGGACCCCGCCAGGGGCTGCCGCCCCTTGTACCCCGCCCGGGGGCTGCCGCCCCCGGACCCCCGCTAGCACCGTTTAGTGCCGATTAGCACCGTTTAGTGCCGGTATAGCACCGTTTAGCGCCAATTAGTGCCGTTAGTGCCGTTTTACACCATTCAACGTTGTTTAAACACTGTTTAAGCATTGTTCAAGGCTGATTAGCGCTGCCTGGTGCCATTTAACACCGCTTAGTGTCATTCAACATCGTCGTAAATGCGTCGGTCGCTCCACGCTTTACATTAAGATGATAAGTTGAAAATACTCATGTAAGAGCAATAAACCCTGACCCAAGTCTCATGTAAGGCCGTTATAACTTCAAGGAAAACCTGATCAGTTTTCCTAGAAGTTGGGGGGCAAATGATATGGGCTAAAAGTAAGCCCTAAAGACACATTTAATGTGGCATTAATTAGACCCGAAATGGTCCAAACGTGGGGCCCACCAGGTGGGCCCAAACCCTATTTATAATATTAATTTCGTAATTAATATTAGGGATAATAAACAGCTCAGCAATAAGTGTCAGATAAGAACATTATCTCTACAAGGAGTAGCCTCCAAGGCATACACTCATACAAGGAAACAGACTCCTACAAGGAAGGGGTCTAGAACTTTCCTCTAGGCTGACTTACCCACCAAGTCACCTAACCCTAATACAACTCTAAGGCTTCTCAGCCTATATAAAGGGTCAGACCCCTCAACCTAGAACTACGTTGGCTTGATTCTCTAACAATACAGAGATACGTAGGCATCTTGTGAGGACCGTTCAGTCTCGAAACGCAAGAACAGCCATTAAAGCTCGAAGCTCACCAACCCTATCATTAAATACACGCGAAACCTAGCCGCAATATCAAACCCTCGTTTTTATTCCACAACACTAGCGATATTCTCTCGAAGTGTTTTACCAAATTCCTCTCACAATAGTACCCAAACTTTTATTTATAACCACTTATATAATCACCCAATTACCCGAAACATTATAAAATCCTCAAATACCTTCTTGTCCTTAATAAATCTTTAAAATTTGCTTGATCAGTTCTAATTGACTGATGGATAAACATGCTTCTAAATGATTTATATCCAGAACCATTTAACCCTATGTTGACCTTGAAACTTTATATATCACAGATATGACCGGATTATTGACCTAAAGACTTAATGACCATACTTGACATTCTTAAGCTCACAAAACTAGATAATCAACCTAAACTTGAACTAGCTATACATTTTTTACACAAAACCCTGAATCACTATAATCATACCCTGATCAATGTCTTGCATACCTTTGAGACTTTTCTTGATTTATTAGACCTGCAACCTTATTCTTTTGGAACCAGAATACTTGATCAAAACCCTAAACTTTTATCATTTCAAATCAAAATATTTTATAAGTCAGAATATTTTCAAAATTGAAACATTTTCTAAGCTATACTATTTTTCGAAGTTACATTTTTATAAAAATAATTTGCTATGTAAATACTTTAAACTGAAATAGGTTTACCGTTTGAAATTGCAAATGCTTTACATATATTATGATATTCATTGTTATCCTGCTATTGTTGGAAGCTAGCTTATTCTTGTTTTACCAGTTGTTCATTTCAGTTACTTGCTGAGCATTTGGCTCATTATTTTTCTGTTTCTAACCCTTTTACAGTAACTCGAGAAAATTGTACAAACCAGACAGACGGCTAGAAAGAGTACATCTATGGCACTAGAGCTATAGTTTTTGCCTTGCCAATTCAGGTAGATGCATAATCAGCTCAGCTCAGAGGAGATGTGAGAGTTAGTAGTGAGAACTTTTGAATCAAGGATTGTAATAATTATATAATTTAAATTTGGTATGTAATAATAATTTAGTTAGACGTTGACTTGCTTGTTTCATACCAGTACCTGTTAAAGATCCCGGTGAGTAGTATTGGGGTTGGTCATCATGCTATATATATATATATATATATATTTATATATATTTTTAGGTTGTATGTATCTAGTGTGTTAGTGACTCCCCGATCTAGACCCTAGATTGGGAGGGCGTCACAGACGATAGACAGAAGCTGGAGAGACAACAAATAATGAATTAAATAAATAAGGATGGAGGGACTCGAACCTGAGACCCCTCATAAACCTAATTATGATACCATGTTAAGTAATCAGTCCATCTAAAATCTTAACGTGTTAGAGGAAGGCCATAGTATCTTATGCTACAACAAATATTGTTCAATAAAATCTTTCTAATAAGACCCTACCCAAAGCATTTGCGATGCCCTCAAGTACCTGCAACACTAAGTAATCCAAATTAATCCACATTAGTATCGAATGGTGAATAATCAGATTTCTTAGATGTGTTATATGCAACTCCATAAATGAGCAAAATGAAGATTGCATAAGTTGTAAAAATTTATGGGAAAACAATTTTAAAAAAAGAGACTTTTGCATCAATGTTCGTTATGATAATTGTATGTGTGTCCACAATGTAAGAGCATGTCTAACCCTGCTAATTAAATGAATAGATAAAAATTTATAAACAATTCAAAAGCCAAAATTTTGGTAGTCAAATATTGATTTCACTCCAATCGACCAGCTATGTAGGCTAGCCATTTTATTAGTTATTTCAAAATATATGGAACAACTATTACACATACGCATAAATATAAATAGATAGATTGAGAAGTACATATATTTACACACACACACACACAAGGCTTTTGCTCAAATACAAATCACTCTTAAAATGAGAATTACAAACCAACACAAAATATATTATATTTCATTTTATTCTAAGGGCCCCGCCAGGGGCACCTTCACAAAAAAGTCTTATAATTCAACCCTCTATCCATTCATAAAAAAATTAAAAAAATTAAAAAAACTGCTGCCACGTCATCATTATTTAAAAAAAATTATTTTTTTAATTTTTTTTTCAATGAATGGATAGAGGGTAGAATTATAAGACTTTTTCGTATTGGGGTACCCCTTAGATTAGCTTAAATATTATATTGGAATTTGGTTTTTAGGTTTGTATTCTAAGCAGGTTTGTATTGGAGTAGCCCCCTATATATATATATATATGTATGTCTTCTTCTGAGTCTCCTTTGAACTATATTACAGATGTCATTAGGTAACTTTATTGGTTATCTTCTTACTATTCTTGTTTGATACATGATGTGTTTATATTATAATATCGTAAGTGCACAGTGTCTGTTGTTAGCAGATACTAGCAAGTACGGGTCGAATCCACAAAGAGACAAATTTCAAGATATTTATCTAACTATTGTGAATTGATTCCAAAAGAAAAATGAGTATTGAGGATTTTTAACTAATTACTAATGCAAATTTAATATGTTTTAAAATCAATTGGCTAAAGGACTTGACAAGGCCGTCGCGTGCCTATCAAATTATAAATCTAACAAATCCTTCTAACTATGTAGTAGGGTAAGTCAGAGTCGATCCCACAGAGACAAACGTATCAATCACTAGTTGTTTCTGATTTAATTCGGCTAAGCAAGTAACACAATAAATATTGAGAGATTATTAAACTAATTTTATACTAAAGAGAATTGTGTTTGTATTAATCAAATATTAAAAACATCCAGAATTAAGTATCCCCACTAGCATGAATCAATGCAATTACGATTTCCCGTCCCAATTAATCATGTACTACTCAAGAGGAAAGATGCGCCCTATAAATACCAATAACCTCTCTCGAGTATTAATGGCTTCTCTAACTTACAATCAAACCTATTCTCATGGTATCATGCAATTTAGAGACATTAAACACGGCATCCTAACTTCCTAACAATTCGTTCTACCTATTCTCATGGAGAATTTCATGTTCTTATTGGATAAATCACAACCATCTAAATCCAACTCTCGCTGATAATTAGATATTGGCTCAAACAATACACATAATCACGTCTGACATGTAATTGCTAATTAAAACAACTCAATAAGCAAGAGCAATTATCATAACCAAATTGGGGGAATTGGGAAAATCATGCACCAATCATAACTAGGGTTCAACTTAACCCTAGATTAATAATCTACTCACTCATAATTGAATTAACAAAACAAGAATAATTAATTGAACACATAATTGTAAGAATAGAAGAAAAACCTTTAATCTTCGATCTTGAAGAAAATAATTAATCTCCCCAAAAAGTCTCCAGAAGAAAGAGTTACAAAAGTTCTCCTATCTCTCTCTCTCTTCCTTCTAATAAATAAAAACCTAATAATAAAATCTGATTTCTATCTCCTAATAAAGGTATTTTTAATATTCTAATCAATTTACAAAAAGATATCCATAATTGAATAGGATTTTCTTGTAAAATTCGTCACTTCTTTTTCTCCTCTGTTTCTGGACTCTTCCAGTTGGATATTGCTTACTGGACCACCTCTGAATTAAAGATAATTTCCTAAGCTTTGCGTGGACAGCTTACGGGCCTCAAACGGACTTCTAGAACTCAAGATATGGCCAAAACAGTGTAGAACAGCCCGTGTAGCCCAATAATACGAATTTTCTCCTATTTTATCTCCAAAATAGCTCTTTTTGCTCCAAATCCTTCCAAGTCATGAATTCTTATTTCCTACAATAAAACAATAAAATCTAATAAATAAAAATCCAAATAAATGCAAAACACAATAAATATGAGAATAAAATCATCTAAAATATATATAAAAATATATTCTATCAAACATCCCCACACTAAGCATTTGCACGTCCTCGGGCAAATAAGTGAAATAAAAACTAAGTCCTAACAAACATCACTTTCGTAGATGACACGATTGCATTGAGCATATGCAACAAGCCGTTAAACCCCTAGGCAGCCCTAGTAGGACGAGTGTTGTCTCGTGAGGGTTTATAGTGAATGTACCCACAAAATTCATCTAACCATGCAAAAGATCAATGCTAACACAACACCACACACACAAGTCCTCTCATGCCACATCAACTTAAGAATCAAAGCAAACATACGATGTCTTGGTGTCGAAAGTGCAAGTATTCACGTAGTCTACTCAACCAACATGCAGAAGGTCATAAAAATTCATGTCAAGTGTAAAAATCGTTGGTAATCATGCTAAGCCCACAAGAAATACATCTTTAAGTCAAAACCTGAGATCTCCTATGCCAAAACAAGTAATAACTCACCTTTCACTCACAAACGAATATTCACTCAAGAACAAGGTTAAGTGTATCACTCAATTCCAACAAAATCATAAACACAACTTGACACTCGCAATCAATCTCACTCTCAACACAACATACATCACTGATGACAATCAAAAGGTCTTTATTTGGGTTGTAACGGGGCTAGGGACAAGTTATGTCAAGTAAAGCTAAAACAGGTTAATATGCCAAAAGCTAGTACCCAACAATAATCATTATTCAATTCCCTTTCTATTAAAACAAATACTTCCCCACACTTGGATTTTTCAATAACCCTTACATAATAACTTGACTAGTCGAATGAAAAAGGATCATACAAACATAAGAATGCTCTCAAATTTATTTTTTTTTTCTTTTTTTTTTCTTTTTTTTTCTTTTTTTTTTTCTGAGAGCTAAGGAATAAGCACAATGATCCATAGATATTATTATGAATTTCGACTAACAAGCATAAACCAAAATCAATATTCCCCAATGGTATGATCATCAATAAAAACCCCCCCTTTTGCATACCTTATTACTCCCTTAAGCACAATACTAGCCTTTGACAATTTAGGTTCAAATTCAATGTAAGGCCAATAGAATAAAAAGGATAATGGCAAGTAATGTGGTGTGTCACCGAAAAAATAGGATTAAGCTCAACGGGTTAACTAATTGATCATGTTTAAAAGGGTGTGGAAATATGGGAAATACGAGGTTAAACCTAAGTGCCTTTATCATCTCATCATCAAGTAATGTCATGCATTTCAAGAAAGATCTCAAGTAAGTGCTAGCAATGTAAACAACATGTGGACACTCAAGCAAACGAAAGATCATGCAAAAGATATGCATATAGGCTCAAAACTCGCTTGGTGTGACAAAACATAATCAATCCCAGGTAACAAGACTCTCTAACGCACCTACTTGTACTCAAAGCATGGAAACCAAGTCATCTTGCACATATTCATGTCATTCTAATCACTTACCACATTCAATTAAGTCTACCAGTTTCAACTTGCTAGTGTAAGTGTGTGCACAAGAACAAAGCACGTCACTTCTCAATCAAAAGCATCCATAAACACCAGAATTCTACGCATGCATGGGTGTATCAAGCAAAATACAACAACTAATCAAATTGCATGGCTAGAATTATTTTTGGTATTTTTCAATTTTTTAATTTTTTTGAATTTTATAATATATAAATTTTTTTTTTTGAATTTTTTAATCATTGAGAACTCATCCCCACACTTAAGTGGTTCATTGTCCTCAATGAGCAAATATATAAAAGAAAAGAGAGAAAAAGATATACAAAAATAATATTCCTAAATAAAAATACAAAAATAATAAAGGGAAAAAAAAAAAAATACAATAAAGATACAAAGAAAGGTGAAAAATACTCCCCTAGTGAATATTGAAGTAACCGAACTGTCTGAGTCCTCATCCTCCTCGGTTGAATCTGGTGGAGAGTATTGCGTACGAGCTCCATAGACTGGCCACCTTGCCTGAATACTACAAAACCCCAATTTACAAGAACACAAATTCGTAATAAAAATTAGATTAGAGAAAAAAAATATGTACCCAATACGAATCAAAGAGGTGAACTTGCAATTAATTCCTCTTTAGAATTGAATTTTTAGAGATTTAAAAGAAATAGAAGAGGAATTGGATTTGTATGTCTAGGGGTGTATAATAATAATAATAATAATAATAAATAATAATAATAATAAGAATAAATAATAATAATAATAAATAAGAAGTAGAATAGAAATAGGTTTAGAATTTTGAAGAAAAGGTGGGAGGTTTTGGAATTAAAATAGGTTTAGAATTGGAGAGATGGGGGTATAAATAGAAAGAGGGTGAAAATAATTTTTTTATAAATATACACACGTACAACACAGGCTGACAACAATCAGGAAAAAAAATTCTCCTCTGCTTCACGCGCAGCTTGCGCGCGCGTCCAGCAACCTGCCCCAAGAGCAGTTGCGCAGGCGCAAGCTGCGTTACTACCTCGCAGACTGCCTCTCTTCCAGTAACGCAGGCGCAGCCTGCGTTACACGCCTGCAAACTGCCCCGAATGCAGAAACGCAGGCGCAGCCTGCGTTACAGACATGCAACCTGCTCAATTTTTTCATTTTTTTTTTTTTTTTTTTTTTTTACACTAATGCATGGGTTGCCTCCCACGAAGCGCATTTGTTTAATGTCGTTAGCCCGACACCGTCTCATCAATCATTCTGTAGAAGGGGAAGATAGCTGAATATTCACCTCCTCGTTAATTGGTTCACCAGCTCTATAATGTTTCACTCTTTGCCCATTCACCTTAAATGACTCTCCATGGGCATTCAACAATTCAACTGCACCATACGGAAATACCTTGCGTACCTTGAACGGACCCGACCACCTAGAACGAAGTTTTCCGGGAAAAAGTCTCAACCTTGAATTAAACAGAAGAACTAGCTCCCCTTCCTTGAATTCTCTTCGTAATAACCCTTTGTCATGCCACTTCTTTGTTTTCTCCTTGTAAAGCTTAGAACTTTCATAAGCCTCAAAACGAAGCTCATCTAGCTCATTAAGTTGTAGAAGTCTCTTCTCACCCGCTGCTAACATATCAAAATTCAGACCTTTGATAGCCCAAAATGCACGGTGCTCTAACTCAACGGGAAGATGACATGCTTTTCCATAAACCAATCTATACGGAGTTGTCCCAATAGGTGTCTTAAACGCAGTTCTATAAGCCCAAAGTGCATCATCAAGCTTCATAGACCAATCCTTCCTTGATTTTGCGACTGTCTTTTCCAAGATATTCTTTATTTCACGGTTAGAGATCTCCACCTGACCACTGGTTTGGGGATGATAAGAAAGTCCCACCTTATGATAAACTCCATATTTCTTCAACATAGCTTCAAAACGATTTTCAAGAAAATGCTTTCCTCCATCGCTAATTAAAATCCTTGGCACTCCAAATCTAGGAAAAATCGTCTTCTTAAAGAATTTGCTCACAACACGAGCATCATTAGTGGGTGATGCAATGGCTTCAACCCATTTTGAGACGTAATCCACAGCTACCAAGATATACCTGTTCTTAAAAGATGGAGGGAATGGTCCCATGAAATCTACTCCCCAAACATCAAAAAGCTCCACTTCAAGAATGCCATTGAGGGGCATCTCATTGCGTCTTGAAATATTTCCAGTTCTTTGACAACGATCACAAGAATGAACATATTGGTGGACATCTTTAAAAAGAGTTGGCCAATAAAAACCGCACTGAAGAATCTTTGCAGCAGTTTTTGTAGTACTTGCATGACCACCACTTGGCAAATCGTGACAATGTGAGATTATAGAGGCAATCTCATTATACGGAACACATCTTCTAATGACTCCATCAGCACAAGATTTATAGAGAAAAGGATCATCCCAAAAGTGCTTCCTCACATCATAGAAAAATTTCTTCTTTTGCTGCGACGAGTAACCATGAGGAACAGTTCCACTAGCTAAGAAATTAGCTATGTCAGCATACCAAGGAACCTCTAGACTTGCAAGAGAAAGTAGATGATCGTCAGGAAAAGAATCATCAATTGGAGTAGATTTACCATCATCCGTATCAAGAGTAAGGCGTGAAAGATGATCAGCAACCACGTTCTCAGCCCCTTTCTTATCTTTAATCTCTAAGTCAAATTCTTGGAGAAGCAAAATCCAACGAATCAGACGAGGTTTAGCATCCTTCTTACTCATCAAGTATCTCAAAGCTGCATGATCAGTGTGAACAATAACTTTCGAACCAACGAGATAGGATCGAAATTTTTCCATAGAATACACCACTGCTAGCAATTCTTTCTCCGTTGTTGCATAATTAATCTGAGCCCCATCCAAGGTCTTGCTTGTATAGTAAATAGCATGCAGCTTTCCATCTTTCCTTTGGCCTAGGACTGCACCAATAGCTTGATCACTAGCATCACACATGATCTCAAACGGTAGACTCCAATCCGGTGGTTGTATAATTGGAGCAGAGACAAGAGCTTTCTTCAATGTTTCAAAAGCCTCAGTGAACACAAAAGGTACCTCCTTACCCAAGAGCTCAGTAAGAGGTCGAGCAATCTTCGAAAAATCTTTGATGAAACGGCGATAGAATCCCGCATGACCAAGAAAACTTCTTATCCCCTTGACTGAAGTAGGGGGTGGCAAGCGCTCAACAACCTCGACCTTGGCTTTATCAACTTCAATGCCTCTCTTCGAAACAACATGACCCAGAACAACTCCCTCTTGTACCATAAAGTGGCACTTTTCCCAATTAAGAATGAGATTAACTTCTTGACATCTATGAAGCACCTTCTCCAAATTATGTAAACATGCATCAAAAGAAGTTCCACCAACTGAGAAGTCATCCATAAAAACCTCCATAATGTCTTCAATGAAATCTGAGAAAATTGCCATCATACATCTCTGAAAAGTGGGAGGAGCACAACATAGACCAAACGGCATTCTGCGATACGCAAATGTACCATAGGGACATGTGAAAGTCGTCTTTTCTTGATCATTCAGATGGATAGGAATCTGGAAAAAACCTGAATATCCATCTAAGAAGCAGAAGTAAGAATGTTTCGCCAACCTTTCAAGCATTTGATCAATAAAAGGGAGAGGAAAATGATCTTTCCTTGTGGCCTTATTCAATTTTCGATAATCAATGCACATGCGCCACCCTGTAACAGTTCTAGTAGAAATCATCTCACCCTTATCATTCTTCACCACGGTCATTCCTCCTTTCTTTGGAACAACATGCACAGGGCTAACCCACTTGCTGTCAGAGATAGGATAGATTATACCTGCATCAAGAAGTTTTAAAACCTCCTTTTTGACCACCTCCATCATATTAGGATTGAGTCTCCGTTGAGGCTCAATAGAAGAAGCTTGCTCATCTCCCAGAATAATCTTATGCATGCAGAATGATGGATTAATGCCCTTGATATCATCAATGGAATACCCAATAACATTTTTGTATTTCCTTAGGACAGTGAGCAATTGCTCAATTTGAATGTCATCAAGCTCAGAATTAACAATAATAGGATATGATTCATTAGGGCCCATAAACACATATTTCAAAGATGCAGGTAATGGTTTCAGTTCTACCTTAGGAGGCGTGGAACTCTCCTTAACTTCCTCATGCTGTAGCACATTAGAATGTTCATGCTGATATGTAGGTGCTGCATCCAAAAGCTTCTCGTAACCCTGACACTCTCCATTTTCTTCATCAACATTACCCTCAAGAACAGCTTGAAGTGGATCCTCAGATAATAGAATTTTGGCTTTCATGTCGATCACTTCCTCTAGTGCATCCACCCTATTTACAAACTCATCCGTAGAAGGATGTCCCATTGTACTTTGCAGTTTGAATTCCATCTTCTCTTCGCCTACTTCGAAAGAAATTCTTCCATTTTTCATGTCAATGATAGCTCCAGCTGTTGCTAAGAAAGGCCTCCCAAGAATGATAGGAATATTTGCATCTTCTTCCATTTCCATGACAACAAAATCACATGGAATATAAAACTTTCCTACCTTAAGGGGCACATCTTCAAGAATTCCCAATGGAAACTTCACACTTCTATCTGCCAGTTGTAGAGAGATACGTGTGGGTTTTAGTTCACCCATCTGAAGTTTTTCACAAATCGACAAAGGCATCAAACTGACACTTGCTCCAAGATCACACAAAGCTCTTTTAATTTCGACATCCCCAAGCTGAACAGGAATAGAGTAGCTACCTGGATCTGCTAACTTCTTTGGAAGATCATTTTGCAAGATGGCACTGCACTCTGCCGTTAATGAGATGGTAGAGCTTTCTTCAATTTTTCTCTTCCTTGACAAAATATCTTTCAGGAATTTTGCATAAGATGGCATCTCAGTGATAGCATCCATGAATGGGATATTGATATGTAGCTTCTGCAAAATTTCAAGGAACTTACCATACTTCTTCTCTAGCTTCGCTTGTGCCAACCTTTGTGGAAAAGGAACAGGCGGCACATATGGTTTGAGAGGAACAGCTTCTGATTCTTTAGTTTCTTTCTCCCCGATCTCTGGTTCTACCGGTTTCTCAGTTGTAATCTCCTCTTCACCTTCCTTAGCATTCACAACATTTTTGCTCACTTTCAATTCCGGCTCCTTCAATTCTTTACCACTTCTCAAAGTTATAGCATTGATATGGCCCCTTGACGGTTGCTCAGTTTGACCAGGAAGTTGGCCTGAAGACTTATTAAGTTGGCTCAACTGTTGAGAAATTTGAGTGATCGTGTTCTCCATCATTTTGTTGTGAGCCTTTATCTCATTAATGCTTGAATCGAAGTGCTCATTCTTCTTTGATTGAGTAGAGATAAATCCTTCCATAAGACTTTCCAAGTTGGATTTTTGTGGCTGAGCTTGCTGAAAACCAGGAGGCTGAGTAAAATTATTTTGTGAAGATTGTCCTTGACCCTGATTGTTCCTGTAGGAGAAATTTGGATGATCTCTCCAACCTGGATTGTACGTGTTGGAGTAAGGATTATACTGCGGCCTTTGATTCTGATTGTAAAGAGCATTAGCTTGCTCAACTGCCATTCCAGAAGGATTGTATTGACAAGCAAGTTTGGTGTGTCCAACACCACCACATATCTCACATGAAGCAACAGTAGATGAAGTGCTTCTGGCATCCAATTGCTCAATCTTTTTGACCATAGCCTGCATAGTAGTATTCAACATGGTTAGAGCATCAACATCATACTTACCACCTTTCTTAGGATGATTTCGATCACTGTATGGATAATTATCATTAGACGCTATCTCGTCTAACAAAACTTTCGCATCCTCAGTACTCTTCTTCATAATAGAACCACCAGAAGAAGCATCAACAAAGTTTCGAAACTCTTGTGTCAACCCATTATAGAATGTTTGGATCAACAACCAGTCAGGAATTCCATGGTGAGGGCATTGTCTTTGAAGTCGCTTAAATTTTCTCCAGGCATCATGAAGTGACTCGTCATCATCTTGACGGAAATTAGAGATCTCATTCCGGAGCTTAGAGGTCTTCTTCTGACTGAAGAATTTTAGTAGAAAAGCCTTCGCAAGACTATCCCAAGTAGTGAATGTATTTGGTCCTTCATCTTTCAACCAATCTTTTGCTGTATCTCGAAGAGAGAATGGAAATAAGCGCAGCTTTATAGCATCATCACTAACATTGGTCAGCTTTATTGTATCACACTTTTCAAGAAAACTCTCAAGATGATCAACAGGATTTTCAGTGGACAGTCCTGCGAAAGAATCATTGGAGATGAATTGGATGAACTGAGGCTTTAGTTCAAAGTGTGTAGCTGTGACTGCTGGTCTGACAATGCTGGAGAGTACGCCTGTAGCATCTGGCATACCATGCTCCCTGAGAGCTTTAGCTGTTGTATCAGTCATAATTTCCTTATCCTTGTTTTTCCTTCGCTTGCCTGCTTGCCTTCTTGCTGTAGCTTCAATTTCAGGATCAATTTCAATTAAGTTTTCAGTACCTGAACTTCGAGTGTGCATGCAACAAGAGAACTAGAAACGATGATCAATTAACAAAGGAATAATAGCCGAAGCAACTCAACTAAAATACTTAGCCAAATCAATTCAAAATTAACTAATCTAACACTGCTTTGTTCCCCGGCAGCGGCGCCAAAAATTTGACAAGGCCGTCGCGTGCCTATCAAATTATAAATCTAACAAATCCTTCTAACTATGTAGTAGGGTAAGTCAGAGTCGATCCCACAGAGACAAACGTATCAATCACTAGTTGTTTCTGATTTAATTCGGCTAAGCAAGTAACACAATAAATATTGAGAGATTATTAAACTAATTTTATACTAAAGAGAATTGTGTTTGTATTAATCAAATATTAAAAACATCCAGAATTAAGTATCCCCACTAGCATGAATCAATACAATTACGATTTCCCGTCCCAATTAATCATGTACTACTCAAGAGGAAAGATGCGCCCTATAAATACCAATAACCTCTCTCGAGTATTAATGGCTTCTCTAACTTACAATCAAACCTATTCTCATGGTATCATGCAATTTAGAGACATTAAACACGGCATCCTAACTTCCTAACAATTCGTTCTACCTATTCTCATGGAGAATTTCATGTTCTTATTGGATAAATCACAACCATCTAAATCCAACTCTCGCTGATAATTAGATATTGGCTCAAACAATACACATAATCACGTCTGACATGTAATTGCTAATTAAAACAACTCAATAAGCAAGAGCAATTATCATAACCAAATTGGGGGAATTGGGAAAATCATGCACCAATCATAACTAGGGTTCAACTTAACCCTAGATTAATAATCTACTCACTCATAATTGAATTAACAAAACAAGAATAATTAATTGAACACATAATTGTAAGAATAGAAGAAAAACCTTTAATCTTCGATCTTGAAGAAAATAATTAATCTCCCCAAAAAGTCTCCAGAAGAAAGAGTTACAAAAGTTCTCCTATCTCTCTCTCTCTTCCTTCTAATAAATAAAAACCTAATAATAAAATCTGATTTCTATCTCCTAATAAAGGTATTTTTAATATTCTAATCAATTTACAAAAAGATATCCATAATTGAATAGGATTTTCTTGTAAAATTCGTCACTTCTTTTTCTCCTCTGTTTCTGGACTCTTCCAGTTGGATATTGCTTACTGGACCACCTCTGAATTAAAGATAATTTCCTAAGCTTTGCGTGGACAGCTTACGGGCCTCAAACGGACTTCTAGAACTCAAGATATGGCCAAAACAGTGTAGAACAGCCCGTGTAGCCCAATAATACGAATTTTCTCCTATTTTATCTCCAAAATAGCTCTTTTTGCTCCAAATCCTTCCAAGTCATGAATTCTTATTTCCTACAATAAAACAATAAAATCTAATAAATAAAAATCCAAATAAATGCAAAACACAATAAATATGAGAATAAAATCATCTAAAATATATATAAAAATATATTCTATCAGGACTAGATTAGCCAAAAAAAAAATTGGTTAAAGGACAATTCAGGTTCACCATGCTTACACCAAGAAAATCACAAAAGTATAACAATTCAATGGGTCAAGTAATTTTATAGTAATGGTTAATCTTTCCCAAGCATTAACACTTTCAGAAATTCAATGATGCTCTCGCACTCACTTTCAATTCTGCTAATCGTATGTGTGCCTCTAGTGAGTAAAATCTCTTAATCTATTACCCCTAAGTGCATTCAATTAATCAGTGATATTGGCCAATTACACAAATTAAGTACTAAAACATATCAATTAGAATTACTCTTTACCCATTAAACTATTAACCAAATTAAAGCACAATCATGGTGCAAACATGACTTTTTTGCGGACTATAAGTAAACTACTCACTCATGCTACAAACTAGAGCAGCAAAAACTATATAGAAAGCCATAATAACGTGTACTAATAAAAATAAGAGAATAAAGAATATCTCTAATATTATATTGATGAAGAACAAATAATCCAATCTTAACCAAGTGCTTACAAATGAAGAGATGAAGAACAAATCCTAGCATGTAAAAGTACATATGTGTCTATTCTCTACCCTGTTCTCCCTCTATAAGCTAATAATAAAAACTCATAATATAGTCTCCCTAACATCTTCTAATAAAGTTTTTTTATTATTTTAATAAATTTACAAAAAGATATCCAAAATTGAATAAGATTTTCAAGTAAAATTTGTAGCTATCTTTACTCCTCTATTTCTGGCTCTTCTATCTAGACTTTGCTTTTTGGACCACCTCTGAATTAAAAAAAATTCTATGAGCTTCGCGTGGACTGTAAGATCATCAAAATCTGACTTCTAGAACTAAAGATAAGGCCTAAACAATGTAAGCAGCCTATGTAGCCCAATAATACGCGGGACCGTCTTCAGCATTTTGGAGGCGCTAGTTTGTAATTATATTTTTTTAACCTCTAAAAATTTACAAATTGAAAAAAAGAAAATCACAATAACATATTAGTTCTGAATGCCAAACAAGATAAAATTATAGTATCAAGTTAAAACTATGAAATTACAACTATTCTCGATTTTGAATGTTCAAATCTCGAATTTAATCACTGTAATCTAATTTAGCTAACATTTTCAACTTCAGAAGACAATACAGGGATCTTTGAGTCTCTCGTCGCTGACATGATTGATTGAAGACAATTATTATCAACTTCAATTTTCGAGAAAATTTTTCATTGAGTCTCTCATCCCTGACATGGTTGATTGAAGATAATTTTTACTCCCTCCGTCCCAAATTGTAACAGCTGATTTGACTTTCACGGAGATTAAGAAAATTCTATTTGACTTGCTTGGTGGTAGCATGTGGTTGGTTGGTTGTGAAAGTGGGTGTAAGTGGGTGTATAAAAAATGGGTAAAGTAGGAAAGTAGTGGGTGTAATAGTATTTATTTAATAAAAAGGAAGTATAAAATAGAGAAGTAGTAGGTGTAATAGTGAAAAGTAATGTTAAAAAATAGTAAGTTTAGTGGGTTCATTTTTTTTGGGACGTTCCAAAAAGGAATAAGTGTCATATAAAATGGGACGTAGGGAGTATTAAATTCAATTTTCGAGAAATTTTTCCGGAGTAGCAACTGCAACCCATGTATTTGGAAAAAGAATACTCATTTTCTTCATATAATCCAACACTTCAAAATAGATGGGCCTCTAAAAATTATTTGAAAAGTATTTTTTTTAAATAGGCCTTTTCTTTATACAAATAGATGAGCCTCTAAAATAATTGTTATAATTTAGAATTGAATTAAAGAATTTTTTGAGTAAATAAAGTTGAAATTAACTCAAAATAAATATTATATTTATATATATAAAGGAAATTTAGAAAATGTAGCCCTTACTTATTTGGAGGCCTCAGGCAAGAGTATTGGCATACTCCCCGTAACTCTGATAATACGAATTTTCTTTTATTTGGGCTCCAAAATAATTCTTTTTACTCCAAATTCTTTCAAGTTATGAATTATTTATTTCCTGTGATAAAACATCAAATTCTGTTTAATAAATATTGAAATCAATGCAAAACTTTCTAAAATTAAAAAAATTCATCTCCATGAAGAATTTTTTTGTCCATTTATGTAAGCTTGACAAAAAAAAAACCTCTAGGCTGAGGTTTTTTGGCTCAACAAATATTTGATGTGCCACATAAGCCCGTTGGAGGGAAGAATATATGACTACTTATTTTAGACAGGAATGAGTTTGTTCTTTGTTGAGTGGCATTGAGTTGCTCTAAAGTACATAATTTCTTGATCTATCATTTTGATTCACATATAATTTAGTTAAATAGTGATCAAGATATAAATTGATGAAAACTTTAAAACATAACCAATTATGTTTAGGCATAAAAGAGTTGTAAAAGTGGGTGAATAAAACCTTTTGTTATTTTCCAAAAACTTAAGCGGATAACAAATTAAATATGATTAACGAAAATAGTCGACAATCACACTCACAAGTTCTGGATTAAATAAAT
Organism: Kitagawia praeruptora; assembly: GCA_037693485.1. NCBI lineage: Eukaryota > Viridiplantae > Streptophyta > Magnoliopsida > Apiales > Apiaceae > Kitagawia > Kitagawia praeruptora. The sequence goes on along the minus strand of CM075351.1, from coordinate 136,910,350 downwards.
TTGTACTAAAATTATAAAATTTGAAGTGCTTAAGCCAACAATCACGAAAATCGTTGCAACAAAGATAATACCATAACGTATGTATCTAAATATATTTAAAGAGAAACATAAAGTAAATGGGGTGAAGAATAAAAATGATCTATTTTTAGAGTCAAAGTAACGAAAGTAATCAAATCTGGAAATTTGTGCAAAAATAGTCGATGGAATACGTATTTGTCAAATGAGTATCCTGGAATACGCATTTGACAAATACATATTCTTTACTAATTTTTTTTTAAAAAAATATTGGCTGGGTTACACAGTTGGTAATGGAGTATTTTTTTTTTTTTTTAACAAGCATTAACCAGATATGAAATCCAAGCTTTTTGTCACCCCTGCGGCCCTGCGGAGCCAGCTTAAATGGAGAATACTAATTCTACAAATGCGTAATCCAAGCAGAAATATTAAAAAAAAAATTTATAGAGGATACGCATTTACTAAATGCGTATCTTAGGATACCCATTTAGTAAATGCGTATCCCATCGATCATTTTTGCGCAGTTTTCCAAGAACGACTATTTTTGTCAGTTTGTTTCTAAAACCGGATATTTTTGTCATTTTTTCAAGTAAATGAATATCCCTCTGTGCCTTTAAACTTTTCCCCTTTCAAATGTCGGTCATGTTCATAACAAGAGACAAATTACTAATTTACGTATAATCTATAAATCTAAATATAGTCATGAGTGATCTTGTTGGATTCATATTTATGAGTACTTTAATACAGTGAAGTTTTTATATTTAGTACTAATACGAAATTAAAGATATTAACGATTAAAAATATGCGTTGGCAAACGTGTCCAAGGGAAATGGGAAGAGTTTTATGGGACGGAGGGAGTATGCAATATAATAGTACTCAATAATTTTCTTAAAATAGCTACTTGATGTGAAAGGCTAATATTAGATGTTATGCATATTGATTGCTTCAGTATCAAATTGACAAGACCAATTCGTCAAAAAAAATAAAAAAAAATTGACAAGACCTTGATCTTCGATCAGCACTCAAACCCTCTAATTCTTTCTTTCACTTCGTGAATGTGTTCTGTTCTAAAATAAGCTGTTATAGATCTTTTATGTGTTGCACACCAATTTGATTCAGCTCAGACAAAACAAGTGAGGCCATTTTAATTCTCCTCCATTCATTTGCATTAAACAAGGGACGCATGTGCTTGTTACTTCATGTTGAAGGGCACTAGAACCTTGAGGGACGCCTCCCTTGTATCCCCTGCATGGACTTGGCAGATTTCCAGTAAATTAAGACGAGGAGCTCTTCATAGAGGGATAGTCTTGTGTACGGAGGCCTTCATCTTTTTTACTTAGAATATTTTACACTTTTAGAACATCTCCAATGATATTGGTTAAAATGAATAGGTAAAATGATATAGAATAGTGATTATGTAAAATGAGAATAATGTTCCTGAGGTTACCTCAGGAACTTACCTGAGATATTCTTTATAAAATAACTGGCCCCGCAGGGGCAATTTTGTAATAACTTAACATGTTCTTCTGTATTTACAAAAATAACCTTATTTTTGTATTGTTTTTTTAATTAACTCAGGAAACTTACCTGAGGTAACCTCAGGAAAAGCAAGCCCATGTAAAATTTATTGAATCTATAAAGTGTTGTACTCCAATGGAGTTGCCTATAATGATTAGTTATATTTTAAAAACAGCAAGTTATTATTATTTCAAATTGTTAAAAATAGAATGTATTATTTTAATTTGGTAATATTGATGATGTAGAGTTTTACTACAGGTCTCTAGAGGTTCGACAAATATAGTCAATATGATAGGATTTTAGAGGATTATCTAAAATTTTAGATAACAGGAATGTCCCGTTGGAGATGATATTTTTTTTTTACATAATATTTATAATTTTTATTTAAGGCATGTTTGACACACTTTTAGCTAAGCAGTCTCTATGATTGGAGATGCTCTTATAATAAAAAAGGCTCATCCAAGAGGAGGGGTGCCTCTCTTTTTACAATCTTTGTTACAATCTTTGTTTACAACACAAAAATAATTATTTTATTTATTATAGGTTGCAATTTGATTTCAACAAATATATAACAGTTTTATGTCGTAATGTAATTTAACAGACAAAACTATTTTAGTTATTGAATGTTGGTATTATTTCTTTATAGTTAAACATATTCATTTTTTTTCCTGACAAATTTCGAACTCGAAGAAGGTTGTAATTTTTTTTTTTTAATAAGTAGACTTAAATGTCTTATAATAAATATCTATTCTCATAAATATGGGGTTGAGCTAGAATCGAAACAGGGATGACAAGAGATAAACTTTTTAAAACCTGAATTATCTAATAATTTGATTTCAACAAATAATAAAAATTATTCGTCTTAACAATCATGTTATAGTTATAATATTTTTTTTTACATGTTTTATAGGTTGCAATTTGATTTTAATTAATATGATATCATTTTAATTCTTTGTAAATTATGTATTTATTGATTTTTTTTTATTAATGATAGTTAATGAATAACACTATTTTCATAAAAATTACTCTGAAATAAACAAAAAGATTTAATACAAAAAAATTAAAATGAATATACTTGGTCCCCAATAATCTTAACTATATGACACATGATTTTTTAACACATGTCAAAGTGTTTTGTCCCAATCAAAATTACTGTTTTTAATTTTCACACATTTAGAAAAAACAATTACATAATTTCATTTATAAAAATAAAAAATTTAAATATACAATCAAGTAGATAAAAGTTGGTAATTTAAATTGGAAAATGTTGTTTCGAGAGCTGTTTTTATTTTCAGAACAATATTTATAGCATATGTCCGCTATAATCACAAAATTTTACATATTGTGATATAAGATGATACAAATATTATATAATACTAGCTTATAGCCAGTGCAAAACACGGATTACTTTTAATTTTTTATAATTTACTTATAGTGTAGTATAATATTATAACTATGAGTAATTTTAAGGGGACAACCAAATTACAAATTATATCCCCTTTCGCTTATTATAATATAGTATAGTATAGATTTTAATATGTTATTGAAATAATTCGAACCTTACATCTTTGTATATAACAATTTTTAGTATCAAATATAAATTAATATGTTGTTGACGGGAATCGAACCTTATACCTCTGTATATAACAACTTTTAGTATTGTTGTATCTAACGACCATGATCTATTTGAGTTGAAAATATAACGGTTATGAATGAAGGAAATTAAATGTTGTTGGCAGGAATTGGACCTTATACATCTGTATATAACAACTTTTAGTATTTTTATATCTAACGGTCATGATCTATTTGAGTTGAAGATCTAACGGTTATGAATGAAGGATAACAAAAAATGAGGGGATAACCAAACTACAAATTATACCCCTTTCGCTTATTATAATATAATATATAGTATATAGATAGTATAGATGATAAAAAAAAATGATACAAATAGCTTTGAAAATAAAATTGAAAATAGTATTTACCTTTAAATTAGCGAATTTTCTAGTGTGTGCCTAAGTGTACATGCTAAGAATCTGGAATCCGTGCTAACTTAATTGTCAAATTTTGATTGGTGGGGATTTCATTAATAATAATGGATCCCCTGCATTCACATAAATATCAACTAATCAAAATTTAATAACTCATCAAGACACACACGGTTGACAAACCCTTAAATTAGATGGAGTAATATTTAAAGCTAAGGCCTCATTTAACCGCTCTACTGTCATTTAACCCTTAAATTAAATGACAAATTGTCATTCGTCAATCGTCACACTGAAACATCAAGTTTGAAAATACAGACATCAGGATTCAGGACAGAAACTTTGATTGGGTACTGTATTCCTACGAGAAAAAAAGATGGTACAGATGATCAAGTGCAATATATTTCGGTAAATGTGTACATCACGAAATCTTGCTATAACACAAATCAATGGACATTTGAATCAAAAGTAGTACTATGACTTTGGCCAAAACAATCCATTATTCGCTTCTTTACGTTTTTTCTTAACTCGGAAATCATACTTGCAACCTTACCCTCCTTTATTATCGACCCATCTTTGTAGTAACTACACCAAAACTAATAAGAGTCTCTCCCCCCCAACTCTTTAATATCATTCAATCGGTCGGTAAAAAAAAATGAGTAAGAGGGCATGTGAGAATGATGGGCATGAATATGGAAGGTGGGAGAGTATTCCAGAGGAAATGTTGGTGATGGTAGTGGTGAAAATACAGGCGGATGAAATGATGAGGGTGGTGCCTCTTGTGTGCAAGGCTTGGTGGAGTGTGGTTTTGAGTCCTCACTGCTGGAAAAATATAAATCTGTCGCAGTGGAGTTTTGGAAAACAGAGGTCTAAACAAGTTGATGTTGCTGTGAAGAAGCTGGTTGCTTATAGCAACTCCAGTTTTCAGATGCTTTCGGCTTTTCGACTCGGAAATGCTGGTTTTGCTTTTGCTGCCGACCGGTATGTTTTGTTTGGTTGTCTATATTTGTGCATGTACTAAAAGCATATGGTATTTTATTTTTACAGTTCATGTTTTTCCATGGTTTGATGATTTGACTTTGGCCTACTTCATACCAAACTGTTTGTCTCCACGGATATAGATATTAAAAACCCGAAAGCTATTTAGTCTCGCCAGAGAAGCTAAGGTACACAAGGCAGTGCACAATCAGTTTTGATTGTAACTAAGCTTAGAGAATCAAGTTCACTTGAATTGAGTATGCTCGGCAGACATGCCTGTAACAAGAAGCCGGGATGAAAAAATTTCAGTCTTAAAACTGCTTTAAGAAAAGAAGAAGATAAATTCTACGCTAGCTTGTCTAATTCTCCTTTCCGATATATGCGAGGTGTTTTTCGGTTTTGAACTCATGTGTTTGGTTTTTCTTAAAGGTGATATCAGGTATTTTATCCTAATAATTATAGTGAAAGCTCCTACGACCGGGCCTGTTTAGATTTTAGAGGAATATCTTTGCAATTTGTCTAGCCTGTTGGCATATATCTCAATCAATACAGAGACAACTCTTAACTGAAACAGAGTACTAGGATGTACATTTCCAATCCAAAAACCGAACAAGTATAAAACCCAAGACCTCGAATTTGGGGTTAATTTGAGTCGAAGACAACAATAGTGGAGTAGTGTTTATAGGCGACCAGGAAATAAAACCATTGCTAGTTGCATACACTTATGACAGTATTATCTTCTGCCCCTTAATGGTTTCTACCAACAGCTGCATTCAAGAATGATAAATAATTAGCAAAATAGGTGCGATCATTCCACTAGTAATGCACCACATCACATTAGGAACCGAAGCTAAGCGTGCCTACTGCCTAGGCAAAGGTACTATAGGATAGTTGGCCCCTGAAAGGTTTGGTGTTGCACCACTTTACTAAAAGGTATATAGCAAAAAAAAAAAGGAACTATCCTAGATGCTTTGCTCATAAGTACCGCGTCCACACACAAACTTGTCAAGCATCCTCTAAAGCTAGCAAGGGGCAAGTTATAAAGTGATACAGACACCACAAAGCCATTTGAAATGACAGTGTGTGAGGATGCTTGGATTGATTATGAACTATCTTGGCAAACAACAGGTTAATTATGAACCAGTCCTTATAACTCTGACATGTATATATGGACTCATTTTCTCTTCTGCAAAGAATGAATTAATTTAAAAGGGACAAGTTATCTAAGTTAAGTGAATGCTGAGAACAAGGTATCAAGTTCAGTGGTTAATATTACCAGATTGACTGCTGATAACACAAGTCCCCTCTAGCTAGCTAATAACATAAGTTTATCTCATCTATAGGCTGCTAGCCTAGAAGATACTCCCCTCCTCTTGGTAAGATGTTGAGGACTTGAGCCCAAGTTGATAACAGCGGCATGGGTATTGCACTCAATCAACTGATCCTTTGCTTTGACAAGAGTGTATAAAACTAAAGTAGGATTATATAACTTAGATAGTCTTTTACTTGTTATTTTTCCTGACTTTGTGCATGTCATTTGTTTGATGTGTTGCAAACATGACAGGGTAGCCACATGTAATGCTTTGGAAACATAGAATAGCTAATATGAATTAATACAAGAAAATGCAAAAATTTGCATTCATGATTAGAAGCTGAAAATTCTACACCCTTTTCTAAAATTGTTGTATGCATGTTATCAGGGAATATTTAAATTATCATAATACCTTTTTGTTTTTTGTGTTTCCTCAAGTGCCAAATGTCTCAAGATCCTAACTATCCCTGGAAGTAACGTAACTGATCAGATGGTGATAAGGCATGCAAAGTCACTTGCGAATCTCACACACTTGGATGTCAGCTATTGCTTGAAGATTTCAAGCAAAGGGCTAGAAGCATTCGGAAAGCATTGCAAATCTTTGATTCACTTGAAAAGAAACATGGCACCGCCATCTCTAGGAATGTCGATTCAAGAGCAAGCTTCAATCGTTGATGAATCCGAAGCAATGGTGATAGCAAATACCATGTCAAAGCTATAACACCTTGAAATTAATAATGGTCGCTTTACTAATCGTGGCATCAACTCTGTACTTCATGAATGTAAGGCACTTTCTTACCTTGACATCTGGGGATGCTGGGGGGTGTGGCATGATGAAGCTCTTGAAAAGAAATGTAAAGAGTTAGCATTTTTTTGGAGCCCCTGGGTTGATGATGACTTTGAAACCGAGGAATCTTCTGACTCCAAAAATTTGATAGACAATGCCAGCAGCTATGATAGTGAAGATTCTTGCTGAGACTTAAATTAGGGTGGTGGTCTACGTTTAGGGTATTTTCTGCTAAATTTATTGACCTACAGGTGCTCTTTGTATTTATGCCATAGACAAACCGAATTCAAGTCGAATGTTAACAAAATTTGAATGCCTTGGCGAAATTGAAATTATCTTATAGATGGTCAAGAACTCATATCACAAGTTAAGAACAATTTTAGCCTAGAAACAATTATTTTGTGCACTTCTATATTGAAGATTTTGATAATGCAGGACAACATATCGTATCTATATGCTATGTCTTTGGAAACTAGAGAGGCCCAAGTAAATAATCAGTTTCTGTGCAGAGTTGTTCCAGTTGTCTTGATTCTAAGTAGCCCAATGGCGCAGTAGTTTTATGAGTAATATCCATAGACCTTGGCCCGACGTCCAGATCAAAATACAAAAAGCATACTGTATTTGGTAATGGGCTGTGATGAGTCGAGTGACCTGCTAACAGTTTGCTCACTGGTACGAAAATGTACATATTTTGCCTCTCTCTCTCTCTTGCTGTTGTGTGGTCCATTAAGTTTGTATATTGTTGAATTTTAAAAAAATCGCGTCATTTTGCACATGTTAAAATTCAATATATACTAGGTTAAAATCCGTGCGATGCACGCACAGACGTTTTATATTATAATATTTTTTAACAAAATTAAAAACTTTAATAGATGAATTTTGTAGAATTAAAATTTTAAATGATATAAACTGATAATAATATTATATGTATGTTGTCCGTCATATTGTTAGAAAATGATGAATTTTAGTTTGAAAATATAGAAAATATGATATGTTTTAGTTGAAAAACGTAATAGGTTAGTTATTAGTTATTATAATATTATTATTTTATTTTATCTAAATAAAATTATCCGAATAGGTTTTACTGGAAACAATTGAAAAGGTAACATATTTTAGTTGAAAAAGGTAATTGGTTAATTATTAGTAATTATAATTATAATATTTTATTTTATTGAATATAATTGTTCATAGTGTTTTTAGAAAAGGTAAAATTTTAGTTAGATAAAATATAAAAAATAATGTATTTTACGTGAAAATGGAAATTGATTGGTATTGAAAAATAGAAAAGTTAACATGTTTTACATGAAAAAGAAAATTTATTATATTTTAGTAACTATAAGTAATTAGGTAAGAATAATTAAGTAAAAATGATATATATCGTTAAATAAGGGTAAATAATTAAAATTAATAATACTGTACCGATCGACCAACCAAATTTTTAATATTTCGGTTATTATGTAATACTAGCCTAAAACCCGTGCGATGCACGGATTTTTTTATATTATACAAAAAAATTCATTAATCTCAATTAATTTTTTTAAAACATGAATTTTGGAGGCTTACATATTTATATGAGATGATTTGATAATAATTTTACAAATGTTATCCCTGATATTTTCGGAAAATGAGGGATTTTAGTTAGAAAATATAGAAAAGATGATAGGTTTTAGTTAAAAAGAGTAATCCATTCATTATTAGTAATTATAAAATTATTACTTCATTTTATTAAATATAATGCACGTGATATGATTAGAAAAATTAAAAATTTAGTTAGAGAAAATTAAAAAGGTAATTGAAAAAGATAATTGATTAGTTTATAGTATTTATAATTTAATTACGTTATTTTACTAAATACAATTGCTCGTAATGTTTTTAGAAAAGGAGAAATTAATATTGTCAGTGATATTTCTAATATTTCTATTAAAAGAGGGATTTAAGTTAGAAAGTATAGAAAAGATGCTACGTTTTAGCTGAAAAAGGTCATCAATTAATTAATAATATTATAATATTTTTAGTTTATTTCATTAAATATAACCGCCCGTGATATAATTGGAAAAAGAGAGATTTTAGTTAGAGAAAAAAGAAAGGTAACGTGAAGATGACATGATTTATGTGAAAAAAGTAATTGATTACTTTATAGTAATTATAATTTAATTATGTTATTTTACTAAATAAAATTGTTCATAGTTTTTAGAAAGTGAGAAATTAAAGTTGCCCATTATATTTCTAGAAACAAGGGGATTTAATTAGAAAAATAGAAAAGATGATATATTTTAGCTGAAAAGGTAATCGGTTAATTATAAGTATAATTTATAATATTATTATTTTATTTTTATTAAATAGAAACGTCCATGATATAATTGGAAAAGGGAAGTTTTAGTAACAGAAAAAAAAGGTAACGTGTTTTGGCTGAAAAAGGTAACCGTACATGATATAATTGGAAAAAGAGATATTTTAGTTAGAGAAAAGAGAAAAGGTAAAGTGTTTTGACTGAAAAAAGTAATTGATTAGTTAATAGTAATAATAAGATAATTATGTTATTTTATTAAATAAAATTGCTCGTAGTGTTTTTAAAAAGGAGAAATTTTAGTTAGATAAAATGTAAAAGATATTCTATTTTACCTAAAAAAGGAAATTATTTAGTTATTGAAAAATAGAAAAGATAATATGTTTAACCTGAAAAAGGAAATTGATTAATAAAGGAGAAATTTTAGTTAGATAAAATATTAAAGATATTGTATTTTACCTGAAAAAGGAAATTATTTAGTTCTTGAAAAATAGAAAAAGTTAATATGTATAACCTGAAAAAGGAAATTGATTAGTTAGTAGACCTGTAATTGAGTAAGGGTAAATAAGTAAAATCAACAGGTACCGTACCGACCGACCGACCGACCAACCAACCAAACTTTTAATGTTTTGGCTTTTATATAATAGTATAGATTATGGATTCTCTTAAGTAAAGACACGTTTAATTATAGTAAGTTAAAACTTTTAAATATTTTGTAATCTACTTTTATTCATATCCCTCTATAGATTTAGTAATTTTTAAACATTTGATACGTAACTCTAACCTAATGTGCATGTAATTTTAATTATATTTAATTATAATTTTAAAAATGGCTATGTACTCTGAATGGATTATTGCTCAATGTTTCGTGACAATAACAAAAAAACAAAATTATAATATAAAATATATAGATCCACTTATATTAACTTGAAGTTTAAATTCAAAACTCCACTAAAACAATTTTTGTATGTCAGCAGTGTTATAAAAACCGGTAATCGGACTTAATCAGTATATGCACTGTCCAGGGATTAATCGAGGATTAATCGGGTATTTGACGATCGGAATGATTAATCGAATAATCGGATTATTAATCAGTTCGATAACCCATGGAACATGGATTAATCGGTGATTAATCGTGATTAATCGCCGATTTTTAAACAGAGAAGGTCAGTGTTCAGTAATCAAAGTCATTTTGTACTACACTATTTTTGTACTCCTCCGTCCCATGTAATTCTTTACATTTGCGGATCAATTTCCGGTACGAATTTTAAGGTATATTTTAAGGATAGTTCTATAAGTTATTTTTGATATTTTCTTTATTTTTTGTATAAAAATAGAACAATCCTATTTTTATATAAAAAAATATCAAAAATAAGTTATAGAACTATTATTAAAATGTACCTTAAAATGCATATTAAAATATACCTTAAAATACATATTAAAATGCACCTTAAACTAATGGGGTCCGGTCCCTGGCAAACGCATGCCAGGGACGGATTATTTGGCATACACCTTTTAAGCCGTTGGATCGTTGATCCAACGGCTGTGATTTAAAAAAAAAAATTCGCACCGTACCGCATAAACTTTATGCGGTACGGAGTAATTACCAAAATGCCCTTACTGTTCACGTACCGCAGAAACTTTCTGCGGTACGGTGAACAGTAGATTTTTTATATGAAAACAGGGGGGCATTTTGATAATTACTCCATACCGCATAAAGTTTATGCGGTACGGTATTGTTTTTTTTTAAATCACAGCCGTTGGATCGTTGATCCAACGGCTTAAAAGCCGTATGTTAAATAAACCGTCCCTGGCATGCGTTTGCCAGGGACCGGGAGCCTAAACTAATTACTCCACTTTTTAACGGCTTGCAGGAGAAAACAACATAAAGACTTCTGAATTGCTACAGCCTACAACATTAAGCACGGATTCACACGTCTGCAGAAACCAAAAAGATTCCTGCTGGACTATGGTCATGCGTCAGGCATGGATTGAAATCTACTAAAACCAAATCAAACCAAACATACCCAGTATATTCCGTTCAGAGTAGGATCTGGGGGTTAAGATTTACGCAGACCATGCCCCTACTTTTATGGTAGGGATGCGGTTTCCGTGAAGACCCCCGGCTAAGTGCACAATAAGCTAAAAGTGTGTGATATTCACAAGGGTTGTCTAAGATTTGAAAAAGTCATACCTAAGCCCATGGCTTTGAACACATGGGGCTTACCTACCAGGGGATTGACTACTACGCTCTGCAAAACACTCATGTCTAAGATGACACCTGGCCAAGCTCCCTGAAACTGCAAAATTAGAAAACAGAAGACAATATAAATGAGAACTTAACAGCCAAACTTCTAAGATAAAGCTAACCGAGACAACCCAACTCTGAGGCTCTCAACAACAGAGCCGCTCCCTAAAAGAGAATCCACCACTCTGATCTGGCGCCTCCAAGAACACCTATCAGCGGTCATGGTCTCATTTAAGTTTAAGGCCTTTAAATCCAACCTAAGTTGCTCTTCCCACGACCTCCTAGGTCTGCCTCTCCTCCTCACCCCACCAACCGAAAGACTCTCGACCCTCCTCACTGGTGCTTCAGCCAGCCTTCTACGGACGTGGCCGAACCATCTCAACCTCCCTTCCCTAACTTTCGCAGAAATAGGCGCCACCTCAAGCTCGCTCCTAAAAACCCCATTCGGGATTCTATCCAACATCGTGCGCCCACAAGACCACCGCAACATCCTCATTTCATCCGCTTCCAACTTGCTCTCGAGGGCTTTCTTCCTCGCCCAACACTCCGAACCATATAACATCGCATGACGGATTGCCGCTCTATAGAATTTCCCTTTCAACTTTAACGGGACTTTCTTGTCACACATCACCCCTGACGCTGCCCTCCACCTTAGCCACCCAGCCTTGATACGATGAGTGACATCGTCTTCAATCTCACCTTCCTTCTGGATGATTGAACCCAAATACTTGAACTTATCCGTACGAGGGACGATCTGATCTTCAATCCTAACCTCCACCCCTTCTTCGTTGGCCTCACCACTGAAGTTACACCAGAGATACTCGGTTTTCGACCGGCTCACACGCAAGCCTTGTGGCTCCAAGGTAGATCTCCATAACTCCAACTTCTCGTTCACCTCCCCCTCGACTCCGCTACTAACATGATATCATCAGCGAAAAGCATGCACCAAGGGACGGCATCTTGAATCCCTCGCGACATGACATCTAGGATAAGGGCGAAAAGAAGAGGACTTAGGGCCGACCCCTGGTGTAGCCCAATCTCAACAGGGAAAAAACGGGAGTCACCAACTGGGGTCCGGACGCAGGAACTAGCTTGGGAGTACATGTCTTGAATCACCCTAACGTACGACGACGACACTCTCCTCTCCTCAAGGCTCTTCCAAATAGCTTCACGGGGGATGCTATCATAAGCCTTCTCAAGATCAATGAACACCATATGGAGGTCTTTGCGACGTTCCCTGAACTTCTCCATAAGGCGTCTTACGAGATGAATGGCCTCGGTCGTCGATCTCCCAGGCACAAAACCAAATTGATTCTCTGAGATTTCAACTTCTCTTCTAATCCGACATTCAACCACTCTCTCCCAGAGTTTCATAGTATGACTGAGTAATTTAATACCCCGATAGTTACTACAACTCTGATCATCGCCTTTGTTCTTGAAAAAAGGGACCACAATACTACGCCTCCAATCATCTGGCATCTTAGCACCCAAGAGGAGAACATTGAACAGATCTGCTAGCCATTGTACGCCAACCTCACCAAGACAAAGCCACACCTCGATTGGGATCTGATCCGGACCAACCGCCTTCCCTCTAGCCATCTTTTGAAGGGCACCCTTGACTTCATCCTTGCTGATACGCTCACAGGAACCGAAAGAACGCACAGACAAAAGAGAGACCTCTTGCTCCCCACCGGAACCACTCCTCCTAGCCTCACTGAAAAGATTAAGAAAATACGAACTCCACCTCTCCTTAATAGCATCTTCATTCACTAACACTTGGCCTGAATCATCTTTAACAAACTTAACAGAACTCGCACCGCTCTCTCTCCCTAGCTTTAGCTTGTTTAAAGATGGCGTTCGCTCCTTCCTTGGTATTTAGGCGCCTGTACAGCCCCTCATAGGCTTCACCTTTGGCTTTCGCCACAGCCTTTTTTGCCTCTCGTCTCGCCACCTTGTACGCTTCCATTTTCACCTTGCCTACTCTTGTATTCAATTTTTACCTAATTTCGTACATAATTTTTTTACTTATTCCGTACCTCTCATTTATTTCTCATTTATTTATAAATAAGTTGGGTACAAAGATTAAAAAAAATGAAATAAAAAATAAAGAAGGATACAAAAAAAAAAGTGTAAAGAAAAGAGAGGGATAAAAGAAATAAATTTTAATCCACACATCACCGAATGAAAGTTATTAAATCTAAAGACTTGGTCGTGATACTTTGGTATTTCTTGTCCAAAGGTTTTTTGCAAATATTTGAATTCATATCAATTGAATTAATATTAATATTATAAACCAATTATAAAAACAAATACAATCCCCGTTGAAAAGTTCAAAATCCCTCTTTATTGTTTTTTTTAAAAAAAAATTAGCTTTCATTTTATTTCTCTCTTTGTTAGAAAATATTTCTAAGTACCATGTTAACAAATTTTTTACCCATACTATGAGAATTCGGTATATTTATGCAATATTGGATCCTTAAAATATTTATTATATTAATACATTGAAAATATTTGTATGGTCGTGGTTAATTTTTTCAATTACATATTAAAAATGTATAGACACTTAATACTCACGACTCCAATAAATCATTAGACTATCTATCAAAAAAAGATTGCAACGATATGAAAAAGGATATCTATTGTGCAAGATACATGAAACGAACGTAATTATAACAATATACACTTTCATTTAATCTAGTTTTTTATGTGATCGTTCAATATCTTTTTTACAAATTATATGTTCTTTTATTAATGAATTGATTTACTATTGAAAAATAAATATTATCAACTAACCAAACAAATTCAATATATCGCGCACTTGGAGTAACGTATGATTATTAGAGTTTATGGTGATTGACCTTAGCTTATTTGTAAAGACAACTTAAAATGTGAATTTTCAGTTTGGAAGTTTGTATGTTGGATTTTTTATTCTTTTCTAGTAAAACATGGTATAATAAATTTTAGTACCCATATTTTATGCTTTGTTGATATTAAAAAACAAATTATAATCAACCAACCAAACAAATTCAATATATGCTCTTAGGTTAAGATATGACAATTGATACAATTACTTTAATTTTAGAATACAAAATTCAAAAAGGCACCCTTTTATTAAAAATAATAAATAATTTATGCGTATCAACCTTTTTATTTATAAATATTAATAATTTTTATAACAAAGATCGTAGTTGTTGCTCGCTCTCTCTCTCCACCTCTCCCAAAATATGCTTGATATGGGCTAAAAGTAAGCCTTAAGGACACATTTAATGTGACATTAATTAGACCTAGAATGGTTCAAACATGGGGCCCACCAGATAGGCCCAAACCCTATTTATAATATTAATTTCGTAATTAATAAATAGGGGTAATAAACAGCTCAGCAAATAAGAGTCTAACAAGGATATAACTCTTGCCTGACTTAACCTCCAAGATATCTATTTCAACATGGAAACTGGTTCTAATATGGAAGGAGACTAGAACCTTCTTCTAGGCGGTGGCTTGCCCACCAAGTCGCCTAATTCTACTACAATTCTAGGGCTTCTCAGCCTATATAAAGGGTCTGACCCCTCATTCTCAGAACTACGTCTTGGCTTGATTCTCAATAACGAAATACGTAGGCACTCTGTGAGGACCGATCAGTCTCGAATACGGAAACAGCCATTAAAGCAAGAAGCTCCCGAACCCTAGCATTAATTACAAATTCGTGACCCAGATTTTATTCCACAACATTTGGCGCCGTCTGTGGGAACAGACATCAACCATGGTGACCACGGGAAGAACAACACTAACCTCTACTAAAGCCTTGCCTCTAAGCTCTGCTCCGCCTGCTACTGAGCAGGTACCTCCAACAACAGGGGCGATCTCTCAAACTCAAGCTTCTCAACCTCCAGGGACGAATCCCCATACCGAGAGAACATTGCCTATGGTCATCCATCCAAGTCAAGAAACCAGTTCTCTCCAGATGCTGGTTTCTCCTTTGGTTGATCCCAATCGCCCGTTACCACCGGGGGTACAGATCCTGTTAGAAATGATTGATGAGAACAGTGTTTGGAAGCTATAGTGACAAAACAGAGTTTAGCTGGAAGCAGTCAGAGTTTAGTTAAACACTGACTGGAAGCGCAACAGAGATTGTTAAACTCTGTAGCGGTATTGTCTGAAGAGTCAACAGTGTTTGAAGATTGATACAAGATAAATTTGGAAGCAATATCTTTGAAGATTGGAAAGCTGTCAAAGAGATTGAGTTGACTTGGAAGACTGGAGCAATCGTGATTGATATCAATTGTATAGCTTGATTATAGGAGAATCAGTTACTGATTGTACGAAGCTGTATGTTCTATAAATACAGTTAGGTTAACCCTAGAAGGGTAATCGAACATTGAGAAATTCATTGATTGTAACCTAAGCAGCTCTCTGTGATATTTTACATCACTGAGAGAGGAATTGTTAATTCCAAACAGTTTTTAAGTATTAAACAGTGTGTTCTTGTTAAGTTACTCATACAGTATTTGAATAACTATTGTGTATTCGACCTAACAAGTGGTATCAGAGCCAATCTGTTACTTTATTACAGTTAAAGATCCAAAACACAATAGTAATCAATGGCAGAGATACCTCCACCATCTGAGAAAGCCCCTACTACTGTTAGTAGGTATGAAACAATTAGGGTTCCTATACTTAGGCCATCAGAGTATGCAATTTGGAAGGTGAAGATGACCATGTTTCTGGAGGTTACAGATCCAGAATACCTTGATAGAATTTATGAAGGTCCTCACAAACCTACAAAGTTATCTGCTGCTGCTGCTGGTGAGGAATCAAAGGTCATTCCAAAAGAAAAGAAAGATCTAACTGCTGAGGATCTTTCATCTATTGCAAAGGATGCAAAAGTAAGACACTTACTTCACAGTGCATTAGACAATGTTATGTCTAATAAAGTGATTAATTGCACAACTGCAAAGGAAATATGGGATGCACTTGAGGTTAGGTGTCAAGGAACTCCTGCAATCAAGAAAAACAGAAGAAACATACTCACTCAGGAGTATGAGCACTTTGAGGCAAAGTCTGAAGAAACCATGACAGAAACATTTGACAGATTCTATAAACTGCTCAATGATTTGTCATTGGTTAACAAAGAGTATGATTTAGAAGACTCAAATCTCAAGTTTCTTCTTTCTCTACCTGAAAAGTGGGATGTGAAAACAACCACTATAAGAGATAATTATGAACTTGGTGAAACAGAGATTGATGAAATTTATGGACTGCTCAAAACCCATGAATTGGAATTGGAGCAGAGAAACAAAAGATCAAGTAGAAAGTCAAAGTCTGTTGCACTTAAGGTTGAGGAGAAACCATCAAAGAAGGAAGCATCAAGGAAAAAGGCAAAAGGAAAAGCCTTAGTCATACACTCAGAAAGTGAGTCATCAAACACTGATGATGACTCAAATACAGATGAAACATTTGATTCTGAAGATGATGAAGAGATGATGCAAATGGCTGCATTGATGGTAAAGACCTTCAAGAAGATGGGATTCAAGAACTTCAAGAAGGGAAAGAGATTCTCCAAGGACTACTCAAAGTCTGACAAGAAGAATTTCAAGAAATCTGAGGGAAAGGACTTCAAATCTGGTAAGAAAGATAAGTCTGAAATTCAATGCTACAAGTGTAAGGAGATGGGTCACTATGCTCCTGAGTGCAAGAAGGGTAAAACTGAAAAGGCACTCTACACCAAAGGCAGAGATTGGGCAGACACTTCAGATTCAGATGAGGAAGTCAACTATGCACTCATGGCTACTACTCAGACTGAAAATGATGATCTCAAGGTACCCCCAACTACCTATGCTTATAACACTGATAATATAACTGAATTAAGAATTTATCTTAAAGCATTGCATATCAGTTATAGGGATCAGACTTTAGAAAATGAGAGGATAAAGACTGAGTGCTCTCAACTCAAAGACAGAAACAAACTAGTTGAGGAAAAGCTTGAGAACATGAATAAAATTCAGAAGGAGAGAGATGATGCAGTGTTTATTGAACAGGAGTTGCTAGGTAAGTATAAGCAACTAGAATCTGAATTGGAGGATACTAAACACATCATTAAAACTTGGACACACTCTGGTAAAGATACACAAGAAGTGTTTCAGTCAGATACAGTAGGTCTAGGTTACTCTGAAGGAGATGAACTTAGATTTGAAAATATGGTTAAAGTTAGACCACATCGTTCATCTGAAGGTAATGTCATGGGAACAGGTGGACCTAAGACTGAAGCTGAGAAAAAGGCTGTTAAAGAGTCATATGCTAAGACTTTTGTTAAAGAGGCTAACATTGGTTTAATGACAGATAAACAACTCAAGCATAAGCTTAATGAGATAAAATCTGTCAACAAACAGAAAATGCCTAGGAAAAACAAAAATGGAAAGGTAGGCATAACATCAGGAATTAAGCCAATGCTTGCTTCATTAGCTCCTAGAAAAACATGCTTTAATTGTGGTAGCACTAATCATCTTGCTAGTTTCTGCAGTAAGAATAAGAACATTAATTCTTTGCCCTCTAAAACTGCAGTAAAGAGTGATTATGTGAGAACTAGACCACAGACTTTATGCAAACACTGTGGAAGTACATGGCATTCTATTTACACTTGCAGAGATTATCATGCTATTTACTATAATTACTATGAACCCAAACCAAATTTGAAATGGGTTAAAGTAAACTCTGCAAATGTAAACTCTGAAAAAGTTAGCTTAAACTCTGATAATGTGAATTCCGCTGCAAAAGCTAACAGAATTAAGAAAGCCAAAGGATCCAAGCAAGTCTGGATCCTTAAAACTAACAATCAGTGATTGTTTGTGATTGCAGGGCACCAGGGTAAGTACCCTAGTCGTGGACAGTGGATGTTCAGGACACATGACTGGAAATAAAGCCCTGCTATCAGAGTATGAGGAGAAGGCTGGCCCAAAAGTTTCCTATGGGGATGGCAACATAGGACATACTCTGGGATATGGCAACATTAATCTTGGAAATGTCATCATCACAAATGTAGCTCTGGTTCCAGGACTCAAGCATGATTTGCTATCTGTGAGTCAAATCTGTGACAGAGGATATCATGTGGATTTTCAGCTTGAATATTGTCAAGTGATCAGTAAATCTACAGGGAAAGTTGCTCTAGTTGGAAACAGACACAATAACATCTATGAAATTACATTGTCAACAAACACTGATGGCAAAACAGTGTGTCTGTCAACAAGAATGTCCAGTGAAGAGAGTTGGAAATGGCACAAGAAACTCTCTCATTTGAACCTGAACAACATCAATGAGCTAATCAAGAATGATCTTGTAAGAGGTCTACCAAGGTCTTTGTTGAATGTAGTAGGCCTGTGTGATTCTTGTCAAAAGGCCAAACAGAGAAAAGCCTCCTTCAAAAGCAAATCTGAGTCTTCAATTGTTGATCCTTATCATCTCCTACATGTTGATCTTTTTGGACCAGTGAATGTGATGTCTCTTGGAAAGAAGAAATATGCTCTAGTCATTGTTGATGAATACACCAGATACACATGGGTATATTTTCTTGCAAAGAAGGATGAAACTGCATTAACACTGACAGAACATATAATCCAACTGGACAAAGGGTCAGAAAATCAAGTGAAGATAATCAGAAGTGACAATGGAACTGAATTCAGGAATTCATCAATGGAAGAATTTTGCAAGAGTAAAGGAATCAAACAAGAGTTTTCTGCACCTGGCACTCCACAACAAAATGGTGTAGTGGAGAGGAAGAATAGAACCTTGATAGAAGCTGCCACAACCATGCTAGATGAAGCAAAATTGCCAACATACTTCTGGGCAGAAGCAGTTCAAACTGCTTGTTTTACTCAAAATGCAACACTGATCAATAAGCATGGTAAAACACCATATGAAATGGTGAAAAAGAAGAAGCCAAATCTAAAATATTTTCATATTTTTGGATGCAAGTGTTTTGTGTTGAAGACTCATCCTGAACAGTTGACCAAATTTGACCTAAAGGCAGATGAAGGAATTTTTGTTGGCTATCCACTGTCAACAAAGGCATTCAGAGTTTATAATCTGAGAACTAGAGTGATCATGGAATCAATTCATGTGTCATTTGATGACAAGAAAATAACTGGACTTGAAGATGTCAATGAACATGATCTACTCCACTTTGAAAATGAAGATTCATTCTCTGAAAAAGTAAACTCTGATCAGACTGATCTGACAAACTCTGTTGATTTAAACTCTGAACCTCTACTGGTAAATACTGAAGAAACTCTTCAATCAGAAACAAGGGAAGAACCAGTTGAGGGGGAGCATGAAGAATCACATCAAAGTGATAATTCAAACACTGAAAGTGACTCAGTTGATAATTCTGAATCAAACTCTGTTGATTCAAACTCTGTTGATAATTCTGAGCAGTCACATTCAGGGGGAGCATCTGAAAATGAAGAGAGGCACCAAGAAAATCAGGAGAGCATGGATCAAGGGGGAGGATCACATGATGACAGAAGCAATCTGCCTTCTGCAAGAAAATGGACTAAGTCACACACACCTGATTTGATTATTGGTGATCCAGATGCAAGAGTAAGGACAAGAAGTGCAACAACAAATGAATGTCTTGCAGGCTGTAAGATAGACAGAAAAAGCACCAGTGGAAGTTGTCAATTTCTGGGTGACAGACTTGTTTCCTGGTACAGCAAGAAACAGAAGTCAATATCTACATCTACAGCTGAAGCAGAGTATATTGCTGCTGGTAGTTGCTGTGCACAGATTTTATGGATGAAGAATCAACTGCTGGATTATGGATTAAGGTATACCAAGATACCTATTTACTGTGATAATCAAAGTGCTATTGCAATGACAGGTAATCCAGTACAACATTCAATGACAAAGCACATCAGCATAAGGTATCACTTCATCAGAGAGCATGTAGAGGAAGGCAACATTGAGCTTCACTTTGTGTCTACAGAACAACAACTTGCAGATATCTTCACCAAGCCATTGAGTGAAGCTACATTTACAAGACTGGTCAATGAACTAGGAATGGTCTCTAGTTTTGACTAGAGATGTTGGTTAGACTCAAAGACTTATCTCTAAAATATTGCTCATGTTTCTGCAAATTGTTAAGTGCTATGTGAACCTTAGTATTAAACTCTGTTCTGCATGCTAATGTTTAAAACTTGTTAAACTCTGTCAGCATGTCTGTCTGTTAAACACTGTTAATATGCTGGATACACTCAGTAAATTCAGAATTGATTATTGTCTGAATGAAAACACCAATGAAGAAAATGTATGAAGCATGATTCTCAGTAATTAAATCATGATTCTTTCTGAGTTACTGTAATCTAATCAGACTTTGTGCAGTAAATCAACACAGCATGATACTGTTTCATATTTATAGCATCTCTTAGTTTATTCAGTCCTAAACTCTGAGTATATGAATATTGTGTGCATTACCTCTCATAAGAAAATTTCTGTTATTGATGAACTCTAAACTCTGATAAGTGACATTCTGTTTCCAAAGGTATGGTTCCTGATGATTCCTTGTTTGTACTTGTGAAAACCATAAAACTTGAGATGTGTCATTGATTAGTTTGGTGAGTTCAGATTCATGTCTTCACCCTGTGAGAGTTTGAGCCAAATCAGTGATTGATACATTTTCTATCAATCAGTATTTATTGTTGTGTGATATTCATCAGGAAGCATGTTTCTCTAGAACTTGTATTAAACCATCTTGAGACTACATGATATGTGTGTGCATGAAAATGATAAAGGAAATAGGATTTAACATTCCTTCAAAACACTGTTCAAACACTATATAAACACTGTTCATAAATACCACCCTTAGTAAACCCCTTTGAGCCTAATTAACTGCTCATTTTTCTTAAACTCTGAAGTATTCAGAGCAGTTATATTTCTTTTTGAAAACAATCAAGCAGGTGAGTGTTTCTAAAGAAAAGAAAAGTTTACTCAGTATATATGCTAAATAAAAAAAAATAAAAAAAAATAAAAAATAATAAAAATAATAATAATAAAAAAAAGGCATATATATACTGAACTTGTACAAATATGTACTAACAGTGTGACTGAACACTTTGCTCTATTAAAATGTTCAGCTTGAAATTCACTCATGAATAAAACATCTCTACTCATCTGTTTGATCTTACTCCATTACTCCATTACAACCATGAATAAAGTCCTTTTGATTTGTGCATACATGTACTCAAAGTAGATTCAAGCATATGGTAGATTCAAGCATATGGTAGATTCTGCTATTTCTGATTGAATGTGAGTGTAAACACTTCACCTAAACACTTGTGTGCTTAGAGAGTTTGTGAGTTTATCAAATTCATGACTGTTATTCACTGAATGATGCTCTGATTTCTATCTCTTGATCTTTTTGTCTTCAAAGACTGTGTGCTTACTTGGATAATCATGGACATCAAAGGGAATAGAAGTTTACAGATTTCTGTATTACAGTAACTACAGAGTTTAGCATTCATCAAACAATCAGTGTTTAAATATGAGAGTTTGTGCATTCAGTGTTTATTGATTTTAGTTATGGATTTTATGAAATATTAGATGCTCTAAAAATTGATTTTAGTAAACTCTGCTTAACACACACTCATATTCACAACTGTGCAATTTTTGAAAGGGTTGTTAGTGATAAAGATGGAAAATTGATAAACACTGTTGAGTTGTGTTAAATACTCTAAGGTAATGTTTCATTGAGATGATTTGACTATTTTGGAGTAATTGGGGTAGTTGACAACTGTTAATTAGTGTAAATATGTCAAAGTGTCGTGATTATAGAAATGACAGCGGTAATTATTAAGTGATCCATTGGTTATTTGACACATGTCCCATGATAGTGTCCCACTCACACATTACTCTACAATCAGTTGTGCGCTTTTACTGAATAAACGATTGAGTTTTAGTTTTACTCTAATCGTTTTTGTTCTCTCACTTCACATCTATTCATATTCACCCACTCACAGTTACTTGCATACTCTTACACATTCAAAATTCTCATTCATTCTCCTTCACGTTTTGATAAACACTTACAGTGCATACACATCTTTTCTCTAAATATCTTCATATCATATCTTCTAATGGCAACCAAAGCGTTTGATGCAGCAGGATTAGTGTTTCTTCCTAGTAACTATGCAGCACCACTGGAAAATGCAAATGCTCCAGAGGCGTTTCATCTGTTTCAAAATTTCTTGAAAGACTCTGAAATAGGGAAGGCGTTAACTGCACCACCAATACTCTCTGCTTCACAAATCGCTACCTTTTGGACAAACTCTGTGTATGATGATGGAGAAGAGTCTGACACTCCAACAATCACTTTCACTCATGCTGAATCAGAGTATATCATTACTCCAACTACGGTTAGGGATGCTCTGGATTTTGAGACACACACTTCTTACAGTGTTGTTGGTCATGACCGCTTGAGGACAATGTTGCAGCAAATTGGCTGTGCAGGAGATTTGAATAAAATTGGATCTTTGAGAAGACCACTTTTGAGAAAGGAATGGAGTTTCTTTTTCGATTGTATAACAAGAGCTTTTGGAAAGAAGACAACAAATTGGGATGCACTTCCTCTTGACACTCTCCAAATTGGTCATGCTCTACTATATGGAGGTAATTTTGATTTTGGTAGACTAGTGCTAATGAATCTGGGAGAGCGTTTGTCTGAGCCCACTTCTGTTTATTTTGCTCATTTTTGTCAAATGCTATTTACTGCTTGTGTGCCTAACATTCCAATTGATGAAGCTGATGTGATTCAGCCTTTTCAAGTTGCAAAAAGGATGTTTTCTGATTTGACAAACAAAGATCTTACTAAACAGCAAATACCTGATATGTTTATGCCATTAGCCTTACAAAACTATGTTAACCAACCCCAAGATTCTCAATCACCACAACACATGCCTAAACCATTAGACACTATACATTCTGAACCAATACCCACAATACCCACAACCACTGTACCTACTACATCTCATCAACCACAACCAGAACAAATAAACTCTCCACCACTAAACTCTGAAACCTTAAACTCTGAGCCAGCACCTACTGAAAAACCCAAATCCAAAACAAAAAGAAAAATCCACACCGCCCAAAACACTAAACACTCAAAGGCAAAACAGACATTACCTGGAGCTGTTTATGTTAGAAGAAAGAAACAAAAGGCAAACAGACCTTCACTTTCACCACCTAAGGAGAGCTCTAGTGAAGAAGAATATGAGGAGATTGTGGTGCCTCAAGTCAAGAAGAGGAGATTAATTCTTTCAGAATCTAATGATGAGAATGTTTTTGATGCTCCATAGGTGGTTTCACAGCAAACACCTACTGATGAGGTTGCTGAAAATGTTGAAATACCTGCAGAGGATGCTATGCCTGAAAATGTTGAAGCACCTGCAGAGGATAAAATGCCTGCAGAAGAGGATAACAGAGATGGTTTTTCACCAATGGATAATATTCTTGACTCATTTGAACCATTCTCTGATCCTATTTCACCTGTTGTTCATTCTGAAGCAACTGGTACAGCTGTTCAGCCTGTAGCATCACATACAGAGTTAATCTCTGAGGGTTATCAAATTCCTGACAAGGGTGATGAGGTTGATCAAGCAACTAAAGATGCAAACTCTGTTGAACCTATGCAAGATGAAGCAACACATACAAACTCTGTTGCAGAGCCTGTGCAACATGAAGAGACTATTGAAAAGGTTGCAGAGGTTGTTGCAGAAACTGTGGCTGACACTGCTCAGCACAGTGGTTCTTTAAAAGATGCTCAAGTAAAAGATGCAAGTGCTGAAGATGAATCTGACAGCAGTGCAAACTCTGATTCTTTTCTGAGTGCACCAGCACAGACTGAGAATAAACATAAACCTTTTGATCAGCCTTGTCCATCTCATGCAATTGAAGTAGAGCACCTTGCTAAATATGCTGCTGACTGGTATAAACAGGACTGTATTTTTCCAAAAGGGAGAGCAGCTGATTTTGTTAAGCATACTGCAAAGCAAATTTCAAATCCAGATATTTTATCATGTTTAAAGGCAACAGTGGTACAAGTTAAAACTCTGGATGGAAATTTTGCTGAAACAAAACAAGAAATTGCTTCTTTGAAGACTGAAATTCAGTCAAGAGAAATGAAGATGGAAAGAGAGTCCAAAATCAAAGCTGCACAGCTTTCTAAAGTTCAAGATACTCTCTTTGCCAGGCTAGGAAAGGTTGAAGAGAATCAAACTGCCTTGTTTGCTAAGGTTGATTCCATTGCTAACTCTTTGGAGCTCATTACATCTATACTCATTCCTGATGATGTCAAAAAGGGGGAGAGAGTTGCTAAGTCTAAATGCAAAGTTTCTCAAACTCTGTCTCAAAAGGATAATACTGGAGATGGAGGGGCAAGTGATAAGAGTAAGATTTTAAACTCTGAAAGGCAAACTCTGAGATCTGGCAAATCTCTTAAGTCACAGTCTGTTGAAATAAACACTGGAATAAACACTGAAACTCAAGGTACTTCAAAAACCAAGAGTTTGGAATTAATATCAAATACAAAGACTGATGAGGAGTTAGCTGTTAAGCTTTTTATGGAAGAGAATGCAGAAGGAGTTACTATAGAAGATGCTAAAGCTGAAGAGAAGAGTTTGCAAGAAAAGCATTTTTTAAAGTCTGTTAAGTTGAAGAAGAGAGAGAAAGTTGTTAAAACTGCAAAGCCTGTTCTTAAAGGCATTGAAATTAAAGAGAAGTTAACTGGCATTCAAGAAGAAGAAGAAGAAGAAGATAAAGAAAAGTTGATCAGAAAGTCTTCTCTTGATGCTAAATTAAAGTTAAAAGGGGTAATGGATGAGGAGAACAAAGGCAAAATGATTGTTACAACCTCTGTTGCCACACAAGTTGTACAGACACAAAGTAAACCCTTACCTGGTTTTTCAAGGCCAAAGATTCCAGTGCAAGAAGAAGCAGGAGTGACTGGTGGATATCAACATAATGTGCATGTTCAGGAAAGCCACCAGGCAGGAATACTTCTGGCTTAGGTTCGAGAAGAGATTTGAGATTTAGTAACAGTCCAAGAGATCCCTCTGCACTTGTATCTCTTGGTTCTGGTATTACTCAAGAAAATCTAGATAAGTTGGATTCAGTTCAGCTAGTTCGTCAAAGGAGCTTAGACATTCACTTTCTATTATACTTTATGGCAGATGGGTCAGTGTATAGAGTGAATGAAGAAGCAATCAAGCTAAAATTATTTGAGGAACTTCAGTATGTCTTGCATATCTTCAGAGTCAGAAATCGTCAAACACAGCTTATTGCCAATTCTATAAGGGGGTATATGCAGAAAGCTAAAGTTGTTACAGGATCAAAGTCTGCTGAAAGATATGTTCCTAAGTACAGAGATTGGAATGGCAATCTGATAGAAATGGAGAAGGGGACTTCAAAGCTGAAGACTGATCTTGGAATTACTGTTCTGGATTTCAATGTAAAGTCTGAAGAAGTGAAGTACATCAGGTTGGGAAATGAAATGAGAAGAAACAAGATCTATGATCTCAGAGCTGCTATTTTTCAAACTGATGAGAATGATCCAGATTTAAAAGAGATCAAGGAAGCTATGGAGATTGAACTTGAACATGCTGAGAGAAGATTGTTGATTGATTATCTCAGAACAGCTCCAGATCTTGAGGAAGTTAGGTAGACAAAAGTTGTAAGTTTGTTAAGTAAAAGTTTAAACTCTGTTTGTATGTTAAACACTGTAAACTGTGTAATTGTTTTGACATCATCATTTACTGTAAACTTGTACATTCTTGCTAATGGACAAGTTGGGGGAGATTGTTAGAAATGATTGATGAGAACAGTGTTTGGAAGCTATAGTGACAAAACAGAGTTTAGCTGGAAGCAGTCAGAGTTTAGTTAAACACTGACTGGAAGCACAACAGAGATTGTTAAACTCTGTAGCGGTATTGTCTGAAGAGTCAACAGTGTTTGAAGATTGATACAAGATAAATTTGGAAGCAATATCTTTGAAGATTGGAAAGCTGTCAAAGAGATTGAGTTGACTTGGAAGACTGGAGCAATCGTGATTGATATCAATTGTATAGCTTGATTATAGGAGAATCAGTTACTGATTGTACGAAGCTGTATGTTCTATAAATACAGTTAGGTTAACCCTAGAAGGGTAATCGAACATTGAGAAATTCATTGATTGTAACCTAAGCAGCTCTCTGTGATATTTTACATCACTGAGAGAGGAATTGTTAATTCCAAACAGTTTTTAAGTATTAAACAGTGTGTTCTTGTTAAGTTACTCATACAATATTTGAATAACTATTGTGTATTCGACCTAACAGATCCATACTACGGATCTCCCCATGAATACCAACCCGATGTATGGTCTGCCTAATTACCCACCAATTACTCAAGGTCCTGGACCCAGTGGCCATGCCTTGCAGATCCGAGCTCGAGATTATTACGACTACTCTGGTCCTTATACCGATGACTCGTCATCTGATGACGATGATTGAGATGAAGCCCCGAGGAGGCGACGTGTTAGTAGAGAACCTCGAAGGAGTACTCAAACCATCCATGACGGACCTCCTTTGACAGCTGCTGAGAGGATCAAGGCTCATGAGGCCGAGATCTTAAGGTTGAAGGACGATATTACAAGAGAACAAGCTAGGTTAAATCAGACTCAACCTCCTCCAACATCAGGACCAATTCCCGTTATAGACTTAGAGAGGTCTTCAAGAAGGCAAAGAAGGGCTGATGCCCCAATTGGAAGAACAACAAGGGTGGAAACCCTCAAGAGCAACCCCAAGGATCTGATGCCACTTGGGGATCCTGATGATCCCACCCCCTGTTTACTTAGGAGGTGATGAATGCTCGTATCTCAAAGAAGTTTAAGATGCCAACAATTAAGGCTTATGATGGAACGGGTGATCCCGCAAACCACGTTAGGACATTCTCAAATGCACTACTGTTGCAACCTGCAAGTGACGCCTTGAAGTGCAG
Organism: Kitagawia praeruptora; assembly: GCA_037693485.1. Lineage (NCBI taxonomy): Eukaryota > Viridiplantae > Streptophyta > Magnoliopsida > Apiales > Apiaceae > Kitagawia > Kitagawia praeruptora. The sequence continues at coordinate 136,883,212 of CM075351.1, read as the reverse complement.
GGTGTTCCCTCAAACTCTGTCGGGCATGGCTCAAAGATGGTATAACCGGTTTCCTGCAAACTCAATTGGCTCTTTCAAGGAGTTGAGTGCTACTTTCGTCAGCCAATTCATTAGTGGGAGAGTTCATGAAAAGAGATTCGCATCTCTCATGTACGTAGTACAAGGGAAGAACGAAAGTCTGAGGGATTACCTCAAACGATTTACTAAGGAGACACTAAATATCACTGATTTGGAGAATAAGGTGGCCATGGTAGCCCTGGAACACGGAACCACTGATCTATTCTTCAAAAGGTCATTGGCGAAGCATCCTCCTGAGAATATGGCCGAACTCCAACGAAGGGCCGATAAGTATATCAAGGCTGAGGATAGCATGAAGAAAGAAGCCACGGTAGGCAATGCCAAGGGTACTAATGATTCGAAGAAGCGAAAGCAAGACCAGAAGTATGATGCTAGGGACAAGTATCCCTAAACTAGCGAGGACGTCGACTCTGCCCCTAAGAAGAACCAAGGACCAAGGTTCACGGAGTATGCAAGGTTGAATACTCCTAGGAGTCGAATCTTGTTGGACATTGAGAAGGATAAAGATTTCCGATGGCCGAAGCCACTCAGGGGTGACAAGAATCAGTATTGCAGATTCCAAAGAGATGTGGGGCATGACACTGATGATTGCAAGCAACTCAAAGATGAAATCGAGTTTTTAATCCGTAGAGGGAATTTGAGCCACTTCACTAAGGGTGAAGATCGTGTTAATCAAATTAGAGATTATAATAGAAGGGATTACGATCAAGATCGCAACCCATAGCCCCGAGGACCAATAATCAACATGATCTCAGGGGGCCCTACTGCTGTAAGAACCCAGATGTTTCGGTAAAATTAAAACTTTTCTTATTAAGAATAAGTATATACGTGAATAGTGTTTGTCATGCGTGAATAGTGATTTTGGTGGATGAATAGTGATTTTGAGGATTAAGAAAATTTTTCATGTCATCTATGTACGAGACATAGGATGGATATTCTGAAGTCATATTAGTGATCTACAGAGCAAATAAGTGTATGCAAAGACGATCGGAATTCAGAAATTCTAATTTATATTTTAGTGTAATATTTGACCGGGCAGTGAATTATATATTATTATATTCAAGAAATGAGATATTAAATTTGAGGAAGTAAGGATTTAATATGTTAGGATTTTATTATATTTGATTTGAGGATTTAGAACGTAAACCACTGAGACAGTGAAACGAACGTTCTAGAAATCGATGAGACTTTTCAACGAGATTAAAAGATAAAGCGAACGAATTATGGAATTTGGATTGAGTTCATTACGAGATTAAATATCCTACATGATCATCAAGAGAATTATATCAAGTAGATTGGATGATTTAATCAAAGATTGAATCAAGAGCAATTAGGAATTTAAGTGATTAAAACACTTAAATCATTTCAAGAAACAAAACAATTAGCAAGGCTTCCCCAAGACTCTTTGCACAAGTCCCAAGGTGAGTACACAGCCATACACATCTATAATATCTAGATATTATCCAAGGCAATTACTTTATGCATTATTGTCCAAGAGAAAAGCAAGCAAACTCCATTCTCTCCATTTTTCTCAAACTGCCCAGTAGCACTTCCTCTCAGTAAAACGGGCCTAGAGCCTTCATTACTCAATGAAATTTTGTGTTCTTTATATGGTTAGAAAGCTGTTAAGATTCTCTACAACTTTCCTTTAGAAGCATCGTTCAGAAAAGATCGGTAAGGGCCTCGTTTTTCATGATCTTTCAGTTCGGTTTTAGGGACTCCGAATTACTAACTTGATTTTCTTGATTTCTCTTGATGATCTAAGCTTGTCTAAGGCTAGTTGAGGGATAATCAAGGCTTGTAAAGGTCATACAAACATCAAGGAAGGTAATCCTCTTTTGAAATCCTAGCTCTTAGTTTGAGTTTTGATGAATTAGATGAGTTATAAAGATTTGATGCATGTTTAGAGCATTAGTGTTTTGAGTGGGCTTTGATAATTGTTAAAAGTGGTTCCATGGATGTTAAGGCAGTTCTTGATCTTAGTTTAATGATAAATAACATGTTTGGGTTGTTTGGAGTGGATGGTATGATATTTGGAGTATTTGGATTTTTGAATTATTCGATTTATAGCCGTCGTAATGACGAATTTTTGTTAGAACTTTAAGACAGTCCCTACCCGAGACCTTGAACTTCTGACCTTAAATCACCACTGCCATGAACTTGTAGTTCTTGACTCATAGATCATTTTGGCGAAAGAATCGTAGCATTCTGATTTACGGTTTAGTAGAAATGGCCAAATTCGTAAAAGTGGTTCGATCACGTAAGTGCTAAGTTCATGACTTCAATTGAACCCCTTAATGAAACAGTTTTGGTGGCAAATCGAGTTTATTAAATACTAGGTATCATAAGGTGTATGTGTGCGAAGGAATCACCTCGAAAGAGTAAACGGTTGATTTTATAGAAAAGTTTAAGTCGAGGTCGCGTAAGTGAAAACCACTGAAAACGAGACTTAGAAACCAACGTTCTAAATGGTTAAGTATAACTTGGAATTGCGGATGGATTTTGAACCAAACTTATAACGTAAGTATTTGATGACCAACATGGACATAGTATGAGCCTATAACGAGCCAGTAATGCCTTGGTTGTATTTCGCTTGCGTGTTTAAGCATTGAGTTACAAGTGGATTAATTATGCGTTTTCTTTGACCTTGTCTAGATGGACCGACATCGTCGCGAGCCCTATCATATCTCGAGTACCAGGCAAGTGTTCTAAACCATACTTTGTAGTATTGGTTCTATAATCCTGTTTTGCCATGTGTTGTGTTATACAGTTTCGCAGTTACTACTTATATTGCCATATATATATATAGTTGGCTTTCTGATTCGCATATATGTTTTAAGATGATCGAGTAGTTATGAACCGGTGGATCTTGTAGCTCTAAGTATATGAGCATACTTATTGTGTTCAATTCTAGATCGGGAGTCGGTATTTGGTTATATATGCAAATAGTCGTGGAAACCCGGAGGGATTCCAGCGGCAAAGTACTATGTATTCTGAGGAGTATTATCCAGTATTATTATTATAATTTCAAGAAGTATTTATTACCTGGTAAAGATTCAAGGATTGTTATTTGAGTATCATCTCACTTGAGAATATTAATCGAATATTATTTCATTAAGAGTATTATTGAATATTTTATGATATACGATGCAAGGTATATGCATAGTTGTTCTGACTTAATATATTATCATACTTGAAGTGTGATTTTTAATTAGACAACTTATAGACTAGAGGTGATCTAGTAGCTATAAGCCGGGTTTATGATAGCCCTTAGTATAGGGCATATGATTCGACTAATTTGTTACGAACCGCGAGGCGGTATATCGTATACGTATTACAATTATTTTCTGAGTATTATTTATTTAGTAAATAATACTCGAGGATTATAATCACATGGAAAATTTCGTTTCAAATATTTATTTAAAGTATGATTTCATAATCATACGTGAGTTATTTAAATGAATCTTAATTCGGATTTTCATTTAAAGGTTCTAGTTATCTTTAGATGACTATTTACTTAATGAATATTATTCTAAATATTCATTTAAAGTTTTCCTTATTATTTATAAGGGTTTTTTTTATTTGACGAGCATGATTTCGAATATTCATTTAAAGTTAATGAATATTATTTTGAATATTCATTTAAAGGTAATGAATATTATTTCTGATATTCATTTAAAGGTTTCCAATAATCGTTAATAATTATCTAATTACTTAATTTTATTTTTGAATATTCATTTCAAGATTTAGTTGTGATTATTTTATTTAAAAATATTGTTTATGCAGATATGAGTTAATAAATATTATTAGAGTATTTAATAAATACTTTCCAGAATATAGTGAATAACTTAGATTACTTAAAAGCATATTTGACTTCAATAATCATGAAGTATATCTATGAGATATAATAAAAGTATCTTGAACACTTTCGATCTTCTGGGTTTTCCCTAAATAACGTTGAGCACCTAATCTATGTTGCTTAACAACGATTTTCCAAAAGTATTATAAGGTTTCCCTGATGATCTTAAATCAACTCCTAGCCTGCAATGGCGTCGCTTTCCTTCAAAACTGGGAAACCCTATTTGAGAAATTCTATTTTACCTGACTTCTAAGTCACGAAAAATGTCGAGAGCTTATTTTGAGCCCAGTTATTATGAGTCAGGGGACTCTGGCTACTTCCTCAACACTCGAGGAGTAGGATTGCTGTAACAAGTGTTAATCCATTAACGAGCTACTGCTTGGGAAATATTGGTAAATTTTCCTTTCCAATTAGATACAACTACTTTGTGGAGTTGTATCAACGAGTTATTACTCGGGGAAAAGGAGGACGAACTTTACGTTTCAGAGTCATGGATTTTACTCGAACTAGGAGTATGTGTGTATGAGGCTGTGAATCAGTCCATCACTGATAATCGTGTAAGAGGCCGTGGGACAGTCCATCATTATTAAAAGGGGTCCGAGTTGCGCCGGTCCCGACTTTGCCCAACCGTTGGCGGGAGATTAAGAGGGCGGTCGACAAGTAAATCCGTCAGTTCTTCCATCTACATGTAGAGAAACAAAGTTTGGAGATGCACAACTTATGACTAATCATCGTAAGGTTGTGACATCTGGCGCGAGATACTCCAGTATTAGTTCATCTCCCAAAATGGGAATTTCCTGCAACATGTATCGAAGAGACTTCTTTCAGGTTGACGGGTATCTCCCGCAACACGTATCGAAAAGACTTCTTTCAGGTTAGCAGGGGTTTGAAAAATGTTCAAAACTGGAATTGCAATATTTTCCTGCGATTCCCTCTCTTATGATTTCTGATGATATCTTGTTTATATTATCTCTGCATAGCAGATTTTGCAGGGTCGAAAAGGCTATATTGGTCTACTTTGAACCTCATCCTTTTATAAAATACAAGAACTGCTCATATTGCGATAAAGATTTCAGATATATTATGATATATGACTCCCTACTCATAACAGATATTTTGACAGAAAGGTCATTATTGTGATTATGAACTTATCATGTTCATTTTTAATCATTACGCTTTCCCTATTGAGGTTTCTTGGATACAGATATTTTTATTAATGATATTAAGTATCCGTGGTATTATGAAAACCCCATGTATATGATGGGAGATTTTGTGAACTCTAGTAACCACTTGCTGAGCAATTCTTTCGCTCATACTTGTTTGTTGTTTTTATATATTAGTCTTTCAGAAGTGGTAGACGAATGAAGCATAATCTGCATAGCTCGGAAGAAGCAGACAAGGTACCCTTATGGGGACGACATGATCCAGAACCTCTATAGCTGGAGTAAGTTACCTGCAGGTTTATTAATGTGTAATATATATATATATATATATATATATGGGTGTGGCTCAAAAGAGAACTCTTTTTTTGAAGAAAACTAAGGTACTAATCCTAACCATTGGATGTGTTATAATCAATGGCCCCGCCAGGGGCACCCACACACAAATCAAATACACCCTCACACACACAATCCCACCTAATCCCCTCCGTTTTTAATTTGATTTTTCCCGTCAATCGGTGATATTTTTTTAAAATCTAATTTCACCACATTTTTCTTCATCTCCCAACGATAAGTTTGCATACCATATGTGCTATATTTTAATTTAGTTTTCTAAGTTCTCCTTTTAAAGGGGTTTTCTCTAGATCCCTACTCTATATATATATATATATATATATATATATATATATATATATATATATATATATATATATATATATATATATATCATATTGTATAGAATAGAGTTAGTTGCTGGTGTACTTCTCAACAAAGCTATGCTAGCAGGATAAGATTTATAAGAGACATTGTGATGTAATTGAATGGATGTAATGAAGTGATTCATGTAAAGATTTTAGTTCTTGTTTCTAGCCCTATAACTTATAAGATGCTTGGCAGTTGGGGTCTCAAGGATGTATTTCAGTTATTCAATGATTACAGATGGATTAATGTTGTTAAACATGTGAATTGTTAATAAGGATTTCCGCGTGACGACCAAATCCCTGACCCCGGATTTGGGGGTGTTACAGAAATGGTATCAGAGTTGAAGTTGTAGTAAACTAGAAATGAGAGTGAGTAGGAGTGTGTATAGTTATGTGAGAACGTCAGAACTCATGTAGAGTTCATGTTGGACTATTGGATATAGTACCAACTATTAGTTACAGAGGCATGCCTGTATACATCTAATAACAAGCCTAATTGTTTGTAATGCTTTGCATTACTTACATGACCTCTTAACTGTGGGAACCTCTAGTTGTAGAGTTTCTGTTTGTTTTGTACTTGTAGTAGGCATCAAATCCTAGTTGTGTAACTATACTTATAGAGTCTAGAATAATGCTTGAAAGAAGTTCCAAGGTTCATGCCTCAAGCAAGAAGATAAAGACTGTCAAATAATCACAGTTGGGATTTGAAGAAATGAAGAATTTGCCTAAGTACCAATTCGAGAAGTATATTTGTCTATTCGATAAGTCCAGCATTCGAGAAGTCAGGGATTCGATATCTCAAGACACTATTCGATATCTCTGAATACACTGTTCGATATCTCATTCGATACCTCAGAGATTCGATATGTCTATGTACTCTATTCGAGAACTCAGGAAGTCAACAAGTCAAAGTAGTATTCGAGTTCTCAAGGAGTCAACAAGTCAAAGTTCCATTCGATATCTCAATGACTCAGAAAGCTATTCGATATCTCAAGGATTCGACAAGTCAAGTGTTCTATTCGATAACTCAAGGAATCCTGAAGAAAAGAGCTATTCGAGAAGTAATTCGATATGTCAATATAACAGTGTTCGAGAACTCAGAGTTATCGATCAAGTCAATTCTAGTTCTCGAATCAACTACTTAGTCACTTCTCGAATACATTCTTGGAGATAAAGTACTGAAGAAATTGTACAAGTCAGAAACCTGCAACAAGCCAATGCACTTTATGGACCACAATCTGTAACGTGCTCTGGAAAGCCTACAAGGAAGTTTGGAGAGATATAGAAGAGACAAGGGGCTAAAGAAGTGGATCTGAACAGGCTTTGCAAAGTCAAATCTGTAACCGTTTGGACACTTACTCAAAAAGGATAGATAGACTAGAAAGTAATTTGTTCAGCTACCTTATTTTTAGTAAGTAGGGTGTATCCATGTTCTATAAGGATACAGCCTCACTTCCTTAGTCATTAACTTTTGTAACTTTGTGAGTCAAGTTTTTCATACACTACAAGCTGTATCTCTCTGAGAAAAACGAAGCTGAGAATACTATCATTTGTATTCACAGATTGTAGCAACCTTTATCTAATAATACATTAGATTAAAGTGATACTGTGTCTTGTGTTGTTCTTTATCCGCACCTTCACTTCTGCATACACAAACACTTATCTGCTACATAGACTCGATCAAAAAAAAGTTCAAGAATCCATTCACCCCCCCTCTGTATTCTTTTTTCGTATTCAATACTCAACAAGTGGTATCAGAGCGGGCTGTTTATTCAAAAACAGAAAAACGATCATGAGTTCGAATAAACCAAAGACTACAGGAACGGTGAAAGTCCCTAAGTTTGACAAAGATAACTTCAACCTCTGGAAGATAAAGATGATGTTGTTCATCAAAGCCTCTCATCCTTTGTATCCTGAGATTCTTAAGAATGGTCCTTTTGTTCCACAACAAGAGATACCAGAGAAGACTGTTGGAACCACAACTATCACAAGATCTTATGAGGCCAAGGATCCATCAAAATGGACAGAATCAGAAAGGGAGAAGGTTGCTCTTGACAGCCACCTCATGTTGCTTATCATTGATTCCATGGACATGTCAATGTTTGCAAACATTGCATCATGTACATCTGCCAAAGAAATGTGGGATCACATTGAGGTGTTGTGTGAAGGAACTGATGAGGTTAAGGAAAACAAGAAACAGATACTGGTCACACAATATGAGGCTTTCATGGCACAGCCCAAGGAAAGCATTACTGAGATGTTTGAGAGATTTCACAAGCTAGTTACTGAGTTACAGATGAATGGCAAGGTTTACAGCACCAAGGAGTTGAATATGAAATTTCTGCTATCCTCACCAAATCATCTAGAGCAAAGAGTCATTTCTCTAAGGGAAAGAGATTTGAACAAAATCACCTATGATGTGCTCTATGGAGTCCTAAAGACTCATGAGCTTGAGTCGCTTCAGAAAAGGGCTATCCAAGCCAACCAAGGTAGAATGATAAACACATCATGTGCCTTTATTGTCAACAAATCTATTCAAGACCTAGAAGCATCTACAAGCCAGCTAAGGATAGAGGAGGTAGCAGATGATGAAGAAACTGAAGCTGAGGTAAGTGAACCTGTTGAGGAAAAGGAGGAAGAAGAAGAGTTTTACACTCTTGAAGAACTTGATGGGATGGAAAATACTTCATATGCTTTTATGGCCAGAAAATTTCCAAACATCAGATTTAAAAGAAATCAACCCTTCAAACCCAAAACTCAAAACCATTCAGTCAATAAGAACAAGGCACCTGTGAAATCAAACAGAAATAAATTCAAAACCAGCTATGTGGATAAGTCATCTGTAAGGTGCTATAGATGCAATGACCTAGGGCATTTTGCCAGTGAATGCAAGAAGCCTAAAAAGAAGGATAGAGATTATCTTGAGCTCGAAGCTAAGTATGAGGCCCTTCTGAAAAAGCAGACACAAGGTAAGGCCTACATAGCTGAAGAAAAGTGTTGGGATGATTCTGATAGCGATGGAGAGGAACAAGAATTCTGCAATTATGCCTTGATGGCCAACTCCAAGGATGACCCATCTCCATCTGATTCTCAGGTACCATCTCTCACTACTATAGATATGTCTGTTTTTGAGTATAAATGCATGATTGAACAACTATCTGTTGAAATGTTTAACATTCATACTAGTATGACTGCTGCTAATGAAGAGATTGCTAAACTGTCTACTAGAAATGAAATGTTAACCAAAAAGAATGAGGAACTTGAGCTAACTGCTATGCAAGTGGAAAACCTTAAGAAAGAAGTTGAATATCTGTAGAATAAGGTTTTGTGTGCTAGTCAGGTTGAAAAGGCTCTTAGGGATGAATTAGCTGAAAATGAATTCAAACTAAAAACTTTCAAGAAATCATCTGGTCTAGTGAAATCCTACTGTGAGAAAATTGAAGCAAAACCCAAGGCTGCTATTAGACTTGATTATGACACTCTTAAACAGAGAAAAGGCTATGCTGTCATTGAAGATGACACAGTTGTTCATGAGGAAGTGCCTCACATTTTGAAAAAGACTGAAAATCCAATTTTTAAGGAACCAACATTTGAAATTGATGAGGATGCCTTACTCATCAAACAAATGTTGAATGATGAGGATGAGGCATAATCAAATGAACAACAAGCATTTTCCAAGAGTGAAAGTGTCAAGTCAAAAGCCAAGGAGCCAGTAGTTGATAGGCCAAGACCTAAGAAGTTTGTTAAGTTTGTTTCAGCTGGGAAGAGTGAATCAGAAAAGAAAGTGACTAAGAAGAAACAGAATAGAAATGGCAAGTTAGGGATTAACAAGGATAACAACTATGCTTATATGCCTAATGCCCCTAGGAAAACTTGTCAGAACTATTTCAGTACCAATCATTTAACTCATGCATGCAAGAAACCTACTGGTAGTGTATCTAAACCTTTCTATGATTGTTCTGTGCCTCTAAGACATAGAGATGCACCATTTTGTGATAAATTTGACTGTATGCCATGCAATATGAATGTTATGACTAGTTGTTTCAATCTGAGAAGGCAATTCATTGATGGTTGTATCAGTCACAATTCTCATACACACTACACCAGGTCAAAGTCTTCGAGTCCTCCTAAAGCTAGGAAGGTACCTCTGTCACCTAAGTCTGAAACCTCAGGTTCCAAGACTTCTAACAGTGACAAGAAGACTAATGCCAAGAAAGTTGACAAGCATGTTGTTTATGATAAAACTATTTCTAAGTCACATGGACCCAAACTTGTTTGGGTACCAAAGGAAAAGTAATACCTTTGTGTTTGCAGGGCAAAGAAAATGAAAAGAAGGTCATGTGGATTTTGGACAGTGGATGCTCAAATCATATGACTGGTGATATGGCCCTGCTATCACAGTATGAGGAAAAGGCTGGCCCAATGGTTGCTTTTGGAGATGACAGCATGGGTAACACATTGGGATATGGTAAGTTGAAAGTTGGTAATGTCATCATTGAAGATGTAGCACTAGTCAAGGGGCTCAAGCATAATCTGCTAAGTGTTGGTCAGTTTACTGATAGGGGATTCAAGGTGAATTTTGACAAAGATGAATGTTTGATCACCCATAAGAAGACTGGTGATTTTGCTCTATCCGGAGTAAGAAAGGGAAGCCTGTTTGTAGCCAATATGGACTCTACAAACAAGGACAAAATTTGTTGCTTTTATTCAAAAGCATCAAATGAAGATTATTGGCTGTGGCACAAGAAATTATCACACCTGAATTTCAAAGCCATTAATTCTCTAGTCAAAAGAGAGTTAATGAGAGGCATGCCCACACTTGAATTCTATCAAGAAGGAGTGTGTGAGGCTTGTCAAAAAGGAAAGATGAAAAGATCAAGCCACAAGACAAAGACAGTGACATCTATAACCAAGCCCCTACAACTCATTCATATGGATTTGTTTGGGCCTGTCAATATTATGTCACTAGGAAGAAAGAAGTATGCCTTGGTGATGGTTGATGATTTTACAAGGTATACATGGGTGGAATTTCTGGCATCAAAAGATGAGGCTCCACAAGTAATCATTGAGCATATAAAGAAAGTTGACAAGGAAGCAAAGGCCAACAATGCAAGTGTGATTGCACTGAGAAGTGATAATGAAACAGAGTTTAGAAATGCCATACTTGAAGCATTCTGTAAAGAGAATGGTATTTCTCAGCAATTCTCAGCTCCAAGGACTCCACAACAAAATGGAGTTGTTGAGAGGAAGAATAGAACTCTAATTGAGCCTGCTAGAACAATGTTACTTGATGCAAAAATGCCTACATGTTTTTGGGCTGAGACTGTGAGCACTGCATGCTATATCCAGAACAGAACCCTCATCAACAAAAACACTGGAAAGACACCTTATAACTTGATGACTGGAAAGAAGCCTACTCTAAAGTATGTTCATACTTTTGGAAGCAAATGCTTTGTATTGAAGGATAATTCTGAATATGTTGGAAAATTTGATGCAAAAGCATTTGAAGGAATTTTTCTTGGCTACTCTATGGAAAGAATTGCATACAAGGTTTATGTCATCAGTCAAAAGAAAGTTATGGAATGCACAGATGTGACATTTGATGACAGCAAACTACCTGGACTAGAAGAAGCCAATGATGAAGATAAATATCCATTGAAGTTTGATAATCTAGATGATTCTGATGAAGAGACTGAAACTGAAGTTGAAACTCGAGTTCAACAAACTCAAGTGAATGATGATACAAGAGAAGAATTTGTGCCAATCGATAGTGAAGAAACAAGCATCCAAGACACACCTGTGAGTAGTGGCAACTTCACAGGGGGAGGAAATGAGAATGACCATGATGTGGATGATGAAGCAACATCAAGAATGAGAAGTCAGGCTGAACACTCAAGGAAATGGGATAGATCACACACTGCAGAGCAAATCATTGAAGATCCTAATGTAGGAGTAAGGACTAGGAGAGCAACTCAAAATGAGTGCCTCTATGGATGTTTTCTATCACAAGTTGAGCCTAAGAAACTTGATGATGCACTGTTGGATCCAGATTGGATTATTGCTATGCAAGAGGAGCTGAATCAATTTGAAAGGAACAAGGTATGGGAACTTGTGCCTGCACCAAAGAACAGAACCATTGTTGGAACAAAATGGGTTCTAAAGAATAAGATGGATGAAGATGGTGTAATTATAAGGAACAAAGCAAGGTTGGTTGCAAAAGGATACTCTCAACAGGAAGGCATTGATTATGATGAGACATTTGCTCCTGTTGCTAGATTGGAAGCCATCAGAATATTCTTGGCATTTGCTGCTCATTCAAACTTTAAAGTATATCAAATGGATGTCAAAAGTGCATTTCTGAATGGAGAGTTGGAAGAAGAAGTTTATGTGCAACAACCACCTGGTTTTGAGGATCCACACTTCCCAGAATTTGTCTACAGATTGCTTAAGGCATTGTATGGACTTAAGCAGGCTCCAAGAGCATGGTATGATACTTTATCACAATTTCTTCTTGAGAATCAATTCACTAGAGGCACACTGGACAAGACATTGTTTTACAAGAAGCATGGTGATGATCTTATCTTAGTTCAGATCTATGTGGATGATATCATTTTTGGTTCTACAAATGAGAAGCTGTGTGAGAAATTTTCTAAACTCATGCAGAGCAGATATGAGATGAGTATGATGTGAGAGTTGACATTCTTTCTTGGGTTGCAAGTCAGTCAAATGAAGGATGGTATCTTTATTAGTCAGACCAAGTATATCAAGGATTTATTGAAGAAGTTTGACTTGGAAGATTGCTCACCTGCAAAGACACCCATGGCCACTAAATTGGATGAAGATGCTAAAGGCAAGAAGGTAGATATCTCAGTCTACAAAGGCATGGTTGGTTCTCTACTCTATCTCACTGCAAGTAGGCCAGACATCATGTTTGCTACATGCTTGTGTGCAAGGTTTCAATCAAATCCAAAAGAATCACATTTGGTTGCTATAAAAAGGATCTTTAGATATCTGAAAGGCACTCCAAACTTGGGACTATGGTATCCTAAGGACACAGGGTTCAATCTGGTTGGTTATTCTGATGCTGATTATGCTGGATGCAGAGTGGATAGAAAAAGCACCTCAGGTAGCTACCAGTTTCTTGGACAAAGGTTAGTCTCTTGGTATAGCAAGAAACAACAATCTGTGTCAACTTCTACAGCTGAGGCTGAATACATAGCTGCTGGAAGTTGCTGTGCTCAAGTGCTTTGGATTAGAAATTAACTTAGAGATTATGGACTTGTGTTTGAAAGAATTCCAATCATGTGTGACAACACAAGTGCAATCTCTATAGTTGCCAATCCTGTCAATCATTCTAGGACAAAGCACATTGACATCAGATATCATTTCATAAGGGAACATACAACTAATGGAACCATTGAGTTGCATTATGTCTCTACAGATAAACAACTAGCTGACATATTCACTAAGCCACTAGATGAAGCCACCTTCACAAGGTTGGTTAGTGAGATTGGAATGCTGAATTCTTCAGATTCCGGCTAAGTGAATATATCATCTAGATTGTTGCAGCAGTAAACACTTACTTTATCTAAATTTTCAATATTTTTGGAGTAAGTGTTGGCTGAAATATGATTTATAAATATTTCAAATCTGTTGCATATGTTGGAAAATCATATTTTTGCTAACTTGAAATTTCTATGAAATTATGAGAAAATCACTAATTAATTTGCTAGAATATTCTTCAATGAATATGGCTGGTCAATTTTAAAAGATAGTGAAAATCAATTTTTATGAGTGATGGGTATAGTTCGATAAGTCAAACTTCTCGAATGATTCACTATTCGACATCTCTAACAAGTCTCATTAGAGTACTCTTGAGTTCTCGAATAGAGCCTTTCTGAGATATCGAATAGAGATATTCTTGACTTCTCGAATATGGTAACTGAGTTCTCGATTGACTGAGTTCTCGAATACTATATTTGAGTTCTCGAATCATTTGAAAAGGCTGATTTCTCGCTGAATTTTAACCGATTTAGGATTTTTATTCAGAATTCAGAATTACTCATAAAAATATATTTTACCTAATTTAGATTTATTTCTAAGTTAGATAACTGCCAGCTGTGAGCTATAACCTGCTTGAGTTATCGAATAAGCCTTTTTTGACTTCTCGAATAGTTGTTTTCTACTTCTCGATTGCCTGACTTGTCGATACAGAACATACATCTAATCGACAATTCAAGTACTTCATACTTTTACAACTTCACATCTATTCGATTCATTTCATTCGATTTCTCAAGCATCCAAACTCCCAAAACCTCTGAAACCCTAACTGCAAAAGCTAAATTTCTTCTTCAACCTTCGATTTCTTCTCTCTCTCTCACACAAATGGCAACAGTAAAGTTCAACACTAATTTCATTGCTCTAACTAGTGATGTTGAAGCACCCAACGCCAATTTCAAGTGCTTTGTGAAGTGGATGTCTGAATCGTACATCAAGAATGCCCTATCTGTTAACCCAACTCTGTATCTTGACATTCTAGAACAGTTTTGGCAGTCTGCTACAGTGGAGGTGGTGGCTCTTGACTCTGCAATATCCTCGTACATCATCTACTGCAAGATTAAAGACAAAAATCTCACTATCACCACAGAGGATATGAATGAGGCACTTGGGATGGGTACCAAAGGAGAGGTGTATGACCCACTTGCTACAAATGCTGAATTGGAAGACTTCTTTGATTTCATCAAATATGTAGACAGAATCAGTCTTGGGCACTTGAACAGGAAGCATTTGAGGAAGGAATGGAGTTATGTGTTTGCTACACTTCTTCAAGTCTTCACTGCAAGAAAATCTAGCTATGACTAAATCAGTACTCCTGCATAGCAAATAGGCTATGCCTTAGCTTATGGAAAGAAGATAGACGTTGGTCTCATCATTCTGCAGGAGCTGTATGGGAGACTTGGTAAGAATTCAGCCAAGAGAGGTAATGAGATTTTCTTCCCTCATTTTATTCAATCTGTCCTTAATTTCTTAGATGATAAATTGATTGAATTAGATGGGATGAATAAAAATAGAATAGGCTATCCTAAATCCATGACCAAACTCATTTTTGGTAATTTGGAGACCAGGAATGATGTGGATGTAAGACTTAACATAACTCCTCATATGGAGAGTTTGTTTAGAACTTACCCCCACAACATGCCAACATTTGCCTCTAAGTCTGAGTTAGCTAAGCCCAAGCAAGTAGAACAAAATGCTAATCCAGGGCTAGCTAACCAACCCTCTCAACCAAACACTTTACCAATTACTGAACCAACTGCATCATCCTCTCAAAAGGGCGATGTTAGTAAAAAGAAGAGAAAGGAAGTAATGTCTGCATCCTTAAATATTTTATCTGAAGCAGCATTAGTTGTTGAACTAGGTCTAGAAAGTGAGGAACCAGAGTCACCCTTACTAAGGCCAAAGAAGAAGAAGAAAACTAAGACCACCTCTTCAATCACACAAATGGCTGAAGTTGTAAAATCAGGGGCAAACAGCTCACTAGATGTGTCCTCTCAACAGGGTGCATCTGTAGAATCAAGCATCCTCCCCAATGCACCTTCTTGTATTGAGTCAGCACATGGGAGTGATAAGGCTGACACTACACTGAGTGGAGAGCACATCATACTTGAAACTCCCTCTATCTCTCAAGGGGAGTTGCCAAAATCTACTCTACAACACACTACTCTTCCAGAATCTTCATCTCATATTTCTTTGCAGCCTGCAACTCAAGCAATTGAGGAGCAAGGCATTGATCATCAAGAATTCTTTTCTCTTGATGAGCCAATGAACTCAAGTGACTTGGTGCATGACACCCTGTTCACCACCCAGGACCCACATTTAGATGGTGAGGGAATGCATGCTGGGGCATCTCCTAATGACACCATCACAAACATAGAGGTTCCACTAGTTTTCACTAGAGACTCTGTGCCTGTGTCACCTGATGGTGTAACTCATCCCACTTCTGTGGAGACACCAGTAGTAGAGTCTTTCCATCCGGTTGCAGAAGTTGCATCTGTAACTGAGGAGTCTAGCTTGCCTAGCTCTAGCTCTGACTTTATGTCACAATGGGTGAAGCATGTGCACCATGACAGTGCTTCAGGATCAGGGTCTGTTCCACAACAATTGACGGTTGAAGCACTTCAAAGCTTAATTGTGGATCAGATTCCTGAGTTCACAAAGATTGCACAGCACCTCCTCTCTGCCAACCTGCCAAATCCTGACTATGAAGCTATTCTCCTGTGCCATAAAGAGGATGTGGAGCAACAACAGGCCAAAATTGTGGATGAGTCTGAGAGAGAAGGCAATATAGATGCCTGGCTTCAAGGAAAGTATGACATTCCTCTATTAGAAGGCCTACAGTACCTCAAAGAAGAGTACATCACTTCACTAGGGTCCAATGCCAATTCTCTCACCCCTAGTGCCGTGTATGAAGCAGTCAATGACAGTTACAAGGGAATTCTCAAGGCTACACACTACCTTGGCAAGGGTCTAAAGACAGAAGTCACAGAAGTGTGTATAGCCACAACCAAGGAGGTGCATGAGCTAAAAAGGGTTTTTGATTCCAAATTCCCTCAACTGGAAACTGTGGTCAAGGAAATTCTAGCCTGCAAGTCTAGCTGTATCAAAATGGACAATGGCTTGGCCCTTATCAAGGATACTGTCACAGGGCTGGGGCATAAGTTTCAATCTCTGTCTAATCAAACCACAGACTCAAATGCCATGCTGAGAACACTGTTCAAGAATCAATATGGGGATAAGCTGGTAACTGAGGTCCCTGTTCATGACATGACCAAGTATGAAGTCCAGAGACTCAAGGATCAATCACTCTCTGGTTTCAGGGCACATGAGCTATTCACTAAAGTGGATACTCTTGAAAAGGAGGTGGCTACTCTCACTAAGTCCAATGCTCATCTTACAGACAAGGTTGCACTTCTCAATGATCACTTGGACACTCAAGCAACCACCACAGCTGATGTTCTTCTGCATCAACAATCTATGTTGGCTGCTATGATGAAGCATATGGGTCTTCCTCTCCCCGAAGAATCTTCCACCCCAAAGGTCACTTCTAAAGCCTCTGTGCCTGACAACAAGCCTAAGGGGGAGAAGAGGACAAGGAATTCAAATACTAAGGGGGAGAAACCCAAGGAAAAAGGGATAAAGTTAAGAGAGGGTGATCACCAAAGGGCAAATAAATCTCCAACTCATGTGCCAGGTAAATGAAAAACAAAGGTTGATGAGCCTCCTACCTCACTGCCAGTTGTTACTCTACCAACTATGCATGTCATTACTCCTGGTGGCCAGAAGCAATCTATCACAACCACAGTGGTTGCAGGGAGTATGCCATCTGACAAACCTCCATCCTCCATATCTGAAAGTGCCAAGCCTATAGAAGTCAAAGTAATTACTGAGGCCAAGCTACAAGAAGTTGCTAACTCAAATGTTTATCATGATAAAGCCTTCTTGGAGTTTCTGAAAGCCACAAGGGAACAGGCTGGTGACACTCAGTTCTATCTGAGGGAGTTGAAGGAGCAGATTGACTACATCACTGTCATCCCCAAGAAAGTCAATAATCTATGGTTCAAGGAGATAGTGATGATATCTAAATCAAAGATATGGCATCTAACATACAAGACTCTACAAGCCCTAAAACACTCAGAGATCGATGCCATACTTGAGCTTATTGAGAAAAGAAATGAGAACAACAAAAGTCTGTTTGATGATTTGAGGAATGGCCAACCTTCAAGGCTGCCAGAAGTGATCAAGAATCCATGGACAATCATCTATCAGTCTGGCACCAAAATTGAAGACATCAAGCAATTGGTCATTCCCCATGATCTTACTTCTCGAAATCACAGACTGGTCATTGCTATCATTGATCAACTACAGAAGAAGGTTGGAACCAGAAATGCTGAAGAAATTGAAGCACTGCACATTCTCAGATCTTTTATAGCAACTGGTGAAACTCCAGAGAGGGCTCAACCTAGGAGAAATAAGGATGATGACTCTGAAGACAAAAGTGATGGGCGGATGAGACATCACAGGAGAGATAAGGGTGATGAAGATGAGAAGAAGAAGAAGGATGACAAGAATAAGAAAGATGGTGATGACCAAGGAAAAGTCTATGAGAGGAAAATTGGAAAACAGCAAGCCTTAGGCATTGCTAGTAGTAACCTCACCACAACACAAGGCTATGAGTCTAGGGTGAATACTGTTAGTAATGACCTACTAAAATATGATTCGATGGCTTCTGCAACTGTTTTGCCACCTCAAGAAGAGGAGAAGATTCAAGTCAAGAAACCATGTGTATGTTTCAGAAAGCAAACTGCTAATGGAATACTACTATGGTCTACCAATAAAGGTCATAAGTTTCTACCTAGCAATCATTCAAGGAGGAGTAAATTTAAGCATGCTGCAAGAAGAGTGAAGATATCGAAGTCAAAGGCACTGATAATAATTCCAGGATTGAACCTACCACCTCTGGATGAAATCTATGATGAAGACTAACTGCAGTTCATATGGGCTCAAAGAATCTATCATGTTGCCATTGTTGATGACTTTCTTGAAATAAAATATACTGATGGAAGATAGAAGAAATTCAGACAAGGAACATGTCAGCACTGGGGCAAGCTATATGACATAGAAAGAATAATTGCAATGTTGGATTCTGAAGACAGAGTGGAAAGGGTATGGAAGCTGGAGTTAATTGACTTTGTCAAAATGAAGAGAGATCACCAGGCAGAAATGAGAAAGAACAATGGGGAGCTACTAAAGAAAAGGGAGGAGGAGTTTGGTGCAATGGAAACTAAGGCTGATGAATTGAGAGATATGGGTCTGTGTAGAGTCAAGTTTAATCCTTACATCATTGAGTACAAGAAATATGGTAGAAATGTAAAGATTAGAATGGACTACATCAGTTCCTATTCTGAGAAACAGCTGAATAAAGTACTTAAGGATTTATCAGGCTCCCCTCTAATTGAAGAACTCACTGCAATGGAAGACATTATTCTTGCCATGGAGGAAAATGCAAAGAAGAAAGCCAAAGAAGCTGAGGAGAAAATGAAAAATGAGAATCTGCAAGCCAAAGCTCAAGAGATGAATCCAAAAGGGTATGGCTAGTAGTTTCTCATAACTTGTAAGAACACTTCTATGTACTTTCCTCAATCAATCTACATACCTGTACTGTTAAAGTTTTATCTTTATGTATGTTAGGCTTGTTATCAGACATGAAATTGTGACTAAGGGTCTCACTCACAATTTGGGGGAGATTGTTAGTTACAGAGGCATGCCTGTATACATCTAATAACAAGCCTAATTGTTTGTAATGCTTTGCATTACTTACATGACCTCTTAACTGAGGGAACCTCTAGTTGTAGAGTTTCTGTTTGTCTTGTACTTGTAGTAGGCATCAAATCCTAGTTGTGTAACTGTACTTATAGAGTCTAGAATAATGCTTGAAAGAAGTTCCAAGGTTCATGCCTCAAGCAAGAAGATAAAGACTGTCAAATAATCATAGTTGGGATTTGAAGAAATGAAGAATTTACCTAAGTACCAATTCGAGAAGTATATTTGTCTATTCGATAAGTCCAGCATTCGAGAAGTCAGGGATTCGATATCTCAAGACACTATTCGATATCTCTGAATACACTGTTCGATATCTCATTCGATACCTCAGAGATTCGATATGTCTATGTACTCTATTCGAGAACTCAGGAAGTCAACAAGTCAAAGTATTATTCGAGTTCTCAAGGAGTCAACAAGTCAAAGTTCCATTCGATATCTCAAGGACTCAGAAAGCTATTCGATATCTTAAGGATTCGACAAGTCAAGTGTTCTATTCGACAACTCAAGGAATCATGAAGAAAAGAGCTATTCGAGAAGTAATTCGATATGTCAATATAATAGTGTTCGAGAACTCAGAGTTATCGATCAAGTCAATTCTAGTTCTCGAATCAACTACTTAGTCACTTCTCGAATACATTCTTGGAGACAAAGTACTGAAGAAATTGTACAAGTCAGAAACCTGCAACAAGCCAATGTACTTTATGGACCACAATCTGTAACATGCTCTGGAAAGCCTACAAGGAAGCTTGGAGAGATATAGAAGAGATAAGGGGCTAAAGAAGTGGATCTGAACAGGCTTTGCAAAGTCAAATCTGTAACCGTTTGGACACTTACTCAAAAAGGATAGACAGACTAGAAAGTAATTTGTTTAGCTACCTTATTTTTAGTAAGTAGGGTGTATCCATGTTCTATAAGGATACAGCCTCACTTCCTTAGTCATCAACTTTTGTAACTTTATGAGTCAAGTTTTTCATACACTACAAGCTGTATCTCTCTGAGAAAAACGAAGCTGAGAATACTATCATTTGTATTCACAGATTGTAGCCACCTTTATCTAATAATACATTAGATTAAAGTGATACTGTGTCTTGTGTTGTTCTTTATCCGCACCTTCACTTCTGCACACACAAACACTTATCTGCTACATAGACTCGATCAAAGAAAAGTTCAAGAATCCATTCACCCCCCCTCTGTATTCTTTTATCGTATTCAATACTCAACACCAACGGTTAAGTTAAGGTGTGAATGCTACGTTGAAGAATACGATGATGTAGACCTCGCTTCTTGTGATGATGAATATCTACCAAAGAATGCTCAGAGACAAGTATTGGTCGGCAGGGGCATAGATCGCCCAAGACATGAATTTAAGATGATTTGAGGGGATTCATGGATGCAGTTATGTATTCTCTGAACTAGAGGAAATTCTCAAAATGATAGTGAAGGATAGAAAGTTGGCATCGGATATTGTGGCATAGAGAGTTGAGATACTGGATAAGCCAGACCCGAGGCCTCTGAGCAAACACATTATGATGCGCTCCTTGAGATGGACGCTGACCCGATAGAGGAGGACCTCATGGAAGGTCAAGGGAATAATCTTGTAGAGAACGAGCCGATTGATGAAGATGTGATATGTTTACTTGAGGACCGGAAGGATCCTTAGAGATTGATTAGGTGACGAGATGAAGATTTAAAGTCGGTTATGATTCATCAGGGGATATGACAAGTAAATAGAGTCGAGTCTTAAGAGTAGATGAGATAGAGGTAGTATCAGCTATTACCCACGACTGGATCGTTGGGAACTTGGCTGTTAATTTGATCGAAGTAAATGCAAGGACGAATGGGTTGAGGGCCGGCTGGCGGCCAAGGAGGAATTTATGAGGATAGAACTGAGAGGTCAGAATCAGATATTGGAATTGCCAGTTTTGAGAAATGACTAGTTATATAGTAATGTTTCATTTGAGTTGGTGGTTAAGTCGACTGACTATTGGTAATATCAACTATTTGGACTTATATGTATCAGGAAAATGTGGCATGTTTCGTGTGAAACTTTGGTTTTCCCTTCTATGGGAGACGTATATTTGGTTCCTTTCTAGAGGTTAAACCTCCAACTTTATGTCGATTATTCCGTTATTATGACTACTTACGATTCTACCTGTTTGGATATTCATAGAATTGTTCTTCAGGTTTCGAAATGTATTTCCTAGTATTAACAGTGGATATATAGACTGACCAAATTTCCCTGATATTGGGAAGAGATTTGACAAATTTTTGGCAAACCTTGTCTTTCTGATTATCAGAGAATGTCGCCAAAGAGAGTGAAAACTAGAGCAAACCTGGTCGATTGGTTAAGGTAACCGCCATATGGGTTGGTGGACAGACCCGGATTGTTAAAATGGATTATAGAGATAAAATAATGAAGTTGAGATTGGACGGTAAAGATGAAATATAATTAAGGACTAAGACGGACTAAGCAGCTCCGGGATTGACTTAAATGAAAAGGTTATCATGCCAAAAGTGTTAAGCTTATGTGGCACACGGGATTGATATAGAAAAAAGGAATATAGGATATAAAGATGATGGAAATAGATACCGGATTTAATCATGTATTTTCTAACGATCTTCCGGAATACCGCCTATTCGAAGGATAGAATTCGCCATTACCGTGGGCGACACCTATATCGAAGTCTTTGTGTGGAATGGAATGTTGCTTGAGATGATTGCGCCAATTTGGGTATAACTCTCTACAATTATTTTCTGGAAAATTTTATAGAGAAGATATATTTAAAGGTCGGAGTATTAAGACTTTATGTCATGATAGAGATCAAGATACGACTATAAGATGCACTACCATTCAGGGGAGGCCAATGTGGTGGCCAATGGCTTAGTCAAAAGGAGAAAAGAGATGGATTCTGAAGATTCGGGAATTCAAGGATGAGATTTTGCACAAGACCCATAGTCTGAGATATTAAATGCACTTAGATGGTACCATAATGAATAGGGATACTACCTTGCGAGGCCGTTATGAAAAGAATTGTCGCTCTTCCTTGCGTTGGAAGGAGGCTGGCAAGATAAAGATATTGGAAACCGAGTTAATTCAACAAACCAAAGAGACAAAAGATTTTACCAGCAAATGGCTAGTGAAAGCCCAAGATGGATAGAGTTAGTACTGTTATTGTTAAGCTAAATGGCATGTTGCAGAATGACAAGCCAGTTCATATAGGTATATTTCTGCGCAAACAGGATAGAGAATATGAGATTGGAGATGCGTGATGCTAAAGGTATTCCTGTGGAAATCATGGATACAAATGTTCAAGTGTTAAGGAACAAGGTTTTCAAACTAATAAGGAATTGTGAGAATATCAAGATGTGGAAGAATCCACCTGGAAGTTGAAAGAGTCACTACACCATAAATTGGCTACGGCAACCAGATTTGTTAAAAAGCGTTGCTATTTCTTAACATTTTTTTACAAAATTAGACATACTGTAATGCTTTTCAAAACCGTTACAATTGAAGTGAAAAACCGTTACATATTGTAAAATTTGATATCTATTGCAATGGTTTTTTAAGGCGTTGCAATAAAGCGTTGCTAAGGGCAAGGCCAATGATGTGCTAAATCTTGTGCTATAGTTATATTATAGCACAAAACACATAATATTCAAATCCAATGGTGTGCTAAACTTTGTGCTAAAATAGCACAATGCTATAATTTGTGCTATATATAGCACAAACTATAGCATTGTGCTATATTTTAGCACACCTCAAAAAGTGAAAAAGGTATGGAAATAGATAAAAATGGTACTTGAAAGTGTGGGGTCCTTAGAAGTTAGTTAAATTTGTATTCAAAATTGTGATGTATTTTGGAAGTTAGTGAAATTTGAAACAAGATATAGAACAAACCATTGGAGCCATGGTGTTATTTTAGCACCAAAAACTACTTTTTGGTGCTAAATTATAGCAATAGCTCCATCTATTTTAGCACAACCATTGAACTTGCTCTAACTGGGCCAAAACATTGGCGGACTTTTCAAATTTTGCTAAAAATTGGGCGGGCTTCTAAAATTTAGTTTGTCGTGCTTATGAAAAATAATAAAACAAACACAAAACACAGACACAGTCACAGAGACACAAAACTAAATCTAGCACGGAAGAAAAAATGAAGGAAAAAGTGAAGAAAAAAAATGAAGAAAAAGGCGAAAAAAGGGGACAATCTGAGGCAACTAGTGATTCAATTATACCTTAATTATGAAGGTATATGCTTGCTTATAACTGGTTCAATTTGTTCAATTAGAACAAATCTTCTCATATTTGGGTCACTTGTATATTTCATTTAGGGATTTTTGTTTACATACTCGTTCTTTTATATATATATATATATATATAGGGTAAGGTTCTAGGGAGAACCTCCTTATCAAGAGAACTAGAGAACCTCAATCCTGACCATTAAATAGTTTAATCCTCAATCCTGACCATTCAATAATTTAATCTTAAATAAATCATAGAATACTATAGTTATTAAGTATAAAGGTTACTTGTATGTATTAATCTGTATTATATACAGCTTGTATTTTCTTAATGAAGGAAAGATTCTTTACAGCAAGATTTGATTGTATAACCGAATCTCTTTATTTTTGGGAATAAATATATGATTGAACTTTTTACGCTAGACTAATATATGATATACATATTTTGGTAACTACATAAAGTTTAGGCTTATAACCATTGAAGAAAACTGATGAGAAACACACGTAAAAAACTAGAGGAACACTTAAAAGAATCGTTTGATTTTCCATGCAGGTTTGGTATGGATTCATCGTCAAACACAAATTTGTCAGAAACATCAATAGCGAGGTTTAAACCATAGCTTTTGTTTGGAGTCTTATCTTCTCTGTCCGAAGATCAAAACAAGTTGATTAAACACAGATTTGTCAGAAACGGTTTAAACCATAGCTTTTGTTTGGTCTTATCTTCTCTGTCCGAAGATGAAAAGAAGTGGATTAAAGAGATGGGTCTTGGTTCTGTGTACTTTGTTCTGTACTTTGATCCTTGTTCATGGACAATGTCTTAAGATTAGTCAAGAGGATGTAAATTATGTCCTTCATCTGCTAAGAGGTGTGAACCATATTTAATTTGTTGATGATAATAATTTTCTGAATGTACAAATTATTATGAGAGAAACTCACGACGGAACACATAAAAGAACTCATACTATTATGGCCTGCATTCCAAGCATATGATTAATGTTGTTTTTAGGTCACTTGGTACTAGGAGGCTAATATTATGTAACCCACCAAATTCTCATAGGTCTTCTGTTAAATATTTTAAAATTGTAGTATTATTTTATTAGATATTTATATTAATTATTTTTAAATTTTTGAGATTCTTTAAAGTATTATAATTTTTTATTTTAAACAAAATTTTTAATTTTTGAGATTTTATCGAATTAGAATTTAATTTTCTTTGAAACACGTAAGAGAATCTTGGTGTGTAACATAATATTTCTAAATGTAACTTAATTTCAGAAGAAATGTATAATTATTTTTTAAAAAAAAGAAATATATGGAAATATTATGTAATACACCAAGATTCTCTTAGGTGTTTTGTTAATTACTTTAAAATCGTAATACTACTTTATAAGATATTTATATTAAAATTTACTAAATATTTTATTGATTTAAAACAAGTTTTGAATATAGTTAGGCACAAATACAACACTATAAATGATTCATCTAAAAATTTAAGAAAATCTATAGATTTTTTTTTTGAATTAGAATTCAATTTTTTATAGCATGTCTTTTAAAATAATTCTCGAAAGAATCTAAAAAAGATAATAAAAGGAAATAAATTGATATAATGATTTGCAACACGTAAGAGATTCTAGTAAATGATATTTTTATATGTAACTTAACTTTAGAAGAAATGTATAGTTTTCTTTTTTTGTAAAAATGTATAAAAATATTATGTAACTCACCAAGATTCTCTTGGGTGTTTTGTTAAATATTTTAAAATTGTAGTATTATTTTATTAGATATTTAAATTAATTATTTTTAAACTTTTGAGATTCTTCAAAGTATTATAATATTTTTATTTTAAACAATATTTTTAATTTTTGAGATTTTATCGAATTAGAATTTATTTTTTTTGAAACACTTAAAAGAATCTTGTTGTGTAACATAATATTTCTAAATGTAATTTAATTTTAGAATAAATGTATAGTTATTTTTTAAAAAAGAAAAGAAATATATGGAAGTATTATGTAATACACCAAGATTCTCTTAGGTGTTTTGTTAATTACTTTAAAATCGTAATACTACTTTATTAGATATTTATATTAAAATTCTACTAAATATTTTATTGATCTAAAATAAGTTTTGAATATAGTTAGGCACAAGTAAACACTACAAATGATTCATCGAAAATTTAAGAAAATCTATAGAATTCGTTTTTTGAATTAGAATTCAATTTTTTTATAGCATGTCTTTTAAAATAATTCTCGAAGAATCTTAAAAAGATAATAAAAGGAAATAAATTGATATAATGATTTGAAAACGTAAGAGAATCTTGGTGTATTAAATGATATTTTTATATATAACTTTATTTTAAAAGAAATGTATAGTTTTTTTTTTTTAAAAATGTATAAAAATATTATGTAACTCACCAAGATTCTCTAAGGTGTTTTGTTAAATATTTTAAAATTGTAGTATTATTTTATTAGATATTTATATTAATTACTTTTAAAATTTTGAGATTCTTCAAAGTATAATAATATTTATAATTTAAACAATATTTTAAATTTTTGAGATTTTATCGAATTAGAATTTATTTATTTTTGAAACGTGTAAGAGAATCTTGGTGTGTGACATAATATTTCTAAATGTAACTTAATTTTAGAAGAAATGTATTATTATTTATTTTTTAAAAAAGAAATATATAGAAATATTATGTAATACACCAAGATTCTCTTAGGTGTTTTGTTAATTACTTTAAAATCGTAATACTACTTTATTAGATATTTATATTAAAATTCTACTAAATATTCTATTGATCAAAAATAAGTTTTGAATATAGTTAGTCACAAGTACAAAACTACGAATGATTCATCAAAAATTTAAGAAAATCTAAAGAATTTTTTTTTGAATTAGAATTTAATTTTTTGGTAGCATGTCTTTTAAAATAATTCTCGAAGGAATCCAAAAAACATAATAAAATGAAATAAATTGATATAATGATTTGAATCACGTAAGAAAATCTTGGTGTGTTATATGATATTTTTATATGTAACTTAATTTCAGAAGAAATAAATATTTTTTTTAAATGTATGAAAATATTATGTAACCCACCAAGATTCTCTTAAGTGTTTTGTTAATTATTTTAAAATTAGAGTATTATTTTATTAGATGTTTATATTAATTTTTTAAAACTTTTGAGATTCTTCAAAGTATCATAATATTTTTATTTAAATTTTTTATTTTTAATATTTGAGATTTTTCGAATTAGAATTTAATTTTTTTGAAACACGTAAGAGAATCTTGGTATGTAACATAATATTTTTAAATTTAACTTAATTTTTGAAGAAATGTATAATTTTTTTTAAAAAAAGAAATATATAGAAATATTATGTAATACACCAAGATTCTCTTAGGTGTATGAATACTTTTTTTTAAATAGTGGTCAATTGTTTCAATAAGTGCTTTTTTTAATTGTGATAGATCTATCAAATAATTAATTTGAAGATTCCGTTAAGTGCATTGATAAAATTTTTAAATTTTTAAAAATTTGCTCAATAAAATATTTATCAAAACATTTTTAGGAATCCAATGTGCATTATAGACACTTTAATGAACTTAGCTATATATCTAAAAATAACAAAAAGAAACGTGAAATGTTTATTCTAAAAGAATATTTAGAAAGATATGAGTACTTCTCTTTAAAAAAATCTACTTATTAATATTTAGATGGATATTCAAGTTTCCGTTAAGTGTTTCGATAAAAATCTAATAAAAAATCAAACGAAAAATGAAGTATATTCTACTGAAGAAATTTTATTATATTTATATTCTATTAGATTCTATGGCAATTCTGTGTTAATTGTATCATTCTGGTTACGTGTTAATATTTTTAACTGTTTATGGCAATAATTGTTATTAATATATTTATGGCAAATAAATCACCAAGCTGTTAAAAAGTTTAATCATGGCAATGTTGAATGATAAGCGTTAAAAAGGTTTTCCATATTGACTAAATCTTATTGACTAAATCTTATTTTAAAAGATATGATTTTTTTAAAAAAATAGTTGTCAATTGTTTCAATAAGTGTTTTTTAAGAATCTTAATAATTATAAATTAAATAACTTAAAGAATCTCAAAAATATTAAGAATATACTATTTTAAAAGGATAAAACCTTTTCAAATACATTTCGGAATCTGAAAAACAAAGTAAAGAACTCGTTGGGACAGTAATAGTAATAGGTAACAAATTAACATTCTATATTATGCAAAACACCTTAAAGAACCACAAAATTTGTTAATTTAAAAAAATATTCCTAAAAATATATTTTAAAAGAAGTTTTGAATGAAAATTAAAATATATGGGTTGCAATTAAAATATTCCTACTTATATTTGAGATTCTTTAAAATATATAGGTTGTACATGTTTGTCTTGATTCACTCATATGTATATTCTTTTCTATTAGACTATCATGCACGGGATTCTCTAAGTTGTTCCTCTATGCTTAGCTCATTTTAAATTTAGCATACATCTTTTAAAATTTAAATTTTAAATCTAACAATTAGGAACCTTCCATATAAAAATATGTCCATCAAAATAAAATAAATTTTTAGTGTATGATTTCATTAAATTGTTATCTATTTCCAAAAAAACATATGTATCATGCTTAGATCTTGGTGATCTATTTTTATAACAAATAAATGGTGTATTCTAATAAGATTCTCTTTTATGGTTTGTTATAACAGATTTTAAAGAAATCTCATAAAGACTTACATAATCTTTGATAAATTAAAATAACACAAATTCGAATAAATATAACACATATTAAAGAGTTTTAATAATAATAATTTTGAATTAATCATTGAAAAATTATAATGAAATATCTAAAAAATCTATGATATAGTAGAAAAACGAAAAAAACTAAAAAAACACCTAAGAGAATCTTGGTGTATTACATAATATTTCTATATATTTATTTTTTCAAAAGAAAAATTATACATTTCTTTTAAATTTAAGTTACATGTAGAAATATTATAAAAGGCACCAAGATTTTCTTGCGTGTTTCTAGTAAATACATCAGTTTATTTTCTTTTATTATGTTTTTGAGATTCCTTCGAGAATTGTTTTAAAAGACATGCTATAAAAATTGAATTTTAATTTAAAATAATATTAATAAATTTTCTTAAATATTGGATAAATTATTTATAGTGCTCTACTTGTACGTAACTATACCGAAACATATTTTATACCAATAAAATATTTAGTAGAAATGTAAATATTTAATAAAATTATATTACAATTTTTAAATAATTAACAAAACACCTAAGAAAATCTTGGTGTATTACATAACATTTTTATATATTTCATTTTTTTTAAAAAAAACTAAACATTTCTTTTAAATTTAAGTTACATAAAAAAATATCATCTAATATACTAAGTTTCTATTGCATGTTTCAATGTATCATTTAAAATTTATTCTCCATTATCTCAAGTTCTAGAATTCGAAAAAATATTTTTAAATGTTCCATAAATAATTTATAACATTGTACTTGTACATAACTATATTCGAAACTTATTTTGGATAAATAAAATATTTAAACAAATCTTAATATAAATATTTGATAAAGTAATATTCTGATTTCAAGTAATTAAAAAAACACCTAAGAGAATCTCGGTATTACATAATAGTTCTATATATTGTTTTCTTTAACAAAATAGTTATGCAATTTTATTAAAAATTAAGTTACATATAAAAATATTATGTAATATATCAAGATTCGTGTTCCCAATCAATAAAATCTAAATAAAATTTAAAAAAAACACCTAAAAGAATCTTGGTGTACTACACAATATTTCTATATATTTATTTTTTCAAAATAAAATTTATACATTTCTTTTAAAATTAAGTTACATGTAGAAATATTATAAAATGTACCAAGATTCTCTTACGTGTTTCAAATCAATATATTAATATATTCTTGACAAAAAAAATACTAATTTATTTACTATCTTTTTGAGATTTCTTAGAGAATTTGATTTTTGTTTATTTTAAAATATTAAAATTATAACAAAAATATTAGAGATCACTTTAAATAATCTCACTAAAATGCATTTTATGTATTATGACATACTTACTTCATTTTAAAGTGTTTAACATCAGTAGTGTTACCTTGAAAGTCTGGTCTCGCATCCGATGATTGCCGTTACAAAGATCATCTTTCCATGTTTAGGTTTGTAATGAAAGGAATTATGTTGACAATTTTAATTGAATTAATTAATGAGTTAATTATGGAAAATGGTAATGATCAATCTTCGCACAATCTTCAAGAAATCTTCTTAAACATGGTAAGGTTGATGTATAGGAGTAATATATATTTAATGAAGGTGTACGTATATGTATTTTTAGTTTTTCAATACCATCCTTTTTGTATAAAATAGAAAAAATACTAATTGATGTGTAGATATTTCTGGCCATAGGATTAAAAAGAAATGAATGGTAAAGATGACGGTTCTCTGGTTCTCTCACTTAACTAGGTTCTCTTTTGAACCTCCTCCTATATATATATATATATATCTTTGATTTGTATATACAATAATTTTGAATAATTTGTTATGTATATGTATGTATTTTGTACATGTGTATATTTTTTTATTTAGCTTTTGGGGCTTGTAAGATTAGTTCCCCAAATTTAATTGGTATATTGTGAATTCTTTGATGGTATAATCTTATTAATGCAAGAAATGTAATTGTATTTTCGAATTGCGAATTAGGTTACAATTGGACGTGTGTGGGTGAAAAGGAGCAGACTGTTTTGGAGTCTAAGTGCAATCGAAATTGGTGTTGCTCTGATGTTTTAATTAGTGCAATTAGAGATTTTGTGTTTATAATTTAGGAACAATACATATACAAAGCACTGGGATTTACATATGTGCTCTATTTTTATATATAAGTGTCCTATATTTTTAATGGGATATACATGTTTACTCAATGACAGGTAAATGGAGCTGGTGATAATGTCCTCCGAGCTCTTCTTGAGCTTAGTTCTGTACTATCATGTTGATCAGTATGAGTATGTATCACTCCTTCATAAGACTAGCTTTGTTTCTAACTTTCTGTAATATGTTTCATCACATGAAATAATAAGAATGTACCATGAGTCTATCACAATCTGTAATGAACTTGGTATAAGTTTAGAACTTTGTGATATTTTTTATGCATATTGGGATTGCTATAGTTCATTACTATCTGAGTTCTTATAAGCTATTTATCATCCCAGAAATCAGTATATATTGCACATGGATCTTGAGGCTTTGCCACGTGAAATGTTGGAGTTAACAACGTCGGTGAAGAAGGATCTCGTGTTTCGTAAAATTGATAATGTTTATGTGATGGAGAAGTCTAATATTGTGACATATAGAGGTCCTACAATGATTGCAACTACTCTTCAAGCAATTGCAATTTGGTTAAAGAAAAGTGCAAGCTGGGACTGGTTTATAAACCTCAGCGCTTCTGATTATCCTCTTATGACACAGGATGGTCAGTTTAAATTTACTTTTCTATTACCGTGATTTATGATACATTTCTCTTTTCAATTAGAAGTAGAATACTTTGAGAATTAGCGAAAGTGTTAGTTGTAGTAGTCCATAGTTGCTAGTTGTATTATATAGGTTGCGAGAGTGTTAGTTGTAGTATGTTTAGCTTTAGTTTGAATGTAGTGATATGCTAAAGTGCCAAACTTATATATAATGTTAATGTTGTCACTAGGAATTAGCTTTTAAGTATTATGGACTTGTAGTATCTAAAATTATTTTCACATGGCTACTTAGAGGTCGTTTGACATTTGATTTCCGAGAACTCAACTGAAACGCATGGTTTATTAAACTAGTTTTGCTTTCCTTATAAGCTGGAAAAAATAGTTTTTCCCCTTACAAGCCGGGAAATCAAGGCTTCGAAAAACCTATGATTTGTGGATTTTGTGATATGCACCTTTCATAACTTAGAAATAAATATTTTTTAAAATGATATGAATAACATTAATATTCACATTAATATTCACTTAATATTCACTTAATTTCACCTTTCATAACTTAATTTGAAGTATGAAATTGTGTTTTGGAAGGCCTTTTACTTTATTATGTTTCTGTGACTTATATTATAATTATTTATAAGCAACATGTACTAGCTTACTCATTTTTTTTTCTCAATTTTAGATATCCCTTCATAGCCTGTGAAGTATTCACATGTGAAATCGATGTTATTCTCAAAACATTGGTGGAGGAATAAGGGGTATGCATTGGTTGTTCTTATTCCTGCTCCTTATAAATGTCTACAAGTTGCTATTTCTATGACATATGCATGTTCAGTTTTGAATTCTTTTGTTACAATTGCAGCTTATGGATTTACTGTTTTCCTTTCTGGAATCATAGTGTCCTCATAGTGTGGTTCTGGCAGGATACTTTAGCAAGGTGAGCAACTCTCGCTGTTATCACTATATCTGGTCCATATCGTGGTCAGGTTATGCTGCATACATGTTTACCCAGTAGTTATTTTCCTGATAAATTCTTGCCTGGCTGTAGGTTGTGGTTTATCTCAAGTTGCGGAAGACAGTCCCGCTAATGACTTATGTTCAGGTAAGTTAAATCTTTAGTTATATTCAGTTCTTTCTCTCTAGATCTGTTTGTAGTCGTACTTCTTGTTTTGGAAGATTGCTCTATCTGCTAAATTGTATTACTTACAATTTGTCTTTTTAACATACTTCTGCAAAAAGAGAAGATTATTTGTTAAATATATCATGCATATTGTAGTGTGTAATTAATCTGATCGATGTTTATAGAATGATGCAGTCTATGATTTATTATAAAGTAGATATCTAGTCATGTGTTTTTTTGGGTTGTGGAATGGATTTTGTTTTTTCAACTTGCCAGGCGCGAATATATAAAATCACCTTCTTCAGGACAAGAGTGGACCTCATCTTGCTGTATTTTAATATTAATATATTAATAGACTTGGCTGAATGGTCTATACCATGGAATAGCATTATCATTCTGACATGCAAGTTCAGATTTAAACTTTAGTAGTGGATTACCGTAGAATCAACAGGGGCAATAAAGATAAGCTCGAAGGTCGAAGTAGCAATTCTTCTCTGGAAGGTATCAATCTGGTTGGATATCTTGTGCTGAGACTGTTAATGTTGAGTTCAATGCTCTTGTTTTAATTATAACAGTATACTGCAGTACTGCACAATGTGTTTAAGGTTGCAGCTTTCCTATATTGGGTATCTCAAGTTAAGAGCACAATGCCAGTACCATCTTAACTCTTTAAGGCCTGGACACTGCCAGTACCATCTTAGAACACAATTACAAGAGAGAACCCCGGAAAAGAGCACCTTACATGCAATTTTTCCCTGCCAGTGTGCTTCTTTCACGACATGCTCTGGCGGCATGGTTGACTGGAATTAACATGTAGTAATTCTGCATTAATAATATCAACATAACCATATGCTCTTCTAACAAATTTTGCATTGTCATTTCCATTATAACACAGTTAGGGATTAATTTCATAATATTTAAAATAGAAAGGAATGAATTCTTAAATCTTCTTTTGGTTCTTTTACAGATAATTGCAAGGATGTTCTGTGATCTTCTGTGACAAAGGTAAACTTCAGAATCTTTTAATTTAAAAATTACCCTTGTGGAGTTGTGGTGCATTTGTTGTAGTTACGTAAAACACTAGATCAAGATATGTGCTTTCAAGTATCACTGACTGTAACTAGAGATACGTTCCTGGTTTCTAAGGCCTTACAATTACTGTAATGAGTTTTGAAATCTTGATGTTTATTTTATGGTTTCACAGAATCTTTAGTTTTCGGTACTTAATTATTATATCAATTCATGTTAACTCTTAAACGATTTTGCTAGGACTCACAACATTGCTGCTAAGATCCAAGAACTTGAGAACATGGTAACTTAATTCTTTCCCTGCTTCTTTTCTTTTCTAAATTAATTTACACTTAATTTTCATTACATTTTCGGTTTCTGAGTCCAGCTATTGAGTGTCCATTATGTTGGTCTCGTTTATTCATGTTTTACATACATTATATTAGATTTATTTTCACTTATCTTACTAATTTAATTTATGTAAACAAAATCTTTTAATTTATAGTAGGTTGTTAAGCTCTGTGCAAAATCACTAGAAGCTGTAAGTTCTCCGGTTGAGCATCTAACTCTGCATTAAAATGTTTCTGGTATCTATAGGGATGGGGTGAAGGCCCTTTTTAACTATTTTAAAATAAAGAATGTCCGGATTACCGATTGGCGCGAGCTGTGGCCTTTTTTCTCCTTTGTACACGCATGTACTACAAGCGTAGATGCTATCTACCTTGTTCCTGCATTCTGCAAAAGCATAGAAAGGCTACACGCATCATACACAAGCGTGGCATCATAGTCAAACGTCCTTCACGCATCCAGACTATGCGTGATCTTGGTTTTTTTTTTAAATATTTATATACGCTAATATTATTTAAAAACTTATAATCAACCCTAAACCCTAAACCTTAAACCCTAAGTCCGTATAAGATTTATTCGTCATTCTGAATATTTCTAAAACCCAAAATGAAAATGTTGAATCCCAAAGGTTAACTGTTGAACCCCTAAGGGAATATAAATAAAATTTAAAAATCTTAATTAAAAAATTGAATATTTCTAAACCCTAAATAGAACCCGTTGAACCCTAAATAAAAACTATTTAATCCCAAATATCGTTGAAACCCTACCTTCCAAAACACTGTACACGCATGGTGTACATGCGTGGATACCCTACACGCAACACATGCATGCGTGGACAACTTATATTAAAATTTAGAATTAACTCCACATTTTACTAACGTGGACATCATATATTTTAATTTATGTACTACACGCATTAAGATGATGCGTAAGCAGTGGATAAGTTTAAGAACAACCCTCACGAACTTCTTGATGCATGTGCAAACAGTAATACCTTTTATTTAATTAAGTGAATGGGCCCACATATACATGTTAGTAAATCAAGTCACTGGAGGAATGAACTGACAGAGACAGGATTGATAATTAACACAGTACACGCATGCTCTTGATGCGTAGATTGTGGGCAAATAAGGCCATCTTTCCACCCGTATGTATTTCGGGCCTTTCAAATTTTTCAGGAGGTATTTTGGGCATTTTCTCATAGGGATGGGCATTTCACCCGCCCC
Source organism: Kitagawia praeruptora (assembly GCA_037693485.1). Taxonomy (NCBI): domain Eukaryota; kingdom Viridiplantae; phylum Streptophyta; class Magnoliopsida; order Apiales; family Apiaceae; genus Kitagawia; species Kitagawia praeruptora. Next base: position 136,848,577 of record CM075351.1, on the reverse strand, counting down.
GCTCGACCCCGATCCGATCCCCGCCCCGTTCGGGTCGGGGATTCGGGGAACTTTTCGGGTTCGGGGCGGGGAGCGGGGAATATTTTAAAAATAATTCGGGGATCGGGGTGGGGTCGGGGATTAGGGGATCCCCGCCCCGATCCCCGCTTTTATTTATAATATATATATATATATATATAATTAAATTATTATAAGTAAAATATTTATGTATATTATAAGTGCTTAAATTTATTTAATTCATTCCACATATTAAAAAGTTTAATAGTAAAATTTAATTTAATTATAGTAATTTAATTATATTTTTTTGCACAAATAAAAATTAATTTAAAATATTTTTTAAAATGGGTCATTGAATTTAAAATATAAATTATATATCATAATTTAGTAATTTTTTATTTTTATGAAATTTGTTAGAAAATGTATTAAATTTATTTTTTTAATAAAAATAAAAATCCCCGATTCCCCGCGGGGATCCCCGTTCCCCGTTCGGGGCGGGGATCGAGGAGAAAAATATTCCCCGTTCGGGGATCGGGGCGGGTTCGGGGAGCGGATAGTGATTCGGGGATGGGGGGCGGGGATCGCACTCCCCGACCCCGAAGTGACCCGAGACCCATCCCTAGGTATCTAGACTTGACCCTCTATGGTTCACAATAGATCTATCTATAACTTTACCTTCTATTTTCCCCTTTACAGAACAAGAAGAAGGTTGAAACCATGTAAAAAAATTGAAAAAAGAATCAGTAGATGCTGGCTGCTGCACTAAAAGTCTACAACGGTCTCTGTACTTAACCACATTCTCTTGGTTTGCAGGTAGTCATATTAACTGGCATCGTGTCTGCTGCCATTTTCATGGCAATAATTATCTATGCATGCATGGCACAAAGGTCTCATTGACAGAAGTGGCATTACGAGGAGGATAAAGAAATCTTTGACAAAAAATGACAGCAAGAATCTATAGAACTAGCAAGGATACGAGAAGAACTTTCTACTGATGCAGATGCTTGATGTGGCGCATATTCATTTAATTTATATCTAATTTTTGGTGAATGTAAACTTGAATTGTACCACGTCTATGTCGTCGTTTTTGCATTTAGTCGTTAGACGTTGAATGGTTATGTTGACAATATTATTCGAATAGTTTTGGGACTGTTTTTGGGTAGGTGATAATGATGTACCAAGTACTCTTTTGGATTGGTGTGTATGAAAAAATACCATGTTAATGGTGGATTTCTATATAAACAAAAAGGTCATGTCCATTTTTTTTAAAGAAAAGCATTGCTATTGCCTCATAATGTGTTGCCATTTATTGTTAATTCCTTACTAAAAGCATTGCTATTGCCTCATAATGTGTTGCCATTTATTGTTAATTCCTTACTATAAGCATTGCTATTAAACAGAAATTTGTTGCCATTGCCACCTTAAACGTTGCAATAAATATCGAAAACAGGGTTGCTATAGCCTATTGCAATGAATTTAAATTGTTGCTATAGACTGGAAAACGTTGCTATAACAAGCATTTGCAATGATATTAAAGCATTGCTATATGGTACTATATTCGTTGCTATAGGGACCTATTGCAACCCAAGCAAAGTTAACGCCCAATTTTTGTAAAAGCATTGCCATAGCATCAATGGCAACGGTATTAGGCCCTTTAGCAACAATTTTCAGGAGTTGCTATAGCCATTATATGGTGTAGTGAGTGTAACAAAGGAAAAGTAACCCAGCTATTCCTAAACTGATTCCGGGACGGAATCCTTTTAAGGAGGGGAGACTGTAAGAACCCAGATTCTTCGGTAGAATTAAAACTTTTCTTATTAAGAATAAGTATATACGTGAATAGTGTTTGTCATGCGTGAATAGTGATTTTGAGGATTAAGAAAATTTTTCATGTCATCTATATACGAGACATAGGATGGATATTCTGAAGTCATATTAGTGATCTACAGAGCAAATAAGTGTATGCAAAGACGATCGGAATTCAGAAATTCCAATTTGTATTTCAGTGTAATATTTGACCGGGCAGTGAATTATATATTATTATATTCAAGAAATGATATATTAAATTTGAGGAAGTAAGGATTTAATATGTTAGGATTTTATTATATTTGATTTGAGGATTTAGAACGTAAACCACTGAGACAATGAAACGAACGTTCTAGAAATCGATGAGACTTTTCAACGAGATTAAAAGATAAAGCGAACGAATTATGGAATTTGGATTGAGTTCATTACGAGATTAAATATCCTACATGATCATCAAGAGAATTATATCAAGTAGATTGGATGATTTAATCAAAGATTGAATCAAGAGCAATTAGGAATTTAAGTGATTAAAACACTTAAATCATTTCAAGAAACAAAACAATTAGTAAGGCTTCCCCAAGACTCTTTGCACAAGTCCCAAGGTGAGTACACAGCCATACACATCTATAATATCTAGATATTATCCAAGGCAATCACTTTATGCATTATTGTCCAAGAGAAAAGCAAGCAAACTTCATTCTCTCCATTTTTCTCAAACTGCCCAGCAGCACTTCCTCTCAGTAAAACGGGCCTAGAGACTTCATTACTCAATGAAATTTTGTGTTCTTTATATGGTTAGAAAGCTGTTAAGATTCTCTACAACTTTCCTCTAGAAGCATCGTTCAGAAAAGATCAGTAAGGGCCTCGTTTTTCATGATCTTTCAGTTCGGTTTTAGGGACTCCGAATTACTAACTTGATTTTCTTGATTTCTCTTGATGATCTAAGCTTGTCTAAGGCTAGTTGAGGGCTAATCAAGGCTTGTAAAGGTCACACAAACATCAAGGAAGGTAATCCTCTTTTGAAACCCTAGCTCTTAGTTTGAGTTTTGATGAATTAAATGAGTTATAAAGATTTGATGCATGTTTAGAGCATTAGTGTTATGAGTGGGCTTTGATGATTGTTAAAAGTGGTTCCATGGATGTTAAGGCAGTTCTTGACCTTAGTTTAATGATAAATAACGTGTTTGGGTTGTTTGGAGTGGATGGTATGATATTTGGAGTATTTGGATTTTTGGATTATTCGATTTATAGCCGTCGTAATGACAAATTTTTGTTAGAACTTTAAGACAGTCCCTACCCGAGACCTTGAACTTCTGACCTTAAATCACCACTGCCATGAACTTGTAGTTCTTGACTCATAGATCATTTTGGCGAAAGAATCGTAGCATTCTGATTTACGGTTTAGTAGAAATGGTCAAATTCGTAAAAGTGGTTCGATCGCGTAAGTGCTAAGTTCATGACTTCAATTGAACCCCTTAATGAAACATTTTTGGTGGCAAATCAAGTTTATTAAATACTAGGTATCATAAGGTGTATGTGTGCGAAGGAATTACCTCGAAAGAGTAAACGGTTGATTTTATAGAAAAGTTTAAGTCGAGGTCGCGTAAGTGAAAACCACTGAAAACGAGACTTAGAAACCAACGTTCTAAATGGTTAAGTATAACTTGGAATTGCGGATGGATTTTGAACCAAACTTATAACGTAAGTATTTGACAACCAACATGGACATAGTATGAGCCTATAACGAGCCAGTAATGCCTTGGTTGTATTTCGCTTGCGTGTTTAAGCATTGAGTTACAAGTGGATTAATTATGCGTTTTCTTTGACCTTGTCTAGATGGACAGACATCGTCGCGAGCCCTATCGTATCTCGAGTACCAGGCAAGTGTTCTAAACCATACTTTGTAGTATTGGTTCTATAATCCTGTTTTGCCATGTGTTGTGTTATACAGTTTCGCAGTTACTGCTTATATTGCCATATATATATATATAGTTGGCTTTCTGATTCGCATATAAGTTTTAAGATGATCGAGTAGTTATGAACCGGTGGATCTTGTAGCTCTAAGTATATGAGCATACTTATTGTGTTCGACTCTAGACCGGGAGTCGGTATTTGGTTATATATGCAAATAGTCGTGGAAACCCGGAGGGATTCCAGCGGCAAAGTACTATGTATTCTGAGGAGTATTATCCAGTATTATTATTATTATTATAATTTCAAGAAGTATTTATTACCTGGTAAAGATTCAAGGATTGTTATTTGAGTATCATCTCACTTGAGAATATTAATCGAATATTATTTCATTAAGAGTATTATTGAATATTTTACGATATACGATGCAAGGTATATGCATAGTTGTTATGACTTAATATATTGTCATACTTGAAGTGTGATTTTTAATTAGACGACTTATAGACTAGAGGTGATCTAGTAGCTATAAGCCGGGTTTATGATAGCCCTTAGTATAGGGCATATGATTCGACTAATTTGTTACGAACCGCGAGGCGGTATATCGTATACGTATTACAATTATTTTCTGAATATTATTTATTTAGTAAATAATACTCAAGGATTATAATCACATGGAAAATATCGTTTCAAATATTTATTTAAAGTATGATTTCATAATCATACGTGAGTTATTTAAATGAATCTTAATTCGGATTTTCATTTAAAGGTTCCAGTTATCTTTAGATGACTATTTACTTAATGAATATTATTCTAAATATTCATTTAAAGTTTTCCTTATTATTTATAAGGGTTTTTTTTTATTTGACTCGCATGATTTCGAATATTCATTTAAAGTTAATGAATATTATTTTGGATATTCATTTAAATACTTTATCATTATTATTAAGGGATATATAATTGATGACTATTATTTCGAATATTCATTTAAAGGTAATGAATATTATTTATGATATTCATTTAAAGGTTTCCAATAATCGTTAATAATTATCTAATTACTGAATTTTATTTTTGAATATTCATTTCAAGATTTAGTTGTGATTATTTTATTTAAAAATATTGTTTATGCAGATATGAGTTAATAAATATTATTGGAGTATTTAATAAATACTTTCCAGAATATAGTGAATAACTAAGATTACTTAAAAGCATATTTGACTTCAATAATCATGAAGTATATCTCTGAGATATAGTACAAGTATCTTGAACACTTTCGATCTTCTGGGTTTTCCTTAAATAACGTTGAGCACCTAATCTATGTTGCTTAACAACGATTTTCCAAAAGTATTATAAGGTTTCCCCGATGATCTTAAATCAACTCCTAGCCTGCAATGGCATCGCTTTCCTTCAAAACTGGGAAACCCTATTTGAGAAATTCTATTTTACCTGACTTCTAAGTCACGAAAAATGTCGAGAGCTTATTTTGAGCCCAGTTATTATGAGTCAGGGGACTCTGGCTACTTCCTCAACACTCGAGGAGTAGGATTGCTGTAACAAGTGTTAATCCATTAACGAGCTACTGCTTGGGAAATATTGGTAAATTTTCCTTTCCAATTAGATACAACTACTTTGTGGAGTTGTATCAACAAGTTATTACTCGGGGAAAAGGAGGACGAACTTTACGTTTCAGAGTCATGGATTTTACTCGAACTAGGAGTACGTGTGTATGAGGCTGTGAATCAGTCCATCACTGATAATCGTGTAAGAGGCCGTGGGACGGTCCATCATTATTAAAAGGGGTCCGAGTTGCACCGGTCCCGACTATGCCCAACCGTTGGCGGGAGATCAAGAGGGCGGTCGACAAGTAAATCCGTCAGTTCTTCCATCTACATGTAGAGAAACAAAATTTGGAGATGCACAACTTATGACTGATCATCGTAAGGTTGCGATATCTGGCGCGAGATACTCCAGTATTAGTTCATCTCCCAAAATGGGAATTTCCTGCAACACGTATCGAAGAGACTTCTTTCAGGTTGACGGGTATCTCCCGCAACACGTATCGAAGAGACTTCTTTCAGGTTAGTAGGGGTTTGAAAAACGTTCAAAACTGGAATTGCAATATTTTCCTGCAATTCCCTCTCTTATGATTTCTGATGATATCTTGTTTATATTATCTCTGCATAGCAGATTTTGCAGGGTCGAAAAGGCTATATTGGTCTACTTTGAACCTCATCCTTTTATAAAATACAAGAACTGCTCATATTGCGATAAAGATTTCAGATATATTATGATATATGACTCCCTACTCATAACAGATATTTTGACAGAAAGGTCATTATTGTGATTATGAACTTATCATGTTCATTTTTAATCATTATGCTTTCCCTATTGAGGTTTCTTGGATACAGATATTTTTATTAATGATATTAAGTATCCGTGGTATTATGAAAACCCCATGTATATGATGGGAGATTTTGTGAACTCTAGTAACCACTTGCTGAGCAATTCTTTCGCTCATACTTGTTTGTTGTTTTTATATATTAGTCTTTCAGAAGTGGTAGACGAATGAAGCATAATCTGCATAGCTCGGAAGAAGCAGACAAGGTACCCTTATGGGGACGACATGATCCAGAACCTCTATAGCTGGAGTAAGTTACCTGCAGGTTTATTAATGTGTAATATATATATATATATATATCATATTGTATAGAATACAGTTAGTTGCTGGTGTACTTCTCAACGAAGCTATGCTAGCAGGATAAGATTTATAAGAGACATTGTGATGTAATTGAATGAATGTAATGAAGTGATTCATGTAAAGATTTTAGTTCTTGTTTCTAGCCCTATAACTTATAAGATGATTGGCAGTTGGGGTCTCAAGGATGTATTTCAGTTATTCAATGATTACAGATGGATTAATGTTGTTAAACATGTGATTAATGTTGTTAAACATGTGAATTGTTAATAAGGATTTTCGCTTGATGACCAAATCCCTGACCCCGGATTTGGGGGTGTTACAACTGCGGCCTGCACAACAAGGAATTCTCGGAAGGCTTATGCCAGAGAAGTGATACACATCATGGGAGAGGCCCCGAAGCGGGCTAGGGTTGAAATTGCAATTGGTTTTGATGATTCTGATCTTGAAGGGGTGAAGTTCCCACATGACGACCCATTGGTAATAACCCCTGTAATTGGAAACTCAGAAGTGAAGCGAGTCTTGATAGATAATGGAGCTTCCGTTGACGTTCTGTTTCATGATGCATTTGTGAAGATGGGTTACAATGATTCTCAGTTGACCCCCAATAACATGCCTATATATGGATTTAATGGAGTAGGATCCAAAGTTGAAGGGACTATTCAATTGCCTGTGACTATTGGACAGGAGCCCAAGAAGGCCACTCAGATGTTGAACTTCCTGGTAATCAAGGCGGGTTCAATGTACAACGCTATCCTCGGAAGGACTGGACTTCATGCATTCAAGGCTGTTGCCTCAACTTATCATCTGAAGATCAAGTTCCCAACCAGGAATGGTGTTGGAGAACATAAAGGCGATCAAAAGATGGCACGAAGCTGTTATGTAGCCGCGTTAAGGCCTGACGGAGTCGGGGGGCAGGTCCTTCCGATTGAAGACATGGATGTCTACAGTAATAAGGAACACCGAGAAGGGCCAGCAGAGGACATCACATAGAAGCCTCGGACAGCCATTGAGGCTAAGGCATTAACTGACTTCGTGGTTGAATGTACCATTGGCAACCAAGAAGTCGGGGGGCAGGAGGTAGTACCCCAAGCAGGAAGTGAACTTCAGAATAAGAAGGAGGAGACCATAAGGAGTGGTGGGTGCTCTATTCTGATGAAGCATCAAAAATAGAATCTAGTGGTGCATGCCTAGTCTTGCAAAGCCCCGATGGGCTCAAGTTATCCTAGTAGGACTTAGCTTCATATTTATCTAGTAGGAGTAGAAATAAGGTTCATTGAAACCATTGCAGATCATGTTGCTCCGAGTAGGACAGTAGTACTCTATGTAAGGGTTGAACCCATTTCAAGTTATTAATGCAAGTTTGATTTCCATTCATTGATTGTGTGATTTTATTTATGTGCCAAGCACCTGATGAGTGCAAGTCAAGGATGATCGAGTACCGAAAATAAAAAATACACGAATGGAAAACAAACAAATGCATACCCCGAAGGGTCAAGAGTTAGGTTACAATGCGACCAAGTAAGAGTTTAAGTCCGTGAAGGACCATGGATAAAAGACAAGCAGATAAAAGCCACACGCAACAATCAAATCCATGCAAGGCCGAGGATGTTAAGGACTGACTACTCTTCAATATTTCTTAAGTACTTAGGTTGAGAATCCAAGGATGAAGACTAACAGAGAACATTGCATTATTAAGGGTCCTTGAACAAGGATTAAGAAGTTCAAGCAAGTTCTCGTCTTAGAAGTTTAAAAGGCAAGAAGCCCATGGGATTGCATTTATCAAAATCTAAATCGAGGATTCAACCCCGAATCATAGGTTGAGAAACACAAGTTATTAGCTATGAATGCCAAGATTAGCCATGAAGGCCAAGGTTAGTTATGAAGGCCAAAATTGAGGGGGTCATGAACCTCCAATTAAGATCCAAAGGTTGAAACTTGAAAACCAACATGTAATTTTGGATTCTCGATCCAGAATGCCAATGTTGAATATCTGAACACCAGCATTCAACACTTGAATATTAACCCTGAAATGAAGATTGAAAACCTCCTAGGGAAGGTTCAAGACCTCGTAGGACTGATCATAGACCCCGTGGCCTTGGATCGGCAGCTCTGATAGATATTTCAGTGATTTAAAACACCCTTGAGATTGAAAACCCTTGATTTCAAACATTGGCGTTCAACCTTCAAACATTGACGTTCAACACTCAAGGCCGAACGCATGCCAGCCGAGAGGCCGCCTGAGAAGTCCAAGACCAAGACAAACATTGAAGCCATGACGGCCAAGCGAGCTAAGAAAGTTACTTATATAGGAGCTTCTCTGAAGGAACCCTTGAAGGGCAAGTTGATAGCATTCTTGCAAGAGAATAGTAATGTGTTTGCTTGGACAACAGCTGATATGCCAGGGATTGATCCTCAACTTATAACTTATAGGTTGAATCTCGATCCTGAGTGGAAGACAATAAAATAGAAGAAGAGGAATTTTGCTCCTGAAAGGCAAGAGGCCATCAAGCAACAGGTTGACAAACTCTTATAAGCTAGTTTTATTGAGGAAATTCAGTTCCCTGAATGGTTGACTAACCCTGTGATGGTCAACAAGGCGAATGGGAAATGGAGGATGGGTATAGATTTCACTGATCGGAATGACGCGTGTCCGAAGGATTGCTTTCCTCTAACAAGGATAGATACATTGATAGATGCCACAGCTAGACATGATATGTTGAGCTTCATGGATGGGTTCAGCGGCTACAATCAGATTAAGATGCACAAGGATGACATCCCAAAGGTATCTTTCATAACTGACTTTGGTGTTTTCTTCTATCCTGTTATGGCTTTTGGTCTAAAGAATGCAGGAGCTACTTACCAACGATTGGTGAATAAGATATTCGCCCATCTGATTGGAAAAACCATGGAGGTCTATGTTGATGACATGTTAGTCAGAGCCTATTCACGGCAGACCACGTTAAGCACCTCAGAGAGGCATTCGAAGTGCTGAGGCACCATAAGATGATGTTGAATCCAGCCAAGTGTGCTTTTGGCATTGGATCAGAAAAGTTTCTAGGTCTGATGGTTTCAAAGAGAGGCATTTCTTGGTCTGATAAGATAAAAGCGATCTTGGACATAGAACCACCCCGCTCTATACGAGATGTACAAAAGTTGATGGGCCGAGTTGCAGCCCTAGGAAGATTCATCTCCAAATCTGGTGACAAATGCTTACCTTTCTTTCAAACATTGAAGAAGGTGAAGAATTTTAAGTGGACACCTGGAAGCCAAGAGGCCTGTGAACATCTAAAGAAATACATGACTGAAGCCCCGTTGTTGGCCAAACCTAGTCTTGGAGAGACTCTTTATCTATACCTGGCGGTATCTGAACAAGCATTGAGTGATGTTCTCATTCGAGAAGAGAATAAGGTTCAAGGACCTATCTACTATTTGAGCAAGGTCTTGCACGGAGCTGAGTTGAATCACTCTACCATTGAGAAGTTTGCTCTGGCATTGGTAACCGCCTCGAGAAAGCTACGACGGTACTTCCAGGTGCACAAGATTGAAGTCCTGATGGACCAGGAATTGAGGAACATATTGCATAGCCCGAAGGCCAGTGGAAGGCTAATCAAGTGGGCAATTAAGCTTGGAGAATTTGACATCACGTATAAGCCTCGAACAGCCATCAAGGCTCAGGCACTGGCGGACTTCGTGGTTGAATGTGCCATTCGTAACCAAGAAGTCGGGGGGCAGGAGACAGTAACCACCCCTGGAAGAAAGGATAAAGATGAGGAGCTTATACCTGATCAGAAGAAATATTGGGTGCTCTATTTTGATGGAGCATCAAAAACAAAATCTAGTGGTGCAGTTTTGGTCTTGCAAAGCCCCGATGGGTTCACCGTCGAGTATGTTTTGAAGTTGGACTTCCCAACAACCAGCAACGAAGCTGAGTATAATGCCTTAATAGCCGGATTGGGCTTGGCTAGAATCATGAGAGTCAAGAATCTCAAACTACGGCAAAGTACTTGAGAGTCGTGAAGGCCGTGATGACTCAGTTTGATGAATGGTATGAGAAGCACATTCCGAGAGAACAGAACTTTAAGGCTGATGCCCAATTTAAGTTTACTTCTTCTGAGATAGAGAACTATATAGGAAGTGTTTACTTTCAGGTCTTGAAGGCCCCGTCTATTATTTCGAATTGGTAGCACCAGTTGATGTAAGCTAAAGAATAGACCCTCTTAAAGCTCATCTTGAAACTGGTTGGCCCCCTGATAATGCCTTGAAGGCACAGAAAATGTTAGTAAGAGTATTGAGATAAGAGGTCATTTTGTCGTTCCATACTTAAAATCTTGAATCTCAAATCCCGACACAAAATCTTAGCCTTGATGGCCAAAAAGGCTGTCTGCCTCCAATCAAGTTTGTCGTTTGAGTTTAAGGATTTGAATCAAGAGCCGTCAATTGAGTTCAAACCAAAGTAAGGTCCTTTGAGCATAAGAAGAAGGTTGGAAACCTAGAATCAAGATAAAGGATTGACAACCAGCCAAGGCACACCAAACTTGAAGTCAAGTGCCGAGTGGCAAGGGAACTTCTTGAACGATCAACCGAGAAGCAAGACCTCCACCATATGTAGCAAGGGGGGCAAGAACTAAGGGACTTCATCATTTTTACATCTTAGAATGAGAGTTAAGGGTTGATGATAACCAACAACCATGAATGAACTCAAGGTTCAAAACCAAGGGTTCAACAAGCGAGTTAAGGCCCAGAAGGTCACTGAAGTTATGAAAGCCAATTTTAAGTGAAGGATGTATGTTTGGTCATCGACTTTAAATAATGACATTCAACGATCGATTATTGATGTTGAGGTCCAAATATCGACGTTCATATACGTTCGATTATCAAGAGATTCAAGAATACTTCAAGCATGAAGCACATGATTCAAAATAGAGAAGGGTTGATAGTCAACGACCAAGTATGAAGAACATGATTCAATGTTGATGAACATGATTCAATGTTGATGAACATGGTTGATAAAGAAGACCTTGTTTCAAGGTTAATGAAAGGTGACACTCAACAGCCGAAAGTCAAGATCGAGATTCAAGGTTGAGAACGGGAATTCAAACATCGCGAGAGAGCTCCGAGAGGCACGACAAGGCACATGAGGAAGGACCGCCAACCTCCTGGCAGCCGACTAGCTGTTCGGGAAGGGGTCTGGCCGACCTCTCAGCAGCTGTCAGCCGACCAGGATCACATGGAAAGAGACCAGGACCTCCTGGCAGCCGACCAGCCCCCCGAGAAGGGGTCTGGCCGACCACCTGGTAGCCCCGGCCGACCAGGAGCACCTGGCAGCCGCCAAGGAGCTCCTGGAAGCCGACCAGCTACCTATGAAGGGGTCTGGCCGACCTCCTGACACCTCCCGTCAGTTGGTTGGCCCGGTTGATGGTTCTGATGAAGGTTTTTGGTTTTCAGATCAAACGTCAACCTTCGAACACTCCTAAACTTAGAACCGTTCAGCGTCGATTAGCGCCGTTTAGTGCCATCTTACGCTATTTAATGTCGTTTAACATACGTTGAACATCGTTTAAGCGTCGTCTAGAGCCACTTGGTTCAACACGGAACACTTGTCAGCCACCAAGGAGCACCTGACAGTCGACTAGGAGCTCCTGGCAGCCACCATAAAGTACACCATAAAGTACTTTATTGAGAGTAAATATCCCATCAAACACATATCATTGTTTGCCTTGTTTGCGTATGTTCTGGTGACTTGCTAATAAAGTAAACTGAAAAATTTAGTCCAAAAAATTAAAAATAAAATTCACCTTATATTCTCGGATAATCAATAACAATCATTAACTATGGCATGAAATTCATTCATATTTAGGATCCACCAATAATTATGTAAATTCATAAAATATAAGAAAAGATTAAAATTGAACATCTTTTGAGGGAGTAAGCAGTGGTAAAGTTTATTCTCTTAGCATGTTATATAATTTCGTGACTTGAGCTTATAGAGTACCTATGTTAAAGTTGACTACCAAAATGCAGAAATGATTTTGGAGAATATATATTGGTGGTATTTATAACTACTCTGACAATAAAAAATTGTGGCATAATGTTGCCCAGTAAATAACAATTGTACAAGGGGGGTTGAATACAATTGTATAAGATTTTCGACTTAAACAAATAACACAAGTATGAATCAATAACAGCTTTATTAATTCTGATATAAAACTGTTACAAAACTCTCTTAAGAAATTCCTATGTTCTTAAGAGCTGCTAGGTTACAAGATAAATCGTGTAAGCGATTACTTAACGTAAAACCTAAACTGTGTTTATATAGAGTACACAGTTACACTATCAATTACAAGATATTCTAAATCAATTACATATATCTCTGAATGCATATCTTGTATGATAGCTGCATTCCTACAATCTAGGAACCGACATATCAATCTTCCTTGATCTCTGGTCTGATGAGAATCTTCATGAAATACTGACCAGCTTCTAATCCTGATGATAGTCCAATACTGACGTTGTATTACTGATGACGTCAGCATCAGTATCTGATCAGTAATGCCCAGATCCTGACCATCACTTGAATCAATATCTAACAATCTCCCCCAATTTGTTCTTTATAAAACAAAGCACAAATTCCTTGATTCAAAGATGTCAAAAACTCAAAACAAAATACTTTCTAAAAATCATCAGGAACAGTTTCAGAAATTCTTTGATAAAACAGATTCAACCTCAAGAATTCAGATAACAATTCTTCTTCCTTGCTTTCAAGATTTTGAATCAGTTTCTTCTTCAGATTTTTGAGTTCTTCATCTTCCTCATTAATCTGATAGATTGCTGCCCTGAGATTCTGAATTGAGCTTCTTGGAAGATCTAAGTCACCTAGCAACACATAAGCAATTTCCTTCCCATCTGGATTTAGAGACAGTTGTTCCATGCCTAGATACATTTCTTTAACAGATGTACCTTTCTTCATTTCAACCTCTATGTCTCTTAAATTTAAGTACATGGGAATATAATTGCCATCATACCTCGTTCCTCCATCCATGAATCTCTGTCTAATTTTCCTGTAAATCATGACAAACCAATTGTAGTAAACTTCTCTTTCACTAACCTTGATTCTTTTACTTCTGAGAAGATACAGAACATATTTCAGCTCTTTTGCAGATTTACACAACAATTCATGAATAGGAATCTTCTTCACACTTCCATCTTTCATGAAGTACAACATCTTTTCTATTTTCTTTGCATCAGCATGACAATCAGCAATGATAGCAACAGCTTCAAGTTTCCAGAGATGATCAACAGTTAACTCATCCCCAATCTTGTCAACTAGAGCATGTTGATCAGTTTGTGCAATAAAAATAATCTGTGCATGACTATACCCAATTCCTCCTCTTGTGCCAGGTTCCAATCCTTTCAAACCAGATTGCATACTTACTCATTTTGGTGGATTTTCAGCAATAAATGTAGTAGACTCTGATTTAACAATCAATAAAGATTCATTACTCAAAGAAGACTCTGTTATCAGTCCTGCTGATTTGAAAACAACCGGTTTCCTATAATCACACTTATTCTTCTCCTCTTTCTTACTCTTCTTCTTCTCATCTGTTGGATAATTCTGCTGATGTTCAGGAACAGATTTATCCTTATCATACCATAACTTCATGTCTGATCTATGAACATTTCTTAAATAGTCTCTGGTTGTTATCCTTTCTGCTTCTCTGGCTTTAGCTCTGATTTCACTTTCTTTTTCAAATCTTCTGAAGTTCTCTTGTTCATACTCCAGTGTATCTTCAAAAACTTCCATATTGTGAAATTCAACCACAACCTTAAGAATCATAATCTTAAGTTCTTTTAAAATTTCAGCTTCCTCAGAATCAGAGACAACATTAGGAATTGAACCAAAGACTGACTTTTCATTAGATGCAGCAGATTGAACAGCTACCTTACTCTTTCTTTTTAAAGGCAATATCTCCTCTTCAATTTCTTCAGGAGCATTGAATCTGTTGTCTGGAGTTAATGCAAGAGATAGTGGAGTTTTCTTCTTTTCATTTTCAGAAACATCTTTCAATTTGATTCCACTAGATCTTGTTTGCCTTGTACTTGCTTGAGCAGATAATCTTCCTCTACTTCTGTATCTTCCTCCTCTGCCTTTTCCTCTTCTTGCAACAGGAGCTTCATTTTGTTTTGCAATCTCTTCAAAGATCCTGTTCTGTTCTTCTAAGAACTCATCAGTAGTCATGTTTGGATTTTCTCCAGTAGATAAGATAAGTGCTTTCTCAGCATGATACTGTTGAATTCTTTTGTCTTTATGAAACAGTTTAAGAACACGACCATCCCCTGTGTCAAGTTCATGAAACAGATTAGCAGCATCTTCATCCTGTTCTACATACACATCATCCTCAGGAATAGTTGATAGAGTTTGACCAGGTGTCACAAACTGTTCTTCTTTTGGATTCTGAGATTGCATCATTATTGTCACTGTCTTCTTACCAGATCTAGAAACATGAGTTGACTGCTTAGTTTGAGTATTAGATCTCTTTGTTGCTAAAGCAGCATCAGAGGTTTCAACTTTATGATGTGACTTAGCACCACCATCATTTCCAGAATTATCATCATTCTTTTGTACAACTGGATTAGGTGAGCATTTTGTTTTGACTATCTTCTCCCCCTTTTTGACATCTGCATCTTCTTCAATGAAGAAAGACAAGATAAGCTTGAGGGTTTCATCAATATTATCAACTTTTGATTCCAAGACAGTCATTCTAGAATCCATTTTCTTGTCAAGTGCTTTAATATCATCAGCAAGAAGACGTGCTTGAGAAGCAGTAGCAGATATAGAAACAGATGTTTGAATACCCGCTTGAAATTTATCAGTAACAGCCTTCATAGAGTCAATTTCACTCTTCAATCCCTTTGCTAGAAGAGCATTTGTTTTGAGAAGAGCCTTGAGTTCAGGAGTTGGCATCCTCATGGCAATATGACCAGAATGAAAAAGAGCATTTTGAAAATTCATCTCAGCATTCGGTACATTCCATTCAGAATCCCATTCATATCCCCTTGCAGCTCGAGTATCAGGAGGAAGAATTGAACTGTACTCCCCTCTGAATTCTTCTTGCGTAACAGACTGCATGTATCTACTCGAAGACCCATAAGTAGATAGGAGACTTGCTTTTATCGCTACCTGCATTTGGATTGTTTCAGGATCAGCATGAGCATGATCATCATCATCATCATCATCTGAGTCACCCCCAGCCTCAGGTTTTAATATTTTTGGGAATTTCTGGATACACATAATTAACAGGTTTTAATTTGGTTTTAGTACTGTCTGTAACATATCTGTAGGTTTTTGGATTTGTTGAGTCATCAACTATAACTCTTCCTGGATTAGATGAAACAACCTTTTCTTTGTCCTTTTTCTCATTTTCTGGCTTATAACCTAGACACTCTTTCCAGTTTTTATCAGTAATAATTTCATGAGTTTTTGTACCAGAATGTGTCCAGGTCCTGAGTTTTTCATTAGCCTCTTTAAGTTGCAGTTCAAGTTCATTACATTTAAACTCTGTTTCAAGTTTCATGTGTTTAGCATTATCACATTCTGCTTGAACTTCCTGCAAGAAAATTAACTCAGCTTCTAGATGATCATTTCTCTTAACAACCTCTGCCATTTCAGATTTTATTCTAGTATTTTCAAGAGATTGACTCCTAAAACTAATATGCAGAGATTTTAAAAAAGATCTTAGCTCAGAGACATTATTAGTATCAAAATCAAACAAAACTTCAGATACCTTATTTTCACCAGCAGAAGTCTCATCAGTTTTAGCCATCAAAGCATAATTCACTTTTTCTTCTTCAGAGTCAGATGATGAGTCCATCCAATCCTTGCTTGAAGAAATGAGAGCTTTGGTTTTGGTCTTCTTGCACTCAGTTGCAAAATGACCCATTCCATCACAGTTATAGCATCTGATTTTTGACTTGTCAAATTTGCTGCTTTTACCTTCTTTCTTCTTGTACCTGTCTTTGTCAGCATTGAAGGTTTTCTTCTGAAATTTCACTTGCTTCCTAGCCTTTCTGAATTTCATCTTTTTGAAACCCTTGACTATCATAGCAACCATTTCCATCATATCAGAATCAGTAGAGTCATCATCAGTATCAGGATCAGACTAAGTATCAGTATCTGATGATGAGTCATCAGGAATTGACTCTTCCACTCTACTCTTTCTGTTAGAAACCTCCTCAGCTTTTCCCTTTGATTTTGATTCAACATTCAAAGCAACAGCTTTTGCTTTGACATTTTTCTAATTCTTCCTCTGTTGAACCTGAAGATCATGGGTTCTTAGCATCCCATAGACTTCATCAAGAGACAGCATCTTCAAATCATATTGATGCCTTATGATTGAAGCTTGAGTATCCCACTCCTCAGTTAAAGCTCTGAGAAACTTGGTATTTGAATCCTCTGGATCATACTCTTTGCCAACTAGTGATAGATTGTTCAGTAAAGTCAAGAATCTATCATACATATCAGTAAGGCTTTCATCAGATTTAGCATCGAACTGCTCATACTCCTGAATCAACAGAGCCCTTCTGTTTCTTTTGATAGATTCAGTACCTTGACATTGAGTTTCCAAAGTATCCCAAATTTCCTTTGCAGTCTTGCATGCTATTACCCTGTTAGACATGACATTATCAAGACTGTTATGCAAAATATTTTTTACCTTTGCATCTTTGAGTACTTGAGCCTTTTCCTCTGTCGTCCACTCACTCTTTGCCTTAATGACATAGTGTTCAGCAACAGTCTCTGTTCTTGCAACTAGTCTTGTTGGAAGAAATGGTCCATCATTGATCCTGTCAAGATAGTCAGGATCAGTTGCTTCCAGATACATCATCATTTTCACTTTCCAAGTTGGATACTCAGTCTTCTTGAGAATTGGAATTTGATGCTTTCATACTTGCTTGTCGACATCTTAAGATTGTTTCTGATTAATATTAATCAGTTTCGCTCTGATACCAATTGTTGCCCAGTAAATAACAATTGTAGAAGGGGGGTTGAATACAATTGTATAAGATTTTCGACTTAAACAAATAACACAAGTATGAATCAATAACAGCTTTATTAATTCTGATATAAAACTGTTACAAAACTCTCTTAAGAAATTCCTATGTTCTTAAGAGCTGCTAGGTTACAAGATAAATCGTGTAAGCGATTACTTAACGTAAAACCTAAACTGTGTTTATATAGAGTACACATTTACACTATCAATTACAAGATATTCTAAATCAATTACATATATCTCTGAATGCATATCTTGTATGATAGCTGCATTCCTACAATCTAGGAACCGACATATCAATCTTCCTTGATCTCTGGTCTGATGAGAATCTTCATGAAATACTGACCAGCTTCTAATCCTGATGATAGTCCAATACTGACGTTGTATTACTGATGACGTCAGCATCAGTATCTGATCAGTAATGCCCAGATCCTGATCATCACTTGAATCAATATCTAACACATAATATGTATTTGACACACGAACAAATATATTAATATAAATATTATTAAGTTAAGAAAAGTTATATGCTTTAATTTGGAACATGCATGTATGTGTGAATAAGTGTGTAGGTATTTTTGTTAGTAAGAACATCAAAAGTAGATACATAAAGTGATTAACTCTTACAAAAAATAGCATTATTCATAAACATTAACTTTTCTCAATCTAATAATTTAAATTGACAAATAAAAACACTTCGTAGATATACAACTACGGTAGTCATACTTAGTTTGAGCAAGGAATAAGGATGCTCACCGGGGTGTGATATAATCTCAAAAAAATAGAGAGACTGTTTTTTTGCAGTAGAATTGTCTGTTAGTCTCACAATACCATAAATAAAATTTATAATGATATAATTTCAATTTTTTTAATTTTTCAAGTGAACGCATATATTTCATATACATCAATTTGATTAGCTTGTAAAAGATGGAAGTGAAAAAGGTTAGAAACGGAGAAAAAAATGAGACATAAAAAAAATATAATTTATAAATTTTGAAATAATAAATTAATTAAATATACTTTAAATTAATATTTTATTTCCACATGTATCACATCAAATTTATGTATATTTAACTGATTGTACACCTAATTTAATATTATATTTATTGAGAACTTACTAAGTAATTGTCTTTGCATTCCTTGATTTCATTTAATTAATGGTAAACCACAAATTAAATTAATTGGAAAGATATTTAAAATGCTAATAATGAAAAAATGGTAATTGGTTCTTATTGTGAAAGATAATTATAAAACTTTTATTGAAAATATTAGTAAATCTAATTTAATATTAATTTTAATGTGGACTTACTAATTAATTGATTTTACACTCTTGAATTTTTTAACTAATAGGAAACCACAAAATAAATTTAAGGACAAATAATCAAAATGATAATTATAAAAAAAGGAATGGGTTTGATTTTAAATGATAATTATATTTAAAATTTGTTCAAAATAAATGACAATTAATGGTTTTAAGATTGTTTCCGTACCTTTTGTCATTGATTCGTGTTGTAAATTCAAGATGCATTCTGAATGGTTATGGCCATTCATGATGTACCTTTGAATATTAAGTTGGTGAAATATCAATATATATAATATTAAAGTTATTAGCAACTAAGTTGATGAAGGAAAGAGATTTTTTATTGATGTATCGAAGGAAAAAAACTATTGAATGTGACTTGTGTATTTTTCTCAAGAATCGACTTCCAAGGGTCTAGAAAAATTCTACTTCAGAGGAATTGAGAAACATATCTTATATGGACATTGACCCCTTCCAGAAAGGCCATATAAGAAAAACTATATCGTATTTTTAAATGTATGGACAATGATAAAATATATAGTTTAGTGATCATGAAGGTAAGTTATGAATGATAACATTGGCAACCCAACATTATAAACAAAACATTTATCTATAGGAACGCCTAATAATGTAAACAAATCGGTGTAATATATGTGATAGGGATTGATGCCTACAATTCAGTAAGTCGCAGAATTATTGAAGTTGACCACTGAATATTTTAATGGGAAGTAACCTTGGGAGGATTTGGAATAGGGATGATAAAAACATAAATCGTTTTCAATTATTTTTTGTCTGAATCGTTTTTCTATTTATTTTATTGGACAATTAAAACACAAGACATATGATACATATATAAAATCGAAATAAAAAATAATATATATATATATATATATATATATATCCAAATATAGTCTGTCATTTAATAAAAAGATACAAAGTAGTACCTTAACCGAAATTGATATGATTTAAGTAGGAGGAGGAGAATTGATACAGACACTTAGTTCATCAAAGTTGGCTAGGTCTAATGGAGAATAGGGAATAAACGGCTTAGATTTCTTGTAACAATTAAATTGATATAATAATTTTATTTTTCATTTTGTAAGAATTTTATATTTGAGGTATTTTTATTTTAAGTAAATTGATTATTAGTTAATCGTTAAAATAAAAATTAGTAGTTATTATGTTTAGTTTTTTTATATATATATAAGCAGTTATTATATTTAGTTAATTGATATAAAAAACAAAAATCTATTGTTAATGAGTTTAACTTGAGTTGAGTTTAATTTTGGCTGAAACATGTTACATTAAGTTTAATTGATCTAGATTCTGATTGATACTAAAATAATTCACAATCTTACGATTGTTTAGCTAATACGTGGTAGATTCGGGTATTATAATAAGGGATGTTAAAAAAAATTCATAACTAAAAGATATATAAACATATGTAAGTGGATTTATAAAAAAATATTATTTACGGTTAGTAGTAATTTTTTTAAATTAAAAACCATGTGATATACGAATTTATTGAATGATATACGTGATTAGTAAATTAGAATAAGTGTGGTAAATAATAAAAAATTTGTATATGATTGATTGATTGAAAATTTAGAAGTCAATTCTGATTGTCTCTAAAATAATTTTTATTTTTTTATTAGTAATTTATTTACCAATTACCAATAATAATACTCTTCTAGCGTATATTTAATAATTTAAATAATTAAAATACATGCAGCGTTGACTTATATGCATTTATTAATTAATTTTATTAACAAATTATGAATAAATAAATTTTTTAACTTTTACAAAAAATCGAGTATTTGAAGGTATGGAAATTATCCAAATTATTTAAAATTTGATTTCAAATCCGATATTTTTCATATTTCTAGTTGAGTTATATTATAAATTTTTAAAATCGGTTATAATTGTACAATATATATTATGAAAATCAATTTATAATGTATGATAATATGATTGTCAAAAAAATTGGTTGATTAATGATAGTTATGAACTTACGATATATAATTCAAAATATATAATAGTTAATCGTGATTGATTTCAAATTAAAATAGTGATTTTTTAGTAATTTGTTTTATTCAAAAAATATGTATTTATGGATATGTCTAATAAAATCATTATTGTATTTAAATTAGATGTGTTAACTAACCATGATTAATGAGGTATGTTGTGATTGTAAATAAGGAAAACTCTTAATATAACATGATTGGTCTAAAGTTTAGGAATTAGTTCTGATTGGTTCTAAAATAATTCATAGTTTTCTGATTGGTTAACTGTACATTGGTAGGCTCAGGTATTATAATAAAAGATATTCACTAATAATATTTTCATTGACTTTATAATGAATTTAATTTTTTTATTGATAATTTATACACCAAATAATGTCTAATACTATTTTAGAATATGTTTAGTTGATATAGGCTAAAAATAAGCCCTAAAGACACATTTAATGTAGCATTAATTAGACCCAGTATGGTCCAAATGTGGGGCCCACCAGATGAGCTCAAACCCTATTTATGTTATTAATTTCGTAATTAATATTAAGGGTAATAACCAGTTCAGCAATAAGAGTCAAATAAGAATATTACTCCTGCCTGACTTAGCCCCCAAGGCACCTACTTCAACATTGAAACTGATTCCTACAAGGAAGGAGTCTAGAACCTTCCTCAAGGCGGTGGCTTGCCCACGAAGTATCTCAATTCTACCATAATTCTAAGGCTCCTACAACCTATATAAGGGCCTGACCCCTCATTCTCAGAACTACGTCTTGGCTTGATTCTCAATAACGAGATACATAGGCAATCTGTGAGAACCGATCAGTCTCGAAACACGAAAACATCCATTAAAGCTTGAAGCTCACCAACCCCTTTGCATTAAATACACACAAACCCTAGCCGCAATATTCATAACCTAGTTTTTATTCCACAACATTTGGCGCCGTCTGTGAGAAGAAAACATCAACAATGGTTCAAACACGAAGAACAACAATGACCTCTATCGAGGCCATACCCCTCAGCTCTGTTCCTCCTGCTACTGAGCAAGTACCCCCAACAACAGGGGCGATCACTCAAACTCAAGCTTCTCAACCTCCATGGATGAATCCCCATGCTAAGAGAACATTACCTATGGTCATCCACCCAAGTCAAGAAACCAGCTCTCTCCAGATGATGGTTTCTTCTTGGGTTAATCCTAATCACCCGTTACCACCGGGGGTAAAGATCCATACTACGGATCTCCCCATGAATACCAACCCGATGTATGGTCTGCCTAACTACCCTCCAATTACTCAATGTATTGGACCAAGTGGTCATGCCTTGCAGATCCGAGATCGAGAGTATCTTGACTACTCCGGTCCCTATACTGATGATTCATCATCTAATGATGACGATCGTGATGAAGCCCTGAGGAGGCGACGTGCTAGCAGAGAACCTAGAAGGAGAGCACAAACTATCCATGATGGACCCCCTTTGACAGCTGCTGAGAGAATCAAGGCTCATGAGGCTGATATCTTAAGGATAAAGGAAGATATTGTGAGAGAACAAGCTAGGTTGAATCAAACTCAACCTCCTCTAACCTCAGGACCGATTCCCATTATAGACTTAGAGAGGTCTTCAAGAAGGCAAAGAAGGGCTGACGCCCCAGCTGGAAGAACAACAAGGGTGGAAACCCCCAGGAGCAACCCCAAGGATCTGATGCCACTTGGGGATCCTGATGATCCCACACCCCCGTTTACTGAGGAGGTGATGAATGCTCGTATCTCAAAGAAGTTCAATATGCCGACAATTAAGGCTTATGATGGAACGGGTGATCCTGCCAACCACGTAAGGACATTCTCAAACGCACTGCTGTTGCAACCTACAAGCGATGCCTTGAAGTGTAGGGCGTTCCCTCAAACCCTGTCGGGCATGGCTCAAAGATGGTATAGCCGGTTGCCTGCGAACTCAATTGGCTCTTTTAAGGAGTTGAGTGCTGCTTTTGTCAGTCAGTTTATCAGCGGAATAGTTCATGAGAAGAGCTCTGCATCTCTTATGTATGTGGTGCAAGGAAAGAATGAAAATCTGAGAGATTACCTCAAGAGGTTCACTAAGGAGACATTGAATATCACTGATTTGGAGAATAAGGTGGCCATGGTAGCCTTGGAACACGGAAGCACTGATCTATTCTTTAAAAGGTCATTTACAAAGCATCCTCCTAAAAACATGGCCGAGCTCTAACGAAGGGCTGACAAGTACATTAAAGCTGAAGATTGCATGAAGAAAGGAGCCACTGTAAGTGGAGGAGGAGGTAACAACGACTCCAAGAAGCGAAAGCAAGACCAGGAGTATGATGACCAGGAGTATGATGCTAGGGATAAGTATCCCCGAACTAGCGAGGACTCCGACTATGCCCCTAAGAAGAACCAAGGACCAAGGTTCACTGAGTATGCAAGGTTGAATACTCCTAGGAGTCGAATCTTGTTGGACATTGAGAAGAATAAGGATTTCCGATGGCTGAAGCCACTCAGGGGTGATCCCGCAAAGAGAAACAAGAATTAGTATTGTAGATTCCATAGAGATGTGGGGCATGACACTGATGATTGCAAGCAACTCAAAGATGAGATCGAGTTTTTGGTTCGTAGAGGGAAGCTAAGCAAGTTCACGAAGGGAGAAGATCGTGGAACCCAAGGAAGGGATTACAACAGAAAAGACGATGATAGAAGGTATAATGATCATGATCGTAGTACACAGTCCCGAGGGCCGGTTATTTGGAGAGGCCCAACAGCGGCCGACACAACTCGAAACTCTCGAAAGGCATATGCCAGAGAGGTGATGCACATCGTGGGAGAGGCCTCGAAACGTGCCAGGACTGAAATCGCAATTGGTTTTGATGACTCTGACCTTGAAGGGGTGAAGTTCCCCCATGACGACCCACTGGTCATAACTCCTATAATTGGAAATTCAGAGGTGAAGCGAGTCTTGATAGACTATGGAGCTTCTGTTGACATTCTATTTCATGATGCATTTGTGAAGATGGGGTACAGTGAATCTCAGTTGACCCCCAATAACATGCCTATATATAGATTTAATGGAGTAGAATCCAAAGTTGAAGGGACAATTCAGTTGCCTATAACTATTGGACAGGAGCCCAAGGAGGCCACTCAGATGTTGAACTTCCTGGTAATCAAGGCGGTTTCAATGTACAACGCTATCCTGGGAAGGACTGGACTTCATGCATTAAAGGCTGTTGCCTCAACTTATCATATGAAGATCAAGTTTCCAACCAGGAATGGTGTTGGAGAACATAAAGGTGATCAAAAGATGGTACGAAGCTGTTATGTAGCCTCGTTAAGGCCTGATGGAGTCGGGGGGCAGGTCCTTCCGATTGAAGACATGGATGTCCGCAGTGGTAAGAAACGTCAAGAAAGGCCATCAGAGGACATCACACAGAAGCCTCGAACAGCCATTGAGGCTAAGGCGTTAACTGACTTCGTGGTTGAATGTACCATTGGCAACCAAAAAGTCGGGGGGCAGAAGGTAATACCCCAAGCAGGAAGTGAACCTCAGAATTATAAGGAGGAGACCAGAAGGAGTGGTGGGTGCTCTATTTTGATGGAGCATCAAAAACAAAATGCAAATTTGGTGCAGGCCTAGTGTTGCAAAGCCCCAATGGGCTCAAGTTATCCTAGTAGGACTTAACTTCATATTTATCTAGTAGAAGTAGAAATAAGGTTCATTGTAACCATTGAAGAGCATGTTGCTCCGAGTAGGACGGTAGTACTCTATGTAAGGGTTAAACCCATTTCAATTTATTAATACAAGTTTGTTTTCCATTCATTGATTGTGTGATTTTATTTATGTGCCAAGCACCTGATGAGTGCAAGTCAAGGATGACCAAGTACCGAAAATAAAAGAATACACGAATGGAGAACAAACAAATGCATAAATAAAGACCCCGAATGGTCAAGAGTTAGGTTACAGCACGACCAAATAAGAGTTTAAGTCCGTGAAGGACCCAGGTTAAAAGACGAGCAGATAAAAGCCACACGTAACAATCAAAGCCATGCAAGGCCGAGGTTGTTAAGGACTAGCTACTCTTCAATATGTCTTAAGTTCCTGGATTAAGGATCCAAGGATGAAGACCAATAGAGAACAATGATGTATTTGCTTGGACAGCGGCTGATATGCTAGGGATTGATCCCCAATTTATAAACCATAGGTTGAATGTCGATCCTGAACGGAAGACAATAAAACAGAAGAAGAGGAATTTTGCTCCTAAAAGGCAAGATGCCATTAAGCAAGAAGTTGACAAGCTGTTAGAGGTTAGGTTTATTGAAGAGATTTAGTTCCCCGAATGGTTGGCTAACCCTGTGATGGTCAAGAAGGCAAACGAGAAGTGGAGGATGTGCATAGACTGCACTTATTTGAATGATGCATGCCTGAAGGACTGTTTCCCCCTACCAAGGACAGACGTGTTGATAGATGTCACAGCTGGACATGAGATGTTGAGCTTCATGGATGGGTTCAGCGGCTACAATCAGATTAAGATGCACAAGGATGACATCCCAAAGATATCCGCCCATTTGATTGGGAAAACCATGGAGGTCTATGTTGATGACATGCTAGTCAAGAGCATATTCAAGGCAGACCATATCAAGCACCTCAGAGAGGCATTCAAAGTGCTGAGGCACCACAAGATGATGTTGAACCCATCCAAGTGTGCTTTTGGCGCTGGATCAGGAAATTTTTTGGGATTAATGGTTTCGAAGAGAGGCTGATAAGTGGATTTTATATCCACTTGGAATGCTTCGTATCGGCTTGAATTGATGACTTGAACTCAAGTATGTGGTGTTTTTGATGTGTTTTTAGTGAATTTGTGCAGGAATAAGAGTCGGATGTGGGATGATGTTTTCCATGCTTAAATGGTGGGTTTTGAGCTAAAAGAATAATAGTACATCAAATTATGAGAGAGCCGGAAGAAACGGAATGAAAATCGGAGTTAAAACGAAGAAAATAGAGCAAAATCAGCTCCCGGCAGCCAAAGGAGCGCAGCCAGCGCACAAAGGAGCGCAGCAAGCGCTATGAACAGTAGCTACAGCGCAGCCAGCGCTCCACCAGCGCAGCCAACGCGCGTAAAAATTCTACCAGATTTCGGATTTTTATTTTGGCCATATCTTGAGTTCTACAACTCCGTTTGAGGCCCGTAAGCAGTCCACGCGAAGATAACGAGATTCTCTATCATTCTAAAGTGGTCCAGAGGCCCAATTGCAGCTGGAACGTTCCAGAATTAATGAAGGAAAGATAGCTGCGAATTTCCCTTTAAATCAGCATCAGTTTAGGAAACGTACTTCTATTATAATTCTGATTTGGTATTTTCTTGTTGGGCAAGATGTCTAGAGCCTATATAAACACATCCAACCCTTGTAAAATTGAATTAACATCATTAGGAGTAGAACCATTACATATTACTTAGATTTATTTGTATATTTTCATAGTTTGTTTTTATCATGGTTTCACTTGATCCCATGATGACGAGAGGTTCGATTATGAACTAATCGTTGTCATGGGATTCTAACGGATTTATTTATGGAGCTTTAGTATCTTGATGCTTTACAGATCTATGTGTGATGTATATCTGATATCCTCGTATGGTTGTGCTTAATTGATAGATGCGTCATGAACATCCAATTTGTTAATCTCTTGTGAAGTGAAAGTGGATCTTGAGATTTAGAACTTGTCATGCTAGCATAGGTTCATAATTGTTTATCAATATGATTCGTAGTATGAGATGAGAATACTTATATTGCCCTATGTGATCATTGTGGATAACTTGTTCTTCAACCGTTATGTTTTCAAATTCTATAGAGGTATAGGGTCTAAGCATAATTGGTGTCTATTCATCTTCTATCTCTTTTGTGGATGTATATTTAGTTTGGTATTCGTATACTGAGAAGCAGCGTATACTTGTTTCGTGTTATCCGATCAGATATCATAACCATTGCATATAGTGATTAAAGGCGTCAGATCTAAGCAAAGTATTTAATGAAGTTAGGATTCCATGTTTACTCTTGCAGACGTAATTAGATTTTAATTCTTGTTAGTTAGTTAATTCTTAGTTTTGTTAATTTGTGTCTTAGTTAATTTAGTTTAATAAACCCAAAATTGTTATTGTCTTAGCAGTGCATAATAACCATACATTGTTGCATAGGCATATTTACTGAATAGAACCATAACTTGATCCCTATGGGAACGAATTTGGACTTAACCTTATATATTACTTGTGACCACGTACGCTTGCATGTTTTAGTGTAAACAAGTTTTTGGCGCCGCTGCCGGGGATCATCGGTGTTTTATTTTTGGTTTATGTGCTTGTCAATAGTGGTCGTTAGCGTTCACTGACTCGGATTTCTTACTTACTTAGTTTGTTTGTAGTGTTTCAGGTAATTGTCAGAGAGTGTGGGCGTTAAAGATGGATTTTCTAAATTACTATGGAGTTCAGCAGGTTGTTAGTGTTTGTGAGCTATGTTCGGGCGCACATGAGACGTATCAGTGCTGGAGCAACCATGGTGGTATTCAACAGCCTCAGCAATGTGAGCGGTGTTTGGGCGTTCATGATCCATCGCAATATTGTTACTACGGAGGAGTTGATCCATATGTCACTTATGAGGAGCAACCATATTTTCAATACCATCCTCAACAGTACCAGCAAGATGTTTCAGATATGTCATATTTCTTTGATAGTGAAGAGTTTCAACATCAGCAACCTACTCCTACTTTTCAGTCAGATGATGATTTGAAGGAGATTAAGAAGGAGATTAGGATGCTTGAAGAGAATAATGAGAAGCTTATCAAATCTATGGGGACATTAGCTGCTCAAGTTTTGAGAGTCTTGGAACAAGAGAATCAACAATTCATGCTAGAGGCAAATCCAGAGAATAATGGTGACTTGGAGCAAGGTACTGCATGCTTAATTGAGGAAGACAAATTCCAATGTGAGGTGAGCGTTCATAAGCCGTGTGAGGAATTTGATCATGTTAGGATGGTGGATGATTTGGAAAGGGCACTATTTGGGACAGACACTGATGAGCTGCAGAAATTTCAAGAATTGGTATATGCGAACCAAGAGGCTGATGACCATGAGAAAGATGCAGATCTTCTACTTGTCTCAAAGTGTGAAGATGGAGGTAGCGCATTAGAGCCAATGGAGGAAGTTCTCATTGAGGAACCAAAGGCTTCAGCAATTTACATTTACCCTCCTCCATTATATTCAAGCGAAGCCCGCGAATGTGTGTTGTTCTACAAATTGATAGATTTTGGGTCAACAGATGAAGGCATTGGAAAAGGACAAAGTTGTTATATGAATAGGCCAAACAAGGAGAAGGAGCAAAAAGTGTGCCGCCGTGAAGACGATGAAGTCTCGCGAAGAGAGGATCAGGCCAACTATTATCATCCTTAATGGAGGCTTGGAAGTAACGTCAAGCTATTGACGTTAAAGAAGCGCTTCTTGGGAGGCAACCCAAGGTATGTTTTCTACTTTCCCTTGTATTTACTTCCATTCAATGAGGACATTGAATATTCTAAGTTTGGGGGTGGTTTGAGGGATAAGTAGTGTATATATATGTGATTGTTAGTCATTGTGTTCATGTAGGATTTCATGCTTTGCATATTAGTAGTAGTAAATTATGCATTTATGTTTGTGTTATCTACGTTTGTTTCATATAGGACATTCTGTTTTTATGTTCGTATTTTATGTGAGTTCATAATGGTTGCATTTGCACCCATGCTTGATAGGAATTTTGTGTTGTTGACGCTTTTGTTTGAGAAGTGATATGCTTTGTTCTTGTGCACACACATACACTAGTAAGTTGAAGCTAGTAGACTTATTGAATGTTGTAAGTGATTAGAAGGACATGAATATGTGCAAGATGATTTAGTTTGCATGCTTTGAATACAAGTCGGTGCATTAGAGAGATTTTTACTTGGGATTGAGTATGTTTTTCCACCTAGTGAGTTTTTGAGCCTTATTGCATATTTGCAATTTATTCGTTTGCTTGAGTGTCCACGGATTGTTTGCATTGCTAGCAGTTGTTTGAGGTCTTTCTTGAAACGTATGACATTATTTGACGATTAAAATGATAAAGGCAATTAGGAATAACCGCATATTTTCCCATATTACTACACCATGTTTACATGATCAATTAGTTAACCCGTTGAACTTAATCCTATTTTTTCGGTGACATACCACATTACTTGCCTAGACCTTTTTCTTGTATTGGCCTTACATTAATTTGAACCCACATTGTCAAAGGCTAGTAGAGTGTTTAAGGGAGTAATAAGGTGTGCAAGGAGGGGTTTATTGTTGGTCTTACTTTTGGGGGAAATATTGAAAATTGGGTTTGTTTACTTGATAGTCGGCATATGTAATAAATTGTGGGATCATTGTTATTGTTATATTATAGTTTTATTTAGCTCTCGAAAAAAAAAGAAGGAAAAGAAAATAAAAAGAAAAAAAAATGGAGAGAAAAAAAAAGAAAAAAAGGAAAAATATATTATGAGAACATGTTTGTATGGTTGTGATCCTATTTCAGTCGACTAGTCGAGTGTTGTTTTAGTAAAAATTATGTGGGGGGAAAATAGGGTGTTGTGTATGATTTATTAAGGTACTTACTAGCTTTTGACACTTCACCTGTTTTGGCTTATTTGACATACCTTGTCCCTAGCCCCGTTACAACCCAAATAAAGACCTTTTGATTATCGTCATTGATGTATGTTGTGTTAAGAGTTAGATTGATACCAAATGTCAAGCATGCTTATGATTTTGTTGGAATTGAGTGATACACTTACCCTTGTTCTTGAGTGAATATTCTTTTGTGAGTGGATTGTGAGTGTTTGCTTGTTTTTGCGTATGAGATCCCGAGTTTTGTCTCAAAGATGTACTCTTGTAGGCTTAGCATGATTACTAACTTATTCTTACACTTGACATGGACTTTTGAGAACTTATGCATGTTCATTGAGTAGACTATGTGAATACTTGCACTTTCGACACCAAGACATTGCGTATTTACTTTGATTCTTAAGTTGATATGGCATAAGAGGATTTTAAGGTATGGTAGGATATTAGTATTAGATTATTTGCATTTTCATATTAGTTGCATTCATGCATTGCATTGCATTGGATTTTGTGGGTACATTCGCTATAGGCCCTCACGAGACCTTACTCGTCCACTAGGGCTGCCTAGGGGTTTAAAGGGCTTGTTGCATATGCCAAATGCAACCGTGATCACCTACGGATGGTACTAGTTAGTTAGTTAGTTGTAATTGTTATGCTTGAGGACAAGCATCGGTTTAAGTTTGGGGGTGTGATAAGTGGATTTTATATCCACTTGGAATGCTTCGTATCGGCTTGAATTGATGACTTGAACTCAAGTATGTGGTGTTTTTGATGTGTTTTTAGTGAATTTGTGCAGGAATAAGAGTCGGATGTGGGATGATGTTTTCCATGCTTAAATGGTGGGTTTTGAGCTAAAAGAATAATAGTACATCAAATTATGAGAGAGCCGAAAGAAACGGAATGAAAATCGGAGTTAAAACGAAGAAAATAGAGCAAAATCAGCCAAAATCAGCTCCCGGCAGCCAAAGGAGCGCAGCCAGCGCACAAAGGAGCGCAGCCAGCGCTATGAACAGTAGCTACAGCGCAGCCAGCGCTCCACCAGCGCAGCCAACGCGCGTAAAAATTCTACCAGATTTCGGATTTTTGTTTTGGCCATATCTTGAGTTCTACAACTCCGTTTGAGGCCCGTAAGCAGTCCACGCGAAGATAACGAGATTCTCTATCATTCTAAAGTGGTCCAGAGGCCCAATTGCAGCTGGAACGTTCCAGAATTAATGAAGGAAAGATAGCTGCGAATTTCCCTTTAAATCAGCATCAGTTTAGGAAACGTACTTCTATTATAATTCTGATTTGGTATTTTCTTGTTGGGCAAGATGTCTAGAGCCTATATAAACACATCCAACCCTTGTAAAATTGAATTAACATCATTAGGAGTAGAACCATTACATATCAATTACTTAGATTTATTTGTATATTTTCATAGTTTGTTTTTATCATGGTTTCACTTGATCCCATGATGACGAGAGGTTCGATTATGAACTAATCGTTGTCATGGGATTCTAACGGATTTATTTATGGAGCTTTAGTATCTTGATGCTTTACAGATCTATGTGTGATGTATATCTGATATCCTCGTATGGTTGTGCTTAATTGATAGATGCGTCATGAACATCCAATTTGTTAATCTCTTGTGAAGTGAAAGTGGATCTTGAGATTTAGAACTTGCCATGCTAGCATAGGTTCATAATTGTTTATCAATATGATTCGTAGTATGAGATGAGAATACTTATATTGCCCTATGTGATCATTGTGGATAACTTGTTCTTCAACCGTTATGTTTTCAAATTCTATAGAGATATAGGGTCTAAGCATAATTGGTGTCTATTCATCTTCTATCTCTTTTGTGGATGTATGTTTAGTTTGGTATTCGTATACTGAGAAGCAGCGTATACTTGTTTCGTGTTATCTGATCAGATATCATAACCATTGCATATAGTGATTAAAGGCGTCAGATCTAAGCAAAGTATTTAATGAAGTTAGGATTCCATGTTTACTCTTGCAGACGTAATTAGATTTTAATTCTTGTTAGTTAGTTAATTCTTAGTTTTGTTAATTTGTGTCTTAGTTAATTTAGTTTAATAAACCCAAAATTGTTATTGTCTTAGCAGTGCATAATAACCATACATTGTTGCATAGGCATATTTACTGAATAGAACCATAACTTGATCCCTGTGGGAACGAATTTGGACTTAACCTTATATATTACTTGTGACCACGTACGCTTGCGTGTTTTAGTGTAAACAGAGGCATAGAGGCCAACCCTAAAAAGATCAAAGCGATCTTGGACATGGAACCACCCCGTTCTATACAAGATGTACAGAAGTTAACCGGCCGAGTTGCAGCCCTGGGGAGATTTATCTCCAAGTCTGGTAACAAATGCTTGCCATTCTTTCAAGCATTGAAAAAAGTGAAAATTTGTGAGTGGACTACTGAGAGCCAAGAGGCCTTTGAGCAATTGAAGAGGTACATGGCAGAAGTCCCATTGTTGGCCAAACCTAGTCACGGGGAGACTCTTTATCTATACCTGGCGGTATCCGAACAAGAGCTGAGCGCCATCCTCATTCGAGAAGAGAAAAAGGTTCAGAAACCCATTTACTATGTTAGCAAGGTGTTGCATAGAGCTATGTTGAATTACTCAACCATCGAGAAGTTTGCTTTGGCATTGATAATAGCCTCATGGAAGCTACGACCGTACTTCCAGGCACACAAGATCGAGGTCCTGACAGACCAGTAGTTGAGAAACATATTGCATAGCCCAAAGGCCAGTGGAAGGTTGATTAAGTGGGCGATTGAACTTGGAGAATTTGACATCACATATAAGCCTCGAACAGCCATCAAGGCTCAGGCATTGGCTGACTTCGTGGTTGAATGTACCATTGACAACTAAGAAGTCGGGGGGGGGCAGGAAATATTACCCAACCAAGAAGGTGAGAATAAAGATGAAGAACTTGTACCTGATCTGAAGGAGTATTGGGTGCTCTATTTTGATGGAGCATCAAAAATAAAATCTAGTGGTGCAGGTTTAGTCTTGCAAAGCCCCGATGGGTTTGTGGTTGAGTACTTTGAAGTTGGACTTCCCAACAACCAACAACGAAGCTGAGTATGAAGCCTTGATAGCCGGTTTAGACTTGGCCAAAATCATGAGGGTCAAGAATCTCAAAGTTTGTGGAGATTCAAGGCTTGTAGTATCACAAGTGAATGGTGAATTTGAAGCCAAGGATGAAACTATGGCCAAATACTTGAGAGTCGTGAAGGCCGTTATGACCCAGTTTGACGAGTGCTATGTGGAGCACATTCCGAGGGAAGAAAATGTTAAGGCCGATGCCCTCTCAAAGTTTGCTTCTTCTGAGATAGAGAACTACGCCGAGAGTTCCAGGTCTTGGAGGCCCCATCTATTAACTCAAAGTTGGTAGCACCAATTGATATAGGGGGTTGTTGGATAGATCCCATCAACGCTCATCTTGAGACTGGTTGGCTCCCTGATAATGCCTTGAAGGCACATAAACTGTTAGTGAGAGTTGAATCTCAAATCTCGACACAAAATTTTAGCCTTGATGGCTGTAAGAACCCTGATTTTTGTAATATTTTAAATGTGTAAAAGATTATGACATTGTGAATTAGGGACCTTTTGAGTCACCTATGTTATGTAATGGAGTTGATTATCTGAAATTTTATGTTTTTATATTCACGGTGTAAGAAAAAGGGAAGATTGTTGAAGGCAAGAGGCCTACCACTATTAAGATTTATAAAAACTTGAGATTTGAGGATTATTAGAGTATTAGAAGATTTTAAGAGATTATGACAAGGAGTTGTGGATATTTAAAGGATTTACCCAATTAAGTATTTAAGGAATTACAAGGGAAATCTCTACGCGACAAAATATTATTACGAGGAATTAATTATGATACGATATGAATTAAGGATTAAGTGACAACCATTGGTGGAGGAATAACAATACAAGGAAAGAATATTGCATACAAGTGTCATGTAACTAGCTAGTTAGGAAAAGAAGCTAGAAAAGCAAAAAGCAAACATGAATAGTAACTAGTTAGTGGTGCATGTTTCAAGGAGACAAGAGGGCATGGTGCATACCTAGCCTATAAACCTGTTGGGCCCAAGGCCTACCTACTGAGTAAGGCCCATTAAAAGCCCAATTAGAGCCCTATAAATATAATTGTAGCTCCAACATTGTAAAGGATTGGTTCATTAAATATATTATACTTTAACAATGGCGCTAGAAGGAGCTCTTACCTCCTAAAAAAAAAGCAAACACATCAAAATCAAAAATTCAAAAATTCAAAAGCAAGTCAGGCTATTCATTATAGTGACAGATCGAGACTTGATAGTGTATAAATCGACTCTAATTCTTCGTTTAAAACGAAGGATGGCCGATGACAACCAGGAAATAGACAAACAATCAGCTCCAAACACTCGAGATGTTGCGAGTGTTAAACGAGCGGTAAAATCCAAGGCTCCAATGGATCCTCAAGCGTTGTTCGCATCTCCTCCTGGCCCAAGCTTATCAGATCCGTTGAACGGATCTCGTAGATTGAAAAATTACTCTCGCCAGTTGGTTCTAACACCTCAAGGGAAGCATGTGCTTACGAGCGACGCTCGGTTGCATCTGGAAAAGATGAAGAAGCAAAGGCAGAACCAGGAGAGCCACGAGGAGCGTCCAGAACGCGTGATTCTCGATGAGGAGCTTCGTCGTCTAGATGAAGAAAGGCAGATATTAGCAGAGAAGGTTCAGAAGCAGAAAGAGATTATTAGATTGCAGAAAGAGCTCCATGAGGTGTCTGGAGGTCGTATCTCCTCCGAGTATAAAACAGAGAGTTACGAACCTTCGTGGAGGGCATCTATGAGAAGTAAGTATTCTAAAACAGAGGTATCTTCCGACTCGTTTTCTTCAAGGAAACGAAGATATAAACGTGAGTAAAAGGAGTATTCGGACGAAGAGGATGAAGACTATGAGGAAGAAGAATCAAGTACGGCTGGCTTGTCAACAAAGGAGATATTAAAGTTCAAAGAGTTCATAAAATCCCACTCGGGAGAGGCTGAGGTCTCTTCGGAGAGTCCATTTGTCAAAAATATTGAAAAGGCTAAGGTAAATAGGGATCTCAAGGTTCCATCTATCGACCAGTTCGACGGCTCCACAGACCCCTATGACTTCGTCAACCTCTTTGATGGGAGAATGTCCTTTTTCGGACATAACAGCGTAGCAAAGTGCCAGTTCTTTCCGACGTGCTTGAAGGGCACGGCCCTCATGTGGTTCAACAATTTACCAGCAAGGTCAATAAAATCATGGGACAGCTTGAAAGAAAAATTTAAGTCAAGATTTTCTACAAACAAGAAAGGTAGGAAGTTGACGGCCTCTCTTGTAAACATTCGCCAAAGGTCAAATGAAAGTTTGAGAGAATACTTAAACCGCTTTAGAGCAAAAATGATCCAAGTTCCAGATTTGGTAGAAAATTTGGCAATGACATATCTGGCAGCAGGAGTGGATAGAACTAGGCATAATACAATTTTGGAAGAATACTTCGAAAAAGAGCCTCAATCACTTCAAGCAGCTATACAACTATTTGAGAAGAGGCTAACTCTCCAAGAGGCAGTTGGTAGCATCCAATCCTCAAGATCTCCAAGGGCACGAATGAATAGATTTATTGAACAATCCTCACAGTGGGAGTATCGCCGAGGTGACCGAGGTGATCGGGGTGCCCGAGGAACAAGAAGATCACAAGTAAGTTCGCCAGTTCATCTAAAGAAAGGGGATGACACTTCACACATGTCAAACAGATCACCCATATCGCGCACGTCTCCACCTAAGCAACATCCGTGGCTTCAGAAACCACGAGGTGATAAGGACTTCACAAAACTCAATACTGATAGACTCGCGATACTTGGAACCATTAAGGCTGATCCAATGTATGTACCACCAAGACCAATGAATCCCAATAGACCTCCGAGCAACAAATTTTGTCATTACCACGAAGACACGGGTCATGATACGGAAAGGTGTTATCAGTTAAAAAATTTAATTGAAGACAAAATTCAGAAAGGAGAGTTATCTCATTTTTTAGAAAGAGGAGACGTTATGCAACAACAAAGAAATGATTCAGACAGGGTTATAGACACCATATCTGGCGGAAGTACCTCGGGAGGCTCATCGAACAGAGCGAAAAAGGCTTATACAAGAGAGGTGTTCCGGGTGGATAACAAGAGACCAAAGAGAAATCCCTCCTTAGTGATATCATTTTCAGATGAGGATTTCGGAGACAGAATTATTGAGGATCACCAAGATGCGCTGGTAATCACCACTAAAATAGGGACGAATATGGTGAAAAAGATTATGATTGATGATGGTAGCTCGGTTGATATTTTATATCAAGGCGCCTTTTCAAGAATGGATTTAGGAGATAGAAAAGTCAATAGTGCAAAGGATGCACCGTTGTACGGTTTCACGGGCAATGAAGTTAAAACAGTTGGAGTCATCGACATGCCCGTATTGTTTGGGTCTCCACCTTGCCAAAAATGGCTCATGGTTAAATTTCACATTGTTAACGCTGTCTCAAGCTACAATGCGATATTGGGAAGATCAACCATCGCAGCTTTAAAGGGTATAGTCTCCATAACGCATCTAAAGATGAAGTTCCCCACTGATTTTGGTGTTGGTGAGGTTTGCGGAGATCAGAAAATAGCTCGACAATGTTATGTCAGTTCAGCACTCCCAAAGAGGCCGGCTAGCTCATCGACTTCGGTGAATCAGGTGGTTGAAATGGATCCAAGGGACATAATCGAACTTTCAAAGCCTCCAAGTCATGAACCAGTTGAACCTGTTGAGGAGATTCCTTTACACCCCAACGACCCTGAGAAGGTCGTAAAGATTGGAATGAAATTGCCTCCTGATCTTCGTGAAGCACTCATCCAGACTTTAAGAGATTTTGCGGATATTTTTGCTTGGACTCCTAAAGACATGCCCGGGATTCCACCTGAGTTAGCTCTTCACCATCTTAACATAAACTCTGAAGTACAAGCAGTAAAACAAAAAAGACGCATTTTCTCTAAAGAAAAGCAAGATGACATCGAAAAAGAGATTTACAGACTGCTTGAGGCGGACTTCATTAAGCCCGTTCAGTTCCCAAAATGGATTGCCAACCCAGTTTTAGTCAAAAAAAGTAATGGCAAGTGGAGGATGTGCATAGACTAATCGGACCTCAACAAAGCTTGTCCCAAAGATTTTTATCCATTGCCTAATATTGATCAGCTCATCGACTCCACCGCTGGAAACGAGTTATTATCTTTCATGGATGCATTTTTGGGGTATAACCAAATAAAGTTGGTTGAGAAAGATCAAGATGACACGGCATTCATAACCCATAAAGGTGTCTTTGGATTTAAGGTTACACCCTTCGGTCTCTTGAACGCTGGAGCGACATTCCAACACGCAATGGACAAAATCTTCGCATCCCAAATAGGAAGAAATATCCAAGTATATGTTGATGACATTATAGCAATGTCACCAACGGCTTCAGAGCACGTCAAAGACCTCAGAGAGACATTTTCAAGAATTAGGGCGAGCACCATGAGGTTAAATCCAACAAAATGCTCCTTTGGTCTAAGTGGAGGTCGATTTCTGGGGTTTCTACTCACTCAGAGAGGCATTGAAGCAGATCCAAACCAAGTAAAAGCCATTCAAAATATGGCAGCTCCAAAGTGCCTCAAAGAGCTCCAAGCTCTCGCAGGGTCCATTGCAGCTCTCAGACGCTTCATACCTCAATCTTCAAAGAAATGTCTCCCGATGTATGAAGCCATCAAGGAAGCTTCAAAAAGTAAAACTTTTAATTGGACAAAGGAATGTGAGCAAAGCTTACAAGGAATCAAGGATTTTTTGGTATCCCCACCAATCATGGCTAAACCTCATCAATGCGAGCCTCTAAAATTGTATTTATCCGCATCTGACTCGACCTTGGCCGCAGTATTAGTCAAGCAGGTGGATGCAGATCAGAAGCCGATGTACTACACGAGCCACATACTTAAGGATGCTGAGACTCGATATTCAAACATAGAAAAACTTACATACGCCCTGGTCGTGGCCAGCATAAAATTAAGGCAATACTTTCAAGGGAGAACGATCATTGTGATGACAAACCAGCCTTTGCGTCGAGTACTTCATAAACCTGACATGACAGGAAGGTTGGCCTCGTGGACCGTGGAGCTAAGTCAGTTCCACTTGGAATTTCTACCAAGAACCTCAATGAGGTCTCAGGCTCTTGCAGATTTCATCACAGAATGCACCTTCACCTCTTCTGAACCAGGGGAAATAATCTCAGATTCAAAAGATAAAATTTGGACTTTGTTCACGGACGGATCGTCTACTTCACAAGCTGGTGGAGCGGGAGTTATTCTCACAAGTCCTGAGGGCTTCACCATTCGACAGGTCATTAAGTTCAAATTCTCTACAACCAACAATGAATCGGAATATGAGGGTCTCATAGCAGGCTTGATCCTAGCCCACCACCTGGAGGTATCCGTCATAGACATATTCTGTGATTCCCAACTAGTAGTGAAACAAGTCTTGGGAGAGTTCAAGACACTGAATGAAAGGATGGCTTCGTACAGAAAAGTCA
Organism: Kitagawia praeruptora; assembly: GCA_037693485.1. Classification (NCBI taxonomy): domain Eukaryota; kingdom Viridiplantae; phylum Streptophyta; class Magnoliopsida; order Apiales; family Apiaceae; genus Kitagawia; species Kitagawia praeruptora. Next base: position 136,810,537 of record CM075351.1, on the reverse strand, counting down.
CCTCAGAATTGTTGCAAAGCTTTGCATCATGGACTATCAACAATATAGACAGATCTAACAACAAATGGGCAGATGCCTTGTCAAAATTAGCCACCTCAGAAGCTTCAAATACCTCAGACCCCATATACTTTAGAGAGCTTCACGAGTCATCAATAGCTCAAAAAGAGGTACTTTGCATTTCAACACAGGAAGAATGGCGGACTCCCATAATTAAGTTTATTCAAGGATCTCATGGAGAGCTGGATAGACAAGAAGCGAGAAAGATGACCACAAAAGCAAAACATTATTGTCTAATTGATAGTAAGCTTTTCAGGAGAGCTTTAGTCGAGCCACTACTCAAGTGTGTTAATCGAGACGAAGCAAAAATAGCTATGGGTGAGGTACACTCAGGAATTTGTGGCAGTCACCTCGCTGGAAAGAACATGGCATTAAAAATCATGAGGCATGGAATCTACTGGCCTACGATGCGCCAGGACTGCGAAGAATACACGAGGCGATGTGAACCATGTCAAAAGTATGGGTCCGTGAATCATAGACCCTCAGTCCCTTTCAATCCAACAACAACTCCATGCCCATTCTTCATGTGGGGCATTGATTTAGTGGGACCACTACCGAAAAGTTCCAAACAATGTCAATACATAATTGTGGCAGTCGACTACTTCACAAAATGGGTAGAGGCTAGACCTTTAGCAAGGATAAGAGAGATTGAAGCAGTTCACTTCTTCATGGAGCAGATAGTGTTCAGATTTGGAGTACCCAGAGTGGTCATTACAGATAATGGAACCCAGTTCACAGGGGAAAAATGGGTCAATACGATGAGTGAACTTGAAATTCAGCATCTCAAAGCTTCGGTTGCATATCCACAAACAAATGGACATGTGGAAATCACCAACAAAGCAATTTTGCAAGGCCTGAAGAAGAGGTTACTTGAGGCCAACAGGAATTGGGTAGATGAACTACCAAATGTGTTATGGAGTCTTCGAACTACGCCAAAAGCATCTACGGGTGAAACACCCTTTAGGATGTGCAACATGTGACTACTTTTCCAACATATCAATCATACACACCCATACATACAACAATAATACATCACTTTATTTCAAACACAACACAAACAAACATCTCTCTCTCTTTCCAATCTGCACTAGGCCGAGAGCTTCCAAGGAGGGGAGAAGAAAATTTTTCTTCAACTTCTTTTCATTCATAAATCAAGATAAAATTTCTAGGCCATCCTTATACTATAGAGAAGGTATGCTATGAATTTCAACCCCTTTCATCCACTAGATTTTGAGTTATAAATTCTTGAAGTTTTGATGTTTAGTAACCAAATTGTTCATCCTTTTAGATCTTGAAGGCTTGAGGGTTGTAGGAGCTCATACAAGTGTTATTAGGGATTACCAAGCTCACTCAAGGCTCCTAGATACTCAAGAAGATATAACATGCTCCTCACTCTTAACCATGCTTAGTGTAGAGCTCATATTGTTAGATCTAAAGGTTATAGTGCATATCTTGGGTATAAGAGTTATGGATGATGAAAATCTTGAGGTTGTATATGGTTGATGTGATTTTAAAGCTTGTACTTAGAGTATGTAACCCCATGTATGTTGTAGAGATGAGTCTTGATGATTTTAATGGTAGATATGATGTATAAGTTGAGTTCTTGAAAGATTAAGCAAAGATGTATGCAGAATAAAAAGTCTGGGAGTATGTACTGCTTTGCCGTGGACTTTTGAACCCCTTACACTTGTCTCCCGAGGGTCTAATACATATGGTTAGAAAGGTATTTGAATGTAGTTTCCAGAAATATAAAGTTCATGTCTAGGTGATGTGTAGATTTTGAGTTATGACCAGAAGAGTGAGGAGTGGTTCTGAAATCTGGACTGCACTGTATGGTCTGTTTGTGAACTGTCTTTGGACCCCCAAACTTTATGCAAACATTGTGAAAAATTGAGGTTAGCTAGGTCTTACAGTAAGGAAGGCTGCCCAAAAAGAATCTGATTAAAATTTGAATTTTTCAATTTTATAAAAATGTTGGAGCGAGGTGTGCGCAAGTGAAAAACCACTTAGGGGATTAGTTTAAAGTAGTTTTAAGAATGTTCACTTGAGTTTCGAGTTTGAGGAATAGATTTGAGTCGAATGGGTAACGAAAGTGATAATGTGACGACATGGTCATATGAGAGGGTTAGTGGTCACAAGTGGAGTCGTTAAGTTGGTCTTACGACTTTTAAAACCTTACGATTAAGTAGCGTTGTTAAGGTACTAACGTACAAATATTGATTATGTATAGATTTCCATTCCACTTCGCGAGCCGACCACCCCAACCTCACCAAGGCAAGTTTTCCAACCCTAAGTATTTATTTTCAAAAGATTATATTCTTGATTTTACCTATGCAAGTTTACTTTTCAAAACTTATATATAAGGATTTTCACTGTTGTGTTTATAGCTTCCAAACGTATTATATGCTTATGTTTTACGAGATTATGTTGAAGTTTGAGATATATGCATATGTGTTTGTTCACCCTTGAACTTAGAATGAAAGTGTTTTCTTCGGACAACGACTCTAGCAATAGAGGTCGTAGCGGTCCAAATATACTATTGACTGGGGAGCGGTATATTGTTGTATCGTGATTAAATTGCGAAAACCCGAAGAGTCATTCGGGAAGTATCGTATACCTAAGTAATTATTATTTTTACGTTGTTAAAAATACTCAAAAATATCTATCTTGGATTAAAAGCTTATTTTAATTAAATAATTATTTTATTAATTGTTTATATTAAATCTCAAAATATTATTTATTAATTATCGTTCATTATTTTAAAGATAAAACTAATCCAAGATACCTTTTGCGTTTTCAAACTCGAACTCTTTCCCACCCAAAATATTTTTGAAAACCCCCGGTCAAGTTTTGCTTCTTGTACGTTTTTCAAGAATTATCGGTCGACTGAGGTCGAACTTCAACTACTCGAATTTTCCATCAAAATGTTTTTTGAAAAGAAAAGAAAAAGGGGACTCTGGCAGGTGTGGGAATCGTTGACGAACGATTCCCGGGATGTGTAAGCGGCCGTGAGCCAGGCGGTCCATCAATTATTATTCCGGCCCAGGTGTTGCCGAAGGATGATTACGGATGTAGTTTTCATCGAGGGTGATTACGGATGTAGTTTTCACCCAAGGGTAGTTACGGATGTAGTTTCTATCCTTCTACTAGTAGAGAAGACCCGCGGATTGTTGGACTTGGTTGTGGCGACTGATCATCGTCAATCCTTGTCAGGTTTTTATGTTTTCTTCCAGTCCCATCCTCCACTTTGGAAAAATACTCAAACACTGCTTCTTGGGCCTAAGTGCCAAGTTGCCGATAGTGTGGTTTTTTATAAGAAAAATATTGACATCGTGCAGTATCTAGAACTGCAAGATTGTCTATAAAGATTGGCACGTGTTAGTGCACTCTTGCAATTATTCCAAAGAATGAAATGTTTTTGAATGAGAAACCTTCTAAGCTAATGGAAGGAAAGAGGTTTTGCAATAATGTATTCCATGTACAGTATGTTAACCTTAGAGTGTTTTGCCAAAAATGATATACTCATATGTATATATATTTTCAAACTTGAGATATATTGAAATGGGAACCTTATAAAGGATTCATATGTTATTCTTAAAGCTCCTTAGCGAGTATAAATGTTTTATTCAAACTCGGACATATATATTATTGAATTATGTTTTGAAATCTGAGATATATACCCATACAGTTGGGAACGTTTTCGAAATAAACCACATTATTATTTTTCAAAATGGCGAACTTGCTGAGCATTATGTAGCTCATTCTTGCTTTATAAAAACTTTTCAGAAAGAGAAGAATTTGGTCAGTTAACTCCGCACCAGCAGAAGAGGAGTAGAAGATTTACCCCGAGACAATTTAGTTCCGGATAAATACTACAGAGTAAGTATGATAGGTTTTCAATTGTAATAGTAAGACTCGTCTTCAAGTGTAGTTGTATAAGTGGAAGTGCGTAAGATTCCGGATTGTACAGATGAATTGTAAAATTTAGTGTTACTTTTGATTATCGTTTCTGAGGCTCTAACTTGTATGTGCGTAAGATTGAGGTCTGGATTGATGTATTGTTGAGTTGTAAAGTTAATACAGGTGGGATATGGTTGGATGGTGATGTGACGACCTGAATCTCTGACCTTGGATTTGGGGGCGTCACAGAAATGGTATCAGAGAGATAAGTTACAGTACTCAGAAACGAGAGTGTTGAGAGTTAAGTCTAAGTCGGAGAATGACATAAGAGATCGTAGTAAACTTATTATTGGAATACCAGAAGAGGTACCGGTGAGTAGAATAGACTGGAGTGTTTATTGGAGGTATTATGCTAGGGTCGATAGAATCCTTAGAGACCTTCAGAATGATGAATAGAGGTTTGAGAGTCGTACATGACCTATCATATGTAATGATATAGGAAGCAGAGCAAAATCTCAAGAGTAGCTGAGGTAGAGGCGATATTGCCAATATGATCGGATGATTAGGCTGGCATAAATTTTGTGGCCCGTAGTCCTCCACAGTTTAGGAGGCGGCATTTTAAGAATCAAAAAGTTTAGACTTCCCTACATAATTAAGGGTACTTAGTACTTGGAATAATGAAAGTCTTTTACTTTGGCTATAAGATCCGATTTTCGATAAGTAACGGGTTTACCTGAAAGGTGGTTACTATGCCGTTGTGGATTTCATTACCCTTGATGGTGAATTTTACATGTGTTATACGAGAATGCTATCATAAGACGAGCGTGCTAGATAATTCCACACATGATTCGGACGCTAGAGCATGGTAGTTCACCTTAGAGAACAAACAAGTAGAAGTAAAAAAAAAAAAGAGGGACTCAAGTGAAGTTGAATATGGTTGCAACGAGCGATACAGTGATCTCAGAGTCTACCAAAAGTAAAGACCAGTGGGTCTAGAGTGGGATCCTTTGATAGAGATATTATCAGGGACTACGTATATATGTATTGTGGACCTCAATATTTTTTTTATATGTTCACATGCACACACCCGCCACTGAACCTATGGACTGCACTGAGATCCCTGAGAGATCTCTTTGATCTGTTCCCGGGGGGGACTGGCCACTTGTGATTCATGTCGAAAGGCATGAAGTAGGACCCTATGGACTTAGCAGGTGTCCCCGGAATGATGTGAAGCTCGGTCTTCAAGATAAAGCACGGAAATGATAGATATATTTGTGAAACCCTAACTGGATAAATGACTTCAAGATGATGATTGAGAGACTCCTAGTAACGCACTAGTTGGTGTCTTGTATTACGAAGATGAAGAGATGGAGTTACCCTCATAATGGTTATAATGAGATGCACGAATGATTATTAACTTATTTTGGTAACTACCGGCTAGCGCACTACTTCATTTTAAACTGTTCACTAACCATGTTACCTCGATTAGTTTATATCAGGTAACCCTTCTATCTTTCTACTTCAAACTTGTGGAATAACAACCAGTGATATATTTTCCCTAAAGGAGGACTTATCCGAAGTAATTTTATTTGATCCATGAACATTCTATTCAAAAAAAAATTATGATGATCTTGTTCGGCTCAGGCCTATTTACACTTTCTTTCAATTATCCAAGGAATGTTCAACAAATATTTCCTTAATTAATCGACGAATATTACTTAACGAATAATTGATATTTGATTGCTTCTTTCATACTTACACTCTTCAGTTGAGCTCATGAATATTTAATAAAATACGGAGGACATGGATGATCTAATGTCCAGACATCCCTCACGAATTCTTTTCTTCTATTCAAGATGAGATTGTACATCATACAGTGAAATCATAGTAAGGATATCATTTTGATATTGGTATCCCGAATTTAATTCTATTGTAGGATCTGATAAAGCATGTGTACGGAGGCACCCTTGGGTGGACCGTTTCATTGATAAGTAATATTTAATGGGAGGTTATCGATTGTTCCGATACCTAGAACATTCTCTTCAGATTTTATAGTTTTCTTTTTCAAACTTAATAACTTCTTATTTCCATTCATTGTCCGAGTAGCCTAAAGTTCTTCAGTGGCTACGATGTTGAAATTCCGTTCTAGCCAATTGAAACTGGCTAGTCGATATGTCAATATGAATGACTAGTTGATTGTTTTAACTAGTCAAAATTGTAATGTTGTGAAGAACACCTAGCTAATTGTCCTAGCTAGTGGTGATGTCTCAAACAGGTGAACTAGCAAATTTTGTCTAGCTAGTTGCTAGTGTTTCTTGAAAAGGACTAGTTATTGTTTCACTGGTCCAACTCCCAATTTAATTCATTCAGAAATTCCTCAATGCATTTTGCATGTGGTAAAGTATCATAATGAAAGTTTTGACGAATAACTTGATTGAGACCTAGTGAGGTCGCCCACTCAACTTGAATTCTACCCATCTTCGTATCAGACTTTATGTCACTTGAATATTCTGTTCTTTCATTCATATAATAAAGATTCATTTGAAACCATAGATTACTTTAATGATAAACTGCTTCATTTTTTATTGTCATAGAGTATAATTGCTTTCGATCGGTTGACCTTTATCAATGGGACTTTTTAGATCCTCTATTTTTCAAGAGGAAAAGTATTCACCAGATGTAAGAATTGTATAAAGACCGTCTTTATGACTTTTGTATCCAACAATCATTGCCCTCGTGCAACATTCTCTATGATATTACATTACAAAATTATCAGGACATGAAGGAATAAACCTTGTTGTATTCTTTCTATCCATTCTTACATCAAAATGATTTTTGAAAAGAAAAGAAAAAGGGGACTCTGGCAGGTGTGGGAATCGTTGACGAACGATTCCCGGGATGTGTAAGCGGCCGTGAGCCAGGCGGTCCATCAATTATTATTCCGGCCCAGGTGTTGCCGAAGGATGATTACGGATGTAGTTTTCATCGAGGGTGATTACGGATGTAGTTTTCACCCAAGGGTAGTTACGGATGTAGTTTCTATCCTTCTACTAGTAGAGAAGACCCGCGGATTGTTGGACTTGGTTGTGGCGACTGATCATCGTCAATCCTTGTCAGGTTTTTATGTTTTCTTCCAGTCCCATCCTCCACTTTGGAAAAATACTCAAACACTGCTTCTTGGGCCTAAGTGCCAAGTTGCCGATAGTGTGGTTTTTGATAAGAAAAATATTGACATCGTGTAGTATCTAGAACTGCAAGATTGTCTATAAAGATTGGCATGTGTTATTGCACTCTTGCAATTATTCCAAAGAATGAAATGTTTTTGAATGAGAAACCTTCTAAGCTAATGGAAGGAAAGAGGTTTTGCAATAATGTATTCCATGTACAGTATGTTAACCTTAGAGTGTTTTGCCGAAAATGATATACTCATATGTATATATATTTTCAAACTTGAGATATATTGAAATGGGAACCTTATAAAGGATTCATATGTTATTCTTAAAGCTCCTTAGCGAGTATAAATGTTTTATTCAAACTCGGACATATATATTGTTGAATTATGTTTTGAAATCTGAGATATATACCCATACAGTTGGGAACGTTTTCGAAATAAACCACATTATTATTTTTCAAAATGGCGAACTTGCTGAGCATTATGTAGCTCATTCTTGCTTTATAAAAACTTTTCAGAAAGAGAAGAATTTGGTCAGTTAACTCCGCACCAGCAGAAGAGGAGTAGAAGATTTACCCCGAGATGATTTAGTTCCGGATAAATACTACAGAGTAAGTCTGATAGGTTTTCAACTGTAATAGTAAGACTCGTCTTCAAGTGTAGTTGTATAAGTGGAAGTGCGTAAGATTCCGGATTGTACAGATGAATTGTAATATTTAGTGTTACTTTTGATTATCGTTTCTGAGGCTCTAACTTGTATGTGCGTAAGATTGAGGTCTGGATTGATGTATTGTTGAGTTGTAAAGTTAATACAGGTAGGATATGGTTGGATGGTGATGTGACGACCTGAATCTCTAACCTCGGATTTGGGGGCGTCACAATGGCCAAAAAGGCTGTCTGCCTTCAATCGAGTTTGTCGTTTGAGTTTAAGGACTTGAATCAAGAGCCATTAATCGAATTCAAACCAAAGCAAGGTCATGTGAGCATAAGAAGAAGGTTGGAAACCTAAAATCCAGATAAAGGGTTAATCAGCCAAGGCACACCAGACTTGAAGTCAAGTGCTGAGTGGCAAGGGGACTTCTTGAATGATCAACCGAGAAGCAAGACCTCGACCATATGTAGCAAGGGGGCAAGAACTAAGGGACTTCATCATTTTTACACTTTAGAATGAGAATGAAAGGTTAATTATAACCAACAACCATGAACGGATTCAACAAGTGAGTTAAGGCCCAGAAGGTCACGAAAGCCAATTTGAATTGAAGGAAAATAAAGGATAGTCCTCTCCTTTTATAAGAAAAGGATGACCTGCTACCGCAGGTTAAATTACAGCCAGGTTCGCGTTTACAGGTCAAGTATCGATAATATATGAGAAAGGAGCAAAAGCTATCTTTTTATAGAAGGAAAGAGTCGTTATAACTCGAGAAATTCTGGAAAAGAAACGGGGAATTTAAGTGAATATCCGGCAAGACATCATACCAGAGCAACCAGTTGAGTTTTTGAAGCTAATCGCGCTTAAGAAAGTTTAGTCAGGAAATTAGTCCTAAATGCGGGATTAGTGATGCTAATCAAGGTTTTAAGTAAAACCTTAAATAAAAGTCATGAATGACCAAGCTAATTGATGTCGAGGTTCGATATCGATGATTAAGGTCGATATTCAAGTTTGAAAATCAAGTTGATTAAGTTTCAATGAAAGTCGATGTATGAATATTGATGTCGAGGTTCGATATCGATGTTCAAGGTCGATATTCAAGTTTGAAAGTGAAGTTGATTAACTTTTGATGAAAGCCGATGTACGAATATTGACGTCGAGACTCGATATTGATGATCAGGGTCGATACCCACCTTTGAAGAACAAGCTTGCTGACCGACAACCGATCGATCGAGCTGCGGGGAGCCTCCAGCCGATCGAGTTACAGCCGACCAAGGCGCGCGAGGCACGACGGCCGACCGAGGTCCCGGCCGACCAGCTCACCGGAGACACTCTGGCCGACCAACATCGGTTGTCGATAAAAGAAAAAAAAATTTGGTCGACCGGGGTCCCGCCCGACCGGCTCACCGGAGACACTCTGGCCGACCAACATCGGTTGTCGATATCAAAAAAAAATAAAAAATTTGGCCGACCGGCTCACCGGAGACCCCTCGGCCGACCGACATCGATGGTCAGCATGCAGATTTGGTTTGGCTGACTGACAGTGGTGGTCGAGTCGGGTTTTCACATTTTTGTTTTTGTTTCTCCACCTCGATGATCAAGATCACTATTGAGATTGTTTTTGAACAAAATAATCAAGTGGAAGTTGAAACTGAGAATAGAACCGATTAGTGTCGATTAGCGTCGTTAGTGCCGTTTTATGCCGTCTAACGTCGTTTAAACACTGTTTAAACGTTGTTTGAGGCCGATTAGCAACGTTTAGTGTCGTTTAAGCACCGATTAGTGTCGATAAGCACCGATTAGTGCCGTTAGTGCCGTTTTATGCCGTCTAGCGTCGTTTAAACACTGTTTAAACGTTGTTTGAGGCCGATTAGCATCGATTAACGCCGTTGGTGCCGTTTTATGCCGTCTAACGTCGTTTAACACTATTTAAATGTTGTTTGAGGCTGATTAGCATCGTTTAGTGCCGTTTAACACCGTTTAGTGTTAGTCAACATCGTCGTAAATGCGTCGGTCTCTCCACGCTTTACATTAAGATGATATTGTTGAAAATACTCGCGAAAGAGCAATAAACCCTGACCCAAGTCTCGAATAAGGCCGTTAAAAACTTCAAGGAAAACCTGATCAGTTTTCCTAGAAATTGGGGGGAAAATGATATGGGTTAAAAATAATCCTTATGGTCCAAACGTGGGGCCCACCAGATGAGCCCAAACCATATTTATGTTAATAATTTCGTAGTTAATATTAAGGGTAATAACCAGTTCAGCAATAAGAGTCAAATAAGAATATTACTCCTGCCTGACTTAGCCCCCAAGGCACCTACTTCAACATGGAAACTGATTGCTACAAGGAAGGAGTCTAGAACCTTCCTCAAGGCGGTGGCTTGCCCACCAAGTATCTCAATCCTACCATAATTCTAAGGCTCCTGCAGCCTATATAAGGGTCTGACCCCTCATTCTCAGAACTACGTCTTGGCTTGATTCTCAATAACGAGATACGTAGGCACTCTGTGAGGACCGATAAGTCTCGAAACACGGAAATAGCCATTAAAACTCGAAGCTCACCAACCCCTTTGCATTAAATACACACAAACCATAGCCGCAATATTCATAACCTATTTTTTATTCCACAACATTAGTATATTGAATAATTCAAATATATCGTTAGACCGATTTGTTTGTCCCGTTAATTATTGCATAACTGAAAATTAATGATAAGTAAAATGTTAAAGATAATTGGTTTGCAATTCATTTTAATATTGTAATTGCTTGAATCTAGCCTTTTAAATATAATTGATTATTTAAAAGTTTATATAATCTTTATTTTGAATGTGTATTTAGAATAGTGTGATAAATATTTTTTAATTTTTGAAATTTTTAATTCAGTAATAGTAGATTTATTCAAATTAGATTGCATGTCATATTTGTTGATCGAGAGTTTGACATATTAAAATTTAATATTATAGAATATTAATAAAATAGATTCATGTATTAAAATAATGTATTTGTATTAAAAACAATTAAGAAATACGCAATTTTTGAAAATGACTCTATACATAGAAAGGAGCACAAAGAACAGATATGCCTATATATAATTATATAATTATGATTGATTTTAAATTAAAATTGTGATTGATTAGTTAATAAGTATTTATGAAAATTAATCCATAATATATAACCATATATTACAATATGATTTTAGTTTATATTTATGAATATTAGCTCGTAATATATAAAAGTATAATTTTAATTGATTTTAAATTAAAAGATTGATAAGTTAGTAAAAAAATTATCACTTTTAAAAAATTTGTAATTTATGTATGTACTAAATAAAATAAATTTTTTATTTCAAAAAAATTGTTAAGTAACCACGATAAGTAAATTAGGATGAGAATGCTACGAATAATTTAGTTTTAGTGGTTAATTTTCATTGGCTCTTACATATATTTATGAAAATTAATTCGTAATATAATAATGTTATTATGATTAACTATAAATCAGAAGTGTAGAAAATTAATATTGCGAAAATCGCTTCATATTATATATTTGTAAAATCCTAATTGATTTTGATTTAAAATAGTAATTTATTATAATTATTTTTTGACATTTAAAAAATGAAATATATGGATATGTTAAATCAAGTAAGTTACTCTATTTAAATTAGAATTGTTAACTAACCATAGTTATTATAATAGAATGAGAATGGTAAATAAGTAAAACTTTTAATATAATATGATTGGTCTAAAATTTAGGAATGACCTTGGATTGATACTAAAATAATTCAAAATTTTCTGATTGGTTATCTACACATAACTCTATACCTGGGTAGACTCAGATATTATAATAAAGGATTTCCGATTTTAAAATTTATGAACAAATTTAATTCGAGTTCAAGTCCGTTGATACTCAAATTCGAGTAGAAAGCCAAAATCATATAAATTTGTTCAGGATTTATGTTAAACTAACATGAAAACCCGTGCAAGGCACGTGTTATTTTCTAGTACTGTGATTAAAGTTTTGATGTCTTGTATCGGTTGGCATGAATGGGAAATGCTATCACAAGTGTTCAAAAGAGTAGTTAAAAGCTGCTTTCATTTTCAAGATATGTGGGAGGATGAATATGCATAAATATGTTTTGAGTCTGACAATATTTGGAGCAGTAAAAAAATGTAAAACAACCACCCTCATAGTTAGCTGAAAATATCTCTAAATTGTCATTGATCGACGAACCTATTAATTTTTAAGGGCCCCGCCGGGGAAGTTTCATCCTCAATGAAAGTTTCTCCTACCCATTGTTGTATGTTGTCCGGGAGGAAGAAATAATGGTGATCCCATTTAGGCTTATACGGAGGATTTGGAATTTCAAATATCTTTGCTAGATTATTTGAAATATTGTGGTACTGGATGATGAAGTCTCTGGGGGCGAGTTCCTTAAGGGTTTCGAGAGCTAATTGCGGATTGCCAGCACTTAAGGCCTTTGCATAAGCCTCGTTAGCATTCATCATTGTCCGATATGCCAGCTTGGTATCCCGTTGAAACTCTCCCCAATCTACATAATCACCTTCTTTTCTATGTATTTCAGAACATTCGAGCTGCACTTCACTACTTGCATGTTGGGATGGAATTGTGTGGACGACGAAGGGTGGGTTATGTCAAAATGTCTTGGATTGTAAAAGTGGACACGTCCCTCGAACTGAATCAAAACATGCAAATGGGGTTCGCCATCAACTTGTACTTCCCTGGAAACTCTAATGAATTTCTTGTTAGATGGACAACGAACATTTTTAATTAATTCCATCGCTATTTCTTTATCTATGGAACAACGAGAATATGTAAGAAATATATTTTCGACATTTAATCGGAATTGTATCGGTGGGCGTGGCATATTTTATTTTGGAATGTGACACTCTACTCTCAACACTCTTAAAAACTTGTCTCAGATGGAGTGTTGAATTTATAGTAGTGGTGTCTATAAATAGAAAGTGCTGAAGAAGCTTCTGGACAGCTGGCTCTTTTGTATGTAAAGTTGTCGGGTGACGTGGCATATAAATTGTAAAGCAGTATTAATCTATTTTGGTCGGGTCCGTAGGGGGGGTTAAACCGGTAATAATATTACCCGGTTTAACCCCCGAAAATTTTTTCACTCCTACAGTACTCGGTTTAAAGCTATAGTCAGTTGGTATAGAAGTATATATTTATTTTTAAATAAAATAATATATATGAATTGGAATTTGTCGCCAGGTTTGAATTTGAATTTTGGCGTGTAGTCGCCAAAATTCAAAAGCTAGGTGGGCCCATATGGTAACTGTAATCATTACTTTTACTTTTTACTTTTTGACTTTAAGAAAAAGTAACCGGTTGTCAAATATGTTCCCTGTTTTTATCCTTTATATTTGGTGGGAAATAAAAATAATTTTTGAATGTTTAAAAATTAAATTGTAAAAGTTGAGGATTATGGCGTACGATAGCGTACTCAGTACGCTACCGTACTCGATACGCCAGTCTATAAATAAAAACCCAGTTTCAGAGGATTTATTCAATTAATGGGTTTATATAACCTTAGATTAGTACTTAGAAATATGACGATTCTGTGCCTGCGATCCAGCACAAATTTCATTTCATATTTGGATGGGCTGGCTAAAGAAGAAGGAACTATATACTCGTCTCTAAGGAGTTTAGAACTTTCGAAAATGGAGGAGGATGAATGGACTGAGCCCAGTGGGCTTTATGTTAATGTAATAAGGCCACATACTTGCTCTGAATTCAACAATATTTGTAATGGAGAAAAATTAAATAATAATAATTTATAAATTAAATTTTATATCATGTTCTTCGGTTACATTAAATATGTAAGCATCATATTTACGAATGAATGCATCAACTGCTAATAGAACATTGTTAATTGAAATTACATGTCTGGACTCTAAAAATTGAAATACATAAAATCTAAGCCGTTTAAGAAAGCCAATGGGTGTAATTTAGATGTGCCGGACACTGTGTTACATCACTCGACAGAAGTTTATACACCATAAATTTGAGCGTTGTACTTCAACTCATTTTGTAAAAAAAATGTCACGGTAGAAAAATGTATAAGTTATGATTAGAAATCTAGTCAATTACATTATGCCCCCACCAGCCAACATCTAAGAACTATGTGGAAATGCCATTACTGATGTTGCTGAAGAAGGAAGTGATTCAGTCTGAACCTTTATTTTTAATTAAAAAATAGAAAATCATCTTTAACGTCAATCCTGATGCGATTGATGCCTTCTGCACCAACGTAGCGTAGTTGGTCAATTCAAGTATTGCCACCTTATTCTGAATCCACTGTCCTAGCCCTTTCTTAAACCTTCGGGCTCTCTTAGCTTCCGTATTAACGAACTCTGGTACAAATCTAGATAGTTCAGAAAATTTCGCCTCATATTCCATTACAGTCATATTACCCTATTTCAGTTCCGGAAACTCTAACTCCATCCGGCTTCCATGAATCTCGGGAAATACTTGCCAATAAATAAATAACTGAACCTTTCCCACGTCACAACACCTCTCCCCTCCAATTCCCTCTTGGCTTCCCACCAGCATTTTGCCTCTCCTTTTAGAAGGTAGGAGGTGAAAATAGTCCTTTGTTCCTCAGCAATCCTAAACATCTCGAAGCATTTCTTCATTTCCCTTAGCTAGGCTCTGGCTCCTACGGGGTCAGTAGTTCCTTGGAACTCTGAGGGCTTTAGTGATTGAAAAGCTCTAAAGGCATCCGAAACTGGATCGCCGAATTGCTGCAGGCTTGGGTGTTGGTTCAGGTTCTGTCTATGCAGAGGTATAAACTGGTCCATGAGATTCCCTACTGGGTTATCTTCTTGATCACGGTAGTTCAGGTGTCCACCGCCCATATAGCGACTACCTTGTCCCATCCAATTCCAGGGTTCGCTCTAGTTCCCATTCTCTTCGATGACATCCTCTGATAATTAGAAAGACAAGGTTTGTCAGAATTGTTGAATTTTCAGAATTAGGGAATTTTGATCAATCTCTTTACCCACTATAATACTAGGAAATCAATTTCGAAACCTGAAGAAACATTTATGGAATTTCAAAACGATAAGAATCGTAAATAGTTGTAATGACGGAACAATTGAAGCAAAGCTGGGATTTTAACAACCAGAAAGGAAACAAATATATACGTCCCATAGAAGGGGAAATCAAAGTTTCGACTGAAATATGCCACATCATCCCGATACATATACGGTCGAATAGTCCGTAACTAGTCATTCATCAAAACTGGTAATACCCGGCTCATTTACGCTAGAAAAATTGTATATATTTTATATTTTATATATTATGTATATATATTTTTATATTATTTTATATATAACTAATCATTCATCAAAACTGGCAATACCCGGATCTGATCCCGGCCTCTCAGTTCTATCCTCATAATTTCCCTCCTGGTTTCCTGAGGGTGGTGAATCTCGTTCGCGTTCCCGTCTTAGTGTGCTTGTCTTACAATAACATTCGCATGGTACATATACCCAAAATTCTCCTCGAGATAATAAAATCCCTCAATGATGTAATAGACACTATTTTCGGTGGAATCGCTGGACGTGGGGGATTGAAATCTCATAGCCAAAGCAATTCCTTCCACTATTCCATGTGAAAATCTGAACATCTTGGTTTTTACGTATGCCGCTTCCTTATGGGAAACTATAACCAACTACGAGTAATAGGTCTCATTTAAGTCGAATCAATCCACTGATACTGGCTATAGGTACCGCCTCTATCTCATTTGTTCTGGAGACTCTACTCCATTCTTTTTGTCATATCTATTGATGAATCATAAACGATTCTAACTATCGTCTCGTCACTTAATTGACCTCTAAAGATTCTTCCATTGACCCTCCATTGGGTTCTCCTCTAGATCCTCCTCTATCGGGTCTTCGTCCATCTCAAGGAACACATCAACACAGGCCTACTCGAAGGCTTCGGGGTCTGGTATCTCAGAATCCCATCCATCTATAGCTCATATGAATCGAGGTTACTAACCAAGAAGTCCTAAGTATGGTTTCCCAGAAGAAGTCCCCTCGCGGCTTAATCTAAAACAGTCAGGTTTACATCCTATAACCCGATTACGAACTCACTCTGAGCTCTAGGTATTATCATTATTATTAAGGGTATTGTAAGACTCGATCTCCTATCATTTCTGAAAACTTTAACCTGACGCTCTGATACCATTTCTGTAACACCCCTAGACCCGGGGGCAGGGATCTAGGGTAGTCACAATCCATTATTCCACACTGTACCTGTATTACTCACAATATACACAATCCGCCTGCTCATGACCCCACAATATACATCACACACACACACAAATGCACACACACACTTGTTAGAGTCTCAGAAACGACACACTAAGACATCTGCGGAATAAAATGTTATTATTACAATACCCAAATGTCTTGTTGAATCTGATATCGATGCAACCTCTAAGTGAAGGTACATTAACAACTTAACCCGCTGGTTCTCATGATCCTCCTACACAATTCATACTTATACATAAAGTGAATAACAGAACTATAGCTTGATCCGACTAGTCCTTACTACTTCCGAGATCACCGCTAGACAACTTGTTGAAAAAATGCACACAAGTCATAACTTAAATCGGAGTTCAAAATGACTAAAAAATGTGGGTCTAAAACCCACATTTTCCAACATCCATATCTTACTGGCCCGTCCTTCCCTTCCTAATCCTTCTGGTCCCAGTCTTGATCAGCATCAAGTCTTCCCAACAAAGCTTTAGAGCTATCTGCCAACCCATAGTTCACTCTTGTATTGCAGCACTTTATCCTGTCCATTGCATGAGTACTTGCCCAGCTCCCTTCAATACTAGTCATCCCCATTTGAGCATCTTATAGCTCCAGTTTCTCATTCTTGTGGTTCTTGGTTGTTCCATAGACACTGCCAACACAGTCCATAGTAAGAATACCATCACTAGCATAATGAAGGCAAAATTTCTTCCTTGGAAGAAATTCTAAATTCTTTGATTCCCCCATGTGCTCTCTGAATCCTCAACTTCAGCATTCAATAAATGAAGGCATTCAATATCATTGTCATCAACAATCATTAATGAACTCTACATCATTACTATTCACATGTTGGTCATGCTACATGACTATTGCAATATCAGGTGTTGGGCCACAGGCCCACTTAGAGAGCCAAGCCCATTATAAAGCCCACTTAGAGCACTATATATATCTGGGTACCCCAACATTGTAAAGGGATGGGCAATTATTGTATTCTACTTTAACATTGGCGCTAGAAGGAGTTCTTACTTCCTCCTTGAAATTTAAACAACAGCTACTAAATCACCAAATATCCGTTCATCATATAAATCGAGCTTGTTAATCTTCTGTCGACTATTAATTCTTCGTAAAAAACGAAGGATGACCGATGATAATCAAGGTACGAGCTCCCGAATAATCCCTAACACTCGGGATGTCACAAGTATCAAGCGACCTAAGAAATTTAAGACTCCGATGGCTCCTCAGAAGTTGTTTTCTTCGCCTCCTGGACCGACTATGTCAGATCCGTTGAACGGATCGAATAAAATGAGGAATGATCCTCGACAGCTAGTTCTAACACCTCAAGGAAAGCATGTGCTTACGAGTGATGCTCGGTTGCATTTGGAAAAACTTAAAAGGTGAAAGCAAAGTCAAATACAGAATGACAAAATGATCGAACAGGTTATCGTAGATGAGAAGCTTCGTCGGTTAGATATGGAGAGGCGAGTTTTAGCGGAGAAGGTGAAAAAGAGAAAGGAGATTATGAGGTTGCAACAAGAGCTTCAGGAGGTATCTGAAGGCTATGAATCTTCATGGAGAACATCTATGGATAGCAAGTATTCCAGGCGAGAGGTGTCATCAGGCTCGTTTATGTCGAGGAAATGTAAGAGAAGAAAAGTGGAACGATCAGCCTCGGAGAGTGATGAAGAAACAGAGGAAAGGGGCGACTCAAGTACCGCCAGTCTGTCTGCAAAAGATATAAAGAAGTTCAAAGAGTTCATCAAGAAGCATCCAAATGAAGCTAAAAGTACCTCGGAGAGTCCTTTGGTCAGAAGTATCGAGAAGGCAAAAATAAATAGGGATCTGAAAGTACCACCGATAGAACAGTTCGATGGCTCCACAGACCCTTGTGACTTCATTCACCTCTTTGATGGAAGGATGTCATTTTTTGGACACTCTGAGGTGGCAAAATGTCAGTTCTTCTCAACATGCCTAAAAGGCACAGCCCTTATGTGGTATAAGAACCTTCCTGCAAGATCTGTTGAATCATGGTCGAACTTAGTGGAAAAATTTAAAGCAAGATTTTCAACCAATAAAAAGGGAAAGAAGTTGACAGCGTCGTTAGTAAATATTCGCCAACGGCCGAGTGAAAGTCTTCGAGATTACCTAAGTCACTTTCGAGCTGAGATGATTCAGATTCCAGATTTAGTAGAAAATCTAGCAATGACTTACTTGGTAGCTGGAGTGGACCGCTCCAGGCATAATACGATATTGGAAGAATATTTTGAGAAAGAACCACAATCACTGCAAGAGACATAGAACTTTTTGAGCATCGGTTAACACTTCAAGAAGCCGTAGGAAGTATACAGTCTGCCAGGTCTCCGAGCTCAAGAATGAGAAGACTGATTGAGCATAATTCTCAATAGGACTACCGGAGAAGTGAGCGGAGTTTCCGAGAACCGCAAAGATCCAGAGCTCGTTCACCAGTTCGAACTAGAGCACGCGAGGAAACCTCATACACTTCAAATAGGTCAAATGTCTCACGCACATCTCCGACCAAACAACGTACTTGGGCACAACGACCTCGTGAGGATAGGGACTTCACAAAGCTCAACACAGAGAGGATAGCAATCCTGGGAATTTTAAAAGTTGATCCAACGTATGTCCCTCCAAGACCGATGAATCCTAATAGACCTCCAAGCACCAAATTCTGCCATTACCATGAAGATACAGGCCATGACACGGAGAAATGCTACCAATTGAAGAATCTGATTGAAGAAAAAATACAAAGGGGTGAACTCTCACATTTTGTGGAAAAAAATGATCATGTCTCCCATTCAAGGGAAGAGCAGGAAAGAGTCATAGACATGATAACCGGGGGGCATGCCTCACGTGGATCATCAAATAGGGCTAAAAAGGCTTATGCTAGAGAGGTATTTCGAGTTGACAATAAAAAACCAAGGAAAAATCCCTCCTTGGTGATTTCTTTTTCGGATGATGATTATGGGGACAGAATTATAGAAGACCACCAAGATGATTTGGTGATCACCACAAGAGTAGGGACGAACATGGTGAAGAAAATTCTAATTGATGATGGAAGCTCAGTCGATATACTATATCACAGTGCCTTTACAAGAATGGATTTAGGGGACAGAAAGATGAACAGCGCAAGAGATTCTCCTTTATTTGGCTTCACTGGTAATGAGGTCAAAACAGTGGGGGTAATTGATATGCCCGTTTTGTTCGGATCACCACCATGTCAGAAGTGGCATATAGTCAAATTTCATGTGGTTAATGCAGTTTCGGGCTACAATGCAATCTTGGGAAGGTCAACCATTACAGCTTTGAAAGGAATAGTCTCAATAGCGCACCTCAAGATGAAATTTCCTACTGAATTTGGAGTTGGTGAGGTATGTGGAGATCAGAAGTTAGCTCGATAATGTTATGTTAGCTCGGCAGTTCCGAAGAGACCGACTAATTCAGTAGCTTCAATAGATCAAGGGGTGGAAATGGACCCCCGAGACATTATGGAAATTCCCAAAATATCAAGCCATGAACCAGTTGAACTAGTTGAGGAAATACAACTGTACCCCGATGACCTCGTTAAGGTCGTAAAGATCGGTACAAAGCTATCACCAGAGCTTCGCCAGAATCTTATTCAAACTCTCAGAGAATTTGCTGACATCTTCGCTTGGACTCCTAAGGACATGCCAGGAATCTCATCCGAAATAGCTCTACATCATCTCAATATAAAGTCAGGGGCTCAAGTGGTGAAGCAGAAGAGGCGTATTTTCTCCAAAGAAAAGCAGGAAGCTATAGAAAATGAGATTGATAGGTTGCTTGAGGCGGACTTCATCAAGCCCGTCCAGTTCCCAAAGTGGATCGCCAATCCAGTCGTAGTCAAGAAAAGCAATGGTTATAACCAAATAAAATTGGCTGAACAAGACCAAGATGACACAACATTCATAACCCACAAAGGGGTCTTTGGGTTCAAAGTCACCCCTTTTGGACTTTTGAATGCCGGGGCAACTTTCCAGCACGCAATGGATACAATATTTGCCCCCCAAATAGGAAGAAACATTCAGATATATGTTGATGACATCATAGCCATGTCGCAAACAGCCTCAGAACATGTCAAGGACCTCAGGGAAACCTTCGCTAGGATAAGAACAAGCTCTATGAGATTAAACCCGGCAAAATGCTCTTTTGGTCTGAGCGGGGGACGATTTTTAGGGTTTCTTCTCACCCAGAGAGGCATTGAAGCAGATCCAAATCAAATCAAAACCATACAAAATGTTTCGGCTACAAGATGCCTCAAAGAGCTCCAGGCTCTCACAGGGTCCATTGCAGCCCTTAGACGTTTCATACCTCAATCCTCAAAAAAGTGTCTCCCAATGTATGAAGCAATCAAGGACGCCTCGAAAAACAAAGCCTTCACTTGGACAAAGGAGTGTGAAGAAAGCGTACAAGGAATCAAGGATTTCCTCGTATCTCCACCAATCATGGCCAAACCCCTTCAGTGTGAGCCATTAAAACTGTACCTGTCTGCATCGGACTCAACACTGGCTGCAGTATTGGTTAAAGAGGAAGATGGAGACCAGAAGCCCGTGTACTACACGAGCCATATCTTCAAAGATGCTGAAACACGATATTCAAACATAGAAAAACTTACATATGCTTTGATTATGGCCAGTAGGAAATTAAGACAATATTTCCAAGGAAGAACAATCATTGTGATGCCGAACCAGCCTCTACGTCGAGTGCTTCATAAGCCGGATATGACAGGTCGACTAGCTTCATGGACTGAAGGTAGACCTCTAGCAAGGATAAGGGAGACTGAGGCGGTACACTTCGTCATGGAACAGATTGTCTTCAGATTCGGAGTACCCCGAGTAGTCATTACAGATAATGGAACTCAGTTCACCGGGGAAAAGTGGGTCAACACAATGACTGAACTTGAAATTCAACACCTTAAAGCGTCAGTAGCATATCCTCAAGCGAATGGACAGGTGGAGATCACTAACAAAGCGATTTTGCAAGGGTTAAAGAAAAGGATACTTGATGCCAGCAGAAACTGGGTAGATGAATTGCCAAACGTTCTGTGGAGCTTGCGGACCACTCCAAAGGCCTCAACAGGTCAAACCCCATTTAAGATGGCATACGGGACTGAAGCAGTATTGCCAGTGGAAATAAGCTCAAAGTCACTAAGGGTCGAGAAGTTCGATCCTAAATCATCTGAGGAAGGCCTTAAGCTCAATATCGATCTTCTTGAGGAGTTCAGGAACTCCGCGCAGTCCAACGTTTCCAAATACCAAGAAAAGGTTGCGAAGTTATACAATTCAAAGGTCAAGCCGAGGAGCTTTCAGGTCAATGACCTTGTTTTAAGAGAAGCTGCAGCATCTATGCCATCGAAGCAAAGTAAAATGTCTCCACCATGGGAAGGCCCGTACAAGGTCACCAAAGTCATCAACTCGGGCTCTTATCGCCTCGCACACCTCGATGGTACTCCAATAACAGATCCCTGGAACGCCATCCACCTCAAGAAGTTCTACCCGTAAAATCCCCAGCAGACACGGCCCATCTCTTTAAGTTATTTAAGTTAAGGTACGAGATGATTTTTAAGATTTTCTTTACAACTAAGTAGTATCCATGATTCATCCAACTTGGGGGTGGATTATGATTTAAGTTAGCATTTACCTAAATTCCTCCCAAAATGAGAACTCCAGTCGGAATTTCTTCTTAGTTTCTTTTAACATGAAAACCACTATATTCTCATTCTCTATTGAGTAAGTGGACTGCAGTTTAAATTGATGATTATTCAAGCTTTCTGATAAAATCTTTATGTCCTCACGTTTCTATTTCGTAGCATCAAAATTATTATGTATGCTTTGAATCGTTACCAAGTATGCAGATGGATATACTTTATCTCCAAAAAATATATAGCGCAACATAAAGAAAAAAAAACTCCAAAGATACGACAATGGAAAAGGTAAAAGCACGCCAGTATGTTACAATACACTTCAAGTAGCTTAGAAAGCTCGTTACCTCCCTGGATGTATCGGGATTCACCAAAAGAAGAAGAGAAGGTAAAGTTCGCCATTTATAAAAGAAAGCATGAAAAGAGGCGCTCCACGATAAATATATTTTTAACATTTGGAATGCATACAAACTTTCAAGGTAAGGAAACCTTTCTGAAAGTCAAAAATCACCAAAAGATCAAGGTGCGCCAAAGGAGGAAGAAAAGGTAAAATAACGCCAAAACGAAGTTGCTCCAAATGAAGGACAATATCTTGTCAGACATAAAAGAATTCAACAACCATAAAGACTCCAATCTTCTCACAAATTACTCCAAAACTCTAACCACGAAAAGTCAAAGAAAGTCCCGCCACAATCAAAAGAAAGCAGAAAAGAACTCCAATATCACATACAAATCGCCAATATCAACAAAAATATATATATACACATCAAAATCTTCAGAATATGGACGCCATTATCAAAAAGGTAAGCTCCAATCGATATATCAGTAAAATGATACCGAAAGGGGATTCACAAAACAACAAAAATCTCCAGTAATACACCAGAAGGAAAGATCGCCAACAATTAAACAGTATATGAGGAAAAATGACTAAAACAGTCACATAAAGTACACAAGCTTCGCCAAAATCACGAATCCTAATCAATAAAAAGGAAAGATTATAACAAACGCCAGGCTCGCCATAAATAAAAGAAAGGATAAAATCACCAAGAGAAGAGCAACTTAAACACAGGACTACAGTCAAAGGTTATAAAACTTCTCCAAATACCAAGAAAGATACGTTCAAACAAAGATCAAAAGATAAAGCATATAAAAAGTTCAAACACCACTACGCAAGTTCGGGAAACATAATTAAAGAAAGACGAAATTACACAAAGCCCTAAGGGGCATACCCCAGGCAGAATAAAGGCATTCAAGTCTTAGGAGCAGCATCCGACGAGCCCGTCTTCCCAGTCTCACCCTTCTCCAAATCAGCAAGGTAACTGTCAAAGCCATGACCCTTCACGTCAATTCCAGACTTGGCGAAGCGAGCAACACTCTCTCCATAACCTTCTTCAAACAAAGATAAGGACTCAGCCTGACATTTGGCCAACTGGGAACCCAGACTATCCACCTTCTCCACGAATTCAGCTCGCTCTGTTGCCCAAGCTTTCACTCCATTAGCAAGATTACCCTCAGCAGCCTTCACAGCCTCTTTCAGCTCCGTAATTTCTACCTGAAAGCCCTTCACTTGGCCACTCAGAACATCACATTCGGATATCAACTCAGATTTTTTAGTTAAAGCAGTGAAAAGTTTCTTGGCAGCAAGGTTATTATCCCTGGTCAAACCATTAGAGGTCTCATTCAACTCTTTGTTCAGCTTCTTCAAATAAGCCACCTTTTCACGCAGAGATTTTACCTCGGAGACGTCAACTACCTCCTCCAGCTTCAACATCCTCTCCAATTCCGCAGATAACTATAAACAAAAATACAGCCATGAAACTAAAAATAAAGGGTATGACACTACGATTAGGGAAAAGCAAAGCAAAATAAAGAGAAGGAAAAGTACCTTATCAGCAAAATCCTTACAAACTCGGAGACCACCCCTAGCACCTACTCCAGAAACACCTACTTTATTCTTTTCCCGAGGCGAAGAAAGCATATCAGTCTCTGAAAACAAGCCCAAACCAATGGAGCTAGGACAACTCAACGGCTCCTTTAGTTTTTTGGAGTGATGACCTTTGGCGGAATGCCCATCACGATGCCTTTTCTTCTCTCGATCTTTGGCAATTGTGGCCTCAGAAGCATCAGCTCCAACCGCTCCAGGAGGAGACATCAAACTCTTCGAGATAACTTCGGGTCCACTCTCCATCTCAGCATCACGAACAACAGTGGATGCTCCTACAGCCTTACTCTTAACCAGACGTGCCAAGAAGCCTTCAGTCGGCATACTGACAAATACTTCTACTACCTTAAACAGCTCAGGACCAAATACTGTAGTAAAGAAGAAAGAAACCAAAATAAGCACAAAATATATGAATAAATGGGATCAAACATACTATAAGAAAGATCCTTAAGCTTACAACAATGATCAGTCAAAAACTTGGTATCTAGAAATTCTTCGGGTTGGTATATAACATCGGAACCAAGGAAATTCTCCAACTCCGAGGAGGTCATAGACCCCAGACGATTCACCGACCTCACACGGCCCGATGAATGAACTTGCCATGGTTCATTCATTCCCAATCCAGGACCTTCATACCAAGCCCACATCTTATGCCATCCAGAATTGGATCCAGGGGCATCAACAAGTTTCTTGCAACCCTCTTTTCTATCCAGATAAAATTGGGTCCCATTGCTCTTAACACGAAATATAGAAAAGAATAAATCAAGGCTGGGAAAGTGACCCAATTCATGACATCGGGCGATAACTCCACTAATCTGGAGTACCGCATTGGGCACTAATTGGCTTAAGCTACAACCAAGAGTTTGAATGACAAAGCGGAAAAAGGGGTGCAAGGGAAGCCTAAGTCCGTACTCAAAGTACACATCGGGAATGGCCTGGCAGCCAGGACGTGGCGGTCTCCACATCCGATCATCAACATTCGGAGCAAAAGCATTATAACCAGCAGAAAGAGAAATGTGTTGAGACAGTTTGTCAAGATCAAGAGGGTTCGTAGAGTAATGACTAGACCTATTAAAAGATTTATTCGACTCAAACGTAGCCCCAGATCGAGGTCTAGCACTATTCTCAATAGACGGAGTCTGCGAGGCAGAACCAGTAACAAGTGTAACAATCCGAATTTTTCAGAATTTATTATTATTCTTATTTAAATATTTTATTGATTTTTCCATTAAGGAGGAATAATATTATGAATATTTTATTCTTATTGAATGCTTGTACGTGTTTAATTGCCAATATGTTATTCGGGTAGATTGTACTTGTTACCGTTTGTGTTATGAATTATTTTTATTTTATTAAAATTCGACATTTTTATCGATATTGATAAATTGAGTTTGTTTTAAAATTTTATGGTTCGAGTTTGTATTTTATTTGTACCAAAATTATACCCGGTATTCTATCCGTGTACAAAAGTTTATTTGTGTAAATTATCAAAATATTCGAAAATTTAGTATTTTTACATTCTTGGTAAATTGAGATTATTTTAGAATTTTTGGGATCAAAGCTGTATTTTATCCGTGCCAAAATTTTACCCGATATCTTATTCGTGTCCCAATGATATTTGGGTGAGTTATGAAAATATCCGAAAATTATGTATTTTTATATTTTTGATTAAACCGGGATTTATAAAAATTTTGTGTATAGTTATTTTAAATTTTTGGAAAGAATAAAATTTCCAGTTTTATCCGAGTGAATCGTTTCGGGATTAAATAAATGATTTTGAAAAATATTTATTTATTTTATTCGTAACATAGAAATTTATTATTTTTACCTACTAATTATTTAATTGATTTTTGGAACCAATTGAATAAATTAGGGGCCAAGTATTATTTATGGGATATTGATTTTAGAATATATAATTTTTTTTTTTTTTACTAAAGTTGATCCTAATCTACCCGTGACTACCCCCCCCCCCCCTCTCTTCTCTCACGCGCGCAAACCAACACCCCCACCCCTGTTTCTCTCATTCCCCGTAACTCTCTGTATCTCTCATCTCTCAACACTTTCTCTCTTATTGTTCAAGATTAAACCCCTCGTTTTGTACGATTTTGGACTCCAAATCCATCATATGAATAGTCAAAATTCATCTCTCTCAATCCTCTATCTGATTTCATCATCAAATCTCCGTTTTGGTAACTTTTAATTTTCGGCTTAAATTCATTATTGAATTTCGGTTGATTATTAATTGTTGTTGATAGCGTATATGTGTAGATCGTTGTTTGTAGAGGCTTATATAATTTTTTCGTAATTTTCTGGGTGATTTTTTGTTTCGCCGGAAAATTCTTGGGGTGGCCGGAATCAGTTTTATAATTGTTGGTTTTTAATTCTGTTTGTATGTATAAATATATTGCGGCGTGTAGTGTAACATATATTTTTGTTGGATTTTTCTGGGTTGTTTTTAGTTCGCCGGAAAACGGACTGTTATGGTCGGATTTTCAGATATTGGTTCGTTTTGTTGATGTTTTGTGAGGTTTGGACTGTTAAAAACAAGTAGGAATGATAATAGATGAAAGATAGAGGTATTGGTGTGATTTCGGGACTGTTTTGGTGCTCACCGGAGTTGCATAGGGTCGCCGGATTCTGGGGATACTCGCCGGATTCTGCAGAATTCCGGTGGTGTTCTTCAATATCCGGCCATGTTCTTCAAATTGGGAATTTTGATCTGTTAAAACCTTACATGATTTCTACAAACTGTTTTTGAATAAAAATTTTAGTAAAAATTCAAAATCTTTATAAAATCAGAAATTTTTTAATTTAACTGATTATAATTAAATTTAGTTAATAATTTTATTAATTTGATTAATCAATTAATTTAATTATTAATTGGTTAATTCTATTAATTAATTATTAATTATCTTTAATTATGATTAATTGGATTAAAATCCTTATTTTTGAATTTAAAAAACGTGATTAAATATAATTAGCCTTAATCTATTTGGGTTAATAATATAATTAATTTAATTGATCGATTATCTATTAACTAGTTAATTTTATTAATTAGTTATTATCGGAATTGATTATTTTAATTTGATTTAATTATTCGATTTGCTTCTAAAAATGATTTAAGTCATTTAAATTGAACCAAAAATATTTCTAATAATAGAGCGAGTCGATTTTACAATTTTCAATCTATATTGTCAATAGATGACGAAATATTTTGCCAAAAGAGTTTTCGACTTTATTACGTGCTACGTGATTATGTGATCAACTTATCAAGTCGTTATATGTGCAATGTGAATTATCAAGGTATTAAGTATCGAGGATTATGATATAAATCGAGTTCTGCCCGATGTATATTTAATTGGTGCTTAATTGTTTATATGATTTTATAAGATGTCGCTAAGAGTAGACGACGTTTTTTTTTGAGTTACTGACTAGGATTGTCAGATTTATATTTCTTTTTGAGGATGAAGTGTTTGTTTCGAGGATTAATTGGTGAGTATTGACATAGGAATGCCAGCAGAGATAAGATGTTAAATGAAGACGGTTGGAGACGGTTGCAATATTGTTTGTGGATTGTTGGATTTGTTGTGAGGTGTTTTAACACCGGGAAAACGTCTATGTTCAAAGGGGACATTTCCAATTATTTTCTTTGGACAGAGATATTGGTAAGCATGGTTAATACGTTTAACTTGAGTTTGTAAGCGTTTATAAAATATCAGAATCTCGTCTAGAGGCTGAAGTATTGTCTGGGGCGTGACTATAGAAGTAGACGCGCAGGCTCAATGTCAACGGATCAGACTCGTGGTAATCGCAAGAGCGTCAAACCAGCGAATGATCAACAGAGGACATGATGACGTGAGATAGAAGAAGATAGTTGTATTACTTCGGCGCTACGTAATAACAAAGGACCAGAGGCAAGTATTTTCTTTATCATCCTAAACACTTTTTATTTTATGTTTCATTGATTCATATCTTGATGAATAGCTATTGTTCAGAGCTATTTGTGATTCTTAAATATTTTTGTGCGAACACAGTTGCTTGATATTGTTACCCTTGATGTGGGGAATTGTTGAAGATAAACTCTTCATATCCTTATTATCGTAGTAAATAATAAGGATGTGACCAGTATTTAAAACTAAGCATTTCCTGTTGAATTCGGAAATTGCTCTATTGGATTGGAAATGGTAAAGCGTAGGAGGCCACGTTGAGTAGTTGGTCCAGCTATATTTAAGGAGGATATGGTAACCATTCCATCTTCCTATAGGCTAACATTACTTGCCTATTTTGGTACCCTCATGAAATCCGGACTATACACACACGGAAAAAAAAAGAGAATACCGGTGGAGTATAGAGGGTCCCATTGCTTATGAACCTGATCAGGGGGCAATGGTGTTTTATGTTTCAGTTATATAAGTGTATCCAATCCATATCGCCAGAATGGCTATTATATATTGTGAATTGGCAGATGATTCATTTTTATGACATGCCAAATGATTTCAGTTATGATTTGAATTATATCACAGTTGTTGATTCAGTTTCTCTATAAACTGCTTTACATTTCAGTTGATTTTATGCCCCACTTATCCTGATTTTATATCAAAATTTTTATACGCTTGCTGAGCATTTCTTTCGCTCATACTTGCTGTTGTAAATTCTAACATTTCAGTAAGGTAGTTTGGCAAGACGTATCCGCACAGTTCAGAAAGAGAAGAAGCGTGATGCTATTTCGAAGATGACTTGGCTCAGGATGTCTGGATTTAGAGTAAGATCTATTTTATATATTGGAGTTATAATATTTATTATTATTATGTAATTGTCTAGTTAGCCTGGTGTACTTTTTATCGAAGTTACACCAGTGGTTTAAGATTTGATCAAAGAGAATGTTGTAAAGAAGGAATGCTTTTTATTTAATGGAATTTGGATTCTTGTTTCTAGCCCTATAACCTTAAAAGATCTTGGTATGTTTGGAGTCACATATGTTATATTTCCAGTGTTGGACAATCACAAATGGATGATTATTATTAACAAGATGTTTTATTTTGAGGATTTTTGCGTGACAACCAAATCTTCTGACCCCGGATTTGGGGGGTGTCACAGTTGGTATCAGAGCTGAGGTTATAGTAAACTAGAAACGAGAGTGTGTAGGAGTGTGTATAGCTAAGTAAGGAACGTCAGAGCTCATGTAGAGTTCGTGTTGGACTATCGGATATAGTGCCAATTAGTAAGTTAAGATCGGAGTACTCGTTTGAGATAGTTGTGCTAAACTGGATAGACCGCCTTGCGACTGTATATGTCTATTGCGGAATCTTTCGAGACTATTACGAGTTGAGATGACGTGCTGACTTAAGATGATCATGCCAAACGGGACAGAATTCCTTGCGAATGGAGATGCCTACTGTAGAATCTTCAGAGATTATTACGAGTCGACCACGATGTACGATATCGTTATCCTTAAAACGTGGAAGGGAAGAATCTTAAAATCGAATGACGAGTTATCGAAGGAACTGACAAAGGAGGCATAAGCAGAGACCTTGGCAATACCTTCTCTTTCTATGAATTATTTTGATACCCTTCCTGAAGAGGCATTCTTTAAAAAGATATATTTGCTCTTCTAAACATTGACATTTTGACAATTGTGTTTAACCCCATTTTGGATTTCAATTGTTTCAGAGGTTATTATGAAACCTACTTTCAAATTTATGAGACTTTCAACTTTTTGTTTTTCCAGTGATGAATAACTTTATTCTGCAATATGGTACCACTTGTTCAGTACTTTCTTTTATGATTGTTCTTCCTTTCGGAAATAACACCTTTGGAATTTGGTTCGGTTGTAATCCAAGGTGTGTATCAGACATGTATTCGTCAGATGGTATTAATTATTAATTTGACCCTGGATTCCTTTAATATTTCTCTATTCCTACTGAGACGAACAACCCTATTTATAGGGGACACCAGGTATATCTGTCTTTGTGATAGAAGTTGGATGGGACGCCATCACTGGTGTGTTGTGTATTACAAGAAGGCTGGCCACCTTATTTGTAAATGTCGGAGCTAAGACGCACAACGTCAGGTTCATATGATCATATTGATCTCTCAGTTATTCTCTTATTTCAAATCAGGTTGCTTTAAAAATCCGTAAATTGATAACCACAATTGTGGGGCATTTGTTGATATGGAATCTTTTCTTTTCAAAGTTCCATGATTCTTAATATCTCAAATAGTTTTGAAGGTATGCCAAACAGGTCAGAATAAGTTAACCTTGACATGATGAATTAAGATATTGCGGTGAGATTACCACGAGCAAAAGCGGATCAAGATGCGATTACAATACTAGCGACGTATAACGGTGCCGGTTCGTTTTCTCCCCATCGATTACGGTTATGCTATCGAAAAGTTGGTACAATTGTATTCGAACGGAAACAGTGTGCTATGGAATTCCAGTACCAATTGTGTCAGATAGAAGATTCAAAATTAAATTCGAGATTTTGAAGAGTTACATGCGAATTGATGCAAGTACCGGTCTTGAGAAATGTGTATGATATGTTTCTTGTGTAAAAGGGGAGAATGTTTAATCTCAAAGAATAGGCTCATAATAGAGCATGAACATATATTGGTACAACGAGATTGGTCCTATATGGAAGAAAAACTAGTGAAAATTTCAGTCAAGATACAACGAGTATCAGAGATTAAAGAATTACTATTATTGCGAATGTTGTAAGAATTGAGAAGTTGGCAAAAGGAACCCCGTGGATTTTTCTCAGCGGATTCCGAGGTCGGAATCCCTATAAGGAGGGTAGATTGTAACAATCCGAATTTTTCAGAATTTATTATTATTCTTATTTAAATATTTTATTGATTTTTCCATTAAGGAGGAATAATATTATGAATATTTTATTCTTATTGAATGCTTGTACGTGTTTAATTGCCAATATGTTATTCGGGTAGATTGTACTTGTTACCGTTTGTGTTATGAATTATTTTTATTTTATTAAAATTCGACATTTTTATCGATATTGATAAATTGAGTTTGTTTTAAAATTTTATGGTTCGAGTTTGTATTTTATTTGTACCAAAATTATACCCGGTATTCTATCCGTGTACAAAAGTTTATTTGTGTAAATTATCAAAATATTCGAAAATTTAGTATTTTTACATTCTTGGTAAATTGAGATTATTTTAGAATTTTTGGGATCAAAGCTGTATTTTATCCGTGCCAAAATTTTACCCGATATCTTATTCGTGTCCCAATGATATTTGGGTGAGTTATGAAAATATCCGAAAATTATGTATTTTTATATTTTTGATTAAACCGGGATTTATAAAAATTTTGTGTATAGTTATTTTAAATTTTTGGAAAGAATAAAATTTCCAGTTTTATCCGAGTGAATCGTTTCGGGATTAAATAAATGATTTTGAAAAATATTTATTTA
This sequence comes from Kitagawia praeruptora, assembly GCA_037693485.1. Taxonomy (NCBI): domain Eukaryota; kingdom Viridiplantae; phylum Streptophyta; class Magnoliopsida; order Apiales; family Apiaceae; genus Kitagawia; species Kitagawia praeruptora. The sequence goes on along the minus strand of CM075351.1, from coordinate 136,779,420 downwards.
TTTTATTCGTAACATAGAAATTTATTATTTTTACCTACTAATTATTTAATTGATTTTTGGAACCAATTGAATAAATTAGGGGCCAAGTATTATTTATGGGATATTGATTTTAGAATATATAATTTTTTTTTTTTTTACTAAAGTTGATCCTAATCTACCCGTGACTACCCCCCCCCCCCCCTCTCTTCTCTCACGCGCGCAAACCAACACCCCCACCCCTGTTTCTCTCATTCCCCGTAACTCTCTGTATCTCTCATCTCTCAACACTTTCTCTCTTATTGTTCAAGATTAAACCCCTCGTTTTGTACGATTTTGGACTCCAAATCCATCATATGAATAGTCAAAATTCATCTCTCTCAATCCTCTATCTGATTTCATCATCAAATCTCCGTTTTGGTAACTTTTAATTTTCGGCTTAAATTCATTATTGAATTTCGGTTGATTATTAATTGTTGTTGATAGCGTATATGTGTAGATCGTTGTTTGTAGAGGCTTATATAATTTTTTCGTAATTTTCTGGGTGATTTTTTGTTTCGCCGGAAAATTCTTGGGGTGGCCGGAATCAGTTTTATAATTGTTGGTTTTTAATTCTGTTTGTATGTATAAATATATTGCGGCGTGTAGTGTAACATATATTTTTGTTGGATTTTTCTGGGTTGTTTTTAGTTCGCCGGAAAACGGACTGTTATGGTCGGATTTTCAGATATTGGTTCGTTTTGTTGATGTTTTGTGAGGTTTGGACTGTTAAAAACAAGTAGGAATGATAATAGATGAAAGATAGAGGTATTGGTGTGATTTCGGGACTGTTTTGGTGCTCACCGGAGTTGCATAGGGTCGCCGGATTCTGGGGATACTCGCCGGATTCTGCAGAATTCCGGTGGTGTTCTTCAATATCCGGCCATGTTCTTCAAATTGGGAATTTTGATCTGTTAAAACCTTACATGATTTCTACAAACTGTTTTTGAATAAAAATTTTAGTAAAAATTCAAAATCTTTATAAAATCAGAAATTTTTTAATTTAACTGATTATAATTAAATTTAGTTAATAATTTTATTAATTTGATTAATCAATTAATTTAATTATTAATTGGTTAATTCTATTAATTAATTATTAATTATCTTTAATTATGATTAATTGGATTAAAATCCTTATTTTTGAATTTAAAAAACGTGATTAAATATAATTAGCCTTAATCTATTTGGGTTAATAATATAATTAATTTAATTGATCGATTATCTATTAACTGGTTAATTTTATTAATTAGTTATTATCGGAATTGATTATTTTAATTTGATTTAATTATTCGATTTGCTTCTAAAAATGATTTAAGTCATTTAAATTGAACCAAAAATATTTCTAATAATAGAGCGAGTCGATTTTACAATTTTCAATCTATATTGTCAATAGATGACGAAATATTTTGCCAAAAGAGTTTTCGACTTTATTACGTGCTACGTGATTATGTGATCAACTTATCAAGTCGTTATATGTGCAATGTGAATTATCAAGGTATTAAGTATCGAGGATTATGATATAAATCGAGTTCTGCCCGATGTATATTTAATTGGTGCTTAATTGTTTATATGATTTTATAAGATGTCGCTAAGAGTAGACGACGTTTTTTTTTGAGTTACTGACTAGGATTGTCAGATTTATATTTCTTTTTGAGGATGAAGTGTTTGTTTCGAGGATTAATTGGTGAGTATTGACATAGGAATGCCAGCAGAGATAAGATGTTAAATGAAGACGGTTGGAGACGGTTGCAATATTGTTTGTGGATTGTTGGATTTGTTGTGAGGTGTTTTAACACCGGGAAAACGTCTATGTTCAAAGGGGACATTTCCAATTATTTTCTTTGGACAGAGATATTGGTAAGCATGGTTAATACGTTTAACTTGAGTTTGTAAGCGTTTATAAAATATCAGAATCTCGTCTAGAGGCTGAAGTATTGTCTGGGGCGTGACTATAGAAGTAGACGCGCAGGCTCAATGTCAACGGATCAGACTCGTGGTAATCGCAAGAGCGTCAAACCAGCGAATGATCAACAGAGGACATGATGACGTGAGATAGAAGAAGATAGTTGTATTACTTCGGCGCTACGTAATAACAAAGGACCAGAGGCAAGTATTTTCTTTATCATCCTAAACACTTTTTATTTTATGTTTCATTGATTCATATCTTGATGAATAGCTATTGTTCAGAGCTATTTGTGATTCTTAAATATTTTTGTGCGAACACAGTTGCTTGATATTGTTACCCTTGATGTGGGGAATTGTTGAAGATAAACTCTTCATATCCTTATTATCGTAGTAAATAATAAGGATGTGACCAGTATTTAAAACTAAGCATTTCCTGTTGAATTCGGAAATTGCTCTATTGGATTGGAAATGGTAAAGCGTAGGAGGCCACGTTGAGTAGTTGGTCCAGCTATATTTAAGGAGGATATGGTAACCATTCCATCTTCCTATAGGCTAACATTACTTGCCTATTTTGGTACCCTCATGAAATCCGGACTATACACACACGGAAAAAAAAAGAGAATACCGGTGGAGTATAGAGGGTCCCATTGCTTATGAACCTGATCAGGGGGCAATGGTGTTTTATGTTTCAGTTATATAAGTGTATCCAATCCATATCGCCAGAATGGCTATTATATATTGTGAATTGGCAGATGATTCATTTTTATGACATGCCAAATGATTTCAGTTATGATTTGAATTATATCACAGTTGTTGATTCAGTTTCTCTATAAACTGCTTTACATTTCAGTTGATTTTATGCCCCACTTATCCTGATTTTATATCAAAATTTTTATACGCTTGCTGAGCATTTCTTTCGCTCATACTTGCTGTTGTAAATTCTAACATTTCAGTAAGGTAGTTTGGCAAGACGTATCCGCACAGTTCAGAAAGAGAAGAAGCGTGATGCTATTTCGAAGATGACTTGGCTCAGGATGTCTGGATTTAGAGTAAGATCTATTTTATATATTGGAGTTATAATATTTATTATTATTATGTAATTGTCTAGTTAGCCTGGTGTACTTTTTATCGAAGTTACACCAGTGGTTTAAGATTTGATCAAAGAGAATGTTGTAAAGAAGGAATGCTTTTTATTTAATGGAATTTGGATTCTTGTTTCTAGCCCTATAACCTTAAAAGATCTTGGTATGTTTGGAGTCACATATGTTATATTTCCAGTGTTGGACAATCACAAATGGATGATTATTATTAACAAGATGTTTTATTTTGAGGATTTTTGCGTGACAACCAAATCTTCTGACCCCGGATTTGGGGGGTGTCACAACAAGAGTGGTCCTGCTAGCGGAACCAGGGGAAAAAGGCTCAACCTTTACAGACATGAAATTTCTAAGGGGATAACGAGGTTTAACGGGGTAATGAGACTCAACCCTTTCAACGGACAAAATTTCAACACTACCCCCATCCTCAGAACGCTCCACACTTTCAGTCGAAGAAGAAGAAGCGATAATAGCTTTCATGACTAACAAAGAAAAGGATACAAAGGCAGGCGGATAACAGGAGAAAATAAAAAACAACAAAGCGCAAGAACAAGAAGAAGACAAGAAAATACCTTCCAAGGACGAAAGACCGGAGAGATGAAGAAAAAGAAGAAAATCAAGAAAGTTACACACATTTATAAGACAAAGAAATAAGAGAGGAAGTACAATACCTTTTCAACTACCTTGTGCAGTCTCCCAGGCGTGGGAAAGTGGAAAAGACACGATGACCGATGGACAGAGCAATGACCGCGTGCCAGCAAATAGAGTGATTTTTTTTTCTTTATTTTTATTATTTGCCCACAAATTATCTTTGTATTGTAAATATGGGCTTGAAATGTAAAAGATCTGAAGATGCTTTTAAACATAGGGGGGACTGAATGTTGGACCACAGGCCCACTTAGAGAGCCAAGCCCATTATAAAGTCCACTTAGAGTACTATATATATCTGGATACCCCAACATTGTAAAGGGATGGACAATTATTGTATTCTACTTTAACATCAGATAAACTCATCACGATACAATTAGATAAAGTTTTCAAAACTGCAATGCTATTTTATTGAGAGAATTCTGATCACCACAACTACAACATCCAAATTCAACTTATTAATTCTCATTTCTCATTTCTCATACCATTTGTTGGGATGGGAAACTCACCCTTAATTCTTTATTAATGAGATATTTGTTTTTTCCTTTTGGACGGAAAGTCGAACATGTGTATGAAATTTATTTTTGTATTTTTCCAAGACCAACCTTGATTATTCAAAATTATTTTATGAAATCCTAACAAAAGGTTCATTTTTTTTTGTATTTTCACCCTAATTTGTTTGACTCATTTATTTTCGTACGTATAACTTATTTTAAAGATGTTTGGAGAAAGCATTTGTAAGAAATGTATTTTAATTATTATTTTTATAAAAGTATAACATTCTATTTTTATATAAAACAAAAAAGTAAAAAATAAAAACGTTGTAGCGCCACAAATGAGAGTAGTTTTACTCTCTTCTTTGGGAACTCATGTTAATTGAAAGCACAAGGGTACAACAATTACAAGAGGCAATCAGGTAGGAGTGCTTGTTGTTGACGTTAGGAGTGCTTGTTGTTGATGTTGGATATACGAACAAGAGTGTTGTTGGTGTTGTGGTAGTTTGATGAATCCACAAATGATGCATGCAGGCAAGTTATTAGTCTTGCTGTTTAATTAGCTACTTTGTTAGCTTTCATTAGACCTTGACCATTTTATGAATATGCTTACATTTGTATATTTTGGATATAAGCTCGAACTTGCTCTCCTACGGAGATTCGGGTTTCTATAATGGATTTTCTTTATTTATTTATAAAACATTAGATGGTTATCAATAAAAAAAATTAGAAAATATTATGTATGGGAGTAAGGTTCCAAAAAGAGTTCTCTTAAAAAGAGAACTAGAGAACCTTAGATTCAAAAAGTGATTCTAAATATTTTTTTTTTACCAATTTTTACGAAAAAAATCACATATTTACATTGTTTTTGGCTAAATACACATATTTACATTTTAAAATTATTACATAAATTTTAAAATCAATATTTGAATCATTAAATGAATATTGAAAGAGATTAGGTATATTTTCCACATTTTAAACTAAGATTCAAAAATAAATTCAATAAATTTATGAGATTCAAAATCATATCCTTAAAATTTGTGAGAATCAATGATAGATTCTTAAATTTTTTTAATAATTTTTTTATTATTTACAAACAAATTTTGTTAATAATTGAATTTTTGGAAACACCAAAAATATAGAAAAATATTTTTTAAAAAAAATCAAATTTTGAATAAATTTTTAAAAATGATTTTCTTTTTCTCTTTCTAAGAGAATTCTTTGTTGAACCATGCCTCTTTATATAAGTAATTCAAAATAGAGTTTTTTTGATAAATAAATTGACAAAAATCAATTTTTGCAATTTTACTTTTGTTAAGAAAAGTTATTTGTAAATTTACCATTTTTTTTGCTAATTGTAAATTTATCATCTTAACTACAGAAATATCTTTTTTTATTACAAAAATAACAATTTCTTAATAAATAAAATACCCATACGGGACCCACTTCCACATCGCCTGCGGTGGGTGGGACCCACCTGTCACGTCAACTACCAAGTCAATAGGGGGTGGGATCCACCTACCATGTCAACTGCCACCCCTATCACGTCAGTTGCCACGTCAACACGATTGGACTCACCTATCACGTCAAAAGGGTGGAATACACCTGCCACGTGGCGCATAGCCGATAGAGAGGGAAGATGATAGATGTGTTGGCACAAAACAAACTGCATACAAAGTATTTGTATAAAACTGAAGAAAAGAACATATACTCTGAACGACTTGATTTTTATTGAATGATAAGCAATACAATTTATAGAATGAAAGCAACAGAAAAAGTCCTATAAACTAGGAGCTTCCAAAACTTACGTTCCTAAAATAACTGAAACTCTATCTTTTATTTCCTAACACTGATCCTACAATATCTCCTCACATGTGAAGATTGAGATCAACAACTGTTTGCAGATTTGTAGGCAATCATCGAAAACAGACACAAACAAACTTAATCAAATGCAACTAATTTCCAAGTTTAGATTAACCCAACAAACACTCCCTTAATCTAAACTCAGCTAAGCACACTTCAGAACTCCAAGCTGGTTCCTCATTCGTTCAAACTTGACAGCATTAAGAGCCTTGGTAAGTGAGTCAGCCCGCTGGTCCTCAGACTTTACATGCTTCACAATTATTTCTCCGTTTTCCACACACTCCCGTATGAAGTGAAACCGAACATCTATGTGCTTACTCCTACCGTGAAAAACCGGATTTTTGGCCAAGTCAATAGCAGACTTGTTATCAATGAATAAATGAACTGGACCAATGTTACAGTCAGTAACCTGTGACAGTAGTTTCCTCAACCAAACAGCTTGACAAGCGGCCGCTGTAGCTGCCATGAATTCAGCTTCACATGAAGAGAGTGCTACGCATTTTTGCTTCTGCGATGCCCAGGTTATCAGACTTTTATTAAGATAAAACACCATGCCTCCCGTGCTCTTTCTGTCTTCCACATTACCTGCCAAGTCGCTATCTGAATATCCGATCAGCACCTTATTATCACTATCCCTTGTATAGACTAGCCCGTAATCCACAGTGCCTTTTATATAGCGTAGTATACGCTTTGCTGCATTCAGGTGCATCATTGTAGGTTTCTCCATGAACCTACTTACAATTCCAACGGAATAGGCTATGTCTGGCCTAGTGTGAACTAAGTACCTCAGCCCGCCAATTATACTCTTAAACTTTGTGGGATCTACTTCTAACCCCCCCTCATCCTTGTTTATGACTTCACTCGGGTGCATTGGAACCTTGGTCGAATTACAATCCAGCATACCAGCTTTATTAAGAACCTTCTTTGCATATCCCATTTGATTTAGTTGTATAAAACCATTGCCTTGTTCCACCTCTATGCCCAGATAGTATGTTAATTTTCCCAAGTCGCTCATGTCGAACTTGTTAGCCATCTGTCTCTTGAATTCTGCAATCATAGTAACATTCGACCCCGTCACTAGAAGATCATCTACATATACTCCAATGATCAGAACATTACCACATACATTTTTAGTATAGACAGCCTGTTCATATGCACACCTTGTGAAACCAAGTTTCTCCAAACACTGATTCAGTTTTGAGTACCACGCTCGTGGTGCTTGTCGTAGGCCATACAGTGCCTTCACGAGTTTGTAGACCAAATGTTCTTTACCAGTCTTGACAAAACCCTCAGGCTGTCGCACATACACTTCCTCCTTGATTTCTCCATTTAGAAACGCCGTTTTCACGTCCAAATGATGTACTTCCCAGCCACCCTTTGCTGCAAGTGCCAATAGCAGTCGTATGGTCTCAATGCGTGTGACTGGTGCGAAAACTTCATCGAAATCCACTCCCTGTTTTTGCACATACCCCTTAGCCACAATTCTTGCCTTATATTTAACAATGTTCCCATTGGCATCTCTTTTTATTTTGTAAATCCACTTTAAGTCAATGGCCTTTCGATCTTGGGGTAGCTCGGTTAATTTCCAGGTTCCATTTTTTTCAACAGCATCTATCTCTACCTCCATTGCTTTTTTCCACTCATTCTGTTTTGCAGCTTGATTGTAATTCATGGGTTCGTCCACTCCCATAAGATACAACTCATCATCCTCGAGCTCAATCTGTTCAGTCATGTTGTAAATCTCACTTAATCTCCTGTATCTTTTAGGTTGTTCTTCTGATTCTGCACTTGTGTTTGAAACCACTGAACCTTGAGGGATGCTCGAAGGTGTGCCAATGTCTGAGCTTACTGAGCTTTGTGAGGTACTTGAAGGCGTACCAGTTGTCGACTCTGACGTATCTTCTTCTACTTGATCATTGTCGACCCATACTTCTGGCTCTTCCGAGTTATTTAAGAATATGGTGAAAGTCCCAGTTTGTGTTCCCTGTGAGTCTGTTTCTTCCTCCCAATTCCAGGACTTACTTTCATCAAATACCACATCTCGGCTAACACGAATTGCTTTAGTTTCAGGGTCATAGAGTCTGAAAGCCTTGGCACCTGGTTCTTTTCCGAGGTAAATGACAGCCTTGCTTCTGCTATCAAGTTTCTTTAAGTTTACATTGGGCAGCTTCATATAAGCCATGCATCCAAACACACGAATGTGCTCCACATGTGGTTTTTCCTTCGACCAGGCCTCGTACGGAGTGACTCCAGTGACCGCACGAGTAGGTAATCTGTTGAGTAGATAAGTGGAGTGACGAATTGCTTCTCCCCAAAAATAATTTGGCATTTTCATTTCCTTTAAGAGACTCCGTGCCATTTCAATCATGGTTCTATTACGCCGTTCAACTACGCCATTTTGTTGAGGCGAGTATGGCGCAGTAAAATGTCTGACAATCCCTGCTTCTTCACAATAGTTTGAGAATTCCTTAGATACGAACTCCCCACCATTGTCTGTTCTGAATGTCATAATCCTTTTTCCTGGACCTTTCTCCACCAAGGCACGAAATTTTTTAAAAGCATCAAATGTTTCACTTTTGTTTTTCAGAAGATAAGTCCACATTACACGACTATAATCATCAATCAACAGAAATATATATTGATTACCTCCAGGTGTGCTTGGAGTGATGGGTCCACACAGGTCTCCATGCACTAACTCAAGAGGTTTTGTTGCAGAGAAGTTCGAGTGTTGTGGAAATGCCTTTCTGGTTTGTTTTGCCATCAAACAACCAGTGCATATTTCACCCTGCTGATTTATCTTTGGCATGCCATGTACCATATTGGTTGTTGACATCAATTTCATTGCTTTAAAATTTACATGGCCTAAGCGGATATGCCACAGCCAGTCTTCGTTCTTACTTCTTGCCAATAAACACTCAGATTCACCACTATAAAGAAGAATTTTATAGAGCCTATTCATAGAGCGTTTAACCTTCATAAATAGCGTACCTTGCTCTTCATGAATCCAGAGGTTGTCGCCCTTTAGAGTGATTTTGTAACCATCTTCTGAGAGTTGCCCAAGGCTGATTATATTGCTTCGAAGGGATGGAATATAGTACACTTCCTTTAGAGCTCTATTTTCTCCATTTTTGCATTTCAAAGTAATCGTACCTTTACCCTTGATTTGTACCAACGAGCCATCTCCAAACTTCACCTGACCCGTCACACTTGTGTCTAAATTGTCAAATTTAGAGTGTTGCCCAGACATGTGATTGCTTGCACCATTATCTAAGTACCACAAATTCGACTCCATCTCCTTTTCCTTGTCCGCTTGTTGCAGTTTAGGTGTTACATGTTCCTCGTTGACCAACAAGGTAGCTTTGTCAGTTTTTTCACACCTGACCATTAACAAGGCCGGTTCGTCGTCTGGTATTTGTGCAAAATTTGCTTCCTCCTTGACCTCTTTATCCCGCTTGGGCTTCTTGCATTCTGAAGCGTAATGTCCAAATGCACTACAATTGTAGCAACGAACCTTACTCTTGTCTCGTGGTCCTCTATACCTTTGTGATGTTGTCTCATTTCCTCCTTTATTTGACATCTTCAACCACTCCTCCTTTGTAAACATTAGTTTGCTTTCGGTTTTATCTCTTTCAATCCATTCCTCCTTGGTGAGTAACAATTGACTTCCCCCTGCCTCATTTTTACCCTTTATTCTTTCTTCATATGCTTTCAACGAGCCCACCGTCTCATCCACCGTCATCGTCTGAAGGTTGCCAAACTGTTCAATAGTAGATGCAATCTGCAGGAATTTTGTCGGTACCGCCCGTAGTAATTTCTTAACCACGTAGCTTTCTGCAACTTCTTCCCCTAGTGCACGAATGTTAGTGACCAATCCGTTTATCTTCATTGTGAAATCATCTATAGTGTCTGTCTCCTTCATATTCATGGACTCGAACTCTGCCTTGAGGGTCTGTACCCTTGCTGTTTTTACTTTGTCTGCACCCTGGCACAGATTCTTTATTGCCTCCCATGCTTCCTTTGCACTTTCTTTATCAGCAATTGAAAGTAGAACATCTTCGGGAATGGCTTGATAAATCGCAGCCAGAGCGATCTGGTCCTTCTTATCATCAACAACCGATGATTTAGGATCATTAGGTGATACTGCCTCCCAAACACCATGGGCTCGCATATATACCTTCATCTTGATGGCCCAAGCTGTGTAGTTTGCCCTTGTCAGCATGGGATAGTTCAATCCGATCGTTCCATCTTTGTTCTTCGCTGTCTCCATTGTTTGTGCCTTTGGCATATACTTGGGCATCAACTAGATAACCAAGCACTGATACCAGATTGTTGGCACAAAACAAACTGCATACAAAGTATTTGTATAAAACTGAAGAAAAGAACATATACTCTGAACGACTTGATTTTTATTGAATGATAAGCAATACAATTTATAGAATGAAAGCAACAGAAAAAGTCCTATAAACTAGGAGCTTCCAAAACTTACGTTCCTAAAATAACTGAAACTCTATCTTTTATTTCCTAACACTGATCCTACAATATCTCCTCACATGTGAAGATTGAGATCAACAACTGTTTGCAGATTTGTAGGCAATCATCGAAAACAGACACAAACAAACTTAATCAAATGCAACTAATTTCCAAGTTTAGATTAACCCAACAAGATGTGGAGTATATTTACAATTAACATAGCATGTTTGCAAGTAATTTGAAAATATAACATTTTTACAAAATAAAGTAGAAACCATAGTATTTTTTATAAATTCTCCTCAAAATATTTAGGAATTTTAAATTATAGACTATAGAATGCAAGTTTTGTGTATATATTTTCGAATTTATATATACACAATGTAAAAGAGAAGATGATGGGATGGTACACCAATACACCATGGGTGTGTGCTGGTGATCAGAACCCACAACAAGCTGGCAAACAGAGAGCAAAGTCGGGAAGCATGTGAATTAGTGACCCCCTTCTTTCTTCCTCAATCAATGGCAAACTTTAATTTTAGACCCTACCTTTTCCTATAAACAATCAGAACAATGGATCCCCCTTTGGACAAACTTTGTCATTTTCTCCAAACTTAAATAGTTAAACTATATATGTCCGCTCCCTTTTGTTAGGTCACTCTACATAGTAAGAGAATTCAATTCCTTGCATGCATGATTTTGTAGTTTCAATTATTATGTATATAAGGCTAAAAATGAAACTATTGTTTTGATTTACCGATGCATGTGTTTTGTCTCTTTTTTTTTTTTCTCTACCTTGGTCATAAAATAATTATGGAAGGTGTCATTTCTTTTTCTAATTTTCTCCCTTTGGCCCAATTTATTTAAGGGATTTTTTCTGTTAATTATTAAGCGTAAACAAGGATTTTCTTAATAATTTTTTTTGGTGTTTTTAGACAAAGAGTATGTGTACATATAATTTACATATAAAGTTTCTTTATAGGACTCAAAATAGATGAAAAATTGTTATGGAAGGTGTCATTTCTTTTTCTCTCTCTGTCCCAATTTATTTAAGGATTTTTTTTCTGCTAATTATTAAGCGTAAATAAGGGTTTTCTTAATAAAGTTTATTTGGTATTTTTAGACAAAGAGTATGTGTCTTTACATATAAAGTTCCTTTAAAGGACTCAAAATAGGTGAAAAATTACAGAAAACAAAAAGAAAGAAGGGTTCTCTATTGACTATTGAGTTGACCACCTTAGCATCTTTCAAGGATTTCTTCAAATATGCTTTTTCTCCAGTTCTTTGGGTTACCAAATCAGCATCTGTAGTTGTAATTTGTAATTTTATAAACGTAACAGTCATTTTGTGAAAGGAAAAAATATGAGACTACCTGCTGTTTCATCAGTCTTTGAGGCCGAGGTCATAGATGTCTAGGAGGCATTATCATGGATTCTGCCTGTGGTTGACAAACCATTGTGCATCGAGAGTGATTCTTTACTTGCAGTGAATGCAATAAGAAAGGGTGTGGACTACCAGCATATATCCTTGATAATTGTCGAGCTATGTTTGAATCGAGAAGAGATCTCTTGTTACAGTTTAGTAGAAAGCAAGCGAACAAGGCTGCTCATTTAATGGCGCATGTACCTTGTTCATTAAATAACTATAATGTTTTTTTGTCTCCTCCAGTTTCTTTGTTGGAGACTTTGACTTTGGATTGCCCAGTAATTTAACGAAATTTTTGTTCCAGTTTCAAAAAAAGTCGAGTCGAGTCGAATTTTTATTTACTCATATCTACTTTGTTTACAAAATTATTAAATTTAAATTGGTCTAGGTAGACGACACCATCTTCTTCTCCTCTTCGTCACCGGAAGGGCAATCTTCTCTTACGATCGCATCTCCGGTCCTACTCGATAATTCGGAATCTATCCTCTAATGATCCTAAAAGATACGAGGCTTATCAGTTAGTTATTGTTAACGGAGGAATTTGGTGATAACAAATTTCGGAGGTTGCTGGAATAACGAATTACGAAAATAGGGGGTTTTGGGATTTTGGATGTTTGGGGCTGGACTTGAGAGGTGTCTCGATTTGTCTCGTGTATCGGATCCTTTTTCAAGATGTCTGCGTACCTTATATTTATAAGGATCAAGCCAACGCAGTTCTGTGAAATTGATTTATGTCTATCCCTTAGAGACTTTAGGGATAAACTTCATTAATCTGGGTAATTACTGATTTTATCTGATTTAATCTTATCGTTGTGATATCTTCCTGATTTGAAGAATATCGTTTGGAGATATTTTCCGTTATTGATTGATTGAGATTGATTCTTTTCTCGTTTCAGGGAGAGGATAAAACTTAGCGATTAAGTTATAATTATTAATCTGAATTAATAATTAATAAATATTAGAAATTTGGGAGATTATTAGACATGCCAAAAATCTGGCATAACAACTACCCCCCAGTTCTTCAGTGTAGCTTGCTCCAGTGGAGAACTAAGCATGCTTCGATCTTCCAAATTTATTGAGTCACTGAAACAGCTAGGAGAGGAAGATTAGTAAATAATATGGAGCACCAAGGTGCCCGTAATATGCATGTAGATGTAAATAAGACAATATGCAATATGTAAATAATAAGTTTTGTAGGTGTGAGAGAATGTATCTTGTAGAATCATCCAAGCTTTATTCGGAGAGTCGTGCAAAGCATTTTGAGCAACATCCAGTCGAAAAAGGTCATATCTACCATGTCTTCTAGAGGGTATCCCCCTCAAAGGGGGTCATTTTCCTCAGAATTTTATAATACTCTCCTCAAAGGAGATCATTAGTACTCTCCTCAAAGGAGACCATTTTTGTCAAGAAATACCCTCCTCACAGGAGGTGGATTTTCCGAAGTTCGTGCCTTGATGAGGCGCCGGAAGTACGGACATCCCCCCCGGAAGTACGGTTTTTGCAAGGACTTTAGTAATTTGGGATACCCTCCTCAAAGGAGGTCGTTCCCCATTCCAGAAATATCCCTCCTCACAGGAGGTGGACTTCCCGAAGTTTATTCTATTAACTCTCCTTAAAGGAGACCATTTGTTTTATAAATATATTCCACGAAGATCCTCCTTAGAGGAGGTCATCTTTCCAAAGTCCTATCAATATTCTAAGATTCTTTCAAAAAAGATATCAGCGACACTTGAAGGTTCTTCTAGAAAATATCAGCAACACACAAAGGGTCTTCTAAAAAATATGAGCAACACACAAAAGGTCTTCTATAAAAAATATCCTCATCACAAAAGGTCTTCAAAAATAATCCACTCTTCGAATAAGAGCCTTCCAAAATATAAACTCTTCGAATAAGAGCCTTCCAAAATTATAAACTCTTCGAATAAGAGCCTTCCAAAATTATAAACTCTTCGAATAAGAGCCTTCCAAAATATAAACTCTTCGAATAAGAGCCTTCCAAAATTATAAACTCTTCGAATAAGAGCCTTCCAAAATATTACCCCTACAAAGGAGGACCTTCCAAAATATTACCCACACAAGAGGGCCTTCTAAAATAATAAAATCTTCAATTAAAAGTCTTCCAAAATATTAATCTCACAAAGGAGGACCTTCCAAAATATTAACCCCACAAAGGAGGATCTTCCAAAATATTAACCCGACCTTCAAAAATAATAAACTCTTCGAATAAGAGCCTTCCAAAATATTACCCATACAAAATAGGGCCTTCCAAAATAATAAACTCTTCGAATAAGAGTATTCCAAAATATTACCCCTAAAAAAGAGGGCCTTCAAAAATAATATACCGGAGGGTCTTCTTTTTTAACAAATTCAATTCGTAAATTTGAAATTAATTTTTTGACATATATATATGATACAATAATATATTTTTATGATGAAAATAAAATTTGAATGGCAAAAATATTTCGAGAAATTTAAACTTATCTGTATTTTTGTTTCCGGCGAATTCAAAATTTTCCGAACTCTTGTGCTTTGTTGCGCGTGGGACCATAATGGTTGTCTTGGATTTTCCCTGGCCACATCGAACATATTTTTTTTTTCCTTTGCATGCGCGCATGTATTACCTCCTGTGTAGCATGTAGTGTACATACTTGTCTTCTTTTTGTGATTTAATGGTCACAAATTCCATGTACGCCTCATGGTGTTTGCTTCATTCTTTTTCCGTTCTGATGAGCCTTAATTTTTGAGATAGCCCGTTCGATTTCTGGTTGTCTTCCCCTTTGCAATTTTTTTTCATCAGTAAACAAGCTTGTCATCCAACCAGGCACTTCGACTCCTGACCCAAGAACCAATCCTCATTGTTTCTTGTTTATGCGCATGGCTTCCAATTTTGACAATTTAAATCTTTTTTTTTACTCGTGGGTCCCACCACTTTGGTTGATTTTGTGTTTCAATCAACTCAAGTCTTTTGCTTCCTTGTGCTTCCTTGTGTCTTCGTTAATCTATGTTACCTCTGACGCGCTTGGCTCTGTCGTGTTGCATCCTTCTATTATATTAACAAAAATAATTAACAGGCTCTATCTTTGTTCGTGCTCGTGTCGGTTTGAAGCATATCGTTTTGTCCTTCACTTTTTTTTTTGAAACAAACGTACTTGCATAACTAAAAGAGATCTCTCTCAAGTACATGATGAATAAAATCAGGGTGAGTGACATGCCACTCACAAAGGTCTGACATAGAATGAGCGGCACTTGCTAACTCGTGCGCCACACAATTCGCAGACCGATAGACAAACTTCACTAGCACATGATCAAAGTGCTTAAAATATTGAACACAATTCGAAACAATAGTATGGAAATAGGACTCTCCTTCATTTCCATTACATGCTAAAACTAGCACCTTAGAATCAGTTTCAAAGACACAGCATCTGAATTCCATTCCTTTGATCCATGATAGGGCTTCCTTGAGGCTAATTGCCTCGGCTTCTCTGGGAGACCAATTTCCTCTAACAGTTTGACAGCGAGCTGCAATAAAAGTCCCCTGCGAATCACGGATAACACACCCAATACCCACCTTCCCATTAACTACCCCAGAAGCATCACAGTTTACTTTAAACCACCCCTCTGCAGGTTTAATCCATTTTCTTCCATCCGCATTACCATCTTGGTTTGAGACCATCCTGCCACCTGCTTGCACCTCCCTCCAATCATGTAACAGATTTTTAGCAGCAGCCAGAACTCCAAAAACTGAGCCATTAACCTTATCCCACACCCACTTGTTCCTCCTATTCCAAATACTCCAACTTATCATACCTATTAACACACACTGTTCTAAAGATCCCACAGAAAAACATCTACAAAGCACATCAAAAGCTGAATCATCCGGACTAAAATGAATCAGATGCCTGACTTCTGAATTCTGCCAGACATTCCTAGAAAAATCACAGCCAAAAAGAATATGGCCATCAGTTTCAACTCCATTGTGACACCAGGGACAACCTACATTAACTTCAACTCGTTTGGAAGCCAAGGCATGAACTGTCGGCAAGCACCCTCGACTCACCCTCCACAAAAAATTACAAATTTTTCCAGGCACCTTTAAGGACCACAATCTTTTCCAAAAACTACTATGAATACTAATACACTCTCCTTTCAACCATCTGTAGCAACTTCGAACCGAGAAAATACAACTATCTTCTCTAATCCAGCACCACGAATCCTCTTTGTCCACAGCTGGTATTGGAATACGAGTAATTAACTCCGAGTCTCTGGCATTGCAAATATCCTGAATAACCTCTAAATCCCATCTCTTATTATCATTATCCATAAATCCTGCAACTGTGATATTTTGCAGCTGCAGAGGCATTTCCGTGGTCATATAACCATTATCAAGGTCTGGCAACCACTGAACATTCCAAACCTTTGAGTTTTCTCCATTTCCAATCTTTCTACGACAGCCTGCTTTAATCACCTCCATAGCACTTAAAATACTACGCCAAACGAAGCTAGGATTACATCCTAATTCTGCATTTAGAAAATCCGTGTTGGGAAAGTATCTGGCCTTCATTATTGCAGACACCAAAGGATTGTCGTTATTTAGAATGCGCCAACCCTGTTTGGCTAGCATAGCACCATTGAAGCTGGTTGACTTCTTCATTCCCAAACCTCCACTAGCTTTTGGAACACAGAGTTTATCCCATGACAACCAGCTAATACCCTTCCCGTTAGCTGACCTCCCCCACCAAAAACCATTCATAATTCTCTCTATATCTTCGCAAATACTCACTGGAATTCGAAAAATGGACATCCAAAAATTTGGCATTGTTTGAGCAGCAGATTTTAGCAGTGTAATTTTTCCCACCTTTGAGATGTTTTTATTAATCCAGCCCTACAACTTATGATTCACTCGATCCGTCAAAAAACCAAAAATCTGCGCCTTATTTCTTCCAATCCTCATTGGCATTCCCAAATATTTATCTAGATCACTAGCTTCTCTAACTCCCAAACTTGCACAAACTATATCTCTATCTGTGAGACTTGTATTTGGGCTAAAAAGAACACTGGACTTGTTATAATTGACTGCTTGACCTGAGATTCGCTCATACCTATTTAAATCGATTTCATATTCAAGGCCTCTGAACTTGAAGCCCTGAAAAAGAAGTAGCAATCATTTGCGTACAGCAGGTGAGACACAGTTGGTGCTCCCCGAGCAATCTTGCAGCCATGAATCAATCTGTTTGTCTCATAGCTTTTAATGATTGATGATAAACCCTCTGCACAAATAATATATAAATAGGGAGAGATTGGATCTCCCTGACGAATCCCTCTTTGAGGATAAACATCACCAAACACTTTCCCATTTCTCAAAAAACTGTAGGATACTGAAGAAACGCATGTCATAATCCTACTAATCCAAACATTATTAAAGCCAAATTTATCCAACATATTTTCTACAAAACTCCATTCCAGCCGATCATAAGCCTTCGACACATCTATTTTCAAAGCAGCAACCCCTGTTTTTCCTTGCGTTTTCCTCCGAATGAAATGGTTCAATTCGAATGCAATTAAAGCATTATCCGTTAAAAGTCGCCCTTCAATAAACGCACTTTGGTTCTCAGAGATAATATCTTTCAAGCAAGGTTTCAATCTATTAGTCAGAACTTTTGATAATATTCGCATAAGAACATTACATAGAGCAATCGGATGAAATTCTGACATTTGCTTCGGATTTTTTATCTTTGGGATTAGGCAAATAAGAGTACGATTAACACCACTGGGAAGCTCTCCTGAAGAAATAAAATTCCTACAAAAGTGCACCACGTCGTGCTCCACAATGTTCCAATAAGATTGGAAAAAAGCTGGATTTAAACCATCTACACCTGGGCACTTCTCTGGATACATTGCAAAAACTGCTTGCTTGACTTCTTCATTTGAAACTTGCATCATAAGATCCATATTTTGAGCCTCTGAAACCTTACAGACCGACTCCCTTTCCAGTAAACCTTCGTGAATGTCCCCTGCTGTGAATAGATTCAGAAAATAGATTTGTGAATGTCCTTCACTTAAATCCTATAAAATCCAATATAACCCCCCGTGTGTATATAGATGATTTGATTGTCCTCCACAATCAAAAAATATATGCCCCTCCTTCTAGCGCCAATTATTAACGGAGGAATTTGGTGATAACAAATTTCGGAGGTTGCTGGAATAACGAATTACGAAAATAGGGTGTTTTGGGATTTTGGATGTTTGGGGCTGGACTTGAGAGGTGTCTCGATTTGTCTCGTGTATCGGATCCTTTTTCACGATGACTGCGTACCTTATATTTATAAGGATCAAGCCAACGCAGTTCTGTGAAATTGATTTATGTCTATCCCTTAGAGACTTTAGGGATAAACTTCGTTAATCTGGGTAATTACTGATTTTATCTGATTTAATCTTATCGTTGTGATATCTTCCTGATTTGAAGAATATCGTTTGGAGATATTTTCCGTTATTGATTGATTGAGATTGATTCTTTCCTTGTTTCAGGGAGAGGATAAAACTTAGCGATTAAGTTATAATTATTAATCTGAATTAATAATTAATAAATATTAGAAATTTGGGAGATTATTAGACATGCCAAAAATCTGGCATAACAGTTATCTTTCGATCATGGTTACAAGGGGTGAAGGGGAGGAAGAAAGATTTGCCGCTAGGCTACCAATGAATTCTTTTGTTTATTTTTTGTTTCTTGTCACTTTCATATTATATACTGTCTGCTAAATTGTTGATGCAAATTTGCTGTACAAATAATAATTGTGGAAGTACTGTATTTCCTACCACAACAAACTAAAATATTAATTTACAAAATTTAAACAAAAAACAAATAGAAGAAAGGGACACTTGAAAATCAGTCTATAGTTACTATTCCCTCTGTCCCGCCAGATAATATACATTGGGGACGGAGGCGTGGCACACATTTTAAGGTGCATTTTAAGGATAGTTCCATAATTTATTTTTCAAATTTTCTTTTTTTGTATAAAAATAAGTATGTTAAATTTTTATACAAAAAAAGAAAAGTTTAAAAATAAGTTATGGAACTATACTTATAGGAGCCTTAAAATGCGTGCCAAACAATGAAAAAAAACTGTATAGAATCTGGTGGGACGGAGGGAGTACTTTCTTTTGCCAACCTACTACATATTCAATCAATGTCTGATTTTTCTATGACTATCACTTCTACATGATTGTAAACCTGTGGTCCAAATTTCAACTTCTACACTAAATAGATCTAACTACTCTCCTCTATATTACAACAAAGGGAGGAGTGGGGGTATAACCCACTTTCTTTACTTCTGCCTATGTTTTTTTTGTATTATAGTAAGTAGTATAATAATGGTAGTAGTATTTGAGATTGATGGTGGTGGTGGAGTCCTGTGGTTGTAAAGTTGGTGGTAGGGTTCTCAATAGATTCCTGATCTGAGTTTCTGGTTTTACATTTCTTCATTAATCTTCTTCCTGTAAAAATTTAGCAGAAAAGCCGAAAGAAAAGTAAATATCGAAGACTGATAATGACAATGATTAACAGAAGAACCACGTAGGACATTTATACTAACGCACCTGGGTTAAGTAAGAAGCTTAAAGCCGGAGAATGGGAGTACTTGACTACATTTCAATGGCTCCATGAGTTGTGAATCTGTTAAAAATCCACTAGCTAGTGAAAAATTATAATACACAGGGATTCATTTGGAGGGAAAAAAAAGATTTTCTTCTGATGATATATTCTGGAATTTCAGCTGAAAATAGTATACTGCATGTACGTAACTGATGCTTTATTGATTAGTAAGTAGACTTAAGTGAATAACAATATGAGAACACATGTAAAATGATAAATACATTAATACACTTGGACACAAGATAAGCCGGTCGATATTTGTAACTTGATGATTTCGTTAACTAATCTTATTCAATCATGTTCCGAAGTTTTGATTCATTAAGTGAACGATCTCATCCAGTTAATATGCATAATAAAATGTACCTGGGAGCTTGGAAATAGCATGAATTGAGTGAAGCCATGTCGAGGGTAGAGCTAGCAGGAAGTACGGATGAAGTTATCAAATTATTGTTAGCAGAAGATGGTGAGGAATCAACGGTGCCAATCTTTTCTATGGCTGGTTCAGTTGTGTCTATGGAGAATGTTGTTATGTGTCCATCAGCAGCTTTCGGTGATGCAAATAGATTTTCAGGTAAACTCCGTTCCATGCTGTACATCAAATACTATTTTTTAATGTGTAAACAAAAAATAGTATTAAGCAATAACTTTGATAAAAAAGACTAAAATAAATTAGCACCAATTATCACGAAAAATTGCACTTTGGAATATATACTAAAAGGAGCCTGTTTACATGACCATGCAACTATAAATAGTTTAAGAGCATCTCCAATAGGGGTTGCCTAAGAAGTTGCCAAGTCCTATGTGGCATGGCACCCTTGGTTGCCCGCCTATTGGAGTATCAATGTTGCCAACAAGTTGCCAACCAAAGTTGCAAAAGTTGGCAACTTCCCCATTTAGTTAAAACACATACAATTCCCTAAAAATGTATTTAACTTTACCCCTTTTTATAGCTCTCATATTTTAAGTGTATTTATAAGATAATATAAAATTTATGTATGGGACCACATTGGCAACTTTTAAAGTTGACAACTATTGGAGTAGATTTGTAACAAAAATTGCCAATAATGAGATGGAGAAGAGAAGAAATAAAAAAATAATATATATGATATGTGGTAGAAGTTGGCAACTATATTGGCAACTTCTATTGGGATGCTCTAATACCTTTCATCCAAATCAATGTTTTCATCATGACGGGGGCTGGTATTTTCATTGCTATTTTCATCGCCTGGTGGATCTCTATCTTGATCACTTCCATTTGAAGCGTGCTGAATACTGGTGATGATAGTATTTTTGGTTCCATTTTCTATATGGAAACAAGAATATATACATCAATATTTTCCTCTCATTTAAAGTTTACTAAAAATACTGAACTAAGAGAGTACCTTCTGAAAACTCCGGACTGCTGCGATTTGAAGGCACAAAGAAACTTTGCTGAAAAAAATTGGGACTGTGTGCCGCAGATGGAAATGGAATGGCTGTACCGGGAGAGAAGGCTCTGTGATGTTTACTCTTCACATCTAGCAGCTGCAATTCCATTAACCTCCGATTCTGCAGTTCAATTGCGTGTTCCAGATCAGCTTGCTCCTCCAACTTCTTCCTCCAGAGTGTGTCTTGACTATTATACAACATCCTTGCCCCTAGAAATAATGTGGGAATTCCAGAATTGTAACTTGGCAATTATGTATTTTATTTAACAGTAACTTAAAAACTAAAAGCAGTTATACTTACCCAACTGCATATCAAAGGGGTCTCTTGAGTCTAAACCAGTTGGGCTACCACATGATAAAAATTCACTCCTCTCCATTTGTTGATGCTTCCTGAAAATCGTTAAAAAACATTACTATTTGTAATCATTTGATATGTGACAACTGAAGCCTGAAGCAACAATGTCCTCAATTCTCCAAGGAAGGCAGACCTGAATTTATCCGGAACTTTCCCCTTCTCTTTGTAAGGCTTAACAAGCACACGAGCATCACATACAAAATGAGGATTTCCTTTAGCAAGAATGAGCTTCACAGTATCTGGATAAACAAAGGTGACAAATCCAAACATACGCTTCTGCTGATATGGAATCCTCACATCTTGCACGGGACCATAAATAC
Source organism: Kitagawia praeruptora (assembly GCA_037693485.1). Classification (NCBI taxonomy): domain Eukaryota; kingdom Viridiplantae; phylum Streptophyta; class Magnoliopsida; order Apiales; family Apiaceae; genus Kitagawia; species Kitagawia praeruptora. The sequence continues at coordinate 136,757,753 of CM075351.1, read as the reverse complement.
TGAAACCAGATACCAACATTTATAAAATTTGTTAAAGAAGGTAATAGAAATGAAAAACACATAACCAGATCTAGATTATGACATAATAGATACAGAAAATCATATTTCTTTGGAAAGTAGTAAACCTGAAGTAAGTTGACACATCTTCTTCTCTAAATGTACTGTCAGCTGGGAAAGTCAAGTATATCTGTCTTGATTCTGGACTCAGTATCGGAAACTCACTCCTCTCAAACCTAGGAGATCGGCTAAATTTGTTAATTTCATCTCCCATCATTAGAGCTGCAGCTGCAGCTGCCCTGAAATACCATTCACCAAACATCTAAACCACCAAGAAAACACAGATACTACTTACAAAAGAAAAAAGATAAAAATTGCTACATAACTTACAAACTAATCAAATTAAATAAATTTAGGAGACTCGACCTTGGGCTATAAGAGAAACTAGAGCCTCCATTCATGAACTGAGAAGCTGCTGATTTTGACCTGAGAAGCTCATGACAACGCTCCATAATATCAATCTTATTTGGTGAGCCCACCATATTTGAATTTCCATCAGAATCAGATAGCCCACCATCATGAACAAATCTACAATTAGCCCCATTTTTACAATAACCTTTAGCAAAGTAAAGACATGGTTTCCAGCCAAATCCTTCACTTGGGTCTTCAGAATTCAAACAAGTATCACTCACAGAGCAACTCCTTCTGTGATTTACACCACCCCAACTCGAATTAAACAACCTAGCCTCAACATTACTATCCGGACTCGACACTAAATCTGGTTGTGTGTAGTAAAAATCATTCGAATTCGGGCCACCACTGAGAAAAGGCATTGGAGTTTCATCAATCAGCTCACTATTTTCTCCCTTTCCATAAAACGGAAGAGCTGACGAGTTCATGGTAGAGGATCCTATATTGCTCACTCCAGTAGGACTCTTATAGTGAGTTGGAAATGAATTTGGACTAAACACACCAGTAGGGTTTGGAATACTCAATGGAGATGGAAGATTAACACCATTAAAACCCCGAGAATTCTGACGACTAAAAGGCAAAGGAGAAGTTGGTGTAGAAGGTGATGATAATGGACTATTTTTCGATGAAAACAAACCAAGATCTTTCCTAGCTTTAAGTATAACAGAATGAAGTAAAGATTCAGGACCAAAAGCTAACCTTATCATTTCCTTCTCACCATGATCTTGAATTAACAGTAAACCTATAATTTTAGTAGCATTTTCAGGATCCAACTTCTGAATTCTTGAAAGAACAATCTTTGTTGCTTCATAAGAATCCATACCTTTTTTTTGGTGGGTTGGTAGTAGATTTCAACACCAACCCTTGAGAAATCAAACCCTCCAACTAGTTTTAGTAACTAAAAAGACTCAACTCACTTCAACTACAACTAGAAAAAATCAGACCCACCTAACAGTTGTTTCCCATTATCACTCCATGGCCCTATCTTTCTTTCCTTTTCTCTGCACAAAAACCCAAAAAAGAAAGCTAAACTAAAGTTCTTGAAAAAGTAGTATTCCATTTGAGAGAACGAATAGAAAGGAACCAGTCCAATATATACAGACACATTACTTACTTGTAATTTGTAAATATACATATTTCAAAAAATAAAATAAAATGTGAAATAATGATGCATTACCTTTTCCAAAAGCAGACAATCAGACATGTACAATGTATTATTAACTCAGACTCTATTAAATTTATAGAGGATGATAAACAAGAAAAAGAAAATGAAAATGGTAAAGAAAGCAACAAAAGTGATAATAATTCTACATTTACTTGTGTTTTTTACCCATATGGAAATAAAGATTTGTGAAAAATGTCATCACTTTCTCTGTAACCACTGCTGCTATATATATGATCAAAGCAAAAACCATTTATATGATACTTCACTTTCTCTGGCTGCAAGGTACACTCATGCACAACCACAGAAGCAGCAGTCTTTGGTCTTTTATGAAATTATTATACATGTATTTAATTCAAGGGGTCCGTTCCCTAGTAAACATTTGTTAGGGAACTGTTTCCCAACATATGGTTCCAGGACCGTCAATCCAACGGTCAACGGTCCTGATTTAAAAGAAAAAATTATACCGTACCGCAGAAACTTGGAGAAATTACAAAAATACCTTTACTGTTCACGTACCGCAGAAAGTTTCTGCGGTACGGTGAACAGTAGATTTTTTATGTGAAAACAGGGGGTATTTTTGTAATTATCCCGTACCGCGGAAAGTTTCTGCGGTACGGTGTAATTTTTTTTTAAACCCCAGTCATTGGATCAACGATCCAACAGTGTAGGAACCATTTGTTGTGTAACAGTTCCCTGGCACACGTGAAATTTACGTGATATCGTGTTTTATAAATAAATAATACGGAGTATATTATAAGTGATGACTACCTGTGTAAGACAGACTATTAAAATTAAAGACAACAAAGACCCGTCGAAGGAGGGCAGGGGAAGTGAATGAGTTTCGGGGAAGTGAATGAGTTTCGTACTTTCGCATCCATGTTACAAAATATACTACTTCGGTCCCAACTTATATGAACTAGTTTGACTTTCACAAGATTAAGAAAATGTAGTAAAAATAGAGTAAAGTAAGTTAAAAAGTGGATAAAGTGGTGGGAGCTATCAATAATTAATAATAGATTTGAGATAGTGGAGAAAAGTAGTGGGTGTAATAGTGTTTTTATTATTAAACTAGCATTTTGCTCGTACTTCGTACAAGACATCTTATTTAATTATAAATGATAAAACCAAAAATTTAACAAATTTGATTGATTTCTTAAAACATCTTATTTAATTTAAATTGACAATACCAAAAATTTAATAAATTTGATTGATTTCTTAAAAAGATATTGTATGCAATTATATAAATAATCAATTCTTAGAAAAATATTATATACGGTTATATAAGTATAAATAATGATATGCTAAAATTAATATAAAAAAGTAGCATACAATTCTATTTTAACAATGTTGAAAATTTATTTAATCCATCAAAATCTGCAATAAAAGTAATAAATATTTTTACAAATATTGTTCTCTAATTGTAAACAATAATAAATTGTCTTCATTATTCAAATGCGAAAATGATAATCCCTTCACCCCAATGGCTACAAAACATTAAATGGCTCCAAAACAATAAACCTCATATAATATCAAGAACATATTATATTAACTATGAGACCTTATAGTTAATATAATATGTAAATGTTGGAGAACAATGAGACCACATTTCAAGCAATTTTTAATTTTTTTTTGTTAATTTTTTTTATAAATGGATAGAGGGTAGAATTATAAGACTTTTGTGTAAAGATGCCCCTAGCGGGGCCGTTTAAAATAGTTTGAAATGTAGCGAATATGTGTGTTCTCACTGTTCTCATTTTAATTTTTTTTATGAACGGATAGAGGGTAGAATTATAAGACTTTTTTTTATGAAGATGCCCCTAGCGGGGCCCTTTAAAATAGCTTGAAATGTAGTGAATATGTGTGCTGAAATTGTTGAATTTTTATTTTATTGACTTTATTATATTAAAAGTATGTTCTTATTGAAACGAATAAAATAATTTGAATTTGAATATATTTTTAAACTACTTATTTTGATGGGTTGTTAATTTTTTTGTGATCAACTTAGAGGGGTGACCAAAAATAAAATTAATGGGAATACATAAACCCATTACCCACATTATGATAAACAATACCTATAAAATGGAAGTTGCTTATGTGGTTCAGGCTTGTTAATTACTTCAATACTTCATTAGCTTGATCATCACGTGGACCATCTTTCTTTTTATCACTTATGTTGCTGCTATGTAGTCTATCTGTAACTAACATCTTTCTTTTTATCACTTATGTTGTTGCTATGTAGTCTATCTGTAACTAAACATCTCTCTCTGCTTGTAATCTATATTTATAAATGCAAACTTCTTCTTGTATTGTATTTTGTTTTCAATATTTAAAATTATGTAACTGGAGGAGAAGAGAAAGGTTAGAGGTGCAATCGTAATACTACAACATTACTGAAAATAAGTACAATATCATAATAGAATTTTTTGTTCCAATTTAAATTGGGTCGCTCCAAATGCTGTGTAATGACAAAAAGGGCATTAAAGAAATAAAGAAGATTAAAAAATGAAGGATATTACTGTTTACCAAAAACACAGGTTGTTGTGGAATAAAACCTAGGTTACGAATCCGTATTTAATGCTAGGGTTCGGGAGCTTCGTGCTTTAATGGCTGTTTCCGTGTTCGAGACTAATCGGTCCTCACAGAGTGCCTACGTATCTCGTATTGAGAATCAAGCCAAAACGTAGTTCTGAGAATGAGGGGTCAGACCCTTTATATAGGCTGAGAAGCCCTAGAATCGTAGTAGAATTAGGTGACTTGGTGGGCAAGTCACCGCCTTGAGGAAGGTTCTAGACTCCTTCCTTGTAGGAGTCAGTTCCCATATCGAATTCTATGCCTTGGAGGCTAAGCTTGGTAAGAGTAATATCCTTATCTGACTCTTATTGCTGAGCTGGTTATTACCCTTAATATTAATTACGAAATTAATATCATAAATAGGGTTTGGGCCCATCTGGCGGGCCCCACGATTGGACCATTCTAGGTCTAATTAATGCCACATTAAATGTGTCTTTAGGGCTTACTTTTTGCCCATATCATTTGCCCCCCAACTTCTAGGAAAACTTATCAGGTTTTCCTTGAAGTTTTAACGGCCTCTTCCGAGACTTGGGTCAGGGTTTATTGCTCTTACGCGAGTATTTTCAATAATATCATCTTAATGTAAAGCGTGGAGCGACCAACGCGTTTACGACGATGTTGAATGACACTAAACTGTGTTAAACGGCACTGAACAGCGCTAAACAGCCTTAAACAACGTTTAAACAGTGTTAAACGATGTTAAACGGCATAATACGGCACTAACGGTGCTAACCTGCACTATTCGGTGCTAATCGGCACTAAACAGTGCTAATCTGCCTTAAACAACGTTTAAACAGTGTTAAACGATGCTAAACGGCTTTAAATGGTGCTAAACGACACTAAACGACACTAAATGGTGCTAAATAGCCTTAAACGACTTTTAAACAGTGTTAAACGACGCTAAACGGCTTTAAACGGCACTAAACGGCGCTAGACGACACTAAACGGTGCTAAACGATGTTAAACGACGCTAAAACGGCACTAAAACGGCGACCAGTTGACGTTTTTCTAAAACAGCGATCGGGGAAGGGTTGGAGGTCGGCCAAAGACCTCCTAGAGCAGGTGGTCGGCCAAGGGGTGGTCGACCATGCCTTCCCTTGGCATTAAATAGTGCAAAACGGTGCAAAACGGCACTAAACGGTTGACGTTTTCCAAAACGGCGGCCGAGGAAGGGTTGGAGGTCGGCCAGAGACCTCCTAGAGCAGGTGGTCGGCCAAGGGGTGGTCGGCCATGCCTGCCCTTGGCATTAAATGGTGCAAAACGGCACTAAACGGTGCAAAACGGTGCAAAACGGCACTAAACGGCCTCATCCCAGTACTGAAAATCACCCGAGATTTGCTGAAAAATTCGAGTTCTAGGACCACAAACTACCCGTGATCGGCCGGATCAATGGGTAGCTCGTGGTCGGCTGCACCGAGATTTGCCTCGTTTCACCGTGGTCGGCCAGCTGGTGGTCGGCCGCTTCGTGGTCGGCTGCTGTTCCCTCGGGCGCGGTGGTCGGCTGCTTTGTGGTCGGCTGCGGCCCTCCGGGTGTCGTGGTCGGCCGCTTCGTGGTTGGCTAGGAAACCCGAACCCAAAACCATTCGTGGTCTTTAACAAAAATCATGGATCTAGGGTCTAAAATCATCTGTGATCTTGAGGATCAAGGATCTTGATCTTGATCTCAAATTTTTATTTTGGTCATTCGTGACTTCTAGGATCAAGGATCTTGATCTTGATCTCAAACTTTTATTTTGGTCATTCTTGACTTCTAGGATCAAGGATCTTGATCTTGATCTCAAACTTTTATTTTGGTCATTCGTGACTTCTAGGATCAAGGATCTTGATCTTGATCTCAAACTTTTATTTTGGTCATTCGTGACTTCTAGGATCAAGGATCTTGATCTTGATCTCAAACTTTTATTTTGGTCATTCGTGACTATTATCATGGATCTAGGATCTAAATCATCTGTGATCTTAAAATTTTGGATCTCGGACCTAAAATCATTCGTGGTCTTAGAAAGTCTTGTGGTCGGCCAATCGGTGGTCGGCCGAAGCCCCTTGAATCATGGTGGTCGGCCAGCTGGTGGTTGGAGCTATGGAACCCGGATCCAAAATCATCCGTGGTCTTGGAAAGAATCATGGATCTAGGATCTAAAATCATCCATGATCTTGAAGATCAAGGATCTCGGACCTAAAATCATCCGTGTTCAAACGGCGCTAATCGGTGCTAAACGGCGCTAAACGGTGCTAGCGGCACTAACAGCACTAAATGGTGCTAACGGCACTAAACAGCGCTGAAAGGCACTAAACGGTGCTAGTCGACGCTAACGGCACTAAACGGTGCTAAATTTAAATTTCGGCTTCGTTCGTGCCTTGGCTCAGGATTGAAAATCAGTCTTGGTATGTTGATGGAGGTGTTTGTTATGCCTTGAAGGGTTTCGTGAACCTTGAACTCAAATGACTTATTTCTTAATCTTCGTGACCTTCCGGGCTTTAACTTGTTTGCTGAATCCTTGGTCTTAAGGTTATCATCAACCCTTGACTCTCATCCTTGTGATGAAATTCTTTAGTTCTTACCTCATCCTTGTTTCTCATGGAGGAGTTCTTCCTTCTCGGTTGATCATTCAGGTAGTTCACTTGATCCTTAGCGCTTGACCTTAGGCCTGGTATGCCTTTGTTGGTTTTCAACCCTTTAGCTTGATTCTAGGTTTCCAACTTTATTCTTATGCTCATATAACCTTTCTTAGGTCTCAACTTGACTGACGACTCTTGATTCGAGTCCTTAAACTCAAACGACAAGCTCGATTGGAGGCAGACAGCCTTGTTGGCCATCAATGCTTAAATTTTGTGTCGGGATTTGAGATTCAAGATTTTAAGTATGGAATGACAAAGGACCTCTTATCTCAACATTCTCACTAATAGTTTCTGTGCTTTAAAGGAATTATCAGGGAGCCAACCAGTCTCAAGATGAGCTTTGAGAGGGTCTATCCTTCCGCTTACATCAACTGGTGCTACCAATTTCGAATCGATGGTGGGGTCTTCAGGACCTGGAAGTAAAAACTCTCTAGGCTCTATTTTCTATCTCAGAAGAGGTGAACTTAAATAGGGCATCGGCCTTAATGTTTTCATTTCTTGGAATGTGCTCCTCATAGCGCTCATCATACTGAGTCATAACAGCCTTCACAACTCTCAAATACTTTGTCATAGTTTCATCCTTAGCTTCAAATTCACCATTCACTTGCGAGACTACCAGTCTTGAATCTCTAAAAACTTTGAGGTTCTTGACCCTCAGTATTCTGGCCAAGCCCAATCCGGCTATCAAGGCTTCATATTCAGCTTCATTGTTGGTAGTAGGAAAATTCAACTTCAAAGCATACTCAACTGTGAACCCATCGGGGCTTTGCAAAACCAAACCTGCACCACTAGATTTTGTTTTTGACGCTCCATCAAAATAGAGCACCCAATATTCCTTCTGATCAGCTACAAGTTCTTCATGTTTATCTCCACTTTCAGGGGTGGTTACTATCTCCTACCCCCCGACTTCTTGGTTGTTAATGGTGCATTCAACCACGAAGTCAGCCAATGCCTGAGCCTTGATGGCTGTCCGAGGCTTATACTTGATATCAAACTCCCCAAGCTCTATGGCCCACTTGATTAGCCTTCCTCTGGCCTTTGGGCTATGCAATATGTTCCTTAACTGCTGGTCCGTCAGGACTTCAATTTTGTGCGCCTGGAAGTACGGTCGTAGCTTCCTCGAGGCCGTTATCAATGCCAATGCAAACTTCTCTATGGTCGAGTAATTCAACTCAGCCCCATGCAAAACCTTGCTCACATAATAGATAGGTTTCTGAATCTTTTTCTCTTCTCGAACAAGGACAACACTCAATGCTTGTTCAGATACCGCCAGGTATAGGTAGAGAGTCTCCCCAGGACTTACTTTGGCCAACAACGGGGCTTCAGCCATGTACTTCTTCAGCTGCTCGAAGGCCTCTTGGCTCTCTGTAGTCCACTCAAAAAATTTCACTTTCTTTAAGGCCTGAAAGAAAGGCAAGCACTTATCACCAGACTTGGAGATGAATCTCCTTAGGGCCATAACTCGGCCAGTTAGCTTCTGTACATCTCGTATGGAGCGGGGTGGTTCCATATCCAAGATCGCTTTGATCTTATCAGGGTTGGCCTCTATGCCTCTCCTCGAAACCATCAATCCCAAAAATTTTCCTAATCCAACGCCAAAAGCACACTTGGCTGGGTTTAACATCATCTTGTAGTGCCTCAGCACTTCGAATGCCTCTCTGAGGTGCCTGATATGATCTGCCTTGCATAGGCTGTTGACCAACATGTCATCCACATAGACTTCCATGGTTTTTCCAATCAGATTGGCGAATATATTATTCACCAATCGTTGGTAAGTAGCTCCTGCATTCTTTAGACCAAAAGCCATAACAAGATAGCAGAAAACACCAAAGTCAGTTATGAAAGATACCTTTGGGATGTTATCCTTGTGCATCTTAATCTGATTGTAGCCACTGAACCCATCCATGAAGCTCAACATCACATGTCCAACTGTGGCATCTATCAACATGTCAATCCTTGGCAGAGGAAAACAATCCTTCGGATACGCATCATTCAAATCAGTGAAGTCTATACACATCCTCCACTTTCCATTTGTTTTCTTGACCATCACAGGGTTAGCCAACCATCCAGGGAACTCAATTTCTTCAATAAAACCAGCTTCCAAGAGCTTGTCAACTTCTTGCTTAATGGCCTCTTGCCTTTCAGGAACAAAGTTCCTCTTCTTCTGCTTTATTGTCTTTCATTTAGGATTGATATTCAATTTATGAGTTATGAATTGGGGATCAATCCCTAGCATATCAGTTGCTGTCCAAGCAAACACATCACTGTTCTCTTGTAAGAATGCTGTCAACTTGCCCTTCAAGGGGTTCCTTTAATTGGCTTTCAGGCTATGCAATATGTTTCTTCAATGGGTGGTCCATCAGGACTTCAACATTTCTCTTGGTTCCATCTTTGTTTCTTATTTTTCTTGATTCTAGGTCAAGGATTCAAGGTTGATTCCTCGATTTAGATTTCAAATAAGACAATCATGTGGGCTTCTCGCCTTTTAAACTCTTTAAAACGAGAGTTTGCTTGAACTTCTTGATCATTGTTTAAGGTTCTCTATTGGTCTTCTACCTTAGATTCTCCATCCAAGTCTTTTAAGGTTCTCTATTGCATGGCTTTGATTGCCACATGTCTTTTATCTCGGGTCCTTCAAGTACTCGAAACACTTATTTGGTTGTGCTGTAACCTAACTCTCGACCCTTCAGAGTTTTATTTATGCGTTTGTTTGTTTCCATTCGTGTATTCTTTTATTTTCGGTACTTGGGTCATCTTTGACTTACACACATCAGGTGCTTGGTACATAAATAAAAACATAGAATGAAAAGCAAACTTACATTAATAACTTAAATGGGGTCAACCCTTACATAGAGTACTATTCCCCTACTCGGAGCGACATGCTCTGCATGGTTTCATCGAACCTTATTTCTACTTCTACTAGATAAATATGAAGCTAAGTCCAACTTTGCAAGGCTAGGCCTGCATGGCTTGATTTTGTTTTTGATGCTCCCTCAAAATAGAGCACCCACTACTCCTTCTGGTCTCCTCATTCTTATTCTGCAGTTCACTTCCTGCTTGGGGTACTATCTTTTGCCCCCCGACTTCTTGGTTGTCAATGGTACATTCAACCACGAAGTCAGTTGACGCCTTAGCCTTAATGGCTGTCTGAGGCTTATGCGTGATGTCCTCTGTTGGCCTTTCTTGGTGTTCCTTATCACTGCGGGCATCCATGTCTTCAATCGGAAGGACTTGCCCCCCGACTCCTTCAGGCCTTAACGAGGCTACATATCAGCTTCGTGCCATCTTTTGATCACCTTTATGTTCTCCAACACCATTCCTGGTTGGGAACTTGATCTTCGTATGATAAGTTGAGGCAACAGCCTTGAATGCATGAAGTCCAGTCCTCCCGAGGATAGTATTGTACATTGAAACCGCCTTGATTACCAGGAAGTTCAACATCTGGGTGGCCTCCTTTCCTTGGGCTCCTGTCCAATAGTTACAGGCAACTGAATAGTCCCTTCAATTTTGGATTCTACTCCATTAAATCCATGTATAGGCATGTTATTGGGGGTCAACTGAGAATCATTGTACCCCATCTTCACAAATGCATCATGAAATAGAATGTCAACGGAAGCTTCATTGTCTATCAAGACTTGCTTCACCTCTGAGTTTCCAATCACTGAAGTTATGACCAACGGGTCGTCATGGGGGAACTTCACCCCTTCCAAGTCTGAGTCATCAAAACCAACTATTACTTCAGTTTTTGCATGCTTCGGGGCCTCTCCTACGATGTGCATCACTTCTCTAGCATAAGCCTTCCGAGAATTCCTTGTTGTGCCGGCCGCAATCGGGCCTCCTTAGATCATGTTGATTACTGGCCCTCGGGGCTGTGGGTTGCGATCTTGATCGTCATCCCTCCTATCATACTCTCTTCTCTGATTACCACGGTCTTCACCCTTAGTGAAGTGGCTCAGTTTCCTTCTACGAATCAAAAACTCGATCTCATCTTTGAGTTGCTTGTAATCATCAGTGTCATGCCCCACATCTCTGTGGAATCTGCATTACTGATTCTTGTTTCTCTTTACGGGATCACCCCTGAGTGGCTTCGGCCATCGGAAATCCTTATCCTTCTCAATGTCCAACAAGATTCGACTCCTAGGAGTATTCAACCTTGCATACTCAGTGAACCTTGGTCCTTGGTTCTTCTTAGGGACATAGTCGGAGTCCTCGCTAGTTCGGGGATACTTGTCCCTAACATCATACTCCTGGTCATCATACTCATGGTCTTGCTTTCGCTTCTTGGAGTCGTTGTTACCTTTGTCATTGCCTCATGTGGCTTCCTTCTTCATGCTATCCTCAGCCTTGATATATTTGTCAGCCATTCGCTGGAGCTCGGCCATGTTTTCAGGAGGATGCTTTGCTAATGACCTTTTAAAGAATAGATCAGTAGTTCTATGTTCTAGGGCTACCATGGCCACCTTATTCTCCAAATCCGTGATATTCAATGTCTCCTTAGTGAACCTCTTGAGGTAATCTCTCCGGTTTTCGTTCTTCCCTTGCACTACATACATGAGGGATGCCGAACTTTTCTCATGAACTCTCCCGCTAATGAACTGGCTGACAAAAGCGGCGCTCAACTCCTTAAAGAGCCAATCGAATTCGCAGGTAGGCGGCTATACCATCTTTGGGCCATGCCCGATAGAGTTTGAGGGAACGCCCTACACTTCAAGGCATCACTTGCAGGTTGTAGCAACAGTGCGTTCGAAAACGTCCTGACATGACTTGCGGGATCACCCGTTCCATCATAAACCTTTATAGTAGGCAACTTAAACTTCCTAGAGATGTGAGCATTCATCACCTCCTCGGTGAATGGTGGTGTAGGATCATCATGATCTCCTAGCTGCATCAACTCTTTGGGGTTACCCTTAGGGGCCTCTACCCTAGTTGCTCTTCCTGTTGGGGGCATCAGCCCTTCTCTACCTCGTTGGAGGCCTTTCCCAATCAAACAAAAAGGAATCTTTCTTGTATTTGGGGGAGGTCGATTCTGATTCTGACCTTGGTTCTGTCTTTGCTGCTCCCTTTCTATATCGTCCTTTAGCTTTTAGATCTGGGCTTCATAAGCCTTGATTCTCTCAGCGGCTGTCATAGGGGGTCCATCATGGATTCGTCGAGTACGCCTTATAGGCTCCTTGCTTGGATGTCGCCTCCTCGGGGCTTGATCACTATCGTCATCCTCAGATGAAGAATCATTAGTATAAGGACTAGAGTAGTCATAATATCCTTGATCAGGACCAAAGCCTCTAAAGTAAGGAGGGTGATACGGTTCATGTATCTGCAGGGCATGGCCACTTGGCCCAGCACCTCGAGTATTCGGAGGGTAGTTAGGCAACTCGTATGTCGGATTCGTACTTTTAGGGAGATCTGTATTAGAGATCTGCACCCCCGGAGGTAGTGGATGATTGACAATGGGAGAGACCACCATCTGAAGGGGGTTGGTCTCCTCGTTTGGATGGATAATCACGGGTAGAGTTTTCTCATCATGGGGAGACGTCCCTATAGATTGAGAAACTTGAGGTTGAGTGGTCGTCCCTGTTGATGGGGGTGCATACCCTTGTTTAGTAATGACGGGTGGAACAGAGGTGACAGTGGTAGCCTCGGTTGAGACTGGTGTCCTTCATGTTTGAACCATGGTTGATGTTGTCGTCCCACATATGGCGCCAAATGTTGTGGAATAAAAACTAGGTTACGAATCCGTATTTAATGCTAGGGTTCGGGAGCTTCATGCTTTAATGGTTGTTTCCGTGTTCGAGACTAGTCGGTCCTCACAGAGTGCCTACGTATCTCGTATTGAGAATTAAGCCAAAACGTAGTTCTGAGAATGAGGGGTTAGACCCTTTATATAGGCTGAGAAGCCCTAGAATCGTTAGAATTAGGTGACTTGGTGGGCAAGTCACCGCCTTGAGGAAGGTTCTAGACTCCTTCCTTGTAGGAGTCAGTTCCCATATCGAATTCTGTGCCTTGGAGGCTAAGCTTGGTAAGAGTAATATCCTTATCTGACTCTTATTGCTGAGCTGGTTATTACCCTTAATATTAATTACGAAATTAATATCATAAATAAGGTTTGGGCCCATCTGGCGGGCCCAACGATTGGACCATTCTAGGTCTAATTAATGCCACATTAAATGTGTCTTTAGGGCTTACTTTTTGCCCATATCACAGGTCTCCGCAAGAAGCTCACTTATTCAATTTTATCTTCAAATAATGTATGATTACAAATTATAACAATCACATTTTCCACTGGCTATTCTCTCTCAGAAAGCCAACTAAACTGAAAAAGGAAAAAGTTAGTGCTTTTATATTTTAATATGGAGCTCAAGTGAAAGTGCCAAATATGAGATCATATATGAAGTGAAATTGAACTCGAGTAAAGAAGATATTTAGAGCATAAATAAGAGCAATGTTGCCTGACCCAGAGGGTGAGGCTTGTGACGTGGGTCTGAGCTTCTAAGTATGCTATTCCATAGTCCCTTCGGAGACATCCGATAAAAAGTATGTTATACCATAAGACCTTCTGGTACGTAGCATGTCTACCCCATGAACCTTAAGTTGAACAAATCCATAAAGAACATAAACTTGCTTGAAAACAAAATAATGTCTATAAGTATCAAATTGAGTCCCAAGATTATTTACAAATAACATGGTCTGTACTGTGTCAATGTTATTAACTGGTAATCTTTCCAACTACCTTTGTTATTATGACATGTAAAATCGAAAATTGAAAGGCCAAGCAAATATTTTAAAGGTACCTTTCTGGTGTCCTGTATATTATTATAACATCGGGTAATTCATTAAAACCTTAATTCTTAAATTTCAAACCAAAATCAAAACCAAACAAATATTATCCTGTTTAATTTTTAATACTGTGAAATCAATAAAAACTTAACTCTTATGGCCAAACTAAAAACCAGAACCAAACATATATGACCCGTACGGAGGTCTAGTACACATACCTTAACCCTACTTCAAGGGGTTGAGATGTTAATTTTGGTGAAAAATCCAACTTTCAAATCTGAAAAGTGCAAACATGCGTCAAAATCCAGCAGTGTGAAGATTTGAGCGGCTTGGACTTGAAGGTGAAAAATGACAGAGATAGATTTGAGTAATGACAAAAAGGAGAATCAAAGAAATAAAGAAAGATAAAAAAAATAAAGGATAATAGTAGAGGTTTAGATTTGGGTCGATCCAATTGGGTTACTCCAAATGTTGTGTAATGACAAAAAATAGTATATGTTTAGATTTTGGTCGATCCAATCTAAATTGGGTCGCTCCAAATGCTGTGTAATGGTAAAAAGGGGCATCAAAGAAATAAAGAAGATTAAGAAAATGAAGGATAATAGTATCGTTGACGGAATTCGAACCTTGAAATTTTAATAAATAAATTTAATCATGTAACATATTTAATCATCAGATCTAACAGTTCTAATTTTAACTAAAAATCTAACAGATATTATTCGTTGTATACGAATTTTTATTATATTTTGTTAGTGGTTAGAAGATATGATGTCATATTTTTGGGTATGTAATTAGTAAATAAATTTAATCATGTAATAAATTTAATCATTAGATCTAACAGTTCTAATTTTTAACTAAAAATCTAACGGATATTATTCGTTGTATACGAATTTTTATTATATTTTGTTAGTGGTTAGAACACTACAAGAAAAACGCCTATCAGCGACCGAATGCCGTAGCTAATGAACATCAGCGACCGAACGCAGTAGCTAAGGCTAGTCGGACAAAAACTGGTAGGTGATAGTCAGTTTTGCGACGCATACACTACGCCATAAATGGGCTATCGTTACATTTTTTTCAGGGATGTTGCTAGAATATGTTACCTTAGCATGTTACTTTGGACCTAACATAACATTTTGTATTTTGTGTTACCTTAGCCACAAATGTGATGTTACCTTATCTTTAAAGTGTTAGATGTTAGCAACATACATGATATGTTACCTTAGATCATTAATAAACTCAATTTTGAATTTTTTAACCAAAAAATTGTTTAATTATTTAAAAATCACATTTACCTTTATTATATTTCATTTGTTTAAAAAGTAAGAGTTTACCAATCGAATGAGGTCTTTTTAAATATCAAGGTATTTAATTGTTATAATTTTTTAGGTTGTATTTATTTATTTATTAAATGTAAAATGGATATTATAAAAAACAAAACAGAAAAATAATTGTAAAGTAAAAACTGGAAATTATTTTGTGTAAAATAAAACAGCGGTTCGCATTGAAATGTTTTAGCGGCCAATTGTCCCGCCTGTCTGAAATCATTACACTTAAACAAAATAATCTTTCGCCGCCTCACACTCTCATTCTCTGGCTCTCTCTCTCGTAAATCTTGTCTAAATTACTATCATTCTCTCTCTCTCTCTCTCTCTCTCTCTCTCTCTCTCCCCCTCCCTTGTAAACCTCTCTCTCTCATAAATCTTCTCTAAATTAGTCGGTGCTCAATTGAATATATCCCTCGGTTTGAGGCTTCAAATTGAGCTTCTTCAATTTAGGGTTTTTTCTTGAATTTGTTCACTATTTTGAGTTCAATTGGTTCACTACTTTAACTAATTGTTGTTTACTTTTAATTTCAGACCTTCTCCAGCTTGGGCTTTCGATTTAGGGCTTCGATTAAGTGGATTTGGGGCTACGATTCGTAAGTATTACCCCCTTTCTCTCCTTCATCCTTCGATTATTTGTATGCATGCATCTGTTTGTATGTATCTGTTGTGGTGTTAGTTTTCAATTATTTAGTTTCTTTTTTTAAAAAAAATATATAAGGTTTTCAAAGCTGTTATGTGGCTGTGGAAGGAGGTGTTGTATTACTGGTTAGATTATATTTGTTTTTCATATTTCCAGGCAAGCATGATTCTCACACACATGCTACAACTAAAGGCTTGAGAACACGAGGTATCCTCTAGGCTATTTCATACTGGTATATCTCTCTACCTCTCTGCACAAAATTTAGTCAGTGAGTTCCGCTGGAAAAACAAAGGAATCGAGGCCTGAGTGGAAAAAATTGAGAGGTAGGAGAAAGGAATGAGGGAATGGTACATATGATTTACAAGCTTAAGGGTATGTTCGGATAAAAATGGGAAAGAGGATTGATGTCTACATTTGATCAACATAGAGTGTACCAAGGTACTTTATTTGTTCAACATAGAGTGCACGAAGGTACTTTATATGTACAAACTTGGATACTTTTAGGATAAAAGTATAAATAACCATTAGAAATATGCAATCTAAACCTTCAGTTTTCTGGGGTCACTTAAATTGGATTAGAATATTGGACATCTTTTTACTTTTTGCACTGGTTCCAATTTTCAAAATATGTAGTCATGTACATCTTTAACTGGAGTTTGAAACCCTGAGGGTTAAAAAATATTCTAGAGCTGTGTGACCCCATTTTAACTCTAGTAAAAAGATGATGTTGGATTGCAGCTAATTATAAAACAAGCTACACAGCTTAGTGATTATATGTATATAACAACCTAGTGGAAGTCCA
Source organism: Kitagawia praeruptora (assembly GCA_037693485.1). Classification (NCBI taxonomy): domain Eukaryota; kingdom Viridiplantae; phylum Streptophyta; class Magnoliopsida; order Apiales; family Apiaceae; genus Kitagawia; species Kitagawia praeruptora. Next base: position 136,741,389 of record CM075351.1, on the reverse strand, counting down.
TCTTGCTCTGATAATTATCTTGAAATATGAGCGATAGTACTATTACTGTTAACAGTTGTACTTGGTGTGCCAAGATGGTTACGGAAGACTATACTGTGGACTTGAATAAACCCCTTCTTTTCCAGGTAACATGCCCGTTCTTTGCTTTTAAGTACTATCTTTGTTGAGTACGGATGTTCATTGTCATGCTGCATATGTTATTGTCATAATTTGGTTAGAGTGCCATTTCAACTACATACTTCCATTTTTCTACATGTACTGATTCAAAATTTAGAATCCACCAGCAGTGTCTCGAACCAGCTACAAATTAAGATTTATTAATAGCAGAATTCTTACAAAAGATATACTGTCTCGAGGCTAACTAGTTCTACTAATGTGCATTGCAACAGAAAAAGACTGGGATGATATCAAGTTTGGAGTGGACAATAAAGTTGACTTCTATGCTATTTTCTTTGTTAAAGATGCTGAGGTGGTGCATGAATTGAAGGCCTACTTAAAAAGTAATTTTTTTGTGAAATTAGGAACTCAGACTATCGTCATCAAACCAATGTATACTATTTCAGTTCTAACTAAACTCATATTTTCATGAATTTTTTGATAGGTTGTGGTGCGGATATACATGTTATTCCAAAGATTGAAAGTGCAGATTCCATACCGAACCTGCATTCTATAATTGCTGCATCTGATGGGGTATATTCTATATTCATCGTTTAAATTTGCCTTTGAGCTGAAACTTTTTAGCATGGGGGCTTTGCTGGCAGTGCATAAACAATACACTCATGTAACTCATCACTTTATAAGAAAATATATTAAGCACCTTGCTTGATCTCTTGTGTTAATGTTTACCCTTTTGTGCATTTCCTTAACTCTCTGGGATAAAGTTTTATTATGCTGCTCTTTTAGGCCATGGTTGCTAGAGGAGATCTTGGTGCTGAACTTCTAGTTGAGGAGGTCCCATCATTGCAGGTATAACTACAGTTGCTATATTTAATGGCTAGAAGTGAGCATATAGAGTGATACATGTTAAATTCACTCTATACACATAAATTGACTTTTCTGTACCACAGGAAGAGATAATTAAGTTGTGTCGTAGTATGGGAAAAGCGGTTATTGTGGCAACAAATATGCTGGAAAGCATGATTGTTCATCCGACGCCGATGCGAGCTGAAGTATCAGACATTGCGATAGCTGTTAAAGAGGGTTCTGATGCAGTTATGCTTTCTGGTGAAACCGCCCATGGGAAGTAAGTCACTTTGTATGAATCTTCTCGTTGTTGGGACAGTGATTTGCTTGTAATTGCTAGACCTGTTCATGCCAGGGGAAACCAATATAATAGAAGCTACCATACTATGTTTGATTGAATTTTCTCCATTTGTAATCTTTATCATGCATATGAGGAATTTCTGGGTTTCATGAGATCCTAATCATGTGGAAAAAAACATATGAAAATATTGGTAGGTTAGTTTAGAAGATATGTACTACCGTTGTGTTTAATGACCAGAGATTTTTCCACGTTGCATTTGTTGATCATCTTTCTTACTACTTCTACAATCGTATTTAAACAGCCAGGGACTTTGGAGAGTCTCGACTTTTTTGAATTCATTGAATTTTGAATGCAAAGAAATGTACCTTTCTAATACTGAAGTTACACAATTCATGAATTTACTGTCTGCAGATTTCCATTGAAAGCTGTCCAAGTCATGCATGCAGTTTCCCTGCGGACTGAAGCAACTATTGTTGGTGGGGAAACACCTCCTAATCTAGGAAAATCATTTAAGGTAAGTCCGTTTTCTGCTGTCACTTCCACTCTTTTACATAACTCAACACCTATTTAAATTATAATATATTTGATAGCAGTACTAATGCATAGTTGCATGCTCAATGCTGTGCTTTTGGACAGAACCATACAAGTGAAATGTTTGCATTTCATGCCACAATGATGTCTAACAATCTGAAGGCCTCGATTGTGGTGTTCACCAGAACTGGTTCCATGGCTATCCTTCTCAGCCATTATCGACCTTCTGGAACCATTTTTGCCTTTACAAACATGTAAGTTTTAAGACTTTATCTTTATCCAAATAGCACTTGAAATATAAAGTTAATTACGGCTTTAAATTTAAGTACTTGGATACTTTGATCGTGCATATATATTATGTACACCATCTGCAGTCATATGTACACCATCTGCAAGTAACTTCTTTGTATTGTAGCATGTAGGCCATTTTCTTATTATGTTTTTGCAACATAGATACTTGCGCAGTCGAGAACTTGCTACTTCCTTATCATTCTTATGATAAAAGATGATGGTTAGGATTTTCATTAGTGATAAAAGACCTATGTCATTGATACAAATCTTGTTATTTAAACCGTGTGCGTAAATTTTTAATTCTTATTATGCATGCCTTTAAATAACTTGTAAGGATTAACCTTGTTCAATAGTCCTGTCCCGTTTCTTAATAAATCTTCATAGAAACTTTGATTTCCATATGCTCATAGAAACTGAAAATTTCAGATGCTTATTACATTTGTTATAGCATGCTGATCATAATAAATCTACATACAAAAATTTAATGTTTATTTTCTTCTACAACATATATACAGGGATACCAATTTTGGACACAAATTGATGATGAAGGGTACTTTTTAATCGAAGATGTCCGAGTTGGGAACTACACAGCTTGGAGACGTTATGATGTAGTTATGATGTTTTGAGTTGGAGACGTTAGTAGTAATGTAGTTGGTGGATTATATTGTAGTTGGTGGATTATGTATTGGCTAGTGACCTGTTTTGGATTATGCAATGTGTTGTATTTGGAAATGAATAGCAGGTTTAATTTGGGATGCATAATATTTGTGTGTAATTTTGTTAAATTTTTTCTCGAAAAGATGTTACCTTAGCTAATGGAAATGTTGCTACATAAAAGCTAATGTAACATAAAAGATGTTACACTAGGTCATACAATGTTACCAACAAAAGTGGGTCCCACAGTGGGGACATTGTGGCCCCCACTATGGTCCTCATTGTGGTCCCACTGTGGATCCCACTATTTTTAAAAAGAATCTAAGTCTCTAAGGTAACATATATATTAAGTTACCTTAGGGATCAAATATGTTACCTTAGACACCTAAGGCAACATAAAACTGCATGTTACCTTAGGGATCAAAGATGTTACCTTAGACACCTAAGGCAACATGCTGAGAGCTATCACCAGAAAAATGTTACCTTAGCTACTTTATGGGTCTAAGGTAACATATAATGTACCTGCTGTAACATTTTTTTGGTGTTACCGTAGGCTGTTTATGGTGTAGTGATAATAGCGACCGCAAGTTCAGCGACCGCCATTAGCGACTAGGCGGTCGCTAATCCTAGTCAGCTTTGATCTACCAACAGTACACGTGTCAGCGACGAATTCTGCTACGGTATTCGGTTGCTAATATTCGCGACTAACTTTAGCTACCGTTTTTTGTCGCTATTATTAGCGACTACTTTCTGCTACCAATTTTTGTCGCTATTGTTAGCGACCACTTTCAGCTACAGAAGTCCGTCGCTATTATTAGCGACCACTTTCAGCTACAGAAGTCTGTCGCTATTGTTAGCGACTAACATCAGCTACCGATTTCTGTCGCTAATTTCAGCTACCAAATACAGCTACGATTTTCGGTAGCCAACATTTGCCGAACATCAGCTACCGCTTGCGGTCGCAGATACATTATTATAGTGTCGCAGATACATTATTTATAGATACACCTGTTTTACCAATTTTCAAACAAATTGTAATAAATATAAATATTCCTATTTTTGTCAATTTCAACACAAATGTAATAAATATAAATATTTTGCTAACCAACAAAATCCAAGTACTCAAATCGAATAAATTAAAAATTTCACATCATCCAAAATATTCAACATTTTTTCCTTAACAACCACAACCATATGTTCGAGTATCGTTCAAGTACGACATTACAATAAAAACACAAGTGCTACGAAAATAAACTAAGGTCCTCCAGAGTCTCCATCCCGATCATGATGTTCATGATGTGATCCCTATAATTAACAAGACAATAAAACAGGTTACCTATACATGGTAAACAATAACAACAAACTAAATAAGCAAATTCAAGAAAAAAATGCTGCATCTTAACTTAAAATGCACTATAGTTGCTCTCACTAAGTAAACACTAAACACCACAATTTTAATAGATAGAACTGTCTCTATTAGATTGCAAATTACGACTAGTGTAAGTGAAAATTTATATTGTGATGCATATAGAATTTATTGTAATTCTATATGCAGATATGTAAATTGACTACAAAGTCACAAGAAAATGATTTTAAATCCTTGTTTTAAGTTGCAGAATGCCAAAGCTTGGTCACAAACATTATCCAAGTATTAGACTCAAATGGCATGTCTCTTCCATAGAACTACTAATCACGGACTACCAGTCTAGTTCCCATTTTCCACTACCTTCCCATTTTATTGGTGTTAAATTTGAAACTTTCTGAATATGTAGTGACCAACTTGATATTTAAACCGAATACAAATATATACCCTGATAGCTCTGTCATGGCCAAATGTATAACAAAGTAGTTTCCTGTTTTCCTAAAAGCGTTTAAATAAAAGCAGAAAACATATTTAGATTAAGAGAGTTCAGTCGGTTAAACTGCTTAAGATTTGATTACAACTAGAAACACAAGATTCACAAACTAAACATTCAATGTTACAGTCAAGGTCCACACACAAAGGGAAAAACAAGAGGAATCCCATTTTTTTCAGAAAGAAAAGTTACATGCCATGCCAGTAATTTAATATGCAGATAACCAAATAGAAATGCCTAAGAGTAAATGGTTTTCGAATTAGTTTAATATACCTGGCTGCCATCACCTCGCTGCGAAGATGCTGCTGCCTCTGCCACGGCACGAGCTAACTCGTCAGGACCCAAAGCCACAAGATGCCCAGCAAGTGTACGAAGAAGCTCACGATCTTGACATATAGCTCTTACATAGTCAGCCGGACTATGACTAGGTGGTTGACTCGACGACTGTGACGACTGAGAGCTGCCCGAGCCACTAAATGACCCACTGAACGATGGTCGACGTCGTTGACCCTGAGATTTTACATAATTCTTCTTCACAACAGAAGCTCTCTCCCATAACTCCTGGTCAATGTGTGGACGCTCGGTGCCCTCAGGATAGCGTTCATCAAGTAAACGTCGATAATCATCCTATCAGAATAATTAAATAGTTAAAAATAAAGTCACATGGATTAAAAAGTTATTTTTCGAAACAATGTATTATTGCAAAAGATATAAAGTATAATTCAGTAAAATCCTAGAGAAACTTAATAAAAAAATGTCAAAGTTGTACCGCTATTTTCTGCGCTTCGGGGATACCATCACGAGTGGACACGTATACCTCCAACCAGTCGATAGGAGTGCCCTCAGACTCAGACTCCTATAAAAAAAACATTACATCATTAGTTCCAGGTAAACATCATTAGTTTCAGCAATCTTTAGGGCATAGTTACACTTGCATACTGAGTCAAGAGTCAGAAACATTAGGCTTCTACTAACTGTTCTACACTTTTACTATTAGAATACTGGACTGACACAAACTTGTAGATTTCAAACCTATTCTAAAGTGGGTACAGGACTTGTAAATTTCTGCAGGTTTCGTTGTTTTCAGTAAGCTTTTTCATTATAATAGCACCCCCGACACACGCAACATTATCACATACTGAAAACTGCCGAGGCTACATGCTACCAAAAACTTTAAGAGCCACATCCAGCAGTATAAATAGTAATGTTAGTGCAAGTCAGTCAAGAGTGGGTTTGCATTTATAATTTTCTTTTAGTTCTTAACAAGAAGCATTCTCCAACTATTTTTTACGTTCATTACTATATATACTTTGCTTGTGCATAATAATAAACTACACAGAAATCATAATACTATGTGATTATAGGAATAGTTAATCACCAAAGATTGTTTAAGACTAAAAGATAGGGTGTGACCAACTTCTTGCCTATCTACTCTTTCTTTATATTCAGTCACGGCATTTGACCCGTAGCATGAAAGTCTTTCATATTGCCACCAAATGTAATACACAATTTGTTGGGGATGATTCTTTGCTGTCAAAACTGTAACATTGGACATTGCCTTTGTATGATCAGGCACTGATGCAACAACTTTTATGCATATATTATGAGTTTATAGTAACAGAATTCAGAGTTTAAGAGAGAAAACATTATTTCGTTAGAGGTTGCAAAGAGTACTCGGGTTCCATTTAGTTCTACACTTATCTTCTTGGTGTGATTGCGGCTCACAGTAGTGCATATCATAAATATAATTCCTACATTTGTTTTGCCAAGCAGACCTATACATGAAGTGCTACTACAAAACCCAGTCTCTGACAATCACATTAAAGTCTTTGGCTTTCTACCAGTTGCAACTAATCCTGGAAATAGTCTTAATCCAATCTGATGTCCAACCAAACCAATGACTCTCATTCCATTCTTGACTCTTGAGTATGTCAAGGAAAGAAGTCTCGCTAATAGTCTTGCACAAATACACTTTCTTAAGTACGCAAGATATATTTGATTTACATATTTTGAATTATATAGATTTGTAATTATAACACATATTCATAATATAATTTAAATTAGAAACCAAGTAACTGATTCATAAATAAGCAATCACTTGTAGACCATCACCACTTTCTAAAAAAATTTATCTAGGATGTCTAGTGGATCCTCAAGAAGCAGATTCAACCATATATATACTAATGATAATTGAACCAAGTCCATGTATATATAAATATTTTCTGAAAGTGTGAAATACATAGTTGTTTAAAGTAGCACTATTAGATCACTATGGTACTATATAGAATTAGTAGCTCACTCAATGTCCTTGAAGAAGTGATTTTCTGAAAAAGAGCAAAATGTATCCAATCCAAGTAAACAATAAAGAGAGGTACCTTCTGCAAATATTTACTTGTCCAAGTTAACGCAATTAATTTGACTGGCTTACTGAGTTGCGTAATGGCATATTAATTATGGACGACGTAATCATATTAACCAGAGTTTGACCATCATTTACTTGTGTAAATGAGATACATATATAGTTTGAGTCCCAGTTTTTAATTCAAGAATTGTTAAGCAAGCCTTCACATCTGCCTAGGATTTGCACGGGCAACTACATACCTATGTACACAAAGACTACCTGATATTGTCGATGATTATCAAGGGCTCAAACTACACAGAGTCAAGGTGCTATTGTTTTTTTATGAATATTCAGTAAAGCCAATTAGGCGATTCATGTAAAAATTAAGGGAGTCTAGTCATGATATATTTCATAGTTTAACAAACCAAAAAATCATAATCGAAGCTTTATACATAGGACACAAAAACCAAAAATCCAAGAGGGTTAAAATTCTACCAATAATTCAATAACATCAATAGACACAATCCAATAATCAAATTACACAAATACACAACATATTACATATGTAATTCACACACATATTTGGATTACCTAGGTTAAAGACACTATTAAAGAGATGATTACACACATACAAGCAAAGAGGATTACACACCATAACCTGTAAAATCGTAGATGATGATGATGATTAAAGAGATGATTACCAGTAAAATCGTAGAGGTTTGATGTCGTAGATGATGCTTCGTACGTAGAGATTACCGATTGAACTGCCCTGCTTCTTCTTCGTGAGTTAGTGGACTGCTGCTTCTTCGTGGTAATTGGGGTAATTAGTGTGGATTGTTAACTTTTTTTCTTTCTAATTATACAGGTACCAAGTACAATAAAAATATAATAATTTATAACGACTCATTTAAAATTAAATTGATCAATTATATTATAAGAAATAATCGGGGATTTAATATATAAAAAATTTTAGAGGTGTTAAAAAAATTTTGAAAAAATGAGTTGTCATATTTTGATTGGTTATATATATTTACATAAATATAATGAATCTCGCCTGTGTTAATATGAATAACACTAATAAGAACGTGTCATGTATTATTTGGAACTATTTTGTTACCTATTTCGGTACCCCTAGCATTTTTCTTAATATATCATTGATTTTCAAAAAAATGGAAGCATTTTTAGAACAATTTTTTATTTGGTACTTTTAAATATATAAAATTTGGGGAATTAAAAACTCTTTTTTTATTCAGTTATGGTGAAAATCGTTTTTTTCGTTTTTGGTACTCACCCGAAAAATGAATATTACAAGAAGAAATTCTTTTTATTTAAATATATTTTGGATTCTACTATCCTCTCTAAATATTTGCAAAAATACGGTTTATAACCAAATGTAACGTGTATATAACAAATATTCATAACAGGGTTAATCATCAAACCAGTCACTTATTGGAGCCAAATGTATCAAGTAGGTCACTGATATGGGCTAAAAGTAAGCCCTAAAGACACATTTAATGTGGCATTAATTAGACCCGGAATGGTCCAAACGTGGGGGCCACCAGGTGGACCCAAACCCTATTTACAATATTAATTTCGTAATTAATATTAGGGATAATAAACAGCCCAGCAATAAGTGTCAGATAAGAACATTATCTCTACAAGGAGTAGCCTCCAAGGCATACACTCATACAAGGAAACAGACTCCTACAAGGAAGGGGTCTAGAACTTTCCTCGAGGTTGACTTACCCACCAAGTCACCTAACCCTACCATAACTCTAAGGCTTCTCAGCCTATATAAAGGGTCAGACCCCTCACCACAGAACTACGTTTTATTGGCTTGATTCTCTTAATACAGAGATACGTAGGCATTCTGTGAGGACCGATTAAGTCTCGAACGCAGAAGCAGCCATTAAAGCTCGAAGCTCAACCACCCTTTGCATTGAATATACTTAAACCCTAGCCGCAATATTCATAACCTAGTTTTTATTCCACAACATTTGGCGCCGTCTGTGGGAAGACAACATCAACCATGGTTAACACACGAAGGACACCAGCAATAACAGAGCCAATCGCAACCGAGGCTCTACCTCTTAGCTCTGCTCCGCTCTTCACTGAACAAGTACCTCTAACATCCGGGACTATCGTTCCATATCAAGTTTCTCAACCCCCAGGGACGACTTCCCATGTTGAGAGTACGCTACCTCCGATCGTCCACACAAATTCAGGGACTAACCCCCTCCATGTGGGGATTTCTTCCTTGATTGTAGATCCCAACAACCCTCCACGAGGAGTTCAGATCCACACTACAGATCTCCCCATAAGTACCAATCCGATGTACGGGCTGCCTAACTACCCTCCTACCCAAGGAGCTGGATCCAGTGGTCATGCCCTGTATATTCGAGATCGAGATTATAATGATTTTTCTGGTCCTTATATGGATGAGTCATCTTCTGACGATGATTACGAACGTGACGAAGCCCCAAGGAGGCGACGCGCTAGTAAGGAACCTCTGAGGAGGAATCCAGCAAACCGTGATGGTCCTTTAACAATCGCAGAGAGAATTAAGGCTTATGAAGCCGAGATTCAGAAGCTGAAGGATGACCAAGCAAGGGAGCAAGAAAGACAGAACCCTAATCAGACTCGACCTCCTCCGACTTCAGGAGGGATTCCCTTCATAGATTTGGAGAGGTCTTCAAGGAGACGCCGAAGGGCTGAAGCCCCAACCAGAGGGACTACAAGGGTGGAACTCCCCAAGAGTAACCCCAAAGACTTGATGCCACAAGGAGATCTCGATGATCCAACCCCTCCATTCACTGAGGAGGTGATGAACGCACATATCTCCCGAAAGTTTAAGATGCCCGCAATCAAAGCTTATGATGGAACGGGGGATCCCGCAACTCATGTGAGAACATTTACAAGCGCATTGTTACTGCAGCCTGCTAACGACGCCCTTAAATGTAGGGCGTTTCCCCAAACCCTGTCGGGCATGGCGCAACGCTGGTATAGTCGTTTACCTCCAAACTCAATTAGCTCTTTCAAGGAATTGAGTACCGCTTTTGTCAGTCAATTCATTAGCGGAAGAATCCATGAGAAAAGCTCTGCATCCCTTATGTATGTAGTGCAGGGAAAGAACGAGAACCTGAGGGATTATGTCAAGCGATTCACTAAGGAGACCCTGAACATCACTGATTTGGAAAATAAGGTGGCTATGGTAGCCTTGCAGCACGGAACCACGGATCTCTTTTTTAAGAGGTCGCTGGCAAAACATCCCCCTGAGAACATGGATGAGCTCCAACGAAGGGCTGATAAGTACATTAAGGCTGAGGATAGCATGAAGAAGGAAGCCACGTTGGGCAATGGAGGCAACGGGAACTCCGAGAAGCGAAAGCAAGACCAGGAGTATGATGACCAGGAATATGATGTTAGGGACAAGTATCCCCGAACTAGTGAGGACTCCTACTCTGCCCCTAAGAAGAACCAAGGACCAAGGTTCACTGAGTATGCAAGGTTGAACACTCCCAGGGGTCGAATCCTATTGGACATTGAGAAGGATAAGGATTTCCGATGGCCGAAGCCACTCAGGGGTGATCCCACAAAGAGAAACAAAAATCAGTATTGCAGATTCCACAAGGATGTAGGGCATGACACTGATGATTGTAAGCAACTCAAAGATGAGATCGAGTTCTTGATCCGTAAAGGGAAGTTGGGCCACTTCACTAAGGGTGAAGATCGTGGTAATCAGAGAAGAGAGTATGATAGGAACGACGACGATCGGGATCGCACCCCACAGCCCCGAGGGCCAGTGATCAACATGATCTCAGGAGGCCCGACTGCGGCCGGGACGACTAGGAACTCTCGGAAGGCTTATGCCCGAGAAGTGATGCATATTGTCGGAGAGACACCAAAGCGTGCAAAAACCGAAGTAACAATCGAATTTGATGATTCAGACCTTGAAGGGGTGAAGTTCCCCCACGATGACCCGCTGGTCATAACACCCATGATTGGGAATTCAAAGGTAAAGCGAGTCTTGATAGACAATGGAGCTTCAGTGGACATTTTGTTCTATGAGGCATTCGTGAAAATGGGATACAACGACTCTCAGTTGACCCTATCTAATATGCCTATATATGGATTCAGCGGAGTAGAGTCTAAAGTTGAGGGAACTATTCAGTTGCCCATCACCATCGGACAGAAGCCAACAGAGGCCACTCAGATGCTGAACTTTTTGGTTATCAAAGCGTCTTCCACCTACAATGCCATCCTCGGGAGGACTGGACTCCATGCTTTTAAGGCTGTGGCCTCAACCTATCACATGAAGATCAAGTTTCCAACCAGGAATGGTGTAGGAGAACAAAAAGGTGACCAGAAAATGGCTAGGAGCTGTTATGTAGCCGCGTTAAGGCCTGATGGAGTCGGGGGGCAGGTCCTTCCGATTGAAGACATGGACGTTTGTAGTGATAAGGAACATCAAGAAAGGCCAGCAGAGGACATCACACATAAACCTCGAACAGCCATTAAGGCTAAGGCGTCAACTGACTTCGTGGTTGAATGCATCATTGGCAACCAAGAAATCGGGGGGCAGGAGATTGTACCCCAAGCTGTAAGTGAACTTCAGAATAAGAATGAGGTGACCAGAAGGAGTAGTGAGTGCTCTATTTTATTGGAGCATCAAAAACAAAATCAAGTGGTGCAAGCCTAGTCTTGCAAAGCCCCGATGGGTTCAAATTATCCTAGTAGTTTTTAGCTTCATATTTTATCTAGTAGAAATAAGGTTCATTGAAACCATTGAAGAGCATGTTGCTCCGAGTAGGACAGTAGTACTCTATGTAAGGGTTGAACCAATTTCAAGTTAATAATGCAAGTTTGATTTCCATTCATTGATTGTGTGATTTTATTTATGTGCCGAGCACCCGATGAGTGCAAGTCAAGGATGACCAAGTACCAAAAATAAAAGAATACACGAATGGAAAACAAACAAATGCATAAGTGAAGATCCCAAAGGGTCAAGAGTTAGGTTACAACACGACCAAATAAGAGTTTAAGTTCGTGAAGGACCCGGGTTAAAAGACGAGCAGATAAAAGCCAAGAGGCCTTTGAACAGCTCAAGAAGTACATGGCCGAAGCCCCGTTGTTGGCCAAGCCAAGTCCCGGGGAGACACTTTATCTGTATCTGGCGGTGTCTAAACAAGCATTGAGTGCCGTCCTCATCAAAGAAAGGAGCAAGGTTCAGAGACCTATCTACTATGTGAGCAAGGTGCTCCACGGAGCTGAGTTAAATTACTCGTCCATCTAGAAGTTTGCCTTGGCATTAGTAACAGCTTCAAGGAAGTCCTTACTTTCAGTCACACAAAATCAAAGTCCTGACGGACCAGCAATTGAGGAACATATTGCACAGTCCAAAAGCAAGTGGAAGATTGATCAAGTGGGCAATTGAACTTGGAGAATTTGACATCACGTATAAGCCTCGAACAGCTATCAAGGCTCAGGCATTGGCTGACTTCGTGGTTGAATGTACCATTGGCAACCAAGAAGTCGGGGGGCAGGAGATAGTAACTACCCCTGAGAATGGAGATAAAGATAAAGAACTTGTACCTGGTCAAAAGGAATATTGGGTGCTCTATTTTGATGGAGCATCAAAAACAAAATCTAGCGGTGCAGGTTTAGTCTTGCGAAGCCCCGATGGGTTCACAGTTGAGTATGCTTTGAAGTTGGATTTTCCGACAACCAATAACGAAGCTGAGTATGAAGCCTTGATAGCCGGGTTGGGCTTGGCAAGAATCATGAGGGTTAAGAACCTCAAAGTTTGTGGAGACTCAAGGCTTGTAGTATCGCAAGTTAATGGTGATTTTGAAGCCAAGGATGAAACTATGGCAAAGTATTATGACTCAGTTTGATGAGTACTTTGTGGAGCATATTCCGAGGGAAGAGAACGTTAAGGCCGATGCCCTGTCCAAGTGCGCTTCTTCTGAGATAGAGAATTATGCTGGGAGTGTTTACTTCCAGATCTTGAAGGCCCCGACCATTAACTCGTAGTTGGTAGCATCAATTGATGAAGGAAGCTGAAGGATAGACCCTATCAAAGCTCATCTTGAGGCTGGTTGGCTCCTTGATAATGCCTTGATGGCCAACAATGCTGTCTGCCTCCAATCGAGCTTGTCGTCTGAGTTTAATGGCTCGAATCAAGAGTCGTTAGTCAAGTTGAAACCTAGAGTCAAGATAGAGTAGTGACAACTAGCCAAGGCACACCAGACTTGAAGTCAAGTGCTGAGTGGCAAAGGAACTTCTTGAACGATTAACCGAGAAGCAAGACCTCCACCATATGAAGCAAGGGGGGCAAGAACTAAGAAACAAGTAATTTGAATTCAAGATTCACGAAACCTTTCAAGGCATGGCAAACACCTCCTATTGACCTAAAACCACGTGATTGGTGGTCCAGAACACCCCCAACTTGATAAATGTTTTGGTAGTTGATTAAGAACGCTTATCAGAAAAGCTAACAAGAAAGGTTGGTACCTCAATTTGGAAATTGAAAAATGTACTTGGGATCCCGAGTCTCTGATCCAGAACATCGACATGAAGGCCAAGATTAGCCTTTTGGGCCAAAGTTAGCCATGAAGGCCAAGATTAGCCATGAAGGCCAAGATTAGCTATGAAGGCCAAACTTGAGGAGGTCGTCATTAATCTCAAATCCATCCGAAACAACTATAAACCCAAGGTCTGAATTGACCCAAATTTGGTTTGAGGCCCAATAAACTTTCAGTTGGATACTAGGTCTGTTAAGCATGAAAATCTAGGAAGTAAAGGCCCATTGTGACCTAGGCCCAAAAGAAGGAAACCCAAACAAGGTCCACCATTAAAAGCCCGTAGAAGGCCCAAGAAGCCAATGGCAAACAAAAATTATGCTCGAGGTCGGTGATTTTTGAAGTCGAAAATACATTATGATGAGCTCGTATGGGACGACCTTGGATCCCCATCTGAAGTCGCCAAGGCGTGACTCGAGATCGCAAAGCCCAGGTCGTAAATGAACTGGAAAATAATGAAAACCCTAACGACTTGAACCTTATTTGAGTTCTTAATTAAGTTGGGTTGAGGTCGAAAATATACTACGGCTAGATTGTAAATTTGAGATCGAAAAAGAGCGAAAACTCGCGAAAAAGTCATGCGACTTGAAGCCAATTTGAGGTCGGTATCTCCTATAATTGAGATCGCGAACCTGAGCTCGAAAATGAACTAGAGAGAATAGAAATTTCTCGCGACCTCACTCCCAATTTGAGGTCGTTTCAACACCATCTGATCTCGTCCATTCGAGGTCGGAAAAACACTGAAAATCCTGAAAAGAAGCCACGACTTGGCCCCCGTTTGAGTTCGTTTTTGAGCTCGAAAATGAACTAATTTCTGCTCGAAATTTCCAGGTCGAAAATGAATTAGAAAGTAAGAAAAATGGCTGCGACCTTGAGGCAGATTGAGCTCGAATTTGAGCTCGGGTTTGCAAAATTTCGAGCCGAAACGATAATTTCTGAATAGTACTGATAATTTCCAGCTCGACCCCCGCCAGGGGCTGCCGCCCCTTGGACCCCGCCAGGGGCTGCCGCCCCTTGGACCCCACCCGGGGGCTGCCGCCCCCGGACCCCCGCTAGCACCGTTTAGTGCTGGTATAGCACCGTTTAGCGCCGATTAGTGCCGTTTTATGCCATTCGACATTGTTTAACACTGTTTAAACATTGTTTAAGTCTGATTAGCGCTGTCTAGTGCCATTTAACACCGTTTAGTGTCGTTCAACATCGTCGTAAATTGCGTCGGTCGCTCCACGCTTTACACCAAGATGATATTGTTGAAAATACTCGCGTACGAGCAATGAACCCTGACCCAAGTCTCAATTAAGGCCGTTATAACTTCAAGGAAAACCTGATCAGTTTTCCTAGAAGTTGGGGGGCAAATGATATGGGCTAAAAGTAAGCCCTAAAGACACATTTAATGTGGCATTAATTAGACCCGGAATGGTCCAAACGTGGGGGCCACCAGGTGGACCCAAACCCTATTTACAATATTAATTTCGTAATTAATATTAGGGATAATAAACAGCTCAGCAATAAGTGTCAGATAAGAACATTATCTCTACAAGGAGTAGCCTCCAAGGCATACACTCATACAAGGAAACAGACTCCTACAAGGAAGGGGTCTAGAACTTTCCTCGAGGTTGACTTACCCACCAAGTCACCTAACCCTACCATAACTCTAAGGCTTCTCAGCCTATATAAAGGGTTAGACCCCTCACCACAGAACTACGTTTTATTGGCTTGATTCTCTTAATACAGAGATACGTAGGCATTCTGTGAGGACCGATTAAGTCTCGAACGCAGAAGCAGCCATTAAAGCTCGAAGCTCAACCACCCTTTGCATTGAATATACTTAAACCCTAGCCGCAATATTCATAACCTAGTTTTTATTCCACAACAGTCACTTATTGCAAAATTGACTCATTTAAGTCACTTATTAGAAAATTTGTATTGTCCGTTAATCGAATATTAATCAAAAATTGTAAAAGTTATTCAACAATGAAACGGAGCACGGATTTGTGTAGAGAATCATGTGGGATTCATTTTGGTTACCAGAACATCAAAATTGGAGTTCAATAACACCTTCAAAAGTGCTTTGATCCTCAAGAACTCAAGAACATAAAGAACATATTTTTGCAGAATTTACCCAACAATGAATATGAGGTTGGTTTTGTGTAGTATATAGCATGTGAGATTCAGTTTGGTTACTCAAACTCAAGATTTGGAGTTCAATATCATCTCAAAAACAATTCGATTAACAAAGATTTAGACACTGCTTCGAAAGCTGTTAGCGGTTAGCGAATTAAGTTAATTAGTTATTTTGACTAACGGATTATATTGAGTAGCTGTTTTGACTAGAAGATTGAATAAGCTATTTTTAATGAAATTGTTTGAGTTGGCATTTTAATTTGTATACTTGTAGTGATTTTTCTTATTTATTCCAAATATTTTAGGAATTTTCTTGTATTGAAAAGGTATTTTTCTTATTTATTCCTTTAATTTTTGGAATTTTCTTGTACCCACTTGTATTTTTGTTATTTATTCCAAATGTTTTAGGAATTTTCTTGTACCAACAGATATTTTTCTTATTTATTCCTAATATTTTAAAAATTTCCTTGTACCCACCAATATTTTTCTTATTTATTCATAATATTTTAGGATTTTTATTGTAACCACATGTATTTTTCTTATTTGTATAACAATAAAATTCTTGGAAATTATTATTTTCAGTATAACTAAAAATCTAAAAAGCAACCTTAATTATTTTTTTAGTAAAATTATAATTAATAATTAAAAGAACCATTGAAATTTAAAAAAAAAAAAATTAAATTTAACAGCGACCGAATTTTAGCTACCGCATTTGGTAGCAAAAGATGATGTGGCAGTTTTAGCTACCGCATTTGGTCGGTGATAAGGCTCCCTCGCTAAAATTCAACACAATTTTTTTGCGCCAAAAATTTGGAGCAAAATTTTTTACCAGCTACGGATTAGCAAAATTTATCCTAGATTTCTTTCTTATAATAGTAAGTGGATGATGTATTATTAAATAAGAGTTTTATTCTTCCTTAAAGTTTATAATTTGTTACCGCTTACATATGTATATACATGTATACTTGGTTACATTCTAAATTCTAATTTACAATATTATCTTGCTGAGCTATTATAGCTCACTCTTGCTACTTATCTATATACAGCTAGGTATGCCAATACTTCGCAGAACACCCCGCAAGAGGGTACGGGAAAGACGAACTTTTGAGAGAGTGTTGGCAACGATTTCCGAGGTAGCTATCGAACGGTTGGGTACTGGTAGACTTATGTACATTAAGTGTGTAAGTTCTGTAATAAACTTTTGGTTGTTGAAATGCTTCATGTAGACGTATTATTCAACAACGCACTTAGTAAGATTCTGGGTTTGTAATAACTTCTTAACTCTAAACTTTTAATATTGTGGATGTTGTTCTCTGAGCATATGACTGGTGTGTGTGTGTTTATTATTGCGGGGTCGATTGCATAAGTATTAAAAAAAAACCCAAGAGATATTGATATTGAATGGAAATTGGTCAGTGATGGCCCAGATTATGACCCCGGATTTGGGGCTGTCACAGTTTGGTATCAGAGCTAAGAGTCATAATGCTCAGGAACAATAGTGATAATAATAAATATATCAGTAATAATTGAAATTGTGAACTCACATCGAGTTCAAGGGGGGTCTATCGAACGAAGCATTTATTCTAAGTAGTGATTATAATTTTATAGATTATTGCTAATAAAGGTTATTATGCAAGAAGTGTTAAGTTAAGTAGCACATGAGATCGATATGAGAGAGGGTCTTTATCATTGTGATTAAATATTTTCTTTATACTTCTTATTCCAACTAAGAGGAACAATCCTATATGTATACACAAGGACGATCTGTCTGTGTGATTGAAAGTCGGAGGGGACGCCCTCACTTGTGTTACGTACGGGTTCTTCCATTATATTGATTTCCCAAAATATTCTTTTGTTTCAAATAAGAGTTATTTAAAACTCTTCATCCTATAAATTGTTGTGGGACACTTGCTTGTTTCTGGGTCCGTTTCAAATCAAAGTTTCTTAAATTTTATAAATCGTTTCGAATATAGAAGATTTCAGTAATGGATGGGATAATGGAAGCAAGGTTTAGAGTATACGTGATTATACGAGGAAACTTGAGATTCCAAGGGAAATTTCAATAAGAGATAATTAGAGCTAGAAGCGTTTCAATATAAGAGAGAAAGGAATTTCGCGAGAAGAAATGGGTACATTTGATGATTAGTAAGAGAAAAGAATATGAGGAATTTTAAGTTATAATTGAGAGTTACTATTGAGAGTAAGGTGTATTTTGAGGAAAAGTCAGAATAAGGATAAACAAAGGAAGTGATATAATTAATGAAGTTTATGTATTTTGCCTAATTTTATCATATTTTGATATTAAATGTTGAGATTCAAGGATATTGATGTATATAAGGTGATTGACTTAAATGAAAAGGTTATTGTGCTAAAGGTGATACGCTTAATTGCTAAGGTTGAGTTGAGAATATTATGGTATATAAATGAGTTAACTAGTGATATAATTGTGTATATGAGAATGATGTATATAGAAATGATGTTTATTATACCCTAAATTTGGGTGATTAATGAAGAATATTGCTATATACAGAATCATGCCACCTAAGCGTAATAATAGAGTGAATGCAAGGGAAAATGAGAGAGAGGAAGGAAGTCATAATAGGCAGGGTGAAAATGTTCATAATGAACAAAATCATGAAGAAGAAGAAGAAGATGAATCAACTGGCCAACAAGGAAATCAGGGCGGTGATCCCTTTAACCAATTCATGAAACTATTAAGGCAGAATTTGGCTAATCCACAGAACCCTCAACCACCACCTGTTCTTCCTAATCAGGCAGCTAACTCCTTTCGTGCCTTTAAGTCATTGAAACCCCCAGAGTTTGAGGGAACTGTTGACCCAGTAGCAGCCAGAGCATGGCTGAAAGAAATGGAGAAAGCTTTTGAGATATTGAGGATCGAAGAGGATCAGAAAACAACCTTTGCAGCCTATCTCTTAAAGGGAGAGGCAAATTATTGGTGGGAAGCTAAGAAGAACCTAGAAGGAGCGGGAGTGATAACCTGGGAACGTTTCACTAGGGTGTTTTTAGAGAAGTACTCCCCTAGGTATCTGGAAAACCAAATGGAGATAAAATTTCTGGAATTGAAACAAGATAATCTAACAGTGGCTGAGTATGAAACTAAATTTACTGAATTGTCTAGGTTTGTTCCAGAATTTGTGCGTACTGAGGAACAACGAGCGAAAAGGATCCAACAAGGATTGAAACCATGGCTACGGACAAGAGTGGCACCATTTGAGTTGACGGAGTATGCTGCGGTAGTTCAGAAGGCATCTATTATCGAGGCCGAGAGTGAACAAACCCAATTAGGTCGAGAGAATAAGAAAAGAAAATTTGAGGGTCCAAAGGGAGGTTCAAGTGAGGGAAGCTACTTTAACAAATTTGGTAAAGGACAAAAACCCCAGTTTGGAGGAAAGTCAGGGAATAATAAGACTACCAGTGAGACTGTGAATCAGGGTGGTAGATCCACAGGAACCTTTCAGTCTAATCAATTGCGATCACCATTTCCAGATTGTAACACGTGTGGTAGGAAGCATACGGGAGTGTGTAGAGCGTTAGAAATAAATTGCTTTAACTGTGGACAGAAAGGACACTACCTTAGCCAGTGTCCATCAGCTAATACCAATCCTAAGAGGGACGTCAAGTGTTACCAGTGTGGGAAACTAGGACACATTGCCAGAGATTGCCGTTCCGGGGGATCATCCGCGCCAGAACAGAGTGTGACTACTTCAAATAGGCCTACTGCTAGAGTGTATAACATGACCTTAGGAGAAGCATTGAGAAAGCCGGATACAGATGCAGGTGAACATTTTCTTTTAGTATTTAAATTTTTAGTGTAAATGTTTGGTTAGGAATCAATGTGGTCAATGAATGGTATAGGTAGGTTGACAATCTAGATAAGGAAAATCAGTATCTGTTAGGGGTTAGAAATTCTATGAAAAGGAGAATAATAGTATTTTGGGGGTAAACCACAGACTTGTTTACATACGAACAGGAAATATATATTATGATATGTAGTATTTTCTAACAATTGTTTCAAAGAATCTTATTCTAGTCGGATTTCTGGAAGATTTTACAGAGACAAGATATAATAAGATTGAAGTATGTATATTTTATGTCATGATAGAGATCAAAATACAGATAAACCATAGTGAGATACACTACCATGTAAGGAAAGGCCAATGTGGTGGCCGAGGTACTAGTAAAAAGGGGAAGAGAATGAGGAGATAAAATAGAACGATTAAGTACAGAAAGAGATTAGTAAGGGAAGATAATGAAAAGCACTACTATTGATAAGCTAAATGGCAAGTTGATGAATGACAAGCAAGATTATATTGGGGTATTTTTGCGCAAACAAGATAGAGATATTATGAAGGGAAAAAGGATCGAGAAAGTGGTATAGAAGTTAGAAGGTGTGGATGAAAAAGGTATCTATGGACATTTTCAGCGTGATTCCGGGACGGAATCCTTTTAAGGGGGGAAGGATGTAATAACCCTAACTTTAGCAAGGCTACAGTGCCCAAATGAATAGTAATCTTGAGGAATTTAGGAAAATGGTATGTAGGTACTCTATATTAGAGATGGAAAATGAACAAACAGAAACCATATAAGTGTTGTACAATGAAGTTAAGTGACTCGAAATGACGATAGATTTCAGAAATTCCTAAAACATGGATTTTGAGGATTTTGACTTCTAAAGAGTTTCTATTGGATATTAAGGAGCATGGAAATATTATAAGAACTATATATTGAGGGATTAGTGAATTTAGATTTAACCAGGGGATTATTAAGTTAAGAGAATACCAATGGAATTTGGATTGTTAAAACCACTGAGATAATGAGGTACATTCGAAACGAATCATAATCAGACGAGTATGGAAACTAAGCAACCAAGATTATTAATATAACAAGGATACATACCACATTATTAGTATCCAAGATTATTAACATTATACTTAGAAAATCAAGAAATGGGATTTATTGGATCATCAAAATGACATCACTTTCAATTAATTTGTTTTAAGGGTAAATTAGTCATTTAAACATGTAAATATCTTACCAAGCTTCTAAGACAAGCTAGAACTTACAAGATTAACACAAGATTAGATCAAAGAAAGCAAAAGAAACCTCTCCCCCATCCATTTAGCAACATTCGGCCAAAGTAGAAAAAAAAGAAAGAAAGAAAAAAATCAAAATCAAAACTCAAGTTCTAGCCAACAAGAAATCTAAGGAAAATTCATGGGTGTTCTTGGAGATTAGAAAGAGTCATCTACAAAATTTCAAGGCCAACCAACATCATTTAGCAAGGTAATAAAATCATGGAAGTTGAAGATGAATAGTGAATGAATAGTAATTTTCAAGGATTAACTTTGTTTCTATGATTTCCTTAGTTGATTCAAGCTAGCATAAGGTTATTTAAGGATTACCCAAGGCTTGTTAAGTGTTGTCAAAGCTTCAAGAAGGTATAATCATTCTTGCCCTTTTGTATTTATGATGGATATTGTTGTGTTTAGTGATTAAGTGGTATAAAGGTTATGTTTATGATGTTATAAGTGTTTGTAAGTGATTTAAAGTTGAATATGGAGGTGCTTGGGATTGTAACCATGGATGGTAATGAAGACCACATGGTGTAGGTGATGATTATTGTGTTTGATGATTGGTTTTGGAGGAGTTTGATTTTAGAAAGTATGAAATTATAGCCGTTATAATGTCCGTTTTTCGTTAGAACTACAAACTGCCCTGTTTGTGACCCCTGTATTCGTACGGTACCTCACTGCCTAGGTTACCAATTGACCATGAAATGATAGAGCTTAGTTCATAGATCGTTTTGATATAAGGTGCGTTAAAATCTGATGAACGGTTTAGGAGAAAAGTTAGTTTTAGTGAAAGACGTTCGATAACAGAGAAAACGTAATTGTATCAACTTGGAGGCTAAAGTTACCATACTTAGACATTTTTATAAGTCACGAAATTTTGGGATAGTGTAGTAGAGTGGTCAGAGGACCCTTGACAGTTGACCTTACATTAAAATTCGAAATTTAAAATTTATAAGAAATTTTACAGTCGAGTGTGGTCGTTAGGTGAAATGGTGACAAACACTGAAACTTCGATTGAGCTTATAAATGGTTAAGTTCTTGAACCTTTGGGGTAATAATGATACGTTAAACATATATTGAAGTGTAAAGGGTCTTGTTATACAAGAGGGTAGTGAGTAAGAGATGTGGTATTCTAACGACGGTCCTTTTGTGTTTATAGAAACTCCGGAAGAGGGACCAGCCATACTGTCAGGATACAGAAACCGAGGCAAGATCTTTCTATCCCTACTTTGAAAATTATTTATCTTCGGAATAATAATGATATCATGGAATGTATATACATATATGTGATGCTATTATTACTATGTTGCAAAGAATATATTCCCTTGATTGTGGGAAATTAAAGAGAGATGGATATGTTTTCTGAAATATGAATATAGAGATGATTACGAATGGAGCGAATATGCTCTAGGGTAAAGAAGATATGAAAGAGAATGGTATCAGTTTTTATCTAGGATTATATGGTTTATAATGCTATATTATAAATATTCTTTTTAGTGTTAGTGGTTGAATAAATATTATTTGATTATTATTTACTATTCTAAAATAGACGGAATGTTTTATGAATATAAAAGCATATTTGAATTCTTAAATATAAAAGAGATATCTGAATCATAATCAAAGTGTTATGTTATATATATATTTTATAGAAATAATGTGCGAGAATGGAAATGATATACGGGAATGGAAATGTGAAATGGTGTTGATAAATTGAATAATGATTTTATAAAAAGGGGGATTAGCAACAAACTTGCATAAGAGGCTGTGTCAGGGCTGTGTGCGACATAGTCTAGTATTCATGATTCGGCACGAAGATGCCAAGGGAGGATGTTAGCAGGTGGCCTTCCTCCAGGGATGATGTTAGCAGGTGGCCTTCATTCCTTCTACCGGTAGTAAAAAGGGACGGGTACGGAGGACGACTGATCATCGTGCCTCACGTATTCGGCAACAGTGAAAACCCCCACAATTATTGAATAAAGAATCAACGATAAAGTCAGATTGGTATACTGAAAAGGGAAAATGATATGAAACGATGGAATTATTGTTATAGACGAAGAGAAACTGATTTTATATTAATTTATGAAATTGTTGCATAAGAAGGAAATGAGAAGATGATAGTGAGAGATTTAAGCAAGTATTCATATTATCTTGAAATATTACACTGAAAGGGTATATTGATTGTTATATTATTTAAGAAGAGAAACTGATACTGTATTATCCTAGATTTCTTTCTTATAATAGTAAGTGGATGATGTATTATTAAATAAGAGTTTTATTCTTCCTTAAAGTTTATAATTGGTTACCGCTTACATATGTATATACATGTATACTTGGTTACATTCTAAATTCTAATTTACAATATTATCTTGCTGAGCTATTATAGCTCACTCTTGCTACTTATCTATATACAGCTAGGTATGCCAATACTTCGCAGAACACCCCGCAAGAGGGTACGGGAAAGACGAACTTTTGAGAGAGTGTTGGCAACAATTTCCGAGGTAGCTATCGGACGGTTGGGTACTGGTAGACTTATGTACATTAAGTGTGTAAGTTCTGTAATAAACTTTTGGTTGTTGAAATGCTTCATGTAGACGTATTATTCAACAACGCACTTAGTAAGATTCTGGGTTTGTAATAACTTCTTAACTCTAAACTTTTAATATTGTGGATGTTGTTCTCTGAGCATATGACTGGTGTGTGTGTGTTTATTATTGCGGGGTCGACTGCATAAGTATTAAAAAAAAAACCCAAGAGATATTGATATTGAATGGAAATTGGTCAGTGATGGCCCAGATTATGACCCCGGATTTGGGGCTGTCACAATTAAGATTAAAATAAGTGAAGTAGTGGGTGTAATAGTGATTTTATTGTTAAAATAAATGAAGTAGTGGGTGTAATAGTGATTTAATTGTTAAAATAAGTGAAGTAGTGAGTGTAATAGTGTAAAGTATTGTTAAAATAAGTGAAGTAGTGGGTGTAATAGTGTTAAAACTTACTATTTTAGGAAACGTAAAGAATTGGTTGGGACGTCCCAAAAAGGAAAGTGTAAACAATTGGTTGGGACAGAGGGAGTAACATATAAATTATAATTAAACATCTTTTAATTGAAAAAGGCAATCGGCTAATTATCATTAATTATATTATTAATAAAAAAATGAAGGATAATAGTAGAGGTTTAGATTTGGGTCAATCCAATTGGGTCGATCCAAATGTTGTGTAATGATAAAAACTAGTATAGATTTAGATTTGGGTCGCTCCAATCTAAATTGGGTCGCTCCAAATGATGTGTAATGACAAAAAGGGACATCAAAGAAATAAAGAAGATTAAAATAATAAAGGATAAAAGTAGTAATTTTCCTGTGTAATGACAAAAAGGGCATCAAATAAATAAAGAAGATTAAAAAAAATGAAGGATAAAAGCAGTAATTTTCAAAATGCAATACTAGCAGACATTAGGAATATATTGATATTGATATTGATATGAGATAGTGGAGGAAAGTAGTGGGTGTAATAGTGAAAAGTAGTGTTAAAAAATAGTAAGTCTATTATGTTCATTCTTTTTGGGACGTACCAAAAAGGAAAGAGGTTCACATAAAATGGGACGGAGGGAGTAATGCTGTAGACGTTCTATCTTTTGGACTAAAGTAACTAGTGATAATAATATTGGTGTTGGTCCTGTATATCATAATTTGAAAGCAAATAACCCTAAATATCATATCTTAAAATATTAGTCCTAAATATCACTCCAAAACACAAGTTTTAAGTTTTTTTTATAACACTATTGCGTCTAGCATCTTACAGGTTTTTTTTAAAGACGCTAGTTAGTTCAGTGTTTCCATCCTCAAAACCAAAGTTAATCCAGCATTTCCATCCTCTAAACAAAAGTTAATCAAGCGTTACCCCCTCCCCCCACCACAAGACATACACAACGCTAGACGATCCAGCGTTTCCATCCTCTAAACAAAAGTTAATCTAGCGTTACCCCTTTCCCCCACCACAAAGACACACACAACGCTAGACGCATTAGCGTATCTTAAAAAAATCAAAAACGCTACATGATGTAGCGTTTTGGAGTGATATACAGGGCTAGCTTTTTGAATTGTGATATTTGGGATCATTTATCTTGAAATTGTGATATTGGGTGCCTTTTTTCTAATAATCTTGGTTAGCCGTCAAACATCAAACGCTTGTTAACAATAAATTGTATCATAAACTTTTTTGTATTATGTAAAAAGATATATTTCTTATTTTTATACCAAAAATTCTATTATACACATATCGAAAAAATTTAAATTTTTTACAATATAATTTATTATAACAACAATTTGTCTCTGATTAGACCCCAATAATCATCATGTGACATTTATACACTTGTGCTCTACTTTACTGTATTGGAATAAATACATAGTTTATTTATTTTATTATTTGACACGACATTTCTTATCCCCTGAGTTAATCTCCCTTCGATTTTTGGATAAATTAAAAATAGAAATCGATATTTTCAATTTTATAAAACGAAAATCATAAATATAATCGCAATCAAATTAGCAATTAGGTTCAATTTCAAAATTTCAATTTAATTGCTATCAATTTTAAAACCAAAAAATAAGTGTTGACACAGTAATTTGGGAACAACAGAATTCGAGGTACGTCGCGAGAAATAGGATCTACGGTGGTTCTTTGCTGGAAAAAGCGGTGGTGTGTTGTAATTGGTGGCTGAGATTGATAAGGGTTAGTGGTGGCCGCTGCAGAGCTTTCAACTTTCAACCCCTCAATCGGCCTACGCATCCCTGGTATTTATAGGGGATCAAGCCATACGCAGTACTTGGAGAACAAGAAACCCAAACGGGTGTGGATTGACGGTACAGCTTCCGGAATATTCTACTATGAGACCTAACCATAAAGGCCCAAGACCCTTCCATGATCTTAAGACTTCACGGATAAGGAAACTTCCTCCGTCCAGGATTAGTCCTTTTCGCTACCATCTATTTCTTGATCTCATGGACGTAGGTATTGTCATGGTTTACCCCAAGTATGGAGCGCATCCTTATCCCCCAATGAGAAACATCAACCAGGAAAAGTGATCCCGAACTTTTGGGTGCAAAGTGCAGGATTACTCTGGAGTTCCCAATGAGGGCGCGCCCATTGATAACAGGAACAGAGCTCCAAAGCACACACCAAGTATTTAACCATCTTCCCTAGTGAGGGCGCGCCCACTGAATACATGAAAAGGCCTTCGAATCCAGGAACACCCCTGTAGGCCTTCTTTAATATACCCCAGGAGAGAATTCTTCAATAATTTGTAAGAACAAACAATTGAACTCCAAAGGCATCTTTTCAAGTCATCAGGGCGCGTTCTCCATGTTAAGAGAGAGAGGGTGTGTCTTCCTATCACTTCTTTCATAATGAAAACCTAATTTATTCTAAAAAATTCCCCAAATTGAATTCATTCCTGACCCGAATCCATCTTAAAATACCCAAATTAAATTTTGGCTATAACAACTACCCCCTAATTCGATACAAAATTGAAAATGAAATATCGAATTTTTCTTCTTAAAATCCTTTCAAAATTTTCAAATACTCAATGTTCTAACAGGGCGCGCCTTTATTTTAAGGACACGTCCTCCGAATATGAATCGTTTCCATACGCTAGCTGTCCTCCACTTCCTTTCTTCTATAAATACCCTTCATTTTCTTCATTTTACTTTTTTCACCTTCTATTTTCTCCAAAAAAATGAACCACTAGTGCAGTTCATCTTTTTTAGCAAAAATCCGGACAAAACTTGCTTCATTTGCTTCGATCTTTTGCTAACTGAGTTTGGCAACTAAAAAGGTACAAAAATCTACTTCTTTCTCATGTTTGTACCATTTATTTCACCTGTACTAACTACTAAGTGCTGGTACCTTCATGTTCTTCATGTTCTTGATTTCTTTATGTATGTATGTATATGTGTATCGTCGTTTGATCTATTTTCCCCCAAAACTGCTACTTGAAACTTGTTCGTTGACTTATTGACTTCAGAGACTAATTCTGTATAGATAGAAAGTGAAAACTTGTTTGCACAAAAATCACGCAAGTGTACGTGGTCACAAGTAATACAAATATAAATCAAGTTCGTTCCACAGAGATCTGGTTTAGGTTTCAATTCAGTAGATGTACCTATGCAACAATGTATGGTTTTAACTCACTGCTAAGACAAGTAACAAATTGGGGTTTTTGATTATCTAGATTAAACTAAGATGCAAATTATTAAACTAAGAATTAATTAACTAAAGAGAATTAAACTGATTTACGTATATGAGAATAAACATGGGATCCTAAATTCATTAAATACTTCGCTTAGAGCTGATGCCTTTAATCAATGCATGTGATGGTTTTGATATCTGATCAGACAACACGAAATAAGTATACGCTACTTCTCTGTATACGAATACCAAACTAAACATACATCCACAAAAGAGATAGAAGATGAATAGACACCAATTATGCTTAGACCCAATATCTCTATAAGATTTGAAAACATAACAGTTGAAGAACAAGTTATCTATTAAGATCACATATGGCAGCATAATATCTCTATATACGCTACAAATCATGATGTTAAAACATCAACCTATCCTATGCTAGCATGGCTAGTTCTAAATGTCAAGATCCACTCTCGTTTCGCAAGAGATTAACAAATTAGATGTTAGCTACGCATCTAAATTCATGAAGCACAACCATACGAGGATATCAAGAATTCACCACACATAAATTTTTAAAGCAATCAAACTACTAAGCTACATAGATAAATCCATTAGAATCCCATGACAACGATTAGTTCATAATCGAACCACTCATCATCATGAGATTTGATGAAAGCATGATAATAAACAAGATAGCAAAGATGAATAAATTAATAAATTAACAAGGTTTAGAGAACAGATCCGAGTATGGAACAAGCATCCAAAATATACGCCTAATAGAGAAATACAAGAAAACTATGTCTAGATCTTCTTGTCATCACAATCCTCGCCTTGGCTTCTCGATATCGTGCTCCAAAAGATGGATGATATGGATGTATGTGAATCTGATCTCTGGTGTTATGGTGTCTGTTTTTATGTCCCCCAAGATGTGTATTTATAGCCCCCAATTTGCCTACTCCAAGCAATTACCGTTTTAGAGTTGAAATAGAAGATTGACAATTTCCATTCTTGAATAAGATAAGAATTGCAAATTCCATGCATAGGACTGATTCTAGAAAGTACCATGTGACGCCCGCGACCCCGATTTAATTTTCTCTGGAAAGAAACCGGCCCGAGGATCCGTCAAACTACATCACAACCTGCTTAACCTGCTAATATTTTTTTTCTTGTAAATTTCGGCATGAAGTGTTCGTAAATAAGACTAACCACTAGTTTTTTTCAATTAAAAAATTCAACTCTATAACAAAAGTCTATTTCATCAAAAATTGTGCCACACACAACGCATCTCAACTATTATCTACCATGTACTGTAATTTGTACAACGACAAGCCAACGTTGTCCTGACTTACCTCAAATCAACATACAATCAAAGTCCACAACAAGTGCTTCCACCAAGTCGATCTACAAACTTCAGTACGTAAAGCACAACCACTAAATCAACCACCAGCTCTATTGGTCCATCACTTCTTTCTACCTTTCCTAGTATTCTTCTGAAATCTTCAGTATCTTCCTGTGATAATTTATAAAATAAAGGAATGAGCTATAAAGCTCAGCAAGTATATTTTGTAGTGATCCACTGAGGTTTTATAAAATATTTTAGTTTTGGAAATCATTATCACTACACAGTTTATAATAAAGTATAACTCACACCGAAACCAGATTTCTGCCAATGTATCATCACAACACAGTTTATAATAAAATGCAAACACACACCAAAATCAGACTTCTACCAAAGTATTCATCTCCATACAATTTATAATAAAATATAAACTCACACCGAAATCAGAGTTCTGCCAATATGGCATCTTTTAAAACTGAATAATAATTTTGTAAACAGTTTTATTTCACAATAATCCGAAACTCAACACAATTTCACAATAAACTGAATCTTAAAGCATTCTCACAATATTGCATAATAGCAATCCACATCATTCACAATTCACAGTTTATAATAAAAATATAAACTTCACAATTTACGTGAGGAAAAACTGGGCATTCTACACACGACAAGTTCATCAAGTTCTACTAGTGGGGGTCCCCGGCCTTTACTTCCTATTTCAGGAAGTTCACACCGTTTCCATTTCTGGAAGTTCTACCAGTCTCCATTTCTGGAGTTTCATACTGTCTCCATTTCTGGAGGTTCTACTATTCCCATTTTGGGAGTGACTCACTAGCAATGCCAGTCTGCTCAGTTTTCCTCAAAATCACATTTCAATATATATACTAGTTAAAACAATTTAACGAGTATTCATAATATTATAAAAATCACACTTTAAACACTTCGGCTTAAAAGATATATTCCTTTTAAAACCCATAAATCCACATTTCTACTTTTCCAGCTCAAAATCAATATTTCTTGTAAACTCTACAAATACACAGTTTTACTTGAAAAATATATTTCTTCTAAAACCCACAATACACATCTCTACTTGAAAATAAATTTCTTCTAAAATACACAAATTAACATTTCTACTTGAAAATAGATTTCTTCTAAATACACATTTATATACACAAAAAACAAAATGTGCATAGGGTTTAAAACACAGTAAATATGTTAACAGAAATATAACGCATTATCTTCAATTTATCACAGCAAGATATACTTACAACCACCGCTATCCAAGCAGTCCAACCGTTCCTCACCCTACTTCTCCGAAACCTGAACATGCATCACCAAACTCTTCAATCACATATTCTCAAATAACTCTACTCATATTTTGTACAAAGCAATTGATCTTAAAATGATCAAATTCTATAACTCTTTTCATTTCTCTAATCACCTACTAAAATCAATCACACATTTTTAGGTCTAAGCGCATGTCATTCCTACAGAAAATTTGACATGACCTCTTCGTAACGTGGACATTTCCAGGTGTAAAATCACCTCAATTACCATCTCAATTCATCACAAAAATTTTACCAACACAACCCAATATCATTCCCACTTCCAATCATCATTTATCTTATCATTTTCGACTATAACACCTTAGAAATTCTACGATAAAACATTAACCATCAATCCACTGCTTACCAAACTTGGTAATCAGCTAAACAAGATCATAACTAACAACTTTCATTCATAGACCTCCTTGAAATAAGGTATTTAACTTACTCAAAATTACTCCCCAAAACAGGGTGACAAATCTGAAACTTTAAAACGCCACTGCACACATCGTACTAAAACATTTTTCATAATTCGATCCTACATTCAAATATTACCAAATTTTGTAGAGAGTATCTGAAAAGTCTAGTGAACATACCAAAAAAATGTCAGCTCCAAAACATTTTATTTAAGCCAAAAACGAACTGAACAAACTCAAAAACCGGACACAAACATTTCTGCTCTGCGCGGACTTACTAAAACATGCATAACTTTTTACTCGCTAATCCAATCCACGCAAAATTAGCGTGTAAATAAACTAGAAAAGATAAGCAACAACTTCTACATATACCCACTGCCCATAACAGGGATTAACCGACCCAGAACTGCACGACCAGAACAGGGTAGTTGCTATCCAGAAAACAGAATTTCATCAAAATGGTGTTCAGTTTATCCCTCATAACTCTTCCTGTACATGTTCAATAATTACGAAATTTTGTAAGACTATAAAGCACACAATTCTCAACAACTTTTATGTTTTAACTATCATCAAATTAGACTATTAAAGTTTCCAAAATTCAAACCCAAAACAGGACAGTAGCCTTGGCAGAAAATCTGAAATTAAAGCTTGAGATCAAAGGTTTTATACCTTCTTTGCTTATAATCAAACTTGATCTTCTCTTCCTCTCTTGCTCTTCTTCTTATTCAGCTGCTTCTATGGAGATGGGGGAGTGGAGCTTCATCTACTCTTCTCTTCTTCTCTCTTTATCTCCTTTCTCTCTTCCTTCTCTCTCTCCCTTTCTCTCTTTTTCTCTCCCTCTTTCTTCTCCTTCCATGGCTGATTTTTATGGTGGAGATGGGTGGATAAAAGCTTATCCCCTTATATAAATATCTGGCTTGTAAAAAGACCAAAATGCCCTTCTTTCTACTACTTATCCATATTTCCATAATTTCATCTCTTTATTCCACTTGTAATTGTTTCGATAAAACAATTATCCACTTACTTCTCAAAATAAATTCTTCTTCTTAACTTTATAAAATAAAGTTATCAAATCTCCTAAAATCTCGTATTTTAAATAATTACGAATCCACTTGCAAATTTCCCCGAAAATTCCTAAAAATCATCCACCGTCAAATAATTAATATTTGACATAATAATTTAATCCTTAACCAATAAAAGAACTTATTCCTCAAAATCCACAATTCATCGTCTCGGTCGCTAAATCCTTTATTATCTCCAAAACGGTTCAAATTTTAACCGAAATAAATCTTATTCCCAATAAAATAATCAGAATTAATATTTTCGGAATCGGGATGTTACATACCAGCCGCTCAGAGCAATTACCATACTTATTAAAAGTAGGAATTGTAGCAATTTCCTTGTCAAAGTTGAATTTCTACACTTTCTCGAATTCTTTGTCGGCATCAGGCACGGCCGCGCGCAACATTAGTGTGAAACAGGCGCGCCCGCGTTCTTCTTAAGCTCAGCAACAATTCAGGCGCGCCTGCGCGCCAAAACAATGTAAACCAAACGCTGCTGCGCTCTCCATTCTGCTCGCGAGGCTGCTTCTTTCCTGCTTTGCTGTTTTTCATCCCGTTTCTTCCGCCACTTCACACTAATGCACATCTGAGCTTAAAAACACCATACAATCCAAGAAAAGTTCATTTCGACCTAAAGAAAGATATCCTGCATAGTTCTCACAAAAATACATTAAAACACACAAATGTTTGAGATCAAAGCGATCAATTTAAGCCAAAATGAAGCGATCCAAGTGGATATAAATCTACTTATCAGACGCGTCCTAATGTGTGGGCGTGTTCTTTAGTTTCCCTTTGACTTACCATAATTCTTTGGTTGAATTCCCAATAAAAATCCTTTTGGATGCGCCTTCACTCATTTTCATTTGTTTATATATGTTAGATCTTTATTTGTATACATATCCTTTAGGGATAATATCTTTAGGTTTCCCATTTTACTTTCCTATGATGGTATTAAGTTATAATAGGCGTGCCTTTTAGATAGGACGCGTCTTCTAATTGTCTCACTTTTAAAATTCCACGGCTCAATTGGTACCTACACAAATGTCTTAACATAGAATCCTTAACCTTCACATCCTCATATCTTTATTCAAGACGCGCCCTTGTAATTTTCTTTTATTTTTCAGCTGGAGAACGAGGGTGCGTCCTCTCCTTTTCATCCATCAAAGACTTCAACAGACGAATATTAGTTTATTCTCCCCCATACATCTCTTTTCCACCTGAACCTCCAAGATCCCCATTTTCTTTTATTCTTCCCGAGGACAAAGCGTGGCATTTGAGTGATCTTTCGAAAATTATGACAGAATCATCTTCAGACTCTATTAACAACATTCTTATCTAGACTAGGATAAATTCTCGAAAGCTAAAGAAAAATAATCCACCTCGTCCTCCATTCAATCCTATAATAGAAGATTGGGATGATGAAGTTGAACTAGAGACTGAGTCCCTTAAACGAAGAGGGAACAAAATTATTTATTCAGATGAAGAGAATGACAATGAGACCCCTCGCCTTGATATTCAAGGCGCGTCCAATGCTGAGGACGCATCTTTGGATGAGGACTTACCTCCTCCTAGAGCCTATTCTCCTCCTCCTTCACCCATTCCTTATATTCACTCACCAATCTGGAAATTTAAAAAAGACTTGAACTGGGATAAATATGCAGAAGAACTCCCAGAAACAGAGAAGAATGATTTGAGGAAGAAGGCAAATAAGGTGGATTGCGTTGGTTTGTCCAGTAATGCTTCTATGGACGTGATCAAATGGTGTATGAGGTATTACAATACGGATGGTGTTTGGGGGCGCCCCCTTCCTTAATGTGCCCTCACATCTTCAATTATTGAGGTGAATTTAGAATTCCCCGAATGGTGCTATCTCCAAAGTTAGTAGCCTTAGGTATGGGTGCGCCCTTACACCAGTACTATAAAAATATAATTGAGTGGTACAACTTAGCTCCAATCCAGCTTTCTCCCAATAGTTACACCCTTGCAGCTGCTCTCTTTATCTTATATCATGATCTAAACCTTGGCATGCCAATGATGGAAGAATTTAGCTATTTATTCAATATCCGAAAAATCGGTAAAGGTTAATTTTATCTTGTAGTAAACAAGAAACATAACAAAAAAGGATTTTCTTAATGCAAGATTAGCAATATTAAAAGATGGAAAGAGCCATTTTTTTACATTTAGGATGTGGAGACACTGAAAGTTACTTTTAACTACGAACTAGGTAAGGACGCGTCCTTAGTTTTTTGACTTTCCCCTTCAATTTCTTCTCCTTCAATTTCTTCTTGCTTATACTAACTTATCCTTTTTTTCTCTACTTTTGTTAAGATCGAAGAGTAATTATTGAACTTGTTGGCGCACCTTCTGAGCGCACTCGGACCATCCTTGGCCTTCCAGCTGAGAGCTTCAACCTAGCTATCTTAGTTACTGAAAATAATTTAAAAAGAGTTGGGCTTTTATCCAATGAAGTTGGCTCCATCATTCATTTTCAAAGATTTAGAAATGGGGTGCCCATTAAATCAAACATCCTTGACGAACTAGAACAGGAGGATGGAGATAGTAACTTAGAGGGGGAAATTAATCCTGATGCAGGCGCGTCCTCTGAGATGGGCGCTTAATTTCATTTAAGTGTATCTTGTATACTTGGCATCTTACTTGCGTTTTGTTTTTTTGTATTCATTTACCTTTATCGTCACACATTTATATTTGATTGCTTTTGAACATCTTCTAACCTCCTTATCGGCTTAAATGAATTTTCTCCTGTCTTTAACCAATTTTTTTTGTATGCAGAGATGGCTCCTAGAATTCCTAAGGGAATTTGGTACTGCCAAAAAGATGATAAATCTGGCACTTCGACCAAAGAAAGGACGCGTCATCAATTGAAGAATGACGACACCACCAAGCCAACTCCTACAATTCCAGAGATATCAAGAAAAAGAGATTATGTTGAAATCAAAGACTCCTCCAAAGAAACTTCAAAAAAGTAAATAAAAACCGAGGGCGCGTCCTCGTATGTTGAATCTCAACTTGGTCCCCTTGCCGCTTCCTTCATCAAAGAAAAAGATTTGAAATCTTGGCAGACAATGAAGTGTGAAGAAGAAAATCAAGCTTTAATCCAGGTCTCTGCCCAACTGCTTGTCCATTCATTTGGACACGCCCAAAAGCTAGTCCAGGATAAATCTCAACTCAACAAGCTGGAGTCTGACAACAAGAGGCTGGCAAAAATGGTTGTTGAAAATGATAAAAATGGAAGAAAACATTTGATGCCAAAGATGCTGATCTTTCTGTGCTTCAAAGTGTAACGACCGGGAAAATTACGTGTAATTTATTATATTAAAATATATTTTTAGTTGATTTTACTGTGTGTTAGTTTATTTTAAATGCGTTATGATTTTTATTAAATAGGAAAATTATCTCATACGTGTTATGTGACTTCTGTGTATCATAGAATATTTTATTCTATTTTTCTATAATTTTTATATTTTTAGAATACAGTTATTTCGCATTTTAATTTTCGGACCCAGCCCCTGTACTGAATCTGAGGCCTTGTTTTTGATAAAATTATTTTTATATAATGATAGGATATTTAAAAATGCATCATTTTATAATTTTTGTAATATTCATAATTTTTGGAAAATTTTGATATTTATATTTGTTTAAAAATAAAAATTTTACATTTTTATCCCATAAAAATTATTTTTAAGGCTTAATGATTTTAACTAGAGGTTAAAAATATTTTTGGGGTATTAATTTTTTACTAATATAAATAGCAGCTGTTTCATTTTTATTTATTAAAACAATCAGAAAATCAGATTTTTTGATTTAATTTTCTGAATTTTCTGGATATTCGTTCTTGATGTTCTTGAGGATTAAACAGCCTTTTGAAGGTGATTCCGGGATCCAAATCTCTCATATGAGTAACCAAATTGAATCTTATGATATGTACTACATGTTTATGTGTGTGTGTATATGTGTATATGCTTTGTTCAAAATTTCATAATTTTCGGATATTAATTCGAAGTTTAATTTGATTGTTCATGATGTTCATTGATTTTTCGTATACGTGGTTATGGGGGTTAGTTTTATGATGTTCTCAGCTTTGTTTTGAGTTATTAAACGTTGAGTTTGATGTAGAAATTACTGAATCGTTTGTTTGGCCGGATTTACGACCGAACTCGCCGGATTCTTTGGTTTGGGTCACTGTCGGAACGTTTCTGTTAAGTTTATGGTGTTATTAACATGTTGAATGGTATCAGAGGTGTTTTGTTGTGGTAAACGAGTTGCTGTGTGTTTGCGGAGGGGAGGGGGTGATTTTCCGGTGGCCGGGAAACTCATCGAAAACTGGAAAACCCAGTTTTCCGGCGGGTTTTCTTGGCGACCCAGAATATTCATCCCCAACCCGTTTTTTTGACCCGGTTTCGATCTATTCTGCAGCTGTGGTGGTAAAATAGAAATGATTTTAACTAATTACCATTTACCTTTGAAAAGTAATTACCTTTCTACTTTAAAAAGGTAATTTATTTCTACATTTACTTTAAATCATTATTTTAAAATTTTGAATTTTATTTATAAAATTCAAAAAAATTATTCTCCAAAATTTTATTTAAAAATTCAGATTCTGAATTATTTATTTAATTATGAAAATCATTTATTTATTTACTTTTAATTCAAAATAATTAAGAATTAATTACTTTTAATTACTTTAATTAATTTCAAATAATAATTAATTTATTTAATTATTTGATAAATGTAATCATTTATTGAATAATTTTATTAATTAATTGTTAGTTGATTTTAATTAATTTAATTAGGGTTATGTAATTCTTAATTAATCCGTTTTCTATTTTAAATGCTTTACAAACAGTAGAAAATTGTTTAAAAATCCAGAAAATATTTTAAAAATACTTTCAAATATTTTGAGTTGGATTTTTATTCAAAAACCAAGATTGAAGATGATTTTAAAATATATCTTGAGATCAGTTAGTTATTAAAGTGAGTTATTTGATCTGTTTTGTGAAAATTACTTGCTTAAGTGCTATTCGTGCTATGTGTTGATTGGTTACGTGACAAATATATATGTATTTAATTCGAGGATTAATGATTTATCTCTAGGGTTAATTATTGTCTTGGGGATTGATGACTTATTTCGAGGATTAATTATTGTCTCGAGGATTAATCGTGTCTTGAGGATTAATTGGTTATCTACGTTCTCTTTCGGGGAATAAGGTATCTGTTTTGAGGATTATTTATTTAACTCGAGGATTTATTTGTTTAATTCGAGGATTAATTGGTGAATATTGACTTAGGAATGTCACCGGAGTTAAGTTGGTATGAGACGAAGAAGGTTGGAGATGGATGCGGGATTGTTTGTACTTGTTGGATTTATTGTGAGGTGTCTTAACACCGGGAAAACGTCTATATTCAAAGGGGACATTTCCAATTATTTTCTTCGGACAAAGATATTGGTAAGCATGGTTAATACGTTTAACTTGAGTTTGTAAGCGTTTATAAAATATCAGAATCTCGTCTAGAGGCTGAAGTATTGTCTGGTGTGTGACTTTAGAAGTAGACGCGCGGGCTTGATGTCAACGGATCAGACTCGTGGCAATCGCAAGAGCGTCAAACCAACGAATGATTAAAACAGAGGATGTGATGATGTAAGATAGAAGAAGAAGGTAGATGTGTTACCTCGACTTTGCGTAATAGCTAAGGACCAGAGGCAAGTATTTTCTTGATCATCCTAAACACTTTTTATTTTCTGTTTCATTTATTCATATCATGACAAATAGTTATTGTTCAGAGCTATTTGTGGTTCTTAAATATTTTTGTGCGAACACAGTTGCTTGATATTGGTACCCTTGATGTGGGGAATTGTTTAAGATAAACTTTTCATATCCTTATTATCGTAGTAAATAATAGGGATGTGAACATTATGTGAAACTAAGCATTTCCTGTTGAATTCGGAAATTGCTCTATTGTATTGGAAAATGGTAAAGCGTAGGAGGCCGCATCGAGTAGTTGGTCCAGCTATATTTAAGGAGGATATGGTAACCATTCCATCTTCCTATAGGCTAACATTACTTGCCTATTTTGGGTGCCCCAGAATTCCGGATTATAACATGGGTATAGAAAAGTACCAGTGATTTTGATATTTATATTATATTTGTTTAAAAATAAAATTT
The DNA here is from genome assembly GCA_037693485.1 of Kitagawia praeruptora. Lineage (NCBI taxonomy): Eukaryota > Viridiplantae > Streptophyta > Magnoliopsida > Apiales > Apiaceae > Kitagawia > Kitagawia praeruptora. The sequence continues at coordinate 136,704,145 of CM075351.1, read as the reverse complement.
TTTACATTTTTATCCCATAAAAATTATTTTTAAGGCTTAATGATTTTAACTAGGGGTTAAGAATATTTTTGGGGTATTAATTTTTGACTAACATAAATAGCAGCTGTTTCATTTTTATTTATTAAAACAATCAGAAAATCAGATTTTCTGAATTTGCTGGAAATTCGTTCTTGGTGTTCTTGAGGATTAAACAGCCTTTCGAAGGTGATTCCGGGATCCAAATCTCTCATGAGTAACCAAATTGAATCTTATGATCTGTACTACATGTTTATGTGTGTGTGTATATGTGTATATGCTTTGTTCAAAATTTCATAATTTTTTGATATTAATTCGAAGTTTAATTTGATTGTTCATGATGTTCATTGACTTTTTGTATACGTGGTTATGGGGGTTAGTTTTATGATGTTCTCAGCTTTGTTTTGAGTTATTAAACATTGAATTTGATGTAGAAATGACTAAATCGTTTGTTTGGCCGGATTTACGACCGAACTCGCCGGATTCTTTGGTTTTGGTCACTGTCGGAACGTTTCTGTTAAGTTTATGGTGTTATTAACATGTTGAATGGTATCAAAAGTGTTTTGTTGTGGTAAACGAGTTGCTGTGTGTTTGCGGAGGGGAGGGGCAATTTTCCGGTGGCCGGGAAACTCATCGGAAACTGGAAAACCCAGTTTTCCGGCGGGTGTTCTTGGCGACCCAGAATATTCATCCCCAACCCATTTTTTTGTCCCGGTTTCGATCTATTGTGCAACTGTGGTGGTAAAATAGAAATGATTTTAACTAATTACCATTTGCCTTTGAAAAGTAATTACCTTTCTACTTTAAAAAGGTAATTTATTTCTACATTTACTTTAAATCATTATTTTAAAAATCTAAATGTTATTTATAAAATTCAGAAAAATTATTTTCCAAAATTTTATTTAAAAGTTCAGATTCTGAATTATTTATTTAATTATGAAAATCATTTATTTATTTACTTTTAATTCAAAATAATTAAGAATTAATTACTTTTAATTACTTTAATTAATTTCAAACAATAATTAATTTATTTAATTATTTGATAAATGTAATCATTTATTGAATAATTTTATTAATTAATTGTTAGTTGATTTTAATTAATTTAATTAGGGTTATTTAATTCTTAATTAATCCGTTTTCTGTTTTAAATGCTTTAAAAACAGTAGAAAAATTGTTTAAAAATCCAAAAAATATTTTAAAAATACTTTCAAATATTCTGAGATCAGGGGAACACTTTCAATTTCATCCAGTTCAATATATTCAACTACAATGCACTGACCCGTCCTTAAGTTCCATCCAATCTATGTATGGGCGAGTTCCCAGTGATTTCAATTTCAAGTTACCATGTAACTTCATCCGAAATCAGCGAGTTTCAACCGGTTCCACTCGTCAAACAACACATTGTCCGGCTTCATATCGCGGTGAACAACTCCTAATCGGTGACAGTGTGCAATCGCCTCCGTTAACGACACCTAATTCATGATTTTAAAACAAAATATGTTCAATTAGAACAGAATACACACACATATACATACAGTTATATACCAAAATTAGTTCGATTAAATCGAGATGTGTGTGTATAATAGTTGTGTGTGTTGAGTACAGAGGTGTCTATGCGTGTGTGTATAGTGAGCATATGGGTGTGTGTCTACTGCCATCTATGTGTGTGTGTTGTGTAATTGGGTTCGAGAGTGTGGTTGTGTGTTCGATAGTCCCCTGTTTTCGATTTTACTATTACTGCAGTGAGGTTGTTGATTTAGTATGTATTTTGGTGCGAGTTATATGGTTGTCTCGTATAGTTCGCTTGTTGTTAATGTTCCGAGTGGGTTACTTGGTTTTGTGAATTGCTAATCTTTATTTGTTAACTGTTCGATTAGATTTCAGTCTCATTGGATTTGGTTCGTGGAGAAAGTTAAGTTTCATGGTTTCATGATTTTCCTCTCACGATGAGTCCGGTACGGTGGTGTAGGGGCGGCATGGTCGCCGGAGAAGCGGTGGTGGGGTTGATGTTCATATACGTATCCTAAATTTTAGTGTTTGCATTAATTATTTGTCTTAATTGTAGCTAATTTCGTATTTAAATTATTGTAACTCCTTTTAATTGATTCTCTGATTTCTAATTATTTGATTTCTTGATTAAATGTTAGTTGAGTAATTGTCTCCCTTATTAATTGTTAATTGATTAAATTGATTTCCGTATTAATTGTTAATTGTTTTTCTTGTTTATCTGATTAATTTGATTCCCTAATTAATTGTTAACGAATTAATTGATTTATGTGGGTGGTTAAATGATGTAGTTATGTCATTTTATGTAATATTGACTTTTAATGGTAAAAATGTTATGTAGTTATCTAATAATATTTATTATTTTTATATCTTGTAATGTATTATTATTTTTCTATAGTGTAAAAATGAAATATATTTCTTGGTAGATGAAATATATATTTTTTAAATGTTTTTTTTGTACCATTTTATATGGTTTTGGTTTTGTACCTTTGAGGGTGTGCCATTTATTTGTGGTCTTGTGGACCAATTTTGGGTTACTGTTGATGCTATTTTTGACGATTTGGATCATTTATTGATTTGGAATATGTTGTCATTTTAGATGACTTTATAATAGATCTTTTATGAGAAATTGATTTTATTTGTCTAACCAAAGGGGATCCCTTTGGTTAGATATATAAAATTGTTCAATGTTATTATTTTCACTGAGTAAAATAATTATTTAATGTATATTCGATTTTTGTTTTTTGACATAATATTATTTATTTGTATTGATTTATTCAGGTTCCGTGGATGGGTAGAAGTGTAAAGAGAAGATGGATGACGACATAATTGTGGGGTTTTAGGGTGAGAAGATGGATGAAGGCGGTTATGCATTACTAGAGTGGTTGAATCAAGCTGAAGATTCAAGAATTTTCTAGTCATTTGATTTTATTTTGTTAAATGATGTACTCATTTATTTAGTAAGGCACTCTTTTTTCCCCGCTTGAGTTTTTTCCCATAGGGTTTTGCTCTTGTGACGAGGCCTTTTTTGGTGGATATAAAGGTGTAATTATCTAAACTTCCGGAGGAATCTCTTTCCTATGGGTTGTTAGACTCATGGATTGGTTAAGCATACCTTTCGGTTAGATGATGAAGCTTTTATTATCTTTTTGATGTATCATCTTTTCATGAATGAAATTTATCATTCTTGGCAAAAAAAAAAAATATTCTGAGATCAGTTAGTTATTAAAGTGAGTTAATTGATCTGTTTTGTGAAAATTACTTGCTTAAGTGCTAATCGTGCTATGTGTTGATTGGTTACGTGACAAATATATATGTATTTAATTCGAGGATTAATGATTTATCTCTAGGGTTAATTATTGTCTTGGGGATTGATGACTTATTTCGAGGATTAATTATTGTCTCGAGGATTAATCGTGTCTTGAGGATTAATTGGTTATCTACGTTCTCTTTCGGGGAATAAGGTATCTGTTTTGAGGATTATTTATTTAACTCGAGGATTTATTTGTTTAATTCGAGGATTAATTGGTGAATATTGACTTAGGAATGCCACCGGAGTTAAGTTGGTATGAGACGAAGAAGGTTGGAGATGGATGCGGGATTGTTTGTGCTTGTTGGATTTATTGTGAGGTGTCTTAACACCGGGAAAATGTCTATATTCAAAGGGGACATTTCCAATTATTTTCTTCAGACAGAGATATTGGTAAGCATGGTTAATACGTTTAACTTGAGTTTGTAAGCATTTATAAAATATCAGAATCTCATCTAGAGGCTGAAGTATTGTCTGGTATGTGACTTTAGAAGTAGACGCGCGAGCTTGATGTCAACGGATCAGACTCGAGGCAATCGCAAGAGCGTCAAACCAACGAATGATTAAAACAGAGGATGTGATGATGTAAGATAGAAGAAGAAGGTAGATGTGTTACCTCGACTTTGCGTAGTAGCTAAGGACCAGAGGCATGTATTTTCTTGATCATCCTAAACACTTTTTATTTTCTGTTTCATTTATTCATATCATGACAAATAGTTATTGTTCAGAGCAATTTGTGGTTCTTAAATATTTTTGTGCAAACACAGTTGCTTGATATTGGTACCCTTGATGTGGGGAATTGTTTAAGATAAACTTTTCATATCCTTATTATCGTAGTAAATAATAGGGATGTGAACTTTATGTAAAACTAAGCATTTCCTGTTGAATTTGGAAATTGCTCTATTGGATTGGAAAATGGTAAAGCGTATGAGGCCACATCGAGTAGTTGGTCCAGCTATATTTAAAGAGGATATGGTAACCATTCCATCTTCCTATAGGCTAACATTACTTGCCTATTTTGGGTGCCCCATAATTCCGGATTATAACACGGGTATAGAAAAGTACCGGTGATTATAAACACTACGCCATAGATGGCCTTCGGCAACAATTCAAAATTGTTGCCGAAGGTCCAAAAACTGTTGGCGTAGCCTCAAAAATCTCCACGGCAACACTTTTCGGGTGTTAGCTTTTTCGATGTTGGCGTAGGGTCAGTTGCAACACTTTTACACCTACAGCAACATGATCAAATGTGTTGCCATAGGATACACATTTGTTGTGAAATGGCCCCACTGATAGGTAGGACCCACTGACAAATATATAAATATATATATGTATGTATGTATATATATATATATATATTCATTTTTCACAATAATAAATGCAAAATAATAGTTAAAATGTGTTCTTTTCATTTCACCAAACATAATCATCAATGCCATTACAAAATTTATAATCTACAACTCCAAAACAAAACTAGAACAAAGGAAGGTTTACAAGCTTGACAAAGATCCTTAATTAAGGAAATGAAAATATAGAAAAGTTGTCTAACAACACTAGAGAGTCTATGTATCCATGTCAAATTGGTGGAGGCCGATGAATTTTTGCGAAGCATTGGAGGTGTTCCTTTAAAGAAACATTGGTCTTGAGAGCCTTGACAGCCTTGTTTCTTAACAAGACATCTGAGAAGCAAATGGTGTTGTTTGTCAGAACTGGCACTTAAATCTAAAGTAATAACTTGTAAGATTTTTAAAGATCTTGAAGACACTAAAGGCTGATCGAAAAAAAAAGAACTGAACTTACATGTGTGGCTGCATTTGTTGCCCTTATTTATGCCACTAATAACCTGCAGCAAGGAGTAGAAGTGAGTTAGCGAATCACAAAGGCAAAACTTCTCATACAAGCTGACACTTTAAAATATAACCAGAGAGACCAGGATAGAAGTTGCATGTAATGACAGGTTAACTTGCTGCTGGTTGTGTACATATACTTTTACTTTTATGTACTTTACTATATTTCATCCGTTAGTAACTCTTAGTACTTGGAACAACTAGAGCTGAAGAACACAAGATTGCAAGTAAAACAAGCATCATAAACATAACAAAAACATGTTCTATCCTGAAAACATAAATAACACCTATGCCTAATTGGATACAGATATTCACAAAAGCAGTAATAACAAGAATTTCCAGAGCCATAATGTTCATTAATAATTCTTTATTTTCCATATTTCCTAGTGAAGGCATGAAATTACCCATGATAGTATAGATGAACGCAGTGCTGCTAAGTTTTGCAAGCTAATCTTGAGATCGCGGCATAGAGGTGTTGAGATCCACAGAAAGTTTAACAACCACTGCAATAAGGGTCAAACTTGTTGCATTAAGAGAGAAAAACTTGCAAGGGAACCAAAATTTTCTATATTGAAAAGCATGAACTGCATCTATAGACATGGCCGAGGCACACAATGCAGATGCTGCTGCTACATAGATACCAATCCATGGCATCGGCTTGTTGAATTTCGAGTCATTCAAGTAGCCATCAGCAGAGCAACCTAACTTTTCCATCTATTTTTTTTTAATTCTTTGAGCTACTTCCTTTCTTTTAATTCAATGTTGGAACTCTATATGAAACTAAGAAGTAAATTATCAGTCCACTAAATCTTGGAGAGTGGAGAGTACCTTTTAGAAGAAGTGCAGCAAGAACTTCTCCTAATTACAATACAATGTAAGCAAAAAATCCAAATTGAATAAAAATAAATAGTATAAATCAAACAAAAAATGAGAGGGGGTAATACCTAAAACTTAGAGCTGAATCAAAGAAGCTCTGAACTGTAGAAGAATCACCTGAACCAAATCCCCAAATAATTTTATGCACAAATCGAACCTATTATAACAAATACTTACATATATCTCCAAATTGAACATACAACTTATAACTCTAGGTTAACAAATTGACAGCTGCTGCAAACAATTCAATAGCAAGATAGACAGCTGCACTGCCAATTAATATCATTATAATTACATATATATTACATAAAACTTGCAAGCAAAACGAGAAATGACATGTAACACAAAACAAAATGAGAAAGAATTAATAGAATTATATAATTGAGAAGAAGAAGTTGCATATCAGGACAGGACATCCTATCAAGCTAACACCGTACCTGACTAAAGCAGAGAAGCTCGCCGGATTTGAAGGGATTAGGAGATCGAGCAGAGAAGATAGGGATTTCAAGGTATAAATTAGCAGAACCCTAATTACAAACAAAGAGGGGGGCGGCTAGAGGGATTTGAACCCTCAATTTGAAGCCTAAATGGCCTGAAAAATCAATTAAAAATTAGTAACCACCTTTAAATTAGACATGTTCAGGTAGAGATATTGAGGGAGGTTGAGAGTTTGAAAGTATTCAAACACCAATAGTCTTCACCAAGTCTTCAATCTGTTCTTCAATTCGTGTTTGAGAGAGAGAGAGAGAGAGTGAGTGAGCGTCGAGTGAGAGTATTCGAGAACGTAATTGAGGTTTTGAAGCTCTAATTGAACCTCCCTAATTGAATCCCTAATTCGTGGTGTGTTTGAGCGTGAGAGTAATTGTGCGGCTGAGTGTGTTTGAGGTATCAATGTGTATCCCTAAATTGTGTTTTGACCCTTTTCTTTCACTTAGACAATAATTCTCTAAATTTTAGGCGGTATAAATTTGCCGCTCACTGAATTTCAGCAGCTGCCTTTTTTCTTTTTCTTTTTTACGCAAGTTTTGTACAAATTAAATTTCATAAAATTTTATTTTTGTAAACTTTTTTTTTTACAAAATATTTCGATTTCAGATTATTCAAAAAATCATTATTTTTATTCCTATTAATGTTTTTGATATAACAAAAAAATTCATTTCACAATTTTTTTATTGTTTTATGTAAAGTGTTATTTATTGTGTGAATTATTTTTAATACATATGCACAATTTCATAATTAAAAAATGTAAAATTTTAAATTTAACAATTTTAAAATTATTGAAAAATACAATACTTTCAAAAAAATATCATTCACTCAAATTAAATTCTAAAAAAATAAATAAATTATTCTTAAGAATTTTAATCATTTTTATGAAAAAAAGATTCTTTAATTTATATTTTAGTTGATTATATACATTATACAACATCTATGCCAACACTTTTCATGTCTAAGCTAACACAAATACTTGGTGTTGTAATAGGTAAGGATGAAAATAGCTATGGCATCACTTTTTCAAACGGCAACACCATGCAAAAATGTTGTGTAAAGTCATCTATGGCGTAGTGAAAGGATTCCGTTGCCTTAGAACCTGATCAGGGGGCAATGGTGTTTCAGTTATATATATCCAATCCATATCGCCCGAATGGCTATTATATATTGTGAGTTGGCAGATGATTCATTTTTATGACATGCCAAATGATTTCAGTTATGATTTGAATTATATCACAGTTATTGATTCTGTTTCTCTATAAACTGTTTTACATTTCAGTTGATTTTATGCCCCACTTATCCTGGTTTTATATCAAAAATTTTATATGATTGCTGAACATTTCTTTTGCTCATACTTGCTGTTGTTAATTCTAACATTTCAGTAAGGTAGTTTGGCGAGACTTATCCGCACAGTTCGGAAAGAGAAGAAGCGTGATGCTATTTCGAAGATGACTTGGCTCAGAATGTTTGGATTTAGGGTAAGATCTATTTTATATAATTGAGTTCTAATATTTATTATTATTATTATGTAATGATCTAGTTAGCCTGCCGTACTTCTTATCGAAGTTACACCAGTGGTTTAAGATTTGATCAAAGAGAATGTTGTAAATGTTTAATGGAATTTGGATTCTTGTTTCTAGCCCTATAACCTTCAAAGACCTTGGTATGTTTGGGGTCACAGATGTTATATTTCCAGTGTTGGTCAATCACAAGTGAATGATTATTATTAAATAGATGTTTTATTTTGAGGATTTTCGTGTGACGACCAAATCTTCTAACCCCGGATTTGGGGGGTGTCACACAAAGGAATTGTCTGATCAAGAAGAGAATCTCAAACACTTCAGTGATACCATAGATAAATTGGAGGCTGAGAAACTGAGCATGAGGGTGTGCCTTGATGTCCTGGAGGAAGAGAGAAACAATTGCTGGTGATATGGGCTAAAAATAAGCCCTAAAGACACATTTAATATAGCATTAATTAGACCTAATATGGTCCAAACGTGGGGCCCACCTGTTAGGTCCGATAAGATTGTAGAAGGGGGGGTTGAATACAATCTATACCAATTTATCGAAATTTGTCCTTTAAATAAAATTTAGTTTAGACAAATTTGTGCGGAATAAATTGAAACAAATTTCAAGTTGAATATAACAATATATTAACTTGATGGGTGTTACAATTTCAGTACAGATTATTATCAAGTAATTAATAACTAATTAGAAAATTCGACATGAACTTTTCTAATTTAGTTAATAAAAATCAAGATAAAAACTAGGAGTAAAAACTCGCTAGTAGTACAAGAGATACAAATCAACAAGTTCTATCGGATCAGATATTACAAATATGATGAACTTGATTTTCTATGAATTTTTCTAGCTCTTGTGTTCTTGAGAGAAAATGAGAGAGAAAGCTTTTTTTCTTTTCTTGAAAGATATTATGTTGTGATGTAGTGTTATAATGAAGACAGCCGCGTTATACATTTTATGTTGAATTGGTCTTCAAAGTCCCTGCCAATTTCTTTTCATTTAACTCATCAAAGACAATCTCCAAGACAATCTGTTCTTCCAAGACAATCAGCTTTGTACTGCCAAGACAATCGCCAAGACAATCTGTTCTTCCAAGACAATCAGTTTTGTACTGTCAAGACAATCGCCAAGACAATCAACTTTGTACTGCCAAGACAATCTGTTTTGCTTACCAAGACAATCGCCAAGACAATCTGAAATTGTCTTGGGGAATTAAAAACTCGGTAAATTGTGTTGAATTGAACAAACCGAAACATGCTGCTTTGACAAAGAATACTAGCAGGGATGGAGAGTGAGCGACACACGTGGATTTTGCTGCTTTGTTCCTGGCGCGTTAAAGACACGCGGTAGACAGGAGAGTGGAGCTTGAGCCGACAGCATTCACGTGTGTTGACAGTACTGAATTGTTTTTCACTTTTGTACAATTCTTTTGAATTGTTTTACAATTCATTTCTTTAACAAATAAATGAATCACTTGCCTTTGGTCTTTATTTTAAACAAATCGTCCATCAACTAAACAATTCAAGTCTCCTGGCCATGTTTTGTTTTATACTCCGTAGAATTGCTTTTTAACCCGCATAGTTTATAATCTTTAATTAATAAATAATTATTTTAATCCAGAAATTATAAAAATAAATATCTAATATTATTAGATATTTATAAATATAATTTTCTAAATAAATAAAATATTTATTAATATAAAATTATACTTAAACTCTAAACTGCGGTTACCTGAGCGTCTGGAACTGGACTCCTTTTGCTTAACAAAAAATATATCAATTCCAACCGGGATTCCAGCTTTAAGAATATATCAGTTTCCATTCTGTTGTGATAATTCTATTTTCTCATAACCCATTTAGGTGTAAGCTACGGTCTCTTGAGGATGTGAAACCGGACTCCTTTTGCTTAGCAAAAAATACAACAATTCTAACCGGAGTTTCAGCATTAAGAATATATCATTTAGAATTTCTTTATGATAATTCTTTTTCCTCGTAGCCAGTCCACTTGATAGTAAAATCCTTGTGGTTAATTAATTTAGCACTTCTGTTGCTAGCACAATGATTTTCTCTCATACCAGTCTTGATAGCTTGAACCACTGAAGTTAATGACGAATAACCACTGTTTAATGTTGACACTCGATGTATTGTCTGGTTCATGAGTGACTAACCGCAATGACTGTTCTTCATATATTGACTTTAAAATCTGGTTCCTTTTGTTTTCTCATCTCTCTTCAATTCTTCTGTACCGTCTCTGTCACCTTTGAATCTCTGTCACTTTAAATGAATCCACTTCTTAACGAATACTCCACTGAGGCTTGATCAGATGACTGAGCTTCTTTCAATGTAGTAATTCCCCAAGTCTGTAGATTGACCTTGATCTTTTTCTTCTGACAGATAATATAATCTGAGATTCCTTGTGACAGTCTATATACTATTTACTATTACAATCTTGTTTAAGTTGAGTTGTATCCTCGAAATACAAATAGGCTACATCATATGCCTTTCAATCTCCCCCTATTTGTCTGTTAGACAATAACAAGCAAATACCTAGAGGATAACTCAACTAACTCACTTAAACAAGAAAAAGATTAAGCATTTAGGAGCTTAGCAAATAGTACATTAAAAAAATTTCTCTGGTTTAAATTTAACAATTCCAGAATCCTCAGTTGATGAAATGATAGATGATTGTTCCTCTAGCATTGAATTGATCTTCAATAGATAACTCATCTTCATTTCTGATTCTTCATATCTCTGCCTGATAATTCTTCACATCTTACATTGGTGATTATCAGCAGTTCTTGATTTACAATCACTTCTCTTCTCACTTAAGAAAAACAACTGCTCCTACTATATAGACAATGGTGAATCAATACCATTTCTATAACTTCTAGAAAATCTACTACTCCTCCAGTTAGCCTTCATACATAGTACATTGAAAGACTAATAAAATAGTATTGTGATGTAAGCTTCTCCTTATATCTCCACTTTCATCTCAACTGAAAGTCCCTTTACTTTTCCAACTGAAAGTCCCTTTACTTTTTCATCTAAATCTAGTAACTTGACTTGCTTCTCCTCCTAAGCAAAGTCTGTAAATGCTCCCCCTTTCTAACCTACTCTACTCTCCTTTTTCTTGTACCCCTTTACTTCTCCCCCTTAGTTGAGGAATCCTCCAATCAACTAGTTGACAAAGTAGTTGTACCAATTATAGAGTTCTTTGTTAGAAAGGAAGTTTCATTTTCTTCCTCACTGTGAGTGTGTGATAGTGTTTAGTGTACCTCACAAGTGTTTCACTCTTCTCTCTGTGTTTACACTCTTGCTCACTAGTGTATTACTCATATCACTCATAGCTCCAACATCCTTTAGTGTACCTGTAAGGAAAAATCACCCTAGCCCCTTCAAGAGAGGTCAGTGGTGGTGCAATGGGAGTTCGCAAATCCCAAATCCTCGTTAGACTCATCAGACGAATCTGAGTCATAATCTACAAGTTGCTAGCTTTCCCTTTTTAGGGTTTTCAGATTTGAATTCTGAGAAGGTAGACAATGATCTATAAATTAGCATTGAGATCAAGTTTCCTTCGGATGCCTGTGAAGACATTACCATGTTAAACTCATCAGGTAAATCTGAATCATAGTTCACAAGTTGCCGATCCGCACCTATGTCGGACCCGTTACCCGCAGGATCCAGAGATGTTCCCTCTGGGGAGTTAGATAATGATCTTGTTGAATTTTGCATTGAGATCAATACCTTCTCTCGAGGTCTGTGAAGACTCTTGATTCATTAAAGAACCTTTAACTTATAATCCTAACCGTAAAATGGTTGGATTACAGGTTTCCGTCAATTCATCCTTAGTGTGTGCAATCTCACTTCGTGCATATGAAATATTTTGAATAGTGTATAAGATAGTGACTCTCCAACTGAATATCCCACACATCCTTATTTGCTGCATCCAGTGCAGTTACTCCCTGGTGACCTTTAGTCTGATAGGTTACTTCTTTTTAGGGTGTAAGATAGAATGTGTTTGAGTTTGACTGTAGTCTGGGATAAAAGTTGTTGGGTTTACAACCTCATGACTAATCATGTGAGAAAACAAAACTCCATTTAGATGAACCTGCATCACAGAATATGAGCAATAGAGATAGAATGATATACAGTTGTGATTTCAAAAGATTTAAAATGTAAGCAATCACAGCTGTAGAAAGAAATTTTGAGTTAGAAAGTTAAAGAGATCTTGAGCCGGTTTTACTAAACAAAAACAAAGACAAAAATCCAATTAATAGATATTAATCGAATTAATATATGTTAATGTTTAAACCAATACAAACAAAACTATTTTATAATGTTTTGGATCCTGTATGTTAGATACCAACTGTTACCACTTGTTAACACTTGTTAGGTCTTGTCTTCCAATTGTTAGAACCTGAAAATCAAACGTTAGTTCCTAAACAATTGAATTGACATATACCATTTTGATACCAACAATGGTCTTATATAATAAAATCTGTCAACAACAACAACACAACAAAGAATTAGAATTAAAATTGCAGGTTATGTGTGTGTCAAACAGAAGAACAACAAAAGAACCAAATACAGTGACCTGTTTGTAAGTTTTGCAAGTATAGTGACTAAACTGAAAAACTATACAAACTATTTATATACACATGAAAAATAATATACAAAAATAAGAAATAATATACATAAAAATAATATTAAATAAAAACTAAAGAGAAAAGAAAAATACGATTTTTTTTTTATTATTCAAAAATAAATGTATTAATAATGTTTACAGAATATTAGAAATAAAAGAAAATAATTTACAAAAATATTTACAATAATATAATTACTAGGTCCGATATCGATTTGAGCTTTCAGAGTGAAGTTTTGAAAATTCTAAGTCTGGGAAGATTTTCGAGTTAGTGAGTCAGTGACTATCTCGAACTTCAACTCGAAACTCGACTTAGATTATCGAGTTAGTGACTATCTCGAACTTCAACTCGAAACTCACTATCTCGAACTACATCTCGAAACTGACTATCTCGAACTTCGACTTAGGATTCGAGTTCGAGTTACCAGTGCCTAGTTATCTTCAAAATTTTCGAGATAAGATCTATCTCGAACTTTATCTCGAAGTTCGACTTAGGATTCGAGTTCGAGTTACCAGTGCCTAGTTATCTTCAAAATTTTCGAGATAAGATCTATCTCGAACTTTATCTCGAAGTTCGAGATGAGGACCAATATAACTATTCTAAAAATCAAGTATTAACAGAATATGTACCAGATTATTTACATAAAGCAATTCTAACAATGAAGCAAATTTAATTATTAAAACAAGCTATAAAATAGCAAAATAATTTACACTAAAATTATAAAATCGAATAAAAATTATAAAAACAATCATATGTAGTCCCTTTTATGAAATCAAACATTAATAACAAAAGGACAAACACTACAAACCAATTAATAAACTATTAACTATTTACATATATATTTGTAGTAAATTAATAAATCTATATATTTTCTTAATAAAATAACTTTCTTATAGAAAATCATTTAAAGAGAAAATATGACTTATTAAATCAACACAAATATTCAAAAGTAATTTTCAACAAAAATAGATTTCTCACTAATTTCAGCTTTGTAAAATTTGAGAAAAATATTTTTAGAGAAAATTAAAATATTCTAAAACTAAAAGAAGTAAGTAGGAATATATTAAGAAGATAATGACAATGATTTGAGAATTAACAAGCAAGAAGATAAGTTGATAAAATAATTATACAAGTGATTTTAATAACAAAGTAATCACTTATAAATTATTAAAGAGCAAACCTCAGATATTAACTAGTTTAATTACTAGGACTATTTAACATACCCAATTCACCAACAATTCTGGTGAATGTGGATTCATCAAGAGACTTAGTAAAAATATCTGCTGTTTGTTCTTCCGTGGGTACAAAATGTAACTCCACGGTACCATTCATGACATGCTCTCGAATAAAATGATACCTGATGTCAATGTGCTTGGTCCTTGTATGCTGCACAGGATTGTTGGAGATTGCTATGGCACTTGTATTGTCATACAAGATAGGAATTTTGTCAAGTACAAAGCCATAGTCCCTTAGCTGATTCCTAATCCACAAGATCTGTGCACAACAGCTTCCAGCAGCTATGTATTCAGCTTCAGCTGTTGAGTTGGAACCATTCAGAAAAGCACTCTTGACATCCATTTGATAAACCTTAAAGTTTGAGAATGCTGCGAATGCCAAGAATATTCTGATAGCCTCAAGTCTTGCCACTGGAGCGTAGGTTTCATCATAATCAATGCCTTCAGCTTGTGAATAACCTTTTGCTACCAGTCTTGCTTTATTTCTCGTCACTGTACCATCTTCATCTAGCTTGTTTCTGAATACCCACCTTGTGTCAACCACTTTCCTGTCTTTGGGTCTGGGTACCAGCTTCCATACTTCTTGTTGTTTGAATTGATTGAGTTCAACTTGCATAGCAATTACCCAATCAGGATCAGAAAGAGCTTCCTCGGTTTTCTTAGGTTCCATTTCAGATAGAAACCCTGAATAGTTACATTGATTTTGAGTAGCACTTCTAGTTTTGACACCAACATCTGGATCACCAATAATCAGCTCAATTCCAAATATACTGTCCGAGAAGGTTAGATCTTGATGATTCGCCTTGTTCTTCATTGTGATGTTGTGTTTGACTAGTTGATCATTTGTTTACTATCCTCGAGTTATTGCCAGAATGACTTGATGATTCTTCTCCAGTGACATGGGTATCTCTAATATTAAAATTGTTTCCACCACTATCACTTGGATAATTATCATCATTAACATTTTAAACTTATGACTTTAAGGCGACTCCTCGACAACAACAATTGTTAACTCCTAACAACTGTTTGTTGGTAGACAACCTTGGTTCTAAAAATAAAACTTGATTACCAAGACTGTCTTGTCTGCAATCTTAGAAATAATATTCTAAGCCCAATATACCTTGATCCATAGTAAACAACATTCATTATCAAAGTGATTAGAAGCTTGCAAATAAGCATAAAAATTATTCGAAGTAACTGAACTATGGTAACTTAAGATATTACAATATCCATAGTTCTACTTAGATAATTTTCATATTATGTATAGTAGAATGAGTGAATTTCAAAAAATAAGACAATGATTACTTAGAGTTCTAAGTAATTTCACTTAAACCAATACATCTCACAATTAGTTTGTAAATAGAATTCTAACTAAATATCATTAACTGATATAAGTCAAAACTTCAATGCAACCAATTGTTATAATCATGATATTAATCATAGTGAATTTCTGAAAATGATGCATTAATAAGTTCACTAGAATTAACATCTCACAACTAATTGAAGACCACGAAAGATAGGTCCAAATTAGTTATGATTCAAATTTATTTTGATAAATGAGATATAGAGCAAATACTAACTTGAATTGCTTTAGGTTCTATAACTCATATTAATCAAAATAAATAATTAAATAATTAAATACTAAATCTCTATGAGTTAGATTTTAGCATTTAAATATTTAAATTATCACCACTCAAATATATTACAATTATACACATGGCAATCATTCAACATATAATTTTCAGCTTGAGGTCTGGATGTAAATAAGTTCACAAGTCCTTTCAATATTGACAATTGAATACTTGTAAAATCATTTAAGAATTACTTAACAGATGGGATTTACAAATCATATAGCATTAATAAAATCCCAAATTTACAAACCAATCTTGAAAAATTAATTTCATCAAGTGATTTAGCAAACATATCTGCAAGTTATTCTTTACTAAAGATATGCTCTCTCAAAAGAATTGATACCTTATGCAAGATGCTTAGCCTTGAGTGTTCCACAGAGTTGTTGGAGATGAAATTGTTTCCTTGTGTTCTCCAGCTTTCGTACAACTCATTTGATCTGTCTCTGTAGAGATTTTCAATTGTCTCAACAACCAGGAGTGCACTTGTTCACATTCCTCTAGCATCCAGATTCAGTAGGTCCAGATGTCCATTATAATCATGAATGTGCAGCAGGTGCCTGATATCCTCAAGTCTTGCCAGGTATACTATTTTATCAGCTTGTAACCTTGCATCCAGTTTGGCTTTGTCCCTCATAACAATGCCTTGACATCCAGTTAGACTTCTGGTTATCCTTGTACCAAATACAACCTTGTTGTTTGATCTAGATACCAGCTTCCCTTCAATCTGCCTTTTGTACTGATTGAGATCATCTTGAATTGCAATCACTCAATCTCGATCATTCAGAGCCTTTGTAGCTTTATTAGTTTCTTCTGAAAGAAAACTAACAAAATAATCATTGGTACTTGAAGCTCTGCTAGTCTTTTACTTCCACCATTAAGAACACTAAGAACTAGGACAAAGAATTAATTGAGTCAACACTCTTTGTCTCGGCAGACATGTTCTCATAGTGTCCTTTGATTTTCAATGTGGTGTTGATTTGGCTAGTTGATCCTTCTGCTGCTCCCCCTAAGCTGTTGCTGGGTTTACATGAAGATTCTCCATGTTTGACATTCATTGGATCTGAATTACCATAACCATTGACAGCTGGGAGCTAGAAGTTGTTGAACATCACTAAGACTTTTAATCACCTTCTGTTGATTAATAACAATCACCCTGTAGGTTGTAGACTCCATTGAGTAACCAAGGAAATTATCCTCTTGAGCATTAGCTGATTGCCAGGATGCTCACTTTCATTTATCATTGAAAAACAATTTCCTTCATAACTTATGAGGTCTTCCTGTATTTCTCACTAATCAGGGTTCAATCATGTTAGTAGCAAACTATTGACTGCCTTAACATTAATACTCTTGAAGGTGCAGAAATCATCCAGAACACTAATAGATATGTCCTGTAATCTGATCTCCAAGTTGTCATAGTCAGTTTGCTTCCTGCAAATCTTCTAGATGTGATCAATCACCATCAGTGGTGTCTTGTCTTCAGATTGTCTGAACAACAACTTGTTTGTTGAGAGAAGCCATCAGTCATCACCACTAAAGTATATTTTTCTTTGATGTAGAACTTCTGTGTGATGCTTCTTTGACTTCTCTTTATGACATTCCTCATGATTTCATTTTACTTTAATTTCAGATGAGACAATCTCCTTTACTGATTCGATTTTCGGGAAAGAATCTCTTGATTTGACATTCAGGTGAGAGAGCTCCATATATCATAGTTGAACTCTTGTCTGATGAATCTTTAGATTAGACATATTGACTTCACCTTAGACTGAGATTCCATGTCAAATATTGATAAGTTCTCTTTCCTTAATCCTCGAACAGTAGGCTCTTCATCTTGTAAAAGATGCTTTATTACTGACAACATTTCATAGCTATTGAATAGCCTTGACCCTGAGTCATACCCTTGCTGTTATCTCCAAGGGATACCACTTGGCCAAATTCCTTCACCACTCTTGACAGCAGGGCTCTATCCTCGGTCATATGCCTTGAACATCCACTGTCCAGAATCCACATAACACGATCTACCTGTTACACACCCTGCAATGCCAAAACGGTTAAACTTTCTTCGGGACCCAAGCTTGGTTGGGTCCAGAGTACTTGAAAAATTGGCCTTTGTCAGGCAAAACCACATTCTTGACCTTGACACCAATTTCATCATTAAACAATAGACATTTAACCCTATAAACAGATTTGACAATCTTTTGTTTTATCTTGGGTATCCATGTCTCTTTAGCAGCAATAGCATTCTTTTCAATGACTGGACATTTGACCTTGTAAACAGCCTTAATAAAACTTTGTTTAGGCTTTGGTACAAATGTCTCTCTCCTAACATGAGGAGGACTAGCAGTCTTTGATCTAACATTGTTGTTCCTGTTCATATGTTGTCGAGGAGTAGTCTTATCATCACATGCATGATTACCATTAAAGTAAGCAGACATGACATTAAAAGCACAAGACATACAATTGACAACACCACATGCTTTATGAGAAGAATCAATAATAGGCATGGTATGCATGTTAGACATGTTATTGTCCTTTTTCAACTTGTTATCACCTAACCCAATTTTAGACGAACTGGTTGACTCAACAAACTTAACTGGTTTCGTAGAAACAACCTTATTAGATTTAATATTTTTGGTTGTAGGTGCCTTAACAGATTTTTCATTAAGTTTGACACTTCCACTAGCAATGTCCTCAATACGCATCTCCTCTTGAATAACGAGAGAAGTCAAATCTAGAGGCTCTGCAATAGACTTCTTAAAGAGTGGATCTTCAACATCCTTAAGCACATGTGGTATTCCCCTTTCTTTAGCACTAATAGGATTAGGGGAGTTTATGCCTAACATTCCAATAGCCTCGTTGTAGCCAAACCCTATTCCTACGGTTCGGTCTACAGCTTGTTTATTGAAAAACTCTTTAGAAGTTTTAACAGAATTAAAACAAGCAGATAATTTGACATCCTTCTCCTTTATCTTAGTTTCAAGTTCAGCAACTTTAGCAACTTGTTTTAACATGTATTCTGATATCGACTTTTCTCTGTGGTTAAGTCGAGCTATTTCTTTTATTTGCTGATCTTGATTATCAGGCACTTTTTTTAGTTCTAACACTTCATTTTCAAGATTAGTGTTTAACAGAACTATTCTAGCATTTTCATTTTGTGCATTAATTAAGGAATCACGTAAGCTACGAATCAACTCAGCGTCAGTAAGAATTACCGGAGTAGTATAACGAGTTGATGTATCAGCATTTGCCACCAGTGCAAAATCATCAAACTCTTCATTTTCGCTGTCTGTGTCATCCCAGCTTTTACCTTGTACCACATAGGCTGTGTCTGTGTTCTTCTTTCCAGATGCATACTCTCTCCTTGCATCTTGTTGAGGTTGATGACACTCAGTTGCAAAGTGTCCAATTTCATTGCATTTAAAACAACTGATCCTGCTTCTGTCTACCATCCCAGTTTCGTAGCCACCCCTTGTGCTACTTGATGAAAAACTTCCATGCTGGAATCTATTCTCAGTAGACTTGAATCTGAAATTTGGACTTCTTCTAAATCTGAAATTATCAAATTGCCTTACAATCATTGCCATTGACTCATCCTCCAACTGCTCCAACTCCTCTAATGAATAAAATTCTCCACAACCCTGATTTGCAGCTGTCTTCCCATATTCTGCTACAATCACCTCCTTTTCAGAGCTGTAAGGTTGAACAACCTTAGCTTCCATCTTCATCGAGGCTTCACCAACCAAAGCAGTAGAAGTGTCATCTACCCTTTCCTCATTTATTGTCAAAATGGTATCCCAGATATGCTTCGCATCTTTACAATTAACAACATGATTGTGCATGATTAAATCTAGGGATTCCACCAAAATCAGCTGTAGGTTCATATCCAGGGCAGCTTCCTCCTTTTCAGCAGGGGTATAATTATTAGGATCCTTTGGATACGTCCTTTCAGCACATTCAACAACTCCATCCACAATTACTTCCTCTTCTGTAACCATATGAATTATTGGCCCGGTTTTCAATATTCCTAAATATTTAGGATTGGCCACTTGTAGAAAAAGAGTCATTTTCTTTTTCCAGAGTTCATAATTTTTCTTATCAAATATGGGTATCTTAACAGAACCAACTTTTGAAGACATGATGAATTTTTAAGTGAGTTAAAAATTCAAGATAAATTTTTGATTGAACAAAAATAGGATCTTGATTTGTGTATCAATCACTAGGCTCTGATACCAATTGTTAGGTCCGATAAGATTGTAGAAGGGGGGGTTGAATACAATCTATACCAATTTATCGAAATTTGTCCTTTAAATAAAATTTAGTTTAGACAAATTTGTGCGGAATAAATTGAAACAAATTTCAAGTTGAATATAACAATATATTAACTTGATGGGTGTTACAATTTCAGTACAGATTATTATCAAGTAATTAATAACTAATTAGAAAATTCGACATGAACTTTTCTAATTTAGTTAATAAAAATCAAGATAAAAACTAGGAGTAAAAACTCGCTAGTAGTACAAGAGATACAAATCAACAAGTTCTATCGGATCAGATATTACAAATATGATGAACTTGATTTTCTATGAATTTTTCTAGCTCTTGTGTTCTTGAGAGAAAATGAGAGAGAAAGCTTTTTTTCTTTTCTTGAAAGATATTATGTTGTGATGTAGTGTTATAATGAAGACAGCCGCCTTATACATTTTATGTTGAATTGGCCTTCAAAGTCCCTGCCAATTTCTTTTCATTTAACTCATCAAAGACAATCTCCAAGACAATCTGTTCTTCCAAGACAATCAGCTTTGTACTGCCAAGACAATCGCCAAGACAATCTGTTCTTCCAAGACAATCAGTTTTGTACTGCCAAGACAATCGCCAAGACAATCTCTAGCCACCAAGACAATCAACTTTGTACTGCCAAGACAATCTGTTTTGCTTACCAAGACAATCGCCAAGACAATCTGAAATTGTCTTGGGGAATTAAAAACTCGGTAAATTGTGTTGAATTGAACAAACCGAAACATGCTGCTTTGACAAAGAATACTAGCAGGGATGGAGAGTGAGCGACACACGTGGATTTTGCTGCTTTGTTCCTGGCGCGTTAAAGACACGCGGTAGACAGGAGAGTGGAGCTTGAGCCGACAGCATTCACGTGTGTTGACAGTACTGAATTGTTTTTCACTTTTGTACAATTCTTTTGAATTGTTTTACAATTCATTTCTTTAACAAATAAATGAATCACTTGCCTTCAGTCTTTATTTTAAACAAATCGTCCATCAACTAAACAATTCAAGTCTCCTGGCCATGTTTTGTTTTATACTCCGTAGAATTGCTTTTTAACCCGCATAGTTTATAATCTTTAATTAATAAATAATTATTTTAATCCAGAAATTATAAAAATAAGTATCTAATATTATTATATATTTATAAATATAATTTTCTAAATAAATAAAATATTTATTAATATAAAATTATACTTAAACTCTAAACTGCGGTTACCTGAGCGTCTGGAACTGGACTCTTTTTGCTTAACAAAAAATATATCAATTCCAACCGGGATTCCAGCTTTAAGAATATATCACTTTCCATTCTGTTGTGATAATTCTATTTTCTCATAACCCGTTCAGGTGTAAGCTACGGTCTCTTGAGGATGTGAAACCGGACTCCTTTTGCTTAGCAAAAAATACAACAATTCTAACCGGAGTTTCAGCATTAAGAATATATCATTTAGAATTTCTTTATGATAATTCTTTTTCCTCGTAGCCAGTCCACTTGATAGTAAAATCCTTGTGGTTAATTAATTTAGCACTTCTGTTGCTAGCACAATGATTTTCTCTCATACCAGTCTTGATAGCTTGAACCACTGAAGTTAATGACGAATAACCACTGTTTAATGTTGACACTCGATGTACTGTCTGGTTCATGAGTGACTAACCGCAATGACTGTTCTTCATATATTGACTTTAAAATCTGGTTCCTTTTGTTTTCTCATCTCTCTTCAATTCTTCTGTACCGTCTCTGTCACCTTTGAATCTCTGTCACTTTAAATGAATCCACTTCTTAACGAATACTCCACTGAGGCTTGATCAGATGACTGAGCTTCTTTCAATGTAGTAATTCCCCAAGTCTGTAGATTGACCTTGATCTTTTTCTTCTGACAGATAATATAATCTGAGATTCCTTGTGACAGTCTATATACTATTTACTATTACAATCTTGTTTAAGTTGAGTTGTATCCTCGAAATACAAATAGGCTACATCATATGCCTTTCACCACCAGATGGGCCCAAACCCTATTTATGATATAAATTTCGTAATTAATATTAAGGGTAATAACCAGCTCAGCAATAAGAGTCAGATAAGGATATTACTCCTACCAAGCTTAACCTCCAAGGCATAGAATTCGATATGGGAACTGACTCCTACAAGGAAGGAGTCTAGAACCTTCCTCAAGGCGGTGACTTTCCCACCAAGTCACCTAATTCTACTACGATTCTAAGGCTTCTCAACCTATATAAGGGCCTGACCCCTCATTCTCAGAACTACGTTTTGGCTTGATTCTTGATACGAGATACGTAGGCACTCTGTGAGGACCGATTAGTCTCGATACACGGAGCCATTAAAGCTCAAAGCTCAACCTCCCTTAGCATTAAATACATACAAACCCTAACTGTAATTCGATAACCTAGTTTTTATTCCACAACATTTGGCGCCATCTGTGGGACGAAAACATCAACCATGGTTCAAACACGAAGAACAGCAACGACCTCTACCGAGGCCATACCCCTCAGCTCTGCTCCTCCCGCTACTGAATAGGTACCCCCAACGACATGGGCGATCACTCAGCCTCAAGTTTCTCAGCCTACAGGGACGAATCTCCATGTTGAGAGTACGTTACCTGTAGTCATCCAGCCAAGTCAAGAAACCACCTCTCTTCAGATGGTGATCTCTCCTTTAACCAATCGTCCACTCTTGGAGGGACATATCTCCACCACTGTGCTCTCTTTGAGTACCAATCCGATGTATGGACTGCCTAACTATCCCCCTCAACAAAGGGACCCTGGACCAAGCGGTCACGCATTATAGATCCGAGATCGAGAGTATGACGATTACTCTAGTCCTTATACTGACGATTCATCGTCATCTGATGATGATGATCGCGATGAAGCCCCGACAAGGCGACGTGCTAGCAGAGAACCTTGAAGGAGGACTCAGACTATCCATGACGGACACCCTTTGTCAATTGCTAAAAAGATTAAGGCTCATGAGGCCGAGATCTTAAAACTAAAGGACGATATGGCGAGGGAGCAAGCAAGATTGAACCAGAATCGACCTCCTCCAACTTCAAGAGGGATTCCCTTTGTCAATTTGGAAAGGCCTTCAAGGAGGCAGAGAAGGGCTGATGCCCCCAACTAGAAGAACAACAAGGGTGGAAACCCCTAGAAGCAACCCCAAGGATCTGATGCCACTTGGGGATCCTGATGATCCCACACCTCCGTTTACTGAGGAGGTGATGAATGCTCGTATCTCAAAGAAGTTCAAGATGCCGACAATCAAGGCTTATGATGGAACGGGTGATCCCGCAAACCACGTCAGGACATTTTCGAATGCATTGCTGCTGCAGCCTACAAGTGACGCCTTAAAGTGTAAGGCGTTCCCTCAAACCCTGTCGGGCATGGCTCAAAGATGGTATAGTCGATTGCCTGCGAACTCAATGGGCTTTTTTAAGGAGTTGAGCGCTGCTTTTATCAGTCAGTTTATCAGTGGAAGAGTTCATGAGAAAGGCTCCGCATCCCTCATGTACGTGGTGCAAGGGAAGAATGAAAATCTGAGAGATTACCTCAAGAGGTTCACTAAAGAGACGTTGAATATCACTGATTTGGAGAATAAGGTGGCCATGGTAGCCCTGGAACACGGAACCACTAATCTATTCTTTAAAAGGTCATTGGCAAAGCATCCTCCTGAAAACATGGTCGAGCTCCAATGAAGGGCTGACAAGTACATCAAAGCTGAAGATAGCATGAAGAAAGAAGCCACAGTAAGTGGAGGAGGAGGTAATAATGACTCCAAGAAGCGAAAGCAGGACCATGAGTATGATGACCATGAGTATGATGCTAGGGACAAGTATCCCCGAACTAGCGAGGACTCCGACTATGCCCCTAAGAAGAACCAAGGACTGTGGTTCACGGAGTATGCAAGGTGAATACTCCTAGGAGTCGAATCTTGTTGGACATTGAGAAGGATAAGGATTTCCGATTGCTGAAGCCACTCAGGGGTGATCTCGCAAAGAGAAACAAGAATCAGTATTGCAGATTCCACAGAGATGTGGGGCATGACACTGATGATTGCAAGCAACTCAAAGATGAGATTGAGTTTTTGATTCGTAGAGGGAAACTGAGCCACTTCACTAAGGGTGACGACCGTGGTAATCAAAGAAGAGAGTATGATAGGAGGGATGACGATCAAGATCGCAACCTACAGCCCCGAGGGCCAGTAATCAACATGATCTCAGGAGGCCCGACTGCGGCCGGCACAACAAGGAATTCTCGGAAGGCTTACGCTAGAGAAGTGATGCACATCATGGGAGAGGTCCCGAAGCGTGCAAAAACTGAAGTAGTGGTTGGTTTTGATGACTCAGACTTGGAAGGGGTGAAGTTCCCCCATGACGACCCGTTGGTCATAACTTTTGTGATTGGAAACTCAGAGGTGAAGTGAGTCTTGATAGACAATGGAGCTTCCGTTGACATTCTATTTCATGATGCATTTGTGAAGATGGGGTACAGTGATTCTCAGTTGACCTCTAATAACGTGCCTATATATGGATTTAATGGAGTAGAATCCAAAGTTGAAGGGACTATTCAGTTGCCTGTAACTATTGGACAGGAGCCCAAGGAGGCCACTCAGATGTTGAACTTCCTGGTAATCAAGGCGGTTTCAACGTACAACGCTATCCTCGGAAGGACTGGACTTCATGCATTCAAGGCTGTCGCCTCAACTTATCATATGAAGATCAAGTTCCCTACCAGGAATGGTGTTGGAGAACATAAAGGTGATCAAAAGATGGCACGAAGCTGTTATGTAGCCTCGTTAAGGCCTGATGGAGTCGGGGGGCAGGTCCTTCCGATTGAAGACATGGATGTCCGCAGTAGTAAGAAACGTCAAGAAAGGCCGTCAGAGGACATCACACAGAAGCCTCGAACAACCATTGAGGCTAAGGCATTAATTGACTTCGTGGTTGAATGTACCATTGGCAACCAAGAAGTTGGGGGGCAGGAGGTAATACCCCAAGCAGGAAGTGAACCTCAGAATAATAAGGAAGAGACCAGAAGGAGTGGTGGGTGCTCTATTTTGATAGAGCATCAAAAACAAAATCTGGTGTAGGCCTAGTCTTGTAAAGCCCTGATGGGCTCAAGTTATCCTAGTAGAAGTAGAAATAAGGTTCATTAAAACCATTGAAGAGTATGTTGCTCCGAGTAGGACGGTAGTACTTTATGTAAGGGTTGAACCCATTTCAAGTTATTAGTGCAAGTTTGTTTTCCATTCATTAATTGTGTGATTTTATTTATGTGCCAAGCACCTGATGAGTGCAAGTTAAGGATGACCAAGTACCGAAAATAAAAGAATACACGGATGGAGAACAAGCAAATGCATAAATAAAGACCCCTAAGGGTGAAGAGTTAGGTTACAGCACGACCAAATAAGAGTTTAAGTCCGTGAAGGATCCAGGTTAAAAGACGAGCAGATAAAAGCCACACGCAACAATCAATGCCATGCAAGGCCGAGGATGTTAAGGACTAGCTACTCTTCAATATGTCTTAAGTACCTGGATTGACGATCCAAGAATGAAGACCAATAGAGAACAATGATGTATTTGCTTGGACAACGGCTGATATGCCACGGATTGATCCCCAATTTATAACCCTTCGGTTGAATGTCGATCCTGAACGGAAGACAATAAAATAGAAGAAGAGGAATTTTGCTCCTCAAAGGCAAGATGTCATTAAGCAAGAAGTTGACAAGCTCTTAGAGGCTGGGTTTATTAAAGAGATTCAGTTCCCCGAATGGTTGGCTGAGCCTGTGATGGTCAAGAAGGCAAACGGGAAGTGAAGGATGTGCATAGACTTCACTGATTTGAATGATTCATGCCCGAAGGACTGTTTCCCCCGGCCAAGGATAGACATGTTGATAGTTGCCACAGCTGGACATGAGATGTTGAGATTCATGGATGGGTTCAGCAGCTACAATCAGATTAAGATTCACAAGAATGACATCCCAAAGAATGCAGGCGCTACTTATCAATGACTGGTGAATAAGATATTCGCCCTTCTGATTAGGAAAACCATGGAGGTCTATGTTGATGACATGTTAGTCAAGAGCCTATTCAAGGCAGACCATATCAAGCACCTCAGAGAGGCATTCGAAGTGCTGAGGCGCCATAAGATGATGTTGAACCCAGCCAAGTGTGCTTTTGGCGTTGGATCAGGAAAATCTTTGGGATTAATGGTTTCGAAGAGAGGCATAGAGGCCAACCCTGATAAGATCAAAGCGATCTTGGACATGGAACCACCCCGTTCTATACGAGATGTACAGAAGTTAACCGGCCGAGTTACAACCCTGGGGAGATTTATCTCCAAGTCTGGGGACAAATGCTTGCCATTCTTTCAAGCATTGAAAAAAGTGAAAAATTTTGAGTGGACTACTGAGAGCCAAGAGGCCTTTGAGCAATTGAGGAGGTACATGGCAGAAGCCCCGTTGTTGGCCAAACCTAGTCCCGGGGAGACTCTTTATCTATACCTGGTGGTATCCGAACAAGCGCTGAGCGCCGTCCTCATTCGAGAAGAGAAAAAGGTTCAGAAACCCATTTACTATGTTAGCAAGGTGTTGCATGGAGCTGAGTTGAATTACTCAACCATCGAGAAGTTTGCTTTGGCATTGATAACAGCCTCGAGGAAGCAGTATTTATGAGTTGTGAATGTTGTCACGCCTCAGTTTGATGAGTGCTATGTGGAGCATATTCCAAGAAATAAGAACGTTATGGCTGATGCCCTATCTAAATTCACTTCTTCTGAGATAGAGAATTATGCAGGGAGTGGTTACTTCTAGGTCTTGAAGGCCCCGACCATCAACTCTAAGTTGGTAGCACCGATTGATGAAGAAAGTTGAAGGATAGACCCTATCAAAGCTCATCTTGAGACTGGTTGGCTCCCTGATAATGCCTAGAAGGCACAGAAAGTTTTAATGAGAAAGTGTTAAGATAAGAGGTCCTTTGTCATTTCATACTTAAAATCTTGAATCTCAAATCCCGACACAAAAATTAAGCCTTGATGGCCAACAAGGCTGTCTGCCTCCAATCGAGTTTGTCGTTTGAGTTTAAGGGCTCGAATCAAGAGTCATTAGTCAAGTTGAAACCTAAGCAAGGTTATTTGAGTATAAGAATAAGGTTGGAATCCTAGAGTCAAGATAGAGGAGTGACAACTAGCCAAGGCACACCAGACTTGAAGTCAAGTGCTGAGTGGCAAATGAACTTCTTGAACGATCAACCGAGAAGCAAGACCTCCACCACACGAAGTAAGGGGGGCAAGAACTAAAAATCTTCACCACAAGATCCACATCTTAGAATGAGAATGAAGTGTTGGTTATAACCGACAACCATAAATGGATTCAAGGTTTAAAACCAAGAATTCAACAAGCGAGTTAAGGCCCAGAAGGTCACGAAAGTTATGAAAGCCAATTTAAAGTCAAGGTTATCTGTTTGGTCATCGACTTTAAATAATGACATCCGACGATCGAATATTGACGTTGAGGTCCAAATATCGACGTTCGAATACTGACGTTGAGGTCCAAATATCGACGTTCGAATACTAACATTGAGGTCCAAATATTGACATTCGAATATTGACGTTGAAGTTCAAGGATCGAGAAAAGGGCGACCAAGCTCCGAGGGCCGGTAGATCGAGCTCCCGAGGAGGCCTTCGGCCGACCGACCACCGACCGACTAACCTCCCTGGGGAGCTTCGGCCGACTGAGGGCGATCATCGGTACGAGATTTCAAGATTTGATGTCGAAGACGGCCGACCGAAACACGGCCGATTGAGGCATCGGGGGCACTCCGGCCGATTGACAATGATAGTCAGCACGTGGTTTCGCCCAGTCGACCGAGAACCGGCCGACCGGGCTCCAACGGAAGGCTTCGGCCGACTGACATTGATAGTCAGCACGAGGTTTCGCCCAGCCGACCGAGAACCGGCCGACCGGGCTGCAACGGAAGCCTCCGGGCGACTGACATTGATAGTCAGCACGAGGTTTCGCCCAGCTGACCGAGAACCGGCCGACCGGGCTCTTATGGAAGGCTCCGGCCGACCAACATCGATCATCTCGTCGAGATTTTGCTTTAATCGATTGAAAAAAAAAAAATTGGCCGACCGGCTCACCGGAGACCCTCTAGCCGACCGACGTCGATGGTCGATATCAAAAAAAAAAATAATAATTCGGCCGACCGGGTCATTTGTGACACCCCCCAAATCCGGGGTCAGGAGATTTGGTTGTCACGCGAAAATCCTCAAAATAAAACATCTGCTTAATAATAATCATCCACTTGTGATTGTCCAACACTGGAAATATAACATCTGTGACCCCAACATACCAAGATCTTTTAAGGTTATAGGGCTAGAAACAAGAATCCAAATTCCATTAGATAAAAAGCATTCATTCTTTACAACATTCTCTTTGATCAAATCTTAAACCACTGGTGTAACTTCGATAAGAAGTATGCCAGGCTAACCAGACCGTCACATAATAATAATAAATATTAGAACTCAATTATATAAAATAGATCTTACACTAAATCCAGACATCCTGAGCCAAGTCATCTTCGGAATAGCATCCCGCTTCTTCTCTTTCTGAACTGTGCGGATACGTCTCGCCAAACTACCTTACTGAAATGTTAGAATTTACAACAGCAAGTATGAGCGAAAGAAATGCTCAGCAAGTGTATAAAAATTTTGATATAAAACCAGGATAAGTGGGGCATAAAATCAACTGAAATGTAAAGCAGTTTATAGAGAAACTGAATCAACAACTGTGATATCATTCAAACCATAACTGAAATCATTTGGCATGTCATAAAAATGAATCATCTGCCAACTCACAATATATAATAGCCATTCAGGCGATATGGATTGGATACACTTTACTAAAACACCATTGCCCCCTGATCAGGTTCTAAGGCAATGGGACCCTCTATACTCCACCGGTATTCTCTTTTTTTCCGTGTGTGTATAGTTCGGATTTCTGGGGTACCCAAAATAGGCAAGTAATGTTAGCCTATAGGAAGATGGAATGGTTACCATATCCTCCTTAAATATAGCCGGACCAACTACGACATGTGGCCTCCTACGCTTTACCATTTTCCAATCCAATAGAGCAATTTCCGAATTCAACAGGAAATGCTTAGTTTTAAATACAGGTCATATCCCATTATTACTACGATAATAAGGATATGAAGAGTTTTTCTTACACAATTCCCCACATCAAATGTATCAATATCAAGCAACTGTGTTCGCACAAAAATATTTAAGAATCACAAATAGCTCTGAACAATAGCTATTCGTCATGATATGAATCAATGAAACATAAAATAAAAAGTGTTTAAGATGATCAAGAAAATACTTGCCTCTGGTCCTTAGCTATTGCGTAATGCCGAAGTAATACAATTATCTTCTTCTTCTATCTCACGTCATCATATCCTATGTTTTAATCATGCTTTGCTTTACGCTTCAGCGATTGCCACGAGTCTGATCCGTCGATATCGATCCCGCGCGTCTACTTCTATAGTAAAAAAAATAAGATAGTACCTCAGCCTCCGGACGACAATTCTGACATTTTGTAAACGCTTGCAAAATCACTTCGAATGTATTAACCATGCTTACCAATATCTCTGCCAGAAGAAAATAATTGGAAATGTCCCCTTTGAACATAGACGTTTTCCCGGTGTTAAAACACCTCACAAGTAAACCAACAATTCCATAAACAATACTTCCACCTCCAACCTTCTTTATTACAATCCACAAACAATACTGCATCCATCTACAACCTTCTTTATTAAACATTTACTTATCTCCGCTCACAAACCTAAGTCAATAATCACCAATTAATCCTCGAAAGATTTATTCAAATCCTCGATAAAGAAATAGAAATATAATTACAACGCTTAACTCTCGAAATAAACACTTTGATAATTCACACTGCACGTATAAAGACTCGATAAGTAGATCACATAATCACATTAGGATTCATTATCACTTAACAATCTAACTAACACGACACATAATATAAATTGAAATTCTTTTGGCAAAATATTTCGTCATCTATTGACAATATAGATTGAAAATTCTAAAGTTGACTCGCTCTATTATTAGAAATATTTTTGGTTCAATTTAAATGACTTAAATCATTTTTAGAAGCAAATCGAATAATTAAATCAAATTAAAATAATCAATTCCGATTAATAACTAATAAAATTAACCAATTAATAGATAATCGATCAATTAAATTAATTATATTATTAACCCAAATAGATTAAGGCTAATTATATTTAATCACATTCTTGAAATCCAAAATAATAATTTTAATCCAATTAATCATAATTAGAAATAATTAATAATTCATTAAAAGAATTAACCAATTAATAATTAAATTAATTGATTAAATTAATAAAATCATTAACTAAAATTCATTACAATTAATTAAATTAAAATTTTCTGATTTTATAAAGATTTTTAAATTTTAAGAAGGATTCTGAATTTTTTTTTTAATAAAATAATTCAAAAACAGCTTCTTGAAAACAGGTTTAGAGTTTAAAGATCAAAATCCCAATTATTAAGAACATGATCGGAAAAGATGAACACGGTCACCGGATTTCTGGGATTCCCAGATTCCGGCCACCGGAAAATTTTCCGATCACTCCCAATTCAGTCCAACTGCATATAATTCACTACTGGTCGTTCCAAATTCATCCCATAATCAATACACAGTTTTATACCATTCAATTACAACGTCAAACACCCAAAAATCGGCAAACCCGCCGTTCTCCGGCGACCACAAAATCAACCCAGAAAAATTCAACAATAATATATGTTACTCTACATGCCGCGATCTATTTATATATGTAAACGAAACTACAAAACGACTAGTGCTTTAACGATTCCGGCAAGCAAGAATTTTCCGGCGAAATCAAAAATTACACAGAAAATTACGAAAAAAAAATTATATAAGCCTCTAAATACAACGATCTACACATATATGCTATCAACAACAATTAATAATCAACCGAAATTCAATAATGAATTTAAGCCGAAAATTAAAAGTTACCAAAACGGCGATTTGATGATGAAATCGGATAGAGGGTTGAGAGAGGAGAATATTGGTTACTTGAACTCTCAATTTGGACCACAGAATCGTATAGAAACTTAGGTTTTAATTTCTTTGCAGGGAAGAAAAAAAAATAGGAATATGATAGAGATGAGAGCTACGGGAGGGAGAAGTGAGGAGAGAGAATGGGGTCACGGGAGACAAAAGGGGGGGGGGGTTTTGGTCACGGGTAGATAGATTTTAGAATAGGATAAGAATAGGTAAAAGAATTAGTAACATATTTATATATCCTAAAATTAATACCCCACATATAATACATGCCTCTTAATTTATTCAATTGGTTCAAAAATTACCAATTAAATAATTAGCGGGTATAATATTAAATTTCTATTTTATAAATAAAATGAATAAATTTATATCTCTTTAAAATCATTTATTTAATCCCGAAATGATTCACTCGGATAAAATTGGAAATTTTATTCTTTCCAAAAATTAAAACATCTATGCCCAAAATTTTTATAAATCCCGAATTGTTCAGAAATATAAAAATACACAATTTTCGAATATTTTCATAACGCTCCCAAATATCAAAGGGGTCACGGATAGGATACCGGGTACAATCTTTGCACGGGAAAAATAAAGTTTTGATCCAAAAAAATTTTTAAAATAATCTCAATTAATCAAAAATGTAAAAATGCTAAATTTTCGAATATTTTGATAATTTATACAAATAAACTTTTGCACATAGATAGAATACCGGGTATAATTTTGGTACAAATAAAATACCACCTCGATCCATAAAATTTTAAAACAAACTCAATTTATCAATATCGATAAAATATTGATTTTTAATAAAACAAAGATAATTACTAACACAAACGATACCAAATACAGTTTACCCGAATAACATATTAGCAGTTAAACACGTACAAGCATTCAATAAGAATAAAATATTCATAATATTATTCATCCTTAATGGAAAAACCAATAAAATATTTAAATAATAATAATAATAAATTCTGAAAAATCTGGATTGTTACATCATTGGCCGACCGGCTTTCCGGGAGAGCTTTGGCCGACTGACACCGACTGTCGGTGCGAGATCTTGTTTCAGCCGACTGACTTCCCAGTCGACTGGCTTCCCGGGCGCGCGTAGGCCGACCTACGTCGACTGTCGGTATGGGTTTTTGGCCCGACCGACTGGTGGCGATGCTCGAGTCGGGTTGCGAAATTTCATTTTTATTTTTCCGATTTGGTAATCAAGGAAAGTGAAAACTGAATTCGAAATTAGCACCGTTCAGTGTCGTTTAGCACCGTTTAGTGCCGTTTAGCGTCGTTTAACACCGTTTAAACGCCGTTTAAGGCTGTTTAGCTCAGTTTAGCATCGTCTAGCGCTGTTTAGTGCCATTTTATGCCATTTAACGTTATTTAAACATTGTTTAAATATCGTTAAGGCTGATTAGTGCCGATTAGCATTGAATTAACATTGTCGTAAATGCGTTGGTCGCTCCACGCTTTACATTAAGACAATACTTGTGAAACACTAGTGTATAAGGATGAACCCTGACCCGAGCCTCGAAAATGGCCATTAAAACTTCAAGGAAAACCTGATCAGTTTTCCTAGAAGTTGGGGGGCAAATGATATGGGCTAAAAATAAGCCCTAAAGACACATTTAATGTAGCATTAATTAGACCTAACATGGTCCAAATGTGGGGCCCACCAGATGGGCCCAAACCCTATTTATGATATTAATTTCGTAATTAATATTAAGGGTAAATAAGAGTCAGATAAGGATATTACTCCTACCACGCTTAACCTCCAAGGTACAGAATTCGATATGGGAACTGACTCCTACAAGGAAGGAGTCTAGAACCTTCCTCAAGGCGGTGACTTGCCCACCAAGTCACATAATTCTACTACGATTCTAAGGCTTCTCAGCCTATATAAGGGCCTGACCCCTCATTCTCAGAACTACGTTTTGGCTTGATTCTCGATACGAGATACGTAGGCACTCTGTGAGGACCGATTAGTCTCGATACACGGAAACAGCCATTAAAGCTCGAAGCTCAACCTCCCTTAGCATTAAATACATACAAACCCTAACTACAATTCGATAACCTAGTTTTTATTCCACAATAGCTGGGGTGATGCAAAACAGGAGCTTGAAGATCTTCACTTCCAAAAAGGATTCGATTTCTATCTAATTGGCTTTATTTCCAACGATCCTGGCTATACCTTCAAATCCTTTGGCAAAAAACTGTCGACTTCATTTGGATTTCAAAGTGAGAAATGCTGAAGCTATCAAAGCATAAAGTGTTGAATTGGGCCTCGAAGCTGCTCCTGCGACTAAGGATGCGCCTTCAATAAAGGATTCTTCCCTAGAAACCGAGGAAGTTCCTTTGAATGAAAACCCAGATGCTGCTACCGATTCAGAGTTAAACCAGGTTCCTGAATTGGTAACTCCCATCTCAATTGTGTGCCTTTCTCCACCCAAGGACGCGTCCCAGGTTGCTTCTATGGGCGCGCCTTGAGGTAGCAGTCTTCTGAACTTTTGCTTGAAGTACTGTTAACTTTTAAGACGCATGTCCTTTTTAAAACCTTGTAATTTGTAAGTGTTCAAAATTAACTTTAATATTTTAAAATTAAGCTTTCTCAAGCTTCATATTTGATTACAATTTGTGTTATTCACATTATTGCCTTAGGATTTCTTCACATCACTTATACTTGCCATGCATCATAAAAAATAATTAAAATTATGTAAATAAAGCATAACTGTTAACACTTCTTTTATAAATGGCTAAGGGCGCGTCCTGTTGAAGAAGGAAATGTGCTACTTCTTTTGAAGTAAATGAAATCTTTGTAAAACTTCCATCATAAATTCTTGTAAAAGTTTGAAAATCTTCGTTAATACTCAAGTCTCGACAAAGTTGGATAAAGTGTTCATGCACTACCCCCCCAGCTAATGAGAACAATTATTAAAAGTAAAAAAACAAGCAAGTCTTGACTAGAACTAAGGAAGACGTACATGCACTACCCCCCTAGACTAGGAGAACAATTATTGAAACTAGTCTATAACTTAAACAAAAGCCTTCATATCATAAAATAGTAGGCCGAAGCCGCACCCTATACATAATACTTCTTCAAGTGCTCCGTATTCCAGGCCCTTGGGATTCTGTTGCCATCCAAATGTTTTAGATGATAAGTTCCTTCCCAAATGATGGACTTGATTGTAAGAACCCAGATTTTTGGGTAGAATTAAAACTTTTATTATGCATTGATGTAAGAGTGAACAGTGGTTACAACTACATTGTAATACTGGCTTTAAAGAATGAACAATGACAGGATATATATATTCCAAGGTTATATGGCCTGAAGGATGCTATTGGGTGATAACTTAGATTAGAATAATCTATCTCCTAGAAAGTTAAGATAAGATTCCCTAGAGAGAAATAGATACCCTCATGTCATCCAAATCAATATCTATTATAAGCCCGGCGGTTCCGTAAAAAGGTTAAGGAACACTCGAAGGTGAACCAGGTTCATTTTCCTAATTATAGGAATTAAATAAAAATAAGTGATGAATAGTGATTTTGGTGGAATTTGGAATATTATTATAATAATGTTATACCCGGTATTCGGAACGGATTTCTGAGTTCGTATTAGCGATCTACGAAGCAAATAAGTGTATGTAAACGTGATCGGATTTCAGAAAATCCAAAATTTATTTTTAAGGAGAATCTGATCGAGCAGTAAAGAGCATATTAATGCGGACAAGATAAGAGAATTATTATGTCAAGGAATTAAGGATTTTATTTAATTATGATTTGAGAAATTAGAATGAAAATCCTCGAGTTAGAATGATAAGCGTTTTAGAAATCGCTAGAACTTTATAACGAGATTAAGCGATAAAGCGAACACGAAATGAATTACGGATTAAATATATAATGAGATGAGAAACACCACATGATCATCTAGGGTTTACTAATATTAGATTGGTGGAAAAGAAATGAGAAAAGAAAAGAAAAAGAAAAGTGATGAGGTGTGTGATTAAGAAGTAAACAACAAGGCAACATGTCATCTCTTTTCTCCCACTCACCAAGGCTACTTGACACTTGTAATTGGAGTGTAAGTGCAGCTATAATACATCAAAATATCCAACAAATTTCACTTTACCACTAATCAAAAAAAGAGAGAAAAGAGAGAAAAGCAAAAAGGAAGTCACCACCACCACCATTCTTCCATTCGGCCTTCACCATAATGCCAAAATCAAAACCCCTCTTCCCACCATCTTTTGATCTTGCACAAATTATGGTGAGTCTTACATTTCCTAAAAGTGATCCCATAAAAATTTCAAAGCCAATCTCACTTGTTTCCATTTTCAATTAATTCATCAAAGAGGAGGATGAATAGTGGTTTTAAGAACTAATCTTATTTTTTCTTGTTTTTCATGGTGGATTTAGCTAGCTTAGGATCATCCAAGGATAGATCAAGGCTTAGGAAGGTTATACTACTCTCTCAGGAAGGTATAAATCATTTCAAACCCTAAGCTTTACTTTGAGTTTATGCATGATTCATGGTGATTTTGGATTAAGTGATATTAGTAGTATTTTACCACCATGTTAGCATGATTTTGTGGTTAGATTAGCTTTATGATGATATTGATGAAGCATGATGTTCTTGAGCTTTTAAGAGATGATTATTAACTGTAGTAATTGATTAGATGCCCGGTGTGGCTTGGTTGTTGCGTAATGAATTTTAGAACGTTCGATTTATAGCCGTCGTAATGCCCGATTTTCGTTAACCTTAAGAAATCAAGATTGACAGTAGCTTTAACTCACTGTTAAGCTTCGATTTCTGCCATGATAAGCTAGATTATGTTATAAGCTTCGTTTTGATATAAAGTTCGTATGAAATGGACTTACGGTTTAGGAGTTATGATTAAATTCGTAAAAGTGGTTCGAAACCGTAAACGAAAGTTCGTAACTGAAATTGGATCCCTTTATTTACCACGAAATCAGTGGCGAATCTTGATAATTAAAAATTAGAGATCATAAGGATGGTGTGAGAAAATACCTCGTATTAAAAAGATCGTTTTTCGATTTTATAAAAATGTTCGAATCGAGATTAAACGCGAACGAACCCCTTAAAAGTATGACTTTGGTTATAACTTAGAAAACGGGCGATAGAACTCGAGGTATAATCTTGATTCGTAAACGACCGACCTTAGAACTTGTACGACTTAAGTATATACCAAGTATAAGCATGATGACATGTCTTGATAATGAACGAATGTCGGATCGTATCGGTGATAAAAAGAGTTACACTAAAAGAGACGTAACGAGATAACTCGAAAACATGTTTCGATTTAAGTGGAGTTTATACTTAGCCTTTTAATAAGCGTTAAGTGGTTAATCTTAAATATTCTGATTGTTTATAGATTGTCGAGCTGACCCGGGACACATTACCCCTACCCGCACTCGATTCTCAGGCAAGTTTCCAATACTTGGAACTGTTGTTGTGATAATATATATATGATGATTGTTGTATACATATGCCATAGCATGCATGTCTACTTTCAAGTATATTGGAATACTTGTTCCCTGAATTAATATTCGCTTATAGACTAGATATGGATTATCAGATATAAGCATGATTGTTTTGGTAGGACCCTTAGTGAAGGGCATATGATATGTATTCTTTAAATATAGACCGGGAGTCGGTATTTTGAGATATAGATGTAGTCGTGGAAACCCGGAGGGATTCCAGCGACAGATTAGTATTCCTTTTGAGGAATGTTATTATTAAACATTATTTATATTTCCATAAAAGTATCAAATACTCGGAAATCTTTCGAGAAATGTTAGTTGAGTATTATCTTAGTCGAGAAATATTAAATGAATATTATTTTTGAATATTCATTAGATTTGATTATTAATGAATAATTACTTTGATATTCATTGGAATTTTATTCATTAAATGAATATCACTTTCGGATATTCATTTAAGTTTTATGTAATTGATAAATATTATTTCAAAAGTATTCTTTGGAAGTTCTAATTACTCAAGGAATATTATTTCGAATATTAAGATTTCGATTACCAAATGAATATCATTTGGATATTTTTTCTAGAATATTATTTGTTTAATGAATATCAATTGAATATTCATTTGGAATTTATTTATTAAATGAATATTATTTTGAATATTCATTTAAGATATTATGTACTTGATGAATATTATTTTGAATATCCGTTTAAGATATTATGTACTTGATGAATATTATTTTGAATATTCATTTGAAGTTCTATTTACTTAAGGAATATTGCTTCGAATATTCCTTTAAAGTTTTGATTACTAAGAATACTATTTGGGTATTCATTTAGAATATTATTTATTAAATGAATATTATTTTCAAATATTCATTTAAGGTTTGATTTATTTAGTGAATATTATTTTAAATATTTACTTGAGTTTTATTTAATTAATGAATATTATATTGAATACTCATTTAAAGAAGAGAATTAATTAGTAAACGATTCTATATATTTATTTGAGGATTACTTACGAAAAATATTATGATTTAATCATATCCCTTATTTATTATTGATAAAATAAATATTCTTGGAATATTTATTTAAATTCTTTTAAGTTCTTTTTATAATAATTCATATTACTCAAAGATTATCTTTCACCTTCAGATATGGTGTAAAATATTTCGGAATATCTTATGACTATTTATATCAAGGGGAGGTTCCTAAACTTTAATTTCATTTAAATCTATCTTAAAGAAGATTTAAATACTCGCTCAACTTCCAAACGTATATAAGGGGACCTCACTTGAGCGATGTTATTTATTGGACTGCCCGGTCCTATACTTGCTAAAACTATCTTGTCACTCACATCTTGATTCTTTCAAGCATCGATATGAGTCTTTTGGTTACCTCCTCAACGCTCGAGGGGTATGATTGATGTAACAAGTTTATATCCATTAACAAGCATCAGCTTGGGAAATATTGGTGAATTTTCCTTTCCAATTAAATACGACTACTTTGTGGAGTCCTATCAACAAGTGTTACACTTGGGGAAAAGGGGAAACGAACTTTACGTTTCAGAGTCATGGATGATATTCGAACTAGGAGACGCCGAGTGGCGCCGGTCCAGCAATAGCCCAACCGTTGGCTGAGGAGTTCCAGAGGGCGGTAGATAAGTAATTCCGTCGGAGCTACCTTCTACATGTAGAGAACGACTGATGAGATGCATGACATACGACTGATCATCGTAAACGTCAGGGCATCTGGCGCGGCAATGCTCCCGTATTAGTTCATCTTCTAAAAGTGAGAAATTTCTGCAACACTGTTGGTATTGGCAAGGTGAAAAAGTGTTGAAACCGGAATTGCAATATTTTTCCTGCAAGTTCCTCTTTTATGATAATTGAGAATATCTTGCTTATCTTTTGCATAGCAGATATTTATTCAAAACATATATATTTTTGAAGTTACCTTGTAACTTCATCTCATACCTTATATTGGTACTACATCGTCAATGCATGGCATATGGTTTCAAAGATATTTTGGACTGTTATATATTATCACTGTTCAATTATATTTCTGGTGGGCTATTGCTCACCCTTGCTTTATTTATTTATATCACAACAACAGCTAGATCAGATGGCCGCGCAAGGCGCACACAGAGTAAGCAGGTGTCAACCGTCAGAGGTTTACCGCTAAGGTCTTGGCTACCTTTGTTGAGGATGCAACTACTGGTAGGCTAGTTGTTAGCAATTGAGGCTCAAATTTATTTATATTATGGTATCTATTAATGGATGGCAAAGAGTATGTAATTGTACAATTGTAATTCTTTGGGTTGTAAGAACTCAAACTAGTGATTAATAATATTGTTGGTTACTCTGATTTCATCTCTGGGACTATAACGGGTGTGTTTTATGTTGTTGTTTTGGGTCACAAGGTTGTAATTTAAATTATGTTGGTTTTGTGGTTGGATATTGAGACCGTAACGACCAGATCCCTGACCCTGGATCTGGGGGTGTTACAGAAATGGTATCAGAGAGAGCATTATATATCCCAGAGATGATGCGACGTTAAAACAATAAATTCATTAAGATAATAAGAGCTCTTGCCAAGTTCATAGTCGGACTACTTAAGGTAGTATTGACATATAAAACCCTTATGGGAACTATTAAGTATCATGGTAGTAACTTAGCTCGTTCTTGTACCGACTAGTAAGGCGACAGACCTTGAGGCATACGAGCAGCAGCACGATGATGCCTGATTATATGCTGATGATCGGATGGTGGATGCGATAGAGTACCCTACTGAGGACCCGGAAGAGGTTCCAGCAGAGGGGGAGAATCCTGTTAGAGACAGGGAAGTTTACCTTGAGGAGATGAGGGCTGCAGCCAGAGAGACTGTAAGAATCTAGATATAGTGCTCAGAGATGTGAGCGTAAAGAACTGATGTATTATGAAGAGAATTAAAGAGGTATATTGGATCTATAGCTGGACAGCCGGATAAAGTGCCAGCAAGTTAGATGGATTTGAGGAATTACTCAAGATCTTATGTAAGGATAGATAAGAATCCTTGGAGACTTTCAGATTAATGAGAAAAGAGTTAGAGTGGTACATGATTATCAAAGATGAAGATAGAGGACAGGGAGCAGAGTCTTCAGGAGTAGTTGAGATAGAGGCAGCAAGTGCCATATCATGTGATAAATGGATTAGTGTGAATATTGTTAATGGTAATTCGCCATGAGAAGGCAGATTTCATAGGTTATAAAATCAAACTGGGATTGATGAGGTGGTTTGGTTCAGGGAAATGTTCATTTTATGAATGGATCAACTTAGAAAATAAAGACATTTGAAGGTGATGGTATGATTGGATAAAGTATATAAGGAAATAGTAAGCAAGACAATGATCTCAGAACCTACAAGACTAAAAGACCAGTGAGTCTATGATAAACTAGTAATGAGGCTATCGTCAAGAAACCAAGTATAAGTTCAGTTCAATTCAGTGAAATGATGAACCAGAAACATTGGTTGCATGTGATTCAGAAGAATATTAAATTCTTTCTTTTCCTTGAATGGATTATGGTAGTTACCTTAAGTTTATTCTGACACTGAATCATAAATGGATTAGGCAAGGCGAGCAGTGGTCGAGATGTAATTGAGAATGCTTCTAGGTGCAACCTGATAGAACAGGTGTAGGACATGTTCTCGAAATAAGAGTTTTGGCAAAATGAAGTCCAGCAATAGGACACATGATCAATAAGAGTAGTGTTGGTCGGCCCTACCAAGTTAAAGACAGTTTCAAATGAAGATTGGCCAACCACACTGGCAAAGGTGAGAAATTTCATAAAATTCACAAGGTATTACCAAAGATTTGCTCAGGACTTTACAGAAAGTGTAGTCCCGTAACCCGACTTATTATAAGAATAAAAGTTTGAATGGACAAGATAAACGTGAGAAGATCTTCCTGGAGCTAAAGGTAAAGTTGGTGATGACCAGGGTTGGCGTTGCCTAATGGAAGAAGGAAACTTTGGGAGATATTATGATGCAACTCATACAGGCATAGGTCTGCGCTTATGCAGCACGGCAGCGTAATTTCGAATACATTTGGACAACACGGTTCACCAGATTCGGATGACCTTGGTAGTGCCAATTCTGGGAAGCGACTGACCCCGATGGTAGCGTTCCTTCTGAGACTAGTTGTTAAGTAGACTGGTATTCGGTAGTATCGACTATTAGGACAAGCAAGTATCGGGGAGGTATGGCATGTTTAGTTTGAAACTTTTGATTTCCCTTCTAAGGACGATGTGTATTTGGTTTCCTTCTAATGGTTAAACTCCCAGCTTTGTGTCAATCATTTCGCTACTATAACTGTTTATGGTCCGACCAGCTCGGATGCTCATAGAAATATTCTTTGGGTATCGAAATGGATTTTCTCAATGTAACCAGTGGGTGGATAGATTGACTGAAGTTTCCCTAATCCTGGAAAGGAATTAGACAAAATTTTGAAGTTGAGAAAAAAGTTCGGGATTGACTTAAATGAAAAGGTTGTTATGCTAGAAGTGTTAAGCTTATGTGGTACGTGAGATTGATAAGAGAAGTTGAAATGATAAAAATAAAGGAAAGGTGACCGGAGACGGTACCGAGAAGTCAAGTGAGACTTATAGGGAGTAAAATTTTGAAAAGATCAAAAGGTATCAAAGTAGAAGGCACTATGCCAGCAATTGCTAGAAAAGTAATGCTATTAGCCGACCCCTAACTCACATGTTTTAGTATGGCAAGTTGAGGCCAAGTCAAAAAGGATTAACAATTAACTAGACCAGCAATGAAAGGATATATCGGGGTTGCTTCTAATCATGCGCCAACCGCAAGGACTTTTGATATAAAAAGAATTGAGATACATGATAATGGATTTTATAAATACCATGGATGTGTTAGGAATGAGGATGGTGACCAGTAAAGGTTATGAGGATTGTCAGAGATGGTGCAGTATGATGCAAAAATGTTATCTGAAACTTAGTGTCCTCAAGAGGAGCATTAGGCATTAAGAGATTCACGTTGAACACGACCAATATCTTCCAGAACATCCTTGCTACCATTACCAAGTTCTGTAAGAAAGAGCAGATAGACATGTGCTGTCTTTTGGAAGGTCATATAGACTAACATTCGTTTGAAAGAAGAGGTTAGCATTAGTCTACCTATAGACTATCAAGATGAGAATGATTAAAAGAGACCCTTATTAAGGATATATGATTGAATTGCCAAGTACAGGATATAAGTATTCCTTGAAACTAGAATTGAGCATAAAATGTCCATATATTAAGACGAACCCTGGGGGATGCACAAAGGATAGCATCACCCCTAACAATAGGCACTGTGAAATCAGACGATATAAGTTGAATCGACCAAGGTATCAATAACCTATAAGGATTTGTGGAAAGGAGTCTCGAAAAGTACATAGAAAGAATTGTTATAGAGTTGGTTAATAATGTTTGATGTACCCTGTACCCAGAAGATACAGGAGGAATGATGAGGATGCTCCTATCCTGAGTTGGAATAGATCCAGAGAATATTGATTTCAAGAAAATGTTATATTCAGGAAAGGCCAATGAGGTGGCCGACACTTTAAGTATGAGGGAGTAAGTATGTATGCTCATACTAAAGAGATAGAATGATAGTGTAAAGGACCTTGATGGTCATAATGTGGTAGAGGAAGTTACATTCCGTCTGATGATTGTGTGAGGATCAATTATAAGGATAGTTTAAGTAAAGATTCGATTCCTGATGTTCCCGGTAGCACATTACCGACATTAGGAGGTTCTACGACAGACCAGACCAAATTCCCCAAGAGACTCGCCTTTTCTTTGGCAAGAGAGAGGGGAGGTTAAGTAACAATGAATTGGTAGTAGATGACCAGAAATAGAGAGGGTACAAATACTGATAAGCTAAATGGCACGATGATGAATGACAAGCAAGTTTATGTTGGTGTATTTCTGTGCAAACAAGATAGAGAATTATGAGGTTGGCAAGCGATTAAGCAAACCGCTAAGCTTTTAGTCTTCTACCGGAGATATATGATTAATAATCTCACCAGCCTGTTCCAGCTGCGATGCTGGAAGCTTTCCTGCAATTTTATCTGCTTCATGTAATATCTACGTCAAGTTCAGGAAGCATTCCTTATGGATAGGAAATAGTGATTATTTTGTTTTCCTAGAGGATCTTGAATTGATAATTATGATGCTTAGTTATTAAAGCACTGCGTAAACGATAAGCGATGGTGATCCTTCTGAGAAATTAGGTGGTAACGACTGTGGAAATGTCGAATTGAATCTAAGTTAGAGAAATCATCCAGGTTTATTTCGGATGGTGTAATTTCTGGAACGATGGGATATTTGAAATGAAGAATTAGGTTATGATGGTTCATAAGATGATTATAGTAGAAATAAAGACAAGAGACTGATAAGAGACGGAAATAGAATTGGGAATTAATAAGAGAGTCAGATAGGCGTACTCATGAGAATCTCCAGTAATGAAGCGAGAAAAGTATGGAATTGGCAAGGTAAGGGTATTGGCCAAAACGGAAAGTTAGAATTAGGAGCATGAACGACATACAAATTGACTCCTTTTAAGTTTGGAAAATCCGAGGAAATATGGAATAGTTGATTTAGGAATAAAGAGACTCATGGAATGAGAAAGTGAAATCTAGACGGTTGAACAAAGGAAAATTCGACCCCAAACGTGTAACACGTATTGAGTAAAGGTGGCAAGTGTCTCAACACTGAGATGACGATAGAGTTAAACAACAAGAGTAAATAAG
The DNA here is from genome assembly GCA_037693485.1 of Kitagawia praeruptora. NCBI lineage: Eukaryota > Viridiplantae > Streptophyta > Magnoliopsida > Apiales > Apiaceae > Kitagawia > Kitagawia praeruptora. Next base: position 136,660,865 of record CM075351.1, on the reverse strand, counting down.
AATTAGACAATATGAAGGATGTGATTGATAAAGAAAAGAATGGGGAATAATTATGGAATGTGAAGCAAGAAATGTTATGAATGGATTGATGAATGGGTTTTTCCTAACGAGCACTCGGAATGACAACCTGATAGTGTTAGAATTATGAGTATGAAAGAGCCAGTGTCGGGGCGTGAAATGTGAGATTACGAAAAAGTGGAATTTGAGACGAATATGATTATTTCTCTTCTCTAATAAACCTCTATAGTTCAGAGGTAAATTCTAAGTATGATATTTTGACAATCATGAAAACTTTCATATATGATTCTTCGAAATTCGTTCTTTTCTTCTCCCTTATTCATCTTCTTCTAAATTGAGAAGAACAACCCTTTAAGGAGGGGAGGTAATGCTACGTGACTCTCTGTCTGTGTGATAGGAGTCTAAGTGGAATGCCATTAATTGTTTAATTGCTTGTCAAGTACTAAAGGCTGGCCCCCTTCTGTACTAGCTATGCAATATAACAAATGTTCATTGATCACAGTGATCTCTCGATAAATTTTTTCCACCTAAATATATATACATCAAGATTGCGAAGATTAAAGCGATTAGGAATTGCAAAATTACGAGTGAGGTTATCTCCGGACTTCGTAGCGCGTTAGTGATACCGAAGTCACTGCACATACCATTAAAGTTAATAGTATAAGAACGGACAAGAGCGTATACCGGATGATGTGTTATGCGAAAGTATCAAAGAACTGGTAGAACGGATAAAGGGTGTGTTGTAACACCAGTATGATGTGCTTTAGAAAGATTGGAATGTGTAAGGATCGACCAGAGAATTGGAAAGCGAAATGACCAACAAGTACCCCATTTGTCTTCTACCTGATTCCGGGACGGAATCCTTTTAAGGAGGGGAGACTGTAAGAACCCAGATTTTTGGGTAGAATTAAAACTTTTATTATGCATTGATGTAAGAGTGAACAGTGGTTACAACTGCATTGTAATACTGGCTTTAAAGAATGAATAATGACAGGATATATATATATTCCAAGGTTATATGGCCTGAAGGATGCTATTGGGTGATAACTTAGATTAGAATAATCTATCTCCTAGAAAGTTAAGATAAGATTCCCTAGAGAGAAATAGATACCCTCATGTCATCCAAATCAATATCTATTATAAGCCCGGCGGTTCCGTAAAAAGGTTAAGGAACACTCGAAGGTGAACCAGGTTCATTTTCCTAATTATAGGAATTAAATAAAAATAAGTGATGAGTAGTGATTTTGGTGGAATTTGGAATATTATTATAATAATGTTATACCCGGTATTCGGAACGGATTTCTGAGTTCGTATTAGCGATCTACGAAGCAAATAAGTGTATGTAAACGTGATCGGATTTCAGAAAATCCAAAATTTATTTTTAAGGAGAATCTGATCGAGCAGTAAAGAGCATATTAATGCGGACAAGATAAGAGAATTATTATGTCAAGGAATTAAGGATTTTATTTAATTATGATTTGAGAAATTAGAATGAAAATCCTCGAGTTAGAATGATAAGCGTTTTAGAAATCGCTAGAACTTTATAACGAGATTAAGCGATAAAGCGAACACGAAATGAATTACGGATTAAATATATAATGAGATGAGAAACACCACATGATCATCTAGGGTTTACTAATATTAGATTGGTGGAAAAGAAATGAGAAAAGAAAAGAAAAAGAAAAGTGATGAGGTGTGTGATTAAGAAGTAAACAACAAGGCAACATGTCATCTCTTTTCTCCCACTCACCAAGGCTACTTGACACTTGTAATTGGAGTGTAAGTGCAGCTATAATACATCAAAATATCCAACAAATTTCACTTTACCACTAATCAAAAAAAGAGAGAAAAGAGAGAAAAGCAAAAAGGAAGTCACCACCACCACCATTCTTCCATTCGGCCTTCACCATAATGCCAAAATCAAAACCCCTCTTCCCACCATCTTTTGATCTTGCACAAATTATGGTGAGTCTTACATTTCCTAAAAGTGATCCCATAAAAATTTCAAAGCCAATCTCACTTGTTTCCATTTTCAATTAATTCATCAAAGAGGAGGATGAATAGTGGTTTTAAGAACTAATCTTATTTTTTCTTGTTTTTCATGGTGGATTTAGCTAGCTTAGGATCATCCAAGGATAGATCAAGGCTTAGGAAGGTTATACTACTCTCTCAGGAAGGTATAAATCATTTCAAACCCTAAGCTTTACTTTGAGTTTATGCATGATTCATGGTGATTTTGGATTAAGTGATATTAGTAGTATTTTACCACCATGTTAGCATGATTTTGTGGTTAGATTAGCTTTATGATGATATTGATGAAGCATGATGTTCTTGAGCTTTTAAGAGATGATTATTAACTGTAGTAATTGATTAGATGCCCGGTGTGGCTTGGTTGTTGCGTAATGAATTTTAGAACGTTCGATTTATAGCCGTCGTAATGCCCGATTTTCGTTAACCTTAAGAAATCAAGATTGACAGTAGCTTTAACTCACTGTTAAGCTTCGATTTCTGCCATGATAAGCTAGATTATGTTATAAGCTTCGTTTTGATATAAAGTTCGTATGAAATGGACTTACGGTTTAGGAGTTATGATTAAATTCGTAAAAGTGGTTCGAAACCGTAAACGAAAGTTCGTAACTGAAATTGGATCCCTTTATTTACCACGAAATCAGTGGCGAATCTTGATAATTAAAAATTAGAGATCATAAGGATGGTGTGAGAAAATACCTCGTATTAAAAAGATCGTTTTTCGATTTTATAAAAATGTTCGAATCGAGATTAAACGCGAACGAACCCCTTAAAAGTATGACTTTGGTTATAACTTAGAAAACGGGCGATAGAACTCGAGGTATAATCTTGATTCGTAAACGACCGACCTTAGAACTTGTACGACTTAAGTATATACCAAGTATAAGCATGATGACATGTCTTGATAATGAACGAATGTCGGATCGTATCGGTGATAAAAAGAGTTACACTAAAAGAGACGTAACGAGATAACTCGAAAACATGTTTCGATTTAAGTGGAGTTTATACTTAGCCTTTTAATAAGCGTTAAGTGGTTAATCTTAAATATTCTGATTGTTTATAGATTGTCGAGCTGACCCGGGACACATTACCCCTACCCGCACTCGATTCTCAGGCAAGTTTCCAATACTTGGAACTGTTGTTGTGATAATATATATATGATGATTGTTGTATACATATGCCATAGCATGCATGTCTACTTTCAAGTATATTGGAATACTTGTTCCCTGAATTAATATTCGCTTATAGACTAGATATGGATTATCAGATATAAGCATGATTGTTTTGGTAGGACCCTTAGTGAAGGGCATATGATATGTATTCTTTAAATATAGACCGGGAGTCGGTATTTTGAGATATAGATGTAGTCGTGGAAACCCGGAGGGATTCCAGCGACAGATTAGTATTCCTTTTGAGGAATGTTATTATTAAACATTATTTATATTTCCATAAAAGTATCAAATACTCGGAAATCTTTCGAGAAATGTTAGTTGAGTATTATCTCAGTCGAGAAATATTAAATGAATATTATTTTTGAATATTCATTAGATTTGATTATTAATGAATAATTACTTTGATATTCATTTGAATTTTATTCATTAAATGAATATCACTTTCGGATATTCATTTAAGTTTTATGTAATTGATAAATATTATTTCAAAAGTATTCTTTGGAAGTTCTAATTACTCAAGGAATATTATTTCGAATATTAAGATTTCGATTACCAAATGAATATCATTTGGATATTTTTTCTAGAATATTATTTGTTTAATGAATATCAATTGAATATTCATTTGGAATTTATTTATTAAATGAATATTATTTTGAATATTCATTTAAGATATTATGTACTTGATGAATATTATTTTGAATATCCGTTTAAGATATTATGTACTTGATGAATATTATTTTGAATATTCATTTGAAGTTCTATTTACTTAAGGAATATTGCTTCGAATATTCCTTTAAAGTTTTGATTACTAAGAATATTATTTGGGTATTCATTTAGAATATTATTTATTAAATGAATATTATTTTCAAATATTCATTTAAGGTTTGATTTATTTAGTGAATATTATTTTAAATATTTACTTGAGTTTTATTTAATTAATGAATATTATATTGAATATTCATTTAAAGAAGAGAATTAATTAGTAAACGATTCTATATATTTATTTGAGGATTACTTACGAAAAATATTATGATTTAATCATATCCCTTATTTATTATTGATAAAATAAATATTCTTGGAATATTTATTTAAATTCTTTTAAGTTCTTTTTATAATAATTCATATTACTCAAAGATTATCTTTCACCTTCAGATATGGTGTAAAATATTTCGGAATATCTTATGACTATTTATATCAAGGGGAGGTTCCTAAACTTTAATTTCATTTAAATCTATCTTAAAGAAGATTTAAATACTCGCTCAACTTCCAAACGTATATAAGGGGACCTCACTTGAGCGATGTTATTTATTGGACTGCCCGGTCCTATACTTGCTAAAACTATCTTGTCACTCACATCTTGATTCTTTCAAGCATCGATATGAGTCTTTTGGTTACCTCCTCAACGCTCGAGGGGTATGATTGATGTAACAAGTTTATATCCATTAACAAGCATCAGCTTGGGAAATATTGGTGAATTTTCCTTTCCAATTAGATACGACTACTTTGTGGAGTCCTATCAACAAGTGTTACACTTGGGGAAAAGGGGAAACGAACTTTACGTTTCAGAGTCATGGATGATATTCGAACTAGGAGACGCCGAGTGGCGCCGGTCCAGCAATAGCCCAACCGTTGGCTGAGGAGTTCCAGAGGGCGGTAGATAAGTAATTCCGTCGGAGCTACCTTCTACATGTAGAGAACGACTGATGAGATGCATGACATACGACTGATCATCGTAAACGTCAGGGCATCTGGCGCGGCAATGCTCCCGTATTAGTTCATCTTCTAAAAGTGAGAAATTTCTGCAACACTGTTGGTGTTGGCAAGGTGAAAAAGTGTTGAAACCGGAATTGCAATATTTTTCCTGCAAGTTCCTCTTTTATGATAATTGAGAATATCTTGCTTATCTTTTGCATAGCAGATATTTATTCAAAACATATATATTTTTGAAGTTACCTTGTAACTTCATCTCATACCTTATATTGGTACTACATCGTCAATGCATGGCATATGGTTTCAAAGATATTTTGGACTGTTATATATTATCACTGTTCAATTATATTTCTGGTGGGCTATTGCTCACCCTTGCTTTATTTATTTATATCACAACAACAGCTAGATCAGATGGCCGCGCAAGGCGCACACAGAGTAAGCAGGTGTCAACCGTCAGAGGTTTACCGCTAAGGTCTTGGCTACCTTTGTTGAGGATGCAACTACTGGTAGGCTAGTTGTTAGCAATTGAGCCTCAAATGTATTTATATTATGGTATCTATTAATGGATGGCAAAGAGTATGTAATTGTACAATTGTAATTCTTTGGGTTGTAAGAACTCAAACTAGTGATTAATAATATTGTTGGTTACTCTGATTTCATCTCTGGGACTATAACGGGTGTGTTTTATGTTGTTGTTTTGGGTCACAAGGTTGTAATTTAAATTATGTTGGTTTTGTGGTTGGATATTGAGACCGTAACGACCAGATCCCTGACCCTGGATCTGGGGGTGTTACATTGATCTTGTAAGGTCCTTCCTAGTTTGGACCAAAGACACCATGAGCAGCTACCCTTGTGTTTGGCATAACCTTCCGAAGAACTAAGTCACCCATTTTAAAAGGATGAGTCTTCACTTTTCTATTATATTACCTTGCTCCCTCTGATGATATATTGTCAACCTTAATTGCGAAGTAGCCCTTGTCTCTTCCAACAAATCAAGGTGTATCCTTTGATTCACAACATTTGCTTCTTTTTCATAGAAATCTCTTCGAACGATCCTGCTCCAATTTCTACCACAACCATTGCTTCAAATCCATAAGACGACCTTGACGAAATAAATCCATAAGACAACAGGAAGGGAGATTTACCCGTAGTGGTTTCTGGAGATGACCACAAAACCAAGAGTAGCTCCTCAGGCCAATTATCCTTGCTTTTTTCCAGCTTCGTCTTCAAAGTAGGCTTTATGATCTTATTAATGGCTTATGTTTGTCTATTACTCCGAGGATGGTACACTCCAACAAAATCCTTCTTGATTCCCAAATCATCACACAACTTTCGTAACTCCTTGCTATCAAACTGCTTTTGTTCGATACAAGTTTATAAGGAATCCCAAATCTACACACAATAGAATTGAACACAAAGTCTTTGATCTTCTTTGTAGTGATGGTGGCCAAAGGCATGGCATCCGCCCACTTGGTGAAATAGTCCACAACCACTATAGCATATTTAACTCCCCACATAGATAATGACCACGGACTCATCATAGAAGTTAGAGTAATAACATGACTTGTAGAATAGTTAGCAAACCTTTGACATTTATCACATGCCTTGGCAAATTCATAGGCATCCTTCATAAAAGTAGGCCAATAATAACCTTGCCTTAAAACCTTCATTGCCAACGAACTACCCCACGAGTGATTGTCACAAATTCCTTCATGCACTTCTCTAATGATGTAGTTGCATTCATCTCCATCTATGCACTTAAGAAGTGGTTGGTTGAAGCCTCTCTTGTAGAGAATTCCATCATACTCTACAAACCTTGCTACCTAGTACCGAAGATGCCTTCCTTCAACCTTTTTATCTGGAAGAACTCCTCCACGAATATACTCTTGAATTGGAGTCATCCAAGTAACCTGTGTAATGATCTCTGCCCCCATGACTTCTACCTCTTGAATACTTGGCATTTCTTGAATCTATAGAGGAACCGTTCCTAGCAACATAGCATCCTTTTGAGATCCCAAATTGGCTAAAAAATTTGCACTACAATTCTCATCATAAGGGATGCACTCCAACCTCACTTCACGAAATTTCTGAATCAACCGCTGTGCACACTTCATGTAAAGCTCTGTTCTCGGACCTCTGCACTGAAATCCACCCTTAATCTGCCTTACTACTAATTCAGAATCACTTAATATGATCAGATTTACCACTTTCATCTCTGGAGCCATCTTCAACCCATTAATTAAGGCTTCAAACTCCGTATCGTTGTTGGTTGCTTCAAACTTAAAGTGAATAGTACTCATTAACTGATTCCCCTCAGGTGTCACTAGAATTATACCTGCTCCAGCTCCTCCATTATTTACAGCTCCATCAACATGCAACTTCCACCAAGATTCAGGAACTTCCTCCAGAGGTTGCGCCCTCTGAGTAGGAATACTACGTTCCACCAACACAATGGACTTCTCTTCTATCTCTGAATCAAACTCTAGGATGAAATCAACCAATGCTTGATCCTTGCATAATGGCTATCCATGGAATATACTCTAAATCAAATTGTCCCAGCTCTATCGCCCACTTCAACATTCTTCCAGAGGCTTCCGATTTATGAAGAATAGCCCCTCAATGGATAAGCAATACGAAGTTCGATCTTGTGAGCTTAGAAGTAAGGACGTAGCTTTCTGCCCGCCAAGACTAAGGCATAAGCTAACTTTTCCATGCTTGTGTACGTTGTCTTCACATCGAGCAAATGCTTGCTCCCATAATATATCGAAGATTGATGATCAACTTTCTCTCTTTCTAACACCGCACTAACAGAATATTCTTAGACTACCAAGTATAATATCAAAGTTTCTCCGTCCACGGGCTTGGCTAGGAGTGGAGGATTCCCCAACTGCTCCTTAATTTTCTAAAAAGCTTCTTCACATTCAGGAGTCCATACAAAGTCTTTTGCCGCTCCCTTGATGGACTTGAAGAATTCCTTACATCTATCAGAAGACTTTGAAATAAAACGTTTAAGAGCGGCGATCCTCCCTGTAAGACTTTGAACTAGCTTCACACTAGTTGGATATTTCATATCAAGTAAGGACTTGATCTTTGCTAGATTTGCCTCGATTCTACGATGATTGACAATAAATCCTAAGACCTTTCCAGATTTATTCACATACACCTCCACGGTCTTTTTAATCAAATCCTTAAACATCATGTTCACCAATATTTGATAGGTTGCCCCTGCATTGATCAATCCAAATGACATTCCAATAGCTCTCTATCCAAGATGAAGGAAGTATGTTCTTGATCTGGTCCATAAATGGGAATTTGATTGTAGCCCGAATAGGCATTCATGAAACTCAAGAGAGCATGCCCAGCCGTTGCATCCACCAACTAATCAATTCGAGGGAGAGGAAAGCTATCCTTAGGGCAAGCCTTATTCAAAACTGTGAAATCTACACACAAGTCCTCCATTTCCCATTAGGCTTCTTAACAAGAACTAAATTAGCCAACCACTCCGGGTAGTAAGATTCCTTGATCAAACCAACATTCAACAACCTGTCAACTTCTTCCTTCAATGCCTCATCTTTCTCCCCACTCACGGAATGATGCTTCTGCCTTATCCCCTTTTTACCAGGATCTACATTTAAATGATGACACATAACCTTAGGATCGATGCCCACCATATCAGTATGGCTCCAAGCAAATGAAGGGTTTTGAGCATCAAACGCAGCAGAATTAAACGCGAAAAAGAATAAAAAAATCGAAACCCTACCGCAGGATCCATGCAAAAACATGATATTTAATTCGGAGTTAGATGATTACCTTAAAAAAGCTTTACAAATTGATGAAAGATGGAGGTCCGAAATAATCACCACACAGCCCTTTTCGAGATCTACGTTGCCAAAGTAGTCCACACGAACGCTTGATCGTCCAACGATCACCGGAACCGGTACTAGCCGAAGAACCTGCCTCTCTCTCACCTCTAGCCTCTCAAATGTTTTTCTCTAAAAACGAATTGCAAAAGTCTATCCTTAAACAATACATCATAATGTATTTATAGGGAAGAGAGATTGGGCTAAACCCTAAATCAAATTGGGTTTCTCCAAACCCATTCTGATTTGGTTTTAATATTAAATTCAAATTCTATTTAATTATAATTAAGACCAGCTCAATTAATTAAATATCCAATTTTGAATTTAATAATTTAAATTAAATTCGTAATTTAAATTAAGACTCCTTTTAAACGTTCTTACTGTGTAACCCTTTAGGTTATTAGTACGTTGGCAATAATTTTAATATTCAATAATAAAATTATAAACAATGAGCGGCATCTAGTAATACATCATTGCTACCCAAGTAATATTAATAATAATTGGTGATCCAATTAAACCTTTCGTGATTAATGTTTCCGTGTAAAATAATCCCTTTAACCAAATATTATAGATTAAACTCGAGGCAGGTCATTAGCCATCCTCTTCAACGTTTAATCCGGATTTCCTTGATCAATGAGTAGACTATTAAAACAAATCAATATTTGAGCATGGCCATGCATTTTCATAGTCTCACTCAATCAAGAAGCCAATAATATCTCTTCAAACAATAGGAGGGTTAAATCCTTTATCTATCATTCATATTTCTCATACGACTCATAATATACCCGATGTACACTTTTATCATCACCCGGTCAAAGGTAACTTTTAATGTAGTCAAAGTATATTAATCCTCGTATAGAAATATAATGATCTCAAGTCTAAGGATCATTACACCATTATCACTGTGAGTCTTTCTAATGACATTATCAACATGTAGAATCTCACTGTGGGTTAATCCAGTGCCATGTATAAAATTACATGCACCTATGTTCTTGACTTTAGTATCACTATACCTATGACCAATGAGATGTGGTCATCCATCAACAAACATACTAATCTTTATGCATTATAATTGTCCCATATTAATAATGCTCGATTAAGGACATTTAGAAATATAAACACTATTTATATAATCTCATTTTTAAGTCACATACTTAAAGATATAGAATACATGTTCTATATTCCAAGGACATTTATTACTCTAACATTTATATCACAGTAAATTAAGACATAATAAATTAATGTAGAATAATCAGTAGAACATAATCATTAAATAACAAAATTGTCTTTCCTAGAAGCACAACTACATTGTCTCTAGGGAACTAACACTATCAGCAAAAACATCTAGGTTCTTCAACAGAAAGTTGGTAAGCATGTCTCTTAATTCAACTAAGATCCAATCTTCAAGAACTTACTCAGATAATTGGCATCCACCAAGACTGAAACTGTATCCTCTGCAGAACTTTTCCACTGGTTGAGGTGTTCTTGGATCAAGATCAAAATCATAACTTCGAGGGTCTTCAATCATGGCATCATACTTGGAGGGTGCATCCTCTTTAAGAGGGAAGTCTTTCTCGACAAGGGCATCCATCATGCCTTCCAGTCGCATCATTCTTCCCTCGATCTGTTCACCTCTAAGATTGACTGCTATAATGTCATCAGAATTTTCCTCTTTAATCTCTTCCAGAATCCCTTCCTAAAAATAACCAAGAATTGAGGCATCCTCCACCTGTAACTCCTTAGGGCGTGCCCTGTTCTATGGCACCTCATTTCTGGCTCTCGAACAAGATAATTAACTTGAACCTCTCTCGAGACAATGCTCATGATTCCTTTAGAACTATTTCCGCTGAGGGCACGCCTTCCATCTCTCTGTCTTTTAAACCCCTTGATTGCCTTGTGATAATAATCTCTCGAATCATGTTGAGACCCTTGAACAGTTCCCACACCGTTTGGTGTAGGAAATTTCATTGTGAGATGATAGATAGAGGTCACAACCTTTGTCTCCTTCAACAGAGGGCACCCTACAAAAGCATTATGTACTGACTCCTGATCGAAAATCATAAATTCCATCATCTGAGTTGCTGAAAAAGAACCTTCACCAAGTGTTACCGGTAACTTGATTGCACCCATTACTTTCACAGCTTCTCCTGAAAAACCATAAATTCATGCATTCTCTACTACCATATCCCTGTTCGGAAGCCCCAACTTCTTGTAAGTGTCGTAATACAGAATATTCACTAATCTTCCATTGTCCACAAAAACACGATGTACATTCTTAGAATCAATCTGGATAGCCACAACCATTGCATCATTATGAGGATGGTGTACCCATCTGGCCTCATCCTCAGTGAAAGTAATATCTGCACATTCTCCCTTGAACAGTTTAGATGGCCTTAGCTCAAAGCTATTCACATTGGTGAGAGGTCTATATCTTGCCTTTCTAGCATATCTTTCCAAAGCATTGTTGCTATCACCCCCCCAAGTGATGTCCTCCAAAGATAGTGTGTATACTCCCTTCTTTGACAAATTTCTTCTCTTCAAGCTTGTCCTAATCTCGGAGGGCGCACCCTCTATCCTTCTTCTCAGAATTCTCCTTATGCTTCTTGACTTCCCTGACAATCCAATCAGTCAAGTATCCCTCCTTGATCAGATCCTCAATTTCATCCTTTAATTAACGACATTCATGAGGATTATGACCCGTAGACTCATGGTACTCATAGTACTTCTTCTTATCCTTACTTTGTCAGGCAGATAGGGGAGTTGGCTTCCTAAAAAGCCCTTTATTCTTGTTCACCTCAAAGATGTGTTCAATCGAAGCCGCCAACGGAGTGTAATTATTTGGCCTTCGATCATAAGAATACGTATCCGGAGGTCCTCATTCTCTTTCAACACCAGTTGCATTCACTCTACTAGCGCCGATTCTGGCGATAGATAGGACTTGCAGATCTATCCTTTCTCTTATTAGTCTTCCCCTTGGTATTTCCCTGAGTTTTTGTCTTCCGATTGTCTACCAGAGATTGTTCCACTATCTTAAAAGATTCTGCATGTGCAAAAACATTAGCCAACATAGTTGGATCCCTTCCTTAAAGATGCTTCCAGAAATCCGTTCCTACTTGCAACCCAACTATCAAGAAACTCTTAAGTGTTTCATCGGTTACTCCCCTAACCAAAGTAGATTCTGCATTAAATCTTTTGAAGTAAGATTGAAGACTTTCTCCTTCTTTCTGCTTGATGTTGGTCAGAGTTGTAACGGGAGGAGCGTACTTCACTACTGCTTGGAACTTAGTTAAAAATAGAGACCTTATCATCTCCTAGGAGATAATCACTCCAAGTCCAAGCTTTTGAAACCATTGCTGAGCACTCTCCCTAAAAGTTGTTGCAAGCAGGCAACATCTGGCCAAGTCAGTTACTTGGTAAACATCCATCTCAATATCAAAACATCCCAAGAATTCCACAAGATCTACATTTCCTTGAAAACGTAGATCATTAGTCATAGCCCTATATCCAGTAGGGAGTTGTGCTTCTCTAACTTCTGCTGAAAATGGAGAAGAAGTTTGAGCAGTGGCGAATGTCCTTCCTTCATCCAAGTGAACAAGGAACCTCCTCAAGTCATCCACATTGAAAGTCCCAATTCCAGAAATATTTTGGACATTCGGCTTGAGTATACCCTTGAGTCTGAGTTTGATTTTGCTTCTCTCCTTCATTCTGAGCCTATTCCTTTTGACCTTGAGTCTGTGGATTTCCTTCAATTTTGGATTCCCTTGAGGTTGTGGATTCCCTTGAGTGCCCCCTTGAGACTTTCCTTTAGATGGAGGGCGCACCCTCGACCTTCCTTCGCTGGAGGTACTTGAAGGAATTTGAGTAATGCAAGGAGACCTACCACCTGAGGGCGCACCCTCTTTATTACAAGACCACATATCCCCTTGATATATCTTCATTCTTCTATCACCATAATCACAGCTACTTCTTCTTCCAGTATTATCTCGAGAAAGGGCTCGCTCATGTCCATGGGGCCTCGACCTGTAATTAGGGGGCGCTCTCTGTGGATCACGGGGCCTCGATTCCAATTGTTCTTCTTTCTTTTGGTGCTCAAGGAGCAACATCCTCAGATTATCATCATTAAGTCATATTCCTAGATGCTCCTTCAAGCTAGCAAATTCCTTCTTCTTCCTAGCCATCCTTTCTTCATCCCGTTGGATTTCACTCGTGGTACGCCCAGAACGGTGGGGATGAAGGGGCACATTCTTCTGAACATCGGGCAACCTACGAACTCGATCATCCTCGCTTGGATGTTTAACAATGGGAACCCTTTCCTCAGAGTAATCCAATCTTCGGGGAATTACCAATTGAAACCTCCTATCTTGCACTTCTTCACCTCTTCGAGAGCCTCCCTCAACTTGACGGGCTTTCTCTGTTCGATGGTGATTATGTGGGCTATTCCGGAACCTACCCCTACTTCCTTGCTTCACCGAATCCAATCTTGCCCCCAAAGTTATTTAAGGTACTTCCCATACGATACAATTGTTCTATTAACTCTGCGTTGCTGATAAGAACAGCGGTTTTCCGCCCCGACGATCGGAGTTCCATGGTGGTGAGGAGAAGCAAGGATCTCTTCTTGTACATAAGCTTCATGGTGGGCTTGATTACCCCTAAACCATCTTCAGAATCATAGCCATCTTCATCACGAGAGCCTCCATCTTGATTATGAGACATCTTTTCCTCCTAAGATCCGGATCTTGATTGGCTGCCCTCCTTCTAGCGCCAATTTGTTGACGGAGGAATTTGGGAACAAGTTGAGGTACGTCACTAGAAACAAGATCTACGATGGTGGTTCTTTTCCAAAAAAAGCGGTGGTGCGTGGTGGTTGTATGTAATTGGTGGCTGAGATTGATAAGGGTTAGTGGTGGCCGATTCAGAGCTTTCAACTTCCAACCCCTCAATTAGCCTACGTACCCCGTTAGTTATAGGGGATCAAACTATACGTAGTTCTTAGAGAACAAGAAACCCAAACAGGCTTGGATTGATGGTCCAGCTTCCGGAATGTTGCACTATGAGGCCTAACCACAAAGGTCCAAAGCCCATCCATGATCTCAAGATTTCATGTATAAGGAAACTTCCCCCATCGAGGACTAGTCCATTCCGCTACCATCTATTTCCTGATCTCATGCACGTAGGTATAGCCATGGTTTATCCCAAGTGTGGAGCGCATCCTTGTCCCCCGAATTAGAAGCACCAACCAGATAACAGGACAAGTGATCCAGAGCATTTTGATGCAAAGTGCATGATTACTTCGGACTTCCCCAATGAGGGTGCGTACATTGATAACAGGAACAAAACTCCAAAGCACACACCAAGTATTTACCCATCTTCCCCAGTGAGGGCGCGCCCACTGAATACAGGAAGGGGCCTTCGAATCCAGGAACACCCCTAGAGGCCTTGTTCAACGGACATCCCCCTCCTGGTATACCCCGGGAGGGAATTCTTCAATAATTTGTAAGTACTGACACTTGAACTCCCAAATGCCTCTTTTCAAGTCAACATGGCGTGTCCTCCACGTTAGGGGAGAGAGGGCGTGTCCTCTTATCACCTCTTTCATAATGAAAACCTAATTTACTCTAAAAAATCCCCAAATTGAATTTATTCCTGACCCGAATCCATCTTAAAACACTCAAATGAAATTTTTGCTTTAACAATAAGAATAAAGTACTTTAAACTTGCTTTTAACCAAAAAAAATTAGCTACACAAAAATAAACATAAAGGAATACTTAGTGTAATATATAAATTTACTAGTAAACATGAGGTCTGACAAGGAAATCTATCTGTTATATATATAATAGCCCCAAGGGACTAAAATTAGTGAGATAATTTATTCAATTTAAATGGTGAGACATTTTATTCAGCTTGAAATGTTTAAGTTACCTTTCTATTTGTTATTTTTAAAAATAAGTTGTTGATGGTGAGAATTAAACATAGGTCTTGCCATTCATTTGCACACCATCATACCACTAGGCCAACCAAGCTTCTGTGTTATCAATCATAAACATACTATATGTGTGTGGTGGTAAATATAAAATATTTGGTATTTTGATTATTAAGATGTTTTAATCATTTTTCTTCGTTTTACATTTACAAATTTTTATTATATTATGTTATAGTATAGTATAAATTAGTGATATATGATATGTAGTCAATTTATATATTTCGAAATCGTTTGATTTAATAAAATAATAGTAAGAATTAGTATTTACAATATATCGATAATTATATAATTTATTAGATATTTTTAATTTTTTATTAAATTTAAATGCATGTTCTTTCAAAAAATGGTTAATGAACACGTAATAATCAAAACACTTAAATGCACGTCATTGCATTTGGACTAATGTACTTCAACATATTTCGGATTCAAAATCGAAGCATAACTTGATGTTTGAAAAGTACTCGAAATTTCATCATTTTTCACATATGATACCAGCCCTAATCGACCGAAACTGCAACGTCTTTTGCAGAACTTTGTAATTTTATTTGTGGGATAGGCGTGATCATAATTGCAATAAGATGAGAGGTTATAAAATTCCAAATCGACAAGGATTAGCGTATTTGATACTTTTATAAGAGTAAGTTAATATGATACATATTAAAACTAGTAGCTTAGAATGTGCTGAATTTTTAGTTCAAGAATTTGACCAAATTATAAACAAAGCACTTTGAATTTGACCAAGTTGTTGCAATTATACTTAACCGACCAACTTAATTATCAAAATTTACTCTTTTAGAAAAAATTTCAATTAATATCACAGTTTAAGTAATAACTTGTGCTAGTTTTGATAATGGTAAATCTTTAAATAGGTCACTTTTAAGTCTTCATTTAATAATTTATATGAATTTAGAAAAAAAACTAAAACTATTAATCATTAATTAAAATGATTCTTCACCGATCAATGCAACTTAAAAAATGAACAGGAATTCATTAATTTCAAAATTCACCTTTATTAAAAATACAGAGGTTTTATATTGCATACAACGTTATTGATTCAATATATGAAACTCGATCACTTCCAAAATAATGCTCATACGATATAAGTACAAAGATTTATGTCCGATGCTAGATAACAGTCCGTGCCTCACACCAGTTACAAAATATGTAAAAATTTATATAAAAATTAATAATCTCCGATTCCCCGTGAAATCCCTGTTTCCCATCTAGGACGTGGAGCAAAAAAAAAATCTCTATTTAAGGATCGAGACACGTTTGGAAATTGCATTCAAATTCGGAGATCGGGGGCGAGGATATCTTTTCCGGCTCCGAAGTGACCTGATATTCATCCCTAACTACACTATTTGTACTCATTTAGTAAATACAAATTACATTACACAAATAGGAAAATGTATCAATCGTTCTAATAGCTAAATTAGCAACGTTGCGCAAGTTAGTAACCTCTTATGTAAAAATTATAAGCATTGTTAATTATTCAACTTATATTTGGTATATCTTAAATATTATACATATTTATCAATAAATGAACAATCAAGAATGCTACAATTATATGTTGTGCATGTTTTTTTAGAAAATGATACGTGCCTTGTACGGGTTATTATCATTTAATTATTAGCTAAATTAGCAACATTTGTAGGTTAATAATGTCTTAGACACACGGATAATGCGTTTTATAATTTTGAATGTATTTAATGTTGTGTTTCCTATAATTTAAAATTTTCAACTAAATCCGCATAAATTACATTATACACGAAGTGAAGGAAGGATATCATAACAAAATAAGTCAATGAAAAACAAAGGTCTATAAAAATTAAATTTATGTTTTTCCAAAAAAACGTTATTACACCCGAATTCGGTCTCTTCTAGAAAATACCTCGTGCACTTAAATATACGAAATTAAAAGGTGAAAGAAGTAGTAGTCTGAGTAAGGTAGCAACCCAAGTTTTCAATTACTAATCTATTCTTATAATATACTAGCTTATAATTCGCATGGATTTTTTTTATATGTAATAAATTTTATTTTATGTTATAATTATATTTTTATATAATGAATTATTTTCAATAATTTATTTTAATTTTAATTTAAATAATTTAATATAAATTTAACATGTGGTCCGAAAAGAAAATTGATAATTAAATACTCAAGATTACTATTGAATATACTGAATTAAAAGGTGAAAGAAGTAGAACCCGTTTGGGTTAACTTAAAAAATGTTACTAAAGTGCAACTTACTCACTTTAAGTGAAAACTGATATAAGAAAAAAAAATAAGTTGAAAAAAGTACCTCAAAGGTACTTAAATTTTTTGAACTAAAACTAATTCTAAGTTGAAAAATTTAAGTGTACATGAACACATAAACTAGCAACTGAAAGTGGATTGGGATAGTTTTAAACTACCCCAAACAGGCTTTGTATCTGAACATACTGTTAGTGCACAATCACAAGAAAAGTACAACTTTACAATTTCACAAATTGCCAGCAAATCACTTCGAGTTGAACCTTAGGATTTCAAAAAGGTTCTTACCATTGTTATATGTCAACAAACTGCAAACTCAAATCTTTACCATCATGTGGCATTCTTGAAGTGTCTGCAATCTTTAGGGGAGAGTGTGCAATAAAGTTACTTTGACTACATCAAGAAGCTTCTATAGAATGTATTTGTGGTCATTGTGCCGAGGAGACAAGTCATCCAAGAAAATCCCTATGTTGTAATAGAAACTTCAAACAGAGAAGTATTGTTGCAAACTCCACATAAGCTAGTTCACATTCACATTGACTCACTTCAAGTGTTGTCAGCTTCAGAAATTATAGCTTTTATTGAAAAAATTGAGAGCAATGGTTGTGATAACAACAGAGCACTGCATGAGAATCTGAATAGGTGCATGAAATCTTAACTTCCATAAGTGATACCTAAACCATTCTGCATTCTTCATGAAAGTCAAACAGGTGTTGTTACATTCAGGCTACCTCAACACATCAAGGTGCAAAACATGTCTACAATCAAGTTTTTTAGCTGGAGCTTTACATAGTAGAAGTGGGAAGAATTAAAATGAATTGAAAACCCTTACTCTTCTAACTGAGTTCATCAATGCATAGTCTATTGTTCCAACTCTAAGAAAGGATGACACGTATGATAGGAGGGATAAGGATGACAAAAATAAAAGGGGGCATAAGGGTAGAGATGCATCTAGAAGTCAAGGATGATAAATCTAAGAAAAATGGCAAGGATGGAAAGTCAAGCTCAAAGAAAGATGAACCTAAATACAATCACATAGAGAGAGAGAGAAGATACTCAACAAGGGGTATCACACAGCAAGCCAAGGATAGTGTTTGTGATACTCTCACCACTCCACAAGAATCTATGTCTAAGGTGAATATCTCAAATGCTGATCCTAAACAATCTATATCTATGATTTTTGAAACTGTGATGTCACCACCTATACCCAGAAAGAAATCAACACAAACAGATGTGAGGAAGAGGAAGTCTCCATCTAGATACCTTTTCAAAGGAACAGCAATGGGAGTTATGAAAAAAAATTTAGAAAATTCAAAATAATTATCCTGAAGCCTTCAATAGAAATTTCAATCAATCAAGTGACAACTATGAAAGTCAAGCATGCTCCTACATATAAAAGAAAAGTCAAGAAAGCATGTACTTCTGAATTAGCTAAATTTCCTGGAATGAATGTAGAACCACTTGACTCATATATTGATCCTAAGGTGATGAAGATTCTTGAAGCCAAAAGGATATTTGGAGTAAAAAATAGAGACAACATGCTATTTGCAGGATTCTTGGATGGACATGAAAACAAGATATCTTTGAAGGGTAAGTGTTTGCACTAAATCACGCAAGCGTACGTGGTCACAAGTAATATAGATATAAGTCGAGTTCGTTCCCACAGAGATCTGGTTATGGTTTTAATTCAGTTTAGTACCTATGCAACAATGTATGATTATTATTCACTGCTAAGACAAATAACAAATATGGGTTTAATAAACTAAATTAACTAAGAAGTAAACTAACAAACTAAGAATTAACTAACTAACTATAATTGAAATCTAATTACTTCTTCAAGAAAAACCATGGGATAATAACTTCATTAAATACTTTGCTTAGATCTGACGCCTTTAATCACTATATGCAATGGTTATGATATCTGATCGGACAACACGAAACAAGTATACGCTACTTCTCAGTATACGAATACCAAACTAAACATACATCCACAAAAGAGATAGAAGATGAATTGACACCAATTATGCTTAGACCCTATATCTCTATAGAATTTGAAAACATAACGGTTGAAGAACAAGTTATCCACATTGATCACATAGGGCAGCATAATATCTCTATTTACGCTACAAATCATGATGTTAAAACATCAACCTATCCTATGCTAGCATGGCAAGTTCTAAATCTCAAGATCCACTCTCGCTTCACAAGAGATTAACAAATTAGATGTTAGCTACGTATCTAAATTCATAAAGCACAACCATACGAGGATATCAGATATACATCACACACAGATCTGTAAAGCATCAAGATACTAAAGCTCCATAAATAAATCCGTTAGAATCCCATGACAACGATAAGTTCATAATCGAACCGCTCGTCATCATGGGATCTGATGAAACCATGATAAAAACAAAGTATGAAAAGATACAAATAAACCTAAGTAATTGATATGTAATGGTTCTACTCCTAATGATGATAATAAATTACAAGGGTTGGATGTGTTTATATAGGCTCTACAAGTCTTGCCCAGCAAGAAAATACCAAAACAGAATTATAATAGAATTTCTGCAAAATACGTTTCCTAAACTGATTCTGTTTTTTAAGGGAAATTCGTAGCTGACTTTTCTTCTGTTTTCCAGAGCCGTTCCAGACATAATTGGACCTCTGGACCACCTTAGAATGATAGAGAATCTCGTTATCTTCGCGTGGACAGTAAGATCGCCCAAAACTAACTTCTAGAACTCAAGATATGGCCCAAACAGTGAATCTCACGCGTGCAGCCCAATAAATCCGAATTTTAATAAATTAAATCTCCAAAAACGACAAAAACATCCACCATAATCAACATCCTTGTAAATCTGCACAACTAAACAAAACACATCAAAACTACAAGAAACTTGAGCCCAAGACAATCAATTTAAGCCATTAGAGAATGTTCCAAGTGGATATAAACTCCACTTATCACACCCCCAAACTCAAAACCGATGCTTGTCCTCAAGCATAAACAATTACAACTAACTAATTAGTACCACTTCCGTAGGTGATCACGGTTGCATTTGGCTTATGCAACAAGCCCTTTAAACCCCTAGGCAGCCCTAGTGGACAAGTAATGTAATAACCCTAACTTTAGAAAGGCTACAGTGCCTAAATGAATAGTGATCTCGAGGAGTTTAGGAAAATGGTGTGTAGGTACCCTAGACTGAAAATGGAAAATGAATAAACAGAAATCATATTAGTGATATACTAAGGAAATAAGTTACTCGAAATGACGATAGATTTCAGAAATTCCTGAATTTAAGTTTTTGAGGATTTTGAGCTCGAACGAACTTCTATTTATTGGATATTAAGGAATATAGAAATATTAAAGGGATTATATATATTGAGGAATTAGTGAATTTAAATTAAACCAAGGGCTTTTAAGTTAAGTGAATGCTAAAGGAATTTGGATTATTAAATGATTTCAAAACCACGGGGATAATGGAGTATATTCGAATCAAATTATGATTTAACGAGTAGGACATTAAGTGACCAAAATTAGTAGAATAACAAGGATAATTACCACATTAGCATTTACCAAGGTTAAGGATACTTACTAAGGTAATTAGACAAGCTTCTAAAACACTCTTCTAAGTGACATCATCAATGACCTCACCATCCACTAACTTAAACCAAGTAGTAATCTAGAATACTTAGTTAATTATTAACCAAAATCATATAAAATATCAAGGAAAAGTAGATGAGCCAAGATAAACACAAAAACTCTCCATCTTATTTTTTTTCTTTCTTCCATTCGGCACAACTAGGAAAGCAAGGGAAAAATCCAACTTCCAAGCCTTCTAAATTCACAAGATTAATTTGGTGAGTCCTATATTTCATGATTAAGATATCCAATAAGTTTGAGCTTGATCCACCATGTCAATCTTAAGATAGAAATTCATGAACAAGATGATGAATGGTAACTTTTAGAGCAAACTTTGTCTTTCTTGATTTCTTTGCATGATCTAGACTATACCAAGGTAGTATAAGAGCTTTGTGAGGTTATTCATGTTAGTATACTCTTTAAAGTTGATGATTAGCTTGAAACCCTAGCTTGAATCATTTGGGCTATGATGATTTTTAGTTGGTTTATAAGATAAGTAGTACTAGCTCATTTAATCTTATTGTTATGGTTGTTTATATATGTTTGAATGATTATGGAGATGTGTTGTACTTGTAACCATGGATGGGATGAAGCCCACATGGTGTAGGGGTTGGAAGGAGTGTGGGATGTTGATTTTGGAAGGGTTAAAATATGGAAAGTATGAAATTATAGCCGTTATAATGTCCGATTTTCGTTAAACCGGAAAACTGCCCTGTTTTTAGCAACTGTGCACACACGGTACCTTACTGTCCAGACCCCTAAGTGACCATGGTAGGGTAGAGCATAGTTCATAGATCGTTTTGATATAAGGTACGTTAAAATCTGACGTACGGTTTAGGAGAAAAGTCAGTTTTAGTGAAAGACGTTCAAAAACCGGGAAACCGTAGTTGTATCAACTTTGAAGCTATAAATACCATACTTAGACATTTTTAAAAATTATAAGATTTTGGGATAAAATAGAGGGGTGAGCAGAGAGTCATGTCCCACTGACCTTGTAGTAAAATTCGAATTTGAGATTTTATGAGAATTTTTACAGTTAAGTGTGGTTGTTAAGGGAAATGGTGAAAAATACTGAAACTTTGATTGAGTTTAAAATTGGTTAGGTTCTTGGAACACTTGGATTATAATAGCATGTTATTCACATAGTAGGCATTAAGGGTATTGTTATATAAAGGTGAAGTGAGAAAAGGGATGTAATATTCTAACGACGGACCTTTTGTGTTATAGAAACTTCGGGAGAACCACGAGCCACATCTTCAGGATTCAGGAATAGAGGCAAGATCCTTCTATCCCTACTTTGAAAATTATTTATCTTCGGAATAATAATGATATTATGGAATATATATATATATATATATATATATATGTGATGCTTTTGTTGCTATATTGTAAGGAATATATTCCCTTGATTTTGGGAAATTAAAGAGAGATGGATATGAGTTATGGAATATGAATATAGAAATGATTATGAATGGAGCGAATATGCTCAATGGTGAAAGAAAATGGTATCAGTTGTTATCTAGGGTTATATGGTTTATAATGCTATATTAAAAGTGTTCTTTCTGAGTATTAAAGGTTTAATAAATAATATTTGGTTATTATTTACTACTCTTAAAATAGATAGAAGGTGTTATGAATGTAAAAGTATATGTGATTTCTTGAATATAAAATAAATGTATGAATCATAATCAAAGTACTATGGTAAATATATAGATATATTTTATAGAAATAATGTGCGAGAATGAAAATGATAGGAGCGATTGATAAATGGAAAGGTGAAATGATGTTTATGAATGGAAAAAAAATGATTTGATAAAAAGGGAATTTGCAACAGTAAGCGTAAGAGGCTGTGTGGAAGTTGCACATTCCAGCACTTAATATTTCATTTCGGCCCAAGAGTTGCCGAAGGAGGATGTAGTGGTAGACCTTCCTCCTGGGGGATGGTGGCAGACCTACCTCCGTCTACCGGTAGTAAAAAGGGACGGGTACGGAGGACGACTGATCATCGGGCCTCACGTATTCGGCAACAGTGAAAATTCCCAAAGTTTTTGAAAAGAAAGAATTGATAATGGTTTTCAGATTTTTATATGCTGAAACCAAGAAAATGAGATGAAATGATGGAATTATTGTTACAGATGAAGAGAAACTGATACTATATTATATTAGATTTCTTTTCTTATAATAGTAAGTGGATGATGTATTATTAAATAAGAGTTTTAATCTCCCTTGAAGTTTATAATTGGTTTCTGCTTTTATATATATATATATATATATATATATATACCTGTTCACTTTTGATTCTAGTTCACAATATTTTCTTGCTGAGCTATCATAGCTCACTCTTGCTACTTATGTATATATAGCTAGGACCAATGCCAATACTCCGTACGACACCCCGCAAGAGGGTAGGGGGAAGGCGACCTATTGAGCGAGTACTGGCGACCGTCCCCGAGGTAGATGACAAGCGCAAGGGATTTAGTGGTCTTATGTATATTAAGTGTGTAAGTGTGTAAGGTTGTAATAAATTTGGTTGTTGAAATGCTTCTTGTAGAAGCATCACTCAACAATGTACTTATTAGGATTCTGGGTTTGTAATAACTACTTAACTTTAAACTTATTATGGCATGGATGTTGTTCCTTGAGCATATGACTGGTGTGTGTGTATTATTGCGGGGTCAACCGCATAAGTATTAATTGTAAAAAAAAAAAGACCAAAGAAATATTGATATTGAATGGAAATTGGACCTTGACGGCCCGGATCCTTGACCCCGGATCTGGGGATGTCACAGTTTGGTATAAGAGCTAAGAGTCATAATGCTAAGGAACAAGAATGATAACAATAAATGTATCAGTTATAATATAAATTGTGAACTTCCATCAAGTTCAGGGGTGGTATATCGCAGGTAGTATTTATTTTAAGCATATAATATAATTTTATAGACCGTTACTAATAGAATTTTATGTTTTATTATAGGGAGCGGAGATGGGTGAGCCGGGTCAGGACCCCCAGTGGCTAGGACTACCCGAGCAGGAGATTAGAGACTTGTTGCTGGTAGGTGTAGAGGTTCCAGAGTATGCTATCACTGACCTCAGGAGGAGAGTTCGCGCAGAGGCCATGGAGAGACACGAGATCAGAGTGAGACTTGAGGAGGCAGAGGAGCGCAGGCAGAGGGATGTTGTGGCCATAGTGCCATACTCTGGTAGACCCTATGTAGGACCTGATGGGGCAGGTCCTTCTCGGGTGCGGTCGGATATTCCTGAGGAGGAGATGCTCTTGCGTAAGAGGCCTAGGTTATCTGTTATACCTGAGGAGCCGATTGAGTGGAGGGACATTCACATGACTCCTACTCCTGTTCCACCTGTCCCAGTGCCATCACCAGTTCCATCTCCTCTACCTAGCCCTGACCCTTTTGAGGATCCAGCAGAGCCATTTACTCCACCAGGACACTTTATCTTGTTAGAGGATGAGTTGGAGGAGGACCCTTCCGAGGATGCGGACACGGAGCCAGTTCCTCCATCCCCACCATTTGCACCTCCACCACCACCACCAGTGGATGCACCCCCACTTGTAGATGTACCTCCCCCAGTTGCTATGCCACCTCAGGAGGCACCTATATTTCCAGCTGGTCAGTTGCCAGCTATTCTCTTGTCAGAGTACTTTGTCCTACAGGGACAGCTGGAGGAGTCCCGTCGGACTATAGATACACTTGTACAGAGGTTAGACAGGGCGAGAGGAGGAGGAGGTGTGATACCAGATGGGTTGTCTTTGGGCATAGTTAGTATCGAGCTGCGGGCACTCGGTGATATTAGGACGATGTTGGGAGACAGAGGGGATCCAGTATGGAGGGCTCAGATAGTTGATGTAGTCACCACTATGGTAGTGCAGATCAGAGACGTTATTAGGGCATCGTTACCATGATTAGGAATATTAGTCTTGGATACTAATCAGACTAGTCATCTTGTGGATGTCATTTTGGGGATTAGGTTAGTTGTTTACTGTCTTAATCCCAGTCTGATTAGAGGACAGCTAGTAGTGCTTTTGTTATAGCGAGTTAGTATGTACAGTTATGCTTTTGGGGTTTCGAACCTTGTACTTTATGATGTATGATATTAGTAGTAAAAGACATTGTACCCAAGTTGTAAAATATTTATGTAAATTAATGAAGTTTATGTATTTTGCCTAATTTTATCATAATTTGATACTAAGTGTTGAGATTTGAAAATATTAATGTATGACAGGTAATTGACTTAAATGAAAAGGTTATTATGCTAAAAGTGATAAGTTTATTTAATGAGGTAGTATTATAACTAGATATTAACTGTGATGCATAAATAAGGTAACTAATGATATAGTTGTGAATATATGGAAATGATGTATGTTGTACCCTAAATTCGGGTGATTAATGAAGAATATTGTTATATACAGAATCATGCCGCCTAAGCGTAATAATAGAATAAATGCAAGGGAGAATGAGAGAGAGGAAGGAAGTCATAATAGGCAGGGTGAAAGCGCTCATAATGAACAAGATCATGAGGAAGAAGAAGATGAATCAACTGGTCAACAGGGAAATCAGGGTGGTGACCCTTTTAACCAATTTATGGAACTATTGAGGCAGAATTTCGCTTATCCACAGAATCCGCCACAACCACCTGTTCTTCCCAACCAGGCAGCTAACTCTTTTCGTGCTTTTAAGTCATTAAAACCCCCAGAATTTGAGGGAACCACTAACCCAGTAGCAGCCAGGGCATGGCTGAAAGAGATGGAGAAAGCTTTCGAGATACTGAGGGTAGAGGAAGATCAGAAGACAGTCTTTGCAGCCTATCTCCTAAAGGGAGAGGCAAATTATTGGTGGGAAGCTAAGAAAAATCTCGAAGGAGCGGGAGTGATAACCTGGGAGCGTTTCACTAGGGTGTTTCTAGACAAATATTCCCCTAGGTACCTGGAGAACCAAATGGAAATAAAATTTTTGGAGCTAAAGCAGGAAAATCTAACAGTGGCTGAGTATGAAACGAAATTTACCGAACTGTCTAGGTTTGTTCCAGAATTCGTGCGTACTGAAGAGCAACGAGCGAAAAGGTTCCAACAAGGATTGAAACCATGGCTACGTACTAGAGTGGCACCATTTGAGTTGACTGATTATGCTGCAGTGGTCCAGAAGGCATCTATTATAGAAGCCGAGAGCGAGCAAACCCAAATAGGTCGAGGGAATAAGAAAAGGAAATTTGAAGGTCAGAGAGGAGGTGTAAGTGAAGGAAACTACTTTAACAAAGCTGGTAGGGGACCAAAATCTCAGTTTATAGGGAAGTCAGGGACTAATAGGACTGTTAGTGAGACTGTGAATCAGGATGGTAAATCTTCAGGAACATTTCGGTCCGATCAACTACGACCCCCGTTCCCAGATTGTAACACGTGTGGTAAGAAGCATTCAGGAGTGTGTAGAGCGTTAGGAATAACTTGCTTTAAGTGTGGACAAAAGGGGCATTTTCTAGACAAGTGTCCATTAGTCGATAAGAATGACATGAAGTGTTACCAGTGTGGAAAATTAGGACACTTTGCCAGAGATTGCCGTTCCGGTGGGTCGTCCGCACCAGGACAAAGTACGACTGCTTCAAACAGACCTACCGCCAGAGTGTACAACATGACCTTAGGAGAAGCGTTGAAGAAACCAGATGCAGACACAGGTACCTAATTTCGATTTAAAATTTTAGTGTAAGTGTTTGGTTAAAGGTCGACTTAATTCATCAATAGGGTAAATAAGTTAATAAAATAGATAAGAATAATCTATCTGATCAGAAAGTAGGATATACCGACCTAAGGGAAAAGAGAATAAGAGTATTTTATGGAAAAACACACCCTTGTAAGACACGAACAGGAAATATATATTATAGAAAATTTTTCTTACAATTGTTTCAAAGAATTGCATTATAAGACTAGTTTCTGGAGGATTTTACAGAGACGAGATGTATTAAGATGAAGTACAAATATTTTATGTCATGATAGAGATCCGAATATGGTCAAACTATAAGTGAGATACACTACCATTCAGGAAAGGCCAATGTGGTGGCCGATACCTTAGATAAAGGAGAAAGGAGGAATGAAATAATATAGAATAACTGGGAACAGGAGGAGATTTGCAAGAAAAGGATAGTGAAAGTACTGCTATTGATAAGCTAAATGGAATGTTGATGAATGACAAACAAGTGTATGTTGGTGTATTTTGCGCAAACAAGGTAGAGGTTAGAGAACATCAGACGAGAAAGGTATTCATGGGTAGTTTCAATGTGATTCCGGGACGGAATCCTTTTAAGGGAGGAAGAATGTAATAACCCTAACTTTAGAAAGGCTACAGTGCCTAAATGAATAGTGATCTCGAGGAGTTTAGGAAAATGGTGTGTAGGTACCCTAGACTGGAAATGGAAAATGAATAAACAGAAATCATATTAGTGATATACTAAGGAAATAAGTGACTCGAAATGACGATAGATTTCAGAAATTCCTGAATTTAAGTTTTTGAGGATTTTGAGCTCGAACGAACTTCTATTTATTGGATATTAAGGAACATAGAAATATTAAAGGGATTATATATATTGAGGAATTAGTGAATTTAAATTAAACCAAGGGCTTTTAAGTTAAGTGAATGCTAAAGGAATTTGGATTATTAAATGATTTCAAAACCACGGGGATAATGGAGTATATTCGAATCAAATTATGATTTAACGAGTAGGACATTAAGTGACCAAAATTAGTAGAATAACAAGGATAATTACCACATTAGCATTTACCAAGGTTAAGGATACTTACTAAGGTAATTAGACAAGCTTCTAAAACACTCTTCTAAGTGACATCATCAATGACCTCACCATCCACTAACTTAAACCAAGTAGTAATCTAGAATACTTAGTTAATTATTAACCAAAATCATATAAAATATCAAGGAAAAGTAGATGAGCCAAGATAAACACAAAAACTCTCCATCTTATTTTTTTTTCTTCCATTCGGCACAACTAGGAAAGCAAGGGAAAAATCCAACTTCCAAGCCTTCTAAATTCACAAGATTAATTTGGTGAGTCCTATATTTCATGATTAAGATATCCCATAAGTTTGAACTTGATCCACCATGTCAATCTTTAGATAGAAATTCATGAACAAGATGATGAATGGTAACTTTTAGAGCAAACTTTGTCTTTCTTGATTTCTTTGCATGATCTAGACTATACCAAGGTAGTATAAGAGCTTTGTGAGGTTATTCATGTTAGTATACTCTTTAAAGTTGATGATTAGCTTGAAACCCTAGCTTGAATCATTTGGGCTATGATGATTTTTAGTTGGTTTATAAGATAAGTAGTACTAGATCATTTAATCTTATTATTATGGTTGTTTATATGTGTTTGAATGATTATGGAGATGTGTTGTACTTGTAACCATGGATGGGATGAAGCCCACATGGTGTAGGGGTTGGAAGGAGTGTGGGATGTTGATTTTGGAAGGGTTAAAATATGGAAAGTATGAAATTATAGCCGTTATAATATCCGATTTTCGTTAAACCGGAAAACTGCCCTGTTTTTAGCAACTGTGCACACACGGTACCTTACTTTCCAGACCCCTAAGTGACCATGGTAGGGTAGAGCATAGTTCATAGATCATTTTGATATAAGGTACGTTAAAATCTGACGTACGGTTTAGGAGAAAAGTCAGTTTTAGTGAAAGACGTTCAAAAACCGGGAAACCGTAGTTGTATCAACTTTGAAGCTATAAATACCATACTTAGACATTTTTAAAAATTATAAGATTTTGGGATAAAATAGAGGGGTGAGCAGAGAGTCATGTCCCACTGGCCTTGTAGTAAAATTCGAATTTGAGATTTTATGAGAATTTTTACAGTTAAGTGTGGTTGTTAAGGGAAATGGTGAAAAACACTGAAACTTTGATTGAGTTTAAAATTGGTTAGGTTCTTGGAACACTTGGATTATAATAGCATGTTATTCACATAGTAGGCATTAAGGGTATTGTTATATAAAGGTGAAGTGAGAAAAGGGATGTAATATTCTAACGACGGACCTTTTGTGTTATAGAAACTTCGGGAGAACCACGAGCCACATCTTCAGGATTCAGGAATAGAGGCAAGATCCTTCTATCCCTACTTTGAAAATTATTTATCTTCGGAATAATAATGATATTATGGAATATATATATATATATATATATATATATATATATATATATATATATATATATATATATATATGTGTGTGTGTGATGCTTTTGTTGCTATATTGTAAGGAATATATTCCCTTGATTTTGGGAAATTAAACAGAGATGGATATGAGTTATGGAATATGAATATAGAAATGATTATGAATGGAGGGAATATGCTCAATGGTGAAAGAAAATGGTATCAGTTGTTATCTAGGGTTATATGGTTTATAATGCTATATTAAAAGTGTTCTTTCTGAGTATTAAAGGTTTAATAAATAATATTTGGTTATTATTTACTACTCTTAAAATAGATAGAAGGTGTTATGAATGTAAAAGTATATGTGATTTCTTGAATATAAAAGAGATGTATGAATCATAATCAAAGTACTATGGTAAATATATAGATATATTTTATAGAAATAATGTGCGAGAATGAAAATGATAGGAGTGATTGATAAATGGAAAGGTGAAATGATGTTTATGAATGGAAAAAAAAATGATTTGATAAAAAGGAAATTTGCAACAGTAAGCGTAAGAGGCTGTGTGGAAGTTGCACAGTCCAGCACTTAATATTTCATTTCGGCCCAAGAGTTGCCGAAGGAGGATGTAGTGGTAGACCTTCCTCCTGGGGGATGGTGGCAGACCTACCTCCGTCTACCGGTAGTAAAAAGGGACGGGTACGGAGGACGACTGATCATCGGGCCTCACGTATTCGGCAACAGTGAAAATTCCCAAAGTTTTTGAAAAGAAAGAATTGATAATGGTTTTCAGATTTTTATATGCTGAAACCAAGAAAATGAGATGAAATGATGGAATTATTGTTACAGATGAAGAGAAACTGATACTATATTATATTAGATTTCTTTTCTTATAATAGTAAGTGGATGATGTATTATTAAATAAGAGTTTTAATCTCCCTTGAAGTTTATAATTGGTTTCTGCTTTTATATATATATATATATATATATATATATATATATATACCTGTTCACTTTTGATTCTAGTTCACAATATTATCTTGCTGAGCTATCATAGCTCACTCTTGCTACTTATGTATATACAGCTAGGACCAATGCCAATACTCCGTACGACACCCCGCAAGAGGGTAGGGGGAAGGCGACCTATTGAGCGAGTACTGGCGAACGTCCCCGAGGTAGATGACAAGCGCAAGGGGTTTAGTGGTCTTATGTATATTAAGTGTGTAAGTGTGTAAGGTTGTAATAAATTTGGTTGTTGAAATGCTTCTTGTAGAAGCATCACTCAACAATGTACTTATTAGGATTCTGGGTTTGTAATAACTACTTAACTTTAAACTTATTATGGCATGGATGTTGTTCCTTGAGCATATGACTGGTGTGTGTGTATTATTGCGGGGTCAACCGCATAAGTATTAATTGTAAAAAAAAAAAACCAAAGAAATATTGATATTGAATGGAAATTGGACCTTGACGGCCCGGATCCTTGACCCCGGATCTGGGGATGTCACAAGTAAGGTCTCGTGAGGGCCTATAGCGAATGTACCCACAAAATCCATTTAACCTAATGCAATGCAATGCATGAATGCAACTAATATGAAAAATGTAATTAATCTAATCTACCATACCTTCAAATCCTCTCATGCCATATCAACTTAAGAATCAAAGTAAATACGCAATGTCTTGGTGTCAAAAGTGCAAGTATTCACATAGTCTACTCAATGAACATGCATAAGTTCTCACAAGTCCATGTCAAGTGTAAGAATAAGTTAGTAAACATGCTAAGCCTACAAGAGCACATCTTTGAGACAACACTCGGGATCTCATACGCAAGAACAAGCAAACACTCACAATCCACTCACAAAAGAATATTTACTCAAGAACAAGGGTAAGTGTATCACTCAATTCCAACAAAATCATAAGCATGCTTGACATTTGGTATCAATCTAACTCTTAACACAACATACATCAATGACGATAA
Organism: Kitagawia praeruptora; assembly: GCA_037693485.1. Lineage (NCBI taxonomy): Eukaryota > Viridiplantae > Streptophyta > Magnoliopsida > Apiales > Apiaceae > Kitagawia > Kitagawia praeruptora. The sequence goes on along the minus strand of CM075351.1, from coordinate 136,630,049 downwards.
TCAAAAGGTCTTTATTTGGGTTGTAACGGGGCTAGGGACAAGGTATGTCAAATAAGCCAAAACAGGTGAAGTGTCAAAAGCTAGTGAGTACCATAATAAATCATACACAACACCCTATTCCCCCCCCCCCCACATAATTTTTACTCAAAACAAACACTCGACTAGTCGACTAAAGTAGGATCACAACAAAAACAAACATGCTCTCATAATATATATTTTTTTTCTTTTTTTTCTTTTTTTTTTCTTTTTTTTATCTTTTTTCTTCTTTTTTTTTTTCGAGAGCTAAATAAAATAATAATAAAAACAATAACAATGATCCCACAATTTATTACATATGCCGACTATCAAGTAAACAAACCCGATTTTCAATATTTCCCCCAAAAGTAAGACCAACAATAAACCCCTCCTTGCACACCTTATTACTCCCTTAAGCACTCTACTAGCCTTTGGCAATGTGGGTTCAAATTAATGTAAGGCCAATACAAGAAAAGGGTCTAGGCAAGTAATGTGGTATGTCACCAAAAAATAGGATTAAGCTCAACGGGTTAACTAATTGATCATGTAAATATCGTATAGTAATATGGGAAAATATGCGGTTATTCCTAAATGCCTTTATCATTTTAATCGTCAAATAATGTCATGCGTTTCAAGAAAGACCTCAAACAACTGCTAGCAATGCAAACAATCCGTGGACACTCAAGCAAACGAATAAATTGCAAATATGTATTATGCAATAAGGCTCAAAATCTCACTTGGTGGAAAAACATACTCAATCCCAAGCAAAAAAATCTCTCTAACGCACCAACTTGTATTCAAAGCATGCAAACTAAATCATCTTGCACATATTCATGTCCTTCTAATCACTTACAACATTCAATAAGTCTACTAGCTTCAACTTACTAGTGTATGTGTGTGCACAAGAACAAAGCATATCACTTCTCAATCAAAAGCATCAACAACACAAAATTCCTATCAAGCATGGGTGCAAATGCAAACTATTATGAACTCACATACTATACGAAAATAAAAACAGAATGTCCTATATGAAACAAACGTAGATAACACGAACATAAATGCATAATTTACTACTACTAATATGCAAAGCATGAAATCCTACATGAACAAATAATACAACAACAACTACTAATCCCTCAAACAAATAAACCAAAAATAAAACACCGATGATTCCCCGGCAGCGGCGCCAAAAACTTGTTTGCACTAAATCACGCAAGCGTACGTGGTCACAAGTAATATAGATATAAGTCGAGTTTGTTCCCACAGAGATCTGGTTATGGTTTTAATTCAGTTTAGTACCTATGCAACAATGTATGATTATTATTCACTGCTAAGACAAATAACAAATATGGGTTTAATAAACTAAATTAACTAAGAAGTAAACTAACAAACTAAGAATTAACTAACTAACTATAATTGAAATCTAATTACTTCTGCAAGAAAAACCATGGGATCATAACTTCATTAAATACTTTGCTTAGATCTGACGCCTTTAATCACTATATGCAATGGTTATGATATCTGATCGGACAACACGAAACAAGTATACGCTACTTCTCAGTATACGAATACCAAACTAAACATACATCCACAAAAGAGATAGAAGATGAATAGACACCAATTATGCTTAGACCCTATATCTCTATAGAATTTGAAAACATAACGGTTGAAGAACAAGTTATCCACATTGATCACATAGGGCAGCATAATATCTCTATTTACGCTACAAATCATGATGTTAAAACATCAACCTATCCTATGCTAGCATGGCAAGTTCTAAATCTCAAGATCCACTCTCGCTTCACAAGAGATTAACAAATTAGATGTTAGCTACGCATCTAAATTCATAAAGCACAACCATACGAGGATATCAGATATACATCACACACAGATCTGTAAAGCATCAAGATACTAAAGCTCCATAAATAAATCCGTTAGAATCCCATGACAACGATAAGTTCATAATCGAACCGCTCGTCATCATGGGATCTGATGAAACCATGATAAAAACAAAGTATGAAAAGATACAAATAAACCTAAGTAATTGATATGTAATGGTTCTACTCCTAATGATGATAATAAATTACAAGGGTTGGATGTGTTTATATAGGCTCTACAAGTCTTGCCCAGCAAGAAAATACCAAAACAGAATTATAATAGAATTTCTGCAAAATACGTTTCCTAAACTGATTCTGTTTTTTAAGGGAAATTCGTAGCTGACTTTTCTTCTGTTTTCCAGAGCCGTTCCAGACGTAATTGGACCTCTGGACCACCTTAGAATGATAGAGAATCTCGTTATCTTCGCGTGGACAGTAAGATCGCCCAAAACTAACTTCTAGAACTCAAGATATGGCCCAAACAGTGAATCTCACGCGTGCAGCCCAATAAATCCGAATTTTAATAAATTAAATCTCCAAAAACGACAAAAACATCCAGCATAATCAACATCCTTGTAAATCTGCACAACTAAACAAAACACATCAAAACTACAAGAAACTTGAGCCCAAGACAATTAATTTAAGACATTATAGAATGTTCCAAGTGGATATAAACTCCACTTATCAGTAAGCAAACAAATCTACATGAACTGATCATAGCACTAAGCTTATTGGATGAAACTGATTCACAACACAAACTTTGGAGATTGAGTATTGCTGAGACCATATCATCCAGAATTGAAAAGAAAAGATTAAAAGAAGAGAAAATTGAAAGGGATGGAGAAATAATTGAAAGGGAGTTATAAGAAAAAGAAAGGAAGGTTGCAGAATTTAGAGCACAAGGAAGACCAAAATTTTTTGATAATCCATCTAGAATTGAGTTTAAAGACAAGACATGTAGAACCATCAAAATTAGACTTGAATATATCATATGGTATCCTGTAGCCATGCTCATGAAGGTTATTGAAAAATTGAAGGATTCTCCTCTCATTGAAGAAAAATCTGGATTGTGAAAGTGTAATAACCCAAATTTCCGGTAGAATTAAAACTTTTCTTATTATGAATAGTGCATCAGTGAATAGTGATTTTGACCTATAGTGACTTCGATTAGCAATGTTTCAATGAGTAAGTATTTCGAGGTATAGTGATCTTCTGTGAATAGTGCGAACCTGAGTGCGACGATTGAGGTAATTAAATAGAGAATCGGTCAATTGATAAAAGAGCTAGAATACCCTGCAGAGAAGTTGTGAAGAGAGTTAGAGTACACTATAGAGGAGTTGAGTAATGGGAAAACCAAGTATGAACTAGGGAAGTACAAAGAGAATAAGTGTATGTAAACGAGGACAAAATTCAAAGAATCCAAACATTATTTTATTCCAACTTTGACAGAGGAGTGGGAATATAATAATTGGATTATTATTTGAGGATATGGAATATTAGAAGTCCAAGGGGGAGATATATTATGTGAGTGATATAGGATTGAGATTAGAATCCCAGAGTTGAGAGAATGCAACAAGTTAGAGAATGCTTGAGAAATCGGGAGAACGTTTTTTGAGATAAAGAGAAAGTGCAAAGGAAATTGGACACAATATTTGTTTGAGGATTAGAATTACACCAACACCTTAAAATACAATGTGGGAGAGGATAATATATATCCAAAGAATTTACAAAGGAGAAACCACTGAGACGATCACAGAAATCATTCGACGAATCAAATGACGAGAGAACTTTGAACGGAGCCCAAACGAAAGGCCCAAGGACAAGGGGAAGCCCAATTTTGGCCCAAGTAACAAAAGCTGATTTGTGAGTTAATTGAGAGGCTTTTGGTGTAAGCCAAGGGGCAAGGACATTAGTGTAGTAAGAATAAAAGGCCAAGGGCATTGATGGAAGTACTAACCAAAAATGAAGATAACATGTGATTTTCTTAACCAACACACTAAGATAAGATGACGATGAAGAGATATTTGTTATGTTAACCAAAGTTAGAGCTAACCAAGGTAGGAAGTAACCAAGATTAGCCAACCAAATCAAGGGATAAGGCAAAGAAAACACAAAGAAACACACCATTCCACAAACTGTCCAGCAGAAACCAAAGGCAAAGCAAAATTCATATCTCCACTTCTATCCATTCACAAATCACCAAATTTGAACCATAGCTTCCTCATTGTTTGTAGAACATACTTTTAAAATTTCATGGCCAACAAAGGAGTGTAGCCTAGTCAAATCCCTCCTCCAAGTTGGAGAACCCAATCTGTCCAGTTTCTGTCCAGCGGAAAGATGGAGCTCAAACCCCTAGCTAGGAAGCTTCAAATCTGATGTTCTATAGCTTAAAACAAAGCTTATGACGAGCCCAAGATGTGGTAAATATTTGAGAACCAATCTCCAATTTTTCGATTTTATATGAATTTTATAAGATGAGCATGAATAGTGATGAAAAGTAACTTACATTGATTTCCTTGATTTGTTCTTAAGGTTTAAGCTTTATAAAGGCTATCTAAGGCTTGTTAAGTGTTTATAAACACTTGTTAGTGTTAATAGAGCTTCCAAGAAGGTAAAAACCCTAACCCACCTTTGAGTTCGTATGAGTTTTTGATATAGTTTTAATGTTATATAAAGATAAGTTCATGTTTAGGAGTTTTATGATTGTTTGGTTGAATAAAATGTGTAAAATGGTGGGTGTTGGATTGTAGCCACACCACTGACTTTAGAGAAGTAAAAAGGTTGTTTGTTGAGGTTGTGGATACATGGTATGCCCGGTGTGGCTTGGTTATGTTGTGACAAAATGGAAATGTCCGAGTTATAGCCGTCGTAATGGTGAATTTTTGTTAACCCTTAAAAATAGTCAATACCCGAGTTGTCTAATTTATTTCGCCGAAAGAATCGCATTAAAAGAGTTTACGGTTTAGGAGATATGACCATTTTAGTGAAAGTGGTTCAAGAGATGTCATCGCAGAAATGTACCTACTTTGAGGCTAATATTGAGACCCTTAATAGTCGACTTATAATATAAAATTTTGAGGATAAATACTAAAGATAGTTATTTAGATACGGGGAGGTTTTGAGTCAAAAAGATTATTTTTCGATTTTATAAAAATGAAATAGCAAAGATTGCGCAAGTGAAAACCACTAAGAATGCGACTTAGAAACCAATGTTCTAAATGGTTAAGTATAATTTGAATTCGAGGATCGATTTCGAACCAAACTTATGTCGTAAGTGTTTGTCGACTAACATGGACTTAGTACGAGTCTAGAAGGACCCCTTAGTATCTTGGTTGTGATTGGCTTAAGTGAAGGGTTTCGAGCATCAAACGCAGCGGAAAATTAAAACAAAAACAATAATTATCGAAACCCTACCGTAGGATCCATGCAAAAACATGATATTTAATTCGGAGATTGATGATTTACCTTAAAGAAGCTTTACGATTGTATGTCTAATGGAGATCCAAGCTTTCACGATCGTTGAGTGCTCCTCTTCGAAGCCTCCTCTACGGTATCCACACGAACACTCCAAGAACGATTCTTGATTGGAAGGGAGGTACTAGCCTCCAATGAAAATATGAGATCTTCTTTTTAGGTTTTGGTTCAAGCGGCTGGGGATTATTTTTGTCGTACAAAATTAATTACCTTCTTTACCTATCATCATATATTTATATGATAGTGTAAGGTAAAAGCCCAACTAAAAACCTAGCCCAAGTTTGATTAATTAAATAATAGAATCAAATCCTATTATTTAAATAAATAATAATTAAGTCATACTTAATTATTAAAATCATATCTCATTTGTATTTTATTATATCTTAATTAAGTCCCACTTAATTAATATAATAAAATACAACTAATCATTTAATTAATTTAAATTCATAATTTAAATTAATTCTTCTTAAAATGTTCTATGTGTGTGACCATGTAGGCTATCATTTAATTGGCAATAATTTTATTCTCTAATAAAATTATAAACAATGAGCGGCATCTAGTAATACATCATTGCTACCCAATTAAATAATAATTAAATCGTGATTCGATAAAACCTTTTGTGATTAATGTTCCCGTGTAATATAATCCCTTTAACCAAATATTATAGATTAAACTCGAGGCATGTTTCATGTCATCCTCTTCATAATTTAATCCGGGTTTACTTGATCCATGAGTAGATTATTAAAACAAATCACTATTTGAGCACGGCCATGCATTTTATAGTCTCACTCAATCAAAAGGCCAATAATATCTCTCCTATCTGATAGGAGGGTTAAATCCTTTATCTATCATTCATATTTCTCATACGATTCACAATATACCCGATGTCCACTTTTATCATCACCCGGTCAAAGGTAACTTTTAATGTAGTCAAAGTATATTATCCTCGTATAGAAATATAATGATCTCAAGTCAAAGGATCATTACACCATTATCACTGTGAGTCTTTCTTATGACTTTATTAACATGAAGAATCTCACGGTGGGTCTGTCCAGTGCCATGTACCCTTACATGTACCTATGTTTTGACTTTAGTATCTCCATACTTATAACCAATGAGATGTGGTTATCAATCAACAACATACTAGTCTATTTATGTATTATTATTGTCCTATATAATAATACTCGACTAGGGACCTTTAAGAATATGATATATTATATAATCTCAAGTTCAAGTTAAATACTTAAACTATATAATGTGTATCATTATTCTAAGGACATTTATTATGCTAACAAATATATCGCAGTAATTAAAGTCATAATAAATACATTTATTAAATAATCAAATGACATAAAGGTTTATCAAAATAAACAATGTATTGCCTCTAGGGCACCTACACTAACAATCTCCCACTTGCACTAGAGCCAATCACCCATGTATCTAATACCCATGGAACTAGTGTGACCGTCGTGCTTCTGTTGCGACAAGCCTTTGGTCAGTGAGTCTGCTATGTTATCATTTGTGTGTACTTTACATATGTGTATATCACCCTTTTCATTTATCTCTCGAATGAGGTGAAATCTCCTGAGTATATGTTTGGATCGGGAGTAATATCTAGGTTCTTTAGCCTGTGCAATGGCTCCATTATCATCGCAGTACTTGTCTATGGGATCTGCGATCGATGGAACCACTCCCAATTCAGTAATGAATTTTCGAATCCAAACATCTTCCTTTGCCGCTTCACAAGCTGCAATGTACTCAGCCTCCATTGTAGAAACAGCGACTGTTTCTTGCTATGAACTCTTCTAGCTTACAGTACCTCCGTTTAGACAAAACAAAAACCAGACTATGATACAGTATCATCCCTGTCTATTTGGAAACTTGCATCGGTGTAACTTTTTACAACCAGTTTCTCCTCTCCTCCATACACCAAGAATAAATCTTTAGTCCTTTTCAGGTACTTAAGAATATTCTTGACTACCGTCCAGTGACCTTCACTTGGATTAGACTGGTGTATGCTCGTCATGCTCAAAGCATACGAGACATCAGGACGAGTACATACCATTGCATACATGATAGATCCAATTGCTGAGGCATATGGAACTTTCCTCATGTTGTCCTTATCATCCAATGATTTCGGACACTGGTCTTTAGAGATCGTTATCCCTTGAGACACGGGGACACATCCCCTTTTCGCATTTTGCATACCAAAACGATGCAAAACCTTATCAATGTATGTACTCTGACTTAGACCGATCATCCTTCTAGATCTATCCCTATAGATCCTCATTCCTAGAATGTAGGATGCATCTCCTAAGTCTTTCATAGAGAAGTTGCTCCGTAACCAAGTCTTAACAGCCTTTAGAGAAGGTATGTCATTCCCCATTAGTAGTATATCATCAACATATAATACTATGAATGCCACATGGCTCCCACTAACCTTCTTGTAAACACAAGGTTCATCTTTGTTTTGAACAAAGCCATACTCTTTGACTATTTCATCAAAACGGATATTCCATCTCCTAGAGGCTTGCTTCAATCCATAAATGGATCAACGTAATTTACATACCTTGCCAACATTCCTTGGATCGACAAAACCTTTAGGTTGTGTCATGTACACATCCTCTTCAAGGCTTCCATTAAGGAAGGCTGTTTTGACATCCATTTGCCAGATTTCATAATCATGGAATGCTGCAATTGCAAGCAAAATCCTTATGGACTTGACCATAGCCACTGGTGAGAAAGTTTCATCATAGTCAATACCATGAATTTGTTTGAAACCTTTTGCAACCAGCCTTACTTTGTAGGTCTGAACATTTCCATCCACGTCAGTTTTCCTTTTGAAAACCCATTTGCACCCTACGGGTTTTACCCCTTCGGGTGGATCAACTAAAGTCCATTCTTGGTTTTCATACATGGAATCCATCTCGAATTTCATGGCTTCTAGCCATCTCTTAGAGTCTGGATTGTTCATAGCATCTTGGTATGTGAGAGGCTCATCTTCATCTATGAGCATCAAATCACCACATTGAGTCAAGAGAAATCCATATCTCTCTGGCTCATGGCGAATTCTACTAGATCTATGAACAACCTGTGTTTCTTGAGCATTATCCTGCTCCTGTTCCACTTCAGGTTCAATGCTATTTTGCGGTTCTCGATATTCATCGAGATCTATAGTTCTCCCACTATTTCTTTTGGAAACAAAATCTCTTTCCATAAAGACAGCATCTCGAGCAATAAACACTTTCTGCTCAGAGGGACTATAAAAATAATACGCCTTTGTTTCTTTAGGGTATCCCACAAATATGCACTCTTCGGATTTAGGTCCAAGCTTATCTGATACTTGACGTTTCACAAACGCCTTGCATCCCCAAACTTTCATAAAGTTCATGCCTGACCGTTTCTCCTCCCATATCTCATATGGAGTCTTTTGAACCTTCTTAGTAAGAACACGGTTAAGTGTGAAAGCCGCTGTTTCTAGAGCGTGACCCCAGAAACTAATTGGAAGATCTGCATGACTCATCATCAATCGCACCATGTCCAACAGGGTACGATTTCTCCTCTCTGAAACTCCATTCCATTGAGGTGTTCCTGGCGGAGTGAGTTGTGATACAATACCACACTCTTTAAAATATTCTTTAAATTCGGTGCTTAAGTATTCACCCCCACGATCGGATCGTAAGATCTTAATACTTGCACCTCCGCCAATTTGCTTCTCTACTTCAGCCTTATATTCTTTGAACTTTTCAAAAGAATCGGATTTATTCTTCATAAGATTTACATATCCATATCTACTGTAATCATCAGTAAATGTTATGAAGTAGTAGTAGCCTCCTCTAGCCATCACACGCATTGGGCCACATACATCACTATGTATAAGCTCCAGACATTCAGTGGCCCTTTGACCCTTACCAGTGAAAGGGGCTTTGGTCATCTTACCAAGCAAACAAGATTCGCATTCTTGGTATGATTCAAAATCAAATTAATCCAAGTATCCATCTTTATGTAATTTGGATATGCGTTTCTCATTTATATGGCCTAGACGACAATGCCAGAGGTATGTATGATTTGAGTCATTAATTTTAAGTCGTTTGTTTTCTATATTATAGACAGGATTATCTAAATCAAGAACATATAAACCATTAAACAAACGTGCAACACCATAGGTCAAATCATTCAAAGCAAAAGAACAACTGTTGTTCCTTATTATAAATGAAAAACCTTTCTTGTCCAAACAAGAAACCGAAATAATGTTTCTGCAAATCGCAGGCACGTAAAACAGTTATCAAGTTCTAAAACAAGCCTAGAGGGCAAAGATAGATAATAAGTGCCTACAACCAAAGCAGCAACTTTTGATCCATTGCCAACTCGTAGGTCTACTTCTCCCTTAGCCAATGTCCTACTTCTCTGCAGCTCCCGCACATTTAAACAAATGTGAGAAGCACATCCAGTATCCAATACCCAAGATGTAGAAGTAGACATATTGACTTCTATAATATATATACCTGAAGTAGAAGCTTGTTGAGCCTTCTTCTTCTTCAGATCCTCCAAGTAAACTGAACAGTTTCTTTTCCAGTGACCAGTTTTCTTACAGTAGTGACATTCACCCTTATCAACTGGTTCACTTGCCCCTTGTTTGCAATTAAAAATGACTTACTCGTGTTGATCCTTTCTTGACGAGTTTGGCTTGCAAACATGCTTTGCAAGTGCTCATAGGTAGTGTATGTATCCATATGCATATGTTGCCTTTGAAGCTCAGCACTCATAGTTGCCAACATAAGACATGCAACATCATTTGCATCATTCTTATCCTTTGTGTGGGCCGCTCGTTCCTCAACAATAGCGCCCTCAGGAAGGGGACCTGGCGGAGGGATGTCAATGACATGAAGCTTGCGCTCCTGCCTGAGGACAATCCTCAAATTCCTCTGCCAGTCTAGGAAGTTATTTCCTCCTGTCAGTTTATCCTTCTCAAGGATTGATCGAACGGATAGAGAGTTTGTGTTGTTTGCCATTTCTTAGTATCTACAATGTTAAAAGCACAAAATAAACATTAGATTGTCTGAGTTATCAATTATTATGTTCAAATGATTATGATATATTCATAATATATCTCCCACTATTTTTATCAAATTAATAGCCCTTACTATCAATTCGGAAAGTATATCCCATAATTCTTTCTAGTGAGCCAAGATCTGTAATAACCCTAATTTTTGTACCATTGTAAAAGACTCAGATGAATAGTAATCCCGTTATGTAAAGAAGGTGATCTCAACCACCACTTGTGTTTGAAGGGAAAATGAAGATTTGAATTTATATTATGCTTCCTTAAGAAAAATAAGTGTATGTAAATGTCGACGGATTTCGCAAAATCCTATTTTATCAATTTCGTACATTTCCGGGATATCGATAAATACGAATACTACGACAAGATCATGGTTTTATTATTTTGAGAACCCAAGGAACCATATATATTTAGAATTAGGAAGTTGGATTTTAGAAAGAATATTGAAGGAAAAATTCCACCAAAAATGTTTAAGGATTTTCTAGAAAATTTTGGAAATTGGAAAATACCCACTAACCATGCAAGGTGGCAAGACTACATGCACCCCATGCAAATCCCATGCAAACTACCTAGTCTAGGTTAGTAACCAAGTAGTTAGTAGGAAGTTAGTAAGTAACCAAGTTTATAGAATCTAGTTAGGTTATTTAGGAAACATACTTCCCTAAATTAGGGATCACCTAGTATTTCTTTGTTGCTTGGCCAATTGCACACCACAAGATCATTACTTGGACAATATTTAGCCAAGGTAAGTGGCTACATATTATTTACAACACTTAAACACAAGCCAACACCAAGCAAACCCCCCCCCCCCTTGTAAGGAAGCTCACGGTTTTTCAAGAAAGAAGGAGGCTAAGAAAAATTCATCCACCACTTCCACTCATCCTAAATTCAAGATATTTTAGCCCAAGCCCCCTCATGATATAACTAAGGTATGGTAAATTTTTCATGATTTAATTCCAAGCCTAACCTAGTTAGAAAAATTCTTAAAGTTCTAGGTGAATAGTAACCTTTTTATGTTCTTGATTTTAGATCTTGAAGAGTAAGCTCTAAGGTGATCAACCAAGGTGTTTGGAGAGGATTTCAAGCTTCATTAAGTTACTAGGAGCTTCAAGAAAGGTATACATGTTAACCCTTAGTAGCCATGCCAAGAACCATGCTTAGTTTTATGAGATCTAAAAGTTTGAAGCTCAAAAGTGACCATTATAGTTTGATTTATGAGAAACCATGGATGATGATGGATATTGTTATGTTAAAAATTATTTGTATGTTATATAAGGTCCCATAAGTGTATGATAATTTTGTTGGAGGATATATAATGATTTTGGACTTTGTGGAATTTTTGGAAGAGATATGACTTGTAGTGGAGGAGTTGTTGAACAAACTGAAACTGACCCTTTTTGGAACTGTAATTCGGAGCACTAAAACTGATCCCCTGAAAACCTACTTTATATGGTTGGAAAGGTCTTGATCTGTAGTTTTTAGAAATGTAAGGCTCATTGTCAGAAGATTTGTGGATTTTGAGATATGATTTATTTAGTGAAACGTGTTCTGGAAAGTGGACTGCAGAAAAGTGCTATCTTGTAAAATATCTTTGGACCCTTTAAAAATATGGTAAATTCGTGGTAAAAATTGAGGAGCAAGATTTTACAGTGGGTAAAACGACCCAAAAAGATTTGAGTAAAAATTCGAATTTAATATTTTTCTAAAAATGTTAGAGCGTAATGCGCGCGAGGGAAAAATCACGATTAGAATTAGTTTTTGAGATTTTCGACAAAAACTTAGCAAACTTGAAATTTGGTAATTAATTCGAGTCGGATTATCAACGAACGTAACCTTAAGATATTAATGACCTTTATTAGGGTTAGTGGGCTTAAGAGTGGAGTCGCGAGGGTAATCTCGTAATTATTTGATATTATTATTTAGTCGTCTCGTTAAGTTACTAACGGACGCACCCTTGAATGTTATAGATTACCGCGCCACCCCGAGAGCTTTACCACCCCTACCACACCCAGGCAAGTTTACTTTTCAAAACTTATACATATACAAGGATTTTCACTGTTGTGTTTGTAGTTTTCAAATTATATCAAATGCTATGTTTATCGAAGTATTGATGCAATTGAGATTGAACAAGTACCTGTATGCTTTTACCCCTTGAACTTAGATTGAAATGTTTTCTTCGGACAACGACTCTAGCAATAGAGGTCGTAGCGGACCGTATATACTATTGACCGGGGAGCGGTATATTATTATATCGTATCTATATTGCGAAAACCCGAAGGGTCATTCGGGTGGTATCGTATATTCAAATATCTATTATTATATCTTCGTAAATACTCGAAACCCTATCTTGGATTGAAAGTTTATTTTATTAAATAATCATTTTATTAATTATTGATATTAAATTTTAAAATATCATTTATTAATTATTGTTCATTATTTTAAAAACAAAGCTAATCCAAGATACCTTTGAATACTTTCAAACTCGAACTTTTTCGAACTCCAAACATTTTCGAAAACCCCCGGTCAGGCTCTGTTTCTTGTATGATTTCAAGAATTATCGGTCGACTGATGTCGAACCACAACTACTCTGTTTTCAATCAAAATCTGGTTTTTAAAAGAAAAAGAAAAAGGGACTCTGGCAGGTGTGGGAATCGTTGACGAACGATTCCCGGGATGTGTAAGCGGCCGTGAGCCAGGCGGTCCATCACTTATTATTCCGGCCCAGGTGTTGCCGAAGGATGATTACGGATGTAGTTTTCATCGAGGGTGATTACGGATGTAGTTTTCACTCAGGGATAGTTACGGATGTAGTTTCTATCCTTCTACCGGTAGAGAAGACCCGCGGATTATTGGACTCGGATGTGGCGACTGATCATCGTCAATCCTTGTCAGGTTTTTATGTTTTCTTCCAGTCCCATCCTCCACTTTGGAAAAATGCTTTGACACTGCATCTTAGGCCTATGTGCTAGTTGCCGATAGTGTCCTATTTTGATGAGAAAGATGTTGACTTTATGCAGTAGCTAGAACTGCAAGGTTATTTTGAAAACAAGGGCACGTACTGGTGCACCTTTGAAATTTACCAATAATGACAAGTGATTCTATAACTGATTGATACAACGAGTTTAATGACTATTATACATATGGAACGTTATATTGCTTATCTTATACGTATATTCTTGCTGAGCTATAGTTGCTCACTCTTGCTTGTTTTCAAATTTTACAAACACAACAGCTAAGAGAAATGGCAAGAACCAGTCAGACTGTTCGAAAGCAGGTGACTAGACCCCAGGCTGCAGTTGAGATTCCACCGGTAGGCCCCGTTAGCCGGATTGGTCGGCAACTTTTGTTAGTACGTTTTATTTATAAGTATGACCTGTGCAAGGCAGTGTACCGCAGCAAGCTTTCAAGCCGCCAACTTCGCTTCATATCGAAGTGTTGCTGGTAGCATAAATGCTATTTAATTCGGTCTGTAATAACTCTAAAACTTTTACTTTTGCCTAATCAAATGTATGACGTTTCTGAGACTCTAACCTGTGTGTGTGTGTGCGTGTATGCGGTGTGAGTTTATTGTGGGGTCGATGGCTGTTTAATTATATTGTGTGCAAGAACAAGTATGATAATAATGGAAAATGGACCGTGAGCGCCTAGATTCCCGACCCCGGATCTGGGGGCGTCACAGAAATGGTATCAGAGAGAAGGTTACAGTTCTCAGAAACGATAGTAATTTAGGAAAGCAACCATAATAATACGAATAATATAACACTAATAATAATCCCATTAATACCTGGAGCTCTCATCGAGTTCACAGTCGGGTTATCGGATATAGCCCCGTGAGGGAACTACTTCTTAAACCCTTCTTTTTGGTTAGTAACCTAGCTTATTTCCCTTGTGTAGATGGAGGATATACCAGACCCTGAGGCCTATGAGAGGGAGCATGATGAGGCACTACTGAGAGAGACTGAGGACCCTGTTGAGGATACTGATGCTGACCCTGAGCTGGGCCCCTGGATTACGATATTAGGGGATTCTGATGATGAGGACCCGGAGGAGGAGCCCTTTATGGAGCATGAGCCTGTTACCCCTTCCCCTGTGGCCACTGATGAGGAGAGTGTGCGATCCGGTGAGGACCGTGTTGTGACACCCCCGCCCTCTCCACAGTTATTGAGCCTCACTTCTTCTGATGATGATGATCCCGAGGAGGACACTTCTAGCGAGGAGGAGCGTGACCCTACCCCTGCTCCTGCTCCTGCCCCTGTTATGCCACCCCCACCACTGGACCTGCCCCCGGTGTCGGGCGCTGAGCACGCCTATGTCGTGCAGTTCATGACCCGAGACTTACTTTCTGCCGAGGCCCGACTTACCGAGGCGAGGAGGGTGATAGTGGAGGAGCGCGAGGCGCGCTTGAGGATCCAGGCTGAGATGAGGACTACTGTTGCTAGGAGGACTAGAGCTCGACTCCGCAGGATTGAGAGGAGGAGTCGCGAGAGGGTTCTCGGATTAGGGATCGGAGTGATCCGGGCTAGGGATGCTAGGCGTGTTGTGCGTCGTGCATTTGCCCGGGTAAGGGCCTTGCTCCGTCGCGGTGCGGCCCCGTGATGTGTTACTGATAGCTCAGTCCCCTAGGTACAGATGACATTAGTGTGTCGATTTTGCGGGATAGTTGACTTGTGCAGTGGCGTCCTTTCTGACCAGTGGATGAGTAGACTGACCTACATATAGATGTGACTTCAGATAGTATGTATGGATGTAGCCCTACTTTTGTGTAGCCTTGACTATTCGGATTATGTACTTGTATTTGTTCCACTTTTGCTAGACTTTGACATCGGAACTATGTATTTGGCTCTAACATCCGAACTTGTGACCACCCTTGTACCGTACTTATTTAGTTTCAGTTTCCTTGATATTGTCTCAACTGCTTTACTTTCCGATGCCATGCTCTACTGTTTTGATATACAACTGTGATTATACAACTGCTACAAGCCCCAAATACAACCATGCTATTTCAAATTTACGATATGTGATTTCAAATTGTTCCCCACATTTTCCAAAATATTCCTACGAATTTTTCCAAAATAAACCTTTCAAAAAAAAAAAAAAAACGGTTTTAGTCATTTAAAAATTTTGAAAATATTTCTACAAATTGCGAAGTTTCGAAATTTTGGAAATTCCTACAAATGTTTTCGAACCACGTAACGACTTCCCCTAAAAAGTTTTTACAGTTTATCGCCATCATAAGAGCACTACGACTTTCGAAATTTTAACCCTGTGTAAGGAGGAACAATACGTTCCTGACTTCTCTAAATATGGTCAAATAATTGAAAACCCTAACCCATTTTTGTCTTATTATCAGAATCATGCCACCCAGAAGAATGAACACTCGAGCTCACCCGGCCAGCTCTGAAGGCCAGGGTAGCCACCATGGGCCGGAAGGCCACCAAAACCGAGAGAGAGAGGATCAGAACCTGAGCGAGGATGAAGATAGTGACTATAACCTGTTTGATAACTCTGAGTATGATGAAGAGGAAGCTGGAGATGATACCCTGGAGGTGGAAAACCCAAGGAGAGACCCTATGGAGCGATTCATGGACCTACTCAGGCAAAACTTGGACCGTCCCCCGGTTCAGCCACCACCCAACAATGCCAACGCCAATGCCTTTCGGAATTTCAAATCTCTGAAACCCCCTGAGTTTAAGGGAACTGCGGACCCAGTCGAGGCAAGAGCCTGGCTGAAAGAAATGGAAAAATCTTTTGAGATACTAGGAGTCGCTGAAGAGCAGAAAACTGTTTTCGCCACCTATCTGCTGAAGGGTGAGGCAAACTACTGGTGGGAAGCCAAAAAGAATTTGGAGGAAAGAGGTATGGTGACCTGGGAGAGGTTTAGCGAGTTGTTCTTGGAAAAGTATTTCCCTAGGTTCATGGAAACACAAATGGAGCTGAAATTTTTGGAACTCAAACAAGGTAACATGACGGTGGCCGAGTATGAGGCAAGATTTACTGAGCTGTCAAGGTTTGTGCCGGAATATGTGAACTCTGAGGTGAAGAGGGCCCGAAGGTTTCAACTGGGGCTAAAGCAATGGATTCAGAATCGTGTGGCGGTTCTTGAGCTGACAGACTATGCCACCCTGGTACAGAAAGCATCGATTGTTGAGGCTGGAGGTGAACAGATGCAGAAGGAGAGAGAAGGAAGGAAGAGGAAGTTTGATAATCGAAAGGGAAACTCTGCGGGAGGTAGCTTTCCGAGCAAATTCAAGCGAGGAACAATGTCCCAACCCAGTGGGAACTTTGGAACCAAGAAAGCTGAAAGTTGGAGTGTGGGCCAGGGCGGCCGACCACAGGGATCATCGTACTCTACCCCACCCCGAGCCCCACTCCCGGAATGCAATAAATGTGGAAGGAAACATGCGGGCGTGTGTAATCTGCAAGATGTGAAGTGCTTCAAGTGTGGGCTGACAGGACATTATGCTAACACCTGTCGAGGAACTAGTAACAACACCAGTGCCGGAGGTAATTGCTTCAAGTGTGGGAAACCAGGGCACCGAATGAGGGAATGTATGTCCTCTGGGCCAGCTGCGTCAAGAGTGAGTGGAACTGCTTCTAACAGGGCCCCTACTGCAAGAACTTTTAACATGACGGTGCAAGATGCCGTGAGGAACACGGATGTGATCGCAGGTACCCTACCACTCAACTCAGTTAATGCGAATGTTTTATTTGATTCGGGAGCCACCAAGTCTTTCATATCTCTAGATTTTGTAAGTCAGTTAGGCCTTAAGACTGAACCACTGCGAGACAGACTGCAAGTAGAGATAGCTAATCATGAAATTATTCCTGTTAACCAAGTTTGTCCAGGTTGCGACCTAGAAATAGAAGGGCGACACTTTCGGGTAGATTTAATACCTTTTCAATTAGGGGAGTTTGACGTAATAATAGGTATGGATTGGTTGACAACCCATGGAGCTCAGATTGATTGCGTGAAGAAGAAAGTGAGTTTAAGACTGCCAGGGGATAAGGAAGTAGTGTTTAGTGGAAAACGACAAACCCAAAAGTTCCTGACTATGATTCAAGCTAAAAGGCTGTTACGTAAAGGATGCGAGGCCTATTTAGCCTATGTAAAGGATACCAATAAGGAGACGCCAAACCTACAGGAAATCCCAGTCGTTAATGAGTTCGCGGACGTATTTCCGGATGATCTTCCAGGACTACCACCTGATAGAGACATCGAGTTCGCTATAGATTTAGTTCCGGGCACGGCCCCAATTTCAAAGGCCCCGTATAGGCTAGCCCCAGTGGAGATGAAAGAGTTGGCCACCCAATTGCAAGAGCTGTTGGATAAAGGAATGATAAGACCTAGTGTGTCACCGTGGGGAGCCCCGGTGCTATTCGTGAAAAAGAAGGATGGCAGTATGAGATTATGCATAGATTACAGGGAGTTGAATAAGGTGACCATCAAGAATAAGTATCCCTTGCCCAGGATAGATGACCTGTTTGACCAATTGAAAGATGCAGTTTATTTCTCTAAGATTGATTTGCGGACCGGGTATCACCAGTTAAAGATTAAACCAGAAGATATACCAAAGACGGCCTTTCGCACCCGGTACGGACACTATGAGTTTTTAGTAATGTCGTTTGGGTTAACAAATGCACCCGCAGCTTTCATGGACTTAATGAATCCAGTCTTCAAGAAGTATCTGGACAAGTGTGTTATAGTCTTCATCGATGACATCTTAATTTATTCCAAGATGAAAGAGGAACATGCAGAGCATTTGAGGATTGTATTGGGAGCGCTAAGAGAAGAAAAGTTGTACGCTAAGTTCTCGAAGTGTGAATTTTGGTTGAAGGAAGTTCAGTTTTTGGGGCATGTGATTAGCGAACAAGGCATCCTAGTGGACCCAGCCAAAATAGAGGCTGTATCAAATTGGGAGAGACCAACCACTCCGACAGAGGTGAGAAGTTTCATAGGATTGGCCGGCTACTATAGGAGATTTGTCCAAGACTTTGCCAAGATAGCAGCCCCTTTGACCCGGCTAACTCGCAAGACCGAGAAGTTTGTGTGGACTGAGAAATGCGAAGAGAGCTTTCAAGAGTTGAAAAAGAGGTTGGTGACAGCACCGGTACTAGCCCTACCCGATGATAAGGGAGATTTTGTAATTTATAGTGATGCATCCCATAAAGGCCTGGGCTGTGTGCTCATGCAACATGGCAAGGTGATTGCGTATGCGTCTAGGCAACTCAAAGAATATGAGATAAGATACCCCACCCATGATTTGGAATTAGCAGCGATAGTCTTTGCTTTGAAGATCTGGAGACATTATCTTTACGGAGAAAAGTGTGAAATCTACACGGATCACAAGAGCTTAAAGTACATATTCACTCAGAAAGAGTTAAACATGAGGCAGAGGAGATGGTTAGAGCTAATCAAGGATTATGATTGTGGGATTCATTATCACCCAGGGAAGGCCAACGTAGTGGCCGATGCACTTAGCCGAAAGGAGAAGCTTAAGATGATAACGTCAGTGGATGAATTGATCACGGACCTCGAGAGGCTGGAGATTGAGGTGAGGTTGCCAGGAACTGGCCAAGAGAGTCTAATGGAAATAAAAGTCCAACCACCGCTATTGGAAAAGATCAAGTTATGTCAGGAAAAGAAGATAGAAGAAGAAAAGAATTCCATGGAGAAAATTTTGACTGGCGAAGAAATTAGGTGTGAGAAGGACGGGAATGGAGTTATGAGGTACGCATCTAGGATATGGATCCCGAACGTTCGAGAATTAAAAGATGAGATTTTGCAAGAGGCCCATAGCTCAAGGTATTCGATTCATCCTGGAGGCACCAAGATGTATAGGGATTTGAAAGAATATTATTGGTGGCCAAACATGAAGAAAGACATAGCAGAGTGGGTAAGTAAATGCTTGACATGTCAGAGAGTGAAGGCCGAACATCAGAGGCCCAGTGGATTGTTGCAACCCTTGGAGATACCCGAGTGGAAGTGGGAGCAGATTGCGATGGACTTTGTGGTCGGATTACCAAGGACCAAGACTAATCATGACGCCATTTGGGTAATTATTGATCGATTGACCAAGTCAGCACATTTTCTTCCAATCAACGAGAGATACACCGTCGACAAGCTGGTGGATATTTACTTAAAAGAGATCGTGGTTAGGCATGGGGTTCCTGTGAGCATCGTATCAGATAGAGACCCAAGATTCAACTCCAGGTTCTGGAGGAGTTTTCAGGATTGTGTGGGGACTAAGTTAAACATGAGTACTGCATACCATCCCCAAACAGACGGACAGAGCGAGAGAACCATCCAGACCATCGAGGACATGTTGAGAGTATGTGCCATAGATTTCAAGGGAAGTTGGGACGACCACTTGCCATTGATCGAATTTTCCTACAACAACAGTTACCATGCGAGTATAGGCATGCCCCCGTACGAAGCTTTGTACGGACGAAGATGTCGGTCTCCATTGTGTTGGGAAGAGGTAGGAGAACGGAAGATTTTAGGGCCCGAACTGGTCCAACAGACAAGAGAAAATATCGAGCTTATAAGAGGACGGCTGGTAGCGGCCCAAGACAGACAGAAGAAGTATGCGGACCAGTCCCGCAAAGATAAGGAATATGAGGTAGGAGAGTTCGTGATGTTGAAAGTATCACCGTGGAAGGGATTGATGAGATTTGGTAAGAAGGGGAAACTCAGCCCGAGATTCATTGGACCTTTTGAGATCTTGAAACGAGTTGGAAAGTTAGCCTATGAATTGGCTTTACCTCCGAGCTTACAACAAGTACATAATGTGTTTCATGTGTCCATGCTACGACCCTACCATACCGACTTCCGACATGTGATAGAACATGATCAAGTGGATCTGCAACCAGACTTAACATATGTGGAGCAACCCGTAGAAATCATGGATAGAAAAGAACAGGTGCTGAGGAACAAGGTTGTCAAACTAGTGAGAGTCTTGTGGAGGAACCAGAATGTCGAAGAATCAACATGGGAACTAGAAAGCGCAATGCGCGAAAAGCACCCCCAACTGTTTTCAACCTGATTCCGGGACGGAATCCTTTTAAGGAGGGGAGACTGTAATAACCCTAATTTTTGTACCATTGTAAAAGACTCAGATGAATAGTAATCCCGTTATGTAAAGAAGGTGATCTCAACCACCACTTGTGTTTGAAGGGAAAATGAAGATTTGAATTTATATTATGCTTCCTTAAGAAAAATAAGTGTATGTAAATGTCGACGGATTTCGCAAAATCCTATTTTATCAATTTCGTACATTTCCGGGATATCGATAAATACGAATACTACGACAAGATCATGGTTTTATTATTTTGAGAACCCAAGGAACCATATATATTTAGAATTAGGAAGTTGGATTTTAGAAAGAATATTGAAGGAAAAATTCCACCAAAAATGTTTAAGGATTTTCTAGAAAATTTTGGAAATTGGAAAATACCCACTAACCATGCAAGGTGGCAAGACTACATGCACCCCATGCAAATCCCATGCAAACTACCTAGTCTAGGTTAGTAACCAAGTAGTTAGTAGGAAGTTAGTAAGTAACCAAGTTTATAGAATCTAGTTAGGTTATTTAGGAAACATACTTCCCTAAATTAGGGATCACCTAGTATTTCTTTGTTGCTTGGCCAATTGCACACCACAAGATCATTACTTGGACAATATTTAGCCAAGGTAAGTGGCTACATATTATTTACAACACTTAAACACAAGCCAACACCAAGCAAAACCCCCCCCCCCCTTGTAAGGAAGCTCACGGTTTTTCAAGAAAGAAGGAGGCTAAGAAAAATTCATCCACCACTTCCACTCATCCTAAATTCAAGATATTTTAGCCCAAGCCCCCTCATGATATAACTAAGGTATGGTAAATTTTTCATGATTTAATTCCAAGCCTAACCTAGTTAGAAAAATTCTTAAAGTTCTAGGTGAATAGTAACCTTTTTATGTTCTTGATTTTAGATCTTGAAGAGTAAGCTCTAAGGTGATCAACCAAGGTGTTTGGAGAGGATTTCAAGCTTCATTAAGTTACTAGGAGCTTCAAGGAAGGTATACATGTTAACCCTTAGTAGCCATGCCAAGAACCATGCTTAGTTTTATGAGATCTAAAAGTTTGAAGCTCAAAAGTGACCATTATAGTTTGATTTATGAGAAACCATGGATGATGATGGATATTGTTATGTTAAAAATTATTTGTATGTTATATAAGGTCCCATAAGTGTATGATAATTTTGTTGGAGGATATATAATGATTTTGGACTTTGTGGAATTTTTGGAAGAGATATGACTTGTAGTGGAGGAGTTGTTGAACAAACTGAAACTGACCCTTTTTGGAACTGTAATTCGGAGCACTAAAACTGATCCCCTGAAAACCTACTTTATATGGTTGGAAAGGTCTTGATCTGTAGTTTTTAGAAATGTAAGGCTCATTGTCAGAAGATTTGTGGATTTTGAGATATGATTTATTTAGTGAAACGTGTTCTGGAAAGTGGACTGCAGAAAAGTGCTATCTTGTAAAATATCTTTGGACCCTTTAAAAATATGGTAAATTCGTGGTAAAAATTGAGGAGCAAGATTTTACAGTGGGTAAAACGACCCAAAAAGATTTGAGTAAAAATTCGAATTTAATATTTTTCTAAAAATGTTAGAGCGTAATGCGCGCGAGGGAAAAATCACGATTAGAATTAGTTTTTGAGATTTTCGACAAAAACTTAGCAAACTTGAAATTTGGTAATTAATTCGAGTCGGATTATCAACGAACGTAACCTTAAGATATTAATGACCTTTATTAGGGTTAGTGGGCTTAAGAGTGGAGTCGCGAGGGTAATCTCGTAATTATTTGATATTATTATTTAGTCGTCTCGTTAAGTTACTAACGGACGCACCCTTGAATGTTATAGATTACCGCGCCACCCCGAGAGCTTTACCACCCCTACCACACCCAGGCAAGTTTACTTTTCAAAACTTATACATATACAAGGATTTTCACTGTTGTGTTTGTAGTTTTCAAATTATATCAAATGCTATGTTTATCGAAGTATTGATGCAATTGAGATTGAACAAGTACCTGTATGCTTTTACCCCTTGAACTTAGATTGAAATGTTTTCTTCGGACAACGACTCTAGCAATAGAGGTCGTAGCGGTCCGTATATACTATTGACCGGGGAGCGGTATATTATTATATCGTATCTATATTGCGAAAACCCGAAGGGTCATTCGGGTGGTATCGTATATTCAAATATCTATTATTATATCTTCGTAAATACTCGAAACCCTATCTTGGATTGAAAGTTTATTTTATTAAATAATCATTTTATTAATTATTGATATTAAATTTTAAAATATCATTTATTAATTATTGTTCATTATTTTAAAAACAAAGCTAATCCAAGATACCTTTGAATACTTTCAAACTCGAACTTTTTCGAACTCCAAACATTTTCGAAAACCCCCGGTCAGGCTCTGTTTCTTGTATGATTTCAAGAATTATCGGTCGACTGATGTCGAACCACAACTACTCTGTTTTCAATCAAAATCTGGTTTTTAAAAGAAAAAGAAAAAGGGACTCTGGCAGGTGTGGGAATCGTTGACGAACGATTCCCGGGATGTGTAAGCGGCCGTGAGCCAGGCGGTCCATCACTTATTATTCCGGCCCAGGTGTTGCCGAAGGATGATTACGGATGTAGTTTTCATCGAGGGTGATTACGGATGTAGTTTTCACTCAGGGATAGTTACGGATGTAGTTTCTATCCTTCTACCGGTAGAGAAGACCCGCGGATTATTGGACTCGGATGTGGCGACTGATCATCGTCAATCCTTGTCAGGTTTTTATGTTTTCTTCCAGTCCCATCCTCCACTTTGGAAAAATGCTTTGACACTGCATCTTAGGCCTATGTGCCAGTTGCCGATAGTGTCCTATTTTGATGAGAAAGATGTTGACTTTATGCAGTAGCTAGAACTGCAAGGTTATTTTGAAAACAAGGGCACGTACTGGTGCACCTTTGAAATTTACCAATAATGACAAGTGATTCTATAACTGATTGATACAACGAGTTTAATGACTATTATACATATGGAACGTTATATTGCTTATCTTATACGTATATTCTTGCTGAGCTATAGTTGCTCACTCTTGCTTGTTTTCAAATTTTACAAACACAACAGCTAAGAGAAATGGCAAGAACCAGTCAGACTGTTCGAAAGCAGGTGACTAGACCCCAGGCTGCAGTTGAGATTCCACCGGTAGGCCCCGTTAGCCGGATTGGTCGGCAACTTTTGTTAGTACGTTTTATTTATAAGTATGACCTGTGCAAGGCAGTGTACCGCAGCAAGCTTTCAAGCCGCCAACTTCGCTTCATATCGAAGTGTTGCTGGTAGCATAAATGCTATTTAATTCGGTCTGTAATAACTCTAAAACTTTTACTTTTGCCTAATCAAATGTATGACGTTTCTGAGACTCTAACCTGTGTGTGTGTGCGTGTATGCGGTGTGAGTTTATTGTGGGGTCGATGGCTGTTTAATTATATTGTGTGCAAGAACAAGTATGATAATAATGGAAAATGGACCGTGAGCGCCTAGATTCCCGACCCCGGATCTGGGGGCGTCACAAGATCCATATTTCGTCATGTTTTAAGTCAACCACTGGAAGTCCTTAAAAATGATTATTTAGGTAGACAACCATTGTCAATTATATCATATATAATTCTTGGATAGTTTGGTGAACAACCATTGTTCTAATCTATCTAATAGATTTTAACCAAACTCTATGCTTCTAAGTTCATAATGGTCGAATATAACCGTTTATTTTCACCTTATTATGACGACTTAGTTAAGTTTGACCCAATGATCCAACGGCCGAATATAACCGTTTATATTCGTCGCATCTTACCACGATAGATAGGAGTCCCCTGCCACTGACAGCCCTTCCCCTTATCGATCTAGGATTCGATGAGTGTTCATTCATTGGAAAGCATCTGATTAAAACTTAATATTTTGTTAAGGGATTTAGAAAAATTATAACGATCATGATCACATCATAAAGAGATCCTCAATTTTTCCTTGAACCAAATATTTCATATTGACATCCTAAATTGTTCATTTCCCAGGTAGATGGAGGATACCAAAGGTCACACTTAAAACCCATCAACCTTACGAATACGCATATCCGCTTTTGACAGAAAATCCCAAATTTTAGATATCAAAATCCATATTTAGTTCCGTGCTTTAAAATCCATATTTTAAAAACACAAGAATCTCATGATCGTTTGTTAATTAAGCAGGCATGGCATGGGTGATGTATCTAATACATTCATTCATACATGATTAATCTAATTAAAGCATGCATTTCTATGTATCCTACACATACATTCTTACATCATATGTAAAGTAAGTGCATTATGTAAACGTGATTGGTTATGGCCTTTATCCTATATGATCCTTTCAAGCTAATGAAAGGATCAAGGACAATCTATGGGTGGTTTAAAATACTATACTATTACATGTCTTCTTCTTTGCTGCTACAATGCCTCCTTTGATCGCCTCCTTGCTTGCTTGTCTTCATGTATTCATGTACATTACATAAACAAAACAACTATACTAATATACTTACAAGGAGAACTCGAGTTACATTCGAGATTTAATCATTACAAGGAATGACGACATGCAAGTCGTATTTAGAAACCAAACCATAAACAAAAACCTCTATCCTATGGGTCTCAAGGCCATAACCATCCACCATGCTCAAGTAACAATTAAATAACATGTCATATTATCTAATCATGTTATACCATATCATATTTCAGATGATCCAATCAAAGAAATCATATAACGCAAAAATCAGAAAATCAGAATCAAATTCTTAAAACAATAAATCGCGTTTTTCATGCACTAAACGGCGTCAAACGCCTTACAGACGAGTCGGTGATACCTATGGTATCAGTTTTATTCAGACGCTCGTTTCCAGTCAGAAAACACATATCGTTTGCGAAAATCGGACACTGGACACAGATTTCACCAGATCTGCGCAGCGTATACAGAAATCGTATCGTATACAATCCCCATATCATGAACAAACAAAAATCATGTATATATCAATATACATACAGATTATATGATCATCATATGATCATCCCAATCATCATTAACATACAGTTTATACATATATATCAAAATCAACGCATCATACATGACAATCATCAAACATGCTCGTATATATATCAAAACTGTAACATATAACCGAATTAAAACGTTTTTGCAAGTAGCTCTGATGCCATTGAAGGGTTTCGAGCATCAAACGCAGCGGAAAATTAAAACAAAAATAATAATTATCGAAACCCTACCGCAGGATCCATGCAAAAACATGATATTTAATTCGGAGATTGATGATTTACCTTAAAGAAGCTTTACGATTGTATGTCTAATGGAGATCCAAGCTTTCACGATCGTTGAGTGCTCCTCTTCGAAGCCTCCTCTATGGTATCCACACGAACACTCCAAGAACGATTCTTGATTGGAAGGGAGGTACTGGCCTCCAATGAAAATATGAGATCTTCTTTTTAGGTTTTGGTTCAAGCGGCTGGGGATTATTTTTGTCGTACAAAATTAATTACCTTCTTTACCTATCATCATATATTTATATGATAGTGTAAGGTAAAAGCCCAACTAAAAACCTAGCCCAAGTTTGATTAATTAAATAATAGAATCAAATCCTATTATTTAAATAAATAATAATTAAGTCATACTTAATTATTAAAATCATATCTCATTTGTATTTTATTATATCTTAATTAAGTCCCACTTAATTAATATAATAAAATACAACTAAGCATTTAATTAATTTTAATTAATTCTTCCTTAAAATGTTCTATGTGTGTGACCCTGTAGGCTATCATTTAATTGGCAATAATTTTATTCTCTAATAAAATTATAAACAATGAGCGGCATCTAGTAATACATCATTGCTACCCAATTAAATAATAATTAAATCGTGATTCGATAAAACCTTTTGTGATTAATGTTCCCGTGTAATATAATCCCTTTAACCAAATATTATAGATTAAACTCGAGGCATGTTTCATGTCATCCTCTTCATAATTTAATCCGGGTTTACTTGATCCATGAGTAGACTATTAAAACAAATCACTATTTGAGCACGGCCATGCATTTTATAGTCTCACTCAATCAAGAGGCCAATAATATCTCTCCTACCTGATAGGAGGGTTAAATCCTTTATCTATCATTCATATTTCTCATACGATTCACAATATACCCGATGTCCACTTTTATCATCACCCGGTCAAAGGTAACTTTTAATGTAGTCAAAGTATATTATCCTCGTATAGAAATATAATGATCTCAAGTCAAAGGATCATTACACCATTATCACTGTGAGTCTTTCTTATGACTTTATTAACATGAAGAATCTCACGGTGGGTCTGTCCAGTGCCATGTACCCTTACATGTACCTATGTTTTGACTTTAGTATCTCCATACTTATAACCAATGAGATGTGGTTATCAGTCAACAACATACTAGTCTATTTATGTATTATTATTGTCCTATATAATAATACTCGACTAGGGACCTTTAAGAATATGATATATTATATAATCTCAAGTTCAAGTTAAATACTTAAACTATATAATGTGTATCATTATTCTAAGGACATTTATTATGCTAACAAATATATCGCAGTAATTAAAGTCATAATAAATACATTTATTAAATAATCAAATGACATAAAGGTTTATCAAAATAAACAATATATTGCCTCTAGGGCACCTACACTAACATTAAGTGTCTAAGCGTTGAGTTATAAGTGGATCATATAGGGGATTAATCGCGTGTTTTCTTGACTTTGTTAGATTGTCAGATTCCGCTACGAGCCCCTTCTATATCCGGAGTACCAGGCAAGTTTACTAATTCGTACCCTATCGTTCAGAGTATTAATATTTTTAAATGCATAAGTATGCTAATAAAGTTTTCAAAACACAAATGCAAGTATTCTATCTAGTTGTTTATACCGGATTTTTATTCATACAATTTACATGCATATATATTATTGTTGAGCTATCATCCGGATATTATTACTCGAGGTGTTCAAATTTATTTCATGAGTTGGTCCATATTGTTGGGACGTTTATCGAGATACATCATTCGTACTCACAAAGGAGATGAAAGAGATATATTAAATAATATTTTCATACTATATATTAATGGATATTTAAGAGTGGAGTTATATATATAGAGTAAGTTGAGATTACTGATATGGGTTACCTCATTCTGAATCCATGATCAGAACAGTTTTTCATAAATATTCCTCCACTCATTCGAGAGGAAAACTTAATTATTGGAGGTGTTTATCATTCATTGTTTCTGAACGATATTGGAGTAATAATTTATTGAGAAGTAGATAAAGGTGCACGTGTTATTTTACCGTGACGCCTAAGCGATTTCTTGTTGAAGGTGATCAACAATTCCGACACCTTATATTCTGGACTAGAGATGGCAAAAAAAGTGACCGGAGTAACGCACCGGCCCAAACTAAGAAGTATTTAGGGTGATGGTCCGAGCAAGTCGGCTCATCCTTCTGAGAAGTATTTAGGGTGGTTCGAGACGTCGACCATCCTTTCTATCGATAGAAAACGAGGCGGGACAATGGACTGATCATTCATTACTTGAGGAGGCGTTTGAGGAGAAGTCCAATCATCGATACCCTAACTGTTAACTGATGCCTTTGTGGTTCTGTTAACTAGGGTGTTGATCCGAGCAGTTGTTAAATTATATTTATTCAAATCAATTTAGCATTTCTGAGGAGTTATTGAATTATAT
Source organism: Kitagawia praeruptora (assembly GCA_037693485.1). Taxonomy (NCBI): domain Eukaryota; kingdom Viridiplantae; phylum Streptophyta; class Magnoliopsida; order Apiales; family Apiaceae; genus Kitagawia; species Kitagawia praeruptora. The sequence continues at coordinate 136,601,778 of CM075351.1, read as the reverse complement.
TCGAGTAGTACTTTGAGAAATTATTGAGATATATTTATTCCTTCATATGAGTAGTATTTCGAGATTTATAAAAATTTTCGAATTGATCTCTTTTCAAAAGTATATATTTATATAAGTGGAGAAGTTCTTATAGAGTGGTAAAAACATATTTTTGAGCGAGTTATTATTGTATTATATGATATCTATATACTTGTTGGGCATTCTTTGGCTCATTCTTGCTATATACGTTGTTTTGTTAATTTAATAAAACAACAAGGAGAGGAGATGGTGCAAGTGGATCGCACCAACCATATCTAGACAAGGGGAAAGGTTCTACAGCTGACGTAGCACCGTAAAAGGAAGGTTCTGGTTATGAGAATAAGCTGACATAAGTGTTATGTAGTGTAAAGCAGACTCATTGTAAAGACTATTATGTATTATATTAAGGTGTATTGTATCAACTTTAAGTAGACATGGATATGGGATTCTGGAGATACTCTGATATTGTAATATTTTGGTTAATGTAAGTGAAAGTTCTAAGACTATAACCCGTGGAGTTAGATGCATGGAGATTACTTTTATTGTTGAAGTAGAATATATTATGAACAGGTATTGCTCTATGAGGATGGATGAAGACGTGGCGACCCAAATTCCTTGTATGGAAGTTGGGGGCGTTACATATGGTATCAGAGCAGTAGGTTATAAATATTAGAACGAGAGTAGGAGAAGTTATGGCGAGATAAGGAAGTGATGAAAGAGCTTAGGTAGAATTTGTGGTTGGACTACTAGGGGTATTACCAAAGATGAGTTAAGTAAGACCCTTAGTGATTGAGAAAAGTAGTTATGGAATTCTTTAGAGATGATATGAGTCGATGAGGATATGGACTGTTTATGTGATACCCTTAAGACAAGAGAATGAGAACTAGAAACACGGAAACCGATATGGAAGTTATATCGTAGAGCCTCAAGGGGTAGTTAGGGTGGAGGCATGATGGCCAATACCAGTAGTAGAATCAATTAAGACGACAAAAATGTGTATCCATGATTTATTTATTGGGTTAATTTTTTTTATATAAATGGGTATATATAGATATGTATACATAAATATGCATATATATATATATGTATGTATATAAATGTATATGTACAGATATGTACTTTTTTGTTTTCATAAATAAATATTTCATGGGTATGCAATTTTATTATACTAAACCATATTGGGATAGGTTGAATCGAGTGAGGCTGTGACTTTTGGAGAAGTGTAGAAGAGATAAATAGAGTGGATTTTATAGATGGAAACCAAACAAGAAGAGTATGATGGTATTATGTATGGATTTGGAGGAGGAAGGAGCTAGAAAATTTCAACAGGGATTGAAATAATAGATTGAATATAATGATGTAGTGTTCTAGATAAGGGACTATGTGATATGGGTATAAGAGCAGCCATGGTAAAGGTTGAGAGTGAATTGATTCAGGAGGATAAAGATGAGAAGAAAGAGGTATATGTGATGAAGGATTTCGGGGTGCAATAATTACTAGTCGGGGAAGGCCAATGTGGTGGCTAATACCTTAAGTGGGAAAGAGAGATTAAAGATGTTGGTTATTCCAATGATTAGTGTAGAGGTACTGGTAGAAATGATTGATGGAAAAGAGTAGATGTTGAGAAATGAAGCCATGGCACTAGAAAGAGTATTGAGGGAAAAAAAGAGCAGAAGGTTGATGAGTCAACCTGAGAATTAGAGTGTGGAGTACTTAGTCGTATTGTACGTTGATTCCGAGGACGGAATCCTTTTAAGGAGGGAAGACTGTAATAACCCAAATTTCTGGTAGAATTAAAACTTTTCTTATTATGAATAGTGCATCAGTGAATAGTGATTTTGACCTATAGTGACTTCGATGAGTAATGTTTCAATGAGTAAGTATTTCGAGGTATAGTGATCTTCTGTGAATAGTGCGAACCTGAGTGCGACGATTGATGTAAATAGAGAATCGGTCAATTGATAAAAGAGCTAGAATACCCTGCAGAGAAGTTGTGAAGTGAGTTAGAGTACACTAGAGAGGAGTTGAGTAATGGGAAAACCAAGTATGAACTAGGGAAGTACAAAGAGAATAAGTGTATGTAAACGAGGACAAAATTCAGAGAATCCAAACTTTATTTTATTCCAACTTTGAGAGAGGAGTGGGAATATAATAATTGGATTATTATTGGAGGATATGGAATATTAGAAGTCCAAGGGGAGATATATTATGTGAGTGATATAGGATTGAGATTAGAATCCCAGAGTTGAGAGAATGCAACGAGTTAGAGAATGCTTGAGAAATTGGGAGAACGTTTTCTGAGATAAAGAGAAAGTGCAAAGGAAATTGGACACAATATTTGTTTGAGGATTAGAATTACACCAACACCTTAAAATACAATGTGGGAGAGGATAATATATATCCAAGGAATTTACAAAGGAGAAACCACTGAGACGATCACAGAAATCATTCGACGAATCAAATGACGAGAGAACTTTGAACGGAGCCCAAACGAAAGGCCCAAGGACAAGGGGAAGCCCAATTTTGGCCCAAGTAACAAAAGCTGATTTGTGAGTTAATTGAGAGGCTTTTGGTGTAATCCAAGGGGCAAGGACATTAGTGTAGTAAGAATAAAAGGCCAAGGGCATTGGTGGAAGTATTAACCAAAAATGAAGAAAACATGAGATTTTCTTAGCCAACACACTAAGATAAGATGAGGATGAAGAGATATTTGTTATGTTAACCAAAGTTAGAGCTAACCAAGGTAGGAAGTAACCAAGATTAGCCAACCAAATCAAGGGATAAGGCAAAGAAAACACAAAGAAACATACCATTCCACAAACTGTCCAGCAGAAACCAAAGGCAAAGAAAAATTCATATCTCCACTTCTATCCATTCACAAATCACCAAATTTGAACCATAGCTTCCTCATTGTTTTTAGAACACAAGTTTAAAATTTCATGGCCAACAAAGGAGTGTAGCCTAGTCAAATCCCTCTTCCAAGTTGGAGAACCCAATCTGTCCAGTTTCTGTCCAGCGGAAGGATGGAGCTCAAAACCCTATCTAGGAAGCTTCAAATATGATGTTCTATAGCTTAATACACAGATTATGATGAGCCCAATATGTGGTAAAAAGTTGAGAACCAATCTCCAATTTTTCGATTTTATATGAATTTTACAAAATGAGCATGAATAGTGATGAATAGTAACTTACATTGATTTCCTTGATTTGTTCTTAAGGTTTAAGCTTTATAAAGGCTATCTAAGGCTTGTTAAGTGTTTATAAACACTTTTTAGTGTTTCTAGAGCTTCCAAGAAGGTAAAAACCCTAACCCGCCTTTGAGTTCGTATGAGTTTTTAATATAGTTTTGATGTTATATAAAGATAAGTTCATGTTTAGGAGTTTTATGATTGTTTGGTTGAATAAAATGTGTAAAATGGTGGGTGTTGGATTGTAGCCACACCACTGACTTTAGAGATATAAAAAGGTTGTTTGTTGAGGTTGTGGATGTATGGTATGTCCGATGTGGCTTGGTTATGTTGTGACAAAATGGAAATGTCCGAGTTATAGCCGTCGTAATGGCGAATTTTTGTTAACCCTTAAAAATAGTCAATACCCGATACATTAAAATAATTTTTAGAATCACCACTGTATGTGGTTGTGTAGATACGGTTGTCTAGTTTATTTCGCCGAAAGAATCGCATTAAAAGAGTTTACGGTTTAGGAGATATGACCATTTTAGTGAAAGTGGTTCAAGAGATGTCATCGCAGAAATGTACCTACTTTGAGGCTATGATTGAGACCCTTAATAGTCGACTTATAATATGAAATTTTGAGGATAAATACTAAAGACAGTTAGTTAAGTATGCGCGGAGGTTTCGACTCAGAAAGATTATTTTTCGATTTTATAAAGATGAAACAGCAGAGATTGCGCAAGTGAAAACCACTAAGAATGCGACTTAGAAACCAATGTTCTAAATGGTTAAGTATAACTTGAATTCGAGGATCGATTTTGAACCAAACTTATGTCGTAAGTGTTTGTCGACTAACATGGACTTAGTACGAGTATAGAAGGACCCCTTAGTGCCTTGGTTGTGATTGGCTTAAGTGTCTAAGCGTTGAGTTATAAGTGGATCATATAGGGGATTAATCGCGTGTTTTCTTGACTTTGTTAGATTGTCGGATTCCGCTACGAGCCCCTTCTATATCCGGAGTACCAGGCAAGTTTACTAATTCGTACTCTATCGTTCAGAGTATTTATATTTTTAAATGCATAAGTATGCTGATTAAGTTTTCAAAACACAAATGCAAGTATTCTATCTAGTTGTTTATACCAAATTTTTATTCATACAATTTACATGCATATATATTATTGTTGAGCTGTCAAGACTATTATGTATTATATTAAGGTGTATTATATTAAGGTGTATTGTATCAACTTTAAGTAGACATGGATATGGGATTCTGGAGATACTCTGATATTGTAATATTTTGGTTAATGTAAGTGAAAGTTCTAAGACTATAAGCCGTGGAGTTAGATGCGTGGAGATTACTTTTATTGTTGAAGTAGAATATATTGTGAACAGGTATTGCTCTATGAGGATGGATGAAGATGTGGCGACCCAAATTCCTTGTATGGAAGTTGGGGGCGTTACAGAAAGCATCATCAAAGAAGTTATGGATAAAGCCTTTGCACCTCCACCTCCCTGAAGACCATGTAAAATTTCTTACCTCTGTAACTCAATTTCTTAAACTTGTTCATAACTGTAAATGACAAACACTTTCTACAACTTGTGTAGTTTTCAACTTTTTATTATGTTAAGTTGTAGTAGGCTTGTTATCAATCTTGAATTTGTGACTAACTTTGTTACTCACAAATTGGGGTAGATTGTTAGTTACAGAGGCATGCATGTACATCAATTATAACAAGCCTACTAGTTTGTAATACTTTGCATTACTTACTTGAGCTCTTAACTGAGTGATCCCTTTATCTACCAAAGGTTCTAAACTTGTACTTAGTTCAAATGTAAAACACAAATTGTTATAAAAGCAAGTCAGTACATCAATTATAACGAGCCTACTAGTTTGTAATGCTTTGCATTACTTACTTGACCTCTTAACTGAGTGATCCCTTTGTCTACCAAAGGTTCTAAACTTGTACTTAGTTCAAATGTAGAACTCAAATTGTTATAACCAAAAATAAGTCACTGAATGTAACTTGGAAGAAGATCTATGGATCATGCCTCAAGACTTTCTGAAGACAAACTAAAGACTAAAAGATGGTGTAAAAATGGAGTTTGAAATTTGGCCAAGTCATAATTCGAGAAGTGTAGAATGAGCTGAATCGAGAAGTGAAGAAACAACTGATTAGAGAAGTCATCATTTCGATATGTGTTACATTGAAGATTTGAGAAGTGTATTGATTCGAGAAGTGAAGAAACACTGATTCGAGAAGTCTCAATTAGTGAAGTCTAAACACACTAATTAATTTGAGATGTCTCAAATATTAGTGAAGTCAAAATACACAAATTCGAGAAGTATCAATTAGTAAAGTCAAAATATACTAATTCGAGAAGTCTCAATTAGTGAAGTCAAATTACACTAATTCGAGAAGTCATAAGGTAATTGATTCGAGAAGTTGAGATATAGAATTATCTATTTTAGAGATATCGTGTGACAGCCCCCAAATCCGGGGTCATGAATTTGGGCCATCACGAACCAACTTCCATTCAAATTCAATATCTCTTGGTTTTTTTTTTTTTTTTTATAATTAATACTTATGCAATTGACCCCGCAATAATACACACACACACACCAATCATATGCTCAGAGAACAATATTTACCATAACAAAAGTTTAGAGTTGAAAGTTAAAGAGTTATTACAAACCAGGATCTTACTAAAGTACATTGTTGAATAACACTTCGACATGAAGCGTTTCAACAACCAAAAGTTTATTACATGTCCTCATACTTAATTATACATAAGCCCTTGTAACCCAACCACCTCGTCACTACCTCCGGAATCGATGCTAACGAGCTCTCAGAAGGTCGCCTTTCCCTTACCCTCTTGCGGGGCGTTCTGCGTAGTATGGGCATACCTAGCTGTATATAGATAAGTAGCAAGAGTGAGCTATAATAGCTCAGCAAGATAATATTGAAAGCTAGAATTTAAAATGTAACCAAGTATACATGTTTATACATATGTAGGCAGTAACCAATTTATAAACTTTAAGAAAGAATAAAACTCTTATTTAATAATACATCATCCACTTACTATTATAAGGAAGAAATCTAATGTAATACAGTATCAGTTTCTCTTCTTAAATATTATAACAATCAATATACCCTTTTAGTGTAATATTTTAAAATAACATAAATAATTGAATAAATCCCTCACTATCATCTTCTCATTTCCCTCCTGTACAGTAATTTTATAAATTAATATAAAATCAGTTTCTCTTCATCTATATCAATAATTTCATCATTCATATCATTTTTCCTTTTCAGTATATCAATCTGACTTTATCATTTATTCTTTATTCACATATTGTAGGGGTTTTCACTGTTGCCGAATACGTGAGGCACGATGATCAGTCGCCCTCCGTATCCATCTCTTTTTACTACCGGTAGAAGGAGGAAGGTCTACCACTACATCCCCCTGGAGGAAGGTCTACCACTACATCCTCCTTCGGCAACTCTTGGGCCGATTTAAAATATTGATTGCTGGACTGTGCAACACACAGCCTCTTACGCTTTTTATTGATTGATTGCTGGACTGTGCAGCACACAGCCTCTTACGCTTTTTATTTCTATCCCCCTTTTTATAAGATCATTATTCAATTTATCAACACCATTTCACATTTCCATATGTCATTCACTTATCTCAATTCCATTCTCGCACATTACTTCTATAAAATATATGTGTATAACATACACTAAAAAGAATGTTTATAATATAGCATTATAAACCATATAACCCTAGATAACAACTGATACCATTCTCTTTCATATCTCTTTTACCATAGAGCATATTCGCTCCATTCGTAATCATCTCTTTAACTCTCCACAATCAAGATAATATATTCTTTGCAATATAGCAACAAAAGCATCACATATACATAAATATTCCATGATATCATTATTATTCCGAAGATAAATAATTTTTAAAGTAGGGATAGAAGGATCTTGCCTCGATTTCTGTATCCTGACAGTGGGGCTGGTTCCTCCTCCGGAATTTCTATAAACACAAAAGGTCCATCATTAGCATACTACATCTCTTACTCACTACCCTCTTATATAACAAAACCCTTTACACTTCAACATATGTTTAATGTGTTATTATTATCCCAAAGGTTCAAGAACTTAACCATTTATAAGCTCAATCGAAGTTTCAGGGGTTTTTACCATTTCCCCTAACAACCACACTCGACTGTAGAATTTCTTATAAATTTTAGAATTCGAATTTTAATGCAAGGTCAACTGGTATTAGTTCTTTGACCACACTACTACCATATCCCAAAATTTCGTGGCTTTTAAACATGTCAAAGTATGATAACTATAACCTCAAATTTGGTACAATTACGATTTCTCGACTTTCGAACGTCTTTCACTAAAACTGACTTTTCTCCTAAACCGTACGTCAGATTTTAACGCACCTTATATCAAAACGATCTATGAACTAAGCTCTATCATTTCATGGTCACTAAGTGTGCTAGACAGTAAGGTACCGTACTGCATTGGTGTCCAAAAACAGGGCAGTTTGTAGTTCTAACGAAAATCGGACATTATAACTGCTGTAATTTCATACTTTCCAAAATTTCACCACTCCAAAACCATCATCAAACACCATAATCAAACCCCACACCATGTGGACTACATTCCAGCCATGGTTCCAAGTTCTCAACACAAATCTCATATCAAATCCAACCATTCATAACACATATTCATCATAAACTTAACATTAACAACACTTAACTACTAATCACTTCATTATCTACTATAAATACAAAAAGGGCAAGGGTTATTATACCTCCTTGAAGCTTGAAGAACACTTAATAATCCTTAATATTCCTTGTACACACCTTGAACAACCTTGATCTAGCTTGGATTAACTAAAGGAGCCATAAAAACAAAGGTTAAAACTTGAAAACTACTATTCACTACTATTCATCTTGCACTTGAAGGATTTTATTACCTAGGCAAATGATGATGGTTGGCCTTCAAACTTTGAGGATATCACTTACTAACCTCCAAGCATCTCCACCATTTTTCCCATGATTTAATCTTGAAGAGAATTAGGGTTTTGAATTTTATTTTCTTTCTTTTTTCTACTTTGGCCGAAAGTTGTCAACAAGAAGGGGAGAGAGCTTTTGTGTTGGTTTTGATCTCATCTAATCTTATTCTCACTTAATTTAGAGTGTAATGGAAGCTTGGTAAAAAATCTAGGTGCTAAAAGACTAATCTACCCTTAATTTAGTTTAGTGGAAGATGACATCATTAACATGATTTCATAATTCTCTTTTTCCTTGATTTTCTTTTCTAATTATAATGCTAGTACTCTTGGTAATTATAATGGGGTATGTATCCTTGTCATATTATAAATCTTGGTTGCTTAATCTCCATATTCGTCTAATTGTGGTTCGTTACGAATGTACCTCATTATCTCAGTGGTTTTGAGATCATTTAACAATCCAAATTCCATTGGTATTCTCTTAACTTAAAAATCCCCTGGCTCAATTCTAAATTCACTAATCCCTCAATATATAATTCTTATAATGTTTCCATGCTCCTTAGTGTCCAATAAAAGCTTATTCGAAATCAAAATCCTCAAAATTTCATGCTTCAGGAATTTCTGAAATCTAACGTCATTTCGAGTCACTTATTTTCAATGTACACCACTAATATGGTTTCTGTTTATTCATTTCCCCTTTCCATTATAGAGTACCTATATACCATTTCTCTAAATCCTCAAAATTTACTATTCACTTGGGCACTGTAGCCTTTCCAAAGTTAGGGTTATTACATCCTTCCCCCCTTAAAAGGATTCCGTCCCGGAATCACGTCAGAATTGTCCATAGATACATTTTTATCTACACCTTATAACTTCTATATCACTTTCTCCATCCTTTTTACTTCATAATATCTCTATCTTGTTTGTCATTCATCAACATTCCTCTTTTAATTATGGATATTGGCCACCATATTGGCCTCTCCTGACTGGTAGTGTATCTCACTTATGGTTTATTCCTATGTTGATCTCTATCATGACATAAAATATACATATTTCGCTCTTATTATATCTTGGCTCTGTAAAATCTTCCAGAAATCCGACTAGAATAAGATTCTTTGAAACAATTGTAAGAAAATATTACCTATAATATATATTTCCTGTTCGTATATAAACAAGTCTATGGTTTACCCCCAAAATACTATTATTCTCCTTTTCATAGAATTTCTAACCCCTAACAGATACTGATTTTCCTTATCTAGATTATCAACCTACCTATACCATTCATTGACCACATGGATCCCTAACCAAACATTTACACTAAAAATTTAAATACTAGAAAAATGTTCACCTGCATCTGTATCCGGCTTTCTCAATGCCTCTCCTAAAGTCATGTTATACACTCTAGCAGTAGGCCTGTTTGAAGCAGTCACACTCTGTCCTGACGCAGACGACCCACCAAAACGACAATCCCTAGCAAAATGTCCTAATCTTCCACATTGATAACACTTCTTTTCAGCTGATGGACACCTGTCCCGATAATGTCCTTTCTGTCCACAATTAAAGCAAGTTACTTCTAACATCTTACACTCTCCGATATGCTTCTTACCACATGTGTTGCAATCTGGCAATGGTGGTCGCGATTGATTAGACTGGAAGGTTCCTGTGGATCTACCACCCTGATTCACAGTCTCACTGGTAGTCTTATTATTCCCTGACTTTCCTCCAAACTGGGGTTTTTGTCCTTTACCAAATTTGTTAAAATAGCTTCCCTCACTAGAACCTCCCTTCTGACCTTCAAATTTTCTTTTCTTACTCTCTCGTCCTATTTGAGTCTGTTCACTCTCAGCTTCGATAATGGATGCCTTATGAACTACCGCAGCATACTCGGTCAACTCAAATGGTGCCACTCTAGTACGTAGCCATGGTTTCAATCCTTGTTGGAACCTTTTCGCTCGTTGCTCTTCAGTACGCACGAATTCTGGAACAAACCTAGACAGTTCTGTAAACTTAGTTTCATATTCTGCCACTGATAGGTTTTCCTGCTTAAGCTCCAAAAATTTTATTTCCATCTGGTTCTCCAAGTACCTAGGGGAATATTTATCTAGAAGCACCCTAGTGAAACGCTCCCAGGTTATCACTCCCGCTCCTTCCAGATTCTTTTTAGCTTCCCACCAGTAATTCGCCTCTCCCTTTAGGAGATAGGCTGCGAAAACTGTCTTCTGATCTTCCTCTACCCTCAGTATCTCAAAAGCCTTCTCCATCTCTTTCAGCCATGCCCTGGCTGCTACTGGGTTAGTGGTTCCCTCAAATTCTGGGGGTTTTAGTGACTTAAAAGCACGAAAAGAGTTAGCTGCCTGGTTGGGAAGAACAGGTGGCTGTGGCTGATTCTGTGGATTAGCTAAATTCTGCCTCATTAGTTCCATAAATTGGTTAAAAAGGTTACCATCCTGATTTCCCTGTTGGCCAGTTGATTCATCCTCTTCTTCCTCATGATCTTGTTCATTATGAGCGTTTTCATCCTGCCTATTATGACTTGCTTCCTCTCTCTCATTTTCCCTTGCATTCAATCTATTATTACGCTTAGGCGGCATGATTCTGTATATAATAATATTCTTCATTAATCACCCAAATTTAGGGTACAATATACATCATTTCCATATATGCACAACTATATCATTAGTCAATCTTATCTATACATCCCAATATTTTTAACTCCACACAAGTAATATTTAATCATAATACCACTTTGACAAATAAGCTTAGTACCTTTAGCACAATAACCTTTTCATTTAAGTCAATCACCTCATATATATCAACATTTTTGAATCTCAACATTTAATATCAAAATACGATAAAATTAGGCAAAGTACATAAACTTCATTAATTTACATAAATATTTTACAACTTGGGTACAACGTCTTTTACTACTAATATCATACATCATAAGGTACAAGGTTCGAAACTCCAAAAGCATAACTGTACATACTAACTCGCTATAACAAAAGCACTACTAACTGTCCTCTAATCAGACTGGGATTAAGACAGTAAACAACTAACCTAATCCCCAAAATGACATCCACAAGATGACTAGTCTGATTAGTATCCGAAACTACTACTCCTAATCATGGTAACGACGCCCTGATAACGTCCCTGATCTGCGCTACCATAGTGGTGACTGTAGCAACTATCTGAGCCCTCCATACTGGATCCCCTCTGTCTCCCAACATCGTCCTAATGTCACCGAGTGCCCGTATCTCGATACTGACTATGCTCAAATTCAACCCATCTGGTATCACACCTCCTCCTCCTCTCGCCCTGTCTAACCTCTGTATAAGCGTATCTATAGTCCGACGGGACTCATCCAGCTGTCCCTGAAGGGCAAAGTACTCTGACAAGAAAATAGCTGGCAACTGGCCAGCTGGAAACATAGGTGCCTCCTGAGGTGGCATAGCATCTGGGGGAGGTACATCTACAAGTGGGGGTGCATCCACTGGTGGAGGTGGTGGTGGTGCAAATGGTGGGGATGGAGGAACTGGCTCTGTGTCCGCATCCTCGGAAGGGTCATCCTCCAACTCATCCTCTGACATGATAAAGTGTCCCGGTGGAGTGAACTGCTCAGCTGGATCCTCAAAAGGGTCGGGGCTAGGTAAAGGAGATGGAACTGGGACAGGTGGGACAGGAGTAGGAGTCACGTGAATGTCCCTCCACTCAATCGGCTCCTCAGGTATAACAGATAACCTAGGCCTCTTACGTAAAGGCATCTCCTCCTCAGGAATATCCGTCCGCACTCGGGAAGGTCCGGCCCCATCAGGTCCTACATATGGTCTGCCAGAATATGGCACTATGGCCACAGCATCCCTCTGCCTGCGCTCCTCAGCCTCCTCCCTCAGTCTCTGCTCATATCTCTCTCTAGCACTCGCCCGTCGTCTCTCCCTGAGGTCATCAATAGCATACTCTGGAACCTCTACACCTACCAGCAACAAATCTCTAATCTCCTGCTCGGGTAGTCCTAGCCACTGGGGGTCTCGGCTCGGCTCACCCACCTCACGAACATGACTGGGCTCTCCCATCTCCTCTCCCTATAAAGTAAACATAAACTATATTAGTAATAATTTATAAAATTATAATCAATGCTTAAAAATAAAACTACCTGCGATATACCACCCTTGAACTTGATGGAAGTTCAAAATTTAATATTATAAATGATACAATATTATTATCACTCTTGTTCCTGAGCATTATGACTCTTAGCTCTGATACCAACTGTGACAGCCCCCAAATCCGGGGTCATGAATTTGGGCCATCACGAACCAACTTCCATTCAAATTCAATATCTCTTGGTTTTTTTTTTTTTTTTTATAATTAATACTTATGCAATTGACCCCGCAATAATACACACACACACACCAATCATATGCTCAGAGAACAATATTTACCATAACAAAAGTTTAGAGTTGAAAGTTAAAGAGTTATTACAAACCAGGATCTTACTAAAGTACATTGTTGAATAACACTTCGACATGAAGCGTTTCAACAACCAAAAGTTTATTACATGTCCTCATACTTAATTATACATAAGCCCTTGTAACCCAACCACCTCGTCACTACCTCCGGAATCGATGCTAACGAGCTCTCAGAAGGTCGCCTTTCCCTTACCCTCTTGCGGGGCGTTCTGCGTAGTATGGGCATACCTAGCTGTATATAGATAAGTAGCAAGAGTGAGCTATAATAGCTCAGCAAGATAATATTGAAAGCTAGAATTTAAAATGTAACCAAGTATACATGTTTATACATATGTAGGCAGTAACCAATTTATAAACTTTAAGAAAGAATAAAACTCTTATTTAATAATACATCATCCACTTACTATTATAAGGAAGAAATCTAATGTAATACAGTATCAGTTTCTCTTCTTAAATATTATAACAATCAATATACCCTTTTAGTGTAATATTTTAAAATAACATAAATAATTGAATAAATCCCTCACTATCATCTTCTCATTTCCCTCCTGTACAGTAATTTTATAAATTAATATAAAATCAGTTTCTCTTCATCTATATCAATAATTTCATCATTCATATCATTTTTCCTTTTCAGTATATCAATCTGACTTTATCATTTATTCTTTATTCACATATTGTAGGGGTTTTCACTGTTGCCGAATACGTGAGGCACGATGATCAGTCGCCCTCCGTATCCATCTCTTTTTACTACCGGTAGAAGGAGGAAGGTCTACCACTACATCCCCCTGGAGGAAGGTCTACCACTACATCCTCCTTCGGCAACTCTTGGGCCGATTTAAAATATTGATTGCTGGACTGTGCAACACACAGCCTCTTACGCTTTTTATTGATTGATTGCTGGACTGTGCAGCACACAGCCTCTTACGCTTTTTATTTCTATCCCCCTTTTTATAAGATCATTATTCAATTTATCAACACCATTTCACATTTCCATATGTCATTCACTTATCTCAATTCCATTCTCGCACATTACTTCTATAAAATATATGTGTATAACATACACTAAAAAGAATGTTTATAATATAGCATTATAAACCATATAACCCTAGATAACAACTGATACCATTCTCTTTCATATCTCTTTTACCATAGAGCATATTCGCTCCATTCGTAATCATCTCTTTAACTCTCCACAATCAAGATAATATATTCTTTGCAATATAGCAACAAAAGCATCACATATACATAAATATTCCATGATATCATTATTATTCCGAAGATAAATAATTTTTAAAGTAGGGATAGAAGGATCTTGCCTCGATTTCTGTATCCTGACAGTGGGGCTGGTTCCTCCTCCGGAATTTCTATAAACACAAAAGGTCCATCATTAGCATACTACATCTCTTACTCACTACCCTCTTATATAACAAAACCCTTTACACTTCAACATATGTTTAATGTGTTATTATTATCCCAAAGGTTCAAGAACTTAACCATTTATAAGCTCAATCGAAGTTTCAGGGGTTTTTACCATTTCCCCTAACAACCACACTCGACTGTAGAATTTCTTATAAATTTTAGAATTCGAATTTTAATGCAAGGTCAACTGGTATTAGTTCTTTGACCACACTACTACCATATCCCAAAATTTCGTGGCTTTTAAACATGTCAAAGTATGATAACTATAACCTCAAATTTGGTACAATTACGATTTCTCGACTTTCGAACGTCTTTCACTAAAACTGACTTTTCTCCTAAACCGTACGTCAGATTTTAACGCACCTTATATCAAAACGATCTATGAACTAAGCTCTATCATTTCATGGTCACTAAGTGTGCTAGACAGTAAGGTACCGTACTGCATTGGTGTCCAAAAACAGGGCAGTTTGTAGTTCTAACGAAAATCGGACATTATAACTGCTGTAATTTCATACTTTCCAAAATTTCACCACTCCAAAACCATCATCAAACACCATAATCAAACCCCACACCATGTGGACTACATTCCAGCCATGGTTCCAAGTTCTCAACACAAATCTCATATCAAATCCAACCATTCATAACACATATTCATCATAAACTTAACATTAACAACACTTAACTACTAATCACTTCATTATCTACTATAAATACAAAAAGGGCAAGGGTTATTATACCTCCTTGAAGCTTGAAGAACACTTAATAATCCTTAATATTCCTTGTACACACCTTGAACAACCTTGATCTAGCTTGGATTAACTAAAGGAGCCATAAAAACAAAGGTTAAAACTTGAAAACTACTATTCACTACTATTCATCTTGCACTTGAAGGATTTTATTACCTAGGCAAATGATGATGGTTGGCCTTCAAACTTTGAGGATATCACTTACTAACCTCCAAGCATCTCCACCATTTTTCCCATGATTTAATCTTGAAGAGAATTAGGGTTTTGAATTTTATTTTCTTTCTTTTTTCTACTTTGGCCGAAAGTTGTCAACAAGAAGGGGAGAGAGCTTTTGTGTTGGTTTTGATCTCATCTAATCTTATTCTCACTTAATTTAGAGTGTAATGGAAGCTTGGTAAAAAATCTAGGTGCTAAAAGACTAATCTACCCTTAATTTAGTTTAGTGGAAGATGACATCATTAACATGATTTCATAATTCTCTTTTTCCTTGATTTTCTTTTCTAATTATAATGCTAGTACTCTTGGTAATTATAATGGGGTATGTATCCTTGTCATATTATAAATCTTGGTTGCTTAATCTCCATATTCGTCTAATTGTGGTTCGTTACGAATGTACCTCATTATCTCAGTGGTTTTGAGATCATTTAACAATCCAAATTCCATTGGTATTCTCTTAACTTAAAAATCCCCTGGCTCAATTCTAAATTCACTAATCCCTCAATATATAATTCTTATAATGTTTCCATGCTCCTTAGTGTCCAATAAAAGCTTATTCGAAATCAAAATCCTCAAAATTTCATGCTTCAGGAATTTCTGAAATCTAACGTCATTTCGAGTCACTTATTTTCAATGTACACCACTAATATGGTTTCTGTTTATTCATTTCCCCTTTCCATTATAGAGTACCTATATACCATTTCTCTAAATCCTCAAAATTTACTATTCACTTGGGCACTGTAGCCTTTCCAAAGTTAGGGTTATTACATATCGATTGTGGAAATTAGCAGTTTTTCAACACAACAATAGTCAATATTCTGCAGAGATTTAGAGACGGAGAATCTACACAAACCAAGGCACCTGCAGTGATTAGTCAATTGCAGTGTGCACATGGAAAGTCTACAAAGAAGTTTAGAGAGATGTACAAGACAAAGTAGCTGAAGAATTGGATCTGGCTAGCATCAGACAAAGTCATATCATATGATGTCCAGACTTGCACCAAATAGTATGGACAAGTTAGAAAAGTTAATTTATTTGTTACCAGTTTTGTAAAAGGTAGACTGTGCACATGTTCTATAAGTGTATAGTCTCACTTCTTTAGTCAACAAGTTTTTCATGGAAAACATTTTAGAAAATCTCTCAGAGAAAAACGAAGCTAAGAATACTTCATTTGTATTCAAAGTTTGTAACATATTTCGATCTAATAAAATATTTTATTAAAGTGAGTTTGTGTGTTTTTATTTCCGCATTTGATATTTTTTAAACATACACACATTCTACTACAAACACCTAAACAGATTCAAACGAGTTCTTATTTAAAGGAAAATCAATGAAAGTTTGAAATACATTCACCCCTCCTCTATATTTCCCGGTGTGTATTTCATACTCAACAAAGATCAACATACTATAAAATAAAATCGTTAATATTGTACTTTGCCTTCATGATAAATATTAAATTAACGTTCATGTCATCTTCCATTTATTGGTAACACAAATAGCTATAAAATCTTAAGGTATGAGTAAGGTCCCAACAGGATCATATATTATATTTCAACACGGAAAACATAAACCAGTTTATATATTCATAGCCCTTCCACGAAAATCATAACATTGCATATACACCGCGGATTACTTGTGTTACCAATAAACAAGTTTCTACACGTTACAGATTACACATTGATATTAACCATTTGTCCAAGACCATAGGGTGTTTATTTAACCGAGATCCAAAGTTGAAATACAAAGCTCTAAATGCAGTAATAGACTACACTAACATAAGTCAATAATAACATGCATATGAGCCACAAACCTGGCATGCGTCTGTTGAATACAATGGAAGTCAGAGATGATACACTCATGAACTTGATGACTAACAGCCTGTTTGGCTAAGGGAGCTTAAAGGAGAAAGCTCCTTTAAGTAGTTTTTGTAGTGTTTGTGTAACCGGCTTTAAGCCGTGCTTTAAGTTAAAAAACTGCTTAAAGTCATAAGCTCCATTTAGGTACTTTTGACTTATGACTTATGAATTTTTTTTTTTTCACAATTCTTTTAAAGCTTAAATATGATGAGTTTAAAATTTTTTTAAGTCAAATTTCACTTTAAGTCAAAATTATTAAACTCCCATTTAACTTTAAGTAAAATTACCCAAACACTTTCATCCAACTTAAAGCAAACAATTTTACTTTCTCCTTTAAGTTAAAAATACCCCCATTAAGTCAAAAGTAACTTATTTTAAGCAATCCCAAACATCTCCTAATAAAGACTAACTGAACTAAAGCATCAAGGTAACATATGAGAAGACAGTAGTGAGACAATGTGAAAAACCTTTTGCATAACAAGAACTACAAAATACACATTATGGACCACAGTCTACACCCCTGTGGTCTTTATCCTGCAATACTGAGCTACCAACCTAATAACTTGAGGAAATACTAATATGCCCTTGCTGTGCCAGAATTCCTAGCAACTAGACAAGTACTACAGCTACCAACATGGCCAGTGCATTTATTTGAACAAGACAAGGAAACAAACAAGATGATAACAAAGTATGATTAACCAAAGTATGATTAACCACTAAACATAATCAACTTCATTACTCCCCCTCAAGATGAGTGCAGGTGGAAACCGAAGCTCCAATCTTGCGTAGAAGGCGATTATGTTGCTTGACTGGTAATGGCTTTGTGAGGATGTCAGCCAACTGTGAATGGGATGGCACATGAGTTGCAACCACTACTCCTTCTGCTATTTTGTCTCTTATAAAGTGGCAATCAATTTCTATGTGTTTGGTCCTTTCGTGCAACACCGGATTGGCTGCAATCGAAAGGGCTGCTTGATTGTCACTTTTGATAATTATAGGAGGTAGATCCTGTAACCCCATGTCTTTCAAAAGTGCCGAAATCCAAGTCACTTCGCAGCATGTAAGTGCCATGGCACGATACTCCGCCTCTGCTGTGGAACGAGCCACCACTGATTATTTCTTGGTTTTCCACGATATGGGAGAAGAACCCAGAAGAATATAGTAGCCTGAAGTTGACCTTCTTGTTGTTGGGCAACTAGCCCAGTCACTATCGCAATAAGCAATGAGCTGGGCTGCTAAGGATGAAGCCAATAATATCCCTTGTGCTGGGTTTGTTAGGAGGTATCTCAGAATCCTTTTTGCAGCCTGCATATGAACATTCGTGGGTCTCTGCATGTATTGTGCCAATGTATGGACTGGAAACCCCAGGTCTGGTCTTGTAATCGTCAGGTAGATCAACTTCCCAAGCAACCGTTGGTAAGGTTGTGGATCGCTCAGCAATTCACCCTTGTCTGGGGTTAAGTGCAAGTGTGTGTCCATTGGGAGTTTTAAAGGAGTGGCTTTCATGATTTCAAAAAAAAAAAAGGTGTGGCTTTCATCATTCCAAACTCCTTTATGAGGTCTAAAGTATACTTTTTCTGTGACACAAAGAAACCTGCACTGCTCCTATCAATCTCGAGTCCAAGGAAATAACTGACTGCACCGAGATCTTTCATGTGAAAGTGACCAGACAATTCAGCTTTGAGTTCACTGATTGACTGCAGGCAGTTCCCAGAGATCAGTTTATCGTCCACATAAATTAATACCAACGTGATGACTCCATCGATAACCTTTGAATACAAGCTGTAGTCTGCCTTGGAGTGATTGAACCCAATAGATACCAGTGTTACAGAGAGTTTGTGGTGCCATTGTCGAGACGCTTGATGAAGCCCATATAACGCTTTCCTCAGTCTGCATACCAATTGTGGCATGTTTTTCAACCCAACTGTTGCCATATTTTTTGAAATCCTGCTTCCATATCCATCGTAGCCCTGTGGCATTGTCATGTATACTGTCTCCTCCAGTTCACCATTCAAGAATGCATTTGATACATCTAACTGATGTACATGCCATTCCTTGATTGCCGCCACTGCAAGTAATGCTCTCACCGTAGCCATTTTCGCAACAGGAGCGAATGTCTCCACATAGTCAATACCATAGGTTTGTTTATAGCCCAAAATCACTAATCGAGCCTTGTATTTGTCAATTAACCCATCTGCCTTAAACTTGGTCTTGTAAATCCACTTGCATCCGATTGCTTTTCGATTTTCAGGCAACATTGTGACTATCCATGTCTCATTATCTTCCAGTGCTTGCAGCTCGACATTCATGGCATCCACCCAGTGAGGGGATTTAATTGCTTGATCAAAGAGAACTGGGTCTGTTTGAGCTTCAATTGTTGCCAGGAAATAGTTAAAATTTGAACTCACCAGTTGTGGAGGTACTGCAGTAGCATTCATTGCAGCATTAGATGTGGGTGTGACATAGTCCTTAAACCACTCTGGTTGCTTCACATTCCATCCTGATCTCCTTGGCACTTGTCCATCTTCCGCACTCGAGTTATCATCGAGTGATGTCTGGTTAGTGTCAGTGTCATGTGCATCTTCTTCAGTCACATTTTCAGTCACATTTTCTTCGACACTTGCATCTATCTCCACTTCCTCTTCATATGATGAGCTTCCAGTTTGTGGCATCGAAACATGCAGTGGCTGAGCATATGGCTTCATGCTGTGTTCATTGAGTGGGAAAATTTCCTCATGGAATGTCACATGCCTCGAGTTAAAGATTTGCTTAGTCTTGAGATTCATCAATCTGTATCCCTTAGTGCCAGCTGGGTATCCAAGAAACACACAGGGTACACTTCTTGGTGGAAACTTGTCACCACCACGGGCTGTATTGTACGCCATTGCCATACATCCAAAAACCTTTAGGCTGTCATAGTCCACCTGCTTACCTGTTAGCTTCACATGAGGGACTTCAAAATTCAGAGCAGCATTGGGGAGTCGATTAATAATGTACACCGCTGTCAACACACAATCACCCCAGTATGCAAATGGTAGCCTTGACTGAAACCGAAGTGCTCTAGCAACTTCCAACACGTGCCTGTGCTTCCTCTCCACCCTAGCATTTTGCTGTGGTGTGTATGGGCACGATGTTTGGTGAATTATTCCCTTCTTGGAGAAGTATTCATTGCAATCATGATCAGCAAATTCGAGAGCATTATCTGACCGTATAATTCTCAGCTTTCCTTTGTATTGAGTATTGGCATATTCTTCAAATCTCATCAATGTGCTTAAATAGTCTGATTTCTTCTCAAGCAAATATACCCAAGTTACTCTGCTATAATCATCCACCAAGGTGAGGAAAAACCTGAATTTTCCTTTAGTGTTGACCCTAAAGGGACCCCATATATCAGTGTGCACTAGGTGAAATATTTCAGAGGCTTGTGAACTACTAACAGGAAAAGCAACTTTAGTCATTTTTGCCATGGGACAAGTAATGCAAACCTGATGCTTTTGTTGATGGAGACAGTGCTTGACTCGGTTAATGTGCTGCATCTTGGATATAGGTGCATGCCCCAATCTTTGGTGCCATACATTGAATTCATTTCCAGTTTCTATACCCTTTGCTTTATCCTGTGGCATCTCTCCTGTCCTTTGTCCAGTCATGGCTGACCCACCTTGGCTCCCTTTTTCACCTTGAAGGTAATATAACCCCTGTTTCATCTTTCCCATTCCCACTGTGCACTTGGTGATAGAATCGATGATAGTGCACCCATCGGGTTGAAACATCACATTGCATCTGCAATCCTTTGCCAGCTTATGGATTGAAAGTAGATTGTGGTTGAACTGAGGAACGTGCAGTACATTCTTGAGTTGCAAACCATTCGGAAGTGTCACGTCCCCCACATGTGTGATAATGGTAGTTGCCCCTGTGGGCAGTGTTATTGTGAGCATTGAGGGAGCCTTTTTCACATTCACCAGATTCTTTAGTGAGGAGGTCATGTGGTCAGACGCACCCGAATCTATAATCCACTCCATTGGTTCCTTCACATGCCCTTTGTTGCTGTACACCATCCCAGAAAAGTTGAAATCTATTTCTTCGTCGGTCTCAGACCCTTGTGCCTTTGAGGCTTCTGCTTGTGGAATCAATTTTAGCAATTGGTTCAGTTGTTGTGTGGTCATGGTCACTTCTTGTTGACTGTTAATGCCTCCTTGAACATTGTTGGCCACCTTGGGTGAAATGACCTTCTTATTTTCACTCCACTTGTTTGGTGCCTGTCTTTGCCCAGGTTTGTACTTGTAATGCCATTGTGGGTACCTCCCAGTAGTCTCCCAACACCTTTCACTTGTATGCCCTATTCTTCCACAAGTCGAGCATGTGAGGGTTCTGTTTATACCTCCCCTGCTGTACATGGCCATCGCATCTGTATCAACCAGTGAATTGTGAGACAGCACCTCCTTTTGGGACTCTTCTTGTTGCACTGCTGAGCATGCTCCTTCAACAGATGGCAATGGACTCATCATCAGCAGTTGGCTTCTCTGTGCTCCGTACACATCATCTAGTCCATTCAAGAACTGGAAAAGCTTGGCTTCTTCCTTCATGGTTTCTATGGTTTTCAACAGATCTGTTACTTCTGTGGTGATTGTGGTGATCGTAGGGAGTATGTTCATTGAGTCTATCTCCTCCCATAGGTTGCTTAGGCGAGTGAAGTACTCACTGACCTTCATCCCTCCTTGTTTTAGATTAAACAAGTCTCTGTTTAATTTATATTTCCTTGAATCGTTGGTTAAAGAAAGTCTTTTCTCGAGTTGTTTCCAGATCTCACTCGCAGTGTTTATGAAAAGTACTGATGATTTGATGTTGTCTGAAATGTTGTTATGGATCCAAGAAATCACCATATTGTTGCACGTATCCCACTGTGTTGCTTCTGTGGTGTCTGTGGTGCTTCTTGACACTGACCCATCGACGAAACCGAGTTTTCGTTTTGCTGACAACTGTATTTCAAATGACCTTTTCCACGCTCTATAGTCACCTGCTCCTTGCAGCTTTGACAAAACTATTGAGTTTGGTCCATCAGAAGGATGCAAAAATAGAGGATTTTGTAAATCTGTGAAAGATAATTTCCCAGTAGCCATTACTAGTTCTAGAACTTCAACTTAGTATGTGACACAACTAACACACACCTGTCTAGACACACACAAGACACTCAACTACTGTATAACACACTTGACTACACTCGACTACTCATTACAACACGAAAACTATTCTCACAACTCAGTTACCTATGCTTGCTCTGATACCATAAAGACTAACTGAACTAAAGCATCAAGGTAACATATGAGAAGACAGTAGTAAGACAATGTGAAAAACCTTTTGCATAACAAGAACTGCAAAATACACATTATGGACCACAGTCTACACCCCTGTGGTCTTTATCCTGCAATACTGAGCTACCAACCTAACAACTTGAGGAAATACTAATATGCCCTTGTTGTGCCAGAATTCCTAGCAACCAGACAAGTACTACAGCTGCCAACATGGCCGGTGCATTTATTTGAACAAGACAAGGAAACAAACAAGACGATAACAAAGTATGATTAACCAAAGTATGATTAACACTAAACATAATCAACTTCATTAACTAACAAACAGAATTTTGCTTGATCCCTGTAACACAAGTTCTTTTTGAGCTGTTAAGATAAAACTTTAGCTAACCACACAATTCACCAAGTCCTTGTAACCAGCATCCTAATTAACTAACAAGTTGGCTATCCAAATGGTACAAATTACCAACTTATCTAACATATTTAGCATATCCGTAATACTTGTATCGAATTATACAATCAAAACATATGCATAGTCTGAAGGTAAATACTACATGTATGTAAAAAAAACAATGTTCGTATCCAAGTGTCCCTTAACAAATATAACAGCTCGTAAGTATGTCTTCATAATTACATTCGATTTTACAATGAATTCTGCTGATAACTTGTTAAGTAGCTTAAATTGTTAGGTCCCGTTCGGTAGGAGTTGGAAAGAATCAATCTAATCGGGAAGAGCATGATGGAAAAAAATTTGTAAAATCAATGTAAATTTATAAATTATTGGCTCAGATCAAAAGTTCTTAGGTATCCTATGTTATAGGTTTTCAAAAAGAGCATGAAATATATGAATCACTGCTCCTTTAAATAGCAACCTCTGAAGCTTCTTTGCTATCAAAAATGAAGATTGTCACTTGTTTGCAGCTTCCGCTTCTTTTTCTGTGTCTTTTTCCATTTATTTCTTTGGCATCTCAGCTTAATACTTATCATCAAGAAATTCTTCACTGTCTTGTCTCCAACTCCACCTCCATGTCACAAGTTACGTACGCCCCTACCAACTCTTCGTACATTTCCATCTTGGAGTTTTCCATAGTTAATCAGCGATTCGCAAAACCTGACACTCCGAAACCTCTTGTGATTATTGAAATTAAACATTGAAGATATAAAACAAAGAACTAAACTAGGATTGAATAACAAGATGAAGGCTAAAATATGTACAAAACTGGAATGCACTAGAGACTACATTGTGTTCTCTCTCTTATATATATTTCATTCAGCTGAGATTACAATTTATAGGAAAAAATACAAAGCAAAAGAATAATTAACAATGCAAGAAAATAGAATCCTCGAACTACCTTCCTTATTCAACTCCACAACTTATTCTGACTCCCCGCAATCACTCTACGCGTATAAGACTAAATCAGCTGAGACACTTATGTATGACTCAGCACAGACACTCGACAATGACTCAGTACCCACACTCAATTATTCAAATACAAGTTTTAGATTAAAAATTCCAACAATCACCCCTTTAATCTGAAACTTGTCTTAACAAATCCTACCAGCCCGTATGGCTCTCAACTTAGCCCGTATGGCCCTTTCAACTTCGCCTGTATGGCTCTTTTGTTTGCCCGTTTGACAAGTTCATAATTTGTCCATCTGGCAAACATTTTTGCCCATCTGGCAATCAGCCCGTATGGCTTTCGTCTTGTCCGTCTGACACTACTAACTTGCCCGTTTGGCACTACAAACTTGCCCGTCTGGCACTACAAACTTGCCCGTCTGGCACTATTTATCCACAAAACTCCGATTTGCACAACAGAATGGCTGTTGTGCACACATGAACAAACCCAGTTCATCATCGTCTCTTTCGGCCATGTTACTCTGCTCCTCTGCTGCGTCGCTGTGAAGCCCGACCAGCCATAAAACTCAGCACCATCTTCTCTTTCACACAAGCTCTACACCCACTTCTTCAACCTCCATAACAGCCTCTACACAAATATGAACGGAACACAAGACACTATGCTGTCTCTTGTTTCCAGAGACTCCTGGAACAACAACTGCACCTCAAACAACACCAGATTATGTTCAACAATGGACTCTCCTGCCCTCACAAGCACATGATGACACTAAACAACCAAAAACTTGGCAAAATAACAAATTCTCTGACTGAGACCATTGATCAAACACTTGGCGTGCAGAACCAATAATAAAAGCTCAAGAACAACATCAACAATGGCGGAAACAAACCGAACGAGGTCCTCGAGAATCGCCAGCTCTAATACCACATATTGAAATTAAACATTGAAGATATAAAACAAAGAACTAAACTAGGATTGAATAACAAGATGAAGGCTAAAATATGTACAAAACTGGAATGCACTAGAGACTACATTGTGTTCTCTCTCTTATATATATTTCATTCAGCTGAGATTACAATTTATAGGAAAAAATACAAAGCAAAAGAATAATTAACAATGCAAGAAAATAGAATCCTCGAACTACCTTCCTTATTCAACTCCACAACTTATTCTGACTCCCCGCAATCACTCTACGCGTATAAGACTAAATCAGCTGAGACACTTATGTATGACTCAGCACAGACACTCGACAATGACTCAGTACCCACACTCAATTATTCAAATACAAGTTTTAGATTAAAAATTCCAACAGTGATTGTAACGCCAAGGGAAGAATTTCAAATCCAAACTGTAATATATTGTTGCAAGGAGCATGAAATTCAAATGAGGATTCGCGGTGCAGGCCATGATTTTGAGGGACTCTCTTTTGTATCACATGTTCCGTTTGTTTTGCTTGATATGATCAATCTTGGACATATTGATGTTGATCCTGTAGCTGCTACTGCTACCATTCATTCTGGCGCAACAGCTGGTGAGGTTTATTATGCAGTTGCTCAGAAAAGCAAGACACTTGGTTTTATAGGTCCGTCATTTTCTACTGTTGGTGTGACTGGATTCATTGGTCACGGAGGCTATGGTACTTTAAGACGAAAGTATGGCCTTTCAGCTGATAACGTTATTGATGCCCGCATTATGGATGCTAATGGAAATATTCTTGACCGAGAATCAATGGGTGAAGATCTGTTTTGGGCCATTAGAGGAGGTGGTCCATCAAGTTTTGGAGTCATTCTTTCTTGGAAGATAAAACTAGTGTCTGTTCCGGAGACTGTGACGGTTTTTGCAGTTAAAAGGACCATAGAACAGAACGCAACTGAAATTGTTCATAAGTGGCAAACCATAGCTCCAAATCTTCCAAGAGATGCAGAGATGAGAGTCAATGCATATCCAACTAAGGACGTCTCAAATTCTAGACGGAGAGGTGATACAACAGTAGTTATAGAATTTGTTGGGACGTACCTTGGTACAATCGATAAACTAGTTCCTATGATGCAAGAAAGATTCCCCGAGTTAAATCTAGTTAAAGAAGATTGTTCTGAAGTTAGTTACACTCAATCTGCCATGGATTTCCCCCTCAATCTACCTAAACGACCCCCTCAAGTCCTCTTAGAACGATCTGCATTCAAACTTCCCACAAAAGTAAAATCCGGCCATGTGACAAGTCCAATTTCAAAAGAAGGTTTACAAGGAATGTGGGATATGCTTCTTAACTTTCCGAATGGGACATATATTGTCTTCACATCATTTGGGGGAATAATGGATGAAATCTCAGAATCAGCCATTCCATACCCACATAGACCTGGCGTGTTGTACATGATTTTTTTGCGAGTACGTACATCAGATGAAGATACCACAGCGCCATTTACCTGGATCAGAAGCTTTTACAGCTACCTGGCTCCCTATGTAGTATCTCCACGAACTGCGTATGCGGCTAATAGTGATCTTGACTTAGGAGTGAACAATCAAAGTGGTGTCACAAATTATGCTCAAGCAAGCAAATGGGGTAAAATGTTCTTCAAGAATAATTTTGATAGATTGGTTCACATCAAATCCAAAGTTGATCCGAATGACTTCTTTAGGCACGAGCAAAGTATCCCTCCTCTTTAGAAATACATCATGTAGCTTACTGTAGTGTTTGTATCTTTGCATTAAGATGCATTCTCAGTGAGAATAAAATGTTTGTCAAGGATTACAACTTCTTGTACATGCATGCTCTATCATTTTTTAAAATGCGCATAACTCCTTCGTAATTTTCCTATATAACTTTTTTTCCTTCTTTTTTTTTGATAATCGAACAACGTTCTTGTACATGCATGCTCTATCTTTGCATGACAGAAATGAAGGCTAGCTTGTAACTAACAAAGGAAATGCTTAAGTAACAAGAACAGCAATACAGTTGTTGGGTAATAGACCCTAGTTAGTAAAGTCCATTAAAGGCCCACTTAGAGGTTCTATAAATACTCTTGTAACACCCACTTGTAAAGAGATTGGATCTTTAATATATTACACTTTAACACTGGCACTAGAAGGAGCTCTTAGAGCATCTCCAATAGAGGTTGCCAACATAGTTGCCAACTTCTACCACATCATCACATATATTATTATTTTTATTTCTTCTCTCTTCCATCTCATTCTCTCATCCATCTCATTGTTAGCAACTTTTGTTACAAATCTACTCCAATAGTTGGCAACTTTAAAAGTTGCAAGTGTGATCCCATACATAAATTTTATATTATCTTATAAATTACATTTAAAATATGGGAGATATAAAAATGGATAAAGTTAAATACATTTTTGGAAAATTGTATGTGTTTTAACTAAATGGGGAAATTGCCAACTTTTCGCAACTTTGGTTGGCAACTTGTTGGCAACATTGATACTCCAATAGGTGGGCAATCAAGGGTGCCATGCCATATAGGACTTGGCAAACTCTTGACAACCCCTATTGGAGATGCTCTTACCTCCTCCTAAAAAACAAAACAAACATATCAAAATCAGTTAGATATATTAACAGATCGAGCTCAATATTTGTTCATCGACTCTAATTCTCCGTTCAAAAACGAAGAATGGCCGGTGAAGTTCAAGGAACGAGCAATCCAGTTGTTAAAGTTGAGAAATCAAAAGTGTCAATGGCTCCACAAGCGTTGTTTATCTCATCTCCGAGACCGAGCCTATCAGATCCGTTGAACGGATCTCGTAAATCAAAGAGGGATTCTCGGCAGCTAGTTCTTACTCCACAAGGGAGACATGTGTTAACAAGTGATGTTCATTTACATTTGGAGAAGATTAAACGGTAAAAACAAGCCCAAGAGAAGCAGATTGGAGCTTCAAGCAGTGTTATTATTGATGATGAGCTTCGTCATTTAGATTTAGAAAGGCAAATATTAGCTGAAAAAGTAAAGCACAAAAAGGAGATAATCAGATTGCAGAAGGAACTCCATGAGGTGTTGCAGAAGGAACTCCATGAAGTGTCTGAGGGTCATATTCCTTCAGAGTATCAAACTGAGACTTACGAGTCTTCATGGAGGACATCTATGGGGAGTAAATATTCCAAAACGAAAGCATCTTCTGGTTCGTTCTCATCAAGGAAATGTAAAAATAGAAACGCAAAACAGGAGTACGCTGAGGATACTGATGAGGATTATGAGGCAGAAGAATCAAGCACGGCTAGCTTATCAGCGAAAGATATAATGCGGTTCAAGGAGTTCATCAAGTCACACTCGGGAGAGACTGAGGTCTCTTCGGAGAGTTCGTTAATCAATAGTATTGAAAAGGCAAGGTAAACATGGATCTTAAGGTACCGCCAATGGACCAGTTCGATGGGTTCACGGACCCCTATGACTTCATTAACCTCTTTGATGGAAGAATGTCTTTCTTTGGGCACACTGAGGTGGCGAAGTGTCAGTTCTTCCCGACGTGTTTAAAGGGCACAGCCCTCATGTGGTTCAACAACTTACCGGCAAGGTCTATAAAATTGTGGATTCACTTGAAAGAAAAGTTTGGGTCAAGATTCTCTACTAACAAAAAAACAAAAAAGTTAACGGCCTCTCTCGTGAATATTCGCCAAAGATCAAATGAAAGCCTTCGGGAGTACTTAAATCGTTTTCGAGCAGGGATGATTCAAATCCCAGATTTAGTGGAAAACTTAGCAATGACATACCTGGCGGCAGGAATTGATAGGTCTAGACACAATGCGGTGCTCGAAGAATACTTTGAAAAGGAACCTCAATCACTTCAAGCAGCTATACAGTTGTTTGAACATAGACTAATTCTTCAGAAGGCTGTGGGAAGCATACAGTCTTCTAGATCTCCAAGGGCTAGGATGAATAGGCTACTTGAACAGACCTCTCAATGGGATATCGTCGAGGTGATTGAGGATACCGAGGTGTGCGAAGAACACAAGCAAGATCACCAGTTCAACTAAAGAAGGAAGATGGGACCTCATATACATCAAGCAAGTCATTCGCATCACAGGTATCCCCATCCATCTTAAGAAATTCCACCCATAAAAGTCTCTAGTTTGCATCGCCTGTCTCTTTAAGTTATTTAAGTTAAGGTACGAAGTAAATCTCTAAGCTTTTATGTAATCAAGTTGCTTTCATGATTCGTTCCGCATGTGAATGAGTTGTGTTTAAAGTCGACATTTGTTTTAAGTTTATTATGAATGAAGGTTCAAGTTGAAGTCAAAATCTTAAACTTCCGTATTTCGTTCACAATGTGTTATGTTACATTTTGTTGTAGGGAGAATTTCGTTACAACACGAAATTGGAGGTTGCTGGAATCACGGAGCAAAATACGGATATTTTGCTAAGAACACGAAGAACACGGGAGGAGATTGGTGTTTGTTTGTGGCTGATCTTGTTGATAGATAGTCAGGGGTGAGCTGAGGCATATCCAAACAAGAGGCCTACGTACCCTATTTATAGGGATCAAGCCATACGTAGTTCTTGGAGAAGAAGTTACCTAGACGGGCTAGGGTTTCTAGAAGCTTCCATGGCCCAAGCCCATCAGTTTTAGGGCTGACGTGGACATCATGGTGCTAGAGATAGTGAGACCTCATTAGCAAGGCCAACATAGAGATGACAAGGGCCTGGCATGCGACCTCGAGGGGTGTAGACATGCGAAGCGGACCCAAGTATGTAGATACTCATGCGACCTCGAGGGGTGCAGACATGAGCCTTCAAATAGAGAGTGAGATAGCATTGTTCTGTTTGTAGATGTGACCCCACGTTGGAGGTTATGTGCGAAGCGATCCCTTGACGGGAGCCTGACGAAGCGATCCCCGGGTAGCGACCCCGGTAGATGCGATCCCGAGGCTGAGCTAGTATGTGAATGTAGATGCGATCCCGAGAGGTGCGATCCTGAGAGGTGCGATCCCGAGAGGTGCGATCCCGAGAGGTGCGATCCCGAGGTCGGGATAGTATGAAATCCCAAAGTAGTATGAAGAGATAGATTGAGTGCGATCCTGGAGTAGTATGATCCCTTGATGGCTTAGCATGAGACGCCTAGAGGCCTAGCGTGAGATCCCTTGGAGGCCTAGCGTGAGAGCCCTTTGAGGCCTAGCGTGAGACCCCATTTTCCTTTATCGTTGGCATGAGAGGACGCCTTAAGTAGTAGTAGGAGATCATAGTGAGGCGACCCCTAGGGCGGGATCATGTCTTCGAGAGATTGTCTTCAAATAATATGATGAGATAAAGGCGAGGTGATCCCTGACCGGGCCTCACGCCTTGTTGATCCTTCTTCAATATTTAAGCCCATTAGTAGATAATTGAGCCCATTAAGAGAGGTGGGTGAGCCCATTAAGAGAGGTGGTTGAGCCCATTAAGAGAGGTGGGCCCCTTGTATAGTCGTTTGAGCCTGTTTAGGATCTATGCCGAGATTCGGGCATAACAACTACCCCCCGATTCCATATTGCCATTATGAATGCGATGTGGAATCAAGTAAAGTGGTGTCTTCCAATTGATGCAAAGCCAAGTACATGTAAGTGATTGTGACCTCGAGGGGTCCTTCCAAGCGCGATGTGATCCCATAGAGACTTTGAGAGGCGGCCCCATAGGGCCTTGCAGTCATGAATTGTTAAATATGTCTTCTGTTTAGCTAATATATGAGCTCATGCTTTCACTTGTGTCTTCAAGTTCTTCTTAGAATATGATGAGAGGACTCTCCTCCGAGCTTACTCCTTGTTATTATGATGAGAGGACTCCTTATATGATGAAAAGACTCCCTTTATGTTGAGGACTCCGCATAAGTTGAGAGGACTCCCCATATGTGGAGAGGTATTCTCTTTCTGATATAATGAGAGGACTCCTCATAGCCTCCTATGTTGCGAGGCATCCTTGCAACCTCATATGTTGAGAGGCCTCCTCCTCGCAGCCTCACATGTTGAGAAGCCTCCTCCTAGCAGCCTCATATGTTGAGAGGCCTCCTCCTCGCAGCCTCATATGTTGAGAGGCCTCGCATCACAAGATGTCGCGTTGCTAGAGGCTGGACTTGTAATTTTTTTTAAATGTCTTGTTGGAAGAGATGTTATGTAATACCACTACCCCCGAGTCCTCATTCTCATTATAGATGTGATGAGGAATCAACATGTTTCAGCATCCTTCTTGTATTATTTGAGGTTGACACCATTTGTAATGAAGAGAATTATGTGTGATTCCGATATAAGCATACTTGACTTTTTTCAACGCTATCCCAGAGCACTTGTATTCTTCGTTGTTGTGCCAAGACACTTGACCTCATCAACGCTATCCGGGGGGACTTGGCCTTATCACGCTATCCCGAGGCACTTGGCCTCGTCATGCTATCCCGGGGCCCTTAGCCTCATCATCGCTATCCCGGGGCACTTGGCATCATCATTGCTATCCCGGGGCACTTGGCCTCATCATCGCTATCCCAGGGCCCTTGGCCTCGTCATGTTATCCCAATGCCCTTGGCCTCATCATGCTATCCTGGGGCACTTGGCCTCATCATCGCTATCCCGGGGCACTTGGCCTCATCATCGCTATCCCGGGGCACTTGGCCTCGTCATGCTATCCCGGGGCACTTGGCCTCACCAACGCTAAGCGAGACCACTTAGCTTCTTCAATGTCATAATAGGCTTCCCTTTGTTGCACATGTAATAAGATATTGAGGTCTTGAGCTCATTTTGATCTTCAACTACTTTGGCTTCTCTCCTTTCATCTCTAGTGCGATCTTGAGGGTAATTGATGAGGGCCTCGGGCTCAGCCTCGTTATTTGTTGCTTGCTCTTCCCAGTGTCTTGAGATAGTCGATGACCTCCTCATTGCCGGCGAGGATCAGGGGCGTCCCCCCTCTCCTCGACGTAGAGGTATTTCACCAAGAAGAAGCATCTCATGTAGAAGTATCTCATTAAAAGGCATCTCACTAGGAGGCATCTCGCTAGGAGGCATCTCAAGATCTCGATTGTTACTCCATATTGGGGCCTCTCGATCTCGACGAGGAGATGGGGGTCTGTCGTCATGACGATGGGACCACTCACGATCTCCACAAGGAGAGGGGGTCTGTCATCATGACGATGGGACCGCTCACGATCTCGATAAAGAGATGGAGGTCACTTAGAACCTTGACCCTTGCCTTGGCCTCTATCATTTATCCTTCTCGAACCTGGCCTCGCTACGCTAGGTGCAAGCATGGCCTCGCTACGCTAGGTGCAAGCATGGCCTCGCTCTTATGGGGTCGCAGTCCGGGATTATGTGCTACCCCGGGGTCTCGCTCCTTGCAACCCAGGGTCATGTCTATCCCGGGGTCTCGCTCCTTGGGGGTCGCAGCCCGGGGTCATATGCTACCCCGGGGTCTCGTGCATTGGCCTCTCCGTTCTTCTTGTTCGAGTTAGTCATCGTTCTCCCAAATTAATGACTAGCCCCTCCTTCTAGCGCCAATTGTTGTAGGGAGAATTTCGTTACAACACGAAATTGGAGGTTGCTGGAATCACGGAGCAAAATACGGATATTTTGCTAAGAACACGAAGAACACGGGAGGAGATTGGTGTTTGTTTGTGGCTGATCTTGTTGATAGATAGTCAGGGGTGAGCTGAGGCGTATCCAAACAAGAGGCCTACGTACCCTATTTATAGGGATCAAGCCATACGTAGTTCTTGGAGAAGAAGTTACCTAGACGGGCTAGGGTTTCTAGAAGCTTCCATGGCCCAAGCCCATCAGTTTTAGGGCTGACGTGGACATCATGGTGCTAGAGATAGTGAGACCTCATTAGCAAGGCCAACATAGAGATGACAAGGGCCTGGCATGCGACCTCGAGGGGTGCAGACATGCGAAGCGGACCCAAGTATGTAGATACTCATGCGACCTCGAGGGGTGCAGACATGAGCCTTCAAATAGAGAGTGAGATAGCATTGTTCTGTTTGTAGATGTGACCCCACGTTGGAGGCTATGTGCGAAGCGATCCCTTGACGGGAGCCTGACGAAGCGATCCCCGGGTAGCGACCCCGGTAGATGCGATCCCGAGGCTGAGCTAGTATGTGAATGTAGATGCGATCCCGAGAGGTGCGATCCTGAGAGGTGCGATCCCGAGAGGTGCGATCCCGAGAGGTGCGATCCCGAGGTCGGGATAGTATGAAATCCCGAAGTAGTATGAAGAGATAGATTGAGTGCGATCCTGGAGTAGTATGATCCCTTGATGGCTTAGCATGAGACGCCTAGAGGCCTAGCGTGAGATCCCTTGGAGGCCTAGCGTGAGAGCCCTTTGAGGCCTAGCGTGAGACCCCATTTTCCTTTATCGTTGGCATGAGAGGACGCCTTAAGTAGTAGTAGGAGATCATAGTGAGGCGACCCCTAGGGCGGGATCATGTCTTCGAGAGATTGTTTTCAAATAATATGATGAGATAAAGGCGAGGTGATCCCTGACCGGGCCTCATGCCTTGTTGATCCTTCTTCAATATTTAAGCCCATTAGTAGATAATTGAGCCCATTAAGAGAGGTGGGTGAGCCCATTAAGAGAGGTGGTTGAGCCCATTAAGAGAGGTGGGCCCCTTGTATAGTCGTTTGAGCCTGTTTAGGATCTATGCCGAGATTCGGGCATAACACATTTTACTTATCAAAAATTGCTATCCATATTTTAAACTTCTAGAATACAAAATGCGCACATAGCTCCCTTCTATGACCTACAAGGTCATCTAATTAAAGTCGTTTATCCAATAAAAGTTCGAGAAAAGCAAAATTCATCTCCAAAGCGACTCGGTTGATCTCCAAACGAAACTCCAAAGTAATCTCAACAGAGATCTCCATACATGATTGGAAAAACATATACAAGTAGCACATATGTTGCAATTCGCCAAGAGACAAAGAAAAGGTAAAAAGAGCTCGAAAGAGCTCAAACACTTCGCCAAATCGCCAAGAAGAAAGGTAAAAATAGCGTCAAAAGGTAAAGGTGAAAAGATAAAAATAACACCAAATCGCCAAGAAGAAAGATAAAAATAGCGCCAAATCGCAAAATCGCCAAGAAGAAGCACTAAAGCTTCATTGACATCTCCAACTTCAAAATGGTGAAAAGGTAAAGTTTACGCCAAAAAATACACAAGGTAGCGCCAAACAACTCCATGAAGCTCAAGAGCTTCTTCGATAACCCCAACTACAAAACGGTGAAAATGTAAAGTTTATGTCAAAATACAAATAAACTACCGCCTAACAACGTCATGAAGCTCAAGAGCTTCGTTGACATCTCCAACTTCAAAATGGTGAAAAGGTAAAGTTTACTCCAAAGTAACGCCAAAAGACTCCATGAAGCTCAAGAGCTTCGTCGACATCTCCAACTTCAAAATGATGAAAAGGTAAAGTTTACGCCAAAATACAAACAAAGTAACGCCAAAAGACTCCATGAAGCTCAAAGGCTTCATGGACATCTCTAACTTCAAAATGATGAAAAGGTAAAGTTTACGCCAAAATACAAAGTAACGCTAAAAGACTCCATGAAGCTCAAAGGCTTCATAGACATCTCCAACTAAATAACTCGGGATCCTTTTAGACATCTCCAAATTTGCCAATCTAAAAGGAAAAAAGTAAAGTACGCAAAACATATGTTCTATTCACTCCAAGGAAAAGGTAGATTTACGCCAAAAAAATAAACAAGATAGCGCCAAACAACTTCATGAAGCTCAGAAACTTCATCGACATCTCCAATTTTAAAAACTGCGCCAAGTTACGCCAAATAATGCACCAAGTTACGCCAAGCCGCAGGATAAACCTTGCCAAGAGAATACTCGAAGCTCGTAAATTCTCCGATTAAGCAGAAATGATAAAGTACGCCAAAACCAGGATTTGGTTACGCCATGAGATAGTAAGTAAAAAGAAGGGGTAAGAAAAACCATGCCAAAGGATAATACTTCGATCACCTCAAATAGATCAGGAAGCTTAAAGTCCTCTTGGACATCTCCAAGGTAAAGTGTGCCAAGCCCACTTTCTAATCGCCAACTACAAAAGACGAGATAAAAATTCGCCAAGTACAAAATGAAATCACTCTAAAGTTACGCCAAAGGACAAAGCAATGATCATCTCAAACACCTCAAGAGGCTCAGGATCCTCTTAGACATCTCCAAGTTCGCCAAATCCATGAAAAATTTGCCAAATAAAAGTACGCCAAACCTAGAATTCGCCAAATATCAATTCGCCAAATTAAAGTACGCCAAATATCAATTCACCAAGTCACCAAGTGCACAAGGAAATCTATCCAAAGTTATGTGACAAATACGCCAAGGAATTCAAAGGAAGAAAGAGGGTTACAATAACACTGGGTAATCAACTCTAACTTTTCATTCAAGGCAGCAAAAAAGTTTGTTAGCAGCAACAGTATTGTCACCGGCTAAGTTCTAAGAGGTATCCTCCAACTTCTCGTTGAAACTTCTTCAAATCCCTCACTTCCTCACGGAGCGTCTTCACCTCAGAGATGTTGATGACGTCCTCAAGCTTCAACAACCTCTCCAACTCCATGGACAGCTACAAAGTAGAACAAACAAAAAGTGTATGAGGGCAAACACATCATATCCAGAACAAAGAAATACAAAGCAAAACAAATAAAGATAAAGCACCTTATCAACAAAACTCTTACAAACACAGAGAACGTTCTCAACAACCACTCTAGAGGCTTCCACGTTAGCTCTCATATGAGGAAAAGATCCCATGTAATTTTCAGAAAGCGAACCCACCCCACCAGAGCTCGGACAACTCACCGGCTCCTTCAACTTCTTAGAATGATGGCCTTTAGAGAAATTCCCATCACGATGTCTCTTCTTCTCTTGATCTTTCATAACACTGGTCTTAGAGGCACCAATACAAACCACACCAAAATGAAGCGCAAGGCTCTTCGAGACAACCTCGAGTCCACTTTCTACTCCAACACTAAGCATCATAGTCGAAGCCTCTGCAACTTTACTATTAACAAGGCGGACTAAAAATTCATCGATTGGCATGTTTGCAAACAACTTTACCAGTTTTTTACACTCCGCAGAGGTCCTGCAACCTAAACGGGTCACCGACTTCACGCGATCTGGGGACAGAATCTACCACGGTCCAACAGCCTCCAACTCATGGGAAAGTGGAAAGACAAGTCAACCGACCACTAAAGGCACAACAAAGTGTCACCACAAATTTCAAAAAATGAGGATTTTTTCTTTCATTTTTTTCCGGTTGTATTGTAAACTTCTAAATATATGGTTTGGACCTTGTAAAATAGGTGATTAAAAGATCTAAAAGATCTTTTTGTACTTAGGGGGACTTCTGTTGGGCCACAGACCCACCTAGTTAGTAAAGCCCATTAAAGACCCACTTAGAGGTTCTATAAATACTCTTGTAACACCCACTTGTAAAGGGATTGGCTCTTTAATATATTACTCCCTCCGGTCCATTATATAAGGCATTTGACTTTTCTGCACGTAACTTTAGGTGCTTTGACTATATAGCTAAATTTATTATTTTTTAATTTTTTCTTTTTTGAATAAAAATATGATACTTTAATTTTTATTTAGAAAAAGAAATTTTAAAAAATAATAATTTTAGCTATGTAGTCAAAACACCTAAATTTACGTGCAGAAAAGTCAAATGCCTTATATAATGGACCGGAGGGAGTATAGTTTAACAACAGTCAACAAGTTGCAAGTTATATCAGAGTCATTAATATCACAATAGTGCAATATTCTCCCCTCCGATAGAATGATTATGGATTCTGAACATAAAATCTGGACCAAAAAAATCCAATGAACATGCCTAGTTAAGCCCTTTGTTAAAATGTCAGTCAGTTGGGAAGAACTCCAGGAAAGTAAAGAGGATCAACTGAGCTTGAACTTGTTGCTTAATTTCCACCAACCTTTCCTGTCCTTTGTTTTCCGATTACTGACCTTACTTGTTTCATATCTAACAACTCTTGTTGTGAAGATGTAAGTACACTCTTCTTTGCTCAAGCCTTAAAAATTTTATGATCCATTTCCACGTTAATAAATATATTCCACACTTCTTGTCATCAAGTAGTGTTCCACAAATATGTTATGAACAAGCGTACTAGTTTATTTGGTCATTGTTTAATTCAAGATGCAAGTATAAGAAACAAATGAAGATTCGGTGTGGGTGGTAGATGATTATATATTGTTTAAAAGATTCACGATCCAGTGCACAAGTGTTTGCATTGCTTAAGATCCTCTGGTTCAATAACAGTCCCCCTAATATTGCTATCAAAGTTAGAGTCGGTGGTTAAACAAGGGCAGCGCAACAATCACAAAATGCCGGGCATTGCCTGAATTCACATGTAGTGCTGTATTAAACTTGAGGTGCTTTAAGTTTCATAAACTGGGTTATCAAGAGGGATCGTCCAAAGTTGATAAAGGACGGGCAAAAGACGACTCTGCAAGCTCAAGGACGTTTGCAGATTCAGTGAAGCTGGTTCATGGTGAAGTCTCATTGATACAAATTTATAGTAAGGTATAGTGTTTAGTTCCTGATGCAACACGTACTTTTCACATGACTTGCAATAAAGATGGTTTAGCAAAAAAAAAAAAACAACGATGGCTTCACATCACATGACATAGTTTCTGGAAAATATTGCCCAGTGTCAAGTTGAGGGGATTCTTTTAGTGAGAATGAATCTTCATTGGATTCCTACTTGATCAAGAAACTACATTTACTTGGCGTTATTGTATTTACTTGGCTGGTTAGATTAATAGTGCAGTCAACCATCAAGAAACCAAATACAATAACGCGGTGATCAAGAAATCAAACAAGAACAAGTTCCACTAGTAATATTGGACATTTGATAAACATGCATGCAACATTGAGGACAATTAAATGTGTTTACCATGGCCTAAACAAGAAAATCAAGAAACTAAATGCAGTTAACACTATGATCAAGAAAACAAACAAAAAGGATCAGTAATATACCTGATGCAGGACTGATAAAGATCAAGTTCTTTAACCAAGGCAAACTTGACATATGGTTGTTTTCTTTTTTGAATAATTAGGCTTATATGACTTATAAATGAGAATCTATTAAAACAAATCTTGGTTTGAGCGAGAATCGAATTCACGAACTGGGACGACAAGAAATAAGTTCTTTAACACTTGAGTTATCTCAAGTACAAACTTTGATTTCACAACAAACTTTGCTGGTACAAATAACCCATGAGCTCGACATTTGGTTGTTTAAGATCACAAACTTTGTTGTTTGTTGTCCAAGTCTTTTAGAAGTGAAATACATTTTTAATAAGAAAACATACTTAAATTTGTAATTTATTTTAATAGATTTTCCTGCCTTGCAAAGATTGTGCACCAAGGAGGTGTAGGTGCAGTATGACCAGCTTTACACAGTCTATCAACTAAGCAATTGTAATTTGTAAGCAACCAAGTTCGAGTCAAACAATCTTCATATTATTCAGATGGCTTAGGACCTCTTTGAAATTACCAGCTTCACGTAACCCATCAATAATAATTGTGTGTGTATACTTGTCACATTCCAAACCTTCTTCTATCTTGTCTAACAGCTGATAGACATGTTCCAATTTGCTCGCTTTACAATCTATACTCTATATTAATGTGCAAAATCATGTTTTAACGGTAAACAATAGTATCAAATTACCAAAAGTACCAAATTTGGTTATCACTTAACTCGGGGTTCGATACCTTCCAACTACATAATTATACAAGATTTATTATTTAATTTAATTTCACCCCATGTTCGATTTCCTATAAGGGGTTCGATTAAGGGGTTTGACGGTTATCACTTAACTCGGGGTTCGATTCTTTCCAACTACATAATTATACAAGATTTATTATTTAATTTAATTTCTTTAATTTCATCGCGTGTTCGATTTCCTATAAGAGGTTCAATTCCTGACATAATTATAAAGATTTATTTACTTTAATTTTTTTGACTTTATCTCGGATTTGATTCTTTATAACTACATAAATAATTAAATAGTATATTAATATTAATTTTTTAATCTCGACTCGTGTTCAATCTATGCACGTGTTTCGCACGAATTATCAACTAGTACAAATTAATAAGGGTGGTATACGAAACTACAT
This sequence comes from Kitagawia praeruptora, assembly GCA_037693485.1. Lineage (NCBI taxonomy): Eukaryota > Viridiplantae > Streptophyta > Magnoliopsida > Apiales > Apiaceae > Kitagawia > Kitagawia praeruptora. The sequence continues at coordinate 136,563,089 of CM075351.1, read as the reverse complement.
ATATTCAAAATAATGCCACTGGCGATCATTTTCCTTAAGCATTCATTTGCCTCATTTACCCTGCCAGCTTTAAGTAAATCAATGAGGACTGTACAGTATGCAGAGGTATTAAAGAGAATGTGTATCCTTTCCTCTTCATCTGCGAAAAAATTTCAAACCCTTCTACAAATCTCCTAGACTTGAAACAGGTTCCCATTACTGCAGTATAAGTAACAGTATGATTTTTAAAAAGGAAAATGTTAACCACAGCCCTTAGGGTTATGGTTAAGGTGTTATGTGGTAATTTTTAATTGGCTCAAGGTTGTGTCCCACTTGCAAAAAAGTATGTGCCCTCATGCCATTCACATAAATCATCCAATAAAAATTCACCACATGACAAAATTAATCCTTAAACATAGCCCTAAGGGTTGTTGTTAACAGGACCCTTTTAAAAAACTGTTTAGATTGGTTTGGTTGGAAAAAAACAGACAAAACTAATCCGTGAACTTCCTCAATTCTTCAATTAAAAATAAAAAAGTCAAAAAAATATGTTTATATGAGCAAATATTGTAAATGTACAAAGTATGTTTATATGAGTGAATATTGTAAATGTACTTTTTTTTAGCTATAAGATTTATGTTTATGGAAATTTTGGTAATTTTTAGATATTATTTTAGTGCATCTTGATTTTTGTATTTTGGGTGTTGTTTTTACACTGTGCTTCCAAGTTAGATTAACGATAAAAGTGAAAAAAAGAGGAGAGAAATTTTCAAAATTTTCTTTTCAAATCCTGCTCCCAAGTTTTTTTAGGAGAGAAGAGAAGAGATCCGGAAAGAAATTTTTAACAACTTTTTCTCCATAATATTCTTTCCAAAAATGAGATGATTTGGAGAGAAGCTCTAATTTAATCATTTAAAAAATTCCCTCCACATCCTTTTTTTCAAAACTTTCTCTTCTTTCCGCAAACTCGGGAACATACGAGAGATTATTATTTTTATTTCTCTTCTTTCACCTTCCGCAAACTCGAGAACATACGAAAGATTATTATTTTTATTTCTCTTCTTTCACCTTCTCTTCTCTTCTTTTCTTTTCTTTGTCAAAAAATCTCTGGAGCACAGTTAGTGCATATTGATGTGTTATAGGGAGAATATTGTATAACAATATTTGTGGAGGTTGTTGGATTTATGGAGCAAAATACGAATATTTTGCTATAAGAGAAATAGGGATTAGGGTTTGTGTGTATAGATATGGTTGAACTTGATAGGTGATTTTCAGGGGTGAACTGTTTCTCATCCCTATCAAGGTGCCTACGTACCCTATTTATAGGGATCAAGCCGTACGTAGTTCTTGGGCAGCAAGTTACCTAGACGGGCTAGGGTTTTAAGAGATAAGTCACGGCCCAAGCCCATTCGTTTAGGGCTGATGTGGCAATGAGTCATTGATCATATCCATGATCCATAGTTTATAGAAGGAAACCGATGGTCTCGCATGGACGAGGATGTGACCTTCCAAGCGAGGCTAGTAGAGAAGTAGCACTGACCTGGCATGCGACCTCGAGGGATCGAGTCATGCGAAGCGGACCCAAATATATAAATACTCATATGACCTCGAGGAGTCTAACTATGAGTCTTCTAGTAGAGAGTGAGATAGTGATCCCATTTCAGCTTGTAGAAGAGACCTCAATGAGAGGCGATCCCAGAGAAGGATATGTCAACGAGGCGACCCCTTATATTTGATAGAGAGCGAGGTGGCCCTGCAGTTATGTTGGGTTGATCCTAATAGTGGGCTTCTAGTGACCCAATTGCCATTTTCGAGACCCATTGTAGATTAAATGAACCATTAATTCAGCTAATTAAATCATGATAATTATTATGCCAGATTTGGGCATAACAACTACCCCCGAGTCCATGTTGTCATTGAAAATGCGATGTGGACTCAAAAATCTGATATATGGAACTGTGAAGCGAAGCTGTGACTGTATTACAGATACGATTGTTGGAAACGCCGCGACCCCCCCCCCCACAGAATTTGAAAGGGTTAACAGTTGTCATGTCTCGAGATGTGTGTTGAACGGCTGAGATCTTGACACGTGTCCCACGACCTCTCTCCTGATGGCTATATATACGCCTGTCACAATCATTTCCTTTTTCATTCTAACAAACACATTGTTGAAGTGCTGTCAGTTTGCTCCAAGATCAAAAGCAAGAAATTTCGAGTTCAATCACAAGCGATCTCCAAATTCTTCAGATTTCTTCAACCTTTCTCCAGAAAAGTGAGTCTTCATCCTTCCTTGATATTTAATTTGTTCATATTCATCATAATTGCATATTTAGATAACTTTGATTGTATGCGATGCGACCCCATTTGACTGCGATCCCACATAGCTAATTTATCCTTGCGACCCCAGCCTCGCTTAGATAGAGTACCGATCCCTTGTTAGTAAAACATAACACGTTCCTTCATTAGAATAACAATCCCATTTAGAGCTCGTGAGCGATGTGAGGACACGTAGAGCCCTTCTATCGTATTATTCTTTTCTCCCTTTATTCCCTTTTGATTTCTGTAAGGGCACACACTTAATTCTTCACATTCTTTTCAGATGTCGAACAACGATAGCTCAAGGACGCCATCTCCACTCCCAAGCATGCATATTAGCGAGGCGGTAGCTGCTAATATTGCGAGAGCTACGAGCACGAGTGAAAGCTCATTCAAGTTATACTTCGATCCCTTGTGGTCAAATGAAGAATATACCAGAGAGGTACCCTTAACTTCATGGCGAACAAAGCATGCCTCAAGCTCGCGAGATCGATCCCTAGATGTTCTCCCAGCCCAAGATGAGCCTCAGATTGAAATGACGGATACTGAACAAGAGATAGAAGCATTGAAGAGAAAGGGAGAGGAGTTTAGCTCGCAGGTAGCACAAATCCTTGCTAAAATGCCTCCTACACAAGTCAATTCACCCATTGTCTTAAGTGATTCTCCAGTAGACTCATTAGGCGAGGCCTACTATGATATCGAAGGGGGAGCAGACAACGAGGCCAACTCCGACGATGATGACTACGAGGAGCCTTCCTCAGATGACGGGGGCCTTGACGAGGTGTCAAGAGTTGTTAATTTCAAAGATTATGATTACATTCCCGAGGCATCGCCAGAGCCTTATATACCAACCCCTCAACCGGAGCTAGAGGGGGTCATATATGTGAACGGGCCTCGTCCTGAGGATATTGAGCCTGGCTCGAAGGTGAAGCCGGGTGAACCTCGCATCCTTGCGTGCCGAGACATGTCTTCAACTTTGACAAAGAAGACAATTAGAGAAGGGGTCGAGATATTTTGACCTGAAGGTAAAATTATCCTTCCAAAGAGAAGAATGCGATGATATCGCTTCAACAATGAAGAGAATTATGGCAGAGTCCCAAGGATGGTATTAACGGTCCCTCTAATGAAGATAGGCGTCTCCTCGCCCTTCCATCCCTTCATTAATGACGTTTGTGAGACCTATTTTCTGGCCCCTATCCAAATACGTACAAATGGGTACAGAGCCATGATCGCTCTTTACATTCTTTATCACAAAATTGGATATCCACCCATGGATGCGAGGACTATGGGCTATTTCCTTCAATTGAAGCGATGTGGGGCCAAGGATTTTGGATATGTTTACTTTTCCGTATGGCCAGAGTTCAACAAGAAAAATCTCCTTCCTGGGGCTATAAGTAATGCCGGCTCGTGGAAGGAGCCGTTCTTGTATATTCACGAGGTTCCCTGAGTCAAAACGAGTTTCAACTATCTGCCTGGTGAGTTATTTATCCAGATCGTATTCTTTCATCTTTTCAAATAATTCGAAATTAACAACCCTCTTGGCATCACAGTTGGTCCAGTCCGCACCGTTTTAAAAGGTGACGAGAAGAAACGAGCCGACGAGGTGCTGACAAAATCCACCAAGGAAGAGAGAAATATCAGGACCCTTCTTTCCTTGGAAAACCTGATTGAGTGTAGATTCCTCAAGGAGGGAGTAGGGTCCACCCCTGAAGTGGGGCCGTCATCTGCGAAGCGGTCCTCGCGGAAGAGGAAATTACACGAGGAGGCCTCGTCTTCCCATATAGAGATAATATAGAAGAGGGTATACCTCTAATAGCAATAGAACCTAGGACCGTACCACTTATATATTTATATAAATTCATCATTCTTGTCTTCGCATATATTCTATTGTACCGCACTAATCTGTTTTTAACTTGTCCTCTTTTCTTTGTACAGGCATGTCAAACAAAACTGGTCAAATTCCTCCCTTCCTCCAACCAGGTGCCAAGAAAAATCCAGCTTCGAAGGCAGCCTCTACACTAAAGGTGATCAATGATCCGCCTCCCCAAACCAGCCTCGCTGGAAATCAAAGTCTAGACCTTGTTGAACAAACCCCTCTCAAGCGGGCAAGAAAGGATGGACAAACAGACGGGCTTTCCCAACTACCTTCTGGGGTCGTTGCTGCTACCCCCTCTCAGCATCTGTTTGCGGCGTTGGGAGAAAAGTATACGAAGGAAGCTGAGACTTCCAGCTGGTGGAAGGTGATAAGTGGATTTTATATCCACTTGGAGCATTCTAAATCGGCTTAAATTGATTGTCTTGGACTCAAGTTTCTTGTAGTTTTGATGTGTTTTGCTTAGTTGTGCAGATTTACAAGAATGTTGATTATGGTGGATTCTTTAATCGTTTTTGGAGATTTATTTGATTAAAATTCGGATTTTCCGGGAAGGCTGCACAGCTTACACTGTTTTGGCCATATCTGGAGTTCTAGAAGTCCGTTTTCAGCGATCTTACTGCCCACGCGAAGGTTGGGAGATTTTCTACAACATGGAACAGGTTCTACAAGAGCAAGTTGCGCATGGTGGGGGCAGGAAGCACGACAAACAGACTGTTGGAAGCAGTGAAATTACTATTTTGCCCTTTTCAAGTTCTAATTGTATTTCGGGCAGTTTTTACAACCTTACTTGAATTCTAATTGTATTAGAAGGTAATTTCTTGCTGGGCAAGAATTCTATAGCCTATTTAAACACATCTTAGCCTTGTAAATTATTATCGCTTTATTATTATATCATAGCTTAGATCTGCAAAGGAGAACTTTTACTTTCTTTGAAGATTACAGGTTTTTCTCTTTTCTTATAATTATGTGTTCAATTTATAATTCTTGTTTTGTTAATTCAATTATGAGTGAGTAGATTATTAATCTAGGGTTAAGTAGAACCCTAGTTATGGTTGATGTGTGAATTTCCAATTCCCCCAATTTGTTTGTTTAATTGCTCTTGCTTATTGAGTTGTTTAAATTAACAATTACAAATCAGACGTGATTATGTGTATTGTTTGAACCAATATCTAATTATCAGCAAGAGTTGGATTTAGATGGTTGTGATTTATCCAATAAGAACATGAAATTCTCCATGAGAATAGGTAGAATGGATTGTTAGGAAATTAGGGTGCTGTGATTAATGTCTCTAAATTGCATGATACCATGAGAATAGGTTTGATTGTATTTTAAGAGAAGCCATTAATACTCGAGAGGGGTTATTGGTATTTATAGGGCGCATCTTTCCTTTTGAGTAATATATCTGATTAATTGGGGAGGAAATTCACGATTACATTAATTCATGCTAGTGGGGATACTTAATTCTGGATGCTTTTAGTTAATTGATAAATACAAACACAATTCTCTTTAGTATAAAATTAGTTTAATAATTTCTCAAAATCTATTGTGTTACTTGCTTAGCCGAATTAAATCATAAATAACTGGTGATTGATACGTTTGTCTCTGTGGGATCGACTCTGACTTACCCTACTACATAGTTAGAAGGATTTGTTAGATATTATTATTTGATAGGCACGCGACAACCTTGTCAGAAGGCGACCCCAGAGGAAAATGCCAATGCTCTGACAAGGTGCCTCGCAGAAGCTTTCATTCGCCAGGTTGCGCATACCAAGAATTTTTTCCAACTTGACAAGAAAAACAAGGTACTTGAGTTCCAAAAGGTTGAAGATAAACGATCCCTGGAGGAGACTTTCAAGAAGAAACTCTCCCAAGACACTGCTCAGATCCACACAGACCTAAAAACTGCTCGCAGGGAAAGGAATGAATTTGAAAAATCTCTCAAGGAGCTGCAACAGTCCAGCGAGGAGGCAGCCAAGAAGAAAGATGAGCAAATCACAAAACTGGAGAGCGATTTGGCTGCTGCCAAGGCCGCATTATCTACTGCTGAAGATACATTCCTGGCCAAGGGTCAAGTCACATTCATGAAGGGATTTATTCGAACAATCCCTGACTTTGACTGGGATCAACTTGGACCAGGTAATGCTGACTATACTGAACTTCTTAAGCAAGAAATCGTAGAAGAGGATGCCGCTGAAGAGGCGAGGCTCGCAGATGAGGCTAGGTTGGCAGAGGAGACGAGGCTAGCTGAAGAGGCTACCAAAGGTAATCAGGACAAGACTGCTCCATAATTTTGTGCAATTATAAGAATCTTTGAATTTGGGATACGGGCTCCCTTTTAATGCCTCGCAAGATGTAACCATATTTTTGATTAACTCTGATAACTGCAAGTCTCTTGGGATCGTTTAGCGACCCATGTTAACTTTAATTTCATCTATGTTTCCAATATTACTGCCTTTGCTCCCATGTTAATTGTCTTCATAATAGTGTTGTGTTTTTCATCAAATCTTCATGTAGATTGTCTTCGTTAGCTTAATATCTTCTTAAGTATAGATTGCTCTTTTGCTTAGATTCCTTTTGCTTGTAATAGGTAGCTTAAAGTGCGATCCGTTCCCGTGAGATCGCTAGATGCGAACTGTTGTGGGTCGCATTGTTGTAAGTAGTTTTGCTTTTCTCAGATATAGATTGTTGTCTGAACGGGAACAGCCTCGCATTGTTGTGCTGAGCTAATCCTTTAAAATGTAAAATTCTAACAAACAAACAAGTGAAGTTTGAATGCAAATTTAAATAAAAAATAATGAATGTAAACGAACTCATTTATTGCCATAGTAGGGACGAGGCCCTAAAGTTGATAAGTAGGAATGTCTCCATATAATACAAGGTAGGGGCGAGGCCCTAAAGCTGATAATTAGGGGCGAGGCCCTAAAGTCATTACATCATAAAGGGGAGGTGTCTATATGATCACTACCCCCCAATACTTTGTATGAATTTATTCATGCTAAGTAGTAGTAATAGATAGAGGCTACCAGTAACGAAGCTTTTACTGATAGTATTTTCTCAAGTGTTCCGCGTTCCAGGCTCGCGGAATAACTTTGTCCTCCATATCAGGGAGATAGTAGGTTCCCTCTGACAGAGTTGCGTAGATCTTATAGGGTCCTTCCCAATTAGCACCAAAAACTCCATGTCCCGGGACCCTAGTGTTAGGCATGACCCTTCTGAGTACTAGGTCACCTGTACGTAGGGGTCGCACCTTGACCTTTCCATTGTAGTACCTTGCGGTCCTTTGTTGGTAAGCTGCGAGGCGTAGCTGGGCCTCGCTTCTTGTTTCTTTAATCATGTCGAGGTAGAGCTTATGATTGACTTCATTAGACTCAGGGTCATAGTGTTCCCTTCTGAACGATCCCGAACCAACCTCCACTGGGACCATGGCCTCGCATCCATAGGTCAAAGAAAATGGGGTCTCTCCAGTAGTGGTCCTTGGGGTCGTGTTGTATGACCACAGGACCCTTGGTAATTCTTCAGGCCAATTACCCTTGCTTTCTTCTAGCTTCGCCTTTAAAGTATGCTTGATTATCTTGTTGATAGCCTCATTTTGGCCATTTGTCTGAGGATGGCTAACAGCTGAAAAACTTTTCTTGATCCCCAAATTCTCACAGAATTCCTTCATCTCCTTGCTGTCAAATTGTTTCCCATTATCTGATATGAGTTGATAAGGGATCCCATAGCGACACACAATTGCTCTGTATACGAAGTCCTTTAGTTTCTTGGTAGTGATTGTTGCAAGTGGCTCAGCCTCGGCCCACTTAGTGAAATAATCTACCGCCACCACTGCATACTTAAACCCCCTTTAGCCTTGGGTAATTCCCCAATTAGATCTATGCCCCACATAGCAAAGGGCCATGGGCTCGTGAGCGAGGTGAGATGAGAAACCGGTGCATTGCTGAAGTTAGCGATCCTTTGACAGGCATCGCATTTCCTTGAGAACTCAAAAGCATCTTTTTTTAGTGTGGGCCAAAAATATCCTTGACGAAGAATCTTTTGTGCCAGCGAACTACACCCCGAGTGATTTCCACATATACCTTCATGGACCTCTCTCAAGATATAGTTACATTCATCGCCATCTACACATCTTAAGAGTGGAATGTTGAATCCTCTTCGATATAGGGCCTCGTCATAAATAACATAGCGAGCAACCTGATATTTGACCTTCCTTGCTTCCTTTTTATCCTGAGGTAGTATCCCATTCTTCACATACTCCCATATAGGGGTCATCCATGTCGGTTCTGAGCTCGCAACTTCCATAATAAACTCTTCAGGGACACTAGGCTTGGTTTGAATTTCCAATAGTATAACCCCAAGTAAAGTGGCTTCGCGACGCGAGCCCAATTTTGCTAGGGCATCGGCACCTTGATTTTTTGCCCTCCTAATGAATTCCACCTTGACTTGTTTGAACGATTTCATCAATCTATGCACACATCGCAGATAGAGTTCGATTTGGGGCCCTCTGGCTTGCCAACCGCATCCAATGTGGCCTGTGACCAGCATAGAATCACTGTATGCATTAAGATTTTCAATTTTCATTTCAATCGCAAGTTTGAGGCCAATGATCAGGGCCTCGTATTTAGCTGCATTGTTAGATGCTCCAAACGTGAAATGAACTGCACTGCGTATCTTGCGACCCTCGGGAGTAACAAGTTCGATCCCTGCTCCAGCTCCTTCCTTATTAGAGGCACCATCCACATAAAGTTCCCACCACGAGGCTGAATTTTCAGTTTTGACCTCGCTACTGACCTTTTCAGGGATCGGTATGAGAGCCCAAGAGCCTTGTTCAATGTAGGGAGGAAACTCAAGTATGAAATCTGCTAGGGCCTGACCCTTTAGAGGCCCTCGTGGCTTATATTCAATGTCAAATTGACTTAGTTCCACAGTCCACTTCAAGAGCCTTCCTGATGTTTCTGGTTTGTGCATCACTTGCCTTAGAGGATAAGATGTACGAACCTCAATTTTGTGAGCCTGAAAATATTGCCTCAATTTTCGCGATGCCAATACCAGGGCATAGGCGAGTTTCTCCATATTGCTGTAGCGAGTCTCTGCATCCAACATTCTTCGACTAACATAGTAGACATGATATTGTATTTTTTCCTCCTCGCAAACTAAAGCGGCACTGATCGCATGTTCTGACACCGCGAGGTATACAATGAGTGTCTCTCCCTCACGAGGCTTGGAGAGCAGAGGTGGCGACCCCAAATGCTCCTTGATTTTTTGAAATGCCTCCTCGCACTGCGAGGTCCATTTAAAATCTTTTCCAACCTTCTTGATTGCCTTGAAGAACTCTTGGCACTTGTCCGATGATTTTGAAACAAATCTGTTAAGGGTAGCTATTCTTCCTGTGAGGCTTTGTACCTCCTTCACTTTTCTGGGCGATCTCATTTCCATTAAGGCCTTTATTTTTGATGGGTTGGCCTCGATGCCTCTGTGGTTGACAATGAACCCTAGAAATTTACCAGATTCGACCCCAAACACACACTTTTGGTGCTTGAGCTTCATTCTGTACTTCCTCAGTATGTCAAACATCTTTGCGAGGTGAGTGATGTGATCCCCAGCTTCTTTAGATTTCACCATCATGTCATCTACGTACACTTCCATTGTTTTCCCAATTTGTTTCTCGAACATCATATTAACGAGCCGTTGATAAGTGGCCCCAGCATTGAGAAGACCGAAGGGCATCCCTATATAACAGTAGAGACCCCTATCAGTGATGAACGAGGTGTGTTCCTGGTCAGGGCCATACATTGGTATTTGATTGTACCCCGAATAGGCATCCATAAAGCTAAGAAGTGCGTGCCCAGCTGTTGAATCCACCAACTGATCGATCCTTGGGATTGGGAAACTATCCTTGGGACAGTGTTTGTTGAGGTCGGTAAAATCTACACATGTTCTCCACTTTCCATTGGGCTTCTTCACAAGAACAGGGTTCGCTAGCCAGTCAGGGTAGAAAGATTCCCTAACGAGGCCGACCTCGAGGAGCCTGTCAACTTCCTCTTTTAAGTGCCTCGGCTCGCTCATCACTTATGGGTCGCCTCTTTTGCCTTATTCCTTTTTTGTTTGGATCCAAGTTAAGCTTGTGGCACATAACATTAGGATCAATCCCAATCATATCTTCATGGGACCAGGCAAACACATCCAAATTGGCTTTCAGAAAACTGACAAGCCTCTCGCGAAGCCCAGGATCGAGTTGCGACCCGACCTTCAGTACCTTGGACGGATCTTTGGCATCAACCATATTCTGGGATGTGAGGATCCAAATCAAGCTCGAATCCACGATCCGTGCTAGACTCTGCTTCATTCCTCCTCACGACTCCATTTTGTGGTAAAGCCGACATTGTTTCTGTAGCTAGGGTCGCTCCCACATGACCATATTCATCTATTATTGTAGTCTCCCGAGTTATTCCATTAGGCAGGTCCACCAAGGTTGAAGTTTCCTTGCTCTGGGCTCGTACTGCAGCTTGTTCTGGGCTCTCCTCATTATCACTAGCCTCTTCGACGATCCCCTCTTGAAGAATTAACACAGGCTGCGAGGCCTCCAACATGAGGGCCCCTGGGATCGGTTCCACCTAAATACCCAAGCCTTCAAAGTAATCATCTGGGAGTTCCTCAATTGATATTATATTGCATTCCATTTTTCCTGACACAGAGCCACCTCCCTTTTCTGCTGCCTTTAAAGCATTGTTGTAACATTCACGAGATTCATGTTGAACTTCTTTCACACAACCGACCCCATGTGGGGTGGGAAACTTCATAGAGAGATGGTAGATTGATGTCACCACCCTCATCTCTTTTAGAATAGGCCTTCCCACTATGGCATTGTAAGCAGATGGTTGATCTACTACCATGAAGTCAGCGATCTGTGTGGTGATGCAGGGCTCGTCCCCTAAAGTAATGGGAAGCTGAACGAGGCCCTTCACACTAACAGATGCTCCAGTAAACCCATAAAGGTGCCCCACCGTGGGTATGAGATCCTTATCAACGTATCCCATCTTTTTATAGACTTCGTATGTAAGAATGTTCACAGCACTTCCATTATCAACAAGGACCCTGTAGACGTTCTGGGATCCAATGCGAACTCGCACCTAGGGCTGGCAATTTTGGACCCACGACACGAACCCGACACGAACCCAACCCGCATGGGTCGGGTTCGGGTTTGCATTTTTCGGGTTCGGGTCGGTTTCGGGTTGACCCAAAACTGACCCGGAAAAATCGGGTTGGGTTCGGGTAACCCGAAACTGACCCGAAACTGACCCGAATATACATATATATATAATTATTTTTAATATATCTAATTATTTTTAATATATATATATATATTTAATATATTTTTAATATAAATATATTTTTTAATGTATATAATTATTTTTAATATATATATTTATTTAATATATATAAATATATATTTTTTAATATATATATATAATTATTTTCGGGTCGGGTTACCCGAAACCCATTCGTGTCGGGTTCGGGTTGAGTACCTGTACCCGAAACCCATTTCGGGTCGGGTTCGGGTTGAGTACCTGTACCCGAAACCCACTGTTGACCCGACCCGAACCCGACCCGAAACCCAAAATTGCCAGCCCTACTCGCACCACAAGTGCATCAGAATGGGGGTGGTGAACCCACTTTGCGTCCTCCTCAGTAAACATAATGTTTGTATCTTCGCCTTTGAACAACTTTGGGGGTCGCTCTTGTAGATGGTGCACATTAGTGAGAGGTCGCTCCTTGGCCTCGCGTGCGTATCTCTCCCTAGCTTTGTTACTTTCTCCCCCAATGTGGGGGCCTCCAATGATTACATGAATACTTCCAGCTCGCTCTTCCTTGTCTTTGCGAGGTTCATCTTGCCTCATGTGGCACAGCATGATACCCCAAACCTGGTTTAACCGAATCATTGTGATGTTTCTTTACTTCACGAACCGCCCACTCAGTTAATTTTCCCTCTCGGATCAACTGATCAATTTGCTGCTTAAGCTGCCAACAATTGTTAGTATCATGTCATGCTTGTTCATGGAAGGCACATTATTTGCTTGTGTTTGAAGTTCCTCTTGAACCCATTGGCGTGGGTCTCTTAAACACCCCTTTGTTTGCATTGACTGCATAGATGTGATCAATCGAGGCAACCAGAGGGACAAACTTGTCTTCGCTTCTTGTGGAGCGATCCCAAGGAGAGGATCGCCTTACGAAGTCACGATCCCTCCTCTTCGGGCTTGGGCTGTGATCCCGTCTTCGCCTTGGGCTCAGAGAATTCTTTCTTTTCACTCCCCTGCCTCCATTTCCACTGCTTCTTTCACTGTTTCTTTTGAGATCTGCTAGTGATTTCTCTACGCGCTTAAAGGGCTCAGCAACCCTGTGCAACTCCGAAAGTGTACCAGGGGTTTGCTCCTGTAGCTTCTCCCAGAATTTAGTTCCTTCCCTCACCCCAGCAATAAGGAAATTCTTCACAGCCTCGTCATTTGCACCTCGCATGCGTGGTACTTCAACATTGAACCTCTTGAAGTAATCATGCAGAGTTTCTCCTTCCTTCTGTTTTATGTTTGCCAATGTGGACACGGGAGGTGCATAGAGCATTGAAGATTGGAACTGTTTGATGAAGATGTCCACGAACTGTTCCCAAGAATCTATGACAACTAGGGATCCTAGTTTTGAAAACCATTGTTGGGCACTTCCCCTTAGCGAAGCTGCAAACAGCCTACACCTCGCTAACTGTGACACTTGATACACGTCCATCTCATTATTGAATCGAATAACGAACTCGGCTGGATCAGTCTCTTCATTATAGGTCATGTCAGCGTGATGACCTCGAAACACTGCAGGTAGTGGAGCAGTGCGAATTTCGTGAGTGAAGGGTGAGGAGGAGCCCATATTGCTAAAAATCCCTTTCTCATTATTCATCGCATCCAATGCCTTTTCCAACTCCTCCAGCTTGTAATCCCCGATCCTGACCTCTTTATCTCCATCCTTCTTTTCTCCAGTGCTCGCATGATGAGATTGAGTCTTCTTACGTTCCTCCTCACGGTGTTGGGACCGCTCACGAACTCGATGAGACGGGGGTCTGTCATCGCGACGATGGGACCGCTCACGCTCTCGACGAGGGGAGGGGGTCTGTTGATAAGTGGATTTATATCCACTTGGACCACTTCATATCGGCTTAAATTGGTGTACTTGGACTCAAGTTTGTCGTATTTTTTATGTGTTTTATTTAATTGTGTAGGTTTGAAGAAATGTCGATTAGGGGTGAACTTTCTGTTGTTTTTGGAGTTGATTTATGATATGGAATGCATAATGGTGTCTCAATATCAACTATCAAGAGGATTACAAGTCAACGAATTGAAGTCGGGAAGTTAGTGCAAGAAGAACGGAAGAAAAAGGATGAAAAACGAAGGAAAAATGCAGCAAGAAGAACGGAAGAAAAAGGATGAAAAACGAAGGAAAAATGCAGAAAATAAGCCGCCACCAGCAAAGGGAGCGCTGGCAGCGCGTGTAGCAGCGCAGGCTGCACTTGAACAGTGTCTGGACAGAGAAGGCAGCGTTGGCTGCGCTCCATACAGCGCTGGCTGTGCTTGGCCGGGAGAAAATTGCTGAAAAATGTCCTTATTACCCCTATTCGAATTCTAATTGTATTTTTGGTACCCAAACCTATTTCCAATTGTATTCTAGGTTGCTTTTCTTGTTGGGCAAGATATCTAGGCCTATATAAACACATCCTACCATTGTAATTGAGGGAGAACCATTACATATCAATTACTTAGGTTTATTTGTATATTTTCATACTTTGTTTTTATCATGGTTTCATCAGATCCTATGATGACGAGCGGCTCGATTATGAACTAATCGTTGTCATGGGATTCTAACGGATTTATTTATGGAGCTTTAGTATCTTGATTGCTTTAAAGATCTGTGTGTGATGTATATCTGATATCCTCGTATGGTTGTGCTTTATGAATTTAGATGCGTAGCTAACATCTAATTTGTTAATCTCTTGCGAAACGAGAGTGGATCTTGAGATTTAGAACTTGCCATGCTAGCATAGGATAGGTTGATGTTTTAACATCATGATTTGTAGCGTAAATAGAGATATTATGCTGCCCTATGTGATCTTAATAGACAACTTGTTCTTCAACCGTTATGTTTTCAAATCTTATAGAGATATAGGGTCTAAGCATAATTGGTGTCTATTCATCTTCTATCTCTTTTGTGGATGTATGTTTAGTTTGGTATTCGTATACTGAGAAGTAGCGTATACTTGTTTCGTGTTGTCTGATCAGATATCATAGCCATTGCATGTAGTGGGTAAAGGCGTCAGATCTAAGCAAAGTATTTAATGAAGTTAGGATCCCATGTTTTCTATTGCATAAGTAATTCGATTTAAATTCTCGTTAGTTAATTAATTCTTAGATTGTTAATTTGCTTTTTAGTTAATTTTAGTTACTCAAAACCCAATCTTGTTAATTGTCTTAGCAGTGAATAAAAACCATACATTGTTGCATAGGTAAATTAGCTGAAATAAAACCTAAACCAGATCTCTGTGGGAACGAACTTGACTTATATCTATATTACTTGTGACCACGTACGCTTGCGTGATTTTGTGTTAACATCTGTCATCGCGGTGATGTGACCGCTCGCGATCTCGACGAGGAGACAAAGGTCGAGAAGAGCCTTTGCTTTTATTTTTAGATCCTCCATCCTTGTTAACTTTGAGCTTCACCAACTTGAGACGGAGATCGTGCTCGCTGAGTTTCTTTCCAACTCGGTCAAAGACACTAACGGATCTTCCTTCAGATGAGGCGGGCTTCGCCTTCGACCCCTCCTTATCCATAGTAGCTTCCTCCTCGTTCCAGTCGGGGTTCGTTTGGTCTGTCACCACATCATCAAAGTCCCCAATTAGCTTCTTGGTGGGGCCCTTGCTACTTTCTACTTGATGAGTTCGATCCCCTGTCCTTGTATTCCTCTTGAAGCCTCTAGAACTATGTCGCTTCTCCATCTTAGCCATCTTTTCCTTTACCTCGATCATTTGATCACCGAGGCCTTTCAAAAATGACATGACTTCGCCAGTTAAAGCCACCGGTTGGACAGGAGGTGTTTGCTCCGTCTCAAACTCATCCTCGATCCCATCTTTACGTGCCTCGCTCTCTGGCGGATTCCACTTCTGGGGGTCATCCTTATTTCTCCTATGCGATCCCGGAGTCTCTCCTTCCCCATTTTTCTTCTTGTGTGATTTAGTCATTGTTCTCCCAATCAATGACTACCCCTCCTTCTAGCGCCAAATGTTATAGGGAGAATATTGTATAACAATATTTGTGGAGGTTGTTGGATTTATGGAGCAAAATACGGATATTTTGCTATAAGAGAAATAGGGATTAGGGTTTGTGTCTATAGATATGCCTGAACTTGATAGGTGATTTTCAGGGGTGAACTGTTTCTCATCCCTATCAAGGTGCCTACGTACCCTATTTATAGGGATCAAGCCGTACGTAGTTCTTGGGCAGCAAGTTACCTAGACGGGCTAGGGTTTTAAGAGATAAGTCACGGCCCAAGCCCATTCGTTTAGGGTTGATGTGGCAATGAGTCATTGATCAAATCCATGATCCATAGTTTATAGAAGGAAACCGATGGTCTCGCATGGACGAGGATGTGACCTTCCAAGCGAGGCTAGTAGAGAAGTAGCACTGACCTGGCATGCGACCTCGAGGGATCGAGTCATGCGAAGCGGACCCAAATATATAAATATTCATATGACCTCGAGGAGTCTAACTATGAGTCTTCTAGTAGAGAGTGAGATAGCGATCCCATTTCAGCTTGTAGAAGCGACCTCAATGAGAGGCGATCCCAGAGAGGGATATGTCAACGAGGCGACCCCTTATATTTGATAGAGAGCGAGGTGGTCCTGCAGTTATGTTGGGCTGATCCCAATAGTGGGTTTCTAGTGACCCAATTGCCATGTTCGAGACTCATTGTAGATAATGAACCATTAATTCAGCTAATTAAATCATGATAATTATTATGCCAGATTTGGGCATAACACGATGCATCGAAGATTTTGTGTGCTAAGAGATGTGTACTGAATGTACCCCTTTTGTTCTGTAAATTTAAATTTAAAATAAACATATTTGATTGTAAATTGACTGATAAATTTTTAATGTTAATATTATCATACAAAATATTTTGGGCTATTTTATGGCAATAACTAGGTGATTGATGAAATATCATAATTGATGTATGTGTGCTTATAGAACCGTGTTGGGCTGTTAGGTTAGTGTATAAGTTACGACTAAAATATAATGTTGAAAATGTGAAAAAGCACTAGTGTACTTATTTTCAAGTAAATGTGATTGTTGAAGGAAAATGTTATTTCCAGAGCATTTTCTTTATTTGCAGAGTAATATGTGTTGCATATTTTCATTGCATTTACAATATGTAACATTTTCTAACATAATAGGCGATATTGAAATAAAAAAAAATGCTCTGAAAATACCTTGTAGAATTAATCCCGAAGATTCAAGACTTGATATTTTTTAGGAAGATGACATAAAAATACATACTCCTATGTAAGTAATCCATCCGTTCCGTGTTGACAAATGTATGATATGCTTGCCTTGCGTTGCGTGCACATTTCTTCCACTTTGAAAATGAATTCAACACAACACCCCTTCTTTTACACATTTTTTAGGTATTCGTAGTTCGTACCCAAATAACTTTGGCTTAATCTCTCCTCTCTCCCTCTCTCTCCCTCAAGTCTTGTGGACTCTAATGACACTCACCCTCTCCTGAGTACAGGTAATAATATACTACTACTTTACACACCCACATACATCTTTCTTGTTTACATTAATTTGCTTGAATAAAGTTTAGATTTTTTTGTTTCTTGTTGCCTTAAATTATCAACCCTCCTGGTGTCTTGTTGATCACCAATTTTATTAGGAGTAATTAATAAATATACTCCACTTTAATGAGTGTTATGAAGGCTTGTTGTATTAGCTTCTATACTTTTTTTTTTTGTGTGCGTGAGTTGTATGCAAAGACCATGAGAATTTGAAAAGGAATCATATTCACAAATTTGGTTATGTACCCCCTTCTTGATCTTTTATTTTCTTTTTAGTTGTGCAGTCTTAAACTTTGTATAACTGTGATAATTTGATTTTACAGTTTGCTGCTCATCTCAGAACGAATCTTCTCCATATGGAAGTTATTTCTTGGCATTCTGCACCTTGTTGTCAGGCTTCTAGTTTGACAGGGATAACAGCTGACAAGAGCATAGATTGTCAAACTAGACTTTTTTCTTCAAAGAATAAAAAAAATCATCTTGATTTAGTTAAATCGAAGTGGGTGTCTTCAAGATATCCTCAAGGCCATTATGGATCAATGAGTAAAAAAATAAATCGAGTTTCTAGAGTACACTGTTCTCTTGACGGTGTTCAGAATGCTGATTCGGGCAATTTTATAGATGAGTACGGTACATATGTGACTGATAGCGGAAAAGATGTACGTAAGGCTGTGATTCCAGGTCTTCCGGATGAAGATAGTGGTGCCACTATCAACCGCCGTTTCTGGGAATGGAAGCCCAATTTAAAAGTTTATTACGAAACATCAGGTTCTGAGAACATTAATTCCCCACCAGTGCTCTTTCTTCCTGGTTTTGGTGTTGGTTCATTTCATTACGAAAAGCAGCTCAAGGATTTAGGTCGTGATTATAGAGTTTGGGCGTTGGATTTTCTTGGACAGGGCATGTCACTGCCAGATGTAGATCCTACTCCGCAGTTGAACAATGGTGGTGAACCAGACAAGGAACATTCTCTGTGGGGTTTTGGCAATGAAACTGAACCTTGGGCCAATCAGCTTGTCTATTCCATTGATTTGTGGCAGGAGCAAGTTCGCTACTTTATAGAAGAGGTAAGCTTTCCCTACTGCAAGTTGTGAGTCTAATGCACCAGTTCTAAAATCATCCATCTAAATCATATGTAGAGTTTTGTTTGTGTTTACTCAGAACATGCACTATGTCTTATTTTCACAAAAGGAACAGTTGATGCATCCATTAGACGTGCAAATGTGTAATTGATACATTCTGCTTTTTCAGCAATTTTTTATGGCTCAATGCTTCTTGAAAATTCCTTCAAGCCTATACTTACCATCTTATGTACTTTACGATATCTACAACAGTCTGTTTGCTCTATCCTTCTCTGCTTCCTTCATGACTTGATGACAAAGTTAAACCTGCTAGCTACGCTATACCTACACAAATATGAAAAGCTTGTCGGTCTTTCTTCCAGTACTCAATTTCAAATTGAATCTTAGAGTAGGTTGCCAAACTGCCCGCCAACGGAATATAATAGTCGTACATCAAACTTGATGAAAGGTGATAGAAACAACCTTTAAGCTCATTTAAAACTTCCCAGGAACCTAGCATAGTCATAATGCCTGAAATTACACAAAACCTCAACAGCCAAGGAAAAGTAAGTTGTATTATTCCAATGGACACGTTTGCCCAGCCATGTTGTGATCTTTAAAATAAGAATTGTGGAACCCTCTCTTCCACTGGAATCAGAAGTGTGCCTTTACAGTGTTAAGTGCCTGCTTCAAAACAATTTCTACTTCTACTTCTTTTCTACTTCTTTTTTGTTTGTGGTAGGGGCAATGTGGGATAAATTTGTCAAATTTCTTGTGTCACCTTGCTTTTCGTATGTTAGTTGGTGTTTTCAATGTTATCTCCTGAATTTTCTAATCTTTATAACAGTTATTAAGTTATTATTATTTAAATTGTGGATCTACTTGTTTCAAGTGAATTCTTAATGGCACTCTGGAATTATGTTTTCCACCACCTTACACATGGATAAGGTGCTTGTAAAAGGAAAGCATCTTCTAGCATTACACATGATCCTGAAGTACTTATTACATAAACATTTTAATTCTTTAATGTGACCTCTGCGTGCCTGAGCTCTGATACCAAGTTAAGTAACCAACTCATCTTAAACCTTAAGGTGTTAGAGGGAGGCCTTATATGGATTTTATATTATATGTTCACACTATACCTCATATTAGCGACCAAAAACAAGCTACTTCTTATTTGAAATTTAGTGTTTGCTTGCAAAAGTTCTAAATATGTAGAAGTACAAACATGAAGTAAAACTTCAGTGGCTAGTGAATCAGTACTGTGTTGCTTTCTAGTTGCTAGTGATGACACTCCTTACTTCCAATACAATCGCTTCCATAAATAACGTTAGCATCTTGTAGAGCTATGGAAAGCATGCATTCTTGGCCATTCTCTAATGGATATATACTTTATTACATGTCTATAACTATCTGTCAGTAATCTCAAAATTATTACCAAAAGTGTGATATCCATATGGTCGTTCTGCGTAGGATGACATTAAATTGAAAAGTGAGATGTCTTTCTACGTATCTAGATATGAAAATTGGATCAAAATCATTACAAAATGTTAAGATCTTGATCTTACAGATTTGTATTCTTTTTTGTTTAAAACTATGACTGCAAAATTATATAAACTATACATGTTTTGACAATGTTATCTGCTGTCATGTAACATGTATACAACAAGATATGAACATGAGGCATAGTTTTCCTTTTATTTCACTTGGTCAACCTTGGAACCATAGTTAAGGATTTTATATTCGGGCTTCTAATTGCACCTAGCTAGCATGTGTATATATTTATATTGTTTTTTTGCTAAGTAGTATGTGTATATTTAATTACTGTATTATGCGGTTGCAGGTCGTTAAAGAGCCAGTTTATCTTGCGGGAAACTCACTTGGAGGATTTGTTGCACTTTCCTTTGCTGCATGCAATCCTCAATTGGTGAAGGGTGTTACATTGCTTAATGCAACACCATTTTGGGGTTTTGTCCCCAATCCCAAAAGATCTCCAAGACTGTCAAAAGTGTTTCCATGGGCGGGGACATTTCCACTTCCTGCAAATGTTAGAAAGCTTGTACAAATTGTGTAAGCTTCACAATTAATAACTTAGTACTCTTTCATAAATAAATAAAAAATTGAATTGTGTAAGCTGTTAGAATGTCCCTCTTGATTGGCTTGAAGCTATTTATTATCTGGATTGCCCGTGTTATGCATCTTCTAATCTTCTTTTGGTTCCAGTTGGGAAAAAGTAAGTGACCCTACAAGTATTGCGGGAATTTTGAAGCAAGTCTATGCAGATCATTCAACAGATGTTGATAAAGTGTTTGACCGTATAATGGAGACAACACGACATCCGGCGGCTGCTGCTTCATTAGCTTCAATCATGTTTGCTCCTCAAGGACAACTATCTTTCGGGGATTCTTTAAAAAGGTTTAAATATACAAAATATAATACACTATTATCTGAAATGCTCATTTTTTGGTAGAAATTAAAGACTTGCTTCTGTCTTCTTCTTTAGATGTCAAATGAGCAATGTACCTATCTGTCTTGTGTATGGGAAAGAAGACCCTTGGGTGCAGCCAATATGGGGTCTGCGGGTGAAATGGCAGCTTCCTGAAGCTCCTTATTATCAGATTAGCCCTGCTGGTCATTGTCCTCATGATGAAGTTCCTGAGGTAATTTAGCAGAACTCTAAACTTTCTACGAAATTCATTAACACGCCACACAAAAAACATGTAAAAAGGAGTTGGGATACATGACTATAACAATTATAAGTTCATGGAACAATTGAATGCGGTACTTATCCTGAATATTTGTTATATTTACCTTGGAGTGTGAACCATGAAATCAAGATTGTTGTGAATGGTTTGAAGTTCTAAACAAATGTTTAATTTTGTTTTGTAAAAATTGAAGAGGCCAAGTATAAAAAAAATTCACTTCTCTTATATCTAAAGTTACTTGGGACCTGAGTAAGTTCTTAGTTTACTTCGATACAGATAATTCTCAAGGAACTTGGCAAAAAAAAAAAGAGATAATTCTCAAGAAAGTTTGAGAAGTGCAAAAATCTAAAGGAAAAATTTTTGACCAAGCACTTCACTCTAAGATATAAAAACATAAGTGTTATCAGATGTAGTGTATTACTGTCACAATTTTTGTAGTTTTACAATTCAAATGTAGTGTATTACTCCAATTATTTTTGTAGTTTTACAATTGATCTATTATACAGACAATGTTTACTTTTTTGTAGTAATGTGATATTTGTAAGGAATCTGTAGTGAATAAATTCTAACATAGAGTACATATTTACATTTAAAAAGGAAGACCATTGGGAGATAGTAAATTTTATTCAAAAGACTTTATATAATTTGAAATTGGAGGCCGGTCGAGGCACTTCTTATGTATAGGATAGATAGATTGTTACCTCATAGGAAGCTTACCTTCCCCTTGGGATTTTTTTCTCGTAATAGATTAAATAAACTGAAGCACTTTTTGCTCCAATGGGCATTGGCCTTTTTCTCCCATTTGATTTTTTCGTGGTTCCGATTTCCACTTTTAGATGAGTCATATAGACCATTGGTTACATGATGCTGTCATTCCTCATGACTGATGTGTATGTATTGCAGTACTGGGGCTTTTCTGGATCAGAATTAGAGACCAGCCGGTCCTAGTTTGTTTGAGTTTTACAGACTTGCAGGCTAGCAATGCTATATATGTCAACATATATGACCCAAGTATTATATTGCAGAAATGAGTTGAGTGAATGTAACTAAATGGGTTTATGATAAATAATTCATCCGTTAAGGTTTGGATTAAATGAAACAAATCATACCTAAAATAAGACAGAAAGTGTCTGAATGGTTCACCCCAGTATTTTCATTTCAATGATTCTGCAATCTTAACCACACATCATGGACCATTTATAGTGGTTGCACACCTATAAAACCCTAACCTAATGGCCTATTTGGTTGCAAGATTAGCGTCGACATATGTGAAAAGTGGGTAGTCTTAGATTATGTTCATTCCAAAGTTATTGATAGAACCAATAAGATCAACTTGATCGAGCGCTATTATAGCTCAACAAACTACTAAGCTACCGACATCATCATTCTTTTTGTTTATCTTTTTTTCCTGTGTTATGTGGCACAAGCTTATGGATTCTTCTCTGTAAATATTTAATGAAGTCAAATCAATACAAATTAGCGGTGGCAATTCGAGCTTCTAGTGGTGCTGTGGTTCATAAATGTGTCATATTCGGGTTAATATAGTTGTGTCGGTCATTTTTAGGGAGTCAGGTTGTGGGTTCTTAACTTGTTTCAAGTCTCTTTTAGCTTCAGTTTTGAACTTTGACCTTTTTTGAACTCTGGTGTACAGGTAGTCAATTATCTACTGCGAGGTTGGATCAAAAACCTGGAGTCTCAGGGTTCTGTTGTGATGCCTCTGCTTGAGAACCATGACAGTTTTGAGCATGATACAGCCGCGGAATTGGAATTTCTTAGACAAGGATCGAAAAGAACCGTGAAGGTGCGGCTTTATGTGTCTGACTTCTCTCTGTGGGATCAGATTAGCTCTTTTATCAACAGTCGCATAAAAGATATAAAAATGAAGTTCCGGTAGTATATCGTAATGTGCTAAGGCCTTGCTTTGAGTTGTATTCTGGAAATGTAATGTATGAGAAAAGGAATTAGTTTGACCCATGCATTGTATAATTGTAAAATATGTAGTACCAGTATAGTAATGTAATGTAGAATAGACTGTAGCATTTACATGATGCAAAAATGGAATAGCACAGTAAGAATGAAAAAAACTAGTTTTAGTCGAAGTTGTAGATTATGCTCTCCTGATATTTATTAAATGTGCTCTTTTTTCTTTAATCATTAGATTTTCCTGTGAAAATATACTCTAGACAATACTACTTAATTCTTTAACAATATTTACAATAATTCTCAGAAGGAAAAATCTAAAGAAAAGACAATGGTTAGCTTCTATTCTAGCTTGAGTGGAAAGTTGAAACTGAAAAGTAATTGCCAAAAGTGAAATATTTATATTTTCTGCAGATGAAAATATTTATATAGAAATGAAAGCCGAGAGGCACTTCCCGAAGATTACACAGTTGCTAACCATACGCAGCAAATAAGAGCAAAACCCACAAGACACAGACATAGAACAACAAAAACAACCGAGCTCTACCCGATCTCTTGGTTACAGTAAACAAGTCTGAGAATATAAGTTTCAGCAGAGATAAATGTGTATATGAGTAATGGTTCCAGTAACATATGAACTCACAACAAGAAGCAAAGATAAAGACACAGGAGTGCGAATCTTCAAAAGCATCAGGTGGGCAGCTATCATTTGCAAGCATGGTATGCCAAAATTTCCATACAAGTTAAAAATCAACAATCTCGAAATACTTTAGAATGTATCGGAGTTGGAACTGATTCTGAACCTTTTTTTTTCTCTCGCATGATCCTTGGTAAAATAAGAATCAAGACACCACTGGTTTGTCAACTGGGTGTACCAATTATTTCTTTACTAGAATCGTCCTATATGTAGAAAGTTGGTAATTTAGTGGGGGATTGTACCTGGCAGCATAGCTCATCCAATCATGCTCTTGCTACTCAGTTTTCGACATATATGTGCTAAGACTCCCTTCCAAGCCCATGACTGCATTCTTTGGGAGGATTTAAAAGTAAACCGAGTCGACATTGCTGCTATTTGGAGTTCCATTAGAGCTACTGGTGTAACCTCACTATGGACCAACATGGTTTGGCATAATTGTTATGTCCCAAAATTCTCAGACTTAGCATGGTTAGTGATGAAGCAGCGCCTTCTCACGTGGCAGGATGATACGGTTATTCTGTACCAGTACGTATTCTCTGTACGCAAGCTAATGAATCTACTATGATCATTTTTCAATTTTTCTTGGCAACAGTTCTTGAATGGTGAATTTATTGGTGAGGGTATTGATAACACTCGAAGGGATGTCTCCTATCTTTTCTTGCAGCTGCTTTGCCATAAGTGACGTTGCTCCTCTTTGCCAAAATAGATGTATTTCTTTTAAAATAACTGAAACTGTTTTTCATAAGCTACAATACATGGCAAAAGTTTTTTTTTTTTTTTTTTGACGAACAAGAAATATATTACTCAAATAAATCCTCCATACAAATAGATTGAAGATCAACAGGGACAGACCCCCTGTCAAAAACTCGACCCGGAAAGGAACATGACTGTCTCGCTATGAAGTGAGCTGTCATGTTGGCGGATCGTTTAACAAAAAACAACTCAATGTTTAATTCAGCGAGTAATCTACGACACTCCGCAACTATGTCACCAAATGGAGAAACCATTGCAATTTTGCTGCGGATTGCCTGAATAACTCCCAAACAGTCGGATTCGATCACAGCTTCCCTCCATCCAACCTCCTTTGTCCAGCTTAGAGCCTCTTTCACCGCCATGATCTCTGCAAATTCTGGACTTACTCGACCCTCATACACCTCTGAGCGACCCAAAATGACTCCCCCCTCATCATTTCTAGCCAGCAAACCTATCCCATATTTAGAGCTTTCCTTAAACAAAGCTGCATCGACCGATATCTTAACTGTATTCAGTTTAGGTTTCACCCAAGAAATAGCTCCGTCACCCGGGATGATGTCCCTGTACAGAGTCCTAGTTGAACACACTTGGGCTGCTTTCCAATCTGTAAGATACTGCCTAGCCAAACACACAACATTGTTTATAGAATTCTTCTTGTTGTTCCAAACAGCTTGATTCCTGGATTGCCATATGCTCCAGCACATAGTGACTATCTCTCCATGATCTTCCATTTTAGAGCTATCCAACATACCCTTTAACCACCCGTCAAACGAATCAACTGATACATTCTGGTTCGAAAACCGTCTCTGACTCCAGCAACTCGCAGCAAACGAACACCTAACCAGAGCATGCATTATAGTCTCCTCTTCCCCCTTACAAATTGGACATGTTGATGATACTTGCACCCTTTTAACCCTCAAATTTACACACGTTGGTAAGCAGTGATTTAAAGCACGCCATATAAGGTTCAACACCTTTGGGGGAGCTTTAATTCTCCATATTCTCTTCCATAACGTGTTACTTTCACCTGCAAAACCTGCTTCTTTCTGGGCTCTAATTAACCGATAAGCACTCCGAACCGTATACAGACCCGTCATGTCCTCGTTCCAATACAAAATGTCCTTATCCCTGTCACCACCATACTGAGTATTATAGATACAATTCTGATCTCGATGGTTGAATAAATCCTGCAAAATTTCCATATCCCAATGCTGACCATCCTCCGTTCTAAGCGAATGCACAGTTGCCTTCTCTAACCCCTGTAATTCAGTCGTGATGTATGGGTTAGACTCATTCTGTAGCCATGGTTGGTTCATGATCGTGATATCTTTTCCATTTCCAACTTTCCAACGAGCTCCTGCACTAACTACATGCCTAGCCTCCCAAATGCTCCTCCATATGAAACTAGGGTTACTTCCTAACTTTGATTGGAGAAACTGACAGTCTGCAAAATATCTAGCTTTGTATAGCTTGGTAGATAATCTATTGGGCTCAGTTAAGAATCTCCAAGCTTGTTTACCGAGCAAAGCAAGATTGAAACTGTTAAAATCTCTAAAACTTAAGCCACCGAACCTCTTATGTTTACTCAACTTCTCCCAATTCATCCAATGAATTCCAGTTTTTCCAGAATCCTTTGACCCCCACCAGTATCTCGCGATTTTACACTCAAAATCTTTTGTTATTACGGATGGGAGTAAGAACAAGTTCATAGCATAAATAGGAATAGCTTGCGCCACACCTTTAATTAGCACTTCCTTGCCAGCTTGGTTTATCCATCTTTCCTTCCAAGAGTACATTCGCTGCTGCATTTTATCTTTGAGATAAGCAAACGCCCTTCTTTTATTTCTCCCTATCATATTAGAGCATCTCCAAGAGACTCTTTATTCTAGCTCTTAACTCAAAATTTGAGGAGAGAGAACAAAAATATAGCTCCAAGAGACTTTTAGTGGCTCTTAAAAACACTAAGAGCTTCTTCTCTCTCCTCTCTTTTAAGAGCAACTAGTAGCTCTTAACTTATATTTTATTAATAAAAAATTGATACTTCTCTCTCCTTTATTGAATGTTTGTACTAGTGGAAATGAAATATGTATAAAATATAAAATAAAGAGCAATTATAGGGAGTATTGTTGGAGTTGACACACAAATCAATGTATTAACTTGCTAAGAGCTTAATTGTTTATAATATATTTAGGAGTAAGCTAGGAGACTCTTGGAGATGCTCTTAGGTAAGCCAAGGTACTTTGCTCCCTCTACCGACTCTCTCATCTGAAGCACCTGACAAACAATTCCTCTATTACCTCGATCAACATTTGCACTGAAGCCAACTGACGATTTTTCAAGGTTCACCTGCTGCCCTGAAGCCTCCTCGTAAGTCCTCGTGTTTAACGTAAATTTTCACTTACAAAAAAGAATCAATCTCAAAAAGTGGAAGATTGCACAACTCAAACCGACTAAAACAAAATTTGAAATAACACGACCAAATTTTATTAATCCGAAGTGCGAACATAATGAACAAACACTCAATCATATCTGCTTGTTAATAAAATCTGGAAGGGGCACAAGGTCAAAAAACCTTCAGTACTGGGCATATTTATCTTGCTAAAATTATCATCTCACTTTCAGACAATACTAGAAAGTCCAAATTTCCAAACAAACCATTTTTAATTAAGTTTCAAAAAAACTACAGGATTGTTACAACAAATACAAGATTACCACCACATATAAAATATTATCATGATATGATTTGCAAAAGTACAGCTGGTCCAAAGCAATCAGCATCATTTAACAACAAAAAAAAAATCATGTGTATCTATTGAAGAAAACCATGTTCTATATTTTCCACATACAAATTTCATATTAATCACCAAAAAGTCCAAACCTCTTATAACTATATTTTCTAAACATAGTGAAAAAAAAAAAATTAATACAGAGAATTAAGAGATCAGTGAAAAAAGTCCATCACAAAATCTAAAGGCGGCAGTCCTGTTTACATTGTCGGAGCCTTCAGTGTACTGATAAAACCCTAGATCTCTGAATGAAAGCAGACCAATACTTGAAAGGATACCCAAATACTTTTTATCTAACATTCTGCCTAGTCTTGATCATTCTCTTCAGTGTCGATAACCAGAAGTTACATTCATCCCAGTCACTTGTCGTGAGAAGTACCTACATCCAACAATAAGCAAAAATATCACCCATTCAATTAGATCTATATGTAAGTTACTTTACCATGACTTGGTGAATTATTAGAAAGAGTACCTGGATTTGGAGGGCCGTACTAAAATCGCCATTATCCAAAGCCTGACAGAGCTGTACAAGTTTTTCAACAGCATTTTTAGATATGTCGTTACTGTTTAGTTTTGCAAACAAAGCACCAATTTTCTTCGAGTTGTCATCTATTTCACGCTTCTTAGCAGGATTCGCTCGAGGGCCTCCCAATGCTTCTGATGTCTCATTGAAAAGTCTGGTCAAAGTTGTAATAACAGGCCTCTGCGAAGCTGGAGCACGAGATGACAAAGCACAAAATATGAACATTCAAACCAATTGGATTACTGTTGAAGAGAAAGCACCTAGCTTACTTAGAAGTTGTATTTAATTTTTCCGAATATAAAGCTGTAATGCTACCCTTTCCATATTATAATTTTTCAGAAGATATTATATTGCTGTTTTTGCTTTACTTCTTTTAGGGCTAAGGTCAGATATTATCTCCACACCTCAAATTAATGAAATGACAGGAACTTCACATATCCATCAATACTTCAATATCTATTGTAATTAAATACTAGTGATAGATCTTGAAATTATTTAGGAGCATCTCACAAAAATGATAAATAATAAAGTGATAGATCTTAATATAATTTAGGTACATCTCACCAAAATGAATCAACCTTCAAGTCTTAAACATTTCATCAAGCCCAAAATAAAACTAACCAACTCTCTGTTGCTAGACAGTGAGATTCCCTTATTACCATGCTACTAAAACATTCCAATAAAGCACAAATTTTTTTCAATAGTTGTGTGACAGATTCTAGATTATCTTATCATGAATCAAAATGAAAATTCAACCAAAATTTAACAAATTAACGTAGTAATATATCTGCTGTACGAAAATCCCAGTGATTATGGGGGAACAATATCTTAACAATAATAGTATTACTTATTTTAATTGACATGTTGCTGTGTTGGAAAAATACATTTTCAGTTTGATTACTTTTACAACTCAACTTCCAAAAAAGGTTTCATAAACAAATTAGAAGGATTTACACTTCCCATCCAAATAAAGAAATTAGTGTCTGATCATAAAAAACTTGTTATCACAAAATATGCAGTCAATAATTTTAAGATTACAAGTAAACAGTTCATGCAAAATTTTCTCCTTGTTTTCATTTTTTACCAAGTAATTGTAAAGGTTTCTCACCTGGCACGTTTGAAGTGTCAGCTGTCTGCACTGTAGGTGGGGGAGCTGCAGGAGCTACGGGTGCAGATGCTGGAGATGGGTGAGTAGGGCTGGGTGGCTGCATTGCCCCCATCCCATGTCTTTGCACCCCTGCATTATTTACTTGCATATATCCTCTAGGTCCTGTTGTGGGAGTAACACCCTGTGGCATCTTATGCACAGGAGGTGTAACTTGAGATGAGACAGGAACATGTGCACCGCCCACCTGATTTCCAGCTTGTTGTCCCTGAGTCAAGTGCGTACCGCAAATTAGCACTCCTATATAAACAATGCACGTGTGGAAACGCAGATATATATATGATACGTACAGGATATAACTGTGAGGCCAGTGTAGGCTGCTGATACTGCTCTACATTTCTCAAACCTTGGGGAGTTGTAGGAACAAATGGTTTCGCCACAGGCTGATTGGTAACTGGACGTGGGGCTGAGTTGGGCTGTAAACGAAAAAGATTAGAAGTTAGTATGATAATTTTAAACTTTGATAATTGTTAAATTGCAAGTTTTCTTCCTAAGAACGAAAAGAGGACACAACAAAACCAGTTCGGCAGGAAAAAAAATTGGTGAATTAATTATGAAAACTATGATCTATGGAGTAGGCGCAAGGTCTGCATACATCTCATCTTCCTCAAAACCCACTACCGTGGTCCGTGTAGGATAGATGGTGTTTCACTATGAGATTCCAACTTAGTCCTCGAACCTGTGTCTGCCGAACATGACATGGGTGTGGGTATGGAATCTTGGTCGGATCCCCAGTTCAAATAGAGCAAATATATATACATAGATATATTTGACATGCTAATTTCGCCAAAACACGCCAGAAGCCAAAAATATAAAATATTCAATTTACAAGTTTAGTTATTTAAGTAGCGAATGCCACAGGAATCTACCAGCACTGAATTAAAGCTTATATCTTGGTTCTTTTTCACTAAACGTGCTTGGCAATTGTTTACTACAGAAAATAAAAGGCTTGCACGGACCTGGGTAATTTGCGGTGGCTGAGTTGGAACGAACATATTAGGTTGCTGTGCAGGCTGATATGGACCAGGTTGCTGTGCAGGCTGATATGGACCAGGTTGCGGTGCAGGCTGATATGGACCAGGTTGCGGTGCAGGCTGATATGGACCAGGTTGCTGTGCAGGCTGATATGGAGAAGGAGAACCATAGTCTCTCCTAAAAGAATTATATGGCTGTTGGAAGTTATCAGCATAAGGACTAGGACCAGTCTGTTGCGTTTGCGGCTGTGCTGGATTCTGAGCAAAAAAATTCAATATAAGAAACAAGATTAAGGAGCAATTGTCGAAAAGTATTTGGAGCAATTGTCACAGAAAACCTGAGCCACACATGACTATAAATAAATATATATAAACATTCTCACTGAATTTAAATACTGAAAAATACAGCACCTGATAATAATTTGAGGCATCAGGAACATAATTGGCTACGGTCTCAGTTTGTGACTGAGAGTGCACAAAATCGGTGGAACTTTGTGCTTCTCTGTCTGCCAGAAAAAATAGAGCAGTTACACGAAGAGCTAAACCCACATAATGGAGCAGGTCTATTTAAACAATACTGAATAAAGAGAACTGAAAACAAGATAAATATGTACATCAAGGTACAATCTTATGCAACCAGTTGACATGTATTGGCAATAATATGCTTACAGTCAAGTATACAGTCACCAGAAATGTGCACACTTTCTGTTATATACTGATTTTAAGTTCTTGAAATGAGTCTTGTTTACTAAAATTTGGAAATATAACAGTACGCATTTTCTAGTTATAAGAAAATACATGGGAAAATAATTTGCTCAATTACTAAATTATTATGTCAACTCAGCATCAAATAGCACACATACAATAGACACTACATGCAACACCTAACCTACAAATATTGATAAGAACATAATTATTTACTAGATAGCAGGCTCGAAAATGTAGCTAAACCGTGAAAATGGGGTTGCGGGAAAGTAAAGGGGTAACTGAAAAAAAAAGTTCAAATAGTAAGCAAGTCATAAATATGATGCCTTAAATGAGCTCTCCTTTTTAGGCAATCTCAGACCATTGCTTTCTCATTGCATCATCTCATGTCGGTGCTGACACCAATGATGAATATGGCTGCAAGCCTGCAACCAATGACCTTGATTCTCACGTGAAACTGAATGGAAATTTGACACAACAAAGTATTTCTTTCGATTTTACATCCTATTACAGTGCTGACTTTTTTATTTTGCTAAATGCTGCAGACTTGTCTGTGCTTTCTAATAAGTTCCTCTCTTGTCCACCTCCATTATTTAATTTGGTTTGGGAACGCAAGACTACTCAAGTATCCTCAAACATTGGGGACATGTAACAACTCTACCGTATTCTGGTTTATTCTACTGTATTGCAAACAACAAACTCCCAATTAATCAAAATTGTGACTGAAATGCATAAAAGATATAGAGCATAGACATAGAAGATTGCTCGTTGTTTGTTCATGTCAATAACCAGACAATATGGCTAACATAGTTCAAATCTAGAACAAAATCAGAAATTTTAAAAAAATATCTACAACCATGACTCTCAGAACTTGTCCCAAATTAAAACAGACAGGCATACGAAACTATATTCTCTCATGGTTAGATTATATTAAACATACATTTCACATTGTGCATACACAAATTTATACACACACAAGCACAAGCACATGCAAATGAAAGAATATCTTTACATGACAAATGCACACACAAGTGCCAGAACTGCTTCCATCAAATATTGCACTTGCAGAGCAGCATTACATGCTTCTATTAACAATCATGTAATCTTATGCATTGTAAAACTACCCTGAGCTACAAATTGGCAAGGCATGATAATAAATAGTGAAAATTTAGACAAGAAACAGAGTGATGCCCTCAGCTTTCCTTACTGGAAAAGGTTAACATATCTATAGATGAAAAATGAGCATCACAATTAGGATATGACAGGATCATATACCAGGTTGAGTAGAGACAGCAATGCGATCTCGCAGGATCATTAGTTCAGTAGTCAAATCCTCATTCCCCATGAAATTTAAGTATTCCATTGCAGTTGTTAAAAGCCCTTGACTTGCCAATATTTCAGCATACTTCTCAACCAGCTTGCACAAAGAAGCGCTGAATCGCTTTTGCCCAGTGGCCATTGCAAGAATCATAGTTTTTTCCATGAGATCCTATCAATATAATCAATTAGGCGACTCAGCATATAAGTATAACATATATCTAGTATATCACATTATTGTAGATGAATAACCTGAAGAAGAGCTACATAAGATTTCCCATCTTGCTTGGTTGTAACAGTTATCGACCAAATTTCGACTGTTTTGTCGATATTCCCAGCACATATATAGCAAAGAGTTGCTGCCAGGGTTCTGCCAGCTTGCATGAGCCTAGAAGCAAGTGTGTCACACAGGAAAGTCCACTCCTCTCTTTGTGCAAACTGGTTGGTTCATGGTGACAGTATTATTAGATTAAAACCAAAACAAAGGCAGAGGAAAAGAGAAGCACTGTCCTTAAGAGTGTTAAAATCATAGTACTAGGAGAGAATTAGAGGGAGAACATTTTTTCATATGCCTAACTTTTGAAAGTATAGTATATCCTTAAAAGAACTCAGACACTGGAAAAGCTTTCATTTTATCAGGACTTTTACTTGGTCTCCAAGTAGATAATGTAAAGCTACACAATCTTCCACTTTCTTATAAAAAATTATACAATTCAAAATTATGAGTATCTGATATGGAATTTGAGGTTTTCATTAAGTCTCTCTTGATTCAGTGTGGAGTTGCACACACTTCAAAACAATTCTAAATTCCTTATGAACCAATATATACTATCTGAAATTCGGTTTATAATCAAATTGACACGCAAAAATTCAATATGTTATTAATGTTCTTTTTTCAACGAAACAAATTTGGACAAGGAAAAAGAGGAACTGATTCAGGCAACCTTTCTTGTTAAATGATTGTTAATCTTCGAAGGCATATTTCAGAAATAAATTATATTACTTTTAATTATTAATTCATTTACTCTATATA
Source organism: Kitagawia praeruptora (assembly GCA_037693485.1). Taxonomy (NCBI): domain Eukaryota; kingdom Viridiplantae; phylum Streptophyta; class Magnoliopsida; order Apiales; family Apiaceae; genus Kitagawia; species Kitagawia praeruptora. Next base: position 136,530,414 of record CM075351.1, on the reverse strand, counting down.
ATTCAAGTGATTAAAAGTCTACTGTCGACCAAACGGAACCAATTCTATCAGTAAACAAGATTAAAGACGGGTCCATATTCAACTTGAACTATAAAAATAGTACTTGTGGTTGGTTCATACATGAACAAATCAATAAAGTAATACTCTAGTGCCATCCGGCCCCAAAATCATATATATGTGTACAACCTTAATTATTTTTTAGAGAATTAATAGTCTTTTTTCAAAGATTATAAATTTAAAAATACCAGAGTGTAAAATTATTTATACATTGTTATATTCGGTGCAAGTGGTTCAAAATTTTTTGCCCCAGAAACTCTACTATCCTAGCTCTGTCCCTGTTTAGAAAGAACATTACAAGTGTAGCTTGTTCAGAGTACCATATTTTTTTATGTTAGTAAAAAAAAATTCGGCCCTCATCAGCAAGAATATAAACTGCAATGTCTCCAAGTTCTAAAGGAACTTACTGTGCAGAGAAGAGCAAGGGTTTCCTTCCAGGCTTTTAGTGGCCTTGTATTAACGAGGCTCATAAGATCATTATTCACCATAGCAGCAACAACCTAATGATAAATGTAAAACCAAAGAAAAAGGTTCAAAGTACAGGCAATGAATTTCAGAATCCTGATGAACGAAAACTATAAATATGAAGTGCATCACATCAAACAATATTTGAAATTATCACAAAGCAGATTACAACGTAGGTGTAATAAAATGATATGAGTGTACCTTGAGGTATGGAGAGTGACTCATCTTCAGGTATTGGTCACGTGTCCTCTCCCAAAGGGATGCCCCGCCAACATGAGAAATAACTAGAGCATCTGCAATTCTATTTGCAGATATGCACTGAGCAACAGCACCCGCATAGTCTCCAACAACCAAAGCACGTTGCACAGCATCTTCGAACACAGCATCGGGATTCTCATCATGATCATCATTTTGGTGCTGAAGTGCTTCTTCCCCATCATGCACAGAGTTCTCGGCAGAAAATTTTTTACCCGGAGTTGACACAGGTGTGTCAGCCTTCGGACTTGGAAGATTGTTAAAGAAATCTTCACCGTCTGAAGGGTATATAGCACTATCCTTGAGCCCGGCATGCCCTTCATCTGCTTCCTTTTCTTGAAGGCCAAGAGCATTTAATTCCTGGGAGAGCTCGTCTTCTGTTGTATCTTTAACTTCAGCAGGCAGACTGAATCCAAGATGTGTAAGCAGCTTGGTCCTTGCGGTTCCATCATCCTCAAACATGACTTTCAAAAATCCCCATGTTTCTTTATCATCCTGAGATCTGCTCAGCCAAATCCATTAATTGTACTATGTAAGTGCAGAAGGTCAACATGTCTACAAATGATACACGAAAAAAAAAATTAGGATAGAAAGATACTCAGATTCCTGAGACTTTTTATCACATAAAAGTCTCAGCGAAGACCGATCTCCACTTTGCATTGCACCTTCGAATTCAGAAGAGCTACCCACCAAGTTGTTTTCAGTGGCTAGTTTATGCAAGAACACCTGAAACAATAGAATGTAATGATTAATATAAGTACAGGAAACCCTGAAAGCTGTAAACAAATGAAATGTACCTCTGAAGACCCAGAATCTGTAGAATTAAAAGCGACAAGCTTGCCACCAAAACCAAAAGAAACACCAGCCTTGCGTTTATACCATTTAGGGGCCCTTAGATGACCTGCAAAGAACCATTTTAACATTAAAAACAATTGTTGGCTAAGAAAGGAAATACAATAGGAGCAAGGCCAAGAAAACTTCATATAAAACTAGAAGAGCACTTCTCTAGACAGCCACTAAAAGCTGTCCAGGACCCGTGCAGTTACTTAAATAAAATAAGATAATCTAAAGGCTTAAACCCACTTCAAATCTTTTTGATAATAAAAAAATAAATAATTTAACAAATGATCTCGTCAAACAAAATTCTAGCAACAACATTACTCTGGTGTTTGTCAACCGCCCCATATGGGTTTACTTCTATTTAATATATATATCACCAGTAGATGGCTAGTATCCGGTCTGGATTCCACTTTTTTGCTCAGAGATTAAACATTCAATTGAAAGACAACATGCAGGATTACAATTTACAAACATAATGTGACGTGTAATTTTATGTCAGCAACAAGGTAAAATTAAATATATTTTATTTCAATCAATAGGCAGAAGAGATAAAAAAGATACATGCAACAACTTCAACTTTTCCAATTCCTACCATTACGTGATGTGTAGGAATTAGGAACATTTAGATCAACAACAATCATCAAAATCGACAAATGGTCATGAAAAAAGAATATATAAATTGTAAGGCATTGATGAAAATATTATTGGCCTTCCTTCTTTTACTTAATGTTTTCTTCATTAAATTTTATATTTGCCACTAAACTGTTATCAATAAATCACCACACTAGTATGAGGACTGCAACCAATGGACGAAATTGTAGTCACTGAGTACCTATTGCTTTAAATTGATAGAATACTGGTTCTGGAAACAATATAAAATAAGTACTATATTACCTGTACCAATATCACCCTCCCCTACACCGATTCGGTCACAAGCCTGCATGAGAGATATTTAAATATAAATCTAAAGCACAAAAGATATAAATGAGTAAAATAGTTTCCAGATATCTAAAGGAGTGTACAATACACAATCAAAAATATTATTGAAGGAGGGTACCAATATCAAACACGAAGCATTTCCTTCTTTCTGTTTTTTGCATTGCATATAAGCTAAAAGTTTATGGTTCGAATATTTAGTATCTTATTATGATTTCATCTTAGACTCGAAGTACAGGTTATCATTTCGAATCTCCGAACTGAAAGCACAGAAACAAACCTCTATATTGTAGATCCCAATTTTCCCATCAAATGAGGATGCTGATATGACCCCAGGAATCTTTGGATACCAGTGAACATCAAAGTTCCAGTTCGTTCCAGCAGGCAATTCAGAGACAATCTGTAAATATTCAAAAACAAAAAGCATATTCAAAAACAAAAGAGCTAAAAGGTAGGAATAAAAGCTAATCAACACACTAATTAAGTGCATAAAGCTACTTTAGACGAAATTGAGCACGTGCAGTTACCTCTGAGGAAACCATATCCCAACAAATAGTACGATTATCTTTGGCACAGGTCAGCAAATACGAGCTGTCATTGGGACACCATGACATTGCAACTACACCTGTAAGGTACAAGCGCAATCATTCAATACAGCACTAATAGAGGGCTTGTAACTATTAAAAGCGACAGATTTCAGACAAGGGATGGAAATCAAAAAATAAAAAATGATTAATAAATGAAAATTCTACGTTTCCCAAATCGGATCCCATGTCATTTGGAACTATTTTGGGGATCCAATTTGGGAGCTCTAGCACTACTCTTCATAAACGCAAAGACTAGAGACTAAATCTAATGATACTGCTTAGCTTGTTTAAAAAAATTAATTTTTTTTTTGAAGTGAAAAAAAAGGTACAAGACCAGAAACTAGAAATACGAGGCGATATTAGCATCACAAAATGTCCCATGACCAAGCAGTATACAAAAATTCCCTCCCACAATCTTCTCCTAACCCTTTTTTTCAATTCATCTCCATTTGTATAATTCATTAGGAAAGGAAAAAGGTTCTTTAGTAACTAATAGATGGTCTTCGCTTTGTACTCTGCTCTCCTCAACCCTTATGAATGGTAATTCTTAAGTTACAACAAAAAGTGCTCCATCACCCACACGAGATATCTAAAACTTTGAAATGACCTATTGGGAAAAAAGTTTCAAAAAGATAACCCAATACCCCCTTCCTAAAACTGTATGTAAAATGCAATCTTAAATTCTCAACATACATAATTTAAAGATGCTGACAGTCGTCAAATACTTCAGTGACAAGCTCCTCACTCACTAACATATACAGTATCACTGGTATGCACAACTGCCACGTGCAAGCATGTCTGCAACTATGTCCCCAGTAAAAAAGTTTGTCTACATGTGTGACCATGTCACACAAATGCACATGCTCACACGTAACAGTTACCTTTAACAAGAGCAGATTTATACAACTGCCGAAAGACAAAACTAGGAGAATGCAATATAGTAAAACAAGATGTAAAAAGACCATGTGCCACTATACCAACATACCTTTGGTGTGCCCTGATAGTTCTCTCAGTGGTGACATTGTATTCCGCATGTCCCAAATCTGTTTGAATTAATTAAAGACTTGTTAATTTCAAGTTATACATCCACTCTTTAACGAAAGAGGGAGAGGGGAGAGGGGAGAGGGGAGAGGGAGAGAGAGAGAGAGAGAGGTATTACCCTTAAAGAGGGAGAACTGTCATCATCTGAAGCAAGAATAAGCTGAGTGGCAACATCAGGATTCCACTGCAGAACAGAGCATCGTCTTCTAACTGAATCTGAAAAGCTGTAAATTGAAATTTTCAAGTTACATTTCAGTGGTGTACAATATTGTAAGTAACAAAACCTTAGCAAAGAAAAAAATATTTCGAGTTCCCGCGTGCAGGAATTTCAGGGCAGCATGTGTATCCAAATTTACCTTATCACTGGTTTTTGCTTCCTTAAGTCCCACACAACTGAAAATAGAAAGAATATACACCGTTATCACAAATCTAATAGGTGACTAGTCATAAGGATTGTAATCGTTCTGCAATTTATCTTCTTACCAGTTGTCCCATTAAAAGAAGCAGAGGCCAATATGTGTTGAACCTTGCTATTCCAAGATAAAAATGAAATTTCACCCTGAGCGGCCGATCCACTACCCTGTAGAGAGATGGTGTGTGCATAAAGACAGATATGAATAAGAAAATTTAAGATTAAAAGTTGTTGGATAGAGAGTACTCAAAAAATATAATTAAACAAAAAGGATAAAGAAGAGAAACTGGTTAAACAAATTGAGTAGTACACCAATAAATTGGATTTTTATCCTCTTCAGAATCATCATAATTAGACTAAGATTAAAACTAACAAGGGCCTAAGTACAAAAGGAGTGAACCACTGGCATTGCATTGTATTCATTCTAGTAAGGGCCTATGCGCGTTGATTTCAGATAGAAATTCTCAAAATTATACTAAATGAAAGGAAAGTATAGGGGGGCTGATATACCATTGGGCACACAGGGAAAATATAGGCTAATTATTTTAAGCTGTTTCTCAGACCAAAAAGACGACTGGTCATTTCAGAGCAACCACCCCCACAAAGTCAGCTAGAAGAAACAAAGAAGTCCTCGAACTACAAACTTCCCAGCTATCAACATTCACATGTGAAATGGATTTTCATACAATAAGCATCTACAATAAGCATCTATTTTCATTCAACGTAGTATTGGCATATACTCACTCCACTCAGAAATGTGTTGCTTTGTACTTTTCATGTGTTCAGGGTGAGCACATAATTTTTGTTTTGTTTTTATAAAATTTTAGTACATGAACTATTATTCACTGAAAAGATGTACAGAAGTAATTTGCTATACACTTAACTAAGTGCATAAAGTCAAAATAACACATTTATGTAACACAGGGGAGTAGTGATGTGTGCAAAATTGCAAATATGCTTTCCATACAAAATTTCCAACTTCAAGCACAAATGCCTCTGTTTTGGTGCTCCCCAACTTTACTTTGGGTGTACATGCAACTAGAGAGGAGCACAAATGGATAAGACACCATATGATTACAGTTTTATCTGCCAACATATGCTCATTCGTTCAAAATATTTGTTATTTTTTACCTCCTTTTGGTGAAAAAATTCATACACTTGTATTTTTAGTCTTGTCATTATCAAACTTAACCATCTCAGAGAAATGAAAGCTTCCGTACCAAAAAAAAACAAAGAAAGATTACTTTCCTTTAATTATTGGCTAATGGCTACATAGTATGTCATACTTTATGAAGAGGTGAACATCCAAATCTGTTCTCAAAAACTATATATTTCATATTATGTGTACTCATGCATTACGAGTAAACTGTGTGTGCATACCTTTAGCGGAGGAAAATGAGTAGGTTCTGTAGGTTTTGCAATATCCCAGATACAAATTTCCCCTTCGTCGGCCCCAGAAGCAAGAAGATTCGGTGAAAGAAAATTAAATTCTAGGCCACGAACCTGGAACATTATATAACAAAAATTAAAGATAATTGGTGCAGAAGTAAGAACAGTACTATCATTAGAATACATAGCACCATCATATATCTGAGGTAACTTGCATGAATTATATAAGAATCTTACAGGTCCCTTGTGTCTTGAAAGCTGTTGAAGAAGAGAGCTTTCACTTGGCTCAGAACTGTAGCAAATACATTTTTGAAATCAGGTTTCACGTACATGAAGGAACGGCATACTACTTCTCAACTCAAATATAAATCAACAACAAATAATATATGTATTAGTAAAGGATAACTCCATTCTAAATAATTCATTAAGAAAAATGGCTTAGGTTCACTACTCAATAGTCAATACCAGAAACAAATAGCTTGTCTACAAAAAGACTTATAGAATACAAAATATCAATAGTGCATCAATATCAAAATGCAAACTTTTCCGTCAAGCACCTAATCTCAAACAAGCAAAAAACAACACTTGTACTTTATTTATAAATTTTACCCTGCTCTGCATCTACACAAAATATTGAATTACACACCATCATTTTAAAAAAAATTACTCTCACCGCTCTCACCGCAACAAAAGCTCAATTACAATCACAAAACCAACAAATCCAGTGCAAACAAACACAAAGCATACATATCTTTCTTTTATATAAGCACACCAATCAAAGCTAGAGCCACAAAACAATCAACAAAACACAAAAATTAGTACCCTTTCAGACCACCGTAACTAAAACAACTTCAAATCCACCTAATCACCGATCTATATATCCACAAACTAATCAAAAACCGCAAATTCCAATTAAACAAAAAAATCATCCTTTCCAGCACACACCGCAACTAAATCAACTTAAATTCCACCAAATCACCAATCTAGACATACACAAACTAATCAAATCAATCGAAAAGCCGCAAATTCCAAAAAACAAAAACATCACACGAAATTAGCTTTCTTTCCTGCACGCCGTAACTAAATCAACTACAAACCCAGCAAATCACCAACCTATGCATACAAATTCAAATAAAAACTAACAAAATTGATCGAAACAAGCGCCAAAGGCAAGTACCTAACAAGAGTAACAGGATTCCAAATCCCAATGTTACCATCATTAAGTCCACCAGCAATCAAACCTAATCCAAATTCCTCCGAAGCGGCCGGTCTTTTCCCCCAAGAAATGCGATTAAACGGCTCAGAACTCGGAACCGCACCGAGCAATCGCAATTGGCGATCATCCGATTTAAAATCAAGCTCGTAAATATCGAGATTCGCCGACGTACTGAACGAAATATCCACAGCTCCGGCCATTGTTCCGGCCGCTAAGTACGGTTTGTCCGGCGAGAACGCCACCGTGGCCGATCTATTCACCTCCTTAATCGCCGCCATAATTGAGATGAAATCTCCTCAATTAGAGATGTATAGATACGGGAGAATTGTATGTATAGGTGTGGGTAATTCAGATCTGGCAGTGAAGTGACCAATGGATGATAAATTAGGGCAAAAAGACCAGATCGTCAAACTATATTTTGGGCTGTGTTCACCCCCTGCTCCCGTAATTTTGTTTATATATGTATATGTATATGTATATGTATCTGTGTCTATCCGTCATTTACTTATTTACGTTTATGTTCATTTATATTTCTTTTTTATTTACTTTGTTGTATTGAATCTTAGGAAATCATCATATTTTTTGTCATACCACCAATAGGATGAGGCCACGTGTCATACAAAAATATCTGTTTCCTGTCCCTCTAAGTTGTTACTATTATTATTTTTTTTTGATAGTTTATTATTATTATTATTATTGTTATTATTATTATTATTATTATTTTGTTGTCTCTTAGAAAATATATTTTATTGGTTAGCAACAAAATGATTTTGTGAAAAACAAAAGATATTTTACTCCAACAAAAAATTAAAATTTTAGTCATGATTGAGATCTGAAGTACTTTTTTCTAAATTTTAAAAAAAAAGTAAAAGGACTTAAGATAAATTTATACTAAAAGAAATATTAAAATTTACCATGAATCACGAGCAAATTATAAAGCATCGATAAAATTTTTAAAATATAAGATAAAATTTATCTTATTGAGAATTATGTTACTGGGCGTAGGAGTGAATCCACTAGTCCATTCGTGCTAGATCAAACCTTGACAAGAATATTATACCTATACCCTACAATCAATATTCTATGTAGAGGTAATGTCTTGTCATTGTCATTGCCACATTTGTATCCAAATACCAATTTTTCTAGAAGTCTACCCTTAGCATCTAGACATCTGATTTCATGGATTTCATCCACAAAAAGATTGATGTCTGTATATTTTGGATGTCAGCAATGTATATTTCAGTTTCTTTCTTTGATGGCTCTTTAACAATTTGAGGGACTTGAGAGAGCTTTATAGGTTTTGACTGTTGCATCCTTGATCTTTCTTCTTCTTTTCAGGCTCTTTAGGCACAAAAATCTTAGGGAACACCAGGCTGTCTATGTCAAAATCTAATGGCTCCTCCTTTGATATTTCTAGAACAATGTCCTTAATATTTATAGAATTTGGATTTGGTTGTTGTACGTTGTTGAGGTTGAGGTTGAGGTTGAGCAGGTTCTTTATCTTTCTCATCTGAACTAACAGGCCTATGTGCCTTCTCCTTGGTTCTAGGCTTCTTCTTATTCTTCTTGCCAATTGTCTTAGTATTCATCTTTCTCTTCTTCACATTTGGGCCTCTTCTTCTTCTTCAAACTCCATTTGCAGTTCATCATCCAACTATTGTTATAGTTCTCTAACCAATATTGCTTCTCTTTCAGTAAAGGATTCTTCATTGTGCATCTCAGGAATTGACTGACCTTCTTGCATTAATTTGGCAATCTCTTCAGCCTTGGCCTCAATGAAGTTTGGATGGCCAGCAGAGATGCATATTTCCAAATCATTTCTGTAGATGAAGGCCATCATGCTCTTTAACCCTAAATCCTTTGTTTGCAACATCTTGATGATCTCATCTCCCAACAATTTGTATTTATCTGGCTTTGATATTGGATAGTAGGTTCTCATGACATTCTTGCATTGCTTCTTTATTGGAGATGGAGCCTCAGGTGAGATAATTGATTTGAATTCATGGATGTATGATGGTTCTCCTCTATATAAAGATGTTGGTATGATGATTTATGGAGTTAGGATTTGTTTATGGTTATAGATATTGGATGAATTGGCACTTGAGGAGTTTGAAGTAATGAAGGCAGTCTTGCTGCAATAGTATCTAGTTGAGGTAATGAAGGCAGTCTTGCTACAATTTGAATATCTTCTCCAAGAATTCGTAGAAGAAACTCAGGAGAGTCGTCAGGTTCCTTGTTGAGTACTGAGAGTAGAGGCAGAAAGTCCGATAGGGGTAGAATCAGGGACGTAGCAGATCGAAGTCATAGAAGAGAGGACAATCCAAAGATCGCAAGGAGATTGTTTGTTGGAATTGTCAGAAAAAAGGGTCACTTCAGAAAGCAGTGTACGGCTCCCGCAGCTCCTAAAGGAAAAAAGAAAGAGGATAATTCAGCTAATGAAGTTGAAGAAGTGGCGGATGACGATGCTTTGATTTGTTGTGTTAAATGTTCGGTTGAATCATGGGTTATGGATTCTGGTGCATCATTCCATGCTACCCCTTGCAAGGATTTGATGTTAAATTTCAGACTTGGAAATTTTGGTAAAGTCCGTCTAACTGATTGATGAGAAGGCGCTGCACTAGTTAGATTTATTGATCGAAGGATTGGGTGATACTAGACTTACAAGAATGAAGCGAAGATGTGGTCAGACTCCAAGTGGGAGATTGTTGGGTTTGTGGAGTCTATCAGGTTTAAGAATTTGATTCTGACTTGAGTTAGGAATTCCTGAATTAGACTCTAATTAGAGTTAGGATTAGAGTTAGGAATTTCAGAATTAGACTCTGATTTTTTAGACCCAGATTCTTCTCTTATAAATACTCATGTAATTGTAACATAACACAACACAACACAATTGTGGAAGATCAATACAAAATTAGTGCGGCTTGTGGAGTAGGAATTTCCGAATCACGTAAATCTTTGTCTTGTGTGATTGTCGTTTATTTTCTTGTTCTTGTTTATTCGCTTTGGGTTTTGCTTTCGTTGCTGTATACTCAACATCAATTTGCAGCGATTGAGTTTGAGGTTGTGACTCCACATTTATTGGAGCTCAAAGACAAAATCTATGATTTTGCTCTACGCAGTGTGTGAACCCTGTGCACCCTTGTTAGTCACAGTGGCATGTCTGTACCTATATATATATATATAACAAGCCTACTTGATCATAGTAATACTGTGCATTACTTACATGACTCCTTAATTGAGGAACCCTTTAATTAGTTTTTTAACATGTATTTGTACTTTGTGTTAGGCATCAAACTTAGTTGTGAATTGTACAAATTAGTCTCACAATAATGCTTGAAAGAAGATATATGTATCATGTCTCAAGGTTGAAGAAGATGGCTGCATAATAAACACTGTTGAATTTTGAACAATGAAGAAAATTTTCCTAACTACAAATTCGAGAAGTAAATTTGTTCTATTAGAGAAGTCAAGGATTCGACATCTCAATGATTCAATATGTCAAAGACATTATTCGATATCTCGAGAAGTCAACAAGTCAAAACTCAATTCGACATCTCAAGGATTCGATATGTCAAAGACTCCAATCGATATCTCAGGAATCTAACAAGTCAAAGATCAATTCGACATCTCAAGGATTCGATATGTTAAAGACTCTACTTGATATCTCAAGAATTTAACAAGTCATAGCTCTATTCGATATATCAGGGACTTCACAAGTAAAAGACATATTCGAACTCAAGGACTCCACAAGTCAAAAGAGTAATTCGATATCTCAAGGATTCCACAAGTCAAAAGAGTAATTCGATATCTTAAGGGTTCCGGAAGTAAAAAGACTCATTCGAGAAGTTCATTCAATATCTCAAAAACATGATAAGATATATTTTTATATATATTTTAGATGATTTTATTCCCGTATTTAATTGCATTTTGCATTTATTTGGATATTTATTTAATAAATCATAATGTTTTATTTCAGAAGGCAAGAATTCCTGAATTTGGAATTAAAAAGTTATTTTGGAGCTAATAAGGGAAGAAAAAGGAGTCCGATTTCCGACCCTCAAAAGACCGCATTGTAGAAATTAAGGATTCATTTATATTAATAAATATTTTGTTTAATTAGAAAATTACATTTATAAATATCTAATAATATTAGATATTTATTTTTGTAATTTTTGGATTAAATTAATTATTTATTAATTATAATTAAATCCTTAAAAAGAATTTTTGCAGAATGTTCGGTGAATAATTGAGTGAATAAAACGTTGGAAGCAAAGCAAATGGGCGGCACGTTTAACAGACAGACAAGCAAAAGAGTTTCACATTTTTTCTGCAGCCGACAACGTACTGTTCATGTCGGGAATATTGTCGGGGGACGCGCCTCTACGCGCGTGTGGCGCACGCGCCTGTCATTTCAGCAAAAATTTCCGCGCGTTTTGCTCACTTCCCTCTCCTGCGACTGGGCTTCGTGCTGGCGTGCTGATTATATAATTCAACAGAAACGTTTTACAGCAGGGGCGGTAGTATTTAATGTTTGGACAGTGCTGTAAGCTCCTTATTTTCACAGTTGATGTGCTGAAATCCTCCTATAAATACGAGACGGGAGCAGACTGAAAAACATACCTCCGAACTGCAATTCTCTCTTGTTCTCTCGATTTCCAGCAACATAATTTTTGTAATTTTAGTTTCTTTTTATACACTTTAATTTTCTGTAAATTTAGTTCAAGGGTAATTTCGGTTGAAGATTTTAATGCAATTATTTTGGAGTGCTCTTTTATCGTTGGAAGTTATTTTCGGTTCTATTTTTTAGACGCTTATTTTGCGGGGATTATTTTGGAGTGCTATTTTTCTTTCACTGGAAGCTATTTCAGGTTCTTATTTTCTTACTTTAATTAATTATATGTTTATTATGGCTTTGATTATTATTATTATCGTTAGTTTTAATCCAATCATGAGCGAGTAGATAATTAATCTAGGGTTAAGTAGACCCCTAGTGATGATTAATGAATGAATTTCCCAATACCCCCAATTTAATTGTTTAATTGCTCTTGCTTATTGAGTTGTTTTAATTAACAATTACAAATCAGACGTGATTTTGTTTATTGTTTGAACCAATATTTAATTATCAACGAGAGTTGGATTTAGATGGTTGTGATTTATCCAATAAGAACATGAACTTCTCCATGAGAATAGGTAGAACGGATTGTTAGGAAATTAGAATGCCGTGTTTAATGTCTCTAAATTGCATGATACCATGAGAATAGGATTGATTGAATTTTAGAGAAGCCGTTAATACTCGAGAGAGGTTATTGGTATTTTTAGGGCGCATTTTTCCTGTTGAGCACTGTACGATTAATTGGGGAGGGAATTCACAATTGCATTAATTCATACTAGTGGGGATACTTAACTCTGGATGTTTTAATATTTGATTTATTACAAACGCAATTCTCTTAGTATAATTTAATTTAATAAATTCTCAAAATTTATTGTGTTACCTGCTTAGCCGAATTAATTCAAAAACAACTAGTGATTGACACGTTTGTCTCTGTGGGTTCGACTCTGACTTACCCAACTACATAGTTAGAAGGATTTGTTAGAATTTATTATTTGATAGGCACGCGACGGCCCTGTCAAATTTTTGGCGCCGCTGCCGGGGACAAAGCAGTGTTGGATTAGTTAATTTTGAAATTGATTTAGCTAAGTATTTTAGTTGTGTTGCTTCGGCTATTATTCCCTTGTTATTTGATCATCGTTTCTAGTTCTCTTGTTGCATGCAAACTCGCAGTTCAGGTACTGAAAATTTAATCGAAATTGATCCTGAAATTGAAGCTACAGCAAGAAGGCAAAAAGGCAAACGAAGGAAAAACAAGGACAAGGTAGTTATGGGTGACCAACCAGCTGCTACAGCTGCTAAAGCTCTCAGGGAGCATGGTATGCCAGATGCTACAGGCGTACTCTCAAGCATTCTGAGACCAACAATCACAGCCACTCAATTCGAACTCAAGCCTCAGTTCATCCAATTCATTTCACATGACTCTTTCGCGGGATTGTCCACTGAAAATCCTGTTGATCATCTTGAGAGTTTTCTGGAGAAGTGTGATACAATAAAGATGACCAATGTAACTGACGAAGCTATTAAGCTGCGATTGTTTCCATTCTCTCTCCGAGATGCAGCAAAAGAGTGGTTGAAGGACGAAGGGCCAAATACATTCACTACTTGGGATAGTCTTGCGAAGGCTTTTCTGCTAAAATTCTTCAGTCAGAAGAAGACTTCTAAGCTCAGGAACGAGATATCTAATTTTCGTCAAGATGATGACGAGTCACTTCATGATGCTTGGAGGAAATTTAAGAGACTTCAAAGACAGTGCCCTCACCATGGAATCCCTGACTGGTTGTTGATCCAAACGTTCTATAATGGGTTAACACAAGAGTTCCGAAACTTTGTTGATGCATCTTCTGGGGGAAGCATTATGAATAAGAGTACTGAAGAGGCCAAAACTTTGTTAGACGAGATGGGGTCTAATGACAATTTTCCATACAGTGATCGAAATCATCCGAAGAAGGGTGGTAAGTATGAGGTTGATGCTTTAGCTATGTTGAATTCTACTATGCAGGCTATGGTCAAGAAGATTGAGCAATTGGATGCTAGAAGTTCTTCATCTACTGTTGCTTCATGTGAGGTATGTGGTGTTGTTGGACACACCAAACTTGCTTGTCAATACAATCCTTCTGGAATGGCAGTTGAACAGGCACATGCACTTTACAATCAGAATCAGAGGCCGCAGTATAATCCTTACTCCAACACGTACAATCCAGGTTGGAGAGATCATCCAAACTTCTCCTACAGGAACAATCAGGGACAAGCTCAGCTTTCGCAGAATAATTTTTCTCAGCCACCTGGTTTTCAACAAGCTCAGCCGCAGAAATCTAACTTAGAGAATCTCATGGAAGGGTTTATTGCTGCACAAACAAGGAAGAATGAGCACTTTGATTCGAGCATCAATGAGATAAAGGCTCACAACAAATTGATGGAGAATACTATCACTCAGATTTCTCAACAGTTGAGCCAGCTCAATAAATCTTCAGGCCAACTTCCTGGTCAAACTGAGCAACCACAAAGGGGTCATATCAATGCTGTAACATTGAGGAGTGGTAAAGAATTGAAAGAGCCAGAATTAAACGTGAGCAAAAATGTTGTGAATGCTAAGGAAAGTGAAGAGGAGATTGCAGCTGAGAAACCGGTAGAACCAGAGATCGTGGAGGAAGAAAAGAAAGAACCAGAAACTGTTCCTCCTAAGCCATACGTGCCACCTGTTCCTTTTCCACAAAGGTTGGCACAAGCAAAGCTAGAGAAGAAGTATGGTAAATTTCTGGAAATCTTGCAGAAGCTACATATTAATATTCCCTTCATGGATGCTATCACTGAGATGCCGTCTTATGCAAAGTTCCTGAAAGATATTTTGTCAAGGAAAAGAAAAATTGAAGAAAGCTCTACCATTTCATTAACGGCAGAGTGCAGTGCCATCTTGCAAAATGATCTTCCAAAGAAGTTAGCGGATCCAGGTAGCTATTCTATCCCCGTTCAGCTAGGGGATGTCGAAATAAAAAGGGCTTTGTGCGATCTTGGAGCAAGTGTCAGTTTGATGCCACTATCAATTTGTGAAAAACTTCAGATGGGTGAACTGAAATCCACACGCATCTCTCTACAACTGGCAGACAGAAGTGTGAAATTTCCACTTGGAATTCTTGAAGATGTGCCCCTTAAGGTAGGAAAATTTTATATTCCATGTGATTTTGTTGTCATGGAAATGGAAGAAGATGCCAATATTCCTATCATTCTTGGGAGGCCTTTCTTAGCCACAGCTGGAGCTATCATTGACATGAAAAATGGAAGAATTTCTTTTGAGGTAGGTGAAGAGAAGATGAAATTCAAGCTTCAAAGCACAATGGGACATCCTTCTACGGATGAGTGTGTAAATAGGGTGGATGCATTAGAGGAAGTGATCGACATGAAAGCCAAAATTCTATTATCTGCGGATCCACTTCAAGCTGTTCTTGAGGGTAACATTGATGGAGAGTGTATGGGTTACGAGAAGCTTTTGGATGCAGCACCTACGTATGAGCATGAACATTCTAATGTGCTACAGCATGAGGTAGTTAAGGAGAGTTCCACGCCTCCTAAGGTAGAACTGAAACCCCTACCTGCATCTTTGAAATATGTGTATATGGGCCCTAATGAATCATATCCTATCATTGTTAATTCTGAGCTTGATGACATTCAAATTGAGCAATTGCTTACTGTTCTGAAGAAATACAAAAATGTTATTGGGTATTCTATTGATGATATCAAGGGCATTAATCCATCATTCTGCATGCATAAGATTATTCTGGAAGATGAGCAAGCTTCTTCTATTGAGCCTCAACGGAGACTCAATCCTAATATGATGGAGGTGGTCAAAAAGGAGGTTTTAAAACTTCTTGATGCATGTATAATCTATCCTATCTCTGATAGCAAGTGGGTCAGTCCGGTGCATGTTGTTCCAAAGAAAGGAGGAATGACCGTGGTGAAGAATGATAAAGCGGGTGAGAAGAGACTTCTACAACTTAATGAGCTAGATGAGCTTCGTTTTGAGGCTTATGAAAGTTCTAAGCTTTACAAGGAGAAAACAAAGAAGTGGCATGACAAAGGGCTATTACGAAGAGAATTCAAGGAAGGGGAGTTGGTTCTTCTATTTAATTCAAGGTTGAGACTTTTTCCTGGAAAATTGCGTTCTAGGTGGTCAGGTCCGTTCAAGGTACAAAAGGTTTTTCCGTATGGTGCTGTTGAATTGATGAATAGCAATGGAGAGTCGTTCAAGGTGAATGGGCAAAGAGTGAAGCACTATAGAGCTGGTGAACCAATTAATGAGGAGGCGGATATTCAGCTATTTTCTCCTTCTGCTGATTGATTGATGAGTCGGTGTCGGGCTAACGACGTTAAACAAATGCGCTACTTGGGAGGCAACCCATGGATTCTGTACACTGTGGAGGAATGGTGCACTTCATGCTTCGGCATAGGGGAGTATTTCTTTCCTTCTTGTTATTAGTTAATTTTCCTAGTATTGTGTCATTGAGGACATTGCCACATTCGAGTGTGGGGATGTGCTTTGTTGTAGTAATACATGTTAAAAAAAAAAAATAATAATAATAATAATAATAATAATAATAATAATAAATAAAATAAAATTTTACAAAAATTGAAAAATGCCAAAAATAATTCTAGTCATGTGAAGTTTACTTGTTTAATGCACCCATGCATGCTGTTAGAAATCTTGTGTTTATGGATGCTTTTGATTGAGAAGTGATATGTGATGTTCTTGTGCACACGCTTACACTAGCATGTTGAAACTAGTAAACTTATTGAAGTGGTAAAGGACTAGAATGACATGAATATGTGCAAGGTAATTTGGTCTATATGCTTTGAATACAAGTAGGTGCGTTAGAGAGACTGTTACTTTGGGATTGATTATGTTTTGTCACACCAAGCGAGTTTTGAGCCTATATGCATATCTTTTGCATGATTTTTCGTTTGCTTGAGTGTCCACTTGTTATTTGCATTGCTAGCACGTGTTTGAGGTCTTTCTTGAGATGCATGACATTAATTGATGACAACATGATAAAGGCAATAGGTTAACCTTATATTTCCCATATTACCAAACCTTTTATACATGATCCATTAGTTAACCCTTTGAGCCTAATCTTGTTTTTTCGATGACACACCATGTACTTGCCATATATCCTTTTCTTGTATTGGCCTTACATTGAATTTGAACCCAATTGTTAAAGGCTAGTATTGTTCTTAAGGGAGTAATAGGGTGTGCATAAAGGGGGGTATTGATGATCATAACTTTGGGAAAATTTTGAGTTGGGTTGTGTGCTTGTTAGTCGAAATGTGTAAATTTCAATGGATCATTGTTCTTGTTTGTTATTAGCTCTCTTTGAAAAAAAAAAAAAAAAATTCAGAAAAAGAAAAAAAAAAAATATATATATATATATATATAATAAATTAGAGAGCATTCTTATCTTTTATGATCCTACTTTGATTCGACTAGTCAAGTTGTTATAAATAAAAGTTCAAGTGTGGGGATAAAAGTTTGGGAGTTGTTAATTTTATTGTCGGATACTAGCTTTTGACTTAACCTTCTTTGGCTTTACTTGACATACTTTGCCCCTAGCCCACGTTACAACCCTAATAAAAGACCTTTTGATTGTCATCGATTGTGTATGTTGTGTTGAGGGTTAGATTGATACCACGTGTAAAGCATGTTTATGACATTGTTGGAGTTGAGTGATACACTTACCCCCTTGTTTTGAGTGAATATCGTTTGTGAGTGTGCGGTGAGTTTTTGCTTTTGCATAGGAGATCCCAGGTGGTGTCTTGATGATGTGCTCTTGTGTGCCTAGCATGTTTACCAACGGTTTTTGCGCTTGAAATGGAATTCTATGATTTTATTCATGTGATTTGAGTATGCTATGTGGATACTTGCAATTTAAGCACCAAGGCATTGCATATTCATTTTGATTCGTAAGTTGATATGGCACTTGAGGACTTTGTGTGTGTGGTGTTGTGTGATATGTGAATTTTTGCATAAGCTAGATGGATTTTGTGGGTATATCCGCTATAAGCCCTCACGAGACAACACTCGTCCTACTAGGGCTGCCTAGGGGTTTAACGGCTTGTTGCATATGCTCAATGCAATCGTGTCATCTACGAAAGTGATATTAGGATTTAGTTTTTATTTCACTTATTTGCCCGAGGACGTGCAAATGCTTAGTGTGGGGATGTTTGATAAGATATATTTTTATATATATTTTAGATGATTTTATTCCCGTATTTAATTGCATTTTGCATTTATTTGGATATTTATTTAATAAATCATAATGTTTTATTTCAGAAGGCAAGAATTCCTGAATTTGGAATTAAAAAGTTATTTTGGAGCTAATAAGGGAAGAAAAAGGAGTCCGATTTCCGACCCTCAAAAGACCGCATTGTAGAAATTAAGGATTCATTTATATTAATAAATATTTTGTTTAATTAGAAAATTACATTTATAAATATCTAATAATATTAGATATTTATTTTTGTAATTTTTGGATTAAATTAATTATTTATTAATTATAATTAAATCCTTAAAAAGAATTTTTGCAGAATGTTCGGTGAATAATTGAGTGAATAAAACGTTGGAAGCAAAGCAAATGGGCGGCACGTTTAACAGACAGACAAGCAAAAGAGTTTCACATTTTTTCTGCAGCCGACAACGTACTGTTCATGTCGGGAATATTGTCGGGGGACGCGCCTCTACGCGCGTGTGGCGCACGCGCCTGTCATTTCAGCAAAAATTTCCGCGCGTTTTGCTCACTTCCCTCTCCTGCGACTGGGCTTCGTGCTGGCGTGCTGATTATATAATTCAACAGAAACGTTTTACAGCAGGGGCGGTAGTATTTAATGTTTGGACAGTGCTGTAAGCTCCTTATTTTCACAGTTGATGTGCTGAAATCCTCCTATAAATACGAGACGGGAGCAGACTGAAAAACATACCTCCGAACTGCAATTCTCTCTTGTTCTCTCGATTTCCAGCAACATAATTTTTGTAATTTTAGTTTCTTTTTATACACTTTAATTTTCTGTAAATTTAGTTCAAGGGTAATTTCGGTTGAAGATTTTAATGCAATTATTTTGGAGTGCTCTTTTATCGTTGGAAGTTATTTTCGGTTCTATTTTTTAGACGCTTATTTTGCGGGGATTATTTTGGAGTGCTATTTTTCTTTCACTGGAAGCTATTTCAGGTTCTTATTTTCTTACTTTAATTAATTATATGTTTATTATGGCTTTGATTATTATTATTATCGTTAGTTTTAATCCAATCATGAGCGAGTAGATAATTAATCTAGGGTTAAGTAGACCCCTAGTGATGATTAATGAATGAATTTCCCAATACCCCCAATTTAATTGTTTAATTGCTCTTGCTTATTGAGTTGTTTTAATTAACAATTACAAATCAGACGTGATTTTGTTTATTGTTTGAACCAATATTTAATTATCAACGAGAGTTGGATTTAGATGGTTGTGATTTATCCAATAAGAACATGAACTTCTCCATGAGAATAGGTAGAACGGATTGTTAGGAAATTAGAATGCCGTGTTTAATGTCTCTAAATTGCATGATACCATGAGA
Source organism: Kitagawia praeruptora (assembly GCA_037693485.1). Classification (NCBI taxonomy): domain Eukaryota; kingdom Viridiplantae; phylum Streptophyta; class Magnoliopsida; order Apiales; family Apiaceae; genus Kitagawia; species Kitagawia praeruptora. Next base: position 136,511,004 of record CM075351.1, on the reverse strand, counting down.
ATAGGATTGATTGAATTTTAGAGAAGCCGTTAATACTCGAGAGAGGTTATTGGTATTTTTAGGGCGCATTTTTCCTGTTGAGCACTGTACGATTAATTGGGGAGGGAATTCACAATTGCATTAATTCATACTAGTGGGGATACTTAACTCTGGATGTTTTAATATTTGATTTATTACAAACGCAATTCTCTTAGTATAATTTAATTTAATAAATTCTCAAAATTTATTGTGTTACCTGCTTAGCCGAATTAATTCAAAAACAACTAGTGATTGACACGTTTGTCTCTGTGGGTTCGACTCTGACTTACCCAACTACATAGTTAGAAGGATTTGTTAGAATTTATTATTTGATAGGCACGCGACGGCCCTGTCAAAACACTTGATCCAGAACTCAGAGATCTCTAGCAATTCAAAAGTAGTTCTCCAATCAAGTACTTGGCCAATTCTTGAATATTTCAAGAACAAATTTCAGAAGATTCTAATGACAAAAATCAACACAAAACCAAGACACCTGCAATGGTCCAATTGTTGTAGTGTGCACCTGCAAGCCTACAAAGAATCTTGGAGAGAACTTCAAGGAAAAACAGCTAAAGAAGTGGATCTGGTCAGTATGTAAAATAAAGAGAAATCACATGATACCAAATTTCACCAAAATAGTATAGACATGCTTAGCTCGTTAGTTTGTCTGTTGCCAGTTTTACAAAAATGAGATGTGCAAATGTTTTATAAGTGCACAAACTCATATATTTAGTTGTTAAAGATATGAGTTTGTATTCACAGTTTTTAGCACCTTCAAATCTAATGTGTGTTATTTATATTCCGCAATATCTTTCACTTAACATACATACTGATCAAACTACAATCATTCAACAGATTCAAATAGCTAACACTTAAAGAAATTCTAAAAAGGGATTGTAATACATTCAACCCCCTGGATTACAATTAGTGTATTTCATACTCAACAAGTTTTTCATTGTAATATTTTGAATATCTCTCTCTGAGAAACAGAAGCTGAGAATACACATTGTATTCACAGTTTTTAGCACCTTCAAATCTAATGTGTGTTATTTATATTCCGCAATATCTTTCACTTAACATACATACTGATCAAACTACAATCATTCAACAGATTCAAATAGCTAACACTTAAAGAAATTCTAAAAAGGGATTGTAATACATTCAACCCCCTGGATTACAATTAGTGTATTTCATACTCAACAAGTGGTATTAGAGCAGGCTGTTAAACAAAAGAGTAAAAGATCAAGATGAATACACCAAAGACTACAGGAGCAATCAACGTTCAGAACTTCAGCAAAGAGAACTACAATCTATGGAAGATAAAGATGTTGTTGTTTATCAAAGCTGCTAATCCCATTGTAGTATCTCATAATTTTTAGAATAATACTAATAAAAGAATAATAGAAAAAAGGATTAAAATTAGATAATAAATAGGATTTAAAATTTTATTATAATAATGGGCCTAAAATACGGATAATTAGTAGGTTTGGACTAGGGTTTTGTAACGTTATATAAATATCTTATTCTTCTTCATCATCTTTATAATCAAAATTCGTAGGGGTTTTCTAAACACAAATTAGATGTCTTGTAAAATTCATAAAAAATTCGTCGTAAGTCAGAATTTGTTAATTCTGGACTTGTTGAAAAGATCTTTTTGTTATCTACAACTTTTGTTCTTTGAGTTTTTAAAAAAACATCATTTAGAGGGTCAAAAAGGCTAAATACGGATTTGGTCAGAATTGAATACGTGATCTAGGATGATTTGATTCTTGAGTTTCCGCGTAGAGGTAAGTTTCCAATTGATCTATCTAGTATTTTTGAAATTATGTATTATGTGTTCATATTTTTTTTTATCAAAACTTGGGCTAAGTGATTTTATTTTGAACTTATATGTATTAGTGTATCTATGTGTTATGTGTAAGCAATAGCCTTGGAACTCTAATTTATGCCATGGTGTTTGCACTAAATCACGCAAGCATACGTGGTCACAAGTAATATAGAATTAAGTTGAGTTCGTTCCCACAGAGATCTGGTTTTGGTTTTAATTCAGTTATTGTACCTATGCAACAATGTATGATTATTACTCACTGCTAAGGCAATTAACAAATTTGGGTTTTAATTAGCTAAATTTAACTAAGAACAAATTATCAAACTAAGAATTAATTAACTAATGATAATTGGAATCGAATTACTTATGCAAGATAAAACATGGGATCCTAACTTCATTAACTACTTCGCTTAGAGTTGATGCCTTTAATCAATGCATGTGATGGTTGATATCTGATCAGACAACACGAAACAAGTATACACTACTTCTCAGTATACGAATACCAAACTAAACATACATCCACAAAAGAGATAGAAGATGAATAGACACTGTTAGGTCCGGAATAACGTAGAAGGGGGGTTGAATACGTTATTTAAAAATATTTCGATTTTCGAGATGTGAAAAATGAGGTCAACAACTAAATCGAAATAAAACAATTGGTTCGGGAAAATATCTTTGAACTGATAAAAACCCAAGGGGTGTTACAACTTCTAATCCAACGGATTAGCTTCAAAAACTCGAACACTCCTAAGGATAGTTTAGGCACGAGGACCTTCTATCCGACACTTCCTGAAAGCGGGCTAAGCCGGCTTTCCTACTAGATGGACTGTCTAGCAGCTTACACAGAGAAGATATTTAAGAGAGAGAGAAAGTTGCGTGTTGAGGTGTATTTTGAAATGAAATACAACAGGCCTATTTATAGATTTTCTAGAAAATCACTATGCTGCATAGTACCCCACTAAATTACATAAGGGATGATGAAATGAGTCGGCTGCTACTTTGAATTCTTGAACAAAATTTCTTCAGACAACAAAATTCTTCAGGTGGGACCCAGCTGTTTACTTTTCACAATTTTGTTTTTCAAACCTGCTGATTTTCAAACCAACAAAATCATTTGAAGGTGGGACCCGGATGAATAGTAATTTTCGTTACTATTCATGAATAGTAATTTCGGTTACTATTCATATGAATAGTGATTTTGGATACTATTCATTTTCTCTCTTTTGTTTATTCTGCTGTTTTAATTCACCTCAGAAAATAATTCAAGTACCAGATTAATTTAATTATTTTGTTATAAATAATTAATTAATCTGTTACTTATTTAATTTTCAGAATAAATTAACTTTTGACAATACCTTGAGATATTATGTCTGTCCTTGATCATCAATAGGCTTTGGCAATTCTTTCTATGAATTAATGTGTTGATCCTTCCCGTATGTGTTGACACTTGGTGCACTGGTCTGGTTCACAAGTGACTATCACTGATCTTGATCTTCACACCTTCGTTACATTCCAATTTATTAGCCTGCAGCAATATCTTCAAATACATGAAATCTTTTAGCCCTTCAACTGAATCATCTGTACATCTTATTATGTCACTGAGGCATGATCATGTTAATGAACTTCTTTCAGCGACTTGATCCTTGTTGGTGCCTGTTCTTCAAATTTCACGATCCCTGTATAGAGTTAATATTATTTATCTTTTATCCTAGTTGAGTTATATATGTCCTCCATTACATATTACATTTCATTATACTTTACAATCTCCCCCTATTTGATTGTTAGGGTTTGACAAGCAAATACCTAGAGGATAACTCAACTGATACAAATAAAATACAAAGATAAATAATATTAAAGTGCATTCTGGATCATATATATACATTTTCCAGATTTCTAAAAATTAACCAAGTGCAAGACAATTGTTCCTATAGACTGAACATATCTTCAAGTTTGCCTTTGCTTTCTTTCAACATTGCACTAATACTCCCATTAGTTTTTCCTTTCCCAAAATAAAGTTAATTCCATGTCAACAACCTTTTCCTTGCCCTTACGCCTAGTAGATTTTTCTTGATCATCCACCTTCTCCCCCTCAGTTGGGTTATCCTCCAGATTAGTAGGATGTGGAGTTGGTAAATTAGACGAAGATGGCTTTACCAAGGAGTTGATTGCATGACTAAACTGGGCTTCTATTGAACTTAATTGAACCTGGAATGCATCATGTTGAATAAGTTGCAATTTTTTGATTTCTCCAATGGACTTACAAATATTTGACAACTCTTTCTCCATTGTTTGGACCCGTGTAAGGAGTCTGTTGTATTCCTGTCTGGTTATAGGTGCATGTGGTTGAGTAGGTTGCTCACTCGTACGTTCTGCAGGTGTTTCACTCAACTCTATATATTCACTCGGTTTAATGGTTTGGGTTACACTTACATGTTCTGTTGGTGTTTCCCTCAACTTTCCTCTAGAGCTTCCACCGATATGTGTACCTGCAAATGAAATCATCCTAGCCCCTTTTTCAGAGGTCACGGATGGTGCAATGAAAGTTCGTGAGCTTCCGTCCTCGCGTGAAGCGAGTTGCCGACCACTGGTAAAGAGTGGTAAATCTCGAAAGAGATCCAGAGATTTTCCCTCTGGGAGGTTAAACTTGAATCGATTAAATGGCACAAAACCCAAGTTTCCCTCGTACGTCTGTGAAGACACTTGGTTCATAAAAGAACCACCCACCAATGGATCATTCCATAAAATGGAAGATTCACCAGAAGTTATTGAGGTAGGTAATTCCACCTCGGATGCCTGTGAAGGCATTTGATCTTTAGAAAGATCATCAACCACTCGTATGTTCCGTGAAATGGAACTCAAGATAGTTGCTCCCGTCAATTCAACCTTATTTATATTTTCACTCATTGGATAAGAAAGAATTGTTTCACTAACATTTGTCGTTACCTCAGGTTCATTGGGTTTACTCCGTTTAGAATGAGGTAGAGCGGCTGATGTAACTAACTCCTTATGTGGTGCTGCTGAGGCACTATCTCCCTCAATAATATGGATGACTGGTCGTTTAAGTGACAATTGAGGTGTAGGAGTTTGTTGTGTTTGTGTTTGCATTTGTAGAATGGGCTCTTCGACCTGTGTTAGAGTCGGTGGGATTTCCTGCTCTTGGTCGGGTAAGATGGCCACTGGGGGCTGTAGAAACTGTATTTCCTGTGACACAATAGGGAATACAAAGGTTGGAATAGCAGGGATTGAAATATTACCTTGTCGTATACCTGCTCTCACTGGTCGTGGTAACAACGGAAGTGGGACAGTCTTTAGATATTCAGTTAGGACTGTAGGCACATCCGTATATTTCTTTTTGCTTATGTAATTAATTACATTCGTCTTTATGGAAGAACATTCCACCTTTTGACCATTTTCCAAGCGTACCCTGTCTTCATTAGTCAAAAAATCATTTAATATTAACTATAGAAACCTTGGATATAGACATTTGACATTTTGAGTCCGAACATCTCTTGTTCCCAAGCGTTTCATTTTTAAAATGATTTGACCAAGCACTATTTTTCCAAAATTAATCCTCAAATTATTGGCGACTGCATACCCTATTATTTGAATAAATTCAGGTATTCGATCTTGATTTGTTCTATCTGAGGAAAAAACATGGTTAAGAGTGTGAAAGAAGAAATTCCAGTACTGGGTTAGAAACGTTCTAGAAAGATTACCAGTATTGAAATTGCCATCTTGGTACCTTATAAAACGAAAGAACATTTCAATCTGTTCAGGTGTAGGATCAGAAACGAGATTTTCCATAGGAAAATGAAGAATTCGATTAACATCTCGTTCAGTGACCCTAATCGACCTACCAAATAGTCGATATGTGAATGCACACCCGTCCTGTCCAGAAGTGTTAACCGCACTGCAATATAGTTCACACAATGCATCATGGTTAAGCTGCACCTGTGTAACTAAAGCATAGCGGATTAATGAATGTTCATTCAGAAATTGTGTCCAAGCCCGAAATTGCTCATCCTGAATGGTTTCGATATGCTGAATAGAAACAGGATTAACTTTAGCAATTAAAAAGCTTCCCTGCAATGCCATTTTCAAAAACTTTGAGGAAATTCAAAAACAAGGGTTAGTGCGTATAACAAGAATATGAAATCCGCTCTAAAAACCACCAGCTAGATTGAGATATCTTTCCGGTCAAAGCTTGAAATATTCAGCAATTGTGTGTGTATGCTATGTATATCTGAAAATTGATGATGTTAAACACAAACAAAAACTCATCATTTATAAGGTTTCAAGTATTAGTGGGTTCGGTGTAATAGTGACAGGTTATGTTTGAAAAATAACACCGCTCCATAATTTCTCACCTAACTACCCAATTAGCCGAAAAAACATCTTATCACCGAAACCTGTCGGCCGAAAAAACATCTTATCGCCGAAACCTATCAGTCTATACACATACACATATAATACTTCTAATTATTATGGATTTAAAAATAATCACACAGTAAATCAAGAATTAATCCACAATAATCAGATAAACTCACAATTAAATAGACATAAAATTAACAAAATATCATTAATTGGTATATGTCAATAAAATATTTATTTAATTATGCTACAATTAACTCAATTATTTACTAGCTAATTACCATAAAATATAGCATTTATAAGCGTGGTAATTAATATAGAGATAACTGTAAGATGAGGACTGTATGCAAAGTAAATTCACAAGTCCTAAAAATATGGACATTTAAAATACCTGTGAATTTATAACAAATTGCAGTTATTGATTATCCAAAATTAATTAGACAGATTTAACATCCCAAGTTCACCAACTAACCTGGAGAAAGTGGATTCATCCAGTGGTTTAGTAAAGATGTCTGCAATTTGTTGATCTGTGGGAACAAAATATAATACCACAGTTCCATTCATGACATGCTCTCGTAAGAAATGATACCTGATATCAATGTGCTTAGTCCTGGTGTGTTGAACTGGATTGTTGGCAATGGCAATGGCACTCGTGTTGTCGCATAGAATTGGAATTTTGTCCAACATGAGTCCATAGTCCTGAAGTTGATTCCTCATCCACAGGATCTGAGCACAACAACTACCTGCCGCAATGTATCCTGCTTCGGCTGTTGAGGTAGATACTGAGTGTTGCTTCTTGCTGTACCAAGATACCAACCTTCTTCCTAGAAACTGACAGCTTCCAGAAGTACTTTTCCGATCAATCTTACAACCTGCGAAGTCAGAATCTGTATAGCCAACTAGGTCAAAACCTGTTCCTTTATGGTACCAAATCCCAAGATTGGGGGTTCCCTTAAGGTATCTGAAAATACGTTTAACAGCTATAAGATGTGACTCTTTAGGGTTAGCCTGGAATCTAGCACATAGACAAGTTGCGAACATAATATCTGGTCTACTAGCAGTTAAGTACAAGAGAGAGCCGATCATACCTCGATACTTCGTGATGTCAACTGACTTACCAGATTTATCTTCATCAAGCTTGACTGCAGTTGGCATCGGGGTCTTGGCAGTAGCTGCTTCTTCCATCCCATACTTCTTCAGAAGATCCTTTATGTATTTTGATTGGCATATGAAAATACCATCAGGCTTCTGAACAACTTGAAGTCCAAGGAAGAAGGACAACTCACCCATCATGCTCATCTCGTACCTACTCTGCATTAGCTTAGCAAATCTCTTGCATAGCAAATCATTAGTAGAACCAAATATTATATCATCCACATATACTTGCACCAAAATTATATCATTTTTATGCTTTTTATGAAAGAGAGTTTTGTCGATGATACCTCTTGTAAAACCATTTTCAAGTAAGAACTTGGAGAGAGTATCATACCATGTTCGAGGGGCTTGCTTGAGACCATAGACAGCTTTGAAGAGAAAGTACACAAAACCTTCAAATTCCTTGTCTTCGAACCCAGGGGGTTGTTCAACATAGACTTCTTCTTCTAGATCTCCGTTCAAAAATGCACTCTTCACATCCATCTGAAAAACCTTAAAGTTGGAGTGTGCAGCAAATGCTAAGAACATCCTGATTGCTTCAAGCCTTGCAACTGGAGCATAGGTTTCATCATAATCAATTCCTTCTTCTTGAGAGTAACCCTTTGCTACCAATCGAGCCTTGTTCCTCGTAACAATACCATTTTCCAGTTTATTCCTAAACACCCATCTAGTGCCAATTACAGATTTATCTTTTGGTCTTGGCACCAGCTTCCATACTTTCTGCCTTTCGAACTGATTGAGTTCTTCCTGCATTGCAGTTACCCAATCTGGATCATCAAGAGCTTCATCAACCTTTTTAGGTTCAATTTGAGATAAAAATCCTGCGAAATTGCATTCATTCTGTGTTGCTCTTCTAGTCTGTACACCCGTGTCCGGTTCACCAATGATCTGTTCAAAGGGATGCGCTCTACTCCATACCCTTTGTCTCGGCAGATTTGATCTTGATGATTCTCCAAGTTCATGATTGTGTTGAGTGTGATGACTAGTAGATCCAAAATCATTGTTTGCTCCCCCTGACCTGTTGCTTTCAGAGTTTGATGAATCAGAGTTTAATGAACCAGCAGATGCATTCTTTGATGTTTCTTCACTTGATTGGGGTTCATTTTCATTGTTCACTTGCTCCCCCTCAACATGTGCTGCTGTCTGATCTACTGGTATAGATTGAACAATAGAGTCTGAAAGAGTATCAGAATTTTGTTCATTCTCAAATCTCAGCTGGTCATGTTCATCAAAATCTTCAAGTCCTGTTATCTTTTTATCATCAAAAGACACATGGATAGATTCCATGACCACTTTTGTTCTCAGATTGTAGACTCTGAATGCTTTTGTGGATAGTGGGTATCCAACAAAGATTCCTTCATCAGCTTTTAAATCAAATTTGGAAAGCTGTTCTGGATGAGTCTTAAGAACAAAACATTTACATCCAAACACATGAAAGTACTTCAGGTTCGGCTTCTTCTTTTTCACCATCTCATATGGTGTTTTACCATGCTTGTTTATGAGTGTAGCATTCTGTGTGAAACAAGCAGCTTGCACAGCTTCAGCCCAGAAGTAAGTTGGCAGCTTTGCTTCATCAAGCATGGTCCTTGCAGCTTCTATGAGAGTCCTGTTCTTTCTCTCTACTACTCCATTTTGTTGTGGAGTTCCAGGTGCAGAGAATTCTTGCTTTATTCCATTTTCTTTACAAAACTCTTCCATGACTGCATTCTTGAACTCAGTGCCATTATCACTCCTTATGATTTTCACTGTATGCTTAGATCCTTTGTCCAGTTGTCTGACATGCTCTGTTAAGATTGATGCAGTTTCTTCTTTCTTGTGCATGAAATATACCCATGTATATCTGGTGTATTCATCAACAATAACCAAAGCATATCTTTTCTTTCCAATATACATTATATTTACTGGACCAAATAAATCAACATGCAATAAGTGATATGGCTCAAGAATTGAGGATTCAGTCTTACTTTTGAATGAAGTTTTCCTTTGTTTTGCCTTTTGACATGAGTCACATAGGCCATCTGGAGTAAAAACTGATTTGGGCAATCCTCTCACAAGATTTTTCTTCACTAGCTCATTAATGCTGTTGAAATTCAGATGAGAAAGTCTCTTGTGCCAATCCCAGCTTTCTTCAATTGATGCTCTACTCAGTAGACAGATTGCAGAGCCATCAGAGTTTGTTGAAAGTTTGGCTTCATAAATGTTACCATGCCTGTATCCCTTCAGAACAACTTTTCCTGTAGATTTGCTTACAACTTTACCGTGTTCTTCAAGGAAATCCACATGATAACCTTTGTCACAGATTTGACTCACACTTAGTAGATTATGTTTGAGTCCTGAAACTAGAGCTACAGATTCAATGATGACATTCCCAAGTTTGATATTGCCATATCCCAGAGTCCTTCCTATGTTGCCATCTCCATAAAAAACACTTGGGCCAGCCTTCTCCACAAATTCTGATAGCAGGGCTTTATTTCCAGTCATGTGTCCTGAGCATCCACTGTCCAGAACAAGGATATTTTTCCTGTTACCCTGCAATCACAAAAACCACTAATGATTAGTTTTAAGGACCCAGACTTGCTTGGATCCTTTGGTCTTATTAAGTTTGTTAGCTTTTGCAGCAGAAGTCTTATCAGAGTTTGTCCTAACATTCTTTTTATCAGAATTTATACATGTAGAATCAATCTTGAATTTATTCAAAGAGGGTTTAAGTTCATAATAATCATAATACAACTTATGATACTCTTTGCATGTATAAATAGAATGCCAAATACTGCCACAGTGAAAACAAGGATTCTGTGGCTTAAACCTAACTGAACCACTCTTAACTCCTGACTTAGGAGGTATAGAGTTTATATTTTTATTCTTCCTGCAAAAAGCAGCAAGATGGTTAGGACTTCCACAGTTATAACATTTCTTCCTAGGAGCATTGGGAATAGGCATATAGTTATTGCTTTTACTGATGCCTACCTTTCCATTTCTATTTTTCCTAGGTTCTTTTACCTTGTTTATTCTTTTTAACTCCTTCAGCTTGTGTTTAAGCTGTTTCTGAGACATTGAACTAATATATACTGATTTGGCTTTATCCTGTTTTGGTTTGTCAGATTTTGGTACAAACCTCACATGATTAATTTTGGGTTTTGCAGCCTTTTCAGTAAATACAGGTTTAGAGGTCTCAGCTTCTAGGTTGACAGTTTTCTTTTTATCAGTGTAACCTAGACCTTCTTTCCAACAATCATTGTCTATGATATCCTGAGTTTTCTTACCAGAGTTAGTCCAAATTTTAAGAATGTTTCTTTCTTTAGCAAGTTCAGATTCAAGATAAGCATGCTTTTTCAATAATTCATTTTTAACAAAAATAGCATCATCTCTCTCTTTCTGAATTTCTAACATCTGGACTAATTCTGATTCTAGATAATCATTTCTCTTTCTAAGGTCTAGACTTTCAGATTTTATTCTTTCATTTTCTAAAGTCTGATCTCTATAGCTAACATGCAAGTTTTTAAGAAAGAGTCTTAACTCAGATATATCAGTAGTATCAAAAGCTAGAATAGAGTGAGGTACCTTGGTCTCAGTAGCTTCAGAGATACTATCAACATTTGCCATCAAGGCGTAGTTCACCTCATCTTCAGAGTCTGAAGTGTCAGCCCAGTCCTTCTTCTTTGTGATGTAAGCTTGACTTTTATCAGCTTTGGCTCTCTTGCACTCAGGTGCAAAATGTCCTTTCTCACCACAATTATAGCATGTGATCTTGGACTTGTCGACTTTCCCAGACCTGCTTTCCTTTCCCTCAGCTTTTCTGAAATTCTTCTTGTCAAAATTTTAATCTCTTCGTGTGAACTTCTTTCCCTTCCTGAAGTTCTTGTAAGCCATCTTCTTGAAGCCTTTCACCATTAGGGCTGCAAGTTGTATCATCTCAGCATCACTACCATCATCATCAGAGTCTGTGAGATTGTCAGAGTTTGAGTCATCATCAGAATTTGATGACTCAGTATCAGACTTTGTAATAAGAGCCTTTCCTTTGGATTGACTCTTTTTCACAGCAATTTCTTTAGAAACTTTCTCCTCAGCTTTAAGAGCAATTGACTTGGTCTTGCTTCCATGCCTCTTGCTTTTTTGTTCCATCTCAAGCTCATGAGTCTTAAGCATTCCATAGATTTCATCAAGGGACATGTCTTCTAGATCATGATTGTCTCTGATGGTAGTGGCCTTTAAGTCCCATTTCTCAGGAAGAGCCAACAAGAATTTCAGATTGGAGTCTTCAAGATTATACTCCTTATCTACCAGTGATAGATCATTCAACAATTTCAGGAATCTGTCATATATGTCTATTAATGACTCATCAGCATTTGAGTCAAAGTGCTCGTACTCCTGTGTGAGTATTGTTCTCCTGTTCTTTTTGATGGCTTTGGTTCCTTGACATCTGACTTCCAAAGCATCCCAAATCTCCTTAGCAGTTTTGCATCCAATGACCCTGTTAGACATAACATTGTCAAGGGCGTTATGTAATAAATGCCTTACTTTAGCATCTTTGCTAATAGAGGAGATATCTTCAGGAGTGTGGTCTTTCTTCTCTTTTGGAATCATTTTCTGTTCTTCTCCAGCAACTGCAACAGACAATTTTGTAGGCTTATGTGGACCATCATGGATTCTGTCTAAGTACTCTGGATCTGTAGCCTCCAGAAACATTTCCATCTTCACCTTCCATATGGGATATTCTGATGCCCTGAGTATTGGAACTCTAATTGATTCATATCTGCTTGTTGTTGGAGTTTGTGTTTTCTCTGTCATGATTGTATGGTTTTTTTTGTATAGTAACAGAGTGGCTCAAAATGAACAGTACGGTATTTATGAACATTAATGTATCCATGAATAGTACCGTATATGTAAATAGTATCGTATCTGTGAATAGTACCATATTTGTGAACAGTACCGTATCTGTGAATAGTACCATATTTGTGAATAGTGCCGTATATGTGAATAGTACCGTATTTGTGAACAGTACCGTATCTGTGAACAGTGACGTACAACACCGGATCTGATCTGTATATCGATCAACTTGCTCTGATGCCAATTGTTAGGTCCGGAATAACGTAGAAGGGGGGTTGAATACGTTATTTAAAAATATTTCGATTTTCGAGATGTGAAAAATGAGGTCAACAACTGAATCGAAATAAAACAATTGGTTCGGGAAAATATCTTTGAACTGATAAAAACCCAAGGGGTGTTACAACTTCTAATCCAACGGATTAGCTTCAAAAACTCGAACACTCCTAAGGATAGTTTAGGCACGAGGACCTTCTATCCGACACTTCCTGAAAGCGGGCTAAGCCGGCTTTCCTACTAGATGGACTGTCTAGCAGCTTACACAGAGAAGATATTTAAGAGAGAGAGAAAGTTGTGTGTTGAGGTGTATTTTGAAATGAAATACAACAGGCCTATTTATAGATTTTCTAGAAAATCACTACGCTACATAGTACCCCACTAAATTACGTAAGGGATGATGAAATGAGCCGGCTGCTACTTTGAATTCTTGAACAAAATTTCTTCAGACAACAAAATTCTTCAGGTGGGACCCAGCTGTTTACTTTTCACAATTTTGTTTTTCAAACCTGCTGATTTTCAAACCAACAAAATCATTTGAAGGTGGGACCCGGATGAATAGTAATTTTCGTCACTATTCATGAATAGTAATTTCGGTTACTATTCATATGAATAGTGATTTTGGATACTATTCATTTTCTCTCTTTTGTTTATTCTGCTGTTTTAATTCACCTCAGAAAATAATTCAAGTACCAGATTAATTTAATTATTTTGTTATAAATAATTAATTAATCTGTTACTTATTTAATTTTCAGAGTAAATTAACTTTTGACAATACCTTGAGATATTATGTCTGTCCTTGATCATCAATAGGCTTTGGCAATTCTTTCTATGAATTAATGTGTTGATCCTTCCCGTATGTGTTGACACTTGGTGCACTGGTCTGGTTCACAAGTGACTATCACTGATCTTGATCTTCACACCTTCGTTACATTCCAATTTATTAGCCTGCAGCAATATCTTCAAATACATGAAATCTTTTGGCCCTTCAACTGAATCATCTGTACATCTTATTATGTCATTGAGGCTTGATCATGTTAATGAACTTCTTTCAGCGACTTGATCCTTGTTGGTGCCTGTTCTTCAAATTTCACGATCCCTGTATAGAGTTAATATTATTTATCTTTTATCCTAGTTGAGTTATATATGTCCTCCATTACATATTACATTTCATTATACTTTACAGACACCAATTATGCTTAAACCCTATATCTCTATAAGATTTGAAAACATAACGGTTGAAGAACAAGTTGTCTATTAAGATCACATAGGGCAGCATAATATCTCTATTTACGCTACAAATCATGATGTTAAAACATCAACCTATCCCATGCTAGCATGACAAGTTCTAAATCTCAAGATCCACTCTCGTTTCGCAAGAGATTAACAAATTAGATGTTCGCGACGCATCTAAACACATGAAACACAACCATATAAGGATATCAAGTTTCACCACACATAAATCTTTAAAGCAATCAAACTACTAAGCTACATAGATAAATCCGTTAGAATCCCATGACAACGATTAGCTCATAATTGAACCTCTCGTCATCATGGGATCAAGTGAAACCATGATAATGAAACAAGATATGAATTCTATGTTATAATATGCTAACTAATGATACAATTTACAATGGTAGGATGTGTTTAAATAGGCTCTAGAAGTCTTGCCCAGCAAGGAAACTACCAAATCAGAATTAAAATAGAATACGTTTCCTAAATTGATTCTATTTTGAAGGAAAATTCGTAACTGACTTTTCTTCATTATTTCTGGGCCATTCCAGTTGTGTTTTGACATCTGGACCACTTTAGAATGAAAGAAGAATCTCGTTAGCTTCGCGTGGACTATAAGATCGTCCAAAACGGACTTGTAGAACTCAAGATATGGCCAAAATAGTAAAAAGGGCAAAACTGTAATTTTTCAGCACCGCGCACGTGCAGCCTGTGCCCCAACCTCCTGTAGCACGCGCTGCCTACGCGCTCCCACGCGCTGCCTGCGCGTGGTCCGCTGTCCTCGTTGTTTTTCTGCTCCAATTTCTTCGTTTCTTCGTCTTTTCCTTCCGTTCTTTTTGCACCTGCTTCCGTTTTTAATTTTCCTTGACTTAGAATTGTCATGAGAGCTTAATGATAACTCCATTCTTCATTCCATTGCACAAATCAACTCCAAAAACGACGGAAACTTTAACCTTTATCGACATTTCTACAATCCTGCACACTTAAATAAAACACATCAAAACTACAATAAACTTGAGTCTAAGACAATCAATTTAAGCCGAATTGAAGCGATCCAAGTGGATATGAAATCCACTTATCACACCCCCAAACTTAAACCGATGCTTGTCCTCAAGCATAAACAACTAACACTACCTAATTAGTACCACTTCCTTAGGTGATCACGGTTGCATTTGACATATGCAACAAGCCCTTTAAACCCCTAGGCAGCCCTAGTGGACGAGTGAGGTCTCGTGAGGGCCTATAGTGAATGTACCCACAAAATCCATCTAACTAACAATGCAATGCATGAATGCAATTATTATGAAAATGCAACGACCCCCTCGAACTAACCAAAACCAACTAGAAAGCAAATATCTCAAAGAATGCAACTAAATCCAAATAGAGCTCGACTAAGTCCCCGTACTCTAACAATACATGACAGAAACGTGCGTGTGTGCAATGCTCATCAGAAATACTCCCAAAACTAGATCAAAATCATACTCATTTTTCGCCAAGACAATCACAGGTTTATAAATAGAATAGACTGTAAACACTTCATAACCTGAGAAACACCTCCATCATCATTCAAGTTAGACATGAATTCATGCTTTATTACTAACAACTTCGACACATAATACTATATATAATACGCATGCTTATTTAACCGTGCAGTGAATGAGACCCCAAAAGGCTTATACGATAATACCCATGTAGGGAGCGTTAGGTCAGCAATCCCAAACCACATGGGCTTTAGGTTACTAGGACTAAGTCCCCTCAGACTTAATTACTCGAGTATTAAAGAGCTCACTCGTGGTTAATTTTGCATTTAACAATTGAAACTTTTGACCTTTTTTTCTTATATTTTTTTTCTTGTTTTTCTTTCTTTTTTCTGATTTTTTTTAAAAAAATAAATATGCAATCTGGAATGAGAATTCTCAATTCCAACCCTAGACTACTCATATAAATATGAGCCGGCTACTAGCCATTTGACGTCTAGCCATTATTTGACAAATATTAACAATAATTATAAAATTCCTGGTTTCCCCCAAACTTAGACTTTAGTGCTCCTACGCCATCAAGGGAATAACGAAAATTTTAAATATAAATAAGTGATTAAATCTAAAACAACCAAACAAGCATGACCTCAACCTAGCCCAAAAGCAAACGATGAGATTGTGTAAAAATTTTGTTTCCAAAACATGCATCACTTCCTAGGGACTATAAATCAACCCTCTATTCATCATTACCACACTCAAATCAATATCGACCTACCAATCAGAATTAGCTCGTCCTAAGGGATCATGAAATATGCATGCTATGAAAATGCAACTATCATGGACTCACATGATATCCGAAAAATAAAAAAACAGAATGTCCTATATGAAACCAACATAGATAACACGAACATACATGCATGAATTACTACTAATATGCATAATATGATATCTATATGAACACAATGACACACTAACACTACAAATAACTACCTATACACTACTCATCCCCCAAACCACCTCCAGACTTAAAATATTCAATGTCCGCATTGAATGGAAGTAAATACAAGGGATAGTAGGAAACATACCTAAAAATACCGAAACACGTGGGTTGCCTCCCACGAAACGCCTTTGTTTAAAGTCTTTAGCTAGACATGGCCATGGCTTTTTCTCTTGAAAATATCTACACCGTAGCTTAATATGGCCATTTAATTATCTTTTCCGGTGCTACATCCTTGATAACAATTTTCAGCCTTCTTCGCTCCTCAAAGTGTCAGTAACATTGTTCTCTTCACTACCTGACAAGTTAGCAACAATAATAATAGGCAAAGTAGATGATTAACCCAAATATGCATACCTTAGGTGATATGGTGGTTTAAGCTCAAGTTTGGAAGCTTCTTCAACATGATGATTTTCATTATTAACTACCAAAGACTGATCAAGAGTGAAAATAGATGGATTAGGAACAGAAGTGGGTGGTTCACCAACAGAAGTCTTAACAACAGACTCGGGATCAAAAGAACTATCCTCAAGCTGAATTTCATGCTTAGAACAAATGACCTTCAATTCTTCTAACATCTCATCAGAAGTAAAATTCTTGTATAACTCATGAAGATCTTTATTACCCTAATACTCGAACAAAACATCTTTCTCAAGAAAAGACTCAATTGCATTATCCTCAAGATTCGACCATGAAACAACCTCATCAATCAGCACCTTAGAATCCCAGAGATCAGCCAAGCCTAGTGACTCATACTCTTCCTCCTCATCACTATCCACCACATGTTCATACAAAACAGAATGTTCTTCTTTTTCTGTAGGGTCCTAATCTTGAATTTCTTCTTCATCCTCAATTGCTGAATTTTGATCGTTCATGATTTTTCTAGATCTGAGTTTTATGGCATTCACCTGCTCCAAGCCATCTTGTTTCCCTGGATTTACCTCTATGTCACTAGGAAGAGATCTCTGTGGTCTGTTAAGTAAGGCACTTGCAATTTGCCCTATCTGATTTTCCAACGTCTTGAGAGATACCACCTGACCTTTAACCATCAACCTCAATTCATCCAATTCAGATTTTTCATTCGAAGATTGACCAGCATTCCCATGTGACTGTTGGTTCTGAAATCCAGGAGGTTGGAATTGTTGCCTTGGAGCATACTGCTGCTGAAAACCTGAAGGATTGAACGACCTTGCTCCATATTGCTGACCCTGAAACTGTTGATAAGGTTGCTGCATACCACCTTGATTCTTACTCCAGCTGAAATTAGGCTGATAGATGTTGGGAGCTGGCTGCTGCGATCTCTGAAAATTGCTCACAAACTGCGCTGATTCAATAGATATAGCACATTGAGTCATCTCATGTGCGCCCGCACATTGCTCACAAACACTAGAAACTTGAGGCACCCCATGATTTGACATAGAATCCAATTTCTTATTAATTGCCTCTAGCTGAGCTGCTAGAGCTGTGACTGTATTAACTTCTAGAATTCCTGCTATTTTGCCTTTTGACAATCTCTGAGTTGGATTCTGGTATTCATTCGCAGCCATCATCTCAATCAACTCATAAGCTTCCTCATAGCTCTTAGCCCATAGAGCTCCACCTGATGCTGCATCTAGCATGGGTCTTGACTGGACACCCAAGCCATTATAAAAGCAGTTAATCACCATCTAATCAGGCATCCCATGATGTGGACACTTCCTTAGCATCTCCTTATATCGCTCCCAAGCCTCGCACAAAGACTCTCTAGACTGCTGTGAAAACTGAGTTAGAGCGTTCCTTATTGCTGCTATTTTAGCCCTGGGGAAGAATTTAGTGAGAAATTTCTGAGCAAAATCCTCCCATGTTGTAATAGAACCGGATGGTAGAGAGTATAACCAGCCCTTAGCTTTATCCCTTAAAGAGAATGGAAAAAGTCTCAATTTGATAGCATCTTCCGACACCCCGTTGATCTTGAAGGTGTCACAGATCTCAATAAAGTCCCGAATGTGCATGTTAGGATCCTCCGTAGGAGCACCCCCAAACTAAACCGAATTCTGTACCATCTGAATAGTGCTCGGCTTGATTTCAAAGTTGTTAGCTGTAATAGCTGGCTTGACAATGCTAGATTGGATGTCATTGATCTTTGGCTGAGAATAGTCCTTCAAAGCCTTAATTGCTGCTGCATCACCCATCTCTACTGTAGTTACAAGTTCCTCTTCCTTATTATCTACTACAAGATCGTCTTCCGCCAATTTTTTCTTTATGAGCTTGCAAACGTGTTCGCATACACGTTCAAGTATCTGAAACAGCACGAAACAAACAAACTAAGTAAGAAATCCGAGTCAGTGAACTCTAACGACCACTATTGACAAGCACATAAACTAAAAATAAAACACCGATGATCCCCGGCAACGGCGCCAAAAACTTGTTTGCGCTAAATCACGCAAGCATACGTGGTCACAAGTAATATAGAATTAAGTTGCGTTCGTTCCCACAGAGAACTGGTTTTGGTTTTAATTCAGTTATTGTACCTATGCAACAATGTATGATTATTACTCACTACTAAGGCAATTAACAAATTTGGGTTTTGATTAGCTAAATTTAACAAAGAATAAATTATCAAACTAAGAATTAATTAACTAATGATAATTAGAATCGAATTACTTATGCAAGATAAAACATGGGATCCTAACTTCATTAACTACTTCGCTTAGAGTTGATGCCTTTAATCAATGCATGTGATGGTTGATATCTGATCAGAAAACACGAAACAAGTATACACTACTTCTCAGTATACGAATACCAAACTAAACATACATCCACAAAAGAGATAGAAGATGAATAGACACCAATTATGCTTAAACCCTATATCTCTATAAGATTTGAAAACATAATGGTTGAAGAAAAAGTTGTCTATTAAGATCACATAGGGCAGCATAATATCTCTATTTACGCTACAAATCATGATGTTAAAACATCAACCTATCCCATGCTAGCATGACAAGTTCTAAATCTCAAGATCCACTCTCGTTTCGCAAGAGATTAACAAATTAGATGTTCGCGACGCATCTAAACACATGAAACACAACCATATAAGGATATCAAGTTTCACCACACATAAATCTTTAAAGCAATCAAACTACTAAGCTACATAGATAAATCCATTAGAATCCCATGACAACGATTAGCTCATAACTGAACATATCGTCATCATGGGATCAAGTGAAACCATGATAATGAAACAAGATATGAATTCTATGTTATAATATGCTAACTAATGATACAATTTACAATGGTATGATGTGTTTAAATACGCTCTAGAAGTCTTGCCCAGCAAGGAAACTACCAAATCAGAATTAAAATAGAATACGTTTCCTAAACTGATTCTATTTTGATGGAAAATTCGTAACTGACTTTTCTTCATTATTTCTGGGCCGTTCCATTTGTGTTTTGACATCTGGACCACTTTAGAATGAAAGAGAATCTTGTTAGCGTTCCGTGGACTATAAGATCGTGCAAAACGGACTTGTAGAACTCAAGATATGGCCAAAATAGTAAAATGGGCAAAACTGTAATTTTTCAGCACCGCGTGCGTGCAGCTTGCGCGCCACAAGCACTGTCTGCGCCCCAACCTCCTGCAGCACGCACTGCCTGCGCGCTCCCATGCGCGTGGTCCGCTGTCCTCGTCATTTTTCTGCTCCAATTTCTTCGTTTCTTCTTCTTTTCCTTCCGTTCTTTTTGCACATGCTTCCGTTTTCAATTTTCCTTGACTTAGAATTGTCATGAGAGCTTAATGATAACTCCATTCTTCATTCCATTGCACAAATCAACTCCAAAAATGATGGAAACTTCAACCTTAATCGACATTTCTACAATCCTGCACACTTAAATAAAATACATCAAAACTACAACAAACTTGAGTCCAAGACAATCAATTTAAGCCGAATTGAAGCGATCCAAGTGGATATGAAATCCACTTATCACATGGTTTGTGAAAATGAGAATAAGAACCAAGTCACTGGGTTGTAGTGTTAGTTTTTTTTGAAAATTTATGACCGTTATCACCGGGTTATAGTGGTCGTGGTATGAATTGTAAGTTTCAAGTTATTGTTGTTATGTGGTGTCGTATCGTATCATATCGAATAAGAATATATGTATTGAAAGTTATTAAAAGAAAATACTTCTAAGAATATAATAACAATGCTTGAAAAGAAAATTCTAATTTAATAATATATTGTTGTAAGAATTAGGGTTATTATATATCTATCAATCGGAGATTTGATTGGTTAATAGTCTTTTCCTGAATGGCTTGGGTGTTGCAAGGTTTCTCTTAAATCTGGACTTGGAGAATTTAACAGAAAAGCCAAGTGTTCATCTAGCTCATCCAACTCATCTCGATTAGAGGCTTCAACTTCTTCAATCATCTTGATTTTGCCTTTGCTTGATTCAGCACTACCTTCACAAGCACTCACGCTTGGTGTATATTTGGCAGTCTCCATCTTTTCATCATATATCATCTCTTTCTTGATTATTTGCAACTAGTGTTGTAGACCCTTCTTTCTTTTGCTCTTTCTCAATTTTTCATCTATCATGTTGAGTATTGAATAGTAAAAGAATACAGAGGGGGGGTGAATGGATTCTTGAACTTTTTCTTGTTCTTGAATCTTTGTAGCACAATATGTGTTTGTGTGTGTAGATTTACTAGTGCGGATAATGAACAACACAAGACACGATATCACTTTAATCTAATAGTTTATTAGATAAAGATTTGCTACAATCTGTGAATACAAATGGTAGTATTCTCAGCTTCGTTTTTCTCAGAGAGATATGCTCTTATAGCGTGTATGAAAAACTTAACCAACTAAAGAAGTGTGATTGTATTCTTATAGAACATGAATACAACTCACTTACTACAAATAAGGTTACAGGATAAATTACTTTCTTGTATGTCTATCCTTTTTGAGTAAACATCCAAACGGATACAGATTTGACTTTGTAAAGCTCTGTTCAGATCCACTTCTTTAGCTCTTTGTCTCTTTTACATCTCTCCAAGCTTCTTTGTAGGCTTTCCAGAGCACGTACGTTACAGATTATGGTCCATAAAGTGCATTGGCTTGTTGCAGGTTTCTGACTTGTACAATTTCTCCAGTATTTTGTCTCCAAGAATGTATTCGAGAAGTGGCTAAGTGATTGATTCGAGAACTAGGATTAGATAACTCTGAGTTCTCGAATACTGTATGATTGACATATCGAATCAATTCTCGAATAACACTTTTCTCCAGGGTTCCTTGAGTTGTCGAATAGAACACTTGACTTGTCGAATCCCTGAGATGTCGAATAGCTTTCTGAGTCCTTGAGATATTGAATGGAACTTTGACTTGTTGACTCTTTGAGAACTCGAATACCACTTTGACTTGTTGACTTCTTGAGTTCTCGAATAAAGTATTAGACATGTCGAATCTCTGAGATATCGAATGAGATATCGAATAGTTCATTCAGAGATATCGAACAGTGTCTTCTCAGATATTGAATATCTGACTTCTCGAATGGTAGACTTCTCGAATAGACAAATGTACTTCTCGAATTGGTACTTAGGCAAATTTCTCATTTCTTCAAATCCCAACTGTGATTATTTGACAGTCTTTATCTCCTTGCTTGAGGCATGAACCTTGGAACTTCTTTCAAGCATTATTCTTGACTTTATAAGTACAGTTACACAACTAGGATTTGATGCCTATTACAAGTACAAAACAAATAGAAACTCTACAACTAGAGGTTCCCTCAATTAAGAGGTCATGTAGATAATGCATAGCATTACACATACTTAGGCTTGTTATATTATGAGTACAATCATGTCTCTGTGACTAACAATCTCCCCCAAATTGTGAGTAAGACCCTTATTCACAATTTCATGCCTGATAACAAGTCTAACATACATAAAGGTAAAACTTGAAAAGTACATGTATGAAAATTTGATTGAGAACATGAATAGAATTACAAGTTGAGTAATCTTACACAATATGGTGAAATACTAGCCATTCTCATTTGATTCCATCTCCATTGCTTTGGCTTGTAGATCATCATATGCTTTTGGTTTCCTTTCTTTCTCATTTCTTGCATTCTCATCCATGGCCCTTATGATTTCTACCATAGCATCCAGTTCTTCAAGCAGAATTGAGTTTTTGAAATCTTTAAGTACTGGTTTTAGAATGTTGGCAGTAGACCTGGTAATTCGTTCGTTTCGTATACCTTCGTGTCGTGTATTTTCGTGTTTCGTGTACATAATGCTAAATCCAAAACTGACCCGTTAAGGATTCGTTTCATTTCGTGTTCGTGTACCTTCATTTCGTGTACGTTTCGTGTCATGTTTCGTGTAATTTTTGAATAAAAATAAAAATATTTAAATATTAATTTTTACTAGTCGAGTCTTAAGTCAATATGTCATAAGGAATGAAGTGTGCTTAAGTCTTGTGAAACTAAAATTTGAAATTATTTTGTATTTATCTTATGTAAAAATTATATATAAAATATCATTTTAAAATATGTATTCATATAATTTTAGTAAAATTATTTAAATATTTATTTATTTCATGTATTTTCGTTTCGTGTCGTGTACCCAAGGCTAAACCCAAAACCGACACTAAATTCATCCGTGTAATTTCGTGTTCGTGTACTTTCATGTTCGTGTACCACAAAGGTCAACCCAAACCCGTAATTTTCGTGTCGTTTTTGTGTCATGTTTTCGTGTCGTGTATGAAATTGCCGGCTCTAGTTGGCAGGATAGTGACTGAGTAGGTTAATTCTTATATTGACATTATCTTCATTTCTTCTCCTATACTTCACCACATAGGGATTGAATTGAACTCTACACAATCATTTTGCCCTTAGCTTTTCTGCTTCAGCTTCCAGTCTATCAATTTCCTTCTCCCTTTCTAGCCATTTCTCAAGACACCCCTTTCTTATTTCTTCAGCATGATCTCTCTTCATCTTCACAAAGTCAACCAACTCCAGCTTCCATACTCTCTCCACTTTGTCTTCAGAATCCAAAAGTGCAATGATTCTTTCTATCGCATATAACTTGCCCCAATTTTGACAACCCCCTTGTTTGAATTTCCTCTGTCTCCCATCAGTGTACTTGATCTCAAGGCAGTCATTCACAATTGCAGTAGAGTAGATTCTTTGAGCTCTTAGAAATTGCAGTTGTTCTTCATTAAAATCTTCATCCAGTGGTTGGAGTTTCAATCCTGGAATGATTGTTAGGGCCCTTGACTTAGATGGCTTCACTCTCCTAGCAACATGCTTGAATTTAAACCTTTTTACTTGATTGCTTGGCTGAAACTTATGACCTTTGCTTGTAGACCATTGTAGTACTCCATTAGCAGTTTGTTTTTGGAAACATACACCTGGTTTCTTGATTTGAATCTTCTTCTCTTCTTGAGGTGGCAAAATAGTTGCAGAAGCCATTGATTCAGATTTTGGTAGGTCATTACTAACAGCATTCACCCTAGACTTAGAGTCTTGTGTTGTGGTGAGTTTACTGCTAGCAATGCCTAGGGCTTGCTGTTTTCCATTCTTCCTCTCATAGACTTCCTTGGTCATCACCATCTTTCTTGTCTTTGTTATCCCTCTTCTTTTTCTTGTCTTAATCACCCTTATCACTCCTGTGATGTCTTCTCCTCCCATCACTTTTGTCTTCATCTTTATCATCCTTATTCCTCCTAGACTGGGCCATTTCTGGAATTGCACCAGTTGCAATGAAAAATCTGAGAATGTGCAGTGCTTCTATTTCTTCAACATTTCTGACTCCATCCTTCTTCTATAGTAGATCAATGATAGCAATAATAAGTCTGTGATTTCGAGGAGTGAGATCATTGGGAACGACCAATTGTTTAATGTCTTTAATTTTGGTGCCAGACTGATAGATGATTGTCCATGGCTTCTTAATCACTTTTGGCAACCTTGAAGGTTGGCCATTCCTCAAGTCATCATATAGACTTTTATTGTTCTCATTTCTCTTCTCAATAAGCTCAATTAGTGCATCTATCTCTGAGTGTTTTAGGGCTTGTAGAGTCTTGTAGGTTAGATGCCATATCTTGGACTTGGACACCATCATTATCTCCTTGATCCATAATCCATCTATCTTCCTGAGTATCACAGTGAGATAGTCAATCTGATCCTTCAAGCTCCTCAGATATAATTGAGTGTCATCAGCCTGTTCTCTTGAGACTTTCAGAAACTCCAAGAATGTATCATCATGGTAGACATTAGAATTTGCAATTTCTTGTAGCTTGGCCTCAGTAACCACCTTTACTTCTACAGGCTTGGCACTTCCAGATTTGGAGGACGGAGGTTTATCAGATGGCATGCTCCCTGCAACCACTGTAGTTGTGATAGATTGCTTCTGACCACTGGGAGTAATGACATGCACATTTGGTAGAGTAACCACTGGCAGAGAAGATGGAGGTTCATCAACCTTGGATTTCCCTTTTCCTGGAACATGGGTTGTAGATTTTGAAGTCCTTTGATGACCACCCTCATTTATCTTGATGCCTTTTTCTGAGGTTTCTCCCCCTTAGGTTTTGAGTTCCTTAATGTCCTTTTCTCCCCCTTAGGCTTGTTGTCAGGCATAGAGGCTGAGGTAGTGACCTTTGGGGCGGAAGATTCTTCAGGTAGAGGGAGACCCATGTGTTTCATCATTGTAGACAACATCAACTGTTGATGTAGAAGAACATCAGCTGTGGTAGTGGCTTGAGTGCTCAACTGCTCTGTTAGAGTTGCAACTTTGTCTGTCAGCTGAGCATTGGAATGTTTGAGAGAAACCACATCCTTTTCAAGAGTATCCACTTTAGTGAACAACTCATTGGCCTTAAAACCAGATAGGGATTGACCTTTCAGTCTCTTCACTTTAAACTTGGTCATCTCATGCACAGGGACCTCAGTGACCAGCTTGTCTTCATATTGATTTGCAATGAGGGTCCTGAGCATGTGATGTGTCAAATTATACCTAACCGCAAGCGCACGGTGTCTATTTCTAGTACAGATGGCAAGCGGGTCGAATCCACAAGGAGACAGGTTCTATAAATTCCTTTTCAGTTATCGCTAATTGTTTCAGGGACAAACGATTATTGGAGAATATTAATTAACTAATTAAACAAGATTAAAACTAATTAAACAGATGATAAACAAATTATTTAAAACCTAGGGCAATCAGGTCCACCATGCTTACACAATTGGCTCTTAAGCTAAAGCAATCAATGTGATCCTATAACTAGAGTATGTTAATCTCTTCCAAGCATTAACACTCTTTAAACATTCAACACAATTAACCACTTTTAGTAATTCAATCAATCAGGTAATTAGAGTCAAGTTAATCTCTTCCAAGCATTAACGCTCTCAGAAATCCAATGATGCTTCTGCACTCAAATTCAATTCTGCTAATCGTATGTGTGCCTCTAGTAAGTAAATCTCTCGATCCATACCCCTATTTGCATATAATTAATCCATGATATCGGCCAATTACACAAATTAACGATTAAAACATATCAATCAGAATTAACCATAACCAATCAAATCACTATGAAAATCATGCCAATATTAGTGCAAACATGGCTTCCCTTTAAGCCCTAGAAATAACTACTCGCTAATAATTAAACAAGTAAAACAACTAGTAAAACAAGAAAACATAATTAAACTAATAAGAACAAAGAAAAGATTAAGAGAACAAAACCTTCAAACTTCAATGTTGTCACCCAAAAGAAGAGTCACGGTGTTTCTCTACATCTCCCACTAATAATACTAATCTACTCTGAACTATATTATCTGATCTAATATTACATCCCTAATAATGTGTCCCAAGATGTGTTTATATAGCCTCTTGAAGTCTTGCCCAGCAAGAAAATACCAAAACAGAATTATAATAGAATTTCTGCAAAATACGTTTCTTAAACTGAGTTTGTTTTTAAGGAAAATTCGTGGCTGATTTTTCTTCAGATATTCTGGAACGTTCCAATCGTAATTGAACCTCTGGACCACTTTAGAATGATATAAAATCTCGTTAGCTTCGCGTGGACTGCTTATGGGCCTCAAACGGACTTCTAGAACTTCATATATGGCCAAAACAGTGTAGATTGCGCAGCCTTCCCGGAAAATCCGAATTTTAATCAATTTAATCTCCAAAAATGATAGAAGCATCAACCTTAATCAACATTCTCGTAAATCTGTACAACTAAGCAAAACACATCAAAACTACACAAACTTGAGTCCAAAACAATCAATTTAAGCCGATATGAAGCGCTCCAAGTGGATATAAATCCACTTATCACACCCCCAAACTTAAACTGATGCTTGTCCTCAAGCATAAACAACTAACTAACTAACTAGTACCACTTCCGTAGGTGATCACGGTTGCATTTGGGATATGCAACAAGCCCTTTAAACCCCTAGGCAGCCCCTAGTGGACGAGTAAGGTCTCGTGAGGGCCTATAGCGAATGTACCCACAAAATCCAATGCAATGCAATGCATGAATGCAACTAATATGAAAATGCAAATAATCTAGTACTAATATCCTACCATACCTTCACATCCTCTCATGCCATATCAACTTAAGAATCAAAGTAATCACGCAATGTCTTTGTGTCGAAAGTGCAAGTATTCACATCGTCTACTCAATGAACATGCATAAGTTCTCACAAGTCCATGTCAAGTGTAAGAATAAGTTAGTAAACATGCTAAGCCTACAAGAGTACATCTTTGAGACAAAACTCGGGATCTCATACGCAAAAATAAGCAAACACTCACAATCCACTCACAAAAGAATATTCACTTAAGAACAAGGGTAAGTGTATCACTCAATTCCAACAAAATCATAAACATGCTTGACATTTGGTATCAATCTAACTCTTAACACAACATACATCAATGACAATAATCAAAAGGTCTTCATTCGGGTTGTAACGGGGGCTAGGGACAAGGTATGTCAAATAAGCCAAAACAGGTGAAGTGTCAAAAGCTAGTAAGCACCATAATAAATCATACACAACACTATGTTCTCCCCACATAAATTTTACTAAGAACACTCGACTAGTCGACTAAAGTAGGATCACAACAAACACAAACATGCTCTCATAATATTTTTTTTTCTTTTTTTCTCTTTTTTTTTTCCCTTTTTTTCTCTTTTTTTTCTTTTTTTTCTGAGAGCTAAATAAAACAATAATATAAACAATAACAATGATCCCACAATTTATTACATATGCCGACTATCAAGTAAACAAACCCAATTTCAATATTTCCCCCAAAAGTACGACCAACAATAAACCCCTCCTTACACACCTTATTACTCCCTTAAGCACTATACTAGCCTTTGACAATTGGGTTCAAGTTAATGTAAGGCCAATACAAGAAAAAGATATAGGCAAGTAATGTGGTATGTCACCGAAAGAATAGGATTAAGCTCAATGGGTAACTAATTGATCATGTTAATATGGTGTGGTTATATGGGAAAATATGCCGTTATTCCTAAATGCCTTTATCATTTTAATCATCAAATAATGTCATGCGTTTCAAGAAAGACCTCAAACAACTGCTAGCAATGCAAATTGCAAAAAATATGCAATATGGCTCAAAATCTCACTTGGTGGAAAAAACATACTCAATCCCAAGCAAAAATCTCTCTAATGCACCGACTTGTATTCAAAGCATGCAAACTAAATCAACTTGCACATATTCATGTCCTTCTAATTACTTACAACATTCAATAAGTCTACTAGCTTCAACTTACTAGTGTATGTGTGTGCACAAGAACAAAGCATATCACTTCTCAATCAAAAGCATCAACAACACAAAATTCCTATCAAGCATGGGTGCAAATGCAAACTATTATGAACTCACATGATATACTGTACTAAAAAAAACAGAATGTCCTATATGAAACAAACGTAAATAACACGAACATAAATGCATAATTTATTACTACTAATATGCAAAGCATGAAATCCTACATGAACACATAATACAACAACAACTACTAATCCCTCAAACCACCCCCAAACTTAAAATATTCAATGTCCTCATTGAATGGAAGTAAATACAAGAGATAGCAAAAAACATACCTACAAGGCGCCTTACATCCTTCCCCATCGCAACTCAACATGCTTATTCGGCAAAATCCCCTTTCTTTAGCTATCGGCCTTGACAACAACCGATTAAATTCAACCTCCGCCGTCAAAGACAAAAATTTAGCAACACTAGCATTACCTCTCCCACGCTTAGGAGCCATAAGAATCAATACCCAACTCACAAGAAGCTCCACCAATAATTACCAAGCAATATCACACCAAAAATAACCCAAATTCCAAGAATAATACAAAATCCCCAATTTACAAGAACACAAATTCGTAATAAAAATAGAATTAGAGAAAAAGATTT
This sequence comes from Kitagawia praeruptora, assembly GCA_037693485.1. Classification (NCBI taxonomy): domain Eukaryota; kingdom Viridiplantae; phylum Streptophyta; class Magnoliopsida; order Apiales; family Apiaceae; genus Kitagawia; species Kitagawia praeruptora. Next base: position 136,482,421 of record CM075351.1, on the reverse strand, counting down.
ACCCAATACGAATCGAAGAGGTGAACTTGCAATTAATTCCTCTTTAGAATTGAATTTTTAGAGATTTAAATAAATAGAAGAGGAATTGGATTTGTATGTATAGGTGGGTATATATAAAAGATGATGGAGAGGTTATAAAAAAAATTAGGGTGTAGGAGAGCTTTGGGATGGTATGGAATTGATATATAATAAGAATAGAATTTAGGGATTGAAGGAATTTGAGTTGGGATAAAATTTGGGTGAAATTACAACAATTTTCGGGAAAAAATAAAAAAATTCTGGGCAGAAGGGGTGAGTAACGCAGGCGCAACCTGCGTTACAGGGGCGCAGAGCGCGCGATGGTCAGTAACGCAGGCGCAGCCTGTGTTACAGGGAGGCAGACAGCGTTACAAGAAGTAACGCAGGCGCAGCCTGCGTTACAGGGGGGCAGACTGCTTTTTTTTTTTTTTAAAGAAAGAGATGAAGGAATAATGTACACAACAAGGCTTGGAATGAACAAATAACTAAGAAATTCTACTATATATGAAAGAGAAGGAAAAAATACTCCCCTATGCAAAAGCATGAAGTGCACCAATCCTCCAATGAAATCTTGGGTTGCCTCCCAAGCAGCGCTTATTTAGAGTCATTAGCTTGACCTCCTCAAAAATACTCCGGTAAAGGCGTAATATCCACTTTCTCGATCATAAACTCGTCACCACAAAAAGTATCAAGAGTGTTACTGATTGTCTTTATCCTGCAGAAAGTCTCCAAAGAAGCATCAGTAAAATAAAATATGTCATTAATAAGTAATAGAGAATTAAGTGCTTGTGCAGTTTTGGAAAACTTTGTGATAAAACAACGATAAAATTCGACACCACGAAAATATTGAACTCCCTTGACATAAGGTGGAGGTTATGGTGGTGGCTTTTCTTCACTCCTCACTTTCACTGGAGCCATTCGGACATCTTGGCTTATCACATCATTGGCTAATAAGACACTTCCATCTTCTCCCTCTTCTCGAGCTTGAAATGTATGAGCAACTTTGTATGGATCCTCAACCAGAATTTGAGAAATATCATCTTGGACAATATTTGTTATCACATCAACCTTGAAATAAGTGTTCTTGAGCAAAGAAGCCTTGTAAGTAGAGGCTAGATCGAGAGCAAATTTATCAATACATGGTAGCTGAGGCACAGGTTGTGGAAGAGAAACAACAACCATCTCTGTATTGCTTTCCTTTGTCACCTCATCATCAGTTACATTGTCCTTGGTAGCAGCAACATCATTGATCTTGTCATCGGTGGCATACTCCTTCTCTTTATCAATTGCCTCATCATTAACATATATGGAGAAACTATCATATTCCTGATCGCTTGTGAGATTGATAGCAATCAGGTCCTCTTCAGATCGGATAGATGATGATGGTAAATAGTCGAGCTGCCTTGTAGTAGAAGAGTTAGCCAACTGTGCAATTTGAGATTCAATCGCCAAACTTTGAGTTTCTAATTCTTTGATCGCCTCGGCTTGTTCTTCAGAACTCTTTAGCAGTTTATTCAAGATATCCCACATCTCATTTGTCTGATCAGCTTGCACATCTACACTGGGTTGAGAAACATGTAGATCTTCTTGTAGAGGAGGATATTGATATTCTTGCTATGGCGGCTGCTCATATGACTGATAATATTGTTGCTCAAACTGTTGCTGATTATGATATGAAAAATTTTGAGCACCATTGTCCTGGTAGTAGAAATCTGGTTGATTCACGCATTCTTGATCAAAAGTGTTTGAATACTGATTGTACCCATATCCTTCTTCAAAAGAATTCATTTGTCCGTACTGAGCACTCTGAGAATTGTAGACATTGTAAGAGCATTCAAAACCAAAGTGACCTTGAATACCACAAACTTGACAGAAGTTGTAAGTTTTAGGGGCCACTTGTGACATCTCATTGATACTCATTGGATGTATAGTGGGCTCTGTAGGGCTGAATGAGGCAATTTCTTGAGTGTGTGCCTGTACTAGGGAAGATAAAAGTGCAACTCCTTGTGCAAAAGTATCAACTTCACCCTTGCAAACCTGTAAACTCTCAACAAAGCCAAGAAAACGTAAAATATGCCTCAATTGGAACAAAAGTTCCAATGAGACAATGGAAACAATCTAAACAACTAAATTAAAATCAACAGAAACTCGCTGTCTCCCCGGCAGCGGCGCAAAAAACTTGATGTGTCAAATTATACCTAACCGCAAGCGCACGGTGTCTATTTCTAGTACAGATGGCAAGCGGGTCGAATCCACAAGGAGACAGGTTCTACTAATTCCTTTTCAGTTATCGCTAATTGTTTCAGGGACAAACGATTATTGGAGAATATTAATTAACTAATTAAACAAGATTAACACTAATTAGACAGATGATAAACAAATTATTTAAAACCTAGGGCAATCAGGTCCACCATGCTTACACAATTGGCTCTTAAGCTAAAGCAATCAATGTGATCCTATAACTAGAGTATGTTAATCTCTTCCAAGCATTAACACTCTTTAAACATTCAACACAATTAACCACTTTTAGTAATTCAATCAATCAGGTAATTAGAGTCAAGTTAATCTCTTCCAAGCATTAACGCTCTCAGAAATCCAATGATGCTTCTGCACTCAAATTCAATTCTGCTAATCGTATGTGTGCCTCTAGTAAGTAAATCTCTCGATCCATACCCCTATTTGCATATAATTAATCCATGATATCGGCCAATTACACAAATTAACGATTAAAACATATCAATCAGAATTAACCATAACCAATCAAATCACTATGAAAATCATGCCAATATTAGTGCAAACATGGCTTCCCTTTAAGCCCTAGAAATAACTACTCGCTAATAATTAAACAAGTAAAACAACTAGTAAAACAAGAAAACATAATTAAACTAATAAGAACAAAGAAAAGATTAAGAGAACAAAACCTTCAAACTTCAATGTTGTCACCCAAAAGAAGAGTCACGGTGTTTCTCTACATCTCCCACTAATAATACTAATCTACTCTGAACTATATTATCTGATCTAATATTACATCCCTAATAATGTGTCCCAAGATGTGTTTATATAGCCTCTTGAAGTCTTGCCCAGCAAGAAAATACCAAAACAGAATTATAATAGAATTTCTGCAAAATACGTTTCTTAAACTGAGTTTGTTTTTAAGGAAAATTCGTGGCTGATTTTTCTTCAGATATTCTGGAACGTTCCAATCGTAATTGAACCTCTGGACCACTTTAGAATGATATAAAATCTCGTTAGCTTCGCGTGGACTGCTTATGGGCCTCAAACGGACTTCTAGAACTTCATATATGGCCAAAACAGTGTAGATTGCGCAGCCTTCCCGGAAAATCCGAATTTTAATCAATTTAATCTCCAAAAATGATAGAAGCATCAACCTTAATCAACATTCTCGTAAATCTGTACAACTAAGCAAAACACATCAAAACTACACAAACTTGAGTCCAAAACAATCAATTTAAGCCGATATGAAGCGCTCCAAGTGGATATAAATCCACTTATCACACCCCCAAACTTAAACTGATGCTTGTCCTCAAGCATAAACAACTAACTAACTAACTAGTACCACTTCCGTAGGTGATCACGGTTGCATTTGGGATATGCAACAAGCCCTTTAAACCCCTAGGCAGCCCCTAGTGGACGAGTAAGGTCTCGTGAGGGCCTATAGCGAATGTACCCACAAAATCCAATGCAATGCAATGCATGAATGCAACTAATATGAAAATGCAAATAATCTAGTACTAATATCCTACCATACCTTCACATCCTCTCATGCCATATCAACTTAAGAATCAAAGTAATCACGCAATGTCTTTGTGTCGAAAGTGCAAGTATTCACATCGTCTACTCAATGAACATGCATAAGTTCTCACAAGTCCATGTCAAGTGTAAGAATAAGTTAGTAAACATGCTAAGCCTACAAGAGTACATCTTTGAGACAAAACTCGGGATCTCATACGCAAAAATAAGCAAACACTCACAATCCACTCACAAAAGAATATTCACTTAAGAACAAGGGTAAGTGTATCACTCAATTCCAACAAAATCATAAACATGCTTGACATTTGGTATCAATCTAACTCTTAACACAACATACATCAAGAAAATACCAAAACAGAATTATAATAGAATTTCTGCAAAATACGTTTCTTAAACTGAGTTTGTTTTTAAGGAAAATTCGTGGCTGATTTTTCTTCAGATATTCTGGAACGTTCCAATCGTAATTGAACCTCTGGACCACTTTAGAATGATATAAAATCTCGTTAGCTTCGCGTGGACTGCTTATGGGCCTCAAACGGACTTCTAGAACTCCAGATATGGCCAAAACAGTGTAGACTGCGCAGCCTTCCAGGAAAATCCGAATTTTAATCAATTTAATCTCCAAAAACGATAGAAGCATCAACCTTAATCAACATTCTCGTAAATCTGCACAACTAAGCAAAACACATCAAAACTACACAAACTTGAGTCCAAAACAATCAATTTAAGCCGATATGAAGCGTTCCAAGTGGATATAAATCCACTTATCAGCATGGCATTTGCATCAGTTGTCTGATCAGATAGAATTTGAAATTTATGCCCCAGACCTGTGACAGTATCTTTTAGTAGAGCTAGACCATTATCTTTGTCTTTTGCATCTCCACATCATCTCTGTGACATAGGAAAATTGCTTCATAGTCTGGATTTGACATGTTTAAGGTGACAAGGTTCTGAGCTATCTTTACAAACTCAGGAATCTGATCCACAACTAAGCTTTGAAGTGCTTCAACCGTGAATTGTGGTGGAACAGATCCAGATCCTGAAGCACTGTCATGTTGTACAGGCTTCAGCCATTGTGATATAAAGTCAGAGCTAGAGCTAGGCAAGCTAGACTCCTCAGTTACAGATGCAACTTCTGCAACCAGATGGATTGACTCTACTACTGTTGTCTCCACAGGAGTGGGATGAGTTACAACAGTAGTTGACACAGGCACAGAGTCTCTAGTGAAAACTAGTGAATCCTCTGTGTTTGTGATGGTGTCATTAGGATATGCCCCAACTTGCATTCCCTCACCATCTAAATGTGGTTCCTGGGTGGTGAGCAAAGTGTCATGCACTAAGTCACTTGAGTCCATTGGCTCACCAAGAGAAAGGAATTCTTGGTGATCAATGCCTTGCTCCTCAATTGATTGAGTTGCAGGCTCCAAAGAAATTTGAGTGTTAGATTCTGGAAGATAAGTGTCTTTTAGAGTAGATTTTGGCAACCCCCCCCTGAGAAATAGAGGGAGTTTCAAGTGTGATATGCTCTCCACTCAGTGTTGTGCCAGCCTTATCACTCCCATGTGCTGACTCATTACAAGAAGGTGCATTGGGGAGGATATTTGATTCTATAGATGTACCCTGTTGAGAGGATACATCTAGTGAGCTGTTTGCCCCTGATTTTACAACTTCAGCCATTTGTGTGACTGAAGAGGTGGTTTTAGATTTCTTCTTCTTTGGTCTTTGTAAGGGTGACTCAGGTTCCTCACTTTCTATACCTAATTCTACAGCCAATGCTGCTTCAGATAAGATGGTTAAAGGTGCAGAAGCAACCTGTTTTCTCTTTTTCTCCTTTTTAATAACACCGCCCTGTTGAGAGGATGATGTAGGTGGCTCTGTGTTTGGTATAGTGTTTGGCTGAGAGGGTTGGTTAGCAAGCCCTGGGTTAGCATTTTGTTCTACTTGCTTGGGCTGTGCCAACTGAGATTTGGAATCAAATATTGGCATGTTGTGGGGGTAAGTCCTAAATAGACTCTCCATATGGGGAGTTATTTTGAGTCTTACATCCACATCATTCCTAGTCTCCAAGTTACCAAAAATGAGTTTGGTCATGGACCTAGGGTAGCCGATTCTAGTCTTATCTACTCCAGGCAATTCAATTAATTTGTTATCTACAAAATTGACTGCAGATTGAATAAAACGAGGAAAGAAAATTTCAATACCTCTCTTGGCTGTGTTCTTACCAAGTCTCCCATATAGTTCTTGTAGAATGATCTGTCCAACATCTATCTTTCTCCCATAGGCCAAGGCATAGCCAATTTGTTGCGCAGGTGCACTGATTTGGTCAAAGCTAGACTTCCTTGCTGAGAAGACTTGAAGAAGAGTAGCAAAGACATAACTCCATTCTTTTCTCAAGAACTTCCTATTCAACTTTCCAAGATTGATTACATCTGAGTAGTTGATAAATTCAAAGAATTCTTCTAACTCTGCACTTGTGGCAAGTGTGTCATACGCCTCCTGTTGTAAATCCAGTGCTTTATTCATGTCTGATGTACAGATAGTGATATCCTTTCCTTGAATTTTGCAATAGACTACATATGAGGTTATAGCATTCTCAAGAGCGATGACTTCCACAGTGGCAGTCCTCCAAAACTGTTCTAGTAGATCTAGATACAGATTTGGGTTGGCTGAGAGTGCATCCTTGATATATGATTCGGACATCCATCGAACAAAGCACTTGAAGTTTGCATTTGGTGCTTCCACATCATTAGTTATTGCGATGAAATTGGTTTGAGTGGGTATGGTGAGTTGAGTGTTTGCCATTTTTATAGAGAGAAAAAGAGAACGAAGGTTGAAGAAGAAATTAAGCTTTTGCAGTTAGGGTTTTCAGAGGTTTTGGGAGTTTAGATGCTTGAGAAATCGAATGAAATGAATTGAATAGATGTAAAATTGTATAAGTATGAGGTACTTGAATTGTCGATTAGATATATGTTTTGTATCGACAAGTCAAGCATTCGAGAAGTAGAAAATAACTATTCGATAAGTCAAGAAAGGTTTAATCGATATCTCAAGCAGGTTGTAACTTACAGCTGTCAGTTATCTAAGCTGTCAGTTATCTAACTCAGAATAAATTTTAAATTAGGTAAAATATGTTTTTATGAGTGATTTAAAAATTATGAATAAAAATCCAAAAACGGTTAAGATTCAGCGAGAATTCAATTTTCAAATGATTCGAGAACTCAAACAAAGTATTCGAGAACTTAGTCATTAGAGAACTAAAACACTTTATTTGAGAACTCAAGCATTTCCCTGTTCGATTTCTCTAAAAGACTCTATTCGAGAACCCAAGAGTGTCCTGAATAGACTTGTTAGAGAAGTCGAGCATAAACAAGAAATGAATCATTCAAGAAGTCTGACTTATCGAAATGTTCTTTTCATTGATAAAAATTCAATTTTCACTATCTTTTAAAATTCACCAGACATATTCTATAAAGAATATTCTAACAAATTAAATAGTGATTTTCTCAAAATTTCATAGAAATTTCAAGTTGACAAAATATGATTTTTCAACATATGCAACAGATTTGAAATATTTATAAATCATATTTCAGCCAACACTTAATTTAAAAATATTGAGAATTTAGATAAAGTAAGTGTTTACTGCTGCAACAATCTAGGTGATATATTCACTTAGCCAGAATCTGAAGAATTCAGCATTCCAATCTCACTAACCAACCTTGTGAAGGTGGCTTCATCTAATGGCTTAGTGAATATGTCAGCTAATTGTTTATCTGTAGAGACATAATGCAACTCAATGGTTCCATTAGTTGCATGTTCTCTAATAAAATGATATCTGATGTCAATGTGCTTTGTTCTAGAATGATTGACAAGATTGGCAACTATGGAGATTGCACTTGTGTTGTCACACATGATCGGAATTCTTTACAACACAAGTCCATAATCTCTGAGTTGATTTCTAATCCAAAGCACTTGAGTACAGAAACTTCCAGCAGCTATGTATTCAGCCTCAGCTGTAGAAGTTGACACAGATTGTTGTTTCTTGCTATACCAAGAGACTAACCTTTGTCCAAGAAACTAGCAGCTGCCTGAGGTGCTTTTCCTATCCACTCTGCACCCAGCATAATCAGCATCAGAATAACCAACCAGATTGAACCATGTGTCCTTAGGATACCTTAAACCCAAGTTTGGAGTGCCCTTCAGATATCTAAAGATCCTTTTTATAGCAATCAAATGTGACTTTTTTGGATTTGATTGAAACCTTGCACATAGGCATGTAGCAAACATGATGTCTAGCCTACTTGCAGTAAGATATAGTAGAAAACCAACCATGCCTCTGTAGACTGAGATGTCTACTTTCTTGCCTTTAGCATCTTTATCCAATTTGGTGGCAGTGGCCATGGGTGTCTTTGCAGGTGAGCAGTCTTCTAAGTCAAATTTCTTCAATAAATCCTTGATGTACTTGGTTTGACCGATAAAAATGCCATCATTCCTTTGACTAACTTGCAACCCAAGAAAGAATGTCAACTCTCCCATCATACTCATCTCATATCTGCTCTGCATGAGCTTAGAGAATTTCTCACACAGCTTCTCATTTGTAGAACCAAATATGATATCATCAACATAGATCTGAACTAGGATAATATCATCACCATGTTTCTTGTAAAATAGTGTTTTGTCCAATGTGCCTCTAGTGAACTGATTTTCAAGGAGAAATTGTGATAAAGTGTCATATCATGCCCTTGGAGCCTGCTTAAGTCCATACAATGCCTTAAGCAATCTGTAGACAAATTCTGGGAAATGTGGATCCTCAAAGGCAGGTGGTTGTTGTAAATAAACTTCTTCTTCCAACTCTCCATTTAGAAATGCACTCTTGACATCCATTTGATAAACTTTAAAGTTTGAATGAGCAGCAAATGCCAAGAATATTCTGATGGCTTCCAATCTAGCAACAGGGGCAAATGTCTCATCATAATCAATGCCTTCCTGTTGAGAGTATCCTTTTGCAATCAACCTTGCTTTGTTTCTTACTATTACACCATCTTCATCCATCTTGTTCTTCAGAACCCATTTTGTTCCAAAAATGGTCCTGTCCTTTGGTATAGGCACACGTTCCCATACTTTGTTTCTTTCAAATTGAATCAGCTCCTCTTACATGGCAATAATCCAATCTGGATCTAACAGTGCATCATCAAGTTTCTTAGGCTCAATTTGAGATAGAAAACAACCATAGAGAGACTCATTTTGAGTTGCTCTCCTAGTTCTCACTCTTGCATTTGGATCTCCAATGATTTGATCTGCAGTGTGTGACCTATCCCATTTCCTTGAATGCTCAGCTTGATTTCTTAACCTTGATGTTGCTTCATCATCCAAGTCATGATCATTCTCGTTTCCTCCCCCTGTGAAGTTGCCACTATTCACAGGTGTGTCTTGGATGCTTGTTTCTCCACTGTTGATTGGCACAAATTCTTCTCTTGCATCATCATTCACTTGAGTTTGTTGAACTACGGTTTCAACTTCAGTTTCAATCTCTTCATCAGAATCATCTAGATTATCAAACTTTAATGGATCTTTATCTTCATCGTTTGTTCTTCTAATCCATGTAGTTTGTTGTCATCAAATGTCACATCTGTGCTTTCCATTATTTTCTTTTGACTGATGACATAAACTTTGTTTGCAATTCTCTCCATAGAGTAGCCAAGAAAAATTCCTTCAAATGCCTTTGCATCAAACTTTCCAACATATTCTGAATTATCCTTCAATACAAAGCATTTGCTTCCAAAAGTATGAACATATTTTAGAGTAGGCTTCTTTCCAGTCATCAAATTGTAAGGTGTCTTTCCAGTGTTTTTGTTGATGAGGGTTCTGTTCTGGATATAGCATGCACTGCTCACAGCCTCAGCCCAAAAACATGTAGGCATCTTTGCATCAAGCAACATTGTTCTACCAGCCTCAATTAGAGTTCTATTCTTTCTCTCAACAACTCCATTTTGTTGTGGAGTCCTTGGAGATGAGAATTACTGAGAAATACCATTCTCTTTGTAGAATGCTTCAAGCATGGCATTTCTGAACTCTGTCCCATTATCACTTCTTAATGCAATCACACTTGCATTGTTGGCCTTTGCTTCATTGTCAACTTTCTTTATGTGCTCAATGATTACTTGTGGAGCCTCATCTTTTGATGCCAGAAATTCCACCCATGTATACCTTGTAAAGTCATCAACCATCACCAAGGCATACTTCTTTCTTCCTAGTGACATAATATTGATAGGCCCAAACAAATCCATATGAATTAGTTGCAGGGGCTTGGTTATTGATGTCACTGTCTTTGACTTGTGGCTTGATCTTTTCATTTTTCCTTTTTAACAAGCCTCACACACTCCTTCTTGAGAGAATTCAAGTGTGGGCATGCCTCTCACTAACTCTCTTTTGACTAGAGAGTTAATGGATTTGAAGTTCAAGTGTGATAACTTCTTGTGCCACAGTCAACAGGCTTCACTTGATGCTTTTGAGTAAAAGCAACAAACTTTATCCTTGTCTGCAGAGTCCATGTTGACAACAAATAGGCTTCCTTTTCTTACTCCAGATAGAGAAAAATCACCAGTCTTCTTGTGGGTAATCAAACATTCATCCTTGTCAAAATTCACCTTGAATCCTCTATCAATAAACTGGCCAACACTTAGCAGATTATGCTTTAGTCCCTTGACTAGTGCTACATCTTCAATGATGACATTACCAACTTCCAACTTGTCATATCCCAATGTGTTACCCATGCTGTCATCTCCAAAAGCAACCATTGGGCCAGCCTTCTCCTCATACTGTGATAGCAGGGCCATATCACCAGTCATGTGATTTGAGCATCCACTGTCCAAAATCCACATGACCTTCTTTTCACTTTCTTTGCCCTGCAAACACAAAGGTATTACTTCTCCTTTGGTACCCAAACAAGTTTGGGTCCATGTGACTTAGAAACAATTTTATCATAAACAACATGCTTATTAACTTTCTTGGTGTTAGTCTTCTTGTCACTGTTAGAAGTCTTAGAACCTGAGGTTTCAGACTTAGGTGACAGAGGTACCTGCCTAGCTCTAGGAGGACTTGAAGACTTTGACCTTGTGTAGTGTGTGTGAGAATTGTGATTGATACAACCATCAATGAATTGCCTTCTTAGATTGAAACATCTAGTCATCACATTCATATTGCATGGCATACAGTCAAATTTATCACAGAATGGAGCATCTCTATGTCTTAAAGGCACAGAACAATCATAGAAAGATTTGGGCACACTACCAACAGGTTTCTTGCATGCATGAGTTAAATGATTGGTACCGAAACAATTCTGACAAGTTTTCCTAGGGGCATTAGGCATATAAGCATAGTTGTTATCTTTGTTAATCCCTAGCTTGCCATTTCTGTTCTGTTTCTTCTTAGCCACTTTCTTCTCAGATTCATTTTTCCCAGCTGATACAAACTTAACAAACTTCTTAGGTCTAGACCTATCACCTACTGGCTCCTTGGCTTTTGGCTTGACACTCTCACTCTTAGAGGATGCTTGTTGTTCACTGGATTGTGCCTCATCCTCATCATTCAACATTTGCTTGATGAGTAAGGCATCTTCATCAATTTCAAATGTTGATTCTTTAAAAATCGGAGTCTCAGCCTTTTTCAAAATGTGAGGCACTTCCTTCTGAACAACTATGTCATCTTCAACGACAGCATAGCCTTTCCTCTGTTTGAGAGTGCCATAGTCAAGTCCAATGGAAGCCTTGGGTTTAGCTTGGATTTTCTCATGATAGGATTGTAGTAGACTAGATGAGTTCTTAAAGGTTTTTCAGTTTGAATTCATTTTCAGCTAGTTCATCCCTAAGAGCCTTTTTAAATTTGACTAGCACATAAAACCTTATTCTGCAGATATTCAACTTCTTTCTTAAGGTTTTCTACTTGCATAGCAGTTAGCTCAAGTTCCTCATTCTTTTTGATTAACAATTCATTTCTAGTAGACAGTTTAGCAATTTCTTCATTAGCAGCAGTCATACTAGTATGAATATTAAACATTTCAATAGACAGTTGTTCAACTAAACATTTATACTCAGAAACAGACATATCTATGGTAGTGAGAGATGGTACCTGAGTGTCAGATAGAGATTGTTCATCCTTGGAATCAGCCATCAAGGCATAGTTACAAAATTCTTGCTCTTCTCCATCACTATCAGAATCATCCCAACACTTCACTTCAGCTATGTAGGCCTTACCTTGTGTCTGCTTTTTCAGAAGGGACTCATACTTAGCTTCAAGCTCTAGAAACTCTTTATCCTTCTTTTTAGGCTTCTTGCATTCACTGGAAAAATGCCCTAGGTCATTGCATCTATAACATCTTACAGATGACCTATCCACATGGCTAGTTTTAAATTTACTCTTGTTTGCTTTCATAGGTGCCTTGCTCTTGTTGAATGAATGGTTTTGAGGTCTAGGTTTGAAGGGTTGGTTCCTCTTGAATATGATGTTTGGAAATTTTCTAGGCATGAAAGCATATGAGGTGTTTTTCATCCCATCTAGCTCTTCAAGAATATAGAACTCTTCTTCTTCTTTCTCCCCAACAGGTTCAGTCACTTCACCTTCATTTTCTTCATCATCTACTATCTCTTCTATCCTCAGTTGACTTGTAGATGCTTCTAGGTCTTGAACAGATTTGTTGACAATCAAGGCACATGATGTGTTTATCATTCTACCTTGGTTGGCCTGGATAGCCCTCTTCTGAAGCAACTCAAGCTCATGAGTCTTTAAAACCCCATAGAGCACATCATATGTGATTCTGTTTAAATCTCTTTCTATTAGAGAAATGACCCTTTGCTCTAGATGATTTGGTGAAGACAATAGAAACTTAATGTTCAACTCCTTGGTGCTGTAAACCTTACCATTCATCTGTAGCTCAGTCACCAGCTTGTGAAACCTTTCAAACATATCAATAATACTATCTTTGGACTGAGCCAGAAAAGCTTCTAACTGTGTGACCAGTATCTGTTTCTTGTTTTCTCTAACTTCCTCTGTTCCTTCACATAATACCTCAATATGATCCCACATCTCTTTTGCTGTTTTTCAGGAGGCTATGTTGGCAAACATTGACATCTCCATAGAATCTATAATCAGCAGCATGAGATGGCTATCAAGAGCAACCATCTCCTTTTCTGCCTCTGTCCATTTAGATGGTTCTTTAGCCACATAGGATCTTGGAATGGTAATAGTTCCAACCGTCTTCTCAGGAATCTCCTGTTATGGAACAAAGGGACCATTCTTGAGTATCCCAGGATATAGAGGATTAGCAGCTTTGATGAACAACTGCATCTTGATCTTCTAGAGGTTGTAGTTCTCTTTGTCAAACTTAGGGACCTTCACCGTTCCTGTAGTCTTTGGTGTATTCATGATCGTTTTCTGTTTTTGAACAAACAGCCTGGCTCTGATACCACTTATTGAGTATTGAATACAGTAAAAGAATACAGATGAGGGGTGAATGGATTCTTGAACTTTTTCTTGTTCTTGAATCTTTGTTGCACAATATGTGTTTGTGTGTGTAGATTTACTAGTGCGGATAATGAACAACACAAGACACGATATCACTTTAATCTAATATTTTATTAGATAAAGATTTTCTACAATCTGTGAATACAAATGGTAGTATTCTCAGCTTCATTTTTCTCAGAGAGATATGCTCTTACATCGTGTATGAAAAACTTAACCAACTAAAGAAGTGAGATTGTATTCTTATAGAACATGAATACAACTCACTTACTACAAATAAGGTTACATGATAAATTACTTTCTTGTATGTCTATCCTTTTTGAGTAAACATCCAAACGGCTATAGATTTGACTTTGTAAAGCTCTGTTCAGATCCACTTCTTTAGCTCTTTGTCTCTTTTACATCTCTCCAAGCTTCTTTGTAGGCTTTCCAGAGCACGTTACAGATTGTGGTCCATAAAGTGCATTGGCTTGTTGCAGGTTTCTGACTTGTACAATTTCTCCAGTATTTTGTCTCCAAGAATGTATTCGAGAAGTGGCTAAGTGATTGATTCGAGAACTAGGATTAGATAACTCTGAGTTCTCGAATACTGTATGATTGACATATCGAATCACTTCTCGAATAACACTTTTCTCCAAGGTTCCTTGAGTTGTCGAATAGAACACTTGACTTGTCGAATCCCTGAGATGTCGAATAGCTTTTTGAGTCCTTGAGATATCGAATGGAACTTTGACTTGTTGACTCTTTGAGAACTAGAATACCACTTTGACTTGTTGACTTCTTGAGTTCTCGAATAGAGTATTAGACATGTCGAATCTCTGAGATATCGAATAGTTCATTCAGAGATACGAATCTCTGACTTCTCGAATGCTAGACTTCTCGAATAGACAAATGTACTTCTCATATTGGTACTTAGGCAAATTTCTCATTTCTTCAAATCCCAACTGTGATTATTTGACAGTCTTTATCTCCTTGCTTGATGCATGAACCTTGGAACTTCTTTCAAGCATTATTCTTGACTTTATAAGTACAGTTACACAACAAGGATTTGATGCCTATTACAAGTACAAAACAAATAGAAACCCTACAACTAGAGGTTCCCTCAGTTAAGAGGTCATGTAGATAATGCATAGTATTACACATACTTAGGCTTGTTATATTATGAGTACAGACATGTCTCTGTGACTAACATATCAAGAGTGAACTCTTTGTATTCTTGAGTGTTTCTCAAGGGGACTGTCATAGGCTTCCATTCTTTTGGCAGAGATCTCAGAAATTTGAGATATTTGAGTCTTTGGTTTATACACCCTTCGATAAAACCTTAGACCATTAAGTAGTTTCTGAAATCCACTATAGATATCAGTCAAACTTTCACCATTTTTGAAATGAAAGTGCTCATACTGTTGTATGAGAAGTTGCATCTTGTTTTCTCTTACTTGCTTAGTACCTTCACACAGAGTTTGAATAATATCTCATAACTCTTTTGAAGTAGTACAGTTAATGACACTATCAAACATGTCTTGATCTAAACTAATGAACATAATATTCATGGTCTTTTTATCCGTGTGCACTTCTTGAATTTCTTCCGGTATGAAGTCAGTAGGCAGTTGGGGAATAGGCATACCAGTAGCACCAACTTCAGTTCCAAGTCCAGAGTTGGATTTCATTGGAACATGAGGACCCTTCTCTATGCAGTCTACACAACCTTCATCAATAGATATGAGATGTAGATGCATCTTGACCTTCTAGTAAAAGTAATTGTCTTTGCCAAGTACTGGAATCTTTACCCCTGTATAATTTTTTCCATGGTTGATATTGTTTCTGATCATTAAACTTCTTGTATGTTAGAAGCTTACTGTATACCAATTGTTGTTTTCCAACAATACAACCACAAGATTGTAGAAGGGGGTTTAAATACAATCTTGACAACTTTTTGAAAATTCTTTCAAGAACAGTTTATATGAACAGAATTGAAAACAACAAAGTGTATTACAGAAAATAAAGAACTCAACAATATTTTACAGGTGGATTTGTATGTTCCACCTGAGAGTTTATATTGAAAGAATAATTTGTGATATTTTCACAAATACACAGCTGCCTACAGTTTCAGTACTTTGCTTTTTACAAGAAACCCTAACAATCCTAAACAAAGATACTCGTGTTTCTTATTTTGCAAACTATTGCTACACTTGGTTATATAGCCTAGTTTACATTGCCTAATAGAAATAAAATATTACATTTCTCTAGATCCAGTAAGCATACTTCTTCATTCATAGTCCCATTTGAGTCAACTAGATGGTTTGTCTTTGACAGAATTTGCTTTGAAATAATCCTCCAATTTACTTTTATGAAAATGGAATGTTTCTTCTTCTTCTTTTTCGAGGTCTCCAAATCTTTGGCTTCCATGTGCTTGGAAATTCTATCAACCCACGTGATCTGTCAGAATTATCAAATCACTTTCAACTGCTGAGTTTTAATCGTATCCTTGACATCCATTGAGAGTTGATAGTCTGATTTCCGTTGAGAGCTATCATCCGTTGAAATACACTTTCACTTATATAGAATGGCAAAGCACAAAATATTTACAATTAGCTAAACTATTATGTATATCCATTGATAGTCAATACGACTTATTCAAGCCTACCAACTATTCTCTCAACTGATAATTTGAACAGGTTTCAAAAGAACTTATCTGTTAATAAGGTTCCTCTTCAACGGATGCTGTAAAACATGTCATCCGTTGAACAGTTACAAACAATTAACTTTTACAAAATATGTTAAGTGTTAAGTTATCATAAAGAACAACATAATTCCTAACAAATTATGATCTTAATATTCTCCTTAAACCTTCCTTCAAATGAAATTATCATCTTAATATTTTGCTAAACTTTATCTTCAAGTCAAAGTTACCATCTTAATATTCTCATAGATTTTTCTTTACAATTTTCCTCAAATTAAATTATCATTTTAATAATCAATTTGGCTTTTTTTTTAAGTCAAATTTCAAAAACTAAAATTCATCTTAATTATCTTCGAAATTACTATTTTAATACATTTTTCAAATTTCTCAAAATTTTGAATTAATAAATATCAAAAATCAAAAATTAGAAAAAATTTTAGTAACCTTATATTTTTCTAAATTGTTTACCCAGATCAAATTATCATTTCAATATTTTCCTAAAATTTTCTTTCAAATTAAATTACCATCTTAACATTATGTTCAACTTTCTCTTGAAGTCAAAATTACGATTTTAATATTTTCGTAAACTTTCTTTTCAGTTTTCCTCAAATTAAATCACCATCCTAATATTCATATTGACTTTCTTTTCATGTCAATTTTAAAACTAAAATATATCTTAATTATCTTCTAAATTACTAATCTTAATATTCTCATAAAACATAATTTATAAAATAAAAAAAACAATAATAAGATATTTAAATTATATAATATCGTAAAATATATTATATAATTTGTTTTTTAGGTTCCCTAGGAGGAGAGTATATCTGTTAAATTTGGGAATAATGAGAAAACGACTCATTAGATAGAAATATGTTTAACGAGAGTACTTTTCACTGGAAGGATTGTGTTATCTGCTAAAATTTAATATTAATGTTATAATTTTTATTTATATAATTCAAAATTTAAGTTGATATTAGAACTTTAAATAAGGTAAATATTATCAATCATTTACTCTGATATAAAGGAGAAGACAAGGGCGGTGAGGTGGTGCCTCTCAAATCGTCTCAATCTACTTTTTAAATTTCTCAAAATTTTGAATTAATAATTGCTAAAAGTTACAATTATCTTATAAATATATACTAATGTTGAAAACTAAATCAACCATCTTAATATTCTCTTAAACTTTATCTCAAAGAAAAAATTATAATAACCTTATAAATATTTGCTAATGTAGAAAACTAAAACGATTATCTCATTTTTCTCCTAAACTTTTTCTTAAAGCCAAATTTTAATAAAAGATTCAGAAATTTTGAATTAAAAATTGTTAAAAATTACAATTGCCGATGGGGGCGTTGTGTTGTGTCTCTCAAGTCATCTCAAACTATTTTTCTAATCATCAATACACTTATATAAAGGAGAAGACGAGGGCAGTGAGGTGGTGTCTCTTAAATCGTCTCAATCTACTTTTCTAGTTTTCTCAAAATTTTAAATTAGTAAATTTCAAAAACTACAATTGCCTTTCTTACTATTGTATAAAAGAGAAGACCAAGATGGTAAGGTGGCGCCTCTGAATTCGTTTTAATCAATTTTTCTAATCTTCAAAATTTTTGAATTAATAAATACTAAAAATTACAATTGCCTTATAAATATTTGTTAATGTAGGAAGCTAAAACTAACATTTTAAAGTTCTCCAAAACTTTTCCTCGGAGTAAAAATTACAATTACCATAAAAATATTTGCTAATGTAAGAAACTAAACTACCATCTGAATGTTCTTCTAAACTTTTTCTCAAAATCAAATTTTTTTAAAAAAAATTGAAAAAATTTGAACTAGTAAATTAACAAATATTAAAAATTAGATATGTGGTAAATTTTGAGGAACAAATTGTGATATGTCCCGAATGTGGGTACGATAAGCTAGAAGGGGGGATTGAATAGCTTATCACCTTTTTGAAAGTTGAGTTTGGTGTTTTTATATTTTTTTCCACCTTTAAAAATTAATTCCTTATAAGTGAGTAATGTAAAATGCAGAATATAAAAGAGAAAAGGTTAAAAAGTATGACACGATCGATTTTATCCTGGTTCGCGATGCCGCAATCCCTTAACAGATTCGAGCACTCCTACTCTAGTCCTGAGCTCCTTCCCGGACTCAAGATTTCTTCCACTATAAGTAAACACTCCTTATAATACGTGGAGAAGCCTTTACAAAATCATTATTTATTTATCTTGAATCGTAACTCCCCGTTACCTTCTCAAACTATAAGCAAACTGCTATATGTTTATCTTGGAGCGTAACTTCTCGTTACCTCTTCAAAATATAAACAAAACACTAATTATTTATCTTGGAGCGTAACTCCCAGTTACTTCCTCAAAATATAAGCACACCACTAATTATTTATCTTGGAGCATAACTCCCCGTTACTTTCTCAAAATAACTAGCAAACCTCTAAAATATTTATCTTGGAGCGTAACTCCCCGTTATCTCCTCAAAATAAATTAGCAAGCCTACTTGACTTGCCTTGGAGCGTAACTCCAAGTTATCTCCTCAAAGTCTTGTAGAACCGTTTAGATCGCCTTAATCTTTGTAGGTCTCGGGTCTTAGATCTTAGATTTTGGGTTTTTCTCTTTCCTCAAGGAGATGCCTAACTCCCCGTTAGCGCGCCTAAGACTTACAAATTTTAAAACCCACACCAATGCCACGTGCTAGATTAACGTGTTCTATCAACAACTCATACTCTTGTCTTGTTGTTATAAGGTGATTAATCTTGTATCTATTAAAATGGGTTAATCTAGGCATGCATCTCTTACATTTTGACAAGCATCAAACAACGACTTTCATTCGAGCTACAAGATGAGTTTCATCTCAATCCTATAAATTTAATTAGTTATTCATGGCAAAACTAATCAAAACAAGCATAATAAACATGGTATAAAATATGGATATAAAGAAGCAAAGAAAGAGTTCAGAACAATATTACTTAATGACGAGAAAAGCTCCAAAACAGAGTACGCATCCACAAATAGGAATAACAGAAGTTATATTCAAGTAAGCATCTACAAATAAAATATCTCTAGATTGCTTTACATCTTATGTATAATCTGTCTAGTTATTATTTTAGAAATAGTCACATGTGAGACAAAATGTAAGGAGCTGTCACTTTAATCATCTAAGTGAGAAGTTGGCTGAGAGAGAAGCTGAATTTATTGCTTAGTTTGGAGAATAATGGTTGGAGTATGAAGATCCAAATTCTGAAGCTATGGAGGTCGAAAGGTTTTACACATATCCATTTGATGATTACTATAAGGATTCACATACTCTGCTTTCCAGAAATTAGTTAGCTAAAGAAATTCAAGCTCAACTACTTGAAGACAGCAAGAAGCTTAACAAGATCAAATTTCAAGAAGCTGGATATCAACCAATAGTACTGAAAGATGCCTTCACACTTAAGGTGGATTCTATGAAAATCAACTTTAATGACTTCCCAAAATTTCAAACAGAAATTTTGAAGGATTGTTATTAATTTTAAGGTATTGAGATCTGATAAATAGTTATTATTATTAGTTTATCCCTATATTTTTAGATATTTTTGAATGAAATTGGATAATATTTAATGTGTTTTAATGATTTATTGTAGGAATCAAGAAAATAATGGATTGGAGCTCAAAATGGATTTTTTGGAGTTAATTCATTAAAAATTTGGATTTTTGGATAGCTTTCACAGTTTTCGCTATTTTTGCTCTATCGGGAGTTCTACAAATCCGTTTGAGGCCCGTAAATAGTCATTGGAAAGCTCGAAAGTAGGTCAATATTTCTATCATATGCCCATAATTTTAATCTGCCCTCAACTGCCCAAAAAAGTCGAGGAACAGCAGGCTAGGAATTTTCTAAGTAGAATTTTATTCTATTTTGGAATATTTCTTGTATTTCTATTTAATCATTAAAGCACTTGTATTAATAATAAATATATGAGATATAGATAAGGTTAGTTATGAGAGACATGTACGTGACGTGAGGGGAGACAGCAGTTACTACATAAAACTACCTGAGAGAAAGAACACGGGAAGAAGAAGACAAGGAATCATCAAGAGAGAAAAATCCATCGGAGAAGATCAATTTAGAGTTTTTCTTTTCCTCCTTGCTTTTCTTTATTGTAATTTGTTTCCATGTCTCCCTACTTGTGTATAGTACTCTTAGTTGTGATGTTGAACTAATACTCCTTCTAAGCCTTTAATGGATACTTGTGTTTTAATATAAGTTTGTTCTTCAATTCTCTACTTTGGTGTTCATATCAATTGTTTATATGAATTTGTGTTTAATGCTTTTCAAGGAATGATCAACCTTGAAATTGACTTAGCAAATTAGGTTGACTTGGGAAAGAAAACCTAATTTAAGGCATAATTTGTATAGCTTGGGATTGGTTATATGCTAATTTATGTTTAAGATAGGAATATACTTAAACACCCTAGGTAGTCAATTAAGGTGGAGATTAATGCTGTTCTAAGACTTAAATTCTTCATAGGAATATGGGAATTAGTTAATGAATTAGAATCACTTGAGATTCGGAAGGTCCTTGTGATTAGTTTAAAACCTTAGACTAGCAATTGGAGCACTAAACTAGAGATAAAAAGAGTAACTTATTGAAGAACACAAGTTGAAATTAAAGGTTTAGTTTCATTAATCTTGGAATATTATTTGTGTTAGTATAAAATCTAGTGATATTTAGTTTATGTTTTCAATCAACTTCTATTTCGACTTGCATTAGAAAAAAGATAGTGTGTGGTACTTAACAACTTAAATTTAGTCCTTGTGGGAACGAATTATATACTAGTTGCTATGATATGTGCACTTGCATCTGAGTTATAATATCGCTAACAAGTTTTTGGCACCGCTACCGGGGACTAATTTTAAGTATCTTATTATTAATATCAAAACACTATTTAGTATTTTAAGGTCAAGTTATTATTTGTTGTGTTTTGTAGGATTGATAATAAAGGCAACTTGAGCTTATGAACAATTATGTGTTCTTATTCTTGTCTTGATTCAGCTGATTTGTTAGAACGTTACCCCTACTTGCATCAAGTTCACAATTGTAATTCTCGTATGCTTGACTATGTGATACAAAACGAGTCATCATTACGTGAGAGGTCAATAGGTTGGTATGTTCTTCAGGAATTAAAATATGGTATGTCTTGTGAAGAAAGGTCAATAGATTTAGATTCTAATGCAAAACGGAATGAATATGATGATCATGAAATTCCATCTTGTATTTGTCCCTCTACTTCTCAAGAAGACATTTTAATAACTGAAAGTTCATGTGCCAATGATGAATTTGATGTTATCCTTCTTTCATGTTGTGTGAATTAGAAGAGAATTCGGTTGTATTTGACACAGCGTGAAGCGTTCAATAAGAGTTTAATATAGATAAACCCTAGTTTTCAATTCAATATAATATATCTCCAAAAGTTTTCGTATCCTCCAATAATAACATAATACGGCTTATATATGTGCCTTACAATCCCTAGTATTTTAGTTGGGCTTTTAAAAGCCTTACAAGGTATTTAACAAGTAATTAAAACTAAATTATAAGGTCCAAAACAACTATAAATAATATAATTTTCGACAGACCCAATTCAAGGCCTTGTAAACTGCCTCAGGGCCTTGTAACTGCAATTCAAGGCCTTGTAATTTGGTTCAGGGCCTTGCATTTTTCTGCTGCAACCTCAAGATTCCCCATCAGTATTAGAACCAGACTTTGATGTGGTAGTTCTAAAATCTGATGAATTTGGGTTGGATAAGTTTAAAACAGAAGTTCGGTGTTTGTCTTGTGTTGATCCTATTTGGGAAGCGTTTCTAGAGCGTAAGTGCTTAAATTTTCGTAATGAATATTCTAGGTACTTCTACATTCTGAAATTTCTTGTTCTTGAGCATTGTGCTGAAATTGTTTTCCAATTTTTAAATGTGCTTGTGTGCTTAACATATTCTAACAAAATTAGATTAATTCAAATTGGAAGATATGCTAATTTGTATGCTTTTTCACCTCATTCTTGAGGATATGTATATAAATAAGTCTTGCCTAAGACAATAAAAGTGGCTAATTTGTGTTGAATCATATATAATTTAATCATATGTTTTGTTGAGTTAGTAGATTTTTTTTATATTTAGTTTATCTCTCACTAGGTGCAGTAATGTGTTTGCGAGCATTTCAGGATTTGTGAAGAGTTTTTTAGTGTCTGTCAATTAAATTGTGAAGATTCTATCTCGTTGATTGTTGGCACGTTGGTGAAGATAAAAGCATGTTCATGCTCGGAAGAGGGGAATAGCTCCTGGTGTAATTTGGTGAAATGGCACTCAGGTGCCAATCTTGCGTGATCATGCAGCTAGCTAATTCTCAGGTCCTGGTAGTTTTTGGCCCAGCAGCATGCGCGTGCCACAATCAATATGATCATGCAGCTTCTCTTGTACTCACCTGGAGAATTTTTGCAAGTTAGCATGCTCGTGCCAGAACCAGAATGTTCATGCCGCTTACTCCTAGCATGCTTGTGCCACTCGCAGCATGCTCATGCCGCTAGTCTTTCTCATCCCTGCAACTTTTTGGAGAACTGGCATGCTCATGCCAACACTAGCATGATCATGCAACTACGTCATTGCTCCATCCTGGAGAAGTTTTGCAAGTTGGCATGCTCGCGCTGAACACCGCACGATCGTGCAACCAACACCGATCACGTCTCTGTACAATTTTAGCAAGATGGCATGATCATGCCACGACTTGCATGCTCATGCAGTAGACCTCAATTGTTGGAGCTGTTCGCACAGATATTTCAAAGCTAGCTGAGAGTTTGTCTAGGCAATTGACGGAGATCTTGGCCCACATCAAGCGTCATGATCCGCAACATATGCCTTGACACCTAGGGGAGTTTCTTTTCTTTTCTTTAGTAGTTTTATTTGTTCTTCTGTGTAGGAGTCGTCATTTTTATTTTTATGGTCCTTTTCGAGTCATTGAGGACAATGACTCACTTAAGTGTGGGGAGGTGTTCTCAACAACAAAAAAATTGAAATTTTTTAGAAATTAAAATATAATTCTAGCATTATAAAATAAAGAGATGATATGGTGAAACGTTGTTAGTTGTCTATCAAGTAGTCGATGCATTACTTGTTTCAAGTGAGCTAAATATATCCACGCATGCTAGGTGATCTTGTGTTGTTAAAACTTTTGTTGAGAGGTGTAATGATATGCTCTTGTGCACACACCTTGTTCACTAGCAAGTTGAAACTAGTAGACTCATTGATTGTCTTAATTAATTAAAATGATGTGTTTATGTGTAAGACGATTTGGTTTTCATGCTTTGAGTACAAGTAGGTGCATTAGAAAGAATTCTTTGTGACTTGAGATTAATTATCTTTTGACACCAAGTGAGCTTTTGGGCCTATATCCATATCGCTTGCATCTTATTTTTGTTTGCTTGTGTGTCCTCATTACATTTGCATCTCTAGCACTTGTCTTAGACCCTTCTTGAGATACATGGCATTGAATGAATGATAAAATGATAAAGGCAACTAGGATTAACCTTCCATTTTCCCATTTTGACATACCTTGCATATGTGATCCATTAGTAGCCTTTTGAGCTTAGCCGTTTTATTCGGTGACACACCACATTACATACCTATTCCTAATTTTTTTTAATGGCCTTATATAATCTTGATCCCTATTTGTCAAAGGCTAGTGAGATTAGGATAGTGAGATTAGGAGGGAGTAATAAGGTGTGATAAATTAGTTACTTGTGATCATATTTTCATTTTGGGAAATGTTGAGGTTATTCTGTAAATGTTTAGTTTGTGTTTTGGGACTTTTAGAGGATCATTGTGATTGTATATAAGTGTTTGTTAATCTTTGCTTGTAGCTCTTGAAAAAAAAAGAAAAAAAAGTGAAAAAAAATACAAGGCCTTAAAATAAGTAAATGCTTTGAAAAAAAGAAAAAGAAAAGAGAGAGCATTGTCATTTTTTGTTTATAGTTCTTGTGCTTTATGATCCTTTGTCTCGGGCTAGATAAATTAATTGTGCTTAATGGTCTAAGTGTGGGGAAGACATTTGGGTAGATTGTGCGATTAAATATGGAGAATCACTAGCTTTTGACACTTCTCCTTATTTTGACTTTTCTTGACATACCTTGTCCCTAGCCCCATTACAACCCGAATAAAAGTCCTTTTGATTATCATTACTCATGCATGTTGTGTTTTTAGTTGGATCGATGTCAAGTGCCAAGTGTCAAGCGTGTTTATGTATTTGATGGAATTGAGTGATACACTTAACCAATTCTTGAGCGTAATTCTTTTGTGAGTGAAATGTGAGGTATTACTTGATATGAATATGAAAATCCCAAGTCTTCTTGATAGTGTGCTCTTGTATACTTAGCATAATTACCAATTTTGTTTTGTACTTGACATGAACTTTTGAGTACTTATGCACATTCGATGAGTAGATTATGTGGATACTTGCACCTTTGACACCAAGATTTAGCATTTGCATCTTGATTCCTGAGTTGAGATAACATGAGTGATCTTGTTTATATGGAGTTACATTGGCGTGCATCGAATACTTGGTAGATAGACTTAATTATTTCTATTATCATCTCTATTAGTTTACATGTGCTAAATGGATTTTGTGGGTACATTCGCTATAGGCCCTCACGAGACAAAACTCGTCCTACTAGGACTGCCTAGGGGTTTAAAGGCTTGTTGCATACACTCAATGCAATCGTGTCACCTACGAAAGTGGTTTTAATAAGTTAGGTTGTAGTTTTTGTTTTTTTTGGTTTTCTTTGCCCGAGGACGTGCAAAACCTTAAGTGTGGGGATATTTGATAAATAGTTATTTATTAGGGATTCATGTGCCTGAGGATGACCTCAGGCAGAACCCTGAGGTTAAAAGCTTTCCAATACAATTTTAAGGGTATTTAAGTAAATCTACTGATAAAAAAATTTGATATTACAAAAATGCCCCTGCGGGGCCACTTATTCTATAGGTTATTTGTCTTATAACATCAGGAGAACTACTTGAGGACATCCTCAAACCCATTTTTCTCTATTTATTATTAGTTTATCCCTATATTTTTAGATATTTTTGCATGAAATTGGATATTATTTAATGTGTTTTAATGATTTATTGTAGGAATCAAGAAAATAATGGATTGGAGCTCAAAATGGATTTTTTGGAGTTAATTCATTCAAAATTCTGATTTTTGGACATTTTGCGCAACATTTATAGTTTGGGCCCTATTGGGAGTTCTACAAGTCTGTTTGAGGCCCGTAAACAGTCATTGGAAAGCTCGGAAGAAGGCCAATATTTCTATCATGGGCTCTGAATTTAATTCTGCTGTTAACAGCCCAGAAAAGTCCAGGAACATCAGCCTAAAATTTTCCTATTTAGAATTTTATTATTTTAGGAATATTTCTTTTATTCCTAATAAATCATTAAAACACTTGTATTATATATTAGATAGATAGCGGTTAGGGAGTAGTTTTGACACGTAGTTTTAATTTTAGACTTAGAGAAAACATTCTTGGAGTGAAAAGGAGGGGAAGACATTTGTAGAAGACACAAACTACCTTGGATGCAAGAAGATTGAAGCCTGATCTCAATGAGTTTTATCTTTCCTTCATCTTCTTCATTCCTTAATTGTGTTTTTCTTTAAGATGTTGAATTAATTGTTACTCTAGGGCTTTGATGGATTCTTGAGTTTTTATATAAGTTTCCTTTAATTCTATATATTGTGTTCACTATAGTTGATTATATTGATTTTTGTATAGTGCTTTACAAAGAGTAATTAACTTTGTAATTGAATCAGTAATTTAGGTGATGCTTGGAAAAGACAACATAGATTAGACCCAATCAATATAACTTGAGATTAACAATTGTGTTAATTTGTGTTTAGGATAGGAATATACCTAATCATCTCTAGTAGTCAAATTAGGGCTATGTGTTAATGCTGCTCATGGATTTAAATTTTGCATAGGAATATGGGAATTAATCTGATGAGTTAGATTCACTAGAGATTCGGAAGGTCCTTGTGAATATATATGCACCCTAGACTATCAATTAGAACATGAAATTAGAGATGTCAAAGGAAACTTGTTAAACTCAAGAGGAAGTTAAAGGCCTAGAATCTAGATGTTTTTTATTCTTGTTTTATTCTCAAGATTCCATGTATATTCATTTTAGGAGTAGTTCATAAAATAATTTTGATCTTATTTTATTTAACTTGAATTGAGAGAACGATAGTGATTGGTATTTGCATGCTTAAATTAGTCCTCGTGGGAACGATATTCTTTATACTACTTGTTCGATACGTGCACTTGCGTTAGCGATTGTAAAATCGACAACAAGATCAATGCACCCTCTTGAGGTGGTATGCTCAGTTGAATTGGAAATCATTATTGATCAAAGAAAAAATGAAGATCCAATGCTAGATAAAGCAAGTAAAACCAAGAACAATCCTTGTCCTGGGAGAAAATTTAGAATTGAGCGATGAATTCTAGAAGTTAGATCTACCACTATTGTTGTAGATATTTTCTGACTAAGAAGAAAAGAAGTTAAATAAATGAAGATCGTTCTCCATCAAAAGACTCATGGATGCTATCGAGGATGATGCTCAGACAGATGAAGAGAAAGCAACAGTTAAAGAACTAAAGTCTTTTTATCTGGAAGCTTTAAACAAAGAAGAAGAAATCAGAAAGAAGAATAAGTTGAAAACAACTAACTGGAATCAACATCTTATCTACTCAGACCACAAGATTACTTAGTTCATCGTAGCTGAAATATTTTGTTCTTATAAACTCGGAAATTCTTAAAAACATTTTCACATACAACAAATTTTCAGAAATAAAGTTTTAACTGTTTTGATATATGTTAGTTAAGTTGTCAGCATTTTGAATTTGTTGTTGTTGTTGTTTATAAAAACAAATTC
This sequence comes from Kitagawia praeruptora, assembly GCA_037693485.1. Taxonomy (NCBI): domain Eukaryota; kingdom Viridiplantae; phylum Streptophyta; class Magnoliopsida; order Apiales; family Apiaceae; genus Kitagawia; species Kitagawia praeruptora. Next base: position 136,455,479 of record CM075351.1, on the reverse strand, counting down.
GGGGAAATTTGTTAGAAATTCATCTATGAGACCAATTTTATAAAATTTGTTTGAATTTACGCATATTTCTCAATCTGCCAGAAGCTTTAAGAAAAACAAAAAATTAATTAAAGAAAAAGCTACCAAGTCAAGAACAAGTTATAGAATTCATGATACATCAATGATTAAAGTGTACATGTTACCATATCCTGATGATTAAAATTAATTAATATCATTAGTTCAAAATTAAGAACTTTTACACTAAGCACGACTACATGTTACCATATCCTGATGATTGAAATTAATTAATATCATTAGCTCAAAATTAAGAACTTTTACACTAAGCACGGTAAAATAACTCCAGTGATAAGAGTTCATCTCTTACCATGCTAGGTTTTGAATTTGATTCTCGCTCACCCCAAAATTTATGAGAATGGATACTCATTTGTAAGGCGCTAAGAAATATTTCCGACGTCCCATTTTACGTGTCCCTTTTAAAAAATTTACTCGTATTAAGAAAAATGTTAGTTGGATAAAAATTTCCAACAAATTCCCTTAATCTTAATTAATGCCTTGAAAAATGAAAATAAAGTTAAGTTTTAAAGAAGTCAAGTATTGAAAGCAATAAATGTAGGGATAATTTTGGAAAATTAACCTTAAATTTGTATTGAAAGAAACAATGAACATGTAATTTAGGACAATTTTTTTTCCAACAGGGACATGTATTATATAAAGGAGGGAGTAAACAATATGGTCACACAACAGTTTTCACTTGATTGGTAAATACATATTTTTTTATTAATGACCAATATAAACGGGACGAAGGGAGTATAATTTAACTGAATTTGGAAATTTTTAACACATTTTTTAAAGTTTTTTAAAAATGTGCTTTTGTGCCTTATTGGTAAATTTTGTTTTTTATAATGAATAAATTAATATTTTTAATATAATTGTTTTAACTTGTTATTTTTAGGAAGATGTTAACAACCTTATTGGTAAATTTTATTGTTTATAATAAATAAATTGATATTTTTAATATAATTTTTTGAACTTGTTATTTTGAGGAGGGTATTAATAATTATTTTTTAAGAAGATGTTAACAACCTTATTGGTAAATTTTGTTGTTTATAATAAATAAATTAATATTTTTGATATAATTTTTTAACTTGTTATTTTTAGGAAGGTGTTAAAAATTATTTTGGAAGGTGTTAACCAACCAACTAACTAACCAAATATACCTTGTGCCCCCAAATCCGGGGTCAAGATTTGGTGCGCCACAACCAATGTAATTAAGTATAACTTAATCATACAGACGACCCCTCAACAAGGATCGATATCAGGTTATAGTATGAAACAAGAAACTAAATTACGACAACTATTATAACTACTATACCTTCTTATCTGAAGCGCGATCCATGCTGACTCTGTAATCTATTATTTAGAGAACACCTCCTCGCTCTCAATCGAATTATCATTCGCAGATAGTCAATCTTTAACCCTAACTGAAATGGGAGGGAAAATAAAGCAAAAATGCGCCAACAATGCTCGGCAAGTGAATAGTGAAGTAACGACTTCTAAATAAACTGAAAACCGACAACAAACATAAAACTGGCTTCCATCAATAATAAGATGGTAGAATGATATGACTGGAAGCAATAGAATAATACTGGCATTTGATAACAACAGAATATCAACTAAAAGGAAAAGCAACAGTTGATAATAAAATATGTGCGAGGCAATTGACATTTCAAATGGTAAACCAATTTCATTTCATAGTAAATAAAGGTATTCATCATTTTAAGAAAACTGATTGGAGTTTTTATTTCACCTTAACAGACAATACGGGTGATCAGCCCATAAAGTCCCATACCGGACACAGAGTCCCTCTAGACATCATTTCCTCTCATTAGGATAGCTTGGGTTCCCAAGAGGCAACACATGGGCCTATAAAGGTGTCGAATTGGACAAACCAGAACTACACAATACTATACCTCAAAAACTGACGGAACCGGCATTACCCGTTCGTTCCGTCTCTCCAATCGTCAGGAATCCGTAGAAACCATTTTAACGGAGTTCCTAACAATTTATAAAAATTTCATTTTAAAACCATTCCACTTCATAAAACTCTTTTTATCTTCGTAAAACACTTCAACTCTTAATCTTTTCAAAAACCCTTACTTCGAAGTACCTTCAACTCTCTGATAACAAATCAACCCAGTCTAAGTAACTTCAAAGTAATTCTTTACGAAAACAACTCATTTCAATTTGCAATGATAAAAGTCAAAAGGTTTGACTAGGTTCTCTGACATCAAAAGAATAAGGTTTGCAAGTCTGATTCATCAAGAAAAGACTCCAAGGTAATCAATATATAGATTAGGGAATAGTTATAAAATCTCAAGATCTAGGTTGTACAAAGTTGTGGTAGAGAAGACTTGAGTACAAGTTTAAAACATTAAAGCAGGGTAGCATCTCAATTTATGGAGATAAAGTTCTTGCATTTACGAAACAATGGTTAGACAGGGCATAATAAATAAGTCTCATTTTTCTAAATCAAGGTTCGTTTGAATACGAATTTCAAAACAAGCTTTATTAGCAAATAGTTTCTTAAAACAAGGTTCGTTGAGGTAAAACTCATTAAAAGCCAAGTTCAATAAGATATGGTTTCTTAAAACATGGTTCGTTAAAACCTGGTTCTTTAAAACAGAGATTTAGTAAAACTTGGTTCACTAAAACGATTACTCGATAAGATAGAAGTTGAGAAAATATGAGTAGGCAATATTGAAATTAATAATAATAAAATCTGATTTGATAAACTGGAAGAAGGTTTATCAAACAATACTTTACAAATTAAACAGGCGTTAAGTTTTAGAAATCATATTTAAAACTTGAAAGTCTGATTGGGTTCATAGGGTATAAGACGGTAGCCATAATAAAGGTCCAAGTTTAAAACAAGGAACAAATTATAGAATCAAAGTTCATTGTTAATCTAAAGAAGGGTAGTCATAGGTTGCATAACAGACAATGTATATCCAAGGATAATTCATAAAATAACTCAATGGAAGGGTACAACAAGGTACTAATTACTTGCATGCTGATTTGAAAGAACATTGGATAATTAATAGAAGTAGATATACTTCACTTAAACAATAAGTGAGGAATAGAAACACTTGCCTCAATATACGTAGTTCTATTTCCAATACATCGATTCGTTACTCACTATACGTCAGTCTTTACTTCTTTGTACGCTGGTCTCTAATCGATTTTACGTCTATCTTTCCTCCATAATTCGTCGATCTTGATACCAATACGCTTGTCAACTCCGATAAATATCTCACTTCTCAAAATTCCACTTAGTCTCGTACTGATTCTTAACTGGCCGCCTACTAGTACCTATATATGAAGGTAAAGTACTACTTCAGTACACTTATAACACTAGTACAAAACTGACATTATACGTCGCCCCTTTTACGTTGGCTAAACATAAAAGCGATGTATATACCACTTTTATACGTCGATTGTTGTTTTAACCGACGTAAAAGGGTTAAATTGATGATTTTTTACGTCGGGTTTTTATTTGACCGACGTATATGAGTGTTTTATACGTCAGTTGAGGAAAAGGTGACGTATATGATACTACTATATACATCGGTTGAGGAAAAGGCGACGTATATGATATTATTATATACGTCGGTTGAGTAAAAGGCGACGTATATGATACTATTATATACGTCGGTTGAGGAAAATGCGACATATATAATATTCTCTTTTACATCGCCCTTAATATAACCGACGTATAAAAGTGGGTGCTAGGCCACGTGTCACATTATTATTAGATAATACTTGAGCACATGGATCCTTACTTAGAGCCGTTAGATGCAATTAATCTCGACCATTCATTTTAACTCAATTATCTGATTTCTCCAATCTCTGTCTCGTCATTCACAAATCTCTCCCTGTCTCCCTCATCCTCCTAGCTCGCTCAATCTCTCCACCACCACCTCTCTTTCTCCGCCCTCGACTCTCTCCCACCCCAATCTCTCTCTCGCCGCCTGCCTCTTTCTCCCTCAAACCCCATCTCTATCTCTCTCAACCTCTCCTCCCTTATTTCTCCCTCCACCCTTATCTCTCCCTCTCTGTTCTCAGCCTCTCCTCCCTCACATCCGGAGCATAATCGTGAATAACAATCCCCTCACATCCGAAGCATAATCGTGAATAACAATCCCCTCATCTCAGCCTCTTCTGTTTCGTCAGATTTCATCGAGTTTTGACCAGATTTTGTTGTTAAAGCTTGTTTGCCGGAGGTCCCCAAATGCCTGGGTATCCTCTACGGCTACACAAAACTGAAAACAACAATCACAAACACATCTGGGTAGCAAGAATAAAGCTAATCAGTTCGAAATTAAGACACAACCCGAAATGGGTTTCGAACTTCCATCATAAAATTAACATGCCTCGACAGTAGGGGATAGAGGGTTGAAAACCGAACATAACCCCGATCTTAGATCTGTAATCGGAGCAAAAACGGTGAACCAATGAGGAGAGAGGTGTACCGAGGAAGAGAGAGAAATGAGAGAGGCTGTCGAGAGCAAAGTGAGAGAAAGAAGAAAGTGAGGCTGGCGGTGGTGGTATTGAGATTGCAGGGGCAAAACAGTCAATTGCCTATCCTGAAAATCTTATTAACTACTTTATCTGAAAACTGATTTTTAGGTCACTATAAATTCGAAATTAAATCAATAATGGGGAGAAAAATAAAACTAACAATTTTAAAATAATGTTTACGAAATTAGGAACATCCCCATATTTTTAAAAAATTTTGGAGTCAAAAATGAATTTATTATGAATTTTCGAAATAAGGAATCTTTAAATGAAATAAAGCTTTTTAAATCATTTTAAAGTACCATAACACACAATTAAATATCCATACAAATTTTAAAAACTAAATCATATCACAAAGATGATAATGCAAAAGATTTCATGATTTAAAACAATGATTTTATATAAATTTCGGAAGATTGAAAATGCACTTTAAAAAACTAGTTTTAATGCTCTAAAAATATAAATAAAATTCTACGAGCACATACTACATATACCAATCATCATATAATCACATATTCATGATTTCACACATAACTTAACTTCACAATATTATGCACTTCATATAAATCACATCATTACCACATTTAACAATTAAATAAACATTTAGAAATCGCGAAAAATTCTAAATCGTTATATTTTGCTTATTATAGTATAGTATAGATATATATATATCTCTATCATACTATTATAACAAACATGGGTTTATTTAGATGGTTGGTTGATTGGTTAACACCTTCAAAATAAAAAGTACCACCTTCCAAAAATACAAATTAAAAATTATAATTATTATAATAAAATATACATATGTCATAATACATCCCGTACAAAGTTTAATTTAGAGATAAATACCCCAATCTACTATCTACTATCTACTATACATATAATAGCACAACATGTCACATTTTATTCAATATAATTTACATTTTTGGAAAAATGCACCTATATTGGCCCTCTTAGTTGGCTTCTGGGCACAATTTAAACCTTACCAGATAACATATAAGTATTAGATATGCAAATATTGTCGTGTTAAATATAAACTGGATCACTTCTTCACAGCATGTGGGAATATGCGAAATTTCATCACGACAATGCAGACCTAATGATCATATGGAGAAAGAAAATACTCAGCAACAGAAGAAAATAATTCGGAATGTAGTTTGACAACAATGAATGAAGCATGTAAGGATGTCCTAGGACTCGAGCAAATAGGCAGTTGCCTAACACGCTCCTTTAACAGTTCTAATATCAATGTGAAAAGCCTTTTGTGGGTAAAATTAAGTTAAAAAAGTGACATGTCTTTAACATTTTCATGTAAACATTCATTTCAACCCTGTACCTTTCTTTGTAATTGACAAACTTATCTTAATGTATAAATACATTTTGACGTTCATTATTTGGTAAAGGAAACTAACATTCATATAAATATTTAATCCAACGTATTTCTGAACTATTTTTTGTATGCGTGCCAAGTACATATATACACTTTGATATTAGAAACTGGTGTTTTTTTTTACGAAAAATAAGAGGTTTGTGATAATGTACTTATATATATTAAAGCAATAGATCTTTATCAGCACTTTTGTTTGGGGGAGGGTCAAACTTTGTTAATAAACTAACATGTCTTTAACATTTCCATGTAAACATCCATTCTGTATGATTTATGGATTTTGTTGGATTAATGCTTTGAAATAATTATGTTCAAATTTTGTAAATTTAACTTTACAATTGCTTAAAAAAATATTAATACCAAGTTGTAAAAAAAAAGAATATGATTCCCAACGACATAATTATTCATTTTTGTTCACGAGCTTAAATGATTTTATTAAACCAAAAAAATAAATAAATTAACATCCGTGCACGGAGCACGGGCGAGAATAGGAAGTTGAACACAATTATACTACAATAACATCAAAGCACATTTTTTCATTCAAAACATTTTGCATTGTGAAATATTTCTCTTAGATTAAAATTGAATTTTTTGAATATTGTAATTCTAGCAAATTATGTATTTCAAAAATAATCATCACCCGCTCGCAGAGCGCGGGCAAAAAAAAAACTAGTTATAATAAAATATACATATGTCATAATACATCCCTTACAAAGTTTAATTTAGAGATAAATACCCCAATCTACTATCTACTATCTACTATACATATAATAGCACAACATGTCACATTTTATTCAATATAATTTACATTTTTGCCCTCTAATATATTTTAGTTTTACTATTAAGTTCCTTATAATAAATGTTATGAAAAAACTTAGAATATGTAGGCAATGCAAAGGATCAAACCATGACATATCAATTCAACTAAACTGAAGTTCCGCACCATAACCATTGAGCTATATGTGTAATATATAATAGCACAACATGTCATATTTTATTCAATACGGCTTTCTAAACGCGAAGCTATGTAATTTACGTTTTTGCCCTCTAACATATTTTAGTTTTACTATTAAGTCCCTTATAATAAATATTATGAAAAAACTTAGAATATGTAGGCAATGCTAAGGATCAAATCCATGACATATCAATTCAACTAAATTTAAGTTTCGCACTATAACCATTGAGCTATATCAATTCAATCTTGTAAAGTAGAACAATAGGGGAATCATCTAAAAACTATTATAAAAATACAAGATCTCAAGAAAGGAGCATACTAAAAGTTACTTAAGTTTTAAGAAAGAAAGAATGTGATGAATTGAAGAATGTTCATCATCACAACGGGATCAACTATCAGTAAACATCAAATCCAAGGATAAAAACAACAATAACTACGTAAATTAGAACATTCGAAAGATCATCTGAAAACTATTATAAAAATAAGAGATCTCGAAAAAGGAACAGACCAAACATTACTGTTGTGCCATATTTTGGCATGTCTAATAATCTCCCAATTTCTAATTATTAATTATTAATTCAGATTAATAATTATTTCTTAACCACTAAGTTTTATCCTCTCTCTGAAACGAGAAAAGAATCAATTTCAATCAATCAATAACGGAAAATATCTCCAAACGATATTCTTCAAATCAGGAAGATATCACAACGATAAGATTAAATCAGATAAAATCAGTAATCACCCAGATTAACGTAACTTATCCCTTAAGTCTCTCGGGATAAGACCAATCAATTTCACAGAACTACGTGGGCTTGATCCTATATAAACATAGGTACGTAGGCATCTTGACATATGGAATCCGATACACGAGACAAATCGAGACACCTGTCGAGTCCAGCCCCCTCTTTTTTCATAAACCCTAATCCCCTAAAATAGCCACATACTCACAAATTCGCTCTACTATTTCAGCAAACCTCCGATTTCGTGTTGTTACGAAATTCCTCCAACAACATTTGGCGCTAGAAGGAGGGCATCAATTTTATTATTCGTGGAGGACGAATAATTATATTTAATTACAACGGGGTTTTGGGTTTTTATCGAGATGCATGCATGCATGGAGAAAAGTGATTCAGTCGAGCAATCATTACTTATCGGCTACGGGAAAAAAAAAATTGCAGAAAGAGGCTATGGCAACAGTGGTAAGCAATAGTCAGTAGCAGGATTGCAGGAAAGATAAAAAAATTGGTGGAGTTCACAACAATTAAAAAAGAATTGGACAAAGGAAAAGCATCTAACAGGAGCGCAAACAGTAGCTACACGTGGCCACGCGCAGCAACACGAAGATGGAAAACACATATTACAACATTAGGAAATTCAGAATGGGCAGCAAACCAAAAATAAAGATAAGTTTCTTTTTCTTATTTTTATTTCCTGCAAATTAATATTGTCCTGCCATGCATACATTAATCATGTTTTTAAATATTTTATAGAAAAAATATTTATTATTTTAAATTCGTACGAGCAGTATATTTTAATGCTTGTAAAATTATTGCGATTTAGAAAATATCGTACGAGATATTTATGTTGCTGAATTGTGGAATTTATTTATGCCTATTGATTGTGGATATTTTACAATCTCGTACGAGTTGGATTATTCTCAAGAAAAAATACATATACGAGACACATAATTTTGTAAAAGATTTTCTACAAGAAAGAGAGCATTATATTTGAAGAAAATAAATATCGCGACACTCTTAAAAGAGCATGTTTATTATTGTATTTGGATTTGCAAAAGATTTTTCATATATCATTGCGATAGTACGTATATGTCAAAAATATTTCCAAATTTGCGAACTAAATTGCCAAGTAGGGTAGCCTGGACAAGCTATAAATTCCTTAATGCTACACGCTTAGTAAAGTGCAGCACCCTTTGGATTATTATTGAAGGCCCATGACTAGATCTTGAGCTCAAGGTCGCATGGGTGGGAAGGCATCCCTATGCAAAATATCTTTCAGACATGCACAGCCAGCGCGCGTGCAAAGTTCACCAGAAAGTTCGCCAGAATTACATCTACAGCTCTTAGTGAAGACCTCGCCAGACACATCCTTATGTGGTTGCATCAGACACTTGAAAAGCGTGTATGCCAATTCGGGATATATACAAACGCCAAGGTCCTAACTAGACAACAAGGATCGCAAAGGATTTCAAAAATATTATTTATGCTCGCAAATTTGAAACCTTGGCAAATATATATCTTATGCTGGTTATCACATGCTATCATACTCGCATCCGCATACGCCTAACGAGCACAGTGGTGCTCTAAATGTTTTGCTAATCTTTTGTTTTTAGTTGTTTCAGCTACTCAAGAAATTTGGAAGCTTGAAGAATTCTTAGTTCTCCACTGCATCAAGCTACACTGAAGAACTGGGGGCTAGTTGTTATGCCATATTTTGGCATGTCTAATAATCTCCCAATTTCTAATTATTAATTATTAATTCAGATTAATAATTATTTCTTAACCACTAAGTTTTATCCTCTCTCTGAAACGAGAAAAGAATCAATTTCAATCAATCAATAACGGAAAATATCTCCAAACGATATTCTTCAAATCAGGAAGATATCACAACGATAAGATTAAATCAGATAAAATCAGTAATCACCCAGATTAACGTAACTTATCCCTTAAGTCTCTCGGGATAAGACCAATCAATTTCACAGAACTACGTGGGCTTGATCCTATATAAACATAGGTACGTAGGCATCTTGACATATGGAATCCGATACACGAGACAAATCGAGACACCTGTCGAGTCCAGCCCCCTCTTTTTTCATAAACCATAATCCCCTAAAATAGCCACATACTCACAAATTCGCTCTACTATTTCAGCAAACCTCCGATTTCGTGTTGTTACGAAATTCCTCCAACAACAATTACATAAGAAAGAAAGAAAATAACAAATTGAATAATGTTAATCGTCACAACGAGATTAACCATAAAATAATAACAAAGACAATTATAATTAGCCGTAAACTAGAACAATCCCGTGCCTTGCACGGGTATTGAAGCTAGTTACAACTAAAACTCTAATCACAACGTTTTATTAAAACACGTTCTCATAACATTGTACTCACAACACCTGATTTATACAATATAAAAATTGATTATGTTTTTCAAAATCAGTGCTGTTGTGGAATAAAAACTAGGTTATGATTATGACGGCTAGGGTTTGTGAGCTTCGAGCTTTAATGGCTGCTTCTGCGTTCGAGAATAAACGGTCCTCACAGAATGCCTACGTATCTCTGTATTAGAGAATCAAGCCAAGAAAACGTAGTTCTGAGAATGAGGGGTCAGACCCTTTATATAGGCTGAGAAGCCCTAAAATCGTAGTAGGGTTAAGTGACTTGGTGGACAAGTCACCGCCTTGAGGAAGGTTCTAGACTCCTTCCTTGTAGGAGTCAATTTCCATGTTGGAATATGTATCTTGGAGGCTAAGTCAAGCAGGAGTAATATCCTCTTTTGACTCTTATTTGCTGAGCTGTTTTACTACCCTTAATATTAATTACGAAATTAATATTATAAATAGGGATTGGGCCCATCTGGTGGGCCCCACATTTGGACCATACTAGGTCTAATTAATACAACATTAAATGTGTCCTTAGGGCTTACTTTTAGCCCATATCATTTGCCCCCCAACTTCTAGGAAAATTGATCAAGTTCTCCTTGAAGTTTTAACGGCCTTATTCGAGACTTGGGTCAGGGTTTATTGCTCTTACGCGAGTATTTTCAATAATATCATCTTAATGTAAAGCGTGGAGCGACCGACGCATTTACGACGATGTTGAACGACACTAAACGGTGTTAAACGGCACTTGACGGCGCTATTCAGCCTTAAACAATGTCTAAACAGTGTTAAACAATGTTAAATGGCATAGAAACGGCACTAATGGCACTAATCAGCGCTAAACGGTGCTAATAGACACTAAACAGTGCTTAAACGGCACTAATCTGTGCTAAGTTTCCATTTTTCTTAACTTACTAAGTCAGAAAAACAAAAACAAGAAAAAACGAAATTTTGCAAACCCGAATCGATAATCGCTATCGGTCGGCCGGGTAAAACCCGTACCGACCATCAGTACGGGTCGGCTGGAGCATATCAATAGGAGCCGGTCGGCCGGGCTTCCGGTCGGCTGGTTTTTCACACATTTTTTTTTTTCGAAACGAAGGCGAAAACCCGTACCGGTGATCAATCCCGGTCTGCTGAAGGACTCCCCGGAGGCCGGTCTTCCGGGCTTCCGGTCTGCTGAATTTTTTTTTTTTTTTTCGAAACGAAGGCGAAAACCCGTACCGGTGATCAATCCCGGTCTGCTGAAAATTTTTCCATTTTTTTTTTGTTACAGTGGTTGGCTCGATCTCTATCAGTGATTTTGATCTTCACATACCGACATCAACCATCGACATGGAACCGACTTGGTCACTATTAGTGATTTTCAATTTTTGCATACCGGCTTCGACCATCGATATGGAATCAATGTTTGGCCATTCATGGCTAGAGTTACTTATTTTCGCATACCGATATCGATCATCGATATGGAATCAATGTTGGCCATTCATGGCTAGAGTTACCTATTTTCGCATATCGATATCGATCATCGATATGGAATAAATGTTGGCCATTCATGGCTAGAGTTACTTATTTTCGCATACCGATATCGATCATCGATATGGAATTAATGTTGGCCATTCATGGCTAGAGTTACTTACTTTCGCATACCGATATCGATCATCGATATCGATCAAGGATTGTACGCGATATCAAATTATCTGAGTTCTATCGCCCACTTAGCTAGGCTTCAGTTGCTGGTCCGTCAGGATTTCAATCTTATGTGCCTGGAAGTACGATCGTAGCTTCCTCGAGGCTGTTACCAATGCCAAAGCAAACTTCTCAATGGGAGAGTAAACTTCTCAGCTCCATGCAACATCTTGCTCATATAGTAGATAGGCTTCTGAACCTTGTTATCCTTTCGAATGAGGATGGCACTCAATGCTTGTTCAGATATTTCAATGTTGGCATTCTGGATTGAGGGTCCAAAGTTTCAGATTGGTTTTCAAGCTTTGACTTGAAGTTTCAACCTTTGGATCTTATCTGGAGGTTCATGACCCCTTCAAGTTTGGCCTTCATAGCTATCCCATGGCCTTCATGGCTAATAACTCGTGTTCCTTAACCTAGGATTCGAGGTTGACGTTTACATGTTCAACGTTGGTGTTCATATGTCGACTATTAAGTATTCACGACCTTTCTTTTGGATTGATGTCAAACTAAAGGTCTTTAGGATCCCTTACTTGACTTCATGTCTTTCACGACTTGTCTCGAATCTTAGTTCTGATTTCCGGGTTTTCAAACCTATCTTTGCTTCTTGTTTTTTATCCGGGGTCCTTCAAGGACTTAAACTCTTAGTAACTCTCGACCTTTCAGGGTTTTAATTTATGCGTTTGTTTGTTTCCATTCGTGTATTTTTTTTTATTTTCGGTACTTGGTCATCTTTGACTTACACACATCAGGTGTTAGGTACATAAATAAAATCACATAATCAATGAATGGAAAACAAACTTGCATTAATAACTTGAGATGGGTTCAACCCTTACATAGAATAGTACTGTCCTACTCGGAGCAACATGCTCTGCGATGGTTTCATCGAACCTTATTTCTACTTTTACTAGATAAAATATGAAGCTAAAAACTACTAGGATAATTTGAACCCATCGGGGCTTTGCAAGACTAGGCTTGCACCACTTGATTTTGTTTTTGATGCTCCAATAAAATAGAGCACTTACTACTCCTTCTGGTCACCTCATTCTTATTCTGAAGTTCACTTACTGCTTGGGGTACAATCTCCTGCCCCCCGATTTCTTGGTTGCCAATGATGCATTCAACCACGAAGTCAGTTGACGCCTTAACCTTAATGGCTGTCCGAGGTTTATGTGTGATGTTCTCTGCTGGCCTTTCTTGATGTTCCTTATCACTACAAACGTCCATGTCTTCAATCGGAAGGACCTGCCCCCCGACTCCATCAGGCCTTAACGCGGCTACATAACAGCTCCTAGCCATTTTCTGGTCACCTTTTTGTTCTCCTACACCATTCCTGGTTGGAAACTTGATCTTCATGTGATAGGTTGAGGCCACAGCCTTAAAAGCATGGAGTCCAGTCCTCCCGAGGATGGCATTGTAGGTGGAAGACGCTTTGATAACCAAAAAGTTCAGCATCTGAGTGGCCTCTATTGGCTTCTGTCCGATGGTGACGGGCAACTGAATAGTTCCCTCAACTTTAGACTCTACTCCGCTGAATCCATATATAGGCATGTTAGATAGGGTCAACTGAGAGTCGTTGTATCCCATTTTCACGAATGCATCATAGAACAAAATGTCCACTGAAGCTCCATTGTCTATTAAGACTCGCTTCACCTCTGAATTCCCAATCATGGGTGTTATGACCAGCGGGTCATCGTGAGGGAACTTCACCCCTTCAAGGTCTGAATCATCAAATTTGATTGTTACTTCGGTTTTTGCACGCTTTGGTGTCTCTCCGACAATATGCATCACTTCTCGGGCATAAGCCTTCCGAGAGTTCCTAGTCGTCCCGGCCGCAGTCGGGCCTCCTGAGATCATGTTGATCACTGGCCCTCGGGGCTGTGGGGTGCGATCCCGATCGTCGTCGTTCCTATCATACTCTCTTCTCTGATTACCACGATCTTCACCCTTAGTGAAGTGGCCCAACTTCCCTTTACGGATCAAGAACTCGATCTCATCTTTGAGTTGCTTACAATCATAAATGTCATGCCCTACATCCTTGTGGAATCTGTAATACTGATTTTTGTTTCTCTTTGTGGGATCACCCCTGAGTGGCTTCGGCCATCGGAAATCCTTATCCTTCTCAATGTCCAATAGGATTCGACTCCTGGGAGTGTTCAACCTTGCATACTCAGTGAACCTTGGTCCTTGGTTCTTCTAGGGGTAGAGTCGGAGTCCTCACTAGTTCGGGGATACTTGTCCCTAGCACCATATTCCTGGTCATCATACTCCTGGTCATCATACTCCTGGTCTTGCTTTCGCTTCTTGGAGTTCCCGTTGCCTCCATTGCCCAACGTGGCTTCCTTCTTCATGCTATCCTCAGCCTTAATGTACTTATCAGCCCTTCGTTGGAGCTCATCCATGTTCTCAGGGGGATGTTTTGCCAATGACCTCTTAAAAAAGAAATCCGTGGTTCCATGCTGCAGGGCTACCATAGCCACCTTATTTTCCAAATCTGTGATGTTTAGGGTCTCCTTAGTGAATCGCTTGAGATAATCTCTCAGGTTCTCGTTCTTCCCCTGTACTACATACATAAGGGATGCAGAGCTTTTCTCATGAATTCTTCCGCTAATGAATTGACTGACAAAAGCGGTACTCAATTCCTTAAAAGAGCTAATTGAATTTGGAGGTAGACGGCTATACCAACGTTGCGCCATGCCTGACAGGGTTTGGGGGAACGCCCTACACTTAAGGGCATCGTTAGCGGGCTGCAATAACAATGCGCTCGTAAACGTTCTTACATGAGTTTCGGGATCCCCCGTTCCGTCATAAGCTTTTATTGTGGGCATCTTGAACTTTCGGGAGATATGCGCGTTCATCACCTCCTCAGTGAACGGAGGGGTCGGATCATCGAGATCTCCTTGTGGCATCAAGTCTTTGGGGTTACTCTTGGGGAGTTCCACCCTTGTAGTCCCTCTGGTTGGGGCTTCAGCCCTTCGGCGTCTCCTTGAAGACCTTTCCAAATCTATGAAGGGAATCCCTCCTGAAGTCGAAGGAGGTCGAGTCTGATTAGATCGGGTTTGTTCTTTGGCCATGTCTTCCTTCAATCTTAAGATCTCGGCTTCATAAGCCTTAATCCTCTCAGTAGTTGTTGAAGGGAGTCCATCGTGAGTAGTTTGAGTTCTTCTTCTTCATTCTCTGCTAGCGCGTCGCCTCCTTGGGGCTTCATCGCGATCATCATCAGTCGACGTCTCGTCGGTATAGGGGCCAGAGTAGTCAAAATACTCTCGATCTCGGATCTGCAAGGCATGGCCGCTAGGTCCAGGACCTTGAGTAATTGGAGGGTATTTAGGCAGACCATACATCGGGTTGGTATTCATGGGAAGATCCGTAGTATGGATCTGTACCCCTGGTGGTGGGTGACTGGGATTAATTAGAGGAGAAACCAGCGTCTGGAGGGCGCTGGTTCCTTGACCCGGATGGATGACCAAAGGCAACGTCCCCTCAGCATGGGGATTCGTCCCTAGAGGTTGAGAAACCTGAGTTTGAGTGATCGCAGGTATCTGTTCAGTGACAAGCGGAGCAGAGCTTAGAGGTAGAGCCTCGGTAGTGATTGGCTCGGTGGTGCTCGGTGGTGTTCTTCGTGTATTTACCATGGTTGATGTCTTCTTCCCACAGACGGCGCCAAATGTTGTGGAATAAAAACTAGGTTATGATTATGACGGCTAGGGTTTGTGAGCTTCGAGCTTTAATGGCTGCTTCTGCGTTCGAGACTAAACGGTCCTCACAGAATGCCTACGTATCTCTGTATTAGAGAATCAAGCCAAGAAAACGTAGTTCTGAGAATGAGGGGTCAGACCCTTTATATAGGCTGAGAAGCCCTAAAATCGTAGTAGGGTTAAGTGACTTGGTGGACAAGTCACCGCCTTGAGGAAGGTTCTAGACTCCTTCCTTGTAGGAGTCAATTTCCATGTTGGAATATGTATCTTGGAGGCTAAGTCAAGCAGGAGTAATATCCTCTTTTGACTCTTATTTGCTGAGCTGTTTTACTACCCTTAATATTAATTACGAAATTAATATTATAAATAGGGATTGGGCCCATCTGGTGGGCCCCACATTTGGACCATACTAGGTCTAATTAATACAACATTAAATGTGTCCTTAGGGCTTACTTTTAGCCCATATCAAGTGCATATATATATATATATATATATATATATATATATATATATATATATATATATATATATATATATAAACAAAGATATTCTTTTAAAATAATATGAGCCTATCTTTAAATAACAAGAATCGACAAAAAACTGTTTTATTATTTTCTTTAATAAAGTATTCTTTTATTTATCATCGAGGAATTATTATAATGTATAAACGTAACCTTATTTTTAATTAATATTGCGTTAAAATCCTTGAGGTGCACGATTTTTATTTAATATTAATAATTTTTTAAATTTATTTTTGAAGTTTTTCAAATATGATTTATAGGATTAAAATTTTTAAATGACATGAATTAATAATATTTCAAATGTGTTACTCAGGTAATGTATTTTAACTTAAAAAAATTGATTAGTTATTAAAAAATCGAAAATATAACATGTTTCACATGAAAGAGTAAAGTGATTTGTTGTTAATAGTTATAATTTATTTTATTTGTCAAATAGAGTGATGAACTAAAAAATTAAAAATTAAAATTTTCAATGTTTAGTTTTAATATAATAATATAGACCATTAGTGTTCAACTTTTTCTATTTTACTCAATTTCCAACCTTAAATTTAACATTGTAATTACAATAATACTAGAAACTCATATTCTGAAATTAAATATAAAATATATTTATTTCGAATTAGAATTTAACCAAATACCAACTAAATTTTATGTAAAATATTATTTCAAAGATAATTATATTGACAATAATATTATTTTTTTAAAAAAATAAATAGATTTTCAATTCCATGCGTTGCACGGTTATAGGCTAGTATATCTATACTAATATATAATAAGCAAACTAGGGGATAATTGGTAGTTTGGTTGTTTGGTTCAACCAAGCCTTAGAAAGAATGGTGACCGTTAGATATTTAGTAAATAGATCATAACCGTTAGATCTAATAGTAAGGAATATTCTATATTTAAATTTCTTTTCTAACTATCCAAGGTTCGAATCCCGTCAACAACAAATTTACATTAAAATTTATATTATAGTTTTAAACAATACATGCATTTATTTTAATAACCATTATTATTACTAATAATTTTATTAATTAATATTACAAAGTTAAATTATATCCATAATAAATTATTTTATTCCATTTTTTTAATCATATAATTTTAAAAATATTTAAAAGTAAGTCGTGCTTTGCACGGGCTCAAATATATCAAAATCGTCAGATACAACAATACTAAAAGTGATTATATACAAAGGTTTAAGGTCGATTCCCGCCAACAACATATTAATTTATATTTAATAGTAAAAAATTATTATATACAAAAATGTTAGGTTCGAATTTTTCCAATAACATATTAAAATTAAAATTTACAATAACTAGCTTATAGCCCGTGCAAAGCACGGGTTACTTTTAAATATTTTTGAAATTATATGATTAAATAAAATAAATTATAATAATTTATTATGGATATAATTTAACTTTGTAATATTAATTAATAAAATTATTAGTAATGATAATAGGGATTAGAACATTAGATTTTTAGAAGAGAGATTTGAATATGGAATATTCTTTTATTATTAGATCTAACGGCTATACTAATATATAATAAGCAAACTAGGGGATAATTGGTAGTTTGGTTGTTTGGTTCAACCAAGGCTTAGAAAGAATGGTGACCGTTAGATATTTAGTAAATAGATCGTAACCGTTAGATCTAATAGTAAGGAATATTCTATATTTAAATTTCTTTTCTAACTATCCAAGGTTCGAATCCCGTCAACAACAAATTTACATTAAAATTTTATATTATTAGTTTTGAACAATACATGTCATTTATTTTAATAACTATTATTATTACTAATAATTTTATTAATTAATATTACAAAGTTAAATTATATCCATAATAAATTATTTTATTCTATTTTTTTAATCATATAATTTTAAAAATATTTAAAAGTAAGGCGTGCTTTGCACGGGCTCAAATAGATCAAAACCGTCAGATACAACAATACTATAAGTGATTATATACAAAGGTTTAAGGTCGATTCCCGCCAACAACATATTAATTTATATTTAATAGTAAAAAATTATTATATACAAAAATGTTAGGTTCAAATTTTTCCAATTACATATTAAAATTAAAATTTATAATAACTAGCTTATAGCCCTGCAAAGCACGGGTTACTTTTAAATATTTTTGAAATTATATGATTAAATAAAATAAAGTATAATAATTTATTATGGATATAATTTAACTTTGTAATATTAATTAATAAAATTATTAATAATGATAATAGGGATTAGAACATTAGATTTTTAGAAGAGAGATTTGAATATGGAATATTCCTTATTATTAGATCTAACGGCTATCATCTATTTACTAAATATCTAACTGTTACTATTTTTTAGATGGTTGAACCAAGTCCTTATCCATAATACATTATTATACTCCATTTATTTAATCATATAATTTTAAAAGTAACCCGTGCTTTGCACGGGCTATAAGCTAGTAAATTATAATAAGCAAAATAGGGTATATTTTGTAGTTTTATTAACCCCGCTTTTTGTTATCCCATATTTTTAGTTATTATTTTCATTTACAATCGTTAGATCTGCAACTCAAATATATGATGATCGTTGGATACAATACTAAAAGTTGTAGATTTCTAAGGTTCGAATCCCGCCAACAATATTTTAATTTAAAATTAATATTAAAAGATGTTATATAAAAAGGTTGAGGATTCGATTTCCGCCATCAACATATTAGTTGGATTTAATATTAAAAGTTGTTATATGCGAAGGTCTAAGGTTCAAATCCCTCTAACAACATATTTAAAATAATATTTATAATATTATATCTATACCATTATATTAAAACCGAAACATTGATAGTTTGTCGGTTTGGTTTTCGGCACGGTTATCCTAATTATTAAAATAAATTATAACATAATATAATTAATGGTACTTAGCCGATTGTCTTTTTCACATTTACTTTTAGTTAAATATATTACCTTTTATAAACACCTAAAAAAAAATAGTATCATATCTTCCAATTATTAATATTTCCTTTCAAATTAAAACATGTTACCCTTTTTATTTAAAATTAATCTTGCAATCATTAATATATACCGAAAATATCATATCATATTTTTCAATTATTCATAAAAATATATAAAAAAATCCGTATATGTTGTTCATATTAAGGAAACATTATATAATCCGTAAACATAAGTATATTATTATATTAAATTAAAATTTTAAAAATTATTAAAATAATGATTATATAAAAACATAATTGTATTTTAAAAAAAAATTATAACATAATAGAATAAACCCGTGCATCGCATGGGGATTGAAAGTTTGTCGGTTCAATTTTCGACACGATAAGTGTAATAACCCTAATTTTTGTGAATATTTGAAACCTGGATGAATAGTGATTCTACGGGTGTAAGGAAAACTTTTGCAACCACGCTATGTACGAATTAGTACATGAGGGTTTCGATTTGATATTATATCTTTACGATGCAAATGAATGTATGTAAAAGTCGTTAGTTTTCGACGAAACCCATTATTTCAAATGGACGTATTTAACGAGGTATCGAGAAATACGAAAACTATGCCAAGACTGGGGGAAATTATAATTTAGAAATCCCATGGAATATGTACATTAAATTGAGGTACTTGGAATATTGAAGATTTCTCGAGGAAATCTCAATAACGAAATGTTTCGAGAATTAAACGAACCTTGCATGAAGAATCAAGGAATAGATATGGAATAATAGAAAATGTGACCAAGCTAATGCAAAATCCATGCAAGGCCATGCAAGTTGGCTAGTCAACCATCCAACCAAGTCAACAAAGCAAGCAAGCAATTAGTTAGAAACTAGTTAGTACACAACCATGGTTAGACAACAAAGTTCATGAAAATGTGGATCACCAAGCATTCAACCTAGTCTAGACATGGAAAAGCAAGCTAGCAAGGTACCAACTTACACATATATGCAATACATATCACACCAAATCAGTTCACACAAAAAGCAAAGCCAAGAAACTTCTCTCTCTTCTTTTCTTCATTTTAGGCTAGAATAGAGATGAGAGTTTAAAAATTCCATAACTCCTTCATTTCTCACTCAAAATTATGTTCTGTGGCTCTTTGGAAAGGTCTTGAGAAAACCTACACTTTTTATTCACAAGTCCCTTCCATTTAAGCATGGTAAGATCCTCGTTTTTCCAGTTCTTTAAAGAGGGGTAACAGTAACTCCGAAAATTCTAACTTGTTTCTTGATTTCTTTTGTAAGTTTGAGGATGATGGACATAGATCAAGGCTCCCTTAAGGCTTACAAGCTACTGTTAGTATGTTTAAGGATCCAAAGAAGTTATACCACTCATCCAACCTTTGATTTATGTCAAGTTTCAAGTGAAGTTCTAAGTTATGTTCAAGAACATGTATGTTTATAGAGTTTGGAGTATATATGATTGAATCTTGATGGTTGTTTGTTATGGGTTGATATTGGTCCTGAGTTCTTGAAGTTTATAAACTGATTATGATGTTAAAAATGTTGAGTTGATGATTTTGTTGTTGTTTAATGGATTTAATGAAGTTAAATTCAGGAATCGTTACGATTATAGCCATCGTAATACCCGTTTGATTTTGGGGCTATTTTAAACATAGTTATCGAGGTGTCAAAATAATATTTTGAACACCACTGCCCAGAAATTGTAGACCTTGGTTTGTAGTTTGTTTTGGTATAAAAATCATTTATATATGTTGAGTATGGAATATACACAAGGAAAATACAGAGGGGGGTGAATGTATTTTAAAACTTTTCTTCGATTTGGTCTTAATAACAGTTTGTTTGAATGTTCGAATCTGTGTTTGATGTGTAGCTGAGTGTGTTCTTGTTTAACAAGTTATACGTGCGGAAATAAGAAAAACATAAATACTCACTTTAATCTAATATTGTATTAGATCGAAGGTTTTGCTACAATTTGGGAATACAAATGTTATTATTCTCAGCTTCGTTTTATTAGAGAGATATTATCTATCAAATTACAATGAAAACGTTAACTGCTAAAGAAGTGAGGTTGTACACTTATAGAACATGTGTACAACCTACTTAGTAGTGACAGACAAATACACTTTCTAACTTGTTTATCCCTGTTTAGTATACGTCCAGGCAGCATGCAATTTGACTTTCTTTAACCTGCCCAGATACACTACTTTAGCAGCTTGTCCCTTCTAACATCTCTCTAAGCTTCTTTATAGACTTTCCATGTACACTATACAGTACTGTGGTCCTGAAAGTGTCTTGTCTTGTTGCAGATTTCTGACTTGTACATCTTCAGTATTTTGTCTTCAAGAAACCATTGGAGAAATGATTAAGTGATTGATTCGAGAACTAGAATTGCTTATTTCGATAACTCTGAGTTCTCGAACATTTTATTCTTAACATATCGAATCACTTCTCGAATTAGTCTTTTCTTCAGGAATCCTTGACTTATCGAATAGAGCTTTAACTTATGGAATACTTGAGATGTCGAATAGCTTCCTGAATCCTTGAGATATCGAATGTAACTTTGACTTGTTGACTCTTAGGGAACTCGAATGATGCTTTGACTTTTTGATTTCTTGAGTTCTCGAATAGAGTATCAAACATGTTGAATCCCTGAGTTATCGAATGAGCCTTTGACTTATTGACTTCTTGAGATATCAAATAGTGTCTTTGACATATCGAATCCTTGACTTCTCGAAACCTTGATTTCACGAAATCTTGACTTCTCGAATAGACCAAAATACTTCTTGAATTAGTGCTTAGGCAAATCTTCAAAATTCAAATTCCAACTGTGTTTATTTCCGTAGCCTTATTCTCCAGGCTTGAGGCATGACCTCTGGATCTTCTTTCAAGCATTATTCCATGACTAAATTTACAATTACACAGTTAGGAATTTGGTGCCTATTACAAGTACTAAATACAAGTAGAAACTCTATAACTAGAGGGTTCCCTAGTTAAGGGGTCATGTAAGTAATGCAAAACATTACAAATAATTTAGCTTGTTATTAGATGTGTACAGGCATGCCTCTTTGACTAACACTATACGATATACGGTTTAAGAGAAAAGTTTGTTTTAGTTAAAGTTGCGCGATCGAAACAAACTGCAGTTTGAACCCATTTTGAAGCCATAATCGAACCACTTTAAAGATGTTAAAAATTATTAAATTTGGATGATAAATGCCTTGGACAGTGATAAGCGTGCATTTATTAATAATATTATCCCTATATTTAAGTTATTTTGCATTGATTTGGATTTTTATTTAATAAATTCTAATGTTTTATTGTAGGTTTTAAGGAGTTGTAATAAAGGAAGGCTTGGAGTTTAAATAGCAAGAATTGGAGATAAATTTGATTAAAATTCGGATTTTACGGGTAGCTGCGCAGTCTACACAGTTTGGGCCATATCTGGAGTTCCAGAAGTCCGTTTTAGGCGATTCAACAGCCCACGGAAAGCTTATGAGAAGAGCTTTATTTCTGAAGTGGTCTTGAATTTAAATCCCAGCCGAATCAGCCCAGAATTTGAGCCCAAAAGGCAGTTACGAATTTCTATTATTGGAATTATATTTTGATTGGGAAATATTCTTGTAATTATATTAAATAATTAAAAATACTTTTATTGGAGATATTATTAGATATAGAGCAGACCTAATAGGGATACACACAACGTACGAGATAGAGGAAGGGAGAAGTAGCCGCACAAGGGAGGAGAAGAAGCAATCAACAACGAGGAATTCAGCCATAATTGAAGACATTCAATTGGCTTTGTTTCCTTATATCTTTTTATATCTCTTCTTATGAACATGTGTTGGTTATCTTTGGATGATTTTGATTTTTTTTCTTATGAACTAATCTTATAAAGTTGGGATTTTTATGGAACCCTAGCATGAGATTATTGGTGTTTTGTTAAAGAGTATTGTATGCAGTTCTACGGTTTACTCATTCAAGTGATTTTCTTGTTAATACTTGCTATTGTCTGATCAACTTTAGTAGGTTACCGAGTTAATTATAATACCGAGAGGGTTGTAGTTAATTGACAGAAGACTTGAGTGGTGCATGCTTATAAATCTCGTGATTATAATACTGTTGCGGTATAGACATATATTGTGACCATGCGTAGCTTTGTGAATTGGTGCTTAATTGTATTCTGAAGAGTAAATTGGCATAGACATATGTTAGTTTATTTGATAGGAATTATATCATAGTGATTTCGAGAGAAACCTATGACCATTGAATTCTAGCTAGTAAATTGTGAATTTGCTATAGTACTTTGCAACTTTATTACTGATTTTCACGTGTTAGGGGGAAGTAATTATCCTGACTTATCTTCTCATATTTGAAACACATACACTCTCTTCTCTAGTATAAATTAGTTGGTTAATTTAGTTCTTATAATTAATTTAGTTACAAAAACAACAATCAATATTTTTGTTCGATAACCAAGTTGTTAGATATTACTTGCGATTGATACAAATTTGCAGTCCTTGAGGAACGATTTTCGGTATTTACTAATGTATTACTTGCTTGCGATTGTGTACACTTGCACATCTGTATTTTACGCAATAGACAGTTACTAAGATTATGGAAAAGATTTGTGTTAAAATCTTGAATTTTTGATATTATGAAAATGTAGGAACTGAAGTTGTACGACGACACTGTTCATCACGGAAGCTTCTGCCAAAATAGTAAAATCAGGAAAATGGGTCTTCTGTCCAAAACCAAATTCTTGCTTAGTTACAAAGTAGACATTCTCTAGATCGTACACGCGAAAATGGTGTGTCATTTGAGTTAAGGAGTTAGGAGCGTTTTAGTAAACTAGCGCCAATAGTACAACTCCGTAGTTGACCAAGATTCTAAAATGCGTTTCGCCCATCTAAACTCGTGTTTTCCAAATCGAAGAAATTATGATAAATATTGAAAATACTCAAGAAACTCCTTGAGGTGGTTTCATAATTAATTATGGGTTTTTAATTTATTAAAAATGTTGGAATGCGAGTCGTGTAATAGTAACTCCCTGAAAAGTCAACTCTAAGGGCACTATTTTGACGAGCCATTTTGGCCAAGATAAAAGGTAATTACAAGGGGTTAAATATCAAATTGCCCACTGAATAACTTGACATATCTCAGAATGCACACTGATAAATTTGGGGCCTCATTTAAAACACTTTTAAAGACATAATATCAAACGGATACCTTTAAAATGTACTCAGGAACTAAAAATAATTGTTCATTGAGTTCTACACATTTTTCTTGAATGCTACCATAACCAAATAAAAGGTTAATAATTCCAGTATTTTTGATAATATATTTAGATTTTAAGAAAATTTAATACTATTTATTTTTAATTTTATGGTTATTTTATTTGATTTAATTAAAATTTAATAGTAAATAAATTTCTTAAAATCTAAATATATTATCAAAAATACAAGAATTCATAATATTTCATTTGGTTAAAGTAGCATTTAAGAAAAATGCATAGAACTCGATGAAAAATTACTTTTAATTTCCGAGTACATTTTAAAGGTATCCGTTTGATATTTATGTCTTTAAAAGTGTTTTAAATGAGATCCCGAATTTATCATTGTGCAATTTGAGATATGTCAAGTTTTTCAGTGGCCAATTTGATATTTAACCCTAATTACAAGTCGGTTAAAACACAAAAATTGTTGAGGAACATCATGTCTGCGTATTGAAGTAAAGAATTGGATTAAAGGATGTTGACAAAATAGTTTTATGAATGGATGAAGTAGACACTAGGCAAGTTTTCCAACCCTAAGCTTTTGTTTTCAAAATATTATATTTTGATTCTGCCTATGCAATTCGAAACTCGAGCTTTAAGTATTTCATAAATTGTTGATGTTGTAATGTGACTGCTATGAATTGTTTTAAACTATTTTGGCGAATTATCAATTGTGGTTCGGTTTGTATGCCTAAGGGAAATAAACCGGTGGAAGTATATATGTATGTACATATATATAGAGTCTTACTCTAACAGAAACCACTCTTAAACTAAAAACTAGAAACTAAATAAAAAAATTGTTAAATCGCGTCAAAATATAGCACATATGGTATGCAAACTGATCGTTGAGAGATGGAGAAAAATACAGTGAAATCGGATTTCAAAAAAAAAAGTCACCGATTGACGGGAAAAATCAAATTAAAAACGGAGGGGATTATGTAACACCCCCAGATCCGGGGTTCGGGATCGGGTCGTTATGGTCTTATTTTCCATGATTGATACTTTACTTGAGTCCATAATAAATAAATCACATGTTGTGACCCCACAATAATATCCACTCTCACACACACACACAGTTATAGTCCCAGAGATGAAATTGAAATAAGTTTCATATTACGGATCCACGAATATAAGTTATTACAAACCAAAAGGATAACATCATAGGTTTAAGAGTTTTGCCGTTGATTAACATTATTGATACATATAATTAAACTGGTAAACCCAAGGCTGCTGATCTATGCTACCTCAACAATTGCAGCAATGATATCAACGTGTAGTCCTGTGGGGTGGGTAACCTGCTTGCGCCGAGTGCGCCTGACGCGAGCCATGTGACCTAGCTGTTGTTGTGTCATAATAAGTAAGCAAGGGTGAGCAATAGCCCACCAATAATAATATAACTGTACAGTGATATATGTAACAGTTCAAAGATATATTTTGAAACCATATGCCATGCATTAGCGAAAATAGTGTCAGTTCAATATAAAGGATGAAGTTACAAGATAATTAAACACATATATATCTCGTGGAAGTATATGTTATTTCAAGATAAGTAAGATAGCATCATTTTCATAAAATAGGAACTTGCAAGGAAGATATTACAATTCCAGTTTTAAATACTTTTCAACTCTGCCGACCATGATGATGTTGCAGACAATAAATAGACTATGGATAGTGAACCAATACTGGAGTATGTCGCGCCAGATGACACCACCTTACAATGATCAGTCGTAGGTTGTGCATCTCAAGAGTTGTTTCTCTACATGTAGAAGGAAGAACATATGGACACCACCATACGCCGGATCTCCCTAGCCAACGGTTGGGCATAGACGGGATCGGCGCCACTCGGACCCAATTTCAAGGATGGACTGTCCCACAGCCTCTTACACCGATTTTCAATGATGGACTGTCCCACAGCCTCTTACACAAATACTCCTAGCTCGAGTAAATCCATGATTCTGAAACGTATAACTCGTCCCCCCTTCCCCAAGTATAACACTTGTTGATAGGACTCCATAAGGCAGTCATATCTAGTTGGAAAGGAAAATTCATCAATATTTCCCAAGCCGAGGCTTGTTAATGGATACCGACTTGTTCCAACAATTCTATCCCTCAAATGATGAGAGGGTACACAAGATTCCATGAATAATAGCAACCGAGTTGCGAGTGAAATGAATAATTTATGACCGGGCAGTCACAAGATAAATAACATTCCTCAAGTAAGGTTCCCTTACAATAGAATCGCAGGAAGAAGGGAATTACTGAGAACCTTCCTTGATATAATAATAATAATAATAATAAGATTCTAAATTAATTTATGTAATGTTCGAAGGTCGATGATACTATGTGAATTAAGTAAATCATTTTTGAAACGAGTTAGAAGAATTAAATAAATATTCCAAGAATATTTATTAAGGCACAAATATTGGAAAAATGTTGCTCGGAATAATCTTTGAATAAATATTCCGAATAATATTCATTGAACGAATAATGAATATTCAAATTAATAATAATGTTTATTGATGAAGTAATCATCAAATGGATATTTGAAATAATATTCATTGAATCAATAATGAATATTCAACTTAAGAATGATACTTATTGATGAAATAATTATCGATTGAATATTTGAGACAATATTCATTGAATAAATAATGAATATTCAACTTAATAATATTTAACGAAGAAATGATTATCGAATGAATATTTGAAATTATGCTCAATAATTGAATCGACTTTAAATGAATGTCGAAGATAATATTCATCGTCTCAAGGGAATATTCAAAACAATATTTATCGAATAACTGGAGTTCGAATCAACGCTCAACTAATATTTCTAAAATAAATAGAGATTGAATGAATATTCGAAATAATATCTAATGAGTAAGTAAGAATGAACAATCTTTAAGTAAATAACTTAACTGAGGGTTCGAAATAATATTCGAATATTAAATCAACTTCAAATGAGTATTAAAGATAATGTTCACCGAATAAATACATATCTGATGAATAATCCGAATAATATTTATCAAATAATCTCAAGGGAATATTCCAATAATATTCGTCGGATAATAAATGGGAAATATTTACTTAATTATTTTCCCCTGAAAATAATATTAATATATCAAGGAATAACGACTCCCAGTCTTTAATCAAAGAATGAGATTCAACTGCCCTTCGCTAAGGGTCTTAGTAATATCCGGCTTATAACTGATATATTATCTATCTAGCTTATAAGCCAATATTAAATCAGGGAACAAGTATCATAATATAGCTTTAAAGTAGGCATGCATGCTATGGCATATGTATCACAGAAAGCATATATATATTCACAACAACAGCCTTTAAGAAGGATTTAAAACTTGCCTGGGAATCGAGTGCGGGTAAGGGTAGTGGTAGCGTGTCCCGGGTCAGCCTGGTGATCTATAAATAGCCAAGGCATTCGGGATTAATCACTTAACACATTTAAAAAGGTTAAGTATACACTCTACTTAAGTCGAAACACGATTTCGAATTATCTCGTTATACACTTTTTAGTGTACCTCTTTTATCACCGATGCGGTTCGACATATGTTCGCTATTATGACATGTCATTGTACCCACACTTGATACATACTTAGGCCATGTAAGTTTTAAGATCAGTCATTTACGAATCAAGATTGTACTACGAGTTTTATCGCCCGTTTTCTAAGTTATTTACCAAAGTCATAATCAAGCATGGTTTTAGGGTTTCGCTCGCGTTTAACCTTGATTCGAACATTTTTATAAAATCGGAAAACGATCCATTCGACATGTGGTTTTCTCCCACACCTTCCTTTTTACCTCTAATATTTAATTGTTAAGATTCGCCACTGATTAAACGACATTTAAGGGAATCAATTTCAATTACGAACTTTCGATTACGGTTCCGAACCACTTTTACGAATTTAATCATAACTCCTAAACCTTAAGTCCGTTTCATGCGATCTTTATATCAAAACGAATCTCATAACATAATCCATCTTACCATGGCATACTACGAAGCTAGGCAGTGAGTTACACCTACTGTCAAACTCGTTTTCTTAAGGTTAACGAAATTTCGGCATTACGACGGCTATAAATCGAATATTTACCAAATTCCAAACCTTCCAATAATCATGATATTCATTCCAAACAACATATACATGATTTATAACCATGAAATGAGGCCAAGCAATGCCTTTCCGTTCATCTAACTATTTTTTTAACATTTATCAAAACCCAATCATAATCATGCTTATAACCTACTAACAACATAACTAACTTAGATCACTCAAGAATATGCATAAAGCTCAAAGTAGATCTAGGATTTCAAGTTGTTATACCTTCCTTGGAGTATGATCTAGGCTTACAAAGCTTGGTATGGTCCTTAGGAGTGCTTAAGCTTGCTAGATCAATCAAAGAAATCAAGAAAAATCAAGTTAGTTCTTGAAGAACACTATTCATCCTCATCTTTAGTGATTTATTTGAAAATAGAAAAAGATGAGATTGAAGCCCAAATTTCTTGGAGTTTACTTCTATGAATTATGGAACTCACCATAAAAATTACAAGATCAAGTGATGGTTGGAAGTAGGATTTTTATCCTTGAAATTAAGGAATAGCCGAATGGAAGCTTTTGGAGAGAGTCTTGATATTTTTTTGTGTTGGTTTGCTAGAATAATGCATAAAGAGATATTTTTAGCATAATATCTCATCCTTGGTTGCTTTAATAAAGTGATGATGCACTAGGTGATGTATTTTGCAAGCCAAGTGTTGTGTTTTGGATGGTTATAAACTAACTACATGGTTTGCTTGCTAATTGCATGGTTGATTCCTAAGTATGTTGGTTACTTATGTCACCATATGGTTACTAGATATTTTCTAGTAGATTATGAATGACTCTAGCTCCCTCTGCTTGTTTCTTTGTCCGCTTATTGCTCAATTCATTGATCGTTCGAGGGAAATAACTCATTCGTTTCTAGTTAGGGTTTTACCGAAAAACTTCTTAGTATTTCTAATACTATTCTCCATCTTTCTTAATACTTCTCGAATTTAAATTCTTTAAATCCCTTTAATAAATTCTTAAGTCTTGCAGCGTCCAGGGAATTCTCGGAGAAAATAAAAGTGCTATTTTTTGAATCCGATAGCTTTTACATACACTTAATTTCCTCCTGGATCACTAATACGAACTCAGATTTCCGTTCTGAATACTTCTATATAGCGTCGTCCAATAATATTCCCATTTCCACCAAAATCACTATTCATACTTTATTAATTCTTTTATTCCTTATATTTATTAAAAGTGCCCTGGTCCTCTCTCGGCGTTCCTTAACCCTTTTACGGAACCACTGGACTAATAACAGATATTGATTTGGATGACACAAAAATAATCTTTCTTGGAATAATATAACTTATATCCCTAGGAGATAGATCATTCTTATCTATGCTGTCAACCAAAAGCATTCTTCATGACATATAAATATTTGAATCTAAATCCATCCCATTCATTCGATAAACATTTGTTACATCGCAGTCATAACCACTATTTACTCCTATGTTATTACATAAGAAAAAAGTTTTAATTCTATCAAAAATCTGGGTTCTTACAGTCTCCCCTCCTTAAAAGGATTCTGTCCCGGAATCAGTTTGAAAACAAATGGGGGTGCTTTTCCATCATTGCACTTTCTAGCTCCCAGGTAGATTCTTCTATGTTGTGGTTCCGCCACAAAACTCTGACAAGCTTGATGACCTTGTTTCGGAGCACTTGATCTTTTCTGTCTATGATTTCCACAGGTTGCTCTACATAGGTCAAGTCTGGTTGCATGTCCACATGCTCATATTCCACTATGTGCTTGGCATCTGGGTTATACTTCCTCAGCATTGAGACATGGAACGCATTGTGCACTTGCTGCAGGTTCGGGGGTAATGCCAGTTCATAAGCTAGCTCTCCAATACGTCTTAAGATCTCAAATGGTCCAATATATCTAGGACTCAGCTTATCTTTCTTTCCAAACCTCATTAAACCTTTCTAAGGAGATACCTTCAGGAACACTAGGTCTCCCACTTCATATTCTTTTCCTTTCCGAGCTAAGTTGGCATATTTCTTTTGTCGATCCTGGGCTGCTACCAGCCGTCCTCTGATTAGATCCACTGCATCTTTTGTCCGTTGGACCATCTCAGGCCCGAGCATCTTTCGCTCTCCAACTTCATCCCAATATAGGGGAGATCGACATTTTCTTCCATAAAGGGCCTCGTAAGGCGACATTCCTATGCTTGAATGAAAGCTATTGTTGTAGGAGAACTCAATCAATTGCAAGTGATCATCCCAATTTACTTTAAAGTCTATAGCACAGACTCTCAACATATCTTCTAGTGTCTGGATGGTCCTTTCACTTTGCCCGTCTGTCTGGGGATGGTAGGCTGTACTCATGTTTAGCCTGGTTCCTACACATTCTTTGAAGCTCCTCCAAAATCTGGAGTTGAATCTAGGATCTCGGTCGGATACTATGGCGACTGGAACTCCATGTCGCACTATCTCTTTTAGGTAGATATTTACCAGCCTATCGACCGTATACCTTTCGTTGATCGGAAGAAAGTGAGCTGACTTTGTTAGTCGGTCTATAATCACCCATATGGCATCATGGTTTGCTTTGGTCCTTGGTAAATGATAAGTGGATTTTATATCCACTTGGAGCGTTCCATATCGGCTTAAATTGATAGTCTTGGACTCAAGTTTCTTGTAGTTTTGATGTGTTTTGCTTAGTTGTGCAGATTTACAAGAATGTTGATTAAGGTTGATGCTTCTGTCGTTTTTGGAGATTTAATTGATTAAAATTCGGATTTTCCGGGAAGGCTGCGCAGCTTACACTGTTTTGGTCATATCTGGAGTTCTATAAGTCCGTTTTCAGCGATCTTACTGCCCACGCGAAGCTTGGGAGATTTTCTACAACATGGAACAGGTGTTGCACGTGCAAGTTACGCGTGGTGGGGGCAGGAAGCACGACAAACAGAATGTTGGGAGCAGGGAAATTACTGTTTTGCCCTTTTCAAGTTCTAATTGTATTTTGGGCAGTTTTTAGCACCTTAATTAAATTCTAATTGTAATAGAAGATAAATTCTTGCTGGGCAAGAAATCTAGAGCCTATAAAAACACATCTAAGCATTGTAATTTGTATCATCGCTTTATTATTGTAACATAGCTTAGATCTGCAAGGGAGAAAAGGAGAGAAGGATTCAACGCTCGTGACAAGCAACGGATCTAGATCTACTTCATCTTTTGTGTTACCTTGGATTATAGATTTGTTTTCTCAACTCTTTATTTTATTAATATTATTGCTCTTTCTTCCATATCTTGTTATTTATCATGTTTTCATCAAATTACATGACGATGAACGGTTCAATTATGGGCTAATCATTGTCATGGGATTCTAACGGAGTTATTTATGTAGCTTAGTAGTTTGATTGCTTTAAAGATTACGTGTGGTGAATTCTTGATATCCTCGTATGGTTAATCTTAATGCTTTTAGATGCGTAGATAACATCTAAATTGAATTGTTAATCTCTTGTGAAGCGAGAGTGGATCTTGAGATTTAGAACTTACCATGCTAGCATAGGATAGGTTGATGTTTTAGCATCATGATTTATGGCATGAATAGAGATATTATGCTGCCCTATGTGATCTATGTGGATAACTTGTGCTTAAACCGTTATGTTTTCAAATTCTATAGAGATATAGGGTCTAACCATAATTGGTGTCTACCCATCTTCTATCTCTTTTGTGGATGCATGTGTAGTTTGGTACTAGTATACCGAGAGGTAACTTTTACTTATTTCGTGTTATCCAATCAGATATCAAATCCCACATGTGTATTGATTAAAGGCATCAACTCTAAGTGAAGTAGATAATGAAGTTAGAGTCTCATGTGTTTATTCTCATAAGTAATTCGATATCAATTCTCATTAGTAATTTAATTCTTAGTTTGATAATTTGCATCTTAGTTTAAATTAGATAGTTAAAACCCAAAATTGTTATTTGTCTTAGCAATGGATTAAAACCATACATTGTTGCATAGGTAATAAATTGAATTAAAAACCAGATCTCTTGGGAACGAACTTGACTTATATCTGTATTACTTGTGACCACGTGCGCTTGCGTGATTTTGGCATAACAAGTTTTTGGTGCCGCTACCGGGGATCATCGGTGTTTTATTTTTAGTTTATGTGCTTGTCAATAGTGGTCGTTAGCGTTCACTGACTCGGATTTCTTACTTAGTTTGTTTGTTTCGTGGTGTTTCAAGTACTTAAGTTTGTATGCGAACACGCTTACAAGCTCGTTTGGAAGAACTGGTAAAAGACGATCTTGTAGAGAATTTAGAGAATAAGTAAGAGGAATCTGAAGCTATAGTAGCAATGGCAGATGCAGTAGCAGCTAAGGCTTTGAAGGAGTATTCTCAGCCGAAAATCAATGATATCCAGTCTAGCATTATCAGGCCAGCTATTGCAGCTAACACTTTTGAGATCAAGCCGGGCACTATTCAGATGTTGCAGAATTCGGTACAGTTTGGGGGTGCTCCTACGGAGGATCCTAACATGCATATTCGGGACTTTATCGAGATATGTGATACTTTCAAGTTCAATGGTGTTTCGGATGATGCTATCAAGTTGAGGCTTTTCCCATTCTCTCTGAAGGATAAGGCTAAGGGATGGTTACACTCTTTACCACCTGGTTCCATTACTACATGGGAGGATCTTGCTCAGAAGTTTCTTACGAAATTCTTCCCTATGGTGAAAACTGCAGCAATAAGGAACCAGCTAACTCAGTTTCAGCAGCAATCTGGAGAATCTTTGTGTGAGGCTTGGGAACGATACAAGGAGATGCTTCGTAGGTGTCCACATCATGGGATGCCTGACTGGATGGTTATCAATGGTTTTTACAATGGGTTAGGAGCACAATCTAGACCTTTGTTAGACGCAGCATCAGGTGGAGCTCTATGGGCTAAGAGCTATGATGAAGCTTATGATCTTATTGAGATTATGGCTGCTAATGAATATCAGAATCCAACCCAGAGGCTTTCTCAAGGCAAGGTAGCAGGTATTTTTGAGGTGGATACGGCTACAGCTATTGCAGCTCAGTTGAAGGCTTTGACGATGAAGGTGGATTCTCTTGCAAATTATGGAGTTCAGCAGGTGGCTAGTGTTTGTGAGCTATGTGCGGGCCCACATGAGACGAATCAGTGTGCTATCTCTTCTGAATCAGCACAGTTTGTGAGTAATTTCCAGAGACCTGTTGCACCAGTTCCAGCCACTTATCATCCTAACAACAGGAATCATCCCAACTTCAGTTGGAGCAACAATCAAAGTGCACAACAACCTTATCAGCAAGCGAAGCCATTCAATCAAGGCTATCAACAGCCTTATGCTCCGAGGGCACCATATCAACCTCCGGGATTTCAGCAGCAACAACCCCAGGCTCATGCGGGGCAATCTTCTAATGAAAAATCAGAAATGGATGAGATGAGGATGATGGTGAAGAACCTGACAGCTTCTCACAAGATCTTGGAAAACCAGATGGGATAGATTATAAGTGTCTTACTAAATATGCAACAAGGAACTCTTCCAAGTAATATAGAGGTTAATCCAGGCAAGATGGAGGTCCATGAGCAGGTGAAAGCAGTTACTTTGAGGTCAGGAAGGGTTACAACAGATCCAAAATCAGCAACTAAGGAAGATGAAGATGTTCAGAATCAGCATGTTGAAAAGTCTGCAGTGCCAAGAAATTGAGAAATCTGATTTAGTGGTTGATCAGCTTGATGGTGAGAAGAGCAAGAAACCTGTTGAAAAGTCTACTCCGGAGCAATCTTCCAAGAATAATCAGATCTATCCGCCTCCTCCATTTCCTGGACGCTTGCAGAAAAGTCAAGAGAAACAGTTTCAAAAGTTTATGGATGTCTTCAAGAAACTGTCCATTAACATTCCTTTTGTTGAAGCATTGGAGCAGATGCCAAGATATGCAAAGTTCATGAAGGATATTTTGTCACGGAAGAGAAGGTTGGAAGAATTTGAAACAGTGGTTTTGACAGAGGAGTGTTGTGCCGTTCTGCAACAGAAATTGCCTCCTAAACTTAAAGATCCTGGAAGTTTCACCATTCCGTGTACTATTGGCAACCTTTCTTTTAGCAAATTCTTATGTGATTTGGGAGCTAGCATTAACCTCATGCCTTTATCTGTTTTCAAGCAACTTGGTCTACCGGAGCCAAAGCCAACCAACATCTCTTTGCAGTTGGCTGATAGGTCGATCACATATCCTAGGGGCATAGTGGAGGACGTGTTGGTGAAGGTTGATAAGCTCATATTTCTTGCTGATTTTGTTATCTTGGATTTTGAAGACGACAATAAGATTCCCATAATCTTGGGAAGGCCTTTTCTAGCTACGGGTCGTACTTTGATTGATGTGCAGAAAGGAGAGCTTACAATGAGGGTGCAAGATCAGAATGTCACCTTTAATGTGTTCAAGGCCATGAAATTTCCAACAGAAGATGAAGAGTGTTGCAGTGTGGAAATAGTTGATACGGGTCAGAGAAAGAAGTTTGATCAATTGTTGAGCGAGAAATTGGACACACACGTGCTAAAGCATCCCATTAGTGATTCTATTGACAGTTCGTCGGTTCGAGATCTTTCGAGTGTAAAGCTTGGGAAACTTCCACCATATTTGAGGTATGTCCTTTTGAATAATGAGCTGGTGATTTTTGAAGAGGGGCATATAACGTGTTGCGAAGGTGGAAAACCGATGATAAGGAAGAAGAAATTTTTGTTCAACCGGTTGAGTCAGAGAAGCACCTTAGAGGTGTGGAGAAGAAAAAGAAGAAGATTAGGCCATTGGGGAGTAAAATCAGGTTGAAGTCTAAAGGAAGAGATTTGTGGAAAGCAAGCAACCAAGATTTCAATGTTCGTATGAATGGTTTATCTGTTGAGAATGGTTCAGTTATTCTTTTGAAACCGCCATGATTTGAGGAAGTAACGTCAAGCTATTGACGTTAAAGGAGAACTTGGTGGGAGGCAACCCACGCATTAGTATAGGAAAAAAAAATTGAGTGTTTCTCAAAAAAAAAAAATCGAATTTTTGGTGTGTAACGCATGCTGCACCTGCGTTTCTGACCTTAGCGCAGTTTGCGTCCTTGTTGCG
Organism: Kitagawia praeruptora; assembly: GCA_037693485.1. Lineage (NCBI taxonomy): Eukaryota > Viridiplantae > Streptophyta > Magnoliopsida > Apiales > Apiaceae > Kitagawia > Kitagawia praeruptora. Next base: position 136,420,132 of record CM075351.1, on the reverse strand, counting down.
CAACTTGCGCATGCGTTACTGGTCTGGAGGCAATTTGCGCTCCTAACGCGCAAGTTGCGCTGGCGCATCTGATCTAGGCGCAGTTTGCTTTACACGCGCGCGGCTTGCGCGTGTGACAGTGGTGCAGAAGATTTTCAGCATGTGTCTCTTAATTGTTGTGCGAGTGCTGTTGTTGTATATAAAAAAAAAATCTTTCAACACCCCAAATTCTATTTATACTCTCCTCTTTACACCTAATTCTTTTCCTATTTCAATTCCAAAACCCCTCATATTTCCTCCAAAATTCTAAACCTATATTTATTCTAATTCTTTTTCTTTCATTCATTAAATTTTTTTTTTCTATCTTACATCAAATTTCATACCCACCTCAATTTTTTTTCCTTTTCACATTAAAATTCTTATATTCATCTTACCATTCCATTGTCTATATATACTTATACATACACACCAAATTCATTCTCTTCATCCTCTACATCTCTAAAAAATTCAAGTTTGGGGGGGAGTAGTACAAGTTCACCTCTTAGATTCGTAGTGGGATATCTCTTCTTTAATTTAATTTTTATCACGAATTTGTGTTCTTGTAAATTGGGGATTTTGTATTATTCTTGGTATTTGGGCTATTTTTGGTGTGATATTTCTTGGTGCTTTTTGGTGGATCTTCTTGTGAGTTGGGGATTGATTCTTATGGCTTCTAAGCTTGGGAGAGGTGATGCTAATTGCTACAAAAAGGGGATTTTTGCCGAACAAGCATGTTGAGTTGCGATGGGGGAGGATATGTAAGGCGCTTTGAAGGTATGATTTCTACTATCCCTCGTATTTACTTCCATTCAATGAGGACATTGAATATTTTAAGTTTGGGGGTGGTTTGAGTGATTAGTAGTTGTTGTTGTATTATGTGTTCATGTAGGATTTCATGCTTTGCATATTAGTAGTATTAATTCATGCATGTTGTTTGTATTTTTTACGTTTGTTTCATATAGGACATTCTGTTATTTTATTTTCGTATACCATGTGAGTTCATTATAGTTGCATTTTCATGGCATGCATAATTCATGATCCCTTAGGACGAGCTGATTCTGATTGGTAGGTAGATGTTTAATTGAGTGTGGTAATGATGAGTAGAGGGTTGATTTATAGTTCCTACGAAATTGACTTGCATGTTACAGGAACAAAATTTTTACACAGTCTCATTGTTTGCTTTTGGGCTAGGTTGAGGTTATGCTTGTTTGGATGTTTTGAGATTTAATCACTTGACTATATTTAGAATTTTCATTATTCCCTTGATGGCGTAGGAGCACTAAAGTCTAAGTTTGGGGGAAACCAGGGATTTCATACTAGTTGTTAATATTTGTTAAATAATGGCTAGGTGTCAATTGGCTAGTAGCCAGCTCATATTATGTGAGTAGTCTAGGGTTGGAAGTGAGAATTCTCATTCCAGATTGCATGAAAAAAAAAATCAGAAAGAAAAAAAAAGAAAAGAAAAAAAAAAGAGTCAAAAGTCCAATTGTTTATATGCAAAATTAACCACGAGTGAGCTCTTTAATACTCGAGTAATTAAGTCTGAGGGGACTTAGTCCTAGTAACCTAAAGCTCTTGTGGTTTGGGATTGCTGACCTAACACTCGCTACATGGATATTATTGTATATGCCTTTTGGGGTCTCATTCATTGCACGGTTAAATAGGCATGCGTTTTGTATGTAGTATTATGTGTCATAGTAATAAAGCATGAGTTTCTGGCTAACTTGAATGAGGATGGAGGTGTTTCTAAGTTATGAAGTGTCTACAGTCTATTCTATTTATAAACCTGTGATTGTCTTGGCGAAGAATAGGTATGATTTTTGACCTAGTGTTAGGAGTATTTCTGATGAGCATGCACACACGCACGTTTATGTCATGTATTGTTAGTATACGGGGACTTAGTCGAGCTCTGCTTGGATTTATTTGCATTCTTTGAGATATTTGCTTGTTAGTTGGTTTTGGTGAGTTTGAAGGGGATCCTTGCATTTTCATATTAGTTGCATTCATGCATTGCATTGCATTAGGGTAAATGGATTTTGTGGGTACATTCGCTATAGGCCCTCACGAGACCTTACTCATCCACTAGGGCTGCCTAGGGGTTTAAAGGGCTTGTTGCATATGCCAAATGCAACCGTGATCACCTACGGAAGTGGTACTAGTTAGTTAGTTGTAATTGTTTATGCTTGAGGACAAGCATCGGTTTAAGTTTGGGGGTGTGATAAGTGGATTTTATATCCACTTGGAGCGTTCCATATCGGCTTAAATTGATTATCTTGGACTCAAGTTTCTTGTAGTTTTGATGTGTTTTGCTTAGTTGTGCAGATTTACAAGAATGTTGATTAAGGTTGATGCTTCTGTCGTTTTTGGAGATTTAATTGATTAAAATTCGGATTTTCCGGGAAGGCTGCGCAGCTTACACTGTTTTGGCCATATCTGGAGTTCTATAAGTCCGTTTTCAGCGATCTTACTGCCCACGCGAAGCTTGGGAGATTTTCTACAACATGGAACAGGTGTTGCATGTGCAATTTGCGCGTGGTGGGGGCAGGAAGCACGACAAACAGAATGTTGGGAGCAGGGAAATTACTGTTTTGCTCTTTTCAAGTTCTAATTGTATTTTGGGCAGTTTTTAGCACCTTAATTAAATTCTAATTGTAATAGAAGATAAATTCTTGCTGGGCAAGAAATCTAGAGCCTATAAAAAAACATCTAAGCATTGTAATTTGTATCATCGCTTTATTATTGTAACATAGCTTAGATCTGCAAGGGAGAAAAGGAGAGAAGGATTCAACGCTCGTGACAAGCAACGGATCTAGATCTACTTCATCTTTTGTGTTACCTTGGATTATAGATTTGTTTTCTCAACTCTTTATTTTATTAATATTATTGCTTCTTTCTTCCATATCTTGTTATTTATCATGTTTTCATCAAATCTCATGACGATGAACGGTTCAATTATGGGCTAATCATTGTCATGGGATTCTAACGGAGTTATTTATGTAGCTTAGTAGTTTGATTGCTTTAAAGATTACGTGTGGTGAATTCTTGATATCCTCGTATGGTTAATCTTAATGCTTTTAGATGCGTAGATAACATCTAAATTGAATTGTTAATCTCTTGTGAAGCGAGAGTGGATCTTGAGATTTAGAACTTGCCATGCTAGCATAGGATAGGTTGATGTTTTAGCATCATGATTTGTGGCATGAATAGAGATATTATGCTGCCCTATGTGATCTATGTGGATAACTTGTGCTTAAACCGTTATGTTTTCAAATTCTATAGAGATATAGGGTCTAAACATAATTGGTGTCTACCCATCTTCTATCTCTTTTGTGGATGCATGTGTAGTTTGGTACTAGTATACCGAGAGGTAACTTTTACTTATTTCGTGTTGTCCGATCAGATATCAAATCCCACATGTGTATTGATTAAAGGCATCAACTCTAAGTGAAGTAGATAATGAAGTTAGAGTCCCATGTTTTTATTCTCATAAGTAATTCGATATAAATTCTCATTAGTAATTTAATTTTTAGTTTGATAATTTGCATCTTAGTTTAAATTAGATAGTTAAAACCCAAAATTGTTATTTGTCTTAGCAGTGGATTAAAACCATACATTGTTGCATAGGTAATAAATTGAATTAAAAACCAGATCTCTTGGGAACGAACTTGACTTATATCTGTATTACTTGTGACCACGTGCGCTTGCGTGATTTTGGCATAACAGTAAACTTTCTGGCTGGTCTGTGGTGCTCTGCTTTCACTTTCACTTTCTGGCAGGTCAAGCATTTACTTACCCACTCTGCAACGTCCTTTTTCATGTTGGGCCACTAATAGTACTCTTTCAAATCCCTATACATCTTGGTACTACTGGGGTGCACTGAGTACCTTGAGTTGTGTGCCTCATATAAAATTTCATCCTTGAGTTCCGGATCATTTGGGACCCATATCCTCCACATGTATCTCATGATCCCTTCTTTATCTTTTTCACACTTGATCTCTTCACCGGTCATAAACTCCTCAGTCGAGTTCTTTTCTGCTTCCATCATTCACTCTTGGCATAGCCTAATCTTTTCCAACAATGGAGGCTAGATTCGAATTTCCATCAGCTTTTCTTGACCTTCTTCAGGTATCTTAATCTCAATTTCCAACTTCTCAAGGTCTTTTATCAATTCTTCTTCCGTAGTTATCATCTTGAGCTTTTCTTTCCTACTAAGGGCGTCAGCCACCACATTGGCTTTACCCGGGTGATAGCGAATCTCACAGTCATAATCCTTGATTAGCTCTAGCCATCTTCTCTGGCGCATGTTAAGCTCTTTCTGCGTAAAAATGTACTTGAGGCTCTTATGGTCAGTGTAAATCTCGCACTTTTCTCCATACAAGTAGTGCCTCCAAATGTGTAAGGCAAAAACAATTGCTGCCAATTCCAAATCATGGGTGGGGTATCTGGTCTCGTAATCTTTCAATTGCCTTGACGCATATGCTATTACCTTGTCGTGCTGCATAAGCACACATCCCAGTCCTTTATGCGAAGCATCACTGTAAATTATGAAATCTCCTTTTCCATCAAGCAACGCCAATACTGGGGCCGTTACCAACCTCTTCTTTAGTTCTTGGAAGCTCTTCTCGCATTTTTCAGTCCAATTTCTCAGTTTTACGGGTAAGTCGAGTTAACGGAGCTGCGATCTTCACAAAATCTTGAACAAATCGTCTATAATATCCTGCCAATCCGATGAAACTCCTTACCTCAGTTGGAGTGGTTGGTCGTTCCCAATTTGAAACTGCCTCTATCTTGGAGGGGTCAACTAGTACTCCTTCTCTGTTGATTACGTGCCGTAAAAATTGCACATCATTTTTCCAGAACTCACACTTTGAGAATTTGGCATATAACTGCTCCTTCCGGAGTGTCTCTAAGGTTATCCTCAAATGTTCAACGTGTTCTCCCTCCATCTTTGAGTAGATAAGAATATCATCAATAAAAACAATCACAAACTTATCTAAGTATTCCTTGAACACTCTATTCATCAAATCCATGAAAGCTGCTGGGGCGTTGGTTAATCCAAACGACATCACCAAGAACTCATAATGTCCATATCTGGTACGGAATGCAGTCTTCGGGATATCTTCATGTTTAATCTTCAGTTGGTGATATCCGGTTCTCAAGTCAATCTTGGAGAAATACACAGCTCCTCTTAGCTGGTCAAACAAATCATCAATCCTGGGTAACGGGTACTTATTCTTTATGGTTAACTTGTTCAACTCTCGATAGTCGATGAATAACCTCATACTCCCGTCCTTTTTCTTAACAAACAACACTGGTGCGCCCCAAGGTGACACACTGGGTCTTATCATACCCTTATCCAACAATTCCTGTAATTACTTTGCTAGCTCTTTCATTTCCACTGGTGCCAATCGGTACGAGGCCTTGGAAACTGGCGCCGTCCCCGGGGCTAACTCGATAGAAAACTCAATCACTCTATCTGGTGGTAATTCGGGAAGATCTTGAGGAAACACGTCTTCAAATTCGTTGACTACCGGAATGTCTTGTATCTTGGGCGCCTCTTTCTGGGTGTCTCTAACGTAAGCTAAATAAGCTTCGTTCCCTTTTCGTAGCAGTCTCTTGGCCTGCGCCATGGTTAGAATGGTCTGGGTCTGTCGTAGCCCCTTAAACACTATTTCCTTCTTCCCTGGGGTTTTCAACTTAACCTTTTTCCCTTTACAATCTATTTGCGCATTATTATGAGACAACCAGTCCATTCCCAAAATAACATCAAATTCCTCTAGCTTAAAAGGGATCAAATCAACACAGAAGGATTGTCCTCCTATTTCTAATTTGCAATCGGGGTGAACTTGATGTGTTAAATTATACCTAACCGCAAGTGCACGGTATCAATTGTAGTAGATACTAGCAAATACGGGTCGAATCCCCAAGGAGACAGTTTCAATTTCAATTCAATTGCTATCAATTATTTCTAGTCACAACGATTGTTTGAGAATTTTATTAACTACTAAAGCAAATTTAACAAAGTTTTAAATCAATTAATTAAGGGATCTAGGGCAATTCAGGTTCACCATGTTTACACCAAAAAAATCACAAAAGTATAGCTTTTCAATGGGATTAAGTAATTAAAGCAATGGTTAATCTTTCTCAAGCATTAACGCTCTCAGAATATCTAATGATGTTCTCACACTCACCTTCAATTCTGCTAATTGTATGTAAGCCTCTAGTAGTAAAATCTCTCGATCTATTACTCCTATTGCAATCAATTAATCCATGATATTGCGCAATTACACAAATTAAGAATTATAACATATCAATCAGAATTACTCTTTACCCATCAATCTACTAATCAAATTAAGCCCAAATCATGGTGCAAACATGGCTCCCATTAATACCCTAGAATTAAACTACTCACTCATGGTAGAAGTAAAAACAATAAGAATAATGAAAGAAGCCATGTAAAACATATATTAATAAAATAAGAGAATAAAGAATACCTCAAACTTTGTATTAATGAAGAACAATGAAGATCCAAATTAACCCAAGTGCTTACAAAGGAAGAGATGAAGAGAGAAAACCAAAACCCTAGCTTTTGTCAAAAGTAAAAAAAACGTATCTATTTCTCTATCCCTCTATTCCCAAGTTTTTATAATATAACCTCCCAATAATATCTGATCTCTATCTTCTAATAAAAGTATTTTTAATATCCTAATCAATTTACAAAAAGATATCCATAATTGAATAGGATTTTCTTGTAAAATTCGTCACTAATTTTGCTCCTCTGTTTCTGGGCTCTTCCAGTTGGATTTTGCTTACTGGACCACCTCTGAATTAAAGATAATTCCACAAGCTTCGCGTGGACAGTAAGATCATCAAATTCTGACTTCTGGAACTCAAGATATGGCCCAAACAGTGCAGGCAGCCCGTATAGCCCAATATTACGAATTTTCTCCTATTTTATCTCCAAAATAGCTCTTTTTGCTCCAAATCCTTCCAAGTCATGAATTCTTTATTTCCTACAATAAAACAATAAAATATATTAAATAAAAATCCAAATCAATGCAAAACACAATAAATATGAGAATAAAATCATCTAATATATATATATAAAAATATACTCTATCAAACATCCCCACACTTAGCATTTGCACGTCCTCGGGCAAATAAGTGAAATAAAAACTAAGTCCTAACAAACATCACTTTCGTAGATGACACGATTGCATTGAGCATATGCAACAAGCCGTTAAACCCCTAGGCAGCCCTAGTAGGACGAGTGTTGTCTCGTGAGGGTTTATAGTGAATGTACCCACAAAATTCATCCAACCATGCAAAAGATCAATGCTAACACAACACCACACACACAAGTCCTCTCATGCCACATCAACTTAAGAATCAAAGCAAACATACGATGTCTTGGTGTCGAAAGTGCAAGTATTCACGTAGTCTACTCAACCAACATGCAGAAGGTCATAAAAATTCATGTCAAGTGTAAAAATCGTTGGTAATCATGCTAAGCCCACAAGAAACACATCTTTAAGTCTAAACCCGGGATCTCCTATGCCAAAACAAGTAATAACTCACCTTTCACTCAAAAACGAATATTCACTCAAGAACAAGGTTAAGTGTATCACTCAATTCCAACAAAATCATAAACACAACTTGACACTCACAATCAATCTCACTCTCAACACAACATACGTCACTGATGACAATCAAAAGGTCTTTATTCGATCGGGTTGTAGCGGGGCTAGGGACAAGGTATGTCAAGTAAAGCTAAAACAGGTTAATATCAAAAGCTAGTACCCAACAATAATCATTATTTAACTCCCTTTCTATTAAAACAAATACTTCCCCACACTTGGATTTTTCAATAACCCTTACATAATAACTTGACTAGTCGAATGAAGAAGGATCATACAAACATAAAAATGCTCTCAAATTTATTCTTTTTCTTTTTCTTTTTTTTTCTTCGAGAGCTAAGGAATAAGCACAATGATCCATAGATATTTTATGAATTTTGACTAACAAGCATCAACCAAAATCAATATTCCCCAATGGTATGATCATCAATAACCCCCCTTTTATGGACACCTTATTACTCCCTTAAGCACGATACTAGCCTTTGACAATTTAGGTTCAAATTCAATGTAAGGCCAATAGAATAAAAAGGATAATGGCAAGTAATGTAGTGTGTCACCGAAAGAATGGGATTAAGCTCAACGGGTTAACTAATTGATCATGTTTAAAAAGTGTGGAAATATGGGAAATACGAGGTTAAACCTAAGTGCCTTTATCATCTCATCATCAAGTAATGTCATGCATTTCAAGAAAGATCTCAAGTAAGTGCTAGCAATGTAAACAACATGTGGACACTCAAGCAAACGAAAAATCATGCAAAAGATATGCATATAGGCTCAAAACTCACTTGGTGTGACAAAACATAATCAATCCCAAGTAACAAGACTCTCTAACGCATCTACTTGTACTCAAAGCATGAAAACCAAGTCATCTTGCACATATTCATGTCATTCTAATCACTTACAACATCCAATTAAGTCTACCAGCTTCAACTTGCTAGTGAAAGTGTGTGCACAAGAACAAAGCACGTCACTTCTCATACAAAAGCGTCAAGAACACAAGAATTCTACGCATGCATGGGTGTATCAAGCAAAATACAACAACTAATCAAATTGCATGGCTAGAATTATTTTTGGTATTTTTAATTTTTTAATTTTTTTGGATTTTTTTTTAATTTTTTTTTAAACAAGTAATACACTACGTTGAGAACACCTCCCCACACTTAAGCGGTTCATTGTCCCCAATGAACAAGATACAAAACTACAATTAAAAACAAAATAAAACTACACTAAAAAGAAAAGAAAGAAAACTCCCCTGGAATCAAGGTGTCGGGTGTAAAAACCATCCTTCATTTGCTTAGGAGCCATAATAACCAAAACTGCATTCAACAATAGCTTCACCAACAACCACCAAGAAATATCCTACCAAAAACCACCAAGCAATATCACACCAAAAATACCCAATTAACAAGAATATTACAAAACCCCCAATTTACAAGAACACAAATTCGTAATAAAAAATTAGAGAAGAAAAATCCCAACTACGAATCAAAGAGGTGAACTTGTACTAATTTTCCCCCAAACTTGAATTTTTAGAGATGTAGAGGAAGAAAATAATAAATTGGGTGTGTATGTATGGGTATATATAGATAATGGAATGATAGGATGGATTTAAGAATTTTAATGTGAAAAGGAAAAAATTTGGGTGAGAAGGTAATAGGGTTTAGGGATTAAAAAGAAAAATAAAATAAATAAATAGTAATGATAATAATAATAATAACAAATAATAGTAATAATAATAATAATAATAATAATAATAATAATAATAAATATACAAAAAAAAATAAAATAAATAAATAAATAAATACCTAAATAAAATACATAAATAATAAAGAATAATAATAATAATAATAATAATAATAATAATAATAATAATAATAATAATAATAATAATAATAAATAAGAATTAGAAAAGATATAGGTTTAGAATTTTTGGTGAAGAGATGGGAGGTTTTGGAATTTAAATAGGAAAAGAATTAGTTGAAAATGGGTATAAATAGAAAGGTGGGTGGAATTTTTTTTTTTTTTATAATATACAACAGCGCACAGGACACAACAGAGACGTGAAAAAGAATTTCTGATATCCTCTGAACCACGTGCAGACTGCGCTCGTGCACAGCAAACTGCGCCATCAACAGACACGCAGGCGCAGAATGCGCCTCAGCCGCGCAAACTGCTTTTATTCCAGTAACGCAGGCGCAGCCTGCGTTACATAGCCGCAAACTGCCCCACTTGTAGTAACGCAGGGGCAACCTGCGTTACTGACCTGCAAATTGCTAAAAAAACGATTTTTTTTTTTTTTTTTTTTACAACAACACTCATTTTTTCTCTCTTTTTTTTTTCAACAAGGCTTGGGTTGCCTCCCAAGAAGCGCTTTTGTTTAACGTCGTTGGCTCGACTCAGCTGGTTCAGATCTCCGTGGAGGGGTTGTCGAGATAAATCGCTTCCATCTCTCCTACGAATGCACCATCCACATATAATTTAAGGCGTTGACCGTTGACCTTAAATTTTGTTCCGTCTTGTCCCATAACTTCAATAGCACCATAAAATTTGACATCGGTGACAGTAAAAGGTCCAGACCATCTTGATTTTAGCTTCCCTGGAAAAAGTCGAAGTCTGGAATTGAACAACAACACCTTGTCACCAACCTGAAAATCTCTTCTCTGGATCATTTTATCATGCATCTTCTTCGTTATCTCCTTGTAAAGCCGAGAATTGTCATAAGCATCAAATCGAAGCTCATCTAACTCATTAAGTTGAAGAAGTCTCGCTTGCCCCGCAGCCTTCAAATCCATGTTGAGTTCTTTGATAGCCCAAAAGGCGCGATGTTCCAACTCCACTGGCAAGTGACATGCTTTACCATAGATCAACCGATAAGGAGTGGTTCCTATAGGTGTTTTGTATGCCGTCCGATAAGCCCACAAAGCATCATCTAACTTCAAGTACCAATCTTTCCTTGACTTTGCCACCATCTTCTCCAAAATGTTCTTAATTTGGCGATTAGAAACCTCCACTTGGCCGCTTGTTTGAGGGTGATATGCAAGAGCAACCTTGTGAGTAACGCCATATTTCTTCAACAAAGTTTCAAACTGTCGATGGCGAAAATGAGAACCACCATCACTTATCACTGTCCTTGGAACTCCAAATCGAGGGAAGATAATATTCTTGAAAAGCTTCATAACAACCTTGGAATCATTGGTTACTGATCCAACTGCTTCAACCCACTTGGACACATAATCAACTGCAACTAAGATGTATCTCATCCCACAAGAACTTGGGAAAGGTCCCATAAAATCAACACCCCATACGTCAAATATCTCGACTTCAAGAATACCGGTTTGAGGCATCTCATGACGTTTAGAAATATTACCCGTTCTTTGACATGCATCACACGCCAAACAGAAAGCACGAGCATCCTTAAATAGAGAAGGCCAAAAGAACCCGGATTGAAGTACCTTAGCAGCAGTTTTTGAAGGACCATGGTGGCCTCCACATGCGAGAGAATGACAATGCTTGAGAATGTGATGTACTTCGAACTCAGGGACACATCTACGAAAAATTCCATCAGCACACTTGCGATACAAGAAAGGGTCATCCCAAAAATATTGTTTAGCATCATGATAAAACCTCTTCCTTTGCTGATAAGTCAATTCTGGAGGGTGAGATCCACTAACACAGAAATTTGCAAAATCTGCATACCATGGAGTTTGAGTAGCAACCGAAAACAAGTGATCATCTGGAAAAGAATCGTCAATAAGAGTGTTTGACGCAATATCAGATTTGAAACGCAACCGTGAGAGATGATCCGCAACTACATTCTCAGCACCCTTCTTGTCTTTGATTTCTAAGTCAAATTCTTGGAGTAACAGAATCCAACGAATAAGCCTTGGCTTTGCTTCTTTCTTCGCCAGAAGATATTTAAGTGCAGAATGATCAGTGTGAACAATGACCTTTGAGCCAATGAGATAGGATCGGAATTTGTCAAGAGCGTATACCACAGCTAGAAGTTCCTTCTCAGTAGTAGCATAATTGACTTGAGCTTCATCCAAGGTTTTACTTGCATAGTAGATGGCGTGCAATACCTTGTCTTTCCTTTGACCGAGAACTGCTCCAACTGCATAATCACTTGCATCACACATGATTTCAAATGGAAGATTCCAATCTGGAGATTGAATGATTGGTGCACTTATCAAAGCTTCCTTAATCCTGTTGAAAGACTCCAAACAAGCGTCAGTAAACACAAAGGTGGCATCCTTAAGCAACAATTGAGTGAGGGGTTTTGCAATTTTTGAAAAATCTTTTATAAAACGACGATAAAAACCCGCATGACCAAGGAAACTCCTCACTCCCTTGACATTAACAGGAGGAGGAAGTTTCTCAATCACCTCAATTTTTGCTTTGTCAACCTGGATGCCACATTCAGAGATCAAATGACCAAGTACCACTCCTTCATTGACCATGAAGTGGCACTTTTCCCAATTCAAAACCAAATTCACCTCTTCACAACGTTTAAGCACTTTAGAAAGATTATGCAGACATACATCAAAATCAGACCCATAAACACTGAAATCATCCATAAATACTTCCATGATAGACTCTATGAAATCAGAAAATATAGCAGTCATGCAACGCTGAAAAGTAGCAGGGGCATTGCACAAACCAAAAGGCACTCTACGATATGCAAAAGTACCATATGGGCAAGTAAACGTAGTCTTTTCTTGGTCATCAGGATGTATAGGGATCTGAAAGAACCCTGAATATCCATCTAAATAGCAAAAGTACTTATGCTTAGCAAGTCTTTCTAACATCTGATCAATGAAAGGGAGAGGATAATGGTCTTTCCTAGTAGCAGTGTTTAACTTACGGTAATCAATGCACATTCGCCAACCGGTGACAATTCGAGTGGGAATTAATTCATCTTTATCATTCTTAATTACCGTTGTTCCTCCTTTCTTAGGGACTACCTGAACTGGGCTTACCCATTTAGAATCAGAAATTGGGTAAATGATGCCCGCATCTAACAATTTCAAAACTTCTTTTTTAACAACCTCTTGCATGTTAGGGTTCAAGCGACGTTGTCCCTGTATGCAAGGCTTATGGTCATCATCTAAGTGAATTCTATGCATGCAAAAGTCTGGGCTAATCCCCGTGAGATCATCAATACTATACCCAATAGCTTTTCTATGTGCACGCAAAACAGTAAGAAGCTTAAAAACTTGGTTATCATCAAGACTAGAGCTAACAATCACAGGACAAGTCTTTTCATCATCAAGAAACACATATTTAAGATTAGATGGCAAAGACTTTAACTCTAACTTGTTTACCTGAGGTTCACCACAAGAAGTGACAGTGTTGGTTACCTCACAATTCGGATCAGCTGCACCATCCAACTCAAGAATCAATGAATCGACTTCAGCATGTCCTTCTCCTTCTGAAGCTTCAAGCATGAGCACTGCTTCCAATGCATCATTCAGTAGAATCTGAGGTGTCTCATCTTGGACAATTTCATCTATAACATCAATCCTGCAGCAAGTATTCTCAAGCAAAGGGGATTTAAGAGCAGAGATTAGAGTAAAAGTAATTTTATCATCACCAACACTCAATGTGAGAGTCCCACTTTTAACATCAATAACAGCACCTGCAGTACAAAGAAATGGTCTACCTAAAATAATAGGTATTTGGCTGTCCTCTTCCATATCTAGAAATACAAAGTCTACAGGAATATAGAATTTTCCAACCCTAACAGGCACATCCTCTAAAATTCCAAGGGGATATTTTATCGAACGGTCTGCCATTTGCAAAGTCATCTGTGTACATTTTAATTCTCCCATATTTAGTTTTTGAAAAACTGAGAGAGGCATGAGTGAGACACTAGCGCCTAAATCACATAAAGCTTTATCAATGAACAATGCACCTAAATGACACGGGATCGAAAAACTACCAGGATCTTTAAGCTTAGGTGGAGACTTATTCTGTAAAACAGCACTACACCCTTCAGTAAAAGCTACTGTCTCCACCTCACCAAAAGACCTTTTCTTAGTGAGAATATCCTTAAGAAACTTTGCATATGATGGAACATGAGAAATTAAATCAGTGAAAGGAACTGTTACCTCAAGATTCTTGACAAGTGTCATGAACTTACCAAACTGCTGGTCCACCTTAGTTCTGTTCATCCTGCTAGGGAATGGGAGCTTTGGCACAAATGGTGGAGGAGTAACTGCAGTCTTCTCTTTGTCCTTTTTCTTGCTTTCCTCAGTTTCATCTTTGTTTATATCTTCCACAACTTTCTCTACCTTGTCTTTCTTAGAATTCTCTTCTTCCTTCTCAGTAAGAACATCGTCAGTAGGCATTGGAGGAGCATCATATGTACGACCACTCCTAAGAGCAATGGCATTCACATTTTCCTTTGGCTGAGTTGATTGTGCTGGTAGAGAGCCTTGTTGCCTTGTAGATGAAGAACTAGCCATTTGAGCAATCTGAGTTTCCAACATCTTGTTATGAATCTCCATCTGGTTCATCTTTCTGTTGGTATCATCCATACTCTTTTGCATTTGTAACAATATCTTCATCATGTCACCTTGATTATCAGCCTGTGCAGCTTGATTTGCTTGAGGAGCATAATTCTGATAAGGCTTCTGGAATCCAGGGGGATTCATAGGTCCTTGCGGAGGCCTACACTGCTGCTGTGGAGGAGGCTGGTACGACTGCTGATATTGCTGCTGATTAGGAACATTTGTATTCTGAGCATTATTGTTCCTATATGAGAAGTTAGGATGATCTTTCCAACCAGGATTGTAAGTGTTGGAGTACGGATTGTACTGCTGCCTCTGTTGAAAAACATTTGCTTGCTCCATCTGAAAATTATGTGAATTTTGAGCATTGTATTGGCAATCATTACCATAGTGGCCTTGGATGCCACAGACTTCACAAACAGGATTATTCATAGGAGCCATGGATGACAATGCATTGATACTCATAGGTTGAGTAGAGGGCTGAGATGTCTTCAAAGAGTGGATCTCCTGAGTCAGTGCAGCGAGTTGAGATGATAATAAAGAATAAGCATCCACTTCAAGTTTACCCCCTTTCTTGGTTGCTCTCGGATTACTGAAGTGATTGGCAGCCAAATTTGAAAGAAAAGCATATGCATCATCAACTCCTTTATCCAGAAATACACCACCTGCAGCGTTATCAACCATACCTTTTGTTTCAGGATCAAGACCATTGTAGAAGCGTTTAAGCAGAAACCACTTCTCAAGACCATGGTGAGGGCATGCACGTTGATAATCCTTGAATCTGTCCCAAGCATCCCGTAGAGATTCGCCATAATCTTGCTTAAAACCCATCATCTTGTCGATCAAATCGTCGGTTCTGTTAGGAGGGAAGAACTCAGTTAAGAAGGCTTGAGCAATCTCATCCCACTTGGTCAATTCAATATCGTTCAACCACTTTTGAGCTTTATCACGAAGAGAGAAACCGAACAACATGACTTTCAACTGGTCTGGAGTGACTCCCTGATGTTTAATTGTAGAACAGAGCTGTTGAAAGCGTTGCAGATGATTTGTAGGGTCTTCAGAGGCAAGTCCAGCAAATTGATTCTGTTGGATCATAGTGAGCAAAACAGGCTTGATCTCGAAATTTGCTGCTTGAATCGCTGGCATAGCAAGGCCAGTAGGTACCCCACTCGGAGAGGGCTGTGAGTAATTCTTCAAAGATTTGGGAGGAAGGTCCGCCATCTCAATCTTTGGTTCAGATATCTTTTGCTGCTTCTTTTCCCTTTGTTGACTAAGAGGAGTTGTATCCTTTTTCGCTTGATCTACTTTCGTTTGAGACCTGGTCTTGGGCATCAACAACTAAACAAGGAAAAGCAGTAAGATCGGTCTCAGTTGGAACAAAAGTTCCAAAGAGACAAGAGAAACAATATAAAACAATCAAACTAAAATAATAGAAACTAGGCGTCTCCCCGGCAGCCGCGCCAAAAACTTGATGTGTTAAATTATACCTAACCGCAAGCGCACGGTATCAATTGTAGTAGATACTAGCAAATACGGGTCGAATCCTCAAGGAGACAGTTTCAATTTCAATTCAATTGCTATCAATTGTTTCTAGTCACAACGATTGTTTGAGAATTTTATTAACTACTAAAGCAAATTTAACAAAGTTTTAAATCAATTAATTAAGGGATCTAGGGCAATTCAGGTTCACCATGTTTACACCAAACAAATCACAAAAGTATAGCTTTTCAATGGGATTAAGTAATTAAAGCAATGGTTAATCTTTCTCAAGCATTAACGCTCTCAGAATATCTAATGATGTTCTCACACTCACCTTCAATTCTGCTAATTGTATGTAAGCCTCTAGTAGTAAAATCTCTCGATCTATTACTCCTATTGCAATCAATTAATCCATGATATTGCGCAATTACACAAATTAAGAATTATAACATATCAATCAGAATTACTCTTTACCCATCAATCTACTAATCAAATTAAGCCCAAATCATGGTGCAAACATGGCTCCCATTAATACCCTAGAATTAAACTACTCACTCATGGTAGAAGTAAAAACAATAAGAATAATGAAAGAAGCCATGTAAAACATATATTAATAAAATAAGAGAATAAAGAATACCTCAAACTTTGTATTAATGAAGAACAATGAAGATCCAAATTAACCCAAGTGCTTACAAAGGAAGAGATGAAGAGAGAAAACCAAAACCCTAGCTTTTGTCAAAAGTAAAAAAAACGTATCTATTTCTCTATCCCTCTATTCCCACGTTTTTATAATATAACCTCCCAATAATATCTGATCTCTATCTTCTAATAAAAGTATTTTTAATATCCTAATCAATTTACAAAAAGATATCCATAATTGAATAGGATTTTCTTGTAAAATTCGTCACTAATTTTGCTCCTCTGTTTCTGGGCTCTTCCAGTTGGATTTTGCTTACTGGACCACCTCTGAATTAAAGATAATTCCACAAGCTTCGCGTGGATAGTAAGATCATCAAATTCTGACTTCTGGAACTCAAGATATGGCCCAAACAGTGCAGGCAGCCCGTATAGCCCAATATTACGAATTTTCTCCTATTTTATCTCCAAAATAGCTCTTTTTGCTCCAAATCCTTCCAAGTCATGAATTCTTTATTTCCTACAATAAAACAATAAAATATATTAAATAAAAATCCAAATCAATGCAAAACACAATAAATATGAGAATAAAATCATCTAATATATATATAAAAATATACTCTATCAGAACTCGATTAACTGGAACGACTTCCTGATTATCTATCTCTACTTGCAAAGACTCCCTTAGTGGTTGAGTTTTAATTTTCAATTTATGCGCAAAATCTCTAGATATAAAAGACTTAGTTGCTCCAGAATCAAACAAAACATTTGCACTTACTGAATTGAGAGAAAATGTACCTGCTATCACATCTGTGTCCCTCACGGCATCTTGCACTATCATGTTAAAGGTTCTAGCGGTTGGTGGCCTATTGGAAGCGGCTTTGCTTGCCCCTGAGGCTGATGGCTTGCTCATCGGGAAATCCTTCTTCATGTGACCTCGGCATCCGCACTGGAAACAAGTGGTGCCTTGGTTGGAATTCGGGGTGACCGTGGTACAAGAGGTAGCATAGTGACCTGCTCGGCCACACTTAAAACAAGTTACTGGTTTCTGGTTGCACACTCCAGTCTCTCTTTTCCCACAAGTGGTGCATACTGGCAATGGAGGTCTAGAATGGTGGGAACGGGACACTACCGCTTGCCGCCCGCCCTGGCTCATACTTACACCCTTAGATGGTTTAAATCCTATGCTCCTCCCCGGTAGGGAAACTGCTCCTCTACTAAACTTATTCGGGGGTTTTCCTCCTGTGGACCCTCCGCCCATGCTGGCATGCTTCCTCTTTACTCCCCTTTTTTTCTTTCCCTCTGTGCTTGATCATTACCTGCTTCCACAATGGTTGCCTTTTGTACCAAGGTGGCATAATCAGTAATCTCTAGAACCGCCACCCGATTCTGAATCCATTGTTTCAATCCTTGCTGAAACCTATTAGCCTTCTTCTCTTCAACATCCACAAACTCTGGTACAAACCTTGATAACTCAGTAAACTTGGCTTCATAATCAGCCACTATCATATTGTTCTGCTTCAGCTCCAAAAACTTAAGCTCCATCTGGGTTTTCATAAACCTCGGAAAGTACTTCTCAAGAAACAACTGTTTAAACCTATCCCAGGTTACTATAGCATCTGTCTCCATATTCTTCTTGGCCTCCCACCAATAATTTGCCTCTCCCTTGAGTAAGTATGTAGCAAAGACAGTCTTCTGGGCCTCATCAATGCTTAAAATCTCAAAAGATTTCTCCATTTCCTTGATCCATGCCCTTGCCTCAACAGGATCAGTCGATCCGTGAAACTCTGGGGGTTTGAGGGACTTGAAGGCTCAGAAAGAAGTGGCCACATTGGTATTGTTTCCTTGGGGTGCTTGGGGATATTGGTTCAGATTTTGCCTGAGCAAATCCATGAATTGCCCCATAGGGTTTTCGCCCTGATTCTCCCCCTGATGTTCGACCTTCGTTTCCCCTTCTTCTACTTCTTTATCAAAATCCGTAGTATAGAAAGTTTCATCCCCCATCCCATACTGGGAATCCTCCTGTTCATTGTAATCTTGATCCTGTTCTTCATTATACTCAAGGTTTTCCTCAGGTTGATTGTGACTTTCTTGGTCAGTAGACTAATGGGGGTTAGCCCTAGTACCCATTCTTCTCGGAGGCATTTTACTGAAAATTTGGACAATATACATTAGGTTTATTTACCTATTTCAGAGGGTTTCTCCTCACAATATCGATGCATAATTGGATTTTTAGATCCCACAGTTCTATATATCATCGCAGTTTCATCGAACGTAGTATATGCAAATATAACAAGCTAGTGATTGCATCGTAGAGAGACTGGAATGACTGAAAGGGAAATAAATATATACAAGGTACCAAACGGTACAATATCCAAGTTACATAATAGTTTAACCAATACAACCATCCGAATAACAACTAGTCAAAAGCGAAATATGCTGTCTATCTGTCTAGTCTGCAATATGGAAACTAAGTACATTGAGACTATCCCTCCAAAAATCGGCACTACTATGACCGTACAAGACTAGACAATTAGACCAATACATCACCATCCCTGCAGTCAGCCACGACGGTGGACCAAAGCTCAAACCCTCCTCATAGCAAAGCGAAATATCTCCTCTGCATCAGCCCTGGATACCATGCCGTGACCATCACCGGGTAACTGTCGCACCCTCATACGAGCCCTAAGCCTTATGCCGGTCACCTGCCTATACATCTCCTTAGCCCTGGCACGTCCCCTGCCCCGGTTCTCCAACCCGGCCTCCCTCTCTGCCGCTAGCTCTCTGCGGGACTCTACCAACCGGGCCTCAGCTATGGCCAGATCTATAGTAAGTCGGTTCACCAAGAATCTATGCATTCCTACAGGTATCCCCTCGAGCGGAATATGGGGCGGAGTAGAGGGATCTACTGGCTGTGCGGCCTCAGTCTGCTGTGGCTCTGGGGTCAACTCCTCAAACTCATCAGAAAATGGGCTCCCATGAAGTAGTGGTGGGGTAGGGGCTCTCTCATCAGAGAGGGGTGGCACACTAAGTCCGGAACTCCCTACAACATCACTCACGAGCTCATTAACATCTCCCTCTACACCCTCATCTACAGTCATCACCTGCTCCGTGGTCATGTCAGTATCACTAGTACAGAATAGGCTTTAAGCCTCGCGCTTAAAGCGTCGGTTAAATGGAGAACCGTGGCCTATACTTACTTTAGGCGTCGGTTGCTAGCTTAACCGACGCTTAATGTCATTTGTATTGGACTTTTTGCGTCGGTCATGAAACAACCGACACCTAAAACTGAACCTTTAGCGTCGGTCTTTACTCCACCGACACCTAAAATCGACCTTTAGCGTCGGTCAAAAACAACCGACGCCTAAAACTGAACCTTTAGCGTCGGTCTTTACTCAACCGACGCCTAAAACCAATTCTTTAGCGTCGATCTTTACTCAACCGACGCCTAAAACCAATTCTTTAGCGTAGGTCATGAGCAACCGACGCCTAAAATAGACCTTTTAGCGTCGGTCTTTACTTAACCGACGCTTAAACTGACCTTTTGTACTTTATGTGTCGCCTTACATTTGACCGACGCTAAAAGTATTATAATTTAAAAAAAAGCTAAATTATATACAAATAATATTTTTATACAAATAATACGTTATTTTATATTATATCATTCTAATTAAAAAATTTAAAATTGAATAATATTATTCAAATAAGATTTTATACAAATAAAGAACATTAATTTTATAAAAAATTATATTTAAATATTTTTATTACACAAATAAATAATATGTATTCATTTTTACTTATATCTTACTTGTATCTTGAACTTTTATTATAATGCCTTACAAAAAACGTGTATTATATATATTTATTTATAACGAAATGTTAGTTTTGTTGTGTGTGATCATTATTGAGTGAGTAAAATTTCATTAAGATCGTGATCAAATGTTTATATATTGGTGTGGATGTGTGTTCGGTGGATTGTATATTTTTAATTTTATTTTTTGCTTAAGTGTACAAAATACATATTTTAATCACATTCATGAAATTTTATAAAATTATCAGAGTCGTTAAAAATTATGAAATCTTTGATAATATTATCTTTGTATTATCTAGTTTTTAAATTTGTTGTGAGAATTATTCTCAGTTTAAGGATTTGAAAATGATTTTATGAATTATTTTGAATTTTAAGGATTTATACTTATAAAATTTGTATTTAATTCGTTTTAGGTCCTAAAAATAAGTTTAAAATATGGGGAGATATCTAATTTCATTTTCTACATTTTAAAAATGATATTTAAATTTTTCTAAAATATTACCTATTTATTATATATTTTACAAGGTGGTTTTAAATTGTTTTTAATCAGAAATTGAATTCTGAAATTACAATGCCCCTTAACCCTTTTAATCTTAAAACGGCAGCTTCTCCACTTCTCATTCTCTCGACTGTTTTTCTTCTCGACTCTGATTCTCTCTCTCGAACAGTCTCCCAATCTCTCTCTCTCTCTCGTTTTTATTCATGTATCAAATTAGCAATGTGAGTATTCGAATTAACAAGGTTTGGATTCCCCATATCACTATGTCGTTAATTTCGAATTCTACTCTGATTCTCTCTCTCTCGAACAGTCTCTCAATCTCTCTCTCTCTCTCTCGTTTTTATTCATGTATCAAATTAGCAGTGTGAGTATTCGAATTAACAAGGTTTGGATTCCCCATATCACTATTTTGTTAATTTCGAATTCTACAAATTCGTAAAAATTAGGGTTAAATTTTGGGTTTTCGATTTCTGAGTTAATTGTTAGTTTTTGATGTTGGAAGCATAGAGTTCTTTGTTAGTTTTTGATGTTGGAAGCATACAGTTCATGATTATAAAGATTTCGGGGGTTGATGTTGTAATGATTCTTGTTCTACATGTAGATCTACAATGAATTCTGCCCGTTGATGTTGAACCAGTCCAGGTCAAGGGATTCTCTGAATTTTGAGATGTTTGATGCATCACTGGACGAGTTCAAATCCGGTGCCGGCTTCTTGAATTGCAATCTAACCAATGTTGTACGGGACAATTACATTGGCTCGGAGTGGCAAATGAAAGTGGTTGAGGATAATAAGCTTCAACGAGAGCCATCTCCATTTCCTAGTAAATTCACTTTTTCTGTCTCTGATTTAAACTTAACCTCAGGTCTTAAAGGGAGAAACAGTTGTCTTTTAAGTCAAGTGGTATGGGTATTGTCTTTTTAAAGCTCTTGCTAGTCTACATAAGAAGGTGAGAAACTCTTGAAACAGATTTTGATATGTTTTGGTTCATATGTATTCCTCATGTCAAGTCAACTTGCATTCTTGCATTTGTAGGGTGTAGTTCATAGAGATGTTAATCCTGGAAAATTCCTGTTCTCCTGTAAAGCTAATAAAGGATATTTGATAGATTTCAGTTTGGCTATGGTGAGTGCTTCTATTTGGCTTGCTTTAAGTTTTTGATTACTTTAATATCTGTTATGTGTATATATACCTTTTCTGGACTAAATTAAACGGTCTTACAGGTTGTTTTGTGGTTTTTCTGTGTTTCTTTTGCAGGCCTTAAGTTTTCGATTACTTTAATATCTGTTTATGTGTTATATATACCCTTTTTGGACTGAAATTAAACGGTCTTACTGGTTGTTTTGTGGTTTTTCTATGTTTCTTTTGCAGGATCTACATCAGAAATATGGATACACTAGTAAGACATTTGTATACATCTTTAATTATTTAATTATTTTTTCCGAAATAAGAATTGATCATAGAGAAATTATATCAGTTGCTAGCACAGGAGTTGGGTATTTTACTTGTTATTTGTTTCCGAGTGATTGATTTTTAAGACAGATCTTATACATTTCCTTTGTTGGTTTTATCCTTCTAATGTGGTTAAGCATATATTACTATGAGTTCAGGGCTCATTCATACCATTGCAACTAATGATATAGAACATGCTGGTAATAGTAATCACCCTACAATCTCAAGCCTAAATTGTCCACCTTTCATAGTTGTAGAGCTCTGCCGCGAACATTTGGTATGTGTTGCATATAGATGTAGCTCTCTATTTTTTTGATGTAAAAGTAAACCTTACTATGTGCTTTACCCTTATTTGTTACGAATGTATCCGAGTTCAGTGTTATGTTCCTACAAATTATTTGCTTACTCTTGTTTTAAGAGGTCAAAGGTGTTCATTAGTCATCCCTTTATAGTTCAAAAATGAGATATACATATGAATTTCGTGGCACTTGTACAAAATTACAGAGTCATAGTAATAGCAGACATCATTTCAAATGTACATCCCTCAACACAGTTCTACCCCAAATATCTGCCATTGATATGTAAGTTTTAAGATCGGTCATTTACGAATCAAGATTGTACTACGAGTTTTATCGCCCGTTTTCTAAGTTATTTACCAAAGTCATAATCAAACATGGTTTTAGGGGTTCGCTCGCGTTTAACCTTGATTCGAACATTTTTATAAAATCGGAAAACGATCCATTCGACATGTGGTTTTCTCCCACACCTTCCTTTTTACCTCTAATATTTAATTTTTAAGATTCTCCACTGATTAAACGACATTTAATGGAATCAATTTCAATTACGAACTTTCAATTACGGTTCCAAACCACTTTTACGAATTTAATCATAACTCCTAAACCGTAAGTCCGTTTCATGCGATCTTTATATCCAAACGAAGCTCATAACATAATCCATCTTACCATGGCATATTACGAAGCTAGGCAGTGAGTTACACCTACTGTCAAACTCGTTTTCTTAAGGTTA
Organism: Kitagawia praeruptora; assembly: GCA_037693485.1. Taxonomy (NCBI): domain Eukaryota; kingdom Viridiplantae; phylum Streptophyta; class Magnoliopsida; order Apiales; family Apiaceae; genus Kitagawia; species Kitagawia praeruptora. The sequence goes on along the minus strand of CM075351.1, from coordinate 136,397,067 downwards.
ACGAAATTTCGGCATTACGACGGCTATAAATCGAATATTTACCAAATTCCAAACCTTCCAATAATCATGATATTCATTCCAAACAACATATACATGATTTATAACCATGAACTGAGGCCAAGCAATGCCTTTCCATTCATCTAACTATTTTTTTTAACATTTATCAAAACCCAATCATAATCATGCTTATAACCTACTAACAACATAACTAACTTAGATCACTCAAGAATATGCATAAAGCTCAAAGTAGATCTAGGGTTTCAAGTTGTTATACCTTCCTTGGAGTATGATCTAGCCTTAAAAAGCTTGGTATGGTCCTTAGGAGTGCTTAAGCTTGCTAGATCAATCAAAGAAATCAAGAAAAATCAAGTTAGTTCTTGAAGAACACTATTCATCCTCATCTTTAGTGATTTATTTGAAAATGGAAAAAGATGAGATTGAAGCCCAAATTTCTTGTAGGTTACTTTTATGAATTATGGAACTCACCATAAAAATTACAAGATCAAGTGATGGTTGGAAGTAGGATTTTGATCCTTGAAATTAAGGAATAGCCGAATGGAAGCTTTTGGAGAGAGTCTTGATATTTTTTTGTGTTGGTTTGCTAGAATAATGCATAAAGTGATATGTTTAGCATAATATCTCATCCTTGGTTGCTTTAATAAAGTGATGATGTTTAACATCCCAACAAAAACACTAAATTTTAAAATCCACTAAAAATCGAATAAAACGATACAACTTCTCAAAATCAAATATCTTACAATTCTTAAATTAAAAATACACCTAAATTCCTCAAATATCGCAACTCACACTCTTCCCAAAAGTAGCCCACCTAAAGACGTTCACCTGCCGAAAAAAATAAGAAGCAAAAGGACCGGTAGTGAGCGAAAGGCTCATATACGAATACAAAACGAAGCACTGAACAAATTAAATAGCTGAACAAGTTAAGAATAAAAATGAATATATGATTAAAGAACAATGAGACATAGAGAATAAGACAATATAAAAATGGATATTAACTCACAATATAAAAACAAATAACTCCAAATCAAAAATAATCTTACTCTAACAAATATTCTTAACACTTACACATAATAATCATAGTTACTGTAATAGAAACATAGATAATAAAATATAATTCGATCCTTACAGATACACTTACAAATAATATGCAAATAACTTACTTACAAACATGGGAGACGATCTTACACAAATAGGGGCATAGCACAAAGCAAATACCACTCAAATTCAAACAGGGATCACAAGGCAATAAGCACATGCTACCCAGAATGGCAAAAAAAAAACACACAAACTGACTAGTCATGACTATACATGTCCCACTACTCCGGCGACACGCCTATGCTATTTATACACCACATAGGAAGTGCCAAACACGAGATTATCCGCTCACGACGGATGTAATACGAACTCCCAAGTCATATTAAAACCACAAATAACTTACATATAACTTACACATACCTTACTACAGAAAGATGTCTCAAAACCATACTTATATCATAAATAATTAAAAACACATTGATCTAATAACACAAAACAAAATATCAAACAAAATAGACTATAGAAGCTAAAAATCAGAACTGACCAGTCCCAAAGAAATGCAATTCACACTATAAAGATGAACTCAAATGAAAAAGTATAAAGCACAGAACTTGTAGAGGATTCCGAGACCTTTCCAGAATGGTAAGGCTCGTTAAAAACGGAGAAGTAACGAATTCAGAAACAATGAAAATGCGGACAGGAAGAACAGAATCAGGCACTGTTCACAGTAGTAATTCGATATTTAACACATCAAAATCACAGAATTTGTTAATGGAACATAAACACAAAATCCAGATATCGAAACGAGCTTTCCAGAATGGTATCGCTCATAGTTTTTGAAAAAAATTCCGATTAATATGAATTTTCGAAGTTCGGACATCAGAACTGAAATTAACCCACCAGATTGCAAAAAAGGCAGATTTTAGCATATTTAGAGGTAGAATTGCAGAAAACTTAAAGAACGAAAGTCGAAGATTAACAAATTATCTTTCTAACAACTCTAGAATCACAACAATACAATAAACAGGGAATTAGATATGAATTTTATAAGAAATCAGATCACACAAACGATCGAAAACAAGAAAAGAATGAGATAATGCGAAGGCGAAATCAATAATACAAAATCCGTACCTCATACTCGATGATTAACACAAATTCCTAATAAATTCAGCCCCTCCAAGCCAAGAACCCTAAATTAAAACAAAAGAATAGATCCGATAAACCCTAATCTCATACACATGTATATACATAACAAAATTCTAATCTCTTAATTACCTCGAACTCAAAATTCCTTGTCTCCGATTAGGTTTGTTCATCTCTTCTTCTCTTTCTCTTTCTTCTCCTCCTCCTCTTCTCTTTTCTCCTCTTCTTTCTTCTTCTTCCTCCTAAATCAAAAGATTAACGTATGTATCTATTTTTCTAAACCCTCATTTTTTTTCTTCCTATTCTCCTCTTTTTTTTTTAAACTTTTTTTTATTCTCCCAATTGACTAATAACACACCAAACAACATCCTAATTATAAAATAAACAAATCCTCACACATAAAATAAAATTAACATTAACAAACTAATATTTTCTAATCCTTAATATTAAATAATATAACTAAAAAAAGTAATCATTAAAAAATACGGGATGTTACATTCTTCCCTCCTAACAGAAATTTCGTCCTCGAAATTAGTCTTCCGCACCTTACTCGAATAGATGTCGATAAAGAACACGAACAATTTTTGTTGGTCTCCCAAGTAGCCCCTTACATTACTGACATTCCCAAAACATTGCTTTCTACATTCGCACTTAGAATAAAACTATGTCGAAAAATATAGCGCTTGTTCTCTTCCATGATTCAAGCATTCACGAACGATTTAACGTTAGCCGTAGAGCATCTATAACCAAATATAATTAGCAGCTCTCGTCATCATAGAACACGATTAAGTACAACACGGAAAGACGATTCCAGATAATCACAAAAAGACAGCAGACGAACATCAACAAATAATAATCTTAACTAACCATCCGCCATACTATCTACCCGTGCTGACTGGTCAAGCCTAAAGGCAAGTCTAACTATCTACCCATACTCACAGGTCAAGCCTAAGGGCACGTCTAATGCTCAAGCTCTATCTTATAACTACCCAAATCTCACAAATCGAGCCTAAAGGCAAGTCTACAGAATCTATAAACTCTAGCTCTGATACCAACTTTAACATCCCAACAAAAACACTAAATTTTAAAATCCACTAAAAATCGAATAAAACGATACAACTTCTCAAAATCAAATATCTTACAATTCTTAAGTTAAAAATACACCTAAATTCCTCAAATATCGCAACTCGCACTCTTCCCAAAGGTAGCCCACCTAAAGACGTTCACCTGCCGAAAAAAATAAGAAGCAAAAGGACCGGCAGTGAGCGAAAGGCTCATATAGGGATACAAAACGAAGCACAAGATGAACAAATTAAATAGCTGAACAAGTTAAGAATAAAAATGAATATATGAATAAAGAACAATGAGACATAGCGAATAAGACAATATAAAAATGGATATTAACTCACAATATAAAAACAAATAACTCCAAATCAAAAATAATCTTACTCTAACAAATATTCTTAACACTTACACATAATAATCATAGTTACTGTAATAGAAACATAACTAATAAAATATAATTCGATCCTTACACATACACTTACAAATAATTTGCAAATAACTTACTTACGAACATGGGAGACAATCTTACACAAACAGGGGCATAGCACAAAGCAAATACCACTCAAATTCAAACAGGGATCACAAGGCAATAAGCACATGCTACCCAGAATGGCCAAAAAAAAAACACACAAACTGACTAGTCATGACTATACATGTCCCACTACTCCGGCGACACGCCTATGCTATTTATACAGCACATAGGAAGTGCCAAACACGAGATTATCCGCTCGCGACGGATGTAATACGAACTCCCAAATCATATTAAAACCACAAATAACTTACATATAACTTACACATAACTTACTACAGAAAGATGTCTCAAAACCATACTTATATCATAAATAATTTAAAACACATTGATCTAATAACACAAAACAAAATATCAAACAAAATAGACTATAGAAGCTAAAAATCAGAACTGACCAGTCCCAAAGAAATGCGATTCACACTATAAAGATGAACTCAAATGAAAAAGTATAAAGCACAGAACTTGTAGAGAATTCCGAGACCTTTCCAGAATGGTAAGGCTCGTTAAAAACGGAGAAGTAACGAATTCAGAAACAATGAAAATGCGGACAGGAAGAACAAAATCAGGCACTGATCACAGTAGTAATTCGAAATTTAACACATCAAAATCACAGAATTTGTTAATGGAACATAAACACAAAATGCAGATATCGAAACGAGCTTTCCAGAATGGTATCGCTCATAGTTTTTGAAAAAAATTCCGATTTACTATGAATTTTCGAAGTTCGGACATCAGAACTGAAATTAACCCACCAGATTGCAAAAAAGGCAGATTTTAGCATATTTAGAGGTAGAATTACAGAAAACTTAAAGAACGAAAGTCGAAGATTAACAAATTATCTTTCTAACAAGTCTAGAATCACAACAATACAATAAACAGGGAATTAGATATGAATTTATAAGAAATCAGATCACACAAAAGATCGAAAACAAGAAAAGAATGAGATAATGCGAAGGCGAAATCAATAATACAAAATCCGTACCTCATACTCGATGATTAACACAAATTCTCAATAAATTCAGCCCCTCCAAGCCAAGAACCCTAAATTAAAATAAAAGAATAGATACAATAAACCCTAATCTCATACACATGTATATACATAACGAAATTCTAATCTCTTAATTACCTCGAACTCAAAATTCCTTGTCTCCGATTAGGTTTGTTCATCTCTTCTTCTCTTTCTCTTTCTTCTCCTCCTCTTCTCTTTTCTCCTCTTCTTTCTTCTTCTTCCTCCCAAATCAAAAGATTAACGTATGTATCTATTTTTCTAAACCCTCATTTTTTTTCTTCCTATTCTCCTCTTTTTTTTTTAAACTTTTTTTTTATTCTCCCAATTGACTAATAACACACCAAACAACATCCTAATTATAAAATAAACAAATCCTCGCACATAAAATAAAATTAACATTAACAAACTAATATTTTCTAATCCTTAATATTAAATAATATAACTAAAAAAATAATCATTAAAAAATACGCGATGTTACATGATGCACTAGGTGATGTATTTTGCAAGCCAAGTGTTGTGTTTTGGATGGTTATAAACTAACTACATGGTTTGCTTGCTAATTGCATGGTTGATTCCTAAGTATGTTGGTTACTTATGTCACCATATGGTTACTAGATATTTTCTAGTAGCTTATGCATGACTCTAGCTCCCTCTGCTTGTTTCTTTGTCCGCTTATTGTTCAATTAATTGATCGTTTGAGGGAAATAACTCATTCATTTCTAGTTAGGGTTTTACAGAAAACCTTCTTAATATTTCTAATACTATTCTCCATCTTTCTTAATACTTCTCGAATTTAAATTCTCTAAATCCCTTTAATAAATTCTTAAGTCTTGCAGCGTCCAGGGAATTCTCGGAGAAAATAAAAGTGTTATTTTTCTGAATTCGACAGCTTTTACATACACTTAATTTCCTCCTGGATCACTAATACGAACTCAGATTTCCGTTCTGAATACTTCTATATAGCGTTGTCCAATAATATTCCCATTTCCACCAAAATCACTATTCACACTTTATTAATTCTTTTATTCCTTATATTTATTAAAAGTGCCCTGGTCCTCTCTCGGCGTTCCTTAACCTTTTTACGGAACCACTGGACTAATAACAGATATTGATTTGGATGACACAAGAATAATTTTCTTGGAATAATATAACTTATATCCCTAGGAGATAGATTATTCTTATCTATGCTGTCAACCAAAAGCATTCTTCATGACATATAAATATTTGAATCTAAATCCATCTCATTCATTCGATAAACATTCGTTACATCGCAGTCATAACCACTATTTACTCCTATGTTATTACATAAGAAAAAAGTTTTAATTCTATCAAAAATCTGGGTTCTTACAGATTATGTGGGATTATGTATGCGAGGATGTATTGTATTTGTGTGTGGTGCCCCTAGCGGGACCATTAGATTAGATTGATCTAAGTGCTAAGATTAGTTTCTAGTTTTTATTTTAATTTTGGTTTCTATTTGATCACTTGCCTATATATATATATATATATATATATATATGGGTTTGATGTTCCTGAGGTAACCTCAGGGAAATTACCTGAGATAACATAGATTCTCCATATTAATGCACGAGGGCATAATTGTAATTACAGGATTTTTTTAAAAAAAATTCAATATTTACAAAAATGCCACAAATATTTACACTGCTACCTCAGGTAACTCTCCTAAGATAACCTCAGGGCCTTTTTTCTATATATATATATATATATATATATATATATATATATATTGTTGTGCCCAAAATTCGTCTTGGGCTTGATTTAAGGCCTATTAAGGTTATAGGCCAAATCTGTGTGGAGATGGAAGAATAGGCTAGGTTAGGCATGAGTGAATGGGCCCAATATGCCTTGGAGATATACTTGAAGATGTAGATTTTCATCTGGTTCGAGGTTTATTCATTCAGGGGTTTAGGTGTCTGAACCCCATATGGGGGTATAGATGTGTGTAAATGCCTGAAGGGGGTTCATGCAAGTGAAGGGCTTCTAGGCAGGGGTTTTCGTACGCACCCCGGTGGACTACGGGATTTGGGCAACAACCTCCTAAATTGTAGGAGAACGTACATATATCAGCCTAACCGACTTCTGGATAACTCCATAACTTCGGGAACACGCCTTATTACTTCGTAACAGCCTATCTGAATGGATTTACATGGTGGCAACAAGATAAACACGTCAGTTGACAAGATATATACAAGACATGTGTGATATATACAAATATTGGTGGATAATTACTCGACATATACATGCTGTATGTATACATACATACGCTGCATAGCTATTATCAGGGTTCATCAGTGTCCTAAAGGAGTTAGGACTCTTCTTCATCAACAAAATAACAAACGGATCAGCATGGTCAGGAGGATAAGGCTTATCAACAAACGTGGCTGAGCTATCAATAAGGAGTCCAAAACCCTAGAACTACATGGGACTTGATTCCTATAAATATAGGATATGTAGGCACTTTGCAAGGGGTTGGCAGGTTGGAATCTCACTTGACTCTACATGGATTATGTGGAAACTTGAGCACTACATGATTCTGGGCACCCCTAGGTAGCTGGGGTATGGATTACTCCGTCACCTATGCCCGAAAACCTTGCAAACTCAGTCCCAAAAATAGCCACAAACACCACCCTATTCCGACAGTCGAACGCCGGCTGTGGCGTGTGAACCCGCTTTCATCACCAATTTCTATGGATTATTCCAACGATATTCTCTTGAAGTGTTGTACCAAATTCCTCTCACAAAATTTTTGGTGCTAGAAGGAGGGGATTGGTTAATCTTTTGAGAGGAAAGATAACGAAAAGCTTCGGTGATGAACATACACCGAAGAACAATGGAGGTGAATGTGGAATTAGGCCCGAAAAGGAGTTCACCAATCGAGATATGGCGGATTATATTATGTAGATGGACTGGGAAATAAAGTTTCTAGAAAAAGAGATACAATAACATGAAAAAATGGAGGAAAAATCATGGCTTATCGAAAAAAAAAGGATGAAGAAGAAGGAAGGTTACCCATAACCTTTATTCTGGTCATTTGGTGGTAAAATGCATAAAAGAAGGGATGTGGCTCTGAGGTCTTGGAAAGAATGGCTGGAAAATAACTATTTTGGATGCTAAATTCCGATAGGAAAGGTCCAGATTAGGGGTTCAGTGATGCGGGGTTCCGCGATCCAGAAAGTCCTCACATCAAGAGCATTAATATGTATGATGGAACGGCCGAGGAACTGAATATTCACCTATTTATGGAGGTAAATATCGTTTGGAGAGGTTCCGGTCAAGTGGTTCATAAGGTAAAGGCAGGAGAAACCTCAATCTGGAGGTCGCTCCCATGAAAGAAGGTACTCGTAACCAGATGAACCCCCAATTTCTCAACCAAAAGGTTTCTCGCAGATGAACCCCCAAATACTTGGTTTTTGCATATGACAAAGAAATGTTTTATAGTCAGAATGTGGAGAATATCAATCTAGGGGTTCAACGAGTTAGAGGTTAAGGTCTATCAAAGCTCTTCTTCAACAATTCTGGGGTTAAACAAGTCCAGGGGTTTCCGTTAAAAATTATGGAGCACAACTTTAATTCATACCATACTTCCATCCATGAAGGGAGTAATAGGTGAACTTGAACGATAATGGGGGTATGAACACCATGATTTATGAGATTTAGGTGATCCCTAGTGTTGATAAGGGTGTGAACCCCCTGATAGATGAGTAACAGGTGAACCCTACTACAGACAGGGGTGCGACCCTCTTGATTGAAGGGGTACGGGTTAACCCAAATTGAAACAGGGATGCAAACCCCATGATTAATGATCAGTAGGTAAACCTGGATGATGGCAAGGATATGAACTCCCTCATTAGTTTCCCATCAACATTTACCATGAGAACACGAATGAGCTGGAAGATAAGCTTCCATGAAAAATAGGTTTATTGGTGGGAGGAACCCGAACAGGGGTTCGATGATGACATGTTCAAGGAGATAAGTCCTAGAACCTTGAGGCTTCACTTAACAGAGGGCAGGAAGCTTAGTATGAAGCTTGTCGAATTAAAATATGGAAAAGATTGGTAAAAAGGACTCCCCCTGAAACGAGCTTCCCAGAAATGGGGTTCGTATACGATAGTTTCGATGATGGAAGGCCCCTTAATCATAAGCAAGAAGCTGAATAATGAAAAGGCCCGCAATAAGCAAGAAGAACCCGGGAAGCAACCTGGAAAAGGGTTTAAGCATGGAAAATCCCATTCAAAGGCTTTAAACCAAAATGGAAAATATTGGAACTCAATGTAGGGGTTCCACCATGGTAGTTGTGTCACTCGACATGAGAACCCCAAAAGAATTAATTAGTGCCTAAAGGGGATTCATCAAGAAAAAACAATCTTGGCCATGTTTGGCCTCTTATGCAGCAAATGGGCATTGCACAACTGGTGTGGGATACTCAAATGGTTAAATCAAGGAAATGGTCAAAAGTAAACACCTCACTATACGGGTATGATGGAAGCTCCATTCAGAATACTTCAAGAATCATGTTACTGGTAGCCCTATTGATGGAACCCCATAAAGTGGTTCCAGTTTTTCGGGGGGTAGTGGATGATACTGCCTAGGAAGACATCTTGAATGTGCTAAATTTTACAACAAACAAAATATTCAAAGAAGGAACGAGTAAGGTTCAGTGGCTTCACCTGTGTTTAGCATGTTCATTGGAACTCAGCTGCTGGTCGGAACTGCATTGGCGTTCACCTATAGGAGCAGCTTCTTTGGATTTGGATTGGATTGGATTGGATTGGATTGGGATTGGGATTGGATTGGATATGGATTGGATTTGGATTGGATTGGATTTGGATTTAGATTGGATTTGGATTGGATTTGGATTTGGATTGGATTTGGATTGGGTCGGATTGGATTAGATTTGGATTGGATTTGGATTTGGATTGGATTGGATTTGGATTGGATTGGACTTGGATTGGATTTGGATTAAACAAGCCATGTGAACAGATATGTACAAGTTAAGGCTATTGCGCGAAGCCTCGATATTTACAAAGCATTGAGCAAAGGGTTTCAAGTAATGAGCTAAATGAAGCTCTAGCGAAAAGCTTATCGTGGAAGTTGAAGGTGAACGGTGAACTCAAACCTCTCACGAACTGAAAATATCACTGGTAGTATTAAAGGATAAACCCCTCTTATCCACCCAGTTGGAAGGAGTTATGGTTGATAGCGTGTCCTACAACACTATGGTAGGATGACCCGTTCTAAAGAAGATGGAAATGGTGGACTCAATTTATAACATGGATACGAAGGTTCTCATACGTAAACCCCTCAAGCACAAGAAGCTGGAGAGTTTCCCACAAAGGGGTTCCCCTGCTATAAGCCCCGCAAACATCAAAAGTTGGGACATGTGGAAACTTCAAGGAAGGAATTGTGGAAGCTGGTGGAGGATTGTAATCTCGATGAAATTATGGAAAAGATGCTACTAGACAAGGAATGGGGTGTGAACGACCTCTCGATCAACAAAGAGATGGGTGCGAGGGTCATATGTGAACCCCTTAAGGAAAGAACCAGAAGCTTTGAAAGTTGAAGGAAACATCGAAGATGGCAATGGAACCTCAGTTGGAATGGACTTGGGTCCGCATATGTCAAGGCAATGGAAGGAAATCAAGGGTAACTTCCCCCAGAATGATGTTGTCAACGACTTCCATTAAATAGATGGAGAAACACTGAAGGTTCAATTTTTTGCCATGGACAAACTGCACCGAGGAGTCGGGGGGGGGGGGGGGGTAGTGGATACCAATTGCATGACGGGTTTATAAATGCACCCTATCTTCAAATGAAAAGATGTACAAGGAGGTTCAGGTTCGTGAACCCTTGGCGGCCTTCAGGTTCAAAATCCCATGCTGGATTGTAGTGAAAAAACCTGACATAAAACATAATCTTTGGAAATCAACGTGGTTAGGTTTAGAGGCGGTCACAACTATGTCCACGGCATATGCCTGGAGTGGGATCTTGAAGGCATGCGTACTTGATACCTGTGGCGGGAGGTTCAGTCAATTGAACCTACGGAAGCTTGATTTATGTGAATTTTTGGTACCAAAGAGGTTTGTGAAATAAGGTTTCGAACTTGGAACCTGAAAGAGATCCTTGGAATACCATATGAGGTGGTATGGATACAATCATCAAGATTCAAAGGCGTGCGAGGATAGCAAGCATGTGTGGCATACGTGCATCAAGCATAAAAGGCTGGAAGATTTATTGATGGAGGCATAACGTAGGGTACGACAACCGAACCCTGGAGGTTCAAGAATAGAATTTATGGAGTCATCATCAAGAAAAAAATAACATGGTCTTTCTTGGAAGGAATTTACGAGCAATAGTCACTTCACCTATGATACCTCTTGTTTCTTACAATGAGTATGCTCATGTAAGCTTAGAGGTTCAGGGTGAAGGTTGATTAAGCCTGATTGTGGATTATATTAGGTTCCTCTTGCATTAATGGCTGCAAGGAATCGGGGGGTAGTGGATGGTATACTACCACAGATGATATCTTGAAAATGGTGAATTTTTAAGCAAAACGAATTCTCGCGCAATAAGTGGGGAAAGGTTAAGAGATTCTTGAGGTTTTGGAGCGCAAACCACTTATGTTGGAGGTTCACCCATTTGAACCCTGAAAGGCGTAATGTCATTAGACTTTCATGTAATCAAATTGGTGTACGATTGAGGAAACTACATACAGATTGGAATCCCCAATACGAAGCCTGGTGAAGCGGAGGTGTCCCAGGATGGAAGCTTGAAGCCTAGTGAAGCGGAGGTGTCCCAGGATAGAAGCTTGAAGCCTGGTGAAGCGGAGGTGTCCCAGGATGGAAGCGTGAAGCCTGGTGAAGCAGAGGTGTCCCAGGATGGAAGCGTGAAGCCTGGTGAAGCGGAGGTGTCCCAGGATGGAAGCTTGAAGCCTGGTGAAGCGAAGGTGTCCCAGGATGGAAGCGTGAAGCCTGGTGAAGCGGAGGTGTCCCAGGATGGAAGTGTGAAGCCTGGTGAAGCGGAGGTGTCCCAGGATGGAAACATGAAGCCTGGTGAAGCGGAGGTGTCCCAGGATGGAAACAAGAAGCCTGGTGAAGCGGAGGTGTCCCAGGATGGAAATATGAAGCCTGGTGAAGCGGACATGTCCCAGGATGGAAGCATGAAGCCTGGTGAAGCGGAGGTGTCCCAAGATGGAAACATGAAGCCTGGTGAAACGGAGGTGTCCCAGGGTGGAAGTATGAAGCCTGGTCGAAGCGAAGGTGTCCCAGGGTGGAAGTCTGAAGCCTGGTTGAAGCGGAGGTGTCCCAGGGTGGAAGTATGTAGCCTGGTCGAAGCGCAGGTGTCCCAGGATGGAATTATGAAGCCTGGTTGAAGCGGAGGAGTCACAGGGTGGAATTTCCCAAGATGAAAAGAAAGATAAGCGGAACTCCCAGTATGAAGCTTGGACGAAGTGGGTCTCCCAAGGTGGAATCTTCTAAGGAAAATCCCACAGTGAACTGGCAGAGGATGGACGAACCCACGACCTGATTCATTTCGAGCCTAAAATCACACAGATAGGATATAGCTGCAGCAGCTTCTTTGGGAGGATTTAGCTATAGAGGAAGCTTATTTGGAATTCATCTGTTAGTTCTGGGCTCGTTAAAATTTAGCCGCTGGTCGCAACAGTATTGATGTTCGTTCGCGGGTGCAGCTTCATTGGTTCCACATACCGACTGCAGGTTCATTGGCTTCAACTACTAGCGGCAGGGGCATTGGTTTTATTCAGAGATTTTGAAGATCTGGTATGAACTTCTTAGGTATGAACTTCCCCGGGGAGGATTGATTTGGATTTAAAGGGTATAACTGGGCGAACCCCTAGGTCTTGAACGTACCCCTAAGCAGACTACTTTGCACATGGCATATGCACGAATAAAGGTTTAAGGAGTCAAAGATTCAAGAAGAGAAAGAAGCTTTGGGCATTTGATAGAAGAGTAGCTTTTGACGATTCAACTAAACTCATCTTGACCCACTTAGAAGTAGTCTCCTCTAGAATCTGGTTTCCTGTCATCTAGAGGAACTTTGGCATATACGGGCCTGTGAAGGACTCAGTAACGGCTAAAAACTATAGAGGACTCAGTTGTAGCTCCCTTAACGGTTGTAGCTGATGCAGGTGGACCTCCCGGAATGAATCCAAATCTCAAGAGCTTATCTCGGGTTATATAATAGCCTGGCACCCTCTCCCAGCTCTGCTGATGATGTTAAGGCCCTCTTTGCTCGTGTGAGGAGGTGGTCTCTCAGGGGTGTCTTTGTTGGAATCTCTATAAGGGCCAACAACTTCTGAACTTCTAAACAAGTTTAAGATTCAAGTTGGAGAAAGTTTTACATGTCATATCGAAAGGAAACCCAATGGCTCGGGGGGTACATCAGATTTTTATGGAAGAACTTGCAAGATGGAAAGGAGGTTCTTATCTTAAGTTCGACGGAGGCAGCCCCAACCATAGGGGTTCAATGGCTGAACACTCATGATGAAAACAAAGATAATTTCTACTTTAATTCTTTTACATATTCACTATCATGCATGTTTTCTGTGCATACAAAGGAATCTTCGTAGCATCTAGCTAAAAACTTCATTAGGAACCTCATCTTTTCAAATGAATCATTATCTTCTCTCACGCATAAACATATGTTTATCTAAATGCGCTTATCACATGATTTTAAACTTGCATGGATTTATGCACAAAGGGTTATCATGACATACATATACTTATACCATGCATGGGTTTTAAAGAAATGTTTTCAAACTTGCTGGCCAAAGCTATCAAGTAGGTACCTAGGCTCGCTATATGCCCCATAATGTAACCACTTGAAAAGACATATCTACAATCAAAGAGGTTTCTATAGCCTAACCTTGGCTCCTCTTGGGATACGCATATAAGATCATCTACAGCCTATGGGTTATAGGTTCACTTTGGAAAAGTCCCATAGTTTATGGGCATGGTTTGGCAAAGTCCCATGGGTTATGGAAATGGTTTAAAAAGTCCCACGATGCTGGGCATTATAGGGGAAGCCCTGAAAATACTTAGCAATAACTTGGGGGGTTCATTGTGATAGGTTTGTGGAAATCTCTAAATATTGTGGCAAGTGTCTTGAAGAGTGCGTTCGCCAAGGCCCTACTTGAGTGCGAAAGCAACAACGGGTTTTTATACACAAAATTATTTAGACTCGCACAATCATACTTGCATCTATGCATTATATATGTGTATGCGCTATGTACATTTTATATGTGAGTTGCTTAGCTCATGCTACTAATCACCTTTTCTTTTAGTTGTCTTGATAGTCCAGGCATATGGAAGATTAAAAAGATTATTTTCAAAAGCTGGAGTTTCATAGCATTACTCACGGGGCATCTCACATGAAGACCAACTTCGCAGGGAAAAGGAACGTATCGAGGATTTGGGTTTTAATTTTCACGGAACAAGACGGGGAGCTAAGAAGTTCAGGTGACAAGGTTAGGATGATCAAGATTGAAACTGGCACGACCTACATGGTCTAAGGATTTTGGAAGACTCCATTTTAGGATTCAGAAGGGGTACGTATGTGGAAGCATTATGTTTCCTGTTTCTTACGCCGAGTTAGTTCATGTAAGCTTGGAAGCATGATGTGGAAGCTATGTATTTTTCTGAGGAAGATAAGGAAGGATTGGGCCTCGACTTATTTTGGTTCCTTTTGCATTTAATAGCTACAAGGAACCGGGGGGTAGTTGTTGTGCCCAAAATTCGCCTTGGGCTTGATTTAAGGCCCATTAAGGTTATAGGCTAATCTGTGTGGATATGGAAGAATAGGCTAGGTTAGGCATGAGTGAATGGGCCCAATATGCCTTGGAGATATACTTGAAGATGTAAATTTTCATTTGGTTCGGGGTTTATTCATTCAGGGGTTTAGGTGTCTAAACCCCATATGGGGGTATAGCTGTGCGTAAAGGCTTGAAGGGGGTTCATGCAAGTGAAGGGCTTCTAGGCAGAGGTTTTCGTACGCAACCCGGTGGACTACGGGATTTGGGCAACAACCTCCTAAATTGTAGGAGAACGGATATATATCAGCCTAACCGACTTCTGGATAACTCCATAACTTCGGGAACACGCCTTATCACTTCGTAACAGCCTATCTGAATGGATTTACATGGTGGCAACAAGATAAACACGTCAGTTGACAAGATAAATACAAGACATGTGTGATATATACACATATTGGTGGATAATTACTCGACATATACATGGTGTATGTATACATACATACGCTGCATAGCTATTATCAGGGTTCATCAGTGTCCTAAAGGAGTTAGGACTCTTCTTCATCAACAAAATAACAAACGGATCAGCATGGTCAGGAGGATAAGGCGCATCTAAACGTGGTTGGATTACAAAGAACTACATTGGACTTGATCCCATATGGATATATGGGTATGTAGGCCATTTGCAAGGGTTGGACACAATTATACATACCTCTAACACAGTTCTGGGCACCTTCTTCGATTGAGTAGGACTTATTCAGTCATAATCACCCGGAGACCTTGCAAATTCAGTCCAAATACAGCCACAAACACCCCTCGGTTCTAAGCAGTCGAACGCCGGTTGTGGCGTGCGAACCCGCTTTCGTCGCCGATTTCTAAGGATTATTCAGCGATATTCTCTCGAAGTGTTGTACCAAATTCCTCTCACAACATATATATATATATATATATATATATATACCAATTTGATTCTGGATAATAGATTAAAACAATAATAATGCAGAGAATTATACGATCTCAAGAATACTTATTCAATAATATTCCCAAAAAAATGTATAATCAAAGCGTGCCTAGAAATGTATCATGTTCGGTCTATATATACCGAATATCAAACCCAAAGTCAAAAGACAAATCCCTAAACATATGGGATAATATCAAATCAAATCTCTAGAGATTATATGATGAGCTGGTCCCTATCAACTATATATATATACACACACACGCACACATACATAAAAACCCGGGAGTCGGAGATATTTTATCTTAATACTATCATAAAAACCCAGAAATTGCCGGAGACATATTATTATGCAAATATTCTGATAAGTGCATATTTTTATTACTGCTTGAACTCGTATTTTAATAAATTATCTTGTTGCATTTCAGGAAATTTGAGAAAAAAAATAAAGAAATGGCAAAATAAAGAAATAAAGTGCAAGGAAGGACAAAAGAGGAAGAAAAAGGACTAAAAGGAAAGAAGGAAAAAGAATTAGGAGGTTGATGCACAAAGAAAATCTTAAGGAGGAAGCAAAAGACTTGGATGACTAGGATTTCTCCACCACACTCCACATGTGTATGGTGGAGATTCACCCAACAACACACCCCTTAACCCTAATTCTTATCCTATAAATACCCCCTCACCCCCATATAATCAACAACCTAGATTTTAGTGTAGTTTTAGGGTAGCATAAATTTCATTTCTTTTTCTTGTTTTGTAGTTCTAAATTTTGTAAACACTCCTTTTAAGTTTAATGCAATTTCAAGTTTTCTTTATTTTCTCGTCTTGCTCTCTCGTTTATGTTTTCTCGCTTTGGTTATTTTCGTAAATCCGATTAGTGGCAAAGTAGCGAAATGCTAACCACTTGGGGTTGAAAGTAACGATTTTTATTTTCTTGTTCTTAGTTAAAAATCGTAGTTGAGCCCCTTTAAATTTCCATTTTATTATGGGTTTCATAATTTTAATTGTAGATCTAATTTTATGTTTTATGTGTTAGTGTAAAAAAAACAAAAATTAGCTTTATTATTTTTGTTAATACGTTTTTCTGTTTAAAACCAAACCAAACCAAACATACCCAGTATATCCCGCACAGAGCAGGGTCTGGGGAGGGTGGGATGTACGCAGACCATGCCCCTACTTCTTACGATAGGGAGGCTTTTTCCGTGAAGACCCCCAGCTTAGTGCACAACAGAAAAATAGTGTGTGATATTTACATAGGCTTCAAAATTTTTTGTAAAGGTCACATTCATACCTGAGCCCATGCCTTTGATCACATGGGACTTACCTACGAGTGGGTTGTCCACTCTGATCTCGCACAGATCCCTGCGCCCATGGCTTTGGACACACTACGATGACACCTGGCCAAGCTCCCTGCAACTGCAAAACCAGAAAACAAATGACAAAAAACAACAGAACCAAGACAAAAAACGGAAAAAACAGAAAAAAGAGAACGAAAACACGGACTTCTAAGATAAAGCTAACCGAGATAACCCAACTCTGAGGCTCTCAACAACAGAACCGCTCCCTAAAAGAGAATCCACCACTCTGATCTTGCGTCTCCAAGCGCACCTGTCAGCGGTCATGTTCTCATTTAAGTTTAAGGCCTTCAAATCCAACCTAAGCTGCTCTTCCCATGACCTCCTCGGTCTGCCTCTCCTCCTCACCCCATCAACCGAAAGACTCTCGACCCTCCTCACCGGGGCTTCAGCCAGCCTCCTACGGACGTGGCCGAACCATCTCAACCTCCCTTCCCTAAATTTTACCGAAAAAGGCGCTACCTCAAGCTTGCTCCTAAAAACCACATTCGGGATTCTCTCTAACATCGTGTGCCCAGAAGACCACCGCAACATCCTCATTTCCGCCGCTTCCAACTTGCTCTCGAGTGCCTTCTTCGCCGCCCAACACTCCGAACCATATAACATCGCAGGATGGATTGCTGCTCTGTAGAATTTTCCTTTCAACTTTAACGGGACTTTCTTGTCGCACATCACTCCTGACGCTGCCCTCCACCTTAGCCATCCGGCCTTGATACGATGCGTGACATCTGCTTCAATCTCACCTTCCTTCTGGATGATCGAACCTTAATACTTGAACTTATCCGTACGAGGGACAATCTGATCTTCAATCCTAATCTCCACCCCTTCCTCGTTGTCCTCACCGCTGAAGTTACACCATAGATACTCGGTTTTAGACCGGCTAACACGCAAGCCTTGGGGCTCCAAAGTCGATCTCCATAACTCCAAGCTCTCGTTCACCTCCCCCCTCGACTCCGCCACTAACACGATATCATCAGCGAAGATCATGCACCAAGGGACGACATCTTGAATCCCTCGCGACATGACATCTAGGATAAGAGCGAAAAGAAGAGGATTGAGGGCCGACCCCTGGTGTAGCCCAATCTCAACAGGGAAAAAACGGGAGTCACCAACTGGAGTACCTCTGTTTATTTGCCTTAATTCGAAACGTGATTTTTCATTCCTTTATTTCTTTGTTCTTGTTTTAATCACAACAAATTAATACTTTCTTTCTACGTTTTTTTTCCAAACCCAGTTGTGTCTTCCCTCTCCCTTCCCTGTTTTCTCCGTCTTAACTTAAACCACACAGCCCTCTTCCCTTTTTCTTTTATTTCTCTGTTATTTTTCTTCCAAGTTCGAATTTTTATGGGTTTTTTGTTCGTTGCTTGTTTTTGAGGTTTACTGAGTTCGCTGTTTAATTGTGCTTTATTTTGCTGTTTCGATTTGTTTTCTGCGAGTTGAGTTTCGTCATTGTGTTGTATCCACTGTTGCTGTGAAGTCTTTGTAGAGTTATTGTGTTTTAGCTGAGTTAATGTTGCCGAGTTCTGCATTTTTGAGTACCTGTTTCTTTTCTCTGGCCTTGTTCTTGTGGTTGAATTGTACGTTTCTGAGTTCTAAGTGTTGAACAATCTGCGCAAAAACAAGTAAATAAATAAAATCGTGTTTGTGTGTGAATAACAGAGGGTAAAATAAGAGAAGGATACAGGAGAATAATCCTTGAGTCCAGTGCAAAAACTGTCTCCTTAAAGCTTATTTTGCCCTTACCGTAATTGTAAGAACGAAGGCTTCCCAGGATAAAACAAGGCCCCGTGAAGCAGCAAAGCAACACTCTCGGCGAACTAGAACAAAGCAAGAAATTATCACCAGGAGGAAGAGGAAGAGAAAAATGGAAGAAGGTGTGTGTTTTCGATGTGAAAAAAAACCTACGCTCTATACCGATGAATATATAGGGATCGACTAACCCTAACCCTTGTGCACTACTGTATAATTAATTAGACGCGTTAATTGATTTACACAATTAATAAGACGCGTTAATTAATCATGGCAAAGATCAATTAATTCAAATCAAATCAGAATTATAAATTCATAATCAAATCAGAATTAATTTCACAAAACAGAAAATCAATTTGAGCAGCCCGGTGGAAATTATTATTTTAGTAAAACTAGTCCGGAATTATTCGGCCCAAATTTTGCTGCATTCGTGTCCGCAGGTCGCACACGCGGAAAAGCCCGAGGCTTGCGAAGTCACGAAATCCCCCTCGAAATCCCATGATTTGCACCCCCCCTGCGCGCACGTAGGAGATGGAGCAATACATTAGTAACTCATTTTAAACACTAGGAGAGTGCTTTGCTATATAAAGCCTTAAAAGGCTCTTTATGATTTCAATGTGGGATATAAAATATCAACTTCAAATTTCCACTTTAAGGGACCAACTTTGGATAACCATATCTCATTCATCCCTTGATCGTTTTGAGTAATTTAAAGTGCGTTGGAAAGTTCTCACGGAGTAGAACACGTTCCAAGCATAACTTGTTGCGATCATGCACACAAGGCCTTCTCAAATCTTAGCTCAAAATGACTTGTCAATGTGGGGCTATAACCCACATTTTCCAACAATCCCCCACATGGATGAGATTGATGTTTCAGTAGCACACACCAGACAGACAGACACGGAGTTTGACTTGGTGATAATTTCTTCGATCAGATATAGCATACGATTGGTAGAGGTTTGCTCCTTGAACCTTCGCTTGAGTAAGCGTATCGACCTTACTGGTAGACAGTGGAGGTTTGCTCTTTGAACTGTTCGACCGTTTGTGTAAGCGATGATATACTTATCACTATATCCTTTCTGACTTGTTCAGCTCTCATGAGTATGTCCATTTTGGCCATGGAACATCGTCCTGGTTCTGCAGGAGTTTCTAAAGAATTGTGCCTCGCAATTCTCCTTCGAAGCGGCCCCACTTCTCTCCCACATAGGTGATCTTTATCTTAAAGAGTAACCCGCGTTTACTCAACCGAATTCCATGCATTCAATGCTATTGAACTCCATGTATTCGCCAAAGATCATTAAAAGCGTAAAGCTTACCCTCGTACCATACGAGTCTCACTGTTTCTTATCATAGGAACAGGCCAGGGGTTACCCCCACAGTGATTTGGTCATCATGATTTAGTTTGCCCATTTGAACCAAGTTCTTGGGACCTCCAGTCAGCAAGGTTGGGTGTCCACCATGATGCCGTTAAGCAATAGGCTTAAGGCCCATCCCTTTTGATGATTTATCAACTAGTTCTCTTGATAACCCTTTGGTTAGCGGATCCGCGATATTATCTTTTGATGGTATATAGTCAATCGTGATAATTCCGGTTGATATTAATTGTCTAATGGAACTATGTCATCGTCTTATGTGACGAGACTGTCCATTATACATCGTGCTCTGTGCTCTGCCAATGGCTGACTGACTATCACAATGCAGTCCTATTGCAGTCACAGGTTTTGGCCATCTTGGAACATCCTCCATAAATTGGCGTAAGTATTCCGCCTCTCGTGCGCATTTATCTAATGCCACAAACTCAGCTTCCATCGTGGAATGAGTTATCAATGTTTGTTTTGAGGATTTCCATGACACTGCCGCTCCGGCTAACGTAAATACATAGCCACTCGTAGACTTCAATGCCTTCTTGCTCGATATCCAGTTCGCGTCAGTATATCCTTCTAATACTGCTGGGTATCTGCCATAAAGCAGTCCATAGTCTCGAGTTCCCCTTAAGTACCTCAGTACTCTTATGATCGCTTTCCAGTGATCAGCTCCCGGATTACTTGTAAATCTACTCAACTTGCTAATTGAGTGTTAACTCGAATAACTTGTAGAAGGGGGGGGGGTTGAATACAAGTTATATAATCCTGTCTGATTTTTGCTTGATTATAAAAACAAGAATAAACGAATGAATCAAACTCTTGTTTGTATTAATAAGATCAAATACAAACTCTACCAAAGGTGTACAATACCTTTAGCAGCTGCTGACAATACAAATATCTCTCTGTTTGTTTCGAACTCTCGAATACAAACCTTATACAGAGCTATGCACACGAACTCACAACTTCGTCTTATGCCTCACACTCTTTACAATGATATTGAGAGAGTATTTATAATGCTACCTATCAACTAATAACAGAAAGATATAATCTATACATGACAATGTTCTGCCTTCTAGTCGATAGTTTCCTTCAATAGAAAACTCTTTCCTTCATAATATCTTCTTGCTTGTTCTTCAAACAACGATCCTGTTTTATAGCACTTGCCAGTTTCTGTAGCATCCATAATGACATCATCAGTAACACGACTGATATCAGGATCTGCACACTGCATCAGTATCTGATCAACCATCAGTATTGGACACGTCATCAGGATTTGCTCTCTGTTCCTGACATGTAGTCTCTGATACACTGTTCATTCCTGATTAAACTATACAGATAACTGTTTTACACATAAAACCTATATACAGTGCTAAATCCTTTATAAGATCAGGATTACAAGAAGTATAATGTGTAAATTCTATTCTTAACATCACAACTTATGAATTATTCCTAACAATCTCCCCCTATTTATGCTTTACAATCTGAAGCATAAATCTAAGTTGTGGATGTCAAAACATATAACAATACAACCAGAATAGAATTTATGAATGTAGAATTATGAAGTTAAGTACCTCCTTCACAGATGTAGACGTTTATCTAGTACTTAGAAGAAAGAATTTTAACTATTAATGCTGCTCTTCCTTTACCACTTCCTAGCTGAGATTCACCACTGTCACTCCTGGTTCTTCTTTTTACTACCATTTGTCTGATCTTTATCTCCCCCAGCTTTAGATTTATCTTTATCTCCTTCAGTCTGGTAGTGTTGTTGTTGTCTTTGAATTGTCTTTATCTCCCCCTTTTTGACATCAGCAACATTAATTCCAAGAGATTCAGAAACAGAACAAATGAGATTCATAAGAACTGCTTGATTTTCCATAATTGTGACTTGGTTATCTTCAAGTGATTGAAGTCTTGTTTGAATAGCAATTTGAGAATTCTGAATATCTTTCAAAATATCAGAATGAACTTCAATGTTGGAAGTGCTTCTAGTATCTTCAGTATCAGAATCAGAAAGAACTTTATCTTCAAGTCTTGTAGAAGAAGTTGCTTGAGTTGTATGATATTCAAGTAATAAAACCTGATTAGAAGTATCAACGTCTTCATCTTTCTGTTCTGGAACTGAAAAATGATCATCATCTCCTTCACCAGTATTCTGTGTACTAACATCTTCAAATCCTGACTCCTCCTTAGAGTGATCAGAGACTGTTGATGTCTCAATTCTAGCTGATATTGGAAGTACATACAAAGGAACACTAGGATCATTAGGATCTTCATCTGGTACATATGTATCAAGAGATTGCTTTATCCTGGCACCTCTTCTGTTAATGATTTCTGCAAGCCTCTCCTTTTGCTTCTGAGCTTTAACTTCTGGCTTTGCATTGTGATGTGCTAGGTCATTCTTCTGATACATTTTGATGAATGAATAAGTACCAGCATCCATACCCAAATTTTCAGACCAAGATTCAGGAAAAACCTGATCCCAGAAATCAAATGATGGTTTCCTAATTTTCTCTCCCTCACTATGGAGTTGATCATCCATACCCTCATTCTCACTTTGACTTTCTAAAGTCAACACTCTTTCTACCTCACCTTTTGCCTGGTCAGGAGCCAGCCGCTCAAATTGTGGATCTAAGTCCATCTTTTCAACTGTATCACTCAAATTTAGATAAGTGCTCTCATGACCTACAGAAAAATAGAGTTTAGAAGGAGTTTTTATACCTGAACTCACATGGAGAGAGGGTTCCTCATATGGCATGTGGCTTGAGGTTTTCTCCAAGGAGTGAGCTGCTATAGTCTCTGAACCCATACAATCATCTTCTTTCCTTTCAGAAACTACAGGCTCCAGTATACCACTTTCAGGTTGTTTACTAGACTCTGATGTCTTCAGTAATACTTCATTAGACACCATGGTTAGTATATCACCGTCTTTAAGTGTTGTTTGCTGAGACACACCCTCAAGGTGGATAGACTCTGACTGAACAAAATTTGTTTGATCTTCAGAAAAATCAACCAAAGTCATTCCTCCCATATCATAGGGTATCTCACTTGCATTCTCAGTCATCACAGAAGACCTTTCAACATCAGCTATCACAGCTCCTGAGTCATCCTTCCTCTGACTAGATGGTTCTTGTGTTACAGTGACTGTGATCTGATCTTTCCTACTATTCACCACTGGTGCAATAGTATCTTCTGTTGACTGCTTCCCTCTATCTACTTCCTCCAGTTGTTCACCTTGAGCTGAAGCATCTTCAATAATTACATCCTTGTCAAATAAATATGCATGAAGTGATTGAAGTGCAACATGCTTCGAGAGTCCAAATTTCTTGACTAATTGTCTTCTGACAGATACATAGAAATACATCTTCATTAAGTCAAGTCTTTGATGTAGAAGTCCATATTCATCTGGAAATAAAAGTTTTGGTACTTTTTCAACCAAAAAGTCTAGAACAGGCCTTGACAACTTCACTTTGAGAGAAATTAGTCCTATAGCCAGTCTGTATGATAATGTAGTTTCCCATGAAGAATCAATATCCAGATCTCTCTTGTCAAATACTGACATAGATGTAGCTTGATTTGTAGAAACCTGCATGATATTAGTTGGACTAGACTCTGTGTGTGTAGGTGACAATTGAATCTTTCTCCTTGTTCTCCTGATATAGTGAGCAAAAGATTTATCCTGAGAAGACTCAAGAGGTGTAGACACAGAAGTGATCTTGGGATGAGATCTTTGTTCAATAGACACAGTCTTTTGAGAGACAGTATCCAGTAACTGTTTTCCCTTTTTAAGAACTACAGCCTTTTGAGAGACTGCAGCCTGGCTGTGACTAGGTTTTTCATCTCTTTGTGCTAAAAAAGAAAGTTGAATTGCAGCCTTCAATTCTGCTCTCTCTGCAAGAGTTAAATCATCATCATCTTCACTAGAATTACTACTACTACTTGACACAACAAATCTTCTCTTCCTTACAACTGATGTCTTTTGAGAAACACCAGAGGTTGGTTTCTTTGAAACAATAGGCTGTGGATCAAAATTTGGTTCTTGAATTGTTTCAGAGACTATGATGTTTTGGGCTACTTGGGTAGACACAGGTGGGTTCTCCTCCAATTGAGATTCCTGAGCCATTTCACCACAAAAGAAAGAAGAATTGTAGATAGTATGAAGATGAGTGTTAAGAATTACCTGAAAATGATGTGGATAATGAATTGCAGGTATTTCATCTAGATTCTTTTCATTGTCCTTCTTTGTAATATCAGAGAAAATTCTCTTTTGCTGTTCATAAGAAGAAACACAATGTTCCCTACCAAATCTAGCTTCAACATCAGGAATAAAATGGTTAATAAACAATTGCATAAATCTATGATAATAAACCATTTTCCTGTTTTGATCTCTTGACCCAAGTTTAATACTCATCTGACTTAAGATAATATGACCAATGTTAATTACTCTGTCATAAAGCAAACTATAAGCAATATGTGATGTAACAGAAGTAATTTGTTGAAAAGAACTACATTTGCCAGTAAAACATTTAGCAATTTGATCAAAGTAAAAAGACCATTCCTTTCTAAGAAAAGTTCTATTCAACTGGCTCATGTTATCTAGAGGTCCACTATAACATAATTCAGACAACATAGTTCTTATATTATCATCAGATGGTACATTCTCATAACTATCAGTAACAGGTAAGCAGAGTACTGAACTAACAACAGATTCAGTAATGTCAAATAAATCTTGTCCTAAATGTAGAACAATCTTACCTGATTGACTCTGAGTAGAATCAATTACCTCAGCATTCTCCCAAGCTTGTGAAACAGCTACTTGATTAATCTGTGGAGATGCTGTCAATGCATAACTTAATGGTCCATACACCAGAAAGTCCATGATTGGATGAAAATCAGATGACACTCCTTCCTTGTTGGTAATAGCTGCAACATGATTGTTTGTCATAAAATCAAAGTCACCAAACTTGAAGGCTACTGATTTAGGTAATCTTCTCTGAGCTGCCATTTTTGATCTGAAAAGAAACTTGAAAAATTCTTGAAATGGATTAGTGATTTTGAAAACTCAAGAGTGATTTTTGCTTTAGAGAATGTAAGATTAGAGAAAGCAATTGCACGATTAGAGTTTTAAAACAAATATATTTCACAAATCTTTCAGACCACTATCCCACGTTGACACGTAGATTGACAGGTGTCAGTCCCTGAAAAATGCGGTTACCCACGATTTTTGGAAAATAAAATCCAAAATTGATTTTCATAAAATAAATCAGGGTATAAATAAGCAATACTGATCAACTTCCTTTTCATGATGACCTCTTATCAAAATAATCACAAAATGCAATGTGATTTAAAAATATGATTTTCAAATCCTGATGGTCACACATAAAATCCTGACCAATATAATCAGCGACTTAATATGGAGTTTCCACGTGGCATTTTTCTTTTATCTGAAAAAGAAAATAAACAATTAATCTGAACAGAAAATCAATTGGTTAGATATTTTCAATATTTCTTGAAACAAGAAATACAGTCTCATGCAATAATTAGCATTTGACTTCATTAAGACTTCCAAGTGACTGCTCAGCTTCTCACGTCTTCCTTTAAAAGAACCAAACGCCTTGTGCCATTCTCCATAACCTTTCAATTTCTTTTCTTCTCAACAATGATTCTCAAACCAAAAATCCCTTCAAACCCATTTTTCAGATTTTTCTTGGTCGATGAACATCCTGTTCTTGATCATCTCTTTGAACAAACGACTCTTCTCATCGAACTAATCATGAATGGATTGGTTTTCGATAATATCCAGAGGTTTCTCCTAGAACATCCATCTGTTGGATACAATCTTCCCCTAACCTCCTCAAAACTTGAGGATGAAGAATTTGGCCGAGAGTCTGAGGTTGATCTTGATGGAGATGCTATTCATTTAAGTTAGCTGCTCTCATTCAAGTCGCCCAGACAAGGAATCCAAGAGCAAACAAGACTTTCATCCCCTAATGGATTTCTTGAGATGCTCCTTGTCCTGTTCCTCAGAGTTCATATCAAAGACAAGTATAGAATAGAGATTTAGACAAAAAGATGTTGTATTTTATTTCCATGTAATGATTTCTATTAATGAAAATACAATTTCTTGTTATCTGCTTGTCTTTTGATTTCTGAATGATGTACAAATTATCAGTATGCAAATATCAAAACTTGCTAGCATAGACTTAACACATCACAGAATCAGATTACTACACAAAGTAAACGTCAGGATCTGAAACAATTTTCATAATCCTGATACTGACACAATACTGATGACGTCAGCATCCTGATAACAAATCTAATCCTGATGATTATTAACAAGTCTATCATACTGAAATTTATCAAGGCAATGTGTTATAGCTAAAACATTTAACAATCAAATATAGATCCTGACAAGAATATCAAGTCTATAAGCTAAGAACAACATACCTTGCTACTTTTGCAGATGTTAAAGATCTAAAAATTTAACATTCCTAACTCACTTACTAGTCTACTGAATGTAGTCTCATCAAGTGGTTTAGTTAGAATATCTGCAAGCTGTTTGTCAGTAGGAACAAAATGAAGTTCCACAGTACCATTCTCAATATGTTCTCTAATAAAATGATACCTGACATCAATGTGCTTAGTCCTTGAATGTTGAACTGGATTTTCTGCAATTTTAATAGCACTAGTATTATCACAAAACATAGGAATATTACTAAGTGTCATACCATAATCCATCAACTGATTTCTTATCCAAAGGAGCTGTGCACAACAACTGCCTGCTGCTATGTACTCAGCTTCTGCAGTTGAGGTTGAAACAGATTGTTGCTTCTTGCTTGCCCAAGAAATCAATCTATTTCCCAAGAATTGACATGTACCTGTAGTGCTTTTCCTGTCTATTTTACACCCTGCATAATCAGAGTCTGAATAGCCAATTAGAAAGAAATCAGATTCTCTAGGATACCACAAACCAAGATTTGGAGTTCCTTTGAGATATCTAAAAATTCTCTTCACAGCAATTAAATGAGATTCCTTAGGATCACCTTGGAATCTAGCACATAAACAGGTAGAAAACATTATATCTGGCCTACTTGCAGTTAGATATAACAAAGAGCCTATCATGCCTCTATAACTAGTATTATCCACACTCTTCCCCTTAGGATCAGAGTCTAGTTTAGTGGCTGTTGCCATGGGTGTTTTTGCAACTGCACAGTCTTGAAAGTCAAACCTTCTTAAAAGATCTTTGATATACTTCCACTACACCATTTTGTTGAGGTGTACCAGGTGCAGAAAACTGTTGAGTAATTCCATTGTCTGCACAAAACCCCTTCATTGTAGAATTCTTGAATTCTGTACCATTGTCACTCCTAAGTACTTTGACTTTGTACTCAGAGTTATTATGAATATTCTTGATGAGTTCAATGATTTGCTGAGGAGCTTCATCCTTCTTGTGTAGAAAGAACACCCATGTAAACCTTGTGAAATCATCCACCATAACTAGAGCATATCTTTTCTTGCTGATAGACATAATGTTTACTGGACCAAACAGATCAAGATGTAGCATGTGAAATGGTTCAGTAATTGAATTTTCAGTCTTGCTCTTGAAAGTGGTTCTTCTTTGCTTTCCAAACTGACATGCATCACAAAGTCCATCTTGCACAAAATTCGCCTGAGGTAGGCCTCTCACCAAATTGTATTTAACAAGTTGATTAAGCTTCTTGAAATTAAGATGTGAGAGCTTCTTGTGCCAATTCCAGCTTTCATCATTTGTTGCTTTGCTGTAGAGACATCTAACAATTCCTTTAGATGTATCACTTAAGCTGGCTTCATATATGTTACCATGCCTTTGACCAGTTAGAACAATGTCTCCATTCTGCATATTCAAGACTTTGCATCCTTCTCTGTCAAAGATTGATTTGTAACCTTTATCACCCAGTTGACTTATGCTTAAAAGAGTATGTTTCAAGCCTTCAACCAGTGCTACATTTTCTATGATGACATTCCCAAAAATAATTGAGCCATATCCCAGAGTTTCTCCTTTGTTGCCATCTCCAAAAGATATTACTGGGCCAGCTTTCCTCTCAAACTTTGTAAGCAGGGACTTCTTTCCAGTCATGTGTCCAGAGCATCCACTGTCCAAGATAATTGAATGCTTCTTTCCTGTGCCCTGCAAACAAAAAGTAACTAGTTAGAATTTTTTAGGACCCAACTTTGATTGGATCCTTTCTTACTAGATTTAGAGACAACAGATTTTGAAGATTTTGCCTTTATTTTACCTGTTGCAGAGTCAACTTTAGACTCTGATCTCACAAACTGTTTGTGACTAGGAGTTTCAGATTTCAAAGAATAATAGTCATAATACAGTTCATGATATTCTCTACACATGTAAATGGAATGAAGTAAACTACCACAATGATAACAAGCTTTTTGTGGTTGGTATTGAATTTTCTGAGTCTTGGGGAATCTGGACTCAGTTTTCCAAGAAGGTTTTTGATTGCAGTCTAGGGCCAAATGATTATGATTTCCACACTTATAGCATTTTTTCCTAGGTGCATCAGGTACATTCTTGTAATTATTCTCTTTGTTAATACCTTCTTTTCCATTCCTATTTCTCTTGATCTTGCTAGACTCTGAAAGACCATCTAATCTCTGTTTCAACTGAGACTTAGACAGAAACCCTATGTTTACATTCTTAGGTTTCTCTAACACTTTCTCATCTGAATAACTATTGTTAATTCTCTTGTGTACAACAGGGGTACCTTTTGAATCAACAAATTTAACATGATTAGGTTCAGAAACAATTTTCTTACCTTCAGATTTAGATGTGTTAGCTTCTACCTTACTATCATTATTGACAATAGCTACTTTTTCTTCTTGTCTAGCCTTATCAAAACCTAAACCATTAACCTTACCACGAATTCCACTCTCAAAGATTTCTATTGTCTTCTTACTGGAATTGTTAATGGTCTTAATCACATCTCTCTCTTCTTCTAGTTCTTTTCTGACATAGTCATAAGCCTCAAGAATTACACTATAATCATGCTTAGCTTTATCAGAACTCAACTTGTATTCTTCCATTTGAATTAATTCAGATTCAAGAAAATTATTTCTATCAACTAATTTATCATTATTAACCTTAAGTTCATCTCTTTCACAAGTAAGAATTCTAAAATTAGTCATAAGATTCTTAAACTCAGCATGGATAGATCTAATTTCATCAGAATTTAAGCTATCAAATGAATCAAGAGAGTGAAGTGATACCTTAACAGAGGATGGAGAAGTTTTCTTTGGAGATCCAGGTTTGTCTGAACTATCGGCCATCAATGCAATGTTTTCATAATCCAATTCATCTTCAGAGTCACTGGAATCAGCCCAATCCTTCTGTGTGACCATAAGTGCATTACCCTTTCCTGAATTCCTAGGCTTCTTACACTCACTAGCAAAGTGTCCAAGCTCGCTGCAGTTAAAGCACTTGATCTTGGCCTTATCAAGCTTGACAATTGTACTTTTGCTCTTGTCACTCTTCTTCTCCTCCTTCTTTTGAAAAGGTCCTTTGCTAAATCTTCTCCTGTTGAATCTGCCTTTCTTGAAGGCTTTAGCAAACATAGCAAAGAGTTCTTGCATCTCAGATTCAGAATCATTGTTGTCAGAGTCCATATCAGTAGTCTCTGACTCAGAACTTTCTTTGCTTTTCTTCTTCCTCGAATTCTTTACAGCAATATCTTCATGCTGTTCTTCTGAAAGCTTCTTTACTTCAGATTGAGCAGTAAGTGCAATAGTCTTCATCTTTCCTTCACTCCTGCTCTTCTTCTGCTGCTTGTCAAGTTCATAAGCTCTCAATTTTCCATAGACTGCCTCTAATGAAATCTCATCCAGATCATTAGCTTCCTCAATCGCAGATATCTTCTCATTGTAGAAATCAGGCAAAGCTTTCATGAACTTTGTATTCATATCCTCCAAGTCATAATATTTACCATGCATGGCCATCTCATTGATGAGTTTTGTAAACCTATCAAAGGTATCAGTAAGTGACTCACCAGACTTGGATTCAAAGTACTCATACTGTTGTATAAGTAATGTCCTCATATTCTTCCTGACAGGCTTAGTTCCTTCACAGTGAACCTTAAGATTGTCCCATATATCCTTAGCAGTTTTACAAGAGAGAACATAATTAGTGAGAACAGAATCAAGACTATTGAATAATATGTTTCTCACTTTAGCATCTTTAAGAACACTCTCCTTGTCCTTATCTGACCATTCAGATTTTGGCTTCTCTACTGTATGTTCTGGAACAACCTTACCATCAACAGTTGCTTGTCCAACGACCTTTGTTGGAACAAAAGGTCCATCTCTGATTCTGTCAAGATAATCAGGATCTGTTGCTTCCAGATGATGCAACATCTTTACTTCCCATAGAGTATATTCGTTTCTCTTGAGCATAGGAATCTTAGTATTCCCATCCTTGTAACCAGACATGATTGCAGATCTTTATGATTACTCGAAATCAACCTGCTCTGATACCAATTGTTAACTCGAATAACTTGTAGAAGGGGGGGGGGTTGAATACAAGTTATATAATCCTGTCTGATTTTTGCTTGATTATAAAAACAAGAATAAACGAATGAATCAAACTCTTGTTTGTATTAATAAGATCAAATACAAACTCTACCAAAGGTGTACAATACCTTTAGCAGCTGCTGACAATACAAATATCTCTCTGTTTGTTTCGAACTCTCGAATACAAACCTTATACAGAGCTATGCACACGAACTCACAACTTCGTCTTATGCCTCACACTCTTTACAATGATATTGAGAGAGTATTTATAATGCTACCTATCAACTAATAACAGAAAGATTTAATCTATACATGACAATGTTCTGCCTTCTAGTCGATAGTTTCCTTCAATAGAAAACTCTTTCCTTCATAATATCTTCTTGCTTGTTCTTCAAACAACGATCCTGTTTTATAGCACTTGCCAGTTTCTGTAGCATCCATAATGACATCATCAGTAACACGACTGATATCAGGATCTGCACACTGCATCAGTATCTGATCAACCATCAGTATTGGACACGTCATCAGGATTTGCTCTCTGTTCCTGACATGTAGTCTCTGATACACTGTTCATTCCTGATTAAACTATACAGATAACTGTTTTACACATAAAACCTATATACAGTGCTAAATCCTTTATAAGATCAGGATTACAAGAAGTATAATGTGTAAATTCTATTCTTAACATCACAACTTATGAATTATTCCTAACATTGAGTATGCAATGTCTGGTCTTGTACAACTCATTAAGTACATCAGACTTCCAATTATCCGTGAGTATTCCAGTTGCGAGACTCCTACACCTTTATTCTTGGATAGATGCAAAGTCACATCCACAGGTGTTCTCGCTGTCTCAACATCATCCTTGAGAAATTTCTCAAGAATTTTGTCAACATAATGCGGTTGACTTAATGCAAGACCCTCAGATGTTCTAGAAATCTGAATTCCTAGAATTACATTTGCTAGACCCATGTCTTTCATGTCAAACCTTGCCTTTAACATGTCCTTTGTAGATTTGATCACTTTATCATTGCTACCGGCAATAAGCAGATCATCTACGTATAATGTCATCACGACATAGCTATTCTCGTTATCCTTGTAATAAACACAACTATCACATTCATTGGTCTTGAAGCCATTTGGTAACATGAATTGATCAAACTTCTCATGCCACTTCATAGGTGCTTGTTTTAGTCCATATATTGATTTCACCAATTTACAGACCTTTCTCTCTTGACCAGGGACAACGAACCCTTCAGGTTGTTTCATATAGATCTCCTCATCTATATCGCCATTTAGAAAGGCAGTTTTCACATCCATTTGATGTACTTCTAATTTTCGCATTGCAGCTATAGTAAACATCATTCTTATAGATGTTATTCTCGATACTGGAGAATATGTATCAAAGTAATCAAGACCATGTTGTTGCTTGTATCCTTTGATTACAAGTCTGGCCTTGTACTTATCTATAGTGCCATCAGGTTTCAATTTCTTTTTGAAAATCCACCTGCTATCTAGTGTCTTACTTCCGGTTGGTAAGTCCACTAACTCCCACGTATGATTCTGTAAAATAGAATCAACTTCACTTTTGATGGCCTCTTTCCACATAGGTCCATCAGGTGATGACACCGCTTCCTTGTAGGTTTTCGGATCACCTTCTTCGAGCAAATAAGTCAGAAATTCTGACCCATAGGATTTCTCCTTCCTTTGTCTTTTGCTCCTTCTCACTACCCCCACATTTTCGTCTTCACCTTCATCACTCTCGTTGTCGTCTTCTAAAGACTCATGAGGTCGTTTAGACGTCGTAGGGCGCTCAATTCCAGGATTACAAGGAAATACATTCTCAAAGAATGACGCATTCCTTGACTCCAAGATCGTATTCTTTTGAATCTCAGGAATCTTCGATTCATATACAAGAAATCGATATGCAGTGCTATGTGGTGGATACCCGATGAAAATACAGTCCACCGTCTTTGGACCAATCTTTACCTTCTTAGGCACTGGGATCAGTACCTTAGCGAGGCACCCCCACACTTTCAAGTGTTTGTAACTTGTTTTCTCTTTCTTCCATATTTCATGAGGAATTTCATTCTTATTCTTGCGAATCATCCTATTTAAGAGATAATTTGCACTTAAGATGGCTTCCCCCCACATAGACTGCGGAAGTCCAGAGCTTAACAACATCGCATTCATCATTTCCTTGAGAGTGCGATTTTTCCTCTCAGCCACACCATTAGATTGTGGTGAGTATGGTGCAGTGACCTCATGGATTATACCATGTTGTGAACAGAATTCCCCGAAGGGCTCGACGTATTCACCTCCACGATCACTACGTATCGTTTTAATTTTCTCCTTTTGTTGTGTCTCAACTTCTTCCTTATAGATTTTGAATTTATCTATAGCTTCGTCTTTACTCTTAAGCAAATATACATAGCAGTATTTTGTACAATCATCCACGAATGTTATAAAATACTTGTTTCCTCCTCTAGTTAGAGCGAATTTTAAATCACATATATCACTATGTATTAAATCTAGCACTTTGGTATTTCTTTCCACACGTTTGAAAGATGATCTTGTTAATTTTGCCTCAACACAAGTTTCACACTTATGTTTTGGATCAATGTTTAATTTTGGTATGTATTCTTTTACACTTAATCGTCGTAAAGTGTCATAATTCATGTGTCCTAATCTAGCATGCCATAAATTAGGAGACTCAAGCAAGTAAGCAGAAGAATTTTTCATTTCATTATTGCCGTTGAAAGACATTACATTGAGCTTGAAAAGCCCATCAGTTACATAGCCCTTGCCTACAAACATACCACTCTTTGACAAAATTAATTTATCTGACTCTATTACAATGTGAAATCCATGCTTATTCAACAGAGAACCAGACACAAGGTTCTTGCGAATATCAGGAACATAAAGTACATTCTTCAAAGTCAGATTCTTTCCAGAGGTCATCTTCAGAATCACCGTGCCTTCCCCTTCAATAGTAGAAGTTGCTGAATTCCCCATGTAAAGCTTCTCACCAGCATCGGAAGCTTGGAGGCAAGAGAAAATCGCCTTATCAGAACAAACATGCATTGTTGCTCCAGTATCAATCCACCATTCCCTTGGATTAGAGCCAACCAGGTTCACCTCAGAGACAGTGGCACATAGGTCTATGTCAGACATATCCTTGGAAATGTCATTCACCATGTTTGCTTCCTTCTTCTTGTTAGTCTTCTTGGGCTTCCTGCACTCAGCAGACCTGTGACCCACCTTGTCACAATTGTAGCATTTTCCTTGGAATTTCGAAGGCTTCGAAACTCCTCCCTTGGGTGCCAGCTTTCCCCCTTTTCCAGAATTGGCCTTCTTGGAGCTTTGAGTGTGCTCCACCATGTTTGCCTTTTCAGTGGCAACATTGACCTTCTTCTCAGATCCCCTATTGTCTTCTTCAATGCGAAGTCTCAGAATTAAATCCTCCATAGTCATCTCCTTTCGCTTGTGCTTCAGGTAATTCTTGAAATCTTTCCAACCAGGGGGCAGCTTCTCAATCACAGCAGCAACTTGGAAAGATTCGCTTATGACCATTCCCTCAGCATGAATGTCATGAATAATCACTTGCAATTCTTGCACATGACTGACCACAGTCTTGGAGTCCATCATCTTGTATTCAAGAAAACGGCCAACAATCCACTTCTTGGCTCCAGCATCTTCGGTTTTATACTTATATTCGAGAGACTCCCATAAGTCCTTAGCTGTTGGCTTTGAGCAGTACACGTTATACAACGAGTCTGCCAGGCCATTGAGCACATAATTCCGACATATATAGTCGGCATGCTACCATGCATCAGCAGCATACACAGTCTGCACATCACTTTCAGTAGTGACCTTAGGTGCCTCCTCTTTCAGGTAGCGAGACATATTCAAAGTGGTCAGATAGAACAGCATCTTCTGCTGCCATCGCTTGAAGTTTGTACCATTAAACTTCTCCGGCTTCTCCGCATGTGCGGGAGGCATCGAAGGCACAATAGGTGCCACAGGTGTAGTAGGCATCACAGGTGCCAAGGGTGCAGCAGTCATCACAGGCAGATGTACAAACGGTGGTGTCTGTACAGCAGAAGCCTGCAACGTCTGAGGAACGAATCCACCCGAAAACTGTCCGTAGGAGCAGGGTATCTGTCCAACAGTCATTTGGAAAGGCACATGCCCCGAAGGCGCATGTCCAATCACTGGCGTACTCCCATCCAACATAACCAGTGCGTTAGGGTTCGAAAGACCCCCATCTGGTATGACCGGTGCGTTGGAGATAGCCACATTAGTTGTCACAACATCGCTTTTGTTAAGGTTTTCCATAATCTGTTACTCAAAACAAACAAACAAACAGAAGATTGTAAGAAACTGTCTCCTTAAAGCTTATTTCGCCCTTACCGTAATTGTAAGAACGAAGGCTTCCCAGGATAAAACAAGGCACAGTGAAGCAGCAAAGCAACACTCTCGGCGAACTAGAACAAGGCAAGAAATTATCACCAGGAGGAAGAGGAAGAGAAAAATGGAAGAAGGTGTGTGTTTTCGATGTGAAAAAAACCTACGCTCTATACCGATGAATATATAGGGATCGACTAACCCTAACCCTTGTGCACTACTGTATAATTAATTAGACGCGTTAATTGATTTACACAATTAATAAGATGCGTTAATTAATCATGGCAAAGATCAATTAATTCAAATCAAATCAGAATTATAAATTCATAATCAAATCAGAATTAATTTCACAAAACAGAAAATCAATTTGAGCAGCCCGGTGGAAATTATTATTTTAGCAAAACTAGTCCGGAATTATTCGGCCCAAATTTTGCTGCATTCGTGTCCGCAGGTCGCACACGCGGAAAAGCCCGAGGCTTGCGAAGTCACGAAATCCCCCTCGAAATCCCATGATTTGCACCCCCCCTGCGTGCACGTAGGAGATGGAGCAATACATTAGTAACTCATTTTAAACACTAGGAGAGTGCTTTGCTATATAAAGCCTTAAAAGGCTCTTTATGATTTCAATGTGGGATATAAAATATCAACTTCAAATTTCCACTTCAAGGGACCAACTTTGGATAACCATATCTCATTCATCCCTTGATCGTTTTGAGTAATTTAAAGTGCGTTGGAAAGTTCTCACGGAGTAGAACACGTTCCAAGCATAACTTGTTGCGATCATGCACACAAGGCCTTCTCAAATCTTAGCTCAAAATGACTTGTCAATGTCGGGCTATAACCCACATTTTCCAACACTAAGTTGATATTGACTGTGTTCTGTGTCGAGTCAGTTGCTGGCCTGATTTAGGAATTTTCGCTGCGAGATTGCTGAGTTTTGTTCCGAGTTTTGGTGTTTCGGTTTTTTTTTGGTTCTTGTTCCAGTTCGTTGCTGTTCTTGTTCGCTGTTTTTGCTGAGTTTTTTTTTCTTTGCCGAGTTGTAATGTACTGAGTCTAGTTCTTGAGTATTGTTGCTGAGTTACAGTGAGTTCGCAGTGGT
Organism: Kitagawia praeruptora; assembly: GCA_037693485.1. Classification (NCBI taxonomy): domain Eukaryota; kingdom Viridiplantae; phylum Streptophyta; class Magnoliopsida; order Apiales; family Apiaceae; genus Kitagawia; species Kitagawia praeruptora. The sequence goes on along the minus strand of CM075351.1, from coordinate 136,360,992 downwards.
CATTTGAAATGAGTTCGTTGTTGGGTTTATTCGTGGCTGGCTGAGTTGTAATCTGAGTCTGTGTTCTTCTCTTTTTGTTCAATTTGTTCGAGTTAGGGAATGTGTCTGTGTAGTGCATCCCGAGTAGCATTACTAAATTCTATTTTGATTTTTTAAATTTGCAGTCGAATTATAGGATTGTTATTTTGGTTATTCATTTTGGGTTATTGGTATTTATTCGCCTAGTTCAATTGACGAACGAGTTATGTCAATTTTTTTATTAAAAATGCCTGTTAATCAGTTAATTTTGTCTTCTTTAAAATCAGTTTTATTTAATTTCGTTAATAAACAGTTTAGAAATAGAATAATAAATTAAATTTTCTTTTAAAAATAGTTTAAATTTTCTTTTAGTATTTAAATAGGAAAATCAAAATTTCCAAAATCCAAACTTGTTCTAGTCCGTCTAAATTAGAAATTAAGGTATCGCGAAAATATTTTATTCTCTGTGGAACGAATCTTAAATATTAAAACGATAATCGTGCGCTTGCGATTTTAAATGTTTATTTTTAGCATATCATATTCATTTAAAAATATTCCAATAAATATAAATTGGATATATTTGGATTAAAAAATATCTTAAATTAAATTAATAAATATTATTTGAATATTTATAAATTAAATGAATATTCATTTGAATATTCATTTAAAATAGTTAATTGTGATTTATTATTTAAATATTTATTAAATATTCCCAAAATTATTTAAAAATCATATTAATTATTTAAAAATTTATTTAAGACTTTTAAAAACTATTTTTAATATTTTATAACCTTTAGAAAATTTATTTAAATATAATAAGGGTCCCCAATTATTATTTATAAATAAACCCGCTAGTCAAAAGTACCGTAACTGCTTTCGAACTCATCAAAACTTGGGAACCCAAGGTTTTGGGAGTAGATAAAATACTTTCTCCCTTCGCTATTTACACAAATGATTCCAAACTATGACCTACCTAGAGAGGAGGTTCAGACTTAGCTAATTTCAAGAAAACTCCGACTAACACCCAAGTCGTGTTTTAAAACGAACTCTACAAGCAAATAAAATCTTTTGACTAACGTCAACCCACACTGCGATGTTACTTCCTCAAATGCTCCTGAAATAAATTATATAATTGTCATCAGACCTATCAACGAGCTCCTTGCTTGGGGAACTTGGATTAAATTCCATTCCGGATATGGATAGGATTCTTCTAGGGATTGGAGGAAATAGGCTACGTTGTCAGGCATAGTCCACTAAAGCGTAAGAGGCTCCGTTGTCAGGCGGGGTTCGACAAAGCGTAGAAGGCTACGTTGTCAGGCGTAGTCCAACATAAGGCTCGTATGCGGTCAGGGTACAAACCCGTTTAGGGAACGACATCCTTCTACTAGTAGAGAATTTTAAGTTGCGATACAATGGTTGATCACCATGTATCGTGGCTAGCTCCAGAATAGTTCCATTCTTCCAATTGAAATTGTGCTGTAATATTGTAACGAAAGCCTAGGTGCTGAGTTACCAATAATATTGACAGTGGTTGAATAATGTGTTCCCTGTACAACATCTTGAACTGTAGGGTGTTTTGACGAAAATGATATACATATATGTATATATTTTCAAACTTGAGAAATATTGAATTGGAACCTTATAAATGGTTCGGTTTGCGTATGATGAAAAACAACTATCGTGGTAGTATCTTGAACTGCGTATTTTATAAAGCTTTCTAAAAGATTAGCAAAAGTATAGTGTATACTATTTTGCTAAGATATGAAGATTATTATTGTTATTATGAACTTAATTTGTTCATTCATATGATATCATTTTTTTAAAACTTCATGCAAGATATGGATGTTCTATCCAAATTTCAGATAGATATATTATCGAAAAATAATTGCTATACTTAATTGGTAGTGTGTAAGTTATACACTTATACCTTGAAAATGATTTGAGACTAGCCATATTATTATTCAAAACGGAAAACTTGCTGAGCATTATGTAGCTAATTTTTGTTTGATAAAAATCTTTCAGAAAGAGAAAAATTGGGTCGGTTAGCTCCGTACCAGCTGAAGAGGAGTAGAGGAATTACCCCTGGGATGATTCAATTCCGGCGAAATACTACAAAGTAAGTCTGATAGGTTTTCAACTGTTATTAGTAAGACTTGCCTTCAGGTATAGTTTGTATAAGTGAAGTTGTGTAAGATTCTGGATTGTACGGATGAATTGTAATATCTAGTGTTACTTTTGATTATCGTTTCTTATGCTCTAACTTGTATGTGTGAAAGATTGAGGTCTGGATTGGTGTATTGTTGAGTTGTAAAGTTAATACAGGCATGATATGGTTTGATAGTGATGTGACGACCTAAATCCTTAACCTCGGATTTGGGGGTGTTACAATAAGCCTAATTATTAAAATAAATAATATAATAATATAATTAATGATAATTAGCCGATTGCCTTTTTAAATTAAAAAACGTTTACTTTGTTGCCTTTTATAAACACTTAAAATATTGTATGTTTTAATCAATAATATTTCTTTTCTAATTAAAACACGTAAATTTTTAATTTAAAATATAATCTTGCAGTAATAATTAATATATACCCAAAAATAGCACACCAAATAGTCTAATCACTAACAAAATATAATAGAAATTTGTGTACAATGAATAATGACCGTTAGACTTTTAGTAAAAAATTAGAACCGTTAGTTCTAATGATTAGATATATTATAGGATTAAATTAATTTACTAAAATTTTAAGATTTGAATTTCGTCAACGACATATTTATTTTAAAATTTTATTACATTAGTTTTAAACCATGCATATCATTAATTAAATTTATATTAAATGATTTAAATTTAAATTAAATTAATTTTTTGAAAATAATGATTATATAAAAATATAACTATAACATGAAATAAAATTTATTACATATTAAAAGAAATTTATGCATCGCATGGATTATAAGATAGTACTAGCTTATAACCCGTGCGATGCACGGATTTCTTTTGATATGTAATAAATTTTATTTTATGTTAAAATTATAGTTTATATAATCATTATTTTTAATAATTTATTTTAATTTAAATTTAAATAATTTAATATAAATTTAATTAATGAAATGCATCGTTTAAAATTTATATTATAAAATTTTAAAATAAATATGTTATTGACGAAATTCGAACATTGAAATTTTAGTAAATTAATTTTATCATAAATATATCTAAATATTAGGGGGTTAAATATCAAAGTGATCACTGAAGTGAAGCCCATATATCATTTTACTCACCGATCTCAACGGAGTATCATTCGAATCACTTAAGTGATATTTATTATGACTTTAATGATTCAAATGATATCCCATTGAAATCAGTGAGTAAAATGATATATGGGTTTCACTTCAATGATGACTTTGATATTTAACCCAAATATTCCTTATGTACGGATTCCTATTATATTTCGTTAGTGATTAGAAGATATGCTGTGATTTTTTGGTATATATTAATAATTGCACGATTATATTTTAATTAGAAAATAAATATTATTAATTAGAAGATACTATATTTTTAGTGTATACAAAAGATAATGTCATCGATTAAAAATAAACGCCTTTTAATTAAAAAAAGGCAATCGGCTAATTATTATTAGTTATATTACTTTATTATTGATTTTAATAATTAGGATGACCGTGCCTAAAACCAAACTGACAAATGTCCGTGCATCGCACGGGTTTCTTTTATTATGTTATAAATTTTATTTTATTTTACAATTATGTTTTATATAATCATTATTTGTAATAATTTTTTTAATTTAAGAAACTCATATTTACGGATTATACTAAAATTTTCTTATTAGAACAATGTATACGGATTTTTAATATATTTTATTAATAATTGGAAACTGTGGTGTGATATTTTTAGGTAATTATATTAATGATTGTAAAATTAGTTTTAGATGAAAAAGGTTAATTGTTTTAATTAGAAAGAAAATATTAATTATTGGAGGATGTTGTACGATTGATGTTTTTAGGTGTTTATAAAAGGTATTATCTTCAACTAAAAGTAAATGTGAAAATGGAAATAGTTAAATATAATTATATTATATTATATTATATTATATTATTATTTAATTTAATAATTAAGATAATTAAACCGAAAATCAAATTATATATCTATACTATTATATAAAAGCCGAAACATTAAAAGTTTTGGTACCTATTTTTTGGTACCTATTTTTTGGTACCTGTTTTTTGGTACTTCGTGAATTTACTTATTTACCCTTCATTATAAAGAAAAATAAATATACCTAAAATAAATAATAACATGATATAATTAATAGTAATTAGTCGATTGCCTTTTTCACATTTACTTTTAGTTGAAGATATTACCTTTTATAAACATCTAAAAATATATACCCGAAAATATCACACCTTAATTTTTAAGAAAAATATAACACCTAAAATAAATAATAACATAATATAATTCATGGTAATTAGTCATTGTCTTTTTCACATTAACATAATAAAATTAATGATGATTAGTCGATTGCCTTTTTCACATTTACTTTTAATAGAAGATATTACCTTTTATAAATACCTAAAAAATCAATCAATCATTAATATTTCCTTTGGAATTAAAAAACGTTACCATTTTCATTTAAAACAAATCTTACAATTATTAATTGTTAAATATAATTGATGTAAATAATATCAGTGTTTAAGTGTTACAGTGATTCATCAGTGTTTAACTAGAAGCTGGAAGCGATCAGAGTTTAATTAAACTCTGACGGTTGGAAGCTCGACAGAGTTTGCTAAACTCTGTCAGGAGGAAGCGTCTACTGGTCATCAGACTTTGAAGAATTATTAAAGATAATTATGGAAGCGATATCTTTGAAGATTGGATAGCTGTCAAAGAGATCATGTTGACTAAGAAGACGTGTAGCAATCATAATTGATAACAATTGTATAGCTGATTTATAGGAGTATCAATTATCGATTGTATCGTAGCTGTATATCTTTATAAATACAGTTAGGTTAACCCTAGAAGGGTAATTGTGCAACGTATTATCATTCATTGTAATCTAAGTAGCTTTCTGTGATATTTTACATCACTGAGAGAGGAGTTTTTAATTCCAAACAGTTTTTTATTGTTCGGACGTGTCTTACTTGTTATTCTCTCATACAAACTTGATTATAATTGTGTATTCAGCCTAACAAGTGGTATCAGAGCCAATCTGTTACTCTATACAGTTTAAGATCCACACACAACTATAATCAATGGCAGAGATTCCTCCTCCATCAGGTTCAGGTTCTGAGAAGGCTCCTACTACTGTGAGTCGTTATGAGACAATTAGGGTTCCTATTCTCAGGCCAGCAGATTATGCAATTTGGAAGGTGAAGATGACTATGTTTCTGGAGGCTACAGATCCAGAATATCTTGACATAATTTATGAAGGTCCTCATAAGCCTACAAAGCTATCTGTTGCTACTGCTGGTCAAGAAGCTAAATCAGTTCCAAAGGAGAAGAAAGATCTGACTCCTGAGGATATTTCATCTATTGCTAAGGATGCAAAGGTTAGACATCTACTTCATAGTGCCTTAGATAATGTTATGTCTAACAAAGTGATTAATTGCACAACTGCCAAAGAAATCTGGGATGCCCTTGAAGTTAGATGTCAAGGAACTGCTGCTATCAAGAAAAATAGAAGGAACATACTCACACAGGAGTATGAACATTTTGAGGCTAAATGTGAAGAAACCATGACAGAAACATTTGACAGATTATGTAAGCTGCTCAATGATTTGTCATTGGTAAATAAGGAGTATGATCTAGAAGACTCAAATCTCAAATTTCTTCTTGCTCTACCTGAAAAGTGGGATGCAAAGACAACCACTATCAGAGACAATTATGATCTTGCTGATACTGAGATTGATGAAATTTATGGGCTGCTCAAAACTTATGAATTGGAAATGGAGCAGAGAAACAGGAGATCAAGCAAGAAGACAAAGTCTGTTGCTCTTAAGGTTGAAGAGAAATCCTTGAAGAAGGAAGCATCAAGTAAGAAAGCTAAGGGAAAAGCTTTGGTCATACACCCTGAGAATGGGTCATCAAATTCTGATGTTGACTCAAATACTGATGAATCATCTGACTCTGAGGATGATGAAAAAGAAATGTTGCAAATGGCTGCTTTGATGGTTAAGACCTTCAAAAAGATGGGTTTCAAGAACTTCAAGAAGGGAAACAGGTTCTCTAAAGATTCGAATTTAGACAGGAAGAATTTCAGAAAGTCTGAGAGAAAGGATACCAAATCTAGGAAGAAAGACAAGTCTGAGATTCAATGCTACAAGTGTAAGGGGATGGGTCACTATGCTCCTGAGTGCAAGAAGGGTAAAACTGAAAAAGCACTCATCACAAAAGGCAGAGATTGGACAGACACTTCAGACTCAGATGAGGATGTCAACTATGCTCTCATGGCTTCTATTGAGAATGAATCTGAAGATTCTGAAAACAAGGTACCCTTAACTACCTATGCTTATAATACTGATAATATATCTGAATTGAGAATTTATCTTAAGGCATTGCATATCAGTTATAGGGATCAGACTTTAGAGAATGAAAGAATCAAATCTGAGAATTCTGAACTTAAAGAAAGAAATTAAATTGTTGAAGAGAAACTTGTTAACATGCAACAAGTTCAGAAAGAAAGAGATGATGCTGTTTATCTAGAACAGGAGCTGCTAGGAAGATATAAGCAACTAGAATCTGAATTGGAGAAGGCAAATCACATAATTAAGACTTGGACTCATTCTGGAAAGGATACTCAAGAGGTTTTTCAGTCAGACACAGTTGGTTTAGGTTACTGTGAGGAAGATGAACTTAGGTTTCAAAATCAAGTCAAAATTAGAACACATCTTCCATCTAAAAAATTTATAACTGGAACAAGTGAACCTAAGTCTGAAATTGAAAAAGAAGTTGTTAAGGAAGAACCAGTAAAAACTTGTGTTAAACAGATCAATATTGGTTCAATGACAGATAAACAACTCAAGCATAAGCTTAAGGAGTTAAAATCTGTTAAGAAATAGAAAGTGTCTAGGAAGAATAGAAATGGAAAAGAAGGTATTACCAAAAGTAATTATCCAATGCTTGCTACTTTTGCTCCAAGAAAGACATGTCATAACTGTGGTAGTACTAATCATCTTGCTAGTTTCTGCAGGAAGAATAAAAACATTAATTCTTTACCCTCCAAGTGTGGAGTAAAGAAAGATTATGTTAGAACTAGACCACAAACTTTATGTAAACATTGTGGAAGTACTTGGCATTCTATTTATATTTGCAGGGATTATCATGCTATTTATCATAATTACTATGAACTGAAGCCCAATCTGAAATGGGTTAAAGTTAATTCTGCAAGTGTAAACTCTGAAAATGTTAGCTTAAACTCTGATAATAAGAATTCCGCTGCTAAAGCTAACAAATCTAAGAAAGGCAAAGGATCCAATCAAGTCTGGATCCTTAAATCTGACCTTCAGTGAATGTTTGTGATTGCAGGGCATCAGGGAGAGTACCCTAGTCGTGGATAGTGGATGTTCAGGACACATGACTGGAAATAAAGCCCTGCTATCAGAGTATGTGGAGAAGGCTGGCCCAAAAGTTTCCTATGGAGATGGCAACGTAGGACGTACTCTGGGATATGGCAATATCAATCTTGGAAGTGTCATTATCACAAATGTAGCTCTGGTTCCAGGACTCAAGCATGATCTGCTATCTGTGAGTCAAATCTGTGACAGAGGTTATCATGTAGATTTTCAACCTGAATACTGTGAAACTATCAGTAAATCTACAGGTAAAGTTGTTCTAGTTGGACACAGGCGCAATAATATCTATGAAATAAGTTTGTCAACAAACTCTGATGGAAAAGCTGTGTGCCTGCCAACAAGAATGTCTAGTGAAGAGAGTTGGAAGTGGCATAAGAAACTCTCTCATTTGAATCTGAACAACATCAATGAGTTGATAAGAAAGAATCTTGTAAGGGGACTCCCAAAGTCTTTATTAAATGTTGATGGCCTGTGTGATTCCTGTCAAAAGGCCAAAAAAAGGAAGTCATCTTTCAAAATCAAGTCTGAATCTTCAATTGTTGATCGTTATCATCTTCTACATGTTGATCTGTTTGGACCAGTGAATGTCTTGTCTATTGGAAGAAAGAAATATGCTTTAGTCATTGTTGATGAACACACCATACATTTGGGTGTATTTTCTAGCAAAGAAGGATGAAACTGCATTAACTCTGATGGAGCATGTAAAGCTGCTGGACAAAGGATCAAAACAAAAAGTCAAAATAATCAGGAGTGATAATGGAACTGAATTCAGGAATGCAATAATAGAGGAATTCTGCAAGAATAGAGGAGTGAAGCAAGAGTTTTCTGCACCTGGTACACCACAGCAAAATGGTGTAGTTGAAAGAAAGAACAAAACCTTGATAGAAGCTGCCAGAACTATGCTTGATGAAGCAAAATTGCCAACCTATTTCTGGGCAGAAGCAGTTCAAACTGCCTGTTTTACTCAAAATGCCACTATGATCAACAAGCATAGGAAAACACCATATGAGATGGTGAAGGAAAAGAAGCCAAACCTAAAATATTTTCATATTTTTGGGTGCAAATGCTTTATGTTGAAAACTCATCCTGAACAGTTGACCAAATTTGAGTTAAAAGCTGATGAAGGAATTTTTGTTGGCTATCCGCTGTCAACTAAGGCAATCAGAGTTTATAATCTGAGAACCAAGGTGATTATGGAGTCAATACATGTGTCATTTGATGATAAGAAAATTACTGGACTTGAAGATGTAGATGAACATGATCAACTGCACTTTGAAAATGAAGATCTAATCTCTGATGAAGTAAACTCTGATGAAGCTGAGTCGACAAACTCTGTCGAAGTAAACTCTGAACCTCTACTGGTAAACACTGAGAAACTACTCAGCCACAACCAAGGGGAGAACCAGTTGAGGGGGAGCATGAAGGATCACTTCAAAGTGATGACTCAAATACTGAAAGTGAATCAATTGAAAAATCTGGATCAAACTCTAAAAGTTCAAAATCTGACAGTTAAAACTCTGAGCAATCAAATTCAGGGGGAGCCTAAGAGAATGAAGAAAGGCAACAAGAAAATTAGGATAACATGGATCAAAATGATGGATCAAATACTGAAAGAAGCCATTTACCTTCAGCTAGGAAATGGACCAAATCTCATACACCTGATTTAATTATTGGTGATCCAGATGCAAAAGTAAGGGCAATGAGTGCAACAATAAATGAATGTCTGTTTCATGCATTCTTGTCTTAATTTGAACCAAAGAAGGTAAAAGAAGCTCTTAAAGATGCTGACTGGATAACAGCAATGCAGGAGAAGTTAAATGAATTTGAAAGAAATGAAGTTTGGACCCTTGTACCAAGACCAAAGAATAGATCTGTTGTTGGTACTAAATGGGTTTTCAGAAATAAAACTGACAGTGAGGGAGTTATTACAAGAAACAAGGCTAGACTTGTGGCAAAAGGCTATTCACAACAGGAAAGAATAGACTAATCAAAGACTAGGAAGAACCACGAACTTATCAAAAAGATAAGGGCTAAAATTCTCTAATTTTTGGTGACTAGTCAAAGACTAGGAAGACCCAGGAACTTATCAAAATGATAAGGGCTAAAATTATAGGATTTTTGGTGACTAGTCAAAGATTAGGAAGACCCAGGAACTTATCAAATTGATAAGGGCTAAAATTATAGGATTTTTGGTGACTAGTTCCAACCTTTGATTAAAAAACAAAAAAAAATTGTTAGAAGGGGGTATAAGTTAGTTCAGAGTTACTGTATATCATTTTTCTACAGAGTTTAGTATTCATCAAATATTAAGAGTTTACTATGAGAGTTTGTGCAAACAGTGTTTACTGATTTATTTTATGGATTTTATGAAAAATTAGATGCTCTAAATACTGAATTAGTTAACTCTGCTATACACACATATATTCACAACTGTGCAGTTTTTGAAAGGGTTATCGTGATAAAGTTGGAGAATTGACAAACTCTGATGAATTTTGTGTAGTACTCTAAGGTAAATTTTATTTCAGACAATTTACGTACTTGGGGTAAGAAGAGCTTTTGAAAAATGAGATAAAGAATTGCCAACTGTTACTGAGTATTAACGTGTTAAAGTGTATTGGAAATAGGAGAGAGAGAGTAGCAGTAATTATTGCTATAATTATTGAGCGTGAGAAAGTTTTATCATTGAATGTGTGCCACGTGTCCCACTCACACATTTAACAAGGATCGTGTCCCACTCACATCTGTAACTGGTTGCGTGTATTAATGATAAAGTGATTTGTTCTAATTTTAAATTACATATCTAATCATTTTACACAAACGATTCACATTTATATAGCACACCAGTATTCTCTTTCTACACAACTACTCACAATTACTTTGTTCTTTCTCTTGCACATTTTCTCAAACACCTTTCATCCATATCCTTTTCTCTGATATTTTCTTCTCTAATGGACACTAAATCTTTTAACGCACGAGGGTTAGTGTTTGTATCTAACAACTATGCAACTCCGTTGAATAATGAGAACGTTCCTGAGGCGTTTCATCTGATTCAAAACTTTTTGCGAGATTCGGAGATTGGTAGAGCACTAGTCGAACCTACAAAGCTTTCTGCTGCACAGATTGCTTCTTTCTGGCAGAACTCTACTTATGACGATGGAGGGGAGAATGGGACTCCTTCAATCATTTTCACATATGAGGAAACATAGTATGTCATTACTCCCACGACAGTCAGAGAATCTTTTGGCTTTGACACACACAATTCATATAGTGTTGTTGGTGAAGCACATCTGAAAAGGCTGTTGCAGCAAATTACGTACTCAGGCCCTTTAGATAAGTTTAGTCAAGTAAAAAGGCCACAGTTGAGGAAGGAGTGGAGTTTCTTCTTTGATTGCATCACAAGGGCATTTTCAAAGAAAATCACAAATTGGGATGCTATTCTTATTGACAGTCTTCAAATTGGGCATGCTCTTCTTTATGGAGGTAAATTTAATTTTGGTAGACTTGTCTTGATGAATATAGGTGAACGATTGTCAGAGTCTAGTACAACTGTATATTTTGCTAGATTTAGTCCATTGCTATTTTCTGCTTGTGTGCCTGGTGTTGAAATTGCTGAGGAAGACACTATTCAGGCTTTTAAGTGTCATAAGAGAGTATTCTCTGATTTGACCAAAAAGGATGAAACCAAGGGGCAACTACCTGACTTGTCTTTGCCTCTTGCTCTTCAAAACTTCCTCAATCAACCTCAAGAACCACAACAGCCTGAGCCAAACACACCTGTAAACACTGAACTCTTACAACCTCTAGACACTGAAAAACAACCTCAACCCTCTCAACCTGAAACTGCTGAGCCAAACACTGACCAAATTCAACCAACATTCACTCACACTCCAACTCAACTTCAACCTGCCATCAATGAGCAAGTTGCAACCTCTGAACAAAATCCACTACCTACATAGGCTAAACCAAAGAAGAGAGGTAGAACCAAGCACATAGCTGTAAAAAGGGTTAAAATAGCTAGAAAGGAAAGAGCAAACAAGCCTCCATCACCATCTGTTGTAGAAGAAGATTCTGCTGAAGAAGAAGTGGCAGCTGAGGTGCCTCAATCAAAGAGGAGACGGTTGATAGTTCATGAGTCTGATGAAGAGGTTAATTTTGAAGCTCCAGAGGTGATTTCTAAGGAGATACCTATTGTTGAGATGCATACTGCAGAAGAAGTTGTCAAGCCAACTGAAGATGCACAGATGATTACAGAAAACAGAGATGGTTCTACTGCTATGGATGATTTTGTTTAGACATTCATACCATTCTCTGATAACATTGAAGTTCTTATCTCACCTGTTGTTGCTCAATCTAAAGAAACTGGTGTAGTTGATCAACCTACAGTAGTACTTGATGAATCAGTAGCAACTCATACTGAGTTATTTTTTGATGCTCACCAAGTTCCTGAACAAGATGAAGAAGTTGATCAATCCACCAAGGCTGTAATCTCTGAGCCTGTGAATGAAGTTCTTGAAATTACAAAATCTGTTGCAGCTGGGGCGCAAACTGCAGAGAATGTTGCAGAGCTTACTGCTAAAAATGTTGAACCTGTAGTGGATACTGCAGAGACTGAAAATGTTGAAAATGCAAATGCTGAAGTTGCAACTGAAGGAAGTGCTGAGTCTAACTCTTCTTAGAGTATACCAGTACAAACTGATGCAAAGCAAACGGGTTTTTCTGGACCTTCACATCAACATGAAATTGAAGAAGATTATTATGCCAAGTTTTCGAAGAAATGGTATAAAGAAGATTGCATTTTTCCTACTAAAAGGGCAGCTAAGTTTGTGCAAAGAACTGCTACAACAATTTCAAATCCAGATATTCTTTCATGTCTGAAAGCAACTATTGTTCAAGTCAAGACACTGAATGAAAGGTTTGATGATTCTCAAAAATCCATCACTGATCTGAGAGCTGAAGTTGTTGCAAGAGACATGAATATGCAGAGAGATAATCAACTGAAGTTTCAGACTTTCTCCAAAACTTAAGAAACTCTACTTACAAGGCTAAGCAAAGTTGAAGAGAATTAAATGAAATTGTCTGGTAAGATTGATTCCATTGCTACCTCATTGGAATTGATAACATCTATCTTGATTCTTGATGATGTCAAAAAGGGGGGAGAGTTGCTAAGTCCAAATGCAGGCAATCTCAAACTTTGACTAAGAAGGATGGTGCTAAAGATTGAGGAGCAAATGACAGAGGAAAGGGATTAAGAGCTGATCAAGATATGAGTCTAAGATCTTGCAAGTCTTCTAAGTCAAAGTCTGATGGAATAAATACTGATGCTCATGGTACTTCAAAGACCCAGAGTTTGTTATTCAGTGATAATCCACAGACAGATGAAGAATTGGCTGCTAGATTGTTTCTTGAAGAAAATAAAGAAAGAGTTACAATTGAAGACATTCAAGTTAAGGAAAAGAGTTTACAAGAAGAACATCAAAAAGCTTTGAAGTCTGGAAAATTCAAAAAGGATAAAAAAGCTTCTAGGCCTATTCTTAAAGGCATTGTTTTTAAGGAAAATGTTGGTGCTGATCAGAGGTTACAAGTGTCTAGGAAACCAACAGAAGTAGAGGCTAAATAGAAGCTAAAAAGTATTGTTGAAGAAGGAAAGGTTTCAAAGAAAGTGAATACAACCTCTGTTGCTACACAAGTTGTACAGAAACCATTGTCTACACAGATGCAAAAGTATTTTGGAAAACCAACTACTCTTGATCAAAATCTGAAGGATCAAAGTCTGAAGACTGGAGATACAAATTTTTCACATGGCAGAGCTTATATGTCCAAACAAAGTCGAGATACATCTACTTTGGGCTCAGGAAGAGAAAAGATAGTGAATACTAGTCCTTTAGATCCTTCATCACTGGCTGTTCCAGGTCAAGGTGTTACTCAGGAGAGTTTAGACAGACTGGAATCAGTACAGTTGATTCATCAAAAGAGTTTGAAGAAATATTTTCTACTATACTTCATTGCTGATGGAACTGTGTTTAAAGTCAGTGATGATGATATTGGTTTGAAGATATGGGAAGAATTGTAATATGTTTTATATATCTTCAAAGTGAAAAACCAAAGGACTCAGCAAGCTGCTAATGTGCTAAGGAATAAGATGTTGCAAAACATGGCGATTCGTGGTGCAAAATATACAAGTGAGTATATTCCAAAGTACATAGATTATCAAGGGAAAATTGTTGAGATGAAGAAAAATTGTGCTCGATTGAAGACAGATTTGGGTATAACTATTTTAGAATTTAATCCAGAGTCAGAGAAAGCACATTTTATCAGACTAGGTAATGATATGAGGAAGAACAAAATATATTCTCTAAGATCTGCAATTTATCAGACTGGTGAACATGATCCTAAACTGAAAGAGATTAAGAAGATCATTTAGAGAGAACTCGAGAATGCAGAAAGAAGATTGCTTATAGACTATCTCAGATCAATACCAGATGTTGAGGAAATTAAGTAATTAAAGCTCTGTAAGTATTTCTTGTTTTCTGTAAATTTTGTCTAAGTAGAAGTTTAAACTCTGATTATTTATTAAACACTGCATTTGTCTATTTGTTTTGACATCATCAATTATTATTATTAACTTGTGCATTTTTGCTAATGAACAAGTTGGGGGAGATTGTTAAATATAATTGATGTGAGTAATATCGGTGTTTAAGTGTTACAGTGATTCATCAGAGTTTAAATGGAAGATGGAAGCGATCAGAGTTTAATTAAACTCTGACGGTTGGAAGCTCGATAGAGTTTGCTAAACTCTGTCAGGAGGAAGCGTATACTGGTCATCAGACTTTGAAGAATTATTGAAGATAATTATGGAAGCGATATCTTTGAAGATTAGATAGCTGTCAAAGAGATCGTGTTGACTAAGAAGAAGTGTAGCAATCATAATTGATAACAATTGTATAGCTGATTTATAGGAGTATCAATTATCGATTGTATTGTAGCTGTATATCTTTATAAATATAGTTAGGTTAACCCTAGAAGGGTAATTGTGCAACGTATTATCATTCATTGTAACCTAACCAGCTCTCTGTGATATTTTACATAACTGAGAGAGGAGTTTTTAATTCCAAACAGTTTTTGATTGTTCGAACGTGTCTTACTTGTTATTCTCTCATACAAACTTGATTATAATTGTGTATTCGGCCTAACATTAATATATACAAAAAAATATCACACCATAATTTTCTAGAAAAATAAAACACCTCAAATAAATAATAATATAATATAATTAATGATAATTAGTCGATTGTCTTTTTCACATTAACATAATAAAATTAAATGTAATTAGTCGACTGCCTTTTCACATTTAATTTTAGTTGACGATTTTAACTTTTATAAATACCTAAAAACAGATCATTAATATTTCCTTTAGAATTAAAACACGTTACCATTTTAATTTAAAAAAAATCTTACAATCATTAATATATACCCAAAAATATCACACCATAATTTTCAAGAAAAATGTAGCCCGAAAATATCACACCATATTTTTCAATTTTTAATAAAATATATTAAAAATCATATACATTGTTTATAATAAGGAAACATCAGTATAATCCGTAAACATGAGTATATTAAATTATATCAAATTAAAATTAAAAAAATTATTAAAAATAATGATTATATAAAAATATAATTGTAATATTAGATAAATTTATAACATAATACAAGAAACCTATTGGTCCCGGAGTATTGCAGAAGGGGGGTTGAATGCAATACTGATAAGATTGAATCTTTAAATCAACAACGAAGATAAAGATTATAGATTATCAGTAGATGTATGCAAGCAATAAGTGAAACAAGATTTCTCACAAAATAAATGTTTTATTTATCTTGTGTGAAATGTTGCTACAACCTAGAGAAAAATTTTTCCAGCTTCGATATCTCAAGAGATACAAGATTGCTTCATGTGCATACATACATAGAAAAAAATATGAGATGTATCTAAATAGACTAAGATACTCTGTTGTCTCTATCGCATGGGGTGTTGAGCTGCTATCATTTTCAAGTGGCAGCTCATTACAATTTACACACCCATGTGACTTTTCTAAATTGCTATACAGACAGGATAAACCTTATAAGTAAAGCAACCTAGATTCTTTCTATTTCTAGCTAATACAATTCTAGTAGATAATGATATTACATACACCTCGAATTGATCAGCCTTGTCTTGTGAATCTCTTAAGCTTCTGTCGTAGTATTTGTAGGTCTGCTACAAACGATAGTGTGTTGCAGCAAATCTGTTTCTTGAACATGTAACCTGTCACGGACTTTGATTGAGAAAAATACCCAAATCAAATAATTCAAGGTGACAGTAACCTTAACCGCAGAGTCTTCTGTCAAAAGAATATTCAGTAGTTGACAGTACGAGCTCCTGCTAATGTTGCTGTCGGAACTCCAGACTTGCTGTCAAGTGTGAGAATGTTACTGTCCCATGCTTCAGCCAATGTTGCTGTCAGATGTAGCTTTGTCATGACTTTGCAACATTTGTCTTCTTGTAACTTTACTGTCAAGAACATGACAGTAACTTTTATTCTTGCTGTCTTCTGGATGTATTCCTTGAGGCTTGAACAAATGTATGAACTTCTCCCAAATCATACAATTATTACATGACAACAATTATTCGATTACAAAGACATACTCTGGCTGTGATAGTATGTTCAACTTAGTAAAAACTAAGTATAGGGAAATATAGTTAAGTTGTCTCTATGCTATCACCCATAAATCCCAACAATCTCCCCCAATTTGTTTTTATGGACAATAACAACAAATTTACAATCAAAACATGCTGACAACTTAACTAACATAGATCAGAATAGTTGAAATACCATATCTGAAAAATGTTAAGAAAAATCTAGAACATGAAGCTTATGAATTAACTGCAAATCAATTGCTCCTATTGAATGAGCAAATCAGAGATTAACTTAGCTTGATTTTAGCAGTCTCCAGTTGTTCAGATTTTTCCTTCTATTCTGAGAGCTTCATTTCTTGCCTTCCTGAGGTCTTCAACTAAAGATTTTTCTTCTGGTGATCTGGCATCATCTTCAATGTCTTCAATGTACCCTTGAATCACTCGAGAAGGAAATACTTCAGCATCTTTTAGATCAAACCAAGTTTCAAAATCATAAGTGTAGGTTCTGAATTTCAGAATTCCTTGGATGATCTTGAACCTCCTTCCAGGAAAAGCATTCAAGGATTCTCTTCTTTTTCTGTCTAGCTTTGGATTTTCATCTCTCCTTTGATCAAATATAACCTCTAGTTCCCAAGCAACTAGCATTTCGAGCTTATGAACTGATCCAACAACTTTCCAGTAGAGATCCTTCAGTATACTGGTCCTCAGCTTATGAAAACTATTAACATAGATTTCTTGCTTATCATCCTTGATTCTCAGAGGATTATCCAGTACACAGGGCTGATAATTTGCTTTCTCACTGAATAGCCTGTTGATATTCTTGTAGCTTTCCTTCAGTCGAGCTTCTAGATCTTCAGCACTTTGTTTGGCAGATGTGGCAGGTTTGGTAGGTTGGGATGATTTAGCTTTAGCAGCCTGAGAAGCTTGTTCTGCTTCATATTGAGCCATGCCAACCCTTGTAAAAGGACGATGTGCTTCTGTAAGGCTCACATCAGGCATTGGTTCCCCATCAGAACTAACTTCTAGATCTTCATCATCATGTGCTCTCCAATCACCATACTTCTCATAAAATTCAGCATATCTTTTAGCATAGTATTCTTTGACATGCTTTAAGATACTGCTGGAAACATCTTGGTTTGTTTCCATGAGAGTGATCATCCTTTCCAGAACAAAGAAATCAATTCTTCTCCTTACCTTTACTGTTTTGCATGAAAGATCACGCGTGCCTACCACATGTGAAACTATCTCCATAGTGAAATCTGGTTCTACAGTTATGCATGTAGTTCCACAGTCCTTGAGATCATACTTGCGTACTTTGTTATTGACTGGGTCCAGTTCCACTGAGACAGATGTAATGCTCCCATCTATTGAGTTTTTCAACAGTTCAAAACTATTTACTTTTCTCTTGTCAATGGGCTTCTTTGTCAAAACTGCTCCATGCTTCTTCTTCCTTGTTGCTGCAACTGTCTTCCCTTTTATCTTGGTTGTACGACAGGCTTGTGCTCTTGTCTTTCTTCTATTAGATGTGGAATTCTTAACAAGCTTTCGTACTTTGACAGTTTTTTCAAGTTGACCCTTGACAGCATCTTTCATGACAGCATCTTTGACAGCTTCTTCTGTTTGGCTCTTGACAGCATCTTTCATTTGGGCGTCTTCAGCCATTTTGATAGAATCATTGTTGACAGTATCTTTTTCAGCATTAAAGCATTCAACTACTAATCTCAAGATACTTGCCTCCAAGGCTTCAAGAATTTTTAACTCCCCTTCATCATTGACAACATTTTTTTCAGTACTAGGAGTTTCTTGCTCTTCTTGGGCAGCATCCATCTGAGTTTGTGTTTCAACATTCTCAGAGGCTTCTCTTCTAGAACTCCTGATTTCTCCAGGTCCACCACTTCCTCCAATTTTATCCTCATCATCATCCAAAGTATCATCATAGGTGTAGCTTCCTCCTATCTTGGCATTAGCATCAGAGATCAGCTTCTTTATGATTGAGCTAATTTCCTCATCTCTTTTTGCCAATAGCCTATGAATATCCTTGACAGCTTTAACCTCATCATGGGTGATACTGGATTTAAGAAGTTTCTTCGGCACTGTCATGATTGTTTCAGTGCTTAGTCTTGAAACCTTATCCAATGGTAAGAAATCCAACCTTCTTGCTCCTGTCTTTGTGATCCTTCTGAAACACACACCATAAGGATTTTGAATCACCTCAGGGAGTTTGTCTTCAACCAACCTTTTAATTTTTGCTATCAGACTATCATTGAAGGTTGTTGAATTTCTGACTACCAATGTTCCAAGGACTTGGAGTACTCTAGCATGCAGACTTTGTAAAAGTTGCATTGTGATTAATATGGTCAAATGGTTCTTCAGATAAACTTGAACAACCCACCTTCTTTCCAAGTTGAGTCTCACAGACACTTATTACTTTGCTCTTCAGTGTTGATGCCAATTTTGTAAAAGCTCCCCCTGCTTCACTAATTGATTCATCCACCAACTTACTGAAATCTTCATCTTTGTTGTTCAAAGTACTCTCCATGTGGTCAACCATCATTAATTCTGCATCTTCAAGGGCATATTCCACTTTCATCTGACCAAGTAGTTCCAGTAGATATGTTCACATACTCAGGCATTTTGCCTTTGCCTTTACCCAGAGCATTTTGAATTTTTTTTCTCTCCATTCCTTCTGCAAATTGTGGAATGGAGCTTCGACTTCCTCAAGATTTGGCTCATTGATTTTCAGTGGTGGCAATACTATTCTTTTAAACTTTTGAGTCCCCTTTAATTGCTCCAATACTTTTTTAGATAATAACACTGCCTCACCATTTATTTCTCTTTCAATCAATTCACCATCTCCAGTTGCCTTTAGTTCTTCACCAAAGTTTCTTTCTTCTTTCTCTTGCTCCCCCTCACTTTCATTTCCATCTTCTTCCAAAACTTGCTCCCCCTCACCTGTAGCTCCACCTTGTTTCTCCTTCGCTACCAGGTTTGCTTCATTCTGATCTACCACTTTCTCTCCCTTACCCTCATTCTGATCTACCACTTTCTCCCTCTTAGTTGAGTTGGCAGCACCAAGGATAGCAAAGAATGAGAGAAGAGTTTGTTGAATATCAGCAAAACCAATAGCTACCATAGTGGACAGAGCATCAAGTTTAGCTTCAATGGATGCACATCTGCCCTCAAGGGCTTCCAACCTTAATTCAGCTTATTTAGAAGGACCACCAGTTCTCAATCTTTTTGGAGACAAAGAAAGAGACTGGGGCAAGGAGGCTATAGGATTTCTCACACGCTCACTGTTTTTCTGAGTGATCTCATCACTCCTCACAGAATGACTCTCAAGGCCTAGTGCCTTTGTGTGTGGGGTTCCCTCAATTTCACTCTGGACATACTCAAGTCCCTCACCTTTTGCTAGCTCGTTTGGCTGCCTCTCATTTTTATGCTCACCTCTCTTTTCTTTTATTTCTCATTTTCTTTTCACTCCCTCACTCATCCTAGATGCATGGGTATGAGCAGTACTTGCATGCATTTTAATTGAAGAAGTAAAAATTTTAGATTATACCTTCAAAGCAGAGATAGTCATTTGATCATCATCTGAAGCATCTTCAACAGTTACAGTATCATGACCAAGCTGTGTAGAGGTGACAGCATCTTTACCGAAAATGTTACTGTCCACAGGTGGGTTGATAGCAACTTTTGTGGTGTCTTTGACAGCAGCTGAGGCTGTGACAATAACTTCCTGAAGGTCAGTTTCTCTTTGGAGTTCGACCAAGATGTTGGCTGTTTCATTTTATGGAAGAGTACCATCTTGATCTAGCTCAGTGTTTGAGTGAGTGGTATCCATTTTACTTTGAGAAATGGGTTCTTATGGACCACTTGATGGGGGCTCGTCCATGATTTGAGATGGATGATCAAAACCTGAAGGGTTGGGACTGTCCCCTTCTCTAGGTTGTTGAGAAGAAACAATTGATGGAATAGAGAATAAAGAAGATAATGGTATAGAAGAGATTTTTGATTGTTCCACAGGGGTAACTTGTGGAACATCAAGAGTAGAAGTTTCATGACCCTCACTGTGCCCTAACTCTGTGTGCATTTCTGCAAGTGTAGGCTCCTCATGAGTGAGTACATAAGGTTGTGCTGACTCTTTACAGAATTCCTTGGGAGACAGGCCAGTTTCAATAGATACTTCTTGTTGAGAAGAAGCACCTTGGGATGTGTTTGATTCCCTTTTATCCTCCACAGCCTTTTGTGAGACTGTGGGGTGGCTGACAGTGGCTTTGCCCCTCTTAGCTCTCTTTTTCTTAGGCTCAAAAGGAACCACTGTGGGTTCACTTTCACTAACATCCTTATTTGCTGCATCATGTGCAGTTTCTCCCTCAACATTCTCAGAACTACTACCAACACCAGTTTCCAATGGTCTTTTCTTGGATTCTTGGAGAGTTGTTTTTGTGGTCTTTGGTTGTCTAGATGATCTGATAGGAATGTATGAAGTAGAATGTGGGTTAACTAAATGTGGGTCTAATTCAGCTTCATTCTCAAGGGAGAAGACAACATACCCAGAGGGTAGTGCTACATCAAGATTAGGCTCTTGATCAGCCATGTGCTTGGTGAAACAGAGTGGAATATGTGCATTTGAATTTTGTGAATTGAGTGATGTATGTGTATTTCTTTTCAAAACATTACATTCTATAGCGAGAGATGCATTATCATCAATACCACATAATGAATTCAAACACATTGTAAGAAAGCGAGGATATACATGTACCTTCCTGCTCAGAGCTGACTTGAGTTGGCTCATAAGCAACTTTCCTACATCCACTTTGTATCCATGGACAAGAGAGTGAGTGAGCTTCTTGATATAGGAGGGAATTCCATTCCAGACAGAGGTTTTGGTTGAGAAAACCTTTACCATGACATCAAAAATCATGCTCCATTCTTTCCTCAAATGCTTTCAAGAAAAACCTTTCACCAGTCGAGTACCATTCTGTTGTACCCTTTTCAAGAACATGACCAGAATACCCAATTTTTAAGAAAAACTTCTTTAGGGTTTCATCACTTGCAAGTTCCTTGTATGATTCTTTAGCTTGCAGTCCAGTTCCTAAACCTTCGTTGATGCCTTTAATTGTGAGAGTACGGGTAACTCCTTTGATTGAGCAATTTATGGTGTCATTACCTGCACCTCCTGGAACATGGGCAGTGTTCTAGAATTCTTCAAGTCTTTCTAGGTTCAAAGATGGTGTAGATGTTATAGCATGATCCAGATAGGACTTGTTGATAAAGGATACGAGTCCTTTAAAGCCTTCACCAGCAGTGAGAATACCAGCAAAGTTTGTTTGAGAAGTGGATTGTTTTGGTGCCATTTCTTGCTTTGAGCTTTGGAGAGAGATTTTAGCTTTTGAGAGAGAGAGGTTCTGTTGAAAGTTAAGTGTTTGTGTGTTTGACAGTTGCTTACATGAAAATAGTAAATGTTTTACTGAGAAAGAGAAAGTGGCAATGTCTTAGCCCATTAATCAGTCACGTGGTGTCGTGGGTAGTTACTTTTTAGTGGCTGTAAATCGTGGCGGTAAAATCCCAATTAATTCGATCCACTAATCTTGACAGTAACCTGTGCGCTGTAACAAGTTCATTAGTAATTTTGAGAGGATGACAGCAGGTTTTGCTTGACAGTAACATCGTCGCAAGAACATACTGTCATCATTAAGCAATTTATACAATTTCTTTTAAATTTCATGACAGAGACTTTTTCCATTGTGTCATCTAAGAAACTTACTATCAAGGTAGATCGTGACAACATCTTCACTTATTGACAGCAACTTAAGCCAAAATAATTTGTGTCATGAATTTTAATCGACTTTGCCTACTGCTTAAGCGAAAATTACCAAATAGCATTTTAATCGATTTAAGCCACATCCACAAACATCCATACACACAAGCAAACAAGTAAACAGATAACCATTCACAGATAGTTGAGAGTAAAAGAGAAGAACAGCATGCAACACACTGGGAAGTTGAAACGATGAACTTTTATTAAAAAAAACTTAAAAACAATACATAATAGTTCTTAAGAACTAAACATCATTTCTTATTAACCTCATTAAGAGCTTCTACTAGCAGCTGTTCGACAACTTTCTCGATCTCTTTCTCCTCAATGATCCCTTTAGCATCTAGATAAGCTTGAAGCTTATCGAAGAATGGATCAAGGGGATGCTCAGCAGCGACCTCCTTATGTGGTTTTGGCACTTCTGATGTAGACATATCTTCAGCCTTCCTCTTACTCATAATACCTCTAGAGTTCTTAGTGTGTTAAGTGAGAACTAAGGGTTTGACCTCAGTCTTATTTATAACACATTAAGTGACTCTACAGCTTCCAACTGCCTCTTTTTAATGAAGTAATTAACATTAAATTAAAAAGACTGACAAATACCCGGGGTCATTTCAAATGACACGAATACTTATCACTAGCAAGCGTATGAAATAAGTTAATGTCACGTGACTACTCATTACATAAATTA
The DNA here is from genome assembly GCA_037693485.1 of Kitagawia praeruptora. NCBI lineage: Eukaryota > Viridiplantae > Streptophyta > Magnoliopsida > Apiales > Apiaceae > Kitagawia > Kitagawia praeruptora. The sequence continues at coordinate 136,338,206 of CM075351.1, read as the reverse complement.
AAACAAGCATGTGATTTGAATTTAGCATAGTCATAGCAAACATGCTGTCAAATAAACAAGTAGCATATAAGATAGTAACTTCTCATGACAGTAACACTGAAAGCTACGGTCACAAGATGCAATTTAACCACATTGAAAATGTAAAAACTAGTAAGTTAACATACAATATTTAGCATTCCCAATTCACTTACCAACCTGTTGAAGGTTGCTTCATCGAGTGGCTTCGTAAAAATGTCTGCGAGTTGCTTTTCTGTTGGAACATAAATCAGCTTCACAGTTCCCTTTTCAACATGCTCTCTTAGGAAATGATGTCTGATATCAATGTGATTTGTCCTGGAGTGTTGAACCGGATTGTCTGAGATGGCTATGGCACTAGTGTTATCACAATAAATAGGAATATTAGACAACTCTAAACCATAATCCATTAGCTTATTTTTCATCCAAAGAATTTGAGCACAGCAACTTCCAGCTACAATGTATTCAGCTTCTGTAGTTGAAGTAGACACAGAATGCTGCTTCTTGCTAAACCATGACACTAATCTTCCACCAAGAAATTGACAGCTTCCTATTGTACTTTTCCTGTCAATTTTCATCCAGCATAGCCTGAATCCGAATAACGAATCAAGTCAAATCCAGTATCTTTAGGATACCAAAGGCCTAAGTTTGGAGTGCCTTTTAGATATCTAAAGATTCTCTTGATTGCTACTAAGTGTGATTCTTTTGGATCAGCTTGAAACCTTGCACAGAGACATGTAGCAAACATAATGTCTGGTCTACTAGCAGTTAGATACAGCAACGATCCCACCATGCCTCTGTAGGTACCAGAATCCACTTTCTTTCCTTTAGGATCCAAATCCAGTTTAGGTGTCTTGGCAGGTGATGCATCTTCCATGTTGAACTTTTTGAGAAGTTCTTTGACATATTTTGATTGGCTTATGAAGATGCCATCATCCTTTTGATGAACTTGTAGACCTAGGAAAAATGATAGTTCTCCCATCATGCTCATATCATATTTGCTCTTCATAAGAGATGAAAACTTTTCACACAGCTTCTCATTTGTAGAACCAAAGATTATGTCATCAACATAAATCTGAACCAGAATGATGTCCTTGCCATGGTGCTTGTAGAACAGTGTCTTGTCCACCACACCTCTTGTAAATTGATTATCAATGAGAAAAGTAGAGGGTGTTTCATACCAAGCTCTGGGGGCTTGCTTCAATCCACAGAGTGCTTTGAACAGCTTGTAGACAAAGTCATACAACTCAGCCTCCTCAAATCCAGGTGGCTGTTTAACATACACTTCCTTTTCTAGTTCTCCATTAAGAAAGGCACTTTTGATATCCATTTGGAACACCTTGAAGTTACAGTGTGTAGCATAGGCTAAAAATATTCGAATAGCTTCAAGTCTGGCAACAGGTGCAAATGTTTCATCATAATCGATCCCTTCCTGTTGATAGTAACCTTTAGCTACTAGCCTTGCCTTGTTTCTTGTCACATTTCCACTTTCATCCAACTTGTTTCTGAAAACCCACCTTGTGTCAACTACTGACTTTCCTTTAGGTCTAAGGACCAGCTTCCAAACATTGTTTCTCTCAAATTGGTTGAGCTCTTCTTGCATGGCTATCACCCAATCTGAATCCAACAATGCTTCATTAATTTATTTTGGCTCGGTTTGAGATAGAAAACATGAGAACATGCTGTCAGCAGAAACATTTCTCCATGTCCTTATACCAGTAGTGGGATCACCAATGATTAGATTGCTAGTGTGATCTCTGTTCCACTTAGTGGTTCTAGGCAAGCTTCTTTCTTGATCTGCTTGATCATTTCCTCTTTGAGGGGTTGATTCTCCACCATTGATGTTTTCTCCTTCATGTTCTTCAACATCTCCAAAATCATTCTCATTCTGATGATTAGCTGATATAGTTTGAGATTGAGCTGGAGTTTGAGTAGCATCATTGGTGTTGACAGCATTTCTTTCAAACTCAATGTCCTAAGTACAAGTAGGTTCATCAGCAACAATTTCTTCTTCTTCCAAATACCCTTGATTTTCAAATCTAAGAGGCTCCATTTGACCATCCTCTTGCAATCCTGGGAACTTGGTTTCATCAAATGTGACATCTACACTTTCTTCAATGATTTTGTGATTAATGACATAGACTCTATAGGCAGTCCTTTCCAATCCATATCCCATGAAAATGCCTTCATAAGCTTTAGCATCAAATTTTCCTTTCCTTTCATGATTGTCAATCATCATGAAACACTTACTCCCAAATAAATGAAAATATTTGACAGTAGGTTTCTTTCCTGTTAACAGATAGTAAGGAGTGTTTCCATGAGTCTTGTTGATCAAGGTTCTGTTCTGTGTGTAGCAAGCTGTGTCAATAGCTTCTATCCAGAAATATGTTGGTTATTTGGAATCATTCAACATAGTTCTCGCAGCTTCAAAGAGAGTTTTGTTCTTCCTTTCTACAACTCCATTTTGTTGTGGTGTCCTGTGATAGAATGTATATTTATATATATTTTACATGATTATATTCATCATATTTATTGTATTTTGCATTTAATTGGATTTTTATTTAATAGATTTTAATGTTTTATTGTAGGAAGCAAGGAAATTCTAAACTTGGAAGGATTGGAGAATAAAGAGCTTAATTTGGAGATTTATTAGAAGGAAATTCGGATTTGTTGGGCTGCACACTTCACTGTTTGGACCATATCTCGAGTTCTAGAAGTCAGAATTTGGGCGATTCAACAGCCCACGCGAAGATAATTAAATTATCTATCATTCTAAGATGGTCCAGATGTTATATTATGTTAGGAATAATTCATAAGTTGTGATGTTAAGAATAGAATTTACACATTATACTTCTTGTAATCCTGATCTTATAAAGGATTTAGCACTTTATATAGGATTTATGTGTAAGACAATTATCTGTATAGTTTAGTCAGGAATGAACAGTGTATCGGAGACTACATGTCAGGAACAAAGAGCAAATCCTGATGACGGTCTAATACTGATGATGATCAGATACTGATGCAAGATGAAATCCTGATATCAGTCTTGTTACTGATGATGTCATTATGGATGCTACAGAAACTGACAAGTGCTATAAAACAGGATCGTTGTTTGAAGAACAAGCAAGAAGATATTATGAAGGAAAGAGTTTTCTATTGATGGAAACTATCGACTAGAAGGCAGAACATTGTCATGTATAGATTATATCTTTCTGTTATTAGTTGATAGGTAGCATTATAAATACTCTCTCAATATCATTGTAAAAAGAGTCGAACAAGCGTGTGTTGTGAGTTCGTGTGCGTAGCTCTGTATAAGGTTTGTATTCAAGAGTTCGAAACAAACAGAGAGAGAGATTTTTATTGTCAGCAGCTGCTAAAGGTATTGTACACCTTTGGTAGAGTTTGTATTTGATCTTATTAATACAAACAGAGTTTGATTCATTCGTTTATTCTTGTTCATATAATCAAGCAAAAATCAGACACGATTATATAACTTGTATTCAATCCCCCCTTCTACAAGTTATTCGAGTTAACAATTGGTATCAGAGCAGGTTGATTTCGAATAATCATAAAGATCTGCAATCATGTCTGGTTACAAGGATGGGAATACTAAAATTCCTTTGCTCAATAGAAACGAATATACTCTATGGGAAGTAAAGATGTTGCATCATCTGGAAGCAACAGATCCTGATTATCTTGACAGAATCAGAGATGGACCTTTTGTTCCAACAAAAGTCGTTGGACAAGCAACTGTTGATGGTATGGTTGTTCCAGAACATACAGCAGAGAAGCCAAAATCTGAATGGTCAGATAAAGACAAGGAGAATGTTCTTAAAGATGCTAAAGTGAGAAACATATTATTCAACAGTCTTGATTCTGTTCTCACTAACTATGTTCTCTCTTGTAAAACTGCTAAGGATATATGGGACAATCTTAAGGTTCACTGTGAAGGAACTAAGCCTGTCAGGAAGAATATGAGGACATTACTTATAAAACAGTATGAGTACTTTGAATCCAAGTCTGGTGAGTCACTTACTGATACCTTTGATAGGTTTACAAAACTCATCAATGAGATGGCCATGCATGGTAAATATTATAACTTGGAGGATATGAATACAAAGTTCATGAAAGCTTTGCCTGATTTCTACAATGAGAAGATATCTGCGATTGAGGAAGCTAATGATCTGGATGAGATTTCATTAGAGGCAGTATATGGAAAATTGAGAGCTTATGAACTTGACAAGCAACAGAAGAAGAGCAGGAGTGAAGGAAAGATGAAGACTATTGCGCTTACTGCTCAATCTGAAGTAAAGAAGCTTCCTGAAGAACAGCTTGAAGAGATTGCTGTAAAGAATTCAAGGAAGAAGAAAAGCAAAGAAAGTTATGAGTCAGAGACTACTGATATGGACTCTGACAACAATGATTCTGAATCTGAGATGCAGGAACTCTTTGCTATGTTTGCTAAAGCTTTCAAGAAAGGAAAATTCAACAGAAAAAGATTTAGCAAAGGACCTTTTCAAAAGAAGGAGGAGAAGAAGAGTGACAAAGGCAAAAGTACAATTGTCAAGCTTGATAAGGCCAAGATCAAGTGCTTTAACTGCAGCGAGCTTGGACACTTTGGTAGTGTAAGAACCCAGATTTTTTATAGAATTAAAACTTTTTAGTATGTAATAATATGGGAATGAATAGTGGTTATGACTGCGATGTAACGAATGTCTATTAAATGAATGGAATGGATTTGAATTCAATTATTTACATGTCATGCAGAATACTTTTGGTTGACGGCATAGGTAAGAATGATCTATCTCCTAAGGATATAAGTATATTACTTCAAGTAAGATTATTCTTGTGTCATCCAAATCAATATCTATTATAAGTCCAGCGGTTCCGTAAAAAGGTTAAGAAGCACTCGAGAGTGAACCAGGTTCATTTTCCTAATTATAGGAATTAAATAAAAATAAGTGATGAATAGTGATTTTGGTGGAATTTGGAATATTATTATAATAATGTTATACTCGGTATTCGGAACGGATTTCTGAGTTCGTATTAGTGATCCAGGAAGAAAATAAGTGTATGTAAAAGCTGTCGGATTCAGAAAAAGAGCACTTTTATTTTCTCCGAGATTTCCCTGGACACTGCAAGACTTAAGGAGTTATAAAAGGGAATTAAGGAATTTAAATTCGAGAAGTATTAAGTAAGATGAAGAATAGTATTAGAAATATTAAGAAGGTTTTCGGTAAAACCCTAACTAGAAACGAATGAGTTATTCCCTCGAACGATCAACGAACAAGCAAGGAAATTGAGTAATACCCGGACAAAGGAACGAATAAATAACCAAGAGACAAACAAGTGCAATTGGTGGGAAAAGGAGAAACCCAAGTAACATCCTTATAAGTCAACTACAAGATGAGTGGTGTAATTGCATTCTTGCAAAAATGGAGTTGTTTGTTGTAGTGCCAACACTTGGCCCAATGAGGAAGCAACAAGTGGCACCATTGGATTGCCAACAACACATTAAAAGAGATGCATCCATTATATATGCAAGGGTTATACATGTATTAGCCATAAATCACCAAAACAAAACAAACCACCACCATTTCTCTCCATTTCTTCATAAAAATCTGCCCATTCTTAGCTAATTGGAAGTCCAACTTCCAACCATCACTTGTTCTTAAAATTTTTATGGTAAGTACTACATATCATGGTAATGATCTCCTAGAAATTTCAGCTTCAAATTCATCTTTTATCATTTTCAAATAAATCATCAAAGATGATGATGAATAGTGTTCTTCATAAACTAACTTTTATTTCTTGATTTCTTTTGATTATTCAAGCTATACTAAGGCTAGATAAGGGCTAAACAAGGCTTGATAAGTTCATACATACACCAAGGAAGGTATACCACTCTTGAAAACCAAGCTCTTAGTTTAAGTTTTGGTATTTTAGATGAGTTATATGGATTTAATGCATGTTTAGGACCTTAAGATTATGATTGGGATTTATTAAATGTGAAATTAGTTTAGATGAACGGAAAGACATTGCTTGGTCTTAGTTCATGGTTGAATAACATGTATATGTTGTTTGGAGTGGAAACTATGATTATTGGATGGTTTGAAATTTGGAAATCATGTAAACATAGCCGTCGTAATGCCCGATTGTCGTTAGCCTTAAGAAACCGTGATTAGCAGTAGCATGAACACACTGTCCAGTCTCGGATTTTGCCATGAAAGGCTAGATTATGTTATAAGCTTCGTTTTGATATAAAGATCGCATGAAACGGACTTACGGTTTAGGAGTTATGATTAAATTCGTAAAAGTGGTTCGGAACCGTAATCAAAAGTTCGTAACCGAAATTGGATCCCTTTAATATTGCGAAATCAGTGGCGAATCTTAATAATTAAATAATAGAGATAAAAAGGAAGGTGTGGGAGAAGACCTCATGTAAAAAGGATTGTTTTACGATTTTATAAAAATGTTCGAATCATGGTTAAGTACGAAAGTACCCCTAAAAAGTATACTTGGTTATAACATCGGTAAACCACTTAGAAAATGATCGATAAATATCGAGGTCTAATCTTTCGACTTTAAAACTTATACGATTTAAATACTTACCATATGTAAGTGTAATGTCATGCTTTAGTAACGAACAAGTATCGGGTAATAAAAGCAATAATAAGAGTGAATTAGAGGGGTACAACGAAACGACTTGAAAACGTGTTTCGATTTAAGTTAAGTTTATACTTAACCTTTTGAAAGGTGTTAAGTGATTAATCCCGAATGCCTTGGCTATTTATAGATCATCAGGCCGACCCGGGACACGCTACCACTACCCCTACTCGTACTCGATTTCCAGGCAAGTTTTCAAACCTTTTTAAAGGCTGTTGTTGTGAATATATATATATATATATATGATTTCTGTTATACATATGCCATAGCATGCATGCCTATTTTCAAGTTATATTGTGATACTTGTTCCCTGATTTATTGTTGGCTTATAAGCTAGATAGATATATATCAGTTATAAGCCGGAAATTATTTAGACCCTTAAACGAAGGGCAGTGAATCTCATTCTTTGATTATAGACCGGGAGTCGATAATTCTTGATATATATAGATATTATTTTCAGAGGAAAATAATTAAGTAAATATTTCCCATTTATTATCTGGCGAATATTATTGAGATATTCCGTTGAGATTATTTGATAAATATTATTCGGATTATCCATCAGATGTTTATTTATTCGAGGAATATTATATATTTAATATTCATCTAAAGTCGATTAAATATTCGAATATTATTCGAACCCTCAGTTAAGTTATTTGCTTAAAGAATATTCATTCTTATTTAGTCGATAAATATTATTTTGAATATTCATTCAAGTTTATTTATTTAATGAATATTATTTTAATATTCATTCGAGCCTTATTTATTTAAATGAATATTAATTCGAATATTCATTCAATCTCTATTTATTTTATAAATATCAGTTGAACATTGATTCGAACTCCATTTTTTCGATAAATATTACTTTGAATATTCCCTTGAGATAAGGAATATTATCTTCGACCTTTATTTAAATTCGATTCAATTATTGAACATAATTTCAAATATTCATTCGATAATCATTTCTTCGCTAAATATTATTAAGTTGAATATTCATTATTTATTCAATGAATATTGTCCCAAATATTAAGTCGATAATTATTCCATCAATATGTACCCTTCTTGAGTTGAATATTCACTATTGATTCAATAAATATCATCTCCAATGTCCATCTGACGGTTACTCCATCAATAAACATTGTTATTGATTTGAATATTCATTATTTGTTCAATGAATATTATTCTGAACATTTATTCAAAGATTATTCCGAGCAACCCTTTTTCAATATCTGTGACTGAATAAATATTCTTGGAATATTTATTTAATTCTTCTAACTCGTTTCAAAGATACTTGGTTTCATTCACATAGTATCATCAACCCTCGAATGTTATATATATTATTTTAGAGTCCTATTATTATTATTATTATTATCAAGGAAGGTTCTCAGTAATTCCATTCTTCCTTCGATTCGAATATAAGGGAACCTGACTTGAAGAATGTTATTTATCTTGTGACTGCCCGGTCATAAATTATTCATTTCGTTCGCAACTTGGTTGCTATTATTCATGGAATTGTGTAAACCCACTCATTATTCAAGGGGTAAGAATGTTGGAACAAGTTGGTATCCATTAACAAGCAGCGGCTTGGGAAATATTGGTGAATTTTCCTTTCCAATTAGATACGATTACTTTGTGGAGTCTTAGCAACAAGTGTTATACTTGGGGAAAGGGAGACGAACTTTACGTTTCAAGTTATGGATGTGAAATGAACTAGGAGATGCGTAAGTGACCCAGTGGCGCCGGTCCAGCAAATGGCCCAACCGTTGGCCGAGGGGGTTCCAGAGGGCGGTAGACAAGTAAATCCATCGGTGCTTCCTTCTACATGTAGTAAACAAGAGGTGGGGAGCATAACATGCGACTGATCATCGTGTATATGCTATGTCTCCTGGCGCGTCAAACTCCAGTATTAGTTCATCACTCAATGTGGAAATTTTCTGCAACACCATCATAGTTGGTAGAATTGAAAAGTATTTTAAACTGGAATTGCAATATCATTCTGCAAGTTCCTATTTTTATGAAAATGATGCTATCTTGCTGATTTTGGCATAGCATATGCTTCCACAAAATATATATCTGTTGAGTTACCTTGTAACTTTATCCTTTATATCAAATTGGCAATATTTTCTCTAATGCATGGCATATGATTTCAAAACATATCTTTGAACTGTCTTATATATTACTACTCAGTTATATATTGTTGGTGGGTTGTTGCTCACCCTTGCTTATTTATTATGTCACAACAACAGCTAGGTCACATGGCCCGCGTCAGGCGCACTCGGCGCAAGCAGGATACCCGCCCCACAGGGCTACCCGTTGATATCATTGCTGCCATTACTAAGGTAGCATAGATCAGTAGCCTTTGATTACCAGTTTAATTATGTATCAATAATGATTAATCAACGGCAGAACTTTTAAACTTATGATGTTATCCTTTTGGCTTGTAATAACTTTTATTCGTAAACCAGTAATGCAAGACTTATTTCAATTTCATCTCTGGGACTATAACTGTGTGTGTGTGAGTGGTTATTATTGTGGGGTCACAGCAGGTGATTTATTTATTGTGGACTCAAGTAAAGTATTAATCATGGAAAATAAGACCGTAACGACCCAATCCCGGACCCCGGATCTGGGGGTGTTACAGAAATGGTATCAGAGAGAGAGAGTTATAAATCCCAAGAGATGATGCGACGCTATACAATAATAAATTCACTAAGATAATAAGAACTCTTGCCAAGTTCACCTAAAACCCGTATGGGAACTTTTAAGTATCATGATAGTAATATAATTCATCATTGTGTAGGCGAGCGACATCTCCGATCCGGAGGAGTATGAGAGACAACACGATGAGGCGATCCAGGCCGCCGAGGGCTCGGCGATGATAGAGACAGATACTGATGTTGTTGAGTCAGAGGAGGAGGACCCTGAGGTCCAGGTTGATGCTGATACTGATGTTGTTGAGTCAGAGGAGGAGGACCCTGAGGTCCAGGTTGATGCTGATGTCATTGAGTCTGAGGAGGAGGAGGACCCGGAGGAGGTCCAGGCAGGGCAGGACGTTGAGTTAGTTGATGAGGGTGCCGAGGGAGATGTTGATGAGCCCATGGCTGATGTTGTAGGGGGTTCCGGACTTCATGTGCCACCCCTCTCTGATGAGAGAGCCCCTACCCCGCCACCACCACCTATGAGCCCATTGTTAGATGAGTTTGAGGCATTGACCCCAGAGCCACAGCAGGCAGAGGCTTCCCTTCCAGCAGATCCAGCCCCTCCACCCCATGGTCCGACAGGGGACGTCCCAGCATGTTTTCACCACTATGTTATGGGCAGACTTACTTCTGAGGTAGCCGTGGCTGAGGCCAGGCTGGCAGAGTCCCGTAGAGAGCTAGCCGCAGAGAGAGAGGCCCGGTTGAGGCATCTGGGTGGTAAGCGAGCCAGAGCTAGAGATATGTATAGGCAGGTGACCGGCATAGAGCTGAGGGCCCGTGTGAGGGTGCGACGGTTACCCAGTGATGGACATGGCATGGTATCCAGGGCTTATGCAGAGGAGATATTCCGCCTTGCTATGAGGAGGGTTCTAGATTTGGCCCGCCGCCGTGGCTGACTGCAGTGTTAGTGATGTATTGGTCTAGTTGTCTAGTCTTGTACGGTCATAGTAGTGCCGATTTTTGGTAGGGATAGTTTCAGCTTGTAGTTCCCTGTTGCAGACTAGACAGATAGACAGCTTATCTCACTTTTGACTAGTTATTATTCGGATGGTTGTATTTCCTTAAAACTGTTGTTGTATGTCGGATATTGTACCGTTTGGTACTTGGTATATATTTATTTCCCTTTTTCAGTCATTTCAGTTTTCTTATGACGCGATCACTAGTTTGTTATATTATATCTGCCCGTACTGCTTTCGACTAAAACTGCCATGATATATAGAACTGTGGGATCCTAAATCCATCTATACATCGATATTGTGAGGAAAACCCTCTAAAAAAGGTGAATAAACCTAATGTATATTGTCCAAATTTTCAGTAAAATGCCTCCGAGAAGAATGGGTACTAGGGCTAACCCTCACGAATCTACTGACCAAGAAAGTCACAATCAACATGAGGAAAATTTTGAGTATAATGAAGAACAGGATCAGGACTATAATGAGCAGGAGGATTCCCATTATGGGATGGGGGATGAAACTTTCTATACTGCAGAGTTTGAAGAGGAAATAGAAGAAGGGGAAACTGAAGTCGAACATCAGGGGGAGAACCAGGGCGGAAACCCCATGGGACAATTTATGGATCTGCTCAGGCAGAATTTGAACCAACATCCCCAACCACCCCAAGGAAATAACACCACTGTGGCCAATTCTTTTAGGGCCTTCAAGTCCCTCAAACCCCCAGAGTTTCACGGATCGGCTGACCCCGTAGAGGCAAGGGCCTGGGTCAAGGAAATGGAGAAATCTTTCGAGATTCTGAGTATTGGGGAAGCCCAAAAGACTGTCTTTGCTACCTACTTGCTAAAAGGTGAGGCCAACTATTGGGGGGAAGCTAAGAGGAATATGGAGACCGATGCTATTGTAACCTGGGATAGGTTTAAACAATTGTTTCTAGAGAAGTATTTCCCAAAGTTTATGAAAACCCAGATGGAGCTTAAGTTTCTAGAGCTAAAGCAGAACAACTTGTCGGTGGTCGATTATGAAGCCAAGTTTATTGAGTTATCAAGGTTTGTGCCGGAATTTGTAGATACTGAGGAAAAGAGGGCTAACAGGTTTCAGCAGGGGTTGAAACAATGGATTCAGAATCGAGTGGCAGTTTTAGAGATTAATAATTATGCCACCTTGGTGCAAAAGGTGACCATTGTGGAAGCAGGTAGTGATCAGGCACAGAGAGAAAGAGAAAAAGGGGGATTAAAGAGAAAGCATGCCAGTATGGGCGGAGGTTCCGCAGGAGGAAGACCCCCGAATAGGTTCAATCGAGGAGCAGTATCCCTACCTGGGAGGAATGTTGAGTTTAAACCATCTGTGAGTGCAACTGTGAGCCAGGGCGGCCAGCAGTTAGGAATGTCTCGTTCTCACTACCAGCATGCACAACTTGTGGGAAAAGGCACCATGGAGTATGCAATCAGAAGCAGTCCGTCTGTTATAAGTGTGGACGAGTGGGTCACTACTCCAACAGGTGTACCGCGGTTAATCCTACTGATAGTAAGAACAATACCTGTTTCCAGTGTGGACGTCCAGGGCACATGAGGAAGGACTGCCCAATGAACAAACCAGCAACCTCAGGGGCAAGCAAAGCTGCCTCCAACAGGCCACCAACTGCTAGAACTTTTAACATGACAGTGCAAGATGCCGTGAGGAACACGAATGTGATAGCAGGTACATTTTCCCTCAATTCAGTCAGTGCAAATGTTTTATTTGATTCTGGGGCAACTAAGTCTTTTATATCTAGAGATTTTGCACATAAATTGAAACTTAAAACTCAACCACTAAGGGAGTCTTTGCAAGTAGAGATAGCTAATCAGGAAGTCGTTCCAGTTAATCAGATTCACCCCGATTGCAAAATAGAAATAGGAGGACGATCCTTCTGTGTTGATTTGATCCCTTTTAAGCTAGGGGAATTCGATGTTATTTTGGGAATGGACTGGTTGTCTCGTAATAATGCGCAAATAGATTGTAAAGGGAAAAAGGTTAAGTTGAAAACCCCAGGAAAGAAGGAAATAGTGTTTAAAGGGTTACGACAGACCCAGACCATTCTAACCATGGCACAGACCAAGAGACTGCTACAAAAAGGAAACGAAGCTTATTTAGCTTACGTTATCAACACCCATAAAGAGGCGCCCAAGATACAAGACATTCCAGTGGTTAACGAATTTGAAGATGTGTTTCCTGAAGATCTTTCTGGATTACCACCAGATAGAATGATTGAGTTTGCTATCGAGTTAGCCCCGGGGACGGCGCCAGTTTCAAAGGCCCCGTACCGATTAGCACCAGTGGAAATGAAAGAGCTAGCAAAACAATTACAGGAATTGTTGGATAAGGGTATGATAAGACCCAGTGTGTCGCCTTGGGGCGCACCAGTGTTATTCGTTAAGAAAAAGGACGGGAGTATGAGGTTATGCATCGACTATCGAGAGTTGAACAAGCTAACCATAAAGAACAAGTACCCGTTACCCAGAATTGATGATTTGTTTGATCAGCTAAGAGGAGCTGTGTATTTCTCCAAGATTGACTTGAGAACCGGATATCACCAACTGAAGATTAAACCTGAAGATATCCCAAAGACTGCATTCCGTACCAGATATGGACACTATGAATTCTTGGTGATGTCGTTTGGATTAACCAACGCCCCAGCAGCTTTCATGGATTTAATGAACAGAGTGTTCAAAGAATATTTGGATCAGTTTGTTATAGTCTTTATTGATGATATTCTGATCTACTCAAAGACAGAAGAAGAGCACGTTGAGCATTTGAGGATAACCTTGGAAACACTCCGGAAGGAGCAGTTATATGCCAAATTCTCAAAGTGTGAGTTCTGGAAAAATGAAGTACAATTTTTAGGGCACGTAATCAACAAAGAAGGAGTGCTAGTTGACCCCTCCAAGATAGAGGCAGTTTCAAATTGGGAACGACCAACCACTCCAACAGAGGTAAGGAGTTTCATAGGGTTAGCAGGATATTATAGACGATTTGTTCAAGATTTTGCCAAGATTGCAGCCCCGTTAACTCGGCTTACCCGTAAAACTGAGAAATTTGAATGGACTGAAAAATGCGAGAAGAGTTTTCAAGAGCTGAAGAAGAGGTTGGTAACGGCCCTTGTGTTGGCGTTGCCTGATGGAAAAGGAGATTTCGTAATTTACAGTGATGCTTCGCATAAAGGATTGGGATGTGTGCTTATGCAGCACGGTAAGGTAATAGCATATGCGTCAAGACAATTGAAGGATTACGAGATCCGATACCCCACCCATGATCTAGAATTAGCAGCAATTGTTTTTGCCTTAAAGATTTGGAGGCACTACTTGTATGGAGAGAAGTGTGAGATTTACACTGACCATAAGAGCCTCAAGTACATTTTTACGCAGAAAGAGCTCAACATGCGCCAGAGAAGATGGCTAGAGCTAATCAAGGATTATGACTGTGAGATTCGTTATCACCCAGGCAAGGCCAATGTGGTGGCTGACGCCCTTAGTAGGAAAGAGAAGCTCAAAATGATAACTACGGAGAAAGAATTGATAAAAGACTTTGAGAAACTGGAAATTGAGATTAAGACACCTGAAGAAGGTCAAGAAAAGTTGATGGAAATTCAAATCAAGCCTCCATTGTTGGAAAAGATTAGGCGATGCCAAGAGCAAATGATGGAAGCAGAAAAGAACTCGACTAAGGAGTTAATGACTGGGGAAGAAATCAAGTGTGAAAAAGATAAAGGAGGAATTATGAGATACATGTGGAGGATATGGGTCCCAAGTGATCAGGAACTCAAGGAAGAAATTCTATATGAGGCACACAACTCAGGATACTCAGTGCACCCCGGTAGCACCAAGATGTATAGAGATTTGAAAGAGTACTACTGGTGGCCCAACATGAAAAAGGACGTGGTGGAATGGGTAAGCAAATGCTTGACTTGCCAGAAAGTGAAAGCAGAGCACCAGAGGCCCAGTGGACTTCTGCACCCCTTAGAGATTCCCAAATGGAAATGGGAACATATAGCTATGGACTTCGTAGTAGGTTTGCCAAGGACCAAAGCGAATCATGACGCCATACGGGTGATTATAGACCGACTAACAAAGTCAGCTCACTTTCTTCCTATCAATGAAAGGTACACGGTCGATAGGCTAGTAGATATCTACCTCAAAGAGATAGTGGCGCGACATGGAGTCCCAGTCGCCATAGTATCCGACAGAGATCCCAGATTTAACTCCAGGTTTTGGAGGAGCTTTCAGGACTGTGTGGGAACCAGGCTAAACATGAGTACAGCTTACCATCCCCAGACAGACGGGCAAAGTGAAAGGACCATCCAGACACTAGAAGATATGTTGAGAGTCTGTGCTATAGACTTTAAAGGAAATTGGGATGATCACTTGCCATTGATTGAGTTCTCCTACAACAATAGCTTTCATTCAAGCATAGGGATGCCGCCTTACGAGGCCCTTTATGGAAGAAAATGCCGATCTCCCCTATATTGGGATGAAGTTGGAGAGCGAAAGATGCTCGGACCTGAGATGGTCCAACGAACAAAAGATGCAGTGGATTTGATCAGGGGTCGACTGGTAGCAGCACAGGATCGACAAAAGAAATATGCCGACTTAGCTCGGAAAGGAAAAGAATATGAAGTGGGGGACCTAGTGTTCCTGAAAGTGTCTCCTTGGAAGGGTTTAATGAGGTTTAGGAAGAAAGGGAAGCTGAGCCCTAGATATATTGGGCCATTTGAGATCTTAAGACGTATTGGGGAGCTAGCTTATGAACTGGCATTACCCCCAAACCTGCAGCAAGTGCACAATGTGTTCCATGTCTCAATGCTAAGGAAGTATAACCCAGATGCCAAGCACATAGTGGAATATGAGCACGTGGACATGCAACCAGATTTGACCTACGTAGAGCAACCTGTGGAAATCATAGACAGAAAAGATCAAGTGCTCCGAAACAAGGTCATCAAGCTTGTCAGAGTTTTATGGCAGAACCACAACATAGAAGAATCAACCTGGGAGCTAGAAAGTGCAATGATGGAAAAGTACCCCCATTTGTTTTCAAGCTGATTCCGGGACGGAATCCTTTTAAGGAGGGGAGACTGTAAGAACCCAGATTTTTGATAGAATTAAAACTTTTTAGTATGTAATAATATGGGAATGAATAATGGTTATGACTGCGATGTAACGAATGTCTATTAAATGAATGGAATGGATTTGAATTCAATTATTTACATGTCATGCAGAATACTTTTGGTTGACGGCATAGGTAAGAATGATCTATCTCCTAAGGATATAAGTATATTACTTCAAGTAAGATTATTCTTGTGTCATCCAAATCAATATCTATTATAAGTCCAGCGGTTCCGTAAAAAGGTTAAGAAGCACTCGAGAGTAAACCAGGTTCATTTTCCTAATTATAGGAATTAAATAAAAATAAGTGATGAATAGTGATTTTGGTGGAATTTGGAATATTATTATAATAATGTTATACCCGGTATTCGGAACGGATTTCTGAGTTCGTATTAGTGATCCAGGAAGAAAATAAGTGTATGTAAAAGCTGTCGGATTCAGAAAAAGAGCACTTTTATTTTCTCCGAGATTTCCCTGGACACTGCAAGACTTAAGGAGTTATAAAAGGGAATTAAGGAATTTAAATTCGAGAAGTATTAAGTAAGATGAAGAATAGTATTAGAAATATTAAGAAGGTTTTCGGTAAAACCCTAACTAGAAACGAATGAGTTATTCCCTCGAACGATCAACGAACAAGCAAGGAAATTGAGTAATACCCGGACAAAGGAACGAATAAATAACCAAGAGACAAACAAGTGCAATTGGTGGGAAAAGGAGAAACCCAAGTAACATCCTTATAAGTCAACTACAAGATGAGTGGTGTAATTGCATTCTCGCAAAAATGGAGTTGTTTGTTGTAGTGCCAACACTTGGCCCAATGAGGAAGCAACAAGTGGCACCATTGGATTGCCAACAACACATTAAAAGAGATGCATCCATTATATATGCAAGGGTTATACATGTATTAGCCATAAATCACCAAAACAAAACAAACCACCACCATTTCTCTCCATTTCTTCATAAAAATCTGCCCATTCTTAGCTAATTGGAAGTCCAACTTCCAACCATCACTTGTTCTTAAAATTTTTATGGTAAGTACTACATATCATGGTAATGATCTCCTAGAAATTTCAGCTTCAAATTCATCTTTTATCATTTTCAAATAAATCATCAAAGATGATGATGAATAGTGTTCTTCATAAACTAACTTTTATTTCTTGATTTCTTTTGATTATTCAAGCTATACTAAGGCTAGATAAGGGCTAAACAAGGCTTGATAAGTTCATACATACACCAAGGAAGGTATACCACTCTTGAAAACCAAGCTCTTAGTTTAAGTTTTGGTATTTTAGATGAGTTATATGGATTTAATGCATGTTTAGGACCTTAAGATTATGATTGGGATTTATTAAATGTGAAATTAGTTTAGATGAACGGAAAGACATTGCTTGGTCTTAGTTCATGGTTGAATAACATGTATATGTTGTTTGGAGTGGAAACTATGATTATTGGATGGTTTGAAATTTGGAAATCATGTAAACATAGCCGTCGTAATGCCCGATTGTCGTTAGCCTTAAGAAACCGTGATTAGCAGTAGCATGAACACACTGTCCAGTCTCGGATTTTGCCATGAAAGGCTAGATTATGTTATAAGCTTCGTTTTGATATAAAGATCGCATGAAACGGGCTTACGGTTTAGGAGTTATGATTAAATTCGTAAAAGTGGTTCGGAACCGTAATCAAAAGTTCGTAACCGAAATTGGATCCCTTTAATATTGCGAAATCAGTGGCGAATCTTAATAATTAAATAATAGAGATAAAAAGGAAGGTGTGGGAGAAGACCTCATGTAGAAAGGATTGTTTTACGATTTTATAAAAATGTTCGAATCATGGTTAACTACGAAAGTACCCCTAAAAAGTATACTTGGTTATAACTTCGGTAAACCACTTAGAAAACGATCGATAAATATCGAGGTCTAATCTTTCGACTTTAAAACTTATACGATTTAAATACTTACCATATGTAAGTGTAATGTCATGCTTTAGTAACGAACAAGTATCGGGTAATAAAAGCAATAATAAGAGTGAATTAGAGGGGTATAACGAAACGACTTGAAAACGTGTTTCGATTTAAGTTAAGTTTATACTTAACCTTTTGAAAGGTGTTAAGTGATTAATCCCGAATGCCTTGGCTATTTATAGATCATCAGGCCGACCCGGGACACGCTACCACTACCCCTACTCGTACTCGATTTCCAGGCAAGTTTTCAAACCTTTTTAAAGGCTGTTGTTGTGAATATATAAATATATGATTTCTGTTATACATATGCCATAGCATGCATGCCTATTTTCAAGTTATATTGTGATACTTGTTCCCTGATTTATTGTTGGCTTATAAGCTAGATAGATATATATCAGTTATAAGCCGGAAATTATTTAGACCCTTAAACGAAGGGCAGTGAATCTCATTCTTTGATTATAGACCGGGAGTCGATAATTCTTGATATATATAGATATTATTTTCAGAGGAAAATAATTAAGTAAATATTTCCCATTTATTATCTGGCGAATATTATTGAGATATTCCTTTGAGATTATTTGATAAATATTATTCGGATTATCCATCAGATGTTTATTTATTCGAGGAATATTATATATTTAATATTCATCTAAAGTCGATTAAATATTCGAATATTATTCGAACCCTCAGTTAAGTTATTTGCTTAAAGAATATTCATTCTTATTTAGTCGATAAATATTATTTTGAATATTCATTCAAGTTTATTTATTTAATGAATATTATTTTAATATTCATTCGAGCCTTATTTATTTAAATGAATATTAATTCGAATATTCATTCAATCTCTATTTATTTTATAAATATCAGTTGAACATTGATTCGAACTCCATTTTTTCGATAAATATTACTTTGAATATTCCCTTGAGATAAGGAATATTATCTTCGACCTTTATTTAAATTCGATTCAATTATTGAACATAATTTCAAATATTCATTCGATAATCATTTTTTCGCTAAATATTATTAAGTTGAATATTCATTATTTATTCAATGAATATTGTCCCAAATATTAAGTCGATAATTATTCCATCAATATGTACCCTTCTTGAGTTGAATATTCACTATTGATTCAATAAATATCATCTCCAATGTCCATCTGACGGTTACTCCATCAATAAACATTGTTATTGATTTGAATATTCATTATTTGTTCAATGAATATTATTCTGAACATTTATTCAAAGATTATTCCGAGCAACCCTTTTTCAATATCTGTGACTGAATAAATATTCTTGGAATATTTATTTAATTCTTCTAACTCGTTTCAAAGATACTTGGTTTCATTCACATAGTATCATCAACCCTCGAATGTTATATATATTATTTTAGAGTCCTATTATTATTATTATTATTATTATCAAGGAAGGTTCTCAGTAATTCCATTCTTCCTTCGATTCGAATATAAGGGAACCTGACTTGAAGAATGTTATTTATCTTGTGACTGCCCGGTCATAAATTATTCATTTCGTTCGCAACTTGGTTGCTATTATTCATGGAATTGTGTAAACCCACTCATTATTCAAGGGGTAAGAATGTTGGAACAAGTTGGTATCCATTAACAAGCAGCGGCTTGGGAAATATTGGTGAATTTTCCTTTCCAATTAGATACGATTACTTTGTGGAGTCTTATCAACAAGTATTATACTTGGGGAAAGGGAGACGAACTTTACGTTTCAAGTTATGGATGTGAAATGAACTAGGAGATGCGTAAGTGACCCAGTGGCGCCGGTCCAGCAAATGGCCCAACCGTTGGCCGAGGGCGTTCCAGAGGGCGGTAGACAAGTAAATCCGTCGATGCTTCCTTCTACATGTAGTAAACAAGAGGTGGGGAGCATAACATGCGACTGATCATCGTGTATATGCTATGTCTCCTGGCGCGTCAAACTCCAGTATTAGTTCATCACTCAATGTGGAAATTTTCTGCAACACCATCATAGTTGGCAGAATTGAAAAGTATTTCAAACTGGAATTGCAATATCATTCTGCAAGTTCCTATTTTTATGAAAATGATGCTATCTTGCTGATTTTGGCATAGCATATGCTTCCACAAAATATATATCTGTTGAGTTACCTTGTAACTTCATCCTTTATATCAAATTGGCAATATTTTCTCTAATGCATGGCATATGATTTCAAAACATATCTTTGAACTGTCTTATATATTACTACTCAGTTATATATTGTTGGTGGGCTGTTGCTCACCCTTGCTTATTTATTATGTCACAACAACAGCTAGGTCACATGGCCCGCGTCAGGCGCACTCGGCGCAAGCAGGATACCCGCCCCACAGGGCTACCCGTTGATATCATTGCTGCCATTGCTGAGGTAGCATAGATCAGTAGCCTTTGATTACCAGTTTAATTATGTATCAATAATGATTAATCAACGGCAGAACTTTTAAACTTATGATGTTATCCTTTTGGCTTGTAATAACTTTTATTCGTAAACCAGTAATGCAAGACTTATTTCAATTTCATCTCTGGGACTATAACTGTGTGCGTGTGAGTGGTTATTATTGTGGGGTCACAGCAGGTGATTTATTTATTGTGGACTCAAGTAAAGTATTAATCATGGAAAATAAGACCGTAACGACCCAATCCCGGACCCCGGATCTGGGGGTGTTACAGCTAGTGAGTGTAAGAAGCCTAGGAATTCAGGAAAGGGTAATGCACTTATGGTCACACAAAAGGATTGGGCTGATTCCAGTGATTCTGAAGATGAATTGGATTATGACAACATTGCATTGATGGCAAATGGTTCAGACAAACCTGGATCTCCAAAGAAAATTTCTCCATCCTCTGTTAAGGTATCACTTCACTCTCTTGATTCATTTGATAGCTTAAATTCTGATGAAATTAGATCTATCCATGCTGAGTTTAAGAATCTTATGACTAATTTTAGAATTCTTACTTGTGAAAGAGATGAACTTAAGGTTAAGAATGATAAATTAGTTGATAGAAATAATTTTCTTGAATCTGAATTAATTCAAATGGAAGAATACAAGTTAAGTTCTGATAAAGCTAAGCATGATTATAGTGTTATTCTTGAGGCTTATGACTATGTCAGAAAAGAACTAGAGGAAGAGAGAGATGTGATTAAGACCATTAACATTTCTGGTAAAAAGACACAAGAAATCTTTGAAAGTGGAATTCGTGGTAAGGTTAATGGTTTAGGTTTTGATAAGGCTAGACAAGAAGAAAAAGTAGCTATTGTCAATGATGATAGTAAGGTAGAAGCTAATACATCTAAATCTGAAGGTAAGAAAATTGTTTCTGAACCTAATCATGTTAAATTTGTTGATTCAAAAGGTACCCCTGTTGTACACAAAAGGATTAACAATAGTAATTCAGATGAGAAAGTGTTAGAGAAACCTAAGAATGTAAACATAGGGTTTTTGTCTAAGTCTCAGTTGAAACAGAGATTAGATGGTCTTTCAGAGTCTAGCAAGATCAAAAGAAATAGGAATGGAAAAAAAGGTATTAACAAAGAGAATAATTACAAGAATGTACCTGATGCACCTAGGAAAAAATGCTATAAGTGTGGAAATCATAATCATTTGGCCCTAGACTACAATCAAAAACCTTCTTGGAAAACTGAGTCCAGATTCCCCAAGACTCGGAAAATTCAATACCAACCACAAAAAGCTTGTTATCATTGTGGTAGTTTACTTCATTCCATTTACATGTGTAGAGAATATCATGAACTGTATTATGACTATTATTCCTTGAAATCTGAAACTCCTAGTCACAAACAGTTTGTGAAATTAGAGTCTAAAGTTGACTCTAAAACAGGTAAAGTAAAGACAAAATTCTCAAAGCCTGTTGTTTCTAAATCTAGTAAGAAAGGATCCAATCAAAGTTGGGTCCTAAAAAATTCTAACTAGTTACTTTTTGTTTGCAGGGCACAGGAAAGAAGCATTCAATTATCTTGGACAGTGGATGCTCTGGACATATGACTGGAAAGAAGTCCCTGCTTACAAAGTTTGAGAGGAAAGCTGGCCCAGTAATATCTTTTGGAGATGGCAACAAATGAGAAACTCTGGGATATGGCTCAATTGTTTTGGGGAATGTCATCATAGAAAATGTAGCACTGGTTGAAGGCTTGAAACATACTCTTTTAAGCATAAGTCAACTGGGTGATAAAGGTTACAAATCAATCTTTGACAGAGAAGGATGCAAAATCTTGAATATGCAGAATGGAGACATTGTTCTAACTGGTCAAAGACATGGTAACATATATGAAGCCAGCTTAAGTGATACATCTAAAGGAATTGTTAGATGTCTCTACAGCAAAGTAACAAGTGATGAAAGCTGGAATTGGCACAAGAAGCTCTCACATCTTAACTTCAAAAAGCTTAATCAACTTGTTAAGCACAATTTGGTGAGAGGCCTACCTCAGGAAAATTTTGTGCAAGATGGACTTTGTGGTGCATGTCAGCTTGGAAAGCAAAGAAGAACCACTTTCAAGAGCAAGACTGAAAATTCAATTACTGAACCATTTCACATGCTACATCTTGATCTGTTTGGTCCAGTAAACATTATGTCTATCAGCAAGAAAAGATATGCTCTAGTTATAGTGGATGATTTCACAAGGTTCACATGGGTGTTCTTTCTACACAAGAAGGATGAAGCTCCTCAGCAAATCATTGAACTTATCAAGAATATTCAGAATAACTCTAAGTACAAAGTTAAAGTACTTAGAAGTGACAATGGTACAGAATTCAAGAATTCTATAATGGAGGGGTTTTGTGTGCAGACAATGGAATCACTCAACAATTTTCTGCACCTGGTACACCTCAACAGAATGGTGTAGTGGAAAGAAAGAACAGGACTCTCATAGAGGCAGCAAGAACCATGCTTGCAGATGCAAAGCTTCCAACCTACTTTTGGGCAGAAGCTATTAACACTGCATGTTTCACTCAAAACTGTACCTTGGTAAATAGTCATGGAAAAACTCCCTATGAGATGATCAAAGGAAAGAAACCAAGTGTGAAATACTTTCACATCTTTGGATGCAAATGCTATGTCCTAAAAGTTCATCCAGAACAACTTGGAAAATTTGAAGCCAAATCGGATGAAGCAATTTTTCTAGGATATTCAGCATCTAAGGCCTTCAAAATTTATAATCTCGGAACTCACATTGTTATGGAATCAATTCATGTTGCATTTGATGATAAGAAATTTGGAATTCTGCAAACTGATGAAAGCCATGACAAATTGGAATTTGAAAATCTGAAGAATTCTAAGATACTCTCCAGTGATGATGAAGGTTCTCCAGAAGGAATTTCTATTGCTTCTCAAAGGAGTGCTACTGTTGAGGGGGAGCAAATAAATCAAAGAGAACACAGTGATCATCAGGAGCAGACTAGCCTTTCAGAGTCTACTCCATCAGGAATTGACTTTTCAGAGTCTACTCCATCAGGAACTGATCTTTTAGAGTCTACTGAAGGAAGATCAGTAACTAGCAGCAATATGGAATCTACTAATTCTATTGATCAAAGGAGAGTTTTTGAAGGTGGAGAGAATTCTTCTACAAGAGATACCACTAACTTAGGAGGAGAGACTAACAGAGTTAATTTACCACCTGTTAGAAAATGGACAAAGGATCATACTGAAGATTTGATAATTGGTGATCCAAATAGTGGTGTTCGAACTAGAAGATCAATTCAAAATGAATGCTTGTATAGTTGCTTTCTCTCAAAGAATGAACCTAAGAAGGTTGAAGAAGCCTTACAGGATCCTGATTGGGTAATTGCAATGCAGGAAGAGTTAAATGAGTTTGAGAGAAACAAAGTCTGGAAACTGGTACCAAGACCTAAAGATAGATCTATTGTTGGTGCAAGATGGGTTTTCAGAAACAAGCTAGATGAATCTGGTATGATTGTAAGAAACAAAGCAAGACTGGTGGCCAAGGGTTATTCTCAGGAAGAAGGCATTGATTATGATGAGACCTTTGCACCTGTAGCAAGATTGGAAGCAATCAGAATGTTTCTTGCATTTGCAGCTCATTCAAAATTCAAGGTATACCAGATGGATGTAAAGAGTGCTTTTCTAAATGGCAAACTTGATGAGGAAGTGTATGTGGAACAGCCACCTGGATTTATTGATCCAAAGTTTCCAAATCATGTCTACAAACTTGACAAGGCACTCTATGGACTAAAGCAGGCACCAAGAGCATGGTATGAGACTTTGTCTAAATTTCTTCTTGAAAATGGCTTCACAAGAGGTACAATTGACAAAACTCTATTCTTTAGAAAAATAAAAGGTGAATTGCTTTTAGTTCAAGTTTATGTTGATGATATTATTTTTGGTTCTACTAATGAAAAGTTGTGTGCTAAGTTTAGCAAGCTTATGCAGTCTAAGTATCAGATGAGCATGATGGGTGAATTAAATTATTTCTTAGGCTTGCAGGTCAAACAGACTGAGACTGGTATTTTCATTAATCAGTCAAAGTATATCAAAGATCTTTTAAGAAGGTTTGACTTTCAAGACTGTGCAGTTACAAAAACACCCATGGCAACAGCCACTAAACTAGACTCTGATCCTAAGGGGAAGAGTGTGGATAATACTAGTTATAGAGGCATGATAGGCTCATTGTTATATCTAACTGCAAGTAGGCCAGATATAATGTTTTCTACCTATTTATGTACTAGATTCCAAAGTGATCCTAAGGAATCTCATTTAATTGCAGTGAAAAGAATTTTTAGATATCTCAAAGGAACTCCAAATCTTGGTTTGTGGTATCCTAGAGAATCAGATTTCTTTCTAATTGGCTATTCAGACTCTGATTATGCAGGGTGTAAGATAGACAGGAAAAGCACTACAGGTACATGTCAATTCTTGGGAAATAGATTGATTTCTTGGGCAAGCAAGAAGCAACAATCTGTTTCAACCTCAACTGCAGAAGCTGAGTACATAGCAGCAGGCAGTTGTTGTGCACAGCTCCTTTGGATAAGAAATCAGTTGATGGATTATGGTATGACACTTAGTAATATTCCTATGTTTTGTGACAATACTAGTGCTATTAAAATTGCAGAAAATCCAGTTCAACATTCAAGGACTAAGCACATTGATGTCAGGTATCATTTTATTAGAGAACATATTGAGAATGGTACTGTAGAACTTCATTTTGTTCCTACTGACAAACAGCTTGCAGATATTCTAACTAAACCACTTGATGAGACTACATTCAGTAGACTAGTAAGTGAGTTAGGAATGTTAAATTTTTAGATCTTTAACATCTGCAAAAGTAGCAAGGTATGTTGTTCTTAGCTTATAGACTTGATATTCTTGTCAGGATCTATATTTGATTGTTAAATGCTTTAGCTATAACACTTTGCCTTGATAAATTTCAGTATGATAGACTTGTTAATAATCATCAGGATTAGATTTGTTATCAGGATGCTGACGTCATCAGTATTGTGTCAGTATCAGGATTATGAAAATTGTTTCAGATCCTGACGTTTACTTTGTGTAGTAATCTAATTCTGTGATGTGTTAAGTCTATACTAGCAAGTTTTAATATTTGCATACTGATAATTTATACATCATTCAATAATCAAAAGACAAGTAGATAACAAGAAATTTTATTTTCATTAATTGAAATTATTACATATATTGAAATGAAATACAACATCTTTTTGTCTAATTTCTACTGATAATTCTATATTTTTCTATTGATATGAATTCTGAGGTACAGGACAAGGATCATCTCAAGAAATTCATCAGGGGATTGAATAGCCTCGTCTACTCTTGGATTCCTTGTCTAGGCGACTTGAATGAGAGCAGCTAACTTAAATGAATAGCATCTCCATCAAGATCAACCTCAGACTCTCGGCCAAATTCTTCATCCTCAAGTTTTGAGGAGGTTAGGGGAAGATTGTATCCAACAGATGGATGTTCTAGGAGAAACTTCTGGATATTATCAGAAACCAATCCATCCATGATTAGTTCGATGAGAAGAGTTGTCTTTTCAAAGAGATGATCAAGAACAGGATGTTCATCGATCGAGAAAAATCTAAAGAATGGATTTGAAGGGAATTTTGGTTTGAGAAGCATTGTTGAGAAGAAAAGAAATTGAAAGGTTTATGGAGAATGGCATGAGGAGTCGGTTTCTTTTAAAGAAAGACGTGAGAAGCTGAACAGTCACTTGGAAGTTTTAATGAAGTCAGATGCTAATTATTGTGTGTGACTGTATTTCTTGTTTTCAAGAAATATTGAATATATCTAACCAATTGATTTTGTTCAGATTAATTGTTTATTTCTTTTTCAGATAAAAGAAAAATGCCACGTGGAAACTCCATAATAAGTCTCTGGAATCAGGATGATATTGATCAGGATTTCATGTGTGATCATCAGGATTTGAGAATTATTATCACATTGTGTTTTGTGATTATTGTGATGAGAGGTCAACAGGAAAAGGAAACTGATCAGTATTGATTATTTATACCCTGATTTATTTCATGAAAATCAATTTTGGATTTTATTTTCCAAAAATCGTGGGTAACCGCATTTTTCAGGGACTGACACCTGTCAATCTACGTGTCAACGTAGGATAGTGGTCTGAAAGATTTGTGAATTATATTAGTTTTGAAACTCTAAACGTGTAATTGCTTTCTCTAATTTTACATTCTCTAAAGCAAAAACCACTCTTGAGTTTTCAAAATCACTAATCCATTTCAAGAATTTTTCAAGTTCTTTTCAGATCAGAAATGGCAGCTCAGAGAAGATTACCTAAATCAGTAGCCTTCAAGTTTGGTGACTTCGATTTTATGACAAACAATCATGTAGCAGCTATCACCAACAAGGAAGGAGTGTCATCTGATTTTCATCCAATCATGGACTTTCTGGTGTATGGACCATTAAGTTATGCATTGACAGCATCTCCACAAATTAATCAAGCAGCTGTTTCACAAGCTTGGGAGAATGCTGAGGTAATTGATTCTACTCAGAGTCAATCAGGTAAGATTGTTCTACATTTAGGACAAGATTCATTTGACATTACTGAATCTGTTGTTAATTCAGTACTTTGCTTACCTGTTACTGATAGTTATACAAGTGAACCATCTGATGATAATATAAGAACTATGTTGTCTGAATTAGGTTATAGTGGACCTCTAGACAACATGAGCCAGTTGAATAGGTCTTTTCTTAGAAAGGAATGGTCTTTTTACTTTGATCAAATTGCTAAATGTTTTACTGGTAAATGTAGTTCTTTTCAGCAAATTACTTCTGTTACATCACATATTGCTTATAGTTTGCTTTATGACAGAGTAATTAACATTGGTCATATTATCTTAAGTCAGATGAGTATTAAACTTGGGTTAAGAGATCAAAACAGGAAAATGGTTTATTATATAGATTTATGCAAATGTTTATTAACCATTTTATTCCTGATGTTGAAGCTAGATTTGGTAGGAAATATTGTGTTTCTTCTTATGAACAGCAAAAGAGAATTTTCTCTGACATTACGAAGAAGGACAATGAAAAGAATCTAGATGAAATACCTGCAATTCATTATCCACATCATTTTCAGGTAATTCTTAAAACTCATCTTCCTACTCTCTACCATTCTTCTTTCTTTTGTGGTGAAATGGCTCAGGAATCTCAATTGGAGGAGAATCCACCTGTGTCTACCCAAGTAGCCCAAAATATTATAGTCTCTGAAACAATTCAAGTACCAAATTTTGATCCACAGCCTATTGTTTCAAAGAAACCAACCTCTGGTGTTTCTCAAAAGACATCAGTTGTAAGGAAGAGAAGATTTGTTGTGTCAAGTAGTAGTAATTCTAGTGAAGATGATGATGATTTAACTCTTGCTGAGAGAGCAGAATTGAAGGCTGCAATTCAACTTTCTCTGTTAGCACAAAGAGATGAAAAACCTAGTCACAGCCAGGCTGCAGTCTCCCAAAAGGCTGTAGTTCTTAAAAAGGGAAAACAGTTACTGGATACTGTCTCTCAAAAGACTGTGTCCATTGAACAAAGATCTCATCCCAAGATCACTTCTGTGTCTACACCTCTTGAGTCTTCTCAGGATAAATCTTTTACTCACTATACCAGGAGAACAAGGAGAAAGATTCAATTGTCACCTACACACACAGAGTCTAGTCCAACTAATATCATGCAGGTCTCTACAAATGAAGCTACAATCAAGTCAGTAATGACCATAGAGATTTGGATATTGATTCTTCATGGGAAACTACATTATCATACAGACTGGCTATGGGACTAATTTCTCTCAAAGTGAAGTTGATAAGGCCTGTTCTAGATTTTTTGGTTGAAAGAGTACCAAAACTTTTATTTCCAGATGAATATGGACTTCTACATCAAAGACTTGACTTAATGAAGATGTATTTCTATGTATCTGTCAGAAGACAATTAGTCAAGAAATTTGGACTCTCGAAGCATGTTGCACTTCAATCACTTCATGCATATTTATTTGACAAGGATGTCATTATTGAAGATGCTTTAGCTCAAGGTGAACAACTGGAGGAAGTAAATAGAGAGAAGCAGTCAACAGAAGATACTATTGCACCAGTGGTGAATAGTAGGAAAGATCAGATCACAGTCACTGCAACACAAGAACCATCTAGTCAGAGGCTGGATGACTCAGGAGCTGTGATAGCTGATGTTGAAAGGACTTCTGTGATGACTGAGAATGCAAGTGAGATACCTTATGATATGGGAGGAATGACTTTGGTTGATTTTTCTGAAGATCAAACAAATTTTGTTCAGTCAGAGTCTATCCACCTTGAGGGTGTGTCTCAGCAAACAACACTTAAAGACGGTGATGTACTAACTATGGTGTCTAATGAAGTATTACTGAAGACATCAGAGTCTAATAAAGAACCTGAAAGTGGTATACTGGAGCCTGTAGTCTCTGGAAGGAAAGAAGATGATTGTAAGGGTTCAGAGACTATAGCAGCTCACTCCTTGGAGAAAACCTCAAGCCACATGCCAAATGAGGAACCCTCTCTCCATGTGAGTTCAGGTATAAAAACTCCTTCTAGCCCCTATTTTTCTGTAGGTCATGAGAGCACTTATCCAAATTTGAGTGATACACTTGAAAAGATGGACTTAGATCCTCAAACAGAGAGGCTGGCTCCTGACCAGGCAAAAGGTGAGATAGAAAGAGTGTTGACTTTAGTAAGTCAAAGTGAGAATGAGGGTATGGATGATCAACTCCATAGTGAGGAAGAGAAAATTAGGAAACCATCATTTGATTTCTGGGATCAGGTATTTCCTGAATCTTGGTCTGAAAATTTAGGTATGGATGCTGGTACTTATTCATTCATCAAAATGTATCAGAAGAATGACCTAGCACATCACAATGCAAAGCCAGAAGTTAAAGCTCAGAAGCAAAAGGAGAGGCTTGCAGGAATCATTATCAGAAGAGGTGCCAGGATAAAGCAATCTCTTGATACATATGTACCAGATGAAGTTCCTAATGATCCTAGTGTTCCTTTGTATGTACTTCCAATATCAGCTAGAATTGAGACGTCTACAGTCTCTGATCACTCTAAGGAGGAGTCAGGATTTGAAGATGTTAGTACACAAAATACTGGTGAAGGAGATGATGATCATGTTTCAGTTCCAGATCAGAAAGATGAAGATGTTGATACTTCTAATCAGGTTTTATTACTTGAATATCATACAACTCAAGCAACTTCTTCTACAAGACTTGAAGATACAGTTCTTTCTGATTCTGATACTGAAGATACTAGAAGCACTTCCAATATTGAAGTTCATTCTGATGTTTTGAAAGATATTCAGAATTCTCAAATTGCTATTCAAACAAGACTTCAATCACTTGAAGATAACCAAGTCACAATTATGGAAAATCAAGTAGTTCTGATGAATATCATTTGTTCTGTTTCTGAATCTCTTGGAATTAATGTTGCTGATGTCAAAAAGGGGGAGATAAAGACAATTCAAAGACAACAACAACAACACCACCAGACTGGGGGAGATAAAGCTGGGGGAGATAAAGAGCAGACAAAGGGAAGTAAAAAGAAGAACCAGGAGTGACAGTGGTGAATCTCAGCTAGGAAGTGGTAAAAGAAGAGCAGCATTAATAGTTAAAATTCTTTCTTCTAAGTACTAGATAAATGTCTACATCTGGGAAGAAGGTACTTAACTTCATAATTCTACATTCATAAATTTTATTCTGGTTGTATTGTTATATGTTTTGACATCCACAACTTAGATTTATGCCACCAGACTGGGGGAGATAAAGCTGGGGGAGATAAAGAGCAGACAAAGGGAAGTAAAAAGAAGAACCAGGAGTGACAGTGGTGAATCTCAGCTAGGAAGTGGTAAAAGAAGAGCAGCATTAATAGTTAAAATTCTTTCTTCTAAGTACTAGATAAATGTCTACATCTGGGAAGAAGGTACTTAACTTCATAATTCTACATTCATAAATTCTATTCTGGTTGTATTGTTATATGTTTTGACATCCACAACTTAGATTTATGCTTCAGATTTTAAAGCATAAATAGGGGGAGATTGTTAGGAATAATTCATAAGTTGTGATGTTAAGAATAGAATTTACACATTATACTTCTTGTAATCCTGATCTTATAAAGGATTTAGCACTTTATATAGGATTTATGTGTAAGACAGTTATCTGTATAGTTTAGTCAGGAATGAACAGTGTATCGGAGACTACATGTCAGGAACAAAGAGCAAATCCTGATGACGGTCTAATACTGATGATGATCAGATACTGATGCAAGATGAAATCCTGATATCAATCTTGTTACTGATGATGTCATTATGGATGCTACAGAAACTGGCAAGTGCTATAAAACAAGATCGTTGTTTGAAGAACAAGCAAGAAGATATTATGAAGGAAAGAGTTTTCTATTGATGGAAACTATCGACTAGAAGGTAGAACATTGTCATGTATAGATTATATCTTTCTGTTATTAGTTGATAGGTAGCATTATAAATACTCTCTCAATATCATTGTAAAAAGAGTCGAACAAGCGTGTGTTGTGAGTTCGTGTGCGTAGCTCTGTATAAGGTTTGTATTCAAGAGTTCGAAACAAACAGAGAGAGAGATTTGTATTGTCAGCAGCTGCTAAAGGTATTGTACACCTTTGGTAGAGTTTGTATTTGATCTTATTAATACAAACAGAGTTTGATTCATTCGTTTATTCTTGTTCATATAATCAAGCAAAAATCAGACACGATTATATAACTTGTATTCAACCCCCCCCCTTCTACAAGTTATTCGAGTTAACATATTACAACTGGAGCGGCACAGAGTTACTTGGAAAAAGTCAACTACGAATTTTTCTTGGAAATCTATTTAGTTTAGGAAACATACTTGTAATTTTCTCAAGGCATATATTAAAATACTTTTATTAAAGACATAAAAAGGGGGAGATATTATTATTAGGGAGGGAGAGATATGTACGTATAGAGAGATACAGAGGGAGGAGAGCGAAACTTTTACTTTTCTTTCTAATCGAAGATTGAAGGTTTTCTTCTCTATTCTTGTTAATATTATGTGTTCTTATTATATTTTATGTTTTTCTAGTTTAATCATGAGTGAGTAGATCTCTAATCTAGGGTTAAGTTGAACCCTAGTTATGAATATTGATGTATGATTTTCCCAATCCCCCAATCTAGTTATGTTATATGCTCTTGTTTATTGAGTTGTGTTTAATTAACAATTACATGTCAGACGTGATTATGTGTATTGTTTGAACCAATATCTATTTATCAACGAAAGTTGGATTTAGATGGTTGTGATTTATCCAATAATGACATGAGCTTCTCCATGAAAATAGGTAGAACGGATTGTTAGGAAGTTAGGATTTTGTGTTCAATGTCTCTAAATTGCATGATGCCATGAAAATAGGCTTGATTGTAAGTTAGAGAAGCCATTAATACTCGAGAGAGGTTATTGGTATTTATAGGGCGCATCTTTCCTCTAGAGTAGTACATGATTAATTGGGGCGGGAAATCGTAATTGCATTGATACATGCTAGTGGGGATACTTAATTCTAGATGTTTTTAATTAATTGATAAATACAACATACTTGCCTAGGTATAATATTAGTTTAATAATTTCTCCAAATTTTATTGTGTTACTTGCTTAGTTGAATCGAGTCAAGAATAACTAGTGATTGATACGTTTGTCTCTGTGGGATCGACTCTTACATACCTTGCTACATAGTTAGAAGGATTTGTTGGATATTATTATTTGATAGGCACGCGACAGCCTTGTCAAATTTTTGGCACCGCTGCCCGGGACAAAGTAGTGTTAGATTAGTTAATTTTTGAGTTAATTTAGCTAAGTCTTTTAGTTGTGTTGCTTCGGCATTATTCCCTTGTTATTTGATCACTGTTTATAGTTCGCGTGTTGCATGCACACTCGAGTTCAGGTACTGAAAATTTAATTGCTCTTGATGCTGAAATTGAAGCTACAGCGAGAAGGCAAGCAGGTAGGAGAAGGAAAAACAAGGACAAAGAAGTTATGGGTGAAACAACAGCTAAATCTCTCAGGGAGCATGGTATGCTAGATGCTACAGGCGTACTCTACAGTATTGTCAGACCAACAATCACAGCTACACACTTTGAACTCAAGCCTCAGTTCATCCAATTCATCTCCAATGATTCTTTCGCAAGATTGTCCACTGAAAATCCTGTTGATCATCTTGAGAGTTTTCTTGAAAAGTGTGATACAATAAAGCTGACCAATGTTAGTGATGATGCTATAAAGCTGCGCTTATTTCCATTCTCTCTTCGAGATGTAGCAAAAGATTGGTTGAAAGATGAAGGACCAAACACATTCACTACTTGGGATAGTCTTGCAAAGGCGTTTCTACTTAAATTCTTCAGTCAGAAGAAGACTTCAAAGCTCAAGAATGAAATATCTAATTTTCGTCAAGACGATGACGAGTCACTTCATGATGCTTGGAGAAAATTTAAGCGACTTCAAAGACAGTGCCCTCACCATGGAATTCCTGACTGGTTATTGATCCAAACATTCTATAATGGGTTAACACAAGAGTTCTGAAACTTTGTTGATGCTTCTTCTGGTGGATCTATTATGAAGAAGAGTACTGAGGATGCAAAAGCTTTGTTAGACGATGTGGCGTCTAATGATAATTATCCATACAGTGATCAAAATCATCCTAAGAAGGGTGGTAAGTATGATGTTGATGCTCTGACCATGTTGAATACTACTATGCAGGTAATGGTTAAGAAGATTGAGCAATTGGATTCCAGAAGTACTTCATCGACGGTTGCCTCATGTGAAATATGTGGTGTTGTTGGACACACTAAACATGCTTGTTAGTACAATCCCTCTTGAGCCGTGGAGCAGGCAAATGCTCTTTACAATCAAAATCAAAGGCCAGAATATAATCCTTACTCCAACACGTACAATCCAGGTTGGAGAGATTATCCTAATTTCTCCTACAGGAATAACCAGGCTCAAGTTCAACCTCCACAAAATAACTTTTCTCAGCCTCCTGGTTTTCAATCAGCTCAGCCACAAAAATCCAACTTGGAAAATCTTTTGGAAGGATTTATCTCTACACAATCAAGGAAGAATGATGATGTTGATGCAAGCATCAAGGAGATGAAGGCTCACAACAAGTTAATGGAAAATGCAATCACTCAAAGTTCTCAACAGTTGAGCAAACTTAATAAGTCTTTAGGCCAACTTCCTGGTCAAACTGAGCAACCACCAAGAGGTCATATCAATGTTGTAACTTTGAGGAGCGGTAAAGAATTGAAGGATCCGGAATTGAATGTAAGCAAAAGCGTTGTAAATGCTAAAGAAAGTGAAGTGGAAATTGCAGCTGAAAAAGTGGTAGAAGAAGAGGTAGTGGAGGAAGAAAAGAAAGAATCAACAGTTGTTCCTGTTACACCATACGTGCCACCTGTTCCTTTTCCACAGTAAATTCCTTGAAATTTTGCAGAAGCTACATATTAATATTCCATTCATGGATGCTATATCTGAGATGCCCTCTTATGCGAAATTCTTTAAAGATATTTTGTCAAGGAAGAGAAAAATTGAAGAAAGTTCCACTATCTCATTAACGGCAGAGTGTAGTGCCATTTTTCAAAATGATCTTCTTAAAAAGTTAGCGGATCCAGGTAGCTACTCTATTCCTATTAAACTTGGGGATGTCGAAATCAAAATGATCTTGGAGCAAGTGTAAGTCTGATGCCATTATCAATTTATGACAAGCTTCAGATGGGTGAACTGAAACCCACACGTATCTCTCTACAACTGGTAGTTAGAAGTGTGAAATTTCCACTTGGAATCCTTGAGGATGTTCCCCTTAAGGTAGGAAAATTTTATATTCCATGTGATTTTATTGTCATGGAAATTATTCCTATCATTCTTGGGAGGCCTTTCTTAGCTACAGCTGGAGCTATAATTGACATGAAAAATGGAAGAATTTCTTTTCAAGTAGGCGAGGAGAAGATGGAATTCAAGCTTCAAAACACAATGGGACATCCTTCTATGGATGAGACAATAAACAGGGTGGATGCACTAGAAGAAGCGATCGACATTAAAGCCAACACTTTAACATGTGAGGATCCACTTCAAGCTGTTCTTGAGGGTAATATGGATGATGAAAATAAAGAATGTATGGGTTACCAGAAACTTTTGGATGCAACACCTACATTTATGCTTGAACATTCCAATGTGCTACATCATGAGGAAGTTAAGGAGAGTTCCACGCCTCCTCAGGTAGAACTGAAACCCCTTCCTGCATCTTTGAAATATGTGTTTATGTGCCCTAATAAATCATATCCTATCATTGTTAATTCTGAGCTTGATGACATTCAAATTGAGCAATTGCTCACAGTCTTAAGAAAATATAAAAATGTTGTTAGGTATACCATTTATGATATTAAGGGCATTAATCCATCATTTTACATGCATAAGATTATTCTTGAGGATGAGCAAGCCTCCTCTATTGAACCTCAACGGAGACTTAATCCTAACATGATGGAGGTAGTTAAAAAGGAGGTTTTAAAACTTCTTGATGCAGGTATAATTTATCCTATCTCTGATAGTAAGTGGGTCAGTCCTGTACACGTAGTTCCAAAGAAAGGAGGAATGACTTTTGTCAAGAATGATAAGGGTGAGTTGATTTCTACAAGAACTGTGACAGGGTGGCGAATGTGCATTGATTATCGAAAATTGAATAAAGCCACTAAAAAGGACCATTTTCCTCTCCCTTTTATTGACCAAATGCTTGAAAGGTTGGCAAAACATTCTTTTTTCTGTTATTTGGATGGATATTCAGGCTTCTTTCAAATTCCTATCCATCCAAATGATCAAGAAAAAATGACTTTTACATGTCCCTATGGTACGTTTGCATATCGTAGAATGCCATTTGGATTATGTTGTGCTCCTCCCACCTTTCAACGATGTATGATGGCAATTTTCTCAGATTTTATTGAAGATATAATGGAAGTTTTATGGATGATTTCTCTGTTTGTGGAACTTCTTTTGATGCATGCTTACATAACTTGGAAAAGGTGCTTCATAGATGTAAAGAAGTTAATCTAATTTTAAATTGGGAAAAATGTCATTTTATGGTACAAGAGGGAGTTGTTTTGGGTCATGTTGTTTCAAAAAGAGGCATCGAAGTTGATAGAGCTAAGGTAGAGGTTGTTGAGCGCTTACCACCCCCAACTTCGGTTAAGGGAGTAAGAAGTTTTCTTGGTCATGCGTGATTTTATCGCCATTTTATAAAAGATTTTTCAAAAATTGCTCGACCTCTAACTGAACTCTTAGGCAAAGATGTCCCTTTTGTTTTTAATGATGCTTGTGTTGAGGCTTTTGACAGGTTAAAGGAAGCTCTTGTCTCTGCTCCAATCATACAACCACCAGATTGGAATTTGCCATTTGAGATCATGTGCGATGCTAGTGTTCAAGCTATTGGTGCAGTCTTAGGCCAGAGGAAAGATGGAAGCTTCATGCTATATATTATACTAGCAAGACCTTGGATGGAGCTCAGATTAATTATGCAACAATTGAGAAAGAATTGTTAGCAGTGGTGAATGCTATGGAAAAGTTTCGATCATATCTTGTTGGTTCGAAGGTCATTGTTCACACGGATCATGCAGCGCTGAAATATTTGATGAGTAAGAAGGATGCTAAACCTCATCTGATTCGTTGGATTCTACTTCTTCAAGAATTTGACTTAGAGACAAAAGATAAGAAAGGGGCCGAGAACGTGGTTGCTGATCATTTTTCACGCCTTACTCTTGATGATAATGATGGTGGTAAAAATCTTCCAATTGATGACTCTTTTCCTGACAATCATCTGCTTTCTCTTGCAAGGATAGAGGTTCCTTGGTTTGCTGATATAACTAACTATTAAGCTAGTGGTACTATTCCTCATGGTTACTCATCGCAACAAAAGAAGAAGTTCTTCTATGATGTGAGGAAACACTTTTGGGATGATGCTTTTCTCTATAAATCTTGTGTAGATGGAGTAATTAGAAGGTGTGTTCCTGAAAATGAGATTGCCTCTATAATCTCGCATTGTCACGATTTACCAAGTGGTGGTCACGCAAGTACTACTAAAACTGCTGCGAAGATTCTTCAGTGTGGTTTTTATTGGCCAACTCTCTTTAAAGATGTCCACCAATATGTTCATTCTTGTGATCGTTGTCAAAGAACTGAAAATATATCAAGAAGAAACGAGATGCCTCTCAATAGCATACTTGAAGTGGAGCTTTTCGATGTTTGGGGAGTAGATTTTATGGGATCATTCCCTCCATCTTTTAAGAACAAATACATTCTGGTTGTTGTTGATTACGTCTCAAAGTGGGTTGAAGCCATTGCATCCCCCACCAATGATGCTCGTGTTGTGAGCAAGTTCTTTAAGAAGACGATTTTTCCTAGATTTGGAGTGCCAAGGATTTTAATTAGTGATGGATAGGGCTGACAATTTCGGGTTGCGGGTCGGGTTCGGGTCGGGTCAGCAGACTCGGGTCGCATTTTTGACCCAACCTGAACCCGACCCGAAAATTTAATGGGTACATGTGCTCAACCCGAACCCAACACGAATGGGTTTCGGGTCGGTTTCGGGTAACCCGACCCGAAATTTAATTTTTTAAAATTTAAAAAATAATATATATATTAAAAATAATATTTATTAAAAATAATATATATTAAAAATAATATATATTTAAAATAATATATATTAATTAAAAATAAATATAATAATAATAATATATATAATAAATAATATAAATAATTTATATATTAAAAATAATTATATATATATTCGGGTCAGTTTCGGGTAACCCGAACCCAACCCGATTTTTTCGGGTCAAGTTAGGGTCAACCCGAAACCGACCCGAATCCGAAAAATATAAACCCGAAACCGACCCATGCGGGTTGGGTTCGGGTCGGGTTCGGGTCGCGGGTCCAAAATTGCCAGCCCTAGTGATGGAGGAAAGTATTTTCTGGAAAATTGCTTTGAAGCTTTGTTGAAGAAATATGGAGTTCATCATAAGGTAGGACTTTCTTACATCCCCAAACCAGTGGTCAAGTGGAGATCTCTAACCGTGAAATAAAGACTATCTTGGAAAAGACGGTCGCAAAATCAAGGAAGGATTTGTCTTCGAAGCTTGATGATGCACTTTGGGCGTATAGAACTGCATTTAAGACACCTATTGGGACAACTCCATACAGATTAGTTTATGGTAAAGCATGTCATCTTCCAGTTGAGTTGGAACATCGTGCATTTTGGGCTATCAGGAGTCTTAATTTTGATTTGTTAGCAGCAGGTGAGAAAAGACTTCTACAACTTAATGAGCTAGATGAGCTTCGTTTTGAAGCTTATGAAAGTTCTAAGCTTTACAAGGAGAAAACAAAAAGATGGCATGACAAAGGGCTACAACGAAGAGAATTTGAGGAAGGAGACTTAGTTCTTCTTTTTAATTCGCGGTTGAAGCTTTTTCCCGGAAAACTTCGTTCTAGGTGGTCTGGCCCGTTTAAGGTAAGAAAAGTTTTTCCATATGGTGCAGTTGAATTGTTGGATACCTATGGAGAGTCATTTAAGGTGAATGGGCAAAGAGTGAAACATTATAGAGCAAGTGAGCTGTTTGGCATGAAAGTGGAAATTCCGCTTTTTATCCCTTCTTCAGAATGATTGGTAAGAAGGTCGAGCTAATGACCTTAAAAAAGCGCTTCTTGAGAGGCAACCCAAAATATATTTGTATAGCCAAGAAAACAAAAGGTGAAGAAAATAAAAGGAGAAGATCTTTTGTGTTGGGGTGCGAAAAGCTCTGCTACATTGAGAGGAAAAAAATAAAAAAATTGAAAGCTACAGTGCAAGAATCAGTAACTGCGGTGCATATATCCCTGTTAAAAAAAAATTATGGGTGCAAGTGCATTAAATGGTAACCGCGGTGCATAACTTTCTGTCTTTTAATCTCCCTACCAACCCAGCGCGCGGCATCTTCTAACTGCGGTGCAAGTAGTCTCTGTTCACTACCACAATTCTGTGTGAAGTTGAGTTATATTCCCTCCGCTGTAGTCTACTTGCATCAAGTCTCTTCTTGCATAAGCCCATTTATCTGGCCCAACATAGCTGCTGCTTTTATCTGGCCCAATATCAGTCCACAACTCAGTTCAAGCCTGCTGTCTGTAGGGATGGGAAAAAAATCCGATCCGACGGATACCCGATTCGAAATCCGATTTTTTATCCGATCCGAACCCGATATTTTGGATTTGGATATGGATATGGATTTAAATTTTAAACCCGAAAGATTTTGGATATGGATATGGATTTCATGAAACCCGATCCGAAACCCGATCCGAAACCCGAAACCCGATCAAAACCCGAGCCGAACCCGAAACCCGAAAAATACCCGACTTTTATTTATTATATTTTATATTTTATATATTATATATTATATATAAATGTATATTATAAATACATATTATACATACACTATTTTATATATATATATATATATATATATATTATATAAATGTATATATATATTATATAAATGTATATTATAAATACATATTATACATACACTATTATATATATATATATATATATTATATAAATGTATATTATAAATACATATTATACATACACATATCTTTGAGACATAAGATATGGAAAGATCGAGAAAATAAATTGTCATGGATGTAGCGGTATTTTTTAACTTACTTACACAATTTTTTTTTATTTTTTTGTTAAGTAACTTATTTACATTATTTTTAATTTTGAATACCCGAAAAAAACCCGATCCGATCCGAAACCCGACGGATTTGGATTTGGATATTGAGTTTTGGATCCGAAACCCGATACGATCCGAAACCCGAAACCCGAAAATATTTGGATTTGAATTTGGATTTTGTAAAACCCGAGCCGAACCCGACCCGTTCCCATCCCTAGCTGTCTGAAAGCAATTTAACAAAAATGTGTGATCTAAAGGGATTGAACCCCTGACCTGTGAGTACATAGCTTCTATTTGGACTACTCAACCACTACACCACCTTGTCAGTTGTGTTTGACAAGGCATTTTGATTTTAATAAAGAGAGAAATGGGCCCAGGACGTCAACACATGCTAGCAGCTCCTTTTCGGTTTCTTTCGGCCACAATTCATGCAAATCTTACAGGGGAGTATTCACCTTTCTTGTATATTTATTACTAAATTTTATTATTATTATTATTATTTTTGTATTTTTTAGGATCTTTTTATTACAATTTTTTTCTCTTTTCCTTTTTCTTCCATATAATTATTCATTGAGGACAATGAACCATTTAAGTGTGGGGATACGTTCTTATTGATAAAAAAATTCAAAAAAAAATTATGCATGATAAAAAAAATTAAAAATTAAAAAAAATTAAAAAATAGAAAACTTTTTGTATATAATTGTCATGTCAAAAGCATGTTAGCGAGGATAAGTGCACATTTTGTAGACTAATTTTGCATGATCAATTCTGAGTGTTGTATCATAAAATAAAAATCATTTGTTGCTTGATAATTCCTTGTGTGTGCTTTCGAAAATTTAAAAACTTGAGATGCTTCTTAGTCAAATTTAGTGAGTCTAGCATGCTTTCACCTTGTGAGATTTTGAGCCTAATTAATGATTGATACATTTTATAACAATCGAATTTCTTTGTTGTGTGTTGTTCGTCAATTAGCATTGCTCTAGAACTTGTTTTGATACCTTGTTGAGACTACATGTTGTGTGTGTGCATGAAAATGATAAAGGCACTAGGATTAACCTCATTGACTTAAACACTATCCTTATGAGTTATATCCTTAGTAAGCCCCCTTGAGCTTATATCGGTTTCTTTCAATTATCACAACTCTATAATTTTTTAGCCTACTTATTTATTCTTATCTTGATTTACTGGTAGAGCAGTGTGATTCAACTTAAGGGTGGGTGAATGTTCAAGTGTGGGGATTTCTTTGTTAAGGTTTGATATTTTGGTGGGAATTATATAATGTGGTTGCTTGATCTTTTCAAAAAAAAAAAAGGAAAAATTTGAAGAAGATCGAATGAGAGTTATTGTTCATTGCTTATTGCAATGTGAAAGTGGTAAAGTACATAATGATGTGCTTATGGGTTTAATGCTTGTGAAAGTTTAATTATCTTTTACATAATCTACTATTCATGTTGAGTGCTACAATTAAAAGTGAACATTATGCTCTATTAGTTTATCAAGCTTAGCCACTTGTGAGCCTATTTCTTTGATATCCCACCCCATACCTAAGCCCCATTACAACCTTTAATGAAGACCTTTTGATTTGTGCATGCACATATACGAAGTAGTGGAGATTTGGTGGACAACCAAGCATATGGTAGCACATGTGTATTTTGATTGAATTTGAGTGAAAAGCTAACACCTACACACTTGTGTGAATTGAGAGCAATGTGAGATTTTCTATCCACGTCATGCTTACTTATTGAAGGAGACTTTAATGTTTATTTCATGATATTTTTGTCTGTCAAGACAACGTGTGCATACTTGGATTGTTTTGTGCAAGTGGTGTACTTTTAGATCTTCTCATATTGTTGTGTGATTGAGGTTTGAATATGTGGATTACTATGAATTGTTGCATGTTTAAGACTTGGTGATTGAAAATATTTGATTTTGTGGGTATATCTTCTATAAACCCTCACGAGACAACACTCGTCCTACTAGGGCTACCTAAGGGTTTAACGGCTTGTTGCATATGCTCAATGCAATCGTGTCATCTACGAAAGTGATGTTAGTTAAAATAATTTTAATTTCTTTATTTGCCCGAGGACGTGCAAATGCTAAGTGTGGGGATATTTTGATAGAATGTATATTTATATATATTTTACATGATTATATTCCTCATATTTATTGTATTTTGAATTTAATTGGATTTTTATTTAATAGATTTTAATGTTTTATTGTAGGAATCAAGGAAATTCTAAACTTGGAAGGATTGGAGAATAAAGAGCTTAATTTGGAGATTTATTAGAAGGAAATTCGGATTTGTTGGGCTACACGCGCGTACTTCACTGTTTGGACCATATCTCGAGTTCTAGAAGTCAGAATTGGGCGATTCAACAGCCCACGCGAAGATAATTAAATTATCTATCATTCTAAGATGGTCCAGATGTCATATTACAACTGGAGCGGCACAGAATTACTTGGAAAAAGTCAACTACGAATTTTTCTTGGAAATCTATTAAGTTTAGGAAACATACTTCTAATTTTCTCAAGGCATATATTAAAATACTTTTATTAGAGACATAAAAAGGGGGAGATATTATTATTAGGGAGGGAGAGATACGTACGTATAGAGAGATACAGAGGGAGGAGAGCGAAACTTTTACTTTTCTTTCTAATCGAAGATTGAAGGTTTTCTTCTATATTCTTATTAATATTATGTGTTCTTATTATATCTTGTGTTTTGCTAGTTTAATCATGAGTGACTAGATCTCTAATCTAGGGTTAAGTTGAACCCTAGTTATGATTGATGTATGATTTTCCCAATCCCCCAATCTAGTTATGTTATGTTCTCTTGTTTATTGAGTTGTGTTTAATTAACAATTACATGTCAGACGTGATTATGTGTATTGTTTGAACCAATATCTATTTATCAACGAAAGTTGGATTTAGATGGTTGTGATTTATCCAATAATGACATGAACTTCTCCATGAAAATAGGTAGAACGGATTGTTAGGAAGTTAGGATGCTGTGTTTAATGTCTCTGAATTGCATGATGCCATGAAAATAGGCTTGATTGTAAGTTAGAGAAGCCATTAATACTCGAGAGAGGTTATTGGTATTTATAGGGCGCATCTTTCCTCTAGAGTAGTACATGATTAATTGGGGTGGGAAATCGTAATTGCATTGATACATGCTAGTGGGGATACTTAATTCTAGATGTTTTTAATTAATTGATAAATACAACATACTTGCCTAGGTATAATATTAGTTTAATAATTTCTCCAAATTTTATTGTGTTACTTGCTTAGTTGAATCGAGTCAAGAATAACTAGTGATTGATACGTTTGTCTCTGTGGGATCGACTCTTACTTACCTTGCTACATAGTTAGAAGGATTTGTTGGATATTATTATTTGATAGGTACGCGACAGCCTTGTCATCCTGGTAGTGGAGAATTGTTGGACAATGCCTTCTTCCTTGCAGAAGTTTCCTAATGTGGCATTTCTGAACTCAGTACCATTGTCACTTCTCAGATATTGAACTTTAGCATTAGGGGTTGTTTCAAGAACTCTTATGTGATCAAGGATTACTTGAGCAGCTTCATCCTTTGTCTCTAAAAACTTCACCCAAGTGTACCTTGAATAGTCATCCACCATTACCAGGGCATATCTCTTTCTTGCAAGAGATTGAACATTTACTGGACCAAACAAATCCATATGAATTAATTTGAATGGCTCAGTGTTGGTATTCACTTACTTTGACTTGTTGACAGAATTCCTGTTGAGGTAGTCCTCTCACCAAATCCTTCTTCATCAGAATGTTCATATTCTTGAAATTTAGATGTGAGAGCTTCTTGTGCCAAAGCATACTTTCACCAACTGATGCTTTACTGCAAAAATAGTAAGCCTTGTCTTTATTGACAGAATTTAAGTCTGCAACAAACAAGCTTCCTTTTCTGACTCCTTTCAAGGAGGGGCTTCCATCTTTCTTGTGATAGATATTAAAAACCATCATATCAAAATCAACCTTAAATCCCCTGTCGCTGAACTGGCTGACACTGAGTAGGTTGTGCTTCAATCCATCAATAAGAGCAATATCTTCAATGACAACATTTCCAATTTCCAAAAAGCCATATCCCACAGTGTAACCTTTGCTGTTGTCTCCAAAAGTTATGATTGGGCCGGCTTTCTCCACAAAATGTGATAGCAGGGCTATATCACCAGTCATGTGCCTGGAACATCCACTGTCGATGATCCACATGACCTGCTTCTGCTTCTTGCCCTGCAAAACAGATGATCTTAATTTGCATCTGGTACCCAAACTCTGTTGGGTCCTGTAGTTATAGCATCATTGTTCATATCATTCTGCTTCACATTTAAATCAACACTAGAATCCTCCTGTTTGACTTCTTTTGTTGTCCACTTAATTCTAGAGTTAGACTTGGTCTTTCTCTTAGTGGAAGTAGCTTTTTTACCAACATAGGCAGGCATAGAAGTCTCAGCAGTTTCTAGATAGGAACATCTTTCAGTAGACAGAATAGGTAAATTGAAACAAGTACTCATAACAACAATTTTGCATGGCATACAGTCAATGTTATTATAGACATCCATATTTCTTTGCATAATGGGGG
The DNA here is from genome assembly GCA_037693485.1 of Kitagawia praeruptora. Classification (NCBI taxonomy): domain Eukaryota; kingdom Viridiplantae; phylum Streptophyta; class Magnoliopsida; order Apiales; family Apiaceae; genus Kitagawia; species Kitagawia praeruptora. Next base: position 136,294,918 of record CM075351.1, on the reverse strand, counting down.
TTCTATGTAAGTTACCACTAACATTGGATGCATTAACCTTATCCTGTTTGGGTTTCTTACAAACAAATGTTAAATGATGAGATGATCCACAATTATTGCAAAGCTTCCTAGGGGCATCCTTAACATAACAATATCCATTCTTCTTGTCAATCCCTAACTTGTCATTCCTATTCTTAGGCTTGTAGACATTTGCTTTGACAGTATGTTCTGAAGTTGCTATCGAGCTACCTTTGACAGTACCTTTCTTTGCCTCTTTCTTGACAGCAGGTTTGAAAATTGATGTCTTGGGTTCTCTCTTGACTGTATCTTTTGAAGTTTCTGTCTCATCCTTGCTGTCAGCTACTTTAGAACATTCTGTCTGATTGCTTGGTAGAGTTTCTGTCATGGGAGACTTGACAGTATCTTTTCCTTTGCTCAGTGTGCTGTCAATGCACTCATCTTCATCAAGTAGCTCTTGTTTGATGAACAAGGAGGTTTCATCAAAATCAGCTTGAAGATTTTTGAAAATCGGTTTGTAAACTCTTTTGAGAATATGAGGTTTGACAGCATCACTATCATCATGAGCAATTGCCTTTCCATGCCTTCTACCATACTCGAAACCTGTTCCTACCTTCTGATTCTCAGTGTGATTATCATGATATTCCTGGACTAACTTAAAAGAGTTTTTAAATGCTTTGAGTTTAAACTCATTTTCTGTAATTTGACTCCTGTGAAATTCTTCTATTTCCTTAGCACAGACAATATCATTTTTCAACCTAGCATTCTCTTGAGCTAATGAATCTAGGGGACTGGTTCTAAGCAGTAACATTTCATTTTCAAATTTGAGAGTTTCATTCTGTTTAGTTAACTTAGCAATTTCTTCGTGAGCAGCAGATAAACTAACATGAATGTTAAACATCTCAGCACTTAAATCTTCAATGGTATGCTTATACTCAGTTTTAGACATATCAAGTAAAACTAGAGATGGTACCTGATTAGATGAACTTGAAGCTTCTTCATTAGATTTAGCCATGAGGGCTAAGTTCACAAACTCCTCTTCTTCTTCATCTTCAGAATCATCCCAGCATTTTCCTTCAGCCACATAGGCTTTCCCTTGATTCCTCTTAAACTAATTTCCAGATCCTTTTCCCTGATTCTGTCTTGGTCTTCTGCACTCAGTAGCAAAATGACCTAGCTCATTGCAGTTATAACATCTGAACTTCGACCTATCCACCATCCCGGTGTTGTATCCTCCTCTTGTGGCTCCACCAGTGGCCTTTGAAAAACTTCCCTTGTTGAACTTAGATGATTGACCCTGTGGCTTGTATGACTTTTCTCTTCTGAACTTGATATTCTTGAATCTCTTAGCCATATAAGCCATGGTTGGATTATCCATGCTTTCAATCTCTTCTACTGTGTAGAAGTCTTCATCTTCAACATCTTTCAGCTGCAGAACCACCTTCTCCTCGTCATCCAACACCTCCTCAATCTTCAAAGATGGCATCTGTGTTGGTTGTGAACTTTGTGATGGTTCACTTGGACAAGCTACTTGTGGTTCATGAGCTACAAGGGCTCCTGACATGTTTGCTAACTTTCCTTTGGTTTAAGTTTGAATAGCTCGCTTTTGAAAAAGCTCGAGTTCATATGATTTGAGCACACCATAGAGAGTTTCAAGAGAGACATCATTCAAGTTTCTTCCCTTTCTTATGGTTGTGACCTTGTGCTCAAGATGCTCAGGGAGAGTGAGCAGAAATTTGATGTTAATCTCCTTTCTATCATAGAACTTTCCATGAATTTGTAACTCAGCTATTAGCTTACTGAACCTCTCAAACATGTGTGTAAGTTCTTCGCTTGGTTTAGCCATAAAGGCTTCATATTATGACACCAGAATTTGTCTTTGATCCTCACGAACCTCTTCACTTCCTTCACACATCAACTCTATCTTACTCCACATCTCTTTTGCAGATGTACATCCCATGACATTACCACACATGGCTTTGTCTAATGTAAGAGAGTCGAGCAAGATAAGTTGTAAATAGTCATCCAAGACTACTGATAAGTGGATTTTATATCCACTTATTATGCGCTAATTGGACCTAGATTGGTGGTTTATCTTTAAGTATGTTGTGTCTTTTAATTCGTTTATGTTGTTTCAGTCTTTGTTGTACAGAACTCGCAACTTTAGGTATCGTGGCGATAAAAGACTAAAAATGGTGGATTTTTGCCTCAATTCAGATTTTTGCCTCAATTCGGAATTTAATCACAAGGATTTTATTATCAAGTGAACTGGCTACGAGGAAAAAGAATTATCATAAAGAAATTCTGAGTGATATATTCTTAATGCTGAAACCCCGGTTGGAATTGTTATATTTTTTTCTAAGAAAAAGGAGTCCGGTTTTAGATCCTCAAGAGACCGTAACTTACATCTGGACGAGCAATGAGGAAATAAGAATTGTCACAAAAATATGGAAAGTGATATATTCTTAAAGAGGGAATCCCGGTTGGAATTAATATAATTTTTGTTAAGCAAAAGGAGTCCGGTTCCAGATGCCCAGAGGCCGCAGCTTAGACAATAAAGATTTATTTATATTATTAAATAATTTTATTAATTTAGAAAATTATATTTATAAATATCTAAAAATATTATATATTTATTTTTATAATTTCTGGATTAAAATAATTATTTATTAATTAAAGATTATAAGCTGTGCGGGTTAAAAAGCATTTCTACGGAGCCCATCCATATAAGACGAAATAGGCCCCTTGAATATAAATTGAATGGCCGGTTAGTTTTTTGATTGAATTAGAAAAGTAAACAAGTGGATTGACTTTTGTATTATCCACGTGATAAAAGAAACAAGAGTCAGGCGCGTGGAAAAATGGTAGGCTTGGTTGGTATTTTCCAGTGAGTTTTCGTTGTTTTCGGCGGAATCTTTTATTGCTGGTGTGCTAATTTGACCTATAAATAGAAGTATTTGCAGTAGGTTTCAGGACACACCTCTCGACTGCATTCTCTTGTAGTCTCTCAAATTTGAGCAACATTTCTTTTGTAATTTTAGTTTCATTTTATACACTTTAATTTTCTCCAAGTTCTATTTTGGTGGAAGATTGTAAGGGGATTATTTTGGAGTGCTCTTCTATTTCGTTGGAAGCTATTTCGATTCTATTTTCTAAACTTTTATTTTACGGGGATTACTTGGAGTACTCCTCTCTATTTCGTTGGAAGCTAGTTCGGTTCTATATTCTAACTCTTGTATTTCATATTTTATTCATGCAATTTTATACCATGTTTTCATTTAATCCCATAATGACGATTCGTTCGATTATGAACTAATCGACGTCATGGGATTCTAATGGATTTATTTACGTAATTTAGAAATTTGATACCTTAATAATTTGTATTATGATAAAAATTCAGATTGCCTAATATGGTTGCGCTTAATTTATTAGATGCGTAGCTAACGTCTAAATTATTAATTCCTAATGAATGCGAAAGTGGATTTAGGAATTTAGAATTTGCCATGTTAGCATAGGTTCGTAATTGTTATGTACATTTACGATAAGTGGTAGGGTTTTGGATCACATTGCCTTATGTAGCCATAATAAAGGAATTTATTCGTAAACCAATTATGTTTTCAAATCTTATAGACATATAGGGTCTAAACATAAACGGTGTCCACACAACTTCTATCTTTTTCAGTGGATGTTCGTGTGGTTTGGTATAAGTTAAGGCTGAAAGGCGCTTATGTTAGTTTCGTGTTCCTGGCTAGCTTTCGTAATTATCAAATAACTTTGAATTAAGGCATCAATTCTAAATGAAATAAGTAATGAAATTAGAATCCCATGTTTTTCTCACATATAAAATCTCGTTTAATTAAATCAAGTAGTTTGAATTATTTAGTATTATTATTTTGATAAATCAATTATAATAATAAAACAAAACTCCCTTTTTATATTTATTCAAGCAGTTTGTTGTTTAATCATACGTCGTTGCATAAGCACTATTTCTGAACAAACACCAAGTCTTCGTGGGATCGATCTTATTATATTACTTGTGACCACGTACGCTTGCGTAGTTAGTTTTCGAACCAACAAGTTTTTGGTGCACGTTGTGTTTTCTCGCTCTGCCAGTATAAGGATCTTGAGTTGTTTATGCTAACGCGTGCCCAAACTCTTAAATCAAGAACCGTAATAAAGCTGGAAGAAACATTAGACATGGTGGATGATGTGCCTAAGACATTGATGGACTACTCTCAACCGAAAATCAATGACATTCAGTCAAGCATCGTCAGGCCAGCCATTGCAGCCAGCACATTTGAAATCAGACCTGGCACAATACAGATGGTACAAAACTCTGTCCATTTCGGGGGAGCGCCAACGGAAGACCTAAATATGCATATCCGGAACTTCATAGAGATTTGTGACACATTCAAATTCAACAACGTGTCAGATGATGCTGTAAAGTTGAGGCTTTTCCCATTTTCTCTGTGGGACAAAGCTAAGGGATGGTTGCACTCTCTCCCAGCTGGCTCGATAACAACATGGGACGAACTCGCTCAAAAGTTCCTCACTAAATTCTATCCCATGGCAAAAACAGCTGCCATAAGGAATTCTCTTGCTCAGTTCACACAACAGATGGGGGAATCTTTATGTGAAGCTTGGGAGCGCTATAAGGAAATGCTAAGAAAATGCCCTCACCATGGAATTCCCAACTGGATGGTGATTAATTGCTTTTACAATGGTCTAGGATGGCAATCAAGACTAATCGTGGATGCAGCATCAGGGGGAGCCTTATGGGCTAAGAGCTATGAAGCCACCTACGAGCTAATTGAAATGATGGCGGCTAATGAGTATCAGAATCCGACGCAGAGGATGCCTCAATATAAGGTGGTAGGAATCCTCGAGGTTGACACAGCCACATCACTATCAGCTCAGCTTGAAGCACTAAACATGAAGGTGGATTATCTGACAAACTATGGGGTACATCAAGTAGCGAGTGTTTGTGAGCTATGCGCCGGTGGACATGAAACGAGTCAATGTGCAATTTCCAATGAATCAGTGAACTTTGTGAACCATTTTCAAAAGCAACAGCATCCAGTCCCAAACACTTACCAACCCAACAACAGAAACCATCCTAACTTCAGCTGGAGCAACAATAACAATTGATTGCAACCACCACCGCATCCATATCAACCACACCCATATCAACAATAGCCATACCATCAAACCCAAAATCAGCAATATGGGGCCAGACCATACAATCCCTCAGGATCACATCAACAACAGGGGCATCAACTTCAGAATCAATACGCCCTGAAACAATCTCAACCTCCGGGATTTAATCAGCAATATTATGTAGGTCCAGGCCAACAGTCTGCTGAGAAATCAGAATTGGAAGAACTAAGATTGATGTGTAAGAGCCAGGCTTGTAATAACCCTAACTTCAGTAATGCTACAGTGATCCTATGAATAGTAAATTTCGAGGATGTAGAGAAATGGTATATAGGTACTCTATAATGGAAATGAAAAATGAATAAACAGAAACCATATTAGTAGTATATATTGAAAATAAGTGACTCGAAATGACGTTAGATTTCAGAAATTCCTGAAGCATGAAATTTTGAGGATTTTGAATTCGAATAAGTTTCTATTGGACACTAAGGAGCATGGAAACATTATAAGAATTATATATTGAGGGATTAGTGAATTTAGAATTGAGCCAGGGGATTTTTAAGTTAAGAGAATACCAATGGAATTTGGATTGTTAAACGATCTCAAAACCACTGAGATAATGAGGTACATTCGTAACGAACCACAATTAGACGAATATGGAGATTAAGCAACCAAGATTTATAATATGACAAGGATACATACCCCATTATAATTACCAAGAGTACTAGCATTATAATTAGAAAAGAAAATCAAGGAAAAAGAGAATTATGAAATCATGTTAATGATGTCATCTTCCACTAAACTAAATTAAGGGTAGATTAGTCTTTTAGCACCTAGATTTTTTACCAAGCTTCCATTACACTCTAAATTAAGTGAGAATAAGATTAGATGAGATCAAAACCAACACAAAAGCTCTCTCCCCTTCTTGTTGACAACTTTCGGCCAAGGTAGAAAAAAAGAAAGAAAATAAAATTCAAAACCCTAATTCTCTTCAAGATTAAATCATGGGAAAAATGGTGGAGATGCTTGGAGGTTAGTAAGTGATATCCTCAAAGTTTGAAGGCCAACCATCATCATTTGCCTAGGTAATAAAATCCTTCAAGTGCAAGATGAATAGTAGTGAATAGTAGTTTTCAAGTTTTAACCTTTGTTTTTATGGCTCCTTTAGTTAATCCAAGCTAGATCAAGGTTGTTCAAGGTGTGTACAAGGAATATTAAAGATTATTAAGTGTTCTTCAAGCTTCAAGGAGGTATAATAACCCTTGCCCTTTTTGTATTTATAGTAGATAATGAAGTGATTAGTAGTTAAGTGTTGTTAATGTTAAGTTTATGATGAATATGTGTTATGAATGGTTGGATTTGATATGAGATTTGTGTTGAGAACTTGGAACCATGGCTGGAATGTAGTCCACATGGTGTGGGGTTTGATTATGGTGTTTGATGATGGTTTTGGAGTGGTGAAATTTTGGAAAGTATGAAATTACAGCAGTTATAATGTCCGATTTTCGTTAGAACTACAAACTGCCCTGTTTTTGGACACCAATGCAGTACGGTACCTTACTGTCTAGCACACTTAGTGACCATGAAATGATAGAGCTTAGTTCATAGATCGTTTTGATATAAGGTGCGTTAAAATCTGACGTACGGTTTAGGAGAAAAGTCAGTTTTAGTGAAAGACGTTCGAAAGTCGAGAAATCGTAATGGTACCAAATTTGAGGTTATACTTATCATACTTTAACATGTTTAAAAGCCACGAAATTTTGGGATATGGTAGTAGTGTGGTCAAAGAACTAATACCAGTTGACCTTGCATTAAAATTCGAATTCTAAAATTTATAAGAAATTCTACAGTCGAGTGTGGTTGTTAGGGGAAATGGTAAAAACCCCTGAAACTTCGATTGAGCTTATAAATGGTTAAGTTCTTGAACCTTTGGGATAATAATAACACATTAAACATATGTTGAAGTGTAAAGGGTTTTGTTATATAAGGGGGTAGTGAGTAAGAGATGTAGTATGCTAATGATGGACCTTTTGTGTTTATAGAAATTCCGGAGGAGGAACCAGCCCCACTGTCAGGATACAGAAATCGAGGCAAGATCCTTCTATCCCTACTTTAAAAATTATTTATCTTCGGAATAATAATGATATCATGGAATATTTATGTATATGTGATGCTTTTGTTGCTATATTGCAAAGAATATATTACCTTGATTGTGGAGAGTTAAAGAGATGATTACGAATGGAGCGAATATGCTCTAAGGTAAAAGAGATATGAAAGAGAATGGTATCAGTTGTTATCTAGGGTTATATGGTTTATAATGCTATATTATAAACATTCTTTTTAGTGTATGTTATACACATATATTTTATAGAAGTATTGTGCGAGAATGGAAATGAGATAAGTGAATGACATATGGAAATGTGAAATGGTGTTGATAAATTGAATAATGATCTTATAAAAAGGGGGATAGAAATAAAAAGCGTAAGAGGCTGTGTGCTGCACAGTCCAGCAATCAATCAATAAAAAGCGTAAGAGGCTGTGTGTTGCACAGTCCAGCAATCAATATTTTAAATCGGCCCAAGAGTTGCCGAAGGAGGATGTAGTGGTAGACCTTCCTCCAGGGGGGATGTAGTGGTAGACCTTCCTCCTTCTACCGGTAGTAAAAAGAGATGGATACGGAGGGCGACTGATCATCGTGCCTCACGTATTCGGCAACAGTGAAAACCCCTACAATATGTGAATAAAGAATAAATGATAAAGTCAGATTGATATACTGGAAAGGAAAAATGATATGAATGATGAAATTATTGATATAGATGAAGAGAAACTGATTTTATATTAATTTATAAAATTACTGTACAGGAGGGAAATGAGAAGATGATAGTGAGGGATTTATTCAATTATTTATGTTATTTTAAAATATTACACTAAAAGGGTATATTGATTGTTATAATATTTAAGAAGAGAAACTGATACTGTATTATCTTAGAATTCTTTCTTATAATAGTAAGTGGATGATGTATTATTAAATAAGAGTTTTATTATTCCTTAAAGTTTATAAATTGGTTACTGCTTACATATGTATATACATGTATACTTGGTTACATTTTAAATTCTAATTTTCAATATTATCTTGCTGAGCTATTATAGCTCACTCTTGCTACTTATCTATATACAGCTAGGTATGCCAATACTACGCAGAACGCCCCGCAAGAGGGTAAGGGAAAGGCGACCTACTGAGAGTTCGTTAGCATCAGTCCCCGAGGTAGACGACCAGCGCAAGGGGTTTAGTAGTTTTATGTATATTAAGTGTGTAAGTTTGAAAGATTGTAATAAATTTGGTTGTTGAAATGCTTCTTGTAGAAGCATCACTCAACAATGTACTGAAGTATGATTCTGGGTTGTAATAACTTGTTAATTTCTAAACTCTTATTATGGTGAATGTTGTTCTCTGAGCATATGACTGGTGTGTGCATGTGTATTACTGTGGGGTCAATTGTATAAGTATTTATAAAAAAAAAAAAAAACCCAAGAGAAATTGAATTTGAATGGAAGTTGGTTCGTGATGGCCCAAATTCATGACCCCGGATTTGGGGCTGTCACAGTTGGTATCAGAGCTAAGAGTCATAATGCTCAGGAACAAGAGTGATAATAATATTGTATCATTTATAATATTAAATTTTGAACTTCCATCAAGTTCAAGGGTGGTATATCGCAGGTAGTTTTATTTTTAAGCATTGATTATAATTTTATAAATTATTACTAATATAGTTTATGTTTACCTTATAGGGAGAGGAGATGGGAGAGCCCAGTCATGTTCGTGAGATGGGTGAGCCGAGCCGAGACCCCCAGTGGCTAGGACTACCCGAGCAGGAGATTAGAGATTTGTTGCTAGTAGGTGTAGAGGTTCCAGAGTATGCTATTGATGACCTCAGGGAGAGACGACGGGCGAGTGCTAGAGAGAGATATGAGCAGAGACTGAGGGAGGAGGCTGAGGAGCGCAGGCAGAGGGATGCTGTGGCCATAGTGCCATATTCTGGCAGACCATATGTAGGACCTGATGGGGCCGGACCTTCCCGAGTGCGGACGGATATTCCTGAGGAGGAGATGCCTTTACGTAAGAGGCCTAGGTTATCTGTTATACCTGAGGAGCCGATTGAGTGGAGGGACATTCACGTGACTCCTACTCCTGTCCCACCTGTCCCAGTTCCATCTCCTCTACCTAGCCCCGACCCTTTTGAGGATCCAGCTGAGCAGTTCACTCCACCGGGACACTTTATCATGTCAGAGGATGAGTTGGAGGATGACCCTTCCGAGGATGCGGACACAGAGCCAGTTCCTCCATCCCCACAATTTGCACCACCACCACCTCCACCAGTGGATGCACCCCCACTTGTAGATGTACCTCCCCCAGATGCTTTGCCACCTCAGGAGGCACCTATGTTTCCAGCTGGCCAGTTGCCAGCTATTTTCTTGTCAGAGTACTTTGCCCTTCAGGGACAGCTGGATGAGTCCCGTCGGACTATAGATACGCTTATACAGAGGTTAGACAGGGCGAGAGGAGGAGGGGGTGTGATACCAGATGGGTTGAATTTGAGCATAGTCAGTATCGAGCTACGGGCACTCGGTGACATTAGGACGATGTTGGGAGACAGAGGGGATCCAGTATGGAGGGCTCATATAGTTGATACAGTCACCACTATGGTAGCGCAGATCAGGGACGTTATCAGGGCGTCGTTACCATGATTAGGAGTAGTAGTTTCGGATACTAATCAGACTAGTCATCTTGTGGATGTCATTTTGGGGATTAGGTTAGTTGTTTACTGTCTTAATCCCAGTCTGATTAGAGGATAGCTAGTAGTGCTTTTGTTATAGCGAGTTAGTATGTACAGTTATGCTTTTGGAGTTTCGAACCTTGTACCTTATGATGTATGATATTAGTAGTAAAAGACGTTGTACCCAAGTTGTAAAATATTTATGTAAATTAATGAAGTTTATGTACTTTGCCTAATTTTATCGTATTTTGATATTAAATGTTGAGATTCAAAAATGTTGATATATATGAAGTGATTGACTTAAATGAAAAGGTTATTGTGCTAAAGGTACTAAGCTTATTTGTCAAAGTTGTATTATGATTAAATATTACTTGTGTGGAGTTAAAAATACTGGGATGTATAGATAAGATTGACTAATGATATAGTTGTGCATATATGGAAATGATGTATATTGTACCCTAAATTTGGGTGATTAATGAAGAATATTATTATATACAGAATCATGCCGCCTAAGCGTAATAATAGAATGAATGCAAGGGAAAATGAGAGAGAGGAAGCAAGTCATAATAGGCAGGATGAAAACGCTCATAATGAACAAGATCATGAGGAAGAAGAAGATGAATCAACTGGCCAACAGGGAAATCAGGATGGTAACCTTTTTAACCAATTTATGGAACTAATGAGGCAGAATTTAGCTAATCCACAGAATCAGCCACAGCCACCTGTTCTTCCCAACCAGGCAGCTAACTCTTTTCGTGCTTTTAAGTCACTAAAACCCCCAGAATTTGAGGGAACCACTAACCCAGTAGCAGCCAGGGCATGGCTGAAAGAGATGGAGAAGGCTTTTGAGATACTGAGGGTAGAGGAAGATCAGAAGACAGTTTTTGCAGCCTATCTCCTAAAGGGAGAGGCGAATTACTGGTGGGAAGCTAAAAAGAATCTAGAAGGAGCGGGAGTGATAACCTGGGAGCGTTTCACTAGGGTGTTTCTAGATAAATATTCCCCTAGGTACTTGGAGAACCAGATGGAAATAAAATTTTTGGAGCTTAAGCAGGAAAACCTATCAGTGGCAGAATATGAAACTAAGTTTACAGAACTGTCTAGGTTTGTTCCAGAATTCGTGCGTACTGAAGAGCAACGAGCGAAAAGGTTCCAACAAGGATTGAAACCATGGCTACGTACTAGAGTGGCACCATTTGAGTTGACCGAGTATGCTGCGGTAGTTCATAAGGCATCCATTATCGAAGCTGAGAGTGAACAGACTCAAATAGGACGAGAGAGTAAGAAAAGAAAATTTGAAGGTCAGAAGGGAGGTTCTAGTGAGGGAAGCTATTTTAACAAATTTGGTAAAGGACAAAAACCCCAGTTTGGAGGAAAGTCAGGGAATAATAAGACTACCAGTGAGACTGTGAATCAGGGTGGTAGATCCACAGGAACCTTCCAGTCTAATCAATCGCGACCACCATTGCCAGATTGCAACACATGTGGTAAGAAGCATATCGGAGAGTGTAAGATGTTAGAAGTAACTTGCTTTAATTGTGGACAGAAAGGACATTATCGGGACAGGTGTCCATCAGCTGAAAAGAAGTGTTATCAATGTGGAAGATTAGGACATTTTGCTAGGGATTGTCGTTTTGGTGGGTCGTCTGCGTCAGGACAGAGTGTGACTGCTTCAAACAGGCCTACTGCTAGAGTGTATAACATGACTTTAGGAGAGGCATTGAGAAAGCCGGATACAGATGCAGGTGAACATTTTTCTAGTATTTAAATTTTTAGTGTAAATGTTGGTTAGGGATCTATGTGGTCAATGAATGGTATAGGTAGGTTGATAATCTAGATAAGGAAAATCAGTATCTGTTAGGGGTTAGAAATTCTATGAAAAGGAGAATAATAGTATTTTGGGGGTAAACCATAGACTTGTTTATATACGAACAGGAAATATATATTATAGGTAATATTTTCTTACAATTGTTTCAAAGAATCTTATTCTAGTCGGATTTCTGGAAGATTTTACAGAGACAAGATATAATAAGAGCGAAATATGTATATTTTATGTCATGATAGAGATCAACATAGGGATAAACCATAAGTGAGATACACTACCATTCAGGAGAGGCCAATATGGTGGCCAATACCCATAATTAAAAGAGGAATGTTGATGAATGACAAGCAAGTTTATGTTGGTGTAATTCTGCGCAAACAAGATAGAGATATTATGAAGGAAAAAGGATGGAGAAAGTGATATAGAAGTTATAAGGTGTAGATAAAAAGGTATCAATGGACAATTCTGACGTGATTCCGGGACGGAATCCTTTTAAGGAGGGAAGGATGTAATAACCCTAACTTCAGTAATGCTACAGTGATCCTATGAATAGTAAATTTCGAGGATGTAGAGAAATGGTATATAGGTACTCTATAATGGAAATGAAAAATGAATAAACAGAAACCATATTAGTAGTATATATTGAAAATAAGTGACTCGAAATGACGTTAGATTTCAGAAATTCCTGAAGCATGAAATTTTGAGGATTTTGAATTCGAATAAGTTTCTATTGGACACTAAGGAGCATGGAAACATTATAAGAATTATATATTGAGGGATTAGTGAATTTAGAATTGAGCCAGGGGATTTTTAAGTTAAGAGAATACCAATGGAATTTGGATTGTTAAACGATCTCAAAACCACTGAGATAATGAGGTACATTCGTAACGAACCACAATTAGACGAATATGGAGATTAAGCAACCAAGATTTATAATATGACAAGGATACATACCCCATTATAATTACCAAGAGTACTAGCATTATAATTAGAAAAGAAAATCAAGGAAAAAGAGAATTATGAAATCATGTTAATGATGTCATCTTCCACTAAACTAAATTAAGGGTAGATTAGTCTTTTAGCACCTAGATTTTTTACCAAGCTTCCATTACACTCTAAATTAAGTGAGAATAAGATTAGATGAGATCAAAACCAACACAAAAGCTCTCTCCCCTTCTTGTTGACAACTTTCGGCCAAGGTAGAAAAAAAGAAAGAAAATAAAATTCAAAACCCTAATTCTCTTCAAGATTAAATCATGGGAAAAATGGTGGAGATGCTTGGAGGTTAGTAAGTGATATCCTCAAAGTTTGAAGGCCAACCATCATCATTTGCCTAGGTAATAAAATCCTTCAAGTGCAAGATGAATAGTAGTGAATAGTAGTTTTCAAGTTTTAACCTTTGTTTTTATGGCTCCTTTAGTTAATCCAAGCTAGATCAAGGTTGTTCAAGGTGTGTACAAGGAATATTAAAGATTATTAAGTGTTCTTCAAGCTTCAAGGAGGTATAATAACCCTTGCCCTTTTTGTATTTATAGTAGATAATGAAGTGATTAGTAGTTAAGTGTTGTTAATGTTAAGTTTATGATGAATATGTGTTATGAATGGTTGGATTTGATATGAGATTTGTGTTGAGAACTTGGAACCATGGCTGGAATGTAGTCCACATGGTGTGGGGTTTGATTATGGTGTTTGATGATGGTTTTGGAGTGGTGAAATTTTGGAAAGTATGAAATTACAGCAGTTATAATGTCCGATTTTCGTTAGAACTACAAACTGCCCTGTTTTTGGACACCAATGCAGTACGGTACCTTACTGTCTAGCACACTTAGTGACCATGAAATGATAGAGCTTAGTTCATAGATCGTTTTGATATAAGGTGCGTTAAAATCTGACGTACGGTTTAGGAGAAAAGTCAGTTTTAGTGAAAGACGTTCGAAAGTCGAGAAATCGTAATGGTACCAAATTTGAGGTTATACTTATCATACTTTAACATGTTTAAAAGCCACGAAATTTTGGGATATGGTAGTAGTGTGGTCAAAGAACTAATACCAGTTGACCTTGCATTAAAATTCGAATTCTAAAATTTATAAGAAATTCTACAGTCGAGTGTGGTTGTTAGGGGAAATGGTAAAAACCCCTGAAACTTCGATTGAGCTTATAAATGGTTAAGTTCTTGAACCTTTGGGATAATAATAACACATTAAACATATGTTGAAGTGTAAAGGGTTTTGTTATATAAGGGGGTAGTGAGTAAGAGATGTAGTATGCTAATGATGGACCTTTTGTGTTTATAGAAATTCCGGAGGAGGAACCAGCCCCACTGTCAGGATACAGAAATCGAGGCAAGATCCTTCTATCCCTACTTTAAAAATTATTTATCTTCGGAATAATAATGATATCATGGAATATTTATGTATATGTGATGCTTTTGTTGCTATATTGCAAAGAATATATTACCTTGATTGTGGAGAGTTAAAGAGATGATTACGAATGGAGCGAATATGCTCTAAGGTAAAAGAGATATGAAAGAGAATGGTATCAGTTGTTATCTAGGGTTATATGGTTTATAATGCTATATTATAAACATTCTTTTTAGTGTATGTTATACACATATATTTTATAGAAGTATTGTGCGAGAATGGAAATGAGATAAGTGAATGACATATGGAAATGTGAAATGGTGTTGATAAATTGAATAATGATCTTATAAAAAGGGGGATAGAAATAAAAAGCGTAAGAGGCTGTGTGCTGCACAGTCCAGCAATCAATCAATAAAAAGCGTAAGAGGCTGTGTGTTGCACAGTCCAGCAATCAATATTTTAAATCGGCCCAAGAGTTGCCGAAGGAGGATGTAGTGGTAGACCTTCCTCCAGGGGGGATGTAGTGGTAGACCTTCCTCCTTCTACCGGTAGTAAAAAGAGATGGATACGGAGGGCGACTGATCATCGTGCCTCACGTATTCGGCAACAGTGAAAACCCCTACAATATGTGAATAAAGAATAAATGATAAAGTCAGATTGATATACTGGAAAGGAAAAATGATATGAATGATGAAATTATTGATATAGATGAAGAGAAACTGATTTTATATTAATTTATAAAATTACTGTACAGGAGGGAAATGAGAAGATGATAGTGAGGGATTTATTCAATTATTTATGTTATTTTAAAATATTACACTAAAAGGGTATATTGATTGTTATAATATTTAAGAAGAGAAACTGATACTGTATTATCTTAGAATTCTTTCTTATAATAGTAAGTGGATGATGTATTATTAAATAAGAGTTTTATTATTCCTTAAAGTTTATAAATTGGTTACTGCTTACATATGTATATACATGTATACTTGGTTACATTTTAAATTCTAATTTTCAATATTATCTTGCTGAGCTATTATAGCTCACTCTTGCTACTTATCTATATACAGCTAGGTATGCCAATACTACGCAGAACGCCCCGCAAGAGGGTAAGGGAAAGGCGACCTACTGAGAGTTCGTTAGCATCAGTCCCCGAGGTAGACGACCAGCGCAAGGGGTTTAGTAGTTTTATGTATATTAAGTGTGTAAGTTTGAAAGATTGTAATAAATTTGGTTGTTGAAATGCTTCTTGTAGAAGCATCACTCAACAATGTACTGAAGTATGATTCTGGGTTGTAATAACTTGTTAATTTCTAAACTCTTATTATGGTGAATGTTGTTCTCTGAGCATATGACTGGTGTGTGCATGTGTATTACTGTGGGGTCAATTGTATAAGTATTTATAAAAAAAAAAAAAAACCCAAGAGAAATTGAATTTGAATGGAAGTTGGTTCGTGATGGCCCAAATTCATGACCCCGGATTTGGGGCTGTCACAAGGCTGTATCTCTTAAAACTCTGGAAAACCAAATTGGCCAAATAGCAAATGCCTTACTCAACAGGCCGCAAGGAATTCTTCCTAGCGACACAGAAACAAACCCTGGAAAAAGGGAAGGCAAAGAACAAGTCAAAGCTATCACTTTAAGATCTGGCAAAATCACAAAGGACCAAGAAGTTGAAAAGGTAAATGAACAGCCGGAGGCACAGGGCAATCAAACCACTACAGAGGAACAAACGGAGATCTCGAAACCTGAAATCAACATCAGAAAACCGGAGGATGTCAAGGGACCATCTGAGAAAGCATCTCAGGAGCATAAAACTGCAAACACATAATTCTACCCCCTCCACCATATCCGCAGAGACTCCAGAAGCAAAGATTGGATAAGCAGTTTGCAAAGTTTTTAGAAGTATTCAAGAAGCTACAGATAAACATACCGTTTGCAGAGGCTCTTGAACAAATGCCTAGTTATGCTAAGTTCATGAAGGGTATTCTATCAAGGAAAATGAAGCTTGAGGAATTGAAAACTGTTGCCTTGACAGAAGAATGCAGTGCGGTGTTGCAACATAAATTGCCCCCGAAACTCAAGGATCCTGGAAGCTTCACAATACAATGCACTATAGGCAAATTATTTTTCAACAAATGCTTATGTGACTTGGGAGCTAGTATAAATTTGATGCCATTGTCTGTGTTCATGCAACTTGGTCTGCCTCATCCAAAACCTACAAATATCTCCTTACAGCTAGCAGATCGGTCGATTACATATCCAAGAGGTATTGTGGAAGATGTCCTGGTAAAAGTGGATAAGCTCATCTTTCCTACGGATTTTGTTATACTGGATTTTGAGAAGGACAAGAAGATTCCCATCATCTTGGGAAGACCATTTTTAGCTACAGGCCAAACTTTGATCGACGTGCAAAAAGGAGAGCTCACAATGAGAGTGCAAGATCAGAATGTCACTTTCAATGTGTTTAACGCAATGAAATTCCCAACAGATGAAGAGGAGTGTTTTAAAGTGGACATGGTCGATTCGTTAGCAAACATAGAGAAGGAACAACTGCGAAAGTCAGATCCCTTAGAAAGAGCCTTAATAGGGGATTCTGAAGAGGAAGATATAGAAGGAGAGGAACAAATTCAGATGTTGAATTCAGCCCCTTGGAAGAGGAGGTTTGATTTTCCAATTGAGTCTCTTGGGTTAGAAGATTTAAAAAGTCGCAGGTACGCCTTAAACCATCTGTTGAAGAAGCTCCTTCTCATAAGCTCAAACCTTTGCCAGATCACTTGAGGTATGCATATTTAGGTGATGCATCTACATTACCTGTTATTATTGCTGCTAACCTATCAGGTGATGAAGAAGACAAGCTGTTGCGGATTCTGAGAGAGCATAAATCAGCAATCGGGTGGACCATAGCAGATATTAAGGGAATCAGCCCCTCCTATTGCATGCATAAGATTCTTCTTAAGAAAGGAAGCAAACCATCTGTAGAACATCAGAGAAGACTCAATCCGATCATGAAAGAGGTGGTGAAGAAGGAAATTCTTAAATGGCTGGATGCAGGGATCATTTATCCAATTTCAGACAGTTCTTGGGTGAGTCCGGTGCAATGTGTGCCTAAGAAAGGAGGCATGACAATGGTAGCAAATGAAAATAATGAGCTCATCCCTACTCGGACAGTCACAGGGTGGAGAGTATGCATGGATTATCGGAAGCTAAATAAGGCCACCAGAAAAGATCATTTTCCTCTTTCATTCATCGATCAAATGCTGGATAGGTTGGCTGGCCATGAGTATTATTACCTTCTTGATGGGTATTCAGGTTACAATCAGATTTGTATTGCTCCAGAAGATCAGGAGAAGATCACATTCACTTGTCCTTTTGGCACTTTTGCTTTCCGACGAGTTTCTTTCGGGCTATGTGGTGCACCTGCTACCTTTCAGAGATGCATGATGGCCATATTTTCTGACATGATTGGTGTAATATCCCCTAACTTTAGCAATGCTAAAGTGATAAAATGAATAGTAAATTTTGAGTATTTATGGAAATGGTATGTAGGTACTCTATAAGAGAAACAGAAAATGAGTAAACAGAAACCATATTAGTGTTATACAATGAAAATAAGTGACTCGAAATGACGATAGATTTCAGAAATTCCTGAATATGGATTTTGAGGATTTTGATTTCGAATAAGCTTCTATTGGATATTAAAGAGCATGAAGATATTGAAGGAAATTATATATTGAGGAATTAGTGAAATTAGGTTAAACCAAGGAGTGATCAAGTTAAGGAAATGCCAAAGGAATTTGGATTGATAAACAATTTAGAACCACTTAGATAACGAGGCGTATTCGAGACGAATCGTGATTAAACAAGTATGGAAACCAAGTAACCAAGGTTAGTAAATAATAAGGAGATTTACCACATTAGTATTTACAAAGGTTATTAGTATTTTCTTGAGGTTAAAGAACCAAGCTTACAAGATACTCTTCTATGACATAAGCAGTGATATCACCTTCCACTAACACTTAATTAAGGGGTAGATTAGTCATTAATCAAGGTAAATATCTACACCATTCCACAAGACTCTAGAATTTACAAGATTAAGGAAGATAAGATCAAAAATCAAGAGCAAAATCTCTCCCCCTCCATTTCTTGCAAATTCGGCCAAAACAGATCAGTTTCAGTAAAACAGCCATATCTCACTCAATTCTCAATGCAATTGGGCGATCTTTAGCTTTCTGGAAACCTTTTGAGATGCTCTACAACTTTCGTTCAGGAGCCTCGAGCAGAAAACGAGCAGAAGGGCTTCGTGTTGGCCTCAATGTTGCGTGTTTTACTAGTCAGGAAGTGTTCTTGAATTCCCATGTTTAGATCATCCATCTAAAGCCTCCCAAGGACCATCCAAGGCCATACCAAGGTTAACCAAGCTTGATTGTGGTTATAAGAGCATCAAGGAAGGTATAAACCCTAACCCCTTTTTATTATGTGAGTTTTAGTGATGTTAATGGATGATGTGTGGTTAAAAGTGATTATTGTGATGTTAGCTAGCATAAATTTTGATTGATTGTTGGGTGATGGTATTGAGGCCTCACCACTGATTATATGGATTATGAGGATGTAATATTGATATGTATGGAGTGGTGGATGATTATATGGCTTGGTTGTGATGGAATGGTTTTTGGAATGTCCGAATTATAGCGGTCGTAATGCCGAATTTTCGTTAGCCCATTTAGATAGCAAAATTCGTATTTTTCACTGGACTAATTATTGTAACCACTGGCCATATTGAGTAGTTTTTGGTGTCTAGTTTATGTGGCCGCAAGAATCATGTCAAAAGAGTTTACGGATTAGGAGATATGATCGTTTTATTGAAAGTTGTTCGAGGAATGGAACTGCAGAAATGTACCAACTTTGAGGCTATAATTAACATACTTAAACATTTTTAAATATTATGAAATTTTGGGATATTGTAGTAGGGTGGTCAAAGAGCTATTACCAGTTGACCTTGGGTCAAAATTCGAAATTTATATTTTATGAGAAATTTTACAGTCGAGTGTGGTTATTAAGGGAAATGGTGGAATACACTAAAACTTTGATCGAGTTTAAAAATGGTTAAGTTCATGTAAACTTTTGGGTGCGTAAAAGCTATGTTAAACATATATTAAAGTGTCAAGGGTATTGTTATACAAGAATGAGGTGAGTAAGAGATGTGGTATTCTAACGACGGTCCTTTTTGTGTTTATAGAAACTCCGGAAGAGCCACGAGCCATACCGTCAGGATACCGAAATCGAGGCAAGATTTCTTCCACCCTTACTTTGGAAAACTATTTTATTTTCAAAGTAAAATGATTTCATGGAATATATATGTTTTTCTACTGTTGTGGAATAAAACTAGATTATTAAATTGCGGCTAGGGTTTGTATGTAATTAATTCTAGGGTTCGGGAGCTTCGTGCTTTAATGGCTGCTTCTGCGTTCGAGACTACACGGTCCTCACAGAATGCCTACGTATCTCTATATTTAGAGAATCAAGCCAAAAAACGTAGTTCTGAATGTGAAGGAGCAGGTCCTTATATAGGTGATGAAAACCCTAGAATTAGGGTTAAATTAGGAGACTTGATGGGCAAGACACAGTTTAGGCCCAATTCTAGAGCCTTCTAATAGATAAGAAGATAAGTATTGGAGATATGTGCCTTGGAGGCTACTCCTAATATGATTTAGTTTCCTTTCTGGACTCAATTTCGAAGTCTTTTATTTGGCTGATTTATCAGCTACGAATTTGCCATTTAATTAGGGTTTCGGGCCTCATTAATTTGCTTAGTATCTGGACCAAAATAGGTTTAATTAATACATCATTAAATACGTTTCTAGGGCTTACTTTCAGCCCACATCATTTGCCCCCCAACTTGTAGGAAAACTGATCAGGTTTTCATTGAAGTTAAAAGGTTTAAGTACACTAGTGTTTCACAGGTATCGTCTTGAGTGTAAAGTGTGGAGCGACCTACACATTTGCGACGATTTGCCTTATTCGAGGCTAAACAACAATTTTTATGTCTTACAGAGAATTATTAATAATTTTCTTGCATTTTTGGGAATTTTCGTTGTGCTAACGGGCACTTTCCCTTATTTTTCTGATTAATCTTCAAAAAATATTTTGGGCATTCTACCTTCGGAAATAATCTTATAAATTATCTCACATTTTTGTAGAACCCCTGGAATTTTATTTCCATTTTTTTTTTCGACCTGAAACGAGGTCGTGTATGGCCTAAAAAGTGCCCAGGTCGTGTGGTTTTCGACCTGACTCTACGACGTGAGGTGAGGTCGTACAAGGGCAAAGAACGGGGCAGGTCATATCATTTCCGACCTCAATTCACGAGGTGGTTCGAGTTCGTGTAAGGACACCAAATGGAGCAATTCGTTGACCCTACGATCTCATTCTGCGACGTGGATCGAGATCGTGGAAGGGCACCAGAGCAGGGAGGTCGTGATGATTTCGAGCTCAAATCACGACGTGACTTGAGTTCGTGTTAGGTCCTTCCACGAGCCTCCTCGCATAGCCTACGACCTCAATATACGAGGTGAATCGAGGTCGTCCAAGGTCTATAGATCAGCCTCGTCGAATTAGACATGATCTCATCTCACGAGATGGATCGAAATCGTGTGAAACCTTTAATGTGGCCTGTTCGTATTGTTTTCAACTTTAATTTACGAACTAAATCGAGTTCGTGTAAGGAGTAATAACAGGCCTTCTCATGGGTTTTACTAACTCATCCTATGAACTGGAATGAGTTCATGTAAGGGACAATAATGGGCCTCCTCGTGGCTTTTTCGAACTCATATTACGAACTGAATCGAGTTCGTGTAAGGAACAATAATGGGCCTCCTCGTGGCTTTTTCGAACTCATATTACGAACTGAATCGAGTTCGTGTAAGGAACAATAATGGGCCTCCTCGTGGCTTTTTCGAACTCATATTACGAACTGAATCGAGTTCGTGTAAGGAACAATAATGGGCCTCCTCGTGGCTTTTTCGAACTCATATTACGAACTGAATCGAGTTCGTGTAAGGAACAATAATGGGCCTCCTCGTGGCTTTTTCAAATTCATATTACGAACTGAATCGAGTTCGTGTAAGGTTCTTCAATTTATTTATTTTTTATTATTTTCTCGATCCTTCTAGAATTCTCTTTTAGATTTTACAAGCTTCCACGAGCTTCTAGATCTTGGGCCTTTATCTAGGCCTATGGGCCTTAACCGGATATAAACGGTTGCTTTAGCATCCTAACCGGCTGAATGACCGGCTACACCTTGTATAAAAGAGTGAGAAGTGAACTTCATTTTTTACTTCACTCAAATATTTCACTACAATTTCTCTCTAGAGCTCCTAACTTAAGGCGATTTCCGGCAAGAGTTTTCTGGCGAAAGTTCTTCCCACCACGGTAGTTTTTTGGGCTTCCTTTGAAGATCATCCTTTGAAGCCTTCATCCCAAGCATATCCATGGCAGATGACAGAGAAGCTAGAAGATTAAACAAGATGAGTTCTTCGTCATGAGGTACCTCTTTCCCTCCTATCCGTTCAAAATATACCTCTTTAATTGACATGATTAATCAAAGAGGAGATGAATATCCCTCTGTATCTGCATTAGATTCTTATAATCATCATTCGAAATTCTTTGATGCTGAAAAAATCAAAAAATTCAACAAACTCTTTAACATTCGTTCCCCTTTAAAATTAGTCCCAGCTGAACCAGGGGATCGTTTCTGTCATTGAAAACCCCACGCCCTTTGCATTTACAAAGATGCTATCATGGCTGGGCTTCGTTTCCCTTTTCATAATTTTATTC
The DNA here is from genome assembly GCA_037693485.1 of Kitagawia praeruptora. Classification (NCBI taxonomy): domain Eukaryota; kingdom Viridiplantae; phylum Streptophyta; class Magnoliopsida; order Apiales; family Apiaceae; genus Kitagawia; species Kitagawia praeruptora. The sequence continues at coordinate 136,272,974 of CM075351.1, read as the reverse complement.
CCACTTTGCTAGCTGATGTTCAAATAAATCCTTGTCAGCTAGTTCCAAATGCTTGGAGAGCCATTCTTTGCTTCATGGTTCTTTGCTTGAAAAACAATTTTCCATTATCTGTTTCCCTTTTTAGGAAAATTTTTCAATTTAAAAATAGCGCAATCACCTATCCCGGCCGGGTATACATCAGCCTTCGTGCTACGATCCCAAACATCTATGATCCCTCTTCGATTCCGGATAATAACCATAAATGGAAAGAGGAGTTCATGTACCTTGTGTGGGAGGGGGGTGACTGGGGCACCCTCTTTCGTAGCTCCTTTGGGAAGGTAATTGATGGAAATCCAGACGATATTGAGCTGGATGATGCCGAAAAAGCTGCTTTCAACACCCTTATTGAAGACAAAGGGGAAACTCACTTCTTCACTCTTCTTGAGGAATATTCCCTCAAGTCTATGGGTCTTTCTTCTGTTACTGATAAGGGTAAACCTCATCATTCTTTCACTTAGCTTCTCATTTATTGTTGTATTTTATCGTGACTAATTTTGCCTTTGATTTTTCAGCTGCTAAAGCCATAAATGATCTTCAGGAGCATCTATCTGGTGAAACTTCCCGGATGAAGAGGAAATGAGCTGCTAAAGATCCCAGGGGACAACCTACAGGGCTTGCCTTTCTAAGGCCCCATGATGCTATTGATGTGGATGATGGGAGTGGGGCTGCCTCTTCTGTCAAATCATTTGTTTTTCGGCCAGCTTGGGGCATCAGAAAACAAGACTCTGTGGTTGGAGATACCAAGCATTCGAAGGATTGGTCCTACCACTCAATCACCCCTGCCGACTATCGTGACATTGTTGTCTCTCGTGACTTGGAGGGGGTTGAGTTGCTGGGAACTCAAGCTCTTGCTACTGTGAGTATTTTACTTCTCTTTTAGCTTAAATGTTTTACTTTCCGTTCCTTAACACTTAAATCGTACTTTCAGGGTAACACCTACTTCCAGGCATCCATGCACCATGCCAAGTCTTGGCGAACTTAAGCTGGGACCCATAAGAAAGATCTTGATCAGTCAAAGATCCAAGTTGCAGGCTTAGAGGAGAAGTTGAAGGCAAAGGAGGAGGAACTTGAGAAAGCCTATGGCAGCATTGCTGAGCTTCGCCAAGGCAAGGAGGATATCATCGACGACTATATGGACTCTGAGGACTTCCAGAAGCTTATGGTTAAGCATGATGACATTGCTTATCCGGCCACCTACTTTAGTGGCTGGAAAGGGGCCTTAGATGCTGTTTCTGAGAGGCACCCTGGGTTGTTCCAGATTGGGGATTTCCCTTGCCCTGAGGCTCCCTTAGAGTTGGCCAAGCTATTGGAATCCCAGAGGATTTCTCCTATGGAAGAGGATGAGGAGGATGGTGAGGAAGATGAGGAGGGAGGTGATGCTACAGATAGGATCTTGGATCCTGAGCACTCTCCGCTTCAGGCTGATGCTGAAGAGTCTACTACTGCCACCAGCTCTGATAGATAATCTCCAATTAAGAGCTCTGCCAAAGCTGCCAAGGCTGCTAAGGCTACTCCTAAGGCTCCTTGAGTTTATTTTATGTCGGCCCTGCGTGGCTTATCTTTCGTTATTTCGCTTTCTTGACTTATGAATCGTAACTTATAGCCTCCGGGCTTTGTTTATTTGCTTTAAGCATCCTTTGATTTTTCCTTTCACTTAGTTGTTTCGTCTTTTGTATTTTGGCTTACTTTAGCTAGCAATTTTTTAAATATGCTTTGATACATAACAGACATAAGGAATAATAACCAAGAGAGGAGAAAATCAGATTGCATTAAAGCTTGACATGGGGTCTGGCCCTTACATAATACTCTACTTTATACTCAGAGTTTAAGAACTCCAAAATGGTTTCGTTGACCTTATTTCGATTTTCCTAACACATGAATAAAAAGCTGAATCCTTACAAGGATAGCTCAAACATAATAAATCTTGAGGTTCATGGCATGCCAAGTACGGGGCACCTCAACCCCGTCCAAAGTCTCCAACTTGTACGATCCACGACCTAATGTTCCTTTGACACGATACGGACCTTCCCAGTTAGGTGCTAGTTTTCCCTTCTGCCCGACTCCGGATGCTTCAATCTTTCTGAGTACTAAGTCACCCTGACGGAAGAATATTTCTTTCACCCTCAGGTTGTAGTAGAAAGAGGCCTTCTTCTGATGCTCAGCATTCCTAGCGTGTGCCTCATCCCTTACCTCATCAATCAAGTCAAGGGCTAACCTCATTCCTTCTTCATTAGTGTCAGGCTCAAAAGACTCCACTCGGGGAGATGTATGCATGATTTCTACGGGAACAACGGCCTCAGCTCCGTAAGCTAACATGAATGGGGTTGCCCCAGTGGTTACCTTGCAAGTGGTCCGATATGCCCAAAGGATAGGCAACAATTCATCCACCCAAGTATTTCGGGAATGTTCCACCCGTTTCTTGAGTCCATCAAGAATGATCCGATTGGCAACCTCAGCTTTCCCATTAGCTTGAGGGTGGGCAACTGAAGTGAACCGAAGCTCGATTCCGTTCTCATCACAATAATCCTTAAATTCTTTGTTGTTGAATTGTAAACCATTGTCCGTGACTAGGATTCGTAGTATTCCATACCTGCACATGACATTCTCCCAGAAGAACTGAATAACTTGCTTGGTTGTGATCTTAGCCAAAGGTTTGGCCTCAATCCACTTCGTGAAGTAATCACTAGCTACAATCAAGAACTTTCTTTGAGCTGTGGCCATTGGAAATGGTCCAAGTATATCCATCCCCCACATAGAGAACGGAATGGGGGAACTGACGGACGTCAACATCTCTGGTGGTTGCCTAACCACTGGTGCATGTTTCTGGCACCGATCACACTTTTTCACATATTCCTTGGCATCAGCCATCATCTCAGGCCAATAAAATCCAAGTCTAACTATCTTGTGAGCTAGGGCCCTGCCCCCCAAGTGTTGCCCACAGATTCCTTCATGGACTTCTTCTAGTGCTGACTTAGCTTCTTCGGGCCTTAGGCACTTCAGGTATGGAACCACAAAGGATTTCTTATAGAGGATCCCTTCAATCAGAGCATACCTCAATGCCCTTACTGACAATCTTCGTGCCTCCATGGCATTAGTTGGGAGCCAACCGGTCTCAATATGCATCTTGATTGGGTCTATCCAATACTCTCTAGTTCCAATAGGTGCTACCAGCTTTGAATCAATAGTGGGGGCTCTCAGAACTTGGAAATAGACACTACCAGAATAATTCTCTATCTCGGAAGAGGCAAACTTAGATAAGGCATCGGCCTTGACATTTTCCTCCCTAGGAATGTGCTCGACGTAACATTCATCAAACTGGGTCATTACAGCCTTGACAACCCTCAAGTACTTGATCATAGTCTCATCTTTTGCCTCAAACTCTCCATTGACTTGGGCCACAACTAGCCTTGAATCTCCACACACTTTTAGATTTTTGACCCTTAATGCTCCTGCCAAACCGAGCCTGGCTATCAGAGCCTCATACTCTGCCTCATTATTGGTTGTTGGGAAGTCCAGCTTCAGGGCGTATTCAATGGTGAATCCATCGGGACTTTGTAGGACCAGGCCTGCACCACTTGTTTTTGTTTTTGACGCTCCATCAAAATAAAGCATCCAGAATTCCTTCTCTTCTATTACAGGTTCCTTGTCTTCCTTGTTGTCTTCCTGAGGTATCTCCTGCCCCCCGACTTCTTGGTTGTCAATGGTACATTCAACCACGAAGTCAGCAAGTGCCTGAGCTTTTATGGCCGTCCTCGGCTTGTACTTAATATCAAATTCTCCCAACTCAATTGCCCATTTAATAAGCCTACCGCTGGCTTTAGGGCTATGTAGGATGTTCCTCAGTGGTTGCCCTGTAAGGACTTCAATCTTGTGTGCCTGAAAGTAGGGACATAGTTTCCTTGAGGCAGTCACCAATGTTAAGGCAAACTTTTCAATGGTAGAGTAGTTCAACTCTGCTCCATGTAGTACTTTGCTCACATAGTATACGGGTTTTTGAATTTTGTCTTTCTCTTTCACTAGCACCGCGCTCACAGCTTGAGCCGAAATAGCTAAGTAAAGATAGAGGATTTCTTCCATACTTGGCTTGGCCAACAGCGGGGCTTCGGCCATATACTTATTCACCTGATCAAAGGCCTCTTGACTTTCTTCTGTCCATTCGAAATTTTTTACTTTCTTCAAGGTTTTAAAGAACGGCAAGCACTTATCTCCGGATTTGGAGACAAACCTCCCCAATGCAGCAATCCTTCCAGTCAGTTTCTGTACGTCCCTTATGGAACGAGGTGGCTCCATATTTAGGATAGCTTTGATCTTATCGGGATTAGCCTCAATTCCTCGCTTTGAGACCATAAGACCCAGGAACTTCCCTGACCCGACACCAAAGGCACATTTGGCTGGGTTCAACATCATCTTGTGGTGTCTCAACACTTCAAATGCCTCACGGAGGTGCTCAATGTGATCGGCTTTGCACAGGCTTTTCACCAGCATATCATCTACATAAACTTCCATAGTTTTTCCAATGAGATGAGAGAAAATCTTATTTACCAACCTCTGATAGGTAGCTCCTGCGTTTTTCAATCCAAAAGCCATGACCATGTAACAATACACACCAAAGTCAGTGATGAATGATACCTTAGGAACATCATCCTTAAGCATCTTGATTTGGTTGTAGCCGCTAAAACCATCCATGAAGCTTAGCATCTCGTGCCCAGCCGTGGCATCTATCAACATATCAATCCTTGGTAAGGGAAAGCAGTCCTTTGGGCATGCATCGTTCAGATCAGTGAAGTCTATACACATCCTCCACTTCCATTGGCTTTTCTGACCATTACAGGATTAGCCAACCATTCCGGGAATTCGATTTCTTCAATGAACCCTGCCTCTAGGAGCTTGTCAACCTCCTATTTAATGGCTTCTTGTCTCTCAGGTGCAAAATTTCTCTTCTTTTGTTTCACCGCCTTCCTGTCTGGATCCACGTTCAGGTTGTGTGTTATCAGTTGGGGATCTATCCCTGGCATATCAGCTGCCGTCCATGCAAAGACGTCATTATTGTCCTGCAAGAAGGTGATCAGCTCACTCTTCAAGGGGTCTTTCAGAGTTGCCCCAATGTAAGCAACTTTTTCTGGATCTTCTAACCCCAATGGTATGGAAACCAAGTCTTCCGCCGGTTTTCCTCTCCATTCTTCATCCTCACGAACATCCATATTCTCAATAGGGAGGACTTGCCCTCCAGTTCCATCTGGCCTCAGTGCAGCCACATAGCAACTTCTTGCCATCTTCTGGTCCCCTTTCTCTTCTCCAACACCATTTCTGGTTGGGAACTTAACCTTCAAATGATAGGTAGAAGCAACTGCCTTAAAAGCATGAAGTCCCGTTCTTCCTAGGATAGCATTGTAGGTGGACGTGGCTTTAATAACCAAAAAATTTAACATCTGAGTGGCTTCCCGTGGCTCCTGCCCTATGGTCATGGGCAACTGAATGGTTCCTTTAACTTTAGACTCTACTCCGTTAAAACCATATATAGGCATGTTCGAAGGCGTCAACTGAGACTCGGTGTATCCCATCTTCAAAAAAGCATCATGGAACAGAATGTCCACTGAAGCTCCATTATCTATCAAGACTCTCTTCACTTGGGAGTTGCCGATCACTGGGGAGATTACCAATGGGTCATCATGGGGGAATTTCACCCCTTCAAGGTCCGAATCATCGAATCCAATTGAGACCTCTGTCTTTGCACGCTTTGGTGCTTCTCCAACAATGTGCATCACCTCTCGCGCATACGCCTTTCTGGAATTCCTACTTGTCCCGGCCGCTGTTGGGCCACCAAACATCATGTTTATTACCGGCCCCCGGGGCTGTGGGTTGCGATTGCGATCATCATCCTTCCTATCATAATCTCGCCTCGGATTTCCTTGATTCCCATCTTTGCAAAACTTATTCAACTTTCCTCTCCGGATTAGAAACTCAATCTCATCCTTCAATTGCCTACAATCGTCAGTGTCGTGCCCCACATCTTTGTGGAATCGGCAACATTGATTCTTATTTCTTTTTTCAGGATCGGTCCTTAGTGGCTTCGGCCATCTCACATCTCTATCCTTCTCTATATCCATCAGGATTTGGCTCCTTGGTGCATTCTATCTTGAATATTTAGTAAATCTTTGTCCTGGATTCCCCCTTTTAGGAGCCGAATCTGAATCCTTGCCCGTATGCGGGTATATGTCTTTGGCATCATACTCCTGATCCGACTTCCTCTTCCTAAAATCATTGTTATTCCCTCCATTACCTGTTGTGGCCTCCTTCTTCGTGCTATCCTCAGCCTTGATGTACTTATCAGCCCTTCGCTGGAGCTCAGCCATATTCTCGGGAGTATGTTTTGCCAATGATCTCTTAAAGTATAGGTCGGTGGTGCCATGCTCCAAGGCTACCATTGCAACCTTATTGTCCAGATCAGTGATGTTCAAAGTCTCCTTGGTGAACCTCTTCAGGTAGTCTCTAAGACTTTCGTTCTTCCCTTGTACCACATACATAAGGGATGCAGAACTTTTCTCATGCGCTCTTCCACTGATAACCCGACTAACGAAAGCAGCACTCAACTCCTTAAAGGAACCAATTGAGTTTGCAGGCAGCCGACTATATCATCTTTGAGCCATACCTGTTAGAGTTTGAGGGAATGCCCTACACTTCAAAGCGTCACTTGCAGGCTACAACAGCAGAGCATTTGAGAATGTCCTAACGTGGTTAGCGGGATCACCCGTTCCATCATAAGCTTTAATTGTCGGCATCTTAAACTTCTTTGAGATACGAGCATTCATCACCTCCTCAGTAAACGGGGGTGTGGGATCATCAGGATCCCCAAGCGGCATCAGATCCTTGGGGTTGCTTTTGGGGGTTTCCACCCTCGTTGTTCTTCCAGTTGGGGCGGCAGCCCTTCTTTGCCTTCTTGAAGGCCTCTCCAAGTCTATAAAGGGAATCGGTCCTGATGTTGAAGGGGGTAAAGTCTGATTTGACCTGGCTTGTTCTCTTGCCATGTCTTCTTTTAATCTTAAGATCTCGGCTTCATAAGCCTTAATCCTCTCAGTAGTTGTTGAAGGGAGTCCATCTTGAGTAGTTTGAGTTCTTCCTCGAGGTTCTTTACTTGCACGTCGCCTCCTTGGAGCTTCATCATGCTCGTAATCATCGTCAGAAGATGACTCATCCGTATAAGGACCGGAAAAATCGCGATAATCTCGATCTCGGATATACAGGGCATGACAACTTGATCCAGCTCCTTGAGTAGGAGGGTAGTTAGGCAGTCCATACATTGGATTGGTATTCACGGGGAGATCCATAGTGTGGATCTGGACTCCTTGTGGAGGGTCGTTGGGATCTATAATCAAGGGAGAAACCATCATCTGTAAGGGATTAGTCCCTGAATTTGTGTGGACGATCGGAGGTAACGTACTCTCAACATGGGAAGTCGTCCCTAGGGGTTGAGAAACTTGATGCGGAATGATAGCCCCGGTCGTTGGGGGCACCAGGCCTGTTGCTGGCGGGGCAGAGCTGAGTGGAATAGGGTCGGTAGTTGCTGGTGTTCTTCGTGTGTTAACCATGGTTGATGTTTTGTTCCCACAGACGGTGCCAAATGTTGTGGAATAAAACTAGATTATTAAATTGCGACTAGGGTTTGTATGTAATTAATTCTAGGGTTCGGGAGCTTCGTGCTTTAATGGCTGCTTCTGCGTTCGAGACTAAACGGTCCTCACAGAATGCCTACGTATCTCTGTATTTAGAGAATCAAGCCAAAAAAACGTAGTTCTGAATGTGAAGGAGCATGTCCTTATACAGGTGATGAAAACCCTAGAATTAGGGTTAAATTAGGAGACTTGATGGGCAAGACACAGTTTAGGCCCAATTCTAGAGCCTTCTAATAGATAAGAAGATAAGTATTGGAGATATGTGCCTTGGAGGCTACTCCTAATATGATTTAGTTTCCTTTCTGGACTCAATTACGAAGTCTTTTATTTGGTTGATTTATCAGCTACGAATTTGCCATTTAATTAGGGTTTCGGGCCTCATTAATGGGCTTAGTATCTGGACCAAATTAGGTTTAATTAATACATCATTAAATACGTTTCTAGGGCTTACTTTCAGCCCACATCATCTACGTTTGTTATATTGCTAAGGATTTATTTCCTGATTTTGAGAAGTAAAGGAAGATGGATATGAGTATGGTTATGGATTATGGATATGGATATGAATATGGATAAAGCGAATATACTTTATGTTCTAAAGAGATATGAAAGAGAATGGTATCAGTTGTTATCTAGGGTTATATGGGTTATAATATTCTGTTGATTATAATCTTTAAGTAGTTGCGATTTAATAAATATTATTTGATTATTATTTAATACTTTTAAATAAGATGGAATATCTTATGTATATAAAGGCATATTTGACTTTATTAATTATAGAAAAGAGGTATGAGTCATAATTAAAGTGTTATGACGTATGATTTAAAAAGGGTGATGATATATGATAAAGGGAAATGGATACGTTATATGTGAGTGGAAAATGTGAAATGGTATTTGATAATGGAAAAATGATTTGAAAAAGGGGGATTGCAACAGTGAGCGTAAGAGGCTGTGTGGTAGTGGCACAGTCCAGCATCCAATGTTTATTCCGGCCCAAGAGTGCCGAGGGAGGATGTAGTGGTGGACCTTCCTCCTGGGGGATGGTGGAGAACCTACCTCCGTCTACCGGTAGTAAAAGGGACGGGTACGGAGGGCGACTGATCATCGTCCTTACGTATTCGGCAACAGTGGAAATCCCCAACGTTTTCTTTAAAGGAAAGAATTAATAAGGGTTTTCAGATGGTATATTGAAAAGTGAAAATTGTATAAAAGTATGGAATTACTTTACAGTTAAAAGAGAAACTGAGTTTATATTATTTTATATATAATTGTCTTATAAAAAGGGAATACAAAGATTATATTGAAAGATTTTACTCAAAGGTTATATTATCTGGGATATTATACTGAGATGATGTATAGTTTATTATTTTGTTTTAGAAGAGAAACCGATATTATAGCATCATATATTCCTTTCCTTATAATAGTAATTGGATGATGTATTATTAAATAATAATTTTATTCTTCTTAAGGTTTATAGTTGGTTTCCGGTTACATATATTTTTATATCTGTTTAAATTTTGATTTCTAGTTACAAGATTATCTTGCTGAGCTATTATAGCTCACTCTTGCTACTTATGTATATAACAGCTAGGTCAAATGCCAATACTCCGCACTTCACCCCATAAGAGGGTAGGGGGAAGACGACCTTTTGAGCGAGTGCTGGCGCCTATACCAGAGGTAGCTGACAAACGAAAGGGTTGTGGTAGACTTATGTACATTAAGGGTGTAATCTGTGTAATAACTTTTGGTTGTTGAAATGCTTCCTGTAGAAGTATTATTCAACAATGTACTTAGTAGGATTCTGGGTTTGTAATAACTGTTTAACTCTAAACTTTTAATATTGTGAATGTTGTTCTATGAGCATATGACTGGTGTGTGTGTGTGTGTGTGTGTGTGTGTATTATTGCGGGGTCAATTTCATAAGTATTAATTGTTATAAAAAAACCCAAGAGATATTGATATTGAATGAAAATTGGACCGTGATGGCCTGGATTCCTGACCCCGGATCTAGGGTTGTCACAGATGGTATCAGAGCTTAGAGTCATAATGCTCAGGAACAATAGTGATAATAATAAATGTATCAGTAATAATATAAAAATTTGTACTCCCATCGAGTTCAGGGGTGGTATATCACATGTAGCATTTATTTTAAGCATATATTATAATTTTATAGATTATTACTAATAAAGGGTTATGTTTTATTACAGGAAGAAGAAATGGGTGAGTCGAGTTATGTTCGTGAGTGGCTAGGGATATATATATATATATATATATATATATATATATATATATATATATATATATATATATATATATATATATGTATGTATGTGTTAATCGGTGATATAATTATTGAATATGGAATAATGTATAGTGTACCCTAAATTTGGGTAAATAGTGGAGAATATTGTTATGTACAGAATCATGCCGCCTAAACGTAATACTAGGGCAAATGTAAGGGAAAATGGGGGAGTTTGAGGTAATATTGTAAGTAGATTAATGAATAGGCACTGATTGTTTGTGGAGATGAAAGGGTGAAACTGAGGTTGGTCGGTAAAGCCAAGATATACCATAAGGACCAAGACAGACTGAGACATTCCGAGATTGTCTTAAATGAAAAGGTTATTATGCCAAAAGTGTTAAATTGTGTAGCACACGGGATTGATATGAGAAAGGGAATTTAGATTGTTAAACGAGTTTGAGAATGCTTGAGAACCCGAGAGATAACCTGGAGAGCAACTTCTGAGAAAAAGAGAATATACCAAGGATATTGGATCTAATACCTACTTGAGGGTTAGAATCACCCTAACACACTAATATATGATGTGGGAGAGGATATTATATATCCAAAGAACTTACAAAGGAGAAACCACTGAGATAGTGAAACGAGCGTTCTAGAAACTGACGGAACTTTATAACAAGAATAGGTGATAAAGCGAACGAATCATGGATTATAAATTGAAGATATTAAATATTCAAAGTCCAAGGGAGGATATATTATGAGAAGAGAATGGAATTAAGAATAAAACCCTAGAGAAAAAGGAATAGAGAACATTTGAGAAACCGCGAGAACATTTTCTGAGATAAAGAGAAAATGCAAAGGAAATTGGACACCACAATTGTTTGAGGTATTAGGCCACATTATTACAATATAGTGCAACATATAAGTTGTAGCAAGTGGATTTAATTGATTTGAAGGAAACCAAAGTAGCATGCAAGCAAGTTATGTTGGTGTATTTTTGCGCAAATAAGATAGAGATATTATGAAGGAAAAAGGATAGAGAAAGTGGTGTAGAAGTTAGAAGGTGTGGATGAAAAAGGTATCTATGGACATTTTCAACATGATTCCGGGACGGAATCCTTTTAAGGGGGGAAGACTGTAATATCCCCTAACTTTAGCAATGCTACAGTGATAAAATGAATAGTAAATTTTGAGGATTTATGGAAATGGTATGTAGGTACTCTATAAGAGAAACAGAAAATGAGTAAACAGAAACCATATTAGTGTTATACAATGAAAATAAGTGACTCGAAATGACGATAGATTTCAGAAATTCCTGAATATGGATTTTGAGGATTTTGATTTCGAATAAGCTTCTATTAGATATTAAGGAGCATGAAGATATTGAAGGAAATTATATATTGAGGAATTAGTGAAATTAGGTTAAACCAAGGAGTGATCAAGTTAAGGAAATGCCAAAGGAATTTGGATTGATAAACAATTTAGAACCACTTAGATAACGAGGCGTATTCGAGACGAATCGTGATTAAACAAGTATGGAAACCAAGTAACCAAGGTTAGTAAATAATAAGGAGATTTACCACATTAGTATTTACAAAGGTTATTAGTATTTTTTTAAGGTTAAAGAACCAAGCTTACAAGATACTCTTCTATGACATAAGTAGTGATATCACCTTCCACTAACACTTAATTAAGGGGTAGATTAGTCATTAATCAAGGTAAATATCTACACCATTCCACAAGACTCTAGAATTTACAAGATTAAGGAAGATAAGATCAAAAATCAAGAGCAAAATCTCTCCCCCTCCATTTCTTGCAAATTCGGCCAAAACAGATCAGTTTCAATAAAACAGCCATATCTCACTCAATTCTCAATGAAATTGGGCGATCTTTAGCTTTCTGGAAACCTTGTGAGATGCTCTACAACTTTCGTTCAGGAGCCTCGAGCAGAAAACGAGCATAAGGGCTTCGTGTTGGCCAATCAATGTTGCGTGTTTTACTAGTCAGGAAGTGTTCTTGAATTCCCATGTTTAGATCATCCATCTAAAGCCTCCCAAGGACCATCCAAGGCCATACCAAGGTTAACCAAGCTTGATTGTGGTTATAAGAGCATCAAGGAAGGTATAAACCCTAACCCCTTTTTATTATGTGAGTTTTAGTGATGTTAATGGATGATGTGTGGTTAAAAGTGATTATTGTGATGTTAGCTAGCATAAATTTTGATTGATTGTTGGGTGATGGTATTGAGGCCTCACCACTGATTATATGGATTATGAGGATGTAATATTGATATGTATGGAGTGGTGGATGATTATATGGATTGGTTGTGATGGAATGGTTTTTGGAATGTCCGAATTATAGCGGTCGTAATGCCGAATTTTTGTTAGCCCATTTAGATAGCAAAATTCGTATTTTTCACTGGACTAATTATTGTAACCACTGACCATATTGAGTAGGTTTTGGTGTCTAGTTTATGTGGCCGCAAGAATCATGTCAAAAGAGTTTACGGATTAGGAGATATGATCGTTTTATTGAAAGTTGTTCGAGGAATGGAACTGCAGAAATGTACCAACTTTGAGGCTATAATTAGCATACTTAAACATTTTTAAGTATTATGAAATTTTGGGATATTGTAGTAGGGTGGTCAGAGAGCTATTACCAGTTGACCTTGGGTCAAAATTCGAAATTTATATTTTATGAGAAATTTTACAGTCGAGTGTGGTTATTAAGGGAAATGGTGGAATACACTAAAACTTTGATCGAGTTTAAAAATGGTTAAGTTCATGTAAACTTTTGGGTGCGTAAAAGCTATGTTAAACATATATTAAAGTGTTAAGGGTATTGTTATACAAGAGTGAGGTGAGTAAGAGATGTGGTATTCTAACGACGGTCCTTTTTGTGTTTATAGAAACTCCGGAAGAGCCACGAGCCATACCGTCAGGATACCGATTCGAGGCAAGATTTCTTCCACCCTTACTTTGGAAAACTATTTTATTTTCAAAGTAAAATGATTTCATGGAATATATATGTTTTTCTACGTTTGCTATATTGCTAAGGATTTATTTCCTGATTTTGAGAAGTAAAGGAAGATGGATATGAGTATGGTTATGGATTATGGATATGGATATGAATATGGATAGAGCGAATATACTTTATGTTCTAAAGAGATATGAAAGAGAATGGTATCAGTTGTTATCTAGGGTTATATGGGTTATAATATTCTGTTGATTATAATCTTTTAAGTAGTTGCGATTTAATAAATATTATTTGATTATTATTTAATACTTTTGAATAAAATGGAATATCTTATGTATATAAAGGAATATTTGACTTTATTAATTATAGAAAAGAGGTATGAGTCATAATTAAAGTGTTATGACGTATGATTTAAAAAGGGTGATGATATATGATAAAGGGAAATGGATACGTTATATGTGAGTGGAAAATGTGAAATGGTATTTGATAATGGAAAAATGATTTGAAAAAGGGGGATTGCAACAGTGAGCGTAAGAGGCTGTGTGGTAGTGGCACAGTCCAGCATCCAATGTTTATTCCGGCCCAAGAGTGCCGAAGGAGGATGTAGTGGTGGACCTTCCTCCTGGGGGATGATGGAGAACCTACCTCCATCTACCGGTAGTAAAAGGGACGGGTACGGAGGGCGACTGATCATCGTCCTTACGTATTCGGCAACAGTGGAAATCCCCAATGTTTTCTTTAAAGGAAAGAATTAATAAGGGTTTTCAGATGGTATATTGAAAAGGGAAAATTGTATGAAAGTATGGAATTACTTTACAGTTAAAAGAGAAACTGAGTTTATATTATTTTATATATAATTGTCGTATAAAAAGGGAATACAAAGATTATATTGAAAGATTTTACTCAAAGGTTATATTATCTGGGATATTATACTGAGATGATGTATAGTTTATTATTTTGTTTTAGAAGAGAAACCGATATTATAGCATCATATATTCCTTTCCTTATAATAGTAATTGGATGATGTATTATTAAATAAGAATTTTATTCTTCTTAAGGTTTATAGTTGGTTTCCGGTTACATATATTTTTATATCTGTTTAAATTTTGATTTCTAGTTACAAGATTATCTTGCTGAGCTATTATAGCTCACTCTTGCTACTTATGTATATAACAGCTAGGTCAAATGTCAATACTCCGCACTTCACCCTGTAAGAGGGTAGGGGGAAGACGACCTTTTGAGCGAATGCTGGCGCCTATACCAGAGGTAGCTGACAAACGAAAGGGTTGTGGTAGACTTATGTACATTAATGGTGTAATCTGTGTAATAACTTTTGGTTGTTGAAATGCTTCCTGTATAAGTATTATTCAACAATGTACTTAGTAGGATTCTGGGTTTGTAATAACTGTTTAACTCTAAACTTTTAATATTGTGAATGTTGTTCTATGAGCATATGACTGGTGTGTGTGTGTGTATTATTGCGGGGTCAATTGCATAAGTATTAATTGTTATAAAAAAAACCCAAGAGATATTGATATTGAATGGAAATTGGACCGTGATGGCCTGGATTCCTGACCCCGGATCTAGGGTTGTCACAATTGGAATAAATGTGGAGGTTTTCATGGATGATTTTTCAGTTTTTGGAACTTCTTATGATTAGACTTTGGATAATCTGAGTCTGGTTCTGAAACGATGTGTTGAGACCAATTTGGTGCTAAATTGGGAAAAGTGCCATTTTATGGTGTAAGAGGGAATCATTCTCGGGCATAAAGTATCTAGCGAGGGACTTGAAGTAGACAGGGATAAGGTGGAGACTATTCAAAGACTTCCTCCTCCAATCTCAGTTAGAGGAATCCGTAGATTTCTTGGACATGCAGGTTTCTATCGGCGATTCATACAAGACTTCTCCAAAATAAGACTTCTCCAAAATTTCTAAGCCGTTGTGCAATTTGCTGGAGAAAGACACCCCTTTCAAGTTTGATGATGATTGATTGGCTGCTTTCGAGCTATTGAAGAAGAAGTTGACATCAGCCCCGATTATTACAGCACCTAATTGGGAAGAGCCATTCGAGCTAATGTGCGATGCTAATGATTTTGCCGTGGGAGCTGTGCTTGGTTAGCGAAAGAAGAATATTTTTCATGTGGTTTACTATGCTAGTAAAACCCTCAACGATGCACAGTTGAATTACACCACTACGGAGAAAGAGCTTTTGGCAGTTGTCTATGGTTTTGAGAAATTCAGGTCCTATTTGCTTGGGACGAAGGTGACAGTCTACACTGATCATGCAGCCATTAGATATCTGTTTTCGAAGAAGGATTCAAAGCCGCGATTGATTCGCTGGATTCTTCTGCTGCAAGAGTTTGAGCTTGAAATAAAAGACAGGAAGGGGACAGAAAATCAGGTAGCCGATCATCTATCACGGTTGGAGGATCACGGTAAGGATAAGACGCTAATCAGTGAATCATTCCCAGATGAGCAGTTGTTTGTGGTGCAAGGAGAAGTGCCATGGTTTGCAGATATTGTGAATTATCTGGTGAGCAACGTCGTTCCGTCAGAATTCTCTTATGCTCAAAAGAAGAAGTTTCTGCATGATGTGAAGTGGTATCGATGGGATGAACCATTCTTGTTCAGGCAGGGAGTAGATCAGATTATCGGGAGATGCATTCCTTATAGTGACACGGAGGGGATTTTACGAGATTGCCACTCTACCACATACGGGGGTCATTATGGTGGAGAGAAGACCGCAGCTCGAGTACTTCAGGCAGGATTTTTCTGGCCAACCTTGTTTAAAGATTCTCATCAATTTGTGTTGAGATGTGACTGCTGTCAACGGGTTGGAAATATCTCCAAGAGGAATGAGATGCCTCTCAACATGCTTCTTGAAGTTGAGATTTTCGATGTATGGGGAATAGACTTCATGGGACCATTTATCTCATCGTACAACAATCAATATATTCTGTTAGCTGTGGATTACGTGTCTAAATGGGTCGAGGTGAAGGCTTTACCAACTAGCGATGCTAAGGTGGTGCTAAATTTTTTGCATAAGAACATATTCACCCGTTTCGGAACTCCACGAGCAATAATCAGTGATGAGGGGACACATTTTTGCAATCGCAAATTCACTGCATTAATGGCGAGGTATCATGTGACGCATCGGGTTGCAACAGCGTATCATCCTCAAAATAATGGTCAGGCAGAAGTCTCCAACAGGGAAATCAAGAGGATTTTGGAAAAGGTGGTGAATCCTTCAAGGAAGGATTGGTCGTTGAAGCTAGAAGAAGCTGTGTGGGCCTACAGAACAGCGTACAAGACACATTGGGTATGTCACCTTTTCAGCTTGTGTATGGAAAGGCTTGTCATCTGCCTGTTGAGCTAGAACATAAGGCGTATTGGGCTTTGAAGAAATTGAACCTCGACATATCAGCTGCTGGTGAAAAGTGAATGCTTCAACTTAATAAACTTGAGGAGTTTCGTCTACAGGCTTATGAGAATAACAAGCTGTACAAGGAGAAGGTCAAGAGATGGCATGATAGAAGGTTGGTACATAAGACATTTGTACCAGGTCAAATGGTTCTCCTTTTCAACTCTCGGCTCAGACTTTTTCCTGGAAAGCTTAAGTCAAGGTGGTCAGGTCCATTCACGGTTAAAACAGTTTTCTCGCATGGGGCAGTGGAAATTTTTGATAAGTCGCCTGATCAGTCTTTTAAGGTGAACGGGCAGAGGCTTAAGCATTAATTTGGGGGTACGGTGAACCGTGAGGCAGATACCACCGTGTTGGCCACCACATGATTTTCAGCAGTAACGTCAAGCTAACGACAATAAACAAGCGCTTCATGGGAGGCAACCCATAGGTTTAATGTTTTTATTTTTGGTGTGATTTTATTTAGTATTATGTCAAGTTTGCAGGTCATTAACGAATTACAGGAGCTTCCTTCGCAAAATAAATTTCGTCGAGGAAGACTGGCCTCAGTTTGGAGCTCATGCAGCATTTTCGCCACTTGATTCACCACCCGAGGAGGGTGACGATGCCGATAGTTAGGGGAGTTCTCTTTTATCCTTTATCTACACCTTCAATGAGGACATTGAATATTTTAAGTTTGGGGGTGATTTAGTATATTGGTTAATGGAGTCAGAGTCATAGTATTGCATATAGTTTCATGTAGTTCATATTATATCATGGTAGCTTATTTTCATATAATTCATATTATGCCATGAAAAAAAAAAGCATATTCATGATTAGTTGCATAGCATATTTTCCTTGATCCCGTAGCGCTTGGTGGTTCCGTTTAGCAGTCAATGATGAATTATGAGTGAGATAATGATGAATAGAGGGCTGATTTAAATACTTATGAAGTGACTTGCATGCTACAGAAACACATTCTTAACAGAGTCTCAGCGATTGCTCCTGAACTAGTTCCGGAACATACTTGTTGTTTTGTTAAGAATAATCACTTGTTTATATTTAGAATGTTCTGTATTCCCTTAAAAGCATAAGAGCACTAAAATATAAGTTTGGGGGAAACCAAGGATTGCTTTCTAAAAGTGTAGTAGTTAAGAAAGTTAATAAGGTTAGGAGTCAAAGGCTAGTAGCCGCTCATATACATATTATGAGTAGTCTAGGGGTGGAATGAGATTGAGCAAAACGCACTCATTCTTTAAAAAAAAAAATTATATGTGTGTATACGGGCATAATTTACTAAGGTTGGGCTCATTAATACTCGAGCAATTAAGTTCTAGGGGACTTTGTGCCTAGTGACCTAAGACTTTTTCTCAGTCTGGGATCCATTAACCCAACGCTCGCTACAAGGGTATTAGTGCATAAGTCTTTAGGGACCTCAACCATTGCACGGTCAAATAAGCATAAGTAGCATAGTTTCGTATATATAGCAGTTGAATGATCTAAATAAAGCATGTTGAATCCTTGGCAAACTTGAATAAGTATGAAGGTGTCTCTGAGTTATTAAGTGTTTAACGTTCATTCTATTTATAAACTTGTGATTGTTTGGTCGAAGAATAAGCTATGTTTCTGAACGAGTGTAGGGAGTATATCTGGTGAGCTAAGCACACACGCACATTTCTGTACTTGTAAATGTTAATATGCGGGTATTTAGTCGATTTCTATTTAGAATTATCACATTCTCTGAGGCACTCTACTAAATTGGTTATTGCTTTGCCTATGGGATCCTTGCATCAGTGGCATTCATGCATTTAGAGGTAGTCGAGTCTGTTTTCGCTTGAGGACAAGCATCGGTTTAAGTTTGGGGTGTGATAAGTGGATTTTATATCCACTTATTATGCGCTAATTGGACCTAGATTGGTGGTTTATCTTTAAGTATGTTGTGTCTTTTAATTCGTTTATGTTGTTTCAGTCTTTGTTGTACAGAACTCGCAACTTTAGGTATCGTGGCGATAAAAGACTAAAAATGGTGGATTTTTGCCTCAATTCAGATTTTTGCCTCAATTCGGAATTTAATCACAAGGATTTTATTATCAAGTGAACTGGCTACGAGGAAAAAGAATTATCATAAAGAAATTCTGAGTGATATATTCTTAATGCTGAAACCCCGGTTGGAATTGTTATATTTTTTTCTAAGCAAAAGGAGTCCGGTTTTAGATCCTCAAGAGACCGTAACTTACATCTAGACGAGCAATGAGGAAATAAGAATTGTCACAAAAATATAGAAAGTGATATATTCTTAAAGAGGGAATCCCGGTTGGAATTAATATAATTTTTGTTAAGCAAAAGGAGTCCGGTTCCAGACGCCTAGAGGCCGCAGCTTAGATAATAAAGATTTATTTATATTATTTAATAATTTTATTAATTTAGAAAATTATATTTATAAATATCTAAAAATATTAGATATTTATTTTTATAATTTCTGGATTAAAATAATTACTTATTAATTAAAGATTATAAGCTGTGCGGGTTAAAAAGCATTTCTACGGAGCCCATCCATATAAGACGAATAGGCCCCTTGAATATAATTTGAATGGCCGGTTAGTTTTTTGATTGAATTAGAAAAGTAAACAAGTGGATTGACTTTTGTATTATCCACGTGATAAAAGAAACAAGAGTTAGGCGCGTGGAAAAATGGTAGGCTTGGTTGGTATTTTCCAGTGAGTTTTCGTTGTTTTCGGCGGAATCTTTTATTGCTGGTGTGCTAATTTGACCTATAAATAGAAGTATTTGCAGTAGGTTTCAGGACACACCTCTCGACTGCATTCTCTTGTAGTCTCTCAAATTTGAGCAACATTTCTTTTGTAATTTTAGTTTCATTTTATACACTTTAATTTTCTGCAAGTTCTATTTTGGTGGAAGATTGTAAGGGGATTATTTTGGAGTGCTCTTCTATTTCGTTGGAAGCTATTTCGATTCTATTTTCTAAACTCTTATTTTACGGGGATTACTTGGAGTACTCCTCTCTATTTCGTTGGAAGCTAGTTCGGTTATATTTTCTAACTCTTGTATTTTATATTTTATTCATGCAATTTTATACCATGTTTTCATTTAATCCCATAATGACGATTCGTTCGATTATGAACTAATCGACGTCATGGGATTCTAATGGATTTATTTACGTAATTTAGAAATTCGATGCCTTAATAATTTGTATTATGATAAAAATTCAGATTGCCTAATATGGTTGCGCTTAATTTATTAGATGCGTAGTGTTGATGAGTGGATCTCGTAATCAACTTATGAGAGGTCTACAGGTAGTTGTATAGGCTAGCGATCAACTGTTCTGCGAAAAGGTTTGGGTTATGTTTGTGGGGGTTGAGCTGTGCTCGAGGGTATCTCCAATAATATCAAGTGCCTTTAGAGAAAATTAGAGAACTTAATGCGTCTTACCCTGAGGTGCCTACGTACCCTGGTATATATAGGGATCAAGCTCACGTAGTTCTAATATGATTCTGTCTCTTACTGGAATAGCTGTATTCGGTCACCTAGTTCGTGTTGGACTCAGGTTCCTTTAGAGCCTTTCACGAACTAGTTGGCTAAGTAGAGTAGAACTCGAGTTCGTACCCCACTATGGTTCTCTCATTGGTTAGAGTTATTCTAGGATCATCTGCGCCCTAGAATTATACTCAGATACCAATTCGTTTATCTGTTCTAGATGGCTTCTAGAACCTTCTGTTGGCAACTCGTAGGAACCTGGTGCTCAGGAACCTACATCTTAGGGGCCTGTTTCTCAGGAACCTCCTTATTTCGGGACATATCGCTTAGGGACCTCCCTTTGGGTGTCAGTACCTGCACAAATAACAAACTGGTTAGACTGGATAACTCTTCACATGCTTTTATCATCTCTATGGTTGTTGCTATGTTAACTCGAACTCTTTTGCTTGGAGGAACCTGGTCTTCTAGTGCTCAGCTCAGCTTCCTGACCATTGGGAACCTCCTGATACTCATACTTCCTTAGTCATTTCTTCTATTTGATCTTCATAACTCGTACTGGATCAATCTTCTAGCTTGTATGGACCGAACCTTATAGATTAATGGGCCTAAATCTAGTCCGTGGAGATTTTGGGCACAACAAGTACCCCCCGGTTCCTTGAAATCATGTAATGTGAAAGGAACCTATTCAAATTCTACGATCGAAGGTTTAATGCTAAACCATCCTGGTAACTATACCTCGCTTCAACATTGTATATCCAAGCCTACATGAGCTAACTCGGTATAGGAAACAGGACATAGAATATTTTCAGCTTGATATAATTTTGAGTAAGCTTCCTTTGTATTAAGGAACCTGTTATCTCGCTATTTTCTTCTTCTTGCTCCAGCTCTCGAAATCTACTTTATGTTTGCACTCAACTTCCCAGGGAATCTAACTTGTCACTCAACTCCACGCCTCTTTAAATTTAATAATTTAAGAGGGGATAATGGTTGGTTGTAGAAGATAATTCAAAATTTGAATTAAACTTATCACTTACCAAAGCTGTAGTTAATGTGTAAGTTCCCAAGGTTCACACGCTTCTCACGCGTGTACCTCTTCACTTTACCGCTCCAGTAATGCGCTGCCACGTGTACGAACTGTTTCCCATTTACCTCGACTATTTAATTATCTCTCAACCCCTCAGGTCCGTTTTTACCTTTACCAATCACTTGCAAAAACTTTTGGAGAGAAAACAAGAGGAGTTCAACAGTCATTCGCTTAATTCATCTTCTCCGTCGCCGTTCAACTCAAATCAAGGTATGGTTTCGACTTATTTCTTTCTATTCTCTCATATCCTTGTCTCGTTTTTCAATCATCTGTTTCCTTGGACTTTGCATGCCATCGTTTTCTTTGTATGTATGCGTCTGTATCTGTTCTTCACACTCCATATTTCACACACACGAACGTTCACAACCTCTGGTTTATTAGTACCTTAACCGTCGATTCATGGTTGCGTTGTCATGGTTTTATCATAATCTTTAGTTGTCTGTCTATTCATGTGTTTCTAATTTCGCTGGTACCTGCCCTCTTCAAGGTCTTCTGTAATATGCCCTGTTAATAACTGCACCGTGTCTAAACACTTTAGAACCCTAATCTTTTTCCTAGGTTCCATAAAGACCTGACCCTTCTTCGTCTGTCTTTTTGCAGATGTCTTCTGAATCTACCCATTCTGACCACCAATCTTCAATTCAACCCTTAATTGCTATGCCGATTGGTGAGAGAACTAGATCCAGGGTTGTAATACCCAATGTAAATGAGCCTGAGGACATACTCATTAAACCTGTAGTATCTCCGTTGTCTCAACCTCCTATCCCTACATGTAACGCCCCAAATCCTGGGTCAGGGATTTGGTCGTCACGCGGAAATCCTTAACATCAAATTACCTGTTTAACAACATTAAACCACCTGTAATCATTTAATAACTGAATTACAACATCTGCGACCCCAACCACCAAGCATCTTTTAGGTTATAGGGCTAGAAACAAGAATCGATCCTTACATTTCTCATTACATCCATTTAATTACATCACACTGAGTATTACAAATCCTATACTACTAGTGTAGCTTCGTTGAGAAGTACACTAGCACTAGTACTATCCTGTACAAAGTGATATATACATAATACCCATCAATACACTTATATATAACTTACTCCAGCTATCTATGTTCTGGATCATATCATCTTCACAAGGGCACACTGCCTACTTCTCCTGAGCCATACAGATAAGCCTCAATCATCTACCTTCCTCTGAAAGGTTAATATTTAAAACAAGCAAGTATGAGCGAAAGAATTGCCCAGCAAGTATTAATAGAGCACAACAATATAGATCAATATACACATGGGGTTTTTGAAATATAACGATACTTATTATCAATTCTGAAATATTTACAACAATGAAACTTCAATAAAGAAAATATGACGTTTAACGCAACATCCAATGAACAGATAAGTTTATAATAATCGTAGTAATCCTCATATCTTAGCGAAATAGTGTACACTACAGTATTGCTAATCTTTTAGAAGGCTTACAAAATACGCAGTTCAATATGCTGCTAAGACAGTTGCTTATCATCATATACAAACCAACCATTAGAAGGTTTCATTTTTAGTATTTCTCAATCTGAAAGCATATACATAAAAGTATGTCATTTCCATCAAACACCTTACAGAACATCATGTACCGGGTATAAGTTCTTTAACCACTTGATAAGTTAAACTCAGAAATAACTGATAGGAAGAGAGTCAAAGCTCTTGAAGCAAAACATTTGGGATTTAACATCAATAACCGATGAACCATCTTTCATCTTTTGAATAATTGCAAAAGTGCACAAGCACGTGCCATTATTGTTAGAATAATCTTGCAGTTCTAGATACTGCATGAATTCATCATCTTTCAAAATTGAAAACAACACTATCGGCTACTTGGCACTTAGGCCTAAGAAGCAGTGTTTGAGTATTTTTCCAAAGTGGAGGATGGGACTTAAAGAAAACATAAAAACCTGACAAGGATTGACGATGATCAGTCGCCACATCCAAGTCCAATAATCCGCGGGTCTTCTCTACCGGTAGAAGGATAGAAACTACATCCGTAACTATCCCCGAGTGAAAACTACATCCGTAATCACCCTCGATGAAAACTACATCCGTAATCATCCTTCGGCAACACATGGGCCGGAATAATAATTGATGGACCGCCTGGCTCACGGCCGCTTACACATCCCGGGAATCGTTCGTCAACGATTCCCACACCTGCCAGAGTCCCCTTTTTTCTTTTCTTGTCAAAATCATTTTGATAGAAAACTTGAGTAGTTGAAGTTCGACGGAAGTCGACCAATAATTTCTCGGAAAACGAGCAAGAGAGTAAAACCTGACCGGGGGTTTTCGAAAATGTTTTGAGTTCAAAAGAGTTCAAGTATAGATATACACTTGTACCGATATCAATCTCGACACAGGGTTTTGTGATTACACATGGAAAATGGTACACATAAAGCTTGTAACCACAACAGGGTAATTTCATATATATATAAGTTCTTGAAAAGTAACTGACCTAGATAGATTCAAAATATAATATTTTAAATGACTATGAAAGTCCTTAGACAACCTTTAAATAGTGTTTTATAACCTTCAAAACACTTAGAGTATTTAATAAATATTTGACTACTACGTAACAAATAATAAATATTCAATAATCCCTTTTTAAAAGAATACTCAAATTAATATTCATTTATTAAGTAATATTCAAATAATACTTACTATTAATACTGGAATATTTAATAACCTCAAAACACCCAAATACAACTCTTGGAATGTTTCTAATCAAAATCAAGACACAATCTCTCCAGCAGTCTCCAAACTTTAGCCACTTCATCAAATAACTACTACTGACTCTCGGTCAATAAGAAATAATTAATAAGCATGAAAATCTTCTTCTCTCTTTTTTTTTGTTTCTTAATGAATATTATAATTAATATTCATCGAATTAAATAAACATTCAAATAACATATATCGATATCAATCTAGTTGTTTTAAGCTGAAAGTAACCAATTTATAACCATTGGAATATCTTTAATCCGTATTGAAAATAAACTATCTCCGATAAATAATATACTAGATAGAATCACTCCATTAAATTGTTTTATTATTTCTCCGGGACAAAGTGATTTTAAGAAAGCGTTTTGAAAATGATATTCATCTAATTAAATAAATTTAATTAGGCGAATGAGGTTTATTTAATTAGTAAATGCCTTCAGGAGCATCTATTAATTAAATAAACACTGGTTTATTGGTGATGTTGCCTTTAGGTTAATTATTGCGAAATTCTTTTTAAAAGCTTTGCCCGGGTTTTCGAAAACATACAATACAAAATAGCCCAGACACGCGGGCTGAGTTCGATACCTCAAGACACGCTCTACCCTCTGAGCCTTTCTTATTCCGATACATAAATATATACCTCATAACATATAGTCCACTACCATATTACCAAAGTTTATAAATATACAACATATAAATCGAGATGTAGAACCATAAGAATGTCACCGCCCATCGACAGTATTATAAGTCATGGGTTTTGATTATTGCACGAAAATAATTTAATATCGCTAGCAAAGTCAAGAATAAAATGATTTGGAGGAGGAGCACAAGATTAAAAACTCGCAATTAGGGATTGAAAACCTTTTTCCGCACATTTTATATTATTCAAAATAGGTATACTCTGAACGATAGAGTATGTGTAAATAAACTTGCCTCTAGTCCTTAGCAGAAAGCAGAAACCGCGAATAAACCTTTCGCACTTCGTCCAAGCAATTCCCTGGAGGTAGCTTACCTTTCTTCATACGGCGCCTCGATCTTCCCTTTTTGATGCACGTCATTCCAACTCGATTATGCCCTAATGGTACTGAAATAGTTATGAGTGCGTGTCAGTCCTACCCCGTATATCGAGTAGACACAACTCGGAATTATCACTAAATAACATAAAGTCAAACTATAGGTGTCCTCCCTAAGTTGACCATTCTAATACCACTTATTGCACATAACATACTATAGTAAAGAAAAGAAATGGAAAAGTCCCCTCTTTAAAGTGGACAATTCCTGGTGCTAAACACCTCAAACCATACCACTTAATCAACTTCGTATATAGATAGTCCTCAAACACAATTAATCCTCGAGACACATAAATCCTCGAATTAAATCAATTAGCACATAAATCCTCGAGACAACAATTACCCTCGAATTAATTCACTTAACACATATACACATAAACAGTTAACACCCAAATCATACCTTTAAACCCTTGAAATCAAATAAGTTAAATAAATTAAAATGCAGGGGATTTTTAGAAAATTTCGGCATGTAGTATTCGTTTATCGGACTATGGGCTCAGCCCCTCCATGCCAACAAAACAATTTATAACCCTGCTTTTGATAAAATAAAAGCTGCCTCAACTTGCAGCAACATAAAAGTAAACATATAAGAAAAGTACCCGCCCAGACATGCGGCAACTAGCACATAAGGAAAAGTACCCGCCCAGACATGCGGCAACTAGCACATAAGGAAAAGTACCCGCCCAGACATGTGGCAACTAGCACATAAGGAAAAGTAAACTAAGTTTATCCACATTTAAGCCAACACCACGTAGTTGGCACTTATGACTTCTAACAATTACTACGACCCTACTTATACCATTTAGTACATAGACATTTACCGATAAGCCAACTCTTATAACTATACCTCATATGACAATAACAATTAGCACTTAGCACTTAGCACTTAACAATTTAAAAATTACAATTTGGAAACTAACAATTAGCAATGAGCACTTAACAATTACTTGACAACTAACCCAAATATATTATCCGACAATTAATAGTTACTCACTAACAATTAACAATTAGCAATTTAACAATTAACAATCACTAACCCGAACCTTTAATCGGACTCATAATTAAACTCAACAATTATAATTACAAACATACCCTCCGAATTAAATATCGGAAATTCAACCAATAATCATAATCTCACAATTTTAGTCTAATTATACCCTTTACCACATTAAGCTTTCCATTTAAACTAATTAAGCAACCACAATTAACCTCGCAATTTAAACTAACTAATTACCACCATAATTAACCTCGCAATTAAATCTAATTTAATTACCACAATAATCCCACAATTTAAAATCAATTAAATTACCACAATTTAAAACTAATTAAATTAAATTACAACCATTAATATATATCGAAATTTACAACTAATTAACTACGAAAATTAAATAGATATGGAGATGCGAGATTATACCTCCCGAATTAATCGATTCCCCGCAACAATCTCTCCCTCCTCTCTCTCTCTCTCTCTCTCTCTCTCTCTCTCTCTCTCTGCTGCGTTTCGACTCCGGCCACCACCTGCACTCGCGATTCCGGCCACCGGCGCCTCCACCGCCGCCAGCCACCACTGCGCGCGCGGTGGTCCCCCCCTCTACTGCACCAGTCGTGCGTTTCCCCTTCCCCCCGAGCTCACACAGCACACACACACTTGATTTGTATCTATATATACATATATATGTGTGTTTAATTGAATCCCCAATTCCTCTTTTCTTCCCCACTGTTTTCTTCCCCCTCCCCCGATCTGTTTTATGCGTGTGTGTGTGTATGTGCGGCTGTTGTGTGTGTTTTTGTGTGTATCGTGTGTATGTATGTATGCTGTGTGTTTTTAACCCTAATGGGCTCAAGCCCAATAACTTTCAAAAGCAACACAATTAAATACTACACACCTTAAAATAATATTTTAAACTAATAACTCTAATTTGTAAAAATAAAATTTTTAGCATAATTAAATACTAGAATATTTTTAAAGACTTTTGGAGAAAGAATTGGAATTAAATCTCAATTTTCTAAATTGATATGCATTTTACAAATATTAATAATTTCTAAAAACAATTCATAAAAATAATAATTATGATTCATAATTCACAATTTACAGGGCTTTATAAAAATACTACAAATACTATTGTTTTAGTAAAATCTCAAATTCTCGATATTATAAATTAATCGAGTAGTTTCTGCAAATCCTCAAATAATTAAGATAACCATTTTCTAAGGATTTTAAAATCTCTAAATTATTCAATAATTTAAAATAAAATCTTTGCTGAATAATTTCACATTCAAAATTAAATCTTTGCACAAATAAACTATTGACTCGAGATATCTACTCAGTCAATAAAATTTTAAATAGGAGCACCAGGCTCCACTTAACCGAAAATAATTAAATAATTGAATAATAAAATAAAAAAAATTCCTCCTCATTTTAGGAAAACATTATTATTATTGAAATAATAATAAATTCATTCTTGAAAAAAATCCGGGTTATTACAGTCTACCCTCCTTAAAAGGATTCCGTCCACGGAATCAGCTAAGGCCACTACTGGGATTCCTTAACTCTCTTATCATCAACACTTATTCTGCAAAACAGGAGATAGTGTCTCTTCGTAAACAACTTCTCCGAAACCTCAATTCAACCATAAGATCTCTATTTGACACAGTTCTCATTTTAGTCTTACCACGTTATTCTTTTTCACACATATGTCTTTGACCAAATTTCGATTATCACACTATCCTTGCGAGAGAGAGTTCATTGATTCTATTCACATAACACTCTTGAGAGAGAGAGTGCACTAATTCCATTAACATAATATCATTGAGAGGGAATGAACTAAATAATTCGATTAATACGTCACTGATATTCTATTCGTTTTGGAATTCGCTCCTGCTCTTGGCGATTCCGTTCGAATCCAGTTTTGATCAGCAAATTTATGACTTGGCCGACCTGGTTGGCATCCCCTTGAAATTCATTAGAGGTAATAAGAATCAGGGACCTTTGAAAAGACAGCTGTCATATCAAGGCAATTGTTACACACTGGTGATCATAAGGTTATGAGTATTAAAGTAAACCTTATTTGAAATAAGAGAATTTACTGAGAGATCAATATGATCATAAGAACTTACGTTGTGTGTCTCAGTTAAGACATTACTAAAGGTAATTAGCCTTCTTGTATTTCACAACTCACAAGTGACGGCGTCCCGTCAGACTTCTATCACACAGACAGATAGCCCTTGTGTCCCCTATAAGTATAGGGTTGTTCGTCTCAGTGGAAGCTGAGAAGTATGAAAGCAATTCGAAGTCAAGTTAATAATTATCATATTTTGACAATTAATTCTCAAAGGGACACCTTGGAGTTGAATTGAACGGATTCCAAAGGTGTGATTTCCAAAGAAAAGGATAACCAGAAAGATACAGGTATTCAACAAGCAAGTGGTGCTATACCACCATAGAATCATCCACTATTGAAGGAAAGTGGAAGTTTGAAATAACATCATTCGATAGGGCTTCAGAAATCTGAAGGTAGGTGTAATGACAGCTTATAGCAAAATTGAAACCAATATGGTTTAACATGAGTATTATAAAACAACTTCGAAGAGGGAGTATATTCTTTATCAAATTTCTCTCTTGGAGAGATGTCAAGATAGGTCATAGATTAGGGAGGTAACCAAAACAATTTACGCATGGGGAGATGTCAAATAATTCACATTGGGGAGATAATAAACATAAGTTGCAAATGGGGAGATATCAAATAGTTCAGACTGGGGAAGTAATCAAAATGATTCATAATTGGGGAGGGTAATGCCAAGGTCTCCACGGATGCCTTTCATGTCGGCTCCTCTAACGGATAATTGTTCGATTGTAGCGCTCTTCTTTTCCACGCACACCCTAAGGTGCACGATAACCGACGTCATCGTTGACTCGTAATAGTCGCTAGAGATTCAACCATCGGCATTTTACGATATTAAGGAGTTCTATTCGACTCGGCGCAAGCATCTCACGCAAGCGTTCTATTCTTTAAGAAGACTTCGATACCGGTGTCGCCCCTAGCAACGACGAATTCCACGTGTCGAATGGGCGATATCCCGGAACATTGCTGGTAAATACATACTTAGATCCAGTCTTATAACCATCTTTATACCACATGTTCCTGTCCTCATGACAATTCCGTGTGCAACTTAAGCTTATCCCTTTTTGGCATAACGACCTTCGTACTAGTCTTTCTCAGACTTTCTCAGTCCGTCTTGATTCTTAAAACATTTCATCTTTATTGATCAATCTCATCTTCACCCTTTTTACTTCTATAATTTTGAGACAATCGGTGTCTATCCACCAATCCATTCATAATATTACCTTAAACTCTATCAAGCTCGAGAGGGTTTTAAATACCCGCAACTTCGACTGATAACCTTTCATAGTGATCTTGTTTTGTTTCCCTTTCGGAATTTTAACGGTATGAGTACATTCTCAACACATCCTTGCCATAATACTAGATGTCATCTTTCTATCATTCACCATCATATTGAAATTTCCTATCATTCGGGGAATACATAACTGCCTCCATGAATCCCCTAAAATCTATGCCCCTGCCAACCAACACTTGTCTCTGAGAATTCTTTAGCAGACGTTCATCACCACAAGAAGTGACGTCTATCTCCACATATTCCTCGGCATAGCCTTCCAATCTTAACTTAATCATTGGTACTATATCCAATAGTCCAACAAGAACTCTATATGAGTTCTGACGTTCTCACATAACTATACACACTCCTACTCACTCTCGTTTCTAGTTTACTATAACCTAAGCTCTGATACCATTTCTGTAACGCCCCAAATCCTGGGTCAGGGATTTGGTCGTCACGCGGAAATCCTTAACATCAAATTACCTGTTTAACAACATTAAACCACCTGTAATCATTTAATAACTGAATTACAACATCTGCGACCCCAACCACCAAGCATCTTTTAGGTTATAGGGCTAGAAACAAGAATCGATCCTTACATTTCTCATTACATCCATTTAATTACATCACACTGAATATTACAAATCCTATACTACTAGTGTAGCTTCGTTGAGAAGTACACTAGCACTAGTACTATCCTGTACAAAGTGATATATACATAATACCCATCAATACACTTATATATAACTTACTCCAGCTATCTATGTTCTGGATCATATCATCTTCACAAGGGCACACTGCCTACTTCTCCTGAGCCATGCAGATAAGCCTCAATCATCTACCTTCCTCTGAAAGGTTAATATTTAAAACAAGCAAGTATGAGCGAAAGAATTGCCCAGCAAGTATTAATAGAGCACAACAATATAGATCAATATACACATGGGGTTTTTGAAATATAACGATACTTATTATCAATTCTGAAATATTTACAACAATGAAACTTCAATAAAGAAAATATGACGTTTAACGCAACATCCAATGAACAGATAAGTTTATAATAATCGTAGTAATCCTCATATCTTAGCGAAATAGTGTACACTACAGTATTGCTAATCTTTTAGAAGGCTTACAAAATACGCAGTTCAATATGCTGCTAAGACAGTTGCTTATCATCATATACAAACCAACCATTAGAAGGTTTCATTTTTAGTATTTCTCAATCTGAAAGCATATACATAAAAGTATGTCATTTCCATCAAACACCTTACAGAACATCATGTACCGGGTATAAGTTCTTTAACCACTTGATAAGTTAAACTCAGAAATAACTGATAGGAAGAGAGTCAAAGCTCTTGAAGCAAAACATTTGGGATTTAACATCAATAACCGATGAACCATCTTTCATCTTTTGAATAATTGCAAAAGTGCACAAGCACGTGCCATTATTGTTAGAATAATCTTGCAGTTCTAGATACTGCATGAATTCATCATCTTTCAAAATTGAAAACAACACTATCGGCTACTTGGCACTTAGGCCTAAGAAGCAGTGTTTGAGTATTTTTCCAAAGTGGAGGATGGGACTTAAAGAAAACATAAAAACCTGACAAGGATTGACGATGATCAGTCGCCACATCCAAGTCCAATAATCTGCGGGTCTTCTCTACCGGTAGAAGGATAGAAACTACATCCGTAACTATCCCCGAGTGAAAACTACATCCGTAATCACCCTCGATGAAAACTACATCCGTAATCATCCTTCGGCAACACATGGGCCGGAATAATAATTGATGGACCGCCTGGCTCACGGCCGCTTACACATCCCGGGAATCGTTCGTCAACGATTCCCACACCTGCCAGAGTCCCCTTTTTTCTTTTCTTGTCAAAATCATTTTGATAGAAAACTTGAGTAGTTGAAGTTCGACGGAAGTCGACCAATAATTTCTCGGAAAACGAGCAAGAGAGTAAAACCTGACCGGGGGTTTTCGAAAATGTTTTGAGTTCAAAAGAGTTCAAGTATAGATATACACTTGTACCGATATCAATCTCGACACAGGGTTTTGTGATTACACATGGAAAATGGTACACATAAAGCTTGTAACCACAACAGGGTAATTCCATATATATATAAGTTCTTGAAAAGTAACTGACCTAGATAGATTCAAAATATAATATTTTAAATGACTATGAAAGTCCTTAGACAACCTTTAAATAGTGTTTTATAACCTTCAAAACACTTAGAGTATTTAATAAATATTTGACTACTACGTAACAAATAATAAATATTCAATAATCCCTTTTTAAAAGAATACTCAAATTAATATTCATTTATTAAGTAATATTCAAATAATACTTACTATTAATACTGGAATATTTAATAACCTCAAAACACCCAAATACAACTCTTGGAATGTTTCTAATCAAAATCAAGACACAATCTCTCCAGCAGTCTCCAAACTTTAGCCACTTTATCAAATAACTACTACTGACTCTCGATCAATAAGAAATAATTAATAAGCATGAAAATCTTCTTCTCTCTTTTTTTTTGTTTCTTAATGAATATTATAATTAATATTCATCGAATTAAATAAACATTCAAATAACATATATCGATATCAATCTAGTTGTTTTAAGCTGAAAGTAACCAATTTATAACCATTGGAATATCTTTAATCCGTATTGAAAATAAACTATCTCCGATAAATAATATACTAGATAGAATCGCTCCATTAAATTGTTTTATTATTTCTCCGGGACAAAGTGATTTTAAGAAAGCGTTTTGAAAATGATATTCATCTAATTAAATAAATTTAATTAGGCGAATGAGGTTTATTTAATTAGTAAATGCCTTCAGGAGCATCTATTAATTAAATAAATACTGGTTTATTGGTGATGTTGCCTTTAGGTTAATTATTGCGAAATTCTTTTTAAAAGCTTTGCCCGGGTTTTCGAAAACATACAATACAAAATAGCCCAGACACGCGGGCTGAGTTCGATACCTCAAGACACGCTCTACCCTCTGAGCCTTTCTTATTCCGATACATAAATATATACCTCATAACATATAGTCCACTACCATATTACCAAAGTTTATAAATATACAACATATAAATCGAGATGTAGAACCATAAGAATGTCACCGCCCATCGACAGTATTATAAGTCATGGGTTTTGATTATTGCACGAAAATAATTTAATATCGCTAGCAAAGTCAAGAATAAAATGATTTGGAGGAGGAGCACAAGATTAAAAACTCGCAATTAGGGATTGAAAACCTTTTTCCGCACATTTTATATTATTCAAAATAGGTATACTCTGAACGATAGAGTATGTGTAAATAAACTTGCCTCTAGTCCTTAGCAGAAAGCTGAAACCGCGAATAAACCTTTCGCACTTCGTCCAAGCAATTCCCTGGAGGTAGCTTACCTTTCTTCATACGGCGCCTCGATCTTCCCTTTTTGATGCACGTCATTCCAACTCGATTATGCCCTAATGGTACTGAAATAGTTATGAGTGTGTGTCAGTCCTACCCCGTATATCGAGTAGACACAACTCGGAATTATCACTAAATAACATAAAGTCAAACTATAGGTGTCCTCCCTAAGTTGACCATTCTAATACCACTTATTGCACATAACATACTATAGTAAAGAAAAGAAATGGAAAAGTCCCCTCTTTAAAGTGGATAATTCCTGGTGCTAAACACCTCAAACCATACCACTTAATCAACTTCGTATATAGATAGTCCTCAAACACAATTAATCCTCGAGACACATAAATCCTCGAATTAAATCACTTAGCACATAAATCCTCGAGACAACAATTACCCTCGAATTAATTCACTTAACACATATACACATAAACAGTTAACACCCAAATCATACCTTTAAACCCTTGAAATCAAATAAGTTAAATAAATTAAAATGCAGGGGATTTTTAGAAAATTTCAGCATGTAGTATTCGTTTATCGGACTATGGGCTCAGCCCCTCCATGCCAACAAAACAATTTATAACCCTGCTTTTGATAAAATAAAAGCTGCCTCAACTTGCAGCAACATAAAAGTAAACATATAAGAAAAGTACCCGCCCAGACATGCGGCAACTAGCACATAAGGAAAAGTACCCGCCCAGACATGCGGCAACTAGCACATAAGGAAAAGTACCCGCCCAGACATGCGGCAACTAGCACATAAGGAAAAGTAAACTAAGTTTATCCACATTTAAGCCAACACCACGTAGTTGCCACTTATGACTTCTAACAATTACTACGACCCGACTTATACCATTTAGCACATAGACATTTACCGATAAGCCAACTCTTATAACTATACCTCATATGACAATAACAATTAGCACTTAGCACTTAGCACTTAACAATTTAAAAATTACAATTTGGAAACTAACAATTAGCAATTAGCACTTAACAATTACTTGACAACTAACCCAAATATATTATCCGACAATTAATAGTTACTCACTAACAATTAACAATTAGCAATTTAACAATTAACAATCAATAACCCGAACCTTTAATCGGACTCATAATTAAACTCAACAATTATAATTACAAACATACCCTCCGAATTAAATATCGGAAATTCAACCAATAATCATAATCTCACAATTTTAGTCTAATTACACCCCTTACCACATTAAGCTTTCCATTTAAACTAATTAAGCAACCACAATTAACCTCGCAATTTAAACTAACTAATTACCACCATAATTAACCTCGCAATTAAATCTAATTTAATTACCACAATAATCCCACAATTTAAAATCAATTAAATTACCACAATTTAAAACTAATTAAATTAAATTACAACCATTAATATATATCGAAATTTACAACTAATTAACTACGAAAATTAAATAGATATGGAGATGCGAGATTATACCTCCCGAATTAATCGATTCCCCGCAACAATCTCTTCCTCCTCTCTCTCTCTCTCTCTCTCTCTCTCTCTCTCTCTCTCTCTCTCTCTGCTGCGTTTCGACTCCGGCCACCACCTGCACTCGCGATTCCGGCCACCAGCGCCTCCACCGCCGCCAGCCACCGCTGCGCGCGCGGTGGTCCCCCCCCCCCCCTCTACTGCACCAGTCGTGCGTTTCCCCTTCCCCCCGAGCTCACACAGCACACACACACTTGATTTGTATCTATATATACATATATATGTGTGTTTAATTGAATCCCCAATTCCTCTTTTCTTCCCCACTATTTTCTTCCCCCTCCCCCGATCTGTTTTCTGCGTGTGTGTGTATGTGCGGCTGTTGTGTGTGTTTTTGTGTGTATCGTGTGTATGTATGTATGCTGTGTGTTTTTAACCCTAATGGGCTCAAGCCCAATAACTTTCAAAAGCAACACAATTAAATACTACACACCTTAAAATAATATTTTAAACTAATAACTCTAATTTGTAAAAATAAAATTTTTAGCATAATTAAATACTAGAATATTTTTAAAGACTTTTGGAGAAAGAATTGGAATTAAATCTCAATTTTCTAAATTGATATGCATTTTACAAATATTAATAATTTCTAAAAACAATTCATAAAAATAATAATTGTGATTCATAATTCACAATTTACAGGGCTTTATACAAATACTACAAATACTATTGTTTTAGTAAAATCTCAAATTCTCGATATTATAAATTAATCGAGTAGTTTCTGCAAATCCTCAAATAATTAAGATAACCATTTTCTAAGGATTTTAAAATCTCTAAATTATTCAATAATTTAAAATAAAATCTTTGCTGAATAATTTCACATTCAAAATTAAATCTTTGCACAAATAAACTATTGACTCGAGATATCTACTCAGTCAATAAAATTTTAAATAGGAGCACCAGGCTCCACTTAACCGAAAATAATTAAATAATTGAATAATAAAATAAAAAAAAAAATTCCTCCTCATTTTAGGAAAACATTATTATTATTGAAATAATAATAAATTCATTCTTGAAAAAAATCCGGGTTATTACACTACATTTATCGACTTAGGAGATGATTGGCCCTCTGATGATGAGGAGGTGTCAAAACCTGAACTTAAACTTGAATCCTTCTTGGAACCTGATTTTCAGAGTGAGGTGACTGTTGAGAGAGAGTTGTTCAAACAGGAAATTACACCTTTTTGTGAGAAAACTGATTCCATCATGACCTCTGTTAAGTTAGAAAAACTTCTGGAGGAATGTCCCCGTCCAATCTGTAGTATTGTGATTCCTAAGCCTGGTGAAAGAGCTCACAGGTTTGATGTCAAAATCCCTGATCGTGGGATTCCTAATGCCGTCGTTTCTGCTGCTTTTTTGAGAGTAGGTTTTTCTATACCTCTTCATCCTTTTCTAAGGGAAGTATTAGAGTTTTATAACCTAGCACCCATGCAACTGACTCCCAACTCTTACCGTTTGGCCATCAGTACTTTTATTCTGTATTCCAGCAAATTCACAACTCCCCTGTCTGCCCCTGAGTTAGGTTATTTCTTTAGGCTGAAAGATGCTGGGAGAAGCTCAGGTTGTTTTTATCTATCAGCATGGCCTTGTCA
This sequence comes from Kitagawia praeruptora, assembly GCA_037693485.1. Classification (NCBI taxonomy): domain Eukaryota; kingdom Viridiplantae; phylum Streptophyta; class Magnoliopsida; order Apiales; family Apiaceae; genus Kitagawia; species Kitagawia praeruptora. Next base: position 136,237,303 of record CM075351.1, on the reverse strand, counting down.
TCAGGGTCAATGTATAAAAAATGTTAAACAGAACTTTGATTTGTGGCAAGAGCAATTTGTCTATTGTTTTGACTGCCCTGATGTTAAGTACGCTTTTAATCGCCGTCCAAATATTCCCAAACAAACCATTCTGACTAGAGTGTGTTTAGAGAGGGCAAAAGAGATCTTGAAACTATCAGCTTCCATTAGGGACTGCTTGATTCTGATGACCCCTGAAAATTTGACTTCCCTAGGTTTTATTCCTTCAAACACTGGTATGAGCTTCCTTATTGTTATGTCTTTCCTTCTTAACAGTATCTTTGTGAATTACATCTTTTTACTCCATGCATGCCTCTCTAATTTTTAACTTATTGCCTTATGCAGATATGGCTCCCAAAGTTCCCTCTTTCGTCAAACGGACCAAGAATGTAGACGAGATCTTTAAAGCTGATGTTGAGACACATGAGATTCCACTCACAGCAACACCAATCAGCCAAGTTCCTACCCCAGCCTCTGTCCAGACTCAACCATCTAGCTCCTCCAAGCGCAAGTTAGCTCAGACTACTCTTGACCTCTCTGGAGTTCACAAACCAGGTCCATGAGGAAGAGCAAAGCTGTGAAAGTTGAATCAGCTGTGGCACAGAATCAATTTAAAGAATTGATTGATACACATGTGCTTCCAGAAGCGATTGCCAGCTGGGCCAAGATGGATTCTACCGAGGCTATGCATGCCATGAGGTTCTCTGCTGCCCAAAATGCATTCTTTGCCCTACGATACTGTGATGATTTTGCCTTGAAGACACAGTATGACCTCCGATTGCAAGGAGAGATCTCGAAACTCCAAGAGGAGCTGGCTGCTAGAGAGGAGAGCGTGAATGTTGCCACTGCTGCGGTAAGGAGGGCTAAAGCTGTAGAAACCTCACTAAAGAATAGCAGGGATGAGCTTCAGGAACAGGCGAAGAGTTTGCAGGATGAGAAATTATCCATGCTAGAGAAAATCAATGAACTAAAAGCTCAGGTTGATGCTTTAAATGCGGCGGCCGCTACTGTCAAATCATCCCTGCTCGTCCAGGAAAAAGCTAGGTATGATGAAGGTTATGACGAAGGCGTTCATGACTACATGAGGTCCATGTGGGAGAAAATGCCCGAGCTAAACTGGTCTCTCCTAGGCGAGGACGTAGTGGGGATGATCAAAGACTTTGAAAATGAAGCTGCTGCTGCAACCTTTGTTCCTCCCGTGAAAACGGTTGAGAGGTCTCCTGGTGCCAACCTTGAGACTGCAGAGGTTCCTGCTCCTGAAGTTGTTCAGCCTATCCTTCCAGCTCCTCCTGTTGTCATCAAGGGTTCCGATGAAGTTCCTCCTTCGTAATTTCAACAAGATCCTTTAGAAACTTTTGATAACTTTTGATGAGGTCACGGGCTCCTCGTAACGCCTCGTAAAATGTAATTTTAAATTTGGTTTCCATGGCCTTCGTGCCAATAACTCTTTATGCTGGTTTTCTGGGTCTTTGTACCCATAACTCTCTTCATGGTTTATGATATTTATTTGCTTTTGCTGCATATCTATATTTGTACCTATGTGCTTCCATCATTGCATTTTACCTCTATTCCCCCTAACAATTACTTAGTGTCCGTACTTGTGCATTCAAGCTTACGTGGGCTAGCCCTTTGTAAGAAACAGAATATACTCGTACTTTCACTATATAATTTCTCGAAATAAAAGACCATCAAATCGTAACAACTTACTTATAAACTTAAAAACATCTTTTCCTATGCTTCACTCAACATTTTCAGGGTCGCATTCTGAACTAAAAACCCTTTCTGATAACCTTAGATCCTAAATAGTTTGACCAGGTTCCTCGACCATTAAACCTGCAAAATAAACATAAAACAGAAACTAGTTAAGGTTAGTAAAATTTCTTTTGTTTAATTCGGGTCATCTCTTGGAAAAGTTGCCTGCTTGGCTCCCAATCCTTATCTCCAGGTTCCAACATGCCTCGAGGCATGTTGGTCCCTTTTTTTCTTGGAAAGGTAACCTGCTTGGTTCCCAATCCTATTCTCTAGGTCCCAACATGCCTCGAGGCATGTTGGTTCCTTTTTGTGCCTCGAAGTGATTCTAGGAACCTGTGCGCCGTTCTAGGAGTCCACACAGATTCCTCTTCTTCATGTGTCAGGCTAGACATCTTATGAAGGTAAATGCTAAGGATTTTATCCCTTCTTCCCATGTGCCAAAGGCGGTTCCACATGAGGGAGAGCTTATTAGGCTTCTCTTTAAGGTGCCTTTTGTCAGGACTTTAATTCACATGCTCAAGAAACTTGAGGCTTTTGGCAACAATGTCGTGCTCAGTCAACTGAGGCTTTTCAATCACATTTGCTCAGGAAGCTACCTGAGGCTTTTCTCGTGCCCAGGAAGCTACCTGGGACTTTTTCTCGATGCCCAGGAAGCTACCTGGGACTTTTCTCAATGCCCAGGAAGCTACCTGGGACTTTTCTCAATGCCCAGGAAGCTACCTGGGACTTTTTCTCGATGCCCAGGAAGCTACCTGGGACTTTTCTCAATGCCCAGGAAGCTACCTGGGACTTTTTCTCGATGCCCAGGAAGCTACCTGGGACTTTTCATATCAATCATTCGTAGTCCACATATTCTGTCAAATCGTATTCATACTTCGCACATACTGTCAATGCTACAGGAACCTGTCAGCTCAGGTACCCTGCAAAATACAACACAATGCTACAGGAACCTGTTAGTCTAGGTAACCTGTTCCAAAAATTTCAAATTGGCATATGAAATATCAAATCATAGCATGCACAATACTGTCTAAGTAGGAATACTACCCCCCAGTTCTTTTGGGTAATTATTGTTACGTAAAAGAACTATTAAGGAGCTATAGCTGCAAAGAATGCACTCAAAATATTCAACGTAGAGCTATCTATCGCTCAATACTTAAAAAAAAATCGTCTTGCAAGTAGGGAGGTTCACATCAAGTACCCCCCGAGTACATGCATAATTAAATACTGAAATCAAAATATTGGTCAGCTATAACTAATAAGCTGCCTTTATTCGTGGGCTGAAAGAGCCTTACTTTTCTTAAGAAAAAACTTATAAAAGAATTACTGATAATACTTCTTGAGATGTTCTGCATTCCAAGCTCTCGGAATGAGGTTCCCATCCATATCCATCAAGTGGTAGGTTCCTTCCCAAATTGCTGACTTTATCTGGTAAGGTCCCTCCCAATTCGCTCCAAAGGCTCCATGTGCCAGAACCCTGGTATTTGGCATGACTTTCCTCAGAACTAGGTCTCCAACTTTAAAAGGTCTTGCCTTCACCTTTTTGTTGTAATACCTTCGAACTCTCTGTTGATATGCTGCTAACTTCACTTGCGAATCTGCTCTCAATTCTTCGACCATGTCCAAATACAGTCTATGATTGACCTCATTGCTCTCGGGGTCAAAATACTTTCTTCTCAAGGAACCTGTTCCAACTTCCACAGGTACCATAGCTTCACAACCATAAGCGAGGGTAAAAGGAGACTCACCAGTTGTAGTTCTAGGCATGGTGTTATACGACCACAAGACTCCAGGAAGCTCCTCTGGCCAGCTTCCTTTCTTATCTTCAAGCCTTGTCTTCAAAGTGTGCTTGATAATCTTATTCACTGCTTCAGTCTGTCCATTACTCTGCGGATAATACACTGCTGAAAATGCTTTTTGGATTCCAAACTGCTCACATAACCCTCTAAGTTCTCTACTATCAAACTGCTTCTCGTTGTCAGAAATCAGTTTCTACGGAATGCCAAACCTGCATACAATGGCTCGAAACACAAATTCAGTCAGTTTTGACGTTGTAATCTTAGCAAGTGGTTCTGCTTCTGCCCACTTTGTAAAGTAATCAACTGCAACCACTGCATATTTCACTCCTCCTTTCCCTTTCGGGAGTTCTCCAATGAGGTCTATTCCCCAAACAGCGAATGGCCAAGGGCTAACAATCGGTTTGATAGGTGCTACAGGACGATTATCAAAATTTGCAAACCTCTGACAATTACTGCATGCCTGCACGAATTTTGTAGCATCTGCTTTGATGGTTGGCCAATAATATCCTTGTCGAAGGACCTTCATGGCTAAAGAATTACCCCCCGAGTGATTTCCACATACTCCTTCATGAATTTCCTCGAGGATATACTTGCATTGCTCTCCAGCTACACACTTGAGCAAAGGTTGATTGAATCCTCTTCTATACAGAATTCCATCATAGATTACATATTTGGCTGCATGATACCTCAGCTTCCTGGCATCATCTTGACTGGGAGGTAGCTCCCCTTTATCCAGGTAACGATGTATTGGGGTCATCCAGGAATCTTCAACTGGGAACTCGATATCCATCACTTCTTCTTTGAAAACACTAGGTTGCTCCTGAATCTGAAGTGGAATTACCCCCAATAATGTGGATTCTCTCTGAGATCCTAGCTTGGCCAATGCATCTGCCTTGGTATTCTTTCCTCGAGGTATTTGATCTAGCTTCACCTCTTTGAACCTCGCGATCAACTCCTGGGAGTACCTCAAATACAAGTCTGTTCTTGGACCTCTCGCCTGAAAACTACCACGAATCTGCTAAACTACTAACATCGAATCACTAAACACTCTGATATTCTCCACTTTCATCTCCAAAGCTAACTTGAGGCCTGCAATCAATGCCTCATATTCTGCATCATTGTTCGTGGCTCTAAAAGAAAAATGAATTGAGCTATAGAGTTGGTGTCCCTCCGGACTAACTAGCTCTATGCCTGCACCTGCTCCACTACTGTTAGCAGCTCCATCTACATACAGTGTCCACCAAGGTGCACAGTTGTCATTGTCTGCCTATTTTTCTACCACCTCTTTTGGCCCCTCCTGGCCGGTAACCTCTACATGAGGTGGAAACTCGATTAAGAAATCTGCTAGAGCTTGAGCTTTGATTGCTGTCTTTGGCTTGTATTCTATGTCGAACTGTCCTAGCTCCACAGCCCACTTTAACATTCTTCCAGACGTTTCTGGCCTATGCATCACTTGCTTAAGTGGATATGAGGTTCTTACCTCAATCCTGTGAGCTTGGAAGTAAGGTCGCAGCTTCCTGGAAGCCAGAATCAATGCGAAAACCAGCTTCTCCATTCCTGTGTACCTCGTTTCTGCATCAAGTAACCTTTTACTAACATAGTAGACTGGGCTCTGCTGTCGATTTTCTTCTCGAACCAGAACTGCACTAATGGAATACTCTGATACGGCCAAGTAAAGTATCAATGTTTCTCCATCCACAGGTTTGGCTAACAATGGGGGGCTCCCCAAATGCTCCTTTAACCTTCCAAACGCAATCTCACATTCTACTGTCCACTCGAATTTGCTTCCTTTCTTTATAGCTTTAAAGAACTCCTGACACTTATCAGTGGATTTCGAAATGAACCTATTCAAGGCTGCAACTCTTCCTGTAAGAGACTGAACCTCTCTCACAGTTCTCGGCGACCTCATATCAATCAATGCTTTAATCTTGGCTGGGTTGGCTTCATACCTCTGTGGTTTACCATGAAACCCAGAAACTTTCCTGATTCTACCCCGAACACACATTTTTGAGGGTTCAGCTTCATTCTGTACTTTCGCAAGATTCCAAACATTTCTTCTAAGTGCTTTACATGGTCAACAGCTTCCTTAGACTTAACTAGCATATCATCCACATATACTTCCATTGTATGGCCAATTTGGTCTTTAAACATCATATTCACTAACCGTTGGTATGTGGCTCCAGCATTAATCAACCCAAATGGCATGCATACATAGCAATATAGACCTCTATCCGTAATAAAAGAAGTATGCTCTTGATCAGGTTCATACATAGGGATTTGATTATAACCTGAATATGCATCCATGAAGCTGAGGAGGGCATGTCCAGCTGTTGCATCCACCAACTGATCAATCCGTGGCAGTGGGAAACTGTCCTTCGGGCATGCTTTGTTGAGATCTGTGAAGTCCACACAGGTTCTCCATTTCCCATTAGGTTTCTTTACTAAAACAGGGTTTGCCAACCATACTGGGTAGAAAGATTCTTTAACCAATCCTGCATCCAATAACCTGTCGACCTCTTCTTTCAATGCTTGAGCTCTTTCTCCACTAACTGGTCTTCGCTTCTGTCTCACTCCTTTCTTTTCAGGATCAATATTCAACTTATGACACATGACCCTTGGATCTATCCCTTCCATATCTGCGTGACACCATGCAAACACATCCAGGTTCTTGCCCAAAAAGGTAATGAGAGATTCCTTTAAGGCTGGGTCGAGTTGAGCTCCAATCTTCAACACTTTTGTACCATCTTTGTCATTGATCTTCACATCCAAAGTTTCACCAGCTGGTCCAGCCTTGACCATGGTTTCTGGCATTCGAGGGTCTAAGTCTACCTCCATCTCTGTGGTTGAGTCCCCTTGAGGTTCCTGGACTGTAGACGGTTCCTGCACTTCGTGCATGACATTCCTTCTCTTTGATGTTGGCTGACTGTCTTCATTGCTTCCATTATGTTTCAGTTTTCGGGATTTTTCTTCATCCAATCCTTCTACCATACACACGTCACCATCCTTGTCCGTAGGGGGTGCACTTTCTATCAGTAAGTAAGGGGTATCTGGTCCCCGAAAAATTGGAATCTCAGCATGAGGTTCCTCTTCTATGATCTCTTCAATTCTTATGGCTCTACAGGATGCTGGCACAAAACCTTCCAAGGGCGGACTACGCAGGTCAAGCGTTATTTTGTCTGGGTTCTTTCCTGGAAAATCATCAGGAACCTCGTCCATAGGTTCAGGCAATTTAGCAGCCTTAGCAGCATGTTGCAAAGCTTTGGTGTAACACTCTCTAGACTCATACTGACATCCTCGAACTACACCAATTCCATTTGGTGTTGGGAACTTCATAGTTAGGTGGTAAATGGAGGTTACTACCCTCATCTCCTTCAAAATGGGTCTTCCCAGAATAGCATTGTAATTCATATTCTCTTCTATAACAATGAATTCTGCCAGCTGTGTAATGCAACATGGTTTATCACCTAAAGTTACTGGCAAACGAATCTTACCTTTGATAGGAACCTGATTATTAGTGAATCCGTACAAGGTATCATTTGTTGGAGTTAAATCTTTATCCAGAAAATGCATCTTCTTGAAAGCTGAGTAAGATAGCAAGTTTACAGAGCTTCCATTATCAACTAGCACTCGATGAACCTCATAAGACCCGATTCCTGCCTCAACCACCAAAGCATCGGTATGGGGATGGTGCACCCAGGAAGCATCTTCTTCAGTGAAAGTGATATCTGCATCCTCTCCTTCAAACAGCTTTGGGGACCTCTGTGACAGATTGTAAATACTGGTCAAAGGACGTTCTTTAGCCTCACGGGTATACCTCTCCATGGCATTCCTGCTGCTTCCTCCAATGTGGGGACCTCCTATAATTGTGCGTATGCACCCAGCCTTAGGTGGTCCTTCCATCACGATAGGTTCCTGTGTCTGTGTCTTCTGAGTCTTCTCATCTCTATACTTTTTTCCTTCCTGAGCCACCCATTCACTCAACTGCCCTTGTCTGATTAGAGTTTCGATTAGGTCTCTGAGGTGACGACAATCTGCAGTATTATGCCCATTGTTATCATGAAAGTCACAGTATGGGCGCTCATTCTTATTCCCTGGGGGACCAGTTCTGAAAGGCTTCTTAAACCATGAGGACTTCTCATTCACCGCGTAAATATGATCGATCGGGGCTACCAAAGGGGTGACAGTTTCATAGACAGGTCTCTCATGTTTATTGTTGTTATAGGAAGCTGGTGGCGGTACCTGACCCATGACAGGTTTAGTAGGATTCACAGCTTCAGGCTTCACCTGGGATGTGCGACTAACCACCTTTTTATTGTCACGACCATTGGGGCTTCTTTGTCTCGACCTCTTGCTTCCACTTTGCCTTACGAAATCTGGATCCTTCCTTAATTCGGCTAGAGATTCCTCCACCAGACGGAAGGGTTCTGCCTGGGCGTAAAAATCTGCCAACGTCTCTGGTTCTTTTCCTTGAAGTGCTTTCCAAAAGTCCGAGCCTCCTTTGACTCCAGCAATTAAGAAATTCTTTATGGTTTCCTCAGATGCTTTCCTAACTTTAGGAACCTCCGCATTAAACCTCTTGAAATATTCTTTCAACGTCTCACTAGGTCTTTGCTTGATATTGGCTAAGGTATTGGTTGGTGGTGCGAATGCAACAGATTCTCTAAATTGAGTGACGAAGAGCTTCCCCATACTTGCCCAAGAACCAATCGAATCAGCAGGTAACCTTTTGAACCATTGATGGGCTCCACCCTGTAGAGTTGCAGCCAGTAACCTGCATCTAGTGGCTTCCTTCACTTGATAGACATCCATCTCTGTGTCAAAACGACTAAGGTATTCAATGGGGTCAGTAGTCCCATCGAATTTCAACTCATTCGAAGGCCTATAAGACCTAGGCAGAGCCGACTTTCGAACCTTCTTGGTGAAAGGAGAAGCTGTTATAGGATTCACAGCAAGAATCTTTTCGTCCTTGAGTTGAGCTAAAATTTTCTTGACATCTTCTGCTGTCACCTCCCCAGTAGCTTCCGCCTTTGTCTTCTTACTCGTTCCTTCTTCCTCTTGTGACTCTATAGTGCTTGATTCTTCAGTATCCTCATCTGAATCCGTGCTTTCTTCTTCAATTATCTCAACAGATGGGTCTTTATCTTTCTTCTTTTTCTGTGAGGAACCTCCAGTCTTGGTTTTCTTCTTTCCCTTGGACCCTGTACGGCCCTTGCTAACAGTTTTACTCTTCTCAGGATTCTCTAGCTCTTCATCACCATTATTTTGCTTCGGTTCTCCACCATCTTTTGGAACCTCCTCTCCATTCTCAGATTCTTCTTCCTTAAAGTTCAACTGTTTCGGAGTAACCTTCGACTTCTTGCCTTTCTTTGCCTTCTTTTTCTTCTTTTTGCTTGAAGCCTGCTCCAAAGTCGACAAACGTTCTCCCACAGTCTTTAAGATTTCCATCATAGCTGCTTTAGTAACCTTCGGTGCTCTGGGAGGAGATGTGTTCCCCTCGTGAATCTGTCGCTCAGAACGGGTTGCTTCGCTATCAGAGTTGCCTGACATCTTTTCCACTCTTAAGATATTAACTATGCCCTCCTTCTAGCGCCAATGTTGATGAGTGGATCTCGTAATCAACTTATGAGAGGTCTACAGGTAGTTGTATAGGCTAGCGATCAACTGTTCTGCGAAAAGGTTTGGGTTGTGTTTGTGGGGGTTGAGCTGTGCTCGAGGGTATCTCCAATAATCTCAAGTGCCTTTAGAGAAAATTAGAGAACTTAATGCGTCTTACCCTGAGGTTCCTACGTACCCTGGTATATATAGGGATCAAGCTCACGTAGTTCTAATATGATTCTGTCTCTTACTGGAATAGCTGTATTCGGTCACCTAGTTCGTGTTGGACTCAGGTTCCTTTAGAGCCTTTCACGAACTAGTTGGCTAAGTAGAGTAGAACTCGAGTTCGTACCCCACTATGGTTCTCTCATTGGTTAGAGTTATTCTAGGATCATCTGCGCCCTAGAATTATACTCAGATACCAATTCGTTTATCTGTTCTAGATGGCTTCTAGAACCTTCTGTTGGCAACTCGTAGGAACCTGGTGCTCAGGAACCTACATCTTAGGGGCCTGTTTCTCAGGAACCTCCTTATTTCGGGACATATCGCTTAGGGACCTCCCTTTGGGTGTCAGTACCTGCACAAATAACAAACTGGTTAGACTGGATAACTCTTCACATGCTTTTATCATCTCTATGGTTGTTGCTATGTTAACTCGAACTCTTTTGCTTGGAGGAACCTGGTCTTCTAGTGCTCAGCTCAGCTTCCTGACCATTGGGAACCTCCTGATACTCATACTTCCTTAGTCATTTCTTCTATTTGATCTTCATAACTCGTACTGGATCAATCTTCTAGCTTGTATGGACCGAACCTTATAGATTAATGGGCCTAAATCTAGTCCGTGGAGATTTTGGGCACAACACGTAGCTAACGTCTAAATTATTAATTCCTAATGAATGCGAAAGTGGATTTAGGAATTTAGAATTTGCCATGTTAGCATAGGTTCGTAATTGTTATGTACATTTACGATAAGTGGTAGGGTTTTGGATCACATCGCCTTATGTTGGCATAATAAAGGAATTTATTCGTAAACCAATTATGTTTTCAAATCTTATAGACATATAGGGTCTAAACATAAACGGTGTCCACACAACTTCTATCTTTTTCAGTGGATGTTCGTGTGGTTTGATATAAGTTAAGGCTGAAAGGCGCTTATGTTAGTTTCGTGTTCCTGGCTAGCTTTCGTAATTATCAAATAACTTTGAATTAAGGCATCAATTCTAAATGAAATAAGTAATGAAATTAGAATCCCATGTTTTTCTCACATATAAAATCTCGTTTAATTAAATCAAGTAGTTTGAATTATTTAGTATTATTATTTTGATAAATCAATTATAATAATAAAACAAAACTCCTTTTTTACATTTATTCAAGCAGTTTGTTGTTTAATCATACGTCGTTGCATAAGCACTATTTCTGAACAAACACCAAGTCTTCGTGGGATCGATCTTATTATATTACTTGTGACCACGTACGCTTGCGTAGTTAGTTTTTGAACCAACAACTACTTTCTCCTTTTCGGTCTTTGTGTACTCTGAAGGCTTCTTTGCAATCCAATGGGCTGGAATGAGTTCATCATTCACAGTAGCAGCAGCTACTTCCTTCTGAGGTATGAAGGGTCCGTTCTCAAGGATTCCCAAGTACAGTGGATGGGCAGCTTTGATAAATAACAAGATCTTTATTTTCCAGAAATTGTAGTTCTCTTTATCAAAGACTGGAATCTTGATTCCACTTGACTTCTGAACACTCGTCATGATCTTCAGATTTGTATATCAATCTGGATACTCTGATACGAGTTGTTGGTCCCAGAGTATTGCAGAAGGGGGGTTGAATGCAATGCTGATAAAATTGAATCTTTAAATCAACAACGAAGATAAAGATTATAGATTATCAGTAGATGTATGCAAGCAATAAGTAAAACAAGATTTCTCACAAAATAAATGTTTTATTTATCTTGTGTGAAGTGTTGCTACAACCTAGAGAAAGAATTTCTCCAGCTTCGATATCTCAAGAGATACAAGATTACTTCATGTGTATACATACATAGAAAAGAATCTGAGATGTATCTAAGTAGACTAAGATACTCTGTTGTCTCTATCGCATGGGGTGTTGAGCTGTTGTCATTTTCAAGTGGCAGCTCATTACAATTTCCACACCCATGTGACTTTCCTAAATTGCTATACAGACAGGATAAACCTTATAAGTAAAGCAACCTAGATTCTTTCTATTTCTAGCTAATACAATTCTAGTAGATAATGATATTACATACACCTCGAATTGATCAGCCTTGTCTTGTGAATCTCTTAAGCTTCTGTCGTAGTATTTGCAGGTCTGCTACAAACGATAGTGTGTTGCAGCAAATCTGTTTCTTGAAAAAACATCTTTTATAAACATCGTTAATTGATTATTTCGATTTCAATATAATAGTTCAATTGAAAAATCAATGTATTATTTAAACGGATTCATTTGTTGTCATCTGTAGATCTCAACCGTCAAAAACCACTACAAGAAAAAAATACCAAAATGGATCACACGATTGGTCGGTTGTGATCGTTTATTGGTAGGAAATGTCTTTAAAATCGATCAATTCGAATGGTAGAAATTATTCAGGTCGAAAATGTCTATTGGTCGGAATTGGTGGCTTCCTTATGTGGCTGCCCGACGAGCCACATTGGCAACCACGTGACGTGGGACCATGATCACAAAATTTTTGGCGGAAATATAGTGATCAAAATCTACCACATTTCCTACCAAGATTGGTAGGAAATGCCCGTGAAAAAATAAGATTATTTTTCTTTTATGAAATTGTTTATTAATATAAAAATATGATGGATTAGTCTGATGTGGAAGGTCGAAATTTGCATTGGTAGAAAATGGTCCTGGCAAAATAAAATTATTATTCTTTTAAAATATGAGGAAATATGACGTGGAAGGTGGGATCCTTTCGTGGTCAAAATGCAACCAAAACCTACCAATTTTGGTAGGTTTTGGTTTCCGACCAAACTTGATCGGAAATGATCCTGACTTTCAGAAATTGTTTATTAATTTAAAATACGTGAGAGATGATGATGTGGAGGGTGGGGCCATTTTGCACTCAAAGCCGACCAACGTTGGTAGGATTTACTTTCCGACCAAGAATTGGTAGGATTTGATGCTTACGTGTACAAAACTTGGGTCCCATACACACCATTTTCGACCAATCTCTTTCTTAATATAATAGAGCAACAAGGACATAATTTGAGCCAATAAACCCCCTGTGAAATTACAATTATACCCTTACAAGTTATAAAATTACATGAAATACCACTCTTTTATTTAAATGGAAAAAATGAGTTTTTGTGGTGAATCAAACCTAGAACCTCCTCTACACAAGTTATCCTACCAACCACAGTGCTACTTTGACTTTTTAGTTTTGAGTTAAAAAACCTTTTACATAAACCTGACCTCTCAATTATCTTATTTTTACTATTATTTTAATTTTTGAGTAAAAATAATGGTATATATAATAGAGCAACAAGGACATAATTTGAGCCAATGATCCCCTTGTGAAATTACAGTTATACCCTTACAAGTTATAAAATTACATGAAATGCCACTCTTTTATTTAAATGAAAAAAATGAGTTTTTGTGGTGAATCGAACCTAGAACCTCCTTTACACAAGTTATCCTACCGACCACTGTGCTACATTGACTTTTTAGTTTTGAGTTAAAAAAACCTTTTACATAAACCTGACATCTCCATTATCTTATTTTTACTATTATTTTAATTTTTGAGTAAAAATAATGGTGATTCGCATTATTTTAAAAATATTATATTTTAGATTTCATAATAATCTATCACTATATATTAAACCACAACACAAGTGCAAAAAAATGTCATTTTAATGGTTGTGAACTTACGATAATATCACTATATGTTTAAAAATTACAAAAGCACCATCCCTTTAATATTTATGCAAAAAATATATGAAATTATGTTAGTGTTGGGAATCAACCCTCTCGTAATTTCGAAGTATAATTCTATGCGACTTATATCTTGATGAGATATTTAAAGAAATAAATATTAAGGAGCGTACTAATTTTATCTGGAAAGTATTGTATGACGAGTATTATTCACATCGATGATATGTCTTTTTATCATTGTTCTAAAAGAAATTGTATTATAACCTATACAATATATGATACAAAACATCCTATTTTTAGTGCTCATATGATCTATACATAAATAAAATAATACATAAATTAAAATACTGACATTATAATATGTATGAACATAAAAGGTGCAATTATATTCAAAAATATCCTTAAATCGTAAAACTATACATAATTTATAACAATTGCTAGAGGATGGTCCGTGCCTCGCACGGGTTATTATGCTAGTTTCATGAATGGTAAAAAATGCTTACTCATTTTCGACTAATTTTTTTTGGTAAGATTTGTTTGGTCAATTTTGGCCATTTTTCTTGTAGTGAACAATCCTGATGATACGTTTATATTTAATCATTATTATCATGTTTAAGTTTGTGTATACAGAATTAGCTGGATTTAAAATGAATATGAGGTCTAACATGTTATTATTTATTATTATGTTATTATTTATTTTAGGTATTATATTTTTCTTGAAAATTATGGTGTGATATTTTCGGGTATATATTTTTAGAATTTTAGGTGTTTATAAAAGGTAATATCTTCAACTAAGAGTGATATGGGCTAAAAGTAAGCCCTAAAGACACATTTAATATGACATTAATTAGACCTACAATGCTCCAAGTGTGGGGCCCACCAGATGGGCCCAAACCTTATTTCTGATATTAATTTCGTAATTAATATTAAGGGTAATAAACAGTTCAGCAAATAAGAGTCAAATAAGGATATTACTCCTACCTGACTTAGCCTCCAAGGCACATACTTCAACATGGAAATTGGAAACTGACTCCTACAAGGAAAGAGTCAAGAACCTTACTCAAGGCGGTGGCTTGCCCACCAAGTCTTCTAAGGCTTCTCAGCCTATATAAAGGGTCTGGCCCCTCATTATCAGAACTACGTCTTGGCTTGATTCTCAATACGAGATACGTAGGCACTATGTGAGGATCGATTAGTCTCGAACACGGAAACAACCATTAAAGCACGAAGCTCACGAACCCTAGAATTAAATACAATTCGATAACCTAGTTTTTATTCCACAACATTTGGCGTCGTCTGTGGGAACAAGACATCAACTATGGTAACCACACGAAGAACGGTACCGACCTCTACTGAGGCCTTGCCTCTAAGCTCTACTCCACCTGTCACTGAGCAAGTACCCCCAACAACAGGGGCGATCACTCAAACTCAAATTTCTCAACCTCCAGGGACGAATCCCCATGCTGAGAGAACATTACCTATTGTCATCCACCCAAGTCAAGAAACCAACTCTCTTCAGATGATGGTTTCTCCTCTGGTTAATCCTAATCACCCGTTACCACCGGGGGTACAGATCCATACTACGGATCTCCCCATGAATACTAACCCGATGTATGGTCTGCCTAACTACCATCCCACTACTCAAGGTGTTGGACCAAGTGGCCATGCCTTGCAGATCCGAGATCGAGAGTATATATGATGACTATTCTAACCCCTATACTGATGATTCATCGTCTGATGATGATGATCGCGATGAATCCCCGAGAAGGCGATGTGCTAGTAGAGAACCTCGAAGGAGGACAAAGACTATCCATGATGGACCCCCTTTGACAACTGCTGAGAGAATCAAGGCTCATGAGGCCGAGATCTTAAGGTTGAAGGATGATATGGCGAGAGAACAAGCTAGGTTGAATCAAACTCAACCTCCTCCAACCTCAGGAAGGATTCCCATTATAGACTTAGAGAGGTCTTCAAGAAGGCAGAGAAGGGCTGATGCCCCAACCGGAAGAACAACAAGGGTGGAAACCCCCAGAAGCAACCCCAAGGATCTGATGCAACTTGGGGATCCTAATGATCCCACACCTCCGTTTACTGAAGAGGTGATGAATGCTCGTATCTCAAAGAAGTTCAAGATGCCGACAATTAAGGCTTATGATGGAACGGGTGATCCCGCAAACCACGTCAGGACGTTCTCAAACGCACTGCTGCTGTAGCCTACAAGTGACGCCCTAAAGTGTAGGGCGTTTCCTCAAACCCTGTCGGGCATGGCTCAAAGAAGGTATAGTCGGCTACCTGCGAATTCGATTGGCTCTTTTAAGGAGTTGAGTGCCGCTTTTGTCAGCCAATTCATTAGCGAGAGAGTTCATGAGAAAAGCTCTGCATCTCTTATGTACCTGGTGCAAGGAAAGAACGAATATCTAAGGGATTATCTCAAGCGATTTACCAAGGAGACATTGAATATTACTGACCTAGAAAATAAGGTAGCCATGGTGATCTTGGAGCACGGAACCACTGACCTCTTCTTTAAAAGGTCGTTAGCAAAGCATCCTCCTGAGAATATGGCTGAACTCCAACGAAGGGCTGACAAATATATTAAAGCTGAAGATAGCATGAAGAAAGAAGCCACGGTAGGTGGAGGAGGAGGCAACAATGACTCCAAGAAGCAAAGCAAGACCAGGAGTATGATGACCAGGAGTATAATGCTAGGGCTAAGTATCCCCGAACTAGCGAGGACTCCGATTCTGCCCCTAAGAAGAACCAAGGACCAAGGTTTACTGAGTATACAAAGTTGAATACTCCCAGGAGTCGAATCTTGTTGGACATTGAGAAGGATAAGGATTTCCGATGGTCGAAGCCACTTAGGGGTGATCCCGCAAAGAGAAACAAGAATCAGTATTGCAGATTCCATAGAGATGTGGGGCATGACACTGATGATTGCAAACAACTCAAAGATGAGATCGAGTTTTTGATCCGTAGAGGGAAACTAAGCCACTTCACTAAGGGAGAAGATCGTGGTAATCAAATTAGAGATTATAAAAGGGATGATGATCAAGATCACAACCCACAGCCCCGAGGGCCAGTAATCAACATGATCTCAGGAGGCCCGACTGTGGCCGGCACAACAAGGAATTCTCGGAAGGCTTATTCCAGAGAAGTGATGAACATTGTGGGAGAGGCCCCGAAGCATGCAAAAACTGAAGTAATGATTGGTTTCGATGACTCAGACTTGGAAGGGGTGAAGTTCCCCCATGACGACCCGTTGGTCATAACTTCTGTGATTGGAAACTCAGAGGTGAAGCGAGTCTTGATAGACAATGGAGCTTCCGTTGACATTCTGTTTCATGATGCATTTGTGAAGATGGGGTACAATGATTCTCAGTTGACCCCTAATAACGTGCCTATATATGGATTTAATGGAGTAAAATCCAAAGTTGAAGGGACTATTCAGTTGCCTATAACTATTGGACAGGAGCCCAAGGAGGCCACCCAGATGTTGAACTTCATGGTAATCAAGGCAGTTTTAACGTAGAACGCTATCCTTCGAAGGACTGGACTTCATGCATTCATGGTTGTTGCCTCAACTTATCATATGAAGATCAAGTTCCCAACCAAGAATGGTGTTGGAGAACATAAAGGTGATCAAAAGATGGCACGAAGCTGTTATGTAGCCTCGTTGAGGCCTGATGGAGTCGGGGGCAGGTCCTTCCGATTGAAGACATGAATGCTCGCAGTGGTAAGGAACACCAAGAAAGGTCAGCAGAGGACATCACACAGAAGTCTCGGATAGCCATTGAGGCTAAGGCGTTAACTGACTTTGTGGTTGAATGTACCATTTGCAACCAAGAAGTCGGGGGCAGGAAATATTACCCCAAGCAGGGAGTGAACCTCAGAATAAGAATGAAGAGACCAGAAGGAGTGGTGGGCGCTCTATTTTGATGGACCATCAAAAACAAAAACAAATGGTGCAGGCCTAGTCTCGCAAAGCCCCGATGGGCTCAAGTTATCCAGTAGGACTTAGCTTCATATTTATCTAGTAGAAGTAGAAATAAGGTTCATTGCAGAGCATGTTGCTCCGAGTAGGATATTAGTACTCTATGTAAGGGTTGAACTCACTTCAAGTTATTAATGCAAGTTTTTTTTCCATTCATTGATTATGTGATTTTATTTATGTACCAAGCACCTGATATGTATAAGTCAAAGATGACCCAAGTACCGAAAACAGGGAAACAAACAAATGCATAAATAAAAACCCTTGAAGGGCAAGTTGATCGCATTCTTACAAGAGAACAGTGATGTGTTTGCTTGGACATTAGCTGATATGCCAGGGATTGATCCCCAACTCTTAACTCATAAATTTAGTTGAATGTGGTTGCATTCAGTTGCTGATTTCAGGTTCCATTTTTCAGTTGTCATTTTCGACCTCATTTTTGGATTCAATATATATATATATATAATCCAAAAATGAGGTCAAAAATAACAACCGACAAATGGAACCTGAAATCAGAAATTTAGTTGCATGTGGTTGCATTCAGTTGCAAATTTAGTTGAATATGCCCCTGCGGGGCCATGGAACCTAAATCCACCAAAATATCACCCACCTTAAATAAATATATATATATTTCAAAAATGAGGTCGAAAATGACTATATATATATATATATATATATAGAGTTCAAAAATGAGGTCGAAAATAAAACTGACAAATGGAACCTGAAATCAAAAATTTAGTTGCATGTGGTTGCATTCAGTTGCAAATTTAGTTGAATGTGGTTGCATTCAGTTGAATATGACCCTACGGGGCAAGGAAACCCAAATCCACCAAAATAGCCCACATCTTAAAAAAAAAAAAAAAAGAGTACAGTCGGCAGAAGCTTCACAGAAAAGGGGGAGGGGAGGGTTAGGGTTAGTATTTTTGCAATTTAGAAACTTAGTAAAATTGCAAAAAAGTTTTCTTAACAAAAGTAAATGTGCAAAAATTTACTTTTTCCTATTTATTTATGAAAAGAGCCCAAACATCAATCGTATCATATCTTTTGATCATTAATATTTCATTTCGAATTAAAATACCTTACCTTTTTAATTTAAAACAATCTTACAATCATTAATATATACCCAAAAATATAACACAATAATTTTCAAGAAAAATATAGCACGTAAAATAAATAATAACATAATATAATTAATGGTAATTAGTTGATTGCCTTTTTCACATTTACTTTTAGTTGAAGATATTACCTTTAATAAACATCTAAAAAGATCAATCGTATCATATCTTTCGATCATTAATATTTTCTTTCTAAATAAAACATGTTACCTTTTTAATTTACAACAAATCTTACAATATATACCCGAAAATATCACATCATATTTTTCAATTATTAATAAAATATAATACATTGTTTATAATAAGAAAATATTAGTATAATTCGTAAACATGAGTATATTAAATTATATCAAATTAAAATTTAAAAAAAATATTAAAAATAATTATTATATAAAAACATAATTATAATATTAAATAAATTTTATAACATCATACAAGAAACCCGTGCATTGCACGGGTTATAAGCTAGTATTAATAATTTGGATAATCAATCAAAAACCAAACCGACAAATTTCATTGTTGTGTGATATTTTCGGGTATATATTAATGATTGAAAGATTAGTTTTAAATCAAAAGGATAAAGTTACTGTTTGAAACGATTGATATTTTTAGGTGTTTAATTATAAAAGGTAATATCTGTAACTAAAAGTAAATGTGAAAAATGCAATTGGCTAATTACCATTAATTATACTCCCTCTGTCCCAGCGAATTCTTTACGCTGGGACAGAGGACTCAGCACGTATTTTAAGATTCCTATAAAGTATAGTTCCATAATTTTTTTTTAAATTTTTTTTCTTATGAATTAAAATTTAATGTACAAATTTTAATTAAAAAAAGAAAATTTTAAAAATAAGTTATGGAACTATACTTAAAGAATATACACCTTAAAATGCGTGTCAAGCAATACTGAAAACATGTAAAGAAATGGGTGGGACGGAGTGTAATATCCCAAAATCCGGGGTACAGATCTGGGGCTACTAACCACAAACAACTACTCCCTTTGTCCCATCCATTTCTTCACATTTTCCTTTTCAGGACGTCCCACCAATTCTTTACATTACTAAAAATAGTAACTTTTAACAATAAAATACATTATTACATCCACTACTACACTCCACTTTTTCAACAATTTACACTATTACACCCACTACTTCACTTATTTTAACAATAAAATTACTATTACACCCACTACTTCATTTATCATAACAATATTCCTTGGTCTCTGTGCAAAAAGGTAATGTAAAGAAACCCATGGGACGGAGGGAGTACAAACAATCCTGGATATACAACATATAATGATAAAACCCCTTAACCAATATCGCATACAGGTTATATATGATATGAAACAAACTACCAAATTATATTATTACAATCCAACCTCAGAATAAAATGTTATACAATTTTTATGAATAAACAAAATCATTGTCTAACTACATATCCAATCTTGACAATTCTCAATCCATTATTCGAAAAAGTCCATAACTTGAACGTCTCCTCTCGCTGCCTAAAGAGCAATACCAACTGACCACTAGGTTCTCTGATTATCTCTAACAACTGGAGAAATAAACAAAAGCAAGAGTGAGCCAACAATGCTCAGCAAGTGTAGATAGTGATAACAATTTCAATAACGATGACAATTCTAATAAACAAAGGAGTTTCATCTCATTCTATGAAAGAATCAGTTATATCAACTTTTCGATTGCCACGAGGGCCAATAATTCACCATTCATAAGGTGCATTAGGAACTGGAACTGACAAGAGTTCTTATATCAAAATAATTTTAAAACAGACTTCCAAGGAGTCAAGAACTGAACATCTCAATTTCAGAGTATAGATTAGAATTGGAATTATTTTATTTACTTTTTTAAAAAAACATCAAGGTTAGGCTGCTGATTAGTCACACACTAACCCCGGACAAACGCACACAGCAATGTCCTTAATTTGATCCATGACACACATTGTCCTTAACTTCCGACCACGAATCTGGTCCCACCCCGAAGGGTTTTATGCCCCAAGGGACACTTTTAAAAACATTTCCAATTCTATATCAACCACAATAGGTGTCGGGAAAATCGACAACCCTTGATATCCAACAACTGGAACTCACATCCAGAACATCTCAAGATTAGGAGTTAATAAGAAACGACATCATCGTCTAGTATCGACAAGTTCGATACAACACAGGGGATCGATAAACGAACAACCAAGATTCTCAACTGATATCGACAAGTTCGATACCACATAAGGTGGGGATCATAAAGAACGTCAATTCGAATAGGCATCAACAGATCGATACGAAAAATTAGAATAAAAACATCAGCAACTTATCTAAACAGAAATTTCATTTGAGCAAGAATAAGGGTATAAATTGCAATAAGATTTTCAACAATTGAAATTCTAGACTAAAGCAAGGATATAGTCAAGTATTGGGCATTTAATAAAACTTATACACACTGAAGAGTTTGAGCTTCCATAAGCGGATTAACTAGATTAGAATAAATAATTGCAAATCAGTATCAATATGGAAAGGTTCAGATCAGCTTAGAGAAAAGATTGTCTAAATGGGAATCCATTGGTTAAAATATGCTAGATCAGGAATTTTGCCAGCAGGTTTTCATAAAAGTTAAGAAAACTTGGATTTCCTTTTTTAGAAAATTTCTTAAGAGTATTTGACGAAAATAGAAGTAATGGCATTCCATTGTCAAAATGTGAAAAGGGTTATTTACAAGATTCTTTGTAAAATCGACATGTGAATTATGGGTAGGGAAAGTAAACAGCATCACGCTAATTTGAAGAAGTTTATATGTCATCTTTCAACTATACTTGACCAAATCATTTCATACGATAAATAAACTAAATTGCATCACTTGAACAATAAGTGAATAGCAATAACACTTGCCTCGATTTACGAAATTCCTGATTTTCACCTTGATCCCCAACTCAGTTTCATGACAGCTTTTAGTTGCTAGCCTTCTATTTGGCCCTACTTCCCTTTCTTACTTCGTAACTCATCAATCTCCACGTCTATTCACCCATCGGCTTTGATATTCGTCCTTCTGTTCATCTTTCAGATTACCCACGCTCTGTCCTTGACCAGGTTTCCTATTCGAACCATTTTTAAGGTAAAATACCATTTTAGTACCCAATTAAGCAAAATCTTATTATTTTGCTTTATTCTACCCATACGCGTCCTATATCACTTACACACATATATCATATATACATATCCAATTATATTCATAGAATAATCTTAATATAATCAACCAAGTCAAATAACACATAACACAGATGGCCACTTAATACCTGAATATTATCTGGTGGCAAACACTACACAGCAAAATCACACATCAAATCCTCACGTCAACTATTACATATTCACTTAGACTCTCGATTATCATAGCATACTTTTAAATCATCGAAATCAAATAAATTAAATAGATTTTAAATAGATTTGCAAGGGAATTTTAGAAAATTTCGGCATGAAGTATTCGTAAATAGGACTATTCCCCTATTTTTCAATTCAACCATTTACCAACCAAATTATATGAAAATAGAGCTACCTCAACTTGTAGCAACATAAAAGTAAACATATAAGAAAAGTACCCACCCAGACATGCGGCACATAGCACATAAGGAATTCTGCCTCGACATGCAGTAAACACATAATAATTTATATTAGCATTAACTACTACTTACGCTACATCAATAATCGTATCACTCACGCATTTTAATGATACACGTGACAATCAATTATTGATATTCGTAAGCCCTAGGTGATGTAGGACAGGGGTTGAAAATAAGTAAAAGGATAGATAATTGTGTGGATTAACCGCAGAAAATCCACACCCTAAGGTGATCCAACCGAAGAAGAACCGCTACCCCTAGGTTTTCTCAACCGCAGAAGAGAAGAGTTATCATGGATCGCAACCCATAACAAGAGAGAAATAATTCTCAATTCAATAATCAATCAAAGTCTATTCAATAATGAAGGATTACAAGAGTTTATATATATATAATTAATTACTTGGGAGCCAAGTAATTTCCTAAGAAACCTAAATCTTTAAATATCTACTACCATAATTGATTGAAGGAAACAAATCCTTCTATTAGAATAATCTAGAATCTTCATATAAATTTACCTAAAATAACTAAACTACTGAATCAATTATAATCACTTTAAATCTAAATAATAATGTAAAATATATACAAACTAATTTAATTATTCCTTGTTCCGCATCATTCTCCCCGCCTTTAAAAAAAACTCGGCCTCGAGTTTTATAATAAAGAAGAATCAACAATCCACAAACGGGACTCCATATGAGTTGGACACGAACTTGTGGAATCCAATGAAATATATCATTACTTTTAACTTCATAAAACCATTTTGGGATAACAAAATCGATATGCTCAACCAAATCCACTTTATCTTGAATTTCTTTTTCACAAACGAACTCATTATGCTCCACTTGTGGCTCAGTTTCGATATAAATTTCAGCTTTCTTTTCGACTCCACAAACAGATTCAACATGCTCCTGTTGTGACTCAGTTTCAACATCCTTTTTGACTATATGCTCTGAATTAAACTCCAAAGTTGTGCTTTTCCTTAATGGCTTTGAAACAATTGAATCACATATTTGCTGCATATTTTTTCCAATCTAGCACTCATATCCAACGATAACTTCAACATCTGCTCTAGTAATAATCTTTTATGCACATGTTTTAGATGTGAAATTAAATCATCATAATATTGCCACTTCTGGTATAATCTTGCATAATCAGAGTTGTATGGATCCGACAATGAAAGTGAAATACATAAGACTTGACGATGTGTCTCGGCACAAGATATCTCAAAACCAATTTCTTCAGGGGTTTTCATCATGTTTAGCGCAAGAAAATCTGAAAACTATGGGAGATTTAATGAATTATAAAACTTGTATTTATGTAATATAGATGTATATGACCAGAATCAGGTTTCTTTAGGTGAATAAGTGGCTGCTGGGGCTAGCTGGGGACTGTTGGTGGCTGGATAAGGCTGCTGGTGGCAGGATACGACTGCTGGTGGCGGTTGCTGGAGGCTGGAGGTTGGCTGGTGACTGGTGATGTTTGGATGGAGGAACGGTGGCTTTGATACCACTTGATGTAGGACAGGGGTTGAAAAGAAGTAAAAGGATAGATAATTGTGTGGATTAACTACAGAAAATCCACACCCTAAGGTGATCCAACCAAAGAAGAACCGCTACCCCTAGGTTTTCTCAACCGCAGAAGAGAAGAGTTATCATGGATCGCAACCCATAACAAGAGAGAAATAATTCTCAATTCAATAATCAATCAAAGTCTATTCAATAATGAAGGATTACAAGAGTTTATATAGATAATTAATTACTTGGGAGCCAAGTAATTTCCTAAGAAAACTAAATCTTTAAATATCTACTACCATAATTGATTGAAGGAAACAAATCCTTCTATTATTCTATTAGAATAATCTAGAATCTTCATATAAATTTACCTAAAATAACTAAACTGCTGAATCAATTATAATCACTTTAAATCTAAATAATAATGTAAAATATATACAAACTAATTTAATTATTCCTTGTTCCGCATCACTAGGGAACAACCCCTAGCATTAACTATTACTTACGCTATATCAATGATCACATCACTCAAGTATATTAATTATACTCGTGATAGTTAATCATTGATATTCGTAAGCCCGAGTAACTAGTTGAAGAGAATTACACAAGTCCTTAAATATTGACACTTAAGACTTGTGATCTCATTGCAACTCCTCGCAGATAAACACATAATAAAATGAAACTAACAATTAATCTTTGATAAATAACATTTTAAAACCATACAATCAGGAATTAAATTCTTATTTTAAGAAAACTTTGTGAATTAGCCTTTTTGTAAGTTGGACTATCCCGGGGTCACAACCCCTCAATTTTAATCAAAACTAAATCAAGACATATCACATAGCCTCTAGGGCCAGTGGTACTTTCAGAATTCACCACATTAACATCTACCAAATATAAGGTTTAATTAATTATAAAATACTAAGTCAAAACCATTTTGACCATACGTTTAACTCATCACCACGTAATTGACAAGTATAGCATTTAACAGAATAATATGACTCGACCTATAACATTCAATCCATATAAACCATTTACAATTAGCAAACTCATATAAACTCCAACATTATACGACAAATAATAAATAGTAACTAAAAGTCATTTAACCACATATATTTCACCACCAGGTACTTGACCACTACTACGACCATTATTTATCCATATATAGACCAACAACAGCTAATTGACAATTATGGCTTCCAACAATTAATACGACTCGACTTATAACATTTAGCACATGGACACTTACAAATTAGCCAACTCATAAACTTTTAACACCTTATATACAATAATAACAATTATCAATTAACGATTATTACCAACTAATCCGAACACATATCGGACTCACATCTTTTCTCAACAATTATGATTACCAACATACTTTCCGATTCAACTTTCGGAAATACAACAATATTCATAATTTACAACCTTAGTCTAATTACTAAAATTAATACACTTAACTCACAATTAATACCTAAATCATAATTAGCCACCAACAATTATAATTAACAATTATGTTCTCCGAATTAAATAACGGAAATTAAAACAATATCTCGCAATTTAAAACTAATTAAATTAGAGCAATTAAATAATTAAATACAATAATTAAATACACGCGAACACGCGCATCTCAATTATACCTTTCCTTTTCCAGTGACCACCACCAATATCTCCACCATCTCTCTCCCTCTTTCTCTCCGTTGTTGTCTGCTCCCCCACGCTTTATAGTCTCGCGCCTGCCTTCTCCCCTCCTTCTCTACGACCTCCGGACAACACCACCATCAGCTCCGCGGTGGTCCTCCCACCACATCTTCGCGTTGTACACACCCACGCACACATTCCGCACATATAAACACACACACATGTGTATATATATATATATATATATATATAGGCCTTTGCTCCATAAAGAACACTCTTATATAACAAACAATAAAGAACACTATAAAATCATTTATTCCAATAGATCCATTGGCCCCGCCAGGGGCACCCAATACAAAAAGTTCTTATTTTTTTAGGCTCTATCCATCCAGCAAAAAAAAAAAAATTTTGAAAATTTTACTGTTCATGATGACGTCACTGATGACGTCATCGATGAATTGTAAATTTTCAAAAAAAAAATTCTTTTTTTTTTGCTGGATGGATAGATCCTAAAAAAATAAGAACTTTTTGTATTGGGTGGCCCCGCCAGGGGCAATGGATCTATTAGATATGAGGTGTTCTTTGTTGTTGTTATATAAGGTGTTTGCTATGGAGTCCAACCCTATATATATATATATATTACCCGCTTTCAATCAATCAACCCCCAATTCAATTAATCCCCAATTCTTCCAACCCTAATTTTCCTTCCCCCAAATCAGTTCTCCCTCCCCGATTTTGTTTTAACAGCGTGTATGTATCTATCGAGCTCTGTTTTTGTGAGCAATTGGGCTTGGCCCAATACCTGATATTTTACTACTAATCATATAATTCGGCCCAAATTAAAACACTACATCTTCACTTTTAAAACTAATAAACAGCTTTATAAATCGAAATTAATAATATTTCGGAAAATTAAACTTTTCATTTTTATAATGAAGAGTATAAAATTATGAACACCCACATATTTTTAAAATATTTTTAGGATCAAAAATGAATTAAATATGGATTTTACAAATTTTGATCCTTCAAATACAACAAAACTCTTAAAATAATTTTAGAATACTCAAGCATCCAAATTAATCCACCCCACAATTTTAAAAACTCAATAAATATATAAAGATAATATCACAAAAGATTTCATGATTTTTAATTCCTCCGATAAATTTATAAAATCTATAGAGGATCAAAAATGCATGATTTAAATATATTTAAATCCTCAAAAATACAAATAAATCACACAACCTTCACAACTTACCCAAATCATCATATAAACACATAAGCATCAATTCACATACATTCCACCTTTACAACAATATTCACATAATATAGTTCACAATTTATATTAAATAAAAAATTCGAAATTCGAAATTTTCTAGGGCGTTATACGGAGGGAGTATTATATTATTATTTATTTTAATAATTAGGATAACCAAATCGAAAACCAAATTGAAAAACTTTCAATCTTTCGGTTTTAATATAATAGTACAGATATACTATAAGTAAATTAAAAAAAAATCTGTGCAAATGAGGGAGTTATAGTTATTTCCTATAAGAGCATCTCCAATCATACATATCTCTTAGCTAAAATTGTATCGGAAATACCATAAATAAAAATTATAGAAAATGTGTAAAAATATTATCTCCAACGGGACATAACTGTTAGCTAAAATTTTAGATAATTTCATCATATGGACTATATTTGTCGAATCTCTAGAGACCTGTAGTAAAATTCCACATCATCAATTACCATATTATAATAATATATTCTATTTTTACCAACTTAAAATAATAAATTTTACATAATTATTATTTAGTCAATCATTTTAGATAATACCATTAGGGATGGCAAAAAAAACCGATCTGACGGATACCCGATCCAATTCGACCCGATTGAATTTTACCGAACCCGATTTTTTGGATTTGGATTTGGATTTTAAACCCGAAAGAGTTTGGATTTGGATTTGGATATTAGCTATATCCAACCCGATCCAAACCCGAAACCCGAAAACCCGATCCAAACCCGAAACCCGAAAAAAACCCGATATATATACATATATAAATTATAATATATATATTATAATTTATTCCTTAAAAATAAATACCCGTTACTTAGTTACACTAGGTAATTTTGTTCAGGCAATTTTGATACACATGCTGTGCTACTATGAAATTTCTTAGTTCAGCCAATTTTGATACACATGTTGTGCTACTGCTAGTCTTCTAGTCTACACTCTGTCCCTGAATATTTATGTGGATATTTATTTGCAATTGTATTTTAATTTTTATGTCTTTAGATATTAATAGTGGTGTAACTTGGACTTATTTATTTTCATGTCTCTGAAATCTAGATATTTATTTGCTATTGTAATTTTAATTTTTATGAAATTTAGCTTTAAAAAATATTACTACTTTTTTACAAAGAATTAAAAATTTCGGGTTTGGATAAAACCCAAACCCGATCCAAACCCGGTGGATCGGGTTTCGATTTTGAATTTCCAAATCCATTTGGATCGGGTTTGGATTTGGATTAAGGATTCGGGTTTGGATTTGGATATTACAAATATCCAACCCGATCCAACCCGTTGCCATCCATAGATACCATCCGAGATGCTTAAGCTACTACTCCCTCCGTCTCATAATATGTTTCCTGTTTGTAAAAACACGTTTGCCAACGCACACTTTCAATCGTTAATATCTTGAATTTTGTATTAGTACTAAATATAAAAATTTCACTGTATTAAAGTACTCATAAATACGAATCCAACAAGATCACTCATGACTATATTTTATTTTATAAATTATGCGTAAATTAGTAGTCAATCGCCTAAAATGAACATTGTAAAAAGTCAAAACAGGAAAGATAAAATGAGATAGAGGGAGTAGTAATTAGTTAATTACTTAAAATCCATAAAAAAAAAAGAATGAAAACAAAAATGTACTCCCTCTGTGTCACAATTCTTTTCCCATTTTGATTTTTATTATTGTTCATTCTAGCCGATTGACTACTAATTTACGTATAATTTATAAGATAAAATGTAGTCACAAGTGATCTTGTTAGATTAACCTTGTAGACCACCACCTACCATTCTCTCTCTAGGCTCTACGACTACTAGTGCATATACATACACAAACATCTCTCTCTATCTC
Source organism: Kitagawia praeruptora (assembly GCA_037693485.1). NCBI lineage: Eukaryota > Viridiplantae > Streptophyta > Magnoliopsida > Apiales > Apiaceae > Kitagawia > Kitagawia praeruptora. The sequence continues at coordinate 136,209,213 of CM075351.1, read as the reverse complement.
TCCCAAACAAAAGACAACTACTACTACCACTCTACCAGAGAGGAGAGACAGAGAGAGGGGAGAGGGAGGAGGAGGATGTACAGAGACGAGTCGGCGTTGAATACATACAACTACGGAGATGCGTACTACTGGGATGCGCGTTACATACAAGAGGCCTCTGCTGGCGGCGCTTTCGATTGGTACCAGCGTTACTCTGCTCTCCGCCCTTTTGTTCGTAAATTCATTACGACGTCGTCTCGTGTGCTCATGGTTGGCTGTGGCAATGCTGGTAATTTCATCATTTTCACCCTTTCTGTGTAGCTTATTTTTATTAATTCTGGTAATTCATATATTAGTAGTAGTAATTTAGTAGATGGGTTAGCTGTCCGAGATTGTTTAAAGTTTGTTAAAAGAAATGAGGTGATTTTGTTGAATTAATTGGACAGGTTATGACTCGATTACTGTTTGATTGGTTTGCTGGTTTTCGAGTTTGTGACTTGTATGAAATTCGTCTAGTTTTTGATGATTTCTTTGTAAATTTTATTACTTTCCTCAATTTTATTACCAAAATTTTTAGTTTTAAAATGAATGGTCCCTTTCCTCTTTCATGCCTCACTTTTCTTCGCAAACTTCCTAGGAAAATTTGCTCCTCTTTCAGTCCTTTCTTCTTTGATTTTGTTTAAAGAATTTCACTCCATTTCTTTTAACCAAATGGAGCTATTGAATTAAAATGGAAAGAAAGGAGGAGCCATGTACGAATCTCTCACTCAACAATGATGAGAAAAAGGGTTTTGAATTGAGTGTTGTAAAGGATGTCCTTTCATGAGTTACCAACTAGCATTTCTGTCTTGGGGCAAAGCTGTAAATGCAATAAAGAAGATTGAAGGTTTTGATATTTATTTTATTTACTTTTTCGCTATATAGTTGCATACTAAAACGATCATGTGCGGTATTATACATGTTGAAGCAACAATTGATATGAACAACTGTTAATAAATATTTGTAAAGACTAAATGAAGGTCACTATAAATGGGTGAGTTTCTATAATGATAGATATTTTATGTTTTATTGAGGCCAGTTGTCTAATATTTAGGTGATTGAAATGTGGGCAAAGCTCTGTAATGGCATCTAGATAGCCAACTATTATATTAGATTAGTTATTTCACGATATCTTGTACCTAGATACAGTAACTCCTTGTTCCTCTGTCTATTTAGTTGTACCACTGGTAGATTATATCGAAACTACAAAAGCACAGAGTGAGTGGGTCTCTTTATCTCACATGCACCCTCGTCTTCCCATTTCTCTGTCTCTTTGTTTGCTCCACTGCAGGAGATTATGTAGAAACTGAGTACCTATTTATATCAATTTTTAATGTAGTAAATTGTACAATTCAAATTGCATGTTCCATGATTACAGTAATATTAATGGTGGGGAGGTCTGTATCGTGTATGTTGAATGTAAAAGGTTTCAATTGTCAAACACTCAACTTTAATAAACTGATAATGTGGAAGGTAAAAGGTTTCAATTGTCAAAGACCCAAATTGAATAACCTGATTATGCGGAACTTGAGGATTTTGAAAATTTTACCTTCTTTGTTGTTACATCTATATATGGATGAAGCATTCATTGTCTTGTCCGTTGTTCACATTCTTTGTTGGTAAAATCTTAAACCTAAATGGAGACAATAGTTTTCAAGATCCGCCTGGATAATACTGTCTGTATGTGAGGTTCTTGAATAATTAGAGAACAGTTGTATTGCTTTAAAATATGAGCTTGAATAAATTACTTGTTCCTTCTTGCAAGTGTTTTTCAAACTTTGTGCCTTTGTCCTCCACTAGATAATTGCGGGGGATGCTCCACTAGAATGCGAAAACATAATTAATTATTTGTAAAATTTCATATTTAAATATTCTTTAGATTATTACTTGTAACAAATAATTTTAACAACTAATATCTTTAAATTATTAATAGATAGGTACTCATATTAAATAGTTTTAAATAAGTATGGTTATTATATTTTTGTGGCTTAGCTGAACAGTGGCGCATAAGGTTCCAATCGAGTGTAAAGGTTCGCGATCCAGTTCTCTTTTTCGAAAATTGAAATTTTATAGAGTATTTGCCTATTAAATTAGAAGAATGTACAACTAGTACCGATAGATAGGCTACTAGTCTACCACTTATCTATAAAATTCATATTCATTCTGATTATTATTTTTAATAGACAAATAGTACATCATGATTCACGGAACAGAGAAACAGTAATCAGACTGGTAACCTAGCCTTTGGTGGTAATAGTACTTTCTTTTGATTAAATAAAGTGAAATACGGAAAACTTTCAAATTTCGAAAAAGGACTGAAAGCAGACCCCTTGCCATCTATGTCAACTCTATCTGCGGTTGTTCAGCTCTAGAACTTCTAGACGTGACACAAATGTGTTCACCATTGCTATTCGAAATTTCGAAACTATTTAATATATGTACTTATCTATTAAATATTTATAAATATTAGTTTTTGTAACGCGAGTACTAATCTAAATTAGATCAATAAGAAATTATCTAAAAAATTATGATTTTCTTTTTCCTGGTCTAGTGGAGTATCCCCAAAAACTTTTGCAGGGAGAATCAAGTAATTTACTTGGGCACATATACTGGAGCAATTAAACCAATGTTCTCTTATTGTTTGAGAACCTTAATCCTTATACACAAATATTATTCACAAAAAGCTATGTACATTTAGGTTCTAGGATTCAGTTGTATTTATGGTGATTTTGTAAATTTATTATTATATAGAGCTTCTGAGGTGATAAGAGTTTTCATCTTTGTAGTAATGTCAGAGGACATGGTTAAGGATGGGTATGAAGACATAATGAATGTGGACATTTCGTCGGTGGCCATTGATTTGATGAGAAAGAAGTATGAGCATATCCCTCAGTTAAAATGTATCCTAAATCATGGCAATTAGCTTCGTTTTTTTTATATAATATCATTTTTTTCTTGTTTATGATGGGAAATTCAAAATGATGAACTTTCCTTACAAAACTTTGAAGACTTGCAAATGGATGTTAAGGATATGAGCTTCTTCCCTGATGAATCATTTGGTAGTGTCATTGACAAAGGTACTTGTGCATACATATGTTTAGTCGCTACATGTTTTGGAAATTAGAAGTTGATCTTTTTTTTGCCACTTGTGTCCTCATGCTTGATTTGCGGACTGCAGGGACTCTTGATTCGCTAATGGTAATTACAAATTTGGTTTTAGGTCTTTATTTCTTGATTTTTTTAGCAGCATTCTGATTTTTAATCTTTTGATTTGAAGTGTGGTACTGATGCTCCAATCAGCGCGTCACAAATGCTGGGGGAAGTGAGCAGGTTGTTGGTTTCTTGAGCCATTAAAGCTAATTGATAGCTAAGCATAACCAGTTCTGTTTATATGCTGTTTTTGTTCTTTGCTTGCAGGCTTCTTAAACCTGGAGGAGTTTATATGCTGGTAAATAAATTTCTGCACAGAATGCTTTTCTCTGCTTGTCCCTAATACCTGAAGACAAACATAAATTATTCCTTTATTTACAGATAACTTATGGTGATCCTAAAGTAAGGGTTCCTCATTTGCGGCGACCAGTATACAACTGGAATATAGAATTGTATATCATCCGTAAGTTTATTCTCTTTTATTCCATTAAAAATATGCAATTTATATAGTTTTCTGAATTTTCATTTTTAATGTAGTCACCTGAAACCAAACTGAATTCCAGATTATTTGACCATTTAGTCATCCTTTATTTATTATATGCCAATATGCAGAGTAGAAATATGGTGCCGAGCTAGGAGTTTATGTAGAATTCTATATAATAATTAGGAGGAGAATTACCACCAGTCAAAGGGTACAAAATGCACAGCTATAGTAATTTAGGAACATATGTGATTACAACCCAGAAATAAGGTGCTCTAGATGCTTCGCACCCTCCTAGAAATATCAAGATGTCATCAAGGAGTAGAAAACCAATGCATATTTTCCCAGATAATGACCTGGGTGTGTCCTCAAAGCTGTTTTTTACAGTGTCCAGCTCTTTAGATCGTGGGTCAAAATTTGTGGAAAAGTTATCTCGTATATCATTGTTACTATAATTAGTCCTCCTGAATCTCTATGGAATTTATCCATGATAGTTAGAGAATTAAGCTTCAAGCAGTTTAACATCCACACGGAACAATTTATTTCTCCAATTTTATAGAGCAATAAGGTAACCAATAAAAGGTCTCTATGGGTTGGAATAGTTTGCGGTTCAATGGAAGAATTTCCTCTTTCATTTAAACCTAATACTAGCTGAGGCAATTTTACTCTAGTTAGGAAGCCAAGTTCTGAAATAGCGTAACTAGCGTTATGGTTTTGCTCAACTTGAAACCGTTTCCGAGAATATTCTTGTACATTGAAATGTAGCAACCCAAGTAGGGGGGTTTTTGTTTGTGGGGGGGGGGGGGGGGGGAAGCAGCCAGTGAAATACTTATTTCTGGCTCCTTCATACTTTGACTAGCAGAGAGTTCAAGATGAAACTACTATCATTTTGGCCTTGATGTTTGAAAACTGAATGACTCTCCCCATGTTCCTAAACGCTCTCCTTTGCGAGAGATTAAACAAAAGGATGTTTGACCGCTTTCATCCTCAAGTTTCCCACGGACCCATGTAGTAGCTTGCCTACCAGAAAACTGGCACAAGCTCCTTTCCCCTCTTTTGCAGATAGTACAGTTCTTGACATGCTATGTACTCACTATCTTTTATTTAATTGTAATTTGCAGCTAGACCTGGATTTCAAAAGCCAGGTGATTGTGCATCATCTGCTAAATCGTTCCTAGAACCTGTGCCAACAAATGAAGATGGTACACTTCTTGCAAGTTATGTATTGGAAGATCCAGATTCGCACTTTATATATATTTGTAAAAAGGCAGACGAAACATCTAGCATTAGCAACATTTCCGATGACAGCTAATAAAATGATTAAGTTGCTTGAATTGACTACTATTAGCTGGTTCACTTATATCCAGGTTCGCGCACTGCAATGGTTCAATGGCTCCTATTCTTTTATACGTGGTCCAAGTTATACTTGCTTTTGCTGTAGGTTTTACATGGTGTACTATGTTGTTGATCAAATGAAAATACCATGACTGGTAGAACTTTTGGGTGTAGAATTTTGAACCATAATTGAGCATCTTGGAATTATGTTGTATCATCATTGTTGTATTAAGATTGGGAAATTATTTTGTACTAAAATTTTTAGTTAATGTAATATTTTTATCGTATTGATTTTTACAACATCTGTCACCAATATATACCATGTAATTTCCTACAAGATTAATATGTACCCAACTGTATTTGATAACTAAATTTTTTTGTTAATCTTATATTTTTCTCTGCAGCATTTATTTCTAAGATGGTACTCCCTCCGGTCCATTATATAAGGCATTTGACTTTTTTGCACGTAACTTTATGTGTTTTGACTACATAGCTAAAATTATTATTTTTTAAAATTTCTTTTTCTAAATAAAAATTAAAGTATCATATTTTTATTCAAAAAAGGAAAAATTAAAAAATAATAATTTTAGCTATATAGTCAAAGCACCTAAAGTTAAGTGCAGAAAAGTCAAATGCCTTATATAATGAACCGGAGGGAGGGAGTACAATATCTGTAAGTGTAACAACTTTATATTCAAATCCACGATTTTCTTGATATTGATAAAATAACAAAAATTGGAAAATCTGATACTGGGTTTTTGTTTTTGAAAGCAACCTAATCCCGAGGTTAAGAAATTCCTAATATGTGATTGTTTGAAAAACACTATTTAAATTTTAAAATATATTGGAAATGGCTTTTTTGTCGTGTTTTCTCTAGCCCAACCCTAAGAACAGGCGCCACTCAGTTTTTCTCAAGTTAATCGATGGGCTTTCCTTGGATTTTTTTCGGTGGAAAATCCCAATCCTTTAATTTTCTTTCGATTTTGTTGATTTCCTTTCAATACAATCCAATATTTTGGGTATTTATGTGTCTTTCATTTTGGAGAGTGTGTATTTTGTCTCTCCTTTTGGAGTTTATTATGTTCTTAATTAGTCATGTTTGGGGTTGTCTAGTGTTGGATCTATTCAAAATGATTTTGTTGATGTTTTTGGTATATAAAAAGGTTGCATTGAAGATGGGGCGATGATTGCAAGAACTCACCTTTCACAACCAAAGATTATTCATCCTTTGGGGTTTTTCACTTTCGGCATGTCTATAACATCCGGCATGTAGATAGTTGTGATGTCGCTCCTCTAACCTCATTTTATTCAATTGAAGCTTCTGAATACTTGGGCTAATAACGGTTGTTATGTGATAATGTCAATTGTACAACCAAAGATTGTTCATCCTTCGGGGGTTTTCACTTTCGGCATGTTTATAGCGTGATATCGTTCCTCTAACCTCAATTTATTCAATTGGGGCTTCTGAATACTGGGCTAATAACGGTTGTTATGTGATAAGGTCAATTAATTTATTCAATTGGGGCTTCTGAATACTGGGCTAATAACGATTGTTATGTGATAAGGTCAATTGTGATGCTGGTGTTTTCAGGGATGTTGGTGCATTCAATTGGGGCTTCTGGGCTAATAACGGTTGTTATGTAATAATATTAATTGTAATACTGCTGTTTCCAGGGATGTTGGTGCAGTTTGGATCGCTTACATTTTTTATTTTAAATTTTTTTAAATTTATATATTAAATGATCAGTAAACAAATCATTTAATTATTTTTAATTTGTTATTTGTTTTCAAACCTGGTCGGAAAAGTAGTCGAAATCACTAATGTTCAATTCCTTATATTATTATTTGCACTAATAATAATTATAAGTGACTAAATGATAGTCTGAGTTCAGTTTGTCGTTTGAACTTAATACACAACCTCTGTTATTGAAATCGGCCGATTTCTCAAAAATCGCCGATAAATCGGCCAAAAATCGGTCAAAATTTTGGAATCGATTTGACCGATTTTGTAAAAATCACCAATTTTTCAACCGAATTATCCGATAAATCGTAAATCGATGCTTCAACCGAATAATTCCGATTTCCGAAATATACAACACTGTACACAAGTCACAAATAACTACTAGGAAGTTTTAATTTCATATTCATTTTCATGTCAAGCGAAGCTTACCTATAGACCTGGCAATTTGGTACACGACACGTGAACACGACACGAAACGACACGAAAAAATACGGATATGGGTTTTGATTTTTAGTACACGAAACACGAAAGTACACGAACACGAAATTACACGATAGATTTAGTGTCGGATATGGGTTTTCATTTTGGGTACAAGAAAGTACACGAAAGTACACGAAATAAAGATGTTAATAATTTACTACTTATAGATTTTATGTATATATTAATATATTTTTATAAGGATATATATTTTACACAAAAATATACATATTTACAAGTTTTTATAGAGTTGTATTTATATTTATATATGGAAATGTAAAACATTTAATGTATATTTCATATGAATATAATATTTACTAATAAATTTTAACTAAATTTTATTTTTAATTTTATATAATATATACACGAAACACGACACGAAAGTACACGAATTCATTTCGGGTGGATACGGGTTTCATATTCAAGTACACGAATCCTGTTTCGGGTGGATACGGGTTTCACCTTCAAGTACACGAAACACGAAAGTACACGACACGAAAGTACACGACACGATCCGATTACCCGCTCTACTTACCTAGCACCTACACTAGAAAAATGTACAGTAAAAATTATTCATAGAAAAGGGGGACCCACAAAACTGGATTCCTAAAAGTGTCGAAAGAAGAGGAGGATGAGTCATGCAAAAAATCCAAAGTGCCGTGCAAATCAGCCGTTTCTAGCTCGTAACTCCCCAGTTTGGCCGTATTATAGTAAATGCATATCTATCTTCTTTCTCTAGATATCATACAAATTAAAAAGGACATATTTCTCTACATAAAATATAATCTCTCTCAATATACAGAGAGAGAGAGAGAGAGAGAGAGAGAGCGAGAGAGATTTGGTTCCATGGGCAGAGGAAAGCTTGAAATAGAGAAGATGGAGAATGTGAGTAAAAGGCAGGTGACATTTTCGAAGAGGCGTGTTGGTTTGTTTAAGAAAGCCCGTGAACTTTCTGTTTTGTGTGATGCTGAAATTGCTTTGATCATTTTCTCATGCACCGGCAAGCTTTTCCAGTTCACTAGTTCAAGGTATTAATATTTTTTCTTCATTTCATTCGATTTTTTTTTATTTTTTTTGCTTCGTCTAATTACAAACTTATTCCATACTGTTTAAAGTTTTCTATTGAATCTTTTCCTCTAGGTAGGTGTTCAATGTTTTTCTTACAATCAATTTTTTGTGCAAGTTATTTAAATTACATTGAATGCGGTTGCTAATCTTCGTTCTTGCTTGATAAGGGTTTTTGTTATTGAGTGAATCAAAATTTGTTTTTGCATTTGGTATTTAGGCTATGTTCACTTGGATTGAATGGAATGAGGGGATAATGGAATGAAATTTATACTATTATTTGGGGGAGATTGGGGAAAGTGTTTATAAATTTCATTCCTTGCTTCATTCCTTTCCAAATAATTTGAACTAGAATTCTAACCCACATATTTTGGAAGGAATGCTCGATTCCCAATCTTCATTATTTTCCTCGCAATCTTCATCATAAAAAACTTCTTCTCCCTCATATTTGTTCATTATTTCCCCCAACATCCCTCTTTCTTCGTAAATTTTGTTCACAATTTTCATTCCATTGATACCCCATTCCATTCTTTTCAAGTGAACACACCCTTACAGATGTAGATTTGTGAATCTGAGATTCTAACTAATTTCTATTAGAGGAACTACTCGCTAAATAGAAACTGAGAAGCGATTATTAAGGTTTGTCTGCAACCAGCGATAGTGTCAAATACCAAGTAACCGTGAGCCCCTGGGTTAATCCCCTAAAAGGTCTAGCCAGCTAGAGCATGAACCAAGAACCATTTCGGCACAAGTAAATATCCCGATTCCCGGGTATACGGTTTCGTTTGATTCTTGTAATAGTCCTTAATGTTATGGACAGTCTGTTGACTGTATTTGGCCTTGGAAGTACTTAAATTATGTTAATTCTGTCAATTTAGGAGACTACTAGAGAATTGTTGAAACTTGATTGATAATTGGTGAAAGTAGTGGTATTGTTCTTTATTCCTAAATGTAAGACTATAAAACACATAGCACAAGTGATTTCTATACGGTGATAGAATTACAGAGATACAATCTGGATCATTGTTTTAGATCTTAATCCGAAAAAGTAAGGTTGATTGTTCAAGTTTGGCGATACTCACAATATTAAGCTACCAGGTGATTTCCTACATTCAAATGATCGAAGATATACCAACTTAAAATCAGCAATCTTAGCTACAAGAATAGAACAGTTGTTGGCTTTATTTGCTCAAAGAATGATATGTATTGAGGTTAAACAATAGCATCATACTAATGTGTATAGATAATGTGTGGTAACCAGACTTGTCTCTAAATATAAGTCTGTGGTACTAAACAATAAACATATCTTGCTTGCAGATCAAAGTGAGCTAATTTCTCGATCTTTCTTAGGCAAGAGGTTTATGATGAATCAAAAGGGTGAAAGTCGAAAATAACCTTTTTTTTAAAAGAAACTGAAAATAACAATTTCTGGGATGAGGTGTAAAAAATAACGTTTTTGATACGCATTTACAGTTTGGGTATCTGAAAACATAGTGATACGCATCTTGGAAATGCGTATCAGGACCAGATACGCATTTTCAAAATGCGTATCTGGACCTGATACGCATTTCTAAGATGCGTATCACTATGTTTTTTAATTTTTTTTTGTTTTTTCCCCTGCTGCGCCTACTGATACCCAAATTTAAAATGCGTATTATGTTACCCAAATTGAAAATGCGTATACAAAACGTTATTTTTCACACCCTACCTCAAAAAACGTTATTTTCCCCATCATTTTTATTCAAAAAAGTGTTATTTTTAGCATTCTTTCTCAAAATTGTGATCGACTTTTTGAACCTTTCATTAGCGAATGATCAGCCTCACTAGAGAAAAGGGATGGAACCTGAGATGCTTAGTAATCAGAAATATTATGAACTCATTGCTTTAGTAATTGAGCTCTACTTGAATTTGTTTGCATTGTTTTATTTACTTTTGACCAAATATAATAATTTTGCATGAACAAATATTGATTTATAAGTTTGTCAGTGTGATATTGTCTGCTTAGCTTTTGTTCACTATTGCAGCATGCTTCACACACTAAAAAGATACAACGAAAAGCTAGAATTGACTATGCCTGAAGAAGAGCATGAGGCACCGGTATGTACTATGTTCCCATTGAATGTTTTGAGCATTCCTCTTCTCTGTACCACACACACTCACAGGATGACAGAGATGTTAATAATTACCTCACTTCTGTTTAAGTCTTCCAACAACTGTGATGTACCTGAATGTATGTATTAAAAAAAGGCTTACTAATTATTATCTTCGTATAATATGTATGCTGGCATAAGGCTCGAGTGCTGGAGATATATGATCCTATTATTGGTGTATGCCAGGGCCTACAGGTTTTGAGGAAGTAGTCATCTGACAAAACCAAATTTGTGTTATTAAGTACTCCATTATTATGGTTCATCAGCTGTTTTAAATTGATCGCTTGCTTCACAGCAGTATATATTTCGTCTTTGCTTAAGTGCCAATTTTGGAAAGACTAGAAATTGAGTGTCTTGCACGAGCCTAGAACAGGAAATTCTTTTACATGATGACAGCGAGCTTTAATTTTTCTTACCAATTAGTAGCGGTTTAGTCATGTGATCACTAGGGATTCTGGATCATCGTACTAAAAATCTAGTTTGCAATTTTGGATACTGTCATTTGTGATTGGTCTCTACCTTGACATTTTCTAGGATTATGGTTCTCTGTTTATAGTTAGTGCTCTGTTTTCGACTAATATTTTCAATATTTTTTTCGTTGCGCAACGGATTATGACATTTTACTTGCGGAGAAACTGGTTTGATTTTTTTGGTCAAATTGACTAAACTTTGAACGAAATTTGAAAGTTATTACATTTTTACCAAGTAAAAACTTGCATCCAACAATAAAATTTGTACTTGTGTAGTAATAAATCAAATGTAGTATCATAAATATATTTTCCTTAATTTATATTTAATACATAATTTATATAATTTGTATCATAGAAGTAGTCAATTTGACCAAGAAGAGTAAAATGAGTCTGTTTGGGTGAGATGGAGGGACTGCAATACTATAATTGTATACACAGCTCCATAGTATTAGCTGAAATCGCTTGGAAATGAATGAAAGGAGCCATTGTGTGCATGCTATCAGCTAAAATATCTCATGAAGCCGTTAAATAATCAACAGAGTGACCCTTGTGTTGTTTGGTTGGAATGGAAATAAATTTACACCAGCTCAAAAACTTCTATGCATGCTTTGATTCATCTGTGTATATTCCATTGATCCACTCCACACTGGAGCTCATTATATTTCCTTCTTCCCAACCTGTCATTTCTAATTCTATCATAAAAAGAATGTACACTGCTAATTTCTATACCATTAACTTCTCCACTTCAAATTTCCTTCGTTTGACCTCTATTCTGTTCCACCTAACCAAATGGAGTGTAATTGGCGGCAGATATATCCTGACAAGTCTTACTTATTTGTAGTTGAATTTGAAGAAATTTTTCGGTAGTGATTGAAGTCCATGAAAATTGCGTTGTGCTTTTTTGGTACAAAGTTCGAGAGCGAGAAAGTAGAGAGAAGGTAAGACGATATCTCTAGAATTGTGAGAATGAGCAAGTGTTTACTTCTTCGCCGCATTGTTGAGTAAGGTTTTATAAGTCAACTGCAGTTGAATGGTCGTTTGGACTGGCGATGAGATATGCTGACTTAGGATAGGTATATCTTGTGATTATGTGTCTTAAATCAATCTAATGCTTCCTGCACATACAAGTCGTAGACAGGACAGCACCTTTATACCTTTTTTTTTCTCCTGCTGTTTACTTAGTTGCCCTTGTCTTGTTGAGTGGAGTCCAGGGATCATGTTCGTTCTAAAGCCTCTTTCTAAAGTATGGCACCAAAAAGTACTTTTTGGTCACATAATGCTAGTTGCAAATTGCGACCAACTGGCCTCATCAGAAGAAGACTGATTTTATTAGAAGCAATATTTTCTTGAAACCGGTATCCTTGTTCAGACCTATGTTACTCGGACTCGGCAATAAGTGTCCGACATGGGTACGTGTCCAAGTATCAGACTCGGAAACAATTTAAAAAATGTAGAAGTTTTTGGCTTAAAATAAGTGTCAAAGTCCGAGTGTCGATGTCCGAGTGTCGAGTGTCTGACACCGGTACTCTAAGGTGAAACGAAGAGTCTGAGTAACATAGGTTCAGACCAAAGTGTTCCTTACAGATCATCTAGATTACATTATTGCTCGCCAACAGGTTACCATTATCTTGTTAACAAAAATACATGGTACTGGATTGAACTATTTATATCTTTAAAGTTTCTTGAACTGTATAGCTTGGTCCTCACGTCTCTTTTTTATTGTGTTTCAGGAGGAGGAGGTTCAGGACGAGGAATGTCAGAAAGTGCAGATTCAAGATCTCAAGTCAGAATACATGTAAGTTGTATTTTATCTGCTGAAGCAGTTGGACACATTTGGAAATAGCTACTTACCGCTGTCATTTTTTAAAATTTTTTAGGAAGATTATGGGGAAGGCCCTTGGTGGCTTGGACCTCGAGGAATTGCAGCAGCTTGAGCTGCTTATGCATGAAAGCTTATTATCTGTAAAGGGAAAGAAGGTTATCTTATATTACTACCTTTATCTCCTTTCTATGAAATGAAGGGTTTACGTAGAAAGATGGATTATTTTACCATAATTGTTGAATTTTTTCAGGAGCAATTACTAAAGGAGCAACTGGACCAGTCAAGAGAAAAGGTATGAATTTACATTGTTGATCATTTGTATTGCTACTACTAGCTTCCAAGCAATTAACAAAAATATAATATTTTGCTATGAAATGACTCACACGAACTAATTACACAAAGATATCGGACATTCGAGAGGCCCGTACTCTCCCAAAACTATACAGTGTTCACACAATATTCATAATCGATAACCTTCATTTCCCTTGTTCCCCTCTTTTATTTGCACGTTCTAATACTTCTTGGGCCTCTCATTTGGCCTACTCTGACTTGGGCCAGTCCATAACAATATCCCGCTCCCAAAGAACGACCTTGTCCTCAAGGTCGAAGATGACAAGGACCATATCATCCTCGAGACAAAAACTATTTAACTCAGAAAGAGATAAAGCAAGTCCTCCAATTGCATCTGTAAGTTCTCTGGCTCGATCATAAGTACGGTTTGCAATCATAACCCTAGCTCCCTTTTCCTTGGTACCATATGCAAGTGCCGTACCAACACCAACGTAATCTGTATTGCAACCAAAAAACTTCATGTGTTTCTCCTTACAATGCAATTAACAGCTCCTATTGTCTTGGCAACTGAATCCACCTGGTCGCAGCATTTTACTGCAGACTCCTTGTGAGGAATGGTACAACTGGAGCCAGCAAAATCTGTACATGAATAACTTTCAAGAAATTTTTGCAAATCATCAACCAACAGGTGCACATAAACTCCTTTAAACCCAGCTGATCTGAATGCTTCATTGTCTAAAATGGGAGATTTGCTGTGGCCAAAAGGCTTTCCAATGATACCATATATTTTTGTGTCAGGCCCAATTTGTCTAAAATTGTATGAATTCTGCAAATCAGTAATTGTGGTCTGTCCAGGAGCTGATACTACTCCTGACTCGAGGGTGCCAAAAGTGAGGTATCCTCCAAACTTCGGGCAAAGTATTCGAGAAATCAGACCCCTCTCCCCCATAACCAATGCTATTACCTTGATGCTAAGCTGAAACACAATGAAAGCACCAGAAGGAGCTATGCAAGGTTCACCAAAACCCTGCTGCATAATCTTGAAAAATTCTGAATACAAAGCCTTGCGACCAGTATCATAAAAAATATTATCTAGAGTAATATTTTGGAAAGCACCAGTGTAAGTACCAGAGTATGCCGGGAAGATGTGCTCTTTCTTGGTCTTTTCCAACTCTGTGCTATGGGTTGAATTCTTGTTCTGGACATTGATCATCTGCTCATCAACCTCCTTCGTGCTCATCTTTCCCCTGAACATGGCAGAGGCAGTGAAGTATCGGCCATGACGAGGATCAGCTGCACACCTCATGTTCTTTGAATCCCACATCTGCTAGGTTAGCTCAGGAACCAATGCACGATACTGCTGTGAACCACGGGAAGTGAGTGGTGCGAACCCCACCATGAAGAAATGAAGCCTATGGAACGGGATCAGATTCACAACTAGCTTCCTAAGATCAGAATTCAGCTGACCAGGGAACCTCAAACAGCATGTGACACTAGACATGGTGGCCGAAATCAAATGGTTGAGTGTGTGGAAGCAATTGTCATAAAGAGCTTCATTGTCAAAAACCATGCACTCATCAGCATTTTCAACCAACTGGTGAACAGACAATGTTGCATTGTAGGGCTCCACGACAATATCTAACACCTTTGGTGAAGGGAACACGGATAACGTAAGCATCGTCTTGTCAAGGTATTCCTCTCTGATCTTAGATATTAGTAGAGTACCCATTCCAGACCCGGTTCCTCCTGAATGACAGACCTGAAATCCTTGAAGACAATCCTTCCCAAAGGTTGAACCCCATTTCGCCGTTAAACCCACTTTCTTAGTAGATATCAGTGAATTCGAAAATGTACCATCCCTGGCAGCTACACCATTCGATACATTAGTCCCTTTTTGATGCCCATCTCCACCAGGGTCAAAGATGAGAACAATCTCATTTCCTTCGCCATTCACACACCTATCATTCTCAATTTTTTTAACTGCATCTCTCACTCCCTTCTTTTTTGCATACACATCTACCAACATTTCATCATTATTACTACCTTGAGACGAAACAAACACACCATTCCCTCCTCCCGAACCTGATGTAATATTGAGATGAACTCCAAAATTCACCGTGTCAAAATTCATCCTGTCAAAATTTTGATATTCAACTGAGCTAATAATTTTCGACTTGTCATCCACTGTTGTAGTATCAATGCAATAGTATGTTTGTCCAGTAGGGAGAGTGGTGTTAAAAGCTGCATTAATTAAAATAAAGTTTCTATCAGAAATTACCTCAAACACATGTTGTGCAGAAAATTCGGTAGTGTTGATATAAGATGGAATTGATGGAGGTGGCTCTATAAAATGGAACATGTGTGGTGGTGCGGGCGGTGGTCTATACTCCATTGAATAGTGTGGGTTAGCAGTGATAACATACACGTAATTACTCACCGGGCCTCCTCCGGAACCCTTTGTACCAAACTCATCTCGAATTAATCTTCGCCCAACCAACGCCTTTCTCACATCACCCATACCCAACACCCCATGTATCACCGAATTCCGACTTGCAAAGGTAGCTCCGGGATGACTCTCAATCCCCTCTAAGTTTTCCAGTGTAGGCAAATAAATTGATTGGAAATTAGTTAGAGTTGAATTTACCTCAGCTTGAATATTGAGCTGGTCATTGCGCTTTGGATTAATTATGGTCTCCTCCCAATCAATACTTCGACTTATACGATCTTCAACCGCCCCCATATGCTTTGCCGCTGTAATTTTGCTCTCTATAGCCCACTCTGCCAGTGACTGACGTACTGCCTCCATTGCTTTCTCAATTGCTTGCTCCACCCCTTTCGTAATCAACTCCTTCATCTCCTCTCCAAAATTTGTCAACATCTCTCCCATCATTAGATCGAATGCTCTGATACCAATTGCTATGAACTGACTCACATGAACTAATTACACAAAGATATCGGACATTCGAGAGGCCCGTACTCTCCCAAAACTAGATAGTGTTCACACAATATTCATAATCGGTAACCTTCATTCCCCTTGTTCCCCTCTTTTATTTTGCACGTTCTAATACTTCTTGGGCCTCTCATTGAGCTTACTCTGACTTGGGCGAGTCCATTCCAAAACTAGACAGTGTTCACACAATATTCAATTTCATAATCGATAACCTTCATTCCCCTTGTTCCCCTCTTTTATTTTGCACGTTCTAATACTCCTTGGGCCTCTCATTGGGCCTACTCTGACTTGGGTCAGTCCATAGCATATTTCAACTCAAGCTTAGTTGGATATCATGATGAAATCCCAACTTACATTTTGTTTTTCTGGAAATTTCAATTCGTGCAATACTGAGAATAACATAGTATTCTGCAAGTATAGTGTCAATATGTAGAAAGCTTGGTGCTGTATATATAACGTAATATTAGATTAAGTAAAGAGAACTAGAATATCAGTGTTTAATGTGTCCACACTGCTGCATCAGATTGATATTTTTTTTTTAATTTCTTTTAATCTCACCTTCATATCAGGAAAAGGAAGTCATACTGGAGAATAAAAATTTGCGCCAAGAGGTAATTTGCTCCATTTAGTACTTGTCTGTCATCTGTGTAGTTTTCAAACCTGGTTGGTATTTTGTAACATCATTCCTTTTGTTCGATCCATCATCTCCCCTTTTAATATACTCACAGTTGGAGGAGCTTCGTAGTTTTTTCCCAACAAATGCACTCCCAGCGTCAAGGTACCTCAATCACCAAAAGCCTGAAAATGTGGCCTCAAGTCAGGCCTCAGCATGCAAATCTGGAGCTAATAATGGAGATTCAGTGACAACCTTGTTGCTTGGGTACCTCTCAACTTCCCTTAGAATCTTGTGCTTTTGTGACCCATGTTAGTTTGAAAAAATTATTGTGTCAAGTATATCTTCTACTTCTAATTTATTCAGTCACTTCTAATTTCTAAATAGTAGTCATCTTGATGCACAGGCCTCCGGATAATGGTCGTCGAAAAAGGAAGAGACAAAAGAGAAAAATATTCAAGACTGAAAGTCATCCCGATACCTCCGCGAGTCAGACTGAAAACTGAATCTTGCTTTTTACTGGCTAGCCTAAGACCATTCTGAAAATGGAGGCATGGAGCAAAGAGAAATTTTCAAGGAGCATGAGTTGTTTGAGGTCTAGCTATCTGTTTGTGTTAAAACCCGCAACCCCCGTCCCCCACATTAGTGATTCAATAATAATGTTGTAGATTCATAAATGATGATCATGCAAGAATTTCTCGTGGGGAGATTTATGATAATAAAGTTGACGGTTCTCTTTTTAGTTTTTACCAGTTTTATATGAAATTGAGATACATACTGATATGCCAGTTACCAACTACTTGTTTACCGTATTTTTTTAATTTTTTACTTGAAACAGTAATATATATCATCCTAGTTTAAACTTTTGCTATGTAGTTGTTTTCCTTTAAAAATCATACATAACAGAAATTTGAGCATTCAAATTTGTATATTTTAGGGTAAATAATTTTGTTTTTTGTTTTAGGGCAACATCCAGACCATTATTAACATGTTTTTAATCTGAAGTCAAAAAGAAAAAAGAAAAGAGTTCATATAACCAAAGTTCTACTAGTACATAACTTGTGATTAAAAGAATCTGAACCTCAATCAATCTGATGTGGCTTCATTTCTCGTCGCCTTGCAATTCCATATCATTCTCTTTTACCCTCATTAGTCATTCTCATCAAGCATCTAAACACCTCTTAATTTACCTACATCAGTGATATGCTTTATTGATTACAATGGATTAAAGACCAATGCCTACAGCTAAATATAATTTTTTTACTCTAATTATGCATTGTATGTTCTCCGCTGGAATTTAAACATTGTCACATGGTGTCTACCTTAATCGTAAATGAATTACATATATCGAAAAATCGCAAATCTATAATAGACAATTACTAACTCAAAAACTTCATCGAAAATTAATGGTTTGTCTGCTTGTTCATGCTGAACTGACCATTCCTTGTAACAAACAAAAATTACAATCACAAAACAAACGAGAAAAATCGGAAAGAAAAGAAAAGAAAACTCCGGTGCTATTTTTACCAAATTTCATTAGTGTTGTCTATGACTATTTCTTTGCACTACTAGTAGACTCCGTAAGTGTTTTGACAATACTCAACTGTCCGCCTTCCTTGGTAGCAGATGTGGCTGCTTTTACCTCATTGCAGTGGTTAATGAACTTACTGAGTTCCTGATTAACAAAAAGAAAATCAGGGGAAAATACAGATAAAAAGAAGGCACTGTCAAGAGGTAGAGCATACAAAAGAATAAGTCCTATTTAACCCATTAATTAGAGGTAACTATTCACACTTCACTACGAACAAAATATTTTCCAGTATGAGGAAACACCTGATACATTTAAATTTTCACTTAAAAACAGTAAAAAAATCACGTAATATACTCCTCTCTTTCACTTCTCATCTGAAACAGAGGAAAAGGTAATAAAGTCATTATGGCAATCTTTTTTTCACTTATCTTTATCTGTTTATCAATTAGTTTAAATGGTAATGTGTTCATTTTTTGACGAGCATAAGATCACCTGAAAAATTATCTTCAGGACTAAATATAAAAATTGAATATAACCGTATACTTATTTAGCCATGCAAGAGGATATAATGTGATACTAGAAATAACTTAAAATCATGCTGGGCTAAAACAGAGTCAATCCCACATTGAACTTGGTTCGATCTTGCCTTCTTCCTAGTCCCAAACTACTGAATAAGAATTTCAAGAAATCTATTGACACAACAGCATAATCTCAAACTTAATCCATTAAAGGCAATGAGTTAAACATGTTATACTTTTGTCAGGAACTGACCATGGCCTGGCAGGCTGTTAGAATCAGTAGTATTATGTCAGGATTAGATTAATTATGTTGTCATAATAGTGTTGTTTGGTGTGTGCTGTGTGGGGTGTGTTTTGTGGTGTGTGTGTGTTGTCATAATAGTGTGCATTAGTGGGATAGTTGGTGTGAATTAGTTTAGTGTTGTGAGCTGTTTTATTCTGTTTTTTGCTGCCTATAAATGCAGTTGTTTGAGGTGCTGTTTGATATCAATGAATATATGAAATGGAATATTATTCCACCAATCTCTCTCTTTCTCTCTATCTGATCTATCCTCTCTCTGAAATCTGATCTCTCTGTTCTATTCCTCTATTTCTATTCTATGCTCTCTTGACAAATTTCCAACACTGCCACTCTCATTCGGTACCTTTCTAGGCACATATGCAACTGCAGCAGGAGAAACGGATGGAAAGGGTTTCCTAAGATAAGAAATGCATTCCTCACCCTTGGCATCAGTAAAAGTGCCTTCTTCAAGATTTTGATTGGGCTCAAAGCAGTCCTCCAGTCCCAAAGCTATACAAATGATTTCTTCAGAACACCAATCCTTTTTGTCTTCACCTGGCAATTCATCGTAAGCAGCTTCATCTTCTTCAGTTGTTATACTAGCTTCAGTGTCCATGTCACTCCATTTTCCCTCATTGAATAAGGCTCCCAACCGTGCTCCATTTTTTGTACTTAAACCACCTATCTGGAAGTCATTACATAGTGCATAAGTATTTTGAGGCTCATCTTGAAGAGATTTACCCATCAT
Organism: Kitagawia praeruptora; assembly: GCA_037693485.1. Classification (NCBI taxonomy): domain Eukaryota; kingdom Viridiplantae; phylum Streptophyta; class Magnoliopsida; order Apiales; family Apiaceae; genus Kitagawia; species Kitagawia praeruptora. The sequence goes on along the minus strand of CM075351.1, from coordinate 136,189,573 downwards.
TAACTCTCTTGCATACTCTTGGTACCACTGTAATGTAGCTTCCTTTGAATCCTCACTATCAAAGACTGCAGAGTATTGCTCACAATCTTTTAGCCAATCATCCACATCAGCTCCATTAAATTTAGGAAAATTCAACCTGAGATTTTGTAAGGACTCGTGTGTATACCTTCCTGATGGCCTCAGATTGCCCTGTTCTTCCTTAAATTTCCACCCACAAGGATTCTTCAATCCTTCCTCACGTTTCTTAGCTTTCGTCATCTTAAATATACTCATTTTCTGAACAGCCAAGTCAATTAACTCTTCCAACTTCTGAAATTTCTTACTAGTGTTCTCCTTGCACCATGAAAACTGATGTTGAACCTCAAGCATTAACTCATTGAAGGCTCTGTCTCCTTCCTCATCTCTTTTTAGCTCCATTTCCACTTGCCACAACTTAATTAATAACAACTTCAACACACAACTGTTTTCAACATAAAGAGTCTGCAATCCCCAATCAACACACAATCACTTACACTATAATACTACTGATTTTACTTGCACTTCAACTGATGAATCCCTCACGAACAATTTATCAAACAACTTCTGTGCACCTCACAATTCTTCACCTAGATTTAACAACTCCACCACAAAAGTTTCCTCAATCACTTCAACAACACTATGTAGATCTCAATCACAGATTCCACAACTAAACTTCAGAAGTTAGCCTCAACAACACAAGCAAAGCAGTGGAACTCCAAAAACAACATAAACACAATCTCAAATCACCAAAACAGTAAACCTCCTACTATTTTTTTTTTTGTGATTTTCTGATAGAATAAGCACAACAACTAAAGTAACTGAAAACGAGCTAGAACTACTAGAACTCAACTGAAATTAACAGATCCAACAACTACAATCACAGATCTGAAACAAACTAGTAGAAAACAGAGCACCTGAGAAGAATCAGCCATAACTTGAGTTTGAAAACTTCGATTGCTGCACTTCTACAACCGCTTAGCTCGTGCTGACTAGCCCAACACAATCGAAGCAGTGATTGATCGATTTCTGAAGCTCTGATACCAATTTGTCAGGAACTGCTCAGTTCCTAAACTGTGTTGATGCTATTTTCGGGGTTTTTCAGTTATATAAGTGCAGAAAGTAGAAGATAGGCAGCAGAGAGATAGAGTGCAGCTGATTAGAGCTGAGAAACAGAGAGATTCAGAGATAGGAAGATAGAAAGGGAGGTGAGAATAGACAGCAAACAAGTTATTAAAGGAACTTGTAAGAAAAAGAAAGGGTTATTAGATAGAGAGAACCCTAGAGAGAAATGGTGGGAAACATCCCATCAGGAAGGTATACACACGAGTCCTTACAAAATCTCAGGTTGAATTTTCCTAAATTTAATGGAGCTGATGTGGATGATTGGCTAAAAGATTGTGAGCAATACTCTGCAGTCTTTGATAGTGAGGATTCAAAGGAAGCTACATTACAGTGGTACCAAGAGTATGCAAGAGAGTTAATGATGGGTAAATCTCTTCAAGATGAGCCTCAAAATACTTATGCACTATGTAATGACTTCCAGATAGGTGGTTTAAGTACAAAAAATGGAGCACGGTTGGGAGCCTTATTCAATGAGGGAAAATGGAGTGACATGGACACTGAAGCTAGTATAACAACTGAAGAAGATGAAGCTGCTTACGATGAATTGCCAGGTGAAGACAAAAAGGATTGGTGTTCTGAAGAAATCATTTGTATAGCTTTGGGACTGGAGGACTGCTTTGAGCCCAATCAAAATCTTGAAGAAGGCACTTTTACTGATGCCAAGGGTGAGGAATGCATTTCTTATCTTAGGAAACCCTTTCCATCCGTTTCTCCTGCTGCAGTTGCATATGTGCCTAGAAAGGTACCGAATGAGAGTGGCAGTGTTGGAAATTTGTCAAGAGAGCATAGAATAGAAATAGAGGAATAGAACAGAGAGATCAGATTTCAGAGAGAGGATAGATCAGATAGAGAGAAAGAGAGAGATTGGTGGAATAATATTCCATTTCATATATTCATTGATATCAAACAGCACCTCAAACAACTGCATTTATAGGCAGCAAAGAACATAATAAAACAGCTCACAACACTAAACTAATTCACACCAACTATCCCACTAATGCACACTATTATGACAACACACACACACCACAAAACACACCCCACACAGCACACCACACAGCACACACAGCACACACCAAACAACACTATTATGACAACATAATTAATCTAATCCTGACATAATACTACTGATTCTAACAGCCTGCCAGGCCATGGTCAGTTCCTGACAACTTTGTCCAAGTGCATCCTTCAAAATTGAAGAAAGATGCTTATTATGCTACAGGAGTATAATAAATTACACATTTCCATTTTAAATTAGTTGATAAAAAAGGAGTTAAATAAATTATACGAAAAGAATGACAAGGAAATCAGCCTCTTTGTCATCAATTGATTGGAGAAGCAAACAATTATTACTGAGAAGATTAAAAAGAGAAAGCCCAAAGATAAGACAACCTACATTCGATAGGTGACCAAATAACCCTAGAAACAATAGATTCAGGGAAGATAATATGATGATGTATACTTTATAACGATACACAGATAAACCAGATCATCTGTACAAGAGCCGTGATAAGAAAATTGAAGATGGTCAGGTAAATAGAAGACCCGCAGTACAAAGGTACCCAATGAAAAAGATCAGGCCATAAATAAAAGATGGGATCCACATGCCTAAGGAAGCCTAATAATCTGAGAACAACTGAGAAAAAGGGACACTTAAAGCAAAGATGCAGTGGCACACAAAGTTTCTTACACAGATGAGTGGTGACCGGACCGGAATATAAGATACGGCCCCAGTTAGGATACATGTTATAACCATTCGATCTCAACTGAGGAGACCATAATTTTTTATCAAAGAGGAGATAGTAGTCATAGTACGGCTGGAAAAATGTAATACTAAGCAGCAAGTTCCCTTTGGAGGTAAACTCCAACCCCCCCCCCCCCCCTCTCCTCTCCCATCTACCCTCCCCTCTCTTCAAATATGTGGTTTTGATATGAACTTCAGCTTGTTCATCAGTTTAAGGCATGTCTACAATCAGTTCTTTTACGGTCCGTTTGGATTGGGGGTTGAGAGGGGTTGGGTTGGATCGGGTTCAAATTCAAAAATTCGTTTTTGAGAAAATTTTAAAAGTAAAGTGTTGGGTGTTGGTAGTTTACGAAAGAATTAAAGTAATATTACACATTAAATTCCAAATCCAACACTTTACTTTTAAAATTTTCTCTAAAACGAATTTTTAAATTTGAACCCGACCCAACCCAACCTTTTTTCGACCCCCAATCCAAACCAACCCTTAGCATCCCTAGTTTGCAACACTAATTAAAACACATTACTTAACCAGATACAGAACTCAAGAATGTCTAAAGAACATCTAAATCCAAATATCAATCAATAAGCTGAACCCTACAGATTTCAACTGCAAATGCCAAAATTTCACTTGCATTATTTTCCAAAATGTACTTGCCCAAATTTCAAGAACTTTACATTATTTTCCAGAAGTTTCTCGACTTTTCAGCCAGTCTTCACAATCCTACTTAATTATCAAAACGATTTACATTTTACAGCTTGCTTATCAAAAAAAAAAATATTAATTCAGCTTAATACATATACATTCATTTTTCTCAAATTCTAATACATTTTATATCAACACAAAATTAACCCATTACAAACCACAAGCGGAACTAAAAACCCGAAATTTTACTTACACATCACCTTACTTGGGTATACTATAATGGGTCATCTTAAGTCCTAAATTCACAAAAATTAAAAAAGCAAGAACAATATATAACATCAAAAAATAAAAAATAAAAAGAAAAGGAGGAAACTTACACGACTAGCATCCATCTCCTTGGTTACTTTGGAAGGTTTAATAGCTCTTTTACCTAAAATTCACAATTCATAACCATCAAATCAAATTATAATGATAAGTAGATAAAGTGTTGGTAACATATACATACATACATACATATATTAATACATACCTTTACGAATGGCAGGGGCTTTGCCATGACGACTAGGGGGGGCAATTTTTTTCTTCTGCTTTCCCTTAAACAAGCTTGATTTCTGGGTCATTGTTGTTATTGTCTTTGTGCTGCTCTTCAACAAATTCTATTCTAGGGTTCTAACATATAAAACAAACAACAGTAGTTTTATATTTGTATAGCTGGGCTAAATAAGGGCCTGTTTGGCAAGTAGCCTAAGTTATCATCAACACTCACCAGTGTTGTAAAAAGCGGGAATCGGACTTAATCGGTGGAGGCACCGTCCAGGGATTAATCGGGTAATCGGGGATTAATCAGAATGATTAATCGGATCATTAATCGGAACTAATTTAATTTTAAATTTAATTATTATTAATATATGTAATTATTTTATTATTTTGATTATACGTGTATAATTATCATGTATTTACTCAAATATATTTAAAATATATAGCATGATTAAAGTAAATGTAAATTTTAAGATCTAATTTTTGAATTGGGGTCAATATGAGAGAAAAAAATTGATAAAATTCATGATTTAACCGTTTAAAATAGTAATTTTGTATATGAGAATAACATTTTTCTTAAAATTTATTTAATTTTATACTTTTTAATTTTTTAAATTTTCTTTATTTTTCTACAAATTTTTCAATTTTTTACCAATGAGACCGATTTTTGACCGATCAACCCCGATTTTTGACCGATTAATCTCGATTTTGATCGATTAATCCCGATTTTTGACTGATTAATCCCGATTTTTTGAAAAAACGATTATTAAGCCGATTTTCATAAAATCAGTACGGTAACCTATCGAACAGCGATTAATCGCCGATTAATCCCGATTAATCACCGACTTTTAGAACAGAGACACTCACTTTATATTTATTTATAATGCCAAACAATTTTTAGAATTAGAAAATATATTAAGAATAAAATCTTATGTATAAATAATTAAAACACTTTGTTAAAATTAATTTTAATGTATATATTATTTAAAACACTTTGTTAAAGAATTAGCATAGAGTAGTACAATTAAGAAAGATATTTCATGGGAAGGGTATTTAATTATAGAATATATTTGCAAAATATGTTATTTAATTAAAAAATGAGACATAAATAATATGATGTCATTTAAAAATCAATAATAGAGTAACATTAAATTTAGATGACATTATTTTGTTTTAGTATAATTTAAGATTTATAATATTTAAGATTGTTGTATTCTAATATAATGGGGAGTGATTCTGGTATGGTCCGATTGGTTGGAGGTTAGTTATTAAGGGTCAATATTTTATTTTAATTTGGTTCATTTGTTAAGTTTTAAAATATTATAGAGGAAGAGAATAAATACGGATATTTCATTAATTTAATGAAAAGTTCAAATCTCTGTGAATAAATGAATTAGTGTTATATATATATATATATATAGTAAGGATCTAGGGAAAATCTCGTTTAATGGAAAACTTAGAAAGCTAAATCGAAATATAGCATATATGGTATGCAAACTAATCGTTGGGAGATGAAGAAAAATGTGGTGAAATTAGATTTACAAAAATATCACCGATTGATGGGAAAAATCAAATTAAAAATGGAGGGGATTAGGTGTGATTCTGTGTGTGAGGGTGTATTTGATTAGTGTGTGGGTGCCGCTAGCGGGGCCATTGATCTTAATACATCTAATGGCTAGGATTAGTACCTTAGTTTTCTTCAAAAAAATAAGTTCACTTTTGAGCACTTATATATATATATATAGGCCTTTGCTCCATAAATAACACTCTTATATAACAAACAATAAAGAACACTATAAAATCATTTATTCCAATAGATCCAATGGCCCTGCCAGGGGCACCCAATACAAAAAGTTCTTATTTTTTTAGGCTCTATCCATCCAGCAAAAAAAAAAATTTGAAAATTTTACTGTTCATGATGACGTCACTGATGACGTCATCGATGAACAGTAAAATTTTCAATTTTTTTTTGCTGGATGGATAGAGCCTAAAAAAATAAGAACTTTTTGTATTGGGTGGCCCCGCCAGGGGCAATGGATCTATTAGATATGAGGTGTTCTTTGTTGTTTGTTATATAAGGTGTTTGCTATGGAGTCTAACCCTATATATATATATATATATATATATATATATATATATATATATATATATATATATATATATATTGCTCAAATGAGAACCCTCAATTAAAATGAGAACTGAGATCTAATCTCAAACCTACATTTTTTACATCTAATTAAATCCTGACCACACAACACACCCAATCAAACACATACGTACACACGTGACAGACACACACAGATCATTGCTCACACAGCTCTCACACACGAACACGTATATACCCAATACCCCTCGCCCCACCCACCGCTCCATGCCTCCATCGCCACCCACTAACCCCGACCACCTTCACGTGCCCATCTCCTCATTTCCGACCACCGCCGAACTCAACCTATACATATATACTGTTAATACGTATAGATCAACCTTATTCTCCGACGCCACTCTTCTGATTGTTTTTCCAGCATCGTGAAAATGATGTTACCCCCGCCATTGGACACAATCCTACCTGAATACAATTTTTTCGCGAATTGCTTCATCTATTTTTCAGCGTATGTAACTTTTTGCTAGCCGTGGTGGTTGGTAGATTTGGCTTCGTTAATGTGATTTGAATAGAATGAATTGAGTTTGTCATCCATTGTTATATATAATTTATATGTATATGTGTGTGATTTTTGGGTTATTTTTGGTGATTTTTGGGTTGTTACTGATGATTTGTCGGTGGTAATCGGAGGTGGTAATCGGAGGTGGTGGTTGCTGGTGGTGATTTGTTGGTGTTAATTTTTTTTTTCTTTTTATGATTTATCTTTTGAAATTTGGTGATTGGTAGTAATTTTGGTGGAATTTGTGGTGATTTTTGAGCTGTCGATGGTGATTTGTTGGTGGTGTTCGGAGGTGGCGGAGACGATGGAGTTGTTTCTAGTGGTTATTTTTAATTTTCCGGTGGTGATTTTTTATTTTCCAGGTGGTCGAAGTGGTGATTTTTGTATTTTTGGTGGTGATTTTTGGTTTGATGGTGGTGATTTTATATTTGCTGGTGGTGATTTTCTGGCTGGTGGTCGCCGGAAGGTGGTGGTGGTCGCCGGTGGTGGTTGTCGGTGGTGGTGGGTGGTTGAATTAAAAAGAAGATGGTGAAATCCCAAAATATTAAAATATTAAATGAATGGTAAGAGATGAATATAATGTATTTAAATGGGTGGATATGATTAGATCTCATATCTCACCATAAAATGAGGTTCTCACCTGAGCAAGACCCTATATATATATATATATATATATATATATATATATATATATATATATATATATATATATATATATATATATATATAGGGTCTTACTCAAATAGAAACCAAATTAAAATAGAAACTAGAAACTAAACCCTAATCTAATATTTAAAGCTAATCTAATGACCAAACTAGGGGACCCTAATACAAAAAGTTCATAATATTCTAGGCTCCATCCAGCAAAAAAAAATAAATTACTGTTCACTGCTGACGTGGCAGTGACGTCAGCGTGAACAGTAATTTTTTTCTTTTTTTGCTGGATGGAGCCAATAATTTTAAACACCTTTTGTGAAGGTGCCCCTGGCGGGGCCATTAGAATGAATGAAATAGAATTTATTTAATGTTAGTTTCTAGTTTCTATTTAAGAGTTGGTTTCTATTTGATACTTTGCCTATATATATATATATAAATCATAAATCAGCCATTTAAAATCTAAGAACAATAATATTCATAGCTTCTAAGTTCTATCAAAAAGATTAATTTTAATTTATTTCTACAAATTATACATTCGAATGAGTCTAAAAAAATTAAGTCACGGAGAGAATAATTTACTTTGATCCTAAAAATTTGACAATAATAATTTTGATCACCAACAAATCTTTAACAAAGAAGATGAACATGTTTTTCTCTGTTTTCCCCTCCTCCTTCTCTCATTTGCATATCTTCTTTCTATCTCCTCATTGTGTGTTTAATCTTCTTATGTTTATGTGGTGTGTAGTCTTTATGTTCAACTAGCTTCGTTACCCGTACAAGGTACGGAGATATTCTAGTTTTATTGTTAAATTTTGATTTTTATTATTTGTGATTATGAATATTCTTCAATTTGTTGTAATGCTACCTAAATATAGATTAACTTACTCTTTTTTCAAGTGTTCTCGCTTTCTAACAGGTTGGGTCCAAAATATTCTAATATTCATTCAATTACTCATATAGTTCAATGATTTTAGCTATAAATTTAAATTCTTTATACTTAGAACTGGATGTCACAGTTTCGATTTTGGACAATGTGAAGATTAACTAACGTTTTCATAGCATTTGACTTTAGGGAGATTTTAGAGTTAAATCATAGAAAATTGGAAGGCATAAATGTGAAATGATATTAAATAAAATGTGGAATATTGTGATATTTTGGATTTTAGAAGTTTGAATTTGTAGCCGTGAACACCTTCAATTCGTAGCGGTGTTGCCTAAATATAGCTTAGCAACTCTCTTCTCGAGAGCTTCATTTTCAACATGAATTGTCTAAGATTTTTAATATCTATTAAAATAGTCATCTAATTCAATGTTTTCAGTTGTGAATTTAAATTCACTTTATTCAGTTGTGAATTTAAATTCATTTTATCAGAACTGAGAATTTAAATCTGATTACTCGCTATGAACTTTTAAATAGTATATTTTATTACAAATTAGACTAATACATTAAATACTATTATTACTAAAATATATATATTTATTATTCTTGTTATTCCCAATCTTAATTCCTAATCGTGAACACAATCGTTTAGTTCCGATTCTCGAGTTTTATAAGTATTTCTATACAATTATTATTCATATATTGGCGTAATTATATAATAATTTACCCAAGAATTTTAATCTAAATATATGCACCAATATAAATTATTAAAAGTTAATGGATATTATTAGTTTGTTGTAATTAATTACGTAATACTAAAGTAGATATTAAATAGTCATATTGAATATAAGTTTATTAAATGATATAACTTTGCCAGGAATAAAATGTGACATGTTATGGTATATACGGAGTATGTAAGTTCACTACATATCATGTATCACTAATTTATATTAAACTATAATATATAAAATATCTTAGAAATTAAAATACCAAATATTCTTCAATCATCACGCGACTTACATAGCATATTTATGATTTACAACAAAGTGATTGGTTAGCCTAGTGGTAATGTGATGTGCATATGAATGGAAAGACTTAGGTTCGAATCTCCACAACAACAACTTTTTGGAAAAAAACTAAATGGATTAAAATGCAGGGCTAAAATAGTAACTTTGCAAGGAATAAAATGTGACATTATAAAATATCTTAGAAATTAAAATACCAAATATTCTTCAATCATCACGCGACTTACATAGCATATTTATGATTTACAACACAAGTAATTGGTTAGCCTAGTGGTAAGGTGATGTGCATATGAATGGAAAGACTTAGGTTCGATTCTCCACAACAACTTTTTGGGAAAAAAAACTAAATGAATTAAAATGCATGGCTAAAATAGTAACTTTGCAAGGAATAAAATGTGACATATTGTGGTATTATATATATAATAGATAATACATAATAGATAGATGAGTACATGACCTATTCTTATCTAAGTTTATTAATTGTTTTTTTCTCAAAAGATTCTTACAATCAATCGTTAATTAATACATGTATTTGGTTATAAAATTATTTAATAAAACAATTTATCTTATAACCACATGACACCTAATTGGTTATGTATATGGTTATTAAATAAATTTTAAAAAAATTAATTTCTTTTCATAACAAAATAAATTTTATCTAATCAATAATTTTTTTTAACAAAATCATATATTAAGTATATATATATATAGGTCTTTGCTCCATAAAGAACACTTTTAAATAAAAAACAATAAAGAACACTTACAAACGATCTGGTCCATTCGTTTTTTATCTAATCTAATGGCTCAGATTAAAACATAATTATACCTACATTCTAACTGCATTCTTCCTCTATCTCTCTTTATTTCGCGTGAATCTCTCTCTCTCTCTCTCTCTCGTTCGCGCGAATCTCTCTTTCTCTGTATCTCTTTCATACTAGTGATCTCTCAAATTATGTTGATGGATTCTACTTGTGGATTGAATGCTCTTGATTCCGTTGAATTACTATCAGGTTCATACTTTTTTTGTTCGTACTGTAAAGTTTAGCTTCAATATGTCATATTTTTAGCTTGTTTATTTGTTAATTTTTGTGTTCTTGAACATACATGTTTCATGTTTCATTGTTACTGTGAAGATTTCTTAATTGTGCATATGTTGATTCTACTTTAGATGCTATAATATCTACAGTTGCATTTGTGTTCCCTACGGTTTAGTTTTTATACGGATTAAGTAAATATTTTACTATGATTCTACATTGGATTCTGTATTATCTGTACTATCACCATCTGTGTTCATGTGGATTGTTATTTGTACTAAGATTCTACATTAGATTCTGTATTCTGTGTAATAGCATCTCTGTTTATTCACTCCTTGCTTTTTAATCACTTATTAAATGCTTTTGTCCTTTTGATTCTGTGTTATATTCTATACTCTCTTTACTAGCAGATGATTTTTTTTTTTGATTCTGTGTTCTTTTTTAGTTTCTGCGCTTTACAAAGTTTGATTCTACAGTTGATTCCATTTCTCTGTTTGAACAATTTTGTTTTTTTATCATTTATTAAAGTTTTAACATTTTAATTCTATGTTTGATTCTATTTTTATGATTCTAATTTGCATAAATTCTGCCTTGTCCAGGTGTTGGAAATAATGTCATTGTTGACTCTGGTTGCGATTCTACTGCAAATAATGAAGTTGAGGAATTTATAGAGGGCTTTGACGATTCGTTCAGTAGCAGTACTCAGTTATGGGTACCAAAAGTTGCTGATCACAAATTAAAACCATATGCTGGACAACGTTTTTCAGATCCTGAATCTGCTTGCCAATTTTACACTGAGTATGCAGGAATGGTTGGTTTTGATGTTCGTCGAGAGACACAACGTGTTCGGAATAGCGTTCTTGTACACAAGTACTTAGTTTGTTCAAAATCAGGAACTCATGATACTTCTATGTCCGTTAGTTCAAGTAATAGCACTGCATCATCTCATCTGTGTAGCAGTGTCTCTAGTACGTCTATTAGAAGGAGGAATACAGTAACAAAAAAGTGTGATTGTAGTGCTAAAATAGTTATAAAGTTTGATGGGAAGGAACATTATGTGATTGATCGTTTCATTGAAGCCCATAATCATCCCATGGCTTCTGATTTTGGAAAATAATTCCTAAGGGCTAATCGCTGTATGACTGCTATTCATCGTACATTTGTGGTTGATGCTGCAAAATCGAATATCGGTTCATATATGGCCCACGCTTTTTACAAATCTTTAAGTGGCTCGTATTCTGATGTCAGTGCAACTGCAAAGGATTTTCAAAACTGGATGAGGGATGTCAAGTTGTTTATTGGGAAGAGAGATGCTGATCTCTTAATTGAAAAATTTAAAACGAAAAAGGAGACATCTGATGGGGTTTTTTTTTATGAATATGAGACCGACTCAAACGGGCATTTGACTAGAATTTTTTGGGCTGATGTGCAAGGACGTCAAAGCTATGAAGTTTTTGGTGATGTTGTTTCTTTTGATGCAACGTATCGTACGAATAAGTAAGTGTTTTTAAAACTTTTATTGAATTATGATAAAGAATTAGCTCAATCAGAGATGCTGTTTATTATCTTGCTTGAAGCGTAGCTGTCTCATATTGCGTACTGACTTGTTTATCTGACTGTTGTTTCATTATTTGCCAAACTATCTTCATGAGAGATATAATTTCATTTAAATGTTTATTCTATGTTGTAGGTACAGTATGGTTTTCGTACCATTTATCGGAGTTGATAATCATTGGAAAAGCATCACTTTTGCTGCTTGTTTGCTTAATCATGAAGACATAACAAATTTCACTTGGGCATGTGAAATGTTTTTAAAAGTTTTTAAGCACCCTCCAAAGTGCATAATTACAGATCAATGTGCTGCAATGAACGTTGCGATTTCTGTCACTTTTCCAGCTTCTGTGATTCATCGTTATTGTATGTGGCACATAATGCAAAAGTTTCCTGCCAAGGTATTAATCATGTAATTTGATTGCTCTTATTTTTAGTCGGATTATTTTTTATATTTTTAGTTTTAGTCTACATTGATTCATTATGTGTTCAGTTCCAGTATATTTTCCTAATATATCAGTTTTTATTTTGTTTGTCCATGTAGATTGGTGCTGTTTTCTGTGCAGAATCTGAGTTCATGAAGAAGTTAAATCGTTTTGTCTGGTCATGTCATTTGTCGGTTGCTGAATTTGAACAAGGATGGGCTAGTGTATTGGGGGAGTTTAAATTGACTGATCATGTTTGGCTGAATGAGCTTTATGAAATGGGGAATTCGTGGATACCTGCTTTTTTCAGGGACAAACCTATGGGAGGGTTATTGAGAACTACATCTAGGTCTGAAAGTTCTAACTTTTTCTTTAATCATTTTGTACAAAAAGGAGACACCCTTTCAGAATTTTACATGTGCTATGAAAGTGCAATCGATAAACAAGTTTATGAATGTAAAAGACTTGATGATGGAGATAGTTGTGTTCCACGGCCAGTAACAGAAAAGGAAATCGAGAAAGATGCAGCTCGGCTCTACACTAGATCCATATTTTACAAGGTTCAGAAAGAAATTAAAGCAAGCTGCTATCATATTAAGTTGGCTGGGCAACCAATCATAGTTGATGGGATTAATAAATTTGTTGTCATGGATAAGAGTTTGCACGATAGTTTGTTTGAGGTTTATTTGTCTTTTTCCTCAAATGATGTATCGTGCTCATGTCACCTTTTTACGAGAGTTGGATACTTATGTCGGCATTGTTTTTTCTGTCTTGGACTGTGGGGAATTGAAGAGATCCCACGGCAATTTTTGTGCAATCGATGGATGAAGAATGCAGTCAAAAGATTCTGCACTCTGAATTTGGGTAGTACATCTGAGGATAGCCAGGGGCATAAGACTAGAGATACTTCAAAAAAAGTTTGGAATGAGTTTCAAGGATGTTTGGGCGACGTTTCCAACAATAATGATGGTATGGAGTATCTTCTCGAAGAGATGAAGTCTTTGAGAATTAGAGTCAAGCAGAAGGTCAGGAATCCCCATGCAACAAAGGATGATATACTACAACAAATGTTTGGTGTCAGGCCTTCAACTTCAATTAATGTGCTTCCACCGTTGCAGAGTAATAATAAGGGCTGTCGCAAGAGAATAACAGGACCTGCTGAACGAAGTTGTGATGGCCAAGACAGGCCTAAGAGGGTTTGTAAAGCTTGTAATGAGAAAGGTTTTCATGATAAAAGAAACTGTCCGAAGAAGGCTCAACAGGTTACAGACAATTCATTAGCGAATGCTCAAAATGTTGATGTTCCGGAATCTGTACCTCCAAATTCAAATGTAGCTCAGCTTGTTGATGTCCTGGAATCTGTTCCTCCAAATTCAAATGTATAGAATGTAGTTTAATGCTTCCATTTTCAATTCTATTATTCTAGCAGTATTTTTGTTGTTTAAAGATTGTAGTTAGCTTTTTCCGGATTATTATGGATAAGACTTGTGTTTTTTGGTGGTTTCATAAATGAGCATTTTTATAATTTCAATTTGATTTATTAGGTAACAGTTGCTATTTATATAAGATTCTGTATGTGATTTTGTTCTACCATATATGAATATTTTAATAGAAAAAATCATATAAACAATAGGAAGAAAACATTATAGAATCTTATATTTAATATAATTTGACGGCCCGCCAGGGCACCTACATACTATGATTTAATTACGAGTAAATTTATTAGGTAACAATTACTATTTATATGAGATTCTCTGTGTGATTCTGTTCTACCATCATTTTGTTGAGCACTTGTTTTTGCTATAGTAATACTATAGAATCTTATATTTAATCTAATCTAATGGCCCCGCTAGGGGCAACCATATATGAATATTTTAATAGAAAAAATCATATAAACAATAGGAAGAAAACATTATAGAATCTTATATTTAATATAATTTGATGGCCCGCCAGGGCACCTACATACTATGATTTAATTACGAGTAAATTTATTACGTAACAATTACTATTTATATGAGATTCTCTGTGTGATTCTGTTCTACCCTACATACTATGATTTAATTACGAGTAAATTTATTAGGTAACAATTACTATTTATATGAGATTCTCTGTGTGATTCTGTTCTACCGTAAAAATGTTAGAATCATACTAGATTAAAAATATTCCAAACTATGATATTTTTTTTAGAACCTAATAGTCTTAGTGTAATTTTTTTGGCAAAATGTGGTTGTTTTTTTTTTTTGGATATTTAATTTGTCTTTAGATTTTTTTACCTTAATAACTAAAATAACATGGGCTTATGGATCATGAAATATTGGGCTGTATACTCAACTTAATAATTTTTTTATCTTATAAAATTTACGCGGGGGAATGTAAATGGTTTTTGCAGAGTGTAGTTGTGAGTTGTGACTATTCACATGTACACTGTTTTCCCTTCCCAATGTCCAGCATGTGTTTTTTCAAATAGATTTTACCTTTGTTATAAAAGACCACCTCTGTTTATTTGTTTCTCATTCTTCTCAAACACAATATCCCCATATTTCAATGGCTCTCCTCCAAGATGAAGACTTTTTTTATGAAGATTACACTGTTCGTATCAACGGTGTTTTTTATCAAGTTGACAACATCCCGACATCAATTCTTTCGCTCCTCAACTACAGAGATTATGATAATATTAATTGGTTTCTAATGGATTTTAGGTTGGCTATAATGGACAAAGAAGACTGGGAAAGGAAGATGATGATTCGTAACAGTCGGATCATTACTTTTGCAACAACTATGTCTCGGATACTACATGCAAAAGAAAAGGCTACCAAGGAGAAAAAAGCCAAGAAGCAGAAGACTGAAGCCTCTACTTCTTAGTTTAATGTAATGAATTTCAATGTAAAATGTTTATGAATTTCAATGTAATGAATTATTATTATATGTAATGAAAAAACTATTATATGAATGAATGATTTAATATAATTAAGATTTGATTGTTTCAATATTTTTTTGTTTCTTTTCTGTTTATCAAATATTGTTAAGTACTAGATTCTATATTTTAATGTTTGTTTTTGTCTCAAAAATAAATTCAATTTGATAATGTTAACATATGAGAAATAATTTTTAAAAAATGTTATTTTAGTTTATAATTTGCCAAATGTTAGAAAAACCTAATTTAGAATCATATAATATAGAATCTAATATAGAATCATACTAATATAATTTTAAAATCATACTAATTGTTTGTAGAATCTAAGGTAGCATGTACAAAATTAATTTGAATCAAATATATTCTATATTAGTATTTAATCATACTAAAACCATACTAACTGTTAGTATAAACCTAAAATTAAAAACCTTACTAAGTGTTTTTACAATGGGAAAGGGAGTGAGTTCTTTGTTTTCTATGTCTATTTTTCTATCATGTAATATTTTGTTTTTTCATCTATTTTTTTCCCTATGCCTTTAATTTTTTTATGTGTTACAATCTTTTCAATCTAATATAAAGTTAGTTATTCAAGATAATGATCAAAATTAGCTTTTTGGACCTTAAGGTGTAATTTCTGAGTTTTACATAGTTTGGTTCAAGTGGTAAAATGAAATTAAGTTTATAGTTTGGTGCCTTAAGATAATGTTTCTGTTTTATTCTCAATGAATTTATCCTTATTCAGTGTAACACATAAAATAAATTACTCATTAGGAAACATGGCAAGAAGCTGTTAATAAATCATTTCAAAAAAGGTTAAACATTATAGATTCTGTTTGCTCCATTTGCAAAATATGATTTGCATACCTATCATAAAAATACTGAACAGCCTTAACTACATTGTTAATTGAAATCATACCCAAATTATCAAGATAATTCATTACAATGTATTTAAATCTATCTAAAAAAGCCTCGGTTGATGCTGTCAAAGTCGTCCAGATTTTGTAGTTTATCCAACATTTATGTAGTGATAGTTGTCTTCTAAGGTTGCTGTTGAAACGTATCTAGACCTCGATAATATCAAAAGGCCTTAAAAAGGGGCATTCTTCATGTTTGAAAATGACAAAATACAAAGGGTTTGAAACCGTATCGAATAAAGTTGCAGTGATGCACTGCGTATAGCTCAATTCCTCCCTCGTTCTTTCATCCATGTTGAGCAACTGAAAACAAAAAAAAACTATGTAAATAAAACTACCCTTTGTGAATAAACCATAAATATAAACCAAATCCCTGTTAGATTCTACATTAGATTCACTATGTAAATAAAACTACCCTTTGTGTAAACCATAAAGATAAACAGTAAAGAGACCTAAATGCATTAATCGATATACCTATCTGATTAATTTCTTCTTGCATCTGAACTCGTAGGCTATTAAGTTGACAAGATATTATTTTGAACGCATAGAGTTGCCTCGCCTTCTTTAACTGTCTCTTTTGAGCTTGCTGGACGAATGTCAAAAATAAACTCCATCAGTAATATATATCTTACATACCATAGAAACTCATAAAGCATCTAATACAACAATGAAATAAACATATAATCTACTCATAAGAAAACAAAAACAACTCATTGAGCCTTGACCTTTCATGAATATAAACTTATGGGAGGAGGACCTACTGAAGCATTGACAATATAATCTACTGTTTGGATCATTTGTGGCATATAGTTAAACAAGAAAGTAATATTTGAAGTTACAACAGGAAGTTCGAGGCAAATGGGATGGGTCAAGTGACTAGTTTCATGAACACATATTTTGATATATACACACTATACTGATGTATGTTTATTTATTACTTTCGGCTTTTGTTAACTAGTAGAACAGAATTTTAACCGTATTTTGTATAAACCATGAAAGCATCATATTTGACAGAAGATAATGTAGATTATATTATTCTACCAAGGTCTTATCAGTGTCCATATATATTGAAAAAAATAAAATTGACTTTTCTTTCATTACCTTGTCATTTTCAGTTAGTAACTTCGATTCCCAGCTGCGCACTCCATTTCCTTTATAGGTCTCCATATGCCGAATTGCATAAATTCCACAATCGAACTGATTTTTCTCCGTGCGCCATTTCATCTCAAGTCTTGTAATCGGCACATTAGCTAAGTCTGTGGCTTTGTTCACATTTATATCCATCATATATGTCACGAAATTGTCTTTCTGTAATTTAAGACAATATCACTTATTAGTTAGTATGCTAAAATATTACTCATAAAAATTGCAACTGCAGATTCCAATTTCCAAGTTTCAATACACATTCTGAACACAATCATACAAATAAAGACACTACAACTACTTACAAATGATGACTAAATACAAATAATAATGTCTCATATTCCTATTCATTGATGTAAAATGTCTCATATTCCTTTTGACTAACTTTTGTTAGTGAATATTTCAATAACAATAATTGAATACATGCAGTGTTAGTTACTTGAAACTCTAACAAAAACATAAAAACTATAGCAGAGATAAGCGAAATGGAAGCCTTGCTTTAATTCCCAATTCCTGGAACTAGCAAACAGCTAAACAAAGAATATGATGCATTAATCATAAAAGGCGAGCATTACAACAATCTAGTTATTACGAAAATCCTGAAGTGCATCACCATCAAGGAGTTAATACTGAGTTTTCAAAGAGACTGTCTCGAAATCGATAGGTGTACTTACTAAACATGACATGACTTAGTAACATGTAAGCGACAACATCGTTAAAACACACCAATCAAACAATGCCTCCTGCAAACATAGAGTATCTCACAGCAAAATCATCCATGAAATGCACACAAATTCACACATACATTCCTACATAAAGTAAGCACAATGAAGAAAGTAATAAAAGACCTTAGAGATGATATCATCGACAACAGCCATACACATTCATACAAATAAAGACGCTACAACTACTTACAAATGATGACTAAATACAAATAAAAAAACAAGTACATTTCATTGTTTTTTGTGGTAAACTAAAAATGACATGCAGAAACTTCAGTTGGATATCAAGGTAACCTACACTACAGACTTAGTACCCTCTGAGTGAGAAGCTAACAAAATAAAATGTAACATAGCTGCTAGTATAGAGAGTATAGAATCCATTGTAGAACTCCGAAGGAAAAAACAAAATCAAATGGAACACAGCTGCTAGTATAGAGAGTATAGAATCTAACACAGAATAAAAATAACAAAACTTTTAGCAAGTGAGTAAACAAACTTAGAGTAACTAAACAGAATTCTAAAAACAGATAATGTAAAATCTAGTGTAAAATCAAACTAGGATATATTTTGAAAATCAGCAAAACCACATGAACACATCTCCTACTACATAGAGCACATAATCTAATTTAGAATCAAACAATTAACTACTTAGAAAATTCGCACAAATCACAAAACCAAATGAACACAACTGCTAGTACAGAATCTAATGTAGAATCAAACTATAAACTAAGTCTTACCAGCATTTCTGGGATTCCATCATAAATGGAAGTAATTTGCTCTCCTATTTTATTGTTGTCGAGAATTTCAACTGATGGCGACTTGAGATTGATGCAGATCACATAGTAGTGGTGGATATAATGTATAGGGAAGAAAACCTATATTTCATTTGCCAATTTTAAAATAGTTTGAAAATGCAGAATAAAAAACAAAAAACAATATATATAGAATTTCAAAAGTTATACCAGATCAACATTTTTGATATCAACCAAATGTTTTTGTAGCACCTGGTCCAAATTATCTTTGAACATGCGATATTGAGTTGCTTTCATTATAGGATCTTCGTTCATTTCCTTACAAGTGCTTCGAGTGTTCAATCCCTTTCTTGCAGCAACTGTTCCAATCTGTTGAAAACATAGAAAATTAATAGCTTCCACTAAACTCTATATTGTCAATCAGAGTGAAAGTATAAATTGAAAGTGGTGATTCCATGTTTATTAAGAGAAAAAGTTTAATGCTCTACGAAAACAACCAAGATTCCATGTTTATTAAGAGAAAAAGGCTTAATACTCTATCACACCACCACTTTTTTAACACTAAGATACACATTGATTTTTCCATCAACATGTTCATTCTCTTCAAATGAATAAAATGAAGCAGAAGCATTTCTGGTTTTGCCATAACTATAACAGCTATCTAATAAAGATACAATACAATCTTCAAGATATATAGCAATCCCAAGTTGAAGAGAAAAATTAGCACTTGGCAATCTCACAAAAGGATTCAAACAAATATTGTACATGCATATCTTATAAAGTCAATCATTATTAAGCATATAAGAAAAGGCTATGCGACAGATTAAATGAATAGAACAATAAATTGACAAGTTATGCAGGCCCAATCAGAAGAGGATTTTCCTTTTATACTTAATCTTCCTTCTGTTTTATACTTAATCTTCCTTCTGTTTTATACTTAGATACATATTTACATTTATCAGAGTATGCAGATTACTAGTCGAAGCAAACATCAAGTATCTTACAAGTTATGTGAATTAAACTACAAACTGGAGATGCATGAATCAAACATGAGAGCTTTTTTGACTAGATGCCTTGGAGTTTGAATAATAACTAAGGATCTCAAATAATGTAAACACATCATACAATTTAAGAACATTAAGAAAATCACATAAAAGCATACAAACAAATAAACGATGGTTCTATTTGCAGAGTAAATGTATGATCATACAGACCAGATCTAAGCATGGGCCGACTGGAAAAAGTAGGCAAGTAAGTTATGTAAGCCATATGCATTCAATAATAAAGGAAACAAATACTTGTAATTGTACAATTGGAGCATAAAACATACCGTATTGTAAGTGTTGCAAAAGAATCTGCGTGGAGAGTCCATTGATCTGAATTTTTCTTCCTCATTTAATATGCAGGTATAAGTGTCTAAAACACCACAAACTAGCTGCCTATCTAGCTGCAAAGTCTGAACTTCATGTTTTGTACATGCAACTTTATCTTGCCATAAAAACACTTTTTGCCTGTATTCACGTTACAAAAGGAAAATGTAATTATGCTTGTTTTCCTGGTCATTCAGTTTGAATCAAAATATGTCATTACTCCAACTTACAGTGGGTAATCATTGCTTGCATTAAGCCAATTCCAAACATCTTCTTCCGCTTTTGTCAAATTTTGCTTGTCGATGTCAATAGTGCGCTCACGGAATGGTGACTTATGCAATTCACCCAATTTGACTTCTCTCCTTGGTCTTTCACCAAATTTCACCATTGGAGGTTTGTTATCGTCGCTGTCAAAATCAAGGTCAATGATTCTACCTTCTAAGGTTAATTCTCCTAAAAAAAAGCTTTATTTGACATTTTTAATAATGGTCTGTCTGATTTTGGGTGGCCAAGTACATCAACGGTATTCCAATCTTCATCCGTCAATAGATTCCAATCCACCTCAAAGCTGTTTAAAAACTTTATAATGTCATTTATACTTGTACCTTTTATTTTAACAAAATCTAATTAAAGTAATCTAAATCAGTTGTAGAATCTAAACGAACAAAACCAAATGTAGCATGAACTACCAGTTTTAAACTTAATGGTTTCAGTTTTTTAATACAATACAATAAATCTACTAGAAACTACTAATACAGGGCACCCTACTGTGTTATTCATTTAGAACTGTATACAACTATGCTAACATTCAGTTTGCAGAATTTAAGAGACGTAATTAAAGTAGTTTAAATTGAACATTCAAGAAAAAAGCATATAAAACAAAGGAAAAAATCGACGGTTAATCAAATAACAGGACAATTTCTATCAATAACAATGTGCAAACTTTACAAGGACAATGCAGACTTTAAATTTTCATGTTTGATGAGAATCATAGTTGATAGGCAATCTTTCCTTAATTACAAGTAGTCGTTGTGGATTAGCGATCAAGCCACAAGGGTTCTAATCCTTGGTTACTTCTAAGTTCTAATAGACGGTAGAAATGAACAAGTAGCATTAAGCTGATATTGATTGGTAAGAAATATCACAAACTTTTGACTCAACAATTCTAACATTCAGTTTGCAGAATTTAAAACTTTTAGAAATCAAGTACGATGAATTAACATATAATACCTATCATCATTTAGAACCCTACTTTGTAATACAGGGCACCCTACTGTGTTTTTTATTTAGAACTTTATACAACTATGCTAACATTCAGCTTGCAGAATTTAAAACTTTCAGAAATCAAGTACGATGAGTTAACATATAATACCTTTCAACTGCATCAACATGGTTTACTAGCTTCTGAAACTCTTTTTCAACATTTTTAAGCTCAGGATTTGTTGGAAATAATGCCTTTGCCGTTTTCAAACTGTCATGGCATGCCCTTTTCATTTTTTCCAGCTCAGCAATATCCTTTTTCATTTGTAACATGAAGTCCTAGTTTTTTTTCCACACACAGTAGTTAGTTAAAAAAACAAAATAGGTTTGCATTAGTTGTACAAGTACAAAAAAAACTTACTTCTTCGTTGATACATTCATCATCTGCATAAGCATATGTGATGTCCTTTGCTATTGATAAGATTCCAGCCCTAACTCCATCCATTTCAAATGACTGTACCCCTTTTATAGTTTCGATTGGAGTTTGATATTTCTGGCTGTCTACAAAAATCTGTATAGAAACAATACATTTAATCAATCACAGTTGCAAAAAAAACAGATGCTAATTTAAATTATTATCATAAAAAAATAATAAAGAAGCCACCTTCTCTGCAACTTCATTGTTATTGCCAGCAGTGACAACTGTTTCTTTATTTCTTTCTTCAATCGCCACATTTGCAACACTACCATCCTTAATGATCTATATATATATGTCAAAAACATAATCTCAGATTCATGAAGCACTTCAAAAGCAACAAACTTAGAATCTCACTTAACATTTGAATACCGAGCTACAAATTTCATTTGATTACAAACTAACCAGTATAGAATCTAATGTAGCATCTAGAACATATATCAACAATCAAACAAAAAGTTATCAAAATGACACATATTTTGCAAAAAAAAAAAAAACAAGGCTATATTTAATAAGTCACCTTCTCTGAAAATTCATTGTCACCAGTGACAATTGCTTCTTCATTTCGTTCTTCAATAATGACATTGACATCTTTAATTAACTGAAATAGTAAGACAATTTCAGTCAATGCTTATACAGCAATATATATGTTAATCACTAAAATATTTCTATACCTCAGCTTGATCATTTGTTAAATCATCATTGACTTGAATTTCTTCAAACATTTTCTCTGTCTCTTCAATGTTTACTCCTTCAAACTCGCAATTCTGTATAATCAGAAAATTGAAAAGAAAACTTATTTCAATAATTTTGGAGTTATGCGATGATGATAAAATAATCAATGCAATCAAGGATAATTTTGGAGTTATGCAATGTAAAGCATGATTTACATGTATGGAAAACATTTATACCTAAGTTGTATAAGCTTCCGCCTCTGGTTCTAAATCTCCATGTACTTCATATTCCTCTTCCTGCATAAACTTTGTAAAAAATATAAGAAACTCACTTTCCTTTGACATTTTTAGTGTGTTACTTTGAAATTTATACCTCAGTTGCAAAATCTCCCCCGTCTGCTTGTGAATCTTCCTGTACTTCATATTTTCCTTCCTGCATAAAAGTTTAAATTTCAGAAGTTTGTAAACAAATAAGGACAAAAAAATTGCAATGTACATAAAAAAATGACTTACTATTTTCCCCTTTCCGTAAGTGTTGTTGATGATTTCAGCCTGATTTCTTTGAAGCACAGTAAAATTGGACCATCCGGTAAAAGCAGGTGATTTTCTATCAACTTTAACAACTTCATTTTCCACGCGGTCAAGGTAGAAAAACTAAAAAACAAAGTATAAGAAAAATAAAAAATGAGTGTACAACAAACATGGAATTGCAGTTTACTCTATATGAAAGAGTAGTTAAAATCTTACAATCAAAAACATAAGTGGTCCTGTGTAATACTGAGTTATAGGATCTTCAAGCCATGCCACAGAAGCACCTTTTAATCCCTCGATCACAAGTTTACACCAGTTCATTTCTTTAGCCTCATCGAAAGATCCAACAAGTCCCAACACATCCTGACTAACAAACGAACCTTTTGTGCATCGGACAAACAGATTATACATGAGAACCATAAAGTTTTGCTTGAACTCAAAATTTAACTCCGTTGTCCTTGCAATCTTTTTCATTATCATCAATTCTGTCACTTTATGTCCAGCCTTTTTTTCCGAAAATTGATCCCTCCATTCATTTTTTATTTGAGTACCCACTGGTCCTAAAATGACTGTTCTATTTCCTTTCGGGAGCCCCAGTGTGCTGTGTACATCATCCTCTGTAATCCTAATCACCTTTTTATCCGCCAAATTTAACCAATTGTTGTAGGGGTCATAAAACCATACAACATCTCTTGCCATTTCATTAGGTATATGCCTGAATGAAAATTCAAGCAAATCCCCAAACCCAACATCCCTTATCCATTTCTTTTGATCATCAGTCAAATTTTTCATTGCTTCAGAGAAGTTGCTAGGATGCGCTCGAAGCTTCAGCTTCTTTGGCATTTCAATACCATCTTCCTGTTTTACGTCCTTTTTCTTTTTCTTTTCGGCCTGCACATTTTTAAAACTCCACTTAGGAATCATCATTACAATAAAGATATTATATTTAATATATAATCTGCTACAGAATCATCTATCTATTAATCATTTTAGACTACCAAGTGAACTCTTTAATTACAGACATAATGGGAAGTGGTTTACCTTTGGCATTGGCATATTTCTTTTTTTCCTTTCATTTTTCTTTCCTTCACTTGTATTTTTCTTTCGTTTTGCATACTTCTTCCTTTTTCTCTCAATTACTTCAGGCTCTTTGTCACTTTCGGTTTCTTCATCTGAGCAGGAGGTGTTTATATGTTGAAGATTTTCTGTTTGCTTTGCTACAGACCTTGTGACACGAGGAGGAGGTGGTGTTGTAGCTATTTTCCTTCTTTTTGTAGCTTTTTTTTCCAATAAAAAAAATAAAACACATAAGAAATAGATATCAGCAAAGGAATAATTTAGCATGGATTACTAATTACTAAGTATAAGAAACACATAAGTAAATTCTTAGTCGGATTCAAGATGCAAAACCGGGAAAAAAAAATCTAAGTATAATTTAGAATGGATTAATAATTACTAAGCATAATTTAGAATAGATACCTAATTACTAGTTACTAGAGAATAATATACGGTTTTTCCATAAATACCTGAACGAGATGAACTCAGAATTTCTATCGGATTAATTTCCATTGATCCTTTCTTTGCACGTGGTGTAACAAAACGTGGTGATTTCCTTGCTTCCACTTGTTTCAATTTAATTGTCAGAATCTTTTTTTTCTGAACTTTCATTTCATTTGCAAGTTTTGTCTCTCCAACACCTAGAAGTTTTTTTTTTAAAAAAAAAAAAACCAGTCATTGTTATATATAACAAGGAAAAAGCAAAATTTTAAAGATATTGACACATGTAATCTTACATTGAGCATTTGCATCTGGAGAACTGTCTGGAATGGAGCTCTCTGGAGTATAAAGAACAAGTGCAAGTTGTTTTTCTTTTTTAAAGTACAATAAACAAAGGGAGAATGGTTAATTCAGGGTTTACGCAGAATAAAAGAAGATGTAAGAAGAGGTATAATAAATGATTCAATCATATAGATAATGTATATTTACCTTTATTGTTAGCTTTCATATCTTTGATTCCACTATCAAGATTAATGACTTCAACTTCATTTTTGTTGCCAGACAAATCTGGGAAGAAAAAAAATATCCTTATAAGTTTCTTATACTAGCTAGTATACTATAATTACTATACAAGTTTTACCTTTCTTCGAATCATCGGAATTAAGTCCAATTTGCATTTCTTCAAACTCCACTTCTTGCCAAACATACAAAAGATTATCATAGAATGTTTTGAATTCACATAGAGTGAACCAATCTTCTTTCATCTGTATGTTTTCAAAGTATTAGTAGGAAACTCAGTGGGCATCTCATACATATGATTCATAAAGCATCTAACACAAATATTTACACTTAAATATTTAGCCAACATAGAATCTCATAAAGTATCTAGCACATATATCTACAATCAAACAGACATAGAAACTCAATAAGTAGAACAGACATATATCTTACACTAAAATAACATAGAATCTCAAAAAATAACACCTCACACAAAAAAAGACAACTACAACTTACAAAAGACGGATAATCTTCTTTAATGTTGAATTGATCTGGGCACGCCATTAGGAACCGGTATATATAAAAAAGGACATAAAAACCACATTCTGTTGAATCCTTTTGTTGTGGCACCTTTGGTATTCTGAATTTAATACGACGAATCAATTCATCACTTGTTTCTGGTTTTGATTTCTTGAATATATCAGAAACAAACCTACAAAAAAATGCATAAAAAACAGTGATGAATCTATTACAAATATATGTTATATATAAATCATTTTTAATACGTCTATCGATTAAACACATACTTCTGAATGTCCGGCTCAAGATCCACTTCCCGTTTTAGCATGGGATCTAGTAGTAACATGAACGGAGGTGTGTCTGAATTGAAGTCTTTGTTAAAGTTGCAAAGTATTAGCAGACTCCAATGATTCCTGAACAATACACAAATTAAAATTGTAACTACCATAGAAATATATGCCACTTTAAATATATGCAACAGTGATCATTACTAAGAAAAAGTGAATTTGAATGGAAACAGTGAACACTTACGATAAGCAGATAGGAACAAATACATATCTTCTTTCCAAGCAACCAAAGTTTAGCATCCACTTCAGTATACCTTTTTGATTGTATCCTTCTACAAATCCTTTGAAAAATAACGAGTCAACGCACACACAGGAGTACGTGAGAGTAATAGGAAGCCTGTTAAATACAGTTCTAGAAAGAAAAAAAAAAGTCAGTATGATTAGTTAAAAATTTCTGATTAAATACAAACCATGTTCTTCAAAGTTTATGGTTCATACTCTACGTGTGTATCGAAGTCTATGGTGCTCAATTGGTCACTATTTTTCCTTACTAGTCGTCGTCTCTGACCAGTTCTTATTTTAGTTGAATGCTTTATTCTTCTTGCACTTAGTCGTAAACCAGATCTTCTACCTAATACATAACAAGAAGGAATAATCAATTTACAATGATGTATAACAGGCATATTAATATATGGTCAAACAATAAATTCATAAAAAAACACCTCACACAAATATTTACAAAGAATCAACAAAAAGAAAACCAATTATAAATATCTCATCTCTAATACAAATAGAATCTTATGCATAGAATGTGATATAGCATCTAGAACAAATAGAATCCAATCAACTGTTTATGCTTGGTTTGGTTTACAAGTAGTTATAGTTATAGTTAATACAAGTAGCATAGTCAATATGACAATCCAACAAACAGCAAAAGCACAACAAAGGTAGTACATAACTACATATATACAATCGAGAACCACATTAAACAGTTGCAATTGAACAAACTTAGAATCTCAATTAGCATTACAATATCGAGCTATAAGATTCACTTAATTGTAAATCTTACACAACCAACTACATAATTTTTGACAGATATTCAAATATACATACTGAATCAAAGACACCAAGCTAAAGAGAATAGAATCTAACATAGCATCTACTATATATATAACAAAATCAAACAGACATAGACACTAACTGAGCATCTTAGACATATTATCTACATTTAATATAACATATAATATCATAAAGAATCTCACCTAATCTCAGATTCATCAAATACTTTCAAGTGGAAAAACTTATAATCTCATAAACATTTCACTTAATAAATTTATATTGGAGCTATAAATTTCACTTAGTAAGAAGTATCACATAACCTACTATAGAACTTTACACAGAAACTTAAATATATATATTTTTTAATTAAAGAATCTAACAAAGCATCTTAGACTAAAAAACAAAAATCTTCTACAAATAAATTAGATAGTGCATATGTATTATTCGTAGAATCTCATGTAGCATCTAATAAACAAATCAAAAATAAAACAAAAAACAAATACTTATTCAACATATATCTTAAATTAAAAAACTACACAGAATCTCACAAACCAGTTCAAACAAATATTGTACACCAAAACAAAGACCTTATCTCGCACAAAATGTCACTGACATACATATAAATTCAAAAAAAAAGTAGAATCTCACATAGAAATAAGTATCAAACTGTAGAATCACAAAATGAAATAAAATAACTATATTACCTGTTCGAGAATGCATTTTCCGAGTTTAATCCTTACTCGAATCTTCAATTAACCACTTGATTTTACCTAAAATAAGACATTATAACATTATTCTGACATGCATTTGCTATAGAATCGAAAATTATCATATTCAAACCCTAATATCATGTAATTTCGTAGAAATTTCAATTAATTTAAGATTTCATGAAAATTTACCTCGATGAAGCTAGAATCTCAAAGAGAATCTTCAAATTACCGGTACAGATGCCACAACTTTACGATTTGTTACTAATTTCCAGCTGTTTTTCAATTTGAAAAAGGGAAGAATGTGTATTCTTTCCGTTACAGATGCTCACGCCTCTCTCGTTGTGGTCTCGAGCTTCGTGTAATGTGTCCGTATAGTCTGTTGTGCTTGTAAGTGTTTTTTGTTAATTATTACATTTTAATTACCATTATGCCCTTATCTATCTTCTAATCTTGAGCGTCCGTTTCTTTAATGGTAGAGATTGGTGTTCCTTATTGTTCTTTATTTAAAGTGTTCTTTATGGAGTGCAACTCTCTATATATATATAGAGTAGAGATCTAGGGAAAACTTTTTAGATAGAAAACTTAGAGACCATAATTTACACCGTTAATTTATGTAGTAACTAACAAATTTAAAATTTGATTATTAATGGTAATAGTATTAATTTAGATTTCAAAATTCTTTTCTTAAATGTGGAAAACGTAAAAAAGGTAATTACTACAAATAAACTATACAATCAGGGTTTTTTTTGACAACTACAATTTGAATTGCTATCAATCATATAGTTGCATTAATTTCACAATAAACTCTAGTTGCAATAATATTCTCTTGACTATTTCATTGTAGATCAATTAAATATAATTTATACAATTAATATTGTACGTTCAATTTTTTATTAAGATTCTATTCAGTGTTCTATTAAATGTTTTATTAACTATTAAACAATTTGTATTTTAATAGACAAAAATATTAAGATTCAACATGTTTAACTAAGTGTTCTTCTAAGATTCTTATAAGGGTTTGGTTTGTTAAAAATTTAAATTAGATTCTCTTAAGCCTTTTTTAAGTTTTTTTTAAGTGTTCTTCCAAGATTCACTCAAATGTTCTTTTAATATTTTATTAAGTGTTCCACAATTTTTTTTATTAATTATTAGTTGAATAAAATTTAATTTATATTATTATAAAACAATAACAAGATTCTATCATGTGTTCTATTGAGTGTTTCATTAATTATTTTAAGATAAATCTAATAAAATTAAAAATAGATTAACTAATTAATTATTTCAACTATTCAATCTGTTTAACTAAGTGTTCAACTAAAAGTTTTTTAAAAATTTTCTTAAGTGTTTAAATTAGATTCACTTAAATTTTTTTTAATTGTTCTTACAATATTCACCCAAATGTTCTTTTAAGATTTTATTAAGTGTTCCACAAATTTGATATCAATTATTAGTTAAATAAAATTTAATTTAATTTATATAATTACAAAACAATAATAAGATTTTATCATGTGTTATATTGAGTGTTTCATTAATTATTTTAAAATAAAATCTAATAAAAAAAATTAAGGTTCAACTATTCAACTTTTTTTTTTGATAAACGGAAAATATATTAGATAAAGCAGCAAGCTGCAAATGTACAATATCACTGAGAGTAAGACCCAGCCAAAATAAACAAGACTAATAACCAAAGACAGTAAATAGAATCTTAAATGACTAATGAAATAGTACGAAGGAAACCAGAACTCTGCTAAACAAAAACACCCCTGCCTCAGCATAATTCAATCAGACCAATAGATTTGGTTATCTACAGCATCTTCAAGCATTGCCATTTGCAAATATTACTCGTCCACTTCCATGAAGCCTGGATCAATCGACAAGCTAGCAACCTCCACATTTTTTCCCACAGTCTCTGTTCCATTTATCTTAATACCCTTCAAACCAGGAGAATTCTCTGCCATCTTTTCCAGAAGAACATTTAAAGATCCTTCAACAGCATTGTGCAAAACATCTTTCACGAGAATACCTTTAGAAATTTCCTCTTCCATATCAAGAACATTCTTCTTGAAAACCTTTGAGATTGATGCAAGACAGCCACTATCCAGGATCTTCACCGCTGCTGGACACAATAACCCATCCCTGTTAAATGCATAGTTTTCAAGGATTTTGTTTTTACCTTTATCCACGATAACAGTATTCCCTCCAAGTTTGCTTGCATCCATGTCCAGATTAGAAGAAGAAAAAACTTGGGTATCAGCAGCAAGAGGTTCCACATTCATTTCCTTAGCAGCAAACCCCGAGATAGGCAAGGCTTGAACCCCATTCCTATCTCCAACTTCTTCATCTTCTATGTCATTACCCATATCTTGAGCACCACTCAGATTTTCATTATTATTTTCTGGAACCATCCTCCATTCTTGTTCAGACTCCTGTATATCTAAATGCTGATCATAAGAGGAAACATAAGACAGCGAGTAAGGAGGGGAGTCAAAGACATTTTCTCCCTGAACCACTTTACCGAGGCCAAAATTTGGCATGACTTCGAATGGGAGAAACAAACCCATATCTCTATCCATAATTTCCTGTAGAACCCCAAAAGTACCTGGAGCCTCTGCAAAAGCTGATAAATTTTCCATTCCAAACTGGGCCATGTACTCCGCTGCTCTGTTTGCATCCAAGTGAACTACCGACATACGACGTGCGGTAACCCCCTCAGTAAAGAAGTTTGCATACAGGTTGTTAAACTGAGTCATGACCTCCATTAGATCATTCGGAATAATGATGTTCTCCTGAAGTCTAACAGTGTCAAAGACATCTCTATTAACCATCTCAACGTGGGTTTTGTGCTTACCCATCTTCAATGTTTGAATAAGACTAGCCTGAATAGCCCAAAGAATAGCTTGACTTTCATTATGCCCCTGCATTGGGCCCATTGCTCCCCAGACCTTAACGCTCATGTTATCTCTAATGATAGCTGCGACCCCATTACGGTTCCCATTTGGTAAGGGAATTTCAGAACTTACGAAATGCACATTGATTTTAAGGAATGAAATCTCTGGAGGAAGCCACTGGTTTTCCATTTGAAAAGACTAGAAGAAATCTGGAGATTGCTGAGAAAATGTAACTCCAAAACTCAATTATATAGCCCCTAACATCCAATATTAAGAGACCTTTGCGATTACCAAGCCGGAGAACAGGTTGTATTGCAGCTCTTCCAAGAAGTGATTTTATGATTTACAATGTCGCTTTCTCGATAATCGAAACGTTTAAACCATTGAGTTTAATTAAAAACAGCAACGAGGGAAAATAGAATAAATAAGCAAATAGAAAAATTAAGTCTTTTAAACGTGACCAGGACTTAACCATCCATCAGCCCAATAATCCATAAGATCCTAGTCAAGCCCACTTTCGCCAAAGAATCTGCATCCATATTACAACTTCTGGGAAGGTAATTTAACACCACATTAGTGTTAAACAGTTCCTTAAGACTTCTCCTCCCTTTTAGGAGATTAGAACACAAGTAAGAATGAGTTTTAATCAAATCAATTGCCTCCATCGAGTCCGTGCATATAACTATCTTCTTACTAGACCACCCCTTCTGATTTAGAGTTTCTGCCATATGAAGCACAACCCCCAACTCCGCCTCCATGCTTGTATGTACTCTAATAGGTCCTGAAAACTTTTGTAGAATTGCACCATTACAGTCAGATTAGATTCTCTTAAGCTCTTTTTAAGTGTTCTTTAAAGATTCACTCCGGTGTTCTTTTAAAACTCTATTAAGTGTTCCACAAATTTGAAATTAATTATTAGTTAATAAAATTTTAATTTAATTTATATTATTATGAAATAATAATAAGATTTTACCATGTGTTCGATTGAGTGTTTCATTAATTATTTTAAAATAAAATCTAATAAAAAAAAATTAAGGTTCAACTATTCAACGTGTTCAACTAAGTGTTCTTCTAAAATTTTCTTAAGTGTTTCGCTTCTTAAATTTTAAATTAGATTCTTTTAAGCTCTTTTTAAGTGTTCTTTAAAGATTCACTCCGGTGTTCTTTTAAAATTCTATTAAGTGTTCCACAAATTTGATATTAATTATTAGTTAAATAAAATTTAATTTAATTAATATTATTATAAAATAATAATGAGATTTTACCATGTGTTCTATTGAGTGTTTCATTAATTATTTTAAGATAAAAATCTAATAAAAAAATTTAAGATTCAACTATTCAACGTGTTCATCTAAGTGTTCTTCTAAAATTCTCTTAAGTGTTTCGTTTCTTAAATTTTAAATTAGATTCTCTTAAGCTTTTTTTAAGTTTTCATTAAAGATTAATATTTATTAAGTGTTCAAGTGTAATCATATTTATTTTAATAAAATTTATTGAAAATTTCATTATTTATTTTAAAATAAAATTCAATATTTTTTTTATAAAACCGGCATTAAAATTATGCTAAGTGTTTTTTGACAATTTGAATTAAACAAGTATATTATTTATGTTATGTTCAATCAAGGAATCAGGAATCGATGGAATATTTGAATTTTAAAAAGGTTACCAAATATACAAGCACATGAGAGTCCGCCGATCCTAGCCCTTTCTTTTTCCTCCCTTCAAATAATTAACAAAACATCTAAGAGAATACATAATAGTTCTATATATTCTTTTTAAAATAATTACACATTTTTTTTAAATTTAAGTTACATATAAAAATATTATGTAATACATCAAGATTCTTTTCGTGTTCTCAATCAATGAAATCTAAATAAAACTAAAAAACACATAAGAAAATTTTGGTATATTAAATAATATTTTTTATATACTTATTTTTTAAAAAGAAAAATTATACATTTCTTTTAAAATTAAGCTACATGTAGAAATATTATAAAATGCACCAAGATTCTCTTGCGTGTTTCAAATCAATAAATCAATTTATTTACTTTTATTATCTTTTTGAGATTTTTCGAGAATTGTATTAAAAGACATGCTATAAAAATTGTATTATTTAAAAATTTTCTCAAATGCTGAATAAATTATTTATGGTGCTCTACTTGTACATAACTATACCGAAACTTATTTTGTACCAATAAAATATTTAGTAGAATTTAAATGTAAATATCTAATTAAAATTTTAAAATAATGAACAAAACATCTAAGAGAATCTTGGTGTATTACATAATATTTTTATATATTTATTTTTAAAAAAACCAAACATTTCTATTAAAATTAAGTTACATATAAAATTATCATCTAAATGTATCAATTTATTTCCTTTTGTTATCCTTTTGAAATTCTTTCAAGAATTGTTATAAAAGGCAAGCATTAAAAAATTTTGAATTATAATTCGAAAAATACAGTAAAACCTCGATAAATGAATACCTTTGGGACCAAAAAAAAATATTCATTTGGCGAGATTATTTATTTATCGATTAATGAATATAATATTATTTATCGATAAATGAATAATAATTCATTTAGATGATATTTTTAAACTTTTTCGCCACTGCAAAATTCGATCAGAAGAAGTTGATGTTCCTGAAGTAGAAGATGGTCGGCTAGAGCAAGATCCAAGATTTAACTAAACTCCTTTCAAAATTGAGCTATGGAAATGTGATGGATGTTGAACATCTTCTGAACTATCCTGTAGAAGATAATGTGATTATGGAATCTCCTGAAGAGGATAATGCGGTTATGGAATCTCCTACGGACGAAGAAATCATTAAAGCTGTACTAAATGATGAGGCAAATAATCCCGAACTCGATGATAGTATCATTATACCACAAGTGTCCTCAAGAGAAGCTTTTTAAGCTGTTGTCACTATACAAAATTACATGCTGCAACATGATCAAAATATTCCAGAAGTGGTGCATGCTTTACACAAAATCAAGGATCATATGCATTTTGAGGGAGGAAAGAAACAATCAATTTTGGAGGCATTTTTCGAAAAAATATAACTTATTAATGTGTTTGAAAATTAGTCATTGGATGAAATGTATTCATGATATATTATATAAATAAAAATATATTATTTGAAATATAGTGATTATTCATTTATATTTACATAGGGCCTATAAAAACTTCATTTGTATTTATTCATTAATGCATTAAGCGAGGTTATTCGTTAAGCCCATTGTACCAAGTTGGGACCGAAGAAATTTATTCATTAGACGAGGTTATTCATTTATCGAACATTCATTTATCGAGATTCTACTGTATTCTTAAATATTCCACGAATTATTTATAACGTTGTACTTATACATAACTATATTCGAAACTTATTTTGATGAATAAAATAAGCAAAAGAAGCTCAATTTTTTTTTTTTTACATTTGTGGTCTTTTTAGCTTTCCTTAAAAATATTCTTTGAGAGATTCCTTCAATATTATTTTTCAATTTAATATTTTCTGAGAACGTTATCAGTTGTAGTATTCTCTTTAATCTTTTAAAATAATAATTTCATGTTATGGAATCTTTTTAAGTTATTTATAGAAGTACATGAAAATAAAGACGATAGTTTAAAGTTGTTACAACTAAAATTTCTTACGTGTTTAAGCACAACATTTTTTAGTAAAATGTTACTAACATTAACTACCAATAATATTTTTTAACTTTAAAAAAAACTACCATTTTAAAAGGAAAATCTTTAATATACATTATACTATACTAGTACGTGTTCTTTAATAATAGGGAAATGCTATGTTCCCCAAATTTTTGTCCCAAATTTTTTTCCCAAATGACATGGCATGATGAATAAATAGTAACTTTCCTAATAATAATAATGACACTGCGTGTATACATATGCGCCCACAAATTAAAACTCTCAACTTGTCATGTCATGTCATTTGGTAAAATATTTTGGGAATTTTTTGGGGAACCTAGCACTACTCTAATAATATTTAAAAATGTGTAGAACACCAATTGTTCTTCTATTTTACCTCACGTACTAAAGTTAGAATACCAATTAGATTTATTCTAAAACGCTAATTTGTCGCACTATATTTTAGCCTTACAACAAAAAAATTGCAAAATAATTAATAAGATTCACCTTCATTTAAGTCGTACAAGTCTTAAATTTTTTTGTAAAATCCAAAGAATATTTAATTAGTATCGAGTCAAACTTTAATAAACTCCTATTCTTGAAAATTACATACGAAAATAAGATGTTACCAAGAAATATGGAAATAATTTTGAAAATTTAAAGCTATTAAAAATATGCATCAATCTGGCAATTTGATTTAGGAAAATGCTAGGTACCCCAAATTGGTATCCAAAAAATTTCTCAAATGTCAAGTGTAGCAATTTAATTGGTTGTAATAATAGTGGACCCCCTGCATTCACACCAACCACCCAATCAAAAAATTTCACCATGTCATGTAAGCATTGCCACATCATTTGGGAGTAATATTTGGGTACCAATTTGGGGTACCTAGCATTACTAAACACAAATGGTAATTAAATATGTTAATAAACAAAACTTGCTGTTAATAGTAATTTTAAGTGATTGAACCTAATATTTTGTTAATGGCAATTTTAAGTGATTAAATCAAATATTAATCTCATTGATGGATTCCATATATATATATTAATTGCTAATTGATTTGCTTGTTTTTTATTTTCCGATTATGTCCTTTTGAAATAAACATGGAATTATTTTGAATTAATAACTGAATATTTAAAACCATCAGATCAAAAACAAATCAATGGATGTAGATCTGGTCTCTCGATTTTCTCATGTAAGAGGGTTCTCCGTCGAGCATGAGCCTATATATATATATAGCATAACCACGTAGCTCCTTTTTGCATTATAAGCATAACCAAATGCCTTGTATTAGATAACAGAAATGTTAAATAGCCTAAATTCATTTAAATTCCCGAGCTTTGGCACTTCTATAATTTTATACTATAATTTGACATTTTGTATTTTTCCGACTATAGTCTCGATTTCTTCCGATCTTCTAACTGAGATAATGTACCTATACACCTATATTGTCACTTAGAATTATATTCCTTTTGTTTCTTTTGATGGTAATGTTAATGAAGATCTTTTCTCTATCATGTTGATACTTAGTACACCGGTTTGATTCACAAGTGACTAACAATGATTGGAATCTTCATTTTGGTATACATTTTTCAAGAATCAAATTCGTCATTGGTTCATTAACTATGATTTTGGAGTGTCCCTCTAACTAGTATTGTGATTAAGAATATTTTCAGCTTTTTATTCTTCAAGCCACAACTTATATGATAATCATTCCCTTTACATTATTAATACTTTGTGTACTACTCTGGTTCACAAGTGACTAACAAGATTATGATCTTCATTCCTGAATACTCTGACACTTAACCACTTACACCAACCTTATCTTACTTTAAACACTGATTACTAATAAATAATGTACGTTCACTGAAATCTTCTCTAGTACTTTAGACAAAATCTCATTGTTACTATAATCTTGAATACTTCAATCTCTGTTCTTCACTAGCGCTTGAACATATAAATGAACTTCTTCACTAACTTCAAGACTACAACTGTCTTCTTTAACCTTTGTCTTTACCGTGTCTTCAACTCTTTCAAATTCCCATGTTCAAACACTATCTATGATATAATCAATGCAAATACACTGAAATTTTCTAGTGACACTTATACTGAATCACATCAACATCTTGGCAAAAGAACAATCTTTGCAATAGAACACGTTATTGAATTTACACCTCCAACAAAAATACCTTAACGAATCTTGATTTCTTGACGAATCTATAATGTTGTTTTATATAAACAAAAGATTGTTTGTTGTAGTTCTTCATAGTTGATTAGTGTTATCTATATCACTCACACATATAATTCATCAAAACATCAATATTATAATGGGTTATATATATATATATGCTTCCGTTTTGGATTTCAGTAAGAAACTAGTACCTTAGAGTCTCTATCGTTCTATCCATTATCAATAGGTTACAAGACTGTTCTGAATCGTAGAAGTATACTGCATAATCATATATATCATTGTAACATAATATTTTAGATAAGATATTCATTTTCATAACTAGGAAGATTCAGTTCTTCAACTAGATAACGTGTTTGACGTTGTTTTTTTTTTTTTGAAATTTTAATACACCATATAATACTTGTAAATGGATTTAAATGGTTTTCATCTAACAAGATAATTACACTAATGCCATTATCCACATAATTATAAAATACATTTAAAATCTAATTAATGGATGGTTAGGATTCAGTCCCTTGGGTCTCTTGATAAAAAGTTTCTTTCTGGAACCTTATCAAAAATATAGTATAACTGAAGTGTCAAACTATGAATAACATATGATAATATATGTAAAAATGTTTATAATTAAATTTAAAAAGCAAAAAAAAAAAAGAATTAAAGAAAAAGATGAAGAAATAGATAATGGAGTAAAATAATTATTGATTATGAGGGGAAATTTTTAAGTCAAGAGTGATTTTGTTTGTTTCAAGTTTCAACATTAGTAATTAAGGCATAAGGTAATTAATGCTCAGTGGAAGGAAAAGTCTAAAAAGACCCACGTGACAATTTGTTGACGTCAGTTGTCAGTTCTTTAGTATTAATATTGATGTGTGTATCAGTTTTTGAGTAATTGGTGATGTGGAACGACCTAATTGGTCGATTTGAGCTCACAAAAAAATGTTGTATCGGTTTCAGAGGTTTAATTTGGGCTCTTCATTTTTTTCCTAGAGCAATCTTGATCGTTCATAGCTAAATAAATAAAAACATATATACATATCTATATATATACATATATATATACTCACTTTATCCAAAAACTAAAAAAACATAAACAATTATAGCTTTCTCTATCTCGCCATTTCACCCAAACTTGAGCCTCAATCTTATTTTCCCAATTCTGGCCAAAACATGAATTTGATAGTAAAATTGATCTAATATTATTACCTGTAACATCGATTCATCTTATCTAAACCCTCGATTCATATATTCTATTAGTAAAATCCTAATCAACTTGTATGTAAACGATTTATTATAGTTATGAGTGCTTAATCATCTGAGTGAGGACGCGTCCTCGACCTAGACTCACCAGAGGTACTTGAGGGAATTTGATGGATACGAGGGGATCTTCCACCTAAGGGCGTGCCCTGATGACGGGGGCGCTCATTTCCTTGATACCAATCCATTCTTCTATCACCGTTATCACGGTTTCCTCTTGCTCCAGTATTGTCATGATGAAGAGCTTGTTTAGATCCAAGGGGCCACGACCTGTTGTGAACAGGGGGCGCGCGCTGTGGATTATTATTGCGAGCAAGAGATCGCTCATGTTCAAGAGGCCTCGACCTGTTGTCAGGGGGCGCGCGCTGTGAATCATGGCTATGTGGAAGGGCTCGCTCATGTCCAAGGGGCCTCGACCTATTGTCAGGGGGCGCGCGCTGTGAATCATGGGGCCGCGATTCCAAATACTTTTTTTTCTTCTGTTGCTCAAGGAGTACCATCCTCAAATCGTCATCACTAAGCCTTATGTTAGATATTGATTCAAGTGATGATCAGGATCTGGGCGTTACTGATCAGATACTGATGCTGACGTCATCAGTAACACATCGTCAGTATTTGAGTAGATCAGGATTACATGCAGATTTACGTTAGTCCAGAGATTATGGGAAGATTGATTTGTCGGTTCCTAAATTATAGGAAGGCAGCTATCATACAAGATATGCATTCAGAGATATATGTAATTGATTTAGAATATCTTGTAATTTATAGTGTAACTGTGTATGCTATATAAACACAGTTTAGGTTTTACATTATAGGAATCGCTTACACGAGTTATCTTGTAACCTAGCAGCTCTTAAGAACATAAGAATTTCTTAAGAGAGTTTTGTAACAGTTTTATATCAGAATTAATAAAGCTATTATTGATTCATACTTGTGTTATTTCAGTTTAATCGAAAATCTTATACAATTGTATTCAACCCCCCTTCTACAATTGTTATTTACTGGGCAACACCTTATTCCAAGGCGTTCTTTCAAGCTGGCATAATCTCTCCTCTCTCTAGCCATCTGCTCCTCATCCATTTGAATCTCACCAAGAGTGCGCCCTGAACGGTGAGGATGAGGGCGCGCCCTCTCTTGAGGATTCGACAACCTGCGCTCAGAATTATCTTCACTAGGATATTCAACAATAGGATCAGAATAGTCTAACCTTCTAGGAGTGACCAGCTGAAACCTCTTTTCCTGATTTTCCTCCCTACTTCGGGAATCTTCCTCGATCTGAGGGGATTTTCCTGATCGACGATGATTTCGTGGGATACTCTGAGATTTTCTCCTTAATCCCTGATTTTCATCCACAGAACTCAATCTCGCTCTGAAATTATTTAGGGCATCTCCCATTCGGTATAGTTGTTCCATTAACGCCGCGTTACTGATTAAAACAGGCGGCTGTCCTCCAACTGTGACCGGAGTTTCATGATTGCGCGGAGGAACAGGGATCTCCTCCGGAACGTAGGCTTCATGGTGGGTTGGATTACCCCCATGCTATCTTCAGAATCATACTCCTCTTCTCCATGAGAACCTCTGCCATGATTGTGAGACATCTTTCCCTCCTAAGATGAAAAAGCTCAAGTACTCAAAGATGCAAAGGTAAAAAATATTTTGCATAACAGTCTTGATAATGTCATATCAAACAGGGTATTAGCATGCAAGACTGCAAAGGAAATTTGGGATACTTTGGAAACTCAATGCCAAGGTACTGAATCTATCAAAAGAAACAGAAGGGCTCTGCTGATTCAGGAGTATGAGCAGTTCGATGCTAAATTTGATGAAAGCCTTACTGATATGTATGATAGATTTTTGACATTACTGAACAATCTATCACTAGTTGGCAAAGAGTATGATCCAGGGGACTCAAACACCAAGTTTCTCAGAGCTCTAACTGAGGAGTGGGATACTCAAGCTTCAATCATAAGGCATCAATATGATTTGAAGATGCTGTCTCTTGATGAAGTCTATGGGATGTTAAGAACCCATGATCTTGAGGTTCAATAGAGGAAGAACAAGAAAAATGTCAAAGCAAAATCCGTTGCTTTGAATGCTGAATCAAAATCAAAGGGAAAAGTTGAGGAGGTTTCTAGCAGAAAGAGTAGAGTGGAAGAGTTAATTCCTGATGACTCATCATCAGATACTGATACTGAGTCTGATCCTGATACTGATGATGACTCTACTGATTCTGATATAATGGAAATGGTTGCTATGATAGTCAAGGGCTTCAAGAAGATGAAGTTCAGAAAGGCTAGGAAGCAAGGAAAATTTCAGAAGAGAACCTTCAATGCTGACAAAGACAGGTACAAGAAGAAAGAAGATAAAAGCAGCAAATTTGACAAGTCAAAAATCAGATGCTATAACTGTGATGGAATGGGTCACTTTGCAACTGAGTGCAAGAAGACCAAAACCAAAGATCTTATTTCTTCAAGCAAGGATTGGATGGACTCATCATCTGACTCTGAAGAAGAGAAAGTGAATTATGCTTTGATGGCCAAAACTGATGAGACTTTCGCTGGTGAAAATAAGGTATCTGAAATTTTGTTTGATTTTGATACTAATAATGTCTCTGAGCTAAGATCTTTTTTAAAATCTCTGCATATTAGTTTTAGAAGTCAATCTATTGAAAATACAAGAATAAAATCTGAAATGGCAGAGGTTGTTAAGAGAAATGATCATCTAGAAGCTGAGTTAATTTTCTTGCAGGAAGTTCAAGCAGAATGTGATAATGCTAAACACATGAAACTTGAAACAGAGTTTAAATGTAATGAACTTGAAATGCAACTTAAAGAGGCAAATGAAAAACTCAGAACCTGGACACATTCTGGACCAAAAACTCATGAAATTATTATTGATAAAAACTAGAAAGAGTGTCTAGGTTATAAGCCAGAGAATGAGAAAAAGGACAAAGAAAAGGTTGTTTCATCTAATCCAGGAAGAGTTATAGTTGATGACTCAACAAATCCAAAAACCTACAGATATGTCATAGACAGTACTAAAACCAAATTAAAACCTGTTAATTATGTGTATCCAGAAAATCCCAAATCTACTTCAGAAAAGGGATCCACTTCTACACATCATTCTGAGACTAGGACTGTCAAAAACAAGAATGTAGGTCTTCTATCTAAGAAACAAATAAGGGATAGAATCTGTGATGCAATAGATAGGAAGAGAGTTCCAACTGTCAAAAGGAACAGGAATGGTAAAGTTGGAATAAACAAGGAGAATAATTATAAGTATATTCCAAATGCACCAAGGAAAGTATGCTTTAACTGTGGTAACTCTAATCATCTTGCTATTGATTGCAGGAGGAGTAAAAAGAAGGCTACTGTAGTTCCTAAGTCTGACATTAGGAATAAATCAGTATTTTATCAATCACAGAATCCTTGTTTCCATTGTGGCAGTGAATGGCATTCAATTTATACATGTGAAGAATACCATTAATTTGTACTATAATTATTATGAGCCTTTGCCTAAGTTCAATAAAAGTGCAAATTTTGGAAAAACAAAGAACTTGAACTCTAAGCATGCATCTGTTAAGAAAAAGACTAATTCTGATGGACCCAATCCTGATGAAGGTGTCTTTACAAGAAAATCTTCTGCTGCTAAAAATGTTAAGTTGCATGAAAAGAGAACCCAACAAGTGTGGGTTCTTAAGAATTCTACCTGAGTTCTTTGTTATTCTGATTGCAGGGTAAAAAGAAAAATGTGTTAGTCATGGATAGTGGATGCTCTGTGCACATGACTGGAGACAAAACCCTGCTATCAGAATTTGAGGAGAAGGCTGGCCCAACTGTGTCTTATGGAGATGGCAACATTGGACAAACTTTGGGATATGGCAGTATTGTAATTGGAAATGTCATCATTAAAAAAGTAGCTCTGGTGAAAGGACTCAAGCACAATCTGTTAAGTGTTAGTCAAATCACAGACAAAGGTTATCGTGTCAATTTCAATGATACTCATTTTGAAGTTATCAGCAAATCTTCAGGGAAGGTTGCATTAACTGGTCAAAGACATGGTAACATTTATGAAGCCAACATTCACACCAATACTGATAATCCAACTACATGCCTCATCAGTAAAGCTTCTGTAGATGAAAGTTGGAATTGGCATAAGAAGCTTTCTCATCTCAACTTCAACAATATAAATGAGTTGGTTAAGAAAGACTTGGTAAGAGGATTACCAAAGGCACTGTATACTCCTGATGGACTCTGTGATGCTTGTTAGAAGGCTAAACAGAGAAGGACATCATTCAAGAGTAAATCTGAATCCTCAATTGATGAACCATATCACATGCTTCACCTTGACTTGTTTGGACCAGTGAATATTATGTCCATCAGTAAGAAAAGGTATACTCTAGTCATTGTTGATGAATATACTAGATTTACCTGGGTTTATTTTCTGCACAGAAAAGATGAAACTGCTGAAATACTGCTGGACCATGTGAGGCTTATTGAAACTGGCACAAAATACAAAGTCAAGATCCTGAGAAGTGATAATGGGACTGAATTCAAGAATTCAACAATGGAAGAGTTCTGCAAATACAAAGGAATAGTTCAACAATTCTCTGCTCCTGGCACACCTCAGCAAAATGGAGTAGTTGAAAGAAAGAACAGGACTCTTATTGAAGCTGGCAGAACTATGTTAGAGGAAGCTAAACTACCTACATATTTCTGGGTAGAAGCAGTCAACACGGCATGCTACACTCAGAAAATCACCTTAATCAACAGACATGGTGTAACTCCTTATCAGATGATCAAGGAAAAGAAGCCAAGTTTGAAGCATTTACATGTGTTTGGCTGCAAGTGCTTTGTTCTAAGACCTCATCCTGAGTAGTTAGGAAAATTTGAGACTAAAGCAGATGAGGGAGTCTTTATTGGCTATCCAACAACAAGAGCCTTTAAAATCTACAATCTAAGAACAAAGACAGTCATGGAGTCTATTAATGTATCTTTTGATGATAAAAGGATAACAGGAATAACAGAAGACTCTCATGATAGTTTGATCTTTGCAAATGAAGCTACCAAGAATTCTGATGAAGTCATGTTAGATACTGATACTCTGTCAGATCCTGACGATCGATCAATTCCTGATCGAACACCAGTTACTGATGATGACTCAAATAATGAAAATGTTGAGGGGGAGTAAGAGCAAGACATCGCCAGTACTGATACAACTTCAACATCAAGTAGAGACTCATCAGAAACAGATTCAAGTGACAATCCTGATAGTATATCAGGGAGAGATAACACTATCTCAGGGGGAGCTTCTAGCAATTCTAGTTCTTTTGAAGATAACACCAATCTAGGGGGAGCATCCAGTTCAAGAAATGACTTACCATCAGCAAGGAAATGGACTAAAAGCCATACTCCTGATTTAATTATTGGGAATCCTGAATCAGGTGTTAAGACAAGAAGTGCAACTCAGAATGAATGTTTATATAATAACTTTCTGTCAAAGGAGGAGCCTAAGAAAGTTGAAGATGCACTT
Organism: Kitagawia praeruptora; assembly: GCA_037693485.1. Lineage (NCBI taxonomy): Eukaryota > Viridiplantae > Streptophyta > Magnoliopsida > Apiales > Apiaceae > Kitagawia > Kitagawia praeruptora. The sequence continues at coordinate 136,146,501 of CM075351.1, read as the reverse complement.
AAGGATGCTGATTGGGTGACAACTATGCAAGAAGAACTGAATGAGTTTGAAAGAAATGAAGTTTGGAAACTAGTACCAAGGCCCAAGGGTAGGTCTATTGTTGGTACAAAGTGGGTATTCAGAAACAAGACAGATTCAGACGGCACAATTGTGAGGAACAAAGCAAGGCTAGTAGCAAAGGGGTATTCTCAACAGGAAGGAATAGATTATGATGAGACTTTTGCTCCTGTTGCAAGACTAGAAGCCACCAGAATTTTTCTGGCATATGCAGCCCACAAGAAGTTCAAAGTATTCCAGATGGATGTAAAAAGTGCATTCCTCAATGGAGAATTGGAAGAGGAGGTATATGTTGAGCAACCTCCTGGCTTCATTGATCCCAAATATCCAGATCATGTCTATAGACTGGATAAAGCACTTTATGGACTAAAGAAAGCTCCAAGAGCCTGGTATGAAACCCTAGCTCAATTCTTACTGGAAAGTGGATTCAATAGAGGTACAATTGATAAAACCTTGTTTTATTTGAATCATGGTAAGGATTTGCTGTTAGTTCAAATATATGTTGATGATATCATTTTTGGGTCAACTAACTCTAAGCTGTGTGAGAAGTTTTCAAAGCTAATGCAGTCTAGATATCAAATGAGCATGATGGGAGAAATGAGCTATTTATTAGGCTTGCAAGTTAAACAGACTGATGATGGGATTTTTATCAATCAGTCAAAATATACAAATAATTTACTAAAAAGGTTTAACATGCAAGATAGCTCTACAGCTTCAACTCCTATAGCTACAGCTACAAAGCTTGATCCTGATCAAGGAACTGAGGTAGATGTAACCAACTATAGAGGGATGATTGGCTCACTCTTATATCTAACTGCTAGCAGACCAGATATCATGTATGCAACCTGTCTATGTGCAAGATTTCAAGCAAATCCCAAGGAACCACATCTCATTGCAGTGAAAAGGATTTTCAGATATCTTAAGGGCACTTCTTCTCTTGGCCTTTGGTATGCTAGAGAATCATACTTTAATTTATGTGGTTACTCAGATGCTGATTTTGCAGGATGCAAAATAGACAGGAAAAGTACTTCAGACAGTTGTCAGTTTCTTGGAGGAAGACTAGTTTCTTGGTTTATTAAAAAGCAAAAGTCTATCTCCACATCAACTGCAGAAGCTGAGTACATTGCTGTTGGAAGTTGTTGTGCTTAGATAATGTGGATGAGAAATCAGCTAATGGACTATGGTTTGTCATTTTCAAAAATACCTATTTATTGTGATAACCAAAGTGCTATTGCCATGACAGGAAATCCAGTTCAACATTCTCTTACAAAGCACATCAGTATCAGGTATCACTTCATAAGAGAACAAGTACTGGAAGGAATAATTGAACTTTATTTTGTTCCTACTGATCAACAGTTAGCTGATATATTCACCAAGCCACTATCTGAGACTACTTTTACAAAGTTGGTGAACGAACTTGGAATGGTAAACTATGGTAGTTCTTGAGAAAGAAGTCATCAGATACTGACGACTTGCAAATACTGATGGAAAGTCAATCCTGACAGTGGTCAACATCGAATCCTGACGCGACGGTTCGATTATCAGTATTATGTTCAGATTCTAACTGTCTTTGTTTTATGTCAATTTCCTGATTAAAACTATGATTAATGTTATTGAACTCCTGATAATGTGATCACTTTAATTAGTCCTCATATTTATTTCTCAGATTATATCTCAGTTCATAACATGATAAATCAGGAATACATTGAGTAGAATAGAGAAACTGAATTTTTTCATTGATAATAAGAAAGAGATTACATTCAAAGATTACATCTTTTTGTTCTCTATCTACTAATCTATTCAACAGAAAATAAAGTCCAAACCACTCCATTGTTAGTAGCCATCCCAGATCCCATCTTTGCCACTTTGTTTGGGTGGAGGTTGACAGGGATAAGGTTATTTTTGGTGACATATTCATTAACAATGGTTGATGGAGTTGGATGAGGATGCCTTAGATGAAAGCCATGCTAATGTTGCTTGAAGGGCAGCATCGATGTCAATCACTTTTGCAGGTTTTTCCTTCTCGATTTCCTCGAGACCTGCATCCATCTGCAACCAGAGAGTCTCAAGTTATCTTTCCCAGTTAAAAGTATCAAACTCTTCACGAGTATAACTGAAGATATCTCTTTTCTCGACGAGATGAAGATTCTTTTCTATGATGGTAAGCTTTGCCATATCTGTACTGAGAAACTTTGCAAGAAAAGCTTTTGGTTTGCAGAAGAGAAGAAGCAGGAGAAGAGTTAAAAAGTAAGTGGCTGTCTCTGAAAAGCCAAAGAAAAGAAGAAGATTAATCAACAAAGGCAAATTTGTTGTTCCTACAGAATTACAGAATCTTACTGATGCTATGGAGAGCAATCCTGATGTATCTACTAATCCAGATGGATCATCAGTTCCTGACACTACTGTCAATCCTGACATCTTTACACCTAATAATTCACCTGTGAAGACTATTGAGATCTCTGATTCTCCAGCACCTGTATCTCCAAAGAAAAGAATTATTGAGATATATGTTGATCAAGTAAATGCTATTGCTGCTCAGTTGGGTTTCAAACCTTCACTACTTGAAAAGAAAACTGCTGAAGCAAATGTCTTTCATAGACAGAAGAAATAGAGGACTACTATGTCACCTCTGAAAGGATCAAGCCCACAAGAACATGAACTTCAAAGGAGTTCAGCAGCTATTGCAAATCCAGTCACACAAGAACCACCTACTCAAAGTGTGGGTGCAGACATTTCTGAAGGAATAGTCCCACAAGAACCACTTTCTCAAAGGGAAGGTGAAGACAAGAATATTCCAGCCCCACAAGAACCATCTTCACAAAGTGAAGATGCTGGCAAAATCACATCAGCAGGGGAGTTTCCTGACAATGCTCAAGGGGCTTCTGAAATTGAATTTGAACTAGCTAAAAGTCTGGCAGATAAAGCTGCTCATGATTTGCACATTGCTGAATGTGATGAAGTGATCGCTGACACTGCATTTGAGGGAAGCACACAAGAACCTTTGACTCAAAGTGTTGAAGAAGCTTCACAACCTCAGACTACACAAGAACCATCAGTAGTTGATACTGATGCAAGTCATGCTTTAGTTGCAGTTGTCAATCCTGATGTAAGTACTACTGATCCACTTATTCCATTACTTATTGAGCCAATTTCTGCAAGGCCAATGGATTCTTTAACTACTTCGTCAGGTAACATCTCTATCTCTACTTCCTTTACTACTGATAGTATGATTATAGATAGACCTGATATAAGGGATACCTCTATTTGTATGACTTCAGACCACTCTTCTCAGCCATCTCTTATTTCTTCACATTTAATGAGTCAGAGCCTTTCTTGTGAGAATGAGAGTGAACATTTAGAGAAAAAGAAGAGTGATGAGAGGCAGTCTCCTGAACTGGCAAAAGGAGAGGTAGAACAGAGTGAGAAGTTGTTAACTTCTAGTGAGGTAGCAGTTACTATTGACAGTAACTTAGGTAACACTGTGAGAAGTGATGAGATCACTTTAAAAGAAATGAGAGATTTAGGAAATGTTACTATTCTGTCTGCAGGTCATCAGGATTCACCAGCTGCATCTACTGGTGAATTAAAATTGAAAGGTGTTATGCATTCTGATGAGAATGTTGATGATAGGATTCTGACAAATAAATCTGGTTCAAATTCAGATGATGATCCTGATAATCCTGAAGCAATTCAAATGCAGGCAGCAATAAAAACATGTCTACTATCTACTTATGGGTCTTCGAGTAGATACATGCAGTCTGTTACTCAAGAAGAGTTCAGAGGGGAGTACAGTTCCATACTTCCTCCTGATACTCAAGCTGCAAGGGGATATGAATGGGATACTGAATGGAATCAGCCGAATGCTGAGATGAATTTTCAAAATGCTCTTTTTCATTCTGGTCATATTGCCACGAGGATGCCTACTTCTGAACTTAAGGCTCTTCTCAAGACTAATGCTCTTCTAGCAAAGGGATTGAAGAGTGAGATTGACTCTATGAAGGATGTTACTGATAAATTTCAAGCGGGTATTCAAACAACTGTTTCCATATCTGCTACTGCTTCTCAAGCACGTCTTCTTGCTGATGATGTTAAAGCACTTGAAAAGAAGATGGATTCCAGAATGACTATCTTGGAATCAAAAGTTAATAATATTGATGAAACACTCAAGCTTATCTTGTCTTTCTTCATTGAAGAAGATGCCGATGTCAAAAAGGGGGAGAAGATAGTCAAAACAAAATGCTCACCTAATCCAGTTGTACAAAAGGATGATGATAATTTTGGAAATGATGGTGGTGCTAAGTCACATAAAGTTGAAACCTCTGATGCTGCTTTAGTAACAAAGCGAAGTCAATCTAATACTCAAACTAGGCAGTCAACTCATGTTTCTAGATCTGGTAAGAAGACAGTGACAACAATGGTACAATCTCAGAGTCCAAAAGAAGAATAGTTCGTGACACCTGGTCAAACTCTGTCAACCATTCCTGAGGATGATGTGTATGTGGAACAGGATGAAGATGCTGCTAATCTGTTTCATGAACTTGACACTGGGGATGGTCGTGTTCTTAAATTGTTTCATAAAGACAAAAGAGTTCAACAGTATCATGCTGAGAAGGCACTTATCTTAACCACTGGAGAGAATCCAAACATGACTACTGATGAGTTCTTAGAAGAACAGAACAGGATTCTTGAAGAGATTGCAAGACAAAATGAAGCTCCTGCTGCAAGAAGAGGAAGAGGTAGAGGAGGAAGATACAGAGGTAGAGGAAGATTACCTGCTCAAACAAGTACAAGGCAAACAAGATCTAGTGGAATCAAATTAAGAGATGTTTCTAAAAATGAAAAGAAGAAAACTCCACTATCTCTTGTACTGACTCCAAATAACAGATTCAATGCTCCTGAAGAAATTAAAGAGGAGATATTGCCTTTAAAAAGAAAGAGCAAGGTTGCTGTTCAAGCTACTGTATCTAATGAGAAGTCAGTTTTTGGTTCAATTCCTGATGTTATCTCTGATTCTGGAGAAGCTGAAGTTTTAAAAGAACTTAAGATTATGATTCTTAAGGTTGTGATTGAATTTCACAATATGGAAGTTATTGAAGATAAACTGAAGTATGAGCAAGAAAACTTCAGAAGATTTGAAAGAGAAAGTGAAATCAGAGCTAAAGCAAGAGAAGCAGAAAGGATAGCAACCAGAGATTACTTGAAAAATGTTCATAAATCTAACAGGAAGTTATGGTATGATAAAAGTAAATCTGTTCCTGAACATCAGCAGTATTATCCAACAGATGAGAAGAAGAAGAGTAAGAAAAAGGAGAAGAGTGAGTGTAATTATAGAAAACCAGTTGTTTTCAAGTCTGCTGGACTGATAACAGAGTTTTCTTTGATTAATGAATCTTTATTGATTGTTAAATCAAAGTCTAATGCATTTGTTGCTAAAAATCCACCAAAGTGGGTAAGTACGCAATCTGGTTTGAAGGGATTGGAACCTGGAACAAGAGGAGGTATTGGGTATAATAATGCACAGGTTGTTTTTATTTTACAAACTGATCAATATGCTCTAGTTGACAAGATTGGTGATGAGTTAACTGTTAATCATCTCTGGAAACTTGAAGCTGTTGCTATCATTGCTGATTGTCATGCAGGTGCTAAGAAAGTAGAAAAGATATTGTACTTCATGAAAGACAGAAATGTAAAGAAGATAGCTATTCATGAGTTGTTGTGCAAATCTGCAAAAGAGCTGAAATATGTTCTGTATCTGCTCAGAAGTAAAAGAATCAATGTTAAAGAAAGAGAAGTTTACTACAATTGGTTTGTTATGATTTACAGGACAATCAGACAGAGATTTATGGATGGAGGAACAAGGTATGATGGCAATTATATTCCTATGTACTTAAATTTAAGAGGCATAGAGGTTGAAATGAAGAAAGGTACTGCTGTTAGAGAAGAGTATCTGGGCATGGAACAATTGTCTCTTAATCCAGATGGGAAGGAGATCGCTTATGTGTTGCTAGGTGATTTAGATCTTCCAAGAAGCTCAATTCAGAATCTCAGGGCAGCTATCTATCAGATTAATGAGGAAGACGAAGAACTCAAAAATCTGAAGAAGAAACTGATTCAAAATCTTGAAAGCAAGGAAGAAGAATTGATATCTGACTTCTTGAAGATGAATCTGTTTTATCAAAGAATTTCTGAAACTGTTCCTGATGAATTTAGAAGGTATTTTGTTTTGAGTTTTTGACATCTTTGAATCAAGGAATTGTGCTTTGTTTCACAAAGAACAAATTGGGGGAGATTGTTAGATATTAATTCAAGTGATGATCAGGATCTGGGCGTTACTGATCAGATATTGATGCTAACGTCATCAGTAACACATCGTCAGTATTTGAGTAGATCAGGATTACATGCAGATTTACGTTAGTCCAGAGATTATGGGAAGATTGATTTATCGGTTCCTAAATTATAGGAAGGCAGCTATCATACAAGATATGCATTCAGAGATATATGTAATTGATTTAGAATATCTTGTAATTGATAGTGTAACTGTGTATGCTATATAAACACAGTTTAGGTTTTACATTATAGGAATCGCTTACACGAGTTATCTTGTAACCTAGCAGCTCTTAAGAACATAAGAATTTCTTAAGAGAGTTTTGTAACAGTTTTATATCAGAATTAATAAAGCTGTTATTGATTCATACTTGTGTTATTTCAGTTTAATCGAAAATCTTATACAATTGTATTCAACCCCCCTTCTACAATTGTTATTTACTGGGCAACACCTTATTCCAAGGCGTTCTTTCAAGCTGGCATAATCTCTCCTCTCTCTAGCCATCTGCTCCTCATCCATTTGAATCTCACCAAGAGTGCGCCCTGAACGGTGAGGATGAGGGCGCGCCCTCTCTTGAGGATTCGACAACCTGCGCTCAGAATTATCTTCACTAGGATATTCAACAATAGGATCAGAATAGTCTAACCTTCTAGGAGTGACCAGCTGAAACCTCTTTTCCTGATTTTCCTCCCTACTTCGGGAATCTTCCTCGATCTGAGGGGATTTTCCTGATCGACGATGATTTCGTGGGATACTCTGAGATTTTCTCCTTAATCCCTGATTTTCATCCACAGAACTCAATCTCGCTCTGAAATTATTTAGGGCATCTCCCATTCGGTATAGTTGTTCCATTAACGCCGCGTTACTGATTAAAACAGGCGGCTGTCCTCCAACTGTGACCGGAGTTTCATGATTGCGCGGAGGAACAGGGATCTCCTCCGGAACGTAGGCTTCATGGTGGGTTGGATTACCCCCATGCTATCTTCAGAATCATACTCCTCTTCTCCATGAGAACCTCTGCCATGATTGTGAGACATCTTTCCCTCCTAAGATGAAGATCTTGATTCCCCTCCTTCTAGCGCCAATTTGTTGACGGAGGAATTTGGTAACAAAATTCGAGGTACTTCGCCGGAAACAAGATCTACAGCGGTGGTTCTTTGCCGAGAAGAGTGGTGACTTGTGGTGGTTGTTTGTGATTGGTGGCTGAGATTGATAGGGTTAGTGGCGGCTATTCAGAGCTCTCAACTTCCAACCCCCCAATCGGCCTACGTACCCTAGTATTTATAGGGATCAAGCCATACGTAGTTCTTGGAAAGCAAGAAACCCAAATGGACTTGGATAACGGACCAGCTTCCGGAATGTTCTACTATGAGGCCTAACCACAAAGGCCCAAGGCTCACCCAAGATCTCAAGACTTCACGGATAAAGAAACTTCCCCCATCGAGGACTAGTCCTATCCGCTATCGCTATTTCTTGATTTCAAGGATGCAGGTATAGCCATGGTTACCCCAAGTGCAGAACGCATCCCTGTCCCTCGAATGAGAAGCACCCACCAGATAGCAGGACAGGTGATCTAGAGCTTTTGGGTGCAAAGTGCAGGATTACTCCGAAGTTCCCCAATGAGGACGCGCCCATTGGCTACAGGAACAGAGCTCCCAAAGCACACACCAGAAAGTCCCCTTCTTTCCACCTTAGGGCGCGCCCTTAGCGTCTAAGAAGGGTCCTTATATCCAGGCAAACCCCTGGAGGCCTTCTGCGATGGACATCCCCCTCCTGAGATACGACAGGAGGGAATTCTTCAATAGTCTTCATAAAATCAGTTAATTGAAATTTCTTGAAGCTTCTTCAACCTTGAGGGCGCGCCCTCCTTGTAAAGAAGGAGAGGGCGCGTCCTGTCTCCTTAATAGTTTATCAAAACCCTAATTTATCTAAGAAAACCCCAAATTAAAACTCAATATTGACCCGAACCCATCTTAAAAATACCTGGACCAAATTTTGGCTATAACAACTACCCCCCAATTTCACATGAAATTAAAAATAAAATGTGAAATTTCTCTAAAAAACTTTAAAATTTCTTTCAACACTCCCTCAAGGTGCGCCCTAACATGGGGTGCAACCTATGAATTTGAACCGCCTTGACAGTTGTCACCCACTATCTTCTACATTTCCTATAAATACCGACCCACCCCAATCATTTTTACATTTTACTTTCTCTCTCTCTCTCAAAAGTTCTCCACTGGCGATTTTCTTCTTCTCCGGCGAAAAACCGATCAAATCGGCCGTTTTCAGTACTTGTTTTCCAACCTACCTGTTCGAGAACTTCCAAGGTGCGTTTTCATATCTTTATTGTATGTTTTTATCATGTAATTTGGATGATATTGCCATATGACTGTTCAAGCTTCTCGTGTTCTTCACTCTTTACTGTATGTATATATGTATACATCATGCTTTGATCCGTTTTTTTACCCAATTCAAAAGTAGAAAAGTTGTTAGCTGACTTTTGTAATTTCAATAGGACAATCGTCTTATGGACGCGCCTTATTCTGAGGGTGCAGCTTTGAACTATTTTTTCATATATATTTTTTTATTCTTCGAACATAGATTTTAAGAGTGTAAACTTTCATGTCTCTCCGGATGTCATTTCACTAAATTTGATCAGGACGCGCCTTCACACATTTATACCCATCTTTTTTCAGCTGGAGAACGATGGCGCGTCCTCTCCTTTCCATCCCTTCAAAGAATTTAACAGAAGACTGGGCACATATTCACCCCCATCCATTTCATTTCCTCTAGAGCACCCTACATTTCGTTTCGTACCTCCTGAAGATATAACGCGCCTTATTTCTGACCTCGACACCATGTCCACCTCTTCTATTGACTCTCTCAACCATGTCCCTTCACGATCCACCCCTCAACCTATCATTGAAGATTGGATGGAAAATACTGAAATCGGGCAAACTTCCCATGATGGAAACAAAACTTTTCTTTCTATTGAAAATAATACTGATGAAGAAACCCATCATTCTTCTGAAGGCGCGTCCTTTACTGAGGGCGCTTCCTCAACTGAAGAGAATTTTCAAAAACCTTACTCTCTTCCTCCATCACCAATTCCTTATGTACACCCCTTGGTCAGAAAAAGCGAAATAGACCTTGATTGGAGCACCTACGAGGAAGAATTAACCGATGTAGAAAAGAATGCATTACGAAAGAAAGCTGGGAAGGTTGATTGTGCTGGTATGTCAAGCAAGGCTTCTGTAGAGGAAATCGAGTGGTGTATGAGATATTACAATATGAGTGGCATATGGGGACGCCCTCCTTCCATGATGCGTCCTCATATTTTTAACTATGACAAAGATTTTAGAATCCCTAGGATGGTTTTAACTCCTAAGCTAGTTGCTTTATGAGTGGGCGCGCCTTTACATCCGTATTATCAGAGAATCATTGAATGGTATAATGTGGTGCCATCCAATTATCTCCCAATAGTTATACCTTAGCCGCAGCACTTTGTATTCTCTACCATGATGCTAACCTTGACATGCCAACTATGGAAGAATTTAGCTATTTCTTTAGTATCCGTAAGTCAGGTAAGGGTTATTTCTATTTCGTGGTTAACAAAAAACACAATAAAAGAGGGTTCTCTGAAGGAAGAATTAGCAATGTCAAAAATTGGAAGGACCCCTTCTTCTATGTCTGGGATGTTGAGAGAGTAAAAACGTCCTTCAACTACGATCCAAGTAAGGGCGCGTCCTTTCTTACTTTTTTCTTGTTTTTAAATTTCTTCACCTTTCACTAAAACTTTTTCCTTGTACTTAGCTCGCAGAGTAGTTGATGATCTTGTGGGCGCGCCCTTGACGCGTGCCCAAGCTATACTAAATCTCCCCCCTGGGAGCTTTGATACGTCCCTCCTTGTCACAGAAGCTAACTTAAAGAGAGTTGGACTTCTTTCAAAAGAAGTTGGATCGATCATTCATTTTCAACGCTTTAGGAAGGGTATTCCCATAAAATCCTCGGCCATCACTTACTCAAAAGAGAACTTTGATAATCATAACACCTCCTATACCGAGGACGCAGCCCCCAGTGAGGGCGCGTCCTTTGATGCTGGTAGATCTTAACTGACTATTATAATTTTTACTCCTCTATTTTGTTTTGTAGTAATTTCATATCTGTCGTATTACTCATAATTGCTTTTTGTATTTTTAGATATGGCCGATTTGCCGAAGGGATTTGGAATTGACTTGGAAAATCCTATCGTGGTAAAGCCTGTAAAGGCGCGTCCTCCACGTAGGGAAACAAAGAAGGCACCCCCTACTATCAAGTCGCCAAAACGAAAAGCTACCAACCTGACACCAACTGATGAAGGCAAAGAGGACGCGTCCTCAAAACGCCCAAAAATCACCGAGCTTACTGACCCAACTGTGTAGACATTTCTTGGGGCTGCATCTTCTAAATTCTTCTCGGAGGAAGAGGTTAAAGGTTGGTCTTCTCGGTCTGATGAACATATTGAAATTGTTTTAATTTCTTCAGCCGCACAACTCCACTTTCATGCCAATCACATCAAGGAGTCAAATCAAAAGTTGAGGGCGCGTCTTAACGAACTAGACACTGAGAACAAGAAATTATCTAGACAACTAAAGGGAAAAGATGACCAGTTCAAGAAACTAAGGGAGGCAAAGGATTCCCAAATCGCCTGTCTCAACAACGAGCTATCCTCTGCCAAAGATCAGTATAAATCTCTCGTTGAATCTTCCAAAAAACTATAACTGGAAAAAGATGCCCTTGAGGAAGAAAAATTAAATGGCTGGGCTGCTGAGAGGAAAGACATTCAGAAAAAAAGCTTTTGCGAGAGGCTTCCGTAACTATGATTCAGGCTTCCTTGCAGTTGATCCCAATTATGACTTCTCAAAATTTGGACAGGAAACCGTTGACTGGATCGAGAATTTCAAAGCTGATGAAGCAGAGGAGATCTGAGCGAAGAGAGTTTCCCTCGGCCTTGAGCCAACTGAAATTGATGAGGATGCATCCATTGAGGGAACGCCCGTCCCTGAAGATAAAGTTCCCACTCCTGTTGAGGAACAAAATGGCAAGCCTGATGCTTCTCCTGCCAAATCTCCTGCTGTAAATTCTGAACAAGTGGAAAGTGCTGAAAATGTTCATAGCACTGGGAATGCCGAGAAAGTACTTTCCTCCAAGGACGCGTCCCCTGCAAAGGACGCGCCCTAGTAATCTTTTTTAATCGTTATTGAACTTTGGGTAATATTTTGAATTTGTCTGAGGCGCAGGCCCTCTGTAAAACCTTGCAATGTGTAATCTTTAATCTCTACATTTGATATTATAACTGCATAAATATCATTTTGCTATTACCTTGAATTGTCTTATTCTAATAGCCTTTGTGATAGGGCGCGTTTTCGATTGATGATATAACCTTTTAGGATGAAAATTAAGATTATTTTCCTTTTACACACATGAAAAAAATATGTTCTTGAAAATTTCTAAGTACTTTTCCATGTATGCAGCTAAGGACGCGTCCTGTTACTTGTATTTAGGGCGCGGCCTGAAGAGTTATGGTGCGGTCTCTCTTATTTTGACAGCCAGTATTCTTCTAATAATCTTTGAAAAATAAAAATTCTTGAAATTAACGAAATGATCTTCAGTAACCTTGAATTTCTTCAAAACTAGGGAAGGTGTATTACCCCCTAGCTAAGGAAAACAATTATTGAAAGATTTAAAAAAAACAACAAATGTCTCAACTAAATCTGAGGAAGGTGTATATGTACTACCCCCTAGACTAGGAGAATATTTTATTCATACTGGTCTATAACTTAAATATAAGTCTTCATAAAAATAGGGAATCAAGGCCACACCCTATTGATAATACTTCCTTAGATGCTCCGCGTTCCATGCTCTCGGGATTGTGTTGCCATCCAAATCTTCTAAGTGATAAGTACCTTCCCAAATAATGGACTTGATCTTGTAAGGTCCTTCACAGTTTGGACCAAAAACACCATGAGCTACAACCCTAGTATTTGGCATAATCTTTCGAAGTACCAAATCTCCTACCCTGAAAGGCTGAGTCTTCACCTTTTTGTTATAGTACCTCGCAGCTCTTTGTTGATAAGTTGCCAAACGCAGCTGTGAATTGACCCGTGCTTCTTCCACCAAATCAAGATTCAACCTTTGATTTACCATGTTTGCCTCTTCATCATAAAAATTCCTACGAAAAGAACCTGCCCCAATCTCCACAGGAACCATTGCTTCACATCCATATGATAACAAAAAGGGAGATTCACCAGTTGTGGACCTTGGAGTTGTATTATATGACCATAAAACCATGGGAAGCTCCTCGGGCCAATTACCCTTGCTTTCTTCTAACTTGGTCTTCAATGTATGCTTGATAATCTTGTTAATCGCTTCCGTCTGCCCATTGCTTTGAGGATGATAAACAGCAGCAAACTCCTTCTTTATGCCCAGATCATCACACAACTTCCGCAATTCCTTGCTATCAAACTGATTCCCATTATCTGACACAAGCTTATATGGAACTCCAAACCTACACACAATGGAGTTGAATACAAAATCTCTAATCTTCTTTGCAGTAATGGTAGCCAAAGGCATGGCTTCTTCCCACTTGGTGAAATAATCTACATCAACCACAGCATACCTAAGACTTCCTTTAGCCTTGGGGAGTTCTCCAATAAGATCTATCCCCCACATAGCGAACGGCCATGGACTCGTCATAGAGGTCAAAGTAGTGACAGGAATAGTTGAGTAGTTAGAAAATCGTTGACACTTATCACAAGCCTTGACAAATTCATAAGCATCCTTCTTCAAAGTAGGCCAATAATAACCTTGTCTCAACACCTTCATTGCCAAAGAACCACTCCCCGAGTGATTGCCACAAATCCCTTCATGAACCTCTCTGAGGATATAGTTACATTCATCTCCGTCTATACATTTGAGAAGTGGTTGATTAAAACCTCTCTTGTATAGAATCCCATCATACTCTACAAACCTAGCTGCTTGATACAGGAGTCGCCTTGTTTTGACCTTATCCATAGGCAAAGTTCCTTTTCGAACGTACTCTTGAATTGGTGTCATCCAAGTAACTTGAGGAATGTTTTCCACTTCCATAACCTCTACCTCCGGAATACTTGGCACTTCTTGAATCTGCAAGGGAACAGTTCCCAATAACATAGCATCTTTCTGGGATCCCAACTTGGCCAACACATCCGCATTGCAATTCTCATCCCGAGGAATGCAATTTAGTCTTACTTCACGAAACTTTGAAATCAAACGCCGACATGTAAAGCTCTGTCCTCGGACCTCTACATTGAAATCCTCCCTTAACCTGTCCGACTACCAACTCGGAATCACTCAATATCACCAAATTTACTACTTTCATCTCCAAAGCCATCTTCAACCCGTTAATCAAAGCTTCATATTCCGCATCATTATTAATTGCCTTGAACTTGAAGTGGATCGCACCCATGAGTTGATTTCCTTCAGGGGTAACCAAAACTATACCTGCACCTGCACCTCCATTATTTACATCTCCATCAACATGCAACTTCCACCAAGGCTGGGGAACATCCTCAAGAGGGCACGCCCTCTTAACAAGAACTTCTGGCTCCACCAGCACAAGCGACTTTCCTCATTTTCTGAGTCAAATTCCAAAATGAAATCGGCCAAGGCTTGACCCTTGATGGCAGATCTAGGAATATATTCCAAATCAAACTGGCTTAACTCAATGGCCCACTTCAACATCCTTCCTGAAGCTTCTGGTTTATGAGGAATTACCCTTAGTGGGTAGGATGTGCGAACTTCAATCCTATGCGCTTGAAAATAAGGCGTAGTTTCCTTGCGGCCAAAACCAATGCATAGACAATTTTTTCCATATTAGTATAACGAGTTTCTGCATCCAACAGCCGCTTGCTCGCATAATAAATGGGAGAATGATAATCCACTTCTTCTTTTACTAACACAGCACTCACAGAATATCCTGACACAGCCAAATACAAAACCAGAGTCTCTCCCTCGCTTGGCTTTGCCAATAGCGGTGGTTTTCCCATATGTTCCTTGATTTTCTGAAAGGCCTCCTCATACTCGGGAGTCCACACAAAGTCTCTTGCTACACCCTTGATGGCTTTGAAGAATTCTTTACACTTATCTGAAGACTTTGAGACAAAACGATTGAGAGCAGCTATCCTCCCTGTTAAACTTTGAACTTGCTTCACATTAGATGGAGATTTCATATCAAGCAGAGCTTCAATCTTTGCCGAATTTGCCTCGATTCCGCGATGATTGACAATAAATCCCAGAAACTTCCCAGATTCTACCCCGAAGACACATTTTTGGGGGTTTAGTTTCATCTTGAACTTTCTCAAAATTTCAAACATCTGTTCCAAATGTTTTACATGATCTTCAGCCCTTAAGGATTTTACAAGCATGTCATCCACATAAACCTCCATAGTCTTTCCGATAAGATCTTTAAACATCATATTCACTAGTCTTTGATAAGTCGCCCCAGCATTGTTCAGCCCAAATGGCATTCCAATATAGCAGTACAACCCCCTATCTGTGATAAAAGAGGTATGCTCCTGATCAGGTTCATACATAAGAATCTGGTTGTAACCGAAATAAGCATCCATGAAACTCAAAAGAGCATGACCAGCCGTAGCATCCACCAGTTGATCAATTCGAGGAAGAGGAAAACTATCCTTAGGGCAAGCCTTGTTCAAATCAGTAAAATCTACACACGTCCTCCATTTTCCGTTAGGCTTTTTAACCAGTACCGGATTGGCTAGCCAGTATGGATAATAAGACTCCTTGATCAAACCCACATCCAGAAGTCTATCAACTTCCTCCTTCAACGCCATAGCTTTCTCTCCACTTACAGGTCGACGTTTTTGGCAAATTCCCTTCTTGGTGGGATATATATTCAAATGGTGACACATAACCTTTAGATCAATTCCAACCATGTCTTCATGACTCCAAGCAAACACATCTAGATTATCTAACAGGAAATTGGTGAGCATTCCACGCAACTCAGGATTAAGCTAAGATCCGATCTTTAATAATTTACTTGAATCCTTTTCATCCACCGTGATCAAAATTATATCCTCTGCAGGACCAGTCTTCTCTACTGGTTGGGGTGTTCTAGGATCGAGATCAAAATCAAAACTCCGTGGATCCTCAATTGGTAACTCTTTCTTGAAGGGCGCGTCCTCTTTAAGAGGGAAGTCTTCCTCGACAAGGGCATGCACCAAACATTTAAGTAACATTCGGCTTCCCTCAACTTGCTCTCCTCTAATATTGATAGAAATCACATCCTCTAAATCTTCCTCAATTTCCTCAAGAATTCCTTCCTGCAAATCATCAAGTACGGAAGTGTTCTCGTTAGGGCGCGCCCTATTGAGGGGCGCAACCTCTTCTGGTTCTTGGACAAGATAGTGAACATTTACTTCCTCCGGTGTTATGCTCATGACTCCTGTATTACTTTCACAATGAGCACGTCCTCCATCTTGCTGTCTTCTAAACCCCTTGACCGCCTTGTGATAACAATCTCTGGAATCCTGCTGAGACCCTCTTACAGTTCCCACACCATTGGGTGTTGGGAATTTCATTGCAAGATGATAGATAGAGGTCACAACCTTCATTTCTTTTAACAGGGGACGTCCTACCAAAGCATTATGCGATGACTCCACGTTCAGAATCATGAAATCCATCATTTGAGTTACAGAAAGAACTCCTTCCCCAAGAGTTACAGGCAGCTTGATAGCTCCCATGACTTTTACCGACTCACCTGAAAACCCATAGATCCATCCATTGTCTTGAATCATATCTTTATCTTAGAGCCCCAGCTTCTTGTAAGTGCTGTAGTATAAAATGTTCATAGAACTCCCATTGTCAACGAAAACCCGATGTACATTCCTGGAACCGATCTGAATTGCCACCACCAGAGCATCATTATGAGGATGGTGTACCCACCTAGCATCTTCTTCAGTGAAAGTAATATCTGCACATTCTCCTTTGAATAACTTGGGTGGCCTTAGCTCCAAGCTATTTACATTAATAATAGGTCTATACCTTGCTTCCCTGGCATATCTTTTCATAGCATGATTGCTATCACCCCCCAAGTGATGTCCCCCAAAGATAGTGTGAATACTTCCTTCCTTGACGAATTTTTTCTCTTCAGGTTTACCATCACCATGGAGGGCGCGCCCTCCATCTCTCCTGTCTGGATTTTCCTTGTGTTTCTTCACCTCCCTAACAATCCACTCTGTTAAGTATCCTTCCTTGATCAAATCTTCAATCTCCTCCCTGAGCTGATGGCATTCATGAGTGTTATGCCCCGAAGATTCATGGAATTCACAATATTTCTTTTTATCTTTACTCTGCCAAGAAGTTAGAGGCTCCGGCCTCCTAAAGAATCCTTTGTTTTTGTTCACTTCAAAGATATGCTCAATTGAAGCCGCCAACGGAGTACAATTACCTAGCCTTTGATCATAAGTGTACGTGTCGGGAAGACCCCAATTTCTTCCAACATCAGCTAAATTTACCCGATTTGCACCAGTTGCTATACGGCGAGTATGACTAGGAGACCTATCCTTCCTCTTACCATCCTTTCCCTTAGAGCTACTATGAATGTCGGTCTTTCGATTATCTGCCAAAGATTGTTCCACAATCTTTAAAGACTCAGCTTGTGCAAACACATCAACCAATGTAGGTGGATCCCGTCCTTGAAGGTGTTTCCAGAAATCAGTTCCTACTGATAATCTGGCTATTAGAAAACTCTTGAGCGTTTCATCAGTTGCTCCCCTGACCAAAGTAGACTCTGAATTAAATCTCTTGAAGTAAGATTGCAAACTTTCCCCTTCTCTCTGCTTGATATTGGCCAAGGTTGTAACTGGATGGGCATATTTTACCGTAGCTTGGAACTTAGTCAAGAATAAATTCCACATCACCTGCCAGGATGTAATTACTCCCGGACCGAGTTTCTGAAACCATTGTTGAGCACCTTCCCTGAAAGTTGCTGCCAGCAACCGATATCTAGCCAGTTCTGCTACCTGATATACATCCATCTCAATATCGAAGCGTTCCAGAAATTCCACAGGATCTGCATTTCCATGAAAGCGCAGATCATTAGTCATAGATCTATACCCAGTAGGAAGCTGTGCCTCCCTGACTTCAGTTGAGAAGGGAGAGGATGTTTGCGCCGTAGCGGATATTCTTCCTCCGTCCAAATGGGCCAAAAGCTTTTTTAAATCATCCACATTGAATGTTCCCACTCCGGGAATATTTTGGATATTCGGTTGTGCTGCAGTCTGATTACCCCCCGAGGGTGGAGGCGGAGGTGGAGTCGCTGTCTCAATGCCTCCTTGAGCTCCTGCTTGTGTTTGAACCACAACATCCTCTTGGGTTTGAGTTTGAGTCTGCTGACCATCAGGGTTTTCATGAGGTCAAGGATTCCTGTGAGAATTTCTCCGATACTGTTCATCTGAGTGAGGACGCATCCTCGACCTAGACTCACTAGAGGTACTTGAGGGAATTTGATGGATACGATGGGATCTTTCACCTGAGGGCGCGCCCTGATGACGGGGGCGCTCATTTCCTTGATACCAATCCATTCTTCTATCACCGTTATCATGGTTTCCTCTTGCTCCAGTATTGTCATGATGAAGAGCTTGTTTAGATCCAAGGGGCTGCGACCTGTTGTGAATAGGGGGCGCGCGCTGTGGATTATTATTGCGAGCAAGAGATCGCTCATGTTCAAGAGGCCTCGACCTATTGTCAGGGGGCGCGCGCTGTGAATCATGGCTATGTGGAAGGGCTCGCTCATGTCCAAGGGGCCTCGACCTATTGTCAGGGGGCGCGCGCTATGAATCATGGGGCCGCGATTCCAAATACTTGTTTTTCTTCTGTTGCTCAAGGAGTACCATCCTCAAATCGTCATCACTAAGCCTTATTCCAAGGCGTTCTTTCAAGCTGGCATAATCTCTACTCTCTCTAGCCATCTACTCCTCATCCCTTTGAATCTCACCAAGAGTGCGCCCTGAACGGTGAGGATAAGGGCACGCCCTCTCTTGAGGATTCGACAACCTGCGCTCAGAATTATCTTCACTAGGATATTCAACAATAGGATCAGAATAGTCTAACCTTCTAGGGATTGCGCGGAGGAATAGGGATCTCCTCCGGAACGTAGGCTTCATGGTGGGTTGGATTACCCCCCATGCTATCTTCAGAATCATACTTCTCTTCTCCATGAGAACCTCTGCCATGATTGTGAGACATCTTTCTCTCCTAAGATGAAGATCTTGATTCCCCTCCTTCTAGCGCCAATTTGTTGACGGAGGAATTTGGTAACAACAAAATTCGAGGTACTTCGCCGGAAACAAGATCTATAGCGGTGGTTCTTTGCCGAGAAGAGTGGTGACTTGTGGTGGTTGTTTGTGATTGGTGGCTGAGATTGATAGGGTTAGTGGCGGCTATTCAGAGCTCTCGACTTCCAACCCCCCAATCGGCCTACGTACCCTGGTATTTATAGGGATCAAGCCATACGTAGTTCTTGGAGAACAAGAAACCCAAATGGGCTTGGATAACGGACCAGCTTCCGGAATGTTCTACTATGAGGTCTAACCACAAAGGCCCAAGGCTCACCCAAGATCTCAAGACTTCACGGATAAAGAAACTTCCCTCATCGAGGACTAGTCCTATTCGCTACCGCTATTTCTTGATTTCAAGGATGCAGGTATAGCCATGGTTTACCCCAAGTGTAGAACGCATCCCTGTCCCCCGAATGAAAAGCACCCACCAGATAGCAGGACAGGTGATCCAGAGCTTTTGGGTGCAAAGTGCAGGATTACTCTGAAGTTCCCCAATGAGGACGCGCCCATTGGCTACAGGAACAGAGCTCCCAAAGCACACACCAGAAAGTCCCCTTCTTTCCACCTTAGGGCGCGCCCTTAGCGTCTAAGAAGGGTCCTTATATCCAGGCAAACCCCTAGAGGCCTTCTGCGATGGACATCCCCCTCCTGAGATACGACAGGAGGGAATTCTTCAATAGTCTTTATAAAATCAGTTAATTGCAATTTCTTGAAGTTTCTTCAACCTTGAGGGCGCACCCTCCTTGTAAAGAAGGAGAGGGCGCGTCCTGTCTCTTTAATAGTTTATCAAAACCCTAATTTATCTAAGAAATCCCCAAATTAAAACTCAATATTGACCCGAACCCATCTTAACAATACCTAGACCAAATTTTGGCTATAACAATCAATATAAAAGTAATGGCACTGTTGGTAATTTTTTAGAGATAAGCGGATTCGATTATCTGTTTTGACTAGCGAATTGTTTTAGTGTCTTATATGAAATTGTTTGATAATTTGCTATTTGAGTTAGTTTAACTATTTGAGTTAGCTGTTTGTATATTAACTAGAAATATCACAATTTTCTAATTGAAAAACTATTTCAAGTAGCTTTTTGAATCCAAAAAACTATTTTAATCCGCTAACTACCAAATACTAATATTAGAGATTTCAAATGGGCAAAATCTCTAATTTGGTTCAAACCTCTAATATTTCTCAAAACTCTAAATTTCAAACACCCCGAAATGCAAATACATACATTATCATAGAATCAATTTTAACTAACAACATTGCTAAAAAAAGATTGAATATTTATATAATATTATATATATATATATATATATATATATATATATTGTTGGGACTTATGGGTGATAGCATAGAGATAACTTAACTATATTTCCCTGTACTTAGTTTTTACTAAGTTGAACATACTGTCATAGCCAGAGTATGTCTCCGTATTCGAATAATTGTTGTCATGTAATAATTGTATGATTTGGGAGAAGTTCATACATTTGTTCAAACCTCAAGGAATACATCCAGAAAACAGCAAGAATAAAAGTTACTGTCATGTTCTTGACAGTAAAGTTACAAGAAGATAAATGTTGCAAAGTCACGACAAAGCTACATCTGACAGCAATATTGGCTGAAGCAAGAGAGAGTGACATTCTCACACTTGATAGCAAGTCTGGAGTTCCGACAGCAACATTGGCGGGAACTCGTATTGTCAACCACTGAATATTCCTTTGACAGCAGACTCTGCGGTTAAGGTTACTGTCACCTTGAATTATTTGAATTGGGTATTTTCTCAGTCAAAGCCCGTGACAGGTTACATGTTCAAGAAACAGATTTGCTGCAACACACTATCGTTTGTAGCAGACCTGCAAGACTACGACAGAAGCTTAAGAGATTCACAAGACAAGGCTGGCCAATTCGAGGAGTATGTAATATCCACATCTATTAGAATTGTATTAGCTAGAAATAGAAAGAATCTAGGTTGCTTTACTTATAAGGTTTATCCTGTCTGTATAGCAATTTAGGAAAGTCACATGGGTGTGCAAATTTTAATGAGCTGCCACTTGAAAACGACAACAGCTCAATACCCCATGCGATAGAGACAACAGAGTATCTTAGTCTACTTAGATACATCTAAGATTCTTTTATATTCATGTACGCACACGAAGCAATTTGTATCTCTTGAGATATCGAAGCTGGAGAAACTCTCTGTCCAGGTTATAGCAACACTTCACATAAAATAAATAAAACATTTATTTTGTGAGAAATCTTGTTTCACTTATTGCTTGCATACATCTACTGATAATCTATAATCTTTATCTTCGTTGTTGATTTAAAGATTCGATTTTATCAGTATTGCATTCAACCCCCCCTTCTGCAATACTCCGGGACCAACAACTGGTATCAGAGCATCCAGATTGATACACAAATCTGAAGATCATGACGAGTGTTCAGAAGTCAAGTGGAATCAAGATTCCAGTCTTTGATAAAGAGAACTACAATTTCTGGAAAAGAAAGATCTTGTTATTTATCAAAGCTGCCCATCCACTGTATTCGGGAATTCTTGAGAATGACCCCTTCATACCTCAGAAGGAAGTAGCTGCTGCTACTGAGAATGATGAAGTCATTCCAGCCTATTGGGTTACAAAGAAGCCTTCATAGTACACAGAGTCCAAAAAGGAGAAAGTAGTCTTGGATGACTACTTACAACTCATCTTGCTTGACTCACTTACATTAGACAAAGACATGTGTAGTAATGTCATGGGATGTAGATCTACAAAAAAGATGTGGAATAAGATAGAGTTGTTGTGTGAAGGAAGTGAAGAAGTTCGCGAGAACCAAAGATAAATCCTTGTATCACAATATGAAGCCTTTATGGCTAAACCAGGTGAAGAACTTACACATATATTTGAGAGGTTCAGTAAGCTAATAGCTGAGTTCCAAATTCATGGGAAGTTCTATGATAGAAAGGAGATTAACATCAAATTTCTGCTCACCCTCCCTGAGCATCTTGAGCACAAAGTAACAGCCATAAGAGAGGGAAGAAACTTGAGTGATGTCTCTCTTGAAACTCTCTATGGTGTGCTCAAATCATACGAACTCGAGCTTTTTCAAAAGAGAGCTATTCAAACTGGAACCAAAGGGAAGTTAGCAAACATGTCAGGAGCCCTCATAGCTCATGAACCACAAGTAGCTTGTCCAAGTGAACCATCACAAAGTTCACAACCAACACAGATGCCATCTTTGAAGATTGAGGAGGTGTTGGATGACGAGGAGAAGGTGGTTCTGTAGCTAAAAGATATTGAAGATGAAGACTTCTACACAGTAGAAAAGATTGAAAGTATGGATAATCCAACCATGGCTTATATGGCTAAGAGATTCAAGAATATCAAGTTCAGAAGGGACAAGTCATACAAGCCACAGGGTCAATCATCTAAGTTCAACAAGGGAAGTTTTTCAAAGGCCACTGGTGGAGCCACAAGAGGAGGATACAAGACAGGGTTAGTGGATAGGTCGAAGTTCAGATGTTACAACTGCAATGAGCTAGGTCATTTTGCTACTGAGTGCAGAAGACTAAGACCGAATCAAGGAAAAGGATCTGGAAATCAGTTTAAGAGAAATCAAGGGAAAGCCTATGTGGCTGAAGGAAAATGCTGGGATGATTCTGAAGATGAAGACGAAGAGGAGTTTGTGAACTTAGCCCTCATGGCTAAATCTGATGAAGAAGCTTCAAGTTCATCAAATCAGGTACCATCTCTAGTCTTACTTGATATGTCTAAAACTGAGTATAAGCATACCATTGAGGATTTAAGTGCTGAGATGTTTAACATTCATGTTAGTTTATCTGCCGCTCATGAAGAAATTACTAAGTTAACTAAACAGAATGAAACACTCAAATCTGAAAATGAAATGTTGTTGCTAAGAACCAGTCCCCTAGATTCATTAGCTCAAGAGAATGCTAGATTGAAAAATGATATTGTCTGTGCTAAGGAAATAGAAGAATTTCTCAGGAGTCAAATTGCAGAAAACGAGTTTAAACTCAAAGATTTTAGAAACTCTTCTAAGTTAGTCCAGGAATATCATGATAATCATACTGAGAATCAGAAGGTAGGAATAGGTTTCGAGTATGGTAGAAGGCATGGTAAGGCAATTGCTCTTGACGATAGTGATGCTGTCAAACCTCAAATTCTCAAAAGAGTTTCCAATCCGATTTTCAAAAATCTTCAAGCTAATTTTGATGAAACTTCCTTGTTCATCAAACAAGAGCTACTTGATGAAGATGAGTGCACTGACAGCACACTGAGCAAAGGAAAAGATACTGTCAAGTCTCCCGTGACAAAAACTCTACCAAGAAATTAGACAGAATGTTCTAAAGTAGCTGATAACAAGGATGAGACAGAAACTTCAAAAGATACTGTCAAGAGAGAACCCAAGACATCAACTTTCAAACCTGCTGTCAAGACAGAGGCAAAGAAATGTACTGTCAAGGGTGGCTCGACAGCAACTTCAGAACATACTATCAAGGCAAATGTCTACAAGCCTAAGAATAGGAATGGCAAGTTAGGGATTGATAAGAAGAATGGATATAGTCATGTTAAGGATGCCCCTAGGAAGCTTTGCAATAATTGTGGATCATCTCATCATTTAACATTTGTTTGTAAGAAACCCAAACAGGATAAGGTTAATGTGTCCAATGTTAGTGGTAACTTACATAGAACCCCCATTATGCAAAGAAGTATGGATGTCTGTAATAACATTGACTGTATGCCATGCAAAATTGTTGTTATGAGTACTTGTTTCAATCTGCCTATTCTGTCTACTAAAAGATCCTCCTACTTAGAAACTGCTGAGACTTCTGTGCCTGCCTATGTTGGTAAAAAGGCAGCTTCCACTAAGAGAAAGACCAAGTCTAACTCTAGAACCAAGTGGATAGCAAAAGAAGTCAAACAGGAGGATTCTAGTGTTGATTTAAATGTGAAGCAGAATGATATGAACAATAATGCTGTAACTGCAGGACCCAACAGAGTTTGGGTACCAGATGTAAATTAAAATCATCTATTTTGCAGGGCAAGAAATAGAAGCAGGTCATGTGGATCAGCGATAGTGGATGCTCCAGGCACATGACTGGTGATATAGCCCTGCTATCACATTTTGTGGAGAAAGCCGACCCAATCATAACTTTTGGAGACAACAGCAAAGGTTACATTGTGGGATATGGCTGTTTGGAAATTGGAAATGTCGTCATTGAAGATATTGCTCTTGTTGATGGATTGAAGCACAACCTACTCAGTGTCAGCCAGTTCAGTGACAGGGGATTCAAGGTTGATTTTGATATGATGGTTTGTAATATCTATCACAAGAAAGATCGAAGCCTCTCTTTGAAAGGAGTCAGGAAAGGAAGCTTGTTTGTTGCAGACTTAAATTCTGTCAATAAAGACAAGGCTTACTATTTTTACAGTAAAGCATCAGTTGGTGAAAGCATGCTTTGGCACAAGAAGCTCTCACACCTCAATTTCAAGAATATGAATATTCTAATGAAGAAGGATTTGGTGAGAGGACTACCTCAACAGGAATTCTGTCAAGAAGGGCTATGTGAGGATTGTCAAATGGGTAAATTGAAAAGATCTGTGCACAAATCAAAGCAAGTGAATACCAACACTGAGCCACTAAAATTAATTCACATGGATTTTTTTGGTCCAGTAAATGTTCAATCTCTTGCAAGAAAGAGATATGCCCTGGTAATGGTGAATGACTACTCAAGGTACAATTGGGTGAAGTTTTTAGAGACAAAGGATGAAGCTGCTCAAGAAATCATTGATCACATAAGAGTTCTTGAAAGAACCCCCAATGCTCAAGTTCAATATCTGAGAAGTGACAATGGTACTGAGTTCGGAAATGCCACATTAGGAAACTTCTGCAAGGAAGAAGGCATTGTCCAACAATTCTCCACTGCCAGGACACCACAACAAAATGGAGTTGTAGAAAGGAAGAACAGAACTCTCATCGAAGCTGCGAGAACTATGTTTAATGATTCTAAATTACCAACATACTTCTGGGTAGAAGCTATTAATACAACTTGCTACACACAGAACAGAACCTTGATCAACAAGACTCATGGAAACACTCCTTATTATCTGTTAACAGGAAAGAAACCTAATGTAAAGTACTTTCATGTATTTGGAAGCAAGTGTTTAATGATGATTGACAACCATGAAAGGAAAGGAAGGTTCGATGCTAAAGCTTATGAAGGCATTTTCATGGGATATGGATTGGAAAGGACTGCCTACATAGTCTATGTCATTGATCACAAAGTCATTGAAGAAAGTGTAAATGTCACATTTGATGAAACCAAATTCCCAGGACTGCAAGAGGATGGTCAAATGGAGCCTCTTAGATTTGAAAATCAAGGGTATTTGGAAGAAGAAGAAATTGTTACTGATGAACCTACTGGTACTCAGGATATTGAGTTTGAAAGAAATGCTATTAACACCAATGATGCTACTCAAACTCCAGCTCAATCTCAAATTGTATCAGCAAATCATCAGAATGAGAATGATTTTGGAGATGTTGAAGAACATGAAGGAGAAAACATCAATGGTGGAGAGTCAACCCCTCAAAGAGGAAATGATCAAGCAGATCAAGAAAGGAGCTTGCCCAGAACCACTAAGTGGAACAGAGATCACACTAGCAATCTAATCATTGGTGATCCCACTACTGGTATAAGGACGAGAAGAAATGTTTCTGCTGACAGCATGTTTTCATGTTTCCTATCTCAAACTGAGCCAAAGTCAATTGATGAAGCATTGTTGGATTCAGATTGGGTGATAGCCATGCAAGAAGAGCTAAACCAATTTGAGAGAAACAATGTATGGAAGCTGGTCCCTAGACCCAAAGGGAAGTCAGTAGTTGACACAAAGTGGGTTTTCAGAAACAAATTGGATGAAAGTGGAAATATGACAAGAAACAAGGCAAGGCAAGTAGCTAAAGGTTACTGTCAACAGGAAGGGACCGATTATGATGAAACATTAACACCTATTGCCAGACTTGAAGCTATTCGGATATTTTTATCCTATGCTGCACACTATAACTTAAAAGTGTTCCAAATGGATGTCAAAAGTGCCTTTCTTAATGGAGAACTAGAAGAGGAAGTGTATGTTGAACAGCCACCTGGATTCGAGGATGCTGAGTTGTATGACTTTGTCTACAAGCTGTTCAAAGCACTTTATGGATTGAAGCAAGCCCCTAGAGCTTGGTATGAAACTCTCTCTATTTTTCTCATTGAGAATCAATTTACAAGAGGTGTAGTGGATAAGGCACTGTTCTACAAGTACCATGGCAAGGACATCATTCTGGTTCAGATTTATGTTGATGACATAATCTTTGGTTCTACAAATGAGAAGCTGTGTGAAAAGTTTTCATCTCTTATGAAGAGCAAGTATGAGATGAGCATGATGAGAGAACTGTCATTTTTCCTAGGTCTACAAATTCATCAAAAGGATGATGGTATCTTCATAAGCCAATCGAAATATGTCAAAGAACTTCTCAAGAAGTTCAACATGGAAGATGCATCACCTGCCAAGACACCTATCTCTACTGCAACCAAACTGGATTTGGATCCTAAAGGAAAGAAAGTGGATTCTAGTACCTACAGAGGCATGGTGGGATCGTTGCTATACCTAACTGCTAGCAAACCAGACATTATGTTTGCTACATGTCTTTGTGCAAGGTTTCAAGCTAATCCAAAAGAATTACACTTAGTAGCAATCAAGAGAATCTTTAGATATCTCAAAGGTACTCCAAATGTAGGTCTTTGGTATCCTAAAGATACTGGATTTGACTTGGTTGGTTATTCGGATTCAGACTACGCTGGATGCAAAATTGACAGGAAAAGTACAACAGGAAGCTGTCAATTTCTTGGTGGAAGATTAGTGTCATGGTTTAGCAAGAAGCAGCATTCTGTATCTACTTCAACTGTAGAAGCTGAATATATTGCAGCTGGAAGTTGCTGCGCTCAAATTCTTTGGATGAAAAATCAGCTAATGGATTATGGTTTAGAGTTGTCCAATATTCCTATTTATTGTGATAACAGTAGTGCCATAGCTATCTCAGACAATCCAGTTCAACACTCCAGGACAAAGCACATTAATATCAAACATCATTTCCTAAGAGAGCATGTTGAAAAGGGAACTGTGAAGCTGATTTATGTTCCAACAGAAAAGCAACTTGCAGATATTTTCACGAAGCCACTAGATGAAGTAACCTTCAACAGGTTGGTAAGTGAATTGGGAATGCTAAATCTGGTATGTTAACTTACTAGTTTTTACATTTTCAATGTGGTTAAAAAATTGCAACTTGTGACTTTAACTTTCAATGTTACTGTCATGAGAAGTTACTGTCCTATGTGTTACTTGTTTATTTGACAACATGTTTGCTATGAATATGCTAAATTCAAATCACATGCCTGTTTTAATTGTTGTAATGAGTAGTCACGTGACACTAACTTATTTCATACGCATGCTTAGTGATAAGTATTTATGTCATTTGAAATGACCCCGGGTATTTGTCAGTCTTTTTAACTTAAAGTTTAATTACTTTATTAAAAAAAAGAGTTTGGGAAACTGAAACGTCACTTAGGGTCCTATAAAATGTGCACGAGACTAAATATCATTTCACACTCAATCACTCACGCCTTGAGAAAGAAAATGAGGATATCTACAATGGAGAACAAGGATGCCATCTCTCAGAAGCCAAAAGTCTGGTGTGAACCAGGTCATGAAGAGGAAATAGAGGAGCTCTTCAAGGTAATGGACGAAGCGATGGAAGAAGATTTGGCAGAGAAAGAGAAAGTTGCCAAGGACAAGGTCGAGAAGGATCTTGAAGACTGGTTGGAAATGCTAGTCTTCATTGAGGTTCTTCTTTAGGCAAAAGGGCTAACTGATGAAACAGTTCAAGTGGAACTGTATGAGCTTGCTTTTGATGATGAAGAGGATGTATTTTATTTTTAATGTCTAATAAAAGGAATCTTTTCATCTTTTGCACTATTCATGCTTTTTCTACTAGATTCCCCTACCTTGGTTATCTACTGGGTAATGCATGTGTCTGTTTGATTGCTTGTGTGTATGGATGTTTGTGGATGTGTGCTAAAACTAACAAATATATGCCTAAATTGATTAAAATGCTATTTGGTAATTTTCGCTTAAGCAATAGGCAAAGTCGATTAAAATTCATGACATAAATTATTTCCGCTTAAGTTGCTGTCAATAAGTGAAGATGTTGTCACGATGTGCCTTGACAGCAAGTTTCTTAGACGACACAATGGAAAAAGTCTCTATCATAAAATTTAAAGGAAATTGTATAAATTGCTTAATGATGACAGTGTGTTCTTGCGATGATGTTACTGTCAAGCAAAACCTGCTGTCATCCTCTCAAAATTACTAATGAATTTGTTACAGCGCACAGGTTACTGTCAAGATTAGTGGACCAAATTAATTGGGATTTTACCTCCACGATTTACAGCCACTAAAAAGTAACTACCCACGACACCACGTGACTGATTAATGGGCTAAGACATTGCTACTTTCCCTTTCTCAGTAAGACATTTGCTATTTTCATGTAAGCAATTGTCAAACACACAAACACACAACTTTCAATAGAACCTCTCTCTCAAAAGGCAAAAATCTCTCTCCAAAGCTCAATGCAAGAAATGGCACCCAAACAAACCTCTTCTCAAACTAACTTTGCTGGTATTCTCATTGCTGGAGATGCTGGTGAAGGATTTAAAGGACTCGTATCCTTTATCAACAAGTCCTATCTGGGTCATGCTATAACATTTACACCATCCTTGAACCTAGAAAGACTTGAAGAATTCTGGAACACTGCCTATGTTCCAGGAGGTGCAGGTAAAGACACCATTCAATGCAAAATTAAAGGAGTTACCTGTATCCTCACAATCAAAGGCATCAACAAAGCTTTGGGAACTGGACTACAAGCTAAAGAATCATACAAGGAACTTGCAAGTGATGAAACCCTAAAGAAGTTTTTCTTGAAAATTGGGTATTCTGGTCCTGTTCTTGAAGAGGGTACATCAAAATGGTACTCGACTGGTGAAATGGACAGAAAGCATTTGAAGAAAGAATGGAGCATGATTTTTGATGTCATGGTGAAGGTTTTCTCAACCAAAACCTCTGGATGGAATGGAATTCCCTTCTATATCAAGAAGCTTACTCACTCTCTTGTCCATGGATACAAAGTGGATGTAGGAAAGTTGCTTATGAGTCAACTCAAGTCAGCTCTGAGCAGGAAGGTACATGTTTATCCTCGCTTTCTTACTATGTGTTTGAATTCATTATGTGGTATTGATGATAATGCATCTCTCACTATAGAATGCAATGTTTTAAAAAGAAATACACACACATCACTCAATTCACAAAATTCCAATGCACTTATTCCACTCTGTTTCACCAAGCACATGGCTGATCAAGAGCCTCATCTTAATGTAGCACTACCCTCTGGGTATGTTGTCTTTCTCCCTTGAGAATGAAGCTGAATTAGACCCAAATTCAGTTAACCCACATTCTACTTCATATATTCCTATCAGATCCTCTAGACAACCAAAGACCACAAAAACAACTTTGCAAGAATCCAAGAAAAGACCCTTGGAAACTGGTGTTGGTAGTAGTTCTAAGAATGTTGAGGGAGAAACTGCACATGATGCAGTAAATAAGGATGTTAGTGAAAGTGAACCCACAATGGTTCCTCTTGAGCCTAAGAAGAAGAGAGCTAAGAGGGCCAAAGCCACTGTCAGCCACCCCACAGTCTCACAAAAGGTTGTGGAGGATAAAAGGGAATCAAACACATCCCTAGGTGCTTCTTCTCAACAAGAAGTATCTATTGAAACTGGCATGTCTCCCAAGGCATCCTGTAAAGAGTCAGCATAACCTCATGTACTCACTCATGAGGAGCCTACACTTGCAGAAATGCACACAGAGATAGGGCACAGTGAGGGTCATGAAACTTCTACTCTTGATGTTCCACAAGTTACCCCTGTGGAACAGCCAAAAATCTCTTATGAACCATCATCTTCTTTATTCTCTAATCCATCAATTGTTTCTTCTCAACAACCTACAGAAGGGGACAATCCAATCCCTTCAGGTTTTGATCATCCATCTCAAGTCATGGATGAGCCCCCATCAAGTGGTCCACAAGAACCCATTTCTCAAAGTGAAATAGACACCACTCACTCAAACACTGAGCTAGATCAAGATGGTACTCTGCCAGAAAATGAAACAACCAACATCTTGGTCGAACTCCAAAGAGCAACTGACCTTCAGGAAGTTACTGTCATAACCTCAGTTGTGACAGTAACATTTTGGGTAAAGATGCTGTCACCTCTACAAAGCTTGATCATGATACTGTAATTGTTGAAGATGCTTCAGATGATGATCAACTAATAATCTCTGCTTTGAATGTACAATCTAAACTTTCTACTTCTTCAACTAAAATGCATGCTAGTACTGCTCATACCCATGCATCTAGGATGAGAGAGGGAGTGAAAAGAAAAAGAGAGATAAAAGAAAAGAGAGTCATTCTGTGAGGAGTGATAAGATCACTAGGCCTTGAGAGTCATTCTGTGAGGAGTGATAAGATCACTCAGAAAAACAATGAGTGTGTGAGAAACCCCATAGCCTCCTTGCCCTAGTTTCTTCCTTTATATCCAAAAGGTTGAGAACTGGTGGTCCTTCTAAACAAGCTGGATCAAGGTTGAAAGCCCCTGAGGGCAGATGTGCATCCATGGAAGCTAAACTTGATGCTCTGTCCACTATGGTAGCTACTGGTTTTGCTGATATTCAACAAACTCTTCTTTCATTCTCTACCATCCTTAGTGCTGCCAACTCAACTAAGGGAGAGAAAGTGGTAGATCAGAATGAAGCAAACCTGGTAGAGAAGGAGAAACAAGGTGGAGCTATAAGTGAGGGGGAGTCAACAAGTGAGGGGGAACAAGATTTGGAAGAAGAAGATGGAGATGAAAGTGAGGGGAAGCAAGAGAAAGAAGAAAGAAACTTTGGTGAAGAAGTAAAGGCAGCAGGAGATGGTGAATTGTTTGAAGGAGAAATAGATGGTGAGGCAGTATTGTTATCCAAGGAAGTGTTGGAGCAATTAAAGGGGACTCAAAAGTCTAAAAGAACAGTATTGCCTCCACTAAAAATCAATGAGCCAAATCCTGAGGAAGTCGAAGCTCCATTCCAGAAGTTATAGAAGGAATGGAGAGAAAAAGAAATTCAAAATGCTCTGGGTAAAGGCAAAGGCAAAATGCCTGAGTATATGAACATGTCTACTGGAACTACTTGGTTAGATGGAAGTGAATATGCCCTTGAAGATGTAGAATTGATGATGGTTGATCACATGGAGAGTACTTTGAACAACAAAGATGAAGATTTCAGTAAGTTGGTGGATGAATCAATTAGTGAAGCAGGGGGAGCTTTTACAAAATTGGCATCAACACTGAACATCAAAGTAATAAGTATCTCTGTAAGAATCAACTTGGAAAGAAGGTGGGCTGTTCAGGTTTATTTGAAGAACCGTTTGACCATATTCATCACAATACAACTTTTACAAAGTTTGCATGCTAGAGTACTCCAAGTCCTTGGAACCATGGTAGTCAGAAATTCAACAACCTTCAATGATAGTCTGATAGCATAAATTAAAAGGATGGCTGAAGACAAACTCCCTGAGGTGATTCAAAATCCCTATGGTGTGTGTTTCAGAAGGATCACAAAGACAGGAGTAAGAAGGCTGGATTTCTTACCATTGGATATAGTCTCAGGACTAAGCACTGAAACAATCATGACAGTGCTGAAGAAACTTCTCAAATCCAGTATCACCAGTGATAAAGTTAAAGCTGTCAAAGATATTCATAGGCTGTTAGCAAAAAGAGATGAGGAAATTATCTCAATCATAAAGAAGCTGATCTCTGATGCTAATGCCAAGATGGGAGGAAGCTGCAACTATGATGATACTGTGGATGATGATGAGGATTTTCTTGGAGGAAATTTCTTGGACTTGGAAAATTCAGGAGTTCTAGGAGAGAAGCATCTGAGAATGTTACTACACAAACTCAGATGGATGCTACCCAAGAAGAGCAAGAAACTCCCAGTACTGAAAAGAAAGATGCTGTCAATGATGAAGGGGAGTTAGAAATTTTTGAAGCCTTGGAGGTAAGTATCTTGAGACTGGTAGTTGAATATTTTAATGCTAAAAAAGATACTGTCAACAAGGATACTGTCAGATTGGCTAAAGACACCCAAGTGAAAGATGTTGTCAAGAGCCAAACAGTCGAAGCTGTCAAAGTTGCTGTCATGAAAGATGTTGTCAAGGGTCAACTTGAAGAAACTGTCAAGGTACGAAAGCTTGTCAAGAATTTCTCATCTAACAAGAGAAAGACAAGAGCACAAGCCTATCGTACAACCAAGATAAAAGGGAAGACAGTTGCAGCAGCAAAGAAAAAGAAGCATGGAACAGTTTTGACGAAGAAGCCCATTGATAAGAGAAAAGTAAATAGTTTTGAACTATTGAAAAAGTCAATTGATGGGAGCATTACATCTGTCTCAGTGGAACTAGACCCAGTCAACAAAAACGTACGCAAGTATGATCTCATGGACTGTGGAACTACATGTATAACTGTAGAACCAGACTTCACTATGGAGATAGTTTCACATGTGGTAGGCATGCGTGATCTCTCATGCAAAACGGTAAAGGTAAGGAGAAGAATTGATTTCTTCGTTTTGGAAAGGATGATCACTCTCATGGAAACAGACCAAGATGTTTCCAACAGTATCTTAGAGCATGTAAAAGAATACTATGCTCAAAGATATGCTGAATTCTATGAGACGTATGGTGACTGGAGAGCACATGATGATGCAGACCTTGAAGTTAGTTCTGATGGGGAACCATTGCCTGATGTGAACCTTACAGAAGCAAATCGTCCTTTTACAAAGGCTGGCATGGCTAAATATGAAGCAGAATAAGCTTATCAGGCTGCTAAAGCTAAATCATCCCAATCTACCAAACCTACCAAACCTGCCACATCTGCCAAATAAAGTGCTAAAGATCTAGAAGCTCAACTGAAGGAAAGCTACAAGAAACTCAACAAGCTATTCGGTAAGGAAGCAGGTTATCAACCCTGTGTACTGGATAATCCTCTGAGAATCAAGGATGATAAGCAAGAAACCTATGTTGATAGTTTTCAAAAATTGAGGACCAGTATACTGAAGGATCTCTACTGGAAAGTTGTTGGATCTGTTCATAAGCTCGAAATGCTAGTTGCTTGGGAACTAGAAGTAATATTTGATCAAAGGAGAGATGAAGATCCAAAGCTAGACAGAAAAAGAAGAGAATCCTTAAATGCTTTTCCTGGAAGGAGGTTCAAGTTCATCCAAGGAATTCTGAAGTTCAGAACATACACGTATGATTTTGAAACTTGGTTTGATCTAAAAGATGCTAAAGTATTTACTTCTCGAGTGACACAAGGGTACATTGAAGACATTGAAGATGATGCCAGATCACCAGAAGAAAAAGCTTTAGTTGAAGACCTCAAAAAAGCAAGAAATGAAGCTCTCAGAAGAGAGGGAAAAATCTGAACAACTGGAGACTACCAAAATCAAGCTAAGTTAAACTCTGATTTGCTCATTCAATAGGAGCAATTGATTTGCAGTTAATTCATAAGCTTCATGTTCTAGATTTTTCTTTAATATTTATCAGATATGGTATTTCATCTATTCTGATCAATGTTAGTTAAGTTGTTAGCACGTTTTGATTGTAAATTTGTTGTTATTGTCCATAAAAACAAATTGGGGGAGATTGTTGGGACTTATGGGTGATAGCATAGAGACAACTTAACTGTATTTCCCTGTACTTAGTTTTTACTAAGTTGAACATACTATCACAACCAGAGTATGTCTTCGTATTCGAATAATTGTTGTCATGTAATAATTGTATGATTTGGGAGAAGTTCATACATTTGTTCAAGCCTCAAGGAATACATCCAGAAGACAGCAAGAATAAAAGTTACTATCATGTTCTTGACAGTAAAGTTACAAGAAGACAAATGTTGCAAAGTCACGACAAAGCTACATCTGACAGCAACATTGGCTGAAGCAAGAGACAGTGACATTCTCACACTTGACAGCAAGTCTGGAGTTCCGACAACAACATTGGCGGGAACTCGTACTGTCAACCATAGAATATTCCTTTGACAGCAGACTCTGCGGTTAAGGTTACTGTTACCTTGAATTATTTGAATTAGGTATTTTCTCAGTCAAAGCCCGTGACAGGTTACATGTTCAAGAAACAGATTTGCTGCAACACACCATCATTTGTAGCAGACCTGCAAGACTACGACAGAAGCTTAAGAGATTCACAAGACAAGGCTGGTCAATTCGAGGAGTATGTAATATCCACATCTACTAGAATTGTATTTGCTAGAAATAGAAAGAATCTAGGTTGCTTTACTTATAAGGTTTATCCTGTCTATATAGCAATTTGGGAAAGTCACATGGGTGTGCAAATTGTAATGAGCTGCCACTTGAAAATGATAACAGCTCAACACCCCATGCGATATAGACAACAGAGTATCTTAGTCTACTTAGATACATCTTAGATTCTTTTCTATTCATGTACGCACACGAAGCATGTTAGGAATAATTCATGAGTTGTGATGTTAAGAATAGAATTTTACTTATACTCCTTGTATATCCTGATCTTATAAAGGATTTAGCACCTTGTATAGGAAATATGTGTTAGACAGTTATCTGTAAGGTTTAGTCAGGAATGAACAGTGTATCGGAGACTACATGTCAAGAACAGAGAGCAAATCCTGATGAAGGTCTAATACTGATGGTGATCAGATCCTGATGCAAGATGAAATCCTGATATCAGTTGTGTTACTGATGATGTCATTATGGATACTACAGAAACTGGCAAGTGCTATAAAACAGGATCTTTGTTTGAGGAACAAGCAAGAAGATATTATGAAGGGAAGAATTTTCTATTGATGGAAACTATCAACTGGACGGCAGAACATTGTCATGTATAGATTATCTTTCTGTTATTAGTTGATAGGTAGCATTATAAATACTCTCTCTATGTCATTGTAAAATTAGTGAGTTTGTGAGGTTTGTAATCGTAAGTATACGAGAGTGCAAACAGAGAGAAATTTATTTTGTCAGCAGCTGCTAAAGGTATTGTACACCTTTGGTAGAGTTTGTATTTGATCTTGTTAATACAAACAGAGTTTGATTCATTCATTTATTCTGGTTCATATAATCAAGCAAAAATCAGACACGATTATATAACTTGTATTCAACCCCCCCCTTCTACAAGTTATTCGAGTTAACAATTGGTATCAGAGCAGGTTGATTTTGAATAATCATAAAGATCTGCAATCATGTCTGGTTACAAGGATGGGAATACTAAGATTCCTATGCTCAAGAGAAACGAATATACTCTATGGGAAGTAAAGATGTTGCATCATCTGGAAGCAACAGATCCTGATTATCTTGATAGAATCAGAGATGGACCTTTTGTTCCAACAAAGGTCGTTGGACAAGCAACAAGTGATGAAAGCTGGAATTGGCACAAGAAGCTCTCACATCTTAATTTCAAGAAGCTTAATCAACTTGTTAAGCACAATCTGGTGAGAGGCCAACCTCAGGCAAATTATGTGCAAGATGGACTTTGTGATGCATGTCAGCTTGGAAAGCAAAGAAGAACCACTTTCAAGAGCAAGACTGAAAATTCAATTACTCAACCATTTCACATGCTACATCTTGATCTGTTTGGTCCAGTAAACATTATGTCTATTAGCAAGAAAAGATTTGCTCTAGTGATAGTGGATGATTTCACAAGGTTCACATGGGTGTTCTTTCTACACAAGAAGGATGAAGCTCCTCAGCAAATCATTGAACTTGTCAAGAATATTCAGAATAACTCTGAGTACAAAGTCAAAGTACTTAGGAGTGACAATGGTACAGAATTCAAGAATTCTACAATGGAGGGGTTTTGTGCAGACAATGGAATCACTCAACAGTTTTCTGCACCTGGTACACCTCAACAGAATGGTGTAGTGGAAAGAAAGAACAGGACTCTCATAGAGGCAGCAAGAACCATGCTTGCAGATGCAAAACTTCCAACCTACTTTTGGGCAGAAGCTATTAACACTGCATGTTTCACTCAAAACTATACCTTGGTAAATAGTCATGGAAAAACTCCCTATGAGATGATCAAAGGAAAGAAACCAAGTGTGAAATACTTTCACATCTTTGGATGCAAATGCTATGTCCTAAAAGTTCATCCAGAACAACTTGGAAAATTTGAAGCCAAATCGGATGAAGCAATTTTTCTAGGATATTCAGCATCTAAGGCCTTCAAAGTTTATAATCTCAGAACTCACATTGTTTTGGAATCAATTCATGTTGCATTTGATGATAAGAAATTTGGAATTCTGCAAACTGATGAAAGCCATGACAAATTGGAATTTGAAAATCTGAAGAATTCTGAGATACTCTCCAGTGATGATGAAGGTTCTCCAGAAGGAATTTTTATTGCTTCTCAAAGGAATGCTACTGTTGAGGGGGAGCAAATAAATCAAAGAGAACACAGTGATAATCAGGAGCAGACTAGCTATTCAGAGTCTACTCCATCAGGAACTGATCTTTCAGAGTCTATTGAGGAAAGATCAGTAACTAGCAGCAATATGGAATCTACTGATTCTATTGATCAAAGGGGAGTTATTGAAGGTAGAGAGAATTCTTCTACAAGAGATACCACTAACTTAGGGGGAGAGACTAGCAGAGTCAATCTACCACCTGTTAGAAAATGGACAAAGGATCATACTAAAGATTTGATTATTGGTGATCCAAATAGTGGTGTTCGAACTAGAAGATCAATTCAAAATGAATGCTTGTATAGTTGCTTTCTCTCAAAGAATGAACCTAAGAAGGTTGAAGAAGCCTTACAGGATCCTGATTGGGTAATTGCAATACAGGAGGAGTTAAATGAGTTTGAGAGAAACAAAGTCTAGAAACTGGTACCAAGACCTAAAGATAGATCTATTGTTGGTGCAAGATGGGTTTTCAGAAACAAGCTAGATGAATCTGGTATGATTGTAAGAAACAAAGCAAGACTGGTGGCCAAGGGTTATTCTCAGGAAGAAGGCATTGATTATGATGAGACCTTTGCACCTGTAGCAAGATTGGAAGCAATCAGAATGTTTTTTGCATTTGCAGCTCATTCAAAATTCAAGGTATACCAGATGGATGTAAAGAGTGCTTTTCTAAATGGCAAACTTGATGAGGAAGTGTATGTGGAACAGCCACCTGGATTTGTTGATCCAAAGTTTCCAAATCATGTCTACAAACTTGACAAGGCACTCTATGGACTAAAGCAGGCACCAAGAGCATGGTATGAGACTTTGTCTAAATTTCTTCTTGAAAATGGCTTCACAAGAGGTACAATTGACAAAACTCTATTCTTTAGAAAGATAAAAGGTGAATTGCTTTTAGTTCAAATTTATGTTGATGATATCATATTTGGCTCTACTAATGAAAAATTGTGTGCTAAGTTTAGCAAGCTTATGCAGTCTAAGTATAAGATGAGCATGATGGGTGAATTAAATTATTTCTTAGGCTTGCAGGTCAAACAGACTGAGACTGGTATTTTCATTAATCAGTCAAAGTATATCAAAGATCTTTTAAGAAGGTTTGACTTTCAAGACTGTGCAGTTGCAAAAACACCCATGGCAACAGCCACTAAACTAGACTCTGATCCTAAGGGAAAGAGTGTGGATAATACTAGTTATAGAGGCATAATAGGCTCATTGTTATATCTAATTGCAAGTAGACCAGATATAATGTTTTCTACCTATTTATGTGCTAGATTCCAAAGTGATCCTAAGGAATCTCATTTAATTGTTGTGAAGAGAATTTTTAGATATCTCAAAGGAACTCCAAATCTTGGTTTGTGGTACCCTAGAGAATCTGATTTCTTCCTAATTGGCTATTCAGACTCTGATTATGGAGGGTGTAAGATAGACAGGAAAAGCACTACAGGTACATGTCAATTCTTGGGAAATAGATTGATTTCTTTGGCAAGCAAGAAGCAACAATCTGTTTCAACCTCAACTGCAGAAGCTGAGTACATAGCAGCAGACAGTTGTTGTGCACAGCTCCTTTGGATAAGAAATCAGTTGATGGATTATGGTATGACACTTAGTAATATTCCTATGTTTTGTGATAATACTAGTGCTATTAAAATTGCAGAAAATCCAGTTCAACATTCAAGGACTAAGCACATTGATGTCAGGTATCATTTTATTAGAGAACATATTGAGAATGGTACTGTGGAACTTCATTTTGTTCCTACTGACAAACAGCTTGCAGATATTCTAACTAAACCACTTGATGAGACTACATTCAGTAGATTAGTAAATGAGTTAGGAATGTTAAATTTCTAGATCTTTAACATCTGCAATAGTAGCAAGGTATGTTGTTTTTAGCTTATAGACTTGATATTCTTGTCAGGATCTATATTTGATTGTTAAATGCTTTAGCTATAACACTTTGCCTTGATAAAGTTCAGTATGATAGACTTGTTAATAATCATCAGGATTAGATTTGTTATCAGGATGCTGACGTCATCAGTATTGTGTCAGTATCAGGATTGTGAAAATTGTTTCAGATCCTGACGTTTACTTTGTGTAGTAATCTAATTCTGTGATGTGTTAAGTCTATGCTAGCAAGTTTTAATATTTGCATACTGATAATTTATACATCATTCAATAATCAAAAGACAAGTAGATAATAAGAAATTGTATTTTCATTAATTGAAAGCATTACATATATGGAAATGAAATACAACATCTTTTTGTCTAACTTCTACTGATAATTCTATACTTGTCTAATGAAATGAGTTCTGAGGTACAGGACAAGGAGCATCTCAAGAAATCCATCAGGGGATTAAACAGCCTCGTCTGCTCTTGGATTCCTTGTCTGGGTGACTTGAATGAGAGTAGCTAACTTAAATGTATAGCATCCCCATCAAGATCAACCTCAGACTCTCGGCCAAATTCTTCATCCTCAAGTTTTGAGGAGGTTAGGGGAAGATTGTATCCAATAGATGGATGTTCTAGGAGAAACCTCTGAATATTATCTGAAACTAATTCATCCATGATTAGTTCGATGAGAAGAGTCGTCTTTTCAAAGAGATGATCAAGAACAGGATGTTCATTGACTGTGAAAAACCTAAAGAATGGGTTTGAATGGAATTTTGGTTTGAGAATCATTGTTGAGAAGAAAAGAAATTAAAAGGTTTATGGAGAAAGGCATAAGGCGTCTGTTTCTTTTATAGAAAGACGTGAGAAGCTGAACAGTCACTTGGAAGTTTTAATGAAGT
This sequence comes from Kitagawia praeruptora, assembly GCA_037693485.1. Lineage (NCBI taxonomy): Eukaryota > Viridiplantae > Streptophyta > Magnoliopsida > Apiales > Apiaceae > Kitagawia > Kitagawia praeruptora. Next base: position 136,107,303 of record CM075351.1, on the reverse strand, counting down.
CAGATGCTAATTATTGCGTGTGACTATATTTCTTGTTTTCAAGAAATGATGAATATATCTAACCAATTGATTTTGTTCAGATTAATTGTTTATTTCTTTTTCAGATAAAAGAAAAATGCCACGTGGAAACTCCATATTAAGTCTCTGGAATCAGGATGATATTGATCAGGATTTCAAGTGTGACCATCAGGATTTGAGATTTATTATTATTATTTTTAAAATCACATTGCTTTTGTGATTATTTTGATGGAGGTCACAACAGGAAAATGAAGCTGATCAGTATTCATTTTTTATCTTGATAATACCCTGATTTATTTCATGAAAATCAATTTTGGATTTTATTTTCCAAAAATCATGGATAACCGCATTTTCAGGGACTGACACCTGTCAATCTACGTGTTGACGTGGGATAGTGGTCTGAAAGATTTGTGAAATATATTTATTTTGAAACTCTAATCGTGTAATTGCTTTCTCTAATTTCATATTCTCTAAAGTAAAAACACTCTCGAGTTTTCAAAATCACTAATCCATTTCAAGAATTTTTCAAGTTCTTTTTAGATTAAAAATGGCAGCTCAGAGAAGATTACCTAAATCAGTAGCCTTCAAGTTTGGTGACTTCGATTTTATGACAAACAATCATGTAGCAGCTATCACCAACAAGGAAGGAGTGTCATCTGATTTTCATCCAATCATGAACTTTCTGGCATATGGACCATTAAGTTATGCATTGACAGCATCTCCACAAATTAATCAAGCAGCTGTTACACAAGCTTGGGAGAATGCTGAGGTAATTGATTCTACTCAGAGTCAATCAGGTAAGATTGTTCTACATTTAGGACAAGACTCTTTTGATATTACTGAATCTATTGTTAATTCAGTACTTCACTTACCTGTTAGTTTGATTTATGAGAATGTACCATCTGATGATGATGTTAGAACTATGTTATCTGCATTAGGTTATAATGGACCTTTAGATAACATGAGCCAGTTAAGAAGATCTTATCTTAGGAAAGAGTGGTCTTTCTTCTTTGATCAATTAGCTAAATGCTTTACTAGTAAATATAGTTCTTTTGATCAACTTCTGTCACTTTACATATTGCTTACAGTTTGCTTTATGACAGAGTAGTTAACATTGGTCACATTATCTTAAGTTAGATGTGTATTAAACTTGGGTTAAGAGATCAAAACAGGAAAATGGTTTATTATCATCGATTTATACAAATGTTTATTAACCATTTTATTCCTGATGTTGAAGCTAGATTTGGTAGAGAACATTGTGTTTCTTCTTATGTACAGCAAAAGAGAATTTTCTTTGACATTACAAAGAAGGACAATGAAAAGAATCTAGATGAAATACCTGCAATTCATTATCCACATTATGTTCAGGTAATTCTTAAAACTCATCTTCCTACTCTCTACAATTCTTCTTTCTTTTGTGGTGAAATGGCTCAGGAATCTCATTTGGAGGAGAACCCACCTGTGTCTACCCAAGTAGCCCAAAATATTATAGTCTCTGAAACAATTCAAGAACAAAGTTTTAATCCACAACCTATTATTTCAAAGAAACCAACCTCTGGTGTTTCTCAAAAGACATCAGTTGTAAGGAAGAGAAGATTTGTTGTGTCAAGTAGTAGTAGTAGTTCTAGTGAAGATGATGATAATATATCTCTTGCTGAGAGAGAGGAATTGAAGGCTGCAATTCGACTTTCAAAGCTAGGACAAAGAGATGAAGCACCTAGTCACAGCCATGCTGCAGTTTCTCAAAAGACTGCAGTACTTAAAAAGGGAAAACAGTTACTGGATACTGTCTCTCAAAAGACTGTGTCTATTGAAAAAGGATCTCATCCCAAGATCAATTATGTGTCTATACCTCTTGAGTCTTCTCAGGATAAATCTTTTGCTCACTATACCAGGAGAACAAGGAGAAAGATTCAATTGTCACCTACACACACAGAGTCTAGTCCAACTAATATCATGCAGGTCTCTACAAATGAAGCTACAATCAAGTCAGCAAATGACCATAGAGATCTGGATATTGATTCTTCATGGGAAACTACATTATCATACAGACTAGCTATGGGACTAATTTCTCTCAAAGTGAAGTTGTCAAGGCCTGTTCTAGATTTTTTGGTTGAAAGAGTACCAAAACTTTTATATTCAGAAGAGTATGGACTTCTGCATCAAAGACTTGACTTAATGAAGATGTATTTCTATGTATCTGTCAGAAGACAATTAGTCAAGAAATTTGGACTCTCGAAGCATGTTGCACTTCAATCACTTCATGCATATTTATTTGACAAGGATGTCATTATTGAAGATGCTTCAACCCAAGGTGAACAACTGGAGGAAGTAGATAGAGGAATGCAGTCAACAGAAGATACTATTGCACCAGTGGTGGATAGTAGGAAAGATCAGATCACAGTCACTGCAACAAAAGAACCATCTAGTCAGAGGTTGGATGACTCAGGAGCTGTGATAGCTGATGTTGAAAGGTCTTCTGTGATGACTGAAATTGCAAGTGAGAAACCCTATTATATGGGAGAAATAACTTTGACTGATTTTCTTGAAGATAGAACAAATATTATTCAGTCAGAGTCTATCCACCTTGAGGGTGAGTCTCAGCAAACAACGATTAAAGACGGTGATATACTAACTAGGGTGTCTAATGAAGTATTACTGAAGACATCAGAGTCTAGTAAAGAACCTGAAAGTGGTATACTGGAGCCTGTAGTTTCTGGAAGGAAAGAAGATGATTGTAAGGGTTCAGAGATTATAGCAGCTCATTCCTTGAAGAAAACCTCAAGCCCCATGCCAAATGAGGAACCCTCTCTCCATGTGAGTTCAGGTATAAAAACTTCTTCTAAACTCTATTTTTCTGTAGGTCATGAGAGCACTTATCCAAATTTGAGTGATACACTTGAAAAGATGGATATTGATCCACAATCAGAGCGGCTAGCTCCTGACCAGGCAAAAGGAGAGGTAGAAAGAGTGTTACTTTAGATAGTCAAAGTGAGATTGAGGGTATGGATGATCAACTCCATAGTGAGGGAGAGAAAATTAGGAAACCATCGTTTGATTTCTGGGATCAGGTATTTCCTGAATCTTGGTCTAAAAATCTTGGTATGGATGCTGGTACTTATTCTTTTATCAAGATGTATGAGAAGAATGACTTAGCAAAGCACAATTCAAAGCCAGAAGTTAAAGCTCAGAAGCAAAAAGAAAGGCTTGCAGGAATTATAAACAAAAGAGGTGAAAGGCTAAGACAAACTTCTACATTATCAGTACAAGAAGATATTTCTGATGATCCAAGTATTCCTTTGTTTGTACTTCCAATATCAGCAAGATTTGAGACATCAACAGTATCTGATCAATCTAAGGAGGAGTCAGGTTTTGAAGATGTTAGTACACAGAATACTGGTGAAGGACAAGATGATCATATTGCAGCTTCAGATCAGAAAGATGAAGATGTTTGTAACTCTAATCGAGTTTTATTACTTGAATATCATTCTACACAGGCAACTTCTTCTACAAGACTTGAATCTGAAGATATTCCAAACACTTCCAACATTGAAGTTAATTATGAAGTTCTACTAGACATTCAGAAATCTCAAGTTGAAATTCAATCAAGACTTCAAACACTTGAAGATAACCAAGTCACTATTATGGAAAATCAAGCAATTCTGATGAATCTCATTTGTTCTGTTACTGAATCTCTTGGAATTAATGTTACTGATGTCAAAAAGGGGGAGATAAAGACGTTTCAAAGACAACAACAACAGACTAAAGGAGATAAAAGAAGAACAGGTAGGAGAGATAAAGACAGTGACAGAGGTGAATCTCATCATGGAAGTGATAAAGGAAAAGAAGCATCAGATAATTGAATTCTTTCGTCTAAGTACTGGATACTATGTCTATATCTGAAAGAGGAGGTACTTAACTTCATGATTTTTGAATTCATAAATTCTATTCTGATTGTATTGTTATATGTTTTGACATCAACAACTCAGATTTATGCTTCAGATTTTAAAGCATAAATAGGGGGAGATTGTTAGGAATAATTCATGAGTTGTGATGTTAAGAATAGAATTTTACTTATACTCCTTGTATATCCTGATCTTATAAAGGATTTAGCATCTTGTATAGGAAATATGTGTTAGAAAGTTATCTGTAAGGTTTAGTCAGGAATGAACAGTGTATCGGAGACTACATGTCAGGAACAGAGAGCAAATCCTGATGAAGGTCTAATACTGATGGTGATCAGATCCTGATGCAAGATGAAATCCTGATATCAGTCGTGTTACTGATGATGTCATTATGTATGCTACAGAAACTGGCAAGTGCTATAAAACAGGATCTTTGTTTGAGGAACAAGCAAGAAGATATTATGAAGGGAAGAATTTTCTATTGATGGAAACTATCAACTGGATGGCAGAACATTGTCATGTATAGATTATCTTTCTGTTATTAGTTGATAGGTAGCATTATAAATACTCTCTCTATGTCATTGTAAAATTAGTGAGTTCGTGAGGTTTGTAATCGTAAGTATACGAGAGTGCAAACAGAGAGAAATTTATTTTCTCAGCAGCTGCTAAAGGTATTGTACACCTTTGGTAGAGTTTGTATTTGATCTTGTTAATACAAACAGAGTTTGATTCATTCGTTTATTCTTGTTCATATAATCAAGCAAAAATCAGACACGATTATATAACTTGTATTCAACCCCCCCTTCTACAAGTTATTCGAGTTAACAAAGCAATTTGTATCTCTTGAGATATCGAAGCTGGAGAAACTCTCTCTACAGGTTGTAGCAACACTTCACACAAAATAAATAAAACATTTATTTTGTGAGAAATCTTGTTTCACTTATTGCTTGCATACATCTACTGATAATCTATAATCTTTATCTTCGTTGTTGATTTAAAGATTCGATTTTATCAGGATTGCATTCAACCCCCCCTTCTGCAATACTCCGGGACCAACATATATATATATATAACCAAATTTATATTATTAAAATGATTCATATATATTAAAAAAAAAAGTTATAATGTCATCGCGAAATACAACCTAGTAAACTAATACTCCCTTCGTCCCTCTCATTTTCTTACACTTTACTTTTTGGGATGTCCTCTCAATTCCAGGGCTGAGCAAAACCGAACCGAAATCGAAAAATTGAATAATTTCGGTTTTTTGGTTTTAAACGAAAATAAATCGGTGGTCCGGTTTGTCAGAAATTGGTTCGGTTAAAACCGAAATAACCAAATTATACATATAGATATTTTTAAATTATGTTATGTATATTATTCTTTGTATAATAATAATACTAATTTGTATAATCTGTAATCAGTTATCCGTAATTCAATATCCCTTTTCTATCTAAACAAACAAACCTAGACTAACTTATGGACGTCGACATATACAGACTCAAATTTCAATTGAATCGGTATATTTACCAACTTTTTTCTTCATCATTTACAAATTTTCTTCTAATTTTCTTCCCGAGATTCTACCTTATTAGATATGTTACCATGTGTGTTTTCTGAATTTAGTGTCTCTTTTAAACTCAAGCTCTCCTATGTGCCGATTGCGTTGCTATCTTCAGTGCTAATTTCATTGTAAATGCAGTCTTTGTTATTCTCAAGTTGTGCTCTGTGCTATTGTCTTTGGGAGTAATGAACAGAGCATCTTTTCCAGCAATTGAATTTTGATTCGTTTTTAATTTGAAGCAATTAAAAAATTTCGATTTTAGAGTAAACCGAACCGAATAAACCGATCCATTTTAATTCGGTTCGATTTGGTTTTTTGCGACAAATCAGTTCGGTTCGTTTACATAAAAATTGAATTTCGGTTATTCTATTTTTGTAATTCGATTCGGTTTTGAATCGAACCGACTAAATGATGGGCCCTATTCAATTATTTACATTTCAAAATTTACCCAAATTTTTTTAATAGTAACTATACCCACTATTTTCCTCCACTATACTCACTTTATACATTAAATATTGATTGATCCCACTATCTTATTCAGTTTCTTATTTTTTTTATTTTACAGGTTTTTCTTAATCTTCGTGGCTAACGTATTTGGGGAACAAATGAGTGGAAGGGTGGGACTATGGGAGTAGTTAGTTAAATCTTGTGCTTGTGCAAGACTTTTTAGAAAGAATGACATATATAACCCGTTTTTTATAAAAATATACCAATATAGCTGATTTCAAAAATTCGGTCAATTATAGCCGATTGATTCTCAAGTTGCAGAATGCGTATTTCCATGTATTTAGTCCTGTGTGTTGAAGTCTAGTAATCTAATGAAAAAGAATTGAAAATGAAAAAGTTGTCCTAACAAAAAAGAAAATGAAAAAGTTGTTAGATCACGTTAATAATGTCATTATGTCATTGTCAGTGAGCAATCTAATAGTACTAATACGCATATATAAAATGCTTATCAAGTTCAAAATACTTCATCTCAAATTCCGTATTTACATAATACTCCAGCAGAGATTATGTATTGTTTATAAAATCAGGCCCTGCAAGGGCAACTAAAAATTGAATTACGCAAATGATAAATATATATTCATTCAATTTTTTAAAAAAATTGTATAGAATATGCATTTATGAAATGTGTATCTTGAATACCCATTTCACAAATGCGTATTGGATCGGCTAAAGTTAGCCAGCTTTTTTAAAAAGGTTATTTTTGTTATAAGCAACCTAAAAATGGGTCAGAATTGTCCAACACCCGACTTTTTAAACCAACGCCCTGTCCTCGTGTAGCCTTTTAACGCGTGCTAAATCCACATGGCCCCATGATTCGTAAACGTGACAAAACACATCCAATCAAGCATTTACACGTCCTATTACACTTAATATAAAAAGTTATTAAATCGACTCAAGTTTACTTCAAAAAAAAAAAATCGACTCAAGTTTCCGCACCAAAATTAAATTAAAAAAAAAAACACCTCAAAAAGCCCAAAAAAAGTCAACAAGTCAAAATCTAAAAACCCCTTCTTGTTGATTCTCCCTCCCCCAGTCTACACATTTTATATATACCGCGTGCGTGTCTATATGTATAAGGCAGCTGGTCCACAATCGATTGTCAGGAACCGATCAGGGATTGGTTATTTAATAATGACCTTCTAAACCGTTGGATCAACAATTCAACGCCCCCTTGGATTTTAAAAAAAATTCCCTATTTTTTGCGGAACGTTCCGCGGAAAATTTTTGAGAAACACAACGATTTATAAAATAATTGTTAAATAACAAATGATTACGAGGGACCGGGACCAATGTATAAACTGTACCTCTCTTGGATCATGATCACTCCACAATACACACACATATAGATACATACGAACAGACAGAGAGAGAGAGTAGAAATGTGTGGGATATTTGCCTACTTGAATTACGGAGTGAACAGAGAGAGAGGTTACATTTTGCAAGTTCTTTTTAATGGACTTCGCCGATTGGAGTATAGAGGTTATGATTCCGCCGGAATTTCAATTGATTCTGCTAACGATTTCACTCAGTCTAACTCGCCTCTCGTTTTTCGACAAGCTGGAAATATTGAATCTCTTGTTAAATCTGTTTATCAAGGTACTAGTCAAATTCTCTCTCTCTCTCTCTCTCTCTCTCTCTTCGCTCTCTCCCTCCCTCTCTTCGCTCTCTCCCTCCCTCTCTTCGCTCTCTCCCTCTCTCTCTCTCTCTCTCTCTCTCTCTCTACTTTGACATTTCCGTTATAAATGTATTTATATGTGTTTGAAATTAACGACTTCTCATTCATCAATTGGAAGTAAGTAATCACGGGCGTTTTACTCTAATATGTGATCTCTAGGTTGTTTGTCATTGCTATTGTGTGTGTGTCAAATTACTGACTTTTCATTCGTATATCGGAAGCAAGTGATCGCAGTGGTGTTTGTATTGTGGTTGATCTCTAGGTTTAATTGTCATTGCTATTTCATGCGTGTGTGTGAAATTAAGGACTTTCCATTTGTTATTCGTAAGTAAGTGTTTTTAGTCTAATGTCTGATCTCTAGGGCTTTTGTCACTACCATCGTACGTGTTTGTGTGTTGATAAATTTGCTGCGATTTTTAGTTTAAACTGCCATTTCTCTGTTTTTCCATTTTGTTGTCGGTTTATATAGGTTCCAGAATGCGTACTTCATGCAAGTTCTAGAATGTGTACGATTATGAATGTTTTGATAATTTATATTTATTTTTTTTGTCAAATATAGCTTTTTCTCCATAAAGAGAAGGAAATAATTGTTCTTGTTTTGATGTGAAATTATGTGCATACGTTTGGATACATGTATGTCTAAATTTCAAAGTAGTCTTTGGATTATGTAGCATTGGAGATGCATGGTTTTTCCATTTCAGAATGTTTATTTGCGGATAAATGTTTAAATTTGCTGATTCTATGTAGTTATAGAATCGGACAAGAATTAGTATTTACAAGGCGACAACGATATGGTAGATCGTTACAGACATGTCATTGTTTTGGAGGATGTCTTCTAAAACTCGACATTGTAGTAGATAATTGCTCAACTTCTCCCACTTCACATGGAAGTTTAATAAAAACTTCAATTACTTGTTTATTAGTGAAATGACAAAATGAAAAAGAGACAGAACGTAATTGGGTCAACTATGATAGTGACAAATCGGGTTAAGATCGATAATGAGTATCTTTATTCATGTTCACTATGATTCCCCTAAATCTTGAGTCTTTATGCTCAGCAGTTTTTGACCATATTAAGTTTACTCAGATGCTTTAAAAAAAAAAAAAAAATTCCTCAATCCCGATCCTCATTTCTGATACTAGGTTTATGAACATTTTTGGAATTTTCTCTTTGACATGCTGTTATTTAACTTGACCTTGTTAAAGGGAAATGAATCCTATCCATAGTATTCTAACAAAGAGCTTTGCACATTAAGTTTGGATAAGTATTGCTACTCTCTTTTTTAAGAAAAGAAATTAATTCAATTTAACTAAATTAAGCATCAGAAATAGTGGTGTTTCCACTTGACTTTTTTAGTTGGGGACATTTATTCATTTATTTATTATCCAAATCAGTTGTGATATCTTAGCTAACGAGGGTGTTAATTTATAAATTCAATTGAAATTAGAAGCCCTACCTGAAGGCAGAAATGCATGATGGGAGCCAATTTTACATCCCTACTGTGTTAATATTGTAATGCTCGTTCTTTATATTATCAGTATTCTCAAAGTAGTTCATGTTGATGGTTCTTTCTGCTGCATTTATCCATCTAACTGGCGTGTTACTTGATTCATGATGATCTGGTTGTTGAGAACTAATTTCAATATATTGTCTCCAGAGGTCGCCTCTACATATCTAAACTTGGAAGAAGCATATTCTGTTCACGCTGGAATTGCACACACTCGCTGGGCAACACATGGCGAACCAGCTCCAAGAAATAGCCATCCCCAGTCTTCTGGTAGTGGAAACGACTTCTTGGTTGTTCACAATGGAGTCATCACTAATTACGAGGTTCATTTGGGATCTTTTAAAAAGTCTCAAGTATTGCTTTTATTTTTTGTTCTTTCATGATTGATCTGCTGAAAGATGGTATTATTCTTCATTTTGTTGGTTTTAATGATCATTGTTCTTTATCAAGAAAGATGAATCGATATTTGCTTTGGGGTTGACTAAATGAGCTCTCATTCTTGAGTCTTGGCCATCATATAATCTTATTGATTTCAAGGTTTCCTCCCTCTGCTGCCACTTAAATTTACCTTCCAAGAGTTCTATGGTTTTTTCCTTGGCCGAGCTAGAATATGTCCGTTGACATGGTTATGCTGCAGGGAGACTACTGGTTGGTTTTGTTTGCCACTAGAGACTACTGGTGTAGGTAGATTACTGGCTAGAAAATGGTGTAGGTAGATTACTGGCTAGTTTTCTTTTAAACAAGATATTTAAGATCTTAAACAACATAAATTAACTTGGCGGAACTATATATTAATCGTTCAAATGCACGGAATTTTAGAATTTTAGTCATAGTGCATGATGCCTAGAGGTGATACTAGCGACAACTAGAACAAGGGATCTCCACTAGAAATGTAAAGAGAGCACTGGTCTTTCCTTTTCAGACCAGAGGATTTTTTCCCTTAAATAAAATTAAAAATAAGCACCACCGCTGTTGAAAATAAGGTTTTAAAATAGACCATCTGGTTCAGAAAATAGGTGTCAAGCGTTTGTGCATTACTCTACCATTCACATGCCTTGCAGTGAAGTCTATGATGCATTGCTCGGTGTTTAAGACCATGAGGGAGTTGCATTAACAATATCAACTATTGAGATGTGTTGTGGTCTAGAGTCTAGATTCTGCCATGTCAGAAGGTTGTGGAATATATATATTTATATATTTTTTACTTTTTTCATTTCTTTCTCCTTCAGCTATATATAACTGCTGTCTATTGAGCTTTTGCACCTTTGGATGGATCTATATGTCCTTTGACTCATGTTCAAGATTTTTGAAAATCAAATTATCGAATTGTTTCATATAAATCTTTGAGTTGACCTTACCATATTGATCATGTCTATGACCTGCAGGTGTTAAAACAAACACTAATACGTCATGGATTTAAGTTTGAATCTGAAACAGATACAGAAGTGATTCCGAAGCTTGCAAAGTTTGTATATGACCAAGCAAATGAAGGTCTCCTTTCCTTGCTTTATAAAGTTTTTTGCTTTTTAATATTATATTTTTAATTAATAAGTAAAAGCAGGTAATCTGGACATTGTTTACCAACTTTCGGGAAAATGTGGTTGCAAATGTTTTCTTCGCTGAATATGCAAGCCCTTTGCTTTAGCTTTGAATACCTTTAGCCTTAACGCTTATTATATTTTTTCTTCAGAGTCCTCTTCTTAAATTTTTTTGTTTGTCAAATTGAATGTTGAACCATTATATTACATTATATACAATATTTATTGTCTTCTTGGTGATTCCATATGGAGGTCTCCTTATTTTTCACTCTTCTCAATCACTTCGTTTTATAGCCTTCTTAGAGTGTTTTTGTCTTGTAAATAGTAAAATTTATCCGTTTAATTCATTATATTTCGTACGCTTCTTGATGGAGGTGTTATTTTTTCTTCACGTTAAATATTTCCCTTGAAATACAAAAATTCTGCAAGTTGTTTGGCCCCGTCTCTCTCTCTCTCTCTCTCTCTCCTCTCCCTCTCTCTCTCTCTCTCTCTCCTCTCCCTCTCTCTCACTCTCTCCCTCCCTTATTCATAAAAATGAGACTGTTAAATACTGAATTTGTCATGTTATTTTAATGTTTTTGCAGGTGATCAGACTGTTTCGTTTAGTCAGGTTGTACTTGAAGTTATGAGGCACCTTGAAGGGGCATATGCCCTAATATTTAAAAGCCGGCATTACCCGAATGAATTGATTGCCTGCAAGCGTGGCAGTCCGTTGCTTCTCGGCGTGAAAGTAGGTTATGCATACAGTTTTTTTTATCATGATATAGCAAAATGTTCTCTTCTTTGAGCATCTCTTTTGGACACTTTTCCTGTCATAAATGTTACAGATTCAGCATGACATGGTTGTGGGTAAGGTATTAGATTTGGATCCTCTCGTGTTACACTTACAACCAGAAATTTTACACTTTAGCAGTCCATACAAAAACTAGAATCTGAGGAACATGGTAAGGCTATATGATAATATTAAGATCTCTAGAAGGCTTGTTTTTATATCATCCTTATATATGATTAAAGGCAACAAATTTATCAGTACTTAGGCATTATGTTTAGAAATAAAGAAATTTCTATGTATTACACTAGCATGTCGGTTCGCACACTCACGTCCAATTTTGGATCTCTGTCCAAGTCTAGATTGAGAATCTGACTGACGCTTGGGTCTGTAGACTCTGTACACCTTGTCGACATGTCCGGTTAACATAGCCTAGGATTCCTCATCATTAGAATATCTAATATTGTGTAATTATATCTTTGCTTGTAATTTATATTTATTCCCTGTTAAATTCGTGTCAAGCAATTGAATACACTGCAAGTAAAATGGTTCTTAATGTGCTATAAAAAGAAATTCTCACTGCAGGAATATCCAGGAGATGGAGAAACCCCTGCTTCAGTCAACGATGCTAGGTTCCTTTCAACAAATGATCAACCGAAAGAATTATATTTTTCGAGTGATGCTCATGCACTGGTCGAACACACAAAGAAGGTCTTGGTGATTGAGGATGGTGAAGTTGTTCACCTTAAGGTATTCATCTTGCATTGATAATCCATAGTAACCCTCTTGCAATGATACTTACAAATATATGGGGATGGCTCTCTTCGTAATTTGTACTATCAAGAGTGAAATGCATAATGTGTACCTTAAGTTTGCTAGTTATGCACTTTGTGTACCTTAACTTTTCATACTGCACTTTGTATATATGAACTTTAAGATCCTGTGCAAAAAATGAACTGAATTCATAAGAAAGTTACAAATTAAGGCTTTTAAGTCAAATATATGCCACTCCCCGGGCAAACTTTTTGCTCAGTTTTGCGTCTTTCCAGCAGTTTTCGGTGATTATATTGTGTATTAGGGTCAATTTATTTTGCGGGCACTCAATTTTTTTTATCTGGGCTTTGTTGCGTATCTGTTTCGGCCATTGTTTGTTGGATATATCTGAGATCACAATCTCTCTTCATCTGTATTATCCCCTCTTATTCTTTTTTATAGATATGTGAATACGGTGTTTCGTTTCGTTTTGCTATTCATGCTGTGCCACAGACCACAGTCAATAGAATATGCACTATAGAGTTAATGTTGGTCTAGCATTGATTCCTTTCATCAAACTTGATGAGTCGGTTGATTCTGACTTCTGAATTATGATTACATGAGCCAGACATATTGAACATAAAAAACATGGCATTTGGGAAAAAAAATTGTGATAAAAAGAGAGTAGTAGACAAGTAGGTACAATTGTACAGTTTGTATTTTTTGGTGAAGCGGAGCAGAATGATTAAAAGGGTGCATCTAAGCAAGTTTTTTTTTTTTCACATTATTATTTTAGTTTATTTTACCCTATACGGGTCAGCTGTATGTTTTGATCTTGATCCACTATGGATCTTGATCAGAGATTTAGATCATAAGTAACAATTTTATGGACCCTGTTATTCTTAGAGAAAGCAAATTCGTACGGAATTGGTTACAAATTTATGCATGAAATTCAAAGTTCTTTATGGTTTAAGTGGTCTAGGATAGTACAATCATTATGGGTGTGTTCATGTTCACATGTTGTGGGGATCACTAGAACTGACATTAATTAATTAGGAGTAAAATTGAAATAGTTATATGATTCTATAATAGCAGAGCATACTAAGAATTATAATAAGCTTTTCACAAAACAAAGTAAATCTCTTAATTTTGAAAATTGATCCTGAAACGTATTTGTGTATAATCATTTGTCTTTATAACCGATTAGATAAAGCTTATTTACGTACTAATATTGTGTGCCTCAGACTGGCAGTGTGTCAATTCTCAAGTTTGATGATGGCAAAGGAACACTCAATGGTGCTATTTCTAGGCCTGCTGCTGTGCAACGTGCATTATCCATTCTTCAGATGGAAGTGGAGCAAATAAATAAAGGGAAATTTGAGCATTATATGCAAAAGGAGATTCATGAGCAACCAGAATCTTTGACAACAACAATGCGGGGTAGACTGATACATGGAGGCTCAAGTAAAGCGAATACTGTCCTTTTAGGTGGACTGAAGGATCACCTCAAGACGATCAGGAGAAGCAGAAGGATGGTGTTTATCGGTTGCGGTACCAGCTACAATGCTGCTTTGGCTGCAAGACCTATTTTAGAAGAACTTTCGGGTCAGTTCTCAATTATAGTGTTGTACTATAGATGATATAGTTTTATGTGTTCATTGTTGATTTTTATATCTATTGTTTAGGTATACCCGTCACGTTGGAGATAGCTAGTGATTTATTAGATCGACAGGGACCAATATACAGAGAAGATACGGTTGCTTTTGTTAGTCAATCTGGTGAAACTGCTGATACACTGAATGCATTGAACTATGCCCTGGATAATGGTGCATTATGTGTAGGTATTACAAACACTGTAGGTAGTGCAATTGCAAGGAAAACGCACTGTGGTGTACATATAAATGCAGGCTCTGAAATTGGAGTGGCAAGTACGAAGGTAAACTTGTGTTGCAAGTCTTCTAGTTGACATGTTGTAGACTTGGTTTTTGATTATTTAATGTAATTAAATATGACCGACAGGCTTATACGAGTCAAATTGTGGCAATGACTATGTTGGCTCTAGCAATTGGGAGTGATTCAATTTCAAGTGAAGCAAGAAGGGAGTCTATTGTTGATGGTCTTGTTGATTTACCAAGTACGTGACAATTTGATCCTCATGCAAATCTTATATAATAAAGTTCCTTCAATCTTTTTATTATTTTGATGTAAATTTAAAATACTTTTGGAAAATCTATTCTGAATTCAGGCAAAGTAAGAGAAACATTGAAGCTTGATAACGAGATGAAAGATCTTGCGAAATTACTAATTGCTGAGCAATCACTTCTTGTGTTTGGAAGAGGATACAATTATGCAACAGCACTAGAGGGTGCTTTGAAGGTGAAAGAGGTGGCCCTTATGCACAGTGAAGGAATACTTGCTGGAGAAATGAAACATGGCCCGCTAGCTTTGGTTGATGAAAATCTCCCAATTTTTGTTATCGCTACCCATGATTCATGCTTCAGGTTAGTGGTATGCAAAGCCTGCGTGCTTGGAAAAATGTAGTGCTACCCGTGACTTATATTTTTTCACTTTTGACAGCAAACAGCAGTCTGTAATTCAACAATTGCATGCTCGCAAAGGTCGGCTGATAGTGATGTGTTCAAAAGAAGATGCTTCCTCTATGAATGTTGGTAAATATGTTCGAGTGATCGAAGTTCCTCACGTGGAAGACTGTCTGCAACCTGTAATTAACATTGTCCCTCTTCAGGTTGGTTAAATTTTGCTCTTTATTTAATCTGAAACATCTTTACTCATATTCATTTGCATTCGTAAACCTAATTATGAATGTTACCTACAAGATAGTACACATTCCATTTCATTTCCACCCAATTTCATTTTTTCAACTAGGAGAATTTATTGTTTGGCAAAGCCACTAGTTAGATGTTAAATAATTAATGCCCTTCACTCGGAAGCCCATTAAGAGTAAAGAATGGATAGTCATAACGAACTAAGGAGCAACAATAAAGGTGTCCCTAAGTATGTATGTTAAACTATACTAAAAAATAATGATATAATTGTAACATAATGAAGTTTGTATAAAAAATATACGTAAGTTTAGTACTTGAACTACATGTATTAGATTAGTATTAAAAAAATTAGTATTTCTATACTATAGCTGTTTTTAAAAATTTTCTTTATAATGTATTAATGGGCCTGTTTGGCACAACTTATTTTAAGGACTTATTTTCGGGTTAAAATTTTATATTTTGATAACTTTTTTTTATACAAGTAGTTAATATATGTTTGAGATTCAATAAGTTGACTTATTCTGGAAAATAAGTTCCCCCAAACACCCCCTAAGATTGATAACATTATTAAAGTTAAAAATATAAAAAACTTGTGTGTTGTATTGTTCACTTGGGGTAGATATTATATGTGGAAATATTTGGGGTAGGAGGTTTTGAAGACCTTTCCTAATTCAGTTGTGATAACATGCTAGATGGCCAACTCCGGGCGGAAACCTTAAGCTGTTGAGAAAGCCAATAAGTTGATTCTTTACTTTTAATAGAGGGTCCAGGAATAGCCTAGTGGCAAAGGTTCATTTCGAACCACCTTCACCAATGACAAGTTTATGGGTTCAATCCTCACTGCCCCTAACTGATACATAAAAACTTCATATTGAAAAGTAAAAACTTTATATTGTAACAAAAAAAAATTCTTAAATTTAGAATTTGCTGCCAATCCTTTATCATGAAAAGGAGGTCATTGCTTATGTCAAATGGGAATTCTTGTTAGTTGAGCCATAACGAAAAAATGTAACGGGTGGGTTAATATTTGTAATCCATTAGGTACAGCATGATTGCACTCTGAGCTTAGAAGTACCTATAAACTTTTGTTTGCACGTAGGTTAAGTGGATGCAAGACTTGGTGGTTTCTTACTTATTTGGTCGAAAAACGATTGGGCTTACAAATATTTTGTATATCCTAAAGATCTGTGAGGAGAAAAAGAAAACACCTAGCAGGAAAAGGAAGGAAAATATTTAAAAGAGAGCCAACGTTTGATGTATTATTATGTCTTGCTATATTATAAGAAGATTAATTTGTATTATACGTGCACTTATTATGGGCTTACTTAATAATTGAACTTTTACTAGTCTTTTGTCACGTAAGTGAAACAATCACAAAACACTGTTCCTGCTCCTTCCCTTAACTTTGAAGATATGCTAAATTATATAAAGAAACAGGGCATCCCTTCTGTTCCTTTCCTCATAAAATTCTTTTAAAAAAAGAGTGTTTCATAACTGTATGAAATGATTTCATGGCATATCAGATTTTCTGGAATACCACAACTCAATTAAGGAGTAGCTACAGCTAGGCTGTTGAATCTTCTATTTTTTGCCTATAATTTCGAAAATGAAGTTGGCTGGTACAAACTTCTAACGACCTTCTTGGATCTCAAACCCGGCCTGATTCAAGTTTCCTGTGTGGATGCCTGGAAGTCACCTAATTCTTAGATTTGTAGTTGTGTTTTTGTGGAAATAGATGTTAAGATGCATTACTCAATTCAGTTGGCCACTTTGCCGGCCTGGATTTAGGAGTAACTGTATGTATCTGTTTATGTAACGTGAAAATCATTAGCCTGTCTCTGATTTCCACAATTCCACTTAACACCAATAAATTATCAATTGCTCAGTTGTGCATTTTCGTTACATGTATATGACTGAAGTTGCTGTAAAACCGTGTAGAGTAGTTTGTGGTAATTATGTCAATGCTCATCTTCATCTTAACAATTGTTATTTCAAATTGCTTAGAATTTGTATACTTCCAGTCTTAAAACAACTGAGTTAGATATTGAATACTGATAAAAATGGGCCAAATGACTGATCAGTAATTGTGAATTGTCATATGAGTTGTGAAATTTAAATTGCATGCTTCAGTAATTGTGAATTGTCATATGAGTTGTGAAATTTAAATTGCATTCTTTGTAAATAGATGAACAAAGTGGGCATCTATTTAGAAAGTAGTTTGATCGATAATATATTTCTAGATCTGAAATTCCGCCATGTGAACAGTGAAAGTCACAAAAATCTTTATTTATGTAGTTTTAGTGGCCTTTATCTGTCTTGATACATCATGATCGATAATACCTGTACTGTTCTTATTTTCTTGCGATTAACACGGTCCTTTCTTGTCTGTTTTTTTTTTAATTTTTTGCAGCTTTTAGCTTACCACCTTACTGTTTTACGGGGTCACAATGTTGACCAGCCTCGGAATCTTGCAAAAAGTGTGACAACTGAATGAAGATGATAGATTATAACAAACTAGCATGTTTCTTTGGTTATTTATACATGAAGGGTAAGACATCTGAACCCAGATCAGGCTGTAAACTTGGGAATGGGGTTATTCTCTTAAATCCTGTACTTTCATGGCTTCTCTGGTACAACTATTGCTGACATAGTGCAGCTTAAGCATATTTCGGGAATTAACCCTCATCAGAGTTGCCGCAGAGACTAATTCAAGATTTAGTTGATGTTACATGTAGGTTAGTCCTTTCAATATCATCTTTGGTGATTAGATTCTTGGATTTTTTCGATTATAAATACTCCATTCTATCACCAATGGATTCTGATGTTGAATGGCCGTCAAAATACTCTTCTGACTTGTGCGTGTGCGGATTGCAATCCAGTTTCAAAGCAAATTTTGTTCTCATTATTTATTTGCTTTTGTTTGATTCCATCGCCCAAAATCAGGATTTTTCAAGAGTAAAAGAGTGAAGGGTCAATAGTATTCAAGGAAGAGCATAGTTGGATTCAACCGGTTTAACAGATCAGTTTGGCCATTAAGATGTTCTTAGTATAAGTTTCTTGTTATGTGATATAGCTTCTTGGGTATTCTTGGCCAAAGTTCGTTTAGACCAAAGACAACAAAGTTTTTTTCAATGAGTTACAGCGGATATAAAAAACTTTGCATTCTTATTCAAACGGAAAATAGGAACCATACCAGGTACACCATCTACTCATGTTCTACTGCTTGAAAAGGCACAATATGTAGCCATTTTTTATACTGGTATCTTCTCCAACTGCTTTCCAAGCACCGGCCGTATTTTTAGTTTACAATGCATACCGTGTTGAAGAGAAAAAAGGGATTAGTCAAATGGATCATGTTTTGTAAACCGATAAAATTTGTCATGAATATGAAACTTATAAGGGATGTTACAGTAATCGATGAAATAAAGCAGTAGAATTTACGATCAGCAAAGTATATTAAAGGAAGTCCACATTTCCCAGAATGCGACCATCTGATCAGGAACACCGGCTCTATTTCTATTAACACGTTCCTGCATCACTCAGCAGACGATGTCTCCTGTGAAAAGGATCGCACAACGCTTTTGTAATCAAATTAGCAATTTAACACACAGTTAGGCCTCCAGATATGGCCTGATCACAAAAATGCATACCTCTGTATTATATGTATGGTTATTTTTAAGCTTCATCCGAAAAACTACAGATTCGGTTCCACCTGCTATGTTCACTTAAATTTGCTCTACTATTTACATAATTTATCATCTATTTGCCCAACTGTGTATTTCTTTGCTTTTGATTCAATTCCAAATAACATCCTTTGAATTCTTAGGATTTTCATATGGTTTTGTGCGAGTTTGTTTTTAATGTTATTGGTTGTATGGCTTTCTACAAGTGCTCTTGTGTTTAGGGATGGCAACGGGTTGGATCGGGTTGGATATCTGTGATATCCAAATCCAAACCCGAATCCTTAATCCAAATCCAAATCCAAATCCAATCCAAATCCAAATGGATTTGGAAATTCAAAATCCAAACCCGATCCACCGGGTTTGGATCGGGTTCGGGTTTTATCCAAACCCGAAAATTTTAATTCTTTGTAAAAAAGTAGTAATATTTTTTTAATCTAAATTTCATAAAAATTAAAATTACAATAGCAAATAAATATCTAGATTTCATAGACATGAAAATAAATAAGTCCAAGTTACACCACTATTAATATCTAAAGACATAAAAATTAAAATACAATTGAAAATAAATATCCACACAGGCATAGTGTAGACTAGAAGACTAACAGTAGCACAACATGTGTATCAAAATTGCCTGAAATAAGAAATTTCATAGTAGCACAGCATGTGTATCAAAATTGCCTGAACAAAATTACTTAGTGTAACTAAGTAACGGGTATTTATTTTTAAGGAATAAATTATAATATATATATATATATATATTATAATTTATATATGTATATATATCGGGTTTTTTTCGGGTTTCGGGTTTGGATCGGGTTTTCGGGTTTGGATCGGGTTGGATATAGCTAATATCCAAATCCAAATCCAAACTCTTTCGGGTTTAAAAATCAAATCCAAATCCAAATCCATAAAATCGGGTTCGGTAAGATCCAATCAGGTCGAATTGGATCGGGTATCCGTTGGATCGGTTTTTTTTGCCATCCCTACTTGTGTTTATTGCATTGAAAATAAATTTTATGGTGGATTGGCAAATCTATATATCCCTAATCGACAATATTTTCGACATGGATAGCTGGGGTATGCTTGGAACGGTGGTGAAAATTGTATGTGCTCACATTTCACAGAAAAAGTTTGTTTATAACATGAGGTCTCTGAACTCAATTTTTTCAACTGAATCCTCTTAACATCGCACTATCCAGGAAATTACAGTGAGAATCAATTGCGAAACTACTCTTTTCAGGGGAGACGTAGGATGGATCGGGAGACCATTAAAATCATTTTTAATTTTCAGAATATGTATATTCACTTTGTTAAGCGATTCAGAAACAAAACAGATAATTGTTTAGCTCAATTATTTGTTTGTTAATGATTGCCCCAATTACGTTTCTTTCAAATTATTAATGAAATCTGCTTTAATTTTAAAGAAAAAAAAAAGGAAAGAAGTTTTGTTGTTTTTGATTCAATCCCCATCAAGAAAATAGTTACAAAATTAGTTTCGAAGTACACTAGCCTTATTTTCGCTTTGGAGGTTCAAATCTTTTTTTTTTTTTTTTTTTTTTTTTTATTTTTGAAGATTACTTAGAGAGCTACTTGTACTATATTTCACAGCTAACCTCCTTCTCTGATACATACATCCATACATTTATAGAAATTCTCAGGATTTATCAAATTTTCATTTTTGCAACGTGCTCAAGATTTGATGCACAATCATATAGTCATATGTCATGTAGTTGGGACAAAAAACCAAAATTACATAACAAATCAACAAAACCACACGAAGTGGATTCTCTGTTCATTTCATACAATTTCTTTTAAAAGCTTAAATTTCATATATACACCATATATTTCAGCACGATCTGTGACTGATGTTCCAGAAGAAGACATACCACCAGCTGCATTCGTTCAAGTTTTATAAAACGCCTGCAGAGCCTGTGGCTGTACTGGAAATGTAACCTGTATCTACAAATGTGCAGTATGAACAACAGTATGGGCCCTCTTGATCTGGCTTTGGCTTCGCTTATTCTCGTACCTTTTGGATTCCAACCCAACGAGCATAATCCACCCACCTTAAAAATGAATGTGGCCCAACTGGTTAGTTACACATCAAGCAGCCTATATATGTACATCTACGTGTGTTCACTGAAGATGCGGAAAAGACTAGGGTGACAGTTTGTAAATAGAAACAAGAATATTTCAAGAATTCTTACATCAGTGACCCCAAGAATGTGTTGCCAGTGCGGACAGCGAAACAAATTGCACTTAAAATGAGCTTGTGTTGGTGTAATAGAGGTTCTAGTATACGCTGTTCAATGACACCAGCCAATACTTGGTATCTGTAGAACAAAGGCAGCAGAAATTAGTCCAGATCAATGTTTAAACATATGAACAACTTCTAATACACAAATTGTGTTCTAACCAAAAAAGTTCCTGACTTTCTCAATTTATCTGTTTTAACAATAAATATAGGCTTCCTACACTATAGCTCTAGTGTAACCAATCTCCATAGCAAACAATAATGGCAATACCACATTTTTAAATGCCTTCTTTGTAGGTTGTACTATTTTCAAATTTTTGATTTAACATTGACCCTTCAATATGCATATTGCGAGCAAAATTCCACTAGATATAACTCAAGTGTCAGGTTATTGACAAACAACAACTTATTTTGTTATTTTGAGTTGTGATGTAGATAATAGGTGCGATACTGTGAGGCCATGATATCCTGCCTGAATCTTGCTCAGATAATATTGTAGCATACTGGAGATCACATATTGCAAGAGAGTTAAGAGTTTTTGCACAACAGAGATCATATCATATTCCTCATACTGCAATATACCTCAGGTTACTAGAAACTGACATATAGACACCGTAAGCAACACTTGTAGAGAATATAGGCACATCCTCTGCTTCACCAGCAAAAGATTTATCGACTGCCTTGCGCACATTAATCAACGCATTTGTCACCCCCGTACCAACCTGCAAAATAGTGGTACTATTAATGCACCTAAGATTAAATTTTGATTCTCATTTCCCAGAAGTTTATTAGAACTCTGATAAACTTCTAGTCTTTTATAGTTTACCACGTAAGATTAAGTACAAACTTATGCAAATTATTTACCCTAGTAAAATCATAATGTTCTAAAAAGTAAGCACGGAGAAGGACAAATGTGCCTGTATTATCAGTTAAGTTCTCATTCCAATTTAGAGAAGGTAACTCAGTAATATAATTTATCCTTCGCAACATTGTCTTTCATCGTTCTACCTTTCCACAGTGTCAGCAATTTTAATTTTTGCATTGCTACTATAGTAGCATTTTTTTTTTAGCTAAGCTACTATAGTAACTTTAGTTGTGCCATATTGGAAGGGGGTAGGGGTCACAGTAAAATCAATCATAAGATAAGGTTATTGATTTACCCTTTATTCTATTACTATGTTCTAGTTGATCCATTACACAATTTAAGACCTCTAGTTTCAAAAATCGGTCTTACTGTATGTGTGTCAAAGACAGAGAATCTTATGTTTAACACATATTCTGTTAGATATAAGTATTTTGCTTACCAGTGATGCACTGGTCCCCACTGCAAATAATTTGAATCCATTTCGCTGCAGAACAGATATTGCACTATGAATACATAATATAATATACATAATATACATAATAATATGCTTTAAGTATAAAAATATCTGTAACATGTATAAAAAAATACATAATTAACGTGATAACATACCACAATAGCACCTATTCTTTGGAAAAATGTATAGGAGCTACCAGCAAAAGCAACCTGCAGAGTGCAGACCACATCAGATATTATCTTTGAACTGCACAATATACAGTCCGCATCAATTTTATCTGGGTTTCTACAAACCAACCTGAAAAGCATTATCAGGACAGCTGTAGAAGAACTTTGAAATTTTTCCTGCGCTGACAGCAAGAGGTGGTCTGAGAGAAACAGTAGGAGCAGGGAGCCAGACAAGCATGAAATCTGCAATTATTGCCATCACCTGAAACAAATTATTAATAGATTGGTCAGTGGTCACCTTTCTTTTTGTCACAACTCACAAGCAACCAGCTATCACTAAATGGCTGCTGGCTACCAATCATTGCGCTTTTGGAGACTTTCACATTCTCAACTTGTAATGTGTTAGAGGCACTTGTCAAAAGATTAGACTACGACGGAGCTTTACCATTAGGAGTTCTAGTTATCAGTAGTTAAAGTGAATGTTTTTCAATAAAAAGGATGACTAAGTTGTGCTATTTCTCCCAGAAGTAGACAATATATAATGGTCTAAAAGGTCTTTAGATGAATTGCAGCTTAAAGGATCATGGGTTAGGCAGTTTTACTGTTAACACATTGACTCTGTTAAAACTTTAAGCTGTTATGCTCAAAACTTCCGCTCAAAACTTCCAAAACTCTTTCTCATCAGATTCCAAATATTAACTCAAAACATTCTCGACTAGTCTTTCTCCTGTTTTCTAAATAGTCAATATATATATATATATAAACAGTCTTCCCAATTAAAACCCTTGATCTTGGGAAACTAAAAGTTGAAGCTTCTAACAGTCTGTTTTTTATTTTGTATTCTACTGTAGTTTACAGGAGCATAGGATTAGGTAAAACAAAATAGTACCACTTGTTTTTCAGTTTTAAGATCAATTCATGTACTTGAAGGTCTTCTACACTTCGTCTTCCATCTTCCAGAATAATTTACTTCCGTTAGGCATGTATTTACCTTATTTTATTACTTTTTTATTCTATTAATACGCATGCAGAAGATGAAGCCAGGCATCTTTTAAGTTTTTATATTTACTTGACTTGGAAGGTAATAAGATTCCAACGGAGCAAAAAGATTCAGAAATATGAAGATTCACCCGGCATACAAGTGCAATGTGTTTTACATTGCTACATTTACGTACACCTATGTTTTTGACTATTCTCTACTTAAAAGTGAAATTTGAATTCAGTTTCATGGTTGTTACTCGATCGTTGGAGGCCAACATTTGTTGGTGCTATTTTTTTTTAAGCCTATCATTGAGTAACTTGGCACTAAAAGCAACTAAAAGTTTAACACACGTTTTAAACTTACCAAATTTTACTTTTAATATTGGCCTATGAATAATATGTACAACATATTATGCTTTTATGGTTATGGCTACCCTTTAGACCAGTTGACACTAGCCATAAAGCTAGTTAAGTTCATTTATCCTCGGAAGAGGTGTGCTACTGTTGGCCTTGCCAAGAGGCTAACAACCATTAAACCTATCAGATCAGTTCCAGTGACACAAGAATCATAGCATTTATTTTCACTGTTGATAAGGAGTTTAAATTTCTTTTGGCTCTCGGGTATCCCCCAGCCACACGATTGGCTTTATAATGATCAATATGCCAACATATCACATTGTTCATACATACTGCAACTTAATACATAAAAAACAAAAGAACACAGATATTATATCCATTGCATTTAAATCCTAGATATAAACATAATTAAATTAGTTGATGAAGCCATACCACATCAGCAAAAACAAAATCCAGCTCCTTGGTGAAATTTTCTTTTCGCTTTTCATACTCTGCAGCAGTCTAGATCAAGCACATTGGTAAAGTAAATTCTCTTGCTCGTGTACATCAGCGAAAGCTATACTTGGTAAAAATGGATACGGACAGATACTGATTGAATAGAACTTTGGAGGAAACATTTGCAGAAAAATATTGCAAAGTCAAATTTCTTATGCATTTAAATAAACATGTAAAAACACAAAAGGTTAGTTCCATGACTTCCTCTTAGATCAAGTCATTTTAATTTTAAAAGCACTTAAATGGAGGGATTCCGGTCTCCTTACATGGTATCACGTGTTTGTTGTCTTTGCCTGGGTTTGGAAGGGGGGGGGGGGGGGTGAAGTTAAAAGGAAATAAGCATATCTTAGGCGCAAACGTAGCATTGCAGTAACATGGTAATCCAGGTCGAAACCAGGGATTAGTTTTTCCTTCTACACACTCTAAATAGAAAATTACATCAATTTCATTTGCACATCAGCACTTTAAATGAGCGTGCAGCCACACACACATTACACATTAAAAGGAAATAAGCATATCTTAGGCGCAAACGTAGCATTGCAGTAACATGGTAATCCAGGTCGAAACCAGGGATTAGTTTTTCCTTCTACACACTCTAAATAGAAAATTACATCAATTTCATTTGCACATCAGCACTTTAAATGAGCGTGCAGCCACACACACATTACGGATATTGATTGGCTTGGATATTGGGTAAGGCCAGGTAAATGGAGCTACTTGATAGAATTTCTTTAAAAAACATGTGATCATCTTTAGATTTTGGTCATCAGCATAACTTGCTACTGGCTTTCTTCTTTGTGGAAATCATTAAGGTAACTAAAATAATCACCCAATGCATCTCTGTTTTACTAGAATAAAGTATACCCATTATATAAAGGGAAAGAATAGCCTGACAAAAAACACTTCAAAGCCTTTTGTTTGACCTGATATGTTGGCCAAACTGACTTGCAAGTCCAAATTAACTCAATTGGTTTGTTTTTCCTATGACATAGAAAAGAATATAAATTTCAAAAAATTAGAACAAGGAACTTATTTTAATCGACAAAAGACAAAATGAATGTTTTTGATAACTCATAAATATTTATTAAACAAATAATAACCTATAAAAGATATATATTTTTTCTTACAAGAAATAAAAACATCATGGTGCTAAGCAATGTTTTTTTCTAAAAGGGCTGTAGGCCCTTGGTGTATAATCTAAGGTTCTCCTCAAATATCCTATCTTTCAACTATCAGTAATCTATTTATCTCAAATGCCAAGTGTTCTCATTTCCATCATCTATTCATCTAACCTCACAAATTCACACCATCCAAAAGTTAGTCAACATATTAGGAAATTAACATTTGCTACCCTACAACTACAGGCAACAGTTGCAAATCATATTCATAAAATACATTATATCATCAATAAACTGATACTTTTAATAAAATAACTTCTCCAAACAGTCCCAAAAATAGGATCTCTTATAAGCTTCACAAATTCATAATTTCAATTATTGCGGCTGTTACCATTTAAATTTTCCTTTAGACAAACATTCGGTCACATTTATCAAAATTATTACACATTATAACTATAAATAAATTAATATAAATGTGAAACTAAATAAGTATACTATTATCAACAAGAATTTACATATCAAACCAAAAATTAATGAAGTTACAAAATTCTCAAATTTTGGCAAATCTAAACCAAAAGATTGTCAAAATAAACATACAAGAGTAAAATACCAAATAACCTTGCTAGTCACGTCACCCATTTTTACTTTATAATTTTTTCAAAACTCTCACATTATTAATTTTCCAAATTCATCGAGGTTCAAACTATACATACATTGATCTCCTATACATTTGATTGCATAAAAAAGAACACACATGTTAACACCTGATACACACACACACACACAGAAACAAAACTAACTGCATTTCCATTATGTATTCATTTATCGAATATTCATTTAACGAGAGATTATGAGAGTAGTGAGTTACCTTAGTAAAGATTCCGACACCACATTCAATCCCAACTTTAGTCAAAAACAAATCATCCGCTAACAAACGTTCTTTAAATCCACCAAACTGCAGCAACCAGTTGAATACAACTGATTTCTCCATTTCAATATATCTCTTCACTATATTCCCCGGCAATCTCCCCGCTGTTATCGCTGCCGCGACGTCTTTCGATACACTCTCCAGCGATCTCCCTGCCTCCATCAACACAATCATCGCCTCTTCTTTATTCCTCTCCTCAGCATCATCACTTCCGTCATCTCCGCCGCCTCCTCCGCCGGAGATTCCTCCGCCGTTGCCGGATATCCCGCCGGAATCGGAATCGGTGGAGGCTAGGGTTCTGAGAGATCGGAGAGGTGGAGTGTGGATGTTTTTGTGTGTATAGGTGTGGTTGAAGTGGAGTGAGAGAGGAGTGACGTGGCGGTGGTGGTGGAGGATAGAGGGTGGTTGCGGAAAGGAACGGCGGAGATTGACGGTGGTGATGGCCATGGACGGCTGAGATTGACGGAAGACGTAGCCGTAGACTTTGTATCAGTTGGTATATAATTAATATATATATGGGGAGAGAGAGACAGAGAGAGAATCAATTTTATTTTTATTGTTTTTGTGATACAATAATAATATCAAAATACTGAAATAGTAATATTAGTTTCTGTGGAGGCTGGAGATTTATTTATTTTATTGAAGAATAATAATGTTAATAATGTAGGGTCATTCTTTGCTAGGTATCGACGTGTAATAAAATCGCTCATAATTGTGTTTTTTTCTTCTTATTATATTTTAGGGCTCTTTTGAAAAATAAATAGGAAAAAGTAAATTTTTGCACATTTATTTTTGTTAAAAAAGACTATTTACAATTTTACTAAACTAAGTTTCAAATTGCAAAAATACTAACTAAAAAAAACTTAGCTTACTCAGTTATAATACCACTCAAAGTGGTGTCTGAGGAGGGTAGCTGTACGCAGACCATGCCCCTATACAATAGGGATGCTGTTTCCGAAGGACCCCCGGCCAAATACAAATACAAAGAAAGGAAACTAATACAAACTAAACTCACACACACCCCAGGGATCGAACCCTTGACCTCCTACAAAGGAGACAAGGGTTCAACCCACTGCACCAACATGATGTTGGCAAATTGCAAAAATAATAACCCTAACCCTAATTCTCCCCCTTCCCATTTCCTCAATTTTTCTCTCATCCCCCTACAACACTGCCGACTTCACTTGTGTCCTTTTTTTTTTTTCTTTTTTTTTAGGTGGGAGCTATTTTGGTGGATTGGGTTTTCTGGCCCCGCAGGGGCATATTCAACTAAATTTGCAACTAATTGCAACTGAATGCAACTAAATTTCTGATTTCAAGTTCCATTTGTCAGTTGTCATTTTCGCCCTCATTTTTGAACTTTATTATATATATATATATATATATATATATATATATATAGGGTTGGACTCCATAGCAAACACTTTATATAACAAACAATAAAGAACACCTCATATCTAATAGATCCATTGCCCCTGGCGGGGCCACCCAATACAAAAAGTTCTTATTTTTTTACCCTCTATCCATCCATCATCTCAAAAAAAAAAAAAAAATTTTAAAAGTTACTGTTCATGATGATGATGACGTCCTCAGTGACGTCATCATGAACAGTAAATTTTTTTTTATTTTTTTTTGCTGGCTTGATAGAGGGTAAAAAAATAATAACTTTTTGTATTGGGTGCCCCTAGCGGGGCCAAAGGATCTAATAGATCTAAGGTGTTCTTTGTTGTTTGTTATATAAGAGTGTTCTGTATGGAGCAAAGGCATATATATATATATATATATATATATATATATATATATATATATATATATATATATATATATATATATATATATATATATTTAAGATGGGTGATATTTTGGTGGATTTAGGTTTCCTGGCCCCGCAGGGGCATATTCAACTAAATTTGCAACTAATTGCAACTGAATGCAACTAAATTTCTGATTTCTGATTTCAGTTGCATTCAGTAACTTAATTTCTGATTTCAGTTGCATTCAGTTGAATATGCCCCTGCGGGGCCTTGCAACCCAAATCCACGAAATCACCCAAACCAATAATATGTAGTTGCAACTAGTTGAAAGTAGTTGAAAATAGTTGCAACTAGTTGAAAATAGTTGCAACTAGTTGAAAACAGTTGAAAATAGTTGAATATTGCCCCTGGCGGGGCCTTGGAACCCAAAATAACTCAAACCAATAATATGTAGTTGCAACTAGTTGTAACTAGTTGAAAATAGTTGAACTAGTTGAAAACAGTTGAAAACAGTTGAAAATAGTTGATTTGGTTGAATATTGCCCCTGGCGGGGCCTTGGAACCCAAAATAACTCAAACCAATAATATGTAGTTGCAACTAGTTGTAACTTGTTGAAAATAGTTGCAATTAGTTGAAAATAATTGAAAATAGTTGATTTGGTTGAATATTGCCCCTGGCGGGGCCTTGCAACCCAAAGCCACCAAAATCATCCTACCTTTTTAAAAAAAAAAAGAAGTTGAATGTGGTTGCATTTAGTTGAATATTGCCCCTGGCGGGGTCTTGCAACCCAAATCCACCAAAATCACCCCACCTTTTTAAAAAAAGTTGCATTTGGTTGCATACAAAAATCCACCAAAATAGCCCCCATCTTAAAAAAAAAAAAAAAAAGTACAGATCGCAGTGGGCTGGGAGAAAGGAGGGAGGGGGAGTGGGTTGGGCTAGGAAGGAGGGAGGAGGAATGTGCCTAGTATTTTTGCAATTTGAAACTTTGTTTGGTAAAATTGCAATTTATTAAGGAAGGTGGTATTTTTACAAAAAGAAACTTTAAATCTAGTATTCTTGGTAAATATCCTATATTTTATTATATAATAAGAGTAAGAGAGATAATAAAGAAGTCCTACCCGTAGGTCAAGAGATCGATTCTCGCTAACAACATGAAATAAAATAATTCTCCTATCCTATATTACAATATAATAAAAGTTAAAGGAGTAATTTAAAGTATTGAAATTGAATTCTGCCAACTATTTAATATGCTATAATTAATTTTAAGCTATATTTAATAAATATAACAATGCACTTTGGATCGTTGTTTATTCATGAGTATCATATATTAATCTAATATAAATATAATCATGTTTCTAGATTGACTAAATCATGTAATTAGAGGATGGGATAAGAAGATATTTTGCCAAATTAACCACCACATCCTGTTCCTGAAAGCCCACTAGGATCGGGAATCCCACACTCAGTTTTGTGTTAATGGCTTAAGGTTAAGCCGTTAAGGTGTCGCCCAAATCTTAGGGCTTAGGTATTAAAAAATTAATACCAATATTGAATTTGTATTTTATCAAATACATTTTAATATTTTTAAAAAAGTATATAATTATTAAATTTAAAAAACTTAAAGGAAAAAAACAAAATCTTAGAATAAATAAATAAAAAATAATTAAAGAAAATAGTGAATTTTATTCAATTTAAAAAACTTACTTATATTTTATTTAAATTATTTAAATTTATTTTTGAGTAATTGAATATATAGTCCCTCTATCAATCAATTAAACTTTTTAATACTTAGATCTAACGATTCTCATATATATATTTTAATTTTCAAGATACAATATTTCGTACTATTTTGGTTGTCAAACTACCGTACTACTAAAATATTAGATAAGATTCCCACTATGCTTATTTTGGGATGAACATAAAAATTCAAAAAACGGATTATCCTAATTTTTGATTTGATATCTAATTTAAAAAATTCGAAAATATGGATATTCGATCCAAAAATTCAGACCAGATATCCGATCCCAATTGTTTTTATAAATTCGAAAACGGATCCAGATCATGATTTTCCACAAAATCGGATATCCAGATTTGATCATCTTTTTTTTTTCATAAAAAAAATATATGTACATATGTCTATTTGTTTAATAAATAATAAACATGCTAAAGATAAATAAGCAAACATGTATTCCCTCCGTCTTTTTCAATTATTTACATATGAGTTGGATATGAATATTAAGAAAATGTGTAGAATAGTGAGAAAAGTAAGAAAAATGTGTAAAGTTGGGGGACCAATCAATGTTAATGCATAAAGTGAGTATAGTGGAGGAAAGCAATGAAAATAGTTAAATTTATATTACAAAACTTTATTATTTTTGGATACTTTTGGAATGTAAAATTATAATTAATTGTAAAAAATCTTTCAATTATATATATATATATATATATATATATATATATTAAAAAGGATAATAAAGGAGTACTACCATAGATCAAGGGATCGATTCTCGCTAACAACATAAAATAAAATAATTCTATCATTTCGTATCCTATCCTATATATTACATAATAAAAGCTAAAGATGTAATTTAAAGTACTGAAATTGAATTCTACCAACTATTTAATATGTTATAATTAATTTTAAACTATTATATTATATCATTATAGATAATAAGCGTAAGAGGGATCTTATCCATAAATTTTGGTTTGGTCATAGTACCGTTAAAATAATCTCAACTGTCGAATCTAATATTTTTAAAAATAGATGATCAAGATTATATCATATTAAAAAAGAAATTATAATCTAAAAAGGATATCACTGTACTACCAAAATAATCTCAATTGTCGACTCTAATATTTTTAAAAATAGATGATCAAGATTATATCATATTAAAAAGGAAATTATAATTTTAAAAAGATATCATTAAAAAAGGTAACATTGGAATTGAAATTTTAAAAAATATATTATGAAAAGGATTGTAACTAAAAAAAATCTTCACAAAAAAGTAAAGTATACATAGATTATCATATTGCTTGAAACTCTATACGTCCAACAAACTATGTCCGATGAGAATAATGTTTTCTCATGCCATACTACCCACTTTCAACAAATGTTCAGACTAAGAATTATCAAGCCAAATACTTCATAAGCTTAAATCATAACGAAGCAACTACAAATTCACCGACTTCCATAAGAAACACGACATTAAAAAAATACAATTATTAAAAACTTCAAACAAAAAATACAATTATTATTATAAGTCATTACATTATTTACACAAAAAAACAACTACTAATTTGCTTATCTTATTCAATTTTGGTAAAATTGAGTTCCTTTAAAAATAAAAAAGGAAACTTAATTTCTACATTTAAAATAATATATTTTAACATATTGCAACCTACAAAACACAAATAATATTTAAAATTTTACACATAAACTTCAATAGATAGAATATATTAACGTAAATATTGAAAAGAAAATTTCAAACAAAACTGATTACTTATATTGGTTTAACGTTGCAATGCATTTAAAAAAATTTGAAATTCTTAACTTAACATTGATAAAAAAATATTTATTTAAGGATTTATCTTTGTAAAATGATATTTATAAAATTTAAAATCGTATTTTAACCTATTTAAAAATTAAATCTCAAGTGTAATGATATAATTTCAATGATAATACAAATAAATAAAATAGCAAATTTGAAAATAAAACATACAAAATTAAATTATTAAATAAATAAAATTTAAAAAAAACGTGCATCGCACGGGCTATAAGCTAGTATATAAAGGTTGAGAAATTGCCCAAAATGCCTACTTTAGACAAGGTATGGCCCTATATACCTTTTCTCAAAAAGTTGGCCCTTTTTACCCACCAAGGACCACACACTTTATTTACATATTTTATTAAGTTATTTATAGCTTATATGACTTGTAAAATTCATAAAAAAAATAGATTTTTATCTAATTTAAATTCCGCGAACTACCCCTACAAACTTCAAAAAAACTTGGTATCAGAGCCTAGTCAATAATCTTTTAAAAATGAATCTTTTAAAAAAGAAAAATCAGATTCGTGAGGAGGAAACTTCTGATAATTTAGAAATCGAGTTTTCAGAATCAGAAAAAGGCTTTCAAGCTAGTTTTCTAGTAAAACACGATTTAATTTCTAAAATCAGGAACACTAAGCTTGATTTAAAGAAAGAAACTATTTTTAACGTTCCTTGGCCGGATCGCTTAAAAAGAAAGAACAATATCTTTTATTACGTATCTACCAAAGAAATGCATGTAGATATAAAAGATACTACAGGAAAAGTGTATTTGCCTTCAATTACTAAAGAAGAGATTAATAGACAATTACAGAAAATGGATTCAAAGACAAGATCAACAATCTCTATGGTTCATTTAAGAGCTGTTAAGATTTTGATAAAATCCGAATTCCCTGAAGGTATAGATTCTCCAATAAAAATGGCTTTGCTGGATAATCGAATTATACCAAGAAATGACAGTATTTTAGGTGCTACTAGAGGTAATTTAGCATATTAAAAATTCATGCTTACAGTATATCCCAAATACGCAGTTAGTTTGGATACTGAAAGATTTGATCAAATTTTATATTTTATTAATGATTTTGAAAGAAAAGATTTGATGCAAAAAGGTGATAAAGTATTTAGCATTACTTATCTAGTTGCTTATGCTTTAACCAATAGTCATCACAGTATTGACTATAAGAAGAAGGAATATATCGAATTAGACGATGTATTCTCGGAAGTAGGTTCAGTAGAAGATAAACAATTTGCAGAATTGACTCCTACAGACCATACTTGGGCAATTGATATTGTAGAAATAAACCATCTTTACAGGATAGACCTAGAAGAAGCTTTAGAGCTAGAGGGAATTTAGCTATTATAGAACCCTTAGCAGAAGGAAATGATATGCTCCTTAAAAGCATGTCCCAAAGAATAGATGATCTATCAGACAAATTTGCTAGTATCATTTAAAATGAGTCTTAAAGAGTTAATCGAGGACTTCAATAACAATATTAAGCCTCAGCTAACAGAAATTTTAGCTTTGCTTAATAAAAATGCAGACAATGATGTCAAAGGTAATATTGAGGCTGCAGCAGCAAAAATAATCACAGAACTGAAGACAACAATTCAGGATTATCAAAACGATAAAGCAATTGGTAAACAACCAAAAGCTACAGAAGAAAATTGGCTTATTCTCACTCCAGAACAAGGTAACAAAGATAAAGGTAAAAGTCGTTATCGATATAGTTATCCTAACCATGATGTAGGGAACGAAGAACTCGGAACATGTAAAAATCCGAACAGTATGACTTGGCCATTTGGTTCTGTTTCTAATAAGAAAATATGAACTATATACAAGACATAGAGAAGTTCTTTTGGGAAGTTCTTGAATCAGAAATTCAAGATGATCATCAAGAAGAACAATTTTCTAAGGAAATGGAATTACTTGGATTAGAAGATAATGATCCAGCTAATCAACAAGTAGCGAATAATTTAGAATTATAATCTTTATTCGGATTTAGTTCTACTAATTATTTGAATGTCATTGAAGAATTTAGTTCACCAGAATCAGATTCTCAAGGCGTAGATTCATCAGATGAAGAGTTTGTTCAACACACTTTTAGGATGAATAAGCAAGAAGAAGGTGTGCATACAAATGAAAATCCATTCGCATCTACTTCAGGAACAAAGAGACCAGTAGACAGGAAGAAAGGTAACTTCTATCCACCTACTACTAAGTTTAATTAAAACGAATCAAAACTTATTTGGTTCAAACGTTCTAAATATCGATTGTGAATCAGGGAAAAAAACCTTAATCGATGTATGGGAAAAGGAAATTAGTTTAATAATACAAACTAATCATATCGCTTACAACGACACTGAGACAGTTTTGTTATTAGTTGATCACAAAACAGCTAGAGTCGTAAATAGGTTTATTAAAGATGCAACATGGGATTTCACAAATCTCGAACCCATAGAAGCCTTTAATCAAATCATAGATGGTATTTATACTATGTTTTTAGGAATTGATTATATCAATGCTAAAGATTTAGAAAAAGATAAGATTAAACAAAATGCTAAGATGGCTCTTAGTAAAATGCAATTATGTGATATATGCTTAATTGATAAATTCTTTTGTGAGTATGAAAAACATATGATCAACATAGGCGATCTAACAGGTTATCATGTTTATGTGGAAGAATATATACGCAAGATACCATTAGTAGGAGAAAAATGTATGGTTAAGTTTTTGCAGGAAAGAACAATCCTGACACAACACAGTTTGGCTTTTGCTCAAAGAATAGTAAAAAATGAAATCATCAGTTATTGTGATTTCAGCAAGACTCAAAAGAGGCTAAAAGCTTTCAGCAAGAAGTGTTACGAAAAGATTTCAGAAGAATCTTATAATTTTGGTTGTAATCCCAATTACACCAAGAAATACAAGAAGAAATATTCTAAAAAGAAAATATCTTCTAAATACAGGTTTAAAAAGAAAAAGAAAACTTTTAAACCAGGAAAGTATGTTAAGAAGAAAACTTTTTCTACTAACAAAGAAAAGCTCTGTCCAAAAGGAAAAAAGAATTGCAGGTATTGGGTCTGCAACGAAGAGGGACAATATGCAAATGAATGCCCTAACACGAAGAAATACCCTGACAAACTCAAGGTATTAGAAGAAATCTACTACATAGGTTATGAACTAGTAGAAGACGAATATGATGAAAGGAAATAGATCTTCATCATACAAGAAATTGACCCTGGATCATCGTCCGACGAGTCAAAAGATGAATCAACAGACGAAAGTGACTGAAGATTCACAAGAAGAATTAGTAATGACAAACATTACTAATTCATCATCAATCTATGTCAAAGGTACACTTAAATTTGTTGGATATAGAAACATAGAATTACATTGCTATGTTGATACAGGTGCAAGCCTATGTATAGCAAGTAAATACGTCATTCCACCAGAGCATTGGGTGAATGCCGAATGACCTATTGAGGTAAAAATCGCTAATGGTAAAACCATCATGATTAATAAGGTATGTAAAGACCTTGACATTATGATAGCAGGAGAAATATTTCATATTCCTACTGTTTATCAACAAGAATCAAGCATAGACTTTCTTTTAGGAAACAATTTTTGTCTAGCCTACAGACCATTTATACAAGTAGATGGTAAAACAGTTATTTTTACACTCAGAGGTGAACCAGTGTGGGTTAAGAAAGTTACACAAGCAAATCAAGTAGGATTTCCTGAGTTCTTAGAATCTAAGAAAATAAATTCTAAAAAGAAACCCGTCACACCTGTTAACATCTCCCAAAACAAAATTCACTTTTTAGAGAGAGGGAGAGATATGTTATTAAAATATCAAGAAATGAATTTTGCTTTAACAAATTTATCTCAAGATATTGACAGGAAATCTAAGATTGAACAACTCTTAGACAAAGTATGCTCAGACAATCCATTAGATCCAAAGAAAACCAAGCATTGGATGAAAGCATCAATCAAACTCAATAATCCAAAGGATATTTGCAGGGTAAAACCTATGAAATATAGTCCCCAGGATGTTGAAGAATTTGCAGAACAAATTAAAGAATTACTGGAAATGAAGGTAATTATCCCTCGTAAATTAGCCCATATGTCACCAGCATTCCTAGTGGAAAATGAAGCTGAACGACGAAGAGGCATGAAAAGAATGGTTGTCAACTATAAGAAGATGAATGATCTTACTATAGGAGATGGTCACAACTTACCAAATAAGGACAGTTTACTAGCCCTTATACGAGGTAAGAAAATGTTTAGTTCATTAGACTGTAAATCAGGATTCTGGCAGGTATTGTTAGACGAAGAATCACAGCTATTGACAACATTTACATGTCCCCAAGGACATTTTTAGTGGAGAGTGTTACCATTTGGTTTCAAGCAAGCTCCATCAATATTTCAAAGGCATATGCAAGAAGCATTCAGACCTTTTGAAAAATTCTGTTGTATTTATGTAGATGATATTCTTATATTTTCTAACAATGAAAAAGAACATCTTATACATTTGGCAGCGGTATTGAAGAAATGTGAAACTCTTGGCATAATCCTATCCAAGAAGAAGGCTCAACTTTTCAAAACAAGTATTAATTTCCTTGGTTTGGAAATTAATCAAGGAACACTCTGTCCTCAAAATCATATCTTGGAACATATTCATAAGTTTCCAGATCAGATAGAAGATAGAAAACAGTTGCAAAGATTTTTATGTATACTGACTTATGCATCTGATTATATTCCTAAACTTGCAGCTTTAAGATCACCTTTGCAGGCTAAGCTCAAGAAGGAAAATCCTTGGAAATGGATAGAATCTGACACTTCTTATATTAAGAAAATTAAGAAGCAGTTAGTAAGTTTTCCAAAGCTCTATCATCCAGAGCCCGAAGACAAGCTTATTGTAGAGACAGACGCATCCAATAATCATTGGGGTGCAGTTCTCAAAGCTGTTGATTCTGAAGAAAAAGAATTAATATGCCGATACGCATCAGGAAGCTTTAAAGACATAGAAACAAGATATCATTCAAATGAGAAGGAATACTTGGCAGTCAGGAGAGCTATTACAAAATTCTCTATTTATCTAACCCCTGTTGAATTTACTGTCAGGACAGATAACAAGAATTTTACTTATTTTCTTAAATTAAAGATTGAAGGAGATAACAAGCAAGGAAGACTTGTGCGATGGCAACAATGGTTTTCCAGATATAGCTTTAAGGTTGAACACCTTAGTGGAGTTAAGAATTGTCTTGCCGACTTCTTAACCAGGGAATATCAGCAAAAAGAAAAGGCATGACATAAAGAACTTTACAGTATAATGTCACATCTTATTTGCAGGTATCCAAGGCATTTCAGGCCTATAAATAGAAGAGGAACTCAGCATTTGGAAATCATACCAAAACACCAAACATCCTCTATACACCAAAGATCTTTTGCTTAGATCAGAGAGCCCTGCTCTATAATAATCTATTTCTTTGAGATAAACTATGGATATTTCCATAGAGCAATTAGAGCTTATAGAAGCCATCCTCCTGAAGAAGTTTCAAATTATTCAGGAAGAATTACACCTAGTTCGGGCAGAACTAGAATATGTAAGGAAGTATTCTCTTCCTGAAAAACAAAAGGTTATTTCTACACCTTCCTTAGTCTCAGTAACAAGTGAAGTAGAAACTAGCCCGGAGCAAACGGCTACCGGTAAAGGCAGCTCAAATCCGTTGACGCCTGTGGATTTGGCAAAAATCCAAATCGAGGCTCTGACCTCGCAACAAAAGGTCATCACTTCACCTTCCTCAGAAATGAGTCAAGAAGCGGCTAATCCAGAGCAAACGACTCCTGGTAAAGATTCAACAAATCCGTTGAAACCTGATGCTTTGGTAAAAAGCATAACTGAGGTATAAGCCTCTATAACATTAGGAGAATCTTCAGATTTAAATCTAAGACCCAATGGGGGAATTTAAATCCCACAAAAATCAAAAGAGCAATCTTTTGTAAAACCTTTCGGTATTACCAACAAGAATTATTATGTTGTTTATAATGGTCCCAGTCCAGGAATTTATAACAACTGGGCAATTGAAAATCTTGCAGTTTCAGGAATTTTAGGAGTTTCACACAAGAAATTCAAAGATTTCCAAGAAGCCAGAGTATCTGCTGATCTCTATACCACAGAAATGATGAAGCCACCTCTATGCCTTATCAGTTCTGCAGACGCTTTGAAGCCAACCTTCAAACAAGCGTTGAAAAAGCGTGACATCTTCTCAAAAAGTGTTAGGAAAAGTAAGGTAAGAAAATCTAATAATAGATTTTAACGACGATAGTGGAGAGACCATCTACGACAGTTTCAGCTATTTCTATGAACTTGGAAGAAGAGCTACAGAACAAGAATTCGTGGAGCATAAGTTCTTAACCACGGATAAAACAAACATAAGTTATTTCAATTTTTATCCTAACTCAGATGCTGAGATAGTATATGATGCTTATGTTAATGGGATAGTTAGTCTAATTTACCCATCCAATAATTTGCTAGAAATTGGCAGTTTTCCAAAAGCTTTCAGGGAGGCAGTCAAAAAATTCAGAACAAAGTGTGTTCAGAATCCGGTAAAAGAAATCTTCATCAAAGTTCAATCAACACTACCGTTCTGGGATGAAGACTATAACGAAAGTCTAGCTAGACCATTTCATTTTGTCCAGCTAGGAATTGTTAAAGAAAGGAGCTACACTCCAAGTGAATCAAAACCAGTCACGCTGGAAAAGAAAGAATTGAAGCAAATAGCCATACACAAATATGCAGCTATTCTAGAAAAGATCCTCTGCATAAAGGAAAAAGACAAGGTGAAGATGAATTATTCATCTTCAAATTGCATCATGACTTCTATGACTCACACTACACTGAGCCAAGAAGATAAAGATACTCTAGCTGTGTGCAAAAGGCGCATAACTAAAAGCCAGTTAATATTCGATTGTCACTACTGATAAGTGTGCATTTATTAATAATATTGTCCCTATATTTAAGTTATTTTGCATTGATTTGGATTTTTATTTAATAAATTGTAATGTTTTATTGTAGGAATTAAGGAGTTATAATAAAGGAAGGCTTGGAGTTTAAATAGCAAGAATTGGAGATTAATTTGAGTAAAATTCGGATTTTCCGGATAGCTTGCGCAGTCTACACTGTTTGGGCCATATCTGGAGTTCTACAAGTCCGATTCTGACGATTCAACAGCCCACGGAAAGCTTAGGAGAAGAGCTTTATTTCTAGAGTGGTCTTGAATTTAATATCCAGCCGAACCAGCCCAGAAACAGAGCCCAAGATGCAGTTACGAATTTCTATTTTTGGAATTCTATTTTGATTGGGAAATCTCCTTGTAATTATAGAAAATAATTAAAAATACTTGTATTAGGGGGTTTTTTATTAGATAGAGATACAGACATACATACGTCGAACAACAGAAGGAGGCACTGGAAGAGAGAAAGAAGAAGCTTGAGGAAGGAGATTCAGCCATTGAAGACATTCACTCGGCTTGTTTTTCTTCACCTTTTTGTTCAGAATTCTCTCCTTAACTTTTTACATCATGAATATGTGCTATCAATTCTTGTTTGATTTTGAGATTGTCATTATGAACTAATTTTATAAAGTTGGGATTTTTATGGAACCCTAGCATGAGATTTTTGGTGTTTTATTAAAGAGTCATTGTATGCAGTTCTACGGTTTACTCATTCAAGTGATTTTCTTGATAATACTTGCTATTGTCTGATCAACTCTAGTAGGTTAACGAGTTAATTATAATACCGAGAGGGTTATATTTAATTGACATAAGACTTGAGTGGTGCATGCTTGTAAATCTTTTGATTATAATATTGTTACGGTATAGACATATATTGTGACCATGCATAGCTTTGTGAATTGGTACATAATTGTATTCTGAGAAGTAAATTGGCATAGACATATGTTAGTTTATTTGATAGGAATTATACCATAGTGATTTCGAGAGAAACCTATGACCATTGAATTCTAGCTAGTAAATTGTGGAATTTGCTACTGTGCTATGCAACTCTTTTACCAATTTTCATGTGTTAGGGGGAAGTAATTATCCTGACTTATCTTCTCATATTTGGAACTCGTTAAACTCTCTTCTTTATTATAATTAGTTGGTTAATTTAGTTCTTATAATTAGTTTAGTTATAAAAAAACAACAATCAATATTTTTGTTCGATAACCAAGTTGTTAGATATTACTTGCGATTGATACAAATTTACAGTCCTTGAGGAACGATTTTCGGTATTTACTACTGTATTACTTGCTTGCGATTGTGTACACTTGCACATCTAGATTTTACGCAACAAGTTTTTGGCGCCGCTGCCGGGGACTGTTTTAGTTGTTAATTGCGAAGTTAATTTTCTTGCAGTTTGGTTTTTGTTACTTCTGTGCTAACGGGAGTAATATTTGTTTCTTATCAGGTGTCTTGTGTATGAGCGAAGAACCTTCAGGATTAGTTGTCTTTGATCCTGAAATTGAGCGAACTTTCAAAGCAAGAAGGAGAGAGCAACGAAAAATTAAAGAAGCGAACCAAGTTATGGGTGATGAGACTGTTAATAACCGGAATGTGGCACCTAATGTTCAAGATGGTACGATGGTGTTAGATGACAGAGATAGTGCCATTCGGCAGTACGGGAAACCTCGTGTTGGTGATTTAAACTCAGGGATTGTCAACCCTGTTATTCAAGCAACACAATTTGAGCTGAAGCCAGTCATGTTCCAGATGTTGCAGACTATAGGTCAATTCAGTGGGATGTCTAATGAGGATCCTCATCTTCACCTTCGGTTGTTTGTTGAGGTTTGTGATTCTTTCAAACTCACTGGAGTCACAAATGATGCTTTGAGATTGAAGTTATTTCCATATTCTGTGAGAGACATGGCTAGAGATTGGTTGAATTCATTGCCACCAGGTTCCGTGGCTAATTGGAATGATTTGGCAGAAAAATTTCTTATGAAGTATTTTCCTCCTACCAAGAATGCAAAGCTTCGTAATGAGATTAATTCTTTTCAGCAGATGGACGATGAATCTTTATATGAGGCATGGGAGAGATTCAAGGCATTACTGAGAAAATGCCCACATCATGGTCTTCTTCATTACATTCAGATGGAGACATTCTATAATGGTCTCAATACTCAAACAAAGTTGGTGGTTGATGCATCTGCAAATGGAGCTCTGTTGGCCAAATCTTATAATCAGGCATATGAGATTCTTGAGACAATTGCAACAAATAATCATCAGTGGATAACTAATAGGGCTCAATCAGGGAAAAAAGTGGCTGGAATTTATGAGGTTGATGCAGTAACTTCAATGAGAGCTCAAATGTCATCCATTGAGAATATGCTCAAGAACTTGACGACGGGAGGTAATCAATCTATGGGGCAGTCGACGAGTTCACAGGTTAATCAAATCAAGAATGTCTCATGTGTGTATTGTGGTGAAGAGCATACTTATGATAGTTGTCCTTTGAATCCTGAATCTATCTATTATGTGGGAAATCAAAATAAGGGTGGCCCTTATTCAAACAACTACAACCAATCATGGAGGCAACATCCTAACTTTTCTTGGAACAATCAAGGGGCTACTTCTGGAACTTCATCAAATACCTTTAGGCCTAATTATCCGCCTGGATTTTCTCAACAAGCTCAACAACAATTGCCTCAACAAGCATCTCAATCTAGTTCTCTTGAAAATGTGCTTAAAGCATACATGGCAAGTAATGATGCTCTCATCCAAAGTCAAGCAGCATCACTGAGGAACTTGGAGAATCAAGTTGGGCAACTAGCTAATGAGCTAAGAAATCGACCACATAGCACTCTCCCTAGCGACACTGAGAAGCCTAGGGATGTTGGGAATGAGCACTGCAAGGCCATGACATTGAAGAGCGGGAAGGTTGTGGAGAATGCTATATCTAAATCCAAAGAAGGTGATTCCTCTATGACTGAAGGTGAGGAGAAAAATTCAGAAAATAATGGTGTCCAGACTTCTAAGGTGGTTCCAATCATGCAACCACAACCACCATTCCCTCAACGGTTTCAAAATCAGAAGCAGGATGTTCAGTTTAAGAAATTTCTAGATGTTCTAAAACAGCTTCACATCAATATTCCACTTGTAGAAGCTCTTGAGCAAATGCCCAACTATGTGAAATTCATGAAGGACATTCTTACAAAGAAGCGGAGGTTGGGAGAGTTTGAAACTGTGGCTCTAACACAAGAGTGTAGCTCATTCGTGCAGAATAAATTACCACCGAAGATGAAAGATCCAGGGAGTTTCACAATTCCTTGCACTATTGGAAATTCTTATTGTGGTATGGCATTGTGTGATTTGGGAGCTAGTATAAACTTGATGCCTATGTCTGTGTTCAGAAAACTAGGAATTGGAGAAGTTCGACCTACAACTGTCACTCTTCAACTAGCAGATAGATCTCTTGCTCATCCTGAAGGAAAGATTGAAGATGTTTTGGTCAAGGTGGACAAATTCATCTTCCCTGCTGATTTTATTGTCTTGGATTATGAGGCAGATCGGGAAGTTCCCATTATCTTGGGTAGGCCATTCCTTGCTACCGGAAGAACATTAATTGATGTGCAAAATGGGGAGCTAACGATGAGAGTTCAAGATGAAAAGGTGACTTTTAATGTTTTCAAGGCTATGAAATATTCTGATGATGTAGAATATTGTTCAGCAGTCACTTTGGTTGATGATCTAGTTTCTGAAAAACTAGAGTATAATTCTTCTCATGACCCTTTGGAGCAATTGATTCTCAATGTATCTGAAGATGAAGTTGATGATGTTGATATTTTAGCTTGGTTGGAAGCTAATTCACATGGTGCAAGAACTAGAAGCCGTTTTGAGTCACTGGAGTTATCATCAAGGGAATTCAAGATTCCAAAGCCATCCATTGTCGAACCACCGGAGTTAGAATTGAAAGCTCTTCCTTCTCATTTGAAGTATGCTTATTTGGGACCTTCTTCTACTTTGCCTGTTATTGTCTCTGCTAACTTGTCTAGTGCTCAGGAAGATCAATTGTTGGAGATTCTAAAGAAGCACAAGAAAGCCATTGGGTGGACTATTGCAGATATTCGAGGTATTAGCCCTTCTGTGTGTATGCATAAAATTTTGTTGGAAGATGGTGCTAAGGGATCTATTGAAGGCCAACGTAGATTGAATCCCATTATGAAAGAGGTGGTAAAGAAAGAGATTATCAAATGGCTTGATGCGGGAATCATTTATCCAATTTCAGATAGCTCATGGGTTAGTCCTGTTCAGTGTGTGCCTAAGAAGGGTGGATTCACAGTGATAAAGAATGAAGACAATGAGTTGATTCCAACCAGAACAGTCACAGGTTGGAGAATTTGCATTGATTATCGAAAGTTGAACAAGGCCACTAGGAAGGATCACTTTCCATTGCCCTTTGTTGATCAAATGCTGGACAGACTTGCTGAGAGAGAGTACTATTGTTTTCTTGATGGGTACTCTGGTTATAATCAGATAACTGTAGCTCCAGAAGATCAGCACAAAACTACATTCACATGTCCCTATGGTACTTTTGCCTTTCGAAGAGTTTCGTTTGGGTTATGTAATGCGCCTCCAACTTTTCAAAGATGTATGATGGCTATCTTTTCTGACATGGTTGGTGATTTTCTAGAGGTGTTCATGGATGATTTCTCCGTGTTTGGAGATTCTTTCAATGATTGTCTATGTAACTTAGGTAAGGTGTTAAAAAGATGCGAGGAAACTAATCTTGTACTCAACTGGGAAAAGTGTCACTTCATGGTGAAGGAGGGCATTGTATTGGGGCATAAAGTTTCAAGGAAGGGACTCGAAGTTGATAGGGCGAAAATTGAAGTCATTGAGAAGCTACCTCCTCCTACTTCTGTCAAGAATATAAGAAGTT
Source organism: Kitagawia praeruptora (assembly GCA_037693485.1). Classification (NCBI taxonomy): domain Eukaryota; kingdom Viridiplantae; phylum Streptophyta; class Magnoliopsida; order Apiales; family Apiaceae; genus Kitagawia; species Kitagawia praeruptora. The sequence continues at coordinate 136,063,737 of CM075351.1, read as the reverse complement.
TTCTTGGGCATGCAGGTTTCTATAGACGGTTCATTAAAGACTTCTCAAAAATTTCTAAGCCACTTTGCAAGTTATTGGAGAATGATACTCCCTTTCAGTTTGATGAAGCATGTTTGAAGGCTTTCGAGGAATTAAAGAAGAGGTTGATTTCAGCACCTATCATTATTGCACCAGATTGGAGCTTGCCCTTTGAATTAATGTGTGATGCTAGTGATTATGCAGTGGGTGCGGTAATGGGTCAAAGAAAGAACAAGTTATTTCATCCTATCTACTATGCAAGTCGCACTTTGACCGGAGCTCAATTGAATTACACGGTGACTGAAAAGGAACTTCTCGCTGTTGTCTTTGCCTTTGACAAGTTTCGCTCTTATCTTGTGGGCACTAAAGTGGTTGTCTTCACTGATCATTCAGCCATAAAATATTTAATCACCAAGAAGGATGCAAAACCACGGTTGATTAGGTGGGTTCTTTTGCTCCAAGAGTTTGATATTGAGATACAAGACAGAAAAGGTGTTGAAAATCAAGTAGCTGATCATTTATCAAGAATGGAGTACAATGAGGAATCTAGCACTTTGATTCCTATTAAAGAAACATTTCCAGATGAACAGATGTTTCAGGTACAACTCTCTAATGTTACTCCTTGGTTTGCTGATTTTGCCAATTATTTAGCTACTGGGTTAATGCCGCTGGATTTATCAAGTCAACAAAGAAAGAAATTCTTGCATGATGTGAAATCTTATTTTTGGGATGAGCCTTATTTGTTCAAGCAAGGTGCAGACCAAATTATTAGAAGATGTGTTGCTGAATTTGAGGTGCAAGATATTCTTTTTCATTGTCATTCATCTCCTTCTGGTGGACATTTTGGTGGACAACGCACTGCTGCAAAGGTATTGCAATCTGGTTTCTTTTGGCCCTCTCTGTTCAAGGATGCTCATGCATATGTTGTTGGATGTGATCGTTGTCAAAGGGTTGGTAATATCTCGAGAAGAAGTGAGATGCCTTTGACTAATATTCTTGAAGTGGAGTTATTTGATGTGTGGGGCATTGATTTCATGGGTCCATTCCCTCCATCTTTCAAAAATGAATACATCTTAGTGGCTGTTGATTATGTTTCTAAATGGGTGGAAGCTGCTGCATATCCCACTAATGATGCAAAAGTTGTCATCAAGTTCTTAGACAAGCATATTTTTACTCGCTTCGGAACCCCGAGGGCTATAATCAGTGATGAAGGTACACACTTTGTGAATAAATTGTTGGCTAGTACTTTAGCTAAGTATAATGTGAGACACAAGGTAGCTACAGCCTATCATCCTCAAACAAATGGGCAAGCTGAGTTGTCTAACAGAGAAATCAAGGGCGTTCTTGAGAAAGTGGTGAATCCGAATCGTAAGGATTGGTCTACAAGGTTAGACGAGGCTCTTTGGGCTTATCGTACTGCATACAAAACTCCTTTGGGTATGTCACCATATCGGTTGGTTTTTGGAAAGGCGTGTCATTTACCGGTTGAGCTTGAACACAAGGCTTATTGGGCTCTCAAAAATCTAAATTTTGACATGCAACTTGCTGGTGAAAAGAGATTGTTGCAACTTGATGAGTTGGATGAACTACGATTCTTCTCCTATGAGAATGCTAAACTCTACAAGGAGAAGACGAAAAAATGGCATGATAAAAACATTCAACCTCGGGTGTTTGAAGTGGGGCAACAGGTCTTATTATTCAACTCAAGGCTAAAGTTATTTCCAGGCAAGCTGAAATCTAGATGGTCCGGACCGTTCACAATTGTGAGAGTACATCCCTATGGAGCTGTGGAATTACGTGATAATCAAGGGGGTGAATTTCAGGTGAATGGACAACGATTGAAGCATTATTGGGGAGGTGAGGTTGTACGTGATAAAATCTCACTTGATTTAATGGAGCCTTGATCAAGAATGATGTCTAGCCAAAGACGTTAAAGAAAAGCGCTTCTTGGGAGGCAACCCATGATTTTGTATGGTTAGTCTATTTTTATTTTTATTTTTTGTATTTTTTTTTAGTTAGTTATGTATATTTTATCTCCCATAAGATACCTTGATGTATTTGATTTGAAGTGTTACAGGAAATTTCTAGTGAACTGGTTGGCAGGAAATTTCAGCGTAGCATTAAATAAAAAAGAAAAAAAATTGATGGATGAGATGCACCAAGCTATGAGAATATTTTTGTTGTTTGTGGTACAATTTAACTTACCGTGGTGTGGGAGCTTCTATTGTAGACAGCAACTTTCGTGCCACGGTGCAGCATATTAAACCCACGGTGCGCGCATCTCTGGAAGCTGGTCATTTAACTATCCGCGGTGTGATTTCAATTTCCCGCAGTGCAACATTCTCTGTGATTTTGTCCAGCGCGCGCCTCAGTGCGTGATCTCTCCTCGCGGTACGAATCTGCTTGGCTGCAAGATCACATCCCCACAAACCCAATTCAGTTAGAGCCCATCTGCTGCAGCCCAGTTCGTGTCCAAACCTGCTACTGGGCCATTAATCTGCTGCTATGTCCAGATTCAAGCCCAAGTCTGATGCCGTACAAGTCCAGCCCAGTTTCAGCACCAGCTTCCTTCCAAAAATTTATGGAACTGATGGAGTGGGGGTTCGAACCCCTTACCTGCTGCTACAGGATTTCTATTTGCCACTGCCAACCGCCCATGCTATCTCACTTTGGTTGCTAGTAGATGGACTACAATCTTTATATATGGAAGTCTAGCCTGAAGTTTAAATTAATAGGAGGCAAATCATTCCTTTCTTTTTGGTGCGGCACTTCATCATGCAACACTAGGGGAGTATTTTTAACCTTTTGTTGTACATTTTTTTTTTTTTTTTTTTTTTTTTTGTCTCCAATTTTTATTTTTATTTTTATTTTTTTTATTTTTGTATTTTATTTTAGGAACCTTTTAGTTATAGATTTATATATATCTATTATTCATTGGGGACAATGAACCGCTTAAGTGTGGGGAGGGGTTTCCATCATAAAAAAAAAAAAAATTAGGATCATTAATAATTTTTTTTAGGATAATTTTTTTTCTTAGTTTTTTTAGGACATTAGATATTTCTTTTTTAGATTTTATTTTAGGATAGTTAAAAAAAAATAGAAAAACACAAAAAAAAATTAGAAAACTTAAAAAATTGATTGCCTTGTCAATATAGCATGTTTATAAGGATAAGTACACACCATGTAGGCTAATTATTTGTGTGTTATGTATATGTCTCCTTAGCGTAAAATACCTTATACATGATGATGTCTTGTACGTGCTTGCGAAAATTTAAAACTTGATTGTACGTCACTGTCAATTTTGATGAGTATGGCATGCTATCACCATGTGAGATCTTGAGCCTTAATTTGTGATTGATACATCTTTTATCGATCTATTTTTTTTTTTTGTGGTGAGATATTCGTCATTGCATGTGTTGCTCTAGAACTTGCTTTAAACCAGGTCGTGCGCATATTGATATTGTGTATTGTGTGAAAATGATAAAGGCACTAGGATTAACCGTATTGTCCCAAACAGTACCCTTAAAAATAATCCTTAGTGAGCCCCCTTGAGCCTATATCCTTTTTCTTCATATATCACCATCTAAATTTTGAGCCTATATATTTCTTCTTGTCTTGATTGACTAGTAGAGCATTGTGATGTATACAAGGGATTGGTAAAATATTAAGTGTGGGGATATCTTTGTCATTGTGTGAAATTTTGTGTGGGAATTGAATTGGTTTGGCTATACCTTCTTCGTGACACCTCAATAAAGTCACTCGAATCAATAAAAAAAAAGAAAAAAAAAGAAAAAAATAGAGTGAAAAAAAAAATGAAAAAAATGGAAAAAGAAAAAAGAAAAGAAAAAGAGAGTGTATGTTCAATGGTTCTTGCATTGTGAAATTTATGGGTTTACATTTGTATGTGGGATGATATCTCAAGGTTAGTTTCATGTTGAATGCTTCAAGTATATATGAACATTATGCTCTATTAGTTGTCAAGTTCAGCCACTTGTTAGCCAATTTCTTTGATTTCCTACCCCCGCACCTAAGCCTCGTTACAACCCTTGACAAAGACCTTTTGATTTATACGAACACGAAGTCTAGAGATTTTGGTGGACAAGCAAGCTTATGGTAGCACATGTGCATTTGATTGAATTTGAGTGATACAGTTGCACCTAAACACTTGTGTGATTTGAGTGTTTGTGAGGTTATTTTCCATCCTAAGCATGTTATTTTCTTGTTGATTGAGACTTTGATGTTATTCATGATATTTTAGTCTTTTGAGACTATGTGTGCGTGCTTGAATAGTTGTGTTGGTGTGTAAAGTTGAGGAATCGCATTATATGACATCTATGAGCTATTACATGATTAAGTTTGCATGTGTGGAGTGCTATGATATATTTCATGTTTAAGACTTGGCAGTCATAATAAAAATTAGGAATTTTGTGGGTAAATTCACTACAAACCCTCACGAGACCTTACTCGTCCACTAGGGCTACCTTGGGGTTTAAAGGGCTTGTTGCATATGCCAAATGCAACCGTGATCACCTACGGAAGTGGTATTAGTTAGTTAGGACTCAGTTTTTTCTTTCTTCTTTGCCCGAGGACGTGCAAGATGCTAAGTGTGGGGATGTGATAAGTGTGCATTTATTAATAATATTGTCCCTATATTTAAGTTATTTTGCATTGATTTGGATTTTTATTTAATAAATTGTAATGTTTTATTGTAGGAATTAAGGAGTTATAATAAAGGAAGGCTTGGAGTTTAAATAGCAAGAATTGGAGATTAATTTGAGTAAAATTCGGATTTTCCGGATAGCTTGCGCAGTCTACACTGTTTGGGCCATATCTGGAGTTCTACAAGTCCGATTCTGACGATTCAACAGCCCACGGAAAGCTTAGGAGAAGAGCTTTATTTCTAGAGTGGTCTTGAATTTAATATCCAGCCGAACCAGCCCAGAAACAGAGCCCAAGATGCAGTTACGAATTTCTATTTTTGGAATTCTATTTTGATTGGGAAATCTCCTTGTAATTATAGAAAATAATTAAAAATACTTGTATTAGGGGGTTTTTTATTAGATAGAGATACAGACATACATACGTCGAACAACAGAAGGAGGCACTGGAAGAGAGAAAGAAGAAGCTTGAGGAAGGAGATTCAGCCATTGAAGACATTCACTCGGCTTGTTTTTCTTCACCTTTTTGTTCAGAATTCTCTCCTTAACTTTTTACATCATGAATATGTGCTATCAATTCTTGTTTGATTTTGAGATTGTCATTATGAACTAATTTTATAAAGTTGGGATTTTTATGGAACCCTAGCATGAGATTTTTGGTGTTTTATTAAAGAGTCATTGTATGCAGTTCTACGGTTTACTCATTCAAGTGATTTTCTTGATAATACTTGCTATTGTCTGATCAACTCTAGTAGGTTAACGAGTTAATTATAATACCGAGAGGGTTATATTTAATTGACATAAGACTTGAGTGGTGCATGCTTGTAAATCTTTTGATTATAATATTGTTACGGTATAGACATATATTGTGACCATGCATAGCTTTGTGAATTGGTACATAATTGTATTCTGAGAAGTAAATTGGCATAGACATATGTTAGTTTATTTGATAGGAATTATACCATAGTGATTTCGAGAGAAACCTATGACCATTGAATTCTAGCTAGTAAATTGTGGAATTTGCTACTGTGCTATGCAACTCTTTTACCAATTTTCATGTGTTAGGGGGAAGTAATTATCCTGACTTATCTTCTCATATTTGGAACTCGTTAAACTCTCTTCTTTATTATAATTAGTTGGTTAATTTAGTTCTTATAATTAGTTTAGTTATAAAAAAACAACAATCAATATTTTTGTTCGATAACCAAGTTGTTAGATATTACTTGCGATTGATACAAATTTACAGTCCTTGAGGAACGATTTTCGGTATTTACTACTGTATTACTTGCTTGCGATTGTGTACACTTGCACATCTAGATTTTACGCAACAACTACCCAGAATTCTGTAAAGCTAGTGCTCAAATAATAAAAAAGACAGGTGCCGACGAAAGCTATCTTTGTCTATACTATCAAGATAGTCCCACCACTAGCAAAGGAAAAGAAAAAGCAGTGGAGGAGGAATAAAGTGGAAGGTTTCTACTCTATACAAGAAGACGAAGCTACTTTAGTAAACATCGTTTTCAGGATAAAACGAATCTACTCTCTTCAGTGGACATCGTTTTTAGCACAGCACCAGACAGGAAAGATAAGGAATCTTATCTCTTCAGAAATTAGTGCATCAATAATATACAAATTACGTATGCAGTTACGTAAAGAATTTTGTATAGATCCTCACTCCTTAGTCTATAAAAGGGGGAGTTCCATTTCAGTTTAGGACATCTTAAAATCAGCAAAGCATAGTCTACACTATACAAAGCATTCAAATAGTCCATAATGTGTGAGTAAAACCCCTTAGGGTTGCGAGTGTAAACAGGCTCATAATGAGTCTATATTTGTATAATTATGTTTGATCAATAAAAGTCTTTTCTTTTTCAAAGCTTTGGTTATATCTTAGTTATTCTGGAGGCCGCTTAGAGCACAGGGAGTACCGCTAGGTAGGAGGTCGTTAGGGAAATGCCGCTCATAGGAATGAAGACAAAAGATGCAATAACCAAAAGATTTGGACGAAAAAAGAAAGATCAACAGTTGCTATACAAATAGAGATCATTGAAAGCGCCTGGCAAAACTCTCAACCTTATTTAGAAAAATTAATTTTTCAATTAATTGTTATATCTACGAGTAATATGAATATATCCATGAAAGATTCGAACGAAAAACCTTGGTTTGTTAACGTTAAAGGTAACGCCATGATTGACATGACTAACCTTGAATATCCAGATCACTTCTTAGAGACCTCTAGAAATACTGTTTCCCTCGGAAACTTAGCAACAACTAGATGCCTAATTTGGGATTTAGAAGCTATAAAAGAAGAGCAACCCGCCTTCTATAAAAGATTTTCTAATATCATAGAAAATGAAATTTGTAATCTGAAAAGAATTATTAAATTAGAACCCTATCCCCGTAATAGGACAAAAAATTCAGAGGCCAGCTCCTCTAATATGTTCGAATAACTTTAGTCTTATGAATTACTATAAGACAAATGGGTATTTAGGGCCCTTCAATTTGAAAATGGGTATTTTGGACCCATCAACAGAAAAAGTAGGTAAAAGAGACCTTCACCCGTATAGGTTGGGTATAATGATTATTTTGTTAGTTGAAAAATAACGTTTTTTGCTATTAATAAATTAACATAGCTATAATTTAATTTTTTCTAACAGTTTTTGCTTGGATATTTTATTTAAAAAATTATTAAAATAATTATGTTTTATACATAATTGGTTTTTTTTAGAAATATCTAATATCAAAAAGTTTTTTGCAAAAATATTATACTTTTTTTAAAAATAATTGCAAATATAGTAATTTTTAGAAAAATATCTGTAAAAATACAATTCACAATTTTACAACTACCATCAACCAAAATCAATCACGAATGCAAATTTAAAATTTAATAATTAATATCATTTTTAGTTGTATAATAGGTTTCTTAAAAAATTGTACTAGATAAACCAAATGCAACCACAAGTAATTTAATTATTTTTACAAAAAACTTAAAAATAATTATATTTGATATATCATCTATCTTTTTTTTAATCTTGATCGTATTCTTGAAAAATACACAACCATCCGAGCGGTCTATACCAACACTCGTTCGTTTTAAGCATTCTGAGATTTTCGAATAAAAAATATGCATGATATAGATGCATGACGTTCTTCATGAGGCTCAATGCATAATGAAGTAGGACTTGTTTACATTTCTAGTACAGTACTAAATTGATGTTTCATTTGTGATACATTTTGTTTAACATTTTCATTTCTGGTATAGCTGGATATTTTTATCAGAAAATGAAATGAAAATGCCACATAGTGGCGATTTCTGTTGAACTACATTTCAACAGAAATCGCCAGTTGAAGTGGAGATTTCTGTTGCCCCCTTTTTTTAGTTTTCCTCCAGCCCTTAGCACATTTTTGTAACTAGAAAATATAGTTTTTAGTATTCATTTTACATGACTTTGAAGATGTACTTGTAAATAAAATTTGTTTGTTTTTTCTAATATGTATTAAAGAATTTACTTCCTACTTTGATACAATACGAAAATCTCGAAAAATTATTATGTCTAGCTATGTTATTTTTTGGTCTGAATATGGTAACTCCACATCCGATTCCTAACAATTCCTTCGTGAAGTCATGTTGAGGGCCATAAAAAAATATTTGTACATGTTTTTCTTTCATTCTTTTTATTCTGTATTAAAGTATTGACGTTCTACTTTGGTGTAAGCCCAAAAAAATAATATATCATATGCGTAACTATGTTTTGTTAGGCCGGAAAATGACACAAATTTCGAAATTTTGACAGAAATTTTTTATTAAAATGAAGCAAACAAAGTACAAGAGTTGAAGCACACTAAAATTAAAATGCAAACATAGAATTTTAAAAGCATAGATAAAATAACCAACAAGTTTTTAAATTTGAATTAGGCCAACTGCCTAATTCTCGTCGCTACATTCCTCAATTTCTTGGAGGAAATTGACGTTCCCTTGCTTCAAATTCTTCAACATAGTTTGCCATTTCCGCCTCCTCATCGTCGAACAAATCCTCGTATTTTTTGTCAATCCGATTAGCCAGCTGTACCACCTGATGGTACCACTCCTCCTCTGATATTTTCCTATCTTTTAAATCAGTATCTAGCTTATTACGACCATCACAAAACTCAGTCACGAAATCATGAGTGTAGAAGTCAAAGTTAAACATCTCGTCCCTAGTTTTGACCAAATCTTTTCCCTTTCTCTCCTTCTTGCTCTTAAAAATTTTCATTTTTTGATGAACAAGGACTACTCACCAGACCGTATAATCGCAGCCCTTCTCTTCTCTTGCTCTTCTTCTTTCTTCTTGTCCATGTCGTTATAGAAACTTATTTCTGACACTTTCCCCTTCCCCTTCCTCCTATCCATTTGATGCAAGTGCCTTGAAAAAAAAATGGATTAAAAGTTATTTGAGAAGAAAGCAATAAGTTTTGTTTATGAATAACAAAGAAGAACCTATTTATAGAACCTTCCTCCTATTCATGTTTTGTTTTTCCTGTGCATTCACGAGATTGTTGTAATTATGTTACTGTTAACGGGACCTCACAGCTTTTTACAGACTAGCATCCTTGTTTTCAATTCGACAAGAAATTTCAGTGATCTTTTTAAAATGCTTTTTCAGGACTGCAAAGATTCTTGTTGTTTTTTGCTGTGCATTCATGGAAGCTTAAAACAGCAATGGTAAAATCATAACACAATGAAGATAAGAAGATGTGACCACTCATTTTTAAAATAATGCAAGTGGTGGATAATAATCCAAGTGGGAAACAACATTCTGTTTAACTATAAATATGTAACCAAAATAATTATGATCGACACAAAATGTCTTATACTCCTGGTGATATTTTTCAAGCTATCGGTAGGAGTTGGGTGTGTAAAGATGAATTTGGTTACTCCTTGAACCCTAATCATCGTTACTCAACTCTTTCCGTAGCAACAATGCGGAGGGAGTGGGAATAGCGTGCATGAACTCTTGACATTTTTGTTAAAAAAATGTCAGACGAATGGGCTACGAGTAGTAAAACAGCGCACAAAATCCATGCCACGTAACACTCCTCGACAACTGGAAGCCGCGCTATTTCGTGCATGAGAGGAGGAGAATCGAATGCGTTTATGCGTACGATGATACAACCTAGTAGAAGATGCGAGGATGTGTGCAGAGGACGGAGACATCCTACAAGCTAGACAATATCATCAATGAAGCATAAGTCCTGAAAATCAATCGGATTGCGACATGTCCGACGAGGAGTAGACTATTGTTATTTTATCATTGGAAGTGTGTTAATTTGTGCAATTGCTATGATTTTATAATTGCTGGAATTTGTTATGTTTCAAACACAAAATCATATATGCCTCTATATAAAACAAAACTACCATGTTTTCATAAGTGAAATGAAATTGATAAAAAGCACAAAATTACAACTATTACGAGCCAAAGTACATGGAAAAAATAAAATCACACAAAGCAGTTAACACCAGACCAAATCAGGATAAACAAACTACACGCATGAAGTAAAATGATAGCAGGCACTTGAAGACTTGATTTCATCAACCAGAAGGCTCCGGGGGACATTGTGGACAAAGTCTGCTCCATTTTGTATGCCTTTTTTGCTGACACCGGCTACACTTTATCCCCGATCTTGACTAGTCCATTTCAGTTCGAATTCTTACGGACTGTCCCCTTGTGCCACTCTTTTTCTTCACCTTCTTGTAGGCCGGATTTGGTATCAATTTTCCAAACACTTTCCACTCGTCGGGTAGAATGTAGTTCCACAAGTCCGTGCTTGGCAATGGAAATATCAGGGGTTCCCATAACTTATGCAATATTGACGAGTAGTGGTAAGGTCCAACCCACTGCTTCCAATCAATATTTTCCACTAAACAACCATCCATTACATGAGAACATGGCATATGGTGACATTTCCATTTCCCACAGATGCAAGTTTTCTTACTAATGTCCACATTCAGCTGGTTTCCCCCCTTCGTGCAACCTTTCACCAGATAGCGTTGAGTGACGACTGTGAAAATGCCAAGTTGACGACTATGTGTTGTCACCGAATGTGCTTTATCCTTTTCCATATATCTTATTATCATGTCATTCGTCCTTTGACAGAATTGTTGGCCTTCATGGAGAGCATCAACGGCTTGGTTCCATTGCGTGTTAACAATTCTAACATTTCTGTAGAATATGTACTCCATCATTGCTGTAACAGGAAGGAAACGAGCCATTCGTATGTTTCCATTATAGCCTTCCATGATGTTGGTAGTGGTTTGTCCGTAACGAACACCGCCCCGATCATGACTGATGGTCCACAGTTCAGGAGAAACGTTACAAAGCCCTGTAAAGTAGCAGACGATATCTCCCCTGTTCTTTTCATGTAGGCATTGTGTTTTTTGACCTGCGGGGTACTTCCAGCTAACCACATCAAGCGTCTCAAGTCCCTCCGGGATGCTTACTAGAGAAGTTACTTCTGTAATGTTGTAGACACCATCTATGAATCCAATAAAGTGGTGCAAAGCCGTTGCCCGGATTCGATATTGCTGCGAGAATTCCAGCAGCACGGTCTGATATTATGCAAACACGCTTCCTGTCCTTGCAAACATGTTCATGCAGCAGTCCTAAAAACCAACCCCAATTATCCTCAGACTCTTTCTCAACCAACGCATAACAGACGGGGTATTGATGATTGTTGGAATCAACACCCATGGCAATGAGTAACTTCCCATTGTATTTACCCCTCAGAAATGTACCATCGATTGAAATTACAGGCCGGGTATCTTTCCAATCGTCCATGACTGCTTTAAGGCAAAAGAAAACACGCTTGCAAATGGATTGATGTGCTACTTTGTCATCTGCAACTGCTTGAATCACAACCGCACTCCAAGGGTTGGAATGGGCAATGGCCATGAAGAACTGTGGTAGTATATCGTATGTTGTGCTCCACTTGCCGTATACATCCTCACCCGCCAACTGCTTCCCTCTCCATGCTTTCATATATTTCACATTGTGATTTAATTCTTTGGTGACCAAGCTCAAAACATTCTTGATTGGGAGATTCGGTGAGCCTACAACCTGTTAAACATTTTAAGGAAACACGTCATAACTCCAATGTTTATAAAAATGACTTATAATAAATTCGAAAATGAAAAATGTATGTGCGGTTTGACAATATCTGTAACCAATCTTGCAGTAATCTTTTTGTGGTCCTGCGCCGGATGATCACACAAACATATGTGTTCAGTGCACTTTGTGATTTGAAATAAATCGTGACTCTTTTTTTTCGCAGCTCTCACTCTCCACGGACAATTCTGCACGGTGCACTTTGCAATGAATTGATCAGGATTGCTCCTAACCATGATGTACATCTGATTACTCTTAATGTGCATATTTTGCACTGCATTGACAAGCGTAGTTTTGTCACTGAACATCTGTCCGACATAGAGATTTTCATTCTCAGGATCTACAACATTGTAATTTGCATCCCGGTTGTGTAACACAATCGGTGTATACGCCTCCGTTTCAAACCAAGGTGCTTTGGGAACGTGCCTCCCCCCTCAATGACAACCGTCTCAATCACAGCCGTCCTAGGCACCTCCTTTTCGGGCTCGTCTTCCGATACATCCTCCTCATCATCACTGCTAAGGTAGTCCAAATCCTCACTACTTGAACTAGAACTATCATATTCTGAATTTTCATATACAAGGGCCAACTTTCTACCTGCAAGAGGATGCACTCGTGGAGATGGCTCAATGTAATCTGTAGGAGTATAGTAATCTTGCAATTGATAATCATGTTGCTGCTGGCTTTGTTGGATTGCATAGCTACTTGAACCGCCGACATGACCCTGAGATTCGTCTGCTCCACCAAAATAATAGTCTGACCACCCGGCCGTTCCAAATTTTGGAAACTGGTTGCTAGTCCCAGTATCTTCTTGGTAGCTTGAATGGGTGGGTTGAGGGTGCATATTATGCCCATAACTGTACGGGTCATCCTCTTGTACCTTATCGACCTCCAAAAACACAGAAACATCACCTAAACCCATCATCATCGTAAGAGGGATGTTCAACAGCCTATCCACGTCCATATCCGAGGTAATTTGCCCTACTAAAAAATGTGATGCAACATTCCCTATGTCAACTTGGGGGTATTTATAACTCATTTTTACATCCCAATGATTTGGATTGATGCCCATAACCTCATAAACAATACCCCTAATGTAACACCCCCAGATCCGGGGTCAGGGATCTGGTCGTTACGGTCTCAATTCCCTTCCACAAAACCAACATAAATTAAAGTACAACCTTGTGACCCAAAATAACAACACCAAACACACCCGTTATAGTCCCAGAGATGAAATCAGAGTAACTGCCAAATATTATTAATCACCAGATTGAGTTTTTACAACCCAAAAGATTTATAATTTAACCATTACATACTCTTTGCCATCCATTTGTATATTTCATATAATAAATACATTTGATACTCAAATGCTAACAACTAGCCTACCAATAGCTTCCTCTTCAGTAATGGTAGTTATAACCTCAGCGGTAATCCTCTGGCGGCTGACACCTACTTGCGCCGAATGCGCCTTATGCAGGCCATCTGATCTAGCTGTTGTTGTGATATAATACATAAAGCAAGGGTGAGCAATAACCCACCAAAAGGAATAAATGACTGAACAATAATATATATAACAAGTCAACAATATCGTTGAAACCATATGCCATGCATTTATGAAGATAGTGCCAATATAATGTAAACGACGAAGTTACAAGGTAAATCAAAATATATTTCTATGGGAATATCTGCTATGCCAAAGATAAGCAAGATAGCATTATTTATCATGAAAGAGGAACTTGCAGAAAATATTGCAATTCCAGATTCAAACACTTTTTCACCCTGCCAACACCGATAGTGTTGCAGAAAATTCCAACTTTGAAAGATGAACTAATACTGGAGCATTGACGCACCAGGAGACATAACATTCACGATGATCAGTCGCAGGTTATGCTCCCCACCTTTTGTTCTCTACATGTAGAAAGAAGCACCGACGAATTTACTTGTCTACCGCCCTCTAGAACCCCCCGGCCAACGGTTGGGCCATTGCTGGACCGGCACCACTCAGCCACTTACGCGGCTCCTAGTTCTTATAACACCCATGACTCTGAAACATACAGTTCATCCTCCTTTCCCCAAGTAGAATACTTGTTGATAAAACTCCACAAAGTAGTCGTATCTAGTTGGAAAGGAAAATTCACCAATATTTTCCAAGCTGCTGCTTGTTAATGGATACCAACTTGTTCTAACAATATTACCCCTCGAATGATGAGAAGGTACACAAAGATTCAACAAGCAAATAGCAACCAAGTTGCGAGTGACAAGAATAATTTTGAAAGATTTATGACCGGGAAGTCAACAAGATAAATAACATTTCTCAAGTAAGGTTCCCTTATAATCTGTATGATAGCTTTGAATGAAGAATAAAATTGGTGAGAACCTTTCTTGATAAGAATAATAATGAATAGGCTTAGAATAATTTACATAATGCTCGAGGGTCGAAGATAGTATTTGAATGAAGTAAATCATTTTCAAAACGAGTTAGAAGAATTAAATAAATATTCAAAGAATATTTATTAAATCTTAAATATTTAAAGAATATTTTGAATATTGCTCAAAATAACCTCGAATAAATATTCAAAATAATATTTATTGAACGAATAATGAATATTCCAATTAATAACACTTATTGAAGAAATAATTATCAAATGAATGTTCGAAATAATATTCATTGAATAAATAACGAATATTCAAATTAATAATACTTATTGAAGAAATAATTATCAAATTAATATTTGAAATAATATTCATTGAATAAATAATGATCAACTAAAGATTTGAAATAATATTCCAAATGAATATTCGAAATAATATTCGATAATTGAATCGACTTTAAATGAATATTGAAGATAATATTCATTGAATAAATAAAGTTCAAGTGAATATTTTTAAAACAACATTTATTAAGTGAATAAAGCTTAAAAGGAATTTAGAAATAATGTTTAATAGGTGAATAATCTCGAATGAATATTCAAATAATATTCATTAAATAAATAATGGGAAAATATTTACTTAGATATTTTCCTCCGAAAATAATCACGATATATCAAGAAATACTGACTCATGGTCTGAATTCTAAGAATGAGACTCATATGCCCTTCTCTAAGGGTCTTAGAAATATCCGGCTTATAACCGATACATTATCTATTTAGCTCATAAGCCAACAATAATTCAAGGAACAAGTATCACAATATATCTTGAAAGTAGGCATGCATGCTATGACATATGTATAACAGAATCAATTCGTATATATATATATATATATATAGGGTTGGACTCCATAAAAAACACTTTATATAACAAAAAATAAAGAACACCTTAGATCTAATAGATCCAATGCCCCTGGCGGGGCCACCCAATACAAAAAGTTCTTATTTTTTTACCTTCTATCCATCCATCATCTCAAAAAAAAAATAAAAAAAATAAAAAGTTACTGTTCATGATGATGACGTCATCATGAACATTAAACTTTTATTTTTATTTTATTTTTTTTGCTGGCTTGATAGAGGGTAAAAAAATAACAACTTTTTGTATTGGGTGCCCCTGGCGGGGCCAAAGGATCTAATAGATCTAAGGTGTTCTTCATTGTTTGTTATATAAGAGTGTTCTGTATGGAGCAAAGGCATATATATATATATATATATTATCACAACAATAGTTCCAAGGTATTGGAAACTTGCCTGATAATCCTGTAGGGGTAGTGTGCCTCAGGTCAATCTGGTGATCTATAAACAATTAGAATATTCGAGATTAATCACTTAACGCTTTTAAAAATGCTAAGTATAAACTTGACTTAGGTTAAAACACGTTTTCAAGTTCTCTCGTTATGCACTCTTTTTGTATACTCTTTTTATCACCGATACGATCCGACACTTGCTTGATATTAAGACGTGTCATTATACTTACACTTGGTATATACTTAAGTCGTATAAGTTCTACGGTCGGTCGTTTACGAACCAAGATTATAGCTCAAGTTTTATCGGCTGTTTTTTAAGTGATTTACCAAAGTTATAACCAAGTGTACTTTTAAGGGGTTCGTTCGCGCTTAACCTAGATTCGAACATTTTTATAAAATTGGAAAACGATCCGTTTTACATGTGGTTTTCTCTCACACCTTCCTTTTTATCTCTAATATTTAATTATCATGATTTGTCACTCTATAACTCATTGTAAGAAGGTTCAATTTCAGTAACGAACTTGCACTTACGGTTTCGAACTACTTTTACGATTTTGACCATAACTCCTAAACCGTAAGTCCGTTTACTTCGATTCTCATGCCAAAACAATCTATGACTCGAGATCTACAAGGATAAGTCACACACTTAACCATATTAGACAATTAGAGCTACTGTGATGCACGACTTTCTAGGTTTAACGAAATTTCGACAATACGACGGCTATAAATCAAACATTCCAAAAATCGTAACATCAAAACCAAGCCATACCGGGCATATCATACATCTTATACACATGATTATCATCTTAAAATTTCCAAGAACATATCACTTTATCATAATAATCATCATGTTACTTAATCAACTACAAGATCATGCTTTCATGCTTAACATAACATCATAATCATATCAAAGCTAAATCCACCAAGAACATACTTATAACTCAAAGTAAGATCTAGGGTTCTTAAGAGATATACCTTACTTGGAGTGTGTACTATCCTTACTAAGATTGATCTAGTCCTTGTATACAAAGCTTGGATCATCAAAGAAATCAAGAAAATCAAAGTTAGTTCAAGAAGGTTACTATTCATCCTCCACTTGAATGATTTATTTGAAAATGAAAAAAGTGGAGTTAGAAGCTAAGATTTCTAGGATATTATTTTTATGAAATTTAATACTCACCATAAAAATTGGGAGATCAAACAAGGAGTGGAAGTTGGGTTTTAAAATCTTAAAATCTCAAAAATTTGAAGTGTTATTCTTCAAGGGGAAAACAGAGTGAACTTCCCGAATTTATTTACCCATCCAAACGATCTTCCAAAATTACGAAATTAAATCCACAACTTCATCTTGATCTGTAGAAGCTCTGTGAATTGTTTCATGATTTTTAGATGAGTAGAACTGGGTGAAAACAAATCGTAAAAACCCCGTGCCCTGGAAAATCCAAACTGATGGAAATGGGGGAGAAAGAAAGAAAAGGTGGTTGGCTTGCTTCTCTTGCTCTTGTCTAATCTAATGTGAATTATTTTAGTGTTTGGATAATATCTTAGCCATAAAGCCACTTTAATAAAGGTGGTGTGGTCATGGATGATGTATTTGGATGGGCAAGTGTTGATGTTTAGTGGTGTGTAAGCTAAGTACTTGGTTTGATCTTAATGTTGTTAGTTCCTCTTGTAACTAACTTGGTTACTTGCTCTTATCCACTAGCACATGCATGCATCTTGGCTCCATGCTTGTTCTTTTGTCCGGTTATTGCTCAATTTGATTGATCGTTCGGAGGAATATCTCAAGGATTTCTAGTTTGGGTTTTACCGGAAACCTCCTTAATATTTATACTACCATTCTCAACCCTCCTTTATAATTCTTGAATTTAAATTCTTTAAATCTTCTTAATAAATCCTCAAGTCTTTCAATGTCCAGGGAAATCTCGGAGAAAATAAAAGTGCTGTTTTTCAGAATCCGATAACTTTTACATACACTTATTTTCCCCTTGGATCCTTAATACGAACTCAGAAATCCGTTCTGGTTACTTCTATATAGTGTCATCTGATAATATTCATATTTCCACCATAAATACTATTCATTGCTTATTCTCTCTTTATTCCTTATATTTATAAAATGTCCTCGTCCTCTTTCGAGCGTTTCTTAACCCTTTTATGGAACCACTAGACTAATAACAGACATCGATTTGGATGACATAAGAATAACTTTCCTCTTTGGAATTACTATATCTTATTTCCCTAGGAGATAGATTATTCTAATCTATGTTGTCAACCAATAGCATTCTTCAATACATAAAAACATTGGAATCCTTCCATTCCTTAGAACAACTGATACACTTGTATTCCATTACATAATAAAAGTTTTAATTCTACCAAAAATTTGGGTTCTTACACCTAAATTCTTCATACTTCGTGCCCAACATTACATAACGTTGACCTCCCAGATCTTTCGAATATCGAATATCATCCCCCAATCTAATAATTCTTCCACCCCAAAAAAAATTAACATTAATGTAATTTTCCATTCTCCTGAATATATTAAATGAAGTTAAGAACATTATCTTACTAACAATGCAAAAGCATATATAAAAATAAACAAACACTTAACTTAAAATAGATGTCACTTTAAACAAAATTAAGGTTCTCAAGCAGCTTGTATCGTATACCTTAAATGGGATGAACGAGGCAAGCTAGCAAGCAAAGCTTCCAAGGATCAAAATTAGGTAGAATGCATGGATAAATAATGTAATGAAAACAAATAGATAGAGTTGCTAATATAGAGACTTTTGGATAAGATATGAAAGCAGCTGTATGGTGGAAGCCATATTTTCTGACCTTTGTTAGTGGATAAGATAAGATTTGTAATAACTTGAAAATCTCAAAAAAATTAATTCAAGTCTCTTCATAGATAATACTATTCAATTTTCATTACATTATAAATTATGAAAATAATAAATTTATTATTTATATAATATATTAAAGTCTCAAATTTTAATAATTGGTAAATAGCATATGTACTATTATTACTAATAATATTTGTTTGAATATACATAATGTTAGTCACAGAGACATGCCTGTTTAACTCTAATAACAAGCCTAATTGTTTGTAATGCTTTGCATTACTTACATGACCTCTTAACTGAGGGAACCTCTAGTTGTAGAATTTCTACTTGTTCTGTACTTGAAGTAGGCATCAAATTCTAGCTGTGTAACTGTACTTATTGAGTCAAGAATAATGCTTGAAAGAAGTTCCAAGGTTCATGCCTCAAGCAAAGAGATGAAGACTGTCAAATAAATCACAGTTGGGATTTGAAGAAATGAAGAATTTGCCTAAGTACCAATTCGAGAAGTAGTTTTATCTATTCGAGAAGTACTCCAGCATTCGAGAAGTCAGGGATTCGATATCTCAAGACAATATTCGATATCTCTGAATACTCTATTCAATATCTCATTCGATATGTCAGAGATTCGATATGTCTACTGCTCTATTCGAGAACTCAAGAAGTCAACAAGTCAAAGTGGTATTCGAGTTCTCAAAGAGTCAACAAGTCAAAATTCCATTCGATATCTCAAGGACTCAGAAAGCTATTCGATATCTCAGGGATTCGACATGTCAAAATGCTCTATTCGACAACTCAAGGATTTCCAGAGAAAAGAACTATTCGAGAAGTGATTCGATATGTCATATAACAGTATTTGAGAACTCAGTGTTATCGATCAAGTCAATCCTAGTTCTCGAACCACTTACTTAATCACTTATCGAATACATTCTTGGAGACAAAATACTGTAGAAATTGTACAAGTCAGAAGCCTGCAACAAGCCAATGCACTTTATGGACCACAATATGTAATGTGCTCTGGAAAGCCTACAAGGAAGCTTGGAGAGATATAGAAGAGACAAAAGGGCTAAAGAAGTGGATCTGAACAGGCTTTGCAAAGTCAAATCTGTAACCGTTTGGACACTTGATCAAAAAGGATAGACAGACTAGAAAGTAATTTATTCAGCTACCTTATTTACTGTAAGTAGGTTGTATCCATGTTCTATAAGGATACAGCCTCACTTCCTTAGTTAATAACTTTTGAGAGTCAAGTTTTTCATACATTGTAAGTCATATCTCTCTGAGAAAAATGAAGCTGAGAATACTATCATTTTTATTCACAGATTATAGCAACCTTTATCTAATACAATATTAGATTAAAGTGATATCGTGTCTTGTGTTGTTTTTATCCGCACTCATATCCTTGCACACACAAACACCTATCTTGCTACATAGACTCAATAATAAGAAAAGTTCAAGAATCCATTCACCCTCCATCTGTATTCTTTTACTATATTCAATACTCAACAAGTGGTATCAGAGCGAGCTGTTTATTCAAAAACAGAAAAACGATCATGAGTTCGAATACACCAAAGACTACAGGAACAGTGAAAGTCCCTAAGTTTGACAAAGAAAATTACAACCTTTGGAAGATAAAAATGATGTTGTTCATCAAAGCCTCTCATCCTTTATATCCTGAGATTCTCAAGAATGGTCCCTTTGTTCCCCAACAGGAGATTCCTGAAAAGACGGTTGGAACCACAACAATTCCAAGATCTTATGTGGCCAAGGAACCATCCAAATGGACAGACTCAAAAAAGGAGAAGGTTGCCCTTCACAGTCATCTCATGTTGCGGATTATAGATTCTATGGACATGTCAATGTTTGCAAACATTGCATCCTGTGCCACTGGCAAAGAAATGTGGGATCACATTGAGGTGTTATGTGAAAGAACTGATGAGGTCAGAGAAAACAAGAAACAGATACTGGTCACACATTATGAAGCTTTCATGGCACAGCCCAAGGAAAGCATCACTGAGATGTTTGAGAGATTTCACAAGCTAGTTACTGAGTTGCTAATGAATGGCAAGGTTTACAGCACCAAAGAGTTGAACATGAAGTTTCTGCTATCTTCACCAAATCCTCTAGAGCAAAGGATCATTTCTCTAAGGGAAAGAGATTTAAACAAAGTTATATATGATGTGCTCTATGGGGTTTTAAAAACTCATGAGCTTGAGTTGCTTCTGAAAAGGGCTACCCAAGCCAACCAAGGCAGAATGATAAACACATCATGTGCCTTGATTGTCAACAAATCTATTCAAGACCTAGAAGCATCTACAAGCCAACTAAGGATAGAGGAAGTAGTAGAAGATGAAGAAACTGAAGCTGTGGTAAGTGAACCTGTTGAGGAGAAGGAGGAAGAAGAGTTCTATACTCTTGAAGAACTAGATGGGATGGAAAATACTTCATATGCCTTCATGGCCAGAAAATTTCCAAACATCAGATTTAAGAGGAATCAACCCTTCATATGCCTTCATGGCCAGAAAAGTGAGGACACAGTAATTGCCCACATGATGGGAGGTGGTAGGGATTAACAAGACCCCATGGTCAGAAGATGAGATTTTAAGAGAAATCATATTGAGATTTTGTTAAGATAAATGCAAAGAGTTGTAGATATAATCAGAAAGAATAGTGTGGTAACAAGTGACAGAGTCAGAAGTTAAAATTGTATGATGATAATTGAGTTGGTATTTGAAGCAATTACGCAGGGGAAGATAAGACGTGTTGTCAGAGATTGTATCATATTAGTACTAGTGGACCCTATGATGAGAGTCACGGAACTATTTTTATAAATTATTAGGAAGCTAGAAATTCATTATGACTATGAATGATGTTATCAAGAATTTGAATGTGATGGTAGTGAAAAGAGTTAAGTGCAATTCAGGATTGGATTTAGTAGCTAACTACGAAGTATAAACAAATTGTGAGGGCAAGAAAGTGAGATTATGATTTTCAAGGGATGTAAAGTGGTGTTTTAAGGCAGAAAGCAGATAAAGAAGTCTCAACGAGCATGTAGGCCAGAAGATTGTTATACCAAGATTGTGGAGTTGTTTTGCACAGAAAGAAATATCAGAAAGAAAATAGTTAAATCGAAGCAGATTTCAGTGATTAAAATTTTTGAATATATAATTTGATGGATTACCCGGATTGATACCAGGTAAGAATGAAGAGTTTGTTTGTTATTCATTCTCAAAAAAAAAAAATTAAGGAGTTCAATATTAAATGACACCCATGGAAATGTCGGAGTTAACAATTTGATTAAATGATCTTCCCTAGAGAAGGAGTAGCAATACTCATCGTATCTCAAGAGGAAGATTATACGCAAGATTTCTAAATATGAGTTTTAGATGGAAAGGAATCAAATTTTAAGACATGTCGTTAGTAATGAAGAATCAAAGTGAATTTTGTGAAGATGGAGCAGTAATGAATTGAGAAATGCCATAATGCTGGTTGAGATCGAAAGTTTTAAAGGATAAACCAGGAACTACTAAAGGTCATTGAAGGCTTTTATCCAGATAGCCTCAGCATTAGGTAAGTTCACCAATAGGAAAAAAAATGTGAATAAATAGATAGACGTGAAGAGAGTTTCTAAGAACTATGGAGGATTAATAATCACTCCAGCAATAGTGAAGCTAGATGAGCAAGGAGACTTTGTGAATTATTATGATGGTTCGTAGAAAAGGATGAGGTTGTTTATTGTCATAACATAAAAAGTACGTGCTGATACTCATAAGCAGAAGTATTGACATATGAGTTGGAATTGACCGTGATGGTTTTCGCGTAGAGTTAAGAAGTCAGATATGGAAGTTCGAACGCCTAATCTACAACGAAGGTGATCAATACCGTGGCATTCCAGCCTGAATTATTAAAGAATTAAGAGGTACCGAGATGAGGTGATGAACTAGAATGTGAATGAGTTGACGGGAGAGGAATTGAACAGTCAGAAGGATAAGTGGTGAAGGTGTACTTTATTTCGTAATATCTCGAAATGCGCGTGATGAATAGATGTCGTGATTTATGTGGTTACATTGAGTAGTGTAAGGCGTTGAAGTTATAATACGTAGAGTGAAGTTCGAGAATTTGTTGAGTGAGTAGAGTTATATTTCAGAAATTGATTTCAGAAGACGCGGAATGAGTATGGTTTAGAGGATTTTCTAAGATCATGAGTTATTTGTTGAAGATGTGTAATTGATTTGACGTATATTAAGTCGAATTTTCATGTTGTTAAAGTTAGAGTTTATGGGGAAGTATTGAATTGAAAGTTGTTTTGTGGTCGGTATCGAGGGGGCTGACCCCGGAATAATGATGTTACAAACCAGTATTTTAAAATTTTATTCTTGTGGTGGGTTATGTTAAAGTCAAGATTATGAAGTTTATTAGTTTTCAAAATTGTAAATATCGAGGATAATATTGTTTTTATAAGAGTGAGAATGTGATAGAATATATTTTTATATATATTCTAGATGATTTTATTCTCATATTTATTGTGTTTTGCATTGATTTGGATTTTTATTTAATAGATTTTATTGTTTTATTGTAGGAAATAAAGAATTCATGACTTGGAAGGATTTGGAGCAAAAAGAGCTATTTTGGAGATAAAATAGGAGAAAATTCGTATTATTGGGCTACACGGGCTGCCTGCACTGTTTGGGCCATATATTGAGTTCCAAAAGTCAGAATTTGACGATCTTACTGTCCACGCGAAGCTTAGGGAATTATCTTTAATTCAGAGGTGGTCTAGTAAGCAAAATCCAACTGGAAAAGCCCAGAAACAGAGGAGAAAAATAAGTGACGAATTTTACAAGAAAATCCTATTTAATTATGGATATCTTTTTGTAAATTGATTAGGATATTAAAAATACTTTTATTAGAAGATAGAGATCAGATTTTATTAATGAGTTTTATTATAAAAGAGGAGGGACGTGAAAATAGAGGGGAGAGATAGACAAAGATACGTATTTTTACAAAAGCTAGGGTTTTGGTTTATTCTTTGCTCTCTTCATCTCTTCCTTTGTAAGTACTTGGTTTAATTTGGATCTTTATTGTTCTTCGTTAATACAAAGTTTGAGGTATTCTTTATTCTCTTGTTTTATTATTATATGTTTTACATGGCTTCTTTCATTGTTTTTATTGCTTTTACTTCTAGAATGAGTGAGTAGCTTAATTCTAGGGTATTAAGAGGAGCCATGTTTGCACCATGATTTGGGCTTAATTTGATTAGTAGATTGATGGGTAAAGAGTAATTCTGATTGATATGTTATAATTCTTAATTTGTGTAATTGCGCAATATCACGGATTAATTGATTGCAATAGGAGTAATAGATCGAAAGATTTTACTACTAGAGGCTTACATACAATTAGCGGAATTGAAGGTGATTGTGAAAGCATCATTAGATATTCTGAGAGTGTTAATGCTTGAAAAAGATTAACCATTGCTTTAATTACTTAATCCCATTGAAAAGCTATACTTTTGTGATTTGTTTGGTGTAAGCATGGTGAACCTGAATTGCCCTAGATCCTTTAATTAATTGATTTAAAACTTTGTTAAATTTGCATTAGTAGTTAATAAAATTCCCAAATAATCGTTTATGACTAGAAACAATTGATAATAGTTGAATTGAAATTGAAACTGTCTCCTTGAGGAATCGACCCGTATTTGCTAGTATCTACTACAATTGATACCGTGCGCTTGCGGTTAGACATAATTTAACATATCAAGTTTTTGGCGCCGCTGCCGGGGAGACGTCTAGTTTCTATAATTTTAGTTTGATTGTTTTAGATTGTTTCTCTTGTCTCTTTGGAACTCTTGTTCCAATTGAGACCGATCTTACTGCTTTTCCTTGTTTAGTTGTTGATGCCCAAGACCAGGTCTCAAACGAAAGAAGATCAAGCGAAAGAGGATACAACTCCTCTTAGTCCAGATTCTGGAATTACTTGTCAACAATATATAGATCAACAAAGGAAAGAGAAGCAGCAAAGGATATTTGAACCAAAGATTGAGATGGCGGACACTCCCAAATCTTTGAAGAATTACTCACAGCCCTCTCTGAGTGGGGTACCTACTGGCCTTGCTATGCCAGCGATTCAAGCAGCAAATTTCGAGATCAAGCCTGCTTTGCTCACTATGATCCAATAGAATTAATTTGCTGGGCTTGCCTCTGAAGACCCTACACTTCATCTGCAATGTTTTCAATAGCTCTGTTCTACAATTAAACATCAGGGAGTCACACCAGACCAGTTGAAAGTCATGTTGTTCGGTTTTTCTCTTCGTGATAAAGCTCAAAAATGGTTGAATGATATTGACTTGACCGAGTGGGATAAGATTGCTCAAGCCTTCTTAACTGAGTTCTTCCCTCCTAACAGAACCGACGATTTGATCGACAAGATGATGGGTTTTAAGCAAGATTATGGTGAATCTCTTCGGGATGCTTGGGACAGATTCAAGGATTATCAACGTGCATGCCCTCACAATGGTCTTGAGAAGTGGTTTCTACTTAAACGCTTCTACAATGGTCTTGATCCTGAAACAAAAGGGATGGTTGATAACGCTGCAGGTGGTGTATTTCTGGATAAAGGAGTTGATGATGCACATGCTTTTCTTTCAAATTTGGCTGCCAATCACTTCAGTAATCCGAGAGCAACCAAGAAAGGGGGTAAACTTGAAGTGGATGCATATTCTCTATTATCATCTCAACTAGCTGCATTGACTCAAGAGATCCACTCATTGAAGACATCTCAGCCTTCTACTCAACCTATGAGTATCAATGCATTGTCATCCATGGCTCCTATGAATAATCCTCTTTGTGAAGTCTGTGGCATCCAAGGCCACTATGGTAATGATTGCCAATACAATGCTCAAAATTCACATAATTTTCAGATGGAGCAAGCGAATGTTTTCCAACAGAGGCAGCAGTACAATCCGTACTCCAACACTTACAATCCTGGTAGGAAAGATCATCCGAACTTCTCATATAGGAACAATAACACTCAGAATTCAAATGTTCCTAATCAGCAGCAATATCAGCAGTCGTACCAGCCTCCTCCACAGCAGCAGTATAGGCCTCCTCAAGGACCTATGAATCCCCCTGGATTCCAAAGGCCTCCTCAGAATTATGCTCCTCAAGTAAATCAAGCTGCACAGGCTGATAATCAAGGTGACATGATGAAGATATTGTTACAAATGCAAAAGAGTATGGAGGATACCAACAGAAAGATGAACCAGATGGAGATACATAATAAGATGTTGGAAACTCAGATTGCTCAAATGGCTAGTTCTTCATCTACAAGGCAACAAGGCTCTCTACCAGCACAATCAACTCAGCCAAAGGAAAATGTGAATGCCATTGCTCTTAGTGGTCGTACATATGATGCTCCTCCAATGCCTACTGACAATGTTCCCAATGAGAAAGAAGAAGAGAATTCTGAGGAAGACAAGGTAGAGAAAGTTGTGGAAGATGCAAACAAAGATGAAACTGAGGAAAGCAAGAAAAAGGGTAAAGAGAAGACTGCAGTCACTCCTCCACCATTTGTGCCAAAGCTTCCATTCCCTAGCAGGATGAACAGAACTAAGGTGGACCAGCAGTTTGGTAAGTTCATGACACTTGTCAAGAATCTTGAGGTAACAGTTCCTTTCACTGATTTAATTTCTCAAGTTCCATCATATGCAAAGTTTCTTAAGGATATTCTCACTAAGAAAAGGTCTTTTGGTGAGGTAGAGATAGTAGCTTTTACTGAAGAGTGTAGTGCTGTTTTACAAAATAAGTCTCCACCTAAGCTTAAAGATCCTGGTAGTTTTTCGATCCCGTGGCATTTAGGTGCATTGTTCATTGATAAAGCTTTATGTGATTTAGGCGCTAGTGTCTTAGTCATGCCTCTCTCGGTTTTTCAAAAACTAAATATGAGAGAATTAAAATGTACACAGATGACTTTGCAAATGGCAGACCGTTCGATAAAATATCCCCTTGGAATTTTAGAGGATGTGCCTGTTAGGGTTGGAAAATTCTATATTCCTGTAGACTTTGTAGTTCTAGATATGGAAGAGGACAGCCAAATACCTATTATTTTGGGTAGACCATTTCTTTGTACTGCAGGTGCTGTAATTGATGTTAAAAGTGGGACTCTCACATTGAGTGTTGGTGATGATAAAATTACTTTTACTCTAACCTTTGCTCTTAAATCCCCTTTGCTTGAGAATACTTGCTGCAGGATTGATGTTATAGATGGAATTGTCCGAGATGAGACACCTCAGATTCTATTGAATGATGCATTGGAAGCAGTGCTCATGCTTGAAGCTTCAGAAGGAGAAGGACATGCTGAAGTCGATTCATTGATTCTTGAGTTGGATGGTGCGGCTGATTCGAATTGTGAGGTAACCAACACTGTCACTTCTTGTGGTGAGCCTCAGGTAAAAAAATTAGAGTTAAAGTCTTTGCCATCTAATCTTAAATATGTGTTTCTTGATGAAGAAAAGACTTGTCCTGTGATTGTTAGCTCTAGTCTTGATGATAGCCAGGTTTTTAAACTTCTTACTGTTTTGCGTGCGCATAGAAAAGCTATTGGGTATAGTATTGATGATCTTACGGGGATTAGCCCAGACTTTTGCATGCATAGAATTCACTTAGATGATGACCATAAGCCTTGCATACAGGGACAACGTCGCTTGAATCATAACATGCAAGAGGTTGTTAAAAAAGAAGTTTTGAAATTGTTAGATGCGGGCATCATTCACCCAATTTCTGATTCTAAATGGGTAAGCCCAGTTCAGGTAGTCCCTAAGAAAGGAGGAACAACGGTAATTAAGAATGATAAAGATGAATTAATTCCCACTCGAATTGTCACCGGTTGGCGAATGTGCATTGATTACCGTAAGTTAAACACTGCTACTAGGAAAGACCATTACCCTCTCCCTTTCATTGATCAGATGTTAGAAAGACTTGCTAAGCATAAGTACTTTTGCTATTTAGATGGATATTCAGGGTTCTTTTAGATCCCTATACATCCTGATGACCAAGAAAAGACTACATTTACTTGCCTATATGGTACTTTTGCATATCGTAGAGTGCCTTTTGGTTTGTGCAATGCCCCTGCTACTTTTCAGCGTTGCATGATTGCTATATTTTCTGATTTCATAGAGTCTATCATGGAAGTATTTATGGATGATTTCAGTGTTTATGGGTCTGATTTTGATGTATGTCTGCATAATCTTTCTAAAGTGCTTAAACGTTGTGAAGAGGTGAATTTGGTTTTGAATTGAGAAAAGTGCCACTTCATGGTCAATGAAGGAGTGGTACTTGGTCATTTGATTTCTGAACGTGGCATCCAGGTAGACAAAGCAAAAATTGAGGTGATTGAGAAACTTCCTCCTCCTGTTAATGTCAAGGGAGTGAGGAGTTTCCTTGGTCATGCGGGTTTTTATCGTCGTTTTATAAAAGATTTTTCAAAAATTGCAAAACCCCTCACTCAATTATTGCTTAAGGATGCCACCTTTGTGTTTACTGATGCTTGTTTGGAGTCTTTTAACAGGATCAAGGAAGCCTTGATAAGTGCACCAATCATTCAATCTCCAGATTGGAATCTTCCATTTGAAATCATGTGTGATGCAAGTGATTATGCAGTTGGAGCAGTTCTCGATCAAAGGAAAGACAAGGTATTGCACGCCATCTACTATGCAAGTAAGACCTTATATGAAGCTCAAGTTAATTATGCTACGACTGAGAAGGAACTTCTAGCTATGGTCTACGCTCTTGACAAATTCCGAGCATATCTCATTGGCTCCAAAGTCATTGTTCACACTGATCATTCGGCACTTAAGTATCTTTTGGCGAAAAAGGAAGCAAAGCCAAGGCTTATTCGTTGGATTCTGTTACTCCAAGAATTTGACTTGGAAATCAAAGACAAGAAGGGTGCTGAGAATGTGGTTGCGGATCATCTTTCACGGTTGCGTTTCAAATCTGATATTGCGTCAAACACTCTTATTGACGATTCTTTTCCAGACGATCACTTGTTTTCGGTTGCTACTCAAACTCCATGGTATGCAGATTTTGCAAATTTCTGTGTTAGTGGATCTCACCCTCCAGAATTGACTTATCAGCAAAGGAAGAGGTTTTATCATGATGCTAAACAATATTTTTGGGATGGCCCTTTCTTGTATCGCAAGTGTGCTGATGGAATCTTTCGTAGATGTGTCCCTGAGTTCGAAGTACATGACATTCTCAAGCATTGTCATTCTCTTGCATATGGAGGCCACCATGGTCCTTCAAAAACTGCTGCTAAGGTACTTCAATCCGGGTTCTTTTGGCCTTCTCTATTTAAGGATGCTCGTGCTTTCTGTTTGGCGTGTGATGCATGTCAAAGGACGGGTAATATTTCTAAACGCCATGAGATGCTCAAACCGGTATTCTTGAAGTCGAGATATTTGACGTATGGGGTGTTGATTTTATGGGACCTTTCCCAAGTTCTTGTGGGATGAGATACATCTTAGTTGCTGTCGATTATGTGTCCAAGTGGGTTGAAGCAGTTGGATCGGTAACCAATGATTCCAAGGTTGTTATGAAGCTTTTCAAGAATATCATATTCCCTCGTTTTGGAGTTCCTAGAACAGTGATAAGTGATGGTGGTTCTCATTTCCGCCATCGACAGTTTGAAACTTTGTTGAAGAAATATGGCGTTACTCACAAGGTTGCTCTTGCATATCACCCTCAAACAAGCGGCCAAGTGGAGGTTTCTAATCGCCAAATTAAGAGCATTTTGGAGAAGATGGTTGCAAAGTCAAGGAAAGATTGGTACTTGAAGTTAGAAGATGGTTTGTGGGCTTATCGGACGGCATACAAAACACCTATAGGAACCACTTCTTATCGGTTGGTTTATGGTAAAGCATGTCACTTGCCAGTGGAGTTGGAACATCGCGCCTTTTGGGCTATCAAAGAACTCAACATGGATTTGAAGGCTACGGGGCAAGCTAGACTTCTTCAACTTAATGAGTTAGATGAGCTTCGTTTTGATGTTTATGACAACTCTCGGCTTTACAAGGAGAGAACGAAGAAGATGCATGACAAGATGATTCAGAGAAGAGATTTTCAGGTTGGTGATAAGGTGTTGTTGTTCAATTCCAGACTTCGACTTTTTCCAGGGAAGCTCAAATCAAGATGGTCTGGACCTTTTACTGTCACCGATGTCAAATTTTATGGTGCTATTGAAGTTATGGGACGAGATGGGACAAAATTTAAGGTCAACGGTCAACGCCTTAAATTATATGTGGATGGTGCATTCGTAGGAAAGATGGAAGTGATTTATCTTGACAACCCCTCCATGGAGATCTGAACCAGCTGAGTCGAGCCAATGACGTTAAACAAAAGCGCTTCTTGGGAGGCAACCAAAGCCTTGTTTAAAAAAAAAAAAATCAAAAAAATCGAATTTTTGGTGTGTAACGCAGGTTGCGCCTGCGTTACTGGTCTGAAGGCAGGTTGCCGCTGTGTAACGCAGGCTGCGCCTGCGTTACTGTATTAAAGGCAGTTTGCGCGGCTGAGGCGCATTCTGCGCCTGCGTATCTGTTGGTGGCGCGAGTTGCTGTACAAGCGCGCAACTTGAGCGTGTTCCAGGAGAATGAAATTTTTTTTCCAGCCACTGTTGGTCACTGCTTGTGCTGTTAATATAAAAAAACATGTTGCTGCACGGATTTGAAACCCTGACCATGGGGTTAGCACCACAATGATTCTATTTGCCACTTCCAACCACCTGTGCTACGATGTTGTTGTGTAAATTTCTAAAGCAGCTAATTAATAATTCCTGAAGGACTGGAATTGTGCAAGCCAATTAATCACTTCTTCTTTTTCTTGGAATGGCCACTTCATGCTCTTATATTAGGGGAGTATTCTTCACCTTTCTTTGTATATTTGTTGTAATTATTATTATTATTATTATTATTATTATTATTATTATTATTATTATTATTATTATTATTATTATTATTATTATTATTATTTTTCTTTATTATTTTTGTATTTTATTTAGGAATTTATATATATATATATATATATATATATATATTTTTTCTTTTCTTTATTTTCTTTCATTTCTTTTCTATATTTGTTCATTGAGGACAATGAACCACTTAAGTGTGGGGATGAGTTCTCAACGATTAAAAATTCATAAAAAAAAATTCATTAAAAAAAATGTATATTAAAAAAAAAATCCCAAAAAATTTAAAAAATTAAAAATACCAAAAATAATTCTAGCCATGCAATTTGATTAGTTGTTGTATTTTGCTTGATACACCCATGCATGCGTAGAATTCTTGTGTTCTTGACGCTTTTGTATGAGAAGTGACGTGCTTTGTTCTTGTGCACACACTTACACTAGCAAGTTGAAGCTGATAGACTTAATTGGATGTTGTAAGTGATTAGAATGACATGAATATGTGCAAGATGACTTGGTTTTCATGCTTTGAGTACAAGTAGGTGCGTTAGAGAGTCTTGTTACTTGGGATTGATTATGTTTTGTCACACCAAGTGAGTTTTGAGCCTATATGCATATCGTTTGCATGATTTTTCGTTTGCTTGAGTGTCCACATGTTGTTTACATTGCTAGCACTTACTTGAGATCTTTCTTGAAATGCATGACATTACTTGATGATGAGATGATAAAGGCAATTAGGTTTGACCTCGTGTTTCCCATATTTCCACACCTTTTATACATGATCAATTAGTTAACCCTTTGAGCCTAATCCTATTCTTTCGGTGACACACTACATTACTTGCCATTATCCTTTTTATTCTATTTGCCTTACATTGAATTTGAACCTAAATTGTCAAAGGCTAGTATAGTGCTTAAGGGAGTAATAAGGTGTTCATAAAAGGGGGGTTATTGATGATCATACCATTGGGGAATATTTATTTTGGGTTGATGCTTGCTAGTTGAAATTCATAATAATATCTATGGATCATTGTGCTTATTCCTTAGCTCTCAGAAAAAAAATAGAAAGAAAAAAAAAGAGAAAAGAGAAATAAATAAATAAATTTGAGAGCATTCTTATGTTTGTATGATCCTTCTTCATTCGACTAGTCAAGTTATTATGTAAGGGTTATTGAAAAATCCAAGTGTGGGGAAGTATTTGTTTTAATAGAAAGGGAATTGAATAATGATTATTGTTGGGTACTAGTTTTTGACATTTAACCTGTTTTAGCTTTACTTGACATACCTGGTCCCTAGCCCACGCTACACACTACTAGAAACAGGTCAATAGACATCGGCTAAAAACCGATGTCTGGCCTTTTTTCAACCGATGTCTTTGTGGGTGTAGAGAAAGGTCCAACCCCTTTCACATCGGTTTTAAACCGATGTCAATGAGTATCTATCACATCGTTTACAGGAACATGACTGATGTTAGATATTATCTGTAACATCGGTTACTCAAAACTAACCGATGTCAAAGGTACTTTAGACATCGTGTTCTTAAATATAACCGATGTGTTTCATTCATATTAACATCAGTTAGTCGGACCAGAGACTAATATCGTCAACATCATAAACTTCCTCTTCATGCATAACCAAGGAGGAAGATTATAAGTTGACAATACTACTGGCCAACAGCTGTACCTATTGCTTAAGCTATTAGTATGTGGGTTTATACCATCTGCGGCCAGAGCTAACCGAATGTTTCTTGGGTCACTACCGAAGGTTGGCCACCTATAATCGATATTCCGCCATGAAGGAGAGTCGGCTGGATGGCGCATCTGGCCATCTTGACTTCTTTGGTTAGCATGCCAAGTCATTAGTGCAGCAGTAGAAGCAGATTTAAACATCCGCTTAAATCTAGGAATGATTGGAAAATACCACATTACTTTGGCCGGAATGTTAACCCTCGGTTTACCATCCTTTCCTAATTTCCAACGAGATTTGTGGCACTTCGGACAATCAGAAGCATCGGCATTCACACCCCTATATAGAATGCAGTCATTTGGACATGCATGAAATTTTATATATTCTAGGCCTAAATCAGATAGGGTTTTCTTGGATGCATATGAATTACGTGGCAAGACATGATCTTTAAGAAGTAAAGAGCCAACAGAAGAGAGTAAATCTGTATAGGCACTATCACTTATACCAAATCTTGCTTTCCAATTATGTAATTTCAACAATGAATCTAATTTAGTGCACTCACTACCCTCATACAAAGGTTGTTCAGCATCGGCCAAAAACCTTTTGAACTCATCTGAATCTTTATCAAAATCATCACCCCAATTATTATTATTATTATATGCTGCTTCACAAACATCCTGTACATCACCAGCTTGTAATGGTTGTGACGCAGAAATATTCTCCTGATTAGAAGCCGGAACTGTGCTACCAACAGATGACCTAGACTTAGCTCCATGCCAAATCCAATCAACATACCCCAAACTAAAACCCTTTTCGTACAGATGACCCCTAATAATCTTGATAGAGAATTTTTTAAAATTGACGCAGCGTGCACATGGACAAGGTATTTTCTTAGGATCTTTACAATTTTCTTCGGCGTACATCAAAAACTTTTCAACCCCGATTTCATACTCTAATGAATCCCTATCAGCAAAAATCCATGACTTGTCCATATATGAGGAGACACGTACAACCTACCAGATTATCATTTTAAATATCAAATAAATAACGGTTTATTTATATTCAATAAGCATATTTATTATTTATATTATATATTATAATTAATTTGTAATGCACAACTTTTTTCTAAGTTTATAGTTATAGTAATGTACTAAGTTAATATTGATATTTATAGTTATAGTATTGTTCTAAGTTTAACTTGTTTTTTAAACAAGTGCTATGTCAATAACATTTAAATGGGCACAAAGGTATGCGATTTCTGTAATTCACATATGTACTTAGCGAACAGAGAAAGTATATATATACTATCATATACACTATTCAGTTCTAGCAACAGTGCAAGTGAAAAAGCAACGATTATAAACATAGGATTATTTTCACAAATGAATAATAAATGATTGAACTTAAGCATATTATTTATGTTCAATAAGCAAATTTATTTTCACAATAACATAAATGAAACAAACATATTAAAACAACATATGCAGTCTTAACATTTAACACATCAATTTATGCAGATAATGCATATGTCATAGCGGACTTCGAAATCCTAACGAACATATGTAGACTCCGACTCCGAATGTTATACAAAGAACACATGCATGTTAGATTTAACACAAAATAAAAAATAAATAAACATTCAAACATATATAGCAGCATCAAAACAAATAAAAACTTACGAATTTGAGCTTTAGAGCACTACCCAAACAAGTTCTTCCTCGATCCTCTCTAAAAAAACAGACACATTCAAAAAATTAGTAACTAAAAATATAAACAAATTAATAAAATTATTGGGTAAATGATTCTTACCCAAAAAAATTCTCCTTTTAAATGTTGTTCCTGAATTAATAAGAACAAAGAACAAACTAATTAGAAAATTAAATTTCCAATCCCCAAAAACCCCAATTTAGAACTGAAAATCAAAGTAATTTGAGTTTACATACACATGCAAGTTTACTCACCGATTCAAGCTTTAAAATGTTGCTCCTGCATTAATAAGAACAAAGAAAAAACTAATTAGAAATTAAGAACTCGAACACAAAAATCCCCAATTTAGAACAGGTAAAATCAAAGTAATAATTCGAGTTTACATTTGAATGCAAGCTTACTTACTTACCGATTCAAGATTTTAAGCAGTAAACAAATGGATTTGTGAAGTGAATTGACTAATTAACAACTGAGGCGTAGTTTGAGAAATTAGGGTTAAGAGAGTGAAAGAGAGAGAGAGCGAGAGAGAAGGGGGGGAGAGAGAGAGAGAGAGAGAGAGAGCTAGAGATAGAGGGTGGCTGTCGAGAGAGAGGGTGGCTGTCGAGAAAGAGAGCGCGGTCGAGTCGCCTGAGAGAGGAGAGAAAAGATCAGAGTTATTTCAGTTTATTTTGTTTTAATTATGAGAGTGAGAGTGTAGTTTGTGTTTGTCTGAAAGATCTCAAAAAATGGGGGAAAAAAAATGCCTAAGGGGGGAAATAAAGGGGGGAACTAAAATATCTGCCAAGGGGGAACTAAAATATTTGCCAAGGGGGGAACTAAAATTGGGGGCGCGCGACTGAAATTTTTTTAAAGCATACATTAGACATCGGTTAATTTTTGACCGATGTTATAATGTATCAAAGACATCGGTTTTTTTCCTGACCGATGTCATTGATTTTTCAATGAAATATCAATGACATCGGTTTGCTGGTAATGTGATTTCATAATATATTAAAGACATCAGTTTTTTATTGACCGATGTCATTGAGAGTTTTTACATCGGGTAAATCAGGAACCGATGTAAAAGGGGCGATGTCTATTCTACTTTTTGTAGTAGTGACAACCCGAATAAAGACCTTTTGATTGTCATCAGTGATGTATGTTGTGTTGAGAGTGAGATTGATTGCGAGTGTCAAGTTGTGTTTATGATTTTGTTGGAATTGAGTGATACACTTAACCTTATTCTTGAGTGAATATTTGTTTTTGAGTGAAAGGTG
Organism: Kitagawia praeruptora; assembly: GCA_037693485.1. Classification (NCBI taxonomy): domain Eukaryota; kingdom Viridiplantae; phylum Streptophyta; class Magnoliopsida; order Apiales; family Apiaceae; genus Kitagawia; species Kitagawia praeruptora. Next base: position 136,028,808 of record CM075351.1, on the reverse strand, counting down.
AGTTATTACTTGTTTTGGCATAGAAGATCCTGGGTTTAGACTTAAAGATGTATTTCTTGTGGGCTTAGCATGATTACCAATGATTTTTACACTTGACATGAATTTTTATGACCTTCTGCATGCTGGTTGAGTAGACTACGTGAATACTTGCACTTTCGACACCAAGACATCGTACGTTTGCTTTGATTCTTAAGTTGATGTGGCATGAGAGGACTTGTGTGTGTGGTGTTGTGTTAGCATTGATCTTTTGCATGGTTGGATGAATTTTGTGGGTATATTCACTATAAACCCTCACGAGACAACACTCGTCCTACTAGGGCTGCCTAGGGGTTTAACGGCTTGTTGCATATGCTCAATGCAATCGTGTCATCTACGAAAGTGATGTTTGTTAGGACTTAGTTTTTATTTCACTTATTTGCCCGAGGATGTGCAAATGCTAAGTGTGGGGATGTTTGATAGAGTATATTTTTATATATATTCTAGATGATTTTATTCTCATATTTATTGTTTTGCATTGATTTGGATTTTTATTTAATAGATTTTATTGTTTTATTGTAGGAAATAAAGAATTCATGACTTGGAAGGATTTGGAGCAAAAAGAGCTATTTTGGAGATAAAATAGGAGAAAATTCGTATTATTGGGCTACACGGGCTGCCTGCACTGTTTGGGCCATATCTTGAGTTCCAGAAGTCAGAATTTGACGATCTTACTGTCCACGCGAAGCTTAGGGAATTATCTTTAATTCAGAGGTGGTCCAGTAAGCAAAATCCAACTGGAAGAGCCCAGAAACAGAGGAGAAAAATAAGTGACGAATTTTACAAGAAAATCCTATTTAATTATGGATATCTTTTTGTAAATTGATTAGGATATTAAAAATACTTTTATTAGAAGATAGAGATCAGATTTTATTAATGAGTTTTATTATAAAAGAGGAGGGACGTGAAAATAGAGGGGAGAGATAGACAAAGATACGTATTTTTACAAAAGCTAGGGTTTTGGTTTATTCTTTGCTCTCTTCATCTCTTCCTTTGTAAGCACTTGGTTTAATTTGGATCTTCATTGTTCTTCGTTAATACAAAGTTTGAGGTATTCTTTATTCTCTTGTTTTATTATTATATGTTTTACATGGCTTCTTTCATTGTTTTTATTGCTTTTACTTCTAGAATGAGTGAGTAGCTTAATTCTAGGGTATTAAGGGGAGCCATGTTTGCACCATGATTTGGGCTTAATTTGATTAGTAGATTGATGGGTAAAGAGTAATTCTGATTGATATGTTATAATTCTTAATTTGTGTAATTGCGCAATATCACGGATTAATTGATTGCAATAGGAGTAATAGATCGAAAGATTTTACTACTAGAGGCTTACATACAATTAGCGGAATTGAAGGTGATTGTGAAAGCATCATTAGATATTTTGAGAGTGTTAATGCTTGAAAAAGATTAACCATTGCTTTAATTACTTAATCCCATTGAAAAGCTATACTTTTGTGATTTGTTTGGTGTAAGCATGGTGAACCTGAATTGCCCTAGATCCTTTAATTAATTGATTTAAAACTTTGTTAAATTTGCATTAGTAGTTAATAAAATTCCCAAATAATCGTTTGTGACTAGAAACAATTGATAATAGTTGAATTGAAATTGAAACTGTCTCCTTGAGGAATCGACCCGTATTTGCTAGTATCTACTACAATTGATACCGTGCGCTTGCGGTTAGACATAATTTAACATATCAGAATGGAGTTGTACGTTAATCGAATCATGTTTGACGTGTATCTAATGACGTATGTGTTTGATTGTAGTATTCGATTTCAAGGACACGATCGAGAATGGATGACATGAGGTTTGGTCGACGGATTGAATCAAGGTATTATGGATTTGTTCAATTGCCTGTTTACTACAAGTCAAGGCAGATTTGTTTATTTACTTGTTTACTGCAAGTCAAGGCAGACTTCATAGTAGTATTGTATATGATTAAATTGAGATGGTGAATAAATGGAAATGAATTGTGTGTGGATGATTGGGTTGGTATTTGGAGGGATTATGCAGGCCATAGTCCATTATACGAAAAGGTCATGCCCGATTTTCTGTAGATCAGGCATTCATCTAAGAGTAGTAAACATTTTGGATTAACGAAATTTGTAAGGTAAGGTTTAAGTTTATGTTGGAGTGAGGGCTTACAGGATAAGCCTATCGATGTATGAATTGATATAGGGGAATCCCAGGGTTGAAATTACAACCGGGAAATTGGAAGCGAAATGTTGAGGAGTACTTTTACTTATTTCCTTAGGATTGATTCTGAGGACAGAATCCTATTAAGGGGGGAAGGATATAACGCCTTAGAAAATCGCATATTTATAAGTATTTATTTAATATTAAATGTGGAATTATATGATGCGAATATTTTTGAGAAGGTCAATTGTACGTGATATGGTGTTCATGTGTTTATATAATGAATTACGTGTGCCGTGTAAGCTTGTGTATTTTTATTTGTATTTTTGATGATTTAAATGTATTTAAATCATGCATTATTGATCTTCTGGGATTCATATAAAATCATCGGAGTTATTAAAAATCCCGAAATCTCTTGTATTATTATCTTTATGACATTGATTAGTTTTAAAAAATTATCGGGAGAATTATTTTGGGTGTTTAAGTATTTTAAAATGATTTTTAGAGTTATGTTGCATTTAATGGATCAAAACTTGTAAAATTCATATTTAATTCATTTTTGATCCTAAAACTATATTTAAAATATGGGTGTGCTCGTAATTTGGTACTCTACGTTTTAAAAATGAAAAAGAATTATTTTCGTTATATTCCCATTTAAATTCAAATTTTGTAATAGCTATTTAATTGTTTTATTTTCAGTAAGGTAAAAGGTCCAAACTTCCCTTCAGTTCTTTAAATCCCTAATTTCATTTCTTTTTCCCCAAAAACCCGAACATCAATCTCTCGAACTCTCTAGTTCTTTCTCTCAGTTTCTCTCAATCTCGATTCCTCACCTTCATCAGTTCTGTCTTGGTCTGGTAAGCCTTCGTTGGAGGCTGGTGAGATTCTATTGTTGCGAATTGATATCATTCCCCTCCCTTGTCCGCCTCTTTCTTGCTGGCTGCATTATTGTGTCTCCCCTCCCCTGTTCTTGCCTTCGAAGTTGTGGTGTGTGTTATTATGTGAACTGCTGTGTGTGTGTATCTATTGCATGTGTGCGTGTATGAATCACGGTGTGTGTATATATACAGGTACAACCGTGTGTGTGTGGGGTTGTGGGTAAGGCCAATTTTTGGGCAAATTGGTGGTTTTGTTGGGTTGTTGATGTGAGATCGTGGTGGGTGTACGGTGCTCGTGTGGCTGCTGGTGGTGGCGTGTAGTATGCGTGTGTCGAGCTTGTGGTGTGTGTGTGTATATGTAAACTGGTGGGTGTGTGCGTGGTGAGTGGTGTTACCGAGGGGGTGAACTGCAGTGGTGTGTGTATTGCAATTACTTTGGGTGTTGTAAATATGAGTCGTGTGTGTGTTAAATGTACATGTGGTGTGACTGTGTGCTTGGGACGAGTTGTACTTTGGTCGAGTTGTCTGTGTGGGTGCGAGTTAACTGGGCAATGATGGATATAGGTCGGCTGTGGCTGTGTGTGTACTGATATATGGGTTTGTACGATTCTGGCGAATACCAATGGGAAGCATCTGTTTTTCTTGGTATGAGTCCGATTCTGAACTTAGTACCTATGGCATGATGATTATGCTGATTTGGTGTGTGTAAAGTGGAAACCGAAAGAGGGAATTCGAATTTTCTTCTCCCTGAGTTCAATTGAATTGTTTAATGATATAAGATTTCTATTGGGTGATTTTGTTGTTTAATGATGAAATTGAGATTTAGTGAATTTTCGAATTTATAATTATTAGTGGATTTTGGATTAGTTAATATCAAAACTAGTATGATTCGAAAGGATATGATTGTTAGTTGTAGTCGATTATGTACAGGGGATTTATATTGTTAACTATTGCTTGGTTGTGTTCCGACGGGTAGTATACCCGTACAAAGGAGGTGCTGTCCGATTTTCATTAGAATTGGTATATAATTCTTATAGTATTTTGATAAGAAATATCTGTACATCTATGTCGTATGTGCGTAGTAATTTCAAGCATTAAATGACAATTTATTTTATGTGTTTATGTGACTTGCCTGGTTATACTAAAATTATTTTATGAGTATGACCAATATGTGCTAAATTCTAAAGCGTTATAGGACGCGTATGGGTAGATTAGATTGATAGTAAGGTTTTGGTTGAGTTGTACTGAAGTAGTGCGTTACCATTTGTAGGTATGAGTAGGAGGCCTGGCTAAGAGCAGTGCACGTGTAGATGGAAGCGCAAGAAAGATATGGTTATTGGAAAGGACAGATGTATAAGCGAGTAGAGGACGACGTGTAGAAAAGTAGAGACTGGCGTGGAGTTAACCATGAGTCGAGATGTTGGTATTGGGAACTATGTATTGAGGCAAGTGTTATCGCTCCTCACTTATTGTTCAAGTGATGCAATTCTGTTCTATTTATATATTAAATGTGTCGGTAAAATTAGGTTTACAAAGTGACACCCTTCTTCAAATGATGTGCTAATATTTATATGTTCCACCTATAGCTCAAGTGCTAATTTTCAAATGATCTTACAAATACCCCTTTTCTTCAATAATATTTTAAAACATGGTCAGGAGAGTACCGTTTATTTTATTTTATTTTATTCAAAAATGTTTAAGGGACGTTCTGAACAGAGGAAATCCAAGATTTTAAATTCTTATAAAAATCTTTTAGCATAATTTCTGATTCTACCATATTTTTACCCGATGGACCCTTTCCAGGGGATGTTTTCTTCAAACTGAATTATAATAAATAATCATGGGATTATCTTACAAATGTTCATTTTTAAACTACTTAACCTAATTTAGTCCAAACTTTTCAAGATGTTGGAGAAATTTTATTAGATGTTTAGCACTTGACTATACCCTTATTCTTGTAGTCTCAGTTGTTAATCATATTGCAAGTATTTCTTTTCACTTCTCGTTCAAGTGAAGCTGTTCTTTAATTATTTTGATGATGAAAATGTATCACCCCAATTATTTCTATTGAATTTGTTGATACCTGTTGTTACTAATTATTCATTTACACCCATTTATCGTATCGAACTTGTCGATACCTTTTGAGATTGTTGTTTTTCATTTATTTTTTCATTTATTGTGTCGAACTCGTCGATACCTGTTGACATTGTTGTTTTGATGCCCTACTTTTGGGTTGTTTCCTGGAACGTGAGTTTCCAAGTTAGTTGATATGGCAAGGGTTGTCGATTGTTCCGACACCTAGTGCATTGGATTTAGAATTGGAATGTTTTCAGATGTCCCTTCGGGGAGACCATATTAATGGTCAACTGATGTCCTTTCGGGGAGACCATATTTATGGTGAGAGGAGTCCCTTCGGGGAGACCAGTTTATTGGTCAAAAGTTAAGGCCAATGTGTGTCGTGGATCCATTTTAGGACATTGCTGTGTGCGTTTGTCCGGGATTAGTGCGTGACTGATCAGCAGCCTAACCTTATTGTTTTTAAATTATATAAAAAAATCCAATTCTAATCCATTCATTAGGATGAGTTACTTTAAATCCTGATTCCTTTGAAGCCTTTGATGATTATTTTTGATTATCATAACTTTTATCAGTTCTCATTATTGATGCATTTTATTCTAGCGGTGTTCTGTTGGCTCATCTTGGAGTACAATATTTAATTTCTTCAGCTGATTTCTTTCATACCCTATGATGATTATTCTTGATGATCAGAACGTATATTGTTCTTGATATTGCTATCACTATTTACACTTGCTGAGCATTGTTGGCTCACTCCTGCTTGTTGTTTATTTTTCTTCAGTTAATAGAGGAGATTAGTGGACCTTGTGGTTGATGAGTTTCTTGACCCAGCAGCGAGAGGTGACGTTCGTGTTGTTGATTTTGGCGGGTAGTGGTTTTGGAATTTGGCAAGGTTGGAAAACTAGTTGACAGTGGACTTAGTTGTTAAAAGATTGCATAACAATTTTATTCTGAGGTTGAATTGTAATAATGTAATTTGATAGTTGTTTCATACCATAACCTGTATGCGGTCTTGGATCAGGTGTATTTTATTATTATTTTATGTATATATCCAGGTATTTATTATGGTGATTGTGGTTAGTGGACCCAAATCTGTGCCCCGAATTATGGGATGCCACATAGGGGATTCAAGGTGGATTTTGACAAAGATGAATGTTTGATCACCCACAAGAAGACTGGTGATTTTGCTCTATCTGGAGTAAGGAAACGAAGCCTGTTTGTAGCCAATATGGACTCTGCAAACAAGGACAAAATTTGTTGCTTCTACTCAAAAGCATCAAATGAAGATTGTTGGCTGTGGCACAAGAAATTATCACACCTGAACTTCAAAGCCATTAATTCTCTAGTCAAAAGAGAGTTAGTGAGAGGGATGCCCACACTTGAATTCTGTCAGGAAGGAGTGTGTGAGGCTTGTCAAAGAGGAAAAATGAAAAGATCAAGCCACAAGTCAAAGACAGTGACATCAATAACCAAGCCCCTACAACTCATTCATATGGACTTGTTTGGACCTGTCAATATTATGTCTCTAGGAAGAAAGAAGTATGCCTTAGTGATGGTTGATGATTTTACAAGGTGTATACCTTAGTGATGAGGCTCCACAAGTAATCATTGAGCACATAAAGAGAGTTGACAAGGAAACAAAGGCCAACAATGCAAGTGTGATTGCATTAAGAAGTGATAATGGAACAGAGTTCAGAAATGCCATACTCGAAGCATTCTACAAAGAGAATGAAATTTTTCAACAATTCTCAGCTCCAAGGACTCCACAACAAAATGGAGTTGTTGAAAGAAAGAATAGAACTCTGATTGAGGCTGCTAGAACAATGCTACTTGATGCAAAGATGCCTACATGTTTTTGGGCTGAGGCTGTGAGCACTGCATGCTATATCCAGAACAGAACCCTCATCAACAAAAACACTGGAAAGACACCTTACAATTTGATGACTGGAAAGAAGCCTACTCTAAAGTATGTTCATACTTTTGGAAGCAAATGCTTTGTATTGAAGGATAATTCAGAATATGTTGGAAAATTCGATGCAAAGGCATTTGAAGGAATTTTTCTTGGCTACTCTATGGAAAGAATTGCATACAAAGTTTATGTCATCAGTCAAAAGAAAATTATGGAAAGAACAGATGTGACATTTGATAACAACAAACTACCTGGATTAGAAGAAGCCAATGATGATGATAAAGATCCATTAAAGTTTGATAATCTAGATGATTCTGATGAAGAGATTGAAACTGGAGTTGAAACTGAAGTCCAACAAACTCAAGTGAATGATGAAGCAAGAGAAGAATTTGTGCCAATCAACAGTGGAGAAACAAGCATCCAAGACACACCTGTGAATAGTGGCAACTTCATAGGGGGAGGAAATGAGAATGATCATGACTTGGATGATGAAGCAACATCAAGAGTGAGAAATCAAACTGAGCATTAAAGGAAATGGGATAGATCACACACTGCAGACCAAATCATTAGAGATGCAAATGCAGGAGTAAGAACTAGGAGAGCAACTCTAAATGACTGCCTCTATGGTTGCTTTCTATCTCAAGTTGAGCCTAAGAAACTTGATGATGCACTGATGGACCCCGACTGGATAATTGCTATGTAAGAGGAGCTGAATCAATTTGAAAGGAGCAAAGTATGGGAACTTGTGCCTGCACCAAAAGGTAGAACCATTGTTGGAACAAAATGGGTTCTGAAGAATAAGATGGGTGAAAATGGTGTAATCATAAGAAACAAAGCAAGGTTGGTTGCAAAAGGATACTCTCAACAGGAAGGCATTGATTATGATGAGACATTTGCCCCTGTTGCTAGATTGGAAGCCATCAGAATCTTCTTGGCATTTGCTGCTCATTCAAACTTTAAAGTTTATCAAACGGATGTCAAGAGTGCATTTCTGAATGGAGAGTTGGAAGAAGAAGTTTAAGTGCAACAACCACCTGGCTTTGAGGATCCACACTTCCCAGAATTTGTCTACAGATTGCTTAAGGCATTGTATGGACTTAAGCAGGCTCCAAGGGCATGGTATGATACTCTATCACAAGTTCTTCTTGAAAATCAATTCACTAGAGGCACATTGGACAAAACACTATTTCACAAGAAACATGGTGATGATATTATCTTAGTTCAGATCTATGTGGATGATATCATATTTGGTTCTACTAATGAGAAGCTGTGTGAAAAGTTTTCTAAGCTCATGCAGAGCAGATATGAGATGAGTATGATGGGAGAGTTCACATTCTTTCTTGGGTTGCAAGTCAGTCAAAGGAAGGATGGTATCTTTATCAGTCAAACCAAGTACATCAAGGATCTATTGAAGAAGTTTGACTTAGAAGACTCCTCACCTGCAAAGACACCCATGGCCACTGCCACTAAATTAGATGAAGATGCTAAAGGCAAGAAAGTAGATATCTCAGTCTACAGAGGCATGGTTGGTTCTCTACCCTATCTTACTGCAAGTAGGCCAGACATCATGTTTGCTACATGTTTGTGTGCAAGGTTTCAATCAAATCCAAAAGAATCACATTTGATTGCTATAAAAAGGATCTTTAGATATCTTAAGGGCACTCCAAACTTCGGTTTATGGTATCCTGGACACAGGGTTCAATCTGGTTGGTCATTCTGATGCTGATTATGCTGGATGCAGAGTGGATAGAAAAAGAACCTCAGGTAGCTGCCAGTTTCTTGGACAAAGGTTAGTCTCTTGGTATAGCAAGAAACAACAATCTATGTCAACTTCTACAGCAGAGGCTGAATACATAGCTACTGGAAGTTATTGTGCTCAAGTGCTTTGGATTAGAAACCAACTTAGAGATTATGGACTTGTGTTGGAAAGAATTCCAATCACGTGTGACAACACAAGTGCAATCTCTATAGTTGCTAATCCTGTCAATCTTTCTAGAACAAAGCACATTGACATCAGATATCATTTCATTAGAGAACATGCAACTAATGGAACCATTGAGTTGCATTATGTCTCTACAGATAAACAACTAGCTGACATATTCACTAAGCTATTAGGTGAAGCCACATTCACAAGGTTGGTTAGTGAGATTGGAATGCTGAATTCTTCAGATTCTGGCTAAGTGAATATATCAACTAAGTTGTTGCAGCAGTAAACACTTACTTTATTTAAATGCTCAATATTTTTGAAGTAAGTGTTGGCTGAAATATATGATTTATAAATATTTCCAATCTGCTGCATATATCAGAAAATCATATTTTGTCAACTTGAAATTTTTGTGAAATTTTGAGAACATCACTATTTAATCTGTTGGAATATTCTTTATAGAATATGTCTGGTAGATTTTCAAAAGATAGTGAAAATTGAGTTTCTATGAGTAAAAAGAATAGTTTGATAAGTCAGACTTCTCGAATGGTTCATTTCATTGCTAGTGGACTTCTCTAACAAGTCTATTCAGGACACTCTTGAGTTCTCGAATAGTGTCTTTTAGAGAACTCGAACAGAGACATGAGTGAGTTCTCGAATAAGACATTTAAGTTCTCTATTGACAGAGTTCTCGAATAGCATGTTTGAGTTCTCGAATCATTTGAAAAGGCTGATTTCTCGCTGAATTTTAACCGATTTTGGATTTTTATTCAAAATTCAGAATTACTCATAAAAACATATCTAACCTAATTTAGAATTTATTCTAATTAGATAACTGCCAGCTGTGAGTTACAACATGCTTGAGTTATCGATTAAGCCTTTCTTGACTTATCGAATAGTTGTTTTCTACTTCTCGAATGCCTGACTTGTCGATACAAAACATCTGTCTAATCGACAATTCAAGTACTTCATACTTATACAATTCTACATCTATTCTATTCATTTCCTTCGATTTCTCAAGCATCTAAACTCCCAAAACCTCTAAAAACCCTAACTGCACAAGCTTAAATTTCTTCTTCAACCTTAATTCCCTCTTCTTCTATATACTAATGGCAAACACCCAACTCACCATACCCACTCAGACCAATTTCATCGCAATAACCAACGATGTGGAAGCACCTAATGCAAACTTCAAGTGCTTTGTACGCTGGATGTCAGAATCATACATCAAGAGTGCACTATCAGCCAACCCAACTCTGTATCTGGACCTCCTAGAACAGTTTTGGAGAACTGCCACTGTGGAAGTCATTGCCCTCGAGAATGCTATAACCTCCTTTGTAGTCTATTGCAAGATTCAAGGCTAGGATATTTCTATTACTACAGCAGACATGAATCAAGCACTGGAATTACAACAAGAGTCATATGACATACTGGCCATAAATACACAGTTGGAAGAATTTTTTGAATTCATCAACTACTCAGATGTGATCAATCTTGGGAAGTTAAATAAGAAGCATCTGCGGAAAGAGTGGAGCTATGTGTTTGCCACCATTCTTTAAGTCTTCACAGCTAGGAAGTCAAGCTTCGATCAGATTAGTGCACCTGCACAGCAAATAGGCTATGCCTTGGCTTATGGGAGAAAGATCGATGTTGGTCAAATTATTCTACAGGAGCTATATGGGAGACTTGGCAAGAACACAGCCAAGAGAGGTACTGAAATTTTCTTTCCTCACTTTATTCAATTTGTACTTAACTTTAAAAATTCTAAATTGATTGAATTGCCTGGAGTAGATAACAGTAGAATAGGCTACCCTAGGTCCATGACCAAACTTATTTTTGGTAATTTGGAAACTAGGAATGATGTGGATGTAAGACTCAAAATAACTCCCCATATGGAGAGTCTATTTAGGACTTACCCCCACAACATGCCAACATTTGAATCAAAGTCACAGTTAGCACAGCCTAAGCAAGTAGTACAACATGCTAACCCAAGGCTTGCTAACCAACCCTCTCAACCAAACGCTCTACCACACAGTGAGCCAACTACATCATCCTCTCAAAAGGGTGATGTTAGTAAAAAGAAGAGAAGGGAGGTAATGTCTGCACCCTTGAACATATTATCTGAAGCAACATTGGCTATGGAATTAGGTATAGGTAGTGAGGAACCTGAGTCACCCTTATAGAGGCCAAAGAGGAAGAAATCTAAAACCACCTCTTCAGTCACATAAATGGATGAAGTTGTAAAATTAGGGGCACATAGTTCACTAGATGTATCCTCTCAACAGGGTGCATCTATGGAATCAAGCATCCTCCCCAATGCACCTATTTGTACAGAGTCAGCACATGGGAGTGATAAGGCTGGCACAACACTAAATGGAGAGAACATCACAATTGAAACTCCCTCTATCTCTTAGGGGGAGTTGCCAAAATCTAATCTACAAAACACTTCTCTTCCAGAATCTACCAGTCATATTTCTTTGGAGCCTGTACTTCAAGAAATTGAAGAACAAGGCATTGATCACCAAGAATTCTCTTCTCTTGGTGAGCCAATGAATTCAAGTGACATGGTGCTTGACACTGTGCTCACCACCTAGGACCCACATTTAGATGGTGAGGGAATGCATGCTGGGGCATGTCCTGATGACACCATCACAAACACAAGGGATTCACTAGTTTTTACTAGAGACTCTGTGCCTGTGTCAACTACTGGTGTAACTCATCCCACTTCTGTGGAGACACCAGTAGTAGAGTCAATCCATCCGATTGCAGAAGTTGCATCCGTTACTGAGGAGTCTAGCTTGCCTAGCTCTTGCTCTGACTTCATGTCACAATGGCTGAAGCCTGTGCAACATGACAGTGCTTCAGGATCAGGGTCTGTTCCACAACAATTGACGGTTGAAGCACTTCAAAGCTTAATTGTGGATCAGATCCTTGAGTTCACAAAGATTGCTCAAAACCTTCTCACTGCCAATCTGCCCAATCCTGACTATGAATCTATTCTCCTATGCCACAGAGATGATGTGGAGCTACAGAAGGCAAAGATAATAGATGATTTTGAGAGAGATGGCAATGTAGATTCCTGGCTATAAGGAAAATTTGATATTCCTCTCTCAGACAGTCTCCAATACCTCAGAGAAGAGTACATCACTTCACTAGGGTCCAATGCCAAATCTCTCACCCCTACTGATGTGTATGAAGCAGTGAATGACAGCTACAAGGGAATTCTCAAGGCTGCACACTACCTTGGAAAGGGTCTCAAAATAGAAATTCATGAAGTGTGTACAGCCACAACCAAGGAGGTGCATGAGATTAAGAGAGCTTTTGATGCCAAATTCCCTTCATTGGAGATTGTACTCAAGGACATTCTGGCATGCAAGTCTACCTGTACCAAGATGGATAATGGCTTAGCTCTACTCCATGATACTATCACAGGTCTGGGGAATAAATTTCAAGGTTTATCTGATCAGACCACAGATGCCAATGCCATGCTGAGGACCATGTTCAAGAATCTATATGGAGATAAGCTGGTTACTGAAGTCCCAGTGCATGATTTGACTAGGTTTGAAGTGCTGAGACTTAAAGAACAATCCCTATCTGGCTTCAAATCTACTGAATTGTTCAGCAAGGTAGATGTACTTGAAAAGGAGGTAGCTACTCTCTCACAATCCAATGCTCATCTAACAGAGAAAGTTGAAACTCTTACTGAGCAGTTGAACACTCAAGCCACGACCACAGCTGATGTTCTTCTGCATCAACAATCTATGTTGGCTGCCATGATGAAGCATATGGGTCTCCCTCTACCTGAAGAATCTTTGAACCCTAAGGTCACTCCTACAGCCTCTGTGCCTGACAACAAGCCTAAGGGGGAGAAGAGGACATCAAGGAATTCAAATACAAAGGGGGAGAAACCTAAGGAGAAAAGTATAAAGATAAAGGAGGGTGGCCACCAAAGTGCATCTAAATCCCTAACTCATGTGCCAGGAAAAGGGAAATCAAAAGTTGATGAGCCCCCAACCACTCTGCTAGTTGTCACTCTACCAACTGTGTATGTCATCACTCCAAGTGGCCAGAAGCAATCCATTACAACCACAGTGGTTGCAGGGAGTATGCCATCTGATAACTCTCCATCTACTAAAGTTGAAAGTGTCAAACCTTTAGAAGTAAAGGTGGTTACCGAGGCCAAGCTAAAAGAAGTTGCAAACTCTAATGTCTACCATGATGATGCATTCTTGAAGTTTCTGAAAGTCTCAAGGGAACAGGCTGATGACACTCAAATATACCTAAGGAGGCTGAGGGATCAGATCAATTACTTCACTGTGATACCTAGGAGAGTCAATGGCTTATGGATCAAGGAGGTGGTGATGGTGGCAAAATCCAGTATCTGGCATCTAACCTACAACACTCTACAAACATTGAAACATTCAGAGATAGATGTACTGATCAGGCTTATTGAGAAGATGGATGCAAATGAAAATAATAAAAGTTTGTATGATGACTTAAGGAATGATCAACCTTCAAGGCTGCTAGAAGTAATCAAAAAGCCATGGATAATCATCTACCAATCTGGCCCCAAAACTGAATACATCAAGCAATTGGTCATTCCTCATGATCTCACACCTCAAAATCAAAGACTTATTATTATAATTATTGAGCAACTACAGAAGAAGGGTGGAACCAAAAATGCTGAAGAACTAGAGGCACTGTAAATTCTCAGATCCTTTATTGCAACTGGTGTAATTCCAAAAATTGCCAAGCCTAGGAGAAATAAGGATGATAAAGATGAAGATAAAAGTGATGGGAGGAGAAGACATCATAGGAGTGATAAGGGAGATGAAGACAAGAAAAAGAAGAGGGATGACAAAGAGAAGAAAGATAGTAATGACCAAGGGAAAGTCTATGAGAGGACAAGTGTGAAACAGTAAGCCATAGGCATTGCTGACAGTAACCTCACCACAACACAAGACTCTAAGTCTAGGGTGAATACTATTAGTAGTGACCTACAAAAGTCAAATTCCATGGCCTCTACAAATGTTTTACTACCTCAAGAAGAGAAGGAGATTCAAGCCAAGAAACCATGTGTATGTTTCAGAAAGCAAACTGCTAATGGAATACTACAATGGTCTACAAGCAAGGGTCATAAGTTTCTGCCTAGCAACCATGTAAAAAGGATTAAATTCAAGCATGATGCAAGAAGGGTGAAGTTATCCAAGTCAAAGGCACTGACAATAATTCCAGGACTAAACCTACCACCTCTGGATAAAAACTATGCTGAAGCCCAACTGCAGTTCCTATAGGCTCAAAGAATCTATCATGTTGCCATTGTTGATGATTTTCTTGAAATTAAATATACTGATGGAAGACAGAAGAAATTCAGACAAGGAACATGTCAGCACTGGGGCAGGCTATATGACATAGAAAGAATAATTACAATGTTGGATTCTGAAGACAGAGTGGAAAGGGTATGGAAGCTGGAGTTAATTGACTTTGTTAAAATGAAGAGAGATCACCAGGCAGAAATGAAAAGGAACAGTGAAGAGCTACTAAAGAAAAGGGAGGAGGAGTTTGCTGTAATGAAAACTATGGTTGATGAATTGAGGGCTATGGGTCTGTGTAGAGTCAAGTTTAATCCTTACATCATTGAGTACAAGAAATATGGTAGAAATGTAAAGATTAGAATGGACTACATCATTTCCTATTCTGAGAAATAGCTGAATGAAGTACTCAAGGATTTGTCAGGCTCCCCTCTAATTGAAGAACTCACTGCAATGAAAGATATTATTCTTGCCATGGAAGAAAATGCAAAGATGAAAGCTAAAGAAGCTGAAAAGAAAATGAAAAATGAGAATCTGCAAGCCAAAGCTCAAGAGATGAATCCAAAAGGATATGGCTAGTAGTTCCTCATAACTTGTAAGAAAACCTTTATGTATTTTCTTCAATCAATCTACATACCTGTACTTTTTTAAGTTTTATCTTTATGTATGTTAGGCTTGTTATCAGACATGAAATTGTGACTAAGGGTCTTACTCACAATTTGGGGGAGATTGTTAGTCACAGAGACATGCATGTTTAATGTAATTTTCCATTCTCCTGAATATATTAAATGAAGTTAAGAACATTATCTTACTAACAATGCAAAAGCATATATAAAAATAAACAAACACTTAACTTAAAATAGATGTCACTTTAAACAAAATTAAGGTTCTCAAGCAGCTTGTATCGTATACCTTAAATGGGACGAACGAGGCAAGCTAGCAAGCAAAGCTTCCAAGGATCAAAATTAGGTAGAATGCATGGAGAAATAATGTAATGAAAACAAATAGATAGAGTTGCTAATATAGAGACTTTTGGATAAGATATGAAAGCAGCTATATGGTGGAAGCCATATTTTCTGACCTTTGTTAGTGGATAAGATAAGATTTGTAATAACTTGAAAATCTCAAAAAAATTAATTCAAGTCTCTTCATAGATAATACTATTCAATTTTCATTACATTATAAATTATGAAAATAATAAATTTATTATTTATATATTATATTAAAGTCTCAAATTTTAATAATTGGTAAATAGCGTATGTACTATTATTACTAATAATATTTGTTTGAATATACATAATGTTAGTCACAGAGACATGCCTGTTTAACTCTAATAACAAGCCTAATTGTTTGTAATGCTTTGCATTACTTACATGACCTCTTAACTGAGGGAACCTCTAGTTGTAGAGTTTCTACTTGTTCTGTACTTGAAGTAGGCATCAAATTCTAGCTATGTAACTGTACTTATTGAGTCAAGAATAATGTTTGAAAGAAGTTCCAAGGTTCATGCCTCAAGCAAAGAGATGAAGACTGTCAAATAAATCACAATTGGGATTTGAAGAAAGGAAGAATTTGCCTAAGTACCAATTCGAGAAGTAGTTTTGTCTATTCGAGAAGTCCAGCATTCGAGAAGTCAGGGATTCGATATCTCAAGACACTATTTGATATCTCTGAATACTCTGTTCGATATCTCATTCGATATGTCTACTGCTCTATTCGAGAACTCAAGAAGTCAACAAGTCAAAGTGGTATTCAAGTTCTCAAAGAGTCAACAAGTCAAAGTTCCATTCGATATCTCAAGGACTCAGAAAGCTATTCGATATCTCAGGGATTCGACATGTCAAAATGCTCTATTCGACAACTCAAGGATTTCCAGAGAAAAGAACTATTCAAGAAGTGATTCGATATGTCATATAACAGTATTCGAGAACTTAGAGTTATCGATCAAGTTAATCCTAGTTCTCGAACCACTTACTTAGTCACTTATCGAATACATTCTTGGAGACAAAATACTGTAGAAATCGTACAAGTCAGAAGCTTGCAACAAGCCAATGCACTTTATGGACCACAATCTGTAATGTGCTTTTGAAAGCCTACAAGGAAGCTTGGAGAGATATAGAAGAGACAAAAGGGCTAAAGAAGGGGATCTGAACAGGCTTTGCAAAGTCAAATCTGTAACCGTTTGGACACTTGCTCAAAAAGGATAGACAGACTCGAAAGTAATTTGTTCAACTACCTTATTTGCAGTAAGTAGGTTGTATCCATGTTCTATAAGGATACAGCCTCACTTCCTTAGTTAATAACTTTTGAGAGTCAAGTTTTTCATACATTGTAAGTCATATCTCTCTGAGAAAAACGAAGCTGAGAATACTATCATTTGTATTCACAGATTGTAGCAACCTTTATCTAATACAATATTAGATTAAAGTGATATCATGTCTTGTATTGTTTTTATCCGCACTTATATCCTTGCACACACAAACACCTATCTTGCTACATAGACTCAAGAATAAGAAAAGTTCAAGAATCCATTCACCCCCCCTCTGTATTCTTTTACTGTATTCAATACTCAACACATAACTTGATTAATTAGTAATAAATTTTAAACCAATAAAATTTAAAAAGCATATCGAAAAAGTAAAAAGCAAGACGATTACTGTTTTAACACAAAACGCCGGTCTGACTGGCGATTTCTGTTGCATATGTTTTGCATACACGCCAGTTTTAGTGGCGTATCCTGTTGTATTTATAAAACCCAACTTGTTTTCACCTCTTTCATTCACAAACATAGAGCTTACACACGACGGCTGTGAAGAACTTCAACAAATTCAGTTTTTACTCCTTTCATTAACCAAAAAGGTAACCTCTCCTTCTTAATAATTACTCATATATAAGATTCTCAAGTTTAATGCAGATGTACATATATGTAATATTTGAGTTTATCTTGTTTATTTTGAATGTAGACTACATGTTTGTTGAAGTGCTTGATACAATTTGGGTTCATATGCTAACTTATACAATTTTAACACAAACTTTCCTTATATACAATGAAGAACAACCTTGGAATTTAGACTTCGATTAATTAGTTTGAAATTGGTAGACTTGAATTTTAGATTAAAATTGGTAGAATTGAAATTTAATTTAGATTAGGGATAAATGAAATTAGATTGTTAACTTAATTATAAAATACAAATAAATTAGGAATTTAGACTTGGATTTTAGATTGAAATTGGTAGACTTGAATTTTAGATTAAAATTGGTAGAATTGAAATTTAATTTAGATTAGGGATAAATGAAATTAGATTGTTAATTTAATTATAAAATACTAATAAAATAGGAATTTAGACTTGGATTTTAGATTCAAATTGGTAAACTTGAATTTTAGATTAAAATTGGTAGAATTGAAATTTAATTTAGATTAGGGAGAAATGAAATTAGATGGTTAACTTAATTATAAAATACAAATAAATTAGGAATTCAGACTTGGATTTTAGATTGAAATTGGTAGACTTGAATTTTAGATTAAAATTGGTAGAATTGAAATTTAATTTAGATTAGGGATAAATGAAATTAGATTGTTAATTTAATTATAAATTACAAATAAAATAGGAATTTAGACTTGGATTTTAGATTGAAATTGGTAGACTTGAATTTTAGATTAAAATTGGTAGAATTGAAATTTAATTTAGATTAGGGATAAATGAAATTAGATTGTTAACTTACTTATAAAATACAAATAAATTAGGAATTTAGACTTGGATTTTAGATTGAAATTGGTAGACTTGAATTTTAGATTAAAATTGGTAGAATTGAAATTTAATTTAGATTAGGGATAAATGAAATTAGATTGTTAATTTAATTATAAAATACTAATAAAATAGGAATTTAGACTTGGATTTTAGATTCAAATTGGTAGACTTGAATTTTAGATTAAAATTGGTAGAATTAAAATTTAGACATGAGTTCATTAAATTTGTTTGAATATTGTAGATGTAAGACATAGATGATGACATGTACGAGCCGGCTCCTATTGAGGGATCCATTATTGAGGGATCCATTTTATCCAGTCAGCATGCACATATATAGCTCACTATCCCCAGCCGTATCAGTCTGAAAAAAATAATGTCTCAAAGTGAATGCTCTCTGAGGAAGAATCAACTCTATTAACTATCTCCTCTCCCAGAGGAGAACCCAAGTCAATCACATATGGAGTAGATGGCTCCAAAATCTCTACTGATAACCCATCAGAGTCATTGTCGAATATGATAATATAAGAATCCTCCACAAGGTCACTGTCTGATCTGGATGACGTTATCCATGCACATGAAGAAATTCCTTCATATAATATAGCACTAAAATTAAACCTCGTACCTTACTCATATTTATAACTCATTGTGAGTTACCTAAGGCTCACGATCTCTATAAGTCTTTGTTATATTCCTAGGCATACGCTCTCGTATCCTAAAAATATAACTATCGCTCTGATACCATTCTGTAACGCCCCAAAATCAGATTTACTCCAATTTGGACCGTTATACCGTCTCATAATCACACTTGTCCCACAATATAATAATATACATAATATGCTCCATAATATTACAAATATACTCTACAATTAATACAACATAACTCCCATTCTCACCACACGTCTCAGGATCTAAGTCTCAAGCTCATTTACAACCTTACCACATAAAATAATAAATTAAAATACATAGTCCTTACAACACACTAATTCTGAAACTGCCAAGGTATCACGAGCTCCGCCTCAAACTTCAACACTCTGGCCACATCACTCATGGACTTTCTCTTTTCCCTTCCCAGTTAGAACAGAAAGATCTAAGTTCTCATCTTTACTGTAGAATAAAGAAGAAGTAATAACATGAGCGAAAAAACACTCAGCAAGGCTACTACCAGAGTAGCAAATATATAAGAAAATCTCAATGCTCAAATGTAACAAAATATAATAAAACATGAATTTAATGAAATGAGGAGACTTGAATCTAGAGATTTACCACATGCTAAAAATATCACAAGGTTTTTAAAACTCAAAATAATCTCTACAGAAATAAAATTCCACTTTAAAAATTTAATAAACACATTTTAAGACTTACTGGTCTGGGTCTCAGTTTCCCCATAGTCGGTGATCAGCCGATCTATGGCACCTAGTTTACTGCTAGCAGATGGATGCACATGTCACCCAAGGCCACACACGAGCCAAATGTCACCTTTGTTCAAGTATTTAAAATTCTTGAACAAAAAAATTACCAGGATTATTTTTCTATAATAATCCCGTTGACCAGTATCAGATGAAAAATACACCTTTGATAAGTTAAAATCACAAGATAAAAGTCTCAAAATATGCTCATGTTAGCTAACTCGAACCAATGTGGTTAGCTTATGTCTCCGAACATTTGTTTGTAGTCCCGAACAATTGAGACCACAGTGTAATAACTAATACTCTCAAGATTCATCATAAGATGTTGAAATCACATTCATCATCCACTTGGTTCGATTCAATGAACCCAATCAATAGAAATAAATGAATTATACTAATCTGAATCAATAGATTAGTATGTTGCTTCTCATTCAACTTGTAATATAAGATAGCTCTCGAATAGATACACCCTTAGCTAACTCGAACAAATGATGTTAGCTCGTTATGATTGATTGAGGTGCCGTCTTGAATGAATAAGATCAACAAAATATACCAAGAATCTTCGATATTTGAATAAACTATCCTTCTTGGAAAATACTCACACATATGATGAATTTGATCATCGTAAGGGAGGGTTGGATAATAACTAATTTGCTCAAAGATGTTTAATCCACAAATTAACAACAAATAAAATGAACATTCTCTAAATGAGAGGAAGATAGTAGACTTGCCTGGAATCCTTAGCTTGTTAAACTAAAAGAAAGCAACAAAGTATAGGTCTCCTTTCTCTTTATACAACGTCACAATACTCCGATTAGTTTATGTTCTAGAAAAAAAACACAGAATAAGCTCTCGTTAGTCACATGTTTAATTTCAATTCAATTACGACCCCAGTAAAGTTCTCAACTGGACTATCACTATCACTATTGCTAACTTACTTGGTCACCTTATCTCTAACTCCTTCTTATCTATTCTCATTATTATCTCTTATTTATACGATTATTTCTAATAAATTTTCAGCATGACTTATTCGTAATATGGACCTCCTCGATGTAAAAACACCTTAAATACAATCACAAGTCAATGCAAGACATCCACAAACAATCCACAACATTAATCAATACTCAACACCATCTCCGACCATAATTCATTTATCATTTTCAACTATAACTTCAATGGAACTCTATGTCAAAACATCAACCATTGATACAATGCATTCCATACTTGGTAACCAATTAGACAAAACCAAAATACACAACTTTCATCTTTTGACCAACATCAAATAATGTCTTTAACCCATGCAAAATGACTCCAAAACAAGATAACCAAATCAGAAACATTAAATGCTACCGCGTATGCTTTACTCAAACATTTTTAATAATTCCAGAAATTATTTCTAAATCACCAAATTTTATAGGCTTCTTTCTGAATACCAAATAAAGATCTCATAAATGTTTCCAGTTGAATACAATCTTCTAACTAGGTGGGTCATCAATTCAAACTTAGTGGAGAAATGATTTTTCGATTCTGCGCAGTTTGTCTTCTAACAATTTTCATAAATTGAAAAATACATATTTACCTACAAAATCTCTGCCATTATTGAACATAGTAGATTTACATCATAAAAATTGTGGTTTGAAAAACTTGGTTTATCTAGGACAATCACCCACCCAAAGTTGGCTCAAATACATGGTTGTCTCTTTCATAACAGTCACACTCTAATATTTTTACTAAATCGAAAAATTCATATTTTAGTGCAAATATTTTTCTGGAATCTTTAAAATTCCTTCCTCTATCCTCAATTAAAATTTCAACCCATAATTAAGAGTTTAACTAGGTGAAACATACTTCCAAAGTTCGAATCCTGAGAGCTGACTCTGTTCTGCGCAGGTTTTACTAAAACATCATTTTCTCCTAGCTCGTTAACTTAAAGGATGCACCGTTTTCTTCTACACAAAATAGACTCCAAGATGAACAACTTTCATCAAAATACTACTACCCAGAACGGATTATAACTATCTTGAATTAACAGAACAAAACAGGGGAAGAAGCTGAAACTTTTCAGGACAAGCTAATTACATCAATACTACTAAGCAATAATCAATTTATTTGCAATAATTTCAAGGGATTGAACCATACCTTATCTTTCCTTCAATGACCCAAGAGTTTGAGCTACTAATCATAATTTATGAGTAAGAAAATGAAGAATTTGATGGAGCTTTCTTCCTCCTCTTTCTCTCCTCTCCCTTTCTCTCTTCTCCTTCTCTTCTCTTCTCTCTTTCTCTTCATTTCTCTAGATTCTTCTCCATCTCTTTCTCTCCATTTTTCTATATTTCTCTAGATGTTTCTCCAAGTATGTATATATGAACAAACATAATGGGCTTGGCCCAATTATATTCTATTTTTATTTTTAAAACTAATAAAATCTAATAATATTAAATCCATGAATAAATCCCAAAACTGTAAAATAAATTACTAGAATTTAACATAGTTAAACTCTAGCTCTCTCGAGTCTAAAATAATATTCTCATACTCTAAAACTCATTCTCATAATTAAATCTCTAATTAAACTCACTTTTCTCAAAAATTGGAATCATTGGAAGCAATCAAATTAATTCTCAGTATTCTCAAATTTGTATCTAAATTCTAAAATACACTAATTCATCAAGACCTCATAGCCCCATATGTTTTCCATAATTTATAACCATTTCCCGGGTACTCAAAATAATTAATACTAGCACTAATCGAACGAATTTCCTAGATATTGGTTCGAATTTTCTTAAGATAAAAATCCAACTCCAAATTGAGGTTTTAAAGTCTCGATGTTTAATTCCTCAATCTCATGGTCTCAATAATTTCTCTAAATAAATCTCCAAATATTAATACGACTTATATTATAAAAGAAAACTTACAGAACATATTCTGAAAATCTTGGTTTTTACATCTCGAATAACCCTTTTTGTAGAGTTCTCGAATCCACCAACTCTAAGATAACTCGAATAGAGTTATAGTAGTGGTCTGACTTCTCAAACTCTTCTTTTCTTGACTTCTCGAATTTACTTGCATGGTTATAGCCAACTCTCTTCTGATTACAGATACTTGATTATAGCATCTCATGGCTTGTTGCAGAAATACTCTCTAACTGTTTCCAGAGTTCCATTCTCAAGATGTAGCTTTAGTTGATCTGCATTTCAGTTAGCTTCCTGATTTAGTCAGCTTCGATTACTTTATTGATTTTCTTCCTTGTGGTATTTGTTATCATCATCTATAGACATGTATGTCTCAACAATCTCCCCCTATTTATGTCTTCAGGAAAAAGACTTAAATCCGGAGAGTGATGATAATAAAAACCACTCTTCAGATTTTTCTTTCACTAGGAAAGAAAATATTGATCAAGCTTCCATGACACAAGTTCTGGCATGTACTGCTCATCTCCCTTGAGAACTTAGAATTGCTCCCCCTATGTATAGCATCCATTCTGAGAGATTGTTCTGTTCCTCCACTTGCTGGTTGGTTTGAGGGTCTTTTCTTCTTTGGTGAGAAATGTCACTTCCCCCCCTTTGGATTTATTCTAAAAGTTTCTCCTCCTTTATAACGTCCTAGAAATTTCGAATTTAGAATTATTTATTTTAATATAAATTATGAATTTTATTATTTGAGTATTGTTGTAAAGGTGAAACGTATGTAAAAATTTTGCTTATGTTCTTATATGATGATTTGGATAAGTGGTGAAGGTCAGTAT
Source organism: Kitagawia praeruptora (assembly GCA_037693485.1). Lineage (NCBI taxonomy): Eukaryota > Viridiplantae > Streptophyta > Magnoliopsida > Apiales > Apiaceae > Kitagawia > Kitagawia praeruptora. The sequence goes on along the minus strand of CM075351.1, from coordinate 136,005,640 downwards.
ATTTTTATTTGTATTTTTGAAGATTTAAGTATATTTAAATCATGTGTTTTTGGATCCTCTATAAATTTTATAAAATTATCGGAGGAATTAAAAATCATGAAATCTTTTGTGATATTATCTTTATATATTTATTGAGTTTTTAAAATTGTGGGGTGGATTAGTTTGGATGCTTGAGTATTTTAAAATGATTTTAAGAGTTTTACTGTATTTAAAGGATCAAAACTTGTAGAATTCATATTCAATTCATTTTTGATCCAAAAAATATTTTGAAAATATGTGCGTGCTCGTAATTTTATATTCTTTATTTTAAAAATGAAAAGTGTAATTTTCCAAACTTTCTATTTAATTTCGATTTATGAAAGTTGTTTATTAGTTTTAAAAGCGAATAAGTAGTGTTTTATTTGGGCCCGGAATAAGTTGTAGTAGTTAGCATATAAGATTTGGGCCAAGCCCATTAAGCAAAACATAGCAGACAGAAAAAAAAGTTGGGGAGAGAGAATTGGGGAAAGGAGGAAAAAAATTAGGGTTTGAAGAATTGGGGATTAATTGAATTGGGGGTTGATTGTTTGAAATCAATTGGGTCATATATATATATATATATACATAGATATATATACGTGTGTGTGGGGTGCGTGTATAGGTGTGCGTGGGTGGTGATAGAAGAAGAGGCGACAGGGTGGTGGAGGAGTTGCGGTGCCTTCGCGGTGGAGGGCGGTGGTCGCGGTGGCGAGCTGGCGTGAGGATGATGAAGTGGTGGTGGTGGGCTGCTGGAGGCAGCGGAGAGAGAGAGAGAGAGAGAGAGAGATGAGAGATTTTGGGGCAGATTTTCTGGTAGATTGATTTTCCGACAATGACAACCGTGGTGGCTCACCGGAGGTTTAAAATTCGGTATACATATGTTTATGTGTATATTTTATTTTATTTATTTGATTTTTGTGGTTTAATTAGATTTAAATTGCGAGTATATTGTTCTAATTTTCGTGATTAATTCGGAGAGTGTAGTTGATTATTATTGTTAGTTGCTAGTTATAATTATTGAGTTTAATTGTGAATTCGATATATGTTCGGTCTTAATGATTGTTAAAATTGTCGGTTGTTAATTATAATTAGTGGAATTATATAGTGGTCTTGTTAATATTTGGGGATTTTGATGATTGTGAATTGTAATTATGATTTTAGTAGTAATTGAGGCTTCAGTATTGTATTCGGACTTAAGGATTGTTAATTGTTGGATAATATGTGGAATTATATGGATGTACTAGTCGGTAAATGTCTATGTGCTAAATGTTGTAGTCGAGTCATATTATTCATTGAACGCTATACTTGTTAGATATTTGGAGTCGAGTATGTATTGAGAATTGCTTAAGCAGTATATTTTGGTTTAAATGTTATCTATCAAAGATTAACTGTGAGATTCATTTAGTATGTGTTTATCTGGGAGGAGTTGCAATGAGATCACAAGTCTTAAATGTCAATATTTAAGGACTTGTGTAATTCTCTTCAACTAGTTCCTCGGGCTTACGAATATCCATGATTAGCTATCACGAGTATAATTAATATACTTGAGTGATGTGATCATTGATATAGCGTAAGTAATAGTTAGTGCTAGGGGTTGTTCCCTAGGGCTTACGAACATCAATGATTGATTGTCACGCGTATCATTAAAATGCGTGAGAAATATGATCATTGGTGTAGCGTAAGTAGTAGTGTTAATGTAAATTATTATATGCTAGGTGCCGCATGTCTGGGCGGGTACTTTTCTTACTTGTTTACTTTTATGTTGCTACAAGTTGAGGCATCTTTATTTTTGCAAAAAACAGGGTTGAATTTGTATTTGTGGGGCTGTGCCCATAGTCCGATAAACGAATACTACATGCCGAAATTTTCTAAAAATCCCCTACAAATTATTTAAAAGTATATTTAAGTTATTTGATTTCAATGCTTGGAAATATGTATGATTTCTAAGGGTTTAAGTATATGTGTCAATGGATTAATTCGAATATATATTGTGGTTTTGAAAGTTGGATGTTGTGATGTTTTGAAATGGTTGTGTGACGTGATTATGTGACTTAGTAACTATACTAAGACTACTATATGGATATAGTTGGATATGTCTATATATAATTGTGTATATTTGTATACATGAGTATAAGCGTTATAGGACGCGTATGGGTAGAGTAGAGCAAATAAGAGTTTGCTTGATTTGACATTGAAACGGTACTTGAATTTGTAAAGGTACGAGTAAGAGACCAGTCCGAGAGCAGTGCAAGGACAAGTGGAAATTGGAACAAGATGGTAGTAGCGAAGTCGACGAGAGTATGGATGTGAAGTAGTAAATTACCAGTAAGGACTGATGTGAAATTGAGTTGAGGATCCATGGTAGGATCAGGAACTCCGTAAATCGAGGCAAGTGTTTTGCTTGTCACTTATTGTTCAAGTGATGCAATTTAGTTTATTTATCGTATTGAATGAGTTGGTCAAGTATAGTTGAAAAATGATATATATACCTCTTTAAATTACCAGTGTTGTTTATTTTCCCCACCCATAATTCTCATGTCGGTTTACAAAGAATCTTGTAAATAAATTTTTACATTTTGTCAGCGGAATGCCATTTCTTTTAGTTTTGTCAAATATTCTTAAGACATTTTCTAAACAAGAACATCTAAGTTTCTCTTAACTTTTATGAAAACCCGCTGGCATAATGCCTCATCTAGTATATTTTTATCAATGGACTTCCACTCGGACAATGTTCCCTGTGCTGATCTAAACCCTTCCCTATTGAAACTGTTTTTACAATTATTGTTCTAATCTGTTTTCTCTACTTATGGAAGCTCAAATTCTTCAGTATGTATAAATTTTATTAAATGCCGGTACTTGACCATGTCGTTGCTTTAGTCTAGAATTTCATTATTGGAATCTTATTGCAAATTATATCCCCATTCTTGCTCAATTGAAATTTCTCTTTGCATAATCTGCAGTGGTGATAATTCAAAGTATTCGTATCAATCTTGTTGATACCTTTTTAATTGACGTTCTTTATAAATTCCCCTATGTGGTATCGAACTTGTCGATACCAGATGATGGTGTCGTTTCTTATTAATTCCTAATCATAAGTTGTTATTCTGGACTTGAGTTCCAGTTGTTGGAAATCAAGGGTGGTAGATTGTTCCGACACCTGACCTGAGTATTAAAGATAGAATTGGAAATGTTTTTATTAAATGAAAATGTTTTCAGGACTGAGGACGCTAGTCAGAGTATAAGTGTTATGTTATAGGCCAAAATGGGCCTTGGATCCAGTTGAGTATTTGGATATACCAAGAGAGTATATCCCGAGTTTTAGTGTGACTGATCATCCACTTTAACTCGTTGCGTCAAAATGAAAATCCAATTCTAATCTATAAATTGAGTATTCAGTTGGACATTGATTCTTATTGCTTGACCATGAATTTCCAAGTATTATTATTGAATGGTTATCATTTGACCTTGAATTTTGAGTATCGTTATTGAATTGTTAAAGCTTGATTCCCTTGAAGTCTATAATGCTTATTTTGGTTGAACAAGACTTTTATCTGTTCTAGTTCCTGTTGCACCTCATTAATGGTGAAGTATTGGCCCTCGTGGCAACTTAAAAGTTAATATCACAGATTCTCTCACAGAATGAGTTGAAATTCTTTTGTTATCAGATTTGTTTCGATATTGAAATTGTTATCACTTTATGCACTTGCTGAGCATTGTTGGCTCACTCTTGCTTTTGTTTGTTTTCTCCAGTTAAGAGAGAAGTTTAGTAAACCTAGTACGTGGACAAATGGTATTAATCTCCTGGTAGTGAAAAGAGGCGTTCGAGTTGTGGACTTCGTCAAATAGTGGTTTGGGAATTGCCAAGGTTGGATACGTAGTTAGATAGTAATTTTGTATATTCATAGAATTGTATAGTATTTTTATCCTGAGATTGAGTTGTAATAAAGTAATTCGATAGTTTGTTTCACACCATAACCTGTATGCGATCTTGGTTAAGGGGTTTAATGCTTTCTCAGTTTATTTAATGTTTATGTCCAAGTTAGTGATATGTTGATTTTGGTTGGTGGCCCCAAATTTGTACCTCGGATTTTGGGACCGTTACAAGTTGGTATCAGAGCTATAGGATATGGTCACTGAAATAAATTAGGAGGGTTAGGGTACGAGTATAAGATAGATGTTGGGTAGAACGGTTTAGGAAAAGGATCGTGTTAGGATACTTCGGCAAGCGTTGTGACGTTAATCGGTTTTTCGGCATATCGCGCGAGTAGAAGTTCGAATCATTTAAGGATCGAGCTATTAGTAAAACAGTGAACCTGAAGCGGCCTAAGCTAAGTGGGTAGCTGGAGTTATCAGTTCGGGAGACGTTATTTCGAGATTTTCGCGTAGAATTTAGGACATCCTACGAGATTAGTTTCGATGTAAACGTTTCGGAGATAGTACGAGAAGGTTAAGAATGCGAAGTGAGAAGCGAGTATTAGCAAGGATTGAAGGTTAAGCATAATTGTGCACCCCTAATTATTGATTTGTCCAAAGTTATTACTTGGAGAAATTTCCTATTCTTTCTTTGAATTGTCGTAAATTAATTCCAGGTTAGCATCGTTGTTGAGGCATTCGTTGCGCAGTGACGGTTCAAAAATCGAGAATGAATTGAGATCTTCTTATTTATTCAACTCATTATTGTCAGGCCGGTTTGGCAGCTAAGTATAGTAGTGCTTAGTCGACAAGAGTGAGACTGAATAATTAAGAATTTCTTAAATGTTTGCCTAATCAGTAGTTGATGCTACAGTTGAAAAGTCTAATACCCATCAATTGATGATGAGTTTCGTACATCAAATTTATTCGAATTCAATTCCATTCTTTTAGAAATATTTATATTTCCAGATGATACTTGATCCATCTTTACAGAAAGATTTTTGAAACTCTTGAATCCTTTCCATTTTCATTAATACTTGATTTCTCTATTCCAGCTGAGATGAACAACCTATATAGATAGGGAATTCAGGGACATCTTATCTTTGTGATAGAAGTCCAGTGGGACGCCACTGATTGTGTTTGTCATGAAAGTACTAAGGACTGGCCATCCTTATGTACTATGGTGGTTAACCAAGTGACAAATGCAACCTGAAAATAGTTCAAAGATCATATTGATCTCTCAGATAAATTCCTTTGTAAAAGTTTCGTCAAACAAACTCAGTCCATATTCATATTTGATGCCCCATTCAATTTGTTGACCTCCTTTGTCGGAGATTCGATGATTTCAAAATTACTAGCAATGAAAAGATGTGTAGATAGAGACGACGTCTTAAGTGATTGAAACTACAATTATGCTGACGAAGAATTGGTTGTGCAAGTTTATGAATTTGGTGACTAAGACAAATATGTCATGTCAAATTTGATTGTTTACTGGACCAATAAGACATAGACAAGATTTGAGGCTAATGAGAAATTGAATAAAGGAAAAGAGCAGTGAATAAGAGCACATTATCGCAGATAAAGGGTGAAAAGAGAATAATAATGAAGATGTTGGTATAAGACATCCCATGTAAGGCGGAGGTAGTAGATGGAATACCATAAGATTTTGAATATTTTGAACCCGATACGGGACATTAGATGGTAGAATCAAGGAGAGATGATTTGAGTAAAACAGAGCAAAGTAAAATGAGAAGGTTTGTAAGGATTAATAAGAAAACAATCAAGACTGAATGAGGGATAAGGTGAATACGTGGAGTAAATGACTTATGCAAGCCAGTGTATAAAGTCACGATTATCAAGGATGGTGGAAAGTTAATCAAGATGAAATAAAATGTCAGTAAGGTGGAAGGCAGAGAAACTAGAGAGTTTTCAGAAGTGATTAAATAAGAAGACATGCAGGATCTAGTTAAGAAAAGAATGTGGAATCCCGAAGATGTGGAGTTAGAAGAGTAAAGGCACCGTAGTTGCCTATAGAAAGAGAATTTGCAGAAATTAGCTAGATCCCATGGTCAGAAGGTAAGATTTCGGGAGTAGAATCCCTAGAGATTTTATTAAGAGAAATGTGGGAAGTTGTGGTTGTAACCAGAAGGGCAGTATGATGACAAGTAGTAGAGTCAGAAGTCGAAGCTATGTGTTATGAGCTTGGAAAGATGGAAATTTTTGCCAGAATAGTATCATATTAATTTTGTGGAATTATGAAGAGAGTAATAAGACTACTGTTATAATTATTAAGAATCGAGAAATTCAATGCGATTATAAAGTAAGTTATCAGGAAATGGATGGTGATGACTATAAAGAGAGTCAAATATGATTCAGGATTATATTTATTTCCTATTAATGAAGGGGAGATTTTAATCTTAAGAAATGTGAAAATGATGATTGAAGTCGAAAGCGGATATAGAAGTCTTACCAACCAATCAGATCCAGAAATGGTGATATTAAAGGAATGAAGTCGTTTTGTATAAGAAGAAGGTAGCAGGAAGGAGATGATTAAGTAAAGCATATTTCAATGAATAAGATTTCAAACAGTAATCGGATGAAGAATTTGATATGATCGTAGATCACGAATCAAGATGTTCGAAGGTTAGTGAAGCGTATGCAATCCAATGGTGAATGACCTTGAAAGGTTCCAAGTATGCAGAATCCTAATGTGAGTGGTGTTAAATGTTGAAGTCGTAGCGGGTAGAGTCAACTTCGAGGACTCGTCAAGTATGCAGAATGGTGATTTGAAAGTTAATTTCAGAGGAAACGGAATAATGTATTGCGAATGAAATATATATGATTTAAGAAAAATGGTTATTAGTTCGAAATGGTTGCATGGTAAAACGATGAGACGAAGGATGGATAGAAATTTTCCGATTATTCCCTTCTCAAGTAACATTGCACGTGAAGAAGGAGTAAGGATGATTGAGGATTTCTTGATATTCCTTTTCTCAAAATTTTATCTGAGGAAGGTTCATTTTGTGAGATGTAAATAAGTGGCGATGCAGGTTAAGTGGAAGATTCATGTTGATTAAGGCAGGAGTTATTGGAAATCGTTGAAGAATTGTTTCGTGATTAGTATTGAGTGAAGTTGTGATGGCAGAAGAATTGGTAACAAATTGGATATTTCAATCTTGTGTTTGTATTAAGTGAAGTCACAGATAAGGCGACAAGTATATTAGTTATCAAAGCTGAAAATAATCAAGGCTATGTTCTTCACAAGACTTAGCAAACCAGAATATTTTGTAAGAGTGAGAATCGAGTGCGAGTTGAAGTATGCTTGATGTACGTCTAAGAACATGTATGTTGATTATAATATTCGATTGCAAGGATGCGACTGAGAATGAACGAAATGATGTTAAGTTTCCAGAATGGGTATTCGGTAAATATATGGGATTAAAGACAAGAAGAAACTTTTAATTATTCCCTTCTCGATCGGCATAGTCTGTGGAAGTGGAGTGGAAGCGATCAGAGAACTTCTTGAGATTCTTTCTCGAAGATCTAATTAAAATCGTGTGGTTATAAGTAAAGCGTGGGAGTTGTACCAAAGTGTAGGTCGTTGTAAATTTAGGTAAATTTGCACGATAGTATTGTTGCGAAGGATTGGCGTGGTAATATAGTTTTAGTTATATTGATTGTTGGGGAAAGATATTTGTTCCCGTGAGTTAAGCGTCTAGAGTTAAAAAGACTCGGTAGTCAAAGTTTAAGGTTATTTCGGAATTGGAGGGCTCGCCGAATGAGCTTATGAAAGTTTGAGTTGATATGATGGAATCCTAAAGGTTGAAAGATACAACCTGGGAGTGGAAATAGGATGCGGTGTCCTTAGCGTTGATTCTGAGGACAGAATCATATCGGGGGAAGGATATAACGCCCTAGAAATTTCGAATTTAGAATTATTTATTTTAATATAAATTATGAATTTTATTATTTGAGTATTGTTGTAAAGGTGAACCGTATGTAAAATTTTTGCTTATGTGCTTATATGATGATTTGGATAAGTGTTGAAGGTCTGTATATTTTTATTTGTATTTTTGAAGATTTAAGTATATTTAAATCATGTGTTTTTGGATCCTCTGTAAATTTTATAAAATTATCGGAGGAATTAAAAATCATGAAATCTTTTGTGATATTATCTTTATATATTTATTGAGTTTTTAAAATTGTGGGGTGGATTAATTTGGATGCTTGAGTATTTTAAAATGATTTTAAGAGTTTTATTGTATTTAAAGGATCAAAACTTGTAGAATTCATATTTAATTCATTTTTGATCCGAAAAATATTTTGAAAATATGTGTGTGCTCGTAATTTTATATTCTTTATTTTAAAAATGAAAAGTGTAATTTTTTGAACTTTCTACTTAATTTCGTTTTATGAAAGTTGTTTATTAGTTTTAAAAGCGAATAAGTAGTGTTTTATTTGGGCCCGGAATAAGTTGTAGTAGTTAGCATATAAGATTTGGGCCAATCCCATTAAGCAAAACATAGCAGACAGGAAAAAAAGTCGGGGATAGAGAATTGGGGGAAAGGAGGAAAACAAATTAGGGTTTGAAGAATTGGGGATTAATTGAATTGGGGGTTGATTGTTTGAAATCAATTGGGTCATATATATATATATATATATACATACACATATATATATATATATATATACATACACACATATATATATATATATATATATATATATATATATATATATATATATACATAGATATATATATGCGTGTGTGTGGGGTGCGTGTATAGGTGTGCATGGGTGGTGATAGAAGAAGAGGCGACAGGGTTGTGGAGGAGTCGCGACGCCGTCGCGGTGGAGGGCGGTGGTCGCGGTGGCGAGCTGGCGTGAGGATGATGAAATGGTGGTGGTGGGCTGCTGGAGGCAGCGGAGAGAGAGAGAGAGAGAGATGAGAGATTTTGGGGCAGATTTTACGGTGGCTTGATTTTCCGACGATGACAACCGTGGTGGCTCACCGGAGGTTAAAAATTCGGTATACATACGTTTATGTGTATATTTTATTTTATTTATTTGTTTTTTGTGGATTAATTAGATTTAAATTGCTAGTATATTGTTCTAATTTTCGTGATTAATTCGAAGAGTGTAGTTGATTATTATTGTTAGTTTCTAGTTATAATTATTGAGTTTAATTGTGAATTCGATATATGTTCGGTCTTAATGATTGTTAAAATTGTCGGTTGTTAATTATAATTATTGGAATTATATAGTGGTCTTGTTAATATTTGGGGATTTTGATGATTTTGAATTGTAATTATGATTTTAGTAGTAATTGAGGCTTCAATATTGTATTCGGACTTAAGGATTGTTAATTGTTGGATAATATGTGGAATTATATGGATGTACTAGTCGGTAAATGTCTATGTGATAAATGTTGTAGTCGAGTCATATTATTCATTGAACGCTATACTTGTTAGATATTTGGAGTCGAGTATGTATTGAGAATTGCTTAAGCAGTATATTTCAGTTTAAATGTTATCTATCAAAGATTAACCGTGAGATTCATTTAGTATGTGTTTATCTGCGAGGAGTTGCAATGAGATCACAAGTCTTAAATGTCAATATCTAAGGACTTGTGTAATTCTCTTCAACTAGTTCCTCGGGCTTACGAATATCCATGATTAGCTATCACGAGTATAATTAATATACTTGAGTGTTGGTCCCGTAAAGTATTGCAGAAGGGGGGTTGAATGCAATACTAATAAATTTCAAAAACTATTTCAACAACTTAAATAGAGTTTGTAATTTACTAGTAGAAGAAATGCAATCACAAGTAATATCTAACACGATGTTTCCACAAAATAAATGTTTTATTTATTTTGCAAAGTTTTGCTACAACCTTGAGAACAAAATAATTCTCAAGCTTCGAATTCTCAAGAGATTACAGATGTGGAGAACTGCTTATATCATGCAGTAGAGTGTTCTATTTATAGAGTGATAGTTGGATCTTTTTCTACTATACTATCACTATCAACATGGGTTGTTGAGTTGCTGTCATATTCTTTTTGCAGCTCATTACATGATTTATTCCCATGTGATACAAATAAAGTAATTTTAGATGCTTTCCACATTTGAGCAACCCAGATCTAGTAGTTGTTAAATTTAGCTTGCTCTATACTTTACAGGTTGCTCTATGTGATCTCTCAAGCTTCTGTTATAGACTTTCAAGCTTGCTGTAAAGTTTGAATGTTGCAGCACGCCTGCTTCTTTTGAACATGTACTCTGTCGCTTAATTTAACTTAGAAAATTCCTAAATCAAGTTGATTCTATATGACAGTATGTTTGCCACAAAGTTTGCTGTCAATGAATTATGCTTTGGTTGACAGTATGAATTTCCCGCAGAGATTGCTGTCAAGGATTGTGCTTTGTTTGACAGTATGAATTCCCGCAGAGATTGCTGTCAAGGAATTCCAAACTTGCTATCGCAAACTATATATGAAAGTTGTTGTCATCAGAATCTCCGCCAATGTTGCTGTCAAGTTGAAACTTGCTGTCGACTCAATTAAACTTGCTGTCGACTCAATTAAACTTGCTGTCGAGCTTTGCAACATGCTGTTTTCTTGTAATCTTACTGTCAATACTTGACAGTAACTTTTATTCCTGCTGTCGAACTTCTGTATTTCTTGAGGCTTGAACATGATCGAACTTCTTTCAAGAATTACAATTATTACATTACAGTACTTATTTTGATTATAGGAATACACTTCAGGCTATGAAAGTATGTTATACTTAGTAAAACTAAGTATACCAATAAAACTAGTTAAGTTATCTATTCCATCACCCATAAATCCCAACAATCTCCCCCAATTTGTTTTTATGGACAATAAGGACAAATTTACAAATATCATGCTGACAACTTAACTAACATAGATCAGAAAGAATAAACTCTTCATTTCTGAACAATGATTAAACTGGATTGTTTTCAAACAATGTAACATAAAAGTTCATAATTAAAAATCAAGAAAAAAATCTTTACTTAGCTTGATTTGAACTTTCGCCTTGCTCCTTTTCCCTCAGAGCTCTTCTGAGATTTTCAATTAACTCCTTTTCTTCAGGGGACTGTGCATCATCTTCATTTTCCACGATGTATTTTCTGATCATTGAGGAAGTAGTGTTTAATACATCTCTGAGTTCCATCCAATAAACATTTTGCTTTACTATTGATCTGAATTTCAACACATCTCCCTCCATCTTGAATCTTCTGCCAGGAAGCTGATTTAAAGTTTCCCTTCTTTGTCTGTCCAAGCTGGGATTCTCTCCTTTCCTTTGATCAAAAATCATATCTAGCTCCCAAGAACATAGTGCTTCAAGTTTGTTAGATGATCCTATCACTTGCCAGTACAGTTCTTTTAGCACACTGGTCTTCAACTTAGAAAAGCTGTCTATGTAGATTTCTTCTTTGCCATATTTGATTCTCAGAGGATTGTTCAGTACAATTGGCTGATAGTTTAATTCACTGCTGTTGACCTTGTTGAGTTTACTCCAACTTTCCTTCATTTGAGCTTCAATCTCATCTTCTATCTGTTGACGAGATTTTTGTCTTGAGGCTAATTCTTCTCTGAATTTCTGCTCTGCCTCATACCTATCCATCTCTTGTTTTGAATAAGGTTTCTCCATTCCATTCCAGTCATACTCAGGGATAGGATTATCTTCTTCATTTTCCAGACCTAGAGCTTCAAAGACATCTTCATCATTTTGAAGTGTCCAGTCACCATGCTTTTCAGTGAATTCAGCATTTCTGATTGCAAGGTACTTTCGAACAGGATCCATGATCTTTTCAGAGATATCACCATAGCTTTCCAAAAGTTCAACCATTCTTTCCAAATTGAAATAATCAATTCTTCTTCTTACAAATGCTTGAGTTTGAACTAGACTATTGGATATTACTTTTGATTTTGATATCTGAGTGAAATCAGGTTCTACCATAATCAATCTTTCTTTGTTTTCCCATAGAATGTATCTTGTGACCTTTTCTTTTGACTCATCCAACTCTATAGACATAGAAGTGATTGATTCTTTGGCTTTCTCTTGAAGTTGTTCCAGGCTGTTCATTCTTCTGCTCATGATTGGTTTCTTAAGCCCTAGACCTGTAGATTTTCTTTGACCAGAATAGACAGTCTTTCCCCTTTTTGGTCTGTTTGACTTTCTTTTGATTCTTACTGTCTTGGATGTTTTGATAGTAGGATCATTGACAGTATCCTCGACAGCATCTTTGTTAACATTCTTGACAGCATCTTTGTTGACAGTATCTTTTTCAAAATACATACTGTCAATTTCCATTTCTGCTTGGTTAATTTCTAATGCTTCAAGTATCTCCTCTTCTTTCTCCTTTTCTTCATTTTTCTTGCTTGTTCCAGGAGCTTTTGAAGTTTCATTTGGCTCAGCTTCTTTAGCTTGGGATTGCTCTTTTGAAGAGTTTCCCTTTTTTGACTCTTTAGCTCCTCCAGCTTTACCTCCATCTTTATTATCATCACTATCTTTATCCAAGGTGTCATCAAAGGAGCATTTTCCACCTTGAGCATTTCTGCTTTCGTTTGCTTTGGCAATGAGCTTCTTAATTTTGACACTGTATTCCATATCTCTCTTTGCCATTATCTTGTGGATATCTTTAACTGCTTGAATCCTTTCCTTGGTGATGGGTGCTTTCAGCAACAACTTAAGTACATCCATGATGACTTTACTTTGTAGAGATGTTTTGCCTTCAAGAGTTAAGAACCCAAGTCCTTTAGTTCCTTTGGCTGTTGTCTGTTTAAAGCTTACACCATATGGCTGGAGACATATTTCTGGAAGTTTGTTGTTAACCATTGTACTCAGTTGCATATAGAGACTTTCATAAAAAATGGTAGACTTTTTCTTGACAAGAATCCCAAGGATGTATTGCACTTTGGCAGAGAAAGTTTCTAGCAGTTGCATTGTTATGAATATTGAATGTCCACTCTTCAGGTACACTTCAACTGCCAACCTCTTCTCTGAGCTAATCTTCACAGAAAGATTGACAATCTTTTCTTTCAAAGCTTCTACCAACTTAGCCGGTTTTCCTCTAGATTCTGTGATTGCTTCATTCCCCAGAGTGTTGAATTCCTCATCCTTATTATTCAAGGTGCTCTCCATATGACTTACTGTTATAGAATCAGCTTCTTCTTGAGAATATGTGCTTCCATCAGTCCAAGTAACCAACTCTGAAGGATTCACATATTCAGGCAGCTTGCCCTTGCCTTTACCCATCCTGTTAGACTCCTCCTTTTCTCTCCAAAGCCTCTCCAAAGTAGATTCTTTCTTCTCAGGAACTGGTTCACTAATTTTGATGGAAGATGCTTTATTTCTTTGTATCAGTTTCAATACTTCCTCAGATACTAGCATTTTCTCCCCATCTACTTCAGTTTCAATCAGTTCATCAGTTCTAGAGGCTATAACAGTATCTTTTTGCTCCCCATTACTCCTTTGCTCCCCCTGTCTTTCAGCTTCCCCTTGTAACTCCATTTTCCTTTCTGGTTGCTCAGCCTTTTTCTGATCTATTACTTTCTCCCCCTTAGTTAAGTTGGCAGCTTGAATCAAGGAAGAAAGTGATAGCAGGGTGGCTTGAATTTCAGTAAAACCAGTCTTCACAGTAGATGATAGGGTGTCTAGCTGGCTCTCCATTGTAGCACATCGATTCTCAATAGCTAGGAGCCTGTCATTTGTGGATGTAGAAGGACCACCAGACCTAAGCCTCTTTGGTGGTTGAGGATAAGTCTGGGGCATGGAGGCTGTTGGGGTTCTCACATTCTCAGTGTCTTTTCTGGTGATCTCATCACCACTCACAATAAATCCCTCAAGGCCTAATGCCTTTTGTTGAGTGGCTCCCTCAATTTCACTCTGGACATGCTCAAGTCCCTCTCCTTTTGCAAGCACATTTGGATGCCTCTCATTTTTAGGCTCACTTCTCTCTTTTTTTATCTCTCTTTTCTTTTGCTCTCCCTCACTCATCCTAGATGCATGTGTATGAGCAGTACTAACATGCAATGAAGAGAAAGGTGATATAGATTTTACCTTAAAAGCCTTGGAGAGTGGCATGTCATCATCAGAGATGTCCTCAATTAATCCTTCCTGATATTGAGGTTGAGCAGGGTTGACAGCATCTTTCACCAATAAGTTACTGTCAGAAGGTGTGTTGACAGCAGATTTAGAGAGACCTTTGACAACATCTTTTGTCAGAATGATACTGTCACTTGATTGTTTGACAGCACCTTCTGGTTTGTCATTGACAACATCTTTGGCTGTGACAGCAACTTCCCTAGGGTAAGATGCTTTGAGGGAATCGATCAAGATGCTGGCTGTTTCAATTTCTGACAAATTTGCATCTTGATCTAATCCAGTGTTTGATGGAGTGGTATCCATTTCACTTTAAGAAATGGGTTCTTGTGGACCAGTAGATGGGGGCTCATCCATGATTTGAGATGGATGATCAAAACCTGAGGGGTTGGTACTGTCCCCCTCTCTAGGTTGTTCAGAAGAAACAACAGATGTAGGAATGAAAGAAGAAGTTTGAAGTTCAGATTGATTAATTGGCTGTTCCACAGAAAAAGATTGTGGAACATCAACAGTATGAGTGAATTCCTCACTGTGCTCTATCTCTATGTGTGTATCTTCAAATACAGGTTCCTCAAGAGTGAGTTCTTGAGTTTGTGCAGACTCTTTACAAGGTGCCTTGGGAGACAGGCCAATTTCAATAGATGCCTCTTGTTGAGAAGAGGCACCTAGAGATGAGTTTATGTCCCTATCATCCTCTACAGTCTTTTGGGAAACTGTAGAGTGGCTGACAGTAACCTTGGCCTTTCTAGCTCTCTTCTTCTTAGGCTCAGAAGGGGCTACTGTGGGTTCTATTTCACTACCATCCTTATTTGCTGCACTAGGTGCAGTAACTCCCTCTTGACTCACAACATTTTCACCAGTTGCACTCTCTAGGGTTCTTTTCTTGGATTCCTGTTTGGCCATTTTAAGGGCTTTGGGCAGTCTAGAGTCCCTAGGTGGAATGTATGGTGTAGAATGTGGGTTAACTGAATTTGGGTCTAATTCAGTCTCATTCTCAAGTGTGAAAACAGTGTACCCTATAGGTAATGGAAAATCAAGGTTGGGCACTTGATTAACCATGTGTTGTGTGAGACATAGTGGAATATTTGCATTCAAATTTTGTGTGTTGAGAGATGTGTGTGTGTTTTTCTTCAAAACAGGGCATTCCTCAGTATTAGGTGCATCTTCAATATTTCCACAAATATGATTAATACACATAGTTAAAAAAACGAGGGTATATGGATACCTTTTTGCCTATGGCGCTTTTCAACTGTGCCATGACCAGCTTTCCAACGTTCACCTTGTATCCATGGACTAAAGAATGAATAAGTTTCTTGATATATGATGGTATTCCATTCCAGCCAGTAGACTTAGTAGAGAACACCTTCACCATAACATCAAAGATCACGCTCCACTCCTTTCTCAGATACTTCCTGTCCATTTCTCCCGTTTGATACCATTTATCAGAGGTTTCTTCAAGTTTAGAACCTGAATACCCAATCTTCAGAAAGAACCTCTTCAGAGTGTCATCATTTGCTAGTTCCTGAAAACTTTCTCCACTGGCCAAAACAATACCCAAGGCATTATTGATATCCTTGACTGAGAGAGTATGGCTTGCATCATCTATTTTGAAGTTAATTGCTTCATCCTCTTCAGTTCCTTGAACACTGGCTGATTTCCAGAACTTTTCAATTCTATCAATATTGATTTTAGGGGTTGAGATTATTGCATGACCTAGGTAGGATTTATTTATGAAGGAAATAAGTCCTTTGAAGCTTTCACCAGCATCACTAGGAGAGAAGATACCAGCAAAGTTGGTTTGAGCAACACTTTGTTTAGGTGCCATTGATGAATGCTTTGAAAAATGAGAGAGAAAATGCGATTTTTGGATGCAGAAAGTTGAAAGGTTTTGCAAATGAAATTGATAGTAGATTAAACGGTAGATTCAGTTTATAAGATGAATCGATTTAACCTGTCTTAATAGAACGTGTAGTAATGATTTTACCCATTAACCGCACTTGCTGTATCACGTGGCAGTTGCTACTAGATCGTGGATTGGTGGATTAAGTTTTTATATATATATATATATATATATATATATATATATATATATATATAAATTACTGTAAGTAAATTTATATCTCCCCACTATCTTTGACAGCAACTTCTTGTGACAGCAACTTTCATTGACAGTAACCTGTGCGCTTTTCTTTCTTTCTACTATTTTTGACAGCAATTTCTCGTGACAGCAACTTTCATTGACAGCAACCTGTGCGCTAACAACATTTCTTCTAGTGACAGTACCTTGAAAGTTTCTGTCATGAGCTGCGACTGAGAATTGACAAACCAGTTAGATAGTAATACCTGATTTAGCATTCCCAATTCACTCACTAACCTGGTAAATGTTGCTTCATCCAGTGGCTTGGTGAATATATCTGCAAGTTGTTTATCTGTTAGAACATAAACCAATTTTACATCTCCCTTTTCAACATGCTCCCTGATGAAATGATGCCTTATATCAATATGTTTTGTTCTGGAGTGTTGAACTGGATTGTCTGATATGGCTATGGCACTAGTGTTGTCACAGTAGATAGGAATATTTGACAACTCTAGTCCATAATCCATTAATTGATTCTTCATCCAAAGTATTTGTGCACAGCAACTTCCAGCTGCAATATATTCAGCTTCTGCAGTTGATGTAGAAACTGAGTGTTGCTTCTTACTGAACCATGACACCAATCTCCCCCCAAGAAATTGACAGCTTCCTGTAGTACTTTTTCTGTCAATCTTATAGCCAGCATAGTCTGAATCAGAATATCCAATTAGATCAAATCCAGTTTCCCTAGGGTACCAAAGACCTAGATTTGGGGCGCCTTTGAGATACCTAAAGATTCTTTTAATTGCAACTAAGTGTGATTCTTTTGGATCAGCCTGAAACCTTGCACAAAGACATGTAGCAAACATTATGTCTGGCCTACTTGCTGTTAAGTAAAGCAATGATCCAACCATGCCTCTGTAGGTACTAGAATCCACTTTCTTGCCTTTAGGATCTAACTCTAATTTGGTGGCTGTTGAGATAGGTGTCTTGGCAGGTGATGAATCTTCTAAGTTAAACTTCTTGAGAAGTTCTTTGACATACTTAGATTGACAGTTGAAGATTCCATCCTTCTTCTGATAGATTTGAAGACCAAGAAAGAATGCTAATTCTCCCATCATGCTCATTTCATACTTGTTTCTCATTAGAGATGAGAACTTTTCACACAATTTTTCGTTTGTTGAACCAAAAATTATGTCATCAACATATATCTGCACAAGGATAATGTCTTTGCCATGGTATTTATAGAATAAAGTTTTATCCACCATACCTTTTACAAATTGATTTTCCAGGAGAAAAGTGGATAGTGTGTCATACCAGGCTCTTGGTGCTTGCTTTAAGCCATATAGAGCCTTGAACAGCTTGTAGACAAAATTATGCAGTTTGTCATTCTCAAATCCAGGAGGCTGTTCAACATACACTTCTTCTTCTAATTCTCCATTTAGAAAGGCACTTTTGACATCCATTTGAAATACTTTGAATTTGCAGTGTGCAGCAAAGGCTAAGAAAATTCTTGTGGCTTCAAGTCTGGCAACAGGTGCAAATGTTTCATCATAATCTATCCCTTCCTGTTGACAGTAACCTTTGGCCACTAGCCTTGCTTTATTTCTTGTCATATTTCCACTTTCATCTATCTTGTTTCTGTAGACCCATTTTGTCTCAATGACTGAGTTTCCTTTTGGCCTTGGAACCAGCTTCCAAACATTGTTTCTTTTAAATTGATTGAGCTCTTCCTGCATGGCCATCACCCAATCAGAATCCAACAATGCTTCTTCAACTATTTTTGGTTCCATTTGAGATAAGAAACATGAAAACATGCTGTCAGTAGAGATATTCCTCCTTGTCCTTACACCAGTAGTGGGATCTCCAATAATTAGATTATTGGTATGATCTCTGTTCCACTTTGTTGATTGAGGCAAGCTTCTTGTTTGATGAGGTTGTCTTTCATCAATATGAGGATTTGATTCTCCACCGTTTTCATTATTCTGCTCATTTAGCTCAATTTCTCCAGTCTCACAGTCTTGTTGATTGATGCCTGAAATTGTCTGTGATTGGGCTGAGGTTTGATTTAGATTATGAGTATTGACAGATTCTTTCTCATATCCCATTAATTGAGTGAGACTAGGTTCTTCATCAACATATTCTTCTATTTCCAAGTATCCTTGATTCTCAAATCTGAAGGGTTGCATTTGACCATCCTCATGAAATCCTGGACACTTGGTTTCATCAAATGTGACATTTACACTTTCTTCAATTGTCTTGTGCTCCATGATATAGACTCTGTAGGCAGTCCTTTCTAGCCCATATCCCATGAAAATGCCTTCATATGCTTTAGTATCAAATTTTCCTCTTCTTTCATGGTTGTCTTTCATTAAAAAGCATTTGCTTCCAAAGACATGAAAGTATTTAACAGTTGGTTTCTTTCCTGTCAAAAGATAGTAAGGAGTATTACCATGAGCCTTGTTGATTAATGTTATGTTCTGTGTGTAACAAGCAGTGTTGATGGCTTCTGCCCAGAAATATGTTGGTAATTTAGCATTGCTCAACATAGTTCTTGCATCTTCAATAAGTGTCCTATTCTTTCTTTCTACAACTCCATTTTGCTGTGGAGTCCTTGCAGCAGAGAATTGTTGAACTATCCCTTGATCTTTGCAGAAGTTTCCAAGTGTAGCATTTCTGAATTCAGTTCCATTGTCACTTCTTAGAAATTGAACTTTTGCTCCAGGGGTCCTATCAAGTACCCTTATGTGATCAATGATTTCTTGAGCAGCTTCATCTTTTGATTCTAAAAATTTCACCCAAGTGTACCTAGAATAGTCATCTATCATGACCAGTGCATATCTTTTTCTGGATAGTGATTGAACATTCACTGGTCCAAAAAGATCCATATGAATTAACTTGAGTGCTTCAGTGTTGGTGTTGACTTGTTTTGATTTGTGCATTATTTTCCTTAGTTTTCCCATTTGACAATCTTCACACAGTCCTTCTTGATAGAATTCCTGTTGAGGCAGTCCTCTCACCAATTCCTTCTTCATTAACATGTTCATAGTTTTGAAGTTGAGATGGGAAAGCTTCTTGTGCCAAAGCATGCTATCTCCAACACTTGCTTTGCTATAGAAGCAAAATATTCTTTCCTCATTTGTTGAGTTTAAGTCTACAACAAATAGGCTTCCTTTCCTGACTCCTTTCAGAGATAGGCTTCTATCCTTCTTGTGGTAGATTGTGCATTCCATCATGCCAAAGTTAACTTTGAATCCTTTGTCAGTGAATTGACTGACACTGAGCAGATTATGCTTCAAACCTTCCACAAGAGAGATTTCTTCAATGACAACATTTCCAGCTTTTAAGCAGCCATATCCCACAGTGTAACCTTTGCTGTTGTCTCCAAAGGTTATTGTTGGGCCAGCCTTCTCAACATATTGTGATAGCAGGGATATATCACCAGTCATGTGTTTGGAACATCCACTGTCGATTATCCACATGACCTGTTTACCTTTCTTTCCCTGCAAGATAGAAAGAGTTTAATTTGCATTTGGTACCCAAGTCTTGTTGGGTCCTGCACACTCAGTATTATCAGAAACTTTATCAATACTTGAAACAATGTCATCAGAAGATGGTTCCTTGACTTCTTTCATTATCCACTTAGTTTTAGACATTGACTTAGACTTTTTCTTAGTGAGAGCAGCCTTCTCACTTTCTTTAGTAGATTCAGAAGTCTTTGCACTTTGCATATAAGAACATAATTCATTAGATGAAATTTGCAAATTAAAACATGTACTTATTGCAGTAATTTTGCATGGCATACAGTCAGCGTTATTACAAACTACCAATTTTCTTTGCATAATGGGGGTTCTGTGTAAGTTCCCTTTCAACTCTGTTGCATTAGATATGCTACTAGTTTATTTCTTACAAAAATGAGTTAAATGATGTGAGGAGCCACAATTATTGCAAAGTTTCCTGGGTGCCTGCTTAACATACGCATAATTATTCTTTTTATCAATGCCTAGCTTCCCATTTCTGTTTTTGGACTTTGAGACAACTGTCTTGACAATCTGTTCAGAAGGTACTGTCGAGCTATTTTTGACAGCACCTTTTGTACTTGCTGTCTTGACAGTAGGTTTGAAAGTTACTGTCTTGGGTGACTTCTTGACAGTATCTTTGAAAATTACTGTCTCATCCTTTGTGACAGTTTCTTTTGAACACTTGGTTGGGCTGTTCGATACAATTTCTGTCATAGTCATTTTGACAGAATCTTTTTCTTTCTTAGATACACTGTCAGCCCTCTCATCTTCATCACAGAGTTCTTGATTAATAATTAGGGAATTTTCATTAACCTCAAACTCTGTACTTTTGAAAATTGGATTGCACACATTTTTGAGGATGTGAGGTCTTACAGTATTGTAATCATCATTGTTCTGTATAACAGCCTCTTTACCAGGTCTCCTACTATAATCATAGCCTATGCCTATCTTCTTACTTTCAGTATGTTTCTCATGATACTCTTGAACTATTTTAGAGGAATTTCTAAATGCCTTTAGCTTAAATTCATTTTCAGAAATTTCTTTTCTTAAATATTCCTCTATCTCTTTAGCACAGATTAAATCATTTTTTAATCTTTCGTTTTCCTAAGCTAAAGAATCAATAGAACTGGTCTTAAGCAACAACACATCATTGTTGGATTTGAGTGTTTCATTTTCCTTAGTTAATCTAGCAATTTCTTCATTTGCAGCAGATAAACTAGTGTGAATATTAAACATTTCAGTACTCATTTCCTCAATGGTTTGCTTATAATTATTTAAAGACATATCTAGTAAAACTAAAGATGGTACCTGACTTGTCGAGGTTGATGCTTCTTCATCCTCTCTAGCCATCAAGGCTAGATTCACAAATTCCTCTTCTTCTTCATCATCAGATTCATCCCAGCATTTTCCTTCAGCCACATAGGCTTTTCCTTGTCCTTTCTTAAATTGACTTCCAGTTCCTCTCTCCATTCTTTGTATTTGTTTTGGTCTTTTGCATTCAGTAGCAAAGTGACCAAGTTCATTGCAATTGTAGCATCTAAACTTTGATCTATCTACCATTCCTGTTTTGTATCCTCCCTTGGTGCCAATAGCAGGTTTTGATGAGCTTCCTTGATTATATTTTGGAAATTGACCATGAGGTTTGTATGACTTGTTCCTTCTGAACCTTATATTTTTGAATTTTCTTGCCATAAAAGCCATGGTTGGATTATCCATTTTCTCCATTTCTTCTAGAGTGAAGAATTCTTCATCTTCAACATCTTCTAGTTGAAGGACAACCTTTTCTTCATCTTCAACCACCTCTTCAATTTTCACAGATGAAAATTGAGGTTGTTGATCATTTTGAATTTGCTCACTTGCTTGAAAATATGATGGTCCTTAAGCAACTAGAGCACCAGCCATGTTTGCCATCAATCCTTCGGATCCACTTTGTATGGCTTTCTTTTGATAATATTCAAGTTCATAAGATTTTAGAACTCCATACAATGTTTCAAGAGAGACAGAGTTTAAAAATCTTCCTTCTCTTATGCTGTTACTCTATGCTCAAGGTGTTCTGGAAGAGTTAGCAGAAACTTGATATTGACTTCCTTCTTTTCATAAAACTTTCCATGAATCTGGAGCTCAGCTATCAGTTTACTAAATCTTTCAAACATGTGAGTTAACTCTTCTCCATTGTTAGTTACAGAGGCATGCCTGTATACATCTAATAACAAGCCTAATTGTTTGTAATGCTTTGCATTACTTACATGACCTCTTAACTGAGGGAACCTCTAGTTGTAGAGTTTCTGTTTGTATTGTACTTGTAATAGGCATCAAATCCTAGTTGTGTAACTGTACAAATAGAGTCTAGAATAATGCTTGAAAGAAGTTCCAAGGTTCATGCCTCAAGCAAGGAGTTAAAGACTATCAAATAATCACAGTTGGGATTTGAAGAAATGAAGAATTTGCCTAAGTACCAATTCGAGAAGTATATTTGTCTATTCGAGAAGTCCTGCATTCGAGAAGTCAGAGATTCGATATCTCAAGACACTATTCGATATCTCATTCGATATCTCAGGGATTCGATATGTCTACTACTCTATTCGAGAACTCAAGAAGTCAACAAGTCAAGATGGTATTCGAGTTCTCAAAGAGTCAACAAGTCAAAGTTCCATTCGATATCTCAAAGGCTCAGAAAGCTATTCGACAACTCGAGGATTCGATAAGTCAAATGCTCTATTCGACAACTCAAGGAATCCTGATGGAAAAGAGCTATTCGAGAAGTGGTTCGATATGTCACTATAACAGTATTCGAGAACTCAGAGTTATCGATCAAGTCAATTCTAGTTCTCGAATCACTTACTTAGTCACTTCTCGAATACATTCTTGGAGACAAAATACTGAAGAAATTGTACAAGTCAGAAACCTGCAACAAGCCAATGCACTTTATGGACCACAATCTGTAACGTGCTCTGGAAAGCCTACAAGGAAGCTTGGAGAGATATAGAAGAGACAAGGAGCTAAAGAAGTGGATCTAAACAGGCTTTGCAAAGTCAAATCTGTAACCGTTTGGACTCTTACTCAAAAAGGATAGACAGACTAGAAAGTAATTTGTTTAGCTACCTTATTTGTAGTAAGCAGGCTGTATCCATGTTCTATAAGGACACAGCCTCACTTCATAACTTAGTAACTTTTGTGAGTCAAGTTTTTCATACACTGTAAGAGCTATATCTCTCTGAGAAAAACGAAGCTGAGAATACTACCATTTGTATTCACAGATTGTAGCAACCTTTATCTAATAATACATTAGATTAAAGTGATATTGTGTCTTGTGTTGTTTATTTATCCGCACCTTAATTTCTGCACACACAGGCACTTATCTACTACATAGACTCAATCCAAGAAAAGTTCAAGAATCCATTCACCCCCCCTGTATTCTTTTACCGTGTTCAATACTCAACAAGTGGTATCAGAGCGGGCTGTTTATTCAAAAACAGAGAAACGATCATGAGTTCGAATACACCAAAGACTACAGGAACGGTGAAGGTCCCTAAGTTTGATAAAGAAAACTTCAACCTCTGGAAGATAAAGATGATGTTGTTCATCAAAGCCTCTCATCCCTTGTATCCTGAGATTCTCAAGAATGGTCCTTTTGTTCCACAACAGGAGATACCAGAGAAGACTGTTGGAACCATAACTATCCCAAGAGCTTATGAGGCCAAGGATCCATCAAAGTGGACAGAGTCAGAAAGGGAGAAGGTTGCTCTTGACAGCCACCTCATGTTGCTTATCATTGATTCCATGGACATGTCAATGTTTGCAAACATTGCATCATGCACGTCTGCTAAAGAGATGTGGGATCACATTGAGGTGTTGTGTGAAGGGACTGATGAGGTTAAAGAAAACAGAAAACAGATACTGGTCACAAAGTATAAAGCTTTCATGGCACAGCCCAAGGAAAGCATCACTGAAATGTTTGAAAGGTTTCACAAGCTAGTTACTGAGTTGCAGATGAATGGAAAGGTTTACAGCACCAAGGAGTTAAATATGAAATTTCTGTTGTCTTCACCAAATCATCTGGAGCAAAGAGTCATTTCTCTAAGAGAGAGAGATTTGAACAAAGTCACCTATGATGTACTCTATGGAGTCCTAAAGACTCATGAACTTGAGTTGCTTCAGAAAAGGGCTATCCAAGCCAACCAAGGTAGGATGATAAACACATCATGTGCCTTGATTGTCAACAAATCCATTCTGGACCTAGAAGCATCTACAAGCCAACTAAGAATAGAGGAGGTGGCAGATGATGAAGAAACTGAAGCTGGGGTGAGTGAACCTGTTGAGGAAAAGGAGGAAGAAGAAGAAGAGTTTTACACTCTGGAAGAACTTGATGGGATGGAAAATACCTCATATGCCTTCATGGCCAGAAGATTTCCAAACATCAGATTTAAAAGAAATCAACCCTTCAAACCCAAAACTCAAAACCATTCAGCCAACAAGAACAAGGCACCTGTGAAACCAAACAGAAATAAGTTCAAAACCGGTTATGTGGATAGGTCATCTGTAAGGTGTTATAGATGCAATGACCTAGGGCATTTTGCCAGTGAATGCAAGAAGCCTAAAAAGAAGGATAGAGATTATCTTGAGCTAGAAGCTAAGTATGAGGCCCTTCTGAAAAAGCAGACACATGGTAAGGCCTACATAGCTGAAGGGAAGTGTTGGGATGATTCTGAGAGTGATGAAGAGGAACAAGAATTCTGCAATTATGCCTTGATGGCCAATTCCAAGGATGACTCATCTTCATCTGATTCTCAGGTACCATCTCTCACTACTATAGACATGTCTGTTTCTGAATACAAATGCATGATTGAACAATTATCTGTTGAAATGTTTAATATTCATACTAGTATGACTGCTGCTAATGAGGAGATTGCTAAACTGTCTACTAGAAATGAAATATTAACCAAAAAGAATGAGGAACTTGAGCTAACTGCTATGCAAGTAGAAAACCTTAAGAAAGAAGTTGAATATTTGAAGAACAAGGTTCTATGTGCTAGCCAAGTAGAGAAGGCTCTTAGGGATGAATTAGCTGAGAATGAATTCAAACTTAAAACTTTCAAGAAATCATCTGGTTTAGTGCAATCCTACTGTGAGAAAATTGAAGCTAAACCCAAAGCAGCTATTGGACTTGACTATGACTCTCTCAAACAAAGGAAAGGCTATGCTGTCATTGAAGAGGACACAGCTGTTCATGAGAAAGTGCCTCACATTTTGAGAAAAACTGAAAATCCAATTTTTAAGGAATCAACATTTGAAATTGATGAGGATGCCTTACTCATCAAGCAAATGTTGAATGATGAGGATGAGGCACAATCTAGTGAACAGCAAGCATCCTCTAAGGGTGAGAGTGTCAAGTCAAAGGCCAAGAAGCCAGTGGTTGATAGGCCAAGACCTAAGAAGTTTGTTAAGTTTGTATCAGCTGGGAAGAGTGAATCAGAAAAGGAAGTGACTAAAAAGAAACAGAACAGAAATGGCAAGTTAGGGATTAACAAGGATAACAACTATGCTTATATGCCTAATGCCCCTAGGAAAACTTGTCAGAACTGTTTCAGTACCAATCATCTAACTCATGCATGCAAGAAACCTGTTGGTAGTGTGTCTAAACCTTTCTATGATTGTTCTGTGCCTCTAAGACATAGAGATGCACCTTTCTGTGATAAATTTGACTGTATGCCATGCAATATGAATGTTATGACTAGTTGTTTTAATTTAAGAAGGCAGTTCATTGATGGTTGTATCAGTCACAATTCTCACACACACTACACAAGGTCAAAGTCTTCAAGTCCTCCTAAAGCTAGGAAGGTACCTTTGTCACCTAAGTCTGAAACCTCAGGTTCTAAGACCTCCAACAGTGACAAGAAGACTAACACTAAAAAAGTTGACAAGCATGTTGTTTATGATAAAACTGTCTCTAAGTCACATGGACCCAAACTTGTTTGGGTACCAAAGGAAAAGTAATACCTTTGTGTTTGCAGGGCAAAGAAAGTGAAAAAAAGGTCATGTGGATTTTGGACAGTGGATGCTCAAATCATATGACTGGTGATATGGCCCTGCTATCACAATATGAAGAAAAGGCTGGCCCAATGGTTGCTTTTGGAGATGACAGCATGGGTAACACATTGGGATATGGCAAGCTGAAAGTTGGAAATGTCATCATTGAAGATGTAGCACTAGTCAAGGGGCTCAAGCATAATCTGTTAAGTGTTGGTCAGTTTACTGATAGAGGATTCAAAGTGAATTTTGACAAAGATGAATGTTTGATCACCCACAAGAAGACTGGTGATTTTGCTCTATCTGGAGTAAGGAAGGGAAGCCTGTTTGTAGCCAATATGGACTCTGCAAACAAGGACAAAATTTGTTGCTTTTACTCAAAAGCATCAAATGAAGATTGTTGGCTGTGGCACAAGAAACTATCACACCTGAACTTTAAGGCCATTAATTCTCTAGTCAAAAGAGAGTTAGTGAGAGGCATGCCCACACTTGAATTCTGCCAAGAAGGAGTGTGTGAG
The DNA here is from genome assembly GCA_037693485.1 of Kitagawia praeruptora. Taxonomy (NCBI): domain Eukaryota; kingdom Viridiplantae; phylum Streptophyta; class Magnoliopsida; order Apiales; family Apiaceae; genus Kitagawia; species Kitagawia praeruptora. The sequence continues at coordinate 135,979,445 of CM075351.1, read as the reverse complement.
GCTTGTCAAAAAGGAAAAATGAAGAGATCAAGCCACAAGTCAAAGACAGCGACATCTGTAACCAAGCCACTACAACTTATCCATATGGATTTGTTTGGGCCTGTCAACATAATGTCACTTGGAAGAAAGAAGTATGCCCTGGTAATGGTTGATGATTTTTCAAGGTATACATGGGTGGAATTTTTGGCATCAAAAGATGAGGCTCCACAAGTAATTATTGAGCATATAAAGAAAGTTGACAAGGAAGCAAAGGCAAACGATGCAAGTGTGATTGCACTGAGGAGTGATAATGGAACAGAGTTCAGAAATGCCACACTTGAAGCATTCTGCAAAGAGAATGGCATTTCTCAGCAATTCTCAGCTCCAAGGACTCCACAACAAAATGGAGTTGTTGAGAGAAAGAATAGAACTCTAATTGAGGCTGCTAGAACAATGTTACTTGATGCAAAAATGCCTACATGTTTTTGGGCTGAGGCTGTGAGCACTGCATGCTATATTCAGAACAGAACCCTCATCAACAAAAACACTGGAAAGACACCTTACAACTTGATGACTGGAAAGAAGCCTACACTAAAGTATATTCATACTTTTGGAAGCAAATGCTTTGTACTTAAGGACAATTCTGAACATGTTGGAAAGTTTGATGCAAAAGCATTTGAAGGAATTTTTCTTGGCTATTCTATGGAAAGAATTGCATACAAGGTTTATGTCATCAGTCAAAAGAAAGTTATGGAAAGCACATATGTAACATTTGATGACAGCAAACTACCTGGACTAGAAGAAGCCAATGATGAAGACAAAGATCCATTGAAGTTTGATAATCTAGATGATTCTGATGAAGAGACTGAAACTGGAGTTGAAACTCAAGTTCAACAAACTCAAGTGAATAATGATACAAGAGAAGAATTTGTGCCAATCAATAGTGGAGAAACAAGCATCCAAGACACACCTGTGAGTAATGGCAACTTCACAGGGGGAGGAAATGAGGATGATCATGATGAGGATGATGAAGCAACATCAAGAATGAGAAGTCAGGCTGAACACTCAAGGAAATGGGATAGATCACACACTGCAGAGCAAATTATTGGAGATCCTAATGCAGGAGTAAGGACTAGGAGAGCAACTCAAAATGAGTGCCTCTATGGATGTTTTCTATCACAAGTTGAGCCTAAGAAACTTGATGATGCATTGTTGGATCCAGATTGGATTATTGCCATGCAAGAGGAGCTGAATCAATTTGAAAGGAACAAAGTATGGGAACTTGTGCCTGCACCAAAGAATAGAACCATTGTTGGAACAAAATGGGTTCTGAAGAATAAGATGGATGAAGATGGTGTAATAATAAGAAACAAAGCAAGGCTGGTTGCAAAAGGATACTCTCAACAGGAAGGCATTGATTATGATGAGACATTTGCCCCTGTTGCTAGATTGGAAGCCTTTAGAATATTCTTGGCATTTGCTGCTCATTCAAACTTTAAAGTTTATCAAATGGATGTCAAGAGTGCATTTCTAAATGGAGAGTTGGAAGAGGATGTTTATGTGCAACAACCACCTGGCTTTGAGGATCCACATTTTCCAGAATTTGTCTACAGGTTGCTTAAAGCACTGTATGGACTTAAGCAAGCTCCAAGAGCATGGTATGATACTCTATCACAATTTCTTCTTGAAAATCAATTCACTCGAGGCACATTGGACAAGACACTGTTTTACAAGAAACATGGTGATGATATGATCCTAGTTCAAATCTATGTGGATGATATCATTTTTGGTTCTACAAATGAGAAACTGTGTGAGAAATTCTCTAAACTCATGCAGAGCAGATATGAGATGAGTATGATGGGAGAGTTGACATTCTTTCTAGGGTTGCAAGTCAGTCAAAGGAAGGATGGTATCTTTATCAGTCAAACCAAGTACATCAAGGATTTATTGAAGAAGTTTGACTTGGAAGATTGTTCACCTGCCAAGACACCCATGGCCACTGCCACTAAATTGGATGAAGATGCTAAAGGCAAGAGAGTAGATATCTCAGTCTACAGAGGCATGGTGGGTTCTCTACTCTACCTCACTGCAAGTAGGCCAGACATCATGTTTGCTACATGCTTGTGTGCAAGGTTTCAATCAAATCCAAAGGAATCACATTTGATTGCAATAAAAAGGATCTTTAGATATCTGAAGGGCACTCCTAACTTGGGATTATGGTATCCTAAGGACACATGGTTCAATCTGGTTGGTTATTCTGATGCTGATTATGCTGGATGCAGAGTGGATAGGAAAAGCACCTCAGGAAGCTGCCAGTTTCTTGGACAAAGGTTAGTTTCTTGGTATAGCAAGAAGCAACAATCTGTGTCAACTTCTACAGCTGAGGCTGAATACATAGCTGCTGGAAGTTGCTGTGCTCAAGTGCTTTGGATTAGAAATCAACTTAGAGATTATGGACTTGTGTTAGAAAGAATTCCAATCATGTGTGACAACACAAGTGCAATCTCTATAGTTGCCAATCCTGTCAATCATTCTAGAACAAAGCACATTGACATCAGATATCATTTCATAAGAGAACATGCAACTAATGGAACCATTGAGTTGCATTATGTCTCTACAGATAAACAACTAGCTGATATATTCACTAAGCCATTAGATGAAGCCACCTTCACAAGGTTGGTAAGTGAGATTGGAATGCTGAATTCTTCAGATTCTGGCTTAGTGAATACATCATCTAGATTGTTGCAGCAGTAAACACTTACTTTATCTAAATTCTCAATATTTTTGGAGTAAGTGTTGGCTGAAATATGATTTATAAATATTTCAAATCTGTTGCATATGTTGAAAATCATATTTTTACTAACTTAAAATTTCTATGAAATTTTGAGAAAATCACTATTTAATTTGCTAGGATATTTTTCAATGAATATGTCTGGTAAATTTTTAAAAGATAGTGAAAATCAAATTTTTATGAGTGATGGGTATAGTTCGATAAGTCAGACTTCTCGAATGATTCACTATTCGACATCTCTAATAAGTCTCATTAGAGTACTCTTGAGTTCTCGAATAGAGTCTTTCTGAGATATCGAATAGAGGAATTCTTGACTTCTCGAATATAGTAACTGAGTTCTCGAATGATTGAGTTCTCGAACACTATATTTGAGTTCTCGAATCATTTGAAAAGGCTGAATTCTCGCTGAATTTTAACCGATTTTGGATTTTTGTCTAAAAGTTTAATTCACTCATAAAAAAAACACATATTATTTAATTTAGAATTATTTCTAAGTTAGATAACTGCCAGCTGTGAGTTTCTATCTGCTTGAGTTATCGATTAAGCCATTCTTGACTTCTCGAATAGTTGTTTTCTACTTCTCGAATGCCTGACTTGTCTATACAAACTTTATGCTAATCGACAATTCAAGTACTTCATACTTATACAATTTCACATCTATTCGATTCATTTCATTCGATTTCTCAAGCATCTACACTCTCTAAACCCCTGAAACCCTAGCTACGAAAAGCCAAATTTCTTCTTCAACCTTCAATTTCTTTTCTCTCTTCTACACGAATGGCAACAGTAAAGTTCAACACCAACTTCATCGCTCTCACTAGTGATGTTGAAGCACCCAATGCAAATTTCAAGTGCTTTGTGAAATGGATGGCTGAGTCATATATCAAGGATGCACTCTCTGCCAACCCAACTCTATATCTCGATATTCTAGAACAATTCTGGAATACTGCTATTGTGGAGGTTGTAGCCCTGGAAAACGCAATCACTTCATATGTCATCTACTGCAAGGTTCAAGATAAGGAAATCACTATCACTACTGAAGACATGAATCAAGCACTAGGACTACAACAAGAGTCATTCGACAGAATGGCCACTAATGCAGAGTTGGAGGAATTCTTTGAGTTCATAAACTACTCAGATGGGATTAACCTTGGAAAGCTAAACAGAAAGAATCTGAGAAAGGAGTGGAGCTATGTGTTTGCAACTCTTCTCCAAGTCTTCACTGCCAGGAAATCAAGCTTTGATCAAATCAGTGCACCTGTGCAGCAAATTGGATATGCTTTGGCCTATGGAAAGAAGATTGATGTTGGCCAAATCATACTTCAAGAATTATATGGGAGACTTGGTAAGAACACAACCAAGAGAGGTACTGATATTTTCTTCCCTCGCTTTATTCAATCTGTACTTAATTATAAAAATGCTTCATTGATTGAATTGCCTGGGATTGATAAAAATAAAATAGGCTATCCTAAGTCCATGACCAAACTCATTTTTGGTAATTTGGAAACTAGGAATGATGTGGATGTAAGACTGAACATAACTCCTCATATGGAGAGTTTGTTTAGGACTTATCCCCACAACATGCCAACATTTGATGCAAAATCTAAGTTAGCACAGCCCAAGCAAGTAGAACAAAATGCTAACCCAGGGCCTGCTAACCAACCCTCTCAACCAAACACTCTACCACATACTGAGCCAACTGCATCATCCTCTCAAAAGGGTGATGTTAGTAAAAAGAAGAGAAAGGAAGTAATGTCTGCACCATTAAATATCTTGTCTGAAGCAGCATTAGCTGTTGAATTAGGTCTAGGATGTGAGGAACCTGAGTTACCCTTACACAGGACAAAGAAGAAGAAAACTAAGACCACCTCTTCAGTCACACAAATGGCTGAAGTTGTAAAATCAGGGGCAAACAACTCACTAGGTGTATCCTCTCAACAGGGTGCACCTATAGAATCAAGCATCCTCCCCAATGCACCTTCTTGTATAGAGTCAGCACATGGGAGTGATAAGGCTGGCACAACACTGAGTGGAGAGCACATCACATTTGAAACTCCCTCTATCTCTCAGGGGGAGTTACCAAAATCTACTCTTAAACACACTTCTCTTCCAGAATCTAACTCTAAAATTTCTTTGGAACCTGCAACTCAGGCAACTGAGATGCAAGGTATTGATCATCAAGAATTCTTTTCTCTTGATGAGCCAATAATTTCAAGTGACTTAGTGCATGACACTTTGTTCACCACTCAGAACCCCCATTTAGATGGTGAGGGAATGCATGCTGAGGCATCTCCTAATGACACCATCACAAACACAGAGGTTCCACTAGTTTTTACTAGAGACTCTGTGCCTGTGTCAACTGCTGGTGTAACTCATCCCACTTCTGTGGTGACACCAGTAGTAGAGTCAATCCATCCGGTTGCAGAAGTTGCATCTGTAACTGAGGAGTCTAGCCTGCCTAGCTCTAGCTCTGACTTCATGTCAAAATGGCTGAAGCCTGTGCAACATGACAGTGCTTCAGGATCAGGGTCTGTTCCACAACAATTGACGGTTGAAGCACTTCAAAGCTTAATTGTGGATCAGATTCCTGAGTTCACAAAGATTGCTTAGAACCTTCTCACTGCAGACATGCCTAATCCAGACTATGAGGCTATTCTGTTATGCCATAGGGATGATGTGGAAGTGCAGAAGTCAAAGATCATTGATGATGCTGAGAGAGATGGCAACATAGATGCCTGGTTACAAGGAAAATATGATATTACTCTCGATGAAGCACTTCAGTATCTCAGGGAGGAATACATCACTTCACTGGGATCCAATGCAAAATTCCTGTCACCTGGTGAAGTGTATGAAGCTGTAAATGACTCCTACAAGGGTTTCCTCAAGGCTGCACACTATCTTGGCAAGGGAGTCAAAACTGAAGTCAACAAGGTGTGTGATAAGACAGCCACTTCAGTAGCAGAAGTCAAGAGGGCCTTTGATGCTAAATTTCCTCAATTGGACAGTGTGTTCAAGGACATCAAACACTGCAACTCTACCTGCACTCAGATGGACAATGGGCTGGCTCTGCTAAAGGATACTGTCACAGGTCTGGGGCACCAATTTCAGAATCTATCTGACCAGACTACAGATGCCAATGCCATGCTGAGGATAATGTTCAAGAATCTTTATGGAGATAGGCTAGTGACTGATGTTCCTGTGCATGAATTGTCTAAATATGAAGTGAAGAGGCTGCAGGATCAATCTTTATCTGGTTTCAAGGCCAATGAGTTATTCACTAAGGTGAACACTCTTGAACAGGAGGTAGCTACTCTCACCAAGACCAATGCTCATCTCACAGAAAAGGTTGCATTGCTAAATGATCAGTTGGACACTCAAGCATCCACCACAGCTGATGTCCTTCTGCATCAACAATCCATGTTAGCTGCAATGATGAAGCATATGGGTCTCCCTCTACCTGATGAATCTTCAATCCCAAGGGACATTTCTATAGCCTTTGTGCCTGACAACAAGCCTAAGGGGGAGAATAAGGCTAGGAACTCAAATTCAAAGGGGGAGTCAAAGGGAGAGAAAGGCATAATAATCAAAGAGGGTGGTCAACAAAGGGCTTCAAAGTCTCTGGCAAATGTGCCTGGCAAGGGAAAAGCCAAAGTGGATGAGCCTCCATCTATCTTGCCAGTTGTCACCTTACCAACTGTGCACATCACTACTCCTGGAGGACAAAAGCAATCCATAACTACCACAGTGGTTGCAGGGAGTATGTCATCTGACAAACCTCCAATCTCTATATCTGAGAGTGCCAAGCCTGTAGAAGTCAAAGTTGTTACTGAGGCCAAGCTACAAGAAGTTGCTAACTCCAATGTCTATCATGATAAAGCCTTCTTGGAGTTTCTGAAAGCCATAAGGGAACAGGTTGGTGACACTCAGTTTTATCTGAGGGAGGTGAAGAAGCAGATTGACTACATCACTGTCATCCCCAAGAAAGTCAACAATCTATGGGTCAAGGAGATAGTGATGGTTTCCAAACTAAAGATATGGCATCTAACATACCAGACTCTACAAGACTTAAAGCACTCAGAGATAGATGCTATACTTGAGATCATTGAGAAGAGAAATGAGAACAGCAAGAGTCTGTTTGATGATTTGAGGAATGGTCAACCTACAAGGCTACCAGAAGTGATCAAGAAGCCATGGACAATCATTTATCAGTCTGGTACCAGAATTGAAGATATCAAGCAATTGGTCATTCCCCATGATCTCACCACTAGAAATCACAGACTGATCATTGCTATCATTGATCAACTACAGAAGAAGGTTGGAGCCAGAAATGCTGAAGAAACTGAGGCACTGCACATCCTCAGAACCTATATTGCAACTGGTGAAATTCCAGAGATGGCTCAACCTAGGAGAAATAAGGATGATGATTCTGAAGACAAAGGTGATGGGAGGAGAAGACATCACAGGAGAGATAAGGGTGATGAAGATAAGAAGAAAAAGGGGGACAAGGATAAAAAGGATGATGATGACCAAGGTAAAACCTATAAGAGGAAGAGTGGAAGACAGCAAGCCTTAGGCACTGCTAGCAGTAACCTCACCACAACACAAGACTCTAAGTCTAGGGTGAATACTGTTAGTAATGACCTAGAAAAATCTACATCTATGGCTTCTGCAACTGTCTTACCATCTCAAGAAGAGAAGAAGATTCAAGTCAAGAAACCATGTGTATGTTTCAGAAAGCAATCTGCTAATGGAATACTACTATGGTCTACCAACCAAGGTCAAAGATTTCTGCCAAGCAATCATGTCAAGAGGATGAAATTTAAACATGCTGCAAGGAGAGTGAAGCTATCCAAATCTAGAGCCCTAACAATCATTCCAGGATTGAAATTCCAGCCACTTGATGAAGACTTTGATGAAGAGCAACTGCTATTTCTAAGAGCTCAAAAGATATGCTATGCTGCAATTGTGGATGACCACCTTGTAATCAAGTACACTGATGGGAAAGAAATGAAATTCAAACAAGGGGGTTGTCAACATTGGGGTAAATTGTATGAGATAGAAAGAATCATTGCATTGCTGGATTCTAAAGACAAGGTGGAGAAAGTATGGAAGCTGGAATTGATTGACTTTGTGAAAATGAAGAAAGAATATGTTGAGAAGATAAGAAAGGGCTGTTATGAGAAATGGTTAGAAAGGGAGAAATAAATTGATAGACTGGAGATTGAAGCAGAAAAGCTAAGGGCAAAGGGATTGTGTAGAGTTCAGTTTGATCCCTATGTGGTGAAGTATAGGAGAAGAAATGGAGACAATGTCAATATAAGAATGGACCTACTCAGTCACTATCCTGCCAACATTCTGAAGCCAGTGCTTGAAGATTTCAAAAACTCTATTATGATTGAAGAATTGGATGCTATGACAGAAATCATGAGAGCAGTAGATGAGATTGCAAGAAAGGAGAAAGAAATGAAACAGAAAGCATATGATGATCTACAAGCCAAAGCAATGGAGATGCAATCAAAAGAAAATGGCTAGTACCTCATCATACCGTAAGAGTATTTATCTTGTAATTTCATTTATGTGTTCAATCAAATCACATACCTGTACTTTTAAAGTTTTATCTTTAATGTATGTTAGGCTTGTTATCAGACATGAAATTGTGACTAAGGGTCTCACTCACAATTTGGGGGAGATTGTTAGTTACAGAGGCATGCCTGTATACATCTAATAACAAGCATAATTGTTTGTAATGCTTTGCATTACTTACATGACCTCTTAACTGAGGGAACCTCTAGTTGTAGAGTTTCTGTTTGTATTGTACTTGTAATAGGCATCAAATCCTAGTTGTGTAACTGTATAAATAGAGTCTAGAATAATGCTTGAAAGAAGTTCCAAGGTTCATGCCTCAAGCAAGGAGTTAAATACTATCAAATAATCACAGTTGGGATTTGAAGAAATGAAGAATTTGCCTAAGTACCAATTCGAGAAGTATATTTGTCTATTCGAGAAGTCCTGCATTCGAGAAGTCAGAGATTCGATATCTCTGAATACACTGTTCGATATCTCATTCGATATCTCAGGGATTCGATATGTCTACTACTCTATTCGAGAACTCAAGAAGTCAACAAGTCAAGATGGTATTCGAGTTCTCAAAGAGTCAACAAGTCAAAGTTCCATTCGATATCTCAAAGACACAGAAAGCTATTCGACAACTCGAGGATTCGATAAGTCAAATGCTCTATTCGACAACTCAAGGAATCCTGATGGAAAAGAGCTTTTCGAGAAGTGGTTCGATATGTCACTATAACAGTATTCGAGAACTCAGAGTTATCGATCAAGTCAATTCTAGTTCTCGAATCACTTACTTAGTCACTTCTCGAATACATTCTTGGAGACAAAATACTGAAGAAATTGTATAAGTCAGAAACCTGCAACAAGCCAATGCACTTTATGGACCATAATCTGTAACGTGCTCTGGAAAGCCTACAAGGAAGCTTGGAGAGATATAGAAGAGACAAGGAGCTAAAGAAGTGGATCTAAACAGGCTTTGCAAAGTCAAATCTGTAACCGTTTGGACTCTTACTCAAAAAGGATAGACAGACTAGAAAGTAATTTGTTTAGCTACCTTATTTGTAGTAAGCAGGCTGTATCCATGTTCTATAAGGACACAGCCTCACTTCATAACTTAGTAACTTTTGTGAGTCAAGTTTTTCATACACTGTAAGAGCTATATCTCTCTGAGAAAAACGAAGCTGAGAATACTACCATTTGTATTCACAGATTGTAGCAACCTTTATCTAATAATACATTAGATTAAAGTGATATTGTGTCTTGTGTTGTTTATTTATCCGTACCTTAATTTCTGCACACACAGGCACTTATCTGCTACATAGACTCAATCCAAGAAAAGTTCAAGAATCCATTCACCCCCCCTGTATTCTTTTACCGTGTTCAATACTCAACATCCATGCTTGCCCATAGACGCTTCATATTGTGACACCAGTATTTGTTTTTGATTTTCTCTGACCTCTTCACTTCCTTCACACAACAGTTCTATCTTTTTCCACATATCCCTGGCAGAGTTGCATGCTATTATATTTCCACTCATAGCTTTGTCCAGGGTAAGTGCATCTAGTAGAATGAGTTGTAGATGATCATCCAGTGCTACCTTTTCTTTTTCTGAGTCATTATACTCAGTAGGCTTCTTAGCAACCCAATGAGCTGGGATTACTACATCATTAACTGTAGCAGATGGAATTTCCTTTTGAGGAACGAAGGGGCCATTTTCCAGATACCTAGGAATAATGGATTCTGAGCTTTGATAAATAACATAATCTTCTTTTTCCATATGTTGTAGTTTTCTTTATCAAAAGCTGGAATCTTGATATTACTTGACCTTTGAATACTTGCCATTTGGATCTCAGATATGTGTATTAATCTGAAGGCTCTGATACCAGTTGTTGGTCCCGTAAAGTATTGCAAAAGGGGGGTTGAATGCAATACTAATAAATTTCAAAAACTATTTCAACAACTTAAATAGAGTTTGTAATTTACTAGTAGAAGAAATGCAATCACAAGTAATATCTAACACGATGTTTCCACAAAATAAATGTTTTATTTATTTTGCAAAGTTTTGCTACAACCTTGAGAACAAAATAATTCTCAAGCTTCGAATTCTCAAGAGATTATAGATGTGGAGAACTGCTTATATCATACAGTAGAGTGTTCTATTTATAGAGTGATAGTTGGATCTTTTTCTACTATACTATCACTATCAACATGGGTTGTTCAGTTGCTGTCATATTCTTTTTGCAGCTCATTACATGATTTATTCCCATGTGATACACATAAAGTAATTTTAGATGCTTTCCACATTTGAGCAACCCAGATCTAGTAGTTGTTAAATTTATCTTGCTCTATACTTTACAGGTTGCTCCATGTGATCTCTCAAGCTTCTGTTATAGACTTTCAAGCTTGCTGTAAAGTTTGAATGTTGCAGCACGCCTGCTTCTTTTGAACATGTACTCTGTCGCTTAATTTGACTTAGAAAATTCCTAAATCAAGTTGATTATATATGACAGTATGTTTGCCACAAAGTTTGCTATCAATGAATTATGCTTTGGTTGACAGTATGAATTTCCCGCAGAGATTGCTGTCAAGGATTGTGCTTTGTTTGACAATATGAATTCTCGTAGAGATTGCTGTCAAGGAATTCCAAACTTGTAATCGCAAACTATATATGAAAGTTGTTGTCATTAGAATCTCCGCCAATATTGCTGTCAAGTTGAAACTTGCTGTCGACTCAATTAAACTTGCTGTCGACTCAATTAAACTTGCTGTCGAGCTTTGCAACATGCTGTTTTCTTGTAATCTTACTGTCAATACTTGACAGTAACTTTTATTCCTGCTGTCGAACTTCTGTATTTCTTGAGGCTTGAACATGATCGAACTTCTTTCAAGAATTACAATTATTACATGACAGTACTTATTTTGATTACAGGAATACACTTCAGGCTATGACAGTATGTTATACTTAGTAAAACTAAGTATACCAATAAAACTAGTTAAGTTATCTATTCCATCACCCATAAATCCCAACATTGAGTGATGTGATCATTGATATAGCGTAAGTAATAGTTAGTGCTAGGGGTTGTTCCCTAGGGCTTAGGAACATCAATGATTGATTGTCACGCGTATCATTAAAATGCGTGAGAAATACGATCATTGGTGTAGCGTAAGTAGTAGTGTTAATGTAAATTATTATGTGCTAGGTGCCGCATGTCTGGGCGGGTACTTTTCTTACTTATTTACTTTTATGTTGCTGCAAGTTGAGGCAGCTTTATTTTTGCAAAAACAGGGTTGAATTGTATTTGTGGGGCTGTGCCCATAGTCCGATAAACGAATACTACATGCCGAAATTTTCTAAAAAACCCCTGCAAATTATTTAAAAGTATATTTAAGTTATTTGATTTCAATGCTTGGAAATATGTATAATTTCTAAGGGTTTAAGTACATGTGTCAATGGATTAATTCGAGAATATAATGTGGTTTTGAAAGTTGGATGTTGTGATGTTTTGAAATGGTTGTGTGACGTGATTATGTGACTTAGTAACTATACTAAGACTACTATATGGATATAGTTGGATATGTCTATATATAATTGTGTATATTTGTATACATGAGTATAAGCGTTATAGGACGCGTATGGGTAGAGTAGAGCAAATAAGAGTTTGCTTGATTTGACATTGAAACGGTACTTGAATTTGTAAAGGTACGATTAAGAAACCAGTCCGAGAGCAGTGCAAGGACAAGTGGAAATTGGAACAAGATGGTAGTAGCGAAGTCGACGAGGGTATGGATGTGAAGTAGCAAATTACCAGTAAGGACTGATGTGAAATTGAGTTGAGGATCCATGGTAGGATCAGGAACTCCGTAAATCGAGGCAAGTGTTTTGCTTGTCACTTATTGTTCAAGTGATGCAATTTAGTTTATTTATCGTATTGAATGAGTTGGTCAAGTATAGTTGAAAAATAATATATATACCTCTTTAAATTACCAGTGTTGTTTATTTTCCCCACCCATAATTCTCATGTCGGTTTACAAAGAATCTTGTAAATAAATTTTTACATTTTGTCAGCGGAATGCCATTTCTTTTAGTTTTGTCAAATATTCTTAAGACATTTTCTAAACAAGAACATCTAAGTTTCTCTTAACTTTTATGAAAACCCGCTGGCACAATGCCTCATCTAGTATATTTTTATCAATGGACTTCCACTCGGACAATGTTCCCTGTGCTGATCTAAACCCTTCCCTATTGAAACTGTTTTTACAATTATTGTTCTAATCTGTTTTCTCCACTTATGGAAGCTCAAATTCTTCAGTATGTATAAATTTTATTAAATGCCGGTACTTGACCATGTCGTTGCTTTAGTCTAGAATTTCATTGTTGGAATCTTATTGTAAATTATATCCCCATTCTTGCTCAATTGAAATTTCTCTTTGCATAATCTGCAGTGGTGATAATTCAAAGTATTCGTATCAATCTTGTTGATACCTTTTAAATTGACGTTCTTTATAAATTCCCCTATGTGGTATCGAACTTGTCTATACCAGACGATGATGTCGTTTCTTATTAATTCCTAATCATAAGTTGTTATTCTGGACGTGAGTTCCAGTTGTTGGAAATCAAGGGTGGTAGATTGTTCCGACACCTGACCTGAGTATTAAAGATAGAATTGGAAATCTGGAAAAATTCTGAAGTTCCTTCTCCCCCTTTTTTGTTATCAGCAAGAATAATGATGTAGTAAGGTCGAGATTCAGAGGGATGAGAAGCTAGATTCTGCATTGAAAAAGAAAACTTCTCTATTAATCTCTCTATTTTTGCATCAGGATCTCATCCTGGCTCACTTCACACAGCTCACCTTCCCTTACTAAAGGGGTACTCAATCTCTACTTTTGCTCTCCTGAAAGAAATAGGAGACCACTCTTGCACACAAACTCACCTTTTGCCCTGGAGCAACCAGGCCTCTCCTGTTTTTCACTCCCTTCCCTCAATCCTAGAAAAGAACACAATGATTCCATAAAGACTGGAGAAGTATAGGTACCATAAAGCATTAGAATACAAGAAAGGAACTAAGAGTTCAACAGACTGCCCTGTTAAAAGCTTTGAGAACTCAGAGTTGAGTGTTGGCTTCTTCATGAAATAAGATGAAGAATCAAGAGTGTTATCACTTTATGCACTTGCTGAGCATTGTTGGCTCACTCTTGCTTTTGTTTGTTTTCTCCAGTTAAGAGAGAAGTTTAGTAAACCTAGTAAGTGGACAGATGGTATTAATCTCCGGGCAGCGAAAAGAGATGTTCGAGTTGTGGACTTTGTCAAATAGTGGTTTTGGAATTTCCAAGGTTGGATACGTAGTTAGATAGTGGTTTGGTATATTCATAGAATTGTATAGTATTTTTATCCTGAGATTGAGTTGTATTAAAGTAATTCGATAGTTTGTTTCACACCATAACCTGTATGCGATCTTGGTTAAGGGGTTTAATGCTTTCTCAGTTTATTTAATGTTTATGTCCAAGTTAGTGATATGTTGATTTTGGTTGGTGGCCCCAAATCTGTACCCCGGATTTTGGGACCGTTACATCCTTTTGATAAAGGACAAAAAGTTTCTGAACCTTCTCCCCTAAAGGATAAAAGTACTAAACCTTCTCCCCTTTTTGTCTAAGGAAAAATTCTGAAGTTCCTTCTCACCCTTTTTTATTATCAGCAAGAATAATGATGTAGTAAGGTCGAGATTCAGAGGGATGAGAAGCTAGATTCTGCATTGAAAAAGAAAACTTCTCTCTTAATCTCTCTGTTTTTGCATCAGGATCTCATCCTAGCTCACTTCACACAGCTCACCTTCCCTTACTAAAGGGGTACTCAATCTCTACTTTTGCTCTCCTGAAAGAAATAGGAGACCACTCTTGCACACAAACTCACCTATTGCCCTGGAGCAACCAGGCCTCTCCTGTTTTTCAATCCCTTCCCTCAATCCTAGAAAAGAACACAATGATTCCATAAAGACTATAGAAGTATGGGTACCATAAAGCATTAGAATACAAGAAAAGAACTAAGAGTTCAACAGACTGCCCTGTTAAAAGCTTTGAGAACTAAGAGTTGAGTGTTGGCTTCTTCATGAAATAAGATGAAGAATCAAGAGTGTTTGGTGTGTGTGTGTGTGGAAGTGCTACATTTTCACAAATTAGGTATCCATGAATGGGGCTGAATCCTCTCATTTATAGACGATTCATCGACCCGAATTTGAGAAATAGTGGAGTAACCTGTGTGTGCTCCCCTTGTGTCTCTGCAACTTGTACTAACTTCTAGCAAGAAGACAAGTATGAGAAGGTTGAACAACTGTGTCCCTTACCCTCACTGAGTGTGTTCCTGGTTGGGAACTTTGTTCAATAGTTAGAGTCTGTTAAGTGACTAAAACTAGAAATATGAATGTCCTTTTTAATCACTATGCCCTTTTGGGAAGACATAGGATGGTTAGGTTGGTTTTACACACCCTCACCTTCCTTGTTCTTGTGGTTTCTTGATGTTCACCACTTCGTTCACCCTCACTTTCCTCCTGTGCACTCCCCTCAAGCTAAGATATAAAGAATTGACAACTACAGTTTGTTGAGAAACTGTAGAGAGGGTTAAGGATGGTAAATAGTGAATATTTGGTGTGTTGATTGGGTAAAGAATCTGGGGACATTCCAGCAATTCTCATTTCAGCTTAGTAAGGCAAAGATTTTAGGACAAGAAAAGAAAAGTGCTGATAAATTATAACTCAATACCTGAACTAGGTGTATTGGCTTAAGAGCCTTCTCCTTATGAAGGTTTATTCTCTTAGAAGCAAAGGACAACTTTGACTTGATGTGTTAAGTTGACATTTGTCACGAAGATGTCTTTAGAAAAAGAAACAATTTTGCAGAGATAACCAAGGATATTCATTTAAGTATCTGCAAATCTGTTAAATTGAACCTAATGCCTTAATTAGTCAACTTAAATCGGAGTTCAATCAGCAAAAAAAAATATTACCAATTCATATGTTCAAAATTAACTAATTAGTCCTACTTAAGCAGAGCCCAAAATAGTTATTTTGGCTTTAATCCAACACATCATCATCGTCCTCTGTTGATAGTTCAAGTCTTTGGAGAGCTGCCAAAGCTGCACGCATGGCAGCAATGACTCGCTCCTCTTCAGCGATGAGCTCATCAATCTTCTTGTGCAGGGCCATCACCTTCTCGTGGAAGGGCATGGCCTCAAACTCTTCAACAGAAACTTTGAGTATGCTCTTCATCATCGTGACAGAGAGGTAGAAGATAGAAGAAAAGTGATAAGTGGATTTTATATCCACTTGGAGCGTTCCATATCGGCTTAAATTGATTGTTTTGGACTCAAGTTTGTTGTAGTTTTGATGTGTTTTGTGTAGTTGTGCAGGTTTGCAAGAATTTCGATTAAGGTGGATGCTTCTATCATTTTTGGAGGTTTAATTTATTAAAATTAAGATTTTCCGGGAAGGTTGCGCAGTCTACACTATTTTGGCCATATGTGGAGTTCTAGAAGTCAGTTTCAGCGATCTTACTGTCCACGCGAAGCTTGGGAGATTTTCTACAACATGGAACAGGTGTTGCACGAGCAGGTTGCGTGTGTTGGGCGCAGACAGCTCGACAATCAGACTGATGGGAGCAGGAAATTACTGTTTTGCCCTTTTTAAGTTCTAATTGTATTTTGGGCAGTTTTTAGTACCTTAATTGAATTCTAATTGTAATAGAAGGCAATTTCTTGCTGGGCAAGAATTATAGAGACTATATAAACACATCCTATCATTAGGAAGAACCAATACGTATCAATTACTTAGTTTTATTTGTATCTTTTCATACTTTGTTTTTATCATGGTTTCATCAGATCCCATGATGACGAGAGGTTCAATTATGAACTAATCGTTGTCATGGGATTCTAATGGATTTATTTATGGAGCTTTAGTATCTTGATGCTTTACAGATTTGTGTGTGGTGTATAATTGATATTCTCGTATGGTTGTGTTTCATGTATTTAGATGCGTAGCTAACATCTAATTTGTTAATCTCTTGTGAAGCGAGAGTGGATCTTGAGATTTAGAACTTGCCATGCTAGCATAGGATAGGTTGATATTTTAACATCATGATTTGTAGCGTAAATAAAGATATTATGCTGCCCTATGTGATCGTAATAGACAACTTGTTCTTCAACCGTTATGTTTTTAAATCTTATAGAGATATAAGGTCTAAGCATAATTGGTGTCTATTCATCTTCAATCTCTTTTGTGGATGTATGTTTAGTTTGGTATTCGTATACTAAGAAGTAGCGTATACTTGTTTCGTGTTGTCTGATCAGATATCATAACCATTGCATATAGTGATTAAAGGCGTCAGATATAAGCAAAGTATTTAATGAAGTTAGGATTCCATGTTTTCTCTTGCAGAAGTAATTTGATTTAAATTCTCATTAGTTAGTTAATTCTTAGTTTGTTAATTTGTTTTTTTAGTTAATCTTAGTTAATCAAAACCCAATTTGTTAATTGTCTTAGCAGTGAATTAAAGCCATACATTGTTGCATAGGTACATCTACTGAATTAAAACCATATCCAGATCTCTGTGGAAACGAACTCGACTTATATCTATATCACTTGTGACCATGTACGCTTGCGTGATTTAGTGCAAACAAGTTTTTTGCACCACTGCCGGGGATCATCGGTGTTTTATTTTTGGTTTATGTGCTTGTCAATAGTGGCCGTTAGAGTTCACTTACTCGGAATTGGTTTTCTTATCTATCTTGTTTAGTTTGGTGTGTTTCAGGTACTTGAGTGTTTGAAGATGGCATGCGAGGAGTTGCCATGGTGGGCATATTCGAGGACATCCATGCCTCAACAATGTGAGCAGTGTTTGGGCATTCATGATCCCTCACAATATTGTTACTACGAAGGAGTTGATCCATATGTCACTTATGAGGAACAACCATATTTTCAATACCATCCTAAACAGTACCAGCAAGATGTTCCAAATATGTCATATCTCTTTGGTAGTGAAGAGTTTCAACATCAGCAACCTACTCTTACTTTTCAGTCAGATGAGGTTGATGCTATGGAGGAGATTAGGATGCTTATAAAGAGTACTGAGGAGTCTATCAATTCTATGGGGACACTAGTTGCTCAAGTTTTGAGTGCCTTGGAACAAGAGAAACAGCAATTCATATTAGAGGCAATTCCAGAAAATAACGGTGACTTGGAGCAAGGTACTGCATGCATAATTGAGGAAGACAAATTCCAAGGTGAGGTGAGCATTCGTAAGCCGTGTGAGGAATTTGATCATGATAGTATGGTGGATGATTCGGAAAGGGCACTATTTGGGATAGACAAAGATGAGCTGCAAAAATTTCAAGAATTGGTATGTGCGTACCAAGAGGCTGATGACCATGGGAAAGATGCAGGTCTTCTACTTGTCTCAGAGTTTAAAGATGGAGGTAGCGCATTAGAGCCAATGGAGGAAGTTCTCTTTGAAGAACAAAAGGCTTCAGCAACTTACATTTACCCTCCTTCATTATATTCAAGCGAAGCCCGTGAATGTGTGTTGTTCTATAAATTGACAGATTTTGGGTCAACGGATGAAGGCATTGGAATAGGACATAGCTGTTATACGAATAGGCCAAGCGAGGAGAAGTGGCAGAAAGTGTGTCACCGTGAAGACGATGAAGTCTTGTGAAAAGATGACCAGGCCAACTATTATCATCCTTAATGGAGGCTTGGAAGTAACGTCAAGCTATTGACGTTAAAGAAGCGCTTCGTGGGAGGCAACCCACGCATTAGTGTAAAAAAAAATTGAGTGTTTTCTTTCAAAAAGAAAAAAGAAAAAAAAAGCGCGACATGGAGCCAATTCGAGGATGTAGCGTGGCAAATTGACTGTTCAGGAGAGTATACGAGACTGTGTGTTGTGTGTTATATTATGAAAAAAAATAGCAAAAAGCGAAAAAAAAAGTGCAACAGCGCCATGTCGCCAAGTGTGCGCAGTATCCTTTCAAAGTCTCTGTCCAGGAGACAAGGTTGATTGTCCGTGAATATATATATATGTGGTTAACACATTTTATTTAAAAAAAAAAAAATTTTGTCGGCAACAGTGAATGTCACGCGCCATGTCGCGCAGCGCCTGCCATGTCGAGCACTAGTTTCTGGCCAGGTGAGTTTTGTACGTGTATATATATGTTTTAAACATATTAAAAAATATTCATTCCCAATTCAATTCCAACCCCTTTTCTAATTATTTTCTCCACCTAAAATCCTAATTCTAGTCCTATATTAATTCCAAATTATTCCCAATCCATCTCCTATTTTATTTTATTTTTTTATTTTTATTTTTTTCCCAATCTATATACCTATCTATATATACACATATAGACACACAAATCCTACCCCCATTCCAATTATATTTTCTACAATCAATTTCAAGACTTCAAGATTCAAGTTTGGGGGATTTTTTTTTAATTGCAAGCTTCACCTCTCCGATTCGTATTTGGGGTATATTTCTTCCTTTTATTTTGATATTACGAATTGTGTTCTTGCATTATTAGGGTTGTGTGTTCTTGGTTATTTGGGGGTATTTTTGAATTCGAATTTTTTGTGGATTTTGGTGAATTTTGTGAGTTGGGTATTGATTCTTATTCGAAGCCGATTGCTAAAAAAAATGAGGGGTTTTGCCAAAGACTCATATTGGCTATGTTGAACTGATTGGTGAGTTGCGATAAGGCGCCTTCTTTGGTTCCGACGAGTAGGTATGTTTTCTACTATCCCTTGTATTACTTTCCATTCAATGCGGACATTGAATATTTTAAGTTTGGGGGTGGTTTGGGGGATTAGTAGTTGTTGTTGTATTATTTGTTCATGTAGGATTTCATGCTTTGCATATTAGTAGTAGTAGTAAATTATGCATTTATGTTCGTGTTATCTACGTTTGTTTCATATAGGACATTCTGTTTTTATGTTCGTATTTTATGTGAGTTCATAATAGTTTGCATTTGCACCCATGTTTGATAGGAATTTTGTGTTGTTAACGCTTTTGATTGAGAAGTGATATGCTTTGTTCTTGTGCACACACATACACTAGTAAGTTGAAGCTAGTAGACTTATTGAATGTTGTAAGTGATTAGAAGGACATGAATATGTGCAAGATGATTTAGTTTGCATGCTTTGAATACAAGTCGGTGCGTTAGATAGATTTTTGCTTGGGATTGAGTATGTTTTTCCACCAAGTGAGCTTTTGAGCGTATTGCATATGTTTTGCAATTTATTCGTTTGCTTGAGTATCCACGAATTGTTTGCATTGCTAGCAGTTTTTTGAGGTCTTTCTTGAAACGCATGACATTATTTGACGATAAAAATGATAAAGACATTTAGGAATAACCGCATATTTTCCCATATTACCGCACCATATTTACATGATCAATTTGTTAACCCGTTGAGCTTAATCCTATTTTTTCGGTGACATAACACATTACTTGCCTAGACTTTTTTTTTTTTTGTATTGGCCTTACATTAATTTGAACCTACATTGTCAAAGGCTAGTAGAGTGCTTAAGGGGGTAATAAGATGTGCAAGGAGGGGTTATTGTTGGTCTTACTTTTGGGGGAAATATTGAAAATTGGGTTTGCTTTTACTTGATAGTCGACATATGTAATAAATTCATGGGATCATTGTTATTGTTTATATTATTGTTTGTGTTATATTTAGCTCTCGAAAAGAAAAATAAAGAGAAAAAAAAGAAAAAAAAAAGAAAGAGAGAAAAAAAAAATATTATGAGAGCATGTTTGTGTTTTTGTTGTGATCTTATTTCAGTCGACTAGTCGAGTGTTTGTTTTTGTAAAAATTATGTGGGGAGAAAATAGGGTGTTGTCTATGATTTATTATAGTTCCTACTAGCTTTTGACACTTCACCTATTTTGGCTTATTTGACATACCTTGTCCCTAGCCCCGTTACAACCCAAATAAAGACCTTTTGATTATCGTCATTGATGCATGTTGTGTTAAGAGTTAGATTGATACCAAATGTCAAGCATGCTTATGATTTTGTTGGAATTGAGTGATACACTTACCCTTGTTCTTGAGTGAATATTCTTTTGTGAGTGGATTGTGAGTGTTTGCTTGTTTTTGCGTATGAGATCCCGAGTTTTTTCTCAAAAATGTACTCTTGTAGGCTTAGCATGTTTACTAACTTATTCTTACACTTGACATGGGCTTGTGAGAACTTATGCATGTTCATTGAGTAGACTATGTGAATACTTGCACTTTCGACACCAAGACATTGCGTATTTACTTTGATTTTTAAGTTGATATGGCATGAGAGGATTTTAGGGTATGGTAGGATATTAGTTCTAGATTAATTGCATTTTCATTTAGTTGCATTCATGCATTGTATTGCATTAGATTGCATTGGATTTTGTGGGTACATTCGCTATAGGCCCTCACGAGACCTTACTCGTCCACTAGGGCTGCCTAGGGGTTTAAAGGGCTTGTTGTATATGCCAAATGCAACCGTGATCACCTACGGAAGTGGTACTAGTTAGTTAGTTAGTTAGTTGTAATTGTTTATGCTTGAGGACAAGCATCGGTTTAAGTTTGGGGGTGTGATAAGTGGATTTTATATCCACTTGGAGCGTTCCATATCGGCTTAAATTGATTGTTTCGGACTCAAGTTTGTTGTAGTTTTGATGTGTTTTGTGTAGTTGTGCAGGTTTTCAAGAATGTCGATTAAGGTGGATGCTTCTATCGTTTTTGGAGGTTTAATTTATTAAAATTCGGATTTTCCGGGAAGGTTGCGCAGTCTACACTGTTTTGATCATATCTGGAGTTCTAGAAGTCCGTTTTCAGCAATCTTACTGTCCACGCGAAGCTTGGGAGATTTTCTACAACATGGAACAGGTGTTGCACGAGCATGTTGCGTGTGTTGGGCGCAGACAGCTCGACAATCAGACTGATGGGAGCAGGAAATTACTGTTTTGCCCTTTTTAAGTTCTAATTGTATTTTGGGCAGTTTTTAGTACCTTAATTGAATTCTAATTGTAATAGAAGGCAATTTCTTGCTGGGCAAAAATTATAGAGCCTATATAAACACATCCTATCATTAGGAAGAACCATTATGTATCAATTACTTAGTTTTATTTGTATCTTTTCATACTTTATTTTTATCATGGTTTCATCAGATCCCATGATGACGAGAGGTTCAATTATGAACTAATCGTTGTCATGAGATTCTAACAGATTTATTTATGGATCTTTAGTATCTTGATGCTTTACAGATCTGTGTGTGGTGTAAAATTGATATCCTCGTATGGTTGTGTTTCATGTATTTAGATGCGTAGCTAACATCTAATTTGTTAATCTCTTGTGAAGCGAGAGTGGATCTTGAGACTTAGAACTTGCCCTGCTAGCATAGGATAGGTTGATGTTTTAACATCATGATTTGTAGCGTAAATAGAGATATTATGCTGCCCTATGTGATCTTAATAGACAACTTGTTCTTCAACCGTTATGTTTTCAAATCTTATAGAGATATAGGGTCTAAGCATAATTTGTGTCTATTCATCTTCTATCTCTTTTGTGGATGTATGTTTAGTTTGGTATTCGTATACTGAGAAGTAGCGCATACTTGTTTCGTGTTGTCTGATCAGATATTATAACCATTGCATATAGTGATTAAAGGCGTCAGATCTAAGCAAAGTATTTAATTAAGTTAGGATTCCATGTTTTCTCTTGCAGAAGTAATTTGATTTAA
Source organism: Kitagawia praeruptora (assembly GCA_037693485.1). Taxonomy (NCBI): domain Eukaryota; kingdom Viridiplantae; phylum Streptophyta; class Magnoliopsida; order Apiales; family Apiaceae; genus Kitagawia; species Kitagawia praeruptora. The sequence continues at coordinate 135,957,349 of CM075351.1, read as the reverse complement.
ATTCTCGTTAGTTAGTTAATTCTTAGTTTGTTAATTTGTTTTTTTAGTTAATCTTAGTTAATCAAAACCCAATTTGTTAATTGTCTTAGCAGTGAATTAAAGCCATACATTGTTGCATAGGTACATCTACTGAATTAAAACCATAACCAGATCTCTGTGGGAACGAACTCGACTTATATCTATATTACTTGTGACCACGTACGCTTGCGTGATTTAGTGCAAACAAAAAGAGGGTTGATTTAGAAAATGTGAGTCTAAGTGATTCCCACCCCTGCCTATTTATAGGCCAAGAAGTCTTAACGACGCAACTATTAACTAGGGGTTAAAACGGGTGAAAGGTTAAGCAAAGGTCACACCTCTTTAAACACATTAACTGTAAGAACCCAGGTTTTTGTAATAATTCTAAAATGATCATAAACGGTGATTGGTGGAGGTTATGTAAAGTTTTTAAGATCATATTATATGAATGAAGAAGTATTTATACTTTTATGGATAAAGTATCGTTGTACCAAGAAGAAAGGGAATGTAGAAACTGTCAGATTACGTAGATTTTCATTTTTATTAAAAATTGGTATAAATATGGGATATTGAGGTTAAGAAAATCTTTAAGCTAAGTTAAATACCAAGGCAAGAAATTATGTAATTTATTAGAAGAATTTCAAAGGCAAATGTTCAAGAACGATGAAAGAAATTTCTACGCGACGAAACGCTTTTACAAGAAAATCTATAAACTTGCATATGGAATTAAATGGTAAGCATTGGTTGATTAATAGGTGAGTAATATACCTGCAATTTACCATGTGATAGCCATGCAAGCCATGCAAGACAAGGAGCATTGGATGCTAATCAAATAAGACAAGTTATGATAATTTAAACCAAACATTGTATACCATTTTTGGGACAAATTGCCAATTACCTTTCTTTTGCAAAATCACTTTGGAGATTACCTTGGGTAATTAATAAGTGCTGAAGTATGATTGATATATATCAATTATACATATCATTTTATCAATTACATAAGAAAAGATAGCAAAAGCTCTCCCCCTCAATTTTCTCTATTTTCGGCCAAAATCAGAGCAGCCACTTCAACCAGCCCTAACTCCCTCATTTCTCAATGAAATTTTGTGTTCTATAGCTTTCTGGAAAGGTATTGAGATGCTCTACAACTCTTATTCAGGAGCCTCGTTCAGATAGGGAAGGTAAGACCCTCGTTTTTCCAGTTCTTTCAAGAGTGGTGATGCTGACTACGAAAATTTTAAACTTGGTTGTTTAGGTCTTGAAGATTAAAGGTTGTTAAAGCTATCTAAGGTGTTTTTAAGGAAAGTCAAGCTTGGTTAAGGTTGTTAAGACTCCAAGGAAGGTAAAACACTCACACCCACCTTAAACCTTATGAGCTATAAGTTGATTTGAAAGGTAGATGCAAGTATGTACATGTTTAAGGGGATTGTGATGTTTTAAACTTTATTAGTATGTGTAAAATTTTGGATAGTGATAAATGGATGTTACCACTGGTTTTATAGATCCTTGATGATGTTCATATGATCTTGATGGTGTGTGGTTGAATTAAGTGGTTAGATGGAGTTCATGGAATTTGGAAATGTTCGGTTTATTGTCGTTATAATGTCGAAATTTCATTAGATCATTTGAGCAGTAATACCGAATTCAACAAATGTTTTCTTGGTAAGTTTTTGGCCATAAACCAGTAGGAATTGTTTTGTAGTTTGTTTTGACACCAAGATCATGTGATTACGATTTACGGTTTATGAGATATGCTCGTTTTAGTGAAACCGGTTAAAACGGACGAATCGTTAAGATGGACTGACTTTACCAAGTCAAACGAGCCCTTTAAAAATGGTCTGTGATTATGAAATTTTTACAGGGGTTAACTTAGTCAGTGGTTAAGTCCCTGTAAAAATTTGAAGACAAAAGGCTTAATTTTCGATTTTATAGAAATGTTTAAGTCAAGAATGCGCATGAGAACCCACTGCAGAAAGAAGCTATATTTAGAGCAACAATTGAGATATTAAAAAGATGTTCTTAATTATGAAATTTGGATGAAAAATCCTCTGGACAGTTAAGAAGAAGTGAGAAAAAGAATTTCATGAAAAAGTTTATTTTTCAATTTTATAGAATTTTTCGAATCGAAGTTGCGCAAGTGAAAAACTCTTTTAGGGGACGATACGAGACAAACTTTAGTTTCGTTGAAAATGACCTTTAACGAAAGTCGTTACGAGACCAATAATTACCCAAAAGTGGTTAAAGGATATCATAGACGTATAATAAGCCAAACGTGTAATAAGGATGTATGGTTACGAAGTTGTGTCTTTACGTGAATAGTCGATTTGACGGGATTGTTTAACGAACTAACCGAACCTTATTGGTTGTTATAGATCATCGCACTAGAGGCATAACCCAGACTATTCCGACACGATCAGGCAAGCTTTCGAAACTTGTATTTCAAGTATTTTCAAACTGTTGTTGTTGTGGTATAAATGCTATGAACTGCTTGATAGTATTTTTGTGAATCAACATATGATGTATGGTTATTTACGTGGGTTTATACACCTGTTAAGTATGTATGTATGCATATACTCTTATATATATGTATACGATGATGTGTTACAAGTTTCCAGTAGAGTATGATAATACCTTTTCTTAGTAAGGGAGTCGGAGATATTTCGTCCAGATAAGGACATAAAAACCCGGAAGTCTCCGGAGATGATATATGACGTATAGTTCGTTTTAAAAATAATCCAATAAATATAAATTGGATATTTTCGGATTAAAAATTTCTTTGATGATATTAATAAATATTATTTGAATATTTATTAATAAGTTGAATATTATTTTCAATTGAGAATTGTGAGTGATTATTTATTTAATAAATATTATTTAAATATTTATTGGATATTCTAAGATGATTATTTATTTAATAAATATTATTTGAATATTTATTAAATATTCCAGGATGATTTAAAAATTATATTATTATTTTAAAATTTATTTAAAAATTTTAAAAGTATTTTAAATATTTTCTGACCGTCGGAAAAGTATTTAAAAATAGGACGGGTTCCCATTTCTTCATGGACTATAGCTACACTCATCGAAAAAGTATCGCTACTTCACTCAACTTATCAAAACTCGGGAACCCAAGGTTTTGGGAGCTAGTATTAATTATTTTCTCCCTTCGCTACCAACAAGAAATGCACCCTACCTAGTAAGGAGGGGCTCAGGTTTGACTAAACACTCAAAACTCCGACCAACTCCCAAGTTATGTTGATGAGGCAATTCTTAGTAATCGAAATCTGTTGACTAAAGTCAACCCACACATCAGAGTTACTTCCTCAATTACTCATGGAAGTAAAGGTAGTAATGATTATTAAACCAGTCGTCAAGCTTTGTGCTTGGGGGAAACTGAATTAAATTCTGTTCCTACAATGCATAGAATTCTCTAAGGGATTGGAGGAAGAGGGGACATCGCCTTCGAGCGTAGTCCAAATGATAAGGCCCATATGCGGTCAGGGTGCAACCCGATAAGGGAACGTCGTCCTTCTACTAGTAGAGAAGCAGAGGCACGATATATTGGTTGATCACCAAATATCGTGGAAGAGGCTCCAGCATAATCCCATTCTTCCAATTGGAATTGTATTGCAACACTGTAATAAAATCCTAGGTGCTCAGTTACCGATAGTGTTGACAGAATGATGAACTATTCAAAGTACCTCAGAAATTCTTCGTTATATTTCTGGATAAAGAATGAAAATGTTTAAGGATAATACAATGTCAGTATACGATATGTTTTATGGTTTACGTTAACAAAAGTACTTTGAAAACTATTATTATATGGCTGAGCTATATTGCTCACTCTTGTTTTTCTTTTATATATACCACCACACAACAACAGATAAGCATGGCAAGAACAAGTCAGACCCCCCGCAAAAGCGTGCTAACCGGTCAGCAGTATAGGAGACTATTTACGAGGCAGGTGTCGAGGTCACACCCAGCAGCATTACCACAGGTGAGCAGACTAAGTTGGATAGGTTTGCAGCTTAGGTTGGTTAGGTTTATTTACAAGCATGACTTGTGTAAGCTTCTGAAAACCAAACCGTATTGTGGCTGTAGATGCCGCCTTAGATGGTAATCCTTTTAATTTGAACTTTTAAGATTATGACAATTTGGGTTTGTAATATCTATTTCAAGATGGTTGTAATAACTCAGTAACATTTTAATTTCGTCTCTGAGCCTATAATCTGTAAATGTTATGTTTGACTGAGGGGTCACAGCATGCAAAAAGGAAGATTGAGAGTAATGTTTATTAAAATGGGAATTAAGGATTTAGTGACAGCCTGGATCTCCGACCCCGGATCTAGGGGTGTTACAGAAATGGTATCAGAGAATTAGGTTATAATCTCAGAGACGATAGGAAGGTTTAAGGACTCAAACCCTTACCGAAGCATTGTCGGGCTAATAGACATAGCCCTAATAACCTTAAGCTAATAATGGAACTATTTATCAGAACCTCAAGGATAGTAACATTTTTTTTCCTTTTTGTGTAGACACCCGAGGATGTAGAGCTACCTGAGGGTTCCGAGCAGCGACACGATGATGCCCTTCTGAGAGCTGTAGATGAGCCTGATGTTGAGTCAGAGACTGACCCTCAGCAGGAGGGAGAGAGAGAGATAGTCCAGGAGGAGGATCCCAGTGATGATGACCCTATGCCCATAGAGGACCCAGTGGACTCAGATGAGCCAGAGAGTGATCCAGAGGAGGATCCAGAGGAGGATCCAGAGGAGGATCCAGAGGAGGATCCAGAAGAGGATCCAGAGGAGGATCCAGAGGAGGACCCCGTGGACGATGTTCCAGCTGACCCCGCACCCGGAGAGGAGCCTGAGGATGAGGAGGTGGTGTGGACTGATATTCCTATGCATTCCCCTCCCCTCATAGAGGATTCATCCCCTATTGGATATCATTGGGACACAGATTTGGAGGGTGACTCTGAGGAGCCTATACCAGAGGATGCTGAAACTGAGGTTGCCCCGGAGAGCGAGCCGGTTAGTCCTCCCATACAGGTTGTTAGACCCACTGAGTACGATTGGATGGTGACCCGGATGACCACCGATCTGGTGGCAGCGGAGGCCCGAGTAGCGGAGCTGAGGTTCCAGCTAGCTGAGGAGAGACGAGCGAGACTATACTCCCAGGGGAGAGACTCTAGAGCTAGATGGATGAGGCGGGCAGTACTAAAGATTGAGAGGAGGGCTCACACCCGACTCAGAGCAGTTCCACGTTCCCGCCACAGCAGGAGGATTCGACGGAGTGATGCAGAGAGAGTCCTTTCGGGGACTATGCGCCGAGTTAGGGAGGCGATACGCTTTCACACAGACTGATGGATGGTTGACCAGTTTAGTCTTCTAGTACAGGCGGATGTTGTAGTAGTTTTACTTTTGGTAGTGATGTCAGTCACGTAGTATATTTCCGCTGGATAGGAAGACATGTTAGCTGGCTTTGGATGTACTTTTTATATATTTCAGTTTTAATGTTGTACTTGAAACTTTGACTCTCAGAAGTCACTAGCAGTATTATGACGTAAATTTCGTTCGATTTTAGCAACTGTTTCCGTTTAAATTGTTACATATATGATTCCATGATTGTTTGACAGCTATTTATAAGATGCATATATACCTTTAAAAGATTACACCTTCGAGGTGCCAATCATAGAAAACCAGATTAAGAAAAATGAGGAAACCCTAACAGAATTTTTATTTACATGTATACTTTCAGAAAAATGCCACCAAGGAGAAACACAAGAACTCACCCTGCCGAGTCCGCCACTCATGGTAGTAACCAACACAGGGAAGAGGAACGCCGTCACCAAGAACAGGTGGATGAGGAAGATGAGTACAATGAGTTCGACGATGAGGATTATGAGGAAGGAGAAGAGGACCCAATGGAACAATTTATGCGCCTGATGAGGCAAAATCTGGAACGCCAGCCACGGCCACAACCACCACCCCGCGGACCCAACAACGCAGTAGCCAATGCCTTTAAGGCATTCAAGTCACTTAAACCCCCAGAATTCCATGGGACTGCAGACCCCGTTGAGGCCAGGGCCTGGTTGAAGGAAATGGAGAAGACCTTTGAGATTATGGGCACTGACGAAGCCCAGAAAACCATCTTTGCTACATACCTGCTTAAGGGAGAGGCCAACTATTGGTGGGAGGCCAAGAAGAATATGGAACCAGCTGGAGTGGTTGTATGGGACAGATTCACAGAGTTATTCTTGGAAAAGTACTTTCCGAAATTTATGGAGACCCAGATGGAACTCAAGTTCCTAGAGCTTAAACAGGAGAATCTGACTATAGCCGAATATGAGGCTAGGTTCACAGAGCTGTCAAGGTTCGTGCCAGAGTATGTAAACACTGAAATTAAGAAGGCAAGGAGGTTTCAACAAGGATTGAAACAGTGGATTCAGAACCGCATCCCGATGTTAGAAATTACGGATTACGCCACTCTAGTACAGAAGGCATCGATTGTAGAGGCAGGAAGTGGCAGTCCCAGAAGGACAAGATCATGAAGAAAAGGAAATTTGAAAGTCGAAGTAGTGGTGCTGCAAGTGGGAGTTTCTCCAACAAGTTTGTTAGAGGAACGGTGTCCCAGCCAGCCAAAAGCACAGGGTTTAACAGAGCAGAAAGCAAGAGTGTTGGCCAAGGAGGTGGATCAACCAGGGCACCCATATCAGGACAGTCGCGCCCTCCCCTACCCAACTGTAAGACTTGTGGTAAGAAACATTCGGGGGTATGTCTCCAGGGTACGACGACATGTTTTAAGTGTGGACAGACCGGACACTATGCCAACAATTGCCCCCAGAGGAACTCACTCATGAAATGCTATCAGTGTGGAGGCACGGACCACTGGAAGAAAGACTGCCCTAAACTGAAACCGACAAGATCAAGGATGAGCGGTACTGCATCCAACCGGCCACCCACCGCCAGGACTTTCAACATGACAGTGCAGGATGCAGTAAGGGATGAGGATGTCATCGCAGGTACCCTTTCCCTAAACACCTTGAGTGCAAATACTTTGTTTGATTCTGGAGCTACCAAATCTTTTATATCACAAGATTTTGCATGTAAACTGAACTTGAAACCAGAAATGTTAAAGGACCGGCTAATGGTAGAGATAGCTAACCACGAAGTGGTTCCTGTAAGCCAGATATATCCTAACTGCGATATAGTAATAGGAGGTCACCACTTTCGGGCAGACCTAATTCCGTTTAAGTTAGGTGGATTCGATGTCATCTTAGGAATGGATTGGTTGGCAAGTAATGGTGCCCAGATTGATTGCAAGAGCAAGAAAGTTAGGATAAAGGTGTCAGGAAAGAAAGAGGTCATATTCAAAGGACAGCGACAGACTCAAAAATTCTTGACTGTTGCTCAAGCCAAAAAGTTAGTACGAAATGGTAGCGAGACCTACTTAGCCTATGTAGTAGACACGAAGAGAAGAACACCTGAATTGAAGGACATTCCAGTTGTCAAGGAATTTAAAGATGTGTTTCCAGAAGACCTTCCTGGGTTACCACCCGATAGGGAAATCGAGTTTGCGATAGAATTAGCACCAGGAATCGCACCAGTTTCTAAAGCCCCCTATCGATTGGCCCCCGTTGAAATGAAAGAGCTAGCCACTCAGTTGCAAGAACTGTTGGACAAGGGCATGATAAGACCAAGTGTGTCCCCGTGGGGTGCCCAGTGTTGTTTGTAAAGAAAAAGGATGGTAGTATGAGGCTATGTATAGACTACAGAGAGCTGAATAAGTTAACCATAAAAAACAAGTACCCCTTGCCTAGGATTGACGACCTTTTTGACCAACTCAAGGGAGCAGTTCACTTTTCGAAGATAGACTTGAGAACGGGGTACCATCAGTTAAAGATCAAACCGGAAGATATACCCAAGACTGCTTTTCGCACTAGGTACGGCCATTATGAGTTTCTAGTGATGTCTTTTGGACTGACAAACGCACCCGCGGCATTCATGGACTTGATGAACCGAGTATTCAAACAGTACCTAGACAAGTGCGTCATAGTTTTCATTGACGATATCTTGATTTATTCTCAGACTGAGGAAGAACATGCAGAACACTTGAGGATAGTCCTAGGAATCTTGAGGGAAGAAAAGTTGTATGCCAAATTTTCGAAATGCGAATTTTGGTTGAAAGAAGTGCAATTCTTAGGTCATGTGGTTAGTAGTGAAGGAGTACTGGTTGACCCTACCAAAATAGAGGCAATATCAAAATGGGAAAGACCGACCACCCCGACCGAAGTAAGAAGTTTCGTGGGACTAGCCGGGTATTATAGGAGGTTTGTACAAGACTTTGCCAAGCTGGCAGCCCCATTGACCCGACTCACCAGAAAGACTGAAAAGTTTGTATGGAATGAGAAATGTGAAGAGAGCTTTCAAGAGCTAAAGAAAAGATTAATGACCGCCCCAGTGTTGGCACTGCCAGATGATAAGGGGGACTTTGTGATCTATAGTGATGCATCGCATAAAGGACTAGCTTGCGTGCTCATGCAGCACGATAAGGTAATTGCATATGCTTCCCGACAATTAAAGGAGTATGAAATAAGGTACCCTACCCATGACTTAGAGCTAGCTGCAATAGTCTTCGCGTTAAAGATATGGAGACACTACCTATATGGAGAAAAGTGTGAAATTTACACAGATCATAAAAGTCTCAAGTACATCTTTACCCAGAAAGAATTGAATATGAGACAGACAAGATGGCTGGAATTAATCAAGGATTATGATTGTGAAATTCGATATCATCCAGGAAAGGCAAATGTGGTCGCCGATGCCCTTAGTAGAAAGGAAAGGCTCAAGATGATGACTTCAACGGAAGAATTGATAAAAGAAATGGAGAAGCTAGAAATCGAAGTTAAGACATCGAGAAGTAGCCAAGAAGTGTTAATGGGAATTCAAATCCAGCCTCCGTTATTGGAAAAGATTCGAATGTGCCAAGAGCAAAAGATGGAAGAGGAAAAGAACTCGGAGGAAGAGATATTGACCGGGGAGGAAATTAAGTGCGAAAGAGATGCAGGAGGAATCATGAGATATGCAATGAGAATTTGGGTCCCAAATGTTCAGGAACTAAAGGATGAAATCCTATATGAAGGACATAATTCAAGGTACTCTGTGCACCCAGGTACCACGAAGATGTATAGAGATTTGAAAGAATACTATTGGTGGCCCAACATGAAGAAGGATGTGACAGAATGGGTGAATAGATGTTTGACCTGCCAACGGGTAAAGGCAGAACACCAGCGACCTAGTGGACTACTACAACCCCTAGAGATTCCAGAATGGAAGTGGGAGCACCTAGCCATGGATTTTGTAGTAGGACTCCCAAGGACCAAGACTAACCACGATGCGATATGGGTAATCGTCGATAGGTTGACTAAGTCCGCCCACTTTCTCCCAATCAACGAGAGGTACACTGTTGATAAATTAGTAGACATATATATAAGAGAAATGGTGGTACGACATGGAGTTCCCGTGACCATTGTGTCCGATAGAGACCCAAGGTTTAACTCCAGGTTCTGGAGGAGCTTTCAAGACTGTGTGGGAACCAAGCTAAATATGAGTACTGCATACCACCCCCAGACTGACGGACAAAGTGAAAGAACAATTCAGACCTTAGAGGACATGCTGAGAGTGTGTGTTATGGATTTCAAAGGAAGTTGGGAAGAGCACTTACCATTGATTGAGTTTGCTTATAATAACAGTTATCACTCAAGTATCGGAATGCCCCCATATGAAGCCCTCTATGGCCGGAAATGTCGTTCTCCCTTATGTTGGGAAGAAGTTGGTGAGAGGAAGATATTAGGACCTGAATTGGTACAACAGACAAGAGATGTGATAGTTCTAATCAGGGGAAGACTGGCAGCAGCCCAAGATAGACAACGTAAGTATGCCGACTTAGCTCGAAAGGATAGAGAATATGAAGAAGGAGACATGGTGCTGCTAAAAGTATCTCCCTGGAAAGGACTGATGAGGTTTGGGAAGAAAGGAAAGTTGAGTCCGAGATACATCGGACCTTTCGAGATATTAAGGCGGATTGGACAAGTGGCTTACGAGTTAGCCTTACCTCCAAGTCTGCAGCAAGTACATAACGTTTTCCATGTGTCTATGCTGAGGAAGTACAATCGCAATGCCAAACATATAGTGGAACATGAGCATGTAGATTTACAGCCAGATTTGTCCTACGTCGAGAGACCGGTGGAAATCATAGACCGGAAAGAGCAAGTACTCAGAAACAAGACCATCAGCCTGGTAAGAGTTTTGTGGACTAATCACAATGTCGAGGAATCAACCTGGGAATTGGAAAGCGCCATGCAAGAGAAGTACCCCCATCTGTTCTAGAAATGATTCCGAGACGGAATCCTTTTAAGGAGGGAAGGTTGTAAGAACCCAGGTTTTTGTAATAATTCTAAAATGATCATAAACGGTGATTGGTGGAGGTTATGTAAAGTTTTTAAGATCATATTATATGAATGAAGAAGTATTTATACTTTTATGGATAAAGTATCGTTGTACCAAGAAGAAAGGGAATGTAGAAACTGTCAGATTACGTAGATTTTCATTTTTATTAAAAATTGGTATAAATATGGGATATTGAGGTTAAGAAAATCTTTAAGCTAAGTTAAATACCAAGGCAAGAAATTATGTAATTTATTAGAAGAATTTCAAAGGCAAATGTTCAAGAACGATGAAAGAAATTTCTACGCGACGAAACGCTTTTACAAGAAAATCTATAAACTTGCATATGGAATTAAATGGTAAGCATTGGTTGATTAATAGGTGAGTAATATACCTGCAATTTACCATGTGATAGCCATGCAAGCCATGCAAGACAAGGAGCATTGGATGCTAATCAAATAAGACAAGTTATGATAATTTAAACCAAACATTGTATACCATTTTTGGGACAAATTGCCAATTACCTTTCTTTTGCAAAATCACTTTGGAGATTACCTTGGGTAATTAATAAGTGCTGAAGTATGATTGATATATATCAATTATACATATCATTTTATCAATTACATAAGAAAAGATAGCAAAAGCTCTCCCCCTCAATTTTCTCTATTTTCGGCCAAAATCAGAGCAGCCACTTCAACCAGCCATAACTCCCTCATTTCTCAATGAAATTTTGTGTTCTATAGCTTTCTGGAAAGGTATTGAGATGCTCTACAACTCTTATTCAGGAGCCTCGTTCAGATAGGGAAGGTAAGACCCTCGTTTTTCCAGTTCTTTCAAGAGTGGTGATGCTGACTACGAAAATTTTAAACTTGGTTGTTTAGGTCTTGAAGATTAAAGGTTGTTAAAGCTATCTAAGGTGTTTTTAAGGAAAGTCAAGCTTGGTTAAGGTTGTTAAGACTCCAAGGAAGGTAAAACACTCACACCCACCTTAAACCTTATGAGCTATAAGTTGATTTGAAAGGTAGATGCAAGTATGTACATGTTTAAGGGGATTGTGATGTTTTAAACTTTATTAGTATGTGTAAAATTTTGGATAGTGATAAATGGATGTTACCACTGGTTTTATAGATCCTTGATGATGTTCATATGATCTTGATGGTGTGTGGTTGAATTAAGTGGTTAGATGGAGTTCATGGAATTTGGAAATGTTCGGTTTATTGTCGTTATAATGTCGAAATTTCATTAGATCATTTGAGCAGTAATACCGAATTCAACAAATGTTTTCTTGGTAAGTTTTTGGCCATAAACCAGTAGGAATTGTTTTGTAGTTTGTTTTGACACCAAGATCATGTGATTACGATTTACGGTTTATGAGATATGCTCGTTTTAGTGAAACCGGTTAAAACGGACGAATCGTTAAGATGGACTGACTTTACCAAGTCAAACGAGCCCTTTAAAAATGGTCTGTGATTATGAAATTTTTACAGGGGTTAACTTAGTCAGTGGTTAAGTCCCTGTAAAAATTTGAAGACAAAAGGCTTAATTTTCGATTTTATAGAAATGTTTAAGTCAAGAATGCGCATGAGAACCCACTGCAGAAAGAAGCTATATTTAGAGCAACAATTGAGATATTAAAAAGATGTTCTTAATTATGAAATTTGGATGAAAAATCCTCTGGACAGTTAAGAAGAAGTGAGAAAAAGAATTTCATGAAAAAGTTTATTTTTCAATTTTATAGAATTTTTCGAATCGAAGTTGCGCAAGTGAAAAACTCTTTTAGGGGACGATACGAGACAAACTTTAGTTTCGTTGAAAATGACCTTTAACGAAAGTCGTTACGAGACCAATAATTACCCAAAAGTGGTTAAAGGATATCATAGACGTATAATAAGCCAAACGTGTAATAAGGATGTATGGTTACGAAGTTGTGTCTTTACGTGAATAGTCGATTTGACGGGATTGTTTAACGAACTAACCGAACCTTATTGGTTGTTATAGATCATCGCACTAGAGGCATAACCCAGACTATTCCGACACGATCAGGCAAGCTTTCGAAACTTGTATTTCAAGTATTTTCAAACTGTTGTTGTTGTGGTATAAATGCTATGAACTGCTTGATAGTATTTTTGTGAATCAACATATGATGTATGGTTATTTACGTGGGTTTATACACCTGTTAAGTATGTATGTATGCATATACTCTTATATATATGTATACGATGATGTGTTACAAGTTTCCAGTAGAGTATGATAATACCTTTTCTTAGTAAGGGAGTCGGAGATATTTCGTCCAGATAAGGACATAAAAACCCGGAAGTCTCCGGAGATGATATATGACGTATAGTTCGTTTTAAAAATAATCCAATAAATATAAATTGGATATTTTCGGATTAAAAATTTCTTTGATGATATTAATAAATATTATTTGAATATTTATTAATAAGTTGAATATTATTTTCAATTGAGAATTGTGAGTGATTATTTATTTAATAAATATTATTTAAATATTTATTGGATATTCTAAGATGATTATTTATTTAATAAATATTATTTGAATATTTATTAAATATTCCAGGATGATTTAAAAATTATATTATTATTTTAAAATTTATTTAAAAATTTTAAAAGTATTTTAAATATTTTCTGACCGTCGGAAAAGTATTTAAAAATAGGACGGGTTCCCATTTCTTCATGGACTATAGCTACACTCATCGAAAAAGTATCGCTACTTCACTCAACTTATCAAAACTCGGGAACCCAAGGTTTTGGGAGCTAGTATTAATTATTTTCTCCCTTCGCTACCAACAAGAAATGCACCCTACCTAGTAAGGAGGGGCTCAGGTTTGACTAAACACTCAAAACTCCGACCAACTCCCAAGTTATGTTGATGAGGCAATTCTTAGTAATCGAAATCTGTTGACTAAAGTCAACCCACACATCAGAGTTACTTCCTCAATTACTCATGGAAGTAAAGGTAGTAATGATTATTAAACCAGTCGTCAAGCTTTGTGCTTGGGGGAAACTGAATTAAATTCTGTTCCTACAATGCATAGAATTCTCTAAGGGATTGGAGGAAGAGGGGACATCGCCTTCGAGCGTAGTCCAAATGATAAGGCCCATATGCGGTCAGGGTGCAACCCGATAAGGGAACGTCGTCCTTCTACTAGTAGAGAAGCAGAGGCACGATATATTGGTTGATCACCAAATATCGTGGAAGAGGCTCCAGCATAATCCCATTCTTCCAATTGGAATTGTATTGCAACACTGTAATAAAATCCTAGGTGCTCAGTTACCGATAGTGTTGACAGAATGATGAACTATTCAAAGTACCTCAGAAATTCTTCGTTATATTTCTGGATAAAGAATGAAAATGTTTAAGGATAATACAATGTCAGTATACGATATGTTTTATGGTTTACGTTAACAAAAGTACTTTGAAAACTATTATTATATGGCTGAGCTATATTGCTCACTCTTGTTTTTCTTTTATATATACCACCACACAACAACAGATAAGCATGGCAAGAACAAGTCAGACCCCCCGCAAAAGCGTGCTAACCGGTCAGCAGTATAGGAGACTATTTACGAGGCAGGTGTCGAGGTCACACCCAGCAGTATTACCACAGGTGAGCAGACTAAGTTGGATAGGTTTGCAGCTTAGGTTGGTTAGGTTTATTTACAAGCATGACTTGTGTAAGCTTCTGAAAACCAAACCGTATTGTGGCTGTAGATGCCGCCTTAGATGGTAATCCTTTTAATTTGAACTTTTAAGATTATGACAATTTGGGTTTGTAATATCTATTTCAAGATGGTTGTAATAACTCAGTAACATTTTAATTTCGTCTCTGAGCCTATAATCTGTAAATGTTATGTTTGACTGAGGGGTCACAACATGCAAAAAGGAAGATTGAGAGTAATGTTTATTAAAATGGGAATTAAGGATTTAGTGACAGCCTGGATCTCCGACCCCAGATCTAGGGGTGTTACATTAACGCATGCAAAAGAGATTACACGGTGTCTTAGACTAATCCTGACACATCATTTAGAAAGAATAAAAAAGTAAAATATTATGTGTGTAACTTGTTCCAAAATCATTTACGCCTGACAGCTTAAGTCTAATCAATTAAAACAAATAATTCTAGAATATAGAGCACACATAACATTTGATTATTCTGGACAAATAATAAAACAATTAAATGACATCAACAAATAATTAATCCGTTCGATATCTTAAATACTAACCATTCGATATTACCCGAATATTAACTGATTCTATCTTTTGATAATTAACTAGTCGATATCTCTAGCAGAAGGCTAGTTCGATATCTCTAGAAAATTAACTAATCGATATCTCAAGCATAATATTCATTCGATAACTCAAATGGGTGATCATACTTATTCGATATCTCCAAGAAACTAAGTGTTCGATATCTCCAGAGTAATCATGCAAATAAGCAAATTAAACAAACAAATCCAGAGAACAAAATTCACTAGCTGCAAACAATTGAACAGATATTTAAGGATCATGAAAGATTTAACATACCAAGCTCACTTACCAACCTCGAAAAGGTTGCTTCATCCAGAGCTTTATTAAAGATATCTGCCAATTATTTTTCACTTGGAACAAAATGCAGTTCAACAGTACCTTCCATCACATGCTCCCTAATGAAATGGTATCTGATATCTATATGCTTGGTTCTTGAATGTTGTACTGGATTCTCAGATATTGCAGTTGCGCTAGTGTTGTCACAGAAAATTGGAATCTTTTCAATTTTAACACCAGAATCCTTTTAAAAGCTACTAAATGAGATTCCCTAGGATCAGTTTGGAATCTAGCACATAAACATGTAGCGAACATAATATCAGGTCTACTAGCTATTAAATATAAAAGAGATCCAACCATGCCTCTATAGCTTGAAATGTCCACCTTCTTTTCCTTAGTATTCAACTCAAGCTTAGTGGCAGTGGCCATGGGTGTTTTTGCAGAAGAGCAATCTACTAATTCAAATCTTTTTAAAAGATCATGAACATATTTGGACTTCTTAGGTTCTTCTTTAGAAAGAAAGCTGCTATACAAGCATTCTTCTCGAGTTGCTCTCCTAGTTTGGACTTTTGCACTTGAATCACCAATTATGAGTTCAAATGGGTGATCAATCTTCTTTGTGGTGGTAAGCTTGATCTTGATAAAGTAACTTCATTTTCTTTGGGTTGATTGTCTTGATTTTTTGTTAAGTGTTGATTGTGAGAAGCTCCCCCTGAGTGTATGGACCTCGAGTTGGGTGGAGTTCTAACAGAGTTATTAACAAATATTTCTCTTTGGTTCTCAACAGATGCTTCAAGGTGATCTTCAACAGATGGTGTGAGTTGCTCTTCAACAAATGGTCCATTCTGCACTTTAACTGATGGTCTGGGTCTGTTTTTCATACCGATCGATATCCTTTCTTCATCATCATCTTCACTTTCTTCACCACTTGTCTCATTCTCGAATGAGAGTGATCCATGGAAACCTTCATCTTCTAATCCTTGAATTTTCTTATCATCGAAGACAACATGTATGGATTTCATAACAATGTTAAGTCTTAGGTTGTAGACTCTATAGGATTTCCCAGCTGAATACCCAACAAAAATAGCTTCATCTTCCTTTAAATTAAATTTCCCAAGGTTCTCGCAATATTTTTTCAATACAAAGCATTTGCATCCAAAGACATGCAGAAATTAATTATTTGCTTCTTGCCTTCGAATAGTTGGTAAGATGTCATGCCCTTTGCTTGATTGACCAAAGAAATATTCTGGGTGTAACATGTAGTATTAACAGCTTCAGCCCAGAAATATGTTGGTAACTTTGATTCTTCAAGCATAGTCCTTGCAGCTCTAATATGAGTTCTGTTCTTCCTCTACATTACACCATTTTGGTGAGGAGTTCTTGGTACAGAGAATTCTTGAATGATTCCTTCTTCTTCATAAAACTCTCTCAACACTGAATTCTTGAACTCAGTTCCATTGTCACTTCTAATCCTTCTCAGTTTGAAGATTGGATTATATTTGACTGTCTTGATATGCTTGATTATGATTTCACTTGCCTCATCTTTAGAGTGCAAAAATAATGTCCAAGTGTATTTAGAGAAATCATCAACAATTACAAGACAATACTTCTTGTTAGACATAGACAATATATTGACTAGTCCAAATAGATCCATGTGCAGTAGCTGTAAGGGTTGATCAATTGGTGACATTGACTTGGATTTGAAAGAGGCCTTCTTTTGCTTCCCTTTCTGGAATGCATCACACAGTCCATCCTTGGAAAAATCTAATTTTGGAATGCCTCTAACTAAATCCTTCTTAACCAACTCATTCATAGCTTTAAAACTTAAGTGTGTCAGTCTCTTATGCCAAAGCCATCACTCATCTACACTTGCCTTCCTGAAAGGGCATGTAGCAGAATTTGCATTGGTTGAATTGAAGTCAGCAATGTACACATTTCCTTTCCTGTTTCCTGTCATCACTACCTTGTTGTCGTTTTTCTTGAAAACAACACAAGCTTCAGATGTAAAGTAGACAATCTGATTTCTATCACATAGTTGACTAATACTAAGCAAGTTGTGCTTAAGACCATCAACCAGTGCTACTTCCTCATTAACAACATTTCCTTGTGAAATCAAGCCATATCCTCTAGTATATCCTTTGTTGTTGTCTCCAAATGTAATGCTAGGGCCAACTCTCTCCTCAAACTTAGTGAGCAAGGTAGAATCTCTAGTCATGTGCCTAGAACAGCCACTATCCAGATACCAAAGATTCTTTATGTCTCCCTGCACACATCAAAATCAAATCAAGTTGATTTTGGTACCCAAGTTTCCTTGGCTCCTGCCTTGTTAGCCTTTCTTATATTCTTTAAATCCTTACCATCAATGAATCTGATTGAGTTAAATTAACCTTAACTCTTGGTGTAGGTCTTTGAAGAACAGGATGTACCACTTGCTCATATGCATTAAAACTAGATGTAAAATTAGGAATAGTTTGTGCAAACATGTTATTCATCATCCATGGCAACTGAGGCATATTAAAAGCAATATAATATGGATTATGCATATTAGCATACTGACTAGATGCATGAGCAGGTTGGACAAACATGTTATGCATAACATTCATAGCAGGCATAGACATAGGCATATGAGGCACAGAAGCATCTTTCACAATTTTTGCAGTTGGCAGATAAATGATTAACACTACCACAATTCACACACTCTTTCCTAGGAGCATACTTATCAGGTGTGTAATTGATGTGTTTGTTAATTTCTACCTTGCCATATCTATTCTTCTTTTTAGCTTTAGCCTTATTTCAGTCTTTTCTAACTTATCCTTCAATTGCTTGATGGACAAGTGGCCTATGTTATCCTTTTCAACAAATTTAGTTTTGCTACATTCTCCAACTACAAATTTTTTGTTGACAGGTTCATGCTGCTTTTTCAATTTAACCAAGGTTGCTTTGCTGACAGGTTTAGACTTCAACGGACATTCCACATCCATTGAGTCACTATCTGAAGTAACATCCCTATCAACCTCTAACTTTGCTACTGCTAATTTGCAAAAAGAATCAACTCCTTGGACACTATAGATTTCCTCAGTTACCGCATTTGATCCTTTCCACTTAGCAATTAACTCTTGTTCATTTCTCAACTGTTTTTTTAAACAATCTTCTCTTTTCAGAGCCTCAAGTAATTCACTTTTTGCATCATGGCAATCTCTTATCATCGTTTCAAACTCAGTTAACTGAGTCTCTAACAGAGTATTCCTATCACTCAAATTAACATTCAGATCTTTAATCTTTTTCTTCTCATTGTTAAATGATTTTAATGTGACATGCATGTTAAACAATTCAACAAACATTTCATTAACAACATTATCACATTCATCTTTGGAAAGCTCAGTCAGGTTTGTAGAGAATACCTGGTTGCTTGCTGAACTAGCCTCTTCATCATTCTCGTTTGCCATGAGTGCAAGATTGACAAACTCTTCATCTACATCTGAGTCTCCTCTAGCTGCCCAATCATCATCCTTAGATACGAACGCTCTTTCCTTTTGCTTGAGAAGATCAAAATATTTCTTCTTGTAGTCAACAGTTTCAAACTGTTTCTTCTTTTTCTCAGCTTTGGATTTTCTGCCTTCATTGGCAAAGTGACCAGAAATTCCATAGGTAAAGCATTTAATCTTTGACCTCTCAACCACATCCTTGTTTGGTTAGTAGCTTTTCCTGTATTTCCCGGATCCTACTGGATTCTTCTTGAATCTTAACTTGGAAAATCTTTTTGACAAAAATGCCAAATATTCGTCTAGATCTTCAGATTCATCCTCACTCAATGCATCAAGTTCTTCAATCATCTTGCTTTTACCTCTGCTAGTTTCAGCTCCACCTTCACAAGTTTTTTGACTTGGTGTGGCTTTCACATTCTTCATCTTCTCTCCATTTTAGCTAGTTGGAACGTTGGCCACCAAAGCTACACTTCCACCTTTCTTCTAGCTCTTCTTAACTTCCTCATCTTGTTCAACTCGAGCTCATAGGTCTTTAATATTCCATACAGTCTCTCAAGTGTGAAGTCTTTGTAGTCTTGAGAATTCCTCAATGAGACTGTTACTGGATTCCATTTTTTGGGTAAAGACCTCAGAAATTTTAGGTTGGAATCTTTGGTCTCATATACTCTTCCATACAACTTCAACCCATTTAGTAGTTTCTGAAACCTACTAAATATATCAGTTAGATTTTCACTTGAACTGAAGTGAAGGTGTTCATATTGTTGTATGAGAAGTTGCTTCTTGTTTCTCTTACTTGCTCAGTCCCTTCACAGAGTGTTCGGATAGTGTCCCACACTTGCTTGGCAGTGGTGCAATTAATGAAATTATCGAACATGTCTTCATCAATACCATTGAATAGTTTGTTCATGGTTTTCTTGTCCTTGTGGACTTCTTCTATGTCTGTCTCTGTGAATTCTGCTAGCAGTTTGGGAACAGGCCTTCCAGCAGCTGCATTCCAGCTGCATTCCAGCTACATATCCAACTACAGAGTTAGCCTTCATAGGAATATGTGGCCCTTTCTCTATGCAGTTTACATAGCCTTCATCAATGGTCAAAAGATGTAAGTGCATCTTTACCTTCCAATGAAAGTAATTGTCTTTGTCAAAAAAATGGTATCTTCACGCATGTATCCTTCTTTCCCATGGTGGTGATCTTTAAACTTCTTATATGTTAGAAGCTTGCTCCGATACCAATTGTCTTTGTCAAGAACTGGTATCAGAGCGAAGGTCGCGTGTTCGAGTCCCACGGAGTGCATATTATGCCAAAGGCATGTTGTGTAGCCATTGTACCCCTAACAGGAACTTGTTAGTGCTGGTAGATGCTGGGGGGATTATTGGGGTGTCCAGCATCTCCCTAATCGAAACGTGGCGCTTGTGCCTGGCTAAGCTTATGGAAATAACACCTTGTTAACACTCCCGGGGGTTTTAGCACAGTGGTAAGCGCTTGATCCTAAGACACTCCTTGTCTCCATGTGATGCAAATTTGTCTGATTGTCTTAGACAGATTTTTACTAGATTTGATCAGCCAATTTGCTTGTGAGAATAAGGAATATATTTTTTTTCTTCTCTGTTTCCAATACTACCTTCCATACTCTTTTTAAGTCTATCAACCCATATGAATTATTAGGAATGTCACGTCACTATCAACTGCTAATATCAAGACATTATTGGTTGCAGTGCTTATCCGTTGAAGCTGACATCCATTGATAGCCACAGTCGTTGGTGTAGTATCCTTATCAGTTGAAGTATCATATCACTTATACAGAATTACATAGAATTACATAGCACAGCCTATTTACAATTAGCTACCGTATTCTGTATATCCATTGATAGTCAACATGACTTAGAAAAACTAGCAACTATGGTATCAACATATAACTTATCCGTCGAGACTTAAACAATATGTTACAAACTTATCCATTGATAATTAAGCTGCCTCATCAATGGATGCTAATAAGCATGTCATCCGTTGATGAGTTACAAAAATGACTTATACAAATATGTTTTTAGGTGTTTTGTGAATGTATTATCAAGGACAACATAATTCCTAACAAAATGAGAAAAATATTAAAGTGGGTAATATAACATACACTTTAGAGTTTTTATATGCACTTTAATTATTTTGGGAAGTTGCCAAATTTTGGTAACCTTGGTTGGCAAACAAGAGGCAACTTCACCTCTTCAATAGGTGGGCAACCAAGGATGTCATGCCACATAAGCTTGGCAACCTTCTTGGCATCCCATATTGAAGATGCTCTAAGTAGCTTCTTCTTTTTGTTAGTAGTCTTTACTCTTCCATTTGATTCATTCCACCCATACTTATATATATTTTTATTTTTCATTTATGCAGTATTAAAGAAATTTAACCGAGATCGTATCAAGATGGCGTTTATTAACGACTTGATGGCTGATCAGTTGTGATTGATGCAAAAAGGAAGAAACAAAAGGTGAAGAAATCAAATATTCTAACTAATGATGGAGGTTCAACTAGTGTTCCTTACATCTGCACGGCAGGGACGTGACAATGGATGCATCTCTCTTATAGTTGGATGTGCATCATTTTCAACAACCTCAACCTTCTCATAATCCTTCAAAAAAAATTGTGAGAGTTAGCAAAACGGGTGTTAAATTACAAAGAGAATGAAACAAGGTTAATACCTAAACTAGTAAGTGATTATAAAAAAGAGTAAAGTCGTTGAAGGATAAACTAAAAGGTCAAAGAATCTGATGAATAACTTTAGTCTGAATAATCAAGTGCATCCATTTGCTCCAAATCATCAGAAGAAGCCAGTGTATCAAGATAACCATTGTCATAGAATGCTAACCAACCTTTTTATCAATCTTTAGAATTTTCACATGCATGCATAATTTGAAGATCTGTGGATAAAGGCCGAAGTAACATTGGACATCAAGGTACCACTTTGGGGGCAACTCTCTTTCCTCCGGGACATCTAAACAAGTGCACGAGTTATAATTATATAATATTAAATTGAAACCATAATTATCCAAAATTTAAACGTTTATGATATATCAGGATCATGTATTATATTTCTTTTATACAATCGAATTGCGCATCTTATAAGTAAAAAGTCATGCATGCCACTTTATACATGATGATGAATCTATATCTCACACATCGAATCGAAGAATATATATACGAGACTCGTTTAATACCCAAATTAAAAATTCAATAATAATTCAAAAATCGATTTGACAATTTGAAAATTATGCAGATAAAAACCTTAACTGAAAAATAATTTGAAACACTAAATTCGTTGCTTACCAAAATCAATGAATATCGAATAAAAAAATAATTTGTATCGAATATAATTTAAATTACGGAATCCGATACCAATTTGAATTAAAACGATAAATCAAATTTTAGTCTAGGGTTATAATATGGATCATAACCCATAGTCCATAAACATTAACTTATTTTAATTCACCAAATTAATCAATTTATAAGCAAAGTTCATATTTAAATTAATTAAATTTTAAAAAATTAACATAATAATCAAAATTTCATAAAAATTTCATTATTTTATGTTCAAAATATAACCACATTTTATGTTAAAATATTGTATTTAATAGTAAAATATTTTTTAAGTCTTCCAAATTAAAAATGAATGAGTTATAATGTTGACATTATTTCGATAAACTTACTCAACGCCCTTTATTTAGTTTGAAAAAAATTAAAATTAATACAAGATTAATTTAGACAGTACTTTTAAAATGTGAATAATAAAAATTAAAAATAATAAAATTTAATTTGTAGTTCGATGTTAATTCTGAATTTATTTGATTTTTAATTCATACTAGATTTGAATGGAAACAAAATTGAATTATATAAAACAATATTGTAATGAAAAATTTATTTGATCTGAAATCTATGCAGTAGATCTGACACAAACTCAAATATAAGATCATACGTATTTCCTCCATCTCATAATAAATATTTTAGTTTTTCTATAATTTATTTTATTCATTTTCATATATATGTGATATGGGCTGAAAATGAGCCCTAAAGACACATTTAATGATACATTAAATGAACCTAGAATAGTCCAAAGTCAAAGCCCTATTATGAGGCCAAAAACCTAAATTGTAATAATAAATTCGTAATTAAATAAATCAGCCAATATGGGACTCCGTTATTGAGTCCAATGATGACCCAATTTCTTGAAGGAGTAGTCCCCAAGTCATATGAGTCCAATACAAATCAACCTTCCTCATGGAAGGATCCAAAAGTCTATCTAAAACAGGTATCTTGTCCAGCAAGACACCAAACCCTAATTCCAAGGCCCTCGAGGCCTATATAAGGATCTGATTCCTCACAACCAGAACTACGTTTTATTGGCTTGATTCTTGATATTTGCAAGACACGTATGCATCTTGTGAGAACCCGAATTAAGTCACGAAACACTTGATCAGCCATTAAAGCTCGAAGCTCTTTCCCTAACCCTAGCAATCAATACGCAATAAGTACACCCTACTTTTCATTCCATTACATTTGGCGCCATCTGTGGGAAGCGAATATCAACCATGGTTACCACCCGGAGAACACCAACACTTTCTGAAACCACTACCAGCACCATCGCACCGCTGGTTATGGAACAGGTACCCCAGGAGCAGGCTCCCAACCACTGATCACTCAGCCCCAAGGGACTGAAACGCAGTCATGGATCGTTACCCTTAGTGACGAATCCCTCCACCCAAGGGACGAATCCCCTGCAGATGGTAGTATCCCCTCTCGGAGGCCAATCTGTTCCCCCTAGAGCCCAGATTTCTACTACTATGATCCTCGCAAGCACGAACCCGGTATATGGGTTGCCAAATTATCCCCCGTATCAGGCTGGACCAAGCGGTCATGCCTTCCAAATACATGAGCCGTACAACCCACCTTACATCAGGGGTTTAGGACCCGACCAAGGCCACCAATACCGCGATTATTCCGGCCCGTACTCTGATGATTCATCCTTGGAAGATAATGATAGAGATCAACCCCCAAGGAGGCGCCGTCCAAGTAAGGAACCTATTGGACAAGCTCGCCGAAGGATCCATGATGGACCCTGTAATATCTGGGAATTTCGTACTCTTTAAATTATATTATTTGGCATTAAAAATATTATCATATGCTTAATTGATGAGTCATTACTTGTTTTGTGATTGTGAATATGTGTCATGTGTCTAACTGCTAGATGTGTTGACGTGGAATTATATTAAATTTTGCATATCTTTTAAATACTCAAATATGATTTTTATCTTGCTTAAACATTTTATAAAATTCTTGGAGTTAGTAAAAATCATGAAATGTCTTGTTTTATTATCTTTATGTATTTAAAGACTTTTTAAAAATAAAAGTTTAATTTATTTTCGAATTAAAATATTTTACACGGATTTTTCCACTTATTATTCTTTTCAAAATATTAAAACTTGTAAAAATCCAAATCTTTTCACAAAATGATTTTAAAAATGTTTTAAAAATATTTTGAGGAAGAGAATTGCATATTTTAATTTTATGTGTCAATAAATTATTCTTGAATCCAAAAATATCTTTTAATTAGGATTATTTTTACAAGTCTTTTATTTAATTAAAAGATGCATCATTAAAATACATTTTTAATTGTGTGTAGTGTGTGAGTGCTTGAACAAAACCACCCCACCCCCCTTTCTTTTTCATTTAAATCGAGACCCCCCCTTGCTCATCTCTTCTCTCTCAAAACCCTCCATCTCCATTGAAGCTCAAGTTCCATTCTCAAGGTAATTTCTCCATCAAAACCATTAAGTGTTATATATAAAATTATTCCTCTCTTCATCCTCTACAACCCCATGTCTTTTAATTTCGATTTTCATCACTTTTCAAACTAGGGTTTTCGAAAATCAAGCATCAAAGGTAAGTTTTCTGGGTGTTGATGATTGGGTATACTCTTTGGTAGACACCCACGAATTTTCGGGCTCTCCGA
The DNA here is from genome assembly GCA_037693485.1 of Kitagawia praeruptora. Classification (NCBI taxonomy): domain Eukaryota; kingdom Viridiplantae; phylum Streptophyta; class Magnoliopsida; order Apiales; family Apiaceae; genus Kitagawia; species Kitagawia praeruptora. Next base: position 135,932,854 of record CM075351.1, on the reverse strand, counting down.
AGGACCCCAAACATTCGGCCATGATCGAAAGTGAGCCTAGGGTTTGCATGCAAGTGTTAATTCATTGATTTTTCGAGATTACTATGTGATATGTGATTGCATGTTAGTGTTTACAAGTTTTTAAGTTAAGTTTGATGATGGGTTTAAGTTTTTATGAGTTTATATGATGTGGGTATGTTTGTTTTGTAAATTGATGATTGTTAGTAGGTGTAAATTAGAAAGGGTTTATGATTTTGGTGATTATATGATATGAAGTTTGATGGGTTCAACTTATAATTTGATTTTTAGTATGAATTTGTTAGTTAATGAGGTTGGGTTGTGATAATTCTTGATTATTGTTCAAATTGTGAGTGTAAGTAATTGTTAGTCATTGTGAGGGTTGTGTGTGATTGTTGGTGATGAAGAGGGAGAGGCCGAGAGAGAGATTGAGGGAGAGGGAGAGAGAGACCGAGAGGGAGAGGGAGAAGCCGAGAGAGAGTGAGAGAGAGAGAGAGAGAGAGAGAGAGGCCGAGAGAGAGAGAAGGGAAAGAGAGAGCCGAGAGGAAGGAGGAAGGAGAAGAAGAGAGAGTGTAGTGTGGTTGTGTGATTTCTTGAGAGTTAATTGCTTGAGTCTTAAGTGAATTACTTGATTTAATTGTTGCATGAATTAATTGTTTGCATGATTAAATTGCTATGTGAATTTGAATTATGAATTATATAATGAGTTGTCGTGGAGATAGTAAGTTGACTTAGAGTTGCTTGGTGACTAGTAGTAGTCGATTGTTGATGGAGATTGTAGGCATTGGAAGTGTATTGTGTTTGCCTTGTGATTTCTTGGGACCGGTTATAATCCGGTATGGTATGACGATTATACAAAGGAGATGCTACCGAAATTTCTAAAATTTATAATTATGATTTTCAAAACCTTAAGGCACGTCTCTAATGTAAATCGTGATATCATTTATAGTATGCATATGTTATACTACCTTACGTGCTATGTGCCTTGTGTGACTTACATGTATATAAAGTATATGTGTATATAGTTATAAAGTTATCGATGGGGCGTTAGCATTATTTAGGATTGTCTTGTGGTATGTAAACTAATGAGGGGAAAATAAGATATTGTTTATTATTATTATAGGTCCGAGTAGGAGGCCTGGCAAGGAACCGATCGAAGAGGACGATATCTAGTGCAATCTCGTGATTTAAGGCAAGTGTACTATCCTACCTTGTTGTTACCATATGATGAATGCCATGAGATATTGAATTGTTAGTTTGTCACAAACTAGTTCTTTCCGACCTTATTATTGTCATATACCTTGTGATTGATTTCATACCCCTTGAACTTGACTTGACTTGCTAATCGATAATCATATTTCTTGGAAAACCTTTTCATAACCTTATCGAATTCTTGAATTCTTGAACCAACTACTTAAATATCTTCTTGTACTTGAACTCGTTTCTAACTAAAAACAATTGTTGATTCTTGATTAACCTTTCGTGATTAACTTTCTTGAATTAACCTTTCTTGACTTAACCAAGTTATACTAAACAGAATCCTAACTCCCAAGAATTCAGAATGATTGACTTTCTTCACTTTGCCTTGTCATTTATTCGAAATCTGAAAATCATTCATTTGAAATTCGAGAATCCTATTCATGCTTATTAGCAACTTGATATGACATTGATATTCTTGTTTCTTTGAGATGAATTGAATTTGACAGACTTTTATTTGACCTTAATGGAATTGGATGGAATGTTACTTTGACCGAGGCGCCGGTCCAAATTATATTATTATTATAGGCCAATGTGTGCCTGGGATCCCCTTATATTTGATGAACACCGTATTGGATATGCGGGTTCGGAGCTCTGTCGTGGGCTGATCACCCAGCGTTGCTCGTAGCGTCTTATCAGATATTCCAATTCCTACTCATTTACTTTTGATATTGATTCAGTTGATACCTTTCAGTTGCAGATTGAAATATCTTGCTTTACATTTGATTATTTTGCCAGTCTTATATTGTTGATTCATGCACTTGCTGAGCAATTGGCTCAATGATATTTTTTTCCTTAACCTTTCAGTGAAACTCGAAGATGGTAAGGACTCTTGAGACTGCGCGTAAGAATTGTGATGGTTCAGGTGTAGCCTATAGGAGGCAGTTCCACGTAAAAGGGAGTGACGATCTGATGGATCTTATTTTGCTAGAACTTTGAACTTAGTCTGTAATCCTTTGAACTTAGAATAATTTGTGACTTGTAATGATAAATTGTTTTGAATTGGTAGTTTATATTGTTTCAAACTCTTACCTGTTGGCGATCTAGGCGTGGGATTGGTAATGTCTAATTAATTAATATGCATGCTTTACCATTATCTAGTTAATTTTGATTAAGGGATTTGGGGCCGTCGTAGGTTTGGTATCAGAGCCACAGGTTTGAGTCACTGAACAATATATGTTTAGGTAACAAGATAGATCACATTTTCAATAATCACTTAGGATTAAAATAGAAACTCACTTAGAATATAAATAGTATGATATTTATAAAAGAATAGGATTGATTGACCCTTATTATCGAGAGTGTTTAAGTAGGATGATTCTAAGTTATATCTGACACTTTATATATATATATATATATAATATTGGCAGTGACAGCGGGCACCAGGACCTTCAGCTCCACCCCCAGCAGATCTTCCAGCTACTGTACCCTTGTCTGTTTACCAGGAGTTGTTTAGGGAGTGTGAACGTCAGTATGGTGAGAATATTTAGCTTCAGAGGAGGATTGATGCGTTGTACGATGATGATGATGGCGTACTTGCGAACCATGACGGAACCCTTATCTCTAGACTTCAGGTACTTACCCGGATGGCTAACGAGCGACTTCGTGAGATGGCACCTCATAGCGATTGGGATAGTCATATGATGGTGCAGATGATGGTGGATGAGCTCCAGCGCGTGATCAACAAGTTGCAAGAGGACTAGTTTTATGCTTTGGGTTTTGTGCGATGGCGTATAGTATAGCAATTTTATTACCAGACTTATGTTATTAGACTTTATCGTACTTTCAGTTTCGGTTTTCGTACTTTATATTGGTTGGATTTTGAACTTTCGGATTTGGGATATCGATGGATGTCATCGGTATTGTTATCGTTTATTATTATCGTTTTCCCTTATCGTATTATTCGGCCACGTGAGATTGTTTTAAATTTTAGGTTGTACCTATGCTATAATAGAACTGTTAGACTATATTGTGCCATGTGCGGTTAGATGTATGCTTGTGGATAAATAGATGATTGTTTAATATTCAGAAAGATGCCTCCAAGAAGGAGCATTACTAGAGCTAATCAGAATAGGAATCAAGATGATCAGAATAGGGATGATAATCAAGGCAATATGGATATGGCCCAGCTTTTGGGACTTTTGCAACAGCAGACGACTACTTTGGCTCAACAGCAGCAGCTACTTCAGCAACAACATCAGCAGTTACAACAGCAACAAGGACAGCAACAACCAGCTCAACTAGTGGTAACTTTTAAATCTTTTCAGGCTATGAAACCCCCAGATTTTCAAGGAACAAAAGATCCAGTTGAAGCCCAGATATGGCTTAAGGAAATGGAGAAGGCCTTCGCACTGGTGAAGGTTAGTGATGAACAGAAGGTAGAGTTTGCTAGCTATTTTCTTAAAGGTGAATCTAATTATTGGTGGGAGTCGGCTAAGGCCCTAGAAGCAACAGAAGTGATTCCGTGGGATAGATTTAAAAGGATTTTTCTGGAGAAGTATTTTCCTAGGTATATGCAGAATCAGATGGAGTTAAAGTTCTTTAATCTTAAGCAGGAGAATATGAGCATTGATGAGTATGAGAAGAAGTTTACAGAATTAGCAAGGTTTGTAGGAGATTATGTGGATACAGATGAGAAAAGAGCGAAGAGGTTTCAACAGGGATTGAAGCCATGGTTAAGGAGCAGAGTTGCAGCTTTTGAGATAAACTCATATGCAGAAGTGGTTCAGAAGGCAATGATAATAGAAGGTGAGAGTGATCAGAATCAGAAGGAAAGGGGAAATTTAAAGAGGAAAGTGGAAGCAATAGAAAGGAATCAGGATCAAGGAAAGTCAACGAATCATATGGATAGAAAGCCCGGATTTCAGAACCAGGGAAATAATTTTAAAAGGAATGTGCCCAGAAATAGGAATTCAGAAACCCTTCCTCAGAACCCCAATCAACCAAGATTTCCCCGACCCTCTATACCAGAGTTCAAGGCATGTTCTAAGAGGCCTACCGGAGCGTGTGTGAAAGCAGATATAGTTTGTTTCAAGTGTAATCAGAAAGGTCATTATGCTAATGAGTGCCGGAATTCGAAATCGAGTGTGACTTGTTACAAGTGTGGTAAGGTGGGACATATGGCTCGAGAGTGTAGATCGCCTATTCCAAACAACAACTTGATGAGATTGACTACCTCTACCCTAGTGAACCAAATGGCAACATCTCAGATTCCAACTCAAATTCTAAATCCACATGTACTTCAGCAAGTTCCATATCTTCAATCTCCAAGTTATCAAGCTTCAGCCTATCCAATTCATGCCCGGACCTTCAACATGAACATGAACGACGCAGTAAGAAGCTCGGATGTAGTGGCAGGTACGCTTTTCGTGAATGCCATTAGTGCAAAAGTGTTAATTGATTCGGGTGCTACTAGATCGTTTGTTGCTAAAGATTTTGTGAATAAGTTGAAGTGTGATACTCGTATGTTAAGAGAAACTTTGAATATTGTGTTAGCTAATCAGGATCAGATACCAGTAGATAAAGTATGTTCACCTTGTGTAGTAGAGATTTTAGGACATCTTTTTCCCGTCACCTTAATACCTTTTCAATTAGGATATTTTGACATAATTTTAGGAATGGATTGGCTTGCCGAGTATGATGCGCATATCGATTATAAGAGTAAGAGAGTTACGTTGAGATCTCTAGAAGGTGATAGAGTTATCTTTAAGGGGCGTAGGCAGACTAGTACATTTCTTACCATGATGCAAACCAAGAGATTGTTAAGGAAAGGATGTGAGGCTTATCTTGCTTATGTGATAGACAAGAGTCGAGAAGGAGTGGAATTAGAGGATATTCCCGTAGTCAATGAGTTTCCAGATGTTTTTCCCGAAGAACTACCCGGATTACCTCCAGATCGTTAGATTGAATTCGCGATTGACTTAGCACCAGGGACCGAACCTATTTCTAAGGCTCCATACAGAATGGCACCATCCGAAATGAAGGAACTCGCCAGTCAGCTTCAGGATTTATTGAACAAAGGAGTTATAAGACCAAGTGTATCACCCTGGGGAGCGCCAGTATTGTTTGTGAAGAAGAAGGATGGAAGTATGAGACTTTGTATTGATTATCGAGAGTTGAATAAATTGACTATCAAGAATAGATACCCATTACCGAGGATCGATGATTTGTTTGACCAGTTGAAAGGAGCGTCATGTTTTTCGAAGATAGATCTAAGGTCAGGATATCACTAGCTGAAAATCAAACCAGAGGATATACCGAAGACTACTTTTCGAACGAGGTATGGTCACTACGAATTTTTGGTTATGGCTTTTGGATTGACGAACGCACCAGCAGCATTTATGGATTTAATGAACCGAGTGTTTAAGAGATTTTTGGATAAGTTTGTGATAGTCTTCATTGACGATATTTTGATTTATTCTAAGACGGAAGCAGAACATGCAGAGCATTTAAGGATAGCATTGGAGATATTAAGAAAGGAGAAGTTGTATGCCAAGTTTTCCAAGTGTGAGTTTTGGTTGAAGGAAGTCCAATTTTTGGGACATATTGTGAGTAAGGAAGGAATTCGAGTCGACCCAGCAAAGATTGAAGCAGTTGTGAATTGGGAAAGACCCAGGACACCGACAGAAGTAAGAAGTTTTATGGGATTAGCAGGATATTATCGCAGATTTGTTAAGGATTTTTCTAAGATTGTGGTACCATTGACTAAGTTGACACGGAAGAATGAAAAGTTTGAATGGACTGATAATTGTGAAAAGAATTTTCAGGAGCTTAAGCAAAGGTTGGTAACTGCTCCAGTGTTAGCATTACCGGATGACAAAGGAGAATTTGTAATCTACTGTGATGCTTCGCATAAAGGTTTAGGATGTGTGTTGATGCAGCATGGAAAGGTGATTGCATATGCTTCAAGGCAACTGAAACCTCATGAACAGAGATACCCTACCCATGACCTCGAGCTAGCAGCAATTGTGTTTGCGTTGAAATTGTGGAGACATTATCTTTATGGTGAGAAGTGTGAGATATTTACGGATCATAAGAGTTTAAAGTATATTTTTACTCAGAAGGAACTCAACATGAGACAAAGAAGATGGTTAGAGCTGATAAAGGATTATGATTGTACCATTAGTTATCACCCGGGGAAGGCGAATGTCGTAGCTGATGCGCTAAGCAGGAAGGAAAGATTGAATACGTTGACAATGACTCAAGAATTGTTTAAAGAGTTTGAGAAGTTAGAGATTGAAGTTTGTGCAACAGAGATTCCAGCAGAGCAAGTCTACACCATGACATTTCAACCAGTATTATTGGACAAAATTCGGAAATGCCAAGAAGAAGTGATGAATCAAAGATTGAATGAATTGACCGGAGAAGAAATTTGCACGCAGAAAGATAACCAAGGTATTTTAAGATTTTCCTCAAGGATATGGATTCCTGATGTGAAGGAGTTGAAAGAAGAATTGTTGTGTGATGCCCATAGTTCTAAGTTTTCATTACATCCTGGAAGCACGAAGATGTATCAAGATTTGAAGAAGAACTTTTGGTGGCCAGATATGAAAAGAGAAATTGCAGAGTGGGTAAGTCGTTATACATGCCAAAGAGTAAAAGCAGAACATCAAAGACCAAGTGGATTGATTCAACCATTAGAGATACCTGAGTGGAAGTGGGAGCACATTGCAATGGATTTTGTAGTAGGTCTACCAAGATCGAAGGCTAATCATGATGCGATTTGGGTTATAGTTGATCGATTGACAAAATCAGCTCATTTCTTGCCGATTAACGAGAGGTTTTTGCTAGACAAGTTAGTGCATTTGTATTTGAAAGAGATTGTGACTCGTCATGGAGTTTCAGTATCTATAATATCTGACAGAGATCCCCGTTTTAACTCAAGATTTTGGAGACAGTTTCAAGAACATCTCGGAACGCAACTCAGAATGAGTACTGCTTATCATCCTCAGACAGATGGTCAGAGTGAAAGAACGATTCAGACGATTGAAGACATGCTTAGAGTTTGTGCAATAGATTTTAAAGGCAATTGGGACGAGCATCTACCTTTGGTGGAATTTTCTTACAATAACAGCTATCATACTAGTATTGGGATGCCTCCGTATGAAGCTCTCTATGGAAGGAAGTGTAGATCTCCTGTGTGTTGGGAAGAAGTTGGTGAGCGAAAGATAGTCAGACCAGAATTGATTCAGCAGACGAAAGAGACAGTGGAACTAATTCGGAAGAGATTACGAGCAGCTCAAGACAGGCAGAGGAAGTATGAAGATCCAGCAAGAAAGAAAGTAGATTTCGAAGTAGGTGATCCAGTATTGTTAAAAGTTTCGCCATGGAAAGGATTAACCAGATTTGGGAAGAAAGAAAAGTTGAGTCCAAGATTTGTAGGACCTTTTGAGATTTTGCGACGCGTGGGCAGAGTAGCTTATGAATTAGCTTTACCGCCTCAGATGCAGCATATTCATAATGTTTTTCATGTATCGATGCTTAAGAAGTTTCATCCTGACACTAAGTGTGTGATAGAGTATGAGCCTGTAGAAATTCATCCAGATTTTTATTATGTAGAGCGTCCGATCAGAATAGAAGATCGTAGAGAGAAAGTGCTTAGAAATAAATCAGTTGCGTTAGTTAAGGTTTTGTGGAGGAATCCTAGGGTTGAAGAGTCAACCTGGGAGTTAGAAAGTGATATGTTAGAATAGTACCCTCATTTGTTTACATAGCTGATTCTGGGGACAGAATCCTTTTAAGGGGGGAAGGATTTAATATCTGGGAATTTCGTACTCTTTAAATTATATTATTTGGCATTAAAAATATTATCATATGCTTAATTGATGAGTCATTACTTGTTTTGTGATTGTGAATATGTGTCATGTGTCTAACTGCTAGATGTGTTGACGTGGAATTATATTAAATTTTGCATATCTTTTAAATACTCAAATATGATTTTTATCTTGCTTAAACATTTTATAAAATTCTTGGAGTTAGTAAAAATCATGAAATGTCTTGTTTTATTATCTTTATGTATTTAAAGACTTTTTAAAAATAAAAGTTTAATTTATTTTCGAATTAAAATATTTTACAAGGATTTTTCCACTTATTATTCTTTTCAAAATATTAAAACTTGTAAAAATCCAAATCTTTTCACAAATTGATTTTAAAAATGTTTTAAAAATATTTTGAGGAAGAGAATTGCATATTTTAATTTTATGTGTCAATAAATTATTCTTGAATCCAAAAATATCTTTTAATTAGGATTATTTTTACAAGTCTTTTATTTAATTAAAAGATGCATCATTAAAATACATTTTTAATTGTGTGTAGTGTGTGAGTGCTTGAACAAAATCACCCCACCCCCCTTTCTTTTTCATTTAAACCGAGACCCCCCCCCCTTGCTCATCTCTTCTCTCTCAAAACCCTCCATCTCCATTGAAGCTCAAGTTCCATTCTCAAGGTAATTTCTCCATCAAAACCATTAAGTGTTATATATAAAATTACTCCTCTCTTCATCCTCTACAACCCCATGTCTTTTAATTTCGATTTTCATCACTTTTCAAACTAGGGTTTTCGAAAATCAAGCATCAAAGGTAAGTTTTGTGGGTGTTGATGATTGGGTATACTCCTTGGTAGAGACCCACGAATTTTCGGTCTCTCCGGAGGACCCCAAACCTTCGGCCATGATCGAAAGTGAGCCAAGGGTTTGCATGCAAGTGTTAATTCATTAATTTTTCGAGATTACTATGTGATATGTGATTGCATGTTAGTGTTTACAAGTTTTTAAGTTAAGTTTGATGATGGGTTTGAGTTTTTATGAGTTTATATGATGTGGGTATGTTTGTTTTGTAAATTGATGATTGTTAGTAGGTGTAAATTAAAAAGGGTTTATGATTTTGGTGATTATATGATATGAAGTTTGATGGGTTCAACTTATAATTTGATTTTTAGTATGAATTTGTTAGTTAATGAGGTTGGGTTATGATAATTCTTGATTATTGTTCAAATTGTGAGTGTAAGTAATTGTTAGTCATTGTGAGGGTTGTGTGTGATTGTTGGTGATGAAGAGGGAGAGGCCGAGAGAGAGATTGATGAGAGGGAGAGAGAGACCGAGAGGGAGAGAGAAGAGAGGGAGAGGGAGAAGCCGAGAGAGAGTGAGAGAGAGAGAGAGAGAGAGGCCGAGAGAGAGAGAAGGGAAAGAGAGAGCCGAGAGGAAGGAGGAAAGAGAAGAAGAGAGAGTGTAGTGTGGTTGTGTGATTTCTTGAGAGTTAATTGCTTGAGTCTTATGTGAATTACTTGATTTAATTGTTGCATGAAATAATTGTTTGCATGATTAAATTGCTATGTGAATTTGAATTATGAATTGTATAATGAGTTGTTGTGGAGATAGTAGGTTGACTTAGAGTTGCTTGGTGACTAGTAGTAGTCGATTGTTGATGGAGATTGTAGGCATTGGAAGTGTATTGTGTTTGCCTTGTGATTGCTTGGGACCGGTTATAATCCGGTATGGTATGACGATTATACAAAGGAGATGCTACCGAAATTTCTAAAATTTATAATTATGATTTTCAAAACCTTAAGGCACGTCTCTAATGTAAATCGTGATATCATTTATAGTATGCTTATGTTATACTACCTTACGTGCTATGTGCCTTGTGTGACTTACATGTAGATAAAGTATATGTGTATATAGTTATAAAGTTATCGATGGGGCGTTAGCATTATTTAGGATTGTCTTGTGGTATGTAAACTGATAAGTGGATTTTATATCCACTTGGAACATTCTAAATCGGCTTAAATTGATTGTTTTGGACTCAAGTTTGTGTAGTTTTGATGTGTTTTGTGTAGTTGTGCAGGTTTCCAAGAATATCTAAGCTTTTGTCGTTTTTGGAGATTTAATTGATTAAAATTCGGATTTTCCGGGAAGGCTGCGCAGCTTATACTGTTTTGGCCATATCTGGAGTTCTAGAAGTCCGTTTTCAGCGATCTTACTGCCCACGCGAAGCTTGAGAGATTTTCTACAACCTGGGAAAGGAAAGAAGTGCAAGAAACGTACTTATTAAAGGCGCGCACGTAATCTTTATAAAAGAAGGCCATGAATTTACTGTTTTGCCCTTTTTCTAATTCTAATTGTATTCTGGGCAGTTTTGGGTACCTTCTTTAAATCCTAATTGTAATAGAAGGCAATATCTTGCTGGGCAAGATTTGTAGAGCTTATATAAACACATCCTACCATTGTAAATAGATAACAATTCATAGCAAACACTTCATAGCTTGTAATCATATCAAGGTACTTTCGATCTTCAATTCTTCAGTATTATGTTTTCATTCATTATCATTATTATTTTGTTTTCTTCTTTAATTATGTGTAACTAAATCTTTAATCTGAGGATTGGGTAGTATTCCTTGGTATTCATGTGTGTTTAATTATCTGTGATTTTCTTGCTTTGCTGATCTGTTATTGAGGGCTTAACACAATTAGAGGAGTCATGAACCTTTGATTGGATTTTAGGGATTGTAATAACTTGGAAGAGGAGTTGCAATTTTAGTACATGATTTAACAGACATAACTCGAATATTTGATTGGAAGATTAATAGGAGAGTTGTGAGACTTATAATTCTTGGAGCTTAATAGTTTATGATTGTCTTTGATTGTATCACGGAAGTGACAATTAGGGTATAGTTGTAGACATTATATTGTATCTTGGAAGAGAACATTATAACCTTAGAAGAATTGTTTTCAGCAGAGTAAGAACGTAGACATCACATAGATATTGAATGTGCATTGAAACCAAGTGAAGAACCCCAGTTCTTGGATTGTTTTCCTCATATATTCTATTCTCGTTTGATAATTAGTTTAATTTTGTTTAGTTTAATTTAGTTTATAAACACACCAAACATTCTTCTACACTTCTAAATTGTGAGAGATAAAAACTTGAACTTTGATATTACAATTCAGTCCTTCCCTGCGAACGAACACAAAAAAATACTACTAACAAATTGGCGCCGCTGCCGGGGAAGGCAGTATAGTTGAGTTTAGGTTAATTGTTTCTTATTGTTTAGATTTTAATTGGTTCCACAAGTTGTTTTGTTGGTGATTTTCAGGTGTATGCTACGTTCATCTTGCGTTAGAAAGTTGGAATTTGACCCTGAAATCGAGCGTACTTTGAGAAAGATAAGAAAAGATAAAGCTAAGATGACGGACGCTGAGAATGTTAACGCGAATGTTAATGCAAATGTTAATGCTGATGCTAATGTTGATCAGACTTCTATTTGGGACCATGAGACACCTAATCCTGCCAATTGCATGTACAAAACTCCAGAGATTGGTGCAACCCAATTCAACATTAACCCGAGTTTAATTCAGATGATCAGCAATCAAGCTTTTGAAGGAGATATTGAATTAGAAGACCCACACAGACATCTAGAGCGTTTCGTGCAGATGTGTGGCTCATTCAGAATCAATGGTGTTACAAGTGATCAGATTCGTCTCCATATGTTTCCTTACTCTATTAAGGGAAGAGCTTTGGAATGGTTTCAACAACTTCCAAACACTGCGGTTGCTACATGGGATAGTCTTTCTACTGCATTCTTGTCCAAATATTATCCTTCTGACAAGACGCAACAATTGAGGACTATGATTATGAGTTTCAAAGCACAACCGGGTGAAGGTCTATATCAGGCATGGGAGAGATTCAAGGCACTGTTGAGGAAGTGTCCACATCACGGCTTGGAAGATTGGCAGATCATCAGTACTTTTTATGGGGCCATGAATGCAGATATTCGTTTGAGTTTGGATGTGGCTGCTGGTGGAAATTTCAAGAAGGCACCAACTACACAGTCTAAAGCACTCCTTGAGGAATTGGCATCTAATAACTATTCATGGGCACCTAGTGGGACGAGCTCAGCTAAAGCAGCACAAGACTCTGAGATGATCAACATGCTGGCTCAAAAGTTGGATACTCTAACTCAGGAGGTGCGAGGACAAAGAGCAAATGTAAATGCTATTTCTTCACCTATGGAGGGGTATAATGATTATGGTGCTAATCAGAATTCTTATGTGCAACAATTTCCAGAAGAAGCATCTTTCATTCAGGGAAGACAGCCGTGGCCGGTTCAGAATAATTCCTATTACAATCCAAATCAAAGGCCAAACAACAATCTTTCTTACAGTAATAATCATGCGGCTAATCCTTCTTATGCATTTCCAGGGCAGAATCAACCTTCTGGTTTTCAGTCACGACCACCATATCAAGCACAACAGCAGTATCAACCTCCTCCGAAGAAAGAACCAGCTGATTGGGAGGTTGCACTGAATAAGATTATGCAAGGAACTTCTGGGGCATTGGCTAATATGGAATCAAGAATAGAGCAGATGGCATCATCTCAAAAGATGCTAGAAACACAGATTGGACAGATTGCCTCCAAGATGGGTGTTCGTGAGCAAGGATCACTTCCTAGTCAACCCGATCAGACTGGTAAAGAGCAATGCAAAGCAATTACTTTGAGGAGTGGGAAAGAGTTGCCCGAGGTTGAGGTTCTTGAGCCTAAAGAGAAGGATGCTGAAAAAGAAAGTGAGATAGTAGAGATCGATGCAGAAAAGTCAGAGAAAGTAGATGAAGAGAAGAAGGAAGAAGAACCAGAAAAGCCGTATGTTCCTCCACCACCTTATGTTCCTCCTATTCCATTTCCACAGAGACTTCACAACAGGCAGTTAGAGAAGCAGTACGAGAAGTTCTTGACTATGTTCCGGAAGTTGCATGTCAATATTCCTTTGGCTGAAGCTTTGAATCAAATGCCACTCTATGCTAAATTTCTTAAGGAGATGTTGACAAAGAAGAGGAAACTTGAGGATGCAGAAACCATTACTCTCAATGCTGAATGCAGTGCAGTCATCCAAAAGGCCATTCCTCAGAAATTGAAAGATCCGGGAAGCTTTTCTTTGCCTTGCACTATTGGGAAGATGGAGAACACGAAAGCCTTGTGTGATTTAGGGGCTAGTGTGAGTTTGATGCCATATTCAATCTGTAAACGACTTGGTCTTGGAGAGCTTAAAAAGACACGGATTTCACTTCAGTTAGCGGATCGTTCTGTTAAATATCCGTTGGGGATCGTTGAGGATGTGGTTGTCAAAGTGGATAAATTTGTCATACCTTGTGATTTTGTGGTGTTAGAGATGGATGAAGATGTCGAGATACCCATTATCTTGGGAAGGCCATTCTTGGCTACTGCTGGCACTACAATTGATGTTAAAGCTGGAAAATTGACATTGAATGTTGGCGAGGACAAAGTGGAATTTGATCTGAACAAAGTAATGAAGATGCCTCCTTTTGGAGCAACTTGTTTTACTGTTGACATAGTTGATGAAATTGTGCAGCTAGAAAATGAACACTTCATGGGAGCAGAACGGGTGTTAGATGATGTAGTAGAAGAAGAAGAAATTGTTGTTCAAGACACGAAAGTTGAGATGGTTTTTACACTTTCAGAGGCACCACAGGTGGAACTTAAACCTCTACCTGCTAATTTGAGGCATGTCCTTTTGAATAATGAGCTAGTGATTTTTGAAGAGGGGCATGATAACGTGTTGCGAAGGTGGAAAACCGATGATAAGGAAGAAGAAATTTTTGTTCAGTCGGTTGAGTCAGAGAAGCACCTTAGAGGTGTGAAGAAGAAAAAGAAGAAAATTTGGCCGTTGGGTAGTAGAATCAAGTTGAAATCTGATGGAAGAGATTTGTGGAAATTAAGCAAACCGGATATCAAAGTTCGTATGAATGGTTTGTCTGTTGAGAACGGTTCAGTTGTTCTTTTGAAACCGCCATGATTTGAGGAAGTAACGTCAAGCTATTGACGTTAAAGAAGCGCTTGGTGGGAGGCAACCCATGCATTAGTGTAGAGAAAAAAAAAAAAAAAAAAAAAAAAAAAAAATTGAGTGTTTTGTGAAAAAAAAAAAAAAAAAAAAAAAAATGAAAAAAATCGAATTTTGGGTGTGTAACGCAGGCTGCACCTGCGTTACTGGTTTCAGGGCAGAATGCGGGAGAGTAACGCAGGCTGCGCCTGCGTTACTGGACTAGGGGCAGTCTGTTGCGCAGGCTGCGCCTGCGTGTCTGCATGTGGGGCAGTCTGCATCTCCATGCGCGCAGGGCGCGTGAGAGAGGAAAAAAAAAAAAAAAAAAAAAAATTGTCAGAGTTGTCAGCATGCCTGTGTTGTTGTCTGTGTATAATACAAAATTCTTTTCCCCTCTCATTCTTTTTATACCCCATTCTAATTCTAATTCTTTTCCTATTTCAATTCCAAAACTCCCCATCTTTTATTATTATTATTATTATTATTATTATTATTATTATTATTCTTATTATTATTTATTATTATAGTTATTATTTATTATTATTATAGTTATTATTTATTATTATTATTATTATTATTATTATTTTCTTATTTATTATTATCTTTATTATTTTTATTTATTATTATTATTATTATTATTATTATTATTATTATTATTATTTGTATATACCCACCTATACATACAAATCCAATTCCTCTTCTATTTTATTTTAATCTCTAAAAACTCAATTCTAAAGAGGAATTAATTGCAAGTTCACCTCTTTGATTCGTATTGGGTAAATCTTTTTCTCTAATCTTATTTTTATTACGAATTTGTGTTCTTGTCAATTGGATTTTGTAGTGTTCATGAAAGGTGGCCAGTCTATGGAGCTCGTACGCAATATCCTCCACCAGATTCATCCGAGGAGGAGGACGAGTAGGTATGTTTTCTGCTATCCCTTGTATTTACTTCCATTCAATGCGGACATTGAATATTTTAAGTTTGGGGGTGGTTTGAGGGATTAGTAGTTGTTGTATTATTTGTTCATGTAGGATTTCATGCTTTGCATATTAGTAGTAGTAAATTATGCATTTATGTTTGTGTTATCTACGTTTGTTTCATATAGGACATTCTGTTTTTATTTTTTTCGTTTATCATGTGAGTTCATAGTAGTTTGCATTTGCACCCATGCTTGATAGGAATTTTGTGTTGTTGACGCTTTTGATTGAGAAGTGATATGCTTTGTTCTTGTGCACACACATACACTAGTAAGTGAAGCTAGTAGACTTATTGAATGTTGTAAGTAATTAGAAGGACATGAATATGTGCAAGATGATTTAGTTTGCATGCTTTGAATACAAGTTGGTGCGTTAGAGAGATTTTTTGCTTGGGATTGAGTATGTTTTTCCACCAAGTGAGATTTTGAGCCATATTGCATATTTTTTGCAATTTATTCGTTTGCTTGAGTGTCCACGGATTGTTTACATTGCTAGCAGTTGTTTGAGGTCTTTCTTGAAACGCATGACATTATTTGACGATTAAAATGATAAAGGCAATTAGGAATAACCACATATTTTCCCATATTACCACACCATGTTTACATGATCAATTAGTTAACCCGTTGAGCTTAATCCTATTTTTTTCGGTGACACACCACGTTACTTGCCATATATCCTTTTTCTTGTATTGGCCTTACATTAACTTGAACCCAATTGTCAAAGGCTAGTAAAGTGCTTAAGGGAGTAATAAGGTGTGCAAGGAGGGGTTTATTGTTGGTCATACTTTTGGGGAAAATATTGAGATTGGGTTTGGTTGTTTATTTGATAGTAGGCATATGTAATAAATTGGGGGATCATTGTTATTATTTATATTATTGTTTTATTTAGCTCTCGAAAAAAAAAAAAGAAAAAAAAAAAGAAAAAAAGAAAAAAAAAAGAAAAAAAAAATATTATGAGAGCATGTTTGTGTTTGTTGTGATCCTACTTTAGTCGACTAGTCGAGTGTTCTTAGTAAAATTTATGTGGGGGGAAAAATAGGGTGTTGTGAATGGTTCATTATGGTACTTACTAGCTTTTGACACTTCACCTGTTTTGGCTTATTAGACATACCTTGTCCCTAGCCCACGTTACAACCCAATTAAAGACCTTTTGATTATCGTCATTGATGTATGTTGTGTTAAGAGTTAGATTGATACCAAATGTCAAGCATGTTTATGATTTTGTTGGAATTGAGTGATACACTTACCCTTGTTCTTGAGTGAATATTCTTTTGTGAGTGGATTGTGAGTGTTTGCTTATTTTTGCGTATGAGATCCCGAGTTTTGTCTCAAAGATGTGCTCTTGTAGGCTTAGCATGTTTACTAACTTATTCTTACACTTGACATGGACTTGTGAGAACTTATGCATGTTCATTGAGTAGACTATGTGAATACTTGCACTTTCGACACCAAGACATTGCGTATTTACTTTGATTCTTAAGTTGATATGGCATGAGAGGATTTGAAGGTATGGTAGGATATTAGTACTAGATTAATTGCATTTTCATAGTAGTTGCATTCATGCATTGCATTGCATTAGGTTAAATGAATTTTGTGGGTACATTCGCTATAGGCCCTCACGAGACCTTACTCGTCCACTAGGGCTACCTAGGGGTTTAAAGGGCTTGTTGCATATGCCAAATGCAACCGTGATCACCTACGGAAGTGGTACTAATTAGGTAGTTATAATTGTTTATGCTTGAGGACAAGCATCGGTTTAAGTTCGGGGGTGTTTGATAAGTGGATTTTATATCCACTTGGAACATTCTAAATCGGCTTAAATTGATTGTTTTGGACTCAAGTTTGTGTAGTTTTGATGTGTTTTGTGTAGTTGTGCAGGTTTCCAAGAATATCTAAGCTTTTGTCGTTTTTGGAGATTTAATTGATTAAAATTCGGATTTTCCGGGAAGGCTGCGCAGCTTATACTGTTTTGGCCATATCTGGAGTTCTAGAAGTCCGTTTTCAGCGATCTTACTGCCCACGCGAAGCTTGAGAGATTTTCTACAACCTGGGAAAGGAAAGAAGTGCAAGAAACGTACTTATTAAAGGCGCGCACGTAATCTTTATAAAAGAAGGCCATGAATTTACTGTTTTGCCCTTTTTCTAATTCTAATTGTATTCTGGGCAGTTTTGGGTACCTTCTTTAAATCCTAATTGTAATAGAAGGCAATATCTTGCTGGGCAAGATTTGTAGAGCTTATATAAACACATCCTACCATTGTAAATAGATAACAATTCATAGCAAACACTTCATAGCTTGTAATCATATCAAGGTACTTTCGATCTTCAATTCTTCAGTATTATGTTTTCATTCATTATCATTATTATTTTGTTTTCTTCTTTAATTATGTGTAACTAAATCTTTAATCTGAGGATTGGGTAGTATTCCTTGGTATTCATGTGTGTTTAATTATCTGTGATTTTCTTGCTTTGCTGATCTGTTATTGAGGGCTTAACACAATTAGAGGAGTCATGAACCTTTGATTGGATTTTAGGGATTGTAATAACTTGGAAGAGGAGTTGCAATTTTAGTACATGATTTAACAGACATAACTCGAATATTTGATTGGAAGATTAATAGGAGAGTTGTGAGACTTATAATTCTTGGAGCTTAATAGTTTATGATTGTCTTTGATTGTATCACGGAAGTGACAATTAGGGTATAGTTGTAGACATTATATTGTATCTTGGAAGAGAACATTATAACCTTAGAAGAATTGTTTTCAGCAGAGTAAGAACGTAGACATCACATAGATATTGAATGTGCATTGAAACCAAGTGAAGAACCCCAGTTCTTGGATTGTTTTCCTCATATATTCTATTCTCGTTTGATAATTAGTTTAATTTTGTTTAGTTTAATTTAGTTTATAAACACACCAAACATTCTTCTACACTTCTAAATTGTGAGAGATAAAAACTTGAACTTTGATATTACAATTCAGTCCTTCCCTGCGAACGAACACAAAAAAATACTACTAACATAAACTAATGAGGGGAAAATAAGATATTGTTTATTATTATTATAGGTCCGAGTAGGAGGCCTGGCAAGGAACCGATCGAAGAGGACGCTATCTAGTGCAATCTCGTGATTTAAGGCAAGTGTACTATCCTACCTTGTTGTTACCATATGATGAATGCCATGAGATATTGAATTGTTAGTTTGTCACAAACTAGTTCTTTCCGACCTTATTATTGTCATATACCTTGTGATTGATTTCATACCCCTTGAACTTGACTTGACTTGCTAATCGATAATCATATTTCTTGGAAAACCTTTTCATAACCTTATCGAATTCTTGAATTCTTGAACCAACTGCTTAAATATCTTCTTGTACTTGAACTCGTTTCTAACTAAAAACAATTGTTGATTCTTGATTAACCTTTCGTGATTAACTTTCTTGAATTAACCTTTCTTGACTTAACCAAGTTATACTAAACAGAATCCTAACTCCCAAGAATTCAGAATGATTGACTTTCTTCACTTTGCCTTGTCATTTATTCGAAATCTGAAAATCATTCATTTGAAATCCGAGAATCCTATTCATGCTTATTAGCAACTTGATATGACATTGATATTCTTGTTTCTTTGAGATGAATTGAATTTGACAGACTTTTATTTGACCTTAATGGAATTGGATCGAATCTTACTTTGACCGAGGTGCCGGTCCAAATTATATTATTATTATAGGCCAATGTGTGCCTGGGATCCCCTTATATTTGATGAACACCGTATTGGATATGCGGGTTCGGAGCTCTGTCATGGGCTGATCACCCAGCGTTGCTCATAGCGTCTTATCAGATATTCCAATTCCTACTCATTTACTTTTGATATTGATTCAGTTGATACCTTTCAGTTGCAGATTGAAATATCTTGCTTTACATTTGATTATTTTGCCAGTCTTATATTGTTGATTCATGCACTTGCTGAGCAATTGGCTCAATGATATTTTTTTCCTTAACCTTTCAGTGAAACTCGAAGATGGTAAGGACTCTTGAGACTGCGCATAAGAATTGTGGTGGTTCAGGTGTAGCCTATAGGAGGTAGTTCCAGGTAGAAGGGAGTGACGATCTGATGGATCTTATTTTGCTAGAACTTTGAACTTAGTCTGTAATCCTTTGAACTTAGAATAATTTGTGACTTGTAATGATAAATTGTTTTGAATTGGTAGTTTATATTGTTTCAAACTCTTACATGTTGGCGATCTAGGCGTGGGATTGGTAATGTCTAATTAATTAATATGCATGCTTTACCATTATCTAATTAATTTTGATTAAGGGATTTGGGGCCGTCGCAGACCCCCTCTAACAACTGCTGAGAAAACTAAGGCTCACGAGGCCGAGATCCAAAAACTGAAGGAGGATATAGAGAGAGAGAGAGCGACAGAAACAGAATCAGAACCGACCCCCACCAATAACGGGAGGAGAAATCCTCAAGGGTGATCCTAAAGACCTGATGCAACTGGGAGATCCTGATGATCCAACCACTCCATTCACTGAGAAGTTAATGGGTGCGCACATATCTCAGAAGTTTAAGATGCCCACCATAACGGCCTATGATGGAACGGAAGACCCCGATAATCACGTAAGGAAGTTCTCTAACGCACTACTACTGCAACCCGTGAGTGACGCTCTGAAGTGTAGGGCATTTCCCCAAACCCTAGCGGGCATGGCGCAGCATTGGTATAGTCGTTTACCCTCAAACTCTATTGCCTCATTCAAGGAGCTAAGCACTGCTTTTATCAGCCAGTTCATTGGTGGAAGGATTCATGATGCATCCCTCATGACTGTGATACAAGGGAAGAATGAGAATCTTAGAGACTACCTCAAGCGATTCACTAAAGAGACACTCAATATTACTGATTTGGAGAACAAAGTGGCCGTGGTAGCCCTGCAGAATGGAACTTCGAATGTTTATTTCAAGATGTCATTAGCCAAGCATCCTCTAGATAACATGACTGAGCTCCAGCAAAGGGCGAGTAAGTATATCAAAGATGAGGATAGTCTAAAGAAAGAATCAGTAACGGGAAACACCGGGAATGGTGACAATTCTAGGAAGAGAAAGATGGAGGAAGAATATGATGGGAGGGATAAATACCCGTGCACCAGCAGAGATTCTAATTCAGCTCCTAAAAAGGGGACTCCAGGGCAGACGTTCACGGAGTATGCAAGGTTGAATGCCCCAAGGAGTCAAATCCTGATGGATATAGAGAAGGATATGGATGTACGATGGCCAAAGCCACTAAGGACAGATCCTGAGAAAATAAACAAGAACAAGTACTACCGGTTCCACAAAGCCGTGGGATACGACACCGAGGACTGTAGACAATTGAAAGACGAGATTGAATTCCTAATCCGGAGAAGGAAGTTGAATAAGTTTTGCAAAGTTGGGGATCAAGGAAACTGTTATGCAAAATTTACGCAAGCGCACGTTGTCACAAGTAATATATGATTAAATCAAGTTCGTTCCCACAGAGATCTAGAATGGTGTTGAATTCAGTAAATATGCCTATGCAACAATGTATGGTTTTAACTCACTGCTAAGAAAAGTAACAAATTGGGGTTGATTATCTAAATTATACTAAGATGCGAATTATAAAACTAAGAATTAAACAATTAACGAGAATAAAAATCGAATTACTTATATGAGAATGAACATGGAATCCTAGTTTCATCATCTACTTCACTTAGAGTTGCAGCCTTTAATTAAAACATGCGATGGTTTTGATATCTGATCGGATAACACGAAAAGAGTAAAAGTTACCTCTCGGTATACTAGTACCAATCTACACATACATCCACAAAAAAGATAGAAGATGAATAGGCACCTATTATGTTTAGACCCTATATCTCTATAGAATTTGAAAACATAAAGGTTGAAGCACAAGTTATCCACTTAGATCACATAGGGCAGTATAAGTATTTTCATCTCACACCACAATCATATTGATAACAATTATGAACCTATGCTAGCATGGCAAGTTCTAAATCTCAAGATCCACTCTCACTTCACAAGAGATTAACAATTCAGTTTAGATGTTAGCTACGCATCCAAAAGCATTAAGATTAACCATACGAGGATATCAGTATTCACCGCACATAAATCTTTAAGGCATGCAAACTACTAAGCTACATAGATAAATTCACTAGGATCCCACGACAACGATTAGCCCATAATTGAACTGTTCATCATCGTGGGATTTGATGAAAACATGATAAATAACAAGATATGAATAAAAGAAGTAATTATATTAATAAACAAGAGTTTGAGAAAACAAATCTATAATCCAAAGTAACACAAAGGATGAAGTAGATCTAGATCCGTTGCTTGTCACGAGCGTTGAACCCTTCTCTCCTTTTCTCCCTTGCAGATCTAAGCTAGGTTACAATAATAAAACTATGATAATGTGTATATATCTATTACAATGGTAGGATGTGTTTAAATAGGCTCTAAAAGTCTTGCCCAGCAAGAAAATACCAAAACAGAATTATAATAGAATTTCTGCAAAATATGTTTCCTAAACTGATTCTGTTTTATTAAGGAAAATTCGTAGCTTACTTTTCTTCAGTTTTTCTGGAACGTCACAAACGTAATTGGACCTCTGGACCACCTTAGAATGATAGAGAATCTCGTTATCTTCGCGTGGACTGCTTACGGGCTGAAAACAGACTTATAGAACTAAAGATATGGCCCAAACAGTGGATCTCACGCGTGCAGCCCAATAAATCCGAATTTTAATAAATTAAATCTCCAAAAACGACAAAAACATCCACCATAATCAACATTCTTGTAAATCTGCACAACTAAACAAAATACATCAAAACTACAAGAAACTTGAGCCCAAGACAATCAATTTAAGCCGATTTAGAATGTTCCAAGTGGATATAAATCCACTTATCACACCCCCAAACTTAAACCGATGCTTGTCCTCAAGCATTAACAATTACAACTAACTAACTAACTAGTACCACTTCCGTAGGTGATCACGGTTGCATTTGGCATATGCAAACAAGCCCTTTAAACCCCTAGGCAGCCCTAGTGGACGAGTAAGGTCTCGTGAGGGCCTATAGCGAATGTACCCACAAAATCCATTTAACCTAATGCAATGCAATGCATGAATGCAACTACTATGAAAATGCAAGATCCCCTTCAAACTCACCAAAACCAACTAACAAGCAAATATCTCAATGAATGTAACAAATCCAAGCAGAGCTCGACTAAATCCCCGTATACTAACAAATACATGAACAGAAACGTGCGTGTGTGCGATGCTCATCAGCAATACTCCCAAAACTAGGTCAAAAATCATACATGCTTTCCGTCAAGACAATCACAGGTTTATAATCAGAATAGACTGTAGACACTCCATAACCTAGGAACACCTCCACCCTTATCCAAGGTAGACAGAAACTCATGCTTTATTACTATGACACATAATAGAATATACAATACGCATGCTTATTTAACCGTGCAATGAATGAGACCCCAAAAGGCTTATACAATAATACCCATGTAGCGAGTGTTAGGTCAGCAATCCCAAACCACAAGGCTTTAGGTTACTAGGACTAAGTCCCCTCAGACTTAATTACTCGAGTATTAAAGAGCACACTCTGGTTAATTTTGCATATAAACAAATAACTTATTGACTCTTTTTTCTTTCTTTCTTTTTTTTTTCTGCAATCTGGAATGAGCCTTTCTCATTTCCAACCCTAGACTACTCATATAAATATGAGCCGGCTACTAGCCATTTGACGCCTAGCCATTATTAACAATTATGAACAACTAGCATGAAAATTCCTGGTTTCCCCCAAACTTAGACTTTAATGTTCCTACGCTATAAAGGGAATAACGAAAATTCTAAATATAAACAAGTGATTAAATCTCAAAACATCCCACAGGCATGACCCTAACCTAGCCCAAAAGCACCCCAATGAGACTGTGTAATAAATTTTGTTCCCGTAACATGCAAGTCAATTTCATAGAAACTATAAATCAGCCATCTACTCATCATCATCACACCCAAATCAACATCCACCTATCAATCAGAATCAGCTAGTCCTAAGGGATCATGAAATATGCATGCCATGAAAATGCAACTAAATGAAAACTCACATGGTATACGAAAATAAAACAAAATGTCCTATATGAACACACATAGATAATACGAACATAACAATCATGCATGAATTATCACTACTATGCAAACATGATATCCTATATGAACACACAAAATACAACAATATATATACAACTACTAATCCCCCAAATTACCCCCAAACTTAAAATATTCAATGCCCCCATTGAATGGAAGTAAATACAAGGGATAGCAGAAAACATACCTGAATATCGAAGCAGTCACCCTCCTCGGATGAATCTGGTGGAGGATATTGCGCACGAGCTCCATAGACTGGTCACCTTGCCTGAATACTACAAAACCCACAATTGACAAGAACACAAATTCGTAATAAAAATAAGATTAGAGAAAAAGATGTACCCAATACGAATCAAAGAGGTGAACTTGCAACAAATTCCTCTTTAGAATTGAATATTTAGAGATTAAAAGAAAATAGAAGAGGAATTGGATTTGTATGTATAGGTGAGATATAATAATAATAATAATAATAATAATAATAATAATAATAATAATAATAAAGATAATAATAAAGAAAATAATAATAAGAATGATAATAATAAATAATAACTATAATAATAATAATAATAATAATAATAATAATAATAATAATAATAATAATACTAATAAATAATATTAATAATAATAATAAGAATGAAATTAGAATTAGAAAAGAAATTGGTTTAGAATTTTGGAGAAAAGATGGGAGGTTTTGGAATTGAAATAGGATTAGAATAGGTTTAGAATGGGGGTATAAAAAGAATGGGGGATGAAAGATATTTTGTTTTTTTTTATATATACACAGCAACACACGAAAATAACAAGGCCTGCACTGAAACTGATTTTCTGACCTCCTGGAAAACGCGCACTTTGCGCGTGTGTAAGGCAAATTGCCTCCATTCCAGACACGGCAACGCAACTTGCGCGTCTGCCCCGCACATTGCCTCCAGTCCAGTTGCGCAGGCGCAAGTTGCGCAACAGGGGCGCAATTTGCCCTGTAACGCAGGTTGCTCCTGCGTGACACACCAAAAATCCGATTTTTGATTTTTTTTTTCTTTTTTTTTTCACACAACACTCAAAAAATTTTTTTGTTTGATTTTTTTTTTTTTTTTCCTACACTAATGCATGGGTTGCCTCCCACGAAGCGCTTCTTTAACGTCAATAGCTTGACGTTACTTCCTCAAATCAAGGCGGTTTCAAAAGAATAACTGAACCATCTTCAACAGACAAACCACTCATACGAACGTTAACATCTTGGTTGCTTTCCTTCCACAAATCTCTTCCTTCAATCTTCACCCTGATTTTACTTCCCAACGGCCAAATCTTCTTCTTTTTCTTTTTCACACCTCTAAGATGCTTCTCCGACTCAACCGACTGAACAAAAATTTCTTCTTCCTTATCATTGGCTTTCCACCGTCGTAACACGTTATCATGCCCCTCTTCAAAAATCACTAGCTCATTATTCAAAAGGACATACCTCAAATGTGGTGGAAGTTTCCCAAGCTTTACATTCGAAAGATCACGAACCGAAGAACTATCAATGGAATCACTGCTAGGATGCTTAAGCATGCGTATGTCCGATTTCTCGCTCAACAATTGATCAAACTTCTTTCTCTGACCCGTATCAACTATTTCCACACTGCAACACTCTTCATCCTCTGTCGGAAATTTCATTGCCTTGAACACATTAAAGGTAACACTCTGATCTTGCACCCTCATTGTAAGCTCTCCTTTTTGCACATCAATCAAAGTCTTTCCTGTAGCCAAGAACGGTCTTCCCAAGATTATGGGAATCTTCTTATCTTCTTCGAAATCCAAGATAACAAAATCAGCTGGGAATATGAGCTTATCAACCTTCACCAAAACATCCTCCACTATGCCCTTCGGATATGTGACAGATCGATCAGCCAACTGCAAAGAGATGTTGGTTGGCTTTGGCTCCGGTAGACCAAGTTGCTTGAAAATAGACAAGGGCATGAGATTAATACTAGCTCCCAAATCACATAAACACTTGCCGAATGAAAGGTTGCCAATAGTGCATGGAATAGTGAAACTTCCTGGATCTTTAAGTTTAGGAGGCAACTTCTGCTGCAGAACAGCACTACACTCCTCCGTTAATGCCACTGTTTCAAAATCTTCCAACCTTCTCTTCCGTGACAAAATATCCTTCATGAACTTAGCGTATCTCGGCATCTGCTCCAACGCTTCAACAAAAGGAATGTTAATGGACAGTTTCTTGAAGACATTCATAAATTTCTGAAACTATTTTTCTTGACTTTTCTTCAAACGTCCAGGATATGGTGGAGGTGGATAGATCTGATTATTCTTTGAAGATTGCTCCGGAGTAAACTTTTCAACAGGTTTCTTGCTCTTCTCACCATCTAGCTAATCAGCCACTAAATCAGATTTCTCAATTTCTGGCACTGCAGATTTTTCATCCTGCTGATTCTGAACATCTTCATCTTCTTCAGTTGCTGATTTAGGATCACTCGTGACTTTTCCTGATCTCAAAGTAACTGCATTGACCTGTTCTTTGTTGTCCCTCCTGCCTGGATTAACCTCCGTATCACTAGGAAGAGTTCCTTGTGGCCTACCACCTAAGGCACTTGCAATCTGTCCTATCTGAGTTTCCAAGAGCTTCTGACCAGCTTGTAAGTTCTTTAATGCTATCCACATCTCATCAGATTTATCATTAGATGATTGCCCCATATGAGTCTGAGGTTGTTGCTGTTGAAATCCCGGAGGTTGATATGGTGCCCTATAAGGTTGTTGATAGCCCTGATTGTACGGCTTCGCTTGCTGATAAGATTGTTGAGTATTTTAATTATTGCTCCAGCTGAAGTTGGGATGGTTCCTGTTATTAGGATGATAGGTGGTTGGAACTGGTGCAACAGGTCTCTGGAAATTACTCACGAACTGTGCTGATTCAGGAGAAATAGCACACTGATTCGTCTTATGTGCGCCCGCACCTAGCTCACAAACACTAGCCACCTGCTGAACTCCATAATTAGCAAGAGAATCCACCTTCATAGCAAGAGCCTTCAACTGAGCTGTAATCATTAAAGCTGTATCTACTTCCAAAACTCCTGCTACCTTGCCTTGAGAAAGCCTCTGGGTTGGATTCTGATATTCATTAGCAGCCATCATCTCTATAAGTTCATAAGCTTCATCATAGCTCTTCGCCCACAGAGCTCCACCTGATGCTGCATCTAGCAAAGGCCTAGATTGTGCTCCCAACCCATTGTAGAACCCATTAATAACCATCCAATCAGGCATGCCATGATGAGGACACTTTCGTAGCATCTCCTTGTAGCGTTCCCAAGCCTCACACAAGGTCTCGCCAGATTGCTGTTGGAATTGAGTCAACTGGTTCCTTAATGCTGCAGTTTTCGCCATAGGGAAGAATTTAGTAAGGAACTTCTGAGCAAGATCTTCCCATGTAGTAATGGAACCAGGTGGCAAAGAGTGTAGCCAGCTCTTAGCCTTATCCCTTAGAGAGAATGGGAAAAGCCTCAACCTGATAGCATCATCCGTCACACCATTACATTTGAAAGTGTCGCAGATTTCGATAAAGTCCCGAACATGCATGTTGGCATCCTCCGTAGGAGCTCCCCCAAACTGAACTGAATTCTGCACCATCTGAATTGTGCCCGACTTGATCTCAAAATTGTTCGCTGCAATAGCTGGTCTAGTAATGCTAGACTGGATGTCATTGAGCTTCGGCTGAGAATACTCCTTCAAAGCCTTAGCTGCTGCTGCTGCGTCACCCATCTATACATACAAATCCAATTCCTCTTCTATTTTCTTTTAATCTCTAATAAATTCAATTCTAAAGAGGAATTAATTGAAAGTTCACCTCTTTGATTCGTATTGGGTAAATCTTTTTCTCTAATCTTATTTTTATTACGAATTTGTGTTCTTGTCAATTGTGGGTTTTGTAGTATTCAGGCAAGGTGGCCAGTCTATGGAGCTCGTGCGCAATATCCTCCACCAGATTCATCCGAGGAGGGTGACTGCTTCGGGATTCAGGTATGTTTTCTACTTTCCCTTGTATTACTTTCCATTCAATGAGGGCATTGAATATTTTAAGTTTGGGGGTGGTTTGAGGGATTAGTAGTTGTATATATATTGTTGTATTTTGTGTTCATATAGGATATCATGTTTGCATAGTAGTGATAATTCATGCATGATTGTTATGTTCGTATTATCTACGTGTGTTCATATAGGACATTTTGTTTTATTTTCGTATACCATGTGAGTTTTCATTTAGTTGCATTTTCATGGCATGCATATTTCATGATTCCTTAGGACGAGCTGATTCTGATTGATAGGTGGATGTTGATTTGGGTGTGATGATGATGAGTAGAGGGCTGATTTATAGTTTCTACGAAATTGACTTGCATGTTACGGGAACAAAATTTATTACACAGTCTCATTGGGGTGCTTTTGGGCTAGGTTAAGGTCATGCCTGTGGGATGTTTTGAGATTTAATCACTTGTTTATATTTAGAATTTTCGTTATTCCCTTTATAGCGTAGGAACATTAAAGTCTAAGTTTGGGGGAAACCAGGAATTTTCATGCTAGTTGTTCATAATTGTTAATAATGGCTAGGCGTCAAATGGCTAGTAGCCGGCTCATATTTATATGAGTAGTCTAGGGTTGGAAATGAGAAAGGCTCATTCCAGATTGCAGAAAAAGAAAAAAAAGAGAAAAAAAAAAGAGTCAATAAGTTATTTGTTCATATGCAAAATTAACCAGAGTGAGCTCTTTAATACTCGAGTAATTATGTCTGAGGGGACTTAGTCCTAGTAACCTAAAGCCCTTGTGGTTTGGGATTGCTGACCTAACACTCGCTACATGGGTATTATTGTATAAGCCTTTTGGGGTCTCATTCATTGCACGGTTAAATAAGCATGCGTATTGTATATTCTATTATGTGTCATAGTAATAAAGCATGAGTTTCTGTCTACCTTGGATAAGGGTGGAGGTGTTCTTAGGTTATGGAGTGTCTACAGTCTATTCTGATTATAAACCTGTGATTGTCTTGACGGAAAGCCTGTATGATTTTTGACCTAGTTTTGGGAGTATTTCTGATGAGCATCGCACACACGCACGTTTCTGTTCATGTATTTGTTAATATACGGGGATTTAGTCGAGCTCTGCTTGGATTTGTTACATTCATTGAGATATTTGCTTGTTAGTTGGTTTTGGTGAGTTTGAAGGGGATCTTGCATTTTCATTTAGTTGCATTCATGCATTGCATTGCATTAGGTTAATTGGATTTTATGGGTACATTCGCTATAGGCCCTCACGAGACCTTACTCGTCCACTAGGGCTGCTTAGGGGTTTAAAGGGCTTGTTGCATATGCCAAATGCAACCGTGATCACCTACGGAAGTGGTACTAGTTAGTTAGTTATAATTGTTTATGCTTGAGGACAAGCATCGGTTTAAGTTTGGGGGTGTGATAAGTGGATTTATATCCACTTGGAACATTCTAAATCGGCTTAAATTGATTGTCTTGGGCTCAAGTTTCTTGTAGTTTTGATGTATTTTGTTTAGTTGTGCAGATTTACAAGGATGTTGATTATGGTGGATGTTTTTGTCGTTTTTGGAGATTTAATTTATTAAAATTCGGATTTATTGGGCTGCACGCGTGAGATTCACTGTTTGGGCCATATCTTGAGTTCTATAAGTCTGTTTTCAGCCCGTAAGCAGTCCACGCGAAGATAACGAGATTCTCTATCATTCTAAGGTGGTCCAGAACTACAAGAAACACATCAAAACTACAAGAAACTTGAGCCCAAGACAATCAATTTAAGCCAATTTAGAATGCTCCAAGTAGATATAAAATCCACTTATCACACCCCCAAACTTAAACCGATGCTTGTCCTCAAGCATTAACAATTATAACTAACTAACTAACTAGTACCACTTCCGTAGGTGATCACGGTTGCATTTGGCATATGCAACAAGCCCTTTAAACCCCTAGGCAGCCCTAGTGGACGAGTAAGGTCTCGTGAGGGCCTATAACGAATGTACCCACAAAATCCATTTAACCTAATGCAATGCAATGCATGAATGCAACTACTATGAAAATGCAAGATCCCCTTCAAACTCACCAAAACCAACTAACAAACAAATATCTCAAAGAATATAACAAATCCAAGCAGAGCTCGACTAAATCCCCGTATACTAACAAATACATGAACAGAAACGTGCGTGTGTGCGATGCTCATCAGAAATACTCCCAAAACTAGGTCAAAAATCATACATGCTTTCCGTCAAGACAATCACAGGTTTATAATCAGAATAGACTGTAGACACTCCATAACCTAAGAACACCTCCACCCTTATCCAAGGTAGACAGAAACTCATGCTTTATTACTATGACACATAATAGAATATACAATACGCATGCTTATTTAACCGTGCAATGAATGAGACCCCAAAAGGCTTATACAATAATACCCATGTAGCGAGTGTTAGGTCAGCAATCCCAAACCACAAGGGCTTTAGGTTACTAGGACTAAGTCCCCTCAGACTTAATTACTCGAGTATTAAAGAGCTCACTCTGGTTAATTTTGCATATGAACAAATAACTTATTGACTCTTTTTTTTTCTCTCTTTTTTTTTTCTGCAATCTGGAATGAGCCTTTCTCATTTCCAACCCTAGACTACTCATATAAATATGAGCCGGCTACTAGCCATTTGAAGCCTAGCCATTATTAACAATTAAGAACAACTAGCATGAAAATTCCTGGTTTCCCCCAAACTTAGACTTTAATGTTCCTACGCTATAAAGGGAATAACGAAAATTCTAAATATAAACAAGTGATTAAATCTCAAAACATCCCACAGGCATGACCCTAACCTAGCCCAAAAGCACCCCAATGAGACTGTGTAATAAATTTTGTTCCCGTAACATGCAAGTCAATTTCATAGAAACTATAAATCAGCCCTCTACTCATCATCATCACACCCAAATCAACATCCACCTATCAATCAGAATCAGCTCGTCCTAAGGGATCATGAAATATGCATGCCATGAAAATGCAACTAAATGAAAACTCACATGGTATACGAAAATAAAACAAAATGTCCTATATGAACACACGTAGATAATACGAACATAACAATCATGCATGAACTATCACTACTATGCAAACATGATATCCTATATGAACACAAAATACAACAATATATATACAACTACTAATCCCTCAAACCACCCCCAAACTTAACATATTCAATGTCCGCATTGAATGGAAGTAAATACAAGGGATAGCAGAAACATACCTACTCGTCCTCCTCTTCGGAGGAATCAGAATCTGGCGGTGGATACTGCGTACGAGCTCCATAGACTGGCCACCTCGCCTGAATACCTGCATCTCTCAAAGCTGTAGCCATATCTTGAGCATACTCCCTGTTACAAGCATGTATAGCATCCATCCGCCTATACAAACGCCTAAAGTGGGCCTCCAAAACTCTCGGTACTTCCGAACCCTGTGGCTGAGCGCCCGCTCCATTACCACTAGCACCATCATCATCAACAATATAACCAAGCCCCCTCGGATGTGGAACCCCACCTTGCCAGTCAGGCATTCGATCAATAGACACATCAGTAATGGAAGGCAAAGGTGACTGCAACTCCTCATCCGCACCCCATATAACACCACTTTCCTTACATAAACCAGCTATAACAGAAGCATGGGGCATCGATGATAGCGCATGAGACTTTAAAAACCGTAGAATATTTTGATGAACAATATAGGCTACATCAATGTACTTCCCCTTTAGAATGCCCCAAAGAAGAATCAATCTATCAACTGTGACCTCACCTATATGAGAAGTAGGCATAATATTCGCACAAAGGAATGCATACCATGCACGTGCAAATTTATTCATAGCAGAAGACAGAAAATTAACCGGCGCATTGGTTCCCACTTTATACTTCCAAACCGTACCAGGAACACATAACTCACGAACAATTGCCTCCAAATCCACATCCTTACTAGTCTTCCTTGCCCAATCTTCATCCCCTACAAGCTTCGGTGGTTGTCCCAAAATTGCACGAATAGCATCAACACTATACCCCACCTGTTTACCTCGAACCACACACACCTCATCCGGCTCACCCTTAGCATTAGCATAAAACTCCCTAACAACATTCACTGGAACTGGAGCAGGTGCCTTACAAATCTCTCCCCAACGTAACTCACTAATCACATCAACCAACCCATAATGACGAGTTGGTAAAAACCCCCTTTCTTTCGCCACCGACTTAGACAACAAACGATTATACTCAACCTCCGCATCCGGAGAAGAAAATCTCTCCACCCTAATAGCACCACCCCTCATTCGCTTAGGCGCCATAATAATCAAAACCCCACTCAACAATAGCACCACCACCAACCACCAAGAAATATCCCACCAAAAACCACCAAACCAAATCACACCAAAAATACCCACGTAACAAGAATAATACAAAAACCCCAATTTACAAGAACACAAATTCGTAATAAAATAAAATAGAGAAAAGAATTCCCACTACGAATCAAAGAGGTGAACTTGTACTAATTTTCCCCCAAACTTGAAATTTTAAGAGATGTAGAGGAGGAAGATAATGAATTGGGTGTGTATGTATGGGTATATATAGGCCATGGAGTGATAGGATGAATATAAGAATTTTAATGTGAAAAGGAAAAAATTTGGGTGGAATTTGGAATTTGATATATGATAGAAAAAATATTTAATGGATAAAAGAAAAAGATTTTGAAAAGAAATAGGAATTTGAAATTTTTTAGGAGAGATGAGGGGTTTTGGAATTAAAATAGGAAAAGATTTAGGGAAGAGATGGGGATATAAAAAGAAATTGGGGTGAAAGATTTTATTTTTTATATGCACACAACAAACCCACGGCATAAACTGTGATAGGCGCTAAAAAAAAAAAATTTCTGACCTCTCTGTACCACGCGCCAGTTGCTAGTGTGGGGGGCAAACTGCCCTACTTCCAGACACGCAAACGCTACTTGCGTCTTAGGGGCGCAATTTGCCTTTATTCCAGAGACGCATACGCTACTTGCGTTACAGCACCACAAATTGCCTCTCTTCCAGAAACGCACACGCAAGCTGCGTTACAGACCCGCAATTTGCCCAAAAATTCGATTTTTTTTTTTCTTTTCACACAACACTCAAAAAAATTTTTTTTCTTTTTTTTTTCCTATACTAATGCATGGGTTGCCTCCCACGAAGCGCTCGTTTAACGTCAATAGCTTGACGTCCTTCCGAAAAATCACGAACGAGATAAAACAGCGGCAACCTTCTCACGGTTTACCATACCACCAAAATAAGGCTTAAGTCTATGTCCATTCACCTTGAAAGAATCATCAATAGAACCTCTAAATATCTCCACTGCTCCACTAGGAAATACTTCCTTGACTGTAAACGGACCCGACCACTTTGATATGAGCTTACCCGGAAAAAGTTTCAGACGAGAATTATAAAGCAACACTTGTTGACCCGACACAAATGACTTATGCACCAACTTCTTATCATGCCACCTCTTAACCTTCTCCTTGTACATTTTCGCATTCTCATAAGCCTGTTCACGAAATTCTTCAAGCTCATTTAACTGAAGTAGACGTTTCTCACCCGCAGCCGAGATATCCAAATTCAATTTCTTCAACGCCCAATAGGCCTTGTGCTCTAGCTCGGCAGGCAAATGACATGCCTTACCAAACACCAACTGATAAGGAGACATACCTAGGGGTGTCTTGTAAGCAGTTCTGTACGCCCAAACCGCCTCGTCTAGCTTCAACGACCAATCCTTACGAGATGGATTCACCACTTTCTCAAGAATTCTTTTGATTTCATGATTAGAAACCTCCGCTTGACCATTAGTTTGAGGATGATAAGCAGTGGCAACACGATGCGTCACATTATACTTTACCATCAATGTAGTAAACTGACGATTACAGAAGTGTGTCCCCTCATCACTGATTATAGCTCGCGGAGTTCCAAAACGTGTGAAAATCTGCTTGTGAAGAAAATTCAGCACTACCTTAGCATCATTGGTCGGTAAGGCTTTCACCTCAACCCATTTAGACACATAATCCACAGCTAGCAAGATGTATTGATTGTTGCAAGACGAAACAAACGGCCCCATGAAATCAATTCCCCACACATCAAAGATCTCAACTTCAAGAATAGTATTCAGAGGCATCTCATTCCTCCTAGAGATATTACCAACCCTTTGACATCGATCACAACTCATCACGAACCTGTGAGAATCTTTAAACAGAGTCGGCCAATAGAATCCCGCTTGAAGTACTTTCTGAGCTGTTTTATCACAACCATAATGGCCTCCATATGTGGTAGAATGACAATCATGCAAAATACTTTCCGTCTCACTATAAGGAATGCACCTTCTCAAAATCTGATCCACACCAAGCTTGAACAAGAATGGCTCGTCCCAACGATACCACTTCACATCATGCATAAACTTCTTCTTTTGAGCATAAGAGAATTCCGGAGGGATGACATTACTAACAAGATAGTTCACATAATCTGCAAACCATGGCTCTTCACCTTGCACCCCAAAAAGTTGCTCATCTGGAAAAGATTCATTAATAAGAGATTTAGCATGTGAATCCTTACCTTGGTCCTCCAAACGTGAAAGATGATCAGCTACTTGATTTTCTGTGCCCTTCCTATCCTTGATTTCCACATCAAATTCTTGCAAGAGAAGCACCCAACGAATCAATCTAGGCTTTGAATCCTTCTTCGCCATAAGATATCGAATAGCAGCATGATCCGTATACACAATCACCTTCGTACCAAGCAAGTAAGATCTGAATTTCTCGAAAGCATAAACAACTGCTAGCAACTCCTTCTCCGTAGTGGTGTAGTTAAGCTGTGCATCATTGAGGGTTTTACTAGCATAGTAAACCACATGAAAAATTTTGTCCTTCCTTTGCCGAAGCACAGCTCCAACAGCATAGTCACTAGCATCACACATTAGCTCAAACGGTTCCTCCCAACTAGGTGCAGTAATAACAGGAGTAGTGGTCAGCTTCTTCTTCAAGAGCTCAAAAGCTGCAAGGCACTCATCATCAAACTTAAAAGGAACATCCTTCTCCAGCAGGTTGCACAAAGTTTTAGAGATTTTTGAGAAGTCTTGAATGAATCGCCGATAGAATCCCGCATGACCAAGAAAACTGCGAATTCCTTTAACAGAGATAGGTGGAGGAAGATTTTCAATTGTCTCCACCTTGGCTCTATCCACTTCAAGCCCCTTGCTAGATACCTTGTGCCCAAGAATAATTCCTTCTTGCACCATAAAGTGACATTTTTCCCAATTAAGCACCAAATTTGTCTCCACACAACGTTTCAATACCAAGCCAAGATTATGCAAGCACTCGTCATATGAAGTACCAAAAACTGAGAAGTGATCCATGAAAACCTCCACATTAGTGCCAATCATATCTGAGAAAATAGCCATCATACACCTTTGAAAAGTGGCTGGAGCACCACAAAGTCCAAAAGAAACTCGACGAAAAGCAAAAGTGCCAAAAGGACATGTGAATGTGGTCTTCTCTTGATCTTCCGGAGCAATGCAAATCTGATTATAACCAGAATAACCATCAAGCAAACAATAATATTCGTGTCCAGCCAACCTGTCTAACATCTGATCAATGAATGGAAGAGGAAAGTGGTCTTTTCTCGTAGCTTTGTTGAGCTTCCGATAGTCCATGCAAACTCTCCACCCCGTGACTGTCCGAGTAGGGATGAGCTCATTCTTCTCATTAGCAACAACTGTCATGCCTCCTTTCTTTGGCACACATTGAACCGGACTCACCCAAGAACTGTCTGAGATAGGATAGATAATACCAGCATCTAACCACTTTAGAATTTCCTTCTTCACCACCTCCTTCATAATTGGATTGAGTCTTCTTTGATGTTCAACAGTCGGCTTAGCTCCTTCCTCTAGCAGAATTTTATGCATGCAATAAGAAGGGCTGATTCCCTTGATATCTGCTATAGTCCAACCAATTGCTGACTTGAACTCCCTCAAAATACGCAAGAGCTTTTCTTCCTCGATATCTGACAGATTAGAAGAAATAATAACAGGTAGCGTAGAGGTATCACCAAGAAAAGCATACCTCAAGTGATTAGGCAAAGGTTTGAGTTCAAGAGTAGGAGCCTCCTCAATAGATGGTTTAAGTCGGACTTGTGACTTTTCCAGCTCCTTTAAACAAAGAGACTCGAAAGGCATGTCAAATTTTCTATTCCACATATTGGCATTCAACATCTGAATTTGCATCACTTCATCTTCATCTTGCACCTCAGAGTTCCCACTCAATGCTTTTTCCAAAGAATCTGTTAGCAACAAATGATCAAGATCCTTGGATACCACGGAATCAACCAAATCAACATTGAAACATTCATCTTCATCAGATGGAAGCTTCATAGCATTGAACACATTAAAGGTGACATTCTGATTTTGTACCCTCATGGTGAGCTCTCCTTTTTGCACATCGATCAAGGTACTACCCGTAGCTAGGAATGGCCTTCCCAAGATTATGGGAATCTTCTTATCTTCCTCAAAATCCAAGATAACAAAATCAGCAGGGAAGATGAGTTTATCAACTTTCACCAAGACATCCTCCACTATGCCTCTAGGATAAGTAATTGAACGATCAGCCAACTGTAGCGAGATGTTAGTTGGCTTTGGATCCGGTAGACCAAGTTGCAAGAAAACTAACAAGGGCATGAGATTGATGCTAGCTCCCAAGTCACACAAGCACTTCTCAAAGAATAGATTACCAATAGTGCATGGAATAGTAAAACTACCCGGATCCTTTAGCTTTGGAGGCAACGTCTGTTGCAGAATGGCACTACACTCTTCCGTTAAGGCAACGGTTTCTAATGCATCGAGCTTCAACTTACGCGAGAGAATACCCTTCATGAACTTGGCATAGCTCGGCATCTCTTCAAGAGCTTGCGCAAAAGGTATGTTAATATGCAACTTCTTGAACACCTCGAGGAACTTAGCAAACTTTTTATCCAAATTCTGCTTCTAGAGTCTTCTAGGATATGGAGGAGGAGGATAGATCTGAGTAGACTGATCCACTGAAGCTTGAACAGGTTCCTTGCTCTTCTCTTTATCACCATCTAGCTCATCCGCTACTAAGTCAGATTTTTCAAATTCAGGCATTGCAGATTTTTCCACTTGCTGATTCTGCACTTCTTCATCTTCTTTAGCGGTTGATTTAGGATCTGATGTAACCTTTCCTGATCTCAAAGTTACGGCCTTTACCTGCTCCTTGAAATCCCTCCTACCTGACCAGCTTGTAGGTTCTTTAATGCTATCCACATCTCATCAGATTTATCATTAGATGATTGCCCCGCATGAGTCTGAGGTTGTTGCTGTTGAAATCCCGGAGGTTGATATGGTGCCCTATAAGGTTGTTGATAGCCCTGATTGTACGGCTTCGCTTGCTGATAAGATTGTTGAGTATTCTGATTGTTGCTCCAACTGAAGTTAGGATGATTCCGATTGTTGGGATGATAAGTGGCTGGAACTGGTGCAGCAGGTCTCTGGAAATTACTCACGAACTGTGCTGATTCGGAAGAGATAGCACACTGATTCGTCTCATGTGCGCCCGCACATAACTCACAAACACTAGCCACCTGCTGAACTCCATAATTAGCAAGAGAATCCACTTTCATAGCAAGAGCCTTCAACTGAGCCGTAATCATTGAAGCTGTATCTACTTCCAAAACTCCTGCTACCTTGCCTTGAGAAAGTCTCTGGGTTGGATTCTGATATTCATTAGCAGCCATCATCTCTATAAGATCATAAGCTTCATCATAACTCTTCGCCCAAAGAGCTCCAGCTGATGCTGCATCTAGCAAAGGTCTAGACTGTGCTCCCAACCCATTGTAGAATCCATTAATAACCATCCAATCAGGCATGCCATGATGAGGACACTTCCTTAGCATCTCCTTGTAGCATTCCCAAGCCTCACATAATGACTCACCAGATTGCTGTTGAAATTGAGTCAACTGGTTCCTTATTGCTGTAGTTTTCGCCATAGGGAAGAATTTAGTAAGGAACTTCTGAGCAAGATCTTCCCATGTAATAATGGAACCAGGTGGCAAAGAGTGTAGCCAGCTCTTAGCCTTATCCCTTAGAGAGAATGGAAAAAGCCTCAACTTGATAGCATCATCCGTCACACCATTACACTTGAAAGTGTCGCAGATTTTGATAAAGTCCCGAACATGCATGTTAGGATCCTCCGTAGAAGCTCCCCCAAACTGGACTGAATTCTGCACCATCTGAATTGTGCCCGGCTTGATCTCAAAGTTGTTCGCTGCAATAGCTGGCCTAACAATGCTAGACTGAATGTCATTGAGTTTCGGCTGAGAATAGTCCTTCAAAGCCTTAGCTGCTGCTGCATCTGCCATTACTACTGTAGTTTCAGATTCCTCTTCCTTATTCTCTAAATTCTCTACAAGATCGTC
Organism: Kitagawia praeruptora; assembly: GCA_037693485.1. Lineage (NCBI taxonomy): Eukaryota > Viridiplantae > Streptophyta > Magnoliopsida > Apiales > Apiaceae > Kitagawia > Kitagawia praeruptora. Next base: position 135,895,099 of record CM075351.1, on the reverse strand, counting down.
TTCCGCCAGTCTTTGCAAACGAGCTTGCGAACGTGTTTGCATACAAACTCAAGTGCCTGAAACACCACGATATAAACAAACTAAGTAAGAATCCAAGTCAGTGAATGCTAACGACCACTGATGACAAACACATAAACTAAAATAAAAACACCGATGATCCCCGGCAGCGGTGCCAAAAACTTGTTATGCAAAATTACGTAAGCGCACGTTGTCACAAGTAATATATGATTAAATCAAGTTCGTTCCCATAGAGATCTAGAATGGTGTTCAATTCAGTTAATGTACCTATGCACCGATGTATGGTTTTTATCCACTGCTAAGACAAATAACAAATTGGATTTTTACTAACTACTAAATTAATTATCAAACTAATATTAACTAATTAAAGAGATTAAATTCGAATTACTAATATGAGAATAAAACATGGAACCCTAGTTTCATCATCTACTTCACTTAGAGTTGCAGCCTTTAATTAAAACATGCGATGGTTTTGATATCTGATCGAATAACACGAAAAGAGTAAAAGTTACCTCTCGGTATACTAGTACCAATCTACACATACATCCACAAAAGAGATAGAAGATGAATAGGCACCTATTATGTTTAGACCCTATATCTCTATAGAATTTGAAAACATAAAGGTTGAAGCACAAGTTATCCATAAAGATCACACAGGGCGGTATAAGTATTTTCATCTCACACCACGAATCATATTGATAAACAATTATGAACCTATGCTAGCATGGCAAGTTCTAAATCTCAAGATCCACTCTCGCTTCACAAGAGATTAACAATTCAATTTAGATGTTAGCTACGCATCTAAAAGCATTAAGATTAACCATACGAGGATATCATTATTCACCACACATAAATCTTTAAGGCATGCAAACTACTAAGCTACATAGATAAATTCACTAGGATCCCACGACAACGATTAGCCCATAATTGAACCGTTCATCATCGTGGGATTTGATGAAAACATGATAAATAACAAGATATGAATAAAAGAAGCAATAATATTAATAAAACTAAAGTTTGAGAAAACAAATCTAGAACAAAGGATGAAGTAGATCTAGATCCGTTGCTTGTCACGAGCGTTGAACCCTTCTCTCCTTTTCTCCCTTGCAGATCTAAGCTGGTTACAATAATAATGCGATGATAATCTGTATTACAATGCTCAGATGTGTTTTTATAGGCTCTAGCTTTCTTGCCCAGCAAGAATTTATCTTCTATTACAATTAAAATTTAATTAAGGTGCTAAAACCTGCCCGGAATATAATTAGAACTTGAAAAGGGCAAAACAGGAATTTCCCAGCCATGCTTCACAAAGATTGCACGCGCGATTTAATTCATCACTTTATTTGCACGTGATTCCTATCCCAGGTTGTAGAAAATCTCTCAAGCTTCGCGTGGGCAGTAAGATCGCTGAAAACGGACTTACAGAACTCCAGATATGGCCAAAACAGTGTAAGCTGCGCAGCCTTCCCAGAAAATCCGAATTTTAATCAATTAATTCCCAAAAAATTATAGAAGCATCAAAAACTTGTTATGAAAAATTTACGCAAGCGCACGTTGTCACAAGTAATATATGATTAAATCAAGTTCGTTCCCACAGAGATCTAGAATGGTGTTTAATTCAGTAAATATGCCTATGCAACAATGTATGGTTTTAACTCACTGCTAAGAAAAGTAACAAATTGGGGTTGATTATCTAAATTATACTAAGATGCGAATTATAAAACTAAGAATTAAACAATTAACGAGAATAAAAATCGAATTACTTATTTGAGAATGAACATGGAATCCTAGTTTCATCATCTACTTCACTTAGAGTTGCAGCCTTTAATTAAAACATGTGATGGTTTTGATATCTGATCGGATAACACGAAAAGAGTAAAAGTTACCTCTCGGTATACTAGTACCAATCTACACATACATCCACAAAAGAGATAGAAGATGAATAGGCACCTATTATGTTTAGACCCTATATCTCTATAGAATTTGAAAACATAAAGGTTGAAGCACAAGTTATCCACTTAGATCACATAGGGCAGTATAAGTATTTTCATCTCACACCACAATCATATTGATAACAATTATGAACCTATGCTAGCATGGCAAGTTCTAAATCTCAAGATCCACTTTCACTTCACAAGAGATTAACAATTCAATTTAGATGTTAGCTACGCATCCAAAAGCATTAAGATTAACCATACGAGGCTATCAAGAATTCACCACACATAAATCTTTAAGGCATGCAAACTACTAAGCTACATAGATAAATCCACTAGGATCCCATGACAATGATTAGCCCATAATTGAACTGTTCATCATCGTGGGATTTGATGAAAACATGATAAATAACAAGATATGAATAAAAGAAGCAATAATATTAATAAAACTAAAGAGTTGAGAAAACAAATCTATAATTCAAAGTAACACAAAGGATGAAGTAGATCTAGATCCGTTGCTTGTCACGAGCGTTGAACCCTTCTCTCCTTTTCTCCCTTGCAGATCTAAGCTAGGTTACAATAAATAAACTATGATAATGTGTATATCTATATTACAATGGTAGGATGTGTTTAAATAGGCTCTAGCTTTCTTGCCCAGCAAGAATTTATCTTCTATTACAATTAGAATTCAATTAAGGTGCTAAAACCTGCCCGGAATATAATTAGAACTTGAAAAGGGTAAAACAGTAAATTTCCAGCCTTCTTTAACTAGAACAGGCGCGCGATTTTAATCAACATATTACTTGCACGTGCTTCCTATCCCAGGTTGTAGAAAATCTCTCAAGCTTCGCGTGGGCAGTAAGATCGCTAAAAACGGACTTACAGAACTCCAGATATGGCCAAAACAGTGTAAGCTGCGCAGCCTTCCCAGAAAATCCGAATTTTAATCAATTAATTCCCAAAAAATTATAGAAGCATCCACCTTAATCAACATTCTTGTAAACCTGCACAACTAAGCAAAACACATCAAAACTACAAGAAACTTGAGTCCAAGACAATCAATTTAAGCCGATTTAGAATGTTCCAAGTAGATATAAAATCCACTTATCACACCCCCAAACTTAAACCGATGCTTGTCCTCAAGCATTAACAATTACACTAACTAACTAACTAGTACCACTTCCGTAGGTGATCACGGTTGCATTTGGCATATGCAACAAGCCCTTTAAACCCCTAGGCAGCCCTAGTGGACGAGTAAGGTCTCGTGAGGGCCTATAGCGAATGTACCCACAAAATCCAATGCAATGCAATGCATGAATGCAACTAATTGAAAATGCAATTAATCTAATCTACCATACCTTCAAATCCTCTCATGCCACATCAACTTAAGAATCAAAGTAAATACGCAATGTCTTGGTGTCGAAAGTGCAAGTATTCACATAGTCTACTCAATGAACATGCATAAGTTCTCACAAGCCCATGTCAAGTGTAAGAATAAGTTAGTAAACATGCTAAGCCTACAAGAGATGTGGGATCACATTGAGGTGCTGTGTGAAGGGACTGATGAGGTTAAAGAAAACAGGAAACAGATACTGGTCACACAGTATGAAGCTTTCATGGCACAGCCCAAGGAAAGCATCACTGAGATGTTTGAAAGGTTTCACAAGCTAGTTACTGAGTTGCAGATGAATGGAAAGGTTTACAGCACCAAGGAGTTAAATATGAAATTTCTGTTGTCTTCACCAAATCATCTGGAGCAAAGATTCATTTCTCTAAGAGAGAGAGATTTGAACAAAGTCACCTATGATGTACTCTATGGAGTCCTAAAGACTCATGAACTTGAGTTGCTTCAGAAGAGGGCTATCCAAGCCAATCAAGGTAGGATGATAAACACATCATGTGCCTTGATTGTCAACAAATCCATTCTGGACCTAGAAGCATCTACAAGCCAACTAAGAATAGAGGAGGTGGCAGATGATGAAGAAACTGAAGCTGGGGTGAGTGAACCTGTTGAGGAAAAGGAGGAAGAAGAAGAAGAGTTTTACACTCTGGAAGAACTTGATGGGATGGAAAATACTTCATATGCTTTCATGGCCAGAAAATTTCCAAACATCAGATTTAAGAGAAATCAACCCTTCAAACCCAAAACTCAAAACCATTCAGCTTACAAGAACAAGACACCTGTGAAACCAAACAGAAATAAGTTCAAAACCGGTTATGTGGATAGGTCATCTGTAAGGTGTTATAGATGCAATGACCTAGGGCATTTTGCCAGTGAATGCAAGAAGCCTAAAAAGAAGGATAGAGATTATCTTGAGCTAGAAGCTAAGTATGAGGCCCTTCTGAAAAAGCAGACACATGGTAAGGCCTACATAGCTGAAGGGAAGTGTTGGGATGATTCTGAGAGTGATGAAGAGGAACAAGAATTCTGCAATTATGCCTTGATGGCCAACTCCAAGGATGACTCATCTTCATCTGATTCTCAGGTACCATCTCTCACTACTATAGACATGTCTGTTTCTGAATACAAATCCATGATTGAACAATTATCTGTTGAAATGTTTAATATTCATACTAGTATGACTGCTGCTAATGAGGAGATTGCTAAACTGTCTACTAGAAATGAAGTATTAACCAAAAAGAATGAGGAACTTGAGCTAACTGCTATGCAAGTAGAAAACCTTAAGAAAGAAGTTGAATATTTGAAGAACAAGGTTCTATGTGCTAGTCAAGTAGAGAAGGCTCTTAGGGATGAATTAGCTGAGAATGAATTCAAACTTAAAACTTTCAAGAAATCATCTGGTTTAGTGCAATCCTACTGTGAGAAAATTGAAGCTAAACCCAAAGCAGCTATTGGACTTGACTATGACTCTCTCAAACAAAGGAAAGGCTATGCTGTCATTGAAGAGGACACAGCTGTTCATGAGAAAGTGCCTCACATTTTGAGAAAAACTGAAAATCCAATTTTTAAGGAATCAACATTTGAAATTGATGAGGATGCCTTACTCATCAAGCAAATGTTGAATGATGAGGATGAGGCATAATCTAGTGAACAGCTAGCATCCTCTAAGGGTGAGAGTGTCAAGTCAAAGACCAAGAAACCAGTAGTTGATAGGCCAAGACCTAAGAAGTTTGTTAAGTTTGTATCAGCTGGGAAGAGTGAATCAGAAAAGGAAGTGACTAAAAAGAAACAGAACAGAAATGGCAAGTTAGGGATTAACAAGGATAACAACTATGCTTATATGCCTAATGCCCCTAGGAAAACTTGTCAGAACTGTTTCAGTACCAATCATCTAACTCATGCATGCAAGAAACCTGTTGGTAGTGTGTCTAAACCTTTCTATGATTGTTCTGTGCCTCTAAGACATAGAGATGCACCTTTCTGTGATAAATTTGACTGTATGCCATGCAATATGAATGTTATGACTAGTTGTTTTAATTTAAGAAGGCAGTTCATTGATGGTTGTATCAGTCACAATTCTCACACACACTACACAAGGTCAAAGTCTTCAAGTCCTCCTAAAGCTAGGAAGGCACCTTTGTCACCTAAGTCTGAAACCTCAGGTTCTAAGACTTCCAACAGTGACAAGAAGACTGACACTAAGAAAGTTAACAAGCATGTTGTTTATGATAAAACTGTCTCTAAGTCACATGGACCCAAACTTGTTTGGGTACCAAAGGAAAAGTAATATCTTTGTGTTTGCAGGGCAAAGAAAGTGAGAAGAAGGTCATGTGGATTTTGGACAGTGGATGCTCAAACCACATGACTGGTGATATGGCCCTGCTATCACAGTATGAGGAGAAGGCTGGCCCAATGGTTGCTTTTGGAGATGACAGCATGGGTAACACATTGGGATATGGCAAGCTGAAAGTTGGAAATGTCATCATTGAAGATGTAGCACTAGTCAAGGGGCTCAAGCATAATCTGTTAAGTGTTGGTCAGTTTACTGATAGAGGATTCAAAGTGAATTTTGACAAAGATGAATGTTTGATCACCCACAAGAAGACTGGTGATTTTGCTCTATCTGGAGTAAGGAAGGGAAGCCTGTTTGTAGCCAATATGGACTCTACAAACAAGGACAAAATTTGTTGCTTTTACTCAAAAGCATCAAATGAAGATTGTTGGCTGTGGCACAAGAAACTATCACACCTGAACTTTAAGGCCATTAATTCTCTAGTCAAAAGAGAGTTAGTGAGAGGCATGCCCACACTTGAATTCTGCCAAGAAGGAGTGTGTGAGGCTTGTCAAAAAGGAAAAATGAAGAGATCAAGCCACAAGTCAAAGACAGTGACATCTGTAACCAAGCCACTACAACTTATCCATATGGATTTGTTTGGACCTGTCAACATAATGTCACTTGGAAGAAAGAAGTATGCCCTGGTAATGGTTGATGATTTTTCAAGGTATACATGGGTAGAATTTCTGGCATCAAAAGATGAGGCTCCACAAGTAATCATTGAGCATATAAAGAAAGTTGACAAGGAAGCAAAGGCAAACGATGCAAGTGTGATTGCATTGAGGAGTGATAATGGAACAGAGTTCAGAAATGCCACACTTGAAGCATTCTGCAAAGAGAATGGCATTTCTCAGCAATTCTCAGCTCCAAGGACTCCACAACAAAATGGAGTTGTTGAGAGAAAGAATAGAACTCTAATTGAGGCTGCTAGAACAATGTTACTTGATGCAAAAATGCCTACATGTTTTTGGGCTGAGGCTGTGAGCACTGCATGCTATATTCAGAACAGAACCCTCATAAACAAAAACACTGGAAAGACTCCTTACAACTTGATGACTGGAAAAAAGCCTACACTAAAGTATATTCATACTTTTGGAAGCAAATGCTTTGTACTTAAGGACAATTCTGAATATGTTGGGAAGTTTGATACAAAAGCATTTGAAGGAATTTTTCTTGGCTATTCTATGGAAAGAATTGCATACAAGGTTTATGTCATCAGTCAAAAGAAAGTTATGGAAAGCACAGATGTAACATTTGATGACAGCAAACTACCTGGACTAGATGAAGCCAATGATGAAGACAAAGATCCATTGAAGTTTGATAATCTAGATGATTCTGATGAAGAGACTGAAACTGGAGTTGAAACTCAAGTTCAACAAACTCAAGTGAATAATGATACAAGAGAAGAATTTGTCCCAATCAATAGTGGAGAAACAAGCATCCAAGACACACCTGTAAGTAATGGCAACTTCACAGGGGGAGGAAATGAGGATGATCATGATGAGGATGATGAAGCAACATCAAGAATGAGAAATCAGGCTGAACACTCAAGGAAATGGGATAGATCACACACTACAGAGCAAATCATTGGAGATCCTAATGCAGGAGTAAGGACTAGGAGAGCAACTCAAAATGAGTGCCTCTATGGATGTTTTCTATCACAAGTTGAGCCTAAGAAACTTGATGATGCATTGTTGGATCCAGATTGGATTATTGCCATGCAAGAGGAGCTGAACCAATTTGAAAGGAACAAAGTATGGGAACTTGTGCCTGCACCAAAGAATAGAACCATTGTTGGAACAAAATGGGTTCTGAAGAATAAGATGGATGAAGATGGTGTAATAATAAGAAACAAAGCAAGGCTGGTTGCAAAAGGATACTCTCAACAGGAAGGCATTGATTATGATGAGACATTTGCCCCTGTTGCTAGATTGGAAGCCATTAGAATATTCTTGGCATTTGCTGCTCATTCAAATTTTAAAGTTTATCAAATGGATGTCAAGAGTGCATTTCTAAATGGAGAGTTGGAAGAAGAGGTTTATGTGCAACAACCACCTGGCTTTGAGGATCCACATTTCCCAGAATTTGTCTACAGATTGCTTAAGGCACTGTATGGACTTAAGCAAGCTCCAAGAGCATGGTATGATACTCTATCACAATTTCTTCTTGAAAATCAATTCACTCGAGGCACATTGGACAAGACACTGTTTTACAAGAAGCATGGTGATGATATGATCCTAGTTCAAATCTATGTGGATGATATCATTTTTGGTTCTACAAATGAGAAACTGTGTGAGAAATTCTCTAAACTCATGCAGAGCAGATATGAGATGAGTATGATGGGAGAGTTGACATTCTTCCTAGGATTGCAAGTCAGTCAAAGGAAGGATGGTATCTTTATCAGTCAAACCAAGTACATCAAGGATTTATTGAAGAAGTTTGACTTGGAAGATTGTTCACCTGCCAAGACACCCATGGCCACTGCCACCAAATTGGATGAAGATGCTAAAGGCAAGAGAGTAGATATCTCAGTCTACAGAGGCATGGTTGGTTCTCTACTCTACCTCACTGCAAGTAGGCCAGACATCATGTTTGCTACATGCTTGTGTGCAAGGTTTCAATCAAATCCAAAGGAATCACATTTGATTGCAATAAAAAGGATCTTTAGATATCTGAAGGGCACTCCTAACTTGGGATTATGGTATCCTAAGGACACAGGGTTCAATCTGGTTGGCTATTCTGATGCTGATTATGCTGGATGCAGAGTGGATAGGAAAAGCACCTCAGGAAGCTGCCAGTTTCTTGGACAAAGGTTAGTTTCTTGGTATAGCAAGAAGCAACAATCTGTGTCAACTTCTATAGCTGAGGCTGAATACATAGCTGCTGGAAGTTGCTGTGCTCAAGTGCTTTGGATTAGAAATCAACTTAGAGATTATGGACTTGTGTTGGAAAGAATTCCAATCATGTGTGACAACACAAGTGCAATCTCTATAGTTGCCAATCCTGTTAATCATTCTAGAACAAAGCACATTGACATCAGATATCATTTCATAAGAGAACATGCAACTAATGGAACCATTGAGTTGCATTATGTCTCTACAGATAAACAACTAGCTGATATATTCACTAAGCCATTAGATGAAGCCACCTTCACAAGGTTGGTAAGTGAGATTGGAATGCACCTTCTTGTATAGAGTCAGCACATGGGAGTGATAAGGCTGGCACAACACTGAGTGGAGAGCACATCACTTTTGAAACTCCCTCTATCTCTCAGGGGGAGTTGCCAAAATCTACTCTAAAACACACTTCTCTTCCAGAATCTAACTCTGAAATTTCTTTGGAACCTGCAACTCAGACAACTGAGATGCAAGGTATTGATCATCAAGAATTCTTTTCTCTTGATGAGCCAATAATTTCAAGTGACTTAGTGCATGACACTTTGTTCACCACTCAGAACCCACATTTAGATGGTGAGGGAATGCATGCTGAGGCATATCCTAATGACACCATCACAAACACAGAGGTTCCCCTAGTTTTTACTAGAGACTCTGTGCCTGTGTCAACTGCTGGTGTAATTCATCCCACTTCTGTGGTGACACCAGTAGTAGAGTCAATCCATACGGTTACAGAAGTTGCATCTGTAACTGAGGAGACTAGCTTGCCTAGCTCTAGCTCTGACTTCATGTCAAAATGGCTGAAGCCTGTGCAACATGACAGTGCTTCAGGATCAGGGTCTGTTCCACAACAATTGACGGTTGAAGCACTTCAAAGCTTAATTGTGGATCAGATTCCTGAGTTCACAAAGATTGCTCAGCACCTTCTCACTGCAGACATGCCCAATCCAGACTATGAGGCTATTCTGTTATGCCATAGGGATGATGTGGAAGTGCAGAAGTCAAAGATCATTGATGATGCTGAGAGAGATGGCAACATAGATGCCTGGTTGCAAGGAAAATATGATATTACTCTCGATGAAGCACTTCAGTATCTCAGGGAGGAATACATCACTTCACTGGGCTCCAATGCAAAATCCCTGTCACCTGGTGAAGTGTATGAAGCTGTAAATGACTCCTACAAGGGTTTCCTCAAGGCTGCACACTATCTTGGCAAGGGAGTCAAAACTGAAGTCAACAGGGTGTGTGATAAGACAGCCACTTCAGTAGCAGAAGTCAAGAAGGCCTTTGATGCTAAATTTCCTCAATTGGACAGTGTGTTCAAGGACATCAAACACTGCAACTCTACCTGCACTCAGGTGGACAATGGGCTGGCTGTGCTAAAAGATGCTGTCACAGGTCTGGGGCATCAATTTCAGAATCTATCTGACCAGACTACAGATGCCAATGCCATGCTGAGGATAATGTTCAAGAATCTCTATGGAGATAGGCTAGTGACTGATGTTCCTGTGCATGAATTGTCTAAATATGAAGTGAAGAGGCTGCAGGATCAATCTTTATCTGGTTTCAAGGCCAATGAGCTATTCACTAAGGTCAACATTCTTGAGCAGGAGGTAGCTACTCTCACCAAGACCAATGCTCATCTCACAGAAAAGGTTGCATTGCTAAATGATCAGTTGGACACTCAAGCATCCACCACAGCTGATGTCCTTCTGCATCAACAATCCATGTTAGCTGCAATGATGAAGCATATGGGTCTCCCTCTACCTGATGAATCTTCAATCCCAAAGGACATTTCTACAGCCTCTGTGCCTGACAACAAGCCTAAGGGGGAGAAGAAGGCTAGGAACTCAAATTCAAAGGGGGAGACAAAGGGAGAGAAAGGCATAATAATCAAAGAGGGTGGTCAACAAAGGGCTTCTAAGTCTCTAGCAAATGTGCCTGGCAAGGGAAAAGCCAAAGTAGATGAGCCTCCATCTATCTTGCCAGTTGTCACCTTACCAATTGTGCACATCACTACTCCTGGAGGACAAAAGCAATCCATAACTACCACAGTGGTTGCAGGGAGTATGCCATCTGACAAACCTCCAATCTCTATATCTGAGAGTGCCAAGCCTGTAGAAGTCAAAGTTGTTACTGAGGCCAAGCTACAAGAAGTTGCTAACTCCAATGTCTATCATGATAAAGCCTTCTTGGAGTTTCTGAAAGCCATAAGGGAACAGGTTGGTGACACTCAGTTTTATCTGAGGGAGGTAAAGAAGCAGATAGACTACATCACTGTCATTCCCAAGAAAGTCAACAATATATGGGTCAAGGAGATAGTGATGGTTTCCAAACTAAAGATATGGCATCTAACATACCAGACTCTACAAGACCTAAAGCACTCAGAGATAGATGCCATACTTGAGATCATTGAGAAGAAAAATGAGAACAGCAAGAGTCTGTTTGATGATTTGAGGAATGGTCAACCTACAAGGCTACCAGAAGTGATCAAGAAGCCATGGACAATTATTTATCAGTTTGGTACCAGAATTGAAGATATAAAGCAATTGGTCATTCCTCATGATCTCACCTCCAGAAATCACAGACTGATCATTGCTATCATTGATCAATTACAGAAGAAGGTTGGAGCCAGAAATGCTGAAGAAATTGAGGCACTGCATATCCTCAGAACCTATATTGCAACTGGTGAAATTCCAGAGATGGCTCAACCTAGGAGAAATAAGGATGATGATTCTGAAGACAAAGGTGATGGGAGGAGAAGACATCACAGGAGAGATAAGGGTGATGAAGATAAGAAGAAAAAGGGGGACAAGGATGAAAAGGATGATGATGACCAGGGTAAAACATATGTGAGAAAGAGTGGAAGACAGCAAGCCTTAGGCACTGCTAGCAGTAATCTCACCACAACACAAGACTCTAAGTCTAGGGTGAATACTGTTAGTAGTGACCTAGCAAAATCTACATCTATGGCCTCTGCAACTGTCTTACCATCTCAAGAAAAGAAGAAGATTCAAGTCAAGAAACCATGTGTATGTTTCAGAAAGCAATCTGCTAATGGAATACTACTATGGTCTACCAACCAAGGTCAAAGATTTCTGCCAAGCAACCATGTCAAGAGGATAAAATTTAAACATGTTGCAAGGAGAGTGAAGCTATCCAAATCTAGAGCCCTAACAATCATTCCAGGATTAAAGCTCCAGCCACTTGATGAAGACTTTGATGAAGAGCAACTGCTATTTCTAAGAGCACAAAAGATATGCTATGCTGCAATTGTGGATGACCACCTTGTAATCAAGTACACTGATGGGAAAGAAATGAAATTCAAACAAGGGGGTTGTCAACATTGGGGTAAATTGTATGAGATAGAAAGAATCATTGCATTGCTGGATTCTAAGGACAAGGTGGAGAAAGTATGGAAGCTGGAATTGATTGACTTTGTGAAAATGAAGAAAGAATATGCTGAGAAGATAAGAAAGGGCTGCTATGAGATATGGTTAGAAAGGGAGAAAGAAATTGATAGACTGGAGATTGAAGCAGAAAAGCTAAGGGCAAAGGGATTGTGTAGAGTTCAGTTTGATCCCTATGTGGTGAAGTATAGGAGGAGAAATGGAGACAATGTCAATATAAGAATGAACCTACTCAGTCACTATCCTGCCAACATTCTGAAGCCAGTGCTTGAAGATTTCAAAAACTCTATTATGATTGAAGAATTGGATGCTATGACAGAAATCATGAGAGCAGTAGATGAGATTGCAAGAAAGGAGAAAGAAAGAAAACAGAAAGCATATGATGATCTACAAGCCAAGGCAATGGAGATGCAATCAAAAGAAAACGGCTAGTACCTCATCATACTGTAAGAAGTATTTATCTTGTAATTTCATTTATGTGTTCAATCAGATCACATACCTGTACTTTTAAAAGTTTTATCTTTAATGTATGTTAGGCTTGTTATCAGACATGAAATTGTGACTAAGGGTCTCACTCACAATTTGGGGGAGATTGTTAGTTACAGAGGCATGCCTGTATACATCTAATAACAAGCCTAATTGTTTGTAATGCTTTGCATTACTTACATGACCTCTTAACTGAGGGAACCTCTAGTTGTAGAGTTTCTGTTTGTATTGTACTTAGGATAGGCATCAAATCCTAGTTGTGTAACTGTACAAATAGAGTCTAGAATAATGCTTGAAAGAAGTTCCATGGTTCATGCCTCAAGCAAGGAGTTAAAGACTACCAAATAATCACAGTTGGGATTTGAAGAAATGAAGAATTTGCCTAAGTACCAATTCGAGAAGTATACTTGTCTATTCGAGAAGTCCAGCATTCGAGAAGTCAGAGATTCGATATCTCAAGACACTATTCGATTTCTCTGAATACACTGTTCGATATCTCACTCGATATCTCAGGGATTCGATATGTCTACTACTCTATTCGAGAACTCAAGAAGTCAACAAGTCAAGATGGTATTCGAGTTCTCAAAGAGTCAACAAGTCAAAGTTCCATTCGATATCTCAAAGACTCAGAAAGCTATTCGACAACTCGAGGATTCGATAAGTCAAATGCCCTATTCGACAACTCAAGGAATCCTGATGGAAAAGAGCTATTCGAGAAGTGGTTCGATATGTCACTATAACAGTATTCGAGAACTCAGAGTTATCGATCAAGTCAATTCTAGTTCTCGAATCACTTACTTAGTCACTTCTCGAATACATTCTTGGAGACAAAATACTGAAGAAATTGTACAAGTCAGAAACCTGCAACAAGCCAATGCACTTTATGGACCACAATCTGTAACGTGCTCTGGAAAGCCTACAAGGAAGCTTGGAGGAATATAGAAGAGACAAGGAGCTAAAGAAGTGGATCTAAACAGGCTTTGCAAAGTCAAATCTGTAACCGTTTGGACGCTTACTCAAAAAGGATAGACAGACTAGAAAGTAATTTGTTTAGCTACCTTATTTGTAGTAAGCAGGCTGTATCCATGTTCTATAAGGACACAGCCTCACTTCATAACTTAGCAACTTTTGTGAGTCAAGTTTTTCATACACTGTAAGCTATATCTCTCTGAGAAAAACGAAGCTGAGAATACTACCATTTGTATTCACAGATTGTAGCAACCTTTATCTAATATACATTAGATTAAAGTGATATTGTGTCTTGTGTTGTTTATTTATCCGCACCTTAATTTCTGCACACACAGGCACTTATCTGCTACACAGACTCAATCCAAGAAAAGTTCAAGAATCCATTCACCCCCCCCTCTGTATTCTTTTACCGTGTTCAATACTCAACATATTCTGATTATAAACATGTGATTGTCTTGACGAAAAGCATGTATGATTTTTGACCTAGTTTTGGGAGTATTGCTGATGAGCATCGCACACACGCACGTTTCTGTTCATGTATTTGTTAGTATACGGGGATTTAGTCGAGCTCTGCTTGGATTTGTTACATTCATTGAGATATTTGCTTGTTAGTTGGTTTTGGTGAGTTTGAAGGGGATCTTGCATTTTCATAGTAGTTGCATTCATGCATTGCATTGCATTAGGTTAAATGGATTTTGTGGGTACATTCGCTATAGGCCCTCACGAGACCTTACTCGTCCACTAGGGCTGCCTAGGGGTTTAAAGTGCTTGTTGTATATGCCAAATGCAACCGTGATCACCTACGGAAGTGGTACTAGTTAGTTAGTTAGTTGTAATTGTTAATGCTTGAGGACAAGCATCGGTTTAAGTTTGGGGGTGTGATAAGTGGATTTATATCCACTTGGAACATTCTAAATCGGCTTAAATTGATTGTCTTGGGCTCATGTTTCTTGTAAACGAGCTTGCAAACGTGTTTGCATACAAACTTAAGTACCTATAAACACAACGAAACAAACAAACTAGGTAAGAAATCCGAGTCAGTGAACGCTAACGACCACTGATGGCAAGCACATAAACTAAAATAAAAACACCGATGATCCCCGGCAGCGGCGCCAAAAACTTGTTATGCAAAATTTACGCAAGCGCACGTTGTCACAAGTAATATATGATTAAATCAAGTTCGTTCCCACAGAGATCTAGAATGGTGTTAAATTCAGTAAATATGCCTATGCAACAATGTATGGTTTTAACTCACTGCTAAGAAAAGTAACAAATTGGGGTTGATTATCTAAATTATACTAAGATGCGAATTATAAAACTAAGAATTAAACAATTAACGAGAATAAAAATCGAATTACTTATATGAGAATGAACATGGAATCCTAGTTTCATCATCTACTTCACTTAGAGTTGCAGCCTTTAATTAAAACATGCGATGGTTTTGATATCTGATCGGATAACACGAAAAGAGTAAAAGTTACCTCTCGGTATACTAGTACCAATCTACACATACATCCACAAAAGAGATAGAAGATGAATAGGCACCTATTATGTTTAGACCCTATATCTCTATAGAATTTGAAAACATAAAGGTTGAAGCACAAGTTATCCACTTAGATCACATAGGGCAGTATAAGTATTTTCATCTCACACCACAATCATATTGATAACAATTATGAACCTATGCTAGCATGGCAAGTTCTAAATCTCAAAATCCACTCTCGCTTCACAAGAGATTAACAATTCAGTTTAGATGTTAGCTACGCATCCAAAAGCATTAAGATTAACCATACGAGGATATCAGTATTCACCGCACATAAATCTTTAAGGCATGCAAACTACTAAGCTACATAGATAAATTCACTAGGATCCCACGACAACGATTAGCCCATAATTGAACTGTTCATCATCGTGGGATTTGATGAAAACATGATAAATAACAAGATATGAATAAAAGAAGTAATTATATTAATAAACAAGAGTTTGAGAAAACAAATCTATAATCCAAAGTAACACAAAGGATGAAGTAGATCTAGATCCGTTGCTTGTCACGAGCGTTGAACCCTTCTCTCCTTTTCTCCCTTGCAGATCTAAGCTAGGTTACAATAATAAAACTATGATAATGTGTATATATCTATTACAATGGTAGGATGTGTTTAAATAGGCTCTAAAAGTCTTGCCCAGCAAGAAAATACCAAAACAGAATTATAATAGAATTTCTGCAAAATACGTTTCCTAAACTGATTCTGTTTTATTAAGGAAAATTCGTAGCTGACTTTTCTTCAGTTTTTTGGAACGTCACAAACGTAATTGGACCTCTGGACCACCTTAGAATGATAGAGAATCTCGTTATCTTCGCGTGGACTGCTTACGGGCTGAAAACAGACTTATAGAACTCAAGATATGGCCCAAACAGTGGATCTCACGCGTGCAGCCCAATAAATCCGAATTTTAATAAATTAAATCTCCAAAAACGACAAAAACATCCACCATAATCAACATCCTTGTAAATCTGCACAACTAAACAAAATACATCAAAACTACAAGAAACTTGAGCCCAAGACAATCAATTTAAGCCGATTTAGAATGTTCCAAGTGGATATAAATCCACTTATCAGAAACCCAAGATGGGATTATGATAGAAAGGATGACGATCGTAATCGTAATCCGCAACCCCGAGGTCCGGTAATAAATACGATTTTTGTGGTCCAACGGCGGCTAGGACAGGTAGAAATTCCAGAAAGGCGTATGCACGAGAGGTGATGCACATTGTTAGAGAAGCACTGAAGCGTGCAAAGGTGGAAACCTCGAGTGGATTCGATGACTCGGACCTTGAAGGGGTGAAGTTCCCCCATTATCTCACCTGTGATAGGCAGTTCCCAAGTGAAGAGAGTATTGATAGACAATGGGGCGTCAGTAGACATCCTTTTCCATGATGGCTTCTTGAAGATGGGGTATAGTGAATCTCAGTTGACACCATCGAATATGCCTATATACGGGTTCAATGGAGTGGAGTCAAAAGTTGAGGGAACAATTCAACTACCCATGACTATAGGGCAGGTGCCACGGGAGGCCACTCAGATGTTAAATTTCTTGATTATCAAGGCCACTTCCACCTACAATTCTAACTTAGGTAGGACGGGACTTCATGCACTTAAGGCGGTTTCCTCTATCTATCACTTGAAAGTTAAGTTCCCAACCAGAAATAGTGTGGGAGAAGAGAAAGGAGATCAAAAGATGGCGAGGAGTTGTTATGTGGCCGATTTGAGGCCTGATGGAACCGGGGGGCAGGTCCTCCTGATTGAGGATATGGACGTCCATGAGGATGAAGAGTAAAGAGGAAAGCCAGCAGAGGACTTGGTTCCCATACCTTTGGAGTTGGGGGATCCTGAGAAGGTTACTTACATCGGGGCATCTCTGAAAGACCCCTTAAGAAGCAAGCTGATTGCCTTCCTACAAGACAAAAATGATGTGTGTGCATGGACAGCAGCCTACATGCCAGGGATAGATCCCCAACTGATAACACACAACTTGAATGCAGATCTGGAATGGAAGACAGTGAAACAAAAGAAAAGGAATTTTGCAGCTGAGAGACAAGAAGCCATAAAATAGGAGGTTGATAAACTCCTAGAGGTGGGGTTCATTGAGGAAATCCAGTTCCCGGAAAGGTTGGCAAATCCTGTAATGGTCAAAAAAGGCCAATGGAAAGTGGAGGATGTGCATAGACTTTACTGATCTGAACGACGCATGCCCAAAGGACTGTTTCCCCTTACCAAGGATCGATATGTTGATAGATGCCATAGCTAGGCACGAGATGCTAAGTTTCATGGATGGTTTCAGTGGCTACAACCAAATCAAGATGCATAAGAATGACATTCCTAAAGTATCATTCATCATTGACTTTGGTGTGTATTGTTACATGGTCATGGCCTTTGGACTGAAGAATGCATGAGCCACTTATCAGAGATTGGTAAACAAGATCTTTGCCCATATCATTAGGAAAACTATGGAAGTTTATGTGGGCGACATGTTGGTGAAAAGCCTACACAAGGTAGATCACATTGAACACCTACGTGAGGCATTTGAAGTGCTGAGGCACCATAAATGATGTTGAACCCGACCAAGTGTGCTTTTGGTGTTGGGTTAGGAAAGTTCTTGGGTCTTATGGTCTCGAAACGGGGAATCGAGGCTAATCCTGACAAAATCAAGGCTATCCTAGACATGGAACCACCACGTTCTATAAGGGACGTACAGAAGTTAACAGGGAGAATTGCTGCATTGGGGAGATTCATCTCCAAATCCGGGGACAAGTGTTTGCCGTTCTTTAAAACCTTGAAGAAGCTAAAAAACTTTGAATGGACAGAGGAAAGCCAAGAGGCCTTTGAGCAGGTGAAGAAATATATGGCTGAAGCCCCGTTGTTGGCCAAGCCAAATATTGCAGAAATCCTTTATCTCTACTTGGCAATCTCGGATCAAGCTGTGAGCGCTGTGCTTGTGAAGGAGGAAGACAAGGTTCAAAAACTAGTATATTATGTGAGCAAGGTTTTACACGAAGTAGAGTTGAATTACTCCACCATTGAGAAGTTTGCCTTAGCATTGGTGACTGCCTCTAGGAAATTACGGCCCTATTTTCAGGCACATAAGTTTGAGATCCTTATAGGACAGCCACTGAGGAATATTTTGCACAGCCCTAAAGCCAGTGGTAAGCTCATCAAGTGGGCAGTTGAGTTGGGAGAATTTGATGTTAAGTACAAGCCAAGGACGACCATTAAAGCCCTGGCGTTGGCTAACTTCGTGGTTGAATGCACCATTGACAACCAAGAAGTCGGGGGGGGGGGGTAAGAGATAAACAATCATGAACCTATGCTAGCATGGCAAGTTCTAAATCTCAAGATCCACTTTTACTTCACAAGAGATTAACAAATTAGATGTTAGCTACACATCTAAATTCATAAAGCACAACCATACGAGGATATCAGATATACATCACACACAGATCTTTAAAGCATCAAGATACTAAAGCTCCATAAATAAATCCGTTAGAATCCCATGACAACGATTAGTTCATAATCGAACCGCTCGTCATCATGGGATCTGATGAAACCATGATAAAAACAAAGTATGAAAATATACAAATAAATCTAAGTAATTGATATGTTAATGATACAAATTACAAAGGTTGGATGTGTTTACATAGGCTCTATAATTCTTGCCCAGCAAGAAAATACCCAAAATAGAGTTAAAATAGAATTTCTGCAAAATATGTTTCCTAAACTGATTCTGTTTTTAAGGAAAATTCGTAGCTGACTTTTCTTCAGTATTTCTGGACCGTTACAGTAGTAATTGGACCTCTGGACCACTTTAGAATGATAGATAATTCCGTTATCTTCGCGTGGACTGCTTACGGGCCTCAAACGGAGTTGTAGAACTCAAGATATGGCCAAAATAGTAAAAACTGTAATTTTTCAGCACCGTGCGCGTGCAACCTGCGCCCAACAGTCTGTTCTTCGCGCAGATTGCTCCTACCCGGCGCAATTTGCTCGTGGGAATCCTATCCCAAGTTGTAGAAAATCTCCCAGGCTTCGCGTGGGCAGTAAGATCGCTGAAAATGGACTTCTAGAACTCCAGATATGTCCAAAACAGTGTAGACTGCGCAACCGTCTCAGAAATCGGAATTTTAATTAATTTATTCTCCAAAAATGATAGAAGCATCAACCATAATCAACATTCTTGTAAATCTGCACAACTAAGCAAAACACATCAAAACTACCACAAACTTGAGTACAAGACAATCAATTTAAGCCGATTTAGAATGCTCCAAGTGGATATAAAATCCACTTATCACACCCCCAAACTTAAACCGATGCTTGTCCTCAAGCATTAACAATTACACTATCTAACTAACTAGTACCACTTCCGTAGGTGATCACGGTTGCATTTTGGCATATGCAACAAGCCCTTTAAACCCCTAGGCAGCCCTAGTGGACGAGTAAGGTCTCGTGAGGGCCTATAGCGAATGTACCCACAAAATCCATTTAACCTAATGCAATGCATGAATGCAACTAATATGAAAAATGCAATTAATCTAGTACTAATATCCTACCATACCTTCAAATCCTCTCATGTCATATCAACTTAAGAATCAAAGTAAATACGCAATGTCTTGGTGTCGAAAGTGCAAGTATTCACATAGTCTACTCAATGAACATGCATAAGTTCTCACAAGTCCATGTCAAGTGTAAGAATAAGTTAGTAAACATGCTAAGCCTACAAGAGTACATCTTTGAGTCAAAACTCGGGATCTCATACGCAAAAACAAGCAAACACTCACAATCCACTCACAAAAGAATATTCACTCAAGAACAAGGGTAAGTGTATCACTCAATTCCAACAAAATCATAAGCATGCTTGACATTTGGTATCAATCTAACTCTTAACACAACATACATCAATGACGATAATCAAAAGGTCTTTATTTTGGTTGTAACGGGGCTAGGGACAAGGTATGTCAAATAAGCCAAAACAGGTGAAGTGTCAAAAACTAGTAAGTACCATCATAAACCATACATAACACCAAACTTTCCCCCCACACATAATTTTTACTAAAACAAACACTCGACTAGTCGACTGAAATAGGATCACAACAAACACAAACATGCTCTCATAATATATATATATTTCCTTTTTTTTCTCTTCTTTTTTTTTCTTGTCTTTTTTTTTTCTTTTTTTCTCGAGAGCTAAATATATCACAAACAATAATATATATAAACAATAACAATGATCCCACAATTTTATTACATATGCCGACTATCAAGTAAACAAACCCAATTTTCAATATTTCCCCCAAAATTATGACCAACAATACCCTTCCTTGCACACCTTATTACTCCCTTAAGCACTCTACTAGCCTTTGACAATGTGGGTCAAATTAATGTAAGGCTAATACAAGAAAAAGGCCTAGGCAAGTAATGTGGTATGTCACCGAAAAAATAGGATTAAGCTCAACGGGTTAACTAATTGATCATGTAAATATGGTGTGGTAATATGGGAAAATATGTTGTTATTCCTAATTGCCTTTATCATTTTAATCGTCAAATAATGTCATGCGTTTCAAGAAAGACCTCAAACAACTGCTAGCAATGCAAACAATCCGTGGACACTCAAGCAAACGAATAAATTGCAAATATGCAATAAGGCTCAAAAACTCACTTGGTGTAAAAACATACTCAATTCCAAGCAAAAATCTCTCTAATGCACCGACTTGTATTCAAAGCATGCAAACTAAATCATCTTGCACATATTCATGTCCTTCTAATAACTTACAACATTCAATAAGTCTACTAGCTTCAACTCACTAGTGTATGTGTGTGCACAAGAACAAAGCATATCACTTCTCAATCAAAAGCATCAACAACACAAAATTCCTATCAAGCATGGGTGCAAATGCAAACTATTACGAACTCACATGATATACCAACATAAAAATAGAATGTCCTATATGAAACAAACGTAGATAACACGAACATAAATGCATAATTTACTACTATTAATATGCAAAGCATGAAATCCTACATGAACACAATAACTACAACAACAACTACTAATCCCTCAAACCACCCCCAAACTTAAAATATTCAATGTCCTCATTGAATGGAAGTAAATACGAGGGATAACCAACATACCTAATCATCGAAACTTGAAAATTCTTATACAGTATCTCTATATGGCCATTTAATTATCTTTTCCGGAGCTACATCCTTGATAACAAGTTTCAGTCTTCTTCGCTCCTCAAAAGTGTCAGTATTCTCTTCACTACCTGACAAGTTAGCAACAGTAATAATAAGCAAAGCAGATGATTGGCCCGAATATACATACCTTAAGTGATCTGGTGGTTTAAGCTCGAGTTTGGAAGCTTCTTCAACAAGATGATTTTCTACCAAAGACTGATCAAGAATGGAGATAGACGGACTAGGAACGAAAGTGGGTAGTTCACCAACAGAAGTCTTCACAACAGACTTAGGATCAAAAGAACTCTCCTCAAGTTGGATTTCATGCTTAGAACAAATGACCTTCAATTCCTCTAACATCTCATCAGAAGTAAAATTCCTATACAACTCATGAAGATCCTCATTACCCTCAACAAAAACATCTTCCTCAAGAAAAGACTCAATTGCACTATCCTCAAGATTTGACCATGAAACAACCTCATCAATCAGCACCTTAGAATCCCATAGATAAGCCAAGCCTAGCGAGTCACACTCTTCCTCC
This sequence comes from Kitagawia praeruptora, assembly GCA_037693485.1. Classification (NCBI taxonomy): domain Eukaryota; kingdom Viridiplantae; phylum Streptophyta; class Magnoliopsida; order Apiales; family Apiaceae; genus Kitagawia; species Kitagawia praeruptora. Next base: position 135,873,383 of record CM075351.1, on the reverse strand, counting down.
TCATCACTATCCACCACAGGTTCTGATAAAACAGAATGTTCTTTTTCTGTAGGGTCTTGATCTTGAATTTCTTCTTCATTCTCAATTGCTGACTTCTGATCATTCGTGACTTTTCCAGATCTGAGTGTTATGGCATTAACCTGCTCTATGCCATCTTGTTTTCCTGGATTTACCTCTATGGCACTAGGAAGAACTCCTTGTGGTCCGTTGAGAAAGGCACTTGCAATTTGCCCAAACTGATTCTCCAATGTCTTGAGAGATACCGCCTGACTTTTAATCATCAACCTTAATTCATCCAATTCAGATTTTTCATTCAAAGATTGACCATCATCCCCATGAAACTGTTGCTGCTGAAAATCTTGATTGTCGCTCAAGCTGAAATTGGGATGATAGGTGGCTGGAGCTGGTTGCGAAGGTTGCTGGAAGTTGCTCACAAACTGTGCCGATTCAGAAGATATGGCACATTGACTCGTCTCATGTGCGCCCTCACATAGCTCACAAAAACTAGCAACTTGAGACACCCCATGCTTTGACATAAAATCCAATTTCTTATTAAGTGCCTCTAGCTGAGCTGCTAGAGCTGTGACTGTATTAACTTCCAGAATTCCTGATAATTTGCCTTGTGATAATCTCTGAGTTGGATTCAGGTATTCATTCACAACCATCATCTCAATCAACTCATAAGCTTCCTCATAACTCTTAGCCCATAATGCTCCTCCTGAAGCTACATCCACCATCTGTCTCGACTGCCATCCTAACCCATTGTAAAAACAGTTGATTACCATCCAGTTCGGCATACCATGATGAGGGCATGATCTAAGCATATCTGTATAGCGCTCCCAAGCTTCACATAAAGATTCTCCAGATTGCTGTGCAAATTGAGTTAGAGCATTCCTAATAGCTGCTGTTTTAGCCATGGGGAAGAGTTTAATAAGAAACTTCTGAGCAAGATACTCCCACGTAGTAATGGAACCGGCTGGTAGAGAGTGTAACCAACCCTTAGCTTTATCCCTCAAAGAGAATGGGAAAAGTCTCAATTTGACATCATCCTCCGACACACCATTGATCTTGAAGGTGTCGTAGATCTCGATGAAATCCCGGATGTGCATATTAGGATCCTCCGTAGGAGTACCCCCAAACTGAACTGAATTCTGCACCATCTGAATTATGCTAGGCTTGATTTCGAAAGTATTAGCTGCAATTGCTGGCCTGACAATGCTAAATTGGATGTCCTTGATCTTTGGTTGAGAATAATACATCAATGCTTTCGCTACTGCTGCTGGTTCTCCCATTGCTACCTGCAACACATAGAACTAAACAACTATGTAAGAAACAATCCAAGTCAGTGAACTCTAACGACCACTATTGACAAGCACATAAACCAAAAATAAAACACCGATGATCCCCGGCAGCGGTGCCAAAAACTTGTTTGCACTAAATCATGCAAGCGTACGTGGTCACAAGTAATATAGATATAAGTCGAGTTCGTTCCCACAGAGATCTGGTTATGGTTTTAATTGAGTAGATGCACCTATGCAACAATGTATGATTATTATTCACTGCTAAGACAATTAACAAATTTAGGTTTAATAAATTAAATTAACTAAGAAGAAAATAAACAAACTAAGAATTAACTAACTAACAAGAATTGGAATCAAATTACTTCTGCAAGAGAAAACATGGAATCCTAACTTCATTAAATACTTTGCTTAGATCTGACGCCTTTAATCACTATATGCAATGGTTATGATATCTGATCGGACAACACGAAACAAGTACACGCTACCTCTCAGTATACGTATACCAAACTAAACATACATCCACAAAAGAGATAGAAGATGAATAGACACCAATTATGCTTAGACCCTATATGTCTACAGAATTTGAAAACATAACGGTTGAAGATCAAGTTATCCATAATGATCACATAGGGCAATATAAGTATTCTCATCTCATACTACGAATCATGTTGATAAACAATCATGAACCTATGCTAGCATGGCAAGTTCTAAATCTCAATAATATTCGGGTTAATGATGTCCCCTTGAAAGCTCAAAAAGATTTAATTATGTGAAACCCTGCAGGTGGAATTTATTCCGGCATAATTAAATAAAGGTTGAGTGGATAATCAAGGATAAAAGATATTAATTAAATGAATTATCAGTAATTTATTTAATTAATGGGCATGCGCTATTTTAAACATGGGGAATTTAATAAGCAAATAATATTGGAACCCAATTAAATAATTAAGTTGCGGTATTAGGAAAGGTAGTGCAAAATATTAATTCTTTAGTGGATTGAATTAATATTTAATTACATTGGGCTAGGCCCAAGATGTAATTAGAAGGCCTAACCTAATTATCCATGATCCCTATTGTAGCCCTATATATATTCTTATTCTCTTCTTGCTAGGGTTGGGTGAAGAAAAATTTTGTAGCCACCTAGGAGCAAGAAGAGAGGTTAACTTGAGAAGACGAAGGCTACACTTCGCTCAAGGGAATTTGGGAATACAATAGAAGAGCGTGGAATCAACCGTTAACAAGGTGACTTTTGTATTTGTATTCGTTAATTTATTGTATCAAAAATCGCAGGGCCACGATCTGATTGTCCCAACATTAACAAATTAGATGTTAGCTACGCATCTAAATTCATAAAGCACAACCATACGAGGATATCAGATATACATCACACACAGATCTTTAAAGCATCAAGATACTAAAGCTCCATAAATAAATCCGTTAGAATCCCATGACAACGATTAGTTCATAATCGAACCGCTCGTCATCATGGGATCTGATGAAACCATCATAAAAACAAAGTATGAAAATATACAAATAAATCTAAGTAATTGATATGTAATGGTCTTCTCCTAATGATACAAATTACAAAGGTTGTATGTGTTTATATAGGCTCTATAATTCTTTCCCAGCAAGAAAATACCCAAAATAGAGTTAAAATAGAATTTCTGCAAAATACGTTTCCTAAACTGATTCTGTTTTTAAGGAAAATTCGTAGCTGACTTTTCTTCAGTATTTCTGGACCGTTCCAGTAGTAATTGGACCTCTGGACCACTTTAGAATGATAGAGAATTCCGTTATCTTCGCGTGGACTGCTTACGGGCCTCAAACGGAGTTGTAGAACTCAAGATATGGCCAAAATAGTAAAAACTGTAATTTTCAGCACCGTGCGCGTGCAACCTGCGCCCAACAGTCTGTTCTTCGCGCAGATTGCTCCTACCCAGCGCAATTTGCTTGTGGGAATCCTATCCCAAGTTGTAGAAAATCTCCCAGGCTTCGCGTGGGCAGTAAGATCGCTGAAAACGGACTTCTAGAACTCCAGATATGTCCAAAACAGTGTAGACTGCGCAACCGTCTCAGAAATCGGAATTTTAATTAATTTATTCTCCAAAAACGATAGAAGCATCAACCATAATCAACATTCTTGTAAATCTGCACAACTAAGCAAAACACATCAAAACTACCACAAACTTGAGTCCAAGACAATCAATTTAAGCCGATTTAGAATGCTCCAGGTGGATATAAAATCCACTTATCAGTCAAGAATCTTAAAGTTTGTGGAGATTCAATGCTAGTTGTGACCCAAAAATGGAGAGTTTGAGGCAAGGGATGAAACCATGGCCAAGTACTTAAGGCTAGTGTAGGAAGTAATGACATAATTTAATGAGTGCTACATAGAGCACATTCCGAGGCAGTAATGACTCAATTTGATGAGTGTTACATGAGTGTCTAATTTCAAGTTCTGAGAGCCCCTACCATCGACTCAAAGTTGGTCACGCCTATTGGAGTCAGGGAATGTTGGATAGATCCCATAAAAGCACACCTCGAGATCGGTTGGCTCCCGACTAATGCCATGGAGGCACGAAAATTGTCTGTGAGGGCGTTAAGGTATGCACTGATTGAAGGGATACTCTACAAGAAGTCTTTTGTGATTCCATATCTAAAGTGTTTAAGAACCGAGGAGGCCAAATCAGCTGTTGAGGAGGTCCATGAAGGGATTTGTAGACAACACTTGGGGGGCAGGGCACTAGCTCACTAGATAGTTAGACTCAAGTTCTATTAGCCTAAGATGATGGCCGATGCCAAGGACTATGTGAAAAAGTGTGATTGGTGCCTGAAACATGCACCAGTGGTTAGGCGACCACCAGAGATGTTGACATCCATCAGCTCCCCCATTCCTTTTGCTATAAGGGGGATGGATATACTTGGGCCTTTTTCTATGGCCATGGCTCAAAGAAAGTTTACGATTGTAGCCATTGACTACTTCATTAAGTGGATTGAAGCCAAACCTTTGACTAAAATCACAACCAAACATGTTGTGCAGTTCTTGTGGGAGAATGTCATGTGTATGTATGGAATTCCACGAATCCTTGTTACGGACAATGGACGTCAATTTAATAATGAGGAATTCAGAAAGTATTGTGATGAGAATGGAATTAAGCTTCGGTTTACCTTAGTTGCCCACCCTCAAGCTAATGGGCAAGCTGACTTTGCTAATCGAATCATCCATGATGGATTTAAGAAAAGGGTGGAACGCTATAGGAACACTTGCGTGGATGAGTTACTACCCATACTCTAGGCATACCGCACCACCTACAAGGTGACCACTGAAGTGACCCCATTCATGTTAGCTTACGGAGCTGAAGCTATAGTACTCGTGGAAATCATGCATGCATCTTCATGGGTGGAAGCCTTCGAACCTGACACCAATGAAGAAAGAATGAAGCTGGTCCTCGACCTGATAGATGAGTTGAGGGATGAAGCTCATGCTAGGAATGTTAAACATCAGAAGAGAGCTTCCTTCTACTATAACCTAAGGGTGAAAGAGCGGTTCTTCCGATTCTTCCGACAGGGAGACCTAGTACTCAGAAAGAATGAAGCATCTGGAGTTGGATAGAAGGGGAAGCTAGTCCCGAATTGGGAAGGCCTATATCGGGTCAAAGGAACACTGAGACGAATATCGTACAAGTTGGAGACTTTGGAAGGGAACGAGGTGCCTCACACTTGGCACGCATCGAACCTCAAGGTCTATTATGTTTGATTATCCTAAGTAGGACATAGCTAATATTATTAAGAGAATAGAAATAAGGTCGACGAAACCATTTTAGAGTTTGAAAACTCCTAGTAGGAAGTAGAGTATTATGTAAGGGTTGGACCCCTTCCAAGATTTATTTATGCAACTTGGTTTTCAATATTTTCTTTGTTCATCCTTTTTTATGTCTGACATGTATCAATGCATATTTAAAATTACAAGCTTAGAAAGGCCGAATACAGTTGACAAAAATAACGAAGTAAAAGGAAACCAGGAATGACATAAATAAAAGCCTGAAGGCTATAAGTTCAACACAAACTAAAGCAGAAATAAAAACATAAATCAAAAGCCACGCAGGGCTAATAACTAAGTCTCAGCCTCCTTAGAGGAAACCGATCTTTCCTCATCTCCTTGGGTCTTCGAAGCACCAGCAGAAGGAGAAGGAGATGTAGCAGTAGTATCTGAGGCCCTCCGGAGAGAGGAAACCTTAGGATCAAGAATCCTCTCTCTATCCCCCATGCTCTCATCCTCACTCCCCTCAACAGGAGTAGGAACAAGAGGGTGTGGACTCGGGAAGTTGGCAGGAAAAAATAGCCCGGGGTGCTTCTTCAACACAGCCTCTATAGCCTCGTCCCAACCATCTGTATATTGACTAGGAAAAAGAATCCTATCATGCTGCTCCTTCAGGGCCTGAAAGTCACTGGAGTCCATATAAGCATCGATGACCTCCTCCTTCTTTGCCCTTAAGTCTACCAGCTTGGCCTGGGCTGCAGCCAGCTCCTCCTCTTTTCCCTTTAGTTTCTCCTCAGCTTCCTCAGCTCTAATCTTAGTCTTCAGAAACTTAGTCTCAAAAGACTTAGCATGGTTCTTCCAGGACTTGGCCTGGTGGATCATGCTCTAAAAATGAACATTGGCCTGCAAAAGGAGTTATTTTGAAGAATTAACAAAAACTCAAAAGTAAAAAAAAAAAAAGAAAACGAAAGGGTTAGAAGCTCACCGTAGCCAAGGCATGAGTGCCCAAATGCTCAGACTACTCCATGGTACCCCAGATACCAAATCTCTATAATCACGGGGGGTAATGGAGTTGAGCGACCAATCCATGGAATGCTTGGTGGATCCATGGTCCGAAGACTGGACCTTTACTGTAGACCGAAGACTGGACCTTTACTGTAACGGGCCTTTGTCTAAGTCCACAGCAACCACATCTGTCTTTGAAGTATTATGAGGCCGTAAGAAAGCAGGCTCAAGGCCCTGAGTGCGAGGGTCTAAGCCCCTCTTCGCCCTCCTCATGCGGGAAGTTTCCTCCTCCACAGGCTCTATAGCATCCATAATTTTCTTCATAGCTACAAACACGATAACAAAACACGTTGGTATAAATAAGACAAGAAATGAAAAAAAAATCATGAAGGTATAAGAAATTACCCAAATCAAAAACTTTAGAAAGGCCAATGGCCCTTAGAGACTCCTCGTTGATGAGGTCCAAGCATTAAGACTAACCGTTATCCTTGATAAGGAAGTCATAAGCAGCCTGCTCCTCCGTGTTCAAAGTAATTTTGTTTGGGCGGCCATCAACCACCTTGCTAAAAGACTTTCTAAAGAGGGTGCCCCAATCACCCCTTCCTATAGCAAATACATGAATTCTTCTTTCCATTTGGGGTTATTATCTACTACCGAATGACCGTTAAAAATATGGGGAATCATGGGGCGTTGTCTCACATAAACCCATCCCGGTTGAACAGAAGAGTTGTTGTAAAACTAAAAGATCTTCCTAAATAAAGGAACAGAAAGTGGAAATTTGTTTCTAAGACAAAGGACCATGAAACAAAGTATGGACCTCCAAGCATTAGGGGGAAGTTGACATGGGCTAATTTACACACTAGATAATAAGCGGGGAATGAATTCGTGAAAGGGTAACCTAAGCCCAGCTACAACAATGGCGTCCCTAAAAACACAAAGAACGTTGGGCCTCCAATGACAAGGCCTGTCGCCAGGCCCAGCTTTGACAAGCCTGAGGGGAGATCTAACATTATAGGTTTTATTATAATTCCTAATAATATCCTCCTCATGAATTTTATTACAGCAATTGTAGACATCTAATTCAGCTAAGGAGGGATATTCATCCCCACGAACATTGATCATTTAAGTTAAATTCATATAAGAGGATCGAATTTCGATTTCCTTACCTCTTTTTGAAGTGGAGTTCATCTTGGCCAAACGTTGAGCTGCTTTATCCGCCATTAATCTTCAAAGGAGGATTCCTTAAACCCAAAAAATGAGAGGTAGAAGATGAAGATGAAGATGCAAGAACAAGCCCATAATCTGGTGAAGTTTTGCCGGAAAAAGGCAAAGAAAATCCTTGAAAGAATGCCGAAAATCGCCTTAACTTAGAGAGATTTGAGAGAAATTTAGAAAGAAAGGTGTGAGTGATTAGAGTGAAATGAGAAGTGAAATCTCATTTCTCTCTTTTATAGATATTTCTTGGCCAAGCATCGGTTTAAGTTTGGAAGTGGTACTAGTTAGTTGTATATAATTTATTTGTTTATGCTTGAGGACAAGCATCGGTTTAAGTTTGGGGGTGTGATAATTGGATTTTATATCCACTTGGAGCGTTCCATATCGGCTTAAATTGATTCACTTGGCCTCAAGTTTGTTGTAGTTTTGATGTGTTTTGTTTAAGGGTGCAGGTTTGCAAAAATGTCGATTAGAATTGGTGCTTTTGTCAAATTTGGACTCGAATTTGAGTATTTGAAGGAAGAATGGAAGCTTGCTTTAAGCTATCATGAAGATCTTAAGTCAAGGGAATTGAAGTTGGAAGCATTTGCAAAAAGAAACGAAAGAAGCGGAGGCAAAATGAAGAAGAAAAGAAAGAAAAAACAGAAAATAAGCCAAGTTCCTAAGCCTCGGCTTAGCAGGGGTATGCTACGGCTTAGTAAGTAGCTGGTATGCCGCCGCTTAGCAGGAGTATGTCGCGGCCTAGCAAACATTCTGGAAAATCTGATTTTTGGCCTAAAAATTTTGTACTTCTTTCCTGTTTTGAATTTAATATGTAATTTTGGTATTTTCTTGTTGGTCAAGACTTCTAGGGCCTATTTAAACACATTGTATCATTCTAATTCAGATTATTAGAGATCATAACATAGAATTGCAAGGGCGAAAAGCGAAGAAAGATTCAAAGCTCGTGACAAGCACGGATCTAGATCTACTTCATCTTTTGTATTCTTTTCTTAGGCGTTACTCTAGATTATAGATTTGTTTTCACAACTCTTCGTTCTATTAATATTACTACTTTTATTCATACTTTGTTTTACATCATGTTTTCATCAAATCCCATGGTGATGAACGGTTCGATTATGAACTAATCGTTGTCATGGGATTCTAATGGATTTATCTATGTAGTTTAGTAGTTTGATTGCTTTAAAGATTTATGTGTGGTGAATTCTTGATATCCTCGTATGGTTGTGCTTCATGTGTTTAGATGCGTAGCTAACATCTAATTTGTTAATCTCTTGTGAAACGAGAGTGGATCTTGAGATTTAGAACTTGCCATGCTAGCATAGGATTATGTATGCATGACAGCATGATTTGTAGCGTAAATGGAGTTATATTATGTTAAATATAATTGATGTAAATAATAATCAGTGTTTAAGTGTTACAGTGAAATATCAGAGTTTAGCTGGAAGCAGTCAGAGTTTAGTTAAACGCTGACAGTTGGAAGCTCGACAGAGTTTGTTAAACTCTATCTGGAGGAAACGTCTACAGGTCAACAGAGTTTGAAGAATACTTGAAGATAATTAAGGAAGCAATATCTTTGAAGATTGGATAGCTGTCAAAGAGATTGTGTTGACTAAGGAGACGTGTAACAATCGTAATTGATATCAATTTTATAGCTAATTTATAGGAATATCAATTATCGATTGTATAGCAGCTATATATCTTATAAATACAGTTAGGTTAACCCTAGAAGGGTATCGAGTAATGAATTATCATTCATTGTAACCTAAGCAGCTCTCTGTGATATTTTACATCACTGAGAGAGGAATTATTAATTACAAATAGTTTTTAATTGTTAAAACGTGTGTTCTTGTTAATCTCTCATACAAATCTTGATTATAATTATGTATTCGGCCTAACAAGTGGTATCAGAGCCAATCTGTTACTCTATACAGTTTAAGATCCACACACAACTATAATCATGACAGAGATTCCTCCTCTATCAGGTTCAAGTTCTGAGAAGACTCCAACAACAGTGAGTCGTTATGAGACAATTAGGGTTCCTATTCTCAGGCCAACAGATTATGCAATCTGGAAAGTGAAGATGACTATGTTTCTGGAGGCTACAGATCCAGAATATCTTGACAGAAATTATGAAGGTCCTCATAAGCCTATAAAGCTATCTATAGCTACTTCTGGTCAAGAAGCTAAGACAGTTCTAAAGGAAAAAAAAGATCTGACTCCTGAGGATATTTCATCTATTGCTAAGAATGCAAAGGTAAGGCATCTACTTCATAGTGCCTTAGACAATGTTATCTCTAACAAAGTGATTAATTGCACAACTACAAAAGAAATCTGGGATGCTCTTGAAGTTAGATGTCAAGGAACTGCTGCTATCAAGAAGAATAGAAGGAACATACTCACACAGGAGTATGAGCACTTTGAGGCTAAATCTGAAGAAACCATGACAGAAATATTTGACAGATTCTGTAAACTGCTCAATGATTTGTCATTGGTTAATAAAGAGTATGATCTAGAAGACTCAAATCTCAAATTTCTTCTTGCCTTACCTGAAAAGTGGGATGTGAAAACAACCACTATTAGAGACAATTATGATCTTGTTGATACTGAGATTGATGAAATCTATGGGCTGATCAAAACTCATGAATTGGAAATGGAGCAGAGAAACAGGAGATCAAGCAAGAAGGCAAAGTCTGTTGCTCTTAAGGTTAAAGAGAAACCCTTGAAGAAGGAAGCATCAAGGAAGAAAGCTAAGGGAAAGGCTTTAGTCATACATTCTGAAAGTGAGTCATCATACTCTGATGTTGATTCAAACACTGATGAATCATCTGATTCTGAGGATGATGAAGAAGAAATGAGGAAAATGGTTGTCTTGATGGTGAAGACTTTCAAGAAGATGGGTTTCAAGAACTTTAAGAAGGGAAACTGGTTCTCTAAAGGTTCAAATTCAGACAAGAAGAGTTTCAGAAAGTCTGAGAGACAGGAGACTAAATCTGGGAAGAAGCACAAGTCTGAGATTCAATGCTACAAGTGTAAGGAGATGGGTCACTATGCTCCTGAGTGCAAGAAGGGTAAAACTGGAAAAGCACTTATCACAAAAGGCAGAGACTGGGTAGACACTTCAGACTCAGATGAGGATGTCAACTATGCTCTCATGGCTTCTATTGAGAATGTTTCTGCAGATTCTGAAAAAAAGGTACCTCTAACTACCTATGCTTATAATACTGATAATATAACTGAATTGAGAATTTATCTTAAGGCATTGAATATCATTTATAGGGATCAGACTTTAGAGAATGAGAGAATCAAATCTAAAAATTCTGAACTTAAAGAGAGAAATAAAATTGCTGAAGAGAAACTTGAAAACATGCAACAGGTTCAGAAAGAAAGAGATGATGCTGTTTATCTAGAACAGGAGTTGCTAGGAAGATATAAGCAACTAGAATCTGAGTTGGAGAAGGCAAATCATATAATTAAGACTTGGACTCATTCTGGAAAAGACACTAATGAGGTTTTTCAGTCAGACACAGTTGGTTTAGGTTACTTTGAGGGAGATGAACTTAGGTTTCAAAATCAAGTCAAAATAAGAACACATCTTCCATCTACAAAATTTGTTCATGGAACAAATGAACCTAAGTCTGAAGCTGAAAAAGGAGCTATTAAGAAAGAACCAGTAAAAACTAGTGTTAAACAGGTTAATATTGGTTCAATGACAGATAAACAACTCAAGCATAAGCTTAAGGAGTTAAAAATCTGTTAAGAAATAGAAAGTGTCTAGGAAGAATAGAAATGGTAAAGTAGGCATTACTCAAGGTAATTATCCAATGCTTGCTACTTTTGCTCCAAGAAAGACATGTCATAACTGTGGTAGCACTAATCATCTTGCTAGTTTCTTCAAAAAGAATAAAAACATTAATTCTTTACCCTCTAAGTCTGAAGTAAAGAAAAATAATGTTAGAACTAGACCACAGACATTATGCAAACATTGTGGAAGTACTTGGCATTTTATGTATACTTGCAGGGATTATCATGCTATTTATCATAATTACTATAAACTTAAGCCCAATTTGAAATGGGTTAAGGTTAATTCTACAAGTGTAAACTCTGATAATGTGAATTCCGTTGCTAAAGCTAACAAAGTTAAGAAAACCAAAGGATCCAAGCAAGTCTGGATCCTTAAATCTAATCATCAGTGAATGTTTGTGATTGCAGGGCATCAGGGAGAGTACCCTATTCGTGGACAGTGGATGTTCAGGAAATATGACTGGAAATAAAGCCCTGCTATCAGAGTATGTGGAGAAGGCTGGCCCAAAAGTTTCCTATGGTGATGGCAACATAGGACGTACTCTAGGATATGGCAATATCAATCTTGGAAGTGTCATCATCACAAATGTAGCTCTGGTTCCAGGACTCAAGCATGATCTGCTATCTGTGAGTCAAATCTGTGACAGAGGATATCACGTAGATTTTCAGCCTGAATACTGTGAAATCATCAGTAAATCTACAGGGAAAGTTGTTCTCGTTGGACACAGGCGCAATAATATCTATGAAATAAGTTTCTCAACAAACTCTGATGGAAAATCTGTGTGCATGTCTACAAGAATGTCTAGTGAAGAGAGTTGGAAGTGGCATAAGAAACTCTCTCATCTGAATCTGAAAACATTAACGAGTTGATAAGAAAGGATCTTGTAAGAGGACTTCAAAAGTCTTTATTAAATGTTGATGGCCTATGTGATTCCTCTCAAAAGGCCAAACATAGGAAGTCATCTTTCAAGAGCAAGTCTGAATCTTCAATTGTTGATCCTTATCATCTTCTGCATGTTGATCTCTTTGGACCAGTCAATGTCTTGTCAATTGAAAGAAAGAAATATGCTCTAGTCATTGTTGATGAACACACCAGATACACTTAGGTGTATTTTCTATCAAAGAAGGATGAAACTGCATTAACTCTGATGGAGCATGTGAAGCTACTGGACAAAGGATCAAAACACAAAGTCAAGATAATCAGGAGTGATAATGGAACTGAATTCAGGAATGCAACAATGGAAGAATTCTGCAAGAACAGAGGAGTCAAGCAAGAGTTTTCTCCACCTGGTACACCACAGCAAAATGGTGTAGTTGAAAGGAAGAACAGAACCTTAATAAAAGCTGCCAGAACTATGCTAGATGAACCAAAATTGCCAACCTATTTCTGGGTAGAAGCTGTTCAAACTGCTTGTTTTACTCAGAATGCTACTCTGATCCACAAGCATGGAAAAACACCATATGAGATGGTGAGGGAAAAGAAGCCAAACCTGAAATATTTTCATATTTTTGGGTGCAAATGCTTTGTGCTGAAAACTCATCCTGAACAGTTGACAAAATTTAAGTTAAAAGTTGATGAAGGTGTTTTTGTTGGCTATCCGCTGTCAACTAAGGCATTCAGAGTTATAATCTGAGAACCAAGGTGATCATGGAGTCAATTCATGTGTCATTTGATGACAAGAAAATAAATGGACTTGAAGATGTAGATGAACATGATCAACTGTGCTTTGAAAATGAAGACTTAATCTCTGATGAAGTAAACTCTGATGAGGCTGAACTGACAAACTCTGATGAGGCAAACTCTGAACCTCTACTGGTAAACACTGAAGAAACTTCTCAGATACAAACAAGGGGAGAACCAGTTGAGGGGGAGCATGAAGAATCACTTCAAAATGATGACTCAAATACTGATAATGAGTCAGCTGAAAAATCTGGATCAAACTCTGATGATTCAAACTCTGAGCAGTCAAATTCAGGGGGAGCCTCTGAGAATGAAGAAGAGCAACAAGAAAATCAGGAGAGCATGGATCAAGGGGGAGGATCAAATTTTGAGAGAAGCCATTTGCCTTCAGCTAGGAAATGGACCAAATCTCATACACCTGATTTGATTATTGGTGATCCAGATGCAAGAGTAAGGACAAGGAGTGCTACAACAAATGAATGGTTGTTTCATGCATTTTTGTCTCAATCTGAACCAAAGAAGGTACAAGAAGCTCTTCAAGATGCTGACTGGATAACAACAATGTAGGAGGAGTTGAATGAATTTGAAAGGAATGAGGTTTGGACCCTTGTACCACGACCAAAGAATAGATCTGTTGTTGGTACTAAATGGGTCTTCAGAAACAAAACTGATAGTGAGGGAATTGTTACAAGGAACAAGGCAAGACTTGTGGCAAAAGGCTATTCACAGCAAGAAGGAATAGACTATGATGAAACTTTTGCTCCAGTTGCAAGATTGGAGGCAATAAGAATTTTTCTAGCATATGCCTCTCACAAGAAGTTCAAGGTATTTCAGATGGATGTGAAAAGTGCCTTTCTGAATGGGAAACTTGAAGAAGAAGTGTTTGTTGAACAACGACCAGGATTTGTGGATCCCAAATATCCAGATTATGTCTACAGGCTAGATAAGGCACTCTATGGACTTAAGCAGGCACCAAGAGCATGGTATGAAACTCTGGCTCAATTTCTTCTAGAAAGTGGGTTCAATAGAGGTACAATTAATAAAACCCTGTTCTACTTTAAATCTGGTAGTGACTTGCTTGTAGTTCAAATATATGTTGATGACATAATTTTTGGCTCTACTAATGATAAACTCTATACAAAGTTTGCCAAGCTCATGCAGTCCATGTATCAAATGAGTATGATGGGAGAGCTTAGTTATTTTCTAGGCCTACAGGTGAAGCAAAAAAATGATGGTATTTTCATAAATCAAGCAAAATATACCAGAAATCTTCTCAAGAAATTTGGTATGCTTGACTGCTCATCTGCATCAACTCCCATGGCAACAGCAACAAAATTAGAAAAAGATACAGGAGCTTCCGTAGATATGACAAGCTACAGAGGCATGATAGGGTCTCTTCTTTATCTGACAACAAGTAGACCTGATATCATGTATGCAACATGTCTCTATGCAAGGTTTCAGGCAGACCCCAGAGAACCACATCTAACAGCTGTGAAGAAAATTTTCAAGTATGTCAAGGGCACCATTAACTTAGGTCTGTGGTATCCTAGAGAATCAGATTTTAAGCTACTTGGTTACGCTGATGTAGACTTTGCAGGCTGTAAAATAGACAGGAAAAGCACCAGTGGAAGTTGTCAATTTCTGGGTGACAGACTTGTTTCTTGGTACAGCAAGAAACAGAAATCAATTTCTACATCTACAGCTGAAACAGAGTATATTGCAGCTGGTAGCTGTTGTACACAGATTCTATGGATGAAGAATCAATTGCTGGATTATGAATTGAGGTACAATAAAATTCCTATTTACTGTGATAATCAAAGTGCTATTGCTATGACAGGTAATCCAGTACAGCATTCAATGACCAAGCACATCAGCATAAGGTACCACTTTATCAGAGAACATGTAGAGGAAGGAAACATTGAGCTTCATTTTGTGTCTACAGAACAACAGCTTGCAGATATCTTCACCAAATTATTGAGTGAAGCTACATTTACAAGACTGGTAAATGAACTAGGAATGATCTCTGGTTTTGACTAGAGATTATGGTTAGACTCAAAATTACTTATGTAATATATTGGTCATGTTTTTATGATTATGTTAACTGCGCTATGTGAACTCTGTTGTTAAACTCTGCTATGCAAACTCTGTTCGTATATTGTTAAACTCTGTTAGCATGTTCTGTAGGTCATACAATGTTGACATGTTGGATACACACTGATAAACTCTGATAATGTTATTGTCTGATATGAACATCGATGAAGAAATCTGTATGAAGCATGATTCTCAGTAATTAATCATGAATCTTTCTAAGTTATTTGTGATCTAATCTTAGACTGTGCAGAAAATTAACACAGCATGATATTGTTTCATATTTATAGCATCTCTTAGTTTATTTATCCTAAACTCTGAGTCTGTAAATACTGTGTGCATTGCCTCTCATGAATAACTTCTGATGTTGATGACTTCTAAACTCTGTTAGTTAAATTATGTTTTAGTTAGATGCTATAATTAGTAAACCCCCAAAGAAATTGTATATAGGATGCTAGAATTTCTTTCTGATTATGTTGTTCTAGGAAGATCCACGAACTTGCTGGTAAAAAGTAAGGGCTAAAATTCTCTAATTTTTGGTTACTAATCAAAGACTAGGAAGAACCAGGAACTTATCAAAAGATAAGGGCTAAAATTCTCTAATTTTTGGTGACTAGTCAAAGACTAGGAAGATCCAGGAACTTATCAAAAGATAACGGCTAAAATTATAGGATTTTTGGTGACTGGTCAGAGATTAGGAAGACCCAAGAACTTATCAGAATGATAAGGGCTAAAATTATAGGATTTTTGGTGACTAGTTACAACCTCTATTTATAAAAAAAAAATAGTTAGAAAGGGGGTATAAGTTAGTTCAGAGTTACTGTATATCATATTCAACAGAGTTTAGCATTTATCATACATTCAGTGTTTACTATGAGAGTTTGTGCATCCAGTGTTTACATATTTTATTTTATGGATTTTATGAAATATTAGATGCTCTAAAAATTGGATTAGTAAACTCTGCTATATATACACACACATATATTCACACCTGTGCAGTTTTTGAAAGGGTTACGGTAATGAAGTTGGAGAATTGATAAACGCATATGAATTTTGTCTAATACTCTAAGGTATATTTTATTTCAGAAAATTTCTGTACTTGGAGTAAAAAGTGTTAATTGCCAACTGATGAATTTTGTCTAATACTCTAAGGTATATTTTGGATTATTTTCACTGATGTTAAAAAGACTTTTAACATCGGTTTTATTTTAATCGATGTTAAAGACTGTGATGTCTATTAACAGATTTTTAGTAGTGAGTATTAGAGTGTAAAGTGTATTGGTAATAGGAGAGAGAGTAATAGTAATTATTGCTATAATTACTGAGCATGCAAAGCTGTTCCATTAGATATGTGCCGCCACTACACCATAACAGCCTATTACAACTTAAAATTTGTGTTGCATCAGGGGTCAAATATGTTGCAGTAGGCCCAAAAAAGGGCTAAGGTAACATTGTTTTTAAGATAGTTTGTTCAAGGTTGCCCTAGGGTATCTAAGGTAACATTTTTATCGGATGCCATTTTATGTTGCACTAGAGTGCTATAGCAACACAAATTTGATCTATAACAACATAAAATATATGTTACCTTTGGTGTATCAATTTTTTTAAAAATCGGGCCCCACTGTGGGTCCCATGATCTGTGCCAACATAAAAGATATGTTACCTTTGGTGTATTAATTTTTTTAAAAAGTGGAGCCCACTATGGGGCCCACCACATGACCCACTATGGGACCCACTTTTGTTGGCACCCTAATGCAACATATTAGCTGCCTAATACAACATTTTACCAAGAAAAATTTAAAAAGCTACTGTAATATGTAATAAATCCAAAAATAACATGTTCATTCTTAAAAACCATTCCAAACATTACATCCATAAACCAACTCCTAAACACCATCAGTTACCAACAACTTAAATCATTCCAAATATTACATAATAGAAAAAATAAGGAGCAATCAAAAGCCATACACAATGCCTTCATTAAATTAAAATGACTAATAACTAATTTAAAATTTTCTATTCTTGCAACAGATATAACCAAATCTCATTTACTTAGGTCAATTCTGAACCAATCTGTAAGATCAATCTCTCCTCTTCGATGCACCTACAGCAGGAAACATTCACAATTAGGCCAACTGATTAAGGTGGGACAAGTAACAATATCATTGAAGTTTCTTACAAAAGTATTTGAATCTACTTGTTGGCAGGAAAGAATAGCTTTGTTAAATTTCCATCTGCAGTGATAGACTTAAACAGGTGCTTGATAACTTAAATAGGTGCTTGATAACTGAATTCTTTAGAAGTTCTGACAATGCGAATCTCACCTAAACTCTCCAAAGGCTTCTGTAATTGCGCTAGTTTCTATCCCACCTATGCATGTCAAAAAAAGAAGATTATAAAAGATTCTGAACATTTATAAGAAACGACATTACAAACATTTTTCACTTGGTATCACCTCAATTGATATACTTACAAGTAAATCAAATAAAGCAGAACAGGTTAATAACGTGGTGGATTAACCAATTATACTAATAAGATCAAGAGGACCATGACACGTGATATTGTTTTAATTTATAAACATGAGTATAAAGCTTAAAGAGATATCCAGTCACATAAAACAGATCAATACAGTTTGTTGATCCCTTAAGATATCCAATGGCTAGAACGTAGGTCTTAAGGAGGCTGAGACACATCTTTCTATCTTATTTGCAACAGTTGAGTTTTAAGCATAATGTATTGGTGAGGCTATATAAAGCTGTATCACAAAGTCTGAACCAAAACAGGGAGTTTAATTGACATTATTTTAAGTTGCTAAAGCCTGTGGGAAAGGAAAGTAAAATTGGATGAAGTACTAGGTACTTAGGCATTGGTGCATATAATTGAAAAAGATGATAGCACTTCTGGACTCTGAAACAAAAACATTAGAGCACGACATGAAATCCTGGTGATATACTTAAAAGTAATTTCTTTACAAGAGAAGAAAGAATGATTTGCGAGTCTCACCCGACGAAAACATAAAAACACCTGCATGCTAGCAAAGGAGGCAGCCAAAACAGTGAACAGAGGTGAAAAGGGCATCACAAGTTTTACAGCCTTAGGAAATTTGCTATGCATACAAGAGCCTAACAGAATCGGCAAAACTACCACCTGCAATGAAATTCCAACCAATTTATATAGAAGGGGCAGAAAAGCGCTCAAATGGTTAGGAGAGATTTGCTTTACCTGCAAGGTGCTGACGGAAAGTTTAAGTGCATCTACAGGAACTAGTAAATTTATACACAGAAATAACATGGGAAATATGATTTAAATTGATGTTAAAGCATACATTGGCAACAAGCTTCACAACTGTTAGAGCTTACAAGAACGATACATGCGTATATGTTGCTTCAGCTTGATGTAGACTAATTAATAGACTAACAGTAGTTGTGCTTAATGTAAGCCAAAGTAAAGGCCGTGCTGCGTCATTAATACAAACTTATCAAAATAACAAAAGAAACACAAAAACTTCTTGCAAAGAAAACACATTTCTCTAGGATCGTGTCCCACCTACACATGGTAACTGGTTGCGTGTATCAATGTTAAAACGATTGGTTTTTATTTTTATTTACATATCTAATCATTTCACTTAAACGGTTCATATTCACTCACCCACTTACACACTCACTCACAGTTATTTTTCACACAACCATTCAGTTACTTCGATATTTTACTTGGGCATTTTTGCAAACACCTTTCCTACATATCATTTTCTTTCATATTTTCTTCTAACATCAATTCTAATGGCCACCAAAGCTTTTATTGCTCAAGGGTTATTGTTTGTTTCCAATAATTATGCAGCTCCATTGAACAATGAAAACGTTCCATAGGCGTTTCATCTGATTCAAAACTTCTTGAGAGATTCAGAAATAGGTCAAGCTCTAGTTGAACCACCAACATTTTCTGCCACGTAGATTGCTACTTTCTGGCAGAACTCTGCTTATGATGATGGAGGAGAGAATGGGACTCCGTCTATTGTTTTCACCTATGAGGAGTCAGAGTATGTGATTACTCCAACTACTGTTAGAGAAACCATGGGGTTTGATGCACACTCCTCATACAGTGTTGTTGGTGAGAAACATCTAGGAGAGATGTTGCAGCAAATTGGGTAATCAGGGTCTTTAGCCAAACTTGGATCAGTGAAGAGGCCACAATTGAGGAAGGAGTGGAGTTTCTTCTTCGATTGTATAACAAGGGCCTTTGGCAAGAAAGTCAAGAACTGGGATGCTATTCCTACTGATAGTCTACAAAGTGGGTATTCTCTTCTCTATGGCAGTAATTTCGATTTTGGCAGACTTGTTTTAATGAACTTAGGTGATAGATTGTCAGAGTCTACTACTGTCTACTTTGCTATATTCTGTCAATTATTGGTTATTGCTTGTGTGCCTGGTATTACAATTGCTGAGAATGAAGTGATTCAGCCTTTTCAAGTCAATAAGAGAATATTCTCTGATTTGACTAACAAGGATGCAACCAAGGCAGTGCCTGATTTGTTTTTGCCTCTTCCCCTTCAAAACTTTCTCAATCAACCCCAAGAACCATAACAGCCTCAGCAACCATCTACAAACACTGACCCTCAATAACCTGTAAACATCGAACAAAATCCAAACACTGCACCACATCAACCTACAAATATTCCCACTCAAACTCAACCACAAACTTAACCTCCACCCACTTCAATTGAAATTCATAATGAACCAAACACTGAACCTCCAGCAACCACTCAACCTCAACCTACTCAGACTAAACCAAAATGTGGAGGTAGAACAAAGCATCCAGCACATAATTCAAGGCATAGCTCTGCCAGGGCTAAGAGAGCTAGAAAGAAAAGAAAAGAAAGAGCAAACAGATCTCCATCACCTTCTGTTGTAGAAGAAGATTCAACTGAAGAAGAAGAGGCGGTTGAGGTGCCTCAAGCTAAAAGGAGAAGATTGATAATTGCTGAATCTGATGAAGAAGAGAATGTTGAAGCTCCAGAGGTGCTTTCTAAAGAAATACCTATTGTTGAGGTACATACTGCAGAGGAAGCTATTCATACACCTGCAAATGTACAAATGGATGAGACAAACAGAGATGGTTTTGCTGATATGGATGATTTTGTTGAAACGTTCATACCATTCTCTGATCCTATTAATGTTTCTATCACACCTATCATTGCTAATTCTGAAAAACTGGTGCAGCAGATCAGCCTACTGTGGTGCTTGACTCAACAGTAGCACTCATGCTGAGTTATTCTCTGATGCTCACTAAACTATTGAAAAAGGTGAAGAAGTTGAACAAGGTGATATTGCAAAGTCTGATGAACCTAGAGAACAACCTGTAGAGAATGTAGTTGATGAAACTGCAGAGAATGTTGTTGAAGCTGAAATCACTACTAAAAATCTGTTAATAGACATCACGGTCTTTAACATCGATTAAAATAAAACCAATGTTAAAAATCAAATTAACATCGATCGTTTTAAAACCGATGTCTTTTAAACATTCAGACATCACTTCAGTTATCAACCGATGTTTAAACGTTTCCTTAAAAATATTTAGACATCACTTCATTTATCAACCGATATCTAAATTCTCTCCTTAAAAAAATGAACGCGCGCTCTCAAATATTTCCCCCTTAGTTTTATTTCCCCCCTTTAGGGGTCATTTGTTAAATCTGGACAGTTGTTTCTGAATGACTACATTTCTGGATGATCTGGATGAGAGGCTAATTTGGATTTCTGAATGAATGATGTTGTTTGTAAATAATTATCCAAATTATCTGGATGATGACAATTTCTTATAAAAATTAATTTTATTTGATAAAAATTATATTTTAGCAAGATGTTTTTAAATGACAATTTATGCTCTCTCAATCATATATAAAAAAACCAAGAATGTCAACGTCAATAATAAATCTTATTGCAAAAACAAAATTATCAGAAAACATTATATTAGTAAGAGAAAAATTTTCCTATAGTTAACTATAGATAATTACCTATAGTTACATGCATTTTGAGTATAAAAGGTTGATGGCATTTTTGTAATAATCAAATCCACCCCCATGTATTTACAAAAATAGCCTTTCAATTGTATTATAATATGTCTTAACTATAGGTAATTACCTATAGTTAACTATAGGATCATTAAACCCAATTAGTAATGCTTATACATAGGCCATGTCTACTTGACAATGAATTTATAGTTATCATTTTTTTCTCATCTCTCCTACTACTCTTTTTACATGTCATCTCAACACAATTTTTAATGCTTGTGGTCCTTGTACTAGAGAAGCAGTTTATAATTTTTTAACATATGTGAATCATAATAATATAGTTAAGAAGTAGTCTGCTATAACAGGTCAGGATAGCTGCGGGTTACCTTAGAAGCGGGAGAGTTTTCTGGACGAATGAGAGAAAAACATTAGAATGTGTCGTCCAGCACTTTTTTTTTCTATCGTCCAGATTTTTTTTCTCTCGCCCAGCCCAAAACAAATTTAAACAAATGATCTTAATAGGCTTCTTCTGAACAAGCCCATAAAATATCTCATTAAGCTGTTGTCAAATGACCCCTTAGTGTTTTATTTGCCCGCTTAACCAAATTATGTTTCACCCTTAACCAAATTTTTTGTATTCCCCCCTTTTCTAATACAGTATCATTCTGATAAATTAAATAAAAACAAATTAAACCTAAAAACTAACTCCCATATTCTCTCTCGACTCTCACCTCTCTCTCCACTCACCTCTCTCTCCACTCTCACCTCTCTCTCGACTATCACCTCTCTCTCCACTCTCACCAGCTGTCTCTCCTCTCTCCTGACTCTCCCGACTCTCTCTCCACTCTCAATCAAAGAAGCTCAGTTCGAAGAAGCTTTAAAGCTCAATAGGTTTGTTTAAAGCTCGAATTGGTAAGCTCAATAGATTTGTTTATAGATTTGTATGTATGTTATTCATTTCAAAGCATGCTTTTAAAATCAATTGGGGGTTGTTAAAAATCAAAACCCTGATTTTTATAATTAGGGGTTTTGTTTTTAATCATTTAGTATTTACATAAGGTATGGAAAACTAAATTAGGGGAGTTACAAACCGATTTTCTAAGGATAATGTTATTGGTGAAGGTGGCTAAGGAGTTGTTTATAGAGGTCGTTTGGTTAATGAGAGCTCGGTGACAATTAAAAAACTCTTCAACAACTTGTATTTATATGTTTAATATGTTTTTACCAGCTTCACAACTTTGTTTATTGGTGTATATTGTTTCCTTTGGTTATCTCATTAAGTATGTTTAATATGGTGTACTTAACTTCAGTTATTATAAAAAATTTAATCTGAGGCTTTACATGATGAGAATTTGCTCGTACATTACTCTGTTCTCTTGATTCAGGGAAGGCTATGAACTAGAGCTTGGTGTTGTTATAATAAGTTCTCACATATATGCTATTCCATACTCTGGAAAATAAGATTGGTTGTTGGTTATTGGGTGTTATAGGAGCCACTAATGCACTTAAAGAGGTATGCTAATACAAGTATACTACTATGCGGTATGTTAATATTTTGCAATCTCGATTAGTAATTTGAAAACTAAAATTTTGACAACATTGGTTATTAAGATGATTCATGGACCATAGTTACATATTCTTCATGCTAGTTGTATCTAGATATTTTTGTGTTCTAATTCTTTGTAAAGATATCTTAAAGTTATTTGATTTTATCCCTATATAATATCCAGTACTGGCAGTTCTACCTTGTGATGTATATACATATCTATGATAATCCTTTTGAGCTTGTGATACCCTTATAAAAAATTTAGAAGTCCTTCAGTATCAAAATCATTCTACATCTATCTTGGTAGAGGGATTGTCGTCAGTGGGAGTCTGGGAGATCTATTTCGTTTTGAGTACATTTTGTTCCAATACCCTAAGTTGCACATTTTTCTCTGGACTTTAACGAAGCTGTTCCTTGTTGTAATTTCTTTTACCAACAGCTTCAGAAGCTTGTTGTAGAAAATGTCCTTGCTTTCAACGAGGGCTTTTGGATAAGACTTGCAGCTAGAAGTGATACATGCAAATCCGAGGATGATAAGGCGTTGCTTCTGATGATTTATTTTGTTCATTTATATACCTATGAGCGTTACACGTGCGTCCTTCTAGAGTAACTTTTTCATCTTCTTGCTTTTGCAGAAGGATTACGAAGAATTGGCTTCGTCAGTAATGAGCATTGTAGAACTCATTGTTCACAAGACAAAGGTATTATTTTATGTTCTTGCTGTAAAAAGGACATCTGCCTGCACAATATTAGAATATCTACTAGATTCCTTCCTTACAAAAAGAATAATATTGTATTTTACTAGATTTGATGCAGTCCTGGGTGATAATTGTTGCCTTACTCTTTATTTATTATAGTTTACAGCCTTTTTTCTGCAGTGATTTTACCAGATTAAACTACAAACTATCTCATCTTCTGGCTCTACGTGTATTGGCTACTGATTGGAAAAAAGAAGGCCTCAGTGCTACTACTAAGGATAGTAAAAACTTCATAGATGGAATGTTGGCAATAATTGTTGACCACGGCCTACGTGTTGAGAGTGAAACTGAGGCAAAAGTCGTGCAACGTCGAGTTCTGAACATGGGTACTTTTTTTTATTTAAGTAGTGGTACAGAATACTCTTAGGTTTTCGGTGATATCTTGTAAAAGTCGCAAACCTAGCTGCCCATGCATGTGGTTTTAATCACAGTATATCTGCAAGAGGCAGTTTGATTAAAATTACTGTCTATCTAGTGACAGAGATATTTGTTAATAGATATCCTTGACATGCCTTTATACTTCTTAGGCTCGTAGCACCATTTAGTTAATGGCAGTATCATACTGAACTTCAAGATAATAGTCTGTTATCTTCCGAAAGATGTGTAGATATTGCCTAAAAATATAGTACTTGTTCCATTGCAAAATATTATAAAGTAAAAAAAAAAGATGGAAAGTGGTTGTTATCTTGAAGTAATGGAGTAAATAGGAACACTATGTATTTTGATCGCAAGATAGTGAAAACAAGAAAGGATGATTTGAGGGGGTAACGAGTTTTTGGTCCTCAACTATAAGACACATTACTTCATGTTGCAATGACGTACTGGGTATTGGCCTGATAAACTATGTATGAAGTTTATATGTGGAGAGTTGTTTATTTTGATTGTTTACTTATATGCTATATGATTTCAGAAATAATATTACTTTGGTGTCTAATGTTAATATTAGTGTTGCAGGATGGCCTTTACTTGTATGTTTGTTGTGCCCTAGTTCCGTTATACTGTGAACATCTTCTGCGGTCACAGTTAATCTTTCTGAGATTCTAATTTTTATTGTTATTGAAGCTTGACTAATTTGTTTTAGTTGCATACAAATCCTGCTAAGTTTGATTGCTACAATGGATCAGTTGTAGGCTGCAGCCTGAGGCACCTAAAACTGTTGCATGTTCTTAACATACATTATCTTTTTCCCCTTTGCAGAGTTTATTAGCACACCTTTGAGATTTAATTGTCTTGTTAACTTACTCTAATTTATTGCAGGAGAAAAAAGAACTGAGAGAATCAGTTCCGAAATTGTATACTGGTCAACTTAATAAGTTGAACCATGTAGTGGAGACTAAGCAGAAGGAACTAGCAGTGCTTAATAGAATATCTGCTGAACAGAAACATGCCATGGAAGACCTTAACGTAAAACTTAGTGCTTCTATGCAGTCATGCACTACATTAACAACAAGGTTGCATTCGGCATTTAATAGTTTAGTGGTCGTGGACAACATGGACAACAAGGTTGCATTCTGCATTTTTTTTTATTTTCAGCTTATTGGTTTTGCTAATGTACTTGATATTTAGGTTTGGTCGCTAGCAAACTTTTTTATAATACTTTGAGTTTGGCTAGTTCCGCAAATATTAGTATATTAGTTGTAGATTGATTCGGATTGGTATGGATGTTTTGTATTAAGGTACACATGAATGTTTGGATTATGGTTGTTTGAATGAGAGTGCTTGAATGTTTGGATTATAGTTGTCAACGACATTTGGGTAAATTCTGGTTATTTTTGTTTTTCTATGCATCATTTTCTCTAATACAGTTGTTTGCACACCGTTTATCTTTATAAAAAACTGTTATATTAGAAGTCTTAAACATCAGCCGATTTTAAAAATAGGTAACCAATACAATAAATATCTTCAACATCGTCTAAAACTGATGTCTATGGTCACATTATACATCGGTTTTCTTAATATTTACCGATGTTAATAAAGGCTTAGACATCAATATTTGGAAAAAAATAGATGTCTATGTCGAATTATTCTATGTTTGCTATATGTTAAATAACATCTAAGACCTGTAATATAACAATTAAAAAGTTAACCTCATGAAGTTAACCCAAGAAGATAGTACATAAACATCATAAATATATTTAAAATTGATGTGTTATATGTTACTAGACATCGACCAGAAACCGATGTCTAAACTTTCGACTTTAGACATCACCAACTAAGACAATCTGCCAAAAAGATTTTAAATCCTGATATTCTCTCGAATCTTCAAGCAACTGTTGTTCAAGTCAAGAATTTGAATGAAAGGTTTGATGAGTCTCAAAAGGCAATTACTGATCTGAGAACTGAGGTTGTTACCAGAGACATGACTATGAAGCGAGATACTTCAATGAGGTTTCAGAAATTCTCTAAAGCTCAAGAAACTCTGTTTCAAAGGCTAGGTCAAGTTGAACAGAATCAGACTATCTTATCTGGTAAGATTGATTCTATTGCTACCTCTCTGGAGCTGATTACATCTATATTAATTCCTGATGATGTCAAAAAGGGGGAGAGAGTTGCTAAGTCAAAATGCAGGAAATCTCAAACTCTGACTCACAAGGATGATGCTGGAGATGGCGGAGCAAAATAGCAGAATAATTTAAAATCAAAAGCTGATATGAGTCTACAATCTGACAAAACTTCTAAGTCAAAGTCTGATGGAGTAAAACTGATGCTCAGGGTACATCAAAGACTCAGAGTTTGTTATTAACTGCCAATCCACAGATAGATGAAGAATTGGCTGCTAGAATAGTTCTTGAAAAAAATGTAGAAGGAGTTACTATTGCAGACATTCAAGCTGAAGAGAAGAATCTACAAGAAGAACATCAGAAAGCTTTGAAGTCTGGAAAATTTAAAAAGAATGTGAAAACTCCAAGGATTGTTCTTAAAGGCATTACTATCAAAGAAAATGTTGGTGCTGATCAAAGGTCACAAGTGTCTAGAAAACCAACAGAAGCAGAGGCTAAACAAAAACTGAAAGGCATTGTTGAAGAAGGGAAGGTTTCAAAGAAAGTGAATACAACCTCTGTTGCTACACAAGTTATACAGAAACCTTTGTCTACTCAGATGCAAATGGTTTTTGGAAAACCAACACTTCATGATCCAAATCTGATGTCTGGATGTATTGATTCTCTACAAGGAAGAGCCTCAATGGGTAAAATAGGAAGAGATAAAGCTGGATTGGGCTCCATAGAGAAAATAGAATGACTGCCAGTCCTCAAGATCCTTCATCACTGGCTGTTCCAGGTCAAGGTGTTACTCAAGAGAGTTTAGATAGACTGGAATCAGTGCAGTTAATTCATCAGAAGAGTTTATAGAAGGATTTTCTTTTGTACTTCATGGCTGATGGGACTGTGTACTAAATTGGTGAGTATGATCTTGATTTGAAGCTATGGGAGGAATTAGAATATGTTCTATATATTTTCCAAGTGAAGAATCAAAGGACTCAACAAGCTGTAAATGTGTTAAGAAAGAAGATGCTACATAATTTTGTTGTCAGGGGTATGAAATACAAAAGTGAGTATGTCCTAAAGTATAGAGATTATCATGGGAATATTGTTGAGATGAAGAAGAATAGTGCTAAGCTGAAGACAGACTTGGGTATAACAGTTCTTGATTTTAATTCTGAGTCAAAGAAAGCACATTTCATCAGACTGGGTAATGAAATGAGGAGAAACAAAATCTATTCTCTGAGATCTGCTATCTACCAAACTGATGAAGATGATCCTAAGCTGAAAAAGATCAAGGAGATCATGCAGAGAGAACTTGTCAATGCAGAAAGAAGATTGCTTATTGACTATCTCAGAACAACACCAGATGTTGAAGAAATTAAGTGAATAATGCTCTGTAAGAATTTCTTGCTTTCTGTAGATTTTGTTTAAGTAGAAGTTTAAACTCTGATTATTTGTTAAACACTGCATTTGTCTATTTTGTTTTGACATCATCAATTGTTGTTAACTTGTGCATTTTTGCTAATGAACAAGTTGGGGGAGATTGTTAAATATAATTGATGTAAATAATAATCAGTGTTTAAGTGTTATAGTGAAATATCAGAGTTTAGCTGGAAGCAATCAGAGTTTAGTTAAACGCTGACAGTTGGAAGCTCGACAGAGTTTGTTAAACTCTGTCTGGAGGAAACATCTACAGGTCAACAGAGTTTGAAGAATACTTGAAGATAACTAAGGAAGCAATATCTTTGAAGATTGGATAGCTGTCAAAGAGATTGTGTTGACTAAGGAGACGTGTAGCAATCGTAATTGATATCAACTGTATAGCTAATTTATAGGAATATCAATTATCGATTGTATGACAACTGTATATCTTATAAATATAGTTAGGTTAACCCTAGAAGGGTATTGAGTAACGAATTATCATTCATTGTAAACTAAGCAGCTCTCTGTGATATTTTACATCACTGAGAGAGGAATTATTAATTACAAACAGTTTTTAATTGTTAAAACGTGTGTTCTTGTTAATCTCTCATACAAATCTTGATTATAATTATGTATTCGGCCTAACATATTATGCTGCCCTATGTGATCAATATGGATAACTTGTGCTTAAACCGTTATGTTTTCAAATCTTATAGAGATATAGGGTCTAAACATAATTGGTGTCTACCTATCTTCTATCTCTTTTGTGGATGTATGAGTAGTTTGGTATTCGTATACAGAGAGGTAGCCTATACTTGTTCCATGTTGTCTGATCAGATATCAAAACCATCACATGCATTGATTAAAGGCATCAACTCTAAGCGAAGTATTTAATGAAGTTAGGATCTCATGTTTATTCTCATATAAGTAAATCAGTTTTAATTCTCATTAGTTAAGTAATTCTTAGTTTGTTAAATTGCTTTAGTTAATTATAGTTAATCAAAACCCAATCTAGTTATTTGTCTTAGCAGTGAATAAAAACCATACATTGTTGCATAGGTACAATAACTGAATTAAAACCTAAACCAGATCTCTGTGGGAACGAACTTGACTTATATCTATATTACTTGTGACCACGTACGCTTGCGTGATTTTGTGCAAACAAGTTTTTGGCGCCACTGCCGGGGATCATCGGTGTTTTATTTTTAGTTTATGTGCTTGTCATCAGTGGTCATTAGAGTTCACTGACTCGGACTGTTTCTTACTTAGTTTGTTTGTTTCGTGGTGTTTCAGGTACTTGAGTGTGTATGCATGCGAACATGTTTGCAGGCTCATAAGGAAAAACTGGCGGAAGATGATCTTGTAGTAGATAAAAGCGAAGAGGAACTTGAAACTATAGTAGAGATGGGTGATGCAGCAGCAGTTAAGGCTTTGAAGGACTATTCTCAGCCAAAGATCAATGACATCCAGTCTAGCATTATCAGGCTAGCTATTATAGCTAACAACTTTGAAATCAAGTCGAGCATAATTCAGATGGTACAAAATTGGGTTCAGTTTGGGGGTACTCCTATGGAGGATCCTAATATGCACATTCGGGACTTTATCGAGATCTGTGACACCTTCAAGTTCAATGGTGTGTCGGATGATGCTATCAAATTGAGACTTTTCTCATTCTCTTTGAGGGATAAGGCTAAGAGCTGGTTACACTCTCTACCAGCTGGTTCCATTACTACATGGGAGTATCTTGCTCAGAAGTTTCTTATGAAATTCTTCCCTATGGCAAAAACTGCAGCAGTAAGGAACGCTCTAACTCAATTTGCATAGCAAGCTGGAGAATCTTTGTGTGAGGCTTGGGAACGTTACAAGGAGATGCTTAGAAAGTGTCCTCATCATGGTATGCCAGATTGGATGGTGATTAATGGTTTCTACAATGGGTTGGGAGCACAGTCTAGACCTTTGCTAGATGCAGCATCAGGTGGAGCTCTATGGGCTAAGAGCTATGAGGAAGCTTATGTTCTTATTGAGACGATGGCTGCGAATGAATATCAGAATCCAACTCAGAGACTATCTCAAGGCAAAGTAGCAGGTATTCTGGAAGTTGATGCAGCTTCAGCCATTGCAGCTCAGTTGAAGGCTTTGACTATGAAGGTGGATTCTCTTACCAACTATGGAGTTCAGCAGGTTGCTAGTGTTTGTGAGTTATGTGCGGGCGCACATGAGACGAATCAGTGCTATTTCTTCTGAATCAGCACAGTTTGTGAGTAATTTTCAGAGACCTGCTGCACCGGTTCCAGCCACCTATCATCCGAATAATATGAAGCATCCTAATTTCAGCTGGAGCAACAATCAAGGTGCTCAACAACCTCAGTAGCCTTATCAACAATATGGATCAAGGCCATTCAATCAAGGCTATCAGCAGCAGTATGCTCCAAGGCAACCATTCCTGTAATAACCCTGATTTTTCGAGAAATGATTTATTATTAATTCAGTAATAATAATGTTTTCCTAAAATGAGGAGGAATTTTTTTTATTTAATTACTTAATTATTTTTGGTTGAGTGGAACCTAGTCCTCCTTTTTAAAATTATATTGACCGAGTAGATACCTTGAGTCAATAGTTTATTTGGGCAAAGATTTAATTTCAAAGTGTGGAATTATTCAGTAAACGATTTTATTTTAAATTACTGAATAATTTGGGGATTTTAAAATCCTTAGAAAATGATTATTTAATTATTTGAGGATTTGTAGAAATTACTCGATGAATATATAAAATCGAGAATTCGAGGTTTTGCTGAACAATAATGTTAGTGGTATTTTATAAAACCCTATAAATTGTGATTTATGAATCACAATTATTGTTTTTGCGAATTGTTTTTATAAATTATTAATAATTTGTAAAATGCATATCAATTTAGAAAATTTAGATTTAATTCAATTTCTTTCTCCAAAAATCTTTAAAAATATTCTAGTATTTAATTTTGCTAGAAAATTTATTTTTTACAAATTAGAGTTATTGGTTTATAATATTATTTAAGGCATGTAGTATTTAATTGTATTGTTTTATTATTATTGGGCCAAGCCCATTAGGGTTAAAAAAACACAGCACAACACAAATATATACACACGACTACACACACATAGCAGCCGCACAAAAACAAATCGGGGGAAGGGGAGAGAAACAGCGGAGAGAGAGAGATTGGGGGTTTTGATTTTGGATCAATTGAAGCCCACACATATATATAGATGAGTGTATGTATATAAGTGTGTGATTTTTGTGTGCATGTGTGTGTATACACGCATGTGTGTGTGTGTGTGTATATGTGCGCTTGTGTGTGCTGCACGTGAAGGAGAGGCGCGGTGGAGGAGCAGCAGTGGCGAGAGGAGATGCCGGAGATGACCACCGGAGTGGTGGTGGCGACTGGACAGCATGGGGAGGGAGAGAGACCAGCGGGGTTGAAAAGAGAGAGAGAGAGAGAGAGAGAGAGGAGAGAGATGGTCACTACGCCATAGATGGCCTATAGCAACCCCCAAACTGTGTTACCATAGACCCCATTTTGAAGTTACCATAGGCCAAAATAGAGCTATGGTAACACCTCAGCTGTGTTAGGTTCTCAGCAGTAACTACAGGTATCCAAGGTAACATCAAAACACAGCCTAAGGTAACATAGCAAATGTGGTTACCAAAAACCTCTATAGCAACATCTTAAAGACTCTATAATAACATAGTTTGTGTGTTACAACAGATAATACAATTTTGCACATGTGTCACACGTGGGGCCCACAGGTGGGGTCCACACGTGGGGGCCTTATGTGGGGCCCACTTATAGGTGGGGGCCCAAATGTGGGGCCCACTTTTTGGCCTACTGTGGGGCCCACCTGCTCAATGTGCAAGGCCTATTGTAACACCTAATATTACCTATTGTAACACTTAATATTACCTACTGCAACACATATAATGATAAAAATAATAGCCTATTGTAACACACTTTGTACCTATTGTAACACCATAAATGTAACAAAATAAAAATGCACTAACAGAATATTGAATTCCCATAAACAAACCAACAACAATTCAAGTCCACCAGCAACTACATCAAATCAACCAACTACATCTTTTGATCCATCTTTACAATTCTACCGATATAAGAAACAAAAAAAATAAAACTAAGCTTTCAAAGGCTTTGATCCATCTTTTGCTATGGTAGCCATTAAAGCCCTCCTTAACTGTATAGCCCTCCTCTTGGTGCACTATGTGTATTAGGTGCGAGTCTTCTTTAAACCTGAAATTACCGAAAATAGAAGTCATTTCCTAGGTAATCACAACGCAAAAAATATCAAATACTTGTGCTATTCTATATATGATTTTCCCAACACATTCTGGTAGTTAAAAATTAACATAAATATGTAGCAACTTTTTGGTTAGACTTGGCTCTCGTACGATGTTAAAACTATCAACCACACAAAAAGTAATATAGACCTTGAGAAGGAAAGAGGCGGAATTAAGGGTTATATCATCACATCTGTCTATATAAATACTAGTTTAAGGAATCATACCTTATACATGTGATCTTTTATCCTTTTCCATTATAAATTTATACGTGTGAAGAATATAAATACTATATAATGAAGAGTGGCAATGTTTTTCTTAAATTCTTGGAATTTGTTAGGACTATGGACCATCTCAGGCCAATACTCCCTTTGCTAAATAGGTTGATCTTTTGATCAGCATCAATACAAATATAGATTAAAATTTGTGTAAGAAATTACCCCATATCTTTGAAGGCCAAGAAGTAAGAGGGTACTGCAACCAGTGCAGAGAACTCCAACCCAAACTGGTATATTGAACAATATGTTCAGGGCAAATGCTGTCCCAATCACTGCCGTTAACAAAGAGAGTAGATTAGTTTTGTTGTCATGACCATCTAGATTTAAAAAAACTAAAATATGATGTCTGTGTGCCAAACTGTCTATCATATATAAAACTTTTAATATTGTAAGACAATTCGATAAGCCATGCCTTCAGGAATATCTGCAGCAATCAGCAAGTTCTGCTAATAACCATAGGCAATATTTCACAAAAAAAGGGTACTCTGCTTTGCACAACTCTGCTAAATGTTTGCCTGTAAAAATAATAGAGAGATATTTTCTATTAGTGTTGTCCAAAACTATGCACTTTGAACTGTTTTATTAAAATTAAACCGCACAGATCTAAAGGTCTTGTCTAAATATCAATGCATAAACCTGTGCTGACTCCAAGATTAGCGGCAAGGGACTGTATAATGAGTGCAAAAATCAGACCAATGAGAATGACCCACAGCAGCTGCAAGCATGGAAACCGTTAGTGCTAGCCCATGTAGGTTAATATAAGGAAATCATATATACTAGTCAGTCAGTGCAGGTCATGCTCGATGCTACAGTTAAGTGTTTGGAAGAAACCTCTTCATGAAAATAAGGGTAAGGTTACATATATTGAGACCTTGTTGGGCTTTTATTGTTACTAGTAGATATATATTTCTATTGTATAATTATAATATCGAAGACTGTTTCTATGCTGTCCAGTTTCCACTGAATGTTGTTTCGGTAGTATATGATCAGTGGGGCTGTCTAAATAAATGTAAAAAACGAAAAAAAAATCCACTCGAAAGGCTGCAAATGTAATGTAGGTTCATCAAGCACCACTACTATTGTGTGCATACCTCATATCCATGATCTGCTCCTGCTTGCATATCAGTTTCCACTGAAAAATTAAATCAAATATACAAAATTAGTGTTATTCTCATCAAATGTATATAATGGTCGAAAAACATTAAGAGATACCAACAATTTCCAGGGTCCAGATAAGCCAAAGAAACAAGAAAACCAGGTCCAATATATGCGAAAAAGTTCCTCCATCCAGGTTTTTTCTGTTAATCAAAGCATACATTGTATTAGTGGCCATTTGACTGCCAACTTACAAGTGATCACTACATTATTATAGATTACACAACATCATTTTATAAAGAGTATGAATGGGAAAGGTTGTGAATGATGAAAGACATGGTTCTTTTGAGCTTCATGGTCCAAGTTTTCGACCCCGAGGGTAACTATGCGGCTTCTCCCTCCCAGCTGATGTTGTTGGTGCAAGCTTCCCATTGTTTTTATGTTTGTGTGTGGGAGTGTTTGATAATGTTTATGGACAAGCGATTATTACTGGAGACTTAAAGTTTGTAGTATATTTATACTATTCCCATAATTAAGTTATTTGTAGATATGTCAGGCTATACACAAAGGCTTAAATTTAATTTGAGGGAAATCATTTTTGTGCAAAACAATCCCTTATGTTTTATTTCATATAAACAATCCCTTATGAAAATTATGAGGAGTAGGTATGTGGCATCACTGGTTGCACCTTGACCAGAAAGCTTAGGAATAAATCCCATGAGCACATCTTGTGCAGGAGGCTTCACATAGCTCAGTTCCCCGAAAAAACAAGCAGCCATAACAATATAACAGCAGACGAGTTTAGTGTATATAACTGTAGATTTTGACTCGGAAAACCGAAATCGATTGAGACGATTTTGGTTGTTCATCAAAATCTTTTTGATTTAACCAACCCTTGTCCTAATTTAAACATGATATTGACCTAGTAATAGTTCCATCATTAATCAGAGTAGAAGTTATTTCAATTACATGGAGATAATACAAAAAAGCACTTAGGATAGAAAAGCAAGTATCTTCTTTCTTGGACCATGAAATATCACAAGTGAGACAATAAATTATAATTAATGACCTGCAGGACATACACTCAAGAGTAGATGAACAACTCTTACAAATCCTTCAGGTCTGCATCATTCATATTTCAGTTGAAAAACATAAGGGAAGCGAGTGTAATACCTATATTACAAATAAATTCAGTCCTGGTGAGTTATATGTTAAATACCTCTTTTCCTTCCTCAATCACTCACTCCACTTATCTCAGATTTACCTCCCAAAATTGAACAAGATTCACAAACTCAAGCCCTAATTGCCTGCAATTTCAAAAAAAAATAGAGAAGTGAGTCGAGTATCTAATTAATCATAAAGAAGAAGTGAATATTTAATTACCAATTGGAGGTGTAGGGTTTATAAATCGATTTGTGGATAGAGTTCATGGAGAGAGTTTTGAGAGAGAGAGAGAGAGAGAGAGTATGTCGAGAGAGAAGTGTTCATGGAGAGAAGTTTTGAGAGAGAGAGTTTTGTTGAGGGGAAAATGGGGTCTGAAAATTTTGTAAATGGGGAAAGCTTTCCGCCCAAAATTTCAATCTGACTGTCTAATTTTTCATTTTGCCGCTCAGCAGTACAGTACTTAGTATATATAATAATTTACTTTCTTTTTTTATTTTTGTAAATATTATCCATTTATTTTAATTTCTTGAAATTAAAATACTATTGTTAAATCTATTATTTTCATAATTTTGTAATAATTCACAATTTATACATAACTTAGTTTTCTTTATTAAATTTTTAATGAATTTAGTTAAAATTTAACAATGTTTGGATATTACTTAATTTTGAAACCTTTTTATTTGAAATTTATAAACAAAATTTATAAACAAAATTTAATATTTATGAAAAATCAATAATTTGATTATTTGATGGAATATATGTTTTAAAATGATTACTTAAATGATTTAGTTAAAATTAATTATTTTCTAAAGTCAAATAATTATTAAATCATTAATTTTAAATAACATAAAAATTTTGTTCATGAATACTCTATGGTAACACATCACATGGTGTTACCCACTGTTAACACCTTTTATAACTATAGTAACATACTTTTGAGGATTTGGTAACACCACAATCACAAGGTTGCGATAACTCAAAAATTTCATACCTATGGTAACACCCATAGTGGTAACACCCATGCCAAAAGGTTGCAATAGGCAATCTATGGCGTAGTGGGTGGAGATTTTCTGGTGACTTGACTTTTGGGCGAATCGGATCGGAAACGAAAATGGTATACCTTTCGAATTTAATTTTGAGAATTTAATTGTTGTAATTAATTTAGAGATTAGTTGCGTTATTGTGAGATTATTGTTGTAATTTAGTTAATTTAAATTGTGAGTTATGTGTTGAACTTCGTAACTAGATTAATGTGGTAAATTATGAATATTGTTGAATTTCTGAAATTTAATTCGGAAAGTATGTTGGTGATTATAGTTGTGGAGGTTAGTGGTGGGCCCGATTATATGTTCAGGTTAGTGAGTGTTAATTGCTAATTGTGATTGTCGTGTAGTAGTAAGGTACTTGATAATTTCCGTATTTAATTCGGAGAGTCTATAAATGTTAATTATAATTGTTAAGTGCTAATTGTTATCGACTTATGATGTGTAGTTATATGAGTGGGCTAATTTGTAACTATCTATGTGCTAAATGATCTTAGTGATTAAAGTTAGAGTGTTTTGGTGGATAAATTGCTAGTTGTTTATGGTGTCGGTAAATGTTATGTGCTAAGTGCTATAAGTTGAGTCGTAGCATTTGTGGTATGTCATACTTGTCAATTACTTGGTTGGTCTATATGTGGTTAAATGATTGTCAGTCATGTATATCGGTTTTAGTTATGTGAGTTATATTATAACTATTGGTGGATGTCGAAAGTTTTCTTATAATAAGAATACATTTACTGGTTGTATAGTTTTTTTAATGTGGTCTATAGTAAGAAGGAACTGTTAATTTATTTTCCTTAAATGTTGAGGTGCCGCATGTCTGGGCGGGTACTTTTCTTACTTGTTTACTTTTATGTTACTGCAAACTGAGGCAGCTTGATTTTCCTTGGTAATTGCACAGTTGGATTGTGAATTGAAAAACAGGGGAATAGTCCGATAAACGAATACCTTATGCTGAAATTTTCTAAAAATCCCCTGCATTTAAATTTATTTAACTTATTTGATTTCAATTGTCTAAAGGCATGCTCGAGGGTTAACTGTTTATGTATATACGTGTCAAGGGATTTGTTTCGAGGATTAAATTGTGTCTTGAAGATTAATTGTTTTATTTAGGTGTTAATTCGAGGATTAATTATTGTTTCGAGGGTAATTGTTGTCTCGAGGATTTATGTGCTAAGTTGTGGATTAATTGTGTTTTGAGGATTAGCTATTAATCAAGTTTTTGTCATAGAATGTCAGTGGTATTATAATTGTATATGTTAAGTGAAGTTGACTAAGTGGTTGTAGGGTTATGATGTGTTTGATACTAGGAAATGTCCACTTTTTAAAAAGGGGACTCTTTCAGTGTCAATTGCTATTACTAAATGTGTTATGTGCATTAATTGGTATTTGAGTAGTCAACTATAGGGAGAACAACTATAGTATGACTTTAGGTGACTTGGTGATAATTTTGCGTTATGTCTACTCGAGATACGAGGTTCGATTGACACATACTCGTAACCATTTCAGTACCATTAGGGTATAATCAAGTTGGTGCGACGTGCATCAAAAACCTTAGAAGTATTTTCAAGCCTGAGAAGTATTGATTTGGTACCTTATAAATGGTTCGTTTCAAAAACCTTGACTCTCTTACTATTAGTTATCTCTGAGTCTTAAACTTATCAAGTGGTTAAAGAAGTTATATCCCATACAAAGTATTGAACTGTAGGGTGTTGTGATAAAAATGATATACTTATATGTATATACTTTCATACTTGTGAAATACTAAAAAGGGGATCTTTTTATGGTTTGGCTTCTGTTTGATGGAAACACTTGTAGTAGCAGTATATTGAACTACATATTTTGAAGAGTTTTCTTAAAGGTTATTGAGACTATAACTTATACCATTTTGCTAAGGTATGAAGCTTACTATGGTTATTACGATCTCAGATTGTTCATTTGATGTTATTTCAAATGTTATACTTCCCTTATTGAAGTTCCATAGTTATAAATGTTTCAGAAATGATATTAAATATCGTTAGATATTGAATACCCTTGTGTGTATTGATATATAAATTGTAAAGTACTATTATTAACTTGCTGGGTAATTCTTTTCGCTCATACTTGTTTGTTTTCAAATATTAACCTTTCAGAGGAAGGTAGACGGTTGAGGCTTATCTGCATGGCTCAGAAGAAGCAGGCAGTACGCCCTTATGAAGATGATATGATCTAGAAAATCTA
This sequence comes from Kitagawia praeruptora, assembly GCA_037693485.1. NCBI lineage: Eukaryota > Viridiplantae > Streptophyta > Magnoliopsida > Apiales > Apiaceae > Kitagawia > Kitagawia praeruptora. Next base: position 135,836,187 of record CM075351.1, on the reverse strand, counting down.
TAGCTGGAATAAGTTAAATGTAAGTATATCGATGTGTAATATTTATATTACTTTGCACTGAGTAGCTCTAGTTGCTGGTATACTTCCCAACGAAGCTATACTAGTAATATAAGACTTGTAAGTCATAGTGCGATGTAATTGAATGTATGTAATGAGAAATGTAAGTATTTGAATTCTTGTTTCTAGCCCTGTAACCTAAAAGATGCTTGGTGGTTGGGGTCTTAAAAATTGTAGTTCAGTTATTGAGTGACTACATGTGGTTACTGCTATTAATAGGTAAATTGACATTGAGGATTTCCGCGTGATGACCAAATCCTTGACCCCGGATTTGGGGGTGTTACAATTCCAACCTCCTGGATTTCAGCAGCAATAGTCTCAAGGGAATGTTGGTCCATCTTCGAATGAAAAATCTGAATTGGATGAATTAAGGTTGATGGTTAAAAGCCAGGTGGTATCTCTCAAGACGTTGGAGAATCAGATTGGGCATATTGCAAGTGCCTTACTTAACAGGCAACAAGGAACTCTTCCGAGTGATACAGAGGATAATCCAGGTAGGAGGGATGGCAAAGAACAGGTGAAGGCAGTAACTTTAAGATCCGGAAAGGTTACATCAGATCCAAAATCAGCAGCTAAGGAAGATGAAGAAGTTCAGAATCGGCAAGTTGAAAAATCTGCGGTGCCCGAAATTGAAAAATCTGACTTGGTAGCTGATCAACTAGATGGTGAAGTATAAAAGAGCAAGAAACCTGTTGAAAAAACTTCTTCTGAGCAATCTACGAAGAATAATCAGATCTATCCTCCTCCTCTATATCCTAGAAGACTTCAAAAGCAGAATTTGGATAAGCAGTTCGCTAAATTCCTTGAGGTGTTCAAGAAGTTGCAGATTAACATACCTTTTGCGGAAGCTCTTTAACAGATGCCGAGCTTTGCTAAGTTCATGAAGGGTATTCTATCTCCGAAGCTCAAACTTGAGGAGTTGGAAATCAGTGCTGTTCTGCAACAGAAATTACCTCCGAAACTAAAGGATCCTGGTAGCTTTACTATACCATGCACTATTGGTAATTTGTCTTTTGAAAAGTTCTTGTGTGACTTGGGAGCTAGCATCAATCTCATGCCCTTGTCAGTTTTCATGCAACTTGGGTTACCAGATCTGAAGCCTACCAACATCTCTTTGCAGTTGGTTGATCGATCGATCAATCACATATCCTAGAGGCATAGTGGAGGATGTTTTGGTGAAAGTTGATAAGCTCATCTTCCCTGCTGATTTCGTTATCTTGGACTTTGAAGAGGATAAGAAGATTCCCATAATCTTTGGAAGACCATTCTTGGCTAGAGGTAGAACTTTGATCGATGTGTAGAAAGGGGAACTCACCATGAGGGTGCAAGACCAGAATGTCACTTTTAATGTGTTCAATGCGATGAAATTTCCCACAGATGAAGAGGAATGCTATAAGGTGGATTTGGTCGATTCTGTAGTCACTACGGAGATTGAACAATTGCTTAAGTCAGATTCCTTGGAGAGAGTTTTAGTTGGGGATTCTGATTTTGAAGATGAGGAAGTAGTCGAGTAACTTCAGCAGCTAAATTCAGCTTCTTGGAAAAGGAAATTTGACATGCCTTTCGAATCTCTTTGGTTAGCGGAGCTTAAAAACTCTCAAGGGCGTCTAAAACCATCTATTGAGGAACTCCTACACTTGAACTCAAACCATTGCCTGAACACTTGAGGTATGCGTTTCTAGGTGATGCATCTACATTACCTGTTATTATTGCTTCTAACTTGTCAGGTAGTGAAGAAGAAAAGCTCTTGCGAATTTTAAAAGAGTTCAAATCGGCAATTGGTTGGACTATAGCAGATATCAAGGGAATTAACCCTTCTTATTGCATGCACAAAATTCTGCTAGAGGAAGGAGCTAAGCCTACTTTTGAGCATCAATGATGACTTGATCCTATCATGAAAGAGGTGGTGAAGAAGGAAATTCTAAAGTGGTTGGATGCAGGCATTATCTATCCTATCTCAGACAGTTCTTGGGTGAGCCCGGTTCAATGTGTGCCAAAGAAAGGAGGCATGACAGTTGTTGCTAATGAGAAAAATGAGCTCATCCCTGCTCGGACAGTCACAGGGTGGAGAGTTTGCATGGATTATTGGAAGCTCAATAAAGCCACCAGAAAAGATCACTTTCCTCTTCCGTTCATTGATCAGATGTTAGACAAGTTGGCTGGTCACGAGTACTATTGCCTTCTTGATGGTTATTTGGGCTATAATCAGATTTGCATTGCTCCGGAAGATCAAGAGAAGACCAAATTCACATGTCCTTTTGGCACTTTTGCTTTTCATCGAGTTTCGTTCGGACTTTGTGGTGCTCCTCCCACTTTTCAAAGGTGTATGATGGTTATTTTTTCAGACGTGATTGGCACGAATGTGGAGGTTTTCATGGATGATTTTTTAGTTTTTGGTACTTCGTATGATGAGTGCTTGCATAATCTTGGCTTGGTATTGAAACGGTGTGTGGAGACGAATTTGGTGCTTAATTGGGAAAAATGTCACTTCATGGTGAAAGAAGGAATTATTCTTGGGCACAAGGTATCTAGTAGAGGACTTGAGGTGGAAAAGGCTAAGGTGGAGACTATTGAAAATCTTCCTCCACCTATCTCAGTTAAAGGAATTCGCAGTTTTCTTGGTCATGCGGGTTTCTATCGACGATTTATCAAAGATTTCTCGAAAATATCTAAACCTTTGTGTAATCTGTTGGAGAAAGATGTTGCTTTCAAGTTTGATAAAGATTTCTTAGCAGCTTTTGAGCTTTTGAAGAAGAAGTTAACTACTGCACCTGTCATTACCGCACCTAATTGGGAGGAACCATTCGAGCTAATGTGTGATGCAAGTGACTATGCAGTGGGAGCTGTGCTTGGTCAAAGGAAGAGCAATGTTTTTCATGTGGTTTACTATGCTAGTAAAACCCTTAATGATGCACATCTTAATAACACCACTACGGAGAAGGAGTTGTTGGCAGTTGTCTATGCTTTCGAGAAGTTTAGATCTTATTTGCTTGGGACCAAGGTGATAGTCTACACGGATCATGCTGCCATCCGATATCTGATTTCGAAGAAGGATTCAAATCCTTGGTTGATTCGTTGGGTTCTTTTGCTTCAACAGTTTGATTTGGAGATTAAGGATAGAAAAGGCACCGAAAATCAAGTAGCGGATCATCTATCAAGGCTAGAAGATCAAGGTAAGGATTCACATGACAAATCTCTTATTAATGAATCTTTTCCCGATGAACAGCTTTTTGGGGTGCAAGGTGAAGAACCATGGTTTGCAGACATTGTGAACTATCTTGTTAGTAATGTTATTCCGCCGGACTTCTCTTATGCTCAAAGGAAGAAGTTTCTTCATGATGTGAAGTGGTATCGCTAGGATGAGCAATTCTTTTTCAAGCTTGGGGCGGATCAAATCTTAAGGAGGTGCATTCCCTACAATGAAATGGAAGGTGTTTTGCATGGTTGTCATTCTACCACATATGGGGGCCACTATGGTGGTGATAAAACAGCTCTGAAAGTACTTCAGGCGGGATTTTATTGGCCAACTCTGTTTAAAGATGCTCATAGGTTGGTGATGAGTTGTGATTGATGCCAAAGGGTTGGAAATATCTCTAGGAGGAACGAGATGCCTCTTAATACGATCCTTGAAGTTGAGATCTTTGACGTGTGGGGAATTGACTTTATGGGTCCTTTTGTTTCGTCTTGCAATAATCAGTACATCCTCTTGGCGATGGATTACGTGTCTAAATGGGTTAAGGTGAAGGCATTACCGACCAATGATGCTAAGGTGGTGCTTAATTTTCTTCACAAGCAGATATTCACGCATTTTGGAACTCCACGAGCTATAATCAGTGATGAGGGGACACACTTCTATAATAGTCAATTTACTGCTATGATGGCAAAGTATAATGTAACGCATCGTGTTGCCACTGCTTATCATCCCCAAACTAATGGTCAAGCGGAGGTAGAAAGTGGTGAATCCATCAAGGAAGGATTGGTCTTTGAAGTTAGACGAAGCTGTTTGGGCGTACAGAACTGCTTATAAGACACCCCTAGGTATGTCTCCTTATTAGTTGGTATTTGGTAAGGCTTGTCATTTGCCGACCGAGCTAGAGCACAAGGTATATTGGGCGTTGAAAAAGTTAAACTTGGATATTTCGGCTGCGGGTGAGAAATGTCTACTTCAGTTGAATGAGCTCGAGGAATTTCGTGAGCAGGCTTACGAAAACACTAAAATGTACAAGGAGAAGGTTAAGAGGTGGCATGATAGGAAGTTGATGCATAAGTCATTTGTGACGGGTCAACAGGTTTTGCTTTACAATTCTCACCTTAAACTTTTTCCGGGTAAACTCAATCAAAGTGGTCGGGTCCGTTTACAGTCAAAACTGTGACGGCCCCAAATCCGGGGTCATAAATCTGGGCCATCACGGACCAATTTCCATTCAATATCAATATCTCTTGGGTCTTTTTTTTTATAACAATTAATACTTATGCAGTTGACCCCGCAATAATAAACACACACACACCAGTCATATGCTCAGAGAACAACATTCACCATAATAAGGTTTAGAATTTAACAGTTATTACAAACCCAGAATCATCCTTAAATACATTGCTAAATAATACTTCGACATGAAGCATTTCAATAACCAAAAGTTTCCTACATGTTTACACAATTAATTATACATAGAGCTACCAGGACCCGTTTGCCTCTACGCTACCTCAGGAATCGATGCTAGCGTGCTCTCAGAGGGTCGCCTTCCCCCTACCCTCTTGCGGGGCGTTCTGCGTAGTCTCGGCATACCTAGCTGTATATACATAAGTAGCAAAAGTGAGCTATAATAGCTCAGCAAGATAATTTCTATCTACTAACATCAAAGGAAAATAATCATCATATATATATTTTAATAAACAATTTTTCAGATATTATGGAAGGAAACTTTATTTCCGTTCAGGACATATACTTTTCAATTATCTTTGTACGAAAAGAAATATATAATATTATAGCCTCAGTCTCACTTCTAATATCATGTAATAACTGGAAACCAATTATAGACTTTGAGAAAAATGGCATTCCTATTTAATAATACATCATCCACTTTCTATTATTAGAAAAGAAATCTAGGATAATATAGTATCAGTTTCTCTTCTTAAATAATATAACAATCAATATACCCTTTCAGTGTGATATTTCAAGAAAATATGAGTACTTGAATAAATCTCTCACTATCATCTTCTCATTTCCTTCTTATGCAACAATTATATAAATTAATATAAAATCAGTTTCTCTTCATCTATAACAATAATTCCATCGTTTCATATCATTTTCCCTTTTCAGTATACCAATCTGACTTTATCGTCGATTCTTTATTCAAAAATTTTGGGGGTTTTCACTGTTGCCGAATACGTGAGGCACGATGATCAGTCGTCCTCCGTACCCGTCCCTTTTACTACCGGTAGACGGAGGTAGGTTTGCCACCATCCCCCAGGAGAAAAGGTTCTCCACCATCCTCCCTCGGCAACTCTTGGGCCGGAATAAGATATTTAGTGCTGGACTGTGCCACTCCCACACAGCCTCTTATGCTTTCTGTTGCAATCCCCCTTTTTCAAATCATTTTTCCATTATCAAATACCATTTCACATTTTCCATTTCCATTCACATTTCCTTTCACATTTCCTTTCACATATATCGTTTCCATTTCCATTTATCATCACCTTTAAAAGTATTTATGTCATAATACTTTGGTTATGACTCAGACATCTCTTCTATATTCAATGAAATCCAATATGTTCTTGTATACATAAAGTATTCCATTTATTTTAGAAGTATTAAATAATACTCAGTAATATCTGTCACAATATTTAGAAAGAATGTTTTTTTTAACATAGTATTATAAATCATATAACCCTAGATAATAACTGATACCATTTCTTTATATATAATTCTAGATAACAACTAATACCATTCTTCATATTCTCTTAATCGTAAGGCATGCTCACTTCATGCATAATCATCTCTAGGTATATTCATATCCATCTCATACTCATATCCATATCCATATTCATATCATACTCATATACCTTCCCTTTTAACCTCATTAATCAAGGAAAACAAATTCTTAACAATATAGTAGAAATAGCATCATATATATATATATATTCCATGAAATCAAGTTTCTTTAAAGGTAAATAATATCCAAGTAGGGATAGAAAAGATCTTGCCTCGGTTTCGGTATCCTGACAATATGGCTCGTCCCTCTTCCGGAGTTTCTATAAACACAAAAGGACCGTCGTTAGAATACCACATCTCTTACTCACTTCACTCTTGTATAACAATACCCTTGACACTTTAATATGTTTAACATATCACTATTACCCCAAAGGTTCAAGAACTTAACCCTTTATAAACTCAATCAAAGTTTCAGGGGTTTTCACCATTTCCCCTAACGACCACACTTAACTGTAAAAATTCTCAGAAAATATGGATTTCGAATTTTACCATAAGGCCAACTGGTAATGCCTCTTTGACTACCCTACTACCATATCCCAAAATTTTATAATTTTTAAGAATGTCTAAGTATGGTAGTTATAGCCTCAAATTTGGTACAACTACGTTTTCTCGGCTTTCAAACGTCTTTCACTAAAACTGACTTTTTTCCTAAACCGTTCATCAGATTTTAACGCACCTTATATCAAAACGATCTATGAACTAAGATCTATCTCATCATGGTCACTTAGGGGTCTGGACAGTAAGGTACCTTATGGGTATAGGGTCCAAAAACAGGGCAGTTTCTTGGTCTAACGACAATCGGACATTATAACGGCTATATTTCAGACATTCCAAAAACCATTCCATCACAACCAAGCCATATAATCATCCACCACTCCATACACATCAATATTACATCCTCATAATCCATATAATCAGTGGTGAGGCCTCAATACCATCACCCAACAATCAATCAAAATTTATGCTAGCTAACATCACAATAATCACTTTTAACCACACATCATCCATTAACATCACTAAAACTCACATAATAAAAAGGGGTTAGGGTTTATACCTGCCTTGAAGCTTTAACAACACTTAACAAAGGCTTGTAGTCCTTGAGAAGCCTTGATATAACCTTATAACACCTTAAACTAACAAGAAACATCAAGAACATACTTAGAGATTTTCGGAGTTCTAAAACCCAGCTGAAAGAACACGAAAAACGAGGCCCTTACCTTGCTTTTCTGGACAAACCTTGTGAAATAAGAGTTATAGATTATCTCATGGGCTTTCCAAAAAGCTATAGAACGCAAAATTTGGCTGAGAAACGAAGGAGATATGCCTGTTCTAAGTAGGCTGTTACTGTTTGGCCAAATTGATGAAATAAGGTGGGGGAGAGAGTTTTGCTCTTGGTTTTGATCTTATCTAGCTAATCACTTATTAATTCTAGAGTATGGTGGAAGATTGGAAGATATTTAGTGTATAAAACCATGCTAAATGACTAATTTGCCCCTTAAAACAAGTTAGTGGATGGTGATGTCACTTGATGATCCAATAAATCCCATTTTGATTTTCTAAGTATAATGCTAATGATCTTGGTAAGTAAAAATGTGGTATGTATCCTTGTTATATTACTAATCTTGGTTGCTTGGTTTCCATACTCGTCTAATTGTGGTTCGTCTCGAATATATCTCATTATCTCAGTGGTTCTGAAATCATTTAACATTCCAAATTCCTTTGGTATTCTCTTAACTTAAAAATCCCCTGGTTTAATCTAAATTCTTTAATCCCTCAATATATAATTCTTATAATATTTCCATGCCCCTTAAGATCCAATAGAAGCTCTTTGGAAGTCAAAATCCTCAAAAATCCATATTTAGGAATTTCTGAAATCCATCGTCATTTCGAGTCACTTAATTTCAGTGTACATTACTAGTATGGTTTCTGTTTATTCATTTTCTGTTTCTATTGCGGAGTACCTACATACCATTTCTCTAAATCCTCAAAATTACTATTCATGGGATCACTATAGTATTGCTAGAGTTAGGGTTATTACATCCTTCCCCCCTTAAAAGGATTCCGTCCCGGAATCACGTTGAAAATGTCCATAGATACCTTTTTCATCCACATCTTCTAACTTCTATACCACTTTCTCCATCCTTTTTCCTTCATAGTATCTCTATCTTGTTTGTTCAAAAATACACCATCATAAACTTGCTTGTCATTCATCAACATTCCTCTTTTAGTTATGGGTATCGGCCACCACTTGGCCTCCCCTGAATGGTAGTGTATCTCACTTATGGTTTATCTGTATTTTGATCTTTATCATGACATAAAATATACACACTTCGATCTTATTATATCTTGTCTCTGTAAAATCTTCCAGAAATCCGACTATAATAAAATTCCTTGAAACAATTGTAAGGAAATACTACCTATAATATATATTTCCTGTTCGTATCTAAACAAGTCTGTGGTTTACCCCCAAAATACTATTACTTTCTCTCTCTGGTTCAGCATATCTTACTTCCAACTCAGATAGATCATTCTTATCTATTTTATTAACTTATTTACACCATTCATTTACCACATTGATTCTTAACCAAACATTTACACTAAAAATTTAAATACTAAAAGAAAATGTTCACCTGCATCTGTATCCGACTTTTTCAATGCTTCCCCTAAGGTCATATTGTACACTCTGGCAGTGGGTTTATTTGAAGCAATCGTACTTTGTCCCGGCACAGACGACCCACCAGAACGGCAATCCCTAGCAAAGTGTCCTAGTTTCCTACACTAGTAACACTTGATCTCACCAGCTGATGGACACATGTCCTGATAATGCCCTTTCTGTCCACACTTAAAACAGGTCACACGTAACACTCTACACGTTCCTGCATGCTTCCTACCACACATCTCACAATCTGGTAATGGCGGTCGTGATTGATTTGACTGAAATGTTCCTGAGGTTTTACCACCTTGATTTACAGTCTCACTAACAACCTAGTTACTCCCTGACTTTCCCACAAACTTAGATTTTTGTCCTTTACTGAACCTGCTAAAGTAACTTCCTTCACTTGCACCTCCCTTCTGACCCTCAAATTTCCTTTTCTTATTTTCTCGACCTATTTGAGTCTATTCACTCTCGGCCTCAATAATAGATGCCTTTTGAACCACCGCAGCAAATTCAGTTAACTCAAACGGTGCCACTCGTGTCCGTAGCCATGGTTTCAATCCTTGTTGGAACCTTTTTGCTCGTTGTTCTTCAGTACGCACAAATTCTGGAACAAACCTAGACAGTTCGGTAAACTTAGTTTCATACTCTGCCACTGTTAGGTTATCCTGCTTTAACTCTAGAAATTTCATTTCCATTTGGTTTTCCAAATACCTAGGGGAGTACTTTTCTAAAAACACCCTAGTAAAACGCTCCCAGGTTATCACTCCCGCTCCTTCTAGGTTCTTCTTAGCTTCCCACCAATAATTTGCCTCTCCCTTTAAGAGATAGGCTGCAAAGATTGTTTTCTGATCTTCCTCTGCCCTCAATATCTCAAAAGCTTTTTCCATTTCTTTTAACCAGGCTCGGGCTACTACTGGGTTAACAGTTCCCTCAAACTCTGGGGGTTTTAATGACTTAAAAGCACGAAAGGAGTTAGCTGCCTGATTGGGAAGAACAGGTGGTTGTTGAGGATTCTGTGGATTAGCTAAATTCTGCCTCAATAGTTCCATAAATTGGTTAAAGGGATTACCACCCTGATTTCCTTGTTGTTCAGTTGATTCATCTTCCTCTTCCTCATGATTTTGTTCATTATGAGCATTTTCATTCTGTCTATTTCGACTTCCTTCATCTCTCTCATTTTCCCTTGCATTCGTTCTATTGTTACGCTTAGGCGGCATGATTCTATATATATCAATATTCTTCAGTAATCACCCAAATTTAGGGTATAATATACATCATTCCCATATACACAATTATATCACTAGTTAACTCATTTATATACCATAATATTCTCAACTCAACTTTAGCAATTAAGCGTATCACCTTTAGCACAATAACCTTTTCATTTCTGTAATAACCCTAACTTTGGCAATGCTATAGTGATCCTATGAATAGTAAATTTCGAGGATTTAGAGAAATGGTATATAGGTACTTTATAATGGAAACATAAAATGAATAAACAGAAACCATATTAGTATTGTACAATGGAAATAAGTGACTCGAAATGACGTTAGATTTCAGAAATTCCTGAAGCATGAAATTTTGAGGATTTTGATTTCGAATAAGCTTCTATTGGACACTAAGGAGCATGGAAACATTATAAGAATTATATATTGAGGGATTAGTGAATTTAGATTTGAGCTAGGGGATTTTTAAGTTAAGAGAATACCAATGGAATTTGGATTGTTAAATGATTTCAAAACCACTGAGATAATGAGGTACATTCGAAACGAACCACAATTAGACGAATATGGAGATTAAGCAACCAAGATTTATAATATAACAAGGATACATACCCCATTATAATTACCAAGAGTACTAGCATTATAATTAGAAAAGAAAATCAAGAAAAAAGAGAATTATGAAATCATGTTAATGATGTCATCTTCCACTAAACCAAATTAAGGGTAGATTAGTCTTTTAACACCTAGATTTTTTACCAAGCTTCCAATACACTCTAAATTAAGTGAGATTAAGATTAGATGAGATCAAAACCAACACAAAAGCTCTCTCCCCTTCTTGTTTAACAACTTTCGGCCAAAAGAAGAAAAAGAAAGAAAATAAAATCCAAAACCCTAATTCTCTTCAAGATTAAACCAAGAGAAAAATCATGGAGCATCTTGGAGGATAGATCAAGACTAGCACAAAGTTTCATAGCAAACTAACATCATTTGGCAAGGTAATAAAATCTCCAAAGTTGATGATGAATAGTGTTTTCTAAGTGTTAACCTTGTTTTATTGATTTCTTTGCATGATCTAGACTATACCAAGGTAGTATAAGAGCTTGGTGAGGTTATTAATGTTAGTATACTCTTTAAAGTTGATGATTAGCTTGAAACCCTAGCTTGAATCCTTTGGGTTTTGATGATTTTAGTTGGTTTCTAAGAGAAGTAGTACTATATCATGTAATCTTATTGTTATAGTTGTTTATATGTGTTTGAATGGTATGGAAATTGTGTTGTGGACTTGGAAATCCATGGTTGGTATGATGACCACATGGTATATGTGATGGTGTATAAGGTGGATGAGTGATTTGGAGGGGTTTGATTTTGGAAAGTATGAAAATATAGCCGTTATAATGTCCGATTTTCGTTAGAACGACAAACTGCCCTGTTTTTGGACAACAATGCAGTACGGTAGGTTACTGTCCAGCACACTTAGTGACCATGAAATGATAGAGCTTAGTTCATAGATCGTTTTGATATAAGGTGCGTTAAAATCTGATGAACGGTTTAGGAGAAAAGTCAGTTTTAGTGAAAGACGTTCGATAACCGAGAAAACGTAATTGTATCAACTTTGAGGTTACAGTTACCATAGTTAGACAGTCTTACAAGCCACGAAATTTTGGGATATTGTAGTAGGGTAGTCAGAGGACCCTTGACAGTTGACGTTACATTAAAATTCAAAATCCATATTTTCTGAGAATTTTTACAGTTAAGTGTGGTCGTTAGGGGAGATAGTGAAAAACCACTGAAACTTCGATTGAGCTTAGAAATGGTTAAATTCTTGAGCCTTTGGGATAATAATAATACGTTAAACATACATTAAAGTGTAAAGGGTTTTGTTATACAAGAGGGTAGTGAGTAAGAGATGTGGTATTCTAATGACGGTCCTTTTGTGCTTATAGAAATTCCGGAGGAGGAACCAGCCCTACTGTCAGGATACAGAAATCGAGGCAAGATCCTTCTATCCCTACTTTAAAAATTATTTATCTTCGAAATAATAATGATATCATGGCATATATTTATGTATATGTGATGCTTTTGTTGCTATATTGCAAAGAATATATTTTCTTGATTGTGGGAAGTTAAAGAGAGATGGATATGTATTCTGAAAAATGAATATATAGATGATTACGAATGGAGCGAATATGCTCTAAGGTAAAAGAGATATGAAAGAGAATGGTATCAGTTGTTATCTAGGGTTATATGGTTTATAATGCTATATTATAAACATTCTTTTAGTGTATGATATATACATATATTTTATAGAAATAATGTGCGAGAATGGAAATGTGAAATGGTGTTGATAAATTGAATAATGATCTTATAAAAAGGGGGATTAGTATCAAACGTGCATAAGAGACTATGTCAGGGCTGTGTGCGACATAGTCTAACATTCATGATTCGGCACGAAGATGCCAAGGGAGGATGTTAGCAGGTGGCCTTCCTCCAGGAGGATGTTAGCAGGTGGCCTTCCTCCAGGGATGATGTTAGTAGGTGGCCTTCATTCCTTCTACTAGTAGTAAACAGAGAGCGGATACGGTCAGGCGACTGATCATCGGCCTACGTATCTGGCGCCAGTATATATCCCCAAAACTTGAAAGAAAGAATTGAAAATGGTTTTCAGATTTTTATAACTGAAAACAGAAAAGTGATATGAAACGATGAAATTATTGTTATAGATGAAGAGAAACTGATTTTATATTAATTTATAAAATTCCTGTATAGGAAGGAAATGAGAAGATGATAGTGAGAGATTTATTCAAGTATTCATGTTATTTTAAAATATTACACTAAAAGGGTATATTGGTTGTTATATTATTTAAGAAGAGAAACTGATACTGTATTATCTTAGATTTCTTTCTTATAATAGTAAGTGAATGATGTATTATTAAATAAGAGTTTTATTCTTCCTTAAAGTTTATAATTTGGTTACTGCTTACATATGTATATACATGTATACTTGGTTACATTTTAAATTCTAGTTTTCAATATTATCTTGCTGAGCTATTATAGCTCACTCTTGCTACTTATCTATATACAGCTAGGTATGCCCATACTACGCAGAACGCCCCGCAAGAGGGTAAGGGAAAGGCGACCTTCTGAGAGCTCGTTAGCATCAATCCCCGAGGTAGATGACCATCGCAAGGGGTTTAGTGGGCTTATGTATATTAAGTGTGTAAGTTTGAAAGATTGTAATAAATTTGGTTGTTGAAATGCTTCTTGTAGAAGCATCACTCAACAATGTACTTAAGTATGATTCTGGGTTGTAATAACTTTTTAATTCTAAACTCTTATTATGGTGAATGTTGTTCTCTGAGCATATGACTGGTGTGTGTGCGTGTATTACTGTGGGGTCAATTGCATAAGTATTAATTAAAAAAAAAAAAAAAAACCCAAGAGATATTGATTTTGAATGGAAGTTGGTTCGTGAGGGCCCAAATTCATGACCCCGGATTTGGGGCTGTCACAGTTGGTATCAGAGCCTAGAGTCATAATGCTCAGGAACAAGAGTGATAATAATATTGTATCATTTATAATATTAAATTTTGAACTTCCATCAAGTTCAGGGGTGGTATATCGCATGTAGTATTTATTTTAAGTATTGTTTATAATTTTATAGACTGTTACTAATAGAATTTTATGTTTTATTATAGGGAGCAGAGATGGGTGAGCCGAGTCGAGACCCCCAGTGGCTAGGACTACCCGAGCAGGAGATTAGAGACTTGTTGCTGGTAGGTGTAGAGGTTCCAGAGTATGCTATTGATGACCTCAGGGAGAGACGACGGGCGAGTGCTAGAGAGAGATATGAGCAGAGACTGAGGGAGGAGGCTGAGGAGCGCAGGCAGAGGGATGCTGTGGCCATAGTGCCATATTCTGGTAGACCATATGTAGGACCTGATGGGGCCGGACCTTCCCGAGTGCGGACGGATATTCCTGAGGAGGAGATGCCCTTACGTAAGAGGCCTAGGCTATCTGTTATACCTGAGGAGCCGATTGAGTGGAGGGACATTCACGTGACTCCTACTCCTGTCCCACCTGTCCCAGTGCCATCACCAGTTCCATCTCCTCTACCTAGCCCCGACCCTTTTGAGGATCCAGTTGAGCAGTTCACTCCACCGGGACACTTTATTTTGTCAGAGGATGAGTTGGAGGAGGACCCTTCTGAGGATGCGGACACAGAGCCAGTTCCTCCATCCCCACCATTTGCACCACCACCACCTCCACCAGTGGATGCACCCCCACTTGTAGATGTACCTCCCCCAGATGCTATGCCACCTCAGGAGGCACCTATGTTTCCAGCTGGTCAGTTGCCAGCTATTTTCTTGCCAGAGTACTTTGCCCTTCAGGGACAGCTGGATGAGCCCGTCGGACTATAGATACGCTTATACAGAGGTTAGACAGGACGAGAGGAGGAGGAGGTGTGATACCGGATGGGTTGACTTTGAGCATAGTTAGTATCGAGCTGCGGGCACTCGGTGAGATTAGGACGATGTTGGGAGACAGAGGGGATCCAGTATGGAGGGCTCAGATAGTTGATACAGTCACCACTATGGTAGTGCAGATCAGAGATGTTATCAGGGCGTCGTTACCATGATTAGGAGTAGTAGTCTTGGATACTAATCAGACTAGTCATCTTGTGGATGTCATTTTGGGGATTAGGTTAGTTGTTTACTGTCTTAATCCCAGTCTGATTAGAGGGCAGCTAGTAGTGCTTTTGTTATAGCGAGTTAGTATGTATAGTTATGCTTTTGAGGTTTCGAACCTTGTACTTATGATGTATGATATTAGTAGTAAAAGACGTTGTACCCAAGTTGTAAAATATTATGTAAATTAATGAAGTTTATGTACTTTGCCTAATTTTATCGTATTTTGATATTAAATGTTAAGATTCAAAAATGTTGATATATATGAGGTGATTGACTTAAATGAAAAGGTTATTGTGCTAAAAGTACTAAGCTTATTTGTCAAAGTTGTATTATAATTAAATATTACTTGTGTGAAGTTAAGAATACAGGGATGCATAAATAAGTTAACTAATGATATAGTTGTGCATATATGGAAATGATGTATATTGTACCCTAAATTTGGGTGATTAATGGAGAATATTATTATATACAGAATCATGCCGCCTAAGCGTAATAATAGAATGAATGCAAGGGAAAATGAGAGAGAGGAAGCAAGTCAGAATAGGCAGGGTGAAAACGCACATAATGAACAAGATCATGAGGAAGAAGAAGATGAATCAACTGGCCAACAGGGAAATCAGGGCGGGGACCCTTTTAACCAATTTATGGAACTATTGAGGCAGAATTTAGCTAATCCACAGAATCCGCCACAACCACCTGTTCTTCCCAACCAGGCAGCTAACTCCTTTCGTGCTTTTAAGTCACTAAAACCCCCAGAGTTTGAGGGAACTGTTAACCCAGTAGTAGCCAGAGCCTGGTTAAAAGAGGTGGAAAAAGCTTTTGAGATACTGAGGATAGAGGAAGACCAGAAAACAGTTTTTGCAGCCTATCTCTTAAAGGGAGAGGCAAATTACTGGTGGGAAGCTAAAAAGAATCTGGAAGGAGCGGGAGTGATAACCTGGGAGCGTTTCACTAGGGTGTTTCTAGACAAATATTCCCCTAGGTACCTGGAGAACCAGATGGAAATAAAATTTTTGGAGCTAAAGCAGGAAAACCTATCAGTGGCAGAGTATGAAACTAAGTTTACAGAACTGTCTAGGTTTGTTCCAGAATTCGTGCGTACTGAAGAGCAACGAGCGAAAAGGTTCCAACAAGGATTGAAACCATGGCTACGTACTAGAGTGGCACCATTTGAGTTGACCGAGTATGCTGCGGTAGTTCATAAGGCATCTATTATCGAAGCTGAGAGTGAACAGACTCAAGTAGGACGAGAGAGTAAGAAAAGGAAATTTGAGGTTCAGAAGGGAGGTTCAAGTGAGGGAAGCTACTTTAACAAATTTGGTAAGGGACAAAAACCCCAGTTTGGAGGAAAGTCAGGGAATAATAAGACTACTAGTGAGACTGTGAATCAGGGTGGTAGATCCACAGGAACTTTTCAATCTAGTCAATCTCGAACACCATTTCCAGACTGTAACACGTGTGGTAAGAAGCATACAGGAGTGTGTAGAGCGTTAGAAATAAACTGCTTTAACTGTGGACAAAAAGGACACTATCTTAGTCAGTGCCCATCGGCTAATACCAATCCTAAGAGGGACATCAAGTGTTACCAGTGTGGGAAACTAGGACACATTGCCAGAGATTGCCGTTCAGGGGGATCATCTATGCCAGAACAGAGTGTGACTGCTTCAAATAAACCTACTGCCAGGGTGTACAATATGACTTTAGGAGAGGCATTGAGAAAGCCGGATACAGATGCAGGTGAACATTTTTCTAGTATTTAAATTTTTAGTGTAAACGTTTGGTTAGGAATCAATGTGGTCAATGAATGGTATAGGTAGGTTGATAATCTAGATAAGGAAAATCAGTATCTGTTAGGGGTTAGAAATTCTATGAAAAGGAGAATAATAGTATTTTGGGGGTAAACCACAGACTTGTTTATATACGAACAGGAAATATATATTATAGGTAATATTTTCTTACAATTGTTTCAAAGAATCTTATTTTAGTCGGATTTCTGGAAGATTTTACAGAGACAAGATATAATAAGAGCGAAAGATGTATATTTTATGTCATGATAGAGATCAACATAGGGATAAACCATAATTGAGATACACTACCATTCAGGAGAGGCCAATGTGGTGGCCGATACCCATAACTAAAAGAGGGATGTTGATGAATGACAAGCAAGTTTATGATGGTGTAATTTTGTGCAAACAAGATAGAGATATTATGAAGGAAAAAGTGATGGAGAAAGTGGTATAGAAGTTATGAGGTGTAGATGAAAAGGTATCTATGGACATTTCTGACGTGATTCCGGGACGGAATCCTTTTAAGGAGGGAAGGATGTAATAACCCTAACTTTGGCAATGCTATAGTGATCCTATGAATAGTAAATTTCGAGGATTTAGAGAAATGGTATATAGGTACTTTATAATGGAAACATAAAATGAATAAACAGAAACCATATTAGTATTGTACAATGGAAATAAGTGACTCGAAATGACGTTAGATTTCAGAAATTCCTGAAGCATGAAATTTTGAGGATTTTGATTTCGAATAAGCTTCTATTGGACACTAAGGAGCATGGAAACATTATAAGAATTATATATTGAGGGATTAGTGAATTTAGATTTGAGCCAGGGGATTTTTAAGTTAAGAGAATACCAATGGAATTTGGATTGTTAAATGATTTCAAAACCACTGAGATAATGAGGTACATTCGAAACGAACCACAATTAGACGAATATGGAGATTAAGCAACCAAGATTTATAATATAACAAGGATACATACCCCATTATAATTACCAAGAGTACTAGCATTATAATTAGAAAAGAAAATCAAGAAAAAAGAGAATTATGAAATCATGTTAATGATGTCATCTTCCACTAAACCAAATTAAGGGTAGATTAGTCTTTTAACACCTAGATTTTTTACCAAGCTTCCAATACACTCTAAATTAAGTGAGATTAAGATTAGATGAGATCAAAACCAACACAAAAGCTCTCTCCCCTTCTTGTTTAACAACTTTCGGCCAAAAGAAGAAAAAGAAAGAAAATAAAATCCAAAACCCTAATTCTCTTCAAGATTAAACCAAGAGAAAAATCATGGAGCATCTTGGAGGATAGATCAAGACTAGCACAAAGTTTCATAGCAAACTAACATCATTTGGCAAGGTAATAAAATCTCCAAAGTTGATGATGAATAGTATTTTCTAAGTGTTAACCTTGTTTTATTGATTTCTTTGCATGATCTAGACTATACCAAGGTAGTATAAGAGCTTGGTGAGGTTATTCATGTTAGTATACTCTTTAAAGTTGATGATTAGCTTGAAACCCTAGCTTGAATCCTTTGGGTTTTGATGATTTTAGTTGGTTTCTAAGATAAGTAGTACTATATCATGTAATCTTATTGTTATAGTTGTTTATATGTGTTTGAATGGTATGGAAATTGTGTTGTGGACTTGGAAATCCATGGTTGGTATGATGACCACATGGTATATGTGATGGTGTATAAGGTGGATGAGTGATTTGGAGGGGTTTGATTTTGGAAAGTATGAAAATATAGCCGTTATAATGTCCGATTTTCGTTAGAACGACAAACTGCCCTGTTTTTGGACAACAATGCAGTACGGTAGGTTACTGTCCAGCACACTTAGTGACCATGAAATGATAGAGCTTAGTTCATAGATCGTTTTGATATAAGGTGCGTTAAAATCTGATGAACGGTTTAGGAGAAAAATCAGTTTTAGTGAAAGACGTTCGATAACCGAGAAAACGTAATTGTATCAACTTTGAGGTTACAGTTACCATAGTTAGACAGTCTTACAAGCCACGAAATTTTGGGATAGTGTAGTAGGGTAGTCAGAGGACCCTTGACAGTTGACGTTACATTAAAATTCAAAATCCATATTTTCTGAGAATTTTTACAGTTAAGTGTGGTCGTTAGGGAAGATAGTGAAAAACCACTGAAACTTCGATTGAGCTTAGAAATGGTTAAATTCTTGAGCCTTTGGGATAATAATAATACGTTAAACATACATTAAAGTGTAAAGGGTTTTGTTATACAAGAGGGTAGTGAGTAAGAGATGTGGTATTCTAATGACGGTCCTTTTGTGCTTATAGAAATTCCGGAGGAGGAACCAGCCCTACTGTCAGGATACAGAAATCGAGGCAAGATCCTTCTATCCCTACTTTAAAAATTATTTATCTTCGAAATAATAATGATATCATGGCATATATTTATGTATATGTGATGCTTTTGTTGCTATATTGCAAAGAATATATTTTCTTGATTGTGGGAAGTTAAAGAGAGATGGATATGTATTCTGAAAAATGAATATATAGATGATTACGAATGGAGCGAATATGCTCTAAGGTAAAAGAGATATGAAAGAGAATGGTATCAGTTGTTATCTAGGGTTATATGGTTTATAATGCTATATTATAAACATTCTTTTAGTGTATGATATATACATATATTTTATAGAAATAATGTGCGAGAATGGAAATGTGAAATGGTGTTGATAAATTGAATAATGATCTTATAAAAAGGGGGATTAGTATCAAACGTGCATAAGAGACTATGTCAGGGCTGTGTGCGATATAGTCTAACATTCATGATTCGGCACGAAGATGCCAAGGGAGGATGTTAGCAGGTGGCCTTCCTCCAGGAGGATGTTAGCAGGTGGCCTTCCTCCAGGGATGATGTTAGTAGGTGGCCTTCATTCCTTCTACTAGTAGTAAACAGAGAGCGGATACGGTCAGGCGACTGATCATCGGCCTACGTATCTGGCGCCAGTATATATCCCCAAAACTTGAAAGAAAGAATTGAAAATGGTTTTCAGATTTTTATAACTGAAAACAGAAAAGTGATATGAAACGATGAAATTATTGTTATAGATGAAGAGAAACTGATTTTATATTAATTTATAAAATTCCTGTATAGGAAGGAAATGAGAAGATGATAGTGAGAGATTTATTCAAGTATTCATGTTATTTTAAAATATTACACTAAAAGGGTATATTGGTTGTTATATTATTTAAGAAGAGAAACTGATACTGTATTATCTTAGATTTCTTTCTTATAATAGTAAGTGAATGATGTATTATTAAATAAGAGTTTTATTCTTCCTTAAAGTTTATAATTTGGTTACTGCTTACATATGTATATACATGTATACTTGGTTACATTTTAAATTCTAGTTTTCAATATTATCTTGCTGAGCTATTATAGCTCACTCTTGCTACTTATCTATATACAGCTAGGTATGCCCATACTACGCAGAACGCCCCGCAAGAGGGTAAGGGAAAGGCGACCTTCTGAGAGCTCGTTAGCATCAATCCCCGAGGTAGATGACCATCGCAAGGGGTTTAGTGGGCTTATGTATATTAAGTGTGTAAGTTTGAAAGATTGTAATAAATTTGGTTGTTGAAATGCTTCTTGTAGAAGCATCACTCAACAATGTACTTAAGTATGATTCTGGGTTGTAATAACTTTTTAATTCTAAACTCTTATTATGGTGAATGTTGTTCTCTGAGCATATGACTGGTGTGTGTGCGTGTATTACTGTGGGGTCAATTGCATAAGTATTAATTAAAAAAAAAAAAAAAAACCCCAAGAGATATTGATTTTGAATGGAAGTTGGTTCGTGAGGGCCCAAATTCATGACCCCGGATTTGGGGATGTCACAGTTGGTATCAGAGCCTAGAGTCATAATGCTCAGGAACAAGAGTGATAATAATATTGTATCATTTATAATATTAAATTTTGAACTTCCATCAAGTTCAGGGGTGGTATATCGCAGGTAGTATTTATTTTAAGTATTGTTTATAATTTTATAGACCGTTACTAATAGAATTTTATGTTTTATTATAGGGAGCAGAGATGGGTGAGCCGAGTCGAGACCCCCAGTGGCTAGGACTACCCGAGCAGGAGATTAGAGACTTGTTGCTGGTAGGTGTAGAGGTTCCAGAGTATGCTATTGATGACCTCAGGGAGAGACGACGGGCGAGTGCTAGAGAGAGATATGAGCAGAGACTGAGGGAGGAGGCTGAGGAGCGCAGGCAGAGGGATGCTGTGGCCATAGTGCCATATTCTGGTAGACCATATGTAGGACCTGATGGGGCCGGACCTTCCCGAGTGCGGACGGATATTCCTGAGGAGGAGATGCCCTTACGTAAGAGGCCTAGGCTATCTGTTATACCTGAGGAGCCGATTGAGTGGAGGGACATTCACGTGACTCCTACTCCTGTCCCACCTGTCCCAGTGCCATCACCAGTTCCATCTCCTCTACCTAGCCCCGACCCTTTTGAGGATCCAGTTGAGCAGTTCACTCCACCGGGACACTTTATTTTGTCAGAGGATGAGTTGGAGGAGGACCCTTCTGAGGATGCGGACACAGAGCCAGTTCCTCCATCCCCACCATTTGCACCACCACCACCTCCACCAGTGGATGCAATAACTTTTTAATTCTAAACTCTTATTATGGTGAATGTTGTTCTCTGAGCATATGACTGGTGTGTGTGCGTGTATTACTGTGGGGTCAATTGCATAAGTATTAATTAAAAAAAAAAAAAAACCCAAGAGATATTGATTTTGAATGGAAGTTGGTTCGTGAGGGCCCAAATTCATGACCCCGGATTTGGGGCTGTCACAATTTCAGTCAATCACCTTGTATACATCAATATCCTTGAATCTCAACATTTAATATCAAAATACGATAGAATTTAGACAGAATACACAAACTTCATTAATTATCCCCACTTCCTTTGTTTATCCTTATTCTGACTTTTCCCTCAAAATACACCTTACTCTCAATAGTAAATCTCAATTATACCTTAAAATTCCTCATATTCTTTTATCACAATAATCCTCAAATATACCCATTTCTTCTCACTAAATTCCTTCCTCTTTTATATCGAAACGCTTCTAGCTCTAATTATCTCTTATTGAAATTTCCCTTGAAATCTCGAGTTTCCTCGTACAGTCACGTATACTCTAAACCTTGCTTCCATTATCCCATCCATTACTGAAATCTTCTATACTCGAAACAATTTATAGAATTTAAGAAACATTGATTTGAAACGGACCCAAAACCAAGCAAGGGTCCCGCAACAATTTATAAGATTAAGAGTTTTAAATAGCTCTTATTCGAAACAAAAGAATATTTTAGGAAATCAATATGATGGAAGAACCCGTACGTAACACAAGTGAGGGCGTCCCCTCCGACTTTCAATCACACAGACAGATCGTCCTTGTGTATACATATAGGATTGTTCCTCTTAGTTGGAATAAGAAGTATAAAGAAAATATTTAATCATGATGATAAATACCCTCTTCCAAAAATAATCTTAAGGAAATATTTGGACTAAAATAGATAAAATACAATTTTGAAACACATTCCAAAGGTACCAGAAAGTTTTGAAAAGATACCAGCCCCTTTTGAATAAGAGATGATGGATCACCCTGGAATTACTCACGAGGTTATCTAACGTACACTTCCCGATACATCAAGTATTCCCTTTCTCATATCGATCTCGTGTGCTACATAAGCTTAACACTTTTGGCATAATAAACTTTATTAGCAATAATCTATAGAATTATAATCACTACTTAGAATAAACGCTTCGTTCGATAAACCCCCCTTGAACTCGATGTGAGTTCATATTTTATATCATTACCTATATATCTATATGTGAATATTACTATCACTCTTGTTCCTGAGCAATATGACTCTAATCTCTGATACCAAACTGTGACGGCCCCAAATCCGGGGTCATAAATCTGGGCCATCACGGACCAATTTCCATTCAATATCAATATCTCTTGGGTCTTTTTTTTTTATAAAAATTAATACTTATGCAGTTGACCCCGCAATAATAAACACACACACACCAGTTATATGCTCAGAGAACAACATTCACCATAATAAGGTTTAGAATTTAACAGTTATTACAAACCCAGAATCATCCTTAAATACATTGCTAAATAATACTTCGACATGAAGCATTTCAACAACCAAAATTTTGCTACATGTTTACACACTTAATTATACATAGAGCTACCAGGACCCGTTTGCCTCTACGCTACCTCAGGAATCGATGCTAGCATGCTCTCAGAGGGTCGCCTTCCCCCTACCCTCTTGTGGGGCGTTCTGCGTAGTCTCGGCATACCTAGCTGTATATACATAAGTAGCAAGAGTGAGCTATAATAGCTCAGCAAGATAATTTCTATCTACTAACATCAAAGGAAAATAATCATCATATATATATTTTAATAAACAAATTTTCAGATATTATGGTAGGAAACTTTATTTCCGTTCAGGACATATACTTTTCAATTATCTTTGTACGAAAAGAAATATATAATATTATAGCCTCAGTCTCACTTCTAATATCATGTAATAACTGGAAACCAATTATAGACTTTGAGAAAAATGACATTCCTATTTAATAATACATCATCCACTTTCTATTATAAGAAAAGAAATCTAGGATAATATAGTATCAGTTTCTCTTCTAATATAATATAACAATCAATATACCCTTTCAGTGTGATATTTCAAGAAAATATGAGTACTTGAATAAATCTCTCACTATCATCTTCTCATTTCCTTCTTATGCAACAATTATATAAATTAATATAAAATCGGTTTCTCTTCATCTATAACAATAATTCCATCGTTTCATATCATTTTCCCTTTTCAGTATACCGATCTGACTTTATCGTCGATTCTTTATTCAAAAATTTTGGGGGTTTTCACTGTTGCCGAATACGTGAGGCACGATGATCAGTCGTTCTCCGTAACCGTCCCTTTTACTACCGGTAGACGGAGGTAGGTTCGCCACCATCCCCCAGGAGGAAAGGTTCTCCACCATCCTCCCTCGGCAACTCTTGGGCCGGAATAAGATATTTAGTGCTGGACTGTGCCACTCCCACACAGCCTCTTATGCTTTCTGTTGCAATCCCCCTTTTTCAAATCATTTTTCCATTATCAAATACCATTTCACATTTTCCATTTCCATTCACATTTCCTTTCACATTTCCTTTCACATATATCGTTTCCATTTCCATTTATCATCACCTTTAAAAGTATTTATGTCATAATACTTTGGTTATGACTCAGACATCTCTTCTATATTCAATGAAATCCAATATGTTCTTGTATACATAAAGTATTCCATTTATTTTAGAAGTATTAAATAATACTCAGTAATATCTGTCACAATATTTAGAAAGAATGTTTTTTTAACATAGTATTATAAATCATATAACCCTAGATAATAACTGATACCATTTCTTTATATATAATTCTAGATAACAACTGATACCATTCTTCATATTCTCTTAATCATAAGGCATGCTCACTTCATGCATAATCATCTCTAGGTATATTCATATCCATCTCATACTCATATCCATATCCATATTCATATCCTACTCATATACCTTCCCTTTTAACCTCATTAATCAAGGAAAACAAATTCTTAACAATATAGTAGCAATAGCATCATATATATATATATATTCCATGAAATCAAGTTTCTTTAAAGGTAAATAATATCCAAGTAGGGACAGAAAAGATCTTGCCTCGGTTTCGGTATCCTGACAATATGGCTCGTCCCTCTTCCGGAGTTTCTATAAACACAAAAGGACCGTCGTTAGAATACCACATCTCTTACTCACTTCACTCTTGTATAACAATACCCTTGACACTTTAATATGTTTAACATATCACTATTACCCCAAAGGTTCAAGAACTTAACCATTTATAAACTCAATCAAAGTTTCAAGGGTTTTCACCATTTCCCCTAACGACCAAACTTAACTGTAAAAATTCTCAGAAAATATGGATTTCGAATTTTACCATAAGGCCAACTGGTAATGCCTCTTTGACTACCCTACTACCATATCCCAAAATTTTATAATTTTTAAGAATGTCTAAGTATGGTAGTTATAGCCTCAAAGTTGGTACAACTACGTTTTCTCGGCTTTCGAACGTCTTTCACTAAAACTGACTTTTCTCCTAAACCGTTCATCAGATTTTAACGCACCTTATATCAAAACGATCTATGAACTAAGATCTATCTCATAATGGTCACTTAGGGGTCTGGATAGTAAGGTACCGTATGGGTATAGGGTCCAAAAACAGGGCAGTTTCTTGGTCTAACGACAATCGGACATTATAACGGCTATATTTCGGACATTCCAAAAACCATTCCATCACAACCAAGCCATATAATCATCCACCACTCCATACACATCAATATTACATCCTCATAATCCATATAATCAGTGGTGAGGCCTCAATACCATCACCCAACAATCAATCAAAATTTATGCTAGCTAACATCACAATAATCACTTTTAACCACACATCATCCATTAACATCACTAAAACTCACATAATAAAAAGGGGTTAGGGTTTATACCTGCCTTGAAGCTTTAACAACACTTAACAAAGGCTTGTAGTCCTTGAGAAGCCTTGATATAACCTTATAACACCTTAAACTAACAAGAAACATCAAGAACATACTTAGAGATTTTCGGAGTTCTAAAACCCAGCTGAAAGAACACGAAAAACGAGGCCCTTACCTTGATTTTCTGGACAAATCTTGTGAAACAAGAGTTATATATTATCTCATGGGCTTTCCAAAAAGCTATAGAACGCAAAATTTGGCTGAGAAACGAAGGAGATATGCCTGTTCTAAGTAGGCTGTTACTGTTTGGCCGAATTGATGAAATAAGGTGGGGGAGAGAGTTTTGCTCTTGGTTTTGATCTTATCTAGCTAATCACTTATTAATTCTAGAGTATGGTGGAAGATTGGAAGATATTTAGTGTATAAAACCATGATAAATGACTAAATTGCCCCTTAAAACAAGTTAGTGGATGGTGATGTCACTTGATGATCCAATAAATCCCATTTTGATTTTCTAAGTATAATGCTAATGATCTTGGTAAGTAAAAATGTGGTATGTATCCTTGTTATATTACTAATCTTGGTTGCTTGGTTTCCATACTCGTCTAATTGTGGTTCGTCTCGAATATATCTCATTATCTCAGTGGTACTGAAATTATTTAACATTCCAAATTCCTTTGGTATTCTCTTAACTTAAAAATCCCCTGGTTTAATCTAAATTCTCTAATCCCTCAATATATATAATTCTTATAATATTTCCATGCCCCTTAAGATCCAATAGAAGCTCTTTGGAAGTCAAAATCCTCAAAAATCCATATTTAGGAATTTCTGAAATCCATCGTCATTTCGAGTCACTTAATTTCAGTGTACATTACTAGTATGGTTTCTGTTTATTCATTTTCTGTTTCCATTGCAGAGTACCTACATACCATTTCTCTAAATCCTCAAAATTACTATTCATGGGATCACTGTAGTATTGCTAGAGTTAGGGTTATTACAAAAACAGTGTTTCCATATGGAACAGTGGAGATATATAGGGGTTCTTATGATAATGCTTTCAAGGTGAATGGACAGAGACTCAAGCCTTATTTTGGTGGGACGGTGAACCGTGAGAAGGTTGTCGCCGTTTTATATCGTTCATGATTTTTCGAAAGAATGTCAAGCTATTGACGTTAAATAAGCGCTTCTTGGGAGGTAACCCAAGCAATGTAGCATGGTTTTGTTTTGTTTAGAATGTAGATTGCATTCAAAAAAAATTCAACAGAAACTTACCTACGCCACAGCGTGGCACCCTACGTCGCAACGTACTACCCTGGCTGTTCAGGTCGAGTTTTGGCTAAAAAAAAATCCCAATTCCTCTTCTATTATTATAACCCCAATCCCTAAATTCCTAATCCTATTCCTAAACTAATTCCTATCCTCCCTAAACCTTTATAATCCTCTCATATCTATCCTTTTCTTACAACAACCCCATCTATACATACACTTATACACACAAATATATAACCCAATCCCTAATTTAACATCTCTAAACCTCCATTCCAATTTCAAGGGTCAAGAAGGATTCAAGTTTGGGGGATTTTCATTGCAAGTTTCACCTCTTTGATTCGTATTGGGTATATTTCTTCCTTAAATCTTGTTTATTACAAATTTGTGTTCTTTCAAATTTGGGTATTTTGTGGTGTTTTTGTTATTTTGGGGGTTTTTGTGTGAAATTGCTTGGCTCGTTGTTTTTAGTGGATTTTGGTGATATTGTTGAGTTGGGAATTGATTATTATGCCTCTGAAGCGTCATAGAGGTGGTACTAGTGCTCGTCCAAGCTCGGATGAGGATTCTAGTGGAGATAATGTGGAGAAGTTTTTGTTGGTAGAAGCTGAAAAGGAGTATGATAAATTGATGGAAAGACCGGTTGCTAAAGAGATAGGGTTTTTGCCAGTTGCTCAATCGGATTTGGTTCGTATGATTAGGGGGCAACGATTTGAAGTATTGTGTGAGACACCTTCTCCAGTTCCTTTGGGTGTTGTTCGTGTAACACCCCCTTCATAAAATGGGAGGAGATATTACTTAAAATCAATAACCTGCAACAGAGCACTAAAATAATCTCTAAATAAATAGTTAAGTCTAAATAATACTGGAAATCAATAAGTCTTAATCAATGGAATAAGGGTAGCTCTCCATCACACAATCCCAGTTCCCCCTAAGCACCTGCCAGAGAAAGAATACGGCATGAGCCAATTGCCCAGTACGGATTTGGAATACAGTTTATAAAAAAAAACAGATATGTACATTTGACAGTTATAATAAAACATTTATTTTAAAAATATGCATGGCTGAAGCAACGAGGGGTTAGGATATTTCATACCGAGATCAGAACAGAACAGATACAGATACACACATCATAGGGTACCTAATGTGTGCAATAAATCGGATAACGTGTACGGCATATACACGTCACCGTCAAATCAAATCACAAATCAAATCAAATCTGGGTGCACCCACGTATCCTGAAACAAATATCAAAATGCGCAAAAGCTCGCCACCTGAGCTATCAGAAGGATACGCCGTGACCAATCACACTGCCACGGAAGTGTCATGTCACTGGTGCCGCAATGACATGGCTGTAGTACCCCTACAGCTGGTTAACTCGGTATACCCTATATCGCTGGGTTCAAATAAAATATTTCACAAAACTTTTAAAATCACTTGAACAAGATATTTTCAATATTGCCAACAGATATAAAATGTACGCATTAGCAGAAGAATCGCAGAAACAGATATTTAAATAATTCGAAACAGATTTAAAAAATATTTTTCAAGGTCAAATAAATTTTCAGAATCGAAATGATTTAAAACCAAATGAACAGATATATAATCAAAATG
The DNA here is from genome assembly GCA_037693485.1 of Kitagawia praeruptora. Classification (NCBI taxonomy): domain Eukaryota; kingdom Viridiplantae; phylum Streptophyta; class Magnoliopsida; order Apiales; family Apiaceae; genus Kitagawia; species Kitagawia praeruptora. The sequence goes on along the minus strand of CM075351.1, from coordinate 135,808,290 downwards.
AACTTAATTTAAATATTCTTAAGAGGAGTAGCGTTGAATAAAAGGAGAAAGAATCCGTACCTCGAAAATAACAATCTTAAACACTAACGAAATTTTGATCCGCTAAACTTCCGACACCCAATCTAAAATCAAAATTATAATTTATTATTTAAATATTGTCTTTCACAATATAGAAGAATAAGCATACAAACTTATATCACTCACTGGTTTAATTATAAAATACAACTAATTAAACATAAGCTAATAATTAAATACTGTAACATTTTAGTAAAACACCCTCGGCAAAACGGACCTGAAAACAGAGTAGTTGATGGATCAGCTTAAGAAAACCAAACAAATACAATATAATAATAGTAAAAGGGTCCTGTTAACAACAGCCCTTAGGGCTATGTTTAAGGATTAATTTTTGCTATGTGGTGGATTTTTATTGGATGATTTATGTGAATGCATGGGGGCACATACTTTTTTGCAAGTGGGGCACAACCTTGAGCCAATTAAAAACTACCACATAACACCTTAACCATAGCCCTAAGGGCTGTGGTTAACATTTTCCATAGTAAAATACATAAGGTGTACATATAAGACATGTTAAAACATTACCTAGCTACCTCTTTTCTGTATTGAACCGCAAGAACTAACAAATTGATAATTAAAATACATATTCATGGACCATGTTACAAAATAATACATATTAAAATAGATACTCTCGACCTAATGGTACAAGCAGGGGTATACAACATAAAATCATGGAATCAATACAACTAACATGATTGTTTTACAAATGGAAAATATAAAAATAGGATGTACTATGCCTTGAATCATATCATTACAAAATCACTAATTTGACTCTTATTTATAAACACATGTAGACTTCTTGTTAAGTTAATAAAATTTTAATAAACACAACCAAACAGAGGCATAAATATGCTACTATATGAATTTATCGATTTGAATTAACATGTATGTATGCGACCAAAATGTAATAATCTGATACAAGAGTTCATAAACAATTACTCAAAATAATATGCACATGGTCACCTAATGTAGCACGCGGATGTATCACACAAACATTAAACTTAAATTCAAGCTTGTATTGTAAAGTAGTATAAAAAGAAGAATAGGTAGCTTACTAGTAATCTGTGTATGCACTATAATCTCTCCAAGGTTCTCCCTCTTGCTTCTCCAATTTGTAATGCGACTGCTATCTGTCTCTTCTAAAAATTATTTTAGGGTTGTTTATGTTATGACTCCCGTATGATATGATATAGGTATAATATATAGACGTTTAACTCTCCTATTATTACTAGAAATCCGAGAATATTAGATATACAAAAATGCAATAAAATAATATTATTTTCGAACTAGTAAATACAAATTATTATTATTATTATTATTATTATTATTATTATTAAATATCCAAAATTCCTATATATTACATATATACCCCCTTAAAAATGATTCCGTCCCCGGAATCAAACGAAACTAAAACTCGTACCTGAATCAAACAAGTGCGGATATTTCTCACGAATAGATACCTCTAATTCCCAAGTAACCTCTCTTTCAGAATGATTTTTCCACAAAACTTTCACAAACGGTATATTATTCTTCCTCAAAACTCGCTCCTCTTGAGCTAAGATAGCTTATGCTTCCTCCTCACAAGTTAGTTATAAATTGTCTAACGAGCGTTGATTTTTTTTTTTTTTTTAACAAGAATGACAATTACAATCCCATATAAATGATACAAAATATTTATGCATTTGTGATAACTTTAGTCGTGATTTTAGTCTATTATCATTTTCACTCGCTCCCTATTTCTTGCATGTAAGACTGCTATTGCATATAAATACTGTTAGTATACACAATTTTATATAGTCATGTCCTCAAGATAAATTTTTAAATCTCCTAATCCCTTGATACTAGTAACCGTGAAATACATGTTGACAAATGCACATCTAAATTGAACACAGCAATTAATACACATTTAACAAAAAAAAATCATACATATTAATTTGCTAATTAGATAGTCACATTTTTTTATAACTATCTTGAACCCATTGTGTACAACACATCCTTAATCATTGCTTATATTATACTAAATAGTTAATTAACACATTCTTTTAGTATAAGTAATGACACTAATAAGATTAACATAATTAATTCAACATATATAATATACAACCTAATAACAAGTATAAATAATAAATATATACTTCAAATAAGTCACAATCATCCACACACATGCATGTAACCATATATCAAAATAAGGAATAGAGTCTAAATAATAAAGTCTGTTAAACTTATTTCTAGTTAATCAATAAATTGGGTTGTAACTTATTGTCTAGATACCATAAGTAATGAATGATGTGTTTCAAATAATTCATAAAAGCATTTAGTGTTAGAACAACTAATATTCACGTTTTGACTAGCAAAAAGAAACTACTGTTGAGTACTTTTATACATAAATCTAAGCACGCCTTAATATTAACTATAAACAATTAACAAATTATTTAAATTAACATATTCAGTATTAGAAATTTGATACATAGTTATAATATAATAATTTATAAAACAATCCCATGCAACACATATAATAGCTTAATTAAATTAGCAACAATCTAGTCTCACACAGTTTAAATTAATCAAGGCATGTTGCACGCATCAATGATATAATTTTTCGTATGATACTATGAAATATCAAATAACATGACTTATTGTAAAAACATAGAACCATGAACTTAATAAGCATGCATAAACACAAATTATAGGCAAAATGCTAGAAAATAATTAATTAAGTACGTCAATTAAGCATAACACATAAATACAAAATATGTAACTTTGTTTGTACTCGACCACAATTATAGAATATCTATGATTCTTTTTGTTCTTTCTCCACTCTCCCTCACATACTCAGTTTTTTTTTCTATCTCCTGGTTCTCTCCTAGTGGCTAGTGCGGCTAAATACACAATATAACTCATAATTTAAGGTTCACTTGTGATATTAATTTATTTTAATTAATAACATATGTGTCTCTACATGTTCACTATCTCTGTGTCCAGATTATGAAACCCATAACAAAATATCCAAACTGAAATGAATGAAATTATCATATATTGTAAATAAAATATAAATAATATTTAACTCAACTTAAAACAGCCAACACATGTAAACTATATAGATCAGATGCACAAGTATCTAATATGAAACAAATATACAGGAAAAACAAAAATTAGTATTTCCAAACAAAATTATATTCTAAAGCACAACGTTGAATATTAAATAACTTACATACAACATATATTATAATAAATAACTTAATCTCATCCAAGTCCTATTGAACTTGTTAAATTATAACACTACAACAGTTTTCTTAGATACACACAATTAGAACATTAAAGAAAATCATTGTCCAATAGCATAGTAAGAAAATAATTTGATTGCTAAGGCATATTAAACTAAAGTTATTGGTCTTTGAATAATTCTTGATACTAGGAAAAAAAATAAATAAATAAAACTCAAAAAGATTTATATGTTTTTAAAATCTATTTAGGAGGCCAACTGATGGCCGCTAGATAACATACAATACAGATAATTCCAAATACCTTGATACTTTTTAAAATATATATATATATATATATATATATATATATATATATATATATATATATATATATATATATATATATATTTAGAATGCATAACACTTACATTCCTTTGTTGAATTATTAATTTCAGGCGTCCCAAAAATTAATAATACCATTTCATTTAATTATTTATTTTGAGCGTCCCCAAAATAAAATAATTAAATTATGAAATTTTAGAATCAGTATTTTAGGCATAATTTGAATAAAATTGAGAAAATATTTTCTATTAGTAAAAAGAAATGGAGGCACCAGTATCAAAAAAATGTGAATATACTATAATCTTACAAGTTAACCACTAAAACATATATGAGTATGAGAAATAATAAAAATATGAAAATTCAGAAATTTTACAAATAGATAAATAAAATAAATACCGAAGATTTGTATTCTAGAAGACTGAAAATTTACTTAATTAGAATAAGCAAACAAAAGTGCACAATAGACCTTTCTCTATCGATAATTCAAAATTTAAGAATGACTCACAAACACGAAACAAATAGAAATATTATTCAAAATTTAAAATAATTTACAAAAATTAATAAGAAGTTAAAGGTAGTACTCAAGAGATATTAATTATCACATATACTAACAAACGACATAAAAGTCAACCCATACCCCCACACACCTACAAATGGTTTATAAATACAATCTAAACTAATATCATCTTATTCTCGAGTAAAATTTAAAGTTAACACAATTCTTATCTAAGACTTTTATCTCTAGTAAACTAACAAAATTTTCAAAACTCCAATAAGTTAAGGCTATTATTAAATATATTCTAATATGTTTGTGTCTTTAAAAATCATTTGTTTTTCTTAAAAACCAATTGTTGCACAAATTATACTCAACCAAACTATACTTAAACGATTGATAAATAAAGCATTATCCTCAAAAGCAACACACCCTTATAGTTATCTAACACTCTTGATACTTAAAATAGTAAGATTAATTTAGGACCTCTAAAAATGTAAGACGACTCACTAACAAGGGCAAAACTCATAGGTACTGAATTGATGACAAAGAAATTATAGACCGAGTAGAACCATAATCGAAAAAAAAATCACTCATATAATAAAAATCCATGTATAAACATATTTGAATAAAGTTCACAGTAAAGAGATGGGCCGAAGTAGTTGAAAAATATCATAAAAGTAAAATAGTTCTCAAATGAATAAAACTAAAAGAATTTTGAAAACGTTGAACCCATCCTAACGTCTACCCAAACTCACAGGTCAACCTAAATAGGTTTTCTACAAGAAAGAACCTAGCTCTGATACCATCTTTGTAACACCCCCTTCATAAAATGGGAGGAGATATTACTTAAAATCAATAACCTGCAACAGAGCACTAAAATAATCTCTAAATAAATAGTTAAGTCTAAATAATACTGGAAATCAATAAGTCTTAATCAATGGAATAAGGGTAGCTCTCCATCACACAATCCCAGTTCCCCCTAAGCACCTGCCAGAGAAAGAATACGGCATGAGCCAATTGCCCAGTACGGATTTGGAATACAGTTTATAAAAAAAAAACAGATATGTACATTTGACAGTTATAATAAAACATTTATTTTAAAAATATGCATGGCTGAAGCAACGAGGGGTTAGGATATTTCATACCGAGATCAGAACAGAACAGATACAGATACACACATCATAGGGTACCTAATGTGTGCAACAAATCGGATAACGTGTACGGCATATACACGTCACCGTCAAATCAAATCACAAATCAAATCAAATCTGGGTGCACCCACGTATCCTAAAACAAATATCAAAATGCGCAAAAGCTCGCCACCTGAGCTATCAGAAGGATACGCCGTGACCAATCACACTGCCACGGAAGTGTCATGTCACTGATGCCGCAATGACATGGCTGTAGTACCCCTACAGCTGGTTAACTCGGTATACCCTATATCGCTGGGTTCAAATAAAATATTTCACAAAACTTTTAAAATCACTTGAACAAGATATTTTCAATATTGCCAACAGATATAAAATGTACGCATTAGCAGAAGAATCGCAGAAACAGATATTTAAATAATTCGAAACAGATTTAAAAAATATTTTTCAAGGTCAAATAAATTTTCAGAATCGAAATGATTTAAAACCAAATGAACAGATATATAATCAAAATGAACTTAATTTAAATATTCTTAAGAGGAGTAGCGTTGAATAAAAGGAGAAAGAATCCGTACCTCGAAAATAACAATCTTAAACACTAACGAAATTCTGATCCGCTAAACTTCCGACACCCAATCTAAAATCAAAATTATAATTTATTATTTAAATATTGTCTTTCACAATATAGAAGAATAAGCATACAAACTTATATCACTCACTGGTTTAATTATAAAATACAACTAATTAAACATAAGCTAATAATTAAATACTGTAACATTTTAGTAAAACACCCTCGGCAAAACGGACCTGAAAACAGAGTAGTTGATGGATCAGCTTAAGAAAACCAAACAAATACAATATAATAATAGTAAAATACATAAGGTGTACATATAAGACATGTTAAAACATTACCTAGCTACCTCTTTTCTGTATTGAACCGCAAGAACTAACAAATTGATAATTAAAATACATATTCATGGACCATGTTACAAAATAATACATATTAAAATAGATACTCTCGACCTAATGGTACAAGCAGGGGTATACAACATAAAATCATGGAATCAATACAACTAACATGATTGTTTTACAAATGGAAAATATAAAAATAGGATGTACTATGCCTTGAATCATATCATTACAAAATCACTAATTTGACTCTTATTTATAAACACATGTAGACTTCTTGTTAAGTTAATAAAATTTTAATAAACACAACCAAACAGAGGCATAAATATGCTACTATATGAATTTATCGATTTGAATTAACATGTATGTATGCGACCAAAATGTAATAATCTGATACAAGAGTTCATAAACAATTACTCAAAATAATATGCACATGGTCACCTAATGTAGCACGCGGATGTATCACACAAACATTAAACTTAAATTCAAGCTTGTATTGTAAAGTAGTATAAAAAGAAGAATAGGTAGCTTACTAGTAATCTGTGTATGCACTATAATCTCTCCAAGGTTCTCCCTCTTGCTTCTCCAATTTGTAATGCGACTGCTATCTGTCTCTTCTAAAAATTATTTTAGGGTTGTTTATGTTATGACTCCCGTATGATATGATATAGGTATAATATATAGACGTTTAACTCTCCTATTATTACTAGAAATCCGAGAATATTAGATATACAAAAATGCAATAAAATAATATTATTTTCGAACTAGTAAATACAAATTATTATTATTATTATTATTATTATTATTATTATTATTATTATTATTATTATTATTATTATTATTATTAAATATCCAAAATTCCTATATATTACAGTTCGCGAGTTCTATGCTAACGATAAGGTGGAGCAGAATGGTTTTTCTGTTGTTCGGGGTATGAGGGTGGATTATCGGCCGGATGCTATCCGTTCGATTTTGAAACAACCACCTAAGCCGAGGAGGGTACAAGATTGGGCAAAGAAGACTCGAGATGATGTGGATTTAGATGATCTTGTAGCGGCGATCTGTGTGTCGGGTACTGTTTGGAAGTTGAGACCGGACACCGGTGAGCGTACTACTTTCCTTACCTCTACTTTGAACAAGTCCGCACGGGCGTGGAACTTGTTTATTTGTGCTAACCTCATGCCGTCGGGACATCCGAACGACGTGACTGTGGAGAGGGCTATTATTTTGTGGGGTATTCTTCAGGGCAAGTATGTCGATTTGGGCTATTTGGTGAATCAGAACATTCGTAGGTTCTTGAGTGGTGGTGCAAAAGTAGCAATTCTGCATGCTTCTATTGTAGCTAGCTTATGTTGGGATGTTGGTGTTCGTTGGGATGCTGATGAGCCGTTACAGATGCCGACTACTGCTATTGTTGATGCTACTATTGACCGGTTGGGGGATTGGCCAGGCGGTGTTCCACATCCGAGAGGATTAGGTTATATTGTTGGTGATGCTGATGCTGGTGGTCAAGGAGCGGGCGCTCCACCACAGGTTCCTCGGGTGCCTAGAACGGCCAGAGCAGGTCTGTCCAGTGGAGATACTGATATGACGGTGCTTAGTGATACTTAGTTCAGACGATTGACGAGGCATATTGATGCCATGCACGACATCAATCGCCGATATGCGGAATTGAGCACTATTTTTTCGTCTACGGGTAGTGCAGTTCAGTGGCCTGTCTTTGGTGCACATGCATGCTCAGTATCTTCCACCTGATTCACCTGAGGAGGGTGATGATGCTGATGAGTAGGTATGTTTTCTGCTATCCCTCGTATTTACTTCCATTCAATGCGGACATTGAATATTTTAAGTTTGGGGGTGGTTTGTGGGATAAGTAGTGTGTTTTAGTTATTTGTCTGTCATTGTGTTCATATAGATATCATATTTTGCATGTTTAGTAGTAGTTCATTCATATTTGTTCGTGTTATTTATGTTTGTTTCATGTAGGACATTCTATTTTTAATTTCTTATACCATGTGAATTCATGTTAGTTGCATTTTCATGGCATGCATTTTTCATGATCCCTTAGGACGAGCTAATTCTGGGTGGTAGGTCGATGTCTAATTGAGTGCGGTGATGATGAGTAGAGGGTTGATTTATAGTTCCTATGAAATTGACTTGCATGTTTTGGAAACAAAATTTTTACACAGTCTCGTCGTTTGCTTTTGGGCTAGGTTGAGGTCATGCTTGTTTGGTTGTTGAGATTTAATCACTTGATTATATTTAGAATTTTCGTTATTCCCTTGATGGCGTAGGATCACTAAAGTCTAAGTTTGGGGGAAACCAGGAATTTCATGCTAGTTGTAAATATTTATCAATACTGGTTATGCGTCAAATGGCTAGTAGCCGGCTCATATTTATATGAGTAGTCTAGGGTTGGAATTGAGAATTCTCATTACAGATTATATATATATATATATATATATATATATATAAACGAAAAAAAAAGGAAGAAAAAAAATCAGAAAAAAAAATATGTGAATTGTTAAATGCAGAATTAACCAGGGTGAGCTCTTAAATACTCGGGCAATTAAGTTCTAGGGGACTTTGTGCCTAGTGACCTAAGGCTTTTACAGTCTGGGATCCACTAACCTAACGCTCGCTACATGGGTATTATTGTATAGGCCTTTTGGGGTCTCATCCATTGCACGGTTAAATAAGCATGCGTTATTGTTTATAGTAATATCGTAGTTATTAGTAATAAAGCATGAATTCCTGGCTAACTCAGATGAGGATGGAGGTGTTCCTAGGTTATGAAGTGTTTACCGTCTATTCTATTTATAAACCTGTGATTGTCTTGGCGAAGAATAGGTATGATTTTGAAATAGTTTTGAGAGTATTTCTGATATGCATCGCACACACGCACGTTTCTGTCATGTATTGTTAGTATACGGGGACTTAGTCGAGCTCTATTTGGATTTAGTTGCATTCTTTAAGATATTTGCTTGCTAGTTGGTTTTGGTTAGTTCAAGGGGGTCATTGCATTTTCATAATAGTTGCATTCATGCATTGCATTGTTTAGATAGATGGATTTTGTGGGTACATTCGCTATAGGCCCTCACGAGACCTCACTCGTCCACTAGGGCTGCCTAGGGGTTTAAAGGGCTTGTTGCATATGCCAAATGCAACCGTGATCACCTACGGAAGTGGTACTAGTTAGTTGTATATAGTTTATTTGTTTATGCTTAAGGACAAGCATCGGTTTAAGTTTGGGGGTGTGATAAGTGGATTTGATATCCACTTGGAGCGTTCCATATCGGCTTAAATTGATTCACTTGGCCACAAGTTTGTTGTAGTTTTGATGTGTTTTGTTTAAGTGTGCAGGTTTGCAAAAATGTCGGTTAAAATTGGTGCTTTTGTCAATTTTGGACTTGAGTTTGAGTATTGGAAGGAAGAATGGAAGCTTGCGTTAAGCTATCATGAAGATCTTAAGTCAAAGGAATTGAAGTTGGAAGCATTTGCAAAAAGAAACGGAAGAAGCGGAGGCAAAACGAAGAAGAAAAGAAAAAAAACAGAAAATCAGCCAAGTTCCTAAGCCGCGGCTTAGCAGGGGTATGCTGCGGCTTAGCAAGTAGCTGGTATGCCGCGGCTTAGCAGGGGTATGCCGCGGCCTAGCAAACATTCTGGAAAATCCGATTTTTGGCCTAAAAATTCTGTACTTCTTTCTTGTTTCGAATTTAATATGTAATTTTGGTATTTTCTTGTTGGTCAAGATTTCTAGGGCCTATTTAAACACATTGTATCATTGTAATTCAGATTATTATAGATCATAACATAGAATTGCAAAGGAGAAAAGCGGAGAAAGATTCAAAGCTCGTGACAAGCACGGATCTAGATCAACTTCATCTTTTGTATTCTTTTCTTAGGCGTTACTCTGGATTATAGATTTGTTTTCTCAACTCTTTGTTCTATTAATATTACTACTTTTATTCATACTTTATTTTACATCATGTTTTCATCAAATCTCATGGTGACGAACGGTTCGATTATGAACTAATTGTTGTCATGTGATTCTAACGGATTTATCTATGTAGTTTAGTAGTTTGATTGCTTTAAAGATTTATGTGTGGTGAATCTTGATATCCTCGTATGATTGTGCTTCATGTGTTTAGATGCGTAGCTAACATCTAATTTGTTAATCTCTTGCGAAACGAGAGTGGATCTTGAGATTTAGAACTTGTCATGCTAGCATAGGATTATGTATGCTAGACATCATGATTTGTAGCGTAAATACAGATATATTATGCTGCTCTATGTGATCAATATGGATAACTTGTGCTTAAACCGTTATGTTTTCAAATCTTATAGAGATATAGGGTCTAAACATAATTGGTGTCTACCCATCTTCTATCTCTTTTGTGGATGTATGAGTAGTTTGGTATTCGTATACTGAGAGGTAGCTTATACTTGTTTCGTGTTGTCTGATCAGATATCAAAACCATTACATGCATTGATTAAAGGCATCAACTCTAAGCGAAGTATTTAATGAAGTTAGGATCTCATGTTTATTCTCATATAAGTAAATCAGTTTTAATTCTCATTAGTTAAGTAATTCTTAGTTTGTTAAATTGCTTTAGTTAATTATAGTTAATCAAAACTCAATCTTGTTATTTGTCTTAGCAATGAATAAAAACCATACACTGTTGCATAGGTACAATAACTGAATTAAAACCTAAACCAGATCTCTGTAGGAACGAACTTGACTTATATCTATATTACTTGTGACCACGTACGCTTGCGTGATTTTGTGTTAACAATATGCCTAAAATATTTTTGATAAACAAATTCAAAAATAGTGAAAATACCTGTGAGTGTAGGAAAAATGCAAGAAAATTATTTATAATTTTCTATAAGACACAAATATAATTGTTTAGCCTCGAATAAAGTGAATCGTCGTAAATGTGTAGGTCGCTCCACACTTTACATTCAAGACGACACCTGTGAAACACTAGTGTACATAAACCTTTTAACTTCAATGAAAATCTGATCAGTTTTCTTAGAAGTTGAGGGGCAAATGATATGAGCTAAAAATGAGTCCTAAAGACACATTTAATGATACATTAAATGAACCTAGGATGGTCCAAAATCAAAGCCCTATTATGAGGCCCAAAACCTTAATTGTAATAATAACTTCGTAATTAAATAAATCAGTCAATGTGGGACTCCGTTATTGAGTCCAATGAGGACCCAGGTTCTTGAAGAAGTATTTCCCAAGTCATATGAGTCCAATACGAATCAACCTTCCTTATGAAATGATCCAGAAGTCTATCTAAAACAAGTATCTTGTCCAGCAAGACTTCAAACCCTATTCCAAGGCCCTCGAGGCCTATATAAGGATATGATTCCTCACAACCAGAACTACATTTTATTGGCTTGATTCTTGATAGCATCTTATGAGAATCCGAGTTAAGTCACGAAACACTTGATCACCCATTCGAACCTCCTTCCCTCACCCAACCAATCTATACGCAATAAGTACACCCTACATTTCATTTCATGACAATATGAAAAATGTATTTGTAGACATTATTTTCTCTTTTATTTTTTTATAAAAATAGGATGTTTACATTTTAATACAAAACAAAAAAAATTTAACTATAATTATACTTTTTATATGCATAAAAATGTATCCGAGAAAAACATGTATACATCTCTAAAATGTGTTTTACGTCATTTTCCAAAACTCTGCCTTATTTAGAATAAGGTGAAGTATTTTGATATGTGTTTTTATCATGCCAATTTATTATCACCACGAAATTAATTTTTGTCCCCCCAAACTTCTGTGTATAAAAATAAATAATTAAACAAACACACTTCCTTATCATCATCCAATTCACGTATGTATGGATAGACAGTGAGCTTCCTGCAAAACATAACAAAAGAAAACACAACAAAAGCATGGCTTCCTCTGCAACATCCTCTACTCTCACACTCTCCTACACCATTCCCCAAGACTTCAATTCCTCTTCTTCATCTTCCCTTTCCTTTAAACCCAAACCCCTTTTCTTCAATTCCCCCAAAACATTCACTTTTCACCCTTTAATTTTCAAGTGTAAAGACAGAAAATTGAGCAACTGGATCACTGAAAAAAAGAGTTTTGTTGTGTCTGCAGTGGCTGAAGTTGATGTAGAAGAAGTTTTGGATGATGGGTTGGTGGAAAATGGTGTTTCTTCTGCTCCTGCTGGTAAACCCAAGAAAGGGAAAGCTGCATTGCTTCTAAAGAGAGATAGGGTATGTGTGTGTGTTTTTTTTTTGTCATGGGGTTTTTGTATTTGTTGTGTATTTTGATTTGATTGATGGGTTTTGCAGGGATTTTGTGATTAGTGGAGTAAATGTGATTTTTTTTTTAATTTGTGTTGTTTTTAGATGTTTTTGTTCAACATTTTGTGATTTTAGTTGGTGGGTTTTGAGAATTTGGTAAGCGGTGTTTTATTTTGAATAATTAGGCTTATAGCCTTACAAATGAATCGAACCCAGTAAGTGGTGGTTTTTAGGATTTGAAAGTTTGAATTTTTATGATATGGGTGTTTTTAGATAGTTTTTTCTTGATTTTTTCAGGTTATTTTACTAGTTTTCTAGGAATTTTGTGGCTTTATTATGTTTACTTTATTGTAGTTTTTCGCATGTGAAAATATTGGAAATAATTTGTATAAAGATGCAAGCTACAACCTTTTTAGGCTGTACAATTGACAGCATTCTTATCATTTTCAGTTTCGACCTAGGTGCTGCATTTGGGACTGATATTGAATTGTTGACCCTCTGAAAAACATCATTCGTTTGTCTGTATGTTCTGAATGTTTTTATTGATAATTGTATGTTGCCAAATAGCTTATCGCTTAAAAAGAAAAAAAAGCTTCACGAGTTTTCTTATGTTCTCTGTTCCATGTGCATTTTGAGTAGTAGTATAAATTAGCCAGTAGCATTCCACTGGACATGAGTTCTCATATTACCTAAAATGCTACTACTATATTTGTTCTTATTGAGAATTTGCTTTACATGTTGGCTCGTTGTAGCTTCTTCCAAAGGTTTTACTGTTAGTCCCATATGTTACCCTTTCCCATAAGTTTTAATATTTACATACACTTGAAATATAACTTTTTTTGTTATTTGATGACCAGACTAGGTCTAAAAGATTCTTGGAAATTCAAAAGTTGAGGGAGACCAAAAAAGAATATGATATGAAAACAGCAATTACCTTTCTTAAGGAAATGGCAAAAACAAAGTTTGTTGAGACCGCAGAAGCTCATTTTCGGCTTAACATTGACCCAAAGTATAATGATCAACAGCTGAGAGCAACTGTAAGACTTCCAAGTTCCAACTGCTTTGTCATTATACAAAATGTTCTCGGAACTTTGTAATCTATGATTGCAACAAATAAAATATTTGATAACTTTCTATTTATTTACTGTAGGTCAATTTGCCAAAGGGAACTGGACAGACTGTTAAGGTGGCAGTTCTAACTCAAGGTAGTTACTTTTATCAAGCTTTACCTTTTATTTTTTCACAGTAAGCTCTTGTTCTTTCTTTCAGTTCAATGTTATTACTTTGTGCGTAGAAAATCAGGGTAATCATGTGAGGAGTATATGACAGTTGCAACATAACCTTAACAATTAAGATGTTGTGACTAATATATAGGCATTACCTTTGTGTTCAACAGTTCATGTATTCATGATCTATGAAATAATTGGCCCAGAAAGTAAAACAGTTGTAGGTTGGAGGCACAACCTTTAGCTTTTAAATTAGGGAGAAGTATTATAATAATAGGTTGGAAGCGATTGTCCTGTTTACAATTTCAGATTGAACAATCTATAGTTTTTGTTTCTAAAATGATCAATATAGGATTATAAATACTCGAGCAGTCATGCCTGTGCTGTGGCTTGAGCCCTCGATCTCTTATTACCAAAAATACAGGGGTATTCGCTAGGCTATGGAACAACCTGTACTTTATCTTGGTCTGTTGATTGTGATAAAAGTGAAGGGTGACCAATTAAGCAAAATCGTACGGCTTTTTATATCTGTCACTATAAATTGAATCAGTTTTCTCCTTTTATTAATGTTTTATTGATGTAGTTGGTTTTTAGAATACTAAGGATCTTATATGTGTTTGGCAAAAAAACTTTAAGCACTTGACAACCGAGTACAGTTGCATAATATCTACTGATCTGTTCCTAGATCCAGATTAATAATATGATATTCTAGTTTCTTTAGTATTGCATTGTAACTTGTAATTAATGAAAATGAGAAAAACTGAAAACAGCTAAGGAGGTAAATGGGAATTAGCCCCCAACTTTTACTTCGTATTCTATTAATTACATCCAATGCTGACTCTGTCCGGAAGTGATGTGTTGATAAATGATACTAGAGGAGAATCAATCAAATAATCATCCGCAAACCCTCGTGAAGTCTCTACTGCAAACATAAACCCATAGGGTTGACATGTCCAATTTCCGGTGGATTAAAGTATGATGTTAGGGTCTTCAATAAGTGTTTCAAATGACATATAACATAACTTTGTGGGTTGATGGATACCATAGGGAGTTCCAAGTATGAAATCTTGTATGCGATGCGTATTTCAGGCACCTTGTGACACATTTTTTTAGACACCAAGCATCAACCTAGAAGAGCTTCTTTTGTCCCTCTGCATAGTGATTTTTTTTTTTTTTAGATTTTCACATGAGCTATTAAGCAACACATGTTGTTTTAGACAACTAATGACATCTGGTCGATGACATTAGCTTCTACAATTCGTAATTAGAAAACAGAAGACTCTGACCACGGAGATACTGGATTTCAGACGTACATTATAACCTGAAACATAAATTGATCCAGATTTGTGCCCATCGCCCGCTGCTCTAATAGTATTCGCTGATTCAGATATTATAAACATATCAAATCATTCAGAAGTTCACAACATTTGAACATATAATATACTACTATTCAAAATCTCAAGTTGAACAAGTCATACAATGTGGAAGCCTGGTCTTCATGGGGCCACCCAGTATCTTTGTGTTAAGGTTTCAAAATTGTATATGCTTGGACGATGGATATAATTTTCTTTTCTGTCATGTTTTGCTCATCTATCTATGGATAGTCAAACATGTGTTTTCACCATGCACTATTTTTCTGGCAATTCTTTCTAGTTGTAACATTACACTAAAGTTGGTGGCTTTTATTACAATAATAATGTTTATACATGATTGTCAATCAATCCTTTGCACAGTTAAAAATATGAATTCAGCTTGTTGGGTGTCCTCAAATTACACATGTTCCCACAGGTGAGAAGTTCGATGAGGCAAAAAGTGCAGGAGCGGACTTGGTAGGTGGAGAAGACTTGATACAGCAAATTAAAGAAGGTTTTATGGACTTTGATAAATTGATTGCTACACCCGATATGATGCCTAAGGTATTTCATGATTTTTGTTTATAAGATAATTGTATTTATGTCTCCCGTTTTAGATTCACCAAAGCTTTTGGATGTTTGAGACTTGTGCAATCCATGCACATGCTTCTGTTGAAATGCTAACAGGATAAACTTCAGGGATTTACGGTGTATCTGACATAAGAACATGTAATTGAGTTAGATTGCAATCTGTTAGAGCAAGTCCAATGCTAGATGCAAAACGGCTATATTCATTTCTATAATTTGACACCAAAAAGTTATCTTTGGTGCTAAAATAAAACTTCGACTCCCATGCTAGTTGCATTTTGCAACCAAATATTCCAAATTTAATTAACTTTTTGTCTCTCTCCTAACTTTCATTTAAAGTACACCAACATGCATTTCATTTATGGTTAATTGATGATGTGGCTAGATGCATAGATGCATGGAGTTGAATTTTTTTACAATTGGTTTCCAATTATAGAAATGGGACCAATTTTAGCATTACATTGGACTTGCTCTTAATGATTTGTCAAGCTAGTTTAGATGACATTTATGCTAATCAACATATGAACGTGATAGATATTATTTTGTTATAGTAGTTGAGAATGAAATATTTCTCTTATATTTCCACCAATCAATATATGTATGGAGTACTCAACCCTCTTCGATTGCTTTTGTTTTTGTTATTGTTGTGCTTTCTCATGAATGTTAGATTCAGTTAGTAATTATGCGAAAGACTTAGTAAAGTGTTATCATCACTTAATACATGCATATCTTTGTTTGTAAAATTTTACTCTTCCATTTCTTAAAATCCTTATGAACACATTATTATATTTCATATTGGATACAGAAACTGATGATAAACTTCTGCGTGAATGAGTGGGAAAGAAAATAAATTAGGATAAAAAATTCGGCCACTTAGCTGGCCAGGGTTTTTTCTGTAATAAGAATACAAAAATCATATCATGCGAGCAAATAGTTCCGTATTTCTTAAAATGTTTTTTTGCCAAGGACAACCAAATAAACACGAGGATAGTACATCCTGTAGCTATAAATAGAAAGGAACTTAATGAAGTACTCTATTTTCCTTTCTGTCCTATTTAATTTTATTTTTTATTTCTATCCTGAACTAATAAACACAGAGTCAGGAAGATACTCGAGTTTGGGTTCGCCAAATATTTATTAATCCATACCATTATGTAAGAGTTGTTTTAGATGTTTATGCACTGGATTTCTAATCAGACATTCATATATGCACATCAGGTGGCCAGTCTAGGAAAGATTTTAGGACCTCGAGGACTCATGCCAAATCCAAAAGCCGGTACTGTTACAACCAACATTCCTCAGGTATGCTTTCTGGCAGTCTACGTATAATACTCAAATTTTCCTCTTAAATTCTACAACATATTTAATTCTTTGTTCTGATATATTTGTATGACAAAGTTACCGATTCTAATTCATCTTTGTCATAATTCTGTAACTGCTCTTTGCCTTTGCTCTCAATTATCAAATCCTTGTTGTTTGAACTTGTAACGGAAATAAGGGGTTGACGAGATCATGCATCTTGCAGGCTATCGATGAGTTCAAAAAGGGAAAAGTTGAATACAGAGCAGATAAAACAGGGATTGTACACTTGCCTTTTGGAAAGGCAAACTTTTCAGAGGAAGATCTTCTTGTAAACTTGCTTGCTGCAGTGGTACTCCCCCCACCCCTTCCCTTGTTTTACTATCCGCAAAGATTAATTATCTGGACACAATCTTTATTTTTTTTTTTCATTATCTGATATGCTAGAAATCAGTAGAATCGAATAAGCCATCTGGTGCAAAAGGAGTATACTGGAAAAGTGCACACATATGTTCGTCAATGGGGCCTTCCATCAAATTAAATATAAGGGACATGCTTGATTTCAAGTTACCAACTGATCTTTGAAGAATGCAAGTACAATTGTAGTATCCTCTAAGTACACTTTCCCTTTTGGTCTCCGCATATGGAAATTCTAGCTTTTAGAAGATAGTACAAAGTTGAAGGGAGAGCCTAGAATTGCCTGATGTGGTAAAACAGCACTCAGAGATTATCCCTTACATGCCACTTCAACACAATCTTGTATCACTGGCTGAGACATTTATGGTTATAGAAAATTTTAATGTTTTATATCTCGAAGTTGGAATCATGGTGTATCTTAACACGGTCAAGATTATATTTGTTAATAATTGCATTATTAAAGAACCTCCTTATTTCTTAGTAAGAACATGGACTTGAATAATGAGCTAAAATGAATTATAATCAATGGGCTTGATGTACTGAGGATATTGCAAGATGATTTCCTCTCACCATGATGGCATTTTATTGTCAAAATAATTTATTTGAGTTCAGGTTTTAGAGGACCTCTGCCTCGTTTCCAAGGCAGAAACGATACCGTTAAACAACTAACAGGTGTAATCTTGGCACCTAAAAATGGTATTTGCCAAACTTTCTTTGAGCTCTAGTTGAAACAAACTTTTTGGATTGATAATGTTTTTTGCTTTGGATGAACTTTTTAAATGCTATGTGACATCAACAATATTTTTAAATTATCTTCTTTATTATTTTCTTTTTCTTATAATATAATTATTTTTCTTTTTCATTTTTATTAATTAAAATTTGACTCTTTTAAAATTTTGTAATCGCTTACATGCTAAGAGATGAAATTATGTGCGAAGAGAAAAAAGAAGAGTTTGTTAGTACTGTATATAATAAAGAGTAAATAATAATGTGTATTTACTATTTATGTCCCAACAGATACTTTACCTTTCAGAAGGGAGTTTTTGGCACGTATTTTTAAGGTGTATTTTAAGGATAATTTTATAATTTATTTTTAAAATTTTCTTTTTTTGTATAAAAATATAATGCATATATTTTTATACAAAAAAAATATATTAAAAATAAGTTATGGAACTATCCTAAAAATATACCTTAAAATGCGTGGCAGAAAGTGTAAAAAGAAAGATTAAGAATTGGTTGAAATGGAGGGAGTACTATTTATCCTATTTGCGAAATGTATATTTGTTATTAAAAAGATTATTTTGTGTATCTTCCATTCACATTTTCGTGCAGAATGTGTACTTCCGTTAAAAATGTCAGAAGTGGTGTTGAAATATGGAATATTTTAGTCACTAAATGCAGTAAATGGTGATCATGTTTAATAGCTTAGTTTGCATTTCACGCTTTAATTCTATTAGAAATTGTACTTGTTTTGATGATAATAACACTTAAACTAGATGTCATCTTAATTTTGTAACTAATCATTTAATAGCATCTTTATGGAATATCTATTGATTATGGAATTTTCCACAATGAAAATTTGATTTTTGAAAAGAAAATCGTATAATGCTTGATTTGATGAAGATAAAATTGTAGTTAGACATTTTATGTGTAACAAGTTATGTGATTAAATGTGCATATGTCGAAGATATGTCGAAGTATGAGATAGTCTCAATGAATGCAAATCAATGAAGTCACACAAATCAGTAACAACCTATCAACGAATGTGATAAAAAGGGAGTTATAATTGTGAAAATTCGAAGATATGTATTTTGTACAAGTGAAATGAAGGATCAACTAATATCGGATGATTGAACCAACGGATGACAAGAAATGAAATTTTAAATTGTGGTT
Organism: Kitagawia praeruptora; assembly: GCA_037693485.1. Taxonomy (NCBI): domain Eukaryota; kingdom Viridiplantae; phylum Streptophyta; class Magnoliopsida; order Apiales; family Apiaceae; genus Kitagawia; species Kitagawia praeruptora. Next base: position 135,789,042 of record CM075351.1, on the reverse strand, counting down.
TTAGTCCTCAAATTTCATTTTTATTTGTTAGTTTTCAAATTAGTTAAGTTCTTTCAATAGTTTCAAGAATGTTAAATTTGAAAGTATTGTATTAAATCCCCCTCCCTCTACAATCATGTCCCCCCTTTCAACAATCATATTGTTGAATAACAATTACACATTTCTTTCTCGTTCTTTTTTCTTCTTGTTGAGAATAAAGAAAAGTCTGGAGCTGAGAGATTTTTACTGATCATCTAGCATACTTCCTGTAAGAGTGTCCTGATTATAGTCAAAAGTAGTTTCTTGAAGACAATGTTTATAGCGTATATTTAAAAAAAATTGATGGTTACTGTGTACGTGTTTTTTTTGTTGCTAATATCTGTCAATGTTGATGTTAAAATTTTAGTCACAGAGGCATGTCTATAACTATCTTATAACAAACCTAATTATTTGTAATATTTTTCATTACTTACATGACCATTTAAGTGGGGGACCCTTTTTAGGTAGGTTTTCTATCTTGTAGAATTGTATTTGTAAGGGCACCAACTTCATCAATGTAATTGTATATAAAAAGTCATGAAATAATGTTTGAAAAAAGATCCATGGATCATGCCTCAAGTTTGAAGAACAAGGCTGAAGAAATAAACATAGGTGAAGTTGGAGAATGGAAATTTGCCTAAGTACAAATTCGAGAAAATTTTGGTCGATTCATGAAGTCAAGGATTTGAGAAGTCAAGGTTTCGATATGTCAAAGACACTGTTTGATATCTCAAGAAGTCAAGAAGTCAAAGTTTAATTCGATAACTGAGAGATTCGACATGTCTAAGACTCTATTCGAGAACTCGAGAAGTCAACAAGTCAAAGCATCATTCAAGTTCCCAACGGCTCAACAAGTCAAAGTCACATTCGATATCTCAAAGGCTCAGAAGTTATTCGACATCTTAAGAATTTCATAAGTAAAGATAATATTCGATAACTTAAGGATTCTAGAAGAAAAGGCATTCGAGAAGTGATTCAATATGTCAGAAAAAGTTTGTTCGAGAACTCAGAGTTGTCTAGCTGTTTAAAATCAGTTCTCGAATCTAGTTATTAGCCCATTCTCGAATGAACTTTTGAATATAAATTATTGAAGATATTCAAGTCAAAAAATCTACACAAACCAAAACACTTACAGTGACATATCACTGTATTGTGTGCATGGAAAGTCTATGAAAAAGCTAAGAGATATTCAAGGGAACAAGCAACTGAAGAAGTGCATCTGGCCAACAAGAAAAGAAAGTTTTATCACATGATGCCCAAGCTTGCACCAAAATGGAATAGACAAGTTAGGAAAGTCATTTTGTCTGTTACCAATTTTGTAACAAGTGGGTTGTGCACATGTTCCATAAGTGCAGAACCTCACTTTTTTAGTTGTTTAAATTTTTCATTGTCATACATAGCTAATATCTCTCTGAGAAGCGAATATGAGAATACTATCATTTGTATTCTCAGGTTGTATCATACTTTCAATCTAATAAAATATTATATTAAAGTGAAATTTTGTTCTTATTTTCACTTTGCATATTAGTTAAACACTCTTTCAAGCTACACACATAAACATCACAGATTCAAAATAGACTTGTCAAGCAAAGGAAAATCAAGAAAAGTTGAGAAAATACATTCACCCCCCCCCCCTCTGAATTTTCTTGTGTGTATTTCATATTCAACAAAAATGTTAGCTATATTATTTTGTTATGAATGTTTATGTATATATATGCAGTTGAGTTGTTATGTGTATATGATTTTAAAGCCATAGATTGCATTTGGTTACATGTATGTTGTGTTTTATTACTTGGTTTTGCAGGAAATCCTGATCAGTTTGGCATTAATTTACATTTTGGTGGATATTTTGAGAAAAATCCTAAAAATTATGTTGATGGTCAAGTAAGATATGTTGATATATGTGAGGTTGATGAGCTTAGTATAATTGAAATACTGAACATGTAGAAAGATTGTGGGAAAAATAATGGTTCACTAGGTTGTTACTATAAACTTCCTTCTTCAGAGATTGAAATAGGTTTATTTTCTTTTCGTTATGATAAAGATGTTATTGAAATATGTAAACATCTTAACCCATCTAGGCTATTGTATGTTTACTCTGAAAGTAACAACCCTCTAAGCCAAGAAAAAATTGATTATGTCCCAATACGTTGGCTTAATTGTGATAACATTGATGATCCTAAGCTAAAAGAATCCGAAAAACATTCAATTGAACAACTTTTAAAGTTTAAGAAATTAGCAAAGATTTTAGTGATCTAGAAGACATAGAAGAAAATCTCCATGAATTGAATTTGGAAAAATATGAGGTTAATGATAATAATAATGATGTTAGCTTCCATGATGACAGCTCTAACATGAATAGTACTAATGAAGATGTTACTTCTATTACTATGAAAAAAAGAGATGTGGATATATATTCAAAATAATTATAATTACTAGCAATTGATGTGGATATTAAAAATACCAATTCCTGAACAATTATCTCAGATAGACATAAGGTAATTTTCATGATTTAGAGTATTGTGAAGTTTGTTTACTTACAGTTTGTCTAATGATCTTTGTGGAACTATGCAAAGCTTGGTCAATGCACTTAATAAAGCAGTTATAGTTTGTTAATTTGTTTATGCATCTATCTTAGATGTTCAATGATTGTTTTGATTGGGTCATGGAGGGGCATGTAGCTTGTGTATAAATTGGATTAAGCTCATAACTCATTTGAATATTATCCCTTCTGATTGTATCATCTTCATGGAGAGGTCCAGTGCTCTATGATCAACATCATATTTCTCTATAGCATTTCAGTTAGACATGTTTGTCAATAGTCATTGTGAGGTGTTTAACAATAGCATTGGAGATTTCAGGGACCTACGTGTAATTGGACTACTAACACGAATACATAAAACTGTCATGAAGAGGATACAAACCAGAAGGGATAAGATTGACATGAGTTATAAGCTTAATCCAATTTGCCATAATGCTATGAAAAAAATTAGCAAGACATTTTCTTTTTTATATACAATTGGATTGGAGTTAATTGTTTATTTACAGTTTTGCTAATACATTCTTATATTTTTAGGGCAATTATAAGCTTTAGTGGCGGTTGTATGGTGTAATGATCAAGAAGTATGTTCAATGACTGCTGATGATCATGTGTGTGTAGGAAATTTGACCTCACTCGATTACCATGCTATCATGCATGTAAATAGAAAAAACTAAGCATGGCAGATTATATTCACAAGACATACTACATGGACATGTTCTTAAAAACATATGCACACACAGTATAACCAATTAATAGTGAGCAATACTGAGAAAAGACTTCATTTCCTGCACCATTACCTCCACTCTTGAAGGTGCAATCTGGCCGACCAAAAAAGAAAAGGAACTAGAAAAATTATATCCCAAAGTTATTGCCTTCTAAGAAAGGAAATTTTAGAAGTCAAAATGGCACTTTGAAGTAGTGTAGCAATTTTGATCAAAAAGGCACAATGAAAGAACATATTCAAAGAAGGTAATAAGTAACATACATTTTTAAAGTCTAAGTTGCATTTTTACAACCAAGTTAGTCTATAATATTTTTTTTATTTTATCATTGTAGAAAGTTATGCATGTTAATAAATATGTGGATAAAAGTAATGACAATGAAGTTAATGGTGTTGGATCAATCATGGGCGGACCCAGAATTTAAAGACTACCTGGGCTAAAATTTTTCTTTAACAAACATAAAAAAAAATTTATATATATTTTTATCAGTATTTAACTTTAAAAAATTTAATTAAACAATATTGAATAATTAGTGAGTTACAATAAATTTTCAATTATTACCTTAAGTTAACATGATAAAAGATAAATATTTAAAATAAATTAACAAAAAATAAAAATTAATGTGATTTGAATTCTTTTTGTCTTAGCTTGATGATATACACCTAAAACATTATGTATTAAAAAGCATTCTAACATGAAAAGATTTTAAAAAAATAAAAAAATATTTTTTCTTAATGACGCCACTTGCTAGAAATTTTGAGGTGCTACAACTAAAAATTTCACTCCACTTTATACAATTTCTTTTAACAAAACTAAAATTTCACATATTTTTTATTATTTGTTTCTCCTAATTGTAGTTGATAAAAGTTTTAAATGCATTCTAACTTCCACCCACCACTCATGTATATGAAATTTGTTAATTGGTTTTGACAAAAGTTTTATTAATTTTAGATAATTAATAAACTATTCTCACTTTTAACTAAATTTCCTAAATAATAGGTACGTTATCAAAATAAACATAAGCAACTAACAAAACAAAAACTTTATACAATTAAAAAAGTATAATTAATATTATTTAAACATAAATTAACGTGTTTTAAATAATTTCTATGTTTAAACTAACAGAATTATCATAAAATAATCTAAGATTTGAAAATTTTCACCCAGACTACAACATGTTTCTTGTAACTCATTGCTAAAAAATTTTGATTTTTTTTTGTTTGATCCGGGCTTTAGCCCACCTCAACCCTAATGATGGTCAGCTCTTGGGATCAATGCAAAATAGTGTGGACACGTCTCAAGAAAATGAAGTTGGTGGGAGCTAAAGAAAAAACTTTATATTTCCAAAAGCCAACAAAACACGTCTCAAGAAAATGAAGTTGGTGGGAGCTAAAGAAAAAACTTTATATTTCCAAAAGCCAACAAAATGAAGGAAAAAATGGTTGGTAAAGCTGCAACTTCTTCCACCCAACAAGAAGTTCCTAAAAGACCCACCCAAGATGGAATCTTTATGGCACACAGTCAACTTGTGGACACGATAATACACCTATTGGAATTGAACCACACAGGTTCATTGTCAAGCAATGTGTTGCTTTGAGGTAGTTTGAAGAAGTTAGGAAGACTAACAAGCAAAAATTAGTGGTACAAAATCAGAGTTGAAATTGTAAACTTTTAAATATGCTCATGATCTTAAGATTACTAATATTTTGCTAAGATGTTTAGTTGTGATTTGATATTTTTGGTAACAAGTGTTCCGTGGTTTAGGCACTGATTATATATATATATATATATATATATATATATATATATATATATAGGTCATTGCTCCATAACAAACACCCTTATATAAGAAATAATAAAGAACACTTTAGATGTAATAGATCCATTGGCCCCGCCAGGGGCACTTAATACAAAAAAACGAAAAATATTGTTCATGATGACGTCATCATGACGTCGCTGATGACGTCATCATGCCATCACTGATGATGTCATCATGACGTCATCATGAACAATAATTTTTTTTTTATGTTGGATGGATAGAGGCTAAAAAAATAACAACTTTTTGTATTGGGTGGTCCGCCAGGGGTATTGGATCTATTAGATCTAAGGTGTTCTTTATTGTTTGTTACTCCCTCAGTCCCAATAGGTTGTTTACATTTCAAAATGAGGTTTTTGGCACGCATTTTAAGGTGCATCTTAAGGATAGTTCCATAACTTATTTTTTTAATTTTCTTTTTTTGTATAAAAATATAACATATATATTTTTATACAAAAAAAGAAAATTTTTAAAATAAGTTATGGAACTACCCTTAAAATACATCTTAAAATACGTGCCAGAAAGTGTAAAAAGAAATACACCGTATGTGCGAGCGAAATGCCTCCCAGGATAAAACGGATTGCAGTGAGGCTACAGACGAGCATCACTCTCAGCGAGCTTGAGACAAGTAAGAACTATCACCAGAGGAAGAGAAGAGGTTCTATATAAGAGGAGGATGTGTGTTTTCGAGTATTTAATCCTAATGTTGTAGATGAGTATTTATAGGATGAGAAGACTTGTGCGCTACACAATTGCCTTAATTAATTAGTCGCGCTAATCAATTAAATCGGTGGCAATTTCCTTAACACAGTTGCCTTAATTAATTAGTCGTGCTAATCAATTAAATTGGTGGTAATTTTCTTAATTAATTAACCGAGTTAATTAATTATGTTAAGGCGGTGGCAAAAAATCCGTAGTAAAAACGGAATTGATTTTACCGAATCAATGAATTCAAATTATAATCGAATCCATATTCCAACAATCCCCACATGGATGAGATTGATATCGTAGTAGCACACACAGACAGACACAAAATTAGATGTGGTGATAATTCTTCGATCAGATATAGCATACGATAGGTAGAGGTTTTGTGACAGCCCCAGATCCGGGGTCAGGAATCCAGGTCATCACGCTCCAATTTCCCTTTATTAACAATATCTCTTGATCTTTTTTTATACTATTTAATACTCACACAAATGACCCACAATAATATCATCACACACACCAATCATATGCTCAGAGAACAACATCCATTAATGATAGCAGTCAAAGATAAACTATTATTACAATCCCAGAATACCATCTATTACACCCATATATAAGTATATACTACCTTGAGAACAGGTGTCAATACTTTCTCATAAGGTAGACTTCCCCTTTACCCTCTTCCGGGTTGTATTGCGACGTTTCGGCACCTGATCTAGCTGATAAATAGCAAGAGTGAGCTATAATAGCTCAGCAAGATAAATTTTGTAAACTAGCATCAAGGAAAATATATATATATATAAACTAAAAATTCACTATAATAATTCAAAAGAAGAATTTATTCTTAATTACTCCACATAACCTTTCATTTTCGTTTATAAGAAAAAGACATATAGAATAATATAATATCAGTTTCTCTTCTAAACAATATAATAATCAATACCTCATCTCGGAATAATATATTAAGATAGTATAACATTTGAATAAAAACTCTCCATATAATCTTTTCATTTCCTTTTATACAACAACTATATAAAAATAAGATAAAGCAAGATAAATTTTATAAACTAGCATAAAAGGAAAACATAAATATATCTGTATAATAAACAGAAGACAAATCATAATTATTATGAAAAGAATTTATTTTTATTTGATAAATACTCCTTCAATATATTTTCATACTAAAAGAAATATATAGCATTCTAATATCAGTTCCTCTTCTAATATAATATAATATCAGTTTCTCTTCTTACTGTAAAAACAATTCCATCATTTCATACCATTTCCCTTTTTCAGTATACAAATCTGAAAACCATCGTCAATTCTTTCTTTTAAGTTTTGGGGATTCTGCTAGCACCAGATACGTAGGACGATGATCAGTTGCCTGACCGTACCTGCTCTCTGTTTACTACTAGTAAAAGGAATGTCAAACATCCCTGGAGGAAGGCCACCTGCTACATCCTCCTTCGGCAACTCTTGGGCCGTAATAAAATATTGGGTGTCGGACTGTGCAACTCCCACACAGCCTCTTACGCAATATTGGGTGCCGGACTGTGCAACTCCCACACAGCCTCTTACGCATACTGTTGCAGTCCCCCTTTTTCAAACCGTTATTCCATTTATAAAACATCATTCCACATTTTCCATTTTTCCATTTCCATTTACATTCACATATCCATACACATTTCCATTCACATATATCATTTCCAATTATCATCACTTTTAAAAATATATATGTCATAATACTTTGATTATGACTCAAACATCTCCTCTGTATTCAATGAAATCAAATACGCTCTTATATACATAAAATATTCCATCTATTTTAAAAGTATTAAATAATAATCAAATAATATTTATTAAATCACAATTATTTAAAAAGAATATTTTTAACATAATATTATAAACATATAACTCTAGATAACAACTGATACCATTCTTTCATATCCCTTTAAAACATAAAGTATATTCGCTCTATTCATATTCGTATCCATATCCATAATCCATATTCAAAATCTCAGTAAACAGGGAATATATCCCTAATCATCTCATCATAAAAGATTCATATATTATCCACCAAAACCATTTCCTTTGAACATAAACAGTTTAACAAAATAAAGATAAAAGAAATCTTGCTCCCTTTAATCCATATCCCTACTCATCTTCATATACATCTCCCTTTAATTTCAAAAAATCAGGAAAATAAATTCTTAACAATATAGTAATAATAGAATCACATATATATTCCATGAAATCATTTTTATTTGAAGATAAATAATTTTTCAAAGTAAAGATAGAAGAAATCTTGCCTCGATCTCCAAATCCCAGAGGAATGACCCGTGGTTCGTCCTGAGTTATATAGACACGAAAAGGATTATCGTTAGAATATATTCCACTTAACCTCCTAACCCTTATATAATAATACCATATCATTCATACTTCAGAAGTTCCAAGAACTTAACCATTCTTAGACTCAATCAAAGTTTTAGCGATTTACACCATTTTCTTAACAACCACTCTCGACTGTAAAAATTCTCATAAATTAATAAATTTGAATTTTCACCCAAGATCAGTGGGTAATGATTCTCTGATCACCCTACTATATCCTCCCAAAATTTTATAATTTTTAAGAATGTTTAAGTGTGTGAATTATAGCCTCAAAGTTGACACAATTACGTTTTCTCGATTTTCGAATGTATTTCACTAAAATTCACTTTTCTCCTAAACCGTTCATCAGATTTTAACGTACTGATAAGTGCATATTTTTGCATATTTTTATCACCTATTTATTGCTTGAACTCGTATTTTAATAATTTATTTTGTTGCATTTCAGGAAATTCGTGAATAAATAAAGAAATGACAAAATAAAGAAATAAAGTGCAAGGAAGGGAAAAAGAGGAAGAAAAAGGACTTAAATGAAAAGAGGAAAAAGAATTAGGAGCTTGGTGGAAAGGGAATCTTTGAGGACAAGTGGAAGGTGGAGATCATCCCAACTCACTAAATAATTGTATGGCCAATATCCACTCTACAAAGCTTAAAGGGGAAGGAAACAATTAGATGGCTAGGATTTCTCCACCACATTATGAAGGTGTAGGGCCAAGATTAACCCAACACACCCCTAAACCCTAATTCTCATCCTATAAATACCCCCTCATCCCCCTTGTATTTGGAAAACCTAGAGTAGAACTTAGATTTTAGTGTAGTGTAGTTTTAGGGTAAATTTCATTTCTTGTTTTAGTTCTAACTTTTGTAAACACTCTCTTTTCATCAATGCAATTTTTCATTCCCTTTAATTTCTTGTCTTGCTCTCTCTTTTATGTTGCTTTGCTTCGTTATTTTCGTAAATCCCTTTAGTGGACAAAGTAGCAAAATGCTAACCATTTGGGGTTGAAAGTAACGATTTTTTTTTATTTTCTTGCTCTTAGTTAATAATCATAATTGTGCCCCTTTAAATCTCCATTTTATTATGGGTTTCATAATTGCTAATTTTAGATCTAAAGTTTTATGTTTTATGTATTAGTGTAAAAAAAGAAAAAAAATCACAAAAATATTAGTTATAATTCTAGCACTTATTTTCTATCTCATTTATTTAAGTTTTAATTCGAATTGAATCCCATGTTTTAGTGTTTATTTTTGTTAGCTTTTCATTTTACAACCTTTCTCCCTTGTTTTCTCTTTTTATTCGATCCTTTCCCATTTAAGTTCATCACAAACACCTCCTCTCCCTTCTGTTCTTCTTCTTCGTTTCCCCCACAAAACCCAGCCCCTTTTCTTCTTATTTGTTTCAAATCATTAACCCCATTTCCCCTTCTTCTTCGTTTATTATTTTTGGTTTGTTCTTCGAATTCCCTATTCTTCGTTTGTTCTTCAAATTGACAAGTTTTTGTGCTGAATTTATGTACTGTACTTCGAGTTGCTGTGAGCTCAGTTTTAAGTCGAGTCTGAGTCCATTTTCATCGCTGTCTGAGTTTATTTTCGTGGCTGTTTGAGTGGGTTCTTGTTGAATTTCGTGTTTTGTTGATTATGTCGTATGAGTTTGCTGGTCTGTTTTTGCTGAGTTTGTTTTTCGTAGTTGAGTTCTTAGTCGTGTTTGTTTTTTGATGTTTAGTTTTTCTTTTGCTGATTGTTTTGAGATTGTCGAATTCGTGTGTCCCATATCTTGTGCTATTGTCTGAGTTTGTTTACTAATTTTACGTTTTGAGTTTTGAGTGAAAATGCACACCTAGAGGGGAGGTGAATAGGTGTAAATGGCTAACTATATTCTACTAAGTCCGATTTTAAAAATTACCAGAAACAGCTTACTGATTTCGTTTTATGCAGAGACAAATGGTAAGCTGATTGCAAACAGTATGCTGAATGTAAAGACAATAAGTGCAGTAAAGTGCATAAACAGTAAGCTAAATGCAAGCAGTAAGTAATGAGCAGAAAATAAAGAACACAGAGACTTTTAGCCAGGTTCGACCCCTAACCCCTATGGTCTACGTCCGGGTCCCTTACCAACTTGGTAAGAGAATATATTATTGATCACTGAAATAAAACCAATTACAAGATACAATAATATATCTCCCTTATATCCCAGCTGTTGACAAATGGCGTGCTGAACTCCTGTTTCTGAACTTGCTCTCTAAGCTATACTTCCCAAGTATACTTCTCTAGCAACGATCACCAAACCCTAGTTCCCAAGCCAACTTGTCCAACAACTAAACCTTACAAATCGAACAATACAATCAATAGATTAATACAACTCAAACTATGAACTCTCTAGGATATAGCACGTATATAATATATTAAGAGCTCGAGAGAACGAAAGATATAGCAATGGAAAATTGAGTTGTTTGTGTTCTTGTGTGCTTGAATATTTTTCTCTGAATTGTTAGAAACGAATGAACACAAGAATCAGGTTTATAAAGCTTCACACCAACGTTCAGAAAATCAATCACCAATTATTCGAACTATTAGAATCAATTTCCAACGTTCAATTGGTTAGGGATTTTACAAACGTTCTTGTGAACGTTAGACAGAGGGTTTGAGAGAAAGAGATCGATGAAAAACATATCCCTTCTGTTCGTATGAATATAAAACGTGTATAGGAGATTTTGTAGAAGAAAATCTTTTAAATAAGGAAACTCCCATAAGTTTTATAAAATGTTTTAAAGAAAGATATTTGAAAAGATTTGAGCTCTAGAATATATTGTGTACGTATTATATAATAAACAATCCTCATAATATATTGCCTGAAATAAATCCTTGAGAATTAATCTTGATCTTTATCTTCAGAATTTCTGGCAGTTTGTAAATGGCTTGCTGTTTGTGTCTGTCAGTGCAGATGGCTTGCCAAACTGTCTCTGTTGTAACACCAAATGGCTTGCTGTTTGTATATTCTCTGTAAACTATCAGTAGACATAATATACCCTGCAAAACCAAGTTAGTACAACAATAACACAATGTTTTATATCAAACTATAAGCAAATAGCTTGCTGAATGTGATCATCAAAACCATAGGAGTATCAATCTCCCCCTTTTTGATGATTACACAATATTTAGGAAAATAAGAAAGCTCCCCCTAAATCCCTGCATATTAGAACATTTTGATATAAAACAGATTCAAGATAAACAAGCATAATCAATCATATCCAAATTGAATATCTTGAACAAACAAGCAAATAAGTTCTCCTAAATTTCTCCCCCTTAATCCATCAAAAATTCAACAAAAAGAATATTAGTCCAGGTCTGGAATAAGCATCGAGAAATAAAATTAAAAAAATCAAATCATGGTAATGGCTTATAAACAGTTCAGATACAAATGGTAAGCCAACATTACCCATTCTGTGTTTGTCAACTTACTGACTACACAGTACACATGCCAAGCTCCCTTCGTAAGAATGAGAATCTTTCTTCAGCTAATGGCTTCGTGAAGATATCCGCTCGTTGAAATTCATCATTATCAATTGTCTTGAGCACAAAACACTTTGAGCCAAAGATTTTGAAGTAACTAATGTTTGGCTTCTTTTTCCTCAACAATTCATACGGAGTTTTGTTCAAAATAGGCCTGATTATGACTCTGTTCAACAAATAGCACGCTGTATTCACTGCTTCTGCCCAAAAACTTCTAGGCAGCTTACTTTCTTGCAAAAGAGTCCTTGCTGTTTCTTGTAGTGACCTGTTCTTCCTTTCTACCACTCCGTTTTGCTGTGGAGTCCTTGGTGCAGAAAATTCATGTGTAATTCCTCTTTTTTCACAATAATCAATGAAGTCTTTGTTGAGAAATTCACCTCCTCTATCACTCCTTATACCTACAAGCTTTGTATTCAACTTGTTCTCAAGTAATTTGATTAGCTTCTTAAACTCATCAAAAGCACAATCTTTAGTACGAAGAAATAATACCCATGTAAATCTAGAATAATCATCTACAATCACAAAACCGTATTGTTTACCTCCAATACTCTTGTAAGCTTCTGGACCAAATAAGTCCAAATGCAGAAGCTCTAAGGGTTTAGAAGTAGATACCATTTTCTTTGATTTGTGAGTACTTCGAAGCTGTTTTCCCAATTGGCAAGCTGAACATACTTCTGTTTTGACATACTTTAGCTTGGGCAGCCCTCTCACCAGATTCTTGCTTGATAACTTTCTGAGCAAGTCCATGTGTGCATGTCCCAATCTTCTATGCCAAATATATGGGTCATTATCTATTGCAGCCAAACAGCATGCTGTTTCCTGCAAATCGAAGTCTAATACATATATATTTCCTTCCCTTCTAGCAACTAGGGGGATTTTGTTAGTACCAATAGTAATAATAGCTTTATCAATGCCCAATTCAACATGATGTCCATTATCAAATAATTGAGTGACACTAAGCAAATTATAAGTAAGACCTTTGACATATTGAACTTTGTCAATTAAAATATTACTATTACCAATAGAACCGGTACCAAGGATTTGAAGAGTTTTGTTATTCCCAATTGTCACTCTTCCACCCTTTTTCATTTTGAGATTCATAAACTGAGATTTGTCTCCACACATATGTCTTGTGCATCCACTGTCCAAGATCCATTGCTTTGATTTGACCTTAGCAGCAAGGCACATCTACAAAACAAACAAAAATACCTCAATGTTTTGGTACCCATATAGGTTTGGGTCCAGGTTGGTTAGTAGCAAGAATATATAAAGCATTTAAATCAGATTTCTTGATCCACATTTGGACCACTTTTGGGGACTGATCATTCTGTTGGTAAGCTGTTTGTCTCCTGCTATTTGCATTCTGGTATGTTGTTTGTCTCATGCTATTTGCATTCTGGTATGCTATTTTCTGTCTGACTGGTCCATTCTGGAATGCTGGTTTCACTTTATGATTTACTTGAACCACACAATGTTTTTCCAGATGACCTTTTGCACCACATTTGTTGCATGTCTTCCAGGGCATATCATAGTCATAGGGTATGCCATTCCTTCCATCATATTTGAGCACCTTATTTTTCTTGTTGAAGTTTAGACCAACACCTTCTCTGACTAAGGGGACATTTGCCTTCTTCATCATTGTCTTTAAAGTGTCTTCACCTTGAAAAAAAGTTTCCATGCCCTTCTTGAGATCTTTAACTTCTGTTTCTAGGAGGGTGATTACTTCAGCTTGCTGTTTGATGAGTTCAGCTTGCTGAACTCTCTTTTCAGCAGTTTTTGAGGATTCGGCTTGACTAGATTCCTTCATCTTGTATGATTCCAATGCTTTGTCTTTCATTTTAACATCAGATCTGAGCCCTTTGATTTCATTCATCCTCTCTTTGAGTTCCTCCATTAGTACATCATTTCTTTTTAGAACCATACGATTTACTCCCTCAAGTTGAGAGACTTTTGCCTTTAGATCCATAACCATTTTATCATCATTTCTAGCTGGAGTCTTTTGGGTCATGAGATCAGAAATGATTTTCTTTAAATGAGCATTTGTCTTTTCAAACTCATCTTTTTCGGCCTTTAGTTCCATGAACTCCACAGTGCTTATATTTGTATGTTCCTGCATTGTTAGTGTATCTAACATAGTATCATCTGAAGATACATAATCATTAAAAGAATTTACCTCACTTTGATCTTCTTCTGAATCAGTTTCGGCATAGACTCCTTCAGAATTTCCTTGAGTAGATTCATCTTCGATTCCAACAAGTGCTAAGTTCACCATTTCTTCACTTGAGTCATCACTGGAATCTGAATCATCATCACTCCAAGTCAGTAGAGCCTTTGATTTCTTTTTATCCTTGAAAACAGTAGGCTGTTTTGACTTCAATTTGTAGCAGTTCCTTTTATAATGGCCTGGCTTGCCACATTCGAAACAAGTTCCTCCTTAGAGTCTTTTGAGCCTTTCTTGTTGTTGTAGAAACCACCTCTTTCCCTTTTCATCATATTTTTCTTTTCTATCAGCCTCTTGATCTTCTTTGAAATAAGTGCAAGTTGTTAGGAATAATTCATAAGTTGTGATGTTAAGAATAGAATTTACACATTATACTTCTTGTAATCCTGATCTTATAAAGGATTTAGCACTGTATTTAGGATTTATGTGTAAGACAGTTATCTGTATAGTTTAGTCAGGAATGAACAGTGTATCGGAGACTACATGTCAGGAACAGAGAGCAAATCCTGATGACGGTCCAATACTGATGGTTGATCAGATACTGATGCAGTGTGCAGATCCTGATATCAATCATGTTACTGATGATGTCATTATGAATGCTACAGAAACTGGCAAGTGCTATAAAACAGGATCGTTGTTTGAAGAACAAGCAAGAAGATATTATGAAGGAAAGAGTTTTCTATTGAAGGAAACTATCGACTAGAAGGCAGAACATTGTCATGTATAGATTATATCTTTCTGTTATTAGTTGATAGGTAGCATTATAAATATTCTCTCAATATCATTGTAAAGAGCGTGAGTGTGTGACGAAGTTGTGAGTTCGTGTGCGTAGCTCTGTATAAGGTTTGTATTCGAGAGTTCGAAACAAACAGAGAGATATTTGTATTGTCAGCAGCTGCTAAAGGTATTGTACACCTTTGGTAGAGTTTGTATTTGATCTCATTAATACAAACAAGAGTTTGATTCATTCGTTTATTCTTGTTCTTATAATCAAGCAAAAATCAGACACGATTATATAACTTGTATTCAATCCCCCCTTCTACAAGTTATTCGAGTTAACAATTGGTATCAGAGCAGGTTGATTTCGAGTAATCACAAAGATCTGCAATCATGTCTGGTTACAAGGATGGGAATACTAAAATTCCTATGCTCAAGAGAAACGAATATACTCTATGGGAAGTAAAGATGTTGCATCATCTGGAAGCAATAGATCCTGATTATCTTGACAGAATCAGAGATGGACCTTTTATTCCAACAAAGGTAGTTGCACAAGCAACTGTTGATGGTGTGGTTGTTCCAGAACATACAGCAGAGAAGCCAAAATCTGAATGGTCAGATAAGGACAAGGAGAATGCTCTCAAAGATGCTAAAGTGAGAAACATATTATTCAATAGTCTTGATTCTGTTCTCACTAACTATGTTCTCTCTTGTAAAACTGCTAAGGATATATGGGACAATCTTAAGGTTCACTGTGAAGGAACTAAGCCTGTCAGGAAGAATATGAGGACATTACTTATACAACAGTATGAGTACTTTGAATCCAAGTCTGGTGAGTCACTTACTGATACCTTTGATAGGTTTACAAAACTCATCAATGAGATGGCCATGTATGGTAAATATTACGACTTGGAGGACATGAATACAAAGTTCATGAAAGCTTTGCCTGATTTCTACAATTAGAAGATATCTGCGATCGAGGAAGCTAATGATCTGGATGAGATTTCATTAGAGGCAGTATATGGAAAATTGAAAGCTTATGAACTTGACAAGCAGCAGAAGAAGAGCAGGAGTGAAGGAAAGATGAAGACTATTGCACTTACTGCTCAATCTGAAGTTAAGAAGCTTCCTGAAGAACAGCATGAAGAGATTGCTGTAAAGAATTCGAGGAAGAAGAAAAGCAAAGAAAGTTCTGAGTCAGAGACTACTGATATGGACTCTGACAACAATGATTCTGAATCTGAGATGCAAGAACTCTTTGCTATGTTTGCTAAAGCTTTCAAGAAAGGAAGATTCAACAGAAGAAGATTTAGCAAAGGACCTTTTCAAAAGAAGGATGAGAAGAAGAGTGACAAGAGCAAAAGTACAATTGTCAAGCTTGATAAGGCCAAGATCAAGTGCTTTAACTGCAGCGAGCTTGGACACTTTGCTAGTGAGTGTAAGAAGCCTAGAAATTCAGGAAAGGGTAATGCACTTATGGTCACACAGAAGGATTGGGCTGATTCCAGTGACTCTGAAGATGAATTGGATTATGAAAACATTGCATTGATGGCCAATAGTTCAGACAAACCTGGATCTCCAAAGAAAACTTCTCCATCTTCTGTTAAGGTATCACTTCACTCTCTTGATTCATTTGATAGCTTAAATTCTGATGAAATTAGATCTATCCATGCTGAGTTTAAGAATCTTATGACTAATTTTAGAATTCTTACTTGTGAAAGAGATGAACTTAAGGTTAAGAATGATAAATTAGTTGATAGAAATAATTTTCTTGAATCTGAATTAATTCAAATGGAAGAATACAAGTTGAGTTCTGATAAAGCTAAGCATGATTATAGTGTAATTCTTGAGGCTTATGACTATGTCAGAAAAGAACTAGAAGAAGAGAGAGATGTGATTAAGACCATTAACAGTTCCAGTAAGAAGACAATAGAAATCTTTGAGAGTGGAATTCGTGGTAAGGTTAATGGTTTAGGTTTTGATAAGGCTAGACAAGAAGAAAAAGTAGCTATTGTCAATGATGATAGTAAGGTAGAAGCTAACACATCTAAATCTGAAGGTAAGAAAATTGTTTCTGAACCTAATCATGTTAAATTTGTTGATTCAAAAGGTACCCCTGTTGTACACAAGAGAATTAACAATAGTTATTCAGATGAGAAAGTGTTAGAGAAACCTAAGAATGTAAACATAGGGTTTCTGTCTAAGTCTCAGTTGAAACAGAGATTAGATGGTCTTTCAGAGTCTAGCAAGATCAATAGAAATAGGAATGGAAAAGAAGGTATTAACAAAGAGAATAATTACAAGAATGTACCTGATGCACCTAGGAAAAAATGCTATAAGTGTGGAAATCATAATCATTTGGCCCTAGACTGCAATCAAAAACCTTCTTGGAAAACTGAGTCCAGATTCCCCAAGACTCAGAAAATTCAATACCAACCACAAAAAGCTTGTTATCATTGTGGTAGTTTACTTCATTCCATTTACATGTGTAGAGAATATCATGAACTGTATTATGACTATTATTCTTTGAAATCTGAAACTCCTAGTCACAAACAGCTTGTGAGATCAGAGTCTAAAGTTGACTCTGCAACAGGTAAAATAAATTCAAAATCTTCAAAGTCTGTTGTCTCTAAATCTAGTAAGAAAGGATCCAATCAAAGTTGGGTCCTAAAAAATTCTAACTAGTTACTTTTTGCTTGCAGGGCACAGGAAAGAAGCATTCAATTATCTTGGACAGTGGATGCTCTGGACATATGACTGGAAAGAAGTCCCTGCTTACAAAGTTTGAGAGGAAAGCTGGCCCAGTAATATCTTTTGGAGATGGCAACAAATGAGAAACTCTGGGATATGGCTCAATTATTTTGGGGAATGTCATCATAGAAAATGTAGCACTGGTTGAAGGCTTGAAACATACTCTTTTAAGTATAAGTCAACTGGGTGATAAAGGTTACAAATCAATCTTTGACAGAGAAGGATGCAAAGTCTTGAATATGCAGAATGGAGACATTGTTCTAACTGGTCAAAGACATGGTAACATATATGAAGCCAGCTTAAGTGATACATCTAAAGGAATTGTTAGATGTCTCTACAGCAAAGCAACAAATGATGAAAGCTGGAATTGGCACAAGAAGCTCTCACATCTTAATTTCAAGAAGCTTAATCAACTTGTTAAACACAATTTGGTGAGAGGCCTACCTCAGGCAAATTTTGTGCAAGATGGACTTTGTGATGCATGTCAGCTTGGAAAGCAAAGAAGAACCACTTTCAAGAGCAAGACTGAAAATTCAATTACTGAACCATTTCACATGCTACATCTTGATCTGTTTGGTCCAGTGAACATTATGTCTATCAGCAAGAAAAGATATGCTCTAGTTATGGTGGATGATTTCACAAGGTTCACATGGGTGTTCTTTCTACACAAGAAGGATGAAGCTCCTCAGCAAATCATTGAACTCATCAAGAATATTCATAATAACTCTGAGTACAAAGTCAAAGTACTTAGGAGTGACAATGGTACAGAATTCAAGAATTCTACAATGGAGGGGTTTTGTGCAGACAAAGGAATTACTCAACAGTTTTCTGCACCTGGTACACCTCAACAAAATGGTGTAGTGGAAAGAAAGAACAGGACTCTCATAGAGGCAGCAAGAACCATGCTTGCAGATGCAAAACTTCCAACCTACTTTTGGGCAGAAGCTATTAACACTGCATGTTTCACTCAGAACTGTACCTTGGTAAATAGTCATGGAAAAACTCCCTATGAGATGATCAAAGGAAAGAAACCAAGTGTGAAATATTTTCACATCTTTGGATGCAAATGCTATGTCCTAAAAGTTCATCCAGAACAACTTGGAAAATTTGAAGCCAAATCGGATGAAGCAATTTTTCTAGGATACTCAGCATCTAAGGCCTTCAAAGTTTATAATCTCAGAACTCACATTGTTATGGAATCAATTCATGTTGCATTTGATGATAAGAAATTTGGAATTTTGCAAACTGATGAAAGCCATGACAAATTGGAATTTGAAAATCTGAAGAATTCTGAGATACTCTCAAGTGATGATGAAGGTTCTCCAGAAGAAATTTCTATTGCTTCTCAAAGGAATGCTACTGTTGAGGGGGAGCAAATAAATCAGAGAGAACACAGTGATCATCAGGAGCAGACTAGTCTTTCAGAATCTATTCCATCAGGAATTGATGTTTCAGAGTCTACTCCATCAGGAACTGACCTTTCAGAGTCTACTGAGGAAAGATCAGTAACTAGCAGCAATATGGAATCTACTGATTCTATTGATCAAAGGAGAGTTTTTGAAGGTAGAGAGAATTCTTCTACAAGAGATACCACTAACTTAGGGGGAGAGACTAGCAGAGTTGATTTACCACCTGTTAGAAAATGGACAAAGGATCATACTGAAGATTTGATAATTGGTGATCCAAATAGTGGTGTACGAACTAGAAGATCAATTCAAAATGAATGCTTGTATAGTTGCTTTCTCTCAAAGAATGAACCTAAGAAGGTTGAAGAAGCCTTACAGGATCCTGATTGGGTAATTGCAATGCAGGAGGAGTTAAATGAGTTTGAGAGAAACAAAGTTTGGAAACTGTTACCAAGACCTAAAGATAGATCTATTGTTGGTGCAAGATGGGTTTTCAGAAACAAGCTAGATGAATCTGGTATGATTGTAAGAAACAAAGCAAGACTGGTGGCCAAAGGTTATTCTCAGGAAGAAGGTATTGATTATGATGAGACCTTTGCACCTGTAGCAAGATTGGAAGCAATCAGAATGTTTCTTGCATTTGCAGCTCATTCAAAATTCAAGGTATACCAGATGGATGTAAAGAGTGCTTTTTTAAATGGCAAACTTGATGAAGAAGTGTATGTAGAACAGCCACCTGGATTTGTTGATCCAAAGTTTCCAAATCATGTCTACAAACTTGACAAGGCACTCTATGGACTAAAGCAGGCACCAAGAGCATGGTATGAGACTTTGTCTAAATTTCTTCTTGAAAATGGCTTCACAAGAGGTACAATTGACAAAACTCTATTCTTTAGAAAGATAAAAGGTGAATTGCTTTTAGTTCAAGTTTATGTTGATGATATTATTTTTGGTTCTACTAATGAAAAGTTGTGTGCTAAGTTTAGCAAGCTTATGCAGTCTAAGTATCAGATGAGCATGATGGGTGAACTAAATTATTTCTTAGGCTTGCAGGTCAAACAGACTGAGACTGGTATTTTCATTAATCAGTCAAAGTATATCAAAGATCTTTTAAGAAGGTTTGACTTTCAAGACTGTGCAGTTGCAAAAACACCCATGGCAACAGCCACTAAACTAGACTCTGATCCTAAGGGGAAGAGTGTGGATAATACTAGTTATAGAGGCATGATAGGCTCATTGTTATATCTAACTGCAAGTAGGCCAGATATAATGTTTTCTACCTGTTTATGTGCTAGATTCCAAAGTGATCCTAAGGAATCTCATTTAATTGCTGTGAAGAGAATCTTTAGATATCTCAAAGGAACTCCAAATCTTGGTTTGTGGTATCCTAGAGAATCTGATTTCTTTCTAATTGGCTATTCAGACTCTGATTATGCAGGGTGTAAGATAGACAGGAAAAGCACTACAGGTACATGTCAATTTTTGGGAAATAGATTGATTTCTTGGGCAAGCAAGAAGCAACAATCTGTTTCAACCTCAACTGCAGAAGCTGAGTACATAGCAGCAGGCAGTTGTTGTGCATAGCTCCTTTGGATAAGAAATCAGTTGCTGGATTATGGTATGACACTTAGTAATATTCCTATGTTTTGTGATAATACTAGTGCTATTAAAATTGCAGAAAATCCAGTTCAACATTCAAGGACTAAGCACATTGATGTCAGGTATCATTTTATTAGAGAACATATTGAGAATGGTACTGTGGAACTTCATTTTGTTCCTACTGACAAACAGCTTGCAGATATTCTAACTAAACCACTTGATGAGACTACATTCAGTAGACTAGTAAGTGAGTTAGGAATGTTAAATTTTTAGATCTTTAACATCTGCAAAAGTAGCAAGGTATGTTGTTCTTAGCTTATAGACTTGATATTCCTATCAGGATCTATATTTGATTGTTAAATGCTTTAGCTATAACACATTGCCTTGATAAATTTCAGTATGATAGACTTGTTAATAATCATCAGGATTAGATTTGTCATCAGGATGCTGACGTCATCAGTATTGTGTCAGTATCAGGATTATGAAAATTGTTTCAGATCCTGACGTTTACTTTGTGTAGTAATCTGATTCTGTGATGTGTTAAGTCTATGCTATCAAGTTTTGATATTTGCATACTGATAATTTATACATTCAAAAATCAAAAGACAAGCAGATAACAAGAAATTGTATTTTCATTAATAGAAATCATTACATGGAAATGAAATACAACATCTTTTTGTCTAAATCTCTATTCTATACTTGTCTTTGATATGAACTCTGAGGAACAGGACAAGGAGCATCTCAAGAAATCCATTAGGGGATGAAAGTCTTGTTTGCTCTTGGATTCCTTGTCTGGGCGACTTGAATGAGAGCAGCTAACTTAAATGAATAGCATCTCCATCAAGATCAACCTCAGACTCTCGGCCAAATTCTTCATCCTCAAGTTTTGAGGAGGTTAGGGGAAGATTGTATCCAACAGATGGATGTTCTAGGAGAAACCTCTGGATATTATCGAAAACCAATCCATTCATGATTAGTTCGATGAGAAGGGTCGTTTGTTCAAAGAGATGATCAAGAACAGGATGTTCATCGACCAAGAAAAATCTGAAAAATGGTTTGAAGGGATTTTTGGTTTGAGAAGCATTGTTGAGAAGAAAAGAAATTGAAAGATTATGGAGAATGGCACAAGGCGTTTGGTTCTTTTAAAGGAAGACGTGAGAAGCTGAGCAGTCACTTGGAAGTCTTAATGAAGTCAAATGCTAATTATTGCATGAGACTGTATTTCTTGTTTCAAGAAATATTGAAAATATCTAACCAATTGATTTTCTGTTCAGATTAATTGTTTATTTTCTTTTTCAGATAAAAGAAAGATGCCACGTGGAAAACTCCATATTAAGTCTCTGATGATATTGATCAGGATTTCATGAGTGATCATCAGGATTTGAAAATTATATTTTTAAATCAAATTGCATTTTGTGATTATTTTGATGAGAGGTCATCAGGAAAAGGAAGCTGATCAGTATTACTTATTTATACCCTGATTTATTTCATGAAAATCAATTTTGGATTTTATTTTCCAAAAATCGTGGGTAACCGCATTTTTCAGGGACTGACACCTGTCAATCTACGTGTCAACGTGGGATAGTGGTCTGAAAGATTTGTGAAATATATTTGTTTTGAAACTCTAATCGTGTAATTGCTTTCTCTAATTTTACATTCTCTAAAGCAAAAATCACTCTTGAGTTTTCAAAATCACTAATCCATTTCAAGAATTTTTCAAGTTTCTTTTCAGATCAAGAATGGCAGCTCAGAGAAGATTACCTAAATCAGTAGCCTTCAAGTTTGGTGACTTTGATTTTATGACAAATAATCATGTTGCAGCTATCACCAACAAGGAAGGAGTATTATCTGATTTTCATCCAATCATGGACTTTCTGGCGTATGGACCATTAAGTTATGCATTGACAGCATCTCCACAGATTAATCAAGTAGTTGTTTCACAAGCTTGGGAGAATGCTGAGGTAATTGATTCTACTCAGAGTCAATCAGGTAAGATTGTTCTACATTTAGGACAAGATTCATTTGACATTACTGAATCTGTTGTTAGTTCAGTACTTTGCTTACCTGTTACTGATAGTTATGAGAATGTACCATCTGATGATAATATAAGAACTATGTTGTCTAAATTAGGTTATAGTGGACCTCTAGATAACATGAGCCAGTTGAATAGGTCTTTTCTTAGAAAGGAATGGTCTTTTTATTTTGATCAAATTGCTAAATGTTTTACTGGCAAATGTAGTTCTTTTCAACAAATTACTTCTGTTACATCACATATTGCTTATAGTTTGCTTTATGACAGAGTAATTAACATTGGTCATATTATCTTAAGTCAGATGAGTATTAAACTTGGGTCAAGAGATCAAAACAGGAAAATGGTTTATTATCATAGATTTATGCAATTGTTTATTAACCATTTTATTCCTGATGTTGAAGCTAGATTTGGTAGGGAACATTGTGTTTCTTCTTATGAACAGCAAAAGAGAATTTTCTCTGATATTACAAAGAAGGACAATGAAAAGAATCTAGATGAAATACCTGCAATTCATTATCCACATCATTTTCAGGTAATTCTTAAAACTCATCTTCCTACTCTCTACAATTCTTCTTTCTTTTGTGGTGAAATGGCTCAGGAATCTCAATTGGAGGAGAACCCACCTGTGTCTACCCAAGTAGCCCAAAACATCATAGTCTCTGAAACAATTCAAGAACCAAATTTTGATCCACAGCCTATTGTTTCAAAGAAGCCAACCTCTGGTGTTTCTCAAAAGACATCAGTTGTAAGGAAGAGAAGATTTGTTGTGTCAAGTAGTAGTAGTAATTCTAGTGAAGATGATGATGATTTAACTCTTGCAGAGAGAGCAGAATTGAAGGCTGCAATTCAACTTTCTGTGTTAGTACAAAGAGATGAAAAACCTAGTCACAGCCAGGCTGCAGTCTCACAAAAGGCTGTAGTTCTTAAAAAGGGAAAACAGTTACTAGATACTGTCTCTCAAAAGACTGTGTCTATTGAACAAAGATCTCATCCCAAGATCACTTCTGTGTCTACACCTCTTGAGTCTTCTCAGGATAAATCTTTTGCTCACTATATCAGGAGAACAAGGAGAAAGATTCAATTGTCACCTACACACACAGAGTCTAGTCCAACTAATATCATGCAGGTTTCTACAAATCAAGCTACATCTATGTCAGTATTTGACAAGAGAGATCTGGATATTGATTCTTCATGGGAAACTACATTATCATACAGACTGGCTATGGGACTAATTTCTCTCAAAGTGAAGTTGTCAAGGCCTGTTCTAGATTTTTTGGTTGAAAGAGTACCAAAACTTTTATTTCCAGATGAATATGGACTTCTACATCAAAGACTTGACTTAATGAAAATGTATTTCTATGTATCTGTCAGAAGACAATTAGTCAAGAAATTTGGACTCTCGAAGCATGTTGCACTTCAATCACTTCATGCATATTTATTTGACAAGGATGTAATTATTGAAGATGCTTCAGCTCAAGGTGAACAACTGGAGGAAGTAGATAGAGGGAAGCAGTCAACAGAAGATACTATTGCACCAGTGGTGAATAGTAGGAAAGATCAGATCACGGTCACTGCAACACAAGAACCATTTAGTCAGAGGAAGGATGACTCAGGAGCTGTGATAGCTGATGTTGAAAGGTCTTCTGTGATGACTGAGAATGCAAGTGAGATACCCTATGATATGGGAGGAATGACTTTGGTTGATTTTTTTGAAGATCAAACAAATTTTGTTCAGTCAGAGTCTATCCACCTTGAGGGTGTGTCTCAGCAAACAACACTTAAAGACGGTGATGTGCTAACTGTGGTGTCTAATGAAGTATTACTGAAGACATCAGAGTCTAGTAAAGAACCTGAAAGTGGTATACTGGAGCCTGTAGTTTCTGAAAGGAAAGAAGATGATTGTATGGGTTTAGAGACTATAGCAGCTCACTCCTTGGAGAAAACCTCAAGCCACATGCCATATGAGGAACCCTCTCTCCATGTGAGTTCAGGTATAAAAACTCCTTCTAAACTCTATTTTTCTGTAGGTCATGAGAGCACTTATCCAAATTTGAGTGATACACTTGAAAAGATGGATATTGATCCACAATTTGAGCGGCTGGCTCCTGACCAGGCAAAAGGTGAGGTAGAAAGAGTGTTGACTTTAGTAAGTCAAAGTGAGAATGAGGGTATGGATGATCAACTCCATAGTGAGGGAGAGAAAATTAAGAAACCATCATTTGATTTCTGGGATCAGGTTTTTCCTGAATCTTGGTCTGAAAATTTGGGTATGGATGCTGGTACTTATTCATTCATCAAAATGTATCAGAAGAATGACCTAGCACATCACAATGCAAAGCCAGAAGTTAAAGCTCAGAAGCAAAAGGAGAGGCTTGCAGAAATCATTAACAGAAGAGGTGCCAGGATAAAGCAATCTCTTGATACATATGTACCAGATGAAGATCCTAATGATCCTAGTGTTCCTTTGTATGTACTTCCAATATCAGCTAGAATTGAGACATCAACAGTCTCTGATCACTCTAAGGAGGAGTCAGGATTTGAAGATGTTAGTACACAGAATACTGGTGAAGGAGATGATGATCATGTTTCAGTTCCAGAACAGAAAGATGAAGACGTTGATACTTCTAATCAGGTTTTATTACTTGAATATCATACAGCTCAAGCAACTTCTTCTACAAGACTTGAAGATAAAGTTCTTTCTGATTCTGATACTGAAGATACTAGAAGCACTTCCAATATTGAAGTTCATTCTGATGTTTTGAAAGATATTCAGAATTCTCAAATTGCTATTCAAACAAGACTTCAATCACTTGAAGATAACCAAGTCACAATTATGGAAAATCAAGCAGTTCTTATGAATCTCATTTGTTCTGTTTCTAAATCTCTTGGAATTAATGTTGCTGATGTCAAAAAGGGGGAGATAAAGACAATTCAAAGACAACAACAACACTACCAGACTGAAGGAGATAAAGATAAAGCTGGGGGAGATAAAGATCAGACAAATGGTAGTAAAAAGAAGAACCAGGAGTGACAGTGGTGAATCTCAGCTAGGAAGTGGTAAGGAAGAGCAGCATTAATAGTTAAAATTCTTTCTTCTAAGTACTGGATAAATGTCTACATCTGAGAAGGAGGTACTTAACTTCATAATTCTACATTCATAAATTCTATTCTGGTTGTATTGTTATATGTTTTGACATTCACAACTTAGATTTATGCTTCAGTTTGTAAAGCATAAATAGGGGGAGATTGTTAGGAATAATTCATAAGTTGTGATGTTAAGAATAGAATTTACACATTATACTTCTTGTAATCCTGATCTTATAAAGGATTTAGCACTGTATTTAGGATTTATGTGTAAGACAGTTATCTGTATAGTTTAGTCAGGAATGAACAGTGTATCGGAGACTACATGTCAGGAACAGAGAGCAAATCCTGATGATGGTCCAATACTGATGGTTGATCAGATACTGATGCAGTGTGCAGATCCTGATATCAATCATGTTACTGATGATGTCATTATGAATGCTACAGAAACTGGCAAGTGCTATAAAACAGGATCGTTGTTTGAAGAACAAGCAAGAAGATATTATGAAGGAAAGAGTTTTCTATTGAAGGAAACTATCGACTAGAAGGCAGAACATTGTCATGTATAGATTATATCTTTCTGTTATTAGTTGATAGGTAGCATTATAAATATTCTCTCAATATCATTGTAAAGAGCGTGAGTGTGTGACGAAGTTGTGAGTTCGTGTGCGTAGCTCTGTATAAGGTTTGTATTCGAGAGTTCGAAACAAACAGAGAGATATTTGTATTGTCAGCAGCTGCTAAAGGTATTGTACACCTTTGGTAGAGTTTGTATTTGATCTCATTAATACAAACAAGAGTTTGATTCATTCGTTTATTCTTGTTCTTATAATCAATCAAAAATCAGACACGATTATATAACTTGTATTCAACCCCCCCCCCTTCTACAAGTTATTCGAGTTAACACAAGTTCCTCATCAGAATCAGATTCACCATCTAAGTCAAATGGCTTGCTGTTTTTGGAATGGAGAGCCATATTCTTCATCTTTTCTGTTGGATCTTTAACACTTGAACTTCCCACCTGATTTCTATTTATCTTGCTTTCAAATTGCTCTAGCTCAGCAAATACAGCTAAGTGATCCATAGTATCAATAAGTGGTGAGGATTCCAAGGCAGTAACTTTGGCTTCGTAGACAAATGGTACTGCACTCAATACCTTCATATTGATTTCGTCTTGTGGTATAGATTTCCCAAGTCTCTTTAGTGAATTTATAGTAACTTGAAACCGTGCTTGACTGTCCTTGTTAGTTTCACCTTCATTAAGCTTGAAGTTTCCAAAATCATTCATTAGCTTGCTAAGTTTCACCTTCTTTAGAGATTTCGAACCTTCATGATAAGTCTCCAAAGCATCCCACATTTCTTTTACTGATTTGAATGAAGATACTTTATCATATTCAGCCTGGTTCAAACCATTCATAAGAGTGCTCCTAGCCTTTCCATTGTAGCCAAGTTGGATTAATTCTTCCGGAGTAAGATCATCAACATCCTTTGGCTTGCCATCTTTATCAAGAAAGACATATGGACCTTTTTGCACAACTCTCAGAACCAATGGATCTCTGGATAAGTGAGTTTCCATGCTGCTTTTTCACCAGTGGTAGTTGTGTGTGCCATGAAGAAGTGGAGGCCTAAAATCAGATTTTCCTTCGGGATAGTTTTCAGCCATTATGATCGAATACTTTCCTGTTACAGAATTGTTAGTATACCAAATCTCTGATACCAAATGAAAATGCACACCTAGAGGGGAGGTGAATAGGTGTAAATGGCTAACTATATTCTACTAAGTCTGATTTTAAAAATTACCAGAAACAGCTTACTGATTTCGTTTTATGCAGAGACAAATGGTAAGCTGATTGCAAACAGTATGCTGAATGTAAAGACAATAAGTGCAGTAAAGTGCATAAACAGTAAGCTAAATGCAAGCAGTAAGTAATGAGCAGAAAATAAAGAACACAGAGACTTTTAGCCAGGTTCGACCCCTAACCCCTATGGTCTACGTCCTGGTCCCTTACCAACTTGGTAAGAGAATATATTATTGATCACTGAAATAAAACCAATTACAAGATACAATAATATATCTCCCTTATATCCCAACTGTTGACAAATGGCGTGCTGAACTCCTGTTTCTGAACTTGCTCTCTAAGCTATACTTCCCAAGTATACTTCTCTAGCAACGATCACCAAACCCTAGTTCCCAAGCCAACTTGTCCAACAACTAAACCTTACAAATCGAACAATACAATCAATAAATGGATACAACTCAAACTATGAACTCTTTAAGATATTGCACGTATATAATATATTAAGAGCTCGAGAGAACGAAAGATATAGCAATGGAAAATTGAGTTGTTTGTGTTCTTGTGTGCTTGAATATTTTTCTCTGAATTGTTAGAAACGAATGAACACAAGAATAAGGTTTATAAAGCTTCACACCAACGTTCAGAAAATCAATCACCAATTATTCGAACTATTAGAATCAATTTCCAACGTTCAATTGGTTAGGGATTTTACAAACGTTCTTGTGAACGTTAGACAGAGGGTTTGAGAGAAAGAGATCGATGAAAAACATATCCCTTCTGTTCGTATGAATATAAAACGTGTTTAGGAGATTTTGTAGAAGAAAATCTTTTAAATAAGGAAACTCCCATAAGTTTTATAAAATGTTTTAAAGAAAGATATTTGAAAAGATTTGAGCTCTAGAATATATTGTGTACGTATTATATAATAAACAATCCTCACAATATATTGCCTGAAATAAATCCTTGAGAATTAATCTTGATCTTTATCTTCAGAATTTCTGGCAGTTTGTAAATGGCTTGCAGTTTGTGTCTGTCAGTGCAGATGGCTTGCCAAACTGTCTCTGTTGTAACACCAAATGGCTTGCTGTTTGTATATTCTCTGTAAACTATCAGTAGACATAATATACCCTGCAAAACCAAGTTAGTACAACCACAACACAATGTTTTATATCAAACTATAAGCAAATAGCTTGCTGAATGTGATCATCAAAACCATAGGAGTATCATTGAGTTGCAGTGTTGGAGTCCGTGGAGTCCTTTACTTTGTAATTTCAAGATGTTTGTTTGTGTTCTGTTCGATGAATTTGTAGTTCCAGTTCGAGTTTTAAGGTTGTCGAGTTTAATAGCGTACGTTTACCCATTTTCGTTCTGAGTTTTAGGCTGAGTTTGCTGTGAGAATGTGCGATTGTTGTTCTTGTTGCGATTTGTATTGAGTTCGTTTTCTGAGTTAGCGAAGTCATATTAGTTCTGGTTTCTTTTTGCTTGCTATATTACGAGTTGTAGGTTCGAGTTTCTTTGCTTGGTTCGTCTTGGTAAATTGCTGTTGGCTAGTCATATTTAGGATCAAGTCATGTTAAATTTTCCTTAAAAATTCTTCTAAA
Source organism: Kitagawia praeruptora (assembly GCA_037693485.1). NCBI lineage: Eukaryota > Viridiplantae > Streptophyta > Magnoliopsida > Apiales > Apiaceae > Kitagawia > Kitagawia praeruptora. Next base: position 135,760,137 of record CM075351.1, on the reverse strand, counting down.
TTTACTTGGTTTCGTTTTTGCTGTTGGCTTCGAGTTTTCGAGTCCTATCTGTGTACTGAGTTGATTACTGAGTTGTAGTTAGTGAGTTTTGTAAGTTCGTTAGTCTAATAATTGTGCTATATGTCGAATTTTGCTGCCTTGAGTTGCTGTTGTTTGCTGTTCATTTATTTCATGGTTTGTGTTGATTTCGTTTTGGCTAGTTGATTTTTCAAATATTTCATGTCAAACTTTCTCCAAAAAAATTCCTGTTAATAATTTTTCTTTTAAAATTAAAAAAAGGGTTTTTAGAATAAAATCCAATCTTAATTTGAATTTAAAATCTTTAAATAATTAATTTATATTTCTTCTTTTAGGACTTAAAATAGAAAAATTCCAATTCTCTAAAATACCAAAAATGTTCTAATTCGATTAAATTAAAAATTAAGGCTTGCGAAAATATTAGTCTCCGTGGATCGATATCTCAAATATTAAAACGATGAAATTGTGCACTTGCAATTTTAAATCTTTATTTCTAGCACACTAAGTTTTTGGCGCCGCTGCCGGGGATTAATTATTTTTTGCGCCTTAATTTTTAATTTTTCGGGTTAGTTTTATTTATTGTCTTATTTTTATTTCATTTTTTTAGGAAAATTGGAGAATTCGGAACTCTTCTCAAGAAGCGTGGAAAAATTGGAATTTATGGAAAGGGAGCTTCGGTAACCATATCTCACTCTTTTCGCCCTTCTTATTTTTAGAAAAAATTACAAAAAATCGAAAAAATTCAAAAAAAAAATCAAAAATCAAAAATCCAAAAAATTAGTTGTAAATACATAATTGTTGCATCATGCATTCATCACGTAGGTGCACATCATGCTAGATTTTATTTTTTGTTTTTAATTTTTCGTACCTTATAATTGTGGTGATCGCTGGAGGACCCAAAGGTACTTTAAATTTCTTCCTTTCTTTAGATTAGAACACGTAGAGTAAGCATCCATAAGTGTTTATAATTTTTTTATATATCGTTGTTTGTTGCATCATTTTGTAAATAAACTTAAAGGGCAAAACCACTACAAGATAAGGGAAGGGATTTCATCACTCTTTCCTTGGCCCAAAAACAAATAAATCCTTCATTTTGCATTCCCTAGCCTTTAATAAAATTAAATTAGACGTTTGCCCCTAGGAATTCGCGCTCAATTAGGAAGGTACCTAAAAAACGAAGTAATCATTAATTATTCTGAATCTTTGGTGTCTAGGCAAGCGAGAGCTTACCTGGCCAATTAAGATTTGGTGTCTAGACTGGTGTTTAGCCTCTTGGCAATGCTTGCACCTATCTGGCCAAATCGGTCCGAATAAATTCTGATTTACCGAGTTTTTGGTGGTCCTTACAGTTAGGAGCAAGGTCTAGTTGATTTTATTAAGGAACCTAGGTTTTGAATTTTTCTTTTGATTTTTCACCCTTTATTTTGTGTGATTAAAATTCGTGCTCCTAAAAAAAATTAAATAAATAAATAAATAGTTAGTAAATAATGTGGTCAAATTATAGTACTCAAGGGTTTAAAAATTATGATGAATTTGAGCAAGATAATATTATGTTTCAACAAACCCTTAGGAATGACCCATTTGTACCTACCTACAATCCCGGGTGGGGGAATCACACAAATTTCTCATGGGATTATGATCAAAACTACCAAGCTCCTCAACCTTCTTATCCAAATCAAGCACCCGCCCACCCACCCGGCTTTCATGAGTCGGATAAGAGACTTAATTCTTTGGAAAAGACTCTTGATTTGCTTTTAAAATCAATGACTAATTTGGCTCAATCCCAACAAACCTTCATGCAAACCGTGACCCAAGATAGGCTGATTTTGAATTCTAATGCTCAAGCCATATCTAAGTTAGAGATTCAAATGAGTCAGTTAGTCAACACCATTTATGAGAGAGAGAATTTGATATCTGAACCTAATCCATCCCTCTTGAATCATGGTCTAGACCAAACTGAGCCAGTCAATAAGAGTGTCACATGATCGAGTTCGGAGGATAGTGAAATTGAGACTCTTCTTAATGAGGATGTCGAACTTAATCACGAGACTAATCGAGAAATTCATGAGTTGGTTAAGGATTTTTCTTCAGAAGAGATGTTAAATGAAACCATAATTGAGAATAGTTCTTTCGATCAAAAATCCATTATTAAGGATTCTGTAGGTGAGCCACCGACACCCGATTTGAAGCCACTTAACTCCACTCTGGATAATAATTTTGTAGGTGATTATAAAACTCATCGTGCTTCTACTGACATTGTTCATAACCAAGAATTTCAAGTAATTAATTTGTTTAATCAAAATAAAGAAGCACCTAATTGGTCTATGGATGATGTTAGTGGAATGAGTTTTATTCTTGTAGTAGATCATATTTCTCTAATGTTTGATTTTGTTCTTAGGAGTATATTTCCAGTATTTGATAATTTTGTTACAAGTGTAGTTTTTCCTCGATCTGGTGTTGGTTAGTAGTAAATTTTCTTGTTGATGGTCCCCCTCATGAAGGTAGGTATGGGGGAGGAATTGTGTGCGTGTGTGAATTGTTTTCTTTCGTAGTTTTTAGAAGTTTTCAGTCTCCGTCATCCCTTATCAGGTATTTCCTCACCTTTCTCCTTTCTCATTTCTCTCGCATTTGCATACATTGAGGACAATGCATGATTTAGGTATGGGGGAGGTTTTTACTGAATATATAAAAATTAGGAAATCCAAAAAATTAAAAAATCACAAAAATCACAAAAAGAGTTCTAATCTTATTCTAGTCTTGTTAATTGATTGCTAGTTGCTTAATGCACCCTTGCATGCTATGATAATCTTATGATCCATTAGCTTTTGTTTGAGAAGTGATTTGCTAAGTTCTTGTTCACAAACTTACACTAGCAAGGTGAAGCTAGTAAACTTATTTGAATTGTGCATGAAATTAGAAGGTCATGATTAGGTGTAAGATGATTTGGTCTTCATGCTTTGAGTACAAGTAGGTGCATTGAGGATACCATTACTTGAGATTGATTATGTTTTACTACACCAAGTGAGTTTTGAGCCTATATGCACATCTTTTGCATTTATATTCTTTTGCTTGAGTGTCCACTTGTCATTTGCATTGCTAGCCCTTGTTTGAGTTCTATCTTGAAATGCATGACATTGATTGATGATAAAATGATAAAGGCACTTAGGAATAACCTATATTTCAAAAAATATCCACACCATGCTTATGTGATCAATTAGTTAACCCTTTGAGCTTAATCATATTCTTTCGGTGACACACCACATTACTCGCCTAAGACCTTTTTCTTGTATAGCCTTACGTATTCTTGATCCCAATTTGTCAAAGGCTAGTAGGAACTTGAGGGAGCAATAAGGTGTGTGAAATAGGGTTTACTTTTGTTCATAACTTTTGAGGAAATATATGTTGGTTACCTTGCTAGTCGATTTTCAACTTAAATCTAAAGGAGGATTATTGTTGCTTACATTTATCGTAGCTCTCATGGAAAAAAAAATGAATGAAAAAAATGAAAAAAAAAAAATGAAAAAAAAATACATATGAGAGCATACTTATGTTTTTTTGTAATCCTCCTTCATTCGACTAGTCAAGTCCTTTTGTTGAAAATAATAATAATTGTGTGGGGAGGTGTTGTGCATGATATTCTTGGTGACTACTAGCATTTGACACTTCACCTTATTGTGGCCTTTCTTGACATACCTTGTCCCTAGCCCCATTACAACCCAAATAAAGACCTTTTGATTGTCATTATTAATGTATGTTGTGATTTAAGTTGGGATGATACCAAGTGTCAAGCATGCATTTGATTTTGTTAGAATTGAGTGATACACTCACCCTTGTTCTTGAGTGAATATTCTTTTGTGTGTGAAATGTGAGGTATTGCTTGTTTGTTTTTTGCATAAGAGATCTCAAGTTTTGACTCTAAGGTTTGCTCTTGTAGACTTAGCATGGTTTCCAATAATTTTTGCACTTGACATGAACTTTTAATCACTCTTGCATGCATCTTTAAGTAGACTATGTGAATCCTTGTACTATCCACACCAAGACTTTGCAAATTCATTTTGATTCTTAAGTTGATGTGTCATGAGAGGACATGTATGTGTGGTGTTGCATTGCCATGTAATCTTTTACAAGAACTAGATGGATTTTGTGGGTACATTCATTACAGGCCCTCACGAGACCTCACTCGTCCACTAGGGCTGCCTAGGGGTTTAAAGGGCTTGTTGCATATGCCAAATGCAACCGTCACACCTACAAAAAGGAGTATAGGACTTTTTATCTAGATTTTCTTTTTGTTTTTGTTTTACTCGAGGACGAGCAAAAGATAGGTATGGGGGCATTTGATAAGTGCATATTTTTGCATATTTTTATCACCTATTTATTGCTTGAACTCGTATTTTAATAATTTATTTTGTTGCATTTCAGGAAATTCGTGAATAAATAAAGAAATGTCAAAATAAAGAAATAAAGTGCAAGGAAGGGAAAAAGAGGAAGAAAAAGGACTTAAATGAAAAGAGGAAAAAGAATTAGGAGCTTGGTGGAAAGGGAATCTTTGAGGACAAGTGGAAGGTGGAGATCATCCCAACACACTAAATAAGTGTATGGCCAAGATCCACTCTACAAAGCTTAAAGGGGAAGGAAACAATTAGATGGCTAGGATTTCTCCACCACATTATGAAGGTGTAGGGCCAAGATTAACCCAACACACCCCTAAACCCTAATTCTCATCCTATAAATACCCCCTCATCCCCCTTGTATTTGGAAAACCTAGAGTAGAACTTAGATTTTAGTGTAGTGTAGTTTTAGGGTAAATTTCATTTCTTGTTTTAGTTCTAAATTTTGTAAACACTCTCTTTTCATTAATGCAAATTTTCGTTCCCTTTAATTTCTTGTCTTGCTCTCTCTTTTATGTTGCTTTGCTTCGTTATTTTCGTAAATCCCTTTAGTGGACAAAGTAGCAAAATGCTAACCACTTGGGGTTGAAAGTAACGATTTTTTTTATTTTCTTGCTCTTAGTTAATAATCATAATTGTGCCCCTTTAAATCTCCATTTTATTGTGGGTTTCATAATTGCTAATTTTAGATCTAAAGTTTTATGTTTTATGTATTAGTGTAAAAAAAGAAGAAAAAAAATCACAAAAATATTAGTTATAATTCTAGCACTTATTTTCTATCTCGTTTATTTAAGTTTTAATTCGAATTGAATCCCCTGTTGCAGTGTTTATTTTTGTTAGCTTTTCATTTTACAACCTTTTTCCCCTGTTTTCTCTTTTTATTCGATCCTTTCCCATTTAAGTTCATCACAAACACCTCCTCTCCCTTCTGTTCTTCTTCTTCGTTTCCCCCACAAAACCCAGCCCCTTTTCTTCTTATTTGTTTCAAATCATTAACCCCATTTCCCCTTCTTCATTTTTGTTTTGTTCTTCGAATTCCCTGTTCTTCGTTTGTTCTTCAAATTGACTAGTTTTTGTGCTGAATTTATGTAATGTACTTCGAGTTGCTGTGAGCTCAGTTTTGAGTCGAGTCTGAGTCCATTTTCGTCGCTGTTTGAGTTTATTTTCGTGGCTGTTTGAGTGGGTTCTTTTTGAGTTTCGTGTTTTGTTGATTATGTCGTATGAGTTTGCTGGTCTGTTTTTGCTGAGTTTGTTTTTCGTAGTTGAGTTCTTAGTCGTGTTTGTTTTTCGATGTTTAGCTTTTCCTTTGCTGATTGTTTTGAGATTGTCGAATTCGTGTGTCCCATATCTTGTGCTATTGTCTGAGTTTGTTTACTAATTTTATGTTTTGAGTTTTGAGTTGCTGTGTTGGAGTCCGCGGAGTCCTTTACTTTGTAATTTCAAGTAAGAACTTGGAGAGAGTATCATACCATGTTCGAGGGGCTTGCTTGAGACCATAGACAGCTTTGAAGAGAAAGTACACAAAACCTTCAAATTCCTTGTCTTCGAACCCAGGGGGTTGTTCAACATAGACTTCTTCCTCTAGATCTCCGTTCAAAAATGCACTCTTCACATCCATCTGAAAAACCTTAAAGTTGGAGTGTGCAGCAAATGCTAAGAACATCATGATTGCTTCAAGCCTTGCAACTGGAGCATAGGTTTCATCATAATCAATTCCTTCTTCTTGAGAGTAACCCTTTGCTACCAATCGAGCCTTGTTCCTCGTAATAATACCATTTTCATCCAGTTTATTCCTAAACACCCATCTAGTGCCAATTACAGATTTATCTTTTGGTCTTGGCATCAGCTTTCACACTTTCTGCCTTTCAAACTGATTGAGTTCTTCCTGCATTGCAGTTACCCAATCTGGATCATCAAGAGCTTCATCAACCTTTTTAGGTTCAATTTGAGATAAAAATCCTGCGAAATTGCATTCATTCTGTGTTGCTCTTCTAGTCTATACACCCGTGTCCGGTTCACCAATGATCTGTTCAAAGGGATGCGCTCTACTCCATACCCTTTGTCTCGGTAGATTTGATCTTGATGATTCCCCAAGTTCATAATTGTGTTGAGTGCGATGACTAGTAGATCCAAAATCATTGTTTGCTCCCCCTGAGCTGTTGCTTTCAAAGTTTGATGAATCAGAGTTTAATGAATCAGCAGATGCATTCTTTGATGTTTCTTCACTTGATTGGGGTTCATTTTCATCGTTCACTTGCTCCCCCTCAACATGTGCTGCTGTCTGATCTACTAGTATAGATTGAACAATAGAGTCTGAAAAAATATCAAAAGTTTGCAGATCAGCATTTATTTCTTCATTCTCAAATCTCAGCTGGTCATGTTCATCAAAATCTTCAAGTCCTGTTATCTTTTTATCATCAAAAGACACATGGATAGATTCCATGACCACTTTTGTTCTCAGATTATACACTCTGAATGCTTTTTTTGATAGTGGGTATCCAACAAAGATTCCTTCATCAGCTTTTAAATCAAATTTGGAAAGCTGTTCTGGATGAGTCTTAAGAACAAAACATTTACATCCAAACACATGAAAGTACTTCAGGTTCGGCTTCTTCTTTTTCACCATCTCATATGGTGTTTTACCATGCTTGTTTATGAGTGTAGCATTCTGTGTGAAACAAGCAGCTTGCACAGCTTCAGCCCAGAAGTAAGTTGGCAGCTTTGCTTCATCAAGCATGGTCCTTGCAGCTTCTATGAGAGTCCTGTTCTTTCTCTCTACTACTCCATTTTGTTGTGGAGTTCCAGGTGCAGAGAATTCTTGCTTTATTCCATTTTCTTTACAAAACTCTTCCATGATTGCATTCTTGAACTCAGTGCCATTATCACTCCTTATGATTTTCACTGTATGCTTAGATTTTTTGTCCAGTTGTCTGACATGCTCTGTTAAGATTGATGCAGTTTCTTCTTTCTTGTGCATGAAATATACCCATGTATATCTGGTGTATTCATCAACAATAACCAAAGCATATTTTTTCTTTCCAATAGACATTATATTTACTGGACCAAATAAATCAACATGCAATAAGTGATATGGCTCAAGAATTGAGGATTCAGTTGGCCACGCCCGTCGTCGACGCGCCAAATTGATAATAAATGTTTTGCTCTACTATGTTCGCACTTAACTATAAAATATAGCAAATGTGGCAAGTAGGGATCGAACCCAAGGGAATAGCATTCAATACTAGAGTAAAGTAAAATGGTGGGGGGGGTTTTGAGTTGGTTGTGGTATTTTATCAAACACCTTGAATGCAAGAAATAATTTGCTAGGGAAATATAACTAAGTAATTTGCAATCATCCAAATTTTACCAACACAATAAGGCACAATGATTTAATTAGCAAGATAAAGAGATATTTGACCCAAGGAATATGGAAACTCAAATACTTCACCCAAACACATATAAGCAAGATATAATCAACTCTACCTAACCAAGATAATTGGTGAAGCACACAATCACTTATTTCTCTTCTAAAAACACTAATTTAGTGAAGCACATAAATTAGCTCTCTTGACATTAGCAACCAATAATGAAGCACTACCAATTTAACCAAGTCAAGGAAATAAACAAAGAGAGGCTAGGACAAACCCAAGGATGAGAAGCTCAACCTAGGTATTTGTACTTGAATTTTGTGGATTTAGGTACACTAAACCTTGTGCTACTATAATGAATGCACTAACAATTACGGATTAGCACAAACAATTAGCAATTGAAATTACAAGAAGAGTAAGGTGAAGCAACTTACAATCTCCAAGCAAAATCATAAACAATACAACACAAACATTCAAGATAGAGTGAAATAGATCTTACTTCAATTGAAATGGGTTTAGTACAAGAGCTCCTTCCTTGAGCCAAATATATGAAGTTAGTTACTCATAATCAATGCTAGATTATGAGTAATTAATGTTTCTCTCTACTATACTAACCCTAGGTTTTTGGTTCTTGAAGAGGCTAGGAAGAGAGGCAAGAATAAGATGTGTAGATAAAAGATATTAGGTTAAGAGAGGTTTTGTTCTTTTAATACACAGCAGGGGTCGTACGGCCTGTCGAACGGCCGTACAGCAACCCGTACAGAAAATCTGCTCCTTTGAACGGCCTGTCGAACGACCGTACAGCTGCCCGTACGAGATAAAATCTTCAATATAATGCATTAAACACCTCCCGACATCGCAAGTTTGCATCTTCTAACTTCCCTCTTGAATAATCTTCACTTCCAAGCCCAAAAATAATCTCTCTTTTCAACAATTAAGCAAGAAGCACTGAAAGATGAAAAACATAATTAATATCGATAAAACAACATTCGAAACTAACAAAAATGCAAGAGAATAAAGGACAAAATGTGTATAAAATACACATTATCATCAGTCTTACTTTTGAATGAAGATTTCCTTTGTTTTGCTTTTTGACATGAGTCACAAAGGCCATCTGGAGTAAAAACTGATTTGGGCAATCCTCTCATAAGATCTTTCTTCACTAGCTCATTAATGCTGTTGAAATTCAGATAAGAAAGTCTCTTGTGCCAATCCCAGCTTTCTTCAATTGATGCTCTACTCAGTAGACAGATTGTAGAGCCATCAGAGTTTGTTGAAAGCTTGGCTTCATAAATGTTACCATGCATGTATCACTTCAGAACAACTTTTCCTGTAGATTTGCTTACAACTTCACCGTGTTCTTCAAAGAAATCCACATGATAACCTCTGTCACAGATTTGACTCACACTTAGCAGATTATGTTTGAGTCCTGAGACTAGAGCTACAGATTCAATGATGACATTCCCAAGTTTGATATTACCATATCCCAGAGTCCTTTCTATGTTGCCATCTCCATAAGAAACACTTGGGCCAGCCTTCTCCACAAATTCTGATAGCAGGGCTTTATTTCCAGTCATGTGTCCTGAGCATCCACTGTCCAGAACAAGGATATTTTTCCTGTTACCCAGCAATCACAAAAACCACTAATGATTAGTTTTAAGGACCCAGACTTGCTTGGATCCTTTGACCTTATTAAGTTTGTTAGCTTTTGCAGCAGAAGTCTTATCAGAGTTTGTGCTAACATTCTTTTTATCACAATTTATACATGTAGAATCAATCTTGAATTTATTCAAAGAGGGTTTAAGTTCATAATAATCATAATACAACTTATGATACTCTTTGCATGTATAAATAGAATGCCAAATACTGCCACAGTGAAAACAAGGATTCTGTGGCTTAAACCTAACTGAACCACTCTTAACTCCTGACTTAGGAGGTATAGAGTTTATATTTTTATTCTTCCTACAAAAAGTAGCAAGATGGTTAGGATTTCCACAGTTGTAACATTTCTTCCTAGAAGCATTGGGAATAGGCATATAATTGTTGCTTTTATTGATGCCTACCTTTCCATTTCTGTTTTTCCTAGGTTCTTTTACCTTGTTTATTCTTTTTAACTCCTTCAGCTTGTGTTTAAGCTATTTCTGAGACATTGAACTAATATCTACTGATTTGGCTTTATCCTGTTTTGGTTTGTCAGATTTTGGTACAAACCTCACATGATTAATTTTGGGTTTTGCAGCCTTTTCAGTAAATACAGGTTTAGAGGTCTCAGCTTCTAGGTTGACAGTTTTCTTTTTATCAGTGTAACCTAGACCTTCTTTCCAACAATCATTGTCTATGATATCCTGAGTTTTCTTACCAGAGTTAGTCCAAATTTTAAGAATGTTTCTTTCTTTAGCAAGTTCAGATTCAAGATAAGCATGCTTTTTCAATAATTCAGTTTTAACAAAAATAGCATCATCTCTCTCTTTCTGAATTTCTAACATCTGGACTAATTTTGATTCTAGATAATCATTTCTCTTTCTAAGGTCTAGACTTTCAGATTTTATTCTTTCATTTTCTAAAGTCTGATCTCTATAGCTAACATGCAAGTTTTTAAGAAAGAGTCGTAACTCAGATATATCAGTAGTATAAAAAGCTAGAATAGAGTGAGGTACCTTGGTCTCCGTAGCTTCAGAGATACTATCAACATTTGCCATCAAGGCGTAGTTCACCTCATCTTCAGAGTCTGAAGTGTCAGCCCAGTCCTTCTTCTTTGTGATGTAAGCTTGACTTTTATCAGCTTTGGCTCTCTTGCACTCAGGTGCAAAATGTCCTTTCTCACCACAATTATAGCATGTGATCTTGGACTTGTCGACTTTCCTAGACCTGCTTTCCTTTCCCTCAGCTTTTCTGAAATTCTTCTTTTCAAAATTTGAATCTCTTCGTGTGAACTTCTTTCCCTTCCTGAAGTTCTTGTAAGCCATCTTCTTGAAGCCTTTCACCATTAGGGCTGCAAGTTGTATCATCTCAGCATCACTACCATCATCATCAGAGTCTGTGAGATTGTCAGAGTTTGAGTCATCATCAGAATTTGATGACTTAGTATCAGACTTTGTAATAAGAGCCTTTCCTTTGGATTGACTCTTTTTCACAGCAATTTCTTTAGAAGCTTTCTCCTCAGCTTTAAGAGCAATTGACTTGGTCTTGCTTCCATGCCTCTTGCTTCTTTGTTCCATCTCAAGCTCATGAGTCTTAAGCATTCCATAGATTTCATCAAGGGACATGTCTTCTAGATCATGATTGTCTCTGATGGTAGTGGCCTTTAAGTCCCATTTCTCAGGAAGAGCCAACAAGAATTTCAGATTGGAGTCTTCAAGATTATACTCCTTATCTACCAGTGATAGATCATTCAACAATTTCAGGAATCTATCATATATGTCTGTTAATGACTCATCAGCATTTGAGTCAAAGTGCTCGTACTCCTGTGTGAGTATTGTTCTCCTGTTCTTTTTGATGGCTTTGGTTCCTTGACATCTGACTTCCAAAGCATCCCAAATCTCCTTAGCAGTTTTGCATCCAATGACCCTGTTAGACATAACATTGTCAAGGGCGTTATGTAATAAATGCCTTACTTTAGCATCTTTGCTAATAGAGGAGATATCTTCAGGAGTGTAGTCTTTCTTCTCTTTTGGAATCATTTTCTGTTCTTCTCCAGCAACTGCAACAGACAATTTTGTAGGCTTATGTGGACCATCATGGATTCTGTCTAAGTACTCTGGATCTGTAGCCTCCAGAAACATTTCCATCTTCACCTTCCATATGGGATATTCTGATGCCCTGAGTATTGGAACTCTAATTGATTCATATCTGCTTGTTGTTGGAGTTTGTGTTTTCTCTGTCATGATTGTATGGCTTTTTGTATAGTAACAGAGTGGCTCAAAATGAACAATACGGTATTTATGAACAGTACCGTATCTGTGAATAGTACCGTATCTATGAATATTACCGTATCTGTGAACAGTACCGTATCTGTGAATAGTCCCGTATCTGTGAATAGTACCGTATTTGTGAATAGTGCCGTATATGTGAATAGTACCGTATTTGTGAACAGTACCGTATCTGTGAACAGTGACGTACAACACCGGATCTGATCTGTATATCGATCAACCTGCTCTGATGCCAATTGTTAGGTCCGGAATAACGTAGAAGGGGGGGTTGAATATGTTATTCCAAAAAATATTTCGATTTTTGGGATGTGAAAAATGAGATCAACAACTGAATCGAAATAAAACAATTGGTTCGGGAAAATATCTTTGAATTGATAAAAATCCAAGGGGTGTTACAACTTCTAATCCAACGGACTAGCTCAAAAACTCGAACACTCCTAAGGATAGTTTAGGCACGAGGACCTTCTATCCGACACTTCCTGAAAGCGGGCTAAGCAGGCTTTCCTACTAGATGGACTGTCTAGCAGCTTACACAGAGATGATATAAGAGAGAGAATAGAAAGTTGTGTGTTGAGGTGTGTTTTGAAATGAAATACAACAGGCCTATTTATAGATTTTAGAAAGTCACTATGTTGTACTATTCACGTGGGCCCCATCTGCATAGTAACCACTATTCCACCAACCAAAACGCATCGGTTGAAAATTTTCATTTCATGCGGGCCCCACCAGCCACTATTTGAACAGTACTATTCACGTGGGCCCCGGATGAATAGTAATTTTCGTTACTATTCATGAATAGTAATTTCGGTTACTATTCATATGAATAGTACTATTCATGTGAATAGTGATTTCGGTTACTATTCATATGAATAGTGATTTCGGTTACTATTCACATGAATAGTGATTTTGAATACTATTCATTTTCCTCTTAATTTGACATCCTTAAATATGCAGCTTCCAAAATGGAGGATATCAATACTGCTCTAAACTCAATCATACCTCTTAACAGTTTTTCTGAGTTAGATACTTCAATTTCTTTGTGAAGTGTTGACGCCTAGTGCAACTGGTCTGGTTCACAGACGACTAACATTCACTCATGGTCTTTGTATCATGTCTTTAAGACCACTGTAATCTTTTGGCCCTTCAACTGAATCATCTGTACATCTTATTCTGTCACTGAGGCTTGATCATGTTAATGAACTTCTTTCAGCGACTTGATCCTTGTTGATGCATGTTCTTCAACTTTCACGATCCCTGTATAGAGTTAATATTATTTATCTTTTATCCTAGTTGAGTTATATATGTCCTCTATTACATATTACATTACATTATGCTTTACAGTTTCTGTCTACCTTGGATAAGGCTGGAGGTGTTCCTAGGTTATGGAGTGTCTATAGTCTATTCTAGTTATAAACCTGTGATTGTCTTGACGAAAAGCATGTATGATTTTTGACCTAGTTTTGGGAGTATTTCTGATGAGCATTGCACACAAGCACGTTTTTGTTCATGTATTGTTAGTATACGGGGACTTAGTCGAGCTCTGCTTGGATTTGTTGCATTCTTTGAGATATTTGCTTGTTAGTTGGTTTTGGTAAGTTTGAGGGGATCTTTGCATTTTTCATATTAGTTGCAATCATGCATTGCATTGGATTTTGTGGGTACATTCACTATAGGCCCTCACGAGACCTTACTCGTCCACTAGGGCTGCCTAGGGGTTTAAAGGGCTTGTTGCATATGCCAAATGCAACCGTGATCACCTACGGAAATGGTACTAGCTAGTTGTATATAGTTTTTATGTTTATGCTTGAGGACAAGCATCGGTTTAAGTTTGGGGGTGTGATAAGTGGATTTTATATCCACTTGGAATGTTCCAAATCGGCTTGAATTGATTGTTTTGTTCTCAAGTATCCTTGTGATTTGATGTGTTTTATGAGGTTTTTGCAGGAATTTTAGGTGTGGAGTTGTTTGGGTGTGAAGTGAAGAAGTTGCGGCATGAGCAAAGCAATGGAAGTTTTGGCAGAATTTCAAGCAGCGCGGGCGCGCCACATTGCCCTGCAACACAGCGCGGGCGCACTGAAGGATTATTGTTCAATCTCAAGCCGCGCGGGCGCGCGAGAAATATGCATACGGAGCGCGCGGGCGCGCGAGCCATCGATAGAAAGTTCCTGGAATCTGATTTCTAATGGGAAATTGCCATTTCTCTTCTCCTGTTCAATATGGCAATTGTTATGAACAACCAGAAGGTTCCAGAATCAGTTTTAAACATGGGAATTGCAATTCTATTCCATTTAACAAAGGAAAATTACCGGAATTCTATTCTAATTCAAAGACGGTAATTGCTTGGACAAGAGGGCACTTGGGGCTATAAATACACACCTTGGGGCACATCAAAATCATGATCTACTCACCATAATTCGTTCAGAGCACGAGAGAGAGAAGCCAAGGCGGGGATTGTGACAACAAGAAGATCTAGACATAGTTTTTTTGTTTTCCTTTGTTTAGGCGTATTTCTTGGATGCTTGTTACTTTCACGGAATTATTCGCTAAACCTTATTCTATTATTGATTTATTCATCTTCTTTATCTTGTTTAATATCATGCTTTCGTCAAATCCCATGGTGACGAAAGGTTCGATTATGAACTAATCGTTGTCATGGGATCCTAGCGGATTTCTCTATGTAGCTTAGTAGTTTGCATGCCTTAAAGATTTATGTGTGGTGAATTCTTGATATCCTCGTATGGTTAATCTTAATGCTTTTAGATGCGTAGCTAACATCTAAATTGAATTGTTAATCTCTTGCTAAACGAGAGTTGATCTTGAGATTTAGAACTTGCCATGCTAGCATAGGATAGGTTGATGTTTTAACATCATGATTTGTGGCATCAATAGAGATATTATGCTACCCTATGTGATCTAAGTGGATAACTTGTGCTTAAACCTTTATGTTTTCAAATTCTATAGAGATATAGGGTCTAAACATAATAGGTGACTATTCATCTTCTATCTCTTTTGTGGATGTATGCGTAGATTGGTACTAGTATACCGAGAGGTAACTTTTACTTGTTTCGTATTATTCGATCAGATATCAAAACCATCACATGTTTTAATTAAAGGTTGCAACTCTAAGTGAAGTAGATAATGAAACTAGGATTCAATGTTTATTCTCATATAAGTAATTTGATTTTAATTCTTGTCAATTAGTTAATTCTTCAATTATAATTTGCATCTTAGTTTAATTTAGATAATCAAATCCAATTTGTTATTTTTCTTAGCAGTGAATTAAAACCATACATTGTTGCATAGGCATATTTTCTGAGTAAAACTTAACCAGATCTCTGTGGAACGAACTTTAATTGTATTACTTGTGACTACGTGCGCTTGCGTAATTATAGCATAACATTTACTCATTTTCTGTTTCACTCATAGGGTACCTACATACCATTTCCCTAAATCCTCAAAATTTACTATTCATTTAATCACTGTAGCATTTCTAAGGTTAGGGTTATTACAGTCTTCCCCCCTTAAAAGGATTCCGTCCCGGAATCACGTTGAAAATATCAATGAATACCTTTCTCATCTTAGACTTTCTAACTTCTACACTACTTCCTTTATCCTTTTGCACTTTCATAACATCTCTATCTTGTTTGCGCAAAAATACACCAACATAAACTTGCTTGTCATTCATCCATATGTCATTTAGCTTATCAATAGCAGCATTTTCACTATCTTTTTCTTGCAAATCTCCTCCTGTATTCAGTCATTCTATATTATCTCATTTCTCCTTCCTCTTTCGACTAAGGGTATCAGCCACCACATTGGCCTCCCCTGAATGGTAGTGTATCTCACTATGGTTCGTCTATATTTTGATCTCTATCATGACATAAATATTAACACCTCAATATTCCTATATCTTATCTTTGTAAAATTTTCCAGAAAATAAACTCTACTAATATTTCCTAAAACAATTGTAAGAATATATTGGTTATAATATATATTTCCTGTTCGTAACTATACGAGCATGTACTTTTCCTTCATCCGTAAAAATATTCTCACACCTTCTCTCATACTCTTAATCTCCTTTCTATAGAGTTCTCTGACCTTTAACAGATATTGATTTGGATGACACAAAAATAACTCACTTTCTTATATCACCATAGTTTACTTTCTCACAGATAGATTATTCTTATCTATATTATCAGTCCATTTACACCATTCATTGACTTGGTCGATCCCTAACCAAACATTTACACTTAAGAGGTTAAATTAGAGCGTACCTGCAATTTCCTCCGGATACCTTATCCCATATATATATTGTTCACTATACGCTCCTTACATCTTGCTGATCCACCTTAGTTCCTTCATGATATACTATCTATTCCACCTCTGAAATTTCCCTTTATTATTCTCATCAAAATCTTTACCTCAAGTTTTACTCATTCACACCTTTTGGATTAATCCTTTGAATACTTAACATCTTTAATCTCTCTCTGCTACTTAGGGTATTAGTCACACTCTTGGCCTTCCCCCATTAATAGTTACTGCACCTCGAAATCCTTCATTAATTATCCCCACTTCCTTTGTTTATCCTTATTCTGACTCTATCCTCAAAATACACCTTACTCTCAATAGTAAATCTCAATTATGCCTTAAAATTCCTCATATTCTTTTTTTTTTCTTACTAATCATCAAATATACCTATTTCTTCTCACGAATTTCCTTCCTCTCTTATATTGAAACGCTTCTAGCTCTAATTATCTTTTATCGAAATTTCCCTTGGAATCTCCAATTCCCTTTTATAATCATGTATACTCTAAACCTTACTTCCATTATCCCATCCATTAATGAAATCTTCTATATTCAAAACAATTGATAGAATTTAAGAGACTTTGAATTGAAACGAACCCAAAAACAAGCAAGGGTCCCACAACAATTTATAAGATTAAGAGTTTTAAATAGCTCTTATTCGAAAGAAAAGAATATTTGGGAAATCAATATGATGGAAGAACCCGTACGTCACACAAGTGAGGGCGTCCCCTCCGACTTTCTATCACACAGACAGATCGTCCTTGTGTATACATATAGGGCTGTTCCTCTTAGTTGGAGGAAGAAATATAGAGGGAAATTTAAATCACGATGATAAATACTATCTTCCGAAAATAATCTTAGAGGAATATTTTGACTAAGATAGATAAAATACAATTTTGAAACACATTTCAAGGGTACCAAAAAGTTTTGAAAAGATACAGGCACTTAATAAATAAGAGGTGCCAGATCAAAACTGGAATTACCCATCAGTGAAGGAAAATTTGAAACTCATCAATAACATAATTTATCAGGGCTTTAGAAAATTTGAGAATAGGTACCGTTAATAGCTTCTGCCCAATTGAAAATCCCAATAATGGAAGTTTTTCCTCAAATACCGTTTATATCTTAGACTGCGTACTTTCCAAAATTTCTCAAATTTGGCATTCACCATTTATCCTTAACCTATCGTCTGATATTCCTAATTATCGTCATTTACCTAGTCGTGACTTGGATCAATACTTTCTGCCTTTATCCATAATAAAACACAACCTTCTGATCGATAAACTTACGTAATATTGATCGTCTTGGCCTAACACTGCTCCGGTATCAAGGACCCTTCAAACTATACTTTATAATTGTATATCCCAACATACCCTGTATACTCACGAGGTTATCTAACGTACACTTCTCGATACATCAAGTATTCTCTTTCTCATATCAATCCCGTGTGCTACATAAACTTAACACTTTTGGCATAATAACCTTTTCATTTAAGTCAATCTCGGAATGTCTCAGTCTGTCTTGGTCCTTAAGGTATATCTTGGCTTTACCAACCAACCTCATTTTCACCCTTTCATCTCCACAAACAATCAGTGTCTATTCACCAATCTACTTACTCTATTACCTCAAACTCCCTCATTTTCCTTTACATTTACCCTAGTATTACGTTTAGGCGGCATGATTCTGTACATAACAATATTCTCCATTATTTACCCAAATTTAGGGTACAATATACATTATTCCATATTCAACAATTATATCACCGATTAACTATTTATATATATATCCCTAGCCACTCACGAACATAACTCGACTCACTCATTTCATCTCCCTATAATAAAACATAAACTTTTATTAGTAATAATCTATAAAATTATAATCACTACTTAGAATAAATGCTACATTCGATATACCACCCTTGAACTCGATGGGAGTTCGCAATTTGTATTATTACTGATATATTTATTATTATCACTTTTGTTCCTGAGCATTATGACTCTTAGCTCTAATACCAACTGTGACAGCCCCAGATCCGGGGTCAGGAATCCAGGTCATCACGCTCCAATTTTCCTTTACTAACAATATCTCTTGATCTTTTTTTATACTATTTAATACTCACACAAATTACCCCACAATAATATCATCACACACACCAGTCACATGCTCAGAGAACAACATCCATTAATGATAGCAGTTAAAGATAAACTATTATTACAATCCCAGAATACCATCTATTACACCCATATATAAGTATATACTACCTTGAGAATAGGTGTCGATACTTTCTCATAAGGTAGACTTCCCCTTTACCCTCTTCCGGGTTGTACTGCTACGTTTCGGCACCTGATCTAGCTGTTATATAAATAAATAGCAAGAGTGAGCTATAATAGCTCAGCAAGATAAATTTTGTAAACTAGCATCAAGGAAAATATATATATATAAACTGAAAATTCACTATAATAATTCAAAAGAAGAATTTATTCTTAATTACTCCACATAACCTTTCATTTTCGTTTATAAGAAAAAGACATATAGAATAATATAATATCAGTTTCTCTTCTAAACAATATAATAATCAATACCTCATCTCGGTATAATATATTAAGATAGTATAACATTTGAATAAAAACTCTCCATATAATCTTTTCATTTCCTTTTATACAACAACTATATAAAAATAAGATAAAGCAAGATAAATTTTATAAACTAGCATCAAAGGAAAACATAAATATATCCGTATAATAAACAGAAGACAAATCATAATTATTATGAAAAGAATTTATTTTTATTTGATAAATACTCCTTCCATATATTTTCATACTAAAAGAAATATATAGCATTCTAATATCAGTTCCTCTTCTAATATAATATAATATCAGTTTCTCTTCTTACTTTAAAAACAATTCCATCATTTCATACCATTTTCCTTTTTCAGTATACAAATCTGAAAACCATTATCAATTCTTTCTTTTAAGTTTTGGGGATTCTGCTAGCGCCAGATACGTAGGACGATGATCAGTCGCCTGACCGTACCTGCTCTCTGTTTACTACTAGTAGAAAGAATGTCAAACATCCCTGGAGGAACTGGAGGAAGGCCACCTGCTACATCCTCATTCGGCAACTCTTGGGCCGTAATAAAATATTGGGTGCCGGACTGTGCAACTCTCACACAGCCTCTTACGCAATATTGGGTGCCGGACTGTGCAACTCCCACACAGCCTCTTACGCATACTGTTGCAATCCCCCTTTTTCAAACGTTATTCCATTTATAAAACATCATTCCACATTTTCCATTTTTCCATTTCCATTTACATTCACATATCCATTCACATTTCCATTCACATTTCCATTCACATATATCATTTCCATTTATCATCACCTTTAAAAATATATATGTCATAATACTTTGATTATGACTCAAACATCTCCTCTGTATTCAATGAAATCAAATACGCTCTTATATACATAAAATATTCCATCTATTTTAAAAGTATTAAATAATAATCAAATAATATTTATTAAATCACAATTATTTAAAAAGAATATTTTTAACATAATACTATAAACATATAACTCTAGATAACAACTGATACCATTCTTTCATATCCCTTTAAAACATAAAGTATATTCGCTCTATTCATATTCATATCCATATCCATAATCCATATTCAAAATCTCAGTAAACAGGGAATATATCCCTAATCATCTCATCATATAAGATTCATATATTATTCACCAAAACCATTTCCTTTGAACATAAACAGTTTATCAAAATAAGGATAAAAGAAATCTTGCTCCCTTTAATGCATATCCCTACTCATCTTCATATACATCTCCCTTTAATTTCAAAAAATCAGGAAAATAAATTCTTAACAATATAGTAATAATAGAATCACATATATATTCCATGAAATCATTTTTCTTTGAAGATAAATAATTTTTCAAAGTAAAGATAGAAGAAATCTTGCCTCGATCTCTAAATCCCAGAGGAATGACCCGTGGTTCGTCCTGAGTTATATAGACACGAAAAGGATCATCGTTAGAATATATTCCACTTAACCTCCTAACCCTTATATAATAATACCATATCATTCATACTCCAGAAGTTCCAAGAACTTAACCATTCTTAGACTCAATCAAAGTTTTATCGATTTACACCATTTTCTTAACAACCACTCTCGACTGTAAAAATTCTCATAAATTAATAAATTTGAATTTTCACCCAAGATCAGTGGGTAATGCTTCTCTGATCACCCTACTATATCCTCCCAAAATTTTATAATTTTTAAGAATGTTTAAGTATGTCAATTATAGCCTCAAAGTTGACACAATTACGTTTTCTCGGTTTTCGAACGTCTTTCACCAAAATTCAATTTGCTCCTAAACCGTTCATCAGATTTTAACGTACTTTATATCAAAACGATCTATGAACTAAGCTCTATCATCTCATGGTAAGTTGGTATTATGGGCATAAACCTAACCCTACCAGTATTAGTCTCAAAAACAGAGCATCTATCGGTCTAACTAAAATCGGACATTATAACGGCTATATTTTCTTACTTTCCATCTTATAACTCCTCCAAATCCAACATCGAACACACGTACCAAACCCTACACCATGTGGTCATCATACCAACCATGGTTACAATCTCTCACAACACTTCCATATTCAATCAATCACTTATAACATACACATAATCATGATTTCATGCTTAATATACACTTAACTACTAAACTAACTATAAATCATCATAAACTCTAGATAATACTAAAGGTTCATGAACTCCATACCTTCCTTGAAGCTTGAACACTCTTAACAAAGGCTTGTAGTCCTTGGGAAGCCTTGATATAACCTTATAACACCTTAAACTAACAAGAAACATCAAGAACATACTTAGAATTTTCGGAGTTTCCATAACCCAGCTGAAGGAACATGAAAAACGAGCCCCTTACCTTGCTTTTATGGAGGCATCTTGTGAAATAAGAGTTGTAGATTATCTCATGGGATTTCTAAAAAGCTATAGAATGCAAACTTTGGCTGAGAAACGAATGAGTTATGCTCGTTTTACTGAGCTGTTACTGTTTTGGCCGAATTGTAAGAAATAGAGGGGGAGAGATTGTTCTTGGTTTCTTTGATCTTATCTTGCACAAATCTTGAAAATTCAAGAGTTTTAGAGATACTTGTTGAAGGTTATGGATAATCCACATGTGAAATGACTAAGTTGCCCTTGATTAAGTGTTAGTGGAAGATGATGTCATAATTATCCTTTAATCTCATTTCTTTGGTTTTTCTTAAGTAAATTCAAATCACTTTGGTTGCTCTCAATCTAATATGTATCCTTGTTGTATCACTAATCTTGGTTGTTTTGTTCCCATACTCGTCTAATTGCGATTTGTTTCGAATATACCTCGTTATCCAAGTGGTTTTGAAATCGTTTAAAAATCCAAATTCCCTTGGCATTTCCTTGACTTGATAATCCCTTGGCTTACCTAACTTCATTATTTCCTCAAGATATAAACCCTTTAATATTTCCATACTCCTTAATATCACATTCCATAGAGTCATTTTGACTTGGTTGGCAGGGTCAGGGCCTTTCTTGCTGGGCTCGCAATTGAAATCGAAAATTCTTAAAATCCACACTCAGGAATTTCTGAAATCCGTCATCGTTTCGAGTCACTTATTTTCATGGTACATCACTAATATGGTTTCTGTTTACTCATTTTCTGTTTCACTCATAGGGTACTACATACCATTTCCCTAAATCCTCAAAATTTACTATTCATTTAATCATTGTAGCATTTCTAAGGTTAGGGTTATTACAGGTTTGCTCCTTGAACCTTCGCTTGAGTAAGCATACCGACCTTACTTGTAGACAGTGGAGGTTTACTCTTTGAACTGTTCGACCGTTTGTGTAAGCGATGCTATACTTATCACTATATCTTTTCTGACTCGTTCAGCTCTCATGATTATGTCCATTTTGGCCATGAAACATCGTCATGGTTCTGCAGGAGTTTCTAAAGAGTTGTGCCTCGCAACTCTGCTTTGAAGCGGCCCCACTTCTCTCCCACATAGGTGATCTTTATACTTACAGAGTAACCCGCGTTTACTCAACTGAATTCCATGTGTTCAAATCTTGAACTCCATGTATTCACCGAAAGATCATTAAAAGCTTAATAGCTTACCCTCGTACCTTACGGGTCTCACTATTTCTCATCATAGGAACAGGCCAGGGGTTACCCCCACAGTGATTTGGTCATCATGATTTAGTTGGCCCATTGAACCAAGTTCTTGGGATCTCTAGTCAGCAATAGTTGGGTGCCCACCATGATGCCACTAAGCAATAGGCTTAAGGCCCATCCCTCTCGATGATTTTACAACTATCTCTCGGTATAACCAGATTCTCTAGGTTTAACCAGATTATTTAAGTTTAACCATCTGGTTAGTGGATCCACAACATTATCATTTGACTTTATACAGTCAATCTTGATAATTCTCATTGAGAGTAGTTGTTTAGTGGTATTATGTCCTCATCATAGAGGCGGGACATACCATTACATACATAACAATGTGATCTCCCAATTTTCAAATTAATCACATAAAATATGCATATTGAAGATACAATTTTCTTTTCATTTAGGAATATCCTTTACAAAGTGACTATCAATTCACCCTCTTACATGCACATATATTATGCAATAGACTCGCATTCTATCATGAATCGAGCTATGTTTAATCGTCTATATAGGATTTCCATGACATGGCTACTTTCGTTAATGTGAACTATATATTCACTATTGACTTTTAAGTTATTAAAGTCAAACATCTGACATCCATACTATATCCACATAGTACAATTAGATATTGTTTGCAATGTAGCCCAAACTCACTAGTATATCTCAAACACCTTAGTCTCATTGTAATCACTTTCAAGAGAGCAATTTCGATTTGACTCGTGCAACTACTCAGTTTACCAACTGTTTAGCCTATGTATGATTTTGTACAATCTTAAAATGTACAACAGACTTTCAATCATTCTTGAGAGATCATTCTTAATCTATACTTGGATAGATACGAATTCATTCTAGCTATACTAGATTAAGTTACGTTGATCTCTTCAAAATTCACATCATCAACGTGACATGTATCCTCTAAGACTTTCAAAGTTATTAAGATTTTAATTATCAAAATCAAAACTTTAAGTCTCATCAAAATTGCTAGAGATGATCCTCTTTTCATTGCTTTTAGAAATGATCATATCACTCGCGTGCAATTACATAAGACCACCATTATTTCATTCGTAAATGGTACAAACCCACATGCCAATCCATTGATTGTCTATCAATTTAGCATCTCAACATTGGAATATTTCACATTTGGTAATCACTTTACCAATTGAAGCTTCAATTCGTTATACTGACATTACCAATTTTTAGCGTCCCAAAAAATTAGCAATTTCAATTCACCTTATTACCAAAGTTAAGCGTCCATAAACTGGCAATACGCATTATACAGTTTTCACGTTTGAGCGTCCTCAAAATGAAAAAACTGATTCATTAATTTTGAAGCCATTACTTATCATATCAATATCAAATTTTATATGCCACTGTTTTGATGTCTATTTTGATTCACAAAATGTTTCACATGGTCGTAGTCTTTCTACGCTTGCCTTAGCAACAAACCCTCGGGTTTTATCACGTAGATTTCTTTTAAATCTCTATTTAG
This sequence comes from Kitagawia praeruptora, assembly GCA_037693485.1. NCBI lineage: Eukaryota > Viridiplantae > Streptophyta > Magnoliopsida > Apiales > Apiaceae > Kitagawia > Kitagawia praeruptora. The sequence goes on along the minus strand of CM075351.1, from coordinate 135,736,406 downwards.
AAAGATTATCTCAGTGTTCATTTGATATACTTCTCAATTTCGCAATACGATAATTTTAAGTATCATCTTAATGAACCTCATTCTTGTAAATCGAGAAATACTATCTTAAAATATAGCGAGTCTTCACTTTGACTGTAATTTCTAATTATCAGTCTGACCTTATACTTTTTCTTTACCCATGTATCTATTTTTCAATGTGAAAAATCCGTTTGGGTCCTAATGGTATCTATCACGCAAGAAGATCCATATAATTTCAAAAATGATTCTACTTAATAGAACCATTAATTTCAAACATGATTCTACTTAATAGAACCACTCTCTCTATTCCTTAACACCTTTTCCCCCACAAGGGATATAGAGAGTTCACATAACGCTATAGTCCATTTTATAGCACACATGTTAGAAAATCTTGACTCGTTGACTTCTTAACTTTGGCCAATTTCCCTCTTAATATTAAAGAATTATTAGAGTAACGTGTAGCTTTTTCAAGCTTTGAGGTTCACCACTAAGCAAATCGTTAAGACATTCGGGACTATCGAATTTCTTATCCTATGTCTTTTGCTCTGTTTAGGTTCATTCTCACATTAACCCAATAACTTAGGAGTTCATTTGGATCACTTACAAATATGTGGAACAACTTAGCTTAACAAATAAACATTTCCAGATTCTGTAGTTGCATACAAATTAGAATCTCATTATTTAGATTCATTTATAGGATATCGTTAGACATGATCGTAGTCTATATCCATCCAAAATACCTAGATTATTTTGGATCACTTTTAACCTTTATAGGTATCAGTATCAAGATATCTTTAAGATATCCCCACATTTTAAATATATCTAAGAATGTTTCTCTACATTCTAGAATTCACAGAAAATTTTATTATTTTCGCTTCAAGATATCCCCACAATTTAATATTTCTAAGAATGTCAAAATACATTCCAGAATTAGTTGGAAATTCTATTATTTCCTTCCATGATATCTTGTTTAAGGAATGATTAGTCTATTCATAACTAATATCCTCAGATTCGGTGATAGGCCGCACCGATCACAATCATTCTGCATCTCTCGTCAGAGCGTAACTTAAGTCTGCATCTACTCCATCTATCTAATGCGAGTAAGGTACAGAGACCTCATGAATATCCACGTTATGAAACAAAATTCACCCAGTGATTATTCACCATCAAAATCATTCTTTACCATCTTAATTTTCCATAATAAGTTGGTTTTCAGTCTTATAGACTATATCTTCTCTATAAAGCTTCATTTTTACTCTTTAACGAGTACACGTAATCAATGTATTACTATAAAGTAATCACACAACTTGTTACCACCTCTCACTAGAGCAGGTTTCACGTCGATCATTAAAACCTCTCAGGTTTTAATATCATGCTCAAAGAACTTTCCTGTCCTTGTCACTGAAAAATTCTACTTTTGAATTTCTCTTAAATTTCAATTTGGTTCACAAGAGAACCTAATATTCTGGCTCATCACTGGTACAACCAGAAGAGCTCCAAGGAAGAACATAAACTTCCAGTAAACCCACATTCAGTGATCCTTGATCAACTGATGCGTTAGGGTTAACAATATTCTGGATTTCTCTAAAGTTCAGTATACAGAATTGACCGCAATGCCGTACTAAGTATCACATGGATCACCATAATAAGCTCGTGTGTCACTGCCACAAAAAACCGACACCAACATAAGAACATGATATTTAAACGGAAGAATCAATTCAACCGTAAAATATAAAAATCTTGTGCCGACCCTCATCGTATACTCATTATGTATCAGGCATGTTAGGTTTTTGAACGTTTTAAAACCCACGAAGAATTTAGTGCCAATAATTTCAGAGACAAAGTGATAACAAAATTCTTGTACCATACAAATCTAGTCCTGCACCCTTGCCACAAACCACAAGTAGCATTATTAAATTAGATATGCAAGTGCTTGAACCTTGAATTATTCATCCAATGAAAAGAGTTAGTGCGTTCGGTGCAATCGACAAAGAAACATGGAAGCAAAGTATCTAGAATAGATACAAGTGTATATTAATAGATACCTTGTGAAATTTTTAACTAAAAATTTTTAGCCAACCAGATCACGTGACATATTATTATAAGTAGAATTTCATCTACTCCACATGTATACGTAACTCAAATAATTGAAAATTTATTTGTCAACATATAGCCCATTAATCTACCAAGATCACCAACCCAGATTGATGAATTAAATTATCACTCTTCTATGTTTTTCATCAAATAAACATTTAAAATTAAAATTATGCATGCCAGGATTTTAACTTTGAAAAAATTATATTTACAAAATCACTACCAAATGTCATGCATATCGAAATTATAAAGAATATCACAAGCTCTAGCCAACACCATCATACATGTACTGATGTACATGATTAAATCACCTGTACAAATCATAAATTTAATTGCTTGACCATGTTAAATCACATATATGGTTCTTGCTATGCATTAATAAATAATAACTTTATATGCCAATTAAGCAACGCATTCATATTAATAGATTATCTAGGCAGCTTACTACAGTAAAACCTCGATAAATTAATAATCTCGATAAAATTAATAATTTATCTAGTCCCAACTTGGGATCAGTACAAAATTGGACCTCAATCGATAAAATAATAAGATAATAACTTTTTTGAAATCCCAATATATATATATATTGGTCCCAACGAAACTATAAATTAATAATTACTAAAAGATTCCAAATTCCAAGATTGTCTAGTAAAAAATGAACATATAGTCACTTGTTTTTTGTTGAACTTCAAATCTATATTGAGTTCATCTTTAAATCTCCTCATTGCACTTAAGAGTTGGGGCATTGTCTTCTCGTATTGCAACAAAAAGTTTGTTTTTTGTTGAACTTCAAATCTATATTGAGTTCATCTTTAAATCTTCTCATTGTACTTAAGAGTTGGGGTAATTGGCATTGTCTTCTCGTATTACAACAAAAAGTTGCAAAGAGTTGTTGCCGTTTGTAATGCTTCTTTCCGAGTGATCGATTCCAGAGCTATTGAATCAACCTCAAATTCAATTAATTTGTGAATGTACATTCATAGAATGTGCTTCTTTTCGAGTGATCGATTCCAGAGCTATTGAATCAACCTCAAATTCAATTAATTTGTGAATGTACATTCATAGAATGTGCCTTGGAACTTACTTTTGTAATTTATTTTCCATCTCTAACTAATATACATTGTAACTAGTACTTTGGACTTAAAAATTTAAAGGTCATACGTAAAACCTTTTTAAATTAATAAATTATTAATTTATCGATATAATAATATCTCACTAAATTAATACAATATCCCAATCCAACATTATTAAATTATAGAGGTTTTACTGTATTAATAAACATGGTACTTACCTTATTTTTTAATAAAATCATTCTATGGCAAAGACAATTTACGTGAAGTACAGGTCATTAATCCATATCATATCATTACATGCATATGCTAATTACATGTTAAAATAAATATTAATTTCTCAGGTTTACTGTCAAAACCAACTAGTACAAAAAAACATGGTGCAAATCCATGATATATAATAACCTGAGTACGAAGACGTATAGACTAAACCAAATCACAGAACATTGGCCATGAGAAATTACGTGTTTAATTAAGCAAATAAAACAAAATCACATCGATAAATCATGTAAAAATAAAATGTTTTAAGAATCTGTCACTCAAACAAATAAATAATTACGTAGGTACAGATCACAGATATAATTAAATATGCTTTAAGATTGTTAGACAATCTGCGACAAATACAAACAATATAATATTTGTACATGTGTGAGTAACAGTTATATGTATAATGAAAACAAACAAAAGAGGAGACAAGGAACGAAAAACCCGAGTCCAGTGCGTGACTGTCTCCTTAAAGCGTATTTGCCCTCATCGTATGTGCGAGCGAAACGCCTCCCAGGATAAAACGGATTGCAGTGAGCCTACAGACGAGCGTCACTCTCAGCGAGCTTGAGACAAGCAAGAACTATCACCAGAGGAAGAAAAGATGCTGTATATAAGAATGTGTGTTCGAGTATTTAATCATAATGCTCTTTATGAGTATTTATAGGATGAGAAGACTTGTGCGTTACACAATTGCCTTAATTAATTAGTCGCGCTAATCAATTAAATCGGTGGCAATTTCCTTAACACAATTGCCTTAATTAATTAGCCGTGGTAATCAATTAAATCGGTGGCAATTTCTTTAATTAATTAACCGAGTTAATTAATTATGTTAAGGCGGTGGCAAAAAATCCATAATAAAAACGAAATTAATTTTACCGAATCAATGAATTCAAATTATAATCGAATCCATATTCCAACACTTCTTTGCATGGATTTATTTGTACTGTAAATTTTGATAGGTTATTTGGCCATCTTCCGGTACTTCATTGGTGCAAAAGTTGGAATTTTAACTTTATTCCCGATCTACTTTCGCATCATTATGTTCATTTTAAAAAAGAAAAATGTTACAGTCATCAAATTAGTTACCAAATTTTGACACCAAATAACATGGCATTAATTTGATTGGTTATAACAATAATGGGCCCGCCAGGGCCATCCAATTAAAATATCACAAAATGCCAACTAATTATTGTCACATCATTTAGTGTCAAAATTTGGTACCCAATTTGGTGGCTGTAGCATTACTCTTTAAAAAAAATACATGTTTTACATGAAAATGTAAACATTAGACATAAGAAATTAATTTAATGAATAGTACTTACACACTTGTAAATAGACCAAACAATATGTATGCACATTGTTATTTACTCTATAATAAAAGAAAATTGAATATCATATAAAAAAATTAATAATTTCCTTATGTAAAAATATATCCTTCAAACTTAACTATCGGATATAATAATCAAGAAAGCCAATCTTTTTTGTTATTTTACTACCATAATATAAAATATTCCTAATAATTTATTTATCTATACATATTTAAAAATATATATATACTTCCCATGTTTATAAATAATTAACATTTGAATTTGACACACTTTATATTGCTTTAACCACCGAGCTAGAATATTTTTTTAATAAAAATATAAAGAATATTTATCCATTATACTAATTTTATTAGTTTTATTTGCAAATTCTTGTAAAATTCATTGCAATTATACTATTGTTGCAATTTTATTTTCAAATTAATTATTTTATACAATCTTTTATTTTTTATTTTATTTTTTTGACAAACAAAGGAATTTTATTAACTTGCATCAACCAAAATTACAGACTAAACTCCAATGAGAACAGAACTCCTATCAAAAATCCGATATGAAATAGACATGCAAAAACACAAATCACAGCCAGGACAAACCCCTGAACTGACAATACAACCTGAATGGAAACAAATAAACGAGCTAAACAAATAGCCGCTTGTGTTTTCAGACTGTTTAACATCATGTATTTCGAAATTCTTTGAATTAAAAAAGATTAAAATGGCTTCCCGATCAATCAAACCTGCACCAATCTTGGAACCAGTAATATCACAAATAACATTCACATACGCACCGCCTGTAGCCCAATGTTCAGAAACACTCCAACTATCTACATGCTGAAAACCAGCTATAGACACGCCGAAGGTGAAAGAACTCATAAGATGAACAAATTTTAGTTTTGAAAAGTAAGCTCTTGCAATATCCGACACCAGCCCAAATCCAATGCACAAATTACAGATCTCCCACAAAACCACATAAATCATTTTCAAAGTAACCATGAACAAAACACATATCAAATCAAAAAAATATAACTTAACATTCCGATAAAAAGCGTAACAAGCCAGACACACGCCAAAAGGCGAGACTAAAAACCAAAAATTCAAAGACCTCGGAATGACACCAAATTTTGGTATGATGTTAAGGAGGAGAATTTGAATCTAAAGGTATTTTTTATTTGCGAAGTCGGACTCAAAACCAAGATAAATCTGAGAAATAAATTCTAGATGTTTGGCTTGTTAGACAATCTGTGAAAATAGTACAAAATAATAGCAATCATGTGTGTGTGAATAACAGACCAATTAAAACAAATAAAGAGGAGGCAGGAACAGAAAAACCCGAGTCCAGTGCGTGACTTTCTCCTTAAAGCGTATTAGCCCTCACCGTATGTGCGAGCGAATCGCCTCCCAGGATAAAACGGATTGCAGCGAAGCTATAAAAGCGTCACTCTCAGCGAGCTTGAAACGAGTAAGAATATCACTTGAGGAAGAGAAGAAGCTGTGTATGAGAAGAGGATATGTTTTCGAATGAATAATCCTAAGGCTCTACAAGAGTTTATATAGGATAGGAAAACTTGTGCGCTACACAATTGCCCTAATTAATTAGTTGTGCTAATTAAAAAGTCGGTGGCAATTTTCCTTTATTAATTAACCGCGTTAATTAATTAAGGTAAGGCGGTGGCAAAAAATTCGTTATAAAAACGGAATTGATTTTACCGACACAACATTTAATTCAAATTAATTTAAGTCATATTTTAAGCATTAGGCCAGTGGAAATAATTAATTTAGCAAAACTAGTCTGGGTTTATTCGGCCCAATTTTCTGCTGCATTCGTGTCCGCAGGTCGCACACGCGAAAAGCCCGAAGGCTTGCGAAGCCTCGATTTTCCCTCGAAATCCCCGCAATTCGCACCCCCCCTGCGCGCCCGCGTAGGAGATGGAGCAACACTTAACCAACACAAGTGAGCACTCATCTTATGTTGTACTATATAAAGCAAAGGAAACTCCTTTTCCTTATCAATGTGGGACTTCAAGTTTAACAACAAAATTTCCACTCTTAAGGGACCAACTTTGAGTAATCATAACTCATTCATCCCTTAGTCGTTTTGAGTGTTCAAATATGCATTGGAAAGCTCTCGCGGAGGAGAACACTCTCCAAGCAAGACTTGTTGCAAACACGCACACAAGGCACACTCAAATCAGAGCTCAAAATGACTCGGCAATGTGGGTCTAAAACCCCACATTTTCTAACAATCCCCCACATAGATGAGATTGATATCATAGTAGCACACACCAGACAGACAGACAGACACGGAGTTTGATGTGGTGATAATTCTTCGATCAGATATAGCATACGACAAGTAGAGGTTTGCTCCTTAAACCTTCGCTTGAGTAAGCATACCGACCTTACTGGTAGACAGTGGAGGTTTGCTCTTTGAACTGTTCAACTGTTTGTGTAAGCGATGATGTACTTATCACTATATCCTTTCTGACTCGTTCAGCTCTCATGATTATGTCCATTTTGGCCATGGAACATCGTCCTGGTTCTGCAGGAGTTTCTAAAGAATTATGCCTCGCAATTCTCCTTTGAAGCGGCCCCACTTCTCTCCCACATAGGTGATATTTATCTGTGATATTTATCTTATAGAGTAACCCGCGTTTACTCAACTAATTTCCATGCGTTCAAACCTTGAACTCCATATAATCACCGAAAGATCATTAAAAGCTTAATAGTTTACCCTCGTACCTTACGGGTCTCACTGTTTCTCTTCATAGGAATAGGCCAGGGGTTACCCCCACAATGATTTGGTCATCATGATTTAGTTGGCCCATTGAACCAAGTTCTTGGGACCTCCAGTCAGCAATGGTTGGGTGTCCACCATGATGCCGTTAAGCAATAGGCTTAAGGCCCATCCCTCTCGATGATTTGTCAACCAGTTCTCTTGATAACCCTTTGATTAGCGAATCCGTGATATTATCCTTTGACGGTATAAAGTCAATAGTGATAATTCCGGTTGACATTAACTGTCAAATGGAACTATGTCGTCGTCATATATGACGGGACTTTCCATTATACATTGTGCTCTGTGCTCTGCCAATAGCAAACTGACTGTCACAGTGTAGTCCTATTGCAGTCACAGGCTTTGGTCATATCGGAATATCCTCCAAAAATTGGTGTAAGTATTCAGCCTCTTCGGCACATTTATCTAATGCCACAAACTCAGCTTCCATTATGGAATGAGTTATCACCGTTTGTTTGGAGGATTTCCATGACACTGCTGCTCCAACTAGTGTAAACACATATCCACTCGTAGACTTCAGTGCCTTCTTGCTAGATATCCAGTTTGCATCAGTATAGCCTTCTAGTACTGCTAGATAACTGCCATAATACAAACCATAGTCTCGAGTTCCCCTCAAGTACTTTAGTACTCGTATGATCGCTTTCCAGTGATCAGATCCCGGATTACTCGTAAATCTACTCAACTTTCTAATTGAGTATGCAATGTCTGGTCTTGTACAACTCATAAAATACATCAGACTTCCAATTATCCGTGAGTATTCCAACTGCGAGACTCCTAAACCTTTATTCTTGGATAGATGCAAAGTCAAATCCACAGGTGTTCTCGCTATCTCAACATCATCCTTGAGAAATTTCTCAAGAATCTTGTCAACATAATGTGGTTGACTTAAGGCAAGACCCTTTGAAGTTCTAGAAATCTGAATTCCTAGAATTACGTTTGCTAGACCCATGTCTTTCATGTCAAACCTTGCCTTTAACATGTCCTTAGTAGATTTGATCACCTTATCATTGCTACCAGCAATAAGTAGATCATCTACGTACAATGTCATCATAAGATATCCATTTTCTTTATCCTTGTAGTAGGCGCAACTATCACATTCATTGATCTTGAAACCACTGGCTAACACAACCTCATCAAATTTCTCATGCCATTTCATAGGCGCTTGCTTCAAGCCATACAGTGATTTCACCAATTTACAGACTTTTCTTTCATGTCCTGGGATAACAAACCCTTCAGGTTGTTCCATATAGATTTCCTCATCTATATCCCCATTTAGAAAAGGTGTCTTCACATCCATTTGATGTCCAGTCAACTTTCGCATTGCAGCGATAGCAAACATCATCCTTATAGATGTTATTCTCGATACTGGAGAGTATGTATCAAAGTAATCAAGGCCTTGTTGTTGCTTGTGTCCTTTGATTACAAGTCTGGCCTTGTACTTATCGATGGTGGATATCCGATGAAGATACAATCCATAGTCTTTACCAAAATTTGGACCAATCTTCACCTTCTTAGGTGCAGGTATTAGTACCTTTGCAAGGCACCCCCACACTTTCAGATTTTGGTAACTTGGTTTCTTTTCCTTCCACATCTCATAAGGACTTTCATCCTTATTCTTGCAAATCATCATATTTAAAATATGAGTTGCACTTAAGATGTCTTCCCCCCACATGGACTGCGGAAGTCCAGAGCTAAACAACATCGCATTCAGCATCTCCTTGAGAGTGCGATTCTTCCTCTCAACCACTCCATTAGACTGAGGGGAATATGGTGCAGTGACCTCATGGATTATACCATGTTGTGAACAAAATTCCCCAAAAGGTTCAACATATTCACCTCCACGATCACTTCGTATCGTTTTGATTTTCTCATTTTGTTGTGTCTCAACTTCTTCCTTATAGATTTTAAATTTATCTAGAGCTTCGTCTTTGCTTTTAAGCAAATATACATAGCAGTATTTTGTACAATCATCTATGAATGTAATAAAATACTTGTTTCCTCCTCTAGTTGGAGCGAATTTCAAATAACATATATCGCTATGTATTAGGTCTAGCACCTTGGTGTTTCTTTGCACATGTTTAAACGATGATCTCGTTAATTTTGCTTCAACACAAGTTTCACACTTTTGTTTTGAATCGATATTCAATTTTGGTATGTAATCTTTTGCACTTAATCTTCGTAAAGTGTCATTATTAACATGTCCTAATCTAGCATGCCATAAATCAGGAGACTCAAGCAAGTAAGCAGAAGAATTCTTTATTTCATTATCGTCCTTAACGAACATCACATTGAGCTTAAAAAGCCCATCGGTTACATAGCCCTTGCCTACAAACATACCATTCTTAGACAAAATAACTTTATCCGACTCAATTACAATACGAAAGCCATGCTTATTCAACAAGGAACCAGACACAAGGTTCTTGCGAATATCAGGCACATAAAGTACATTCTTCAAAGTCAGATTCTTCCCAGAGGTCATCTTCAGATTCACCGTGCCTTCCCCTTCAATGGTTGAAGTTGTTGAATTCCCCATGTAGAGCTTCTCACCAGCATCAGAAGCTTTGAGGCTAGAGAAAATCGCCTTATCCGAACAAACATGCCTTGTAGCTCCCGTATCAATCCACCATTCCCTTGTATTAGAGCCAACCAGGTTCACCTCAGAGATCGTAGCATAGAGGTCTATGTCACCCATCTCCTTTGAGATATCATCGACCATGTTCACTTCTTTCTTCTTGTTGGTCTTCTTAGGCTTACTACACTCAGAAGACCTATGACCCACTTTGTCGCAGTTAAAGCAATTTCCTTGAAACTTCGTCTTCGAAATTCCTCCCTTGGGTGCCAGCTTTGCCCCTTTACCAGAATTGTTCTTCTTGTGCTTGTGTTCCACCATGTTTGCCTTTTCAGTGGCAACATTCATCTTCTTCTCGGATCCCCTGTTGTCTTCTTCAATACGAAGTCTAACGATCAGATCCTCCATAGTCATCTCCTTTCGCTTATGCTTAAGGTAGTTCTTGAAATCTTTCCATCCAGGTGGCAGCTTCTCAATCGGGTTAAGTATCAAAGTGGTCACTAAAGTGGAAGCCATATATCAATTCATTCACCGATCTTTACGGGGTATCATTTGAATCATCAAAGTCATAATAAATATCAAATGGATATCTTTAAAATGTATTCGAAAAGTAAAAATAATTTTTCATTGAGTTCTACACATTTTTCTTGAATGCTTCCATAACCAAACGAAAGGTTAATAATTCTAGTTTTTTTTTATAATACATTTAGATTTTTAAAAATTCATTTACTATTTATTTTTAATTTTATTATCATTTTCCTTCTTTTAATTAAAAATAAATAGTAAATAAATTTTTTAAATTCTAAATTTGTTATCAAAAATACTGGAATTCATAATCTTTCATTTGATTATAGTAGCATTTAGAAAAATGTGTAGAACTCGATGAAAAATTACTTTTACTTTCCAAGTACATATATACAGGTATTTGTTTGATATTTATTATGACTTTAATGATTCAAATGATACCCCGTAAAGATCGGTGAACAAATTGATATTTAACTTCCACTTTAATGACCACTTTGATACTTTCTCAATCACAGCAACAACTTGGAAAGACTCACTTATGATCATCCCTTCAGCATGAATGTCATGGATGATCACTTGCAGTTCTTGCACCTGACTGACCACAGTCTTAGAATCCGTCATCTTATAATCAAGAAAGCGGCCAACAATCCACTTCTTAGCCCCAACATCCTCGGTTTTGTACTTATGGTCATGTGACTCCCATAAGACCTTAGTTGTTGGCTTTGTACTGTGCACGTTATATAACGAGTCAGCAAAACCATTTAGCACGTAATTCCGATAGATATAATCGGCGTGCTTTCAACCATAAACTGCTTGCGTGTTACTCTCAGCAGTGAGCAACGGTGGATCCTCCCTGAGGTAGCGATCCATATTCAATGTGGTCAGATAAAACATCATCTTTTGCTGCCAGCGTTTGAAGTTCGTACCATTTAACTTCTCAGGTTTCTCAGCATGTGCAGCAGGCACTGTAGGAACCGTAGGCACAACAGGTGCAATATGTGTGCTAGGCACCACAAGCATAACAGGCGTTTGTACTACCGATGTTTGCACACCAATAGGCACCGCATGTCCGTTCGTAGGAACAAAACCTGACGTAGTCGATCCAATCGGAACATTAATCTGTCCCACAGGTACATGTCCCGGAGGCACATGTCCAACCGGCGTTGCACCCACATCAGATGTTACAATCTGTGCGATAGGATTTAACGGAGGCTGGTGATCCCCATCAGATGTTACAATCTGTGTGTTGGGATCAACCACCATATTTGTGTTGTTCACGTTTTGGTTCTCCATTGATTCTGTCACTCAAACAAACAAGTACATACGTTAGTACATATCACATATGTAAAAATAATGCGCTTTAAGATTGTTAGACAATCTGTGAAAATAGTACAAAATAATAGCAATCGTGTGTGTGTGAATAACAGACCAATTAAAACAAATAAAGAAGAGGCAAGAACAGAAAAACCCGAGTCCAGTGCGTGACTGTCTCCTTAAAGCGTATTAGTCCATTCCTTAATTCATATTTTAAGCATTAGCCCAGTGGAAATAGTTAATTTAGCAAAACTAGTCCGGGTTTATTCGGCCCAATTTTCTGCTGCATTCGTGTTCGCAGGTCGCACATGCGGAAAGCCCGAAGGCTTGCGAAGCCTCGATTTTCCCTCGAAATCCCCACAATTCGCACCCCCCTGCGCACCCGCGTAGGAGATGGAGTAACACTTAACCAACACAAGTGAACACTCATCTTGTGTTGTATTATATAAAGCAAAGGAAACTCTTTTTCCTTATCAATGTGGGACTTCAAGTTTAACAACAAAATTTCCACTCTTAAGGGACCAACTTTGAGTAATCATAACTCATCCATCCCTTAGTCGTTTTGAGTGTTCAAATATGTTTGGAAAGCTCTCGCGGAGGAGAACACTCTCCAAGCAAGACTTGTTGCAAACACGCACACAAGGCACACTCAAATCGGAGCTAAAAATGACTCGACAATGTGGGTCTAAAACCCCACATTTTCTAACATGGCTTTGGTTCGATTTTTATTGAAAAAAGACTGGAATAAAAAAAAGGGTTTAGATGATTGAGAGGAGGACTGGAGGATGATTTGATGGGAAAAACGAAGCTGTAGATAGAGAAAAGGGGGCGGAGTTATGGTGACCTAGGGAAGTCTACTCTCATACAACTAGGAAATTACATAAAATCTTTTATTTAATTTAATAATTATGTAAGAAGATGGGCTCCTACTGACTATGCACCACGTGGGTAGTGGGTCCCACCCTGCTGACATGGCAGGTGGGTCCCACCTTGTTGACACGATAGCGGATGTGACAAGTGGATCTCACCCCGCTAACGTCGCAGTTGACGTGGCAGATAGGTCTCACTTCTTCCTGGCGTGGTAGTGATGTTGTTTAAACAATTCTAGACCCAGGAACATATAAAGATGATATTTTTGCAAAAAAGATTGTGTTTTTGCAAGTAGTATGATAAATTTACAAATAATTTTCTTAATAAAAGTAAAATTGCAAAAAATTACTTTTAACAATATATTTATCAAAAAGCCTCAAATTTAAATCATATATTTTATTTTATAAACAAAAAATTTATAATTTTTACTATATAATCAATGCTCTTAAAAGTGTGTGTCAAAAATTAAAGCGTTAATTATTTCCAAATAGAAAGTAATAAATTAGAACCAATACTTATCATATCTAATAACATAATATTTATAGACACCATTACATACTAATAAAATGACAATAGATCACCAGACACCATAAGTATAGTTTATAATTTACAAAAATAAATATCAATGGTTTCCAATATAAAATAATGATGAACGGCATACAAATGGATCATTTTTGTAGTGCAGAGTACGGGTTCGGATTTTTAGTTTCTAGATTAATTTAGTTTTTACTAAGACCTTGTATATGAATATATGATTGTAATAGTTGTGCCTTTGCACGAGAAATGTTCTTTTGCGACAAAAAGGCTAATTTTCTGATACAAAATATACATAAATTATATAGTAAGCTGCTCATTGCACCCATCCCTGCATAAATTACATCAATTGTTGTCCGAATCAAAAGGAAAACCTCAGCACAAAAAACACCTATACATACAACGATAATTCAATCTTTTGATCATGATTTCCTGACATGAGTGAAATACTGAGGCTACAAACCTGTTTTGAAAACACTCATCCTACATTGCATCCTAAAACTAACCAGATGTCATAATACAAAAAAAAAACAGGTCTAATGATCTAACAGGGACGTCATTGTTCTGCATGTAACATCTTCAAAATTTCTTTATGATTTATGCCAGATGTTTTCACTTTCAACAAAAAAGCATGACATTTTGGTCTTTGCTGCCAACTACTGGAGGGTAATTAATATTCTTCAGCACCGACTTTCAGTCAATGAATGCACGATAGAGGTCCAGGTTCCTCCACCACTCCATGCTGTAATGTAAAGTGGGAAGAGTAAGAATAACTGCCAAAAACTCAAAAACACTGCCCCTTCCCAATAATACAACAGGGTAATTCTGGTATTTGGCCATATCAATAACACGAGAGTGCATGCAAGACATATATAAAGAGCCCTAAAAATTGATACATATTTCCTAAACAATATATTTATCAACAACTTTATGTAGTAAAAATAGTGATAAAACTATAAAAATATACCTCTAAACTTGTGAAATATCAGATATCTCACTAAAGTTTAAATATCCTCAATTTATTCCATCAAACACTGAAAACCATGTATTCTTGTTCGTTCTTAACTGCTGGTAGTTTTTCCCGTATGATTATTCTACGCAGAATAAATGCACGGTAACACTTTGGGACCCAATATAGATCATGTGCAATAAGATAAATACTTTCTGTTTCCACCCAGCAAAATTTCGCCAATTTTTTTTTAAGCATGAAACAAGGGATAGAGGACTTCCGGTACAAACTGAAAAACATCCAAACCTTAAAGGATATATATGCATTAACCCTACGAACCAAAAGATGTATATCTAGTGGATCATGTCAAGAATGAAATTTCAAGTATTATTGCTCCTGAATTCCTAAAAAGAATTAACCAGAATTATACTTGGTTTAATGAGTCCCCCAATATTTGGGGGACTCATTACTTCAATTGAGATAATGAAAAATCATTTCATATTTTTAGTTAGAACTTTACTTTTTAGTTGGAACTTTAGGCGGTTCTCTAAAAAAGATAGCGAAAAAAATTATACCTAGAGTCGAGACTAAGAGGAATGTATAAACTAATGCTTCCATAGATTCGATCGTGGTTTACAATTATAGCTTCCATACCTGTTGTTTATTTTTATTTGTGATCATCCTCCTGGAAAGAGGAAGAGTCAAAAAAACAGCGATGCAAATCACGATTTCTCTGGTACCCTATAGATCTACAAAGGGGCTGTTCCCCACCCAGGAGCTACTTTACCATATTCCGAATTCAGTGGTTTCAATAAATTCCCTACAGTAGTTGGTTTTGGACGAGATCTAGAACCGTTCTCAACAGTTTGTGTAGCCATAAATCCTATTGTATTCATTGAGAGCTGTTGACTTTGTATACCATTCCGTTATAAATAAACGATCTTATCATAGATCCGTTGTAGTCTTGAAATTGTATAATAATGGAAACAGCAACCCTAGTCGCCATCTTTATATCTGGTTTACTTGTAAGTTTTACCGGGTACGCCTTATATACCGCTTTTGGGCAACCTTCTCAACAACTAAGAGATCCCTTCGAGGAACATGGGGACCAAGTACATGGGACAAAGTCACAAAAGCACAATTATATTTACATATTGTATACTATATAGTAAAGCTTGAAAGTTACAATCTACGTGAAATTGTCAATTAAGCAAAACCAAACTAGATATGAAGACATAGGTAAAGTAACCTTTTGAAGACTGCTCTATCCATGGTCCATTCATAACATTTATGACACTACATGCCTCGCTGTATTCCAGATCTGACAGTAGCTTTGGTGTAAGCAAGAAACACCTGAGCATTGTAAAGACAACCACTTCAGAGGCAAACTTAACAAAGGGCCCAAAATTTTTTATTAACATTAATTTCATTAAGAAAGATAAGAAACTATATCTTCTCTGATACGCTGGAATAAATAAGCATACATCTACCAAAGTACTACAGACAACTTTTCCCGGATCAGATTAAAACCCTTCATAACACAAAATGTCCGCTTGCTTAAAGGTATCTATCTATACTATCCAATCTGCAATTGTATTAAGAGTAAATTACATTCCAATGGCTGGAACTCATTCACTGCAGCAAATTGTTGTAGCTTTACACTGAATTGGCAGGTTAATGACCCAACTTCTTAGGCAGATTCTCTTTAACCTAACTTTTAATTTTGCACTCATGGTGGACACTAGACACTCTAACAAGGTATGGATACTAATCCTAGGCAAGAGGCAAATATGTACTTTTCAATAAATTGCCAAGTCCGGCACTCGGACACTTCTAGTTGAGTCTGAGTAGCAATGGGCAGGTTTAAAAGGTTAGTGTTGTCACCATCTTCACTTTTTCCACTATTTATTTTGAAAAGTAACTTAGTTCATGTAACACCCCAATCCCACATCGAGGAGATTTGGGACTTCTGTTCAGTTTATAAGGCAAAATACTACTACTAAGTGCACCAACGAATCATGATCTTTTGGGGGCCTGTGGTGGGCTTGTGGATTACCCAAGTTGGCGGCATTTGGGCCAGTTTGCTTTGGCTTATTTCGGATTCGAAATCGGGACTTCACCCGATTTTCGAAAAAGGCTCGGGATTTGACCCGGGTTTGTCACAGTTATTTTTTACTCTTTTAGGAACATTTTTTTAACGATAAAAAATTCAATTTAAATCTACACTTAGAAAGTGGGTTTGGCATTACTATTTGCTTTAAAAGGTCCAAGGTCAGTTGATCCAAAAATGAACCTGATAAAAGTTATTGCTTTGCGAATTCATGTATTCTACGCAATGAATTATGGTCAATACATCACACAGTTCAGCTCAAGCACAAGACAAACAACAGATACAAGAGTTGCTATATCGAATTGTCAAAATATGAGCAATGCGGAAGTAATAAACGGAACTAGTAGAGAGGAGAGAAAAACACGGTAGTAATATTAGAACTACATTGTATTGATCTTGTTTATTACATGAGAGCATAAGCTCTTATATAGAGGAAAACTAGTACATAAAGTCTAACATTGGTTGGTGAGCATGGTTGGTGAACATGGTGAGCTTGACTTTAACATTCTTTAACAACTTGGTGGCTACTACCTAAGCGCTTATGTCATAGTATCTTGATATTTAACACGCCCCCTCACTCGAAATCCCATCTTCGGATGAAAGACCCATCTTGGGATTGAAGAGTGGACACTAGTAGCCCTTGAGCTTAATCTGAGCGTCCAACTATACCAATTTTTAGGATCGACCGATCTTGAGTTTATTGAGTCTTTTGGGATACCGGTTATCGAATTTTCGACCACACAGTATATTTTAGGCCGTCAAAAAATACAGAAGGTGCTGATGAATGCAAGATGATATAGCAGTGAACTGTGTTGTATATAATACAACTACTTCTGCTGCTTTGATTTTCTTGATGAATGAACTCACCTTGACAAGGAACATCACCTGAACGTAGAGTCCTAGCCCCAACAATTTTATTTGCAGCAACATAATAAAATGGTGGGATATCATGATATCTACCAACTGAAATTTTAAGGTCGCTGAATGGATTGAATCGGTTGGAGGAGATGAATCAGTCTTCCCTTAAGAAGACTGGTCGGATCTGCCTTGTAAGGTCTCCATAATACAGGTGGCACTAGGGATGGGCATCGGGGCACTTCGGGGCCGGGGAGTGCTATCCCCGCCCCCATCCCCGAATTCAAACCCGATCCCCGTCCCCGGCCCGATCCCCGTCCCCGGCCCGATCCCCGTCGGAGATTATTTTTTATTCCCCGGCCCGAACGGGTAACGGGGATCCCCGCGGGGAATCGGGGAATTTCATTTTAAACAAAAAATAATATTTAAATAATATTAAACATTAACTATAGTTTGAAATAATTTTTTCTTGTGATATATAGCGAAATTAGCAACTATAACTAGATTACATGTTAAGATAAAAAAATATTACTTAAATAAACAATTATAAATAACATGGAAATGAAGTTATTTAACAACTAGAAAGACAAACATATAAGATTAAAATATCATTTTGTTTCCAATATAAAGTATTGAAAATTCGTATATATTAATATACGATTAATAATATATATAGTTATATATATTTTAATGTGGTGAAATCGAGTCGTGGATTGAGAATCGGGGCGGGGTTCGGGGATCGGGCCGGGGAGACCTAGAATCCCGTCCCCGGCCCGCTCCCCGCTTTTTTTTGAAAATTGTCCCCGCTCCCCGGCCCGTCCCCGAAAAAATCCCCGATTCCCCGCCCCGTTCGGTGCGGGGAATGGATCGGGATCGGGCGGGCCGGGGTGAATGCCCATCCCTAGGTGGCACGTGACAGCGTGTATGGTGGTGTTTACAAGCTGGAATTCAACCAGTGAATTGCCCCTTACAGCTCTACACTAGTAGGTGTTCGTATTTTGGTTTGGGTTATGTTTTTTGGGGCTTTTGGTTGAAAATATAAATCTGGGCAGCTAATGTTTTCCTTGAAAAACCACAAGCTTCAACTGAAATACTCCTCCTCTCTACTCCCGCTTTGATACCATGTCAAAATATGAGCAATGCGGAAGTAATAAACGGAACTAGTAGAGAGGAGAGAAAAACACGGTAGTAATATTAGAACTACATTGTATTGATCTTGTTTATTACATGAGAGCATAAGCTCTTATATAGAGGAAAACTAGTACATAAAGTCTAAGATTGGTTGGTGAGCATGGTTGGTGAACATGGTGAGCTTGACTTTAACATTCTTTAACAACTTGGTGGCTACTACCTAAGCACTTATGTCATAGTATCTTGATATTTAACACGAATCAAACTACAGCCCACAAGGAGAAAGACACTAGAATTTTATAATTTACTGCACTTAAACAAAGTACTTACTGTGGTGTATTTGGTTGGCTAGCAGCTCTAACCAACTGCTGAAACATCTTTCTCTCGTTTACAGGATCCATTCCTGCGAAAATGAATATCATTATACCTTTCAAAAAAAGCAACATATAAAATATTGTCTACTGTTCTCCATGAAATTTGACAGACCCTGGTTAATCTCATCAACAACTCTGAAAGGGCAGTTTGTGAGGTCTTGTAAGGAAACAAGGTAGAGGATGGTCGAAACAGAACGCTCCTGAAAGAGCATCAATGTGTAAGTGTTAAAATACCCATAAACAATGCAGACAGAAAATTATGACTAACAAAATATAATTTTACTACTGTACCCCTCCAGATTGATGATGGGCACTTAAAACCTGAAGCTGTCCTGCTTCCCTGATAATTGTGTAGATTGACAAAATGGGAATTAAAACAAGTTGATATATCATTATAAATTGGGAGTTCAGGATACAGAAGATATAAATATATCATCATAAATTAAGTTGGCAAACTAATCCCTACTTAAACCAAATTAGTGCAAAAAAAAAAAAAAAAAGTACGCCTAAAGAATAATGTGCAACACAGAAACTGTCTGAAAGAGGTGCAGAAAATATAGCAGCTTCACATCTTTTTGTCTTTTCATCCAAAAAATTTCAGATCACCTTTTATACATCTCGATTACCAAATCAGAAATCAGTACAACACAATGAAGAAAAAACTTCTGGATACCAAGTCAATTGAACCATCCTTCCAAAGGCATGCCTTTTGTTTAAAATCCTTTGGCAAGGGTTTCCCAATAGTTTATAATTTTACTTCACATCTGTATAGACTATAGTCTATATAATTTGCTCCAATAAACATAATATTATACCAACTATTTCTGCAGGACATAATCATTACGAAAACATAAATGCTTTTGAATTTAACATAATACTTAACAATAGTGATATTTGTATTAGCAAAAGCACAGACAACCGGATAAAAACTGCAAAAATGAACCTCAATTACGCGAACTTTACTATTATGGTAGACGAGTAGCTACTTGTCTTGATTTTGTATGAGGTGCTATAGTTGATCAAAGATTCAATACATTTAGGTATTGAGGTAGGACTATAACATAAATCAAATAGTACCTAGTACATAGGTCGAATGGGGCGACAATCGAAAAGGTACAATGCTGAACTCACAAGTAAAGAAGAAAGAATTGTAGTTACGAAAATTGGTAAAAGAATATGTCATTTTTAAAATACAGAAAGCATTTGAGATTCATTCAAAATAAAGAAAGAATTAATTGTGAAATTTTGTCATTAACAGTTGTTTGTAATTTTAAAAACGGTTTCCTTTTAACTAGCGAAACTTTACAAACTAAAAAAAAGGTGAATGTCTGACATACAGTTTATTCAACTTAAAGAAAGGAATTAAGATAGTTTTTATCTATTCTTGAGCAGAGGATGTTTTCGTGTGTTGTGTCAACCCAACTCTTTGGTTTTAGGGTAACTTAGCTACAAAAATTTGTTTATTAGGCGTAGTCAATTGACATTCGGACTATTTTCTAAAAAATTAAAAAAATATATATATTAGAAAAATAAATGAAACATTAGACAAATGAAATAATGAATGATATAGTTTAACATAATATGTATATTTTGAAAGTTCGTATAATTTAATCTGATGTAATATAATATATGAGAAATAAATTATAATACATAAGATATTAATATATATAATGAAATATTATATATATATATATATACACACACACACACACATATGCATATCTATATATATTCGGTTCGGTTCTTACAGTTCCAGGATGTTAAGAAACAAAACCGAACTGAGAACCAAAACTACAGAAAAATGAGAACCGAACCGGACCCGAACATGAACCGGAATTTCAGTTCGGTTCATTTCCCTGTTCGGAACCGGGAAATGCTCACTCCTACCCGTACCCGGGTCCAAAAATTGGATAAGGTGTAAATTTTAGAACTTCCAAGTCCGACACTCCATAGTCCATACCTGAGTCCAAGTATCATAGGTTGTGTGATTGCACAAGGTCTTTACACGTGTGATCATTTACTATCATAAAATGCTGAATTAGCTTCACTCAGTGCCTCTTGTTTTCTCTAAATGTCCAAATACACAAAAGACAACTGTCTTTTCTGAAATTTAATACCGTAAAGCCTTCAGGAACATTGACATTAATCTCATGCTTCTCTATCAGGACAAGAGATTTCATACAGCCAAAAGATCTGTGGTTCATCCTATTAACACATATTAACAATATAACTATAAAAGTGCTTCAGGTCAACTAAGTGGAAACAACTGCAAATAGATGAGACAACAAATTTGCATCTTGAATAAGACTCATATCACAAAAGCTATACTGTAAAGCGTAAACTGTCCGCATGAATAAATGAGTTTTGTGATATCGTCTTCTTCAGCTATGTAGAAAGCTATCAACGGAGGACAGAATACAGTTTGTGAATAGTCAATCTATTATAGTCAAAATCTTTTACCATAATTATAATTTAAGTTTAGGTAGGAGCAGGTCAAGCATTCAGCCTTGCCATCAAATTGTAGGTATTTCATTCTTTAGGATAGTATTACTGGCATCGATAAAGCCGATTTATGTTCGTAGTAGTGAGGTATGATATCAATACTAACAGTGTTTACACAAGCCTTTTCCAAAACCAGACATCATTCCTACAGAAGTTGAGCAATCTTACTAAATTCTACAGTAAAATCAGCCTTTGTTTCCATAACCAATATAGCTGCAATACCAAAACATAAATACTCAATAAATTAAAAGATATCCACAATTGTTATTACCTGAATTTCACTTTTATAAGTATCCCGTAATTCTCATAGTCTATGTCCCGCTCATCTGAAAGAGAAACACTATATTCATATAGAAATAATGAAGTATCCAATCTCTACATAAAAAAAAAGCATAAATACACACCCAATGAAACTTCTCCAGCAACAGCCATATCTTTAAAGTTCCGACTAAATGTATCATTTATTTGAGCCACAAGGTTTCTTATTGTTGGAAGCCAGCTTTCCTGCAAACATTCCATAACTGGGGCAGTTAAGATAGAGTACTTAGATAACACTAGTATAAGCTTCTGCATTTCATACTATTTAAGTCATAACTCTTCTTCAATACATCAATCACATATACAAAAGCGTGAGCTTATTCAGCAAATAAAAAGGCAAACTACACACTTAAACAAGTAGAAGCAATTAATTTTTAAACCTTTAAAGCATTTATTTCATCTACGCATCTACGTAGTTCTACTTCAACTTCATCCTGTTTGCCTTCAAGGGAATCTATCTGCAAAACAACAGATGTTGGATATCTACCATCACTTCTAAATGTTCTATACCAGACATGAATAGAATTACTTTTCTTTGGCGATTTTCGTATTCTTCCAAAACGTTTTGATTTAGCAAAAGAATATTATTGGCTTCAGTCATGGTATCATGAATAGCAGCCTCCAATTCCTCAATGGTAGACGGCATCTGCAATCATGAAAAATACACCACCATTACAAAACTTACAATCAAACTACCGTGGATAGATCAAACTCACAACAATCACTTAATTACACAGAATGTGAACAAAGTGGACAACTCAAAATTTACCTTACAACTCAAAAAATATATAGATTAAGGGCAGGAGCTAAGAAACAAATACAGTATGTAGCCACACACACACACACACACACACACATATATATATATATAACCATTTTACACAATCTTCGTCGACGTTATAAAGATATTGGTAACAGCATGGAGTACTTCTAATGTCATGAGAAAATATACTCAACAATTAATTCATTAAAACTTATATACTATATATCACTTAAAAAGCTGAGACTCGCACACGCTAAGCAAATTCCATAAGCATTACTGTATAAGAATCTCCATGGACTTGAAAATATCCCCTACTACTAGCAGGCTTTTTCTTCATTAATATGTGTGCGACTATGTCCTTGACCTTTTAATAAATCAAGTATTATAATTCAGTCTTTACATTAGTTCATCGAAGATGATCTTGGGTGTCTGCCATTTGTACTTGGTCACATAAAAAGGTCCATCTATATCCAACTTATGGGAGATCCATCTATATCCAACTTATGGGAGACACGGTTCATAAAAGAATATACTTGCCAGGATTTCATTTAAATTTCATGGGAATTAAAGAGGCGAACTCAATCAAAAACATTAAGGGGAAAACTCGCAATGAACAAGCATTTATTCCATGAACTTATAGCTGAAATATTTTCAACATATAAATCAATAAACCTATATTTGTAGTACTTCCGTATTACAAAACATCCCTACATGCAATCTCTAAATCCTTTGTGTCACTAATCTTTTAACATTAAAACACCTCGACTATCCACCACATTCTCCCTGCCAGAAATCTGTAATACACTGCACTAAGGAACCAAAAGTATTAAAGACGTACGTGAGGCGCCATAGAAAAGAAGAGTAGCACAAGGGCAAAAGGGTCAAATCACTGAAGAATAAAGAAATTAATAAAGAAATAACAGGATATTTTATGGTGGAGAGTTTGGTGTAG
Organism: Kitagawia praeruptora; assembly: GCA_037693485.1. Taxonomy (NCBI): domain Eukaryota; kingdom Viridiplantae; phylum Streptophyta; class Magnoliopsida; order Apiales; family Apiaceae; genus Kitagawia; species Kitagawia praeruptora. The sequence goes on along the minus strand of CM075351.1, from coordinate 135,713,076 downwards.
TTGTGGGGCCCAGGAGAGAGAAAGGGGGATAAGATAGGAATTGGGGATCTAATTAGGGTATCGTCTATGTGAGTTTATTTTTGTTATTTCTGGGAGAGAGCTGGGCCTCTCGAATCGTCCATGCAATTATCTGTAATTCTGGAGCTATCATTCTGTAATGCGTAACTCATTTTCTTGTATTAAACATATTTGGTGGGGAATTATTGGAGAAGTTAATTCGATTTCGTTTCAATCGTGTTCAAAAGTAAATCAAAGTATTACAAAATCATATATTATGACTTGCAACTTTGTCATGAATCTCAAAGAAAAGAAAGAGAGGAGAATATCAAAGAAACACAAAAGCAAAACAAGATAACATCTAAACTTTTTGCCTTTAAACAAGCTCGTGTTCAATTTGCACGCATATCCACAAATCAACTCTTTGAATGATATGTGCGGGGAATAACAGAAGAATCACTCCAACATATACAATATAGTTATAAGAGATATTGCCCAAGTGAAAAAAGATTAAAGTGTAACTGAAAGTCTAATATTCTAATAACACCCCCCCCCCCAAAACAATCATGCAATTCCTTTTTTGATCATGGCATCAGATTGATACCTTACATAGGATCAAAAAAACACATAGCAAGTGTCAACAAAGAGAAGAACTTAAACGTAAAGAAATGCACATCAACAGCTCAAGCTTACTTCGGAAAGAAAATAACCTATGAAGTAAGATTTTTGTATATTTTCTCTAGTATATTATTATGGAGATAGTAAGATACGAGTTCTCACAAGAATGCTCAGGATGCATTTACAAAGATCCAAAAGCACTAGGTAATAACTGATGAGTGGCTGAAGTGCAAAAGCACAGTACAAATTCATTAAAGCAATTTTTTAACCTATTGTACATGGTATTCTCTGGTATTTGTAATGACTCCCCAACTACTCAACTGATAAAAGGAGAATATTAACTTATTATAATTAATTTCCAGAAAACGCAGCATAGGCAACTTTCTAAATACATGATCTCATTCACACATTTTACCATTTAATTTCATAATATTAGGACATAAATGTGTACCAATTCATAGATATATATATCTGTGAATGAGTTATTCAAGGTCCATATTTATGTAGGATATATATGTGCTCCACAATCAGTACATGGAATACATGATTGTGTTTAAACTTGAGGATCTATTTTGCACGCCTTACATGGACAAGTAAAAATGCTATTAACATAACAAACCTCAAGAAAGAGCTTTTCAAGATCAGGAGAAATCATGGAAACTGATTCTGCATGCTTCTTGGCTGCTTGCAATTGTTGCCGAAATTTCTCTGCTTCATTTTTACCTGTTTAATAATGCAAAGTTTAAAGTAGTCAACTAAGTGCGTAAAGGAATATGCTATTTCATATATAAAGCAAGATGTACTGTTCTTTCCCAATTTTTTCCTGTGTATAATTCTTTGTTCACAATCCTGAAATTCAATAAAATAAGTCTGGATCAAAGATAGGTTCTACTCTTTAGTAAGCTCATGCAAATTTGAACCCACTTGGTTTTACCAAATGACTGAGATTAGTCCTGATCATGAAAGTTCTACAAGGTAGTATACGAGATAAACCAGTGATCCATTAGATGAAGATTTACTTCAAGACCACAAAAGTGGTCGCTAAAAAATGTTGTCCAAACCCAACCCTCTCAAAAAGGGTTTGATACAGAAAAAGTTCATTAGTTAGCACAGCAGATTTCCCCAAAACTAGGATGCACACATTATATGATCAACCTTAAAAAGAAAAATTAATATGTATCAGATTTGCTTAGACATTACAGGTATTAGAACTATTAGAAAATACTGCCTATCTGTCCTGTCCATCTATGTTAACCCGAATCTTCATTTTTCCTCAAATACCCGTGTCGGACACTCGACACTCGGACATGGGTATGGACACTCGGACATGAATTTAGGCCAAAAACACTAATTTTTTTTCAAAATATTGCCGAGTCCGACACTTGGGATACGTATCCATGTTGGACACTTTGGCCGAGTCCGGGTAACACAGTTGTCCATTAATGGTTATTAGGCCCCAGATGTTTATTTTGACATTCTTAAAAATATTATAATATCGATAGAAGGTAACTGAGAGAACTTAAATATTCCTTAGCACATTGAACTCCCGAGTTGTTTACTCTTGGTTTTGCAACTAATCTATTACAAGTACGGGTACTGCAAGGCACATACCTGTATATTAAACAAATAATAACTTTTAATACCGAAAGCTCATATTTTTAATCAGAAACATACTTAAACCGAATTTTACTTATTTTTTATATTGGCTCCTATTTTTAAAATGCTAAAACTCCATAAAATTGTAAATACTATCTAGAATTTTATTTTGAAAGACCATGTACTGGTTAGGATTCTGTGTTTGAAATCATCTTTTTGTCAACCCAACTAAAGGAATAAAACTTGACTCGGTTTTTATATACTACTACTATCTAGCATCCTATTTCCAATACAACAATCTTCCTTTAATCAATTACATATTTCAATGCAATTATTTTAATCAGCCATACACCCACAGTACCTAAGGATGACCAACAACAAAAGATATACAGTTCGTCTCCTTTACTCCGTTATTACATTTTTGGCACTTTCAGGTGCCTATTTACATAGATTCTTTTCAAGCTGGGCAGATAGATTCTTTTGTGAGAAAGGTAGTAGCAGAAAATGCTCAACGTCACCCAGTTTTATAGGTCATAATTACTATGATGATACATAGGTCATAAGTTCTTTTGTTAGTTTCGTTTTAGTAACTCCGTTTCAATACATTTTTTTGTTATCATTTTGCATGCCATTTTCCTGTCAACTGACTGCATGTTCATTCTTTCTTTTAATATACTGTCTCTCATAATGTAGATAAAACTCTTGTATCTGTGTTCTGGTTCTTTTTTGTGTTGCTTAAGTTAAGGTCTTTGCAGAAACAACACATCTACTTTCCGGAGTAGAGGTGCGGTCTGTGTACATCTTACTCCCCTCCCACAGACCCTGCTCCACAGCGTCATACACTACGAATATTTGGTTTGCTTTTATGCAAATTTCCATCGGTAAAAAAAAGGTAAATTATTCATCGTTAAGCTACTGAATCTTCCAAATTAACATACGGGATAACTCGTAGCAATTATGAATTATATATCTAGATATGGATTTGTTTTTGACCAATTTCTTAGAAAGTAAAATGAATAATCAGAAGGCATCATACAGTACTCAAATTGTTGAGATGCTTGTACAGCAATCTTCTCTTGCTCCTTCACACCAACTTCTAGTTCTCTAATCTGAAACATGGTCAATAAAACAATTAAAATTGAAATTGTAATACAAATACATTAACATATACAATGTGAACAAGCATAAGAGGAAGTTCACGAGGAAGATATAACAAACATACAAATGCCAATATATGATTTTATAATTTGATCAATTGCCAAAGTTTTGCATGCTTTATTTAAACTCTGCCTTTGACACAGATAAAAAATTCATGATATGATGGAAGAAATTATATTAACGATTTTCACCTTTCCACCTATATACAAACCCCTGCATATTGAATATACATATATTAAACCAAGTTACATTCAGCAGACTTGAAGGCCAACTATAATTACCGCACATGTCATATTGCCATAACAATATAATTAGTTCTGCATGTTCGGTAAATATGTTCTTTCATGCACCAATAGTAATTCATGAGAAGTTGATAAAAAAATGAAAATACTTCCCTTTTTCTGCCAATAATTTGTGTTTCGATCATTAAGTAAGAAGGAAAGAAATTATTCCCTCAAACTCAATGTGGATAGACAAGGTGCAGTACAATATTGCAAAATTTTGATGAAATCCATGGAGCGAGAGAGTCAAAAGAGAGGAGAACGCCAACAATGCAGATCAGGAATAACGTTAAATAAATAATACCCTCTCCCAATGTGAATGGGTTATAAAGGTAGGTATTACCACATTAGCTTGATCCAACATCATGAAATAGAATCATAAAAAATTTAAACACTTGTCCCATTTTAGATTGGAATCAGCACTTCAATTACTTTGATTAAAGCTTACTTAATAACAAAGTTTAAAAGATATTGGTATGTTTAAATATAACTGAGATGGTAATTAAAAATACATGGTTAGTACTGATACTGTTTTCAGTTATCCTATACGAGGTATTGAGGTCATTTGTAGAGGAATATGAAGTAGTATAAAGGACAGATTACATGAAATATGCACACATCCAGGTAATAAGATTAAGTGCTTTTTAATAATATGCTTTAATATCAAAGATGACAGAAACATGACACCTTAGACTCGAGTTCAGTAACTGCCATATTTTGTTCAGCATAAGATCTTCTATAAGCCAATGTTTCAACGAGCAAATTCTGCCAAAAGGAAAGCATATTAATAATGAGAAACAATCTAAAAGAGAAAAGTTATGGGACAAAAAAGAGGAAGAAATTCATATAAAACAAGTTGTAAACAGCCTAAAGGCTAAAACCATCTATGAATGCCCAAATCTCATCCCACCTTGATCTCAATTGCACACTGAAATCGCTGAACATTTAAGTCTGAAGCAGAACTTATGAGATTTGCCATGATAGTGTCCATGTTTTCTTCGGTTTCTAATGATTTTACTTTTGATCTTCTCTGATCTGAAACAACAGATATTCATTTGTAAAGTATCAAGTATCAACTGTATACAAAAGGGCTTTCTTTAAGTGCATATGACAGTGAGGTGTGCTAAACCAATTAAGTGCCGGAGATGCTTACTGACACGGCTTTCAAGTTCACGTCTTCTCTTTCTTTCTTGTTGAACAATGCTAAGAATGTCTTCCTATAAAGTAGGATTAGGGAACTAAATATGTAGATACATGGAAACTTAAAAGAAAGAAGAATATATATTAGCTCAACTATGACAAATGCAAATGCAATGTTCGGTCATTTGGCTTACACGTTCCCTCTGAAGTTTAGCTGCTTCATCTTCATTTTGCCTTTGCTCACTCTGAAGCACTTTCAAATTAGTTTCAAGCTCAGCAATTGCATCTTCTAGCTCCTTTTTCCTAGTCCTAAGACTTTCAAGCTCCTCAACATCCACATCTGGGGAAGGAACAGCAGTGTATATCAGTAAAAAGTACATGCAATTCGATTGACATGTCTACCAGGGTTCCAGGTTCATACTGCATAAAAGAAGACGTGACTGGTTCACTGATTCAACAACTGCTGAGACATGATCACCATATCTAGATTTGGACCACCTATAGTGGTGGTCAGGGGTCCACAAATCCATGATTCCCAGTCTCTGGACCTCATTAGCTCTCTCATCAGTTTCCTTGGAGCCGATGTACTGAAGAAAACATGGATCAAAGCACATATATACGTTCTCAAAGGTATCTAGAGTACACTTCGAAGAGAAAAATACTAGACCGTCTACTTAGATATATATATATATAGGGGTTGATTCAAATGAGAACCATTATCTAAAAGAGAACCGGAGAACCATTGGATCCTACTGTAGAACCTATTTTGTTTCGTAATAAAAATATAGTGTTCTGCTATTAAATTTCAAATTTATGCACATGAAATTAAAATTTTTACAATTGAACTTGCTTCTTTTTCAAATTTTTCCACATGACATTAAAAGTTCTACAACCGAACTTATTTTTCTACAAAGTTCTACGACTGAACTTACTTTTTTCAACAAATATTCTGTTGCTGAACTTAAAGTTCCGCTACTGAACTTAAAGTTCCGCTGCTGAACTTATTAGAGTTCTCCGGTTCTCAGTTTAGTGTGGTTCTCCATAGAGCGTGACCCTATATATATATACTCCGTATATCAAATGAAGGGTCAGGATCATATTAGAACTTTGATCAAACAGAACCAATATCAACCATAGATGAGTGTTTAATCAACAGCTAACATTTATTTGTTATGCTGCAGAACACAAGCAGTACAGAAAGTTTTTTTTTGGGTAAACTACAAAATCTGGTGCTTTTCTGCAGAACAAATGTGTTTTTTTGTATATTACATAATAATATTTGTAGAAAATATTTTCTCTTCTGAAAAACACAATCCTTTTCTCATTCTTATAGAATATTTAAAAAAATAAGTTGTCCAAAAAATATATTTAACAATAAAATACAACCTTATGTTCTGCAGAACATAATTAGTTAAGGTTCTAAGAAGTTGATCTGTATTGGAACCTGACCCTTCAAACAAATTAAAAATTAGAAGCATACAGAATACTCCAGCTTAAACTGTCCTATCAGAACATCTTTGACGGCAGGAGGAGCATCAAAAACTCGGTCAAGTCTGGAATATATCCCAATAGCATGCATCTGCTGAAAAGAATAAAATGAAAATAATTAAAGACACAAAAATAATACATGCCTAAATGATCAATCTAAATGAATTCAAGGTTACATGCCTCCTGAGAAACTTGCAAAGGCTCTTTGTTAGGACCTTCATCAACATGATTAATAACCACCACATCAAAAGACATAAGATTTTGGACCAAGAAATCCCGATCACCAGAATCCTGAGTTATAAAGGCCTGCAGAAGTTTACAGGAATTAAAATGACGCAATCCCAAAAGAATATAATAAAGCATACAGACGGTCCACTTTTGACCAACTTCCAAATTGAAGTTTTAGCCTTATTTAGAGCTCTATAAATATTAACAAACCTTAGTCCTTCATACCCCATTCTCTAAAGAGTGGTGAGGACCTTGAAGAGAGGGATCCCAAGTGGGAGTTGACCATATAATAATTAATGGACTCAAACTAGCCTACTGGAGAATTATCTAGGTCCATTTTCCACGATCCCAACTACGCTTTGCTGCACTAGGAAATTCTCTATTACCAGTTCGTTTGTGGCATATGAAATATACTTATAATCTTTTACCTCCATGATGTCTGAAATATTACTTGACAGTCGCTTGACATAAATATATCAATATATTTGGGCAGATTTTCTGCAAATAAGCTGCTCAGATAGCTGGATGAGATATTATATTACTTTAGCTTCTTCTTTCGGATAATTTTATTTACCAAGTAGATCACTTACAAAGACCTACTCTACCATCTTTACAGCACCCATCCCATTAAATGATGTATATGGTTTGTGAATGTTCAAGGAGACTGACCTCCTATCCACAACTTTCATAAGAACTTTACTTCTTACGTGTAAATTTGCCAAGATTAGATTTTATGCTCCAATAACAATATACTTAAGGAACCCGGTCATGCTAAAATCACTTTTCTCTGCCACTACGACAGACAAAACCCATGCACATGTACACACGAGTAGAAAATTTGACTTCTCTTCTAATGTCCTTTGGTTGCAGTAGGTTGAGAGATCAGTGAATTGTTTTCAATATCACAATCTTTTCAAGAAAATACGTTAATTTTATTCAAATTAGTGTTTTATCTATAATTTACATGCACGGGATATACCAACTCAAATTCTTGAATCTCTTATAATGTCATTTGATTTGCAGATAAAAAGGTATTTGGCATGCCTTACTTATTTGAGTATCCACATTGATTTTATTTATGCATATTAATCAACAAACATACACAGATATTAATCCTGATTTGTAAATTTAATATGCTTATTGATCAATGAGCACAATAATGCATACAGTTAGTAGAGAATAGTCATAGTGAAATCTTTGGACTAATGTAATCATTTCTTTAGAAATAGAAGACATGTTAATTGCCTAGTTACAGAGTTTAGTGTGTTAAAAAATTGTAATAATTTCAGTAAGTTGAACACATAAAAGCACCACGCCCTCATTGAAGTCGAAGGAAAACTGGAGCTCCACAGCCGAATTCATTACTAAAGATATAGAGACCTGCGTTTTGAGGACATTTAAGTTCAGAGTCGTGTATGTATCTTGACCCGGGAAGGTACAATTACTCGAAGCTGCAAAAGCATGTTGACCATGGTAGAGTAAGGAGACATCTACATGAACGGGAACCCCATCGATGAGAAAATTGATTCTCTAAGGGAAAGTTAATGTAGAAGCAACCCATGGATACGGGCAGTATCTAAGCATTAAAATAAAAAGAGATATTTTGGCCTCAAAATACCTGATTTTATGGGTGTTACATGTAGGTTAAGTTCTGACGCATAGCTTAAAATGAAGAGTAAAATTAAGACAGCATATTTCAATTTAGTAAAATACATTTCTAAATTTTTCTCTTATTGTCTTTTGCCTACCCATTTCAACACATGTCCATTATTTCCAGCTATCCTGAAAAATTGAGGAAAAAACTAGAAACAGAAATGCTAGAATGTAACTTGAAGTGATCTCGAGCTAAAGATAAAATGTGGTATATCGGTCAATAATATGTATAAGTTTAATAATTAATATTCTTAAGAAAAAAAACATGATATTTGTAGGAGCAGATATGAGAAACTTATATTTAACAAAAAAAAATTGATCATACTCATATTGGCATCAATTTTGATTTACCTTCCAGATATAGTGAGCAACATGACCTTCCAAGTAGTTTGCATGCACTCTATCTTTGACATTAACCTGATTTTACAGTAATAAAAGAAAGTACTGAGTGAAGCAGAAACTATGGATTACTCTGTACATTGAACTAATTAGTAGGAAACTGAGAAAAAGCAGTCCAACGGTACTGGTATTCTTATTTCAAAGAGTTTTATGTAAAGCTTGTGTACCTCGATTAATACAGGACCATACACATCTTTGTTGAACTCATGGCGGTGATCATTCACCCATTTATATGCTTCAAATATTTTTTCAGCACCCGAACTACGTAAAGCATGTAAACTTTTATTCTTTGTATCCTCCATATTCCTCAACCTGCGTTTAATTTGTCCAAGATGTAAAATAACACTCTAAAACTTAATCTTCATACGAAGAAAACAGCGCACAAGGCATATAGGGATGAACAGGCCTCTCTCCACAAATAACTTCTTCAAAAATAAACCACCAGCAAAAGTCGATAAGACTTTACAAGCCGCATACATCCAAAAGTAAAAAATGCCAGATGGAGAAATTAGTATAAATGTATATTGAAGGGCAGTTCCTCCAGTATAATTTGTTGTCTATTTTTCCGTAACAGTTAGGTTCCAGAATCCTTCATCCCTATTCACTGAATCCTTGTTATCTCCACACACCAAGACACTCAATTACTCTTCAAAAAGACAGTTAATATATTACTGGCATCCCTTTACCTGTCAATACATCGGGCCAAATTCATCTTATTCTGAGATATGGCTTTCTCCTTATCCCTTTTCTGAGATCTTACATTATCTGCTTGCTCTTTCCATTTCAAAATCCGAGTACCTAAGCTATCCTGGGACATGCTTCAAGTAAATTAGCAGGATCAAGTTTAATATAGTAAAGATGGTAATTATTTATGTTTTCCTGCAGAAGTATATTCCGATCATCTCCAGAATTATACATGTATGCAATAATGCAAGTATAAGAAAAAAATTAAAAAATGAAAAACTAAGATCTATGAGAAGTAAATATCAGCTCACATTACTATCTAATTAAATTTGAAACTCTAATACTAAAAAAGATTTATGATGGTAAATGCAGTCACTTCTATTGAGAGCCACGTAAAAAGTGAAAAGGCAGAAATACCCACCGATAATAAAACAATATGAAACAGTCTAACAATCCCAAACATCAAAATGTAAAAACTTGGATGCCCCTTTTTGGATTCACAAGTCTCTGTTGACTTGATCAGTAAGACAATGGAAAATTATGCAACCTCGGTAACACAGATACTTACAAGTTTATCCTTGGGTGGTTCATAATGGGGCAGGTTCGCAAATTCTGACTCTGCAGCAGCAAGATCCTCTTTAGCTTTAATAATTCTTTCTTGACGAGATTGTTCCTGCCTTCTCAATCCTTCCATTTCCTTAAATTTTCCCCGCACTTGCGCACTCTACAAGTTTTTAACCAGAAATTAGAACCCCCCATATGCATATCTTGAGTCGTATAAAATAGTTTCGCAAATAGTAATTTATAAAGATACCAAAATGTCTTCTTTTTCTGCCAGTTGCAAACGTTTCTTAGAATTGCCATGTAAGACAGATCTTAATTTCCTCAATTTAGCATCCTGCCCAGCTTTCTCTTTCCTGTGACAACTGAAATCAAATAGCAAAATGAAAACGGAGAAACTTTACCAAAACACAAGATGGATAATAGTTATAACTAAAGGATGCACAAAAACTCTTCAAAATTGTGAAACTCAGGAAAGTTACTTCTAAACTGATATCTCAGAAAATATACCACATTCTTGTTTAAAAACAAATTTTTCCCTCTAATACCTGTGTGCCCACTCCATCTCTTTTAGTAACTGACAGCTATCCATCTTTAGCATTACATAGAACAATACAAAAGACATTTATATACAAAAAAAACACTAGATCTAAGAGCAAGTCCAACGCACACCCTACAATGAATGCATAGCAAAAATATAACAATAGATTTACAAAATGGTCACTCCAGTGTAACTACCACTATATGTAATATTGCATAAAAATAAAATTTCTTCTGTATGTAGAACCAAAGATAGCTACAGCCATTGTTGACGGATCATTTCTAGAACAGGAGGTAAATATCTTTGGTAGATGAGTTTTAACCTAAATATAATAATAGCCATAGTCATTTTAGCATTTGCATAGGAATATAATTTCTATTTAAGCACCAGTGAGCATTTTTTGGTGCCAAAATACAGAAATAGCTATAGCCAATTTGGAATTAGCACTGGACTTGCTTTAAATCAAGCTTAAACAAATTCCTTACTCTATTGGTCCTTGTAGTTCATTCATAACTTTAGCAAGCTCGTCAAACTTTTTCTTAGCATCTTTCTCCTTCTCTTTAGCTTCTATGTACTCGGCCTTCTTCATATCATACTTCAGCCAGGGCAATTTCTTCTTCATAGAATCAACCTACAAATGATTAGGATGGTCAGCTTGTTTCCTGTAAACAAGGAAAATTTATACTAATTAGTAAGAGAATCTATATTAAGGAATTAGAAGGCAAACCTTTGCTAAGAGTTCTTCCCTTTGACGAACGCGCTCAACATCTCTTTCCTGCTCAGCATTAAGTGACTTCAGCTCATCCAAAGTTTCTCGATTTTGCCTAACTGCCTAAAATATAACACGTGTTTAGTATTGTTAAACAGACACTACAAGTCCAAAAACTATTCCAACTATTTTTAGAAAAAAAAAAACTAACTCGTTCAAGATTTCGCAGCTCATGACTTTTGTTAATAAGAGCACGATGTTGTATAGGTAGTCTTGGGTCACCGACAGCCTTTTCAGTCTCTTCTAAAAGTTGAACCGGAGTCAACTTAGCAAACTCGCAGACCCTGTCTTGTGGCAGAAACTAAGATCCCCACAAAAATTCATAGAGAGAGAAATAAAATTAAGGCCGACTAAGTAAAGAAAAAGTGTACTGAACAAAGGATAAATAATTTAAAAACAAATCATATATCAAGGATACTTTTATCAACCCCATGTTTTGGTAAGCTAGATACAAGTAATCATGCCAGATTGAGGGTGCTACAGACAAAACAAATGTGGTATTCATGTATGTATGAACATGTGTCTTTGTGTATTGCAACAAAAGTTGTACAAGAACTCAGTACATAAAATTGGTCTCTAACGTGAAATAATTCGGCAACACCATCTATCCAGAGAGAGAACTTGCCTACTCTTATTACACACGACAAATATCTAATCTTTGGCCCATTCCATTCCTAATCACCTATACTATAATTTAAACACCCCAATACCCCAATTTGAGAGTTAATGCTCCGTTCCTTACCCCATCCATTTTCTTAACAATTCTTATCATAAGAATTTTGCACTACTTCATTTATTTATTTTTCAAATCTTCCAGTAAGAAAATGGTCACTCCTTACAAATCAAAATGCACAACAAATGAATAAAAAAATGTTTTTTTACGGACAATGCTACTCAATACGACAAGGGAATATACAACACACAAATGCTTTACAGCTACCTCTTCAGTTACATGCAGTTAATAGTCAATTCCAAACTTCCAGCATCCATTTCAATTTATTAATTTCCGGTAGCTGGATAGTTGTGATGAATAACATGTATTGCTTCCATATAACCGTGAAGAACGCCAAACTAATGTTAATACCCATTCTCGGGCACGAATTTTAATTGTTATAAACCTACACTGACCATAAGTCTAATCATAATAATGAGGGGACAGGGTAACCATCAAAGTCAGCTATATCGAAACTTATACAGGCTGAGTTATTGACTCAAGAAGTTTTAGGTGATACAATTGAGCATATTGTTGTGGGTATAAAGTTTTTGAGAGTTGAAAGCACTTGTGCAGATATTCAAAACTACAGAGAAATAAGGAAAAACAGGTAAAACATATATTGAAACTGAAATCGGAAAAGAATGAAGAAGAGAAAAACTTCAATGAGACAGTGTAAAAGAAAATTTCCTCTATATCATATTAATGAAGTAAGTTGCCACTGGTGTTGTATAATCATGTTACACCTTACACATCGCCTTGACCACATCTTTTCCATACTAACAGCTCTTGTATTTGTTTGTACAGTATTATATGAATGTAAGCCTTGGAAGAAAGCAGAAAAGAAGCAGCAAGTCATATCAAAATTAACAGTCAAAAGAGAACTCAAGGTTGTTTAACATTAAAACATAACAGTGATGCACGCAAGTCAATATTACAAATAAGTAAAATTTCTATCTCACCTGAGTTAAATTGTTTACTTGAATGTTGAACTTTTTAACTATTTCACCAATATCTTTTTTAGGTACACCAACACCTGTAACAAAAAGCAAATATAAATCAGTTTCCTCACTGACAAATAGTTGTTTTCATTTACAAGAGCTCCAGTACGGACACATCTTTTCAGTAAGGTGATAACCTAAGGTATTTATGAACACATAAGCATCCAAAGTTCAGAAAAAATGTAATAGAGGTGATTGAGGAATGCTAGTACTTTTGGCAAAATCTGAGTAAACCTTTTAGCATTATAACGATGCCTTTTAAAATATATTTGTGTACTACAATTTTGAAACCAGATCAATCCAACAGTCATAACTTCACTATCAGGTGATTCAAAAGACCATATATGATATAACCAATATATATCAGCAACAGCAGAAAACTAACTTACCATTATACAACCACTCAGACTTGTTGTGTACGTCAATTTTACGCATTATGGTAATTTGCTCATCATTATTACTCCATTTCAGAGTAATCTTAATATGTCCAGATTCTTCTCCACGCTTGACAAAAGCTCCAATTGTCGAAGCCCTCCCAAGAAGCTAAGCAGATATAAAAAGATCTCAACTTATACACGATCATAAGTCCCATTACACAAAATGGAAAAACTTGTTCCCACTAACCTGTGGCTCACCACCAAGACCAAGCGCAATGGCACAAACTAAAGAACTCTTTCCAGACCCATTGGGTCCAACAACAAGGTTTAACCGAGAAGCTGGTTGGCATTTCAGTTTATCAAATGTCATAAAGTTACGGATCTCAATATCAACAATATTTCCTGGCATATAATCATCATCTCCCCTAAAAAGTAATAAAACACCAAATCATAAAAAATATAATCGAAATCCAATTCAGGTAAAAAGCAACTAAAAATTTTCTATGATTGGACATTAGGAACTTATTTACAACTTACAAGAATAGCAGGAGCAACATATAAGATTTACAGAAAACAGGAATTACAATAAAAATAGAGAGAAGACACACACTTGTTTTCTCCAATTTTGAATAAATAGTAGTAATGTATAGACCAGAAGCAAAACTGAAACACTTCAACCATATAAATTCAAGAACCAATTACTAAACAAGCTACGGAAAGGCACAATTTTTGAGAATGTTTAAATTTAGAAAGATAGGAGCATAGTTTGATATGTTTTACCAAGTGTTTGGCCAGTTAAAAAAGATTTAAACATTTTAAGATTCTCCATTGGGAACTTAACTAATTTAACTAGTCCGAGTAACAATTATTATTAGACACGAACCAGGACTCAAGGATACTAAAGTTTTTTCAATACACTCTTATTTTCACCTAACTTAAAACCCAAAAAAATAAAAATAATCTTTAGAGCAGAAGCGAAATCGATATATAAGTACACATCATTAAAAATGCATTAATGAGTTACGGCATGATTCTTGGAAACTATGCAATAAGTTTAACTTTTGTCTAAATCAATCAGATTCGAGTAATGTAAAGATCAAAGAGCAGAGCTGAAAGACTTAAGCTACAAATACACATACACAAGCACAAATTAGTAAAAGTAAATTAATGAGTAACGAAAAGGCACAATTATCGAGAAATATCACAAAACACACACTTGTTTTTGCCTAAATCAAACGTAAACGAGTAATGTAAAGATCAAAAAGCACAAATGAAAGGCTATAGCTACATATACACAAGTACAAAACAGTAAAAATGAATTAAAGAGTTCCGAAAAGGCGCGATTATCGAGAAATATCCCAAAACACTCACACACACACACAAACAGGATTTCACCTAGATCAAACAGACACGAGTAATGTAGAGACTACAATCGCAATAAAAAGGCTTAAGCTACGAATACACAAGTACAAAGTCAGCGAAAATGAAATAAAAAGAGAATACATGAGGTAAGAGAATGAACCTGCTGGTTTTGACGCGTTTAGCGGAGCGTTCAGCCATTAAAAAGGTGTAATTGAAGCTAGTTTAGAGATGAATTGAAAAGCTAGGGTTTCATAGTGGGGAAGATGAATGATTTCATGTAGATACACAAGTGTGTGTACGTATAGGAGGAGAGAATTGGCGGCAACAAATGGGGATGGGGATGTGCGATTTACTTTTGACTTCGATTGGACTACTAACAAAGCTCAATTATTTCTGGGTTTTGGGCAAGAATACCCAAAAACTATTATCACATAATAAGATTATCCTAAAACACCGATTAGGGCCATAAATAATAAATATCTGTCTATTACGCATTTCATACGAGAGTAATAGGTTTACGTACGCATTTGGGGAATGGGTAATAGAGGTTACCCATTTTCCAAATGCGTCTATTACCCTTTTCTAAACACGTAATATGTATAAAATCTATTACCCCTCTCCCAAATGTGTAATAAAGGGGTATTTATGATCACCATTCGTGATTTATGTTATTTTCATCAATTTTATTAAAAAATGGGATATTTATGTCATTCTTTCATTATTTTTTGTACTAGGACAAGGTTCACACTGTAACATTAATAAATTATTTACTATCATTTTTATATATAACTAATTTTATTTATATTTTTTTTTCTTGTAAAATAAGTTTTACAGCATTTTCAATAATTTGTTTTTATTTTTAATGATAATAATATATATGTTATATGGATTGTAATATACATTTGTTCTTTCTTCTTATAAATAGTTTTTCTATAATTCATATTTCAAAATTTAGACTAACATATTTTTTAGTATTTCATGATTATTTTTTATTTTTTTACTTTATTAGACTACATATGAAATACTTGAAGAAAATGCCCAAAATGCCTAGATTTGGAGCCCCATGGCCTGATATGCCTATGTGCGAGAATAGTGGCCCGATATACCCACGGGTCACGCATTCTGAGAATGCGTGTCATGGGATACGCATTCCTAGAATGCGTATCAGGGGTAACGCAGTCTGAGAATGCGTAATGACGTCATACAACGTCATTTTCACAGAAACGATTCTGGAGCTCAGACAACACCAAAATTGCCTGAAAATCGTCCGCATCGGTTCTCCTTATTCCGGCCACCTCCGGTAATTTTGAGGCCATCAAAATGAAGCCTAGGTCACCCTCTCCATTTCTCCCCGAGTTCTTTGTGAGTTTTGGCCCCGCAGGGGCGTGGACAAGCTACTCGAAAAATAGATCGAAATTTGAGCTTCGAATTGGGTCTTTCGAATCGGGCGAAACAAATTGAAATCTGCAATTATAGAGTTGTAGAGGGTGGAGAGACGATCATTTTGATATGTAGAACGTGTGTGTTCGTTGCCTGTGGAGAAGGAACGAAGAGATTGAAAAAACGAGGAAAATCCGACGACGGCAAGCTGGGAACGACGATGAACAGTGCTTGAGACACGCATGTTGAACATGCGCATCTCAAGACACGCTTTCTCAACATGCGTGTCACAAGCACTGTTCACGAGTGTATATTTCAGTTTTGTGAAGGACACGCATGTGTCAAAGGAGTGTCCGGATACTCCTTTCCCACATGCGTGTCCCGTGGGTATTTAGGACCATCCATTCCGAATATGGGCATTTCGGGCCAAATGTTTTGGGAGGTGGGCATTTAGGGCCATCACGCAAATACTTGAAACCTATATGTACTATATTCGTGTAACAATTTTTTTATCTTTTTGATTATGTAATTTAATGGCTATCTTAAAATTTTAGATCTTTTGTTATAGTGTTTTTATAGTTTTTAACTTTTTTGAAAATATGTATGATATTAAAAAAAAAATTTGTTTGAATATTGTTAATTTTATATTTTTACCATGTGCGGTGTTTATTATGTGTTTTTGTTTAGAGTAATCTTAGTGATTTTTATGTTGTATTATATTTAGGTATTAATATAAATTTATTTTGTGGGTGTTTAAATTACTTTCTAATTTAAAGTATATTCATTTATTGATTCATGTTCACTTTTTTAAATCTAAATTTTTTCTTTGCAAAGTAAGAATTTGTTTATTTGTTGATAGATTAAATTAAATTTTAAATTTTAAAAATAGATTTGTTATCAAACCTAACAATAGAATCTTTAATGTTTATTCTTTTTTAAATTTGTTTATTTGTGTTCACATATTTTTAAATTAAATTTTAGAAATAGATTTGTTATCAAACCTAACAATAGAATCTTTAATGTTTTTTATTAAAATAATTTTTTCTTAAACCACTTTTATTTGGTAAATGCTATTGTTTTTGTAAATTATATTTTAAGCTTTAGCCAAACGTATATTTTAATATTTCATATTTTTTGGGATGTTTTCTTCTATTTTATTAGAATATCTATACTACACTTTAGACATGTGAGAATTATTGGTTTAACTATTATATATATATATATATATATATATATATATATATATATATATATATATATATATAAGGAGGTTCAAAAGATAACCATCATTAGCAGGAGAACCAGAGAACCACAATCATTACCGTTGATTTGTTTTTGATCATATGGCCTAGATTTCGTATAAATATATTAGTATAATACTTGTTTTATACTACAAGGGCAGTAGTTGACTAAAGAAAAATATAGTATAACATACGTATATCCTTGAATTTATTACCATATTTGTAAAGATATGATTAGATATGTTTTATTGCAATCTATACACTTTCCATATAACAATTATCAATTTATATCATGTAACTGATTCATTAAATATTTATTAATTTTGATTACAAATCATGACAATATCAGTTTAAATTTTATCATTCTTATACTTGATTTTTCTTATTTGATAGACTGCATAATAAAATAAAATCGAAACAAAATCAAATCAAATCAATGTGTTGATGATGTTAGTTATTATCAGGTACCATGCCACATGTCAATATTTTCTTTTTGTTACAATACAAAATTGTGGTTTGCAGAATCTTACAATGGACAAAAAAAATAAGGAAGCCAACTTAGTACTTTTACATCAATAAAAAGTGTTCTCATGAGGAACGAATCGTCAAATTAGAGAACACTTATAGTTTTGCGTGGTTTCATGTTGTTCTTTGTGGTGTTCTGGAAAGTGTTCTTGATAGTATTCCACGAGATAGTATGTAAACTTTTCAGATTAATTCAATAAACACAATCCATTAATTTTTTAAAAAGATTCCCCATCAGCGTGTTTCTCCATTGTGGCTTAATGTTGTTACAAGGAAATAATATTTATTAATTTGTTCCATGTTTACACAGTGGTGTTACATGATTCTCGCTCTTTCCAATAATAATAGAATCTTGATAGATTGATAGTCCATTGTATGTAACCTAAATTTCTAGTATAATCTTCCACGATTTATTTATCATTAAATGCTTATACTTTCCTTTTTCTTATTATTTGTATATCTCATTTTGTCATTTAATTAATCAACTCAAAAACATAATTTCAAGCTCCTACGTTATTTAACCCATGAAATTCAATTTTTATAGCATGTTTTTTAAAACAATTCTCGAAGGAATCTCAAAAAAATTGTAAATAAATTGATATATTGATTTGAAACACGTAAGAGAATCTTGGTGCATTTTATAATATTTCTACATGTAACTTAATTTTAAAAGAAATGTATAAATTTTCATTTGAAAAAATAAATATATAGAAAAATATTATGCAAATTAATAGAATTTGCCATAACAATTTTTTCGAAGATTCTCTAAAGTGTTTAAGATAACATGACAAAAAAATTATGACCAATCAAGATTCGCTCAGGTGTTTTGTTAAAGAATTTTATAAGAAAGATATTTTTTAAATGTTTTTTCATAAGAAATGTATTTTTTTTAATGTAATACACTAAAATTCTATTAGATGTTTTGAAACACTTAAGAGAATCTAATGTAATACACTAAAATTCTATTAGATGTTTTGAAACACTTAAGAGAATCTAATGTAATACATCAAGATTTTATTAGGTGTTTTTATTAATTATTTTGAAATCATAATACTATATTTATATCAAAATAAATAGTTATTATTCAAAAAATTAAAGATATTTATGTAATACAACAAGATTCTATTAGGTGCAATACAACAAGATTTTATATGTAACTTAATTTTAAAAATATTGCATAATTATTATTTCTTTTAAATATATAGAACTATTATGTAATACCGAGATTCTCTTAGGTGTTTTTTAAACTTGTACTAATAATATTACTTTATCAAATATATATATTAAGATTCGTTTAAATAGTTTATTGATATAAAATAAGTTTTGAATATAGTTAAGTACAAGTATAATGTTATAAATAATTCATGGAATATTTAAGAATATTTTTTCGAATTCTAGAACTTGAGATAATGGAGAAAAAAAATTTAAATGATACATTGATATTAGATGATATTTTTATATGTAACTTAATTTTAAAAGAAATATTTAGTTTTTTAAAAAAAATGAAATATATGAAAATATTGTATAATACACCAAGATTTTCTTAGGTGTTTTGTTAAATATTTAAAAATTGTAATATTATTTTATTAGATATTTACATTTAGATTCTACTAAATATTTTATTGGTATAGCATAAGTTTTTGTATAGTTATGTTTAAATAAATTATCCATTATTTTTAAAAAAAATTAAAAATATTTCTTATTTTTAAAAAAATATTTTTCAAATTAAAATTAAATTTTTATAGCATGTTTTTTAAAATAATTCTCGAAGGAATCTCAAAAAAATAATAAAATTAAATAAACTGATATATTGATTTGTAACGCGTAAGAAATTCAATTTTTCTAGCACGTCTTTTAAAATAATTCTCAAAGGAATCTGAAAAAGGTAGTAAATAAATTGATATATTAATTTGAAACACATAAGGGAATTATGATGCATTTGATAATGAGCATGTTTGGCTCCTCGGATAAGGAGATTATATTGTCCAAAAGTCCATTCTGCCTTACGAGTGTGTGTTTGGCACATGAATATAATAAGAACTTATGATGGGCTTATCTGATGATATGAGCCCGTTTGGGAAATCTTAAAATAAGTTACTTTTAACTTATATTAGATAAGTGATGTATAAGTTATAAGTAAATTTTACTTATAAGTTAGGGGAAGTGTTTGGTAAATTATACTTATAAAATATTAGTTGATAACCGTAATTCACGGGTAGGACATTAATAAAACATAAATAAACACTATGGGTCTTTTAATCAATATTTATATGATGTAAATGAATGTAAAAGCAAGGAAAATGATTATAATAGTCACATTTCTGTTTAACCGTGCACCAAATAAGTTGCAAAGTACGTTGTTTCATACTTACAACTTATTATAATATAAGTTCAAAAGCCGGTCTGAAAAACGAGGAGCCAAACATGATTCATTAAGCTCATGTGAGCTTATTACTCATACTAGCCTATAACCCGTGCGATGCACGGTTGCTTGTAAATTTTTTAATTATATTTTATTATTAAAGTTTTAAGTTGTATATATATTTTTATTAATAAAATAATTTATAACTTTATAATCCCATGTATATAAATATTATTAAAATTATTTATTTTGAATTATTATAGTTGTATTTTGAATTATTATATTTGTGTATGTGGTGCATATTAATATTAATACATATTATTTATGCTATGCGTGTTTTTTTTTAATTTTATTAATAATAGATATTTAACCAAACCAAAGAGTACCAAAAAAGAGTGACCAAAAAAAGAGTACCAAACCAAATATACCCTGTTTTGCTTGTAATAGTATAGTTTAGATAGATAGATATTATTAAAATTATTTATTTTGAATTATTATATTTGTGTATGTGGTGCATATTAATATTAATACATATTATTTAGGCTATGTGTGTTTTTTTTAATTTTATTAATAATAGATATTTAACCAAACCAAAGAGTGACCAAAAAAAGAGTACAAAAAAAGAGTGACCAAAAAAAGAGTATCAAACCAAATATACACTGTTTTGCTTATATTTTGAATTATTATAGTTGTATTTTGAATTATTATATTTGTGTATGTGGTGCATATTAATATTAATACATATTATTTAGGCTATGTGTGTTTTTTTTTTTTGAATTTTATTAATAATAGAGATTTAACCAAACCAAAGAGTGACCAAAAAAAGAGTACCAAAAAAGAGTGACCAAAAAAAGAGTACCAAACCAAATATACCCTGTTTTGCTTATAATAGTATAACGAAACAAAAGAGTGACCAAAAAAAGAGGACCAAAAAAAAGTGACCAAAAAAAGAGTACCAAACGAAATATATCCTGTTTTGCTTATAATAGTATAGTATAGATAGATAGATAGTATAGATATTAATATTAATACATATTATTTAGGCTATGTGTGTTTTTTTTTTTGAATTTTATTAATAATAGAGATTTAACCAAACCAAAGAGTGACAAAAAAAAGAGTACAAAAAAAGAGTGACCAAAAAAAGAGTATCAAACCAAATATACCCTGTTTTGCTTATATTTTGAATTATTATAGTTGTATTTTGAATTATTATATTTGTGTATGTGGTGCATATTAATATTAATACATATTATTTAGGTTATGTGTGTTTTTTTTAATTTTATTAATAATAGAGATTTAACAAAACCAAAGAGTGACCAAAAAAAGAGTAAAAAAAAAGAGTGACCCAAAAAATAGTACCAAACCAAATATGCTCTGTTTTGCTTATATTTTGAATTATTATAGTTGTATTTTGAATTATTATATTTGTGTATGTGGTGCATGTTAATATTAATACATATTATTTAGGCTATGTGTGTTTTCTTTTTGAATTTATTAATAATAGAGATTTAACCAAACCAAAGAGTGACCAAAAAAAGAGTACCAAAAAAAAGTGACCAAAAAAAATGTACCAAACCAAATATACACTGTTTTGCTTACAATAGTATAGTATAGATAGATAGTATAGATATTAATATTAATACATATTATGCTATGTGTGCTTTCTTTTTGAATTTTATTAATAATAGAGATTTAACCAAACTAAAGAGTGACAAAAAAAAGAGTACCAAAAAAGAGTGACCAAAAAAAGAGTACCAAACCAAATATACCCTGTTTTGCTTATAATAGTATAGTATAGATAGATAGATAGATAGATAAGTTGCAAAACTGAGATCCCAAACAGGCGCAAAGTAGAACACCGGGTACTTTTCTCAAACACTTTTCTGACTTTCACACTGTTGTAGTGACATTAGTTGAGTGTACCTGTTTGTTGAATTGTTAAAGTTTAATTTAATTTATATGTTCCTGTTATTTCACGTGCATATTAAAAAAACTGTTGTACTTTTTATATACTGTCAAAACTGCTGTAGTTCCTGTCAAAACTCTTCTGCTAGATTTGTACTTTTATTTTTGGATTTTATATTAAAAAATATATTTATTCTAATAATCCAACAAAAAGAAAATCTTTTATTAATTTCTATTTCATTTTTAAAGCTCAAAATATTAATGTGTTAAGAAAATCTTTTATGCATTAAATTAAAAATAGTATAATTTATTTAGAAAAAATTGATAACTTATAAGTCATAATTGCCAAACACCTTTAACTTATAAGTTAAACATCCAAACACGAAAATATAAGTTGTAACTAACTTATTACTTACTTCGTATAAGTTACTTACTTCATATAAGTGTTAAGTAACTTATTTTAAGATTTCCCAAACGGCCTCAATATTTCTACATGTAACTTAAATATATACAAATATTGTGTAATATACCAAGATTCTCTTAGGTGTTTTTTAGATTTATATAGATTTTATTGATTAAGATATTTTCATATGTAACTTAATTTTAAAAAAACATGCATAGTTGTTTTTTTAAATATATAGAACTATTATGTAATACCGATATTCTCTTAGGTGTTTTTTTAATTACTTGAAATCATAATATTACTTTATCAAATATTTATATTAAGATTCGTTTAAATAGTTTACTGATCTTAAATAAGTTTTGAATATAGTTATGTACCAGTACTACATTATAAATAATTCATGGAACATTTAAGAATATTTTTTTGAATTTTAGAACTTGAGATAATGGAGAATAAATTTTAAATGATACATTGAAACACGCAATAGAAACTTGGTATATTATATGATATTTTTATATGTAACTTAATTTTAAAAGAAATGTTTATTTTTTTTAAATAAAATGAAATATATAAAAATATTATGTAATAAACCAAGATTTTCTTAGTATTTTGTTAATTATTTAAAAATTGTAATATAATTTTATTAGATATTTACAGTAAGATTTAACAAAAAAAAGATTATTGGTATAAAATAAGTTTCTGGTATAGTTATGTACAATAAATTAAAATTTATTAGATATTTACATTTAGAGCACTATAAATAAATTATCCAATATTTAAGAAAATTTAAATAATATTTTTTCAAATTAAAATTAAATTTTTATAGCATGTCTTTTAAAACAATTGTCAAAGGAATCTAAAAAACATAATAAAAGTAAATAAACTGGTATATTCATTTGAAACACGTAAGAAAATCTTGGTTCCTTTTATAATATTTCTACATGTAACTTAAATTTAAAAGAAATGTATAATTTTTCTTTCGAAAAAATAAATATATAGAAATATTATGTAATACACCAAGATTCTTTTAGCTGTTTTTTAGATTTTTGCGTTTTTCTACTATACCTTAGTTTTTTTCGATATTTCATAATAATTTTTCAATGATCAATTCAAAATTATTATAACTGAAACTTTTTAATATGTGTTATATTTATTCTATTATGTGTTATATTAATTTATCAAAGATTATGTTAAGTGTTTTTATTAATTTATTAAAGATTTAATCAAGTATTTTCATTAATTTATTAAATATTCTGTTAAATGTTTTCATTAATATACGATATGGTACTCCATAAAATACTCAGAACACTTTATAGAACCTAAAGCCAAATATATAAAATCACTTAGTAGAATCAAAGACTAAAAAGATAAAAATTAATTTGAAAAATACACTAAAAGGTCAAAAAAAATAAAAGAATCTTAGAAATAATTAAAAAATACATTAAGTGATCGTTAATATTTTAATAGTTTTAATAATACAATTAAGAGAATCTTTTCTAATCATAATAGAGTTTGTTTGTGCAAGACCTATTTTTAAATAATTAATATATTTTTTAACGAAAAACTTAAGAGAATCCTTGTGAAACACGTAATGGAATCTCTACAATATACTTAATGAAATTTAACACAATATTCACATTTTTATAATTTTTTCCTTTTATGATATGAATTTATTTTTTTTTTGAAAATGTTGACATATTTTAAAATGTTGAATATTTTTAAAATGTTGTACAAATTATACTAACAAATATGAGATAATTTAAAATATTTTACAAATTTTAGTGAAATATTTAAATTGGTAAACAAATTATATTGGTATACAAATTATATTGGGATTCTTTAAAGTATTCTTTAAAGAATGATAAATATTAGGAAGTACTTTTTATATTTGTCGCCAATATTTTCTGCCCAAAGATTCAGAGAGAAGAAAAAATAAATCATTTTCCATTATTTTCTTTTCTTTATTAAATTCGGGAACACGCATCGTTAAAGAATCTTAAAAATCCAATAAATAGGAAATATTTTTAGACTTATTTTATTGACAAAATCAAAAAACAATTGGATGAATGAGTGGCCTAGATTCTTTCGGATATTCAATTGTATATTTTACATAATAATTAAATTTTTTAATATGTTCTTTCATAAAATGTATTTTTTAATATGTTTAATTTTCGAAAACGAGATTCTTTAATGTGTTCTCAAAGCAAAGCAAATTAAAAATCTTATGTTGTAAAGAACACTTCGATTAGATTTAAAAAATCTTAAAATTCCAAGAAATAGTAAATATTTTTTGGACTTCTTTTAAAATCTGAATTGCATTCAATAAATTCAAAATAAAAAATTGAATAATCCCAGGAATCCCTAGGAGATACGATCAAGGACAAAACACCAGGTTAAAATTTATAAATCACAAAAAATATGCACTAAGAAGAAGACTATTTTTCAAAATAAAATCTCCTGGCTCAAAAGAAAAAACAAAGATTAAACTGATTTGGTGTTAAGGAACAACAAATCAGTACGGTACTTCAAAATTCTTTACACATTGATATGCCACAACGCTAGGTAGTATGCCTTCTCCAAATCTCAATCAACAACATCTGAGCATGAACAAAAGTCTATGAAGCCACATAAAAGTGACACTAGCCTAATCAACATGAGCATTGCGGCTACACTTCACCCCACCCTCGATTTAAGGCTAATAAAGGCTTACCAGAAAATATTCTTGTTTCTAAATTATTATAAAAGCCTTGATAAAGGCTAATAGAACCCGTGTCAAAAAATCTTACAATCACTCACTTACGTTGATTTTCTGAAAGCGAGATTACCACATAATTACAAGTTGATTGGAAGGTGATGATTCATCCACGATCAAACTCTTGAATGAAAATTTTGTCCAATCTCTTTCGACATAGATATCCAATTAAAACTTCTCTGCAATGAAACACATGATAACGTATAAATAAAGAGAACACATATCAGAAACCCACACATTATGAAACACATAAGAAAATCTTATTAGAACACATACCAGGAAAACACAAAAATTAGAAAAAAAAATTGAAACAAATATTATGAATCATCTTCATAAAGCTATCAACAATAACTAATTCTTTTTTGTCCAAACAAAATATACATCAATCCATACACACTATAGAATACATTAGAGAATCTCAAACACATGACCAAACACGTACCAGAATTTGAAACACATAACAAAATTTCGATATAACACAAACGAAAAAAAACACATAATGGAACTTTTAATACATTTTTCGAGCATGTAAATTCAAAGGAACCAAAGTTAAATTCTGAAAAAATTATCAACAAGAAAATCTTTTACCAAATTCAATTCATACATGAATGTTTTCTCCTCTGTAATTTGAGATCCATCATTCTATAGCTTTCATGAAATTCATAACAACCGAACACAATGAATATGGAAGTCCACAATACTGAGATCCTTCTGAGATCATGGAATCTTAACAGAACACGTTGGCGACCATTGGTAATCAAGTTCCACAGTAGTTGCCAGAAAACTTCTGATAATAGCTCTGGTCTGGTAATAACGATGGATTGTTTTCTTCCATCTTTTTGTGACAAGTCTGTTTTTAATGACGATTCCATACTGAAACTGTACAACACAACATAAACAAAGATTCCGTTTAGTATTCTTTAAAACTAAACAAAGTATAGAAATCATAAATGTAAAATGATATACAATAAGAAATCAATGTTCTGTGTGTGTTTATCTTGGCTTTTCTTGACACTTCTCTTATTTTCTTTGTTCTTCTACTTTTACAAGATTGATAATGTCGTCAAACTCAATTACTGTATATCGTCCAGCGTTATAGACAACTATGTTCAATCAAGGATTTGTTTCTAATTATAAAATGATCAATCTATTCAATCAAATATTGTTTGATGTATAGATTCCTTAACTAAATCAATGTATACCGTATATTTCAAAGAATTAGGCCGAAAAATTAACCTTGTTAGTTTGTTATATTTACACCACTGCCATTATACACATCTGTATTTGATTTTATATAGATCTTACTATTGAATGGTCAAGATTGAGTTCTTTGGTTCTCTTGCTAAGAAGGTTCTCCATATAGCCTTACCCTATATATATAGTTTTACTCCATTAAGAACCCTCTTATTATGAGAATTATGAGAACCCACGTCTACTGCCGCCGGTAACATCCCCGATGAGGGTCGAGTCCCGCTAGCTAGCCTCCTTCAAGCCTTTTCCTTCCTCCTTCTCCAACCAAGACTTCCTCCACCTTCACAATTCCATTTCATTCCCTTCATAAATCGAAATTTTTTCCTAAAAATTTCGAAAAACACATTCGAGTTCTCTTCAGATCTGTTTTGATTTAGAACTCGAAATATCAAATAAACACATTTCTTAGACTCAAATCTCCTGTTTAACATCATATCAAAATTTGGTGTCAATCCGAGATCTTTGACTTTTTGAATTGTTATGTCTCTCCATTTGGAGTGGTTGTTTGTCTCTCCTGTTGGAGTGTTTGTTATGTTTTTGATTAAGTATGTTTTGTTTTATTCGGTGTTGGATCTGCTAAGAATGATTTTGCTGATGTCTTGGGAGATCTGGACAATCCGCATCGAAGCTGGGACGGTGATGGTTATTGCAAAAGCTCACCACTCACAACCAAAGATTGTTCATCATATTTTGGGGGTTTTCACTTTCGGCATGTCTATAGCTGGTATCCAGCATGTAGATAGCTGGGGTGTTGCTCACCCTTTACGGGTTTCCATGTTCGGCATGTCTATAGCTGGTATCCGGCATGTAGATAGCTGGAGTGTCATTCCTGTAACCTCAGTTTATGCAATTGAGGTGTCTGAACACTGGGGTATCAATGGATGTTATGTGATGTGGTCAATTGTGATACCGCTGCTTCCAGGGATGTTGGCGCAGTTTGGATCGCTTGGGAAGTTTTCGAATTCGTTTTTAGTTTCAAGAACTTTTAAGTTCATTACGTTAAACGATCAGAAAAAAATTTATTTGTTTTTCAACCTGGTCGTATTGACAGTCGGGGGTTTGTCCCGCTGTTTTATATTGTATTGGTTTGGTTCAGTAATATAATTCTATGCATTTGCGTCAAAAAAAAAATGAGAACCCACGTCATGATGATGTCATAAATATAAAAAAGTTCTTGAAAAAAATCTGGGCAAAAAAATATCTGACGTTGACGTCATATAGGTATTTTTTTACAAAATATGGTATTTTTGTTGATTTCTTGTGATTTTTTACGAAATCTAGTGATTTTTTATAACGTTTTTTTCTTTTTTCTCTTAAATATATATGATTTATTCGTCGTTACGAATATTTCTAAAACC
The DNA here is from genome assembly GCA_037693485.1 of Kitagawia praeruptora. Classification (NCBI taxonomy): domain Eukaryota; kingdom Viridiplantae; phylum Streptophyta; class Magnoliopsida; order Apiales; family Apiaceae; genus Kitagawia; species Kitagawia praeruptora. The sequence continues at coordinate 135,685,334 of CM075351.1, read as the reverse complement.
CAAAATGGGAACGTTGAATACCAAATGTTAACCGTTGAAACCCCGAAGGAATACAGATAAAATTTAAAAAATTTAATTAAATTTTTTTAAAAAAAATTAATTTAAAAATATTATGTGGTAGAATTTATATAAATTATGTAATAATATTCATATTAAGGGGAATAAATTGATAGTTTTTGAATAGGTTTTCGCGTTTTGTTAGATATAAAAAAAATCACCAGTTTTCGTAAAAAATCATTAGAATTGAACAAAAATCACTGGATTTCGTAAAAAATCACCAGATAAATATAATTTTTTCAAAAAAAATAATTATATTTATGACATCATGATGACGTCATCATGGTGGGGTTAGTGTATGTGAGGGTATAGGTTATTAGTGTTGGTGCCCCAAGCGCGATCATTAAATTAAATTACAATGAAGGGATGGGATTAGATCTCATATCTCACCAAATTAAGAGATTCTCACTTAAGCGTTTGTGTGTGTGTGTGTTTTTTATGTAATTATGAACACACATACATTTGTACTTTTTTTAAAGGAAATATGTACTATCTTTTTATGTTTTTGTGTTGTTTTATAATTGTTTTAATTGCATTATATTAAAGTTTATTGTTTATTTTAGTTTTCTAAATTTAGATTTTTATTTAATTGGTGTTTGTTTTGTAGATTATATTTTGTTCAATTTTGGTGTCATTTCCTGACATTTTTTATTACTTTTTTAATATCTTATTTTACCATATATTTTTTAAAGACTTTTTTCGTTGTTTAATTAAATATACTTTAATTTGGTAAATGATTTTTTTTCTAAATTATATTTTAAGGTTTAGCCTACCATATATTTTAATGTTTCATATTTTTTGGCGTGTTTTATTCAATTTATTAGAATATATATAATATACTTTAGACATATGGGAACTTATTGTAATTTAACAAACATTACATATATATACTTTTTTTTAAAAGAAAGTTTGTACTATTTTCAATATTTTTGTGTTGATTTTTATTTATTTAAGTGCATTGTATTAAAGTTTATTGTTGATTTTAGTTTTATATATTCAGTTTTTTTTTGAATTATCGTTTGTTTTGTAAATTATATTTTGTTGAATTTAATTTAGTGTCATTTTCAATTATGACATGTTTTTTTATTACTTTTTTAATATCTAGTTTTACCGTATATTTTCTTGAAAAAAAATTGTTTTGTAATTAAATGTATATTCTAGTTTTTAAAAAATTTATTTATAATTGAAATTCAGATGAAATGTTTTATTTACTTGTTTATTATACATGAAGAATGAATTTGTGATTCATAAGTTATGTGCTACTATTACTCTTTTTGCCAAAAGTAGTGTTTATAACATTTTGTATTTTTTTAAAGGTGAAATCCCCAAATACCCACCTTTTCAAACCAAATAACCAAAATACCCACCTGCGCATCGTTCCGCCCAAAATACCCATCAGATGCGCATTTCCAACATGCGTAGCATCTAACACGCATGTTGGACATGCGTGTACTACACAATTTTTCTTAAAAAGCAGGCCACGCATTTTAATCATGCGTGTTTCTGCAATACGCATATACAACATGCATGTTCTTTTTTTTTTTCTTCCCAAAATTAGCCCACGCATTGATGGCATGCGTGTAGTTCTTCTGTGAATTTATTTTAATATTTTTCTTCAATTAAAGAACGCAATGATAGAATGCGTATAATTCACTATTTGTGCAGGCAAATTGAATATTGAATTTGGAACAAAGCTTATAAAGTAAGTTTTGACAGACAGGACAATTCTTCTTTATGCAGGATTTAGAATACGCATAGTTTAAATGCGTAAGTGGAGTACGCATATTGAATTTGCGTACTTGGTGGGCAAAAAAGGCGGTTCCTCCCGCTGGTGGGCATTTTGGACAGTGGATTTCCAAAAGTAGTGTATTTTGATCATTCTTTCTTTTTTTTTAATGATAATAAATTAGTAATATGCATGTATTTTGTGCTTATATATATACAAGAACTACTACGGAAAGTATTTTAACTTATAATGATAATTAACTAAGTTGATAATGAATATTTTATTAATTTTATTTTTAGCTGGTTTTTAAAACCAATACTCTGCTCCAACTCGTTCGACCCATTTCTAATTTTTAATGAACTTACTTTTTTAGCCCTGACAACCCAGACGATCACCTAAATTCCTTACGCCAATTATTTATAGGATATAATTTGATAGTGTAAGAGGATCCCTAGACTCACCATCCCCAGATCTTGTTTTGTATATACTAGCCAATTAATCCGTGAATCACACGGTTATTTGTAAATTTTTCAATTATATTTTATTATTAAAATTTTAAGTTCTATATATATTTTTATTATTAAAATAAATTTTTATTTTTATAAATCTCATTTATTTAAATATTATCGTAATTATTTATTTTGAATTATTACTTTAAAATACATACGTATATATACAAATATTACATAAAAATTGTTTTTTTTTACTTTCATTTAGAAAAGCGAAAGTGTTTTCCAGATTTTGTGTAATTTTTTTACTATATAGCTTATTACTCGTGTGATGCACGAATGTTTTCTTTTTAATTTTTTTGTTTTATTACCATATTTTCATATATATTTTAATTAGTAGGAAAATAAATTATAGAAAAAATAAAATATTATATTACATGTTTGATAGTGTTTTTAACGATAGTATTTTAATTAATAATATGTTGTTGACGGGAATTGAATCTTAAACTCGTGAGGGTAATTTATAAAATAATATATTTGTTTAATAGATATATGTTGTTGGTGGGATTCGAACTTCGAACCTATAAGAGTATTTTAAATATTAGAAAAAAAATATTATTTTAGCATTAGATCTAATGGTTCTCATTTGTTTATCTTAAAATTTAAAAGTTATTATTGAGTATATAGAAAAAATGTACCAAACCAACAACCAAATATACTATAATTTAGTTATAATAGTATAGTAGAGATATCTATACTATTATATAAATTCCGAAACATTGAAAGTTTTGGTACCTGTTTTTTGGTACCTGTTTTTTGGTACCAGTTTTTTGGTACTTCGTGAATTTACTTATTTACCCTTTGTTAAAAAGAAAATAAATATATGATATTTATACTTTTAAAACACCTATAATAAATAATAACATAATACAATTAATGGTAATTAGTCGCTTGCCTTTTTTCACATTTAGTTTTAATTGAAGATATTACCTTTTATAAACACCTAAAAACATCAATGTATCTTCCAATCATAAATATTGAATTAAAACACGTTACATTTTTAATTTAAAACTAATCTTCATTAATATTTTCTTTTGAACTAAAACACGTTACCTTTTTAATTCAAAACTAATTTTACAATCATTAATATATACCCGAAAATATTGGTACCTGTTTTTTGGTACCTGTTTTTTGGTACCAGTTTTTTGGTACTTCGTGAATTTACTTATTTACCCTTTGTTAAAAAGAAAATAAATATATGATATTTATACTTTTAAAACACCTATAATAAATAATAACATAATACAATTAATGGTAATTAGTCGCTTGCCTTTTTTCACATTTAGTTTTAATTGAAGATATTACCTTTTATAAACACCTAAAAACATCAATGTATCTTCCAATCATAAATATTGAATTAAAACACGTTACATTTTTAATTTAAAACTAATCTTCATTAATATTTTCTTTTGAACTAAAACACGTTACCTTTTTAATTTAAAACTAATTTTACAATCATTAATATATACCCGAAAATATCACACCATATTTGTCAATTGTTAATAAAATATATTAAAAATCTGCATGTGTTGTTTATAATAACGAAATATTAGTATAATCCGTAAACATGAGTATATTAAAATAACATTAAATTAAAATTAATTAATAATTATATAATTGTCGAAACATTAAAAATTTTGGTACCTATTTTTTGATATATCGTGAATTTACTTATTTACCCTTCATTATAAAGAAAAATATATATGATATTTATACTATTAAAACACCAAAAATAAATAAAACATAATACAACTAAAGGTAATTAGTCGATTGCCTTTTTCACATTTACTTTTAGTTAAAGATATTACCTTTTATAAACACCTAAAAACCTCAATCATATCATATTTTCCAATCAATTCATATCTAGCAATAATTAACCAAAAATAAATAATAACATAATACAATTAAAGGTAATTAGTCGATTGCCTTTTTCACATTTACTTTTAGTTGAAGATATTACCTTTTATAAACACCTAAAAACCTCAATCATATCATATTTTCCAATCAAATCATATCTAGCAATAATTAATATATACTCAAAAACATCACATCATATCATATAATCAGTAACAAAATATAATAGAAATTCGTATTACGAATAATGACCATTAAATTTTTAGTAAAAAAATCAGAATCATTAGATCTAATTATTAAATATATTATATGATTAAATTAATTTACTAAAATTTCAAGTTTCAAATTTTATCAACGACATATTTATTTTAAAATTTTATAATATAAGTTTTAAACCATGCATATCATTAAATAATTTTATATTAAATTATTAAAATTAAAATTAAAATAAAATATTTTAAATAATGATTATATAAAAATATTATTATGACATAAAATAAAATTTATTACATATCAACAAAAATCCGTGCATCGCACGGGTTATAAGCTAGTATGTATAGATAATTTTGTTTGATCAAATCTTGGTCATTTCATGTGTTGTGTTCTATACTCTCAAAATAGTCAAATAAAATCAATAGATTGGTTTTAATTTTCATACAATTTTAATTGGTTATTTTATAATCTCATAAAAAGAAATGTATACTATTAATAATATTAGCTTATAACCTGTGTGACGCACGAACATCTTTTAAATATAATATAATATTTTTCAATATTAAAATTAAATTTTTATCTAATTTTCTAGTTCAATAATTATTTTAATTTTAATTTAATGAATAAATTACATATTGCAACCATTTGATTTTGTCGTATTGCATTTTGGGTTAACTTGCATTCCAATACTTTAAATCCTATTACAATTTTCATCCCTTTGACAGATTTCAGTTAAATTTGACTGTTACCGTTAGTCAATTTGAGGGTATTTTGGTCATTATAATAAATAATAATTTCAAAAAAATGAACAATTTGAATTATTTTTATTTTAAGATTTTATATTTATCAAAATTATGTTGGTAATTAACAAATTTTTCGAAATATAATTTGTAATATTTTGATTTTTCAAAAAAATTAAAATATATATTACTAATTTTTCGTAAATTAATATTTGAAATATAAACCATTTTATTACAATTTTTAAAGTATTCATTATAAAATATATAACAAATTTAAAATATTTTTAAATCTGTTTCGTATTTTTTTCATTTTTTCCCAATTTTAAAATTTTATTATTTTCTCTTTTAAATTTTTTTGTTTAAAATAGTAATAAATGACTAAAATGCGCTCATTTTGACTAACGGTAATGGTCAAATTTTAAAAAAAAACAGCAAAGGGATGAAAATTGGCAGGGAACTCAAAATTATAGGATCCAAAATGCATTTTAATCTAATTCAATATATAATATTCAAAAGCTCATGTATTGTTCAGAACTAATAATATAAATTTTTAACTCCGTGTGATGCACAAGCTTATTTTAAATATGATATTATTTTTTCTTGTAATAAAATTAAATTTTTATCTAATTATCTAATTTAATAATTATTTTTATTTTAATTTAATACATATTATTCAAAAGCTCATGCATTGTTTAGAACAAATAATATAAATTATTAACTTTAGTTTATTATTAACGAGATTCGAACCCTGAACATTCATTAAATCTAGCACAAATTGAACCATGAAAATCCTTAGAAATAGTTAACGGGATCGAATTCAATAGGTCAGGTGGAAATAATACCGCACAATTTTTTTAAAGAATTGATCAACAACGATTAACTACGTCGATACAGTTATCACCATTTAAATTTTTATACAAGTGATTTTCACTCAAACATCAATTTTATTAAAATAGACTTAAAATTTCTTTAAAAAAAAAATTAGACTTAAATTATTTAACTCCCGTGCCATCGCATAAACGACACGAACCAACCTCTAAAAAGAACGAGAAAATGACCAAAATAATATTATTTTGGTACCCTATTGCCCAAAATAACAATTGTCACGCAAACCGTCCTTTTTAACCATGGCTACACGCATACACAATATGCGTACACTGATAAGCCAAATCCTTTCATAAAAAACATTCCCTTAATTCAATCTTCACTAAATCCGCATAAAAGAAATGCGTGGTTGGTCTAGGGCCACGCAACTGGAGCAAGTGGAGTAGAAAAATAAAAAAAAATGCCAAGATATTATACGCATTCCAACAATGCATGTATGTGATAAAATAATCTCACAAATTCTCTTCTCGTTCATAGGTGGAGGCACTCGCCTCAAGTTTATTACAATACATCACAATTATTTATATAGCAAATCCCTAATTCTCAATAATGGAAATTAATACATTAAGAGAACTCTCCCTATTTATTAATAATACAATAAAGGCAATTCTCCATATTTTCTCAAAATAATATATATTAACATATATGTCAACATCCCCCTCAAACTCACGATACTCAATCGAGAGTTTGCCAAAATTAACAAAAAAATTGAATCATCAACTCCAATCAACATAATCACCGACTTGAATCAGTTTTCACGATGTAATCAGATCTTCATCCTCGTCTTCATCATCTTTGTTCTCTATCATCATTTTTATCATGAATGCCACCATTATTTTTCTCACAATTTGTTAGTTACAGAGGCATGCCTGTATACATCTAATAACAAGCCTAATTGTTTGTAATGCTTTGCATTACTTACATGACCTCTTAACTGAGGGAACCTCTAGTTGTAGAGTTTCTGTTTGTATTATACTTGTAATAGGCATCAAATCCTAGTTGTGTAACTGTACAAATATAGTCTAGAATAATGCTTGAAAGAAGTTCCATGGTTCATGCCTCAAGCAAGGAGTTAAAGACTACCAAATAATCACAGTTGGGATTTGAAGAAATGAAGAATTTGCCTAAGTACCAATTCGAGAAGTATATTTGTCTATTCGAGAAGTCCAGCATTCGAGAAGTCAGAGATTCGATATCTCTGAATACACTGTTCGATATCTCATTCGATATCTCAGGGATTCGATATGTCTACTACTCTATTCGAGAACTCAAGAAGTCAACAAGTCAAGATGGTATTCGAGTTCTCAAAGAGTCAACAAGTCAAAGTTCCATTCGATATCTCAAAGACTCTGAAAGCTATTCGACAACTCGAGGATTCGATAAGTCCAATGCTCTATTCGACAACTCAAGGAATCCTGGTGGAAAAGAGCTATTCGAGAAGTGGTTCGATATGTCACTGTAACAGTATTCGAGAACTCAGAGTTATCGATCAAGTCAATTCTAGTTCTCGAATCACTTACTTAGTCACTTCTCGAATACATTCTTGGAGACAAAATACTGAAGAAATTGTACAAGTCAGAAACCTGCAACAAGCCAATGCACTTTATGGACCACAATCTGTAACGTGCTCTGGAAAGCCTACAAGGAAGCTTGGAGAGATATAGAAGAGACAAGGAGCTAAAGAAGTGGATCTAAACAGGCTTTGCAAAGTCAAATCTGTAACCGTTTGGACTCTTACTCAAAAAGGATAGACAGACTAGAAAGTAATTTGTTTAGCTACCTTATTTGTAGTAAGCAGGCTGTATCCATGTTCTATAAGGACACAGCCTCACTTCATAACAAAAAAACTTGAGTGAGTCAAGTATCTCTCTGAGAAAAACGAAGCTGAGAATACTACCATTTGTATTCACAGATTGTAGCAACCTTTATCTAATATACATTAGATTAAAGTGATATTGTGTCTTGTGTTGTTTATTTATCCGCACCTTAATCTCTGCACACACAGGCACTTATCTGCTACACAGACTCAACCAAAGAAAAGTTCAAGAATCCATTCACCCCCCCTCTGTATTCTTTTACCGTGTTCAACACTCAACAAGTGGTATCAGAGCGGGCTGTTTATTCAAAAACAGAGAAATGATCATGAGTTCGAATACACCAAAGACTACAGGAACGGTGAAGGTCCCTAAGTTTGATAAAGAAAACTTCAACCTCTGGAAGATAAAGATGATGTTGTTCATCAAAGCCTCTCATCCCTTGTATCCTGAGATTCTCAAGAATGGTCCTTTTGTTCCACAACAAGAGATACCAGAGAAGACTGTTGGAACCATAACAATCCCTAGAGCTTATGAGGCCAAGGATCCATCAAAGTGGACAGAGTCAGAAAGGGAGAAGGTTGCTCTTGACAGCCACCTCATGTTGCTCATCATTGATTCCATGGATATGTCAATGTTTGCAAACATTGCATCATGCACGTCTGCTAAAGAGATGTGGGATCACATTGAGGTGTTGTGTGAAGGGACTGATGAGGTTAAGGAAAACAGGAAACAGATACTGGTCACACAGTATGAAGCTTTCATGGCACAGCCCAAGGAAAGCATCACTGAGATGTTTGAAAGGTTTCACAAGCTAGTTACTGAGTTGCAGATGAATGGAAAGGTTTACAGCACCAAGGAGTTAAATATGAAAATTCTGTTGTCTTCACCAAATCATCTGGAGCAAAGAGTCATTTCCCTAAGAGAGAGAGATTTGAACAAAGTCACCTATGATGTACTCTATGGAGTCCTAAAGACTCATGAACTTGAGTTGCTTCAGAAGAGGGCTATCCAAGCAAACCAAGGTAGGATGATAAACACATCATGTGCCTTGATTGTCAACAAATCCATCCTGGACCTAGAAGCATCTACAAGCCAACTAAGGATAGAGGAGGTGGCAGATGATGAAGAAACTGAAGCTGGGGTGAGTGAACCTGTTGAGGAAAAGGAGGAAGAAGAAGAGGAGTTTTACACTCTGGAAGAACTTGATGGGATGGAAAATACTTCATATGCTTTCATGGCCAGAAAATTTCCAAACATCAGATTTAAAAGAAATCAACCCTTCAAACCCAAAACTCAAAACCATTCAGCCAACAAGAACAAGGCACCTGTGAAACCAAACAGAAATAAGTTCAAAACCGGTTATGTGGATAGGTCATCTGTAAGGTGTTATAGATGCAATGACCTAGGGCATTTTGCCAGTGAATGCAAGAAGCCTAAAAAGAAGGATAGAGATTATCTTGAGCTAGAAGCTAAGTATGAGGCCCTTCTGAAAAAGCAGACACATGGTAAGGCCTACATAGCTGAAGGGAAGTGTTGGGATGATTCTGAGAGTGATGAAGAGGAACAAGAATTCTGCAATTATGCCTTGATGGCCAACTCCAAGGATGACTCATCTTCATCTGATTCTCAGGGCAAAGAAAGTGAGAAGAAGGTCATGTGGATTTTGGACAGTGGATGCTCAAATCATATGACTGGTGATATGGCCCTGCTATCACAGTATGAGGAAAAGGCTGGCCCAATGGTTGCTTTTGGAGATGACAGCATGGGTAACACATTGGGATATGGCAAGCTGAAAGTTGGAAATGTCATCATTGAAGATGTAGCACTAGTCAAGGGGCTCAAGCATAATCTGTTAAGTGTTGGTCAGTTTACTGATAGAGGATTCAAAGTGAATTTTGACAAAGATGAATGTTTGATCACCCACAAGAAGACTGGTGATTTTGCTCTATCTGGAGTAAGGAAGGGAAGCCTGTTTGTAGCCAATATGGACTCTGCAAACAAGGACAAAATTTGTTGCTTTTACTCAAAAGCATCAAATGAAGATTGTTGGCTGTGGCACAAGAAACTATCACACCTGAACTTTAAGGCCATTAATTCTCTAGTCAAAAGAGAGTTAGTGAGAGGCATGCCCACACTTGAATTCTGCCAAGAAGGAGTGTGTGAGGCTTGTCAAAAAGGAAAAATGAAGAGATCAAGCCACAAGTCAAAGACAGTGACATCTGTAACCAAGCCACTACAACTTATCCATATGGATTTGTTTTGGCCTGTTAACATAATGTCACTTGGAAGAAAGAAGTATGCCCTGGTAATGGTTGATGATTTTTCAAGGTATACATGGGTAGAATTTCTGGCATCAAAAGATGAGGCTCCACAAGTAATCATTGAGCATATAAAGAAAGTTGACAAGGAAGCAAAGGCAAACGATGCAAGTGTGATTGCATTGAGGAGTGATAATGGAACAGAGTTCAGAAATGCCACACTTGAAGCATTCTGCAAAGAGAATGGCATTTCTCAGCAATTCTCAGCTCCAAGGACTCCACAACAAAATGGAGTTGTTGAGAGAAAGAATAGAACTCTAATTGAGGCTGCTAGAACAATGTTACTTGATGCAAAAATGCCTACATGTTTTTGGGCTGAGGCTGTGAGCACTGCATGCTATATTCAGAACAGAACCCTCATCAACAAAAACACTGGAAAGACTCCTTACAACTTGATGACTGGAAAGAAGCCTACACTGAAGTATATTCATACTTTTGGAAGCAAATGCTTTGTACTTAAGGACAATTCTGAATATGTTGGAAAGTTTGATGCAAAAGCATTTGAAGGAATTTTTCTTGGCTATTCTATGGAAAGAACTGCATACAAGGTTTATGTCATCAATCAAAAGAAAGTTATGGAAAGCACAGATGTAACATTTGATGACAGCAAACTACCTGGACTAGAAGAAGCCAATGATGAAGACAAAGATCCATTGAAGTTTGATAATCTAGATGATTCTGATGAAGAGACTGAAACTGGAGTTGAAACTCAAGTTCAACAAACTCAAGTGAATAATGATACAAGAGAAGAATTTGTGCCAATCAATAGTGAAGAAACAAGCATCCAAGACACACCTGTGAGTAATGGCAACTTCACAGGGGGAGGAAATGAGGATGATCATGATGAGGATGATGAAGCAACATCAAGGATGAGAAATCAGGCTGAACACTCAAGGAAATGGGATAGATCACACACTGCAGAGCAAATCATTGGTGATCCTAATGCAGGAGTAAGGACTAGGAGAGCAACTCAAAATGAGTGCCTCTATGGATGTTTTCTATCACAAGGTGAGCCTAAGAAACTTGATGATGCATTGTTGGATCCAGATTGGATTATTGCCATGCAAGAGGAGCTGAATCAATTTGAAAGGAACAAAGTATGGGAACTTGTGCCTGCACCAAAGAATAGAACCATTGTTGGAACAAAATGGGTTCTGAAGAATAAGATGGATGAAGATGGTGTAATAATAAGAAACAAAGCAAGGCTGGTTGCAAAAGGATACTCTCAACAGGAAGGCATTGATTATGATGAGACATTTGCCCCTGTTGCTAGATTGGAAGCCATTAGAATATTCTTGGCATTTGCTGCTCATTCAAACTTTAAAGTTTATCAAATGGATGTCAAGAGTCCATTTCTAAATGGAGAGTTGGAAGAAGAGGTTTATGTGCAACAGCCACCTGGCTTTGAGGATCCACATTTCCCAGAATTTGTCTACAGATTGCTTAAAGCACTGTATGGACTTAAGCAAGCTCCAAGAGCATGGTATGATACTTTATCACAATTCCTTCTTGAAAATCAATTCACTCGAGGCACATTGGACAAGACATTGTTTTACAAGAAGCATGGTGATGATATGATCCTAGTTCAAATCTATGTGGATGATATCATTTTTGGTTCTACAAATGAGAAACTGTGTGAGAAATTCTCTAAACTCATGCAGAGCAGATATGAGATGAGTATGATGGGAGAGTTGACATTCTTTCTAGGGTTGCAAGTCAGTCAAAGGAAGGATGGTATCTTTATCAGTCAAACCAAGTACATCAAGGATTTATTGAAGAAGTTTGACTTGGAAGATTGTTCACCTGCCAAGACACCCATGGCCACTGCCACTAAATTGGATGAAGATGCTAAAGGCAAGAGAGTAGATATCTCAATCTACAGAGGCATGGTTGGTTCTCTACTCTACCTCACTGCAAGTAGGCCAGACATCATGTTTGCTACATGCTTGTGTGCAAGGTTTCAATCAAATCCAAAGGAATCACATTTGATTGCAATAAAAAGGATCTTTAGATATCTGAAGGGCACTCCTAACTTGGGATTATGGTATCCTAAGGACACAGGGTTCAATCTGGTTGGTTATTCTGATGCTGATTATGCTGGATGCAGAGTGGATAGGAAAAGCACCTCAGGAAGCTGCCAGTTTCTTGGACAAAGGTTAGTTTCTTGGTATAGCAAGAAGCAGCAATCTGTGTCAACTTCTACAGCTGAGGCTGAATACATAGCTGCTGGAAGTTGCTGTGCTCAAGTGCTTTGGATTAGAAATCAACTTAGAGATTATGGACTTGTGTTGGAAAGAATTCCAATCATGTGTGACAACACAAGTGCAATCTCTATAGTTGCCAATCCTGTCAATCATTCTAGAACAAAGCACATTGACATCAGATATCATTTCATAAGAGAACATGCAACTAATGGAACCATTGAGTTGCATTATGTCTCTACAGATAAACAACTAGCTGATATATTCACTAAGCCATTAGATGAAGCCACCTTCACAAGGTTGGTAAGTGAGATTGGAATGCTGAATTCTTCAGATTCTGGCTAAGTGAATACATCATCTAGATTGTTGCAGCAGTAAACACTTACTTTATCTAAATTCTCAATATTTTTGGAGTAAGTGTTGGCTGAAATATGATTTATAAATATTTCAAATCTGTTGCATATGTTGAAAATCATATTTTTATTAACTTAAAATTTCTATGAAATTTTGAGAAAATCACTATTTAATTTGCTAAGATATTCTTCAATGAATATGTCTGGTAAATTTTAAAAGATAGTGAAAATCAAATTTTTATGAGTGAAGGACATAGTTCGATAAGTCAGACTTCTCGAATGATTCACTATTCGACATCTCTAATAAGTCTCATTAGAGTACTCTTGAGTTCTCGAATAGAGTCTTTCTGAGATATCGAATAGAGGAATGATTGACTTCTCGAATATAGTAACTGAGTTCTCGAATGATTGAGTTCTCGAACACTATATTTGAGTTCTCGAATCATTTGAAAAGGCTGAATTCTCGCTGAATTTTAACCGATTTTGGATTTTTATCTAAAAATTTAATTCACTCATAAAAACACATTCTATTTAATTTAGAATTATTTCTAAGTTAGATAACTGCCAGCTGTGAGTTTCTATCTGCTTGAGTTATCGATTAAGCCATTCTTGACTTCTCGAATAGTTGTTTTCTACTTCTCGAATGCCTGACTTGTCGATACAAAACAGTCTGCTAATCGACAATTCAAGTACTTCATACTTATACAATCTCACATCTATTCGATTCATTTCATTCGATTTCTCAAGCATCTACACTCTCTAAACCCCTGAAACCCTAGCTACGAAAAGCCAAATTTCTTCTTCAACCTTCAATTTCTTTTCTCTCTTCTACACAAATGGCAACAGTAAAGTTCAACACCAACTTCATCGCTCTCACTAGCGATGTTGAAGCACCCAATGCAAATTTCAAGTGCTTTGTGAAATGGATGGCTGAGTCATATATCAAAGATGCACTCTCTGCCAACCCAACTCTGTATCTCGATATTCTGGAACAATTCTGGAGTACTACTATTGTGGAGGTTGTAGCCCTGGAAAACGCAATCACTTCATATCTCATCTACTGCAAGGTTCAAGATAAGGAAATCACTATCACTACTGCAGACATGAACCAAGCACTAGGACTACAACAAGAGTCATTTGACAGAATGGCCACTAACGCAGAATTGGAGGAATTCTTTGAGTTCATAAACTACTCAGATGGGATTAACCTTGGAAAGCTAAACAGAAAGAATCTGAGAAAGGAGTGGAGCTATGTGTTTGCAACTCTTCTCCAAGTCTTCACTGCCAGGAAATCAAGCTTTGATCAAATCAGTGCACCTGTGCAGCAAATTGGATATGCTTTGGCCTATGGAAAGAAGATAGATGTTGGCCAAATCATACTTCAAGAATTATATGGGAGACTTGGTAAGAACACAACCAAGAGAGGTACTGATATTTTCTTCCCTCGCTTTATTCAATCTGTACTTAATTATAAAAATGCCTCATTGATTGAATTGCCTGGGATTGATAAAAATAAAATAGGCTATCCTAAGTCCATGACCAAACTCATTTTTGGTAACTTGGAAACTAGGAATGATGTGGATGTAAGACTGAACATAACTCCCCATATGGAGAGTTTGTTTAAGACTTACCCCCACAACATGCCAACATTTGATGCAAAATCTAAGTTAGCACAGCCCAAGCAAGTAGAACAAAGTGCTAACCCAGGGCCTGCTAACCAACCCTCTCAACCAAACACTCTACCTCTTACTGAGCCAACTGCATCATCCTCTCAAAAGGGTGATGTTAGTAAAAAGAAGAGAAAGGAAGTAATGTCTGCACCTTTAAATATCTTGTCTGAAGCAGCATTAGCTGTTGAATTAGGTCTAGGAAGTGAGGAAACTGAGTTACCCTTACACAGAACAAAGAAGAAGAAAACTAAGACCACCTCTTCAGTCACACAAATGGCTGAAGTTGTAAAATCAGGGGCACACAGCTCACTAGGTGTATCCTCTCAACAGGGTGCACCTATAGAATCAAGCATTCTCCCCAATGCACCCTCTTGTATAGAGTCAGCACATGGGAGTGATAAGGCTGGCACAACACTGAGTGGAGAGCACATCACTTTTGAACCTCCCTCTATCTCTCAGGGGGAGTTGCCAAAATCTACTCTAAAACACACTTCTCTTCCAGAATCTAACTCTGAAATTTCTTTGGAACCTGCAACTCAGACAACTGAGATGCAAGGTATTGATCATCAAGAATTCTTTTCTCTTGATGAGCCAATAATTTCAAGTGACTTAGTGCATGACACTTTGTTCACCACTCAGAACCCACATTTAGATGGTGAGGGAATGCATGCTGAGGTATATCCTAATGACACCATCACAAACACAGAGGTTCCCCTAGTTTTTACTAGAGACTCTGTGCCTGTGTCCACTGCTGGTGTAATTCATCCCACTTCTGTGGTGACACCAGTAGTAGAGTCAATCCATCCGGTTACAGAAGTTGCATCTGTAACTGAGGAGACTAGCTTGCCTAGCTCTAGCTCTGACTTCATGTCAACATGGCTGAAGCCTGTGCAACATGACAGTGCTTCAGGATCAGGGTCTGTTCCACAACAATTGACGGTTGAAGCACTTCAAAGCTTAATTGTGGATCAGATTCCTGAGTTCACAAAGATTGCTCAGCACCTTCTCACTGCAGACATGCCCAATCCAGACTATGAGGCTATTCTGTTATGCCATAGGGATGATGTGGAAGTGCAGAAGTCAAAGATCATTGATGATGCTGAGAGAGATGGCAACATAGATGCCTGGTTGCAAGGAAAATATGATATTACTCTCGATGAAGCACTTCAATATCTCAGGGAGGAATACATCACTTCACTGGGCTCCAATGCAAAATCTCTGTCACCTGGTGAAGTGTATGAAGCTGTAAATGACTCCTACAAGGGTTTCCTCAAGGCTGCACACTATCTTGGCAAGGGAGTCAAAACTGAAGTCAACAGGGTGTGTGATAAGACAGCCACTTCAGTAGCAGAAGTCAAGAGGGCCTTTGATGCTAAATTTCCTCAATTGGACAGTGTGTTCAAGGACATCAAACACTGCAACTCTACCTGCACTCAGGTGGACAATGGGCTGGCTGTGCTAAAAGATGCTGTCACAGGTCTGGGGCATCAATTTCAGAATCTATCTGACCAGACTACAGATGCCAATGCCATGCTGAGGATAATGTTCAAGAATCTCTATGGAGATAGGCTAGTGACTGATGTTCCTGTGCATGAATTGTCTAAATATGAAGTGAAGAGGCTGCAGGATCAATCTTTATCTGGTTTTAAGGCCAATGAGCTATTCACTAAGGTCAACACTCTTGAGCAGGAGGTAGCTACTCTCACCAAGACCAATGCTCATCTCACAGACAAGGTTGCATTGCTAAATGATCAGTTGGACACTCAAGCATCCACCACAGCTGATGTCCTTCTGCATCAACAAACTATGTTAGCTGCAATGATGAAGCATATGGGTCTCCCTCTACCTGATGAATCTTCAATCCCAAAGGACATTTCTACAGCCTCTGTGCCTGACAACAAGCTTAAGGGGGAGAAGAAGGCTAGGAGGAACTCAAATTCAAAGGGGGAGACAAAGGGAGAGAAAGGCATAATAATCAAAGAGGGTGGTCAACAAAGGGCTTCTAAGTCTCTAGCAAATGTGCCTGGCAAGGGAAAAGCCAAAGTAGATGAGCCTCCATCTAACTTGTCAGTTGTCACCTTACCAACTGTGCACATCACTACTCCTGGAGGACAAAAGCAATCCATAACTACCACAGTGGTTGCAGGGAGTATGCCATCTGACAAACCTCCAATCTCTATATCTGAGAGTGCCAAGCCTGTAGAAGTCAAAGTTGTTACTGAGGCCAAGCTACAAGAAGTTGCTAACTCCAATGACTATCATGATAAAGCCTTCTTGGAGTTTCTGAAAGCCATAAGGGAACAGGTTGGTGACACTCAGTTTTATCTGAGGGAGGTGAAGAAGCAGATAGACTACATCACTGTCATCCCCAAGAAAGTCAACAATTTATGGGTCAAGGAGATAGTGATGGTTTCCAAACTAAAGATATGGCATCTAACATACCAGACTCTACAAGACCTAAAGCACTCAGAGATAGATGCCATACTTGAGATCATTGAGAAGAAAAATGAGAACAGCAAGAGTCTGTTTGATGATTTGAGGAATGGTCAACCTACAAGGCTACCAGAAGTGATCAAGAAGCCATGGACAATTATTTATCAGTCTGGTACCAGAATTGAAGATATCAAGCAATTGGTCATTCCTCATGATCTCACCTCCAGAAATCACAGACTGATCATTGCTATCATTGATCAATTACAGAAGAAGGTTGGAGCCAGAAATGCTGAAGAAATTGAGGCATTGCATATCCTCAGAACCTATATTGCAACTGGTGAAATTCCAGAGATGGCTCAACCTAGGAGAAATAAGGATGATGATTCTGAAGACAAAGGTGATGGGAGGAGAAGACATCACAGGAGAGATAAGGGTGATGAAGATAAGAAGAAAAAGGGGGACAAGGATGGAAAGGATGATGATGACCAGGGTAAAACATATGTGAGAAAGAGTGGAAGACAGCAAGCCTTAGGCACTGCTAGCAGTAATCTCACCACAACACAAGACTCTAAGTCTAGGGTGAATACTGTTAGTAGTGACCTAGCAAAATCTACATCTATGGCTTCTGCAACTGTCTTACCATCTCAAGAAAAGAAGAAGATTCAAGTCAAGAAACCATGTGTAAGTTTCAGAAAGCAATCTGCTAATGGAATACTACTATGGTCTACCAACCAAGGTCAAAGATTTCTGCCAAGCAACCATGTCAAGAGGATAAAGTTTAAACATACTGCAAGGAGAGTGAAGCTATCCAAATCTAGAGCCCTAACAATCATTCCAGGATTAAAGCTCCAGCCACTTGATGAAGACTTTGATGAAGAGCAACTGCTATTTCTACGAGCTCAAAAGATATGCTATGCTGCAATTGTGAATGATCACCTTGTAATCAAGTACACTGATGGGAAAGAAATGAAATTCAAACAAGGGGGTTGTCAACATTGGGGTAAATTGTATGAGATAGAAAGAATCATTGCATTGCTGGATTCTAAGGACAAGGTGGAGAAAGTATGGAAGCTGGAATTGATTGACTTTGTGAAAATGAAGAAAGACTATGCTGAGAAGATAAGGAAGGGCTGCTATGAGAAATGGTTAGAAAGGGAGAAAGAAATTGATAGACTGGAGATTGAAGCAGAAAAGCTAAGGGCAAAGGGATTGTGTAGAGTTCAGTTTGATCCCTATGTGGTGAAGTATAGGAGGAGAAATGGAGATAATGTCAATATAAGAATGAACCTACTCAGTCACTATCCTGCCAACATTCTGAAGCCAGTGCTTGAAGATTTCAAAAACTCTATTATGATTGAAGAATTGGATGCTATGACAGAAATCATGAGAGCAGTAGATGAGATTGCAAGAAAGGAGAAAGAAAGGAAACAGAAAGCATATGATGATCTACAAGCCAAGGCAATGGAGATGCAATCAAAAGAAAACGGCTAGTACCTCATCATACTGTGAGAAGTATTTATCTTGTAATTTCATTTATGTGTTCAATCAAATCACATACCTGTACTTTTAAAAGTTTTATCTTTAATGTATGTTAGGCTTGTTATCAGACATGAAATTGTGACTAAGGGTCTCACTCACAATTTGGGGGAGATTGTTAGTTACAGAGGCATGCCTGTATACATCTAATAACAAGCCTAATTGTTTGTAATGCTTTGCATTACTTACATGACCTCTTAACTGAGGGAACCTCTAGTTGTAGAGTTTCTGTTTGTATTGTACTTGTAATAGGCATCAAATCCTAGTTGTGTAACTGTACAAATATAGTCTAGAATAATGCTTGAAAGAAGTTCCATGGTTCATGCCTCAAGCAAGGAGTTAAAGACTACCAAATAATCACAGTTGGGATTTGAAGAAATGAAGAATTTGCCTAAGTACCAATTCGAGAAGTATATTTGTCTATTCGAGAAGTCCAGCATTCGAGAAGTCAGAGATTCGATATCTCAAGACACTATTCGATATCTCTGAATACACTGTTCGATATCTCATTCGATATCTCAGGGATTCGATATGTCTACTACTCTATTCGAGAACTCAAGAAGTCAACAAGTCAAGATGGTATTCGAGTTCTCAAAGAGTCAACAAGTCAAAGTTCCATTCGATATCTCAAAGACTCTGAAAGCTATTCGACAACTCGAGGATTCGATAAGTCCAATGCTCTATTCGACAACTCAAGGAATCTTGGTGGAAAAGAGCTATTCGAGAAGTGGTTCGATATGTCACTGTAACAGTATTCGAGAACTCAGAGTTATCGATCAAGTCAATTCTAGTTCTCGAATCACTTACTTAGTCACTTCTCGAATACATTCTTGGAGACAAAATACTGAAGAAATTGTACAAGTCAGAAACCTGCAACAAGCCAATGCACTTTATGGACCACAATCTGTAACGTGCTCTGGAAAGCCTACAAGGAAGCTTGGAGAGATATAGAAGAGACAAGGAGCTAAAGAAGTGGATCTAAACAGGCTTTGCAAAGTCAAATCTGTAACCGTTTGGACTCTTACTCAAAAAGGATAGACAGACTAGAAAGTAATTTGTTTAGCTACCTTATTTGTAGTAAGCAGGCTGTATCCATGTTCTATAAGGACACAGCCTCACTTCATAACAAAAAAACTTGAGTGAGTCAAGTATCTCTCTGAGAAAAACGAAGCTGAGAATACTACCATTTGTATTCACAGATTGTAGCAACCTTTATCTAATATACATTAGATTAAAGTGATATTGTGTCTTGTGTTGTTTATTTATCCGCACCTTAATCTCTGCACACACAGGCACTTATCTGCTACACAGACTCAACCAAAGAAAAGTTCAAGAATCCATTCACCCCCCCCCTCTGTATTCTTTTACCGTGTTCAACACTCAACACAATTCTTCTCGGAATTCCCTATTTTATCATCGTTGGTTGACACAGTCTCTTCCACAAATCCATCATATCGTCATGCTTCGCTTATCATCATTTTCTTTCTCATAATTTTTCTTTCTTTCATACCCAAGAACTCTCACAATATTTTTTTCCCACGGTCTCCCACATATTTTTTTTCTCGCCCCCACAAACTCTTGTAGGAGTTTTTTTTTTCTCAAATCCACGAACTCTCGTATATTTTTTCCTTCTCACACCCACGAACTCTCGTAGGGTTTTTTTTTCTCACCACCGGCTCTTGATAACATGATAAATATACTCTCAAGGTTATCTTCTCATTCACAAGTGGAGACACTCGCCTCAAGTTTAATACAATACATCACAATTATTTATATAGCAAATCCCTAATTCTCAATAATGGAAATTAATACCTTAAGAGAACTCTCCCTATTTACTAATAATACAATAAAGGCAATTCTCCATATTTTCTCATAATAATATATATTAACATATATGTCAACAGTATGTCTCTTTTCTGATTGAATACACATTTGTATAATGCATGTACCTTCTTTTCTGACAGGCCCCACATCACACATATGCGAATACTAACTAAAAATTAAAAAAAGGTATACGCATATACTAAATGCGTATGTAAATGGTTAAAACGGGCAACTTTCCCGACATCAGGTATTTTGGACAAAGTTTATTAAAAAAATGTTAAAAAAGACGTTCACCCAAAAATAACGCAGGTCGTACAAGCAAGTATGAATAAACACCCAACACAAGACAAAAATAAGCAATTAACAAAACCACAACAAACAAGCGTATAAAGTTGTCCTTTCTAATCCTTACTCAAAATTATTGCATTTTTTTGCCAACAATAAATAGACAATTTTAACTTTTTGATAAATTCGTAATCAGTGACCGTAAAAATCATGGTAAGATACGAAGTATATATATTTTTCTATTAACATCCATAATGTAAATAAAATAAATAACGTAGAATTTACTTTTATACATGAACAAATTAAATGTGTGACCAACTCGATTAATCAAGCCGACCCTTTTTTCATCGATTAAATCAATAAAAAAATGTTTTTTTTATGTTGGAATAAATTAATATTATAACCAAAACATTCTTATACTATTATTATTCAATTAATCATGCGTATATGTTATGAGACGGGAGACTATGTTTAAGAACAGGTAAAGGACAAAAATAACAGATGGTAGGTTGTTACACGAATACCTACCGCGCTGAATAATGGCCAATTATATCGAGCTGTTACGCATTTTTCAACATAGTAATAGCTGTTACACATTTATGAGGAGTGTAATACATATACTATTTCAAAAAATCCTATTACGCATTTAAGAAGAATGTAACTAATATCTATTACGCATTATGTTTTTGGGTAACTATATTATTACGCATTTTCTAATAGCATAATAAATATATTTCATTTTTATATATAAATAATAACATATTTTTATAAATAATATTTCTAAACCCCAAAATGGAAAAGTTGAACCCCAAAGGTTAATCGTTGAACCCCTAATGGAATACAGATAAATTTTAAAATTATAAAATTGAATCCGACGCCCTGATTTTTAAACGATAACGCGTTTAAAAATCAGGATAAGTTAGGGTTTAGGGTCCTAAATCCTAAACCCTAAGTCCGTATACGGTTTATTCGTCATTCCGAATATTTCAAAAACCCGAAATGGAAAAGTTGAATCCCAAGAGTTAATTGTTGAACCCGTAAGTGAAAAGATAAATGTAAAAATTTTAATTAAAAAAATTAATATTTTTAAACCCCAAATATTGGAACCCGCTGAATCCCGAATGGAAACTATTTAACCCCAAATATTAAGCTATTACGCATTTCATGTTTGGGTATTAAGGTGTTACGCATTTAGCATATGGGTAAGTTTTTTTTTTTTTTTTTTAAGTTATGCATTCCTTGAATGCGTAATATGTGTTTTTTTTTATTAAGCCTCTGCCATATGCGTAACAGGTTGGCATAATTGGCCACCTCTTACGTGCTCAGGTAATTTGGTAAAATATACAGAATTCTGCGGTAGAAATGTCATTCTTTCTTTAAGAACGTTAATTACTTATATTTAATATTTACAAATTTTTATTTTAAGAATTATGTTGACACTGTAATTTGGTATAAAAAAAGTAAGAGACCTTCAAGGAGTTGATTTTTGATATATATTTTAAATAAATTCTCATTTGCTGAGCATTGAGTAAGGGTTTTATAAAACGGGCATCGACTTTGAAAACAATTACATGTGCATATTTATTATAAGATTTAATATAAGAGTATTAGAATATGTGAATATCACTTTAAACATGTGTCCATGAATTTAATTTTAATATTACATACAAAATAGTTCTTCTCAGAAAAATTAATTAAATGTAGAGATATGGGTGACGGATCACTACAAATAACATGAAGTATGTGATGTGCTAGAAATAAAGATTTTAAATTGCAAGTGCACAATTTCATCATTTTAATACTTGAGATATCGATCCACATAGACTAATTTTTTCGCAAACCTTAAAATTTAATTTAATCGGACTAGAATAAGAGAAATTGCCCAAACTACACCACTTTTGGAGCCCTAACTGCCCGAAATGCCCATATGCGGGAAGCTCCGCCCAAATTGACCACGGACTACGCATGACAAGCTTGCGCATTACTGGATACGCATTCCATACTTGCGCATTACGTGTCACGCATTTCAGAAATGCGTGATCACGTCATCCCACGTCATTTTCTGAGAAATATAATCGGCGTCTCCGGCGACCTCTAATCGCCACTCCCTTTCGTTTCCCCCGTCCATCATATTTCGGCATCCTCCACACCAATTAATGACATGAAATCGAAGCCCACACCTCACTCTCCATTCCCCCAACTTGATTTGTTGAATTCTGGTCCCGTAGGGGCATGTACGACGAAATCGGAAAATGATATCGGGAAAATGGGTTGGTTTTGGGGTTTCTAATCCGGCTAAACATATGAAAATCTAATGGTACATCCGTGTAGAGGAGAAGAAGACGAACAATTTAGTGTATGGTATGGTAGTGAACAATTGCTGGAAAGGAAAGAACGAAATGATCGAAAAAATGAACAAAAATCGCCTCCAGCGACGTCTCTGTCTCTCGTCTGTGAAGACGATGAACAGTGATTGAGATACGCATTTCTTAGATGCGTATCCGTAGATGCGCATTTAAGAAATGCGTATCCTAGCACTACGTCAAATTTTGGCTTCCGTCACATCAAATATGTGTGGCTAAGCACTTTCCGTCACATTTTAATTTTTCAGCAAAGTGTGACCTAAGGTCTCGTCATTTTACGCTCCCCTACGGCCACACCCCAGCTGTGTGGCTGTAACTCAAAACAGAGTGACTAAAGCATACCACCAATTGGGTCTGACAGCCCCATTTTAAGCTCAAAAGTGTGACTAAATACCAGCTTGCAACCACAGGATGCGTAGTGGCTAAAGAGAGTTAATAACGTGGCTAAATACCAACATTCATCAAAGGCTTAGTTTTGGTCACACTATTTATTGGTAAATCGTGGCAAAAAGATTTGGTATGGCCACATTATATAATTTTTGTGTGATCGTTTCTATGTTATATAGACATTAAATAACTGATTTTAGTCACTAATAATTATAGTAACTATAGTTCTGGCTAAAACCAATTTTTTTAGAATTTTTGTAATATATAGTGTGGCTAAAGTATAGTAATAGCCACACACACTTAACTAAATTATACAGGGTTTTATTTGTATTATAAATGATCGATAATAAATAATAATACCAAAATGCCAAAATTGAAACACAATGGTATATTCTAAAATTCAAACACTTTTAGCCATACATAAATCAATTCACATCTACATAAAAATTATGTCCCATACAAACTTATTGAATTGTTGAAGGAAAAAAATCAATTGCTTCTTGTACAACAGAGGCAAGTACTTTGGCAATCATCACAACTGGCTCTTCTTCCTGGTCAGACGCAGATGATTTTCTTTGATCAGATACTTGACCTTGCTCACTTGCATTTGAAGAAGCGGTTTCGGATTTGTTTACAGCTAGCATCCTTTTCATCAGCTTCAGGAGATGCAGATGATGAAAAACAGTAGTAACTCAGTTGACAAATAGCAACAAACTGCTTCTTCAATTACTACAAAGTTGAAACGACAAAAATCATTCAAATTTAAACTTTCTTACTTGGACAGAGGCTATCTCACTGCGCAACGAAGCTATAGTAGGTGGTAGTTGCCCAAATGGTAACTACTATTTGCTACACCTGGGCTTGAGAAGATGAAACAGAACAAGGTATGCTTACAGATGCTTTGTCATAGGTACTAAGCCCTACCCCAACAGAAACAACCAGAAGACCTTGAAATATTTTACAAGACAAGCAAAGAACTAGGCTTGTAAGTTTTGACTTGCAAATACCATAGTTACCTCAAAGCACTTTTCATGCATTTACATTTAACGTATGATAAAAAGAAAGAAATGTCAAGCACGTAAAAGAGTACCTCTTTTGAGTAACCTGACATTCCTATAAGTTGCGAATCCCTCACATCTCTATACACATCTTCAGGAATAATTTGTTTCTGTAATGGAAAGCTGAAATGTGTTAGCAAGCATCTGTAATGGAGCAATTTTGTTGACGCACACTTTCTCTTGTTCTGCTATCAAACTCTTTTCCTTCTTTCCTGAAATCCAAAATATAAAATTAAGTGATTTTAGTTGTTAACATAAAGTCAGGGGTGCCAAAGTCTTGATTCACCTGCCAAGTCTTGATT
The DNA here is from genome assembly GCA_037693485.1 of Kitagawia praeruptora. NCBI lineage: Eukaryota > Viridiplantae > Streptophyta > Magnoliopsida > Apiales > Apiaceae > Kitagawia > Kitagawia praeruptora. The sequence continues at coordinate 135,660,803 of CM075351.1, read as the reverse complement.
CAGAGACCATTTGTAGTCCCTCGAAGAAAATGCATTTGCAGTCCCTCAAAAAAATGAATCAATGGACTTCAATTAGAGATGAAAAATGAATCAATGGACTTCATTTGTACGATCTAGATTCACTAAATAATTTTTTTGAAGGTTTTTTTCGACGATCGAACCGTACGGATGTTATTAAACACTCATTTTAGCGTCGGGAAAAAATAATCGAAAAATAAAAAGGCCTGGTTGTACGCGATCTTAACAAAAAAATAATCGAAAAATAAAAAGGCCGAATAAACTTGTAAAAATCATAATAAATTCATTTTTGATCCCAAAATCATTTTAAAAATATGGGGATAAAGCTAATTTTGATATCTTGATTTTAAAATCAAAATTTCGATTTTAGAATATTCTTTTATTTAAATATCGAATTAATAAATGATTTAAAGTTGATTTTCAAAAAGTAAATTAAATAAAAAATATATTATACCAAATATTTCCCGCCTTAATCAGAAGTTCCCCCCTTTACACTAAATGTTTTCCCCCTTAACAATTATACCCTAAATCACATCTCTCTCTCTCTCTCTCTCGACTGAATCTCAAACACACACAATTCAATCCTTTTTTTTGGTTCTAGATTTGATTGAAACAAAGCCCCAGAAGCTAAAAGTTAAGATGAGCGGAGGCACTGTTCAGATCAATTGGCCTGTGTTAACCCTAGGTTTTCACCCTCTTTCCGGCGAAGATGATATCCGGCAATTAGTACCTGTATGTCTCCTCTCTCTCCCCCTCCCCCTCTCTCTCTAAATCTATTAAGTCTTGCATTTTTTGAAAAGATGCGTACCTATTGAGATGTATTTCATTAGTCTTGCGTGTATTCATTGGGAATATGTGTTTGAGAATGTGTCTATTGAAACTCATAGAGTTTATTGCGTCTATTAGGAATCTAAGAGACTAAAACTGCATGCAATTATGACATTCTCAGTTAATAGCGTTGTTTCATATGCCTTACAACTCTTATATTTAAACCATCCCTGGTTAATCCTCTTTCTCATCCTCTCAAACATTCTTAATTTTATCTTTTTAATATCAAACCCCCGTCTATCAAATGATGCCCTTCAACGATCTCGCAAAACGTATTGAAAATATAGTGTTCAACTACGAAAACTTCATGATCGTAGTGGAAGGTGCAAGCTTTCCAGTGGACGATGTTCCACAGAATATCAGCTCTGAGTTCTCCTATGATCAGCAAATCAAGTGGATGTTTCTGATGATGTAGTTCGAGCTAGACAAGGACAGGAGGGGGGAAAATCGTTCTTAGAATTTTGTTATTATTTCTTTGTAATTTTTGTTTAATTTCCAATGTTATGCAAGTGTTATGACATAAGAAACATGGTGTATGATTTGATGCAAGTGTATGTCTTTAATGAATGGAAGTAGTTGATTAATTCTGTTTAGTGCATGCTATATTGAGACAGCGGTTTCTTATTTATGCTAATTATTACTTAGTTGGAGAATTGGTGATTGAGTATTCGGTCAAGACAATTGTTGTTGTTCTGTGTTCTTCAATTAATTGTAAGGTCGTTCCATGTGATTGAAGTAATTTTGCAATAGGTGCCATGGTAATTGCTGACCGTGGATTAATTCTCCTAAATTATATCGTCTATGCCTATGAATTGTTAATTCTCCTAAATTATATCGTATATGACTCTATCCTAATTCAAATAGTATGACTATGACCTCATGTTAGTGATCTATTTTAGAATGAAAAACAATTTAAGTTGTGTGTATGTGACTCGATGCACCTTATAATAAAAATAACCATGAGTCTGTTAATGTATCCAGGGATAATGGAATGCGGAAGGCTTTGTCATGCAACTATCAGCAGGTAGTATTTTGTCTGCTAAATGGTGAAAGATCAGATTTTTAGCATGAAGCACCAGCTAACATCTGGTCCAGTGTGTGCATAGATGCTAACTATACTGATTAACTTCATAATTCTTGAGTGAACGGCCTCTCTTTTTTCTACAGAGATGTATGGCACAAATGCTTCTACTTGATGGGCTGGTGTCTTAATTTCTGTCTTCCTTCTTAGAACTGTTATAAAAGTTTGCAAAATTGTGGCTTATGCTGTGTATTTCTTCATTTTTTGGGTGTTGATATATAAATAAATCATTATAGCTAATATTTCAGTAAAACTTGTTGGCAGCCCAATGTTGGATGCTGTTTTACACAATGTTCCACTGGACAAGGAGATGGTGCATTGGTTGAAGCACAGACCTTCAATTTTTCATGCCAGATGAGATAGGTAGTTTAAGCAGAAGCAGGGAGAGAGATGGTTTGCAAGGAGAGTTTGAGAGAGGGGGTCTGAGAGATGGAGACAGGGGAGGGAGAGTGCAGAGGATGGAGGATAACAGAGGCACTGCACAACGTGTTCCCACTCATTCTACACAACACGTTCATGGTGAATCTGAACAAGGCACTGGACATATTAAATTTTAATGAATTTTTGCAGCAGAGTGATTGAGGAAATATTGGTATTGTGTAGATATGGCCAAGGAAGGCACATAGGGCTATAATATTATTAAGGCAGCTATTAGCCCAATTTTGAACATGTATTATGTAATGAAATATTATTATAAAAGAGAAGATTTTTGCTATCTTGTTTTTTTTAATAAATATATGAAAAAGCACAGGTTTAGAAAAAAAAACATATATGTGTGATTTATTTTGCCACACAGAAATGTAATAATGTGACATTAGAAAAGAGGATCTTGAAAACAGATACTCTGTTTCAAGAGGGTACTCCTGAAAACAAAGGACCTACTTTTTAGTCACATATATTATGTAGTGACCATAGGTTATTTCCCATTTAGCCACATCACCGAAAATGATTGTGGCCGTTAAGTAACATTTAGACACAGCAAAGAAGCGTCGCTAGTTATTGTCACACTTCTATCTCTCAAGTATGACTATAAATTTTGAAATTGGTCAAAGTCAACAAAAAACCATGCAATTTTATCTCTCAATTGTCACACTTTTTTTAAATTGTGACTAAATCTTCCAAAAAATGTGTTTTCGGTCACTCAAAAAATAATTGTGTGGCTAAAATTTGGGACGATGACCTTTAGCCACTCATTTGTTTCAAAGTGTCACAGCCCTTACTGTACAAAAGAGTGACGAAAGCCCAAATTTGACGTAGTGTATTATATATGTGAACTCCTCTTTCATTTTTGTAAAGACCATGCATGTGAGACATGCGTATACTCTGTACGCATGTGAGACATGCGTGGTCAGTGGGTAAAAAGGGCGGTTCTTTCCGCCGGTGGGTATTTTGGGCAGTTGGAATTAAAATGTGGGTATTTTGGTTTTTCACCCCTAGAACAATTGGGTTTTGGAAAATGCGATTTTATACTATTTAATTACAAAAAGATGATTTAATCTATTTATTTAAGAAAATTAAATTTATTCTAACAAAAGCTGAATTTTCATTTTCACCATTTAAATTAAAATTTACAGAAAATTTTAATAAAAATTCGAGAGAAATTACTCATAAAAATGACTAGCCAAAAACACATCCAACGCAAGAATTTCAATTTAACTCGTAAGTAAACGCTACGAAGATTAATTCAAACGAACCAAAATTAATAAACAATGCAACTCAAAAACTGCGAATTAAAACTACACCCAGTCAACTCAGCACCACCCACAGTAACTGAGTCGAACTCCACAAGCAACTCGACAGGCAAAGCAATAGCAAAAATTCGGAAACAAAACTGCGAACAACTTAGAATCCAGAAAATGAACTACACTACAGCAACTCGGACTCATTGACGACTCAGTGGCAACTCGCAACTCAGAAACCAGTCGAATCAAAAGATAAACCGGGGAACTCAGAAACAAACAGCAAGACAACAAACTACAAATTAGAACAAAACACGACCTATAACTCAGCAAACAACTCAGTACACAAATCGACATAGCAACAAAACAGGAATCCAACGAAACAAGACTCAAATTAAGAAAGCAAAACTTGACCCAGCCATAAACTCAACTCGGCAGTCACAAAATCAACAAACAAAACCAACACAGCAACATTAACTCGCAAATCAACTATATGTAAAACCAATTCCATAAATCAGCAAATTCGAACATCAACACTACACTCAGTACAGAACAGAACTGCAAATAAACTCAGCAAAACTAGAAAATCAGCGAATAAACTCGGTAAAATTTGGAATAAAAATGAAAAGGGGGGTTTGTGTTGTGCGATTTTAAGCGAGAACGGAGGAGTTGTTTTGTTTTGATCGAAGAAAAAAAAATAAAAATAAGGGAATGGGTTTGATTTGTGTAGAAAAAAAAACAGGGCTGTGATGTGTTTGTAATGAAGAAGATGGGTGTGACTGATTTGCAGAGAAGGGAAACCGAGACATAGTAAAACAGAGGAGATAATAAAGCTTCAAATTAAGAATTTAAAACAGGTAATAGAATTGCTTAAAATTAAAGAAACAAATATTTTGGTGTTTTTTTATTTCTTACACTAACACATAAAACAAGAAAATTAGATATACAATTAAAATTTATGAAACCCACAATAAAATTGAGATTTAAAGGGGCATAATTACGATTATTAACTAAGAACAAGAAAATAAAAATCGTTACTTTCAATCCCAAGTGGTTAGCATTTCGCTACTTTATCCACAAAACGAATTTACGAAAATAACAAAGCAAGGTAACATAAAAGAGAGAGCAAGACAAAAAATTAAAGGAAATGAAACTTTGCATTAATAAAAAGAGGAGTGTTTACAAAATTTAGAACTACAAAACAAGAAATGAAATCTACCCTAAAACTACACTAAAAATCTAGGTTTTTCAATACAAGGGAGGTGAGGGGGTATTTATAGGACAAGAATTAGGGTTGAGGGGTGTGTTGGGTAAATCTTAGCCATACACATTCTAAATATGGTGGACAAATCCTAGCCATCTATTTGTTTCCTTCCCCCTTAAGCTTTGATGAGTGGATCTTGGTCATACACTTAATTAGTGTGTTGGGATGATCTCCACCTTCCACATGTCTTCAAAGATTCCTTTTCCACCAAGCTCCTAATACTTTTTCCTCTTTTCATTTAAGTCCCTTTTCTTCCTCTTTTTCCCTTCCTTGCACTTTATTTCTTTATTTTGTCATTTATTTATTTATTCACGAATTTACTGAAATGCAACAAAATAATTTTTTAAAATACGAGTTCAAGCAATAAATAGGTAATAAAAATATACAAAAATATGCACTTATCAGTATGACTTGCAATATACATTTGAATTCTGCTTTTTTCATCATACAACCAAATATATCGACAAGTTAAGTGAATCACACATCTAATCACATTTACATTTTACTTCTTTACATCATACAATCAATTTACTAACAAATTAAGTAATCACGTCTTTCATAATGTTATCAAAAATAAAAAAAATCATAAATAATATTTTTATTTATCCAATGTCAAATTTTGCAAATGTCTGTCAATATTGGATTTCAAAAGCATTTTTTACGTGATAAAATAGGTGTCGTCAATATCTTCGAAATTATTATTATTAATATCTAAGATGTTAGGCCGAATACACAATATATATAATCAAGTACTGTATGAGTAAATAACAAGAACACACGTTTTAGTACTTAAAACTGTTTGGAATTAATAATTCCTCTCTCAGTGATGTAAAATATCACAGAGAGCTGCTTAGGTTACAATGAATGATATTCGTTCACGATGGATACCCTTCTAGGGTTAACCTAACTGTATTTATAAGATATACAGCTACGTACAATCGTTAATTGATTCTCCTAAAATTAAGCTATACAATTGATATCAATTACGATTGCTACACGTCTCCTAAGTCAACTCAATCTCTTTGACATCTATCCAATCTTCAAAGATATTGCTTCCATATTTATCTCAAATTAATCTTTAATCTCTGTTGACTTGTAGACGCTTCCAGTAGACAAACTTTAGCAAACTCTGTTGCTCTCCTAGCTAGCAGTGTTTGCGCTTCCTTCTGTCAGCCAGTAGTGTTTACACTTCCTTCTATCAGCGTTTGCGCTTCCAGCTATCAGTGAATACTCAAACTCTGCTACGACTGCTTTCATTAACAAGTTAAACTCTTTTTACCTGTAATACTTAAACACTGACATTAAATCACATCAATTATATCTAACAATCTCCCCCAACTTGTTCATTAGAAAAATGTACAAGTTCACAGTAATTGATGATGTCAAAACAATCAAATAAAAACACAGTGTTTAACATATAACCAGAGTTTAATCTTGACTAAACAAAATCTACAGAAAATTCAAATTACTTACAAATTCTGTCTACCTAACCTCCTCAAGATCTGGAGTTGTTCTGAGATAATCTATCAACAGTCTTCTCTCAGCATTTTCAAGCTCTCTTTCCATGACTTCCTTGATCTCTTTTAACTCTGGATCACTCTCATCAGTTTGATAGATAGCAGCTCTTAGATCGTAGATTTTATTTCTCCTCATTTCATTACCCAGTCTTATGAACTTGACTTCCTCTGATTGAGAATTAAAATCAAGAACTGTAATACCCAGATCAGTCTTTAATTTAGCAGTTCCTTTCTTCATCTCAACAAGATTTCCATTCCAATCTCTGTATTTAGGAACATACTCTTCAGTTGTCTTTGATCCTGTAAAGGCTTTAGCTCTCAGCATATATTCTCTTATAGAATTAGCAATAAGCTCTGTTCGTCGGTTTCTGACTCTGAATATATGCAGAACGTACTGAAGTTCTTCAAACAACTTGAGCCTGATTGCTTCTTCATTCACTCTATATACTGTTCCATCTGTCATGAAGTACAACAGAAAGTGAATATCTAAGCTCTTTTGGTGAACTAGCTGAACTGATTCCAATTTGTCCAGATTCTCTTGAATAATACCAGAACCAAGAGAGACAAGTGCAGAGGGATCTCTTGGACTGTTACTGACTCTCAAATCTCTTCTTGAACCTAAGCCAGAAGTATTCCTGCCTGGTGGCTTTCCTGAACAAGTAATGTTATGTTGATAACCACCAATCACTCCTATTTGTGCTTGAACTGGAATCTTTGGTCTAGAGAAACCAGGTAAAGGTTTGCTTTGAATCTGTACAACTTGTGTGGCAACAGAGGTTGTAACTGTCTCTTTACCTTTGCTTTCTTCACCCATCACCCCTTTCAGTTTTAACTTAGCATCAAGAGAAGATTTTCTTACCAACTTTCCTTCTTCTTCTTCTTCCTCTTCTTGAATACAAGATAAATTCTCTTTAATTTCAATTCCTTTCCTTGCAGGCCTTGAAGCTTTGACAATTTTCTTTCCTTTCTTGGACTTTAATGCCTTCAAATGTTCTTTTTGAAACAGTTTTTCTTCAGCATGTATATCTTCAAGTGTAGCCTCAGCATTTTCCTCACGAAAAATCTTAGCAGCTAACTCTTCATCTGTCTGTGGATTGTCAGTGAATGACAAATCCTTTTGCCTTGAAGTAGAAGTACTCTGAAGATTTGTATCTGCCACCAAATTTGACTTTGACCTTGTAGACCTTCCATGTCCATGTCTTGGATTTGCACTTCTTAGCCCCTTATCAGAATTCGCACCTTCTTCATCCAGATGATCCTTCTTTGACAGAGTTTGAGTTTGCTTGCACTTAGTTTTAGCAATTCTCTCCCCCTTTTTGACATCATCACCATCTGGAATCAGAATAGAGGTGATTAACTCAAGAGAGTTTGCAGTAGAATCAACCTTTTTAGGCAGCAAAAGCTGATTCTGTTCAACTTTGCTCAATCTGTCATTAAGAGTGTCCTGAGCTTTGGAAAACTGTTGAAATAGCTTAGAATTAGCTCTTTGAGATTTCTCCTCATGAGTAGCAACCTCTGTTCTAAGATCAACAATGGCCTTCTGATTGTCATCAAACCTGTGATTTAAAGACTTGATCTGAATCACTGTTCCTTGTAGACAAGTGAAAATATCAGGATTTGAAATCTTTGAAGAATTTGCCTTGAGAAAGGTAGCTGCTCTGCCAGGAGGAAAAATACAATCTGATTTGTACCAATCTGCAGTTTGCTTGGTCAAATAATTATCATCAATTTCATGAACAGAAGGTCCAGCAAAGTCTGGTTTCTCTCCTGTTTTCTGTCCATCAGTTTGAAATTGTTCATTTTCAGCTCATGTACTCCTGTCTTCAAAAGAATCACTAACTGACACATCAGTATGTGCAACTGAAGCAATGTCTTCATGTTGAGCAGCAACTGTTTCTTGAGCAACTTGTTTTCCTTTATCACCTTGTGCATGCTCTGAAGAAATAACCTTTGCTGGTTGATCAATCTCCTCACCATGATCAGAAACATGATGTGCATTAGAGTATAACTCTGTGTGAGATGCAACCTCAGTGTCTTCTAATACAACAGTAGGCCCGTCTGCAACACCAGTATCAACAAAGTTGGTGACTACCATGGGTGTTGGAGTAGATGCTTCAACATCAAAAGAAAATGGAATGGGAGTTTCATCAAACTCTTCCATTGCAGATAAAACATCTCTGTCATCTTTATCAGTCTGAACCTCAGCAATTTCTGGTTCATCAAGTTTGAAACCTGTTTCTTCTACAGTAGGTTCTATGATAACCTCTGTCTCAACAGTTGGAATATCTTTAGAAATATTCTCTGGAGCTTCAACAACTTGCTCGTCATCAGAGTCTGTAAGAATCAGCCTCCTCCTTTTTGCTTGAGGCACTTCAATTACCTCTTCTTCTTCACTAGAGCTGTCCTCAACTGGTGGTAATGAAGGCCTGTTTGCCCTTTTAATGACTCTTCTGGTATAAACAGCTCCAGGAGATGTCTGTTTAGCCTTGGAATGCTTTGTGTTAAGGGTAGTATGCTTTTCCCTTTTGGTTTAGATTTTGGTTGAGGTTGAGTAGTAGTGACAGGCTCAGAGTTTGTTGATTCAATGATTGGGTCAGGTTGTGGTTGTTTAGATGTAGTACGTACAGTGTTTGTAGGTGTTGGCTCAGGTGATGGAATAGGATTAGAGTGTATGGTTTCAGTGTGGTCAGTGGCTAAAGGTTCAGGCATTTGGTGCGTTTCTGGTTGTTGTGGCTGTTGTGGTTCTTGTGGTGGTGATTGAGAATCTTGGGGTTGATTTAGAAAGTTTTGCAGGGCAAGTGGCAAAACAAGTTCAGGTAGATCTTTACCAACATCTTTATTAGTCATATCAGAGAATATTCTCTTATTGACTCGAAAAGGTTGAATCACATCAGCTGCATCAACTTCTAATCCAGGTACACAGGCATTGAATAAAAGTTGACAAAATCTAGCAAAATATACTGTAGTAGACTCTGACAATTTATCACCTAAATTCATTAGCATATATCGACCAAAATCAAAATTACTGCCATAGAGTAGAGAATACCCAATTTGCAGACTATCCATAGGAATGGCATCCCAGTTGGTGACTTTCTTCTGGAATGTCCTGGTGATACAGTCAGAGAAAAAATTCCATTCCTTTATTAGATTTGGCCGTTTGACACTGCCTAGCTTTGCAAGAGAATCCATGTAACCAATTTCTGTTAACATGTCCCGCAGATTTTGCTCAGAAACAATAGCATATGATGTATGTGTGTCGAAGTCCATGGTCTCTCGAACAGTTTGTGGAGTTATCACAAACTCCTGTTCATCATGAGTGAAGATTATAGTTGGAGTCCCATTCTCTCCTCCATCTATATACCTTGAGTTTTGCCAGAAAGTGGCAATCTGAGATGCAGATAGAACAGCAGGTTCAATCAATGCTTGCCCAATCTCAGAGTCACGGAGAAAATTTTGTATAAGATGAAACGCTTCGGGAGCACGGTCGTTCTCAAGTAAAGCTGCAAAGTTGTTAGGAACAAAACGAAGACCAAAAGTAGTAAAGGGTTTAGTCGCCATAGGATCAAGAAATGAGCAAGTAATGACAGTGAAAATGATGTGTAGGAAAGGTGTTTGTGAAAATGTCGAAACGAAAAACACAAAGGAGTTCTGTGGTTGAATAAAGTGAACATGAGTGGAGGTTAAGTGATAGGAACAAAAAGTGATTTGAGTAGTAATTAAAAATTAAAACTCAATCGTTTGTACATTGAAAACACGCAACCGTTCCTAGAGTAATGTGAAAGTTGGACACAATAATGGGTGAGTGGGACACGTGTCAATCATGCAGCGAAACAATCAATCACGCGCAGTAAAAAGCAATTATTACCGCTGTCTTTCCTATTATCAAGACACTTTACCACATTTACACTCATTAACAGTTGTCAAACACTCTATTTACTCAAAATTTTCAAATTATCTTAATGAAAATTTACCTTAGAGTACAGAACATAATCCATCAGTATTTGTCAATTTTCTAACTTTATCACCGAAACCCTTTAAAAAATTGCACAGTTGTGAATATATGTGTGTGTGTAGCAGAGGTTACCAAATCAATTTTTATAGCATCTAATATTTCATAAAATCCATAAAATGAATCAATATACACCGAATGCACAAACTCTCATATTAAACACTGATTATGTGATGAATGCTAAACTCCGTAGTTCCTTAAATACAGAAATCTGAATAACCCTATTCCCATTGATGTTCATGATTATCCAAGTAGGCACACAGTCATTATAGACAAAAAGATCAAGAGATAGGTATCAAAGCATCATTCAGTGAGTAACATGTCATGGATTTGATAAACTCACAACCTCTCAAAGCACACAAGTGTTTAGGTGAAGTGTTTTCACTCAAATTCAATCAGTAAAAGCAGATACTTCCATAGGCTTGAATTTCCACCAAATCTACACTACTTTGAGTACATATATACACAAATCAAAAGGACTTTATTCAGGGTTGTAATTTAGTAAGATCAAACAGGTGAGAAGAGATGGCGAACTGAACAAATTAAAAGACCAAAGTGTTCAGTCACACTGTTAGTACATATTTGTACAAGATGATCAGCATATATACTACTTTTTTTTTCTTTTTTTTTTTATGTATATATACTGAGAAAACTTTCCTTTTGTTAAGAAACTCTCACCTGCTTGCATTTGATTTTCCAAAAGTATATAACTGCTCTTAATACGTCAGAGTTTAAAAAAAAAATGAGCAGTTAATGAGGCTCAAAGGGGTTTACTAAGGGTGGAATTTATGAACAGTGTTTGGAGAAAGATGGTAAATCCTAGTGCCTTTATCATTTTCATGCACACACATATCATGTAGTCTCAAAATGGTTTAACACAAGTTCTAGAGCAACATACTCACTAATGAACATCACACATCAATAAAATCTGATTGATATAAAATGTATCAATCACTTATTTGGCTCAAATACTCACAGGGTGCAGACATGAATTGTTTCTCACCAAACTAAACAATGACACATCTCAAGTTTTAAAATTTTCACAAGTGCAAACAAGGAATCATCAAGAACTATATATATGTCTTGGGAACTGAGTGTCACTAATCAGAGTTTAGAGTTCATCAATATCAGAACTTATTCATGAGAGGCAATGCACACAGTATTCATAGACTCAGAGTTTAGGACCAAATAAACTAAGAGATGCTCTAAATATGAAACAGTATCATGCTGTGTTAACATACTGCATAGTTTCTGATTAGATCACAGTGACTCAGAAAGAGTCTTGATTTAATCACTGAGAATCATGCTTCATACATATTTCTTCATTGGTGTTTTCATCCAGACAAAAATCAATTCAGAATTCACAGAGTTTATCAAACATGTTAACAGTGTATGACAGACAGACATGCTGACAGAGCTACACAGTGTGAAAACAAAAACATGTGAACAGAGTCTGCATAACAGAGTTTAATCAACAAAGTTCACATAGCACTTAACAATTCACAGAAAAATGAGCAACATATTTTATGAGAAAATTTTGAGTCTAACCAACATTTTTAGTCAAAACCAGAGACCATTCCTAGTTCATTGACCAGTCTTGTAAATGTTGCTTCACTCAAAGGCTTGGTGAATACATCTGCAAGTTGTTGATCTGTAGACACAAAGTGGAGCTCAATGTTGCCTTCCTCTACATGCTCTCTGATAAAGTGATATCTTATGCTGATGTGCTTGGTCATTGAGTGTTGTACTGGATTACCTGTCATTGCAATAGCACTTTGGTTATCACAGAAAATAGGTATTTTGCTATACCTCAAACCATAATCCAACAATTGATTCTTCATCCATAGAATCTGTGCACAACAGCTACCAGCAGCAATATACTCTGCTTCAGCTGTAGATGTGGATATTGATTTCTGTTTCTTGCTGTACCAAGAAACAAGTCTGTCACCAAGAAATTGACAACTTCCACTGGTGCTTTTTCTGTCAATCTTACAGCCTGCATCAGAATAGCCAAGTAGTTTGAAATCTGATTCTCTTGGGTACCACAGCCCTAAAGTTATAGTGCCCTTGAGATACTTAAAAATCCTCTTCACAGCTGTTAAATGTGGTTCTCTTGGATCTGCCTGAAACCTTGCACACAGACATGTTGCATACATGATATCAGGTCTACTTGCTGTTAGATAGAGAAGAGAGCCAATCATTCCTCTGTAACTTGTCATATCTACTGATGACCCTGTATCTTTGTCTAATTTAGTTGCAGTTGCCATGGGAGTTGTTGCAGATGAACAGTCAAGCATGCCAAATTTCTTGAGAAGATTTCTGGTATATTTTGCTTGATTGATAAAGATTCCATCATCTGTTTGCTTCACCTGTAAGCCTAGAAAATAACTTAGCTCTCCCATCATACTCATTTGATACATGGACTGCATGAGCTTGGCAAACTTCTTACAGAGTTTATCATAGTAGATCCAAAAATGATGTCATCAACATATATCTGAACTAAAAGCAAGTCACTTCCAGATTTGAAATAAAATAGAGTTTATCAATTGTACCTCTGTTGAATCCACTTTCTAAAAGAAATTGAGCCAGAGTTTCATACCATGCTCTTGGTGCCTGCTTAAGTCCATAGAGTGCCTTGTCTAGCCTGTAGACATGGTCTGGATATTTTGGATCTACAAAACCAGGTGGTTGTTCAACAAACACTTCTTCTTCAAGTTTTCCATTCAGAAAAGCACTTTTCACATCCATTTGAAACACCTTGAATTTCTTGTGAGAAGCATAAGCAAGAAACATCCTTATTGCCTCCAACCTGGCAACTGGAGCAAAAGTCTCATCATAATCTATCCCCTCTTGCTGTGAATAGCCTTTTGCCATAAGTCTGGCTTTGTTTCTTGTAACAACCCCTTCACTATCAGTTTTGTTTCTGAAAACTCACTTAGTACCAACAATAGACCTGTTCTTTGGTCTTGGTACTAGTGTCCATACTTCATTTCTCTCAAATTCATTTAACTCTTCTTGCATTTCTGTTATCCAGTCAGCATCTTTAAGAGCTTCTTCAACTTTCTTTGGCTCAGTTTGTGACAGGAATGCATGAAACAGACATTCATTTGTTGTTGCACTTCTTGTCCTTACTCTTGCATCTGGATCACCAATGATCAAATCAGGTGTGTGAGATTTGGTCCATTTCCTAGCTGAAGGTAATTGACTTCTTTCAAAGTTGGATCCTCCCCCTCGATCCATGTTCTCCTAATTTTTTTGATATCTTTCTTCATTCTCTGAGGCTCCCCCTGAATGTAACTGCTCAGTGTGTGAACTGTCAGATTTTGGACTTCCAGAGTTTGAGTCACCAGAGTTTGATTCAGAATTTTCAGCTGAGTCATTATCAGAATTTGAGTTATCACTTTGATGAGTTTCTTCATGCTCTCCCTCAACTGGTTCTTCTCTTGTTTCTGGATGAAAGGTCTCTTCAGTATTTACCAGTAGAGGTTCAGAGTGTATCTGATCAGAGTTTGTCAGATCAGACTCATCAGAGATTAAATCTTCATTTTCGAAGTGCAGTTGATCATGTTCATTTACATCTTCAAGTCCAGTTATTTTCTTGTCATCAAAAGACACATGAATAGATTCCATGATCACTCTGGTTCTCAGATTATAGACTCTGAACGCCTTAGTTGACAGTGGATAGCCAACAAAAATTCCTTCATCTGCCTTCAGGTCAAATTTGGTCAACTGTTCAAGATGAGTTTTCAGCACAAAGCATTTGCACCCAAAAATATGAAAATATTTCAGGTTTGGCTTCTTTTCTCTCACCATTTCATATGGTGTCTTTCCATGCTTATTTATCAGAGTGGCATTCTGAGTAAAACAAGCAGTTTGAACAGCTTCTGCCCAGAAATAGGTTGGTAATTTTGCTTCATCAAGCATAGTTCTGGCAGCTTCTATCAAAGTTCTATTCTTCCTTTCAACTACACCATTCTGTTGTGGAGTGCCAGGTGCAGAAAACTCTTGTTTAATTCCTTTGTTCTTGCAAAATTCTTCCATTATTGAATTCCTGAATTTAGTTCCATTGTCACTTCTGATAATCTTCACTTGATTCTTTGACCCTTTGTCCAACTGCATTATATGTTCTGCCAGAGTTAATGCAGTTTCATCCTTCTTTGCTAGAAAATACACCCAAGTGTATCTGGTGTATTCATCGACAATGACTAGAGCATATTTCTTCTTTCCAAGAGACATAACATTCACTGGTCCAAAAAGATCAACATGTAGAAGATGATAAGGATCAATAATTGAAGACTCAGACTTGCTTTTGAAAGAGACTTTTCTCTGTTTGGCCTTTTGACAAGAATCACACAGGCCTTCTGCATTCAACAAAGACTTTGGTAGTCCTCTCACAAGATCATTCTTTATTAGCTCATTGATGTTGTTCAGATTTAAATGAGAGAATTTCTTATGCCACTTCCAACTCTCTTCACTGGACATCCTTGTTGACAGACACACTGCTTTGCCATCAGAGTTTGTTGACAATTTTATTTCATAGATGTTATTGTGTCTGTTTCCAACTAGAGCAACTTTCCCTGTAGATTTACTGATTACTTGACAGTATTCAGGCTGAAAATCTACATGATATCCTCTGTCATAGATTTGACTCACAGATAACAGATCATGCTTGAGTCCTGGAACCAGAGCTACATTTGTGATGATGACACTTCCAAGATTAATATTGCCATATCCCAGAGTATGTCCTATGTTGCCATCTCCATAGGAAACTTTTGGGCCAGCCTTCTCCACATACTCTGATAGCAGGGCTTTATTTCCAGTCATGTGTCCTGAACATCCACTGTCCACGACTAGGGTACTTACCCTGGTGCCCTGCAATCACAAACAATCACTGATTGTTAGTTTTAAGGATCCAGACTTGCTTGGATCCTTTTGCTTTATTGAATCTGTTAGTTTTTGCAGCGGATTTGTCATTATCAGAGTTTAAACTAACATTTTCTGTCTTAGCACTTGCAGAATTAACTTTAACCCATTTCAGATTAGGTTTCAGTTCATAGTAATTATGATAAATAGCATGATAATTCTTGCAAGTATAAATTGAGTGCCAAGTACTTCCACAATGTTTGCACAGAGTTTGTGGTCTAGGTTTGACATTATCCTTTTTCACTCCAGATTTGGAGGGTAAAGAATTAATGTCTTTGTTCTTCCTGCAAAAACTAGCAAGATGATTAGTGCTACCACAGTTATGACAAGTTTTTCTAGGTGCAAGTGTAGCAAGCATTGGCCTATTTCCTGATGTAATGCCTACCTTTCCATTTCTGTTTTTCCTAGGCATTTTCTGTTTATTGACAGATTTTATTTCTTTAAGCTTTTGCTTAAGTTGTTTATCTATCATTGAACCAATGTTAACCTGTTTGGCACAGGTTTTTACTGGCTCATTTTCAACAGCTCCATGTTCAGTTTTAACAGTACCATGAACAAATTTTCCAAATTTCTTAGAAGAAAGAGGTGGTCTAATCTTGATTGTATTCTGAAACCTAAGTACATCATCCTCAGAATAACCTAGACCTACTGTGTCTGATTGAAAAACCTCTTGAGTGTCTTTTCCAGAGTGTGTCCAAGTTTTAATAATGTGCTTTGCATACTCCAATTCAGATTCTAGTTGCTTATACTTACCTAGCAACTCCTGTTCTATAAAAACAGCATCATCTCTTTCTTTCTGAATTTTATTCATGTTTTCAAGTTGTTCTTCAACAAGTTTATTTCTTTCTTTGAGTTGAGAACACTCATTCTTGATTCTTTCATTCTCTAAAGTCTGATCCCTATAACTGATATGTAATGCTTTAAGATAAATTCTCAATTCAGTTATATTATCAGTATTATAAGCATAGGTAGTTGGAGGTACCTTAAGTTCAGAATCTTCATTCTGAGTAGAGGCCATGAGTGCATAGTTCACCTCCTCATCTGAATCTGAGGTGTCTGCCCAGTCTCTGCCTTTGGTGTAGAGTGCCTTTTTAGTTTTACCCTTCTTGCACTCAGGAGCATAGTGACCCATCTCCTTACACTTGTAGTATTGAATCTCAGACTTATCTTTCTTCCCAGATTTGGAGTCCTTTCCCTCAGATTTGCTGAAATTTTTTCTGTCAGACTTTGAGTAATTCTTGGAGAATCTCTTTCCCTTCTTGAAGTTCTTAAATCCCATTTTCTTGAAGGTCTTTACCATCAATGCAGCCATTTGCATCATCTCTTCATCATCTTCAGAATCAGATGATTCATCTGTGTTTGAGTCAACATCAGTGTTTGATGACTCACTTTCTGAATGAATGACCAAGGCTTTTCCTTTTGCCTTCTTCCTTGATGCCTCTCTCTTTGAAGATTTTTCTTCAACTTTAAGAGCAACAGACTTTGACTTCCTGCTTGATTTCCTGTTTCTCTGCTCCATTTCCAATTCATGAGTCTTGAGCAGTCCATAGATTTCATCAATCTCAGTATCAGCAAGATCATAGTTGTCTCTTATAGTGGTTGCTTTCACATCCCACTTTTCAGGAAGAGAGAGAAGAAACTTGAGATTCGAGTCTTCTAGATCATATTCTTTGTTAACCAATGATAGATCATTGAGCAATTTACAGAATCTGTCAAATGTTTCTGTCATGGTTTCTTCAGACTTTGCCTCAAAATGCTCATACTCCTGTGTGAGTATGTTCCTTCTATTCTTCTTGATTGCAGCAGTTCCTTGACATCTAACCTCAAGTGCATCCCAAATTTCCTTTGCAGTTGTGCAGTTAATCACTTTGTTAGACATAACATTGTCTAAAGCACTGTGAAGTAAATGCCTTACTTTTGCATCCTTAGCAATGGATGAAAGATCCTCAGCAGTTAGATCTTTCTTTTCCTTAGGAATCACCTTTGATTCCTCACCAGCAACAGCAGCAGTTAACTTTGTAGGTTTATGAGGACCCTCATAAATTCTGTCAAGATATTATGGATCTGTAGCTTCCAGAAACATTGTCATCTTAACCTTCCAGATTGCATACTCTGCTGGCTTAAGTATAGGAACCCTAATTGTCTCATACCTACTAACAGTAGTAGGAGCTTTCTCAGAACCTGAAGGAGGAGGAATCTCTGCCATTGATTACTATTGTGTTTTGGATCTTAAACTGTAATAAAGTAACAGATTGGCTCTGATACCACTTGTTAGGCCGAATACACAATATATATAATCAAGTACTGTATGAGTAAATAACAAGAACACACGTTTTAGTACTTAAAACTGTTTGGAATGTATAATTCCTCTCTAAGTGATGTAAAATATCACAGAGAGCTGCTTAGGTTACAATGAATGATATTCGTACACGATGGATACCCTTCTAGGGTTAACCTAACTGTATTTATAAGATATACAGCTACGTACAATCGTTAATTGATTCTCCTAAAATTAAGCTATACAATTGATATCAATTACGATTGCTACACGTCTCCTAAGTCAACTCAATCTCTTTGACAGCTATCCAATCTTCAAAGATATTGCTTCCATATTTATCTCAAATTAATCTTTAATCTCTGTTGACTTGTAGACGCTTCCAGTAGACAGACTTTAGCAAACTCTGTTGCTCTCCTAGCTAGCAGTGTTTGCGCTTCCTTCTGTCAGCCAGCAGTGTTTACACTTCCTTCTATCAGCGTTTGCGCTTCCAGCTATCAGTGTATACTCAAACTCTGCTACGACTGCTTTCATTAACAAGTTAAACTCTTTTTACCTGTAACACTTAAACACTGACATTAAATCACATCAATTATATCTAACATAAGAGTTTAACTGAAACATGTTTTCTTTCTACTAATTGCTTTCTCTTAATTTATTATTTTTTTTTTATTTTTTTTAACGAGGAACTACCCCACATTACTGCGGGATTTCAAACCTCGGGTTATGGACTGCCCCTACCCATAACCGGGTAAATCCGGACTCAACTAGTTCGGGCAAGCGTGCCAAGCGTCTCCCGAGGGAGTCGAACCTTGGACCGCCTTGATAGCTTCCACTTGCTCTTACCAGCTGAGCTAACCCGTGGAGCTTGCTTTCTCTTAATTTATAAAAATTCAAATTTAATTACATTTCACACAATTTTTAATTTATCATATTAACTTTTAAATAATAAAATTTAATAAACAATAATAATAATAATGTTATGTATATGATTTTTAAAAAATATTTTCGTGTCGCGTGGGGCTGCGTTGTTACCTAATTAAACTTAAAGCATATGTATTCGATCGGGAGTAGCGAAATGTGAGGAAATAGCGTAAATTAAACTTAAAGCATAAAATGAATCTATACTATTATATAAAAGTCGAAACATTAAAAATTTTGGTACCTGTTTTTTGATATATTTAAAATTTTGATTATTGTTTTCATTATTACAGTTCATTTCCTAAATCTCAAATAAATGCTTTATAACTTATCACACTCATTTTTTCTACAAATATTGGGATAATACATTTGTATCCCATCATTTCCAAAAATTTCATTAACTTTCTTCGATTTCATTCATTCCACTTTTTTCCCATACATCCCATTTGAACATAACATTATTTTGAACAGAACATTAATGTAGATAGAAGGGGACTTCTATTATATATGGTGGCTGTAGTTTAGTGGTGAGAATTCCACGTTGTGGCCGTGGAGACCTGGGCTCGAATCCCAGCAGCCACAATGATTGCATTTTTTGTATTTCCCCAAATTCAGCAATAGTTATCTCTCCCGGCAAATCAGTTGAAGTTTTTATGATATGAAGGATCCAGAAAAAGATTTTGGCATACTATGCCATTTATTTAGTGAACCACTGAGCTATTATGGAGAAAAAACTACTATACTATGTACATGTACGCAGTGGTGGAGCTTGAAAAATGGTCCATACTGAGCTTAAAAAATGGAAGTCCCTCCGTTCCTAATTAGTAGTTCATTTTGAAAAAAACACACATCTTAAGAAATATTTAATGTCATATTTTGTTTCCATAGTTGCCCCTACTTATTGCATTAAATAATAATTTTTGAATGTATAATTAATTATAAAGTCAAACATTAGAAATAGAAGTGTAGGGGTAATTTTGGAAAAACTTAAAAAACATGCATTGAAATATGAAAAGAGATAACTATTTAGGGACAAATTTTTTTTTCTCAAAATGAACTACTAAATAGGAACGGAGAGAGTAACATAGTAGACTATTCGAAGCATAAGACTATCAATAGTATATTTCTAATGCACATTACCACCCATATCATGGTAGTAAATATTTCTAATCCATGTTTTTTTTTCTTATGGGGGCACTATATGCATAAGAGAGTTATGTCATGATTTATAGGACCCGTTGCCACCAAGATCAAATATTTTTGGCTTTTTTGATATCTATTAATGCATTTTTAGTATATCCGAAACATATAAATATGAATCACGTAGAAAGCATATCAAACTATGATGTAACAGAACTAACAATACAGGGCTAGGGGCACTTAATAAAATATACATATTTACTTATCTAGACTATAACTTTCTGATATAAAATTAGTAAAAAAATAAAATCAAATTCGGGGCAGGTGCCCCTGTAGGCCTCAAAAGGATCCGCCCTTAATGGTAGTACTCAGGGACGGATGCAGACCGCCGGGGCCAAGAAACCTGGGAGGGGCCAAATCTTAAAAATAAATAAATTACATGGTGAGTTTTTCAGAACGGGGGACCAAGGCCACCCATGCTCTTAGGTCCGCCCCTGGTAGTACTAATAAGCAAGCAGCCAGCATATTGAAAATAAACTGTTTGCAGTGTAGCAAACTAGCTTGGAATAACACAAGTCGCTTGGAAATTACAGTAGTGGAGGCTGATAATTTCGTAAAGGGAGTATTACAGGTGAAAACAAAATATTGACATGAATTTCAGTTCTTGCAATAGACTAATATTTCTTTTTCTGTTTTGGCTTGTTAACACTTCAGTATTATGGTGTTAAGAGTTATTTTGTTCGCCTTTGTGAAGATTGTGAAGGATGTACAAGGAAGCAGAAGACAAGAAAATACATACAGAGTAACTTAACAGATCAAGACCAGTGGCTATGGTCACCATTTTGCTCCTCTCAAACATTTTTACTAGAAGGATCATGACAATGACATGCCCCACCTTCGTCTTTAATTCATCAAGTGAACTGATTTTCATCCATAGTGGTCTCTCCTACAAGCAAATAAGAACCCATTTAATTCAACCATTCCTCAAAGTTGTGATGTATGTTAATTGTAAACTAACAGAAAAGGAACACAAGCAACTAAAAGATGCAGAAACTACCTTCAAAGCAAACATCCCAAACAGAGAAGACCCTTTGAGGGCACGATCAGTAGCAGGAGGGCCATCATTAGGAACATTACTGATAAATAATCCATAAAGACCCATACCAAATATCAACATAACAGTTCCAGCTAGATAGACATCTGCATCAATTGGACAATCAAGCATCATAATTAGCTATAACGATAGAATTGTATTTCAAGATGATAATAATACTTGTTACCAAGTCAAACAGAGATAGTTAATGTTTTTTCATGTCAAACAACGTTGCTTAGATATTATGACAAACAAAAAGAGCTCATCAGGAGTTTACAAAACTACTACTATGTTATAAGGGTAATAAATATAGTGCCAGATATTAATCCAGAAACTGAGAATCTTATTGCGTGTGACTTTTATTTTACAAAAGTAGCACACTACATTTCCGGCTACTTTTGAGCTCTTAAGACATAATAAGGCGAGTAAGACTTAGCATAGCAGAAAGAGTATACCATGCTTTAATGAGACAAAAAAACCGAAGGGAGGGGAGGGTTAAATGGAAATATTTCTAGTGCACATTTACAGAATCTATGGAAACACCTTGCAACCAGATTGAATCGATGGACCACGTTGTTTTGCAATAGAGATTAAAGATTAATAACTTCTAGAATGAGCTTAAACATTTACAGAATTGGTAAACTAGTTTTACAAGTCTATGTCCTCGAAAAGAAAAAGAGAAAAACATGAGGATGAGTATAGCTTCAGGAACTCACCGATAGCTTCAACTAAACGGAGAACCATCTGCCCTGTGTGAATTCCTTTAGAACAGCTTGACCAGTAAACTTTGTATGCATCCACTATGTAAACGCAACCCTAGAGAAAAATTGTAGCTATCTCAAAAGGCGAGTAAAAGATTGTACAGTAAGTATTGTCCATAATAGATATACACGTACACTGTGTGTGCGTGCCTGAATAAAACAACACTGGCATCAGCGCTTTCACAGATCAAAAAATCTATATTACATCATAAAACTAGCCGAATAAAGTAGCAATGGGAGAAAGAGAAGCACATCATAACATATATAATACTATCTCCTGTGCTTCAGGTTTGTTTTAGAAATACGTAGCATATGAATTTTTCAGTAAATTGCAGACGTTTCTTTATAAAGTCATTAAGCAAGATTAATGATTATTTGTACAGGAGTACACTGGTTTGTTGTACCTGTTACTAATATTCTCAAAAATTAAAAGATGAACTCGGTGAATTTTGAATAAAGGATCCTAAACTATAGGGTTCCATTCCAATTAAATTTGATTTCAGTCCCAAAGATCAAATGTTTCATGATCTTCCTTCCAAGGACGACAATTATTCAACTTGGAAAGTGAAACTTAAGTAAAAAATTCAATGATACAGATAAAATTATGATGCCATTTTACTTAGTTTGACCAGAAGGTTGGTACTTCAAATGGTGGTAGAGAAAAAACAAATGTTTTGCTATTTAAGAAAGTCTGAAGATTAAAACGAGCAGTATGATACAATATTTTTCACCCTCCTTCAGATTTACTTTAAGAAAAAAACAAATATCATAACTGAATACAATGAACAAGTTACTGGAGAATAATATACAAATATTTCTTATGAAACATTAATGATTTTATATTCAAAAATGATTAAGAAAGCTTAATAAAGGGGCAAATGATAAACAATTTAAAAGGATCCCTCATTAATAACAATAAGTAATTCTTCCATTTTATTGCGAATGGAGTTGAACCAACCACTTCTAGCAGAACGTAAACATCTGCAAGTTACAAGGATAGGTACGCTGACACCGCAAAAAATTATCTACAAGGATAGTAATCCTATGACACAATTTTTTAAACGATTCTTTGGAAAATATAACTACCATCATGTTAGAAAACAAATAATGAATGCATATTAGTATCCAGGTAGAAGATAATGATCTAATAATCATTTAAAGAGTAAGCTGCTATTATTTGTTTCTCTAATTAGGATACTCATCACAGAATAATTTATAAGGTGAACAGAGAGATTACATTGAGAAAGCACAGCAATGAACCGGCTAATGATCCCGCAACAGCTAGAAGTGCCAGAAAGCGGAAGTCAAAAATTACCTGATCAGTAAAAAAAAAAATCACTTTCGATTAAGTAGACTATGCATAAACTCAGGATAACATATATTGGGTAAGGAAAAAAATATCAAACAAAATACATATCCAACAGTTTTACTTGGTTTGACGAGCATATTAATGAGGAAGATATTGTTATCAGCATTAGGTCAAGGAATATGAAGACTAAGGAGCTTAAATGATTACAGTATATTATTATTCATGAGTTAAAAGCACTCAAACATGGCTAGTAAGCATAAGAAAATTGTGTAAATATTATATACCATGACGTGGGTGATAAACTGTAATAATCTGGGATAACCCTGGGACAGAGCAGAAAACAAACCTTAATCTATTACTCAAAAGGCTCACTTAAAACGTCATTACTTGTTGGTAACTTAGTACTTGATTGTAGCTTAACATAATAGTCACTGGTTCTACGTGTGCCAATGTCAGACGGGGTTTTACAGTCTTTCCCTCCTTTCACCACTTAGGCCAATTTGAGATATACTCGTCTTTCAAATTCCCAACAACAGTAACTCAATTAGTTTTTTAAACCTGAGATTTCTAGAATTTGTTTTAGGACCTGTCACGACTTGGGTCAAATCTAAGCAAGAATTGATAATGCGCATATTCTTAAATAGCAGAACATCCATTTTGAAGCTCCCAAAGCGCAAATAAATGCGCACTTTTTGCCCAAAATAAAATTACTCATAATTTTTTTAAAAAAATATTTCTTGACAGTCATAACTATTAAACATAATAAAGTATCTCGAACACCATGGAATTATCAGTTTTTTATCTCAATCATCTTGGCATGCTCTGTCTTAATACTACAAAAGAAAATAAAAAAGCATAACATTGAGGTTTGGCCTATTCTTTCTAACACTCTCCCCTCCTCCCGCACCAGATTTGCCATTTGTGATGTACCAGGGTCTGCTCTTCCTATGTAAGTTTGAGCGCCTGCCGCCCGGAAGACACTCAATAATAAATCCAGAAGTCTGCTAACCTATAATCTGTAACTAGAAGCTGAACTTTAACTTCTAATTCCCACGTGAAGTCCATTATTCAGAAAAAAATGCAACTCAACCAAAAATACTTTTTATTATCAGTTCTCCTAAGTATATTCCAACAAATCTGAATGGAATACGGTATTAAAGAAGATTCATGAGAAACCATGATATCCACATATTTATATGGGGCTACCTTGAA
The DNA here is from genome assembly GCA_037693485.1 of Kitagawia praeruptora. NCBI lineage: Eukaryota > Viridiplantae > Streptophyta > Magnoliopsida > Apiales > Apiaceae > Kitagawia > Kitagawia praeruptora. The sequence continues at coordinate 135,636,773 of CM075351.1, read as the reverse complement.
ATGTAACAGTTATCACTAAGCAGGAAGAACTTATTCATGATAAGTGACCTCAAGTTACAAATTCAACCTCTACTCTTATATATACGTTCTCCATCCAAACTTGGAAAATGATCCAAATTCTAATGTTTCACAATCCATCCTAACACAAGCGCTAAAAAAGCTCCATTCTACTTCCCACGAACACCTGACCAATAGATCTATGCCAGTCAATACTTAGCAACTACTACAGACCTTTAACTTCCTCACATGCTTTGTCAGAAAAGCTACTTCATATTAACCACATCATGATCAACAAAACGCAGTTCCTGTATAGTATAGATTGTTCTTCATAGATTTTCGGTAGTAACCAGCTTAACAATTTCTTTTAACTTGTTGAGTAGGTTAAGAAGGACGGAAAAAAGTTTCATGTAAGTTATTAGCCGGGATATAAATGTCTGCAGAAAATTACATCTTGTATTCATTCCCTAAACATTTCAATTCCTTTGTTACTGCTTACTAGTTAGGTACATTGCAGCCTCATTCACACTCGTCTTGAGTAAAATATTCACCCAAAAAAGATTCTAATAAGTTATCGTCTATTTGAAGTAAATACGTTCTCCAACATAATCTCAAAGTCCTCAACAAAGGATCCCAAGTCTACCTTATCCAAAGGTATATAGGATGCGGATCACGAGATGAGTCATTAATTAGACAATATTTCCTCAGAGTGGATACTATTCTCAGTTTTAGAAAGTACACTTAGCATTCAAAAAGCACACCAAATTTTGATAATTGTTAACGGAGGAATTTGGTGATAACAAAATTCGGAGGTTGCTGGAATAACGAATTATGAAAATAGGGGGATTTGGGATTTTTGGATGTTTGGGGCTGGACTTGAGAGGTGTCTCGATTTGTCTCGTGTATCGGATCCTTTCTCAAGATGCCTGCGTACCTTATATTTATAAGGATCAAGCCAACGCAGTTCTGTGAAATTGATTTGTGTCTATCCCTTAGAGACTTTAGGGATAAACTTCGTTAATCTGGGTAATTACTGATTTTATCTGATTTAATCTTATCGTTGTGATATCTTCCTGATTTGAAGAATATCGTTTGGAGATATTTTCCGTAATTGATTGATTGAGATTGATTCTTTCCTCATTTCAGGGAGAGGATAAAACTTATCGGTTAAGCAATAATTATTAATCTGAATTAATAATTAATAAATATTAGAAATTTGGGAGATTATTAGACATGTCGAAAATATGGCGTAACAACTACCCCCAGTTCTTCAGTGTAGCTTGCTGCAGTGGAGAACTAAGCGTGCTTCGATCTTCCAAATTTCCTGAGTCACTGAAACAGCTAGGAGAGGAAGATTAGTAAAAAAATATGGAGCACCAAGATGCCTGTAATACGCATGTAGATGTAAACGAGACAATTTTGAAAAGCGAATATTCAAAAAAAAATATCCTTTCATTAAGCACTCCGAACTACCCTCCTCAAAGAAGGACGTATTCTAGAGTTTCCATAACGTATTCCGGAAGATATCCTCCTCAAAGAAGGTCATATCCACCAGAATTTCCATAAATGCTTCAGAGATATCCCTCCTCACAGGAGGTGGATTTTCCGAAGCTCGAACCTTGATGAGGCGCCGGAAGTACGGACATCCCCCCCGGAAGTACGGTTTTTGCAAGGATTTAGTAATTTAGGGTACTCTCCTCAAAGGAGATCAGTTTTTGTTCAGAAATACCCTCCTCACAGGAGGTGGATTTTCCGAAGCTCGAACCTTGATGAGGCGCCGGAAGTACGGACATCCCCCCCGGAAGTACGGTTTTTGCAAGGATTTAAAAATTTGGGATACCCTCCTCAAAGGAGGTCGTTCCCCATTCCAGAAATATCCCTCCTCACAGGAGGTGGATTTTCCGAAGCTCGTGCCTTGATGAGGCGCCGGAAGTACGGACATCCCCCCCGGAAGTACGGTTTTTGCAAGGACTTTGATAATTTGAGATACCCTCCTCAAAGGAGGTCGTTCTCCATTCCAGAAATACCCTCCTCACAGGAGGTGGATTTTCCGAAGTTCTCTTCATTTTTCTTAAGACTCTCCTTAGAGGAGATCATCTTTTAAATAAATCACGAAGACCCTCCTTAGAGGAGGTCGTCTAACACAAAAAATAAGGGAGACCCTCCTTAGAGGAGGTCATCTTCCCAAAGCCATATCAATATCCCAAGATTCTTCCAAAAAATATCAGCAACACTTGAAAGGTCTTTAAAAAAATATAAGCAATACCAAAATTCATCGAAAAAATATCAGCAACACCCAAAGGGTCTTCTAAAATTATCAGCAATACCCAAAAGTCTTCTAAAAAATATCAGCAAAACCCAAAGATCTTCTAAAAAAAAAAAATTCAGCAGCACCCGGATGGTCTTCCAAAAATATAACCTCACAAGAAATGGTCTTCCAAAATATTACCCTCATAAAAAGAGAGTTTTCAAAATAATCAACTCTTCGAATAAGAGCCTTCCAAAATATTACCCCTACAAAGGATGGCCTTCTAAAATAATAAATTCTTCGAATAAGAGCCTTCCAAAATAATTACTCCTGCAAAGAAGTGCCTTCCAAAATAATTACCCCTGCAAAGGAGGGCCTTCCAAAATAATAAACTCTTTAATTAAGAGCCTTCCAAAATATTATCCCTAGAAAAGAGGGCCTTCAAAAATAATATACCGGAGGATCTTCTTTTTTGACAAATTCAATCCGCCAATCTATAATTAATTTTCTGACATATATATATACATGATGCAATAGTATATGTAAAAATAAAAATAAATTTAAGATATAATTCATGCATAATAAATATGTTAATTTAAACATGCATAAATATCTCGTACGATATTTTTCAAATCGCAATAATTTTACAAGCATTAAAATATATTATTCACACGAATTTTTAAATAATAAACATTTTTTCTGAAAAAAAAAAATTTAAAAAATGAAACTATGCATGCCTGTCATAATAATTAATTGCAGAAAAATAAAAGATTGGATCGAAAACTTATCTTTTATTTCCGTTTTCAGCTGATTGTGAGTTTCCTTGTGCTTCGTTTTTATTTATTTATGCGCTTCGCATGATTTTTTCTTCTTTTTGCCGCACTTGCAGACTTGCTTCTTTCCGTGGTTTTTTTTTTATTATTATTGGTGCCAATTGCCATGCTTCACGTCTTGATGTGTTAAGGCTAACTTCATTTTTTTTCCCTTGAGTCCCACTAGAAATTACATTCCTCGTCTTGCGATTTGATCTGCTTCCTTCCTTCGTTTGGTTTTTTTTTCCTTTTAATATTTTTGGTTCATCTTCCATCTTCACAAGCGGGCTGGAACATGTTATTTTGCTGGCATCACTTTTATTTTGTTCACGTGCAAACCTCAAACCTTGTTACGATTTTCTTGTTTTGTTTCTCTAAACCCACTAAATAATTTTGCCTCACCACGTGTTGTAGTCTTTAAAATTGTATCCTTGATTGTAGCCATATTCATTGAAATTTTTGATCTTGTCACTGTAAAACTTTATCGCCGGATATCGAACTACTCCGATAGTGCCATGATGCGTATGACACAAAAAATATAAAAATTTAAAATAGAAAGCCTCCGCCTCCACCGTTCTGCTCCTCCATTAAAGTAGCTCCAGATCCATAATAACCCCCATACGTATGAATTGATTGTCCTCCACAATCAAAAAATGCCCCTCCTTCTAGCGCCAATTGTTAACGGAGGAATTTGGTGATAACAAAATTCGGAGGTTGCTGGAATAACGAATTATGAAAATAGGGGGATTTGGGATTTTTGGATGTTTGGGGCTGGACTTGAGAGGTGTCTCGATTTGTCTCGTGTATCGGATCCTTTCTCAAGATGCCTGCGTACCTTATATTTATAAGGATCAAGGCAACGCAGTTCTGTGAAATTGATTTGTGTCTATCCCTTAGAGACTTTAGGGATAAACTTCGTTAATCTGGGTAATTACTGATTTTATCTGATTTAATCTTATCGTTGTGATATCTTCCTGATTTGAAGAATATCGTTTGGAGATATTTTCCGTAATTGATTGATTGAGATTGATTCTTTCCTCATTTCAGGGAGAGGATAAAACTTATCGGTTAAGCAATAATTATTAATCTGAATTAATAATTAATAAATATTAGAAATTTGGGAGATTATTAGACATGTCGAAAATATGGCGTAACAATTATCAAACTCAAAAGTAGATTACTAACACAAACCAACCAAATAGTACAGTCTAATTATAAAAAAAAATTAAATATAATATTAGACCCTACTATAAGTGCCCCTTCTTCTCTTTAGAGCGGATTTTATGAAAACCGGTAACTTCTCAACTTAGCGCGCACACAGGTTGGAACCCTCTTCCGCTAAATATTCTCATAATTAATTTTGGAGACCGAGGTAAATAAGCACTAAAAAGATAGGTTCCTACTCATACACTTTCGACCCAAAAATGAGATTTCGAGTGAAAGAAACTAAAATAAAAAAGATAAAGAGTATTAAGCTAACAAAAAATATAAACTTAATAATAACACCCCACCAAAAACAAACATGTTGCTATGCTTACCCGTTCAATGTTGGACTCAGTGGAACGAAGAAACCGAGCAACCGGGCTTCCGGCGCCACTCGAAACCGCATAATTTACAACATTATCAGGAGGGGGTTTGTTAGATGATGGTACTTTGTTTGTTGATGAAACATGTGTATTACTATCAGTTGAAGATGGTGAAGAAGAAGATAAAGAGGATGAGTTTAAAGTTAATCTTCTTCTGTAACATGTTCTTGTTCTAAGTAGAGGAGGGTTATGTTTAGATATAGAGATTAAAGACAATGGAGTAGCATGAACTGAAGCAAGTAGCGCCATTCAAGATGTCTGTATGAGTGCGTGTTGTGTGTTTATGTGTGTAATGATTGGTCGGGAGAGATTTCAAGGTGAGATGCTTTTATACGTCAGTGTTGGGTTTTATGGGAAGAGTGGTAGATTTTTAATGTGCCTAAAATTTCATTTTACGTATTTTTTTAATAATTTTTTAAATTTTATTTAAGCAAGTTCACACACCCAATAAAATATGATCAATGTTAGGTTTCCCAAATTTTTATCGAATAATGTGGCATGACCCATGCCACATTTTAATTTGTGGCGCATATGTATACATGCGGGGTCCAATTTTAAAGAGGAAATTACCAATCGTAACATGACACATAAGAATTTGGGAAAATTTTTAGAATTTTTTTTGAAATATCTAACAGTTTCCATAAAATACAATATCTTTCTACTTGTAAAATTTTGATATCAAATACAAATAAATATACTTGGTAGTGTGGATAAACAATCTTTTTCAATAAAAAAATGTAATTAAAGTTATATGCTTCAATTCACATTACATAAAAATATAATGTTATTTATCAAAAATATCACTTTTTTAAATTTTTATTTTTTACAATTTTACTATTTTCTCAAAATAGTTGCAAAAATACCTTTTTAAATTTTTTTTACGACAATACCAATTTTTATAAAATATTTGCAAAATATCTTGTGCAATCAAACATGTTCTTATCGAAGTTGATGTTTGTTGCTTTAGGTTTATATTTTGATAAATTTGTGTGTTGCAGTTGGTACATGACGTGGGCAAAAAATAAGCCTTGGAAACATAATTAATGATGCATTAATTGAACCTAGCTTAGTCCAACCACGAAGTTCATTAATGAGGTCCGAAACCCTAATTACATATTAATTTCGTAATTAATATTAGGACTAATTAACAGCTCAGTGATAAAGTTATTACTTGTATTCAAACATATTTATATTAGTTGATACTTGAGAAATTTTTGAAAAAAACCGCGTTTGTAGACCTTTTGTTTAAGATTTGAGTATTAATTTTTAGATTCTGGTTCACTTGACTAGATCTTTACATCCAGTTACCTGTTAAAACAAATTGTCAACTTTGTATGTGAATCGTTGTAAGCTAATAACTCTATATCTCTTTACAGGCTATTTAATTACATCCAAGGTAAAAATAACTATCAAGAACAAATATAGATGACAGCTCCGGTGCTTACTCAGGTATCACCAAGTGATGGGCCCTTCAGTGCATCCTCAAGTGATGGAAGCTGCTATTGATAAAGTGTGTTAGATGAATGTTAGGTTTTTTCTTGTATTATGTTATAAGTGATTGGTTTTGGTAGTTATATTTTGAGAAGTGTTTATATGGTGTGGATGGGATGTAAATTATTTGGATGGCTGGTAGGATTATTGATTGTATGTTGAATGTTTAGGATTAGTTTCTTTATGTATGAGACTATGTATTGCAGAAATTTTAATTACAGCGTTGCATTTGATATCTTTAGTGTTGCATTTTAGAACTTTGTAGTGTTGCATAAGTAAATACAGCATTGCATTTGATATTTTAGTGTTGCATTTCAAGAACGTGATAGTGTTGCATTTGGTAAATATAGTGTTGCATTACATGTTGTGGGCCCATTGTTGACGTGGCACATGGGACCCACTGATGACGTGGCACGTGGGCTCCACCGGTGACATGGCATGTGGACCCCATTGCTGACATGGCATCCTAGTGGGCCCCACATGCTGATGTGGCATGTTAAATGGACTGTTGCTGACGTGGCATGCAGCCGGACCCATTGCTGACGTGGCATGCCAGCTGGACCCATTGTTGACGTGGCATGCTAGTGGGACCCACTTTCGTAACGTAGAATAGGAACTGTATCTAATGTCAAATGCAACGCCCTTTTGGTGTTGCATTAGCTTGCTGTGGTGTTGCATTATATGTCAGATGCAACGCTTATTGATGTTGCTTTAGATGCCAAAAAATGTTGCATTATGGGGTCTAATGGCACGATCGCGGATGCAACGCCCCATGGTGTTGCATTTGGTCTAACGCAAAGCTTTTTTGGCCTAAAGCAACAGTAAACATGGCGTTGCATATGTGCGTTTTTGGTGTAGTGAAGTCAAATATGGATATAACTTCTTCAAGAAATAGTCTCCGAGGCACCTAATCAAACATGGAAACTGATTCCTACAAAGAAGGATCTAGAATCCTATTCAAGGAGACGACTTGTCCACCAAATCTCCTAACACTATTCAATATTCAAGGCTTCCCATGCCTATAAAAAGGGCCCGACCCCTCATTTTCAAAATTACGTTTTTGACCTGATTCTTGATATTCATCAAGGTACGTAGACATCTTGTGAAGGCAGATTGAGGCACAAACACGAAAGCAGCCATTAAAAGCTCGAAGCTTTCAACCCTAACATTAAATACACACAAATTTAAGTCACAAATTCAATCCTAATTTTTATTTCACAACATCTGGGGTTGTCTATGGGAAAACAATATCAACCATGGTTAACACACGAAGAACATCAGTTACTGAAACCACCGTCGTTACTACTACTCCTCCCATTGTCACGGAGCAAGGGTCTGCACCCCTAGGAACAGGAACAACCACGTAGGTTCCGATCTCTCTGCCTCAAGGGATAAATCCCCATGGAACTCAGGTTGAAAGATTGCGAGCCATGGTGACAAATCCACAAGTCCAGGAGACTAGCCCACTTCAGATGATAATCTCTCCTCTTGGTGGAGGTTCTCTACCACATGGAGCCTAGATCTCCACTACCGTGATTCCTGCAAGGAAGTGTCCATGCTTATCCGCTACATGAACCATATATATAATCCTCCATAAATCACTGGCTTAGGTCTTGTTCATGATCAAGGGTACTATGATTACTCTAGTCCCTACACTGATGACTTCTCTTCTGAGGATGATGATGATCGAGACGAAGGCCCAAGGAGTCGACGTGTAAGTAGAGAGCCCGACAGGCATTCCCAAAGAATGCACGATGGACTCCCAATGACGGACATGGAAAGAATCAAGGCTTATGAAGCCAAGATTCATTCAGAAGTTGAAGCAAGACATAACAAGGCAATAATAAAGGCAGAATCGCCCGCCTCCAAGGTCAGGAGAAATTCCTATTGTTGACTTGGAGAGGCCTTCAAGGAGGTAGAAGAGGACTAAGATCCCTATAGTTGAAACCATAAATGGTGGAAATCCCAAGGACTGATCCCAAAGACTTAATGTAACCTGGAGATCCTGACGATCCTATGCCACCGTTTACTGAAGAAGTGATGAATACACACATCTTTAGAAAGTTTAAGATGCCCACCATAAAGACTTATGATGGAACGGGCGATTCCGCAAACCATGTAAGGACGTTTTTGAATGCACTATTGTTGCAACCTGCAAGTGACACTATTAAATGTAGGGCCTTCCCTCAAACTCTAGCAGGCATGACACAGAGATGGTATAACTGATTGCCTGCAAATTCTATAGGCTCTTTTAAGGAGTTGAGCACGACCTTTATCAGCCAATTCATTAGTAGAAGAGTCCCTGAAAAAAATCTACATCACTCATGCAAGTGGTCTAGGGAAATAATGAAAACTTAAGGGAATATCTCAAGTAGTTCACCAAGGAGACACTGAATATCCCTGATTTGGAAAACAAAGTGGCTATAATAGCCTTGCAGCATGGGACATCGAATGTCTATTTTCAGATGTCATTAGGCAAACTCCCCCCCAAGAGCATGATTGAGCTCCAAAAAAGGGCAAGCAAATATATAAAGGTTGAGGAAAGCATGAAGAAAATAGAGGTCTCCACCGTAGGTGGTGGGAACTGGAACACTAAGAAGCAAAAGGCGGAGCAAGAGTATGATGTCAGGGACAAGTATCCCCGGAATGGCAAAGACTCCGACTCTACCCCTAAGTAGAACTAAGGACCAAAGTTCACTAAGTGTGCAAGGTTGAACACTCCAATGAGTCAAATCTTGATGGATATTGAGAAGATTAAGATTTCAGATGGCCGAAACCATTAAGAGGAGATCCTGAGAAGAGGAACAAGAATCAGTATTGTAGGTTCCATAAAGATATAGGGCATGATACTGATGATTGTAGACAGTTGAAGGATGAAATCGAGTTCTTGATCCGGAGAGGGAAGTTGAGCAAGTTCACCAAGGATGGTGATCGAAGCAATCCAAGATGAGATTATGATAGAAGAGATGACGATCGTGATCATAACCCACAACCTAGGGGGCCAGATATTAATATGATTTTTGGAGGCCCATTAGCAGTCGGACTAACAAAGAACTCTCAGAAGGCTTATGCCTGGGAGGTTATGCATATTGTTGGAGAAGCACCAAAGCGTGCATGGAATGAGGTAGCTATAGCTTTTGATGACTCGGATCTTGAAGGGGTTAAGTTTCTCCATGATGATACGTTGGTCATGATACATGTGATAGGCAATTCTCAAGTGAAACAAGTCTTGGTAGACAATTAGGCTTCTGTCGACATCCTATTCCATGATGCCTTCTTGAAGATGGGGTTCAACGATTCCCAGCTGACCTCTTCGAACATGCCTATACATGGTTTCAATGGAGTGGAGTCAAGAGTAGTGGGAACAATACAATTTCCCGTGACGATTGGGCAGGAGCCATAAGAGGCCACACAAATGCTAAACTTCTTGGTCATCAAATCAACTTCCACTTACAATCCGATCCTTGGAAGGACAGGTCTACATGCTTTTAAGGCTGTTGCCTTAACCTACAACCTAAAGATTAAGTTTCCAACAAAGAATAGTGTAGGAGAAGAAAACGGTGATCAAAAAATGGCAAGAAGTTGTTATGTGGCCACCTTAAGGCCTGATGGAATCGGGGGGCAGGTACTCCCAATTGAAGACAAGGATGCCCGAGTCGATGAAGAAAGGCGAAAAAAGCCCATTGATGATTTGGTTCTGATCCCCTAAGTTCCGGGAGAGCCTAAGAAGTTCACATACATTGGAGCATTGTTAAGTGAGCCCTTGAGGGGCAAGTTGATCAAATTTTTGCAAGAAAATTTTGATGTGTTTTCTTGGACAGCAGCTGACATGCCAGGGATTGATCCTCAACTCATCACCCACAAGTTGAATGTGGATCTGGAAAGAAAGACTATAAAGCAAAAGATGAAGAAATTTGTCCCCGAAAGACAGGAAGCCATTAAGTAAGAAGTGGAAAAGCTTTTAGGTTGGGTTTATCGAGGAGATTCAGTTCTCCGAATGGTTGGCTAATCTGATAATGGTCAAGAAAGCCAATGATAAATGGAGGATGTGCATAGACTTCACTGATTTGAATGATACATGTCCTAAGGATTATTTCTTTTACCGAGGATCGATGCAACTACTAGGCATGAGATGTTGAGCTTCATGGATGGATTCAGTGGCTACAACTAAATTAAGATGCACAAGGAGGACATCCCAAATGTATCTTTCATTCCCGACTTCGGTGTCTATTGCTATCTTGTTATGGCTTTTGGGTTAAAGAATGTAGGAGCCACCTATCAACGATTGGTGATTAAGATCTTTGCTCACCTCATTTGAAAAACTATGGAGGTAAATGTAGATGACATGTTAGTCAAGAGTCTCAACAAGGTCGATCACATTGAGCACCTTCTAGAGGCATTCGAAGTGCCGAGGCACCATAAGATGATGTTGAATCCCACCAAGTGCTCTTTTGGCATAGGATCTAGAAAGTTCTTAGGCTTGATATTTTTAAAGCGTGGCATAGAGGCCAACCCCAATAAGATCAATGCGATCCTTGACATGGAACCTTCGTGTTCTATAAGGAACGTGCAAAAATTAATTGGAAGGGTTGCTACCCTTGGGAGATCCATCTTTAAGTTAGGAGATAAATGTTTGCCTTTCTTCAAGGCACTAAAGAAGGTGAAAGATTTTGAATGGACAGAAGAGAGCTGGGCGGCCTTTGTGGAGCTAAAGGAGTACATGGTTGGAGCAACATTGCTGGCTAAGCCAAATCTCGAAGAGATGCTCTACTTGTACTTAGCAGCCTCTGACACGACGTTGAACGTAGTCCTTGTGAAGGAAGAGGCTAAAGTTCATAAACCTATTTATTATGTCAACAAAGTTTTGCATGGAGCAGAGTTGAATTACTCAACTATTGAGAAGTATGCTCTCGCCATGATAACAACTTCTAGAAAGCTACGCCCATACTTTCAAGCGCAAAACATTGAAGTCTTATAGAGCAGCCTTTGAGGAACATGATGCATAGCCCGAAGGCCAGTGGGAGATTGATTAAGTGGGCAGTTGAGCTTGGTGAGTTTGACATCAAGTATATGCCCCGAACTGCGATAAAAATCCAGACACTTGCTAACTTCATGGTTGAATGCACCAATGACAACCAAGGAGTCGGGGGGTAGGAGGAAATTATTTGGATAAATATTCCAAAGTATAGTCAAGGATATAGGAGTGAGATAAAGGCATTTCTCAAAAATGCATTCCCAAATTTTGCAGTAGGTAATGAAATGACATGCCCTTGCAAGAATTGTAAAAATAGCAAGTGGCATCATCAAGAAATTATGTACGATCATCTCGTTTGCAATGGTACTTATCCACAATATGCCAATTGGTTTTTAGAAATTTCACAGCTTTCCCGCCCAAATTACAGTAGTGCTGAAGATATGGAGTGTGAGAATAATTTAGATTTCAGAGATAATCTAGATGAGATGTTGCATCGTACTAATGGACCAAATGTCGATGCTAAAAAATTTTATGAAGAGGGAAAGCAGCCCTTATATCCAGACTATAAAATTTTTTCACGATTAAGTTTCATTGTCCAGCTTTATTCCTTGAAGTTTGTTCGTGGAATTATGGAGTCGGGATTCGGGGATATACTAGAGTTAATCAGAGATGCTTTTCCAGAGGCGAAAATCCCCCTGTCTTCTAATGCAGCAAAGAATGTAATTAAAGATTTAGGGCTAGATTATAAAAAAATACACGCATGTCCAAACAATTGCATGATGTATTGGGGTGAAAATGAAAAAGAAGACTCTTGCAAAACTTGCGGTCTCTCAAGGTGGGTTGTAAGGGAAAAGAAAGGCAGTGGTGACAACAATATGGAGAAGGTGATTCACAAGGTCCCGACAAATGTGATGTGATATTTCCCTCTAAAACCAAGATTGCAATGATTGTTTATGTGCAAAGACTATTCAAAACTTATGGTATGGCATGTAGTTGGATGTACAATGGATGGAAACCTTAGACATCCCGCTAATGGGAAAGCTTGGAAGACAATGGATGCGAAATTTCCTCAATTCTCTTCAGAGAACAGAAACATCAGGCTAGGTGTAGCAGCTGATGGCTTTAATCCTTTTCGTACGATGAATAAAATTCATAGTACTTGGCCAATTATTTTGGTAAATTACAACCTTCCACCTTGGTTGTGTATGAAGCCAGAAAATCTCATTCTCTCAACACTTATATCGGGTCCAGATTCTCCTAAAAATAGCCTCAATTTTTATATGCAACCTTTAACTGCCGAGTTAACGGAGTTGTGGAATGAAGGTGTACAAACCTATGATGCCTCTACTGATAAGACTTTTACATTACGTGCAAGTGTTCTATGGACAATTAGCAATTTCCCAGAATACGTAATGTTATCCGCTTGAAGCACGGAAGGTTATTTAGGTTGGCCTGTATGCAATTACGAGACTTCTGCAATGTACATAAAACATAGTAAACAAATTTGCTACATGGATCATAGGAAGTTTCTTGATCTCGAACACGAGTGGAGGTTTGATAAAAGAAGGTTCAACGGCCAAATTGAGATGGGACAACCTCTTGCAATTTTATCAGGAACCGACATAGAAGAATTGTTGCCTATTTTAAAAATCAGTTTGGAAAGAAGAAGAAGGAACCGGGCCAAAAAAGGTGAAGAAGATTAATTCCCCTTTAAAAAAAAGTCGATATTTTTCAATTTGCCGTATTGGAGTCACAATTTACATCGACACAATCTTGAGGTAATGCACATTGAGAATAATGTTTGTGAAAACATACTTGGCACTTTGCTAAATATCGCTGGCAAGTCAAAAGACCATGTCAATGCTCGTTTAGATTTACAAGGAAAGTACTTCATCCCATTGAATCAGGTGACGGGAAGCACCTTGAAATTAGGGCTGCCATATTTGACATGACAAATAAATGGAAAGATTCATTTTGCTCAGTACTAAAAAAAAAGCTAAATTGCCATATGGTAGTGCATCCAATATCAGCCGATATGTGAATATAAAGGAGAGGAAAGTCTCTGGCTACAAGAGTCATGATGCTCATTTTGTTTTACATTTTCTGTTATAATTTACTGTGAGAAAATCATTAAAACCAGCGGTTGCAATCCCTCAAATCAAATTAGGGGCATTTTTAAGGGGAATTTGGTGCAAAGTAATCGACTTGAGTGAAGTTAAGAGGCTGCAACAGGAGATCGTGGAAACTCTTTTTCAATTTTCCATTCCTTTTTCTCCACAAGTGATAGCAAAATACTTGAGCGATAAGCAAAAAGATATGTTTATGCAACGCATTTCAAATATTACCCCAAGTAGTTAACAGGTCGAGCCATGTTGGGAAATTTATCAAGATGTCTGATCCCACCAACGAAGCTAAGTGCTTCAAAACAAAAGAACTATACGGGCAGTGCACAAGAAGATGGTCAAGGCTCTCACACCCACTTACACAAAAGGGACAGTGCTGAGAAACATTGATTCCGAATGAGGCTAGCCTCTGTAGAGTGGGTAAACGACCATGGCAAGCAACCCACTCTTGATGGGCAGATCTATTAATCTTTAATCTGTGCCATACGAAAGAGTGCCAGGGAACCTCAGGGAGCTTGAATCGAATAGAATCCCAGATGTGCCTAGTACGAATCTTGTGAAGATTGATACCGTTCCAAAGAATAGCGTCTCTTGCATCTAGATTAAAAGCAGGAAAATAAAAATTCTGCAGCCAATGAAGAAGAGTAGTGCTAATGTGATGATGACAAGGATTGTATGTTGGGAGTTGCCATGCCCCTGTGTTGATAAGGCTGTTAACTGAAGCATTGATATCTAACAAAGGTCAAGATGATTTAATTTTAAATGATATACGCATTGGTATAGAAATGGAAAATCAAGTCAATAAGGCTAGTTGGTGTAGGGATGATGTCCCAGCAAGACAAGTCCCCAATGCGGTCGGTGAAGTCAACAATCCTGCCTAGTTTTCTAATTGAATTGTTTTAAGTGACTTTTAATGTATTAATTTTTACTAGAATGCTTCTTCAGGGACTGCCTTCTAATTATGTATTTGTAATCCTTCTAATTCAGTGTTCGCTCCTTATTTACATGATTTTGTCTTGATGTAATGCTCTTTAATTTATATGAATGGAACCTGTTAAAGTAATTAATTTGTCTTAATTTAGCAAAAAAAAAAATTAATTGGTCTTGATGTTTGTCTTTATTTTGTCTTGTCGTGATCTTCAACTTGTTAATGTAATCAGTTTAATTAAGAGTTTGCTTTTCAATTTATTGTTCATTACTTGCATCAACTAAGTTCTTACTTCTAATGTGTTGTTTTGTATAGGATGGGGAAAATCTTTCATCTCACATTTCACCACCAGGGAGAATTCCAGAGTACACGCTATGCTAGTGGGAAAGAGTTTGTTGTGAATGGTATCGATTTTGACACATTTTCGTATATAGTTGTGATGGAGCATGTCAAGGATGATCTTGAGTATCTAGAAATTGGAGGAATTTATTGTAAAGATAAGTTGAGGGACTGGAAGTTGGTGAAAAATGATTCGGACCTGTTGACATTAGTTGCAGAAATTCAGAGTTGTGACTATTGATTTGTACATGGACAACATTGTTGACTATAATGTTGAGCCGATGAAACAAATGCAGTCCCATGTGGTTATAAGGCCAAGGCATAATCTACTTGCAGGTACATCTTCACAAAAAAAAAAGTATCATTTAAATCATAAAATTAAATAGATTACTTCTAACTTTTATATAGGGTTAAGTATCAAAATGGTCACTGAAGTGGAAGCCAAATATCAATTTGTTCACCGATCTTTACGGGGTATCATTTAAATCATTAAAGTCATAATAAATATCAAACAAATACCTGTATATATGTACTCGAAAAGTAAAAGTAATCAATGGATACAGATTCCATAAAAAGAACATAGATGCTATAACGACCTAGAATTTTTCGCGATATTTAAATGCTTATTTAATTATTAAATGTGAAAATATGTGGAATATATGATGAGTACATTTTTGTGAAGTCAAGTTATGTGTGGAAATATGATTATATGATGTTTGGTATATGTCGTATATGCTCGTGGAATTTTATTTGCATTTTTGGAACATTAAAAGTATTTTTAAGGTGCATATTTAATCTTTTAAAATTCATATAAAATTATTGGACTTGATTTTAATCATGAAATCTTTTACATTATCATATTTGTGATATTGTTGAGTTATGAAAATTAGTGTGGATATTTAATTGTGTGTTTTGGTATTTTAAAATGATTTAAAAGGCATTATTTCTTTTAAAGAGCCTTTACTTCGAAAATTCATATAAAATTCATTTTTGATCCAAATATTATTTTAAAAATATGGGGATGCTTCTAATTTCAAGAAATTTATTTTAAAAGTTTCTAAAAATATTTTCACCCCACTTTCTTATTTAATTTCGTTTTAATAAAGGATTAAAGATTGATTTTTTAAGAAAGTAAATTGCAATTGTGCAATTACAGTTTTGCCCCTCAGTCTATTAACATCACCACCGCCACTCTTCCTCCCCACTTGATTCTTTTCGTTGGTTTTGTAAGAGAGCAGGTCTCTCTCTTCTCTCTCTATACTCGACTCTCTCTCTCTCTTCCATATCTTATCAATTTTCGACCATTTGCATGATCAGAGACCATATTTCTACTCGGTTTTTCCTTCTCTATATGCTACTGTCGATGCATGTCAGTTTTATGAAGAATTTCAAAACCCATTTCGGGTGTGCTTGATTTTGAGGCTGTTAGCTCGTGATTCTTGCTTCTCAGTCGTGTTGTGGGTTGTGTTTGATGATTTAGCAGTTAAAGGAGGAGTTGTGATGGAAACCCACTAATTTTGGGGACCTCCGATTCTTCCACCGCCGGCGGTGAACTCCGGTGAGCCGGCGGGAATGGCGATGATGTCCTCTGAGCCTAAATCGATATTATTTACTTCGTTTTGATGATACATATTGAGTATATGCTGATTTTGTGAATTTTTGAATTAATATGAGAAAAATTCGATATACATGTTTCGTTAAATATTTATTATTGATTCGATATTACTATGAGATGATTGATTTAATCGATGGTTTTCGAATTGAAATTCTTTGTGATTATATTCTGAAAATTCGAATTAATTGTATATATGCATGCATGAGAAATTCAAAAGTTTAATATGAATCTTATTTGATTATATTCAAATTATGTGGTAAATACGAAGAATTTGGTTCGTTAAATTGTTAATTAATTGTTCTAATTTAATTCGGATAATTATAGTTATATAAATAATTTTTCGAAGTATTACATGATTAGATTCAAAATTATATGTATGACATGAATTATTCGCATTGTTATACATTATGTGATTCTTGATAATTTACGGAGCATGGTATAGTAGTAAGTATGATTTTGAATTGTAAGATATTATAAATCCATTAGGCTTGTAGGTGGATTTAAATCCATCGTAGGTACTTGATTGTGAATTGGAGTCGGATGTCTCCGACAGGATAGTCTATATTATAAAGGAGACTCTGTCCGATTTTCATAAAATTATAAATAATAAAGTATATGTTAAATGGCATGAATGCTTATAAATTATGCGTATCTGCTAAGTGCTAAGCGGTTTATGTGAATTGCATGATCTATATGCTATATGTTATGTGTTAAGTGACTAGTGTATTACAAGTCAATTTAATAATAAGATATCAGGTACGTATGTTATATGCTAAGTAACGATGTGATATAGGAATCGCTTGGGTAGATTAAGATGAGACGATTAAGTGGTATAGTATTCTAAAGTAGTGATTATGGTTTATGTAGATACGAAGGATGTAGGCCCTAGCAATAAAGGGAAAGCTAAGGTTGAGTACAAGTAGATTGAGCTGAGCTGTTGCATTCTACCGGAGGCAAGTAACCTGTCTTTACTTGTAGTTTCTATTCCTTATTGATGTATTTCGTTGAGCATGCCTATCTTATACCATGTCGAACACTAATCCTTTATAGCCTGATTCTTTTTAATTGCTTCTTGACCATATATGCCATACCGCTTTCTAGAGTCAAAACTGAATTGGCTGACGGATAAACCCTGTTTTAAATAACTTATGTCCGCTGTCAGTCGAACCCATGTTGACCTTGAAACTTTGAAATCCTGATCAATTGCCTTGAGTCTATATCTTCTTGATCCAGACTTGTATCTTTGATCCTTTAATGTTAGAAAACCTAGTCAAACCCTTTGACTTTAACATTGCAAACCAAAATGAGTTGTTTTCTTAAAACTACCTTGAAGTTACCTAGACTGGGCTTGTGACAGCCCCGACTCGGATCCCACATCCGAGACCCGACCCAGGACCGTCATACTACTTTTATTCTTGAACCAACAATAAGATTCTACATTAAACGTCTCATGCTTACATATATAGATACCTTACAAAATGTTACAAAAGAACTGACAAGAGAACTATTCTACTCTCGCAGTTATACATGCTACATACTATCACCAGAACGTCTTTTACACACTTTACATATAATTCTTCTAAGCAACCTTTCTTTTTTCTAAGTCGCTTTCTCTTTTCCCCTACCGGAGAGATTAGATCCTTCACCTACTTCGTTCCTTCCTGAAATATGCCATTTATATAATAGGAATGAGCTATAAAGCTCAGCAAGTATATATATTGTAGTGAATAAAAATGATTTTTCGATACAAGGATTCATAAAATCTTACCAGCATATAAATGTCAAGATAGAAAATATTGACAAGATATAAAGTGACAATAACTGAAAGAAAGAACTTGTAAGACTTTAACTTGTATTGACTGAGCGACCTTATTAGGTCTCTTAACCTTATCATTTCCAGATGCAATTATGATCATCTGTCTTACTATTACCATTCGGTAATCTTCGTAACCACGAAATGGATCCATTCGTATTTCCAGACGCACCTCAGGCAATCTGTCTTAACTATTACCTTTCGGTAATCTTCATTCTCAATACCCCACAAAATGGGTTGTTAAACTCAGTCGTATAATTGTTATTCCACTTGAATTATCTCATTCTCAATCGAAATGTAACTCCTAGCCAGAACAATTGACTAGCAACCTCAATAACATAACTGCTAGCCGGAACAATAGCCAACCATCTTCAACCAACATACTACAATAATCTTATCATCTTATATCTAACCAACAACATTAGTTACTACGTGTACAAACTATTTTAGAACTGAATAACCATCGAATTTGAATAATACCCGATCAGTGAGTATCATTAGCATTAACAAAAATCATACGAATAATTTACTTGTGTAGACATCATTAAATTATGTAGCTCAACAACGTTCCAAACAATTTAAAACCAATCAATACATATTTGCTTTTAGAATAAAATGAAACAATATATACTTACCTTATGCCGCTTTAACTTTTAATATGATTGCCCCTAATCCCTGGTCAGAACCTTAAATTCAGTTTAATATCCTAACAAAATCATTCCATTTATACTAACATTATTTAAACTATTTAACTCTAAAAATAATAAATAAAAATAAAAATAATAAATAACTTAAACGAAGAGGAGGACAGAAACTAACCAGTTTCGTTGGCCCTTGCTACAATTTCTAAATATGGTAAGTTTATTTGTATATATAGAAGTAAAAGTGGTAGTCTATGCTTTCCTTTTCGATGTGGTACCAGCTGGTAGAGAAGGAAAATAATAGCCCAAAACTACTCATAAGATACTTGACTACTTGGAAGTATGGTTTACCAATTTCCTTTTAATTCTAACGAAAGTTGTTGCTAAGTCTTTCTATATATTGTCAATCATCGCTCCTTTCATCTCCAATGTGGGAGCATAGGTTCTTTTATTCCTTACATATACACTTATCCCACATTGATAACATATGGAGCAAGGCTCTTGCAACTCTTATATAAATTGACTACTTCCACTTGTATCCTAACAAGGCATCATAGTGTCTCCCTAACGTTTAATCTTTGGGGCTGTTCTCTTGAACAATAAAACTTAACCTTGGCTTGGCTTACACTTGAGAAGTTATCATACTTTGATGGCATAGTTCTTAATTTGTAAAACATTTAAGAGGGCTGAAACCTCTCACATTTTTTTTCTATCTCACCATTCATCCCACATCGAGAAGTTGTACGCAATTTGTCCTCAATCACCTATATAAACCATAATAGGACGCATAGACTAAACCCATGAAAGTCTTTTGCTTTCACTCCAACTTAACTCGGAGCTGATACTATTTTAAAGTTTAAAAGTTTGAAACATGTTGAGGGCCGGCTTGGAAACCAAATTTAAGAGCAAATCTTAAATCACGAAAGTTTAAGCTTCTACCACTGTACTCTTTTCTTTATAAATGAGGATGGTGCAACAATTGATAGCTATAAAAAGTTTATGTCGTACAAGGTTGTACATCCCACATCGAGAGGTTTTAAACCTGAACTTCCCTTGGAGCCTATAAAAGGAGTAAGTCTAGGTCATTTGAACTAAGGATTATGAACTTACTTTTGCCTTTCTTCTAAATGAAGATAAATAGGAAGTTTTAAACTTTGAATGTAAAAACATGGGTTTCTCTTAAAATTTAAATGCACAAGGAATGGTTGTACCACAAGGAAGTATTTTAAAGGAAACTTCTCTTAAGTTTCTAAATAATCCAAGTGAACACAGGCTTAGAAAAACTAGACTTGCGTGTGGTTTCTCTTATGACAAGTTCATTCGTCCCACATCGAAATGATAACATGAAGGGCTTCTTTTTGGAGTCTATAAAAGATCAAGTTGAATGATTTCACACAAACCAGCAAAGTGCAATGAAGTATACATTGCCACTTAGCCATAATACAAAACTTTAACATGAGGTTGAAGCTTGATTCATAAGTAAGTTTTCTAAAGTCTAACAACCATAATGACAAGGTTTTTACCTTCTAATATTAAGTATGCAGCAAGAAAATTTTATCTTCTTTGTATTTGTAAGGTTAGGAGACCTGCTTGTCCCACATCAACAAGGTGTGAGACTAATTATCTCGTTTTCTCTACATAAAGAGACTTAGTGATCAACTTATACTTAAAATAAACAAGTACCAATTAAGGTGTTAGCTTTTTTTTTTTAAACTACTTGCACTTGTCCCACATCGAAATGATGTAAAATGGAACTTCCTCACAAATCTATAAAACTAAATATGTTTATCCAGGAACTTCACAAGGTTCAATTCTCTGGTGTCTTGGTGACTTGATTAAATCCCCACGATGCTGTAATTAAAGTTCAAACTTAAATATAATCTTGCCGTGATTTTAAAACTAAGAGGGTTGATGGGTCTTCTCAATAAATCTAAGTAAAATTTTCTTCGTCCTTATACAAGGTGCAAGTTTTCTAATGCTCCTGAAATCCTTAAATCCTTTATTGATAATGTTTGGGACTAAGGTATCCTATTAACATAAATCAAATTATGTCATACTCTTAAATTACTTAGCAAGCCATAATCTTTTATTCTCCTCTCACATTCTTATATTTAAAGACGGAATAAATTAATATGATTATATCATTCCTTATATTGGTTTCAAAATTGAAAATCCAATCCATCTACAATATAACACAATTCAATAATCTAATTATGAAATTTAGGTTGGGGTATTACAGGGCTGATCTGTTATCAGAGAGTCGAAAGTACTTCGAGGTAAGGATTTTGGAAAGGTTAAGAGTCGAAATGTTTTATGAAGATAAATTAAGTTTTATAAATTGGAATGATTTTAAAATGAAAGGTTTTATAATTTATAATAGGAACTCCGTCTAAATGGTTTCCACGGATTCCTGACGATTGGAGAGATAGATCAACGGGTAATGCCGGTACCGTCAATTTTTGAGGTGTATTCTTTGTGTAGTTCTGGTCTGTCCAGTTCGACACTTTTATAGGCCAATGTGTTGCCTCTTGGGAACCCAAGTTATCCTAATGAAAGGAATTGATGTCCAGAGGGACTTTGTGTCCGGTATGGGGACTTTATGGGCTGATCACCCGTATTGTCTGTTAAGGTGAAATAAAACTCCAATCAGTTTTCTTAAATTTATGAATCCTTTATTTAATTAGAAAATGGAATTGGTTTACCATTGGAAATATCTGTTGTTTCACACAGCTTTGAAGTTTATATATTGCTATCCTGTTATCGGTAAACTTTATGTCAAATGCTATACCAGGACCTTTGCTATCACTGTCGGACAACCATGCTATACTTTAATTTACTGTCACCTTTCGAAATATTATATTATGTTGTTCAGTTGAGATTTTAGCTACTTGCTGAGCATTGGCTCATTATTATTCTGTGTCTAACCTTTTGACAGTAAAAATAAGCATCATGGTCCGTACTATGCAAACTGCGAGGAAGCGCACCTTTCATGAACCCGACTTGGTTCATTTCCACGTAGCTCCTAAGGTAGATGCAATAACAGCTCAGTGAGGAGATCTTAAGTTAGTTGTGAGAACTGGCAGTAGTACTTTTGAGAACTTGGTTTGTAATAATAATAATATTCTGAATTCAGGCTTGTAATAATAATAACTTAGTTAGATGATGGCTTGCTTGTTTCATACCATTACCTGCGAATGATCTTGGATAGTAGTGTAGGGGCCAGTCAGCATGTTGTGTTTATATTATTATATTAGGTTGTATGCATCTAGATGTGTGTCAGTGACCCTCCGATCTGGGCCCCTGGTCGGGAGGGCGTCACAGATGCAAAATGTACAACACAAAATAGTAGTGTTTTTCTGACAGATTTGACTACTAGTTTTACTAGTTCGAAAGATCATAACCCAAAGGTTGGAAATGTTAATTAATATGGAGAAATTGAACAGATACTAGAAGTTGATTATTGGGATGAATTTACGGTGGTGTTGTTCAAGTGCTGCTGGTACCAAGAAGAAAAGGATTTGTACGGGCTGACTCGAGTTAATTTTAATAAATTATGTCAGAAGTCAGACCCCTACGTATTGGCTTCACAAGTACAACAAGTATTTTATGTAGAAGATCCAGCTGAAAGGATGATCTATAATGTTATCAAAAAACTACCGAGGGACTGGTGTGATGTTTTTTTTTGCTAAGCTGTATGTATATTAAAAAATGAAGCAAAAATAGGGAAGAACCCTTGCTCAATGACATGCCATAGAGGAGGACTATCTATAACCAGTTTTTAAAGGAAGATTGGGAAGAGAAAGCAAAATTAGCTATGAAGACAACAACTACTACTACAGTCAGAACTAGAGGCGATATTTACAAACCTATTAGAAATAATAAGCCTAGATTTTACATCAGTTACAATTTCATCCAATAATCTAAATGGCCCTGTGCATCCCTTCCTGTGCAATCTTCCATTCCTTTTTCTCCACAAGTGATAGCAAAATACTTGAGCGATAAGCAAAAGGATATGTTTATGCAACGCATTTCAAATATTACCCCAAGTAGTTAACAGGTCGAGCCATGTTGGGAAATTTATCAAGATGTCTGATCCCACCAACGAAGCTAAGTGCTTCAAAACAAAAGAACTATACGGGCAGTGCACAAGAAGATGGTCAAGGCTCTCACACCCGCTTACACAGAAGGGACAGTGTTGAGAAACATTGATTCCAAATGAGGCTAGCCTCTGTAGAGTGGGTAAATGACCATGGCAAGCAACC
Source organism: Kitagawia praeruptora (assembly GCA_037693485.1). Classification (NCBI taxonomy): domain Eukaryota; kingdom Viridiplantae; phylum Streptophyta; class Magnoliopsida; order Apiales; family Apiaceae; genus Kitagawia; species Kitagawia praeruptora. The sequence goes on along the minus strand of CM075351.1, from coordinate 135,613,943 downwards.
CACTCTTGATGGGCAGATCTATTAATCTTTAATCTGTGCCATACGAAAGAGTGCCAGGGAACCTCAGGGAGCTTGAATCGAATATAATCCCAGATGTGCCTAGTACGAATCTTTTGAATATTGATACCGTTCCAAAGAATAGCGTCTCTTGCATCTAGATTAAAAGCAGGAAAATCAAAATTCTACAGCCAATGAAGAAGAGTAGTGCTAATGTGATGATGACGAGGATTGTATGTTGGGAGTTGCCATGCCCCTATGTTGATAAGGATGTTAACTGAAGCATTGATATCTAACAAAGGTCAAGATGATTTAATTTTAAATGATATACGCATTGGTGCAGAAATGAAAATCAAGTCAATGAGGCTAGTTGGTGTAGGGATGATGTCCCAGCAAGACAAGTCCCCAACGCGGTCGGCGAAGTCAACAATCCTGCCTAGTTTTCTAATTGAATTATTTTAAGTGACTTTTAATGTATTAATTTTTACTAGAATGCTTCTTCAGGGACTGCCTTCTAATTATGTATTTGTAATCCTTCTAATTCAGTGTTTGCTCCTTATTTACATGATTTTGTCTTGATGTAATGCTCTTTAATTTATATGAATGGAACCTGTTAAAGTAATTAATTTGTCTTGATGTATGTCTTTATTTTGTCTTGTCGTGATCTTCAACTTGTTAATGTAATCAGTTTAATTAAGAGTTTGCTTTTCAATTTATTGTTCATTACTTGCAGCAACTAAGTTCTTACTTCTAATGTGTTTTTTTGTATAGGATGGGGAAAATCTTTCATCTCACATTTCACCACCAGGGAGAATTCCAGAGTACACGCTATGCTGGTGGGAAAGAGTTTGTTGTGAATGGTATCGATTTTGACACATTTTCGTATGTAATTGTGATGGAGCATGTCAATGATGATCTTGAGTATCTAGAAATTGGAGGAATTTATTGTAAAGATAAGTTGAGGGACTGGAAGTTGGTGAAAAATGATTCGGACCTGTTGACATTAGTTGCAGAAGTTCAGAGTTGTGACATATTGATTTGTACATGGACAACATTGTTGACTATAATGTTGAGCCGATGAAACAAATGCAGCCCCATGTGGTTATAAGGTGATAAGTGGAGTTTATATCCACTTGGAGCGTTCCATATCGGCTTAAATTGATTGTCTTGGACTCAAGTTTGTGGTAGTTTTGATGTGTTTTGTTTAGTTGTGCAGATTTACGAGAATGTTGATTAAGGTTGATGCTTCTATCGTTTTTGGAGATTTAATTGATTAAAATTCGGATTTTTCGGGAAGGCTGCGCAGCTTACACTGTTTTGGCCATATCTGGAGTTCTATAAGTCCGTTTTCAGCGATCTTACTGCCCACGCGAAGCTTGAGAGATTTTCTACAACATGGGACAGGTCTTGCATGAGCAGGTTGCGCGTGATGGGGGGAGGAAGCACGACAAACAGACTGATGGGAGTAGGGAAATTACTGTTTTGCCCTTTTCAAGTTCTAATTGTATTTTGGGCAGTTTTTAGTACCTTAATTGAATTCTAATTGTAATAGAAGGCAATTTCTTGCTGGGCAAGAATTATAGAACCTATATAAACACATCCAACCCTTGTAATTTGATCATTAGGAGTAGAACCATTACATATCAATTACTTAGGTTTATTTGTATTTTTTTTTCATACTTTGTTTTTATCATGGTTTCATCAGATCCCATGATGACGAGAGTTCAATTATGAGCTAATCGTTGTCATGGGATTCTAACAGATTTATTTATGGAGCTTTAGTATCTTGATGCTTTAAAGATCTGTGTGTGATGTATATCTGATATCCTCGTATGGTTATGCTTAATTGATAGATGCGTCATGAACATCTAATTTGTTAATCTCTTGTGAAGTGAAAGTGGATCTTGAGATTTAGAACTTGCCATGCTAGCATAGGTTCATGATTGTTTATCAACATGATTCGTAGTATGAGATGAGAATACTTATATTGCCCTGTATGATCATTATGGATAACTTGCTCTTCAACCGTTATGTTTTCAAATTCTATAGACATATAGGGTCTAAGCATAATTGGTGTCTATTCATCTTCTATCTCTTTTGTGGATGTATGTTTAGTTTGGTATGCGTATGCTGACAGGTAGCGTATACTTGTTTAGTGTTGTCTGATCAGATATCATAACCATTGCATATAGTGATTAAAGGCGTCAGATCTAAGCAAAGTATTTAATGAGGTTAGGATCCCATGGTTTTTCTTGCAGAAGTAATTCGATTTCAATTCTTGTTAGTTAGTTAATTCTTAGTTTGTTAATTTGCTTTTTAGTTAAATTTAGTTAATTAAAACCCAATTTGTTATTTGTCATAGCAGTGAATTAAAACCATACATTGTTGCATAGGTACAATACTGAATTAAAAACCAGATCTCTGTGGGAACGAACTTGACTTATATCTATATTACTTGTGACCACGTGCGCTTGCGTGATTTAGTGCAAACAAGTTTTTGGCGCCGCTGCTGGGGATCATCGGTGTTTTATTTTTGGTTTATGTGCTTGTCAATAGTGGTCGTTAGCGTTCACTGACTCAGATTTCTTTTTCTTATCTATTTTTGTATAGTTCGTTGGTGTTTCAGGTACTTGTCAGAGAGTGTTGGCATTGAAGATGGATTTTCTAACTTACTATGGAGTTCAGCAGGTGGCTAGTGTTTGTGAGCTATGTGCGGGCGCACATGAGACGTATCAGTGCTGGAGCAACCAAGGTGGTATTCAACAGCCTCAGCAATGTGAGCGGTGTTTGGGCATTCATGATCCCTCACAATATTGTTACTACGAAGAAGTTGATCCATATGTCACTTATGAGGAACAACCATATTTTCAATATCATCCTCAACAGTACAATCAAGATGTTCCAGATATGTCATATTTCTTTGGTAGTGAAGAGTTTCAACGTCAGCAACCTATTCCTACTTTTCAGTCAGATGAGGTTGATGATTTGAAGGAGATTAGGAAGGAGATTAGGATGCTTGTAGAGAATCATGAGAAGTCTATCAAATCTATGGGGACACTTGTTGCTCAAGTTTTGAGTGCCTTAGAACAAGAGAAACAACAATTCATATTAGAGGCAATTCTAGAGAATAACGGTGACTTGGAGCAAGGTACTTCATGCATAATTAAGGAAGACAAATTCCAAGGTGAGGTGAGCGTCCACAAGCCATGAGAGGAATTTGATCATGTTAGTATGGTGGATGATTTGGAAGGGGCACTATTTGAGACAGACATTGATGAGCTACACAAATTTCAAGAATTGGTATGTGCGTATCAAGAGGACAATGATGAGCTACGCAAATTTCAAGAATTGATATGTGCGTCCCAAGAGGCTGATGAACATGGAAAAGATGCAGGTCTTCTACTTGTCTCTGAGTTTAAAGATGGAGGTAGAGCATTAGAGCCAATGGGGCAAGTTCTCTTTGAGGAACCAAAGGCTTCAGCAACTTACATTTACCCTCCTCCATTATATTTAAGTGAAGCCCGTGAATGTGTGTTGTTCTACAAATTATCAGATTTTGGGTTAACAGATGAAGGCATTGGAATAGGACGTAGTTGTTACACGAATAGGCCAAGCGAGGAGAAAGGGCAGAAAGTGTGTCGCCGTGATGACGATGAAGTCTCGCGAAGAGAGGACCAGACAAATTATTATCATCCTTAATGGAGGCTTGGAAGTAACGTCAAGCTATTGACGTTAAAGAAGCGCTTCGTGGGAGGCAACCCATGCATTAGTGTAGGAAAAAAAAAAATTTGACTGTTGTTTTCAAAAAAAAAAAAAAATTTAAAATTGCACAAAATTTTCAACAATCGACAGAAAGTCACCAGGCCGCAGCGCGCGTGGTGAGGCCGCAGCGCCACTATGCCACTGTCCAGGTGCAATTTTTTTGTGCAGGTGATGTTTAGAAAAAAAAAAATTCACAAAATAAAAGTTGTCGACAGAAGTTGTGTGAAGCCGCATCCCATTCTTGAGGCCACGACGCCAATCATCAACTGGCCAACCAGGTTTGTTTTGTTAACCAAGTTTGTTTTGTACGTGTATTATATGTTTTTATATACATATTAAATAATCAATTCTTCTCCCAAACCAATTCCTACCCCTTTTCTAATTATTTTCTCCACCTAAAATCCTAATTCTAGTCCTATATTAATTCCAAATTATTCCCAATTCATCTCATTTTTTTTTAATTTTTTTTTCCAAATCTATATACCCATCTATATATACACCTATATATACACACAAATCCTACCCCATTCCAATTAATTTCAAGGCTTCAAGATTCAAGTTTGGGGGATTTTTAATTGCAAGCTTCACCTCTCCGGTTCGTATTTGGGGGTATATTTCTTCCTTTTATTTTGATATTACGAATTGTGTTCTTGCAATATTAGTGTTGTGTGTTCTTGATTATTTGGGGATATTTGTGAGTTCGAATTTTTTGTGGATTTTGGTGAATTTTGTGAGTTGGGTATTGATTTTTGTGGTGCTAGTGTTGGGAAATTTCCGTTTCCGACGGCGGAAGTTGAATTTAATCGGTTGTTGTTGAGGCCAATTGCTACAGAAAGGGGATTTTTGCCAAACAAGCATGTTGAGTTGCGATGGGGAAGGATATGTAAGGTGCCTTGTAGGTATGTTTTCTACTATCCCTCGTATTTACTTCCATTCAATGCGGACATTGAATATTTTAATTTTGGGGGTGGTTTGAGGGATTAGTATTTGTTGTATTATTTGTTCATGTAGGATTTCATGCTTTTCATATTAGTAGTAGTAAATTATGCATTTATGTTCGTGATATCTACGTTTGTTTCATATAGGACATTCTGTTTTTATTTTCGTATTTCATGTGAGTTCATAATATATTGCATTTGCACCCATGCTTGAGAGGAATTTTGTGTTGTTGACGCTTTTGATTGAGAAGTGATATGCTTTGTTCTTGTGCACACACATACACTAGTAAGTTGAAGCTAGTAGACTTATTGAATGTTGTAAGTGATTAGAAGGACATGAATATGTGCAAGATGATTTAGTTTGCATGCTTTGAATACAAGTAGGTGCATTAGAGAGATTTTTGCTTGGGATTGAGTACGTTTTTCCACCAAGTGAGATTTTGAGCCATATTGCATATTTGTTGCAATTTATTCGTTTGCTTGAGTGTCCACGGATTGTTTGCATTGCTAGCAGTTGTTTGAGATCTTTCTTGAAACGCATGACATTATTTGACGATTAAGATGATAAAGGCATTTAGGAATAACCGCATATTTTCCCATATTACCACACCATATTTACATGATCAATTAGTTAACCCGTTGAGCTTAATCCTGTTTTTTCGGTGACATACCAAATTACTTGCCTAGACCTTTTTCTTGTATTGGCCATACATTAATTTGAACCCACATTGTCAAAGGCTAGTAGAGTGCTTAAGGGAGTAATAAGGTGTGCAAGGAGGGGTATTGTTGGTCATAATTTTGGGGGAAATATTGAAAATTGGGTTTGTTTACTTGATAGTCGGCATGTGTAATAAAATTGTTGGATCATTGTTATTGTTTATATTATTGTTTTTGTTATATTTAGCTCTCGAAAAAAAAAGAAAGAAAAAGAAAGAAAAAAAGAAAGAAAAAGAAAGAAAAAAAAGAAAAAAGAAAAAAATATATATATTATGAGAGCATGTTTGTGTTTGTTGTGATCCTACTTTAGTCGACTAGTCGAGTGTTTTTATTGGAGAAAAATAGAAAAATTTTGTGGGGGGAAATAGGGTGTTGTGTATGATTTATTATGGTACTTACTAGCTTTTGACACTTCACCTGATTTGGCTTATTTGACATACCTTGTCCCTAGCCCCGTTACAACCCAAATAAAGACCTTTTGATTATCGTCATTGATGTATGTTGTGTTAAGAGTTAGATTGATACCAAATGTCAAGCATGCTTATGATTTTGTTGGAATTGAGTGATACACTTACCCTTGTTCTTGAGTGAATATTCTTTTGTGAGTGGATTGTGAGTGTTTGCTTGTTTTTGCGTATGAGATCCCGAGTTTTGTCTCAAAGATGTACTCTTGTAGGCTTAGCATGTTTACTAACTTATTCTTACATTTGACATGGGCTTGTGAGAACTTATGCATGTTCATTGAGTAGACTATGTGAATGCTTGCACTTTCGACACCAAGACATTGCGTACTTACTTTGATTCTTAAGTTGATATGGCATGAGAGGATTTGAAGGTATGGTAGGATATTAGTACTAGATTAATTGCATTTCCATATTAGTTGCATTCATGCATTGCATTGCATTGGATTTTGTGGGTACATTCGCTATAGGCCCTCACGAGACCTTACTCGTCCACTAGGGCTGCCTAGGGGTTTAAATGGCTTGTTGCATATGCCAAATGCAACCGTGATCACCTACGGAAGTGGTACTAGTTAGTTAGTTAGTTGTAATTGTTTATGCTTGAGGACAAGCATCGGTTTAAGTTTGGGGGTGTGATAAGTGGAGTTTATATCCACTTGGAGCGTTCCATATCGGCTTAAATTGATTGTCTTGGACTCAAGTTTGTGGTGGTTTTGATGTGTTTTGTTTAGTTGTGCAGATTTACGAGAATGTTGATTAAGGTTGATGCTTCTATCGTTTTTGGAGATTTAATTGATTAAAATTCGGATTTTCCGGGAAGGCTGCGCAGCTTACACTGTTTTGGCCATATCTGGAGTTCTATAAGTCCGTTTTCAGCGATCTTACTGCCCACGCGAAGCTTGAGAGATTTTCTACAACATGGGACAGGTCTTGCACGAGCAGGTTGCGCGTGGTGGGGGGAGGAAGCACGACAAACAGACTGATGGGAGCAGGAAAATTACTGTTTTGCCCTTTTCAAGTTCTAATTGTATTTTGGGCAGTTTTTAGTACCTTAATTGAATTCTAATTGTAATAGAAGACAATTTCTTGCTGGGAAAGAATTATAGAGCCTATATAAACACATCCAACCCTTGTAATTTGATCATTAAGAGTAGAACCATTACATATCAATTACTTAGGTTTATTTGTATTTTTTTTCATACTTTGTTTTTATCATGGTTTCATCAGATCCCATGATGACGAGAGGTTCAATTATGAGCTAATCGTTGTCATGGGATTCTAACGGATTTATTTATGGAGCTTTAGTATCTTGATGCTTTAAAGATCTGTGTGTGATGTATATCTGATATCCTCGTATGGTTATGCTTAATTGATAGATGCGTCATGAACATCTAATTTGTTAATCTCTTGTGAAGTGAAAGTGGATCTTGAGATTTAGAACTTGCCATGCTAGCATAGGTTCATGATTGTTTATCAACACGATTCGTAGTATGAGATGAGAATACTTATATTGCCCTGTGTGATCATTATGGATAACTTGCTCTTCAACCGTTATGTTTTCACACTACACCATAGATTGGCTATTGCAACCAGACTTGTTAAAAAGCGTTGCTATTTCTTGACAAGTTTTTACAAAATTAGACATATTGTAATGCTTTTCAAAACCGTTACAATTGAAGTGAAAAACCGTTACATATTGTAAAATTTGCTATCTATTGCAATGGTTTTTAAGGCGTTGCTGTAGACATCACTATTGGACCTCAAAATTGGCGGGCTTCTTAAAATCGGATGAAAAAATGAGTGGGCTTCTTAAAATTTGTTTTGCCGGGCTTATGAAAAATAATAAAACAAATGAAAATAAGAAAGAGGCACAAACACTTAGGATATTCCCCCCCACACAGACTCTCAAACACTTTGTCAACAATCTCTCTGTTTCTCTAGTACTCGCTCGACGCGAGCTCTCTCTCTCTCTCTCTCTCAAACATGAATTGAAGAACATATCGAAGACTTGGTGTTTGAATACTTTCAAACTCTCAACTTGGTGTTTAAACCCTGATTAATTTTGGGTTTTTTTTTGTTTTTATAAGAGTACTAATTTGGGTTTGGATTTTATTGTGAATACTGTGTTTTTATGTGAAAATGTTGTGCTTTTATGTGAAAATATTGGATTGGTTTAGTTGTGTGTTTATGTACAGTTCTTCTTCTGGACAATTAGGTCATCTGTTCTTCATCTCTCTGTTGCTTCGATTCAATTTGTAAGTATCTCTTTTCAATTGGGGTTTTTATTTAGGGTTTTTAATTTGGGCCATATGTTCTTCACTTGCTGGGTTTGATTTGTTTGACCAATTAAGCTAATTCATATGGATTTAAGAAGGTTTTTATTGTGAATATACCATTCCATTTGATTCGTATTTAAATTGAGTCATATTTTTGACAAGTAATTTAAATGGTTGAGAGGGATACAAGGGTTAAAGTAATTGAGTTGTATTTTTGTTCATTATTCTTACAACCTGGGAAATTCTCGTAGTAGTAGTTGTTTTGGGCAAGTAATGTAGTACCTATAAGTGCTTGATGTTAAATATATTAATTTTAATCCAAAACAGAGTAGAGTGAAAACAGGATTAAAAATAGGCCTCAAGTTAATTGTAAGGATAAATCTTGTTGATGTAGGACAAAATGTTATTTGAGCACCAAATTTCATCAGGGCATGAAAAGATTCGGACCTCACATGTATTTGTCACTTTCGTTATCTAAAATGGCCTGATACATGTATGATAATCGTTTATGTTGCCAACATTCCGAGAATTGCTTGAAGGCCATTTGTCCATGACTGATATATCATGTACCAAAGGCATCTACATGTCAGCTTAAAATATCTTTGCTTTGCCAGAAATTTAAACCAAGCAGGCAACCAGTCCTTTCCGTTAATATAATCTATTGAAAGGAAGGATTCAGCTTCTTTATCACTTAGTTGTTTAGACCATTTGGCCCTCTTATTCGTTGTTGCACCTGGTCCATGACACTTGTACTCTGCCTGGAATAAGTTTATTAATATGCTTACTCTACCAAGATAATGCACCTGGTCTTCTCTATTTCTTATATATATATATATATATATATATATATATATATATATATATATATATATATATATATGTTTTTAAATGTTTTCTCTCTTAGGAGCCAGCTCCTAGACCAAATTCCAGAATCCGTCCTGCTCATCCAAATGCTGATCCAAAGTCAAGTAATACTGCATTGCGACTCTGATTACGACTGTAGATGTTCCCAAAATTTTATGTACTTGCTTCTCTTTTAATGTGGTAACTGCCGGAAAGATCTCTCATCACATAACCTATTTAATAGTAACTGATAAATTGTAAAATACCTACAATTGATTATGCTCCTGGAGCAGAAGTTCAAAATTATTGTAATCACAACATAGTAATGTCCTATATGTTACGGTTCCATCATGCTTTAGTGAAAGTAAATCTTTATTTTCATTATCATGTTTGATGCATTTTCGTATCCTCCTTTGTCTTGTAGGCTTACCTAGGTCTAAAAGTGTCTATTTGGTTCATACCTAATGATTGTAAACTTGTGAGTTTATATATTTATTTACTTATTTATTTAATAATATTTGGGTAATATTACTTCTGGTAATTTTACATGTGCATACTTGAGTGTAACTCTGTGTCTTTGTTTCTCTTTACTAACTAGGTGAGGGGCGAAAGTTGGTTCCAGATCATCACAGGGCCTAACATGGGTGGAAAGTCAACATTTATACGAGGTTTGTCTTTGATATTTTGTTCGGAGTTCTTACTCCACCCTGTCCATACTCTAAAAGTGGAAAAAACATGCTCTATTCCAGTTATTTAAACATGACAAATACTTAAACATTCAATTTTTCCTTTCTATAAATTGTTCCATGATTCTGTTTCTGGGCAGCCCCATTGCAATTTTTTGATATATTTTATACAATCAGGTTGGAGTGAACATCCTGATGGCACAGGTCGGATGTTTTGTTCCTTGTGACAGAGCTCAAATTTCTGTTTGTGATTGTATTTTTGCTCGTGTTGGAGCTGGCGACTGTCAGGTAAATTCTGCAGTGTTTCAGTGGAACTCTAATGGTATCAGAAGTAAACAATTTGCTAAAGATGGAAATTATATCTTATGTGTTACAACTGGTCTGGTTTTTTTTAAGAGTCTTTTTTTTAGTGTGGGATTGCAGAGTAAAGCTTGTAAATTGTAGTGATTATGGAAAACAGCCTGTTAATGGATTCTAGAATTGTTCTAGTGAGATGTGAGCATGATTGTGAGAGCAACTCTTGGTAGCATAGATATCTATTAGTGAAGATTTTTCTTTCTAATTTTTGAAACTTTTTTAGTGTGGGATTGCAGAGTAAATCTTGTAAATTGTAGTGATTATGGAAAACAACCTATTAATGGATTCTTGAATTGTTTTAGTGAGCTGTACTCAAGTGTGTCCACCGGAGGCTATGTCTTCTTCCAACACATTCTTTGAATCAATATCCCTCTCGTTCTACTATTTTATTATTCTTTGCTGCATTGTTTTCCTTATCTATCTGCGTGGAACGTGGAAGTGAAGTTAAGTCCCTGTTGTTATTTCTTTCAGCATAGTACTGTACTTCTACTAAGTTTAAGATTTGTTTTCTTACTCGATTCAGGATAACCTACAGATTGATGCTTGGAAAGCCACAAAATTTAAATCTAGGAATTTTGTCATAAATCTAATTCACAAATTTTATATCTCTACATTAATCTGCAACATTGTCCCAACTCCCAAGTAGTTGCTCTACCTTCTCAGTGTAGTACTCAACTTACATATCAAGTGGATATAGCTGTTGCCATTAGATATTCCTAATTCATACTTCAAAATGTGGGGCATTGCACCTATGTACATCTTAACAACTGTTTTACAGGAATTTTCATTATTTCAAATAGCTGTTAAGGGTGTTGACTGATATTGCAAGTAATGTATTTCCTTTGACATGTTACCAGGAATCGGTCACAAAGGATTATCAAAACTTCAAGTTTCAACAGCCATACCAGCAAACAATGTACTATTGTTCATTAATACTACAGGATCAGACATGATCGTGGAGTGATCAGCTTGAAGCTCTTCCCCATCTTGAAGCTCTTCCATTCCTACGGAGACCGAAACTTGGAAGAAGAAGGGGCCAGGCTCCCGGTGGAGCAGAAAACATCTGTTCTAAATCATCAGGAGATGATCAGCTAATTAAGCAAGAGGAACATGAAGTTGGAGATGTCTAAGCTTTTAGTGAATGTATAAACTAGAATTATACTTCTATGTTGTCGTTTATGATAATGTTGTTCGAATAGTTTTGGTACTATTTTTGGGTAGTTTATATTGATGTACTCTTTTGGATTAGTGTGTATGAAATACCATGTTAATGGTGGATTTCAATATGAACAAATGGGTCATGTCCATTTTTTTTAAAGAAAAGCATTGCTATTACCTCATAATGTGTTGCCATTTATTGTTAATTCCTTACTAAAAGCATTGCTATTGCCTCATAATGTGTTGCCATTTATTGTTAATTCCTTACCAAAAGCATTGCTATTAAACAGAAATGTGTTGCCATTGCCACCTTAAACGTTGCAATAAATATCCAAAACAAGGTTGATATAGCCTATTGCAATGAATTTAAATTATTGCTATAGACTGGAAAACGTTGCTATAACAAGCTTTTGCAATGATATTAAAGCATTGCTATATGTTACTATATTCGTTGCTATATGGACCTATTGCAACCCAAGCAAAGTTCACGCCCAATTTTTGCAAAAGCATTGCCATAGCATCTATGGCAACGGTAGTAGGCCCTTTAGCAACAATTTTCAGGAGTTGCTATAGCCATTATATGGTGTAGTGTCAAATTCTATAGACATATACACTACGCCATAAATGCACATACGCAACCCCCATTTTCAGTTGCGTAAGGCCTGAAAAGCGTTGCGTAAGGTCTTACGCAACGCTTTTGGGGCGTTACCAATACCGGCGTTGCGTAAGACCCCTAACGCAACGTTTTTCCAAGTTATTGCAATACTTCGAAAAGCATTGCATAAGAGGCCTTATGCAACACCAAAAGCATGCAAACGCAACACTTCATGGGGTTGCATAAGATGTTTCAGCCATGTCAGCAGCCACATCAGCATGCTGACATGGAAGCAAGGTGCCACGTCACCATGCTGACATGTAAGCAGGGTGCCATGTTAGCATGCTGACATGTCATTAGTGGGGCCCACAAGTGCCACGTCACAAATGGGGGGCATGCCACGTCATCAGTGGGGCCCACCAAGGTGCCACGTCATCACTGGGGCCCAAATGCCACGTCAGCAGTAGGGCCCACATGCCACATCAGCAGTGGGGCCCACATGCCATGTCAGCAGTGGGGCCCACATGCCACGTCAGCAATAGGACCCACATGCCACGTCAGCAGTGGTGTCCACTATCTAACGAAACGCTATTTGAGTCTAATGCAACGCTAAATTTTTATTTTAAGCAACCCCATTCTTTTCAAATGCAACATTAAAACTATGCTTAATGCAACATTAAAACTATGCTAATGCAACGGTTTTTAAAAAAAAAATTGAAATGGCAACTTTGTTCATACATAATAACAGCATGTCCAATCCAAACAACTAAATGTCCAAAAACCAACCACAAGGCAATGATGCAGCCTACAAAAGTACTTAACATTCATTGCCAACAAAAATACTTAACAGTTTTACATATTCTTCTTACCAACATTAATTAAACCAATCCAAAGTTTACTAACTTCTGTCTTCCCGTTAAATATTGGTTCCTTTGACAACAGCTCAACCATAATGCACCCCAAAGACCACATGTCGATTGCAGTTGAATACTGTTTTGTTCCCAATAAAAGTTCAGGTGCCCTGTACCAAAGAATTATATCAATACCAGTTTAAAAAAATATATAAAAATAAAGGAGTTGGATCCTAGTTGAGCACCATTAAATGTAAGGAGTTGGATCTCTACTTGACTATCTTCAAGTTGAATCATCAAATAAAAAGTATACAGATTAATTTTTGCATATGTTACTAATCACCATTTACTTAGTTTTTACAGTTATTGTTAGACATGGTCCTTCTCTATGATTTCAGTAGAAATTTTTACCGGCTCAGGGCTAGGGCTGTTGTTTTAAGCTTATAATATAGTACAACTGAAAAGATGGTTCAAGAAAATAAATATAATAACATAAACTTGAAAGTAAATGAGCAAGACGATTTATTCTTCTAGTTCAGTAATCATTATCAGAACCTAACCAAATCAACAAAATTCCAAGTACCAAAGTTAAAGTATTTATCAACAGCCTACCTGAATTTCAAGGTCTTTCATCTTGTGTGTTATGCAGGAGACCGTATCTAGTGCATTTTGCACTTCACATTGAAGAATATCATTACCTCTAACATATGCTACTTGCTCAGCTTGAAGTTGCTCGATATCAAGATCCTTGGAGTATAACCTTTCACGCAATAACCTTGTTAACAAAACTTCTGCTCTGAGTTCAGATATTAACTTTTCCTGTGTGTATAGAAAGAGTGCTTTAATAGCAAGGAACAAAAGGTGAAATGAAATGACGTAGACCAGACCAGCAGATAAAAAGCTGACACATCAGTGATCAGACTCAATCGTCAAATTCTCTTTTTGGTGAAAGAAGTTAAAAATGACAATGTACCACAAGTTTGCTTCAGCAAAAAATAGCTATCTACCCCTTCATATATCACATAATAGAATTAGAAAACAAGCAATAAAAAAAGAAAATAAATCAGTCCTTTAACAAAAGTCAGAATCACCAAACTGAGGTTATGGTATCCCCCATACGAACAGCAAGAAAAAGAAAATTAATTCATATAAGATTTCATTAATCAAAACCATATTCCTTTAGACCTATATATATTCTAAGTTTAGGAGCATATAACCTAGTTAAGTATCAGTAATTTTCATACCTCCATGTTCAGATCACTTAGGTTAGACAGACATTTTTTAAAACTAGTTTGCTGAGATCCCTCAATAATCACTTTTTCTTGCAAGACAGAAAAAACACTATGTCTATTATAACCTTGTATTAAAAGAAATTGATGCCATTAGGATATTATAATCTTGTATTAAAAGAAATGTTTGGCATGCATCAGTCTAATACTTTAACAATCCTATCTCTCATTTTTAACAAAATTTCATAGAGGATATATAAAGGAACCACCTTGCGATCATAATTATAAGCCTTAAAATGAAGTGAAATATGAAAAGGAAAAATGCCAACAAATATACATACTATTAGCTAAATTTTCAGAAATGGCACTGTGTAGTGCCTTACTCTGTGAACCACCAGCTGAGACTGATACTTTTGCAAGTGAAGTGCTAAATCAGTTATCAAAGAAAATTTTTGAAAAAAGAAATATCCAATCAGTTATCAAAGAAAATTTCTGAAAAAAGGGTGAATATCACCTTATCGCTACACAATATGTACAGATCTTCAATGTGTTTTAATCTTTTCATAACTCTTTATGCACCCTGCAAAAGGAAACAAAAAATGTACTTAAAACTAAAAGAAAATAGTTAAACATGTGATCTAAAAATATATATCCAAAGATCATTCAAATTAATTTTATGAATATAAATACAAGAGTTGACTTGAAGAGAAAGTTTAGATAACTTAAAAAAAGTTTGACTTAAATATAGGGAGTGTGGTTTTTAGGGTATTATTTAAGGATGTCAAAGAGAATCCAACAACTGAATATTATTCTTGAATGAACTAATAACAGATTAAATGGTAAAGAAAGAAATTAGTAATGCACTTACATGATAGCCACTAGCCAGACCTTGAGAGCACTTTGAATGATTTGAATAAAATCTTCTAATTAAAATTGGTTGCATGCAGGTTGTCAAGTTCTTTTGAGGCATAAAGAAGAGCTACACCACCGCCTGCAAGGCAAACTATCAGTTAAATATGCGCTAATGGCAGTCATCCATTGTAAGAAACTCCTACTAAAAACTTTGAGATTACCTGGCACAATTCCTTCTTCAACTGCTGCCTTCGTAGCATTCAAGGCATCAGTAACTCTGTCCTTTTTTTCGCCAACCTCGGCTTCGCTGGCTCCTCCTATCTGTCAAAGCACAAATTTCAATCACCATTCTTCCTGATCTTTATCTAGGTTCTTCCAATACTACACAAGAAAACTCTTCAAAAGAGAATCTGAAGAACTGCATCTTGATTATTTAATTCGCAAATCAGTCTCAAGTCGCGAGCACCGAAGAACTTTCTTTTTTAAAACTCTATTGTATATCAAACTGCATTCAATACAAGCTTTCTCTAAAGCCCTTACTAACTGAAACTAAAGTACCTTCAGAGATTAAGGTTCACAATGATACCACGTTAAACAGTAATCTAATATAGTATATTGTACAAAATCACTATACCATGAACAATAAGCAGAGTACCTTCTCTAACCAAAGCAGGGTAACGACAACTATGGTATATCAGCCTGATGTTAACATTTTGACTTCCAAACATAAAGATACACCCAGAACAAAACAATTAACGACTTCAAATTAGAAACATACAACATATATTAGCCAAACCGATAGACAACTGGGATGAACAAATTTATGCTGTTGTGAACATTATTACATAGAACACTTCAAACTACATTCCTAGAAATGAACGTACAGATAGAACTTTCTCAGGCCTTAGAAGGCGAAACCTGATATTGTAACAGCTAATACATCGAACCTAAATAAACACACCAACACAACAGACTAACATATCATAATTAAGCATCAAACTTCAATTATAATTCATTTTTCACTAAAATTTCCTCTTGAAAAAATAAAGGAAACTAACTCTGAGCAAAACCATAACTTGTTTCTGCACACAAATCAATAACTCATAAATCCTAATTAACCCTAGCTTTCAAATTAAAACACACAAAATCATCAAATGAATAAAGCTTCAATTCAAAAATCTTAAACCCTAGCTTTTCAATTCAACTCAAAAGCACAAGACACGTATATAAAGCAAGCAAAATAATAAGATTCGAATAGATTGAGATGAGGAATCGTACAGATCGAGAAGAGTATCTTCATTTTCTTCACCAGTAGTGACGGAGACTTGTTCGAGACGGACAATCGGAGCGACCTGAGCCCCGGTGTCTTCGTCTTCGTCTAACAGACCTACAAAGAGAGCAAATAAATGCTTAGAGACACTCACAATTAATCAAAAACTTGAAATATCTAATCAGGGAAGATTTGAACCAAATCGAAGCAAAAGACAGATAGACTGAGAGTTCTGAGTCCAAAATGACAAGTCGAAGAAGATGAACTAGAGAGAAGTAGAGAGATGATCCAGGGAGAGAGACCAATCGCCAGTAATCGCTAGGGAGGGAAACAGCCAGAGCAAATTAGAGTGATTTGAGCTTGTAGTTAGAGAGAGAGAGAGAGAGAGAGAGAGAGAGAGAGGGAGAGAGATTAGGAGCCTCAGAATGGGGATTTTGGAAAAATATTGGGGATTTTGGGGAATCGCTAATTAGCTATTGCAAAATTTTCATTTTTGGGGGGAATTTGTCCGCCCATTTTTTCACCTCGTAAACTGTGATGTACCACTTTGAGTTGTTATTGTTGTAATTTCCATTTTTTCTTTAACTTTGAAAAATATAATTTACAATTTTTTTTCTATTTTAAATAAATTGTTCAACATGACAAATACTCGTGGAAAATATACAGAAAAAAAGTGACATCCGTACGGTTAGATCGTCAAAAAAAAATTAAAAAAAATAGATTCATCATTCGGGACAAGACTAGTTAAAAGGAAGGTCGACTTTGACGGGTTTGACCGTTATAAAACCAAACAAAATAAATCTAGGAAATTTTTTAAAAAATTACCAAGTCACTAAAATCATTATATCTTGACACTCGTGCGATTGGAATGTCGAAAAAATAATTTAAAAAAATAGATTCATCATTGGGGAATAGACCAGTTAAAAGGAAGGTCGACTTTGACCGGTTTAACCGTTATGGAACCAAACCAAATAAATCTAGGAAATTTTTTAAAAAATTACCACGTCACTAAAATCGTTATATCTTGACACCCGTGCGATTGGAACGATGAAAAAAATTTTTTAAAAATAGATTCGTCATTCGGGACAAGACTAGTTTAAAGGAAGGTCGACTTTAACCGGTTTGACTGTTACCAAACCAAACCAAATAAATGCAGGAAATTTTTTTAAAAATTACCACATCACTAAAATCGTTATATCTTGACACCCGTGTGATTGGAATGTCGAAAAATTAATTTAAAAAAATGGATTCGTCATTCGAGACAAGACTAGTGCTTTGTTACGGATTATTGTTTCTATTTTTAAAAAAATATTTTTGAATGATCCAACCGTACGGATGTCAATATATATCTAATATAATGATATTCCCCAAGTTTCAGAAAATAAAAAATTAATTTGATTGGAGATCTTAGTAGATCACTACTATTTTCAATATGACTCGTAACTAGTGCTTTGTTACGGATTATTGTTTCTATTTTTGAAAAAATATTTTTGAACGATCCAACCATACGGATGTCAATATATATCTAATATAATGATATTCCCCAAGTTTCAGAAAATAAAAAATTAATTTGATTGGAGATCTTAGTAGATCAGTACTATTTTCAATATGACTCGTAACTAGTGCTTTGTTACGGATTATTGTTTCTATTTTTTAAAAAATATTTTTGAACGATCCAACCGTACGGATGTCAATATATATCTAATATAATGATATTCCCCAAGTTTCAGAAAATAAAAAATTAATTTGATTGGAGATCTTAGTAGATCACTACTATTTTCAATATGACTCGTAACTAGTGCTTTGTTACGGATTATTATTTCTATTTTTTTTAAAAAATATTTTTGAACGATCCAACCGTACGGATGTCAATATATATCTAATATAATGATATTCCCCAAGTTTCAGAAAATAAAAAATTAATTTGATTGGAGATCTTAGTAGATCACTACTATTTTCAATATGACTCGTAACTAGTGCTTTGTTACAGATTATTGTTTCTATTTTTTAAAAAATATTTTTGAACGATCCAACCGTACGGATATCAATATATATGTAATATAATAATATTCCCCAAGTTTCAGAAAATAAAAAATTAATTTGATTGGAGATCTTAGTAGATCACTACTATTTTCAATATGACTCGTAACAAGTGCTTTGTTATGGATTATTGTTTCTATTTTTTAAAAAATATTTTTGAACGATCCAACCATACGGATGTCAATATATATCTAATATAATGATATTCCCCAAGTTTCAGAAAATAAAAAATTAATTTGATTGGAGATCTTAGTAGATCACTACTATTTTCAATATGACTCGTAACTAGTGCTTTGTTACGGATTATTGTTTCTATTTTTTAAAAAATATATTTGAACGATCCAACCGTACGGATGTCAATATATATATAATATAATGATATTCCCCAAGTTTCAGAAAATAAAAAATTAATTTGATTGGAGATCTTAGTAGATCACTACTATTTTCAATATGACTCGTAACTAGTGCTTTGTTACGGATTATTGTTTCTATTTTTTAAAAAATATTTTTGAATGATCCAACCGTACAGATATCAATATATATGTAATATAATGATATTCCCCAAGTTTCAGAAAATAAAAAATTAATTTGATTGGAGATCTTAGTAGATCACTACTATTTTCAATATGACTCGTAACTAGTGCTTTGTTACGGATTATTGTTTCTATTTTTTAAAAAATAAATAAATATCTAATGCAACACTTCAAACAGCAAATGCAACACTACTGATACCTAATGCAACACTTCTGCCACGTCAGCAAATGCCACACCAGCATTAGTGGGTCCCACTTCTGCCACGTCAGCAATTGTGGGTCCCACAATTGCCACGTCAGCATGATGGGCCTCCTGCCACGTCACCCTTGTGGGTCCCACACTGCCACGTCAGCAGTGGTGGGTCCCACATCTGCCACGTCATATTTTTTTTAAAAAAAATATAAATTTATCTAATGCAACACTTCAAACAGCAAATGCAACACTATAGGTATCTAATGCAACGCTTTCTGCCACGTCAGCAAATGCCATGTCAGCAAAGGTGGGCCCCACTTCTGCCACGTCAGCAAATGTGGGTCCCACATGTGCCACGTCAGCAAATGCCACGTCAGCACATGTGGGTCCCACTCCTGCCACGTCACCATTTATAAAAATAAAAAATTATCTAACGCAACGCCATCAGTTAGTGTTGCATAATGTGAAACACTGTGGGTAATACGCAACGCTAATCTATATCTAACGCAACACCAATTCAGCTCAGTTGCAAAAGACCAAAACTTCTATCTAACGAAACGCTTTCTGTGCAACGCTTTGTAAAAAGGGTTGCGTATGCTCACTTATGGCGTAGTGATAAGGTCTAAAAGCATAATTGGTGTCTATTCATCTTCTATCTCTTTTGTGGATGTATGTTTAGTTTGGTTTGCGTATGCTGACAGGTAGCGTATACTTGTTTAGTGTTGTCTGATCAGATATCATAACCATTGCATATAGTGATTAAAGGCGTCAGATCTAAGCAAAGTATTTAATGAAGTTAGGATCCCATGGTTTTTCTTGCAGAAGTAATTCGATTTCAATTCTTGTTAGTTAGTTAATTCTTAGTTTGTTAATTTGCTTTTTAGTTAGATTTAGTTAATTAAAACCCAATTTGTTATTTGTCTTAGCAGTGAATTAAAACCATACATTGTTGCATAGGTACAATACTGAATTAAAAACCAGATCTCTGTGGGAACGAACTTGACTTATATCTATATTACTTGTGACCACGTGCGCTTGCGTGATTTAGTGCAAACATAAGGCCAAGGCATAATCTTCTTGCAGGTACATCTTCACAAAAAAAACAAGTATCATTTAAATCATAAAATTAAATAGATTACTTCTAATTTTTAAATAGGATTAAGTATCAAAATGGTCACTAAAGTGGAAGCCAAATATCAATTTGTTCACCGATCTTTACGGGGTATCATTTGAATCATTAAAGTCATAATAAATATCAAAAAATACCTGTATATATGTGCTCGGAAAGTAAAAGTAATTTTTCATCGAGTTCTACACATTTTTCTTAAATGCTACTATAATCAAATGAAAGATTATGAATTCCAGTATTTTTGATAATATATTTAGAATTTAAAAAAATTATTTACTATTTATTTTTAATTAAAAGAAGGAAAATGATAATGAAATTAAAAATAAATAGTAAATGAATTTTTAAAAATCTAAATATATTATCAGAAAAACTAGAATTATTAACCTTCCGTTTGGTTATGGAAGCATTCAAGAAAAATGTGTAGAACTCAATGAAAAATTATTTTTACTTTTCGAGTACATTTTAAAGATATCCATTTGATATTTATTATGACTTTAATGATTCAAATGATACCCCGTAAAGATCGGTGAATGAATTGATATATGGCTTCCACTTCAGTGACCACTTTGATACTTAACCCCTTTTATATATGTAGCTTCTTAGTTCTTTTATATATGTTTCACAAATTTTTTATAAAATGAATGTGGGTATATGTTTTTATCCGCGTTCTTATACTTAAACTCTATGTAACTATGTTTGTAGCTACAAAATAAGTCAAGCGCAAGTTTGTAACAACTCATCAACTAGAACAGCAACAAAAGAACAAAAAAACAACGGAGTTGGGTAAGACTGAGACAGGAACATGGAGGTACTCGGAAGTCGCCATGGTTGAATAAGCTGCAACAAGCTAATGATCCAATTGTGAGTCAAAAGTTTCCAATTGTTGCTTAGAGGAAGTTGGATTTACAGAATCCACCACACGAAGATGAAAACATGGGAGAAAATGACCTAGAGGTTAGATTTGCATGATTTCATTATTTACTAGTATAGCACTTGTACTGTATTGGAATCTAATTAGGCATTTAATGTAGAACTAAGTCCTCATAAGTTGATAGAAGGCGTAAGATTTAACATATTCGTTGATACTATAAAAAGCAAGTCATTATTGATTAATTTTTGTAATTCGCAATAGTTTTGTATATAATATTGTTTAATTTTAAGCCATGTTTAATGCAGAACTAAACCATGTATATGCACTGTCATGCAGTCTACCATCCTACCCCCTCCACTACCTCTTACAGAGTATGAAAAGCAAAGAGCTATATGAGTCGAGAGGAATAATGAATATTATTTGGCTCTCAATTTGCCTACACTATTAGCTGGATTAAGAAATTCCAAACAGAAAGGAAAAGGAAATGAAAAGATGTGTCACGGAGGTGATCAAGATTATGATCCAGGAAAAGAGGATGGTAGTGAAGGTGATGTATCGGTTACTCCACCAAAGGTGTGTCATAGAGATTCTTTCTTTTAGTATTTTATCGTAGAGATAAATGGAAGTCAGTATATGGTATCTAATCAAATGTATTTTTAAGAGAGCAAAGAAAGTGGATAACAAAAAGCTTCTTATGAGACATGGAGCAACAACACGATCCCGAGTCAATGCTGCATCCAAAAAGTCTGTAACTGAGGAGGCAAGCAAAAAGGAAGAGACATGTCGACCTGTACAACCTGTTGAATCTGCAGTTTCTAACATTGAGTTACCAGAGTTACCCCAACCAGATGATGGCAACGGTTTAATGGCTGCTTTTATCGCTATGCGGAAACGTCAACAAGAACAAGCTGCAAAGAAAAAAGCTATTCAGGCGGTAGCTGCAATTGCAAGTAAGAGGATTGTTGAGGAAAGAAATTTGCCTGACAATGAAGAAGATTTTGAAGAAAGCGGTGATCAAGAAGGTTATCATATCTTGCACAAGTTTTTTTATGAATTTGAATTATCTGCTCTTTATATATTACTCCCTGCATTCCATAAAAATGGACATGTTTTGACTTTTAAAAGTTAAATTGGCCAAATTTTGAAAAAGAGTAAATAATTGTTGGTAGACATAAACATTATGAAAAATATATTTTCAAAAACTACATGTGAATGACTATGAGGTATAGATTTAATTTTTTTAAAAATAGGAATCAATTATATATAATTTTGACTTGCAAAAGTTAAAAAAAATGCCACTATTAGAGGAACAAAGGGATTACTTTCTCAATTAACACTGATCATATATATATATAACATTTATTGCATCAGATTTTTCATTATTCATGTTAATTGGACTTTGTTAAATGTATTGTATTCTTGTTTGTACCATCATTTATTCCTTTTTTTATCCAACATGTTTTCAGTTGACATTTTATGTACTTGTCAATTGCAGTTGTAGTTCCTAAAAGGCTGAGAGGAAACACGAGGATGGATAAAGTTCATACGAGAAGCTTGGACAAGAGGATTGTCATTGGGATGAATGAATTTTTCCAACCCATTGCGGATAATGACAAAGTATTATCTGAGCTAAGTAACTTTCTAGGAATAATTGCACAGCGATGTGTGTCGCTTACTTATGTAACTTGGTGTCACGTTCCTGAGAACTTAAAGAAGACTACGTGGAATTATTACAAGGTAATTTATGAGCAATAATTTACTTTAAAGGTTATATTTTAATTAATTATAGTGACACATGCAATAGACTAAAAAGTGATATTTATTGTCACTGATTAATTGATTCTTTTCAAGGCTCGTGATAAGTGCATATTTTTATTACCTATTTATTGCTTGAACTCGTATTTTAATAAACTAATTTGTTGCATTTCAGGAAATTCGTGAATAAATAAAGAAATGGCAAAATAAAGTTATAAAGTGCAAGGAATGGAAAAAGAGGAAGAAAAAGGACCTAAATGAAAAAAGGAGAAAGAATTAGGAGCTTGGAGGAAAAGGAATCTTTGAAGACATGTGGAAGGTGGAGATCATCCTAACACATTAATTAAGTGTATGACCAAGATCCACTTAACAAAACTTATGGAGGCAGAAAACAAATGGATGACTAGGATTTCTCCACCACATTTAGAAGGCGTAGGGTGGAGATTCACCCAACACAACCCTTAACCCTAATTCTTGTCCTATAAATACCCCCTCACCCCCCCCCTTGTATTTATAGCCTAGATTTTAGTGTAGTTTTAGGGTAGTATAAATTTCTTTCCTTTCTTGTTTTGTAGTTCTAAATTTTGTAAACAATCTCTTTTTATTAATGCAAATTTCCATTTCCTTTATTTTCTCGTCTTGGTTCTCTCGTTTAAATTTTGTAGTGAAATGCTAACCACTTTGGGTTGAAAGTAACGTTTTGTTTCCTTGTTCTTAGTTAAAAATTGTAGTTGAACCCCTTTAAATTTCCATTTTATTGTGGGCATTTTAATTCTAATCTTCTTTTTAGTGTAGTATAATTTCGTAAATTTTTTTTTGATAAAATCGTACTTGCATTAATATTTCTCAGAATAAAGCTTACAGATGATAAAATCCGGAGCAGAAACATTCCACTCCGTAAGACTTGACATAGAATATGTCGCCCTCGCTAAACTATGAGCTACAATATTCGCAGACCTATGTGTGTAACACATTAACACTTCATCAAAGTGTTTATCCATATCCGTACAATCCTCCAAGATCATATGATCAAGCACCAAACTCACACAATCGGTGAGACAAAAGCAAACTCACACAAACGGTGAGACAATAACAAAACTCACACAAACGGTGAGACAACAAAAACAAACCGATCTTACAATTTTAAAAACGAGATTACAAAATAAAGCTACAAACTAAAACCAAACTAGAACCTTAGCAATCCTTAGATCTGTGAACAAACCCACCAGAACAAGATAACTCGGACCACTTACGAGAACAAGATCACCTGGAAGAACGAGAAACCCGGAGCTCCCTGGAATTGAGATCTAATAAATTGAAGGCCAAAATGGAAAAGGCTTTGATTAGATCCGAAAATACAAACAAGGTTTATTGAAAGGAGGAAGAAAATACAAAGAAAATGAAAGGTATTGGGACTTTCCACCGGTGGTGATCCGATGGAAGTCCCGACGGCTATAAGAAAAAAAGATGAGTCTCTACTAAGCCAGAGAGAGAAAAAGGGGTTACGAGAAAAAAGGGGTTAATTTTTTTATTAGTATAATTTCGTACTTAATTTATTCACTCTTGTATTTAATTTTCAAGAAAAAAAGAAAACACAAAAAAAAATATTAATTAATTTTCAGTTTTTACTACGTGCCTTTATTTCTGTTAAATTGTTAATTCGAATATCAATTGCTCTGTTTCATTTTATCTACATTTCAGAAAACCAATGAATTCTCCCCTGTTTTCTTTTCTTTTCCATCAAACCCAGCTGTACTGTTCCTTATTTCTTCTTCTTCTTCTTCTTCTTCGATTAAAACAACCTCTCCCCGTTTCCTCCTTTCGATTCCCCATCATTCCTTCTCCCTTTCTTGTTAGCAGTAAACCCATTTTCCCTTTCTCTATAACTGATTCGAGTCAGCCGTTTTCTTCTTCTTTTTATCTGATTTTGTTGTTGTTCGTTGCTGAAATTCCTTGCTGAGTATAGAGTTTTATGGTTGAGTTTTTGATGTGCTGTCGAGTTTCTGGGTCTTGTTTTTGTTATTAATTTGCCATTTGTTATTGTTGAGTTTGCTTTGTTGAGTTCGAAATCTGGGTTCGAGTCGACTCGCTGGGTTTCAGTTTCATGTCTGGTGTTCGATGTTAGCTGTGAGTTTGTTGTGTTGTTCTGTGCTTGAGTTGTTCTACGAGTTGGATTGCTGGGTTATGCCGCGTTTCTACGATTATACTGCTGTTTATTTTTCTGCATTTTGTTATTGAGCTCGTTGCTGCGATTTACTGAGTTCGTAGTTTATTTGTGACTCGGTTAAGTTGCTTTAGGATTAGTCGATAATTTCTATTTTCTTGCGTTTTTGTAATTGCCGAGTGGTTGGTTTTTGTTTCACTGAGTTTGAGTTTTGGAGTTTTGTTTTGTTTTTTTATTGTAAATCGCTGTTGGTGCTGAGATTGTGAATTTGATTGGATGAGTTGACTCGGTGTTTCGTTGTTGCTGGAGCCTTGGATTTTTAATAATTTGGTTCATTTTTTGCTAGTTAAACTTATGAAATAGTCATGTTCAATTTTTCCTAAAAACTTTCTGTAAATAACATTAGTTTAGGTTCAAGTTTCTACTTTTAATAATTTTTAGAATAAAATTAAACAATAAGTTCCTGAACTATTCGTATTTTATTGTCTAGGTCCCTAAATAAAAGATTCCGTATTTTAGGTCCCTGAACTAATTTTTTTTTCTGATTCAAGTCCCTCCGTCGTCAAGATTCTAACGGACGTTAGAATCATAATGACATGTCGCTGATGTGGCATACAAATTTCATGTTTAAATCCCTGAACTTTTCCATTTCTGGTTTAGGTCCTTAAACTTTATTTTTTTAATAAATCTAAACATGATTATCGTTTATCTTAAAAATAAACATGATTATCGTTTAAAACACTTCAATGGTTGACGTACTTATAAAACGTACATCGTTATTCATGATTCAATTTTTATGTTTAAAATTTAAAATATTATGTTCAATTTTTATGTTTAAAATTTAAAATTTTATGTTCAATTTTTATATTCAATTTCATATATTCAAATATTATGTTTAAAATTTTATATTCAGTTTTTATGTTTAAAGTATAAATATTTATGTTTAAAATTTAAAAATATTCAACTACTTTGTCCCTAAAATTTAAAATTTAAAATTTTAAGGACCTAAATCAGAAAATGGAAAGGTTTAGGGACTTAAACCAAAAATTTGTTTTCCACATCGGTGACACGTCATCAAGATTCTAACGTCCGTTAGAATCTTTTTAACGGAGGGACTTGAATCAGAAAAAGAATTAGTTCAAGAACCCGAAATACGAAATCTTTTGTTCCGGGACATAAACAATAAAACACGAATAGTTCAGGGATCTATTATTTAATTTTACTATTTTCATTTTTTATTAATTAGTTTAAAATTAGATTTGTCTTTAAAAAAAGTAGTTTAAATTTTCTTTAGGAATTAAAAACCCTAATTTTCTAAAACCAAAATTTGTTCTAATCTGCCTAAATTAGAAATTAAGAATCGCGAATAAATTTAGTCTATGTGGAACGAATCTTAAAATATTAAAACGAGATCATGTACTTGCGATATTTAAATGTTTATTTTTAGCACATCAGCTCGCTATATTATTCCCGATGAATTGGAAAAGTGGGTGGAGCATACAATTCATGCACTTTGGAAGGGGTATAAAAGTGGAATTAAGGCGGTGCATTATACAACCTATAAAATGATGAACAAAGGCTAGAAAATTGGTCGGATGAAATTCCAGTCGAGAGGTTCAAAATGCTCTTGGAATACTGGAATGACGAGACTGTTCAGTAATATATACTTGAAACTTTAAGCATTGAAGATCATCTTGATATATTTATATAAACGGTTATTTCTCATATTTTTTGTAGGAGAGAGCCAAGAAAAATTCAGCTAGTCATAAATTATATATTTACACTCACACTGCTGGCCCAAAAAGTTTTGCACAAGTTCGAAACAAGTTGGTATGTCATTAATTAATTTATTTAATTTTGCCTGCCTGATCGTCAAACATTTCCCATTTTACCATATAAATGAACTTCGAATTAAGTAAATATAGTTTGGATCAAATAGATATTACCTTATAAAGATATTGTTCATTTATAGATATTTAATGCATGGCGATTAACTAGGGTTAAATATAGTTGTAGTACATGCTAGATTAAATGTGTAAAATTATAATTTACACTACGCCATAAACGCACATACGCAACCCTTTTTACAAAGCGTTGCACAGAAAGCTTTTCGTTAGATAGAAATTTTGGGTCTTTTGCAACTGAGTTGAACTGGTGTTGCGTTAGATATAATTTAGTGTTGCGTATTACCCATAGTGTTTCACATTATGCAACACTAACTGCTGGCGTTGCGTTAGATATTTTTTATTTAAATAAATGGTGACATGGCAGAAGTGGGACCCACATGTGCTGACGTGGCATTTGCTGACGTGGCAATTGTGGGACCCACAATTGCTGATGTGGCAGAAGTGGGACCCACCTATGCTGACGTGGCAGAAACGTTGCATTAGATACCAGTAGTGTTGCATTTGCTGTTTGAAGTGTTGCATTAGATATATTCATATTTTTTAAAAATATGACGTGGCAGATGTGGGACCCACCACAGCTGACGTGGCAGTGTGGGACCCACAAGGGTAACGTGGCATGAGGCCCATCATGCTGACATGGCAATTATGGGACCCATAATTGTTGACGTGGCAGAATTGGGACCCACCTATGCTGACGTGTCATTTGCTGACATGGCAGAAGCGTTGCATTAGGTAACAGTAGTGTTGCATTTGTTGTTTGAAGTGTTGCATTAGATATTTTTTTTTAAAATGACGTGGCAGGTGTGGGTCCCACCATTGCTGACGTGGCAGTGTGGGCCCCACAAGGGTGATGTGGCAAGAGTCACACCATTGCTGACGTGGCAATTGTGGGACCCACAATTGCTGACGTGGCAGAAGTGGGACCCACCTATGCTGACGTGGCATTTGCTGACGTGGCAGAAGCGTTGGATTAGATAACAGTGGTGTTGCATTTGCTGTTTGAAGTGTTGCATTAGATATTTATTTTATTTTATTAACTAGTATTGTCCCGAATGATGAATCTATTTTTTTAAATTATTTTTTTGATGTTCCAATCGCATGGATGTCATGATATAACGATTTTAGTGATGTGGTAATTTTTCAAAAAAAAATCCTATATTTATTTGGTTTGGTTTTATAACGGTCAAACCGGTCAAAGTGGACCTTCCTTTTAACTAGTATTGTCCCGAGTGATGAATCTATTTTTTTAAGTTATTTTTTCGACGTTCCAATTGCGCGGATGTCATGATATAACGATTTTAGTGATGTGGTAATTTTTCAAAAAATTTCCTATATTTATTTGGTTTGGTTTTATAACGGTCAAACCGGTCAAAGTGGACCTTTCTTTTAACTAGTCTTGTCCAGAATGATGAATATATTTTTTAAGTTATTGTTTCGACGTTCCAATCGCACGGGTGTCAAGATATAACGATTTTAGTGATGTGGTAATTTTTCAAAAAATTTCCTACATGTATTTGGTTTAGTTTTATAACGGTCAAACCGGTCAAAGTCGACCTTCCTTTTAACTAGTCTTGTCCCGAATGATGAATCTATTTTTTAAATTATTTTTTCGACGTTATAATCGCACGAATGTCAAGATATAACGATTTTAGTGATGTGGTAATTTTTTAAAAAATTTCTACATTTATTTGGTTTAGTTTTTTAACGGTCAAACCGGTCAAAGTGGACCTTCCTTTTAACTAGTCTTGTCCCGAATGACGAATCTATTTTTTAAATTATTTTTTTCGAAATTCCAATCCTACGGATGTCAAGAAAACTTAGTCAAATAAAATAAATATATATAAGCTTAAACTCCATTCATCTATTTCAAAAAAATAATTAAAACACTATATACTTCCAAAATAGATTTAAGGCGGCTAAGATCCCGCTCATAATTTTGCCATCTTTGTTTTCAACTTTTCATTACCCGCTCAGTTCTCTCAATTATTGTACAAATTACACCGTCTCATTTTATCTCTCTAACTCTATCTTTATCTCTTCCTTTATCTCTCATTTTATCTCTCTAACTCTATCTTTATCTCTTCATTTATCTCTTCCTCTCCATCTCTCTACCCCTCTTTATTTCTTTAGCGATGTCTCTCAGAAACAATATGCTAATTCTTTTATTTGTATATGCTTTTATAGTGTTAATTTGAAGCTCTTTCATTTTTCTTAAACAGGTAACAATCTATGTCTCTATGTTCTCCCTGTCTATCTATCTCGATATTTATTTCACTATCTTGCTTTGTTTATACCTCTACATCATGCCAATTCATAGCAATTAGTTTCTAAATAAATCCTAATTATTATTAATTTTTAGTTTATAAGTCCTAAAATTTGGGGATTTTTAATTTTTCAGTATTTTGAGAAACCCTAATTGTTGGGAGTTTACTTAAATGTGAAATTTGTTTGTTAATTTTTTTAATCTTTGATTTTTTTTCTTTTCAGTTATGTGTATTGTCAATTTTGTGTTTGTATGTTGGTGTTTTTTTGTATGTTAATTTTTTTTTTCAAACATAAAGGAAAATTATTATAAAGTCTATGTAGTGCTCATCGTTCAGTCATGTTTGTATCAGGTATATTCATTCACCGGTTATGAGTACAAAATATTTGATGCTGATGTTGCAGCATAGACTCATTTTTATCCTTATACTAGCTGTAGGTTAACCAGATAGGCACAATAACTGAATCAATTCAAGCTGCTCTTGATTCCAAAGCTGCTGGGTGGGGTGTGATGGTAAGCTATCGCAGCGGTGAAACAAAGGATAATTTCATTGCAGATCTGTCTGTTGGATTAGCTTGTGGATAGGTAGGATGGATATATCCTTAATATACACTAGAGTTATTATATTTTAGAGAATGCTTCTGTTAACATCTTTCTTATTCTTTTTTTAATAGGAATGAAATAAGAACAAGAGATATTTATTTTGCAGATGCTATATCCATCCTAATGCAGAAGCATACAGAATACACAGAAAAAGTAGGAAAATTGCACCCCCAAACTTCAATTTAAAATGTTAGTTGTTTTGCTTTTAAAAATCTGTGTGCTTTTTCATAATTGTTATAAATGACAGATTCTCCTAAGCACAAGTATCTTTAGCATTTGTTTCATTATATTCACATGTACACTAAACTTCTAAATTAACATAATTAGGTAGTGTGATGCATTGTTTTGAAAATTTTTGCTAAATAGAATTGCAGAGATTGTGATATATTGAGATGATGTTGTCTAAAATTGATAACTAGAAAAGCTAGTATCCTGAATACGAAGTACTAGTTTTCATTTCAAATAATACATCAAAGTCTTGATAATAAAAGCAGAACAGAAGTAGTAGATGTTCTATTATAAAGATGAACATAAGATAAATGTTTGGTAGCTTTGACATAGCACAAGATAACATGAAAGTGGCAAGGTTTTTGATCAAATCTTTCATGGGACTTTTTTAGGAGGCTGAGGTGCATTCTTATTTATATTTTTGGGAGGTCCAGGTGCATTCCAGGGAGCTCTTATTACACTTATTAAGTTATTGGAGGATGAAGACATTAAAGTGGTAGAGGCAGCTGAAGGGGTTGTGGCTAACTTAGGGTTAAGTCAATCTAATCACAAGACTATGGTTGAAGTAGGTGTAATCCCAAAACTGGTGAGCTTTATCTTCTAATAAAAGGAACTTAGCAGGCACAAATACTTTCTTCTTTAACTTTTTCCGTCTTGTTCAAACTTATGAAAAGTTATAATAAAATTTGCACTTTATTCAATATTGCACTTTATGTTTCCTTTCGATATCCATCTGCCTGACGTTAAAGATCAGGTACATAATATTCTAGCATACTTTTTGGGCTAGATGAAAATGTATTATAGGTTCTCTTAACCTTTTTGTGGCATGACCAGATGTTATTTGTGCTCCTATAGTCTTATTTTTATTGATAAATGAGTGATAATAAATGAGTCGGTGCTCAGCTATTTGCCTATTTGAATCAGGTGATAATAATTTTTATTGTGCACTATCATAATTTCAGGTTGTTCAAAGAAAACGTTTCCATGACTTTGTGAAGACAAATGATGTTGGTTAAACTTTTGCTAGTATGACAACAACCACAGCAGCTGATGGCCCTGCTGATGGGACTAATTTGAGCGGAGTGGGTGAAATCAGATTGGTACTTGATCATCAACAGGGGCACTCCGTTGACTCAAAAATGGTGAAATTAGATTGGACGACAATGGTACTCCCACGACTCAAGCTGGCACAACCTCTTAGGGCTTTTATTCTGTAGCTTTTAGCTAGTAGTAGCATAACTTGGATGTAAAGCTGTTAAGTAGTTTTGTTGGCTGCATTATTTAGGATTTTTGAAGTTGTTGGCTTGGTTTCGATAGGAAGCTTTTATGTATAAACAAAGCAGCCATTTCAATTTTTTTGTAAAAAAGTGTTGCATTTGACTCTATTTGATGTTGCAATATTGTAGATTTAGTGTTGCATAAAAAAAAATTAGTGTTGCATTAGACAGTGGTCCCCATTGCTGATGTGGCATATGGGCCCACTACTGACGTGGCATGTGGGTCCATTGCTAACGTGACATGTGGGCCCCACTGCTGGCGTGTCACTTTGGTGGGCCCCATTGCTGACGTGGCATTGCCACCCCAGTTTTGACATGGCACACTGTGGGCCCCACTAATGACATGTCAGCATGCTGACGTGGCACCTTGCTTACATGTCAGCATGCTGAAATGGCTAAAAATCTAATGCAATGCCCTGTAGTGTTGCATTTGCATGCTTTTAGCGTTACATAAGGCATCTTATGCAACACTTTCGTGGTGTTGCAATAGCTTGGCAAAGCGTTGCATTAGGGGTCTTACGCAACGCCAATATTGGCAACGCCCCTCTAGCGTTGCGTAAGACCTTACGCAATGCTTTTCAGGTCTTTTGCAACTGAAATTGGGGGTTGCGTATGTGCGTCTATGGCGTAGTTTAGAAAAAAATTTAGTAAAAATATGCAGCAATAAAGTGAGATGTTTGTAGCCAGTACACACAATTTTTTCAAAGCTTACATTCTAATGTTTAACTTGTTTTAGACATATGTTGAATCTGTAACATGTAACATGTAACATGTCTTGTACCTTCTTTTTTGATAGAAAAAGAAGGCACCAGACTAGGTTGCACCATGTGACAGAAAGATTTTTGTTAAAACTCGGAAGCATTATGATGGATGCGAATACAAGACCGATCCTACAATAATGAATACCAAAAATGTAAGTTTTTTATTTCATAATCAATTAAATTTAGTTGATAAACAATTGACTTTTCTGTATTTTATATTTAATCTCATATTATTATGTGATTTTATTTGGTAGGAAAAGATTAACGAAAAACTCAATGTCGGAGATGCTGTTGGTGAATTGCTTCAGATGGAAAATCACATGGTCCAACTTGGCTCTTAGGGAGGTGTGGAAAGCCATCAATAGGTTCCCGTTCTAATGCTCCAAGCAGAAGTGGATGAACAGGTAAACAAGAAGGTGTAACAGAATCTCGCATTGGTTTTTAAAAAACTAGCCGAAGCCAACCCAAACATCACAGTTAATCTTGAGGATTTGTGTGCGACTGTTTCTAGTGACAATGATGATGGTACGCCTATGACTGGCGACAGTAGCTTCTAGTATAACACTATGACGTCTCTATATTTTCATTTTATAGTATTCTCCTACTACTATTAGTACTTGTGATCATCGTTAACTAGTCTACAAAATTTCTAGTAGTTGGTCCCCCAACATATATAATTCCCTCCAATTCTGGCTGAGGGGTTGGCACATAAGGTTGGGGCGAAGCCTCGGGCACGTAATCATAGTCTTCAAAGTTGATGACCCTAGACACCTCATCAAGGCCACCGTCGTTAGAAGAAGGTTCTTCGTAATCAAAGTCGTCAGAATTGGTCTCGTTGTCACCACCGCCCTCGAGGTCGTAGTACGCTTCACCAAGAGAGTATGTAGAAGAGTTACTGGTAACCATTATGGGGCTTGTGTTGAGGAGATTTGTTTTAAGGGGAGAAAGGAGTTTGGGGACACTAGAAAAGAATTTTTCCCCTTTTCTTAACAAATTATCTAATTCTTCTTGGATGATCGTAGAAGATAGTGGGATATTTCTGGGTGGTTGGTTCTGCGAGCATAATGGAATATCAACCGATTGGCTCTACGAACTCGAGGCACGCTTTATCCTCCACGAACCACTACGCCATAAACGCACATACGCAACCCCCATTTTCAGTTGCATAAGGCCTGAAAACCGTTGGGTAAGGTCTTACGCAACGCTAGAGGGGCGTTACCAATACTGGCGTTGCGTAAGACCCCTAACGCAACGCTTTTCCAAGCTATTGCAACACTTCAAAAAGCACTGCATAAGAGGCCTTATGCAACACTAAAAGCATGCAAACGCAACACTTCATGGGGTTGCATAAGATGTTTAAGCAAGGTGCCACGTAAGCATGCTGACATGTAAGCAAGGTGCCACGTCAGCATGCTGACATGTCATTAGTGGGGCCCACAAGTGCCACGTCACAAATGGGGAGGCATGCCACGTCATCAATGGGGCCCACCAAGGTGACACATCAGCACTGGGGCCCACATGCCACGTCAGCAGTGGGGTCCACATGCCACGTCAGCAGTGGGGCCCACATGCCACGTCAGCAGTGGGGCCATTATCTAACGCAACACTATTTCAATCTAATGCAACACTAAATTTTTTTTTTAAGCAACACCAATCTTGTCAAATGCAACACCATTCTTTTTTATTGCAACTTTAAAACTATGCTAATGCAACATTAAATAGAGTCAAATGAAACACTTTTTTACAAAAAAATTGAAATGGCTGCTTTGTTTATACATAAAACCATCATGTAGAAAGCAAGTCAACAACTTCAAATGAAAAGCAGATATTGTTTGTAGCTTCTCTGCAGGTGTAACACTTGGGATCCCAACTGGTCTAATAACAGGAGTAATGACTAGACCACGTACCCCAGGAACAGGAGGGCGTACCAGTACAGGATTGATTCCAGCTATTCCCACCGGTCGTGGAAGATATATCATCCTAACCATTGCTGGGTACACACTGGGATAACGAGGAATTCCTGCACAAATGAAAAGCAGATACTATACAAGTTTATTAGAGCATGATTTCAAACAAATTGCAGTAATTGCGCTTTTATATTACAGTTATTTAAGTACATTTATGAATATGAAGAATAATTAATTGCTCTTACAATACACTACAATCAATTTTGATATAGCAGCAAAGGCATGGCAAAACGCTCATATATGTTTTCAACTAGCTTGTTCTTTAATTAATGTGATTATTTTTGAAACAACGTTATGATTCAAGAAATCAGATAAATAAGAAATAGAGACTTCTGCATATGCAGGACATAGAACTCACGATAACAGTATGAAGGCCTGGTGCTTTGCCACTAACAATGTTTCGAGGACTGTAATCGAAAAAAATCTGAAAATGAATAAAATGAGCTTCGATTAATGATGTTAGCAGTTACCACATATATATTATTGACACTGTTATTGTTCTGCTATTTCATTTACCGTTTTCATTGGATCAACATTTGCAATCTCAATTACCTTCTAGTGGAAATTGTGATGCTGGATAAAATACAGTGGGCTTGTCACATTTGCGTACTAGAACTAAATGCTATTAGTAACATTGATACATTGGAAAAAGCTTACCATATTCGTCAATAGGAGCATCGCAATCATAGCTGGTAGATATAAATGGTACACCAGAAGAGCGGCCAAAGTTGGTACCACCATGATACTATCAAAAGAAAACAATACACCTCTTTTTTGGTCAGTTCGTGGCTTCGGGGTAAACTGGCATAAGGAAACAATTGTAATCATACGGGACAGCACTACCAAATTAAACTTACGAGTGGATCAGGAGTGTCTACTTGCTGGCATATTACCCATGGAACCCCTGTATTGAGAGATATGGCCATTGCAGCTGCCCAATTTACATATGGCTTGGCACCAGCCCCATAGTATGATTGCACATATTCATACTCATTTTCAGTCTGATATATAGATTAAAGTAGTAAAGCAGGGAAGATTTAGAAGATGCCTGTACCACAATTGTAAGAAGTTAGGAATAGAAATCCCGGCAATTTCACGACACAAAAGAAGTTAAAGCAACCTACTAGCTTGAAAATAAGTTGCACAGAGACTACGATAAACCAACTATTTTCCCATTTCTTTCTTGCTCTATTTCCTCCTCATTACATAAGATGCATGATTTTACATAAGATGCAGGATTTTTCACATTCCATTACAGTTACAGTAATGAACTAATGATAAATAATGCATTTAGACAAACTTAAAATTGTACAGATAAATGTCATTTCCGTAGAACACTCACACTTTCATAAAATTTACATCAAACATGTACATAAGTTTACACACTATTGTAATTCTTAAAGTGTAATATATCAATCAGGTTATACAAATAACTACAATAATGATTACTTTTCTGATTACTTGGTCAAGTATGTTAGAGTTAACCATTCACTACGTGCAGACATACAGTAGCACAAGATGTATTACCATCAAGATCCTCCAAGCCATCATATGTTTCTGAAAGCAAAGTGAGGTGACGGAAGAACTCCTCTGTGAAATCTTTGCGCCGCTTGGAAACTATTGCATTTACGTCCAAAGGGCTACCCTCTATCTCTTTAAGAAGTTCTGTGTGCCTCTCCATTTCATCATCAATCTGCAATACCGATTCCAAGTCAAAACAAAATGGAAAAGCTAAAAAGAAAAAAAAAGGGCAGCATTCCTAAATTCATATTCTTCATACATGATTACAATATAGATGCAGGTAATATTTTTCTATCTGAGGAAATATACCCATTTTAATTGAGTAATAGGCTAATTTGATAGAAACTTGTCATCTTTTTTATCCACTCTTTCGCAACTCCAATATAAATTTCCTTGTATCTAAATATTTAATATACAGTTGTAAAATAAATCAGTGTCAGTATCAATAAGTATCATGAAATAACTAACAAGCTGATTTGCTTGAAGCTTCTGCTGAAACTACAAACAAACGTGAGCAAAGCTCCTTCACATCCTTTAATCCATAGATAGCTGCTAATTGTGACCTTCAGGAGGGAATAAGTACATCAGTTTTTAACAATAACCAAAAAATGAACATACAAATCCCTAATTTGAATCCCAAATCAGTAAAGTACAAAACCCTAAATTGAAACCAAAATTAGTTTGAGCCCTATAATGAAAGCCCCAAATTTAATCACCTGCAAAATCAAATAAAGAAATACAAATGAGTGAAGAGTACTAGAAAATCAAATATAATAAATTGAGTTTTTTTTATTACCATTAGAACTTGTAATCGGAGTATTCAGAGTTTGTAGTTTGCAATGTGAGTAGAGTGTTTGTATATATATATATATATATATATATATATATATATATATATATATATATATATATATACAGAGAGTGAGACTGAGAGAGAGTGTTAATATCAAGAGGGAGTAGAGAGAATGAGATGAGCGGAGGGATTTTGGGAGTAAGTAGCAGTTTTGGGGGGAAAGTAGTGTGAATTATTTTGTGAAGGGGGAAATTTTCGCCCAAAATTTTCATCGAACAACGTGAGTGACTGAGTGACAGTGATGTGATTATTTAATCTTATTTCGATTTGTAAAATGTCTAATTTCAATTTTAATAACTAAATAAAAATAGGAAAAAATTGAAAATTTTAATAAAAATAGGAAAAAAAATCCAATCGTACTCACTATTTGTGAATGAATGTTACCATACAATCACTAATTTTCAATTTTTTTTATTTTTAACTAACTTGTAGAATAAATTAACAAATTAAATAAAAATAGTAAAAAGACCAAATTTAAAAAGACCAAATTAAATAAAAATAGTAACAAATTAACTTGTAGAATAAATTAACAAATTCGGGACAAGACTAATTAAAAGGAATGTCGACTTTGACCGGTTTGACCGTTACCAAACCAAACCAAATACATGTAGAAATTTTTTTAAAAAATTATCACATCACTAAAATCGTTATATCTTGACATCCGTGCGATTGGAATGACGAAAAAATAATTTAAAAAAATAGATTCATCATTCGGGACAATACTAGTAAAGAGGAAGGTCGACTTTGACCGGTTTGACCGTTACAAAACCAAACCAAATAAATATAGGAAATTTTTTAAAAAATTACCACATCACTAAAATCAATATATCTTGACATCCGTGCGATTGGAACGTCGAAAAAATAATTTAAAAAAATAGATTCATCATTCGGGACAAGACTAGTTAAAAGGAAGGTCGACTTTGACCGGTTTGATCGTTATAAAACCAAACCAAATAAATATAGGAAATTTTTTAAAAAATTACCACATCACTAAAATCGATATATCTTGACATCTGTACGATTGGAACGTTGAAAAAATAATTTAAAAAAATAGATTCATCATTCGGGACAAGACTAGTTAAAAGGAAGGTCGACTTTGACCGGTTTGATCGTTATAAAACCAAACCAAATAAATATAGGAAATTTTTTAAAAAATTACCACATCACTAAAATCATTATATCTTTACATCCGTGCGATTGGAACGTCGAAAAAATAATTTTAAAAAATAGATTCATCATTCGGGACAAGACTAGTTAAAAGGAAAGTCCACTTTGACCGGTTTGACCGTTATAAAACCAAACCAAGTACATGTAGGAATTTTTTTGAAAAATTACCGCGTTACTAAAATCGTTATATCTTGACATCCGTGTGATTGGAACGTCGAAAAAATAATTTAAAAAAATAGATTCATCATTCGGGACAAGACTAGTTAATAAAAGAAAATAAATATCTAATGCAACACTACTGGCATCTAATGCAACGCTTCTGCCACGTTAGCAAATGCCACGTCAGCAAATGTGGGCCCCACTTCTGCCACATCAGCAAATGTGGGTCCCGCAAGTGCCACATCAGTATGATGGGCCTCCTGCCATGTCACCCTTGTGGGTCCCACATTGCCACGTCAGCAGTGGTGGGTCCCAAATCTGCCACGTCATATTTTTTTAAAAAAATATAAATATATCTAATGCAACACTTCAAACAGCAAACGCAACACTACTGGTATCTAATGCAACGCTTTCTGACACGTCAGCAAATGCCACGCCAGCAAAGGTGGGCCCCACTTCTGCCACGTCAGCAAATGTGGGTCCCACAAGTGCCACGTCAGCAAATGCCACGTCAGCACATGTGGGTCCTACTTCTGCCACGTCACCATTTATTAAAATAAAAAATATCTAACGCAACGCCATCAGTTAGTGTTGCATAATGTGAAACACTGTGGGTAATACGCAACACTAAATTATATCTAACGCAACACCAGTTCAGCTCAGTTGCAAAAGACCCAAAATTTCTATCTAACGAAATGCTTTCTGTGCAACGCTTTGTAAAAAGGGTTGCGTATGCTCACTTATGGCGTAGTGAACCTAGAGGGGTTTTCCTGGTATACTCTTCATTCGACCACAAGGGGTCCATATACAGCCTCAACGAGCCTTCACTGGTGCTCGTCGCCCTAGCAATGTTCGAGGCTGCCTTCTCACTAATGAGGACGTTGGGAATTGGAGAAGGAGTCCTTGAGCTATTATCGTTAGACATCTGAAAAATTGTGAAATATCAGTGTGTGTACTTACAGAATATCAAGGGGAGTTCAGAAAGAAAAGAATAAAAAAAACAAAAGGCTCTAAGTGTCATCATTTTGCAAACAAGGGGGTCGCGCTTTTACTCTAAATGGTGAGACTATTCCTACATCTAGAAAGGGGATCGTGTCTTCTATCCTAGCGAGGTGGAGGTTTCATTGTGAAATTAATTGCGTGAGGTCGCAGTTAAGGGGGCTCGCATCGCATATATTTACAAGCATAAAAATAAAGAATTATAAGCTATACATGCATTTGAATGAAGAACAAAAGGAAGAAGCTTACTTTTTGATGAAGAAGAGGTGAAGATCTTGGAAAAATCTGAGGTCGTTCTGAGCAAGAAGCGATCTGGTTCTTTCTTTGATCCGGGAGCAAACTGACAGCAATTCGTTATAGTGTTTATAAGGAAAGTGACAAATGATTGGAAGTCTGGGTTTATATAGTAGTCAGGAGAGAGAAAGACATTCTACTCGTGTCATCATCCTAGCAGCCAAGAACAGATCTCGAGACACAACAGCTGTCCGAAAATATTCAAATTCACAGGTATCGCAATGCGAGCCCAAGGCACTTGAGAGTTAGTTATGATTTCATCTGTAGTGATCTCTAGCGAGCACATGCCTCGCATCGATGAATAAACAAAGCATTCTCTGATTCCACATCGCATTTCCAATGGGAATATGGACTCGGGGGCTAGTTGTTATGCCCAAATCTTGGCATAAGCCCTAAACAGGCCTAATGGGCTAGAATAATGGTCCACAACTTATGATGGGCCTAGAGATGAAGAATGGGTCAATAAAGCCCACCATCAGGAGTCAATCCAATTCCAATATACTATTAAGCTACGGGTCGAGTTCGCTAGCAAGTCCTTGGTACGGGATCGCATCACGAGAGGTCCAGCGAGGCCTAG
The DNA here is from genome assembly GCA_037693485.1 of Kitagawia praeruptora. NCBI lineage: Eukaryota > Viridiplantae > Streptophyta > Magnoliopsida > Apiales > Apiaceae > Kitagawia > Kitagawia praeruptora. The sequence goes on along the minus strand of CM075351.1, from coordinate 135,574,690 downwards.
AATATTCTTGTTATGAAGACTCACGATTAAGCCCAACAAGGTCGCGTGAGTAGAATTATCTCCATAGCGTGGGATGAACTCGCATGACTAAGCCCAGTGAGGTCGCATGCGAGGCCATGAAGCTTCTCCATTGGCCTGGCTAGTGTGGCCATACGATTCTAGCATCATGTTAGCCATAGGTAACCTTTATTGGGCCATGAGTCATGAGCAGGATTAATGGATAAGTTATATCAGCCCATAGACGTCTAGTGGATTTGGGCCAAGACGAGCCCACAGAAACCCTAGCCCGTCTGGGTAACTTCTTCTCCAAGAACTACGTATGGCTTTATCCCTATAAATATGGTACATAGGCACCTTGTTAAGATTGAGAAACAATTCACCCCTGAAATATCAACAAACAAGATCAACCACAAATAGTTACAAATCTCCTCCGTGTTATTCGGGTTCTTAGCAAAATATCCGTATTTTGCTCCATAATTCTAGCAATCTCCATAAATATTGCTATACCAATTTCTTCCTATAATAAAAATATTGTACATTTTATAATAATAATACAATAACTTTAGAGAGTTAAAAATTTAATATAAACTTCATATAGATTTTAAATATATTTGATAAATACATAAAAATATTATATAAATTGATTATATTCGAATTCTAACCATACCATTTTGTTTCTCCTATGGCCCTATCACACACATGCAAGTAAACAATTACATACTTTTCCTTTTTTGCTTCCTCTACATCAAAATTATTAAAAATTATAATAATTAAGATTATATGTAAAAAGCGAATAATTTGCGAATATTGATTATGGTCAAAATTTGGGTTGATCAAGTAAATTTTGGAATAAGGACACCAATAAAAATTGGTAAAACTTTATTTCATTTGTTAATTCGATATACATACAAAATTTTCGTCTAGTAAAAAGTATGTATTCTTAAATCTTTGAATTTTATTTCACTACACCATATATGGTCTATCCCAACACTGAAAACCGATGTTGCCACGTTAAATGTTGCCTTAGATGCTAAAAATCGAATAAATTTGATATAAGCCAACATCATAACCGGATGTTGCCATTCATGTTGCCTTAAATTCAATTTTAGTCCTCAAAGCCAACACATGAATGGGTGTTGCCTTAAACACCTCAAAAAATGTTAAAATTTTTGCCGCTATTGCTGAAAATAGAAGCCCGCTAAAATTTTCACTTAACTTGAAAAGCCGGCTCTCGTCTAAAACAAAAGAAAACAAAATAATAAAACAAAGTAAAAACAAAAAAAGCTCACATATCTCATCTCTCTCTCACTCTCACAGCTCCCTCTCATCTCTCTCGGCTCTCATCTCTATCACTCTCTTCTCTCCCTCCATCTCTCATCATCTCCGTTGTCTATCTCCGCTCATCTCGGCTATCTCTCTCTCTCTCAATTGATTCGTGCGTGGTATGTTTCTAATTACCTCAATTGATTCGTGCCCTAATTTTTGGGGTTTTTACTGAATCCATTATCTTAATACGATTAGAAGCGGTATTTTTATTCATCTCAATTCGATTCTAGGTATTCTTCATCTCTCTCTATCTCTCTCTCCCTCTCTTACACATACATGTATTTATATATATATATATAGTTTGTGTGTATGTTTTAATCTTCTTTCTATTTTTGTGTATATATATGTAATTGTTCTAGTTTTGAGCTTTGTTACAAATTGTGGATGTGCACTTATTATATTTTCTGATTACTTTGTGATTTGTTCGTTTAGGTTATTTTCTGCTATCTTATGGTTTCAGAAACAGAGGGGGGAAAGTCAAAATGGAGAGTGCTATCTTGTCTGCTACTCCTTCATTCCAAAACATAGTAAGAACATTCTATCAAGATTTTACTTTTAGTTGTAAACAAATAAAAAAAAATACCCAAGTAATGAACTTTAATGCAAGATTTTGAGGTGTATTATATGGTATAGATGTAATAATTGTTTGTATATAGAATTGATAATCACCTACTTACATATTAAGGAAGCAGTAGTTAGTAAATTACCAACATCACAGTAGCTAAACATTTCAACCTTTTCAGATATGAAAATGCTTACTGTTATTACAAAGGACATGACAACTAGATTTTTAACACATTGGACTGATTTAAAGAAATATTTAAAATCGAAGTTGTAGTTTTCAATTTCTAGAGCTTCCACTTATATTCAGTTCGTGATACTGAGTTCAGAAGCTCAGAAATGAATCTTGAATACTGGACACAGATCATATGCTTTGATGTCATATCCCCTTGAATTTAAAAATATGCCTCTAAGATTATTTTAGTGACGTGACTTAATAAAATTTGAGCTTAAAGGTAAAAATAACCGAGACTCTAATTATAGTGTTGTACCACTGCAGTGTAGACCACCCGAATTTTAATCAATCACATGACTTAATAAATCTGGTTCACTGAGAAATGTGACATGAGCTTTCTTTTGATCAAACCAAACAATAAACATAGTGTCCCTCTCCATTCCTGTGCTTGTATCTGTAGCAGACTAGCAGGGAGATGTATATTTGCAATTTTCTTGCTAAATTTGATGTGATATATCTATAGCCTCAACATTCACAGGTGACCCTACTGGAACATGCATCATTCTGGAAATCTAACAATTTGTTTTTACAGTAATACTTATTTATATTAGCCGACATCTAAAACATGAGGCTAAAACAAACCCAATCTTGAGTTGCAACTATGTGCTTTACATAATACTAGCAAATTTGGTAACAAGTTGGTTTACGTGAAATTTTCAGAGCTCATTTTATGGAAAAATGATATGTAACAAGTTGTTTATGAGCAGAGATATGAATACACAGCGGAGAAGCGGTGCCACGATTACCTCATTGGTTCGCACACTTAACCCTCCTTCGGCTTGCTCAATTAGATATTTTTGTCTCCTATATCATGTTTAATCGTTTTGCTAATATTTTCATCCTTTTTCTCTTACTTAATTTGTGTGTTTTAGAGTAAGCATAAATCATGTGAGGAAGAAAAAATGTGAATGAATGAACAAGTAGTCACATTTCAGTTACTGTTGTCCCTGACCCAGATTACCGGATACCAGTTGTTTTACTTGGTGGGTGTTGAATGTATTGGATATTTTTTATTTATCTTGCAAGAGATGCTAGCATTTCTAATGATTAATCTTTTTATTAACTTTCCATTTCCTTTTTGTTGACATTAGCACTTTCAGAATGTGGGAACTAGCAATATATTTATAACTTATTTTATGAAACAGGTTTAGCTGGTGGGTTGGGTTATATAGATAATCTGTTAGCAGCTGCTCTTGTTGGTCTTTCAGGATTACTCTTATTATTTCAGGTAGTGATATCTAGTTAGCTAGTACAATCTTCAAAGTACCCAGTAACACTTTTCACTGAAACACATTAATATTTCGAGTGAACTTATCAAGTCAGTCTTAATACTGCTCCTTCAGGACTTAAATGATTCGAAAGGAGGTAGTTCTAGTGAACCTAACCCTTGATGTATAGACTACCAAAGATTCACCAAATATTTTTCAAATCAAAGGACAAAAAGCAAGTCAGTTTGAAGATCTTCAAAAGCTGGCCTTCAGTTCCCTGTTGGTGGAATTGCTCGCTTTCTTAAGTCCAGCAAGTTTGCTGAACGTGTCGGTGCCGGAGCTCCGGTACGTCTATCTCCCCCGTTCTTGAGTATCTTGCTGCTAACTGAGTTATGTAATTTTTATTGCTCAATTTTAAATTTTTTAAGGCCATGGGACTTGGTTAATAAAATCATGTTTATATTATAGAATGACAACTGGAAAATGAATAGAGCTATTGCAGGGGTTCAAGGGAATGCGAAAATTCTTATCTCCGTCTTAGTATTTGAAATACAAGTGTATTTGACAATTAAACACAATGTTCATAGCTCCCGCTCTAATAAATTGGCTTATGTGCACTGCAATATTTTTGTAATATAAAATGACGGAACTCATGTGAAGGTAAGTGTGAATTATTACTAGTAGTTGAGAACAGACGAAAAGGAATTGTCAATGCTATACTTATGTGATAATAAGTTCTGTCTTTAAAATTTTATCTATGTTTGACAATATACCTCCATCTCCATCATCTATATTCTACAGTATTATTCTGAAACTTTGTATCCAGCATGACCAATTTGTTTATATGTAGGTACATTTTGTTTGATGTTTTTGATGGAATGTAGGCTGGAGCATGGTCTTGCATACAAGTTGGTTACATATTTGTCGCCAGTTCCTAATTTTAGAAACAAAAAAAAGGCTTCATATAATCAAGCAACAATATCCACTGATCAATTTCATGTCCAGAGTAGCAATTGAATGTCCAGAGTAGCATTGCAAACATAAACTGACAGTTTCCATGTAGGTGATGATGAAGTCAGAGGAATAGCAAGAGGGGTCGGAAAGAGAAGCCATCCATCCACCAAATACAGTAATATAAAACGACATAAGCAAGTATAGTAATACAAATCAACTTGCTTCTTTTGAATCAGGGACCACACAGTACTTCAGACATGCCTTAGGTTAGTCTGATTGGTTAGTATGTTTCTATAGCATCTGCACAATCCGGAAGCGTTGGTAGACTAGCAGTAGTGGAGACCCTTACTCAACAGATCCGCAAGCGTTTGAAAGCATTTGAAATGGAGTGTAGATTTAATTGTATAATGATTTGACTTGTGTAATTAGTGATTTTTTGTAACGGAATTAGTGATATATTTTAGTTTTTATAAAAGTTGATAAATGTGATTCATTCAAATTATATTTTAATTTACCTTGACTTGCGTTAAATTTTTATTGTATTTTTGAAAATTTTAAGAATATCACAAATAAAACAAAATCCAAAAAATATATATATATAAATTTTCTGAAAATTTATTCCAATTGATGTTGCTATAGAGGGACAAAGATGTTGGAATAGGTTATATGGCAACATCGCAAGCGTGTTGGTGTTGAGTAGACAATGTTGCCATAGACTTTATGCCAACACCGGAAATAGTGTTGCTATTTTGCATGAAATGTTGGCATAAGTGCCTAAGGCAACATCATGTTGATGTTGCCATAGATTTGACAAAATGTGTTGGCTTAACCTCTAAGCCCACATGTAAATTCCCAACACCTTCAAAATTGACCAAAGTGTTGCCTTAACTCCTATGGTAACATTTTTCAGCATTTTTAACACTTATTTTGGGTGTTGCCATAGACCATTTGTGGTGTAGTGTTTAGATTATAAATAAAATTTCTTTTATGTTTATTTTTTTTCTTGAACTATCTGGTACTTTTTTTTTGTGGAATGAATTATTTACAATCAATTTACAAAAAATTAGTGGGAAGCCGAGATACAATCTGGGCCCCCACTCCTCTAGCTATAGCAAAACCTATCCTGGTAAAGATATGAGCAGCAGCACGAGCCCCAATATCTTGAGTAGTTGAAAATATCTGAACCCGCTTCAGCAGCGCAACAACATCCTTATCCAGCTCCCCCAGAGAAGAAAAGGAAAAAAGGAAGAAAACCATAACCAATTTCCCGACAAATGTGCCTCGTACTTGACCCGCTTTCGATTAGTCACATCAGTCACAACCCGTCCCGGAACAAATCCAGACAATCCAGTTTGTGTCAAAGGAGAAGATCCTTTCAAGTGAACACACACATCACGACCCCGATCCCAAGAATAGAGTAACACGTCTGCAGGTCGGAGAGCTCCGTCGTTCCCTCCAGACAGTCCAATATCAACCTCTTTCCTTGCCGAAATCCTAGACCAATAACAAACATCAACAAGGGTATCACGAACAACATTATGTCGATATTTAAAACCCACGATACCAGCATAAGACACCGCATGATCACAAAAGATATCCCCCACAAAAATCCTGGAGCAAGCAGAACATGGTGCCGAAATAGAGAACAAAGGAACACCTAACCGATAACATAACACATAACGGTAAGTCTTAGCATTCATTGTTTGAATATGCTTGTTGATCTATTTGCTTGCATGTAAATATCTCTCACTCACTATTTGATTAGGCATATGCATAAAGTTCGGAGTCTGTCAAAACAAACACCTTATTCTCTTTAGAATAGGGGGCATGATTATGTACATTTTATTTATGATTATGTACATTTTATTTTTTTCGGACCTTATTTATTGGATATATTTGATTTGGTTTGGATTCTCACATACCAGCCCCTATCACATTTTATGGATGAAAAAAGGAAAAGAAATTATTCGAAACGAATTAGGATCCACCTGTTCAGAAGGTCAATTGGTTTGAGTCCGGATCCTCTGTCCCCTTCCTTCATGTCCATTTTGTGTCCCTTGCTCTTTTTAATACAAAAAGAGCAAGGGGAGGAAGGGGACAGAGAATCCGGACCCGATTGGTTTTCACTTATTTTGTTAAACTTTAGTCATCTGTCGTGACCTGTGCTTCACTTTTTTTTGAATAATTAAGTTTATGTGCCTTACTTGTAAATATATATTCTAATAAATATAAATCTCGGGTAAGCGAGAATCGAATCAGAACCTAAGACAATAAGATATAGACTTAATTGTACTTTGTACCCCTGTACTTTGGCGAAAATTCACTTTGGTGCCCACTATTCAAATAATTGCAATTTACATCCCGATTGTTTCAATCTCGCTACAGTTTGCACCCCTTTAACGATTTCAAGCTAATTTTGACCGTTACCGTTAGTCAAAGTAAGGGTATTCCAGTCTTTAATTATTATATTAAACAATTTTTTTTCAAAAAAAAAGTAAGAAACAAAATTTAAAATTGGAAAAAAACACAAAATCTTAAATTTATGATATTTATTGTATGGATAATATTTTGAAAATTATAACAAATGTAGTTTATATTTAAATAATATTTTACGAGAATTTAGTTATGTAAATATTTATAAAAATATGAATTATAAATTATATTTTAAAAAATCTGTGAATTGTAGATAAAATGTTGGTAAATCTAAAAATTATAAAATTAATTGAAATAATTTAATTTTAAAAATTATTGTAGAGTATAATAACTGAAATACCCTCATTTTGACTAACGGTCACGGTCAAAATTAACTTGAAATCGTTAAAGGGGTGCAAACTGTAACCGGATTGAAACAATCGGGATGCAAATTGCAATTGTTTGAATAATAGGCATCAAAATGAATTTTTGCCTAAGTACAGGAGTGCAAAGTGCAATTAAGTCTAAGATATACTAAACCGTTAGCACAGAAGACAATTTCATAGCATGTATTGTGGGCTCTGGCCATATGCTACATAAACGAGTTAAAAATGAAGAATGACAAAGATATCAACTACCACATCCCCATTCACTCGTACACACTTCCTGCCAGCCACACCACTACTTAAGTTTATCAGCTTTCTTTCTTTCATTTATTAATTTGAACAACCACTCATGGATTCTACTACTCATGAGATCCTCCATGATTTCTCCCCTCTAATTCAAGTTTTTAAAGATGGCAGGGTCGAACGATCTACTGGAATTGAAACAGTTCCTGCTTCGTTCGACCCTGCCACCGGCGTCCAATCTAAGGATGTCAGAATTAGTGACAGTGTTTCTGCTAGACTTTACATCCCCAAATCAATTAAGCCTGGTCAGAAACTGCCACTTCTAGTTTACTTTCATGGAGGAGGTTTTGTGATTGGAACAGCCTCCTCACCGATTTATCAGACTCATCTTAACAATCTTGTGGCTGAAGCAAACATTATGGTAGTCTCAGTTGATTATCGTAGAGCCCCTGAACATCCTTTACCCATAGCGTACGAGGATTCATGGGCAGCCTTACAATGGATTGCTTCTCACTCGACAAGTATTGGTCAAGAGACATGGCTTAATGAACATGCTGATTTTCAAAGCGTGTTTTTTGCTGGTGATAGTGCAGGTGCTAACATTGCACACAACATGGCCATCCGGGTTGGGACCGAAAAACCGGATGACTACAATGTCGAAGGGATTGTATTGGTCCATTCATTTTTTTGGGGACAAGAACCATTGAGTGGTGAACCTGCTGAGCCTAAAAGCAGGGACTTTCTAGAAAGGTTGTGGTTTTTCGTAAAGCCGGATACCAACGGGTTGGATGACCCGTTGATTAACCCGGGTTCAGATCTGAGATTATCGAGGCTAGGGTGCAAGAGAGTGATAATTTTTGTAGCTGAACAAGATGTTTTAAAGCACAGGGGATTATATTACAAAGAGCTACTAGACAAGAGTGGTTGGGGAGGAAAAGTTGAAGTTGTGGAAACAAGGAATGAGAACCATGTATTTCATTTGTTTAACCCCACTACAGACAAGGCTGTGTCCTTGGTTAGGTCAGTTGCATCTTTCATAAACCAAGGGAAATCGATGTGAGTTTGTATCTTAGTTATTACTCTATATGATACTGAATAAATTCCCAACTATCATCAATAAGAATATATTTGTTTGATCCTCTCTTCTGAAGCTTCATGTTCCACCCATATATAAACAGGCTGTGATGGATAGATTACCATATAGTCATATAATCGCTTGCAGCTTGCTCTTTGCCTCACCACCATCTTGCAACTCATTGTGTACATCTTAGTCACCCAACTAAGAAAGAGATAAAACTCAGTGTAATTTAAATAAGATTTGATGGGTACTTACCATGAAACAAAAATAAGTACTCCCTCTGTCCCATCCATTTCTTTACAATTTCCTTTTTGGGCCGTCCTACCAATTCTTTACATTATTAAAAATAGTAACTTTTAACAATAAAATATATTATTACATCCACTATTTCACTCCACTTTTTCAACACTTTACACTATTACATCCACTACTTCACTTATTTTAACAATAAATTCACTATTACACCCACTACTTCATTTATTTTAACAAAATTACACTCACTCTCCTTGGTCTCCACTACCTCATTTATTTTAACAATATTATACCCACTATCCTTGACCTCCGTGCCCAGCCGCCATGTAAAGAACTAGCTGGGACGGAGGGAGTATATACTTGACACCTATATTAGCTGAAAGATCCCTTTTCTAGAAAAATTGAGTGCTACCCTCGATTACTACCTCTGCTAGTTCTATATTCTATAATCAGAAGTGGCCAACTGCGGATATTTTCAAAATGTGGTAAAGTTAAGAAACGCAAAGTGAGGCAATTTTTCCAAATTTTAAAAACCAATGTAGTAGATTCAAACTACAACTACGCAAACATGGCAGGCAACAGTTGCATTTACAAGTCACAACGGGCACACAAATGTTGTACATACTTCAGAGAGCACTTTAGTGACACCGATTATATGCTATTTGAGATGATTGATCATGAAATATATAATCAAATTTCCACACCTTGATTAACGTACACGAATCTTCAACAACTTACTACTAACATATATTACATTCCGCAAATTCGTATCTAATAACCTCGTTGGAAAGAACAACCTTGTAGTTATACTAAGACGAAAAATTCAAAGTGTCTTATATAAGACACACTATGCATACTATAGAGACTGAATCCTTAGCCTCTTGTTGTGAAGACCAAAGCAAAAGGTTATGGCCGGCTAATAAGAAATTTAATAATTCTGTTGATCGCCCTATAATAATTATAATTATTATTATTAAAGGGACCGCTCAATTATTTATTCAAATTTTAGCAACTATGTATGTGTGAAATTCTTTCTTGTTATTTTTGTCTAAAAAATATATATATATATATATAGCCCCTATTAGCCACACACCTATATATCAAGTTTCTTTCTCTATCATTTTCGCTCTTTGAGCAAGCACTCATGGGTTCTACTGAGGAGATACTCCATGACTTCTCGCCTTTTTTTCGAATTTTGAAATGTGGCCAGGTCGAGCGATTGATAGGGAACAATACCATCCCTGCATCAGTTGATCTGGCCACAGGAGTTCGATCCAAGGATGTTACAATTAATGCGGAGTCTGGTGTTTCTGCTAGACTTTACTTGCCGAAATCCATTGACACTGATCACAAGCTTCCACTTTTTGTCTATTTTCACGGAGGTGCTTTCGTGATTGAAACTGCTTTCTCACCACTTTATCACACTTTTCTCAACAACCTTGTAGCAGAATCCAACATTATCGTCATCTCTGTGGATTATCGTAGAGCACCAGAACATCCACTACCAATCGCGTATGAAGATTCATGGGATGCCATACTATGGGCCGCTTCTCATTCATCAGGAAAAGGTAAAGAGGCCTGGTTGAATGAGTACGCTGATTTCCAGAGTGTGTTTTTTGCTGGTGACAGCGCAGGTGGTAACATAGCACATAACATGGCCATCCTTGCCGGGTCAGAAAAGCTGGACGGTTTGCATGTTGAAGGGATTGTTCTGGTGCATTCATTTTTTTGGGGGAAAAAACCAGTGGGTGGCGAACCTCTTGACCCGGAAAGCAGAGCATTTTGCGAGAAGTTGTGGCTTTATGCCAATCCAGGCAGTAGTGGGATAGATGACCCATTAGTAAATCCAGGTTCAGACCCGAATATTTCGAACCTAGGGTGCAAGAGAGTGATAGTTTTTGTGGCTGAGAAAGATGGTTTAAAGCATAGGGGATTTTATTACAAAGAGTTGCTGGAAAAAAGTGGCTGGGGAGGAAAAGTTGATTTTGTGGAAACGAAAGATGAGGATCATGTATTTTTTCTGTTTAATCCCACATCTTACAATGCTATGTCCTTGGTTAAGTCAGTTGCCTTTTTCATACATGAGGGAAAAACATAGTAAGATTATGTTTACTTCTTCGGGTGTTTGAGTTCGAGCCTGAAGTTGAGTTTTATCAAAACTTGGAAGAAACAAGAGCAAAAAACAAGATACAGAATAAGGAAGGGTTAACTGTTAAGGATCTTCCTAGCTAATTCCTGATATTACTAAGTTATGTATGGGTGATACTCAATTAAGAATTAAAGACTCTGTATAATAAAATTTGTGAAAAAGTGCAGAACTTTTGCTTCTCGCGGCTCTGAGGTTCTCACATGAGTTACCTTTGCTTCTTATGGTTCTGAGAGTCTCCGATGGCTAATAGCCACCGAGTTCTCAAGGTTCTCAGGCCTTAATATTGATATATAAGATAGAAGTGCATATAACTACCTTGATAGTAACTAAACAAGAATGTTGCTATAGACTAGTAGCCCAGTGCTTCATGAAAATCGTAACATATGTAGTCCAGGTTAAGCAGTTAAACATGGACTTCTTTTTACTTCATCAAAAACGAATTGTTCAAATCCAAAATGTTACATTGTAGTCTTTCAAACAGAGAGGTGTTATATAAATGGAGTACTATTTTTTGATAATGTTTAATCACAGAATAAGCTTAAAGCTCTTTAATATTGTTCAATAGATAAGACTTGTATTTACCTATTGATCTTGACAACTCTTTGTCTAAACAAGCTAGTCTTTCTTTATGTCAAGCTACATTTAGGGCACATCCCTCACTCTTCTACGACAAGAAACAACCCTTAGAGGCACAAAATGATCATCCAAGATAACATATTACTCCCTCCGTCCCTTAATGTTTTTCCTGTTTTGACTGGACACGTTTGCCAACGCATACTTTTGATCGTTAATATCTTGAATTTCGTATTAGTATTAATTATAAAAACTTCACTGTATTAAAGTACTCATAAATACGAATCCAACAAGATCACTCATGACTATATTTGGTCTTATAAATTAGACGTAAATTAGTAATTTATCTCATGTTATGAACAGCCCCGACATATGAAACAAGAGTGATATTAAGGAACGGACGGAGTACCACTTAAAAGGCACCAACAAGCCATCAATCATGTTAGCCCTGAACAAAACTCTTCATGGTACAAAAGACCCACATTATCAGTCACATTATCCGTCAGGAACTACAACCTTCAAATCTGCAAACTAAGCTTTTGTATAGAAAATAAAGCTATAATCCAAAACTTCATTTGTTTTTTTTTTTTTTTTTTTGATAAGCAGCATTCGATTAAAAGGCCAAAACGGCACTTACAAATAGGACCACTGCAAATGAACTTAAAACAAAACAAGCTGAAACCAACACTAGTAACATGGCGTGCGTCTTGAAGATGACCTAAATGGAAGTTTACCAATGCAAAGATTCCATGTAAAGCATAAATCTTACTTTAAAGAAATGCAAGTATTCCACTTTAGGAAAGAGACGATGCACCTTTTAAAGCCATGTGCCACTGAACCGAGAAAGTTGTGAACCTCTTTTGGCCAATATGTCGGCCTCATCATTATATTCCCTAGGAATATATGAAAATTCAAACTTGATAGAAGGTAGGAAATTGTTTTGCATTTCTTCATGAATCCAGTTATGTCTGAAACACTCTATGGCTTTGCTAGAATCTGAGCATATCACAACCTTCATGTTTGCATACTGAATCAACAGCAATGTTTGTAGAACAAACCAGATGGCCACCATCTCGGTTTCTAGAGCACTAGAAGCTTGAATTGGTCCTGAGAAAAGGAATCTAACTGCATGCGATTTGTCTTTAATCAAGCCACCTACACCAGCAAATATACCTAGAGAAGAGTTGTTATACAAAGAACCATCTACAGAGCAAATGATATCAAAATTCTTGAATAAATAATCCCAGAACAAAACTTTTTTCTCCAACCAATGCATCTGTAATGCCGTTGCAGGGTTAGCGTCCCAAACGTTAGAAAATTTGTCACTAATCATATCCACCGCACCCAACCATTTGAATGACCTGATCTTAATGAGTTGGATGAAAACCTTCCTTTTAATACGAGTCCTTCGAAAAATAAGCTCATTTCTGCTAAGCCAGATAGTCCATAGTATTGAAGCAACCATGACGTGCCAAACCTTAGCATTTAAATCTTTTGGTACTGATTTTAGCAGGTTGGCTAAATCAAAATTGGAGTCAAGTATGAGATGTCTATCCCAGTTGCACCACAACTTGACGAAATCCCAACTCCAAGTTGCCACCTCACATTTCAGAAATAAATGTGTTAAAGTTTCTTCATGCATGCCACACCAGTTACACAGAGGAGAGGAATTAGTTAAGTTAAATCTGGAAAATAAGAAACCTTTAACAGGCAAAATTGCATGCATCACCTTCCAAAGGAAGATGAGAATTTTTGGAGGAGCAGAAATTTTCCAGAGAAGACTCCAAACTGGTGATTGAAGATGATGCTGGAACATAGCTGAGTAACAATCCTTAGTATTGAACTTCCGATTGTTAAGGGTCCAAATGAGCTTGTCTCGAGAATTGGATAGGATTACCTGCTCAACCAGCCTACTAAGCCTATTAAAATCAGACTCTTCCCACGCTCTTAAGGGGCGATTCCAGAGAGCACTCCAAGTGGTTTCTTCAGATAACCAAATCTGAAGAACTGAATCAATGCTCTTGAATTTTAGAAGTGATAACGAATACAGTCTTGCAAACTCAACTCGTAGGGGTAAGCCATTGAGCCAAGAATCCTCCCAAAAATAAACCGTTTTCCCATCGCCAATCTTCCATTGAAAATTATTCGACACCCTGCCTGATTCAATGAGAGATCCCCTGCAGCTATTATATCGCAAAATATGTACGATGCAGCTCTATGACTTGCTAAATTATGTAGTCCTATACCAAATTCTGGACCATATTTGTGAGACATAAAGGAGTGCCAAAAACTGCCCCTTTCTTCACGACTCCGCCACCACCAGTTGAAAAGCAATGCATTGTTACGCTCTCTCAGAGATACCAGGCCCAAACCCCCGGCCTGTTTAGGTCGACAAATCTTGTTCCAACCTAACGAGTGCATATTTGTCTTAGATTCTTCCCCCACTATTTTTTCACCCCAAAAGAACGATTTTCTGAGGATGTCAATCTTCTTCTCAACCGTTTTTGGCATTTGATACAAATTATACCAGTAAACGGGCATGCTATCAAATGCTGCTTTGAGAAGAACTGTTTTGCCAGCTTGATTTGTTAGTCTTCCTTTCCATGTGGATAGTTTTCCTTGCATTTTTTGGATTAGAGGATCCCAAAATTTGACTAATCTAGGAGAAGCACTAATATCCGCCCCTAAATAGTTAATAGAATCACCACCCACTTTACAGCCTAGAATGGATGCCCAGTTGTGTAGGTCATACGCCTCATCATGGAAACCATATAGGTGACTTTTATGAAAATTGACCTTCAAACCTGTGAGAATAAAGAAACTTTGCAACACCCTTTTAATGCCTTTAACTGAAGCAGAATCATTATGTAAAAATATAATGGTATCATCTGCATATTGAAGATGTGAGATCGAGAAACCTAACGAGCCAATTGTCACCCCCTTAAAAATTCCTAGAGACTCAGCGCGAACTAACATCACGTGTAAAACCTCAGCCACCAGATTGAAAAGAAGAGGGGATAGGGGATCACCCTGTCGTAAACCTCTCTGAGGATTAAATTCAGTACTAGGAGATCCATTAACCAATATCGAAGAACGAGTGGTATGAAAAATTGTAGAAAGCCAATCAATCCATTTACTATTAAAGTTCATACTTTCCAGCAAATGAAATAAGAATGACCAATCTACTGTATCAAAGGCTTTTTCAAAGTCCACTTTTAAGAGCAGACCACTACTGTGCTTTGACTTGATACTGGATACAACCTCGCTTGCAATTAAAATTCCATCAGATATATGTCTACCTTGCATGAAACCCGTTTGTACTTCTGCCACCAGCATATGTAGACACTTCTTAAGAAAGTACGCAGAGGTGTTTTAAACTAAGAGTAATGTTAGGTGCACAGAATTGGTTACAGAATTTTCACAGAATGAGCTGGATTCCACTAATTTATAACTTTATTGGTTGATATTGATGTGAATGCAGGGGCCCATTAAATTATAGCCAATTAAATTAAGACACATACCATTCTGCAAAATTTTTTGTGAAAGTTTCTGTAAATCTATCATTTTCCTTAAAGAGTAATGTTAGGTGCGCAGAGGTGTCTATCATTTTACTAAATAGTTAAATGTACACTTTTTACTTTTTTTAGAAAAATTTGTTTACAAAATGTGCAAATCCTAAATGCCACACTGCTTATTTAACTAGAAACATTTCATTTAACAATTGGTTGATGATTTTATGTTGCATATAAGGGTTAACAACAAAAAATAAAAATGTTGGGGTTGATTTTTAAATTATTTGATTGCCATGTAATAAAATCAATTATTTTTAAAAATATTATTTCAACATATCTATACTATATTATTACAAGCCAGTTAATTGTCGGTTATATAGTTCGTAAATACAAAATTGTTAGATTTGAAATGAAGTGAAAATCGTTACAAAAGAATATTTTATATTATGTTACCTTAATTCTTACTCCCTCCGTCCCTTAATGTTTTTCCTGTTTTGACTGGACACGTTTGCCAACGCACACTTTTGATCGTTAATATCTTGAATTTCGTATTAATATTAAATATAAAAATTTCACTGTATTAAAGTACTCATAAATACGAATTCAACAAGATCACTCATGACTATATTTGATCTTATAGATTAGACGTAAATTAGTAATTTGTCTCATGTTATGAACAGTCCCGACATATGAAACAAGAATGATAATATGAGCCGGAGGGAGTACTAGACATTTAAGGTTGGATCCCACCAACCACATAATGTAATAAAGTTTTTAAATTTTTTTATTATATTATAGGGTTTTTTTTAAAACTACCCAAGTTTTGCAATCATAAAATCGTATTTTTATAAATAGTTTCAAAAAATTAGGTAATTTTGTAAATATTCCTATATTATATTATATTATATTATATGTATTGTACTTGTAATTCTTTTTTCTTTATGACTCTTAATTACTTATTAAAAATATTTAGTATGATAACAAAAACTAAAATTAACTGGACTATAGATTAGGAAGTTATAATTTATCAAAAATATCATTAAATATTATCCAAACATCAAAATAATTTATAAATATAATTCACTTATTATCCATCGTAAGATATAAGTTAAAACGGGTCCATAATTGTTTCTTATACAACTGATTTCCTAGCAATCATCTGAACCTAGAAATACATTTAGTCTTTTCACTTAGAACATCACTACATAATAGTACATAACTACATATACTGTGGTTGAATAATAAGGCTTCAAACTCAAAGACACACATGGTTCATGCAACAAATTATTACTCCCTCCGTCCTTATTGTTCTTCTCATTTGAAATGTCGGGATGTTCATAACATGAGATAAATTACTAATTTATGTGTATTCTATAAAACTAAATATAGTCATGAGTGATCTTGTTAGATTCGTATTTATGAGTACTTTAATACAGTGAAGTTTTTAAATTTAAAACTAATACAAAATTAAAGATATTAACGATTAAAAGTGTGCGTTGGCAATCGTGTCCAAGGGAAGTGGGAAAAGTTTTTAGGGACAGAGGGAGTAATACCAAGAAGAGCCTGCCACTGTTCATATATTGTGATAACTCTCACGGCTGATTAGAGGCTTCCGTTCCGGGACGTTTCACCTGAGTTTGGGTATCTGCAAAACAATGCTTGCCCGGGGGTGGTGGGCATCAAGCACCTCCGATGTAAGAATCAGTAATCGGAAATAATAATAATCAAGCTGGTAAGAGTGTATCTGATGTGAAAAATATGTAGAGAGCTTTTGTATTGCCAAAATTGTGTGTTTACCTTATGTGCAGAATGGGGGTATTTATAGGCTAGGACTCCTAATCACTGTTTATCCACTTGGCTGTCCACTTGTTGCGCCATTAAAGCTACAGTGAGCCACTATTGGAACAGTGATTAGTGTCCCCTCCTGACATACCTTGATTCTAGCACCAAGCCGCTTTTGCTACAGTTGAATGTTTTTGTGTCCCCTGCATTATTGAGCAAGATACCAAGATATTTTGTACAAAAAGTATTTTTATAATGATATTTATTGCCAAGTTGAGCAAGTTGGGAGAAAATAATATCTTATGACACGTGTAAAGTAGAAAGGTACTGTTTTGGTTATTTCAGCAGCGGGTGCCCGCTGTTGGCTTACAGCGGGTACCTATCATTGCCCCCCACTCCCTCTATGCGCTTTAGCGGGTAGGGGGAGTAGAAAGAAACGAAAATGCAAAAATATGTAATGATTGTGCCCCCAAGTGTTGGCAGACAATAGCTTGGGGTAAAAAATGCTTTGGCAATTTGCCCCCCAAGTGTTTGGCGGACAACACTTAGGAGTTAGAAAATATTTCATGGCGGGTGCTATTTGTTGCGGAGTGTGGTTGATTGTGGTGCTTGACGGGTTTGTAAGTTTGAAACGTTTTTGTTTGATACGTATAATTGCTGTGGAATAAATGCTATCATTGGTAAATAAATGAAATTTAAAATGAATGAGAGAATAATGGTAATAATGCGAAAATGATATGAAATATTGTGTGTGTATATGAGCTGTCGTTTCATTGGAAAAAGTAGATGTACTTTTTTTTGGTAGCGGGAAGTTAATACGCTACGGAAGGTTGTTTTTGACCGAGGCGGTTGTTGTGCTGGAAGCAGACGAGGGCTTTGAGGCGTTCGTGTGAATTTGTCAGGAAAAAAGATAATAAAATAGGATTTTAAAGGAAATTATGACAAAGACGGGATTTAATTTTCACTGTAATGCCTTGCTAAAGAGCAGTACGGATAAAAACATATATATATATATATATGTGGCAGTTTAAGCCGGTGTAAGTGGCTAGTAAGTTAACCAAAAATAGAGCAGTGAAAAGAGAGCGGGAGAAATAATTAATGAGATGGCGGGGTTTTTGACGTAGCACATAAGTTCATGAAGAGCACTAAATGTATAAGAAGTTCGGGTTGTAGAATTAAAGTGTCAGATGCTTTAAAGTTGAGGTGACGGGTCGGGTATGGTGGTACCGGCTATCATACTAGCACTTGATTCTTTTGCTTTTAATAAAGAGTAAAGGATATGCGTATGTGAAAATAGTGACGACAGGGTTTGTTGGTGGCGTTTAACGGGGAGTAGTATAAATGAAGATGGGGATAACGGGTAGATGGCAGTGTTCCAAGTAAAGGTGGTGAGCTTGTAAAACATAAGATCGTGAAGGAATAATAAAGAGATGTCTATTTTGTTATTTTGCAATGAGCATAACTTGTACGATTTGTAACTTTGTAAAAGAGAGTTACTCGTTAAAGGGTTGTGTAATTTGTAATTGTACTCAGTACGAGGGCTGTCCGCTAGGGACTTATGTAGGTGGAGTTGGCGGATGCTGGTGTCAAATTATAGGTGGTTCAATAAACATAGATCGTAAGAGTTCTGAGTAAAAGTGTTGACTAGCGAATAGATTGTTTGAGGTAAGTGAATGAAATGATATTTTTTTTTGAGGTAACAATAAATGAAGTGATATATTCGGAGGCGAATAAATGAAGTGAATATTTGTTTAGAAGTTTTTTAAATAGAGTTGTAAATTAATAATTGTAATGTGTAAAAGTTTGAAACAATATACGTGAAGTAATTAAAATAAAAGCTTGGCAGTGGAGTAATTGCTTAAATAGTAAGTCAGTATAAACAGAAGACAGATGCCAGAAATGAATTGCTAGCGGGCTTTTAATGTAATAACCCTAACTTTTAGAACGCTACAGTGCCTAAATGAATAGTAATTTTGAGGATTTAGGGAAAGGGTATGTAAGTACCCTAGATTTGAAATGGAAAATGAATAATCGGAAACCATATTCGAAACGATGACGGATTTCAGAAATTCCTGAGTGTGGATTTTAAGGATTTTCGATTTCGATTGAGACTCTATTGAATGTGATATTAAGGAGTATAGAAATGTTAAAGGGTTTATATCTTGAGTAAATAGTGAAATTAGGTTAAACCAAGGAGTGATTAAGTCAAGAAAATACCAAGGGAATTTATATTGTTAAACGAGTCTGAGAATGCTTGAGAACCCTAGAGATAACCGGAAGAGCAACTTCTGAGAAAAAGAGAATATACCAAGGATATTGGATCTAATACCTACTTGAGGATTAGAATCACCCTAACACATTAATATATGATGTGGGAAAGGATAAAATATATTCAAGAGATTTACAAGAGAAAAACCACTGAGGCGATCGCAGAAATCGTTCGATGAAGGAAATGACGAAAGAACTTGCATAAAGCCCTAGAGCAAGGGGGAAAGCCCAATTTCGGCCAATACTAATCAAAGAGATGATTTATAAAGTAACTTATGGTGAAAGCCAAAGGGCAAGGGTAGTGGTGGAAGGAATATTGAAAAGCTAAGGACATGGAAGTAAAATACCACAAAATGGAGTAACATGTTTCTAGCTTGACAAATGGTCCATTAGATCATCAACAATTGTTTTAATCCCATTGGTGGACATCAAACACACCACAAACTAATTGCCTAACAGGTGTTAAAGAGATAGATATCACATTTGTGGTCATTATCCAAGTTAGAAGCAAGCAAAACACAATCTCTCCAAAACTGCCCACCATGAACCAAGCTCAAAGAAAATTTCATATCTCCATTTCTATCCTTGATAAAATCACCAAATCTTAACCATAACTTCTCCACTCTATGGGGAAGATTCGGACAAAATTTCATGACAATCCAAGTAGTATAGCCTAGTCAAATCCATGCTCAAAATTGGAGAACCCAATCTGTCCAGTTTCTGTCCAGCGGAGCGATGGAGCTCAAAACCATAGATAGGTAGCTTTGTTTTTGGTGATCAATAGCTCAAATCAAAGCTTATACAGAGGCCAAGATTTGGTAAACATTTGAGAGCCAAAATCTTATTTTTCAATTTGTTATGATTTTTACAAAAGTGATGATGAATAGTAACCCTTAGAAACTAACTTTGTTTTTATGGTTTCTTTAGTTGATCCAAGCTATTATAAGGTTGTATAAGGATATTCCAAGGATTTTTAAGTGTTATCAAAGCTTCAAGAAGGTATAATCATGCTTTCCCTTTTATATTATGATGGATATTGTTTGGTTTAGAGATTAAGTGGTGTAAATGTTAAGATTATAATGTTATATGTGTTTGTAAGTGATTAAAGTTGAATATGGAAGTGTTTGGGATTGTAACCATGGCTGGTAATGAAGACCACATGGTGTAGGTGATGATTATTGTGTTGGATAATTGATTTGGAGGAGTTGGATTTATGGAAAGTATGAAAATATAGCCGTTATAATGTCCGATTTTCGTTAGAATCGAAAACTGCCCTGTTTTTGGACACCAATGCAGTATGGTACCTTACTGTCCAGGCCCCTAAGTGACCATGATGAGATAGAGCTTAGTTCATAGATCGTTTCGATATAAGGTGCGTTAAAATCTGATGAACGGTTTAGGAGAAAAGTCAGTTTTAGTGAAAGGCGTTCGAAAACCGAGAAACGTAATTGTGTCAACCTTGAAGCTATAGTTACCATACTTAGACATTCTTAAAAATTATAAAATTTTGGTATATGTAGGGTAGTCAAAGAGGTATTACCAGTTGGCCTTATGGTAAAATTCGAAATCCATATTTTCTGAGAATTTTTACAGTTAAGTGTGGTCGTTAGGAGAAATGGTGAAAACCCCTGAAACTTCGATTGAGTTTATAAATGGTTAAGTTCTTGAACCTTTGGGGTAATAGTGATACGTTAAACATATATTAAAGTGTCAAGGGTAATGTTATACAAGAGTGTAGTGAGTAAGAGATGTGGTATTCTAACGACGGTCCTTTTGTGTTTATAGAGACTCCGGAGGAGACACGAGCCATACCGTCAGGATACCGAAACCGAGGCAAGATTTCTTCTATCTCCACTTTGAAAATTATTTATCTTCGAGGAAAGATGATTTCATGGAATATATATGTGATTCTATTATTATTATATTACTAAGAATTTATTTCCTGAATTTTGGGAATAAAAGAAAGATGGATATGGATTATGGATATATAAATATGATTACGAATAAAGTGAACATGCCTTATGATTAAGAGTTATATGAAGAATGGTATCAGTTGTTATCTAGAGTTATATGAAGAATGGTATCAGTTGTTATCTAGAGTTATGTATAAAGGAATGGTATCAGTTATTTTCTAAGGTTATATGATCTATAATATTATTTTAAAAATATTCTTTCTAAATGTTATGATAGATGTTATTGAGTATTATTTAATACTTCTGAAATAAATGGAATACTTTGTGTATATAAGAGCATACTGATTTCATTAAATACAGAGAAGAGGTCTGAGTCATAATCAAGGTATTATGATACATATATACATATTTTAAAAGTGATGATACATGGAAATGATGAAAGGAAAACGTGAATGGAATAATGTTTTTACAAAGAGGGGGATTGCAACAGTAAGCGTAAGAGGCTGTGTGGGAGTGGCACAGTCCAGCATTCAATATTTTCTTATGGCACGAAGATGCCAAGGGAGGATGTAGCAGGTAGCCTTCCTCCAGGGTTGATACCAGGTAGGGTCATCCCTTCTACTAGTAGTAAACAGAGAGCGGATACGGTCAGGCGACTGATCATCGTCCTACGTATCTGGCGCCAGCAGAGATCCCCAAACTTAAAAAGAAAGATTTGGAAAATGGTTTTCAGATTTTTATACTGAAAACGGAAACATGATTTGAAGTGATGGAATTATTGTTACAGATGAAAAGAAACTGATTTTATATGAAATTATATACTTGTTGCATAATAAGGACATAAGAAGAAGAAGATAGTGAAAGATTTGTTCAGATTCATTTTATTATGGAAGAATACACTGAGATGGTATATTGATTGTTATATGATATTAGAAGAGAGACTGATAGAATGATATTATATATTTCTTTTTGTACAAAGATAATTGAAAAGTATATGTCCTGAACGAAAATAGAAGTCCTTTCATAATCATTGAAAATTATTTTTGTTAATATATATACTTATGATGATTTATATTTTTTTATTTGATGATAGTTGATAGAAATTATCTTGCTGAGCTATTATAGCTCACTCTTGCTATTTATCTATATACAGCTAGGTATGCCGAGGCTACGCAGAACGCCCCGCAAGAGGGTAGGGGGAAGGCGACCCTCTGAGAGCGCGCTTGCATCGATTCAGGAGGTAGCGTAGAGGCAAACGGGTTCTGGTAGCTCTATGTATAATTAAGTGTGTAAGCATGTAAGAAACTTTTGATTGTTGAAATGCTTCATGTCGAAGTATTATTCAGCAATGTATTTAAGGATGATTCTGGGTTTGTAATAACTGTTAAATTCTAAACTTTATTATGATGAATGTTGTTCTCTGAGCATATGACTTGTGTGTGTTAATATTTAAGTGTGGGGTCTATTGTGAGTTTTATTATGCATTTATACTCCAGCTGCCAAGAGAAGAATATTAATAAGTGGAAATTGGTCCGTGACGGCCTGGATTCATGACCCCGGATTTGGGACTGTCACATTTAATGTGGTTGTTATTGTAAAAATAGTTGTGTAGGCAGCGGGCACATAGCACAAAATAAGGTGACGGGTGAAAAGGACACCGTACAATTTAATAAAGTGATGGGTGGCAAGGTAATATGTACATGTTATGTGTGTGTTATGTATATGTAAGTGTGATATGAATTAATAGTGTTGTATATATGTTGCAAGTCAAGGTGGTGCTGTAAGACAGCGGGTTGCTGGTTGTGTTAGCTGGTGTTAGTAGATAAAAAGAGTGAGTGCTAGGCTAAAAATGAAGTCACGTGTGCTAATGTTGAGACACAGGCTATATACACATAACCAGCAGGCATAATTAATATGCACTAGTAGACATATTAATGAGAGTGAGAAACAAATAGTAATGGGATATGCAGATAAGATTTTGCGAGTATGTCATGATATTTTTCCAAGTGATAGTGTATAATAATGAGAGTAAGAACCTGTAACCGCATGTTGTGTATTTGAAGCAGACGGATTTGTTGATGCATCCAAGAAAATAATTGCTATAGTTGCTTGTTGAGAAAACATGTGTGACTTTCATTCCATTGTGAGGATATAGCCTTTGATGCAATTATTTTTGAGAGAGTGAAGAAGACTACGTGATATGATGTTCTTGTGAGTTTGTAGCATTGTTATGGATGTTGCCTTTGTGAATTCTTGATGATGCAACCTTTTTGATAGGTTGTTTGCAAGCTTTGTTGATGTTTACAACCCTTCTTTGATTTCAAATAACCTTTGATGGATGACCCGAATCAAAGTTTATGGGGACTTAGAAAATTTTTCACATCTTGCATGTAGCACATCTCTGTTGATGTTTGTTGTCCAACTTTGATGGATGACTCGGATCAAAGTTTGTGGGCACTTAGAAAAATTTTCACATCTTACATGTAGCACTTCTTTGTTGATATTTGTTGTCCAACTTTGATGGATGACTCGGATCAAAGTTTGTGGGCACTTAGAAAAATTTTCACATCTTGCATGTAGCACTTCTTTGTTGATATTTGTTGTCCGCTAGGGACTTAGACAAAATTTTCACATTTGCATGTAGTTGCTTCTTTGTTGATATTTGATGCCCACCAGGGGACTTAGACAAATTTTGCACATCTTGTGATAGATAACTTCTTTGTTGATATTTGATGCCCACCAGGGGACTTAGACAAATTTTGCACATCTTGTGATAGATAACTTCTTTGTTGATATTTGATGCCCACCAGGGGACTTAGACAAATTTTGCACATCTTGTGATAGATAACTTCTTTGTTGATATTTGATCCCCACCAGGGGACTTAGACAAATTTTTCAGATTTGCATGTACCGCTTCTTTGTTGATATTTGTTGCCTGCTTGAGGGTTGTTGCCTTTGCTGGTTGCTATTGTAGATAACTTTGCTTTTGTAGGTGGTTGTGTTCCCGCTATGGGGACTTTGCTTTTGTTGGTTGCTATTGTAGAATTCTTTGCTTTTGTAGTTGGTTGCTTGCCCGCTTAGAGACTTTGCTTTTGTAGTTGGTTGCTTGCCCGCTTAGGGACTTTGCTTTTGTAGATGGTTGCTTGCCCGCTTAGGGACTTTGCTTTTGTAGATGGTTGCTTGCCCGCTTAGGGACTTTGCTTTTGTAGAAGGTTGCTGGCCCGCTTAGGGATTTTGCTTTTGTAGATGGTTGCTTGCCCGCTTAGGGACTTTGCTTTTGTAGATGGTTGCTTGCCCGCTTAGGGATTTTGCTTTTGTAGATGGTTGCTGGCCCGTTAAGGGACTTTGCTTTTGTAGATGGTTGCTTGCCCGCTTAGGGACTTTGCTTTTCTAGATGGTTGCTGGCCCGTTAAGGGACTTTGCTTTTGTAGATGGTTGCTTGCCCGCTTAGGGACTTTGCTTTTGTAGATGGTTGCTTGCCCGCTTAGGGACTTTGCTTTTGTATTTGGTTGCTTGCCCGCTTAGGGACTTTGCTTTTGTAGATGGTTGCTTGCCCGCTTAGGTACTTTGCTTTTGTAGTTGGTTGCTTGCCCGCTTAGGGACTTTGCTTTTGTAGATGGTTTCTTGCCCGCTTCGGGACTTTGCTTTTGTAGATGGTTGCTTGCCCGCTTAGGGACTTTGCTTTTGTAGATGGTTGCTTGCCCGCTTAGGGACTTTGCTTTTGTAGTTGGTTGTTTGCCCGCTTAGGGACTTTGCTTTTGTAGATGGTTGCTTGCCCGCTTAGGGACTTTGCTTTTGTAGATGGTTGCTTGCCCGCTTCGGGACTTTGCTTTTGTAGATGGTTGCTGGCCCGTTAATGGACTTTGCTTTTGTAGATGGTTGCTTGCCCGCTTAGGGACTTTGCTTTTGTAGATGGTTGCTTGCCCGCTTAGGGACTTTGCTTTTGTAGATGGTTGCTTGCCCACTTAGGGACTTTGCTTTTGTAGTTGGTTGCTTGCCCGCTTAGGGACTTTGCTTTTGCAGATGGTTGCTTGCCCACCAGGGGACTTAGACTTTGTTGGTTGCTTGCCCACCATGGGACTTAGACTTTGTTATTTTGTTGACAGCGGATATTTTGTTGTCAGCGGGCTTTTTGACAGCGGGCTCTCATATGTTGGTTTGCTCAGTGGTAAGATGGTAGAGCAGGTGGAGGCTTTTCTTAAGGAAAAAGTCCCCTCCTTCTAGCGCCAAATGATAACTCTCACGGCTGATTAGAGGCTTCCGATTACTGTTCCGGGACGTTTCACCTGAGTTTGGGTATCTGCAAAATAATGCTTGCCCGGGGGTGGTGGCCGTCAAGCACCTCCGGTGTAAGAATCAGTAATCGGAAATAATAATAATCAAGCTGGTAAGAGTGTATCTGATGTGAAAAATATGTAGAAAGCTTTTGTATTGCCAAAATTGTGTGTTTACCTTATGTGTAGAATGGGGGTATTTATAGGCTAGGACTCCCAATCACTGTTTATCCACTTGGCTGCCCACTTTGGCTGCCCACTTGTTGCGCCGTTAAAGCTATAGTGAGCCACTATTGGGACAGTGATTAGTGTCCCCTCCTGACATACCTTGATTCTAGCACCAAGCCGCTTTTGCTACAGATAAATGTTTTTGTGTCTCCTGCATTATTGAGCAAGATATCAAGATATTTTGTACAAAAAGTATTTTTATAATGATATTTATTGCCAAGTTGAGCAAGTTGGGAGAAAATAATATCTTAGGACACGTGTAAAGTAGAAAGGTATTGTTTTGGTTATTTCAGCAACGGGTGCCCGCTGTTGATTTACAGCGGGTACCTATCATATTGTTCACTGGATTTATCATTTATCGATATGACACCATACTAAACCAGATACCCACAAGTAGAAGTACGGCCATACATACTGGTAGCTCTGATATAACCAAACTACTCGCTCAAGAGCTTGCGAGTTATACTACCGTGGACAATGCATAGATTGTGATAATTTTTTTGCAGCATAAGCCTAGTGATCAGGCCGTGTAATTGAGAGATTTGTAACTTCCACGGTGTCAAAGATTCGGTGTTTATATCTGTAATGCTGAGATTTGGTTCAGATGGATCGACTGTAAAAGCCAAAGAGTCGCTCACGGGAATAATAACACGGTCACTTAAATGCATTTCCGTTAAACAATTTGATTAGAATTGGGTAGGAACTTTTACTCAAAACAAGAATAAGCACACAACTGAGAATACGAAAGATACTTTTTTTTATAAACTTGTAACCTTTTGTCTATAATTGACTAAAGGGTCTGCTCAATTATATTTACCAACCGATAACCGATAACCAGTGCGAAGCACGGATCGTGATAAATTATCTTAAATTTCTAATTTTTAACTTTTTAAAATGAATAAAATCTTGAATCACCAAGTTGTATATAATAATATATTCTTGATTTTTATTTCGATTATTAGTTAATAGACTCCTAGTATATAATTTCAATAATAAATTAAATTAATGTTTAATTTTAACTTTTTTTAAATGAATAAAATCTTGAATCACCAAGTTGTATATAATAATATATTCTCGACTTTTATTTCGATTGTTAGTTAATAAACTCCTAGTATATAATTTCAATAATAAATTAAATTAATATTTAATTTTATTATTTTAATTAATTAAATTCATATAACTTATCTATGGTAATATAAGAATAGTTATATTATTAATTGTATTTATTATTAATCTATTATAGATATATTTTAAATATTAATTAATGAAGCCCTAAATCCTATATTCTCGACTTTTATTTCAATTTTTAGTTTAAATTAAATTAATATTTAATATTATGATTTTAATTAATTAAATTAATTAATATTTAGTGGCATACCGTGGTATACATTAATTAATTAATTGGCATACCATATTTTAGTTCAGAGAGGACTTGTTTCATTAATATTCCTATTTTTATTGACCTTCTATACACTTAAAAAACAGTTTTTAAAGTAAGATCAAATAGTAAAATAAATTATTATTAATTAATTAAATAATTAATTAATTAATTGGCAGAGCGTGCATACCGCGATATACTTGATATACTGGTTTCTGCTACTTTTAATAAAGAGGATTGTATTAGGTGTTATCCATCTACCACATTTATCATACTTGTCGTTAATATGTTACAGAAAGGACGTAATAGAGCCACGTACACACTCTCACACACACACATACCAAGTTTCTCAAGTTTACCTCTTAATTTTTCACTCTAAACAAATCATGGAGTCCCAGAATGAAATACTCCACGACTTTTCCCCTATGTGTCGAGTCCTGAAAGGTGGCCAGATCGAGCGGTTGACGGGGAACGATATTGTTCCTGCATCAGTTGATCTGGCCACAGGCGTCCGATCCAAGGACGTCACAATAAATGCTAGTACCGGTGTTTCTGCTAGACTGTACGTGCCAAAATCTGTTGATGCTGATCACAAACTTCCACTTCTAGTTTATTTTCACGGAGGCGGTTTCGTGGTCGAAACTGCGTTTTCACCAGCTTATCACACTCACCTCAACAACCTTGTGGCTGAAGCAAACATTATCGTTGTCTCCGTTGATTATCGTAGAGCCCCTGAGCATCCTCTACCGATTGCGTATGATGATTCATGGGAAGCAGTAAAATGGGCTGCTTCTCATTCCTCCAGAACTGGTCAAGAGCCATGGCTCAATGACTATGCTGATTTTCAAAGTGTGTTTTTTGCTGGTGACAGTGCAGGGGCTAACATATCACACAACTTAGCACTCCGAGTTGGGTTGGAAAAACTGGACGGTTTCAACCTCAAAGGAATTGTTTTAGTGCATCCGTATTTCTGGGGAAAAGAAGCTGTGGGTGGTGAACCCGTTGAACCAGAAGGTAGAGCCTTTATAGAGAAGATGTGGCTTTACACCTGCCCGGGAAGTAACGGGCCGGATGACCCGTTAATAAACCCGGGCTCGGATCGGAGGATATGTAGCCTAGGATGCAAGAAAGTGTTAATTTTTGTTGTGGAGCAAGATTTTTTAAAGCACAGGGGCTTGTATTACAAAGAGTTACTGGAAAAAAGTGGTTACGGTGGGGAAATTGAATTTGTGGAGACAAAAAATGAAGATCATGTATTTCATCTGTTTGACTCCACAACAGAAAATGCTGCGTCCTTGGTTAAGTCATTTGCATCTTTCATGAATCAGGGGAAATGAGTGTGTGTGTGTGTGTCACAGTTGATGTAGCGCTTTGGTTGTAACGTTTCGACACAATCCATAAAATATTTAAATAATTATATACAGTGTTGCTGGAAAAAAGTAGCCGGGGAGGGAATGTTGAAAGACGAGGATCATGTATTTTATCTGTTTAATCCCATATAAGTTAATGAGTAGCTTTGATTTGATTTGTTTCACCGATATTTCTTTATTGTATTTGAATTTGAGTCTCAACTCAGGATTCATCAAAACTTGGAAGAAACAAGAGTAAGAAACAGTAAGGGAAAGTTAAATGTAAGCTTTGAGAAATTCAACGTTCTGTATAAATCAATTCCTAAAGAAATGAAAATCAATAGCAACATGCTTCAACATAGGATGCTAAAGACACACATCACTCATGTAACTAATTAGTTATCCAATTGGTTTCAGGCTGAAAGCATTGCAACAACACGATAGTGTAGAAGAACGTTACACTACTACTGTTCATTCATTTATATTTTTCAGGAAAATAATAAAATGGTTTTCTAAATAAAATATTTAGTTTAGTACGTGTGTATGAAACCATGGTCATGGTGGCTGGCTGTCGCATAAAATATATACTTGTTCTAAAATTAAAAGGCATAATTGACATCTAACTACGAGTAATGTATAATTAAGCCACTGATCGATTTACGTACAAGCCTAATTAACAGTACGTGGTTGCTTTTATTACATGGCTCAAAGTAGAGTAGAAATTCATATTTCCACACAGTGTTACAGATTTCGGAAATCGGAACTATTCGGTTGGGGTACCGATTTACGATTTATCGGGTGATTTGGTTGGAAAATCGGCAATTTATCGGCGAATTTTGCAAAATCGGCCGAATCGGTTTCAAAATTTTGACCGATTTTTGGCCGATTTATCGTCAATTTTTCAAAAATCGGCCGATTTCTATAACAGAGTTTCCACATTGTGTGAATCCTCAGCAGTCTAGCTAGCCACGTGAGTTTTTTTATGTGGGCGAGGGCGAGGGCTAGGGCGAGGGCGACCGCACAAATATATTTTCGTAGAATTGAATTGCAAAGAACTGTTGGAACGCGGTTGCCGACCAAATTAAAGAAGAATTTATGAAAACCCACTCACAATGCTAGTTTTTTATCCAATGTTGGCTATTATGTTAATTAAAAATTATGAAATTGATGATTAAATGTTCTTCCCCTTTTCAAAAATTTAGTCAAACTTATTTTAGAGAAATTCATGTCTTTTTCCAAACCATTTTTCTTCTTTAGAAAAATATTTTATTCTACTAAAAACTTAATAAACACAAGAAAATATTTAAAACATTTTGCCAAAATTCAAAAAAAATTCACAAAAGAACATTTTACTAATAAATATTGTTGTGAGAAAATTTCGCAACAACACCCCGAGAGAATATCGTTGGAATAACCGAATTTGTCCTTCGATATCGGACGTTGAAGTAGCTTCGCACATTTGCAGCTTCAGCTTCGCACGTCAGCTGCAGCTCCAACTGCCGGAGTGGGTGGAGATTTGTGGTGTTTTTGGGACTGAATTAGCAAGGTAACCGGACGGAAATCGCTATGAACTCCGACCAAAACCACCCGATAAACGTTTCACTAAGGGTACACGTGCGTTACGCGTAGAGAAGTGAATATCCGAACCCCCTTGCCAACTGCCTACATATCCTATTTATAGGAATCAAGCCCCGATGTAGTTCTTTAGGTTATGGACTCCTTTTCTTGATCAATAAGCCACGAAATTGATGTGTTTTCCCTCTGAAATATGCCTTATCCTTGAATCAGCCAACTGCCTACTAGAGTCCTACTCGAAGTATAACACCTAAAGCCCATCCATAAGATATATACTTATATTTATCCGAGTATATACATATATGTTATGTATATAATGTTGTTATCACGTTTATAGTGATAGAATCCAGCTAGAAGTCCATTTTATGAAGATATTTGCGTGCTCCTAAAGTATAGGAACAAGAGTCCTTGTCCAACTTCACTTCTGTTAGACAGAGGTGGAGCTGCAATCGTACTTGCACCTCCGCAGCTTCCTCCACAGCTTCATCCACAACTGAACCTCCACAGCTACCTCCACAACTGACGTCCTCAAATATTACTCAAACCACTTTAATTGGGTCTCTTAATATCAATGGGCCTAAAATTAAACCCATTACAAATTTTGGGCACAACAAATATACTTCAAAATCCGAATAAAGGCCCCAATATCACAATTTGAAAGTAAATAGCCCCAAATATCACAAATGGAAAAGCTGACCCGTATATCACTGTAAAACGCTACATCGTATAGCATTTTTTTTTGTTTTTTTCTAGAAAAGACGCTAATGTGTCTAGCGTTTTCTAGGTAGGTTGGGGGGGGGGGGGGGGACGCCACACTATGTGGCGTTTTGGAATTTTTTAGTTTTTTTTGTATTCTTTTAGGGGTTAAATAAAGGCCACACAATGTGGCGTTTTGGAATTTTTTAGTTTTTTTGTATTCTTTTAGGGGTTAAATAATAATAATAACAACAATAATAACAATAATAATAATAATAATAATAATAATAATAATAATAATAATAATAATAATATTAATAATAATAATAATAATAATGTTGATGGAGGATTTTCGTATTCAACATGATTTTTGGAGGCCCGCTGGAATTTACAAGTATTACACATGTAAGTGGCTGTTTTCTGTGATTTGGGTGTGATTTGATGGTGGGGGTGAGCTGAGCTCGAGGGTGTCTCCATTAATCTCAAGTTCCTTTAATTTAGAGAAAATTAGAGAGCTAGATTTGTCTTACCCTCAAGGTGCCTACATATCCTTTATATAGGAATCAAGCTCATGTAGTTCTAATGCGAAACTGATTCTGCTTGACCAGCTGTATTCGATTGTCTAGTTCGTGTTGGACTCAAGTTCCTTTAGAGTTTACCACGAACTGGCTTGCTAAGTAGTGTAGAACTCGAGTTCGTACTCTACTATAATTCTCATGTCTGTTAGAGGCATTCTAGGATCAATTGTGCCCTAGAATTACACTCCAATAATAATTCAGTCTCTTTCTTGCTGGCTACGCTCAGGAACCTGGTGCTCAGGAACCTATGTCTCAGGAACCTGGTGCTCAGGAACCTATATTTCGGAACCTGGTTCTCAGGAACCTCTATCTAGGAACCTGTTTCTCAGGAACCTCTTTACAGGAAACTGTACCTGCACAAATAACAAATATATTAGTCTGGGGAGCCTCTTTGTGGTTCTCATATGCTCTTGCTGTCTTCACTACTGCTGCTAGGCTGTCTTGAACTCTTCTACAGGGAGGAACCTGGTCCATTCGTAATCTACTCAGCTTTCGGTTCATCAGGAACCTCATAATACTTGTAGCTTCTTGACTGTCTACTCATTTCTTCATGTCTAGTCTTCATATCTTGTACTGGATCTATCTTATGCCTCATATAGATTGGACCCTATAGCTTAATGGGCCTAAATCTAGCCCATGGAGATTTTGGGCACAACAACTACCCTCCGGTTCGTTGAAGTCATGGAATACGAAAGGAACCTATTCAACTTTCTGATATGGGGTCCAATGCTTAATCACTTCTCTTAAAATGTATTACTTCAACAACACGTATCCAAGCTTACATGAGCTAACTCGGCGTAAGAAACAGGACACATAATGTTTTAGTAAACATAGTATTGATCAGCTTCTTTCTTGGTGAGGAACATGTTCTCTTCTTCTTCTTCTTCGAAACTCATTCTTCTGAAAAATCTTCACTCTTCAACTGCTAGTCATTCTCTGTACATTTTTTTAATAACTTTGCAAAATCTCTCCAAGGACACTTCTGAGGTTTCTGGATGTTATCATACTTTTGCTTTCTCTTGTATCTTCTTAGGTGATCTTTGTCTTCAATGTCTTCACATGCTTTTGTATATCTAGAAGTCTTGAACAACGAGTGGCACCTCAATGGTTTCTAAGCAGGAGGTTCAACCTTTATTTACTCCTTTTGGGAAAATACATAACCTTCACATCGTGAATCCAAGCTTACATGAGCTAACTCGGCATAAGAAATAGGATACACTACGCTTCTGTATGCAGATTCCAAATTAAATCCTCAAATCAAAAGTCAAAGGATCGTGCTGAAAACTAACCTGGAAACTTTTCTGAAGCCGTCTTTTCGTGGATCATTATCATCAGACTGCGAAACTCGTCATAAATACTCTCTAATTGTTCAAGCAATACTTCTTTCTTCTTCCGAACTGAATTGTATGAACTGATCTCTCATCCAATGCTTTCATAGAATACATTGGCAGCTTGTTTATAACCCCAGGAATCTCCATTATTTGTAGGATGAAACAACCCTGGAACCTCTTGAACCATCTAAATAGCTTCTGTTGTGGGAGGATTTTTGCACAACTACGTGGAGGCCGTTGCTGGAATAGCGCCGTAAAATATGGAATCGTATAACTGCCCAGAAAGGCTCACAGCTACAGATTTAAGGCTAGCCGCCCGGGAAGGCTCACGGTTAGGGGTTACCGAAGAACACGGGAAGGTGTTTTTGTGATGATTGAGGCGGAATCTACGGGATTAGAGCTCAAGGACCGAATGTTGGCCTGCCAAGAACCCTAATTATGAGAGTGAACGTGCACCGGAGTATACATGCTCTTAGTATCAACGTGCGTTTCGAGAAGAGACCCCGTAAACTGCCTACATACCACTATTTATAGTGGATCAAGCCCGTATGTAGTTCTTGATTGATAAGTTCGGTTGTTTGTGATGAGTTATCTCGTTTATGATGAGATAATGACTGATATTTACGTATATCAACTGATTGTGATATAGTTATCAGGTTTCCAAGTCATATCCGGACTGTTGGAAACCTATCTCATGATGTTTATCTCAAGAATGAAGGATTTATCATGTATATATGATGTATATCCTCGAATAACTGATTAATTATCCGTTTAGAGGTGTATTTCAGCTGTAGAGACGTGCTCATAAAAAGTAGGAGGTCTGCCTTATCAAATCTGGCGGCCTTATCAGGCTTCCGGGGGAAGCTGGGGGTACCACCCGGTAGCCTGACTCCGGTAACCTGACTCTGGTAGCCCAACTATGGAAACCATACTGGAAGCCTTATCCGATGGCTGTCCTAGTCTGAATCTGTGTTTCTGCCAGGCTTCCGGGGAAGTTGGGGGTACCACCCGGTATACCCTACGGTAACCTAGTTACGGAAGCTATGGTGGAAGCCCTCTCTGATGGTTGTCATTGGCTATGGATGAGACTATCCCCGGGACCATAAGCCTTATATTCTTTCAATGTTCATCGCAAGGTAGCCCCTCTGGGGGTACCGCCCGGTAACCCAAACTATGGCAGCCCCTTTGGTAAGCCGGTTATGGAAGCTATTCTGGTAAGCCATGTCTGGTAGCTATATTGGAAGCTATGTAAAGATGTCTATGGGTTGTGGATCATCCATGGGAGATGTAATAACCCTAACTTTAGTAATGCTACAGTGGTCACATGAATAGTAAATTTCGAGGATTTAGAGAAATGGTATATAAGTACTCCACAATGGAAACGGAAAATGAATAAACAGAAACCATATTAGTGTTGTACATTGAAATTAAGTGATTCGAAATGACGATGGATTTCAGAAATTCCTAAATATGGATTTTTGAGGATTTTGATTTCAAATGAGCTTTTATTGGATATTAAGGAGCATGGAAATATTATAAGAATTATATATTAAGGGATTAGTGAATTTAGGTTAAACCAAAGGATTATTAAGTTAAGAGAATACCAAGGGAAATTGGATTTGTAAATGATTTCGAAAACCACTGAGATAATGAGGTACACCCGAAACGAACCACAATTAGACGAGTATGGGAACAAGACAACCAAGATTAGTAATATAGCAAGGATACATACCACATTACCATTTACCAAGATTTTAGCATTATACTTAGAAAAGCAAAGCAAAAGAGATTATGAGATCATCAATGTTACATCATCTTCCACTAATTATGGTTAAGGGGCAAAGTAGTCATTTCACCTAAGGATTTATCTAAACTCTTCCATAAACATCTATAATACTCTAGAATTATCAAGAGGATGAGATAAGAACAAACAAACACAAAAAAAAATCTCTTATCTTCTTCATTATCATCATTTTCGGCCAAACAAGACAGCAGGTTGGTAAATCGAGCATAACTTCTTCGTTTCTTAGCCAAATTTTGCGTTCTATAGCTTTTTAGAAAGCCCATGAGATAAGCTACAAGTCGTATTTCACAAGAATATTCCAGAAAAGCAAGGTAAGGGGGTCGTTTTTCATGTTCTTTCAGCTGATGAATAGTAACTCCGAATTGTTAACTTTGTTTTCATGGTTCCTTTAGTTGATTCAAGCTATATTGAGGTTGTTTAAGGAGTACCCAAGGTTTATTAAGTGATGTTGAAGCTACAAGGAAGGTATATTACTTGAGACCCTAACTTGAATTATGAGTTTATGGCTGATTATGCTTAGCTTAGAAGTTAACTGATATAAACCATGAAATCTTGATTATATAGTTGTGGATATGTGTTTTGATTTAATATGAATGGAGTATGTTCTTGTAACCATGGTTTGTAAGATGACCACATGGTGTAAGTGATGGTGTATAAGGTGGATGATGGATTTGGAGGAGTAATGTTTTGGAAAGTATGAAAATATAGCCGTAATAATGCCCGATTTTCGTTAGGATAGAAACTGCCCTGTTTTGGACCCCTGTATCAGTACGGTACCCTACTGTCTAGGTTACCAATTGACCATGAAATGATAGAGCTTAGTTCATAGATCGTTTAGATATAAAGTGCGTTAAAATCTGATGAGCGGTTTAGGAGAAAAGTCAGTTTTAGTGAAAAACGTTCGAAAGTCGAGAAAACGTAGTTATACCAACTTTAAGGCTATAACTACCATACTTAGATATTTTTAAAAATTATAAAACTTTGGGACATTTCAGTAGGGTAGACAGAGAGTCATTATCAGTTGACCTTGCATTAAAATTCGAAATCTATATTTTCTGAGAATTTTTACAGTCGAGTGTGATTATTAAGGGGAATGGTGGAATATGCTAAAACTTAGATCGAGTTTAAAAATGGTTAAGTGCATGTAAACTTTTGGTGCATAAAAACCATGTTAAACTTATAAAATGAGTTAAGGGTGTTATGGTGTAGAGATTAAGTGATTAAGTGGGATATATACTAATGGTGATCCTTTCGTTCCTATAGAAACGGGAGACGAACTCAGGATTCCACATACTCGCTTTAGAGATCCAGGCAAGATCTTTTCTATCCCTACTTGGAAATTATTTATCTTCAAGAAATCTTGATTTCATGAAATATATATATGTGATGCTATTGTTACTATATTGTTAAGAATTTGTTTCCTTGATTATTGATGTTAAAAGGGAAAGTATAAGAGTATGATATGTATATGGATATGGATATGAGTATGAGATGGATATGAATACACATAGAGATGATTATGCATGAAGTGAACATGCCTTATGATTAAGAGAATATGAAGGAATGGTATCAGTTGTTATCTAGAGTTATATATAAAGGAATGGTATCAGTTGTTATCTAGAGATATATATAAAGGAATGATATCAGTTATTATCTAAGGTCATATGATTTATAATATTATATTCTCCCTAAGTATTGTGATTTAATAAATATTATTGAATGGTATTTAATACTTTTGAGATAAGTGGTATACTCTACGTATATAAAAGCATATTGATTTCATTGAATACAGAGGAGATGCTTGAGTCATAATCAAAGTATTATGACATATACAATTTTTAAAGGTGATGATAAATGGAAATGATATATGTGAATGGAAATGCGAATGGAAACGGGAAAGTGGAAAAATGTGAAATGGTATTTGATAATGGTAAAATGATTTGAAAAAGGGGGATTGCAACAGTAAGCGTAAGAGGCTGTGTGGGAGTGGCACAGTCCAGCATTCAATATTTTTTTACGGCACGAAGATGCCAAGGGAGGATATAGCAGGTAGCCTTCCTCCAGGGTTGATTACCAGGTAGGGATCATCCCTTCTACTAGTAGTAAACAGAGAGCGGATACGGTCAGGCGACTGATCATCGTCCTACGTATCTGGCACCAACAGATATCCCCAAAACTTGAAAGAAAGAATTAAAAAATGGTTTTCAGATTTCTATAACTGAAAACAGAAAAGTGATATGAAATGATGGAATTATTGTTACAAACGAAGAGAAACTGATTTTATATTAATTTATATGATTGTTGCATAAGAAGGAAATGAGAAGATTATATCGAGAGATTTTTTCAAGTTTTTATATTATCTTGAAAGATTACATTGAAATAGTATATTGATGGTTATAGCATTCAAGAAGAGGAACTGATATTATATGATGTTAAAAGCGAGACTGATGGAATGATACTATATATTTCTTATGTACAAGGATAGTTGGAAAGTGTATATACATATTGAATGGAAATAAAATTCTTCCATAATAACTGAAGTTTGCTTTTGTCTATTATATATATATAACGGTTTATTTTCCTTTGATGTTAGTAGATAGATATTATCTTGCTGAGCTATTTTGGCTCATTCTTGCTACTTATCTATATACAGCTAGGATTGCCAATACTTCGCAGAACGCCCCGCAAGAGGGTAGGGGAAAGGCGACCTTCTGAGAGCAAGCTAGCATCGATTCCTGAGGTAGCGTAGAGGCAAACGGGTCCTGGTAGCTCGATGTATAATTATGTGTGTAAACATGTAAGAAACTTTTGGTTGTTGAAATGCTTCATAACGAAGTATTATTCAGCAATGTATTTAAGGATGATTCTGGGTTTGTAATAACTGTTAAATTCTAAACTTTTATTATGGTGAATGTTGTTCTCTGAGCATATGACTGGTGTGTGTGTGTTTATTATTGCGGGGTCAATGGCATAAGTATTAATTGAAAAAAAAACTCAAGAGATATTGACATTGAATGGAAATTGGTCCGTGATGGCCCGGATTTATGATCCCGGATTTGGGGCTGTCACAGGTTGGTATCAGAGCTTAGAGTCATATTGCTCAGGAACAAGAGTGATGGTAATATACGCATATAGATATATAGGTAAGGATATAAAATATGAACTCACATCGAGTTCAAGGGGGGTTTATCGAACGAAGCGTTTATTCTAAGTCGTGATTATAATTTTATAGATTTTTGCTAATAAAGGTTATTATGCCAAAAGTGTTAAGTTTATGTAGCACACGAGATCGATATGAGAAAGGGATACGTGATGTATCGGGAAGTGTACGTTAGATAACCTCGTGAGTAATTCCAGGGTGACCTATCATCTCTTATTCAAAAGGGGCCGATATCTTTTTAAAACTTTCTGGTACCTTTGGAATGTGTTTCAAAATTATATTTTATCTATCTTAGTCAAAATATTTCTCTAAGATTATTTTCGAAAGGTGGTATATTTCATCATGATTTAAATTTTCCTTTATATTTCTTACTCCAACTAAGAGGAACAATCCCATATGTATATACAAGGACGATCTGTCTGTGTGATTGAAAGTCGGAGGGGACGCCCTCACTTGTGTTACGTACGGGTTCTTCCATCATATTGATTTCCCAAAATATTCTTTTGTTTTGAATAAGAGCTATTTAAAACTCTTAATCTTATAAATTGTGGTGGGACACTTGCTTGTTTCTGGGTCCGTTTCAAATCAAAGTTTCTTGAATTCTATCAATTGTTTCAAATATAGAAGGTTTCAGTAATGGATGGGATAATGGAAGCAAGGTTTAGAGTATACGTGGTTATACGAGGAAACTCGAGATTTTAAGGGAAATTTCAATAAGAGATAATTAGAGCTAGAGGCGTTTCGATATAAAAGAGAAAGGAATTTCGTGAGAAGAAATGGGTATATTTGATGATTAGAATATGAGGAATTTTAAGGTACAATTGAGATTTACTATTGAGAGTAAGGTGTATTTTGTGGAAAAAGTCAGAATAAGGATAAACAAAGGAAGTGAGATAATTAATGAAGTTTGTATGTTCTGTCTAAATTCTATCGCATTTTAATATTAAATGTTGAGATTCAAGAATATTGACGTGTATAAGGTGATTGACTTAAATGAAAAGGTTATTGTGCAAAAGGTGATACGCTTAATTGCTAAAGTTGAGTTGAGAATATTATGGTATATAAATGAGTTAACTAATGATATAGTTGTGCATATATGGAAATGATATATGTTGTACCCTAAATTTGGGTGATTAATGGATAATATTGCTATATACAGAATCATGCCGCCTAAGCGTAATAATAGAACAAATGCAAGGGAAAACGAGAGAGAGGAAGGAAGTCATAATAGACAGAATGAAAATGCTCATAATGAACAAAATCATGAGGAAGAGGAAGATGAATCAACTGGCCAGCATTGAAATCAGGGTGGTGACCCCTTTAACCAATTTATGGAACTATTAAGGCAGAATTTGGCTAATCCACAGAACCCTCAACCACCACCTGTTCTTCCTAATCAGGCAGCTAACTCCTTTCGTGCCTTTAAGTCATTGAAACCCCCATAGTTTGAGGGAACTGTTGACCCAGTAGCAGCCAGAGCATGGCTGAAAGAAATGGAGAAAGCTTTTGAGATATTGAGGATAGAGGAGGATCAGAAAACAATCTTTGCAGCCTATCTCTTAAAGGGAGAGGCAAATTATTGGTGGGAAGCTAAGAAGAACCTAGAAGGAGCGGGAGTGATAACCTGGGAGCGTTTTACTAGGGTGTTTTTAGAAAAGTACTCCCCTAGGTATTTGGAAAACCAAATGGAGACGAAATTTCTGGAATTAAAGCAGGATAATCTATCAGTGGCCGAGTATGAGACTAAATTTACTGAATTGTCTAGGTTTGTTCCAGAATTTGTGCGTACTGAGGAACAACGAGCGAAAAGGTTCCAACAAGGATTGAAACCATGGCTACGGACGAGAGTGGCACCGTTTGAGTTAACTGATTATGTTGCGGTAGTTCAAAAGGCATCCATTATAGAAGCTGAGAGTGAACAAAACCAGATAGGTCGAGAAAGTAAGAAAAGGAGATTTGAGGGCCAGAAGGGAGGTTCAAGTGAAGGAAGTTACTTTAGCAAGGTTGGTAAAGGACAAAAATCTCAGTTTGTGGGAAAGTCAGGGAGTAACAAGGCTGTTAGTGAGACTGTGAATCAAGGTGGCAAATCCTCAGGAACTTTTCAGTCTAATCAACCACGACCACCATTACCAGATTGTAGCAAGTGTGGTAGAAAGCATACGGGAGTGTGTAGGAGGTCGGAAATAACTTGCTTTAAGTGCGGACAGAAAGGACACTATTATAACCAGTGCACATCAACTGACAAGATTGATATCAAGTGTTACCAGTGTGGGAAATTAGGACACCTTGCTAGAGATTGTCGTTTCGGTGGGTCATCTGCGTCAGGACAAAGTATGACTGCTTCAAATAGACCTACTTCCAGAGTGTATAATATGACCTTAGGAGAAGCGTTGAAAAAGCCGGATACAGATGCAGGTAAACAATTTCTGTTATTATTTAACCTTCTAAGTGTAAATGTTTGGTTAGGAATCAATGTGGTCAATGAATTGTGTAAATAATTTAACAAAATAGATAAGAATGATCTATCTGAGTTGGAGGTAAGATATGCTGATCCAAAGAGAGAAAGTAATAGTATTTTGGGGTAAAACAAAGACTTGTTTAGATACGAACAGGAAATATATATTATAGGTAGTATTTTCTTACAATTGTTTCAAGGAATAATGTTGTAGTCAAATTTCTGGAGGATTTTACAGATACAAGATATAATAAGATCGAAGTGTTCATCTTTTATGTCATGATAGAGATCAAAATACAGATAAACCATAGTGAGATACACTACCATTCAGGGGAGGCCTATGTGGTGGCCGATACCCATAGCCAAAAGAGGAATGTTGATGAATGACAAGCAAGTTTATGTTGGTGTATTTTTGCGCAAACAAGATAGAGATATTATGAAGGAAAAAGGATGGAGAAAGTGGTATAGAAGTTAGAAGGTGTGGATGAAAAAGGTATCTATGGACATTTTCAAGGTGATTCCGGGACGGAATCCTTTAAAGGGGGAAGGATGTAATAACCCTAACTTTAGTAATGCTACAGTGGTCACATGAATAGTAAATTTCGAGGATTTAGAGAAATGGTATATAAGTACTCCACAATGGAAACGGAAAATGAATAAACAGAAACCATATTAGTGTTGTACATTGAAATTAAGTGATTCGAAATGACGGTGGATTTCAGAAATTCCTAAATATGGATTTTTGAGGATTTTGATTTCGAATGAGCTTTTATTGGATATTAAGGAGCATGGAAATATTATAAGAATTATATATTAATGGATTAGTGAATTTAGGTTAAACCAAAGGATTATTAAGTTAAGAGAATACCAAGGGAAATTGGATTTGTAAATGATTTCGAAAACCACTGAGATAATGAGGTACACCCGAAACGAACCACAATTAGACGAGTATGGGAACAAGACAACCAAGATTAGTAATATAGCAAGGATACATACCACATTACCATTTACCAAGATTTTAGCATTATACTTAGAAAAGCAAAGCAAAAGAGATTATGAGATCATCAATGTTACATCATCTTCCACTAATTATGGTTAAGGGGCAAAGTAGTCATTTCACCTAAGGATTTATCTAAACTCTTCCATAAACATCTATAATACTCTATAATTATCAAGAGGATGAGATAAGAACAAACAAACACAAAAAAAAATCTATTATCTTCTTCATTATCATCATTTTCGGCCAAACAAGACAGTAGGTTGGTAAATCGAGCATAACTTCTTCGTTTCTTAGCCAAATTTTGCGTTCTATAGCTTTTTAGAAAGCCCATGAGATAAGCTACAAGTCGTATTTCACAAGCATTTTCCAGAAAAGCAAGGTAAGGGGGTCGTTTTTCATGTTCTTTCAGCTGATGAATAGTAACTCCGAATTGTTAACTTTGTTTTCATGGTTCCTTTAGTTGATTCAAGCTATATTGAGGTTGTTTAAGGAGTACCCAAGGTTTATTAAGTGATGTTGAAGCTACAAGGAAGGTATATTACTTGAGACCCTAACTTGAATTATGAGTTTATGGCTGATTATGCTTAGCTTAGAAGTTAAGTGATATAAACCATGAAATCTTGATTATATAGTTGTGGATATGTGTTTTGATTTAATATGAATGGAGTATGTTCTTGTAACCATGGTTTGTAAGATGACCACATGGTGTAGGTGATGGTGTATAAGGTGGATGATGGATTTGGAGGAGTAATGTTTTGGAAAGTATGAAAATATAGCCGTAATAATGCCCGATTTTCGTTAGGATAGAAACTGCCCTGTTTTGGACCCCTGTATCAGTACGGTACCCTACTGTCTAGGTTACCAATTGACCATGAAATGATAGAGCTTAGTTCATAGATCGTTTTGATATAAAGTGCGTTAAAATCTGATGAGCGGTTTAGGAGAAAAGTCAGTTTTAGTGAAAAACGTTCGAAAGTCGAGAAAACATAGTTATACCAACTTTAAGGCTATAACTACCATACTTAGATATTTTTAAAAATTATAAAACTTTGGGACATTTCAGTAGGGTAGACAGAGAGTCATTATCAGTTGACCTTGCATTAAAATTCAAAATCTATATTTTCTGAGAATTTTTACAGTCGAGTGTGGTTATTAAGGGGAATGGTGGAATATGCTAAAACTTAGATCGAGTTTAAAAATGGTTAAGTGCATGTAAACTTTTGGTGCATAAAAAATATGTTAAACTTATAAAATGAGTTAAGGG
Source organism: Kitagawia praeruptora (assembly GCA_037693485.1). NCBI lineage: Eukaryota > Viridiplantae > Streptophyta > Magnoliopsida > Apiales > Apiaceae > Kitagawia > Kitagawia praeruptora. Next base: position 135,532,746 of record CM075351.1, on the reverse strand, counting down.
TGTTATGGTGTAGAGATTAAGTGATTAAGTGGGATATATACTAATGGTGATCCTTTCGTTCCTATAGAAACGGGAGACGAACTCAGGATTCCACATACTCGCTTTAGAGATCCAGGCAAGATCTTTTCTATCCCTACTTGGAAATTATTTATCTTCAAGAAAACTTGATTTCATGAAATATATATATGTGATGCTATTGTTACTATATTGTTAAGAATTTGTTTCCTTGATTATTGATGTTAAAAGGGAAAGTATATGAGTATGATATGTATATGGATATGGATATGAGTATGAGATGGATATGAATACACATAGAGATGATTATGCATGAAGTGAACATGCCTTATGATTAAGAGAATATGAAGGAATGGTATCAGTTGTTAACTAGAGTTATATATAAAGGAATGGTATCAGTTGTTATCTAGAGATATATATAAAGGAATGGTATCAGTTATTATCTAAGGTTATATGATTTATAATATTATATTCTTCCTAAGTATTGTGATTTAATAAATATTATTGAATGGTATTTAATACTTTTGAGATAAGTGGTATACTCTACGTATATAAAAGCATATTGATTTCATTGAATACAGAGGAGATGCTTGAGTCATAATCAAAGTATTATGACATATACAATTTTTAAAGGTGATGATAAATGGAAATGATATATGTGAATGGAAATGCGAATGAAACGGGAAAGTGGAAAAATGTGAAATGGTATTTGATAATGGTAAAATGATTTGAAAAAGGGGGATTGCAACAGTAAGCGTAAGAGGCTGTGTGGGAGTGGCACAGTCCAGCATTCAATATTTTTTTACGGCACGAAGATGCCAAGGGAGGATATAGCAGGTAGCCTTCCTCCAGGGTTGATTACCAGGTAGGGATCATCCCTTCTACTAGTAGTAAACAGAGAGCGGATACGGTCAGGCGACTGTTCATCGTCCTACGTATCTGGCACCAACAGATATCCCCAAAACTTGAAAGAAAGAATTAAAAAATGGTTTTCAGATTTCTATAACTGAAAACAGAAAAGTGATATGGAATGATGGAATTATTGTTACAAACGAAGAGAAACTGATTTTATATTAATTTATATGATTGTTGCATAAGAAGGAAATGAGAAGATTATATCGAGAGATTTTTTCAAGTTTTTATATTATCTTGAAAGATTACACTGAAATAGTATATTGATGGTTATAGCATTCAAGAAGAGGAACTGATATTATATGATGTTAAAAGCGAGACTGATGGAATGATACTATATATTTCTTATGTACAAGGATAGTTGGAAAGTGTATATACATATTGAATGGAAATAAAATTCTTCCATAATAACTGAAGTTTGCTTTTGTCTATTATATATATATAACGGTTTATTTTCCTTTGATGTTAGTAGATAGAAATTATCTTGCTGAGCTATTTTTGGCTCATTCTTGCTACTTATCTATATACAGCTAGGATTGCCAATACTTCGTTGTAACACCCCAGTCCCACATCGAGGAGATTTGGGGCTTTAGTTCAGTTTATAAGGTAAAGTACTACTACTAAGTGCACCAACAAATCATGATCTTTTGGGGGCCTGTGGTGGGCTTGTGGATTACCCAAGTTGGCGGCATTTGGGCCAGTTTGCTTTGGCTTATTCGGATTCGGAATCGGGACTCGACCCGACTTTCGAAAAAGACTCGGGATTTGACCCGGGTTGTCACATATGGTATCAGAGCCAGGTTCTCGAAAGCTTGATTCGTCAAGTTGCCTGAGGTGGGGACACGAAGGCTGGTGGTATTATCCCACAATGGACAGAGGTCCGGAGGTGGGGACACGAAGCCAGCCGGTATTATCCCACAATGGCTAGGGAGGAACGATCCGGAACCTATGGGATATCCGTTCAGGCCTGACGAGGACGTCAGGAGTTTAAGTGGGGGAGTTTGTAACACCCCAGTCCCACATCGAGGAGATTTGGGGCTTTAGTTCAGTTTATAAGGTAAAGTACTACTACTAAGTGCACCAACAAATCATGATCTTTTGGGGGCCTGTGGTGGGCTTGTGGATTACCCAAGTTGGCGGCATTTGGGCCAGTTTGCTTTGGCTTATTCGGATTCGGAATCGGGACTCGACCCGACTTTCGAAAAAGACTCGGGATTTGACCCGGGTTGTCACATTCGCAGAACGCCCCGCAAGAGGGTAGGGGAAAGGCGACCTTCTGAGAGCAAGCTAGCATCGATTCCTGAGGTAGCGTAGAGGCAAACGGGTCCTGTTAGCTCGATGTATAATTAAGTGTGTAAACATGTAAGAAACTTTTGGTTGTTGAAATTTATTATGGTGAATGTTGTTCTCTGAGCATATGACTGGTGTGTGTGTGTTTATTATTGCAGGGTCAATGGCATAAGTATTAATTGAAAAAAAAACTCAAGAGATATTGACATTGAATGGAAATTGGTCCGTGATGGCCCGGATTTATGACGCCGGATTTGGGGCTGTCACAGGTTGGTATCAGAGCTTAGAGTCATATTGCTCAGGAACAAGAGTGATGGTAATATACGCATATAGATATATAGGTAAGGATATAAAATATGAACTCACATCGAGTTCAAGGGGGGTTTATCGAACGAAGCGTTTATTCTAAGTCGTGATTATAATTTTATAGATTATTGCTAATAAAGGTTATTATGCCAAAAGTGTTAAGTTTATGTAGCACACGAGATCGATATGAGAAAGGGAATAGTGATGTATCGGGAAGTGTACGTTAGATAACCTCGTGAGTAATTCCAGGGTGACCTATCATCTCTTATTCAAAAGGGGCTGGTATCTTTTTAAAACTTTCTGGTACCTTTGGAATGTGTTTCAAAATTATATTTTATCTATCTTAGTCAAAATATTTCTCTAAGATTATTTTCGAAAGGTGGTATATATCATCATGATTTAAATTTTCCTTTATATTTCTTACTCCAACTAAGAGGAACAATCCCATATGTATATACAAGGACGATCTGTCTGTGTGATTGAAAGTCGGAGGGGACGCCCTCACTTGTGTTATGTACGGGTTCTTCCATCATATTGATTTCCCAAAATATTCTTTTGTTTTGAATAAGAGCTATTTAAAACTCTTAATCTTATAAATTGTGGTGGGACACTTGCTTGTTTCTGGGTCCGTTTCAAATCAAAGTTTCTTGAATTCTATCAATTGTTTCAAATATAGAAGGTTTCAGTAATGGATGGGATAATGGAAGCAAGGTTTAGAGTATACGTGGTTATACGAGGAAACTCGAGATTTTAAGGGAAATTTCAATAAGAGATAATTAGAGCTAGAGGCGTTTCGATATAAAAGAGAAAGGAATTTCGTGAGAAGAAATGGGTATATTTGATGATTAGAATATGAGGAATTTTAAGGTACAATTGAGATTTACTATTGAGAGTAAGGTGTATTTTGTGGAAAAAGTCAGAATAAGGATAAACAAAGGAAGTGAGATAATTAATGAAGTTTGTATGTTCTGTCTAAATTCTATCGCATTTTAATATTAAATGTTGAGATTCAAGAATATTGACGTGTATAAGGTGATTGACTTAAATGAAAAGGTTATTGTGCAAAAGGTGATACGCTTAATTGCTAAAGTTGAGTTGAGAATATTATGGTATATAAATGAGTTAACTAATGATATAGTTGTGCATATATGGAAATGATATATGTTGTACCCTAAATTTGGGTGATTAATGGAGAATATTGCTATATACAGAATCATGCAGCCTAAGCGTAATAATAGAACAAATGCAAGGGAAAACGAGAGAGAGGAAGGAAGTCATAATAGACAGAATGAAAATGCTCATAATGAACAAAATCATGAGGAAGAGGAAGATGAATCAACTGGCCAGCATGAAAATCAGGGTGGTGACCCCTTTAACCAATTTATGGAACTATTAAGGCAGAATTTGGCTAATCCACAGAACCCTCAACCACCACCTGTTCTTCCTAATCAGGCAGCTAACTCCTTTCGTGCCTTTAAGTCATTGAAACCCCCATAGTTTGAGGGAACTGTTGACCCAGTAGCAGCCAGAGCATGGCTGAAAGAAATGGAGAAAGCTTTTGAGATATTGAGGATAGAGGAGGATCAGAAAACAATCTTTGCAGCCTATCTCTTAAAGGGAGAGGCAAATTATTGGTGGGAAGCTAAGAAGAACCTAGAAGGAGCGGGAGTGATAACCTGGGAGCGTTTTACTAGGGTGTTTTTAGAAAAGTACTCCCCTAGGTATTTGGAAAACCAAATGGAGATGAAATTTCTGGAATTAAAGCAGGATAATCTATCAGTGGCCGAGTATGAGACTAAATTTACTGAATTGTCTAGGTTTGTTCCAGAATTTGTGCGTACTGAGGAACAACGAGCGAAAAGGTTCCAACAAGGATTGAAACCATGGCTACGGACGAGAGTGGCACCGTTTGAGTTAACTGATTATGCTGCGGTAGTTCAAAAGGCATCCATTATAGAAGCTGAGAGTGAACAAAACCAGATAGGTCGAGAAAGTAAGAAAAGGAGATTTGAGGGCCAGAAGGGAGGTTCAAGTGAAGGAAGTTACTTTAGCAAGGTTGGTAAAGGACAAAAATCTCAGTTTGTGGGAAAGTCAGGGAGTAACAAGGCTGTTAGTGAGACTGTGAATCAAGGTGGCAAATCCTCAGGAACTTTTCAGTCTAATCAACCACGACCACCATTACCAGATTGTAGCAAGTGTGGTAGAAAGCATACGGGAGTGTGTAGGAGGTCGGAAATAACTTGCTTTAAGTGCGGACAGAAAGGACACTATTATAACCAGTGCACATCAACTGACAAGATTGATATCAAGTGTTACCAGTGTGGGAAATTAGGACACCTTGCTAGAGATTGTCGTTTCGGTGGGTCATCTGCGTCAGGACAAAGTATGACTGCTTCAAATAGACCTACTTCCAGAGTGTATAATATGACCTTAGGAGAAGCGTTGAAAAAGCCGGATACAGATGCAGGTAAACAATTTCTGTTATTATTTAACCTTCTAAGTGTAAATGTTTGGTTAGGAATCAATGTGGTCAATGAATTGTGTAAATAATTTAACAAAATAGATAAGAATGATCTATCTGAGTTGGAGGTAAGATATGCTGATCCAAAGAGAGAAAGTAATAGTATTTTGGGGTAAAACATAGACTTGTTTAGATACGAACAGGAAATATATATTATAGGTAGTATTTTCTTACAATTGTTTCAAGGAATAATGTTGTAGTCAAATTTCTGGAGGATTTTACAGATACAAGATATAATAAGATCGAAGTGTTCATCTTTTATGTCATGATAGAGATCAAAATACAGATAAACCATAGTGAGATACACTACCATTCAGGGGAGGCCAATGTGGTGGCCGATACCCATAGCCAAAAGAGGAATGTTGATGAATGACAAGCAAGTTTATGTTGGTGTATTTTTGCGCAAACAAGATAGAGATATTATGAAGGAAAGAGGATGGAGAAAGTGGTATAGAAGTTAGAAGGTGTGGATGAAAAAGGTATCTATGGACATTTTCAAGGTGATTCCGGGACGGAATCCTTTAAAGGGGGAAGGATGTAATAACCCTAACTTTAGTAATGCTACAGTGGTCACATGAATAGTAAATTTCGAGGATTTAGAGAAATGGTATATAAGTACTCCACAATGGAAACGGAAAATGAATAAACAGAAACCATATTAGTGTTGTACATTGAAATTAAGTGATTCGAAATGACGATGGATTTCAGAAATTCCTAAATATGGATTTTTGAGGATTTTGATTTCGAATGAGCTTTTATTGGATATTAAGGAGCATGGAAATATTATAAGAATTATATATTAAGGGATTAGTGAATTTAGGTTAAACCAAAGGATTATTAAGTTAAGAGAATACCAAGGGAAATTGGATTTGTAAATGATTTCGAAAACCACTGAGATAATGAGGTACACCCGAAACGAACCACAATTAGACGAGTATGGGAACAAGACAACCAAGATTAGTAATATAGCAAGGATACATACCACATTACCATTTACCAAGATTTTAGCATTATACTTAGAAAAGCAAAGCAAAAGAGATTATGAGATCATCAATGTTACATCATCTTCCACTAATTATGGTTAAGGGGCAAAGTAGTCATTTCACCTAAGGATTTATCTAAACTCTTCCATAAACATCTATAATACTCTAGAATTATCAAGAGGATGAGATAAGAACAAACAAACACAAAAAAAAATCTCTTATCTTCTTCATTATCATCATTTTCGGCCAAACAAGACAGTAGGTTGGTAAATCGAGCATAACTTCTTCGTTTCTTAGCCAAATTTTGCGTTCTATAGCTTTTTAGAAAGCCCATGAGATAAGCTACAAGTCGTATTTCACAAGAATGTTCCATAAAAGCAAGGTAAGGGAGTCGTTTTTCATGTTCTTTCAGCTGATGAATAGTAACTCTGAATTGTTAACTTTGTTTTCATGGTTCCTTTAGTTGATTCAAGCTATATTGAGGTTGTTTAAAGAGTACCCAAGGTTTATTAAGTGATTTTGAAGCTACAAGGAAGGTATATTACTTGAGAACCTAACTTGAATTATGAGTTTATGGTTGATTATGCTTAGTTTAGAAGTTAAGTGATATAAACCATGAAATCTTGATTATATAGTTGTGGATATGTGTTTTGATTTAATATGAAAGGAGTATGTGCTGTAACCATGGTTGGTAAGATGGCCACATGGTGTAGGTGATGGTGTATAAGGTGAATGATGGATTTGGAGGAGTAATGTTTTGGAAAGTATGAAAATATAGCCGTAATAATGCCCGATTTTCGTTAGGATAGAAACTGCCCTGTTTTGGACCCCTGTATCAGTACGGTACCCTACTGTCTAGGTTACCAATTGACCATGAAATGATAGAGCTTAGTTCATAGATCGTTTTGATATAAAGTGCGTTAAAATCTGATGAACGGTTTAGGAGAAAAGTCAGTTTTAGTGAAAAACGTTCGAAAATTGAGAAAACGTAGTTATACCAACTTTAAGGCTATAACTACCATACTTAGATATTTTTAAAAATTATAAAACTTTGGGAAACTTCAGTAGGGTAGACAGAGAGTCATTATCAGTTGACCTTGCATTAAAATTCGAAATCTATATTTTCTGAGAATTTTTACAGTCGAGTGTGGTTATTAAGGGGAATGGTGGAATATGCTAAAACTTAGATCGAGTTTAAAAATGGTTAAGTGCATGTAAACTTTTGGTGCATAAAAACCATGTTAAACTTATAAAATGAGTTAAGGGTGTTATGGTGTAGAGATTAAGTGATTAAGTGGGATATATACTAATGGTGATCATTTCGTTCCTATAGAAACGGGAGACGAACTCAGGATTCCACATACTCGCTTTAGAGATCCAGGCAAGATCTTTTCTATCCCTACTTGGAAATTATTTATCTTCAAGGAAACTTGATTTCATGAAATATATATATGTGATGCTATTGTTACTATATTGTTAAGAATTTGTTTCCTTGATTATTGATGTTAAAAGGGAAGGTATATGAGTATGATATGTATATGGATATGGATATGAGTATGAGATGGATATGAATACACATAGAGATGATTATGCATGAAGTGAACATGCCTTATGATTAAGAGAATATGAAGGAATGGTATCAGTTGTTATCTAGAGTTATATATAAAGGAATGGTATCAGTTGTTATCTAGAGATATATATAAAGGAATGGTATCAGTTATTATCTAAGGTTATATGATTTATAATATTATATTCTTCCTAAGTATTGTAATTTAATAAATATTATTGAATGGTATTTAATACTTTTGAGATAAGTGGTATACTCTACATATATAAAAGCATATTGATTTCATTGAATACAGAGGAGATGCTTGAGTCATAATCAAAGTATTATGACATATACAATTTTTAAAGGTGATGATAAATGGAAATGGAAATGATATATGTGAATGGAAATGCGAATGGAAACGGGAAAGTGGAAAAATGTGAAATGGTATTTGATAATGGTAAAATGATTTGAAAAAGGGGGATTGCAACAGTAAGCGTAAGAGGCTGTGTGGGAGTGGTACAGTCCAGCATTCAATATTTTTTTACGGCACGAAGATGCCAAGGGAGGATGTAGCAGGTAGCCTTCCTCCAGGGTTGATTACCAGGTAGGGATCATCCCTTCTACTAGTAGTAAACAGAGAGCGGATACGGTCAGGCGACTGATCATCGTCCTACGTATCTGGCACCAGCAGATATCCCCAAAACTTGAAAGAAAGAATTGAAAAATGGTTTTCAGATTTCTATAACTGAAAACAGAAAAGTGATATGAAATGATGGAATTATTGTTACAAACGAAGAGAAACTGATTTTATATTAATTTATATGATTGTTGCATAAGAAGGAAATGAGAAGATTATATCGAGAGATTTGTTCAAGTTTTTATATTATCTTGAAAGATTACACTGAAATAGTATATTGATGGTTATAGCATTTAAGAAGAGGAACTGATATTATATGATGTTAAAAGCGAGACTGATGGAATGATACTATATATTTCTTATGTACAAGGATAGTTGGAAAGTGTATATACATATTGAATGGAAATAAAATTCTTCTATAATAACTGAAGTTTGCTTTTGTCTATTATATATATAACGGTTTATTTTCCTTTCATGTTAGTAGATAGAAATTATCTTGCTGAGCTATTTTGGCTCATTCTTGCTACTTATCTATATACAGCTAGGATTGCCCATACTTCGCAGAACGCCCCGCAAGAGGGTAGGGGAAATGCGACCTTTTGAGAGCACGCTAGCATCGATTACTGAGGTAGCGTAGAGGCAAACGGGTCCTGGTAGCTCGATGTATAATTAAGTGTGTAAACATGTAAGAAACTTTTGGTTGTTGAAATGCTTCATAACGAAGTATTATTCAGCAATGTATTTAAGGATGATTCTGGGTTTGTAATAACTGTTAAATTCTAAACTTTTATTATGGTGAATGTTGTTCTCTGAGCATATGACTGGTGTGTGTGTGTGTTTATTATTGCAGGGTCAATGGCATAAGTATTAATTAAAAAAAAAACTCAAGAGATATTGACATTGAATGGAAATTGGTCCGTGATGGCCCGGATTTATTACCCCGGATTTGGGGCTGTCACAGGAGGCCATTCCCAGGACCCTTATCATCATATCTACCTGCTACCCATCTCATGGTAGCCCCTATGGGTTGTCATAGGCTCTTGGAAGCCTGTTATCCGGGAGCCATGCCATTTGGGAGCCCTTCTACCCGGGAGCCCTGTTATCAGTTTTCATGGGTTACCACAGGTACCTTGGAAGCCCTCTAAAACATCCTCTTTCCTTGTGGACTGGACCCAAAACTCATAACGGGCCTAAATCTTATCCATGCGAGATTTTGGTCACAACAACTACCCCCCGGTTCCTTGAAGCATAAGTGCAAGAGGAACCAGAACAAGGTAAGGTCCAATACTTTCTTATTATTCTCTCAGAGAAGTATACATCTTTCACATCGTGTTCCCAAGCTTACATGAGCTAACTCGGCGTAAGAAACAGGAAACACTCTGCTTCTGCATGCATATTTCAATGTGAGTTCTCAAATCAAGGATATCTTCTATTCATTTCATATCATTCGTGGTACTCCGATTGGCATCATATCATGGGGCTACTGGCTTCTGGCATTTCTTTTTTAGAATCATGACTTTATACTCTGAGATGCTTCCTTTCTCTACCAAATTTTCCTTCAAGTAAGAATCCCTTGATGTCCTGAAGCTCCTGCGGTTGTGGGGATGCCTCAAGCGTCCGAAACCTGGGCTACCAAGACAACTAGAAAAAGATATAAGTAATGAGGGCTAAGTAGCCCTTAAAGATAATGCACAAGATCACACATATTTGATTAGGGCTGTAATCCGAGTCGAGCTGCTCGCGAGCAGCTCGAGCTCGAACTCGTTTAACAGCAGCTCGGCTCGACTCGACTCGTTAACGAGCCGAGCTCGAGCACAAGATCAGACTCGTTTAACTAAACGAGCCGGCTCGGCTCGACTCGACTCGTTAAACGAGCTGAATTCGGTCACAAGATCAGGCTCGTTTAAATGTAAATTTACACGAGCCGGCTCGACCGACTCGTTTAAATAGGCTCGTTTAGCTAAACGAGCCGGCTCGGCTCGACTCGTTAAACGAGCCGAGTTCGGTCACAAGATTAGGCTCGTTTAGTTAAACGAGCTGGCTCGACTCGTGAAAAAAAGCTCGACTCGAATTGATACTCGGCTCGGATCGGCTCGACTCTGCTCGACTCGGCTCGAATGACAGCCCTATATTTGATGCATACAGGAAAGTATGAATATGCTAGTGCAAATAATTTTGTAAAAAATGTATGTTGCCGCTTCTCCAATCAAGTAAGGCCTTGGCGAACACACTTTTCCAGGCATTGTGCCACAATTTTCAGATGTTTCCATTATTCCAACACATCGAATCCCCAAGGAAATTGTTGAGTATTTTGAGGACTTCTCCTATAATGAGTATTTTGAGGACTTCTGCTTTAATGAGTATTTTGAGGACTTCTCCTTTAATGAGTATTTTGAGGACTTCTCCTTTAATGAGTATTTTGAGGACTTCTCCTTTAATGAGTAAGTGATTTGTACTCGCATGAATTTTCAGGAGGCAACACATAATTTCATATGTGCGCTTATGTCATTAATAATCTTGAAAGCGTGTCTCAAGGGGAACCAATAGAAGGTCGTGGAGACACCCTCAATTGCTGCCATGTCTTTCTAAGTGGTAACATGTGGGGCATATAGGGTGCCTAGGTACCTACTCGACAGTTTCGGCTAGCAATTTCGAAAAAACACATGCATTGTGCAAATCATGATGATTTTCATGTATTGGTTCAGGTATAATTCAGATCATGTAGGCATATTCATATGTTTGTGAATTTATGCAAGGCAAAACAATGATCTTTTTGACAGAACATGCATCTCAGCAAAGTTTTCAGATGAATGTTGAAAAATCTTCTTTATAAGTGTGGAAAACATGCATGATAGTGAAAATGCAAAGGCAGTAGAGTAGAACTTATCTTTGTTCTTATCGTGTCAATCCGGATTCGGGTTTCCGTTGCTGAACGTTGAGGGTGGAAGCCCTTTGTTTCATGTGAACTTCTGATGGGAACCCCTTTTTCCTTTTTGTGGTAGGGTGTTGGGGAACCGAGTTACCCCCCGAGCCCTTAGATCTCTTTCTAATGTAATATGTCAGCCCATTCCAGCTTTAATCTTACTTTTGTGAAGTCTAGAAGTTGTTGGCTGTAGCTGATCATCAATGAACCTGCAAGCTGTTTGACAGAAGATGCAGAATGGAAGCTACAAGCTGGAAGCTATTAGTTGGAAGCTGTTAGCTATAAGTTTCAAGTAAGTATCAAGGAACCTGCATACCATTAGTTGCAGATGAATATCAAAGAAATCATTATTAGTTAGCTATAAGTAAATAACAAGGAAACTTGTTAGCCATAGGTAAACATCATAGAACTCGGAAGCCATTTGCTTCAGGTGAATAGCAATCATCCTGCAAGCTATTAATTGCATATAAATAATATGTAAACAGTCAGCAATAGGTATATAGCATGAAACCTATTAGTAGTAGGTAAACAGCAAGGAACCTGCAAGCTGTTAGTTACAGGTGAATAACATTAACCTTGCATGCTATCCATTGCATGTGAGCACTAAAGATATAGGCTCGCCATTAGCTACATATAAACATTCAAGGAATCTATTAACCTCAAACATTACTTATCTCACAATATATTTTCTACTGCATGCTTGATGTTCATCTCATGTATCCTAAATGAGTGACAACATATGTATTGCTTAGGCAGTATCTAGACATGTTAATAACATATTTGAATTTTAGTAGGCAAGAGTCATTTAGCATCATGCAGATATTCATGTGATAGAGTCACATAGGATGCACAATGAAAGATATCTTGTAGGTCTTGCTAATCATCTTGACTTAATACCTCTAGCATATCGAATTCTCCTATTCATGCAAGGATTTCAATGAATTCGGCATATCAAAAAGTAATAATCTTAAGCCTAAGGGATAATCATTTCACACACTTGTCATAGAGTGCAATTTCATGCAATTAAAGAGGGTTTAGTTTCTCACATACCTGTGTAATTTGGTTATGACGTGTGTATTTAGACGCATCATAAATATCACCTCGTATCCATCATAGAAGTAGCGAAGGAGCTTCCAAATTTGGAACCTTCAACTGTTTCAATGGTAACCCGTAATGACTGTTCACATGCATTGTGGGTGACTGGAACCCTGTCCTTCGAGATTGCAGTATTCATCAGAGAGCTTCCACCGTGACACCTCACCATGGTAGCCCCACCTTGGGATACCCATCCTGGATGCTTCATCCTGGAAACCCCATCCTGGGATCCTCACTCTAGATGTTTTATTCTGGAAACCCCATCCTAGGATCCCAATCTTGGATATTTCATCCTTGAAGCTCCATCGTGGATGCCCTAGGTTCAGCGGAACCTTCATCCTGGAAGCTCGTTTGGTTAAGGAACCTTGTCTGGTGTAGAAAGTATTAAAGCTTCCGTCTTGGAACCCCAATATTCAGGAACCATTTTTGGAGTAAGAATCTACTCATCTTCTAAAATCTGCTTAGCTTCAAAAGCTGATCCTGCAAAAATTTGTGAACTCTACCAACAAGAACCTTAAAATTTAATCATCAGGTTGGTTGGTTTATGAACTAATTGTTATCTAGTTTTATGAATGTATGCATATTGCATTTGGTAGGGTTATCTTATTATTAGCCTTAGACATATGTTAATGGCATCTATATCCATCACTAGGTAACCTCTTTCTATCACTTAACGTTTAAAGTGCATGGGTTACTATCTAGCGTATAAGAAACTTAGTAAAATCTGTTTAGGCATTAGGCCTACCATTCAAATTCTAGTACGTTTAAGTAGTTATATTCAGGCTAAGGCATTCTAGCTGAGCACAAATCTGATTATTAGGGGCTAACCATTTACTTAGTGTCGTAGTGAATGCTTTCCTAAGTAAGCGAGGTGTTCGAAGTTTGATAGGATTGTGTACTATGAAGAGAATACTACTCTACAAGTAAAAATGATAATCAAGTTAGGCTTCCATACAGGAGGTAACCTTTGCAAGTCATTAAAGGGGATCATAGATCTACTCCTAAATGCTTAATCACTTTTCTTTTATAGTCATAAGGTACGCATATGAGTTCTTTAACTAAACATCAGTGAATAAGCTAATTCTTTTAATAGCAAGTTTGGAAGAGTAATAGAGCGTATGAGCATTTCCATAATTCAAAGGGGGTGAGTTTAGTCTTCACATACCCGTGTAGGTTGCTCAAAAAGTATATGGGGTTTCATGTACCTTATCCCTTGAGGTTGCAACTTCCATCTCGGGGGCTTCCATTGCGGGAGCTTGTCACCCGGAAGCCTGATTCTGGGAGCCCCATCTAGGAGCCTTGTCTGTGGAAGCCTTACACCCGTAGCTCATCCTGGAAGCGTCTATTCCGAGGAGCCTTATCCTTAGTCCGCGTGGTTGCCACCCTGGGTGTGGGGGTACCGTCCGGTAACCCTATAGTTCTTGGAAGCCCGCAGTATGTAAACCTAGCTCTGGGAGCCTTATTGGTGGTAACCCATTCCTGGTGGCCTGGGTGCCGGAAGCTCAGCCTGGTAGCCTTTGTTCCGGGAGCCCCAATTATTTTATGAACCGAGTGTGATAATGCCATGTAAGCCATTCATGCAAGGCTACATTAGTAAAATCTTTGATAATCCATACGAGTAAACTCTTGTAACCACGTAGGTTAGTGATTAAAAGATCTATGTATGCCAATCATGGTTCCATACATGATTGATAACAAAGGAAGCCATGTATGCCCATCAGGGTTCCATATATGACTAAAAAGGAAGGGATCCAGGTATGCCGATCAGGGTACCACCCAAGCCCAAAAAATGAAGGGATCCATGTATGCCGATCAGGGTTCCATACATACCCTAATGACCAAGTAAGCCATGTGAACCAGTCAAGGTTCCATACATGTCTGGTAATAAAGGGATTCATGTGTGCCAATCAGGGTTCCACACAAGCCTAAAAAATGAAGGGAGTCATGTGTGCCGATCAGGGTTCCATACATGCTCTAATGACCAAGTAAGCCATGTGAACCACTCAAGGTTCCATACATGTCTAGTAATAAAGGGATCTATGTGTGCCGATCAGGGTTCCACACAAGCCCAAGTAATGAAGGGAGTCATGTATGCCGATCAGGGTTCCATACATGCCCTGGTGACCAAGTAAGCCATGTGAACCACTCAAGGTTCAATACATGTCTGGTGATAAAAGGAGCCAAGTGTGCCGATCAGGGTACCACACAAGCCCAAAAAATGAAGGGAGTCATGTATGCCGATCAGGGTTCCATACATGCCCTGGTGACCAAGTAAGCCATGTGAACCACTCAAGGTTCCATACATGTCTGGTAATAAAGGGAGCCAAGTGTGCCGATCAGGGTACCACACAAGCCCAAAAAATGAAGGGAGTCATGTATACCGATCAGGGTTCCATACATGCCCTGGTGACCAAGTAAGCCATGTGAACCACTCAAGGTTCCATACATGTCTGGTAACAATCAAGAAGCCTTTAAAACTTGACATTTTCAAGATGCCATTCTGAGAAGTATATTATCCACTACCCCCAGTTCTTCAATACAACTTGTCTGTGGTGGAGAACTAGTTCACCATATCACCAATCTGGTTGTTGTTATCTTAATTCTTTTATCAAACTGAATATGCCTTGACGAAGCTTATCAAGTAAGGGATGTGGAAGCCTCCTATTTAACTTGACAACACAGGTCCCAGGACTTCTAATTTGGTGAAGCTCAATTCTTCTGTTGGTTATGGACTTGGAACCTGGACTGGTTACCAGTCAATCCTCTGAGAGTTGAGCATTTTCTTGTAATTATTTTAGGTAGCATGATTGTTACTACCCCCCGAGTCATTGGTTCAGCTCTTTTTTTTTGATATTCTTACTTCCTTCCTTAGAAGGCTTGAATATGTACCCGGGAAGCTGGGTATTGTATCATAACTTGCTACAGCTCCGTTAGGTCCACGAACCTTAATTGGGAAGCCACATCTCTCTTCATCATTGGAAGGCTTATACCCATTTTCTTTTTGATAGGAACCCTCCTTTCATTATTTTGATTGGTTGTTCTCGTGAGCGTCTTCATGTAGACCCTCCGTGGGCATTTTAGATTATCTCCATTTCTTGTGCGGGAGGCTGCCATCCATATTTTTCAGGGGGAAGCCATCTCTTTCCCACAACAACCTTTTTGAGAGGTTTTTCTTTGATTATGAGGCCTTTTCAGTTGCCTCTGGTTTCCTTGCATACTTTTAGGATAACCTTCCATTGTACATTTGCCAGATAGTTGGTAGCCCTAATATGGGGCAACCCAAGTGGCATGCCATATGTGGGCCTCATATCGCTTCTTTTTTGGTAGTGAGATCATCGATATCCCTTTAATATTTTTGTGGTAGCTTTCCATAATTTGTTTGCTTTCATAATTCTTTCCCGACGATATCTCATGATTTGAGCTTCAACTATTGGAGAGGCTTCCCATAGGAGCATCTTATGAGGGAAACTTCTGGGTCGTAAATCTTTTAAGAGCTTGAGGTGACCATGATATATAGGCCTTCTTTATTTGGTAGCCTCTAGCCTTTAGCCATCCTCATCGTTCTCATGAGGCTTCTGGTCAGGCTACCGTCATGACTGTGCTGCCTAGAGCTGTTGGGAACTTGGTTGCCCCTTTTCCAAGAGCTTCCTTTGTTTTCTTGGTATTGGCACCTCCATTAGTTCATCTTAAGGGCTTTCATGCCTTATCTTCTGGGGTGAGAGACTTGGTAGTGCTCTTCGAGATTGTGTTAGTGGCCCTTCTAGGCAACCCTTCTTATTTTGGATGGGAAGCCTCTTGGTCAAATGGCAATTGAGGCTACCACTCACTTGTCTTCTACAACCGGCAACCCTTTTACAGAATTATAGGATATGCTTTAGTTCAGCTTTCCTAAAATCATATTTGAGGACCTTCTCATCGTCTGAGTTGTTCCTATTTAGCAACGTGGCTGGTAGGTCACTCATTTGTCTACATGGAATTTGTGTTCCGGGATGCTGATCAGTTGCACCGGAAGCCCTGTATTTGCTTCCATAGTATCATATTGCTCATGAGGAAGAATTTTTTAGTTCCATGGTTTCCCTTACCAGCTTCCAACATTAATATTATTGGTGGTGCTACCCCCCAAACGAATTGGGAACCTTGACACGAGGTTTCAATGGTGGAAGCCCCACACTATGAGTGCACATCTTCTTTTTACTGACTTTTTTGTCCACATGTTTAGAACGTCATCATCATTTCTCTTTTTTTGACTACTGATCTCATTTGTCAATTGCATTAGGCATTTTTCTTATGAAGATAGCGAATAGGAATCTGCTTCCAACTTTATAGATATTCAATTGGTACAGCATTTTGCTATTACCACAGGTGGTGCATATGCACTACCCCCCGAGTGTCTACGAATGACAAAATTCATGATAACTGAGTTCAAAGTTAAACAGCTACAACTAATAATTTGTATATCATTGAGCCTATGCCCAACCGAGGCCTTCCGCTGGGGCTTCCTGATGGGTGGCAATTTAGGGTGTCTTCCTTGGGACCCCAATCCAATTATGTGACTGGTCAGTCTAGCTCCTTGGTGTTTTGTCTTCGGGGCTACCGGATCCAGGGCTTCCGAATTTCATTGCTTCCGGATTCAGGGCTACCGGATCCAGGGCTACCGAATCCAGGGCTACCGGATTCAGGGCTACCGGATCCAGGGTTTCCGGATTCGGGGCTACCGGATCCCGGGCTTTCGAATGATAAGCTTGGAGGAGATCAAGTTCGAAGCTACCGGATTTCAGGGCTACCAGATCCAGGGCTACCATCATATTCGGGGCTGCCACTCGTTGCACAGAACCTGGGGAGTGGTGGCCCATCTGCCTCCCAGGCTTTGCTCAGCCTTTCAACAATAAATGGGTCTGATTGCCAGTTGGAGGGTATATATTCTTCATCCATATTGTCTGGATTCATTTCCCGGTTGCCTCCAAGCCCGAAAGTATGCCGGAAGCCTGACTTATGCTTTATCCATCCAGCTACTGGGCTTCCAAAGGATAAGAACTTTCCTTCACTGATATGGCTATACGCTTGAGATTCGTTCTGGCCTTGGTATTGATGGGTTTCCAGCGGGAGTCCTTCATGCTGATGCCTTGGTACCCCTAGGCGGGATCCTTGGTGGAAGCCCCCTTGGCACCCTGATTGCATTGGTCCTCGAAGGCCCTTTTGAGCCCCATCTGAGATCTCTTCAGATTTCTTCTTTCAGGGGAAATTTTGCCCATTCTTTCTTGATGATGGCATGGTACCCCTAGGTGGGATCCCTCGTGGAAGCCCCCTTGGCACCCTGATTGCATTCGTCCTCGAAAGCCTTTTCGAGCCCCCATCTGAGATCTCTTCAGATTACTTCTTTCAGGGGAAATTTCTCCCATTCTTTCATGATGATGCCATGGTACCCCTAGGCGGGATCCCAGGTGGAAGCCCCCTTTGCACCCTGATTGCATTCGTCCTCGAAAGCCTTTTTGAGCCCCCAACTGAGATCTCTTTAGATTACTTCTTTTAGGGGAAATTTTGCTCATTCTTTCCTGATGATCCCATGGTACCCCTAAGCGGGATCCCAGGTGGAATCCC
Organism: Kitagawia praeruptora; assembly: GCA_037693485.1. NCBI lineage: Eukaryota > Viridiplantae > Streptophyta > Magnoliopsida > Apiales > Apiaceae > Kitagawia > Kitagawia praeruptora. Next base: position 135,514,917 of record CM075351.1, on the reverse strand, counting down.
CCTTGGCACCCTGATTGCATTCGTCCTCGAAAGCCTTTTTGAGCCCCCAACTGAGATCTCTTCAGACTACTTCTTTCGAGGGAAATTTCACCCATTCTGTGCGGTTTCCGGCCAACAATCAGGCCATCCAATCCCGTATTTGGATCATTTTGTGCACCAACAATGCCACTATTGATCATCTCATATTTTTAGGGAATTTCATGTCCCTGCATATCATCTCAAAAAATATCTCCAGGCCCTTCTTCATGCGAGTTTTGTCTCGGAATCATTTCTTGTTCATCTCGTTTTGACAATGGACTAAGCTCCATTTCGCAATTTTTCTTCAATTCAGAAGTTCTTTCAAGGGAGTCCAATTTTTCTCCCATTCGTTTGATACACTGGTACATGTCTTTGATGGTAATAATCTGTTCTTTATCACCGTTTTCTTTATTGACACCGTTAGACGGCGTTTCATCATTGCCGGAGCGGTCAAACATCTTTTCCTCCAAAAGACGATAATAAAGGCCCCTCCTTCTAGCGCCAATTGTTGTGGGAGGATTTTTGCAAAACTACGTGGAGGCCGTTGCTGGAATAGCGCCGTAAAATATGGAATCGTATAACTGCCCAGAAAGGCTCACAGCTACAGATTTAAGGCTAGCCGCCCGGGAAGGCTCACGGCTAGGGGTTACCGAAAAACATGGGAAGGTGTTTTTGTGATGATTGGGGCTGAATCTACGGGATTAGAGCTCAAGGACCCAATGTTAGCCTGCCAAGAACCTTAATTATGAGAGTGAACGTGCACCAGAGTATACATGCTCTTAGTATCAACGTGCATTTCGAGAAGAGATCCCGTAAACTGCCTACACACCACTATTTATAGTGGATCAAGCCCGTATGTAGTTCTTGATTGATAAGTTCGGTTGTTTGTGATGAGTTATCTCGTTTATGATGAGATAATGACTGATATTTACGTATATCAACTGATTGTGATATAGTTATCAGGTTTCCAAGTCATATCAGGACTGTTGGAAACCTATCTCATGATGTTTATCTCAAGAATAAAGGATTTATCATGTATATATGATGTATATCCTCGAATAACTAAATAATTATCCATTTATAGGTGTATTTCAGCTGTAGAGACGTGCTCCTAAAAAGTAGGAGGTCTGCCTTATCCAATCTGGCGGCATTATCAGACTTCCGGGGGAAGCTGGGGGCACCACCCGGTAGCTTGACTCCGGTAACCTTACTCCGGTAACCTGACTCTGGTAGCCCAACTATGGAAGCCATACTGGAAGCCTTATCCGATGGCTGTCCTAGTCTGAATCTGTGTTTCTGCCAGGATTCCGGGGAAGTTGGGGGTACCACCCGGTAGACCCTCTGGTAACCCAGTTACGGAAGCTATGCTGGAAGCCCTCTCTGATGGTTGTCATTGGCTATGGATGAGACTATCCCCGAGACCGTAAGCCTTATATTCTTTCAATGTTCATCGCAAGGTAGCCCCTCTGGGGGTATCGCCCGGTAACCCAAACTATGGCAGCCCCTTTGGTAAGCCGGTTATGGAAGCTATTCTGGTAAGCCATGTCTGGTAGCTGTACTGGAAGCTATGTAAAGATGTCTATGGGTTGTGGATCATCCATGGGAGGCCATTCCCAGGACCCTTATCATCATATCTACATGCTACCCATCTCATGGTAGTCTTATGGGTTGTCATAGGCTCTTAGAAGCCTGTTATCCGGGAGCCATGCCATTCGGGAGCCCTTCTACCCTGGAGCCCTGTTATCAGTTTTCATGGGTTACCACGGGTACCTTGGAAGCCCTCTAAAACATCATCTTTCCTTGTGGATTGGACCCAAAACTCATAACGGGCCTAAATCTTATCCATGCGAGATTTTGGTCACAATAGCTTCCTAGAAACCTCGGCTGCTTGCTTTACTTGGAACTTTCAAACCTTTATAAACTTAGAACCTCTTGTCTTCATACTTCGAGTACTGTTTCCAAAACCATAATCTAAACCATAACCTTTCTTGATAACTTCTTAACTTTTCATTGCTGAATAACTAGACCAGGTTCCTTATGAATAACTGTTGACGACTACTAATCCTGCAAAGAAAACATAAAACAGAAGCTAATTAATGTTAGTAGAATTAATTCTGTTCAATTCAGGCCAACTCTTGGAAAGGTCCCCTGCTTGGTTCCCAATCCTAAACTCTAGGTCCCAACATGCCTCGAGGCATGTTGGTTCATTTTTTCTCTTGGAAAGGTCACCTGCTTGGTTCCCAATCCTAGACTCTAGGTCCCAACATGCCTCGAGGCATGTTGGTTCCTTTTTTCACTGGGAAAGGTCACCTGCTTGGTTCCCAATCCTAAACTCTAGGTCCCAACATGCCTCGAGGCATGTTGGTTCCTTTTTTGCCTCGAGGCGATTCTAGGAACCTGTGTGTCGTTCTGGGAGTCCACACAGATTCCTCTTCTTCATGTGTCAGGCTAGACATCTTATGAAGGTAAATGCTAAAGAACTTATTCCTTCTTCCCATGTTCCAGGGGCGGTTCCACATGAGGGAGAGCTTATTAGGCTTCTCTTTAAGAACAAAAGTGCCGGTCTAGGCTCCACACAAGTTCCCACTTCCTCTCGTGCCAGTGGCGGCTCCACGAAGGGGTGAAACATATAGTTTCAGGTTCCTATATGCTAGTCTCGGCTCCATACAGGTGCCTTAAGGTGCCTTTTGTCAGAACTTTTCAACCATGTGCTCAACATGAAATTTTAAGGCTTTTGGAAACAATGTCGTGCTCAGTCAGCTGAGGCTTTTCAATCAAATCTGCTCAGGAAGCTACTTGAGGCTTAACTCATGCTCAGGAAGCTACCTGAGGCTTTTCTCGTGCTCAAGAAGCTATCTGAGGCTTTTCTCGTGCTCAGGAAGCTACCTGAGGCTTTTCTCGTGCTCAGGAAGCTACCTGAGGCTTTTCTCGTGCTCAGGAAGCTACCTGAGGCTTTTCTCGCAATGCTTGCTCAAGAAGCTACCTGAGGCTTTTATTTCGATGCTTGCTTGGGAAGCTATCCAAGGCTTAATTCATGCTCAGGAAGCTGCCTGAGACTTAATTCGTGCTCAGGAAGCTACTTGAGGCTTAATTCAATGCGTGCTCGGGAAGCTAACCGAGGCTTAACTCATGCTCATGAAGCTGCCTGAGGCTTAACTCATGCTCAGGAAGCTGCCTGAGGCTTAAATCATGCTCAGAAAGCTGCCTGAGGCTTAACTTATGCTCAGGAAGCTGCCTGAGGCTTAACTCATGCTCAGGAAGCTACCCGAGGCTTAATTCTTTTCTCAATACAATCTGCTTGTAAGCTGTGTCTAATCAATCATCGCAATCTACACATTCTGTCAAATCATAATCATACTTCGTGAATACTGCCAAGGCTACAGGAACCTGTTAGTCGAGGTAACCTGTTTCACAATACAAGTACTAAAACTAGCACAAAAAATGTTTCAAATTGGCATGTGAAATAGCTAATCAAACATGCATATTACTGTCTAAGTAGGAATACTACTACCAGTTCTTTTGGGTAATTACTGTAACGTAAAAGAACAATAAGGAAGCTATAATCACCATCGTCATTCTAAGAATAAAGAAGACTAACCTCATTATAAGCAAAATAGATCTTCTTCTACTATCATCAATGCTTGCTGAAAGAAATGTCATGCTGTCTAATCAAAATACTAATCTGGTGAAGACTTATATGAATCCAATTGGATATTATGTGATCCTTTATGGATAGAAAGCTCTCGCGGTATTTGCACCGAATCTCTTCATATGAACCTGTTGGCTACAGGTGAACTTGGAAGCTGTTGCTGTGAGCTTCGGAAAAATACAATTGAACCTGAAATTACAGGTGAACAACATAAGATCTGTTAACTACAGATATATAATAAAGCGAATCCAATTGAGCTCTAGGTGAGTCCTGAGAAGGGCACTTAGAGAATCCATTGGGTGCAAGGTAAACCGTCTCAAATGCTAGGGGCACCAAGTGAATCCGGGCACAAGGTGAATCCCTAAGAATTCTTGTTGTATGTACACTTTCTTCTACTCAAGTATCGGCTGGATGGGAACTTCAAGCAGGAAGCGGTTAATCTAAAGCTCTCTACCACTGGCTTTTAATCAATATCAATGATCCTGGAAGCTGTCACATACAAGCTTCAGGCATATATGAATGATCCTGCAACATGTTAGTTACAAGAAAATAGCAAATAATCCACTAGATGCTAGTAAAACAAATAAATCTGTAAGCTATTACCAGAATTTCCATATGAGTAACGCAGAACCTGTAGCTACAGGTAAATATAACTAAACCTGGAAGCTACATGTATATATCAAGGAACCCGCGATCTGCTAGGTAAACATTAAGGAACCTGCGAGGTGCAAGTAAATAACAAGGAATCTACTAAATGTAGGTAAATATCAAGGAACATGCGAGTTACAGGTAAATGTGCATTCTAACATCTAGAAACATAATCAAGACATAATCATAGCTTTATCTCATGTAAGACCTCAACAGCATAGATGCTTATGCATGCTTAATGTATAGCAAGAGTTTGTTGTGCGTACCTGGGAGGTTTCTACGAATATGTAAGCATAAATGGAGAGGTGTCACCTGGATCTTTCTCTAGATTGATCTGCTGTGAAGTGGAAGCCTCCGTTAAGCTTTGTATTTTTAGATTTGAAAACTCATTGACGTGTTCATGATGCAAGCATGTTGCTCTTCAAGGTACTAGACCAAATCAATCTGCAAGGTTTCTGAACCAAATCTGAGCTATGAGGTTCCCGAACCTGATCGTGAGGTTCCTTAACCTAAATTCTCTTAAAATTTTGAAATCCTTGATTTTTGCAATAGTAATTATACTACCCCCAGTTCTGCAGGGAAGCTTGTCTTCGATGGAGAACTAGATTCTGGAAGCTCCATAATTCTTTATTAACCTTGAAGCAAAGTGCTCAATTTCTCTCATCATAACAAATATCAACTTCTCTGGTGTTGCTAATACCACTTTTAATCATCATGTCAACTGCTCTCTAACAAGTTGCTGAACATTCTTCTTTGAAGTTGAGTAATGCGCGCTTTCTTCACTCGATCTTCACTTATTTACATTTTCAAGAGGTTACCTTCTATCTGTTGGGGGACCACAACTGTTTAACCTTATCAAATTTACTCTTGTCAAAATCAGAGTCTTGCATTTAATCTTCATCAAAATCCTCAACTGTATCTGAAGCTTTCACAAATCTACATCATCTATGTCTATCAGGTCGCTGAATGAGGTTCATATTCTAAGGTTGCTAGTGACCTAATCTCTTCTTCAAATCAGGCTGAATCTTCTTTAATGTTTCGATCGATACTATAACCTCTTTGTATCACTCTTGCTTTATAGCTTCAACTTTTCCTCTAATTTCTTCTTCAAATCATATGACCACATGAGTGAGGTATATTCTTCTCGAGACCTCATCTTTCCGGCCTTCTTACTCAAATATCTACTCATCTGCAAAATTCTTGCATGCCGGGGAAGACCTCTGGTTGCGGTAACATCCTTCCAGTAGGTCTTTTTTCATTCTTATTTCCATTCTGAATCATCTACATTGACATCTTTCTCTCGATCTTCTTCAACCTCTTATGACACGCGCTGAGAGCGAATCTCTATATCAAGTACAAATATCCCAATACAACACCTCTAAGCTTACGCGAGCTAACTCATTGTAAGAAACAAGAGATGTTGAGAGAGACTATTTGCAAAGTATTTCCAGCAGCTCACCAAATATTGAATGAAGCTTCTCACTCTAGTTTTGTAATGGTTAGCGAGCAATCCTGCACGATATCTCAACTTTGCAGGCATATATACAATGCAACAATATATATTCATGACATGATTAATGTACATTAATGAATATGATAGCTAGGACACATAATATGCACATGTATTTTATTATGTATGTCTCATGCAAATATCTGATTTAAGTCATATATGTAGAATATTAAATATAATTTCTTTTAAATGACTTTCCCATTTTTTATGTATTTTTTAATGTTAGCATGCTAGTCAAATAAATTCTCTTACTAGGCTACTCTGAGTATCTACTATTAAACTTAACTCATCACTTCTATTTCTAGCTTCTATCTCTCTAGGATGCATGCTAGTCATTAATATTATGGCACCTTCTGTTCATCTTCATTCTATAAGCTGTCTAGCATAAATTTCTTGTATGAATTTTCAAAAACATATTTGTTGTTCCTAAAATATTTTCATGCATGCATGCATAGCATATATATGATATTTGCAAAATAAAGAATAGGATAAGATAGGAGGCTTAGCTCTGTGTTTCTGCAAAGCGACTTCCGGATGAATCTACTTTGTTAGTGCATGTGTAGTCAAATAAAGAAACTCAACTGATATCGGTACTTGCCTTGTTATTCCTGCACATATTTACATTAACAAGATGCAAGTAAAATATTCTAGGCATAATATTTTTCACAACAGTGTTAGTTTATGCATGCATGCCATTAATATATCTACTTGCAAAATTAAATAATAAAATAGAGCAGAAAATGAGAAAACTTAGCTCAAGGTGATGCTCTGATTGAACTTGCATGTGTACTTCGTTTTTTATACTATCACATCTTGACTTCTTATGTTAGCTGCAGCTGCACCTTTTTCATACTTTATGTCTAGCTTCCTGATTCTTTTACCAGTGACAAACCAGGACGATACTCCTCAAGTTTATTCCATTTTATTGTGCGTCTCGGTTCTCTCCTCTGCTGCACTATCATGTCTTCGTCAATGTATTTCTTGTCATGTAGCTTTAAATCAATTCTTTTCTCTGTCACCAATTATTTCTTTACGCGCAGATCAGAAAAATGCAGTATTTCTTTGCTCTTAGTGGAGTGCTCCTCAGCTGCTACATCCTTGGTTGAAGAACAAAACTTGATACGTTTACCTTTTTTTTATTCCAGAACTTGGTTAGTGTCGTAACATTTCAAAGACATAATCTTCTGATTTCTTCGTATCTCTTTCCGAGCGGGGGGGGGGGGGGGTAATGTAGAAAGCACGTAATGCAGAAAAAAGGTCGTCAAAATGCGTTCGAGCACAAATCTGGACAGCTTGACCACTGCTCACTAAAAACGGGATAACTTTTTGTAGAAAATGAATTTTTAAGAGCCGTAAATTTTGCTAGAAACTAGACTCCGATATCTTTCCAACGATGTATCATACTGAACCTAGAACTTTCCAGATCTAAGCAGTTTATTCTGCGAATTTGGCTTCAAAAATGGGAGACTCAGAATTCTAGACAGCTGGACCACCCCTGACTAAATATGGCATAACTTCCTGTTGGAGAGGTATTTTTACGAGCCGTAAATTTTGCTGAAAATTAGACTCCGATACCTTTCCAACGGTATATTATACTGAACCTACAAACTTCGAGATTGAAACAGTTTATTTCGTGAAGTTGGCTCAAATTCTGCAGCCCCAGAATTTTGATTTTCTGCATTGGGCTTCTCTGTGCTTCCACCAATCCATGCTTTGATATACTAACCATTTGCTTCTTATTGTGGCTGCATGATAAGGTCTTCATTGATTACAGACCTCTGATTTCTCTATAGCCGTGTTTTCCATTAACCTTGAAACTTAACTCTGATTTTTTTACCTGTGATCTAACCTTCGAACGAGCAAGCTGGGTATACACATTATTCTGTCAGCCTTTGTTTATAATCTCAGCAGCATCATGCAGCTTATCTTCTCCCTTTAGATGTCTCATAGCCAATGTGTTGCTACTTCATCCATAAATCACAGAAGTGTTTACCAGCTTTATTTTATTTTTCTAGCTATCCATTCTTCATAGACCTACTAGCACTTTGATTCTGGCCGTGTTTTTCATCTGGCCGTGTTTTTCATCATCTAAAACACATTGCAGCTGCTCTTTTCTTTCCTTTTTTTTATTGGCTTAATCTTCAAGCTACACTTGTACCACATCTGATATGCTAACATCTACAAAAAACCTTCAAGCTTTATACCGGTGCCATTTTTTTTTACACAGAATCTGAACTCTTGAGGCCTTCCAAACCATATTTCTACGTCGTCTTATTGTCATACCAGTGAATCACATCCCATACTTTATTTAAACATGACCTTTGGTCTTGGTTTGATGCTCCATCTTTCTCTTGTTCCGTTGATCTTTTCGGACATAGTAGCTATGTATATATTTTTATTATTTTGCCAACTACCAGAAGTCACCAGTGAGTACTCATTTTTTTTTATGGTTGCTGCACTCTTCTATATTTCTCCATACTCCCAGATGTACACACACAGGTAACAGATTTACCAGATTCTCGCTTTCTTCAGTCTTTGTTTTGGTTTCTGCAGCGCCATGTAACCTCATCTCTTCCCTGTAACAGATTGTATGCTTATCCGACATGAACATCCACCACTACCAAACAGTCCTGCTGATCATTCTCTGGTTTAGACTTGCCCGCTACAACATTCTCACAATCTCTGTTCTGTTGCTGTTCCTTTTAGCTCTTAAATTACAAGGGCCGCAGCTGCTGCAAATCTTCATACATGTATCTTTAATATAAATAAAGTTTCCTAAGTGAAAACCTTACTGGATTTGTTAACTTCTTCGGTTGTTTCATCACGATCACTACTGGTTACAAGTACAACATCACCGTTATTCTTTATATCCTTATAAGCTCGACAATTCTTTGTTGTTTCATCTTCCTTTTTCTATGATCAAACCTTCTAAGGAATCAGCCTACATACATGTTCTGTCAATTTTTCTTGTAACTGCAGTCTCAGGAAGATGTTTTCTCCACATATTAACACATGCACGGACCTTCTAACTAACACCTTGTAGCCATATCCTGCATCTTCATCTTCTTTAGTGAGTCAAACTGTCAACGCCTATATCCATATTGTAGAACCAACGATCAACCTATGTTGTGATGTTGTCTTCCACGCTGTTCCAGTGCCCTTCATTCGAGACTTGACATGACCTTCGATTTGTGAGCGTAAATCACCCGCAAAGCCTGATTATGTGCATACTGTACACACAAATATATACATAAACTCAAGATTTTGAGACTTCCATTGATAGTTCTCTGCTACCGTCCATATCATCATCCCTTGTACATAATTAAACCATCTGTCCTAGTTTTATGGAGCAGCCACGACATGTACCGCAATATATGTCCATTCGATCTCGTTTTGACGCAAGTTTTCTGTGATAACAGCCATGAACGTCTCTCTCAACAGTAACCTTAAACCATGAGTGACCCACCTGTCTTTGTTTTATCTCTGTGTACATGTATATAGGTTTTAATGGTGTCCCACGTAGCCCTGAATTACGTAGCCTGTCCTGGAGATATTCCAACAGCCATCACCAAATTCGTTATTATCATAGAATCTGTATAAAGAATTAGTAAACACCCATCTTTTTGTATTTGATTCTCGTTTATCCTTCACAAACGAGCAAAGGGCCCCTCCTTCAAGCGCCAATGTTGATGGAGGATTTTCGTAATCAACGTGATTTTCGGAGGCCTGCTGGAATTTACAAGTATTACACATGTAAGTGGCTGTTTTCTGTGATTTGGGTGTGATTTGATGGTGGGGTGAGCTGAGCTCGAGGGTGTCTCCAATAATCTCAAGTTCCTTTAGAGAAAATTAGAGATCCAGATTGGTCTTACCCTCAAGGTGTCTACGTATCCTTTATATATGAATCAAGCTCACGTAGTTCTAATGCGAAACTGATTCTGCTTGACCAGCTATATTCGATTGTCTAGTTCGTGTTGGACTCAAGTTCCTTTAGAGTTTACCACGAACTGGTTGGATAAGTAGAGTATAACTCGAGTTCGTACTCTACTATAATTCTCATGTCTATTAGAGGCATTCTAGGATCAACTGCGCCCTAGATTAATTACACTCCAATAATAATTCAGTCTCTTTCTGGCTGGCTACGCTCAGGAACCTGGTGCTCATGAACCTATGTCTCAGGAACCTGATGCTCAGGAACCTATATTTCGGAACCTGGTTCTTAGGAACCTCTATCTAAGAACCTGTTTCTCAGGAACCTCTTTACCGGAAACTGTACCTGCACAAATAAAAAATATATTAGTCTGGGGAGCCTCTTTGTGGTTCTCATATGCTCTTGCTGTCTTCACTACTGCTGCTAGGCTGTCTTGAACTCTTCTGCGGGGAGGAACCTGTTCCATTCGTAATCTACTCAGCTTCCGGTTCATCAGGAACTTCATAATACTTTGACTGTCTACTCAATGAGTGCTCATTTCTTCATGTCTAGTCTTCATATCTTGTACTGGATCTATCTTATACCTCATATAGATTGGACCCTACAGCTTAATGGGCCTAAATATAGCCCATGGATATTTTGGGCACAACAAATAATAATAATAATAATAATAATCATAATAATAGTAATAATAGTAATAATAGTAATAATAGTAATAATAGTAATACTAATAATAGTAATAATAATAATAATAATCATAATCATAATTATAATCATAATAATCATAATCATAATTATAATCATAATAATTATAATGATAATAATAATAATAATAATAATAATAATAATAATAATAATAATTATAATAACAACAACAACAACAATAACAAAAATAACAACAATAACACAAATAACAACAATGAAAACAATAATAAAAATAATAACAATAACAACAACAACAACAATAATAATAATAATAATAATAATAATAATAATAATAATAATAATAATAATAAATACTCCCATAATGCAGGGTAAAAGCCCTGTATATCACTTTTGCATGTGACTGTGACAAAAATAACAACAATAAAAACAATAATATCAATAATAACAATAATAATAATAATAATAATAATAATAATAATAATAATAATAATAATAATAATAATAACTAGCGTTCTACCCGTGCTACGCACCGACCGATAAATTGTATTAATAAATTAATATAAATATATTATTTTAATTTTTATTTAGAAAAATATATAGGTTATTGGCATATTAATTAACGTAAGTATAAAATACTTATCTGTGAATTCATACCAATTGAATTAATATTAATATTATGAATCAATCATCAAAACAATACAACACCCGTTGAAAAGTTCAAAATCCATCTATATTGTTTTTTTTTTAAATTTAGCTTTCATTTTATTTCTCTCTTTGTTATAGAATATTTCTACGTATCATGTTAACAAATTTTTCACTCATATTCTGAGAATTCGGTATATTTATTAAATATTGAATCCTTAAAATATTTATTATATTAATTTATTGAAAATATTTGTATGATCGTGGTTACTTTTTCGATTACATATTAAATATGTGTAGAAACTTAATCGTCACGACTCCAATAAATCATTAGAATGTCTATAAAAAAAAGGTTGCATGTTTCAGCGATATGAGAAAGTATTTCTACTGTGCAAGATATATGAAACGAACGTAGTTATAACAATAGAAAATTTCATCTAATCTAGTTTGCTATGTGATTGTTCAATATCATTTTTATAAATTATATGTCCTTTTTATTAATGAATTGATTTACAATAAAAAAATATCAACTAACCAAACAAATTCAATATCGCGCTCTTGGAGTTACATATACGGAGTAATTGTTAGATTTTATGGTTATTGACCTTAGCTTATTTATAAAGACAACTTAAAATGTGCATTTTCAGTTTGGAAGTTTGTATTTTGGTTTTTTATTCTTTTCTAGTAAAACATGGAATAACAAATTTTAGTTTTCTTTTATTCTTAAAATAAGACATAAGAAAATGAGTATCAGCTATCTTTTTTTAATTTGATAAACTTGTGAAAATAAGCCACTGTCCATAAAATTGAAATCAAGTGTGTAATATATAAACACATAATCATATTGTTATATATGTGTCCTTGTAATTCAGATTTTGGGTTAAATAACATGAAATTCATTTTCCTTTAACAGTAATATATTTTTCCTACTAAGAAGAAATTCATGTCTTGTATTTTAGGGTCCTGAACGAAAATGACATGATATTAAATCGTGTACCCAAAATTAGAACACAAAATGACAATAAATTAAACAAATTTTTTCTTGTACACAAAATGAAATGAAATACGCGAATAGAAAAAAATATAACAATTATATGAAATATTACTATGTATCCAAGTTATGTAAATATATAATTATATGTCTTAGAACAACATTGAGATGTTACAAAACAAAACTAAGAGTAACTTGCATGGGGTAAAGTCTCCCAAACAAAATGAAACCCTTCTTTTTATTTTTTTTCTTATTTCTCATTAACAAATATCTCTCTTTGTGTAGAATCTTTCTACCAAGTTATTTAATTTTCTTAGCCTTTTTTTATGCTTTGTTGATATAAAAAAAATATAGTCAACCAACCAAGCAAATTCAATATATGCTCTTAGGTTAAGATATGGGAATTGATACTATTACTTTAATTCAAGAATACAAAACTGAAAAAGGCACTCTTTTATTAAAAACAATATATAATTTTAAGTGTATCAACCTATTTATTTATCATTATTAATAATTTTATAACAAAAAACGTAGTTGTTGCTCTCTCTCTCCCCCTTTCCCAAAAGATGCTAACTAAAGTTTAGAAGTTGATATCAGTTTTTTAAGTTTTTTTTAAAAATTTATATTGATTTTTCTTTATTTTTCAATATAAATATCATTGAAAGTCTAGTACCCCGTTGCCCGTTGGTGGATTTTATTTACCAAAATATTAGATTTTGTACTAACTCCTTGTAAATGATAAGTTTTATTTTCTTTTCCTTGATTTTACTTTGATTTTCACTAAATATCTCTCTTTACTGAGAGCTAATATCCTGTTCATGGATTTTGTCTACCCATATATTAAATTTTGTTATATTAGTTCATTGATTTGGATAGTATAGAATCATAGTTCTGGTCGGTCGTTTGAATACGTTATGACAAATCAGATATACACATTTCTCACGTTTATAACAAATTGTTAGATTATCTCGCCGAAAACACTGTATAATTTAGTGAAATAAGCTAGAGATGTACCATAATTGAAGATCTCTTCAATGATTGGATAAAGAAAATTAGTGATATAATTTACTATGTGTTTGTTCAATTTTAATTGTTTTTGTAGATGTTGTATGCCCTTTTATTGATGATTTTTGCATGTTTGATTATTTTTGTGTATGACATATGTCCTTTTATTGCTGAATTAATTATCAATAAATAAATAGTGATTTATAGGAAAATTTGTGTTAAATTGACCAAATATATTATGGAAATATTCACTAACAATATTTTCATTGACTCTGTAATGTATTTTTTTTTGATTGATAATTTATACAACAAATACTGTAAAGTACTATTTAAGAATATATTTAATATTTTGAATAATTCAAATATATTGTCAGGTTAAATTATTTTCCTGTTAATTATTGCATAGTTAAAAAATTTCGTAATTAAAATGTTTAGAGATGATTGGTTTAAAATTCATTCGAACATTTTAGTTGGTTGATTAGTTTTTTTTATGACTGAATTATTTAATACTTTACATAAATTAAATTTTGAATGTGTATTTAGAATAGTGTGGTAAATAGTTTTATATTGTTGATAATTTTTAATACATGATTTTGAATTGAAAGTTTATTATATCAAAATATCTATTATAAATATAATAGATTCATGTCTTAATGTATAAATTTTTAAATTAAATAATTATTGTATTTAGAATAAAATTGTTAAGTAATCACTGTAAAAAAACATTTATCTATAGGCACACCTAATAATATAAACAAATTAGTATAATGTGATAAGGATTGATGCCTACAATTTAGTAAGTCGCTGAATTATTGAAGTTTGCTACTGAATATTCTAATGGAAAGTGGGAAGTAACTCTGAGAGAATCCGAACCGGGGATGATGATAACCTAAATCGTTTTCTATTTTTTTTCGTCAGAAACGTTTTTCTCTTGAATTTATTGGACAATTAAAACACACAACATATAATACATATATACAATTGAAATAAAAAGATAATCTGTTCAAGTATAGAATGCCATATAATAAAAAGATATAAAGTAGTACCTTAACCGAAATTGATATGATTTAGCCATGAGAAAAATTGATGCATACACATAGTTTATCAAAGTTTGCTAAGTCTTATGGGGAACATGGAATAAGCGGCTTAGATTTAATTGATTTAAATTTAATAGATTCTGATTGATGTTAAAATAAATCACGATCTTGTGATTGGTTAACCAATACATGTTAGATTATGGTATCTTTATTTTAATAAAAGATGTTAAAAAACAATTCATAACTAAAAGATATATCACCATATGTAATATACTATTATGTGGATTTATAGAAAATAATATTTATGGTTAGTAGAAATTCTTTAAAATTAAAAATCATGTGATATGCGAAGTAATTAAATCAAAATATTTTATATTTAAATTTAATTTAACCGTGATTAGTAAATTAGAATAAGCATGGTAAATAATAAAATTTTGTATATGATTGATTGATTTAAAGTTTAGAAGTAAATTCTGATTGCTTCTAAAATAATTTTAATTTTTTGATTGGTAATTTATCCACCAACCAATAATAATATCCTTATAGCGTATATCTAATAATTGAAATAATTAAAATATATGTAGTGTTCGTTTATATGAATTTATTAATGATTTTATTAAAAAATTGTGAATAAAAATATTATTGAACCTTTTAAAAAATCGAGTTTTTGAAGATGTGAATTTTATCCAAGTTATTTCAAATTTGTTCAAATCCAATTTTGTAGTGTTGGCTTATATGCATTTATTAATTAATTTTATTAACAAATTATGAATAAATATATTTTTGAGTTTATAAAAATATCAAAATTTTGAAGGTATGGATTTTATTCAAGTTATTTAAAATATATAATGATATATCGTGATTGATTTCAAATTAAAATTGTGATTTTCTAATAATTTTTTTTTGATTTAAAAAATAGGTATTTATGGATATGTTTAATAAAATCGTTATTGTATTTAAATTAGAAGTTTTAACTAACCATGGTTAAAGGGGTAGGGTGAGATTGTAAATAAGGAAAGGTCTAAATTTTAGGAATTGGCTCTGATTGGTCCTAAAATAATTCCTTGATTCTTATTGGTTAACTAACGTGTGGTAGACTCAGGTATGATAATAAAGGATAACAACAACAACAACAACAACAACAACAACAACAATAATAATAATAATAATAATAATAATAATAATAATAATAATAATAATAATAATAATAATAATAAATACTCCCCTAATGCAGGGTAAAAGCCCTGTATATCACTTTTACATGTGACGGTGCCCAAAATATCATTTGACGAAAAAGCTGACCAAAATAACAAGCCAACTGCGCATTTGGAAAATGCGGACACTGAATACGCATATGCGCGAAGCGTAGCCTTCAGGTTTTTATCATGTTTGACATGATGTTCAAACCAGTCGATCAGGGAGTTTGTGTGACAGCCCCAAATCCGGGGTCATGAATCCGGGCCGTCACGGACCAACTTCCATTCAAAATCAATATCTCTTGGGTTTTTTTTTATAATTAATACTTATGCAATTGACCCCACAGTAATACACACACACACCAGTCATATGCTCAGAGAACAACATTCACCATAATAAAAGTTTAGAGTTAAACAGTTATTACAAACCCAGAATCATACTTAAACACATTGCTGAATAATACTTCGACATGAAGCATTTCAACAATCAAAAGTTATTACACCAACTTACACACTTAATGTACACAATCTATCAATACCCAACTGTCCGATAGCTACCTCGGAAAGAGTTACCAACACTCTCTCAAAAGTTCGTCTTTCCCGTACCCTCTTGCAGGGTGTAGTACGGAGTATCGGCGTACCTAGCTGTATATAGATAAGTAGCAAGAGTGAGCTATAATAGCTCAGCAAGATCATAAGGTAAACTAGAATTTAAAATGTGGACAAGTATATATATGCATATGAAAGCGGAAACCATTTATAAACTTTAAGGAAGAATACAATTCTTATTTAATAATACATCATCCACTTACTATTATAAGAAAGAAATCTAGGATAATACAGTATCAGTTTCTCTTCTTAAATAATATAACAATCAATATGCCCTTTTAGTGTAATATTTCAAAATAAAATGAAAACTTGAATAAATCTCTCTCTATCATCTTCTCATTTCCTTCTTATGCAACAATTATATAAATTAATATAAAATCGGTTTCTCTTCATCTATAACAATAATTCCATCATTTCATATCATTTTCCCTTTTCAGTATACCAACCTGACTTTATCGTCGATTCTTTATTCAAAGAGTTTTGGAGGTTTTCACTGTTGCCGAATACGTAAGGACGATGATCAGTCGCCCTCCGTACCCGTCCTTTTTACTACCGGTAGAAGGAATGAAGGCCACCTGCTAACATCATCCCTGGAGGAAGGTCACCTGCTAAAAATGTCTAAGTATGATAACTTTAGCCTCAAAGTTGATACAATTACGTTTTCTCGGTTTTCGAATGCCTTTCACTAAAACTGACTTTTCTCCTAAACCGTTCATCAGATTTTAACGCACCTTATATCAAAACGATCTATGAACTAAGCTCTATCATTTCTTGGTCAATTGGTAACCTAGGCAGTGAGGTACCGTATGAATACAGGGGTCACAAAACAGGGCAGATTTCGTTCTAACAAAAATCGGACATTATAACGGCTATATTTTCGTACTTTCCAAAAATCAAACTCCTCCAAATCAATCATCCACCTTATACACCATCACCTACACCATGTGGTCATCTTACCAACCATGGTTACAAGCACATACTCCTTCCAAAATCAACCTTAATCACTTACAAACACTTATAACATCATAATCATAACATTTATACCACTTAATCACTAAACACAACCATATCCATCATAAATATAAAAGAGCAAGCATGATTATACCTTCTTGAAGCTTTGATAATCCTTAACAATCCTTGATAAACCTTGGGCACTCCTTAAACAACCTTAGATTAACTTGAATCAACTAAAGAAACCATTAAAACAAAGTTAACACTTAAAAATTACTATTCATTCACTATTCATCTTCAACTTTCATGAATTTATTACCTTGCCAAATGATGTTAGTTTTCTATGAAACTTTGTAGATGATCCTTCCTAACCTCCAAGAAGCTCCATGATTTTTCTCTTGATTTGTTATTGGCTAGAGCTTGGGTTTTGAATTTTATTTTTCTTTTTTTTCTTGATAAATTCGAATGGATGAAGAAGAAGATGGGGGAGAGTTCTTTTGTTTGATTTTTGATCTAATCTTGGTTAGTTGTTGTTAATTCTAGCTTGTCTTAGAAGCTTGTGAAGATATTTTATGGTTAATGCTTGCAAAGTTACTAATTTACCCTTAAAAACAAATTAATGGCTAATGACACCACTTGGATTTTCTAATCTCTTATTTTATAAATTTTCTAAGTAAAATGCCCATCACATTGGTAAATAATATGGTATGTATCCTTGTTATATCGCTAATCTTGGTTGTTTGGATTCCATACTCGTCTAATTGTGGTTCGTTTCGAATGTACCTTATTATCTCAGTGGTTTTTGAAATCATTTACAAATCCAATTTTCTTTGGTATTCTCTTAACTTAATAATCCTTTGGTTTAACCTAAATTCACTAATCCCTCAATATATAATTCTCATAATATTTCCATGCTCCTTAATGTCCAACAGATGCTTATTCGAAATCAAAATCCTCAAAATCCATATTCAGGAATTTCTGGAATCTATCGTCATTTCGAGTCACTTAATTTCAATGTACAACACTAATATGCTTCCTGTTTATTTCTTTACCGTTTCCATTATGGAGTACTTATATACCATTTCTCCAAATCCTCGAAATTTACTATTCATGTGATCACTGTAGCTTTGTTAAAGTTAGGGTTATTACATCCTTCCCCCCTTAAAAGGATTCCGTCCCGGAATCACGTTGAAATTGTCCATATATACCCTTTTTCATCTACACCTTATAACTTCTATACCACTTTCTCTACCCTTTTTCCTTCATAATATTTCTATCTTGCTTGCGCGAAAATACACCAACATAAATTTGCTTGTCATTCATCAACATGTCCTTTAGCTTATCAATATCAGTCCATTTCATTCTCCTCCTGTTTCAGTCATTCCACATTAGTTCATCTCTCATTCCTCTTTTAGCTAAGGGTATCGGCCACCACATTGGCCTCCCCTGCATGGTAGTGTATCTCACTTATGGTTTATCCGTATTTTGATCTCTATCATGACATAAAATATAATTACTTTAATCTTATTATATCTTGTCTCTGTAAAATCTTCCAGAAATCCGACTGGAATAAAATTCCTTGAAACAATTGTAAGAAAATACTTCCTATAATATATATTTCCTGTTCGTATCTAAACAAGTCTATGGTTTACCCCCAAAATATCATTACTTTCTCTCTCGGTTTCAACATATCTTAGTTCTAACTCAGATAGATTATTCTTATCTATTTTATTAACTTATTTACACCATTCATTGACCACATTGATTCTTAACCAAACATTTACACTAAAAATTTAAATACTAAAAGCAAATGTTCACCTGCATCTGTATCCGGCTTTTTCAATGCTTCTCCTAAAGTTATGTTGTACACTCTGGCAGTAGGTTTATTTGAAACAGTCATACTTTGTCCCGGCGCAGATGACCCACCGGAACGGCAATCTCTAGCAAAGTGTCCTAGTTTCCCACATTGATAACACTTGATATCAATCTTGTCAGTTGATGTGCACTGGTTATAATAGTGTCCTTTCTGTCCGCACTTAAAGCAAGTTACTTCCGACCTCCTACACACTCCCGTATGCTTTCTACCACAATTGCTACAATCTGGTAAGGGTGGTCGTGATTGATGGGATTGAAACGTTCCTGAGGTCTTACCACCTTGATTCACATTCTCACTAACAGTCTTGTTACTCCCTGTCTTTCCCACAAACTGAGATTTTTGTCCCTTACCAACCTTGTTAAAGTAACTTCCTTCGCTTGAACCTCCTTTCTGACCCTCACATCTCCTTTTCTTACTTTCTCGCCCTATCTGATTTTGTTCGTTATGAGCATTTTCATTCTGTCTATTTCGACTTCCTTCATCTCTCTCATTTTCCTTTGCATTTGCTCTATTATTACGCTTAGGTGGCATGATTCTGTATATAGCAATATTCTTCATTAATTACCCAAATTTAGGGTATATATACATCATTCTCATATGCACAATTATATCACCAGTTAACTCATTTATATACCATTATATTCTCAACTCCACTTTAACCATTAAGCATATCACCTTTAGCACAATACCCTTTTCATTTAAGTTAATCACCTTATATACATCAATATTCTGGAATCTCAACATTTAATATCGAAATACGATAGAATTTAGACAGAATACACAAACTTCATTAATTATCTCACTTCCCTTGTTTATCCTTATTCTGACTTTTTCCTCAAAATACACCTTACTTTCAATAGTAAATCTCAATTATACCTTAAAATTCCTCCTATTCTTTTATCTCACTAATCCTCAATTATACCCCTTTCGTCTCACGAAATTCCTTCCTCTTTTATAGCGAAACGCTTCTAGCTCTTATTATTTCTTATTGAAATTTCCCTTGAAATCTCGAGTTTCTTCGTATAATCACGTATACTCTAAACCTTGCTTCCATTATCCCATCCATTACTGAAATCTTCTATATTCGAAACAATTGATAGAATTCAAGAAACCTTGATTTGAAACGGACCCAGAAACAAGCAAGGGTCCCACAATAATCTATAAAATTAAGAGTTTTAAATAACTTTTATTTGAAACAAAAGGATATTTGAGAAATCAATATGATGGAAGAACCCGTACGTCACACAAGTGAGGGCGTCCCCTCCGACTTTCTATCACACAGACAGATTGTCCCCGTGTATACATATAGGGCTATTCCTCTTAGTTGGGGTAAGAAATATAGAGGTAAATTTAAATCACGATGATAAACACCATTTTTTGAAAATAATCTTAGAGAAATATTTTGACTAAGATAGATCAAATACAATTTTGAAACACCTTCCAAAGGTACCAAAATATTTTGAAAAGATACCGACCCTTAATGAATAAGAGGTGCCAGATCACAACTGGATTTACCCACCAGTAGAGGAAAATTTGAAACTCAATAACATAATTTAGCAGGGATTTAGAAAATTTAAGAATAGGTACCGTTAATAGCCTCTGCCCAATTTAAAATCCCAAATAATGGAAGGTTTTCCTCAAATACCATATATATCTAAGACTGCGTACTCTCCAAAATTTCTTAAATTTGGCACTTATTCTTTAGCCTTAAACTATCGTCTTATATTCCCAGTTATCGTCATTTACCTAGTCTTGACTTGGCTCGATACTTTCTGCCTTTATCCATAATAGAACACAACCCTCTAATCGATATACTTATGTAATATTGATCGTCTTAGCCTGACACTGCTCCGGTATCAAGGACCCTTCAAATTATACTTCTAAATTGTATATTCTAACATACCACACATACTCACAATATTTTCTAACGTACACTTCCTGTTACCTCAAATATTCCCTTTTTTCATATCAGTCCCATGTGCTACATAAACTTGACACTTTTGGCATAATAACCTTTATTAGCAATAATCTATAAAATCATAATCACTACTTAGAATAAACACTTCGTTCGATAAACCCCCCCTTGAACTTGATGGAAGTTCACAATTTTATATCATAACTAATACATTTATTATTATCACTCTTGTTCCTGAGCATTATGACTCTTAGCTCTGATACCAAACTGTGACAGCCCCAAATCCGGGGTCATGAATCCGGGCCGTCACGGACCAACTTCCATTCAAAATCAATATCTCTTGGGTTTTTTTTTTTTATAATTAATACTTATGCAATTGACCCCACAGTAATACACACACACACCAGTCATATGCTCAGAGAACAACATTCACCATAATAAAAGTTTAGAGTTAAACAGTTATTACAAACCCAGAATCATACTTAAACACATTGCTGAATAATACTTCGACATGAAGCATTTCAACAATCAAAAGTTATTACACCAACTTACACACTTAATGTACACAATCTATCAATACCCAACCGTTCGATAGCTACCTCGGAAAGCGTTACCAACACTCTCTCAAAAGTTCGTCTTTCCCGTACCCTCTTGCAGGGTGTAGTACGGAGTATCGGCGTACCTAGCTGTATATAGATAAGTAGCAAGAGTGAGCTATAATAGCTCAGCAAGATCATATGGTAAACTAGAATTTAAAATGTGGACAAGTATATATATGCATATGAAAGCGGAAACCATTTATAAACTTTAAGGAAGAATACAATTCTTATTTAATAATACATCATCCACTTACTATTATAATAAAGAAATCTAGGATAATACAGTATCAGTTTCTCTTCTTAAATAATATAACAATCAATATGCCCTTTTAGTGTAATATTTCAAAATAAAATGAAAACTTGAATAAATCTCTCTCTATCATCTTCTCATTTCCTTCTTATGCAACAATTATATAAATTAATATAAAATCGGTTTCTCTTCATCTATAACAATAATTCCATCATTTCATATCATTTTCCCTTTTCAGTATACCAACCTGACTTTATCGTCGATTCTTTATTCAAAGATTTTTGGAGGTTTTCACTGTTGCCGAATACGTAAGGACGATGATCAGTCGCCCTCCGTACCCGTCCTTTTTACTACCGGTAGAAGGAATGAAGGCCACCTGCTAACATCATCCCTGGAGGAAGGCCACCTGCTAACATCCTCCCGGAGGAAGGCCACCTGCTAACATCCTCCCTTGGCATCTTCGTGCCGAATCATATAATGAATGCTAGACTATATCGCACACAGCCCTGACACAGCCTCTTACGCAAGTTTGTTGCTAATCCCCCTTTTTATAAAATCATTATTCCATTTATCAACACCATTTCACATTTCCATTCCCGTATATCATTTCCATTTCCATTTATTATTACTCATATCATTTTCATTCTCGCACATCATTTCCATAAAAATCTATATATAACATAATACCTTGATTATGACTCAGACATCTCTTTTATATACAAGAAATCAATTATGCTTTTATATTCATAAAATATTCCGTTTATTTTAAGAGTAGTAAATAATAATCAAATAATATTTATTAAACCACTAATACTCAAAAAGAATATTTTATAATATATCATTATAAACCATATAACCCTAGATAACAACTGATACCATTCTCTTTCATATCTCTTTTACCATAGAGCATATTCGCTCCATTCGTAATCGTTTCTATATTCATATTTCGTAAATCATATCCATCTCTCTTAAATTCCCAAAATCAGGGAAAATACATTCTTTGCAACATAGCAACAATAGCATCACATATATATATGTTCCATGATATCATTTTTATTCCGAAGATAAATAATTTTCAAAGTAGGGATAGAAGGATCTTGCCTTGGTTTCTGTATCCTGATAGTATGGCTGGTCCCTCTTCCGGAGTTTCTATAAACACAAAAGGACCGTCGTTAGAATACCACATCTCTTACTCACTACACTCTTGTATAACATTTCCCTTGACACTTTAATATATGTTTATTGTATCTTTATTACCCAAAAGGTTCAAGAACTTAACCATTTATAATCTCAATCGAAGTTTCAGGGGTTTTTCACCATTTCCCCTAACGACCACACTTAACTGTAAAAATTCTCAGAAAATATAGATTTTGAATTTTAATGCAAGGTCAACTTTCAAGGGTCCTCTGACGACCCTACTACATCATCCCAAAATTTCGTGGCTTATAAAAATGTCTAAGTATGATAACTTTAGCCTCAAAGTTGATACAATTACGTTTTTTTGGTTTTCGAATGCCTTTCACTAAAACTGACTTTTCTCCTAAACCGTTCATCAGATTTTAACGCACCTTATATCAAAACGATCTATGAACTAAGCTCTATCATTTCTTGGTCAATTGGTAACCTAGGCAGTGAGGTACCGTATGAATACAGGGGTCACAATACAGGGCAGATTTCGTTCTAACAAAAATCGGACATTATAACGGCTATATTTTCGTACTTTCCAAAAATCAAACTCCTCCAAATCAATCATCCACCTTATACACCATCACCTACACCATGTGGTCATCTTACCAACCATGGTTACAAGCACATACTCCTTCCAAAATCAACCTTAATCACTTACAAACACTTATAACATCATAATCATAACATTTATACCACTTAATCACTAAACACAACCATATCCATCATAAATATAAAAGAGCAAGCATGATTATACCTTCTTGAAGCTTTGATAATCCTTAACAATCCTTGATAAACCTTGGGCAATCCTTAAACAACCTTAGATTAACTTGAATCAACTAAAGAAACCATTAAAACAAAGTTAACACTTAAAAATTACTATTCATTCACTATTCATCTTCAACTTTCATGAATTTATTACCTTGCCAAATGATGTTAGTTTGCAATGAAACTTTGTAGATGATCCTTCCTAACCTCCAAGAAGCTCCATGATTTTTCTCTTGATTTGTTATTGGCTAGAGCTTGGGTTTTGAATTTTATTTTTCTCTTTTTTCTTGATAAATTCGAATGGATGAAGAAGAAGATGGGGGAGAGTTCTTTTGCTTGATTTTTGATCTAATCTTGGTTAGTTGTTGTTAATTCTAGCTTGTCTTAGAATCTTGTGAAGATATTTTGTGGTTAAAGCTTGCAAAGTTACTAATTTACCCTTAAAAATAAATTAATGGCTAATGACACCACTTGGATTTTCTAATCTCTTATTTTCTAAATTTTCTAAGTAAAATGCCCATCACATTGGTAAATAATATGTTATGTTTCCTTGTTATATCGTTAATCTTGGTTGCTTGGATTCCATACTCGTCTAATTGTGGTTCGTTTCGAATGTACCTTATTATCTCAGTGGTTTTTGAAATCATTTACAAATCCAATTTCCTTTGGTATTCTCTTAACTTAATAATCCTTTGGTTTAACCTAAATTCACTAATCCCTCAATATATAATTCTCATAATATTTCCATGCTCCTTAATGTCCAACAGATGCTTATTCGAAATCAAAATCCTCAAAATCCATATTCAGGAATTTCTGGAATCTATCGTCATTTCGAGTCACTTAATTTCAATGTGCAACACTAATATGATTCCTGTTTATTTCTTTACCGTTTCCATTATGGAGTACTTATATACCATTTCTCTAAATCCTCGAAATTTACTATTCATGTGATCACTGTAGCTTTGTTAAAGTTAGGGTTATTACAGTTTGAATTAATGTTAGCATACGCATATGAGCTATGCGTAAATGTTTGGGTAGAAAGGGCAACATTCCCGACAAATGTTAATTTGGGCAATTCAACTGTAAAAAGATGATATTAAGGGCATTTTCTCCCTAATGCATAAGCATGAAGTGGTCATTCCAAGTGGTTGGCTTGCATAGAATTTGCAGTCTCTTAATTCGTTTATTAATTAGCTACTTCATAAGTAAACATGACAATCAACCTAGCTCAGTTGGTTGGAAGTGGCAGCTATAGTCTCAAAGAGCTGTGTTGATCAGGGGTTCAACTCCCCTCGAGCACGAGCAACGTTTTTTTTTTTTTTAGTTTCTTATGTAACAGCACAGGCCAGGTCCGGATGTTGGCTCGTGAACAAAGCCATATAGCAGGTTCAGATCAGTAGCTTCGGGCGAGGGAACATGCAGCTGCGCGTGAAATTGCACGCTTGAAATTGAAGTGCATTAACAGAGACTTCATGCACCGTGGGTAGATAATTTCAACCTGGGGTGCGGCAGGCTCTGGAAAAATTTGATACTGCGGGATTTTTTTTTTTTTTTTACAACTCCTTGCAACAAAGTGCGTGCACACTGTATCATCCCTTTTTTTCTTTTCGTCACTGAAACACTTTCGCACAAAATTTATCAAGGCATCTTGGGGGAGTAAAAATAAAATAAAATAAAATACAAAAATTCTACCTAAAAAAATATTGAAAGAAAGAAAGAAAAAAAAATCAATTAATTATTTTTACAATAACCATGGTTTGCCTCCCAAGAAGCGCTACTTTTAAGATCATTAGCTCGACCTCATCTAAAACACTCTGATAAAGGCAGAATATCCACTTTCTCGATTATAAACATGCCACCACAAAAAGTATCAAGAGTATTATTCCTGGTTGTTTTTTTTCTGCAAAAAATCTCCAAACAAGCATTAGTAAAATAAAATAAGACATTAATAAGCAACAATTGACTTAATGCTTGTGCAGTTTTGGAAAATTTTGTGATAAAACAACGATAAAATTCAGTACCATGAACAAAACTAACTCCCTTTATATTCATTTATATTCACATGAGGTGGAGGCTCAGGCGGTGCTTTTTCAGCACTCCTCACTTTTTCAGGAGCCATTTGAAATTCTTGGTTTATCACATCATTGATTAAGCAGACACTTCCATCTCCTCCCCTTTCTTGGACTTCACACTTAAGAGCTACTTTGTATGGATCATCATCCAGAATTTGAAAATGATCATCATCGACAATTTTTGTTATCATATCAACCTTGTAGCAAGTAGTCTCAAGCAAAGGAGCTTTGTAAGTAGAAGCTAGATCGAGAGCAAATTTACCAATATCAAACCATTGGTCCACATGAGCTATGTTTCGATTTGGAAATGATAGCTTAGGCACAAGTTGTGGAAGAGAAACAACAACCATCTCAGTATTGCTTTCCTTTGTAACCTCATCATCACTCACATTGTCCTCAGCAGCAACATCATTGATCTTGTCATCAGTGACATGCTCCTTCCCTTTATCAATGGTCATATCATCAACACACATGGAGAAACTGTCATATTCCTGATCACTTGTGAGATCGAGAGCAGTCAAGTTCTCTTCCGATTGGATAGATTGTGATGGTAAGTAGCCGGGTTGCCCTGAAATAGAAGAACTAGCCAAGTGTGCAATTTGAGATTCAATCGCCAAACTTTGAGTTTTTAATTCTTTGATCGTCTTGGCACTCTCTTCAAAAATCTTTTGTAGTTTATTGAAGATATCCCATACCTCACTTGTTTGATCATGTGGTACATCTACATTAGTTTGAAAAACTTGTAGATCTTCTTGTAGTGGAGGATATTCATATTCTTGCAGCGATGACTGCTCAAATGGCTGATAATATTGTTGTTCAAACTGTTGTTGATCATGATACGAAAAATTTTGAGCACCATTGTCCACATAATAGAAATCTGGTTGATCTACACATTCTTGATCAAGAGTGTTTGAATACTGATTGTACTCATATCCTTCTTCAAAAGAATTTACTTGTCCAATAGAGTATTCTGAGAATTGTAAAAATTGTAAGAGCACTAAAAACCAAAGTGACCATAAATACCATTCAGGGGCCATTGGTGACATCTCATTATTACTCATTGGATGCATAGTGGGATCTGTAGTCTTCGACATGGCAATCTCTCGAGTATGTGCCTCTACTATGGAAGATAAGAGTGAAAAAGTATCAACTTCACCCATTGCAAACCTGTAGACACTCAACAAAGCCAAGAAACGTAGTAAAATATGCCTTAATTGGAACAAAAGTTCCAATGAGACAATGGAAACAATCTAAACAACTAAATTAAAATCAATAGAAACAAGTTGTCTCCCCGTCAGCGGTGCCAAAAACTTGATATGTCAAATTATATCTAACCACAAGCGCACAGTGTCTATTGCTTGTATAGAGTGGCAAGCGGGTCGTTGAAAAAGGAGACATGTTTTATCAATTTCAATTCAGTTATTATCAATTGTTTCAAGAGTAAAACAATAATGTGGAGAATATTAACTAACTAATTAAACTAAATTAACACTAAGTAAATAGATGCTTAACATATTATTTAAAACCTAGGGCAATCAGGTCCACCATGTTTACACAATAACTGGTTTTTAAGCTAAAGTAGTTAACGTGGTCAAATAATTAGAGTTTGTCATTCTCTCTCAAGTAATAACACTCTCGAAACATACTTACACAATTAATCATTTTTAGTAATTCAATTAGTTAGGTAATTAAAGCAATGTTAATCTCTCTCGAATATTAACGCTCTCAGAAATCCAATGATGCTCTCGTACTCAAATTCAGTTATGCTAATCGTATGTGAGCCTCTAGTAGTATATCTCTCGATCATACTCCTATTGCATAAAATTCATTCAAGATATCGACCGATTACATAAATTAAACATGAAAACATAATCAATAAGAATAACCACAACCCATCAAACCAGTATGAAAATCATGCCAATATTATAGTGCAATCATGGCTTCCCCTTAAGCACTAGAAACTACTACTCGCTAATAATTAAACAAGTAAAACAACTAAGAACAATAAGAAACATAATTAAATTAATAAGAATAAAGAAGAAACTCAGATAGGAAAACTTGAAATCATCAATCTTGTCACAAGAATGAAATCTATGCTCTTTCTCTTTGTTCCTCTCTCTGTAAACCCTAACTAATCTATACTCTATAATCTCATCTAATACGTTTCTCTTGTGTCTATATTATAAAAAGTATTTTAATGCTCTAAACTATTTACAAGTAGGATTCCATAAACCAATAGAATTCTTTTATTAAAATTCGTAGCTGCCTGTTCTCCTCTGTTTCTAGGCTGTTCCAACTAGATTTTGCTTACCGGACTACCTCTGAATTAAAGATAATTCCACAAGCTTCGCGTGGACTGTAAGATCGCTAAAATTGGACTTCTGGAACTCAAGATATGGCCCAAACAACGTCAAGAGCCCGTGTAGTCCAATAATTCCGAATTTTCTTCTATTTAAACTCCAAAATAGCTCTTTTTTTCCAAATCCTTCCATGTTTAGAAATTCCTTTTATCCTACAATAAAACATCAAAATCTATTAAATAAATATCCAAATTAGTGCAAAACACAATAAATATGAGAATAAAATCATCTAAAATATATATAAAAATATACTCTATCAAAAGGCAGGTATTCTGTGCTTGTCGCTTGGCTGTTTGACACACATAACACTTTTGAACAAACTTTCCAACATCACGCTTCAGTTGAGGCCAGTAAAACCTCTCTTCCACTGCACTTACTGTCTTATCACGCCCAAGATGACCACTTAGTCCATAACCATGCAAATCCCAAATTAATGTTTCTCACATGGAACTTTTAGGAATGCATAATTGATTGACTCGAAATAAAAACCCATCAGTGACATAGTAGTCTCCTGCTGCATGCTTCGCCGCACACTGCTCCCATTGATCACCAAAATCATCATCATCAGCATACAATTCTTTCAGAATTTCAAAACTCACCACTTCTTGTTGCATGACTACCAACAAATGAGCCCTACGACTCAATGCATCAGCCACTTTATTTAGCACCTCAGGCTTGTGGTTGAACAAAAGGAAATTTCTGAATGTAGTTTGACCATCTTACAATCATACTACTGAGGCGTCTCTGATTGTTTAAATACTTTAAAGCTTGATGGTCTGTATGCAATAGGAATTGCCCCTGAAAAAGATAATGCTCCCAATGCTTCAATGCTCGAAAAGTAGCATAAAATTCTTTCTCATAAGTACTCCATTTTTGTCATGCATCGCTGAGTTTTTCACTGAAAAGTGCAATTGGCCTCTTCTCTTGCGACAAAACAACCCCAATACTAACTTCACTTGCATCACACTCCACCTCGAACAACTTATCAAAATTTGGTAGAGCCAAAACAGAAGTTGTGCATAATTTCTCCCTAATTACATTAAACGCTGATTCTGCCTCATCTCCCCACTGAAACCTTCCTTTCTTTAAACATTCAGTGTTAGGTGCAATAATACTACTAAAGTTTCTAATGAATCGATGATAGAAAGTAGCCAACCCATGGAAACTTCTAACTTCAGAAACTATTTTGGGTGTAGGCTAATCCTTGATTATCCTTATTTTCTCCTCATCAACCAAAATTCCTTCAGAACTTATAACATAACCCAAAAACATCAACTTTTCAGTCACACATCTACACTTTTTCAAATTAATGAACAACTGATTTTCATTCAAAACCTCAAACACCTGCCTCAAATGCTCTATATGCTCCTTTTCACACCGGCTACAGATCAAAATATCATCAAAATATACCACAACGAATTTTCCAAAAAAGGACGTAATACCTGGTCCATTAATCGCATGAAAGTGCTTGGAGCATTGCACAATCCGAAAGGCATCACCATCCCTCATAAAGCCCATCTTTCGTTTTGAAGGCTATTTTCCACTCATCCCCAGGTTTCACTCGAATCTGATGATACCCACTTCGCAAATCTATCTTTGAAAATAATGTGGAGCCCCCTAGCATGTCTAACATATCATCCAAACATGGAATAAGGAAACTATATCTCACAGTTATCTTATTTATGGCATGACTATCAACACACATTCTCCAACTACCATCTTTCTTCGACAATAACAATGCAGGAATTGCACACGGACTCATGCTCTCCCGAATAAACCCCTTCTATAGCAACTATTCTACCTTTTCTTGTAAAATCTAATTTTTCTTCGAGCTCATCCTGTAATGTGGCAGGTTTGGTATGCTCGCTCCAGGAACTAGGTCTATGTGATGTTGAATATTACGCAAGAGAGGAAGATCATTGGGTAAGTCATCAGCTAACAGTTCTCGAAACTCTTCAAAGAGAGGTTGCATGATCTTAGGAGCTGCTACATTCTTCTCTTCCTTTGCTTCTATCACCAGTGCTCTCACCACCACCAATTGTACTTCTTTAGCTTATTTAATATCTGCCTCTAATTCCCTTTTAGAAGTCACCAATGAAACCAACAGAAAAGATGTTGCACCTCTATTTGTGTCAGCAATCTCATTGTTCTTCGAAACCATTGTAATTTTTCTACCATCCCAGTCGAAAAGATAAACATTCTTTCTTTCTTTATAAGAAATGTTGACATCAAATTGCCACGGTCTACCCAATAAAACATAACTCGCATCCATATCAATAACATCACAAATCACCTTCTCCTAATAGTATTTTCCAATCGAAATCGACACCCTGCAGATATCTGTAACGTCAACTTTGGGACCTTTCTGAATCCACCTAATAGTATATGACTTAGGGATTTTTAACCCAAATGCTCCACCAATTTCCTGGACACAAAGTTTTCACAACTTCCACTGTCTACAATTAAATCACAGACTCGACCTTGAATGCTGCAATAAGATTTGAAAATATTGTTCCTCTGTGAACGATCCTCCACTTTTGTAGAACACATAACACGCTGAATTACAAAATTAACTTGTTCTCCTTCCTCTACAGCTATTTCTGCTCCCTCTAACTCCTCCGAATTATCATCTGAATCACCCAATTCATAATCATTCTCATTATCCACCCCAACTAGATTCACAGGTTTTCTTTGAGGGCACTCATTAGAACGATGACCAGGCTGGCCACACCTATAACATTTAAATCCTCCAGATTTGGCATAAGAGTTAGGTGTCTTTTGTGGAGCAGTGGTTGTAGAATTTTTCTGGGTTTGGGTATTCGTAGGTGCAGGTTTGGTGTAATTCTGGTTAGGATCCTGAAGTTTGCTTTTGTTGGCCGAACTATTACTCGAAGAGTCAGCAACATCCTTCTTATAACTCGAAAATTTATTTGATGTTTTCTCCATCATCTCTGCCTTTAATGCCATGTTTTGGGCCTCATCTATTGTCCAGATCACTTGAAGCCCTTCTTTCCCCCTAATCGCTGCTTTCAATCCACCAATATACCTCGAAACTTGTTGTGCATCTGTCTTATTCAGATTATTACGAACTGATAGCTGATACCACTAGTCTATATACTCCGTTACCGAACGATTGCCTTGTGTACAATTCTGGTAACTCTGAAAAATAAATTGCTCATAATCAGGTGGTAAAAATCTGCTCTTTACCATCTACTTCATCCTCCTCCAGTTTACCGCTACGTCTCCTATCCGTTTACAACTTCTCCCACCATACAGCAGCACCACTCCTTAGTTTATAAGCCACCAGTTTCACCTGTCTATTTTCAACAACCTCTTTAAACTCAAAGAAACTCTCCACCTCCGAAATCCAGTCTAAGAAATCTTCAATCCCTAATTGATAAGTGGATTTATATCCACTTGGATCGCTTCATTTTGGCTTAAATTGATCACTTTGATCTCAAGCATTTGTGTGTTTTAATGTGTTTTTGTGAGAACTGTGCAGGATATCTTTCTTAAGGTCGAAATGAACTTTTCCTGGATTGAATGGTGTTTTTAAGCTCAGATGTTCGTTAGTGTGAAGTTGGGGAAGAAACGGGATGAAAAACAGCAAAAGAAGAAAAAAACAATCTCACGAGCAGAAGGGTAAGCGCGGTCGCGCTTTAATTACACTGTTTTTGCGCACGGGCATGCGTGAATTGTTGCTGAGCATAAGTGGAGCGCGGGCGCGCCTTTTTATGCTAAGGTGGCACGCGGCTGTGGCTGTTGCCACCAGGGAATTCCAGAAATTTGCAGAAATCACTACACCATAAACAGTCTGCGGTAACCCAAAAATTCTGTAACATTAGGGTGCTAAAATGTTACAATAGACCCATTTTTGGGCTAAGGTAACATAAATTATATGTTACATATTTCGATGTTACCTTAGGGTACCTAATGTAACTTATTTCACCCCTAGGGTAACATGTACTTTTGGGTTACCTTAGAGGTCTCCTGTAACATAAAAATGGCATATTGCAACATAAATATTCGGTTACCTTAGGGTACTTCAATTTTTTAAAAAAATGGGCCCCACCAGTGGACAGATTTTTTTTAAAATTTCTGATTTAATTGTTTTTCTGCAAATTTTTTTTTGCTAAATATTTCTGCCAATTTCACTGGTAATATTCCTTAAACTTTCATAAATACACGATTTTTTGCATCCAAAAACAAACAAAAAATAGACTAACAACTCAAATTAATACGACATAATTGAAATAATCACAAATATAAACCTTCATAAAATTTAAAAATATCATTGAGTTCGTACAATGATGTAACTAAATTATTGCAACTACTAATTACGATAAAACAACAAAAACTACTTATTTAACAATTTATCCTTGAGAAATTGGTTGTACATGTATACCACCCATTTATTCTCGAAACGAATCAATTTATCAGTACACCCAAATCCTTCTTCCCCCTCTCTGCCTTATGGAGATTTATCCTACACATTGTCAGTAATAAAATGTAACATGTTAAGTGTTAACATACTAGTGGCTAATTGGTTAGAGATGCTATAAATTACAGATGAAGGTCTCTCAAGAAAAGTACCTCTTTCCAAGGACTTGAAGTTGTCTATACATACATGTTCTTCAACTGTCTAAAGGACCCTTTCAGTGCAGGGAGTGATGAGTGAACCTTGATACCGATTAGCATGCACTGGTCAAATTACTTAATAGAAAGTATCTAGTCCATACTAGTTAAATGACTTTAAAGATTTGAAGCATGTAACTAATTTACATAAACTGTATGATATCTATATAGCAGATATTTAAGTTTAATATCATGCATCATATTTGATTAATGGTTTGCATAATTTATCAAAATCCAACTGTGAATATACAAAACCTAAACGAAGAGTGACCCCTTTAAATCCGCCATTGCCTACCAAGAGTGCATTACCTAAACCAACAGTTGTGCATACCAGAGTTGCCAATTAAAGCTGACCACAACCAGAGTTGAAAACACCTAAAACATGGAGAAAACAGAGGACATGTGCATTAATCTAATAAACCAACATAAAAATAAGGAGCAAACAAAAGGCAAGAACTAATTTAGTACAACAACAGAACTGTATATGAGCTATATAATTTTAACACATAGTTTATCGAAACATTGGTGTTGGAGGCATGAGTGCTATATAATTACTTATGTCATGAAATTATACAAACTTCCCATTTTTACAACAAATAAAACCATCTCCAACAATTACAACTACTCAAAGAATAGCGTATGCAGAAAAACACTATGCAAGTAGTGTTTCCTAGGTTCATTTTTGTAGTAGTGATTGTAACAGAGGAAATGCATTCTTCATTCTTCAATGTATAAATTGTCGAAAGCCAAACATTTTTCGTTTTAAACATAAAAATCTTCTATGAATAACAATTAAATAGAGAATCATAAGCACCAAAGAATCATCTGTAGCCGTAAACTAACCAACAGCAGAATTGAATAAAATCAAACACAAATCAATCACTTATCAAATTTCTGTCAAGCATGAATTGCATAACATATATTAATTTCAACATGAAAGAAAGTACCACGCTGAGTCCAATTTGTACAACACTAACAGCACTCCAAAACAACGCAAAATTCAAATATCAAACACATTGCACACCTAGGCATATTACATATATAAAACATATTTATAAACACAGAGAGAGAGAGAGGGGAGATTACTGTCAGCAACAGGGGATTTAAGCTGTTCAAGAGCAGAGAGACTTGAAGAAGGCGAGATAGTAGTAGTAGTAGTAGTGTTGTCATTAGTAGTTGTCTGAAAAACCTCACACCTGAGACAATCACAATTTTCCAAAAAAAAATATAGGTAGATATATTAAGATGTAAAGCTTATCGGATAAAAAATTTCGTAAAATTCTAAGTAGGGGAAAAACGAACGCAATAATCGTGATATTCCACCAAGCACCAGCACAATCGTCTCATCCCACTGGTTAAATAGTGAGGATAGGCTTCTATAGAAAAATGGCCCTTTATCGACTACAATCTAAGAAAAACAATGCCAACACAAGAAAATATCAGCACCTCACTACAAGGAATCGGACAATATACATTAAGGTTTTGATTTAAAAAACCCCAATTTAAGAAATTAGGGTTTTGATTTTAAAAAAAACCCCAAATTAAAGCTTACCATTTCAGTAGAGAGGACCCTAGAAATAGCAGAGGAGACCGTGTAGAAAAGACCCAAATTAAAGCTTACCAATTTTGGACACGAGCAAAGGAGAGACGAGATCAGAGGTGATTGGTGATGGTGGTAAATAGAGTAGGACGGAGGTGAGTAGAACTGAGTGGTGGTGGTGGTGGTTAGTAGAGCAGAGGTTAGTGGTGGTGAGTAGAGCAGAGGTTAGTGGTGGTGGAGGTGAGTTGTGGCGGTGAGAGACGAGAGAGAGAGCTTCGGTCGAGAGAGATGAGAGTCGAGAGAGATGAGACGAGGGGTTTAGTTTATTAGTTTTGTTGAAAAGGGGCGGAAAATAATTGGGAAGGGGGGAAAATATTTGGTATAAAGGGGGGAAAGTAAGGTAATAAGTCCCGCTTGCCAAAAAAATCTCCCCAAAAAATCCCGCTCAGCCCAAAAAAATCCTCCCAAAATAGCTTACAATGAATTTTATTTGGTCTTTTTGTTGAATAATATTTTATTAAAATATTTATAATTTAACATAAAAATTTTATTAAATAAACATGAAGTATTTATTAAAGAAAAATTTGATATTTTTTTATAAAATTGTTTTATTCGATTTTTTTAAAAAATTGGGGAAAAATATTAACAATTTAAAAAAAATTGTACAAAACATTTCTGAGCAGGATTTTAAAAAAAAATTATAATTTCTAAAAAATATTACAATTTCTGAATTTTTTTTTAAAAAGTTAACAAATTTTAAAAACTAAATTTATTTAAAGAATTTTTAACAAAATCAAAAAAAAATTAAATTAGGTGAAAAGAGTTGCATGGCCAACTCTAATGTAACACATACATATTTATGTTACATGCTTCAACACTTTCTAGCTACTGCAACATCATATTTTTGGCTAAGGTAACATAAAAAACACAATGTTACCTCAGGATGTAAGTAGTATAACTAAGGTAACATATTGGGGTAACATTTCTTCGGTAGGGGTTACGATAGGCCATATATGGTGTAGTGAATTCAACTTTGACAAGGAAATTGCCACAATTCCTACATCTAATAAGTATGGTAATTGCCCTGGGCAGCTGGTACTTTCCAGAATCAGTCCTACGCATGGAAGTTGTAATTCTTATCTCATTCAAAAACGGAAATCGCCAATCTTCTATTCCAACTCTAAAACGGCAATTGCTTGGTGGATAGGCAAATTGGGGCTATAAATACACATCTTGGAGGACATAAAAAGACACACCATAACACCAGACATCAGATTCACATACATTCATCCATCTTTTGGAGCACGAGATCGTGAAGCCAAGGCGAGGATCGTGACGACAAGAAGATCTAGACATAGTTTTCTTGTATTCCTTTATTAGGCGTATCTTTTGGATGCTTGTTTCATACTCGGATTTGTTCTCTAAACCTTGTTGATTTATTCATCTTTGCTATCTTGTTTATTAGCATGCTTTCATTAAATCCCATGACGATGAGTAATTCGATTATGAACTAATCATTGTCATGGGATTCTAATGGATTTATCTATGTAGTTTAGTAGTTTGTTTGCTTTAAAGATTTATGTGTGATGAATTCTTGATATCCTTGTATGGTTGTTTTTATTCTTCTTGGATGCCTAGCTAACATCTAAGTTGTTTGTTAATCTCTTGTGAAGCGAGAGTGGGTCTTAAGATTTAGAACTTGCCATGCTAGCATAGGATAAGTTAATGTATGTTTGACATCATGATTTATAGCATAAATAGAGATATATTATGCTGCCCTATGTGATTAATATGGATAACTTGTGCTTCAACCGTTATGTTTTCAAATTCTATAGAGATATAGGGTCTAAACATAATTGGTGTCTACCCATCTTCTATCTCTTTTGTGGATGTATGAGTAGTTTGGTATTCGTATACTGAGAGGTAGCCTATACTTGTTTCGTGTTGTCTGATCAGATATCAAAAAACCATCACATGCATTGATTAAAAGCATCAACTCTAAGCGAAGTATTTAATGAAGTTAGGATCCCATGTTTCCTATTGCATAAGTATTTCGATTTAAATTCTCGTTAGTTAATTAATTCTTAGTTGGTTATTTTATTTCCTTAGTTAATTTTAGATAATCAAACCCCAATTTGTTAATTGTCTTAGCAGTGAATAAAAACCATACATTGTTGCATAGGTGCATTAACTGAATGTAATGGGAATGAACTCACTACGCCATAGATGGGCTACCGTTACATATTTTTCATGGATGTTACTTTGGACCTAATATAACATTTTGTTTTTTGTGTTACCTTAGCCACAAACGTGATGTTACCTTAGCCTTAAAGTGTTGGATGTTAGCAACATACATGATATGTTACCTTAGATCATTAATAAACTCAATTTTGAATTTTTTTAGTTAAAAAATTGTTTAATTATATAAAAATCACATTTACCTTTAAAATATTTCATTTTTAAAAAAGTAAGAGTTTACCAATTGAATGAGGTTTTTTTTCGAATATCATGGTATTTAATTGTTATTATTTTTAGCTTCTATTTATTTATTAATTATAAAATGCATATTATAAAAACAAAATCAAAAAAATCAAAAAAACAGAAAAGTAAATGTTTCCGGTGAAAAGTAAAAGTAAAAACTGGAAAAAAATAGTAAAAAAACTTTAGGGTTCCAGTGAAATGTTTGGGCGGCCTCTCTGAAATGTTTATCCTGCCTCTCTAAAATGTTTACACTTAAAAGAAAATAAATCTTACTCTCTCACTCTCTCGCGCTCTCTCTTACTCTCTATCATAAACCTCTATTCCCTAGCTAAATCTTCTCGTAAAATGTTTGGGCTTCAAATTATGCTGCTCAATTGAATATACCCCTCGGTTTGAGGCTTCAAATTGGGGCTTCTTCAATTTAGGGTTTCTTCAATTGGGGCTTTTTCGGTTTCTTTAATTGAATATACCCCTCTGTTTAATTGATTCATGTTTTGCACTTAAACTTCAACTAAGTGTTGTTTAATTTCAATTTCAGGCTTTCTCTGGTTTGGGCTTTCGATTTGGGGGTTCGATTAAGTGGATTTGGGGGTTCGATTAAGTGGATTTTGGGCTAGATTCGTAAGTATTACCTCTTTTCTCTCCTTTCTATCCTTTATCTCCTTCGATTATTTGTATGTATGCATCAATTTGCATGTATCTGTTGTCTTGTGTTAGTTTTCAATTGTTTGTATGCATATGTTTTTATGTTTATGATTTGTTTTCGATTATCTGTTTGCATGTTTCTCTCCTTTATCTTCTTCGATTATTTGTATGCATCTGTTTGTTTGTATGCATATGTTAAATTGGTATTTGGTGGTGATTACATTGTGTATCATTTTATGTACACTGTAATTTTATAACTATAAAATGCTTATAATTTTAGTAATGTTATAGATGTTTTATTAGTAGATGCTTTTTCACTGGCTGGGCTTCTCCCGTTTGGGATTTGTGTATTGTTAATTATAGATGTATACTAGTAATCCATAAATTTGACCCCTGTACTTATGTGTATGATGTTGTGTGACATTTTTTTGTTTGTTTGTCGTTTCTTATCGGGAAGCCTTGAACCTTTGAATCTGTAACATTTGTTTGTAATGTCGTTTGTTCTTTCACATTTTTTGACCCCCGTCTTTGAGGATCACTAGTTTACCTATAAGGACTAGGCTGCTTAGTACCCCTGTATCTTTGATGTTTAGGTCACTAAAATTTTACCTCCACTGGTTAGTACCTTGTAGACAGTGCACGAATGATGAGTTTCGTATATGTTACATCCTCACAGGAGTTAAATAAATCAATAAATTATAGAAAATAATCCCTAATTCCACAGAAATAAAACAATAAATTATAACTATATGTACTATTCAATAAATTATAAACAATAAATCAGGTCTAAGAAAATATAATTATTTGGCTGCCGTTATGAATGATTGCAGACCTGTAAAACTAACAGTACAGGTCCATGCCTAGTATTTGTTAAAATAAACATATTTAATATTATAGATTAAAAATTTATTGAGCCTTAGGTTAATATTATTAAAAAGGTCTAGCAATGTGTTATAATTCTTCCATTAATGAATGGAAAAATTGTAAGTTTTTTATTTCATAATCAATTAAATGTAGTTGATGACAACTGACTTTTCTGTATTTTATATTTAATCTCATATATTCATGCGGTTTTATTTGGTAGGAAAAGATTAATGATAAACTCAATGTTGGAGAGGCTGTTGTTGAACTACTTTCAGATGGAAAATCACATGGTCCAACTTGGCTATTAGGGAGATGTGTAAAGCCATCAGTAGGTTCCAGTTCTAATGCTCCAACAGACACGTACGTGCAAGATCTGACAGCCAAGATAAGGCAAAGCCTTGCTGATGAAGTTGAGGAGAAGGTGAAGCAAGTCCAAGCAGCAGTGGATGAGCTGGTGAACAAGAAGGTGAAACAGAATCTCGCATTGGCTCTTCAAAAACTAGCCGAAGCCAATTAACCCAGACATCACAGTTGATCTTGAGGATTTGTGTGCGACTGTTTCTAGTGACAAGGATGATGGTACGCCTATGACTGGTGGCAGTAGCTTCTAGTATGCCAGTATGGCATCTCTATGTTTTAACTTTATAGTATTCTGCTACTACTATTAGTACTTATGATCTGAACTAGTCTCTAGTAGTTGGTTAATTTTATGATTGTGAATTATGATGTTTTGAGTTGGAGACTTTAGTAGTAATGTAGTTGGTGGATTATGTACTAGTTGGTGGATTATGTAGTGGCTGGTGACCTGGTGTGGATTATGTAGTTGGTACTTGTTTTGGATTATAATGTGTTGGATTTGGAAATATTTATTTGGGATGCATAATATTTGTGTGCAGTGTTCTTAATTTTTTTCTGGAAAAGATGTTACCTTAGGTAATGGAAATGTTGCTATATAAAAGCTAATGCAACAAAAAAAATGTTACTCTAGGTCCAAAAATGTTGCCAACAAAAGTGGCCCAAACACGGGGGTCCACGGTGGGGCCCACGACGGGGTCCACAGTGCGGTCCATAGTGGGGCCCACAGTGGGGTCCATAGTGGGGCCCACAGTGGGGTCACAGTGGGGTCCGTGGTGGGGCCCACATTGGGGTCCATAGTGGGGCCCACTTTTTAAAAAAAAATCTAGGCCTCTAAGGTAACATTATATTAAGTTGCCATAGACCTCACTTTTTGTTGCCATAGGAAGCTAAGGTAACATGAAATTGCATGTTACCTTAGGGATCAAAAATGTTACCTTAGACACCTAAGGCAACATGCTGAGAGCTATCACCAGGAAAATGTTACCTTAGATAGTTTTTGGGCCTAAGGTAACATATAATGTACCTGCTATAACATTTTTTTATGTTACCGTAGGCTGTTTATGGTGTAGTGACTCAACTTAATTCTATATTACTTGTGACCACGTACGCTTGTGTGATTTAGTGCAAACAAGTTTTTGGCGTCGCTGCCGGGGATCATCAGTGTTTTATTTTTAGTTTATGTGCTTGTCATCAGTGGTCGTTAGAGTTCACTGACTGGGATTGTTTCTTACTAAGTTACTTTGGTTGTGTGTTTCAGGTACTTGAGCGTGTATGCGAACACGTTCTCAAACTCGAAACCAGTAGGACGTAGAATGAGTAGTAGATAAAACTGAAGAGGAACTTGAACCAGTAGTAGAGATGGGCGATGCAGCAGCAGCAGTTAAGGCTTTGAAGGACTATTCTCAGCCGAAGATCAATGACATACAATCTAGTATTATCAGACCAGCCATTACAGCTAATAACTTTGAAATCAAGCCTATCACAATTTAGATGGTACAGAATTCAGTTCAGTTTGGGGGTGCTCCTACGGAGGATCCTAATATGCACATCCGGGATTTTATTGAGATCTGCGACACCTTCAAGTTCAATGGTGTGTCGGAAGATGCTGTGAAATTGAGACTTTTCCCATTCTCTTTGAGGGATAAGGCTAAGGGTTGGTTACACTCTCTACCAGCCGATTCCATTAATACATGGAAGGATCTTGCTCAGAAGTTTCCTACTAAATTCTTCCCTTTGGCGAAACCTGCAGCAATAAGGAACGCTCTAACTCAATTTGCACAGCAATCTGGAGAATCTTTGTGTGAGGCTTGGGAACGTTACAAGGAGATGCTTTGAAAGTGTCCTCATCATGGTATGCCTGACTGGTTGGTAATTAATGGGTTCTATAATGGTATGGGAGCACAGTCTAGACCTTTGCTAGATGCAGCATCAGGTGGAGCTTTGTGGGCCAAGAGCTACGAGGAAGCTTATGATCTAATTGAGATGATGGCTGCTAATGAATATCAGAATCCAACTCAGAGACTTTTTCAAGGCAAAGTAGCAGGAATTCTTGAAGTTGATGCAGCTTCAGCTATTGCAGCTCAATTGAAGGCTCTAACTATGAAGGTGGATTCCCTGGCTAACTATGGAATACAGCAGGTGGCTAGTGAGTGTGAGCTGTGTGCGGGCGCACATGAGATGAATCAGTGTGCTATCTCTTTTGAATCTGCACAGTTTGTGAGCAATTTTCAGCGACCTTCGCAACCAGCTCCAGCCACCTATCATCCGAATAACCGAAATCATCCTAATTTCAGCTTGAGCAACAATTAAGGTGCTCAACAACCACAACAGCCTTATCAGCAGTTTTAAGGTCAGCAAGCGAGGCCGTTCAATCAAGTCTATCAGCAGCAGTATGCTCCAAGGCAACCATATCAACCTCTGGGATTTCAGCAACAGCCTCATGCAAGTGCGGGGCAATATTATTCTAAAAAATCTGAATTGGAAGAGTTGAGGATGATGTGCAAGAGTCAAGCGGTCTCTATCGAAATCTTGGAAAGTCAAATTGGTTAAATTGTTAATGCCTTGTTGAATAGGCCACAAGGAACTCTTCCTAGTGACACAGAGGTTAATCCAGGCAAGAGGGAAGTCCATGAGCAGGTGAAGGCAGTGACTTTGAGATCCGGGAAGGTTACAACCGAGCAAAATTCAGCAGCTATGGAAGATGAAGAAGTGCAGAATCAGCGGGTTGAAAAATTAGCAAGACCAGAAATTGAAAAATCTGACTTGGTGGCTGATCAGCTAGATGGTGAAGTGGATAAGAGCAAGAAACCTGTTGATAAAGCTACTCCTAAGCAGTCTACAGAGTGCAGTGCTATTCTGCAGCAAAAGTTGCCACCGTTGCTTTGACGGAAGAGTGCAGTGCTATTCTGCAACAAAAGTTGCCTCCTAAACTTAAAGATCCAGGAAGTTTCACCATCCCATGCACTATTGGCAACTTATCTTTCGATAAGTGTTTGTGTGACTTGGGAGCTAGTATCAATCTAATGCCTTTGTCTATCTTTTTGTAACTTGGTCTACCTGATCCGAAACCTACAAATATCTCATTACAGTTGGCTGATCGGTCGATTACATATCCTAGAGGTATAGTGGAGGATGTCTTGGTAAAGGTGGATGAGTTTATCTTACCTGCTGACTTTGTCATTCTAGACTTTGAGGAAGATAAGAAGATTCTCATCATCTTGGGAAGGCCATTCCTAGCTACCGGCCGAACTTTGATTGATGTGTAGAAAGGGGAACTAACTATGCGAGTGCAAGATGATAAGGCCACCTTTAATGTGTTTGCTCCTAAAAAGATTTCAATTGATCCAGAAGTGTACTTTTCTCTGGAATCCTTTGCATTGTCTTCCCAAGAAGAAAAAGTTGATTTGAAATTGGATGTGGTGCCTAGTGTTCCAAATTTTTCAAAGAATTCTGAGTCAGTTAAGATACTCGAGGAAATTGATGTTTTCAAACCTTCCATACAAGATCTCTCGAATGTAAAGCTCAGAAAACTTTCACCGCATTTTAGGTATGTCCTTTTGAATGATGAGTTAGTGATTTTTGAAGAAGGGCATGACAATGTGTTAAGAAGGTGGACAGTTGATGATGAGGTAGAAGAATGTTTTGTTCAGTCGGTTGAGAGGGATAAATACCTTAGAGGTGTGAGGAAGAAAAAGAAGGCGAAGAAGTCAACGGGTGGAAAAATTAAGGTGAAGAGTGAAAGAAAAGTTGTGTTGGGAGTAAGCAATCAAGATGTCAACGTTCGTATGAATGGTCTGTCTATTGAGGACGGTTCAGTTATTCTCTTAAAACCGCCATGAAGTGAGGAAGCAACGTCCGGCTAAATGACGTCAATGACAGCGCTTCGTGGGAGGCAACCCACGCTTTCCGGCATTTTGTCTAGGTATCTCTACTATCCCTTGTATTACCTTCTATTCAATTGGGACATTGAATATTCTAAGTTTGGGGGTGGTTTGGGGATAAATAGTGTGTAGTAGTTATTGTGTGTCATTGTGTTCATATAGATATCATATTATGCATATTAGTAGTAATTCATGCATGTTCGTTCGTATTATTTATGTTTGTTTCATATAGGACATTTTGTTATTTTGTTTTTATATCATGTGAGTCCATTCTAGTTGCATTTGCATAGCATGCATATTTCATGATTCCTTAGAATGAGCTAATTCTGATTGGTAGGTAGATGTCTAATTGAGTGTGGTAATGATGAGTGGATGGTTGATTTATAGTTCCTATGAAATTGACTTGCATGTTTCAGAAACAAAATCTTTACACAGTCTCATCGTTCGCTTTTGGGCTAGGTTGAGGTCATGCTTGTTTGGTTGTTTTGAGATTTAATCACTTGTTTATATTTAGAATTTTCGTTATTCCCTTGATGACGTAGGAGTACTTAAGTCTAAGTTTGGGGGAAGACAGGGATTTCATGCTAGTTGTAAATATTTGTCAATAATGGCTAGGCGTCAAATGGCTAGTAGCCGGCTCATATTTATATGAGTAGTCTAGGGTTGGAATTTAGAATTCTCATTCCAGATTGCATGTATGAAAAAAGAAGAAGTTGTTGTGTGAATGTTTAAATGTAGAATTAACCAGGGTGAGCTCTTTAATACTCGAGCAATTAAGTTCTAGGGGACTTTGTGCCTAGTGACTTAAGGCTTTTATAGTCTGGGATCCACTAACCTAACGCTCGCTACATGGGTATTATTGTATAAGCCTTTCGGGGTCTCATCCATTGCATAGTTAAATAAGCATGCGTTATTGTATATAGTATTATGAGTCGTAGTGGTTAGTAATAAAGCATGAATTCCTGTCTAACTCGAATAAAGATGGAGGTGTTTCTAAGTTATGAAGTGTTTATAATCTATTCTATTTATAAACATGTGATTGTTTTGGCGAAGAATATGTATGATTTTGATCTAGTGTTAGGAGTATATCTGATGAGCATCGCACACACGCACGTTTCTGTTCATGCATTGTTAGTATACGGGGACTTAGTCGAGCTCTATTTGGATTTAGTTGCATTCTTTTAGATATTTGCTTGTTATTTGGTTTTGGTCAGTTCGAGAGGATTGTTGCATTTTCATATTAGTTGCATTCATGCATTGCATTGTTTTTGCATTGTTTAGTTAGATGGATTTTGTGGGTACATTCACTATAGGCCCTCACGAGACCTTACTCGTCCACTAGGGCTACCTAGGGGTTTAAAGGGCTTGTTGCATATGCTAAATGTAACCGTGATCACCTACGGA
Source organism: Kitagawia praeruptora (assembly GCA_037693485.1). Lineage (NCBI taxonomy): Eukaryota > Viridiplantae > Streptophyta > Magnoliopsida > Apiales > Apiaceae > Kitagawia > Kitagawia praeruptora. The sequence goes on along the minus strand of CM075351.1, from coordinate 135,471,232 downwards.
AGTGGTACTAGTTAGTTGTATATAGTTATGTCTGTTTATGCTTGAGGACAAGCATCAGTTTAAGTTTGGGGGTGTGATAAGTGGATTTATATCCACCTGGATCGCTTCATTTTGGCTTAAATTGATCGCTTTGATCTCAAGAATTTATGTGTTTTAATGTGTTTTTGTGAGAACTGTGCAGGATATCTTTCTTAAGGTCGAAATGAACTTTTCCTGGATTGAATGGTGTTTTTAAGCTCAGATGTGCATTAGTGTGAAGTTGCGGAAGAAACGGGATGAAAAACAGCAAAAGCAGAAAAAAACAGTCTCAAGAGCAGAAGGGTGAGCGCGGCCGCGCTTGGATTACACTGTTTTGGCCCGCGGGCACGCGTGAATTGTTACTGAGCATAAGTGGAGCGCGGGCGCGCCTGTTTTATGCTAAGGTGGCGCGCGGCTGCGCCTGTTGCCACCAGGGAATTCCAGAAACTGCAGAAATTCAACTTTGGCAAGGAAATTGCCACAATTCCTACTTCTAATAAGTATGGTAATTGCCCTGGGCAGCTAGTACTTTCCAGAATCAGTCCTACGCATGAAAATTGTAATTCTTATCTCATTCAAGAACGGAAATTTCCAATCTTATATTCCAACTCTAAAACGGCAATTTCTTGGTGGATAGGCAAATTGGGGCTATAAATACACATCTTGGAGGACATAAAAAGACACACCATAACACCAGAGATCAGATTCACATACATTCATCCGTCTTTTGAAGCACGAGATCGAGAAGCCAAGGCGAGGATCGTGACGACAAGAAGATCTAGACATAGTTTTCTTGTATTCCTTTATTATGTGTATCTTTTGGATGCTTGTTTCATACTCGGATTTGTTCTCTAAACCTTGTTACCTTGTTGATTTATTCATCTTTGCTATCTTGTTTATTAGCATGCTTTCATTAAATCCCATGACGATGAGTAATTCGATTATGAACTAATCGTTATCATTGGATTCTAACGGATTTATCTATGTAGTTTAGTAGTTTGTTTGCTTTAAAGATTTGTGTGTTATAAATTCTTGATATCCTTGTATGGTTGTGTTTATTCTTCTTGGATGCGTAGCTAATATCTAAGTTGTTTGTTAATCTCTTGTGAAGCGAGAGTGGATCTTGAGATTTAGAACTTGCCATGCTAGCATAGGGTAAGTTGATGTATGTTTGACATCATGATTTGTAGCGTAAATAGAGATATATTATGCTGCCCTATGTGATCAATATGGATAACTCGTGCTTCAATCGTTATGTTTTCAAATTCAATAGAGATATAGGGTCTAAACATACTATCTCTTTTGTGGATGTATGAGTAGTTTGGTATTCGTATACTGAGAGGTAGCCTATACTTGTTTCGTGTTGTCTGATCAGATATCAAAAAACCATCACATGCATTGATTAAAGGCATCAACTCTAAGCGAAGTATTTAATGAAGTTAGGATCCAATGTAACCTATTGCATAAGTAATTTGATTTAAATTCTCGTTAGTTAATTAATTCTTAGTTGGTTAATTTATTTCCTTAGTTAATTTTAGATAATCAAACCCCAATTTGTTAATTGTCTTAGCAATGAATAAAAACCATACATTGTTGCATAGGTGCATTAACTGAATTGAAACCTAAACCAGATCTCTGTGGGAACGAACTCAACTTAATTCTATATTACTTGTGACCACGTACGCTTGCGTGATTTAGTGCAAACACTAACCTCCCATGGAACATTGGAATATCCACCCGAATCTTGTAATCGTTATGAGGTTGGTCATTTATTAAATTTTCAAATCCAGTTTGTTCCTCCTCCGACTCCCCACCATCAGAATCATAAATTTTGGTTTCTCTTCCTACCCTCCATGTTTGATGAAGATTACGATTTTGGTTGTTATTCTTATTGTTTTGATTATTGAGTACTTGTTGAAACATCATTTGTAATCTTGCTATAGACTGCCTCAACTCTTCAATTGCCCGTGTGTTAGCAGCCTCACGATCACCATCATTAGAACCTCCGGTTGAGAACCTCCGGTTGAGCCTCTCCCGATCATCGTAGAACGAGGTAAAATCCTTGCTCTAATGCCACTTGATGCAAAACGAAAGACTAGGATCAACAAATGTTAATCCTTAAAAATAAAATCGAACCCGCAAACGCGAATTCAATTGATAAACTCTGGAATCCAGAAAAGATGAGAAAACTCTCAAGGGTTTTTTAATTCAGTCAAAGATAATAGCCTGTACAATACGGTAATGTTTTTATATGTAGGGATATAAAACCCTTAAAGAAAAAGAAATAAAAACAAATCCAAATTTAAATAAAATATTTATTATAAAGCAGCATGATCATGCAGTATTGAGCATGTCTATGCTTTATTTTTGCTTTCCACGGCCAAATTTCCATGATTTAGTATCATCATGCAGCCCGTCAATATGGTCGTGCAAATCTTGCAGAAATCCTTCGTTTGCTCCAGTTATTCTAGCATGATCGCGCAGTTCTCAACATGATCATGTCGTCGACCTTCCTTACTTCCTTGCAAGCTTTTTCATATCAAATTTTTCTTCAAAATTCCGGGCCTCTTGTTCTACATCAATTCTTTTTATCTACCTTGTACAACTTGGAGCTCTATCACTGGTGTTTCATTTTTTTCAAATCACCATGCATCTCCCTGTGGTTTGCACCTGCTCAATTTAGCTAGGAATATCTCAGCTTGCTTATGTGGCTCTGCCCACAAGTAGAACATGGGTAGAGACTTAGAGTCTTGCAGTTGTTAACTTAAAGGACTTGAACATACAAAAGCTTAAATTTGATTAATGTACTTGTCAAGCGACTTCCCTTCTTGCTTTTTGTTTTTGGATAAGTTACTAACACTTTGTTGATGATGAAAATGAAATCCCGGGATATATAAATCCCTGCATTCAGAAATACAAAGTAAGTGTTTGTGAAAGAAAGCGCAAATGAAAAACTTTGAAATGTAATCACTTAAGGTGAAATAAATTTGACTTGAATGAGATCAAGTACATTTTCAGGGTCAATAAATAACCCAACAGAGACAAGGAAAAATAAAACTGATGCTATTTTTGTTGAGTTTATATTATACTGCATGAATAATCTACACCCAATTTGCTAGTTTACTGGGTAGCACGGGTGCGGCTCCAAGGTACCGCACCGCGCACCGGGTGCGGAGGGGTGCGCCTGGGTGCGTACCGAGTGCACCACATGGCGTGTCCTCGTATTTTTCAGCGGGGATTCATGGGGATACGGGAGGGGTAGTTTGTAATTTTTTGGTCAATTCCGTAGCGGGCGTCGTTCCCTCTGTTGTCGCCCACTGGCCGGCTCCATCTCCGATAAGCACTCTTCTTTCTTCCTCCCCTCTAAATAGGCATGGATTTAGAAGAATTTGTATATATATGTATCGATTTGTTCGCTTCTTTCTTCTTCAGTTTATTCAACGTAAGTATATATGGCTTGTATGTATATATGATATATATGATGATGTGTTTGTACTCTGTACCGTGTGTGCACGTAGATAAGAGTCATAAGACCTCATTTCACATAAATGTTTGACTTTTTCTTAGACTTCTTTTTGACCTCTGATTTTTCAGCAATTAAAGTTAATAAAATTAATATTGTTATGTACGAAAATATATGGATGACTTTTTGGTTTCTTAGCCCTTTAACTCCCTGACACTTTATTTCTCCCAACCTTTGGCTTTTCATTGCCAAGGTAACATATGTTCGTAAATCCTATAAAAGACATGTATGTACTTACTTTTGAGAGATAGAAAACATAATGAAATCTTTAGTTCTTGCTCTTCTAAATACTCTTTAGTCTATAATATATTGTTCCATATTACGTTATCAGCACGATAGCCTAAAAGTATAAAAATCAGTATTATTCTAGTAAAGTTATTCCGGAAGAAAACTATTGAAGGTGGTGGCATTATTTAAAATCCAAGATCGGGTTGGAGGATAATAGAAACTTTTGTTACTCCGGTTAAAAGTCCATAAGAGCTCTTCTTCATCCATCACATAGGTACATTAATAACACTTTACAATTTTGTCTCTTTTTTTTTCTAATGTGTTTAAAATTAGTTACTCTCTTTTTCTTCATTTTATTTTGATTTTATGTTATAGAAGGGAATGAGTTGTGAATAACACTTTTATACGTGGTACAAAAACTCAAGTTATGCTTACACAAAATCTCTCTATGGTTATGTAATTTCACGCCTTCTTTATTTAATGTTCTTTTGTTAACTTTGATTCCACACATGGTTATTGGCCTCTGTGGTTAGTCTAATGATTTCGTCTGGCTTAATACTTTGCCATGTAACTTCCTTAATAATGCATGTATATTGTACCAACTAAATGTACAGCAGCACTGTTATATATACGTGGTAATTATTTTACTCTTATTTCTTTCGTTCATTTAAACAACTTTTATACATAGCTTTTTTTTGTCACCTAGGATTAATATTAAAAGGTCTATATATCTTTCTATTTATGAATATATTGTTTGAGGTTTGGATTGACATGTAATAAAGTATTATTTCCTATATGTTGGTAAGTCTTATAATATATATTTTCTTAGATTATTAAGTAAAAGAAATTCTTTATATGCCAAAGATGAATTACATGACTCTTGTGTTTCTTTTTGTTAGAATTCAATTGGGTATATTTAAATAATAATAAATAAAAGGAACACCCAATTTTTAAGTGCAAAATTGATATCTCTCTTCTATGCTTCTATTTCACGTGGTCATGAAAACTTGACATGCATGTTTTTATTGTACATATTGCAACATGCATGTTTTTATTATACATGTTGCTAAAACCTTTTCTCTTGTAGAATTACTTTAATATGATCTTGGTTATGATAATTTATGGTGATAGTAAAATGGATTAAAAAAAAAGGGAAAATAATTATGTCTTTATATATTCGTGATAGTGTTAATTTGCACATCTTTATATGATTAATTTATAAATTGCAATTAGTACTGTATTTTGTTTATTTAGTAGTGACAATTTCAAATCTTACCAAGCTTGAGTTTAATGCGCTTGATGTCACCGGCAAAAATTACTTGACATGGATTCTTGATGTTGAAATCCATCTTAGTGCTATGGGTCTTGGTGACACCATAAAAGAGGGAAATAAAACCTCCGAGCAAGATAAGGCAAAGGCTATGATATTCCTCCGCCACCACCTTGATGAGGGATTGAAAACAGAATACTTAATTGTGAAAGATCCCTCAACTCTTTGGAACAATCTGAAAGAAAGATATGACCACCAGAAAACTATCATACTTCCTAAGGCTCGCTATGATTGGTTACACTTGCGCTTACAAGATTTTAAAAGTGTAAGCGAGTATAATTATGCAATGTTTAAGATTACTTCACAATTGAAATTATGTGGTGAAAATATCTCTGATAATGATATGTTGGAAAAAACCTACTCCACTTTCCATGTCAATAATATGCTCCTGCAGCAGCAATATCGCGAAAGGGGATACACAAAATATTCTGAACTTATATCAGTTTTGCTCCTTGCCGAGCAAAACAATGAACTCTTGCTAAAAAATCACCAAGCACGTCCAACTGGTTCAACACCATTCCCTGAAGCGAATGTTGTGACTAGTAATGAATATGGACAAAATAATCAATTTGGACGTGGGCGTGGGCATGGACGTGGGCGTGGTTTTGGACGTGGTCGAGGCCATGATCACCAGAAATTCTCAAATTTTAAGAAACCTCACCACCAGAAGTGGACAAAAAATGAGGAAAAGCCCAAGGGAAATGTGATGGATAAAAGGGTTGAAAGCACTTGTCATCGTTGTGGAATGAAAGTTCATTGGAGTCGTACCTGTCGTACCTCCAAGCACCTTGTTGATCTTTATCAAGCTTCTTTGAAGAGTGTGGAGACTAACTTTACTGAACAAAGTGATCCTTTGGGCATTGCCCACCTTGAAGCACACCTTGAAGGAAGAAGTCAAATTAAAACAACCAGCTCTACTCATATGGAAGTGGCTGACTTCTTTGAAGATGGCAATATGGATGTGGTCAAATTTGGTGGTGATGATGCCAATATTAATTAAATAATAAGTTATTTTCTTCTTGTTAAGTTATGTTTGAACTCTGGATATTTATGTTTGTACCATAAGGTTTTATGTTTGAACTTTATATGTTGCTTATCCTATCATCAAAAGAAATGTTAATTATATTTCTAATTAATGTGTTATTTATTTTTGTGAAGAAATATGGCCAGCAGCCTCTCTTTATGCGTTATAAATGGTGATGAATCACTTTGCTTAGCGGATAGTGCAACAACACACACAATATTGAAAAATCAAAAATACTTTTCGCATCTAACTCTAGCTAAAGCTAATGTTAACACTATATCTGGTGCATCAGATCTTATTGAGGGCTCCGGAAGAGCAAATATAATGTTACCTAATGGTACACAGTTTAGCATCGATGATGCAATGTTTTCCACCAGGTCACAAAGAAACCTTTTGAGTTTCAAAGATATACGTAAAAATGGTTATCACATTGAGACAATAAATGAAAATGATGAAGAATTTTTATATACACTAGTACAAAACTGACCTTATACGTCGGTCAAATTGACCTTTTACGTCGGTTAAAAGCCGACGTATACAAAGGCGACGTATAGAGTATGAGCCTTATACGTCGGTTGAAAAAGTCGACGTATATTGTATCCTTTTACGTCAGTTGTTCTAAACAACCGACGTATAAGGTCCAAAAAATTAAAAAAAAATAAGAACATTTAATTAATAACCGACGTATATTGTTATCCTTTTACGTCAGTTCTTCTAAACAACCGACGTATAAGGTCTAAAAAATTAAAAAAATATATATATTATTTTTCTGTACAATAATTCCCAGAATCAACAAAACAATAATTCAATCAAACAAAAAAATTATTTTTGTTTCAACCGAACATGACAATTCCACCACTCCTTTCCTTTCTTCACCACCCAATAGCCTCCTCCGTTCGCCCCTTTCCACTGCCGCCGGATTCAACACCAAACCCTCCTTCACTGCTACCTCTTCAATTCAACCACCGTTATCCCTTCTCCAACAGCCTTCATTCCACCCCATTTCCTTCAATTCACTCATCCACTCTACACCTCTTTATCACCACCGCAGCCCTTCCTCTTTCACCATCAGCCACCGTCCTCTATTCACCTCCTCTTCCACCCGCCAACATCCCACCTCCATATTCCCCACACAACAGCCTCTGTTGCAAACCTCTCCCACCCATCTCTCTTCACCTCCGCATCACACCGACCACTGCCCCTGCTTCAACAACCAACCCACCTCACCATTGCTCCCTCGCCCTCCAACAATACTCCTTTATCCTATGTTCATACCGCTTGTAAATCACTGGTCCAGTCATCCCCACAGCCGTCCCTGCAATAAAAACACCGTAATTAAGAACCAAGTCGTCAAAACAAAAAAGCCAATCGATATAGACATATATGATTACCAATATAAAGAACATAATACCCGAGAGAGATAGCCGGATAGAGAGAGACGTGAGCAGAGAGAGAGGGAAAGAGAGATGCGAGTAGAGAGAGAGAAAGATGGGAGCGAAGAGATGGAGAGGAGAAAAGAAAGAGCGAGAGATTGAGATTGAGGTCGAGAGATTGATAGAGATTACGGTGAGAGATAGAGAGGATAGAGATTGATTTTAAAAAATGAAAATGAGTAAAAAGAGTTAAAGTGAAAACAAATTAAAAAGAGTTAAAATGAAAACAAAATGAACGGTCGAGATCGTTTCTTGTTAATTCATCCAACGGTCGAGATCTTGTTAAAGAAGCACAATCCGTGTGCTCCAAAATGGTCCAATAATAATGTGACAAGTGGCGACACAGACCCACTTCTAATTTTTTTAAAGGTTTTATACGTCGGTTATATTAAGTGCGACGTATATAGTCTCATTATATACGTCGCTTTTGAAGGGTTTTTATGCATATACGGAAGCGTAAAACACAAATTTAATCATATATATCGCATATATATACATACGATTCATGGATAAAAGATGAGATTCGTAATCTAACCTTTAAAACTGATGATAGATGATGTAAATAACCTCCTAGCAGTTGCTCCTCAGTATGTGAAGCACTCCACAAGTATCCACCAAGAAACAGATCTCGTTGAAGGAGAAAAAGGGTTGAGAGAAAAATAGGGTTTGCCTCGGTTAAACTTACGTAAAAAGTGTCAAGACTAATAGGGTTTATCACATTATATTTATAGGCAAATCACAACTGATATTTTTCCCATAAATATTAACCCTATTAATTAATTAATCTAATTAATCAATTAATTAATAATTAAAACTCTTTTAATCATTAATTCTTTTTCTAAACTCTTTAGAAAATAATTTTCTCTCTTGATTTAATTTCTTAAATTAAATCCTTAATTAATAATATTAAGAACTCTTCTTAATTAATTTATAATCAATTAAATCTTATTTAATCAATTATAAAATTGCTAATAAATTATTTATTTCATAAATAAATAATTAATAGCCATTATTAATTAATTCCTCCATCAATAAATCAGTCTCTTTTATTGTGTGACCCTGTAGGTTCAACATTAAGCCGGTAGTAGAAATAAATAACAATAAAACTATTTTATTATTATTTATATGAATTCTTCTAATTCATTAAATATAATTAATTAAATAATTAATCATATTTATTCTACATCGTGAGGGATACTTCTCAGCATATCGCGACTATCCGGATAATATGAATTCACTGCTTAGAATATCTAGAACCTAGTCAGTGAATGGTTCTCGTACAATTAATTCCTTCTGCCCTACAATGTCCCGATTAAATACAAGGCATGGATCTTGTGTCAAGCCTATTTAATTTAATCATATGATTTTCCTATTTATTATGCATAGTTCCTTTTAATGCAAATTAGAAACTTCTTTCTAATTTCATTCACTCTGGCCAGAGATTCCTGAACTAGCATAAGTGGAATAACATAGGACATTCTCTTCCTTCACTGGAAGGGGCAGATCCTCTATTGATCAATCACTATCTTCGTGTACAAATTCCTATGCCCAGAAGAGCCCTAATTAATGTCTCTTGAGACTAAGAACTAAACCAAAGCATAGTTCAATGTACACAAGATTAATATGATTACCTCAAGTCGAAGGACACTTGTACAACCATCACTATATGAACAACTACTGACACGTGAGTGAACTCCATTAGTTGTTCAACTATTCGAGTCATGTTCAGTGAACTTATTCTCTAATAAGCACCTACATACTAGCTATAGTGTCACCACACAAATGCCTATGAGAACAGGCATCCTACATATAGAAGCAAGCATAGTATGTACCGATCTTTACGGATTAACTAACTACCAATTTAGTTATCCTACGACCAGGAACAATTTAAGTTTAGAGTTATCATCTTCTAGATCTCATTATTATAATCTCATTATAATTCTAGAAGCTTTACCCTAAACTATGGAACATCTAATTTAAAACACTTTAAATAGAAAAAGCCCGTAATAAAACAAACAAGTCTTTTATTAATATAAATGAAATTAAGTAGATTACATAAAAGTTCTTCCTAACTCATCATACATGATTGGTTTAGGACACTTTCACTTTCAATCTCCCACTTGTACTAAAGCCAATCACTCTGGTATCTAATACCCATCTTCTCTTTATGACGATCAAAGTGATTTTGAGAAAGAGGCTTTGTTAACGGGTCTGCTATGTTGTTATGTGTGTCGACTCTTTCGACTTTTACATCTCCTCTTTCAACAATCTCCCTAATTAGATGAAAGCGCCGCAGGACATGCTTGGAACTCTTGTGAGATCTTGGTTCCTTAGCTTGTGCTATTGCCGCATTGTTGTCACAGTACAACACTATGGGCTCCTCTATGCTAGGAACTACTCCTAACTCAGAAACAAATTTCTTCATCCAAACAGCTTCTTTTGCAGCCTCACTTGCAGCTATATACTCTGCTTCCGCTGTGGAGTCAGCCGTTGTGGGCTGTTTGGAACTCTTCCAACTTACAGCTCCACCATTCAGAGTAAATACATACCCTGACATGGATTTACTATCATCACTTTCTGATTGAAAACTAGAGTCGGTATAACCCTCTATTTTCAACTCAGACCCACCATAAACAAGAAAAATATCCATAGTCTTTCTCAAGTACTTAAGAATGTTCTTCACTGCTTTCCAGTGTTCTTCACCAGGATTGGACTGAAATCTGCTTGTCACACTAAGTGAGTGAGCAACATCAGGCCGAGTACATAACATCGCGTACATGATAGATCCTATTGCAGAAGCATAAGGAATCTTACTCATACGCTCTCTCTCCTCATATGTCTTTGGAGACATTTTCTTGGAAAGAGAAATTCCATGGCTCATCGGAATGAGACCTCTTTTGGAATTTTCCATGCTAAACCTCTTTAGCAATTTTTCGATGTATGTACTTTGGGTCAGGCCTAACATTCTCTTCGATCTATCTCTATAGATCTTCATTCCAAGAATGTAAGAAGCCTCTCCCAAGTCCTTCATGGTGAAGTTCTTTGATAGCCACACTTTGACTGATTGTAACAACGGTATATCATTTCCTATAAGAAGTATGTCATCCACATACAAAATAAGAAATGCCACCGCGCTCCCACTAGCCTTCTTGTAGATGCATGGTTCATCCATGTTTTTGATAAAATCAAACTCTTTGATTATCTCATCAAAACGGAAGTTCCATGTACGAGAAGCTTGCCTCAATCCATAAATGGATCTTTGTAGTTTACAAACTAGATGTTCCTTTCCTTTAGAAACGAAACCCTCTGGTTGTGTCATATACACATCCTCTTCAAGTTTCCCATTGAGGAAGGCCGTCTTTACGTCCATTTGCCAGATCTCGTAGTCATAGTAAGCCGCAATAGCAAGCAAAATCCGAATGGATTTGAGCAAGGCTACAGGCGAAAAAGTTTCATCAAAGTCAATCCCTTGTCTTTGTTTAAATCCTTTTGCCACAAGCCTGGCCTTATAGGTCTCCACCTGGCCATCTGCTCCAATCTTTCTTTTATATACCCACTTACACTCAATAGGCTTTACACCTTTAGGTGCCTCAACCAAAGTCCACACTTGGTTGGTATACATAGATTCCATTTCGGATTTCATGGCACTCTGCCATTTCTCTGAGTCTTCACAACTCATAGCCTCGTTGTAGGTCAAAGGATCTTCATCATCAACGAGCGTCAACTCATTGTCATTCTCAATGACAAGGCCATAATACCTCTCAGGTTGGCGAGACACTCTATTTGACCTACGCACAGGCTGTTCTACAGAAGGTTGTTCTTTCTGAACAGGTACTTCCTCGTGAACCGTAGTAGTTTGTGCTTCTTGAACTTCATCAAGTTCAATTTTGCTTCCACTGTTCCCTTCAAGGATAAACTGTTTCTCCAAAAAGGTCGCATGTCTAGCAACAAACACCCTTTGATCGGTGTAGAAGTAATACCCAAAAGTTTCTTTAGGATATCCCACAAAACTACATTTTACGGATCTAGATTCCAGCTTTTCAGGTTCAAGCTTTTTGACATAAGCTGGACATCCCCAAATCTTAACATGTTTAAGACTTGGTTTCTTTCCTTTCCATATCTCATATGGAGTTGTAGGAACTGATTTGGAAGGTACCTTGTTTAGTAAATATGCTGAAGTTTGTAAGGCATAACCCCAAAGGTATACTGGAAGATCGGTATAGCTCATCATGGACCGAACCATGTCCAACAAAGTTCGGTTCCTCCTTTCAGACACTCCATTCAATTGTGGAGTTGCTGGAGGTGTCCATTGAGACAGTATACCATTATCTTTGAGATAATTCAAAAACTCTCCACTTAAGTATTCACCTCCTCGATCTGATCGAAGAACTTTAATACTCCTTTTGGTTTGTTTTTCTACTTCATTTCTATACTCTTTGAACTTTTCAAAAGCTTCGGACTTGTATTTCATTAAATACACATGTCCAAATCTGGATTGATCATCCGTGAAAGTAATGAAGTATGAAAATCCTCCCATGGCTTGTGTTGACATTGGTCCACATACATCTGTGTGTACCAACCCTAACATTTCTGCAGCTCTCTCTCCATGTCCAGTAAATGGAGATTTGGTCATCTTACCCATGAGACAAGATTCGCATACCGGATATGATTCAAAATCAAAAGGTTCAAGTAACCCATCCTTATGCAATGAACGTAATCTTTTCTCACTAATATGACCTAGCCTACAGTGCCATAAATAAGTTGGATTTTCATCATCTCTTTTTCTTTTATTAGTTTGTTCAATTGCAAGTAAATTATTATCTAAGTCACATACATATAAACCATTATTTAAAGTACCACAACCATAAAGAACATTATCTCTAAGAATAGAACATTCATTATTCTTAATAATAAATGAAAAACCATCCAAATCCAACATAGGAATAGAAACAATATTCCTCACAATTGAGGGAACGTAATAACATTTATTCAAAATAATAGTCTTGCCCGTAGGCATATGTAAGCTAAATGATCCTACAGCTATGGCTGCAACTCTTGCTCCATTGCCCATTCGTAGAATCACTTCATCTTCATCAAGAGTCCTACTTCCCCTTAGTCCCTGCAATGAATTGCAAATATGAGAACCACAGGCGGTATCTAATACCCAAGTAGAATTTTGACTTAGTGACAAATTCACTTCGATCATAAACATACCTGAAACAGAAGCGGTAGTCTCACTAGCCTTCTTCTTTTTCACCTCTGCAAGGTAAGACTTGCAGTTCCTCTTCCAGTGACCCACCTTGTTACAGTGGAAGCAAACAGCTTTGCTTTTGGGGTCTTCTTTAGCCTTTCCAGGATTAGGCTTCTCACCACCCTTCTTCTTCTTGGGAAAGGTCCTCTTCCTTTTCTTGGAAGTAGAGCCTTCTCCAATAAGAAGAACAGAACTCTTCTTCGAAGGAAAATTCGACTCAGCAGTTTTCAACATGTTATGAAGTTCAGCCAAGCTAACATTCATCTTATTCATGTGGAAGTTCACAACAAACTGCGAGAACGAATCTGGAAGCGATTGCAAGACCAAGTCTTGGCATAGCTCCCCATCCATGACAAAACCAAGTTGCCCCAAACGTTCAATCAAATTGATCATCTTGAGCACATGGTCATTCACAGATGTCCCTTCTGCCATCTTACAACGGAACAACTCTTTTGATATCTCATATCGAGCTGTCCTCCCCTCTACATCATACAACTCTTGTAGATGTACTAGTATAGTGTAAGCATCCATTTTCTCATGTTGCCTCTGAAGCTCAGGGTTCATAGATGCCAACATTACACATTGGGCAACATTTGCCTCATCCATCCAAGTACGATAGACATGATGCTCATCACATGGTGCATCATCAGTAGGGGTCTTAGGCAATGGTGAGTCAAGCACATAATCCAACTTCTCTGACTTGAGAACAATTCTCAAGTTTCGAAGCCAATCAGCAAAGTTTGGACCAGTCAACTTGTTAGCATCAAGAATGCTACGGAGTGATAGTGCAGAAGACATGATATATATAGTATCTGAAATGTAAACACATAACAACATAAGCATATAAATAATTTCATTATTAATTACACCAAATGAATCGGGTCTTTATTCCTTGGTGGCTCCCACTATTCTATCTAAGTTATACAACCCTCTATATGTATAACTAGCATTCATAATGCCAGTGAGAATAAGGATCCTACTTTCCATTACATCACCTCGGCTGTGGCACGAAACGCAATGCAATGTTCCATAGGCAAACAACTCTTGTCAATTACATCTCATGTTATTCCTTAAAATCCTTTAGCCTCTTGATTTATTGAGTATCGGCTGTGGCACGACTCACTCAATATTCTAAGTCAAGTCAAACCCAACATCTTGTACAATTAAATTAGAATTCCAATAGCCCACGGCTGTAGCACGTAACGACCATTAGATTCCAATTTATTGTACACATCTCTATGTAATAGCAAGTATTTCTTACTTCGAAATCAAAGCCCTCGGCTGTAGCACGAAACGACAATGATTCAAAATAATAGATACTTTCTACCATGTTGGAAGGCTATGACCGACACAAGCCCGTTGTGTCATTGGCCAATTACTACTTGATATTATTCAATTTTAGAGGGATTATATTATGTTACAATCATAATCATATTATAAAGAGATTCTTCCTTTTAAATTAAATATTTCAAATCAATAATCGATAATTGGATGATTCCCAGATCGGGGGGAGCATTGTCAAGAGGCGTCACTTAATACCCCTTTCTTACAGATCGAAATCCATTTTTGACAGAATCATCCTTTCTCTCAATATTGAAAATTCATATTTAATTACGTGTTTCACAAACACAAGAATCTCATGATTGTATTCATAATATTAATATTAAACTTGTGAAACAATTTCACAAATCCTTAATAGTCTAAACTACGCCTTATGTTGATTTAAGTTCACCTAAATCTATCATCGCATGGTAAACATGGGCATATATCACATATATAAACATAAAGGAACATAAAGGTAGGCATGTTATAACATATAACACAATTATATACATCTCCATGTATCATAAATTGCATTAATAAACAATTAAACATTTAATAACATGTTTTAAAACACTTTTGAAGCAATAAATAATTTAAAACTATTTTTATAAAAAAATTTGACCATACCATTAGATCCGTCTCGAAAAAACGAATCCAACGATATATTGCACGACCGAAATGGAGTCTCCAAGCTCCCAGAAAAGGTAAAAGAAGAAAACGGCCACAGGACTGACTTGTAGCGCATTCAACAGAGGCGTTAAAGGTCTGTAACGCAATCGACCGACGCGTTACAAGGCTGTCACGTATTCAACAGATGCGTTACTGCCCTCCAGCCCTTGCTGACGTCACTCTGACGTCATGTGATGACAGACCGACAGGCAGGCGCGTGTCAAACACGCGCGGCGCGTGGGTAGCTGGCGTGTGACCTTCACGCGCTGTTCTCACTCGCGCGGTCCTCCTTTCTTTTGCCTCAGCCGCCGACAGCACAGTACCGGTACACAATATTGTTATCTTTATTCAACAGCAGTACGAATTCATAACAATCAGTACGATGTCATGACATCAGTCAATCATTCAGACCATTAAATTATATGCAACCAATCAAATAATTACACACATAATTCATCAGATGTAATTTTATTAATACGAATTTAATTAAAACAATTTCAAAAATTCGTAATAAATAATCTACACATCAGAAAATTATGGAAAAATTATCCAGACGATCCACAACAATTGTAGAACCCAGATCAACAGTCAAATATCACAGAAAAATTTATTTCGAATTAATTCATAATTAAATCAAAATAAACTTGTAAAATCCATAATAAATTCATACATCATTCAAAAATTCCGAAATTTTTCCACGAATCTAGATGCATACAACCTACTGCTCTGATACCATTGAAGGGTTTTTATGCATATACAGAAGCGTAAAACACAAATTTAATCATATATATCGCATATATATACATACGATTCATGGATAAAAGATGAGATTCGTAATCTAACCTTTAAAACTGATGATAGATGATGTAAATAACCTCCTAGCAGTTGCTCCTCAGTATGTGAAGCACTCCACAAGTATCCACCAAGAAACAGATCTCGTTGAAGGAGAAAAAGGGTTGAGAGAAAAATAGGGTTTGCCTCGGTTAAACTTACGTAAAAAGTGTCAAGACTAATAGGGTTTATCACATTATATTTATAGGCAAATCACAACTGATATTTTTCCCATAAATATTAACCCTATTAATTAATTAATCTAATTAATCAATTAATTAATAATTAAAACTCTTTTAATCATTAATTCTTTTTCTAAACTCTTTAGAAAATAATTTTCTCTCTTGATTTAATTTCTTAAATTAAATCCTTAATTAATAATATTAAGAACTCTTCTTAATTAATTTATAATCAATTAAATCTTATTTAATCAATTATAAAATTGCTAATAAATTATTTATTTCATAAATAAATAATTAATAGCCATTATTAATTAATTCCTCCATCAATAAATCAGTCTCTTTTATTGTGTGACCCTGTAGGTTCAACATTAAGCCGGTAGTAGAAATAAATAACAATAAAACTATTTTATTATTATTTATATGAATTCTTCTAATTCATTAAATATAATTAATTAAATAATTAATCATATTTATTCTACATCGTGAGGGATACTTCTCAGCATATCGCGACTATCCGGATAATATGAATTCACTGCTTAGAATATCTAGAACCTAGTCAGTGAATGGTTCTCGTACAATTAATTCCTTCTGCCCTACAATGTCCCGATTAAATACAAGGCATGGATCTTGTGTCAAGCCTATTTAATTTAATCATATGATTTTCCTATTTATTATGCATAGTTCCTTTTAATGCAAATTAGAAACTTCTTTCTAATTTCATTCACTCTGGCCAGAGATTCCTGAACTAGCATAAGTGGAATAACATAGGACATTCTCTTCCTTCACTGGAAGGGGCAGATCCTCTATTGATCAATCACTATCTTCGTGTACAAATTCCTATGCCCAGAAGAGCCCTAATTAATGTCTCTTGAGACTAAGAACTAAACCAAAGCATAGTTCAATGTACACAAGATTAATATGATTACCTCAAGTCGAAGGACACTTGTACAACCATCACTATATGAACAACTACTGACACGTGAGTGAACTCCATTAGTTGTTCAACTATTCGAGTCATGTTCAGTGAACTTATTCTCTAATAAGCACCTACATACTAGCTATAGTGTCACCACACAAATGCCTATGAGAACAGGCATCCTACATATAGAAGCAAGCATAGTATGTACCGATCTTTACGGATTAACTAACTACCAATTTAGTTATCCTACGACCAGGAACAATTTAAGTTTAGAGTTATCATCTTCTAGATCTCATTATTATAATCTCATTATAATTCTAGAAGCTTTACCCTAAACTATGGAACATCTAATTTAAAACACTTTAAATAGAAAAAGCCCGTAATAAAACAAACAAGTCTTTTATTAATATAAATGAAATTAAGTAGATTACATAAAAGTTCTTCCTAACTCATCATACATGATTGGTTTAGGACACTTTCACTTTCAGCTTTTTCTCAACCGACGTATAAAGTAGCATTATATACGTCGCCTTTTCCTCAACCGACGTATAAAGTAGCATTATATACGTCGCCTTTTCCTCAACCGACGTATAATATGACTTTATACGTCGGCGTTTTCTTCAACCGACGTAAAAAATGTTTAAAATTGACCTTATACGTCGCCTTTATGCGGAACCGACGTATATAATTACTTTATACGTCGCCTTTGCCCAGAACCGACGTAAAAGAGGCGACGTAATAGGTCATTTTTGTACTAGTGATATCACATCAGTTGTTTCAGGGATGAAGAAATTCATGGAAAAGCTCCCCTCATATAAATCTGGATTGTATTATACCTTTATAAATCCAGTTGAGTCAAATATGGTGATAAACCAAAAATTAAAAGACCCGACTAATTTTATAATATGGCATGATCGTTTAGGTCATCCGGGTTCAACAATGATACGAATGATTATAGAAAATTCAAATGGACATCCCCTCAAGAACAAAGTTGTTCCTTTATCTAAAGATTTTTCATGTGTTGCTTGTTATCAAGGAAAATTAATAACAAGACCATCTCCAGTAAAAGTTGCAATTGAATGTCCAAATTTTTTGGAACGTATTCAGGGAGATATATGTGGACCTATCACCCCATCAAGTGGGCCATTTCAGTACTTTATGGTACTTATTGATGCTTCAACACGATGGTCACATGTCAGTTTATTGTCCACTCGAAACATTGCATTTGCACGACTAATTGCTCAAATAATTCGGTTGAGAGCACAATTCCCTGATCATAATATAAAGAAAAAAAGATTGGATAATGCGGGGGAATTTTCATCCCAATGTTTCAATGATTATTGTATATCGATTGGGATTGAAGTGGAACACTCTGTTGCTCATGTGCACACTAAAAATGGTCTAGCGGGATCTTTCATAAAGACGCTACAACTGATTGCTAGACCTTTACTCATGAAAACAAATTTACCAAGTTCTGCATGGGGACATGCGATATTACACGCAGCTTCTTTATTTCGGTTAAAACCGACTTCTTATCACCAATATTCGCCTATGCAACTTGTAAATGGTAAAGAACCAATTATCTCTCATTTAAGAGTTTTTGGTTGTGCAGTTTATGTTCCGATCTCTCCTCCCCAACGAAAAAAAATGGGACCCCATAGAAGATTAGGGATATATGTTGGACTTGACTCCCCCTCAATCATTAAATATTTGGAGCCCATGACTGGTGATTTATTTAAGGCAAGGTTTGCCGACTGTCAATTTGATGAGATAGTTTTTCCTGCATTAGGGGGAGATAAAACAAAATTTGATAAAGAAAGACGAGAAATTGTGTGGAATGCAGTCTCCATATCTCATTATGATCCTCGAACAAATCAAAGTGAACTTGAAGTTCAAAAGATTATCCACCTACAAGAAGTGGCAAATAGACTGCCTGAAAAATTCACTGATGTCAAGACATTGACAAAGTCTCATATACCAGCTGTTAATGTTCCTTGTAAAATTAAACTTCCTGATGAAGAGAATAAAAACATGCTAGCAAATGAGTCTACAGCACGCCAGAAGCGTGGTAGACCTGTTGGATCCAAGGATAAAAATCCAAGAAAGACAAAGAAGCTAAACAAAGAAGTTTGCACATCAAATGACATCAGTGTAAAAGAAATAGAATTGATCAATGAAGAGACGTCTTCGAAAGATGATCAAACACCTGAAACCGTTGACAACGAAGAGATCTCTATAAATTATGTGATTTCAGGGAAGAGGTGGAACAAAAAAGAAATTGTTATGGACGATGTATTTTCATATGCAGTTGCTCTTGATATTATTGAGGAAATAGAGGATCATGAACCTAGACCGATCTACGAATGTAAAAGGAGAAATGATTGGCCAAAATGGAAAGATGCAATTGAGACAGAATTAAAATCTCTTGAAAAACGTCAAGTTTTTGGACCTATAGTCCAAACACCTGCAGGTGTGAAACCCGTTGGATATAGATGGGTATTTTTGCGTAAAAGAAATGAGAAAAATGAGGTTGTGAGATACAAAGCACGACTTGTTGCACAAGGTTTCTCACAAAGACCAGGAATTGATTATGAAGAGACTTATTCACCGGTCATGGATGCAACCACATTCAGATTCTTACTAGGTTTATCAATTCTAGAAGGGCTCCAAATGAATTTGATGGATGTTGTGACTGCCTATTTATATGGGTCACTTGATAATGAAATTTATATGAAAATTCCCGATGGTTTAAAAATGCCTGAAGCATGTGATTCAAGACCCCGAGAGATTTAATCGATCAAATTGCAAAGATCATTGTACGGGTTGAAACAATCGGGTCGCATGTGGTATAATCGTCTCAGTGAGTATCTGTTGAAAGATGGATATATCAATAATGTTATTTGCCCATGTGTTTTTATTAAAAGGACGAAAATGGGGTTTACAATCATTGCAGTTTATGTTGATGATTTAAACATCATTGGGACCCCCAATGAACTTCATGAGACGACTGAATAATTGAAAAGAGAATTTGAAATGAAACACTTGGGTAGAACGAAACTTTGTCTTGGTTTTCAAGTTAAACATTTATCTAAAGGAATCTTTGTCCACCAGTCAGCTTATATCAAAAAAATCCTTAAACGTTATATAATGGACAAAGCATATCCTGTTAGTACACCTATGGTGGTGCGTTCACTAGAAAAGCATAAGGATCCATTTCACCCAAGAGAAAAGGGAGAAGAGCTTCTTGGTCCAGAAATACCATATCTTAGTGCTATTGGAGCACTAATGTACCTTGCCAATTGTACACGTCCTGACATTGCATTTTCTGTTAACTTATTGGCAAGACATAGTTCTGCTCCAACTCGAAGACATTGGACTGGCCTGAAACAAATATTTAGATATCTTCGAGGAACAATGGACATGGGTTTGTTTTATTCTAAAGACTCAAAAGTGGAATTAGTTGGTTATGCAGATGCGGGATATCAGTCTGATCCCCACAAAGGAAGATCACAAACAGGTTACATATTCACATATGGAGATACTGCAATATCTTGGCGATATACAAAACCGACTCTTGCAGCCACTTCTTCGAATCATGATGAATTATTAGCTTTTCATGAAGCAAGTCGAGAATGTGTATGGTTAAGATCTCTTGTCCACCACGTCCGAGAATCATGTGGTCTGGTTGTAAACAAACACGTTCCAACTACTTTATACGAAGACAATGAAGCTTGTATGACACAAACTAGGGAGGGCTACATCAAAGGTGACAGGACGAAACATATAGACCCGAAATTCTTCTTTACTCATGAACTACAACAAAGAGGAGAAACCAATGTTTCTCAGATTCGTTCTTGTGATAATCCAGCAGATTTATTCACCAAAGCACTTCCAACAAGTCCTTTCGAGAAGTTAGTATATCATATTGGAATGCGGAGATTTCGAGATTTATGATGACGTCACTAGTCCTACTACAATGAGGGGGAGACATTTATTATACACTCCTTTTGCTACAACTCATGTACTCTTTTTCCTTCACTAGGGTTTTTCCCACAGGGTTTTTCCTAGTAAGGTTCTAACGAGGCATGTTGTTCGTATAAGTCATCCAAGGGGGAGTGTTATGTACAAAAATATATGGATGACTTTTTGGTTGCCTAGCCCTTTAACTCCCTGACACTTTATTTCTCCCAACCTTTGGCTTTTCATTGCCAAGGTAACATATGTTTGTAAAGCCTATAAAAGACATGTATGTACTTACTTTTGAGAGATAGAAAACATAATGAAATCTTTAGTTCTTGCTCTTCTAAATACTCTTTAGTCTATAATATATTGTTCCATATTAAATATGTAATTATTATAGGATGATTTTAATTTGAATGCTATTTTCTGATTTTTCTAATTAATTACATAAAATATATATTTTTAATAATTTAATATTTACTGAATCCCCCAGCACCCGAATCTCCATATTTTTTATTTTGCCGAATTCATGTAATTTTTGCCCCGCGTATCCCCGCACCGGCTCCCCACCCGCACCCGCACCCCACCCGCACCCTTGCTTCACAGCGTTTATAAACTTCTCTTTCCGTGTCCAAACAATATTGTAAAGGAACCAGGGGCGGGGCGGGGGTGCGCGGGGTGAGCGACCGCACAGGGCCCCCAAAAATATAGGGCCCCAAAATGTTTTTCTCATTATGTATTTATGTATATATATGTATAGAGATTTTGAAATTTTGATCAAAAAAATTCAGATTACTTCATAATTTTTCTTTTTTCTCTGTCAAAAAAAAAGTATTTGTCAAGTTTAATTAGTAAAGTTGGAAAATATTGAGAGTAACAATATATAAAGGTAAATTAATTATTGTAATGTTTAAATATATTACCATAAATTGAGCATTAATCATCTTGGAAAGTTGAACAATTTATCTAATTAATAGAACTAACGTCTTTATTTTTTAATGTATCTCTTTGCTGACAGCTGATATAAATGGAGGGCCAAATTTTAAGACCTCGCACAGGGCCCCAAATTTGTTTGCACCGCACCCGAAAGGAACCAGACAAAATGAAATCCTGGAGTATTAACACGTGCATTGAGCATAAATATATGCTGATATCTGGTTGACTCCATCATTTTTATACTGAAAAGGGCTGATAAGTACGCACAATAATTAAATAGTCCTAATTTAGTCCTAATTCTGTCAGCTTTTGCTAATGTCAACCTTAGCATCAACACTGAACTTTCGTGCCGGACTTTTTTGTGTACATTCCTTGTAGTCTAATGAACTATATGCTGATACGTGTCACATCTACTTGACTTCGATAATGAAATTAATCTTATCAAGAAACTTCATTATTTTACACTTTGCTGATGATAAACATTACTTGTTTAACAAGAGTGTGAAACCATACATATGCAAAACATTATAGTATATGCTCTTCAATAACAACAATAGTACTGATATACAGCATACACTTCTTTGCAGTGATGGGAAGAATCTCAGTTATTGTGCTTGTTATTGTTGTTCTTTGTTCTGCAACAAGAAATGCTGTTTATTTTTGTGATCATTCCGAGGTCGTTACATGTTCCGAATCAGATATTAAAGCTCTTATTGAATTCAAGAATGGCCTACATGATCCTGAGGACCGGCTCTATTCATGGAAAAGTAGCAACTGTTGTCAATGGCTTGGTATTGGTTGTGACAATAGCTCTGGGGCTGTGATATCTATCGACCTTCACAACCCGCATCCAGAAGGTTATGATTCAAGTAAAAGGTATGTATCATGGAATTTAGGTGGCGAAATTAGTCCAGCACTGTTGAAACTTAAATCGTTGAAATATTTAGACTTGAGTTTCAACAAATTCCAGGAAATCCCGATACCTAAATTCTTTGGTTCTTTTAGTAATTTGCAATATCTGAACCTTTCAAATTCAGGGTTTAGTGGTATTATTCCTCCTGAACTCGGAAATCTCTCCAGTTTGCAATATCTAGATGTTTCCTCAGATTTCTCGAGCTTAATTGTTAATAATTTTCACTGGATACAAGGCCTTAACTCTTTGAAACATCTTGAATTGAGCCAAGTTGATCTTTCTCTTGCCGGATCAAGTTGGTTTGATATCTTGCAAAAGCTTCCATTTCTAACTGATCTGTATCTTTCAGTTTGTGGCCTATCTGGTTCACTTTCATCTCACAAGCTTGTTAATTTCACTTCACTTGCAGCCATAGACCTTAGTCTTAATACCTTCGAATCAACATTTCCCAACTGGCTTGCAAATGTCAGTAGCCTTGAATATGCTGATTTGAGCGACTGCAACTTAAATGGTAGAATTCCCCTGGGTCTAAGTGAGCTTCGAAGTTTAAGTTACTTGAACCTTGCTGGAAATAATAACCTTAGTGCTAGTAGCCACAAACTTTTCGGAGGAAGTTGGACAAACATTAAGGTGTTGGATTTCTCTTCCAACAACCTGCATGGTAAACTTCCTGACACCATAGGAAACATGACATTTCTCACTAATTTTAGCCTTATGTCAAATAACTTAAATGGTGGAATTCCAAGTTCTATTGGGAAATTATGCAATTTAGTACATTTTGACTTGTCAGGTAACAATTTGACAGGATCATTACCTGAGAAACTTGTAGGTTCCTGTGCTTCCAAGACTCCATTGCCAAGTCTAGTGAGGTTATGGTTAAGCAATAATAAGTTGGTGGGTAAATTGCCCGAATGGCTTGGCCACATTCCGAATCTTATGGAACTCCATCTGAATTATAATTTTCTTGAAGGTCCTATTCCAGATTCTCTTGGTACTCTGAAAAAACTTACAGATCTTGGTATTGGAGGGAACCAACTAAATGGGAATCTACCAGAGAATCTAGGACAACTCTCTGAGTTGACAAATTTTGATGTTTCTGACAATCACTTAACAGGTACCGTCACTGAAGTCCATTTCATGAAGCTCAGTAAGTTACGGATATTACATCTGTCGTCCAACTCCTTGATTTTAAGTTTCAGTTCTAATTGGATTCCACCATTCCAGGTTGGTAATCTTGATTTGGGTTCATGTAACTTAGGCCCATCATTCCCAGTTTGGCTTCAGCATCAAAGAATGGTCAAATTTATTGATATATCTAATGCAACCATTTCCGGTCCTATACCCCAATGGTTTTGGGAAATTGTGATACACTGCACTAGTGGGCCCAATATGTTACGCACATTTGCTCGTCGTAATGGAAATAAAAATAAGAAACCAGGGGTAAATTAGTCTTTTGCTGTATGAGGAGTTAAAAGGGGGAAAGAGGTGAGGAATTAGGGTTATGCAAGAAGTGAGAGTTTAATTTCATTATTGGGAGAGCGGCTGGGTCTCTCGAATAGCCCAGTAGTTTGTAATAATTGTGGTCACTCTGAACAATTTATCCAGTTAATTTATCTATTCAGTCTTCGTTTACTATCTCTACTTTGTGAAAGTCGTGTAATCGAGCTTGAAATTGTAAGGTATAACTGAGTTCATCTCAAGTGGTATCAGAGCGTGTGACGATCTATGGCACCTTCAACGACGCCGTCGGTAAGTCAGAGAGTGGAAGAACTGGAGGACGCTATGGGTAACCTTGAGTCGAAACTGTCAGATCTGGTCACGCAAGCTGTTGAAAAAGCGGTGGGAACGATAAGACAATCACTGGCAGAAATAATCAAACAAGGTCAAGCAGAGGCAGCAAAGAAACAAGGGGGAGAGTTGGAGGCGGCGGTATCTCGTTTGGAGGGTCGTATGGCTAGAACTCGAGAACATCAAGAAGCACTGTTGTTTGCAATGAAGAATGAACAAGACCACTTCCAGTCAGAATTCCGATCAACGGTAACAAATCTTCAAAACCCTCTCCACACTACTAAGGAAAAATATGATGCTAGTGCCCCTCATACTGAGTCGTCTGTGCACGGGGGTATGCACACCACCTCTCCAGGAATCGAAAGTGGTATGGTAATGGGCACACCCCAAATGGGGCGAGGATTTTATGGGGGAGGGGTGCCAGGCGGAGGGCTGAATACTTGGAGATATAGGAAGCTTGATATGCCAGTATTTGAAGGTGATGACCCAGACGGCTGGATTTTGCGCGTAGAACGTTACTTTGATTTCTATAAACTAACAGAGGCGGAAAGGTTGGAGGCGGTCGTAGTAGCTTTGGAAGGAGATGCGCTTAAGTGGTATCAATGGGAGAACAATCGACGGCCCATTCGTCGTTGGGTGGACTTAAAGAAATTCCTACTTCGACAATTCCGGTCATTTACTGGTGGCTCCCTGTATGAGCAGTGGATGGCAACAGTACAAATTACCACTGTGGCTGAATATCGAAGAAAGTTCATAGAGACCGCAGCGCCGTTGGACCAGGTTGCAGAAGAAATTTTGATGGGACAATTCTGTTGGGATTTATGGGTGATGGAATAGACAACTTAACTAGTTTTATTGGTATACTTAGTTTTTACTAAGTAGAACATACTGTCATAGCCTGAAATGTATTCTTGTAATTTCAGTAAATACTGTCATGTAATAAGTGTAGTTCTTGGAAGAAGTTCGATTATGTTCAAGCCTCAAGAAATACATAAGTTCGACAGAAGGAATAAAAGTTACTGTCAAGCCCTGACAGTAAGGTTACAAGGAAACATAATGTTGCCTAGGTCGACAGCAAGTTTCACGAAGTCGACAGCAAGTTTCAACTTGACAGCAACATTGGCGGAGATTCTAATGACAGCAACTTTGATATACAGTTTGCGACAGTAAGTTTGCAATTCTTGACAGCAATCTCTGCGGGAATTCATACTGTCAACCAAAGCAAAAATTCTTGACAGTAATATCTGCGGGAAATTCATACTGTCAAAACAAAGCGTAATCCATTGACAGCAAACTTTGTGGCAAACATACTGTCATATAGAATCAGCTTGATTTAGGAATTTTCTAAGTCAAATTAAACGACAGAGTATATGTTCAAAAGAAGCAGGCGTGTTGTAATATTCAACCTTTACAGCAAGCTTGGAAAGTCTATAACTGAAGCTCGAGAGATCACATGGAACAACCTGTAAAGTCTAGAACAGATAAAATTGAATACGGCTAGATCTGGGTGGCTCAAATGTGGAAAGCATCTTTAAGTTACTTTGTGCTAATCACATGGGAATAAATCATGGAATGAGCTGCAAAAGGAATATAACAGCAACTCGACAACCCATGTTGATGGTGATAGTACAGTAGATTATCACTCTATAAATAGAGCATTCTACTTATACATTAAAGAGCTCAACAACTGTAATCTCTTGAGTCTTTGTAGCTTGAGAACTATTTTGTTCTTAAGGTTGTAGCAAAACTTTGCAAAATAAATAAAACATTTATTTTGTGAAATCCTCGTATTTGATTTTACTTGTGTTTGCATTTCTTCTACTAGTAAATCACAAATTCTATTTAAGTTGTTGAAATAGTTTTTGAAATTTATTAGTATTGCATTCAACCCCCCTTCTGCAATACTTTCCTGGACCAACAACTGGTATCAGAGCGTTCAGATTAATACACATATCTGAGATCCAAATGGCAAGTATTCAAAGGTCAAGTAATATCAAGATTCCAGCTTTTGATAAAGAAAACTACAACATATGGAAAAAGAAGATTATGTTATTTATCAAAGCTCAGAATCCACTATTCCTAGGTATTCTGGAAAATGGCCCCTTCATTCCTCAAAAGGAAATCCCAGCTGCTACAGTAAATGATGTAGTAATCCCAGCTCATTGGGTTGCTAAGAAGCCTTCTGAGTATAATGACTCAGAAAAAGAAAAGGTAGCACTGGATGATCATCTGCAACTCATTCTACTAGATGCACTTACCCTGGACAAAGCTATGAGTGGAAATATAATAGCATGCAACTCTGCCAGGGATATGTGGAAAAAGATAGAACTGTTATGTGAAGGAAGTGAAGAGGTCAGAGAGAATCAAAAACAAATACTGGTGTCACAATATGAAGCGTTTATGGGCAAGCATGGAGAAGAGCTAACCCACATGTTTGAAAGATTTAGCAAACTGATAGCTGAGCTTCAAATTCATGGAAAGTTTTATGAAAAGAAGGAAGTCAATATCAAGTTTCTGCTAACTCTTCCAGAACATCTTGAGCACAGAGTAACAGCCATAAGAGAAGGGAGAGACTTAAATTCTGTTTCTCTTGAAACATTGTATGGAGTTCTAAAATCTTATGAACTTGAATATTATCAAAAGAAAGCTATACAAAGTGGATCCAAAGGATTGATGGCAAACATGGCTGGTGCTCTAGTTGCTCAAGGACCATCATATTTTCAAGCAAGTGAGCAAATTCAAAATGATCAACAACCTCAATTTTCCTCTGTGAAAATTGAAGAAGTGATTGAAGATGAAGAAAAGGTTGTCCTTCAACTAGAAGATGTTGAAGATGAAGAATTCTTCACTCTAGAAGAAATGGAGAAAATGGATAATCCAACCATGGCTTTTATGGCAAGAAAATTCAAAAATATAAGGTTCAGGAGGAACAAGCCATATAAGCCTCAAGGTCAATTTCCAAAGTATAACCAAGGAAGCTCATCAAAATCTGCTACTGGCACCAAGGGAGGATACAAAACAGGAATGGTAGATAGGTCAAAGTTTAGATGCTACAATTGCAATGAACTTGGTCACTTTGCTACTGAATGCAAAAGACCAAAACAAATACAAAGAATGGAGAGAGGAACTGGGAGTCAATTTAAGAAAGGACAAGGAAAAGCCTATGTGGCTGAAGGAAAATGCTGGGATGAATCTGATAATGAAGAAGAAGAGGAATTTGTGAATTTAGCCTTGATGGCTAGAGAGGATGAAGAAGCATCAACCTCGTCAAATCAGGTACCATCTCTAGTATTACTAGATATGTCTTTAAATGACTATAAGCAAACCATTGAGGAAATGAGTACTGAAATGTTTAATATTCATACTAGTTTATCTGCTGCAAATGAAGAAATTGCTAGATTAACTAAAGAAAATGAAGTACTCAGATCTAATAATGATGTGTTGTTGCTTAAGACCAGTTCTATTGATTCTTTAGCTCAGGAAAACGAAAGACTAAAAAATGATTTAACCTGTGCTAAGGAGATAGAGGATTATCTAAGAAAAGAAATTTCTGAGAATGAATTTAAGCTAAAGGCATTTAGAAATTCCTCTAAATTAGTTCAAGAGTATCATGAGAAACATACTGAAGGTAAGAAGATAGGCATAGGCTATGATTATAGCAGGAGACCTGGTAAAGAGATTGTTATACAGAAAATTGATGATAATAATACTGTAAAACCTCACATCCTCAAAAATGTGAGTAACCCAATTTTCAAAAGTACAGAGTTTGAGGTTAATGAAAACTCCCTAATTATTAATCAAGAACTCTGTGATGAAGATGAGAGGATTAATAGTAAAGAAAAAGATTCTGTCATAATGTCTATGACAGAAACAGTCTTAAACAGCCCAACCAAGTGTTCAAAAGATACTGTCAAGAAATCATCCAAGACAGTAACTTTCAAACCTACTGTCAAGACAGCAATTACAAAAGAAACTGTCAAAAATAGTTCGACAGCATCTTCTGAACAGACTGTCAAGACAGTAGTCTCCAAGTCCAAAAACAGAAATGGGAAGCTAGGCATTGATAAAAAGAATAATTATGCTTATGTTAAGCAGGCACCAAGGAAACTTTGCAATAATTGTGGCTCCTCACATCATTTAACTCATGTTTGTAAGAAATCAACTAGTAGCATATCTAATGCAACAGAGTTGAAAGGGAACTTACACAGAACCCCCATTATGCAAAGAGAATTGGTAGTTTGTAATAACATTGACTGTATGCCATGTAAAATTACTGCTATGAGTACATGTTTTAATTTGCAAATTTCATCTAATGAATCATGTTCTTATATGCAAACTGCAAAGACTTTTGAATCCACTAAAGAAAGTGAGAAGTCTGCTCTCACTAAGAAAACGTCAAAGAGAAAAACTAAGTGGGTAATAAAAGAAGTCAAGGAATTATCTTCTGATAATATTGTGTCAAATATTGATAAAGTTTCTGATGATACTGAGTATGCAGGACCCAAGAAGACTTGGGTACCAAATGCAAATTAAACTCTTTCTGACTTGCAGGGAAAGAAAGGTAAACAGGTCATGTGGATAATCGACAGTGGATGCTCCAAACACATGACTGGTGATATATCCCTGCTATCACAATATGTTGAGAAGGCTGGCCCAACAATAACCTTTGGAGACAACAGCAAAGGTTACACTGTGGGATATGGCTGTTTAAAAGCTGGAAATGTTGTCATTGAAGAAATCTCTCTTGTGGAAGGTTTGAAGCATAATCTGCTCAGTGTCAGTCAATTCACTGACAAAGGATTCAAAGTAAACTTTGGCATGATGGAATGTTCAATTCACCACAAGAAGGATAGAAGCCTATCTCTGAAAGGAGTAAGGAAAGGAAGCCTATTTGTTGCAGACTTAAACTCAACAAATGAGGAAAGAATATTTTGCTTCTACAGCAAAGCAAGTGTTGGAGATAGCATGCTTTGGCACAAGAAATTTTCTCATCTCAATTTCAAAACAATGAACATGCTGATGAAGAAGGAATTGGTGAGAGGACTACCTCAACAGGAATTCTGTCAAGAAGGACTGTGTGAAGATTGTCAAATGGGAAAATTGAGGAAAGCAATGCATAAATCAAAGCAAGTCAACACTAACACTGAAGCACTCAAGTTGATTCACATGGATCTTTTTGGACCAGTGAATGTTCAATCACTATCCAGAAAAAGATATGCACTGGTCATGATAGATGACTATTCTCGGTACACTTGGGTGAAATTTTTAGAATCAAAGGATGAAGCTGCTCAAGAAATCATTGATCACATAAGGGTACTTGACAGGACCCCTGAAGCAAAAGTTCAATTTCTAAGAAGTGACAATGGAACTGAATTCAGAAATGCTACACTTGGAAACTTCTGCAAAGATCAAGGAATTGTTCAACAATTCTCTGCTGCAAGAACTCCACAGCAAAATGGAGTAGTAGAAAGGAAAAATAGGACTCTTATTGAAGCTGCAAGGACTATGTTGAGTAATGCTAAATTACCAACATATTTCTGGGCAGAAGCCATCAACACTGCTTGTTACACACAGAACAGAACACTAATCAACAAGGCTCATGGCAATACTCCTTACTATCTTTTGACAGGAAAGAAGCCTACTGTCAAGTACTTTCATATTTTTGGAAGCAAGTGCTTTTTGATGAAAGACAACCATGAAAGAAAAGGCAAGTTTGATACTAAAGCATATGAAGGCATTTTCATGGGATATGGGATAGAAAGGACTGCCTACAGAGTCTATATCATGGAGCACAAAACAATTGAAGAAAGTGTCAATGTCACGTTTGATGAAACCAAGTTTCCAGGGCTACATGAGGATGGTCAAATGCAACCCTTCAGATTTGAAAATCAAGGATACTTGGAAAAGGAAGAATATGTTGATGAAGAACCAAGTCTCATTCAATCAATGAGATATGAGAAAGAATCTGTCAATACTCATAATCTAAATCAAACTTCAGCTCAATCACAGACAATTTCAGGCATCAATCAACAAGAATGTGAGACTGGAGAATTTGAGTTAAATGAGCAGAATAATGAAAATGGTGGAGAATCAAATCCTCATATTGATGAAAGACAATCTCATCAAACAAGTAGCTTGCCTCAATCAACAAAGTGGAACAGAGATCATACCAGTAATCTAATTATTGGAGATCCCACTACTGGTGTAAGGACAAGGAGGAATATCTCTGCTGAAAGCATGTTTTCATGTTTCTTATCTCAAATGGAACCAAAAATAGTTGAAGAAGCATTGTTGGATTCTGATTGGGTGATGGCCATGCAGGAGGAGCTCAATCAATTTGAAAGAAACAATGTTTGGAAACTAGTTCCAAGGCCAAAAGGAAAATCAGTCATTGAGACAAAATGGGTTTTCAGAAACAAGATAGATGAGAGTGGAAATGTGACAAGAAATAAGGCAAGGCTAGTGGCCAAAGGTTACTGTCAACAGGAAGGGATAGATTATGATGAAACATTTGCTCCTGTTGCCAGACTTGAAGCCATAAGAATTTTCTTAGCCTTTGCTGCACACTGCAAATTCAAGGTATTTCAAATGGATGTTAAAAGTGCCTTTCTAAATGGAGAATTAGAAGAAGAAGTGTATGTTGAACAGCCTCCTGGATTTGAAAATGACAAACTGCATAATTTTGTCTACAAGCTGTTCAAGGCTCTATATGGCTTAAAGCAAGCACCAAGAGCCTGGTATGACACTTTATCCACTTTTCTCCTGGAAAATCAATTTATAAGAGGTATGGTGGATAAAACTTTATTCTATAAATACCATGGCAAAGACATCATTCTTGTGCAGATATATGTTGATGACATAATCTTTGGCTCAACAAATGAACAATTGTGTGAAAAGTTCTCATCTCTAATGAGAAACAAGTATGAAATGAGCATGATGGGAGAATTAGCATTCTTTCTTGGTCTTCAAATCTATCAGAAGAAGGAAGGAATCTTCATCTGTCAATCTAAGTATGTCAAAGAACTTCTCAAGAAGTTTAACTTAGAAGATTCATCACCTGCCAAGACACCTATCTCAACAGCCACCAAATTAGAGTTAGATCCTAAAGGCAAGAAAGTGGATTCTAGTACCTACAGAGGCATGGTAGGATCATTGCTGTACTTAACAGCAAGCAGGCCAGATATAATGTTTGCTACATGTCTCTGTGCAAGATTTCAAGCTGATCCAAAAGAATCACACTTAGTTGCAATTAAAAGAATCTTTAGATATCTCAAAGGCACCCCAAATCTAGGTCTTTGGTACCCTAAGGAAACTGGATTTGATCTAATTGGATATTCTGATTCAGACTATGCTGGCTGCAAAATTGACAGAAAAAGTACTACAGGAAGCTGTCAATTTCTTGGGGGGAGATTGGTGTCATGGTTCAGTAAGAAGCAACACTCAGTTTCTACATCAACTGCAGAAGCTGAATATATTGCAGCTGGAAGTTGCTGTGCACAAATACTTTGGATGAAGAATCAATTATTGGATTATGGACTAAAGTTGTCAAATATTCCTATCTACTGTGACAACACTAGTGCCATAGCCATATCAGACAATCCAGTTCAACACTCCAGAACAAAGCACATTGATATCAGGCATCATTTCATCAGGGAGCATGTTGAAAAAGGAGATGTGAAATTGGTTTATGTTCCAACAGATAAGCAACTTGCAGATATATTCACCAAGCCACTGGATGAAGCAACATTTATCAGGTTGGTGAGTGAATTGGGAATGCTAAATCAGGTATGATAATCTAACTGGTTTATCAATTCTAAGTAGTTGAAGCTCATGACAGAAACTTTTAAAGGTACTGTTACAAGAAGGTACTGTCATGAGAAGTTAAGGTACATTGTGATACTTGTTCAGACAACATGTTTGCTATGACTATGCTAAAAGGATTTTTAGATATCATGTTTGCTATGACTATGCTAAAAGGATTTTTAGATATCATGTTTGCTATGACTATGCTAAAAGGATTTTTAGATATCATGCTTGCTATGACTATGCTAAAATAGTTTTACATGTCTGTCTTAAAATGATTTTAAGAAATCATGTGTCCTTAACTTAAGTTATGTGTGAACAGTGACTGACAGCATAATCTTATGATAAGTTTACTGTCAGATAAAACTTACTGTCACTCATGAAGCTGATTGACAGAAATATTGTTAGCGCACAAGTTGCTGTCAATGAAAGTTGCTGTCACAAGAAATTGCTGTCAGAATTGGTAGAGAAAGAAAAGCGCACAGGTTACTGTCAATGAAAGTTGCTGTCACGAGAAGTTGCTGTCAAAGATAGTGGAAAGATATATATATATTAATTTTTATATATATATACATACGTATATTTCTTTTCACCAATCCACGATCTAATAGCAACTGCCACGTAATATAGCAAGTGGAGTTAATGGGTAATATCATTATCACACGTTCAATTAAGAGAGGTTAAATCGATTCATATTAGAAACTGAATCTACCGTTTAATCTACTATCACTTTCATTTGCAAAAACCTCTCAACCTTCTGCATCCAAAAACCGCATTTTTCTCTCTCATTTTTCAAAGCATTCAACAATGGCACCTAAACAAAGCATTGCTCAAACCAATTTTGCTGGTATCTTTTCTCCTAGTGATGCTGGTGAAAACTTCAAAGGACTTATTTCGTTCTTGAATAAATCCTACCTAGGTCATGCAATAACCTCTTCCCCCAAAATTGATACTGTTAGAATTGAAAAATTCTGGAAATCAGCAAGTGCTCAAGGAACTGGAGAGAATGAAACAATTAAGTTCAATATAGATGATGCAAGTTATTCTCTTACAGTAAAGAACATCAATGAGGCTTTGGGCATTGTGTTGACCAGTGAAGAAAGCTTTACGGAACTAGCAACTGATGATACCCTGAAGAAGTTCTTTCTGAAGATTGGGTACTCTGGTTCTAAACTTGAAGAAACTTCTGATAAGTGGTATCAAACAGGAGAAATGGACAGGAAATTTCTAAGAAAAGAGTGGAGTATGATTTTTGATGTAATGGTGAAGGTATTCTCTACCAAGACTACAGGATGGAATGGAATACCATCATATATCAAGAAGCTCACTCATTCATTAGTTCATGGATACAAGGTGAACATTGGAAAACTGATAATGACACAGTTGAAAGGCGCAATAGGCAAGAAGGTATCCATCTATCCTCGCTTTTTAACTATGTGTATTAATAGTATTTGTGGAAATATTGAGGACAATTCTGATTTTGAAGAATGTCCTGTTTTAAAGAAAAACACTCACACATCTCTTAACACACAGAATTTGAATGTACATATTCCACTATGTTTCACACAACACATGGTAAATCAAGTGCCCAACCTTGATTTTCCATTTCCAACAGGTTACACTGTTTTCACAATAGAGAATGAAGCTGAATTAGACCCAAATTCAGTTAACCCACATTCCACACCATACATTCCACCTAGGGACTCTAGACTACCAAAAGCCCTTAAAATGGCCAAACAGGAATCCAAGAAAAGAACCCTAGAGAGTGCAACTGGTGAACAAGTTGAGAGTCAAGAGGGAGTCACTGCACCTAGTGCAGCAAATAAGGTTGGTAGTGAAAAAGAACCCACAGTAGCCCCTTCTGAGCCTAAGAAGAAGAGAGCTAGAAGGGCCAAGGTTACTGTCAGCCACCCTACAGTTTCCCAAAAGACTGTAGAGGATGATAGGGAAATGAACTCACCTCTAGGTGTTTCTTCTCAACAAGGGACATCTATTGAAATTGGCCTGTCTCCCAAGGCACCTTGTAAAGAGTCTGCACAAACTCAAGAATTCACTCTTGAGGAACCTGTATTTGAAGATACACACATTGAGATAGAGCACAGTGAGGAATTCACTCATACTATTGATGTTCCACAATCGTTTTCTGTAGAACAGCCAATTAATCAATCTGAAATTCAATCTTCTTCTTTCATTCCCACATCTGTTGTTTCTTCTAATCAACCTAGAGAGGGGGATAGTACCAACCCCTCAGGTGTTGATCATCCATCTCAAATCATGGATGAGCCCCCATCTAGTGGTCCACAAGAACCCATTTCTCAAAGTGAAATGGATACCACTCCATCAAACACTGGATTAGATCAAGATGCAAATTTGTCAGAAATTGAAACAGCCAGCATCTTGATCGATTCCCTTAAAGCATCTTACCCTAGGGAAGTTGTTGTCACAGCCAAAGATGCTGTCAATGACAAATCAGAAGGTGCTGTCAAACATTCAAGTGACAGTACCATTCCAACAAAAGATACTGTCAAAAGTCCTTCAAAAGATGCTGTCATCCCTGTTCAACCACAACTACAAGAAGGATTAGTGGAAGATATCTCTGATGATGACTTGCCCCTTTCAAAGGCCTTCAAGGTAAAATCTACTCTTTTGCATGTTAGTACTGCTCATACTACTGCATCTAGGATGAGTGAGGGAGTGAAACATCAAAGAGAGATAAAAGAACAGAGAGGTGAGACTAAAAATGAGAGGCAGCCAAATGTGCTGGCAAAAGGAGAGGGACTTGAGCATGTCCAGAGTGAATTTGAGGGAGCCAATACAGAAAAGGCATTAGGCCTTGAGGGAATTTTTGTGAGAGATGATGAGATCATCTATAAAAACACTGAGAGTGTGAGAACCCCAACAGCCTCCATGCCCCAGACTTATCCCTTACCTCCTAAAAGGCTTAGGTCTGGTGGTCCTTCTGCATCCTCAAATGACAGGCTCCAAGCACTGGAGAATCGATGTGCTACAATGGAAAGCAAACTGGACAACCTGTCATCTACTGTGAAGACTGGTTTTGCTGAAATTCAAGCCACACTACTGTCACTCTCTTCATTACTTCATGCTGCAAACTTAACTAAGGGGGAGAAAGGAAAAGATCAGAAAGAGGCTGAGCAACCAGAAAGAAAGGAGGAGTTACAAGGGGAAGCTAAAAGACAGGGGGAGCAAAGGAGTAAGGGGGAGCAAGAGAGAGTAGGAATAGCCTCTGGAACTGAGGAGCTTTTTGAAGCTGAAGTAGATGGGGAACAAATGCTAGTATCCAAGGAGGTATTAAGTCAAATACAAGGAAATAGAGCATCCTCAATCAAAATCAATGAACCAGTTCCTGAGAAGAAGGAATCCACATTGGAGAGGCTATGGAGAGAAAAAGAGGAATCAAATAGGATGGGTAAAGGCAAAGACAAGTTGCCTGAATATGTGTTTTCTTCAGAGCCTATCACTTGGACTGATGGAAGTACATATTCCCAAGAAGAAGCTGACTTAATAACAGTAAGCCACATGGAGAGCACCTTGAATAATAAGGATGAGGAATTCAACAATCTGGTGAATGAAGCAATCACAGTGTCTAAAGGAAAACCTGCTAAGTTGGCAGAAGCTTTGAGAGAAAAGATTGTAAATTTGTCAGTAAAGATTAGCTCAGAGAAGAGGTGGGCAGTTGATGTGTACCTGAAAAGTGGGCACTCAATATTCATAACAACTCAACTGTTGGAAACTTTCTCTGCCAGAGTGCAATATATCCTTGGGATTCTAGTGAAGAAAAACTCTACCATTTTTGATGAAAGTCTCTATATGCAACTGGGCACAATGGTCAACAACAAACTTCCAGAAGTAAGTCTCCAGCCATATGGTGTAAGCTTTAAACAGACAACAGCCAAAGGAACTAAAGGTCTTGGATTCTTAACTCTTGAAGGCAAAACGTCTCTACAAAGCAAAGTCATCATGGATGTACTTAAGGTATTACTGAATGCATCCATCACCAAGGAAAGGATTAAGGCAGTTAAAGATATTCACAAGATTTTGGCAAAGAGAAACATGGAGTACAGTGCCAGAATTAAAAAGCTCATTGCCAAAGCAAATTCAAGAAGAAATGCTCAAGGTGGAAACTGCATTTTTGATGACACCTTGGAAAAAGATGATGATCAGGATGGAGGTGAAGCTGGAGGACCTAAGAGAATAGAACTGAGAGACTCTTCAAAAGAGCAAACTCAAGTCAAAGAAGCAGAATCAAAGGAAATTTCTGAAAATTCTAGCTCAAGCAAGAAAGTTGATGAAAAGAAAGAGGAAGAAGTACTTGAAGCATTGAAAGGAAATCAAGAAGAAATGGAAATTGACAGTATACATCTTGAAAAAGATACTGTCAACAAAGATGCTGTCAAGGATGTCAACAAAGATGCTGTCAGTAAGGATGAAGTAACAGTCATTGAAGATACTGTCAAAGAAGACATTGTCAGAAGTCCTATAAAAGAACCTGTCAACGATCCTACTGTCAAATCATTCAAGACAGTAAGAATCAAGAGAAAATCAAAAAGACCAACAAAGGGAAAGACTGTCTACAAAGGAGAAGGAAAAGCTACAGGATTGGGACTCAAGAAACCTATCATGAGGAGAAGAATGAATAGCTTTGAAATGATGCAGCTGAACGCCAAAGAAACAATCACCTCTGTATCCATAGAATTTGATGGATCAAAAGAAGAAGTTGCAAGGTACATTCTATGGCAAAACAATGAAAAGTTGATTAAAGTGGAATCTGACTTCACTCAGATATCAAAATCAAAGGTGATCTCCAAGAAACTCATTCAAACTACTGAAACAGTAAAACGAAGAATTGATTTCTTCAATCTGGAAAGGATGGTTGAGCTACTGCAAACCTATGATAATGTTTCAAAGAAGATCATGGATCAAGTTCTCAAGTACTATGAAGCCAGGCATGTTGAATTTATTGAGAAGTTTGGTGATTGGACACTTCACAATGATGATGATGTCTATCAAATCCTTGGTTTGGAGTATGAAGAAGACAATCCTATTCCTGAGTATAACTGGAAAGAAATGGAGAAACCTTATTCAGAACATGAAATGAAGATGTATGAAGCAGAGCAAAGGTTCAAAGAAGAATTAGCATCAAGAAAAAAATCTCGTCAACAGATAGAAGATGAGATTGAAGCTGAAATGAAGAAAAATTACAGCAAAATCAATAAGATCAACAGTGAAGAATCCAACTATCAGCCATGTGTACTGGACAATCCTTTGAGAATCAAGTATGGCAAAGAAGAAATTTATGTAGATAGTTTCTCTAAATTGAAGACCAGTGTGTTAAAAGAATTATACTGGCAAGTGGTTGGATCAACTAAAAGTCTTGAAACACTGTGTTCTTGGGAGCTTGATATGATTCTTGATCAGAGGAGAGGAGAGGATCCCAGCCTGGACAAACAAAGAAGGGAAACTCTAAATCAGTTTCCTGGCAGGAGATTCAAAATGGAGGGAGATGTGCTAAAATTCAGATCAATTGTAAAGCAAAATGTTTACTGGATGGAACTCAGAGATACATTAAACACTGCTTCT
This sequence comes from Kitagawia praeruptora, assembly GCA_037693485.1. Taxonomy (NCBI): domain Eukaryota; kingdom Viridiplantae; phylum Streptophyta; class Magnoliopsida; order Apiales; family Apiaceae; genus Kitagawia; species Kitagawia praeruptora. The sequence goes on along the minus strand of CM075351.1, from coordinate 135,433,503 downwards.
TCAATGATCAGAAAATACATTGTGGAAAATGAAGATGATGCACAGTCCCCTGAAGAAAAAGAGTTAATTGAAAATCTCAGAAAAGCTCTAAGGGAAAAGGAGCAAAGTGAAAAGTTCAAATCAAGATAAGTAAAGTTTTTTTTAACTTTTGTGATATATTGTTTGAAAACAATTCAGTTTAATCATTGGTCAGAAATGAAGAGTTTATTCTTTCTGATCTATGTTAGTTAAGTTGTCAGCATGATATTTGTAAATTTGTCCTTATTGTCCATAAAAACAAATTGGGGGAGATTGTTGGGATTTATGGGTGATGGAATAGACAACTTAACTAGTTTTATTGGTATACTTAGTTTTTACTAAGTAGAACATACTGTCATAGCCTGAAATGTATTCTTGTAATTTCAGTAAATACTGTCATGTAATAAGTGTAGTTCTTGGAAGAAGTTCGATTATGTTCAAGCCTCAAGAAATACATAAGTTCGACAGAAGGAATAAAAGTTACTGTCAAGCCCTGACAGTAAGGTTACAAGGAAACATAATGTTGCCTAGGTCGACAGCAAGTTTCACGAAGTCGACAGCAAGTTTCAACTTGACAGCAACATTGGCGGAGATTCTAATGACAGCAACTTTGATATACAGTTTGCGACAGTAAGTTTGCAATTCTTGACAGCAATCTCTGCGGGAATTCATACTGTCAACCAAAGCAAAAATTCTTGACAGTAATATCTGCGGGAAATTCATACTGTCAAAACAAAGCGTAATCCATTGACAGCAAACTTTGTGGCAAACATACTGTCATATAGAATCAGCTTGATTTAGGAATTTTCTAAGTCAAATTAAACGACAGAGTATATGTTCAAAAGAAGCAGGCGTGTTGTAATATTCAACCTTTACAGCAAGCTTGGAAAGTCTATAACTGAAGCTCGAGAGATCACATGGAACAACCTGTAAAGTCTAGAACAGATAAAATTGAATACGGCTAGATCTGGGTGGCTCAAATGTGGAAAGCATCTTTAAGTTACTTTGTGCTAATCACATGGGAATAAATCATGGAATGAGCTGCAAAAGGAATATAACAGCAACTCGACAACCCATGTTGATGGTGATAGTACAGTAGATTATCACTCTATAAATAGAGCATTCTACTTATACATTAAAGAGCTCAACAACTGTAATCTCTTGAGTCTTTGTAGCTTGAGAACTATTTTGTTCTTAAGGTTGTAGCAAAACTTTGCAAAATAAATAAAACATTTATTTTGTGAAATCCTCGTATTTGATTTTACTTGTGTTTGCATTTCTTCTACTAGTAAATCACAAATTCTATTTAAGTTGTTGAAATAGTTTTTGAAATTTATTAGTATTGCATTCAACCCCCCTTCTGCAATACTTTCCTGGACCAACAAATTCTTAAATGGACTGAAAGAAGAAATCAAGGCTGAGGTGAGGCTCTTAAGCCCGATCAATTTGGACCACGCAATGGAATTAGCTCTAAGGGTAGAGGAAAAGAATAAAGCAGTGGGGTGGAAGAAGGTGAATTATAGTTCAACAAAGGCTGGGTCATTTATGTGTTCGGAGAAGGGGGTAACACCCTCTGTTTACTCTACGTATACGAGTCAAGCAAGCCCAAATTCAGTTAGAAGCTGGGCGACAGGAGCAGGAGAGTCACAGGCCTCTGTGAATATGAGCAAAACTGTTGGTGGCAACTCAACTAAAAATTTTGGGGAGGTGAGACGGTTGTCTGAGAAAGAGTTGCAGGAGAAGCGTTCGAAGGGGCTCTGTTTTCGATGTGATGACAAGTGGACAATTGGGCACCGTTGTAAGAAACGAGAACTCAGTGTGCTGTTAATGGAGGATGACGAGGAGGATGGATCGGAGGATACGGGCAGTGAACCACCCCCATCACCTACGGAGGAGTTGCACACCGAGGTAAATATTCAATCTGAGGTTTCGTTAAATTCTGTAGTGGGGCTCTCAAATCCCAAAACCATGAAGTTAAGAGGGTTGATAGGCGAAGGGGAAGTAGTGGTATTGATAGACCCGGGAGCGACGCATAATTTTGTGTCCTTGAATAAGGTGAAGGAGTTGAAAATTCCAGTTACGGAGTCTGGGGGGTTTGGGGTTTCACTGGGGAACGGAGAAGCTATCAGGGGAAGTGGAACATGTAAGAATGTGGTACTACAGTTGGATGGAGGCGTGGTAATTGAGGAGGATTTCTTACCTTTAAATCTGGGTACTTCTGATGTGATCCTCGGAATTCAGTGGCTGGAAAAGCTAGGAAATGTAACCACAAATTGGAAGTCACATATTATGCAGTTTGACATAGGAGGAAGGACGGTGACATTAGTGGGAGACCCATCTCTTGAGAAGTCACAGATTTCGTTGAAAGCAATGATGAGAACGATAAGAAAAGAGAGAGGTGGAATTTGGGTAGAGATTAACAGGTTGGAGAAAATACAAGAGCAGGAAAATCATGAGTCAACGCAAGGAATTCCTTCATTTTTGTCTGAAGTAGTGAGTGAGAACAGTGTGGTCTTTGAGGAACCTAAGGGTCTACCCCCCTCAAGGAACCACGAGCATGCGATTGTGCTTAAGAATGGGAGTAACCCGGTGGGAGTAAGGCCCTATAGGTATCCACAGCACCAAAAAGATGAAATCGAGAAAATGATACAAGAAATGCTTAGGGCTGGGATAATCAAACCCTCTACAAGCCCGTTTTCTAGTCCTGTGCTATTGGTGAAAAAGAAAGACGGGTCTTGGCGTTTCTGTGTGGACTACCGGGCATTGAACAAGGAAACCGTGGCTGACAAGTACCCAATACCCATTATTGACGAACTCTTGGATGAATTGCATGGGGCAAGGGTGTTTTCAAAGCTGGATTTGAAGGCGGGTTATCACCAAATTTTGGTTCGACCCGAGGATACACACAAGACGGCATTTCGGACTCATGATGGGCATTACGAGTTCCTCGTAATGCCTTTTGGACTCATGAACGCACCTGCCACGTTCCAGTCATTGATGAATGACGTTTTTCGACCCTACTTGCGAAGATTTGTTCTAGTATTTTTCGACGATATTCTCGTCTACAGCCGCTCAGAAATGGAGCACAGGGAACATCTCAGTTTGGTCTTGCAGAAGCTGGTGGAACATGAGTTAAAGGCCAACTTAAAAAAATGTGTATTCGGCAGGAATTCTGTGGCATACTTGGGTCATGTGATATCAGATCAGGGGGTGGCTGCGGATATGGGAAAAATTCAGGCCATAGTGGAATGGGAGACTCCAAAGAATTTGAAAGAATTAAGGGGTTTCCTCGGGCTAACGGGGTATTACAGGAAATACGTAGCAAGGTATGCTCAGATTGCTGCTCCTCTTACAGCCCAACTAAAGAAAGATTGTTTCGGTTGGAATGGGGATGCCATGAAGGCTTTTATTGAGTTGAAGCAGGCCATGACACAACCCCCTGTATTAGGTATGCCCGATTTTAATAAAACATTTGTTGTCGAGACGGATGCTTCAGGTTTTGGATTGGGGGCGGTGCTTATGCAAGAAAATCGACCCATTGCCTATTTCAGTAAGCTATTAGGCACGAGAGCTCAAGGCAAATCAATTTACGAAAAAGAACTTATGGCTATATGCTTAGCTGTTTTGAAATGGAAGCATTATTTGCTTGGCCGACATTTTCTAGTTCGATCAGATCAACAAAGCCTCCGGTATTTAACCCAACAACGAGAAGTGGGCACTGATTATCAGAAGTGGGTATCGAAGCTAATGGGATACTCATTTGACATTCAATTCAAGCCTGGAAAGGCAAACCAGGTGGCTGATGCCTTATCCCGGAAGGCCGTTGGACAGGTGGAACTGGGTTCATTAGTTTCAGTGCCTTCGTTCGACTGGACTGAGTTACACAAGGAGGTCCAGCAGGATGAGGTGCTACAACAAATCATAGCTGACTTGAAATCTCAAGACAAGGAGCATTCGGGGTTTACAATTGAGGGAGACAAGCTGTTGTACAAGGGAAGGTTCGTGATCCCTCGCAACTCTAAATTTAAACAACTACTGTTAGAAAGTTACCACAGTTCCCCAATTGGAGGTCATGGTGGGGATAACAAAACTTATTTGAGGATAGCTGCTGAGTGGTTCTGGGTTGGTATGCGAAAGGATGTAGCCTTCTTCGTGCAACACTGTCAAGTGTGCCAGCAACAAAAATACTCTCAACAGACCCCAGCAGGCCTGCTACAACCGTTACCAATTCCTACACAGGTCTGGGAGGATGTGTCGATGGATTTCATCGAAGGGTTACCAATGTCGAAAGGGGTGGATTCAATTTTGGTGGTGGTAGATAGGTTCTCCAAATATGCTCACTTTATCAGCTTACGACATCCTTTTACAGCCGTCACCGTGGCTGAATTATTCATCAAGGAAGTCGTTCGATTGCATGGATTTCCAGCATCGATAGTCTCCGACCGAGATCGTATATTTATGAGCATTTTTTGGCAAGAACTGTTTAAAATGCAAGGTACAGATCTCAGGCGGAGCACAGCTTACCACCCGCAAAGTGACGGTCAAACAGAAATTGTGAACAAGTCATTGGAAACGTATCTTCGTTGCTTTGTGGGAGGGCAACCCAGATCTTGGGCTAAATGGTTACCGTGGACTGAGTTTTCTTACAACTCTTCACCCCATTTGTCAACAAAATTCACACCTTTCAAGGTTGTATATGGTAGAGACCCTCCATCCATCCTGCGAATGAACCCTGGACAGACCCCTGTTAACAGTTTGGAGGAGATGCTCAGAGATCGAGATGCGATCTTGGATGACCTGCACATTCATTTGGTGCGTGCCCAGCAACGTATGAAACTGAATGCTGACCGTAAGAGGCGAGATGATACTTTTGAAGTAGGTGAGATGGTTTATGTGAAACTCCAGCCTTATCGCCAGCGTTCTCTGGCTAAACGACCTTTCGAAAAACTTGCTGCCAGATTCTATGGACCGTTTGAGGTGCTTCAACGCATTGGGCAGGTAGCTTATAAATTGAGGTTGCCCCCTACGAGCAGGGTACACCCTGTCTTTCATATATCCCAACTGAGAAGAGCAGTGGGTCTGATTCCCACCGCACCAACAATTCCTGAGCAACTGAATAATGAATTGGAACTGATAGTGGAACCGGAGCAACTCTTGGATGTGAGGCGTGTGGGAAATGCTCAGACTGGGCGGTTAGAGGCATTGCTAAAATGGAAAAATTTACCTGCATTTGAAGCAACTTGGGAGGAGGTGGAAACTGTCAACATGCAATTCCCTGAGTTCCACCTTGAGGACAAGGTGCTTAATTGGGAGGGGGGTAATGTGATACACTGCACTAGTGGGCCCAATATGTTACGCACATTTGCTCGTCGTAATGGAAATAAAAATAAGAAACCAGGGGTAAATTAGTCTTTTGCTGTATGAGGAGTTAAAAGGGGGAAAGAGGTGAGGAATTAGGGTTATGCAAGAAGTGAGAGTTTAATTTTATTATTGGGAGAGCGGCTGGGTCTCTCGAATAGCCCAGTAGTTTGTAATAATTGTGGTCACTCTGAACAATTTATCCAGTTAATTTATCTATTCAGTCTTCGTTTACTATCTCTACTTTGTGAAAGTCGTGTAATCGAGCTTGAAATTGTAAGGTATAACTGAGTTCATCTCAGAAATGACCTCCAATTTGAGTCTGTTGAATGTATCACACAATCTTTTAACAGGTAAGATTCCTAGTCCTTTCGAGATTACTCCATTTGCTGATATTGATCTTAGTAACAATGTCTTTGAAGGTCAAATTCCACTTCCTAGTGCCGAAATTGAGTTGCTTGATCTTTCAAGAAACAAATTTTCTGGTCCTATACCTCCAAACATAAGCAAGTTAATGCCAAACTTGGTATTTATTTCACTTTCCAATAACAATCTAAGCGGAGAAATACCAAAATCAATAGGAGATATGCTGATTCTTGAAGTCATTGATCTTTCAGAGAATTTCCTAACAGGAAGCATTCCTTCCAGCATAGGAAATTGTTCTTACCTCAAGGCACTAGACCTTGGGCACAACAATCTCTTCAGACAATTGCCAAGCTCTTTAGGTCAGTTATTGCAGCTGCAGTCATTGCATCTCAACAACAACAAAATTTCTGGGGAGATTCCGGTATCTTTCAAGAACTTGACAAATTTGCAAACACTTGATTTTGGAGATAACAGACTATCAGGAACTATCCCTTCTTGGTTGGGAGATGGTTTGACTTTCACTAGTCTCGGTATTATTAGGCTAAGGTCAAATGCATTTTTTGGGGTGATTCCGGATAAACTTTCAGAGTTAAGTTCACTACAAGTTCTTGACCTAGCATATAACAATTTGACAGGTTCAATTCCAGCAAGCTTTGGGCACTTCAGAGCCATGGAAGAAGAAAGGAAAACTAACAAGTTCTTGCAATTTGGATTTTACAGAGGAGTCTACTATGAAGAAAGCTTGGGTGTGAATATAAAAGGTTCATTTCAAAAGTATACCAAGATACTTTCTCTTGTCACCTCTATAGACCTTTCTGAAAACAACTTGAGTGGAGATTTTCCAGCAGAAATAACTAACCTTCGCGGCCTAGTGGTTCTGAACTTTTCAGGAAACCAAATCAGTGGTCACATTCCAGAAAATATATCGAATATGCATCAGTTATCGTCTCTTGACCTATCGAGTAACAAGCTTTCGAGTGTCATTCCACCAAGCATGTCACTGTTATCATTTTTGGGATACATGAATCTTTCGAATAACAATTTATCTGGCCGGATTCCTTACACGGGGCACTTGTCAACTTTCGAAAATTCTTCTTTTGCGGGAAATTCTGGACTCTGTGGAGCTCCACTAGTTGCAAAGTGCAGAGATGAGGATTCAGTTACAGATTTAAATCAAGATAACACAGATGATAACGAAGAAATCGATGATGCATTTGTCGGTAAGTGGTTCTATTTAAGCATTGGAATCGGATTTTCCTTTGGCATTTTAGTGCCTTTTTTGATAATGGCAATGAGAGAATCATGGAGTGAAGTCTATTTTGCCTTTGTCGAAAAGGTAGTAGGCATGTTGAAATCCGAGAACACTGGAAAAAGGCCAATAAGATTTTACTAGTGATGATAATAATTTCAATTTGAACTTTGGCATATGCAGATAACTTGGGTGCATGGAGCTGTATTTGACAATAAGTTGTAGAACGTACGTAACACATTATATGGAAATAATATTCCCTTGTTTCACAAAAAATGAGGGTTTATAATTTTTAAAAGTCAAACTTACTCAAGTTTAACCATAATTTCTACATTACTAATTTATATCTTAATAAATTTATTAATTAAATATAATATTACATCAATATACTTCATAATCATTTTTCATAATTTTTATATTAACAGTCAAAATTGAATTAGTTTGACCTTAAAATCTGCTAAATCCCCACTATTTGTGAAATGGTGGGGGTAACAGTGAAATGCTGCTTAAAAGATCACTAGCATATTAGCATGCTTTTCTCTTTGTTATTTTCACTTATTACTTGGGTAGTTAGGTTATGTTGTGTGCATGTATATAGTTCTAATATGACTTCTCTCCTGCAGCAAAATAGGTAGAAAGAAATATATGCATATAAAAACTTACAGGGAAACCAACATAAAAATATAGTATCAGATTTCAGCATGAGAATCAGATTTCCTCTAAATGAAGAAATACAATGCAAACTGAATTAAAAAGATCAAAACAATGGCAATAAAACTGCAAATCCAATTTGTCACAAGAACATCAAAGAATTCTACTTTATGCTTTGCCTCACATACTCGCTACAACGAATAATTTACATGTATACCCGCAACCAAATTATAGTCAAATGAATGCCCTTTGTCACTATTACTACTATCAAGCTTATCTATCTTCCTACATGCCCATTGCTATTCTGGTTTGCAAATAAGGAATTCAGCGTTGCCTTTAACTCTGTTGTGTGAAAGGCATCCATGGCTCGTAATGTATCTATTCTGAAGTCTGAGCCCACTAAAACACTTCTGTCACTCGTAGAGTTACCATTTTCGTCGTAATCAATATGGGATAGGTCCATTGGTTCATCTAGTCATAAGATCGGCTCTGAGAAACCTAATTTGGTGCTACTAAGGAAATGTTGAGTAGGAATATCGCATTTGTGAAGAGGTGATACGGCATCTGTTTGAGTCGACAACGACAAAGAACCAGTTAAGGCTAGCAAAGGGTCTACCAGGAAAGGCTGTATCAGTTTTTTTCTTTCACTCTCCTTTATTTCCTCCAGTAAAGCTTTACCTGTGTCTATACCTGCTTATTTAATTTTTAAAGGTTCTGTTAGAACAATCAAGATTGGACAGCCGTTTTAGTGTTAAGCTGTACAAGGAAGAAACTATGATATAGACTACTACCTGAAAGATAACCGCCATGGACATAACCATTAAACTTTTCACTTGTGTGTTCTCCAGTAAAAAATATCCTTCCTACAGGGGCCTATCCAAGTGTAACAGTAGAAATAGCAGTAAGATTCCAATTGAACAAAAAGTATTATTCCATATAGCAACATTGTGGCATATTAAAAATAAGTTCGCTCATATAAATTATTAGATGTACCTTAATATTATCAACTAGTTGCTGGTTAACGTATATAGGGTAGTTGCTATAGCTGCCGCGTTGGAAGCGATTACTCCACCAGCGAGGCACAAGTATATCACTGGCATCCGGAATATTAGGTCCAAACATGTTCCTAAGAACTTCCATTGCTTCTTTCAGTGTTTCTTGATCCGATTGAGCTTCAACACGTTTGGATTCTCCGTTAGTCAATGTCACAACAAGAATATTAGACCCAGGATAAGCGTTCTCCATGTGCTGATAGGATGGCAACAGATCAACAAACATCTGTTAGTATATTGATAGCTATCTAATAAACTAATACATGTTCAATAAAAAATCACCTAAATATATTAGAAAAATGTCAGTTTGACATCTACCGAAGTACGTTCAAGGTGGGTTATGTCAATGATTAAGATATTAAACATCTCCACACAATCACTTCAGCAACTCAATTACTATAAATGGACATTTCAAGGCTGGACAAAGATTTGGTTTTTTGGTTCAACTAACTAAAAATATATTATGCGCATCAAGATTGACAGGCAGTTTAAGTACGATAAAGTTTAAACTAATCAAGGACAACAATGGAGATGCTGTGATAATTATCTCTGCACTTAGATCTATAAATTTCTATACTCTATTATCTGAGATCAAACAATAGTTATCAATGTACATAAAAATCAGCAGTAGCTGCATGTTACGTAGACTGAAACCCACCCTTCTAACAACCAATTTCGTCAATATTTTACAAATGTAGTATTAAAACGACAATTAGAAATAAAAATTCACTTGTTGAACAGAAAACAAACTATGCGTCTAAACAGAAAACAAACTATGCAAACTAACTACAGGATCTTTCATCATACTTGTTGAACAACTATACGTTTGCATTCTAGAAAATGCAAGAATAATTGTACAAAAAATCGCAATGTAGACCGTGCTGGTAAATAAAAATTTTATTATGTCATAGAGGAAAAATGCAGTATATAACATACTAACCTGCCAGAATGTGTAGTATCCTCTCCTCTCATGAGCATACATAAAGAATTCTTTCTCTGCCCCACCAGGCCAGAACTTATATGGAAATTTTAAGAAAATTTTTGTGTAAACTATCACATCCAACTCCTCAATAGCTTCCAATTTCCACCCCTGTTCATCATATTTTTATAAGACAAGTATGAAATAGGACTACACGAGCATCGATATTAACAGCTTCTTAAGTTACAAATCCACAGATATTGACCATATATAATAATGTACCGTACATGAATACTTGAAGGACTAAGATATGAGTAAAATAAAATATGCCTCAACAAATCTATCAAGCAATAATCAATTATTAATGATGTAACCTTAATATACAATTTTTGAGGCAAAGGTCCAATCTTGGGAAAGGAAAATTGGCTTTAAACGTTTTTTATTTAAAATAAAAACTAAGAGCTGGAAGCATTGAAGTAGGCTCTACATGGAAAAAGAATCCAAGGACTTACAGTTTCTCTATGTATTAAAAGAGGTCCCATATTAATTCAATGAATCAGATTGCTACTTGAAGTTAAAGTAGTGAAACTTACACAGTAGTGCATATGTAGTTTAGATGAAGATACTGCCAGTCATTCAGTTCTTCATATACGATGATATTAAATGAAATGAATATAGCTGTTAGTTAGCTGTATCATGCGACATTCTGATACATGCGTGATTTTATAAACTTGCCATACCAGCTAAAGTTAAACTTTATTACATAGGATAGATTTAAACTTAGTTAAAGCCCACTGATCATAGTTTTAGAAGGGATGTATTTAAACTTCAAGCTAAAGTTACAAACAACAAAAAAAATTATAGGACATCTCCCACCTAAAAAGGACCATTTTTAGCAATGGCTTTATAGGAACCCTTTTGTTGGGCCAGATGATAGACTGGTAATGCCACTACATATACAAATTGGCACTACACATCAAATAGCCAGATTTTGGTGTGTTTTCTACACTGTATTGTCCTAATTTTTAATGATCATGTTAAGGTACACTCTGAATTTGAACCAATGCAATCTGTAATTTGAGCAATCCTACTTCAATTTTAAAAGATACTCCTACATACCTTAATAAACCTACGAAAGCTATAGACTTACAGTAGTACAGACTTCAACTTATTTCTATCCAACCATGGAGGATAGATACTGGTAATTATCGTTCACCATTATTTAAAGGGTCCATGTCCACAGTTAATGTTGGTTGTTACCTATTATCCGTCACAAAGTATCAAGGCATGCGTTTCTTGTCTTTGTGCACTAAGCGGAAATGGTCAAATGGTAGTAAAATGAAGAGACTGGACTAGAGAGCCTCCGGTATGCATATAGAATTATAGAATAACACCTCTATATGCTTTCTGAGCAGAATAATCTGCAAGACCTAACCTAGCCGATACCCTTATCCTTTTTGTGATAAGAGGTCGAGGAATCAAACCTCAGTCAGGGCAGGCTTGTGTGAGTATTAAAGTTTTTGTAGTTGACCTTTATAAACGAATGAGCGCAGATAATATGCCATAACTAACAGTAACTAGTGTTTATTAAAGTATTAGTAGGAAGTCATATACGTACAGGCAAGGGAGGTTTAAAGGAAATGAGATCACTTTGGAGAACACCAATGCTAGCTGACAAAATCAAGTAATTTGCTTCGTAAGTGCAGTCATCTTCTGTTGTCACTAGAACTCCGTTTCTCGAGTGCTGTAATTCCCGGACAACCTGCCACATTTTCATCAAACCAATCATAAATGTAGAAATTGTGAGTGTAGTGATGTTGAAGACTACATTGTGTTGAGTAGCTTGCTTGTTTACATGAGCAATGTGCCTTATTTATAGGCTACAAAACAATCAAATGGCATCATGGCTTACATACATGTTTGCTAATGTCAAGCCTTCAAAATATGACTAGCCTAACATATGAGACTTTAACAATGTGTTTACATTTATATTTCAACACCCCCCCTCAAACTGAAGATGGTTGAAAAACCAGCTTGAGTTTGTAAACAAAATTACCGAAAGTGGTAGGAGGATTTTGAACCGGAGACACGATGTAGATGAATCGTGCCTTTTTGTTGGTCTTTGCACCTCCCAAACTGATGTAATTCTGATAGCTAGAGAAGCATTGTCAGAATAATAAGTTAATCTGATGGCTGAAGAAGCACTGTCAGAACGGTAAAACAATTCTGATGGCTGGAGAAGCACTGTTGTAATGAAGATTGAAAAATTAATTCTGATGGTTGAATAAGACACTGTCAGAACGAAAACAATTCTGATGGCTGGAGAAGCACTGTCAAAATGATAAGGAAATTCTGATGGCTAGAGAAGCACTGTCAGAATGAGGAGCAATGTGAGCTTGGTGATGATGGTGACCTTGTGCCATTGCTTGTGTATGCATATGTGTAACGTAGCAGAGTTACAATATCATATAAGCAATATGAGGCTACAATATCGTACAATTGCAAGATCTGTAAAAGATTGGATGTAGGATTGTAATTTGTGCCAATAAATCATGGATTTATTATGTGGCTCAGATGGGCTAATTTTGACGTGGCCCAAATATTCCATGTCATCTTGAATCACTTATACCACTTGTACTTTTTAGTGGGCTGATTTAGTGTGGCCCAACTAATGAAAATAAGGATATAACTATATGGTAGCCCAAACCAAAACACAAGCCACAGCAACCTTGATAAATACACCGACAGGGATGAGGCTGGCCGAAGAAGAGGCTAATTTGCAGCAGTCGGAACATAGAGGGGCAGTTGCAAAAGGAAAATTCCGATGATGGTGGCCTGAAAATTCCGAGAAGCAGTAGATGAGTTTCTTCAAAAGATGAATCGAATAATTTTTCATAGCTCGGTGAGTGAGCTCGTAGGGAACTCAGTGATGAGTCAAGAGTTTCTGCGAGTGATGGTTGAGAGGGGCGAGCCGATGAGTTGACTCGGATAGACGAGTTGAGTGAGTCGGTGAGTTGACTCGGACAGATGATTATGAATCTGTAGATTGATGTGGTGTTGTCTGAATGTTACCAAATTTATGCCGAAGAGAATGGGTTCGTCGGAGTTTAGTTTGGTATGTATTTGTGGCTGGTAATGACTCAACCCTCCAGGTGTTTGTTTAATTGTCACAAAGGCTCAAAGGCTACGGAAGCAATAGATGAAGCTACGGAAGCAATGGCTGGTACTGGAAAAATATAGGTAAGGATCTTAAAGGTCTGATACCATGTAGAAATTGTGAGTGTAGTGATGTTGAAGACTACATTGTGTTGAGTAGCTTGCTTGTTTACATGAGCAATGTGCCTTATTTATAGGCTACAAAACAATCAAATGGCATCATGGCTTACATACATGTTTGCTAATGTCAAGCCTTCAAAATATGACTAGCCTAACATATGAGACTTTAACAATGTGTTTACATTTATATTTCAACAATAAATAAGCCACTTACACTACCAAACAATGTAGTAATAGTAATCAAATAATCCAAGTGTATTTTCTAGAGTAGCATCTTGCACATGAATCAAGTAAGATGGCATTGTCAAATTATATAATTCCAAGCAACAACTAACCCCTCCTCAGAATCTGAGAAGTCAAACTAAGAAAATCTGTGCAAGAATAAACCAATGTATAGGAATGAGTGCATGTAAAAAATTACTACTAGGGTAGGTAAATTAATTCATAAACTCGTAGAGTCATAGTCCAAAGGTTCTGTACAGTAAATGTACACGTTTAACAGCTATGAATCACAACAATTTTTAGTCACCAGGAAGGGCTGAGGGGAGAGAATCAATGATTGAATATTTTTTATTAATCCACAGCTAGTAAATTTGCAAGAAACAACCAAACCACATGTCAAATGAAGAAATTGACAAGACTCTAGATGACCATCCCCTTGTTCTTAAGTTAATAGTTTACAGCTTGGGCTTGACTGTACCTACAAGTAGAGTATGGAAATAGGGAAAGATAGCCTATATAATATAGACAATATGGAAAGATTGTGAAACATATTCAGGGCCTACATGCTGGTGCAATGTGTAATATCATTATCAATATGACATTGATTTATTTGTATATATATATGTATCATTGATGGTCCGAGGCAAACGATTATTATTACATCCCGTGCTGTGTTACGGTATGCTATAACAATCGCGTTGCACTATAACAATCATATGCTAGGGATCGGGACCCCTGTATCATAATGTATGTATATGTGCTGGTCTTTCTTTCTTTTTTTTTTTTTTTTTTTCATAATCCGGTTTCCGGGCTAGCTTGCGCGCACCTCTCTTTCTTTCTTGTCTAATGCATTTGTGTAACATTGGTATTGAAAGGGCACATAGATTGACATTGCCCCCACCCTGAGATGCTGTCATTCTGCCCCCACCAATACACTGTAAGTACTCTTGTTGTCTTAATTCAATTGTCCTCTGCTTTCTTTATTCATTTTAAGAGAGATCTAGAGTACTAAAACCTAAATTACTTGTTTTTAGATTATTTCAATCAAATTACTTGTTTTCTTATTTTAAGAGAGATCAAGTGTCACTTTCCTCAGAAGTGAGTTTTTATTGATTGGGACAGGAAATGAACCGATTCTTATATACATCATAGAAAGGTAAAATGTTCATACAAGTGCAAGAATCTATCAACAAATTTGTTAAATGCAAATCATTTTCAAGGCTTATTAAGGCTAGACATTGGCAGCATGCAGATGACTAATAACTCTTTCTTCTACATGTAGGAAAAGCATCTTAAGGATTTATATATAATCATCTGATTATTTTATGATACGATCGAAAACCCGATTCAACACGATTCCCAAGTACATTTATTTTGCTTGTATCTATCCTAAATTGATAATCAACCACAACAAACACAAGTTTGATAAAACAAAGCAAATACTATTAAGAATTGGTTTATTAGGTGAGTATAGAAGAACTGAAGACCACAATAATTAGTAACAAGGCCATCATTTTTCCACCTTAGACAGCAAAACCAAGAGATTCTTCATGCAAACATAAATAAATGTAAGAAGCCAAAGTAAGTTGACCCAAACAACAAAACAGGTAGCTTGATATGAAAAAAGATACTACTAGTTTTAAAAAAGAGAAAATGTATTAAATAAAGTCCTTATCTGCAGCAATACCAATATAAAAAGGACAACTGGTTTAATTGTATGCATACAGAAAAAGGATTATTATTCAATTTTTTTATAAATAGATGTTCCTCTTTTACAATATACTTTCTATCTGTTTCTTTTTATCTTATTACATTTGCCCATCTTTAGTGTCACCATACAATTGTCACATAAAAGGACTGTCAAATCCCATCCTCAAATCAAAACTAAAAAGAAAGATTTATAGATTTTCCCCTGCTTACCTTGTTGAGTTTGAGTCTGCTGTCCGAGATTTCACCATCAGATGTAAAAAGAAAATCTTCAGCCATTTTGTATAGCAGATGTTCATATCCTCTTTCATCAGCTACTAAAAATTCCTTCTCCCCAAAATCTACATATGTAGATATTGGTTCAACCTCTACAACAAAAACCCAATTCTTAGTTTCTAAGTTTTCTTATTTAATCTTGTTTGGTTTGCCCTGAAAATGATTGTAATTTACATTATTTATGTATGAGAAAGAGGAAAATAAATTGAAAAGTGGTAAGGTCCACTTAACAGGGAACTTGGGCAACTCATAAAACACAAGACCCCATATTGATTTTCCTTAACTTTTTCATACACCAATAATAAGATTAGTAAAGGAGATTACTGAAACTGACCTGCCATTTCAAAATCATGCAGGATAAAGTCAATAGCCAACTCTATTGGTGTCTCTGGACTACTACAATAATAATCATAAGAGGCATGGTTAATGACCCTCGTGCATAATCTTAATCCTTTCCAATTTTGTAAGATAGTAACTGGTTTATGCTTGAAAGTTTAAAGATGAGAAAATTGCAATACCATGGCTCATCGATTTTCTTGTTCTCATCCAGATCGTCTTTGCCTTCTTCATTCTTCAGTTTCTGAATTGCAGATTCCACGGCCTTGTTATACGAATCAGCAGCTATTCCACTAGGGAAAATCTTGCCACTAATGCAAATATAATGAACATTAACAAACGAAGAAATAAACTTTCACATCATTTAGTACCATATTTGTATAAACTATAATTACTGTATACCACCAACATTGCAAATCAAGCAATTGATCAACTAATTGTTAGAAACCGTTAGATCCATATAAGGCCTCCCTCTAACACTAATCATAACGATCAAAATATTTAAAGAGCTTGAAAAAAAAACCATATCTCGATTATTTGCCAAGAGCTAGCCTAGTAGCAGAATCTCACCCCTTCCCCTTCTCAACAAAGCCGGTTCGGGGCTCGGTTGCCACTCCGCCTCCACTTACACTTATATAAAAATATCGCGGAAAATTTTTCAAAGTAAAGTAACAAAAAGAAGAAAAAAGGGAAGGAACAGTATTACGGAAGTATCCATAAAAAAAGTGCTTTATAGCTATAATTGTAACTTTTACTGAAAAACAAAGGGAAAACCAGAGACTAAAATCCTAACATAAGCATAATGAAGTAAAATGTAGAAGCCCACGTGTGAGCTTATGTAAATTATATACATTATATGTCTACACACAGTGATGACCAACAAAACCAAACCCGCCATTAATATAATTTCCGGTATGTTGTCAAGGGAACGTGTTCACATAAACAAAATTACACACAAACGCAAATAGTGTATCCCACTCGTAGAGCAGGGTAAGTTGTACGGTCAAATTACAAGATACCGAGCTCATAAATGTTGTAACATAAATAAATGTATCGGGGGTAAGATGTATGGAGACCTTACCTGGGGTCGTAAATGTTGTAACGAGCATTGCTATAGTCCGAAAAACAAGTACGAAGATGGGCTTGTTGTGCTAAATCCCAAACAGGATTTATTTTGTTCCCTCCAACTCCGGCTATCCAACCGGCACCTAGCTCCACCGACACCCCACCAAATTCTTGTTTTCGGATCCTTCCTCCGACCCTTTCCGACGCTTCTAATATTATTATGTCCTCCACTCCATTCTCCACCAGCACCTTCGCTGCCGATAAACCTGTACATACATAAACAAACATTTACATACATTTTCAAGAATGCGCGATGAATAATGAAGAGTATTTGGGTGTACCTGAGATACCGGCGCCGACAATGATAACGGAAGATCGAGCCGGAGATTCCATGGACGCGAAAGAGGTGTGTGGGAGTCTGATGTGTGTGCGTGTGTTTATATATGAGAGAGAGAGCGAGCGAGAGAGAGCCTGGCCTTTGTTCTGTTGTTGTAATGAATGGTGAGATGGGAGAAGAAGCAAAAAAGCGGGAGCCGTTTTATATATAGTTTCTCTTAGAAAAGAAAGCCAGCCCCTCTGAGTCTTCACTCTTTTGCATTCGTGTGGCTTTTTTTAATCTATTTTTTTCTTATCATTGAGCCGGGCCAGCCGGGTGTATAATACATTAATGGGTGAAAAACTAAAATATCCACCATTTACGTCCCGCTCCCGAGTTTTAAAATGGGAGGAAAGCAAGTGAAAGAGAAAGCAAATAACACAATTTTCACTCCTTTCATGCTCCTGAGTTTTTTTATGGAAGACAGCAAGTGATTAGGAATGAAAGTTTTACAAGTTTTCTCCCCAAAACTTTCACTCCAAAAGTGGGATGCAAGTGAAAGCAAGTGAAAGCAAGGGATTAAAAAACACTTGTTATTACCAATATACCCTTATCATTTGAATGAAAACATTTTATATTTAAGAATTAAATTGTAACTTGACAATCATTTACATGCTTTCCTTCTAACTCGGGAGCATGCTAATGAAATCAATTTCGCTCTACAATTTTCAAACTCGGGAGCAAGGCCTTAATTTTAGTTGTCCAAAATGTTTATCGGGGAAAACGTCCGCCCTTTTTACCCACGGAACACGCATGTATCACATGTGTACACAGTGCACGCATGTCTTACATGCGTGTTCTTTGTTTGTTTTTTTTTAAGTAGGCCACACATGTACAACATGCGTGTATTTTTTTTTATTATAAAATAAGCCCACACATTGTACCAATGCGTATAGCTCATTGGTAAGTTTCTTTGTCAAATGGACAACGCATTGGTAGCATGCGTATGGTTCAATAATTTTGAATTTCACTTTTTTTAGCAAAATTTTGAATTTGATAACCCTAAAACCTAAGTTCGTATACGGTTTATTCTTCGGGTCAGCCGGGTGTATAATACATTAATACCCATTTTTTAATTCGATCTAATCAAAATAAATACCTTGCAAAATGTGGGCAAATTTAATTGGAGTTGTTTCAAATCATGAAATCTTTTACATTATCATCTTTGTGCTATTGTTGAGTTATAAAAATTAGTGTGGATATTTTATTGTGTGATTTGGTATTTTAAAATGATTTAAAAAGCATTATTTCTTTAAAACTGACGAGAATAACACAAATCACGGATGGTGGCCATAAATACCCATCTATTACGCATTTGGAAAAGGAGTAATAGATTTTATACATATTACGCATTTGGAAGAGGGGCAATAGACCTGCCAGGAAAGCCTATTACGCATTTGAAAAATGGGTAACCCCTATTACCCATTCTCAAATGCGTAATAGATAAAAAATCTATACTAGTTACCCCAATATCAAATGCGTAACCCTATTACTCTCATATGAAATGCGTAATAGAATGGTATTTATGTCCATCATCAATGCTTTGGGGTATTCTTGTTATGTGATATAGATTTTTGGGGTATTATTGGCCAAAGCTCTCTTCCTCTCTTACTTTGTTCACGACAATCTCTCTGTTAGATATAATTGATGTGAATAATAATCAGTGTTTAAGTATTACAGTGAAATATCAGAGTTTAGCTGGAAGTAGTCAGAGTTTAGTTAAACGCTGACAGATGGAAGCTGGAGGAAGCGTCTATTGGCCAACAGAGATTGAAGAATACTTATGGAAGCAATATCTTTGAAGATTGGATAGCTGTCAAAGAGATTGTGTTGATTAAGCAAACGTGTAGCAATCGTAATTGATATCAATTGTATAGCTAATTTATATGAGTATCAATTATCGATTGTATAGCAGCTGTATATCTTATAAATACAGTTAGATAAATCCTAGAAGGGTATTGTGTAACGAATTATCATACATTGTAACCTAAGCAGCTCTCTGTGATATTTTACATCACTGAGAGAGGAATTATTAATTCCAAACAGTTTTTAATTGTTAAAACGTGTGTTCTTGTTAATCTCTCATACAAATCTTGATTATAATTGTGTATTCGGCCTAACACTCTCTCGTTTCTCTCTCTCCCTCGGTAAACCTCTCTCCTCACTGGTTTGTCGTTTTTGTTCCGATTACGATTTTAAGATCGGGGTTATGCTCGGTTTTCAACCCTCTATCTCGTACTGTTGATGCATGTCGATTTTATGATGAAAGTTCGAACCCCATTTCGGGGTTTTCCTTAATTTCGAACTGATTAGCTTTATTCTTGCTACCCAGTCGTGTTTGTGATAATTGTTTGCAGTGTGGGGTGAAGCCGTAGAGGATACCCAGATTTTGGGGACCTCCGGTTATGCCACCGTCGGCCGTGAGCCACCGGTGAGCCGGCGGGTTGAGGCGGTGATGTTTAATTCTGAGCCTTCGACTTTAACACCTCGAAATTAATTCAAGAGTCGATATATATCTTTAATTTCAGTTGTATGATGATGGTATGATTATTTGAGTTTGAGATTTTAATTCGATTATTAAACTTTAGTTGGTTCGTTTAATTTGATTAAGTCGTAGTGGCAATTGATATGTTGATTTCATGTATGAATTTTGATGTTTATTCGGGGGTGTATATATATATAGAGGGTTATTCAAGTGAGACCCTTCTTATTGTGAGAACTGCATATTGGGTCATAAATTAGGCCCAATATCAACATTTACACACAAATATAACATGCGTCATTACTCATTAGCACTACCAACATCGTCGGTCACTATCCTTTCTTCCACCACGACACCATCCATCATCGCCATCACAATCCCACCGTCATATCACAACATCTGTCTCTTCATTCAATTTCTCATCTAAATCATCACCATTCAACAAGCACAACTCTCCTCTCTCTCTCTCTCTCTCACCAACAATCACTATTATTTTCTATCACCATTAAATCTTTCACTAACAACCACATCCCTTATAACCATTGTCATCTCAATAGCACCGTATCCTCCATTACCATCACTATTAAGTCATTACGATAATTTCTTTGCTTACCTTTTTATCGATCTGATGTATCACAAAACATCGCTGACTCAAAAGTAATAGATATTAGTCATTAAAAGCGTCATTGATAACCATTTGAGTTCAATTCACCACCAATTCTGTGCATAAATCACCAAATATACTTATATAAATCACCAAATAAAAAAAGTGATTTGTATTTAAAAAAAAGGTGATTTATATGTACAATTCGGTGAATTACACTCAAATAAAGTGATTTGTATCGATTAGTGGATGATTTATCTTAAAAAGATAGAAGAAAATAGCTCTTAGTCGAAATTTACAAGATCTAAACAAAAAATATGAAAAAATATACATAAATAAAGTGTTGCGACGATGATTATATGAGTAACGAAGGTTATTGTTGTGGTGGTATTAATATTGTTAACTCGAATAACTTGTAGAAGGGGGGGTTGAATACAAGTTATATAATCGTGTCTGATTTTTGCTTGGTTATATGAACAAGAATAAACGAATGAATCAAACTCTGTTTGTATTAATAAGATCAAATACAAACTCTACCAAAGGTGTACAAATACCTTTAGCAGCTGCTGACAAAATAAATCTCTCTCTCTGTTTGTTTCGAACTCTCGAATACAAACCTTATACAGAGCTACGCACACGAACTTATAACTCACACTTGTTTTTTTTTCTTTTTACAATGATATAGAGAGAGTATTTATAATTCTTCCTATCAATTAATTACAGAAAAATAATCTATACTTGACAATGTTCTGCCGTCTAGTTGATAGTTTCCATCAATAGAAAATTCTTCCCTTCATAATATCTTCTTGCTTGTTCTTCAAACAACGATCCTGTTTTATAGCACTTGCCAGTTTCTGTAGCATCCATAATGACATCATCAGTAACACGACTGACATCAGGATTCCCTCTTGCATCAGGATCTGACCATCCTATCAGTACTTGATCAGTATTTGACTTGACATATCAGGATTCGATCTCAGTTCCTGACATGTAGTACTTGATGCACTGTTCATTCTTGACTAAACTTTACAGATAACTGTCTAACACATATTTCCTATACAAAGTGCAAAATCATTTATAAGATCACGATATACAAAAAGTATAAGTAAAATTCTATTCTTAACATCACAACTCATGAATTATTCCTAACAATCTCCCCCTATTTATGATTTAAAATCTGAAGCATAAATCTGAGTTGTTGATGTCAAAACATATAACAATACAATCAGAATAGAATTTATGAATTCAAAAATCATGAAGTTAAGTACCTCCTCTTTTTAGATATAGACATAGTATCCAGTACTTAGACGAAAGAATTCAACTATTTGACGCTTCTTTTCCTTTACCACTTCCCTGATAAGATTCACCTCTATCACTGTCTTTATCTCCCCTACCAGTTCTTATTTTATCCCCAGTCTGTTGTTGTTGTTGTCTTTGAATTGTCTTTATCTCCCCCTTTTTGACATCAGCAACATGAATTCCAAGAGATTCAGTAACAGAACAAATGAGATTCATCAGAACTGCTTGATTTTCCATAATAGTGACTTGGTTATCTTCAAGTGTTTGAAGTCTTGATTGAATTTCAACTTGAGATTTCTGAATTTCTTGTAGAACTTCAGAATTGACTTCAATGTTGGTAGTGTTTGGAATATCTTCAGATTCAAGTCTTGTAGAAGAAGTTGCCTGTGTAGAATGATATTCAAGTAATAAAACTCGATTAGAGTTACAAACATCTTCATCTTTCTGATCTAAAGCTGCAATATGATCATATTGTCCTTCACCAGTATTCTGTGTACTAACATCTTCAAAACCTGACTCCTCCTTAGATTGATCAGATACTGTTGATGTCTCAATTCTTGCTGATATTGGAAGTACAAACAAAGGAATACTTGGATCATTAGAAATATCTTCTGGTACTGATAATGTAGAAGTTTGTCTTAGCCTTTCACCTCTTCTGTTGATCATTCCTGCAAGCCTTTTTTTTGCTTCTGAGCTTTAACTTCTGGCTTTGAGTTGTGCTTTGCTAAGTCATTCTTCTCATACATTTTGATAAAAGAATAAGTACCAGCATCCATACCAAGATTATCATACCAAGATTTAGGAAAAACCTGATCCCAGAAATCAAACGATGGTTTCCTAATTTTCTCTCCCTCACTATGGAGTTGATCATCCATACCCTCATTCTCACTTTGATCATCCATACCTCTCCTTTTGCCTAGTCAGGAGCCAGCCGCTCTGATTGTGGATCAATATCCATCTTTTCAAGTGTATCACTCAAATTTGGATAAGTGCTCTCATGACCTATAGAAAAATAGAGTTTAGAACAAGTTTTTATACCTGAACTCACATGGAGAGAGGGTTCCTCATATGGCATGGGGCTTGAGGTTTTCTCCAAGGAGTGAGCTGCTATAATCTCTGAACCCTTACAATCATCTTCTTTCCTTTCAGAGACTACAGGCTCCAGTATACCACTTTCAGGTTTTCTACTAGACTCTGATGTCTTCAGTAATACTTCATTAGACACAATAGTTAGTATGTCACCGTCTTTAAGTGTTGTTTGCTGAGACTCACCCTCAAGGTGGATAGACTCTGACTGAACAATGTTTGTTTGATCTTCAAGAAAACCAGTCAAAGTTATTCCTCCCATATCATAGGGTTTCTCACTTGCAATTTCAGTCATCACAGAAGACCTTTCAATATCAGCTATCACAGCTCCTGAGTCATCCAACCTCTGACTAGATGGTTCTTGTGTTGCAGTGACTGTGATCTGATCTTTCCTACTATCCACCACTGGTGCAATAGTATCTTCTGTTGACTGCATTCCTCTAGCTACTTCCTCCTGTTGTTCACCTTGAGTTGAAGCATCTTCAATAATGACATTCTTGTCAAATAAATATGCATGAAGTGATTGAAGTGCAACATGCTTCGAGAGTCCAAATTTCTTGACTAATTGTCTTCTTACAGATACATAGAAATACATCTTCATTAAGTCAAGTCTTTGATGTAGAAGTCCATATTCATCTGGAAATAAAAGTTTTGGTACTCTTTCAACCAGAAAATCTAGAACAGGCCTTGACAACTTCACTTTGAGAGAAATTTGTCCAATAGCCAGTCTGTATGATAATGTAGTTTCCCATGAAGAATCAATATCCAGATCTCTATAGTCATTTGCTGACTTGATTGTAGGTTCATTTGTAGAGACCTGCATGATATTAGTTGGACTAGACTCTGTGTGTGTAGGTGACAATTGAATCTTTCTCCTTGTTCTCTTGGTATAGTGAGCAAAAGATTTATCCTGAGAAGACTCAAGAGGTGTAGACACAGAAGTGATCTTGGGATGAGATTCTTTTTCAATAGACACAGTCTTTTGAGAGACAGTATCCAGTAACTGTTTTCCTTTTTTAAGTACTACAGTCTTTTGAGAAACTGCAGCCTGGCTGTGACTAGGTGCTTCATCTCTTTGTCCTAGCTTAGAAAGTCGAATTGCAACCTTCAATTCTTCTCTCTCAGCAAGAGATATATTATCATCATCTTCACTAGAACTACTACTACTACTTGACACAACAAATCTTCTCTTCCTTACAACTGATGTCTTTTGAGAAACACCAGAGGTTGGTTTCTTTGAAACAATAGGCTGTGGATTAAAACTTTGTTCTTGAATTGTTTCAGAGACTATAATGTTTTGGGCTATTTGGGTAGACACAGGTGGGTTCTCCTCCAAATGAGATTCCTGAGCCATTTCACCACAAAAAAAAGAAGAATTGTAGAGAGTAGGAAGATGAGTTTTAAGAATTACCTGAACATGATGTGGATAATGAATTGCAGGTATTTCATCTAGATTCTTTTCATTGTTCTTCTTTGTAATGTCAGAGAAAATTCTCTTTTGCTGTACATAAGAAGAAACACAATGTTCTCTACCAAATCTAGTTTCAACATCAGGAATAAAATGGTTAATAAACATTTGTATAAATCTATGATAATAAACCATTTTCCTATTTTGATCTATTAACACAAGTTTAATACACATCTGACTTAAGATAATGTGACCAATGTTAATTACTCTGTCATAAAGCAAACTATAAGCAATATGTGAAGTTACAGAAGTAATTTGATCAAAAGAACTACATTTACCAGTAAAGCATTTAGCTAATTGATCAAAGAAGAAAGACCACTCTTTTCTAAGATAAGATCTTCTTAACTAGCTCATGTTATCTAAAGGTCCATTATAACCTAATGCAGATAACATAGTTCTAACATCATCATCAGATGGTACATTCTCATAACTCAAACTAACAGGTAAGTGAAGTACTGAATTAACAACAGATTCAGTAATATCAAAAGAATCTTGTCCTAAGTGTAGAACAATTTTACCTGATTGACTCTGAGTAGAATCAATTACCTCAGCATTCTCCCAAGCTTGTGTAACAGCTGCTTGATTAATTTGTGGAGATGCTGTCAATGCATAACTTAATGGTCCATACGCCAGAAAGTTCATGATTGGATGAAAATCAGTTGACACTCCTTCCTTGTTGGTGATAGCTGCTACATGATTGTTTGTTATAAAATCAAAGTCACCAAACTTGAAGGCTACTGATTTAGGTAATCTTCTTTGAGCTGCCATTTTTGATCTGAAAAGAACTTGAAAAACTCTTGAAATAGATTAGTGATTTTGAAAACTAGAGAGTGTTTTTGCTTTAGAGAATGTAAAATTAGAGAAAGCAATTACACGATTAGAGTTTCAAAACAAATATATTTCACAAATCTTTCAGACCACTATCCCACGTCGACACGTAGATTGACGGGTGTCAGTCCCTAAAAAGTGCGGTTACCCACGATTTTTGGAAAATAAAATCCAAAATTGATTTTCATGAAATAAATCAGGGTATTATCAAGAAAAAAAATCAATACTGATCAGCTTCATTTTCCTGTTCTGACCTCCATCAAAATAATCACAAAATACAATGTGATTTAAAAATTATAATTCTCAAATCCTGATGATCACACTTGAAATCCTGATCAATATCATCCTGATTCCAGAGACTTAATATGGAGTTTCCACGTGGCATTTTTCTTTTATCTGAAAAAGAAATAAACAATTAATCTGAACAAAATCAACTGGTTAGATATATTAGACATTTCTTGAAAACAAGAAATACAGTCACACGCAATAATTAGCATCTGACTTCATTAAAAATTCCAAGTGACTGTTCAGCTTCTCACGTCTTTCTATAAAAGAAACAGACGTCTTATGCCATTCTCCATAAACCTTTCAATTTCTTTTCTTCTCAACAATGATTCTCAAACCAAAATTCCATTCAAACCCATTCTTTAGGTTTTTCACAGTCGATGAACATCCTGTTCTTGATCATCTCTTTGAAGAGACAACTTTTCTCATCGAACCAATCATGAATGGAGTAGTTTCAGATAATATCCAGAGGTTTCTCCTAGAATATCCATCTGTTGGATACAATCTTCTCCTAACCTCCTCAAAACTTGAGGATGAAGAATTTGACCGAGAGTCTGAGGTTGATCTTGATGGGGATGCTATACATTTAAGTTAGCTACTCTCATTCAAGTCGCCCAGACAAGAAATCCAAGAGCAGACGAGGCTGTTCAAATCCACTGATGGATTTCTTGAGATGCTCTATGTCCTGTATCTCAGAATCCATATTATTAGACAAGTTCAAAATTATAAGTAGAAGTTAGACAAAAAGATGTTGTATTTCATTTCCATGTATGTAATGCTTTCAATTAATGAAAATACAATTTCTTGTTATCTACTTGTCTTTTGATTATTGAATGATGTATAAATTATCAGTATGCAAATATTAAAACTTGCTAGCATAGACTTAACACATCACAGAATTAGATTACTACACAAAGTAAATGTCAGGATCTGAAACAATTTTCACAATCCTGATACTGATACAAAACTGATGACGTCAGCATCCTGATAACAATTCTAATCCTGATGATTATTAACAAGTCTATCATACTGAAATTTATCAAGGCAAAGTGTTATAGCTAAAGCATTTAACAATCAAATATAGATCCTGACAAGAATATTAAGTCTATAAGCTAAAAACACCATACCTTGCTACTTTTGCAGATGTTAAAGATCTAGAAATTTAACATTCCTAACTCACTTACTAATCTACTGAATGTAGTTTCATCAAGTGGTTTAGTTAGAATATCTGCAAGCTGTTTGTCAGTAGGAACAAAATGAAGTTCCACAGTACCATTCTCAATATGTTCTCTAATAAAATGATACCTGACATCAATGTGCTTAGTCCTTGAATGTTGAACTGGATTTTCTGCAATTTTAATAGCACTAGTATTATCACAAAACATAGGAATATTACTAAGTGTCATACCATAATCCATCAACTGATTTCTTATCCAAAGGAGCTGTGCACAACAACTGCCTGTTGCTATATACTCAGCTTCTGCAGTTGAGGTTGAAACAGATTGTTGCTTCTTGCTTGCCCAAGAAATCAATCTATTTCCCAAGAATTGACATGTACCTGTAGTGCTTTTCCTGTCTATCTTACACCTTGCATAATCAGAGTCTGAATAGCCAATTAGAAAGAAATCAGATTCTCTAGGATACCACAAACCAAGATTTGGAGTTCCTTTGAGATATCTAAAAATTCTCTTCACAGCAATTAAATGAGATTCCTTAGGATCACTTTGGAATTTAGCACATAAATAGGTAGAAAACATTATATCTGGTCTACTTGCAGTTAGATATAACAATGAGCCTATCATGCCTCTATAACTAGTATTATCCACACTCTTTCCCTTAGGATCAGAGTCTAGTTTAGTGGCTGTTGCCATGGGTGTTTTTGCAACTGCACGGTCTTGAAAGTCAAACCTTCTTAAAAGATCTTTGATATACTTTGACTGATTAATGAAAATACCAGTCTCAGTTTGTTTGACCTGCAAGCCTAAGAAATAATTTAATTCACCCATCATGCTCATCTGATATTTAGACTGCATAAGCTTGCTAAACTTAGCATACAACTTTTCATTAGTAGAACCAAAAATAATATCATCAACATAAACTTAAACTAAAAGCAATTCACCTTTTATCTTTCTAAAGAATAGAGTTTTGTCAATTGTACCTCTTGTGAAGCCATTTTCAAGAAGAAATTTAGACAAAGTCTCATACCATGCTCTTGGTGCCTGCTTTAGTCCATAGAGTGCCTTGTCAAGTTTGTAGACATGATTTGGAAATTTTGGATCAACAAATCCAGGTGGATGTTCCACATACACTTCATCATCAAGTTTGCCATTTAGAAAAGCACTCTTTACATCCATCTGGTATACCTTGAATTTTGAATGAGCTGCAAATGCAAGAAACATTCTGATTGCTTCTAATCTTGCTACAGGTGCAAAGGTCTCATCATAATCAATGCCTTCTTCCTGAGAATAACCCTTGGCCACCAGTCTTTCTTTGTTTCTTACAATCATACCAGATTCATCTAGCTTGTTTCTGAAAACCCATCTTGCACCAACAATAGATCTATCTTTAGGTCTTTATACCAGTTTCCAGACTTTGTTTCTCTCAAACTCATTTAACTCTTCCTGCATTGCAATTACCCAATCAGGATCCTGTAAGGCTTCTTCAACCTTCTTAGGTTCATTCTTTGAGAGAAAACAACTATACAAGCATTCATTTTGAATTGATCTTCTAGTTCGAACACCACTATTTGGATCACCAATAATCAAATCTTCAGTATGATCCTTTGTCCATTT
This sequence comes from Kitagawia praeruptora, assembly GCA_037693485.1. NCBI lineage: Eukaryota > Viridiplantae > Streptophyta > Magnoliopsida > Apiales > Apiaceae > Kitagawia > Kitagawia praeruptora. Next base: position 135,405,788 of record CM075351.1, on the reverse strand, counting down.
TCTAACAGGTGGTAGATTACCTCTGCTAGATTCTCCCCCTAAGTTAGTGGTATCTCTTGTAGAAGAATTCTCTATGCCTTCAATAACTCCCCTTTGATCAATAGAATCAGTAGATTCCATATTGCTGCTAGTTACTGATCTTTCCTCAGTAGACTCTGAGGGATCAGTTCCTGATGGAGTAGACTCTGAATAGCTAGTTTGCTCCTAATAATCACTGTGTTCTCCTTGATTTATTTGCTCCCCCTTAACAATAGCATTCCTTTGAGAAGCAATAGAAATTCCTTCTGGAGAACCTTCATCATCACTGGAGAGTATCTCAGAATTCTTCAGATTTTCAAATTCCAATTTGTCATGGCTTTCATCAGTTTGTAGAATTCCAAATTTCTTATCATCAAATGCAACATGAATTGATTCCATAACAATGTGAGTTCTGAGATTATAAACTTTGAAGGCCTTAGATGCTGAATATCCTAGAAAAATTGCTTCATCCGATTTGGCTTCAAATTTTCCAAGTTGTACTGGATGAACTTTTAGGACATAGCATTTGCATCCAAAGATGTGAAAGTATTTCACACTTGGTTTCTTTCCTTTGATCATCTCATAGGAAGTTTTTCCATGACTATTTACCAAGGTACAGTTTTGAGTGAAACATGCAGTGTTAATAGCTTCTGCCCAAAAATAGGTTGGAAGTTTTGCATCTGCAAGCATGGTTCTTGCTGCCTCTATGAGAGTCCTGTTCTTTCTTTCCACTACACCATTCTGCTGAGGTGTACCAGGTGTAAAAAACTGTTGAGTGATTCCATTTTCTGCACAATACTCCTCCGTTGTAGAATTCTTGAATTCTGTACCATTGTCACTTCTAAGTACTTTGACTTTGTACTCAGAGCTATTCTGAATATTCTTGATAAGTTCAATGATTTGCTGAGGAGTTTCATCCTTCTTGTGTAGAAAGAACACCCATGTGAACCTTGTGAAATCATCCACTATCACTAGAGCAAATCTTTTCTTGCTGATAGACATAATGTTTACTGGACCAAACAGATCAAGATGTAGCATGTGAAATGGTTCAGTAATTGAATTCTCAGTCTTGCTCTTGAAAGTGGTTCTTCTTTGCTTTCCAAGCTGACATGCATCGCAAAGTCCATCTTGCACATAATTTGCCTGAGGTAGGCCTCTCACCAGATTGTGCTTAACAAGTTGATTAAGCTTCTTGAAGTTAAGATGTGAGAGCTTCTTGTGCCAATTGCAGCTTTCATCACTTGTTGCTTTGCTGTAAAGACATCTAACAATTCCTTTAGATGTATCACTTAAGCTGGCTTCATATATGTTACCATGTCTTTGACCAGTTAGAACAATGTCTCCATTCTGCATATTCAAGATTTTGCATCCTTCTCTGTCAAAGATTGATTTGTAACCTTTATCACCCAGTTGACTTATGCTTAAAAGAGTATGTTTCAAGACTTCAACCAGTGCTACATTTTCTATGATGACATTCCCAAAACAATTGAGCCATATCCCAGAGTTTCTCCTTTGTTGCCATCTCCAAAAGATATTACTGGGCCAGCTTTCCTCTCAAACTTTGTAAGCAGGGACTTCTTTCCAGTCATATGTCCAGAGCATCCACTGTCCAAGATAATTGAATGCTTCTTTCCTGTGCCCTGCAAACAAAAAGTAACTAGTTAGAATTTTTTAGGACCCAACTTTGATTGGATCCTTTCTTACTAGATTTAGAAACAACAGGCTTTGAAGATTTTGCTTTTACTTTACTTGTTGCAGAGTCAACCTTAGACTCTGATTTCACAAACTGTTTGTGACTAGGAGTTTCAGATTTCAAAGAATAAAAGTCATAATACAGTTCATGATATTCTCTACACATGTAAATGGAATGAAGTAAACTACCACAATGATAACAAGCGTTTTGTGGTTGGTATTGAATTTTCTAAGTCTTGGGGAATCTGGACTCAGTTTTCCAAGAAGGTTTTTGATTGCAGTCTAGGGCCAAATGATTATGATTTCCACACTTATAGCATTTTTTCCTAGGTGCATCAGGTACTTTCTTGTAATTATTCTCTTTGTTAATACCTTCTTTTCCATTCCTATTTCTCTTGATCTTGCTAGACTCTAAAAGACCATCTAATCTCTGTTTCAACTGAGACTTAGACAGAAACCCTATGTTTACATTTTTAGGTTTCTCTAACACTTTCTCATCTGAATTACTATTGTTAATCCTTTTGTGTACAACAGGGGTACCTTTTGAATCAACAAATTTAACATGATTAGGTTCAGAAACAATTTTCTTACCTTCAGATTTAGATGTGCTAGCTTCTACTTTACTATCATCATTGACAATAGCTACTTTTTCCTCTTGTCTAGCCTTATCAAAACCTAAACCATTAACTTTACCACGAATTCCATTTTTGATGATTTCTTGTGTCTTTTTACCAGAAATGTTAATAGTCTTAATCACATCTCTCTCTTCCTCTAGTTCTTTTCTGACATAGTCATAAGCCTCAAGAATAACACTGTAATCATGCTTAGCTTTATCAGAACTTAACTTGTATTCTTCCATTTGAATTAACTCAGATTCAAGAAAATTATTTCTATCAACTAATTTATTATTCTTAATCTTAAGTTCATCTTTTTCACAAGTAAGAATTCTAAAATAGTCATAAGATTCTTAAACTCAGCATGGATAGATCTAATTTCATCAGAATTTAAGCTATCAAATGAATCAAGAGAGTGAAGTGATACCTTAACAGAGGATGGAGAAGTTTTCTTTGGAGATCCAGGTTTATCTGAAACATTTGCCATCAGTGCAATGTTGTCATAATCCAATTCATCTTAAGAATCACTGGAATCATTCCAATCCTTCTGTGTGACCATAAGTGCATTACCCTTTCCTGAATTCCTAGGCTTCTTACACTCACTAGCAAAGTGTCCAAGCTCACTGCAATTAAAGCACTTGATCTTGGCCTTATCAAGCTTGACAATTGTACCCTTGCCTTTGTCACTCTTCTTCTCCTCCTTCTTTTGAAAAGGTCCTTTGCTAAATCTTCTCCTGTTGAATCTTCCTTTCTTGAAAGCTTTAGCAAACATAGAAAAGAGTTCCTGCATCTCAGATTCAGAATCATTGTTGTCAGAGTCCATATCAGTAGTCTCTGACTCAGAACTTTCTTTGCTTTTCTTCTTCCTTGAGTTCTTTACAGCAATCTCTTTATGCTGTTCTTCCGGAAGTTTTTTTAATTCAGATTGAGCAGTAAGTGCAACAGTCTTCATCTTTCCTTCACTCCTGCTCTTCTTCTGCTGCTTGTCAAGTTCATAAGCTCTCAGTTTTCCATATACTGCCTCTAATGATATTTCATCCAGATCATTAACTTCCTCAATCGCAGATATCTTCTCATTGTAGAAATCAGGCAAAGCTTTCATGAACTTTGTATTCATATCCTCCAAGTCATAATATTTACCATGCATGGCCATCTCATTGATGAGTTTTGTAAACCTATCAAAGGTATCAGTAAGTGACTCACCAGACTTGGATTCAAAGTACTCATACTGTTGTATAAGTAGTGTCCTCATATTCTTCCTGACAGGCTTAGTTCCTTCACAATGAACCTTAAGATTGTCCCATATATCCTTAGCAGTTTTACAAGAGAGAACATAGTTAGTGAGAACAGAATCAAGACTGTTGAATAATATGTTTCTCACTTTAGCATCTTTAAGAACATTCTCCTTGTCCTTATCTGACCACTCAGATTTTGGCTTCTCTGCTGTATGTTCTGGAACAACCACACTATCAACAGTTGCTTGTCCAACGACCTTTGTTGGAACAAAAGGTCCATCTCTGATTCTATCAAGATAATCAGGATCTGTTGCTTCCAGATGATGCAACATCTTTACTTCCCATAGAGTATATTCGTTTCTCTTGAGCATAGGAATCTTAGTATTCCCATCCTTGTAACCAGACATGATTGCAGATCTTTATGATTATTCGAAATCAACCTGCTCTGATACCAATTGTTAACTCGAATAACTTGTAGAAGGGGGGTTGAATACAAGTTATATAATCGTGTCTGATTTTTGCTTGGTTATATGAACAAGAATAAACGAATGAATCAAACTCTGTTTGTATTAATAAGATCAAATACAAACTCTACCAAAGGTGTACAAATACCTTTAGCAGCTGCTGACAAAATAAATCTCTCTCTCTGTTTGTTTCGAACTCTCGAATACAAACCTTATACAGAGCTACGCACATGAACTTACAACTCACACTTGTTTTTTTTTTCTTTTTACAATGATATAGAGAGAGTATTTATAATGCTTCCTATCAACTAATTACAGAAAGATAATCAATACATGACAATGTTCTGCCGTCCAGTTGATAGTTTCCATCAATAGAAAATTCTTCCCTTCATAATATCTTCTTGCTTGTTCTTCAAACAACGATCCTGTTTTATAGCACTTGCCAGTTTCTGTAGCATCCATAATGACATCATCAGTAACACGACTGACATCAGGATTCCCTTTTGCATCAGGATCTGACCATCCTATCAGTACTTTATCAGTATTTGACTTGACATATCAGGATTCGATCTCAGTTCCTGACATGTAGTACTTGATGCACTGTTCATTCCTGACTAAACTTTACAGATAACTGTCTAACACATATTTCCTATACAAAGTGCTAAATCCTTTATAAGATCAGGATATACAAGAAGTATAAGTAAAATTCTATTCTTAACATCACAACTCATGAATTATTCCTAACAAATATGATGGAGTAGTGGTGGTGGCTATGGGCAATGGAGATATAAGATCAGAAAAAAAAATTATGTAAAGATATGAGTATAGTTCATCGGAGATGGAAGGATGTTGCTGATGGAGCTAAGAAATCGGAAGAAGTAGATGTGATGGTGCTGGAGGAGAGCTCGTAAGATGGGAGAAGAAAAACCTGAAGAAGAAAGGTGGGTGGAGTGAAAGAATGAAAAATGGATGTCGGGATGGAGAAGAGATATGGATAAGATTTAAATTGTGTGGCTAGGATTTAACATTATATAAAAAATGTGTGGTTGTTAATTAGTCTCAGTTCTCATTTTAAGGCAGGGTCTCATTTGAGCACTTGCCTATATATATATATATATATATATATATATATATATATATATATATATATATATATATATATATATATATATATATATATATATATATATATATAATCTGATTTTATTGAATTTGTTTGATGATTAAATGATAATTGGTTGTTGCTTGTTAACTAATTATTATGTGATTATTCTATAAATGAGAATTGTCCAGGACTCCAGGTTGCATAGGTACTCTAGATTGTAATATGAATAAGGGCCCGTTTGGGAAATCTTATTTTTCAGAAATAAGTTACTTATTCTGGAAAAAAGTTAGGAAATATGTACTTTTTTCTGAAATAAGTAACTTATTTCTACGAGATAACGAATATTAAACTTCGCATACACATTTTTCTCTAAAGAAAACATGTAAATACGAAATTTTTTCCGAAATAAGTAACTTATAAGTTCGTCATAAGATTTACCAAACAGACACTAAGTTGTTAGTTGGCATAAATTCGATTATGCATGTTTATGTAAGTAATTATATGATATTTGGAATTGGTATGAACTATATGATTTTAGCGATTTTATTTAGTTGTTAGTTATCAATAATTGCTTGATATTTTCGAATTTAGTAGTAATGTAAATGTTATGTTTGGGCTTGTAGGTGGATTTTAAATCCATCGTAGGGAATTAATTGTGAATTGAGTCGGTAATGTTCCGACGGGATAGTTCTATAGAGGAAACTCTGCCCGATTTCTGTTAGAATTATAAGTTGTAAAGTCTATAGTATAAAGTTATAAGTTGATTATAAGTCAATATGCTATTGTGTGCTAAGTGTTTAGCTAACATACGTGAATCGCATGTTTTAATTGCTAAGTGCTTAAATAATTACTTGATTATATGAAAGTACTTGGTGAATATGTTTAGTATGGTCAAGGTATGTATATGTGTTAAGTTATTAAACGTTGTAGGAACCGTTTGGGTAGAATAGAGTTAGACGATTGAGGATTATAGTGTACTAAAACAGTACTTTACCTGTATATCGGAACAAATTTGAATCCTAAGAGTGAGATATTTATCGGAGTTGACAAGCATATTGGTAGCAAGATTGACGAATTATGGAGGAAAGATAGACGTATAGTCGATTAAAGACCAACGTGCAAAGAAGTAGAGACTGGCGTATAATGAGTAGCGAATCTATGTATTGGAAACAGAACTACGTATACTGAGGCAAGTGTTTCTATTCCTCACTTATTGTTCAAGTGAAGTATATCTGCTTCTGTTAATTATCAAATGCTCTTTCAAATCAGCTTGTAAGTGATCAATACCTTGTTGTACCCTTCCATCAAGTTATCTTGTGAATTATCCTTGGATATGCATTGTTTGTTATGCAACCTATGACTACCCTTCTTTGGATTAACAGTGAACTTTGATTTTATAATTTGTTCCTTGTTTTAAACTTGGACCTTGATTATGGATATCATCTTATATCGTATGAACCCAATCAGATTTTCAATCTTAAATACGATTTGTAAAACTTATCACCTGTTTAATAATTTATTGATTGATAACCTTTCTTCTAGTTATCAAATCATGTTTTATTAACCCAAGTATTATTTGCTCATGTTTTCTTAATTTCAAAGTTTCTGAGCACTATTTTAGTGGACAAAGTTTTATTAACCTTGTTATTAAAAACTAGGTTTTTAACGAACCATGTTTTAAGAATCACATCTTATTGATGTTGGCTTTCAATGAACCTTACTTTGACAAAACCTTGTTTAAGAAGCTATATGCTACTAAACCATGTTTTGAAATTCGTATTCAAATAAACCTTGATTTAGAAAAGTGAAACCTATCTAGCCATACTCTGTTTAACAATGATTTCTTCTATGCAAGATCTTTTTATTCATAAACTGATTTATTGCCCTGCTTTAAATGTTTTAAAGACTTGATTACCATCATTATTGTTCTTGAATTCTATAACTTGATCCGTTACCTTTAGACTAGTCATAATTCACATCTATAACCTTTGACTTGAGTTTATTTCCTTGTACCCTGATCCGAGCCTTGATTTCATTTGAGTCTATATCATCTCGATCCAGACTTGTACCTCTATGCCTTGATGTCAGAATATTCAGTCAAATCCTTTGACTTTTACCCATTGCAAATCAAAATGAGTTATTTTCTTAAGATTACTTTGAAGTTACTTAGATTGGGCTGATCTGTTATCAGAGAGTCGAAAGTACTTCGAAGTAAGGGTTTTTGAAAAGGTAAAGTGTTAAAATGTTTTATGAAAATAAAAAGAGTTTATAAAGTGGAATGATTTTAAAATGAAACTTTCCTTTTATATAAATTATTAGGAACTCCGTCAAAATGGTTTCTACGGACTCCTGACGATTGGAGAGACGGAACAAACGGGTAATGCCGGTTCCGTCAATTTTTGAGGTGTATTATTGTGTAGTTCTGGTATGTCCAGTTCGACAACTTTATAGGCCAATGTGTTGCCTCTTGGGAACCCAAGCTATCATAATGAAAGGAATTGATGTCCAGAGGGACTTTGTGTCGGGTATGGGGACTTTATGGGCTGATCACCCGTATTGTCTGTTGTTGTGTAAAACCACCAATCAATTTTTAAAAATGCTTTAGTTATAAGGCTGTGAAATTAAATTGGTTTATTATTTAAAATGTCAATTGCCTTGCACATATTTTATCAACTGTTGTTTTGCCTTTTTGATGATATCCTGTTGTTATCAAATGTCAGTATTATTATATTGCTTCCAATCATATCATTCTACCATCTTATTATTGTTGGAAGCCAGTTTTATGTTTGTTGTCAGTTTTCAGTTTATTTAGAAGTTGTTACTTCACTATACACTTGCTGAGCGTTGTTGGCTCATTCTTGCTTTATTTATCCCTCCTCTTTCAGTTAGAGTTATGGATTGACTACCTACGAATGACAATTCGATTGAGAGCGTTGAGGTGTTTTCTAAAGAATATAATTTCAGAGTCAGCATTGACCACGCTTCAGATAAGAAGGTATAGTAGTCATAATAGTTGTTGTGATTTAGATTCTTGTTTCATATTATAAACTGAGATCGATCCTTGTTGAGGGGTCGTTTGTATGATTAAGTTATACTTAATTGTATTGGTTGTGGCACCAAATCCTGACCCCGGATTTGGGGGCGTCACAATTATCGGGAATCGAACCTTCAAAATTAAAATGTTTTTAGTAAGATTCGAAGATTAGATTTCTATATATAATAATTTTTAGTATTGTTGTATCTAATGATCATGATAAATTTGAGTTGAAGATCTAACGGTTGTGAATGAGTGATAACAAAAAATGAGAGGATAACAAAAAATAGGGTTTAACTAAACTACAAATTATACCCTCTTTCGCTTATTATAGATAGTGTAGATTTATATCTATACTATACTATTATAAGCAAAACAAGGTATATTTGGTTAGTTGGCTGGTTGGTTAACGTTTTCCAAAAAAATTGTTAACACCTTCCTAAAAGTAATAAGTTACAAAAATTATATAAAAACTAAAATTAAAAGAGTAAGTTGGAGTATAAGTAATAGAGTATATATTTATGTAAAATATGTGTTTTATTTGTTTTAAGTAAATTACAGTATATATTTTAATTTGTTTTTTAAGAAGGTCCGAATAAGTTTTTTAGAAAGACTTTAACTAACCAACCAATTATACACTATTTTCCTAATACAGATAGATAGTATACTTAATTTTTTTTATTTGTTTACTTATTAATAACTTTTTAAATTAAATTTGTTTAAATTAATTTTAAAAGATATTGGTTTCTCGAAAATAACCAACGAACCAAGACAAAAAAAATATTTTTAAAAATTCAAAAAATGTGTTAAAAATTCCAAATTCAGTTAAATTATATATAACTTATTAAAAATAAAATACCACATGTTTTATAGAATTATAAACGTTTTCAATTATATCCCGATTAGAATCATCCCCTGCACACAGTTCTTCATACGATTCTTTTTTCTATGATTTTAGGTTATACTAAATGATTTTTAAAAAAATCTTTTAAATTCTTAAGATATTTAACAATTAATTTAAACATAACTTTAAATTAATAATATTTATTTGTTTATAAAATTAAGTAGTGAACACATTTAAATTTAAAATTAAAAGTAAAATTTTCTAAAATAAATATAAATTTTAAATTAAATTAATGTATTAATTCATAATAATAATATATGATAGTCGGTGCTTTACACGGGTTATAGGCTAGTATGATATATATTTGAGAGTTGGGAACTCATGTATAGTATGCATTTGTCATTTGGGTATTACATATAGGATATCCAACTCACAAATGGGTATCATAAAACACTAATATATTGTAAATGCAGGGGGAATATGCAATACATATTGGTCTGTAAATAAAAAAAATGATCTGTAAATAACATTTCCCTATTTTTTTGCGATACGCATATGTAAAATGGATATCTTATACAAATGGAATACGCAGTTCACAAATGCGTATCCTCTTATTTATAAACAACCAATGCAACCAAAAAAATTTGTTTTGATAAATTTTAATTAAGAAAATGTTATTTTTTAACATTCTTTCCAGGGTGCTGGGATCTGATTTTTTGAATGACTTTTTTGAATGCAAAATTTTATCTTTGCAAAAAAATCAAAAAATTGTATTTTTACAAATATATTTTTGAAAGATGTATTTTTACAAAAAAATATTAAAAATTCATATTTTTAAGAAAAGCTCTTAAATATTAGGTGTATTCAAACAAGATCCTAAAAATTTAACACAATTTTGTAGTATTATAAGGATTTTTTTATATATATTTACCGATATACAAGTTAAATTTTAGTTTTTAAATTTTATAGGTGTGGATATTGGTTGGTCCTTTAAATTCTTTATACGTTAGAGTTTCAAAAATTCATAAAATTTGCTTATTCGTAAAATTTGATTGAATATGTCTCCGAATTAAGAGGTCTGAAATAAAATAAAATTGCAAACTGTGGTATTTCATTTACCTTATTTGTAACATTGTAAATTGTGTTATTTTATAAAATATGTTTTATGAATATTAGTATTTTACTGAAAATTTTGAAAATCTTGCATGTTTTGTTAGCAAATAGCAAAATGAATTGTTCTACAAAATACGTTCTATTTATCGAACTTTCTTGCAGAACATACCTGATTTTCAATACATGATTTTAAATATTTTCAACAAAATAGTGATTTTCATGAAGAAGTTAAATTTATCTATGAGAAAATGACCAAAATACCTCAAAATGAGGTACCCATGGCCCAAAATACTGATTTTCGGAACAGTTGGCCCTCACTACCCACAGGACACGCTACTGCGTGTAGCGTGTCCGAATTACTGTAGCGAAGCACTGTAGCATCTGTCTCTCCCCCGTCTCTCTCATCTTCTCAGAATCTCTCCCATCTCTCCTCCTCTCGCCGCCTTGTTCGTATCTCTCCGGCTACCTCCACCATAATAGAGCACAGCAAAATAATCACCACACTGTGCTCTTCGTTTCTCCCCAATTGATTTTATGGAATATGGCCCCGCAGGGCATATGCGAGCTCGTCGAAAAAACCAAGGAGAGAGATGGGTTCGAATTGGGGGTGTAAAATCCGGCAAATCAAATGATTTTAGATGGGTATAGGGTTGTAGCTAGATCGTCGAAAGACGATTCCAACGGTGTATAGAACATACACGGACGTTACCGGAATCACACGAACGGAGCTCCGTCGTTTTTGGTCAAACCGTCGCCTGAAAATCACCAGAGCAGTGTTTAGAGAAGACGGCGGATACGCAACTCCAAAATGCGTATCAGGTGATACGCATTTTGGAGTAGCGTATCTGCAGCTACAGTAAATGTATACCAACCACGTGACTGCTTGTTGCTACATTGACAATAGCGTATCTACGTAACACTCCGTTACCAATAGCGTATCTGAATGTCACTCCTTCACCAGTAGCGTGTCCCGTGGGTATTTAGGGCCGTCTCAACTGACGGTGTGTATTTTGATTATGTGTATTTAATTTGTGGGTATTCTGGGCCATCACCCTTTATCTATTCTATAATGATTTGAACAAAAAATTACCGTGATTTTGAATATAGAATATAAAATGATGTAATGTAAGCAATTTTAAAACGTCATTTTATTAAAAAATAATCTTAATAATATACATAGGTCATATTTTTATATTACATAATAATTACAATGCACAAATGAAGTTTGTTAATCTTTCAAATAGATGATATAAAATAAATTTTATCTCTTGTTTCTTGAGAGAAAAAAAAGTAAATTTAGGGAGGCGTAATTAATGACAGATTAAGATATCATTTATATGTTATTTAATGTTGTTAATTAATACAAGAAAATAATTCTAAACAAAAAAAATTCAAAAAACTGAAAATTCAAGAAAAATATCGTAAATGCTTGTAGTGCCTTTCCAACAGGCATTATAATATGCCTATTTGCCAAATTATGAGATTAATTTATAAGTTACTTATTTCGGAAAAAATTTCGTATTTACATACTTTTTTTTAGATAAAAATGTATATGGGAAGTTTAATATTCGTTATCTTGCAAAAATAAGTTACTTATTTCAGAAAAAAGTACATATTTACTAACTTTTTTCCAAAATAAGTAACTTATTTTTGAAAAATAAGATTTCCCAAACGGGCCCATATATGAATTTATTTATGTTTATTATTGGCTATGCATACTGCTCTTAAGACTTTTGAATACATATTGCATAGTAGTATATTACTGGTTATGTTCATGCACCTCTGGCTCCGTCCTAAAAAAGTCACTTCTCAGCTTTATTAATACATAATGTAAATTCTTGATTTTAGACGTGCAAAGTGCTACTCCCTCGTCCCAGGGAATTGTTTACATTTGGTTTTTGCACGGAAACCAAGATAGTGGGTGTAATATTGTTAAAATAAGTGAGTTAGTGGGTATAATAGTGGTTTTATTGTTAAAATAAGTGAGTTAGTGGGTGTAATAGTGTAAAGTGTTGAAAAAGTGGAGTGAAGTAGTGGATGTAATAAAGTATTTTATTGTTAAAAGTTACTATTTTAGGAAACGTAAAGAATTGGTTGGGACATCCAAAAAAGGAAAGTGTAAAGAAATGGATGGGACAGAGGGAGTACTAGACTTCTTCTGGGAGGCTTCATCAATTAGTAAACGCTTCTGGGAGGCTTCATCAATTAGTAAACGCGCTTGACTTTATTTTTCACTTTAGTTTCTTCATCATTTTCAAGTCTTTCTAAAACATGTGGAATTTGGAAACAATGTTGCAGCTATATGTTCAACAAATTAACACATTAATGGTTAAACTATAGATTAGAGAAACGAGAATTTCATGTGTTCGGCAGAAGTTTCTTTTTGTGTTATACACCGGTCAACTCCAAGAGTCTTCTAGTGCATTCCATATAAATTGTATAAATAATGGGAAATGTTATTTGCAAAACTCTTTTTTTTTTAATTTCCAGAGCTGTATTTGTAACATAAACCCCCTGCATTCACAAAGTGTTACATATTAAAGTGTTACATATTGTGATACCCTCCTTAGCATTCTAGTAATTTAAGACATTCTAGTAATTTAAGACATTATAAGGAGTATCAACTCCAACCATCCTCTTTATATACCCTCCTTATTAATATTATAATAGTAAAATTGGAAGGAAAAAAGAAAAATGAAAGAAAAAGTAGATTACAATGGGAGGAAAATGAATATTTTATTCATAAAAAATGAGATAAGGAGTGGCTCATCCTCCATATAGATAAGGAGGATATGGGATAACTTAAAATTATAAAGAACACATAGGGAGCCCGTTGGAATGCATATTTCTTCCAAATTTCTTATATTTAAATTTAGAAGATGATATAACTAGCCTTTTTGTGACAGCCCCAAATCCGGGGTCATGAATCCAGGCCATCACGGACCAATTTCCACTTATTAATATTCTTCTCTTGGCAGCTGGAGTATAAATGCATAATAACCTCACAATAGACCCCACATTTAAATATTAACACACACCAATCATATGCTCAGAGAACAACATTCACCATAACAAAAGTTTAAAGTTAACAGTTATTACAAACCCAGAATCATCCTTAAATACATTGCTGAATAATACCTCGACATGAAGCATTTCAACAACCAAAAGTCTCTTACATGCCTACACACTTAATTATACATAAGCTCCCAGAACCCGTCTGCCACTACGCTACCTCGGGAATCGATGCTAGCGCACTCTCAGAAGGTCGCCTTCCCCCTACCCTCTTGCGGGGCGTTCTGCGTAGTCTCAGCATACCTAGCTGTATATAGATAAGTAGCAAGAGTGAGCTAAAATAGCTCAGCAAGATAATTTCTATCTACTAACATCAAAGGAAAATAAATCATTAGATGTATATAATAGACAAACGCAACTTCAGTTATTATGGAAAGAATTTTGTTTCCATTCAATATTTTTATACACTTTCCAATTATCCTTGTACGAAAGAAATATATAGTATTATAATCTCAGTCTCACTTCTAATATCATATAATAATCTGGAAAATAATTATAGACTTTGAGAAAAATGACATTCCTAGTTAATAATACATCATCCACTTTCTATTATAAGAAAAGAAAGGTACAACAATATAATATCAATTGCTCTTCTGTATTCAGATAATAATTCACACTTCTTCTCAATATATTATCTCAAGATAACATAGAAATTTGAACTATATCTCTCATTATAATCCTTCCATTTCCTTTTTACACAGAAATTTTATATCATAATATAAAATCAGTTTCTCTTCCATTTATAGCACAATTCCTTCTTTTCATATCATTTTCTGTTTTCAGTACAAAAATCTGAAAACCATTTTCCAAATCTTTCCTTTTAAGTTTGGGGATCCCTGTTGGCGCCAGATACGTAGGACGATGATCAGTCGCCTGACCGTACCCGCTCTCTGTTTACTACTAGTAGAAGGGATGATCCCTACCTGGTAATCAACCCTGGAGGAAGGCTACCTGCTACATCCTCCCTTGGCATCTTCGTGCCGAAATAAAATATTGGATGCTGGACTGTGCCACTACCACACAGCCTCTTACGCTTACTGTTGCAATCCCCCTTTTTCAAATCATCAAATACCATTTCATATTTTCCATTTCCATTCACATTTCCCTTCACATATATCATTTCCATTCCATTTATCATCACCTTTAAAAATTATATATGTCATAAATCTCCTCTGTGTTCAATAAAATCAATATGCTTTTATATACGTAGAGTATTCCATTTATCTCAAAAGTATTAAATACCATTCAATAATATTAAATCACAATACTTAGGAAGAATATAATATTATCAATCATATAACCTTAGATAATAACTGATACCATTCCTTTATATATATCTCTAGATAACAACTGATACCATTCCTTTATATATAACTCTAGATAATAACTGATACCATTCCTTCATATTCCCTTAATCATAAGGCATGTTCACTTCATGCACAATCATCTCTATGTATATCCATATCCATCTCATACTCATATCCATATCCACATTCATATTATACTCATATACCTCTCCTTTGAATATCAATAATCAAGGAAAACAAATTTTTAACAATATAGTCACAATGGCATCACATATATATATATATTCCATGAAATCAAGTTTCTTTGAAGATAATAATTTCCAAGTAGGGATAGAAAAGATCTTGCCTCGATCTCTGTATCCTGGCAGTATGGCTCGTCCCTCTTCCGAAGTTTCTATAAACACAAAAGGACCGTCATTAGAATACCACATCTCTTACTCACTACACTCTTGTATAACATTACCCTTGACACTTTAATATATGTTTAACGTATCACTATTACCCCAAAGGTTCGAGAACTTAACCATTTATAACCTCAATCGAAGTTTCAGGGGTTTTCACCATTTCCCCTAACGCTTACACTTAACTGTAAAAATTCTCAGAAAATATGGATTTCGAATTTTACCACAAGGTCAACTAGTAACAAATTTTTGACTACCTTACTACATTATCCCAAAGTTTCATAATTTTTAAAAATGTGTAAGTATGATAGTTATAGCCTCAAAGTTAACACAATTACGGTTTCTCGACTTTCGAACGTCTTTCACTAAAACTGACTTTTCTCCTAAACCGTTCATCAGATTTTAACGCACTTTATATCAAAACGATCTATGAACTAAGATCTATCATCTCATGGTCAGTTGGTGTTCTAAACAGGAACCTACCGTATGCCTCTGTTGTTCCAAAACAGGGCAGTTTCTTGGTTTACCGAAAATCGGACATTATAACCGCTGTATTTTCATACTTTCCAAAAATCCAACTCCTCCAACTCAATCATCAAACCCAATAATCATCACCTACACCATGTGGTCTTCATTACCAGCCATGGTTACAAGCCCACAACACAAATCTCATATCAAATTCAACCATTTATAACACAAAATCATTATAAACTTAACATTTATATCATCTAACTACTAACCAACTCAATATTCACCATAAATACAAGGGGCAAGAGCATTTATACCTCTTTGAAGCTTGAATAACACCTAGTAAGCCTTGGGTTATGCTTAAACCACCTTATAATAGCTTGAATCAACTAAAGAAGCCATGAAAACAAAGTTAATTCTAAGATTTCACTATTCATTTACCATTCATCAGCTGGAAGATTCTCAAAAACGAAGGCCTTACCTACGTTTTCTGGAGGAGGCTTCTAAATGAAAGTTGTAGAGCATCTCACCACGTTTCCAAAAAGCTAAAGAACACTAAATTCGGCTGAGAAACGAAGGAGTTATGCCTGTTTTACTGACCTGCTTCTGTTTTGGCCGAAAATTGTAAAAATGGGGAAAATAATGATCTTTTGTGTTTGCTTGTTCTTATCTCATCTTAATCTTGCTTTATCTAGAGTTTTATGGAAGCCTTGGAAGATATTTGTGGTTTAAGCCAAGCAAAAGTACTAATTTACCCTTAAAATCAAGTTAATGGAAAGTGATGCCCCTTGGATGATCTAATCTCTTGTTTTCTAAATTTTCTAAGTAAAATGCCAATCACATTGATAAATAATGTGGTATGTATCCTTGTTATATTACTAATCTTGGTTGCTTGGTTTCCATACTCGTCTAATTGTGGTTCGTTTCGGGTGTACCTCATTATCTCAGTGGTTTTCGAAATCATTTACAAATCCAATTTCCCTTGGTATTCTCTTAACTTAATAATCCTTTCGTTTAACCTAAATTCACTAATCCCTCAATATATAATTCTTATAATATTTCCATGCTCCTTAATATCCCATAAAAGCTTATTCGAAATCAAAATCCTCAAAATCCATATTCAGGAATTTCTGGAATCCTTCGTCATTTCGAGTCTCTTATTTTCAATGTACAACACTAATATGGTTTCTATTTATTCATTTCCCGTTTCAATTATGGAGTACTTATATACCATTTCTCTAAATCCTCGGAATTTACTATTCATGTGACCACTGTAGCATTACTAAAGTTAGGGTTATTACATCCTTCCCCCCTTAAAAGGATTCCGTCCCGGAATCACGTCGGAAATGTCCATAGATACCTTTTCATCTACACCTTATAACTTCTATACCACTTTCTCCATCCTTTTTCCTTCATAATATCTCTATCTTGTTTGCGCAAAAATACCCCAATATAATCTTGCTTGTCATTCATCAACTTGCCATTTAGCTTATCAATAGTAGTGCTTTTCATTATCTTCCCTTACTAATCTCTTTCTGTACTTAATCGTTCTATTTTATCTCCTCATTCTCTTCCCCTTTTTACTAGTACCTCGGCCACCACATTGGCCTTTCCTTACATGGTAGTGTATCTCACTATGGTTTATCTGTATTTTGATCTCTATCATGACATAAAATATGAATACTTCAATCTTATTATATCTTGTCTCTGTAAAATCCTCCAGAAATTTGACTAGAATAAGTTCCTTGAAACAATTGTAAGAAAATTCTACCTATAATATATATTTCCTGTTCGTGCCTAAACAAGTTTGTGTTTTTCCCAAAATACTCTTATTCTCCTTTTATAGAATTTCCTGACCCCCCTAACAGATACTGATTTTCCTTATCTAGATTGTCAACCTACCTACACCATTCATTGACCAAGTCGATCCCTAACCAAACATTTATACTTACAAGGGTAAATAATTAAAGAAAATATTTCACCTGCATCTGTATCCGGCTTTTTCAACGCTTCTCCTAAGGTCATATTGTACACTCTGGCAGTAGGTCTATTTGAAGCAGTCATACTTTGTCCCGGCGTAGATGACCCACCGGAACGGCAATCTCTAGCAAAGTGCCCTAGTTTCCCACATTGATAACACTTGATATCAATCTTGTCAGTTGATGTGCACTGGTTATAATAGTGTCCTTTCTGTCCGCACTTAAAGCAAGTTATTTCCGACCTCCTACACACTCCCGTATGCTTTCTACCACACTTGCTACAATCTGGTAAGGGTGATCGTGCTTGATTAGACTGAAAAGTTCCTAAGGATTTGCCACCTTGATTCACAGTCTCACTAACAGCCTTGTTACTCCATGACTTTCCCACAAACTGAGATTTTTGTCCTTTACCAACCTTGCTAAAGTAATTTCCTTCACTTGAACCTCCCTTCTGGCCCTCAAATCTCCTTTTCTTACTTTCTCGACCTATCTGGTTTTGTTCACTCTCAGCTTCTATAATGGATGCCTTTTGAACTATCGCAGCATAAGCAGTTAACTCAAACGGTGCCACTCTCGTCGGTAGCCATGGTTTCAATCCTTGTTGGAACCTTTTCGCTCGTTGTTCCTCAGTACGCACAAATTCTGGAACAAACCTAGACAATTCAGTAAATTTAGTCTCATACTCAGCCACTGTTAGATTATCCTGCTTCAATTCCAGGAATTTCAGCTCTATTTGGTTTTCCAAATACCTAGGGGAGTACTTTTCTAAGAACACCCTAGTAAAACGCTCCCAGGTTATCACTCCCTCTCCTTCTAGGTTCTTCTTAGCTTCCCACCAATAATTTGCCTCTCCCTTTAAGAGATAGGCTGCAAAGATTGTTTTCTGATCCTCTTCTATCCTCAATATCTCAAAAGCTTTCTCCACTTCTTTTAACCATGCTCTGGCTACTACTGGGTTAACAGTTCCCTCCAACTCCGGGGGTTTTAATGACTTAAAAGCACGAAAGGAGTTAGCTGCCTAATTGGGGAGAACAGGTGGTTGTTGAGGATCTTGTGGATTAGCTAAATTCTGCCTCAATAGTTCCATAAATTGGTTAAAAGGGTTACCACCCTGATTTCCTTGTTGTTCAGTTGATTCATCTTCCTCTTCCTCATGATTTTGTTCATTATGAGCATTTTCACCCTGCCTATTATGACTTCCTTCCTCTCTCTCATTTTCCCTTGCATTCGCTCTATTATAACGCTTAGGCGGCATGATTCTGTATATAGTAATATTCTTCATTAATTACCCAAATTCAGGGTACAATATACATCATTTCCATATACATCATTCTCATATACACAATTATATCACTAGTTAACTCATTTATATACCATAATATTCTCAACTCAACTTTAGCAATTAAGCGTATCACCTTTAGCACAATAACCTTTTCATTTAAGTCAATCACCTTATATACATCAATATCCTTGAATCTCAACATTTAATATTAAAATATAATAGAATTTAGGCAGAATACACAAACTTCATTAACTATCCCCACTTTCTTTGTTTATCCTTATTCTGACTTTTCCCTCAAAATACACCTTACTCTCAATAGTAAATCTCAATTATAACTTAAAATTCCTCATATTCTTTTCTCTTACTAATCATCAAATATACCCTTTTCTTCTCGCGAAATTCCTTCCTCTCTTGTATCATAACGCTTCTAGCTCTAATTATCTCTTATTGAAATTTCCCTTGAAACCTCGAGTTTCCTCGTATAATCACGTATACTCTAAACCTTGCTTCCATTATCCCATCCATTACTGAAATCTTCTATATTCGAAACAATTGATAGAATTTAAAAGACCTTAAATTTAAACGAACCCAGATATAAGCAAGGGTCCCACAACAATTTATAACATTAAGAGTTTTAAATAACCTTTATTCGAAACAAAAGGATATTTGAGAAATCAATATGATGGAAGAACACGTATGTCACACAAGTGAGGGCGTCCCCTCCGACTTTCAATCACACAGACAGATCGTCCTTGTGTATACATATATGGTTGTTCCTCTTAGTTGGAGTAAGAAATATAGAGGAAAATTTAAATCACAATGATAAATACCATCTTCCGAAAAAAAATCTTAGAGGAGTATTTTGACTAATACAATTTTGAAACACATTTCAAGGATACCAAAAAGTTTTGAAAAGATACCGGCCCCTTTTGAATAAGAGATGATGGATCACCCTGGAATTACTCACGAGGTTATCTAACGTACACTTCCCGATACATCAAGTATTCCCTTTTCTCGTATCGTTCTCGTGTGCTACATAAGCTTGACACTTTTGGCATAATAACCTTTATTAGCAATAATCTATAAAATTATAATCACTACTTAGAATAAACGCTTCGTTCGATAAACCCCTCTTGAACTCGATGTGAGTTCACAATTTCTATTATTACTGTTATATTTATTATTATCACTCTTGTTCCTGAGCATTATGACTCTTAGCTCTGATACCAAACTGTGACAGCCCCAAATCCGGGGTCATGAATCCAGGCCATCACGGACCAATTTCCACTTATTAATATTCTTCTCTTGGCAGCTGGAGTATAAATGCATAATAACCTCACAATAGACCCCACATTTAAATATTAACACACACCAGTCATATGCTCAGAGAACAACATTCACCATAACAAAAGTTTAAAGTTAACAGTTATTACAAACCCAGAATCATCCTTAAATACATTGCTGAATAATACCTCGACATGAAGCATTTCAACAACCAAAAGTCTCTTACATGCCTACACACTTAATTATACATAAGCTCCCAGAACCCGTCTGCCACTACGCTACCTCGGGAATCGATGCTAGCGCACTCTCAGAAGGTCGCCTTCCCCCTACCCTCTTGCGGGGCGTTCTGCGTAGTCTCAGCATACCTAGCTGTATATAGATAAGTAGCAAGAGTGAGCTAAAATAGCTCAGCAAGATAATTTCTATCTACTAACATCAAAGGAAAATAAATCATTAGATGTATATAATAGACAAACGCAACTTCAGTTATTATGGAAAGAATTTTGTTTCCATTCAATATTTTTATACACTTTCCAATTATCCTTGTACGAAAGAAATATATAGTATTATAATCTCAGTCTCACTTCTAATATCATATAATAATCTGGAAAATAATTATAGACTTTGAGAAAAATGACATTCCTAGTTAATAATACATCATCCACTTTCTATTATAAGAAAAGAAAGGTACAACAATATAATATCAATTGCTCTTCTGTATTCAGATAATAATTCACACTTCTTCTCAATATATTATCTCAAGATAACATAGAAATTTGAACTATATCTCTCATTATAATCCTTCCATTTCCTTTTTACACAGAAATTTTATATCATAATATAAAATCAGTTTCTCTTCCATTTATAGCACAATTCCTTCTTTTCATATCATTTTCTGTTTTCAGTACAAAAATCTGAAAACCATTTTCCAAATCTTTCCTTTTAAGTTTGGGGATCCCTGTTGGCGCCAGATACGTAGGACGATGATCAGTCGCCTGACCGTACCCGCTCTCTGTTTACTACTAGTAGAAGGGATGATCCCTACCTGGTAATCAACCCTGGAGGAAGGCTACCTGCTACATCCTCCCTTGGCATCTTCGTGCCGAAATAAAATATTGGATGCTGGACTGTGCCACTACCACACAGCCTCTTACGCTTACTGTTGCAATCCCCCTTTTTCAAATCATCAAATACCATTTCATATTTTCCATTTCCATTCACATTTCCCTTCACATATATCATTTCCATTCCATTTATCATCACCTTTAAAAATTATATATGTCATAAATCTCCTCTGTGTTCAATAAAATCAATATGCTTTTATATACGTAGAGTATTCCATTTATCTCAAAAGTATTAAATACCATTCAATAATATTAAATCACAATACTTAGGAAGAATATAATATTATCAATCATATAACCTTAGATAATAACTGATACCATTCCTTTATATATATCTCTAGATAACAACTGATACCATTCCTTTATATATAACTCTAGATAATAACTGATACCATTCCTTCATATTCCCTTAATCATAAGGCATGTTCACTTCATGCACAATCATCTCTATGTATATCCATATCCATCTCATACTCATATCCATATCCACATTCATATTATACTCATATACCTCTCCTTTGAATATCAATAATCAAGGAAAACAAATTTTTAACAATATAGTCACAATGGCATCACATATATATATATATATATTCCATGAAATCAAGTTTCTTTAAAGATAATAATTTCCAAGTAGGGATAGAAAAGATCTTGCCTCGATCTCTGTATCCTGGCAGTATGGCTCGTCCCTCTTCCGAAGTTTCTATAAACACAAAAGGACCGTCATTAGAATACCACATCTCTTACTCACTACACTCTTGTATAACATTACCCTTGACACTTTAATATATGTTTAACGTATCACTATTACCCCAAAGGTTCGAGAACTTAACCATTTATAACCTCAATCGAAGTTTCAGGGGTTTTCACCATTTCCCCTAACGCTTACACTTAACTGTAAAAATTCTCAGAAAATATGGATTTCGAATTTTACCACAAGGTCAACTGGTAACAAATTTTTGACTACCTTACTACATTATCCCAAAGTTTCATAATTTTTAAAAATGTGTAAGTATGATAGTTATAGCCTCAAAGTTAACACAATTACGGTTTCTCGACTTTCGAACGTCTTTCACTAAAACTGACTTTTCTCCTAAACCGTTCATCAGATTTTAACGCACTTTATATCAAAACGATCTATGAACCAAGATCTATCATCTCATGGTCAGTTGGTGTTCTAAACAGGAACCTACCGTATGCCTCTGTTGTTCCAAAACAGGGCAGTTTCTTGGTTTACCGAAAATCGGACATTATAACCGCTGTATTTTCATACTTTCCAAAAATCCAACTCCTCCAACTCAATCATCAAACCCAATAATCATCACCTACACCATGTGGTCTTCATTACCAGCCATGGTTACAAGCCCACAACACAAATCTCATATCAAATTCAACCATTTATAACACAAAATCATTATAAACTTAACATTTATATCATCTAACTACTAACCAACTCAATATTCACCATAAATACAAGGGGCAAGAGCATTTATACCTCTTTGAAGCTTGAATAACACCTAGTAAGCCTTGGGTTATGCTTAAACCACCTTATAATAGCTTGAATCAACTAAAGAAGCCATGAAAACAAAGTTAATTCTAAGATTTCACTATTCATTTCCCATTCATCAGCTGGAAGATTCGCAAAAACGAAGGCCTTACCTACGTTTTCTGGAGGAGGCTTCTAAATAAAAGTTGTAGAGCATCTCACCACGTTTCCAAAAAGCTAAAGAACACTAAATTCGGCTGAGAAACGAAGGAGTTATGCCTGTTTTACTGACCTGCTGCTGTTTTGGCCGAAAATTGTAAAAATGGGGAAAATAATGATCTTTTGTGTTTGCTTGTTCTTATCTCATCTTAATCTTGCTTTATCTAGAGTTTTATGGAAGCCTTGGAAGATATTTGTGGTTTAAGCCAAGCAAAAGTACTAATTTACCCTTAAAATCAAGTTAATGGAAAGTGATGCCCCTTGGATGATCTAATCTCTTGTTTTCTAAATTTTCTAAGTAAAATGCCAAGCACATTGATAAATAATATGGTATGTATCCTTGTTATATTACTAATCTTGGTTGCTTGGTTTCCATACTCGTCTAATTGTGGTTCGTTTCGGGTGTACCTCATTATCTCAGTGGTTTTCGAAATCATTTACAAATCCAATTTCCCTTGGTATTCTCTTAACTTAATAATCCTTTCGTTTAACCTAAATTCACTAATCCCTCAATATATAATTCTTATAATATTTCCATGCTCCTTAATATCCCATAAAAGCTTATTCGAAATCAAAATCCTCAAAATCCATATTTAGGAATTTCTGGAATCCTTCGTCATTTCGAGTCTCTTATTTTCAATGTACAACACTAATATGGTTTCTATTTATTCATTTCCCGTTTCAATTATGGAGTACTTATATACCATTTCTCTAAATCCACGGAATTTACTATTCATGTGACCACTGTAGCATTACTAAAGTTAGGGTTATTACACTTTTGGAGTTGCTCTTAGTTGTAAATTCTAATATTTGACTTTAATGTATAATGGACTATGACCTAATCATTTTGTTTTGAAAATTATTTAATTTCAGCTTTTGTGTGGTGACAATTGTTAAGATTAGAGCCCGTAATTTTGTACACAACACGATAATATGATACGAAAATGATACGATAATATCATGTTTGTGTTTACCTTTTCAATACACGAATATAAAAATATAAGAACACAAAATTACATGAATAAATTTAGTGTCGGTTTTGGGTTTACCCTTAAATACACTACACGAAATGAAAATACATGAAATATAAATAATTAAATAAAAATTTTAAATTATATAAATACTTATTATAAATAAATGTTGTATATGTAATTTTGACAAAAAGAATATAGAAAATAGTTTAAAATTTAAGTTTAACAAGATTTGACCATACTTAACTCATTATGAATTATTAAGTTAAGACTCAATTAGTAAAAATTTGACCAAAAAATCTACAATTTCAATATTTTATTTATCTTATTTATTTTTTATTTAGAATTACACGAAATGCGATACGAAACGTACATGAAATAAAGATACACGAACACGAAATGATACGAATTCTTAATGGATCGTGTTTGGATTTAACATTTATGTACACAAAACACGAAAGTACATGACAGGAAAGTATACGAAATAAACAAATTTCCGGGTCTAGTTAAGATCCCCTTTATATTATACTTTATATATAATCGAAATAAAGCAGTTAATGTGGTATATTTTGATCTGAAATGTTTCTAACCGTAAAACAATTTTGGAAAAAAAAATAACTTATCTAATTTTTTTTTAAAAAAATATTAATTAGAATTTTAGTATATTGAAATAGTTAAACAATAATTTATTTATTTTAAATTTAATGTATATTTTAAAAATATTCTTATCAATTAGAAAGTTAATATTTTTAGATTAGTTAAAAAGTAATAAATTTTTTTAAGTTTAATACTTGATATGGGCTAAAAGTAAGCCCTAAAGACACATTTAATGTGAATTCAATGGACCCAATATGGTCAAAACGTGGGGCCCACCAGATGGGCCCAAACCCTATTTACAATATTAATTTCGTAATTAATATTAGGGGTAATTACCAGCTCAGCAATAAGAGTCAGATAAGGATATTACTCCTACCAAGCTTAGCCTCCAAGGCACAGAATTCGATATGGGAACTGACTCCTATAAGGAAGGAGTCTAGAACCTTCCTCAAGGCGGTGACCTTTCTCAATAACGAGATACGTAGGCACTCTGTGAGGACCGATTAGTCTCGAAACACGGAAACAGTCATTAAAGCACGAAGCTCCCTAACCATAGCATTAAATACAATTCGTTCCACAACATTTGGCGCCGTCTGTGGGAAGAAGACATCAACCATGGTTCAAACACGAAGGACACCGACAATTACCGAGCCTCTGCCACTCAGTTCTACACCGCCCACCACGGATCCGGCGCCTCCGACGACCGGGACGATTGTTCAACATCAAGTTTCTCAACCTCTAGGGACAACGTCCCATGTTGAGAGTACGTTACCTCCGATCATCCACACAAATCAAGGGACCAATCCTCTTCAGGTGGTGGTTTCTCCCTTGGTTGTCGATCCTAACAACCCCCCACATGGGGTCCAGATCCATACTACGGATCTCCCTGTGAACACCAACCCAATGTATGGATTGCCTAACTACCCTCCTACTCAAGGAGCTAGACCTAGTGTCCACGCCTTGCAGATTCGAGATCGAGAATACTATGACTACTCCGGCCCCTATACTGAGGATTCATCGTCTGACGATGATGATCGTGATGAAGCCCCGAGAAGGCGACGTGTTAGTGGAGAACCAAGAAGGAGAACACAAACTATCCATGATGGACCCCCATTGACAGCTGCTGAGAGAATCAAGGCTCATGAGGCTGAGATTCTAGGGATAAAGGAAGATATTGCAATGGAACAAGCTAGGCTGAATTAAACTCAACCTCCTCCAACCTTAGGACCGATTCCCGTCATAGACTTAGAAAGACCTTCAAGAAGGCAGAGAAGGGCTGATGCCCCAACTGGAAGAGGAAACCCCCAAAAGCAACCCCAAGGATCTGATGCCACTTGGGGATCCTGACGATCCCACACCCCCGTTTACTGAGGAGGTGATGAATGCTCGTATCTCGAAAAAGTTCAAGATGTCGACAATTAAAGCTTATGATGGAACGGGTGATCCCGCAAACCACGTTAGGACATTCTCAAACGCACTGCTGTTGCAGCCTGCAAGTGACGCTTTGAAGTGCAGGGCATTCCCTCAAACTTTGTCGGGCATGGCTCAAAGATGGTATAGACGGCTGCCTGCAAACTCAATTGGCTCCTTTAAGGAGTTAAGTGCTGCTTTCGTTAGTCAGTTTATCAGCGGAAGAGTTCATGAGAAAAGTTCTGCATCCCTTATGTACAAGGGAAGAATGAAAATCTGAGAGACTACCTTAAGAGGTTCACCAAGGAGACTTTGAACATCACTGATCTGGAAAATAAGGTGGCAATGGTAGCCTTGGAGCATGGCACCACCGACCTATACTTTAAAAGGTCATTGGCAAAGCATCCTCCCGAGAATATCGCTGAGCTCCAGCGAAGGGCTGACAAGTATATCAAGGCTGAGGATAGTATAAAGAAGGAGGCCACAGTGAGCAATGGTCGAGGTAACAGTGATACAAAGAAGAGGAAGCAGGATCAGGAGTATGATGCTAGGGACAAGTATCCCCGTACTAGCAAAGACTCTGAATCAGTACCAAAAAAGAATTTTGGACCGAGGTTTTCTGACTATGCAAGGTTGAATGCTCCTAGGAGTCAAATCTTGCTAGAGATTAAGAAAGATAAGGATTTTCGATGGCCGAAGCCACTCAAGGGTGACCCCACAAAGAGAGATAAGGAGCAATACTGTAGGTTCCACCGAGATGTGGGGCATGATACAGATGATTGTAGGAAGTTGAAGGATGAGATTGAATTCTTGATCCACAAGGGAAAGTTGAATAAATTCACTAAGGGTAAAGATCGTGGAACCAAAAGAAGGGACTACGATAGGAGAGACAATGACAGAAGAGGTAATGATCGTGATCGTAACACGCAGCCCCGAGGGCCAGTTATCAATATGATTTGGGGAGGCCCGACAGCGGCCAGTACAACTCAAAACTCTCGAAAGGCATATGCCAGGGAGGTGATGCACATCGTGGGAGAGGCCCCGAAGCGTGTTAGAACTGAAATCGTAATTGGTTTTGATGATTCTAATCTTGAAGGGGTGAAGTTCCCCCATGATGACCCGTTGGTTATAACCCCTGTGATTGGGAACTCAGAAGTGAAGCAAGTCTTGATAGACAATGGAGCTTCTGTTGATATTCTGTTTCATGATGCGTTTGTAAAGATGGGATACACCGGCTCTCAGCTTACCCCAACCAATATGCCAATCTACGGATTTAATGGGGTAGAGTCCAAGGTTGAAGGAACTATTCAGTTACCCATGACTATTGGGCAAGAACCTAAGGAGGCTACCCAGATGCTGAATTTTCTGGTGATTAAGGCATCCTCGACTTATAATGCGATTCTTGGAAGGACTGGACTTCATGTGTTCAAGGCTGTAGCCTCAACCTACCATATAAAATCAAGTTTCCAACCCGGAACGGTGTTGGAGAACAAAAGGACGATCAGAAAATGGTAAGAAGTTGTTATATGTCTGCATTGAGAGCTGATGGAGTCGGGGGGCAGGTACTCCCAATTGAAGACATGGATGTCCGTGGTGATGATGAACACCGAGGGAAGCCAGCAGAAGATTTGGTCCCCATACCTCTAGAGCTGGGCGATCCTGAGAAAGTTACTTATATAGGAGCTTCACTAAAGGAACCCTTGAAGGGCAAATTGACGGCCTTCTTGCAAGAAAACAGTGACGTGTTTGCATGGTCTGCAGCTGACATGCCAGGGATTGATCCCCAACTCATAACTCACAAGTTGAATGTTGATCTTGGGCAGAAGATAATAAAGCAGAAGAAGAGAAATTTTGCTCCTGAAAAGCAGGAGGCCATTAAACAAGAAGTTGACAAGCTCTTAGAGGCTGGGTTTATTGAAGAGATTCAGTTTCCCGAATGGTTAGCAAACCCTGTGATGGTCAAGAAAGCGAATGGGAAGTGGAGGATGTGTATAGACTTCACTGATTTAAATGATGCATGTCCGAAGGATTGTTTTCCCCTGCCAAGGATTGATATGTTGATAGATGCCACAGCTGGACATGAGAAGTTGAGCTTCATGGATGGTTTCAGCGGCTACAATCAGATTAAAATGCACAAGGATGACATCCCTAAGGTATCTTTCATAACTGATTTTGGTGTTTTCTGCTATCTTGTTATGGCTTTTGGTCTAAAGAATGCAGGAGCTACTTACCAACGATTGGTGAATAAGATATTCGCCCATCTGATTGGAAAAACCATGGAGGTCTATGTTGATGACATGTTAGTCAAAAGCCTACTCAAGGAAAATCACATTAAGCACCTCAGAGAGGCATTTGAAGTGCTGAGGCACCACAAGATGATGTTGAATCCAGCCAAGTGTGCTTTTGGCGTTGGATCTGGGAAGTTTTTGGGTTTGATGGTTTCGAAAAGAGGCATAGAGGCCAACCCCGACAAGATCAAAGCAATCTTAGATATGGAACCACCCCGTTCTGTGAGAGACATACAGAAGTTAACTGACAGGGTGGCCGCTCTAGG
Organism: Kitagawia praeruptora; assembly: GCA_037693485.1. NCBI lineage: Eukaryota > Viridiplantae > Streptophyta > Magnoliopsida > Apiales > Apiaceae > Kitagawia > Kitagawia praeruptora. The sequence goes on along the minus strand of CM075351.1, from coordinate 135,377,515 downwards.
AAGATTTATCTCCAAGTCTGGTGATAAGTGCTTGCCTTTCTTTCAAGCACTAAAGAAGGTGAAAAATTTTGAATGGACTGATAAAAGCCAAGAGGCCTTTGAACAGTTGAAGAAGTACATGGCCGAAGCCCCGCTGTTGGCCAAGCCAAGTCCCGGAGAGACTCTTTATCTGTATCTAGCAGTATCTGAACAAGCATTAAGTGTCGTCCTCATTAAAGAAGAGAACAAGGTTCAGAGACCTATCTACTATGTAAGAAAGGTGCTCCACGGTGCCGAATTGAATTACTCAACCATAGAGAAGTTTGCATTGGCTTTGGTAACGGCCTCGAGGAAGCTACGACCATACTTCCAGTCGCACAAAATTGAAGTCCTGACGGACCAGCAATTGAGGAACATATTGCATAGCCCAAAGGCCAGCGGAAGGCTAATCAAATGGGCCATAGATCTTGGAGAGTTTGATATCAAGTATAAGCCTTGGACAGCCATCAAGGCTCAGGCATTGGCTGACTTCGTGGTTGAATACACCATTAACAACCAAGAAGTCGGGGGGCAGGAGATGATAACCACCCCTGAGAATGGAGATAAAGATGAAGAACTGGTAGCTGATCAGAAGGAATATTGGGTGCTCTATTTTGATGGAGCATCAAAAACAAAATCTAGCGGTGCAGGTTTGGTTTTGCAAAGCCCCGATGGGTTCACAGTTGAGTATGCTTTGAAGTTGGATTTTCCTACTACCAACAATGAAGCTGAGTATGAGGCATTGATAGCCGGATTGGGTTTGGCTAGAGTCATGAGGGTCAAGAACCTCAAAGTGTGTGGAGATTCAAGACTAGTAGTCTCGCAAGTGAATGGCGAGTTTGAGGCCAAGGATGAGACTATGGCAAAATACCTGAGAGTCGTGAAAGCTGTTATGACTCAGTTTGAGGAATGCTATGTTGAGCACATTCCGAGAGAAGAGAACGTTAAGGCCGATGCCTTGTCTAAATTTGCTTCTTCTGAAATCGAGAACTATGCAGGGAGTGTTTACTTCCAGGTCTTGAAGGCCCCGACCGTCAACTCTAAGTTGGTAGCACCAATTGATGTAGGAGGTTGCTGGATTGATCCTATCAAAGCTCACCTCGAAATTGGATGGCTCCCTGACAATGCCCTCGAGGCACGAAAGCTGTCAGTAAGAGCATTGAGATATGCCTTGATCGAAGGCCTCCTATACAAGAGATCGTTTGTTATACCATACTTGAAGTGTTTGAGGCCCCAAGAGGCAAAAGAAGCATTGGAAGAAGTTCATGAAGGGATCTGTGGGCAACACTTGGGGGGCAAAGCCCTAGCTCACAAGATCACGCGACTGGGATTCTATTGGCCAGAGATGTTGGCCGATGCGCAGAATTATGTTAAGAAGTGTGACAGATGCCAAAAGCACGCTCCAATTGTAAGGCAGCCGCCTGAGATGTTAACGTCAGTCAGCTCTCCCATCCCATTTGCAATGTGGGGGATGGACATACTTGGTCCTTTCCCTATGGCTTCAGCACAAAGGAAGTTTCTGATAGTCGCCATTGACTACTTCACCAAGTGGATCGAGGCTAAGCCTCTAGCCAAGATAACCACCAAACAAGTTGCCCAGTTCTTTTGGGAGAACATAATTTGTAGGTATGGAATCCCGCAAATCCTTTTGACGAATAATGGGACGCAATTTAACAATGAGGAGTTCAAGAAGTACTGTGAGAAAAACCCTATTGAGCTTCGATTTACTTCAGTAGCACACCCGCAAGCTAATGGACAGGCCGAGGTAGCCAATCGAATCATCCTTGATGGACTAAAGAAAAGGGTCGAACGCTCAAGGAACACCTGGGTGGATGAGTTGCTATATACCTATACTCTGGGCTTATCGCACTACTTGTAAGGTGACCACCGAAGCAACCCCGTTTCTGCTGGCTTATGGAGCCGAGGCAGTTGTGCCACTAGAGATTATGCATGCGTCGCCTCGAGTTGAGGCATTTGAACCAGAGACTAATGAAGAGGGAATGAGACTCGCCCTAGACCTGATTGATGAAGTCAGGGACGAGGCAAATGCTAGAAATGTGGAGCATCAAAAGAAAGCATCCTTTTATTACAACCACAGGGTTAAGGAAAGGTTCTTCCAGCAAGGTGACTTAGTTCTAAGGAAGATCGAGGCTTCTGGACTTGGCCAGAAGGGAAAACTAGCCTCTAACTGGGAAGGGCCGTATCGAGTCAAGAAGACGTTGGGACGAGGATCATACAAGTTGGAGACCTTGGACGGGGTTGAGGTGCCCCGTACTTGGCATGCCTTGAACCTCAAAGTTTACTATGTGTAAGCTATCCTTGTAAGGACTTAGCTCATTATCTATTTATTAAGAGAAGTAGAAATAAGGTTCGATGAGACCATTTCAGGGCTTGACGCCCCGAGTAGGACAATAATAAGTTATGTAAGGGTTGAATCCCATTCTGAGTTATTAATACAAGTTTGTTTTCCATTCCATGATTCTATGTTTTATTTATGTACCGAGCACCTGCTGAGTGTAAGCCTAGAAAGGCCAAGTACCGAAAATAAATGAACATACGAATAAGGGAAACAAATGCATAAATAAAACGCCCCGAAGGGCCACAATTCAAGTTAAGGTTACAACACAACGAAATCAGAGTTTAAGTCCCGAAGGACGCTGAATAAATAGCTGATAAAGTAAAGCCACAAGCGGCTAATTAGGCCATGCAAGGCCACAAACCAACTCCAGCTACTCCTCTGCAGACTCCTCTTCGCCGCTCTCCTTTTCCCCGCTTTCCTCCTCCGAGTCTTCACCGGAGTCATTGTCAGGCTCACCCACCACCATAGGCTGAACCACAGCAACTCCGGCCCCTTCTTCTTTAGAAGATGAATCAGAAGAAGGACTTCCCTCGTTTCGGATCAGTCTCTTGCCAGGGATTGGTTAACAAACCACTCCAACTTTCCTCGCGGGTGGGGGTTTCTTTCCGCGAGAGCCAGAAGAGGATGAGTCTTGGCTAGCAACTTGGACAGCTCCCTTAGAGTTGGATCCAGAACGTCGATGACTTCCTTTGGAGCTGGATCCTGATGTTTGAGGAACAACTTTAGTTCCCGAACCAGAAGCTAGGTTAGCCGGGTTGACACCCCAGTTAGGGCAAGGAAAATCAGCCGGGTTGACAACAGAAGGATGCCTATGGCTCACAACATTTATCGCCTTGTCCCAACCAACAGACATGTTGTAGGGGCGCACCTCATCGTCATGTTCATCTATGAATCTCAAAAACTCTTCAGAATTATGATAGGCTTTAATCACCTTGTTAGCATCATCCATTCTCTTTCGAGCTAAAGAAGCAAGTTGTTTTCGGGTGGATAAGGCATTCGCTTCGGCGCGGGTAACCTGAGAATGTAGGTCATCAATCTCTTCCTTGAACCTTATTGAATCAGTCATCAAGGATATTTTCTCATCCCTGAAAGCCAAGCCTTGGGTAGAAACAGCCTGGAAGTAGGAATTAGCCTGCAACGAAGAAATTGATAAGGTATGAGAAATTTGTAAAGGATAAATCACACCGAACTTACTAAAAACGGTGTCATACCTGATATAAGGCTTGAGCGCCCAGAAGCTGATTTTCGTTCAACTTGTCCCCGGCATGTAAAGTCACCCTATCGGGAGGAGTGATTGAAAGATTGGACCAGTCTAGAGCTAGGTCAGGACTCCCACAAACCGAGTCTTGTTCACATATACCCCATGACGGTATAAAAGGGGTCCTGGTAACCCCATTAGCATTTCGGGATCTTTTCCCGCCTTGAGAGCAACCTTCCAAGAAATGAGGGATTCTAGGCTTAGTGGGATTCAGTAACTCTGCAGCCTTTTTCTTCATCCTTTGAGTCACAGTCGGTTGGTTTTGTGGACGACTGTCAATCTCCTCAGCAGCTGAAATGCAACAAGAAAAACATCAGAATAAGAACAAACAGAGGTCATAATATGGCTAAGTAAGAAAATTACCCTCAATGGAAAGAAAGCTAAGGCCACACTCAATAAGATTCTTTTCATTCAGAAAAGTCTTATAATGGGTACAACCGTCATCAGCTAGGAGCTTATCTCGATCTAATAACTCCGAAACCGTAAGTTCACACATGAAATGTGAACTATCTTCCACGTGTCCAAATCTCTTCACAAAGTAGTTTCCCCAATCACCACCTTCCCACTCAAGGATTACAAACTGTCTTTCCCAGAAATGTTGAGAATCTGGAAAAGAAAAGGGATTCACCATGTGCGGGAGTTTGGCTCGGTGTTGAAGGCTGATCCATCCTCTTTTACAGTCAGTGGAGTTTTTGGCCCCGAAAATACTCCGAAACATTGTAGTAGACAAGGGAATTTTCAGCTGACGGCACCTTATTATGAAAATAATGATGTACCTCCAGGCATTGGGATACAATTGACAAGGGTGAATTTGATACTCCGCCAACAATCTGATGATAAAATCGTCAACCGGAAATCTGAATCCAGCTTCTAGGGCACCCCAGGGAATACAAATCCTCTCAGGATGCCAGTTGCAAGTTCTGTCAGTTAGACTTGAAGGACGAACCTTAATAGCATCTGGGAAGTAGTATGTTTTCCTGATCTCTTCGACATCTTTCTCCTTTAACTTGCATGGACTATAAAATGAATCTAAGTTTGCACTATTTGGAAACGCATCCCTCATGATGTTTAGCAGATCTAGTAAAGATTCAAATTTATGCTCAACATATGAAGGGGGTTTTATTTTTTCTTTACCTTTTGCTGTCCTCATCTTGCTTCTCTTGGCGAATGCTTCCATCATAGAGACTGGGGGAGCAACTGGGCGGCTGTCTTCTGACATCTTGATCTAGAAACCTGAACTTGATCTTGAAACTTGATCCCCGATTGGGACTAGAAATCTACAGAGCTTAAGAACTTGAAAATTTTGAAGTGAAGAAGTGAATGAAATGAAGGCCACCACTCTTCTTTTATTGAAGAAGAATGACCTGCTGTGTCAGGTCGAAGTTCAGCTTGATTCGCGTTTACAGGTCATCTATCGTTTAAAGATGAAAAAAGGACAGAAATTGCTCATTTTTTACAGAAAAGATCGTTATAATTCATACAAACCGGAGAGAAATAGCTGATGTAATTGCTAAAGTTGCAGAACAAATGACCTTTGAAAGGCTAATTATGCTTAAAGAGTTAATTAAGAAGATCAGCCATAAGTACAAGGTTAGCAATGCTAATTGTTAACTAAGGAGAAATATCGTTACAAGTCACGGATGACCAAACTGATGACTTGTGATCAAGATCAAGATTCTTGATCCTTAGGATCACGGATGGTTTTAGATCCTAGATCCTTGATAACTTGAGATCAAGATCAAGGTTCTTGATCCTGGAGGACAACGAAGTCACGAATGACCAAAATAGTGACTTGAGATCAAGATCAAGATTCTTGATCCTCAAGACCACGGATGATTTTCAGGTCCGGACATTTTAGCCAACCACCAGCTAGCCGACCACGACACACGGAGGGCCGTAGCCGACCACGAGGTGGCCGACCATGAAGCAGCCGATCGCCACGCCTGAGGGAGCAGCAGCCGACCACGAGACGGACGACCACCGCACCCGGGGGTGTACCAGCCGACCACCAGCTGGTCGATCTCCCTCCAGCCGACCATGGTTCGGCCGACCATGGTGTTTTAAGGCCCTTCGGCTGATCAGCAGGTAGCCGACCACAAGCTACCCGTTGATCCGGCCGATCACGGGTAGTTTGTGGTCCCAGAACCCGACTTTTTCAGCAAACCTCGGATAGTTTTCAGACCTAGATCTCGACTTTTTCAATGAATTTCGGATGATTTTCAGTACTGAAACGAGATTAATATTAGCACAGATTAGTGCCGTTTAAGCACAGATTAGTGTCGATTAGCACAGATTAGTGCCGTTTAAGCACAGATTAGTGCCGATTAGCACAGATTAGTGCTGATTAGCACAGATTAGTGCCGTTTAAGCACAAATTAGTGCCGTTTAAGCACATATAAGTGCCGATTAGCATAGATTAGTGCCGTTTAAGCACAGATTAGTGCCGATTAGCACAGATTAGTGCCGATTAGCATAGATTAGTGTCGTTTAAGCACAGACTAGTGCTGATTAGCACAGATTAGCGCCGATTAGTGCAGTTAGTGCCATTTTATGCCGTTTAACATCGTTTAACACTGTTTAAACGTTGTTTAAGGCTGATTAGCACTGTGTAGTGCCGTTTAACACCGTTTAGTGTCGTTCAACATCGTCGTAAATGCGTCGGTCGCTCCACGCTTTACGTAAAGATGATATTGTTGAAAGTACTCGCGTAAGAGCAATAAACCCTGACCCAAGTCTCGGAAAGGCCGTTAAAACTTCAAGGAAAACCTGATCAGTTTTTCTAGAAGTTGGGGGGCAAATGATATTGGCTAAAAGTAAGCCCTAAAGACACATTTAATGTGGCATTCAATGGACCCAATATGGTCAAAATGTGGGGCCCACCAGATGGGCCCAAACCCTATTTACAATATTAATTTCGTAATTAATATTAGGGGTAATTACCAGCTCAGCAATAAGAGTCAGATAAGGATATTACTCCTACCAAGCTTAGCCTCCAAGGCACAGAATTCGATATGGGAACTGACTCCTACAAGGAAGGAGTCTAGAACCTTCCTCAAGGCGGTGACTTGCCCACCAAATCACCTAATTCTACTACGATTCTAGGGCTTCTCAGCCTATATAAAGTGTCTGACCCCTCATTCTCAGAACTACGTCTTGGATTGATTCTCAATAACGAGATACGTAGGCACTCTGTGAGGACCGATTAGTCTCGAAACACGGAAACAATCATTAAAGCACGAAGCTCCCTAACCTTAGCATTAAATACAATTCGTAATCTAGTTTTTATTCCACAACAATACTCCATCCATCCCTCTAGTTGTTTACATTGGGAATGGGCACGGAGACCAAGAAAATTTATAAAAAATGAGTAAAGTTAGATGAAAAGTAGGTAAAGTGGTGGGACCTATCAATATTTAATAATAGATTTGAGATAGTGGAGGAAATTAGTGGGTGTAATAATAGTGTTTTTTATTATTAAATATGATATAGTGGGGGAAAAGTAGTGTTTTTCCGATCGTTTTCCAAAAGTGGTAAGTTTTAGCTCGTCGTTGTGTCTTAACCGACCATATTTATATTTGAGATTTGTGCTTAACTTCTATACTTCATCTTAATCTTTATTATTGGATCTATAAGATTCCAAAAGTCTCTTTATAAAAGAGCAAGAAATTATTCGACAATAAGTCAAGGTTGAAACGATTAAGTATTTTTACGGATTTCCAACTAGCATCTACAGTGCTTCGTGGGATATTCTTTAAAGAAATACTTCGTTCAACAAATACTTTTATAACACAAGTTTAGCCACTTGTTTATCGCGCTTACTTTTTATTTAAAGTGGCAAGAAGAGTATAGTTTGACATTGGTTTTAGTCATTCGGAAGTATACATCTTAAAAAGCGTTAAGCCTATTAGCTTAACGAACTTTGAATATCAACAAACTCCGAGATCTACTTTTAATCTCATCTTAACGGAGTATTGATATAAACATATTTGACAATAAGTCAAAGTTGTTACGATTAAGTATTTTTACGGATTCCCAACTAGCATCTACAGTGCTCCGTGGGATATTCTTTAAAGAAATACTTCGTACAACATAAACTTCTAATAAGCACACGTTTGGCCAATTGGTTTATTGCACTTACGTTTTATATTTGTCGTGGCTCGTGCAAGAAGTTATATGTATACTTTGACACTATATTAGTTAAAAGGAAGTATACCTCTCGAAGCCTTAAAGCACTATAGCTTTTAACAAGGTCTTCTAATATTACTCCACCCATATTTATATTCATTTGGAGTAATCGAAAGTATATTTTGATTATAATTTAATATCAAAGAAAGTATACTTAAAATACAATATAACTTAATTTTCTTTTACGAATATTAAAGTTACCTTTGGATCTAGTACCGCAACATACTAGTCCAAACTTTTATATCGTTAATCATGCTTGTTCCATAGATATTGTGTTTCTAACTTTTGTAGTGAGGTGAAGAAGAAGTGAGGTGATTCTTGTTCTAAGACCCAAGTCCTAGACGTACTAACGGGGAGTTAGTAGTCTTTGCACCGTGAAGAAGCTAGGAAAGACCTTTCATCTAAGATTCAAGACCAACAAAAGCCAACATTCAATAGTCTACACCAAAGGTTCTACATCAACTTTGAAGAAATAGCGGGGAGTTATTGTCTAAGATAAGTTGTATAGGTATTTACATTTATTTTGAGGTGGTAACGGGTAGTTACACATCAAGACAAATATTTTTAAGGTTGTAAAGGCTTCTCCGCCTATTAAAGGAGCGATTTTATTTTATAAGGAAATCTCGAGTCCAGAGAGGAGCTCGAGGAGTGGAGTAGGGGTGAGCGAATCTATTAGGGGTCGCGCCATCGCGAAACAGGATAAAAATCTACTGTGTGGTATTTTCTTTCCTTGTCTTTTATTTTTACACTTATAAACTGCTAACGACTAGGTAAAATATTTAAAAAGGGATAAATATTTTTAAAATGGCATAATAATTTTTAATTGGTAATTAAGGTATTCAACCCCCCCTTCTAGCTTAATATAGCCCTCATACGAGACCTAACAATTGGTATCAGAGCGGTGCTTTTTAACGTGTTTGTTGAGTGATTTTCAGATCTACAGGCACAACAAAAAGTGATCGGACATGGCATATCTAAATACCATCGATTGTGGTGAAGGCCTATCTAGCTCTCGCCCTCCTCTATTTGATGGCACTAACTTTGTAACATGGGAAACAAGATTTTGCATCTATGCTAAATCTCAAAGAGTCAAAGTTTGGATGGCCATAGAAGATGGAGTTACTATTCCCACCGAAACTATTGACGGTGTCATTGTCGAAAAGAAGGTTAGTGAATACACTCTCGCAGAAGAAAATATGATGAATACTACCGCAAAGACAAAAATAGTTCTCACAAGTCCACTTGCACAAAAAGAGTATAAACGAGTAAACAATTGCAAGTCGACACAAGAAATGTGGAACAAATTAGTGGTTACCTACGAAGGAACCATTGATATAAAAGTCATCGATATGGAAACAAAATACTCATATTATCGATGAATTATCTCAACTCGGAAAGAGTTATTCCCGAAATCACTACTACAAACTGGACCTATAGCGTCGGTTAAATAGGCCTATAGCGTCGGTCGTTTGGCTAGTATATGTAGGGGACGCTATAGGTTATGCCTATAGCATCGGTTAAATTGTCGATTAAATTGGTGATGCTAAAAGTCTGCTATGGCATTGGTCATTTAAATAACCGATGCTAAAAATCTATTTTAGGCGTCGGTCATTTAAAAAACCGACGGTAAAAGTATGCTTTAGGCGTTGGTCATTTAAATGACCGATGCTAAAAGTATGCCTTAGGCGTGGGTCATTTAAATGAGCAACGCTGAAAGTACGCTTTAGGCGTCGGTTATTTAAATGACCGACGCTAAAAGTATGGTTTAAGGCATCGGTCATTTAAACAACCGACGCTATTAAGTCAATGTTTTTTTAAAAAAAATAAATTTCAAAATTGCAATTTCAATAATATATACCTCAAACCCAACAAATACCACAATATAGTATAAAACAATTATAATTATCCCATGCCAACAAACATTTAATAACAATACATATAATAGCAACACAACTAAAACAACAATTAAATCTCAAAAGTTACAACAAAAATTATATTGTTCATCTAATTTAATTGGGCCATAATTAAACAAATTATAATTGGGCCATAATTGTTCCTCCAATACTCTCTTAGTTTTAGTTGTTCATCACTGAAGGTGCCTTGATACTTCAAGCATCCAAACTGTCTACAGTGACTGGCTCGGTGCATCCAAACTGATCAGGATGACTACTGAATTATCAATCTGCAACCAATAAAAAATGATTTAGTTAATATGTTTTTCAGAAAATTCATTAATTTACTTGTTTTATAGTACAATACAATTTACTTTATTATAAAATGTGCTGCAAGCAAATACTCATCAGTCATAAGTTATTGACCAATAAAAGGCAAACTTTGACATGCTACATTTTGTTTTTTATGTTCCAGTCAACCTGTGTATATTAAATTGATGAAAATTGAAACTCACCGAGTAAGAGCAGGATGTCTTCCACGTGTCAGAAAATCAGGACTTGTTCAACTAGCATCTTATATGTCACCTGCAATAATGGTACAAACAGAAGCAGTCCATAGTCCACAAAAATATTTTAGTTTACTGCTCTCTTCATTTAACATGAAAGTTATTTGATGATAATAATGAATCATATAGCAGTTGCATGAATAAGTGAGGACTCAAAGTTCAGTTTTCAAAAGGACAACTAATGACATACCAAAGAGCACAGAGTTGTTCATAAGGATTTTAAGTGCAGATTGAATCACTACTAAACTAAATTCTAAGTGCGGATAGAGAAAACAGTAAAGATCATGTACTTACCATCCATCTTTGCTAGAAATTCCTTTGGAGGGAAGTGGCATGAAATCTTTAACTAAACGTGGAAACTGGCTCTGTGTAAGTTAACAAATTGACAACTGTATATGACCTGCAGGTAACTTAGCAAGTAGAGACTAAAGATATACCTGCAAGTGTTGCTCCAAGGTTGACATGAGAAAAGCAGATCATAAAATCCTCTTCGCCATCCATACCTTTGTAGAGCAGATGAAACTGTTAACCTCAAAGATCACAATATAAAATAAACATGTCAAACACAGTAAAAATGTAGGACAAAGTGGTAACTACCTTTAAGGACAACTGTAACCCAAGAAAACTGAAGTAGAAGCCTGTGAACCATGAAAGAAATTAAACCAAATATAAAACATTAATCGCAGCATAAAAAACATTAACAAAGCAAATAAAGGCGATCTAATGTAACTCGAGCACGGATCTTTTCGTTGTCTTTCCCCTCCTGTTCCAGACATTAAAAGATCAGCATAGGGATCTGAATAGACACTATAACAGCCTTACTGAACAAAATTGTACAATACCACCAACCAATTTCACACAGATTGTGTACAATAGCAGCTCTCACAGAACTGAATCTATGAATGCAACACTTTAACATGCAGTAAAAAAGGACCCAAGGACGTTAGGAATAGATAATCAGGGTTATAAACATTGCTACATCACATTCTTATACTTCTACCGCAAGCACCACATTCTTATACTTCTTTTCAATTGAAGTAGAATAATTTCTCTCACATTGGATGATTTCAAGGAACCCGCACACAAACAAAAAAATCGACTGATAAAAAAACCCCACACAAACAAAAAAAAGTGCAATACAAATTATACACTACCTCCTCGGTCCTAGGCTCCTAGCTTTACGAGTAAATATATATGGTACATCACCCACTGACAGAAATACGCCTAAAGGCCAAAAAACATCTGACCTCACTTTGGACACAGAAAGAATAGCAATTAGATTTGGACAGAAAAATGTTAAAGAAAGCGTGGAAGAAATTCTAAGATGGAAGAAAATGGAATTTACCTCTTCAGGAGTCCATTCACCATTGTCCCTTTGTAGATCGCCTGGTTGGACCACTAGTCCTCCTACAAACATAGTGAGAATTACACAACTTAAATTTACACAGTGAGCATACTTTCATTGTAAAAGTTCTACAAGTATTGAACCGTTGAACGTAATATAAACTATTCTGTATTTAACATAATTTCTGCCAGATCATACTATACTATCCATCATCATTATTATTGCTCTCTGCAGGGATCGTAATACTCAAGCGCAAAAGCAATTACTCCCTCCGGTCCATTATATAAGGCATTTGACTTTTCTGCACGTAACTTTAGGTGCTTTGAATACATAGTTAAAATTATTATTTTTAAAAATTTCTTTTTCTAAATAAAAATTAAAATATTATATTTTTATTCAAAAAAAGAAAAATTAAAAAATAATTATTTTAGCTATGTAGTCAAAGCACCTAAAGTTACGTACAAAAAAGTCAAATGCCTTATATAATGGACCGGAGGGAGTATATAATAAGATCAATTATATACATAACTACATAAATACCACTGGATGAATTTTAATGAAGAGGATAACTAAAATATCATGTGGGTGTTATAGTACATCGATAAGTAGCTAATTACATTACATTGTAGAATACAAACCTTACAAAAACTATACACAGGAAATTACCAAATTCGATAAGACCAAACACTAAATCACACCAAGAACCCAACAATATTAAAACATGAAATATAGATACCAATGCACATACCCCCCATGTGAAGGTCTAGCTCTCTGAGCACCGTCACTAGTCCCCTGGGAAGTGCTTTCTATTCTTTCGGTTTTCATCAGTAATTAATCAAAATGCAAAATCGCAAAATCCAAATTGTATTCTCCGATAATTATCTTCCAAAATGTCTTCCCCCAATCATTATAATCTATCATATCATATATCAATAGCCAGCTCCTTACCTGTAAAAATCTGAAACAAAAGGTAAAAATTAAATAAAGATCACAACTTTCGCAAATTTAATCACTGATACGAAATTTAACATAAAACCCATTTTAAATTAGGCCAAAATAAACATAGAAACAAATAAAAAATCCAATTCAATGCCTACTAAAACACACACACATCACTAACACAAACTACTATATATACACACACAAACACAAATAAATTAAATTCAAGCAATGTAGCAGTATAAACAAGTGAAAAGATACGTTACCCTAAAAATTGAAATTAGTAGCTTAAAGAATTGAAATTTGAAGAGTAAGGAGATTTTGGTGACTCGGGCGAGTCAACTCGCTTTGCAGATCCGTAAAGATCGGAACTTTAACGGAGAAATTATCCGGCGAGGGGAGATATAGAGGGAGAGAGTTTGTGTGTGGATTTTGAGGAAAGATATGGGGAGAGAGAGAGAGAGAGAGAGAGAGAGAGAGAGAGAGAGAGAGAGATATGACCTGACTGTCCATGTGAGGGAAGATAGCACGGAGTTGATGGAGAGCAGATGGGCGTGGAGTCGAGGGAGAGAGTCGATTGTTAGAGAGAGGGAGATGTAACAGTATTGATAAAACCAAAACTGAAATAATAATCGAAATAAAAGACAGGAAGATAAAAAGGAACAAAAGCTTAGAAAGACTCCATTAATGAAAGGATAAAATGCTCACAGAGCTACAGGAAAGGCATAAAGGAAAACAGAAAAGAAAATACTCAATATCTGGTCTGCCTTACTTCTCACGCTTTTCTCTATTTAACTAGACACCCTGCCACGTGTCACAATACGATTGCAGGCTTAATAACAGAATGTTGGCTCTTGATCCTATATTGATACTCCACTCCAATGCTTAAACGACACCGTTAGCTACAGCTGACTTTTAAAATAAAAGTTTGACTCAGTAATAATTTATTTTACTGCCTTTGGTTACAAACCATTCCCCATAAAACAATTCTTGTCCTCAAGAATTAAACTCTGGAAATTGTTCTTGCAGAGCTTCAGCATCTTCCCAACTAGCATCCTCAGGGACAGAGTGGCTCCATTGAATTAACCACTGTGTGACAGCTTTGTTATGCTTCTTGACCATTCTTCTCTGCAGAATTTTGACAGGATACACCAGGAATTGCCCTTCTTGGCCAATCTTAGGGAGTTCAGTCGAGACCACATATTTGGAGCCAATTTTCTTCTTCAATAAACTAATGTGGAATACTGGATGTACCTGGCTTTGCTGTGGAAGGTCCAACTTGTATGCAACAGCTCCAATTCTCTCTATTACTTTAAAAGGACCAAAGTATTTGTGAGACAGCTTCAAGTATCTTCGAACTGCTACAGAAAGTTGTCTATAAGGTTGTAGCTTCAAATATACCCAGTCTCCCACCTGTAATGAAGCCTCCTTTCTTTTTGTATCAGCATATTGCTTGTACCTATTTTGAGCCGAGTGAATTGCTTCCTTCAGGAAACTATTCATTGCTTCCCTCCTTAGCTGAAAGTCTTGTACTGATTCCACAGTAGTTCTACTATCAGCTGGTATGCATAACTGCCTAGGTGGGACTCCATAGAGGGCTTGGTATGGGCTCATCTTGATTGCAGTGTTGTAAGAACTGTTGTACCACCACTCAGCTAGTGGGAGCCAGTTACACCATTGCTTGGGTCTGTGGCTGGCCATTCCTCTCAGATATTGCTCAATACATCTGTTTAACCGTTCTGTCTGGCCATCTGTCTGTGGATGGTAAGAAGTGCTAAGCTGCAACTTAGTACCTGCCAGGTTGAATAGAGCTTGCCAGAATTGGCTTGTAAAAATTTTATCCCTGTCTGAAGTCACAGTCTTAGGAAGGCCATGGAGCTTGTAGACATTGTCTAAGAATAATTGAGCAACCATGGTAGCACTATAGGGATGAGACAGAGGCATAAAGTGACCCACCTTGGTGAACCTGTCTATCACCACTAATATGCAACTTTTATCACCAGACTTAGGAAGCCCTTCAATGAAGTCCAATGAAATATCCTCCCAAATTTGATTGGGTATTGGTAGAGGCTGCAGCAAGCCCCCTGGAAACGAATTGCCAGACTTGATTCTTTGGCATGTGTCACAGGCAGACACATATTCCACCACATCTTGCCTAATTTTGGGCCAATAAAAGAATTGACAAATTCGTTTGTAGGTAGCATCTTGACCTGAATGACCTCCCATAGAGCTGTCATGGAACTCCCACATAATCTTTTCTCTCAGGTTACCATTTATGCCCACATAAATTTTGTTCTCTATTTTAAGTAGGCCCTTAGAGAATTGAAACTTGGCATAAGCATCAGTATTAGTAGCAATTCCCTCCAGAATCTGTTTGACCTGCTCATCTCCCTCATAACTTTGAATAATCTCAGCCAACCATCCTCCTTCTACTGCAGAAATTGCAAGCAGTTCAGACTTATATTCAGAGATTTGAAGCCTACTTAGGGCATCAGCAACTAGATTTTCCTTGCCTCTTTTATACTCAATCTCATAATCTAGTCCCATTAGCTTAGCAAGCCATTTCTGTTGTAGTAATGTTGACAATCTCTGCTCCAGAAGGTATTTTAAGCTCTGATGGTCAGTCTTGATAATGAAATGATTTCCCTGTAGATAAGTATGCCATTTTTGTGTGGCCATCACAATAGCTAACAGCTCCTTCTCATAAGTGGACAGTTTCTGATGCTTGGGAGATAAACCTTTACTTAAGTATGCTAATGGTCTCCCTTTCTGCATAAGTACAGCTCCTATGCCCTTATCACTGGCATCAGTCTCAAGGGTGAATGGTATAGTATAATCTGGCAAGGAAAGAATTGGAGCTGTAGACATAGCCATCTTCAACTGGTTGAAAGCAGCAGTAGCTTCTTCATCCCAATGAAACATGCCCTTTTTCAGTAGATTGGTTAGAGGTCTACTAATAACTCCATACCCCTTTATAAATCGCCTGTAGTAACCAGTCAACCCTAGGAACCCTCTCAGTTGTTTGACTGTAGTTGGAGTTGGCCATTCTTGCATAGCTTGGACCTTAGAGGGATCAGTAGATACCCCTTTAGCAGAGATAAGATGACCAAGGTACTCAACTTGTCTTTGCCCAAACGTACACTTGCTCATTTTTGCAAAAAGTTGATGTTTCTGCATTATTTGAAGAACTACTTCCAGGTGTTGCAAGTGATTATCAAGGGTGTCACTGTAAACTAGTATGTCATCGAAAAATACTAGGACACTTTTTCTGAGTTGTTCTTCGAAGACTTCATTCATAAGAGCCTGGAAGCTAGCAGGAGCATTAGTGAGTCCAAATGGCATCACCTTGAACTCATATAACCCTTGATGAGTTCGAAAAGCTGTCTTAAAGATGTCCTCAGGTGCCACTCTAATCTGGTGATATCCTGCTCGCAGATCCAACTTTGTAAACCAGCTAGCTCCTTTGAGTTCATCTAGCAATTCATCAATAAGTGGAATAGGGTACTTGTTCTTTATGGTGATGTTGTTAAGCTGTCTGTAATCAACACACATACGCCATGTCCCATCCTTTTTCTTCACTAAAATGATTGGAGAGGCAAAAGGGCTTGAGCTTTTCTGGATAATACCAGTATGGAGCATGTCTTTAATCTGTCTTTCTATTTCTGTTTTTTGTACATATGGGACTCTGTAACCTCGTTGGTTGATGGCTTGACTTCCCTCTATTAATGGAATCTTATGATCATGGGACCTCAGAGGTGGTAATCCTTGAGGTTCTGAGAAAACCACTTGATATTTAGAGAGCAACGATTTCAGAGGGGGAAGAACTGTAGGAGCAGTAGAGCTGGGACTTGCAGTCATAAAACAGATGCATCCCTGAGTTATATTCCTCTTCTTGATTAGCTTGCTCATCCCTTTACCACTGATTGCAAGTAGTGTGCCTGGTGAAGGGTCACCATTCAAGCAGATTTGGGATCCCTCCCTTGTGATTATTACCTTATAGGCTTGATAGTCAAAGGTGATTGGATTGTGATGCTTGAGCCAATCCACTCCTAGTATGATATCAGTACCCCCTAGAGGAAAGGGCCTTAAGTCAGTACAGAATTTGTGGCCTTGAATCTCATAAGGCTGGTGTAGGCACACTGAATCAATGAGCATTTTCGACCCATCTGCAACTGTCACTGATAGTGGGGTTACTACTTGGGCTGTCAAATGTAATTTATCCACCAATTCAGCATTGATAAAACTATGAGTAGATCCACTGTCTATTAATATATGTACACCATAATTTTTAATAGTCCCTTTCATTCGGATAGTAGAAAGGTTAGTGAGACCAGCCAATGCATTTATAGACAATTCCCCTGGTTGTGGATCCCCTTGTAGCAATTCAACCATTTCTGCTATTGTCTCATCTACTTCATTGCTGAGGATTGTTTCTTCTTCTTCACCCTGCATTTGATACAGTTTAGCTTTACAATCCTGGCCTGGATGATACTTTTCATCACAGTGAAAACATTGGCCTCTAGCCCTGCGTTCCAAAATCTCTTTGCTGCTCAGAATGGACCTTGATTTTGGTCCTTCCTTACTGATAATTGGTTTACCAGGTGAGTATGGTGTAGAGACAGCATGTTTGAATTCCTCAATGGTGGATTGAGTTGCCTTGGTTCCACTTGGCTTGAATGAGGAAATCCCAGTTGGTTTAGCAGCTCGTGCTTCTTCTTGTTTAGCCAAGAACACAGTGTCTGTCAGGGTTTGGGGCCTGAACATTCGAACTGAACTTTTAATGTGATCCTTTAAGCCACTTAAGAAACTTGAGACATAATAGTCTTCATTAAAACCCCTGTTTTTGTGAGCAACTTGAGCACGCAGCTCCTCAAAACGATCCTCATAGTCAGCTACTGACCCTGTTTGCCTGAGCTTATTAAACAAATCCTGGACATCTCTATTGTCTGGATTTTCAAATCTAGCCACCACATCACTCTGAAACATCTTCCAATTATAATTCCCTTTGCTAGTTTGGTATTGGCGGTACCAAATGCTAGCCCTCCCATCGAAGTGCATTCCAGCCATTTTTACTTTCTTATTCTCATCCACATTAATGAAATCGAAGTATTGCTCAGCCTTGATAATCCACCCTTTAGGATCAGTACCCTCAAATTTGGGAAAAGTCAATTTGGGTGATGGATTAAAATTATGTGTCTGAGGACCAGATTGAAAAGAGGGTGTAGAGGGGGTGTAAAATGGCTGAGTATGAAGGTTTGAGTACGAGTTTGTTTGGGTAGTGTATGGGTGGGTGTAGTTGTTATATGGAGGCACGAACAGTGCTTGGGTGACATTCGGAAAGGAGCTGGGATTGTTGAGTGATTGTGTCAGGGAAGGTGGTTGTCCTACTGAAATGGTGCTGTATGTAGGATGAGCATAGTAAGTTGGGTTCGTATGAGTAGGTACATAATTGGGGGAGGGAGGGTGAGGAGTATATGGGAAGTGAGGTGCAGTGTATACTTGTGTGTGAGGAGGTGTAGATGCGTTGGTACCAACCATTGAAGGAACAGGAGTTGTGGTGGTAAGGGTTACCTGAGGAAGGAGAGGTGATGTGTCTCCGAGTTCAGATCTGAGAACCGAGTTGCTAGAACCATCACTTCCATTCAGAGCTCCGTTCTGAGTAACAGCTCCGGCATCACTCTCATTGGTAGGAGTAGTAAGCTTGAGGAGTATTTGTTTGAGCTCACCCAAAGTATTATCAACATTCTCCATACGAATCTCAATTCGTCCCATTCGCTCATCCATAGTAGTGAACCTTTGAGTGTACTCGCCCAGATTTTTTGATAGCTCTGTATTCAGTTCCCCCAATCGCAGCTCCTGGCTGCCCAACCTCTCATCCATAGTTCTAATACGAGTCCCCTCTGCCATGAATTCGAAGCCAAGGATTGTATGCTCTGATACCACTTGTAACAGTATTGATAAAACCAAAACTGAAATAATAATCGAAATAAAAGACAGGAAGATAAAAAGGAACAAAAGCTTAGAAAGACTCCATTAATGAAAGGATAAAATGCTCACAGAGCTACAGGAAAGGCATAAAGGAAAACAGAAAAGAAAATACTCAATATCTGGTCTGCCTTACTTCTCACGCTTTTCTCTATTTAACTAGACACCCTGCCACGTGTCACAATACGATTGCAGGCTTAATAACAGAATGTTGGCTCTTGATCCTATATTGATACTCCACTCCAATGCTTAAACGACACCGTTAGCTACAGCTGACTTTTAAAATAAAAGTTTGACTCAGTAATAATTTATTTTACTGCCTTTGGTTACAGGAGAGGAGAGTTCGAGAGAAATTGAGAGAGACAACAGAGCCCAATAAATGAATTGGGGAAACTGGCTATTTAGGGTTAAAAGAAAACAAGGATAGTTTATTAATGAGACCAAAATGCCATACAATGAGGTACCCATGGCCCAAAATGCCTAATTTCAAATGTTTGGCCTGCATTACCGGATCTGCCTTTGACATTAGTGTATCCCACTTCACTGTAGCAACTCGACGGGCGGTGATGGCAGTGATATGGAGGTTTTAACTCGGGAACACAAAATGGTATGAAATTGATATAGATGTGTAGATAACGAAGAGGCGATTCCAATGGTATGTAAAAGATGCCTGAATAAGTACGGGAGGGAGGTGAACGGAGAGATTGAAAAGGCATGGCCGAAATCGCGTTTTCTAATGAAAGTCCTGAGATCTCGACTTCCGGCAAAGCATATAGAATAAAATTGGTATACGAGTGTAGAGGAGAGGAAGACGATTTGATTGATGTGTAGAATGTGAAGGGAAAACGACGGGAAAGGGGAGAACGAACAAAAATATAGAAGTCGCCGAGGAGAGCTCCTGTGTCGCTTCTCTGCAAATGAAGAAGATAACGAATACGCCACTTACAAATGCGTATCCTGAGATACGCATTTCCAAGAGGCGTATCTCGAGCTACAGTACATGCTGCTACTAGGGGTGGCAATTTCAGACACGACCCGAAACCCACCCGAACCCGACCCGAATCCGTAACCCGATTTACTGAGACAAAACCCGAAAGTGACCCGAAAATGATCTGTCTATCCGAAAATAACCCGAAAGTGACCCGATTTTAGATTTTCATTTGTTTATGCTTAGATATTTAATTTCATTCAATTTTAAGTAATTTTACCTTGACCCGAAATTGACCCGTTTACAAACACGAACACGACCTGAAACACGAAATTGCCACCCCTAGCTGCTACGCCTTTGATAATAGCGTATCTCCATGTTACTACGTTACCAGTAGCGTGTTATCATGACACTACCTTGCCAATAGCGTGTCTCCATGATGCTCCATCACCAATAGCGTGTCTCGTGGGTATTTAGGGCCGCCAGAACTAGCGGTGGGTATTTTGGTTATGGGTGTTCAATTTGTGAGTATTCTGGGCCGTCACCCTTTATTAATCTCATAATTCAATTTTTCACTTAAAAACAAATCATTCGGCTTTTGTAAATTACAAAATAAATATATAAAGCTGATGAAAAATCTCGATATTATTTTTAAAACGTAGAGATTTAAATTAGCTATCTCCCCATATTTTTAAAATAATTTTAGGATAAAAAACGAGTTAATTATGAATTTTACAAGTTTTGATCTTTTAAATGCAATATAACTTATAAAATCATTTTAATATCCTTAAATATAGAAAATAATTCTCCCAATAATTTTAAAAACTAAGTAAATATACAAAGGTAATATTACAAAAGATTTCATGATTTTTAATAACTCCAATGATTTTATAAAATTAAAGCACTATTTGTATTTTCTTAATTTAAAAATTTTTTATTTAAAAATATTTTTTTATTTCATCTTCGATCAAAATATTAAAATATTATTTTTACACAACTTAGTTGCACAATATTATATGTTTTAACATTTTTTAAAAGAAAAATTTATTTATATATTTATATAATATAAAATATTATAATATTTGTAAAATATTAAGAAATTTATTATTTTTTAGTTATACTTATTGCGTCGGCTTTATAAGGGCGACGCTCTAAGCTACACCTATAGCGTCGGCATTTTAAGGGGCGACGCTATAAGCTATAGCGTCGGTTCTTTGCTGACTGACGCTATTAGACTGACGCTATTAGCTATACCTATAGCGTCGGTTCTTTGCTGACCGACGCAAAAACCATTTTTAGCGTCGGCATTTTAAGGGGCGACGCTATGCCTATACGTCGGTTAATTCAAAAAATTCAATTAGTTAGACTTCTATAACTATGAACTTCTAACAGAAGTCAATAAGTATCGGTTAATGCAAACAACCGACGCAATAGGTACAATCGAGACCTATAGCGTCGGTTAATGCAAACAACCGTCGCTATAGGTGCGACGCTATATGTCATTTATGTACTAGTGAATGAAAAGAACTGACGGGTTCTTAAATCTTTACCTCCTAGTTGGAAGGTTAAAGTTACTACTATAAAAGAAATGCATAATCTAAATGATTATGTCGTCGATAGTCTATTCGAAAACCTTCGTGTATACGATGATGATAATATACCGGATAAGGTCATTCCCAAAGTGGAAGACAAAAAGAAAAATATGGCATTAAAAGCTATATTAATCGATGAAAATGAAAACGACGAAGAGTTAAACGAAGAACTCCAAGATCTCGATGAAAGCGAAATTGCTTTATTAACGAGACAACTTCGTCGTGTGCTTCAAAGCAAAGCTCAAAGATACGGAAAAGGGTTCCTAAAATCCAATAACCAATCGAAGAGTTTTAAACTCTAACGGAAGGCCAAATTACTCTCAAAATTATACTCCCAAGTATAAGAGTAATTTTCCTATAACGAGCTATAACAAAAGCACTCAAAATACTAATGCCTATAATAATGCCAATAATAACAATAATCCTACTTACACTCCTCCAAAGCACAAGCGGAGGAAACACAAGAAATGTGCTTTGAGTGTAAGCAACCGGGTCATTTTAAAAGAGAATGTCCTAAGCTTTCAAAAAGACGAAGTCTCATGGCTGAAAACGGTTGGGATTTAAGTGAAGATGAAGAAGCTCCGGAAGCTAGTGAAGAAGTTGTCAATCCTTGCTTAATGGCTATCCGAGACGAAGCTACATCAACTCAAGCCTTCACTTCAAATCAAGAGGTAAATGCTAATCTTAACTACATCGCAAATAAATTGCAATTAGATGAATCTAACTTGAATTTAGTTGATATGAGTAAGTATGATTTGATTGAGCTTGTAGTAGGTATCAACAACAAATATAAAGGTGTTGATAAAAGGCTTCATTCATTATGGTCCGAGAAAATGAAACTCGAAGAAATGCATCATACGCAAAGTTAAGAATTTACTCAGATGATGGATTTAAAAATCCAAAATGAAAGTGAAATAATGAACTTGAATGACCAAAATCATCTCTTGAAAGGTGAAGTCAACAAATTCAAGGACAATGCTCTCAATCTTGAAGTAAAAAATGTGGCTTTAGTACTTCAAGTTGAAGAGATGAAAATTGAGAAGTTATAATTCAACGACAACATTAGTAAACTTAATGTTAATCTTTTGAACTTAAAGATTCTAAATGAATCAATGGTTCGAAACAATGTAACATCTCAATCTCATGAAAAAAATCTTGAAAAAGAGAATGAGCTATCACAAATCTTTGAGTTAAAAGAACAGAAATTACAAGAAGAAACTCAAAGATTGAAAGAAGAAAATTTCAAGCTCATGGCTCAAGTTATGGATCAAGAAAGATTCTTTAACAACAAGATTGATGCCTTAGAAAAAGAAAAAGAAAATCTTGAAACTGTTGTTCAAAGATTTACCAAAGGCAATGAGATGTTAGATAAGATGGTACACTCAAAAATCTCCTATAACCGTGAAGGTTTAGGATATGATAAGAACTCTCCTCCTAAACGAGATGTTCAACCAAGAGTGCAACCTACAATAGCTCCTCCTAAACCACAATCTTTAAAGTGCTCATATTGCAACAAAGATGGACATTCTTTTTTTAATTGCAAATACAAGAGTGGTGAAATTAAGGGGAAGCATGTATGGATTCGTAAAGGATCGAAACCATACAAAAAGGTTGAAAAACAAATACCATTTAACAAAGTTGCTTATAATGGTCGAAGGCAACAAAGGTTTCAACAACCTAGGGTGTTTCAAAATAGAAACACAATGTATCATAACTATGCTAGTAGGTATGCATCTAGAAATCAACATATGCCTAATCAATATGCTCCCTACTTTGCAAATGATAGATATAGTGTGCATCGTGATTACCTAGATTTTATAATAATGCTAGACCTACACATCATGCTAGATATAATGCACCTAAAAATTTATACATACCTAACAATGATTATCCTATTCCTAGATTCTATCATGCTAATGTTGATTATGATGTACTAACCCCAGGACCCTCAAGACGAAAGGGTACATATAAATTTAATTGATTGATTTTGTAGGTTTGTCTTGCTGCTAAGCAAGAAACGTGGTACCTTGATAGTGGATGTTCAAGACACATGACCTGTAATAAGTTACTTTTGAGCAACATTAAAAAGGTCACCGTGGGAAGTGTTACATTCGGAGATAGTAGTAAAGGAATCATTGTCGGAATAGGTGATATCGGGAACGGTCATTTCAAGATCTTAAACGTACAACTAGTCTCGGGACTAAGGTACAACCTACTCTCGATTAGTCAACTTTGCGACAATGATTACAAGGTAATTTTCTGTACTACTCATTGTTGTATTTTAGATAAGAATTGGAAATTGGTTCTTACTTGCCCTCGAAACAAAAATGTCTATACACTTACTTGCCCTCGAAACAAAAATGTCTATACATGTGACATGAGCAAACATGAGAATGTATGCCTAATCACTACAAACGATGACCCATGGCTTTGGCATCGAAGATTAGGACATGCTAATATGAAGTTGATTATAAATATATCAACAAAAGATCATGCTCGGGGTATACCAAAGTTGAATTATCAAAAAGATCATACTTGTGAAGCTTGCGAAATTGGAAAACAAATTCGAGCCTCTCACAAAGCAAAATTCATGGTATCTACCTCTAGATCTCTCGATCTTTTACATATGGATCTTATAGGTCCGGTTCCTATACAAAGCCTCGGAGGTTGTTCATACACGTTAGTAATCGTTGATGATTATTCACGATACACGTGGATGGAATTTCTCAAAACTAAAAGTGTTGCTTTTGAATCTTTCTCTTCTCTATATAAAAAGATTCAAAATCAAAAAAATAATACCATATTCTATATAAGGCCTGATCATGGTAAAGAATTTGAGAATTCTAGTTTTACCATTTTTTGTGATGAAAAGGGTATCACACATAATTTTTCCGCTCCATACACTCCACAATCAAAAGGAGTTGTTGAAAGGAAAAATAGAACTTTACAAGAAATGGCTAGCATAATGCTTAATGAATATCGTCGACCTAAATATTTTTGGGCCGAAGCTATGTCTACCACTTGCCATATTCTTAATCGGGTTTTGCTACGACCTATAAAGCAAAAGACTCCTTACGAGCTTTACTTTGGCAAAACACCGAAACTAAGCTATTTTCGAACATTCGGAAGTAAATGCTTTATATTAAACTCGAAAGGTTACCTTACTAAATTTGATCCTAAATCAAGTGAAGGTACATTTCTTGGATACTCTACAAATAGCCAAGCCTATCGAGTATTCAATCTCAAAACACTTGTGGTGGAAGAATCAATGAATGTAGCATTTGATGAAAGTAAACCACCATCGAAGTACAAAGATCTTGTTGAAAAAGACGATGTCGAACAAGATGATGTAGAAAATATGATTCAACAATTCGAAAATATGGATCTCGGGACCCCTGTTCCAAGAAACCCATTAGAATTGGTCAAACAGAAATTGAACTGCCAAAAGAAATTGTTATTTCCCAGTTGAACACCACAAAATTGTAGAAAGGGGGTCGAATACAATCTTGTTGAAAATTCTTTCGAATTAACGAGACAACTGATGGATCTTGATATGAACAGTTGAACAGAAAAGAACTATAGAATAGAAATGAAAAAATAAAACAAACATACAACACGCTTATAAAATTTCAGGTGGATTTGTCGAGTCCACCTGAGGGTTGTATTGAAGAAAATAATCTGTATAAAAAGATACACAGCTGCGAATACAAGACTAAGTGTTTACAAGAAAACCTAATGCTTAGTGCTTTCACCTTTCAGCTCTCTGTTTTCTTCTCTACTTTGCCTTGCTACACTTGTAGATATATATATATATATATATATATATATATATACTTCAAGTTTACAAACCCTACAAAATAAACGAATCATAGTATTCTGTAGGTTTGCTACTACTCCTTGTCTCCATGTGATACACTTTTGTCTAGATTGTCTTGGACAGATATGCACTAGATTTACCAGCTAAATTGTTTGTGAGAATAAGGAATGTTTCTTTCTCTTCTTCATTTCCATTACTGGCTTCCATACCCTTTTTAAGTCTATCAACCCATGTGATCTTTCAAGCATGTAAAGTCGCTATCAACCTCGAATTCCAAGACATTATTGGTTAGAGCGTTTTATCTGTTGAAGTAGACATCGATCGATGTTGACTGTTGTTTGTTGGAGTGTAATATCCGTTGACATAGAACCTTCATTGATTGAATCATCACTTCACTTATACAGAATTACATAGCACAACTTATATACAATTAACTACCCTATTCTGCATATCCATTAATAGTCAACATGACTTAGGAATTCTAGCAACTATGACAGTAACAAACAACTTATCTACCAAGACTTAAACAGGCATGCTGCAGACTTATCAATCGATAAGCTGCCTCATCAATGGATATTTATAACTTGGATATCCGTTGACAAGTTACAAACTTAACTTATACGTATATGTTTTTCAAGGTGTTTTAGTGTGCTTATCATCAAGGGCAGCATGATTCCTACAAGAAATTCCTATAATTAGAAGTCATCCCTTGGACAATGTTCTTGGAGACTTAAATAAAGGAGTTCAAACGCGGTCACAAGTAGAAAATATTGTGAATCATCTTAGTTTTCTATCTCAAATAGAACCTAAGACCGCGAAAGAAGCTTTGCTAGATGAGGATTGGATCTCGGCTATGCAAGATGAATTATTACCATTCACTCGTAGCAGAGTTTGGGAACTTGTTCCAAAACCCAAAGATACTTCCATAATTGGAAATAAATGGGTTTTTAGAAACAAGATAGATGAAAATGGAACAGTTGTTCAAAATAAAGCGAGATTAGTCGCTCAAGGCTATACCCAAATGGAAGGTATAGACTTCGATGAAACTTATGCACCTGTAACTCGAATCGAATCAATTTGAATTCTATTAGCTTACGCGTGTCATAAAGAATTTAAAGTATACCAAATGGATGTCAAATCGGCCTTCTTAAACGAGATATTAGAAGAAGAAGTTTATGTAAAACAATCTCCCGGTTTTGAAGATGCCACACATTCGGAGTATGTATATAAATTATACAAAGCTCTATATGGTTTAAAACAAGCTCCAAGAGCTTGGTATGAAAGGTTGAGCAAGTTCCTATCAGAGAATAATTTTAAAATGGGAACTGCCGATAAAACCTTATTTATGAGACAAGAAAAAGATGATATCTTACTCGTACAAATATACGTGGATGACATCATTTTTGGTTCAACCAATGATGCCCTATGTAAGGAATTCTGTGATAATATGAGCAAAGAATTCGAAATGAGTATGATGGGAGAATTAAATTTCTTTATTGGATTGTAAATTAGGCAATCAGATGAAGGCATCCATATCTCTCAATCAAGTATTGTAAGGAGAATTTTAAAGAAATTTGAAATGGATAATGCCAAACCCATCTCTACTCCTCTATCTACTTATGATAAATTAACAGAAGATCCCAACGGGATTCCCGTAGACACTAAGAAATATCGGGGTATGATCGGTAGCTTGCTTTATATAACCGCAAGTCGTCCCGATATACAATATAGTGTATGCAAGTGTGCTAGATTTCAAGTAGCACCTAAAGAATCTCATCTATCCGCAGTAAAAAGGATTTTGAGATATCTTAAAGGAACCACTGACGTAGGTCTTTGGTATCCAAAAGGGGTACCGTTTGAATTAGTATGTTTTTCTGATTCGGACTATGCCGGGCACTTAGTCGATAGAAAAAGTACAAGTGGTACATGTTAGTTCCTGAAGTGGTACATGTCAGTTTCTGGGAGGATGCTTGGTCTCTTGGTTTT
This sequence comes from Kitagawia praeruptora, assembly GCA_037693485.1. Taxonomy (NCBI): domain Eukaryota; kingdom Viridiplantae; phylum Streptophyta; class Magnoliopsida; order Apiales; family Apiaceae; genus Kitagawia; species Kitagawia praeruptora. Next base: position 135,350,645 of record CM075351.1, on the reverse strand, counting down.
CCAAGAAACAAAATTCGGTATCTATCTCCCCAACAAAAGCTGAATATATAGCGGCTGCAAAGTGTTGTGCTCAAATATTATAGATGAAGAAAACACTAGCCGACTATAATATTAAATTTGATGTTATTTCCATCTTATGCGATAACACGAGTGCTATTGATCTTAGCAAAAATCCCGTGTTATATTCAAGATCTAAGCATATAGATGTGAGACATCATTTCTTGAATGATCATGTCAATAACGGCGATATAAAAATGACTCATATCGAAACTGAGCACAATCTCGCTGACATCTTCACAAAACCATTAAATTTCGAAAGATTCGCTAAACTCCGTTTGGATTTAGGAATGTTGGAATTACCAAAATAATGGTTTATACATTTATATAAATATTATCTATATTTATTTATTTTGTGAAAATATTTATCACGATTCATAATTATCTCACGAAAAAGAGATCTTTTTTAACGAATTTTAAGGGACTCTAAAACTCAGATTTATTTATCGATCGGCTTTTATTGAGATTCTTATTAATTTATAAATTACATAAAACTGTTCGAATAAATACTTTTGAATTCATTTCGAAAATATTTTGAGATACTAAAAATTGTGATATTTAAATTCACCTACAAAGTACCAAAATATAAAAATATGTTTCTATATTTATTATACATAATTATATAATATTTATGATTTTACAAAATTATTTTCATAAAAATATATATATACAATTTTCTGATTATTTTCTGTCAAATATTGACCTAGTCCGGTTGACCAAGCCCAATCCAACTTCTATTACATTTGACCCGGCCCAAATTCTTAAAACCATAAGATCTCATCCATTGGTTATAACGATAGATCAATCCTAGCCGTCCATTATGTAAAATATGCATACATAATATACACGAGTTTTGCAGTTTGGGTATACACTGTTCTCTACGCCTCTTGCCTCTAACCCTAATCTCTCCCAAAACTCTCTTGCCGATTCTCATTTCTTCTCCGTTTCAAAACCCTAATTCTATGAGTCTTTTTTGCGATTATACACTCAATTCTGTCTATATCTCCATCTATGTATCTATTAATTATCGATTTAATCGATACAAATCGAAGTTGCAATTGGTTAAATCAAAAGAATTTGAGTTTATTATCATCGTTTTGCATCATAAACGATTGATACAATTCAAAATTTGACAGAAATATACATATATACACTCACACAATGTGTTAATTACAATCTCTTGTAAAACCTTAACACTAACTATTGTTTTTGAGATGTTTCTTGCAGGGTTAATGGAGTCATTCACTTAGTCTTCTCATTTAGGGCGCTTTGACGACTAACAAGCTAGTGGAAAGACCTAAAGCGCGTATCTCGATCGCGAGTTAACTCAGTCCGCGATTGAGTTAACCAGGTAAGGCTCAAGAACTAGGCTTGGTTCTTGGGGACTAGTAAGATATTCTTTCCATCCCGAGTCATACTAGTTGATTAAATTGAATATCTAAGTAAAATGAGTTTTCGCATGGTGTTTAAATTGTGAGTAATTGATTTGGTTGTGGTCTGGTTGATTACTGAATTATCTAGATTAAATTTGAGTTACGATTTTTGATGAATCTGTGAAAATCTCTAAGAATGATTCTAAGATTATCATAAGACTATTAGTCATTTACCTGGTCTGATTATGTGTATATTTGTTTGAAGTTCACATTTGCTCTGATAGCTTCATTGTATTGACTGTGAAATATGACATGTGATTCACAAATTGCATGTATATATGTACTAAATGAAATCTGGACTTTTGAAATTAGATATGCTTTGGTGATTTTGGTGCTCTTTGCTAGCTCTGCATTAAGTTTGGTTTATTGGTTTATCACATTTCAATGGTGTCAGCATATCTAGAATCAATCTCTGAGTATTTGCTAATATGTCACTTAAAGATTGAGTTATTCATGTGAGTATATTAATCTTGTAATTTTTTAAATTTTTGCTGGCCTCACGCATATGAATTTGATTTATGGACTCTCATTTGTGAGGAATTATGTGGTAACTTTGTCTAATTCGAGACACTTAATTCTCATGATACTCTTGTTGAAATCTCTATAAGATGGATCCTATATTCCTTATTAATCAGGATGAAGACTTTAGTGTTAGTGCAACTTACTAATTGGGATCATATGTAACTGGCTTGAGATATACACTTATAGTCTATTAAGTTGGATATCTGATAATGTGAATTTGTGTGTCAATATATGCTTATGTGAGACATATTTGCTTATAAAAGGACATGAGAGCTTGCTGTTTAACCTCTCACTGTGCTCTCATGAATGCTCAATTTATTCAAAAATGACTCTCACTCTTGATAATTGTTTGTGTTTGATAATATTTGATAATTATATGTACCAATTTGGACTGCTTTAAATCATGTGTATGTGTGATTAATTGTTATATCGAATAAATACTGCATGATAAATAAACTTGATTAAATTGTACTTGTAGCATGAATGTGCATAGATTTATCTTTAACCTATATCTATATAGCAGCTGGATTTAAATGTGTGTGTCCTTAGTTATACATAGAATTATATCTTGTTCAGTACACACACTGCCCTCAGATAAAGACCTGGCTGGGAATCCTTTAGAGAATCCCAGTATCAGGACACTGATGTGATCAACGACCACTTAGAACTTATGACAAATTCATCTGTGCATTTACAATAAATTGGTTAAATTGTTGTGGATTACATGTTTTGCCTATGCTAACCAGTCTTAATATGGTGCACTGCACTATTTTATGTGTTAAAAGATACTTTCTTTTGTGTGCTATGTGTTATTATTTAAAACCCACAATTGTTGTACATCTAAATTATAATACATATTGTTGACCTCATAGATGCCGAACTTCTATCAAAACTGTCTACATCACAGTCATCATGAGTACACAGATTTAATGAATGGCACAAGTTTACAAATAACCTGCATATACTTTTTCAAACCTGCATGACCTCACAGTGGGGTCTCTGCAATTTAGTTGTCCTTTTTGCATACCTTGTCTGCAGTGTGTCCTCTAAATAGTACCTGCAGTGTCCTATGTACTATTCTCTAATGGACTTTACACTTCCATTCCTTTTTCAATACATTCTTTTATTCCCACAAAACACCTAAATGCATGCATTATACAAACTGAGCTTCTCTGCACATCCTTTTTGCATTGGGTTTCTAAATTTATATTTTTATTTTTGAACTTATATTCTAAAAAGAATCCCAGATTTCAAAAACCAGCACTGCATTTATGAAAAACATTGTTTACCTATCTAAGTGCACAATTGTTATCTTGATGAAAATTCAAATTTATGTGTTTATCGATAAAAGCATGTCATTATTTGTTTATACACACACACACACACACACACACTTCACTCATCTGCACTCTTATAGCTATTTCACCTTCTCATAGAGTTTCAAAAACTTTCTTCAAACCCTAACCCTAACCCTAGAAACCAATCTGAAAATCCATACCTCCTTGAAGATATGGAACAAAACCAATTCATCCACTCTAGAACATTTTACTTTAAGGTTATACCCCCTAGGCTTCAAAAATTCAGAAATCTCAAAAAGCAAAAAACTCATTTCAAAAGCCCCTCCATTCCCTTTTACCAAAGCTCTAAATATTAAATCCCAAACATCTCAAGCCCTAAACCTAGAAAGCCTTACTGGCCCAAGATCTTTTCAAGAAAACAGTTATCCAAGCCTACTCAAAGAACCATCCCAAAACCACTTCCCCCTCTTCAACTCAAAAATCTGTCCCAGACTAAGAAATACATGGAAATGGTTAAAAATGTCAACCTGGTATAAATATCCATTTTAGTGGTTAGGTTGAAAATGTTATCAAGAATGCTAGGTGGGAAGGTCTAGTCACTCACTTGGGTAGAAGGTATTTCACACATCTCATGGGTGAATTCTATTGTAATATGAGGGTCATAAAAGGTTTAGATGGAGTCATGCATTTCACCATATCAGTCAATAAGAAAACTATATTAGTGGACCACAAAACCATTAATATTGCACTTCATTTACCTGTTTGTTTGATTGATAATGACCATCCATGCATTGACATTTACTCATACTTCATCTTTAATTAACAAAGATGAATTCAAACTCATGCTTTTAACTTTTTGTGATCTAGATGTGCCCCTTGCCTTATGTGATAAACATTCTGGCATACACTTTAAGCATTTCACCCCTCTGTTTCAAAATCTGGCTTTGTTTATTCGAGCTAATATTTTGCCTAAACCTAATCAAAGTAAGTACTTTGATTTTTCTAAACAAGATTGATTCAACATCTCTTATGTGATTCTGTTAAATCTGATTAATGCAAACTTTGTTGGTTACATGCCTTATGGACTTATGATCTCTTCTATCTTTAATATTTGCCACATTTACACACATGTTGACCACTCCACTGTTGCTGATTTTCAAATCACTCCTGCATATATTAGGTGTTGTGCCCAAAATCTGCCTTGGGCTTGATTTAAGGCCCATTAAGGTTACGAATTCGAGTATTATGGATATGAAGGATAGGCTGGACTAGGTATGGATGTTTTTGCCCAATATGCCTTGGAAATATACTGTAAGATGAAGATTCTGGCATCTTGTTCGGGATTCATTCATGCAGGGGTTCAGGTGTCTGAACCCAGGTAGGGGTACTGCTGTGTGGAGGCCTTATAGGGGTTCATGCAGGTGAAGGGCTTCCAGGCAGAGGTTCATACTCGTATCCCGACAGTCCGCGGGATTTGGCCAAGCAGCCTCCTAAATTGTAGGAGAACGGATATATATCGCTCTAACAGACTTGTGGATAACTCCTAAACATCAGGAGTGGCCCAACAACCTCTGGAATCATGGATAATCATCATATATACATGGATTATGTATATATATGCGGATATATGATGAAAAATCATATAAATATGAAGATAACTACGGTTTTATGGATGGATAACTACTGGATAATCATATCATCTTGGATAATTAACTGGATCAGTTCAGTTGAGGAAGATAAATATAAAACATATGTGATATATACACTGTGTATATATATAGGCGGCTATACAACGGAAGGCCAGGGTTCAGGCAGTGTCCTAAGGGAGCTAGGACTCTTCTTCATCAACAAAATAACAAATGGATCAGCATGGTCAGGAGGATAAGGCTTATTAGAACGTGGCTGGGCTATCAACAAGGAGTCCAAAACCATAGAACTACATGGAACTTGATTCCTATAAATATAGGATATGTAGACACTTTGCAAGGGTTGAATCTCACTTCACTCTACATGGATCATGTAGAAAACTTGAGCAATACACATCTCTGGCAGCTGGGATCGACTGAGTAGGAATTACTTCGTCCTTGCTATCCGGTGACCTTGCAAACTTAGTCCCAAAATCATTACAAACAACCACCCACTCTGGTAGTTGAGCGTCGGGCTGTAAACGCTTGAACGCCGATTCTGCAGCCGAAAATCAAGCGATTCATCCGTTATTCCAGCGATATTCTCTCGAAGTGTTGTACCAAATTCCTCTCATAATATTTTTGGCGCTAGAAGGAGGGGATTGGATGATCTTTTGAGAGGAAAGATAATAAAAAGCTCCGGTGATGAACATACATCGAAGAACAATGGAGATGACCACGAAATTGAGTCCGAAAAGGAGTTCACCAATCGAGATATAGCAGATTATATCATGTGGATGGGTTAGAAAATCAAGTCTCTAGAAAAATGGATATGAAAAGAAGAAAAAATGGAGAAAATATCATGGCTCATCGAAAAAAGAGTGAAGAAAAAGGGAGGAAACCCATAACCGTCTTTATTGTGGTCTATGGCGGTAAAATGCATAAATGAAGAAATGTGGCTCTGAGATGCTTTAATTTTGATTGTGATGGGAGAGGTCTTGGAAAGAATGGCCAGAAAATAATTTTTTCGAATACTAAATACCGATAGGAAGGGTCCAGATTAGTGATTTAGCTATGCGGGGTTCTGCGATCTAGAAAATTCTCACATCAAGAGCGTTAATATGTATAACCTAACGGACGAGGAACTAAATATCCAGCTGTTGATGAAGATAAATGCCATCTGGAGAGGTACTAGTTGAGAGGTTCAAGAGGTAAAAGCAAGAGAAGCCTCAATCTGGTGGTCGCACCCATTACAGAAGGTTCCTCACAGATGAACCCCAAGTTTCTCAGCCAGCAGGTTCCTCGTAGATGAACCCCCAGTTTCTCAGCCAAAAGGTTCCTTGTAGATGAACCCCCAAATACTCAATTCTGGAAAACGTACTCATGGTAAAAGAAAGTGGAAAATATCAATCTAGGGGTTCTACCAGTTGGAGGTTAAGGTCTATCAAAGCTCCCCTTCAACAATTTTGGGGTTAAACAAGTGCAGGGGTTTCTGTTAACAATTGTGGAGCACAACATTAGTTCATACCACAACTAATCCATGAAGAAAGTAAATAGCTGAACTTGAATGATAATAGGGGTACGAACACCAGGATTTATGAGTTGTAGATGAACCCCGGTGTAGATAAGGGTGCCTCCTGATAGAGAGTAATAGGCGAACCCCAATGCAGACGAGGGTGCGACCCTCCTGACTTAAGGGGTACGGGTGAACCCAAATTGAAGCAGGGATATGAACCCCATGATTAATGATCAGTAGGTAAACCTGGGTGATGGCAAAGATATGTACTCCCTCATTGGTGAGCTACCGGAAATATTTTACATTATTCTCTAAGATACCTCTTGTTTCTTACAACGAGCTAGCTCATGTAAGCTTAGAGGTGTCTTATTGATAATTCACGTATTCGGTACGAAGGTTTCCCATCAACATTGATCATGAGAACGCGAATGAGCTGGAAGACTAAGCTTCCAGGTAAAAGAGGTTTATTGGTGGGAGGAACCATGACAGGGGTTCGATGATGACATGTTTAAGGAGATAAATCCTAGAACCCCGAGGTTTCATTTAACAGAAGCCCAAGTATATTCAATAGACTGGGCTGGAAGCTTAATATGAAGCTGGTCAAATTAAAATATGGAAAAGATTGATAAAAAGGACTCCCCCATAAATGAGCTTCCTAGAAATGGGGTTCGTATACGATAGGTTCGATGATGGAAGCCTCCTTGATCATAAGCAAGAAGCTGAATAATGAGAAGCCCCACAATAAGAAAGAAGAACCTGGGAAGCAGTATGAAAAAGGAGTTAAGTAAAGAAAATCCCATTCAAAGGCGTTAAGCCAAAATGGAAAGTATTAGAACTCAATATAGGGGTTCAACCGTGGCAGTTGTATCACTCAACATGAGGAACCCCAAAAGGATTAACTAGTGCCTAAAGGGGCTTCCTCAAGAAAAAACAATCTTGGCCTTGTTTCGTCTCTTATGACACAAATGGGCGTTACACAACTGGTGTGGGAAACTCAAATGGTTAAATCAAGGAAATGGTCAAAAGTGGACACCTCACTGTACGGGTACCATGGAAGCTCCATTCAGAATACATCGGGAATCATGTCACCGATAGCCTTGCTGATGGAACCCCATAAAGTGGTTCCAGTTTTTTGGGGGGTAGCACCACTTATAGCATTGATGTAAATGGCTGCTCTGATGGAGGATTATGTAGGAACCTGAAATACTCGGTAAAAGGCATACTGGGGGGTATTGGTTAAAGCGCCTAGGCGGAGGCCAAAGAAAGGAGGTTTCATCATCTAAATAAAGAAAATGGTTACATACCTCCCATTTATAAGGAGGAGCATGGATTCCCACGTGGACTAAAAAACTTATCGAAACTACGGTAAGACGTGTATAGCCAGCTTCACGGATGTCCATTTAGATTTCTGCTCAAAGAGGATGAGAATCTGAATATGTTTCAATATTGGCCATGGACAATTTACACTGAGGAGTCAGGGGGTAGTGGATACCAGGCTACATAGAGGATTTCTAAGATGCACCATATTTTTAAATGAGAAGATATACAAAGGAGGTTCAGGTTCGCAAACCCTTGGCGGCCTTCAGCCTCAGAACCCCTTACTGGGTTGCAGCGACAAAACTCGAGACAAAACATAATCTTCACCAATCAACATGGTTGGATTTATAGGTGGTCACAACTATATTCACGGCATACACCTGGAGTAAGATCTTAAAGGAATTATGTCGAATAACTAGAGACCGGGAATGTTACGGGATATGTTGTTGAACTTGGAACCTTGAAAAGATCGTTGGAAAGTCATGTCAGGTGGTATGGATGTAGTCATCGGGATGTAAAAGTGTGTGAGGATGATATATCATCATACCATATTAATGAGAATCTGTTAAACATAATAAATTAAAATTTCAAATATTTTGTACTCCAAGTTTATTAGAATTACAAGAATGCCATTAGAATATATTATTCTTTATTTGTAATAATTTATATTAATCAACGGTTCTAAATGTGGTCTCCTGGTTCTCCTAGAACTCTACTTTATCTTTAACATCCTTAACAAATACACTTAATTCTAAAATCCAATAAAAATCAAATAAAACGATACAACTTCTTAAAATCAAATATCTTACAATTCATAAATTAAATATACACCTAAAATCTCCAAATATCGCAACTCGCACTCTTTCCAATAAGTAGCCACCTAAATATGATCACCTACCGGGAGAAATAAGAGAAACAAATACCTGCAGTGAGTGAAAGGCTCATATACAGATATAAAACGATTCACAAGCTGAACAAATTAAATAGCTGAACAAGAATCAAAATGAATATCTGAATAAAAGAATAATGAGACATAGCAAATGAGATAATAGAAAGTAGATACTTAACTCACAATATAAAAATAAGTGCTATCAAATCAAAATAAACTTACTCTAACAATAATCATATCACTTACGCATAATTAACACATTAACATAAATAAAGACATAACCGATAAAACATAATCTGACTCTTACACATACACATACACTTACAAATAATATTCAAAACAACTTACCTTACCACGTACACATATTAATCAGCAAAATTATTATCAGAACAAAACTTTACTTACTGACATGGGAGATAATCTTACAGGATGTCCTACATTTTCGGTCATCCAGAATATGTAGTCATCAAAACTTATAGGGGCTTGCATAGCACAAATCAATGCGACCCAAAATCTTACAGGGGCTTGCACGGCAAAAAGCACAATGCAACTCAAATGGCCAAACATACACAATAGTCAAGACTATATGTGTCCCATAACATCGGCGACATGCCCATACTATTTAAATACACCGCATAGGAGGTGCCAAGCACGAGATTCTCTCCACTCATGACGGAGTCTTACAATATCTCCCAAATCATAATAAAAGCACAAATAACTTAGTTAGCGGAACATGAATACAAAACACAGTGGTCGAAACGAGCTTTCCAGAATGGTATTGCTCATAATTAGTGAACAAATATTCAATTTACTATAAATTTTCAAAGATAGAAGTTCAGAATTCAGAATCATACTAGCAGGTTATACAAATCGAAGATATACTCATACTTACAAGCCAAATATCCAAAAACTTAAACAACGAAAGTTGAGATAATCAAATTATCTTTCCAAGGAGACCAAAATCATAACATTCTGACGAATAATGAATGAGATACGAATTTTATAACATTTCAGAATGCGTGAAAGATCGAATACAAGAATATAGTGATATAATACGAAAGCGAAAACAATAACACAAAATCCGTACCTTAAACCTTATTGAACACTAATTCTCTACAATTCAGCCCTTTCAATCCAAAACCCTCAAATCCACAAACTCTCCTTCTATATTTTGTCACAACTATTCTCCTTCTCCATCTCTTCTTTTCTCTTCTCCTTCCTCCCTAATCCAAAAGTAACGCATGTATCTATTTTTCTAAACCCTCACTTTTTTTTCCTTTTCTCTCTTTTTCTGTTCTCCTCTTTTTTTTCTTCTTAAAACCTTTTTTTCTTTTATTCTCCCAATTGACTAATAACACACCAAACAACATCCTAATTATAAAATAAACAAGTCCTCGCACATAAAATAATATTAACAATAACAAACTAATATTTTCTAATCCTTAATATTAAATAATATAACTAAAACAATAATCATTAAAAAAATATGGGATGTTACATTCTTCCCTCCTAATAGAAATTTCGTCCTCGAAATTAATCTTCCGCACCTTGAACATATGTCGATAACGAACACGAACAATTTTGCTTGTCTCCCAAGTAGCCTCTTACAGTACCAATATTCCAAAAACCTCGCTTTCTACTTTCGCACTTAGAATAAAACTATGTCATAACATATAGCGTTCTTCTTGTTGTCCTCCATGATTCAAATATTCACGAACAATTTAACGTTTGCGGTAAAGCATCTACAACCCAACTCTATTTAGTAGCTCTCGTAACTATAGCACACGACTAAAGATTGCACGGAAAAATGATTCTGGATAATCATGCAGAGAAATCAAAGGAACACGAAACGAATGATACTCTTAACCAACAATCCGTCACACGATCTACCCATACTCACAGGTCAAGCCTAAAGGCAAGTCTAATGCCGAAACTCTATCTTGTTAACTCGAATAAGTTGTAGAAGGGGGGGGGGTTGAATACAAGTTATATAATCGTGTCTGATTTTTGCTCGAATAAATAAACAAGAACAAATGAATAAACCGAACAGTTTGTATTAATAAGATGAAATACAAACTCTATCAAAGGTGTACAAATACATTTAGCAACTGCTGACAATACAAATCTCTCTCTGTTTGCACTCTCGTATACTTACGATTACAAAGCTCACGAACCCACTTTTTACAATGATATAGAGAGAGTATTTATAATGCTACCTATCAACTAATAACAGAAAGTTAATCTATACATGATAATGTTCTGCCGTCCAGTTGATAGTTTCCACCAATAGAAAATTCTTTCCTTCATGATATCTTCTTGCTTGTTCTTCAAACAACGATCCTATTTTATAGCACTTGCCAGTTTCTGTAGCATCCATAATGACATCATCAGTAACACGACTGATATCAGGATTCTATCTTGCATCAGGATCTGACCATCCCATCAGTACTTGATCAGTATTTGACTCATCGTATCAGGATCCAATCTCAGTTCCTGACATGTAGTACTTGATGCACTGTTCCTGATTTAACTCTACAGATTACTGTCTAACACATATATCCTATACAAAGTGCTAAATCCTTTATAAGGTCAGGATATACAAGAAGTATAAGTAAAATTCTATTTTAACATCACAACTCATGAATTATTCCTAACAATCTCCCCCTATTTATGCTTTAAGATCTGAAGCATAAATCTGAGTTTTTGATGTCAAATCATATACAATACAATCAGAATAGAATTTATGAATTTAAAATTCATGAAGTTAAGTACCTCCCTCAGATGTAGATAAAGTATTTAGTACTTAGAAGAAAGAATTCAACTATTTGATGCTTCTTTTCCTTTACCACTTCCCTGATAAGATTCACCTCTGTCATCCTTAGTTCTTCTTTTATCTCTCCCAGTCTGTTTCTCTCCTCCCCCAGTCTGTTGCCTTTTAATTGTTTTTATCTCCCCCCTTTTTGACATCAGCAACATTAATTCCAAGAGATTCAGTAACAGAACAAATGAGATTCATTAGAACTGCTTGATTTTCCATAATAGTGACTTGGTTATCTTCAAGTTTTCGAAGTCTTGATTGAATTTCAACTTGAGATTTCTGAATGTCTTGTAAAACTTCAGAATTGACTTCAATGTTGGAAGTGTTTGGAATATCTTCAGATTCAAGTCTGGTAGAAGAAGTTGCCTGTGTAGAATGATATTCAAGTAATAATACTCGAGCAGAGTTTCAAACATCTTCATCTTTCTGATCTGAAGCTGAAATATGATCATCTTGTCCTTCACCAATATTCTGTGTACTAACATCTACAAATCCTGACTCCTCCTTAGAGTAATCAGATACTGTTGATGTCTCAATTCTAGCTGATATTGGAAGTACATACAAATGAATACTAGGATCATTAGGAATTTCTTCTGGTACAAGTGGTGTAGAAGTTTGTCTTAGCCTTTCACCTCTTCTGTTGATAATTCCTGCAAGCCTTTTTTTTTGCTTCTGAGATTTAACTTCTGGCTTTGCATTGTGCTTTGCTAAGTCATTCTTCTCATACATCTTGATAAAAGAATAAGTATCAGCATCCATACCAAGATTGAGAGTCAATTTCCTTCTGGCTTTGAAGTGATTGAAGTGCAACATGCTTTGAGAGTCCAAATTTCTTGACAAATTGTCTTCTGATAGATACATAGAAATACATATTCATTAAGTCAAGTCTTTGATGTAGAAGTCCATATTCTTCAGGAAATAAAAGTTTTGGTACTCTTTCAACAAGAAAATCTAGAACAGGCCTGGATAGTTTCACTTTGATAGAAATAACTCCCATAGCCAGTCTGTACGACAATGTAGTTTCCCATGAAGAATCAATATCAAGATCTCTATTGTCAATTGCTGACTTGATTATAGCTTCATATGTAGAGACCTGCATGATGTTAGTTGGACTAGACTCTGTGTGTGTAGGTGACAACTGAATCTTTCTCCTTGTTCTCCTAGTATAGTGAGCAAAAGATTTATCTTGAGAAGACTCAAGAGGTGTAGACACAGAAGTGATCTTGGGATGAGATCGTTTTTCAATACACACAGTCTGTTGAGAGACAGTATCCAGTAACTATTTTCCTTTTTTAATCACTACAGTCTTTTGAGAGACTGCAGCCTGGCTGTGACTAGGTGCTTCATCTCTTCGTCCTAGCTTAGAAAGTTGAATTGCAGCCTTCAATTCTTCTCTCTCAGCAAGAGATATATTATCATCATCTTCACTAGAACTACTACTTGACACAGCAAATCTTCTCTTCCTTACAACTGATGTCTTTTGAGAAAACCAGAGGTTGGTTTCTTTGAAACAACAGGTTGTGGATCAAAACTTGGTTCTTGAATTGTTTCAGAGACTATAATGTTTTGGGCTACTTGGGTAGACACAGGGGGGTTCTCCTCCAAATGAGATTCGTGAGTCATTTCACCACAAAAGAAAGAAGAATTGTATAGAGTAGGAAGATGAGTTTTTAGAATTACCTGAACATGATGTGGATAATGAATTGCAGGTACTTCATCTAGATTCTTTTCATTATCCTTCTTTGTAATATGAGAGAAAATTCTCTTTTGCTGTACATAAGAAGAAACACAATGTTTTCTACCAAATCTAGCATCAACACCAGGAATAAAATGGTTAATAAACATTTGCATAAATCTATGATAATAAACCATTTTCCTGTCTTGATCTCTTGACCCAAGTTTAATACACATCCGACTTAAGATAATGTGACCAATGTTAATTACTCTGTCATAAAGCAAACTATAAGCAATGTGTGAGGTAACAAAAGTAATTTGCTGAAAAGAACTACATTTACCAGTAAAACATTTAGCAATTTGATCAAAGAAGAAAGACCATTCTTTCCTAAGAAAAGATCTATTTAACTGGCTCATGTTGTCTACAGGTCCACTATAACCTAGTGCAGACAACATAGTTCTTACATCATCATCAGATGGTTCACTTGCATAATTCACATTAACAGGTAAGTGAAGTACTGAATTAACAACAGATTCAGTAATGTCATAAGTATCTTGTCCTAAGTTTAGAACAATCTTACCTGATTGACTCTGAGTAGAATCAATTACATCAGCATTCTCCCAAGCTTGTGAAACAGTAGCTTGATTTATTTCTGGAGATGCTGCCAATGCATAACGCAGAGGTCCAATAGCCATAAAATCCATCACAAGATGAAAATCAGCTGATACACCTTTCTTGCTGGTGATTGCTGCAACATGATTGTTAGTCATAAAATCAAAGTCACCAAACTTGAAAGCTACTGATTTTGGTAGTCTTCTTTGAGCTGCCATTTTTGATCTGAAAAGAAATTGAGAAATATTGAAATTGATTAGAGATTTTGAGAACTTAAATGAATGTTTTTGCCTTTGGAAATTCGAATTAGAAGTTAGCAACAAACAATCAGAGTCTCAAAATAAAGATATATTCAAAAATCCTTCAGACCCACTAACCCACGTTGACACGTAGGTTGACAAGTGTCAGTCCCTGAAAAGTGTAGTTTACCCACGATTTTTGGAAAATAAAATCCAAAATTGATTTCAATTAATAACTCAGGGTAAAATCAAAATAAAATCAATACTGATCAGCTTCGTTTCCTAACGTGACCTTTTTCACCAAGATAATCACAACTCTCAATGTGATTAAAAATAAAAATAATAATAATCACCAATCCTGATGAAAATTTTCTTATCTTCCTGATCACTATCATCCTGATTCCAGAGATTAAATGGAGTTCCACGTGGCAATTTAAAAAATTATCCTGAAAAGAACATCAATAATCCAAGCAAAAAATATTTTGTTAGATTGTCAAAATATTTTGGAAATATGAGAGGGCCAGTCATACGCATAGATATTTACGCCGATACATTGAACACTTCAAATGACTGTTCAGCTTCTCACTTTTTCCTTTATAAACACTGATGTCTTTTGCCTATCTTTACTCCACAAACACACCAAACTCTCTGTAAACACAGAGCTTCCACAAAACACAATGGCCTTTAACCCAATCTTCCGATTCCTCACAGATGATGAACAGATTGTTCATGACAACCAAAGGTTCATACTTTATCTCTTTGAAGAGATGACTTTTCTCATCGAATTAACACTACGTCATAAGTGAGCATACACAACCCTTTTTACAAAGCGTTGCACAGAAAGCGTTTCGTTAGATAGAAATTTTGGGTCTTTTGCAACTGACCTGAACTTGTGTTGCGTCAGATATAATTTAGTATTGCGTATTACCCACAGTGTTTCACATCATGCAACACTAACTGCTGGTGTTGCGTTAGATATTTTTTTATTTTAATAAATGGTGACATGGCAGAAGTGTGACCCACATGTGTTGACATGGCATTTGCTGATGTGGCAATTGTGGGACCCACAATTACTGACGTGGCAGAAGTGGGACCCACCTATACTGACGTGTCATTTGCTGACATGGCAGAAGCGTTGCATTAGGTAACAGTAGTGTTGCATTTGTTGTTTGAAGTGTTGCATTAGATATATTTATAATTTTTTAAAAAAATATGACGTGGCAGAGGTGGGACCCACCACTGCTGACGTGGAAGTGTGGGACCCACAAGGGTGACGTGTTAGGACGCCCATCATGCTGACGTGGCAATTGTGGGACCCACAATTGCTAACGTGGCAGAAGTGGGACCCACCTATGATGACGTGGCAGAAGCGTTGCATTAGATAACAGTGGTGTTGCATTTGCTGTTTTAAGTGTTGCATTAGATATTTATTTTATTTTATTAACTAGTCTTGTCCCAAATGATGAATCTATTTTTTAAAATTATTTTTTCGACGTTCCAATCGCTCGGGTGTCAAGATATAAGTATATAAAGATTTAAGGGATGTGGTAATTTTTTTAAAAAATTCCTATATTTATTTGGTTGGGTTTTATAATGGTCAAACCGGTCAAAGTCGACCTTCCTTTTAACTAGTCTTGTCCCGAATGATAAATCTATTTTTTAAATTATTTTTTCGACGTTCTAATCGCATTGATGTCAAGATATAACGATTTTAGTGATGTGGTAATTTTTTTAAAAAAATTCCTATATGTATTTGGTTGAGTTTTATAACGGTCAAACCGGTCAAAGTCGACCTTCCTTTTAACTAGTCTTGTCCCGAATGATGAATCAATTTTTTAAAATTATTTTTTCATCATCCAATCGCACGGGTGTCAATTTATAACGATTTTAGTGATGTGGTAATTTTTTTAAAATTTTCTTATATGTATTTGGTTGGGTTTTATAACGGTCAAACCGGTCAAAGTCGACATTCCCTTTAACTATTCTTGTCCCGAATGATGAATCTATTTTTTTAATTATTTTTTCGACGTTCCAATCGCACGGGTGTCAAGATATAACGATTTTAGTGATGTGGTAATTTTTTAAAAAATTTCCTATATGTATTTGGTTGGGTTTTATAACGGTCAAACCGGTCAAAGTCGACCTTCCTTTTAACTAGTCTTGTCCCGAATGTTGAATCTATTTTTTTAAATTATTTTTTCGACATTCCAATCGCTCGAGTGTCAAGATATAACGATTTTAGTGATGTGGTAAGTTTTTTAAAAATTTCCTATATGTATTTGGTTGGGTTTTATAACAGTCAATCCGGTCAAAGTCGACCGTCCTTTTAACTAGTCTTGTCCCGAATGATGAATCTATTTTTTTAAATTATTTTTTCGTCGTTCCAATCGCACGGGTGTCAAGATATAACGATTTTAGTGATTTGGTAATTTTTTTAAAAATTTCCTATATGTATTTGGTTGGGTTTTATAACGGTCAAACCGGTTAAAGTCAACCTTCCTTTTAATTAGTCTTGTCCCAAATGATGAATCTATTTTTTTAAATTATTTTTTTGACGTTCCAATCGCACGTGTGTCAAGATATAACGATTTTAGTGATGTGATAATTTTTTAAAAAATTTCCTATATGTATTTGGTTGGGTTTTATAACGGTCAAACCTGTCAAAGTCGACATTCCTTTTAACTAGACTTGTCCCGAATGATGAATCTATTTTTATAAATTATTTTTTCGACATTCCAATCGCACGGGTGTCAAGATATAACGATTTTAGTGATGTGGTAAATTTTTAAAAAATTCCCTATATTTATTTGGTTTGGTTTTATAACGGTCTAATTGACCAAAGTTTGACTAAATTATATATATATATATTATATAATTAAGAAAAATAAAGAAATTATATCATTAAAAAGTACACGTAATCTATTTTAAAATGTAACTTTCAGTTTTTAAAAATAATAATCGAATAATTTCAAATTTCTAGTCAAAGATTGGTCAATTTAACCATTAAAAAGTCAAAAGGAACATGTAATTTTGGACGGAGGGAGTAATAGATAACTATAAAATTAAATTTATATATTTCAAAACAAAGTGAGGAATTAAGAAATTGCAGCACAAACAACTCACAGGTGAATACGTGATACCAAACCCAAAAGTTGAGCGGCTTGTTTTCCCCCCAAAACACCCTTCTTTTCCCCAATTCTCATAAAATTAGGACTTTCAATTTAGAACCAAATACTCTCCTCTTTCTCTTTTAGGGTTCTGTATTCAAATTAGCAACAGCCGCAAAAACCAGCGACTGCAGTAGCTACTCCTTATTTCTCTTTCTACCCTTCTCTTTCTCTTTCTCATCTCTCTCGTCACTTTGTAACTGAACAATTGTAAATTTAATTAAACACTTTCAGATCCAAACAGCCTCGCTTCATTCTCCATTGATTCATCACAGATCTTGTATACATACACTTAGCTTGTAATTCAATCATATACATACATATATATACATCAGGTACAGGTTTCTTGTATAAAAATCACATCTTTTTCCTTTGTACAACACTTTATTTGATTCTTTTGTATTGTTTTTACAGACCACCACACCTTCTTTCTCGTTTCTACTCCTGTTCAATCGCCACGCCTTCTCACTCTATCACTCTCGATTTGCCTTATTAGTTAGAAATTAAAAGATTTGTGTGCCTGATGCGTGGATTGAGATTATTATGTTTTGGTTTTAAGAGTTAAATAGCATAGTTAGCGAATGCCTCATAATGTTGCCTGCCTTTGTCTCTCTTTCAGGTTGCATCACACGCCTTTCCTAAATAGGATATGATTATGTCGTGCTAGTTATTGCATCAAGACTTTTACCACTTACAGAGATGATCAATGACCCACCCATGTGCATAATCTTGTAGATATTTTGAGTTGCAGATGAGTCTCTCCCCCTTGAAACTGTAAATTGCTTGTTTCTGTTCTTTTGCTTGTAGCATCTTTTGTACTAATGTACAGACATGCTTTACATTAACTACATTAACTTCATTCTTTATAGTGCAAAATGATATACCATGTTCCTTAATAAAAGATTTTTTTCTGGAACAATGATATGATTCTCTGCTTCCTCATTCGGTAACGAAGCATACATCGAATTTTCAGGAATCAAATCGAGAATGCAATGGGTGAAGAAACATGAAAATCTTTTAAGCCTCCAGACATTTAGCAGGAGAGTTGGTATATATTTAAATGCTTACTTTACAAACCAAGATTTTTATTGAGTAGAGAACTATCTATGTGCACCTTTCTTTCTCCCTTGTCCAGCAAAAATAGACTGTGCTTGATACCAGATCCTCTTTGTTGGCTGCCAATACGGATTTTGAATACTAAAAGTTAGCGTTAAGTAATCCCACATATTTAGAGGTAT
Organism: Kitagawia praeruptora; assembly: GCA_037693485.1. Classification (NCBI taxonomy): domain Eukaryota; kingdom Viridiplantae; phylum Streptophyta; class Magnoliopsida; order Apiales; family Apiaceae; genus Kitagawia; species Kitagawia praeruptora. The sequence goes on along the minus strand of CM075351.1, from coordinate 135,332,239 downwards.
TGTTGGCTAGTTGAATAACTTTACCCATGACAATTTACCTATTCGAGTGAAGTACTTTTAGTTGACTAATGTCTAATGTACTGAACATAGATTTCTTTAAACAAGTAAATGCAGGTGTTGGATCTGGGTTGTGGAAATTCGCAGTTATGTGAGAATTTGTATAATGATGGTGTCACTGAGCTAACCTGTATTGATATATCAGCAGTAGCAGTAGAGAAAATGCAGAAAAGGTTACTCAGCAAGGGGTATATGCTAATTATCCTCGATAGACTGTCGAAGTAGCGTTGGTTCAAGAAAGAGAGAGGCTATTCAGGCTATTGGAAAAGTACTCTTTCCGAATCCATATCCAAGTTACTCAAATTTTATTCTTTGCGAGGTTACCTCCAGAAAAGATGCCAAGAAGCTGAAGGTATGGTTTCTTATTGGATACAGCAGTTGGCAGAAAAATCTTGGTCCTTTATAATATAAATCATCCAAATATTTGTAGACCCTAATGCAATTACACAAATCATGATTAATTTTTGTTTACATGAACAATCATTATTTTTTCTTATATTGGGTGTTTCATAACAATTTAATAATTATGTGAGCTGCATTAAGGTCCTTCTATTTAAGTTGGTATAATTTAACCTTATCATGAAAAATACTTCTCAGGAAGCTACGAATACTTGTAATAAGGAAGCTCCTGGCTTTGAAACAGTCTGCGTGTTTCCCAAGAATCCTTCTAAATGTGACTAGTACCTTGCTTCTATTGGACTTTTGTAAAAATTAAAATCATGTATTGTCGTATGAGAGACTTATTGATCTCTCCTTTTACCTTTGCAGGTGTCGTTGTAGGGGAACCAGCTGATTTCTTAATTGGACTGAAATATGAGGGTAATTATAGTTTTTCTTGGGTATTAGATTATGATTTCTTTTAATATCTTTGTAGCCTAAGTTCTTGCTTTTGATTTTTTATTCTTTTGTTGTACTCTGTATCTCCTCTGTCACCATTGATATATAGTTTTCCCACTTAGTTAATCTTTGATGTCACCTTATTATGATCTATATTGGGTTTTCTTATTATGTTTTATTATGCTTGTCTGTTATTTGTTAATACCATTCCTTTTAACAGTTTGTCATTGCCATTTTTTTTGCTAATGTTTACTTTGTGGAAATAATTTTTACTAGCATATATTTAGAATTTTCTTAAATTATTTTGTCTTGTGCATAAACAGCTAGTTGTGGTCTGGTTGATCAGTTGCCAGTTTCCAGTGCCAGTTGAAGTTTCTGTCACTTCTAGAGAAACTAGCTTAGTCACAGCTATAATTATTCTGATTTATTATATCATTTGTCCCTCTATGCGGATCATATCCTTTGTGTAAGAGAGAAACGTGTGAATATCTGGTATTCTAGTTTACTATTTGGTCGTTCCTCTTATTAAATGTGCTGCTTATTTACTTATTTGGAATTATTTACTTATTTGCTGTAATTAAACGTGTGAATATTGTATTCTGTGATTTCCATCAATCAGTACATCTTCTTATTCATTTCCAGTTCTGAATTATTAAGTTTATAGCGTTTATTTATGCTTAATAGCAAGTATGCATGGCAATTTTGTTGTCTTGTTGCCACATTCTGATTTCCAAATAACACATTATTTGCTATTGATATTAACATGCTTGTAGCTAGTATGTCTTGTTAATTTGTTTTTGTTTGTGAAAATGTCAGGTAACAGTGGAGAATGAAGCTTATCATAAAACATGTTTCAAATGCTCTCATGGTGGATGTCACATAACTCCATTAACTTATGCAGCCCTTGAAGGCATTTTGTATTGTAAACATCATTTTTCTCAGTTTTTCAAGGAGAAAGGCAGCTACAACACTGTTCGACTTCTGTTGTAACTTTGATTAAACTGTTGTTTATGGTGAAATAATTTGTATTTTGTTTTCTGTTATTTTTTATGGAATTCATGTATGAACAAAATGGTGATTTCGAAATTTTTGTACGAAGTGTTGCATTTGACTTTAGTTGATGTTGCATTTGAAAATAATGGTGTTGCTTAAAAAAAAATTTAGTGTTGCATTAGACTCAAATAGCGTTGCGTTAGATAGTGGATCCCATTACCGACGTGGCATGTGGGCCCTATTGCTGATGTGGCATGTGGGTACCCACTGCTGACGTGGCATGTGGGCCAATTGCTGACGTGGCATGCGGGCCCCAGTGTTGACGTGGCACCTTGGTGGGCCCCATTGATGACGTGGCATGCCCCCCCATTTATGATGTGGCACTTGTGGGCCCCACTAATGACATATCAGCATGTTGACGTGACACCTTGCTTACATGTCAGCATGCTGACGTGGCACCTTGCTTACATGTCAGCATGCTGACATGGCTGAAACATCTTATGCAACCCCATGTAGTGTTGCGTTTGCATGCTTTTGGTGTTGCATAATGCCTCTTATGCAATGTTTTTCAAAGTGTTGCAATAGCTTGGAAAAGCGTTGCATTAGGGGTCTTACGCAACGCCAGTATTGACAACGCCCCACTGGTGTTGCGTAAGACCTTACGCAACGTTTTTCAGGCCTTACGCAACGCTATTTGGGGGTTGCGTATGTGCGTTTATGGCGTAGTGTAAACATGACTGGAGTAGATCCAAATAATGTCCAGAACCTTCTCTTAGAACATCCATCTGTTGGATACAATCTTCCTTTAACCTCCTCAAAACTTGAGGATGAAGAATTTGGTCGAGAGTCTGAGGTTGATCTTGATGGAGATGCTATTCATTCTCTTTAATAAACATGGAGTTGAGTCTGCTGCTCTCATTCAAGTCGCCCAGACAAGGAATCCAGGAGTATATCATTTAAGTAACTCTTGAGATGCTCCTTGTCCTGAAGTCGATCTTTGAAGATTAAAGCAGCAACAACTTTAGACAAGAGTAGGGTTATCAGTAGAAGTTAGACAAAAAGATGTTTGTATTTCATTTCCATGTATGTATTACTTTCAATTAATGAAAATACAAGCTTTCTTATTATCTACTTGCCTATTGTTGTTTATTGACTAATCTGAAAGACAATATAAACTATCAGTATGAATGAATTAAAGCTCGCTAGCATAGACTTAACAGAACTCATAATTAGATCAAAAAAAAGAAGAAGAAAACTTCAGGATTTGAATAAGACACACAAATTTCACAATCCTGATACTGACTATAAAATCCTGATGACGTTAGCATACTGATAGCAATCCTGATCCTGATAATTAACAATTAGTCTATCATACTGAAATTTATCAAAGTAAAATGTTACAGCTTAAACAATTATCAATTAAGTATAGATCCTGACAAGAATATCAAGTCTTTAAGCTGAAAACAACATACCTTGCTACTTTTGCAGATGTTTAAAGATCTAGAAATTTAACATTCCTAACTCACTTACCAACCTGTTTGCACTAATTCACGCAAGCGCATGTGGTCACAAGTAATATAGATATAAGTCAAGTTCGTTCCCACAGAGATCTTGGTTTTGAATTCAGTTTAGTACCTATGCAACAATGTATGGTTTTAATTTACTGCTAAGACAAATAACAAGATTGGGTTTAATTAACTAAATTAACTAAGAAGTAATTAACAAACTAAGAACTAACTAACTAACAAGAATTGAAATCTAATTACTTCTGCAAGAGAAAACATGGAATCCTAACTTCATTAAATACTTTTCTTAGATCTGACGCCTTTAATCACTATATGCAATGTTTATGATATCTGATCAGACAACACGAAACAAGTATACACTGTAAATCAAGTAGCACAATACGATTATCTGTCAAATAAATGGGACTGTCTTAAATGACAATGAGACTATCTCTTTTGTGTGTGAGAGTGTCCCAATTAACTAACAGAGTAAATAAATAGCAGAAAGTAAATGACAGAAAATAAAACAAGAACACCAGGAATTTTCACTTGGTTCGACCCCTACCCAATCTATGGCCTACATCCAAGTCCCTATGCCAACTAGCACAGAGATTATATTATTATAACAATAATATAAAGCTTACAGTCTTTCCCGATTACAAGTTTAAAGCCTCTTGGAAGAACCCTTCCCTTGACACCACTGTCACCTAGCAAACCTGCTACCTAGCCCACTAGCTACCTTGGCTTATGACTTGCAATCCCTATCTAATTGCCACAACCCGGCACAAGTATGAATAATATCAATATAAGATTACAACTCGATGAACTGTAACTTCAGTACGTAGTGAATAAGCTTGGTAATCTTTGTAAGAAGTTGTATTGCAGATGTGTTGAGTTGTACTTGACCATGCCAAAAGATCGCCTTTATATAGCATAAGATCATGTAGCCGTTAGAAATGAATCCTTGATAATATAGCTGTTAGAGTAAGAATCAATCAAACAAAGATTAGAGATTATATGATCAATCAATCAAAGATTATTAGCAACGGCTCTTTTAGGATTTGAATCTCAATCAAATCAAATGATATCTCTGATAGATATCCCAAGAAATATGCCCTGCAATAAATATGATATATGTAACTTGTAACAGATAACACAGTCGAATATGGAAACTTGGAATCAAATCTCCATAATTTAATTCGTAGACTCATTCAAAAAGATCATCTTAAAAACTTGGGATTAACAATCTCCCCCTTTTTTATGATGATGAACATTTTTGAATGACAAACAAGCTTATTGCTGACTCCCCCTGCCAAAAACACTTATATATACAATGCAAACAATATAATCCAATAGTCTGAGAATAAATCAAGACAAGATATCAAATAAACCCCAAATATTTCAAGTAATCCACAAATCCGCCAGATATTCAAATAACCACAAATTTAAAAACAACCACATCAGAACCACATAGTCAAACACAGAATATTCAGGACACAAAACATTCAAAAACAACTAAGTTCTCCCCCTTTCATCAACATAAAAACAGATTTAATCGTCATCAGGAATATCAACTGGATCTTTGCCTTTGCCCTTTTGCTTGTACTTTGGAGAATCCCCATACGTTGAAAAATTCTGAGCAAAGAAATCTGTAGAAGGAGGTTTGCCATCACGAGCATCCATCCACTGGAAAAGCTTCTCCATATATTCATCTTTTGTAAGTCCAAAAGTAGCAGGAGGTGGAATTGCTGGGAGAGGAAGATGTGCAGTGATTTCTTCAAGCGAGCAATCTCCAATCCAATCTTTCTTTTTATGCCATAGAGTGACATGCTTACCATGCAGAGAAGTAAGTTGCTTTGACAAGAATTGTGTCTCAGATCCCAACTTAAAGAACAGCTTAACAAATTCTTTTTCCCAAGCTTTGGCAGTATGAGTCATTCCTTCCTGAAGTGAGCCAAATTCGAAATCCATTCTCTTAATAATGCTTCGATCATTGGCTTTTAATACATCCAATTTGGAATGTAATAGCTCCATAGACTTGGACATCAAAGCAAGAGAAGTTTCAACAGAAATCAATTTGGTTTGAAAGGACTCGATGGCTTTAGAGTTAGCTCCAACTTGAGCAGAGAGACCATCAAGAAAAGCATTCAGTTGGTCATTACCAAAAGAGGGTGGAGCAATGGGAGAGTGTGGTAAAGAAGTATCTGACTGAGAATCATCATTCTCAAAAACAAGCTGATTAAACTCATTAACCGAAAGATGATTACGAGTTAGGGTATTTGAATGAAAAGTTTCAGAAAAATTATCCACTTCATCAGTGTCATCAATCACTTTGAAGTATTCAAAAACTTTAGTCAAGAGACAGGGGTATGGCAAATGCATGGAGTCATGAGAAGCACAATGAATCATGTTACGAAATAAGAAAGCGGCAACATTGAAATGAATTTGCTTGACAAATAAAGATAGCAAAATTGAATCTTGATAGGTGACCCTATCTCGACCACTTTTGCGCGGTAAAAGATTTGTATGAAAGAACTTGAATAGTAAAAGACAAGTAGGAGTAAGAGATGATACCAAGGGTTTGGAGTCAGCCGAGATCGAAGAATCACCGAGAATGGTTCGAATCTGTTCTTCATATGAGAGGTCTTCAATCTCTGAAAATGGTTGATGAGAAGTGAAAGGACAAGGTCCACTAGCAGCAACTCCAAGAATAGATCCAATCCAGTCCGCAGTAAGAACAATAGGAACACCCTTGACATTTGAATACACCATCTCGTTATGCCCTTTAGTCAGATTAGAGTAAAAATCACGAACCAGAGAGGGGTAAAACTTCGTCGGAGGCGACAACAGAGATGCACACTTGAGAGTCTCAAACATCTGTACTATACCAATGCGCTGGAGTAAGTCACTATCGACCATCCTTTCTTTGAGAATCGGTTTAGCCTTGTTTCTAGAAGAACCCTCAGTAGTCAGGAACTCAGCTTTCAGACTGGGTTCTGGAATGGAAGATTCAGAGTTGGAGTGGTTTTCAGAGGTCCCTGCCTTTAGTCTTTTAGACGACTCGGACTTAGTAGGCAGCTTGCCGGAACGAGTAGCAACCGATCGATGTTTTCGTTTCGCCATTAGAAGAGAAAGGGGAAAAAAACAGAGAGAGAAGAGAAGAGATAATAGACACAAAGAAAGAGAATAGAAAGTTGTAGAGACACTTATAGGGATACGTGCCGAGAAAAAAGCAATTAAAGGAAACAGGTGTTAACCATGCAGAAAAAGAGCGTAAATTGATGCCTATTACTAACAAATAAACTACCACGAATTTACAATTAAATCAATTTTAAACAAATTCCCATATGCACACAATCACATATTAAGGAAAAATTAAGTCACAATACAAAAATAATATTTACCAATCGATCAATTAAAGGGTGCACATACCAAGCTCCCTTCGAAGCATGCAAAACCTGTCCTCAGATAAAGGCTTAGTAAAAATATCAGCTTTTTGATTTTCAGTAGGAATAAAAATAAGCTCGATATTACCTTTTGCAACATGATCCCGAATAAAATGATGACGAACATCAATATGTTTAGTACGGGAGTGCATGATAGGATTTTTGGAAATATTAATAGCAGAAGTATTATCACAATAAATTGGGATATTTGAACATTTTATACCAAAATCTTTCAAGGTTTGCTGCATCCACAGGATTTGTGCACAACAGCTACCTGCAGCTATATATTCTCCTTCTACTGTCGACATTGCCACTGATGTTTGTTTCTTACTGTGCCAAGCTACTAGACACTCACCCAAAAATTCACATGCTCCACTAGTACTTTTTCGATCAACTTGTGATCCTGCATAGTCAGCATCTGAAAAACCGATTAAATCGAAAGACGGGGAACTGGGATAGAATAGTCCCAAGTCGTCAGTTCCCTTTAAATATTTAAATATTTGCTTTACAGCATTAAGATGGGATTCCTTAGGGTCTGCTTGAAAACGAGCACACAAGCAAACACTAAACATGATATCTGGACGAGATGCAGTAAGATATAGCAAAGAACCAATCATACCTCTGAATTTGGTAATATCAACAGACTTACCGTTTTCATCCTTAGTAAGTTTAGTGGTGACACTCATTGGAGTTGATTTGGCAGTGATATGCTCTAAATCAAACCTTTTGAGTAGATCTTTAATATACTTACTCTGATGGATAAAGATACCTGCATTAGACTGGTTAATTTGAAGTCCAAGAAAGAATTGTAATTCTCCCATAAGACTCATGTCAAACTCCTTACGCATACAGTCTGAAAACCATTTGCATAAAACCTCATCTGAAGCTCCAAACACAATATCATCAACGTTTACTTGAACCAATAAGAAATTGTTTTTCTTATGAAATATAAAGAGAGTAGGATCGAGTGTACCACGAGTAAAACCTGAGGTAACAAGGAATGTACTGAGACGATCATACCAACACCTGGGTGACTGTCTAAGACCATAGACAGACTTTTTGAGTTTGTATACAAAGTGTGGATATTTCTCGTGAATGAAACCTGGAGGCTGCTTTACATAGACTTCTTCCTGCAGATATCCATTTAAGAATGCGCTTTTGACGTCCATCTGATAAAGCTTGAAGTTCTTGTATGCTGCAAATGCCATAAGAATGCGTATAGCTTCTAGATGAGCTACTGGAGCATAGGTCTCGTCGTAGTCGATACCCTCCTGTTGATTATAGCCTTGAGCCACGAGACGAGCTTTATTTCTGATAATGTTTCCATCTTCATCTTTTTTATTCTTGAAAACCCAGCGAGTACCAATGACTGTGACATCATTTGGAGGTGGTACAAGTTCCCACACGTCACATCGTTCAAATTGGTTAAGTTCCTCTTGCATTGCTATTGACCATTGTTCATTTTCCACTGCCTCTTGAGCATTTTTGGGCTCGAATTCAGCTACAAAGGCATAGAATGCACAAAAGTTTCTAACCTTGCTTCGAGTAGTGATTCCTTGATTTAAATCCGAAAGCAGATTGTCTGGAGGATGATTCTTCACAACTCTGGAGGATTTAGGAAGATTCAATCGACTTATTTCTTCTTCATTTGCATTATCAGATTGATAAGGAGTTTCTGACAAGTTTCTTTCAGTTCCAGAAGACTGATTGTCAGATGCTCCAGAAAACTCTAGAAATGATTGAGAGAAAGTAGAATTCCTTTGAGGTGTCCCATGTTCTGTTGTAGAATGAGGCAGTTCCTTTTCAAATTGAGACTGTCTCTTCTCCGATTGGGGCTGTCTCTTTCCGGATTGAGACTGATCCTTTTGAACATGAGATTCATCATCTGCAAAAACTTCCCAACCTTTGGCTAGATCAAGATTAGATTCATTGAAAGTAATATTAATAAATTCTTCTACTTTATTCTTATCAGGATTATAAACGCGATATGCCTTACTCGAAGTAGAGTAACCCAAGAATATACCTTCAGTAGCTCGGGGATCAAACTTGCCACGATTTGGCTGAGTATCTAGAATAAAGCATTTAGAACCAAAAACTCAAAAATAGCTAATGTTAGGAGTTTTATTCTTAAGCAATTCATATGGAGTTTTCAACAAAATAGGACGAATTAACACTCTATTAAGAACATAACAAGAAGTATTTACCGCTTCTGCCCAGAATTTTCGAGGCAACTTACTCTCATGAAGCAAAGTTCTAGCAGTTTCTTGAAGAGTTCTATTCTTGCGTTCAACTACTCCGTTCTGTTGAGGAGTACGAGGAGCAGAAAATTCATGTGATATGCCTCTGGCTTTGCAATATGTGACAAAGTCTTTCTCGAATTCACCACCATGATCACTCCTAATAGTTCTCAGCTTTTTGGAGTACTTGGTTTCAAGGTTAGCAATTAAATCTTGAAATTCACTAAAAGCTTCATCTTTAGTACGAAGAAATAGTACCCAAGTGAATCGAGAAAAATCATCAATTATAACAAAAGCATATTTCTTACCTCCAACACTCACATACCTTTCAGGTCCAAAAAGATCGAGATGCAACAACTGTAATGAATCAGTTGTAGAAACCTGATTTTTGGTTTTGAAAGATGTCTTGACTTGCTTTCCTAATTGACAAGCAGAACAAGGTTCCGTCTTTTTATATTTGAGCTTAGGCAGACCTCTGACTAAACCACGAGATGAAATTTTCTTCAAGAGATCCATATGAACATGTCCAAGTCTTCTGTGCCATAGATGCCGCTGATCTTGAATAGAAGCTAGACAAATTTCTTCATGTTGTTCATCAAAATCTAACACAAAGATGTTTCCTTTTCGTTTGGCTACTAAGGGAGCCTCATTAGAATTAGTACTAATAAAACAAACATTTTTATCAAAATTAACCTTATGACCAGAATCTGTGAGTTGGCTAACACTGATAAGATTATACTTAAGACCATCAACCAATCTTACATCATTAATAGAGAATTTTTCATTACCTATGGTACCTTTTCCAATAATTCTTACCGTATTGGAATCACCCAAGGTAACTAATCCTCCATCTGATGCAATTAGAGATAGAAATTTCGACTTGTCTCCTGTCATATGACGAGAGCAACCACTGTCTATGATCCACTTATTCTTTGGAATGTGAACTTTCAAGCACACCTGCAAAACATATATATATTCATGTCTTAGGTACCCACCTTGATTTGGGTCCTGCATTGTTAGTATCTATGATATTATATAGATGTCTTTCTTTCTTCTTAATCCAAATTTGAGCAGTATTAGAGGAATCATATGAATAATATGATTTAACAGTTTGACCCTTGATGTTACAGAATTTGGACTCTACTGAGACATGCCCCCTTTTTCCGCAATCCTTGCATTTCTCATATGGCATACTGTACTTCATATTAGTCCTCTTCTTTGTCTTTTGAAATACACTCTTTTTGGCTGTGTTGAAACCCAGTCCTTCTTTTCCCAAAGAGGATTTTTGGACTGCCAGCATTACATCTAATGTGCCTTCACCATGTACGAATTTTGCTAGATCTTTCTTGAGACGATCAATATTTTCTTGTAATTCTTTGAACTTTTGTTCTGTTTCCTCCTTTTTGCTTTCTGTTTCTTTGGAAGCCTCTGTTTTCTGCCTTAGTGTCGCCAAACATGCGTCCTTTCTTTCTATCTCACTTTTCAGATTTGTGTTTTCTTCAGCAAGCTTTTTCATCTTTTCATGAAGCAATTTGTTCTCTTCAACAAATGATTCCTCTTTCATAGAATCATCCATCTCACTTAGCACTTCATTTAATGCTTGCTTTAAATATGCATTTTTGCTACGCAATTTTTTATTTAGTGCCTGCAAGGTTAGTAAATCTTCAGAAACAAATGATTTTGGAGGAGTAGAAAATACCTCTTCGGTTTCACTGAAGCTTTCATCAAGTCCAACAAAACACATTTGAGCAACTTCATCATCAGAATCAATTTCTATATCAGATTCGTCATCGCTCCATGTTAGAAATGCTTTACTCTTTTTCTTCTCCTTGTCTTGATCCTTTGATTCAGAAGCTTTCAATTTTGCCTTTAGCTGAAAACAATTCTTTTTTATATGACCCTTCTTACCACATTCAAAACATACTTCATCGTTATTGTTGTTTCTGAATTCCTTTCTGACTCCATAAGATCTTTGAGTAGGTCGACTAGCTGCTTTCTTCTTGGATAAAAACTTTTGAAACTTCTTTGTTAAGAGAGCAATCTCCTCATCTGAGTCATCACTAGAGTATGCGATAGTCTTAAGAGCTAGAGTCTTTTTCCTTGGTATTTCTTCTTCCTCATCATATCTTCTTAACTGGTTCTCGAATTCTTCTAATTCACTGAATAGAGTAAGTGTATCCATTTTTGAGATCAAGGAAGAATCCTGTAGAGTTGTTACTTTAGGAGCAAACTTTTTGGGCAGAGATTGAAGAATTTTTCTGTTAATTTCTGCCTGAGGAATGTGTCTTTCGAGGAGAGCAATAGAATTCATTAGTGTAAGAAATCGTCCCTGAGTTTCTTTTATGCTTTCATCTTTTTCCAATCTGAAGCTTTCATAGTCGCTTAGAAGAAGATCAAGCTTGACATCACGAACCTTTGACGTGCCTTCATGACTCACCACAATAGTATCCCAAACTTGTTTAGCCGAGGTGCATGCTGACACTTTTCAAAGTTCAGTAGCACACAGTCCATTGAGTAAAGAGTTCATAGCTCGACCATTATAATTCAGAGAATTGACTTCATCAACAGTGAGATCCTTTACTGGTTTGGGTTTGCCATCCTTCATGGGAATGGTGATTCCATTTTCAACAGCATCCCATTCATATGTATCCTTCTGGAGAAATATTTTCATTAGAAACTTCCAGTCATGATAATTTTCAGTCCCAAGCAAGAGTGGTGGAACATTGATAGAGCGACGTTCTTGCCAACCTGATTGTGCCATGGATCTAACAAACTAAACACTTAAACAAAGGTTAAATGTACCCGCTCTGATACCAAATGTAAATCAAGTAGCACAATACGATTATCTGTCAAATAAATGGGACTGTCTCAAATGACAATGAGACTGTCTCTTTTGTGTGTGAGAGTGTCCCAATTAACTAACAGAGTAAATAAATAGCAGAAAGTAAATGACAGAAAATAAAACAAGAACACCAGGAATTTTCACTTGGTTCGGCCCCTACCCAATCTATGGCCTACATCCAAGTCCCTATGCCAACTAGCACAAAGATTATATTATTATAACAATAATATAAAGCTTACAGTCTTTCCCGATTACAAGTTTAAAGCCTCTTGGAAGAACCCTTCCCTTGACACCACTGTCACCTAGCAAACCTGCTACCTAGCCCACTAGCTACCTTGGCTTATGACTTGCAATCCCTATCTAATTGCCACAACCCGGCACAAGTATGAATAATATCAATATAAGATTACAACTCGATGAACTGTAACTTCAGTACGTAGTGAATAAGCTTGGTAATCTTTGTAAGAAGTTGTATTGCAGATGTGTTGAGTTGTACTTGACCATGCCAAAAGATCGCCTTTATATAGCATAAGATCATGTAGCCGTTAGAAATGAATCCTTGATAATACAGCTGTTAGAGTAAGAATCAATCAAACAAAAATTAGAGATTATATGATCAATCAATCAAAGATTATTAGCAACGGCTCTTTTAGGATTTGAATCTCAATCAAATGATATCTCTGATAGATATCCCAAGAAATACGCCCTGCAATAAATATGATATGTAACCTGTAACAGATAACACAGTCGAATATGGAAACTTGGAATCAAATCTCCATAATTTAATTCGCAGACTCATTCAAAAAGATCATCTTAAAAACTTGGGATTAACATACGCTACTTCTCAGTATACGAATACCAAACTAAACATACATCCACAAAAGAGATAGAAGATGAATAGACACCAATTATGCTTAGACCCTATATCTCTATAAGATTTGAAAACATAACGGTTGAATAACAAGTTGTCAATTAAGATCACATAGGACAGCATAATATCTATATTTACGCTACAAATCATAATGTTAAAACATCAACCTATCCTATGCTAGCATGGCAAGTTCTAAATCTCAAGATCCACTCTCGTTTCGCAAGAGATTAACAAATTAGATGTTAGCTACGCATCTAAATACATGAAATACAACCATACGAGGATATCAGATATACATCACACACAGATCTGTAAAGCATCAAGATACTAAAACTCCATAAATAAATCCGTTAGAATCCCATGACAACGATTAGTTCATAATTGAACCTCTCGTCATCATGGGATCTGATGAAACCATGATAAAAACAAAATATGAAAAGTTACAAATAAACCTAAGTAATTGATATGTAATTGTTTCTCCTCTAATGATCCAAATTACAAGGGTTGGATGTGTTTATATAGGCTCTAGAATTCTTGCCCAGCAAGAAAATACCCTAAATAGAGTTAAAATAGAATTTCTGCAAAATACGTTTCCTAAACTGATTCTGTTTTTAAGGAAAAATCGTAGCTGACTTTTCTTCAGTATTTCTGGACCGTTCCAGTAGTAATTGGACATCTGGACCACTTTAGAATGATAGAGAATTCTGTTATCTTCTCGTGGACTGCTTACGGGCCTCAAACAGAGTTGTAGAACTCAAGATATGGCCAAAATAGTAAAAACTGTAATTTTTCAGCACCGCGCGTGCAACCTGCGCCCATCAGTCTGTTTGTCGCACAACCTGCGCCCACCACGCGCAACCTGCTCGTGAAACACCTGTCCCATATTATAGAAAATCTCCCAAGCTTCGCGTGGGCAGTAAGATCGCTGAAAACGGAATTCTAGAACTCCAGATATGTCCAAAACAGTGTAGACTGCGCAACCGTCTCAGAAATCCGAATTTTAATCAATTTATTCTCCAAAAACGATAGAAGCATCAACCTTAATCAACATTCTCGTAAATCTGCACAACTAAACAAAACACATCAAAACCACCACAAACTTGAGTCCAAGACAATCAATTTAAGCCGATATGGAACGCTCCAAGTGGATATAAACTCCACTTATCACAACCTAATGAATGTAGCCTCATCAAGTGGTTTAGTTAGAATATCTGCAAGTTGTTTGTCAGCAGGAACAAAATTAAGTTCCATAGTACCATTCTCAATATGTTCTCTAATAAAATGTTAACTCGAATAACTTGTGGAAGGGGGGGTTGAATACAAGTTATATAATCGTGTCTGATTTTTGCTTGATTATATAAACAAGAACAAACGAATAAATCAAACTCTGTTTGTATTAAATAAATCAAATACAAACTCTATGTAAGAACCCTAATTTTTGGTAATATTTTATTTTATTTAATATCTTGTGGCAATGTCAATATGGAACCTTTCTGGTCATCCCTGTGATTAATAGGATTGATTATCTGAGAAACTGTGTTGTTGTATTTCCTATGTAAGATAAAAAGGGAGATTGTGAAGGCAGGAGTCTTATTGTTAATGAGATTTATGAAAACTTGGGATTTGAGAATGATTAGAGTGTTACAAGATTTATTAAGGATCATGACAAGGAATTATGGACATTAGAGGAATTTACACAATTAGTACTTAAGGAATTATAAGGGAAATCCCTACGCGACAAAATATTATTACGAGAGATTAATTAAGTTACGATACGAATTAAAGATTGGATAATAAGCATTGGTGGGAGGATAATGATACAAGGAGTAGTATTGCATGCAAGCTCATGCAACTAAGTAGTTAGGAAAGCAAACTAGATGAACCAAATAACAAGAGGAATAGTAATTAGTTGCTTGCTTTTCAAAAAGAGGAGACAACTAGTACTAGTAGCCATACCTCTAGCCATACCTATGTTGTACATGCATATACTTACACTAATACATATTACCCAACCTCATCTCACACCACTTATTCATCCAACACAATAATTAAAACACAAAACAACTCCCCCCCCCCTTGAAGAGCTCTCGGCCAAAGGCAAAAAAGGAGAAGAAAATTTCTTCTTCTCCCCACTTCTCATCACTCTAAATTCAAGACAAAAATCCTAGGTACTCTACATCATATAAGGAAGGTATGCTATGAATTTCAACCCTTTTTAACCATTAGTTTTCTAGTTATAAATTCTTAAAGTTCTAGGTGAATAGTAACTCTTATTGTTCTTGTTTGTTGGATCTTGAAGATTAAGCCATAGATTGATCAACCAAGGTGTTTGGAGAGTATTTCAAGCTTTGTTAAGTTACTAAGAGCTTCAAGGAAGGTATAAATTCTAACCCTTAGTAGCCATGGCAAGAACATTGCTTAGTATTAGTAGATCTAAAAGATTGGTGCACAAAAGTGTTGATTATAGTTTGATTTATGAAAAATCATGGATGTTGATGGTTATTGTCCTATTGAAAATTATTTTTATGTGGTATGAGGTCCCATAAGTGTATGAGAATTTTGTTGGGAAATTGTGATGATTTTTGGAGTTGGTGGAATTTTTGAGAAGAGACATGACTTGTGGTAAAGGAGTTGTTGGACAATCTGCACTGACCCCTTTTTGAAACTGTAATTCGGAACCCTTAAACTGATCCCCTGAACACCTACCTTATGTTGTTGGAAAGGTCTTGATCTGTAGTTTCTGGATATGTAAGGTTCATAGCTAGGTGATGTATAGATTTTAAGTTATAGCCGGAAGAGTGAGTTGTGTTTCTGGACTATGGACTGCACTAAGTGACCCTCTTGTGAACCTTGTTTAAACACCTTAAAAATTATTTGGGATCATGGAAAAATTAGAGAAGCTAGGAAATATAGTGGTGAAGGCTACCCAAAAAGAATTGGATTAAAATATGAATTTTTGGATTTTATAAAAATGATAGAGTAAAATTCGCGCAAGGGAAAAAGTCGATTAGTGGACCAAAATTCTAAGTTAATGATTATGATTCGAGCGTGGTAATTAAATTAGGTCGAATAAGTGACGATCGTGATCGAGTGATGACATGAACCTATAGTGGGGCTAGAGAGTCATAAGACGGAGTTATTAAGTTAATTTCGTGTCCCCTTAAAACCCCGTAATTAGAAAGAAATTGTTAAGGTACTAACGAACGATTATTGTTTATGTATAGATCGTTCGAACTCACACGCTCGACCACCCCAACCAAACCAAGGCAAGTTTACTTTTCAAAACTTATACATATACAAGGATTTTCACTGTTGTGTTTGTAGTTTTCAAATTATATCAAATGCTATGTTTATCGAAGTATTGATGCAATTGAGATTGAACAAGTACATGTATGCTTTTACCCCTTGAACTTAGATTGAAATGTTTTCTTCGGACAACGACTCTAGCAATAAAGGTCGTAGCGGTCCGTATATACTATTGACCGGGGAGCGGTATATTATTATATCGTATCTATATTGCGAAAACCCGAAGGGTCATTCGGGTGGTATCGTATATTCAAATAACTATTATTATATCTTCGTAAATACTCGAAACCCTATCTTGGATTGAAAGTTTATCTTATTAAATAATTATTTTATTAATTATTGATATTAAATCTTAAAATATCATTTAATAATTATTGTTCACTATTTTGAAAACAAAAGTTAATCCAAGATACCTTTTAATACTTTCAAACTCGAACTTTTTCGAACTCAAAACATTTTCGAAAACCCCCGGTCAGGTTCTGCTTCTTGTATGATTTCAAGAATTATCGGTCGACTGATGTTGAACCACAACTACTCTGTTTTCAATCAAAATCAAGTTTTTAAAAGAAAAAGGGACTCTGGCAGGTGTGGGAACCGTTGACGAACGATTCCCGGGATGTGTTGCCGAAGGATGATTACGGATGTAGTTTTCATCGAGGGTGATTACGGATGTAGTTTTCACTCAGGGATAGTTACGGATGTAGTTTCTATCCTTCTACCGGTAGAGAAGACCCGCGGATTATTGGACTCGGATGTGGCGACTGATCATCGTCAATCCTTGTCAGGTTTTTATGTTTTCTTCCAGTCCCATCCTCCACTTTGGAAAAATGCTTTGACACTGCATCTTAGGCCTATGTGCCAGTTGCCGATAGTGTCCTATTTTGATGAGAAAGATGTTGACTTTATGCAGTAGCTAGAACTGCAAGGTTATTTTGAAAACAAGGGCACGTACTGGTGCACCTTTGAAATTTACCAATAATGACAAGTGATTCTATAACTGATTGATACAACGAGTTTAATGACTATTATACATATGGAATGTTATATTGCTTATCTTATACATATATTCTTGCTGAGCTATAGTTGCTCACTCTTGCTTGTTTTCAAATTTTACAAACACAACAGCTAAGAGAAATGGCAAGAACCAGTCAGACTGTTCGAAAGCAGGTGACTAGACCCCAGGCTGCAGTCGAGATTCCACCGGTAGGCCCCATTAGCCGGATTGGTCGGCAACTTTTGTTAGTACATTTTATTTATAAGTATGACCTGTGCAAGGCAGTGTACCGCAACAAACTTTCAAGCCGCCAACTTCGCTTCATATCGAAGTGTTGCTGGTAGCATAAATGCTATTTAATTCGGTCTGTAATAACTCTAAAACTTTTACTTTTGCTTAATCAAATGTATGACGTTTCTGAGACTCTAACCTGTGTGTGTGTGTGTGTGTGTGCGGTGTGAGTTTATTGTGGGGTCGATGGCTGTTTATTTATATTATGTGCAAGAACAAGTATGTTAATAATGGAAAATGGACCGTGAGCGCCTAGATCTCCGACCCCGGATCTGGGGGCGTCACAGAAATGGTATCAGAGAGGAGGTTACAGTTCTCAGAAACGATAGTAATTTAGGAAAGCAACCATAATAATACGAATAATATAACACTAATAATAATCCCATTAATACCTGGAGCTCTCATCGAGTTCACAGTCGGGTTATCGGATATAGCCCTGACTTCTAAGGCCCGTGAGGGAACTACTTCTTAAACCCTTCTTTTTGGTTAGTAACCTAGCTTATTTCCCTTGTGTAGATGGAGGATATACCAGACCCTGAGGCCTATGAGAGGGAGCATGATGAGGCACTACTGAGAGAGACTGAGGACCCTGTTGAGGATACTGATGCTGACCCTGAGCTGGGCCCCTGGATTACGATATTAGGGGATACTGATGATGAGGACCCCGAGGAGGAGCCCTTTATGGAGCCTGAGCCTGTTACCCCCTCCCCTGTGGCCACTGATGAGGAGAGTGTGCGATCCGGTGATGACCGTGTTGTGACACCCCCGCCCTCTCCACAGTTATTGAGCCTCACTTCTTCTGATGATGATGATCCCGAGGAGGACACTTCTAGCGAGGAGGAGCGTGACCCTACCCCTGCTCCTGCTCCTGCCCCTGTTATCCCACCCCCACCACTGGACCTACCCCCGGTGTCGGGCGCTGAGCACGCCTATGTCGTGCAGTTCATGACCCGAGACTTACTTTCTGCGGAGGCCCGACTTAACGAGGCGAGGAGGGTGATAGTGGAGGAGCGCGAGGCGCGCTTGAGGATCCAGGCTGAGATGAGGACTACTGTTGCTAGGAGGACTAGAGCTCGCCTCCACAGGATTGAGAGGAGGAGTCGCGAGAGGGTTCTCGGATTAGGGATCCGCGGGGGCGGAGTGATCCGGGCTAGGGATGTTAGGCGTGTTGTGCGTCGAGCATTTGCCCGAGTGAGGGCCTTGCTCCGTCGCGGTGCGGCCCCGTGAGGTGTTACTGATAGCTCAGTCCCCTAGGTTCAGATGACATTAGTGTGTCGATTTTGCGGGACAGTTGACTTGTGCAGTGGCGTCCTTTCTGACCAGTGGATGAGTAGACTGACCTACATATATGTAGATGTGACTTCAGATAGTATGTACGGATGTAGCCCTACTTTTGTGTAGCCTTGACTATTCGGATTATGTACTTGTATTTGTTCCACTTTTGCTAGACTTTGACATCGGAACTATGTATTTGGCTCTAACATCCGAACTTGTGACCACCCTTGTACCGTACTTATTTAGTTTCAGTTTCCTTGATATTGTCTCAACTGCTTTACTTTCCGATGCCATGCTCTACTGTTTTGATATACAACTGTGATTATACAACTGCTACAAGCCCCAAATACAACCATGCTATTTCAAATTTACGATATGTGATTTCAAATTGTTCTCCACATTTTCCAAAATATTCCTACGATTTTTCTAAAATAAACCTTTCAAAAAAAAAAAAAAAAAAAACGGTTTTAGTTATTTAAAAAAAATTTTTGAAAATATTTCTACAGATTGCGAAGTTTCGAAATTTTGGAAATTCCTACAAATGTTTTCGAACCACGTAACGACTTCCCCTAAAAAGGTTTTACAATTTATCGCCATCATAAGGGCACTACGAGTTTCGAAATTTTAACCCTGTATAGAGAGGAACAATACGTTCCTGACTTCTCTAAATACGGTCAAATAATCTGAAAACCCTAACCCATTTTTGTCTTATTATCAGAATCATGCCACCCAGAAGAATGAACACTCGAGCTCACCCGGCCAACTCTGAAGGCCAGGGTAGCCACCATGGGCCGGAAGGCCACCAAAACCGAGAGAGAGAGGATCAGAACCTGAGCGAGGATGAAGGTAGTGACTATAACTTGTTTGATAACTCCGAGTATGATGAAGAGGAAGCTGAAGATGATACCCTAGAGGTGGAAAATCCAAGGAGAGACCCTATGGAGCGATTCATGGACCTACTCAGGCAGAACTTGGACCGTCCCCCGGTTCAGCCACCACCCAACAATGCCAACGCCAATGCCTTTCGGAATTTCAAATCTCTGAAACCCCCTGAGTTTAAGGGAACTGCGGACCCAGTCGAGGCAAGAGCCTGGCTGAAAGAAATGGAAAAATCTTTTGAGATACTAGGAGTCGCTGAAGAGCAGAAAACTGTTTTCGCCACCTATCTCCTGAAGGGTGAGGCAAACTACTGGTGGGAAGCTAAAAAGAATTTGGAGGGAAGAGGTGTGGTGACCTGGGAGAGGTTTAGCGAGTTGTTCTTGGAAAAGTATTTCCCTAGGTTCATGGAAACACAAATGGAGCTGAAATTTTTGGAACTCAAGCAAGGTAACATGACGGTGGCCGAGTATGAGGCAAGATTTACTGAGCTGTCAAGGTTTGTGCCGGAATATGTGAACTCTGAGGCGAAGAGGGCCCGAAGGTTTCAATTGGGGTTAAAGCAATGGATTCAGAATCGCGTGGCGGTTTTTGAGCTGACAGACTATGCCACCCTGGTACAGAAAGCATCGATTGTTGAGGCTGGAGGTGAACAGATGCAGAAGGAGAGAGAGGGAAGGAAGAGGAAGTTTGATAGTCGAAAGGGGAACTCTGCGGGAGGTAGCTTTCCGAGCAAATTTAAGCGGGGAACAATGTCCCAACCCAGCGGAAACTTTGGAACCAAGAGAGCCGAAAGTTGGAGTGTGGGCCAGGGCGGCCGACCACAGGGATCATCGTACTCTACCCCACCCCGAGCCCCACTCCCGGAATGCAATAAGTGTGGAAGGAAACATGCGGGCGTGTGTAACCTGCAAGATGTGAAGTGCTTCAAGTGTGGGCTGACGGGACATTATGCTAACACCTGTCGAGGGACTAGTAACAACACCAGTGCTGGAGGTAATTGCTTCAAGTGTGGGAAACCAGGGCACCGAATGAGGGAATGTATGTCCTCTGGGCCAGCTGCATCAAGAGTGAGTGGAACTGCTTCTAACAGGGCCCCTACTGCAAGAACTTTTAACATGACTGTGCAAGATGCCGTGAGGAACACGGATGTGATCGCAGGTACCCTACCACTCAACTCAGTTAATGCGAATGTTTTATTTGATTCGGGAGCCACCAAGTCTTTCATATCTCTAGATTTTGTAAGTCAGTTAGGCCTTAAGACTGAACCACTGCGAGACAGACTGCAAGTAGAGATAGCTAATCATGAAATTATTCCTGTTAACCAAGTTTGTCCAGGTTGCGATCTAGAAATAGAAGGGCGACACTTTCGGGTAGATTTAATACCTTTTCAATTAGGGGAGTTTGACGTAATAATAGGTATGGATTGGTTGACAACCCATGGAGCTCAGATTGATTGCGTGAAGAAGAAAGTGAGTTTAAGACTGCCAGGGGATAAGGAAGTAGTGTTTAGTGGAAAACGACAAACCCAAAAGTTCCTGACTATGATTCAAGCTAAAAGGCTGTTACGTAAAGGATGCGAGGCCTATTTAGCCTATGTAAAGGATACCAATAAGGAGGCGCCAAACCTACAGGAAATCCCAGTCGTTAATGAGTTCGCGGACGTATTTCCGGATGATCTTCCAGGACTACCACCTGATAGAGACATCGAGTTCGCTATAGATTTAGTTCCGGGCACGGCCCCAATTTCAAAGGCCCCGTATAGGCTAGCCCCAGTGGAGATGAAAGAGTTGGCCACCCAATTGCAAGAGCTGTTGGATAAAGGAATGATAAGACCTAGTGTGTCACCGTGGGGAGCCCCGGTGCTATTCGTGAAAAAGAAGGATGGCAGTATGAGATTATGCATAGATTACAGGGAGTTGAATAAGGTGACCATCAAGAATAAGTATCCCTTGCCCAGGATAGATGACCTGTTTGACCAATTGAAAGATGCAGTTTATTTCTCTAAGATTGATTTGCGGACCGGGTATCACCAGTTAAAGATTAAACCAGAAGATATACCAAAGACGGCCTTTCGCACCCGGTACGGACACTATGAGTTTTTAGTAATGTCGTTTGGGTTAACGAATGCACCCGCAGCTTTCATGGACTTAATGAATCGAGTCTTCAAGAAGTACCTGGACAAGTGTGTTATAGTCTTCATCGATGACATCTTAATTTATTCCAAGACGAAAGAGGAACATGCCGAGCATTTGAGGATTGTATTGGGAGCGCTAAGAGAAGAAAAGTTGTACGCTAAGTTCTCGAAGTGTGAATTTTGGTTGAAGGAAGTTCAGTTTTTGGGGCATGTGATTAGCGAACAAGGCATCCTAGTGGACCCAACCAAAATAGAGGCTGTATCAAATTGGGAGAGACCAACCACTCCGACAGAGGTGAGAAGTTTCATAGGATTGGCCGGCTACTATAGGAGATTTGTCCAAGACTTTGCCAAGATAGCAGCCCCTTTGACCCGGCTAACTCGCAAGACCGAGAAGTTTGTGTGGACTGAGAAATGCGAAGAGAGCTTTCAAGAGTTGAAAAAGAGGTTGGTGACAGCACCAGTACTAGCCCTACCCGATGATAAGGGAGATTTTGTGATTTATAGCGACGCGTCCCATAAAGGTTTAGGGTGTGTGCTTATGCAGCACGGTAAGGTGATTGCGTATGCGTCCAGACAACTTAAAGAATATGAGATAAGATACCCCACCCATGATTTGGAATTAGCAGCGATAGTCTTTGCTTTGAAGATCTGGAGACATTATCTTTACGGAGAAAAGTGTGAAATCTACACGGATCACAAGAGCTTAAAGTACATATTCACTCAGAAAGAGTTAAACATGAGGCAGAGGAGATGGTTAGAGCTAATCAAGGATTATGATTGTGAGATTCATTATCACCCAGGGAAGGCCAACGTAGTGGCCGATGCACTTAGCCGAAAGGAGAAGCTTAAGATGATAACGTCAGTGGATGAATTGATCAAGGACCTCGAGAGGCTGGAGATTGAGGTGAGGTTGCCAGGAATTGGCCAAGAGAGTCTAATGGAAATAAAAGTCCAACCACCGCTATTGGAAAAGATTAAGTTATGCCAGGAAAAGAAGATAGAAGAAGAAAAGAATTCGATGGAGAAAATTTTGACTGGCGAAGAAATTAGGTGTGAGAAGGACGGGAATGGAGTTATGAGGTACGCATCTAGGATATGGATCCCGAACGTTCAAGAATTGAAAGATGAGATTTTACAAGAGGCTCATAGTTCAAGATATTCGATTCACCCTGGAGGCACCAAGATGTATAGGGATTTAAAAGAATATTATTGGTGGCCAAATATGAAGAAGGACATAGCAGAGTGGGTAAGTAAATGCTTGACATGTCAGAGAGTGAAGGCCGAACACCAGAGGCCCAGTGGATTGTTGCAACCCTTAGAGATACCCGAGTGGAAGTGGGAACAGATTGCGATGGACTTTGTGGTCGGATTACCAAGGACCAAGACTAATCATGACGCCATTTGGGTAATTATTGATCGATTGACCAAGTCAGCACATTTTCTTCCAATCAACGAGAGATACACCGTCGACAAGCTGGTGGATATTTACTTAAAAGAGATTGTGGTTAGGCATGGGGTTCCTGTGAGCATCGTATCAGATAGAGACCCAAGATTCAACTCCAGGTTCTGGAGGAGTTTTCAGGATTGTGTGGGGACTAAGTTAAACATGAGTACTGCATACCATCCCCAAACAGACGGACAGAGCGAGAGAACCATCCAGACCATCGAGGACATGTTGAGAGTATGTGCCATAGATTTCAAGGGAAGTTGGGACGACCACTTGCCGTTGATCGAATTTTCCTACAACAACAGTTACCATGCGAGTATAGGCATGCCCCCATATGAAGCTTTGTACGGACGAAGATGTCGGTCTCCTTTGTGTTGGGAAGAAGTTGGAGAGCGGAAGATTTTAGGGCCTGAACTGGTCCAACAGACAAGAGAAACTATCGAGCTCATAAGAGGACGGCTGGTAGCGGCCCAAGACAGACAGAAGAAGTATGCGGACCAGACCCGCAAGGACAAAGAATATGAGGTAGGAGAGTTTGTGATGTTAAAAGTATCACCGTGGAAGGGATTGATGAGATTTGGTAAGAAGGGGAAACTAAGCCCGAGATTTATTGGACCTTTTGAGATCTTGAAATGAGTTGGAAAGTTAGCCTATGAATTGGCTTTACCTCCGAGCTTACAGCAAGTACATAATGTGTTTCATGTGTCCATGTTACGACCCTACCATACCGACTTCCGACATGTGATAGAACATGATCAAGTGGATCTGCAACCAGACTTAACATATGTGGAGCAACCCGTAGAAATCATGGATAGAAAAGAACAGGTGCTGAGGAACAAGGTTGTCAAACTAGTGAGAGTCTTGTGGAGGAATCAGAATGTCGAAGAATCAACATGGGAACTAGAAAGCGCAATGCGGGAAAAGCACCCCCAACTGTTTTCAACCTGATTCCGGGACGGAATCCTTTTAAGGAGGGGAGGCTGTAAGAACCCTAATTTTTGGTAATATTTTATTTTATTTAATATCTTGTGGCAATGTCAATATGGAACCTTTCTGGTCATCCCTGTGATTAATAGGATTGATTATCTGAGAAACTGTGTTGTTGTATTTCCTATGTAAGATAAAAAAGGAGATTGTGAAGGCAGGAGTCTTATTGTTAATGAGATTTATGAAAACTTGGGATTTGAGAATGATTAGAGTGTTACAAGATTTATTAAGGATCATGACAAGGAATTATGGACATTAGAGGAATTTACACAATTAGTACTTAAGGAATTATAAGGGAAATCCCTACGCGACAAAATATTATTACGAGAGATTAATTAAGTTACGATACGAATTAAAGATTGGATAATAAGCATTGGTGGGAGGATAATGATACAAGGAGTAGTATTGCATGCAAGCTCATGCAACTAAGTAGTTAGGAAAGCAAACTAGATGAACCAAATAACAAGAGGAATAGTAATTAGTTGCTTGCTTTTCAAAAAGAGGAGACAACTAGTACTAGTAGCCATACCTCTAGCCATACCTATGTTGTACATGCATATACTTACACTAATACATATTACCCAACCTCATCTCACACCACTTATTCATCCAACACAATAATTAAAACACAAAACAACTCCCCCCCCCCTTGAAGAGCTCTCGGCCAAAGGCAAAAAAGGAGAAGAAAATTTCTTCTTCTCCCCACTTCTCATCACTCTAAATTCAAGACAAATCCTAGGTACTCTACATCATATAAGGAAGGTATGCTATGAATTTCAACCCTTTTTAACCATTAGTTTTCTAGTTATAAATTCTTAAAGTTCTAGGTGAATAGTAACTCTTATTGTTCTTGTTTGTTGGATCTTGAAGATTAAGCCATAGATTGATCAACCAAGGTGTTTGGAGAGTATTTCAAGCTTTGTTAAGTTACTAAGAGCTTCAAGGAAGGTATAAATTCTAACCCTTAGTAGCCATGGCAAGAACATTGCTTAGTATTAGTAGATCTAAAAGATTGGTGCACAAAAGTGTTGATTATAGTTTGATTTATGAAAAATCATGGATGTTGATGGTTATTGTCCTATTGAAAATTATTTTTATGTGGTATGAGGTCCCATAAGTGTATGAGAATTTTGTTGGGAAATTGTGATGATTTTTGGAGTTGGTGGAATTTTTGAGAAGAGACATGACTTGTGGTAAAGGAGTTGTTGGACAATCTGCACTGACCCCTTTTTGAAACTGTAATTCGGAACCCTTAAACTGATCCCCTGAACACCTACCTTATGTTGTTGGAAAGGTCTTGATCTGTAGTTTCTGGATATGTAAGGTTCATAGCTAGGTGATGTATAGATTTTAAGTTATAGCCGGAAGAGTGAGTTGTGTTTCTGGACTATGGACTGCACTAAGTGACCCTCTTGTGAACCTTGTTTAAACACCTTAAAAATTATTTGGGATCATGGAAAAATTAGAGAAGCTAGGAAATACAGTGGTGAAGGCTACCCAAAAAGAATTGGATTAAAATATGAATTTTTGGATTTTATAAAAATGATAGAGTAAAATTCGCGCAAGGGAAAAAGTCGATTAGTGGACCAAAATTCTAAGTTAATGATTATGATTCGAGCGTGGTAATTAAATTAGGTCGAATAAGTGACGATCGTGATCGAGTGATGACATGAACCTATAGTGGGGCTAGAGAGTCATAAGACGGAGTTATTAAGTTAATTTCGTGTCCCCTTAAAACCCCGTAATTAGAAAGAAATTGTTAAGGTACTAACGAACGATTATTGTTTATGTATAGATCGTTCGAACTCACACGCTCGACCACCCCAACCAAACCAAGGCAAGTTTACTTTTCAAAACTTATACATATACAAGGATTTTCACTGTTGTGTTTGTAGTTTTCAAATTATATCAAATGCTATGTTTATCGAAGTATTGATGCAATTGAGATTGAACAAGTACATGTATGCTTTTACCCCTTGAACTTAGATTGAAATGTTTTCTTCGGACAACGACTCTAGCAATAGAGGTCGTAGCGGTCCGTATATACTATTGACCGGGGAGCGGTATATTATTATATCGTATCTATATTGCGAAAACCCGAAGGGTCATTCGGGTGGTATCGTATATTCAAATAACTATTATATCTGTATTTAAATTCGAAGTATATAAATTAAACGATTTGCAGAAAATTTTAAGTATATAACATATAATAAAATTACAGAGAATTAAAATGTATAAAATGATCTGTTTATAAAAAGAAGCTGCTGAATTTAGAATACAGGAGGATTTTTTTTGAGAGAATAATTGAATCAATTCTTCCTTCCGTAATCTCCCTTCATTTGATTTCCTACACTTATATTTATAGCATATCCAGCACACCACCTATACAAAGTCAGCTGTTTTAATTTACAAGTCTACCGGCTGCTGCCTAACTAACCACTCCAGAGACAAATGTAACAAGCTTTCCAGCCAATTTGCAATTCTTCTCCACAATTGGCGGTCGTTGAATTTTAATACGCAGCTCCGTAGAAATGCTTTTTACCCCGCACAGCTTATAATCTTTAATTAATAAATAATTATTTTAATTGAGAAATTATAAAAATAAATATCTAATATTATTAGATATTTATAAATATAAATTTCCAAATAAATAAAATATTTATTAATATAAATAAATCCTTAAGTCCTAAGCTGCAGTCTTTTTGTGCAGTACGTTGCTTCACTTTTGATTTATGCAAACAATTCATTTGCACTAACCACTCCATCCAGATTAATATTCTTTTGCTTGGTAATCATTCACGTGGCCTTTACTTTTGAACGGGCTCCGTAGAAATGTTTTTTTAACCCGCATAACTTATAATCTTTAATTAATAAATAATTAATTTAATTCAGAAATTATAAAAATAAATATCTAATATTATTAGATATTTATAAATATAATTTTCTAAATTAATAAAATTATTTAATAATATAAATAAATCTTTATTGTCTAAGCTGCGGTTTCTGGCCGTCTGGAACCGGACTCCTTTTGCTTAACAGAAAATATATCAATTCCAACCGGGATTCCAGCTATAAGAAAATATCAATTTCCATATTTTCGTGATAATTCTTATTTCTTCATTGCTCGTCCAGATATAAGCTACGGTCTCTTCAGGATCTAAAACCGGGCTCCTTTTGGTTAACAAAATATATAACAATTCCAACCGGGGTTTCAGCTTTAAGAATATATCACTGAGAACATCTTTATGATAATTCCTTTTCCTCGTAGCCAGTCCATCTGAGCCAGAAATCCACCGTCTTTTAACCTTTTATCGCCAGGATACCTGAAATTTCGAGTTCTACACAACAAATACCGAAAGAACAAAAACGAATTAAAAGACACCACATACTTAAGGATAAATCACCAATCTAGGCTCAATTAGTGCATAATAAGTGGATATAAAATCCACTTATCAGCAAGTTCAGAAACAGGTGTTCAGCAAGCCATTTGTCAGCAGCTGGGATAAAAGGGAGATATATTATTGTATCTTGTAATTGGTTTATTTCGTTGATCAATAATATATTCTCTTACCAAGTTGGTAAGGGACCAGGACGTAGACCATAGGGGATTAGGGGTCGAACCTGGCTAAAAGTTTCTTGTGTTCTTTATTTTTCTGCACCTTACTATTTCTGCACTTTACTGTACTTATTGTCTTTACATTCAGCATACTGTTTGCAATCAGCTTATCATTTGTCTCTGCATAAAACGAAATCAGTAAGCTGTTTCTGGTAATTTTTAAAATCGGACTTAGTTGAATATAGTTAGCCATTTACACCTATTCACCCCCCTCTAGGTGTGCATTTTCATCTTTGGCAATGAAAAATCGGTTCATCATCTGTGAGGAATTGAAAGATGAGGTTTAAGGTCATTGTATTTTGATGGAAGCTCTGTGTTTACAGAGAATTTTGTGTGTTTTTGGAGTTAAGAAAGGAAAAGACATCGGGTGTTTATAAAGGAAAGATTGAGAAGCTGAACAGTCATTTTGAAGTGTTCAATGTATCTGCGTATATATCTATGCGTATGACTGGTCCTTTCGTATTTCCAAGATATTTTGACTATCTAACAAAATATTTTTGTTTGGAATATTGATGTTCTTTTCAGGTTAAAATTTTGAGATTGCCACGTGGAACTTCATTTATTCTCTGAAATCGGGATGATATTGATTAGGATTTCAAGTCTGACCATCAGGATTTGAGAATTATTATTTTTAAAATCACATGCATTTTGTGATTATTTTGATGGGAGATCACAACAAGAAAAGGAAGCTGATCAGTATTGATTTAATTTTGATTTTACCCTGATTTATTTCATGAAAATCAATTTTGGATTTTATTTTCCAAAAATCGTGGGTAAACTGCATTTTTCAGAGACTAACACCTGTCAACCTACGTGTCAACGTGGATTAGTGGGTCTGAAGAATTTTTGAATAAATTTTTATTTTGAGACTCTGATTGTTTATTGCTAACTTCTAAATTGTATTTCTTAAGGCAAAAACATTCATTTAAGTTCTCAAAATCTCTAATCAATTTCAAGATTTCTCAAGTTCTTTTCAGATAAAAAATAGCAGCTCAAAGAAGATTACCAAAATCAGTAGCTTTCAAGTTTGGTGACTTTGATTTTATGATGAATAATCATGTAGCAGCTATCACCAACAAGGAATGGGTGTCATCTGATTTTCACCCGATTATGGACTTTTTGGTGAATGGACCATTAAGTTATGCATTGACAGCATCTCCAAAAATAAATCAAGCTGCTGTTTCACAAGCTTGGGAGAATGCTGAAGTAATTGATTCTACTCAGAGTCAATCAGGTAAGATTGTTCAACACTTAGGACAAGACTCATTTGATATTACTGAATCTGTTGTTGATTCAGTACTTCACTTACCTGTTAGTATGAATTTTGAGAATGTACCATCTAATGATAATGTTAGAACTATGTTATCTGAGTTAGGTTATTCTAGACCTTTAGATAACATGAGCCAGTTAAATAGATCTTTTCTTAGGAAAGAATGGTCTTTCTTCTTTGATCAAATTGATAAATGTTATACTGGTAAATGTAGTTCTTTTCAGCAAATTACTTCTGTTACATCACATATTGCTTATAGTTTGCTTTATGACAGAGTAATTAACATTGGCCACATTATCTTAAGTCAGATGAGTATTAAACTTGGGTCAAGAGATCAAAACAGGAAAATGGTTTATTATCATAGATTTATGCAAATGTTTATTAACCATTTTGTTCCTGATGTTGAAGCTAGATTTGGTAGAGAACATTGTGTTTCTTCTTATGTACAGCAAATAACTAGTTATTGTTTCACTGGTCCAACTCCCAATTTAATTCATTCAGCAATTCCGCAATGCATTTTGCATATGGTAAAGTATGATGATGAAAATTTTGACGAATGACTTTATTGAGACCTAGTGAGGTCGTCCACTCAACTTGAATTCTACCCATCTTCGTATCAGACTTTATGTCACTTGAATATTCTGTTCTTTCATTCATATAATGAAGATTCATTTGAAACCACAGATTACTTGAATGATAAACTGCTTCATTTTTATCGTCATAGAGTAGAATTTCTTTCGATCGGTTGACCTTTATCAATATCGGTTTTAGTTAAACATAGTTAGCCATTTACACCTATTCACCCCCCTCTAGGTGTGCATTTTCACAGACTTGGATTCAAAGTACTCATACTGTTGTATAAGTAATGTCCTCATATTCTTCCTGACAGGTTTCGTTCCTTCACAATGAACCTTCAAATTGTCCCATATCTCCTTAGCAGTCTTACAAGAGAGAACATAGTTTGTGAGAACAGAATCAAGACTGTTGAACAATATGTTTCTTACTTTAGCATCTTTAAGAACGTTCTCCTTGTCCTTATCTGACCATGCAGATTTTGGCTTCTCTTATGTGTGTTCAGGTTGAATTTTACCATCAACAGTTGTTTGACCAACAACCTTTGTTGGAACAAAAGGTCCATCTCTAATTCTGTCAAGATAATCAGGGTCTGTCGCTTCCAGATAATGCAACATCTTTACTTCCCATAGAGTATATTCGTTTCTCTTGAGCATAGGGATCTTAGTATTACCATCCTTGTAACCAGACATGATTGCAGATCTTTATGATTATTCGAAATCAACCCGCTCTGATACCAATTGTTAACTCGAATAACTTGTAGAAGGGGGGGGTTGAATACAAGTTATATAATCGTGTCTGATTTTTGCTTGATTATATGAACAAGAATAAACGAATGAATCAAACTCTTGTTTGTATTAATAAGATCAAATACAAACTCTACCAAAGGTGTACAATACCTTTAGCAGCTGCTGACAATACAAATATCTCTCTGTTTGTTTCGAACTCTCGAATACAAACCTTATACAGAGCTACGCACACGAACTCACAATTTCGTCTTATGCCTCACGAGCTACACTCTTTACAATAATATTGAGAGAGTATTTATAATGCTACCTATCAACTAATAACAGAAAGATATAATCTATACATGACAATGTTCTGCCTTCTAGTCGATAGTTTCCTTCAATAGAAAACTCTTTCCTTCATAATATCTTCTTGCTTGTTCTTCAAACAACGATCCTGTTTTATAGCACTTGCCAGTTTCTGTAGCATCCATAATGACATCATCAGTAACACGACTGATATCAGGATCTGCACACTGCATCAGTATCTGATCAACCATCAGTATTGGACACGTCATCAGGATTTGCTCTCTGTTCCTGACATGTAGTCTCCGATACACTGTTCATTCCTGATTAAACTATACAGATAACTGTTTTACACATAAAACCTATATACAGTGCTAAATCCTTTATAAGATCAGGATTACAAGAAGTATAATGTGTAAATTCTATTCTTAACATCACAACTTATGAATTATTCCTAACAATCTCCCCCTATTTATGCTTTACAATCTGAAGCATAAATCTAAGTTGTGGATGTCAAAACATATAACAATACAACCAGAATAGAATTTATGAATGTAGAATTATGAAGTTAAGTACCTCCTTCACAGATGTAGACGTTTATCTAGTACTTAGAAGAAAGAATTTTAACTATTAATGCTGCTCTTCCTTTACCACTTCCTAGCTGAGATTCACCACTGTCACTCCTGGTTCTTCTTTTTACTACCATTTGTCTGATCTTTATCTTCCCCAGCTTTAGATTTATCTTTATCTCCTTCAGTCTGGTAGTGTTGTTGTTGTCTTTGAATTGTCTTTATCTCCCCCTTTTTGACATCAGCAACATTAATTCCAAGAGATTCAGAAACAGAACAAATGAGATTCATAAGAACTGCTTGATTTTCCATAATTGTGACTTGGTTATCTTCAAGTGATTGAAGTCTTGTTTGAATAGCAATTTGAGAATTCTGAATATCTTTCAAAACATCAGAATGAACTTCAATGTTGGAAGTGCTTCTAGTATCTTCAGTATCAGAATCAGAAAGAACTTTATCTTCAAGTCTTGTAGAAGAAGTTGCTTGAGTTGTATGATATTCAAGTAATAAAACCTGATTAGAAGTATCAACGTCTTCATCTTTCTGTTCTGGAACTGAAACATGATCATCATCTCGTTCACCAGTATTCTGTGTACTAACATCTTCAAATCCTGACTCCTCCTTAGAGTGATCAAAGACTGTTGATGTCTCAATTCTAGCTGATATTGGAAGTACATACAAAGGAACACTAGGATCATTAGGATCTTCATCTGGTACATATGTATCAAGAGATTGCTTTATCCTGGCACCTCTTCTGTTAATGATTCCTGCAAGCCTCTCCTTTTGCTTCTGAGCTTTAACTTCTGGCTTTGCATTGTGATGTGCTAGATCATTCTTCTGATACATTTTGATGAATGAATAAGTACCAGCATCCATACCCAAATTTTCAGACCAAGATTCAGGAAAAACCTGATCCCAGAAATCAAATGATGGTTTCCTAATTTTCTCTCCCTCACTATGGAGTTGATCATCCATACCCTCATTCTCACTTTGACTTTCTAAAGTCAACACTCTTTCTACCTCACCTTTTGCCTGGTCAGGAGCCAGCCGCTCAAATTATGGATCTAAGTCCATCTTTTCAACTGTATCACTCAAATTTAGATAAGTGCTCTCATGACCTACAGAAAAATAGAGTTTAGAAGGAGTTTTTATACCTGAACTCACATGGAGAGAGGGTTCCTCATATGGCATGTGGCTTGAGGTTTTCTCCAAGGAGTGAGCTGCTATAGTCTCTGAACCCATACAATCATCTTCTTTCCTTTCAGAAACTACAGGCTCCAGTATACCACTTTCAGGTTGTTTACTAGACTCTGATGTCTTCAGTAATACTTCATTAGACACCATAGTTAGTATATCACCGTCTTTAAGTGTTGTTTGCTGAGACACACCCTCAAGGTGGATAGACTCTGACTGAACAAAATTTGTTTGATCTTCAGAAAAATCAACCAAAGTCATTCCTCCCATATCATAGGGTATCTCACTTGCATTCTCAGTCATCACAGAAGACCTTTCAACATCAGCTATCACAGCTCCTGAGTCATCCTTCCTCTGACTAGATGGTTCTTGTGTTACAGTGACTGTGATCTGATCTTTCCTACTATTCACCACTGGTGCAATAGTATCTTCTGTTGACTGCATTCCTCTATCTACTTCCTCCAGTTGTTCACCTTGAGCTGAAGCATCTTCAATAATTACATCCTTGTCAAACAAATATGCATGAAGTGATTGAAGTGCAACATGCTTCGAGAGTCCAAATTTCTTGACTAATTGTCTTCTGACAGATACATAGAAATACATCTTCATTAAGTCAAGTCTTTGATGTAGAAGTCCATATTCATCTGGAAATAAAAGTTTTGGTACTTTTTCAACCAAAAAGTCTAGAACAGGCCTTGACAACTTCACTTTGAGAGAAATTAGTCCCATAGCCAGTCTGTATGATAATGTAGTTTCCCATGAAGAATCAATATCCAGATCTCTCTTGTCAAATACTGACATAGATGTAGCTTGATTTGTAGAAACCTGCATGATATTAGTTGGACTAGACTCTGTGTGTGTAGGTGACAATTGAATCTTTCTCCTTGTT
Source organism: Kitagawia praeruptora (assembly GCA_037693485.1). Classification (NCBI taxonomy): domain Eukaryota; kingdom Viridiplantae; phylum Streptophyta; class Magnoliopsida; order Apiales; family Apiaceae; genus Kitagawia; species Kitagawia praeruptora. Next base: position 135,298,993 of record CM075351.1, on the reverse strand, counting down.
CTCCTGATATAGTGAGCAAAAGATTTATCCTGAGAAGACTCAAGAGGTGTAGACACAGAAGTGATCTTGGGATGAGATCTTTGTTCAATAGACACAGTCTTTTGAGAGACAGTATCCAGTAACTGTTTTCCCTTTTTAAGAACTACAGCCTTTTGAGAGACTGCAGCCTGGCTGTGACTAGGTTTTTCATCTCTTTGTGCTAACAAAGAAAGTTGAATTGCAGCCTTCAATTTTGCTCTCTCTGCAAGAGTTAAATCATCATCATCTTCACTAGAATTACTACTACTACTTGACACAACAAATCTTCTCTTCCTTACTACTGATGTCTTTTGAGAAACACCAGAGGTTGATTTCTTTGAAACAATAGGCTGTGGATCAAAATTTGGTTCTTGAATTGTTTCAGAGACTATGATGTTTTGGGCTACTTGGGTAGACACAGGTGGGTTCTCCTCCAATTGAGATTCCTGAGCCATTTCACCACAAAAGAAAGAAGAATTGTAGATAGTAGGAAGATGAGTGTTAAGAATTACCTGAAAATGATGTGGATAATGAATTGCAGGTATTTCATCTAGATTCTTTTCATTGTCCTTCTTTGTAATATCAGAGAAAATTCTCTTTTGCTGTTCATAAGAAGAAACACAATGTTCCCTACCAAATCTAGCTTCAACATCAGGAATAAAATGGTTAATAAACAATTGCATAAATCTATGATAATAAACCATTTTCCTGTTTTGATCTCTTGACCCAAGTTTAATACTCATCTGACTTAAGATAATATGACCAATGTTAATTACTCTGTCATAAAGCAAACTATAAGCAATATGTGATGTAACAGAAGTAATTTGTTGAAAAGAACTACATTTGCCAGTAAAACATTTAGCAATTTGATCAAAGTAAAAAGACCATTCCTTTCTAAGAAAAGTTCTATTCAACTGGCTCATGTTATCTAGAGGTCCACTATAACCTAATTCAGACAACATAGTTCTTATATTATCATCAGATGGTACATTCTCATAACTATCAGTAACAGGTAAGCAGAGTACTGAACTAACAACAGATTCAGTAATGTCAAATAAATCTTGTCCTAAATGTAGAACAATCTTACCTGATTGACTCTGAGTAGAATCAATTACCTCAGCATTCTCCCAAGCTTGTGAAACAGCTACTTGATTAATCTGTGGAGATGCTGTCAATGCATAACTTAATGGTCCATACACCAGAAAGTCCATGATTGGATGAAAATCAGATGACACTCCTTCCTTGTTGGTAATAGCTGCAACATGATTGTTTGTCATAAAATCAAAGTCACCAAACTTGAAGGCTACTGATTTAGGTAATCTTCTCTGAGCTGCCATTTTTGATCTGAAAAGAAACTTGAAAAATTCTTGAAATGGATTAGTGATTTTGAAAACTCAAGAGTGATTTTTGCTTTAGAGAATGTAAGATTAGAGAAAGCAATTGCACGATTAGAGTTTTAAAACAAATATATTTCACAAATCTTTCAGACCACTATCCCACGTTGACACGTAGATTGACAGGTGTCAGTCCCTGAAAAATGCAGTTACCCACGATTTTTGGAAAATAAAATCCAAAATTGATTTTCATGAAATAAATCAGGGTATAAATAAGCAATACTGATCAGCTTCCTTTTCCTGATGACCTCTCATCAAAATAATCACAAGCAATGATTTTCACATCCTGATGGTCACACATGAAATCCTGACCAATATAATCAGCGACTTAATATGGAGTTTCCACGTGGCATTTTTCTTTTATCTGAAAAAGAAAATAAACAATTAATCTGAACAGAAAATCAATTGGTTAGATATTTTCAATATTTCTTGAAATAAGAAATACAGTCTCATGCAATAATTAGCATTTGACTTCATTAAGACTTCCAAGTGACTGCTCAGCTTCTCACGTCTTCCTTTAAAAGAACCAAACGCCTTATGCCATTCTCCATAACCTTTCAATTTCTTTTCTTCTCAACAATGCTTCTCAAACCAAAAATCCCTTCAAACCCATTTTTCAGATTTTTCTTGGTCGATGAACATCCTGTTCTTGATCATCTCTTTGAACAAACGACTCTTCTCATCGAACTAATCATGAATGGATTGGTTTTCGATAATATCCAGAGGTTTCTCCTAGAACATCCATCTGTTGGATACAATCTTCCCCTAACCTCCTCAAAACTTGAGGATGAAGAATTTGGCCGAGAGTCTGAGGTTGATCTTGATGGAGATGCTATTCATTTAAGTTAGCTGCTCTCATTCAAGTCGCCCAGACAAGGAATCCAAGAGCAAACAAGACTTTCATCCCCTAATGGATTTCTTGAGATGCTCCTTGTCCTGTTCCTCAGAGTTCATATCAAAGACAAGTATAGAATAGAGATTTAGACAAAAAGATGTTGTATTTCATTTCCATGTAATGATTTTTATTAATGAAAATACAATTTCTTGTTATCTGCTTGTCTTTTGATTTCTGAATGATGTATAAATTATCAGTATGCAAATATCAAAACTTGCTAGCATAGACTTAACACATCACAGAATCAGATTACTACACAAAGTAAACGTCAGGATCTGAAACAATTTTCATAATCCTGATACTGACACAATACTGATGACGTCAGCATCCTGATAACAAATCTAATCCTGATGATTATTAACAAGTCTATCATACTGAAATTTATCAAGGCAATGTGTTATAGCTAAAACATTTAACAATCAAATATAGATCCTGACAAGAATATCAAGTCTATAAGCTAAGAACAACATACCTTGCTACTTTTGCAGATGTTAAAGATCTAAAAATTTAACATTCCTAACTCACTTACTAGTCTACTGAATGTAGTCTCATCAAGTGGTTTAGTTAGAATATCTGCAAGCTGTTTGTCAGTAGGAACAAAATGAAGTTCCACAGTACCATTCTCAATATGTTCTCTAATAAAATGATACCTGACATCAATGTGCTTAGTCCTTGAATGTTGAACTGGATTTTCTGCAATTTTAATAGCACTAGTATTATCACAAAACATAGGAATATTACTAAGTGTCATACCATAATCCAGCAACTGATTTCTTATCCAAAGGAGCTGTGCACAACAACTGCCTGCTGCTATGTACTCAGCTTCTGCAGTTGAGGTTGAAACAGATTGTTGCTTCTTGCTTGCCCAAGAAATCAATCTATTTCCCAAGAATTGACATGTACCTGTAGTGCTTTTCCTGTCTATTTTACACCCTGCATAATCAGAGTCTGAATAGCCAATTAGAAAGAAATCAGATTCTCTAGGATACCACAAACCAAGATTTGGAGTTCCTTTGAGATATCTAAAAATTCTCTTCACAGCAATTAAATGAGATTCCTTAGGATCACCTTGGAATCTAGCACATAAACAGGTAGAAAACATTATATCTGGCCTACTTGCAGTTAGATATAACAAAGAGCCTATCATGCCTCTATAACTAGTATTATCCACACTCTTCCCCTTAGGATCAGAGTCTAGTTTAGTGGCTGTTGCCATGGGTGTTTTTGCAACTGCACAGTCTTGAAAGTCAAACCTTCTTAAAAGATCTTTGATATACTTTGACTGATTAATGAAAATACCAGTCTCAGTCTGTTTGACCTGCAAGCCTAAGAAATAATTTAGTTCACCCATCATGCTCATCTGATACTTAGACTGCATAAGCTTGCTAAACTTAGCACACAACTTCTCATTAGTAGAACCAAAAATAATATCATCAACATATACTTGAACTAAAAGCAATTCACCTCTTATCTTTCTAAAGAATAGAGTTTTGTCAATTGTACCTCTTGTGAAGCCATTTTCAAGAAGAAATTTAGACAAAGTCTCATACCATGCTCTTGGTGCCTGCTTTAGTCCATAGAGTGCCTTGTCAAGTTTGTAGACATGATTTGGAAACTTTGGATCAACAAATCCAGGTGGCTGTTCTACATACACTTCTTCATCAAGTTTGCCATTTAGAAAAGCACTCTTAACATCCATCTGGTATACCTTGAATTTTGAATGAGCTGCAAATGCAAGAAACATTCTGATTGCTTCCAATCTTGCTACAGGTGCAAAGGTCTCATCATAATCAATGCCTTCTTCCTGAGAATATCCCTTGGCCACCAGTCTTGCTTTGTTTCTTACAATCATACCAGATTCATCTAGCTTGTTTCTGAAAACCCATCTTGCACCAACAATAGATCTATCTTTAGGTCTTGGTACCAGTTTCCAAACTTTGTTTCTCTCAAACTCATTTAACTCCTCCTGCATTGCAATTACCCAATCAGGATCCTGTAAGGCTTCTTCAACCTTCTTAGGTTCATTCTTTGAGAGAAAGCAACTATACAAGCATTCATTTTGAATTGATCTTCTAGTTCGAACACCACTATTTGGATCACCAATTATCAAATCTTCAGTATAATCCTTTGTCCATTTTCTAACAGGTGGTAGATTAACTCTGCTAGTCTCTCCCCCTAAGTTAGTGGTATCTCTTGTAGAAGAATTCTCTCTACCTTCAAAAACTCTCCTTTGATCAATAGAATCAGTAGATTCCATATTGCTGCTAGTTACTGATCTTTCCTCAGTAGACTCTGAAAGGTCAGTTCCTGATGGAGTAGACTCTGAAAGAATAGTCTGCTCCTGATGATCACTGTGTTCTCTCTGATTGATTTGCTCCCCCTCAACAGTAGCATTCCTTTGAGAAGCAATAGAAATTCCTTCTGGAGAACCTTCATCATCACTTGAGAGTATCTCAGAAATCTTCAGATTTTCAAATTCCAATTTGTCATGGCTTTCATCAGTTTGCAAAATTCCAAATTTCTTATCATCAAATGCAACATGAATTGATTCCATAACAATGTGAGTTCTGAGATTATAAACTTTGAAGGCCTTAGATGCTGAATATCCTAGAAAAATTGCTTCATCCGATTTGGCTTCAAATTTTCCAAGTTGTTCTGGATGAACTTTTAGGACATAGCATTTACATCCAAAGATGTGAAAATATTTCACACTTGGTTTCTTTCCTTTGATCATCTCATAGGGAGTCTTTCCATGACTATTTACCAAGGTACAGTTCTGAGTGAAACATGCAGTGTTAATAGCTTCTGCCCAAAAGTAGGTTGGAAGTTTTGCATCTGCAAGCATGGTTCTTGCTGCCTCTATGAGAGTCCTGTTCTTTCTTTCCACTACACCATTTTGTTGAGGTGTACCAGGTGCAGAAAACTGTTGAGTAATTCCATTGTCTGCACAAAATCCCTCCATTGTAGAATTCTTGAATTCTGTACCATTGTCACTCCTAAGTACTTTGACTTTGTACTCAGAGTTATTATGAATATTCTTGATGAGTTCAATGATTTTCTGAGGAGCTTCATCCTTCTTGTGTAGAAAGAACACCCATGTAAACCTTGTGAAATCATCCACCATAACTAGAGCATATCTTTTCTTGCTGATAGACATAATGTTTACTGGACCAAACAGATCAAGATGTAGCATGTGAAATGGTTCAGTAATTGAATTTTCAGTCTTGCTCTTGAAAGTGGTTCTTCTTTGCTTTCCAAACTGACATGCATCACAAAGTCCATCTTGCACAAAATTCGCCTAAGGTAGGCCTCTCACCAAATTGTATTTAACAAGTTGATTAAGCTTCTTGAAATTAAGATGTGAGAGCTTCTTGTGCCAATTCCAGCTTTCATCATTTGTTGCTTTGCTGTAGAGACATCTAACAATTTCTTTAGATGTATCACTTAAGCTGGCTTCATATATGTTACCATGCCTTTGACCAGTTAGAACAATGTCTCCATTCTGCATATTCAAGACTTTGCATCCTTCTCTGTCAAAGATTGATTTGTAACCTTTATCACCCAGTTGACTTATGCTTAAAAGAGTATGTTTCAAGCCTTCAACCAGTGCTACATTTTCTATGATGACATTCCCCAAAATAATTGAGCCATATCCCAGAGTTTCTACTTTGTTGCCATCTCCAAAAGATATTACTGGGCCAGCTTTCCTCTCAAACTTTGTAAGCAGGGACTTCTTTCCAGTCATGTGTCCAGAGCATCCACTGTCCAAGATAATTGAATGCTTCTTTCCTGTGCCCTGCAAACAAAAAGTAACTAGTTAGAATTTTTTAGGACCCAACTTTGATTGGATCCTTTCTTACTAGATTTAGAGACAACAGATTTTGAAGATTTTGGCTTTATTTTACCTGTTGCAGAGTCAACTTTAGACTCTGATCTCACAAACTGTTTGTGACTAGGAGTTTCAGATTTCAAAGAATAATAGTCATAATACAGTTCATGATATTCTCTACACATGTAAATGGAATGAAGTAAACTACCACAATGATAACAAGCTTTTTCTGGTTGGTATTGAATTTTCTGAGTCTTGGGGAATCTGGACTCAGTTTTCCAAGAAGGTTTTTGATTGCAGTCTAGGGCCAAATGATTATGATTTCCACACTTATAGCATTTTTTCCTAGGTGCATCAGGTACATTCTTGTAATTATTCTCTTTGTTAATACCTTCTTTTCCATTCCTATTTCTCTTGATCTTGCTAGACTCTGAAAGACCATCTAATCTCTGTTTCAACTGAGACTTAGACAGAAACCCTATGTTTACATTCTTAGGTTTCTCTAACACTTTCTCATCTGAATAACTATTGTTAATTCTCTTGTGTACAACAGGGGTACCTTTTGAATCAACAAATTTAACATGATTAGGTTCAGAAACAATTTTCTTACCTTCAGATTTAGATGTGTTAGCTTCTACCTTACTATCATTATTGACAATAGCTACTTTTTCTTCTTGTCTAGCCTTATCAAAACCTAAACCATTAACCTTACCACGAATTCCACTCTCAAAGATTTCTATTGTTTTCTTACTGGAATTGTTAATGGTCTTAATCACATCTCTCTCTTCTTCTAGTTCTTTTCTGACATAGTCATAAGCCTCAAGAATTACACTATAATCATGCTTAGCTTTATCAGAACTCAACTTGTATTCTTCCATTTGAATTAATTCAGATTCAAGAAAATTATTTCTATCAACTAATTTATCATTCTTAACCTTAAGTTCATCTCTTTCACAAGTAAGAATTCTAAAATTAGTCATAAGATTCTTAAACTCAGCATGGATAGATCTAATTTCATCAGAATTTAAGCTATCAAATGAATCAAGAGAGTGAAGTGATACCTTATCAGAGGATGGAGAAGTTTTCTTTGGAGATCCAGGTTTGTCTGAACTATTGGCCATCAATGCAATGTTGTCATAATCCAATTCATCTTCAGAGTCACTGGAATCAGCCCAATCCTTCTGTGTGACCATAAGTGCATTACCCTTTCCTGAATTCCTAGGCTTCTTACACTCACTAGCAAAGTGTCCAAGCTCGCTGCAGTTAAAGCACTTGATCTTGGCCTTATCAAGCTTGACAATTGTACTTTTGCTCTTGTCACTCTTCTTCTCCTCCTTCTTTTGAAAAGGTCCTTTGCTAAATCTTCTCCTGTTGAATCTGCCTTTCTTGAAGGCTTTAGCAAACATAGCAAAGAGTTCTTGCATCTCAGATTCAGAATCATTGTTGTCAGAGTCCATATCAGTAGTCTCTGAATCAGAACTTTCTTTGCTTTTCTTCTTCCTCGAATTCTTTACAGCAATCTCTTCATGCTGTTCTTCAGGAAGCTTCTTTACTTCAGATTGAGCAGTAAGTGCAATAGTCTTCATCTTTCCTTCACTCCTGCTCTTCTTCTGCTGCTTGTCAAGTTCATAAGCTCTCAATTTTCCATAGACTGCCTCTAATGAAATCTCATCCAGATCATTAGCTTCCTCAATCGCAGATATCTTCTCATTGTAGAAATCAGGCAAAGCTTTCATGAACTTTGTATTCATATCCTCCAAGTCGTAATATTTACCATGCATGGCCATCTCATTGATGAGTTTTGTAAACCTATCAAAGGTATCAGTAAGTGACTCACCAGACTTGGATTCAAAGTACTCATACTGTTGTATAAGTAATGTCCTCATATTCTTCCTGACAGGCTTAGTTCCTTCACAGTGAACCTTAAGATTGTCCCATATATCCTTAGCAGTTTTACAAGAGAGAACATAATTAGTGAGAACAGAATCAAGACTATTGAATAATATGTTTCTCACTTTAGCATCTTTAAGAACACTCTCCTTGTCCTTATCTGACCATTCAGATTTTGGCTTCTCTGTTGTATGTTCTGGAACAACCTTACCATCAACAGTTGCTTGTCCAACGACCTTTGTTGGAACAAAAGGTCCATCTCTGATTCTGTCAAGATAATCAGGATCTGTTGCTTCCAGATGATGCAACATCTTTACTTCCCAGAGAGTATATTCGTTTCTCTTGAGCATAGGAATCTTAGTATTCCCATCCTTGTAACCAGACATGATTGCAGATCTTTATGATTATTCGAAATCAACCCGCTCTGATACCAATTGTTAACTCGAATAACTTGTAGAAGGGGGGGGGGGGTTGAATACAAGTTATATAATCGTGTCTGATTTTTGCTTGATTATATGAACAAGAATAAAGGAATGAATCAAACTCTTGTTTGTATTAATAAGATCAAATACAAACTCTACCAAAGGTGTACAATACCTTTAGCAGCTGCTGACAATACAAATATCTCTCTGTTTGTTTCGAACTCTCGAATACAAACCTTATACAGAGCTACGCACACGAACTCACAATTTCGTCTTATGCCTCACGAGCTACACTCTTTACAATAATATTGAGAGAGTATTTATAATGCTACCTATCAACTAATAACAGAAAGATATAATCTATACATGACAATGTTCTGCCTTCTAGTCGATAGTTTCCTTCAATAGAAAACTCTTTCCTTCATAATATCTTCTTGCTTGTTCTTCAAACAACGATCCTGTTTTATAGCACTTGCCAGTTTCTGTAGCATCCATAATGACATCATCAGTAACACGACTGATATCAGGATCTGCACACTGCATCAGTATCTGATCAACCATCAGTATTGGACACGTCATCAGGATTTGCTCTCTGTTCCTGACATGTAGTCTCCGATACACTGTTCATTCCTGATTAAACTATACAGATAACTGTTTTACACATAAAACCTATATACAGTGCTAAATCCTTTATAAGATCAGGATTACAAGAAGTATAATGTGTAAATTCTATTCTTAACATCACAACTTATGAATTATTCCTAACAGGTATCCTGGCGATAAAAGGTTAAAAGACGGTGGATTTCTGGCTCAGATGGACTGGCTACGAGGAAAAGGAATTATCATAAAGATGTTCTCAGTGATATATTCTTAAAGCTGAAACCCCGGTTGGAATTGTTATATATTTTGTTAACCAAAAGGAGCCCGGTTTTAGATCCTGAAGAGACCGTAGCTTATATCTGGACGAGCAATGAAGAAATAAGAATTATCACGAAAATATGGAAATTGATATTTTCTTATAGCTGGAATCCCGGTTGGAATTGATATATTTTCTGTTAAGCAAAAGGAGTCTGGTTCCAGACGGCCAGAAACCGCAGCTTAGACAATAAAGATTTATTTATATTATTAAATAATTTTATTAATTTAGAAAATTATATTTATAAATATCTAATAATATTAGATATTTATTTTTATAATTTCTGAATTAAATTAATTATTTATTAATTAAAGATTATAAGTTATGCGGGTTAAAAAAACATTTCTACGGAGCCCGTTCAAAAGTAAAGGCCACGTGAATGATTACCAAGCAAAAGAATATTAATCTGGATGGAGTGGTTAGTGCAAATGAATTGTTTGCATAAATCAAAAGTGAAGCAACGTACTGCACAAAAAGACTGCAGCTTAGGACTTAAGGATTTATTTATATTAATAAATATTTTATTTATTTGGAAATTTATATTTATAAATATCTAATAATATTAGATATTTATTTTTATAATTTCTCAATTAAAATAATTATTTATTAATTAAAGATTATAAGCTGTGCGGGGTAAAAAGCATTTCTACGGAGCTGCGTATTAAAATTCAACGACCGCCAATTGTGGAGAAGAATTGCAAATTGGCTGGAAAGCTTGTTACATTTGTCTCTGGAGTGGTTAGTTAGGCAGCAGCCGGTAGACTTGTAAATTAAAACAGCTGACTTTGTATAGGTGGTGTGCTGGATATGCTATAAATATAAGTGTAGGAAATCAAATGAAGGGAGATTACGGAAGGAAGAATTGATTCAATTATTCTCTCAAAAAAAATCCTCCTGTATTCTAAATTCAGCAGCTTCTTTTTATAAACAGATCATTTTATACATTTTAATTCTCTGTAATTTTATTATATGTTATATACTTAAAATTTTCTGCAAATCGTTTAATTTATATACTTCGAATTTCTGTAATTTTATTTTATTTTATACATTTTAAATTTTTGTAAAATTAGTATAAATTTATATTTTGGTTGAAGAATTAAGGGAATTATTAGTTGGCTTTTTATTTGTTGGAAGGAACCGAATTAATCAGCAACAGGAGGAGGACCTTGAAATTTATCAACAAAGCACAGCATGTGACAATTTCAAACACGAGGGAATCATCTGATTCATTACTGGCGCGTGGACGTCACGCGCTGATGGGGAGAGTGGGCGCGTGGCATGCACGCGCGGGCCAGGTGAGGGACAATGATTTTTCCGACAATTTTCTGTAGCTTGCAGGAGGTAATTTCAATCACTTAGCTTTTGTTCCTTTTTACTTTATCAAGCCGTGCCTTTTCTTTTACTGTATTAATTTGTTTCGTTATTTTGTTAACTCGCTGAGTGCTCCTTTATTATTAGCTCCTTTATTTTATTAAATTTTATTAGGTTCTATTTCTTTTATTTTTATTTTTAATTTCTCGTAATTTCTTAATTAAATTATAAAATTTTCTACCATGATTTTATTTAATTCCATAAAGGTGCCTAGTTTAATTATGAACTAAACACTTTCATGGGGTTCTAATGTAGTGATTTGTTAATTCTCATGTTGACTTGATAGATAATTTGTGTTTACAATTTCTTCTTAAGATTGCCTGGTATGGTTGTTTTAATTGAATATAGATGAGTAGCTAACATCTATTGTGCCTAATCTCTAATGATTGCGAAAGTGGATTTAGAGATTAAGGGTTGCCATGCTAGCATAGGTATGACGGCTTCTCCGCATTTTGGAGTATAGATTCGAACGAACATTATTCCTCTATGTAGTTAATTGCGGAACTTATGATTAAATCGATTGTATCACCCATTCACATAGACATATAGTGTTTTGGATATAATTGATGCCCTTATAACTTCTATCTCTTTTGTGGATGTTTATTTGGAATAGTGTGAGTTAATTGAAAGATGTCTCATATTAGTGTCGTGTTCCCGCTAGCATTCTTAACAATTATAACACATTAATTCTTGATAGTTAATAGAGCTAAAACATTCATGAAATTAGGACCCCATGCCTCTATCATATTATTTTAAACAAATTAGCCGTTATTTCATTAGTTAATTGTTATCTGCAAATAAACCATTTTAGTTCGTTCATGCTTCTATAATTAACCAAACATTGTTGAATAGACATATTTACTAAAATAACCGAGTCTTCGTGGGAACGATCCTTATTTCCCTATATTGCTTTTGGACTGCGTATACTTGCGTAGAGAAAATAGCGAACAAGTTTTTGGCGCCGCTGCCGGGGACTCGGTGTTATTTTTGTTTATGTGTTTTACTACAATAGAAGTTAATTTGTTTGACTTGAACATTTTATCTTATATTTTTGTGAAGTGATTATTTGTGTACAGATACTTGGATTTTTATGCTAACACGTTCTAAAGCATTAAAAGCCAAACAAGTACTTGAACTAGCAAATACTCACAAGATGGACGGAGAAGGCGAAGTAGTTGCACCTGCAATAGCAAGGGCTTTAATGGACTACTCGCAACCGAAGATTGATGACATTCAGTCAAGTATCATTCGTCCAGCAATTGCGGCTCCTACATTTGAAATTAAATCTAGCACTATTCAGATGGTGCAGAATCAAGTACAGTACGGAGGAACTGCAACGGAAGATCCTAACCTACACATCAGGAACTTCATAGAAATATGAGACACATTCAGATTCAACAATGTGTCAGATGATGCTGTGAAGTTGAGACTCTTCCCATTTTCATTAAGAGACAAGGCCAAGGGTTGGTTACACTCTCTGCCACCGGGATCTATCACCACTTGGGCTGATCTAGCTCAAAAGTTTCTTTGCAAATTCTTCCCCATGGCAAAGACTGCAGCTATAAGGAATGCTATCACGCAATTTTCTCAACAGTCTGGTGAATCTTTATGTGAAGCGTGGGAAAGATACAAGGAAATGCTTCGGCAATGCCCTCATCATGGCATGCCAAATTGGATGATCATAAATTGTTTCTATAATGGGCTAGGAATGCAATCAAGGCCAATGGTAGATGCAGCTTCAGGGGGAGCATTATGGGCTAAAAGTTATGAGGAGGCCTACGATCTTATCGAGATGATGGCAGCTAATGAATATCAAAACCCAACTCAGAGAATGCCACAACAGAAGGCAACAGGTATTTTTAATGTTGACAAAGCCACTTCCTTAGCAGCTCAGCTAGAGGCTTTGAACTTGAAAGTAGACTCGTTGACAGCTCAAGGATTTCGTCAAGTTGCTAGTGTTTGTGAGTTGTGTGCGGGCGCACATGAATCAAACCAATGTGCCATCTCAAACCAGTCAGTTCAATTCGTAAGCAATTTCCAAAGACAGCAACAGCCAGCTCCAAATTCCTACCATCCGAACAACCGAAATCATCCAAATTTCAGTTGGAGCAATAATCATGGAGGAGCACAACAATCACATCAGCCCTACCAACAATCTAATCATCAGCCATTTGGAGCTAAGCAGTATAATCCATCTGGATTCCAGCAACAACAGGGGCAACATTTTCAACAACCATATGCTCCTAGACAATTTCAGCCCCCAGGATTTCAACAACAACAATCTTATGGAAATTCTGGACAATCGTCGAATGAAAAGACTGAATTAGAGGAGTTGAGGTTGGGCCAAAAAAGCCAAGCGGCTTCCATTAAAAATCTGGAAACTCAATTGAGTCAACTCGCTAGTTTCATGATGAACCGACCACAAGGAACACTCCCCAGTGACACTGAACTTAATCCTGGGAGAAAGGATAATCACGAGCACATCAAAGCAATTACCCTCAGATCAGGGAGAATCACGGAGGATGCTGAGCTAAAAGATACAGAAAAAATTCTGCCAGACAAAGGAACCGAAAAAGCAGATTTGGGAGACACAAAGAACATGGGCAATATATCAGAATCAAAGGAGGAGATTAAAGAAAATGTGCCAACTCCTAAACAAGCTGTCCTCGAGCAAAAAGAAGTAAAAGAGCAAGTCTACCCACCTCCACCATTTCCTCGACGAGTGCAAAAACAGAAATTAGACAAGCAGTTTGGCAAATTTCTTGAAGTCTTTAAAAAATTACATATCAACATTCCATTTGCTGAAGCTCTCGAACAAATGCCTAGCTATGCCAAATTCATGAAAGGCATTCTCTCGAGGAAATTAAAACTTGAAGACTTAGAGACCGTTGCTTTGACGGAAGAATGTAGTGCGGTATTGCAGCAAAAGTTGCCGCCTAAGCTGAAAGATCCAGGGAGTTTTACAATACCATGCACCATTGGGAGATTATCTTTCGACAAATGTTTATGTGATCTGGGAGCAAGTATCAATCTTATGCCATACTCGGTTTTCTTGCAGCTTGGACTTCCTGAACCAAAACTGACAAGTATGTCCCTTCAGTTGGCTGATCGATCTATCACCTATCCTAGGGGAGTTGTTGAAGATGTGTTGGTGAAAGTAGACAAACTCATCTTTCCTGCTGATTTTGTCATTCTTGATTTTGAAGAGGACAAGAAGATTCCTATCATTCTTGGTAGGCCATTTTTAGCAACAGGACAAACATTGATTGATGTCCAAAAGGGGGAACTGACAATGAAGGTGCACGATCAAATTGTCACCTTCAATGTTTTCACAGCTATGAAATTCCCAACAGAAGAAGAGCAGTGTCTGAAGATAGACTTGATTGAGTCTACGGTGCAAGAAAAGTTAGGGCACATGCTCATGAATGATACTTTGGAAAAGGCCCTCAGTGGGGAGTATTCATTGGATGAAGATGAAATTGATGAACAATTGCAATATCTGGATGCTTTGCCGTGGCAAAGAAAATTTGAAAGACCAGTTGAATCGTTGGGACTGCCAGAATTAAAAGGACCACATCAGCAATTAAAGCCGTCTATCGAAGAAGCTCCAACTCTAGAGCTAAAGCCACTACCGGATCACTTACGGTATGCTTCCCTTGGTGAAAAATCCACTTTACCTGTGATTATTGCCGCTAACCTTTCAGACTCCGAGGAAGACAAGCTCTTGAGAGTTCTTCCAGAATTCAAATCAGCCATTGGTTGGTCTGTTGCGGATCTAAAAGGAATCAGTCCCGCATATTGTCAACATAAAATTCCATTGGAAGAAGGGAGTAAACCAACAGTAGAACACCAAAGGCGGTTAAATCCTATCATGAAAGAAGTGGTAAAGAAAGAAATTCTCAAGTGGCTAGATGCTGGTATCATCTATCCCATTTCAGATAGTTCATGGGTAAGTCCAGTGCAATGTGTGCCTAAGAAAGGAGGCATGACAGTAGTTGCCAATGAAAAGAACGAGCTCATTCCGACTCGTACAGTTACAGGGTGGAGAATTTGCATGGACTACAGAAAGCTGAATAAAGCTACAAGGAATGATCACTTTCCCCTTCCATTCATTGATCAAATGCTAGACAGGTTGGCTGGGCATGAATTCTATTGCTTGCTGGATGGTTATTCAGGATATAATCAGATTGGTATTACTCCAGAAGATCAGGAGAAGACCACTTTCACATGTCCTTTTGGCACTTTTGCGTTCCGACGCGTTCCTTTCGGACTCTGTGGTGCACCTGCTACTTTTCAGAGGTGTATGATGGCAATTTTTTCAGATATGATTGGTATCAATGTGGAAGTGTTCATGGATGATTTCTCAGTCTTTGGGAAATCATATGATGAATGCCTCAGAAATCTAGGCATGGTGCTGAAACGATGTGTTGAGACTAATCTAGTACTCAACTGGGAAAAATGTCACTTCATGGTAAAGGAAGGCATCATTCTTGGGCACAAGGTATCTGGTAAGGGGCTGGAAGTGGATAAGGCTAAGTTGGAGACGATTGGAAATCTCCCTCCACCAATTTTAGTTAAAGGAATTCGCAGTTTTCTTGGTCATGCGGGTTTTTATCGGCGATTCATCCAAGATTTTTTGAAAATATCTAAACCTTTGTGCAATCTGTTAGAAAAGGATATTCCTTTTAAATTTGGTGAAGATTGTTTGGAGGCATTCAAGCTCTTAAAGAAGAAATTGACAACTGCGCCCATTATCACTGCACCTGATTGGAGTGAACCTTTTGAATTAATGTGTGATGCAAGTGACTATGCAGTGGGAGCTGTTCTTGGTCAACGGAAGAATAAGGTGTTTCACGTGATTTACTATGCTAGCAGAACTCTCAATGATGCACAGCTGAATTACACTACTACAGAAAAGGAACTCTTAGCTATTGTTTATAGCTTCGAGAAATTCAGATCGTATTTGCTCGGAACTAAAGTAGTGGTATTTACAGATCATGCAGCCATTCGATACCTAATGTCGAAGAAAGATGCTAAGCCACGGTTGATTCGTTGGGTTCTGTTGCTTCAAGAATTCGACTTAGAAATCAAGGATAGAAAGGGTACTGAGAACCAGGTGGCTGATCACTTGTCTCGGTTAGAGGAACACGGTTACTCAGCGGATAAAACTCTCATCAACGAATTTTTTCCTGACGAGCAACTTTTTGGGGTGCAAAATGAAGAGCCATGGTTTGCAGACATTGTGAACTATCTTGTAAGCAATGTCATCCCGTCGGAATTTTCTTATGCTCAAAGAAAGAAGTTTCTTCATGATGTAAAATGGTACCGATGGGATGAACCCTTCTTATTCAGACAGGGAGCTGATCAGGTGATTCGGAGGTGCATTCCGTTTAGTGAGGTTGAAGGTATTTTGCATGACTACCATTCTACCACTTACGGAGGTCATTATGCTGGAGAGAAGACAGCCACTCGAGTACTTCAGGCTGGGTTTTATTGGCCAACATTGTTTAAAGATGCGCATCAGTTTGTGTTGAGATGCGATAGATGTCAAAGAATTGGTAATATCTCTAGGAGGAATGAGATGCCTCTGAATATGCTGTTGGAAGTGGAGATTTTCGATGTGTGGGGGATCGATTTCATGGGTCCTTTTGTTTCTTCATGCAATAATCAGTACTTCTTGCTAGCGGTGGACTATGTTTCTAAATGGGTCGAGGTGAAGGCTTTACCGACCAATGACGCTAAAGTGGTGCTAAATTTTCTGAATAAGCAAGTTTTCACACGTTTCGGAACTCCAAGGGTAATTATCAGTGACGAAGGATCACACTTCTGCAACCGCAAGTTTACAGCATTGATGGCAAGGTACAACATAAATCATCGAATTGGTACGGCCTATCACCCTCAAACTAATGGCCAAGCAGAGGTTTCCAACAGAGAGATAAAACGGATCCTAGAGAAGGTCGTGAATCCTTCAAGGAAGGACTGGTCACTAAAACTTGATGAAGCTGTTTGGGCTTATAGAACAGCTTACAAAACACCTTTGGACACGTCACCTTTTCAGCTAGTATATGGCAAGGCTTGCCATCTGCCTGCCGAACTAGAACACAAAGCTTATTGGGCGCTAAAGAAGTTGAACTTTGACTTAGCAGCAGCAGGTGAGAAAAGAATGCTTCAGATTAATGAACTGGATGAGTTTCGGCTACAGGCTTATGAAAATCACAAGTTATACAAGGAAAAGGTCAAGAGATGGCATGACAGACGTTTGGTGCAAAAGTCTTTTGTACCAGGGCAGTTAGTTTTGCTTTTCAACTCTCGTCTCAGACTTTTTCCAGGGAAACTTAAGTCAAGGTGGTCAGGACCATTCACGGTTAAAACGGTGTTTCCACATGGTGCAGTTGAAATTTTTGATAAAACACCGAAAACAGCTTTCAAAGTAAATGGACAGAGGTTGAAGCCATATTTTGGTGAACATGTGAATCGCAAAGCAGAAACCGCAGTTCTTGGTACTACCGATTAAAGTGTGAAAGTGAAGTCAAGCTAGCGACAATAAACAAGCGCTTCGTGGGAGGCAACCCATGTGTTTCGGTGTTTTCAGGTATGTTCTCTACTATCCCTTGTATTTACTTCCATTCAATGCGGACATTGAATATTATAAGTTTGGGGGTGGTTTGGGGGATAAGTAGTATGTATATGTGTTAGTAGTTTTTGTGAGTCATTGTGTTCATGTAGGATATCATGTTTTGCATATTAGTAGTAATTCATGCATATTTGTTCGTATTATCTATGTTGTTTCATTTAGGACATTCTGTTATTGTTTGTTTGTTTTACCATGTGAGTCATATTAGTTGCATTTTCATGGCATGCATTTTTTATGATCCCTTAGGACGAGCTGATTCTGATTGATAGGTGGATGTTGATTTGGGTGTGATGATGATGAGTAGAGGGCTGATTTATAGTTCCTAAGGAATTGACTTGCATGTTATGGGAACAAAATTTTTACACAGTCTCATTGGGGTGCTTTTGGGCTAGGTTAGGGTCATGCCTGTTAGATGTTTTGAGATTTAATCACTTGTTTATTCTTAAAATTTTCGTTATTCCCTTGATAGCGTAGGAACACTAAAATCTAAGTTTGGGGGAAAACAGGGATTTCATGCTAAGTGGTAATAATTGTCAATAAAGGCTAGGCGTCAAATGGCTAGTAGCCGGCTCATATTTATATGAGTAGTCTAGGGTTGGAAATGAGAAAGGCTCATTCCAGATTGAAAAAAAAAAAGAAGAAAAGAAAAAAAAAGAGTTAGAAGTCCAATTGATTATATGCAAAATTAACCAGAGTGAGCTTTTTAATACTCGAGTAATTAAGTCCGAGGGGACTTAGTCCTAGTAACCTAAAGCCCTTGTGGTTTGGGATTGCTGACCTAACACTCGCTACATGGGTATTATTGTATAAGCCTTTTGGGGTCTCATTCATTGCACGGTTAAATAAGCATGCGTATTGTATATGTAGTGTCGTAGTATAGTAATAAAGCATGAGTTTCTGTCTACCTTGGATAAGGGTGGAGGTGTTCCTAGGTTATGAAGTGTCTACAGTTTATTCTAGTTATAAACCTGTGATTGTCTTGACGGAAAGCATGTATGGTTTTTGACCTAGTTTTGGGAGTATTTTCGATGAGCATTGCACACACGCACGTTTATGTTCATGTATTTGTTAGTATACGGGGACTTAGTCGAGCTCTGCTTGGAATTGTTGCATTCTTTGGAGATATTTGCTTTTTAGTTGATTTTGGTGAGTTTGAAGGGGATCGTTGCATTTTTCATATTAGTTGCATTCATGCATTGTTAGTTGCATTTGATAAATGGATTTTGTGGGTACATTCGCTATAGGCCCTCACGAGACCTAACTCGTCCACTAGGGCTGCCTAGGGGTTTAAAGGGCTTGTTGCATATGCTAAGTGCAACCGTGATCACCTACGGAAGTGGTGCTAGTTAGTTAATATATATTGTTATGCTTGAGGACAAGCATCAGTTTAAGTTTGGGGGTGTGATAAGTGGATTTTATATCCACTTATTATGCACGAATTGAGCCTAGATTGGTGATTTATCCTTAAGTATGTGGTGTCTTTTAATTCGTTTTTGTTCTTTCGGTATTTGTTGTGTAGAACTCGAAATTTCAGGTATCCTGGCGATAAAAGGTTAAAAGATGGTGGATTTCTTGCTCAGATGGACTGGCTACGAGGAAAAGGAATTATCATAAAGATGTTCTGAGTGATATATTCTTAAAGCTGAAACCCCGGTTGGAATTGTTATATTTTTCGTTAACCAAAAGGAGCCCGGTTTTAGATCCTGAAGAGACCGTAGCTTATATCTGGACGAGCAATGAAGAAATAAGAATTATCACGAAAATATGGAAAGTGATATTTTCTTATAGCTGGAACCCCGGTTGGAATTGATATATTTTCTGTTAAGCAAAAGGAGTCCGGTTCCAGACGGCCAGAAACCGCAGCTTAGACAATAAAGATTTATTTATATTATTAAATAATTTTATTAATTTAGAAAATTATATTTATAAATATCTAATAATATTAGATATTTATTTTTATAATTTCTGAATTAAATTAATTATTTATTAATTAAAGATTATAAGTTATGCGGGTTAAAAAAAACATTTCTACGGAGCCCGTTCAAAAGTAAAGGCCACGTGAATGATTACCAAGCAAAAGAATATTAATCTGGATGGAGTGGTTAGTGCAAATGAATTGTTTGCATAAATCAAAAGTGAAGCAACGTACTGCACAAGCTGTCGGCTCTGACCCTCAAAAGACTGCAGCTTAGGACTTAAGGATTTATTTATATTAATAAATATTTTATTTATCTGGAAAATTATATTTATAAATATCTAATAATATTAGATATTTATTTTTATAATTTCTCGATTAAAATAATTATTTATTAATTAAAGATTATAAGCTGTGCGGTGTAAAAAGCATTTCTACGGAGCTGCGTATTAAAATTCAACGACCGCCAGTTGTGGAGAAGAATTGCAAATTGGCTGGAAAGCTTGTTACATTTGTCTCTGGAGTGGTTAGTTAGGCAGCAGCCGGTAGACTTGTAAATTAAAACAGCTGACTTTGTATAGGTGGTGTGCTGGATATGCTATAAATATAAGTGTAGGAAATCAAATGAAGGGAGATTACGGAAGGAAGAATTGATTCAATTATTCTCTCAAAAAAAATCCTCCTGTATTCTAAATTCAACAGCTTCTTTTTATAAACAGATCATTTTATACATTTTAATTCTCTGTAATTTTATTATATGTTATATACTTAAAATTTTCTGCAAATCGTTTAATTTATATACTTCGAATTTCTGTAATTTTATTTTATTTTATACATTTTAAATTTTTGTAAAATTAGTATAAATTTATATTTTGGTTGAAGAATTAAGGGAATTATTAGTTGGCTTTTTATTTGTTGGAAGGAACCGAATTAATCAGCAACAGGAGGAGGACCTTGAAATTTATCAACAAAGCACAGCAGGTGACAATTTCAAACACGAGGGAATCATCTGATTCATTACTGGCGCGTGGACGTCACGCGCTGATGGGGAGAGTGGGCGCGTGGCACGCACGCGCGGGCCAGGTGAGGGACAATGATTTTTCCGACAATTTCCTGTAGCTTGCAGGAGGTAATTTCAATCACTTAGCTTTTGTTCCTTTTTACTTTATCAAGCCGTGCCTTTTCTTTTACTGTATTAATTTGTTTCGTTATTTTGTTAACTCGCTGAGTGCTCCTTTATTATTAGCTCCTTTATTTTATTAAATTTTATTAGGTTCTATTTCTTTTATTTTTATTTTTAATTTCTCGTAATTTCTTAATTAAATTATAAAATTTTCTACCATGATTTTATTTAATTCCATAAAGGTGCCTAGTTTAATTATGAACTAAACACTTTCATGGGGTTCTAATGTAGTGATTTGTTAATTCTCATGTTGACTTGATAGATAATTTGTGTTTACAATTTCTTCTTAAGATTGCCTGGTATGGTTGTTTTAATTGAATATAGATGAGTAGCTAACATCTATTGTGCCTAATCTCTAATGATTGCGAAAGTGGATTTAGAGATTAAGGGTTGCCATGCTAGCATAGGTATGACGGCTTCTCCGCATTTTGGAGTATAGATTCGAATGAACATTATTCCCCTATGTAGTTAATTGCGGAACTTGTGATTAAATCGATTGTATCACCCATTCACATAGACATATAGTGTTTTGGATATAATTGATGCCCTTATAACTTCTATCTCTTTTGTGGATGTTTATTTGGAATAGTGTGAGTTAATTGAAAGATGACTCATATTAGTGTCGTGTTCCCGCTAGCATTCTTAACAATTATAACACATTAATTCTTGATAGTTAATAGAGCTAAAACATTCATGAAATTAGGACCCCATGCCTCTATCATATTATTTTAAACAAATTAGCCGTTATTTCATTAGTTAATTGTTATCTGCAAATAAACCATTTTAGTTCGTTCATGCTTCTATAATTAACCAAACATTGTTGAATAGACATATTTACTAAAATAACCGAGTCTTCGTGGGAACGATCCTTATTTCCCTATATTGCTTTTGGACTGCGTATACTTGCGTAGAGAAAATAGCGAACACTTGCTCTCTAAGCTATACTTCCCAAGTATACTTCTCTAGCAACATTCACCAAACCCTTGTTCCCTAGCCAATATGCCCAGCAACTAATCCTTACCAATCCTGCTGACAAATGGCTTGCTGTTTGCTGTGCTGAACCAACTCTCTAAGCAATACTTCTAAAGTATCCTTCTCTAGTCTAGTTCGACCCACCCAAAACTTTAAGCCAAACTTGTACAGCAAATATTCAATACAAATTGAACAATACAATGTTTGAATCAACACAACTCAACCTAATGAACTCTCTAAGATATAGCACGTATATGATATATTAAGAGCTCGAGAGAATCGAATGGATATAGCAATGAAAAACTGAGTTGTGTATTCTTTGTGTGCTTCTCTGATTGATTAAACACGAATTGAGCACAAGAGCAACCTTATAAAGCTTCACAACCAACGTTCTATAATCAATCAATCAATTTCAAACGTTTAGAAATCAATTTCTAACGTTCAATTGGTTAGAGAGATTTTGCAACGTTCTTGTGACCGTTTGACAGAAGGTTTGGAAGAGATGAATCGTAGAAAACATAACCCTTCTGTTTGTATAGATAGAAAACGTGTATAGGAGATTTTGTAGAAAGAAATCTTTTAAATAAGGAAACTCCCATAAGTTTTATAAAATGTTTTAAAGAAAGATATTTGAAAAGATTTGAGCTCTAGAATATATTGTATACATATTATATAATAAAGAATCCTTACAATATATTTCCTGAATAAAATCCATGAGAATCAATCTTGATCTTTATCTTCAGGATTTCTGGCAGTTTGCAAATGGCTTGCTATTTGTGTCTGTCTGTTGGAAATGGCTTGCTGTTTGTGAACTGACTGTATGCAATTGGCTTGCCAGACTGTCTCTGTTGAAGCACCAAATGGCTTGTTGTTTGTATATCCTGTTAAACAACTAGTAAGCATATACCCTGCAAAACCATGTTAGTACAATACAAACATAACACAATATTTTATATCAAACTATAAGCAAATAGCTTGCTGATTGTGATCATCAAAACCATAGGACTATCAAAAGATTCATAGTTCGTCTCTTTGAAGAGATGACTTTTCTCATCACTTTAGACATGGTTGGAGTAGATCCAAATAATATCCAGAATCTTCTCTTAAAACATCCATATGTTGGATACAATCACCCTCTAACCTCCTCAAAACTTGAGGATGAAGAATTTGGACGAGAGTCTGAGGTTGATCTTGATGGAGATGCTATACATTCTAGTCAGCTACTCTCATTCAAGTCGCCCAGACAAGGAATCCAGAAGTAATCATCAAAGTGACTCTTGAGATGCTCCTTGTCCTGAAGTAGATCTTTGAAGACTAAAAACAACAACAACTTTAGACAAGAATAGGGTTATTAGTAGAAGTTAGACAAAAAGATATTTGTATTTCATTTCCATGTATGTACTGCTTTCAATTAATGAAAATACAATTTCTTATTATCTACTTGTCTGTTGTTCCCTATTTATCGAATGATCTGACTAATGGTCTAAATTATCAGTATGCACATATTAAAACTTGCTGGCATAGACTTAACACATCTTAGAATTAGATTACTACACAAAGTAAACGTCATGATCTGATACAATTTTCACAATCCTGATACTGACACAATACTGATGACGTCAGCATCCTGATAACAATTCTAATCCTGATGATTGTTAACAAGTCTATCATACTGAAATTTATCAAGGCAAAGTGTTATAACTAAAGCATTTAACAATCAAATATAGATCCTGACAAGAATATCAAGTCTATAAGCTGAAAACAACATACCTTGCTACTTTTGCAGATGTTAAAGATCTAGAAATTTAACATTCCTAACTCACTTACTAACCTACTGAATGTAGACTCATCAAGTGGTTTAATTAGAATATCTGCAAGCTGTTTGTCAGTAGAAACAAAGTGAAGTTCTCTAATAAAATGATACCTGACATCAATGTGCTTAGTCCTTGAATGTTGAACTGGATTTTCTGCAATTTTTATAGCACTAGTATTATCACAAAACATAGGAATATTACTAAGTGTCATACCATAATCCATCAACTGATTTCTTATCCAAAGGAGCTGTGCACAATAACTGCCGGCTGCTATGTACTCAGCTTCTGCAGTTGAGGTTGAGACAGATTGTTGCTTCTTGCTTGCCCAAGAAATCAATCTGTTTCCCAAGAATTGACATGTACCTGTAGTGATTTTCCTGTCTATTTTACACCCTGCATAATCAGAGTCTGAATAGCCAATTAGGGAGAAATCAGATTCTCTAGGATACCACAAACCAAGATTTGGAGTTCCTTTGAGATATCTAAAAATTCTCTTCACAGCAATTAAATGAGATTCCTTAGGATCACTTTGGAATCTAGCACACAAATAGGTAGAAAACATTATATCTGGTCTACTTATATTTAAATATAACAATGAGCCTATCATGCCTCTATAACTAGTGTTATCCACACTCTTTCCCTTAGGATCAGAGTCTAGTTTAGTGGCTGTTGCCATGGGTGTTTTTGCAACTGCACAGTCTTGAAATTCAAACCTTTTTAAAAGATCTTTGATATACTTTGACTGATTAACGAAAATACCAGTCTCAGTCTGTCTGACAAGCAATCCTAAGAAATAATTTAGTTCACCCATCATGCTCATCTGATACTTAGACTGCATAAGCTTAATAAACTTAGCACACAACTTTTCATTAGCAGAACCAAATATGATATCATCAACATAAACTTGAACTAAAAGCAATTCACCTTCTATCTTTCCAAAGAATAGAGTTTTGTCAATTGTACCTCTTGTGAAGCCATTTTCAAGAAGAAATTTAGACAACGTCTCATACCATGCTCTTTGTGCCTGCTTTAGTCCATAAAGTGCCTTGTCAAGTTTGTAGACATGATTTGGAAACTTTGAATCAACAAATCCAGGTGGTTGCTCCACATATACTTCCTCATCAAGCTTGCCATTTAGAAAAACACTTTTTACATCCATCTGTTATACCTTGAACTTTGAATGAGCTGCAAATGCAAGAAACATCCTGATTGCTTCCAATCTTGCTATAGGTGCAAAGGTTTCATCATAATCAATGTCTTCTTCTTGAGAATAACCCTTGGCCACCAGTCTTGCTTTATTTTTTACAATCATACCAGATTCATCTAGCTTGTTTCTGAAAACCCATTTTGCACCAACAATAGATCTATCTTTAGGTCTTGGTACCAGTTTCCAGACTTTGTTTCTCTCAAACTCATTTAATTCATCCTGCATTGCAATTACCCAATTAGGATCCTGTAAGGCTTCTTCAACCTTCTTAGGTTCATTCTTTGAGAGAAAGCAACTATACAAGCATTCATTTTGAATTGATCTTCTAGTTCGAACACCACTATTTGGATCACCAATAATCAAATCTTCAGTATGATCCTTTGTCCATTTTCTAACAGGTGGTAGATTGACTCTGCTAGTCTCTCCCCCTAAGTTAGTGGTTTCTCTTATAGAAGAACTCTCTCTGCCTTCAAAAACTTCCTTTTGATCAATAGAATCAGTAGATTCCATATTGCTGCTAGTTACTGATCTTTCCTCAGTAGACTCTGAAGGATCAGTTCCTGATGTAGTAGACTCTGAATAGCTAGTCTGCTCCTGATGATTACTGTGTCCTCCTTGATTTATTTGCTCCCCCTCAATAGTAGCACTTATTTGAGAAGCAATAGAAATTCCTTCTGGAGAACCTTCATCATCACTGGATAGTATCTCAGAATTCTTCAGATTTTCAAATTCCAATTTGTCATGGCTTTCATCAGTTTGCAGAATTCCAAATTTCTTGTCATCAAATGTAACATGAATTTATTCCATAACAATGTGAGTTCTGAGATTATAAACTTTGAAGGCCTTTGATGCTGAATATCCTAGAAAGATTGCTTCATCCGATTTGGCTTCAAATTTTCCAAGTTGTTCTGGATGAACTTTTAGGACATAGCATTTGCATCCAAAGATGTGAAAGTATTTCACACTTGGTTTCTTTCCTTTGATCATCTCATAGGGAGTTTTTCCATGACTATTTACCAAGGTACAGTTTTGAGTGAAACATGCAGTGTTAATAGCTTCTGCCCAAAAATAGGTTGGAAGTTTTGCATCTGCAAGCATGGTTCTTGCTGCCTCTATGAGAGTCCTGTTCTTTCTTTCCACTACACCATTCTGCTGAGATGTACCAGGTATAGAAAACTATTGAATGATTTCATTGTCTGCACAATACTCCTCCATTGTAGAATTCATGAATTCTGTACCATTGTCATTCCTAAGTACTTTGACTTTGTACTCAGAGCTATTCTGAATATTCTTGACAAGTTCAATGATTTGCTGAGGAGCTTCATCCTTCTTGTGTAGAAAGAACACCCATGTGAACCTTGTGAAATCATTCACTATCACTAGAGCATATATTTTCTTGTTGATAGACATAATGTTTACTGGACCAAACAGATCAAGATGTAGCATATGAAATGGTTCAGTAATTGAAATTGCAGTCTTGCTCTTGAAAGTGGTTCTTCCCTGTTTTCCAAGCTGACAGTCATCACAAAGTCCATCTTGAACAAAATTTGCCTTAGGTAGACCTCTCACAAGATTGTGCTTAACGAGTTGATTAAGCTTCTTGAAGTTGAGATGTGAGAGCTTCTTGTGCTAATTCCAGCTTTCATCATTTGTTGTTTTACTATAGAGACATCTAACAATTCCTTTAGATGTATCACTTAAGCTGGCTTCATAAATGTTACCATGTCTTTGACCAGTTAGAACAATGTCTTCATTCTGCATATTCAATATTTTGCATCCTTCTCTGTCAAAGATTGATTGATAACCTTTATCACCCAGTTGACTTATGCTTAAAAGAGTATGTTTCAAGCCTTCAACCAGTGCTACATTTTCTATGATGACATTCCCCAAAACAATTGAGCCATATCCCAGAGTTTCTCCTTTGTTGCCATCTCCAAAAGATATTACTGGGCTAGCTTTCCTCTCAAACTTTTTAAGCAGGGACTTCTTTCCAGTCATATGTCCAGAGCATCCACTGTCCAAGATAATTGAATGCTTCTTTCCTTTGCCTTGAAAACAAAAAGTAAATAGTTAGAATTTTTTAGGACCCAACTTTGATTGGATCCTTTCTTACTAGATTTAGAAACAATAGGCTTTGAAGATTTTGCCTTTACTTTACCTGTTGCAGAGTCAACCTTAGACTCTGATTTCACAAACTGTTTGTGACTAGGAGTTTCAGATTTCAGAGAATAATAGTCATAATATAGTTCATGATATTCTCTACACATGTAAATGGAATGAAGTAAACTACCACAATGATAACAAGCTTTTTGTGGTTGGTATTGAATTTTCTAAGTCTTGATGAATCTGGACTCAGTTTTCCAAGAAGGTTTTTGATTGCAGTCTAGGGCCAAATGATTATGATTTCCACACTTATAGCATTTTTTCCTAGGTGCATTAGGTACATTCTTGTAATTATTCTCTTTGTTAATACCTTCTTTTCCATTCCTATTTCTTTTGATCTTGCTAGACTCTGAAAGACCATTTAGTCTCTGTTTCAACTGAGACTTAGACAGAAACCCTATGTTTACATTCTTAGGTTTCATTAACACTTTCTCATCTGAATTACTATTGTTAATTCTTTTGTGTACAACAGGGGCACCTTTTGAATCAACAAATTTAACATGTTTAGGTTCAGAAACAATTTTCTTACCTTCAGATTTAGATGTGCTAGCTTCTTCTTTACTATCATCATTGATAATAGCTACTTTTTCTTCTTGTCTAGCCTTATCAAAACCTAAACCATTAACTTTACCATGAATTCCACTTTCAAAGATTTCTAGAGTCTTTTTACCAGAATTGTTAATGGTCTTTATCACATCTCTCTCTTCCTCTAGTTCTTTTCTGACATAGTCATAAGCCTCAAGAATAACACTATAATCATGCTTAGCTTTATCAGAACTTAACTTGTATTCTTCCATTTGAACTAGCTCAGATTCAAGAAAATTATTTCTATCAACTAACTTATCATTCTTAACCTTAAGTTCATCTCTTTCACTAGTAAGAATTCTAAAATTAGTCATAAGATTCTTAAACTCAGCATGGACAAATCTAATTTCATCAGAATTTAAGCTATTAAATGAATCAAGAGAGTGAAGTGATACCTTAATAGAAGATGGAGAAGTTTTCTTTGGAGATCCAGGTTTGTCTGAAACATTTGTCATCAATGCAATGTTGTCATAATCCAATTCATCTTCAGAATCACTGGAATCAGCCCAATTCTTCTGTGTGACCATGAGTGCATTACCCTTTCCTGAATTCCTAGGCTTCTTACACTCACTTGCAAAGTGTCCAAGCTCGTTGCAGTTAAAGCACTTGATCTTGGCCTTATCAAGCTTGACAATTGTACTTTTGTCTTTGTCACTCTTCTTCTCCTCCTTCTTTTGAAAAGGTCCTTCGCTAAATCTTTTCCTGTTGAATCTTCCTTTCTTGAAAGCTTTAGCAAACATAGCAAAGAGTTCCTGCATCTCTGATTCAGAATCACTGTTGTCAGAGTCTATATCAGTAGTCTCTGACTCAGAACTTTTTTTGCTTTTCTTCTTCCTTGAGTTCTTTACAGCAGGCTCATCATGCTGTTCCTCCGGAAGCTTCTTTGATTCAGATTGAGCAGTAAGTGCAACAGTCTTCATCTTTCCTTTACTCCTGCTCTTCTTCTGCTGCTTTTCAAGTTCATAAGCCCTCAGTTTTCCATACACTGCCTTTAATGATATCTCATCAAGATCATTAGCTTCCTCAATTGCAGATATCTTCTCATTGTAGAAATCAGGCAAGGCTTTCATGAACTTAGTATTCATATCCTCCAAGTCATAATATTTACCATGCATGTCCATCTCATTTATGAGTTTTGTAAACCTATCAAAGGAGTCAGTAAGTGACTCACCAGACTTGGATTCAAAGTACTCATACTGTTGTATAAGTAGTGTCCTCATGTTCTTCTTGATAGGATTAGTTCCTTCACAGTGAACCTTAAGATTATCCCATATATCTTTAGCAGTCTTACAAGAAAGAACATAGTTAGTGAGAACAGAAACAAGACTGTTGAATAATATGTTTCTCACTTTAGCATCTTTAAGAACATTCTCCTTGTCCTTAATTGACCATTCAGATTTAGGCTTCTCTGCTGTATGTTCTGGAACAACTTGACCATCAACAGTTGCTTGTCCAACAACCGTAGTTGGGATAAAAGGTCCATCTCTGATTCTGTCAAGATAATCAGGATCTGTTGCTTCCAGATGATGCAACATCTTTACTTCCCATAGAGTATATTCGTTTCTCTTGAGCATAGGAATCTTAGTATTCTCATCCTTGTAACCAGACATGATTGCATATCTTTATGATTATTCGAAATCAACCAGCTCTGATACCAATTGTTAACTCGAATAACTTGTAGAAGGGGGGGTTGAATACAAGTTATATAATCGTGTCTGATTTTTGCTTGGTTATATGAACAAGAATAAACGAATGAATCAAATTCTGTTTGTATTAATAAGATTAAATACAAACTCTACCAAAGGTGTACAAATACCTTTAGCAGTTGCTGACAATACAAATTTCTCTCTCTGTTTGTTTCGAACTTTCGAATACAAACCTTATACAGAGCTACGCACGACCACGATCACGACCAGTTAGGTCCAATAAGATTGTAGAAGGGGGGGTTGAATACAATCTATATCATTTTTCTCGAAATTTGTCCTCTGAATAAAATTTATTTTAAACAAATTTGTGCGGAATAAATTGAAACAGATTTCAAGTTGAATATAACAATATATTACCTTTATGGGTGTTACAAAATCAGTCCAGATGATTATCAAGTAATTAATAACTAATTATAAAATTCGACATGAACTTTTCTAATTTAGTTAATAAAAAACAAGATAAGAACTAGGAAACTTAATTCGCTAGTAGTACAAGAATCACAAATAATCAAGTTTTATCGAATCAAATATTAAAAATATTGAGAACTTGATTTTACAGAAATTTATTTGTTCTTGCTGTTCTTGGTTTTTGAGAGAGAGAGATGGAGGCTGTCTTGTTTCTGGATATAATGTTCCGTGTGTATTGAATGAGCTACTTGTGATATTTATATAACGTGTCTGATGCTTCTGCCTATTCTGTTGTCACTTAACACTGAAAAGAGTCAGGCGGACTCTTCCTAGTGTTACTAAGAATTTCGGGAAGAGTCAGAAAGGCTTGGCAAGAA
Source organism: Kitagawia praeruptora (assembly GCA_037693485.1). Classification (NCBI taxonomy): domain Eukaryota; kingdom Viridiplantae; phylum Streptophyta; class Magnoliopsida; order Apiales; family Apiaceae; genus Kitagawia; species Kitagawia praeruptora. Next base: position 135,269,294 of record CM075351.1, on the reverse strand, counting down.
TCAGGTTTGTACTTCTAAGAGTCAGCTTTAATAAGCTTGGAAAGAGTCAGACAGGCTTGGAAAGAGTCAGCTTCAACATTCAGGAAGAGTCAACACTTGAACTGGAAAGAGTCAGGATGACTCTTCCTAGTAGAAATCAGCTTTGTATAGGAAAGAGTCAGGATGACTCTTCCTAGTAGAAATAAGCTTTGTACAGGGAAGAGTCAACAACACTTCTCAGCAAGAGTCACCTTTAACCTGCTAACAATTCATAGGAAACCGGGGCGTATTTCGTCTTATATGGAATGGGCTCCGTAGAAATGCTTTTTAACCCGCATAGCTTCTAATCTTTAATTAATAAATAATTATTTTAATCCAGAAATTATAAAAATAAATATCTAATATTATTAGATATTTATAAATATAATTTTCTAAATAAATAAAATATTTATTAATATAAAATTATCCTTAAACTCTAAACTGTGGTTACCTGAGCATCTGGAATCGGACTCCTTTTGCTTAACAAAAAATATATCAATTCTAACCGGGGTTCCAGCTTTAAGAATATATCACTTTCCATATTCTTGTGATAATTCTATTTTCTCATAACCCGTCCAGGTGTAAGCTACGGTCTCTTGAGGATGTGAAACCGGACTCCTTTTGCTTTGCAAAAAATACAACAATTCTAATCGGGGTTTCAGCATTAAGAATATATCACATAGAATTTCTTTATGATAATTCTTTTTCCTCGTAGCCAGTTCACTTGATAATAAAATCATTATGGTTGCTGAATTTAGCACTCATGTTGCTTGCACAATGATTTTCCCACATACCAGTCTTGATAGCTTGAACCACTAAAGTTAATGACGAATAACCACTGTTTAATGTTGACACTCGATGTACTTTCTGGTTCATGAGTGACTAACCGCAATGATTGTTCTTCATAAATTGACTTTAAAATATGGTTCCTTTCTTTTCTCCTTTCTCTTTTTACTTCTTCTGTACTGCCTCTATCACTGTTGAATCTCTATCACTTTAAACGAATCCACTTCTTTAACGAATACTTCACTGAGGCTTGATCAGATGACTGAGCTTCTTTCAATGTAGTGTTCCCCCAAGTCTTTAGATTGACCTTTATCTTTTTCTTCTGACAGATAATACAATCTGAGATTCCTTGTGACAGTCTATATACTATTTACTACTACAATCTTGTGTAAGTTAAGTTGTATCCTCGAAATACAAATAGGCTACATCATATGCCTTTCAATCTCCCCCTATTTGTTTGTTAGATAATAACAAGCAAATACCTAAAGGATAACTCAACTAACTCACTTAAACAAGAAGAAGATTTAGCATTTAATAGCTTAGTAAATAGTACATAAAAAATTTTCTCTGGTTTAAATATAACATTTCCAGAATCCTCAGTTGATGAAATGATAGATGACTCTTCCTCTAGCACTGAACTGATCTTCAATAGATAACTCATTTTCATTTCTGATTCTTCAAATCTCTGCCTGATAATCCTTCACATCTTACATTAGTGATTATCAGCAATTCTTGATTTACAATCACTTCCCTTCTCTGACACAACTTTTCTCACTAAATAAAAACAACTTTTCCTAATAAACAGACAATGGTGAATCAATACCATTTCTATAACTTCTGGGAAATCTACTACTCTTCCACTTAGCCTTTATACATAGTACATTGAAAGACTGATAGAATAGTATTGTGATGTACTCATCCTTATATCTCCACTTTCATCTCAACTGAAAGTTCCCTTTCTTTTCCATCTAAATCTCCCCCTTAGTAATTTGACTTGCTTCTCCTCCTAAGCACAGTCTGTAAATGCTCCCCCTTTCTAACCTACTCTCCTTTTTCTTGTACCCCTTTCTTCTCCCCCTTAGTTGAGGAATCCTCCAATCAACTAGTTAACAAAGTAGTTGTACCAATTATAGAGTTCTTTGTTAGAAAGGAAGTTTCATTTTCTTCCTCACTGTGAGTATATGATAGTGTTTAGTGTACCTCACAAGTGTTTCACTCTTCTCTCCACTCATTTGTGTTGAGTGTCTCACTTCTCTCTGTGTTTACACTCTTGCTCACTGGTGTATCACTCATATCACTAATAGCTCCAACATCCATTAGTGTACCTGCAAGGAAAAATCACCCTAGCCCCTTCAAGAGAGGTTAGTGGTGGTGCAATGGGAGTTCGCAAATCCCAAATCCTCGTTGGACTCGTCAAACAAATCTGAGTCATAATCTACAAGTTGCTAATTTTCCCTTTTTAGGGTTTTCAGATTTGAATTCTGAGAAGGTAAACAATGATCTATAAATTTAGCAATGAGATCAAGATTCCCTTCTAATGTCTGTGAAGTCACTTGGTTCATTAAAGAACCTTTAACTTATAATCCTAACCGTCAAATGGTTGGATTACAGGTTTTCGTCAATTCATCCTTAAGTGTGTGCAATCTCACTTTGTGCATATGAAATATTTTGGATAGTGTATAAGGTAGTGACTCTCCAACTGAATATCCCACACATCCTTATTTGCTGCATCATGTGCAGTTACTCCCTGGTGACCTCTAGTCTGATAAGTAACTTCCTTTTAGGGGGTAAGTCAGAATGTGTTTGAGTTTGACTGTAGTCTGGGATAAAAGTTGTTGGGTTTACAACCTTATGACTAAACATGTGAGAATACAAAATTCCAATTAGATGAACCTGCATCACAAAATATGAGCAAAAGATAGAATGCATTTTTAACATTGAAAAGTTTCCTGAGAAAATATTGCATTTATCTTAAGAGAAATGATGTACAGTTGTGATTTCAAAAGGTTTACAATATATAAGCAATCACAACTATATAAAGAGATTTTGAGTTAGAAGATTAAAGAGATCTTGAGCCGGTTTTTCTAAACAAGAACATAAGCAAAAACCCAATTAATAATAAATATTAATCAAATTATGTATGTTAATGTTTAAACCAATACAAACAAAACTATTTTATCATGTTTTTAGGTCCTGTAAGATAGATACCAACTATTAGAAATTATTAGCAATTGATAGGTCTTGTCTTCCAATTGTTAGATCCTGAAAATCAAACGTTAGTTCCTAAACAATTGAATTGACATATACCAATTTGATATCAACAATGGTCCTATATAAGAAAGTCTGTCAACAACAACAACACAACAAAGAATTAGAATGAAAACTGCAGGTCATGTGTGTGTTAAACAGAAGAACAGTAAAAGAACCAAGTACAGGGACCTGTTTGTAAGTTTTGAAAGTATAGTGACTAAATTGTAAAAACTATACAAACTATTTATATTCACATGAAAAAGAATATACAAAAATAAAAAATAATATACATAATAATAATATTAAATAAAAACTAAAAACAAAAGAAAAATACGATTTTTTTTATTCAAAAATAATTGTATTAATAATATTTACAGAATATTAGAAATAAAAGAAAATAATTTACAAAAACTCTTAAATAACAGATTGTGATTTACAAAAATTTTAATTTACACAAAACTATCGTAGGCTATCCGTTTGATGGAAATAAAACATTAATAACAAAAGGACAAACACTACAAAATATTGAATAAACTATTAACTATTTACATAAATATTTGTAGTAAGTTAATAAATCTATATATTTTCTTAATAAAATAACTTTCTTATAGAAAATCATTTAAAGAGAAAATATTACATATTAAAACACCACAAATATTCAAAAGTGCCTTTAAAATAATGAAATTTTCAACAAAAATAGGTTCCTAAAAATTCTAACTTGAGAATTCAGAGAAAATTATTTTTAGAGAAAATTTATCATTCAAATATACAGAAACATGGAGTATAACAAGAGAATGACTATGACAATCCTTTTGGAAATATAATATGTAAGAATTTGGAAAGAATGTCATACCATTTACTTGGTGCTTAGACATGGGCACCAGCTTCCATGCTTCTTGTTGTTCAGGATCAACAAGTTATTCCTCAGATTCCTTAGATTATATACCTTGATTCTGAGAAGCCCTTCTTGTTCTTATTCCAACATCTGGATCACCAATGATCAGTTCATTCCAAACAGACTGTCCGAGAAGATTAGATCTTGATGAATCGTCTTGTTCTTCATTTTGATGTTGTGTTTTACTAGTTGATCCTTTGTTTACTCCCACTGAGTTATGGCCAGCTTGACTTGATGATTCTTCTCCAGTGACAGGGGTATCTCCAATATTAAAATTGTTTCCACCACTATCACTTGGATAATTATCATCATTAACATTTTAAATTTATGATTTCAAGGCAACTCCTCGATAATAACAATTGTTAACTCCTAACAATTGTTTGTTGGTAGACAACCTTGGTTCTAAAAATAAAACTTGATTACCAAGACTGTCTTATCTTATGCACGATGTTTAGCCTTGAGTGTTCCATAGAGTTGTTGGAGATGAATTTGTTTCCTTATGTTCTCAAGCTTTTGTATAACTCATTTGATCTGTCTCTGTAGAGATCTTCAATTATCTCAACAACCAGGAGTGCACTTGTTCACATTCCTCTAGCATCCAGATTCAGTAGGTCCAGATGTCCATTATAATCTTGAATGTTCAGCAGTTGCCTGATATCCTCAAGTCTTGTCACTGGTGCTTCTTGTCAGGTATACTATTTTATCAGCTTGTAACCTTGCATCCAGTTTGGCTTTGTCCCTCATAACAATGCCTTGATTTCATCCAGGTAAACTGGCTTTGTCCCTCATAACAATGCCTTGATTTCATCCAGGTAGACTTCTGGTTATCCTTGTACCAATTACAACTTTGTTCTTTGGTCTGGATACCAGCTTCCCTTACATCTGCCTTTTTGTACTGATTGAGATCATCTTGCTTGCAATCACTCAATTTGGATCATTCAGAGCCTTCGTAGCTTTCTTAGTTTCTTCTAAAAGAAAACTAAAGAAATAATCATTGGTACTTGAAGCTCTGCTAGTCTTTTACTTCCACCATTAGGAACACTAAGAACTAGGACAAAGAATTAATTGAGTCAACACTCTTTGTCTTAGCAGACATGTTCTCATAGTGTCCTTTGATTTTGAATATGGTGTTGAGCTGACTAGCTGATCCTTCTATTGTTCCCCCTAAGCTGTTTCTGGGTTTACATGAAGATTCTCCATGTTTGACATTGTTTGGATCTGAATCACCATAACCAATGACAGATGGGAGCTAGAAGTTGTTGAACATTAATAAGATTTTCAATCACCTTCTGTTGTGTCTTGTCTACAGATTGTCTGAACAACAACTTGTTTGTTGAGAGAAGTCATCAATCATCACCACTAAAATATATTTTACTTTGATGTAGAACATCTGTGTGATGCTTCTTTGACTTCCCTTTATGACATGCCTCATAATTTCATTTTGTTTTAATTTCAGATGAGGTAGTCTCCTTTACTGATTCAATTTTCAGGAAAGAATCTCTTGATTAGACATTCAGGTGTGAGAGCTTCTTATGTCATAACTGAACTATTGTCTGATGAAGCTTTATATCAAACCTTATTGACTGCACCTTTGACTGAGATTCCATGTCAGCTACAGATAAGTTCTATTTCCTTAATCCTTGAACAGTAAGCTCTTCATCTTATAAAAGATGCTTTATTACTGAAAACATTCTTAACTATTGAATAGCCATGACCCTGGGTCATACCCTTGCTGTTATCTCCAAGGGATACCACTTGGCCAGATACTTTTACCACTCTTGATAGCAGGGCTCTATCTTTGGTCATATGCCTTAAACATCCACTGTCCAAAATCCACATAACACGATCTACCTGTTACACACCCTGCACTGCCAAAATGGTTAAACTTTTTTCGGGACCCAAGCTTGGTTGGGTCCAGAGTACTTGAAAAATTGGCCTTTGTCAGACAAAACCACATTCTTGACCTTGACATCAATTTCATCATTAATCAATAGACATTTAACCCTATAAATAGATTTTTCAATCTTTTGTTTTATCTTGGGTATCCATGTCTCTTTAGCAACAATAACATTCTTTTCAACGACTGGACATTTGACTTTGTAAACAGCCTTAGTAAAACCTTGTTTAGGCTTTGGTACAAATGTCTCTCTCCTAACATTAGGAGGACTAGCAGTATTTGATTTAACAGTTTTGTTTCTGTTCATGTGTTGTCGGTGGGTAGTCTTATCAGCACATGTATGATTACCATTAAAGTAAGCAGACATGACATTAAAAGCATAAGACGTACAATTGACAACACCACATGCTTTATGAGAAGAATCAATAATAGGCATGATATGCATGTCAGACATGTTATTGTTCTTTTTTAACTTATTACCACCTAACCCAGTTTTAGACGAACTGGTTGACTCAACAAACTTAACTGGTTCCTTAGAAACAACCTTATTAGATTTAACATTTTTGGTTGTAGGTGCCTTAACAGATTTTTCATTAAGTTGGACACTTCCACTAGCAATGTCCTCAGTACGCATCTCCTCTTGAATAACAAGAGAAGTCAAATCTAGAGGCTCTACAACAGACTTCTTAAAGAGTGGATCTTCAACATCCTTAAGCACATGTGGTATTCCCCTTTCTTTAGCACTAACAGGATTAGGAGAGTTTATGCCTAACATTCCAATAGCCTCGTTGTAGCAAAACTCTATTCCTACGGTTCGGTCTACAGCTTGTTTATTGAAAAACTCTTTAGAAGTTTTAACAAAATTAAAACAAGTAGATAATTTGACATCCTGTTCCTTTATCTTAGTTTCAAGTTCAACAACTTTAGCAACTTGTTTTAACATGTATTCTGATATCGACTTTTTTCTGTAGTTAAGTCGAGCTATTTCTTCTATTTGATGATCTTGATTAACATGCACTTTTTTTAGTTCTAACACTTCATTTTCAAGATTAGTGTTTAACACTAGCATTTTCAGTTTGTGCATTACCCAAGGAATTACGTAAGCTATCAATCAACTCAGCATCAGTAAGTATTATCGGAGTATTATACCGAGTTGATGTTTCAACATTTGCCACCAGCGCAAAATTACCAAACTCTTCATCATCACTATCTGTGTCATCCCAGCTTTTGCCTTGTACCATATAGGCTTTGTCTGTGTTCTTCTTACCAGATGCATACTCTCTCCTTGCATCTTGTTGAGGTTGATGACACTCAGTTGCAAAGTGTCCAAGTTCGTTACATTTAAAGCACCTGATCTTGCTTCTGTCAACAGTTCCAGCTAGAGGATGAAGAACCTCCTCTCTGGAATCTGTTGTAGTTAGATTTGAACTTGAACTTGGGATTCCTTCTGAACCTGAAGTTACTGAACTGCCTCACCATCATAGCCATTGACTCATCCTCCAGCTGATCCAATTCTTCTAATGAGTAAAATTCTCCACCATCCTGAGTAGCTGGTGTTTGACCATGTTCCACTTCAGTCTGTTCCTTGTCAGAGCTGTAAGGTCGAACAACCTTAGCTTCCACTTCCTTTGGAGTCTCAACCACTAGAGCTGTAGAAGAACTGGGAACCCTACCTTCACCATGAATTTCTTTCTGTTGAACTTGTTCCAACTCATAGTTTTTCAAAATGCCGAAGAGCCTTTCAAGAGTAATTTGATTCATGTCTCTGGCTTCTCTAATGGCAGTTATCCTATGTTCTAGGTGAGTAGGCATGGTCAGTAAGAACTTCATGTTAACCTCCTTTTGTGTATAGTGCTTGCCATGAACTTGCAAGTTGTTGATTATTTTGTTATACCTTTCAAACACTTCCTGAATGCATTAGGGCCAGCTCTAAAGTGTTCATATTCAGAGGTTAAAATTTGAAGTCTATTTTCCCTGACTTCATCAGTTCCTTCATTGATGGTCTCAATAGTTTCCCACATATGTTTAGTAGTTTTATAATTCATCACATGATTGTACATCACAGCATCTAGGGAATCTATTAGGATGAGTCTTATATTTTTGTCCAATCCAGCATCCTCCTTATCAACAGAAGAATATAGCTTAGGGTCCTTTTCATATGATCTAGCATGTGTTGTAACAGCTCCATCAGTAACAACTTGTTCTTCATGAACCATAGGAATTTTAGGTCCATTTTTCTGAACACCCAAATATTTGGGCTTTGTAACATCAAGAAACAACTTCATCTTATTTTTCCACTTATCATAATTATCTTTAGAAAAGATAGGAATTTTAACAATGGCTTTAGAAGACATGATGAATTTTTAAGTGAGTTAAAAATTCGAGATAAATTTTCGATTGAATAAAAATAGGATCTTGTTTTGTGTATCAATACGTAGGCTCTGATACCAATTGTTAGGTCCAATAAGATTGTAGAAGGGGGGTTGAATACAATCTATATCATTTTTCTCGAAATTTGTCCTTTGAATAAAATTTATTTAAAACAAATTTGTGCGGAATAAATTGAAACAGATTTCAAGTTGAATATAACAATATATTAACTTGATGGGTGTTACAAAATCAGTCCAGATGATTATCAAGTAATTAATAACTAATTAGAAAATTCGACATGAACTTTTCTAATTTAGTTAATAAAAAACAAGATAAGAACAAGGAAACTTAATTCGCTAGTAGTACAAGAATCACAAATAATCAAGTTCTATCAGATTAAATATTACAAATATTGAGAACTTGATTTTACAGAAATTTATTTGTTCTAGCTGTTCTTGGTTTTTGAGAGAGAGAGATGGAGGCTGTCTTGTTTCTGGATATAATGTTCCGTGTGTATTGAATGAGCTACTTGTGATATTTATATAACATGTCTGATGCTTCTGCCTATTCTGTTGTCACTTAACACTGGAAAGAGTCAGGCTGACTCTTCATAGTGTTACTCAGAATTTCGGGAAGAGTCAGAAAGGCTTGGCAAGAGTTAGCTTTGTACTTCCAAGAGTCAGCTTTAATAAGCTTGGAATGAGTCAGACAGGTTTGGAAAGAGTCAGCTTCAACATTCAGCAAAAGTCAGCACTTGAACTGGAAAGAGTCAGGATGACTCTTCCTAGTAGAAATCAGCTTTGTATAGGAAAGAGTCAGGATGACTCTTCCTAGTAGAAATCAGCTTTGTACAGGGAAGAGTCAGCAACACTTCTCAGCAAGAGTCACCTTTAACCTGCTAACAATTCATAGGAAACCGGGGCCTATTTCGTCTTATATGGAATGAGCTCCGTAGAAATGCTTTTTAACTCGCATAGCTTCTAATCTTTAATTAATAAATAATTATTTTAATCCAGAAATTATAAAAATAAATATCTAATATTATTAGATATTTATAAATATAACTTTCTAAATAAATAAAATATTTATTAATATAAAATTATCCTTAAACTCTAAACTGTGGTTACCTGAGCATCTGGAGTCGGACTCCTTTTGCTTAACAAAAAATATATCAATTCTAATCGGGGTTCCAGCTTTAAGAATATATCACTTTCCATATTCTTGTGATAATTCTATTTTCTCATAACCCGTCCAGGTGTAAGCTACGGTCTCTTGAGGATGTGAAACCGGACTCCTTTTGCTTTGCAAAAAATACAACAATTCTAATCGGGGTTTCAGCATTAAGAATATATCGCATAGAATTTCTTTATGATAATTCTTTTTCCTCGTAGCTAGTTCACTTGATAATAAAATCATTATGGTTGCTGAATTTAGCACTCATGTTGCTTGCACAATGATTTTCCCACATACCAGTCTTGATAGCTTGAACCACTAAAGTTAATGACGAATAAACACTGTTTAATGTTGACACTCGATGTACTGTCTGGTTCATGAGTGACTAACCGCAATGATTGTTCTTCATAAATTGACTTTAAAATATGGTTCCTTTCTTTTCTCCTTTCTCTTTTTACTTCTTCTGTACTGCCTTTGTCACTGTTGAATCTCTATCACTTTAAACGAATCCACTTCTTTAACGAATACTTTACTGAGGCTTGATCAGATGACTGAGCTTCTTTCAATGTAGTAATTCCCCAAGTCTGTAGATTGACCTTTATCTTTTTCTTCTGACAGATAATACAATCTGAGATTCCTTGTGACAGTCTATATACTATTTACTACTACAATCTTGTTTAAGTTAAGTTGTATCCTTGAAATACAAATAGGCTACATCATATGCCTTTCACGACCTCTACCTCTGTTTTTACAATGATATAGAGAGAGTATTTATAATGCTTCCTATCAACTAATAACAAAAAGATAATCTATTCATGACAATGTTCTGCCGTCCAGTTGATAGTTTCCATCAATAGAAAATTCTTTCCTTCATGATGTCTTCTTACTTGTTCTTCAAACAAAGATCCTGTTTTATAGCACTTGCCAGTTTCTATAGCATCCTTAATGACATCAACAGTAACATGACTGATATCATGATTTCATCTTACATCAGGATCTGACCATCCCATCAGTACTTGACTTGCTCTATCAGGATTCGATCTCAGTTCCTGACATGTAGTCCCCGATGCACTGTTCAATCCTGACTAAACTTTACAGATAACTGTCTTACACATATATCCTATACAAAGTGCTAAATCCTTTATAAGATCAGGATTACAAGAAGTATAATGTGTAAATTCTATTCTTAACATCACAACTCATGAATTATTCCTAACATAAAATGATACATGACATCAATGTGCTTAGTCCTTGAATGTTGAACTGGATTTTTTGCAATTTTGATAGCACTAGTATTATCACAAAACATAGGAATATTACTAAGTGTCATACCATAATCCATCAACTGATTTCTAATCCAAAGGAGCTGTGCACAACAACTGCCTGCTGTAATATACTCAGCTTTTGCAGTTGAGGTTGAAACTGATTGTTGCTTCTTGCTTGCCCAAGAAATCAATCTGTTTCCCAAGAATTGACATGTACCTGTAGTGCTTTTCCTGTCTATTTTACACCCTGCATAATCAAAGTCTGAATAGCCAATTAGGGAGAAGTCAGATTCTCTAGGATACCACAAACCAAGATTTGGAGTTCCTTTGAGATATCTAAAAATTCTCTTTACAGCAATTAAATGAGATTCCTTAGGATCACTTTGGAATCTAGCACATAAATAGGTAGAAAATATTATATCTGGTCTACTTGCAGTTAAATATAACAATGAGCCTATCATGCCTCTATAAGTAGTATTATCAACACTCTTTCCCTTAGGATCAGAGTCTAGCTTAGTGGCTGTTGTCATGGGTATTTTTGCAACTGCACAGTCTTGAAAGTCAAACCTTCTTAAAAGATCTTTGATATATTTTGACTGATTAATGAAAATACCAGTCCCAGTCTGTTTGACCTGCAAGCCTAAGAAATAATTTAGTTCACCCATCATGCTCATCTGATAATTAGACTGCATAAGCTTGCTAAACTTAGCACACAACTTTTCATTAGTAGAACCAAATATGATATCATCAGCATAAACTTGAACTAAAAGTAGTTCACCTTTTATCTTTCTAAAGAATAGAGTTTTGTCAATTGTACCTCTTGTGAAGCCATTTTCAAAAAGAAATTTAGACAAAGTCTCATACCATGCTCTTGGTGCCTGCTTTAGTCCATAGAGTGCCTTGTCAAGTTTGTAGACATGATTTGGAAACTTTGGATCAACAAATCCAGGTGGTTGCTCCATATATACTTCCTCGTCAAGCTTGGCATTTAGAAAAGCACTCTTTACATCCATCTGGTATACCTTGAACTTTGAATAAGCTGCAAATGCAAGAAACATCCTGATTGCTTCCAATCTTGCTACAGGGGCAAAGGTTTCATCATAGTCAATTCCTTCTTCCTGAGAGTAACCCTTGGCCACCAGTCTTGCTTTTCTTCTTACAATTATACCAGATTCATCTAGCTTGTTTCTGAAAACCCATTTTGCACCAACAATTGATCTGTCTTTAGGTCTTGGTACCAGTTTTCAGACTTTTTTCTCTCAAACTCATTTAACTCTTCCTGTATTGCAATTACCCAATCAGGATCCCGTAAGGCTTCTTCAACCTTCTTAGGCTCATTCTTTGAGAGAAAGCAACTGTACAAGCATTCATTTTGAATTGATCTTCTAGTTCGAACACCACTATTTGGATCACCAATTATCAAATCTTCAGTATGATCCTTTTTCAATTTTCTAACAGGTAGTAGATTGCCTATGCTAGACTCTCCCCCTAAGTTAGTAGTGTCTCTCATAGAAGAGTCTTCTCTGCCTTCAAAAGCTCCCCCTTGATCAGTAGAATCAGTAGATTCCATACTGCTACTAGTTACTTATCTTTCCTCAATAGACTCTGAAGGATCAATTCCTGATGGAGTAGACTCTGAATAGCTAGTCTGCTCCTGATGATCACTGTGTCCTCCTTGATTTATTTGCTCCCCCTCAATAGTAGCATTCCTTTGAGAAGAAATAGAAATTCCTTCTGGAGAACTTTCATCATCACTGGAGAGTATCTCAGAATCCTTAAGATTTTCAAATTCTAATTTGTCATGGCTTTCATCAGTTTGCAGAAATCCAAATTTCTTGTCATCAAATGCCACATGAATTGATTCCATAATAATGTGAGTTCTGAGATTATAAACTTTGAAGGCATTTGATGCTGAATATCCTAGAAAGGTTGCTTCATCCGATTTGGCTTCAAATTTTCCAAGTTGTTCTGGATGAACTTTTAGGACATAGCATTTGCATCTAAAGATGTGAAAGTATTTCACACTTGGTTTCTTTCCTTTGATCATATCATAGGGAGTCTTTCCATGACTATTTATCAAAGTACAATTTTGAGTGAAACATGCAGTGTTTAATAGCTTCTACCCAGAAATAGGTTGGAAGCTTTGCATCTGCAAGCATGGTTCTTGCTGCCTCTATGATAGTCCTGTTCTTTCTTTCCACTACACCATTCTGCTGAGGTGTTCCAGGTGCAGAAAATTGTTGAGTGATTCCATTGTCTGCAGAAAACTCCTCCATTGTACAATTCTTGAATTCTATACCATTGTCACTCCTAAGTACTTTGACTTGGTACTCAGAGCTATTCTGAATATTCTTGACAAGTTAAATGATTTGCTGAGGAGCTTCATCCTTTTTGTGTAGAAAGAACACCCATGTGAACCTTGTGAAATCATCCATTATCACTAGAGCTTATCTTTTCTTGCTGATAGACATGATGTTTACTGGACCAAACAAATCAAGATGTAACATGTGAAATGGTTCAGTAATCATATTTTCAGTCTTGCTCTTCAAAGTGGTTCTTCTCTGTTTTCCAAGCTGATAGGCATCACAAAGTCCATCTTGCACATAATTTGCCTGAGGTAGGTCTCTCACTAGATTGTGCTTAACAAGTTGATTAAGCTTCTTGAAGTTGAGATGTGAGAGCTTCTTGTGCCAAATCCAGCTTTCATTATTTGCTGCTTTGCTGTAGAGACATCTAACAATTCCTTTAGATGTATCACTCAAGCTGGCTTCGTATATGTTACCATGTCTTTGACCATTTAGAACAATGTCTCCATTCTGCATATTCAAGATTTTGCATCCTTCTCTGTCAAAGATTGATTGGTAACCTTTATCACCCAGTTGACTTATGCTTAAAAGTGTATGTTTCAAGCCTTCAACCAGTGCTCCATTTTCTATGTTGACATTCCCCAGAACAATTGAGCCATATCCCAGAGTTTCTCCTTTGTTGCCATCTCCAAAAGATATTACTGGGCCAGCTTTCCTCTCAAACTTTGTAAGCAGGGACTTCTTTCCAGTCATATGTCCAGAGCATCCACTGTCCAAGATAATTGAATGCTTCTTTCCTGTGCCCTACAAACAAAAAGTAACTAGTTAGAATTTTTTAGGACCCAACTTTGATTGGATCCTTTCTTATTAGATTTAGAAACGACAGGCTTTGAAGATTTTGTTTTTACTTTACCTGTTGCAGAGTCAACCTTAGACTCTGATTTCACAAACTGTTTGTGACTAGGAGTTTCAGATTTCAGAGAATAATAATCATAATACAGTTCATGATATTCTCTACACATGTAGATGGAATGAAGTAAACTACCACAATGATAACAAGCTTTTTGTGGTTGGTATTGAATTTTCTGAGTCTTGGGGAATCTGGACTTAGTTTTCCAAGAAGGATTTTGATTGCAGTCTGGGGCCAAATGATTATGATTTCCACACTTATAACATTTTTTCCTAGGTGCATCAGGTACATTCTTGTAATTATTCTCTTTGTTAATACCTTCTTTTCCATTCCTATTTCTTTTGATCTTGCTAGACTCTGAAAGACCATCTAGTCTCTTTTTCAACTGAGACTTAGACAGAAACCCTATGTTTACATTCTTAGTTTTCTCTAACACTTTCTCATCGGAATTACTATTGTTAATTCTTTTGTGTACAACAGGGGTACCTTTTGAATCAACAAATTTAACATGTTTAGGTTCAGAAACAATTCTCTTACCTTCAGATTTAGATTTGCTAGCTTCTACTTTACTATTATCATTGACAATAGCTATTTTTTCTTCTTGTCTAGCCTTATCAAAGCCTATACCATTAACTTTACCACGAATTCCACTTTCAAAGATTTCTTGAGTCTTTTTACCAGAATTGTTAATGGTCTTAATCACATCTCTATCTTTCTCTAGTTCTTTTCTGACATAATCATAAGCCTCAAGAACTTAACTTATATTCTTCCATTTGAATTAACTCTGATTCAAGAAAATTATATCTATCAACTAACTTATCATTCTTAACCTTAAGATCATCTCTTTCACTAGTAAGAATTCTAAAATTAGTCATAAGATTCTTAAACTCAGCATGGATAGATCTAATATCATCAGAATCTAAGCTATCAAATGAATCAAGAGAGTGAAGTGATACCTTAACAGAAGATGGAGAAGTTTTCTTTGGAGCTCCATGTTTTTCTGAAACATTTGCCATCAATGCAATGTTGTCATAATCCAATTCATCTTCAGAATCACTGGAATCAGCCCAATCCTTCTGTGTGACCATAAGTGCATTACCCTTTCCTGAATTCCTAGGCTTCTTACATTCACTAGCAAAGTGTCCATGCTCGCTGTAGATAAAGCACTTGATCTTGCCTTATCAAGCTTGACAATTGTACTTTTTCCTTTGTCACTCTTCTTCTCCTCTTTCTTTTGAAAAGGTCCTTTGCTAAATCTTCTCATGTTGAATCTTCCTTTCTTGAAAGCTTTAGCAAACATAGCAAAGAGTTCTTGCATCTCTGATTCAGAATCACTGTTGTCAGAGTCTATATTAGTAGTCTCTGACTCAGAACTCTCTGTAAGAACCCTGATTTTTGTAATATTTTAAATGTGTAAAAGCTTATGATATTGTGAATTAGGGACCCTTTGAGTCACCTATGTTATGTAATGGAGTTGATTATCTGAAATTTTATGTTATTATATTCACTGTGTAAGAAAAAGGGAAAATTGTTGAAGGCAAGAGGACTACTGCTACTAAGAGTTATAAAAACTTGGGACATGAGGATTATTAGAGTATTAGGAGATTTCAAGAGATTATGACAAGGAGTTGTGGATATTTAAAGGATTTACCCAATTAAGTTCTTAAAGAATTACAAGTGAAATCTCTACGCGACAAAATATTATTACGAGGAATTAATTATGATACGATATGAATTAAGGACTAAGTGATAACCATTGGTGGAGGAATAATAATACAAGGAAAGGATATTGCATGCAAGTGTCATGTAACTAAGTAGTTAGGAAAAGAAACTAGAAAAACATAAAGTAGAAGTGAATAGTGTCATGGGTGATGGGTGTTGCAACCTAGGGGACAATAGGGCATGGGGAGACAACCTAGACCCCTAGCTTGGCAACATTTGAACCTTATCTAACCCCCACAATAATACATATCACTCATCCCTTTTTAATTCATTTCAAACACAAACAAAAAGAAAACACTCTCCCCCCCATTGAAGCTCTCGGCCGAAGCAAGAAGAGGAGGAGAAGAGAGATTTTCTCTCCATCTTTTCCTCACCTACAAATCCAAGCAAAAATCCTAGGGCTTCCTTACATTATAATAGAGGTATGGTATCAATTTCATAGCATTTCATCCATTGAATCTTGAGATAAAAATTGTTGAAGGATTGGATGAGTGTTAACCAAAGTTGTCATCTTTTAGATCTTGAAGGATTAAGGGTTGTAGGAGCTCATCCAAGTGTTCTTAGAGATTACAAATCTCATTCAAGGTTCCTAGATACTCAAGAAGGTATAAAACCCTAACCACTCTTAGTGCATATCTTGGTAGTATGAGTTATAGATGGTGAGATCTTGAAGTTATGTGCTTGTTATGATGATTTTAAAGCTTGTACTTAGAGTATGTAACCCCTTGTGTGCTAGAGAGTCATGTCTTGGTGGTTTTTATGGTGGATATGATGTATAAGTGGAGTTCTTGAAGGTTTGAGTAAGGATGAGTAATGTGTAAAAATTCTGGGAGTATGTACTGCATTGCAGTAGGCTTTTAAACCCCTTAAACTTGTCTCCCGAGGGTCTAATACCCATGGTTAGAAAGGTATTTGAATGTAGTTTCCAGAAATATAAGGTTCATGACTAGGTGATGTATAGATTTTGAGTTATGATCCGAGAAGTGAAGAGTGGTTCTGGAATCCAGACTGCACTATATGATCCACTTGTGAACCCCCTTTAGGCCCCTAAAAATCATGTAACCCTTGTGAAAATTTTAGTAAAGCTAGATTTTGCAGTGGTAAAGGTTACCCCGAAAGAATTGGATTAAAATATGTATTTTTCAATTTTATAAAAATATTAGAGTAAAGTACGCGCAAGTGAAAAAGTCCTAAGGGAAGTTAGTTTGATATGGTTTTAAGGAGGAATCATTATGCTTCGAATGTGATAAGCAAATTGAGTCAAATAAGTGACGAGCGTGATCGAGTGATGGCATGGACCTATAGGAGGGCTAGAGAGTCATAGGACAGAGTCATTAAGTTAGTATGTATTCTCTAAAACTTGTGATTAAGAGGTATTGTTAAGGTACTAATGAGCGAATATTGGTTATGTATAGATCTTCATTCCACTCCGCAAGCTCGACCACCCCTACCTTACCAAGGCAAGTTTACTTTTCAAAACTTATATATAAGGATTTTCACTGTTGTGTTTATAGCTTCCAAACGTATTATATGCTTATGCTTTACGAGATTATGTTGAAGTTTGAGATATATGCATATGTATTTGTACACCCTTGAACTTAGAATGAAAGTGTTTTCTTCGGACAACGACTCTAGCAATAGAGGTCGTAGCGGTCCAAATATACTATTGACCGGGAAGCGGTATATTGTTGTATCGTGATTAAATTGCGAAAATCCGAAGAGTCATTCGGGAAGTATCGTATACCTAAGTAATTATTATTTTTACGTTGTTAAAAATACTCAAAAATATCTATCTTGGATTAAAAGCTTATTTTGATTAAATAATTATTTTATTAATTGTTTATATTAAATCTCAAAATATTATTTATTAATTATCGTTCATTATTTTAAAGACAAAACTAATCCAAGATACCTTTAGCGTTTTCAAACTCGAACTCTTTCGAACCCAAAACATTTTCGAAAACCCCCGGTCAGGTTTTGTTTCTTGTACGTTTTTCAAGAATTATCGGTCGACTGAGGTCGAACTTCAACTACTCGAATTTTCTATCAAAATGATTTTTGAAAAGAAAAGAAAAAGGGGACTCTGGCAGGTGTGGGAATCGTTGACGAACGATTCCCGGGATGTGTAAGCGGCCTTGAGCCAGGCGGTCCATCAATTATTATTCCGGCCCAGGTGTTGCCGAAGGATGATTACGGATGTAGTTTTCATCGAGGGTGATTACGGATGTAGTTTTCACCCAAGGATAGTTACAGATGTAGTTTCTATCCTTCTACTAGTAGAGAAGACCCGCAGATTGTTGGACTTGGTTGTGGCGACTGATCATCGTCAATCCTTGTCAGGTTTTTATGTTTTCTTCCAGTCCCATCCTCCACTTTGGAAAAATACTCAAACACTGCTTCTTAGGCCTAAGTGCCAAGTTGCCGATAGTGTGGTTTTTGATAAGAAAAATATTGACATCGTGCAGTATCTAGAACTGCAAGATTTTCTATAAAGATTGGCACGTGTTAGTGCACTCTTGAAATTATTTCAAAGAATGAAATGTTTTTGAATGAGAAACCTTCTAAGCTAATGGAAGGAAAGAGGTTTTACAATAATGTATTCCCTGTACAGTATGTTAACCGTAGAGTGTTTTGCCGAAAATGATATACTCATATGTATATATTTTCAAACTTGAGGTATATTGAAACGGAAACCTTATAAAGGATTCATATGTTATTCTTCAAACTCCTTAGTGAGTATAAATGTTTTATTCAAAATCGGACATATATATTGTCTAATTATGTTTTGAAATCTGAGATATATACCCATACAGTTGGGAACGTTTTCGAAATAAACCACATTATTATTTTTCAAAATGGTGAACTTGCTGAGCATTATGTAGCTCATTCTTGCTTTATAAAAACTTTTCAGAAAGAGAAGAATTTGGTCGGTTAACTCCGCACCAGCAGAAGAGGAGTAGAAGATTTCCCCCTGAGATGATTTAGTTCCTGATAAATACTACAGAGTAAGTCTGATAGGTTTCCAACTGTAATAGTAAGACTTGTCTTCAAGTGTAGTTTTATAAGTGGGAGTGCGTAAGATTCTGGATTGTACAGATGAATTGTAATATTTAGTATTACTTTTGATTATCGTTTCTGAGGCTCTAACTTGTACGTGCGTAAGATTGAGGTCTGGATGGATGTATTGTTGAGTTGTAAAGTTAATACAGGTATGATATGGTTGGATGGTGATGTGACGACCTGAATCTCTGACCTCGGATTTGGGGGCGTCACAGAAATGGTATCAGAGAGATAAGTTACAGTACTCAGAAACGAGAGTGTGGAGAGTTAAGTCTAAGTAGGAGAATGACATAAGAGATCGTAGTAAACTTATTATTGGACTACCGGAAGAGGTACCGGTGAGTAGAATGGACTGGAGTGTTTACTAGAGGTATTATACTAGGGTTGATAGAATCCTTAGAGACCTTCAAAATGATGAATAGAGGTTTGAGAGTCGTACATGACCTATCATAGGTAATGATATAGGAAGCAGAGCGAAATCTCAAGAGCAGCTGAGATAGAGGCGATATTGCCAATATGATCGGATGACTAGGCTGGCATAAATTTTGTGGCCCATAGTCCTCCACAGTTTAGGTGGCAGCATTTTAAGAATCAAAAAGTTTAGACTTCCCTTCATAATTAAGGGTACTTAGTACTTGGAATAGTGAAAGTCTTTTACTTTGGCTATAAGATCCGATTTTTGATAAGTAACAGGTTTACCTGAAAGGTGGTTACTATGCCGTTGTGGATTTCATTACCCTTGATGGCAAATTTTACATGTGTTATACGAGAAGGTTATCATAAGACGAGCGTGCTAGATAATTCCACGCATGATTCGGGCGCTAGAGCATGGTAGTTAAAATTAGAGAACAAACAAGTAGAATTAACAAAGGGACTCAAGTGAAGTTGAATATGGTTGCAACGAGCGATACAGTGATCTCAGAGTCTACCAAAAGAAAAGACCAGTGGGTCTAGAGTGGGATCCTTTGATAGAGATGTTATCAGGGACTACGTATATATGTGTTGTAGACCTCAATATTTTGGTATATGTTCACATGCACACACCCGCCACTGAACCTATGGACTGCACTGAGATCCCTGAGAGATCTCTTTGATCTTTTCCCAGGGGGAACTGGCCACTTATGATTCATGTCGGAAGGCATGCAGTAGGACCCTATGGACTTAGCAGGTGTCCCCGAAATGATGTGAAGCTTGGTCTTCAAGATAAATCACGGAAATGACAGATATATTTGTGAAACCCTAACTCGATAAATGACTTTAAGATGATGATTGAGAGACGCAATAGTTGGTGTCTTGTATTACGAAGACGAAGAGATGGAGTTACCCTCATAATGGTGATAATGAGATGCACGAATGATTATTAACTTATTTTGGTAACTACCGGCTGGTGCACTACTTCATTTTAAACTATTCACTAACCATGTTACCTCGATTAGTTTATATCAGGTAACCCTTCTAGCCTTCTACTTCAAACTTATGGAATAACCACCAGTGATATACTTTCTCTAAACCGGGACTCATCCAAAGTATCTTATTTGATCCCCGAGTATTCTATTTGAAGTTTATAATTATTTCGTTCTGCTCAGGACTATTTACACTTCCTTTCAATTATCCAAGGAATGTTCAACAATTGTTTCCTTAATTAATCAATGAATATTCCTAAACGAATATTGATATTTGACTACTTCTTTCATACTTGCACTCTTCAGTCGAGCCCATAAATATTTATCAACTTGTTGAGAACAGGGATGATCTAACATCCAGATATTCCTCATGAATCCTTTCTTCTATTCAAAATGAGATTGTGCGTCTTACATTGAAATCATAGTAAGGATATCATTTTGATACTAGTATTCTGAATTTCATTCTACTGTAAGATCTGATAAAGCATGTGTACGGAGGCACCCTTGGGTGGACCGTTTCACTGATAAGTAATATCTGATGAGAGGTTATCGATTGTTCCGATACCTAGCACATTCTCTTCAGATTTTATAGTTTTCTTTTTTCAAACTTAATAACTTCTTATTTCCATTCGTTGTCCGAGTAGCCTAAAGTTTCTTCAGTGGCTACGATATTGAAATTCCGTTCTAGCCAATTGAAACTGGCTAGTCGATATGTCAATATGAATGACTAGTTGATTGTTCTAACTAGTCAAAATTATAATGTTGTGAAGAACACCTAGCTAATTGTCCTAGCTTGTGGTGATGTCTCAAACAGGCGAACTAGCAAATTTTGTCTAGCTAGTTGCTAGTGTTTCTTGAAAAGGACTAGTTATTGTTTCACTGGTCCAACTCCCAATTTAATTCATTCAGCAATTCCGCAATGCATTTTGCATATGGTAAAGTATGATGATGAAAATTTTGACGAATGACTTTATTGAGACCTAGTGAGGTCGTCCACTCAACTTGAATTCTACCCATCTTCGTATCAGACTTTATGTCACTTGAATATTCTGTTCTTTCATTCATATAATGAAGATTCATTTGAAACCACAGATTACTTGAATGATAAACTGCTTCATTTTTATCGTCATAGAGTAGAATTTCTTTCGATCGGTTGACCTTTATCAATATCGGTTTTAGTTAAACATAGTTAGCCATTTACACCTATTCACCCCCCTCTAGGTGTGCATTTTCACAGACTTGGATTCAAAGTACTCATACTGTTGTATAAGTAGTGTCCTCATATTCTTCCTGACAGGTTTCGTTCCTTCACAATGAACCTTCAAATTGTCCCATATCTCCTTAGCAGTCTTACAAGAGAGAACATAGTTTGTGAGAACAGAATCAAGACTGTTGAACAATATGTTTCTTACTTTAGCATCTTTAAGAACGTTCTCCTTGTCCTTATCTGACCATGCAGATTTTGGCTTCTCTTATGTGTGTTCAGGTTGAATTTTACCATCAACAGTTGTTTGACCAACAACCTTTGTTGGAACAAAAGGTCCATCTCTAATTCTGTCAAGATAATCAGGGTCTGTCGCTTCCAGATAATGCAACATCTTTACTTCCCATAGAGTATATTCGTTTCTCTTGAGCATAGGGATCTTAGTATTACCATCCTTGTAACCAGACATGATTGCAGATCTTTATGATTATTCGAAATCAACCTACTCTGATACCAATTGTTAACTCGAATAACTTGTAGAGGGGGGGTTGAATATAAGTTATATAATCGTGTCTGATTTTTTCTCGAATAAATAAACAAGAACAAACGAATAAGCCAAACTGTTTGTATTAATTAGATCAAACACAAACTCTACCAAAGGTGTACAAATACCTTTAGCAGCTGCTGACAATACAAATCTCTCTATGTTTGCACTCTCGTATACTTACGTTACAAACCTCACGAACCCACTTTTTACAATGATATAGAGAGAGTATTTATAATGCTACCTATTAACTAATAACAGAAAGTTAATCTATACATGAAAATGTTCTGCCGTCCAATTGATAGTTTCCACCAATAGAAAATTCTTTCCTTCATGATATCTTCTTGCTTGTTCTTCAAACAACGATCTTGTTTTATAGCACTTGCCAGTTTCTGTAGCATCCATAATGACATCATCAGTAACACGACTGATATCAGGATTCTATCTTGCATCAGGATCTAACCATCGCATCAGTACTTGATCAGTATTTGACTCGTCATATCAGGATCCAATCTTAGTTCCTGACATGTAGTACTTGATGCACTGTTTCTGACTTAACTCTACAGATTACTGTCTAACACATATATCCTATACAAAGTGGTAAATCCTTTATAAGGTCAGGATATACAAGAAGTATAAGTAAAATTCTATTCTTAACATCACAACTCATGAATTATTCCTAACATATCTTATAACAACCCAAAACTCACAAGTCGAGCCTAAAGGCAAGTCTACAGAATCTATAAACTCTAGCTTTGATACCAACTTTAACATCCCTAATAAATACACTTAATTCTAAAATCCACTAAAAATCAAATAAAACCATACAACTTCTCAAAATCAAATATCTTACAATTCATAAATTGAAAATACACCTAAAATCTCCAAATATCGCAACTCGCACTCTTCCTAATAAGTAGCCCACCTAAATATGATCACCTGCCGGGAGAAATAAGAGAAACAAAGACCGGCAGTGAGCGAAAGGCTCATATACGGAAATAAAACGATTCACAAGCTGAACAAATTAAATAGCTGAACAAGAATAAAAATGAATATCTGAACAAAAAATAATGAAACATAGCGAATGAGATAATAGAAAGTAGATACTTAACTCACAATATAAAAATAAGTGCTATCAAATCAAAATAAACTTACTCTAACAATAATCATATCACTTACGCATAATTAACACATTAACATAAATAAAGACATAACCGATAAAATATAATCTGACTCTTACACATACACATACACTTACAAATAAATTCAAAACAACTTACCTTACCACGGACACATATTAATTAGCAATACCATGCACACATATTAATCAACAAAATTATTACCAAAACAAAACTTCACTTACTGACATGGGAGATAATCTTACAGGATGTCCTATATTTTCGGTCATCCAGAATATGTAGTCATCAAAACTTACAGGGGCTTGCATAGCACAAATCAATGCGACCCAAAATCTTACAGGGGCTTGCACGGAAAAAAGCACAATGCTACCCAAATGGCCAAATATAACAATAGTCAAGACTATACGTGTCCCATAACATCGACGACACGCCCATACTATTTAAATACACCGCATAGGAGGTGCCAAACACGAGATTCTCTCCACTCATGACGGAGTCTTACAATATCTCCCAAATCATAATAAAAGCACAAATAACTTACATATAACTAACACATACTTACTCCAGAAAGATGTCTCAAAATCATACTTATATCACAAATAATCGAAAATGCGTTAATCTAACATCACTAAACAAAATATCAAACAAAATAGATTATAGAAGTTAAAAATCAGAACTGATCAGTCCAAAAGAAAGGCAATTTACTCTATAAATATGAGCTCAAATGAAAAAGTATAAAACACAGAACTTGTAGAGGATTCCGAGACCTTTCCAGAATGGTAAGGATCATAAAAAACGAAGAAGTAACGAATTCAAAAACAATGAAAATGCGGACTGCCAGAATAGAATCAAGCACTGATCACAGTAGTAATTCGATATTTAAGACATTGAACTCACGGAATTGGTTAGCGGAACATGAATACAAAACACAGAGGTCGAAACGAGCTTTCCAGAATGGTATTGCTCATAATTAGTAAACAAATATTCAATTTACTATAAATTTTCAAAGAATGAAGTTCAGAATTCGGAATCATACTAGCAGGTTATACAAATCGAAGATATACTCATACTTACAAGCCAAATATCAGAAAACTTAGACAATGAAAGTTGAGATAATCGAATACAAGAATATAGTGATATAATATGAAAGCGAAAACAATAACACAAAATCCGTACCTTAAACCTTATTGAACACTGATTCTCTACAATTCAGCCCCTTCAATCCAAAACCCTCAAATCCACAAACTCTCCGTCTATATTTTGTCACAACTATTCTCCTTTTCCATCTCTTCTTTTCTCTTCTCCTTCCTCCCTAATCCAAAAGTAACGTATGTATCTATTTTTCTAAACCCTCACTTTTTTTCCATTTCTCTCTTTTTCTGTTCTCCACTTTTTTTTTCTTAAAACCTTTTTTTTCTTTTATTCTCCCAATTGACTAATAACACACCAAACAACATCCTAATTATAAAATAAACAAATCCTCGCACATAAAATAATATTAACAATAACAAACTAATATTAAATAATATAACTTAATTAGCAAAAAAAAAAATATAACTAAAACAATAATCATTAAAAAAATACGGGATGTTACATTCCTCCCTCCTAATAGAAATTTCGTCCTCGAAATTTATCTTCCGCACCTTGAACAGATGTCGATAACGAACACGAACAATTTTGCTTGTCTCCCAAGTAGCCTCTTACAGTACCAATATTCCAAAAACCTTGCTTTCTACTTTCGCACTTAGAATAAAACTATGTCATAACATATAGCGTTCTTCTTGTTGTCCTCCATGATTCAAATATGCACGAACGATTTAACGTTTGCGGTAAAGCATCTACAACCCAACTCTATTTAGTAGCTCTCGTAACTATATCACACGACTAAAGATTGCACGGAAAAATGATTCTGGATAATCATGCAGAGAAATCAAAGGAACACGAAACGAATGATACTCTTAACCAACAATCCGTCACACGATCTACCCATACTCACAGGTCAAGCCTAAAGGCAAGTCTAATGCCGAAACTCTATCTTATAACAACCCAAAACTCACAAGTCGAGCCTAAAAGCAAGTCTATAGAATCTATAAACTCTAGCTCTGATAGCAACTTTAACATCCTTAACAAATACACTTAATTATAAAATCCACTAAAAATCAAATAAAACGATACAACTTCTCAAAATCAAATATCTTACAATCTTTTTCTCCTCATAAAGACAGGAGACATAAATTAAAATACACCTAAAATCTCCAAATATCGCAACTCGCACTCTTCCCAATAAGTAGCCCACCTAAATATGATCACCTGCCGGGAGAAATAAGAGAAACAAAGACCGGCAGTGAGCGAAAGGCTCATATATGGATATAAAACGATTCACAAGCTGAACAAATTAAATAGCTGAACAAGAATAAAAATAAATATCTGAATAAAAGAATAATGAAACATAGCGAATGAGATAATAGAAAGTAGATACTTAACTCACAATATAAAAGTAAGTGCTATCAAATCAAAATAAACTTACTCAAACAATAATCATATCACTTACGCATAATTAACATAAATAAAGACATAACCGATTAAATATAATCTGACTCTTACACATACACATACACTTACAAATAATATTCAAAACAACTTACCTTACCACGTACACATATTAATCAGGAAAATTATTATCAAAACAAAACTTTACTTACTGACATGGGAGATAATCTTACAGGATGTCCTACATTTTCGGTCATCCATAATATGTAGTCATCAAAACTTATAGGGGCTTGCATAGCACAAATCAAATGCTACCCAAAATCTTACAGGGGCTTGTACGGCAAAAAGCACAATGCTACCCAAATGGCCAAACATACACAATAGTCAAGACTATACGTGTCCCATAACATTGGCGACACGCCCATACTATTTAAATACACTGCATAGGAGGTGCCAAGCACGAGATTCTCTCCACTCATGACGGAGTCTTACAATATCTCCCAAATCATAATAAAAGCACAAATAACTTACATATAACTAACATATACTTACTCCAGAAAGATGTCTCAAAATCATACTTATATCACAAAAAATCGAAAACGCGCATCACTAAACAAAATATCAAACAAAATAGATTATAGAAGCTAAAAATCAGAACTGACCAGTCCCAAAGAAAGGCAATTTACTCTATAAATATGAGCTCAAATGAAAAAGTATAAAACACATAACTTTCTGACGAATAACGAATGAGATACGAATTTTACAATATTTCATAATGCGTGAAAGATCGAATACAAGAATATAGTGATATAATACGAAAGAGAAAACAATAACACAAAATCCGTACCTTAAACCTTATTGAACACTAATTCTCTACAATTCAGCCCCTTCAATCCAAAACCCTCAAATCCACAAACTCTCCTTCTATATTTTGTCACAACTATTCTCCTTCTCCAACTCTTTTTTTCTCTTCTCCTTCCTCCCTAATCCAAAAGTAATGTATGTATCTATTTTTCTAAACCCTCACTTTTTTTCCTTTTTTCTCTTTTTATGTTCTCCTCTTATTTTTTCTTCTTAAAACTTTTTTTTCTTTTGTTCTCCCAATTGACTAATAACACACCAAACAACATCCTAATTATAAAATAAACAAATCCTCGCACATAAAATAATATTAACAATAACAAACTAATATTTTCTAATCCTTAATATTAAATAATATAACTAAAACAATAATCATTAAAAATATACAGGATGTTACACTATCTCTCCCCCCCTATATATATATATATGTAATTAATATCAAATCATATCATTTAAAAATTTAATTACAAAATTCTTCATAAAAAATTCATTCAAATTATTGGAAAAATCAAATAATCTTAAAGAAAATCCGTGCATCACACAGATTTTAAGCTAGTTTATTTTAAATACCGAAGATTGAAATGTTTGTAGTTTCAAATATTTAGTTTTTTTCAGGAGAGGCCTCTAATTTACTAATAAGTTTCTAATATTTATTTATTATAGTTTGATAAATGATAAATTAATTATGTGCAACTTATAGAATTTTTAACAACCATTTATTTCATGTCTTCCTAAGCATTCAACATATAACAATGATAATGTGTTTTATAATTAAAATAAAAAGGGAAATTTTTTCCTATCATTTCTTAACAATAGCTTTACATTTAAAAGGAGTTATGAATTTCTATCGAAGGAAAAAAATAAAAAAGGTAATGAATCAAATTTTACAAATTTGTTGCACTTAAATATTATTTGTGTTTATGAAAGACTATAAATTTATAACTCGATCACATATTTATATTTTTACTAGCTTATACCCCGTACAAAACTCGATTACTTTTATTTATTTTATTAATTTATTTATAAGATAATATATATAATATTATAAATATTTTTGTCAATATGTTGTTGAAACAATTCGAATCTTAGACTTTTCACCTTCTTATCTAACAACTTTTACTATTAAATTTAAATTAGTATGTTCTTGGCGGGAATCAAATCTTCAACATTTCGATTTAACATATTTTAATAGTAATTTTAAATTAAAAAATTGTTGGCGGAATTCGAAACTTAAACCTCTATAATAAAAAAACAAGAGGAAATATCAAAAGATGAGGGATTAACTAAATTATAAAATATACATTTTTTTGCTTATTATATTATTGTATAGTATAAGGACATAATTATATATATTTAGAGAGTTGGATTAAAGAATACCTTATATAAGGTATGATAAAGACTACCATTGTAGGATTATATTTTTTTTTATAAAAATTGATATATTATGATAAAATTCACAAATTTTAATAACAATTAAGCTTAACATATCAAATCTAACCACTACTAGAAACAGGTCAATAGACATCGGCTAAAAACCGATGTCTGACCATTTTCCAACCGATGTCTTTGTGGGTGTAGAGAAAGGTCCTACAATTTTCACATCGGTTTTAAATCGATGTCAAAGAGTATCTATCACATCGTTTACTGGCACCTAACTGATGTTAAATACTATATGGAACATCGGTTACTGGAAACTAACTGATGTCAAAGAGTATCTATCACATCGTTTACTATCAACTAACCGATGTGTATCATACATATTAACATTAGTTTGAACCGATGTCAAAAGCATCAACAATGTGACACCATTGTGTTTAAATACATCAGCTTGTTTTGTGTTAATGATGTTACATTGTGTCTTTTACATCAGTTTTATTTGTACTAATGATGTTTCTACTTATTATAAACCATTCTCACAAACCAAATTAAGAAAGAAATTCTCACATAAATCAAAAAACCAAACTTTATATATTAATGTAACAAAGACATTCATTACAATTGTTCAAAATAAGTCCACATATTCTAAAACTAAGAGAACACTCAATGAGAGGCACAAAAACTAAGTCAAAAACCAAAACTAGAACACCACCAATAACTATAGTCTTCCAAAATCAGATGCATAACAACAATGAAGCTTGAGATCGAGCGAACGATCTTTTTCCATGAACTGCATAACATCTTGTTCCACGTGATGCATAATAGTATGTGCAGATGTTACTAGTTCATTTCTATCCAACCAAACTTTAGCAGCAATGTCCTGGCCCTATTCAAGATGATACATATCATTATTCAGTTACAGAAACAGAGTATTTGACAGATAACAATAAACTACGAATTATGTATATTATAAGAGCACACGAGATTGGATGATACAAAGATCAGTAAACATACATAATAGACTTGCAGGAAATAAATCACAAATGAGATACTAACTGCATATACCAAGTTATAAGGACTAAAAGGAGTGTCTATTCAGGCATATATATAGTAGTTCCAACTTCCAAGGATCTAACCATCATACTCCACGTAGCCATTTTTTTACACTAATAAAACCTAAAGACCAATAAAATTTCTACCAGTTTTAAGATGATTTCCACAAACCAACTATTCTTATGTTCACATGTTAACAGTTCAATCCGTTTCTCTTGTTTAATGTTTTAGAATTTAAACTTTTAAAAAGAATAAGATAGATGAATATATTCTTATAGCATTGCTCAACCAGTACTTCCACGATACCAAGAATCTACGAATCAAATAGAATAAATTTTCCAATATCTTGATTATAGAATATATATGATCTTCAAAATTTTCAATAAAATAGTGATTTTCATAAAACTTTTCTCTAATAGTTCCGGACAAATCTCAAGTTTATCTTAAAAAAACGGGTGTAGTTTCAAAAATAGGCACACACAAAGTCAATCATAAAAATACACGTTGTGCTAATTAACCTTACGCCTAGTAGCAATTTGTATGAAGTCTTACGGTAACGTCGACTGGACCATCCAAGTATCTAGCCACCAGCATATTTGTTTTATACCGCATGTTTTTAAAGCTATAATTTTAGTTAGACAATAGTAAGTTCAGCATATTTTATGTTTCAAGTTTCTTTATCTCTGCCAAATGGAACCTTTTTTATCATTCAGCTCCCAAGAAGTTATTCATTCGTTTTTAAAAATTTAGGTATATACACAATTTGGTTTCTTTCATTCATGCTTTTACTCGATTATAACTCTTTACTTCTAGACTCCATTTCCAACTAAACTGAAAGCATAAATGAAATAGAGTTTCGGCTTTAATTCATTTGTGTCAATATAAATGTAGAACAAATAAAGGCATAAAAAATATACGCTCAGATAGCAATAAATTTATTAAGCACTCACCATAATTGATTTCGTCTAACCAAATCACTCCAGAGAGCCTCAAGTTACAAAGCAGTTATTCTACCATGCTTTGTTCCTGCTACTTCCACCTATTCCAAGTCAGTATAACACAACAAAAGAAAAAAAAAGAAGTTGCCATCATTTTACCTCTAAAATTGTATCACCCCATAATATGTAGTTAAATCATGCTACAGATAAAAATTCTACTTACATAGATTATCCCTAATAAACACCGGATTCTGAAATCAAAACATACTCTGAGAAGTACAAGTCAATTAGTCAATTATGATCCTAACGCCTCTTCTTGCAGCGAACTAGCCCTGGTTCAAGGTGAGGCAAATGTGTAGAAACACTGAACAATAAAACTATCCAAGAAAAAGAGAAAAAACTCTCAGGTCTAGATTAAGAAAGAAGCTCCTATTTTATTGCTAGGATTTGCATATCAACTTCTAACACAATCAGCCCTAAGCAAACATTATGTTAGACCCTGCATTAGCATACATTGGTGGCATGGGTTGGCTAGCTTTGCTATACGATCCTGGGCCCTAGTTAAGGGGGTTACTACCACTCTCATCTGATGACTCACTTCAGCCTCCTTCTGATGGACTAACCCCAGGCACTTGAGCACCAAAATTCAACATGTGCGGTGGTGGTGCTGGAGATAGTCCAGATTTAGGTTTTTTGCCGTCAGCAATGAAGCTACCAACAATAACCTGGTAAACAACAAATTTCCAAGTTAAGATAGATTAAACACTGCACTTGATCACACATAAATAGAGAGAAAATTACCTGTACAGGTGTTGCTGCCAGTAAGACTTCTGCAACTCCACTACCCAGTACTCGACCATCAGTACCAGCCAAGGACACACTGAGAACATTTGTTCGGTTATTATCGTTACTGTCTGACATCGATAAGGAACCTAATAATAAGATAATCTCAAATCGTCCCTAGGGAAGTAAGAAGAACCAGTGAGATAAGAAGGAATATCTAACAAAATTACATCTAATTACAAAATTAGATGCAGAGTCATATGGATATGCTAATCACAGAAAGAGGATAATACCTTAAATAGACCTGTACGAGTGAGATTAGAGGGAATAGCATAGCATAGGATTTTGGGTATTGGGAGTTTTGAGAGCTAGCACCTCCGGCCATTTCCCAAAATTAAGAGAGTGGGAGACATAGCGAGAACAGAAATAGAGACAGATACACAAACAAAATACCAAATTAAGAACACCAATTAACATACACATGCATATACATATACACATACAATATACAAAATTTACAAAATAAATTAACAAAAAGAATTTACCGAATTAACACTCACTCTTGTTGAATCTTTTAAAATTTCTCCTTCTCTTCTTCTTCAACTTTAGTACGGATATTGGGGGTGACAAATTGATTACAAATTAGGGTTATAAATTGGGGGTTTTTGGTTGAGAGTGAAAGATCGAGAGAAAGAGAAAGTAAAAGAGAAAGAAAGAAAGTGAATGAGTGAATTAGGGTTCTTAAGAGAGGTGAGGTGGAGAGCGCTGGGTGAAGTCGAGAAAGAGAGAGTGATGAGAGAATTCTGTTTAATTTGTTTAATTAAAATGTTTTTGTTTTTTTGTTTTTTCTAATTGGTGAGGTGAAAGTTGGCTAAAAAAAATGGGGGGAACTTAAAATTTGCTAAGGGGGAATATTGTCTGAATGGGGGGAAATTTTTTGGGTATTAAACGGGGAAAGTTGTGTGGGCGCGGACAGAAAATTTTTTTAAGCCTACTTTAGGCATCGGTTGTTTTTTGACCGATGTCATTGATATGTCAAATATATCAGTTGTGCTACTAACCGATGTCATTGATATTTCAATTATATGCCAATGACATCGGTTTGCTTTCAATTGGATTTCATAATATGTCAAAGTTATCAGTTTTTTTTCAACCGATGTCAGTGATAGTTTTTACATCGGGGACATCATGAACCGATGTGAAAGGGGCGATGTATATTCTACTTTTTCTAGTAGTGAACGTAGAATCTCATTTTAATTTAAAAATAAAATGTTTTATAGAATCTAGCATATAATTCATTATGGAATATTATTTATATATCTGTAACAGTAAAATTATGTGTAATAGTTTATATTTGATCCTAATTTTTTATTAGATTCTATTTTCATTCATAAAAAACCGTTTTTGATATGAAAATTTGAATGTCAATATGATTTTATTTCATATTCTTTAGTGTTTTTTGTTATTATAAAAGGGTGTTTTGTATCAAATAATGGTGTGTATAATTATATATATTTTATTAAGTTAGAAAGATGCCAAGCTTTAGTTGAAGACTCGTAGGACCCCCATCCCTAACACTGAATTAAAAAACTTGAATGGTATAATTTTTTCTTTGTCAAGGGTACAATTTTGTAATAAATTGTATTAACGATACAATATTAATAAAAATGAATTTTCTTATTTAAAAAAATTTATCAACTAATTGATAATAACAAATTTTTTATTCATTTTAAACAACAATAAAATAAATGACAATTGTTCTTGGATTCCATTTGCTACTTTCACCTTCATTCCATTATTAATAAACAACATTATCTATTATGATTAATTATATTAAATCCTTATATATAATAAGCATAAAATTGATCTTATCCATAATTTTCGTCGCTATACTACCAAATTAATCTCAACCGTTGATCTAATCTTTTTAAAAATAAACAATCAAGATTATATCATATTAAAAAAATAATCTTAAAAAAATATTATTAAAAAAGGTTATATTAGAATTGAATTTCAAAAAAAAATTATACTATGAAAAGGATATATTTAAAAAAGGATACAACTGGATTGCATTAATTTTTTTATTAATATTAAAAAAAAGTTCATATTTATTATTTGGGTTATATTTCAAGATCTAGAAATT
Source organism: Kitagawia praeruptora (assembly GCA_037693485.1). NCBI lineage: Eukaryota > Viridiplantae > Streptophyta > Magnoliopsida > Apiales > Apiaceae > Kitagawia > Kitagawia praeruptora. The sequence goes on along the minus strand of CM075351.1, from coordinate 135,236,707 downwards.
AGATTTAAATGATTTTATAGCCCATGCGAAGGTTATAAAATTATCTTGAATTTGGGGATGATTTAACAATTATAATCGAAATGAAAATACTCAAAATATCAATAGAAAATGTAATTATGAATTTTTGAATTTATCCATTGACATAGAAGACCTACATTGATAATCCTATTTAAGGTAGAAAACCAAATTATATATGATTTAAGTCATTGACATTCACTTTTTCGTTTTTCAATATAAATACACTTTTTAGTTCACAAGTTAAAAGGTAAAATATTTTTTTACTATTTAAGTCATTATCGATTCTTATTTATTTTGTCGTACTGAATACCAGATTAGTGACTACCAAAATTTTGGACAAAATCACTCTTACACTTTTTATTAAACTGTATTTTGTTGTTAGCATAATTCAAATAATAAGAAGAGTATTTTGATAACCAAAACGAAATATAAGTAGATTTCATAAATCGAATAGAATTTTGAACGTAAAAAATCGTCAATTTCTTCTCTATTTTGTTTCTGCGTATGTTTAATTAAAATGTAATTTTTAAACCATCAATAATTAAAGATTGTTTTGTTAATTTTACATGGGTTGTAAAATTGTCAAAATCATATTTTAAGAATTGAAGATATAATACATATATTAAATTGAACGTGTAAAATCTTATTTATTTTACAATTTGATATGTAAATTAATAATATATATTGATATGAGCTAAAAGTAAGCCCTAAAAACACATTTAATGTGGCATTCAATGGACCCAATATGGTCAAAACGTGGGGCCCAAGAAACAAGACTAATACAAAACCCCCCAATTTACAAGAACACAAATTCGTAATAATAAAAAAAATTAGAGAAGACAAATCCCAACTACGAATCAAAGAGGTGAACTTGTACTACTCCCCCCCCAAACTTGAATTATTTAGAGATGTAGAGATGAAGAGAATGAATTGGGGTTGTATGGGTATATATAGATAATGGAATGGTAGGATGAATATAAGAATTTTAATGTGAAAAGGAAAAAATTTTGGGGTGGGTATGAAATTTGATGTAAGATAGAAATAGGATTTGATGAATTAAATAAAAAGAATTAGAATAAATATAGGTTTAGAATTTTGGAGTAGAGATGGGGGGTTTTTGAATTGAAATAGGAAAAGAATTAGGTGTAAAGGGGAGAGTATAAATAGAATTTGGGATATTGAGAAGTTTTTTTTTTTTTTTACAACAGCAAAACACTCGCACACAGTGATAGGAGACACGCGGGAAAAAAAATTCTGATCACCTGGTTCACGCGCAGCTTGCGCGCGTGGGACGCAAATTGCTCCCAGTCCAGACACGCCAGCGCAAGTTGCGCGTTAGGGCCGCAATTTGCCTCGAGGTCAGATGCGCAGGCGCAAATTGCGCGTTAGGAGCGCAATTTGCCTCCAGACCACTAAATTTTTTTTATTTTTTTATTTTTTTGGAAAAAGATGCACAACAAGGCTTGGGTTGCCTCCCAAGAAGCGCTCGTTTTACATCAGTAGCTTGACGTTACTTCCTCAAATCATGGCGGTTTCAAAAGAATAACTGAATCGTTTTCAACAGATAAACCATTCATACGAACGTTGACATCTTGGTTGCTTGCTTTCCACAAATCTTTTCCATCAGACTTCAACCTGATTTTACTACCCAACGGCCTAATCTTCTTCTTTTTCTTCTTCACACCTCTAAGGTGCTTCTCCGACTCAAACGGCTGAACAAGACTTTCTTCTTTCTTATTATCGGTTTTCCACCTTCGCAATACGTTATCATGCCCCTCTTCAAAAATCACTAGCTCATTATTCAAAAGGACATACCTCAAATGTGGTGGAAGTTTCCCAAGCTTTACACTCGAAAGATCTCGAATTGAAGAACTGTCAATAGAATCACTAATGGGATGCTTTAGCACATGTGTATCCGACTTTTCGCTCAATAACTAATCAAACTTCTTTCTCTGACCCGTATCAACCATTTCCACACTGCAACACTCTTCATCCTCCGTCGGAAATTTCATGGCCTTGAACACATTAAAGGTGACATTCTGATCTTGTACCCTCATTGTAAGCTCTCCTTTTTGCATATCGATCAAAGTACGACCCGTAGCTAGAAAAGGCCTTCCCAAGATTATGGGAATCTTCTTATCCTCTTCAAAATCAAAGATAACAAAATCAGCTGGGAAGATGAGTTTATCAACTTTCACCAAAACATCCTCCACTATGCCTCTTGGGTACGTAATAGATCGATCAGCCAACTACAAAGAGATGTTAGTTGGCTTTGGCTCCGGTAGACCAAGTTGCTTGAAAACAGACAAGGGCATGAGATTGATACTAGCTCCCAAATCACATAAGCATTTGGCAAAAGACAACTTCCCAATGGTGCATGGAATTGTAAAGCTTCCTGGATCCTTAAGTTTAGGAGGCAATTTCTGTTGCAACACCGCACTGCACTCCTCTGTCAAAGCCACTGTTTCAAAATCTTCCAACTTTCTCTTCCGCGACAAAATATCCTTCATGAACTTTGCATATCTTGGCATCTGCTCCAATGCTTCAACAAAAGGAATGTTAATGGAAAGTTTCTTGAAGACATCCATAAACTTTTGAAACTGTTTCTCTTGACTTTTCTGCAAGCGTCCAGGAAATGGAGGAGGCGGATAGATCTAATTATTCTTTGAAGATTGCTCTGGAATAGACTTTTCAACAGGTTTCTTGCTCTTCTCACCATCAAGCTGATCAACCACTAAATCAGATTTATCAAATTCTGGCACTGCAGATTTTTCAACCTGCTGATTCTGAACATCTTCATCTTCCTTAGTTGCTAATTTTGGATCTATTATAACCCTTCCTGACCTCAAAGTAACTGCTTTCACCTGCTCATGGACCTCCCTCTTGCCTGGATTAACCTCTGTATTACTTGGAAGAGTTCCTTGTTGCATATTTAGTAAGGCACTTGTAATCTGTCCCATCTGGTTTTCCAAGAGCTTTTGAGAAGCTGTCAGGTTCTTCATCATCATCCTCATCTCATCCATCTCTGATTTTTCATTAGAAGATTGCCCCGCATGAGCCTGGGGCTGTTGCTGTTGAAATCCCGGAGGTTGATATGATTGCCTTGGAGCATAAGGCTGTTGATAGCCTTGATTGAATGGCTTTGCTTGCTGATAAGGTTGTTGTGCACTTTGATTGTTGCTCCAGCTGAAGTTGGGATGATTCCTGTTGCTAGGATGATAAGTGGCTGGAACTGGTACAGAAGGTCTCTGGAAATTACTCACGAACTGTGCTGATTCAGAAGAGATAGCACACTGATTCGTCTCATGTACGCCCGCACATAGCTCACAAACACTAGCAACCTGCTGGACTCCATAATTTGCAAGAGAATCCACCTTCATAGTCAACGCCTTCAACTGAGCTGCAATAGCTGAAGTTGTATCCATCTCAAACAAACCTGCTACCTTGCCTTGAAAAAGCCTCTGGGTTGGATTCTGATATTCATTAGCAGCCATCGTCTCAATAAGTTCATAAGCTACATCTAGAATAGGTCTAGATTGTGCTCCCAACCCATTGTAGAAACTATTGATAACCATCCAGTCCGGCATGCCATGATGTGGACACCTACGAAGCATCTCCTTGTAACGTTCCCAAGCCTCACACAACGACTCTCCTGATTGCTGCTGAAACTGAGTTAGCTGGTTCTTTATTGCTGCAGTTTTCGCCATATGGAAGAATTTAGTAAGAAACTTCTGAGAAAGATCCTCCCATGTAGTAATGGAACCAGGTGGTAGAGAGTGTAACCAGCCCTTGGCCTTATCCTTCAAAGAGAATGGGAAAAGCCTCAACTTGATAGCATCATCCGACACACCATTGAACTTGAAAGTATCACATATCTCGATAAAGTCCCGAATATGCATGTAAGGATCCTCCGTAGGAGCACCCCCAAAATGAACTGAATTCTGTAGCATCTGAATAGTGCCCGGCTTGATCTCGAAGTTATTAGCTGTGATGGCCGGCCTGATAATGCTAGACTGGATATCACTGATCTTCAGCTGAGAATACTCCTTCAAAGCCTTAGCTGCTGCTGCATCTCCCATCGATACTGTAGTTTCAGCTTCCTCGTTCTTATTCTCTAAATTCTCTACACGATCGTCTTTCGCCAGTTCTTCCAAACGAGCTTGTAAGCGTGTTCGCATAAAAATTCAAGTACCTGAAACACCACGAAACAAACAAACAAAGTAAGAATCCGAGTCAGTGAACGCTAACGACCACTATTGACAAGCACATAAACTAAAAACACACCGATGATCCCCGGCAGCGGCGCCAAAAACTTGTTAACACAAAATCACACAAGTATACGTGGTCACAAGTAATACAATTCAAGTTCGTTCCACAGAGATCTGGTTATGGGTCTATTTAGTAGATGCACATATTCAACAATGTATGACTTTAATTCACTGCTAAGAAAAGTAACAAATTTGGGTTTGTTTATCTAAATTATACTAAGATGCAAAAGATTAAATTAAGAATTAACTAATTGACGAGAATTAAAATCAAATTACTTATATGAGAATAAACATGGGACTCTAACTTCATTAAATACTTCACTTAGAGTCGATGCTTTTAATCAATACACATGTGGGATTCGATATCTGATCGGATAACACGAAACAAGTAAAAGTTACCTCTCGGTATACTAGTACCAAACTACGCATGCATCCACAGAAGAGATAGAAGATGGGTAGACACCAATTATGTTTAGACCCTATATCTCTATAGAATTTGAAAACATAAAGGTTTAAGCACAAGTTATCCACATAGATCACATAGGGAAGCATAAAATCTCTATTCACGCCACAAATCATGATGTTAAAACATCAACCTATCCTATGCTAGCATGGCAAGTTCTAAATCTCAAGATCCACTCTCGCTTCACAAGAGATTAACACGTTAGATGTTCACGACGCATCTAAATACATGAAACACAACCATACGAGGATATCAAGAATTCACCACACGTAATCTTTAAAGCATCAAACTACTAAGCTACATAGATAACTCTGTTAGAATCCCACGACAACGATTAGCCCATAATTGAACCGTTCATCGTCATGGGATTTGATGAAAACATGATAAATAACAAGATATGGAAGAAAGAAGCAATAATATTAATAAAACAAAGAGTTAAGAAAACAAATCTATAATCCAGAATAACACAAAAGATGAAGTAGATCTAGATCCGTTGCTTGTCACGAGCATTGAATCCTTCTCTCCTTTTCTCCCTTGCAGATCTAAGCTATGTTACAATAATAAAACTGATCTAATGATTACAATGCTAGGATGTGTTTAAATAAGCTCTAAATTTCTTGCCCAGCAAGAATTTACCTTCTATTACAATTAAAATTTAATTAAGGTGCTAAAAACTGCCAAAAATACAATTAGAAATTGAAAAGGGCAAAACAGTAATTTCCCTGCTCCCAACAGTCTGTTTGTCGTGCTGTCTGATCTCACCATGCGCAGCCTGCTCGCGCAACACCTGTTCCATGTTGTAGAAAATCTCCCAAGCTTCGCGTGGGCAGTAAGATCGCTGAAAACGGACTTATAGAACCCTAGATATGGCCAAAACAGTGTAGACTGCGCAACCGTCCCGGAAAATCCGAATTTTAATCAATTAAATCTCCAAAAACGATAGAAGCATCAACCTTAATCAACACTCTTGTAAATCTACACAACTACACAAAACACATCAAAATTACAACAAACTTGAGTCCAAGACAATCAATTTAAGCTGTTACGGAACGTTCCAAGTAAATATAAATCCACTTATCAACCTGATGTGTTAGGTCGAAGTTCAACTTGATTCGCGTTTACAGGTCATCTATCATTTAAAGATGAAAAAAGGATAGAAATTGCTCGTTTTATACAGAAAGGATCGTTATAATTCATACAAACCGGAGAGAAACAGCTGATGTAATTGCTAAAGTTGCAGAACAAATGACCTCTGAAAGGCTAATTATGCTTAAAGAGTTAATTAAGAAGATCAGCCATAAGTACAAGGTTAGCAATGCTAATTGTTAACTAAGGAGAAATGTCGTTAGAAGTCACGGATGACCAAACTGACGACTTGTGATCAAGATCAAGATTCTTGATCCTTAGGATCACGGATGGTTTTAGATCCTAGATCCCTGATAACTTGAGATCAAGATCAAGGTTCTTGATCCTGGAGGACAACGAAGTCACGAATGACCAAAATAGTGACTTGAGATCAAGATCAAGATTCTTGATCCTCAAGACCACGGATGATTTTCAAGTCCGGGCATTTTAGCCAACCACTAGCTGGCCGACCACGACACCCGGAGGGCCGTAGCCGACCACGAGGTGGCCGACCACGAAGCAGCCGACCGCCACGCCCGAGGGAGCAGCAGCCGACCACGAGACGGATGACCACCGCACCCGTGGGTGTGCCAGCCGACCACCAGCTGGCCGATCTCCCTCCAGCCGACCATGGTTCGGCCGACCATGGTTCGGCCGACCATGGTGTTTTAAGGCCCTTCGGCCGATCAGCAGGTAGCCGACCACAAGCTACCCGTTGATCCGGCCGATCACGGGTAGTTTGTGGTCCCAGAACCCGACTTTTTCAGCAAACCTCGGATAGTTTTCAGACCTAGATCTCGACTTTTTCAGCGAATTTCGGAAGATTTTCAGTACTGAAACGAGATTAATATTAGCACAGATTAGTGCCGTTTAAGCACAGACTAGTGCCGATTAGCACAGATTAGTGCCGTTTAAGCACAGATTAGTGCCGATTAGCACAGATTAGTGCCGTTTAAGCACAGACTAGTGCTGATTTGCACAAATTAGCGTCGATTAATGCTGTTAGTGCCATTTTATGCCGTTTAAAATCATTTAACACTGTTTAAACGTTGTTTACGGCTGATTAGCGCTGTGTAGTGCCGTTTAACACTGCTTAGTGTCGTTCAACATCGTCGTAAATGCGTCGGTCGCTCCACGCTTTACGTAAAGATGATATTGTTGAAAGTACTCGCGTAAGAGCAATAAACCCTGACCCAAGTCTCGGAAAGGCCGTTAAAACTTCAAGGAAAACCTGATCAGTTTTCCTAGAAGTTGGGGGGCAAATGATATGGGCTAAAAGTAAGCCCTAAAGACACATTTAATGTGGCATTCAATGGACCCAATATGGTCAAAACGTGGGGCCCACCAGATGGGCCCAAACCCTATTTACAATATTAATTTCGTAATTAATATTAGGGGTAATTACCAGCTCAACAATAAGAGTTAGATAAGGATATTACTCCTACCAAGCTTAGCCTCCAAGGCACAGAATTCGATATGGGAACTGACTCCTGCAAGGAAGGAGTCTAGAACCTTCCTCAAGGCGGTGACTTGCCCACCAAGTCACCTAATTCTACTACGATTCTAGGGCTTCTCAGCCTATATAAAGGGTCTGACCCCTCATTCTCAGAACTACGCCTTGGCTTGATTCTCAATAACGAGATACGTAGGCACTCTGTGAGGACCGATTAGTCTCGAAACACGGAAACAACCATTAAAGCACGAAGCTCCCTAACCCTAGCATTAAATACAATTCGTAACCTAGTTTTTATTCCACAACATATATAAATATTAAAAATTAATATAATTATAGATTTTAAAAAAGAAGAGAGAATTACAAAAATGCCTATTTTTCACAAGTTTTTGCCCAAAATACTGATTTTGAAAAAAATGACCCGAAATACCGACGGGATACGGAATTTCGGCCTCCGTATTAGCTAAATACGGTACACCGTGTACCGTATTATGCATGATACGGAACACGGTGTACCGTGTTCCTACATGATACGGAACATGGTGTACTGTGTTCGTGCATGATACGGAACACGATGTACCGTATTATGCATGATACGGAAGATCATGTTCCGCAACACCCCCAATATCACGGTACACGGTCTAACGTGTCTGGTCAGTAAAAAGGGCCAGCATGGCTCCCATATGAATATTTTGGGTCATCACCCAAAAAAGAAATCATACATTGCACGGATTATAAGCTATTTTTCAAAAATTACATAATAAAAACTTGCAATAAATGGATATAATCTATATATTCTTAATGAGTGGTGCAACCCATATGAATTTACCCATGGGTAAAAAAATTTACCCAAGTCTCTCACATACTTAACCCATTTCCTAAATGGATAATCCATTTAACCCACCCATAAAACCTACCCTATTTAACATATAATAGAATAACTACATTCCATAACTATAGCAATTTTTTAAAATTTGAACGTAATGATTGATAGCTATATTCATAACTTCTCTGTTTTTCAAATTTTGAACGTAAAGATTGACACCTATGTTCAAGGTAACAAAATCATTATTGAATAAAAGAGATTTGCTTTTTGAATTCTCAGAGGAATCATTCTCCAAAAATCATCAGTTCAAAAACAGAGACAAACCATGTAACCTAATTCGAAATCATCAATCCAGGTCATCGAATTTGGGTCGTGCATATTTTGGACGTCTTTGATCCTTATATCGTTAAACCACATGGATTTATCAGGTCTAAAATCATCTAATAACCAACAATCAGGTAATATCATTCAATTTTGAATTCTTACAGATGTTCATTCTATATGGATTTGTCAGTGAATGGTGAATCTTTTTGTTGTGTTTGTTGACAGGTTCAAAACGAACACATCTTGGTCATGTTGTTGATAATTTCATAGTAGTCAAGAATCACACAGTAGATGTCGACACGCAAAATCCATGTAGCCGTCATAATGTCGAGAACCAGGATCCCAACATATCAAAACAATCATCCATAAATTCATCAGCACCATCTCCGTTCGCGTTGTCTAATGATTCAACAGGTTTGTTCCTCATAAAACTAACGTTTGTTCTTAGATGATTGTGTTGCTTATTGTTCATTTATGGAAAATATTGTTTTATTTGTAAATAATGTATGAATTAATGTATTGTACATTATATTAAAGGTTTGATTAACAATTTTTTTATGTCAGGAACAAAGCGTAGAGTGCGTGGACCTAATGTTAATAAGACCTTTAGTATGTTGTAGTATCCGTTCTTCATTCAAGTTGTAGTCAAGAATTAATATTTTCAACACTGATTAATTTCACTTTTTCCCTGTTTAGGTAATCCGTTAACACATTCAACAGTTTTTGGCAATTCAGGTAATGTTTTGTTTTCACCTCACTTATTAAACTATTGTCATTTGTTGTGTTTATTCTATTTTTGTTTTACACAAATATGATAATTATTTCAATGCAGTTAGTTCATCGGTATTAGAGGGAGGGTGTAATTCAAGTAACAGTTCTGGTATTATTTCAATTCATTATGTTGTTTCATATATATTTTATACATTGTGTTACTGATATTAGCACATTCTTTTAATTCAGTACATGGTCAAAAGAAGAAGACACGTGGACCTAATGTTAATAAGATGTAATGTATGAGATAACCTCATTATTGACTTTATCAATCTTTGTCTTTATTTGAAACAATAATATAATTTACATTGTTTTTTTTTGTAGTTGATCGAATTCCTCTACAGTCAATAGATTCAAACACTGATGGTATTTCCTCTATTTACAATTAGTTAAACTCTGATTGTATTTACATGGTTCATTATGTTTTCCACAATGTTTTTTACCAGTTGTCAAGCGTCGTGTCCGTCGTCCTAACATTGAAAAAGAGGTCCAACGTAAGATGGAAGAAACTCCTCAGTCTTTTGATCAAATGCAATCTGTTCTTACATATCAAAAGACGCTATGTAAATTAAATGATGGAGATGTTGAAGCTCCACCAAAAGGAAATGATGCAAGTAAGAAATTACCTGTTGATTTTTCAAGTGGGATACGGAATCTCCAAGCAGAATTTGATGATGCTGGTATGTTTGTTTTGCACAAATTTTTCAATTCTATAATTTGTTATTTACATACCAATGCCTCTTACTATTTTATATGACAACACTACAGATTCCTTGACCCATTGCTTTAATGTTCCTACTGATCACGTCGATCCTATGAATGATTCCGACAAAGATCATGGAGATATTTTGGAAGAAAATAAAAGATTCAGAAAACAAACAATCAATTACGGTGAATCTACCATGGGAAATAAGATCCCATATAAAGAATCTATTACGTTTGATCGAGGTATATACCTATTTTTTTAAAAATTCAAACAAGATATGTTTTCATTTCAGTTTTGAAAATGCTATCCTATGAACACTACAGATCAAAATTACGATTATATGGATGTACCTCCTGATTCCGAAGATCCCATGATTAATGAAGAAGAAGATGAATTCATTCCTAATCCTGATTTATGGAGAGGTTACATGGATCTTGGTGGCCCTGATAAAACATGTCAAAAGTGTAATGCAACTATGTGGAATGAAGAGCGTAACAACAAAAGTTACAAACACAAATACCCAACATTTTCACTTTGTTGCCGCAATGGACAGGTTCTACTAGAGAAGGAGCCACAACCTCCTGAACCACTTGCTTCTCTACTATATGGTGGTGATAAATCAAAACATTTCAAACAAAAAATCAGAGTATACAATTGCATGTTTGCTTTCACCAGTACAGGTGGTAAAGTCGATAAGGGTATCAATAGAGGGAGAGGTCCTTATTGTTTCAAGATAAGAGGAGAAAATTATCATATGCTTGGAAGTTTGGTTCCTGTGAATGGAAGTACGCCTAAATTTTGTCAACTTTATATTTATGATACGGAGAATGAAGTTGAGAACAGAATTAATGCTCTTGGAGGAGATAACGATAGTGTTGATCCTGATATTGTAGAATCACTTCTTGCTATGCTTGATCAAAATAATAAGTTGGTTCAGCATTTTCGTATGGCTCGAGATAGGTTTGAGAATAACGATCTTGATGACTTTAAGTTGGTTCTTATTTCATCCAGTTCAGCGAGTGGTAGACCAAATCCCATTGGTCCATCTAACGAAATTGCTACTTTCATTGTCTGTGATGATGCAGACAGTGGTGGTACGAGAGACACTATTGTGAGGACTAAACAAAACGGTTTGAAGAGGATATATGAAACCGATCCATTGTTCATGCAATTCCAGTATACTTTGTTGTTCCCACATGGAAGGAAAGGTTTTCACTTACATATCCCATTGCAGAATGTGAAAACTCCTGTACATGTACAAAACAATGATGATGACCAGGATCCTGAATCAAAATCTAGAGAAACAGTATCTTTGAAGGAGTATTATTACTATAAAGTCATGATACGTACATCTGAGGGTATTATAAGTTTAAAAGTAAATTTAATTTTTTCCAATTGTTTACATCCACCCTTTTATTAATTTGTTTTTTTTCCAATTTTATAGGTCTAACTCTACATCTTGCTGGCCGTTTGTGGCAACAATATATTGTTGATGCCTTTACTGCTATTGAACAATATCGTTTGGATTGGGTATCCACACATCATAATACAATTCGAGCTGATTTATATCATTATATACGTGATGCTTTACGTAAAGGAGACCATGATTCGAATTATGTTGGTAAGGCTGTAATACTTCCGGCTTCATTTACCGGGTCTGCCCGATATATGTCTCAATATTTTAAGGACTCATTGGCCATATGTCGTGCAATTGGTCATCCTTCGTTGTTTCTCACCATGACATGCAATACAAAATGGCCTGAGATTCATAAAATGCTTGAGATTCTACCAAATGTGGATGTTGTTGATGCCCCTGACATCATTGCAAGAGTTTTTAAGTTAAAACTGGACCAGTTAATTGAGTTGATAAAGAAAAAAAAACTATTTTGGCAGATGCATTGGAGGTAAATGAATTTTCCGTTTTTTCCCTTTAATATATTATATCAGTACATATTGCTAAATAATAATTAATTGTATCCCTTCAACAGTTATGCATGTAATTGAGTTCCAAAAACGAGGACTGCCCCATGTACACATGTTGATATGGTTACATCCTGATGATAGGCCAAACAACATCGAAAAGATTGATCAATTGGTATCTGCCGAAATACCTGATAAAGTTTCTGATCCAATAGGATACCAGGCTGTAATGAATTATATGATACATGGTCCCTGTGGTATTGATTGCTCTTACTCTCCTTTCATGGTTAATGGGAAATGTATTCGTCATTTTCCAAAGCGGTAAACATTATTATTTTTTTTATAGTCCTTATCATATATGAATGTTTTAGCCTTGAGTTTTTGATAATTTTATTTTTTTCAATGCAGATATAATGGTAATACTTTCATTGATGATAGTGGTTTTCCTGTATATAGGAGGCGTAGAACTGGCAGATTTGTCAAAAAAAAAAGGTGTAAATCTTGATAATCAATATGTGGTACCGTATAATAGAGATTTGTTGGTTTGGTTTCAATGCCATATAAATTTGGAGATTTGTAACAGTTCAAGATCATTGAAATACCTTTTTAAGTATTGTCTCAAAGGACATGACACTGCCACAATGATGATTAAGAAGAAAAAAGGTACTTCAACCTCAAACGATAAGCAGAACAAGAGTAAAAGTTTGGATGAAGTTCAAAATTACCTAGATGGACGATATGTATGTGCTTCTGAAGCATCATGGAGAATATTTGGTTTTGATATTCACAATCGTTGGCCAAGTGTGGATCGTTTACCTGTTCATCTTCCTGGTGCCAAATATATCAATTTTAAGAATTCTTCTGATTTGAAAAAGGTTTGTGACAGAGCCAAAAATAAAACTTCTAAACTTGAATGTTGGTTCATAGCTAACAGCGATATTCCTCATGCTCGCAATTATACATATGCTGAATTCCCAAGCCATTTCACTTGGTTGGCCAAGAAATCTAGGTGGAAAATACGCCAAAGAGGTGACGTAGTTGGAAGGTTGGCCGAGGTGCACGCAACCAGTGGGGATACATTGTACCTTCGGATGCTTTTGTTACGAATCCGAGGCGCGACCTCATTTTCCGATCTCCGTAACGTAGATGGTGTTGTTCATTCTACATATAAAGAGGCATGCGATGCTCTTGGTCTGTTAACTAATGATCACCAATGAATTCACATTGTAGTATGCCTTCTCAACTTCGTGCTTTGTTTGTCAACATTTTGGTTTATTGTTCAGTATCAGATCCATTTTCTCTATGGGATGCACATTGGCAAATCTTATCAGATGACATTTTATATATTCGACGTAAATTGTCTGAGAATCCTAAACTTTATTTGTCCGAGTACGAGATTAAAAATTTCGCACTTGCAGGTATTTAACATTCCATTAAAGTGTTTGTTTTTTCTCAGTAATAATATCTTAATATTAACTTTTTCATTTTAAATTCAGAGATTGAAAAGCTGTTGAATGATATTGGCAAGAGCCTAAGAGATTTTCCAATGATTCCATTTCCCGATGAGAATTTCTTCGGTAGTGCTTTAAATCGCCTTATTCTTGAAGAAACAGGTTATGATAAAGAAGAGATGAGAGTTATGCATGAAAGAAATCACGGGAGACTTAATGTAGAACAGAGAGAAGTATATGATGCTGTTATTTCTAATATCGCTAATGGTGATGGAGGAATGTTTTTTGTTTATGGTAGTGGTGGATGTGGTAAAACCTTTTTATGGCAAACACTATGTTGTCGTTTACGATCTGAAGGTAAGATTGTACTTCCAGTAGCAAGTTCAGGAATTGCTGCTACATTGCTTCCAGGTGGTAGGACAGCTCATTCAAGATTTCATATTCCTCTTAATCTTGATCAATATTCTACATGTGGAATAAAGCATGGTACCGATATAGCTGAATTGTTGCAACAGTCAAGTTTAATAATTTGGGATGAGGCACCGATGCAACATCGACATGGTTTTGAAAGTGTAGATCGTACATTACGTGACATAATGTCTGCCATTGATCCATCAAGAAAATATAAACCATTTGGTGGAATCACAATTGTCTTTGGTGGTGATTTTCGTCAGATCTTACCAGTTATAACAAAGGGTACTAGGGCTGATATTGTTCGTGCTTCATTGAACAGATCTAAATTATGGAACCATTGTAAGGTTTTCCTACTCCGTCAGAATATGCGATTACACTCAGGCAATTCGGATGCTCAAAACAAAATTATAGCTGAATTTAGTGAGTGGCAACTCAAAATTGGTGATGGCAAGATTGATTCTATTAATCCTCCAGATGTTAATGGTTATCCTGAATTTGTTGTTCCGCCTCAATATGTTGTTACAAGTGAAAAAGATCCTACAAAGAATCTCATTGATATCATCTATCCAGATTTCTTAAAAACATGCATTGTCCTAACTACTTGAGATCAAGAGCAATTCTGACTCCAACTAATGTCGTGGTCGATGATATTAATTCTCAAATTCTTGACAAGATTCCAGGAAGGATGCATACTTATCTAAGTCAGGATTCCATAGACGATAATGGTGGAGAGGATAATGAATTTGATGCATCTTTCCCAGTTGAATATTTGAATTCTATTAATATGCCATGTCTTCCTAAGCATGAGTTGAAAGTCAAGATTGGTGTTGTGGTAATGTTAATGAGGAATTTGAACCAGATCATGGGTTTGTGCAATGGAACAAGGATGATAGTGATTGGATGCCGAAAAAATAGTATAGAGTGCAAGATTCTATGTGGTGCTCATGTTGGTTCTAAACATCTAATACCTAGGATTGATATGATTCTAACTGACACAAAGTGGCCTTTTGACTTCAAGAGGACTCAATTTCCAATTCAGTTATGTTTTGCGATGATTGTGAACAAGAGTCAAGGTTAGTCTCTTGATACCGTTGGATTATATCTTCCGAGATCCGCTTTCAGCCATGGTCAACTTTATGTTGCTATTTCACGTGTAACTTCTCCAGGAGGACTCCATATATTAATTGTAGATGATACCGGTTCCACCACAAACATTACATCTAATGTAGTGTTTGAGGAGGTTTTCTACAACCTTCCAAGTTTGGATTAAGCATTATATTTATTTACTATATAGTGTTTTTTCCACATTGTATACAAACTTCCAAATTGGGAGGAAGATGTAATGTAAATAATGTACATATTTACATACAATGTTTTTGTTTATTTATAAGTGATAACTAAGAAAATTTTATGTCTGTTCCTTTTAATATTGTATGAAAAATTGAGCAAGCATTTATTATGTTACACAATTTTTTGTTTTGTTATGTAAGTGCTATAAATGGTTATCTAAAATATTCGTACAACCAAAAATTATGCCGGATAAATTGTAAGAACAAATTTTGACAAAGCATACTAATTTATCTTAGTCATTTGATTTAATCAGTGATAGAGCATAATAATTTATATTTGGCAATGCTGTAATACAACTAATTACCAGACTATTCTATATAATCAATCATGAGATATCCCATTATCATTTTTTGTGTGAAATCCTAACAAACTATAAGATAATTGCAATATTTATATTAAAATAACGATAATGTTAACGTAAATCATGTTCTAATCTTATTCTAATCTAAACTTATCAACACGTATATGTAGATTACATGTTTCACAGTATGTCCTTTATCAATTCTTTACCAGTCTTTATTCCTCCTTTATGCTTATAATATATTATTGACATGGAGGAGAACCTCGCATTACTGAATAACTCCAGAACATATTGGATTATACGTTTTCGGATCACTCGCATGTGGCCTTCTTTTGGAAACAATCAACATTTTTTAGGTTTTATTCTCATATTGCTGGACTCTGAGGTAAAGTATTACATATTATTACAATACACCACTACTTTTTTTGATTTTTAGTGTTTCCGTATTGAATCTTTGTTATATGTTAATTTGTACATAACTATCATGTACTTGCTTTCATGTATCCAGTTGTTTGGAATGCAATTGGTAATACTATTTTTGTAGGAAATTCTTATGAGATTGAAAACTTGATAGTGAGAGAACCATTAGGACGCATGAGGCTTGTATCTTCTGACAAGGTTGTTGTTTTCACAACATTCACCAGGATACTAAATTTACCCATACCTGTTGCCACTATTCCGAGACATAAATTCGAAATTCAACCATTTTCTGAAGTTCATGAAACTGCAGCATGTTTTTCACATTCTTTGTCTCCTTTGTACGCTATAGGTATTGTTAATTTTTTTGTTTTGTTTTTTTTTTCATTTTTATCATGTTTGATTTATATATTTCGTCATAAATCTAATTCGAATTGTGATATCAAATTAGACATTGTCGGAGTTGTTCAGAATATTGAACCAGTTAAAGAGGTTCAAACCCCTTTGGAACTCAAAACTTTTATGGTCTTTGAGTTATATGATGGAAGGTAATGAATTTTGTTTAGCAATGTGAGTTATGACTAATGAGCCATGTCTAATATCGATTTTTCATATATGTTGATTATAGCAATGTTATCAATTTAGTAGCTTGGGATGAGCATACAGAGGCTTTTGCTTCAATACTTGAAGGGAACTTTGACAATCTTCCTATTGTGGTTATAACGTCTGTGAGGCCACGTATATTTCATGGTAATATGTTTTGCAGCACAAATATTAAAATTTTATGTTTGATTTATAAATTCCAGTACTATGATAACAAAAAATTTATTTTGTGATTATGCAGATTCCCTTCAAGTAAGTACTTCAAATTCATCCAAGGTTTACATCAATACTGATTATGAAGATGTTCGAGTGATGAGGCAACGGTATACTATCCAACATACATATCAACATATTTCACAAGTTACATATTTTGCTTTACACAATTTTTTTTTTTATGTTTTTTTTTTCGTTTTTTGGTTTTATTTACAGGTTACTTGATCAAGCATATGTGCCTAATATATTTGCTCCATGATGAAGACCTTTTTTCTCGAGTCATAACCAAAAGTGATGATTTCCAAACATGTTTTTCTTTAAAATAAAAAGGAGTTTATCCTTTAATCAGTAATTTGGATTGTCATTTGCATAGTTGGTATCTCTTATTTTGCACATTTAAGTTGTATTCAGTTTATGAAACTTATATTTGACATTATTTTTTCCATATTCGGTTTTTAGTTTAATATTTTAACATTATCTTTATGTAATGTTAAAATGGTTATTTGTTTTTTCCTTGGTTGTTACTTAAATAATTCATGTTAATTATAATAAACAAAATAATTATAAAACATGAACCAAAAAGATTAATGTGTCAAAGGGATTCAAATTAACAGTAGTAGTTTAGAGTTATCGTAAATTACCACATATCCACCATTCGATTACACAATTCGATAAGTAAGAAACTTCCAAACATAATGTATTTAGGTTTAAGAGGAATTTTAATGTAAATCTACTTCGAAAATAGCACCATTTTCCTCTTCTTCAACCAGAATGAATGTCAAAGATTGCTCATATATCAGTTCATTGTCTTTTGCAAACTTATTCCATCCTGCAGATATTCTTGGCAATCCATTTGAAAGTACTAATTTGACTTGCCATTCTCCATTTTCTGATCTTAGCGTAATCTGTTCATTTTCCATCCATTGACGGCCATTAGGAGTGATAGTATTAGGTATGTACTGAAAGGAGAAGAGTAGTAAATGATCAGTTATCAACTACAAAAAAAAAATTAACAATATAGATGATAATATTACTAAATTTACCACTCCGTGTGAAGAGCTGTTCACATTTGATTTATTCATCACTGCTGTAAACTCTTGATGATTAATTAAAATATGTTGGTCAGGTTCTGCATTATCCATTTCATCATCTGAATTATTGTTTGATTCTTCTCCATTTATAATTTATTTCTCTGCATATGCAATTTAAGTAGTTGGATTAGTCTCCCATTGTAAACTTTATAAGAGTGCAAAATTCAATTAACAGTATATTTAATGTAAGATTTTATCAAGGTAAACAAAATGCATGTTAATTTGCAGACTACAGTTTTTTACCAGTCTTACCTCCAAATTGCTCAATTGACCTTCTAATTTTTGATTTATCAAAAACTACAATATCGAATTGGCCATTCCCCCAATAAGTACACATTAAGACATCATCCATGTCAAGATTAGTGTATGTAACAAGATCCATAAGACCATATATCATACTCTCACTATTCGAGTATCTTCCTTCAAACAGTTTTCCATTTGGAAGAGCACAAAGAAATGAAAACTAAATCGTCTGAACATTGAAAACTAAATCTTCTGGCTCTTCAACTAAGGTGAATAGCAATTTATGATTTTCTAATAGAGTATTAGCTTCCGTGAATTTATTCCATCCAGCTGAAAATCTTGCTCTTCCATGCGATTTTACAATTCCAATTTTCCAAGATCCAACACCAGTTCTGAATGTCACCTTTTCTCCTACATGCCAACCTCTATTTCGTGGTTTTATGGTCCTTGGGATGTACTGAGACACATTAATTGTTTCAATCAGAATGATGAAAAATAAAGATAAAAGCTTTAAAATATGAATTAAGAAGAAAACTGAAATATCATATTATACCACTCCATGACTTGATTGATCAACATTTGAAGAATATAACGTTGCAGTAAATTCTGTAGGCATATCATTCACTTCCTGTATATCCATGTCCATTGCATTATGATCAACTAATTCAAAACCTTGGTTCTCAACATGTGTTCCAGAAGTCTGTCCTCCATTATTGACTTCAATCACTGATTATGCATAATAAGGTCATTCACAAATTTTAATTTCCTTTATATGTTTGATAACATGTAAATGTTGATGCATAAGTAGAATTTTACAAAGAGAATGAAAAAAACTTACATGTCTGAGAAATCACTGGGACTTCCTCTTCACTGGGAGTTCCTGTAACATCCTTATAATTATCCGCATCTTCCTCTTCACTGTCACTTCCCTCCTTTAGATCTGTTAAGAGTTTATAAAAATTGTTAAATTGTTAATTTTCCTAAATAATAAGTGTACTTTAACTAATTAATACTTGGACATTATTTACAAAATTTGTGTAATACCATGTTCATCATTCAAATCAACTGCCCAGAACCAATTTTTGCTTCCATCAGTTTGAAACCCAAGATTACGATTGGAGTAATCTATTTCTTTTCCATCTACTTGGTAGATACGTGCGGACAAAACATTACTATTATCCATTGTGAAAATTGTGGTTTCCCTTGGTTTAATACCAAAATGCTCAAAGACTGTGCCAAAATTCGACAGATATCCTCCAAACTCATTGTAATAAATTGAACAACGGAAACCAGCAACTTTTATATCTTTAACAGTACTGAGCAACTTTCCATGCATGTCGTTAATCAACTTCGGAACAACCTGAGTAATATTGAATATTGTAATTATCATAATGTGTATAATTTTTCTTACACCATCTAATTATAATAGATGTTAACATAAATAATGTCGGAACCAAATATACAAAATGTCTTACTATTATTCCTTCATTTAAACAAGCCTCTGAACAAACTTTGAAAAATGACTTCCTCCAATCTCCATTAACTAAAAAATTTTAAGATGATTTGTTAGACATGTAATCTATAAATATATAATACCATACTACATTCAAACAGTATAGATGAAATGTAATACCTTCATTCTTATTGTCAATTTTATCTTCACCTTTAAAAATACAAATGTCTATAATGTTAGGTTGTGATTCCTCATGTCTGAACAGCAACAAGGTATCTCCAATATCAAGTCTTATTTCATTTGCAAAAGAATTCCATCCTTTACTGAACATGCAACTACCCTCTATCCATTGAATCTCAATTTCCCATGATTTGTGACATAACTTCAAGCTCACTTTTGTCCCATCTTCCCAGTTTTTGTATAGATCTTCCATATCTGTACTCAGATTCTGTTTTTCGAAGAAGAAACTCAGTAATTTAGCATTAGTTAAACAATATCATATATAGAACTGCGCATACATTACATTACAATTAAAATAAGAACAAAAATATGTACTCACCAGAGTAGTAACTTGAGGATCAACAGCAGAATTTTTAATGTTTATCTCAAAAGATTCATCGTAATTGTAATAGGCATTGAAGCACCATAGTGCAGAACTTGCATGGTATTCAAGCGACGACTCATTAAGTACATATTCGTCCTTATTCCAATTATTTAGTTGTCCAGTTCCTAAGAAATCTTTCAAGTCTATACGAGGAGAATTGCACTCAATTGCAGATTCTTTAAAAATTGTAACAATAAACGTGTCTTCACCATAATAGTCAAACTGAGCAAGATTGTACAGTTTGATCCCGTGGTATGTCATAAATTTTCCCAGACCAGATATTTTCCTCAAATTTGGATCATATTTACCTTTCCATTCAGACATCATACATCTTAATACCACAGTTGAATGTAGTTCTTTTCCAAACTCATCCTGAAATAACTTAGGTACTCTCTACAATATTAAATAAATGGGAAGTTTAATTAATATGCAGCTCATTAACATAATACATTATGTTAATTTAAATGGAAATTATTAAATTTGAGATATAAACTTACAAAATATCCAAATCTTTCATTTTCGTTGTTTGCAGAAAGAAAACTTGACACAAGTCGTCTTATTCCTGTATCATTAAAATTCAGTAAGAAACACAGAATTTAAGGTTATATCTCATTATTTAATTGGGAGTAGTATTTACCAATGCCACGATCAGTATTCTTTATCCTCTTTGATAGAATCGTGCTCTGTTTCATTGAAACAATAACGTGTAAATGCAGTAGCTTTAAGAAAGATTAGTAGTTAGTTAAAATTCTACAAAAAATAACCTAATTTAGCGGAAATGAGAAAGAACATTTAGCGGAAAGTTTTAACCCTTAACACCAAATTTGTACAAGTATAAATCAATCTAATTTTCCCAATTTGAATTAATAGCATTATTTAAAACACTTTTAAGTTCTCAATTTAATCAAAAGCAATTTAACCCACAATTTATCATGTATCATCTAATTAATTACAATAGCAAGATTCCAAAAGAAGAACATGCATTAAGGGTTTAACATACCCATAACTATACAAGTATTAACATGCATCTATAGATGCATCATATACAGACATAATATATGTATAACCAACTTACTGAATAAAACTCATCATGTTCTTGCAGTAGTGAAGACTATACAAATCAAAATACATATTAGGAATAACGTACCTCCATGATTGATTAGTATATTGAAGATGGTAATGATCAGTTTAGCAATTGAAACTCAAAGATAAGAACGGTAGACTCCGGCATGCAAGAGTATAGATTTGGGGTTTTTGGACAACAGTCTGAAAATATTGGGACAGTTTTGTGCAGTTACCTTTTTAATTAGTACACAAAAAATTGTTTTAATGTATGACACAATTTCATAAGATTGTCTATCTTAAAAATGTCAATAATTTTGAATATAGAAAAAATTAAAACAAAGTCAATGCAAGTTATAAATTTTGATTTGTATTATTATTTTATTTATTTATTTAACTTATTATATAAAAATAAGAGAAGCCGAAATGTATCTCAACTTTTCTTAATTTCTTTTAATTAATATCAAGTTTTCATTTTATTATTTTTTTATATGTTTTCATTGCATTGTGTTGGTTTAAATAATATAAACACTAAGACAAATCTAGGTTCTTTGTTTTTCCTTGCTCTGCAAATATTAAATATAGAAGATATAAGGTGAATTCAATTACCCAACTTTGTTAGATTGTTAACACTTTTTTTTTTTAAAGAGTTAACACTCTTTCTTGATGTAGACAAGTATATGACAAAACAAAGTTTTGAATTTTGTTAGGAACATTGTATTAATGTTGATCAATTTAGTGGCTTAGCAATGCCATATAACATATGTCCACTTCTCTACAATATGGTTTCTTTTGAGAATTTTTGTATAGTAATTCCTAATGTGATGAATGAGGCAAACTACTTTATTATCTCCAAAATTAAATCACCTCCCAATAGCCAAGACAATCCTTCCAACTCTTCCAAAAGGAAACTTCATCCTCTAGCTATCGAATCTGTGAAAGCAACTAGCTCTCAGCCCAACAAGAGGCTAAGGACTAACACTCTTTGATGATGTACCAGAATAAGAGATAAGGTAGATTTGGAAGCTTTGTTGAGTAATGACATAGAACGTAGTAGAAAGGAGGTCATAAGCAAGCTGGATAATCTCATATATGTGCAAGATACTCTGTTAGATGGACGATGTTGGATAACATTTAAATAGTACTAATGAATACCCTGGAAATTTATTTAAAATTATACTATGTTCTTTGTAAGTACGTAATTTTTCTTCTTTAACCAAAATTATAGAAAATAATCCAACAATATAATTTGAAAACTACTGGTATATAACTCAGTAGTTTAACATTGCAAAATACCAAAATAACATAAATGTCATATCAAAATATCTGAACTCTTAGCAGTGTTCTAAATAATAATGCAATAAGGTCATAAAAGTTACGAAGAGCTTCTAATAGTTTATCTCTACCAAATCGTCTAAATATTGGATAGTACTATTCCTTTTTGTTCTTCTTCCAACAATGTAAATGGCACTTAACTACGTCCAGGAAAAACAATGTCGAATACCAATCCTCTTTCACCTTCCATCAGATTGAAGAGCAAAGTTTCATTTTTTTTAACCTTTTTATCTCTCGCAAACCTATTCCAGCCTCCTGAAAACCTTGCAAGGCCATTGAAGTATACCACTGTAATATCCCAAACTCGATCTGCACTTCTAAAGCTAACATGTTCACCATCTATCCATTTTCTATTTTCTGGATTGACATAATCTGGGATATACTGCACAAAACAAACTAATCTTAATTGGCAAAAATAATACAATACTACTCTGATAAATATATAAAATGTTTGAAAAAATTTGATTTATTGCAATAGTAAATCATACCGGTCCATGTGATGTGTTATTAACATTACATTTTGTCATGATTGCAGAAAAGCCTATCACTGGATCATTCATTTCAATGACAACCATTGCATTTCCATCATTGTTTCCCAATTCTTCTCCATTCATTTCAACATCAGATATCAGATTTGCATTAGTATCTTCCAAGTCAATTGCACCATTATTGATATATTCTATTACTCCTGCTTCTTTTTACAAAATATGCAATCAATTAAAATTCAAGGAAATTTAGATTTACAAGTAAACGTTAAAAGATCACAAATTGTTGCAAATAAAGAAATTATGTAGTGGTAAGAATATAAATCATATACCTGGGACATTAGGATTGGTATGAAGATATTTTTCAACTTTTCCATTATCAAAGAGGACAATGTCAAACTTTCCGACACCACAGTAAATGAACAGCAATAAATCATTTTCTTCAAGAAATATCGATGCAAACATGTCAGACAGTCCTATAATCTGTCTTTCTTCGTGCAAGTAACGACCATGGAACATTGTGCCATTTGACAAACAAAATGAAACACTTTCCGGAATATTTTTATTAAACATTCTGCAGAATCTTGCCGGGATTACCTGTAAAACATCATTATGATTAACAATCTGCTTCTTAATTTAAATGATTATCAACACATTAGAAATGAAATAACAGTATTGAAGATTTGTGCAAAATTTGGTAACTTTCTATTTCTCCGAAATCAATAGCAGATTCATCAGCAATTAAAAGAAATTTCCATCCCACTCCATCGATATTGTCTAAACAATATATGAATAAAAAGTAACCAAATAGATAATCAATTCATTCCAAAGCAACTTAGCATAAGGATATAATATCAACATATACTATTTAGTTAATCAAAGTTGTAATTTACCTTGATCATACATAGTGGCCCGTGGTATAGTTCTTAACTGAAAATAATCAACTTCACAGAAATCTTCTTTTAATACACATACTAGAAAATTTCCATTACCCTTATAGGAGTAAATCATAGTGGAACCAAAAAGTCTTCTGCATTCCTTAATCATTGCAGACATAGGAGATAATGATTTTTCTCTCCTTTTGAACTGTACATGAATATCCCGTCCATTGGGCAATGCGAGTCTGATATTATGAGGTATATCATCTCCACACTCCATAAGAAATCTCTCAGGTAATATCTGATAAAATTAAATATTAATTATTATTTGTAAAAATTTGCCGGACATATAAAGGTTCTGTACATGATATATAATATTATTGAAACACATACCAGCTCATTGCAATTCATTGTTTCATGTTCCATAACAATGACAAATAACGGGTGTATTCCATTTAACAAGTTTACCTATAAAACAAGTTTATTTTGGAACCACGTAAGTAAATCCACATTTATGTACATATTTAGTTATGTAAGGATTTATAAACAATATAATAGTTTAACTGGAATTAATTGCAGACTTACGGTTTTCAAATTATTGGAAACTTTGATTTTCTCAACAGCTTTTTCTTCTTTAGTGCTATATTCATCCATATAACGCTTTAGAAATTTCGATTTTAAAATTATTTAATTATTATAAATTATAAATTATATTATGTGAATATTGTTGTAAAGGTGAAATGTATGTGAGATGATGTTTATGTGATTATATGATGATTTGTGTGATCTGTGAAGGTCGGTGCATTTTTTTATTTGTATTTTTGAGGATTTAAAAATATTTAAATCATGCATTTTTGATCCTCTGTATATTTTATAAAATTATCAGAGGAATTAAAAATCATGAAATCTCTTGTAATATTATCTTTATAATATTATTTAGTTTTTAAAATGGTTGGGTGAATTAATTTGGATGTTTCGGTATTTTAAAATGATTTTAAGAGTTTTATTGCATTTAAAGGATCAAAATTTGTAAAATTCATATTTAATTCATTTTTGATCCGAAAAATATTTTAAAAATATGTGCGTGTTCGTAATTTTATGTTCTTTGTTTTAAAAATGAAAAGTTTAATTTTTTTGAATATTTTATTGGATTTCGATTTATTAGAATCGTTTAAGAGTATTATATGGGCCGAATTGAGGTTTAATAGAGATTGATTTTTATTGGGCCTAAGCCCATTTAAGAGAAAAATGCAGTAGAAGCAGATCAGTCGAGAGAGTTCAGGAGAACTCGAAGAGAAAAAGAGAAGAAAAAGAGAGGAAGAGAGAAAGAAAAAGAGATTGAGAAAGAAGAGAGATTGGGTGGGATTGTTTAAAATCAATTGCTTATCATCTATATATATTCATATAAATCATGTGTGTGTGTATCTATACGCGTGTGTGTGTGTATCTATGCGCGTGTGTGTGGGTGTGTTATCAGTTGGAGGAGAAGAGGCGGGTGAAGATGGTGGTGCCAGGCGGAGGTGCGGCGGCGAGGGGGAGGCTGCGTGGTGGTGGCAGCGGACTAGCAGCAGGAGGTGAAGAAACAGAGAGATCGAGTTGAGAAAGAGGTGGGAGAGATTGGCTCCGGTGGCTTGATTTTCGGATCGAATCAAATGGTATAATTTCGTATTTTAGTTATTTAATTTTCATACTTAATTGGTTGTAAATTCGATTAATATTATTAATTGTTGTGATATAATTAGTTAAGTGTGGTAGTTTAATTAGTTTTAAATTGTGAGTTTATGTGTTAATTTTAGTGATTAGATTAAATTCCGAAATTTCATTCGGAGGGTCGATATTTGTTAATTACGATTGATGGTATAAAGTGCGAGATGAGTTTGTGTTAATTTTTGGTGATTTGATTCGAAAGAGGATGATTGTTGTTAAATGTTAATTGTTAAAATGTGAGGGTCGAATGATATTTAAAGGTTATACGATCTTACTAATTATAAAGGTTCAAGTGCTAATTGTTAAGTGCTAGTTGTAATTGTATCATTGCTTTAGTAGTATACTTCGATTCAAATGTTATTTATCAAAGATTTACTATGAGATTTATTTGTGAGTTTAATGTGTCAATTTACGTGGTTAAATTAATTTCCGAGATTTAATTCGGGGAAGTATGATTGTTATTTATAATTAGTTGGATTAATGGTGAGCCGGTTGTGTGCTCGGGCCTTATGGTTGTTAGTTGTTAATTATTAATTGTCGGATAGTATGTGGAGGTATACGGTTTTACTAATTTTAATTGCTTATGTGCTAAATGGCATAAATCCAGTTTTAGTATTTGTTGAATGTATAAGCAATTATATATGATCTCGGATTGTGATAAATAGTATGGTTATAAATTGTATATGGATTAGAAATCTATTGAGTATGATTTGGTTGTGATTTGAGTTGGCTAAGTATAGTTACCTTGTGTTAAATGATTGTTAGTACTAATTGTTATATGTCGTATATTGTTGGAGTTATATGATGTACTAATTGTAAATGGTGTATATGGATTAGATGTTTCTTATATGTGGCTGAAATGTGTTACGGGTTTTATGAGTCATCAGTTATTTATATAATAATTAGAATTGTGCTAGGAGTTATGAGAAGATCACAAGTTTTTAAATGTCAATATTTAAAGGACTTGTGTAATTCTTTTCGACTAATTCCTAGGGCTTACGAATATCCATGATTAGCTATCACGAGTATAATTAATATACTTGAGTGAAGTGATCATCGATATAGCGTAAGTAATAGTTAGTGCTAGGGGTTGTTCCCTAGGGCTTACGAACATCAATGATTGGTTGTCACGTGTATCATTAAAATGCGTGAGAAATACGATCATTGGTGTAGCGTAAGTAGTAATGTAAATCATTATGTGCTAGGTGCCGCATGTCTGGGCGGGTACTTTTCTTATTTGTTTACTTTATGTTGCTGCAAGTTGAGGCAGCTTTATTTTTGCAAAAACATGGTTGAATTGTTTTTGAGGGGCTGTGCCCGTAGTCCGATAAACGAATACTTCATGCCGAAATTTTCTAAAAATCCCCTGTAAATTTATTTAAAAGTCTATTTAAGTTATTTGATTTCAATGCTTGAAAGTATGTTATGATTTCTAAGGGTTTAAGTATATGTGTCGATGGATTATTTCGAGTATATATATTGTGGTTTGAAGATTAGATGATGTGTTGTTTTGAAGTGGTTATGTGCCGTGTTTATGTGACTTAGTAATTGTACTAAGGCTACTATATGGATATGATTGGATATGTCTATATGTAATTGAGTATGTTGGTATACATGGGTATAAGCGCTATAGGACGCGTATGGGTAGAGTAGAGCAAATAAGAGTTTGCTTGATTTGACACTGAAACGGTACTTGAATTTGTAAAGGTACGAGTAAGAGACCAGTCCGAGAGCAGTGCAAGGACAAGTGGAAATTGGAGCAAATGGTAGTTAGCGAAGTCGACGAGGGTATGGATGTGAAGTAACAAATTACAAGTAAGGGCTGATGTGAATTTGAGTTGAGGATCCATGGTAGGATCAGGAACTCCGTAAATCGAGGCAAGTGTTATTGCTATTCACTTATTTCTTTGTTGAATAAGATAGATATTTCAATTTATTAGAATCATTTAAGAGTATTATATGGGCCGAATTGAGGTTTAATAGAGATTGATTGTTATTGGGCCTAAGCCCATTTAAGAGAAAAACGCAGTAGAAGCAGATCAGTCGAGAGAGTTCGAGAGAACTCGAAGAGAAAAAGAGAAGAAAAAGAAAGGAAGAGAGAAAGAAAAAGAGATTGAGAAAGAAGAGAGATTGGGTGGGATTGTTTAAAATCAATTGCTTATCATCTATATATATTCATATAAATCGTGTATGTGTGTATCTATACGCGTGTGTGTGTGTGTGTGTATCTATGCGCGTGTGTGTGGGTGTGTTATCAGTTGGAGGAGAAGAGGCGGGTGAAGATGGTGGTGCCAGGCGGAGGTGCGGCGGCGAGGGGGAGGCTGCGTGGTGGTGGCAGCGGACTAGCAGCAGGAGGTGAAGAAATAGAGAGATCGAGTTGAGAAAGAGGTGGGAGAGATTGGCTCCGGTGGCTTGATTTTCGGGTCGAATCAAATGGTATAATTTCGTATTTTAGTTATTTAATTTTCATACTTAATTGGTTGTAAATTCGATTAATATTATTAATTGTTGTGATATAATTAGTTAAGTGTGGTAGTTTAATTAGTTTTAGATTGTGAGTTTATGTGTTAATTTTAGTGATTAGATTAAATTCCGAAATTTCATTCGGAGGGTCGATATTTGTTAATTACGATTGATGGTATAAAGTGCGAGATGAGTTTGTGTTAATTTTTGGTGATTTGATTCGAAAGAGGATGATTGTTGTTAAATGTTAATTGTTAAAATGTGAGGGTCGAATGATATTTAAAGGTTATACGATCTTACTAATTATAAAGGTTCAAGTGCTAATTGTTAAGTGCTAGTTGTAACTGTATCATTGCTTTAGTAGTATACTTCGATTCAAATGTTATTTATCAAAGATTTACTATGAGATTTATTTGTGAGTTTAATGTGTCAATTTACGTGGTTAAATTAATTTCCGAGATTTAATTCGGGGAAGTATGATTGTTATTTATAATTAATTGGATTAATGGTGAGCCGGTTGTGTGCTCGGGCCTTATGGTTGTTAGTTGTTAATTATTAATTGTCGGATAGTATGTGGAGGTATACGGTTTTACTAATTTTAATTGCTTATGTGCTAAATGGCATAAATCCAGTTTTAGTATTTGTTGAATGTATAAGCAAGTACATATGATCTCGGATTGTGATAAATAGTATGGTTATAAATTGTATATGGATTAGAAATCTATTGAGTATGATTTGGTTGTGATTTGAGTTGGCTAAGTATAGTTACCTTGTGCTAAATGATTGTTAGTACTAATTGTTATATGTCGTATATTGTTGGAGTTATATGATGTACTAATTGTAAATGGTGTATATGGATTAGATGTTTCTTATATGTGGCTGAAATGTGTTACGGGTTTTATGAGTCATCAGTTATTTATATAATAATTAGAATTATGCTAGGAGTTATGAGAAGATCCCAAGTTTTTAAATGTCAATATTTAAAGGACTTGTGTAATTCTTTTCGACTAATTCCTAGGGCTTACGAATATCCATGATTAGCTATCACGAGTATAATTAATATACTTGAGTGAAGTGATCATCGATATAGCGTAAGTAATAGTTAGTGCTAGGGGTTGTTCCCTAGAGCTTACGAACATCAATGATTGGTTGTCACGTGTATCATTAAAATGCGTGAGAAATACGATCATTGGTGTAGCGTAAGTAGTAATGTAAATCATTATGTGCTAGGTGCCGCATGTCTGGGCGGGTACTTTTCTTATTTGTTTACTTTTATGTTGCTGCAAGTTGAGGCAACTTTATTTTTGCAAAAACAGGGTTGAATTGTATTTGAGGGGCTGTGCCCATAGTCCGATAAACGAATACTTCATGCCGAAATTTTCTAAAAATCCCCTGTAATGCTTGAAAGTATGTTATGATTTCTAAGGGTTTAAGTATATGTGTCGATGGATTATTTCGAGTATATATATTGTGGTTTGAAGATTAGATGATGTGCTGTTTTGAAGTGGTTATGTGTCGTGTTTATGTGACTTAGTAATTGTACTAAGGCTACTATATGGATATGATTGGATATGTCTGATAAGTGCATATTTTTGCATATTTTTATTACCTATTTATTGCTTGAACTCGTATTTTAATAATTTATTTTGTTGCATTTCAGGAAATTCGTGAATAAATAAAGAAATGACAAAATAAAGAAATAAAGTGCAAGGAAGGGAAAAAGAGGAAGAAAAAGGACCAAAAAGAAAAAGAGGAAAAAGAATTAGGAGTTTGGTGGAAATGGAATCTTGGAGAACACATGGAAAGTGGAGATCATCCCAACACACTTAAAAAGTGTATGGCCAAGATCAACTCCACCAAATCTTAATGGGGAAGGAATCTTTTAATGGCTAGGATTACACCACCACACAAACCAAATGTAGGGCCAAGATTTGCCCACACCCCCCCTAAACCCTAATTCCCATCCTATAAATACCCCCTCATTTCCCTTGTATTTCTCAACTTAGAGTAGAGTAGGAGTAGGGTAGTGTAGTTTTAGGGTAGATTTAATTTCTTGTTTTAGTTCTAAATTTTGTAAACACTCCCTTTTATTGTAATGCAATTTTATTTCCTTTAAATTCTTGTCTTGCACTTTCCTTTATTGTTGCCTTGTTTCGTTATTTTCGTAAATCCCGTTGCTAACCACTTGGGGTTGAAAACAACGAAACTTTAATTTCATGTTCGTAGTTTAATTCGTAGTTTTGCCCCTTTAAAAATCAATTTTAATGTGGGCCATTTAATACCAAATCGTTATTTTTAGTAGTTTTTATTTTAAATTTCGCACTTAAATTTCTTCATTTTCGTTTTTAATTTTAAAAAAAAAAACCCCTTTTATTTCTTATTTTCTGTATCGTTTTTATTCGTTTTTAATTCGTTTAATTTCGTAAGTTTCAAACAGAAATCTCTCCCTTGTTTTATCACATTTCAAACCCAGCACTTACTCATTCTTCGTTTTAATTTGTTTTGATCCCTCCTTCCCTGTCAATCACTAAACACCGCAACCTCTATTTTTTTTTCCTCCTTTAATTCCCCTCCCTGTTCGTCTCTCTGTGCAAATCGCTGTAAAACCTCGCCAAATCTCTCGCGACTCACCTCTCTCCCTCTTATCTCTCTCTCTCTCTCCCGTCCTCTCCCTCGGTCTCTCTCACTCTCTCCTGTCTCCCTCTCTCTGATTCTCTCCCCTTCCTTCTCTTCGAACACCCGAACAACAATCCCTTTCCCCTCCTTTTTGTTCTTCAATTTTTTTTGCTTTTTTTTTTCGAGTCGAGTCGAGTTGCTGAGTTGGGTTGTTGAATTTCGCAGAAATTGGGTTTTTGGTTTCATTGTTTTCGTCAATGGTCTAAGTAGTTTTCGTTAGTTGTTTTAGTTATTTAAGTTAGTCGTCTTAGTCGTAATCGAGGTTGTTTGTCTGTTAAAGTTTGTTAGTCGTATTGTTTGTGCTGTTTGCGAAATGGGTTTGATAATTTGTGCTGCGTTCCTGGGTATTGCTACGATGTCGAGTCCTGTTCTGTTTAGTTCTGTATTATTGTTTCTTCTGCCTGCATTTGAGTTCAGTTTAGTGTTTGCCGAGTTCAGTTTTGCTTCCTGTTGTCTACATTGCGAATTTGAGGTGTTTGAAGCTCTGTTGAGTCTGTTCTTATTGTAATCCGCTGTTTTGGTTTTGCTATTTTGTTTGAAAACTGTTTAGTTGTTCTGTGAATTTGTTCGTTTTGAGAGTTTGCTGCGGTTGCTGTCTGAGTTTCGTCGTTTAAATTGTGTGCGTTTTTAGCTGAGTTTCGAGTCATTTTCTGAGTTTGAAATCCCTAAGTTTTGCAGCTAAGATCTGGGTTCTGCGTTTTCCGTTTTATTGTTACTGAGTCGTGGGTTGTGCTGAGTTACCTAGTGCTGTCGTTCATTGCGTTTTTCTAGGCGTTTAGTTTTGTCTTGAGTCCTGAGATTTGTAGTTCGGTTAATGTTGTCCGGTTTCGTTAAATCTTTTGATGTGTTAATGCTTCGTAAATTGCTGTGGATCGAGTTCTTTAGTTTAAATGTTTAATGCTGCGTTCATCCGAGTTTGGATCGCGATTGTTTTTGGCTAAGCTTAATTTTGGAACATGTCATGTTAAAATTTTCTAAAATATTCTGTAAATAAAATTTGGTTTAAATTCGAGTTTTTAAAATTTATTTTAGCTTCAATTTGAAATTAGAATAATTTAATTTTTGTTCGTTAGATTAAAATTAGAATAGATTTAAAATTTTCTTTTAAATAGTTTAACTTTCCTTTTAGTAATTAATTAGTAAAATCCAATTTTCCAAAACCCAAAAATCGTCCTAATCTGATTAAATTAAATTTAAGAATTTGCGAAAATATTAGTTCCT
The DNA here is from genome assembly GCA_037693485.1 of Kitagawia praeruptora. NCBI lineage: Eukaryota > Viridiplantae > Streptophyta > Magnoliopsida > Apiales > Apiaceae > Kitagawia > Kitagawia praeruptora. The sequence continues at coordinate 135,204,866 of CM075351.1, read as the reverse complement.
GAGGAACGAATCACAAATTTTACAACGAAACGAATTGTGCGCTTGCGATTCAATTATCTTAATATATATTTTAGCACATCAAGTTTTTGGCGCCGCTGCCGGGGACTAATTATTTCTCGCGCCTTAATTCTTAATTTTTCGGATTAGTTTTATTTCTTGTCTTATTTTTACTTCGTTCTTTTTAGGAAATTGTGAGATTTCGGAACTCTTCTCAAGAAGCGTGGAAAATTGGAATATTTTTGAAAGCTTGCTTCGGTAACCGTATCTCACTCTTTTCGGCCTTTTTATTTTTGAAAATCACAAAAAAATCAAAAATTCACAAATCACAAAAAAATTGAAAATTGAAAAAAATCCAAAAAAATTAGTTGTAAATACATAATTGTTGCATCATGCATTTAATCACCTAGGGCACATCATCTAGATTTTTATTTTCTTGTTTTTTAATTTTTCGTACCTATTAAATTGTGGTGATCGCTGGAGGACCCCAAGGTACGTTTTATTTATTTCTTTCTTTAGATTAAATCACGTAGTGTAAGCATCCATATTTGTTTATAATTTTTGTATATATAATTGTTTGTTGCATCATTTTGTAAATAAATATTAAGGGCAAAACCCACTACAAGATAAGGGAAGGGATTTCATCACTCTTTCCTTAGCCCAAAAACAATAAATTCCTCATTTTGCATTCCCTAGCCATTAATAAAATTAATTAGACATTTGCCCCTAGGAATTCGCGCTCAATTAGGAAGGTACCTAAGAAACGAAGTAATCATTATTTATTCCGACTTTTTGGTGTCTAGGCAAGCGAGAGCTTACCTGGCCAATTTAGGTTCGGTGTCTAAGTGACGAGTTTGGCCTCTTGGCAATGCCTGCTCTAATCTGGCCGAATCGGTCCAAATAAATTCTGATTTACCGAGTTTTTGGTGATCCTTACTGTTAGGAGCAAGGTCTAGTTATTTTATTAGGGAACCTAGGTTAGATTTTTCTTTTGATTTTTCACCATTTATTTTGTGTGTTTTATTTTCGCATTTACTTGCTACGTGGTTTTATCCTTGATCAATCTTTACCATGTCCGTAGCATTTAGGGAGCGTTATTTCCAAGGTTTGGATTTTGACAAGGAGATAGCATATAATACGATGTGGTGTGAGTCAACTAGGGAACCTAGTGTATATAACGAGTCGTCTAGTACTTTTAATGATTTGCATTATGGTGAAAACAATATTGCAATCGATTCTGAATTAGATGCTCTTACTAAACAACTCGAAGCTTTAGAAACCCTTAGTGGCCCTTCACACATTGGCACCCAAATTTCAACTCTCCGAGTCTCGATTTTCAACATGGCCCCGACTCTCAACAAGTCAACGCCATGTTTCAACCAACCTCTCGAAATGACCATTTTACATCGTCTTCTAATTCCGGTTGGAGAGATTATCCCGATCTCTCATGGAACCAAGGTCATAGCTATCAAACTCCGCCTCCACATTTTCAAGAACCGAACTCTTATCCGATTCCGAGTCAAGTTCCTTATTCGTGTTCAATTCAAACACCCGCCCACCCACCCGGATTTCATGACTCGAGTAAGAAACTTGACATCTTAGAAAAGAGTATCGAGGCTTTATTGATTTCTCAAGAAAACTTCATGCAAACCATAACTTCTGATAGGCAAATTTTAAACTCTAATGCTCAAACCTTATCTAAGTTAGAATTTCAAATGAATCAATTAACCACCATGTGCGAGCGTGAGACAATAACCACCCCGAATCCACCCGAGGTCAACCCTGAATTTCTTCTCACTCAAAGACCTATCGATACTTTCGATGATATCATCTCGCCTAGGTCTAATGTTCAAGTTGACACTCCTTTCAGTGGTGATTCACACGAAGAAGACTCTAATGCTGACATCATTCTTTCTCTAGGTCAAACGAAGAATCCCGATGATTCTGAGTTAGTGGCTTCACATAGACAACCATCATCCTCTTCTTCTAGTGAACTTTTCCTTTCATCCTCCAAACCTCTTCCCGAAAAACCCAAAGAACTTCATACTCAACCAATAGGAGCTAATCTAGTTAAGGAGGTTGTTTCAAGGTCAAATTTGGACGATCATGAGATTGAGTCTCGTCCTAAACAAGATTTTCAATTGCATTACGAGACCAATCGAGAGCTTCACGAATCTTTTAAGGATTTGACCTCGGAAGAGCTGTTTGGAGAGATGAAGAATATTTGTTCCAAATGGGAAACCCAACATAAGGATAGTTCTTGTGATCCTAATTCTGTTGGTGAAACTTTTTTCGAAGACCCACCCCCACCCGTTTCTATTTCTTCATTTTCCACTCGTGCTCCATCTTTCATCGGAACTCATAATATTCATGACCAGCATCTTATCATATTTAATTTGCTTAAACAACAAAAAGAAGCATCTTCGTGGTCTATGTATGAAGTTAGGAATATGAGTTTTATTCTTGCGCCTAATCGGATCGTTCGAGTGGTCTGTGCTATTTTTGTGGGTGAGTTTCTGAAATATGTTGGTTGTATAACAACAATAGTTTTTTCGAGAGCAGGTATTGGTTAGTAAATATTTGTTTTGTGCCTCCCCTCGTGTAGGATAGGTATGGGGGAGGATTGGCGTGCGTGTGTGTGTTGTTTTTCTTTCGTAGTTTTTAGAAATTTTCAGTCTCCGTCATCCCTTATCAGGTATTTCCTCAACTTTATCCTTTCTCATTTCTCATTTCTCTTGCATTCGCATACATTGAGGACAATGCATGATCTAGGTATGGGGGGTTTTTAGTGTAAATATAAAAATCAGAAAATCCAAAAAAATTAAAAAATCAAAAAAATCAAAAAGAGTTCTTTATTCTAGTCTTGTTAATTGATTGCTAGTTGCTTGATGCACCCTTGCATGCTATGATAATCTTATTCTCCATTAGCTTTTGCTTGAGAAGTGATTTGCTAAAGTTCTTGTTCACACACTTACACTAGTAAGGTGAAGCTAGTAGGCTTAATTGAATTATGCATGATATTAGAAGGTCATGATTAGGTGTAAGATGATTTGGTCTCTATGCTTTGAGTACAAGTAGGTGCATTAAGGAAATCAATTCTTGAGATTGATTATGTTTTACTACACCAAGTGAGATTTTGAGCCTATATGCATATCTTTTGCATCTATATTCTTTTGCTTGAGTGTCCACTTGTCATTTGCATTGCTGGCCCTTGTTTGAGTTCCTCTTGAAATGCATGACATTAATTAATGATAAAATGATAAAGGCACTTATGAATAACCTATATTTCCAAAAATATCCACACCATTCTTACATGATCAATTAGTTAACCCTTTGAGCTTAATCAAATTCTTTCGGTGACACACCACATTACTCGCCTAAGACCTATTTCTTGTTTAGCCTTACGTATTTTTGATCCCATTTTGTCAAAGGCTAGTAGGAACTTGGTGGAGCAATAAGGTGTGTAAAAAGGGTTTTACTTTTGTTCATAACTTTTGAGGAAATATTCGTTGTTACCTTGTTAGTCGATTTTCAAATCAAATCTAAAGGAGGATTATTGTTACATTTATTTTAGCTCTCAAAAAAAAAGAGAAAAAAAAGAAAAAGAAAAAAAAAGAAAAAATATATATATGAGAGCATACTTATGTTTTTTGTAATCCTCGTTCATTACGACTATTCAAGGTTTTTTATTAAAAAATTGAAAATATTGAAAATAAATTATGGGGTGGGAAAGAAATTTGGTGTTGTGTATGATATTCATGGTAACTACTAGCTTTTGACACTTCACCTTATTTTGGCCTTTCTTGACATACCTTGTCCCTAGCCCCATTACAACCTTAATAAAGACCTTTTGATTGTCATTATTAATGTATGTTGTGATTTAAGTTGGGATGATACCAAGTGTCAAGCATGCATTTGATTCTGTTGGAATTGAGTGATACACTTACCCTTGTTCTTGAGTGAATATTCTTTTCTGAGTGAAAGGTGAGGTATTGCTTATCTGTTTTTTGCATAAGAGATCTCAAGTTTTGACTCTGAGGTGTGCTCTTGTAGACATAGCATGGTTACCAATAATTTTTGCATTTGACATGAACTTAGAATCACTCTTGCATGGTTCTTTAAGTAGACTATGTGAATTCTTGCACTTTCCACACCAAGACTTTGCAAATCATTTTGATGCTTAAGTTGATGTGTCATGAGAGGACATGTGTGGTGTGCATTGCCATGTGATCTTTTATACAAACTAGATGAATTTTGTGGGTACATTCACTATAGGCCCTCACGAGACCTTACTCGTCCACTAGGGCTGCCTAGGGGTTTAAAGGGTTTGTTGCATATGCCAAATGCAACCGTCACACCTACGAAAAGGAGTTTAGGACTTTGCATCTAGATTTTATTTTTCTTTTTGTTTTACTCGAGGACGAGCAAAAGATAGGTATGGGGGCATTTGATAAGTGCATATTTTTGCATATTTTTATTACCTATTTATTGCTTGAACTCGTATTTTAATAATTTATTTTGTTGCATTTCAGGAAATTCGTGAATAAATAAAGAAATGGCAAAATAAAGAAATAAAGTGCAAGGAAGGGAAAAAGAGGAAGAAAAAGGACCAAAAAGAAAAAGAGGAAAAAGAATTAGGAGTTTGGTGGAAATGGAATCTTGGAGGACACATGGAAGGTGGAGATCATCCCAACACACTTAAAAAGTGTATGGCCAAGATCAACTCTACCAAATCTTAATGGGGAAGGAATCTTTTAATGGCTAGGATTACACCACCACACAAACCAAATGTAGGGCCAAGATTTGCCCACACCCCCCCTAAACCTTAATTCTCATCCTATAAATACCCCCTTATTTCCCTTGTATTTCTCAACTTAGAGTAGAGTAGGAGTAGGGTAGTGTAGTTTTAGGGTAGATTTAATTTCTTGTTTTAGTTCTAAATTTTGTAAACACTCCCTTTTATTGTAATGCAATTTTATTTCCTTTAAATTCTTGTCTTGCACTTTCCTTTATTGTTGCCTTGTTTCGTTATTTTCATAAATCCCGTTGCTAACCACTTGGGGTTGAAAACAACGAAACTTTAATTTCATGTTCGTAGTTTAATTCGTAGTTTTGCCCCCTTTAAAAATCAATTTTAATGTGGGCCATTTAATACCAAATCGTTATTTTTAGTAGTTTTTATTTTAAATTTCGCACTTAAATTTCTTCATTTTCGTTTTTAATTTTCAAAAAAAAAACCCCTTTTATTTCTTATTTTCTGTATCGTTTTTAATTCGTTTAATTTCGTAAGTTTCAAACAGAAATCTCTCCCCTGTTTTATCACATTTCAAACCCAGCACTTACTCATTCTTCGTTTTAATTTGTTTTGATCCCTCCTTCCCTGTCAATCACTAAACACCGCAACCTCTATTTTTTTTCCTCCTTTAATTCCCCTCCCTGTTCGTCTCTCTGTGCAAATCGTTGTAAAACCTCGCCAAATCTCTCGCGACTCACCTCTCTCCCTCTTATCTCTCTCTCTCTCTCCCGTCCTCTCCCTCGGTCTCTCTCACTCTCTCATGTCTCCCTCTCTCTGATTCTCTCCCCTTCCTTCTCTTCGAACACCCGAACAACAATCCCTTTCCCCTCCTTTTTGTTCTTCAATTTTTTTTGCTTTTTTTTTTTGAGTCGAGTTGCTGAGTTGGGTTGTTGTTTAGAAAGTTCTGTTTTTGATTTGAATTTCGCAGAAATTGGGTTTTTGGTTTCATTGTTTTCGTCAATGGTCTAAGTAGTTTTCGTTAGTTGTTTTAGTTATTTAAGTTAGTCGTCTTGGTCGTAATCGAGGTTGTTTGTCTGTTAAAGTTTGTTAGTCGTATTGTTTGTGCTGTTTGCGAAATGGGTTTGATAATTTGTGCTGCGTTCCTGAGTATTGCTACGATGTCGAGTCCTGTTCTGTTTAGTTCTGTATTATTGTTTCTTCTGCCTGCATTTGAGTTCAGTTTAGTGTTTGCCGAGTTCAGTTTTGCTTCCTGTTGTCTACATTGCGAATTTGAGGTGTTTGAAGCTCTGTTGAGTCTGTTCTTATTGTAATCCGCTGTTTTGGTTTTGCTGTTTTGTTTGAAAACTGTTTAGTTGTTCTGTGAATTTGTTCGTTTTGAGAGTTTGATGCGGTTGCTGTCTGAGTTTCGTCGTTTAAATTGTGTGCGTTTTTAGCTGAGTTTCGAGTCATTTTCTGAGTTTGAAATCCCTGAGTTTTGCAGCTAAGATCTGGGTTCTGCGTTTTCCATTTTATTGTTACTGAGTCGTGGGTTGTGCTGAGTTACCTAGTGCTGTCGTTCATTGCGTTTTTCTAGGCGTTTAGTTTTGTCTTGAGTCCTGAGATTTGTAGTCCGGTTTCGTTAAATCTTTTGATGTGTTAATGCTTCGTAAATTGCTGTGGATCGAGTTCTTTAGTTTAAATGTTTAATGCTGCGTTCATCCGAGTTTGGATCGCGATTGTTTTTGGCTAAGCTTAATTTTGGAACATGTCATGTTAAAATTTTCTAAAATATTCTGTAAATAAAATTTGGTTTAAATTCGAGTTTTTAAAATTTATTTTAGCTTCAATTTGAAATTAGAATAATTTAATTTTTGTTCGTTAGATTAAAATTAGAATAGATTTAAAATTTTCTTTTAAATATTTTAACTTTCCTTTTAATAATTAATTAGTAAAATCCAATTTTCCAAAACCCAAAAATCGTCCTAATCCGATTAAATTAAATTTAAGGATTTGCGAAAATATTAGTTCCTGAGGAACGAATCACAAATTTTACAACGAAACGAATTGTGCGCTTGCGATTCAATTATCTTAATATATATTTTAGCACATCAATGTCTATATGTAATTGAGTATGTTGGTATACATGGGTATAAGCGCTATAGGACGCGTATGGGTAGAGTAGAGCAAATAAGAGTTTACTTGATTTGACACTGAAACGGTACTTGAATTTGTAAAGGTACGAGTAAGAGACCAGTCCGAGAGCAGTGCAAGGACAAGTGGAAATTGGAGCAAATGGTAGTTAGCGAAGTCGATGAGGGTATGGATGTGAAGTAACAAATTACAAGTAAGGGCTGATGTGAATTTGAGTTGAGGATCCATGGTAGGATCAGGAACTCCATAAATCGAGGCAAGTGTTATTGCTATTCACTTATTTTTCAAGTGATGCAATTCAATTTCTTTGTTGAATAAGATAGATTGGTCAAGCATGTTTAGAAAGTGATGAACTCTTCCAGCTTGCACAATATAGTTAATTCTCCCCACCCAGAGCTCAAATATCAAATCTTTCCAAGGACCTTACTAATATTTTTCCCCAAAACTATTTCATCCAAGGAATGTTAAATCTTCCTTAGAGGAGGACTTTTCTTTTATTTTCTTGAAAATGTTCAGGGGCTCTCTAAATAGAGAGAATCCATGTTTTAAACCTCTACAAATACCTGTTAATGAAATTTCTGGTTTTAGCATAATCTCACCAGAGAACCCCTTTCTTCTTAAAATGTTTTCTTCAAAATGATTTAAAATTAATTATCCTAAAACTATCTTTTCACAAATAACCGTTTAAGCTGTTTTACTCGCTTATGTGAAATCAATCCTTATTGTGTATTGTAAGATTCTATTTAAATCATGGTGCTCAATTATTTTCCTGCTCTAACTTAGAATTCTAATTGATGATAATCTTGTCGCAATTTATATTTACTATTGTTGCTTTAGTCGATTATTTCTTCAATCAATTTAATGAAGTTACGTTCCCATCTATTTATTCTTATCTTGTCGATATTCATTCCATTGTTGTTATATATATTCTCCACCCCACTTATTACCGAACTTGTCGGTATTTATTAAAGATCTTGATTATCTGGTTATTTTCATGTATTGTATCGAACTCGTCGATACTTGTTGATGATCTTGATTATGCAGTTATTACCATTTATTGTATCGAACTTGTCGATACCCTTAGAGCTTATTATGCTTTAATTATCACCCAATTATCGTGTCGAACTTGTCGACACATGTTGATCCTGAATTCTTCATTAATTCTTGGATTATTAGTTGTTGTCCTGGAACGTGAGTTTTCCAGTTGGTTGATGCGGTAAGGTTGTCGATTGTTCCGACACCTAGTGCGTTCGATATAGAATTGGAATATTTTTGATCGTAAGGTCGGACCATATTGTGGTCGTGATAAAAATGTTTTGACCGAAAGGTCGGACCCTATTGTGGTCGTGATAAAAATATTTTTGGACCGTAAGGTCGGACCAGATTCATGGTCGGAAGTTAATAAAGCTAATGTGTGCCGTGGATCCATTTTAGGACATTGCTGTGTGCGTTTGTCCGGGGTTAGTGCTGACTGATCAGCAGCCTAACCTTGATGATATTTTCTTAAAAATAAATAAAAAAATTCCAATTTTAATCTATACCCTGAGATTGAGATGTTTCATTCTTGATTCCTTGAAAGATTCTTGACTCCTTGAAAGTCTGTTTTAAGAATATCTTGATATCAGAATTCTTGTCAGTTCTATTTCTTATTGCACCTTATGAATGGTGAGTTATTGGCCGCGTGACAATTGAAAGGTTGATATAACTGATTCCTTCATAAAATGAGATGAAACTCTATTGTTATCAAAATTGTCGTCGTTATTGAAATTGTCATCACTATTTACACTTGCTGAGCATTGTTGGCTCACTCTTGCTTCTGTTTATTTCTCCAGTTGTTAGAGGTGATCAGAGAACCTAGTGGTCAGTTGGTATAGCTCTATAGACAGCGAGGGGAGACGTTTGAGTGATGGACTTTTCAAAGAATGGATTGGGAATTGTTAAGGTTGGATATTTAGTTAGACATTGAATTTGTAAATTCATATAATTGTATAATATTCTTTTTTTCTGAGATTGAGTTGTATTAATGATATTCGATAGCTGTTTCATACCATAACCTGCATGCGATCTTGGTTGAGGGGTTTTATTATTAAATGTCGTTTATATTCAGAGTTGTATAATATTGTTTATGGTTAGTGGCCCCATATCTGTACCCCGGATTTTGGGACCGTTACAATCCATGTCTGCAAATTATTTACACATTCAAAACATTTTGTTACTACAAAGTAGAGTCAACAAACCAAGCTCAATAATTTCCCAAGTCAGGTTTTTAAACATTTGGCAACTCTTTTACTAACCTGATTCAGACTTCCAGTTAACGTTCGAAAACTAATTTGCTTGCCTATACAATAATATGAATTATCAACAGAGCGATTCTCATAATCTATCTCTATACAATCAATTTGGTAAATCCTTGCATACAAGACATTACTTTCATCTATTGTGAACACAACAGTTTCTTTCTTTTGCAGATTGAACCTTTGGATCATTTTCTTTTGCAGATTTCAATTAAAATTGTTCTAATTTACTTAATCCTACTATAGACTCTGTACACAACAAGACTTAAACTTCATGCATTGATTTCTTACTCCAATCAAAAATCTCCCAAAAACAAGAAGATGCATAAACAGTTACAAAATTGAAAAAAGAAACACATAATTAAGAATATTGTAAATGAAACTAAGATCATGTAGAAGAGAATACAAGAATAACACATGTCATACTTTCAATCTCTTTCAATATATTTTAATCATACAAGATTGATAAAACTGATTAATGTTTTCACTGAAGACTAATTAATCGATTGATATACCTGTTCTATGGAGAGATTAAGATGATTGATGAACTTTAGAATGGAGCATATACCTTCAATTCGATCTTCTTGCTGGCATTCAAATCAAGGTAGTGTCCTGTTTTGATCTTTTCCCCTTTTAGCTATCCCTTTTTAGGCAAATTTATGGTTATCCTATATTTAAGATATCTAACAATATTGTCGGCACAAAAAGTAGATTTAATATGATATGGACACAAATTCCTAAACATGTCAACTACTTATGTTAATGCATTATTTTTTTAAAGATTATTAGCTTAGAATACATTTTTTTAGAAAGTCTTATATTTTTTTTTAATTCGTATTGATAATTTTAAGATACAAATTCTATATTTTCAAAAATTTTAAATAATATAATATAATTATAATAATTATATATGTTGGACCTGGTATATTTTGTATGTAATGGGAATTCATATGTATTAATTGCTTACTTGGTTCTTTACAAGAAATTACCTTTTATGCTATTTTTCTAATACTAATTACTCATTGATACACGAAAAACAAAAAGATGCAATAAATTGTAAAAAAAAGAAAAAAAAAATTAAATGTCAATAACTTTATATATGATAAAAAAGATAAAAACAAAGTAAATGCAAATAAAAAAATTGAGTTGTGTACTATTATTTTATTTATTTATTTTTATTACTCATCATTTAAATAATGTTATAAAAACAATTATTATAATAATTTATTTTACATTAATTGTGAAAAAAATCCATGTTTAAAATACATTAACACATATATCAAAATGTCCTTACCAAAAACAATTAATTCAAATCCATAAATTAAAATGATAAAAGATTAAAGGTTGTTGTAATTTATTCACTATTAACTACCAAAAATGAAAAATATAATTTAAACATTCATAAATCTAAGATATAATTTTTATATAATTAATAATCCTTTTTTAGATGTTTTTTAATTAAGTAAAGCGATATAACAATAATTTTATATAATGTTTTTTGTAGAATAATTTTGGAGAAACAGTTTTAAGGTACACATTTATACTGTACACAAGTTAAAAATGAATTGTATGGCATATCAACAAATTTAAAATAATGTAATAATTTTTTATTTTAATTTATTTTATAAAAATAAAGATTATAGTGTACCAATATATTATAATAAATTAATCGTCTAATCAGTATTTCCATTATAATAATAAAGTTCAAAACCAGAGATTTTTTATTTGCAAATGTCTACATGACAAATTAAAATTGTTACAGAATTGAAGTTTTCCAATATTTAATTTTTCGATGAAAGGCCATTGATATTATATATCATTCAACTCTTTTTTTTTATTTTCTTGAAAAAACATAATCTGTCAAATTTTTACATATTAGGAAAACCGTACGATTTACCCATATAAATTTCAACATAATCTTAATGAGTAGTGCATCACATATGAAAATGATGTAAAAAATGATTATATTTTAAAAAAAATATTTTTTATATTTTATTAGAAAATAGTAATGAATGTCAATAATTATACCATTATTATATATGTTATACCATTTTCACACTCCAAACATTTGATTTGATTTGTCTTAATAATATGTTATATCTTTTTAAAAAGTGTAATGAGATCACATGTAGTTTTTCCTTTATACCATTTTCACACTCCAAATCTTTGATTTGATTTGTGTTGATAATATCTTAGATCTTTCTAAAATCTAAAAGGAGATAACATGTATTTTCTTTCTACCGTTTTTAAGCATTGTCTGAAAGGACATGACACTTCCACTATACGTCATTTTATACATACATAAGTTTAATGTTTAAAGCTTAAAAAAATGCAGAAGTCGAACAGTCTATCTATCTATGCATGCCAACTGTTGAGTGGAAGGAAGTATCTCATTAACTACACCTTTTCCCATTCTCCAAAGAACTTAATCATATTCATTTCTCAAAGTGTTTGCCTTAGAATAATGACATTTCCTCTACTTGCATTCTAACCTTTAACATACCAAGGTCCTGAAACATTTTACATTCAAAAACATGGATGGTAATAATTTGCAAAATGTACGACGTGATGTTATTAGCCAAATCTTCAACTTCATTTTACTTGAAGAACAGAACTTCCACGCTTTTTCCTTCATGTTTATAGCATGGGTTTTAGGTCAATCTAGGCAGACTATTAAGGATGTTTTGGAGAGGCTAAGTTGGGATGCTCTCTACCAGTTTTACAATGAGCCTACTGAAGTTGTACGTGATAAATTTTATGGTTTCATACAATATGCTGTTTGGAATGATGTTGAGCAAGCAAAGTTTTTTAACTCAAGTCGGAATCTTCTACTCAGATAGGATGTTGATCATCACCTCTCTGTTTTGTCTGATTTATCTGGTAACCACTTTCCTTCGAGATTCTCCTTTTTATTTTTTAAAGCAATATATAGGACCTTTGAAAGGAATCAAACAGCTGAGGAGATGTTTGTCTTGCTTAATACGGCTTATCTCAAGAATAGTATAATCGAACAGATTAAATTTCTTTGTGATATGTATTTTGGCATGTCTGAATTGGATAACCTTTTGCCTGTTTATAAATTTTGCCCCAATGCTAGGAATCTTGATCCTATATATCAGATTGAGGGTATTCATTTGGGGGATGAGTTATGGTTTTCTCTCTGTCCTACAACAGTTGAAGATAACTACATTGATGATTCTCATCCATGGGGCAAGAGTGTCACTATGAAGCACATGTGGGATACAAATTGTGTTTATTGCAAGCTGCAGATCATCCCGTTTAAAGTACTTTTATGTTCTGTTCAACCTTAAGTATTTAAGTTTTTTTAAACCTTATTTTGTTGGACTAATGCTTCAATTTGTATTTCGTATTGTTTTCTGAATTTTAGACCAAGTTGTTGCTTTCCTGAATCTTATTACTGTAAAACGAGGTTTCTGTAGTATTATCCGTTAATACATATGTTTATATTTAGTACTATATGTCAAGTCATGTTGGTTGGTAATATCAACATTGAAATCTTTTGCCCAGATTAAGATCAAGAAGTTAAAAGTCAAGTATTTAGTTGTATTGATTTAGAACTTCACATGCAATTCAATTTCCAAGCAAAATGTATCAGATTGAAATTAATCAGATGTACATAGGTGTTCCTATACATGTATCAAATGCAAATAGGGTATCAGATGTTATCGACTCAAGCATTGTTGGTATAAACATGTGTGTACAATGTTACATCTATAAGTTTTTAGTTTATAGTTATGCAGTAGTATACACAAATATTGTAATCAACTATGAATCATATTAAAGATTTCAACATATGATTTAATCTTATCTTTCATGTTTAGACCATTAAAAGAATGTTTTATGTCCTTGAAATCCTTATACCAATTTGTACACATTTCAATGTTATGGACATATATATTTTGGTATGCGTAATTTGGAAGTCTAAAATGAGGTAAGCATATTTCATGATTAGATTTTGCTCTTATAAGCAACATATATAATTATTCTATGTTTCGATTACTGTGCTACTTAGAAGATTAACCCACCTTTTAGTATTGCATGCATTGGGTTTGTGTATTTTTAGTTATGTCATTTACTATAGCTGTTTCCATGTTTTCTAACTATATCAAATAGGCATTAGTCCATTTTTCAACTTGTATCTCCCTTATGATTCTTAAAGAATGGTGAACAACTATCTTGATATAATTTTGGACATAAATGAACTAACATAAACGAACTAATTTCATAAACGATCACAGTAATCCAAACATGAATGATATGCTACATAATTCGTTTAGAGACATATTCCTAACTTAAATCAACTGAGATAAAACATCATTCTATTTACATAGAAATTAGTAATTTCTAACGTACTATATACTACGGCTGAAATCTAAAAGTTTTGCACTCAATTCTGTTCTGCGTTCCTCAATTTCACCAGCCTTGCCTATCCATCCATTAATCTTTTGTAGCCATTCTCCTTCAAATGTCTTGAAACCTGTCAGCATTTCCTCCAGCAACTCTTTAAACTGTTTTACATGGCCATCCAGAGAAGTTTTAGTATCCTCTACAAATCTATATTCTCTTCCTGCATAAGCGTTCTGACTTTGAACATTCCTTTGAGATGATTCTCCAACTGTTCCACCAGTGTTTCCGTCTAAGACTTCAGAAATATTCCTAGAAGAAAGAACAGAGTTTAATTCTATAAGATACAAGAATAAACATTACTAATAAACATCACTTAAGCAATGATTGTTGTGTTCTAAGAAAAATATATGTACAGGTATTTTTCCTCTATACCAAGAGTTCGAGCAAACAATTCGGTCTGCCTGTCTTCCATGCTCTTGAAGAACAATCCAAACTCTTCATTTGCTATACGCATATCTTCATTTAACTCTGCTGAAGTAATATTGATGTTGTTTAAGTCATTCACCACCAAATTCTTCATGTCTGAGTACCTTTTTCTTTTTGTAGATCTTGAACTCATCGTGAAGAAATATGCGGTGTTTCAAATGTTTGTGTTATGAAATTTTTGTGAATGTCTTACTAACGTATTTATAATAAGCCTGAATAGTTGCGGTTACTTAACAATAAAACAAAATCAATAAGAATGAAATATCACGTCCAAGATGTTTTGAGTAGTTGCGGTTATTTAACCAGTAAACCACGTCCATAAAACTACCAAGTCACGTCCTTAGAAATTGCAGTGTGTGTTGATAACTTTAAAACTGCATGTTAGTTATTGTTTTATATATTTTGGATATAATTTTTTTTTGAATATACAAATGTTTATATTTGGAAATGTTAATAATTTCCACTAATATTTTACGGCATATAAAAAAAACATATGTTATAAATGTATTAATATCTTTTGCCAGCGTTAAATGATATTTATAGTGTATTGATATTTTAAATGAAATATCAGTCAATATTGAGGATGCAAAGGAAAAAGCATGATTTCGTTTAAATTTATCGCTTTTTTGAAATTCAATGTTGGAAATTTTGATTTTTTAAATATTATAACCTATGCAAAATCTTGAAATATTAACGATTTTTTAAAATATTTTAAATATTAATCAATCTATCGCCTTTGTATATTTTTCCTTTTATGATTTTCCCACGTTTTCAGTTGTAAATAAATATTTTAAATAATAATCCATCCATTGGCTTTGTATGTTTTTCATTTTATGGTTTTCCCCCATTTTATGCTGTAAGTATGAATTTTTGAAATGGTATGTCTTTTTTAATGTTAGGAAGAGATTTTATGATTAACATTTGTAAAATATGAAATGTTTAAAAATTTGTACTAAAAATATTACAACGTATAACATAGTATCTGGCATTAAGCATATGATTAATAGCTTTGGCCAGCGTTAAAAAATTATTATAGTGTACTCATATTTTAAACGAAATTTGTACATCAATAATTATATTTTATGTTGTTTTATAAGAAAATTATAATTTTAAAATTTTGTATTTGTTTGGAAAAAATAATATTTTAAAAATTATTTTGTGGAAAATTTTATGAAATTTTATGGGATTTATATAATTTGTACAAATGATTCCTGTAGAAATGTGGTATTTATATCCAACATGCCATATAGTTGAATGAATTGTGTACTACATATTGTACTAATTTAAATTTTGTTTTGAATTGGAATATTTAAATATTTATGTACATTTATTATGTATTAAGATAATTTTTAATAAGGAAAAAACATTATTTCTTTTAAATTTATTGCTTTTATGATTTTCAATGTTGGAATTTTTGAATTTTAAATATTATAACATATGCAAAATATTGAAATATTAACGATTTTTGAAAATATTTTAAATAATAATCATTCCATCGGCTTTTTATATTTTTACTTTTATGATTTTCCTACGGTGTAAATGAATATTTTAAATAATAATCCATCCATCTGCTTTGTATGCTTTTCCTTTTATGGTTTTCCCCCATTTTATGGTGTGTAAATATGAATTTTTGAAATGGTATGTATTTTTTAATGTAAGGAAGAGATTTCAAATATATGATTAACATTTGTAAAAAAGGAAATGTTTAACAATTCGTACTAAAAATATTTCAACGTATAACATAGTATCTGGCATTAAGCATATGTTTAATACAATAACAAACCTTTTGACGTTGATAAGGTAGGTTGTTATAAAAATTAATCTATAGTTATCAAATCAAACAAATTACGGTGTTATCAAAATCAAATCAATAAGTTTGTTAGAATTGATATGTCATACTCCCTCCGTCCCACTTTTATTGTCCACTGTTTCCTATTTTCTTTGTCCCAAAATAATTGTCCACATTTAATTAATAAGGTATATTATGTGTTAATTATGTTAACTTTTATAAAAAATAATACAATTATTTAGTAACTATGAATTTAATTGACATGATTGAATAAAAGGTGGATTTTGATAGATGGACAATAAAAATGGGACGGAGGGAGTAATTTATATCTTTTTGGAGTGCTTTATATACAAACATTTAGTACGTGTACTATCAAGCTTCCACATCCCGGATTTTCATTTCTCTACTCATAAACCTCATCATTGTAACTCTCTTAGTACATATTTCTTTATAGTTTTTATGTTGTTTGTAAAATATTTGTTTCTTTTACAGATTTTTTGTTTTTTGCAGCGTGTTAATCAATGGCTCAGCTTGCGTTTGATCGTCTCCACAATCTCGAAAAATCAAGGATGGACTGGAAGATTAAGGTTAGGGTAACCAGGATTTGACCAACTGTTACACCAGATACCGGAATAACCAAAGGTCATAACCTTATACTGCTTGATGATGATGTAAGTATTAAACATAATAGAGATTGCAAAATTTGTTTTCACACATTGTTATCATAATAGAGGAATGTTTTCACACGTTTAATCTTAATAGAGTTTGGGATTTGTTTTCACATGTTGTTATCATATTAGCCTCAAATCATTATGTTTTATATGTTTTGTGTGTAGAATACACACGTGCATGCTTTTTCTTATGCGGATACATGGAATGCTATTGGCACAAATGTTGTTGAGGGTGGTGTTTATGTAATCCAAGATTTTGCAGTTAAGGATACTTTGCAGCGTGTTAATCAATGGCTCAGCTTGCGTTTGATCGTCTCCACAATCTCGAAAAATCAAGGATGGACTGGAAGATTAAGGTTAGGGTAACCAGGATTTGACCAACTGTTACACCAGATACCGGAATAACCAAAGGTCATAACCTTATACTGCTTGATGATGATGTAAGTATTAAACATAATAGAGATTGCAAAATTTGTTTTCACACATTGTTATCATAATAGAGGAATGTTTTCACACGTTTAATCTTAATAGAGTTTGGGATTTGTTTTCACATGTTGTTATCATATTAGCCTCAAATCATTATGTTTTATATGTTTTGTGTGTAGAATACACACGTGCATGCTTTTTCTTATGCGGATACATGGAATGCTATTGGCACAAATGTTGTTGAGGGTGGTGTTTATGTAATCCAAGATTTTGCAGTTAAGGATACTGCTGGTAACCTCAAACCTGTGTCGACAAGAAATACCATAAGGTTCAATAATGGGACTACATTTGAGCCTTCGTCTGATAATTCCATGATACCCCTACACAAGTTTGAATTTATAGACCTTGGTGGACTACATAATATTGCAAGTCTCTATGAGCCCAATGAGAATCCTGAATTTGCAACAGGTTAGAGAAGTTTCTTTTTTGAATCTAGAGTCCCAAATACATAGTCACTTAACATGTTTAATATTATTCTATAGATGTCATTGGAGTTGTTGAAGATTATGAGAAGCTTAGGAGGATTAACACTAGGTTTGGAGATAGAGACATTGTTCGTTTTAAACTATGTGACAACAGGTATGAACAATTTAAATTCTATATTTATGCGGACTTATATAATTCAGAATCCAAATATATCATATTAACATGTGGAATGTTATGTTTGATTATAGTGTTCGTCACAGAGTTGCTATATGGGGAGAATTGGCTAAGTCAGTCAATAATGACTACCATCCTGAACTGGAGAAACCTGTAATCGCAATACTCACCAATACTAAGCTAAGTACATACAAGAGTAAGGATTTTCTTATTGTATGTTGATAATTGCACATATTGTATCATAAAGTATTATTTGATCTGAGGTTACACATAACTACTCGATGTTTTTATGTCTTTAGATACCGTGCAAATTATTATGTGATTTCAGTGTTGTCATATAGAGTGATTGTTACATATTATATTGTTCTATTGATTCATAATGTTGTATGAATAATCTCATTTATTATTATTATTTTTTTGACAAGGCTTGAGGAGGAAGGATATAAGTCATCTCATAATGAGGATGACTTCACTAATGATATGAGGATTGTTACCACTTTTGAGGAAGTTACTCTTAAGGAGTTAGTTGAGAATCAAAAAGAAAGAGTCAAGGTATTTAGAATTAATCTTAACTTTGTTAGTTTAGTTCAAGTTCAGTTAGCATCGTTTATGAATATGAATATTTTTGCAGAAGAATATTTTCTGCACTTTTGTCATTGCCAAAGTCGAAGAAAACTGTTTCTGGTGGTATAATTTATGTAATTCATGTAATTCGCAAGTGTCAAAGATTGAAAGGATATTCAAATGTATTGAATGTGATAGGAGCATTCCAGTGGCGGATAAGAGGTAATCAACCTTTTTTTAATACCAAACTTTCATTTTTGGGCTATCGTATTAAATATTGATACTCTTATGACCATATATATTTATTTTATTTTAGGTATCGTGTTTTGGTAGTTGGTGAGGATCAAACTTTTTCAACCAAAGTTTTTCTTATGGATCGTGTTGTTAAGCCAATGATTGGAATCAGTGCTTCCAATCTTAAAAAATCTACGGACAATGTAAGCAGATTTATATTTATAACTATCAAAGTTAGTCATGTTTTCACGATCGTAGTACATATATAGTTGTTGTTATTGTTCTCTTTCACTATCATAGGATTTTGTAATGTTTGACACATTGGTTTTTATTAGTATTTTAAAGGATCCGAAGATGGTTCCTGATGTTATTGCGCGACTTGCTGGCAATGAAATTACTGTCACTATAGACGTTATTGAAGACAGTACTAATGGGAGTGGTTTTGTTTTGCATGCAACTGATCTGTATGAGAAAACCAAGATAAGCACATCCATTACTATTGGTTCACCTCCTTCAGAAATCCCAATGATTACATTGTCTGATGTTAGTATTTGCCTTACACATTTTACATATTAATAGTTCCAACATCCAAATTTTGCATTTCTTATATTGTAATTGTTCTTATTGTAGTCATTGGATCGAAATGATAAAGCCAGGACTCCTGGATCTGCTATGCAGTGAATAAGAAGATAAAGATGGTAGCACTTGATACTTTCCATTACATTCCATTTTTTCGTTTACAAACATTGAGCAACAATTTTTAGAGTTTTCTAATACTGAGATGCTTTATGTTTTGATCAATTTGCAGGAGAAGTAACTACTACTCACTGGAGAACTGAACTTCTTATGTCAGATCTCTGGATATGCATTGCTTGCCCAGTTTTTCCTTTCAATAAAAATTGTGGAAATTATGATTTTAATAGTTTTGATTTTCAGTTTTACCAAAATCGGATTTGGTTGGATTTTTTTGATTCTAGATTTTTGTCCACCATTTTACAAATGGTTTGAATAAAAGTTTATACATTTTGTTTCATCTTGGTATTGATTGTTAATCATTGTTTATTTAATTAATCCTTATATCACATTGTAGTTGAGATATCATTTATGAATACAGTATATCATTTTTATTCAAAACCAATGTTTTTCCAATCCAATTGCCCATACTCCTATTTAATCAATGTTAACTGTATGAACTCATATTGCTCCAATGTCTTAAATTTTTTTCCAGTTGAAGAGCATTTAAAAAGAAAATAAACAAGTCAGCATATATCAGTTAGAACAATACTTTAAGTACTTATTGGCCATATGTCGTGCACTTGATCATCCTTCGTTGTTTTTAAAATGTAACGGCCATATTCCTAATCAATAATGTTAACTGTATGAACTCATATTGCTCCATTGTCTTAAAAATTTTGTAGCATCCATCCAATACCTATGTATAATCCTTAAATGCCAAGAAGAAAGCTTTTTCATTAACTACTATAAAAGTCATTAATAGTGAACACGGTTTAATTATTTAATACCTTAGTATTCACAATCACAGTACATTATTCCCAAAGTCATTTTTCGCAATCACACTACATTATTCACACATTATCATATTATGAACAATTTTCAATACATTACGTACTGCTTTAAATTGTTAAAACATCCCAATATAATCCTTAAAAAGTAAATTATGTCAAATATTCCGACTTGGACACAGAATAACAATAGATTTCCTTTAGTTCATCATAATGAAGTTTGAGAGAACTAAACAAAAAAATGATTGTACATTGACTTCAAAATTCATGCCATGAATACGCTATGCTAATACATTGTTAGGATCCAAAACCAAAAAATACAAGTTAAAGAATTATGTTGTTACTGATTTTGAACAGTAAATTCAAACATATTCCTTGGATATTCCCCAACATAGTGAAACGAAGTTTGTTCTTCAATTTTATGGCATTATCTCTAACGAACTTATTCCATCCGGCAGAAATTCTTGGTGATTCTTTAGACAAGACCAAACCAACTCTCCAACTTCCTCTTTCAGTTTGCAGGACAATTTCACCTCCTTTCATCCAATTATGGTTGTTTGGAGTTATATTTCTTGGAATATACCGTAAAATATTAGATAAAATTGTGTTTATTTAATGTTTACAAAGCATTAGAACAAAGTTTGATGAAATTCCAAAACCATGAGATTTCAGTCTTACTGCACCATGACATGTATTGTCCACATTTGAAGTAGTCATAACAACTTCAAAAACAACACCATTGACATTAATATCGTGGACCACTTGATCTTCTGCAAGCTCCTCAATTTCTTCATCATCTTCGCTTTCATTTTCTGAATATGCAGAGTCTTTAAAAATGATACAACAACTTGGTTAATGATATTGTTTAGCTTAAATATTACTATATCAAAAGAAGATAGATTTTTAAGATTACCAGAACTGATTTCAGGCAACTCGAATAATCGTTCCACTTTTGATTTGCCAAACACACTTAGCTCAAAACGACTACTACCACAATATGTGAACATTAATATATCAAACATTTTCACAAATTGTTTCCTATATAAAGGTGCAAGACCATATATTCTTTTGTCCACCAAAGATAGTTTTCCAGGTAAGACGTCTCCATTGTTTAGTATAATAGAAACATCTTTTGGCATATTTCTAAAAAACTTTTGTTGGAATGTGTCTGGAATGACCTGTTATAATTTGTTAAACATTTGATAGTAAGCAAATGTGAAATTGGTTAATGAGTTTATATGATTGCATTTTGAATTTCTTACAGCTCCACCATGTGTCTGCATGAGACCAATGCTTAATGACAGAAAGTTCGAACCTACTCCTGTTTCGTGTTTTGTATAAATCTGAATATGTGTTTTGTATTATATACATGTATGCTTTTGTATATTTTCGTGTGTTTTGTAATCATATATATTTGATCTTACACAGATGAATCGTTGATGGAAATTAGGATTTCAAGAACAGACGCTGCGCCTCCACTTTCACTTTCGTGGACTGAATCATTGTAGGTTTTCGATCCTTTTTATGTCATTGTTCATTTTTCTCGCTTCCTTCATTATTTCATTCCTATTCGATGCTTATATGTTATGTCATAGTTAAATTAATTTGATTCCGTATTTGATTCTTACCAAGTAATTAAGAAGTTTTCGATTATTAGTACTCTCACCAGAATATGTATTTGATTTGTTTGATTTTATTTTTGACTTTTGCTCATGTTCTTGCTTAATAATAGATGGATTGTAGTGTGGATAATGTGATTTATTGTTTCAGTTTGGTACTATTCTTTAAGAAAAGGGATGCAATGCCCACAGGTTAATATGCATAGGGATGGGACTGTTAGCTATGTATATCTTCACGGTCAGTATCCCATAAATATCATATTATTATATATCTGCCACTCAGAGAGATGACTTGCAACTCATGGACGTATAGGTATAATGTTTTATATTATCGAGTATTGTTTCCCTGATATAAGGCATTGATAATGTTAGTGCATAATAATAAATGTTACCTATACCTTGCTTTAATAATCGTTTTATTTTTATAAATTCTATTCAATTATTTAATGATCAGGAAAGAATAGCAATTGTAATATATCATATGCTGCAATAGCATCTGTAATGACTGAAGGGACTCTTAATGGCATATTTGATCAAACTCACAACTATATCAGCGCCAATTTAAATACAAATTTTGTTGGAAAAATAGGTGTTATAGGTAATTACTTCCTGGATTTTCATGCGCACATGTCTATTTTTCATAAGTGTCAATTTGTATTGATTACAATTTTTATTAAAATGTAGGCACTGCAAATAGAGTTTTGATGTCAAAAAGTCATAGGACAATTGGGACAACCAGTGAGTAATGCTTTTTTTTACAAATTTAAATTGAATTAGTATGCTTATTTATGCTACTTCTTTTATGTATTCAACTATTGTTTTGGTTACAGCAACAACCCCTCTCGCAAAGGAATGCTCAATCAACTAGCAAGGTGAATGTTCAATTGAAAAAGTGTTATGTCAAATGATGATGGTATTGCAATCTAAACCCATTACATTTTAGTGTTTCCGTTTGGTACCATGGGAATATATATTGATTTATTGTTGTATTTGACATTTGTTTAAATTGATTATTTAGTTGTAGGTCAAGCTAATAAAGGTATCCGTTAATCAAAACTGTTTTTACCCGAAGTAGTCCATCATCATGTATCTCCGATTGTAAGTATTCAGTTTCTTGATTCAATAATTTTTTGCCTAAAAAATAACGGATCCTTATATAAATATTTGTTTTTAAAACTTATATTTTGACTTGGCTTTTAGTGTCTGCTAGAACTCCTCTTCAGATTAAAAAACAAACATGAAATTTACTGATTCGGGGAATTGCAGTAGCCATTTTAAAGGTAGTGGACATTTTTCACTTTCGTACTCCTAATCCAGATCAACCTAAAAATGCAAGGATGCTACCTTAGTTTTCTTTTCATGTTAAAACGCTCTTCGCATAATATTCAGTCTATGTAAATATATACAGACACATGAACATAAGCCTACTGCATTTATAAGTTTTTGTTTATAAGTGTATTGCAATTCTACTTTAGACCCCAAGATGTTTAACTGATCATATATCAACTTCCCTGTTTTAAGTCAAATATTCTCCATATAGCTGCATAAAGCAAATTAGGATGAAGAAGAGTTTTTGGCTACCAATTTTAAAAGTTGTTGAATATTATTACAAGAAAAACTATTGTTATGCAGAAATTGAAGGACTAGAAATTCTGACAGCGCTAAGAAATTTACTATAGCGTAAGATGTATACGGAGTTCGATGAAAAGCATGCCTATTGAGTTTGGTGGCAGTCCTCCCTTGCTAAAGATGAGATTGTAGAGCATCTTGGTTGCACTTCAAGATGATGTTTTTATTCTGCAACATGAGCTTCAAGATGGTTTAATGGAGAAAGTCTTGAGAACATGCTTGAGAATATTTCTGATATGGCATAGATTTTCTAAAAGGTAGCGCAAGAGCAGGTATATGGTATACTCATTTTAATTCTCATTATGTTGTGGTTGTTTATTCATAGGTCGTCATTGGCCATGGTTTTTAATATATGTTTGTTTTGCTTATTTTAGTTTAGGTTTTTAGTATTAAGGAGACCTATTTAATGCGATAATAAAAAAAAGTCTCTCATCATCCACGATTGTAGACAAAAGTCTCTCGCACATCTGAAATCAAAGAACTCATGACTCAATTTAGAGAGCCCAACTTTTCTCAAGTGTTTGAAATTGATTCTGATTTAGTCATTTAGATGAGAGCAAGCCTCATCTGTGGTACATGTCATTATATGGACCATAGATAAGTTGTTAAAACAATGGATATAAGGAAATGACAAATGTCTGCACTTGATAGTTTCAGCATGACTTTCCAGTGAACATGTTTGTCTTTACTATCTCGATACGCTGTTTTTAATTTATATATTTCTTGATCTCCATCGAAGTATCTAATGTATTCTATTTTATAGTTTCAGTTATTATTGTCCTCTATGATATGAAAACCAATCTCAATTGTTAGTCACAACCATCAGTGGTACATGTCCCAGAGATCTCTCACACATATGTTTTTTCCTTCTACCCTCACTAAAATCAAATGCAGGAAAACCAAATTGGGAGATGCAAGAATGGTTCTTGCAATTGTTTTTAAAGATAGTAGAGTGATCCCAAAGAAGTAATCTTACGTGATTGCGCCAAGGAATATCATCATGTAAGATTAAATTAGACATATATATTTTCACATATTAACTTTCATGAGGCCGCATGCCAATCATGTAAATATTAGAATTGCAGAGGAAGGTATGGCGCAAAGGAGAAATGAGCCATTTTGGTGTCGTGGTGGTGAGGTGAAGAAAATTGAGAAGTTGAAGTTGATTTTTTAATAGTTTTACTAGGAAATTGTAGTTGATGTTCTGTATCTATGTTTTAACTCCTGAAGAGGTGGCATGGTTTGATTGCTAGGTGAGATTTGCTGAAATAAAACTCATGTGTCCTGTATTGGTCCATTAAATTATAAATTTACTTGAAATTTAGATGTGGATGTTTGACTATATGTTTTTTTGAAAAGCAGATTCATCTTTTAGCAAACAATTCATGCTGAGACATCCCAGATTACATGAAACCCCACTGAGATACGTCAATATAGAATATGGACAAACATTACTATTGCTTGGAAACCTAGAATATAACCTACTGCAAGGATATAAGGGGAAATTGAAAATGAAACTGACACAAGAATCATACCTGCTTTGCTTAAAAATTAATCAAGACTTTACTAGATGTCTAAGAAATTCATGGTCCTCCAAGTGAGACATAGGCATGCAATAACATTACACATTTCCTCAAGTTCATAACAGCGCCTTTGAAGAGTTAAACGACTCAACACAAAAGATGATTAGCTTTTTTTATTCTTAACATTAGTAGTACCTACTACAAAGTGATTTGGACAATATTTGTAAAAATTATATTTTAATATACTTTTCTGGATTTTGTTTCATTCAACTTATAAACTAAATTAACCGCACAATTTTTTTATATTTAATTGATATTGTTCGTTGGGTGCACCATTTAATATTTTATACTTGCTAAAAAATTTGATAATTTTTTTTCCAAATACTTAATGTAATCATTAATTTAGTTTCTACATAATTTAAATTATTTACCAAAGTTATTAATATTTTTCACATTTAATGAAATCCAAGACATTAACGTGAGATGACGTTGATATAGTTATATTAATTGAAAAATTAAATTACGAAAATTATGTTTTAATAATCACAAATATTTGTATTCAATAGATTTTATGAACATCTTAAAAATGAATGTTAGATTAATACACAATTTATTATTTTATACTTTGACAAAAAATATAATCTAATGTTTTTCTTAAAATTATTTTCCAGTAATATTATTTCATTATAATTTACATTTTTTCTTGACCAATTAGAATACTCTTTTCTATAATAACATGCGAGACGGCGCCGTGAGAAGACGTCGAGTAAATTTATATAATATAATTATATAGAGTTGGATCGAGAAAAAATTACAAAATGTGAATATTTTAATACAATATTTTAGAATTGAATTCATTCAAAACATATAAACTAAATTAATTACAATTATTTTATATATAATGGATTTTGTTAGTAATATGATGCGGAATCGTTTAATAGTTTATACTCCTAGGTTAAAGTGAGTATAAATTGAGTATAGGGAAAGAAAGTAGTAGATGTAATTTTTTTTAAAATAAATTAATGGATGCAAATAATTTTTATATTATAAAATATTAATACTATTAGAAATTTTGGAAATATAAATAAATAATTGAGAGGGATATTGAAACAAAATAAAAGTGTAAAGAAATGATATGGACGGAGTACTTGCTTTTTTTTGTTAAGAATGATAACAATTTTGATTTTCTTGAGATGTCTACCCTTTTGCTTCTCTTTTCTTCAATTTACAGTATGTCCGGTGAGGACTCAGAATTTGCGAAACATCATACTAATTGGAGCAATGGTGAAAGGATCTCCGGAGAGTTCTTTCTAAAGCTAATCATTCTAGCAAGAAGTTGCTCTGTTTCTTGCAACATAACCAAAATAACCATTCACTACACTGTCGTTCAAATTCTACCCATCAACAGCAGAACAATTACCAACTACTTCATTCCTACATCTCCATAACTAATGCAATAATAGCGTCTAAAGCTAGATACAGCTACTGTTAGAAAATGGAAAGTTTGAGGCATATTTACAATATGTTCTTGATGTAATTTCCAGAAACTAACAAGTGGAGGTTGTTCCTTGTTATGAGGACTTAAACTTTCATGTTTGGAACTAAGACATTTTCTTAGTGGAATCCATAGATAAATTGAGTTGAAAGAAGGAGATTTGAAATCAAGTTGCAGATGGAAATCATGGCCATGATATATATTTCATGATCATGAAGAGGCATCAAAAAAGATGGGATATTCAGAAATGTTTCATGCCCATGAGAAAGTTTTCATGTCCATGAATGTATACTTGGTTGGTCAGAAACGTTTCATGCCCATGAGGAAGTTTTCATGCCCATGATGTGCAACTGATTTTAAATTAGATATTGATTTATTTTAACAGAACATCAGATTTTATATGTTACTACTGTTGTATCAGTACTTGGATTATTGAGCTGATCAGACATCAAATACTGATGGACAGACTCTGAACATAACACAATACTGATGGGCATCAGATCCTGACGGACTAAAATCCTGATGGATCTGATACTGATGATTACCAATCCTGATGGATCTCAGATCCTGACGATGGTTAAATCCTGATGCAGCTGTAACTGAAAAATATATACTGATGTAGTTAATGAAATTAAATCAGAATATTTACTTTCCTTTTATGGAGTATCAGTTACATTTTATTCTTGGTATTTATATACATACAGAATATAACGTTTAGTGCAGAAGATACATCCTAAGGTGAGAAATCCTTTATAATCTTCTTTCTCTCTGCTCTCTCAACACATACAGAAGAGATACATAGTTCTTAGGCGAACTGAGGTGCTGGTCGCTGTTGATCACTGGTGTATTTGTGAACCCTTTGATCAGTGCTGTTTTATCCTGGAAGTGATATTGCTGCAACCCAATCACAACGTAAGTGGGGCAATATTCTCTTCAAGAACAGTCAAGTCCTCTCGAAGGGTTTGGCGACT
The DNA here is from genome assembly GCA_037693485.1 of Kitagawia praeruptora. Lineage (NCBI taxonomy): Eukaryota > Viridiplantae > Streptophyta > Magnoliopsida > Apiales > Apiaceae > Kitagawia > Kitagawia praeruptora. The sequence goes on along the minus strand of CM075351.1, from coordinate 135,177,731 downwards.
CAGCTGTTCTTCTCTCTCTGATCAGTATTGCTAATAGCTTCTGTGAGAGATAAGTGTTTCTTACTTTTCTTGTTAATTACAGTTACTGATTATATTCTTGTTTTGCCTTCGTGATTTGTTTTGTTATTTGGTTAATTGCCTGTTCTTGTTTAATATATATCACTGCCTCATTGTTGTGTTTAGTGTAAATTACCCAAAAATCTTGAAGAGAATATTTGTGTTATATATTGTTAATTAACAAGATGGTTAACGAAACTGAAACTCCTGTTGTTGAGACTAGCTCTGGGTCTGGTGTTACTGTACCCACCATTGATTGGACTACGTACCGTTTCCCACAACCTATCGATATGTCAGGTATGCCTGATAAATTCGGTGGGGGTGTTGGTTTTTCTCGTTGGCAGAAAAAGATGAAACTGTGGCTAACGGTAAAGGGTCTATGGCTGGTGGTGCAGTATGAGAAACCAATTGTGGTTAAGGAGAAAGCTGAAACTGTTAAGGCTTATACCATGTGGGAGGAAAAGGATGGGGTGGCTAGGGCTGCAATTCTGGCAGCTTTGGCGAACACTCTGTTCGATGTTTATTCATCTGACTCTTACACTGCTAAGCTCTTATGGGAGAAGCTTGACCAGACACATAATACTGACTCGCAAGGGTTGGAAAAGTATTCTGTGGCGAGGTTCCTTGACTTTAAACTGGTGGATACTAAATCCATGACTGAGCAAGTGCATGAGTTTGAGATGTTGGTTCATGCTTTGAAGGAGTCTGGTATGGACTTACCTGAAAAGTTTCAGGTTATGTCTGTGATTGAAAAGCTCCCTAAGTCTTGGGAAGAGTTTGCACTCTCCCTGAAAAGACAGAAAGGAGAGATCACTTGGACAAACCTGATGTTGGACATCTCTGTGCAGGAGCAACACAAGTCCAAGCAAGAACATGTGATGCCTGTTGAACATGCTGGGAGTTCGAAGGTGAATGTAGTGACTGTAGGACAGAAAAGAAAGTCTGTCACTAAGAAGGAAAACACTAAGTCTAAGGACAAGAACAAGGCTAAGAAACCAAAGGCAAACAAACCATGTTGGTCTTGTGGACAGGTTGGTCATTGGAGCAAGGACTGTCCTGTAAAGAAAGCTAAGAAACCTGTTGTGGAAGCACAAGCTAACACTGTGCTTGGAACCACTGGTGGGCCTACGGTTAACATGGTTGTTGGTGAAGCTGTTGCTTCTGAAACTGACAACGGGTATGTGACCTACAACCCTGTACTTCTTTCCACTCATTCGTCTCATGAATGGTTGATTGATACTGGAGCTAATGTACATATTTGCACTGATATTACTCTGTTTGTATCTTATCAACAGACTCATGGAATGACTGTGACGATGGGGAATGCGAGTGTAGCTCAAGTACTTGGAATAGGAAACGTGGACCTGAAGTTCGCTTCTGGGCGTGTTCTATCCCTCACTAGAGTGCACCATGTTCCTGATATTCGTAGAAATATAATAAGTGGAAGTTGTTTAGTTAAGAATGGTTTTGAGGTTTCTTTGAAATGTAATAAAGTAGTTATTACAAATACTGGTGTATTCTTTGGCAAAGGTTACTTGTCGGATGGATTATTTTTAATAAATGTTGAGCCTGTTCTGGGCAGTTTTATTAATAATAATGTTGGTCCTTCTGTTAATTGTGTTGAATCATCTGATCTGTGGCACGCACGTCTTGGTCACTTGAATTTTGGTGCTCTAAAGAATATGATGAACTTAGAGTTGATTCCAAAACATGCCATTGATAAGAAATCTAAATGTCAAGTATGTGTGACAGCTAAACAAACTAGGAAACCCTTTCATAATGTGATTAGGGATTCAAATGTGTTAGATTTAGTGCACACGGACATATGTGAATTTGGTGGTGTTTTGACCAAGGAACATAATAGATATTTCATTACCTTTATAGATGATTGTAGTAGATATTGTTATGTTTATTTGCTTAAACATAAAGATGAAGCACTAGATAAATTCATTATGTTCAAAACTGAAGCTGAAACACAAACTGGTAAAGTACTTAAACGTTTGAGATCAGATAGAGGTGGTGAGTATACGAGTAACTCGTTTAATGAATTTTGCAAGAGCAATGGTATAGTTCATGAGGTAACTCCACCATACACACCTGAGTCTAATGGGGTGGCAGAACGAAAGAACAGAACTTTTAAGGATATGATCAATAGTATGTTGATTAATTCTGGGTTGCCTAAGTACATGTGGGGAGAAGCTCTGAATACGGCTTGCCATATTCTGAATAGAGTTCCTCTGAAACACATGGACAAGACACCTTATGAATTATGGACAGAGAAAAGGATTAGTTTAAAATATCTTCGTGTGTGGGGGTGCCTTGCAAAGGTACTTGTCCCTGAACACAAGAGAAAGAAACTAGGGCCGAAAACTGTTGATTGCATCTTTCTGGGCTATAGGGAAACCACTACAGCTATGAGATTTTTAGTGTTAAAATCTGACATAGATGGAATAGTGGCTAATTCCATAGTTGAATTTCGTGATGCAACATTCTTTGAGAATGTGTTCCCTATGAAGACTGGTATACCTCAGGATATTCCTGATGATGATCCCACTCACACATCGAGGTCCATTCCTGATCATGTGGAAAGGATGACAAATGTGGGGGCAGATCCTGATAGTAGCTCTATTCCTGATGAATTAGAGGAACCTAGAAGGAGTAAGCGTGCTAAGGTAGTCAAGGATTTTGGAAGTGATTTTATCACTTACAATATCGAGGATGAACCTTTAACTTTTCGGCAGACCATGGATTCTTCAGAATCTAGGTACTGGAAAGGTGCTGTAAAAAGTGAAATTGACTCTATTGTTTCTAATGGAACATGGGAGTTGGTTGATCTACCTCCTGGGTGTTCTACTATAGGATGTAAATGGGTCTTCAAAAGGAAAATGAATCCTGATGGCTCAATAGATAAGTATAAGGCTAGGCTGGTAGCTAAGGGCTTTAAGCAAAAGGAAGGCATTGATTACTTTGACACATACTCTCCAGTTGCTAGAATGACAACAATCCGAATGCTTATAGCATTGGCTTCTGTACATGGTCTTATCATCCATCAAATGGACGTAAAGACAGCTTTTCTTCATGGTGAACTTGAAGAAGAGATTTATATGGATCAGCCTGAGGGATTTGTTGCCTCTGGAAATGAAAGGAAAGTATGTAAGTTAATCAAGTCTATATATGGCTTAAAACAAGCTCCAAGAGACTGGCATAGAAAGTTTGATGAAACTGTTTTAGAATCAGAATTTGTAGTTAATGAAAGTGACAAGTGTGTCTATTACATGGTTAAAGGTAATGAATGTATTATTGTGTGCCTGTATGTGGATGATATTTTATTGTTTGGAACCAATATTGAGATTATTAACGAGACTAAAAGGTTCTTGAAAAGGCATTTTGAAATGAAGGATATGGGAGAGGCTAGTGTGATTCTTGGTATCAAGTTGACTCAGTCAACTGATGGAATAACCTTGTCACAATCTCATTATATAGAGAAATCTATACTTGAGAAGTATGGTTATTCAAATTGTAGAATTGCAAGTACTCCGTATGATCCTAAAATTGCCCTTGTCAAGAATAGTTCAGGAGTACCTGTGTCTCAGTTAAGGTATTCTCAGATTATTGGGAGTTTGCAGTATCTTGCTAATGGTACTAGGCCGGATATTTCATATTCAGTGTCTAAGTTAGCAAGATATACAAGCTGTCCAAACAAGACTCATTGGGATGCTCTTGATAGAGTGCTTAGATATCTGAAAGGCACCATATATCTTGGTCTGCATTACATGAGGTTTCCTGGAGTGCTAGAGGGATATAGTGATGCAAGTTGGATAGCTAAGAATTCTGGTTCCAATGGAGTGACTGGATACCTGTTTACCCTAGCGGGTGGAGCAGTATCTTGGAAGTCATCTAGACAGACTGTTATAACTCGGTCTACCTTTGAGGCTGAGTTGTGTGCATTAGATGCCACGGGGACTGAGGCTGAATGGTTACATGGGCTTATGTCAATGTTACCTGTAGTAAGTCGTCCACTTCCTGCTTTTGCTGTTCATTGTGATAGCCGTACAACTATCGATAAGATAAACAGCAAGAAGTACAATGTGAAAACAAAGAGACATATCCAAGTTAGACTGAAGTCTATAAGGGGTTTAATGTCTGAAAGGATTATTGCTGTTGAGTTTATTGGAACTCAAGAAAACCTAGCTGATCCTTTGACTAAGGGGCTTGAGCATGCTGTAGTCCTTAAGTCTAGGTTGGGGATGGGACTGATAGCCCATAGTAATTCATCTACAGCGGGAACCCAATACACATGAGAGGAGATCCCTTGAAAGTGTATTCAATGTGGTAATAACAAGTTGTAAGGGTGAATTGGTTGTACCTTTAACTACATAGATTGATACTCACGTATCTGGAGTCTATCCCCTGTAAACCTACAAGGTACTGTCACTGCCAGAATAGCAAGAGTTATTTGAACTCTGAATGGGGTCAAGTCATATGACGAGATGCTAGCAGTACATCTCTGGAGATGCCCAGCTAAGCGAATGTAATTGTGTGGTCGCAATTAGAGGAAAGGGTTATTCCTTGAAGCATTCGACGAACAGGATCGAGACATGACCATTAACGTCTCAAAGCCGTAGATTGGCACCATAGCCTTTGACTTGTCGTCGTCTATGGAGTGTGGTTACACCAAACGGATAAAGATTCAAGGTGAAACATTCCATCTGAATCCGGTAGCCATCGAAGTAGAGGACTTAGGAGGGTTCAAACCCGGAAGGGTACCTACTCTGAAAAACAAGTCATGACGAGGATAGATATGTATTTGAATTTCTGTATGGATTCGTGGGGGATTGTTAGAAAATGGAAAGTTTGAGGCATATTTACAATATGTTCTTGATGTAATTTCCAGAAACTAACAAGTGGAGGTTGTTCCTTGTTATGAGGACTTAAACTTTCATGTTTGGAACTAAGACATTTTCTTAGTGGAATCCATAGATAAATTGAGTTGAAAGAAGGAGATTTGAAATCAAGTTGCAGATGGAAATCATGGCCATGATATATATTTCATGATCATGAAGAGGCATCAAAAGAGATGGGATATTCAGAAATGTTTCATGCCCATGAGAAAGTTTTCATGTCCATGAATGTATACTTGGTTGGTCAGAAACGTTTCATGCCCATGAGGAAGTTTTCATGCCCATGATGTGCAACTGATTTTAAATTAGATATTGAATTATTTTAACAGAACATCAGATTTTATATGTTACTACTGTTGTATCAGTACTTGGATTATTGAGCTGATCAGACATCAAATACTGATGGACAGACTCTGAACATAACACAATACTGATGGGCATCAGATCCTGACGGACTAAAATCCTGATGGATCTGATACTGATGATTACCAATCCTGATGGATCTCAGATCCTGACGATGGTTAAATCCTGATGCAGCTGTAACTGAAAAATAAATACTGATGTAGTTAATGAAATTAAATCAGAATATTTACTTTCCTTTTATGGAGTATCAGTTACGTTTTATTCTTGGTATTTATATACATACAGAATATAACGTTTAGTGCAGAAGATACATCCTAAGGTGAGAAATCCTTTATAATCTTCTTTCTCTCTGCTCTCTCAACACATACAGAAGAGATACATAGTTCTTAGGCGAACTGAGGTGCTGGTCGCTGTTGATCACTGGTGTATTTGTGAACCCTTTGATCAGTGCTGTTTTATCCTGGAAGTGATATTGCTGCAACCCAATCACAACGTAAGTGGGGCAATATTCTCTTCAAGAACAGTCAAGTCCTCTCGAAGGGTTTGGCGACTCAGCTGTTCTTCTCTCTCTGATCAGTATTGCTAATAGCTTCTGTGAGAGATAAGTGTTTCTTACTTTTCTTGTTAATTACAGTTACTGATTATATTCTTGTTTTGCCTTCGTGATTTGTTTTGTTATTTGGTTAATTGCCTGTTCTTGTTTAATATATATCACTGCCTCATTGTTGTGTTTAGTGTAAATTACCCAACAGCTACATCAAGTTTTGGGGGACTTGGAAGTACATTCCACCACATGAGCTTTATACTGCTCAAGCTCCGCTAGAACCTCCTCTGCTGGTCTGTATATTAGATCACTCATGCGCCATATCTGCAGTGTACCACCTCCGTTAGAGGTCTCAACATCGTCAGATACACTGACAATTGTCCATGGGTCTGACGCATTCCAATGGAAGTCAACAACTTTATCTCTGTGTCCTGTATGTTTGAAAAATAACCCCGGAGGACTATCAGGCGATCTGGCTCGTTCCTTCTTCCCGATCTTGTCATAATCCCATATGTTCAGACAACCATCCTCTGCAGAGCTTCCAAAGACAGATGACTTGTCTGGGCACCACTGAACACAGAGAACAGCTGCTTTGTGATCTTCGAATTTATGAACAGGAGAACCCAAATTACGGCGATCAAACATGCATACAGAATGATCTGCAGACCCAGTTAAAATAAGGTTTATATCAAGAGGATTCCAATCAACACAGTGAACATCAGCATTGTGGGCCTTTTCAACCTTGATGACAGGTTTGGAACCAGTTCGTGCATCCCAGAGTATGAGGCAAGAATCATCTCCGACGCTGCAAAATTCCTGTGCACTAGATGGGCAAAATTGCACATCTTCAACAGTGTCCTCATGGCCTTTGAATATCCCACGAGGTGCGATAGAAGGGTTCTCAGCAGTTTTAATAATCGAACCACCAGAAGCTGCAGCTATATGATCTTGCAAACTCCACAAAATTACATTTTTGTCTTTTCCTCCAGAGAGCACATATGGTTCAGTTGGGGACATCGCAAGGGCATACTCTGCATTATCCTCATGCCCAGTTAGTACCAAATCTGGCCGAGATTCAGCAGCTCCAAAAACCGCATGGCGGTTCGGTTGAGCCTCGATGTCCCATATAAGAACATCAGGAGAGTCTGTATGTGTTGCTACAATGGTGTTATTAAATTATTTTTTCAAAAACAAAACCTTTTTCATTAATTTAATTTCTTTATAATTTAAATTGTTTCCTAATGTTATTAATATTTTCTCATATTTAATAAAATGAGAGAGGTAACGTCAGTACGATTATATTAATATAAAAAGTTAGAATTTTTATATTTAACTTAAAAATTTTCTAGAACTAAATCAAATCATTACAAATATTTGTATTCACAAACATCTTAAAATGGATGTCAGATTATTGCATTATTTTTTATTTTACTAGATTACAACTCATGCTACGCACACATTATAATATATTTATTTATTTTAATAATAAATATTTACATATCTATAATAATAATTTAATTTATTTAAATTTTAAATTAATGATATTTTCATTTATTTTGGCTTTTTGAATCTCAATTTATTCAAATTTTAAGTAATTAAATCACTTATTATAAATACTTTTTTCTTAAACTTATATTTTTGTAAAAGTTTAATTTTTTTTTTCAATGATAATATTAATTTTTTCATTAACAAAATACGAGAAGACACCTTCATCCATAATATCCATAATGATTATACATAATCATATTGAAGCAATTATTAAAATTTATTTGATCCCATTTTATTTAAAACTTAATTAATTAAATAACACATTATACATATATATATATATATATATATATATATATATATATATATACACACCTTCATCCATAATATCCATAATGATTATACATATATATTAATTGAATTTTAAAAATCGAATCGATTGGTTACCTAACAGAGAATTAATCAGGGATAGACCGGCTAAATCAAATTGGGGATTTTTAAAAACTATGGCTGGTAATCGTATTCTGTCGGGTCTAATTGGTGGCCTGGAAAGGTTAGTCTGTCAAAATATCAACGCCAACACTAACACTATTTTTATGTTGAATAAAATTAAAATTTTGCAATCTTCAAAAAATTTATTTTCATATATATATAAATTTTTTGAAGATTGCAAAATTTTAATTTTATTCAACATAAAAATAGTGTTAGTGTTGGCGTTGATATTTTGACAGACTAACCTTTCCAGGCCACCAATTAGACCCGACAGAATACGATTACCAGCCATAGTTTTTAAAAATCCCCAATTTGATTTAGCCGGTCTATCCCTGATTAATTCTCTGTTAGGTAACCAATCGATTCGATTTTTAAAATTCAATTAATCCTGTAAATTTATTTAAAATGATATGTTTAATTGTAAATTAGACTAATATATTAAATATTATTATAATATCCGATTAGTACTCTGATTAATCCCGATTACCCAATTAATCTTAAATCGGTACCTCAAACAATTTATACCGATTTTTACAACCATGCGCAACACAAAACAACTCTCACAAGAATAAAGAAAATTGGGTAGAAAAAATTCACGAAAATACTAAAACTCTAAATAATTTGAATTTTCATCCTTTAATAATAATAGTAATTTTATATAATAAAATAGGAGACGGCGCCGTGAGGCGACGTCGAGTAATCTTTTGTTACATAATTAAATGATTTCATATTGAGTGAAAACTTGCAAAATTTGAAATATCTAATAATTTACTACAAACCGGGTAGAAAAAAATTACATTTTTTTATATATAATTTATTTTTATCATTGGATAAAAATTTATCATTGAATACGATTACCATCACAAAACAACTCTCACAAGAATAAAGAAAATTGGGTAGAAAAAATTCACGAAAATACTAAAACTCTCAATAATTTGAATTTTCAACCTTTAATAATAATAATATTTTTATATAATAAAATGCGAGACGGTGCCGTGAGGCCGTCGAGTAATTTTTTGTTACATAATTAAATGATTTCATATTGAGTGAAAACTTGAAAATTTTGAAACATCTAATAATTTACTACAAATTGGGTAGAAAAAAAATGCATTTTTTTTAAATAAAATTTATTTTTATCATTGGATAAAAGTTTATCATTGAATACGATTACCAGCACAAAACAACTCTCACAAGAATAAAGAAAATTGGGTAGAAAAAATTCACGAAAATACTAAAACTCAAAATAATTTGAATTTTCATCCTTTAATAATAATAATAATAATTTTATATAATAAAATTCGAGACGGCGCCGTGAGTCGACGTCGAGTAATTTTTTGTTACATAATTAAATGAGTTCATATTGAGTGAAAACTTGCAAAATTTGAAATATCTAATAATTTACTACAAATTGGGTAGAAAAAAAAATGCATTTTTTTATATAAAATTTATTTTATCATAGGATAAAAATTTATCATTGAATACGATTACCAGCACAAAACAACTCTCACAAGAATAAAGAAAATTGGGTAGAAAAAATTCACGAAAATACTAAAACTCTAAATAATTTGAATTTTCATCCTTTAATAATAATAATAATTTTATATAATAAAATGCGAGACGGCGCCGTGAGTCGACGTCGAGTAATTGTTTGTTACATAATTAAATGAGTTCATATTGAGTGAAAACTTGCAAAATTTGAAATATCTAATAATTCACTACAAATTGGGTAGAAAAAAAAAATCGCAATTTTTATATAAAATTTATTGTTATCATTGGATAAAAATTTATCATTGAATACGATTACCAGTACAAAACAACTCTCACAAGAATAAAGAAAATTGGGTAGAAAAAATTCACGATAATACTAAAACTCTAAATAATTTGAATTTTCATCCTTTAATAATAATAATAATAATAATAATAGTAATAATAATAATAATAATAATTTTATATAATAAAATGCGAGACGGAACCGTGAGGCAACGTCGAGTAATTTTTTGTTACATAATTAAATGATTTCATATTGAGTGAAAAATTGCAAAATTTGAAGTATTTAATAATTTACTACAAATCGGGTAGAAAAAAATTCACGAAGGCACTAAAATTCTAAACAATTTAAATTTTTATCCAATGATAAAAAAAAAATTTATATAAAAAATGCGTGACATTATCATGAGACGATGTTGAGTGAACTTATGTTTGGGATGAAAATTTGTAAAATTTGATGGCTTTGAGTTACAATTTATGTATGCAGAGATTTTTTTGTTAAATATATAAGTTCCTGTAGCAATTCAAATATCAAACAAACAAACTCTCATGAGAATAAAGAAAAAATTGGGTAGAAAAAATCCACGAATGTAGTAAAACTAAATAATATAAAATTTTAAACTATGATAATAATAATTTTATATAATAAAATGCGAGACGACATGAGATGACGTCGAAGTAAGCTTTTGTTACATAATTAAATGATTTCATATGTAGTGAAAACTTTCAAAATTTGAAATATTTATTAATTTACTAATAATATTGTTTTTAATTATTGTTCGTTAATATCTGTTTGTTCGTTTCAATTTTTTTAAATATTTAATTATTGTTTTTAATATCCGTTTGTTCATTACAATTTTTTTCATTAACTATTGTTTTGTTATCTTTAAATGTATTATGTTAAAATGTGTGCATTTTATTATTTTTAATTACTTAAAATATTCATATAATATAAAATATAATGATGGTCTTAGCACGCGTAGCGCGGGCTTAGGTCCCTAGTTAAGTAAATACTCTAACCCTCAAAATAATTATACGGATGTGTTCAATACATATAGATATTTCAACTATGAACCCAAATTTGTTTTTTTATAATTTAGTGGGAACAGTTGTATTAGATATAATTGGACGGCTCAGATTTAAACTTCTCATTTAATTTATTATGTAAAACCTTTAAATTTTATTATATACTATTAATTATACGTTAAATATATTATTATTGCTGAGTATAACCAAAAATATGTAAAATATTAATTATTATATAACCAAAAATATGTAAAATATCTCGAAAATTTAAACAATAAAATTTTATTATTCGAAAATAAAAATTTTGTAACTGAACTCCACACACATGTGAAAGGAAAAATAACAATAAAATCTAAGAAATGTAGTTCTTCAAATAAAAATAAAAAACGTACAACAAATTAGAAAATAAAATTTATAATACCAAATATTTGATTGAACCCTTGACCTTTACTACCCATTGATTATCCCTTTTACTCTTATTATTATATAATACTGTATATAATAGAATATAATATAATATAAGAGGATATAATGTTTACTAAATCACTAAATTTTTACAGTATGCTCGAGCTGTATTTGAAACACTTAATAATTAAAGAAAATTATTACTTCATTATAGTGTTCCACTGATATTGAAGGACAAGTGTTTATGGGAATTAACAAAGTGCTCTACATGCGGCAAACGTTGTATAACAATCAAAGTGGTTATTATGGAAACAACACCAACAAGGCAAGAAGCGCAGTGGGCGACAGAGAAAGTACGGAAAGCAGAGACCGAAATTTTCAACAGAAGAACCCAGCTTTGCAGGGCTTGTGGTGTTGTCGTCATCTCCCTTCCCCAATGCACCTATGTATATATGTCCATCAAAATAAAAATTTTATAAATCAAGAATTACAAAGTATAAATCTTATATACAAAGTAAATCAAGAATTACAAAGTAAAAATTCATGTCGGAAAATTTGCTGATTACTCGTGATGCATTTGTTTTCCGATGATGAATGACTTACATTGGTGTGTACCGAACTGCAAGAGAAGAACCAAGTTGATCACAAATAGAGCTTGAAGCCTTAGACTAGCCATGTTAGTTTTCTGCGCTCTTTTCTGAGAGATTGTTGGTATATACGAATTTATAAAGAATTTCAGAAAAGTGGTTTCTTAGCTGTACCTATTTTAGGGGAGAAAGTTAATTCTTTCAGATATAAAATTTCCTATATTTATCCACATTATCAATACTGATAACACAAATAGCAAGCATACTGCAAGACAAAAAATTTATATGAAAACAGAATTTACAAGAATTAGGTGGCGAATAAAATAAAGTAATTAGTAGTACAAGGAACTACTATATATACCTACAGGCTACAAGCAGGTACTCCCTCTTGACCTCCATATAAGCCACCATTTAATTTTTTGTTTTTTGTTTCTGAACTTACATTTGAAAATATTAACTGCAATTGGTTGCAGATACACTCTATTGCATGAAAATAAAAGTCGCGTGTTTTGAGAAGAAACCTTTAATCGAAAACAAGTTTGATTAAGAAAGTAACCATTTATTGTTACAAATACAAATAATCCTTGTAAAAATTTTATTTATTTTTTGTGTTTAAATATTAAACAAATATTTTGTGCATTAACGAGTTTGAAATTTTTTGGACCCTCTTCACTTGGGCTCTGGATCAGTCACTGTATACATGCATTCGCTGTTTGGAACAAAATTATTAGTCAACAAGTATTGACAAAAGAAGCCATCGAATAGAATATTGGCAACTATTTATTCAATATTTTTTTACTCTTTGATTCGTGACCAATTCCATGACCAGAAACAAGTAAAAACGCTAGCAACTCATACTGAATTTGCATGGCAGCTATGGTCCGTCGGTCGGTCGGTCGAGGTGGGGGTGGGGGTGGGGGTGGGGGTGGGGGCTCATACTACGTTTCATCCATAAAACTGTTGGATATTTTAGTGTAATTGGATTGACTAGTTGATCAATGTAATCGTAATGTTACATCGAACAAGTCGGAAGAATGCGGAGTGCATGCTCTGTTCAAATTCGTTATGATTTCAGAATTATTGCTTATGAGACATGTCTATTGGCATCAAACACATCTGTTAGAATGAGATGTGTCTATTGGGAAAAGACACATCTTGAGATGTGTCTATTAGCATTGGACATGACTGTTGGAAATGAGATGTGTCTTTTGGCAAAAGACACATCTTGAGATGTGTCTATTGGTAAAAGACACATCTGTTGACATCTATAAATAGGTGTTGCATTGATCATTTTCATATAGTTGGTTCATTTGAAATTCATAACAAAACACATTCTCTCTTCTTGCAGAATTTCTGACTTTATCCGATTGAATTATTTGGGTGAACCACAAATAACTTCAATCTGAAAGTGTTCACACGACTTCAGAAAAATCCAAGTAATCACCCTATTCCCCAACAAAGATTGAAGTTATCCGTTTTCTGAAGATGGCGAACTCAGAATCTGCAAAAGACATGACAAGCAAGTTTGCAAAATTGGACAAGTTTGAGGGTCAGGATTTTAGAAGATGGCAAAAGAAGATGCATTTTCTGTTGACGACGCTAAAGGTTGTGTATGTTCTGAGTACCCCCATTCCAGAAGTCATTGAGGATGAAACCGCTAAACAAACAAGGAAGCGTTGCAAATGGGAAAACGCTGACTACATTTGCCGCGGTCACATCTTAAACGGTATGTCTGATTCCCTTTTCGATGTATATCAAAATGTTGAGTCAGCAAAAGAATTGTGGGATTCTCTTGAATCCAAATACATGGCAGAAGATGCTTCTAGTAAGAAGTTTCTGGTCAGTAATTTTATGAATTACAAAATGGTCGATTCCAGACCGGTGATGGAACAATACAATGAATTGTTAAGGATTCTGGGACAGTTTGCCCAACACAATCTGAAGATGGATGAATCTATCTCAGTTTCTGGTATTATAGACAAACTACCACCATCATGGAAGGATTTTAAACACTCCTTGAAACATAATAAAGATGATATGACTCTGGTTCAACTTGGAAGTCACTTCAGAATTGAAGAGGCTTTGAGGACTCAAGAAATTGAGAATAATCCTAAGGGAAAGAACCAAGTCGGTAACTCTTCTGTGAATATGGTTGAAGATGGTGGATCTTCCAAGAACTCTAAGAATGGCAAGGGTGATAAACGAAAGTTTAAAGAAAACAACAACAATTCTTCCAACAAAAGGCCTAAGATGGCATGTTGGAAGTGTGGCAAACCTGGACATTTCAAGAAGGATTGTCGGGTTGGTAAAGGCAAGCAAGAAAAGCAAAATGCTAGTCCAAGTGGATCCAAGGATCCAGAAAAGCAACAAGGTCAGATTTTAATGCAAAATTGTAATTCTAGTCAGAATTATGTGTCACTAATATCTGAGGGATTTTATGTGCAGGATGACAATGTTGCTTGGTGGATTGATTCAGGAGCAACGAGTCACGTATGCAAAGATCTTCATTGGTTCATAGACTTTCAACCAATCGAAGATGGATCTATCTTAAAGATGAGAAATGTTGCAACTGAACCGATCAAAGGACTAGGAAATGTCAAGATAGTTTTTACTTCTGGCAAATGTATATTGTTAAATAAAGTGTTGTATGTTCCTGGGATTCGGAAGAATCTCTTGTCTCGTGTTGTATTGAACAATTGTGGATATAAACAAGTTTATGAAAGTGACAAATATATATTGTCAAAACATGGCTCTTTTGTTGGCTTTGGCTATTTGTGTAATGGTATGTTTATGTTGAATGTAAATACTCCATTTATTGATGAATCTGCTTGCATGGCTTCTACTAGTACTAGCAATGATTTGAATAAATCTGAATTATGGCATGCTAGACTAGGACATGTACATTACAAAAGAATAAAGGATATGTCAAAAAGGAGTCTCATACCTGCTATTGATTTAGACAATGAAAAATGCAAAACATGCATGTTAACAAAGATAACTAGAATGCCCTTTAAAGAGGTTAATAGGGTGTCTGATGTTTTAGAACTAATACATAATGATTTGTGTGATTTCCACTCTACACCATCATTGGGAAATAAAAAGTATGTAGTTACTTTTATTGATGATGCTACTAGATATTGCTATGTATATTTATTGCATGCTAAGGATGAAGCTCTTGACTTCTTTAAAATGTATAAAGAAGAAGTAGAGCTACATCAGAGTACCATGATTAAAAATCTACGTATTGATAGAGGAGGTGAGTATTATGATCCGGTTTATTTTCAATCTACTGGTATAATACATCAAACCACGGCTCCTTATACACCACAACAAAATGGTGTGGCAGAGAGAAAGAATAGGACTTTGAAAGAAATGGTTAATTCCTTGTTATCCTACTCGGGTTTGAGTGAGGGTTTTTGGGGTGAGGCTATGTTAACAGCCTGTTATTTATTGAATCGAATTCTTAGCAAGAGGAATAAGATTACCCCTTATGAACTTTGGTATAAAGAGTCACCAAAATTGAGTTTTCTGAGAGTTTGGGGATGTAGAGCAGTTGTAAGACTCACTGAACCCAAAAGAAGAAACTTGGGTGAACGAGGTATAGATTGCATATTTGTTGGTTATACTGAGCATTCCATAGCATATCGATTCTATGTGTTAGAATCTAATGACTATGTATCTGTGAACTCGATTATCGAGTCAAGGGATGCTATATTTGATGAAAACAGATTTACATCTATACCTAGACCAAGGGACATGCTTCAAAATTCTTCTAGTAGGAACTCAGTTTCTACTGAAGATGTGAATGGACCGTCTGAACCAAGGAGAAGCACTAGAGCTAGAAAAGCAAAGTCTTTTGGAGATGATTTTCATCTTTATCTAGTAGAAGGCTCTAGAGATGAAATTAAATATCAATACCAATATTGTTTTATTATTGAGGAGGATCCAAATACATTTAGCGAAGCTATGATATCTAGGGATGTTGCATTCTTGAAAGATGCTATCCAAGATGAAATGGATTCTATCATGAATAATAATACTTGGGAATTGAGTGATCTGCCCCCTGGCTGTAAAGCATTGGGAAACAGATGGATCTTCAAAAGGAAAATGAAGGTGGACGGTACCATAGATAAGTTTAAAGCCAGATTGGTAATCCAAGGTTTTAGACAAAAAGAAGGGATTGATTATTTTGATACTTATGCTCCTGTTGCTAGAACCTCTACTATTAGGTTGTTAATAGCACTTGCTGCTATACACAACCTTGTCATTCACCAAATGGATGTGAAAACTGCATTCTTGAATGGTGAATTAGATGAAGAGATTTATATGAAACAACCCGAAGGGTTTGTTATGCCTGGTTGTGAAAACTGAAAGAGTTTGTCCTAAAATCCAATCATGCATGATGATTTAGGAAGAACTTTCTTGTACTATTATTTGATTTCATTAATATTAATAAAAGACTTATTTGTTTTTATTACGGGCCTTATCTATTTAAAGTGTTTTAAATAAGATATTCCATGGTTTAAAGTAAAGCTTCTAGAATTATAATGAGATTATAATAGTGAGATCTAGAAGATGATAACTCTAGACTTAAACAGTTCCTGATCATAGGATAACTAATCGGAAGTTAGTGAATCCGTAAAGATCGGTACATACTATGCTTGCTCGTTTCAGGAGGATGTCTGTTCTCATAGGCATTCGTGTGGTGACACTATAGCTAGTATGTAGGTGCTTATTAAGGAATAAGTTCACTGAACATGACTCGATAAGTTGAACAACTAATGGAGTTTACTCACGTGTCGATAGTTGTTCACTGAGTGATAGTTGTACAAGTGTCCTTAGACTTGAGATCGTTAGAGTAATCTTGTATATAATGAACTATGCTTTGGTTTAGTCCTTAGTCTCAAGGACATCCATTAGGTCTATTCTGGGCATAGGGATTTGTGTATGGAGATAGTTAACGGTCAATAAAGGATCTACCCCTTCCAGTAAAGGAAGAGAATATCCTATGCTATTCTTATGATGCTAGTTCCGGAATCTCTGGCCAGAGTGTATGAAATTAGAAAGGAGTTTCTAATTTGCATTAATATGAACTTTGCATTATGAATAAGAAATCATATGATTAAATTTGATAGGCTTGACACGAGATCCATGCCTTGTATTTAATCGGGATATTGTAGGGTAGAAGGAATTGATTGTACGGTAACTAGCACTGACAGGTTCTTGGTATTCTAAGCAGTGAATTCATATTATCCGGATAGTCGCGATATGTTGAAAAGCATTGATATGGGCTAGAAATAAGCCCTAAAGACACATTTAATGTGGCATTAATTAGACCTAGAATGGTCCAAACGTGGGGCCCACCAGATAGGCCCAAACCCTAATTATAATATTAATTTCGTAATTAATATTAGGGGTAATAAACAGCTCAGCAAATAAGAGTCAAACAAGGATATTACTCTTACCTGACTTAGCCTACAAGATACATACTTCAACAAGGAAACTGATTCCTACAAGGAAGGGGTCTAGAACCTTCCTTGAGGCGGTGGCTTGCCCACCAAGTTTCTGACTCCTACCATAATTCTAAGGCTTCTCAGCCTATATAAGGACCTGCTCCTTCACATCTCAGAACTACGTTTTGGCTCAATCCTCGAATAAGGACATACAAGCCACTACGTCCTAGGTGAGCCCTCGTCGCCATAGCCCTGAGGGCACCATCACCTAGAACTACATTTTTGGCTTGATCCTTGATACACATCAAGGTACGTAGGCATCTCGTAAAGGCAGATTCAGCCACGAGTACGAGAACAGCCATTAAAGCACGAAGCTCACGAACCCTAGCATTAAATACACAAACCCTAGCCGCTATAATTACAATCTAGTTTTTATTCCACAACATTTGGCGTCGACTGTGGGGAGAAAACATCAACCATGGTTCACACATGAAGAACTGCACCAAGCTCTACCGAGGCTTTACCAATCGCTACTGAGGCTCTGCCCCTAAGCTCTGCTACACCTGCCTCTGAGCAAGTACCCCCAACAACAGGGACGATCACCCAAATTCAAGTTTCTCAACCTCCAGGGACGAATCCCCATGATGAGAGAACGTTACCCATGGTCGTCCATCCAGGCCAAGAAACCAGCTCTCTTCAGATGGTGGTTTCTCCTCTGGTTGATCCCAATCGCCCGTTACCATCGGGGGTACAGATCCATACTACGGATCTCCCCATGAATACCAACCCGATGTATGGTCTGCCTAACTACCCTCCATCTATTCAAGGTCCTGGACCCAGTGGCCATGCCTTACAGATCCGAGATCGAGAGTATGCTGACTACTCTGGCCCCTATACTGACGATACATCGTCTGATGATGATCGTGATGAAGCCCCAAGGAGGCGACGTGCTAGCAGAGAGCCAAGAAGGAGAACCCAAACTATCCATGATGGACCCCCTTTGACAGCTGCTGAGAGAATCAAGGCTCATGAAGCCGAGATTCTAAGGATAAAAGAAGATATTGCGAGAGAACAAGCTAGGTTGAATCAAACTCAGCCTCCTCCAACTTCAGGACCGATTCCCTTTATAGATCTAGAGAGATCTTCAAGGAGGCAGAGAAGGGCTGACGCCCCAACCGGAAGAACAACAAGGGTGGAAACCCCCAAAAGCAATCCTAAGGATCTGATGCCACTTGGGGATCCTGATGATCCTACACCCCCGTTTACTGAGGAGGTGATGAATGCCCACATCTCCAAGAAGTTCAAGATGCCGACAATTAAGGCCTATGATGGAACAGGTGATCCTGTGAACCACGTTAGGACGTTCTCAAACGCACTGCTGCTGCAGCCTGCAAGTGATGCCTTAAAGTGCAGGGCGTTTCCCCAAACCCTGTCGGGCATGGCTCAGAGATGGTATAGCCGGTTGCCTGCGAACTCAATTGGCTCCTTTAAGGAGTTTAGCGCTGCTTTCGTTAGTCAGTTTATCAGCGGAAGAGTTCATTAGAAAAGTTCTGCATCCCTTATGTATGTGGTACAAGGGAAGAACGAAAATCTAAGAGATTACCTTAAGAGGTTCACCAAGGAGACATTGAATATTACAGATCTGGAGAATAAAGTGGCCATGGTAGCCTTGGAACACGGAACCACTGATCCTTTCTTCAAGAGGTCTTTGGCAAAGCATCCTCCTGAGAACATGGCCGAGCTCCAACGAAGGGCCGACAAGTATATCAAGGCAGAGGATAGCATGAAAAAAGAAGCTGTTGGAGGCAATGGCAAGGGCTCCAACGACTTTAAGAAATGAAAGCAAGAACGAGAGTATGATGCTAGGGACAAGTATGCCCGGACTAGCAAGGATTCTGAATCACCACCGAAGAAGAGTTTGGGACCAAGATTCAACGACTATGCAAGACTGAATGCTCCTAGGAGTCAGATCTTGTTAGATATTGAGAAAGACAAAGATTTTCGATGGCTGAAGCCACTTAGGGGTGATCCCGCAAAGAGAAACAAGGATCGGTACTGTAGATTCCACCGCGATGTGGGGCATGATACAGATGATTGCAAGCAACTAAAGATGAGATCGAGTTCTTGATCCGTAGAAGGAAACTGAGACACTTCACTAAGGGTGAAGATCATGGTAATCAAAGAAGAGAACATAATGGAAGGGATGACGATCAAGATCGCAACCCACAGCCCCGGGGGCTAGTAATCAACATGATCTCAGGAGGCCCGACTACGACCGGGACAACTAGGAACTCTCGTAAGGCTTATGCCCGAGAGGTGATGCATATTGTTGGAGAGGCACCAAAGCGTGCAAAGATCGAGGTAACAATCAGATTTGATGATTCGGACCTTGAAGGGGTGAAGTTCCCCCACGATGACCCGTTGGTCATAACCCCCATGATTGGAAATTCAGAGGTGAAGCGAGTCTTGATAGACAATGGAGCTTCAGTCGACATTTTGTTCCATGATGCATTCATGAAGATGAGATACAGTGACTCTCAGTTGACCCCATCTAACATGCCTATATATGGATTCAGCGGAGTAGAGTCTAAAGTTGAGGGAACTATTCAGTTGCCCGTTACGATCGGACATAAGCCAATGGAGGCCACACAGATGCTGAACTTTTTGGTTATCAAAGCGTCTTCGACTTACAATGCAATCCTTGGAAGGACCGGGCTTCATGCATTTAAGGCTGTGGCCTCAACCTATCACATGAAGATCAAGTTTCCAACTGGGAATGGTGTAGGAGAACAAAAAGGTGACCAGAAAATGGCCAGGAGCTGTTATGTAGCCGCATTAAGGCTTGATGGAGTCGGGGGGCAGGTCCTTCCGATTGAAGACACGGACATCCGCAGTGATAAGGAACACCAAGAAAGTCCAGAAGAGGACATCACACGTAAGCCTCGAACAACCATCAAGGCTAAGGCGTCAACTGACTTCGTGATTGAATGTAACATTGGCAACCAAGAAGTCGGGGGGCTGGAGATAGTACCCCAAGAAGAAAGTGAACTTCAGAAGAAGAATGAGGAGACTAGAAGGAGTAGTAGGTGCTCTATTTTGATGGAGCATCAAAAATGAAATCAAGCAATGAAGGCCTAAAGCCCCGAGGGGTTTAAATTATCCTATTAGGACTTAGCTTCATATTTATTTTCATTCTATAATTTTATTTGTGTGCCAAACACCTGATGTGTGCAAGTCAAAGATGACCAAGTACCGAAAATAAAAGAATACACGAATGGAAACAAATAAATGCATAGATAAAAACCCTGAAGGGTCGAGTGTTAGGTTACAACACAACCAAATAAGAGTTTGAGTCCTTGAATGACCCTGGATACAAGACAAGATGAACAATTACGCCACATATGACCACTTAAGCCATGCAAGGTTAACAACAGACCTTGAATCTCAACCAAGGATCAGGAAGTCCTGGGGCATCTTTGATTAAGACCAGGGAGTCCAAGAAAACCAAAAAGGTCCGGCAACTAACTTTGAAACTTGTATTCATATCTCTGAGCAAGGCATGATGCCCTTGTTCCCTTGAAGGGCTAATCCAAAGTGCCTTTAACTCCCTTGTTAAACTACTCCACCGTTGAAAAGATTACATATAGTGAAGCTTCTCTGAAGGAAACCTTGAAGGGCAGGTTGACAACATTCTTACAAGAGAATGGCGATGTGTTTGCTTGGACAGCAGCTGATATGCCAGGGATTGATCCCCAACTCATAACTCACAAGCTGAATGTTGATCCTGAACGGAAGACAATAAAGCAGAAGAAAAAGAATTTTGCTCCTGAGAGGCAAGAGGCCATTAAGCAAGAAGTTGATAAGTTCCTAGAGGCTGGGTTTATTGAAGAGATTCAGTTTCCCGAATGGTTAGCTAACCTTGTGATGGTCAAGAAGGCAAATGGAAAGTGGAGGATGTGTATAGATTTCACTGATTTAAATGATGCATGCCCAAAGGATTGTTTTCCCCTGCCAAGGATCGACATGTTGATAGATGCCACAGCTGGACACGAGATGCTGAGTTTCATGGATGGTTTCAGTGGATACAACCAGATCAAGAGGCATAAGGACGACATCCCTAAAGTATCTTTCATAACCGACTTTGGTGTTTTCTGTTATCTTGCTATGGCATTTGTGCAAAAGAATGTAGGAGCTACTTACCAACGATTGGTGGATAAAATATTTGCCCATCTAATTGGAAAAACCATGGAGGTCTATGTTGATGATATGTTAGTCAAGAGCCTATTCACGATAGATCATATTAAGCACCTCGGAGATGCATTTGAAGTGCTGAGGCACCACAAGATGATGTTGAATCCAGCCAAGTGTGCCTTTGGCGTTAGATCTGGGAAGTTTTTAGGACTGATGGTTTCAAAAAGAGGCATTGAGGCCAACCCTGACAAGATCAAAGAGATCTTAGACATGGAGCCACCACGCTCTATAAGAGATGTGTAGAAGTTGACAGGCCGAGTTGCGGCCTTAGGGAGATTCATCTCCAAATCTGGTGATAAATGTTTGCCGTTCTTTCAAGCATTGAAGAAAGTGAAAAATTTTGAATGGACTTCTGAGAGCCAAGAGGCCTTTGAACAGTTGAAGAAGTACATGGCTGAAGCCCCGTTGTTGGCCAAACCAAGTCCTGGGGAGACTCTTTATCTATACCTGGCGGTATCCGAACAAGCATTAGGTGCTATTCTCATTCGAAAAGAGAGCAAGGTTCAGAAGCCCATCTACTATGTGAGCAAGGTGTTGCACGGGGCTGAGTTAAATTACTCTCCCATTGAGAAGTTTGCTTTGGCATTGATAACAGCTTCAAGGAAGCTACGACCGTACTTTCAGTCGCATAAGATTGAAGTCCTGACGGACCAGTAGTTGAGAAATATTTTGCACAACCCTAAAGCCAGAGGAAGGCTAATCAAGTGGGCAATCGAACTTGGAGAATTTGACATCACATACAAGCCTCGGACAACCATTAAGGCTCAGGCATTGGCTTACTTCGTGGTTGAATGTACCATTGACAACCAAGAAGTTGGGGGGCAGGAGATAATAACCACCCTGAGAATGGAGATAAAGATGAAGAACTTGTAGCTGATCAGAAGGAATATTGGGTGCTTTATTTTGACAGAGAATCAAAAACAAAATCTAGTGGCGCTGGTTTGGTTTTGCAAAGCCCCGATGGGTTCACAGTTGAGTATGCTTTGAAGTTGGATTTTCCTACTACCAACAATGAGGCTGAGTATGAAGCATTGATAGCCGGATTGGGCTTAGCTAGAGTCATAAGGGTCAAAAACCTCAAAGTGTGTGGAGATTCAAGACTGGTAGTCTCGCAAGTGAATGGCGAGTTTGAGGCCAAAGATGAGACTATGACAAAATACCTGAGAGTCGTGAAAGCTGTTATGACTCAGTTTGAGGAATGCTATGTTGAACACATTCCGAGAGAGGAGAATGTTAAGGCCGATGCCTTGTCTAAATTTGCTTCTTCTGAAATTGAGAACTATGCAGGAAGTGTTTACTTCCAGGTCTTGAAGGCCCCGACTATCAACTCTAAGTTGGTAGCACCGATTGATGTGGGAGGTTGCTGGATTAATCCTATCAAAGCTCACCTCGAAACTGGATGGCTCCCTGACAATGCCCTGGAGGCACGAAAGCTGTCAGTAAGAGCATTGAGATATGCCTTGATCGAAGGCATCTTATATAAGAGATCGTTTGTTATCCCATACTTGAAGTGTTTGAGGCCCCAAGAGGCAAAAGAAGCATTGGAAGAAGTTCATGAAGGGATCTGTGGGCAACACTTGGGGGGCAGAGCCCTAGCTCACAAGATCACACGATTAGGATTCTATTGGCCAGAGATGTTGGCCGATGCGCAGAATTATGTTAAGAGGTGTGACAGATGCCAAAAGCACGCACCAATTGTAAGGCAGCCGCCTGAGATGTTAACTTCGATTAACTCTCCTATTCCGTTTGCAATGTGGGGGATGGACATACTTAGTCCTTTCCCTATGGCTTCAGCACAAAGAAAGTTTCTGATAGTGGCTATCGACTACTTCACCAAGTGGATTGAGGCTAAACCTCTAGCCAAGATAACTACCAAACAAGTTGCCCAGTTCTTTTGGAAGAACGTTATTTGCAGGTATGGAATTCCCCGAATCCTTGTGACGGATAATGGGACAATATTCAACAATGAAGAGTTTAAGAAGTATTGCAAGGAGAATGTTATTGAACTTCGCTTTACTTCAGTAGCTCACCCTGAGGCTAATGGACAAGCTGAGGTAGCAAATTGAATTATCCTTGATGGACTGAAGAAAAGGGTCAAACGCTCAAGAAACACTTGGGTGGATGGGTTGCTGCCTATACTTTGGGCATACTACACCACCTACGAAGTAATAACTGTAGCAGCCCCGTTTTTGCTGGCTTATGGAGCCAAGGCAGTTGTGCCCCCTAGAGATTACACATGCATCGCCAAGAGTGGAAGCATATGATCCCGAGACCAATGAAGAAGGCGTGAGGCTCGCCCTCGATCTGATTGACGAGGTTAAGGATGAAGCCAGAGTTGGCCAGAAGGGAAGACTATCCCCCAATTGGGAAGGGTCGTATCGAGTCAGGAAGACACCAGGATGAGGATTCTACAGGTTGGAAATCTGGGATGATGAACACATTCCAAGATTAAGGATTGAAGCCTTGAACTTCAAATCTCAACCCAACATTAATTAAGCCTTGATGGCCAACAAGGCTGTCCGCCTCCAATCAAGCTTATTGTGTGGATTCAAAGCATTGAACTAAGAGACGTCGGTCAAGTTAAAACCTAAACAAAGTTCTATGAGTATCAGAGAAAGGTTGGAAACCTAGAATCAAGATAAAGGATTGAAAACCAACCAAGACATACCATTCCTGAGGCGCTAAGGAGAAAGTGGACTTCCTGAACGATCGACCGAGAAGTAAGACCTCCAACATATGGAACAAGGAGGCAAGAACTAAAGAACCTCATCTCAAGTTCAACATCTTAGAATGAGAATCATGGGTTGGTGATAACATTAAAACCAAGGATTCAGCAAACAAGTTAAGGCCCGGAAGGTCACGAGGACTAAGAAACAAGTCATTCGAATTAAAGGTTCATGAAACCTTTCAAGGCATGGCAAACACCTCCTATTGACCTGAAACCTCGCGATTGGTGGTCCGGAACACCCCCAACTTGATAAATGTGTTGGTAGTTGATTAAGAACACTTATTAGGAAAGCTAATAAGAAAGGTTGATACCTCGATTTGGAAATTGAAAAATCAACTTAGGATCCTGGGTCTTTGATCCAGAACACCGACGTTGAACCTGAGAACATTAACCTCGAATCCTAGGATGAGAAACACGAAAGATTAGCCATGAAAGCCAAGGTTAGCCATGAAGGCCAAGGTTAGCCATGAAGACCAAGGTTAGCCATGAAGGCCAAGGTTAGCCATGAAGGCCAAGATTAGCCATGAAGGCCAAGGTTAGCCATGAAGGCCAAGATTAGCCATGAAGGCCAAGGTTAGCCATGAAGGCCAAGGTTAGCCATGAAGGCCAAGATTAGCCATGAAGGCCAAGGTTAGCCATGAAGGCTAAGGTTAGCCATGAAGTCACGAATGATCAAACTGACGATTTGTGATCAAGATCAAGATTCTTGATCCTTAGGTTCACAGATGGATTTAGATCCTAGATCCCTGATGACTTGAGATCAAGATCAAGGTTCTTGATCCTTAGGATCACGGATGGATTTATATCCTAGATCCCTGATGACTTGAGATCAAGATCAAGGTTCTTGATCCTTAGGATCACGGATGGTTTTAAGTCCTAAGATCCCTGACGACTCAAGATCAAGATCAAGTTTCTTGATCCTTGAGACAACAAAGTCATGAATGACCAAAATAGTGACTTGAGATCAAGATCAAGGTTCTTGATCCTCAAGACCACGAATGATTTTCACGTCCGGGTCGCCTAGCTAGCCGAGAAGCAATCGACCACGGCGCACGAGGGGCCGTAGCCGACCAGGTCCCGGAAGACCAGGTCCCGGCCGACCAGCTCCCACGGAGGGGGTCCAGCCGACAGGTCCCGGAAGACCAGGTCCCGGCCGACCAGCTCCCACGGAGGGGGTCCAGCCGACCAGGTCCCGAAAGACCAGGTCCCGGCCGACCAGCTCCCACGGAGGGGGTCCAGCCGACCAGGTGCTAGCCCTGGATCCGGTCGGTCTAGGTTCAGTACTTGGTCCTGGATCCCGGTCTAGGTTCAGTACTTGGTCCTGGATCCCGGTCTAGGTTCAGTACTTGGTCCTGGATCCCGGTCTAGGTTCAGTACTTGGTCCTGGATCCCGGTCTAGGTTCAGTACTTGGTCCTGGATCCCGGCTTTTTCAGCAAGTGGTTTCAGACATGGTTCTCGACTTTTTCAGCAAATCTCGGATGATTGTCAATGCTAAAGGGAGGCCAAGATTAGCCATGAAGGCCAAGGTTAGCCATGAAGTCACGAATTACCAAACTGACGACTCGTGATCAAGATCAAGATTCTTGATCCTTAGGATCACGGACAGTTTTAGATCCTAAATCCATGATAAAAGTTTAAGATCAAGGTCAAGTTTCTTGATCCTTAAGATAACAAAGTCACGAATGACCAAAATGGTGATTTGAGATCAAGATCAAGGTTCTAGATCCTTAGGACCACGGATGATTCTTGATCCTAGATCTAGGATCTCTTTTAAAATCACGAAGGGGTCTAGGTTCAGGTTTTTAAGGCCAGCTTCCGATCGACCAGCCCCGGAAGAGGGGATCCAGCCGACCAGGTCCCGGAAGACCAGGTCCCGGCCGACCAGCTCCCACGGAGGGGGTCCAGCCGACCAGGTCCTGGAAGACCAGGTCTCAGCCGACCAGCTCCCACGGAGGGGGTCCAGCCGACCAGGTGCTGGCCCTGGATCCGGCCGGTCTAGTTTCAGTACTTGGTCCTGGATCCCGGTCTAGGTTCAGTACTTGGTCCTGGATCCCAACCTTTTTAGCAAGTGTTTTCGGACATAAATCTCGACTTTTTCAGTGAATCTCGGATGATTGTTAATGCTAAAAAGAGGTCGAGATTAGCACCGTTTAGTGCCGATTAGCACCGTTTAGTGCCCGTTAGCACAGATTATTGCCGATTATCATAGATTAGTGCCGATTAGCACCGTTTAGTGTTGTTTAAGCACTGATTAGTGCCCGTTAGCACAGATTAGTGCCAATTAGCACAGATCAGTGCCGATTAGCACAGATTAGTGCCGTTCAAGCACTGTTTAGTGCATGTTAGCACCGTTTAGCGCCGATTAGTGCCGTTAGTGCCGTTTTATGCCATTTAACATTGTTTAACGCTGTTTAAACATTGTTTAAGGCTGAATAGCGCTATCTAGTGCCATTTAACACCGATTAGTGTCGTTCAACATCGTTGTAAATGCGTCGGTAGCTCAACGCTTTACATTAAGATTATATTGTTGAAAATACTCGTGTAAGAGCAATAAACCCTGACCCAAGTCTCGAATAAGGCCGTTATAACTTCAAGGAAAACCTGATCAGTTTTCCTAGAAGTTGGGGGGCAAATGATATGGGCTAGAAATAAGCCCTAAAGACACATTTAATGTGGCATTAATTAGACGTAGAATGGTCCAAACGTGGGGCCCACCAGATAGGCCCAAACCCTAATTATAATATTAATTTCGTAATTAATATTAGGGGTAATAAACAGCTCAGCAAATAAGAGTCAAACAAGGATATTACTCTTGCCTGACTTAGCCTACAAGATACATACTTCAACAAGGAAACTGATTTCTACAAGGAAGGGGTCTAAAACCTTCCTTGAGGCGGTGGCTTGCCCACCAAGTTTCTGACTCCTACCATAATTCTAAGGCTTCTCAGCCTATATAAGGACCTGCTCCTTCACATCTCAGAACTACGTTTTGTCTCAATCCTCGAATAAGGACATACAAGCCACTACGTCCTAGGTGAGCCCTCGTCGCCATAGCCCTGAGGGCACCATCACCTAGAACTACGTTTTTGGCTTGATCCTTGATACACATCAAGGTACGTAGGCATCTCGTAAAGGCAGATTCAGCCACGAGTACGAGAACAACCATTAAAGCACGAAGCTCACGAACCCTAGCATTAAATACACAAACCCTAGCCGCTATAATTACAATCTAGTTTTTATTCCACAACAAGCATCACTCACGATGTAGAATAAATATAATTAATCAGTTAATTATATTTAATGAATTTTAGAATTCATATAAATAATAAATAAAAAGTTTATTATTATTTATTTCTACTACTGGCTTAATATTGAACCTACAGGGTCACACCATAAAAAGATTAATTTATTGATGAATGTATTTTGAGAGAGCAAGTTGTTTTTAATAATGATTAAAATAGTTTAATTATTATTTAAACATTTTGTGGGATTTATATATATTAATATATACATGATATATTAATTATACTAAACCTACATGAGCCCTATATAAAGAAAGAGATGAGAGGTGTTTTAGTATGCAAAGTGGTTTTGTGAAAACCTAGTTGCCACCACTCCATCTTCTTCATCTTTCTCTCTCTCTCAAAAGGAAAAACTCCATTTTTATAAAGCTTCGAGTTTTATAAAAAATCTTCATCGAAGAATCAATCTTGGTGGATACCGGTAGAGTGCTTCACACTCTGAGAAGCAACTGCTAGCAACCATCTAGACACCATCTTCGAATTTTCAAGGTATGGTTTCGATTCCTCCGGTCTTTCGTTTTTATATGATTTTCAATATGTGCGATACATGGTTTTTACGGAATAATTGTTATATCGCGCTTCCGCTCGTCCGTAAATTCCTTCAATGGCATCAGAGCTAGGTTCTACATGTAGAGATTCATATAAAAAATTTCAGATTTTTTTTATGCATGTATGGATTTATTATGATTTTTGCAAGGTTATTTAGATTTAATTATGAATTAATTCGAAATAATATTTGCATGAGATTTTGACCACGGATCTGGGTTCTACAAGTGTTTTGGATCATCTAGATATTTTTTTCATAATTTTGTGATGTGTAGATTATTTGTTATGAATTTTTTAAAATTGTTTTAATTAAAATTCATAAAATAATCATGCATGTGAATGATATGAAATTGAAATTGTACAAGGACCCCATAACCAACTGGTAATTTTTGCTACTGCTTGATTTGAGAAATCATATTCCTGTAAATTTTATTAATTAATTAATTAATTGTTAATTAATTTATTAATAATAAAAGTTATTGTTAGTAAAGGAAAGTTAATGTAATATAAAGATGGCAACAGTTACAATCACGTGGAACGGAAGTACAACGGCAGTCTGATGAAAAAAAAAAAAAAACTGCCGATCAGCTGCTGTCGCGCGCGTGGCGCGCACCCTCGGGAAAAGTGGGTCGCGCATTTAAGAAATTCGTGACAGGGTCAGTCGCGCATGATACTAATGCGTTACACGATTTAATGGATTTAAATTAATGTAACGCATTCCATAAATGCGTTACAGACGTGATGTCCACATTAAATTTGATTTTTTGGGAGTTTCGTAACTCCGTTTTGGGCGTGCAATATATCGTTGAATTCGTTTTCCCGAGACGGATCTAATGGAGTGGTCAAATATTTTTTATATAATATTTTTGAAATATTTATAGTACCGGAAGTGTTTTAAAGTATGTTTTAATTGTTCTAAATTGCTTTTAAATGCTATAATAAATCCATACATCAATATATCAATGTGTGACATGGTATTGCTTGCATGCTTACTTATTTATTTATGTTTATATATGAGATATATGCCGAAGTTTACCATGCGATGATAGATCTAGGTGAACTTAAATAAACATAAGGCGTGCGCTAGAAAATCTAGAAATAGGAATCGTTTCTTGCCTTAATATTTATATTATGAATACAATCATGAGATTCTTGTGTTTGTGAAACACGTAATTAAATATGAATTTTCAATATTGAGAGAAAGGATGATTTTGTCAAAAACGGATTTCGATCTGTTAGAAAGGGGTATTAAGTGACGCCTCTTGACAATGCTCCCCCCGATCTGGGAATCATCCGATTATCGATTATTGATTTGAAATATTTAATCGAAGAAAAGAATCTCTTTATAATATGATTATGATTGTTAAATAATATTAGTTAATTAATAATGGCTGATAATTGTTTATTTATGAAATAAATAATTAGTTAGCATTTTATTAATTGATTAAATGAGATTTAATTTATTATAAAATAATTAAGATGTGATCTTAATATTATTAATTATTTATTTAATTTATGAAGGGAGAGATTAATTTTCTAAAGAGTTTAGAAATAGAATTAATGATTAAAAGAGTTTTAATTATTAATTAATAACAGAAAAATTATTTTCTAAAAGGTTTAGAAATAATTTAAATGATTAAAACAGTTTTAATTATTAATTAATTGGTTAGTAATTATGATACTTTATAGAAAAATTTATTTGAAATTTTTGTCTATAAATATATATAATTATAAACCTTATAATAAAATCCCTCTTAATAATATCAAGTAGTAATTGGCCAATGACACAACGGGCTTGTGTCGGTCATAGCCTTCCAACATGGTAGAAAGTAGTTCTCATTTTTAAATCATTATCGTTTCGTGCTACAGCCGAGGGCTTTGATTTCGAAATTAGAAATACTTGT
This sequence comes from Kitagawia praeruptora, assembly GCA_037693485.1. Lineage (NCBI taxonomy): Eukaryota > Viridiplantae > Streptophyta > Magnoliopsida > Apiales > Apiaceae > Kitagawia > Kitagawia praeruptora. The sequence continues at coordinate 135,147,916 of CM075351.1, read as the reverse complement.
CTATTACATAGAGATGTGTACAATGAATTAGAATCTAATGGTCGTTACGTGCTACAGCCGTGGGCCTTTGGAGACTGATTCAATTATACGAAATGTTGGGTTAGACTTGACTTAGAATATTGAGTTTGTCGTGCTACAGCCGTGACTCAATTATTCAAGAGGCTAAAGTTTTATTAGGGAATAACATGAGATGTAATTGACAAGAGTTGTCTGCCTATTGAACATTACATGGCGTTTCGTGCCACAGCCGGGGTTGTGTGATGGAATGTAGGATCCCTATTCCCACTAGCATTTCGAATGCTTATTTATTTACTTAGGGGGTTGTATAAATTAGATAAACTAGTGGGAGCCACTTATGAATAAAGACCCGATTCATATAGTGTTTTGAAATGAAATTGAATATTTGCTAAGTGTTGTTATGTGTTTATCATTTACAGATTTACTATATACATTGTGTCTTCTGCACTATCACTTCAGAGCATACTAGATGCTCACATATTGACTGGTCCCAACTATACTAACTAGATTCGAAGCTTGAGAAAAAGTTCTCAAGGGCTAAGAAGCTGGGATATGCTGTTTGTTTTCACTGTAACAAGGTGAAGCACTGGAAGAGGAACTGTAAGGTTTACCTTGCAGAACTGAAGGTGAAGAAGGCTAGTGAGACTGCCGCTTCTAATTCAAATATGTTTATGATTGAAGTAAACATGTCACTAAATCAAACTTCTACTTAGGTATTAGATACTACTTGTGGTTCTCACATTTGCAATTCGTTGCGAGGACTAAGGAGAAGTAGGGCTCTTGGGGAAGAGAAGGCGATTCTACGGATAGGAAATGGAGCAAGAGTTGCTGCTATAGCTGTAGGATCGTTTGATTTACATATGCGTACGGGCAAGACTATTATTTTAAATAATTGTTATTTTGGTTCCCTCGATTGTGAGGAATATTATTTCTATTCCAATGTTAGACTTGGATGGATTTTCATTTATTATTCAGAATATTAAACATCCAATCCTCAGAAATAATGTTCTTTATGGTAGTGGAACTTTAAGTAATGGTCTGTATGTATGTGACATAGAATATGTTTTACTTCATATTAAACAAAGAAAAAAAAGGATGATGAAAATCCTACCTACTTATGGCACTACAGACTTGGTCATATTAGTGAAAATAGACTTCAGACATTGCATAAAGGAAGGTTACTGGAACCCTTTGATTTTGAATCATATCCTACATGCATGTCTTGTCTGTTGGGTAAAATGACCAAATCTCCATTTAGTGGACATGGAGAGAGCGCTAGAGAGTTGTTGGTATTGGTACACATAGATGTATGTGGACAAATGTCTACGCAAGCCATGGCAGGATTTTAATACTTCGTGACTTTCATAGATAATTGATCTAGATTCAGATGTATGTATTTGATGAAATACAAATCTGAAGCCTTTGAAAAGTTCAAAAATACAGTTATGAAGTAGAGAAACAAACCAAACATAGTATTAGAGCTCTTCGATCAGGTCGAGGAGATGAATACTTGAGTGGTGTGTTTCTAGATTATCTCAAAGAAAATGGTATAGTCTCTCAGTGGACTCATCCGGACACTCCATAGTTGAGTGGAGTATCTGAAAGGAGAAATTGAACTTTGTTAGACATGGTTCAATCCATGATGAGCTATGCAGATCTTCCAGTATCACTTTAGGGTTATGAATTGGAAACCTCGGCATATTTACTGAATAAGGTGCTTTCCAAATCTGTTCCTCAAACTCCATAAGAGATATGGAAAGAAAGGAAATTGAGTCTTAAACACATTAATATTTGGGGATGTTCAGCTTATGTCAAGAAAGTTGACCCTGATAAGCTGGAATCTCGATCCGTAAAATGTAGTTTTGTGGGATATCCTAAAGAGATTTTAGGATATCACTTTTACACCGATCATAGGGTGTTTGTCTCTAGACATGCTACCTTCTTAGAAAAATAGTTTATCCTTGAAGGGAACAGTGGGAGCAAGATTGAACTTAAAGAAGTTCATGAAACACAAACTACTACGGTTCAAAAGGAAACTCCTGTTCAAACTAAACAACCTTATGTGACATAGTGTTGACTCTGAGAAATGGCAGAGTGCCATGAAATCTGAAATGGATTCTATGTATGCCAACCAAGTATGGACCTTGGTTGAAGCACCTGAGGATGTTAGACTTATTAGGTGCTAAAGGGTATACAAGAGAAAGATTGAAGTAGATGGCTAGGTGGAGACCTATAAGGTCAGGCTCGTGGCAAAAGGATTCAGACAAAGGCAATGGATTGACTTTGATGAAAATTTTTTGCCTATAGCCCTACTCAAATCAATTCGGATATTGCTTGCGATCCATATATGGATTGAAGCAAGCTTCTCGTAGATGGAACATCCATTTTGATCAGACAATCAAAGAGTTTGATTTTATCAAAAACATAGATGAACCATGTGTCTACAAGAAGGTTAGTGGGAGTGCGGTAACATTTCTTGTGTTGTATGTGGATGACATACTTCTTATAGGAAATGACATACCGATGCTGCAATCAGTCAAAGTGTGGCTATCAAAGAACTTCACTATGAAGGACTTGGGAGAAGCATCCTACATTTTCGGTATGAAGATCTATAGAGATAGATCTAGAAGAATGATAGGTCTTACCCAAGGTACATACATCGAGAAAGTGCTTAAAAGGTTTAGCATGGAAAACTCCAAGAGAGGTCTCATACCGATGAGCCATGGACTATCCCTTTCCGAGAAGATGTCTCTTGAGACACTTGAGGAAAGAGAGCGTATGAGTAAGATTCCTTATGCTTCAGCAATAGGATCTATCATGTACGCGATGTTATGTACTAGGCCTGATGTTGCTTATTCAATTAGTGTGACGAGCAAATATCAGTCCGATCCAGGTGAAGACCACTGGAAAGCAGTGAAGAACATCCTTAAGTACTTGCGAAGGACTAAGGATATTTTTCTTGTTTTTGGTGGATCTGAGTTGAAAAATAGAGGGTTATACCTACTCTAGTTTTCAATCAGAAAGTGATGATAACAAATTCATGTTAGGGTACGTGTTTACTCTGAATGGTGGAGCGATTAGTTGGAAGAGTTCCAAACAGCTTACAACGGTTGACTAAACAACGGAAGCAGAGTTTGTAGATGCAAGTGACGCTGCAAAACTGTTTTGTGGCGCTTTCTTTTGATTAGGGAGATCATTGAAAGTAGAGATGTCAACATTGAGAGAGTTGACACACATAACACAATAGACCCACTCACTAAACCGCTATCTCAGATTCACTTCGATCGTCATAACGAGTAAATGGGTATTAGATACCAGAGTGATTGGCTTTAGTACAAGTGGGAGATTGAAAGAGTTTGTCCTAAAATCCAATCATGCATGATGATTTAGGAAGAACCTTCTTGCACTATTATTTGATTTCATTAATATTAATAAAAGACTTATTTGTTTTTATTACGGGCCTTATCTATTTAAAGTGTTTATAATAAGATATTCCATGGTTTAAAGTAAAGCTTCTAGAATTATAATGAGATTATAATAGTGAGATCTAGAAGATGATAACTCTAGACTTAAACAGTTCCTGATCATAGGATAACTAATCGGAAGTTAGTGAATCCGCAAAGATCGGTACATACTATGCTTGCTCGTTTTAGGAGGATGTCTGTTCTCATAGGCATTTGTGTGGTGACACTATAGCTAGTATGTAGGTGCTTATTAAGGAATAAGTTCACTGAACATGACTCGATAAGTTGAACAACTAATGGAGTTTACTCACGTGTCGATAGTTGTTCACTGAGTGATAGTTGTACAAGTGTCCTTAGACTTGAGATCGTTAGAGTAATCTTGTATATAATGAACTATGCTTTGGTTTAGTCCTTAGTCTCAAGGACATCCATTAGGTCTATTCTGGGCATAGGGATTTGTGTATGGAGATAGTTAACGGTCAATAAAGGATCTACCCCTTCCAGTAAAGGAAGAGAATATCCTATGCTATTCTTATGATGCTAGTTCCGGAATCTCTGGCCAGAGTGTATGAAATTAGAAAGGAGTTTCTAATTTGCATTAATATGAACTTTGCATTATGAATAAGAAATCATATGATTAAATTTGATAGGCTTGACACGAGATCCATGCCTTGTATTTAATCGGGATATTGTAGGGTAGAAGGAATTGATTGTACGGTAACTAGCACTGACAGGTTCTTGGTATTCTAAGCAGTGAATTCATATTATCCGGATAGTCGCGATATGTTGAAAAGCATCACTCACGATGTAGAATAAATATAATTAATCAGTTAATTATATTTAATGAATTTTAGAATTCATATAAATAATAAATAAAAAGTTTATTATTATTTATTTCTACTACTGGCTTAATATTGAACCTACAGGGTCACACCATAAAAAGATTAATTTATTGATGAAGGTATTTTGAGAGAGCAAGTTGTTTTTAATAATGATTAAAATAGTTTAATTATTATTTAAACATTTTGTGGGATTTATATATATTAATATATACATGATATATTAAATATACTAAACCTACATGAGCCCTATATAAAGAAAGAGATGAGAGGTGTTTTAGTATGCAAAGTGGTTTTGTGAAAACCTAGTTGCCACCACTCCATCTTCTTCATCTTTCTCTCTCTCTCAAAAGGAAAAACTCCATTTTTATAAAGCTTCGAGTTTTATAAAAAAGCTTCATCGAAGAATTAATCTTGGTGGATACCGGTAGAGTGCTTCACACTCTGAGAAGCAACTGCTAGCAACCATCTAGACACCATCTTCGAATTTTCAAGGTATGGTTTCGATTCCTCCGGTCTTTCGTTTTTATATGATTTTCAAAATGTGCGATACATGGTTTTTACGGAATAATTGTTATATCGCGCTTCCGCTCGTCCGTAAATTCCTTCAAAAACAAGGTGTGTAAATTGAAGAAATCAATTTATGGTCTGAAACAAGCACCGAAGGATTGGCATGATAAATTTGATAATGTGGTCTTGTCTAACGGTTATTTTCTTAACCAAGCAGACAATTGTGTATATAGCAAATTTGATGCTTCTGGTAAAGGAGTTATAATTTGTTTATATGTGGATGACATGTTGATTTTTGGTACTGACCAAAATCAAGTGGATAAAACCAAGAAGTTCTTGTCATCTAATTTTGATATGAAAGACATGGGGGAGTGTAACGCCCCCAAATCCGGGGTCAGTAGATTTGGGCGTCACGCTAACAAACTCAACAATTCTAACAAAAATCGGCCATGATGTATTTGTTTATACAACATAAAACTGCTGAATACTAAACTAAAAATCTGAAATCAAACTAAAACTGAAATAAAAAAAATAAAAACTCAATCAAAAGCTCTTTGACCCCAACTCCCAATTCAGGATCTTAGGTTACAGTTCTAGAAACAAGAAAACCCAAAACCAACTTAAATACAACTCTATATACAAAACTTATACAAACTTAAATCACTGGTATAACTTCGAATAGAAGTATACCAGGCCAACTAATCAAATACATACTATACCTACTAAAACTATATTTACATACAACAAATCAAACTTTAAATCTAAATACCCTGATCCACGTCAGCTTCATAACAGCATCCTGCTTCTTCTTTCCACTTTCTGAACTGTGCAGGCTAAGCCTCGCCAACTAGTTACTGAAAATTAGATTTTAAAAACAACAAGTATACATATATGTATGAATACCTTCACTGCCTAAAACTGCCTTCACTACTGCGCCTCGCGCCACCACCACAGGTCCACCGCGACACCGTCGCCGCCGCTGCTGCGCCACCGCGAAATCCCCGCGCCGCCAGCCTCTTCTTCCTGCTCAGCTCCTTCGAATTACACATACAACACACACACACAATTATACACACACACACACACACACGATTTATGTACATATATATCCTCTAATTAATCCCTAATTGAAAAACCCCCAATTCTCTTTTCTCAAGAACCCTAATTTCTTCCCCCTTTTCTTTTTCTCTCTCCCCGCTGTTGATTTCTCTCGGCTGATCTGTTTTCTCTCTAATTGGGCTTGGCCCAATTCCCTCTTTATTAACTACTAACAATACTTCTCGGGCCCAATTAAAACACTACTTATTCGATTTTAAAACAAATAAACCACTTTAATAAATCAAAATTAAATAAATTTTCGGAAAATTAAACTTTTCATTTTAAAATAAAGAATATAAAATTACGAACTCCCACATATTTTTAAAATATTTTTCGGATAAAAAATGAATTAAATATTAATTTTCAAAGTTTTGATCATTTAAATACAATAAAACTCTTAAAATCATTTTAAAATACCAAAACATCCAACTTAATCCACCCAAAATTTTAAAAACTCAATAAATATATAAAGATAATTTTACAAAAGATTTCATGATTTTTAAGCCCTCCGATAATTAAATAAAGATTTTTGAAGATCAATAATACTTGATTTAAATATTTTTAAATCACTAAAAGTACCAATAAAATACTGGGACACACATTGGCACACATAACTCAATATATACTCATATAAACTCAATACTAAATATCGTTGAATTCCACAACGATATTTTCTGTTGTGGAATAAAAACTAGGTTTAAATTATTGCGGCTAGGGTTTGTGTATTTAAGGCTAGGGTTCGTGAGCTTCGTGCTTTTATGGCTGCTTCTGCGTTCGAGACTGATCGGTCCTCACAGAATGCCTACGTATCTCTGTATTAGAGAATCAAGCCAAGAAAACGTAGTTCTAGGATGAGGGGTCAGACCCTTTATATAGGCTGAGAAGCCCTAAAATCGTAGTAGGGTTTGGTGACTTGGTGGGCAAGTCACTGACTAGAAGAAGGTTCCAGTCCCCTTCCATGTATGAATCAGTTTCCATGTTAGAATATGTATCTTGGAGGTTAAGTCAGGCAAGAATCATATTCTTGTTTGACTTTTATTTGCTGGGCTGTTTATTACCCCTAATATTAATTACGAAATTAATATTATAGTTAGGGTTTGGGCCCATCTGGTGGGCCCCACGTTTGGACCATTCTAGGTCTAATTAATGCCACATTAAATGTGTCTTAGGGCTTACTTTTAGCCCATATCATTTGCCCCCCAACTTCTAGGAAAACTGATCAGGTTTTCCTTGAAGTTATAACGGCCTTATTCGAGACTTGGGTCAGGGTTTATTGCTCTTACGCGAGTATTTTCAACAATATCATATTGATGTAAAGCGTGGAGCGACCGACGCATTTACGATGACGTTGAACGACACTAATCAGTGTTAAACGGCACTACACAGCGCTAATCAGCCTTAAACAATGTTTAAACAGTGTTAAACAATGTTAGGTGGCATCAAATGGTACTAACGGCACTAATCGGCGCTAAACAGTGCTAACCGGCACTAATCAGTGCTTAAACAGCACTAAACGGTGCTAATCGGCACTAAACTGTGCTAATCTCAATCTCTTTTCATTATTAACAATCATCCAAGATTTGCTGAAAAAGTCGAGATTTAGGTTTAAAAGTTCACTGAAAAAGTAGGGATCCAGGACCAAGAACTGAACCTGGACCGGGGGGGATCCAGGTTCAGAAGCTGGTCGGCTGGACCCCCTGAAAATGGGCTGGTCGGCCAAAAGCTGGTCGGCTGAGACCTGGTCGGCCAGAAGCTGGTCGGCTGGCCCTCCTCCAGGGGAGCTGGTCGGCCAGAAGCTGGTCTTCCGGGACTTGGTTGGCTGAAATTCCTCTTCTAGGGCCAACTAGTCAATAATTGGCCTAAAAAACTTGAACTTAGACTCCTTCTTGATTTCAATAGAGAGTGTGGATCTAGGATCAGAAACCATCCATGGTCCTAAGGATCCATAGTCTTGACCTTGATTACGAATCGTCAGTATGGTCGCTTGTGACTTCATGGCTAACTTTGGCCTTCATGACTCATCTTGGCCTTCATGGCTAACCTTGGCCTCTCTTTAACATTGATAATCATCTGATATTCGCTGAAAAAGTCGAGAACCATGTCCAAAATCATTTGCTGAAAAAGTAGGGATCCAGGACCAAGAACTGAACCTGGACCGGGGGGATCCAGGCTCAGAAGCTGGTCGGCTGAACCCCTCCAAAGTAAGTTGGTCGGCCGGGACCTGGTCTTCCGGGACCTGGTCGGCTGACCCTCCTTGAAATAGGTTGGTCGGCCGGGACCTGGTCTTCCGGGACCTGGTCGGCTGACCCTCCTTAAAATAGGTTGGTCGGCCGGGACCTGGTCTTCCGGGACCTGGTCGGCTGACCCTCCTTAAAATAGGTTGGTCGGCCGGGACCTGGTCTTCCGGGACCTGGTCGGCTGGGACCCCTTGTGCGTCGCGGTCGATTGCTTCTTGGCTAGCTAGTTAACTCAGACGTGAAAATCATTAATGATCTTGAGGATCAAAGACTTTGATCTGAATCTCAAACCATCATTTTGGCCATTCATGACTTTGTTATCTTCAGGATCAAGGAACTTGACCTTGATCTTGGATCGTCAGTTTGGTCACTCGTGACTTCCGACGATATTATTCAAACATCAGCTATTTCTTCTTTGGCATATTTGAATTTTAACGATCCTTTCTGTATAAAACGAGCAATTTCTGTCCTTTTTTCATCTTTAAACGATAGATGACCTGTAAACGCGAACCAGACTGAACTTCAACCTTTTACAGCAGGTCATACTTCTTTTATAAAAGAAGTGTGGTAGCTTTCATTTCATTCACTTCTTCATTTCTGGGTTTTCAAATTCTTAAGCTCTCTAGCCTTCAAGTTTCAAGATCAAGTTCCAGCTTTGTAATCAAGATGTCAGAAGGTAACCGGCCAGTGGCTCCTCCTGTATCCATGATGGAAGCCATGGCAAAGAGGAGTAAGATGAGGACAGCTAAAGGTAAGGAAGAAATCAAACCTTCTTCATTCGTTGATCGTAAATTTGAATCCTTACTAGATCTTCTTAATATTATGAGGGACACATTCCCGAACTGTGCTAGTTTAGATGCTTTTAGCAGTCCCAGTAAGTTAAACGAAAAAGATGTCCAGAAAATAAAGGACTCATATCACTTTCCGAGTGCTATCAAAGTTCGTCTCGCAAAACCATCAGACAGGACCTGTAACTGGCACCCCGAGAGGCTTTGCGTCCACTGGGGTGCTCTGGATGCTGGGTTCAGATTCCCCGTTGATAACTTCATCATAAGATTGCTGGCAGAGTATCAGATTCATCCCTGTCAGTTGTATCCCAACTCTTGGAGATATATCTCTATGTTTTTAATAAGATGTCGTCAATTGGAGATTCACCCGACTACTACACTATTTCGAAGTATCTTCATAGCCAGTAACTCTTCCGACCAAAAGAAAGGATGGGTCAGTCTCAAGCACAGGGCCAAAATTCCACACATGGTGAACCCTTACTCTTTACCAGATTCCCAACATTTCTGGGAGAGAGAGTTTGTAATTCTTGAATGGAAAGGCGGTGATTGGGGTAACTTTTTCGTCAAGAGATTCGGAGTTGTGCAAGATAGTAAACACTTCATTTGCGACCTTGATGATTCGGAGTTACAGGATCGAGATTGGCTTCTAGCCGATGATGGCAGTACCCATTATAAAATGTTTCTGAATGAAAAGAACCTTATCGAAGCTGGCCTTAGCTTTCTTTCCGTTGAGGGTAATTTCCTTACTTAAGCTTCTTATGAACTCTGTTTGTTCTTATATCTGTGTTTTCTCTTTGTGTTTCAGCTGCGGAGGAGATTGACAGCCGTCCTCAGAATCAGCCGTCTATGACTCAAAGAATGAAGAAAAAAGCTGAGGAGCTTTTGAATCCCGCTAAGCCTCGGATCCCCAACTTCTTGGAAGGTTGCTCTCAAGGCGGGAAAAGATCCCGTGGAAGTATCAGAACCCCCTTTATGCCATCCTGGGGTATATGCGAACAAGACTCGGTTTCTGGGAGTCCTGAACTATCCCTAGACTGGTCGAAGCTTTCTGTTACTCCTCCTGATAGACTGTCCTTACTTGCTGGGGACAAAATGAATGAGAATCAACTTCTGGGCTCCCAAGCCTTGTATCAGGTAAGATACTTTTCCTACCGATTCTGGTATGATTTACCTCTTTCACATTCCTTATGCTTTGTGAACTTTGGTTGTAGGCTAATGCCTTCTTCCAAGCTGTCTGTACCCAAGGCCTGGCTTTCAGGGATGAGAATATATCCTTGAAGACTGACTCAGCTAGGTTCCAGGAAGAGATTGACGACCTGCATTCTCAGGTTACCCATGCCGAAGCGGATGCCTTATCCTCCCGAAAGCAACTTGCCTCCTTGGCTCAAAAGAAGATGAATGATGCTAACAAATTGATTAAGGCATATCATAAATCTGAAGAGTTTCTAAAGTTCATTGATGATCATGATGATGAGGTACGTCCTTACAACATGTCTGTTGGTTGGGACAAGGCAATCAATGCTGTAAGTAGCAAACATCCCTCAGTGGTTATCCCCTCTGATTTTCCTTGCCCTTTCTGGACTGCGGGTGACGAGGACCGTGCAAACCTTGCCTCTGGATCGGGAACCAGGATTGTTCCCCAAGCATCAGGTTCAGGCTCTAAAGGTAGCCGTAGATCTTCGGGATCCAGGAGGCGTCCTCCAGCTGCTAGTCAAGACTCAAGTTCTTCGGGATCCCGTGGAAAGAAGCCCCCGCCTGCCAGGAAAGTTGGAGTTGTTCGACAACCGATCCCAGGCAAGAGGGTGATCCGTAACGAAGACAGTTCGACTTCATCCTCCGGGGAGGAGGAAACCGAAGATGTGGAGACTACTACTCAACCTATGGCGGTCGTTGATCAAGCCGAGGAAGAAACTTCAGGTGAAGAGTCCGGCGAAGAAGAGGATTCAGGTGAGGAGGAGTCGGGCGAGGAGAGCAGCGAGGAAGAATCCCCAACTAAGTAGGATGGGTTCCCCTATGGCCTTGCACGGCCTTTATCTAGCCGTTTGTGGCTTTATTTTATCATCTTTCAGTCAATGTCCTTCGGGACCTAACTTTTATTCGTGTGTTGTAACTTAACTTAAACCATGGCCCTTCAGGGCGTTTTATTTATGTATCTGTTTCCTTTATTCATATGCTTATTTACTTTCAGTACTTGATCTTTCCAGACTTGCACTCAACAGGTGCTTGGTACATAAACAAAACATAGAATCATAGAATGGAAAACAGATTTGCATTGATATCTCGAAAGAGGGTTCAACCCTTACATAGATACTATGGTCCTACTCGGGGTACTAGTCCCTGGAATGGTTTCATCGAACCTTATTTCTACTTTTATTAATAAATAGCTAAAAGCCAAGTCCTTACTAGGAAGGCTTATACATAATAAATCTTCAAGTTCAGAGCATGCCAAGTTCGGGGCACTTCATTCCCATCTAAGGTCTCCAACTTGTATGATCCTCGTCCTAGAGTCCTTCTGACTCGATATGGTCCTTCCCAGTTGGGGGCTAATTTCCCTTTCTGGCCAACTCCAGAAGCTTCAATCTTCCTGAGAACCAAGTCACCTTGCTGAAAGAACCTCTCCTTAACCCTGTGGTTGTAATAGAAAGACGCTTTCTTTTGATGCTCCGCATTTCTGGCGTTTGCCTCATCTCTAACTTCATCAATCAGATCTAGAGCGAGCCTCATGCCTTCTTCATTAGCCTCAGGTTCATATGCCTCAACTCGAGGTGATGCCTGCATGATTTCCAGCGGCACAACAGCCTCAGCTCCATAAGCTAGCAAAAACGGGGTTGCTCCGGTAGTTACTTTACAAGTAGTGCGATAAGCCCAGAGTATAGGTAGCAGCTCATCCACCCAAGTGTTTCTTGAGCGCTCGACCCTTTTCTTTAGTCCATCCAGGATAATTCGATTGGCCACCTCGGCCTGCCCATTCGCTTGCGGATGGGCCACTGAGGTAAAACGAAGCTCAATAGCATTTTCCTCACAATACTTCTTGAATTCCTCATTGTTAAATTGTGTCCCATTATCTGTCACAAGAATTCGCGGGATTCCATATCTACAAATTACGTTCTCCCAAAAGAACTGGGAAACTTGTTTGGTGGTTATCTTGGCTAAAGGTTTAGCCTCAATCCACTTGGTGAAGTAGTCAATGGCGACTATCAGAAACTTCCTCTGTGCCGAAGCCATAGGGAAAGGACCTAATATGTCCATTCCCCACATTGCAAACGGGATGGGAGAATTGATCGAAGTTAACATCTCAGGCGGTTGCCTTACAATTGGAGCGTGCTTTTGACATCTGTCACACTTCTTGACATAGTCCTGGGCATCCGCCAACATCTCTGGCCAATAGAATCCCAGGCGGGTAATCTTGTGAGCTAGGGCTCTGCCCCCCAAGTGCTGCCCACAGATCCCTCCATGAACTTCCTCCAACGCTTCTCTTGCCTCTTGGGGCCTTAGGCACTTCAAGTACGGGATGACAAACGATCTCTTGTATAAGATGCCTTCAATCAAGGCATATCTCAATGCTCTTACTGACAATTTTCGTGCCTCCAAGGCATTGTCTGGAAGCCATCCAGTTTCTAGATGAGCTTTAATAGGATCTATCCAACAGCTTCCCACATCGATAGGTGCTACCAACTTAGAGTTGATGGTCGGGGCCTTCAAGACCTGGAAGTAAACACTACCTGCATAGTTCTCAATTTCAGAAGAAGCAAATTTAGATAAGGCATCGGCCTTAGCGTTCTCCTCTCTCGGAATGTGTTCCACATAGCATTCTTCAAACTGAGTCATAACAGCCTTCACGACTCTCAGGTATTTTGCCATAGTCTCATCCTTGGCTTCAAACTCACCATTCACTTGTGAGACCACCAGTCTCGAATCTCCACATACTTTGAGATTCTTGACCCTCATGATTCTGGCCAAGCCTAATCCGGCTATCAAGGCTTCATACTCAGCTTCATTGTTGGTTGTTGGAAAGTCCAACTTCAAAGCGTACTCAACTGTGAACCCATCGGGGCTTTGCAGAACTAAACCTGCACCACTAGATTTTGTTTTTGATGCTCCATCAAAATAGAGCACCCAATATTCCTTCTGACCAGTTATAAGCTCTTCACCTTTATCCTCGTTCTCAGGGGTGGTTATCATCTCCTGCCCCCCGACTTCTTGGTTGTCAATAGTGCATTCAACCACGAAGTCAGCCAATGCCTGAGCCTTGATGGCTGTCCGAGGCTTATACTTGATATCAAACTCTCCAAGTTCTATAGCCCATTTGATCAATCTTCCACTTGCTTTCGGACTGTGCAATATGCTCCTCAACTGTTGGTCTGTCAAGACTTCGATTTTGTGAGCCTGAAAGTACGGTCTCAATTTCCTTGAAGCAGTGATTAATGCCAATGCAAACTTCTCAATGGGAGAGTAATTCAATTCCGCCCCATGCAACACCTTACTCACATAGTAGATGGGTTTCTGAACTTTCTTTTCCTCTTTGACTAGAACAGCACTCAATGCTTGTTCGGATACCGCCAGGTATAGGTAGAGAATCTCTCCAGGATTAGGTTTGGCCAACAACGGGGCTTCAGCCATGTATTTCTTCAACTGTTCAAAGGCCTCCTGGCTCTCTGTGGTCCACTCAAAATTTTTCACCTTTTTTAATGCCTGAAAGAAAGGCAAGCATTTGTCACCAGACTTGGAGATGAACCTTCCTAAGGCCGCAACCCGGCCAGTTAATTTCTGTACATCTCGTATTGAGCGGGGTGCCTCCATGTCCAGAATAGCCTTAATCTTGTCCGGGTTGGCCTCTATGCCTCTCTTGGAAACCATCAGCCCCAAAAATTTTCCCGATCCAACACCAAAAGCACACTTTGCTGGATTTAGCATCATCTTATGGTGCCTTAGCACTTCAAATGCCTCTCTGAGGTGCCTTATATGATCTGCCTTGAGTAGGCTCTTGACTAACATGTCATCAACATAGACCTCCATGGTTTTTCCAATCAGATGGGCGAATATCTTATTCACCAATCGTTGGTAGGTAGCTCCTGCATTCTTTAGACCAAAAGCCATAACAAGATAGCAGAAAACACCAAAGTCGGTTATGAAAGATACCTTAGGAATGTCGTCCTTGTGCATCTTAATCTGATTGTATCCGCTGAAACCATCCATGAAACTTAACATCTCGTGTCCAGCTGTAGCATCTATTAGGGTATCAATCCTTGGTAGAGGGAAACAATCCTTTGGACATGCATCGTTCAAATCTGTGAAGTCGATGCACATTCTCCATTTTCCATTCGCTTTCTTGACCATGACGGGATTAGCCAACCATTCAGGGAACTGAATCTCCTCAATGAACCCAGCTTCCAAAAGCTTATCAACTTCTTGCTTAATGGCCTCTTGCCTTTCAGGAGCAAAATTCCTCTTTTTCTGCTTTATTTTCTTCCGTTCAGGATCGACGTTCAACCTATGAGTTATAAGTTGGGGGTCAATCCCTGGCATGTCTGCTGCTGTCCAAGCAAACACATCGCTATTCTCTTGCAAGAACGCTATCAATTCGCCCTTCAGGGGTTCCCTCAAAGATGCTCCTATGTATGTAACCTTCTCCGGGTCGCTCAGCTCTAGAGGGACGGGTATTAAATCCTCTGCTGGCTTTCCTCGCTGTTCATCATCACTACGGACATCCATGTCTTCAATTGGGAGTACCTGCCCCCCGACTCCATCAGCTCTTAGGGCGGACACATAACAACTTCTTGCCATCTTCTGGTCGCCTTTCTGTTCTCCAACCCCGTTTTGGGTTGGAAACTTAATCTTCATGTGATATGTTGAGGCAACAGCCTTGAACGCATGAAGTCCAGTCCTTCCCAGGATTGCGTTATAAGTCGAGGCTGCCTTAATTACCAGAAAGTTTAGCATTTGAGTAGCTTCCTTAGGTTCCTGCCCGATTGTCACGGGTAACTGGATAGTACCCTCGACCTTGGACTCAACCCCATTGAACCCATAAATAGGCATGTTAGTCGGAGTTAGCTGAGAATCGGTATATCCCATCTTCACAAACGCATCATGAAACAGAATGTCAACAGAAGCCCCATTGTCTATCAAGACTCGTTTTACCTCCGAGTTCCCAATCACAGGGGTTATAACTAATGGGTCATCATGGGGGAATTTCACCCCTTCCAGATCAGAGTCATCAAAACCAATCACGGTTTCCGTTCTAGCACGCTTCGGGGCCTCTCCCACAATATGCATCACTTCTCTTGCGTATGCCTTTCGAGAATTGCGGGTTGTACCGGCCGCTGTTGGGCCTCCCCAGATCATGTTGATAACTGGCCCTCGGGGCTGCGTGTTGCGGTCACGATCGTTATCCCTCCTGTCATTGTTTCTCCTGTTGTAATCCCCTCTTTGGGTTCCATGATCTCCACCCTTTGTGAAATTGTTCAGCTTTCCTTTACGGATCAAGAATTCAATCTCGTCCTTCAACTGTCTGCAATCATCCGTGTCATGTCCTACATCTCGGTGGAACCTACAGTACTGATCCTTATTCCTCTTTGCGGGGTCTCCCCTGAGTGGCTTCGGCCATCGGAAGTCTTTATCCTTCTCAATTTCCAACAAGATTTGACTTCTAGGGGCATTCAACCTTGCATAGTCAGAGAACCTTGGTCCCAAGTTCTTTTTTGGTGGCGAATCAGAGTCCTTGCTAGTTCGGGGATACTTGTCCCTAGCATCGTACTCCTGCCCTTGCTTACGCTTTTTTGTATCATTGTTTCCCTGACCATTGCCTAATGTGACCTCCTTCTTCGTGCTATCCTCGGCCTTGATGTACTTGTCAGCCCTTCGTTGGAGATCAGCCATATTCTCCGGGGGATGTTTTGCCAACGATCTCTTAAAGTATAAGTCGGTGGTACCATGCTCCAAGGCTACCATTGCAACCTTATTGTCCAGATCAGTGATGTTCAGAGTCTCCTTGGTGAACCTCTTAAGGTAGTCTCTCAGACTTTCGCTCTTCCCTTGTACCACATACATAAGAGATGCAGAGCTTTTCTCATGCGTTCTTCCGCTGATAAACTGACTAATGAAGGCAGCACTCAACTCCTTAAAGGAACCAATCGAGTTTGCAGGAAGCCGACTATACCATCTTTGAGCCATGCCTGACAAAGTTTGAGGGAAAGCCCTACACTTCAAAGCGTCGCTTGCAGGCTGCAACAGCAGTGCGTTTGAGAACGTTCTAACGTGGTTGGCAGGATCACCCATTCCATCATAAGCTTTGATTGTTGGCATCTTAAACTTCTTTGAGATATGAGCATTCATCACGTCTTCAGTAAACGGAGGTGTGGGATCATCAGGGTCCCCAAGTGGCATCAGATCCTTAGGGTTGCTTTTAGGGGTTTCCACCCTTGTAGTTCTTTCAGGTGGGACGGTAGTCCTTCTTTGCCTCCTTAGAGGTCTCTCCAGATCTATGAAGGGAATCGGTCCTGACGTGGGAGGTGGCAAAGTCAGATTTGATCTGGCTTGCTCCCTGGCCATATCTTCCTTTAACTTTAAGATCTCGGCTTCATAAGCCTTGATCCTCTCAGCAACTGTTGAAGTGAGTCCATCATGGATAGTTCGAGTTCTCCCCATAGGCTCTTTACTTGCACGTCGCCTCCTTGGGGCTTCATCACGCTCGTAATCATCGTCAGAAGATGATTCATCTGAATAAGGACCAGAAAAATCGCGATAATCTCGATCTCGAATATACAGGGCATGCCCACTCGGTCCAGCTCCGTAATTGGACATCCCATATGTTGGATTGGTGCTTATGGGGAGATCCGTAGTATGGATCTGAACCCCTTGTGTAAGGTTGTTGGGACCTACAATCAGAGAAGAAATCCCCGTCCGAGGGGGGTTAGTCCCTGGAACTGTGTGGATGATCGGAGGTAGCGTACTCTCAACATGGGTAGTCGTCCCTAAGGGTTGAGAAACTTGGTACGAAACGATAGTTCCGGATGCCGGAGGTACTTGCTCAGATGTCGGAAGTACTTGTTCAGTAAGGGGCGGAGCAGAGCTAAGAGGTAGGGCCTCGGTAGCGATTGGCTCTGTAGCGCCTGGAGCAGTTCTTCGTGTTTGAACCATGGTTGATGTCTTTGTCCCACAGACGGCGCCAAATGTTGTGGAATAAAAACTAGGTTTAAATTATTGCGGCTAGGGTTTGTGTATTTAAGGCTAGGGTTCGTGAGCTTCGTGCTTTTATGGCTGCTTCTGCGTTCGAGACTGATCGGTCCTCACAGAATGCCTACGTATCTCTGTATTAGAGAATCAAGCCAAGAAAACGTAGTTCTAGGATGAGGGGTCAGACCCTTTATATAGGCTGAGAAGCCCTAAAATCGTAGTAGGGTTTGGTGACTTGGTGGGCAAGTCACTGACTAGAAGAAGGTTCCAGTCCCCTTCCATGTATGAATCAGTTTCCATGTTAGAATATGTATCTTGGAGGTTAAGTCAGGCAAGAATCATATTCTTGTTTGACTTTTATTTGCTGGGCTGTTTATTACCCCTAATATTAATTACGAAATTAATATTATAGTTAGGGTTTGGGCCCATCTGGTGGGCCCCACGTTTGGACCATTCTAGGTCTAATTAATGCCACATTAAATGTGTCTTAGGGCTTACTTTTAGCCCATATCATTTTCAAATCCAATTCCATCATTTAAATACTAATTAACATAATAAATAATAATAAAACAATAATTATAAATCCTAAAATAATCTAGGATCTTACATTCTACCCACCTTAAATGGATTCCGTCCTCGGAATCAGGTAAAGAAGGGTTACTGGGGTTTACTCTACCAACTCGGGTTGCATCTGCAACTCTACTAATCTGCATTTTGGATACTTATTTACTATACTGGGATCTCTACTGATCTCTCTATATAGAACAACTCTAATCGCAGTACTAAACGCCACACGCTACTGGCATTCTAAACTCGATTGGCATACGATCAAGACAACTCGAGATATTATGATTCATGATATTTGAAGAGAACGATTTCACATCGTAACAAAGGTTTCACAATTGTAGAAGTAATTTATGAGTTTTCAAACAAATATTCTTTGAAATGAAAGATTACTGAGTGATCAACATGATCAAATGAACCTTGTTGCGTGCCTTATTCAAGACATGACTAAAGGTAATTAACCTTCTTGTACTTCACAACACACAAGTGATGGCGTCCCATCAGACTGCTATCACACAGACAAACAATCCTTGTGTCCCCTATAGATAGGGTTGTTCACCTCAGTTGGAGTAGAGAAACATAAAAAAAAAGATTCGAACATCGAATTAACAATCAATTGATGAGAAATTCTCAGACATACCCCTGGATTACAACTAAACGGATTCCATGGGTACTACTTCCAAAGGAAAGAATAACCAGAAAAGAAACGACTTGCAGAATACTAAGAAATAATGATTTATCAATAATCGAATCATTCACTGATGAAGAAAATTAGAAACTCAAATATCACTTGACAGGGTTTTAGAAATAAAGGAAATAGGCATTATAGCCTCCATCATAACTGGAAATCCAACTTCAGGGAAAGACAATTGTCAAAATAAACTCATCAAAGGAATATTGATTAAAAGAAAAGGAAGGTATTGCCAGGGTCTCCACGTACATCTTCTTTGTCGACTCCTTCACTGACTCATCATTCGATCTAGACTCTTAAGGTTCCACTACCTACAGCCTCAAGGGCTTCTACCCAACTCCGTTCAACTATCTGCCACCACTCACATCTTAACTCACTAACAGGTACTATATCCAATAGTCCAACACGAGTCCTATATGAACTCTGACGTTCCTTACTTAACTATACACACTCCTACACACTCTCGTTTCTAGTTTACTATAACCTACGCTCTAATACCAACCTGTAACGCCCCCAAATCCGGGGTCAGTAGATTTGGGCGTCACGCTAACAAACTCAACAATTCTAACAAAAATCGGCCATGATGTATTTGTTTATACAACATAAACCTGCTGAATACTAAACTAAAAATCTGAGATCAAACTAAAACTGAAATAAAAAAAATAAAAACTCAATCAAAAGCTCTTTGACCCCAACTCCCAATTCAGGATCTTAGGTTACAATTCTAGAAACAAGAAAACCCAAAACCAACTTAAATACAACTCTATATACAAAACTTATACAAACTTAAATCACTGGTATAACTTCGAATAGAAGTATACCATGCCAACTAATCAAATACATACTATACCTACTAAAACTATATTTACATACAACAAATCAAACTTTAAATCTAAATACCCTGATCCACGTCAGCTTCATAACAGCATCTTGCTTCTTCTTTCCACTTTCTGAACTTTGCAGGCTAAGCCTCGCCAACTAGTTACTGAAAATTAGATTTTAAAAACAATAAGTATAAATATATGTATGAATATACCTTCATTGCCTACAACTGCCTTCACTACTGCGCCTCGCGCCACCACCACAGGTCCACCGCGACACCGCCGCTGCCGCTGCTGCGCCACCGCGAAATCCCCGCGCCGCCAGCCTCCTCTTCCTGCTCAGCTCCTTCGAATTACACACACAACACACACACGTGATTATATACACACACACACACACACACACGATTTATGTACACATATATCCTCTAATTATTCCCTAATTGAAAAACCCCCAATTCTCTTTTCTCAAGAACCCTAATTTCTTCCCCCTTTTCTTTTTCTCTCTCCCCGCTGTTGATTTCTCTCGGCTGATCTGTTTTCTCTCTAATTGGGCTTGGCCCAATTCCCTCTTTATTAACTACTAACAATACTCCTCGGGCCCAATTAAAACACTACTTATTCGATTTTAAAACAAATAAACCACTTTTATAAATCGAAATTAAATATATTTTCGGAAAATTAAACTTTTCATTTTTAAAATAAAGAATATAAAATTACGAACTCCCACATATTTTTAAAATATTTTTGGATAAAAAATGAATTAAATATGAATTTTCAAAGTTTTGATCATTTAAATACAATAAAACTCTTAAAATCATTTTAAAATACCAAAACATCCAACTTAATCCATCCAAAATTTTAAAAACTCAATAAATATATAAAGATAATTTTACAAAAGATTTCATGATTTTTAAGCCCTCCAATAATTAAATAAAGATTTTTGAAGATCAATAATACTTGATTTAAATCACTAAAAATACCAATAAAATACTGGGACACACATTGGCACACATAACTCAATATATACTCATATAAACTCAATACTAAATATCGTTGAATTCCACAACGATATTCTCAAATCCAATTCCATCATTTAAATACTAATTAACATAATAAATAATAATAAAACAATAATAATAAATCCTAAAATAATCTGGGATCTTACAGGGAGGCTGAGGTGATTCTTGGTATAAGGATCAAGCGTGAGAACAATGGCATTTCAATTTCTCAATCTCATTATATTGAGAAGATTCTGAAAAGGTTTAACTTTAAGGATTGTTCTCCTGTTAGCACTCCTCTTGATCCTAGTATTAAACTCCTACCTAATACAGGTGTTGCAGTATCACAACTTGAATATTCAAGGGCTATTGGTAGTCTCATGTATGCCATGATAAGCACTAGGCCAGATATTGCCTATGCTGTTGGAAGGCTTAGTAGGTATACTAGCAAACCAAGTTCACATCATTGGCAAGCCTTAGGTCGAGTGTTCAAGTACTTGAAAGGAACCATGGATTATGGTTTGACATATACTGGATTTCCTTCGGTTATTGAAGGTCATTCTGATGCAAGTTGGATTTCCAATAAGGAAGATCATTCTTCCACAAGTGGATGGGTATTCCTACTTGGGGGAGGTGCTATCTCTTGGGCATCAAAGAAACAGAGTTGCATTACTGATTCAACGATGGAATCTGAATTTGTGGCATTATCAGCGGCTGGTAAAGAAGCTGAATGGTTAAGAAATCTGATTTATGAGATTCCATTGTGACCTAAACCGATATCACCCATATCTATCAGATGTGATAGTGAGTCTTCCTTGTCTAATGCTTATGAACAAGTGTTCAAAGGCAAGTCTAGACACTTAGGTGTTAGACATAGCATGATTCGTGAGCTTATCACGCATGGTGTTATATCAGTGGAGTTTATAAGAACTAAACATAATTTAGCCGATCATCTAACCAAAGGGTTGAGTAGAGATCTTGTGCACAAGTCGGCTGTGGGGATGGGATTAAAGTCCATCGAATAACCTCTCATGTTGAGATACCCAATTCCCATCTAATATGACATTAGGTGCTGAATTCAATGTGGAAAGCTTAACATCTAGAGATTGGAACACATTAAAGCATCATCCCAAGGTATGTGTTCAGACCTGCAAGTTAAGGAGGTTGAAGTTTATCTTCTTAATAGTTCTTTTGAAAAATTGCATATGCAGGTGCGAGAATAAAAGAACTACCTCTTTGAGCATGAAGTTTATGCTCCAAAGATGAGCGCCCGTGATCCATTCTTCGACCCAAAAATGGGCTTTCGAGTGAGGGGGAGTGTTAGAATATAATATAAGATCCATATAAGGCCTCCCTCTAATACCTTAAGGTTTTGGATGAGTTGGTTACTTAACAATGCATAATAATCATAAAAATTAGTAGATAAAATTTAGAATGACATCATCATAATTCAAAATACTAAAGAAAATCATTTCACAATCATTTCAAAAACACCTATAAAAAATATTGTGGGATAAAAGTCTTTACAAATAAACGGAACACCAATAGTTGATAAAAAAAATATGCACACAATCCAGTTTGAATTTGATAAAAATAAATAAATATAAATTTATATCGATTCAATCCGAATTTGATCCATATTTGAGTTCATATTTTAAAACAATAATTTTTCACTAAAAATCAGGTATAAAACTGTTTATTTAATTTAAAACAATTTTTCTAATAAACACGTTGGGTTTAAAATATATTTATAGAAAAAATAATTCATATTAAAAAATTGTTAATCAATCATATTTAAAAATATTATATAATTTATTTAGCAAGACATTCTCTTTTTCTTCCCATGTTGTTTCCTATGAATTTAATTTATATTTAATAATAATAAATTAATAATAGTGGATATAAGATATATTATTGGAGATAAATTCACATTTCTCTTTCCACTATGTTTTATCTCATATGATTTTTAATTTATATTTAATAATTAAAAATCAATAGAGAATGATTATACGAAATAAAATTTTAATATGAACCTAATAAAAAAAACTCATATACTTTTAAAAATTTATAATTTCCGGAAAAAATATAAATCGTATTAACTAAAATGTGGAGACAAAAAGTACAATGAAAAATTTACATAGTGTTAGGAATAATTCATAAGTTGTGATGTTAAGAATAGAATTTATACATTATACTTCTTGTAATCCTGATCTTATAAAGGATTTAGCACTATATATAGGATTTATGTGTAAGACAGTTATCTGTACAGTTTAGTCAGGAATGAACAGTGTATCGGAGACTATATGTCAGGAACAAAGAGCAAATCCTGATGACGGTCTAATACTGATGATGATCAGATACTAATGCAAGATGAAATCCTGATATCAGTCGTGTTACTGATGATGTCATTATGGATACTACAGAAACTGGCAAGTGCTATAAAACAGGATCGTTGTTTGAAGAACAAGCAAGAAGATATTATGAAGGAAAGAGTTTTCTATTGATGGAAACTATCGACTAGAAGGCAGAACATTGTCATGTATAGATTATATCTTTCTGTTATTAGTTGATAGGTAGCATTATAAATACTCTCTCTATATCATTGTAAAAAGTGTCGTAGTCGAACAAACGTGAAAATTGAGTTCGTGTGCGTAGCTCTGTATAAGGTTTGTATTCGAGAATTCGAAACAAACAGAGAGAGAGATTTGTATTGTCAGCAGCTGCTAAAGGTATTGTACACCTATGGTAGAGTTTGTATTTGATCTTATTAATACAAACAGAGTTTGATTCATTCGTTTATTCTTGTTCATATAATCAAGCAAAAATCAGACACGATTATATAACTTGTATTCAACCCCCCCTTCTACAAGTTATTCGAGTTAACAATTGGTATCAGAGAAGGTTGATTTCGAATAATCATAAAGATCTGCAATCATGTCTGGTTACAAGGATGGGAATACTAAGATTCCTATGCTCAAGAGAAACGAATATACTCTATGGGAAGTAAAGATGTTGCATCATCTGGAAGCAACAGATCCTGATTATCTTGACAGAATCAGAGATGGACCTTTTGTTCCAACAAAGGTCGTTGGACAAGCAACTGTTGATGGTGTGGTTGTTCCAGAACATACAGCAGAGAAGCCAAAATCTGAATGGTTAGATAAAGACAAGGAGAATGTTCTTAAAGATGCTAAAGTGAGAAACATATTATTCAACAGTCTTGATTCTATTCTCACTAACTATGTTCTCTCTTGTAAAACTGCTAAGGATATATGGGACAATCTTAAGGTTCACTGTGAAGGAACTAAGCCTGTCAGGAAGAATATGAGGACATTACTTATACAACAGTATGAGTACTTTGAATCCAAGTCTGGTGAGTCACTTACTGATACCTTTGATAGGTTTACAAAACTCATCAATGAGATGGCCATGCATGGTAAATATTATGACTTGGAGGATATGAATACAAAGTTCATGAAAGCTTTGCCTGATTTCTACAATGAGAAGATATCTGCGATTGAGGAAGCTAATGATCTGGATGAGATTTCATTAGAGGCAATATATGGAAAATTGAGAGCTTATGAACTTGACAAGCAGCAGAAGAAGAGCATGAGTGAAGGAAAGATGAAGACTATTGCACTTACTGCTCAATCTGAAGTAAAGAAGCTTCTTGAAGAACAGCATGAAGAGATTGCTGTAAAGAATTCAAGGAAGAAGAAAAGCAAAGAAAGTTCTGAGTCAGAGACTACTGATATGGACTCTGACAACAATGATTCTGAATCTGAGATGCAGGAACTCTTTGCTATGTTTGCTAAAGCTTTCAAGAAAGGTAGATTTAACAGGAGAAAATTTAGCAAAGGACCTTTTCAAAAGAAGGAGGAGAAGAAGAGTGACAAAGGCAAAAGTACAATTGTCAAGCTTGATAAGGCCAAGATCAAGTGCTTTAACTGCAGCGAGCTTGGACACTTTGCTAGTGAGTGTAAGAAGCCTAGGAATTCAGGAAAGGGTAATGCACTTATGGTCACACAGAAGGATTGGGCTGATTCCAGTGATTCTGAAGATGAATTGGATTATGACAACATTGCATTGATGGCAAATAGTTCAGACAAACCTGGATCTCCAAAGAAAACTTCTCCATCCTCTGTTAAGGTATCACTTCACTCTTTTGATTCATTTGATAGCTTAAATTCTGATGAAATTAGATCTATCCATGCTGAGTTTAAGAATCTTATGACTAATTTTAGAATTCTTACTTGTGAAAGAGATGAACTTAAGGTCAAGAATGATAAATTAGTTGATAGAAATTATTTTCTTGAATCTGAATTAATTCAAATGAAAGAATACAAGTTAAGTTCTGATAAAGCTAAGCATGATTATAGTGTTATTCATGAGGCTTATGACTATGTCAGAAAAGAACTAGAAGTAGAGAGAGATGTGATTAAGACCATTAACAATTCTAGTAAAAAGATTATAGAAATCTTTGAAAGTGGAATTCATGGTAAGGTTAATGGTTTAGGTTTTGATAAGGCTAGACAAGAAGAAAAAGTAGCTATTGTCAATGATGATAGTAAAATAGAAGCTAACACATCTGAAGGTAAGAAAATTGTTTCTGAACCTAATCATGTTAAATTTGTTGATTCAAAAGGTACCCCTGTTGTACACAAAAGGATTAACAATAGTAATTCAGATGAGAAAGTGTTAGAGAAACCTAAGAATGTAAACATAGGGTTT
Source organism: Kitagawia praeruptora (assembly GCA_037693485.1). NCBI lineage: Eukaryota > Viridiplantae > Streptophyta > Magnoliopsida > Apiales > Apiaceae > Kitagawia > Kitagawia praeruptora. The sequence goes on along the minus strand of CM075351.1, from coordinate 135,122,982 downwards.
TTGTCTAAATCTCAGTTGAAACAGAGATTAGATGGTCTTTCAGAGTCTAGCAAGATCAAAAGAAATAGGAATGGAAAAGAAGGTATTAACAAAGAAAATAATTACAAGAATGTACCTGATGCACCTAGGAAAAAATGCTATAAATGTGGAAATCATAATCATTTGGTCCTAGACTGCAATCAAAAACCTTCTTGGAAAACTGAGTCCAGATTCCCCAAGACTCAGAAAATTCAATACCAACCACAAAAAGCTTGTTATCATTGTGGTAGTTTACTTCATTCCATTTACATGTGTAAAGAATATCATGAACTGTATTATGACTATTATTCCTTGAAATCTGAAACTCCTAGTCACAAACAGTTTGTGAAATCAGAGTCTAAGGTTGACTCTGCAACAGGTAAAATAAAAGCAAAATTCTCAAAGCCTGTCGTTTCTAAATCTAGTAAGAAAGGATCCAATCAAAGTTGGGTCCTAAAAAATTCTAACTAGTTACTTTTTGTTTGCAGGGCACAGGAAAGAAGCATTCAATTATCTTGGATAGTGGATGCTATGGACATATGACTGGAAAGAAGTCCCTGCTTACAAAGTTTGAGAGGAAAGCTGGCCCAGTAATATCTTTTGGAGATGGCAACAAAGGAGAAACTCTGGGATATGGCTCAATTGTTTTGGGGAATGTCATCATAGAAAATGTAGCACTGGTTGAAGGCTTGGAACATACTCTTTTAAGCATAAGTCAACTGGGTGATAAAGGTTACAAATCAATCTTTGACAAAGAAGGATGCAAAATCTTGAATATGCAGAGTGGAGACATTGTTCTAACTGGTCAAAGACATGGTAACATATATAAAGCCAGCTTAAGTGATACATCTAAAGGAATTGTTAGATGTCTCTACAGCAAAGCAACAAGTGATGAAAGCTGGAATTGGCACAAGAAGCTCTCACATCTTAACTTCAAGAAGCTTAATCAACTTGTTAAGCACAATCTGGTGAGAGGCCTACCTTAGGCAAATTTTGTGCAAGATGGACTTTGTGATGTGTTAGGAATAATTCATAAGTTGTGATGTTAAGAATAGAATTTACACATTATACTTCTTGTAATCCTGATCTTATAAAGGATTTAGCACTGTATATAGGATTTATGTGTAAGACAGTTATCTGTATAGTTTAGTCAGGAATGAACAGTGTATCGGAGACTACATGTCAGGAACAGAGAACAAATCCTGATGACAGTCCAATACTGATGGTTGATCAGATACTGATGCAGTGTGCAGATCCTGATATCAGTCGTGTTACTGATGATGTCATTATGGATGCTACAGAAACTGGCAAGTGCTATAAAACAGGATCGTTGTTTGAAGAACAAGCAAGAAGATATTATGAAGGAAAGAGTTTTCTATTGAAGGAAACTATCGACTAGAAGGCAGAACATTGTCATGTATAGATTATATCTTTCTGTTATTAGTTGATAGGTAGCATTATAAATACTCTCTCAATATCATTGTAAAGAGTGTGAGGTGTGAGTTGAATAAGTGAATGTGCGTAGCTCTGTATAAGGTTTGTATTCGAGAGTTCGAAACAAACAGAGAGAGATTTGTATTGTCAGCAGCTGCTAAAGGTATTGTACACCTTTGGTAGAGTTTGTATTTGATCTTATTAATACAAACAAGAGTTTGATTCATTCGTTTATTCTTGTTCATATAATCAAGTAAAAATCAGACACGATTATATAACTTGTATTCAACCCCCCCCTTCTACAAGTTATTCGAGTTAACATGATGCATGTCAGCTTGGAAAGCAAAGAAGAACCACTTTCAAGAGCAAGACTGAAAATTCAATTACTGAACCATTTCACATGCTACATCTTGATCTGTTTGGTCCAGTAAACATTATGTCTATCAGCAAGAAAAGATATGCTCTAGTTATAGTGGTTGATTTCACAAGGTTCACATGGGTGTTCTTTCTACACAAGAAGGATGAAGCTCCTCAGCAAATCATTGAACTTATCAAGAATATTCATAATAACTCTGAGTACAAAGTCAAAGTACTTAGAAGTGACAATGGTACAGAATTCAAGAACTCTACAATGGAGGGGTTTTGTGCAGACAAAGGAATTACTCAACAGTTTTCTGCACCTGGTACACCTCAACAGAATGGTGTAGTGGAAAGAAAGAACAGGACTCTCATAGAGGCAGCAAGAACCATGCTTGCAGATGCAAAACTTCCAACCTACTTTTGGGCAGAAGCTATTAACACTGCATGTTTCACTCAAAACTGTACCTTGGTAAATAGTCATGGAAAAACTCCCTATGAGATGATCAAAGGAAAGAAACCAAGTGTGAAATACTTTCACATCTTTGGATGCAAATGCTATGTCCTAAAAGTTCATCCAGAACAACTTGGAAAATTTGAAGCCAAATCGGATGAAGCAATTTTTCTAGGATATTCAGCATCTAAGGCCTTCAAAGTTTATAATCTCAGAACTCACATTGTTATGGAATCAATTCATGTTGCATTTGATGATAAATTTGGAATTCTGCAAACTGATGAAAGTCATGACAAATTGGAATTTGAAAATCTGAAGAATTCTGAGATACTCTCCAGTGATGATGAAGGTTCTCCAGAAGGAATTTCTATTGCTTCTCAAAGGAATGCTACTGTTGAGGGGGAGCAAATAAATCAAAGAGAACACAGTGATCATCAGGAGCAGACTAGCCTTTCAGAGTCTACTCCATCAGGAATTGACGTTTCAGAGTCTACTCCATTAGGAACTGATCTTTCAGAGTCTACTGAGGAAAGATCAGTAACTAGCAGCAATATGGAATCTACTGATTCTATTGATCAAAGGAGAGTTTTTGAAGGTAGAGAGAATTCTTCTACAAGAGATACCACTAACTTAGGGGGAGAGTCTAGCAGAGTTAATCTACCACCTGTTAGAAAATGGACAAAGGATCATACTAAAGATTTGATTATTGGTGATCCAAATAGTGGTGTTCGAACTAGAAGATCAATTCAAAATGAATGCTTGTATAGTTGCTTTCTCTCAAAGAATGAACCTAAAAAGGTTGAAGATGCCTTACAGGATCCTGATTGGGTAATTGCAATGCAGGAGGAGTTAAATGAGTTTGAGAGAAACAAAGTATGGAAACTGGTACCAAGACCTAAAGATAGATCAATTGTTGGTGCAAGATGGGTTTTCAGAAACAAGCTAGATGAATCTGGTATGATTGTAAGAAACAAAGCTAGACTGGTGGCCAAGGGTTACTCTCAGGAAGAAGGCATTGATTATGATGAGACCTTTGCACCTGTAGCAAGATTAGAAGCAATCAGAATGTTTCTTGCATTTGCAGCTCATTCAAAATTCAAGGTATACCAGATGGATGTAAAGAGTGCTTTTCTAAATGGCAAACTTGATGAGGAAGTGTATGTGGAACAGCCACCTGGATTTGTTGATCCAAAGTTTCCAAATCATGTCTACAAACTTGACAAGGCACTCTATGGACTAAAGCAGGCACCAAGAGCATGGTATGAGACTTTGTCTAAATTTCTTCTTGAAAATGGCTTCACAAGAGGTACAATTGACAAAACTCTATTCTTTAGAAAGATAAAAGGTGAATTGCTTTTAGTTCAAGTTTATGTTGATGATATTATTTTTGGTTCTACTAATGAAAAGTTGTGTGCTAAGTTTAGCAAGCTTATGCAGTCTAAGTATCAGATGAGCATGATGGGTGAATTAAATTATTTCTTAGGCTTGCAGGTCAAACAGACTGAGACTGGTATCTTCATTAATCAGTCAAAGTATATCAAAGATCTTTTAATAAGGTTTGACTTTCAAGACTGTGCAGTTGCAAAAACACCCATGGCAACAGCCACTAAACTAGACTCTGATCCTAAAGGGAAGAGTGCGGATAATACTAGTTATAGAGGCATGATAGGCTCATTGTTATATCTAACTGTAAGTAGGCCAGATATAATGTTTTCTACCTGTTTATGTGCTAGATTCCAAAGTGATCCTAAGGAATCTCATTTAATTGCTGTGAAGAGAATTTTTAGATATCTCAAAGGAACTCCAAATCTTGGTTTGTGGTATCCTAGAGAATCTGATTTCTTTCTAATTGGCTATTCAGACTCTGATTATGTAGGGTGTAAAATAGACAGGAAAAGCACTACAGGTACATGTCAATTCTTGGGAAATAGATTGATTTCTTGGGCAAGCAAGAAGCAACAATCTGTTTCAACCTCAACTACAGAAGCTGAGTACATAGCAGCAGGCAGTTGTTGTGCACAGCTCCTTTGGATAAGAAATCAGTTGATGGATTATGGTATGACACTTAGTAATATTCCTATGTTTTGTGATAATACTAGTGCTATTAAAATTGCAGAAAATCCAGTTCAACATTCAAGGACTAAGCACATTGATGTCAGGTATCATTTTATTAGAGAACATATTGAGAATGGTACTATGGAACTTCATTTTGTTCCTACTGACAAACAGCTTGCAGATATTCTAACTAAACCACTTGATGAGACTACATTCAGTAGATTAGTAAGTGAGTTAGGAATGTTAAATTTTTAGATCTTTAACATCTGCAAATGTAGCAAGGTATGTTGTTTTTAGCTTATAGACTTGATATTCTTGTCAGGATCTATATTTGATTGTTAAATGCTTTAGCTATAACACTTTGCCTTGATAAATTTCAGTATGATAGACTTATTAATAATCATCAGGATTAGATTTGTTATCAGGATGCTGACATCATCAGTATTGTGTCAGTATCAGGATTATGAAAATTGTTTCAGATCCTGACGTTTACTTTGTGTAGAAATCTAATTCTATGACGTGTTAAGTCTATGCCAGCATGTTTTGATATTTGCATACTGATAATTTATACATCATTCAATAATCAAAAGACAAGTAGATAACAAGTAATTGTATTTTCATTAATTGAAAGCATTACATATATGGAAATGAAATACAACATCTTTTTGTCTAATTTCTACTGATAATTCTATACTTGTCTATTGATATGAATTCTGAGGTACAGGACAAGGAGCATCTCAAGAAATCCATCAGGGGATTGAATAGCCTTGTCTACTCTTGAATTCCTTGTCTGGGCGACTTGAATGAGAGCAGCTAACTTAAATGAATAGCATCTCCATCAAGATCAACCTCAGACTCTCGGCCAAATTCTTCATCCTCAAGTTTTGAGGAGGTTAGGGGAAGATTGTATCCAACAGATGGATGTTCTAGGAGAAACCTCTGGATATTATCGGAAACCAATCCATCCATGATTAGTTCGATGAGAAGAGTCATCTTTTCAAAGAGATGATCAAGAACAGGATGTTCATCGACCGTGAAAGATCTAAAGAATGGGTTTGAATGGAATTTTGGTTTGAGAAGCATTGTTGAGAAGAAAAGAAATTGAAAGGTTTATGTTAACTCGAATAACTTGTAGAAGGGGGGTTGAATACAAGTTATATAATCGTGTCTGATTTTTGCTTGATTATATGAACAAGAATAAACGAATGAATCAAACTCTTGTTTGTATTAATAAGATCAAATACAAACTCTACCAAAGGTGTACAATACCTTTAGCAGCTGCTGACAATACAAATCTCTCTCTCTGTTTGTTTCGAACTCTCGAATACAAACCTTATACAGAGCTACGCACATTCACTAGTTCGACTCACGCTCTTTACAATGATATTGAGAGAGTATTTATAATGCTACCTATCAACTAATAACAGAAAGATATAATCTATACATGACAATGTTCTGCCTTCTAGTCGATAGTTTCCTTCAATAGAAAAACTCTTTCCTTCATAATATCTTCTTGCTTGTTCTTCAAACAACGATCCTGTTTTATAGCACTTACCAGTTTCTGTAGCATCCATAATGACATCATCAGTAACACGACTGATATCAGGATCTGTACACTGCATCAGTATCTGATCAACCATCAGTATTGGACCGTCATCAGGATTTGCTCTCTGTTCCTGACATGTAGTCTCCGATACACTGTTCATTCCTGACTAAACTATACAGACAACTGTCTTACACATAAATCCTATATACAGTGCTAAATCCTTTATAAGATCAGGATTACAAGAAGTATAATGTGTAAATTCTATTCTTAACATCACAACTTATGAATTATTCCTAACAATCTCCCCCTATTTATGCTTTAAAATCTGAAGCATAAATCTAAGTTGTGGATGCCAAAACATATAACAATAGGCTGTGGATCAAAATTTGGTTCTTGAATTGTTTCAGAGACTATGATGTTTTGGGCTACTTGGGTAGACACAGGTGGGTTCTCCTCCAATTGAGATTCCTGAGCCATTTCACCACAAAAGAAAGAAGAATTGTAGAAAGTAGGAAGATGAGTTTTAAGAATTACCTGAACATGATATGGATAATGAATTGCAGGTATTTCATCTAGATTCTTTTCATTGTCCTTCTTTGTAATGTCAGAGAAAATTCTCTTTTGCTGTTCATAAGAAGAAACACAATGTTCTCTACCAAATCTAGTTTCAACATCAGGAATAAAATGGTTAATAAACAATTGCATAAATCTATGATAATAAACCATTTTCCTGTTTTGATCTCTTAACCCAAGTTTAATACTCATCTGACTTAAGATAATATGACCAATGTTGATTACTCTGTCATAAAGCAAACTATAAGCAATATGTGATGTAACAGAAGTAATTTGCTGAAAAGAACTACATTTGCCAGTAAAACATTTAGCAATTTGATCAAAGTAAAAAGACCATTCCTTTCTAAGAAAAGACCTATTCAACTGGCTCATGTTATCTAGAGGTCCACTATAACCTAATTCAGACAACATAGTTCTTATATTATCATCAGATGGTACATTCACATAACTATCAGTAACAGGTAAGCAAAGTACTGAATTAACAACAGATTCAGTAATGTCAAATGAATCTTGTCCTAAATGTAGAACAATCTTACCTGATTGACTCTGAGTAGAATCAATTACCTCAGTATTCTCCCAAGCTTGTGAAATAGCTACTTGATTAATCTGTGGAGATGCTGTCAATGCATAACTTAATGGTCCATACGCCAGAAAGTCCATGATTGGATGAAAATCAGATGACACTCCTTCCTTGTTGGTGATAGCTGCAACATGATTGTTTGTCATAAAATCAAAGTCACCAAACTTGAAGGCTACTGATTTAGGTAATCTTCTCTGAGCTGCCATTTTTGATCTGAAAAGAACTTGAAAAATTCTTGAAATGAATTAGTGATTTTGAAAACTCAAGAGTGATTTTTGCTTTAGAGAATGTAAAATTAGAGAAAGCAATTACACGATTAGAGTTTTAAAACAAATATATTTCACAAATCTTTCAGACCACTATCTCACGTTGACACGTAGATTGACAGGTGTCAGTCCCTGAAAAATGCGGCTACCCACGATTTTTGGAAAATAAAATCCAAATTGATTTTTCATGAAATAAATCAGGGTATAAATAATCAATACTGATCAGCTTCCTTTTCCTGATGACCTCTCATCAAAATAATCACAAAATGCAATGTGATTTAAAAATATAATTTTCAAATCCTGATGGTCACACATGAAATCCTGACCAATATCATCAGAGACTTAATATGGAGTTTTCCACGTGGCATTTTTCTTTTATCTGAAAAAGAAAATAAACAATTAATCTGAACAGAAAATCAATTGGTTAGATATTTTCAATATTTCCTGAAAACAAGAAATACAGTCACATGCAATAATTAGCATTTGACTTCATTAAAACTTCCAAGTGACTGCTCAGCTTCTCACGTCTTTCTTTAAAAGAACCAGACGCCTTATGCCATTCTCCATAATTACTTTTCTTCTCAACAATGCTTCTCAAACCAAAATTCCCTTCAAACCCATTTTTAAGATTTTTCTCAATCGACGAACATCCTGTTCTTGATCATCTCTTTGAACAAATGACTCTTCTCATCGAACTAATCATGAATGGATTGGTTTTCGACAATATCCAGAGGTTTCTCCTAGAACATCCATCTATTGGATAAAATCTTCCCCTAACCTCCTCAAAACTTGAGGATGAAGAATTTGGCCGAGAGTCTGAGGTTGATCTTGATGGGGATGCTATACATTTAAGTTAGCTGCTCTCATTCAAGTCGCCCAGACAAGGAATCCAAGAGCAAACGAGGCTTTCATCCCCTGATGGATTTCTTGAGATGCTCCTTGTCATGTTCCTCAGAGTTCATATCAAAGATAGAAATAGAAATTTAGACAAAAAGATGTTGTATTTCATTTCCATGTAATGATTTCTATTAATGAAAATACAGTTTCTTGTTATCTGCTTGTCTTTTGATTTTTGAATGATGTATAAATTATCAGTATGCAAATATCAAAACTTGCTTCTATAGACTTAACACATCACAGAATTAGATTACTACACAAAGTAAATGTCAGGATTTGAAACAATTTTCATAATCCTGATACTGACACAATACTGATGACGTGAGCATCCTGATAACAAATCTAATCCTGATGATTATTAACAAGTCTATCATACTGAAATTTATCAAGGCAAAGTGTTATAGCTAAAGCATTTAACAATCAAATATAGATCCTGACAGGAATATCAAGTCTATAAGCTAAGAACAACATACCTTGCTACTTTTGCAGATGTTACAGATCTAAAAATTTAACATTCCTAACTCACTTACTAGTCTACTGAATGTATTCTCATCAAGTGGTTTAGTTAAAATATCTGCAAGCTGTTTGTCAGTAGGAACAAAATGAAGTTCCACAGTACCATTCTCAATATGTTCTCTAATAAAATGATACCTGACATCAATGTGCTTAGTCCTTGAATGTTGAACTGGATTTTCTGCAATTTTAATAGCACTAGTATTATCACAAAACATAGGAATATTACTAAGTGTCATACCATAATCCAGCAACTGATTTCTTATCCAAAGGAGCTGTGCACAACAACTGCCTGCTGCTATGTACTCAGCTTCTGCAGTTGAGGTTGAAACAGATTGTTGCTTCTTGCTTGCCCAAGAAATCAATCTATTTCCCAAGAATTGACATGCACCTGTAGTGCTTTTCCTGTCTATCTTACACCCTGCATAATCAGAGTCTGAATAGCCAATTAGTAAGAAATCAGATTCTCTAGGATACCACAAACCAAGATTTGGAGTTCCTTTGAGATATCTAAAAATTCTCTTCACAGAAATTAAATGAGATTCCTTAGGATCACTTTGGAATCTAGCACATAAACAGGTAGAAAATATTATATCTGGCCTACTTGCAGTTAGATATAACAATGAGCCTATCATGCCTCTATAACTAGTATTATCCACACTCTTTCCTTTAGGATCAGAGTCTAGTTTAGTGGCTGTTGCCATGGGTGTTTTTGCAACTGCACAGTCTTGAAAGTCAAACCTTTTTAAAAGATCTTTGATATACTTTGACTGATTAATGAAAATACTAGTCTCAGTCTGTTTGACCTGCAAGCCTAAGAAATAATTTAATTCACCCATCATGCTCATCTGATACTTAGACTGCATAAGCTTGCTAAATTTAGCACACAACTTTTCATTAGTAGAACCAAAAATAATATCATCAACATAAACTTGAACTAAAAGCAATTCACCTTTTATCTTTCTAAAGAATAGAGTTTTGTCAATTGTACCTATTGTGAAGCCATTTTCAAGAAGAAATTTAGACAAAGTCTCATACCATGCTCTTGGTGCCTGCTTTAGTCCATAGAGTGCCTTGTCAAGTTTGTAGACATGATTTGGAAACTTTGGATCAACAAATCCAGGTGGCTGTTCTACATACATTTTTTCATCAAGTTTGCCATTTAGAAAAGCACTCTTTACATCCATCTGGTATACCTTGAATTTTAATGAGCTGCAAATGCAAGAAATATTCTGATTGCTTCCAATCTTGCTACAGGTGCAAAGGTCTCATCATAATCAATGCCTTCTTCCTGAGAATAACCCTTGGCCACCAGTCTTGCTTTGTTTCTTACAATCATACCAGATTCATCTAGCTTGTTTCTGAAAACCCATCTTGCACCAACAATAGATCTATCTTTAGGTCTTGGTACCAGTTTCCAAACTTTGTTTCTCTCAAACTCATTTAACTCCTCCTGCATTGCAATTACCCAATCAGGATCCTGTAAGGCTTCTTCAACCTTCTTAGGTTCATTCTTTGAGAGAAAACAACTATACAAGCATTCATTTTGAATTGATCTTCTAGTTCGAACACCACTATTTGGATCACCAATTATCAAATCTTCAGTATGATCCTTTGTCCATTTTCTAACAGGTGGTAGATTAACTCTGCTAGTCTCTCCCCCTAAGTTAGTGGTATCCCTTGTAGAAGAATTCTCTCTACCTTCAAAAACTCTCCTTTGATCAATAGAATCAGTAGATTCCATATTGCTGCTAGTTACTGATCTTTCCTCAGTAGACTCTGAAAGGTCAGTTCCTGATGGAGTAGACTCTGAAACGTCAATTCCTGATGGAATAGACTCTGAAAGACTAGTCTGCTCCTGATGATCACTGTGTTCTCTTTGATTTATTTGCTCCCCCTCAACAGTAGCATTCCTTTGAGAAGCAATAGAAATTCCTTCTGGAGAACCTTCATCATCACTTGAGAGTATCTCAGGATTCTTCAGATTTTCAAATTCCAATTCGTCATGGCTTTCATCAGTTTGCAAAATTCAAAATTTCTTATCATCAAATGCAACATGAATTGATTCCATAACAATGTGAGTTCTGAGATTATAAACTTTGAAGGCCTTAGATGCTGAATATCCTAGAAAAATTGCTTCATCCGATTTGGCTTCAAATTTTCCAAGTTGTTCTGGATGAACTTTTAGGACATAGCATTTGCATCCAAAGATGTGAAAGTATTTCACACTTGGTTTCTTTCCTTTGATCATCTCATAGGGAGTTTTTCCATGACTATTTACCAAGGTACAATTTTGAGTGAAACATGCAGTGTTAATAGCTTCTGCCCAAAAGTAGGTTGGAAGTTTTGCATCTGCAAGCATGGTTCTTGCTGCCTCTATGAGAGTCCTGTTCTTTCTTTCCACTACAGAAAACTGTTGAGTGATTCCATTGTCTGCACAAAACCCCTCCATTGTAGAATTCTTGAATTCTGTACCATTGTCACTCCTAAGTACTTTGACTTTGTACTCAGAGTTATTATGAATATTCTTGATGAGTTCAATGATTTGCTGAGGAGCTTCATCCTTCTTGTGTAGAAAGAACACCCATGTGAACCTTGTGAAATCATCCACCATAACTAGAGCATATCTTTTCTTGCTGATAGACATAATGTTTACTGGACCAAACAGATCAAGATGTAGCATGTGAAATGGTTCAGTAATTGAATTTTCAGTTTTGCTCTTGAAAGTGGTTCTTCTTTGCTTTCCAAGCTGACATGCATCACAAAGTCCATCTTGCACAAAATTTGCCTGAGGTAGGCCTCTCACCAAATTTTGTTTAACAAGTTGATTAAGCTTCTTGAAATTAAGATGTGAGAGCTTCTTGTGCCAATTCCAGCTTTCATCACTTGTTGCTTTGCTGTAGAGACATCTAACAATTCCTTTAGATGTATCACTTAAGATGGCTTCATATATGTTACCATGTCTTTGACCAGTTAGAACAATGTCTCCATTCTGCATATTCAAGATTTTGCATCCTTCTCTGTCAAAGATTGATTTGTAACCTTTATCACCTAGTTGACTTATGCTTAAAAGAGTATGTTTCAAGCCTTCAACCAGTGCTACATTTCCTATGATGACATTCCCCAAAACAATTGAGCCATATCCCAGAGTTTCTCCTTTGTTGCCATCTCCAAAAGATATTACTGGGCCAGCTTTCCTCTCAAACTTTGTAAGCAGGGACTTCTTTCCAGTCATATGTCCAGAGCATCCACTGTCCAAGATAATTGAATGCTTCTTTCCTGTGCCCTGCAAACAAAAAGTAACTAGTTAGAATTTTTTAGGACCCAACTTTGATTGGATCCTTTCTTACTAGATTTAGAGACAACAGACTTTGAAGATTTTGCTTTTATTTTACCTGTTGCAGAGTCAACTTTAGACTCTGATCTCACAAACTGTTTGTGACTAGGAGTTTCAGATTTCAAAGAATAATAGTCATAATACAGTTCATGATATTCTCTACACATGTAAATGGAATGAAGTAAACTACCACAATGATAACAAGCTTTTTGTGGTTGGTATTGAATTTTCTGAGTCTTGGGGAATCTGGACTCAGTTTTCCAAGAAGGTTTTTGATTGCAGTCTAGGGCCAAATGATTATGATTACCACACTTATAGCATTTTTTTCCTAGGTGCATCAGGTACATTCTTGTAATTATTCTCTTTGTTAATACCTTCTTTTCCATTCTTATTTCTCTTGATCTTGCTAGACTCTGAAAGACCATCTAATCTCTGTTTCAACTGAGACTTAGACAGAAACCCTATGTTTACATTCTTAGGTTTCTCTAACACTTTCTCATCTGAATTACTATTGTTAATCCTTTTGTGTACAACAGGGGTACCTTTTGAATCAACAAATTTAACATGATTAGGTTCAGAAACAATTTTCTTACCTTCAGATTTAGATGTGTTAGCTTCTACCTTACTATCATCATTGACAATAGCTACCTTTTCTTCTTGTCTAGCCTTATCAAAACCTAAACCATTAACCTTACCACGAATTCCACTCTCAAAGATTTCTATTGTCTTCTTACTGGAATTGTTAATGGTCTTAATCACATCTCTCTCTTCTTCTAGTTCTTTTCTGACATAGTCATAAGCCTCAAGAATAACACTATAATCATGCTTAGCTTTATCAGAACTTAACTTGTATTCTTCCATTTGAATTAATTCAGATTCAAGAAAATTATTTCTATCAACTAATTTATCATTCTTAACCTTAAGTTCATCTCTTTCACAAGTAAGAATTCTAAAATTAGTCATAAGATTCTTAAACTCAGCATGGATAGATCTAATTTCATCAGAATTTAAGCTATCAAATGAATCAAGAGAGTGAAGTGATACCTTAACAGAGGATGGAGAAGTTTTCTTTGGAGATCCAGGTTTGTCTGAACTATTGGCCATCAATGCAATGTTGTCATAATCCAATTCATCTTCAGAGTCACTGGAGTCAGCCCAATCCTTCTGTGTGACCATAAGTGCATTACCCTTTCCTGAATTCCTAGGCTTCTTACACTCACTAGCAAAGTGTCCAAGCTCGCTGCAGTTAAAGCACTTGATCTTGGCCTTATCAAGCTTGACAATTGTACTTTTGCTTTTGTCACTCTTCTTATCCTCCTTCTTTTGAAAAGGTTGTTAGGAATAATTCATAAGTTGTGATGTTAAGAATAGAATTTACACATTATACTTCTTGTAATCCTGATCTTATAAAGGATTTAGCACTGTATATAGGTTTTATGTGTAAAACAGTTATCTGTATAGTTTAATCAGGAATGAACAGTGTATCGGAGACTACATGTCAGGAACAGAGAGCAAATCCTGATGACAGTCCAATACTGATGGTTGATCAGATACTAATGCAGTGTGCAGATCCTGATATCAGTCGTGTTACTGATGATGTCATTATGGATGCTACAGAAACTGGCAAGTGCTATAAAACAGGATCGTTGTTTGAAGAACAAGCAAGAAGATATTATGAAGGAAAGAGTTGTTTATTGATGGAAACTATCGACTAGAAGGCAGAACATTGTCATGTATAGATTATATCTTTCTGTTATTAGTTGATAGGTAGCATTATAAATACTCTCTCAATATCATTGTAAAGAGTGAGGCGTAAGACGAAGTTGTGAGTTCGTGTGCGTAGCTCTGTATAAGGTTTGTATTCGAGAGTTCGAAACAAACAGAGAGATATTTGTATTGTCAGCAGCTGCTAAAGGTATTGTACACCTTTGGTAGAGTTTGTATTTGATCTTATTAATACAAACAAGAGTTTGATTCATTCGTTTATTCTTGTTCTTATAATCAAGCAAAAATCAGACACGATTATATAACTTGTATTCAACCCCCCCCCCTTCTATAAGTTATTCGAGTTAACAATTGGTATCAGAGCGGGTTGATTTCGAATAATCATAAAGATCTGCAATCATGTCTGGTTACAAGGATGGGAATACTAAAATCCCTATGCTCAAGAGAAACGAATATACTCTATGGGAAGTAAAGATGTTGCATCATCTGGAAGCAACAGATCCTGATTATCTTGACAGAATCAGAGATGGACCTTTTGTTCCAACAAAGGTCGTTGGACAAGCAACTGTTGATGGTGAGGTTGTTCCAGAACATACAGCAGAGAAGACAAAATCTGAATGGTCAGATAAGGACAAGGAGAATGTTCTCAAAGATGCTAAAGTGAGAAACATATTATTCAACAGTCTTGATTCTGTTCTCACTAACTATGTTCTCTCTTGTAAAACTGCTAAGGATATATGGGACAATCTTAAGGTTCACTGTGAAGGAACTAAGCCTGTCAGGAAGAATATGAGGACATTACTTATACAACAGTATGAGTACTTTGAATCCAAGTCTGGTGAGTCACTTACTGATACCTTTGATAGGTTTACAAAACTCATCAATGAGATGGCCATTCATGGTAAATATTATGACTTGGAGGATATGAATACAAAGTTCATGAAAGCTTTGCCTGATTTCTACAATGAGAAGATATCTGCGATTGAGGAAGCTAATGATCTGGATGAGATTTCATTAGAGGCAGTATATGGAAAATTGAGAGCTTATGAACTTGACAAGCAGCAGAAGAAGAGCAGGAGTGAAGGAAAGATGAAGACTATTGCACTTACTGCTCAATCTGAAGTAACGAAGCTTCCTGAAGAACAGCATGAAGAGATTACTGTAAAGAATTCGAGGAAGAAGAAAAGCAAAGAAAGTTCTGAGTCAGAGACTACTGATATGGACTCTGACAACAATGATTCTGAATCTGAGATGCAAGAACTCTTTGCTATGTTTGCTAAAGCTTTCAAGAAAGGCAGATTCAACAGGAGAAGATTTAGCAAAGGACCTTTTCAAAAGAAGGAGGAGAAGAAGAGTGACAAGAGCAAAAGTACAATTGTCAAGCTTGATAAGGCCAAGATCAAGTGCTTTAACTGCAGCGAGCTTGGACACTTTGCTAGTGAGTGTAAGAAGCCTAGGAATTCAGGAAAGGGTAATGCACTTATGGTCACACAGAAAGATTGGGCTGATTCCAGTGACTCTGAAGATGAATTGGATTATGAAAACATTGCATTGATGGCCAATAGTTCAGACAAACCTGGATCTCCAAAGAAAACTTCTCCATCTTCTGTTAAGGTATCACTTCACTCTCTTGATTCATTTGATAGCTTAAATTCTGATGAAATTAGATCTATCCATGCTGAGTTTAAGAATCTTATGACTAATTTTAGAATTCTTACTTGTGAAAGAGATGAACTTAAGGTTAAGAATGATAAATTAGTTGATAGAAATAATTTTCTTGAATCTGAATTAATTCAAATGGAAGAATACAAGTTGAGTTCTGATAAAGCTAAGCATGATTATAGTGTAATTCTTGAGGCTTATGACTATGTCAGAAAAGAACTAGAAGAAGAGAGAGATGTGATTAAGACCATTAACAATTCCAGTAAGAAGACAATAGAAATCTTTGAGAGTGGAATTCGTGGTAAGGTTAATGGTTTAGGTTTTGATAAGGCTAGACAAGAAGAAAAAGTAGCTATTGTCAAAGATGATAGTAAGGTAGAAGCTAACACATCTAAATCTGAAGGTTTCTGAACCTAATCATGTTAAATTTGTTGATTCAAAAGGTACCCCTGTTGTACACAAAAGGATTAACAATAGTTATTCAGATGAGAAAGTGTTAGAGAAACCTAAGAATGTAAACATAGGGTTTCTATCTAAGTCTCAGTTGAAACAGAGATTAGATAATCTTTCAGAGTCTAGCAAGATCAAGAGAAATAGGAATGGAAAAGAAGGTATTAACAAAGAGAATAATTACAAGAATGTACCTGATGCACCTAGGAAAAAATGTTATAAGTGTGGAAATCATAATCATTTGGCCCTAGACTGCAATCAAAAACCTTCTTGGAAAACTGAGTCCAGATTCCCCAAGACTCAGAAAATTCAATACCAACCACAAAAAGCTTGTTATCATTGTGGTAGTTTACTTCATTCCATTTACATGTGTAGAGAATATCATGAACTGTATTATGACTATTATTCTTTGAAATCTGAAACTCCTAGTCACAAACAGTTTGTGAGATCAGAGTCTAAAGTTGACTCTGCAACAGGTAAAATAAAGGCAAAATCTTCAAAGTCTGTTGTCTCTAAATCTAGTAAGAAAGGATCCAATCAAAGTTGGGTCCTAAAAAATACTAACTAGTTACTTTTTGTTTGCAGGGCATAGGAAAGAAGCATTCAATTATCTTGGACAGTGGATGCTCTGGACATCTGACTGGAAAGAAGTCCCTGCTTACAAAGTTTGAGAGGAAAGCTGGCCCAGTAATATCTTTTGGAGATGGCAACAAAGGAGAAACTCTGGGATATGGCTCAATTATTTTGGGGAATGTCATCATAGAAAATGTAGCACTGGTTGAAGGCTTGAAACATACTCTTTTAAGCATAAGTCAACTGGGTGATAAAGGTTACAAATCAATCTTTGACAGAGAAGGATGCAAAGTCTTGAATATGCAGAATGGAGACATTGTTCTAACTGGTCAAAGGCATGGTAACATATATGAAGCCAGCTTAAGTGATACATCTAAAAGAATTGTTAGATGTCTCTACAGCAAAGCAACAAATGATGAAAGCTGGAATTGGCACAAGAAGCTCTCACATCTTAATTTCAAGAAGCTTAATCAACTTGTTAAACACAATTTGGTGAGAGGCCTACCTCAGGCGAATTTTGTGCAAGATGGACTTTGTGATGCATGTCAGTTTGGAAAGCAAAGAAGAACCACTTTCAAGAGCAAGACTGAAAATTCAATTACTGAACCATTTCACATGCTACATCTTGATCTGTTTGGTCCAGTAAACATTATGTCTATCAGCAAGAAAAGATATGCTCTAGTTATGGTGGATGATTTCACAAGGTTCACATGGGTGTTCTTTCTACACAAGAAGGATGAAGCTCCTCAGCAAATCATTGAACTCATCAAGAATATTCATAATAACTCTGAGTACAAAGTCAAAGTACTTAGGAGTGACAATGGTACAGAATTCAAGAATTCTACAATGGAGGGGTTTTGTGCAGACAATGGAATCACTCAACAGTTTTCTGCACATGGTACACCTCAACAAAATGGTGTAGTGGAAAGAAAGAACATGACTCTCATAGAGGCAGCAAGAACCATGCTTGCAGATGCAAAACTTCCAACCTACTTTTGGGCAGAAGCTATTAACACTGCATGTTTCACTCAGAACTGTACCTAGGTAAATAGTCATGGAAAAACTCCCTATGAGATGATCAAAGGAAAGAAACCAAGTGTGAAATATTTTCACATCTTTGGATGCAAATGCTATGTCCTAAAAGTTCATCCAGAACAACTTGGAAAATTTGAAGCCAAATCGGATGAAGCAATTTTTCTAGGATATTCAGCATCTAAGGCCTTCAAAGTTTATAATCTCAGAACTCACATTGTTATGGAATCAATTCATGTTGCATTTGATGATAAGAAGTTTGGAATTTTGCAAACTGATGAAAGCCATGACAAATTGGAATTTGAAAATTTGAAGAATTCTGAGATACTCTCAAGTGATGATGAAAGTTCTCCAGAAGAAATTTCTATTGCTTCTCAGAGGAATGCTACTGTTGAGGGGGAGCAAATAAATCAGAGAGAACACAGTGATCATCAGGAGCAGACTAGTCTTTCAGAATCTATTCCATCAGGAATTGATGTTTCAGAGTCTACTCCATCAGGAACTGACCTTTCAGAGTCTACTGAGGAAAGATAAGTAACTAGCAACAATATGGAATCTACTGATTCTATTGATCAAAGGAGAGTTTTTGAAGGTAGAGAGAATTCTTCTACAAGAGATACCACTAACTTAGGGGGAGAGACTAGCAGAGTTGATTTACCACCTGTTAGAAAATGGACAAAGGATCATACTGAAGATTTGATAATTGGTGATCCAAATAGTGGTGTTCGAACTAGAAGATCAATTCAAAATGAATGCTTGTATAGTTGCTTTCTCTCAAAGAATGAACCTAAGAAGGTTGAAGAAGCCTTACAGGATCCTGATTGGGTAATTGCAATGCAGGAGGAGTTAAATGAGTTTGAGAGAAACAAAGTTTGGAAACTGGTACCAAGACCTAAAGATAGATCTATTGTTGGTGCAAGATGGGTTTTCAGAAACAAGCTAGATGAATCTGGTATGATTGTAAGAAACAAAGCAAGACTGGTGGCCAAAGGTTATTCTCAGGAAGAAGGCATTGATTATGATGAGACCTTTGCACCTGTAGCAAGATTGGAAGCAATCAGAATGTTTCTTGCATTTGCAGCTCATTCAAAATTCAAGGTATACCAGATGGATGTAAAGAGTGCCTTTTTAAATGGCAAACTTGATGAAGAAGTGTATGTAGAACAGCCACCTGGATTTGTTGATCCAAAGTTTCCAAATCATGTCTACAAACTTGACAAGGCACTCTATGGACTAAAGCAGGCACCAAGAGCATGGTATGAGACTTTGTCTAAATTTCTTCTTGAAAATGGCTTCACAAGAGGTACAATTGACAAAACTCTATTCTTTAGAAAGATAAAAGGTGAATTGCTTTTAGTTCAAGTTTATGTTGATGATATTATTTTTGGTTCTACTAATGAAAAGTTGTGTGCTAAGTTTAGCAAGCTTATGCAGTCTAAGTATTAGATGAGCATGATGGGTGAACTAAATTATTTCTTAGGCTTGCAGGTCAAACAGACTGAGACTGGTATTTTCATTAATCAGTCAAAGTATATCAAAGATCTTTTAAGAAGGTTTGACTTTCAAGACTGTGCAGTTGCAAAAACACCCATGGCAACAGCCACTAAACTAGACTCTGATCCTAAGGGGAAGAGTGTGGATAATACTAGTTATAGAGGCATGATAGGCTCATTGTTATATCTAACTGCAAGTAGGCTAGATATAATGTTTTCTACCTGTTTATGTGCTAGATTCCAAAGTAATCCTAAGGAATCTCATTTAATTGCTGTGAAGAGAATCTTTAGATATCTCAAAGGAACTCCAAATCTTGGTTTGTGGTATCCTAGAGAATCTGATTTCTTTCTAATTGGCTATTCAGACCCTGATTATGCAGGGTGTAAGATAGACAGGAAAAGCACTACAGGTACATGTCAATTTTTGGGAAATAGATTGATTTCTTGGGCAAGCAAGAAGCAACAATCTGTTTCAACCTCAACTGCAGAAGCTGAGTACATAGCAGCAGGCAGTTGTTGTGCACAGCTCCTTTGGATAAGAAATCAGTTGCTGGATTATGGTATAACACTTAGTAATATTCCTATGTTTTGTGATAATACTAGTGCTATTAAAATTGCAGAAAATCCAGTTCAACATTCAAGGACTAAGCACATTGATGTCAGGTATCATTTTATTAGAGAACATATTGAGAATGGTACTGTGGAACTTCATTTTGTTCCTACTGACAAACAGCTTGCAGATATTCTAACTAAACCACTTGATGAGACTACATTCAGTAGACTAGTAAGTGAGTTAGGAATGTTAAATTTTTAGATCTTTAACATCTGCATAAGTAGCAAGGTATGTTGTTCTTAGCTTATAGACTTGATATTCTTGTCAGGATCTATATTTGAATGTTAAATGCTTTAGCTATAACACATTGCCTTGATAAATTTCAGTATGATAGACTTGTTAATAATCATCAGGATTAGATTTGTTATCAGGATGCTGACGTCATCAGTATTGTTTCAGTATCAGGATTATGAAAATTGTTTCAGATCCTGACGTTTACTTTGTGTAGTAATCTGATTCTGTGATGTGTTAAGTCTATGCTAGCAAGTTTTGATGATTGCATACTGATAATTTATACATCATTCAAAAATTAAAAGACAAGCAGATAACAAGAAATTGTAATTTCATTAATAAAAATCATTACATGGAAATGAAATACAACATCTTTTTGTCTAAATTTCTACTCTATACTTGTCTTTGATATGAACTCTGAGGTACAGGACAAGGAGCATCTCAAGAAATCCATCAGGGGATGAAAGCCTCGTTTGCTCTTGGATTCCTTGTCTGGGCGACTTGAATGAGAGCAGCTAACTTAAATGTATAGCATCCTCATCAAGATCAACCTCAGACTCTCAGCCAAATTCTTCATCCTCAAGTTTTGAGGAGGTTAGGGGAAGATTGTATCCAACAGATGGATGTTCTAGGAGAAACCTCTGGATATTATCGAAAATCAATCCATTCATGATTAGTTCGATGAGAAGAGTCGTTTGTTCAAAGAGATGATCAAGAACAGGATGTTCATCGACCAAGAAAAATCTGAAAAATGGGTTTGAAGGGATTTTTGGTTTGAGAAGCATTGTTGAGAAGAAAAGAAATTGAAAGGTTATGGAGAATGGCACAAGGCGTTTGGTTCTTTTAAAGAAAGACGTGAGAAGCTGAGCAGTCACTTGGAAGTCTTAATGAAGTCAAATGCTAATTATTGCATGTGACTGTATTTCTTGTTTTCAAGAAATATTGAAAATATCTAACCAATTGATTTTCTGTTCAGATTAATTGTTTATTTTCTTTTTCAGATAAAAGAAAAATGCCACGTGGAAACTCCATATTAAGTCGCTGATAATATTGGTCAGGATTTCATGTGTGACCATCAGGATTTGATAATTATATTTTTAAATCACATTGCATTTTGTGATTATTTTGATGAGAGGTCATCAGGAAAAGGAAGCTGATCAGTATTACTTATTAATACCCTGATTTATTTCATGAAAATCAATTTTGGATTTTATTTTCCAAAAATCGTGGGTAACCGCATTTTTTCAGGGACTGACACCTGTCAATCTACGTGTCAACGTGGGATAATGGTCTGAAAGATTTGTGAAATATATTTGTTTTGAAACTCTAATCGTGCAATTGCTTTCTCTAATTTTACATTCTCTAAAGCAAAAATCACTCTTGAGTTTTCAAAATCACTAATCCATTTCAAAAAATTTTCAAGTTTCTTTTCAGATCAAGAATGGCAGCTCAGAGAAGATTACCTAAATCAGTAGCCTTCAAGTTTGGTGACTTTGATTTTATGACAAACAATCATGTTGCAGCTATCACCAACAAGGAAGGAGTATCATCTGATTTTCATCCAATCATGGACTTTCTGGTGTATGGACCATTAAGTTATGCATTGACAGCATCTCCACAGATTAATCAATTAGCTGTTTCACAAGCTTGGGAGAATGCTGAGGTAATTGATTCTACTCAGAGTCAATCAGGTAAGATTGTTCTACATTTAGGACAAGATTCATTTGACATTACTGAATCTGTTGTTAATTCAGTACTTTGCTTACCTGTTACTGATAGTTATGAGAATGTACCATCTGATGATAATATAAGAACTATGTTGTCTGAATTAGGTTATAGTGGACCTCTAGATAACATGAGCCAGTTGAATAGGTCTTTTCTTAGAAAGGAATGGTCTTTTTACTTTGATCAAATTGCTAAATGTTTTACTGGCAAATGTAGTTCTTTTCAGCAAATTACTTCTGTTACATCACATATTGCTTATAGTTTGCTTTATGACAGAGTAATCAACATTGGTCATATTATCTTAAGTCAGATGAGTATTAAACTTGGGTTAAGAGATCAAAACAGGAAAATGGTTTATTATCATAGATTTATGCAATTGTTTGTTAACCATTTTATTCCTGATGTTGAAACTAGATTTGGTAGAGAACATTGTGTTTCTTCTTATGAACAGCAAAAGAGAATTTTCTCTGATATTACAAAGAAGGACAATGAAAAGAATCTAGATGAAATACCTGCAATTCATTATCCACATCATGTTCAGGTAATTCTTAAAACTCATCTTCCTACTCTCTACAATTCTTCTTTCTTTTGTGGTGAAATGGCTCAGGAATCTCAATTGGAGGAGAACCCACCTGTGTCTACCCAAGTAGCCCAAAACATCATAGTCTCTGAAACAATTCAAGAACCAAATTTTGATCCACAGCCTATAGTTTCAAAGAAACCAACCTCTGGTGTTTCTCAAAAGACATCAGTTGTAAGGAAGAGAAGATTTGTTGTGTCAAGTAGTAGTAGTAATTCTAGTGAAGATGATGATGATTTAACTCTTGCAGAGAGAGCAGAATTGAAGGCTGCAATTCAACTTTCTGTGTTAGTACAAAGAGATGAAAAATCTAGTCACAGCCAGGCTGCAGTCTCTCAAAAGGCTGTAGTTCTTAAAAAGGGAAAACAGTTACTGGATACTGTCTCTCAAAAGACTGTGTCTATTGAACAAAGATCTCATCCCAAGATCACTTCTGTGTCTACACCTCTTGAGTCTTCTCAGGTTAAATCTTTTGCTCACTATATCAGGAGAACAAGGAGAAAGATTCAATTGTCACCTACACACACAGAGTCTAGTCCAACTAATATCATGCAGGTTTCTACAAATCAAGCTACATCTATGTCAGTATTTGACAATAGAGATCTGGATATTGATTCTTCATGGGAAACTACATTATCATACAGACTAGCTATGGGACTAATTTCTCTCAAAGTGAAGTTGTCAAGGCCTGTTCTAGATTTTTTGGTTAAAAGAGTACCAAAACTTTTATTTCCAGATGAATATGGACTTCTACATCAAAGACTTGACTTAATGAAGATGTATTTCTATGTATCTGTCAGAAGACAATTAGTCAAGAAATTTGGACTCTCAAAGCATGTTGCACTTCAATCACTTTATGCATATTTATTTGACAAGGATGTAATTATTGAAGATGCTTCAACTCAAGGTGAACAACTGGAGGAAGTAGATAGAGGGAAGCAGTCAACAGAAGATACTATTGCACCAGTGGTGAGTAGTAGGAAAGATCAGATCACGGTCACTGCAACACAAGAACCATCTAGTCAGAGGAAGGATGACTCAGGAGCTGTGATAGCTGATGTTGAAAGGTCTTCTGTGATGACTAAGAATGCAAGTGAGATACCCTATGATATGGGAGGAATGACTTTGGTTGATTTTTTTGAAGATCAAACAAATTTTGTTCAGTCAGAGTCTATCCACCTTGAGGGTGTGTCTCAGCAAACAACACTTAAAGACGGTGATGTACTAACTATGATGTCTAATGAAGTATTACTGAAGACATCAGAGTCTAGTAAAGAACCTGAAAGTGGTATACTGGAGCCTGTAGTTTCTGAAAGGAAAGAAGATGATTGTATGGGTTCAGAGACTATAGCAGCTCACTCCTTGGAGAAAACCTCAAGCCACATGCCAAATGAGGAACCCTCTCTCCATGTGAGTTCAGGTATAAAAACTCCTTCTAAACTCTATTTTTCTGTAGGTCATGAGAGCACTTATCCAAATTTGAGTGATACACTTGAAAAGATGGATATTGATCCACAATTTGAGCGGCTGGCTCCTGACCAGGCAAAAGGTGAGGTAGAAAGAGTGTTGACTTTAGTAAGTCAAAGTGAGAATGAGGGTATGGATGATCAACTCCATAGTGAGGGAGAGAAAATTAGGAAACCATCATTTGATTTCTGGGATCAGGTTTTTCCTGAATCTTGGTCTGAAAATTTGGGTATGGATGCTGGTACTTATTCATTCATCAAAATGTATCAGAAGAATGACCTAGCACATCACAATGCAAAGCCAGAAGTTAAAGCTCAGAAGCAAAAGGAGAGGCTTGCAGAAATCATTAACAGGAGAGGTGCCAGGATAAAACAATCTCTTGATACATATGTACCAGATGAAGATCCTAATGATCCTAGTGTTCCTTTGTATGTACTTCCAATATCAGCTAGAATTGAGACATCAATAGTCTCTGATCACTCTAAGGAGGAGTCAGGATTTGAAGATGTTAGTACACAGAATACTGGTGAAGGAGATGATGATCATGTTTCAGTTCCAGAACAGAAAGATGAAGACGTTGATACTTCTAATCAGGTTTTATTACTTGAATATCATACAACTCAAGCAACTTCTTCTAAAAGACTTGAAGATAAAGTTCTTTCTGATTCTGATACTGAAGATACTAGAAGCACTTCCAATATTGAAGTTCATTCTGATGTTTTGAAAGATATTCAGAATTCTCAAATTGCTATTCAAACAAGACTTCAATCACTTGAAGATAACCAAGTCACAATTATGGAAAATCAAGCAGTTCTTATGAATCTCATTTGTTCTGTTTCTGAATCTCTTGGAATTAATGTTGCTGATGTCAAAAAGGGGGAGATAAAGACAATTCAAAGACAACAACAACACTACCAGACTGAAGGAGATAAAGATAAAGATAAAGCTGGGGGAGATAAAGATCAGACAAATAAAGATCAGACAAATGGTAGTAAAAAGAAGAACCAGGAGTGATAGTGGAGAATCTCAGTTAGGAAGTGGTAAGGAAGAGCAGCATTAATAGTTAAAATTCTTTCTTCTAAGTACTGGATAAATGTCTACATCTGAGAAGGAGGTACTTAACTTCATAATTCTACATTCATAAATTCTATTCTGGTTGTATTGTTATATGTTTTGACATCCACAACTTAGATTTATGCTTCAGATTGTAAAGCATAAATAGGGGGAGATTGTTAGGAATAATTCATAAGTTGTGATGTTAAGAATAGAATTTATACATTATACTTCTTGTAATCCTGATCTTATAAAGGATTTAGCACTGTATATAGGTTTTATGTGTAAAACAGTTATCTGTATAGTTTAATCAGGAATGAACAGTGTATCGGAGACTACATGTCAGGAACAGAGAGCAAATCCTGATGACAGTCCAATACTGATGGTTGATCAGATACTGATGCAGTGTGCAGATCCTGATATCAGTCGTGTTACTGATGATGTCATTATGGATGCTACAGAAACTGGCAAGTGCTATAAAACAGGATCGTTGTTTGAAGAACAAGCAAGAAGATATTATGAAGGAAAGAGTTGTTTATTGATGGAAACTATCGACTAGAAGGCAGAACATTGTCATGTATAGATTATATCTTTCTGTTATCAGTTGATAGGTAGCATTATAAATACTCTCTCAATATCATTGTAAAGAGTGAGGCGTAAGACGAAGTTGTGAGTTCGTGTGCGTAGCTCTGTATAAGGTTTGTATTCGAGAGTTCGAAACAAACAGAGAGATATTTGTATTGTCAGCAGCTGCTAAAGGTATTGTACACCTTTGGTAGAGTTTGTATTTGATCTTATTAATACAAACAAGAGTTTGATTCATTCGTTTATTCTTGTTCTTATAATCAAGCAAAAATCAGACACGATTATATAACTTGTATTCAACCCCCCCTTCTACAAGTTATTCGAGTTAACAAAAAGGTCCTTTGCTAAATCTTCTCCTGTTGAATCTTCCTTTCTTGAAAGCTTTAGCAAACATAGAAAAGAGTTCTTGCATATCAGATTCAGAATCATTGTTGTCAGAGTCCATATCAGTAGTCTCTGACTCAGAACTTTCTTTGCTTTTCTTCTTCCTTGAATTCTTTACAGCAATCTCTTCATGCTGTTCTTCAGGAAGCTTCTTAACTTCAGATTGAGCAGTAAGTGCAATAGTCTTCATCTTTCCTTCACTCCTGCTCTTCTTCTGCTGCTTGTCAAGTTCATAAGCTCTCAATTTTCCATATACTGCCTCTAATGAAATCTCATCCAGATCATTAGCTTCCTCAATCGCAGATATCTTCTCATTGTAGAAATCAGGAAAAGCTTTCATGAACTTTGTATTCATATCCTCCAAGTCATAATATTTACCATGCATGGCCATCTCATTGATGAGTTTTGTAAACCTATCAAAGGTATAAGTAAGTGACTCACCAGACTTGGATTCAAAGTACTCATACTGTTGTATAAGTAATGTCCTCATATTCTTCCTGACAGGCTTAGTTCCTTCACAGTGAACCTTAAGATTGTCCCATATATCCTTAGCAGTTTTACAAGAGAGAACATAGTTAGTGAGAACTGAATCAAGACTGTTGAATAATATGTTTCTCACTTTAGCATCTTTGAGAACATTCTCCTTGTCCTTATCTGACCATTCAGATTTTGGCTTCTCTGCTGTATGTTCTGGAACAACCACACCATCAACAGTTGCTTGTCCAACGACCTTTGTTGGAACAAAAGGTCCATCTCTGATTCTATCAAGATAATCAGGATCTGTTGCTTCCAGATGATGCAACATCTTTACTTCCCATAGAGTATATTCGTTTCTCTTGAGCATAGGAATTTTAGTATTCCCATCCTTGTAACCAGACATGATTGCAGATCTTTATGATTACTCGAAATCAACCTGCTCTGATACCAATTGTTAACTCGAATAACTTGTAGAAGGGGGGTTGAATACAAGTTATATAATCGTGTCTGATTTTTGCTTGATTATATGAACAAGAATAAACGAATGAATCAAACTCTTGTTTGTATTAATAAGATCAAATACAAACTCTACCAAAGGTGTACAATACCTTTAGCAGCTGCTGACAATACAAATCTCTCTCTCTGTTTGTTTCGAACTCTCGAATACAAACCTTATACAGAGCTACGCACATTCACTAGTTCGACTCACGCTCTTTACAATGATATTGAGAGAGTATTTATAATGCTACCTATCAACTAATAACAGAAAGATATAATCTATACATGACAATGTTCTGCCTTCTAGTCGATAGTTTCCTTCAATAGAAAAACTCTTTCCTTCATAATATCTTCTTGCTTGTTCTTCAAACAACGATCCTGTTTTATAGCACTTACCTGTTTCTGTAGCATCCATAATGACATCATCAGTAACACGACTGATATCAGGACCTGTACACTGCATCAGTATCTGATCAACCATCAGTATTGGACCGTCATCAGGATTTGCTCTCTGTTCCTGACATGTAGTCTCCGATACACTGTTCATTCCTGACTAAACTATACAGACAACTGTCTTACACATAAATCCTATATACAGTGCTAAATCCTTTATAAGATCAGGATTACAAGAAGTATAATGTGTAAATTCTATTCTTAACATCACAACTTATGAATTATTCCTAACAGTTTATGGAGAATGGCATAAGGCATCTGTTTCTTTTAAAGAAAGACGTGAGAAGCTGAACAGTCACTTGGAAGTTTTAATGAAGTCAGATGCTAATTATTGCGTGTGACTGTATTTATTGTTTTCAAGAAATATTGAATATATCTAACCAATTGATTTTTGTTCAGATTAATTATTTATTTCTTTTTCAGATAAAAGAAAAATGTCACGTGGAAACTCCATATTAAGTCTCTGGAATCATGATGACATTGATCAGGATTTCATGTGTGACCATCAGGATTTGAGAATTATTATCACATCGTATTTTGTGATTATTTTGATGAGAGGTCAACAGGAAAAGGAAGCTGATCAGTATTAATTATTTATACCCTGATTTATTTCATGGAAATCAATTTTGGATTTTATTTTCCAAAAATCGTGGGTAACCGCACTTTTCAGGGACTGACACCTGTCAATCTACGTGTCAATGTGGGATAGTGGTCTGAAAGATTTGTGAAATATATTTGTTTTGAAACTCTAATAGTGTAATTGCTTTCTCTAATTTTACATTCTCTAAAGCAAAAACCAATCTTGAGTTTTCAAAATCACTAATCCATTTCAAGAAATTTTCAAATTCTTTTCAGATAAAAAATGGCAGCTCAGAGAAGATTACCTAAGTCAGTAGCCTTCAAGTTTGGTGATTTCGATTTTATGACAAACAATCATGTAGCAGCTATCACCAACAAGGAAGGAGTGTCATCTGATTTTCATTCAATCATGGACTTTCTGGCGTATGGACCATTAAGTTATGCATTGACAGCATCTCCACAAATTAATCAAGCAGCTGTTTCACAAGCTTGGGAGAATGCTGAGGTAATTGATTCTACTCAGAGTCAATCAGGTAAGATTGTTCTACATTTAGGACAAGATTCATTTGACATTACTGAATCTGTTGTTAATTCAGTACTTTGCTTACCTGTTACTGATAGTTATGCAAGTGAACCATCTGATGATAATGTAAGAACTATGTTGTCTGAATTAGGTTATAGTGGACCTCTAGACAACATGAGCCAGTTGAATAGGTCTTTTCTTAGAAAGGAATGGTCTTTTTACTTTGATCAAATTGCTAAATGTTTTACTGGTAAATGTAGTTCTTTTCAGCAAATTACTTCTGTTACATCACATATTGCTTATAGTTTGCTTTATGACAGAGCAATTAACATTGGTCATATTATCTTAAGTCAGATGAGTATTAAACTTGGGGTTAAGAGATCAAAACAGGAAAATGGTTTATTATCATAGATTTATGCAAATGTTTATTAACCATTTTATTCCTGATGTTGAAGCTAGATTTGGTAGGGAACATTGTGTTTCTTCTTATGAACAACAAAAGAGAATTTTCTCTGACATTACAAAGAAGGACAATGAAAAGAATCTAGATGAAATACCTGAAATTCATTATCCACATCATGTTCAGGTAATTCTTAAAACTCATCTTCCTACTTTCTACAATTCTTCTTTCTTTTGTGGTGAAATGGCTCAGGAATCTCAATTGGAGGAGAACCCACCTGTGTCTACCCAAGTAGCCCAAAACATTATAGTCTCTGAAACAATTCAAGAACCAAATTTTTATCCATAGCCTATTGTTTCAAAGAAACCAACCTCTGGTGTTTCTCAAAAGACATCAGTTGTAAGGAAGAGAAGATTTGTTGTGTCAAGTAGTAGTAATTCTAGTGAAGATGATGATAATTTAACTCTTGCTGAGAGAGCAGAATTGAAGGCTGCAATTCAACTTTCTCTGTTAGCACAAAGAGATGAAAAACCTAGTCACAGCCAGGCTGCAGTCTCCCAAAAGACTGTAGTTCTTAAAAAGGGAAAACAGTTACTGGATACTGTCTCTCAAAAGACTGTGTCTATTGAACAAAGATCTCATCCCAAGATCACTTCTGTGTCTACACCTCTTGAGTCTTCTCAGGATAAATCTTTTGCTCACTATACCAGGAGAACAAGGAGAAAGATTCAATTGCCACCTACACACACGGAGTCTAGTCCAACTAATATCATGCAGGTCTCTACAAATGAAGCTACAATTAAGTCAGCAAATGACCATAGAGATCTGGATATTGATTCTTCATGGGAAACTACATTATCATACAGACTGGCTATGGGACTAATTTCTCTCAAAGTGAAGTTGTCAAGGCCTGTTCTAGATTTTTTGGTTGAAAGAGTACCAAAACTTTTATTTCCAGATGAATATGGACTTCTACATCAAAGACTTGACTTAATGAAGATGTATTTCTATGTATCAGTCAGAAGACAATTAGTCAAGAAATTTGGACTCTCGAAGCATGTTGCACTTCAATCACTTCATGCATATTTATTTGACAAAGATGTCATTATTGAAGATGCCTCAGCTCAAGGTGAACAACTGGAGGAAGTAGATAGAGGAAAGCAGTCAACAGAAGATACTATTGCACCAGTGGTGAATAGTAAGAAAGATCAGATCACAGTCACTGCAACACAAGAACCATCTAGTCAGAGGTTGGATGACTCAGGAGCTGTGATAGCTGATGTTGAAAGGACTTCTGTGACGACTGAGAATGCAAGTGAGATACCCTATGATATGGAAGGAATGACTTTGGTTGATTTTTCTGAAGATCAAACAAATTTTGTTCAGTCAGAGTCTATCCACCTTGAGGGTGAGTCTCAGCAAACAACACTTAAAGACGGTGATGTACTAACTATGGTGTCTAATGAAGTATTACTGAAGACATCAGAGTCTGGTAAAGAACCTGAAAGTGGTATACTGGAGCCTGTAGTCTCTGGAAGGAAGGGTTCAGAGATTATAGCAGCTCACTCCTTGGAGAAAACCTCAAGCCACATGCCAAATGAGGAACCCTCTCTCCATGTGAGTTCAGGTATAAAAACTCCTTCTAAACCCTATTTTTCTGTAGGTCATGAGAGCACTTATCCAAATTTGAGTGATACACTTGAAAAGATGGACTTAGATCCACAAACTGAGAGGCTGGCTCCTGACCAGGCAAAAGGTGAGGTAGAAAGAGTGTTGACTTTAGTACGTCAAAGTGAGAATGAGGGTATGGATGATCAACTCCATAGTGAGGGAGAGAAAATTAGGAAACCATCGTTTGATTTCTGGGATCAGGTTTTTCCTGAATCTTGGTCTGAAAATTTAGGTATGGATGCTGGTACTTATTCATTCATCAAAATGTATCAGAAGAATGACCTAGCACATCACAATGCAAAGCCAGAAGTTAAAGCTCAGAAGCAAAAGGAGAGGCTTGCAGGAATCATTAACAGAAGAGGTGCCAGGATAAAGCAATCTCTTGATACATATGTACCAGATGAAGTTCCTAATGATCCTAGTGTTCCTTTGTATGTACTTCCAATATCAGCTAGAATTGAGACATCTACAGTCTCTGATCACTCTAAGGAGGAGTCAGGATTTGAAGATGTTAGTACACAGAATACTGGTGAAGGAGATGATGATCATGTTTCAGCTACAGATCAGAAAGATGAAGATGTTGATACTTCTAATCAGGTTTTATTACTTGAATATCATACAACCCAAGCAACTTCTTCTACAAGACTTGAAGATACAGTTCTTTCTGATTCTGATTATGAAGATACTAGAAGCACTTCCAACATTGAAGTTCATTCTGATGTTTTAGAAGAAATTCAGAATTCTTAAATTGCTATTCAAACAAGACTTCAATCACTTGAAGATAACCAAGTCACAATTATGGAAAATCAAGCAGTTCTGATGAATATCATTTGTTCTGTTTCTGAATCTCTTGGAATTAATGTTGCTGATGTCAAAAAGGGGGAGATAAAGACAATTCAAAGACAACAACAACAACACCAGACCGGGGGAGATAAAGAGCAGACAAAGGGAAGTAAAAAGAAGAACTAGGAGTGACAGTGGTGAATCTCAGCTAGGAAGTGGTAAAGGAAGAGCAGCATTAATAGTTAAAATTCTTTCTTTTAAGTACTAGATAAACGTCTACATCTGGGAAGGAGGTACTTAACTTCATAATTCTACATTCATAAATTCTATTCTGGTTGTTTTGTTATATGTTTTGACATCCACAACTTAGATTTATGCTTCAGATTTTAAAGCATAAATAGGGGGAGATTGTTAGGAATAATTCATAAGTTGTGATGTTAAGAATAGAATTTATACATTATACTTCTTGTAATCGTGATCTTATAAAGGATTTAGCACTATATATAGGATTTATGTGTAAGACAGTTATCTGTACAGTTTAGTCAGGAATGAACAGTGTATCGGAGACTATATGTCAGGAACAAAGAGCAAATCCTGATGACGGTCTAATACTGATGATGATCAGATACTGATGCAAGATGAAATCCTGATATCAGTCATGTTACTGATGATGTCATTATGGATACTACAGAAACTGGCAAGTGCTATAAAACAGGATCGTTGTTTGAAGAACAAGCAAGAAGATATTATGAAGGAAAGAGTTTTCTATTGATGGAAACTATCGACTAGAAGGCAGAACATTGTCATGTATAGATTATATCTTTCTGTTATGAGTTGATAGGTAGCATTATAAATACTCTCTCTATATCATTGTAAAAAGTGTCGTAGTCGAACAAACGTGAAAATTGAGTTCGTGTGCGTAGCTCTGTATAAGGTTTGTATTCGAGAATTCGAAACAAACAGAGAGAGAGATTTGTATTGTCAGCAGTTGCTAAAGGTATTGTACACCTTTGGTAGAGTTTGTATTTGATCTTATTAATACAAACAGAGTTTGATTCATTCGTTTATTCTTGTTCATATAATCAAGCAAAAATCAGACACGATTATATAACTTGTATTCAACCCCCCCCCCCTTCTACAAGTTATTCGAGTTAACACATAGATCTATAACTTTAAAATGCTTCTATTAAGTTTTTCTTAAGAATTGTAGTTTAGATAATAGAATATTTTAAATTTTTAATTTTATTAAATTTAGAATGGAATATGTATTTAATATAAATTTCAATATGTGAATAATGATAGTTGTAATAGATTTTTAAACTTCATAATACAACAACAATTTTTCGTTATTCCTTGTATAGACTAATTTATATTAATAATGATAATAATTTAATTTATTTTACATTTTATACAATGTTAAAAATTGTACAATTGTTTTGCAATTTAAATTAGCTTATTCGTTTATAATGAATATTGAAACTTTGTATATTATCGTGTAAACAGCTCTTATATTTCTTAAAATTATAATTCAGTGTATTTTATTTGGTCAAAAAATTATTTTATTTATCTAGAATTTACATTACTAAAAAATTATCTATTTTTTGTGAAATGTTAGATAAAAAGTTGTCTGCGATAAAATTAATTTTACTAATAATATTGGAACGTTTCTTGGTGTCGCCTCCCGGCGACACCTCGACTCGTTTAAAAAAAACAATATAACTTTTGAACAATTTTTATATTATTATAATTGTTTTTACAAATTACATAAACTTAAAATATGGTAATAATTATGACAATTTGTTTTCTCATGAATCATGATATATAAAAGAATAATTTTTGATTGAAAGCCTTTTAATAACTTGGAGTTATATGGTTTGAAAAAAATTCAAATGAAAATTACTAATATATAAATTTCAAATGAAAATAACTTGTATATTTTCCAAAATAAAATTAACTTGTAAAAGCTATAGTTATGGATGTATAATATTTGTATTTTGTATTAAAAGTATATATTATGTGAAGATATATAAATTTATGAGAAGATACCTTTAATTACGTAAATATTGAAAATAATATTAAAAAATTAATTTATACAATCAAAATTTGTTACTTCAAAAAAAATCATGTTATATTCACATCAAAATTTCATATTCCAATTATCTAAATAAATTTTAAAAAAAGGCCTTACTAACATACACATATACATTTTGTCACGAAAAAAGTAAATCATTTAAATAATATAATAGTACCGACAAATTGCTGGCCTAAACGTTAATCAAACAAAAGTTACTCTCCAAGATTTTAGCACATAAGTCATAATAACTTGAAGGACACTATATATAGGATAACAAAAGACTCAGTTCTAAAATTAAAAATAACAATGTTGATCATTCCACTTCTATGATCGGAGCAATAGTGCATATCTTGGATATGGACATTCCCATCTCAGCACCTTGATGGTTATACATCTATTCTACAAAACATGTACCACTTGGGGATCAACATCTGAAAGACACACCCGCACAGTTGTCTGTGGAATTTTTCCAAAACCTGCACTTGCACTGCCTTTTAAAGAGCCAGTTCTACATCACAAATTTCCCCCGACATGTCCTCAAGATCTTTATTAATTCCTCATAAGGAGGGTGTTTAAGTGAACTTGCGATATTTAGATCCACTCATAAGCTACAAATCAAGAAAAAACATAGTGAGAATATTTCGTGATTATCTTATTTGTCTTCAGGAAGAACCTAGGCCAAGTATATGTAGATCATTCTCTTGGGAGAGTGTACATCTACTCGGAGAACGCGAATAGAGAGGAGCTAGAGCGGATTAATTAAAAAAAAAGATAGCAATTCATCAGACCTTGTTTTATTGATTTCATATATTGAAAAAACTTTCTCAAATTAGAGAGAAGGATATGATATCAAAAGTATGAAATAGTAAAAAAAAAACGACTCATGTAAAACAATGAATATACAACTTCAACGACATGGGGAACTTAACATGCTAAAAGGATTTAGAATTGGTATCCATTGATCAGAATCAACATGTGTTTTCTGATCATACTTTATTTTGATTTATACCTCTGGGAAGTGAGTATAGTGATGTGTTTTCATAGTTTCGTAAAGTGGATAACTAGCATTTTTGCAGATTTATGTTATTCAAGCTATTTTTTTTAATCTAGTGACCAAGTGCTTATATCAAACATTGCCAAAGATGTTACACACATACACACAGTATTGAATAAAAGATATGAAAACAATTTCAACAATAATAAAGATTCAACATATCTTTTGAAAAACCTTCTAAATCAATAAAACTAAGTGTATCTTTGTCTATACCTTTTGATTGATGTACTTTCTTCCTTATTCAAATTTAGCAGCAGCAGCCCGTCTCATAGCTCCTCAATTCATTTTGGGCAAAGTTTTAATTTTTTCACTCTTCTGATCACCTTTTTCCTTATTGCCAAGTTGATGAGTAGATGATAATGCATCATGAGCGAGAGGCAAAACCTTCGTATTTCTCACATGATTAGCGGCCATGTATATCAAAATAACCTGGAAAACACACTGCTGAAGACCACTGCCCTAGAAACCATTCAAGACATCTGCTTCTGCATGACTGCATCCTTCTCGCTCCCTTCTTATATATCAAATTATGACAGCCCCATCACCACCTTAAGTACTTACAGACCTATATCCCATCACCACCTTGCAAACCTACATTCATAGCAAAATCAGCTTTCGCACCTAGTTCAATGAACTTAAAAAGATCATGATTATAACTTAAGCATAACTTAAAATGATTATTGTAATGCCCCAACTTCCCAATACTGAAAATATACTTTTATAATAAAATACTCAATTATTGGAATTAATTAGATAAAATAAACTTTAATACAGGAAAATTTTAGAAAAATTCGGCATGAAATATTCGTAATTCGGGCTAACCACCTATAATTTGAACCAAGCCAAATTTCATTTAAATACCAACAACAATTCCAACTTTTTAAGAAAAACTAACACAAGCTTAACCTGTCCTAACCGATTAGGTGAACCATACTACAATGCCCTTCCGATCAGGGGTTAAGATCGGGGCATCACAACATAAACCAAAATACATAAACCATGTTGACAATAATAATAAAACAAAATCTAATGACCCCACTACTAACCCGGATCTCTAACAGGTAGTGGTATGAAACAAGCAACTACTAACTAAGTTATTACACAACAATACTAAATCATTAATCAAAAGTTACACACACTCCATAAATATAAATACAATTAACTGGCATTATTATACAAATCTTGACTGCTATCCAAAAGTCCAACCTTTTACCAGAGCAAAACTAGTCTGTCTACAGTCCACAACAAGTTCTTCTCCTGATATAGCTCCTAAGTCGTATCCTTTTCTTCTTTAACTGAAAAATGGTTAGAAACAATAGCAAGGAGTGAGCCAAATGCTCAGCAAGTGATAAAAATGGAAATAAAGAATCCACAACTGTATACTGATTACAACAATATAAAGGTGCCAAAGAATACTCAGGATGCTCTTATTTTAATTCACAATCTCAAGATAAGTCTGTCTGGCAGTACAGTATTCAGGTTATGCCATTCCAAATTTATCCTTTGAAAGTTTCTAAAAAATCTTTTCACTTAAGGCAGAAAATCATCAATCCTCTTTTTAAATAAACTTTCATTTTTAAAGCATTTAAATTTGATTGGAGGTTTTTCCGACTCCGGACAATACGGGTGATCAGACACGTAAAGTCCCCATTCCTTTGAAATTGGGTTCCCAATTAGGCAACACATTGGCCTTTAATGCTGGACTAGGGGAACCACCCCTAGCCTCTTACGCTAAATAAAAAGTGCTGGACTAGGGGAACCACCCCTAGCCTCTTACGCTTCTCCAATCCATAAACAAGTTTATAAATAATTTAAAACATTTCACTTTTCGGTCCTTAAACTCACTGATAACAGATCAGCCCAGCTTAAGGAATTTTAAAACATTTTTAAATAAATAAGCCATTCTAATTTGCATTTATAAAAGATTAGGGGTCAAGGAAGCATTTAGGAGTAATTGCATAAGGTTTTCAAGATAGGAATTCAAGTGTGGTAAAAAGGGTATTTAAGAATATGGTTTTATCGAACACATAATAATAATAATAATAAGAGGTGATGTGAAAGAAATATTAAATTAACTCAGGTAGGTTTCAGAAAGACAGGAATAAATCAAATAAAAGGGTCACGAGCTAATGAGGGATAAGGTGAAGGTTTTAGAATTAAGGTTCCAGGGAATTATAAGTAGGATTTTATTTGGGTAATTTAGGAATTAAGTGAAAAAAAGGTTTATGACTGAGCAAGGCATGAATTATAAATTAAGGTTTCTAAATAAACAAGAACTAGTGCAATAGTTGGGTGCAAAGGTTTACACAATTATTCAAGGCATCAATTGATAAGGTACTAGGGTTTAAACAACAATTCATAAGGATAAATAATAAGGGACAAGAGTTAAGCAGTAATTCAAAAGGAATAACAACAAGGTATAAGAGATTCAACAAAAAATTAAAAGGAACAACAGTAAGTTATAAAGGTTTGAATATAATTTCACAGGCAGTTGATGGAATCTGAACTTCAACATAAGGTTCGAGTCACTTGCCTTAACCAAGTACTTTCACGCTAGTCACTTAGCTCAAAAACCCCCAGCCTTTGCCTTTCCTTTATTACTTGGGTCTACGTCCTTCAAATCTACACATATAAAAACACTATTTCAGAATTCTATTAAATATTCGACGTTAGTCTTCGAACATCTAACCTTAATCTACCCTTGCGATAATCCCTAAATTTATTCACTTTATTCATATACTATCAACCCTTGACCACTGACATATAAATATATATAATTAAAGCTGACAAGCATTTAACAATTAATTACGTAAACAAAATATAATCCAATACCACTTCGTACTAATACATACATATATACATATACTCAAGAAAATAACTTTAAGAGTTTTAGAAAATTTTGACGGCATCCCCTTTATACGGGTGTGATATTGTTAGTCACAGAGGCATGCTTGTTTACATCTAATAACAAGCCTAATTGTTTGTAATGCTTTGCATTACTTACATGACCTCTTAATTGAGGGAACCTCTAGTTGTAGAGTTTCTACTTGTTTTGTACTTATAGTAGGCATCAAATCCTAGTTGTGTTACTGTACTTATATTGTCAAGAATAATGCTTGAAAGAAGTTCCAAGGTTCATGCCTCAAGCAAGAAGATAAAGACTGTCAAATAATCACAGTTGGGATTTGAAGAAATGAAGAATTTGCCTAAGTACCAATTCGAGAAGTATATTTGTCTATTCGAGAAGTTCAGCATTCGAGAAGTCAGGGATTCGATATCTCAAGACACTATTCGATATCTCTGAATACACTGTTCGATATCTCATTCGATATCTCAGAGATTCGATATGTCTATTACTCTATTCGAGAACTCAAGGAGTCAACAAGTCAAGAGTGGTATTCGAGTTCTCAAGGAGTCAACAAGTCAAAGTTCCATTCGATATCTCAAGGACTCAGAAAGCTATTCGATATCTCAAGGATTCGACAAGTCAAGTGTTCTATTCGACAACTCAAGGAATCCTGAAGAAAAGAGCTATTCGAGAAGTAATTCGATATGTCAATATAACAGTGTTCGAGAAATCAGAGTTATCGATCAAGTCAATTCTAGTTCTCGAATCACTTACTTAGTCACTTCTCGAATACGTTCTTGGAGACAAGATACTGAAGAAATTGTACAAGTCTGAAACCTGCAACAAGCCAATGCACTTTATGGACCACAATCTGTAACGTGCTCTGGAAAGCCTACAAGGAAGCTTGGAGAGATATAGAAGAGACAAGGGGCTAAAGAAGTGGATCTGAACAGGCTTTGCAAAGTCAAATCTATAACCGTTTGGACACTTACTCAAAAAGGATAGACAGATTAGAAAGTAATTTGTTTTAGCTATCTTGTTTGTAGTAAGTAGGTTGTATCCATGTTCTATAAGGAGACAACCTCACTTCCTTAGTCATTAACTTTTGAGAGTCAAGTTTTTCATACGTTGTAAGTTATATCTCTCTGAGAAAAACGAAGCTGAGAATACTATCATTTGTATTCACAGATTGTAGCAACCTTTATCTAATAATACATTAGATTAAAGTGATATTGTGTCTTGTGTTGTTCTTTATCCGCACCTTCATTCTTGCACACATAAATACCTATCTGCTACATAGACTCAAACAAAGAAAAGTTCAAGAATCCATTCACCCCCCCTCTGTATTCTTTTATTGTGTTCAATACTCAACAAGTGGTATCAGAGCGGGCTGTTTAATCAAAAACAAAAAAACGATCATGAGTTCGAATACACCAAAGGAACGGTGAAAGTCCCTAAGTTTGACAAAGAAAACTACAACCTCTGGAAGATAAAAATGATGTTGTTCATCAAAGCCTCTCATCCTTTGTATCCTGAGATTCTCAAGAATGGTCCCTTTGTTCCACAACAAGAGATACCTGAGAAGACTGTTGGAACCATAACTGTTCCAAGATCTTATGTGGCCAAGGAACCATCTAAATGGACAGAATCAGAAAAAGAGATGGTTGCTCTTGATAGTCACCTCATGTTGCTAATTATTGATTCCATGGATATGTCAATGTTTGCAAACATTGCATCATGCACATCTGCTAAATAAATGTGGGATCACATTGAGGTGTTATGTGAAGGAACTGATGAGGTTAAGGAAAACAAGAAACAGATACTGGTCACACAGTATGAAGCCTTCATAGCACAGCCCAAGGAGAGCATTACTGAGATGTTTTAAAGATTTCACAAGATAGTCATTGAGTTGCAGATGAATGGCAAGGTTTACAGCACCAAGGAGTTAAACATGAAGTTTCTGCTATCTTCACCAAATCATCTAGAGCAAAGGGTCATTTCTCTAAGAGAAAGAGATTTGAACAAAATCACTTATGATGTGCTCTATTGAGTTTTAAAAACTCATGAGCTTGAGTTGCTTCAGAAAAGGGCTATCCAGGCCAACCAAGGCAGAATGATAAACACATCATGTGCCTTGATTGTCAACAAGTCTATTAAAGACCTTGAAGCATCTACAAGCCAACTAAGGATAGAGGAGATAGTAGATGATGATGAAGAAACTGAAGCTGAAGTAAGTGAACCTGTTGAGGAGAAGGAGGAAGAAGAGTTTTACACTCTTGAAGAACTAGATGGGATGGAAAACACTTCATATGCCTTCATGGCCAGAAAATTTCCAAACATCAGATTCAAAAGGAATCAACCCTTCAAACTCAAAACCATTCATTCAACAAAAGCAAGGCACCTGTGAAACCAAACAAGAATAAGTTCAAAACCAGCCATGTGGATAGGTCATCTGTAAGATGTTATAGATGCAATGACCTAGGGCATTTTGCCAGTGAATGCAAGAAGCCTAAAAAGAAGGATAGAGAGTTTCTTGAGCTTGAAGCTAAGTTTGAGGCCCTTCTGAAAAAGCAGACACAAGGTAAGGCCTACATTGCTGAAGGGAAGTGTTGGGATGATTCTGATAGTGATGGAGAGGAACAAGAATTTTGTAACTATGCCTTGATGGCCAATTCCAAGGATAGCACATCTCCATCAGACTCTCAGGTACCATCTCTCACTACTATAGACATGTCTGTTTCTGAGTATAAATCCATGATTGAACAACTATCTGTTGAGATGTTTAATATTCATACTAGTATGACTGCTGCTAATGAAGAAATTGCTAAACTGTCTACTAGAAATGAAATGTTAACCAAAAGAAATGAGGAACTTGAGCTAACTGCTATGCAAGTAGAAAACCTTAAGAAAGAAGTTGAATATTTGCAGAATAAGGTTCTATGTGCTAGTCAAGTAGAAAAGGCTCTTAGGGATGAATTGGCTGAAAATGAATTCAAACTGAAAACATTTAAGAAATCAACTGGTCTAGTGCAATCCTACTGTGAGAAAATCCAAGCTAAACCCAAGGCTGCTATTGGACTTGACTATAGCACTCTTAAACAGAGAAAAGGCTATGCTGTCATAGAAGATGACACAGTTGTTCATGAAGAAGTGCCTCACATTTTAAAAAAGGCTGAAAATCCAATTTATAAAGAATGAACATTTGAAATTGATGAGGATGCCTTACTCATCAAGCAAATGTTGAATGATGAGGATGAGGCACAATCCAGTGAACAACAAGCA
This sequence comes from Kitagawia praeruptora, assembly GCA_037693485.1. Taxonomy (NCBI): domain Eukaryota; kingdom Viridiplantae; phylum Streptophyta; class Magnoliopsida; order Apiales; family Apiaceae; genus Kitagawia; species Kitagawia praeruptora. Next base: position 135,082,737 of record CM075351.1, on the reverse strand, counting down.
TCCTCCAAGAGTGAGAGTGCCAGGTCAAAAACCAAGGAGCCAGTAGGTGATGGGTCTAGACCAAAGAAGTTTGTTAAGTTTGTTTCTGCTGGGAAGAGTGAATCAGAGATGAAAGGGACTAAGAAGAAACAAAACAGAAATGGCAAGTTAGGGATTAACAAAGATAACAACTATGCTTATATGCCTAATGCCCCTAGGAAAACTTGTCAGAACTGTTTCAGTACCAATCATTTAACTCATGCATGCAAGAAATCTGTTGGTAGTGTGCCTAAACCTTTCTATGATTGTTCTGTGCCTCTAAGACATAGAGATGCACCATTTTGTGATAAATTTGACTGTATGCCATGCAATATGAATGTTATGACTAGTTGTTTTAATTTAAGAAGGCAATTCATTGATGGTTGTATCAGTCACAATTCTCACACACACTACAAAAGGTCAAAATCTTCAAGTCCTTCTAAAGCTAGGAAGGTACCTCTGTCACCTAAGTCTGAAACCTCAAGTTCTAAGACTTCTAACAGTGACAAGAAGACTAACACCAAGAAAGTTGATAAGCATGTTGTTTATGATAAAACTGTTTCTAAGTCACATGGACCCAAACTTGTTTGGGTACCAAAGGAAAAGTAATACCTTTGTGTTTGCAGGGAAAAGAAAATGAAAAGAAGGTCATGTGGATTTTGGACAGTGGATGCTCAAATCATATGACTGGTGATATGGCCCTGCTATCACAGTATGAGGAAAAGGCTGGCCCAATGGTTGCTTTTGGAGATGACAGCATTGGTAACACATTGGGATATGACAAGTTAAAAGTTGGTAATGTCATCATTGAAGATGTAGCACTAGTCAAGGGACTCAAGTATAATCTGCTAGGTGTTGGTCAGTTTACTGATAGAGGATTCAAGGTGGATTTTGACAAAGATGAATGTTTGATCACCCACAAGAAGACTGGTGATTTTGCTCTATCTGGAGTAAGGAAAGGAACCCTGTTTGTAGCCAATATGGATTCTGCAAACAAGGACAAAGTCTGTTGCTTTTACTCAAAGGCATCTAATGAAGATTGTTGGCTGTGGCACAAGAAACTATCACACCTGAACTTCAAAGCCATTAATTCTCTAGTCAAAAGAGAGTTAGTGAGAGGCATGCCCACACTTGAATTCTGTCAAGAAGGAGTGTGTGAGGCTTGTCAAAAAGGAAAAATGAAAAGATCAAGTCACAAGTCAAAAGTGACATCAATAACCAAGCCCCTACAACTCATTCATATGGATTTGTTTGGGCCTGTCAATATTATGTCACTAGGAAGAAAGAAGTATGCCTTGGTGATGGTTGATGACTTTACAAGGTATACATGGGTGGAATTTCTGGCATCAAAAGATGAGGCTCCTCAAGTAATCATTGAGCACATAAAGAAAGTTGACAAGGAAGCAAAGGCCAACAATGCAAGTGTGATTGCACTAAGAAGTGATAATGGAACAGAGTTCAGAAATGCCATACTTGAAGCATTCTGTAAAGAGAATGGTATTTCTCAGCAATTCTCAGCTCCAAGGACTCCACAACAAAATGGAGTTGTTGAGAGAAAGAATAGAACTCTAATTGAGGCTGCTAGAACAATGTTACTTGATGCAAAAATGCCTACATGCTTTTAGGCTGAGGCTGTCAACACTGCATGCTATATCCGAAATAGAACCCTCATCAACAAAAACACTGGAAAGACACCTTACAATTTGATGACTGGAAAGAAGCCTACTCTAAAGTATGTCCATACTTTTGGAAGCAAATGCTTTGTATTGAAAGATAATTCTGAATATGTTGGAAAGTTTGATGCAAAGGCATTTGAAGGAATTTTTCTTGGCTACTCTATGGAAAGAATTGCATACAAGGTCTATGTCATTAGTCAAAAGAAAATTATGGAAAGCACAGATGTAACATTTGATGACAGCAAACTACCTGGACTAGAAGAAGCCAATGATGAAGATAAAGATCCATTAAAGTTTGATAATCTAGATGATTCTGATGAAGAGATTGAAACTGAAGTTGAAACTCAAGTTCAACAAACTCAAGTGAATGATGATACAAGAGAAGAATTTGTGCCAATCAACAGTGAAGGAACAAGCATCCAAGACACACCTGTGAGTAGTGGAAACCTCACAGGGGGAGGAAATGAGAATGATCATAATTTGGATGATGAAGCAACATCAAGAATGAGAAATCAGGCTGAGCATTCAAGGAAATGTGATAGATCACACACTGCAGAGCAAATCATTGGAGATCCCAATGCAGGAGTAAGGACTAGAAGAGCAACTCAGAATGAGTGCCTCTATGGATGTTTTCTATCTCAGGTTGAGCCTAAGAAACTTGATGATGCACTGTTGGATCCAGATTGGATTATTGCCATGCAAGAGGAGCTGAATCAATTTGAAAGGAACAAAGTATGGGAACTTGTGCCTGCACCAAAGAATAGAACCATTGTTGGAACAAAATGGGTTCTGAAGAATAAGATGGATGAAGATGGTGTAATAGTAAGAAACAAAGCAAGGCTGGTTGCAAAAGGATACTCTCAACAAGAAGGCATTGATTATGATGAGACATTTGCCCCTGTTGCTAGATTGGAAGCCATCAGAATATTCTTGGCATTTGCTGCCTATTCAAATTTTAAAGTTTATCAAATGGATGTCAAAAGTGCATTTCTGAATGGAGAGTTGGAAGAAGAGGTTTATGTGCAACAACCACCTGGCTTTGAGGATCCACATTTCCCAGAATTTGTCTACAGATTGCTTAAGGCATTGTATGGACTTAAGCAGGCTCCAAGAGCATGGTATGATACTTTATCACAATTTCTGCTTGAAAATCAATTCACTAGAGGCACATTGGACAAGACACTGTTTTACAAGAAGCATGGTGATGATATTATCCTAGTTCAGATTTATGTGGATGATATCATTTTTGGTTCTACAAATGAGAAGCTGTGTGAGAAATTCTCTAAACTCATGCAGAGCAGATATGAGATGAGTATGATGGGAGAGTTGACATTCTTCCTAGGGTTGCAAGTCAGTCAAAGAAAGGATGGTATCTTTATCAGTCAAACCAAGTACATCAAGGATTTATTGAAGAAGTTTGACTTGGAAGATTGTTCACCTGCCAAGACACCCATGGCCACTGCCACTAAACTGGATGAAGATGCTAAAGGCAAGAAAGTAGATATCTCAGTCTACAGAGGCATGGTTGGTTCTCTACTCTACCTCACTACAAGTAGGCCAGACATCATGTTTGCTACATGCTTGTGTGCAAGGTTTCAATCAAATCCAAAAGAGTCACATTTGGTTGCTATAAAAATGATCTTTAGATATCTGAAGGGCACTCCAAACTTGGGTCTATGGTATCCTAAGGACACAGGGTTCAATCTGGTTGGCTATTCTGATGCTGATTATGCTGGATTCAGAGTGGATAGGAAAAGCACCTCAGGTAGCTGCCAGTTTCTTGGACAAAGGTTAGTCTCTTGGTATAGCAAGAAACAACAATCTGTGTCAACTTCTACAGCTGAGGCTGAATACATAGCTGCTGGAAATTGCTGTGCTCAAGTGCTTTGGATTAGAAACCAACTTAGAGATTATGGACTTGTGTTGGAAAGAATTCCAATCATGTGTGACAACACAAGTGCAATCTCTATAGTTGCCAATCCTGTCAATCATTCTAGGACAAAGCACATTGACATCAGATATCATTTCATTAGAGAACATGCAACTAATAAAACCATTGAGTTGCATTATGTCTCTACAGATAAACAGCTAGCTAATATATTCACTAAGCCATTAGATGAAGCCACCTTCACAAGGTTGGTTAGTGAGATTGGAATGCTGAATTCTTCAGACTCTGGCTAGTTGAATATAGCATCTAGTTTGTTGCAGTAGTAAACACTTACTTTATGTAAATTCTCAATATTTTTGGAGTAAGTGTTGGCTGAAATATGATTTATAAATATTTCAAATCTGTTGCATATGTTGGAGAATTATATTTTTGTTAACTTGAAATTTCTATGAAATTTTGAGAAAATCATTGTTTAATTTGCTAGAATATTCTTCAATGATATGGCTGGTAAATTTTAAAAGATAGTGAAAATTAAGTTTTCTTTTTGAGTGATGAGTATATTTCGATAAGTCAGACTTCTAGAATGGTTCACTATTCGACATCTCTAACAAGTCTCAATAGAGCACTCTCGAGTTCTTGAATAGAGTATTTTAGAGATATCGAATAGAGGTACCCTTGACTTCTCGAATATGGTAATTGAGTTCTCTAATGGCTGAGTTCTCGAACACTATATTTGAGTTCTCGAATCATTTGAAAAGGCTGAATTCTCGCTGAATTTCAACCAATTTTGGATTTTTGTCTGAAATTTTAATTCACTCATAAAAACACATTTTATTTAATTTAGAATTATTTCTAAGTTAGATAACTGCCAGTTGTGAGTTACAATCTGCTTGAGTTATCGATTAAGCCTCTTTTGACTTATCGAATAGTTGTTTTCTACTTCTCGAATGCCTGACTTGTCGATACAAAACATACATCTAATCGACAAGTCAAGTACTTCATACTTATACAATTTTACATCTATTCAATTCATTTCATTCGATTTCTCAAGCATCTAAACTTCCAAAACCTCTGAAAACCCTAACTTCAAAAGCTTAATTTCTTCTTCAACCTTCATTCTCTTTTCTTCTATATACAAATGGCAAACATCCAACTCACCATACCCACTCAAACAAATTTTATCGCTATAACTAATGATGTGGAAGCTCCTAATGCAAACTTCAAGTGCTTTGTTCGCTGGATGTCAGAGTCATACATCAAGAGTGCACTATCAGCCAATCCAACTCTATATCTGGACCTCCTAGAATAGTTTTGGAGAACTGCCACAGTGGAAGTCATCGCTCTCGAGAATGCTATAACCTCCTACGTAGTCTATTGCAAGATTCAAGGCCAGGATATTAATATTACTACAGCAGACATGAATCAAGCACTGGAATTACAACAAGAGGCATATGACCCACTAGCCACAAATGCAGAATTGGAGGAATTCTTTGAGTTTATCAACTACTCAGAAGTGATCAACCTTGGGAAGTTGAACAGAAAGCATCTGAGGAAAGAGTTGAGCTATGTGTTTGCTACCATTCTTCAAGTCTTCACAGCCAGGAAATCAAGCTTCGATCAGATTAGTGCACCTGCACAACAAATAGGCTATGCCTTGGCTTATGGGAGAAAGATAGATGTTGGTCACATAATTCTACAGGAGCTATATGGGAGACTTGGCAAGAACACAGCTAAGAGAGGTACTGAAATTTTCTTCCCTCGCTTCATTCAATCTGTACTTAACTTTAAAAATGCTAAATTGATTGAATTGCCTGGTGTAGATAAAAGTAGAATAGACTACCCTAGATCCATGACCAAACTTATTTTTAGTAATTTGGAGACTAGGAATGATGTGGATGTAAGACTCAAAATAACTCCCCATATGGAAAGTCTATTTAGGACTTACCCCCACAACATGCCAACATTTGACTCAAAGTCACAGTTAGCACAGCCTAAGCAAGTAGTACAAGATGCTAACCCAAGGCTTGCTGACCAACCCCCTCAACCAAACACTCTACCACACAATGAACCAACTGCATCATCCTCTCAAAAGGGTGATAAAAGAGAAAGGAGATAATGTCTGCACCCTTGAACATATTATCTGAGGCAGCATTAGCTGTGGAATTAGGTGTAGGTGGTGAGGAACCCGAGTCACCCTTATAGAGGCCAAAGAGGAAGAAAACTAAAACCACCTCTTCAGTCACACAAATGGCTGAAGTTGTAAAATCAGGGGCACACAGTTCACTAGATGTATCCTCTCAACAGGGTGCATCTATATAATCAAGCATCCTCCCCAATGCATCTATTTGTACAGAGTCAGCACATGGGAGTGATAAGGCTGGCACAACACTGAGTGGAGAGCACATCACAATTGAAACTCCCTCTATCTCTCAAGGGGAGTTGCCAAACTCTAATCTACAAAACACTTCTCTTCCAGAATCTACCACTCAAATTTTTTTGCAGCCTGCAACTCAAGCAATTGAGGAGCAAGGCATTGATCATCAAGATTTCTTTTCTCTTGATGAGCCAATGGATTCAAGTGACTTGGTGCATGACACCTTGCTCACCACCCAGGACCCACATTTAGATGGTGAGGGAATGCATGCTGGGGCATCTCCTAATGACACCATCACAAACACAGAGATTCCACTAGTTTTCACTAGAGACTCTGTGCCTGTGTCAACTGCTGGTGTAACTCATCCCACTTCTGTGGAGACACCAGTAGTAGTATAGTCAACTCATCCGGTTACAGAAGTTGCATCTGTAATTGAGGAGTCTAGCTTGCCTAGCTCTAGCACTAACTTGGCTCAGGCCACCTTGTCAGAATGGCCGAGGCCTGTGCAACACGACAATGTCTCAGGATCATCAACTGTTCCACCACTATTGACGGATGAAGCTCTTCACTGCTTAAATGTGGAACAGCTTGATGAGATCTCTAAAATAGCTCAACATCTCCTCACAACAAATCTACCAAATGCCAACTATGAAGCTATCTTGCTCTGTCACAAAGAAGATGTTGAAAAACAACAAGAGAAAATAGCAGATGAGGCTGAGAGAGATGCAAATATAGATGCATGGATGAGCACCACCAGAGAATGCACCCTGGATGAGGCTCTGCAGTACTTGAGAGAAGAATATATAACTACTCTTGGCTCAAATGCTCGAACTCTCTCACCTACTGATGTCTATGAAGCCATGAATGAATCATACAAGGGAAGTCTAAAAGCCATTCACTATCTTGGAAAAGGGATGAAAACTGAACTTGCCAATATCTGCAGAGATACAACCAAGGAAGTGAGTGAGCTCAAGAGTAAATTCACAATTGAATTCCCTCCCCTAACATCCACACTCAGAGAAATAAGGGAATGTAAAAAGACTTGCACCTCTGTGGACCATGAGCTACCTTCCTTGAAAGACAACCTCACAAAACTCACAAGTGAAATGGCCACTCTATCATCTCAAACTCAGGATGCCAATGCCCTTCTCAAGGTTATGTGGCAAAATCAATATGGTGACAAAGTCATTTCTGAGGTACCTGTGCACAACATGAGCAAGTATGAAGTGGAAAGGCTCCAGAAACAATCACTCTCCTCTTTCAGAGCTGAACATCTCAAGCAATCAATGGAGAAATTGGAAAAGGAAGTGTTTGACCAAAAAGTCTTCAATGCTGAGCTAAAAGAATCTGTCAATCTTCTGAATGAAAAGTTGAACACTCAAGCTACTGCTCATGCTGATGTTCTTCTCAATCAACAACAGATGCTTGCTGCCATAATGAAGCACATGGGTCTCCCTCTACCTGATGACTCTTCCAACCCAAAGGTCCCTTCTACAGCCTTTGTGCCTGACAACAAGCCTAAGGGGGAGAAGAGGACATCAAGGAACTCAAATACAAAGGAGGAGAAACCTAAGGAGAAAGGTATCAAGATAAGTGAGGGTGGTCACCAAAGAGCTTCAAAATCTACACTCAATGTGCCAGGCAAAGGCAAATCCAAGGTTGATGAACCTCCATCCTCTCTGCCAGTTGTCACTCTACCAACTGTGCACATCACCACTCCTGATGGTCAGAAACAATCTATCACAACCATAGTGGTTGCAGGGAGCATGCCATCTGACAATCTTCCCCTCTCTAAAGTTGAAAGTGTCAAACCTGTAGAAGTTAAGGTGGTTACTGAGGCCAAGATACAAGAAGTTGCAAACTCAAATGTCTATCATGATGATGCATTCTTGGAGTTTCTGAAAGTCTCAAGGGAACAGGCTGCAGACACTCAAATATATCTGAGGAGGCTGAGGGATCAGATTGACTACTTCACTGTGATGCCTAGGAGGATCAATGGCTTATGGTACAAGGAAGTAATGATGGTGACAAAATCAAGAATCTGGCATCTAGGCTACAACACTCTACAAACTTTGAAGCATTCTGAAATAGATGCACTGATCAGGTTGATTGAGAAGAAGGATTCAAATGAGAACAATAAGAGTCTATATGATGAGCTGAGGAATGGTCAACCTTCTAGGCTCCCAGAAGTGATTAAGAAGCCATGGACAATTGTCTATCAAGATGGCACCAGAATTGATGATATTAAACAACTGGTGATTCCTCATGATCTCAAAACTCAAAATCAAAGACTTATTATTGAAATCACTGAACAACTTCAAAAGAAGGCTGGAGCAAGAAATGCAGAAGAAGTAAAGGCACTACACATCCTCAGATCCTTCATTGCAACTGGTGTAATTCCAGAGATTGCTAAGTCTTGGAGAGATAAGGATGACAAAGATGAGGATATGAGTGATGGGAGGAGAAGACATCACAGGAGTGATAAGGGTGATGAAGGCAAGAAAAAGAAAAAAAATGACAAAGAAAAGAAAGATGGCAGGGACCAAGGGAAAGTCTATGAGAGGACAAGTTTGAAATAGCAAGCCATGGGCATTGCTGACAGTAACCTCACCACAACACAAGACTCTAAGTCTAGGGTGAATACTGTTAGTAGTGACCTACAAAAGTCAAATTCCATGGCCTCTGCAAATGTTCTACTACCTCAAGAAGAGAAGAAGATTCAAGCCAAGAAACCATGTGTATGTTTCAGAAAGCAAACTGCTAATAGAATACTACTTTGGTCTACCAACAAAGGTCAAAGATTTCAGCCAAGCAACCATGTGAAAAGGATCAAATTCAAACAAGCTGCAAGGAAACCAAGGCTATCCAAATCAAGGACCCTGACAATTTATCCAGGATTGAAACTCCAACCACTTGATGAAGACTTTGATATAGACCAACTGCAATTCCTAAGAGCTCAGAGAATCTATCATGTTGCTATTATTGATGACTGCCTAGAAGTCAAATATACTGATGGAAGAGAGGATAAATTCAGACAAGGGCAGTGTCAAAAGTATGGCAAGTTGGATGACATAGAAAGGATGATTGCACTGTTGGATGCTAATGACAAAGTGGAAAGGGTTTGGAAACTGGAGCTAGCTACTTTTGTAAAGATGAAAAGAGATCATGCTGAAGAGATAAGGAAGGGATGCCTTGAGAGATGGCTAGAAAGGGAGAAGGAAATTGATAGACTAGAAGCTGAAGCAGAAAAGCTAAGGGCAAAAGGATTGTGTAGAGTTAAGTTCAATCCCTATATGGTGAAGTATAGGAGAAGAAATGGGGAGCATGTCAATATAAGAATGGATCTACTCAATCATTATCCTTCCAACATTCTGAAGCCAGTACTTGAAGATTTCAAGAATTCTATTCTCCTTGAAGAGTTGGATGCCTTAGCTGAGATCATAAAGGCCATGGATGAGAATGCAAGAAAGGAGAAAGAAAGAAAACAGAAAGCATATGATGACCTACAAGCCAAGGCAATGGAGATGGAATCAAATGAGAATGGCTAGTATTTCATCATACTGTAAGATTATTTATTTTGTAATTTCATTCATGTGCTCAATCAATCTACATACCTGTACTGTTCAAGTTTTATCTTTATGTATGTTAGGCTTGTTATCAGACATGAATTGTGACTAAGGGTCTCACTCACAATTTGGGGGAGATTGTTAGTCACAGAGGCATGCCTGTTTACATCTAATTACAAGCCTAATTGTTTGTAATGCTTTGCATTACTTACATGACCTCTTAACTGAGGGAACCTCTAGTTGTAGAGTTTCTACTTGTTTTGTACTTATAGTAGGCATCAAATCCTAGTTGTGTTACTGTACTTATATAGTCAAGAATAATGCTTGAAAGAAGTTCCAAGGTTCATGCCTCAAGCAAGAAGATAAAGACTGTCAAATAATCACAGTTGGGATTTGAAGAAATGAAGAATTTGCCTAAGTACCAATTCGAGAAGTATATTTGTCTATTCGAGAAGTTCAGCATTCGAGAAGTCAGGGATTCGATATCTCTGAATACATGATAAGTGGATTTTATATCCACTTGGAGCATTCTAAATTGGCTTAAATTGATTGTCTTGAACTCAAGTTTCTTATAGTTTTGATGTGTTTTGCTTAGTTGTGCAGATTTACGAGAATGTTGACTAAGGTGGATGCTTCTATAATTTTTTGGGAATTAATTGATTAAAATTCGGATTTTCTGGGAAGGCTGCGCAGCTTACACTGTTTTGGCCATATCTGGAGTTCTGTAAGTCCGTTTTCAGTGATCTTACTGCCCACGCGAAGCCTGGGAGATTTTCTACAACTTAGGATAGGATTCCCAAGAGCAAATTGCGCCAGGTAGGAGCAATCTGCGCGAAGAACAGACTGCTGGGCGCAAGTTGCCCCTGAAAAATACAGTTTTTACTATTTTGGCCATATCTTGAGTTCTACAACTCCGTTTGGGGCCCGTAAGCAGTCCACGCGAAGATAACGAGATTCTCTATCATTATAAGGTGGTCCAGAAGCCAAATTACGTCTGGAACGGATCTGGAAAACAGAAGAAAAGTCAGCTACGAATTTCCCTTAAAAAAACAGAATCAGTTTAGGAAACGTATCTTGCAGAAATTCTATTATAATTCTGTTTTGGTATTTTCTTGCTGGGCAAGATGTCTAGAGCCTATATAAACACATCCAACCCTTGTAAATTAGATAATTAAGATCATTATCATTAGAGACACAATTACATATCAATTACTTAGGTTTATTTGTATATTTTCATACTTTGTTTTTATCATGGTTTCATCAGATCCCATGATGACGAGAGGTTCGATTATGAACTAATCGTTGTCATGGGATTCTAACGGATTTATTTATGGAGCTTTAGTATCTTGATGCTTTACAGATCTGTGTGTGATGTATATTTGATATCCTCGTATGGTTGTGCTTATTGAATTTAGATGCGTAGCTAACATCTAATTTGTTAATCTCTTGTGAAGCGAGAGTGGATCTTGAGATTTAGAACTTGCCATGCTAGCATAGGATAGGTTGATGTTTTAACATCATGATTTGTGGCATGATTAGAGATAATATGCTACCCTATGTGATCTAAGTGGATAACTTGTGCTTCAACCGTTATGTTTTCAAATTCTATAGAGATATAGGGTCTAAGCATAATTGGTGTCTATTCATCTTCTATCTCTTTTGTGGATGTATGTTTAGTTTGGTATACGTATACTGAGAAGTAGCGTGTACTTGTTTCGTGTTATCCGATCAGATATCATAACCATTGCATATAGTGATTAAAGGCGTCAGATCTAAGCAAAGTATTTAATGAAGTTAGGATCCCATGTTTACTCTTGCAGACGTAATTAGATTTTAATTCGTGTTAGTAAATTAATTCTTAGTTTTGTTAATTTGTGTCTTAGTTAATTTAGTTTAATAAACCCAATATTGTTATTGTCTTAGCAGTGCATAATAACCATACATTGTTGCATAGGCATATTTACTGAATAGAACCATAACTTGATCCCTGTGGGAACGAATTTGGACTTAACCTTATATATTACTTGTGACCACGTACGCTTGCGTGATTTTGCATAACAATACACTGTTCGATATCTCATTCGATATCTCAGAGATTCGATATGTCTATTACTCTATTCGAGAACTCAAGGAGTCAACAAGTCAAGAGTGGTATTCGAGTTCTCAAGGAGTCAACAAGTCAAAGTTCCATTCGATATCTCAAGGACTCAGAAAGCTATTCGATATCTCAAGGATTCGACAAGTCAAGTGTTCTATTCGACAACTCAAGGAATCCTGAAGAAAAGAGCTATTCGAGAAGTAATTCGATATGTCAATATAACAGTGTTCGAGAACTCAGAGTTATCGATCAAGTCAATTCTAGTTCTCGAATCACTTACTTAGTCACTTCTCGAATACGTTCTTGGAGACAAGATACTGAAGAAATTGTACAAGTCTGAAACCTGCAACAAGCCAATGCACTTTATGGATAACAATCTATAACGTGCTCTGGAAAGCCTACAAGGAAGCTTGGAGAGATATAGAAGAGACAAGGGGCTAAAGAAGTGGATCTGAACAGGCTTTGCAAAGTCAAATCTGTAACCGTTTGGACACTTACTCAAAAAGGATAGACAGACTAGAAAGTAATTTGTTTTAGCTATCTTGTTTGTAGTAAGTAGGTTGTATCCATGTTCTATAAGGATACAGCCTCACTTTCTTAGTCATTAACTTTTGAGAGTCAAGTTTTTCATACGTTGTAAGTTATATCTCTCTGAGAAAAACGAAGCTGAGAATACTATCATTTGTATTCACAGATTGTAGCAACCTTTATCTAATAATACATTGGATTAAAGTGATATTGTGTCTTGTGTTGTTCTTTATCCGCACCTTCATTCTTGCACACACAAACACCTATCTGCTACATAGACTCAAACAAAGAAAAGTTCAAGAATCCATTCACCCCCCCTCTGTATTCTTTTACTGTGTTCAATACTCAACAGATATGGGGTGAAAATAAACCCTAGAAATACATTAAATGCTGTATTAATTAAATCTATGTTGGTCTGAGGTTAAATCCCATTAATGAGGCCCGAAACCCCTGAATTGATATTAATTTCGTAGCAATAAATACAGCCAGAAATAAGACTTCGAATTCGAGTCAACAAGGAAACTAAATCATATCAGGAGTAACCTCCAAGGCATATCTCTCCAAATACTTATCTTCTTATCTGATAGAAGGCTCTAGAATTGGGCCAAGGCAATAACTTGCCCACCAAGACACCTAACTCTACTCTAATTCTAGGGTTCTCAACACTTATAAAAGGACCTGATCCTTCACAAACAGAACTACGTTTTTTGGCTTGATTCTCTTCTATAGAGATACGTAGGCATCTTGTGAGGACCCGATTTAGGTCACGAAACACTTGATCAGCCATTGAAGCTCGAAGCTCTCAATCCCTAGCAATCAATACACGAATTAATTACACCCTACTTTTTATTCCACAACATTTGGCGCCGTCTGTGGGAACCGAATATCAACCATGGTTACCACTCGAAGAACACCAACTCTTTCCGAAACTACTACCAATACTACCGTACCCCCGGTCGGAGAACAAGTACCCCCAGGAGCGGGATCTCCGCCACTGGTTACTCAGCCACCAGCGATTGAAACGACGCAAACTCATGGATCGTTAAGAAAATGCACACCTAGAGGGGGGTGAATAGGTGTAAATGACTAACTATATTCAACTAAGTCCGATTTAAAAAATTACCAGAAACAGCTTACTGATTTCGTTTTATGAAGAGACAAATGGTAAGCTGATTGTAAACAGTAAGCTAAATGCAAGCAGTACGTAAAGAACATAAAATAAAGAACACAGAGACTTTTAGCCAGGTTCGACCCCTAACCCCTATGGTCTACGTCCTGGTCCCTTACCAACTTGGTAAGAGAATATATTATTGATCACTGAAATAAACCAATTACAAGATACAACAATATATTTCCCTCAATACCCAGCTGTTGACAAATGGCGTGCTGAACTCCTGTTTCTGAACTTGCTATCTAAGCTATACTTCCCATGTATACTTCTCTAGCAATGATCACCAAACCCTAGTTCCCAAGCCAACTTGTCCAACAACTAAACCTTCTGATTTGTATAGATATACGTATAGGAGATTTGAAAGAAAGAAATCTTTTAAATAAGGAAACTCCCATAAGTTTTATAAAATGATTTAAAGAAAGATATTTAAAAAGATTTGAGCTCTAGAATATATTGTATACGTATTATATAGTAAAGATTTCTTACAATATATTTCCTGAAATAAATCCATGAGAAACAATCTTGATCTTTATCTTCAGGATTTCTGGCAGTTGCAAATGGCTTGTTGTTTGTGAACTGTCTGTGTGCAACTGGGTTGCCAAACTGTCTCTGATGTAGCACCAAATGGCTTGCTGTTTGTATATTCTGTGTAAACAATCAGTAGGCTTAATATACCCTGCAAAACCAAGTTAGTACAAACATAACACGATGTTTTATATCAGACTACAAGCAAATAGCTTGCTGAAAGTGATCATCGAAACCATAGTAGTATCAATCTCCCCCTTTTTGATGATTTCACACTATTTAGGAGAAATAAGAACTCCCCCTAAATCCCTGCATATTAGTACATTTTGATATAAAAAAGATTCAAGATACACAAGCAAAATTAATCATATCCAAATCGAATATCTTGACCAAACAAGCAAATAAATTCTCCTAAATTTCTCCCCCTTAATCCATCAAAAAATCCATCAAAAAGAATATTAGTGCAGGTCTGGAATAAGCATAGAGAAATAAAATTTAAAAATTAAATCAAGGTAATGGCATATAAACATTTCAGATACAAATGGTAAGCCAACGTTACCATTTCTATGCTTGTCAACTTGTTGACTACACAGTACACATGCCAAGCTCCATTCGTATGGCTGCGAATCTTTCTTCAGCCAATGGCTTTGTGAAGATATCTGCTAGTTGAACTTTAGTTAAGACAAATACCAACTCAATCTTCCCCTTTGCCGCATTATCTCTCAAGAAATGATGACGAACGTCAATATGCTTTGTTCTTGAGTGATTTACAGGATTCTTGGAGATATTGATAGCACTTGTGTTGTCACAATATATTGGAATCTTGCCACACTTGATATTAAAATCCCTTAGTGTTTGAATCATCCATAAAATTTGAGAGCAACAACTACCAGCTGCTAGATATTCTCCTTTGGCCGTTGATAGAGCAACAGAAGCTTGCTTTTTGCTTTGCCATGACACCAAGCTTTGTCCAAGAAATGTGCAAACACCACTTGTGCTCTTTCTATCAGTTTGAGACCCTGCATAATCTGCATCACTATACCCCACGAGATCAAAAGTATTTCTGATAGGATAGAACAAACCAAGATTGATAGTACCACTTAAGTATTAAAAAATTCTTTTAACCGCATTTAAGTGAGACTCTTTAGGGTTGGATTGAAACCTTGCACAAACACAAACACTATACATGATATCAGGTCTTGAGGTAGTTAAATATAGTAGACTTCCAATCATACCTCTATACCTTTTGACATCCACATCCTTACCATTCTCATCTGCAAACAGCTTGCTGTTTTGAGTCATAGGAGTTGCTTTTGCTTTGACATCTTCAAAACCAAATCTTTTGAGCAGATTCTTTGTATACTTGGATTGATGCACATAAATACCATCATTGGTTTGCTTGATTTGGAGACCCAAGAAATAATTGAGTTCCCTCATCATGCTCATGTCAAATTCATTGTACATGCACTTAGAGAACCACTCACACATAGATTCATTAGTAGAACCGAATACAATATCATCCACATATATTTGCACAACAAAAGTATCTTTACCATTTTGCTTTGTAAATAATGTGGGAGCGATATTACCTCGAGTGAATCCATTTTTTAGAAGAAACTTACTAAGCCTCTCATACCACGCTCTAGGGGCCTGCCTTAAACCATATAATGCCTTCTTGAGCTTGTAAACATAATCATGAAACATCTCATGTTCGAATCCAGGAGGCTGTTTGACATAGACTTCCTCATTCAGCAGGCCATTTAGAAATGCGCTTTTTACGTCCATTTGATATAACTTGAATTTCTTGTAGCATGCATAGGCAAGAAGCATTCTGATTGATTCTAAACGAGCAACAGGGGCATATGTTTCATCAAAATCAATTCCTTCTTGTTGATTATAGCCTTGAGCCACGAGCCTTGCCTTATTTCGAGTGACGGTTCCAAACTCATCCACTTTGTTCTTGAACACCCATTTTGTTCCTATGATAGAAGCATCTTCTGGTGGCTTTACAAGTTCCCAAACATCACATCTCTCGAATTGGTTGAGTTCCTCTTGCATGGCCATGATCCAGTTTTCATCTTCTAATGCTTCCTTGATATTTTTGGGTTCTTCTTGAGCTAGAAAGGCAGCATAAGCAAAAAAGTTTGCCTTTCCTCTTCTTGTTGTGATTCCATCTGAGATATTTCCAATGACAAGTTCTGGAGGATGATTCTTTACTATCATTGTAGCCTTTGGTAGAGAATGTTGAGCAATTTCTTCGTGTGAAGTTATTCTGACCACTTCAGCTTGCTGACTTGAAGTTCCAGCTTGCTGTTTTCCATTCTCGGTAATGTTGTTGGCTTGCTGACTTCCAGTTTCAACAGTATTGTTGGCTTGATGATTTCCAGTAACTTGAGGTTGTATATTATCAGCTTCACCTGCAAATTCTTCCTCATCTCTTGGCAGAACATTGTTAGGTTCTGTAAATGTAACATCAATAGATTCTTCAACTATACGTTTATTTAAGTTATAAACTCTATATGCTCTACTAGTTAAAGAATAGCCAAGAAAAATAGCTTCATAAGACTTAGCATCGAATTTACCATCATTATCAATTGTCTTGAGCACAAAACACTTTAAGCCAAAGATTTTGAAGTAACTAATGTTTGGCTTCTTTTTCCTCAACAATTCATACGGAGTTTTGTTCAAAATAGGCTTGATTATGACTCTGTTCAACACATAGCATGCTGTATTCACTGCTTCTGCCCAAAAACTTCTAGGCAACTTGCTTTCTTGCAATAAAGTCCTTGCTGTTTCTTGTAGTGACCTGTTCTTCCTTTCTACCACTCCATTTTGTTGTGGCGTCCTTGGAGCAGAAAATTCATGTGTAATTCCTCTTTCTTCACAATAAGCAATGAAGTCTTTATGGAGAAATTCACCACCTCTATCACTCCTTATACCTACAAGTCTTGTATTCAACTTGTTCTCAAGTAATTTGATTAGCTTCTTAAACTCATCCAAAGCACAATCTTTAGTACGAAGAAATAATACCTATGTAAATCTAGAATAATCATCTACAATCACAAAACCATATTGTTTACCTCCAATACTCTTGTAAGCTTCTGGACCAAATAAGTTCAAATGCAGAAGCTCTAAGGGTTTAGAAGTAGATACCATTTTCTTTGATTTGTGAGTACTTCGAAGCTGTTTGCCCAATTGGCAAGCTGAACAGACTTCTGTCTTGACATACTTTAGCTTGGGCAGCCCTTTCACTAGTTTCTTGCTTGACAACTTTCTGAGCAAATCCATGTTTGCATGTCCCAATCTTCTATGCCAAATATATGGGTCATTATCTATTGCAGCCAAACAGCACGCTGTTTCCTGCATATCAAAGTCTAATACATATATATTTCCTTCCCTTCTAGCAACTAGGGGGATTTTATTAGTACCAATAGTAATAATAGTTTTATCAATGCCAAAATCAACATGATGTCCATCATCAAATAATTGAGTGACACTAAGCAAGTTATAAGTAAGACCTTTGACATATTGAACTTTATCGATTGAAATATTACTATTACCAATAGAACCGGTACCAAGGATTTGAAGAGTTTTTATATTCCCAATTGTCACTCTTCTACCCTTTTTCATTTTGAGATTCATAAACTGAGATTTGTTTCCACACATATGTCTTGTGCATCCACTGTCCAAGATCCATTGCTTTGACTTGACCTTAGCAGCAAGGCACATCTACAAAACAAACAAAAATAACTCAATGTTTTGGTACCCATATAGGTTTGGGTCCAGGTTGGTTAGTAGCAAGAATATATAAAGCATTTAAATCAGATTTCTTGATCCACATTTGGACCATTTTTGGGGACTGATCATTCTGTTGGTAAGCTGTTTGTCTTCTGCTATTTGCATTCTGGTATGCTGTTTGTCGCCTGACTGGTCCATTCTGGTAAGCTGTTTGTCGCCTGACTGGTCCATTTTGGTAAGCTGTTTTCACTTTATGATTTACTTGAACCAGACAATGTCTTTCCAGATGACCTTTTCCACCACATTTGTTGCATGTCTTCCAAGGTATAGCATAGTCATAGGGTATGCCATTCCTTCCATCATATTTGAGCACCTTATCTTTCTTGTTGAAGTTTAGACCAACACCTTCTCTGACTAAGGGGACATTTTCCTTCTTCATCATTGTCTTTAAAGTGTCTTCACCTTGAACAAAAGTTTCCATGCCCTTCTTGAGATCTTTAACTTCTGTTTCTAGGAGGGTGATCACTTCAGCTTGCTGTTTGATGAGTTCAGCTTGCTGAACTCTCTTTTCAGCAGGTTTTGAGGATTCGGCTTGACTAGATTCCTTCATCTTGTATGATTCCAATGCTTTAGCTTTAGTTTTAACATCAGACCTTAGCTCTTTGATTTCTTCAATCAAGGTCTTGTTTCTCTTTTCAAGTAGCTTGACATTAGCCTCTAAATGTCTGTTCTTAGTATTTAGTTCCTTGATCTCTGTAGCTTTACTGAATGAAGTTGAATCCCATTCTTCCATTTTTGGCAACAGATCTTTTACCATTTTGGATAAATAGGCATTCTTATCAGTCAGCTTGCTGATTTCAGCCTTTAGTGCCATGTGTTCTTCAATTGTAACGCTATTTTGTTCCTTCATGGTTAGTGAGTCTAACAATGTATCATCTGAAGACATATAATCATTAAAAGAGTTTACCTCACTCTGATCCTCTTCAGAATCAGTTTCAGCATACACTCCTTCTGAATTTCCTAGAATTGATTCATCTTCCATTCCAACAAGTGCTAAGTTCACCATCTCTTCACTTGAGTCATCACTGGAATCTTAATCATCATCACTCCAAGTCAGTAGAGCCTTTGATTTCTTCATGTCCTTGAAAACAGTAGGCTGTTTTGACTTTAGTTTGTAGCAGTTCCTTTTATAATGGCCTGGCTTGCCACATTCAAAACAAGTTTCCTCTTTAGAGTCTTTTGAGCCTTTCTTGTTGCTGTAGAAACCACCTCTTTCCCTTTTCATCATATTCTTCTTTTCTATCAGCCTCTTGATCTTCTTTGAAATAAGTGCAAGTTCCTCGTCAGAATCAGATTCACCATCAGAGTCAATTGGCTTGTTGTTTTTGGAATGGAGATCCATATTCTTCATCTTTTCTAGTTGGAGCTTTAACACTTGAACTTCCCACCTGATTTCCATTTATCTTGCTTTTAAATTGCTCTAGCTCAGCAAATACAGCCAAGTGATCCATAGTATCAATAAGTGGTGAGGATTCCAAGGCAGTAACTTTGGCTTCGTAGATAAATGGTACTGCACTCAATACCTTCATATTGATTTCGTCTTGTGGTATAGATTTCCCAAGCCTCTTTAGTGAATTTATAGTAACTTGAAACCGTGCTTGACTATCCTTGATAGTTTCACCTTCATTAAGCTTGAAGTTTCCAAAATCATTCATTAGCTTGCTAAGTTTCACCTTCTTTAGAGATTTCGAACCTTCATGATAAGTCTCCAAAGCATCCCACATTTCTTTTGCTGATTTGAGTGAAGATACTTTATCATATTCAGCCTGGTTCAAACCATTCATAAGAGAATTCCTTGCCTTTCCATTGTAGCCAAGTTTGATTAATTCATCCGGAGTGAGATCATCAACATCCCTTGGCTTGCCATCCTTATCAAGAAAGACATATGGACCTTTTTGCACAACTCTCAGAACTAATGGATCTCTGGATAAATGAGTTTCCATGCTGCTTTTCCACCAGTGGTAGTTGTGTGTGCCATGGAGAAGTGGAGGCCTAAAATCAGATTTTCCTTCGGGATAGTTTTCAGCCATTATGATCGAATACTTTCCTGTTACAGAATTGTTAGTATACCAATGCTCTGATACTAAATGAAAATGCACACCTAGAGGGGGGTGAATAGGTGTAAATGACTAACTATATTCAACTAAGTCCGATTTTAAAAATTACCAGAAACAGCTTACTGATTTCGTTTCATGCAGAGACAAATGGCAAGCTGATTGTAAACAGTAAGCTAAATGCAAGCAGTAAGTAAAGAACATAAAATAAAGAACACAGAGACTTTTAGCCAGGTTCGACCCCTAACCCCTATGGTCTACGTCCTGGTCCCTTAACTTGGTAAGAGAATATATTATTGATCACTGAAATAAACCAATTACAAGATACAACAATATATCTCCCTCAATACCCAGCTGTTGACAAATGGCGTGCTGAACTCCTGTTTCTGAATTTGCTCTTTAAGCTATACTTCCCAAGTATACTTCTCTAGCAACGATCACCAAACCCTAGTTCCCAAGCCAACTTGTCCAACAACTAAACCTTACAAATCGAACAATACAATCAATAGATGAATACAACTCAAACTATGAACTCTCTAAGATATAGCACGTATGAATATATTAAGAGCTCGAGAGAATCAAAATAATATAGCAATGAAAAACTAAGTTGTTTGAAATCTTGTGTGCTTGAAAGTTTTCTCTTAATTGTTTTTCAGTGAATGAACACAATAACAAGTTTATAAAGCTTCACACCAATGTTCAGAAAATCAATCACCAATTATTCGAACGATTCTGAAATCAATTTCTAACGTTCAATTGGTTAGAGATTTTACAAACGTTCTTGTGAACGTTAGACAGAAGGTTTGAAAGAAAGAGATCGATGAAAGCTTAACCCTTCTGATTTGTATAGATATAAAAACGCGTATAGGAGATTTGGAAGAAATAAATCTTTTAAATAAGGAAACTCCCATAAGTTTTATAAAATGATTTAAAGAAAGATATTTGAAAAGATTTGAGCTCTAGAATATATTGTATACGTATTATATAATAAAGATTCCTTACAATATATTTCCTGAAATAAATCCATGAGAAACAATCTTGATCTTTATCTTCAAGATTTCTGGCAGTTGCAAATGGCTTGCTGTTTGTGAACTGTCTGTGTGCAACTGGCTTGCCAAACTCTCTCTGATGTAGCACCAAATGGCTTGCTGTTTGTATATTCTGTGTAAACAATCAGTAGGCTTAATATACCCTACAAAACCAAGTTAGTACAAACATAACACGGTGTTTTATATCAAACTACAAGCAAATAGCTTGCTGAAAGTGATCATCAAAACCATAGGAGTATCACGTTACCCTTAGTAACGAATTCCTCCACCCAAGGGACGAATCCCCTACAGTTGGTAGTCTCCCCTCTTAGAGGCCAATCTGTTCCCCCCGCTGCTCATATCTCTACTACCGTGATTCCATCAAGCACGAACCCGATGTATGGGTTGCCCAATTATCCTCCATATCAGGCTGGACCGAGCGATCATGCCCTCCAGATACATGAACCATACCACCCGCCTTATATCGGGGGTTTAGGACCCTATCAAGGCCAGCAATACCAAGATTACTCCGGCCCGTATTCTGATGATTCATCCTCTGAAGATGAGGATGTACCCCTCAGGAGGCGTCGTCCATGTAAGGAACCTATTGGACAAACTCGCCGAAGAATCCATGATGGACCCCCCCTAACAGCTGCCGAAAAGATTAAGGCTCATGAGGCCAAGATTCAAAAACTGAGAGACGACATAGCAAGAGAGCAGCAGAGGCAAAATCAGAACCGACCCCCATCGACGACGGGAGGAGAAATTCCTTTTGTTGATTTGGAAGGAACCCCGAGGAGAGGGAGGAGGGCCGAGGTCCCTATAAGTGGAAATACAAGGGTCGAAACCCCCAGAGGCAATCCTAAAGACTTGATGCAACTTGGAGATCCTGATGATCCAACTCCTCCATTCACTGAGGAAGTGATGAATGCACGCATATCCCGGAAGTTTAAGATGCCTGCTATAAAGGCTTATGATGGAACGGGAGATCCCGCTAATCATGTAAGAACGTTCTCCAATGCATTACTACTGCAACCTGCTGGTGACGCTCTAAAGTGTAGGGCATTTCCCCAAACCCTAGCGGGCATGGCGCAACGTTGGTACAGTCGCTGAAAGGCATATGATGTAGCCTATTTGTATTTCGAGGATACAACTCAACTTAAACAAGATTGTAATAGTAAATAGTATATAGACTGTCACAAGGAATTTCAGATTGTATTATCTGTCAGAAGAAAAAGATCAAGGTCAATCTACAGACTTGAGGAATTGCTACATTGAAAGAAGCTCAGACATCTGATCAAGCCTCAGTGAAGTATTCGTTAAGAAGTGGATTCATTTAAAGTGATAAAGATTCAACAGTGACAGAGGCAGTATAGAAGAATTAAAGAGAGAGAGGAGAAAAGAAAAGGAACCATATTTTAAAGTCAATATATGAAAAACAGTCATTGCGGTTAGTCATTCATGAACCAGACAGTACATCGAGTGTCAACATTTAACAGTGGTTGTTCATCATTAACTTCAGTGGTTCAAGCTATCAAGTCTGGTACGTGAGAAAATCATTGTGCAAGCAACAGAAGGGTTAAATTATTTAATCACAAGGATTTTATTATCAAGTGGACTGGCTACGAGGAAAAAGAATTATCATAAAGAAATTCTAAGTGATATATTCTTAATGCTGAAACTCCGGTTAGAATTGTTGTATTTTTTGCTAAGCAAAAGGAGTCCGGTTCCAGATGCTCAGGTAACCGCAGCTTAGAGCTTAAGGATTTATTTATATTAATAAATATTTTATTTATTTAGAAAATTATATTTATAAATATCTAATATTATTAGATATTTATTTTTATAATTTCTGAATTAAAATAATTATTTATTAATTAAAGATTATAAGCTGTGCGGGTTAAAAAGCATTTCTACGGAGCCCGTCCCTAATAGGACAAAATAGGCCCCGGTTGATTGTAAATGGAATAGCAGGTCTCAGGTTTCTAAATGTTTTGATTTATTAAACAAACAATTCAAAGCCTATCAGAAAAGGAGTACCGAAGGTAGTACAAGCCTATCAGAAAGGTAGTACCGAAGGTAGTACAAGCACAACAGAAAGGTAGTACCGAAGGTAGTACAAGCACAACAGAAAGGTAGTACACGAAGGTAGTACAAGCACAACATAAAGGTAGTACCGAAGGTAGTACAAGCCTATCAGAAAGATAGTACCGAAGGTAGTACAAGCACAACAGAAAGGTAGTACCGAAGGTAATACAAGTTCAATCAGCAAAGGTAGTACCAAAGGTAGTACCGCCACTTTGAAAGGTAGTAGCCTTCTTGGCAAAGGTAGTACCGAAATTTGAAAGGTAGTTCGAGGCATAATTCACAACTGAATTGGCAGAAGGTTGTGTAGGCTTTGCATAAATATCAAGGCTGCTACCATAACAAACATACACGACAATATCATATCAAAACAAAGAACCCAGCAGCTTTTTCTCTCTCATTTTAAGCTCAAGAACACAAGGAGAAATAAATTCATAGAAAATCAAGTTCTCAATATTTGTAATATGTGATCCGATAGAACTTGATCATTTGTATCTCTTGTACTACTAGCGATTTTTTACTCCTAGCACTTATCTTGATTTTTATTAACAAATTTAGAAAAGTTCATGTCGAATTTTCTAATTTTTTTTATCATCTTGATAATTAATCTGTACTGAAATTGTAACACCCATCAAGTTAATATATTGTTATATGCAACTTGAAATTTGTTTCAATTTATTCCGCACAAATTTGTCTAAACTAAATTTTATTTAACGGACAAATTTCGATAAATTGGTATAGATTGTATTCAACCCCCCTTCTACAATCTTACCGGACCTAACAATTGGCATCAGAGCCTATTGATTGATACACAAATCAAGATCCTATTTTTATTCAATCAAAAATTTATCTTGAATTTTTAATTCACTTAAAAATTCATCATGTCTTCAAAAGCCATTGTTAAGATTCCCATATTTAATAATGATAATTATAATATGTGGAAAAATAAAATGGAGTTGTTTCTTGATGTTACAAATCCAAGATTTTTGTCGGTTTTGAAAAATGGACCAATAATTCCTATGCAACATGATGCTGAATCGGTTACAAATGGAGTTGTTACAATACCTGCTAAATCCTATCCAAAGGACCCTAAGAACTTTTCTCCTGAGGAAAAAGAGGAAGCTGGATTGGACAAAAATTTGAGACTCATTCTAATAGATTTCCTGGATGCTGTAATGTATAGCCATGTGATGAATTGTAAAACTGCTAAGCACATATGGGAAACTATTGAGACTATTAATGAAGGAACTGATGAAGTCAGGGAAAATAGACTTCAAATTTTGACCTCTGAATATGAACACTTTAGAGCTGGCCCCAATGAAGGCATTCAGGAAGTGTTCGAAAGGTATAACAAAATAATCAACAACTTGCAAGTTCATGGCAAGCAGTATACACAGAAAGAGATCAACATGGAGTTTTTGCTGACTATGCCTACTCACTTAGAGCATAGAATAACTGCCATCAGAGAATCTAGAGATCTAAATAAAATTGCTCTTGAAAGGCTGTTTGGTGTTCTGAAAACGTATGAATTGGAACAAGTACAGCAGAAGGAGTTCTTTGGCAAATGCAGAGTGGCAAGCTCTTCTACAGCTCTAGTAGCTGAGGTTCCTAAGGAAGTGGAAGTTAAAGTTATTCAACCTAATAGCTTCAACAAGGAACAAACTGAAGTGGAACATGGCCAGACACCAGCCACTCAGGATGGTGGAGAATTTTATTCACTAGAAGAGCTGGATCAATTAGAAGATGAATCTATGGCGATGATGGTGAGACAATTCAGTAACTTCAGATTCAAAAAAAATCCCAAGTTCAGGTTCAAGTCGAATAACAGATTCCAGAGAGGAGGTTCTTCATCCTCTAGTAACAGGGGAGGATACAAAACTTGAACTGTTGACAGAAGCAAGATTCATTGCTTTAACTGTAATGAATTGGGACACTTTGCTACTGAGTGTCAGAAACCCAAGCAAGCACAGAAAAAAGATTATGCTTCTGAAAAGAAGAAGACTGGAAGAGCTTATGTAGCTACTGGCAAAAGCTGGGATGACACAGATAGTGAAGATGAAGAATATGGAAACTTTGCGCTGGTGGCAAATGTTGATACATCAACTTATTACACCACACCGGTAATTCTTACTGACGCTGAGTTAATTCAAAGCTTACGTAATTGCTTGACTAATGCACAAAATGGATACGAAAGAATAAGTCTTGTAAACACTAAACTTGAAACTGAAGTGTTAGAATTAAAAAAGGTGCATGTTAATCAAGATCAGCATATAGAAGAAATAGCATGACTTAACTTCAAAGAAAAGTCGCTTGGAGAATACATGTTAAAACAAGTTGCTAGGATTGCTGAACAAGAAACCAGGATTACAGAACTTAAAACACAGATTAGAGCGTGTTATAATTCTGTTAAAGTTTCTAAAGAGTTTTTCAACAAACAAGCTGTAGAACGAACTGTAGGAATAGGGTTTGGTTACAAAGAAGCTGTTGGTTCTTTGGGCAACCATTCTGCTAATCCTATTCCTGCTAAAGAAAGAGGTATACCACACGTACTCAAGAATGTTGAAAATTCCATGTTTAAAAAGTCTGTTGCTGAACCACCAAATATGCTTTCCATTTTGATTCAGGAAGAAATGAGAAATGAGGACAGTGCTAACGGCATAGTCCTTAATAATGTCAAATCTGTTAAGGAACAAGTTAAGGTTGTTGAATTAACTAGTTCTTCAAAAATTGGGTTAAGTGATAACAAGTCGAAAAAGAACAATAACAAGTCTGACATGCATACCATGCCTATTATTGATTCTTCTCATAAAGCATGTGGTGTTGTCAATTGTATGTCTTGTGCTTTTAATGTCATGTCTGCTTACTTTAATGGTAATCATGCATGTGCTAATAAGACTGCTCCTCGACAACACATGAACAGAAATAAAAATGTTAGATCAAAGACTGCTAGTCCTCCTCATGTTAGGAGAGAGACATTTGTACCTAAGCCTAAACAAAGTTCTACTAAGGCTGCTTACAAGGTCAAATGTCCAGTCAATGAAACAAGTGTTATTGCTGCTAAAGAAACTTGGATACCCAGAATAAAACAAAAGATTGTCAAATCTGTTTATAGGGTAAAATGTTTGTTGAATAAGGGTGAAATTGGTGTTAAGGTAAAAAATGTTGTTTTGCCTGACAAAGGCCAATTCCTTAAGTATTCTGGACCCAATCAAATTTTGGTTCTAAAGAAGGTTTAATCTATTTGTCATTGCAGGGTGTTGAACAGGTTGAACGAGTAACCTGGATCTTGGACAGTGGATGTTCAAGGCATATGACTGATGACAGAACCCTGCTGACAAATGTGGTGGAGAAGGTCGGCCCAGTAGTTACCTTTGGAGATAACAGCAAAGGTAGAACTGATGGATATGGCAGACTTGAAGCTGGAAATGTTATCATTGATGAAGTTTCTTTTATGAAAGGACTTGAGCACAATTTGCTCAGTGTCAGTCAATTCTGTGACAAAGGATATGAAGTTCATTTCAACAAGAAGAATTGTCTAATTTCACACAAGAGACACGAAAAGCCACAACTGATAGGAATTAGAAAAGGCAATCTGTACGTAGCCAATATGAACTCAGGAAGCACTGAATAAATTACTTGCTTCTACACTAAAGCATCTAATGACGAGAGTTGGCTATGGCACAAGAAACTTTCTCATCTAAATTTTAAGACAATGAATTCTCTAGTTAAAAGATAGTTGGTGAGAGGTTTGCCTTCAATGGAATTCACTCAAGAAGGACTTTGTGATGCATGTCAAAAAGGCAAGCTAAAAAGGGCAACTCACAGGAGCATTGACACATCTTCAATAACTGAACCATTACAATTACTTCATATGGATTTGTTTGGTCCAGTTAATGTGATTTCCATGTCAAGGAAGAGATATGCTCTAGTGATCGTTGATGATTTTTCAAAATACACATGGGTCCTATTTTTGAATTCTAAAGATGAGACTCCACAACTGGTGATTGATCACATCAAGCTAATTGAGCTGGATTCTACGTATCCAGTGAGAGCTATAAGGTCAGACAATGGAACTGAATTCAAGAATGCAGTTCTAAATGATTTCTGCACTGAGAAGGGTATAACCAGACAATACTCAGCTCCAAGAACTCCTCAGCAAAATGGGGTAGTGGAAAGAAAGAATAGAACCTTGATTGAAGCTGCACGTACTATGTTAAGTGAATCAAGGCTTCCATTGTACTTTTGGGCTGAAGCTGTCAACACTGCTTGCTATACCCAGAATCGAACTCTTATCAACAAAGACTTGATGAAGACACCATATGAAGCTATGACTGAAAAGAAACCAACACTCAAATACTTTCATGTATTTCGAGCAAAATGCTTTGTGCTTAAAGAATGAGATGATCAAGGTGGAAAATTCGATGCCAAAGCACATGAAGCAATCTTTATTGGTTATACAAGAAGAGCTTACAGGGTGTACGTGATTGATCAACAAAAAATGAGTGAAAGTGTCAATATAACATTTGATGACACTAAACTCCCTAGTATCCAAACTGAGGATTCATCTGAAAAGCTATCTTTTGATGATATGACAGATCCAGACTCAGATTATGACAATCCACCTGATGTTTTTGCTGATGCTAATGACAACAATGATAATGGTGATGATGATAATCAGGGTAATGGTGGTGAAAACAATGATAATAATGTAGATACACCTGACACTCCTGAACATTCATCCAGTCAACCTGGCAACAACTCAGGGGGAGATAATGAAGGATCAACTAGTCATACTCAACATCACAATGAAGAACAAGGCGAATCATCAAGATTAAATCTTCCAAGACAAACAGTTTGGAATAGAGCTCATCCTTTTGAGCTGATTATTGGTGATCCAGATGTTGGAGTCAAAACTAGAAGTGCTACTCAAAATCAATATAACTATTCAGGGTTTCTATCTGAAATGGAACCTAAGAAAACTGATGAAGCTCTTTCTGATCCTGATTGGGTGATTGCTATGCAAGATGAACTCAATCAATTTAAACAACAAGAAGTATGGAAGCTGGTACCCAGACCTACAAACAGAACTGTGGTTGGCACTAGGTGGGTATTCAGAAACAAACTTGATGAAGATGGCACAGTAACGAGAAATAAAGCAAGACTGGTAGCAAAGGGTTATTCACAAGCTGAAGGCATTGATTATGATGAGACCTATGCTCCAGTGGCAAGACTTGAGGCTATCAGAATATTCTTGGCATTCGCAGCATTCTCAAACTTTAAGGTTTATCAAATGGATGTCAAGAGTGCTTTTCTGAATGGTAAGCTAGATGAAGAGGTATATGTAGAACAGCCCCCTGGCTTTGAAGATCCAGAATTCATGGACTATGTCTACTTTCTCTTCAAGGCTATTTATGGTCTTAAGCAAGCTCCAAGGAAATGGTATGACACTCTCTCTGAATTTTTACTTGAAAATGGTTTTGTTAGAGGTGTCATAGACAAAACTCTCTTTACAAAGAAACATAAGAATGATACAATATTAGTCCAAATCTATGTGGATGACATAATATTCGGGTCTACTAATGATCTTCTTTGCAAGAAATTTGCTAAGTTAATGAAGGGTAAGTTTGAAATGAGCATGATGGGTGAGCTGAAGTTCTTTCTTGGATTGTCTTGGATTGCAAGTAAGTCAAAGGACAGATGGAATATTTATCTGTCAATCCAAGTATGTCAGAGAGCTCCTCAAGAAATATCAAATGAAGGACTCGTCTTCAGCAAGGACTCCATCATCTACAGCTGTTAAATTTGGAGCATGTGAAAATTCTGCTAAGGTAGATATCACAAGCTACAGAGGTAAGATAGGCTCATTACTTTACCTTACTACAAGTAGACCTGATATTATGTATTCTACGTGCTTGTGTGTAAGGTTCCAAGCGGATCCTAGAGATGTGCATCTCATTGCTGTGAAACGAATCTTGAGATATCTTAAGGGTACGCCTAACTTAGGCATCTGGTACCCTAAAGATTCTGGTTTGAATCTTGTTGGATATACAGACTCAGATTATGCAGGAAGTGTTGTAGATAGAAAAAGCACCTCTGGGAGTTGTCAATTCCTAGGTGGTAGGCTGGTTTCCTGGTACAGCAAGAAACAACAAACAGTTTCCAACTCAACAGCCGAAGCTGAATACATAGCTGCTGGAAGCTGTTGTGCACAGATCTTGTGGATTAGGAATCAGTTAAGAGATTATGGCTTTGTACTTGACATGATTCCTATCCTGTGTGACAATACAAGTGCCATAGCAATCTCCAACAATCCTGTGCAGCATACGAGGACCAAGCATATAGACATCAGGTATCATTTTATTCGAGAGCATGTCATGAATGGTACCGTGGAGTTACATTTTGTACCCACGGAAGAACAAACATCAGATATTTTTACTAAGTCTCTTGACGAATCCACATTCACCAGAATTGTTGGTGAATTGGGTATGTTAAATAGTCCTAGTAATTAAACTAGTTAATATCTGAGGTTTACTCTTTAATAATTTATTAGTGATTACTTTCTTAATATTTGTTATTAAAATCACTTGTATAATTATTTTATCAACTTATCTTCTTGCTTGTTAATTCTCAAATCATTGTCATTATCTTCTTAATATATTCCTACTTACTTCTTTTAATTTTAGAATATTTTAATTTTCTCTAAATATATTTTTCTCAAATTTTACAAGTTGAAATTAGTGAGAAATCTATTTTTGTTGAAAATTACTTTTGAATATTTGTGTTGATTTAATAAGTCATATTTTCTCTTTAAATGATTTTCTATAAGAAAGTTATTTTATTAAGAAAATATATAGATTTATTAATTTACTACAAATATTTAAGTAAATAGTTAATAGTTTATTAAATATTTTGTAGTGTTTGTCCTTTTGTTATTAATGTTTTATTTCCGTCTAAAGGATAGCCTATGGTAATTTTGTGTAAATTAAAAGTTTTGTAAATTATTTTTTTATTTCTAATATTCTGTAAATATTATTAATACAATTATTTTTTAATATAAAAAAAATAGTATTTTTTTCTTTTGTTTTTGTTTATATTTTATATTATTATTATTATGTATATTATTTCTTATTTTTGTATATTATTTTTCATGTGTATATAGATAGTTTGTATAGTTTTTACAGTTTAGTTACTATACTTTCAAAACTTACAAACAGGTCCCTGTACTTGGTTATTTTAATGTTCTTCTGTTTAACACACACATGACCTGCAATTTTCATTCTAATTCTTTGTTGTGTTGTTGTTGACAGACTTTCTTATATAGGACCATTGTTGATATCAAATTGGTATATGTCAATTCAATTGTTTGGGAACTAGCGTTTGATTTTCAGGATCTAATAATTGGAAGACAAGACCTATCAATTGCTAACAATTTCTAATAGTTGGTATCTATCTTACACGACCTAAAACATGATAAGATAGTTTTGTTTGTATTGGTTTGAACATTAACTTACATTAATTCGATTAATACTTATTAACTGAATTTTTGCTTATGTTTTTGTTTAGTAAAACCGGCTCAAGATCTATATCTTTCCTAACTCAAAATTTCTTTCTACAGCTGTGATTGCTTACATTGTAAATCTTTTGAAATCACAATTGTATATCATTCTATCTCTATTGCTCATATTCTGTGATGCAGGTTCATCTAAATGGAGTTTTGCTTTCTCACTTGATTAGTCATGAGGTTGTAAACCCAACAACTTTTATCCCAGACTACAGTCAAATTCAAACACATTCTATCTTACACCCTAAAAGGAAGTAGCCTATCAGACTAGAGGTCACCAGGGAGTAACTGCACTTGATGCAGCAAATAAGGATGTGTGGGATATTCAGTTGGAGAGTCACTACCTTATACACTAACCAAAATATTTCATATGCACAAAGTGAGAATGCACACACTAAGGATGAATTGACGGAAACCTATAATCCAACCAT
Organism: Kitagawia praeruptora; assembly: GCA_037693485.1. Taxonomy (NCBI): domain Eukaryota; kingdom Viridiplantae; phylum Streptophyta; class Magnoliopsida; order Apiales; family Apiaceae; genus Kitagawia; species Kitagawia praeruptora. Next base: position 135,051,936 of record CM075351.1, on the reverse strand, counting down.
TTTACGGTTAGGATTATAAGTTAAAGATTCTTTAATGAACTAAGTGTCTTCACAGACATTAGAAGGAAATCTTGATCTCAATGCTAAATTTCTAGATCATTGTTTACCTTCTTAGAATTCAAATCTGAAAACCCTAAAAAGGGAAAATTAGCAACTTGTAGATTATGACTCAGATTCGTCTGACGAGTCCAACGAGGATTTGGGATTTGCGAACTCCCATTGCACCACCACTGACCTCTCTTGAAGGGGCTAGGGTGATTTTTCCTTGCAGGTACACTAAAGGATGTTGGAGCTATGAGTGATGAGTGATACACTAGTGAGTAAGAGTGTAAACACAGAGAGATGTGAGACACTCAACACAAATGAGTGGAGAGAAGAGTAAAACACTTGTGAGGTACACTAAACACTATCACACACTCACAGTGAGGAAGAAAATGAAACTTCCTTTCTAACAAAGAACTCTATATTTGGTACAACTACTTTGTCAACTAGTTGATTGGAGGATTCCTCAACTAAGGGGGAGAAGTAAAGGGGTACAAGAAAAAGGAGAGTAGGTTAGAAAGGGGGAGCATTTACAGACTGTGCTTAGGAGGAGAAGCAAGTCAAGTTACTAAGGGGGAGATTTAGATGGAAAAGTAAGGGGACTTTCAGTTAAGAAAATGGAGATATAAGGAGAAGCTTACATCACAATATTATTCTATTAATCTTTCAATGTACTATGTATAAAGGCTAAGTGAAGGAGTAGTAGATTTCCTAGAAGCTTTAGAAATGGTATTGATTCACCATTTTCTACATAGTAGGAACAGTTGTTTTTCTTTAGTGAGAAAAGATGAGTTATCAAGAACTGCTGATAAACACCAATGTAAGATGTGAAGGATTATCAGGCAGAGATATGAAGAATCAGAAATGAAGATGAGTTATCTATTGAAGATCAGTTCAGTGCTAGAGGAACAATCATCTATCATTTCATCAACTGAGGATTCTGGAATTGTTATACTTAAACCAGAGAAATTTTTTTTTTGTATTATTTACTAAGTTCTTTAATGCTTTATCCTTTTCTTGTTTAAGTGAGTTAGTTGAGTTATCCTCTAGGTATTTGCTTGTTATTGTCTAACAAACAAATAAGGGAAGATTGAAAGGCATATGATGTAGCCTATTTGTATTTCGAGGATACAACTCAACTTAAACAAGATTGTAATAGTAAATAGTATATAGACTGTCACAAGGAATTTCAGATTGTATTATCTGTCAGAAGAAAAAGATCAAGGTCAATCTACAGACTTGAGGAATTGCTACATTGAAAGAAGCTCAGACATCTGATCAAGCCTCAGTGAAGTATTCGTTAAGAAGTGGATTCATTTAAAGTGATAAAGATTCAACAGTGACAGAGGCAGTATAGAAGAATTAAAGAGAGAGAGGAGAAAAGAAAAGGAACCATATTTTAAAGTCAATATATGAAAAACAGTCATTGCGGTTAGTCATTCATGAACCAGACAGTACATCGAGTGTCAACATTTAACAGTGGTTGTTCATCATTAACTTCAGTGGTTCAAGCTATCAAGACTGGTACGTGAGAAAATCATTGTGCAAGCAACAGAAGGGTTAAATTATTTAATCACAAGGATTTTATTATCAAGTGGACTGGCTACGAGGAAAAAGAATTATCATAAAGAAATTCTAAGTGATATATTCTTAATGCTGAAACTCCGGTTAGAATTGTTGTATTTTTTGCTAAGCAAAAGGAGTCCGGTTCCAGATGCTCAGGTAACCGCAGCTTAGAGCTTAAGGATTTATTTATATTAATAAATATTTTATTTATTTAGAAAATTATATTTATAAATATCTAATATTATTAGATATTTATTTTTATAATTTCTGAATTAAAATAATTATTTATTAATTAAAGATTATAAGCTGTGCGGGTTAAAAAGCATTTCTACGGAGCCCGTCCCTAATAGGACAAAATAGGCCCCGGTTGATTGTAAATGGAATAGCAGGTCAAAGAATTCTAAATGTTTTGATTTATTAAACAAACAATTCAAAGCCTATCAGAAAAGGAGTACCGAAGGTAGTACAAGCCTATCAGAAAGGTAGTACCGAAGGTAGTACAAGCACAACAGAAAGGTAGTACCGAAGGTAGTACAAGCACAACAAAAAGGTAGTACCGAAGGTAGTACAAGCCTATCAGAAAGATAGTACCGAAGGTAGTACAAGCACAACATAAAGGTAGTACCGAAGGTAATACAAGTTCAATCAGCAAAGGTAGTACCAAAGGTAGTACCGCCACTTTGGAAGGTAGTAGCCTTCTTGGCAAAGGTAGTACCGAAATTTGAAAGGTAGTTTCAAAGGTAGTTCGAGGCATAATTCACAACTGAATTGGCAGAAGGTTGTGTAAGCTTTGCATAAATATCAAGGCTGCTACCACAACAAACATACACGACAATATCATATCAAAACAAAGAACCCAACAGCTTTTTCTCTCTCATTTTAAGCTCAAGAACACAAGAAGAAATAAATTCATAGAAAATCAAGTTCTCAATATTTGTAATATCTGATCCGATAGAACTTGATCATTTGTATCTCTTGTACTACTAGCGAGTTTTTACTCCTAGCACTTATCTTGATTTTTATTAACAAATTTAGAAAAGTTCATGTCGAATTTTCTAATTTGTTTTATCATCTTGATAATTAATCTGTACTGAAATTGTAACACCCATCAAGTTAATATATTGTTATATTCAACTTGAAATTTGTTTCAATTTATTCCGCACAAATTTGTCTAAACTAAATTTTATTTAACGGACAAATTTCGATAAATTGGTATAGATTGTATTCAACCCCCCCTTCTACAATCTTACCAGACCTAACAGTCGCCTACCGCCAAATTCCATCGCCTCTTTCAAAGAGCTGAGCACCGCTTTCGTTAGCCAATTCATTGGTGGGAGGATTCATGAAAAGGATTCTACGTCCCTCATGACTGTGGTTCAAGGGAAGAATGAGAATCTTAGAGATTACCTCAAACGGTTTACTAAGGAGACTCTCAACATTACTGATTTGGAGAATAAAGTGGCCATAGTAGCCCTGCAGAATGGAACTTCAAATGTTTATTTCAAGATGTCATTGGCCAAGCATCCCCCTGAGAACATGACTGAGCTTCAACAAAGGGCGAGTAAGTACATCAAAGCTGAGGATAGTCTAAAGAAAGAATCAGTAACGGGAAACGCCGGGAATGGTGACAGTTCTAGGAAGAGAAAGACAGAAGAAGAATATGATGTGAGAGATAAGTACCCGCGCACGGGCAGAGATTCTGATTCAGCCCCTAAAAAGGGTAGTCCAGGGCAAAGGTTTACAGATTTTGCAAGGTTGAACGCCCCAAAAAGCCAAATCCTGATGGACATAGAGAAGGATGGAGATGTAAGATGGCCGAAGTCACTAAGAACAGATCCTGAGAAGAGAGATAAGAACCAATACTGTCGATTCCACAAAGACGTAGGGCACGATACCAACGATTGTTGGCAATTGAAAAATGAAATTGAGTTTTTGATCCGCAGAGGAAAGTTAAATAAATTCTGCAAAGATGGAGATCGAGGAAACCTGAGATGGGATTACGATAGGAAGGATGAAGATCGTAACCGTAATCCACCGCCCCGGGGGCCAGTGATAAACATGATTTTTGGTGGTCCAACAGCGGCTGGAACTAGCAGAAATTCTAGAAAAGCATATGCACGAGAGGTAATGCACATTGTTGGTGAAGCACCGAAGCATGCGAAGACGGAAGTCTCGATTGGATTCGATGATTCGGACCTTGAAGGGGTGAAGTTCCCCCATGATGATCCGCTGGTGATTTCACCGATAATAGGCAACTCCCAAGTGAAGAGAGTCTTGATAGACAATGGAGCTTCAGTGGACATTCTGTTCCATGAGGCCTTTTTGAAAATGGGGTATACTGAGTCACAGTTGACACCATCGAGTATGCCCATATACGGGTTCAATGGTATAGAGTCGAAAGTCGAAGGAACAATCCAACTACCTATGACTATAGGACAGGAGCCACGAGAGGCCACTCAGATGTTAAATTTCTTAATCATCAATGCTACTTCCACCTACAACGCTTTCCTAGGCAGGACGGGACTTCATGCATTCAAGGCGGTTGCCTCTACCTACCACTTGAAAATTAAGTTCCCAACCAAAAATGGTGTAGGGGAAGAAAAAGGAGATCAAAAGATGGCACGAAGTTGTTATGTTGCCTCGTAAGGCCTGATGGAGTAGGGGGGCAAGTCCTTCCAATTGTAGACATGGATCTCTGTAGTGGTAAGAAACATCAAGAATGCCAAGTAGAGGACATCACACAGAAGCCTCGAACAGCCATTGAGGCTAAGGCATTGACTGACTTCATGTTTGAAGGTTCCCTTGACAACCAAGAAGTCGGGGGGCAGGAAGTAGTACACCAAACAGGAAGGGAACTTCAGAATAAGAATAAGGAAACCAGAAGGAATGGTGGGTGCTCTATTTTGAAGGAGCATTAAAACAAAATCAAGGGGTGCAGGCCTAGTCCTGCAAAGCCTCGATGGGCTCAAGTTATCCTTGTAGGACTATTTATCTAATAGAAGTAGAAATAAGGTTCATTGAAACCATATCAGAGTTTACAAACTCCGAGTAGGAAGTAGAGTATCTATGTAAGGGTTGATCCCTATTTATTGACATTTGTTTGTTAATCTTATTAATGAAGTTTGTTTCTTGCTTTCAAATGAGTTATTCTTTTTGTTTTGTTATTATAGACATGTAAAGCAAATGATGTACCAAAGCACGGGAGTGTGTGAGCCATAAGGCCAAGTACTAAGAGAACTCTAAAGAGCATAGCAAATAAACTCTAAGATAAAGCCCCGAAGGATTAGTTCGATACATAAATAAGCCGCGAAGGGTATAATCTAAAGCTAAGATAAAGCCCCCGAAGGGGAGTCCGATGCAAACATAAGTAGACATAAGCCACAAGGGGCAAATAGCTAAGATAAAACTAAGATTGGCCTACTCCTCGACCTCCTGATCATCTGCCTGAATCCTGTGATCCTGAGTCTCTTCATTCTCCCCGACAACGTCCATAGGGTTCTCAATCTGGACTCCAGAAGAGGAAGCACCCGCAACTGGTAAAGGACATTTGAAGTCCACGGTCGGGTCAAACAATCCCGGATGCTGAGCAATAACAGAGCTAAGGGCCTGATTCCACCCCTTGGCAAAAACCCCGGGATGGACTTGATCATCGTGATCATCAATAAAGGCTAGGAAGTCTTCGAATTCCATGTAGTCGTCAATAGCCCTAGCTCGATCCATCACGAGCTTCTGGTTCTCCGCCCTAAGCTCAGAAAGGCTCTTCTCCGCAATAAGAATGCACTCCTCCAACACTCTCTTCTCTTTGATAAGGCGTTTGTTTTCCTTCTTGACCGTTTGCTCAGAGTCCCGAAGTTCTTTAGACTGATGGATGATTGACTGAAAGTAAGCATTGGCCTAAAAAGAGAAAAAAAAAAAGTCAGAATGATGACAAGATGATGGCAAAAATAGAATTAAAGCGGGGATAAAGAAAAACCAACCATGAATATGGCGTGGGCACCTTGTGCCTCGGTCTCATCAATCATATTTTTCCGAAGAACTATGTTCACCTTATCAGCAATTGGAATTCCGTGCTTTGACCACTCTGCTGCCAAACTGTTATCACCCCCAATAGAATCATGAACGCAAATGCCCCATCCGGGCTTGAATGCAGCCGTGGGCGAACTCTCGGGCCCTCGCCTTCTCTTGTCGGTATTGAGGCTATGAGTCAGGAAACTGGGTACCAGGGGCTCAGTAGGATTAGCTTCCTTGTTCAACCTCAGGGTTGACCTCCGGGTGACCTCATCCGGACCCCCAACTCCAACTCCGCATCGATGATCGCTGCAGCTGAAAAAGCATAGAACAACACAAAAATCGAGCTAAGAACGAATACATTTCTAATAAAGACCAAAGTATTCAGTGAAAACTACCCTCTTCACTGATTGAACTAAGTTCGACTTCCCGGAGGATAGATTCTTTGATTATAGCTATGTAATGAGTATGCCCGTTATCTTTACAAAGTTCATCCCGTTGCGAAATTTCACTCGGGAGAAGCATCTTATCGAATTTCCCCGGATCCTTTACTTTGCAAAACTGAGACTTGAAATATTTGCCCCAATCTCCACCTCTCCAACAAACAATTACAAATTTCCTCCGCCAGTTAGGATTCTTTTCCGGAGTGGAAAGGAAATCAAAGATTTGAGGAACACCAGGACGGTGCTGGATATGAACCCAACCTGGTTGGGTATTCGCACTATTTCGAACTAGAAATATACTCCTAAACAAAAGGACACTAAGGGGGTACCCTTTTTGAAGACATAATGCCATGAAAAAAATAATTGCCTTCCAAGAGTTGAGGGGTAGCTGACAAGGATTAATTCTAATTTCGGCTAGCAAACAAATTATAAAGTCATGTATGGGAAACCTAAGACCCGATTTAATGGCATCTCCATAAACAAACAAATCTTCTGGACTCCAGTTACACGTTCTATCACCCGGTTCAGGAAGAACAATCTCGAAAAGAGATTTGATATCGTGTTTATTAGCTAATTTACTAGCATCTAATGCGGTTATGCAAGAAGGATAAAGATAAAAATCTAATTGTGAATTATTTGGGAAAGCATCTCTTAACTCCTCTAGCAATTCAGGAATTTAGTAAACCCTACGCTCTAAAACAAGAGTAGGAGAAGGTTTACCTCTTTCGAGAGATCTAGCAGCAATCTTTGAAGCCACATCTTTAGAACCACCAGCCATCTTGAACTTTTTGGATTGAATGACAAAAAAATGGATGAACTAGGTGAAGAACAACTCAAATTCTTCAAGCAAAACCTCCTTTGATCTTCAAATCTTTGAAAGTTTCAAGTGTTTAAGAAATAAACACTTGAAAAACTCAAGAACACTTCAAGTTTCTAAAACTATCTAAAAATTTGAGAGAGAATTTGAGAATTTTAAAATTCTAGCAGGTCACATCTACTACTCTTATACAGGAAGCCTAGCAGGTCACTTTAACCTTCTATAGAAGGTTGCAGGTCAAAATTTGGGGGGAGTTTCTAATTTTAAAATTTTTGAAATTGCTCCATAATTATGTCGGAAAAAAGGAGAGGGAAGTTTCAAAATTTGGAATTTCGAAAGTAGGCTCCAAACATTTTCGATTCGAATTTCTGTACGAAAAATAAATTTTCGAATGGCTCAAAATCCGAATGAAATTGCCGAGCCGGAACATAAAAATGGGGTGGCCCCACTTGAAATTTTCAATCGGAAAATTTTAAAAAAAAATGGAAAAGCCGAATGAATAAAGGCCGAATGGAATTGCCGACTGGGAGCATAAAAATGGAAAAGCCGAACAAAAACGGTGAGTGGGAGACAAAAAAGGTAAAAACCGAATGAATGAATGGCCGAATGGAATTGTTGATAGGAGAAGGAAATCTGGCGAGGCAGGTTTTCATTCGGAAATTTAAAAAAAAAAATCCGAACGAAATTGCTGACTGGGAACTTCAAAATGGGTTGGCCCCACTTTAAATCTTCATTCAGAAATTTAAAAAAAAATGAAAAATCCGAACGGAATTACCGACTGGAATGGTTTTAAGGCTGAATGGCAAAACTGCCACTTGGTACCTCATGTTATGCTAAGTTGATGGAAAGGCCCCTGTACTTTACAACTTGACAGAAAAGTTTTTCAACTTCCCTCAGTACTTTCTATCTTCCTTTTCTTTCCTGTTTTCTCCTTCTGATACAATTCGCTTTCACCTTCAACAATCATAGCTTTCTCTACGACCATTGCATAATTCTCCAACTGAAACACTGCCACCTTACTACGTATCCATGGCTTTAAACCTTGTTGAAATCTCTTAGCTTTCTTCGCCTCAGTATTTACATATTCAGGAACAAACCTTGCTAACTCTGTAAATTTTGCCTCATATTCCGCCACGCTCATATTCTCCTGCTTTAACTCTAGAAACTGAATCTCCAGCTTATCTTGCATATACCTTGGAAGATACTTCTCCAGAAATAATTCTGTGAAACGATGCCATGTAATTACCACCAATAGTTTTCTTCAGCTTTCAAGTAATAGCTCGCATATTCCGTCTTCTTATCTTCTCCTACCCTTACCAAAGCAAAAATTTTCTCCATCTCATTTAGCCATCCCCTAGCTTCTATTGGGTAAGCATTACCTTTAAACTCTGGAGGGCGCACAGCTTGAAAAGCTTTAAATGTCACAATTGGTTGAGCGGGTCGTTGAGCTAGTGCGGCTGTTTGTTGTTGAAGAAGTTGAAGAATTTGAGTCATAGTCGGGTCAACTGGATTTTGATTGCCAGTGTTATGGTTTTCGGGATTTGCAGTAGGTGTTTTCTTCTTTGGAGGCATGATTCTAATAAGAAAACAAGTAGTTATTAAACAACAGGCTAATATGTATAGAAATAGGGTTTACAAATCCTGAAATTTGGAGTCGTCTGTGATCACAAAAGTTAAAACGGTGTAAAGGAACAAAGAAGCATATGTATTATCGTAAACAAGAAATTTTAACAGGAAATATTCAGACAACTCAGAAATATAATAAAAGATGCGTAAATAACAAGGAAATTAAAGGACATGGTACCAACAAGGTTAATAATATAACATAACAGTTTTAGAGTTCAAGGTACACCGTTAACAATCCAACCACTAAAAGATAATTGCTGAAAATAATTCCTTTCATCAACATGTAAAAGCGTCTCTGCGTGGACTGGTACAAATACTGGTGATAGTGTAATAAACCGGAAAATGTTGCTCACTAACTCCTCAGGTTTACTCTAGGTCAAACTCAAGTAATTACGTGTCGGGAAAATGGGTGAGTCTACAGAAGCATCCACCACCGGTGATAATGATAAAGCGCAAAAAGAAGGTACTAAAGCGATAGAAAAATATCTTAAACCTATCACCTACTGTCCTAATGAAAACCTAAACCTATCGCTCCTATCCTATGTCTATAAGGGTTAAGATCATATCCTACACCTATATAATACCTATATAAAATCATTTCTTTGATAATCAAGAAAATAATCATTTCAACAAATATATGTTACATAGCCAGGTACTGACTTCCCACTTGGACCGCTTGCATAGTGAGCCCACTTCTTAAAATTGTTAAAATATTTGTTTAAAAAATATATATGTTATATATATGTATATATATGTATATATATATATATATATATATATATATATATAGGATATATAAAAAATAAAAAATTACATATATAATATTTCGTGTACTTTCGTGTACTTTCGTGTACCCAAAATGAAAATCCAAAACCGACACTAAATCATTTCGTGTTTTCGTGTTCGTGTACTTTCGTGTTTCGTGTACTAAAATTCAAAACCCAAACCCGTAATTTTCGTGTCGTTTCGTGTCGTGTTCACGTGTCACGTGTCAGATTGCCGGGTCTACCAAAACCTGACAGCTCTGATACCAACCTGTAACGCCCCAACTTCCCAATACTGAAAATATACTTTTATAATAAAATACTCAATGATTGGAATTAATTAAATAAAATAAACTTTGATACAGGAAAATTTTAGAAAATTTCGACATGAAATATTCGTAATTCGGACTAACCACCTTTAATTTGAACCAAGCCAAATTTCATTTAAATACCAACAACAATTCCAACTTTTTAAGAAAAACAAACACAAGCTTAACATGTCCTAACCGATCAGGTGAACCATACTACAATGCCCTCCCGATCAGTGGTTAAGATCGGTGCATCACAACATAAACCAAAATACATAAACCCTGTTGGCAATAATAATAAAACAAAATCTAATGACCCCACTACTAACCCGGATCTCTAACAGGTAGTGGTATGAAACAAGCAACTACTAACTAAGTTATTACATAACAATACTAAATCATTAATCAAAAGTTACATACACTCCATAAATATAAATACAACTAACTGGCACTATTATACAAATCTTGACTGTTATCCAAAAGTCCAACCTTTTACCAGAGCAAAACTAGTCTGTCTACAGTCCACAACAAGTTCTTCTCCTGATATAGCTCCTAAGTCGTATCCTTTTCTTCTTTAACTGAAAAAGGGTTAGAAACAATAGCAAGGAGTGAGCCAAATGCTCAGCAAGTGAAAAAAATGGAAATAAAGAATCCACAACTGTATACTGATTACAACAATATAAAGGTGCCAAAGAATACTCAGGATGCTCTGATTTTAATTCACAATCTGAAGATAAGTCTGTCTGGCAGTACAATATTCAGTTTATGCCATTCCAAATTCATCCTTTGAAAGTTTCTAAAAAAATCTTTTCACTTAAGGCAGAAAATCATCAATCATCTTTTTAAATAAACTTTCATTTTTAAAGCATTTAAATTTGATTGGAGGTTTTTCCGACTCCGGACAATACGGGTGATCAGACACGTAAAGTCCTCATTCCTTTGAAATTGGGTTCCCAATTAGGCAACACATTGGCCTTTAATGCTGGACTAGGGGAACCACCCCTAGCCTCTTACGCTAAATAAAAAGTGTTGGACTAGGGGAACCACCCCTAGCCTCTTACGCTTCTCCAATCCATAAACAAGTTTATAAATAATTTAAAACATTTCACTTTTCGGTCCTTAAACTCACTGATAACAGATCAACCCAGCTTAAGGAATTTTAGAACATTTTTAAATAAATAAGCCATTCTAATTTGCATTTATAAAAGATTAGGGGTCAAGGAAGCATTTAGGAGTAATTGCATAAGGTTTTCAAGATAGGAATTCAAGTGTGGTAAAAAGGGTATTTAAGGATATGGTTTTATCGAACACATAATAATAATAATAAGAGGTGATGTGAAAGAAATATTAAATTAACTCAGGTAGGTTTTAGAAAGACAGGAATAAATCAAATAAAAGGGTCACGAGCAAATGAGGGATAAGGTGAAGGTTAAGGTTTTAGAATTAAGGTTCCAGGGAATTATAAGTAGGATTTTATTTGGGTAATTTAGGAATTAAGTGAAAAAAAAGGTTTATGACTGAGCAAGGCATGAATTATAAATTAAGGTTTCTAAATAAACAAGAACTAGTGCAATAGTTGGGTGCAAAGGTTTACACAATTATTCAAGGCATCAATTGATAAGGTACTAGGGTTTAAACAACAATTCATAAGGATAAATAATAAGGGACAAGAGTTAAGCAATAATTCATAAGGAATAACAACAAGGTATAAGAGATTCAACAAAAATTTAGAAGGAACAACAGTAAGTTATAAAGGTTTGAATAGAATTTCACAAGCAGTTGATGGAATCTGAACTTCAACATAAGGTTCGAGTCACTTGCCTTAACCAAGTACTTTCACGCTAGTCACTTAGCTCAAAAACCCTCAGCCTTTGCCTTTCCTTTATTCCTTGGGTCTACGTCCTTCGAATCTACACATATAAAAACACTATTTCAGAATTCTATTAAATATTCGACGTTCGTCTTCGAACATCTAACCTTAATCTACCCTTGCGATAATCCTTAAATTTATTCACTTTATTCATATACTATCAACCCTTGACCACTGACATATAAATATATATAATTAAAGCTGACAAGCATTTAACAATTAATTACGTAAACAAAATATAATCCAATACCACTTCGTACTAATAGTACATACATATATACATATACTCAAGAAAATAACTTTAAGATTTTTAGAAAATTTTGACGGCATCCCCTTTATACGGGTGACTGCCAGTCGGAACATAACCGACATAACCAATCCAATAATTCATCAGATTATAAATAAAACTTACAACCAAGAACATACTAACCATATGAGCTACATTTACTTCAACAAGAAAATAATCTTTAATTTAATTAAATCATGCCAAATAAATTCCAAAAACTTCCACTAAGAATAAAAATATCATAGTGGTTCCCGGTAAACGAGCCAAATCGTTTAAGAACTAATTACTCGTAACTAATGATCACCGAAGAAACTAAGAACAAATAGAACAATTTCAAATACTCATCATAAGCTGAAGTATCTAAGAAGTGCCCAAGGATATAAATATGGACAACAACAAAACAAACATCAATAACTAATACAATTCGGTTGGTGAAAAGGGGGATAACAAGATACACTTTAATAACACCAATATTAACAACTGATACACTATGAATATGAGAAAGTGATCAACTGAAGACTTAGAGTATATTCGATAAGGATTTCAGAATGGTAAACTGCATAAAAATCAGATGAATAATGAAGGAGATAACAATTTTTGAAGAAGTGACAATCAGCAGAAAAACATAAACAGTTCAGAATGACCGCAAGTCAGTTTAGGCAATAAAGATCAATAAATTATTAAATGGGCATAACTGAGAATTAAAGGAGATGTCATAAGCTTTCCAGATTGATATTATAATTAAAGATCAGAGCTACAATGAATTTATAATGAATTTTACAACAATGGAACAAGTGTTCCCGAGACAAATATGAAGGTCAGCAAAGAATGAAATTTTAATGATAGTTAGACTCAGAATTTCAAAATTTCTCCTGAGACAAAAGTTGTAGATACCGAAAAGAGCTTTCTAGAATGTCCAAAATCAACTAGAACCGAGCAATATTCAATTTACTACGAATTTAACAACATGACTGAATTTTAGGAATCATAAAATATGGATTTCAGCATAAACCATACACAAACACACACACCAACTGTTTTGAAAACACACCCACACACTCGCTTAAACCCACTAAAATCAATACACACGCACACACAACAACCTACTACTGCCCTCAGTCACAGCAGCACACTCACACACACCTTAAAATGAACAACAATTAAGCCATGACCATGAAAAGTCCCAAAGTTTCTACCATTAATTCGGATATATATATACACGCGTATATACACAACAACACCCACACGCACCAACGCTGGACAACAAGGGAAAAGGAATGGGTCGATTTTGCAGCAGGAATTTAACAGAATCGTAACTTACCCTAGCTGTATGTGAAATTCAAGTGTAGAGGAAGAGAGATGTACCCGGGAGAGAGAAAAGAGAGGTTTCGAGAGTTTTTGAGAAGAGAAGCCGAGAGTATTCCAGAGAGAAATCCAGAGAGTTCGAGAGATTGATGCTTGGGTTCGGTAAAAACTGATTAGGGATTGAACAGATTGGGGAAAAAAACAAAGGAAATCATGTAGTTTTATAGAAATTCTAATTAAACATAATTAAAATCCACTTTGTAAAATATAATAATTTGGTAATGTTTGATAAAAATTCATAAAATATTTTTTTTAAATGTATAAAATAAAATTATCTATCTCCCCATATTTTTAAAATATTTTTAGGATAAAAAACGAATTAAATATGAATTTTACAAGATTAAATCCATAAAACACAAATCAATTCGTAAAATCATTTTAAAATCCTTAAAATCAAAATAAATCCATCTAATATTTTTAAAACTCAAATAAACTAATAAAGTTATTAATGCAAAATATTTCAGGATTTATACTAATCCCAATAATTTTATAAAAATCTCAGAAGGTAAATAACTCATGATTTAAATAGAATTTATTCACCAAAATACAATAAAAAAAATATGCAGACTTACACGCCACATATAAATCATCAAATAAACCCACAAAAACTATATCACACAAATTTTACCTCCTCAAAAATATTCATGTGACATAAGTCACATTTAATATTAAATAAATAATAAATAATTATAAATACCAAAAAATTTCTAAGGCGTTATTACTTAGACTTGGACTACATTTAGCTTTAACTCAGATAAAAGAAAAACCTTCAACTTCTATCAATAAAAGAGTGATCATTTGTTCTTTAGTATTTGCACTCGAAGAAAACTTAAGCATGACAACTCTTTTATGAAGGTAGAGCTTCTTTTTTTTGTTCGATTTTAGGAAAATAATACTTGGAACATACAGAGATATTAACAACCAATAGTTGGATCTCGCTTACAAAAAAAATCTTTAATTTCATATAATATCATGGCAAATTTATAAAATTATATCATTTATTCCCGCTTCAATCATCGATCGAAACAACCATAGTTAAAGTGAAAGCATGATTAAAATTTTATGTAAACACATGCTTACATTTACAGTTAAATGTTGTTGCCAGCTCATTTGATAAATTGCTGCAAGCATTCGAAATAGAGATACTACCAATTGGTGCAAGTGTTTGCAATTGAGTAGAACCGTAGAAGAGTACTTGAATATTTATCATTTATCATGTATTACTTGACGGACTGTACTATGTGACTTTGGTTGACCCAAATGCTGCCTGGTTAATTGAACTAATTTATTCGATATTCATAAATTATTCACTGCAGACATTAAAACTCGACGTCTTCTACAAACACATAAACATTTATTTAATTACAGACTAATCAAATATACTGAATTTGATAAGATTATTTAAGTTTAACTTTAAGAATGATCATGATAGCAAGATACAAAGTGTACTAATCAAAATATATTGAATTAGATAAGATTATTTAAGTGTAACATACCTCAAAACACCAATTAATAATTCTTGGTTGCGAGAAACATGTTTCAATCCCTTTTGATATGTTTCCAAAGCTTGTCGTAATCTTTCATGAGAAATTGTGCGACACCTTTTCTTGTATAGCCCTTTGCAAATGTTGGATCAAGCTTAAAACATTATTTGCATCTTTTAAGCCTTCTGGCAACACACCAAGTTTATGTAGCAAGCAGCCATGTTGCTGTAAACCTGGAATAGTACAAACGAAAGTGCATCTTAAGTCTTCACACTTTAGCAAACAGATGCACTATATCCAATAATAATATGAAATAAAAACCCATAATTAAGGGTAGTTACCCTGTGATCCTTGAGATTCCTTCTCAAAGCCATAGATAAGGGTATTTAGAGTATGTTATTTAGATATAAAGAATAATGTATACTTTGGCTTTATTAAGAAAATATAAATAAACTTATAGAAGTTTATATATAGAAAAAAGGTATATTTAAAAGTTAATAAATAAGTTGTAATTAAAAATACAAATTTATATTAAATAAGCTTTAAAAATTTAAACATGTTTAATCTATAATTAATAGTTGATCAGCACCACCTAACAGTAGGGTATGCACCATAACTATAACCCATATTAATGGCTTTGATTTCCTGGGAAGTTCACAAAATATATTATGATGAGGCCCAATTACTTTGATTCTATTTTTTATTAATGGCTTTGATTAAATTTCTGGCAATATTACTTTGACTCTATTTTTTATTAATGGCTTTGTGTCTATTAACCAACATTAAGATTTGGAGGGATAAAAATAAAATTAACATAAAAATTAAACAAAAAATTATAAAAACAAAGATAAAGGTAAAAATTATTATGGAGCTTGTACGTCATCTTAAAAATAAAAATTGGAAAAGGTACCAGGTTTATCATAGTAGGAAGCTACCAGATTTATCATAGTAGGACTTATAAATTGTATAATAATGGTCTTGTTGATGTGACTCTTCTATAGTATAAAATCAAAATCGTGATCCTAATTATAGATTTATCAATCATGGGATAGTTTTCAGCTACAAATCTAAGGCGACCGGACTGACAAAGCATGATGTAATATAAAGGAAAGTTATTATGTACACTAAATATTAATTGTGTTAATTACATTTTATAACCGCATCAAATTACTTTCTATTCACATTACATGTGCAGAAAATTTAAGAAATAAAAAACATACCATAAATAAGCAGTGTCTTAACCACCAAAACCTATTGATAGCCATTCATATTCAAGTCATCAAGGCACCAAAATTTGTTGTCATGTTAATCTACTGTTAGAAACTTCAGTTGCTTCAGATATCGAAAGGCCTCCTTTTGTGGTTCTATGTGAGTTCTGCAATGCAAGATGGAGCTGAGTAAAGTCATATCAAAGGAGGCAAAATTACTCTTGTGAAACTGTTAGTAGGAATAAATATGAAAGCTTTCTGGCCAGTAAAATTGTGAAACAATTAGAACTCACCCTGCATTACATTGTAGTATTGAAAATTCAGAACTCAGTCCAAATGCACGGAGAAACAATATGAACAATTTTTGTTTATCAAATGGTACTTAAAGCATAATCACATGTCAAATTCATTTAATAAATATAAACAAATAAGTCAAATATATTGCTCCATATACACCTTGACCAAAGAGTATCATTCCTAGAAAGGCAGTAACATTGCAAATGATCATGACAAAATATGTAGGAGCAGACATATTGTTCATATTACTGCAACTGATCACAATAACTTGACCAATTGCCCATAATACTGTCTAAACTTAAGATTCAAAAAATTGACTGCCACTTATTGGGGAGTAATATACTATAATCATGCTATAAGAGTGCAGTCCTCAACCATGATCAAATCATTGACATAAGGACAACGGATCACATAGCTCCTTATGTTCACCATCTATGGGTGACACTAACACAATTATCAATTAACCACCTGGTGACATTATAGTGAACCCACACATTGAGAAAGCTCATCAGGAGAATAGTTGTGGAAGGGGAAATAGTTTTATATATTTTCTGCTTATGCATAACTCATGTCAGTTTAGATTTGATCAAAGGATGTTAGTGCCCAGGTACTGTTCTATTGATCTCTACCCATTGTAGGATGGTAGACGAAAAGGATCCGACAACTAACCTTCACTTTTTGTTTGTATAGTTAGTAAAATGTGAACATGAAGAATAAAATATGAACTAAAAAAGTTGAAACTCTGACACAACTCTAACACATAGAACGATTTAATGCAATTTAAGGGAACCAATTTTAAATTAATAGTGAAGGCATCCATGCGCCAAGGCAAGGTTAAACTTAAATTATCTCTATATATTATGGTTAGACGACATTTTTTGTGTGAATTCGAAAGTAATTTTCAAATAAGATAATGCCTCGTTGTGCTCCACAGCCCCTGCGGGGCCAGACAGGGTGAGATAGATACTGTCTATTTAAAATATGTAAGTTTATGTCCTGCTTCTGCTTGTGTATGTGCGTGTGTGTATAAGTTGGTTGAACCAATAAAAGATATAACACAAATTCAGTAAATCCCATTGATATATTATATACAGCTAACCTGAAAAATAGAAGGAATGACTAACTGAAATCTGTACTTGCGGACATCATTTTCTAAAACAAAAAAATACCGATATTTGATAATGAGATCAATTAAGCATAAATGCAAAATATTATCACAGAAAAGTAAGTTTAAAATCTATGATCGCAAAACATGTGCAAATATATACACTTCCTGTAATAATAGTACTTACAAAGAATTATTGTGAAACTGAGACTTGTTAACGCCCTTCTTAAACAACCTGCAAAAACTTATACCATAAAAGAATTAAGTGCACCACACTTTAAATGCAAACCAAACTTGTTTTTTTGCTAATTTCTAAATGCAAATAACCTTGCAGCCTTACATCTATATCTATAAACATATATTGTGAATTTCTGACCCGATCCACATGTTCATAAAGCCTCACTCTTAGAAAAAAGGTATAGTAAAATATGTAGAAATTTCATCATTTCATCAAATCCACATACCTTTGTTGGAACTTTCATCAAACATGTCGATTGCATTATAAAAGTTATTCAAATATAAGAACAATGAAAAACATAAACACTGAAAATTGTTAAACGATTATAAGGAAATTATATGAACAATAAGATCCAAACTCGATCTGCAGAACACATAATATAAACACAATACGAATGATATAAAAATAAGAACAGTAATGAACATAACAAATTGAAATTGATACCTGATTTTGATTTTCTTCTGAAGGTATAACGATATTATGAGTTACCGTATATGGATTGAGATTACAACCCATTCAAAATTCAAAGAGTAGCAGAAGATAGGAATGATATAGATACAGGAGATAAAAGGGGAAGAAATATCATCAGAACCAAAACTAAACAACTAACAATCAGTAGTAATTGAAAGGAATGAGAGAAAAGATGGATTTAATTAAATTTGAGAAAATACAGAGCAGCGATTGTTGTGTATTTTCTTGATTAGTGCAGGAGATGACATGTATTTCTGTCGGGTCGATCCACTCTAATTTGAGTTGCTCCAAATGATGTTAAATGACTAAAAAGGGTAGGAAAGAAATAAAGAAGATAAAAAAATGAAGGATAATATTACTAATTTTGATGTTAAATGACTAAAAAGGGTAGGAAAGAAATAAAGAAGATAAAGAAAATGAAGGATAATATTAGTAATTTTCAGAATGTAGTACTAGCAGCCATTAGGATTATATTAATATTGATATTGATAACGGTTCTCTTAAAGAAACTAATGTCTTTTCTGTTGTTTAACAATGGTTTTTATAGGAGAATTGATGTTTAATAATAGCTTAGACATCAGCTGATTAAATAAATGATGTTTAAAACAACTTTTAACATTAGTTTTTTAAAAAAAATTGATGTCTTTGAAATAATATTGAAGTAGTACAATTTGAACATTACTTGTTCTATACACACACAAATACCAAAAACAAACCAAGACAATCAAATATAAATAACCAAAATCCAGTTGTATATTAACCAATTCAGTACACAATAATGGAAAAAACAATGCTACATTATCAAATCAAAGCTCATCCCTACTATATTATCAAGAGGACAAAATGAAAGTGCTAGCTAGCTGTGCAAATTGATGTTACAAATCAGGTCTTCTTTGTGCAGTTGGTCAAATTCTTTCTTGTTGTTGTTAGTCAGGTACTCAGGTTGGTGCCCAAATCATAGGACGTAAGTTTGACGCCAAACTACTTCCAGGTCCATCACCTATTTAGGGGAAATAGTAAAGTTTGTTAATTACTTAATTCATAATACCTGATCACAGCTATGGGATTCAAACATAATGAGTTATTACATATGTCCAGCATTTATAACAGTAAATAGTAGCTAGATAATAGAATATGGCCAAGAGATATTATGTGAACTCTATACTCCCATAGTACTGCAGCCAAATCTATTTAAATTGACATATTATATATTAAGTTGATGAATAAACTTAAGGAGGAAACAATAAGTGAAGGCTAACCTTGACACTCCTGAAACTTCACCAGCAATCGAATCATTCAAACCACACCCATTGATAATAATGTGAGATCCACTGCAGTATCCTGGTTCTGCTAAGCTAAAAGAACAACAATACGGAACCTAGATAGAATAAACGGACAAACACAACTAAGAAAAATCAAAACAAGTATTGTAACTATAACTAAAGATTAAATAAGGGAGATATCAAAGATATAAAGTTTAGGAAGACATACAAATCAACAAACC
This sequence comes from Kitagawia praeruptora, assembly GCA_037693485.1. Taxonomy (NCBI): domain Eukaryota; kingdom Viridiplantae; phylum Streptophyta; class Magnoliopsida; order Apiales; family Apiaceae; genus Kitagawia; species Kitagawia praeruptora. Next base: position 135,032,534 of record CM075351.1, on the reverse strand, counting down.
AGGTGACTCTGACTTTGCAGATGCAAGCAAACACTGCAAAATGGACTAGGCAAGTAATTCAATCCCTAATTTTTTACAATTCCCTTCATTATGCACTACGACTGGAGCCAATCAAGTATTAATGAAATTTCAGAACAAGAAAAAGGGCTTAAACAATCACCCAAAATAACACCACTATAAACTTTGTGCATAAGAAATGAAAAAACAAAACAGAGCAAGCTAAAAACCTGACAATCTTTTATCATAGGAACATAAAATTAGGTTTCAGACATTTTTGACCCGGAGAACCATTTCGGGTTCAAGCTCTGTTGACTGAGGAATACACATAAGAGAATACAGAGGGGGGGTGAATGTATTCTTAAACTTTTCTCGAATATTAATCTTAAGAATGTTGAGTTTCTAGTTTGAATTCGTTTGATGTTTGTGTAGCTAAATGTTCGTTTGTGTTTAACATAATATATAAGTGCGGAATAAAAACACAAGAACACAATCACTAACTTTAATCTAATGTTGTATTAGATAAAAGAGTTTGCTACAATCTGTGAATACAAATATAAGTATTCTCAGCTTCGTTTTTCTCAGAGAGATGTTCTTACTGTTAAGTTAGGGGACTTTACACAATTCGAGATTCATAAAAACCAATACAGAGCACACTCACAACCAATCGATTAGTTGACCAGGGCTGTCAAAAAAATCCGGATATCCGTCCGAAATATCTGAATCCGTATCCGAAAAATTAGGATATTATCCGTATCCGAAAAATTAGGATATTATCCGTATCCGAATCCGACATATCTGTATCCGAAAATGTAATAACTGATATATATTTATATATAATATTTAAAATTTATAATATATTAATATATGTCTTTGTTCAATAATTAATATATTTTTGTTAGATATATTTAAGTGTAGACATTTTTAAAAGATTTATATGTTATAAATATGATATATGAATATATTATTTTAATATATTATATTAATATATTATATTAATATATTATATTAATAAATTATATTAATATATTATATTAATATATTATATATTATATATCATATATTAATATATTATATTAATATATTAATATATTAATATATTAATATAATATATATTAATATTAATATAATATATTATATTAATATATTAATTATATTAATATATTATATTAATATAATATATATTAATAAATTATATTATATTATATATTATATATTATATATCATATAATATATTAATATATTATATTAATATATTAATATATAATATATTATATATCATATATCGTATTATATAATATATTAATATATCATATATCATATGATATATTAATACATATATCATATGATATATAATATATCATATGATATATTAATATAATATATTAATATATCATATATCATATTAATATATAAATATATTATATTAATAAACTTTAAATATGATATATATCATCATTTATATATTGCTGTAAAAAAATATCCGAAATATCCGAATATCCGTCCGAAATATCCGTATTCGTATTCGAAAAAATTAGGATATTATCCGTATCCGAAAAAAATTACCCGTATCCGTATCCGAAATATCCGTTTGACAGCCCTATAGTTGACAAGATCTACCAAAGCGCGGTCACACGTTATTCAAGTATTACTTCTACTTCTATCAACAATAAGTAAAAGCAAAACAAGTACACCAAACAATATTTGACGTGGAAACACCTACGCCCCAAACTTGTATTATTAATCCAATCAATAATCAATAATACATCAAAACAATAACACCTTAACTGTGTCCCAACCCTGATACTTGAGCCAGCAATGCTCAAGCATCTCCCAAAAAATTCTTAAGACTACATCTCTTAAGCCACCAAAACTTAGCCACCAAGACTTACCATACTTGTTCTACAAGTCTTACCATACTTGTTACAAGCCTTCCAATTCTTGGCACCTAGTTACCCAACTTAGTGATCAAGACATACCATATATAATAATTGTCTACACATACAATTATTATCTTACCCATATTTGAAGAAAGCCGAATGGCTTGTTCTTGAGAGAGAATGAGTTGGTTGCTTGGTTTCTTGGCTTATCTTGCATTATTGGATTGTCTTTTGATAATATCTAGCCATAAAGCTACTTTAATAAAGTAGTGTGGTCATCCATGATGCAATTCAAGAGACATGTGTTGATGTTTAGTGGTAGGATGGTGTAATCTTGCTAAGTACTTGGTTTGTTTGCTAAGTGTGCTAGTTACTCTTGTAACTACTTAGTTACTTGCTCTTATCCACTAGCACATGGTTTCCCCTTGGCTCTCTGCTTGATTCTTTGTCATGTTATTGCTCAATTTGATTGATCGTTCGGAGGAATATCTCAAAGATTTCTAGTTAGAGTTTTACCGGAAATCTTCTTAATATTTATACTACCATTCTCAATCCTCCTTTATAATTTTTGAATTTAAATTCCTTAAATCCTTAAGTCTTTCAGTGTCTAGGGAAATCTCGGAGAAAATAAAAGTGCTAACTTTCTGAATCCGATATCGTTTACATACACTTATCTCGCCCCTGGATCATGAATACGAACTCAGAAATCCGTTCTGAATACTTCTACATAGCGTCGTCTAATAATATTCTCATTTCCACAAAAAACACTATTCATTGCTTATTCTCTTTTTATTCCTTATATTTATAAAATGTCCTTGTTCTCTTTCGGGCGTTCCTTAACCCTTTCACGGAATCACTGGGCTAATAACAGATATCGATTTAGATGACATGAGAATAACTCTCCTATTTGGAATTGCCATATCTTATTTTCCTAGGAGATAGATTATTCTAATCTAAGTTGTCAACCATTAGTATCCTTCAATACATATATAAACATTCAAATCCGAATCCATTAAACATTCGCTTATCGGAACAACTGATACATCGCAGTCGTAACTACGTACTATTCATTCTTACATTATTACATAATGAAAGTTTTAATTCTACCAAAAATCTGGGTTCTTACAAAAATATTCCTCGAAGACCCAACTGTACGGGCATCAAGATCCATCATTTTTAATGTTATTCCCAAAATTTCAGAAAAAAAAATTATTTGATTGGGTAATTGAATGGACAACAAGTATGTACTTTGACCGGAACCCCTAAACAGGGTTTCGTTAGGGTTTAAGGATTCGATTTTTTAAAAATTATTTCTTGAAGATCCAACTGTACGGGCATCAAGACCCATCATTTTTAACGTTATTCCCAAAATTTCAAAAAAAAAAATTTGATAAGGTAATTGAACAGTCAACTAATACTTTGATCGGAACCCCTAAACAAGGTTTCGTCAGGGTTTAAGGATTCGATTTTTTTAAAAATATTCCTCCAATACCCAACCATACGGGCATCAAGAATTCAGCAATGGAAGAGTTCTGCAAATACAAAGGAATAGTTCAACAATTTTCTGCTCCAGGCACACCCCAGCAAAATGGAGTGGTTGAAAGAAAGAACAGAACTCTTATTGAACTGGCAGAACTATGTTGGAGGAAGCAAAACTACCTACATATTTCTGGGCAGAAGCAGTCAACACAGCATGCTACACTCAGAATATTACACTGATCAACAGACATGGTGTAACTCCTTATCAGATGATCAAGGAAAAGAAGCCAAGTCTGAAGCATTTGCATGTATTTGGCTGTAAGTGCTTTGTTCTAAGACCTCATCCTGAACAGCTTGGAAAATTTGAGACTAAAGCTGATGAGGGCATCTTTATTGGCTATCCATCATCAAGAGCCTTTAAAGTCTATAATTTGAGAACAAAGACAGTCATGGAGTCTATAAATGTATCTTTCGATGATAAGAAGATAACAGGAATTGCTGAAGACTTACATGATGATTTGATCTTTGCAAATGAAGCTACCAAGAATTCTGATGAAATTTTGTCAGATACTGATATTTCATCAGTTCCTGACGATCCACTCATTCCTGATGCAACGCAGATTATTGATGAGGATACAAATGCTAAGGGGGAGCAACAACAAGAGACCATCAATACTGAATCGAATCAAACATCAGGAGGAGATTCATCAGAGAAAGATTCAAGTGACAATTCTGACAGCAGATCAGAAACAGATAGCAATATCTCAGGGGGAGCTTCTAGCAATACTAGTTCTTTTAAAGATAACACCAATCCAGGGGGAGCATCAAATTCAAGGAATATTATACCACCAGCAAGGAAATGGACTAAAAGTCATACTCCTGATTTAATTATTGGGAAGAAGGTGTTAGAACCAGAAGTGCAACTCAAAATGAATGTCTTTATCATAACTTTCTGTCAAAGGAAGAACCTAAGAAAGTTGAAGATGCACTCAAGGATGCTGATTGGGTTACTATGCAAGAAGAACTAAATGAGTTTGAAAGAAATGAAGTCTGGAAACTTGTACCAAGGCCAAAAGGAAGGTCAATTGTAGGTACAAAATGGGTGTTCAGAAACAAGACAGATTCAGATGGCACTATTATTAGAAATAAAGCAAGACTAGTAGCAAAGGGATATTCTCAATAGGAAGGAATAGACTACGATGAGACATTTGCTCCTGTTGCAAGATTGGAAGCCATCAGGATATTTCTGGCATATGCAGCCCATAAGAAATTTAAAGTTTTCCAAATGGATGTGAAAAGTGCTTTTCTCAATGGATAATTAGAGGAGGAAGTTTATGTTGAACAACCTCCTAGCTTCGTTGATTTAAAATATCCAGATTATGTCTATAGACTGGATAAAGCACTTTATGGACTAAAGCAAGCTCCAAGAGCCTGGTATGAAACATTGGCTCAATTCTTACTGGAAAGTGGATTCAAAAGAGGTACGATTGATAAAACCTTGTTTTATTTGAATCATGGTAAGGATTTGCTGTTAGTTCAAATTTATGTTGATGATATCATCTTTGGGTCAACTAACTCCAAATTATGTGAGAAGTTTTCAAAGCTAATGCAGTCTAGATATCAAATGACCATGATGGGAGAGATGAGCTATTTCTTAGGTCTACAAGTTAAACAGACTGATGATGGGATTTTTATTAATCAGTCAAAATATACAAAGAATCTTCTGAAAAAGTTTAACATGCAAGACAGCTCTAATGCATCAACTCCCATAACTACAGCTACCAAGCTTGATCATAATCAAGGTACTGAGGTAGAAGTGACTAATTTCAGAGGTATGATTGGCTCACTCTTATATCTAACTGCTAGTAGACCAGATATCATGTATGCAACCTGTCTATGTGCAAGATTTCAGGCAAATCCCAGAGAACCACATCTCATAGCAGTCAAAAGGATTTTCAGATACTTGAAGGGCACACCATCTCTTGGCCTTTGGTATACTAGGAAATCTGATTTTAATTTATGTGGTTACTCAGATGCTGATTTTGCAGGCTGCAAAATAGACAGGAAAAGTACTTCAGACAGTTGTCAGTTTCTTGGAGGAAGACTTGTTTCTTGGTTTAGTAAAAAGCAAAAGTCTATTTCTACATCAAATTCAGAAGCTGAGTACATTGCTGCTGGAAGCTGCTGTGCTCAGATCATGTGGATGAGAAATCAGCTAATGGACTATGGTTTGTCATATTCAAAAATACCCATTTATTGTGATAACCAAAGTGCTATTGCTATGACAGGGAACCCAGTGCAGCATTCTCTTACGAAGCATATCAGTATCAGATATCATTTTATAAGAGAACAAGTGATGAAAGGGACAATTGAGTTACACTTTGTTCCTACTGATCAACAGCTAGCTGATATATTCACCAAGCCACTTCCTGAAGCTATATTTACAAAATTGGTGAATGAACTGGGAATGATAAACTATGATAGTTTCTGAGAACAGAGTAAGATCAAATACTGATGAAAAGTCAATCCTGACTTCAGTCAAACATCGAATACTGATGCAACGTTTCACTTATCAGTTATGTTTTGATACTTTGTTTACTGCTCTTTTTTCATGATAAACTTGTGACTATTGATCTTGTTAATAAAGTGATTACTTTGATTAGTTTTCATGATTATTTCTTCAATACAATTATTTGAATAACAAGTTCAATGCAGATGACAATGAATAATATTAGAGAAACAAGTTTTTCATTGATAATAAGAAAGAGATTACATTCATAGATTACATGTTTTTGTTCTCTATCTACTAATCTATTCAACAGGAATTAAAGTCCAAACCACTCCATTGTTAATAGTCATCCCACACCCCATCTTTGCCACTTTGTTTGGGTGGAGATTGATAGGGATGAGGTTATTTTTGCTGACATATTCATTAACAATGGTTGATGGAGTTGGATGAGGATGCCTTAGACGAAAGCCATGCTAATGTTGCTTGGAGGGCAGCATCGATGTCAATCACTTTTGCCGGTTTTCCTTTCTCGATTTCCTCGAGACAAGCATCCATCTGGAACCAGAGAGTTTCAAGTTATCTCTCCCAGTCGAAAGAATCAAACTCTTCACTAGTATAACTGAAGATATCTCTTTTCTCTACGAGATGAAGATTCTTTTCTTTGATGGTAAGGTTTGACATCGCTGTGCTAAGATATTTTGTGATAAAAGTTTATTTGGTTTGCAAGAGAGAAGAAGAAGGTTTAAAAAGTAAGTGGACAAGTCTCTAGGATTAAATAGAGAAGAGTGGAACAAGAATATGAAACGATTCATATTTCTGGTGTTGGTACCAGGTATTTTTAGATTGTGATGTTTTAATTTCTTTAATTAAAACAAATTACCTTGTTTTATTTTTTACTCACAATCTTATTTATCGAATAATAAGGGCGCGTGTAGTGTGCTCACTTGAGTATATATATACAATTTGGAAATCGTGACGCGTGCGGTTATCACCACTCTTACACGTAATTTCGTCCATTACATATGTGTGCACAAGTAGATTGTTGACACCTGTCCTTGAGAGATCACTAGTTTTGTCTATAATCAATTTAGTTTTCTAAATTGATTCTCTTATTCTCAAAGTATCAGTATTGTATCTTCTCTAACACTGTGCGAACACAAACCCTAAATCTCAAAATCACAAATTCATACTCATTCGAATTAAGAATGTCTTCGTCTCCATTCATAAACAATAAAGTTATAATTCATGGTGTTACTTTTGCTCCTAACAACTTTACTGCAGTTCTTGATCATCAGGAACTAGATAATGATTTTCAAATCATTCAGGATCTTTTGGCCTCAAGTCCAATCAATTACGCTCTAACTCAGCCTGCCAAAGTTTCTTTTAAGAGTGTTATGCAGGTGTGGCGTACTGCTGTTTTTGGTGAGTGTATGCCATCAGGAAAGCCGAATATGAGTTTTGAATACAATGGTGTTACACATCAAGTTACTCCAGAGGTTGTGTGTAAAGCTCTTCATCTACCATCTCTAAATGGTGAGACTCCAGAAAAGGTTACTGATGCTTTTCTTTTGGAGTTTGCTTTAAAGCTGGGCTACAATGGACAACCAAAGAAATTTGGAGATTTATTCAGAACCAAGCTAAAGAAGGAATGGAATTTCTTCTTTGATACCATAAGTAGGTGCTTCTTGAATAAGGTGTCTAACTTTGATGCCTTGCCTACTGCTTCAGTTCACATTGGGTATTCTCTAATCTATGAAACTCCTTTTGATTATGGGTCTTTCATATTACGAGCTTTAACTGCTAGAAAGAAAGATAAATGTGGTTTTGTATGCTACATTAGATTTATTCAGTTAATATTCTCGTACCTATGTCCCAATGTTGAATTTACTGATGATACTGATTTGTCTATCTTTAAGATTTCTACTAACAATATTAGTTCTCTGCTTAGAAGTGATAAGGCAAATGGTTTTGAAGGTGTTAATGCATTTATTCCTAATGAGGTCAGGCTTCTTTTAGCCAAGAGAATGCCTACTCATTATGGATCGAGTACTGATGGTCATGAAACTAGTTCTGGTGCTATGAGACAGGACACTACCAATCCTGTTTTTGACCAAAGCACTCAACCCAAACACTCTACCAAACAGTCATCCACCTCTGGTGTCTCACAAAAGGCATCAGTTGTAAAATCAAAGAAATTAGCTAGATCTGATGTGTCTGGAGGACAATCAGGATCAAAGAATTTCTTCACTCCAATCCACTCTCAAAAGAAGTTACAAGGGGGTGAACAAGGGGTCCTGGTTAAGGAGAAATCTGTTCTTAATATTGATCAATCTTTAATTGATACAGGAGTGTATAAGGAAACAGGAGAAAAGAGAAAATTCATTCAGACAAATGTTTCTGAGTCTGATTATGATTCTGATAATGACAAAGTTCCTTTATCAGTTGCTTTGAAGAAAAAGGAAGTCATTACAGTAGCTCCTAACGAAATGGTTGTTTTTGAAAAGCCAAAGAAAAGAAGGAGATTACTTAAAAAGAGTAAATATTTCATTACTCTGAAGAGACAGAATCTTGATGATGATATAGAAGATAATCAGAATGTGGGTGTATCATCAGTTCCTGATTCAACTACAAATCCTGATATCTCTACTCCTGATACTTCACCTGTGAAGACTGTTGAAATTTCTGATTCTCCAGCATCTGCATCTCCAAAGAGAAGGATAATTGAAATGTCTGTAGATGATGTGAACAAGATTGCAGCACAGCTTGGATTCAAACCTGTCTCACTTCAAAAGAAAGATGCTTCTGAGAAGGTTTTTCAGAGACAAAAGAAATAGAGGACTACTTCGCCTCTGAAAGGATCTAGCACACAAGAACATGAACTTCAAAGTAGTTCAACAGCTACTATAGATCCAGTCACACAAGAACCGTCCATTCAAAGTATGGATGAAGACATTGCTGAAGGAATAGTCCCACAAGAACCACTTTCTCAAAGGGAAAGTGAAGACAAGAATATTCCTGCCCCACAAGAACCATCTTCTCAAAGTGAAGATGCAGGCAACATCACAACAGCAAAGGAGTTTCCTGACACTGCTCAAGGGACTTCTGAAATTGAAATTGACTTAGCTCAAAGTCCGGCAGATAAAGCTGCACATGTCAAACATATTGCTGAATGTGATGAAATATTGAAGGACACTGCAATTGAGGGAAGCACACAAGAACCTTTGACTCAAAGTGTTGAAGAAGCTTCACAACCTCAGACTACACAAGAACCATCAGTAGCAAATCCTGATGCAAGTCATGCTTTAGTTGCAGATGTCACTCCTGATACAAGTACTGATCGAAATATTCCACTGCTTATTGAGCCAATTTCTGCAAGGCCATTGGAATCTTTCACTTCTTCGTCAGGTAACACTTCTATCTCTACTTCTTTTAATACTGACAGTATGATTACTGATAGACCTGATTTAAGGGATACCTCTATCTGTATGACTTCAGTCCACTCTTCTCAGCCACCTCTTATTTCTTCACAAATAATGAGCCAGAGCCTTTCTAGTGAGGATGAGAGAAAACAATTAGAGAAAAAGAAGAGTGATAAGAGGCAGTCTCCTGAACTGTCAAAAGGAGAGGTAGATTTGAGTGAGAAGTTACAAACTTCTAGTGAGGTAGAAGTTGTTATTGAAAGCAACTTAGGTAATGTTGTGAGAAGTGATGAGATCACTTTAAAAGAACAGAGAGATCTAGGGAATGTTTCTATTCTGATTGCAGGTCTTCAGAAACCAACAGTTCCTTCTACTGTTGATTTGAAATTGAAGGGAGTTATGAATCCTGAAGATAATGTAGATGATAAACTTCCTGAGGCTGATGATAACTCAAATGATGATGATGATCATGCTGATGATGATCATGATACAATACAGATGCAGACAGCTCTAAAAGCAAGTCTAGGGTCTGCTTATGGATCCTCTAGTAGATATATGAGGTCTGTTACTCAAGAAGAATTTAGAGGGGAGTATAGTTCTTTACTTCCTGAACAGACTCAAGCTGCAAGGAAATATGAGTGGGATACTGAATGGAATTCACCAACTAGTGAGATGAATTTTGAAAATGCTCTTTTTCATTCCAGTCATATTACTACTAGGATGCCTACTCCTGAGCTTAAAGCACTTATCAAGACTAATGCTCTGTTAGCAAAAGGATTGAGAACTAAGATTGAGTCTATCAAGGCAGATAATGCTAAAGTTCAAGCTGACATTCATACAACTGTTTCCATATCTGCTACTGCTTCTCAACTTCGTCTTCTAAGTGGTGACATTAAGGCACTTGAAGATAAGATGGATTCAAGAATGGGAGTCTTGGAATCTAAAGTTGCCACTATTAATGAAACTCTCCAGCTTATTTTATCTTTCTTTATTGGGGAGGATATTGATGTCAAAAAGGGGGAGAAGGTAGTAAGCAAAACAAAATGTACACCTGATCTGGTTTTAAGAAAGGATGATGATAATTCTGGAAATGATGGTGGTGGTCAGTTGAATGAAGCAGAAACCTCTTATGTTGCTTTGTTAGCAAGGAAAAGTACTTCTCAAACTCAAACTAAGCAGTCAACTCATATTTCTGAATCTGGCAAGAGAACAGTGAGAATGTTGGTACAATCTCAAGTCATGACAGAAGAACAATTTCAAACACCTGGTTTAAATCAGACACTTCCAACAATTCCTGAAGAAGATGAAGATTTATTCATTTCTAAGATAGAAGATGCTCCACATCTCTTCAAGAAAATAACTTCCAAGAAAGGAGTGACTGAAATTGTCTATCATAATGATGTTAAAGTTCAACAGCATCATGCAAGGGAAGCATTAGCCTTAGTTTCTAAAGAAAATGCTGACATGAGTACTCAAGAGTTTTTAAAAGAACAGAAGAAGATTCTTGAAGAAATTGAAAGTCAGAAGGAAGCTCCTACTGCAAGAAGAGGAAGAGGCAGAGGAGGCAGAAACAGAGGCAGAGGAAGGAAACCTGTACAAGCTAGTACAAGGCAGACAAGATCGAGTGGAATCAAAATTCAGGAGATTACTGAAGATTCAAAGAAGAAAACTCCAATATCTCTTGAAAATTTTCCATCATCAAAATTTGATGAGTTTGTTACAGTGGAAGAAGAAACTCCTTTAATGAGGAAGAGAAAGGAAGCTGAAGAAGCGAAGAAGAAGACTGTTGACTCTGAAACTGGTAATGTTAGAGTATCTAGAGTAGTCAGAGACAGTGTTAATGATGTTGCTGAAAGAGCTAGCAAAGAATATTTCAGAAGGTTGATTAATTTTGAAAAGGATTTATTTGTTGATAAATCCAAGCAAGTGAAGGAGGAAGAAGCAGAACCTAGTGATCCACAAACAAAGAAGAGAAATAAAAAGTGGGTGCATGTTGATTAGATAAAGTATTCTGGACCAGTTGTTTTTAAGTCTGGTAAAGTAATTCCAGAACCTCCGATGATTCTTGGACTTCAGAAAGCAAAATCTTCTAAACCTGATAAAGGTCCACCAAGGTGGATTGATATGAGTTCTGATCTGAAGGGACTGGAACCTTACAATCGTGGAGGATTTGGCTCTAGGGATATGGAATTCAGACCTTTATTTCAAGCAGATCAACATTTTCTTACTAAACGATTAGGTGATAAATTAATTGTTGATGATCTTTGGGAAATTTACATACTGTTGCGATTGTTGCATGTAAGATGGATGGTAAGATGACAGAAAAATTACTGTACTTCATGAAAGACAAAAGTGTCAAGAGACTGAGCATTCATGAGGTATTATGTAAGTCAACAAAGGAGCTGAAATATGTTCTCTATTTGCTTGAAAATAGAAGTATTCCTAATTCAGAAGCCAGTGTTTACAAAAACTGGTGTACCATGATCTTCATGAAAATCAAATCCGGATATTTAGAAGGAGGATCAAGGTATGATGGTAAGTATACTCCTATGTATGTGAATACAGAAGGTCAAGAAGTAGAAATGCAAAAGGGTTCAGCTGTTAAAGAAGTAATTCTGATGCAAGAACAGTTATCTTTGAATCCTGGTGGAAGAGATATTGCATATTTTTTGTTGGGAGAGTTGAATTTATCGAGGAGCTCAATTCAAAATCTCAGGGCTGGTATCTATCAGATTGACAAGAACAATGAAGAACTCAGAAGTCTAAAGAAAAGATTGATTCAGATTCTGAAAGAAAATGAAGAGGAGTTACTGTCAAGTTTCTTGCAGATAAGTAATTTCTTTGTAAGAATTTCTGAGACTAAGCCTGAAGATTTCTTGTAGAATTTTGTTTTGAGTTTTTGACATCATTGAATCAAGAATTTGTGCTTTATTTTATTAAGTACAAATTGGGGGAGATTGTTAGATATTGATTCAACTGATATCATGATCTGAACTACTGATCAGATACTGATGCTGACGTCATCAGTAATACAACGTCAGTATTAGGTTATCATCAGGATTAGAAGCTGGTCAGTATTTTGTGAAGATTCTCATCAGACCAGAGATCAAGGAAGATTGATATGTCGGTTCCTAATTTATAGGAAGGCAGCTATCATACAAGATATGTATTCAGAATAATATGTAATTGATTTAGAATATCTTGTAATTGATAGTGTAACTGTGTATGCTATATAAACACAGTTTAGGTTTTACATTATTGTAATCGCTTACACGAGTTATTCTGTAACCTAGCAGCTCTTAAGAACATAAGGATTTCTTAAGAGAGTTTGTAACAGTTTTATATCAGAGTTAATAGAACTGTTATTGATTCATACTTGTGTTATTTCTGTTGAAGTCGAAAATCTTATATAATTGTATTCAACCCCCTTCTACAATTGTTAATTACTGGGTAACAAATAGTTTTGTTTGTATTGGTTTAAACATTAACATTCATTAATTTGATTAATATTTATTGTTAATTGGATTTTTGTTTATGTTTTTGTTTAGTAAAACCGGCTCAAGATCTATATCTTTCCCATAACTCAAAATTTCTTTCTACAGCTGTGATTGCTTACATTGTAAATCTTTTGAAATCACAATTATATATCATTTCTCTTAAGATAAAATGCAATATTTTCTCAGAAATCTTTTCAAAGATAAAAATGCATTCTATCTCTATATTGCTCATATTCTATGATGCAGGTTCATCTAAATGAAGTTCTGTATTCTTACATGTTTAGTCATAAGGTTGTAAACCCAACAACTTTTATCCCAGACTACAATCAAATTCAAACACATTCTTTCTTACCCCCAAAATGGAAGTAACCTTTCAAACAAGAGGTCACCAGGGAGTAACTGCATCTGATGTAGCAAATAAGGATGTGTGGGATATTCAGTTGGAAAGTCACTATCTTATACACTAACCAAAAAAATTTTATATGCACAAAGTGAGATTGCATACACTAAGGATGAATTGACGGAAACCTGTAATCCAACCATTTTACGGTTAGGATTATAAGTTAAAGGTTCTTTAATGAACCAAGTGTCTTCACAGACATTAGAAGGGAATCTTGATCTCAATGCTAAATTTATAGATCATTGTTTACCTTCTCAGAATTCAAATCTGAAAACCCTAAAAAGGGAAAACTAGCAACTTGTAGATTATGACTCAGATTCGTTTGACGAGTCTAACGAGGATTTGGGATTTGCGAACTCCCATTGCACCACCACTGACCTCTCTTGAAGAGGCTAGGGTGATTTTTTCTTGCAGGTACATTAATGGATGTTGGAGCTATGAGTGATATGAGTGATACACTAGTGAGCAAGAGTGTAAGCACAAAGAGAAGTGAGACACTCAACACAAATGAGTGGAGAGAAGAGTGAAACACTTGTGAGGTCCACTAAACACTATCACACACTCACAGTGAGGAAGAAAATGAAACTTCCTTTCTAACAAAGAACTCTATAATTGGTACAACTACTTTGTCAACTAGTTGATTGGAGGATTCCTCAACTAAGGGGGAGAAGTAAAGGGGTACAAGAAAAAGGAGAGTAGGTTAGAAAGGGGGAGCATTTACAGACTGTGCTTTGGAAGAGAAGCAAGTCAAGTTACTAAGGGGGAGCCTTAGATGGAAAAGTAAGGGGAGATTCAGTTGAGAAGAAAGGGGAGATATAAGGAGAAGATTACATCACAATACTATTCTATTAGTCTTTCAATGTATTATGTATAAAGGCTAAGTGGAGGAGTAGTAGATTTCATAGAAGTTATAGAAATGGTATTGATTCACCATTGTCTATATAGTAGGAACAGTTGTTTTTCTTAAGTGAGAAAAGCTGTGTCAGAGAAGGGAAGTGATTGTAAATCAAGAACTACTGATAATCACTAATGTAAGATGTGAAGGATTATCAGGCAGAGATATGAAGAATCAGAAATGAAGATGAGTTATCTATTGAAGATCAGTTCAGTGCTAGAGGAACAATCATCTATCATTTCATCAACTGAGGATTCTGGAATTGTTAAATTCAAACCAGAGAAATTGTTTTTTGTACTATTTACTAAGCTCTTAAATGCTTAATCTTTTTCTTGTTTAAGTGAGTTAGTTGAGTTATCCTCTAGGTATTTGCTTGTTATTGTCTAACAAACAAATAGGGGGAGATTGAAAGGCATATGATGTAGCCTATTTGTATTTCGAGGATACAACTCAACTTAAACAAGATTGTAGTAGTAAGTAGTATATAGACTGTCACAAGGAATCTCAGAGTGTATTATCTGTTAGAAGAAAAAGATCAAGGTCAATCTACAGACTTGAGGTATTATTACATTGAAAGAAGCTCAGTCATCTGATCAAGCCTCAGTGAAGTATTCGTTAAGAAGTGGATTCATTTAAAATGACAGAGATTTCAACAGTGATAGAGACAGTACAAAAGAATCGAAGAGAGATGAGAAAAGAAAAAGAACCAGATTTTAAAGTCAATATATGAAGAACCGTCATTGCGGTTAGTCACTCATGAACCAGACAGTACATCGAGTGTCAATATTAAACAGTGGTTGTTCATTATTAACTTCAGTGGTTCAAGCTATCAAGACTGGTATGTGAAAGAATCATTGTGCAAGCAACAGAAGTGCTAAATTAATTAACCACAAGGATTTTACTATCAAGTGGACTGGTTGTGAGGAAAAAAATTTATCACAAAGAAATGGAAAGTGATATATTCTTAAAGCTGGAACCCAGGTTGGAAATGATATATTTTTTGTTAAGCAAAAGGAGTCCGGTTCCAGACGCTCAGGTAATCGCAGTTTAGAGTTTAAGTATAATTTTATATTAATAAATATTTTATTTGTTTAGAAAATTATATTTATAAATATCTAATAATATTAGATATTTATTTTTATAATTTCTGGATTAAATTAATTATTTATTAATTAAAGATTATAAGTTGTGCGGGTTAAAAAGTATTTGGACGAACCAAATTCTTTTGAGTTAGAAAATGGTGGCCAGGCGAGGTTTATAAACAAATAAAACCAATTGTTTGAATTGGTACGTTGAATTGAAAAAGGATGGCAGGTGGTTTTGTTTTGTTTAATTAAATGGCCAGGTTGTTCAGATTGTTATAACGAAAGTTATAATGAACTTGATTGTCATATTCAGTTCAAGTGGATAGTCATATCAAGCTGTTATATTGGACAGTCATATTCAGTTCATATTGGAAAGTCATATTCAGTTCATATTGGACAGTCATATTCAGTTCAAGTTTGACAGTCATATTCAATTCAAGATTGACAATTATATTCAGTTCAAACTGGATAGTCATATCTCATTCAAAGAGATAATTATACCGAAAGTTATATTGAATGGATTGTCATATCTAGTTCAAACAAACTGTCATATTGCTTGAAGTGGATAGTCATACAGATTGTTATATCAGGCCAATGGATTGTTATATCAAGCTCAACTGATTGTCATATTAGCTAAATGGATTTTCATATTTAACAGCAATATGACTATGGATTAATCAGTTGATCGAGTGGCTATATAAAAACAGAAGGAAGTGAACACAAACAAATACACACGGACAACACTTCCAGAAAGAAAAAGAAGAACACAAGCATCTCATCTCTTTCATCTTCAAGCAATTAAATTGCCATAAATTCTTGAGTTTCTTGTATCAAAAATTATATCCATTGGAACTTAATTATTTATGATTCTTGTACTACTAGAGAATCAAGTTTCCTAGTTCATAACTTGATATCTTGATTTTTATTAACTAAATTAGAAAAGTTCATGCCGAGTTTCTAATTAGTTATTAATTACTTGATAATCATTTGTACTGAAATTGTAACACCCATCAAATTAATATATTGTTATATTCAATTTGAAAATTGTTTCAATTTATTCCGCACAAAATTTGTCTAAGTCAAAATTTATTCAAAGGACAAATTTCGAGAAAATGGTATAGATTGTATTCAACCCCCCATTCTACAATCTTATCGGACCTAACATACAATCGCAAGGATGTCAAGATATATTGATTTTAGTGATGTCTTTTTTAAAAAAAAAAAATTCCTATATTTATTTGGTTTGGTTTTCTAACGGTCAAACCGGTCAAAGTCGACCTTCCTTTAAAATAGTCTTGTCCCGAATGATGAATCTATTTTTTTAAATTATTTTTTCGACGTTCCAATCGCAAGGATGTCAAGATATATTGATTTTAGTGATGTGGTAATTTTTAAAAAAAATTCCTATATTTATTTGGTTTGGTTTTCTAACGGTCAAACCGGTCAAAGTCGACCTTCCTTTAAAATAGTCTTGTCCCGAATGATGAATCTATTTTTTTTAATTATTTTTTCGACGTCCCAATAGCACGGGTGTCAAGATATAACGATTTTAGTGATGTGGTAATTTTTTAAAAAATTTCCTATATTTATTTGGTTTGGTTTTCTAACAGTCAAACCGGTCAAAGTCGACCTTCCTTTAAAATAGTCTTGTCCCGAATGATGAATCTATTTTTTTTAAATTATTTTTTCGACGTTCCAATAGCACGGGTGTCAAGATACAACGATTTTAGTGATGTGGTAATTTTTTAAAAAATTCCTATATTTATTTGGTTAGGTTTTCTATAGGTCAAACCGGTCAAAGTGGACCTCCCTTTTAACTAGTCTTGACCCGAATGATGAATCTATTTTTTTAAATTATTTTTTCGACGTCTCAATCACACGGGTGTCAATATATAGCGGATTTAGTCATGTGGAAATTTTTTAAAAAATTTGCTATATGTATTTGGTTTGGTTTTGTAACGGTCAAACCGGTCAAAGTCGAACTTCCTTTTAACTAGTCTTGTGCCGAATGATGAATTTATTTTTTTAAATTATTTTTTCGATGTTCCAATCGTACGGATGTCAAGATATAACGATTTTAGTGATGTGGAAATTTTTAAAAAAATTTCTACATGTATTTGGTTTGGTTTGGTAACGGTCAAACCGGTCAAAGTCGACCTTCCTTTAAACTAGTCTTGTCCCGAATGATGAATCTATTTTTTTTTAATTATTTTTTTGACGTTCTAATCGCACAGATGTCAAGATATATTGATTTTAGTGATGTGGTAATTTTTTAAAAAATTTCCTATATTTATTTGGTTTGGTTTTATAACGGTCAAACCGGTCAAAGTCGACCTTCCTTTTAACTAGTCTTGTCCCGAATGATGAATCTATTTTTATAAATTATTTTTTGGACGTTCCAATCGCACGGATGTCAAGATATATTGATTTTAGTGATGTGGTAATTTTTTAAAAACTTTCCTATATCTATTTGGTTTGGTTTTCTAACGGTCAAACCGGTCAAAGTCGACTCTCCTTTAAAATGGTCTTGTCCCGAATGATGAATCTATTTTTTTAAATTATTTTTTCGACGTTCCAATCGCACGGGTGTCAAGATATAATGATTTTAGTGATGTGGTTATTTTTTAAAAAATTTCCTATATTTATTTGGTTTGGTTTTCTAACGGTCTAACCGGTCAAAGTCGACCTTCCTTTTAACTAGTCTTGTGCCAAATGATGAATCTATTTTTTTAAATTATTTTTTCGACGTTCCAATCGTACGGATGTCAAGATAAAACGATTTTAGTGATGTGGAAATTTTTTTAAAAAATTTCTACATGTATTTGGTTTGGTTTGGTAACGGTCGAACCAGTCAAAGTCGACTTTCCTTTAAACTAGTCTTGTCCCGAATGATAAATCTATTTTTTTTAATTATTTTTTCGACATTCCAATCACACGGATGTCAAGATATATTGATTTTAGTGATGTGTTAATTTTTTAAAAAATTTCCTATATTTATTTGGTTTGGTTTTATAACGGTCAAACCGGTCAAAGTCGACCTTCCTTTTAACTAGTCTTGTCCCGAATGATGAATCTATTTTTTTAAAATTATTTTTTCGACGTTCCAATCTCAAGGATGTCAAGATATATTGATTTTAGTGATGTGGTAATTTTTTAAAAAAATTCCCTATATTTATTTGGTTTAGTTTTCTAACGGTCAAACCGGTCAAAGTCGACCTTCCTTTAAAATAGTCTTGTCCCGAATGATGAATCTATTTTTTTAAATTATTTTTTCTACGTTTCAATCGCAAGGATGTCAAGATATATAGATTTTAGTGATGTGGTAATTTTTTAAAAAATTTCCTATATTTATTTGGTTTGGTTTTCTAACGGTCAAAGTCAACCTTCCTTTAAAATAGTCTTGTCCCGAATGATGAATCTATTTTTTTAAATTATTTTTTCGACGTTCCAATAGCACGAGTGTCAAGATATAACGATTTTAGTGATGTGGTAATTTTTTAAAAAATTTCCATATTTATTTGGTTTGGTTTTCTAACGGTCAAACCGGTCAAAGTCGACCTTCCTTTAAAATAGTCTTGTCCCGAATGATGAATCTATTTTTTTAATTATTTTTTCGACGTTCCAATAGCACGGGTGTCAAGATATAACAATTTTATTGATGTGGTAATTTTTTAAAAAATTTCCTATATTTACTTGGTTTGGTTTTCTAACGGTCAAACCTGTCAAAGTGGACCTTCCTTTTAACTAGTCTTGTCCCGAATGATGAATCAATTTTTTTAAATTATTTTTTCGACGTCCCAATCACACGGGTGTTAAGATATAATGGATTTAGTGATGTGGAAATTTTTTAAAAAATTTGCTACATGTATTTGGTTTGGTTTGGTAACGGTCAAACCGGTCAAAGTCGACCTTCCTTTTAACTAGTCTTGTGCCGAATGATGAATTTATTTTTTTAAGTTATTTTTTCGACGTTCCAATCGTACGGATGTCAAGATATACCGATTTTAGTGATGTGGAAATTTTTAAAAAAAAATTCTACATGTATTTGGTTTGGTTTGGTAACGGTCAAACCGGTCAAATTCGACCTTCCTTTAAACTAGTCTTGTCCCGAATGATGAATCTATTTTTTTTAATTATTTTTTCGACGTTCCAATCGCACGGATGTCAAGATATATTGATTGTAGTGATGTGGTATTTTTTTTAAAAAATTTCCTATATTTATTTGGTTTGGTTTTATAACGGTCAAACCGGTCAAAGTCGACCTTCCTTTTAACTAGTCTTGTCCCGAATGATGAATTTATTTTTTTTAATTATTTTGTCGACGTTCCAATCGCACGGGTGTCAAGATATAACGATTTGAGTGATGTGGTAATTTTTTAAAAAAATTCCTATATCTATTTCGTTTGGTTTTCTAACGGTCAAACCGGTAAAAGTCGACCCTCCTTTAAAATAGTCTTCTCCCGAATGATGAATCTATTTTTTTAAATTATTTTTTCGACGTTCGAATCGCACGAGTGTCAAGATATAACGATTTTAGTGATATGGTTATTTTTTAAAAAATTTCCTGTATTTATTTGGTTTGGTTTTCTAACGGTCTAACCGGTCAAAGTCGACATTCCTTTTAACTAGTCTTGTGCCGAATGATGAATCTATTTTTTTAAATTATTTTTTCGACGTTCCAATCGTACAGATGTCAAGATAAAAGGATTTTAGGATGCGGAAATTTTTTAAAAAAAATTCTACATGTATTTGGTTTGGTTTGGTAACGGTCGAACCTGTCAAAGTCGACTTTCCTTTAAACTAGTCTTTTCCCAAATGATAAATCTATTTTTTAAATTATTTTTTTGACGTTCCAATCGCACGGATGTCAAGATATATTGAATTTAGTGATGTGGTAATTTTTTAAAAAATTTCCTATATTTATTTGGTTTGGTTTTCTAACGGTCTAACCGGTCAAAGTGGATTTTCCTTTTAACTAGTCTTGTCCCGAATGATGAATATATTTTTTTAAAATTATTTTTTTGATGTTCCAATCACACGGGTGTCAAGATATAACGGATTTAGTGATGTGGTAATTTTTTTAAAAATTTGGTACATGTATTTGGTTTGGTTTGGTAACGGTCAAACCGGTCAAAGTCGACCTTCCTTTTAACTAGTCTTGTGCCGAATGATGAATCTATTTTTTTAAATTATTTTTTCGACGTTCCAATCGTACGGATGTCAAGATAAAAGGATTTTAGGATGCGGAAATTTTTTAAAATAATTTCTACATGTATTTGGTTTGGTTTGGTAACGGTCGAACCTGTCAAAGTCGACTTTCCTTTAAACTAGTCTTGTCCCGAATGATGAATCTATTTTTTTAAATTATTTTTTCGACGTTCCAATCTCACGGGTGTCAAGATATAACGATTTTAGTGATGTGGTAATTTTTTAAAAAATTTCCTATATTTATTTGGTTTGGTTTTCTAACGGTCATACCGGTCAAAGTTGACCTTCCTTTGAACTAGTCTTGTCCCGAATGATGAATCTATTTTTTTAAATTATTTTTTCGACGTCCCAATCACACGGGTGTCAAGATATAACGGATTTAGTGATGTGGAAATTTTTTAAAAAATTTGCTACATGTATTTGGTTTGGTTTGGTAACGGTCAAACCGATCAAAGTCGACCTTCCTTTTAACTAGTCTTGTGCCGAATGATGAATCTATTTTTTTAAATTATTTTTTCGACGTTCCAATCGTACGGATGTCAAGATATAACGATTTTAATGATGTGGAATTTTTTTAAAAAAAATTCTACGTGTATTTGGATTGGTTTGGTAACGGTCAAACCGGTCAAAGTCGACCTTCCTTTAAACTAGTCTTGTCCCGAATGTTGAATCTATTTTTTTTAATTATTGTTTCGACGTTCCAATCGCATGGATGTCAAGATATATTGATTTTAGTGATGTGGTAATTTTTAAAAAAATCTCCTATATTTATTTGGTTTGGTTTTATAATCAAACCGGTCAAAGTCGACTTTCCTTTTAACTAGTCTTGTCCCGAATGATGAATCGATTTTTTTAAATTATTTTTTCGACGTTCCAATCGCACGGATGTCAAGATATAATGATTTTAGTGATGTGGTTATTTTTTAAAAAATTTCCTATATTTATTTGGTTTGGTTTTCTAACGGTCAAACCGGTTAAAGTCGACCTTCCTTTAAAATAGTCTTGTCCCGAATGATGAATCTATTTTTTTAAATTATTTTTTCGACGTTCTAATCACACGGGTGTCAAGATATAACGATTTTAGTGATGTGGTTATTTTTTAAAAAAAATTCCTATATTTATTTGGTTTGGTTTTCTAACAGTCTAACCGATCAAAGTGGACCTTCCTTTTAACTAGTCTTGTCCCGAATGATGAATCTATTTTTTTAAAATTATTTTTTCGACGTTCCAATCACAAGGGTGTCAAGATATAACAGATTTAGTGATGTGGAAATTTTTTAAAAAATTTGCTACATGTATTTGGTTTGGTTTGGTTTGGTAACGGTCAAACCGGTCAAAGTCGACCTTCCTTTTAACTAGTCTTGTGCCGAATGATGAATCAATTTTTTTAAATAATTTTTTCGACGTTCAAATCGCACATGTGTCAAGATTATTTGGTTTGGTTTGATAACGGTCAAACCGGTCAAAGTCGACCTTCTTGTTGAGTATTGAATACAGTAAAGAATACAGGGGGGTGAATGGATTCTTGAACTTTTCTTTGACTTGAGTCTATGTAGCAGATAAGTGTTTGTGTGTGCAAAGATGTAGTTGCGGATAAAGAACAACACAAGACACAATATCACTTTAATATAATGTATTATTAGATAAAGGTTGCTACAATCTGTGAATACAAATGATAGTATTCTCAGCTTCGTTTTTCTCCGAGAGATATGGCTTACAATGTATGAAAAACTTGACTCCTCAAAAGTTAATAGCTAAGGAAGTGTGGCTGTATCCTTATAGAACATGGATACGACCTACTTACTACAAATAAGGTAGCTAAACAAATTACTTTCTAGTCTGTCTATCCTTTTTGAGTAAGTGTCCAAACGGTTACATATTTGACTTTGCAAAGCTTGTTCAGATCCGCTTCTTTAGCCCTTTGTCTCTTCTATATCTCTCCAAGCTTCCTTGTAGGCTTTCCAGAGCACGTTACAGATTGTGGTCCATAAAGTGCATTGGCTTGTTGCAGGTTTCAGACTTGTACAATTTCTTCAGTATTTTGTCTTCAAGAATGTATTCGAAAAGTGACTAAGTAAGTTATTCGAGAACTAGAATTGACTTGATCGATAACTCTGGGTTCTCGAACACTGTTATATTGACATATCGAATCACTTCTCGAATAGCTCTTTTCTTCAGGATTCCTTGAGTTGCCGAATAGAACATTTGACTTGTCGAATCCTTGAGATATCGAATAGCTTTCTGAGTCCTTGAGATATCGAATGGAATTTTGACTTGTTGACTCCTTGAGAACTCGAATACCACTTTTGACCTGTTGACTTCTTGAGTTCTCGAACAGAGTAATAGACATATCGAATCTCTGAGATATCGAACAGTGTATTCAGAGATATCGAATAGTGTCTTTTGAGATATCGAATCCCTGACTTCTCAAATGCTGGACTTCTCGAATAGACAAATATACTTCTCGAATTGGTACTTAGGCAAATTCTTCATTTCTTCAAATCCCAACTGTGATTATTTGACAGTCTTTATCTTCTTGCTTGAGGCATGAACCTTGGAACTTCTTTCAAGCATTATTCTTGACTATATAAGTACAGTAACACAACTAGGATTTGGTGCCTATTAAGTGTACAGAACAAATAGAAACTCTACAACTAGAGGTTCCCTAAGTTAAGAGGTCATGTAAGTAATGCAAAGCATTACAAACAATTAGGCTTGTTATTTGATGTAAACAGGCATGCCTCTGTGACTAACAATCTCCCCCAAATTGTGAGTGAGACCCTTAGTCACAATTTCATGTCTGATAACAAGCCTAACATACATAAAGAAAAAACTTGAACAGTACAGGTATGTAGATTGATTGAAGAAAATACATAGAAGTATTCGTACAAGTTATGAGGAATTACTAGCCATATCCTTTTGGATTCATCTCTTGAGCTTTGGCTTGCAGATTCTCATTTTTCATCTTTTCTTCAGCTTCTTTAGCTTTCTTCTTTGCATTTTCTTCCATGGCAAGAATAATTTCTTCCATTGCAGTGAGTTCTTCAATTAGAGGGGAGCCTGACAGATCCTTGAGTACTTCATTCAGCTGTTTCTCATAATAGGAACTAATGTAGTCCATTCTAATCTTCACATTTCTACCATATTTCTTGTATTCAATGATGTAAGGATTAAACTTGACTCTACACAGACCCATAGCCCTTAATTCATCAGCCTTAGCTTCCATTTCAGCAAACTCCTCCTCCCTTTTCTTTAGTAGCTCTTCACTGTTCTTTTTCATTTCTGCCTGGTGATCTCTCTTCATTTTGACAAAGTCAATTAACTCCAGCTTCCAAACCCTTTCCACCCTGTCTTCAGAATTCAACATTGCAATTATCCTTTCTATATCATATAGCCTGTCCCAGTGCTGGCATGTTCCTTGTCTGAATTTCTTCTGTCTTCCATCAGTATATTTAATTTCAAGAAAATCATCAACAATGGCAACATGATAGATTCTTTGAGCCCATAGGAACTGCAGTTGGTCTTCATCATAGTTTTCATCCAGAGGTGGTAGGTTTAATCTTGGAATAATTGTCAGTGCCTTTGGCTTGGATAACTTCACCCTTCTTGCAGCATGCTTAAATTTAATCCTGTTTACATGGTTGCTTGGCTGAAATTTTTTACCTTTGTTGGTAGACCATAGTAGTATTCCATTAGCAGTTTGCTTTCTGAAACATACACATGGTTTCTTGACTTGAATTTCCTTCTCTTCTTGAGGTAGTAAAACATTTGCAGAGGCCATGGAATTTGACTTTTGTAGGTCACTACTAACAGTATTCACCCTAGATTTAGAGTCTTGTGTTGTGGTGAGGTTACTGTCGGCAATGCCTAAGGCTTGCTGTTTTCCATTTTTCCTCTCATAGACTTTACCATGGTCATCATCATCTTTCTTGTTCTTATCATCATTCCTCTTCTTCTCCTTATCTTCATCACCCTTATCTCTCCTTTGATGACTTCTCTTCCCATCACTCTTGTCATCATCTTTATCATCCTTATTCCTCCTAGGCTGAGCCATTTCTGGAATTATACCAGTAGCAATAAATGATCTTAGGATGTGTAGTGCTTCCAACTCTTCAACAGTTCTGACTTCACCCTTCTTTTGTAGCTGATCAGCAACAGCAATGATGAGTCTGTGGTTTCGAGGGGTGAGATCACTGGGAATAACCAACTGATTAACATCTTGAATTTTTGTACCAGACTGATAGAAGATGGTTCTTGGTTTGATGCATACTTCAGGAAGCCTAGCTTGTTGACCATTTCTCAGTTCAGTGTACAGACTCTTGTTGTTCTCCCCTTTCTAATCAATTAGTTCCAAGATGACATCAATTTCAGTGAATTTAAGGGCTTTCAAGATGTCAATAGATAGGTGCCATATCTTGCCATTGGTCACCATCATGATTTCCTTGAGATAGATTTGATTTAGCTTCCTTGGAATTACTGTTAGATATTTAATTTGGTCTTTGAGGCTCCTTCTGTACAACAAAGTATCTCCTCCTACCTTTGCCTTTGAGACTTGTAAAAACTTCAAGAATGCAGCATCATGATAAGTCTCTGAATTTGCTACTTCTATGAGCTTGGCCTCAGTGATCACACTAGCTTCCACTAGGTCATCCTCATGCCTAGGGGCTTGAACTAGGTCACTTGGCATGGAACCTGCCACCACTGTAGTAGTGACAGTTTGCTTTTGGCCACTAGGTGTAGTGATGTGCACAGGTGGTAGAGTGACCACTGACAGAGAGGATGGGGGTTCATCAACCTTGGATTTGCCTTTGCCTGGCACATGAGTTAGAGATTTAGAAGCGCTTTGGTGACCACCCTCATTTATCTTTATACTTTTCTCCTTAGGTTTCTCCCCCTTTGGATTTGAATTCCTTATCCTCTTCTCCCCCTTAGGCTTGTTGTCGGGCACAGAGGCTTTAGAAGTGACCTTTGGGTTTGAAGATTCTTCAAGTAGAGGGAGACCCATATGCTTCATCATAGCAGCCAACATAGATTGCTGATGCAGAAGAACATCAGCTGTGGTGGTTGCTTGAGTGTCCAACTGATCAGTGAGAAGTGCAACCTTGTCTGTAAGATTAGCATTAGACTTAGTGAGAGTAGCTACCTCCTTTTCAAGTGATTCTACCTTGCTGAACAGCTTAGTGGCTTTAAAACCAGATAGAGATTGATCTTTTAGTCTCTCCACTTCAAATTTTGTCATCTCATGCACAGGGATCTCATCCACCATCTTATCTCCATATTGATTTTTAAACATGGTTCTCA
Source organism: Kitagawia praeruptora (assembly GCA_037693485.1). Classification (NCBI taxonomy): domain Eukaryota; kingdom Viridiplantae; phylum Streptophyta; class Magnoliopsida; order Apiales; family Apiaceae; genus Kitagawia; species Kitagawia praeruptora. Next base: position 135,006,864 of record CM075351.1, on the reverse strand, counting down.
GCATGGCATTGGCATCTGTTGTCTGATCTGATAATTTTGCCATCTGAGCAGCCATAGTTTTGACAGATCCTTGGACCAACAGCATAGAGTTGTCCATCTTGATGCACTCAGATTTGCAGTGTTGAACCTCCTTGACGACATTATCCAATTGAGGAAATTTGATATCAAAAGACCTTTGAATTTTCTGTACCTCTTTGACTGTAGCTGCACACACTTCATTGATTTCTGTTTTTAGCCCCTTTCCAAGGTAGTGTGCAGCCTTAAGAATGCCCTTGTAGCTATCATTCACTGCTTCATACACATCACTAGGAGAGAGAGATTTGGCATTTGACCCTAGTGAAGTGATATACTCTTCTCTGATGCACTAGAGGCCTTCTGAGAGAGGAATGTCAAATTTTCCTTGTAGCCAGGCATCTACATTGCATCTCTCTCAGTATCCTCCACTATCTTAGCCTTTTGCACCTCCACATCATCTCTGTGGCATAAGAGAATAGCTTCATAATCTTGATTTGGCATGTTGGCAGTGAGAAGGTTCTGAGCAATCTTTGTGAACTCAGGGATCTGATCCACAATTAAGCTTTGAAGTGCTTCAACCGTCAATTGTTGTGGAACAGACCCTGATCCTGAAGCACTGTCATGTTGCACAGGCTTCAGCCATTGTGACATAAAGTCAGAGCTAGAGCTAGGCAAGCTAGACTCCTCAATTACAGATGCAACTTCTGTAACCGGATGGATTGACTCTACTATTTGTGTCTCCACAGAAGTGGGATGAGTTACACCAGCAGTTGACACATGCACAAAGTCTATAGTGAAAACTAGTGGAACCTCTGTGTTTGTGATGGTGTCATTAGGAGATGCCCCAGCATGCATTCCCTCACCATCTAAATGTGGGTCCTGGGTGGTGAGCAAGGTGTCATGCACCAAGTCACTTGAATCCATTGGCTCATCAAAAGAAAAGAATTCTTGATGATCAATGCCTTGCTATTCAATTGCTTGAGTTGCAGGCTGCAAGGAAATTTGAGTGGTAGGTTCTGGAAGAGGAGTGTCTTGTAGATTAGAGTTTGGAAACTCCCCCTGAGAGATAGAGGGAGTTTCAATTGTGATGTGCTCTCCACTCAGTATTGTGCCAGCCTTATCACTCCCATATGCTGACTTTGTACAAATAGGTGCATTGGGGAGGATGTTTGATTCTATAGATGCACCCTATTGAGAGGATACATCTAGTGAACTGTGTGCCCCTGATTTTACAACTTCAGCCATTTGTGTGACTGAAGAGGTGGTTTTAGTTTTCTACTTCTTTCGCCTGATAAGGGGTGACTCAGGTGCCTCACTTTCTAATTCTACAGCCAATGCTACTTCAGATAAGATGGTTAAAGGTGCAGAAGCAACCTGTTTTCTCTTCTTCTCCTTTTTACTAACATCACCCTTTTGAGAGGATGATGCAGTTGGTTCAGTGTTTGGTAGAGTGTTTGGTTGAGGTGGTTGGTTAGTAGACCCTGGGTTAGCACTTTGTTCTACTTGCTTGGGCCTGGCTAACTCAGATTTAGAGGCAAATGTTGGCAAGTTGTGAGGGTAAGACTCAAATAACATCTGCATATGAGGAGTTATTACAAGTCTTACATCCACATCATTCCTAGTATCCAAATTACCAAAAATGAGTTTGGTCATGGATCTAGGGTAGCCTATTCTAGTTTTATCTAAACCAGGTAAATCAGCCACATTTTTATCTAGATAATTAAGTACAGACTGAATGAACCTAGGAAAGAAGATATCATTACCTCTCTTGGTTGTGTTCTTACCAAGTTTTCCATAAAGTTCCTGCATTATGAGCTTTCCAACATCAATTTTCCTATCATAGGCAAGTGAGTAGCAAATCTGTTGAACAGGAGCACTTAGTTGGTCAAAGCTGGATTTCCTTCCACTGAATACTTGCAGGAGAATGGCAAACACATAACTCCACTCTTTTTGCAGATGTGCCCGTTTCAAGTTTCCAACCTTGATGGTGTCTGAGTAGCTTATTAGGTCAAAGAATTCCACTAGTTGATCATCTGTTACAAGGCCATTATACTCATCCTGGTGAAGACCCAGGGCCTTGCTCATGTCCTCAGAAGTGATGATGAACTCTTTACCAAGAATCTTGCAGTTAATGACATAACCCAGACTGCCATCATCTAGAGCAACAGTTTCCGTAATGGCAGTGTTCCAAAATTGTTCTAGAATGTCTAGGTATAGAGTTGGGTTGGCGGTAAGTGCGTCTTTGATATAAGACTCAGACATCCATTTGACAAAACACTTGTAATTAGCATTAGGAGCTTCGACATCACTTGAGAGAGCAATGAAGTTAGTGTTGAATTTCAAAGTTGCCATTGATACAGAGAGAGGAGAGAAGAGAATGAAGGTTGAAGAAGAAATTTGGCTTTTAGCAGTTATGGTTTTCAGAGGTTTTGGGAGTTTAGATGCTTGAGAAATCGAATGAAATGAATCGAATAGATGTAAAATTGTATAAGTATGAAGTACTTGAATTGTCGATTAGATGTATGTTTTGTATCGACAAGTCAGTCATTCGAGAAGTAGAAAACAACTATTCGATAAGTCAAGAAAGGCTTATTCGAGAACTCAAGCAGGTTGTAACTCACAGCTGGCAGTTATCTAACTTAGAAATAATTCTAAATTAGGTAAAATATGTTTTTATGAGTAATTCTGAATTTTGAATAAAAATCCAAAATCGGTTAAAATTCAGCGAGAAATCAGCCTTCTCAAATGATTCGAGAACTCAAACATGCTATTCGAGAACTCTACCAATAGAGAACTGAAATACCTTATTCGAGAACTCACTCATGTCTCTGCTCGAGTTCTCTAAAAGACACTATTCGAGAACTCAAGAGTGTCCTGAATAGGCTTGTTAGAGAAGTCGACCACTAACAATGAAATGAACCATTCGAGAAGTCTGACTTATCGAACTATTCTTACCACTCACAAAAATCAATTTTCACTATCTTTTAAAATTTACCAGCCATATTCATTGAAGAATATCCTAGCAAATTAAACAGTGATTTTCTCAAAATTTCATAGGAATTTCAAGTTAACAAAAATATGATTTTCCAACATATGCAACAGATTTGAAATATTTATAAATCATATTTCAGCCAACACTCACTTCAAAAATATTGAGATTTAGATAAAGTAAGTGTTTACTGCTGCAATAATATAGATGCTGTATTCACTTAGCCAGAATCTGAAGAATTCAGCATTCCAATCTCACTAACCAACCTTGTGAAGGTGGCTTCATCTAATGGCTTAGTGAATATGTCAGCTAGTTGTTTATCTGTAGAGACATAATGCAACTCAATGGTTCCATTAGTTGCATGTTCTCTAATGAAATGATATCTGATGTCAATGTGCTTTGTCCTAGAATGATTGACAGGATTGGCAACTATAGAGATTGCACTTGTGTTGTCACACATGATTGGAATTCTTTCCAACACAAGTCCATAATCTCTAAGTTGATTTCTAATCCAAAGCACTTGAGCACTACAACTTCCAACAGCTATATGTATTCAGCCTCAGCTGTAGAAGTTGACACAGATTGTTGTTTCTTGCTATACCAAGAGACTAACCTTTGTCCAAGAAACTGGCAGCTACCTAAGGTGCTTTTCCTATCCACTCTGCATCCAGCATAATCAGCATCAGAATAACCAACCAGATTGAACCCTGTGTCCTTAGGATACCATAAACCCAAGTTTGGAGTGCCCTTCAGATATCTAAAGATCCTTTTTATAGCAATCAAATGTGATTCTTTTGGATTTGATTGAAACCTTGCACATAAACATGTAGCAAACATGATGTCTGGCCTACTTGCAGTGAGGTAGAGTAGAGAACCAACCATGCCTCTGCAGACTGAGATATCTACTCTCTTGTCTTTAGCATCTTCATCCAATTTAGTGGCAGTGGCCATAGGTGTCTTTGCATGTGAGCAATCTTCCAAGTCAAACTTCTTCAATAAATCCTTGATGTACTTGGTCTGAGTGATAAAGATACCATCCTTCCTTTGACTGACTTGCAACCCAAGAAAGAATGTCAACTCTCCCATCATACTCATCTCATATCTGCTCTGCATGAGTTTAGAGAATTTCTCACACAATTTTTCATTTGTAGACCCAAATATGATATCATCCACATAAATCTGAACTAGGATAATATCATCACCATGCTTCTTGTAAAACAGTGTCTTGTCCAATGTGCCTCTAGTGAATTGATTTTCAAGAAGAAATTGTGATAGAGTATCATACCATGCCCTTGGAGCCTGCTTAAGTCCATACAATGCCTTAAGCAATCTGTAGAAAATTTTGGGAAGTATGGATCCTCAAAGCCAGGTGGTTGTTGCACATAAACTTCTTCTTCCAACTCTCCATTCAGAAATGCACTCTTGACATCCATTTGATAAACCTTAAAGTTTTAATGAGCAATAAATGCCAAGAATATTCTGATGGCTTCCAATCTGGCAACAGGAGCAAATGTTTCATCATAATCAATGCCTTCCTGTTGAAAGTATCCTTTTGCAACCAACCTTGCTTTATTTCTTACTATTACACCATCTTCATCCATCTTATTCTTCAGAACCCATTTTGTTCCAACAATGGTTCTATTCTTTGGTGCAGGCACAAGTTCCCATACTTTGTTCCTTTCAAATTGATTCAGCTCCTCTTGCATGGCAATAATCCAATATGGATCCAATAGTGCATCATTAAGTTTCTTAGGCTCAACTTGAGATAGAAAACATCCATAGAGACACTCATTCTGAGTTGCTCTCCTAGTCCTTACTCCTGCATTAGGATCTCCAATAATTTGCTCTGCAGTGTGTGATCTATCCCATTTCCTAGAGTGCTCAGCCTGATTTCTCATTCTTGATGTTGCTTCATCATCCAAATAATGATCATTCTCATTTCCTCCCCCTGTGAGGTTGCCACTGCTCACAGGTGTGTCTTGGATGCTTGTTTCTCCACTGTTGATTGACACAAATTCTTCTATTGTATCATCATTCACTTGAGTTTGTTGAACTTGAGTTTCAACTTCAGTATCAATCTCTTCATCAGAATCATCTAGATTATCAAATCTTAATGGATATTTATCTTCATCATTGGCTTCTTCTAGTCCAGGTAGTTTGCTGTCATCAAATGTCATATTTTTGCTTTCCATAATTTTCTTTTGACTGATGACATAAACTTTGTATGCAATTCTTTCCATAGAGTAGCCAAGAAAAATTCCTTCAAATGCCTTTGCATTAAACTTACCAACATATTCAGAGTTATCCTTCAATACAAAGCATTTGCTTCCAAAAGTATGAACATACTTTAGAGTAGGCTTCTTTCCAATCATCAAATTGTAATGTGTCTTTCCAGTGTTTTTGTTGATGAGGGTTCTGTACTGGATATAGCATGCAGTGCTCACAGCCTCAGCCCAAAAACATGTAGGCATATTTGCATCAAGTAGCATTGTTCTAGCAGCCTCAATCAGAGTTCTATTTTTTCTCTCAATAACTCCATTTTGTTGTGGAGTCCTTGGAGCTGAGAATTGTTGAGAAATTCCATTCTCTTTGCAGAGTGCTTCAAGTATGGCATTTATGAACTCTGTTCCATTATCACTTCTTAGTGCAATCACACTTGCATTGTTGGCCTTTGTTTCCTTGTCAACTTTCTTTATGTGCTCAATGATTACTTGTGAAGCCTCATGTTTTGATGCTAGAAATTCCACCCATGTATACCTTGTAAAGTCATCAACCATCACCAAGGCATACTTCTTTCTTCCTAGTGACATAATATTGACAGGCCCAAACAAATCCATATGAATGAGTTGCAGGGGCTTGGTTATTGATGTCACCGTCTTTGACTTGTGGCTTGATCTTTTCATTTTTCCTTTTTGACAAGCCTCACACACTCCTTCTTGACAGAATTCAAGTGTGGGCATGCCTCTCATTAAGTCTCTTTTGAATAGAGAATTAATGGCTTTGAAGTTCAGGTGTGATAATTTCTTGTGCCACAACCAACAATCTTCATTTGATGCTTTTGAGTAAAAGCAACAAATCTTGTCCCGAATGATGAATCTATTTTTTTAAATTATTTTTTCGACGTTCCAATCACACGGGTGTCAAGATATAACGATTTTAGTGATGTGGTAATTTTTTAAAAAAATTCCTATATTTATTTGGTTGGGTTTTATAATGGTCAAAGTGGACCTTCCTTTTAACTAGTCTTGTCCCGAATGATGAATCTATTTGTTTAAATTATTTTTTCGACGTTCCAATTGCACGGGTGTCAAGATATAATGATTTTACTGATGTGGTAATTTTTTAAAAAAATTTCTATATTTATTTGGCTGGGTTTTATAACGGTCAAACCGGTCAAAGTGGACCTTCCTTTTAACTAGTCTTGTCCCGAATGATGAATCTATTTTTTTAATTATTTTTTTTGACGTTCCAATCGCACGGATGTCAAGATATATTGATTTTAGTGATGTGGTAATTTTTTAAAAAATTTCATATATTTATTTGGTTTGGTTTTATAACGGTCAAACCGGTCAAAGTCGACCTTCCTTTTAACTAGTCTTGTCCCGAATGATGAATCTATTTTTTTAAATTATTTTTTCGACGTTCCAATCGCATGGATGTCAAGAAATATTGATTTTAGTGATGTGGTAATTTTTTTAAAAAATTTCCTATATTTATTTGGTTTGGTTTTCTAACGGTCAAACCGGTCAAAGTCGACCTTCCTTTAAAATTGTCTTGTTCTGAATGATGAATCAATTTTTTAAATTATTATTTCGACGTTCCAATCGCACGGGTGTCAAGATATAATGATTTTATTGATGTGGTTATTTTTAAAAAAATTTCCTGTATTTATTTGGTTTGGTTTTCTAACGGTCTAACCGGTCAAAGTGGACCTTCCTTTTAACTAGTCTTGTCCCGAATGATGAATCTATTTTTTTAAATTAATTTTTTGACGTTCCAATCACACGGGTGTCAAGATATAACGGATTTAGTGATGTGGAAATTTTTTTAAAAATTTGTTATATGTATTTGGTTTGGTTTGGTAACGGTCAAACCGGTCAAAGTCAACCTTCCTTTAAACTAGTCTTGTCCCGAATGATGAATCTAGACGTTCCAATCACACGGGTGTCAAGATATAACAATTTTAGTGATGTGGTAATTTTTTAAAAAAATTCCTATATTTATTTGGTTGGGTTTTATAATGGTCAAACCGGTCAAAGTGGACCTTCCTTTTAACTAGTCTTGTCCCGAATGATGAATCTATTTGTTTAAATTATTTTTTCGACGTTCCAATTGCACGGGTGTCAAGATATAATGATTTTACTGATGTGGTAATTTTTTTAAAAAATTTCTATATTTATTTGGCTGGGTTTTATAACGGTCAAACCGGTCAAAGTGGACCTTCCTTTTAACTAGTCTTGTCCCGAATGATGAATCTATTTTTTTAATTATTTTTTTTGACGTTCCAATTGCACGGATGTCAAGATATATTGATTTTAGTGATGTGGTAATTTTTTTAAAAATTTCATATATTTATTTGGTTTGGTTTTATAACGGTCAAACCGGTCAAAGTCGACCTTCCTTTTAACTAGTCTTGTCCCGAATGATGAATCTATTTTTTTAAATTATTTTTTCGACGTTCCAATCGCATGGATGTCAAGAAATATTGATTTTAGTGATGTGGTAATTTTTTTAAAAAATTTCCTATATTTATTTGGTTTGGTTTTCTAACGGTCAAACCGGTAAAAGTCGACCTTCCTTTAAAATTGTCTTGTTCTGAATGATGAATCAATTTTTTAAATTATTATTTGGACGTTCCAATCGCACGGGTGTCAAGATATAACGATTTTATTGATGTGGTTATTTTTAAAAAAATTTCCTGTATTTATTTGGTTTGGTTTTCTAACGGTCTAACCGGTCAAAGTGGACCTTCCTTTTAACTAGTCTTGTCCCGAATGATGAATCTATTTTTTTAAATTAATTTTTCGACGTTCCAATCACACGGGTGTCAAGATATAACGGATTTAGTGATGTGGAAATTTTTTTAAAAATTTGTTATATGTATTTGGTTTGGTTTGGTAACGGTCAAACCAGTCAAAGTCAACCTTCCTTTAAACTAGTCTTGTCCCGAATGATGAATCTAGACGTTCCAATCACACGGGTGTCAAGATATAACGATTTTAGTGATGTGGTAATTTTTTAAAAAAATTCCTATATTTATTTGGTTGGGTTTTATAATGGTCAAACCGGTCAAAGTGGACCTTCCTTTTAACTAGTCTTGTCCCGAATGATGAATCTATTTGTTTAAATTATTTTTTCGACGTTCCAATTGCACGGGTGTCAAGATATAATGATTTTACTGATGTGGTAATTTTTTAAAAAAATTTCTATATTTATTTGGCTGGGTTTTATAACGGTCAAACCGGTCAAAGTGGACCTTCCTTTTAACTAGTCTTGTCCCGAATGATGAATCTATTTTTTTAATTATTTTTTTTGACGTTCCAATTGCACGGATGTCAAGATATATTGATTTTAGTGATGTGGTAATTTTTTAAAAAATTTCATATATTTATTTGGTTTGGTTTTATAACGGTCAAACCGGTCAAAGTCGACCTTCCTTTTAACTAGTCTTGTCCCGAATGATGAATCTATTTTTTTAAATTATTTTTTCGACGTTCCAATCGCATGGATGTCAAGAAATATTGATTTCAGTGATGTGGTAATTTTTTTAAAAAATTTCCTATATTTATTTGGTTTGGTTTTCTAACGGTCAAACCGGTCAAAGTCGACCTTCCTTTAAAATTGTCTTGTTCTGAATGATGAATCAATTTTTTAAATTATTATTTCGACGTTCCAATCGCACGGGTGTCAAGATATAACGATTTTATTGATGTGGTTATTTTTAAAAAAATTTTCTGTATTTATTTGGTTTGGTTTTCTAACGGTCTAACCGGTCAAAGTGGACCTTCCTTTTAACTAGTCTTATCCCGAATGATGAATCTATTTTTTTAAATTAATTTTTCGACATTCCAATCACACGGGTGTCAAGATATAACAGATTTAGTGATGTGGAAATTTTTTTAAAAATTTGTTATATGTATTTGGTTTGGTAACGGTCAAACCGGTAAAAGTCGACCTTCCTTTTAACTAGTCTTGTGCCGAATGATGAATCTATTTTTTCTTAATTACTTTGTCGACGTTCCAATTGCACGGGCGTCAAGATATTACGATTTGAGTGATGTGGAAATGTTTTAAAAAATTTGCTACATGTATTTGGTTTGATTTGGTAACGGTCAAACCGGTCAAAGTCAACCTTCCTTTAAACTAGTCTTGTCCCGAATGATGAATCTATTTTTTTAAATTATTTTTTCGACGTTCCAATCGCACGGGTGTCAAGATATAACGATTTTAGTGATGTGGTAATTTTTTAAAAAATTCCTATATTTATTTGGTTGGGTTTTATAACGGTCAAACCGGTCAAAGTGGACCTTCCTTTTAACTAGTCTTGTCCCGAATGATGAATCTATTTGTTTAAATTATTTTTTCGACGTTCCAATTGCACGGGTGTCAAGATATAATGATTTTACTGATGTGGTAATTTTATAAAAAAGTTTCTATATTTATTTGGCTGGGTTTTATAACGGTCAAACCGGTCAAAGTGGACCTTCCTTTTAACTAGTCTTGTCCCGAATGATGAATCTATTTTTTTAAATTATTTTTTCAACGTTCCAATTGCACGGGTGTCAAGATATAACGATTTTATTGATGTGGTTATTTTTAAAAAAATTTCCTGTATTTATTTGGTTTGGTTTTCTAACGGTCTAACCGGTCAAAGTGGACCTTCCTTTTAACTAGTCTTGTCCCGAATGATGAATCTATTTTTTTAAATTATTTTTTCGACGTTCCAATTGCACGGGTGTCAAGATATAATGATTTTACTGATGTGGTAATTTTTTAAAAAAATTTCTATATTTATTTGGCTTGGTTTTATAACGGTCAAACCGGTCAAAGTGGACCTTCCTTTTAACTAGTCTTGTCCCGAATGATGAATCTATTTTTTTAATTATTTTTTTTGACGTTCCAATTGCACGGATGTCAAGATATATTGATTTTAGTGATGTGGTAATTTTTTAAAAAATTTCATATATTTATTTGGTTTGGTTTTATAACGGTCAAACCGGTCAAAGTCGACCTTCCTTTTAACTAGTCTTGTCCCGAATGATGAATCTATTTTTTTAAATTATTTTTTCGACGTTCCAATCGCATGGATGTCAAGAAATATTGATTTTAGTGATGTGGTAATTTTTTTAAAAAATTTCCTATATTTATTTGGTTTGGTTTTCTAACGGTCAAACCGGTCAAAGTCGACCTTCCTTTAAAATTGTCTTGTTCTGAATGATGAATCAATTTTTTAAATTATTATTTCGACGTTCCAATCGCACGGGTGTCAAGATATAACGATTTTATTGATGTGGTCATTTTTAAAAAAATTTCCTGTATTTGTTTGGTTTGGTTTTCTAACGGTCTAACCGGTCAAAGTGGACCTTCCTTTTAACTAGTCTTGTCCCGAATGATGAATCTATTTTTTTAAATTAATTTTTCGACGTTCCAATCACACGGGTGTCAAGATATAACGGATTTAGTGATGTGGAAATTTTTTTAAAAATTTGTTATATGTATTTGGTTTGGTTTGGTAACGGTCAAACCGGTAAAAGTCGACTTTCCTTTTAACTAGTCTTGTGCCGAATGATGAATCTATTTTTTCTTAATTATTTTGTCGACGTTCCAATTGCACGGGCGTCAAGATATTACGATTTGAGTGATGTGGAAATGTTTTAAAAAATTTGCTACATGTATTTGGTTTGGTTTGGTAACGGTCAAACCGGTCAAAGTCAACCTTCCTTTAAACTAGTCTTGTCCCGAATGATGAATCTATTTTTTTAAATTATTTTTTCGACGTTCCAATCGCACGGGTGTCAAGATATAACGATTTTAGTGATGTGGTAATTTTTTAAAAAATTCCTATATTTATTTGGTTGGGTTTTATAACGGTCAAACCGGTCAAAGTGGACCTTCCTTTTAACTAATCTTGTCCCGAATGATGAATCTACTTGTTTAAATTATTTTTTCGACGTTCCAATCGCACGGGTGTCAAGATATAATGATTTTACTGATGTGGTAATTTTTTAAAAAAATTTCTATATTTATTTGGCTGGGTTTTATAACGGTCAAACCGGTCAAAGTGGACCTTCCTTTTAACTAGTCTTGTCCCGAATGATGAATCTATTTTTTTAAATTATTTTTTCAACGTTCCAATTGCACGGGTGTCAAGATATAATGATTTTAGTGATGTGGTAATTTTTTTAAAAAATTCCTATATTTATTTGTTTGGGTTTTATAACGGTCAAACCGGTCAAAGTCGACCTTCCTTTTAACTAGTCTTGTCCCGAATGATGAATCTAATTTTTTAAATTATTTTTTCGACGTTCCAATCGCACGAGTGTCAAGATATAACGATTTTAGTGATGTGGAAGTTTTTTTAAAAATTTTCTTGATTTATTTGGTTTGGCTTTATAACGGTCAAACCAGTCAATGTTTGTATAATGGTCATAGCGATCAAAATAAACATTTTCTTTAAGTTGACTTGTCCCGAATGATGATTTGATTTTTTTAATTATTTTTTGACAAACGGATGTTAAAATGTAACAGTTTTAATAATATGGTAAAATTTAATTAAATAAAATAAAAATAACTAAACTTGAACTCCATTTATTTATTTCGATAAAAATAGTTAAAACGCTATATACTTCTAACTATTTTTATCGAAATAAATAAATGGAGTTCAAGCTTAGATATTTTTATTTTATTTAATTAAATTTTACCATATTACTTCCTTGTAAAAAAAACGCTATATACTTCCAAAATATAACCCAGGCGGCTAAGATCCCGCTCATAATTTTGCCCTCTTTGTTTTCAATTTTTCATTACCCGCTCAGTGCTCTCCTACACAACTCTCAATGCCTGTTCTCTCATTTTATCTCTCTCACACAGATAAAACTCTATCTTATCTCTTTCTTTCTCTCTCCCTCTCCATCTCTCTACCCTTCTTTATTTCTTTAGCGATATCTCTCACAAACAAAATCCTAATTCTTTTATATGTATATGCTTTTATTGTGTTAATTTGAAGCTCATTCATTTTTCTTAAACAGGTAACAATCTATGTCTCTATGTCGTTCTCCCTGTCTCGATATTTATTTCTCTATCTCTGGTTTGTATATATCTCTGTATCATGCCAATTCATAGCAGTTAGTTTCTTGATAAATCCTAATTTTTATTAATCAAGTGGTATATTATTCAGGGATCGAATTAATCCAGGGTTGGTGATTAGTGACAACTCTTTCAAGGTAGTCTATTTTTCTAATATATTATTAGGTCATTCATCTCCTAAGATCAAATCTTAATTTGAGATTTTTCAAACACTAAAACTGTTCACTGGGCTAGTCAAATCCTCCTTTTGTCAAAGTCATCGACTTGCATAATTCTATATAGCTTGACATCTTATGTAAGATTTCTATAGCTGTTTACAGTGGTAATTTCAGGAAAGAAAGGAGTTGACTAGACTTGGTTTATTCTCCTGCTCCCTCACTCAAGCGAGAATACTGAATAGAAAATTCTGCACTATCTCTGATTCTTTGGAGGCATCTGCATGGTTTAGTGTTATATATAATGTAGAAACATCACTGTTTGGGTCACAATATGTGGATCTCTGGATCTTGATCTTGGCTAATTGTTTTATACATGTAGTCTTCTACATTTGACTGTACGCTAACCTTAAATAAAGGTTTGTGTTGAGTGATAATACCCAAGTCGGTCATCTATATGTAGTCAATTGAACTTGCTTAATTTCTGCAGGATCACAGTTTCTTGATCTGAAATGGAGCTTCTACTGCTAAATATAAGCCTAGTTTTCACATTAAACTTCCATGTTTTTCTTGCTCTCTTATATGGCTTGTCATTGTTAAATTGTACTTCTACTGCAGCTATAAACACAATAGACATCTCTGCATTGCTAAATTTCAAGTCACAGATAATCGAAGACCCTCTAGGACTTTTCAGCTCTTGGAATGATTCCATACATTTTTGTCAATGGGCCGGAGTCAAATGCAAATTAGGAAATCGTGTTTTAGTATGCACTCCTTTTCTGAAAAGAAGTAGATATTTGGCTAACGAGAAGTATAGAAATTACATAATTTCTCATCATCTTTTTGCAGGAATCAGATTCATGGATTCATGAAATATTTCTCAGTTAGCTTTCATCTTTTTGCACCACATGACCTTTCTTATTCTTCATATATCACTGATACACGTGACTGCATCTTGCAGATTTAATTTTGATTTCAGCTTGACATATACTGGAGCTGTGATGATATGTTCTCATACAGTGAACTTGTCTTTGCTGTTTGGAGCTGTGCTTTCATTAATTTATTTGGCATTGTGCAAGGGGGACTTGATCCAAGGCTAAGTTAAGTGACGGTACAATTTGCTCTGTATATATCAGATACTTATATGATCATCAACTCACCGTTATGCTATTCTACCTTCTTTTCTGGGATAGATGTGTCAAAGGTTTGGTGGAATGTGATTTACCCAGGTGTGTTTATAACCCTCTCACTGAACTTTATTTATTGCAGCATTCTTTTGTATGTGGATAGATTCAAGAATAATTGGTCTAGAATTTATTTGAAAAGAAATAATTGATGTAATTGTTTTTATAAATATTGTAGCTGATATCTTTTGGGAAATTAGATATATTTTGAACTTGTTACTCGTAGTTGTATGGATGCAGGTTTTAGGTTTAACTGTAACAAAATAGTAATGTCAGCAAGATATTTTCCTTTGATTTTCTTAAGGTAGTTGTTTTTAATTTACAATGGAGATTGAGTTATTGTAGATACCTGAGAAACCAGATAGATGGTTCTACTAGTAGTACTGGTATATTTGTGGTTGTAAATTGTGATTTTATGGCTGGATCTCAATATAACTACCCTGTTCCTCTCTGTTTTTAATGATTAAAATAGTTGAAAATAATAAAAAGATGGAACCAGACAAACTTTCTTTCATTTCAGTATTTCACTATGCACAAGTGTCATATACTTTTAGTGTAACTTTCCAGAGACAATGTTCCCATTTTACAGGAGCTTGTTTAATCAAAAACACAAAAACACGAATACATTATTGGTAGTCAAAAGGTACCTACATTATCAGTAGGATTTCCAAATCAAAAACACGAATACGACTACATGTATTACCTTGTATTTTCATTGTACGTATTCATGTCGCGTCTCTCAATTTCCAAATCAAATTCAATGCATATTCATGCTTGTTACATTGTACGTATGCATATGTATTTGTTTGTTCTGTAATATACTTCTCCAAATTATCAAATTCAGATTTAAAGATCTTGTACCTGCACACAAAAAATTTTAGTTTCTTGCGGGATCTGTTGAGTTGGTTATGCTATTCATTGCTGGATAGATATAGTAGCATGTAATTTTGTATAATTCAATTATGAAAGATTTCCTCCACATCACCAGTTACGGTCCATTGATATGCAGGATCCACCACTTCCTTCAGATCTTAAAGGAGAGACTTTTAGTGGTCTGCTTGGAACTCATTGCAGGTAGGAATCTGAATTGATGTTTCTCATGTACATATATGAATCATGATGGTGCTACTGTACAAACTGCAGTCTATTTTATACAAGAAAATAATTGTTGAATTGTTGAAATTCTGCTTGGAACTCATTGCAAGCCTTGATTGTTTAATTTAGAATGGGAGTTCCTGATTCCGACATGAATATATTGCCGAAGGTTCTAATTTCTGGTTACAAACTTGTAGAGTGCGCAAGTGCGGGGAAAGTATAAGGAAATGGAAGGACTGAGAAGGTAGGAACAATATCGTCAAGAAAGAATCATTAAAGCTAAAGAGGATCTTGTTGCTGCATATTTAGAATTTGCGAACCTGCCCCATTTTGAACCTAAGAATTTGTTGATTTGTTGATGATTTTATGTATAAAAAAGTAGCTATTTAAATTTTTTTGTAAAAAGGTGTTGCATTTGACTCTATTTGATGTCGCATTATTATAGTTTTAATGTTGCAATAAAAAAAATGGTGTTGCATTTAAAAAGAATGGTGTTGCTTAAAAAAAAATTTAGTGTTGCATTAGACTCAAATAGCGTTGCGTTAGATAGTGGACCTCACTGTTGACGTGGCATGTGGGCCCTATTGCTGACGTGGCATGTGGGTTCCCACTGCTAACGTGGCATGTGGGCCCATTGTTGACGTGGCATGCGGGCCCTAGTGCTGAAGTGGCACCTTGGTGGGCCCCACTGCTGACGTGGCATGCCCCCCAATTGTGACGTGGCACTTGTGGGCCCCACTAATGACATGTCAGCATGCTGATGTGGCACCTTGCTTACATGTCAGCATGCTGACATGGCTGAAAAATCTTATGCAACCCCATGTAATGTTGCGTTTGCATGCTTTTGGTGTTGCATAAGGCCTCTTATGCAATGTTTTTCATAGTGTTGCAATAGTTTGGAAAAGCGTTGCATTAGGGGTCTTACGCAACGCCAGTATTGGAAACGCCCCTCTAGCGTTACGTAAGACCTTACGCAACGCTTTTCAGGCCTTACGCAACGCTATTTGGGGGCTGCGTATGTGCGTTTATGGCGTAGTGCATGCTCAATATAGTTGTTAATTTGGATATTCAGTTCGAAAGCATGAATAAGTAAATCGTTGATATATGAAAAAGATGTTTTTAATAGTTAACTTGTAAAAATATAGATGGTGCTTAGTTTGACTTGGTAAATTATGTGATATTTACCAGTCTGGAAATTGAGTTATGAAGTTTATGACATAATTGTTTATTTGCTTGTTAATCTCGAATACTAGAGTTGCTGTGGAGGTCTACTTGTTCACTAGTATGATAAGTCAAAGTTAACTGAGAAAATGGTTACTTATACAGACCTTCTTTACTTGAAATCTTTGCTTACTCTATGAAATCTGATTTAAATATGAACCTTGGGGATTATACAGTAATTGAACCTTGTTGACACAGTGAGATCTTAAGAAATGGAAATTGTTCATCTTAGTTCTTTGCTTGGTGTGACTATGATTTATATATTATTGTATGATGTTGAACTCGGTTTCTATAGTATGATGTTTTGGTTGTTTAGTTCCAACAGTGAGTTTTGGTTACACTTTGTATGGAATACCTTAATTGTTTATAATCATGGACACTCATGCATACACTCACACACTTGCCCTCACTCAAAGACCTGGCTAGGGATCCCTTTGAGAATCATAGTATCTGGACACTAGGGTGAAACGGCCACTTAAAACAAATAGGATTCATACTTTGCATTTATAATATTTGTTTAATCTTATATTGTGTTCTGTGAATTGGTATGTGCCTTGTCTCGCAATACATGTATGGTTATCTTGTCTGACTTGGTTTATATGTGATATATGGTCCTTAAATGCAAGATAGTCTGTTTGTCTGATGTGCAGAGTCTCTTTCAATCAATCATTAGTCATATATTGCCTAGAGTGATAAATATATTCCTATACTTATAAAAGTAGTAACTTGGCATTAATTGAAAGTGACATCAGCTAGAGTTTAAGGGATACAAAGTTTGTCTTTAGGTGATAGCTTTAATAGAGTCAGCCATGTGTCCCCTTTTGTGCTATCTTTGAAAAGTCAAACATGTCATGCTCCCTTCATTCACTTCATTCTGTGAGTATATTATAGTTGTATTGATATACATGCCTGACAAAATGTTACTCATACTTCTATCCATTCTTTTTCAAAGCATCTCATTTAAATTAAAACCCTGTTCCATGTACTATGTTACACAATTACACTGAGTCTGTCACATGTGCATGCTTACATCCGGATTTGGACTTAAAATTTCATGCATTGAGCCACAAAATAGATAGCATCTGACATATAGTACCTCTGTCAAAATTGCATACAAACTTATATTCATATATCCTAAACTTACATGCTTTGTAAGTCATTTAATGAAAACACTATAGAGTTTTCAAATTGCATCAGTTCTAGTGGGATTACATGAAAAATTGTGCATACTTAAGTGGATCCATATCTGTGCTAACTGCCTATATATATAGATATACATGCATTCACAAGCACACACTCTCCTGCACCTGCATCATCAACTTATGGAATTTACACCATTGCATCCCAACCCAAAAGCCAAAAACCTCAAGCTCTTACCCTTGTTTGACACCATGAACAAAAATGAATTCTTTCATTCACCCTATGCTCCCTTCAACCCTTATTGCCATCCAGAAAGTTCCAAACAGCACTACCACAAGAAGCTCAAACAAGAACCATCTAACCTCAATGAATATGCCTACTTCTCCCATAGCAGTAAACTGACTGTTTTCAGAAACCCTAACCCTAACATAGTTTTTCAAGCCATACCAGTTTCTGAAAAATCTGTTAACTCCCACAAAGCTAGAACAAACATCAAACCTCCAAGCCCTACCATAGTGAGACTTGCCAATACTGGCAAACTCAATAGAATGCTTAACAACAATCAGCCAGGGATGATGGTTTATATTCCACAAGGTGGTGATGTTCACAGCATGTTTACTTCTATTAAATGGGAAAATTTTGTGTTTTATAGGGGTCAAAACTTCTATACTGATCTAATTACTGAATACTATATTAATATGGAGGTTCATCAAAGAGTTAATGGGGTTTTCTATCCGAGTTCTTTTGTGAATGGTAAAAACATCCATGTTGATCATAATGTGCTTTGCAAATCCCTTAGGTTAGGAATTAAACTTTCTGACCTTCCTTGTGTCAACATCTTTGATAAGTTTGTGTTTAACCAAAGTGAGTATGAATTGTTTCTTGGTCTGTTTTGTGAAGAAGATGTGCCTGAGGGGCTGTGTGCTAGAGAATTTGCTGTCCATTTTAGACATTTTCTACCTAGATTTCAACAACTAGCTATAATTCTTAGGGAAAATGTCTTGCCAAAACCCAAACATGATAATTTCTTTGACTTTGTTGACTTAAAAGTCATGTTTAAGATAGTGTCCAATACCATAGATTTCAATGTCAGTTATGTGATTGTGCTAAACATGATAAATGCATATAACACTGATTACATGCCATATGGTCTGCTTCTAACTTCTAATTTTGAAACCCATTATGTGCATATGTCTAGGATGCATCTTAATAAGATGGAGTTTTGTGCAATTGATGGTCTTACTCAACCTAAGCTTTCTCTTAAGAAATGTCAAACTAGCCACCCAAACAAGATTGGCTACCCTCCCTTGCTCCTAAAACTGATGTTTATGCTATTCTTAGGGAAGAGGTCAATAAGCTATGTTTGGAAATTGATGTCCTAAAGAGTCAAATTTTGAACTTAATAATAGGGTTGAGAACCTAGAGGGAAAGATTTATAAGGATAAGGGTAAAATGGTTGAGAATGCTATTGTTGAATCTGCTAAAGAGACTAAGACTAAGTTGGTTGGTGAACTTTGTGCTGTTGATAATGATGATGATATGGAGAAGATATATGCTTCTTTTCCTGATCTAGGTGAAGATCTTGGTGTTGTTTCTGCTGAACCTGTTGTGGTTCAATCTGCTACTTGACTACTTGCTCTGTGATACTATATGTTGTTTTGTTGTAGTTTGCAACATGTCCTTTAACTCTATCTGATGGTTAAATCTGTTTTGCTTCTGGTATGATGTTGTTGTTGTTGCTTCACTCAAAGGGGTTGTCTTTGAGTTAGAATAAAACTTCGGCAGGTAGTTCTTCATAATCAGTGAACCACACTGATTATCTTGGAACTTTTTGAATGTATATAGAACTTGCATTGACTAATTCGTTATCTATGCACTTATCATATACATCTAAGGTCATTACTGATATGACATGCATAAGATATAATCTAATAATAAAATATTGCATGTTCCTGATTCCTCACTTGAGATAGCTAGTTGATCTGGTAAAAGAATATTGAACAAATACTATGCACAATCGACTGATTATTTTACTGTTAGGTCGAATACACAATATGTAATCAAATACTGTATGAATAACTTAACAAGAACACACTGTTTAACAATTAAAAACTGTTTGGAATTAATAATTCCTCTCTCAGTGATGTAAATATCACAGAGAGCTGCTTAGGTTACAATGGATGAATATCTCAATGTTCGACTACCCTTCTAGGGTTAACCTAACTGTATTTATAGAACATACAGCTTCATACAATCAGTAACTGATACTCCTAAAATCAAGCTATACAATTGATATCAATCACGATTGCTTCAGTCTTCCAAGTCAACTCAATCTCTTTGACAGCTTTCCAATCTTCAAAGATATTGCTTCCATATTTATCAATCTTCAAACACTGTTGACTCTTCAGACAATACCGCTACAGAGTTTAACAAACTCTGTTTGCGCTTCCAGTCAGTGTTTAATCAAACTCTGACTGCTTCCAGCTAAACTCTGTTTTCTGACTTTAGCTTCCAAACACTGTTTTCATCAATCATTTCTAACAATCTCCCCCAACTTGTCCATTAGCAAGAATGTACAAGTTTTACAGTAAATGATGATGTCAAAACAAATACAAAGTTTACAGTGTTTAACATACAAACAGAGTTTAAGCTATTACTTAACAAATTCTACATGAAATAAGAAAATTCTTACAGACTTTAATCTCTAATCTCTTGAAGATCAGGCACTGTTCTAAGATAGTCTATAAGCAACCTTCTTTCAGCATTTTCAAGCTCTATCTGCATAGCTTCTTTGATTTCTCTCAACTGAGGATCATTCTCATCAGTTTGATAGATAGCAGCTCTAAGATCGTAGATTTTGTTTCTTCTCATCTCATTTCCCAACCTGATATATTTCACCTCTTCAGATTTTACATTGAAATCCAGAACAGTAATCCCAAGATCAGTCTTCAGTTTTGTAGTTCCCTTCTCCATTTCAATCAGATTGCCATTCCAATCTCTGTATTTAGGAACATACTTGCTGTTGAATTTCATTTGCCTTCTTGCAAGGTTTTGAATCATTCTTTGTTGAAGCACATTTGCAACTGACTGAGTTCTTTGACTTCTCACTCTGAAAATATATAGGACATATTCAAGTTCTTCAGCATACTTTAATTCAATATCCTTTTCAGAGACTTTAAATACTGTTCCATCAGCCATGAAATATAACAAGAAATCCTTTTCTAGACTCTTCTGATATACAAGCTGTACTGATTCCAGTTTGTCTAAACTCTCTTGAGTGACACCACCTCCTGGAACAGACAGTGAAGAAGGATCTCTAGGACCAACATATTGTCTTTTATCTCTGTATGAGCCTATGCCTCCTTTGTTGTATCCAACTTTACCAGATAATGCTCTACCATCAGCAAAATCCATTGGAATTGTAGCTTCTAGTCTTGGATCATGAGGAGCACCTCTTTTAAATGTTGATTTCAACTGAAAAGACACTAATGGTGTGGTCACCACTTGTGCAGCAACAGAGGTTGTGTCTTCATTCTTCTGTACAACATGTGTATCAACAGAGGTTGTAACTATACTTTTCAGCTTTTGCTTGGCTTCTGCATCTGTTGGTTTTCTGAATACTTGCATTCTTTGATCTGTACCAACAGGTTCTTTGATTTGAATGCCTTTAAGAACAGGCTTTGCAGCTTTAGCAATTTTCACATTCCTCTTTGCTTTTTCAGACTTTAGAGCTTTCAGATGCTTTTCTTGTAAACTCTTCTCTTCAGCTTTAGCATCTTCTATGGTCACTCCTTCTGCATTCTCTTCCATGAAAAGCTTAACAGCTAACTCCTCATCAGTCTTTGGGTTTGATGTTAATTCCAAACTCTTGGTCTTTGAGGTACCTTGAGTTTCAGTGTTTGTTCCAACAGACTGTGATTTAAAAGATTTGCCAGATCTCAGAGTTTGCCTTTCAGAGTTTAAAACCTTGCTTTTATCACTTGCCCCTCCATCTCCAGCATCATCCTTTTGAGTCAGAGTTTGAGAAACTTTGCATTTTGACTTAGTCACTCTCTCCCCCTTTTTGACATCATCAGGAATTAGTATTGATGTAATGAGCTCTAAAGAGTTTGCAATTGAATCCACTTTAGCAGATAAAGCAGTCTGATTTTCTTCAACCTTTCCTAGCCTGGCAAAGAGAGTGTCTTGAACTTTGGACAGCTGAACAGCTTTTATTTTGGACTCTCTTTCCATCTTCAACTCTCTTGACTGAATCTCAGTCTTCAAGGAAGCAATTTCGTGTTTAGTGTCAGCAAAATTCCCTTCCAGAGTCTTGACTTGTACTACAGTTGCCTTTAAACAGGATAAGATATCTGGATTTGAAATCTGCTTTGCAGTTTGCCTAACAAACTCCGATGCTCTCCCTTTTGGAAAAATGCAATCTTGTCTATACCAATTTTCAGCAGATTTAGCAAGATGCTCTACTTCAACAGCATGTGATGGACAAGGCTGAGCAAAAGGTGTATGTTTACTATCTGTCTGTGCAGGTACACTCACAAAAGAGTCAGAGTTTGCATCACTGTCAGATTTATCTTCATCACTTTCACCTTGAGCTTGACCATCTTTGAAAGAACCACTGTGCTGAGCAGTGTCAGCCACAGTTTCTGCAATAACTTCTGCAACCTTTTCAATAATCACCTCATGTTGCACAGGCTCTGCAACAGAGTTTACCTTTGTAGCTTCATCAACTTTTTCTTGAATTGGAGAAGTTACTAACTCTGTGTGTGATGCTATAGCTTCAGGAACATGTACTGCAGGTGAGACAGGATCAAGAATTGATTCAGGAACATCATGTACTGGTGACAAACCATCTCTTTGATCCTCTTCTACAGGCATTTTATCCTCTGTAGGTATTTCAACCTCTGCAGGTATTTGTACTTTGTCATCCACAATATTCTCTGCAGGCATGTTAACTTTTGCAGGTACTTCAACATTCACTGTATCCTCAACAGTAGGTGTTTGCTGTGAAACCACCTCTGGAGCTTCAACAACATTCTCTGCGTCTGAATCAGAAAGAATTAGTCTCCTTTTCTTGATTGGCACAACAATCTCCTCTTCATCTTCACTTGAGCTTTCTCTTGGTGGTGAAAGTGAAGGTCTGTTTGCATGTTGCTTCATTCTTCTAGTATAAACAGCTCCAGGTAATGTCTGTTTAGCCTTTGAATGTTTAGTGTTTTGGGCAGTGTGCTTCTTTCTCTTTGGCTTGGTTTTGGCAGGTGCTGGCTCAGAGTGTAAGGTATCAGTGTTTAAAGTTTCAGTGTTTAATGGTTCAGTGTTTGAGGGTTCAGTGTTTGAGGGTTCAGTGTTTAAGGGTGGAGAGTTTAAAGTTTCTGGTTGTGGTTATTGAGATGTAGTAGGTACAGTAGTTGTGGGTGTTGGAGGTGTTGATTCAGAGTTTATGGTTTCTGGTGGTTCAGGCATTTGTTGTGGTGATTGAGGGTCTTGTGGTTGGTTCACATAGTTTTGTAAGGCTAAAGGCATAAACAACTCAGGTATTTGCTGTTTAGTGACATCTTTGTTTGTCAAATCAGTGAACATTCTCTTAGCAACTTGAAAAGGCTGAATTACATCAGCTTCATCAATTGGAATGTTAGGCACACAGGCAGTAAATAGCAATTGACAAAAACGAGCAAAATAAACAGTAGTAGACTCAGACAATCGCTCTCCCAAGTTCATTAGTACTAGTCTACCAAAATCGAAGTTACCTCCATATAGTAGAGCATGACCAATTTGGAGAGTATCCAGAGGTAGTGCATCCCAGTTTGTTGTCTTCTTTCCAAAAGCCCTTGTTATACAATCAAAGAAGAAACTCCATTCTTTTCTCAAACTTGGTCGTCTCAAAGACCCTATCTTGTTCAAGTTTCCTGCACATCCAATTTGTTCCAACATTGTCCTCAATCGATCATGACCAACAACACTGTAAGAAGTGTGTGTCTCAAAGTCCAAAGCATCTCTGACAGTGGTTGGAGTAATGATATACTCTGATTCTTCATGAGTGAAAATGATTGTTGGAGTGCCAGCCTCTCCTCCATCATCATATTCAGAGTTTGTCCAGAAAGTAGCAATCTGTGAAGCAGATAATGTTCGTGGTGCAGTTAGAGCCGTCCCTATCTCAGAATCGTTCAAGAAGTTTTGGAACAAGTGAAACGCCTGTGGAGCATTTTCATTCTCCAATGGTGCTGCATAGTTACTAGGGAGAAAGACTAACCCTGCTGCATCAAATGCTTTAGTTGCCATTAGTAACAAGATACGAAGATATTCAGAGAAAAGATTTGTATGGACTGTAAGTGTTTATCAAAAAGTGAAGGAGAGAATAAGAGAAGTGTGAAAATGAATGAGTATGTAAGAAACTGTGAGTGGGTGAATGTGAATCGATATGGAGTGAGAGATTAAAGACGATTAGAGTAAAATTAAAACTCAATCGTTTATTTAGTAAAAGCGCGCAACTGTTGTAGAGTTGTGTGTGAGTGGGACACAATCATGGGACACGTGTCAAACAGCCAATGGATCACTTAATAATTACCGCTGTTATTCCTATAATCACGACACTTAGACACATTAACACTAATTAACAGTTGTCAACTACCCCAATTACTCCAATAATAGTCAAATCATCTCAATTAAACTTTACCTCAGAGTACTTAACACAATTCAACAGTGTTTATCAATTTTCCAACTTTATCACTAAAACCCTTTCAAAAATTGCACAGTTGTGAATATGAGTGTGTGTGAAGGAGAGTTTACTGAAATCAATTTTTAGAGCATCTAATATTTCATAAAATCCATAACAAACAGTTAATAAACACTGATTGCACAAACTCTCATATTAAACACTGATTGTTTGATGAATGCTAAACTCTGTAGTTACTGTTATACAGAAATCTGAAAACTTCCATTTCCTTTGATGTCCATGATTATCCAAGTAAGCACACAGTCTTTAAAGACAAAAATATCAAGAGATAGAAATCAGAGCATCATTCAGTGAATAACAGTCATGAACTGTATAACCTCACAAACTCTCAAAGCACACAAGTGTTTAGGTGATGTGTTTACACTCACATTCAATCAGAAATAGCAGAGTCTACCATATGCTTGAATGTCCACCAATTCTACACTACTTTGAGTACATGTATTCACAAATCAAAAGGACTTTATTCAGGGTTTAAATGGAGTAAGATCAAACAGATGAAAAGAGATATTTTTATTCAAGAGTGACTTCAAGCTGAGCATCTTAAGAGAACAAAGTGTTCAGTCACAGTATATATTTGTACAAGATCAGTATATATGCTCCTTTTTTTTTTCTTTTTTTTTCTTTTTTATTTTTTTATTTTTTAGCATATATACTGAGTAAACTTTTTCTTTTCTTGAGAAACACTCATCTGTTTGAGAAAAAAAAATATTTAACTGCTCTTAATACTTCAGAGTATAAGAAAAATGAGCAGTTAATAAGGCTCAAAGGGGTTTACTAAGGATGGAATTTATGAACAGTGTTTATACAGTGTTTGTACAATGTTCAAAAGAATTTTGAACAGTGTTTGAAAGAATGGTAAATCCTATTGCCTTTATCATTTTCATGCACACACATATCATGTAGTCTCAAAGTGGTTTAATACAAGTTCTAGAGAAACATACTACCTGATGAATATCACACAACAATAAATACTGATTGATAGAAAGTGTATCAATCACTGATTTGGCTCAAACTCTCACATGGTGTAAACATGAATCTGAACTCACCAAACTAATCACTGACACATCTCAAGTTTTATGATTTTCACAAGTACAAACAAGGAATCATCATGAACCATACCTTTGGAAACAGAATGTCACTGATCAGAGTTTAGAGTTCATCAATAACCAAGATTATTTATGAGTGGCCATGCACACAATATTCATAGACTCAGAGTTTAGGACTGAATAAACTAAGAGATGCTATAAATATGAAACAGTATCATGCTGTGTTGATTTACTGCACAAAGTCTGATTAGATAGCAGTGACTCAGAAAGAATCATGATTTATTTACTGAGAATCATGCTCCATACAATTTTCTTCATTGGTGTTTTCATTCAGACAATAATCAATTCTGAATTAACTGAGTGTATCTAACATGTTAACAGTATTTAACAGACAGACATGCTGACAGAGTTTAAAAAGATTTAAACATTAGCATGCAGAACAGAGTTTAATACCAAGGTTCACATAGCACTAAAAAATGTTTTAAATCATGAGCAATGAGTTTTTGAGTCTAACCAACATCTCTAGTCAAAACTAGAGACCATTCCTAGTTCATTGACCAGTCTTGTAAATGTGGCTTCACTCAATGGCTTGGTGAAGATATCTGCAAGTTGTTGTTCTGTAGACACAAAGTGAAGCTCAATGTTGCCTTCCTCTACATGCTCTCTGATGAAGTGATACCTTATGCTGATGTGCTTTGTCATTGAATGTTGCACTGGATTACCTGTCATTGCAATAACACTTTGATTATCACAGTAAATAGGTATCTTGGAATACCTTAATCCATAATCCAGCAGTTGATTCTTCATCCATAAAATCTGTGCACAACAGCTACCAGCAGCAATATACTCTGCTTCAGCTGTAGATGTAGATATTGACTTCTGTTTCTTGCTATACCAGGAAACAAGTCTGTCACCCAGAAATTGACAACTTTCACTGGTGCTTTTTCAGTCTATCTTACATCCAGCAAAGTCTGCATCAGAGTAACCAAGAAGTTTAAACTCTGATTCCCTTGGATACCACAGCCCCAAAGTTATAGTGCCCTTCAGGTACTTAAATATTCTCTTTACTGCTGTTAAATGTGGTTCTCTTGGATCAGCCTGGAACCTTGCACACAAGCAAGTTGCATACATGATATCAGGTCTGCTAGCTGTCAAATAGAGTAAAGAACCAATCATTCCTCTGTAGCTTGTCATATCTACTGATGACCCTGCATCTTTGTCCAATTTTGTTGCAGTTGCCATGGGAGTTGTTGCAGATGAACAGTCAAGCATACCAAATTTCTTGAGAAGGTTTCTGGTATATTTTGCTTGATTTATAAAAATTCCATCATCTGTTTGCTTCACCTGTAGGCCTAGAAAATAACTAAGCTCTCCCATCATACTCATTTGATATCTTGAATGCATGAGTTTGGCAAACTTCTTACAGAGTTTATCATTAGTAGAACCAAAAATGATGTCATCCACATATATCTGAACTAAAAGCAAGTCACTACCATTTTGGAAATAAAACAGAGTTTTGTCAATAGTACCTCTGTGAAATCCACTTTCTAGTAGAAATTTGGCAAGGGTTTCATACCATGCCCTTGGTGCCTGCTTAAGTCCATAGAGAGCCTTGTCTAACCTGTAGACATGGTCTGGATATTTTGGATCTACAAACCCTGGTGGTTGTTCCACAAACACTTCTTCTTCAAGTTTTCCATTCAAAAATGCACTTTTTACATCCATCTGAAACACTTTGAATTTCATGTGGGAGGCATATGCTAGAAAAATCCTGATTGCCTCCAATCTAGCCACTGGTGCAAATGTTTCATCATAGTCAATTCCTTCCTGTTGTGAGTAGCCTTTTGCAACCAGTCTTGCCTTGTTCCTTGTGATAACACCCTCACTGTCAGTTTTATTCCTGAAAACCCATTTAGTACCAACAATGGATCTATTCTTAGGCCTTGGTACAAGTGTCCACACTTCATTTCTTTCAAATTCATTTAGCTCTTCTTGCATTGCTGTTATCCAGTCAGCATCTTTAAGAGCTTCTTCCACTTTCTTTGGCTCAGATTGTGACAAGAATGCATGAAATAAACATTCATTTGTTGTTGCACTTCTTGTCCTTACTTTTGCATCTGGATCACCAATAATCAAATCAGGTGTGTGAGATTTAGTCCATTTTCTTGCAGAAGGCAGATTGCTTCTGTCATCATGTGATCCTCCCCCTTGATCCATGCTCTCCTGATTTTCCTGGTGTCTTTCTTCATTTTCAGATGCTCCCCCTGAATGTGACTGCTCTGAATTTGAATGATCAGAGTTTGAATCAACAGTGTTTGATTCAAAGTTATCATTTGAGTCACTATCAGTGTTTGAATTTTCACTTTGATGTGATTCTTCATGCTCCCCCTCAACTGGTTCTTCCCTTGTTTCTGATTGAAGAGTTTCTTCAGTATTTACCAGTAGAGGTTCAGAGTTTAGATCAACAGAGTTTGACACATCAGTCTGATCAGAGTTTACTTTTTCAGAGAATAAATCTTCATTTTCAAACTGCAGTTGATCATGTTCATTTACATCTTCAAGTCCAGTTATTTTCTTGTCATCAAATGACACATGAATTGATTCCATGATCACTCTGGTTCTCAGATTATAAACTCTGAATGCTTTAGTTGACAGTGGATAGCCAACAAAAATACCTTCATCTGCCTTTAGGTCAAACTGGGTCAACTGTTCAGGATGAGTCTTCAACACAAAGCACTTGCATCCAAAAATATGAAAATATTTTAGATTTGGCTTTTTCTTCTTCACCATTTCATATGGTGTTTTACCATGCTTGTTGATCAGTGTTGCATTTTGAGTAAAACAAGCAGTTTGAACTGCTTCTGCCCAGAAATATGTTGGCAACTTTGCTTCATCTAGCATGGTTCTGGCAGCTTCTATCAAGGTTCTGTTCTTCCTCTCCACTACACCATTTTGTTGTGGAGTACCAGGTGCAGAAAACTCTTGTTTTATCCCTTTACTCTTGCAAAATTCTTCCATAGATGAATTCCTGAATTCAGTTCCATTGTCACTTCTGATTATCTTCACTTGATGCTCTGACCCTTTTTCCAGTTGAATTACATGTTCTGTCAGTGTTAATGCAGTTTCATCCTTCTTTGCAAGAAAATATACCCATGTGAATCTGGTATATTCATCAACAATGACTAATGCATATTTCTTCTTTCCAAGAGACATCACATTCACTGGACCAAAAAGATCAACATGTAGTAGATGATAAGGATCAGCAATTGAAGACTCAGATTTACTTTTGAAAGATGTTTTTCTCTGTTTGGCCTTTTGACAAGAATCACACAGTCCTTCTACATTCAACAAGGACTTTGGTAGACCTCTTACAAGATCATTCTTGATTAGCTCATTGATGTTGTTCAGATTCAAATGAGAGAGTTTCTTGTGCCATTTCCAACTCTCTTCACTGGACATCCTTGTAGACAGACACACTGCTTTGCCATCAGTGTTTGTTGACAATTTGATTTCATAGATGTTATTGTGTCTGTTTCCAACTAGAGCAACTTTCCCTGTAGATTTACTGATCACTTGACAATATTCAGGCTGAAAATCTACATGATATCCTCTGTCACAGATTTGACTCACAGATAGCAAATCATGCTTGAGTCCTGGAACAAGAGCTACATTTGTGATGATGACATTTCCAAGATTAATATTGCCATATCCCAGTGTATGTCCTATGTTGCCATCTCCATAGGAAACTTCTGGGCCAGCCTTCTCCTCAAACTCTGATAGCAGGGCTTTATTTCCTGTCATATGTCCTGAACATCCACTGTCCACGACTAGGGTACTGACCCTGTTGCCCTGCAATCACAAACAATCACTGATTATTAGTTTTAAGGATCCAGACTTGCTTGGATCCTTTGGCTTTCTTAATTCTGTTAGCTTTTGCAGCGGAATTCATATTAACAGAGTTTAAGCTAACTTTTTCAGAGTTTACATTTGCAGAGTTTACTTTAACCCATTTCAAATTTGGCTTGGGTTCATAGTAATTATAGTAAATAGCATGATAATCTCTGCAAGTGTAAATAGAATGCCAAGTACTTCCACAGTGTTTGCATAAAGTCTGTGGTCTAGTTCTCACATAATCACTCTTTACTGCAATTTTAGAGGGCAAAGAATTAATGTTCTTATTCTTATTGCAGAAACTAGCAAGATGATTAGTGCTACCACAATTAAAACATGTTTTTCTAGGAGCTAATGAAGCAAGCATTGGCTTAATTCCTGAAGTTATGCCTACTTTTCCATTTTTGTTTTTCTTAGGCAATCTCTGTTTGTTGACAGATTTTATCTCCTTAAGCTTATGCTTGAGTTGTTTATCTGTCATTAAACCAATGTTAGCCTCTTTAACAAAAGTTTTAGCATATGACTCTTTAAAAGCCTTTTTCTGTGCTTCAGTCTTAGGTCCACCTGTTCCCATGACATTACCCTCAGATGAACAATATGGTCTAACTTTTACCTTATTTTCAAATCTAAGTTCATCTCCAACAGAGTAACCTAGACCTACTGTGTCTGACTGAAACACTTCTTGAGTGTCTTTACCAGAGTGTGTCCAAGTTTTAATGATGTGTTTACTATCCTCCAATTTAGATTCTAGTTGCTTATACTTACCTAGCAACTCCTGTTCAATGAACACTGCATCATCTCTCTCCTTTTGAATTTTATTCATGCTCTCTAACTGTTCCTCAACAAGTTTATTTCTTTCTTTGAGTTGAGAACACTCAGACTTTATCCTCTCATTTTCTAAGGTCTGATCTCTATAACTGATATGCAATGCTTTAAGATAAATTCTTAATTCAGTTATATTATCAGTGTTATAAGCATAAGTGGTTGGAGGTACCTTGAGATCATCATTTTCAGTCTGAGTAGTAGCCATGAGAGCATAGTTGACTTCCTCATCTGAATCTGAAGTGTCTGCCCAATCTCTGCCTTTGGTGTAGAGTGCCTTTTCAGTTTTACCCTTCTTGCACTCTGGAGCATAGTGTCCCATCTCCTTACACTTGTAGCATTGAATCTCAGACTTATCTTTCTTTCCAGATTTGAAGTCCTTTCCCTCAGCTTTCTTGAAATTCTTCTTGTCAGACTTTGAGTAGTCCCTTGAGAATCTCTTCCCCTTCTTGAAGTTCTTGTAACCCATCTTCTTGAAGGTCTTTACCATCAATGCAGCCATTTGCATCATCTCTTCATCATCTTCAGAATCAGATGAACCATCTGTGTTTGAGTCAACATCAGTGTTTGATGACTCATTCTCTGAATGGATGACTAAGGCCTTCCCTTTTGCCTTTCTCCTTGATGCCTCCTTCTTTGATGGTTTCTCCTCAACCTTGAGTGCAACAGATTTTGACTTTCTACTTGTTCTTTTGTTTCTCTGCTCCAATTCCAATTCATGGGTTTTGAGCAGCCCATAAATTTCATCAATCTCTGTTTCACCAAGTTCATAATTATCTCTAATAGTGGTTGTTTTCACATCCCACTTTTCAGGTAGAGAAAGAAGAAACTTGAGATTTGAGTCTTCTAAATCATATTCTTTGTTAACCAATGACAAATCATTGAGCAGTTTACAGAATCTGTCAAATGTTTCTGTCATGGTTTCATCAGACTTTGCCTCAAAGTGCTCATACTCCTGAGTGAGTATGTTTCTTCTGTTTTTCTTGATTGCAGGAGTTCCTTGACACCTAACCTCAAGTGCATCCCATATTTCCTTTGCAGTTGTGCAATTAATCACTTTATTAGACATAACATTGTCTAATGCACTGTGAAGTAAATGTCTCACTTTTGCATCCTTTGCAATAGATGAAAGATCCTCAGCAGTTAGATCTTTCTTTTCCTTTGGAATGACCTTTGCCTCCTCACCAGCAGCAGCAGCAGATAATTTTGTTGGTTTGTGAGGACCTTCATAAATTCTATCAAGGTATTCTGGATCTGTAGCCTCCAGAAACATGGTCATTTTCACCTTCCAAATTGCATACTCTGGTGGCCTAAGTATAGGAACCCTGATTGTCTCATACCTACTAACAGTAGTAGGGGCTTTCTCATTTGGTGGAGGTATCTCTGCCATTGATTACTATTGTGTTTGGATCTTTAGCTGTAATAAAATAACAGATTTGGCTCTGATACCACTTGTTAGGTCGAATACACAATATGTAATCAAATACTGTATGAATAACTTAACAAGAACACACTGTTTAACAATTAAAAACTGTTTGGAATTAATAATTCCTCTCTCAGTGATGTAAATATCACAGAGAGCTGCTTAGGTTACAATGGATGAATATCTCAATGTTCGACTACCCTTCTAGGGTTAACCTAACTGTATTTATAGAACATACAGCTTCGTACAATCAGTAACTGATACTCCTAAAATCAAGCTATACAATTGATATCAATCACGATTGCTTCAGTCTTCCAAGTCAACTCAATCTCTTTGACAGCTTTCCAATCTTCAAAGATATTGCTTCCATATTTATCAATCTTCAAACACTGTTGACTCTTCAGACAATACCGCTACAGAGTTTAACAAACTCTGTTTGCGCTTCCAGTCAGTGTTTAATCAAACTCTGACTGCTTCCAGCTAAACTCTGTTTTCTGACTTTAGCTTCCAAACACTGTTTTCATCAATCATTTCTAACATTTACTATAAACTATAGCATGATCGTATTGTTCACTTGCATATTTTGATTAAAAGGACTGACCACTATAAGCTCACAACAGTCTTATATGGAAATACAGTTCCGAGAAGAATATTATGATTGTTTAGATTACAATTGAGAAAGTCATACACTTGTAAATCTGAATGATTTCTGATATTGTTTGTATCAATTTTATAAGACACTGTACTGATCATTCATGTTATAAATTGAATATTACTTGATGAGATTGAACGATCATGAATGGAACATCAATCATTCATTTTCTATGTGAAAGTATTTATGTATGAATCACGATTGCCAAATTACGAGCAACTTAGATCAACATAAAACGGACTCGAAAAGGAGTTACACTTATATAAATTTACGGATACCATTCCAAAAGAAAAATAGTTTATGATTCATTTACAAAAGAATTTTTAAAGTAAATGAACAATCTGAACAGATAAAGAAAGAACTTGTAAGTTCTTTATCTACAAAAAGTGTTGTAATCTAAGAATTACAAACACAAAGTTTCTGATAAAAAGAAACGAAGAAACAGAAAGAAAAAGAGAAGAAATTTTTTGTAATACTTCAAAATTACAAAAATAGAACAGTTATTACAGAAAGGGGAAGAGATAAAAGAAGAAAATAGAAATGATTTTGATACACATCAAAACATATTTAAAGGGGAAGCAAGGGGAAGAGAAAATTAATTGGTAAAATCACCAATTAAATTGATAAAAGAAAAACTTGGTAACACACCAATTTTTCAAAAAGGGGAAGAAAAATCAAGACCCCCAACTTTTTGGTTATATACCAAACAAAAAGGGGAAGAGAAATTAGACCCCCCAATTTAAAATTTTCAAATATTTATCTAACTCATAAATTGTTTTGCAAGAATCAATTAGTGGAATTCACTCGAGTGCTTCGAATCGAGTCTAAAATATTTTTAAACTCATGCATACACTAAGGGGAAGCACACACGGGTAAATTTTTTAAATTTTATGTTTTGTTTGGCAAATACCAAAAAGGGGAAGATTGAAAGGATATCTTCGATATATTATTTATTTTAGTATTTGTACGATTTAAAACATAAAATTTAATTACACTTAGTTATCCTCTCCACTAGGTCATTTAATTTAATTGATTCCGTCAAAAGTCAAATTCTAGCAATATCTATTTTTAATTATAAGAGATATTCCATTATTACGAAAAATTAAATTATATTTTTATGGAATATATCTCTACAACAAGGCAATAAGATCGAATAAGAAATATTGATATTTGATATTTTTTTAGATCTCCGTTGCAAAATTGATAAGGCGACAGACTCGAACAAAGAATATTCGAGGATTTATATTCTTTAGAGAACTCGTGCTATATTTAAAAACGATCAGTTTTTATTCAAAAATATTCCGCCTTAGCACTCAAAATACTCTTATCCTCAAGAATATTAATATTCAGTGGTAGAATATTAATACTCATTGTTATCTCGTGCCAGAAATATTTAAAGTAATTTTTCTCTCATATCTCAAATTTATTTCATTTTCGGAGAAAATTATTTTAAATACTCAAAAATATTTCCTACACTCTCAATATATTTTATATATTAGGAAATATATTCTAAGTATTTATTCAAGTCAAAACATTGGTCAAAAGATCTATCTATTTCACGGAAAGACCAATCGTATTTTATTAGGAACCGAAAGCTGATTTAATCGTATTAAATCCAAATAAAATACTTCCACTTGCTAGAATGACTTGAAACTTGAGATGAGTCACGTAAATGCTATTTTCTATGCATGGTAAAAGTTTCGTAATTTTCTGAGAATTTTTGTCCGGGCACGAAAATCGAGGCAGTGGGTCCACAGTTGACCACGTTTGACTAAGTCAACATTGACCAAATTTGACCAAAACTTCCAGAATTCCATTTTATAATATTCCTAAGTGCTCCATAATTTTAGGATTATTTATTGGGTATTTTCGTATTTTTCGGGTATTTAATTAACGAAACATGTTACGTATTTATTCGTTAATTGGTACGAGTCCGATACAATTAATTAGAGCCCAAACACAGCTGGTTTCTTTTTACCAAACCCACTTGGAAGAAACACAAAACCACCCCCAACAAACACAAAACCACTTTCCACCTCATCAATCCAAGTGCTTTTCATCTCAACCACTCCTTTTACTTTAAATCCCCACCATTCCTTTCACCCAACTCCTCCTATAAATAAACCACTTCCCCCAACCATTTTCTTCAAGCTAAAGAGCCAAATAAGTGCTGGGAATTTATAAGTGGAAGCTCTCTCAATATATCCAAACACTCTCTACACCCACTTCATCTCAAAAACCTTCTCTTTCTTATATATACTTAAATATATACAAGGTTTTTGTTCTATAAAGCTTAGTTCCACCAACCAAGCTTTCTCCCACCTAGCAAGCTCCTCTACCACTACTATCCGGCCTCCCGAAGGGCTGCCCAAGTTCGACCATAAGCCAAAATCCGGCTGAACCTCCGGCGAATTTTTCCGACGAACTCCAGCGATCTCCAAAAGTGGTAATTTTTAGTTTCATATCTGAGTCTTAACCAACCATATTTTATATACATATAAGAGCTCTATACCTTCATCTAATCTTCTTTATTAAGCTCTTATATCGGATCTCGAAAAGAGACCATAAAAATCCGTACAAGGATTAATATTCGAACAACGATTCGAAATATTACAAAACCTCAAAAAGAGGTAATATTTGACGACGGTCAAATTTTTATATCGAGCTTGATTTGATTCCCTTCTATCACCTTAGTGTTCCGAGGGAAAAGAATCTATAAGCCACTTAATTAAAACTTTAACGCACTTACTTTGGCCATTAATATTTTATTATTGTGATATATATAATTGTGCTAAAGCATGATTTGTTTCCCTTCTATCACCTCTAGTGTTCCGAGGGAAATAAGTTGTTAAGCTTCTATTTATATATTTTCCTCACTTTTTATTCTCGTCTTCACACTTGTGAGTGATTTTACTTTCCGCACTTTTTATTATCGTCCTCACACTTGTGAGTGATTTTACTTTCCGCACTTTTTATTCTCGTCCTCACACTTGTGAGTGATGTTATTTTCCGCATTTTTTTTCTCGTCCTCACACTTGTGAGTGATTTTACTTTTCGCACTAATTTAACGCATAATAGCGGCCCTCGGTTTATCCTATAGATAAAGCGAGCTACTTTTCTGCACGTGTGTGTTATATTTGTGTGTGGTGTTTATTTGGCCAAATTAATGTTAAAAGTGCAAATTGTTAAAGTAAAATTGTAGCACTCTCGTTTAAATATATACGAATAGTCTAATCTAGACTATATTGAACGAGAAGTTGTTTATCAAAGATCCTTAAGCTATAAAGCGTTTACAAGGACTTGATTTATACATTACTTCAAAAATAGACGTATTTTCAATAAAGAAGTAATTCTAAGTATACTTCGATCTTTATAAAAAGACGAACCAAAGTATACGATTATAAACCTTATAAGCCTACGAGCTTAAGGGATTTAATTTACAAACTCCGAGATATATTTAAATCTCACTATACGGAGTATTGTATTAAAAGTATTCTTCGATCTACAAGTCATATCGACTAAAGAATACACATAAAGTCATAAGCTAATAAAAGATTATTGAACTTATCCTAATTAATATTCGTGTAAGAATATTATAGTCACCCTAGGACATATTAATCCAAAACCTCTCTTTATATTAAGGTTTGTTTCGTAGATATTGTTTTCTAAGTTTTACAGTGAGGTGAAGTTGAAGTGAGGTTATTCTCGTTCTAAGACCCAAGTCCTAGGCACTAGCGGGAAGTTAGTGGCCTTTGCACCGTGAAGAAGAGGAAAGACCCAAGACCTTTCATCTAAGATCCAAGACCGGCAAAAGCGAGGAATTCAAAGACTACACCAAGGGTTCTACATCAACTTTGAAGAAGTAGCGGGGAGTTGCTATCTAAGATAAGTTGTGTAGGTTTTTCACAATGACTTTGAGGGTGTAACGGGGAGTTACGGCCCAAAACGAGTCTTGTGGGTTTTTATTTTTATTGTGAGATAGTATCTTGGAGATACGTACCAAGACCAATATTTATAGGGTTGTAAAGGCTTCTCCGCCTACTAAAGAAGCGAGTTATTTTGAAGGGAAAATCTCGAGTCCGGAGAGGAGCTCGGGGACTGGAGTAGGGGTGAGCGAATCCATTAAGGGTTGCACCATCGCGAACCAGGATAAAAACTCCTGTGTGGTATTTTCTTTCCTTGTCTTTTATTTCTGCACTTATAAACTGCATAACGACTCGGTAAAGTTTTAAAAAGGGAAAATTATTTTAAAACGCCATAAAAATTTTTAAATTGGATATTAAGCTATTCAACCCCCCCCCCCCCCCTTCTAGCTTAAAAAAGCCCTCTTACGGGACCTAACAGAGAGGCAGTCTCCTGAACTGGCAAAAGGAGATGTAGATCAGAGTGAGAAGTTTCAAACTTCTAGTGAGGTAGCAATTACTATTGAAAGTAACTTAAGTTACATCGTGAGAAGTGATGAGATTATTTTAAAAGAATAGAGAGATATAGGAACTTTTTCTATTCACAATGCAGGTTTTTAGGATACACCAGCTTCATCTGTTGTTGACTTGAAATTGAAAGGTGTCATGAATCCTGATGACAACGTGGATGATAAAATTCCTGAGGCTAATAATAGCTTAAATGTAGATGATGATGATGATGATGATGATGCGGCTCAGCTAAAGGCAGTCATGAAAGCAAGTCTATGATCTACTCATGGATCTTCAAGCAAATTTATGGAGTCTGTGGGAAAATCTAAAACTGCTCAAGCTGAAACCAGGGGAGAATACAGTCATAATATTCCTGAACACATTTTAAGCTCTAAGGAGATATGAATGGAATACTGAATGGAATCAGCCTACTGCTGCAATAAATTTCAATAATGCTCTTTTTCATTCCAAACACATAGCTTCTAAGCTGCCTAGTCCTGATCTCAAAGATCATCTAAAGACTACTACTATTATGGTAAAAGGATTGAAGGATGAGATTGATTCTGTTAAAATTTATAATGCTACAGTTCGGGCTGATATTCATGCTACTGTGTCTTTGTCTGCTACTACTGCTCAAGCTCAAAATCTTAGCAAGGATGTTCAAGCACTTGAGAAGAAGATGGATTCAAGAATGGATGTCTTGGAATCTAAGATGATTACTATTGAAGAAACTCTCCAACTCATCCTATCTTTATTGATTGACCCTACCGATGAGGGTTCTGATGTCAAAAAGGGGGAGAAGGTAGTCAAAACAAAATGCACACCTAATCTAGTTGTAAGAAATGATGATGATACTTCTGGAAATGATAGTGGTGCTCAGGCACATGGAGAAGAAACCTCTGATGCTGTTTTGGTAACAAGGAAAAGTTTGTCTCAAACTCAAACTAAGCAATCAACTCATGTTTCTAAATCTAGGAAGAGAATAGTAAGGACAATGGTTGATAAGTGGATTTTATATCCACTTGGAGCGTTCCATATCGGCTTAAATTGTTTCACTTGGCCTCAAGTTTGTTATAGTTTTGATGTGTTTTTGTTTAGTTGTGCAGGTTTGCAAGAATGCCGATTAGGGGTTATGTTTCTGTCATTTTTGGAATTGATTTGAGCATGGCAATGAAGAAAGGAGACTTGCTTGGAGATACCGTAATGATTTGGAGACTAGAGAATTGAAGACGGAAGCAAAGGCACAAGAAAAGGGAAGATTTGGAGCTAAAACGAAGAAAATAAGAAGAAATGCAACTTACCACAGAATTGGAGGGGGCTGACAGCGCCCTAGCTAGGCTGTCAGCGCCCCATAACAGAAACATAAGGGGCTGTCTGCGCACCTGTGCGGCCAGATTGCTGAATTTTAATGTTTGGGCCATATCTTGAGTTCTACAAGTCCGTTTTGGACGATCTTACAGTCCACGCGAAGCTAACGAGATTCTATTTCATTCTAAAGTGGTTCAGATGTCCAAATACAAATGGAAAGGCCCATAAATACTGAAGAAATGTCAGTTATGAATTTTCCTTCAAAACATAATCAGTTTAGGAAACGTATTTTGCAGAAATTCTACTATAACTCTGTTTTGGTAGTTTCTTGCTGGACAAGACTTCTAGGGACTATTTAAACTCATTGTATCATTGTAAAATCACATTATTATTTTAGCATAACGTAGAATTGCAAGGGAGAAAAGGAGAAGGAGATTCAACGCTCGTGACAAGCAACGGATCAAGATCTACTTCATCTTTTGTGTTCTTTTCTTAGGCGTTATTCTGGATTCTAGTTTTGTTTTCTCAACTCTATGTTATATTAATATTATTACTTCCATTCATACTTTGTTTAATATCATGTTTTCATCAAATCCCATGGTGACGAATGGTTCAATTATGAACTATTCGTTGTCATGGGATTCTAACGGATTTATCTATGTAACTTAGTAGTTTGATTGCTTTAAAGATATGTAACCTATACTTGTTTTGTGTTATCTGATCAGATATCAAAATCATCACATGCATGGAGTAAAGGCGTCAACTCTAGGTAAAGTAGATAATGAAGTTAGAGTCCCATGTTTATTCTCCTATAAGTAATTCAGTTTTAAATCTCAATCGTTAATTAATTCTTAGTTTGTTAATTTACATCGTAGTTTAATTTAGATAGTTAAAACTCATATTTGTTTATTGTCTTAGCAGTGAATTAAAGCCATACATTGTTGAATAGGTGCATTAACTGAATAGAACCATAACCAGATCTCTGTGGAATGAACTTGATTTATATTACTTGTGACCACGTATACTTGCATGATATTGTGTTAACAAGTTTTTGGCGTCGCTGCCGGGGATCATCGGTGTTTTATTTTTAGTTTATGTGCTTGTCAAAAGTGGTCGTTAGTGTTCACTGACTCGGATTTCTTACTTAGTTTGTTGTTTCGTGGTGTTTCAGGTACTTGAGTTTGTATGCGAACACGTTTGCAAGCTCGTAAGGAAGAACTGGCGGAAGACAACCTTGTAGAGAATAAGGAGAATAAGGAAGAGGAATCTGAAACTACAGTAGAGATGGGTGATGCAGCAGCAGCTAAGGCTTTGAAAGACTATTCTCAGCCGAAGATCAATGACATCCAGTCTAGTATTATCAGGACTGCCATTACCGCTAATAACTTTGAAATCAAGCCTGGCACTATTCAGATGGTACAGAATTTGGTTCAGTTTGGGGGTGCTCCTACGGAGGATCCTAACATGCATATTCGGGACTTTATCGAGATCTGTGACACTTTCAAGTTTAATGGTGTGTCGGATGATGCTATCAAATTGAGACTTTTTCCATTCTCTTTGAGGGATAAAGCTAAGGGCTGGTTACACTCTTTACCAGCTGGTTCCATTACTACATGGGAGGATCTTGCTCAGAAGTTTCTTGCGAAATTCTTCCCTAAGGCAAAAACTGCAGCAATAAGGAACGCTCTAACTCAATTTGCACAGCAATCTGTAGAATCTTTGTGTGAGGCTTGGGACGTTACAAGGAGATGCTTCGAAAGTGCCCTCATCATGGCATGCCTGATTGGATGGTAATTTATGGCTTCTACAATGGGTTGGGAGCATAGTCTAGACCTTTGCTAGATGCAGCGTCAGGTGGAGCTCTATGGGCTAAGAGCTACGATGAAGCTTATATGATCTTATTGATACGATGGCTGCCAATGAATATCAGAATCCAACCCAGAGACTATCTCAAGGCAAGGTAGCAGGTATTTTGGAAATGGATGCACCTTCAGCTATTGCAGCTCAGTTGAAGGCGTTGACTATGAAGGTGGATTCTCTTACTAATTATGGAGTTCAGCAGGTCACTAGTATTTGTGAGCTATGTGCGGGCGCACATGAGACAAGTCAGTGTGCTATCTCTTCCGAGTCATCACAGTTTGTTAGTAACTTTCAGAGACCTTTTGTACCAGCTCCAGCCACCTATCATCCTAACAATCAGAACCATCCTAATTTCAGCTGGGGCAACAAACAAGGTGCACAACAACCACAGTCTTATCAGCAGTTTCAAGGTCAACAATATGGAGCTCAGCCATACAATTCTTCAGGTTTTCAACAGCAAGGACAACAATATCATCAGCAGTATGCTCCAAGGCAACCATTCCAACCTCCAGGTTTTCAGCAACAACCTCAGGCTAATGCAGGGCAATCTTCTAATGAAAATCAGAATTGGATGAGTTGAGGTGGATGGTTAAAATCCAGGCTATTTCTCTCAAGACCTTGGAGAACCAGATGGGGCAGCTTGCAAGTGCCTTACTAAATATGCAACAAAGAACTTTTCCTAGCGATACGGAGGCTAATCCAGGCAGGAGGGATGGTAAGGAGCAGGTCAATGCAATTACTTTGAGATCTGGAAAAGTCACGAGGGATCAAAAATCAGCAGCTGAGGAAGACGAAGAAATCAAGAAACAACATGTGGAGGTGTCTACAGATAAAGAAAAGGCAAATTCTGAATTGGCAGCTGATCAGTTGGATGGCGAAGCGGAAAAAGGCAAAACCTTTGCTGAAAAATCTACTCCAAAGCAGTCTACAGAGAGCAATCAAATCTATCCACCCCCTCCATTCCCAAAAAGACTTCAAAAGCAAAATTCTGCTGAAAACTCTCATCCAAAGCAGAAGTTGGTAAATCAGATCTATCCTCCTCCTCCATATCCTTAACGCTTGCATAAACAAGATCATGAAAAATTGTTTCAAAAGTTTATGGATGTCTTCAAGAAACTGTCCATTAACATTCCTTTTGTTGAAGCATTGGAGCAGATGCCAAGATATGCAAAGTTCATGAAGGCTATTTTGTCACGGAAGAGAAGGTTGGAAGAATTTGAAACAGTGGCATTGACAAAGGAGTGCAGTGCGGTGTTGCAACAGAAATTGCCTGTTAAACATAAGGATCCAGGAAGCTTTACAATTCCATGCACCATTGGCAAGTTGTCTTTTGACAAATGCTTATGTGATTTGGGAGCTAGTATTAATCTCATGCCCTTATCTGTTTTCAAGCAACATGGTCTACCGGAGCCGAAGCCAACCAACATCTCCTTGCAGTTGGCTGATAGGTCGATCACTTATCCGAGGGGTATAGTAGAGGATGTCTTGGTGAAGATTGATAAGCTCATATTTCCTGCCGGTTTTGTGATTCTAGATTTCGACAAGAAGATTCCCATAATCTTGGGAAGGCCTTTTCTAGCTACGGGTCGTACTTTGATCGATGTGCAAAAAGGAGAGCTTACAATGAGGGTGCAAGATCAGAATGTCACCTTTAATGTGTTCAAGGCCATGAAATTTCCGACAGAGGATGAAGAGTGTTTCAGTATGGAAATGGTTGATACCGGTCAGAGAAAGAAGTTTGATCAGTTATTGAGCGAAAAGTCGGACACACACATGCTAAAGCATCACATCAGTGATTCCATTGACAGTTCTTTAGTTCGAGATCTCTCGAATGTTAAGCTCGGAAAACTTCCATCCCATTTGAAGTATGTCCTTCTGAATGATGAGTTGGTTATTTTTAAAGTGTGTCAAGATAATGTATTAAGAAGGTGGATCATGTATGATGAGGTAGAAGATTGTTCTTATCAATCAACTGTGAAGCATAAACACCTTAGAGGTGTGAAGAAGAAAAAGAAAAAATCAATTGGAGGAAGAGTCAAAGTGAAGTTTGATTTAGAAGAGATGTGGGAAGATTGCAAGAAGGTTGTCAAACAATGGGTGAATGGTCATTCTGCTAAGGACAAGTCGAATGCGATCTTCAAGCCACCATGATTTGAATCATATTTGTCCGGCTAAATGACGTTAATGACAGCGCTTCGTGGGAGGCAACCCATGTGGTTCCGACGATTAGGTATGTTTCCTACTATTCCTCGTATTTACTTCCATGCAATGAGGACATTGAATCTTTCAAGTTTGGGGGTGGTTTGGGGGACAAGTAGTACATATATATGTTAGTAGTTATTTGTGAGTCATTGTGTTCATATAGATATCATGTTTTGCATAGTAGGTGTAATTCATGCATGTATGTTCGTGTTATTTATGTGTGTTTCATATAGGACATTCTGTTTTTATTTTTGGATATCATGTGAGTTCATTTAGTTGCATTTGCATGGCATGCATTTTTCATGATCCTTTAGGACGAGCTAATTCTGATTGGTAGGTAGATGTCTTATTGATTGTGGTAATGATGAATAGAGGGTTGATTTATAGTTCCTAGGAACTGACTTGCATGTTTCAGAAACAAAACTTTTACACAGTCTCATTGTTTGCTTTTGGGCTAGGTTGAGGTCATGCTTGTTTGGTTGTTTGAGATTTAATCACTTGATTATATTTAAAATTTTC
Source organism: Kitagawia praeruptora (assembly GCA_037693485.1). Taxonomy (NCBI): domain Eukaryota; kingdom Viridiplantae; phylum Streptophyta; class Magnoliopsida; order Apiales; family Apiaceae; genus Kitagawia; species Kitagawia praeruptora. The sequence continues at coordinate 134,964,894 of CM075351.1, read as the reverse complement.
GTTATTCCCTTGATGGCATAGGAGTACTAAAGTCTAAGTTTGGGGGAAAACAGGAATTTCATGCTAGTTGTTGGCTAGGTGTCAAATGGCTAGTAGCCGGCTCATATTTATATGAGTAGTCTAGGGTTGGAAATGAGAATTCTCATTCCAGATTGCATGAAAAAAAATCAAAAAAAGAAAAAAAATGAAAAAAATGAAAAAAAAAGTTATGTGAATGTTTATATGCAAAATTAACCAGGGTGAGCTCTTTAATACTTGAGCAATTAAGTTCTAGGGGACTTTGTGCCTAGTGACTTAAGGCTGTTATAGTCTGGGATCCACTAACCTAACGCTCGCTACATGGTTATTATTGTATAAGCCTTTTGGGGTCTCATCCATTGCACGGTTAAATAAGCATGCTTGTATATTATTATGTGTCGTAGTGTAGTAATTAAGCATGAATTCCTGGCTAACTTGAATGAGGATGGAGGTGTTCCTAGGTTATGAAGTGTCTACAGTCTATTCTATTTATAAACTTGTGATTGTCTTGGCGAAGAATAGGTATGATTCTTCATCTAGTTTGGGAGTATTTCTGATGAGCATCGCACACACGCATGTTTCTGTTCATGTATTCTTAGTATACGGGGACTTAGTCGAGCTCTATTTGGATTTAGTTGCATTCTTTGAGATATTTGCTTGCTAGTTGGTTTTGGTTAGTTTGTTGGGGATCTTTGCATTCTCATATTAGTTGCATTCATGCATTGCATTGTTATTGCATTGTTTAGTTAAATGGATTTTGTGGGTACATTCACTATAGGCCCTCACGAGACCTCAGTCGTCCACTAGGGCTGCCTAGGGGTTTAAAGGGCTTGTTGCATATGCCAAATGCAACCGTGATCACCTACGGAAGTGGTACTAGTTAGTTAGTTATAGTTGTTTATGCTTGAGGACAAGCATCGGTTTAAGTTTGGGGGTGTGATAAGTGTATTTTATATCCACTTGGAGCGTTCTATATCGGCTTAAATTGATTCACTTGGCCTCAAGTTTGTTGTAGTTTTGATGTGTTTTTGTTTAGTTGTGCAGGTTTGCAAGAATGCCGATTAGGGGTTATGTTTCCGTCGTTTTTGGAATTGATTTGAGCATGGCAATGAAGAAAGGAGACTTGCTTGGAGATACTGTAATGATTTGGAGACTAGAGAATTGAAGACGGAAGCAAAGGCACAAGAAAAGGGAAGATTTGGAGCTAAAACGAAGAAAAAAAGAAGAAATGCAACTTGGACAGAATTGGAGGGGACTGACAGCGCCCCATAACAGAAACATAGGGGGCTGAGAGCGCACTATCAGCGCACCTGTGCGGCCAGATTGCTAAATTTTACTGTTTGGGACATATCTTGATTTCTACATGTCCGTTTTGGACGATCTTACAGTCCACGCGAAGCTAACGAGATTCTCTTTCATTCTAAAGTGGTTCAGATGTCCAAATACAATTGGAACGGCCCAGAAATACTGAAGAAAAGTCAGTTACGAATTTTCCTTCAAAACAGAATCAGTTTAGGAAACGTATTTTACAGAAATTCTATTATAACTCTGTTTTGGTAGTTTCTTGCTGGACAAGACTTCTAGGGCCTATTTAAACTCATTGTATCATTGTAAAATCACATTATTATTTTAGCATAACGTAGAATTGCAAGGGAGAAAAGGAGAAGGAGATTCAACGCTCGTGACAAGCAACGGATCAAGATCTACTTCATCTTTTGTGTTCTTTTCTTAGGCATTATTCTGGATTCTAGATTTGTTTTCTCAACTCTATGTTCTATTAATATTATTACTTCCATTCATACTTTGTTTAATATCATGTTTTCATCAAATCCCATGGTGACGAACGGTTCAATTATGAACTAATCGTTGTCATGGGATTCTAACGGATTTATCTATGTAACTTAGTAGTTTGATTGCTTTAAAGATATGTGTGTGATGAATTCTTGATATCCTCGTATGGTTAATCTTAATGCTTTTAGATGCGTAGCTAACATCTAAATTGAATTGTTAATCTCTTGCGAAACGAGAGTGGATCTTGAGATTTAGAACTTGCCATGCTAGCATTAGATAGGTTGATGTTTTAACATTATGATTTGTGGCATAAATAGAGATATTATGCTGCCCTATGTGATCAATATAGATAACTTGTTCTTCAACCATTATGTTTTCAAATCTTATAGAGATATAGGGTCTGAGCATAATTGGTGTCTACCCATCTTCTATCTCTTTTGTGGATGTATGAGTAGTTTGGTGTTCGTACCGAGAGGTAACCTATACTTGTTTCGTGTTGTCTGATCAGATATCAATACCATCACATGCATGGAGTAAAGGCGTCAACTCTAGGCAAAGTAGAAAATAAAGTTAGAGTCCCATGTTTATTCTCCTATAAGTAATTCAATTTTAAATCTCAGTCGTTAATTAATTCTTAGTTTGTTAATTTGCATCTTAGTTTAATTTAGATAGTTAAAACCCATATTTGTTTATTGTCTTAGCAGTGAATTAAAGCCATACATTGTTGAATAGGTGCATTAACTGAATAGAACCATAACCAGATCTCTATGGAACGAACTTGATTTATATTACTTGTGACCACGTATACTTGCGTGATATTGTGTTAACAATGGTGCAATCTCAAGTCTTGACTGAAGAACAATTTCAAGTATCTAGTCAAAATCAAACACTTCCAACAGTTCCTGAAGAAGATGAGCATTTGTTTATTACTGAGATAAAAGATGCTCCACATCTCTTCAAGAAAATAACTTTCAAGGCAGGTGAAAGTGAGATTGTGTATCACAATGATATTAAAGTTCAACAACATCGTGCTAGGGAGGCACTAGCTTTGATCTCTGCAGAGAATTATGAAATGAGCACTAAAGAGATCTTAAAATAACAAAAGAAGATTCTTGAGGAAATTGCCAAACAGAAAGAAGCTCCTGCTGCAGGTAGAGGAAGAGGCAGAGGAGGTAGAAGCAGAGGCAGAGGAAGAAAACCTGTTCAGGGAAATATAAGACAAACAAGATCTAGTGGAATTAGAATAGAAGAAATTATTGAAGATTCTCAAAAAGCTACAAAGAAGGAAGCCTTATTATCTCTTGAGATGAGTCCACGTGATAGATTTGATGTATCTGAAGAAATTGAAGAAGAAAATCCACTGGTAGCTAGAAGGAGTAAAGCTATTGTTAAAGCACAGAATATTGTTGCTAGAACTACTCAAGCAAAAATTTCTGATTCTGATGAAGATGAAATCTTGAAAGATCTTGAAGTAATGATTCTTATTGTTGTGTTTAAATCTCATAATCTGGAAGGTGATGAGATGAATTTGAAGATTGATCTAGAAATAATCAGTAGTGCTGACATTGAAAGTGAGACATACTTGAAAGAAGTTTTCAAATCTGACAAGAAATTGTGGTATGATACTACAAAACAAGCTAAGGAAGAAGAATCTGATGAACCACTTGTCAAAAAGAAAGGAGACAAGTGGAAGAAGGTTGATGAGATGAAGTACACCGGATCAGGTGTGTTTAAATCTGGTGTAGTAATAATTCAACCTCCACTAGTTGCTAAAGAAAAACTTCTTATTCCTCCACTGAGTATTGCAGAAAAAGTTTCCAAATCTGATAAATTTCCACCAAGATGGACTAAAATGCAATCTGAGTTGAAAGGAATAGAACCTAAAACAAGAGGAGGTATTGGTTCTACAGAGTCAGAAATTATGTCTATGACTCAGACAGATCAGCATATACTTGTTAAACGAATTGGTGATGAGTTAACAGTTGATGATCTTTGGGAACTTGAAGCTGTTGCAATTGTTGCATGTCATGTTGATTCCAAGAAGATTGAAAAGTTACTGTTTTTTACGAAGGACAAGAGTGTCAAGAAGCTGGCTATTCATGAGGTGTTATGTAAGTCAACAAAAGAGCTGAAGTATGTTCTTTATTTGCTCAAGGGTAAAAGGGTTCATGAAAAGGAGGCTAGTGTTTACAGTAACTGGTATTGCATGATTCTCAGTGCAATCAGAAGAAGATTTTTAGATGGAGGATCAAGGTATGATGGTAACTATACTCCTATGTATTTGAATACAGTAGGACAAGAAGTTGAAATACAAAGGGGTTTAGCTGTTAAAGAAGTGATATTTTATAAAAAAACAATTGTCTCTGAATCCTGGTGGGAGAGAACTTGCATATATACTGTTAGGAGAATTAGATTTACCAAGAAGCTCAATTCAGAATCTCAGGACAGGTATTTATCAGATTAATGAGGAAGATGAAGAACTCAGAAATCTGAAGAAAAGACTTATTCAAATTCTAGAAAGTAAAGAAGAAGAATTGCTATCAAGTTTCTTGAAGATGAATAACTTCTTTGTGAGAATCTCTGAGACCAAGCCTGATAATTTTGTATAGCATTTTGTTTTGAGTTTTTGACATCATTGAATCAAGAAATTTGTGCTTTATATCACAAAGTACAAATTGGGGGAGATTGTTAGATATTGATTCAAGTGATGATCAGGATCTGGACTGTTACTGATCAGATACTGATGCTGATGTCATCAGTATTGCAACGTCGATATTGAGTTGCCATCAGGACTGAAAGCTGATCAGTATTACATGAAGATTTTCATTAGTCCAGAGATCAAGGAAGATTGATATGTCGGTTCCTAATTTATAGGAAGGCAGCTATCATGCATGATATGTATTCATAGTCGTATGTAATTGATTTAGTATATCTTGTAATTGATAGTGTAACTTTGTACGCTATATAAACACAGTTTAGGTTTTACATGATTGTAATCGCTTACACGAGGTATCTTGTAACCCAGCAGCTCTCAAGAACTTAAGGATTTCTTGAGAGAGTTTATAACAGTTTTATATCATAGTTAATAAAGCTGTTATTTATTCATAACTTGTGTTATCATTTCTAATAAAGTCGAAAATCTTATACAATTGTATTCAACCCCCTTCTACAATTGTTAATTACTGGGCAACAATATGGTCTCCGGACTCCACTAAAATATTGGCCGGTCTCCATAGAACTTAACTCCCAATTTATGTTTTTGAACATCAGTTGTTTGGCAAGATATTTCTCTCATCTTTTAGCAAAATTTAAAGTTGACCAAATTTTTTTGTTCGAATTTATGTATAAATACGTCTGATTAAATTTGACGGCTGCTAAATTCGACCAAAAACGATCGAATTTTTGTTTAGCCAAGAAAAAAATTAAAGTTGACCTTAAATTTGATCGAATTCAATCGAATTTGGATGGTCATTTTTAGTCGAGTTTTCTTGTTGTGACATGTCATATCTCATTTTAGTGAGATTTCGAGCAAAATCCATAATTAATAAAATACATAAATGTAACCTTTTTTAAGATAACTAAATAAAAAATTTATTTTCAATATCCAAAAATATATAAAAGTTCACATTAATTGCTAAACCATTAACATTTTTGTCTACATTCTGAGCGTGAGCGATAACAGTTATTTGTGATTATATTGAAACAACACCAACATGTTACTATGCCCTTTGTGCTGCATAGTGATGGAAAACAGAAACTGTTTGATTCATTTGCACTTGATTTTGTAATGCTGGTGTTGTCATCTTCCATAGTAACTCTCAAGTTATTTATCATCTTACCTATATATCAAAGTATAAACACAAAATTAATAAATTACCAATTATAAAGAAAAAATGAAGAAGATATTTTAAGATGATGAAGCAGGTGGCAAATATGTTATACAGATCTATATGTCAAATGTTTACAAAAACTGTATTTACATATTAACTAAACTTTTAGGTACGTATAAGATAAGAGTAGCTTACATTGTTCCATGCAAAACTGCAAAAGGAGAACCAGGGTGAATACAATAAGAGCTTGTTGCTTGAGTGGTGCCATATAATTTTTAGATGTCCTCGTTATTGTTGAAAGAGATAGTCACTATACAGATATATATAGTGAATTTTATTGAAAAACTGTTTAGCAAAAATGTTAAGAATATGATAATATGCCCTGTATACTAGATCCTAGAAGATTGACATATAATAAATCTCTTAAAAAAAGAAACATTTTGATTCAATCATTTAATTACAATCTTTTCTCATATACCATAGACACGTGTATTAAAAAAACTATCCAAGCAAAACAAGATTTACATACATTATTTTAAACTAGGAGATTTGCATTTATTGTTTTTAAGAAGGAGATTTCCTTACTATACTGTACTATCTTATAACCCATAACCCGTGCAAAGCATGATTACTTTTAATTTTTTATAATTTGTTTATAGCATAGTACAATATCATAAATATTAATTTCAATATGTTATTGGAATAATTCGAACCTTACATATTTGTATTTAACAATTTCTAGTATTAAATATAAAATAATATGTTGTTGGCAGGAATCGAACCTTAGACCTCTATATATAATAACTTTTAGTGTTATTGTATCCAACGATCATGATCTATTGGAGTTGAAGATCTGACGGTTGTGAATGAGGAATAATCAAAAATAAGGGGATAACCAAAAATAGGGGTTAACCAAACTACAAATTATACCCCTTTCGCTTATTATAGTATAAAGATCTAATGATTGTGAATGTGGAATAATCAAAAATAAAGGGATAACCAAAAATAGGGGTTAACCAAACTACAAATTATACTCCTTTCTCGCTTATTATAGTATAGATAGTATAGATGTGAAATTAGGCCATAAAGTTGGTACATGGATGCATTACCTGAAGAAGTCCCTTTATTTTTTATACACAGTATAACAGTATCCATATGTATAATGTGAATTTAAATAAAAAAATATTCTTAAAGTTCATTGTAATACATTTTCCATAACCTTGACAATGTATATTTTTAATTTTCCCATTCAATCGTGTTAACGTCTTTTGTGTTGCCAGCATAATATATGCAACATTTCATTTTACTCAAAATAGTGAAGTACACTTTCATAATTTAAAAAATAATTAGTTTTATAACTCATACAAGTCACTGTCATAGTCTAACCTTCCCATGTACAGAAATCTTGAGATATAAGGCTAAAGATTTTTGGTGTACTTGTATATATGTTGATGATAGGATCATTACAGGAAATTCGGCTAATTTCGACCGTTCTGAAATGGTCGAAATTAACTAATTTCGACCATATTCGGTCGAATTTATCTAATTTCGATCGCAGCAAAGATGGTCGTTTTTAGCTTGGTCGAAATTAACATTAACGGTCGAAAATAGCTAATTTCGATCGAATAAATTCGATCGATTAAATTCGACCAACTAAATTCGACCGAATTTGGTCGAAATTATAATTTTGGTAAAGCAAATTTAAAATTTTGAATTTTGGAAATTTCGAATTTTGGCACCTAGAATTTATTAAATTCGACCAAATATGGTTGAATTTAATATGCTAAATTCGACCAAATATGGTGGAAATTAATACGCTAAATTCGACCAAATATGGTCGCATTTCAGGAACAATTTTAAAAAAAATGACAGCAGAATCTGCTACTCTTTGAATCTAACGTTGATTTTGTGTAACATAGCATGTAGGATTTAGTTTGGTTACTCAAACTCATGATTTGGAGGTCAATAACGAGGGTGTTTAGAAGAACTTTTTTTTAGAATAAGTCAACTTATTTTAAGACAAAGTTAGAGATTCCTAACTTTCCAACTTATTTTCCAACTTATTTTTGAAACTTATTGAATCTCAAACATACATTAAATATTTGTATAAAAATATAATTTCGAAATATAAACTTTTTACCCGAAAATAAGTCCATAAGTCATTAAAATAAGGTGTGCCAAACAGGCACAACATCTCCAAAACAGCTTCGATCCTCAAGAACACGAAGAACACGACAATTAAACTTCGATTTCTATACGTTATTGAACTCGAAATTCAACATATAATATATGAAATTGACTAGAAAAACATACTCTACATGATGGAAACATCAAAATAAACAACCAGTTACGTTTACAAAATTCATAATTTTAATAAGTAAATTTGAATTCAATAAAAAAATATGAGAAATTCATAAATTATACCAGCATAAAATCTGATGATGATTTTGGATAGAGGATGATGAGGGCTTCGATTCGACTTTAAGAGCGTTCAAATTGGACACCGATAACGCCTCCAAATGTTGGTTTGATTCTTGAAAACTCAAGAACATAAAAAGAAAGAAAAATAAAAAGAAATGATGTATAAAAATTGATATGTGTGTTTGTTAGAGAAGAAGAATGGAGTAGAAGTATAAAAGAATGTTTATGAGAGGATATGAATGGATGAAAAATATAAAAGAGAAAGAAATGAATGTAATTGAATTAATGGCTAGGATGAAATATTTAAAAAAGAAATGGATGGCCTAGATTAATTTTATAGAGCAATACATGTGGCAATCCATGTGCTTCCTCCTTAGCCAATAGAAACGTGACACGTGGCAAAAAAAAGTCTTTTCATCTGAAATTTACTATTTTCAACCAGATTTGGTCGAAAAATAACAACATGACTAAATTCGACCAAATTCGGTCAATAATAAGCAAGTAAAACTAAGTTTTAACGATGAGGAAAAATAACCCGAGAACTAGGGTTCTTCAATTGGTTCAATGATGTTGATGTAATGCGATATATATTTCTCGTACTTTCCTAAAAAAAATCTTCTAAACTTTATAATTTTCTCTCCCAAGATACAAGATAATGTCTACAACTATATCTTTTTAATCAATTTTGCTCTGATACCAATTGTTGCCCAGTGATTTATAATTGTAGAAGGGGGGGTTGAATATAATTGTATATGATTTTTAACTTAATAAGTATTAAACACAAATATGAAAGATTAACAGCTTTATTATTGATGATATAAAACTGTTACAAACTCTCTCAAGAAATTCTAATGTTCTTGAGAGCTGCTAGGTTACAAAGTACTCGTGTAAGCAAATTACAATAATGTAAAACCTAAACTGTGTTTAAATACATTACACATCTACTTTATCAATTACAAGATATGATAAATCAATTACTAACAGCTAATAGTACATATCTTGAATGATAGCTATGATCCTATAAATCAGGAACCGACATATCAATCTCTCCTTCTTTTATGTAATAATAGATATCTGAAAATACTGATAGATATCAATACTGATCAGCTACAAGATCCTGATGATGTTACTGATATTGATGACATAAATCAGGAACCGACATATCAATCTCTCCTTCTTTTATGTAATAATAGATATCTGAAAATACTGATAGATATCAATACTGATCAGCTACAAGATCCTGATGATGTTACTGATATTGATGACATCAGCACCAAATCCTGATCAGTAGTACCAGATCCTGATGATTATTGAATCAAACTCTAACAAATTGTTTGAATTTCGTGTTCATATAGCTGATTCAGTGATAGTAATTTGTACATATAACTTATGAAACAAACTTGACTTTTTTAGTGATCGATATGATCAAATTCTGAAGAATTTTATTCCTAATTGAAAGATACTGTGTGATACATTGATATGAAAGTAGAATAAACCAACAAATTGATGGTTTTCGATTTTTGGAGATTTTTCGGTCGAGTATGATTAATGATATTGGGGTTGAGGTTATATAAAAGTAATAAGGGGGTAGGAAGCGTGTATGTAAAAATAATCTCAGATGTCCCTCTTTTATATATTATCCATATTATTCAATTATATTACAAAAATGCCATCAGGATCTTAGTTCTCATTATAAGGAGGGTTTCATTGGAGCAGTTTCCTATATATATATATATATATATATATATATATATATTATAAATTGAACACAACAAATTCTAAATTTTATTTATATATGGACCAATAAGGAAATCTCAATTCATTGGGCCTTTCGATGCAATCACATAATCACATAGAATGCCCCAAGGGTGCCATATTCTAGAAGCCCAAACTATGTGATTTAATATTTTTTTAAATGGATTCAGATGTGTTTATAATCATATTCGTATCTAAAATTGTCAGATCTGAATGTGGATAATATTGAATTATTTTGAACACATAAAATATTGGTTTTTTTTTTGGAAATACTAATACAAATATTTCGAACTAATATTGAACTTTTGAAATTTTTTTGCCAAAATTATTCTTACCTTATGTCACACTTCTTAACTTTTATTTTGACTTGTCGAATGTGGATTTAGCTTGTACATGGACGTAGCAAATATAGTGTTATGCTATGATCGAATTTCGCATCGCACACAGCCTTCCTTCATCCTGATAAACAATGTAGAGAGTAAGGGGTGGTATGAGACCCATATCCACAATGAATATGTATTCGGTGGTTGAAGTATTGTCAATGATATAATATGATTAATGATAAAATATGTTTGTGATAAATTCTCTTACTAACGATTTAATATTTGAGGAGAATTGATAATAAATAGCAAGAGAGTCAGGTTCTCGAGTTGGAGTCAACTAATAATTACAAGATATTGATATTGCATTGTCATCACATTGTTAAAAAAATATTTTGATAAATTACTAAATATTGATATTGTATTATGATGATCGCAAAAATAGGATTAGATCCCATCTAACAATTATTGGTAAAATGTGTCCTATAATTAGTCCAACTTGTGATTGAAAATTGGATCATATGCTATACCCAAAATTCACTTTCTAACATTTTAACATTTTAGAAAAATTGGTGCAGATGTGCCTTAGGCAAATTATACTTGTAATTTCTGTTTATGTTAGTAACTGTGTAGCATTGTAATTCTAATTTGTAAGCAGCAATATATTTTCGTTTCAAATTAACTAAATTTCTAAAATATGTAAACTAAATTAATTTATAATTTGCCATTAAGTGTAGTAGACGATTTATAACAAAACTATAATGATGAGATATCTTTTGTCTGAATGGAGCAATATGTTGAATAATAATTACTATTACATATGCAGAAATTTTATCTGGAAATCAAATTTTATAATTAAAATTTGAAAGATGAATTGTTTAATCTAATATGATTAACACATCCGTTTACAATCAGACTTGTTTCGATAACAATTAAAAAATATTCCATCACAACACCAACAAAGCTTTAATCTGCACATTGACGGCATACAGAGACCATCAGTACCAACTTGTTTTGGGGTGGTGGTTTTATCATCCGCCATAATTCTCCAACTATTTATCACCTCACCTATATGCATCAAATTTGGAAAATGAATTAGTATGAGATATTTGAAAAAATATTCGTAGTTAAGAAAATTTCTAATCATATACTAGCTATTAAGAACATGTTGTTCAAACCGAATTAATAAATATATATATATATATATATATATATATGTATATATGTATGTATAACTGGAGAGACTTATGAATTTATATACATATAATGCTTGCATAGTTTTCATGTTAAAGACTTACGTGTGCATTGATGCATTCCAAACTGCAAAAGTAGAACGACAACAAAGATAAACAAAACTTTAACCTTTGGAGTAGCCATATTATGTTTTCAGATGTTCTCTCTATTCCTTTTGTTGTTCATTTGGTTGGAAGAGATGATCAATATATACTTGTTATGAATGTAAAAAAAGAAACATATTTCCAGATAGGTAAAAGAATAATTGGTAAAAATATATTGACATAGATTGCTTTTAAAATAATATATTTCATTACCTACATTGTTTTGAAAAAGAATATAATTTCTCAACAAATATGTAAACTTATCCACATTTAATTCTTTATATTGATCCAATGGATATGTGATTAACGATCTTCATAAAAAGTGTTCCTTATGTAATACTTTATTTTAAACATAGATCACATCGGAGTTCCTTCTGATAATATTTTTGAACTGAGATAAGTAGTCATCCCTATAATTAATATTTATACGATCTGATCTTTACAAATAAGATTTTGAGATTTTTGATCTTGACAAAATATTAAACTTTTTTGTGAATGTTGCAATCTTATCCATTGACGAAGATAAGTTATCAACAATAGTGACTATCCTTACAAACTATTTTGCATACAGAATATGAAAAAAGTTTCATAACGGTCACTATTTTACTAGAAATAGTGAAAATATTTGCCTTCAAAACATTATAAATTTTATTATTCTGTAAAGTTTATTATTTTACATGGGATTGTTGTGAAAACAATAAAATTCTTTAAAAAATGACTTGGTAGAGGATTATATAATATCTCCAACTTAGAGAGAGGATTATACATATCCCTTATCCTAACTAAACAAACATGAGATTACTATTTTAAAGGATTTTAATCCTCAATCTAATTCCAAATAAATTTTGAAATTAATATTTTTTTTATGAATCATAGTTCCATCCTCTACCTGATCCTGAAAACAAACATGGCCAACATATATGTTCTATTAAACATGTTTTACACAATAATTCATTTTACAATATTTTATTTTGTGATATTTTACTTGCAAAACATAAATGATCTCCCATAACTTCCATCAAATAATAATCCCCATAGAACTACAAAACTTCTAAGAAAATTATATTTTACTATTGTTGGGCATTGCTTACTTAGCTGGAATAGTGCAAAATATTATTCAACATGGATTGGTATTTTATATTCTTTGTTGTTCTCCAAAATATTAGAAAAGGCCATGTTTTTGTATATGGTAAAAAATTTATTCAATTAATGCAGGGTATCAAAATCTAGAGATATTTAATAAGAGATCTGAAATGTATAAAAATATAGTATTCAAACAAGATTTTAAAAAGTTCCAAAATTGAATGTAATATATAAAAAAAATTCCAAGATATGGAAATATTTAATATGATTCAAAAAAATCTTTAAAACTAGGATGGTATTTAAAAAACTTTAGTGTTAGAAATATTTTTGAACTAGGCCTACAGGTAGGATTCAGATTGGATCATTCTAAATCTATATCTGAATCCGTTAAAATTTTTCGGGTTTGGATCGGACTAGGAGTCGGATATTTTTTAGCTTGATCCATATCCGATCCGTACGGATTTCAGGTTATCAGATCAGAGGTCTGATCCGTTTAATAAATTAAATAAAATATTTTTTTCACTTTTTTAATTCAAAAAATATTGTTTTACTTTTTTTTTACGAAGTAATAATTACAGTTATGAAATATCGTTGACAAATCCAAATTTAAATTTCAAAATAATATTATTTTATATAAATTTTTATAAATTATATATGTTTATATATAATTAAAATATATTACATAAAAATACAAAATATATAATAAATATAATATATTCTGATCGGATCGGATTGGATCATACTAAATCCATATTCGTCCGTTATCGGATCAAATCCTTATCGAATCGGATCATTAACGGATCAGATTTCTTTTGGTAGAATCCATACCCGTTAATTTATTTATGGATTGGATCGGATCTTCGATCTATTGATTGACCTATTTTGAACTAGCTTCTTCAATATTATTGGATTAATTAGAAAAAAAAAAGTAGATGTTTTCAAATCTATTAGATGAATTCAAGATTTTTTGTAAAATTTAAATCAACAATCTTACAAATTATTACAAAATTAAAAATATACTTAAATCTAAGGGGTGTGAATTGAAATTTGTTGAGTATGGAATACACACAAGAAAATACATAGGGGTGAATGTATTTTCAAACTTTTCTTCGAATATGAATCTTAAGAACGTTGGTTTGCTGGTTTGAATCTGTTTGATGTTTGTGTAGCTAAGTGTGTGTGTTTGTGTTTAACAGAATATATAAGTGCAAAATAAAAACACAAGAACACAATCACTCACTTTAATCTAACATTGTATTAGATAAAGATTTTGCTACAATCTATGAATACAAATATTAGTATTCTCAGCTTCGTTTTTCTCCGAGAGATGATATCTATGATTATGGAAAACTTCCTTACTGCTAGAGAAGTGAGGTTTTACACTTATAGAACATGTGTACAACCTACTTACTACAAATGTAATGACAGACAAAACTACTTTCTAATCTGTCTATCCTTTTTGAGTAAAACGTCCAAGCAACATGTAATTTGACTCTTCTTTAACCTACTCAAATCCACATCTTTAGCAGCTTGTCTCATGTAACAACTCTCTAAGCTTCTTGTAGACTTTCCAAGAAAACTTTACAATACTATGGTCCTGAGAGTGCCTTGGTTTGTTGTAGATGTCTGACTTGTACAATCTTCAGTATTTTGTTTTCAAAAACTGATTCGAGAAATGGTTAAGTAATTGATTCGAGAACTAGGAATTGCCATAATCGATAACTCCGAGTTCTCGAATACTCTATCTTTGACATATCGAATCACTTCCCGAATTAGTTTTTTCTTCAGGAATCCTTGACTTATCGAATAGAGCTTTACTCATGGAATACTTGAGATGTCGAATAGCTTCCTGAGTCCTTGAGATATCGAATGTAACTTTGACTTGTTGACTGTTTGAGAACTCGAATGCTGATTTGACTTGTTGACTTCTTGAGTTCTCGAATGAAGTATTAGACATATCGAATCTCTGAGTTATCGAATGAGGCTTTGACTTGTTGACTCCTTGAGATATCGACCAATGTCTTTTCAAATATCGAATCCCTGACTTCTCGAAACCTTGACTTCTCGAATAGACTAAAATACTTCTCTAATTAGTACTTAGGCAAATCTTCAATCTTCAAAATCCGATTGTGTTTATTTCTACAGCCTTGTTCTTCAAGCTTGAGGCATGATCTCTAGATCTTCTTTCAAGCATTATTTCATGATTTAATTTGTACAGTTACACATCTAGAATTTTGATGCCTATTACAAGTACTAAATACAAGTAACAACTCTACAACTAGAGGGTTCCCCAGTTAAGGGGTCATGTAAGTAATACAAAGCATTACAAACAATTAGGCTTGTTATTAAATGTATACAGGCATGCCTCTGTGACTAACAATCTCCCCCAAATTGTGAGTAAGACCTGGCCCTTAGTCATAATTTCATTTCTGATAACAAGCCTAACATACATAAAGATATAACTTGAAAAGTATAGGTATGAAATTTTGATTGAAAATATGAGTAAAAATACAATGAAGGCATCCTTACAGACTATGAAGAAAATACTAGCCATTTCCCATTGAATTCATCCTTTGAGCTTTGGCTTGTAGATCAACATTTTTCTTCTTTTCTTCAGCTTCCTCAGCCTTCTTCTTTGCATTTTCCATTGCTAGAATAGTGTCTTCCATAGCATTGAGTTCTTCAATTATAGGGGAGCCTGATAGATCTCTGATTACTTCATTTAGCTTAGCTTCAGAATAGAAACTAATGTAGTCCATTCTAATCTTCACAGTACCTCCATTTTTCTTGTATTCCACAATGTAAGGATTGAATTTGACTTTGCTTAAGCCCTTGGTCCTTATCTCATCAACCTTGGCTTCAAGTGCAGCATACTCCTCCTCTTTCTTTCTCAGTTTCTCTTCATTCTCTCTTCTGATCTCTCTTCATCTTAATGAAGTATGCTATCTCCACCTTCAAGATTCTTTCCACTTCATCATCATAGTTGAGTAACCTCATTATTCTTTCTAAGTCAAGAAGCTTGCCCCACTGTTGGCACATACCCTAATTGAATCTTTTTTTCTCTTCCATCAGAATATTTCACCTCCAGGCATTCATCAACTATGGCAACATGATAAATTC
Source organism: Kitagawia praeruptora (assembly GCA_037693485.1). Classification (NCBI taxonomy): domain Eukaryota; kingdom Viridiplantae; phylum Streptophyta; class Magnoliopsida; order Apiales; family Apiaceae; genus Kitagawia; species Kitagawia praeruptora. The sequence goes on along the minus strand of CM075351.1, from coordinate 134,949,219 downwards.
TTTGAGCTTGCAGAAATGCTAATTGATCTTCATCATAATCTTCATCAAGAGGTGGTAAATCTAGCCCTGGAATAATTGTGAGTGCCTGGGATGTGGATGTCTTCACCTTTCTTGCCTTTCTGGCCACATGTTTGATTTTCTGCTTTTTCATCTTCTCACTTGAAGGTATTTGAGGCCTTTTTCTCTTGACCATTGTATTACACCATTAGCAGTTTGCTTTCGGAGACATACTGATGGTTTCTTGAATTGAATCTTCTCTGCTTGAGGTGGCAAGACAGTTGTAGAAGCCATAGATTTAGATTTCGGTAAGTCATTACTAACTGCATTCACCCTAGACATAGAGTCTTGTGTTGTGGTGAGATTACTATTAGTAATGCTTAAGGCTTGCTGTTTTCCACCCTTCCTTGAGTAGACTTGATCACCTCCCTTGTCACTATTATCATCACCATTACCCTTGCTTTTGTCATTTTTCTTTCTTTTATCCTCATCATCATTTATCTTTTGATGTCTACCCCTGCTACCACTTTGATCATGGTCATCTCCATCCTTCTTTTATGACTTGTCTCCTCTAGCAATAGGTTGGATATTTGACTGTGAATTGATGAACTTAGTCAGAATGTCCAGAGCTTCAATCTCAGATGTGGATTTTCCTCTTCTTGACTGTAAGGCCCCATCCAAATACTTAATTATAGACATGTTTCTGAGCTTGAGATGTTGGCCAAATCTGAAAGCAATAATATCTTTATTTGACTCATATAGAATGTAGTGAGGCTGGGGGATTACTTGAGGCAGTTGATCCTTTATGCACTTTGAAAGAATCTCCTGGAGAGTATGATTGTCTGATGAGTTATTCCTTTATATTTTCTGGATAAATGTTCAATTTCATAGCAAGACAGAACTTGTAGAGCTTCAATGTGGATATGGAAGAGATTCTTGGCAGTATGAATCAGGACTTCTCTTTCATTGGTAGCGATGATGGCATAAGGATGGGTTTGAACAATTTCTATTCTCACTACAGTGACTAGAAATATGCCTTGCACTAAAAGCTTAATGTAGTCAAAGTAGTGGAAGTTGGCCTTTTTCCTTAAATCTTGTAAATGCTTCAAGAAGGCTATGTCATGATATAGTTTTGAGTTGGCAACTTCTTGACATACCTTGTGAGAAAGAACATCTTTGAATTCTGTTGGTTCAGCTTGGAAGGATGGTCTAGCAATGTCAGGTACTTGGAAATCATATTCTTGAGATGGAGGTGATGAAGGTTAAGTTTCTTTTTCTAAAGCCTTGGTCACTCCTTCTACAACCACTTGTTTCAACTTTTCTTGTTTGGTGGTGATCTTTGGTTTCTCAATCTGAGTAGGCTTCACAAGTTTCTTCTCCCCCTTAGATTTTGAGTCTTTTTTCTCCCTTTTTTCTGGTTGCTTCTCCCCCTTTGGCTTGTTCTCAGACACGGGTGTCATTGATGGGGCTATCAGGTTGGAAGTAGAGGCTGATGGTTGAGAGGATGGAGCATCTGTAGGTTGAGGAATGCCAATGTGTTTCATCATAGTAGACAACATCTATTGGTGATTGAGAAGAACATCAGTTGTGGTGGTAGCCTGAGTGTCCAACTTTTCATTGAGAAGATTGGCAGATTGCTGGAGCTCAGAATTGTATTACTTAAGAGAACTCACTTCTTTTTCTAAATTATCTACCTTAGTGAACAATTGTGTAGCCTTGAAGCCAGTAATAGATTGTTCGTTGAGCCTTTGTACCTCATACTTCTTCATGTCATGCACAGGAACATCTGTGACTACCTTATCTCCATACTGATTGGCAAAAAGAACTCTGATTTGGGCATTGGCATCATTTGTTTGTGTGGAGAGATTTTGCACTTGAGTTGTAAGGTTGTTGATGGAATCTTGGACCATGGGAAGGGGATTATCCAGAGAGGTGCAGCTGGCTCTGCATTCTTTGATATTTTTGAAGACAGAATCCAGAGATGGAAAGTCTTTGGAGAACTGATTTTTGATCTCACTCACTACTTGGGTTGTGGCTTTGCACACTTCATCAAAGTCTGTTTTAACTCCTTTGCCTAGGTAGTGAGCAGCCTTCAAACTTCCCTTGTATACATCATTAATAGCATCATACACTTCAACAGGGGATAAGGAATTAGAATTGGACCCTAGTGAAGTGATGTATTCCTCTCTCACACACTGAAGAGCTTCCTGTAGGGTGACACTCCTTGTACTGTTTAGCGAGGCATCAACATTGCCATCTCTTTCAACTTCTTCAACTATCTTCTCCTGTTACTCCTCTACATCTTTCTTGTGATAGAGAATAATAGCCTCATAATCAGCATTAGGCATATCAGCTATGAAAAGGTGTTGAGCAATCTTAGTGAACTCAGGAATCTATTCCATAATTAAGCTTTGAAGTGCTTCAACTTTCAATTATTGTGGAGCAGACCATGATCCTAAAGCACTGTCAAGTTGCACAGGCTTCGGCCATTGTGACAAGTAGTGAGAGCTAGATTTAGGCAAATTAGATCCCTCGGGTACAGGTGCAACTTCTGTAACTAGATGGAAAGACTCTCCCAATGTTGTCTCCACATAAGTGGGATGAATTACAACATTAGGTTACACATGCACAGAGTCTCTAGTTAAAACTAGTGGGACCTCTATGTTTTTGACGGTGTTATTAGGAGATGCCCCAGCATGCATTCCCCCACCATCTAAATTTGGGTCCTGGGTGGTGAACAGAGTGTCTTGCACTAAGTCACTTGAGTCCATTGGCTCGCCAAGAGAATGGGATTCTTGGTGATCAATGTGTTGCTCCTCAATTACTTGAGTTGCAGGCTGCAAAGAAATTTAAGTTGTAGATTTTGGAAGAGAAGTGTCTTTGAGAGTAGATTTTGGCAACTCCCCCTGAGAAATAGAGGGAGTTTCAAGTGTGATGTGCTCTTCACTCAGTGTTGTGCCAGCGTTATCACTCCCATGTGCAGACTCTATACAATGTGCAGACTCTATACAAGAAGGTGCATTGGGGAGAATACTTGATTCTATAGATGCACCATGTTGAGAGCGCACATCTAGTGAGCTGCTTATTCGATAACTCAAGCAGATAGAAACCCGCAGCTGGCAGTTTATCCAATTTAAAAAATAGTTCTAAATTGAATAAAATATGTTTTTATGAGTGATTTAAAATTTTAGACAAAAATCCAAAAACGGTTGAAATTCAGCGAGAATTCAGCCTTTTCAAATGATTCGAGAACTCAAATACCATATTCGAGAACTCAGGCATTAGAGATTCGAGAAGTCAAGCATATATCTCCAAAAGACTCTATTCGATAACTCGAGAGTACTCTAAAGAGACTTGTTAGAGAAGTCGAGCATTGACATGAAATGAATCATTAGAGAAGTCTGACTTATCGAAATATCATTTTCACTCATAAAATTCAATTTTCACTATCTTTTAAAATTCACCAGAAATATTCAATGAAGAATATTCTAACAAATTAAATATTGATTTTCTTAAAATTTCATAGAAATTTCAAGCTAATAAAATATGATTTTTCAACATATGCAACAGATTTGAAATATTTATAAATAATATTTCAGCCAACACTTACTTCAAAAAAATTGAGCATTTAGATAAAGTAAATGTTTACTACTGCAATAATTTAGTTGATATTTTCACTTCGCCATATTCTGAAGAATTCAGCATTCCAATCTCACTAACCAACCTTGTGAAGGTGGCTTCATCCAATGGTTAGTGAATATATCAGCTAATTGTTTATCTGTGGGAATATAATGTAACTCAATGGTTCCATTAGTTGCATGTTCCCTAATAAAATGATATCTGGTGTCAATGTGCTTTGTTCTAGAATGATTGACAGGATTTGCAACTATAGAGATTGCACTTGTGTTGTCACACGTGATAGGAATCTTTTCCAACACAAGTCCATAATCTCTAAGTTGGTTTCTAATCCAAAGCACTTGAGCACAACAACTTCCAGCAGCTATGTATTCAGCCTCAACTATGGAAGTTGACACAGATTGTTGTTTCTTGCTGTACCAAGAGACTAACCTTTGTCCAGGGAACTGACAGCTACTTTAGGTGCTTTTCCTCTCCACTCTGCATCCAGCATAATCAACATCAGAATAACCAACCAAATTGAATCCTGTGTCCTTAGGATACCATAAACCCAAGTTTGGAATGCCCTTTAGATATCTAAAGATCCTTTTGATAGCAATCATATGTGATTCCTTTCGATTTGATTGAAACCTTGCACACAGACATGTAGCAAACATGATGTCCGGCCTACTTGCAGTGAGATAGAGTAGAGAACCAACCATGCCTCTTTAGACAGAAATATCTACTTTCTTGCCCTTAGCAACTTCATCCAATTTAGTGGCAGTGGCCATGGGTGTTTTTGCAGGTGAGCTATTGATAAGTGCATATTTTTGCATATTTTTATTGCCTATTTATTGCTTGAACTCGTATTTTAATAAATTATTTTGTTGCATTTTCGGAAAATCAAGAGAAAGTAAAGAAATGACAAAATAAAGAAATAAAAGGACAAGGAAGGGCGAAAGAGGAAGAAAAATGAAGAAAATGCAAAAAGGCAAAAGAAAATGGAACTTGGTGCAAAAAGGAATATTTGGAGAGAGAACGGGACACATGGAAGGTGGGGATTCCACCAACACACCCACATGTGCATGGTGGAGATCTACCCAACACACCCCAAAACCCTATTTCTAGCCTATAAATACACCCCCTTTTCCCTTATAATATACACCTGAGTTTTTAGCTTAGTTACACTAATTTTTAGTGTAGCCTCTATTTTCATATTGCATTAGCTTTTTAAATCTTGTAAACACTCGTTTCAATATTAATACAATTCTCTTTCCATTTCTTGCACCTCTCTCTTTATAGTTGTTAAAATTCTAACTATGATCTTTCGTAAATGCGATTAGTGGACAAAGTAGCTAAATGCTAACCACTTGGGGTTGAAAGTAACGATTTTTATTTTCTTGTTCTTAGTTATAAATTGTAGTTGTGCCCCTTTAAATCTCCATTTTATTGCGTGTTTCATAATTTTAATTGTAGATCTAATTTTTATGATTTTTGTGGTAGTGTAAAAAAAAGCAAAAAAAACAGTTTTATAAAACTTCATTACTTATTTTCTTTTCTTTTTGGTGATAATTCGAAGCTTAATATATTTCCTCCCCTGCTTCTCTTTTTCGATTCTTTCCCCTGTTTTCTCTCAGACTACTCAAACCCACTTCTTTTTTTTTCTTCTCTTTTTGTTCACTGCGATCCAAACAACCTTTTTAATCTTCGTTTTTTTCTCGATTCATATACAAAAACCACCACACCCCCTTCCCTTCTTCTTCGTTTTATTCTTGTTTTGTTCTTCGAATTCCCTGTTCTTCGTTTGTTCTTCAAATTGACTAGTTTTTGTACTGAATTTATGCACAGTGGTTCGAGTTGCTGTGAGCTCAGTTTTGAGTCGAGTCTGAGTTTATTTTCGTTGATGTTTGAGTGGGTTCTTGTTGAGTTTCGTGTTGATTGTGTCGTATGAGTTTTTGTGTTTCTGTGTTTGCGAGTCAGCCGAGGTCTGTTTCCTTGTTTTGCGAGTTGATTCAAGTTCTCGGTTGTCAAATTAATCTTTTATGCGTTTATTGTTAAAGCTTTGTATTGCGATTTTGTTAAAGTTCGTTTCGAGTTGCTGCGTTTTTATTTGTAATGAATCAGTTGTTAACGAGTTTAGTTGTTTGTTGGTTTAGAAGTTGTTTTCTCATTTTCTTTTCGTGCATTTTCTGCCGAGTCATTTGATGAGTCTAGTTCATTTTTGCTGCTGTTGTCTTCAATCGAATTATCTGAGTCGAGTTTATGCGAGTTTGCTGAGTCGTGATTCGTTTTGTGCTTCTGTGTCGAGTTGCTGGGTTGAATTTCTTGTTGAATTTGAGTTGCTGTTTCTGTCAAGTTGTAGTTTCCGTCCTGTTTTCTGTTTGTTTGAGTGGAAAAGTTTTGTTGAAGTAATTGTTTTTTGTTTTCCGAGTTCCACATCTGTGTATGGTTTCGTGAGTTTGTCTGAGTTGTAGAGCGTGCTTGGCTTAACTTACTTACTCCCTCCGTTTCAAAATGTTAGTCCTATTTGCCAAAAAAAAATATCTCATAATATGTGTCCTACTCTTTTTTCAATACAACTTTTCAAAATTTAACTTTGAAATTGTCTTTCCAAAATTGACCAGTTGTAATAAATATTTAATGTCACATCATTGTTCTATATAAAACCACATCACTATATGTATATATACATACACTTTTCAAAGCACGGTAGTTAATCTTATTAAATGCAACTGATTTTCAAGGTTTACAATCACATGAAAATAAAAAGAAAAATAAACACATTTAAGATACCTTAATATGTGTGAAAATGACAAATAGTAGGGGTGTACAGATGATCCGCTCAACCGCATAAACCGCTCGCACCGCTCGCAACCGAATCGCATTTTGCGGATAATCGTGAAATGTGAATTGGTTGCGGATGTAATTTTTAATAATCGCTCATTTGCGGTTTGGTTGCGGTTTTATATATTCAAAAATCGCAAAATCCGAACCGCAACCGCAAACCGCAATATATAAATTATATTTAAAAATATAAATATTTTATATTATATAAATTAGTAATTTAAATACATATATGTTTATTTATTATGTGGTTCAATATTTTGTTTCCTTGTTATGTATTTAACTATTACCAGACTTTCTGTATATTTACTTCTGCCTCAAAAATGATGATCAGGACCTATTATGTGTAATGTTTGTTGTATTTTGAATTTTATATTCTCAAGTTATTGTTTATTTTTATTTGGTGGTTGAACCGCAATCCGAACCGCAACAACCGCATTTTCGCGGTTTGAATTGATGTGGTTAATTGCAACCGCAAATGCGGTTGTGGTTGAAGTTTTTGTAAAATCGCTATATGCGGTTTGGTTCGACTTTTAGTCCAAAATCGATCCGATCCGAACCGCGTACACCCCTAACAAATAGGACTAACATTTTGAAACGGAGGGAGTATCACTTAAAGTGCTACGGAGTACTTACTCACTTTAAGTGAAAAGTGATAATTTTTACTTAAAGTTAGGTGTATCTGTTTGGCTAATTCCACTTAAAGTAATTTATTTTTAAAAAATTAATTAAAAAAAAGAAATTTATATTTTTTTGAAAGTATAAAATACAAATATATGAAAAGAATACAATACAAGTTAAAAGGTGACTCAAATACATAAAAATTGATATACGAATAAAAATAAGTGGAAAAAAAGTACCTCCAAACTATTTTTTTTTTTAGCCTACTTTCCACTTTAAGTGGCTCCACTTTAAGGGGAACCAAACACCTCCATGCAAGCTTTAAGTGAAAAAAAAAAAAATTAATGGGGGCCAAACACCCGTAGTCTTGTTGTGTTTTCCGCTGAGGTTTGTGAATTGTTGCTCCAGTTTAAATTCTTGTGAATAGTTGCGTTTTTAGCTGGCTAATTTAACAAACAAATCATGTCCAAATTTTGTTAGAATTTTCGGTAAATAAAATCAATTTTAATTCAATAAGTGAAAATTCAAAAATTCAGTTTTTAGTTTAAAATAATTTAATTGATTTTTTCTTTAAAAAAATAGTTTAAATTTTCTTTTAGGAATTAAATAGTAAAATCTAATTTCTCGAAAATCCAAAATTTTTCTAGTCCGCCTAAATTAATTATTAAGGATCGCGAAAAATATGTAGTCTCTGTGGATCGAATCTTAAATAATAAAACGATAATCGTGTGCTTGCGATATTAAAATGTTTATTTTTAGCACACATCAAGTTTTTGGCGCCGCTGCAGGGGACTAATTATTTTTCGCGCCTTGTTTTTTAGTTTTTTGGATTAGTTTTACTTGACTTATTTTTGTTTCATTTTTTCTAGAAAAGTTTGAAATTTCGGGAATCTTCTCACGGAACTTGGAACAAATTGGAATTCATCGAAGCGTGCTTCAGTAACCCGTATCTCGCTCTTTTCGCCTTTTTATTTTTAGAAAATCACAAAAAAATCAAAAATTGAAAAAGTCAAAAAAAAAATAGATACTAAATACATAATTGTTGCATCATGCATTTAATCACTTATGAGCACATCATGCGAAATTTTATTTTTTGTTTTTAATTTTTCGTACCTTATAAATTATGGTGATCGCTGGAGGACCCAAAGTTACGTTAAATTTTCCTCTTTTCTTTAGAGTAGGACACGTAGTTAAGCATCCATGATTGTTTATAGTTTTTTTATATCTCGTTCTTCGTTGCATTCATATTAATAAATCTTAAGGGCAAAACCACTCACAAGATAAGGGAAGGGACTTCATCACTCTTTCTTTGGCCCGCAACAATTAATCCATCATTTAGCATACCCTAGCCCTTAATAAAATTAAATTAAACATGGCCCCTAGGATTTTCGCGCTCATTTAGGAAGGTACCTAAAAAAGGACGTAATCTTTAATATTTCCGACTTTTTGGTGTCTAAGCAGGCAAAAGCTTACCTGGCCAATTAGGATTTGGTGTCTAGGCCGGTGTTTGGCCTCTTGGCAATGCTTGCACCTACCTGGCCAAATCGGTTCGAATAATTCTAGATTTACCAAATTTTTGGTGGTCCTTAAAGTTAGGAGCAAGGTCTAGTTTATTTTCTTAAGGAACCCTAGGTCTGGAATTTTTCTTTTTATTTTTCACCCTTTTTTGTGTGTTTAAATTTTTCGCACTTATTCGCTACGTGTTTCCTTTCGTGGTTGATGCGAACTACTTGGCGTAAGGATAATTCTGTTAGGCTAGTGAGATCATTTAAGATTCCGTCCTCTTCTGATTCCGAGTCTTTAGAAAATTCTGAACCAATAGTAACCATGGCAATGTCTCTTAAGGACCGTTGCTATCCCACCCGTTCTTCCCAACCCTCGTGTATCACTCTTCCTCCCGTTAATGGTAATAATTTCGAGATTAAAGCTCACCACATTAATATGTTACCTAAGTTTACCGGGAGCGATGGTGAGGATCCCTATCTTTTGATTCATGAATTTGAGGAGGTTTGTGCCTTACAAACACTCCAACAATTGACCAGGGACTCAATTAAGTTTAGGCTCATCAATTTCGCGCTTAAAGAAAATACTAAAAAATGGTTGTATAGCCTACCGGTTAATTCTATTTCCACGTGGGAGGGATTTGTGGTAATTTTTCTTAAAAAAAAAATTCCTAATCACAAGACTACAAGGATTACAAATGAGATAAATCAATTTCATCAAAAAGAAAATGAGTCTTTTTGGAAATATTTCGATCGTTATAAAAGTCTTTTATCATAATGCCCCGACCTTGGAATAGAAAAATGGAGACTTTGTAAGATTGTTTGCGAGGCCTTAGATATTCCGACAACCGCTTTGTTAGAGTCTATGTGCCAAGGTAAATTCATGGAGAAAGATGAGGACGAAGGGTGGGCATTTTTCAAGGAATTAGCCGAGAAGACTATGTTGTGGGAGTCTACAAGGGAACCGAATAAGTCAAACGAATTGTCTAGTTCATCTTCTAGGGGCTTGCATTCAGTTGGAAACAATATTGCAACCGAGGCGAAGTTAGCCACCCTTACTAGACGACTTGAAGCTTTAGAAACTCATAGTGGCCCCTCACACATGTCTAACTTCAAGATTTTCAACAAGTCAACGCGGTCTTTCAACCAACCCAAAGGAATGAACCTTTTGCTCCTATCTACAATCCCGGGTGGAAGAATCATCCAAATTTCTCGTGGAACCAAGGCCAAAACTACCAATCTCTGCCACCTACTTTTCAACCACCTTCTTTTCAAAATCCCAATCAAAACTCGTACCCACCTCAAAATCACGGTCCTTATCTAACTCAAGCACCCACCCACCATCCCGGCTTTCATGAGTCGGATAAGAGATTGTAAAAGGACGATGTGCTTCTGTAAGGCTCACATCAGGCATTGGTTCCCCATCAGAACTAACTTCAAGGTCTGCATCATCATGTACTCTCCAATCACCATACTTCTCATAAAATCAAGCATATCTTTTAGCATAGTATTCTTTGACATGCTCTAAGATACTGCTGGAAACATCTTGGTCTGTTTCCATGAGAGTGATCATCCTTTCCAGAACGAAGAAATCAATTCTTCTCCTTACCTTTACCGTTTTGCACGAAAGATAAAAAATGCCTACCACATGTGAAACTATCTCCATAGTGAAATCTGGTTCTACAGTTATGATTGTAGTTCCACAGTCCTTGAGATCATACTTGAGTACGTTGTTATTGACTGGGTCCAGTTCCACTGAGACAGATGTAATGCTCCCATCAGTTGAGTTTTTCAACAGTTCAAAACTATTTACTTTTCTCTTGTCAATGGGCTTCTCTATCAAAACTGCTCCATCCTTCTTCTTTCTTGCTGCTGCAACTGTCTTCCCTTTTATCTTGGTTGTACGATAGGCTTGTGCTCTTGTCTTTCTTCTATTAGACGTGAAATTCTTAACAAGCTTTCGTACTTTGATAGTTTCTTCAAGTTGACCCTTGACAGCATCTTTCATGACAGCATCTTTGACAGCTTCTTCTGTTTGGCTCTTGACAGCATCTTTCACTTGGGTGTCTCCAGCCATTTCAACAGTATCCTTGTTGACAGTATCTTTTTCAGCATCAAAACATTCAACTACAAGTCTCAAGATACTTGCCTCCAAGGCTTCAATACTTCAATAAATATAAATAAAAATATTTACATTTAGGAAAAATTTGAAATCCAATTTTATCTTATTTTTTTCTAAGTTAATCCAATTTTATCTTTCAAAATTTGAGAGATGTATTTTAATTGCTTGCTTATTTGAAAAATGTTTGTAAAATATGAATTTGTGTTTCACAATTTTTATGGAAGGTGACCCGCTTTTTCATGATTTCTGGACGATAAACTTTTTTAAGGTTTTTTAAAAAATGATGCACCATATTACTTTGGAATATAAATAATATGGTTTAAAATACCATATTCTTGCAAATTTTTATCAAACAATAATATATGAATTTTAAATTGGTAGAATACTATAAAATTAAAAATTGCAATGTATTCTAATCAAAAGTCGAGGGGTCGCCGAAGGCGACGCCGAGAAATTTTTATTTATTTTTCAAAAAAATGCAACCAAAAATATTTATATTTAGGAAAAATTTGAAATCCAATTTTATCTTATTTTTTCTAAGTTAATCCAATTTTATCTTTCAAAATTTGAGAGATGTATTTTAATTGCTTGCTTATTTGAAAAATGTTTATAAAATATGAATTTGTGTTTCACAATTTTTATGGAAGGTGACCCGCTTTTTTAAGATTTCTGGCCGATAACCTTTTTGAAGGTTTTTTAAAAAATGATGCACCATATTACTTTGGAATATAAATAATATGGTTTAAAATGAGAAAATGCCCAAAATGCCTAGATTTGGAGCCCCATGGCCTGATATGCTGATATGCGGAAGGACTGACCCGATATACCCACAAGATACGCATCCCGTAGATGCGTATCTTGAGATACGCATGATCAATATGCGCAACACGGGTAACGCATCTGAGAGATGCGCAATGACGTCAGCTGACGTCATTATCTCATTTGCAGCAATGGTGTCGTCTGAGCTCCAAAATCGCCAAAAAATTGCACCCATTCGTTCTCCTTATTCCGACAATTTCCATCGATTCTGAGATAATGAAAAGGAAGTCCATGCCTGCCTCTCCATTTATTCTTGACCGATTTGTGTGTTTTGGCCCCGCAGTGGAGTGCACAAGATCTCGGAAATACCAATCGGAAAATGGATTTGCTTTTGGGGCTTTGCAATCCGGCAAAACAATCGAAAAAAGAGGGATATAGGCATATAGAGGAGGACAAGTCGATCCATTTGGTATATTGTATGGTATCGTTCGATGCCTGTAGGTGGTAAAAAGAGTGGTTGACCTTTTTGAGAAAAACGTGTCTTCGGCGAGAGGAAGAAGACGATGAACAATGATGGTGGACACGCATGTTGAACATGCACATCACCTGTCACGCATGTTCAACATGTGTAACCCTTGTTGATTTTTACGACACGATCTTCATTTTGTGAAGGACACGCATGTGTCAAAGGAGTGTCCGGACATTCCTTTCCCACATGCGTGTCCCGTGGGTAAATAGGGTCATGTGTTCCGAAAATTGGTATTTTGGACCATATGTTTTGGGAGGTGGGCATTTAGGGCCATCACCCGTTTAAAATACCATATTCTTGCAATTTTTTATCAAACAATAAAATATAAATTTTAAATTGGTAAAATATAATACATTTTATCTGAAAAAGGTAAGCAATTAGCTATTAGTTATTAGAATATTTTATTAATTAGAATGGGTACCGTTTTTAGCATGAAAAAATATTTTGGTGTTATTAATTATAATATTATTAATAATATTTTTAATTAGATTCGCCTGTACTGTTTTTGAAAATAAGAGAAATTTTAGTTAGGAAAAATATAAAAGAAAATGTGTCTTACTTAAAAAGATAAATTGATTAGTTATTAAGAAAATAAAAAAGGTAACATACTTTACATAAAAAAGAATTTGATTAGGTATTTGTAATTGTATTATTTTTACATCTTTCAATATTTTCACTTTAATATTTAATGAAAGATAACGTGTTTTACCTAAAAATGTAATAAATTAGTTATTAAACAATAGAAAATGCAACATGTTTTTTCCAATAATAAATTTTTTAGGAAGGATAATTGAGTAAGAAAAAAAAATTTGAAAATGAGATATTTTAGATAGAAAATATAGAAAATTTATTACATTTTAGCTGAAAAAAGTAATTAATTAGTATGAAAATGAACGATAATATCGTTATTTTATTTTATAAAATAGAACTATATCGTACCAATAATAAATATTTAAGTAAGGATAATTAAGTAAAAAAATCAAATCATCTTATAGTTGAAAGGTCGTCGAACGCGACCCTAAAAAAATTTGAAAGATGCTTCTAAAAAAATGAAAGATTGATTTTAGTTATAAAACTTACATTATTACTAAAATTTAAGATTTTTCTTAAATTTATAATAATTATAATATTTTATTATCTTACTCAAATTACTAACTGAATTATAATAGCAATAAAGATGTCATTTAGTTAAAAACTGAGTCAGAGCATATAAAGTTCCCTGGTAAAAATTAAATTTTAAATTGTAGGAAAATTCATAACATTAACGAAACAAATGGTTGTTATTTTTATTTATATTATCTTTAATATTTCATCATGTTACATCTAATTTTTGGATAGTAATAATTAGTATTCAAAGATAAATTAAATTGCTTTCAATCTTTTTTTTTTTGAAGAATAAAGGTGTTAATTCAATAATAAAAAGCCATACGACATCTACACCAATGATCGAGTCGATCAAACAGGAAATTGCAATCGTCTGTTCTCATGAAGAGACAGTTAAACGATATTTTAATGCAATCTTTTAATATTTAATCTTATATCTTAAATAAAGATTGCTAAAACGATAATATTTTGTGCATAATAATTTATTCTATATTTATAAGTTATAATTTCGTTTTATTGTGAACACCTAAATATTTAATATTAAAATCTTGAATATAATTTTAATAATATAGTATAAAATATATTTTATTGACCATAAATCTCTGTTAGATGAAAATAATAAATAATTTTAAAGATATTAAATTTAACAATTCTTATATTTAAATACAGTAGAAACTCGATAAATGAATACCCTTGTGATCAAAAATATATGTTCATTTAGAAAGATTATTTATTTATCGATTAATAAATATTTTATTTATTTATTGATAAATGAATATTTATTTATTTAGATATTATTTCCAATTTTTTTATAAATTTTTGTAATACATTTTATATTCAAATGTACCTAATATTTATTACGGGTTCATCGAAACCGTGCTAAAACGAAAATGATGACGAACCGGGTGACATCATTGTCATATCACATTTGTCCTCAAAAGAAGCCTTTCAAACTCTTGTCAGCCATAAAAAATTACCTGTTGAATAAGCATGTAGGGGTGAGCAAAAAATCGAATTGAAACCGAAATCGAACCGAAACCGGTCAAAACTGAACCGAAAAAACCGAATCGGCAGTTGCGATTTTTTATTTTTAAAAACCGAGATTTTCGATTCCGGTTCCGGTTATAGGTTAAAACCGAACCGATTATTAAAATAAATATATAATTTAAATTAATTTATTTAATTTATATGTATTCTTAAAATTAATAAATATATTATATTTTGAATTATAAGATGGTAGTACAGTATTTTACAATTATAAGAGAAGAAGAAAAAAGGGTGCTGGGGAGAAGGAATATTCAAGAATGAGAATGCTTGTCTATTGTTGTGTGTAAAACTCCTGAATGATATGTTAGGTCGAATACACAATATATAATCAAGTATCGTATAAGTAAATAACAAGAACACACGTTTTAACTCTTAAAACTGTTTGGAATTAATAATTCCTCTCTCAGTGATGTAAAATATCACAGAGAGCTGTTTAGGTTACAAGAGTGATATTCGTTCACGATGGATACCCTTCTAGGGTTAACCTAACTGTATTTATAGGATATACAGCTACGTACAATCGTTAATTGATTCTCCTAAAATTAAGCTATATAATTGATATCAATTACGATTGCTACACGTCTTTTAAGTCAACTCAATCTTTTTGACAGCTATCCAATCTTCAAAGATATCGCTTCCATATTAATATTAAATTAATCTTCAAACTCTGTTGACTTGTAGACGCTCCCAGTAGACAGACTTTAGCAAACTCTGTTCTCTCCAGGCTAACAGTGTTTGCGCTTCCATGTGTTCAGCTAACAGTGTTTACACTTTCCTCTGTCAGCGTTTGCGCTTCCAGCAATCAGCGTATACTCAAACTCTGTTACAACTGCTTTCAATATCAAGTTAAACTCTCTTTACCTGTAACACTTAAACACTGACATTAAATCACATCAATTATATCTAACAATCTCCCCCAACTTGTTCATTAGAAAAATGTACAAGTTCACAGTAATTGATGATGTCAAAACTAACAAACAAAAAAAAACCAGTGTTTAACATATAATCAGAGTTTAAACTTGACTTAGCAAAATTTACAGAAAATTCGAATTACTTACAAATTCTGTCTACCTAACCTCCTCAAGATCTGGAGTTGTTCTGAGATAATCAATCAACAACCTCCTCTCAGCATTTTCAAGTTCAATCTCCATAGCTACCTTGATCTCTCTTAAATCTGGATCATTCTCATCAGTTTGAAAAATAGCAGCTCTGAGATCATAGATCTTATTTCTTCTCATTTCATTTCCCAACCTGATAAACTTCACTTCTTCAGACTTTACATTAAAATCCAGAACAGTAATCCGAAGATCAGTCTTCAGCTTTGTAGTTCCCTTCTGCATTTCAATCAGATTCCCATTCCAGTCTCTGTACTTTGGAACATACTTGCTGTACTTCATATTTCTATTTGCAAGATTCTGTATCATCTTTTGTCTGAGCACATTTGCAACTGATTGAGCTCTTTGATTTCTTACTCTGAAAATATACAGAACATACTCTAGTTCTTCCCAGAATTTCAAATCAATATCATTCTCAGCAATCTTGAACACCGTTCCATCAGCCATGAAGTATAACAAGAAATCCTTTCCTAAACTCTTCTGATGAACAAGCTGTACTGACTCCAGTCTGTCTAAACTCTCTTGAGTGACACCACGACCTGGAACAGACAATGAAGAAGGATCTCTGGGAGCAACATTCTGTCTTTTATCTCTATGTGAGCCTATGCCTCCTTTGTTATATGCGATTTTACCAGATAAAGCTCTACCATCAGTAAAATCCATTGAAGCTGTAGCTGCTAGACTTGAATCATGAAGAACACCTTTTCCAAATTTTGATTTCAGCTGAGAAGACAGTATTGGTGTAGTCACAACTTGTGCAGCAACAGAGGTTGTGTCTTCATTCTTCTGTACAACATGTGTATCAACAGAGGTTGTAATTATCATTTTATTCTTGCTCTCTTCACCCATCACTCCTTTTAACTTCAGCTTTGCATCAAGAGAAGACTTTCTAATCAGCTTTCCTTTATCTTCTTCTTCTTCTTCTTCTTCTTGAATACCAGGTAATCTTTCTTTGATCTCGATTCCTTTCATTGCAGGCCTTGAAGACTTTGAAGCTTTAACAACTTTCTTCACTTTCTTGGACTTTTGAGCTTTTAAATGCTCTTTCTGCAACAGCTTTTCTTCAGCTTGAATATCCTCAAGTGTAGCTTCAGCATTCTCTTCACGAAAAAGCTTTGCAGCCAATTCTTCATCTGTTTGTGGATTGTCAGAGAATGACAAATCCTTTGGCTTTGAACCAGAAGTACTCTGAGTATTTGTGTCTATCACCAAATTCGGCTTTGACCTTGTAGACCTCTCATGTCCTTGTCTAGAATTTGCATTTCTTAAGCCCTTATCAGCATTGGTACCTTCATCATCAAGATGATCTTTCTTTGACAGAGTTTGAGTTTGCTTACACTTGGTTTTAGCAATTCTCTCCCCCTTTTTGACATCATCATCACCATCTTGAATCAAAATTGAGGTGATTAACTCAAGAGAATTTGCAATGGAATCAACCTTCTCAGTAAGTAAAATCTGATTCTTTTCAACTGTGCTCAGTCTGTCATTTAGATTTGCTTGAGCTTTGGAGAATTGTTGAAAGAGTTTAGCATTAGCTAGTTGAGCTTTCTCCTCATGAGTAGCAACTTCTGTTCGAAGATCAACAATAGATTTCTGAGTATCATCAAATCTATTATTCAAGGTTTTGATTTGAATCACTGTGCCTTGCAAACAAGTGAATATTTCTGGATTTTTAATCTTCGAAGAATTTGCTTGGAGAAACATAGTTGCCCTTCCAGGAGGAAAAACACACTCTGACTTGTACCAATCAGCAGTTTGTTTGGCCAAATAATCATCATCAATTTCATTGACAGAAGGCCCAGCAAAATCTGGTTTTTCTCCTGTTTTGTGACCATCAGCTTGAGTTTGTGGTTGTTCAACTCCTGTACTTTTGGCTTCAGTTGAATCACTTATCGACTCACTAGTAGAGGCAACAGAAGCAATGTTTTCATTTTGAGCAGCCACAGGTTCTTGAGCAACCTGTTTTCCTTTAGCAACTTGAATTTGCTCTGAAGAAAGAACCTTCTCTGGTTTATCAACCTCCTCACCATGATCAGAAACATGATGGGCATCAGAGTTTAACTCAGTGTGTGATGCAACCACAGTGTCTTCAAGAACAACAGTAGGCCCATCAGCAACACCAGTATCAATAGAATGTGTAACCTCCATGAGTGGTGGAGTAGATGCTTCATGATTAAAAGAAATTGGAGTTTCAGCAAACTCTTCCATTGGAGACAAAGCATCTCTAACATCTTCATTCTCTTGAACCTTAGCAGATTCTGGTTCAGCAATCTTGACTTCTGATTCTGGTATATCAATAGAGATATTCTCTTGAGCCTCCTCAACATGCTCATCATCAGAATCAGATAGAATGAGCCTTCTCCTCTTAGCTTGAGGCACTGCAATCAGTTCTTCATCCTCACTAGAACTGTCCTCAGCTGGTGGTGTAGAAGGTCTATTTGCTCTTTCTTTGAATCTTATAGTATAAACAGCCTTTGTAGTTGTCTGTTTAGCCTTAGAATGTTTTGTATTAAGTGCAGCATGCTTCTTCCTTTTGGACTTAGATGGAGGTTGTGTTTGAGTTTGTGTAGAATGAATTGGTTCAGTTTGTTTTTGAGGTGATATGGGTTGAACAATGGTTGTTGTTGTTGGCTCAGGTGATTGAGTAGGTTGAGATGATATGTTTTCTGTACGATCAGTGGCTAAAGGTTCAGGCATTGGTTGTGGTTCTGGTTGTTGTGGTTGATGTGGTTCAGGTTGTGATGATGAAGAATCTTGTGGCTGATTGACAAAATTCTGTAAAACAAGTGGCATTATGAAAGGAGGTATGTCCTTACCAACATCTTTGTTAGTCATATCAGAGAATATTCTCTTAGTGACTCGAAAAGGTTGAATCTTATCAGCTTCATCAACAATTAATCCAGGAACACATGCATTGAACAGAAGTTGACAAAATCTAGCAAAGTAAACTGTAGTAGACTCTGACAACTTATCATCCAAATTCATTAAAACATATCTACCAAAATCAAAATTACTGCCATAGAGTAGAGAATACCCAATTTGCAGACTGTCCATTGGAATAGCATCCCAGTTGGTGACCTTCTTCTGGAATGTTCTGGTGATACAATCAAAGAAAAAATTCCACTCTTTTCTCAAATTTGGCCTCCTCACACTGCCCAGCTTGGCAAGTGATTCCATGTACCCAATCTCTGTTAGCATCTCTCTCAGATTTTCCTCAGAGACAACAACATACAAAGTATGTGTGTCGAAATCCATGGCATCACGAACAGTTTGTGGAGTATTCACAAACTCTTGTTCTTCATGAGAGAAGATGATAGACGGAGTTCCATTCTCTCCTCCTTCTATATATCTTGAGTTTTGCCAGAAGTTAACAACCTGAGAAGCAGATAGAGTAGTCGGTTCAACCAGCGCTTGCCCAATCTCAGAATCGCGAAGAAAATTTTGCATTAGATGAAACGCCTCTGGAGCCCGGTCGTTCTCAATTAAATCTGCATAATTGTTAGGCACAAAACGTAGACCAAACACAGTGAAAGGCTTTGTTGCCATTGAATCAAGAAATAAGCAAATAAGCAACTGTGAGAATGATATGCAAGAAAGATGTTTGTGAAAATGTCAAAGTGAAAAACAAAGAAGTTCTCTGTTTTGGTAAAGTGAGTACGAGTGGGTGAAAGCGATTGTGACAAAAAGTAATTTGAGTTGTAATTAAAAATTAAACTCAAACGTTTTTACTTGAAAACACGCAACTGTTCCCTTGAAAAGTGTGAAAGTGAGACATAATGATGAGTTAGTGGGTGAAAGTGGGACACGTGTCAAACATGCAACGATTCACTTAATATACACGTAGTAAAAGCCATTATTACCGCTGTCGTTCCGTTTATCAAGACACTTTACCACAAACAAACTCAATACACTAATTAACAGTTGTCAACTACTCCATTTACTCCAAAATTTTCAAATTATCTTAATGAAAATTTACCTTAGAGTATGTAACACAATCAATCAGTGTTTGTCAAATTTTCAATCTTTATCACAAAAAACCTTTCAAAAATGCACAGTCGTGAATTTTGTGTGTGAGTAGCAGAGTTTACCAAATCAATTTTTATAGCATCTAATATTTCATAAAATCCATAAATCAAAACAATAAACACTGAATGCACAAACTCTCATATTAAACACAGAGTATATGATGAATGCTAAACTCTGTAGTTCCTTAATTACAGAAATCTGAATATCCCTGTTCCAGTTTATGTTCATGATTATCCAAGTGAGCACACAGTCATTATAGACAAAAATATCAAGAGATAAACATCAAAGCATCATTCAGTGAGTTACATGTCAAGGATTTTCTCACAAACTCTCACATCACACAAGTGTTTAGGTGAAGTGTTTACTCTCAAATTCAATCAGTAAAAGCAGATACTACCATAAGCTTGAATGTCCACCAAATCTACACCACTTCGATTACATATATGCACAAATCAAAAGGACTTTGTTCAGGGTTGAAATTGAGTAGATACAAACAGATGAGAAAAGATATTTTTCGAATGAGAATTACTAACTGAACAATTTATCAGATCAAAATGTTCAGTCAAACGGTTAGTACATATTTGTACAAGATGATCAGTATATATATATATATATATATATATATATTATATTTTTTTTATTTACAGATATATATACTGAGGAAGATTTCTTTTCTTGAGAAATTCTCACCTGCTTGAATTTGATTTATCAAAAGAATATAACTGCTCTTAATACTTCAGTATTCAAGAAAAATGAGCAGTTAATTAGGCTCAAAGGGTTTACTAAGGGTCATGTTTATGAACAGTGTTTATGATCAGTGTTCAAAGATGTTTTGTACAGTGTTTGAAGAAAGATGGTTAATCCTAGTGCCTTTATCATTTTCATGCACACATATATCATGTAGTCTCAAAATGGTTTAATGCAAGTTCTAGAGCAACATACTTACTTATGAACATCACACAACAATAAAATCTGATTGATATAAAATGTATCAATCACTTATTCGGCTCAAAATCTCACAGGGTTCAGACATGAACTGTTTCTCACCAAACTAAACAATGACACATCTCAAGTTTTAAAATTTTCATAAGTGCAAACAAAGAATCATCAAGAATCAAGTATGACTTGGAAACAGAGTGTTACTAATCAGAGTTTAGAGTTCATCAATATCAGAATTATTCATGAGAGGAAATGCATACAGTATTCATAGATTCAGAGTTTAGGATCAAATAAACTAAGAGATGCTCTAAATATGAAACAGTATCATGCTGTGTTAACTTACTGCACAATTTCTGATTAGATCACAGTGACTCAGAAAGAATCTTGATTTTTCACTGATAATCATGCTCCATACATTTTTCTTCATTGGTATTTTCATTCAGACAAAAATCAACTCAGAATTCACAGAGTTTAACAAACATATTAACAGTGTATGACCAACAATCATGCTGACAGAGTTTAATTAACAAGGTTCATATAGCACTTTAGCAATTTAAAGAAATATGAGCAACACATTTTATTATAAAAGTTTGAGTCTAACCAACATGTTTAGTCAAAACCAGATACCATCCCTAGTTCATTGACCAGTCTTGTAAATGCTGCTTCACTTAGCGGCTTTGTGAAAATATCTGCAAGTTGTTGATCTGTAGGCACAAAGTGAAGCTCAATATTGCCTTCCTCTACATGCTCTCTGATAAAGTGATACCTTATGCTGATGTGCTTGGTCATTGAGTGTTGTACTGGATTACCTGTCATTGCAATAGCACTTTGATTATCACAGAAAATAGGTATCTTATTATACCTCAATCCATAATCCAGCAACTAATTCTTCATCCATAGAATCTGTGCACAGCAACTACCAGCAGCAATATACTCTGCTTCAGCTGTAGATGTTGATATTGATTTTTGTTTCTTGCTGTACCAAGACACAAGTCTGTCACCAAGAAATTGACAACTTCCACTTGTGCTTTTTCTGTCAATCTTACAGCCAGCAAAATCTGCATCAGAGTAACCAAGTAGCTTAAAATCTGATTCTCTTGGGTACCACAGCCCTAAGGTTACAGTGCCCTTGATATATTTGAAAATCCTCTTCACAGCTGTTAAATGTGGTTCCCTTGGATCTGCCTGAAACCTTGCACACAGACATGTGGCATACATGATATCAGGTCTACTAGCAGTTAAATAGAGTAGAGAACCAATCATCCCTCTGTAGCTTGTCATATCCACTGATGACCCTGTATCTTTGTCCAGTTTTGTTGCAGTTGCCATGGGAGTTGTTGCAGATGAACAGTCAAGCATGCCAAATTTCTTGAGAAGATTTCTGGTATATTTTGCTTGATTAATGAAAATTCCATCATCTGTTTGCTTCACCTGTAAGCCTAGAAAATAGCTTAGCTCTCCCATCATACTCATTTGATATCTAGACTGCATGAGCTTGGCAAATTTCTTACAGAGTTTATCATTAGTAGATCCAAAAATGATATCATCTACATATATCTGAACTAAGAGCAGGTCATTACCAGATTGAAAGTAAAACAGAGTTTTGTCAATAGTACCTCTGTGAAACCCACTTTCTAGTAGAAATTTAGCAAGTGTTTCATACCATGCCCTAGGTGCCTGTTTAAGTCCATAGAGTGCCTTGTCTAACCTGTAGACATGGTCTGGATATTTTGGATCTACAAAACCAGGTGGTTGTTCAACAAATACTTCTTCTTCAAGTTTTCCATTCAGAAAAGCACTTTTCACATCCATTTGAAAAACCTTGAATTTCTTGTGAGAAGCATAGGCAAGAAACATCCTTATTGCCTCCAATCTGGCAACTAGTGCAAAAGTCTCATCATAATCTATTCCTTCCTGCTGTGAATAACCTTTAGCTACCAGTCTTGCTTTGTTCCTTGTGATCACACCATCACTGTCAGTTTTATTTCTGAAAACCCATTTAGTACCAACAATGGATCTGTTCTTTGGCCTTGGTACAAGGGTCCACACTTCATTTCTCTCAAATTCATTTAGCTCTTCTTGCATTGCTGTTATCCAGTCAGCATCTTTAAGAGCTTCTTCTACTTTCTTTGGCTCAGTTTGTGACAAGAATGCATGAAATAGACATTCATTTGTTGTTGCCCTTCTTGTCCTTACTCTTGCATCTGGATCACCAATAATCAAATCAGGTGTATGTGACTTAGTCCATTTTCTTGCAGAAGGCAGATTGCTTCTGTCATCATGTGATCCTCCCCCTTGATCCATGCTCTCCTGATTTTCTTGGTGCCTTTCATCATTTTCTGATGCTCCCCCTGAATGTGACTGCTCAGAATTTGAATGATCAGAGTTTGAATCAACAGTGTTTGATTCAGAGTTATCAATTGAGTCACTATCAGTGTTTGAATTATCACTTTGATGTGATTCTTCATGCTCCCCCTCAACTGGTTCTTCCCTTGTTTCTGATTGAAAAATTTCTTCAGTGTTTACCAGTAGAGGTTCAGAATTGACCTCAACAGTGTTTGTCAGATCTGTCTCATCCGAGTTTATTAAATCTTCATTTTCAAAGTGCAGTTGATCATGCTCATTAACATCTTCAAGTCCAGTTATTTTCTTGTCATCAAATGACACATGAATAGACTCCATGATCACTCTAGTTCTCAGATTATAAACTCTGAATGCTTTAGTTGACAGTGGATAGCCAACGAAAATTCCTTCATCTGCCTTTAGATCAAATTTGGTCAACTGTTCAGGATGAGTCTTCAACACAAAGCACTTGCATCCAAAAATATGAAAATATTTTAGATTTGGCTTTTTATTTTTCACCATTTCATATGGTGTTTTACCATGCTTGTTGATCAGTGTTGCATTTTGAGTAAAACAAGCAGTTTGAACTGCTTCTGCCCAGAAATATGTTGGCAATTTTGCTTCATCTAGCATGGTTCTGGCAGCTTCTACTAAGGTTCTGTTCTTCCTCTCCACTACACCATTTTGTTGTGGAGTACCAGGTGCAGAAAACTCTTGTTTGATTCCTTTACTCTTGCAAAATTCTTCCATGGTTGAATTCCTGAATTCAGTTCCATTGTCACTTCTAATTTTCTTCACTTGATTCTCTGACTCTTTGTCCAGTTGTATTATATGTTCTGTCAGTGTTAATGCAGTTTCATCCTTCTTTGCTAGAAAATACACCCATGTGTATCTGGTGTATTCATCAACAATGACTAGAGCATATTTTTTCTTTCCAAGTGACATGACATTTACTGGTCCAAAAAGATCAACATGTAGAAGATGATAAGGATCAACAATTGAAGACTCAAATTTGCTCTTGAAAGAGACTTTTCTCTGTTTGGCCTTTTGACAAGAATCACACAGGCCTTCTACATTCAACAATGACTTTGGTAGTCCTCTTGCAAGATCATTCTTTATGAGCTCATTGATGTTGTTCAGGTTCAAATGAGAGAGTTTCTTGTGCCACTTCCAACTCTCTTCACTGGACATTCTTGTTGACAGACACACTGCTTTGCCATCCGAGTTTGTTGACAATTTTATTTCATAAATGTTATTGTGTCTGTTTCCAACTAGAGCAACTTTCCCTGTAGATTTACTGATGACTTGACAATATTCAGGCTGAAAATCTACATGATATCCTCTGTCACAGATTTGACTCACAGATAGCAAATCATGCTTGAGTCCTGGAACCAGAGCTACATTTGTGATGATGACACTCCCAAGATTAATATTGCCATATCCCAGAGTATGTCCTATGTTGCCATCTCCATAGGAAACTTTTGGGCCAGCCTTCTCCTCATACTCTGATAGCAGGGCTTTATTTCCAGTCATGTGTCCTGAACATCCACTGTCCACGACTAGGGTACTCACCCTTGTGCCCTGCAATCACAAACAATCACTGATTGTTAGTTTTAAGGATCCAGACTTGCTTGGATCCTTTGGCTTTCTTAACTCTGTTAGCTTTTGCAGCGGAATTCACATTATCAGAGTTTAAGCTAACTTTTACAGAGTTTACATTTGCAGAGTTTACTTTAACCCATTTCAAATTTGGTTTGGGTTCATAGTAATTATAGTAAATAGCATGATAATCTCTGCAAGTGTAAATAGAATGCCAGGTACTTCCACAGTGTTTGCATAATGTCTGTGGTCTTGTTCTCACATAATCACTCTTTACTGCAGTTTTAGAGGGCAAAGAATTAATGTTTTTATTCTTCCTGCAGAAATTAGCAAGATGATTAGTGCTACCACAATTAAAGCATGTTTTTCTGGGAGCTAATGAAGCAAGCATTGGCTTAATTCCTGAGGTTATGCCTACCTTTCCATTTCTGTTTTTCTTAGGCATTCTCTGTTTGTTGACAGACTTTATTTCTTTAAGCTTATGCTTAAGTTGCTTATCTGTCATTAAACCAATGTTAGCCTCTTTAACAAAAGTCTTAGCATATGACTCTTTAACTGCCTTTTTCTGTGCTTCAGTTTTAGGTCCACCTGTTCCCATGACATTACCTTCAGATGAACGATGTGGTCTAACTTTTACCTGATTTTCAAATCTAAGTTCATCTCCTTCAGACTAACCTAGACCTACTGTATCTGACTGAAACACTTCTTGAGTGTCTTTTCCAGAGTGTGTCCAAGTTTTAATGATGTGCTTAGTATCCTCCAATTCAGATTCTAGTTGCTTATACTTACCTAGCAACTCCTGTTCAATAAACACAGCATCATCTCTTTCTTTCTGAATTTTATTCATGTTCTCTAGCTGTTCCTCAACAAGTTTATTTCTATCTTTGAGTTGAGAGCACTCAGCCTTTATCCTCTCATTTTCTAAAGTCTGATCCCTATAACTGATATGCAATGCATTAAGATAAATTCTTAATTCAGTTATATTATCAGTGTTATAAGCATAGGTAGTTGGGGGTACCTTTAGATCATCATCTTCATTTTGAGTAGTAGCCATGAGTGCATAGTTGACTTCCTCATCTGAATCTGAAGTGTCTGCCCAATCTCTGCCTTTGGTGTAAAGTGCCTTTTCAGTTTTACCCTTCTTGCACTCAGGAGCATAGTGACCCATCTCCTTACACTTGTAACATTGAATCTCAGACTTATCTTTCTTACCAGATTTGAAGTCCTTTCCCTCAGATTTCTTGAAATTCTTCTTGTCAAACTTTGAGTAGTCCTTGGAGAATCTCTTTCCCTTCTTGAAGTTCTTGAATCCCATCTTCTTGAAAGTTTTTACCATCAATGCAGCCATTTGCATCATCTCCTCATCATCTTCAGAATCAGATGTTTCATCTGTGTTTGAGTCAACATCAGTGTTTGATGACTCACTTTCTGAGTGTATGACTAAAGCTTTTCCTTTTGCCTTTCTCCTTGATGCTTCCTTCTTTGATGGTTTCTCCTCAACCTTAAGAGCAACAGACTTTGACTTTCTACTTGACCTTTTGTTTCTCTGCTCCAATTCCAATTCATGGGTTTTGAGCAGTCCATAAATTTCATCGATCTCTGTTTCACCAAGTTCATAGTTATCTCTTATGGTGGTTGTTTTCACATCCCACTTTTCAGGTAGAGAAAGAAGAAACTTGAGATTTGAGTCTTCTAAATCATACTCTTTGTTCATCAATGACAAATCATTGAGCAGTTTACAGAATCTGTCAAATGTTTCTGTCATGGTTTCATCAGATTTTGCCTCAAAATGCTCATACTCCTGTGTGAGTATGTTCCTTCTGTTCTTCTTAATTGCAGGAGTTCCTTGACATCTAACCTCAAGTGCATCCCATATTTCCTTTGCAGTTGTGCAATTAATCACTTTATTAAACATAACATTGTCTAAAGCACTGTGAAGTAAATGCCTTACTTTCGCATCCTTTGCAATAGATGAAAGATCCTCAGCAGTTAGATCTTTCTTCTCTTTTGGAATGACCTTTGATTCCTCACCAGCAGCAGCAGCAGATAACTTTGTAGGTTTGTGAGGACCTTCATAAATTCTATCCAGATATTCTGGATCTGTAGCCTCCAGAAACATGGTCATCTTCACCTTCCAAATTGCATACTCTAATGGCCTAAGTATAGGAACCCTAATTGTTTCATACCTACTAACAGTAGTAGGGACTTTCTCAGATGGTGGAGGTATCTCTGCCATTGATTACTATTGTGTTTGGATCTTTTTCTGTAATAAAGTAACAGATTAGGCTCTGATACCACTTGTTAGGTCGAATACACAATATATAATCAAGTATCGTATAAGTATATAACAAGAACACACGTTTTAACTCTTAAAACTTTTTGGAATTAATAATTCCTCTCTCAGTGATGTAAAATATCACAGAGAGCTGCTTAGGTTACAAGAGTGATATTCGTTCACGATGGATACCCTTCTAGGGTTAACCTAACTGTATTTATAGGATATACAGCTACGTACAATCGTTAATTGATTCTCCTAAAATTAAGCTATACAATTGATATCAATTACGATTGCTACACGTCTTTTAAGTCAACTCAATCTCTTTGACAGCTATCCAATCTTCAAAGATATCGCTTCCATATTAATATTAAATTAATCTTCAAACTCTGTTGACTTGTAGACGCTCCCAGTAGACAGACTTTAGCAAACTCTGTTCTCTCCAGGCTAACAGTGTTTGCGCTTCCATGTGTTCAGTTAACAGTGTTTACACTTTCCTCTGTCAGCGTTTGCGCTTCCAGCAATCAGCGTATACTCAAACTCTGTTACAACTGCTTTCAATATCAAGTTAAACTCTCTTTACCTGTAACACTTAAACACTGACATTAAATCACATCAATTATATCTAACATGATATAAAACAATTATATGATAACAATTTTGTCTGCGAAGTGCTAAGCTTCATGATAACTTCTTTCTGAAACCTCTTGGTACAAACATTGTCCAAGTCACACATGCTCTGTAGCCCTCATCCTTTCCTCTTCTTCAGCTTTTTGCCAAGCAGCTTTCTTACGTTGAGTGTCCGAGTTTTAGCTTAATCATTTTGTTTCAAAGTCGAGAACGTTATAATTTATAAATTTAAAATCTTGTAATATATTTATGATTTTTTCGTTCGTTTTATAATAATCGAAACCGAACCGTTAAAAACCGAACCGTTAAAAACCGAACCGAGCTTTTTAAAACCGAAACTGAAACCGACGGTTCGGTTGCGATTTCAATTTTTAAAACCGAAGACATGCGGTTTCGGATTCGGTTTCGGAGCAAAACCGTCCCGAACCGCGCTCTCCCCTATAAGCATGAGAACATTCCAGAAATCGTGCATGAATTACACAAAATTAAGGATTAGATATATTTTGGTGGGGGAAAAAATAATAGAAACATTTTTCGACAAGATATGATTTATTAATATATATGAAAAATATTACTTGGATTAGATGTATTCATATACTTATATAAATTTAAATATTTCATTTGAATTAGAATGATTATTCATTTATATTTAAATAGGACATATAAAGACTTACTTTTTTTAATTCGTTAAAGCATTTAGCGAGGTTATTTATTAAGCTCATTTGTCCAAATTAGGATCGGAAAAAATTATTTATTTGTTAAAATTATTCATTCATTGAGGTTCTACTATAATTACAATGGTACAATGGAAGGAAAACAAAAGTCAAATTTATTACATGTGTATGACATGTGTAGCACATTTTTTAATATTAATTATCAATGCATGCCTTTTATCAAATTTAACAATGCAGTTCTTCTTCATAGTGAAAACAAAACTAAAACCCAATTTTACAGATGTAATACTTAATCATAATACGTGGAAACAACATACAGTTGCATAACACAATTGTATATAAATAAAAGGAAAATCATGTAGAAACAACCTGCGACAGCGGGCATTATACTTAGTTTATATAATACTGTAGTAGTATAGATCGGGGAGGGAGTAAAATATACGTGCCATTTGACCCTAATTTAACCGGGTCTGGTTGTTTATTTTCCAACCGCCAATTTTTATTCTTTTGATTCTTCTCCATCTTTTCAAACCCCTTTATATATCATCTCCTAAATCCCATCATTTTATACGAATCTCAGCTTCATCCATTGGTAATTTCTCCCCCTTTTCAATTTTAATTGTTTGTGTCTTTGCATATGTATTTATGTTTCAATATATGTGTTTGTGTATACATGTGATACTTTTGTTTTTTTAAGTTCATTAATAATTAGATGAGAATTGAAAATTTAGTTTGTATATCATTTGATTTAAGAAGCTCATTTTTCTTATCTATTGTTACCTGAATATAAATTGTAATGGGGGGTTTTTATTTTGTTGTTGAATTGTTTTGCTATGTTGTTTGTAATGTATTTAAAATGGTGTTTTTAATTCAAGTGATTGGGTATACTTGATTGATTTTGATTTATTTATGTGCTGTTATTTAATGGGGGGTTTTTATTCAACAAAAGAAATTTTAAAATGGTGTTTATAATTCAAGTGAGTGGGTAAACTTGATATTGATTTATTTATGTGTTGTTATTTACGAAGTAGGGGTTAGCCAATGTTTCCTGTGTCGGATTCTTGGACATTTGAATCTTGGTATCTTAGACGATTATACTTGTACAATCCCAAATTAAATTATTTTATTTTACAAACTGGACTCGAGGTTAGCGTTTAGTGGGTGCGTACCCAAAAGCAAAGTATAATATTAAGTAGCAAAGTAATTAACTGGAATTAGTTGTGTTTTGGATAGATAAGTTATGCATTTGATTTGCATTATATTTCAAGTTTTGTTAAAAGAAATTATCACACATTACATCCAATGTATTTATATTGTTTTTTAATAAAGTCGTATCCCCTTGTTTATCAAATCTGTGTATCCTTGTACTACGCACCCGCATCCTGTGGTGGCACTCGTATACATGCTTCCTAGTTTGCTACATATTTGAATTATAACTTGTTAAAAGAGTATATTTGATCCTTAATATCTGAGTCAGTGTAGATAGACTTATTTGGTATAATTTGAGCAGGACAGATTGCTTGCTAGCCGTGTTTGATTTGAAATGGATGATAATGATGACTTTACATTTTGTAAGGTAATTTTTTAAATTTGCACGATGTATATTGTTTATGTGTGTGTGCACGAGTCGACGGTTGTGAGTGTTTTTGAAAAGGTTTGGACTTCCTTGTCTGTATTAAAACGACTTTAACTTTTTCAGGTTACCGGTCCGGTCAATGTAGAAGTGTTTGAAGCACATAAAATTGTTCCGGATGTTGGCCATATTGATTTAAATGATGAGTCGAGGAAAGGTGATGAAAATTTGTCGAAGAATGACGTGAGTGCTTCAAAAGCATCAAAAGATGAAGATAGTTCACCAAGTGTGTCGCAGGAGCCAAAAACTGTAGTGAAGAAGCCTGCACCTCGGGCCAAGGTTCCTTTTGAGAAGGGTTACAGCCAAATGGACTGGCTTAAACTTACTCGAACACATCCAGACCTAGCAGGTACCCTCTATCTAAATAGTATATGTAGATTTGTCATTGTACCCTAAACAGTGGCGGAGCTAAAAATCTAAGTGTGGGTGAGCCAAAATACATTGTGTTATTAAAAACTAATTTAATAATATAATGTAGAGTGTATAAAAAAACTGAATACCAAATTATATTTCACTTAAAAAGTAAAGAATCGCGTTTAAATCCTACGTTTGTAAGACTCACGTTTAAAATTATAATTATATTATAATGTATGTAAGAAAAAATCTAGTATTTTATAGAAGAACTAATTTTCTCTGTTTGACAAAGGTAAGTAAATGTATATAAGCATGTTCCTTAAGATGTTGCTTTTTAAAATTTTACAGTAATAGTGTTTAGTCATAGAAAATACTATGTGTTTGCTTACCTGGAAAGTTTTTGTTTTAATTTGAGTGCATGAACTTTATGGGAGTCTTTATGACTTCATGATTCAACTTTGGTTTTAGTTGCTTAGTCTGATTTCACTACCTAGACTTGCTATTTCTCGAATTGAATAAATCATTGGAAAGGAAGTGAGAGTAAAAAGCGATATGTTTATTTCTGAGATGTTATCTTATTTATTCACCCTGTCCATATACAGGCATGATTAGGCAACTAACACTAATAATAATTACCTGTGTGTATTATATATATATTATAAGGATATATATTATAAGGATCTACCAAGTAACTTGTGTTAGACACTCCATCTCAAGTTAATGCAAAGTATAGATATGCCTAACCTGATTCAACTTTGGTTTTAGTTGCTTAGTCTGATTTCACTACCTAGACTTGCTATTTCTCGATTTGAATAAATCATTGGAAAGGAAGTGAGATTAAAAAGAGATATGTTTATTTCTGAGATGTTATCTTATTTATTCACCCTGTCCATATACAGGCATGATTAGGCAACTAACACTAATAATAATTACCTGTGTGTATTATATATATTATAAGGATCTACCAAGTAACTTTTGTTGACACTCCATCTCAAGTTAAAAATCCTTGCAAATAAAATAGTTGGTGATGTTGGCAAGTTCATCACTTAAATTTCTGTGTGGAAAACAAATAAAAAGGTCATCAGGTTTTATTCATGATAAAATGTTGAACCTGCCATAATTACAACCTGCAAAGTCATATTCCAATAACCATTAAGTTTTGAATTTGGATACCCTCAAAAAAAAAAAGTTCTGAATTTGGACAAGCTGTCTATTATACCATAATTTGTTGTGCCCTTGATATACTAAAAATCCATTCGGCAGCTTGTAAATGCACTTCGCTAGCACAATGTTGGAATCTTGAAAGCAAACTTACAGAGAACATTATATCTGGTCTAGTGGCTGTGAGGTACATCAAGCAGCCAATGAGACTCCTATATTGCTTCTTATTAACTCTCTGCTCCATCTTTAGTGCTGAATTTGTCCTTTAGATTCTTAAGTGTGCTTTTGCAATATTTAATGTGAAATTTTCCGATTATTTCCTTTGTGTACATCATCTGACTAATGAAAACTGAATCTTCATTTTGTTTCGCCTCCATTTGCGGAAAGTAGGCTATTAAATCAAGGTCTGTCATTTCAGTTTCTTTCATCATTTCTCTTGAATTCTTTTAGCAGTGCCTCGTAATTTCCGTTTACGAAGTGATCATCAACATAAACGGTAACGGCAACTACGTTAGCACCTGATTGTTTCACATATAACGTAGGTTCACTTAAACTTTTAACAACACCGAGACTATGAAGAAATTCATTAATATTTCTGGAACCCTGTTTATGACCATGCAATGCCTTCTTTAACAAAAAAACTTTCTCCTCCCGTCCCTTGACTTTGAGTCCTTCTGTCATATATTTATATTTAAGCTTGCCATTCAAGAAAGCTGATTTGAAAACTAGTATATCTTCCATCTTGTTTCTGCTTCCAAGACAAGTAGCATTCTGATTCTATCTAAAGCAATCTAGTGGAGCAAAATTTCTGAAAAATCCTATCCAAACACTAGATCGCATCCTTTCACCACTAATCTGGCTTTCTAATTTGAACCCATTTAACTCCAGTGACTTTCCTATGTTGAGCTTTGTCCCAGGTGTCATTCTTTTTAATCATTTTGAGCTCCTCCTTCATTGTTTCCATCCATTTGTAATCCTTTTCTGCTTGCTATTATTCTGAAGGCTCAAAAACAGCAATGTTGCTACTTGAATATATATATCAGATAAGGACCTTGTGCCTCGTACAGGACAGTCATCAATGTTGTCGTCAGGGCATGTTGAGATAGCAGGCAACACTTGTACTAATTCCTTTCAGTTCCATTGTCTATCTTCCCTGAACTTAGCATCTCATCTTACAAGAAATTTTCCATTTTGTGGTTGAAAAATCTATAAGCCTTGACATGGTTGCTGTATCCAATAAAACACCTGGTTCAGCCTTTTTGTCAAATTTGTCCCTTTTTACCTGTGGCACATAAGAAAAAAATAGAGAACCAAAAGTCTATATATCTTCTAAATTTGGTTTGGAACCATGCCAAGCTACATATGGAGTTTTTTTGTGCAAACTATAGTTGGCAGCCTATTTAGCAAATGAAAAGAGGTATTGGAAGCCTCTGCCCAAAGCTTCTTTGGCAAATTCTTCTCGTGCACAATGCATCCTGTCATTTCCATTATACTTCGATTTATTTTTTCACACCCTTCTGCTGAGGGGTGCTGGGTGCATGGTGCTATAACCTTGTATAGTTTTTTTTAATGTTCTTTTCCATTATCCGACCTTATTACCTGCAACTTGGAATAACTTTTCTTTTCAACCTGTGATTTAAATTTGCAAAATACCAGCAACCTCAGATTATATTTAAAGACCTAAAACCAACAAAACCTTGTAAAATCATCAGTGAATATAATATAGTATTTATCACCGTTTAATGATGAAGTTTTTTTAGGTCCTCCAACATTTGTGTGCTTTTTTGCCAGCCATGTTGCATGAGGAAATGGTTTTCTTACTTTTTTTCCATATTGGCGTGCCACACAATTAACGAGTCTGTTTTCCAACGGGAGCATACCTTCGACCAAGTAATTTATCTGATATATAGTAGGCCATCATGATGAAAATGATCAAGCCTTTTGTGCCATAATTTTGCATTGTTATTGATGCTTGTGAAAGGTTTATGCTCCTCCTCCATAAGATTCAAATGGGAAGCCTTTTTCTCTTTGAAAATTACTTTGTAACCCTTTTCATTCTCCAACGCCGTATGGTATTGTTGCAGACAGTAACAACAGCTTTTAGCTGAAAAGCAGGTAAAATTCAGTACAACTTTTCTGGAAAGTGCTTTGATCACCTAAAAGCTGCTTTCTTTTAGGAGTATCTCTCCATGCTTTTGGAAAAAAGCTGTTTTTCAGCTATTGTGTGAAACAACTACAAGTTTCACTATTAAACCTCACCAAAACATTATTCTTTTATGTTTTCACCTTAAGACATGCACATATCTAAAATATCACGAAACAGTCATTTGATTTTTCCACTAGCATTTTTTCTCACAGCACAACAATCTCAAAAGGTGCCTAAGCAAATTTTGATCAATTTCTTCCGGATATGTGCCAAGCCACTAAATAGGAGGATCGACTTGCGCATCTCCCTTAAATGATTGGGCACTAAAGCATTCCCAACCACTTTATTCCTTCCAACTTGATGCCGGCTTCCCTTCAACATTTTATGTGATAAGTAGCTAATCATGAGGGCCTTAGTGTGATTCTTGATGTTTGTAGAACATTAATCAGAGAATTCTCATTACAGTGGCGTCCTTCCTTAGTGCATAAATAGTTTGTAGGTCAGTCACAATCCATGCTTTTATATTTATCCATTAATGGTACTCTTCAAATCCCTAGAATATGTGTGCTGTGGATAGCTTTTGAAACTCTTAACAGATTAATTCACCGAATTTAGAATAGGAAAATTGTATTACCGAACTGCTCTTTAATTTTTCACCTTCTCTATGTATAGACTATTATTGACTGGCAAAACTAACTTCATAAGAATCTGCTATGAAATAACATCTTAACAATTATGATAAAGTCCCTCTGTAGGAATATTTGCTTACCAAGTTATAATATGGCGTTCCATGTCTCATAATCACGATAAAGCTCATCTATTATGGGGAAACATTTTTTTTATCTAGGGTTAAAGGGACAGTCAAATAAGAGGCTGATTTCGCTAAAGGAAGTGAAGCTGCACAAAACAGAAGAAGACTCCATGTGGACTGTTCTTAATGGCCGTGTTTACAATATTACTCCTTATATGAAGTTCCATCCAGGAGGTACAAAAATTTTCTTATAGCCTTTAATGTTTATTTTTGTTAAGTTTTTTGTGCCTTGGTTTTGCATAGACATCTAAATGTTATTCATTCAAAATGTTGCGTTTGGTTACTTTCTTTGTTTGATTTATATTAGTTAAATGAGAAACCATGATCTATCACAGTTTTAACTTTCCCTCTGTATGAGGGAAAGGGATTGGTAAAAATCGTTTTTACTGAATATAATTTACTCTTCCATTTTATATTGGAATATAAATGTCTCAATTTTTTTTTGCTAAGCATATAAATTAGGATTAAATAAAACAGACCAAGCCTGAGGACTACATGAAAGCAGGAACAGAACGATATGGAATAGACTTAGCTTTCTTAGCATACTAGATAATAGAATGAAACCACATAAACAAGGGAACCAATATTCCTCCTAGACCAATACTTCAGAAACAGACTTATGCTCTCCACCCATCAACAACACAGCACCTTCTTTCAAGTTTAATCAATCTTCCTACGCTTTGATTCAATTTCTTCCATTAGGACCATTTGCAAGATAACTTGATCCACCTCCATAAACTCTTCGCTGGGAACATCAGAAGCGTGCTCATGCTTCTGGGGTATTGGAACCGCTGGGATCAATGCATTGTTTTTTATTCTCAAATCACCTGCTCTAGAACTCTGAACATGCATTGAAGATAACAGCAAGTTCAGAGTTCCTTCAACAGCTGCATGAAGCACGTGCTTAACTCGAACACCATTTGAAATCTCTTCTTCCAAATCGAGAACAGTTTTCCTAAAGGCTTTGGAGATTGCCTTTAGCCTCCCTTCATCCAGAATTTTGATAGCTTCCAAACTAAGAAGTCCATCCTTATAGAATGCAAAGTCTGAGTACATCTTTTCTTTTCCTTTCGACAGAGTTCCAATAGAAGGATAGGCTATTGGAGGTGCTTCTATCATCAGCAGTTGGTTAGGAGTAGCCTGGGACATAAGATCTCTTTGAGGGACTTCTTCCATCCTTATATCATTTTGATTCAACAATGCTAATTCATCATTAGCACCATTCCACTCAGGGATAATCACATCCCACTGTTCCTCATCAAAGTCATTATCCATGTTAACTTCATATAAAGGAGTGATTGGGGGTGAAGCATCAATCACTTCACCCATTCCAAAGTCAGGCATTATTTCAAAAGGGAAAGCCCTGCCAGCATCTATATCAAGAAAATGCTGCAGGTTGCCAAAGATGCCCGGAGCCTCAACGTAGGAAGGACAGTTGTTCATACCGAAAGATGCCATATACCTAGCTGTGGCATTTGCTGCTTTTGAAATATGAGAGATTCTTCTTGTGGTACTCCCTTCTGTGTAGGAACTTGCATAGAGTGCATCAAACTGTGTCATCACTTCTCTTAATTCTTCAGGAAAAACAATGTGTTCCCTGAGCCTTATACTATCAAAAACGTCTCTATTCACAGTTTCCATGTGAATTTTGTCAATGCCAATTTTGTCCAAGTGAACCAATGCAGACTGGATCCCCCAAATAGTAGCTTGGACCTCTGTTTGATCATTCATTGGTCCCATTGCTCCCCATAATTTGAGCCCACTGGAATCCCTGATAATGGTGCCCAATTTTGTCCCATTGCTCCCCCAAATGTCTCAATTTGATTGTAAGGCTCTAAATATATTCAAATTGCTTAATTTATACTAAAAGCTCTTGATAGCATACATGTTCATAACAGGCACGGATGATTCTATGGTTCTCATGGGAAACAGTTGTCGAGCATTGTTATAAAGGAACCCTGTTTGTGTGTGAGTTGTATGTATTAGATTTGTATATGTTTCTTTTTTGCCTTTTCTCCAATGTTTTTATCAACTTTTCAGAGGCCGTACTGCCTCAGGTCTTTCCTTTGATTGTCCACAGAATTATAAAAAGAAAAAGGAAAAAAGTATTATTCCTCTTTGTGTGTTTTGGGTGTTTTTATTATGCAGAACTTGTCGGAAATTATTTGATTTTAAGGAAATCCAAGCTATAGGAAACACAAATTTTTAAATGTGTCACAAGCGATCAGGACAAAAGCATAGTCATATTTAATTAATGTCTACATATCATTACCTACTGAACTTATGGCTTGAATCATATGAGTGTATCTACCCCTTTATACTGATATAAAGGATTGATAAAGTTTTGTGATTCAATTCTTAATTTCTTATCATCTGATAGTTACAGTTTTGTATATGATATGTTATTTTGTTTGTTTTCGTATCAGCCTTTTTACTTGATCACTCATTGTCATTCATCTTGACTTCATTACTAGTTTACTGATAGTAACAATCTACTGTATATGGAATATCACCCTTCAATATGTTAATTTAACCTTGCTTCTCAGGTGTGGATTTCCTAATGAAGGCAGTTGGAAAAGATTGTACTGCGTTATTCAGTATCCTTGCATTGTTAATTATTTACCTTGCATTTATATTATGTCCGGTTATTAATAAATTATTTGTTGTACCTGTTGCCAAAACATCCCTGAATTTTTTTCTGGGATTGCATATTTCTGTTTTTAAGTTGATTAGTTGATTTAAGATTTACTACAGTAGTACGGTGGCTGTAAGTTGCAACATCCTTAAACTATGTTCAGATAAATACCATGCTTGGGTGAATGCCGACTTCATGCTGGAGAAGTGTCTGGTCGGTATATTAGACGATAGCCAGTAAAGATCCCTTTAAAAAAATGAGGGGATGGGGTGAAAGTCTCTTGTCCATCCAAGCTTTTGCAAAAATACACTCGACACCCTCTGCCAGGGCATTGCCATCAATTCTTTTAGGTGGCGTTTGGGAACTACAATTTCATTTGAAATCCAAGATTTCAATTCCAAAATTTGAAATCCATGATTTCAATTCCAAATTCTTTGTTTGGTAAGTATGAGAATTTCAAATTCAGAAATTTTAAAATTTGAAAATTTTTAGCTTAAAAAATTTCTGTTTCCGAGAAATTTTTCCCGGGAAAAAAATTTCTCGAGAAAAATTTACCAGAAAAAAATTTCTCGAGAAAATTTTCCCGAAAAAAAATTTACCAGAAAAAATTTCTCGAGAAAATTTTTCCGGAAAAAAATTTCTCGAGAAAAATTTCCGGGAAAAAAAATTTCTCGAGAAAAATTTTCCCGAAAAAAAATTTCTCGAGAAAATTTTCCCGGAAAAAAATTTCTCGAGAAATTTTTCTGAAAAAAAAATCTCGAGAAAATTTTCCCGAAAAAAAATTTACCAGAAAAAAATTTCTCGAGAAAATTTTCCGGAAAAAAAATTTCTCGAGAAAACTTTTCCCGAAAAAAAATTTCTCGAGAAAATTTTCCCGGAAAAAAATTTCTCGAGAAAATTTTCCCGAAAAAAAAATTCTCGAGAAAATTTTCCGGGAAAAAATTCCTCGAGAAAATTTTCCCGAAAAAAAAATTCTCGAGAAAATTTTCCCGGAAAAAAAATTCTCGAGAAAATTTTCCCGGAAAAAAATTTCTCGAGAAAATTTTCCCGGAAAAAAATTCTCGAGAAAAATTTCCCGAAAAAAAATTTCTCGAGAAAATTTTCCGGGAAAAAATTCCTCGAGAAAATTTTCCCGAAAAAAAAATTCTCGAAAAAATTTTCCCGGAAAAAAAATTCTCGAGAAAATTTTCCCAGAAAAAAATTTCACGAGAAAATTTTCCTCGAAAATAATTTTTCAAAGAAAAAATTTCCCGAGAAAAACTATTTCTCTAAAAAAATTCCAAAAAAAAAAGTGATGCTCATGTATTTTGGTGGAGAAGAATTTCAAATGACTATCTTTCACTTGTAATTTGAAATTACAAAAAAATAGTTAATATTGAATTGGTATGGAATTCATCAATTCCAATTCCAAATTTTTTTAATCTTACCAAACACTAAATTTGGTCAATTCTAGGAATTCAAATGAATTCCAAGTTACCAAACAAGCCATTAGTGAATATAACCCAAGATGTACTATGACCAGGACCAGCATCCTCGGATTTGAGACAAGTTCTATATAATATTCTGTTGTGAAATATTTTGTTAATCAGTGTACTACCAAATTATAATTGAAGTATGAGATTATCGATATATTTGTACTGGGAGAAGTCTAAGACTGTACCCTTTTTTTTCTTTTTATGAAGCTATGTCTAAGCAGTGTTGTAAAAAGCGGGAATTGGACTTAATCGGTAGAGGCATTGTCCAGGGCTTAATCGGAATGATTAATCGGATAATCGAATTATTAATCAGTGCGGTAATCCATGAAACATGGATTAATCGGTAATTAATCGCGATTAATCAACGATTTTTATTTTAGAACAGAGTGTCTAAGCCTAAACTTACTACTCAGCTGATAACTTTCTAAAGAGTTAAAGGGATTCAATAAAGAGAGTAGGAAACCTAAGATACATTTTATGTAAATTTCCTGAGATATGTGTGTTTTAAATGTAAATATGGGGTGGACAATTTTGTAAAATCAAGAGTTGTTTAAAATTTCATTAATTAGCCCTGCGGGTCCAATAGATTTTAAAAGGATTTTATTCATATCTCAGAAAAGTTACCTGAAATATATCTCAGGTTCCTTTTTCTCTTCAATAAATTATACAGTAATGTATAGAAGTGAAGGTAATCAACACTATTTTAAAATACTCATTCTCTTTTGCAGAGCCCGGTAACATGTGCAAGTAGAAGTGTAGAACAATGGCACGGGACCTTGCACACACTCAAGTATCCATCGAAAATTGTCGATTTTTGTGAAACTTTTTCCTAACATCTAGAAAGCTATACGTATAATAGATACAATTTTCTAGACTTCAAATTTTTGAACAGGCCTTTGTCTTTTGCATTTTAGTTTTCTTGTTTAGTTTGGTTTAGAGCAAGTCTAACAATGTCTTAGTTGGTATTTTATAAATATAATAAAATATTGTGTCCTAGTGATTTTAGTCATAATTTTTGTGTATCAATTCCAACAACATGCCTTATACTTGTGCCTTATAAATTAAAATAATAATATATTTGAATTAGAATTGGAGGAAATGGAAAAGAGAGAGAGAGAAGTGTATTTTTTATTGTTAAAAATGATATAGGACATGTATAGAGGTGCTTTAAAAAAAGGGCATGAGATAAATGTCCTAGTGTTTTAAGACACCACTAGGACATTGTTGGAGCACAAAAAGTGACTAAATATCCTAAATATTGATTTAGGACAATATTTAGGACATTGTTGTACTTGTTATTAGCTATACAATTATTCAGTAACTTGAAAAGGACGAAGATTAACAAAAACATAAATTGGCAATGCTAGTCTGCAGTTTGTTTACTGGCAAAAGTTTGTTTATTTTGTTTATCAGCACAAAATATTGATGATCTTTGTAGAAATATTAATTCTCATATTTAAGGTTTTCAACGAGAGTCCACCCCATTTGAAAGAATATTCGTTCTTCTACCCCTCTTCTATTCGAAAACCTTTTTTTACATTGAAAATGCCTTTGAATTCTTTGTATTATTGGTTGTATTGCTTTATGCTAGTGTTCTTGTGTTTACTGCACTGAAAATGAATTATATGGTGTATTGGTAGATCCGGATATTCCTCATAGACAACAATTTCGGTATATTTATAACTGGTGTCCCGCATGTAGATAGTTGGGGTTCGTTTGGGACGGTGGTGAAAATCGCATATGCTCACCTCTCACAAAAAAAAAATTTGTTCATAACATACCTCTTAATTCAGTATTTGCAACGGATCGCACTATCCACGAAAATATTGTGAGATGTAGCCTGGATTTCTCGGGAGACCATTGAAATTATTTTTAATTTTCAAAATATTTGTATTCAATTTGTTAAGTGATCCGGAAACAAAGTGGCTAATTGATTAGCTCGCTTATTTGTTTTTCAACCTGATTGCATGGTTAGTCGATCATTTGTCCCAATTGCATCCTTTTCAGATTATTAATGAAATCTGCTTTAATTTTGGTTAAAAAAAAACTAATTCTCAC
This sequence comes from Kitagawia praeruptora, assembly GCA_037693485.1. NCBI lineage: Eukaryota > Viridiplantae > Streptophyta > Magnoliopsida > Apiales > Apiaceae > Kitagawia > Kitagawia praeruptora. The sequence continues at coordinate 134,909,205 of CM075351.1, read as the reverse complement.
AATAATGATCTTAGTACATGAAATAAATTACTTACGTTTTTAACTTTTTATTCTATTCCAAATTAGCAAAAGATAATAATAGACTTGCACCAACTGAAAGTGATCAATATGTCTTTCAAGACAAGATGGTAGACATCTAAAGTTCAAGACATTACATATTTAAAGACCAACAACAGTACAACCAAAAGACAGTTTCAAGCTCTCTATAGTTCAAATTAACTCAACCTTGATAAATAGTTCCTCGGAGACATTTAAAATTTAAGCAACAGGGGTAACCTTAACTTCATCAAGAACAGGACCGCACAAAGATCCGATATCACCAACCTTTGTGTGGTAGAACGAGCTGAAGAAAGTTAATCGAGTCCTGCTTGAGACAGCTGTGAACTTGAAAGTTTCGGTCTTTGACAGTCCTTTACCTTGAGATGTGAATGGAACTTTAAACATCTCCTTTGCAGCAAATGCTTCAACCATCATTGATCCATGGCAATTGTTCTCTGCATCTCCAACAGTGAAAGTAAGACTGTAAACCTTCTTGGGGACTGTACGAATGATTTGTGCGATTGCGCTTTCTCTGCCTGCAACCAATTCAATGGCAGCTCGTCCAGAGGGAACTTTGAAGTGCTTTGCATCTATGAACTTGACAGCTTTGAGGGATTCGATGATCCATCCAGGAAGTGGGGAGGATGGATCTTCGACTCGAGGTGGGAGGAGTACACCATGAGAAGAGTTGTGCAATAGATGAGGACCCTCCTCGAAACCACTATTCTTCACTAGGTTACCTGTGTTAAATCATTCCACGTATATCTATGTTAATTTTGAAGGTATAAAGTGATGCTCAATTAATACATCCTGAAACTAAATCACATGAACAACTGAGTTGTAAGAACTTGAGTTGCAGAAATCATGCCTTTACTAATTCCAATCAATATTCAACAATGATCATCTTGCAAGATCAACCCAAGTATTATGCCTATTTTTCTTTGCCACAAAATTCCATGATTTTTTATGCATTAAATAAGAATATAAGTAACCGAAATTTTGCAGTTAACTGAGAATGAGTTGTGAAGTACAAGCACAAATATACACTACAGGGATCAGAATAGGAAAATCAATAAGTTATGTGACTTCAGGACTCAGGAGAACCCAATTCACCAACTGCAATATTAATCAAACACCGACAACATCTACAAAACATAAAAATCCCAACAAAAACTTGAAATCAGCTACATGTTTGAGTAATCATACTTCCAAATGCTAACTTGATATATTCATGAAATTGATATCAGAATGCAACCATCCTGCTAAAACTTAGATGGATCAAAAAAAGAACCGAAAACTATACTAAGTAGAAGAATACTGCCTAAGATATTTGCTTGACATACCTTTAGCATACTGTGCAGGAAAGAGCTCCTTGATTGCAATTGCATCCAAGAGTGGTCCGCAGCTCGGATCCTCTTGAACCCCAGGATTGTGCAGAATCACCTTAGCAACATCCGAAGTTGCTATAAATCCCCACGCATAAATATCGCCACCCATACTATCATACAAAGTCTGAAGTGGAAGATCTCCGGTTTGAGGAGGCACCGAAACCCTCAAGACCTCGTTCTGAGCACAAGTTCTCGAAGCCCCAAATGTAAGTGCATAAAGAGACCCTTTCTTAACAGGAATTGTCTGCGAAACCGAGGCTTCATTTCCAAGACGGATGGCGTGAACACCATGGGCTACCGGAAAGTACATTCCTCCGGGTTGAGGCCCCCCGGAAATGTACTCAACCAAACCATTAATTTCCCATTTGGGAAGTCCATACTTCCCTTTAATTACTGTTTTCTTGAGATCACTTGGTTTTGGTGACTCTTCAAAGTTACCATTAGCAAGCAAACCTAAACAACCAAACTTATCTTTTAGCTCATAAACATAAACTTCAGTACATACACTAAACATGTAATCTTGATAAAGATCAAAACTTTACACTAAATATGAATTATACTCAAGCCATTTTTCACTAAAAGGGCTTCCACAGATTAGCCCTACCCTTACATAAACACCCTTTTGTTCTAAAATTATACACATTTGTCTAGTTATTTTTCCATTATTTTTATGCATTCAAACTATTACTAATAGATCCGTGACATTCTTGAATTGTAAAAGCTAGAATCTTGATTTTAGATGAAAAGGGTAAGTGTATTTTTAGCTACTTGACACACACAAGTACAGTTTAAGAATTTGAAGAAAATGAAAGCAGTGAAGCAAAGTACAACAGTAAAAACAACGCACAGTAAATAAAACTAAGGTAAAGAAATGAGGGATTTACCTTCAAAAGGGACAGCTGCAAGAGCACAAGCAGTGAAGAAGAAGAAGAAGAAGAAGAAGAAGAGAGTTGAAGTGAATGTTTTCATTTTTTTTTCCCAGTGAAAGGGTTTGGTAGTTGTTGCCAAAATGCAATAAGCTGATACACCGGACCAGAGACTGATGGAGTGAAAGATCTCACTTGGTCTTATATTTTATACTACATTTTTCACTAACTTAGCATGGGTGGCCATTTTGTACTAATAATTGGATTTTTGAATTGTGTATATGATTGTAAAAATTCGAATCGGTTGAAATATGGGTTGTCAATTGGGTTGGGAATTAATAAAATAATGTGAAATTAATCGAAAACTTTTCCATAAATCAAAAGCTTTTAGACCATCGATTGTTTTTGCTATTGTAATTTGTAACTTTAAAGAACCTTTTATTTTATTCTTAAATTTTGTCATGATAACTCAACACTTTTCAATTAAATTTAGTAAATATAATGTCATTTCCTCCGTTCCGCTCACTGTGGCCAAATTTTCTTTTTCTCTTAAATGTTTGTTCACGTTTCTTGTTGATTTTTAGTAAAATGCTGAGTACTGCAAATTTGGCTTTTCGTTTAGTGATTTGGTAAGCCATTCCGTGGTTGTTTTGATAGTTTGGCATTCATGTTAAAGGGTCCGTTTGAGAAATTTTATTTTTTTAAAATAAATTATTTATTCTGGAAAAAAATTAGGAAATATGTATTTTTTTTTCTGAAATAAGTAACTTATTTTTGCAAAATAATCAATATTAAACTCCCCATACACATTTTTTTCTAAAAAAAATTGTATAAATACGAATTTTTTTCCCGAAATAAGTAACTTATAAGTTGACCTTAAGATTTGCCAAACGGGACCAAAATACTATGAATTTGTAAGAGTACAAGTTTATAAGAGCATCTCCAATGGTACAATTTAAAATAGTTGACTAAAATGATTGGCTATAATAATTATGTAAAATTTTAGCTAAAATGAAGGTATGCACTCCAATGGTAATATCTATAATTATAATTATGTAAAAATATACATAAGTGGTTTGTTGGTTCAACAAATATAGCCAACCATATTTGGTTATCTATATTTTTTTGCTAAGGGAAAGAAGGTTGGAATGCCTCAATTTTTAGATATTAGCTAAAAGTGCCACCTATATGCCACCTATAAGAGCATCTCCAATGACATTAGCTAAAAATGATTGGCTAAATTACATAAAATATTGATTATGTAAAATTTGTCGAACCTGTAAGACATTGTGTTCCGATGGTATTGGCTATAATGATTGGCAATATTTTAAAAATGGTATGTAATTAATATTTCAAGTTGTTATTAATGGAATATATAATTTTAATATATAAATAAGTGATGTGGCAATTCACTACAGGTCTCTAGAGGTTCGACAAATATAACCAACATCAAGAGATTATCTATAATTATAGATAAGGGTTTTGTCCCATTGAAGTGCAACTTTTTTTACACATTCTTTATAATTATTATTTATGGTAATTAATTTTGAATTTTACCTAACTAGTCTCTCCCATTGGAGATGCTCAAGCTTGATATCATATAGATAATTTAACTAAGAATTTTCTAGCATTGGAGATGCTAAGTTTAGCTTTTAACTTATTTCCTTGTATGTGTTTGAATTGCATCTCTTATTATTGGCCCAAAATTAATGTTCTGCATATATATTTTACAAATTAGTATTTGCATTCCTTTTCTTTTAATTTCAATAAGTTTTGACCATAAGCGGTTAAAAATGACTGTTGATGTACGTGGCATTTAAGGTCCATCTTTCCGTATTAACGAGCATCTTCAATGGGTTGGCTATAATAATATAAAATAATAATTGATTAAAATTTACTGAATTTGTAAAATATTGGGCTCCAATGGAGGTTGACTATAATGATTGACTATATTTTGAAAGTAGTATTTTATTATTATTTTGAATACTTTTTAAATTCAAATTTACTTTAAATATTAATATTAACATTAATTAATAATTTTACATGAAATTATATTGTTGAATTAGGGAAAAAAAAGAAAATTATATTGCTACAGCTTTGTAAAGATTGCCTATATATACCCAATGAACTCAGCTTGGCTATATATTTGGACAAGGGCTTTGGTCGGTTGGAATGTTACCATTTATACAGATTATGAGCATGTTTGGGGTTACTTAAATTATTTTTCATCTCACTTTAAGTGAAAATGAAGTGTTTGTCTCCCCTTAAATTTTTCTACTTAAAGTTAGTTTTAGTTCAAAAAATTTAAGTACCTTTGAGGTACTTTTTTTCCACTTATTTTTTTCGTATATCAATTTTTATGTATTTGAGTCACCTTTTAACTCGTATTATATTTTTTGCATATATTTGTATTTTATACTTTTATATTATGTTTAAAAAATATAAATTTCTTTTTTTTAGTTAATTTTTTAAAAATAAATTTATTTTAAGTAGAATTAGCCAAACAGATACACCTAACTTTAAGTGAAAAATATTACTTTTCACTTAAAGTGAGTAAGTAGCACTTTAAGTGATAAGTAACATTTTTTAAGTTAAGCCAAACACCCTCTATGTATATTGCCTGCCGTGTAGGACATTTTAGCTAAGGGGCTTCATGGGTTGGAGATGCTCTTAGATGCAGGGGAGCATCATCCATATTAGTAGAGTGTGTTCGTAGTCCGGGTAATATGATTTTTTTTTTGAAAATCTTAAATTAAATTGTGGATACGATTTGAATAAATTTTCAAATTGCCATCTCACCATGTATCATAAAAATTGCGAAAATCGAATTACGAAAATGTTGTGCGGTTCGATTTATGCAATTTATACATTTAAAAATTAATGATGTTAATTATTAGATGAAATAAATAAAAAAATTTGATAATGAGAATTAAATTTTCAGTGAATTGACTTACTTTACTCATCTTTATGTAATTTGTACCGATATATCATTAGTTATCTTATTTTGTAGTTGATGCCTCAAATTCCTAGAACATAATTACATAATATCTTGATTCTTGAGCAACTATGTATATTACTTGTTCATCTAGTTAATCTTAAGCCAATCCTATCAACTTATAATTTAAAAATAAACATAAGCTGGTAATTTGTAATACGAAGTTTGTAATAATTAAGCTAGATTTTTGTATAAAATGAAAATAAATAAATGATAAATTAATATATACAATATAATAAATACTTCACCGTCAGTTATAAACCTTTTATTTTTTTAGTATTATTAATAAGTTTGGACTGACTTTATAATTTAAAAGGACTTTCCGCTGATTGATTTATAAAATATAATATAATATATATATATATATATATATATATATATATATAATACACATAAATTTTTTAAATTTTTTGGTGCGGTGCAGTTTGAATTGTGTGTCTAAACTTTGAAATTGCAACCCGCACCGCGCGATTTGTAAAGATTTTAAACCGCAATCGTACCACGAAAAATAAAAATCACGTTTCACAGTGCGGTGTGAAACGGTGCAGACGAATTTTATGATTTGTGCGATTTGACGAACACCCCTCCATATGACCATATGTGATATGACTTCAAAAGAGGTCTCAAGTCTTCCAACTCATGTATAAATTTTTTAAGTTTTCTTATTAATTGTAAACATATATGCTTTTAGGTATACTAATCCAATGCTGGCTTAATTTTGAGTACATGAAAGTGAAACACGATTGATTAATTGTAAAGCATAATGTAACGTAATATATAATAGAGATAAAAAAAATTCAACACAGGACAAAAGACAATAACAATAATAAATAAAGCACAGGAATCCAGAAGATTAGAAGACATGGTAAATAAAAGAATCAAAATACGAGAAGTATTTTTGAAGTCTCTCAAAGAGTCACGAAAAGAAGTTTATCGATATGTTTAGGGCTCAATGACGAATAAAGTCTAAAGACGTTCGAGACTTCAGAAGTATTTAAGATTCAATGTTAGTACCCGAGGACTGTAGTGGATATTATTTGAAGCAACAACAGAGTTGTAGAATTGTTCAATTGGTATTGTAAAAGAAAGTACAATGATCAAGATCAGGATTAGTTGTTTATGAACCCGACTAGTGCACTAAGTGTCAGCTTGTGACACCACCATACTCGGGGTTAGGGATCTAGGTTGCCACAATCCATTTATTCCATGTTGTACCTGTTTTACTCACAATAATATATTCCACATGCTATTGACCCCACAATATACACACACTCACACCGATTAGAGTCTCAGGAATGATACACTACATACTATCAACATAATATAAGTTTAAGATATTACAAACCCAATTGTTTACTGAATAAACTACTGATGAAGCTTCTAAGTGAAGAAACATCAGCGGCTAAGTTGTCTGTTTCTGAAAATAGCCTTACATAAGTCATATCTATATATAAAGAGGACTAACAAAAGTTACAGGCTTATCTATCTGGTTGTGTGCCTCATCCTCTGCATCTTTCTTAGTTGTTGTATTAAAATTTTAAACAAAACAAGAGTGAGCAATAAGCTCAGCAATATATGTTTAGCATAATATTGTATTAAACCTTTTTGGAAAAATATTTGAAATAAATTACTATTGCAGTAATTCGCAACTGAAATCATAACCTTTATCAAAAAATACTTGAAACCATTACTATTGTAGTAGTTCAGCAAACTGAAATCATATCTGTATTCAAAAGATATTTGAAAGCATTATTGTTGTAGCAATTCAGTAAAATAGTGTGCATCCCTTTTAAAGACATTCAAAGTATTTACCATTTTCGGGATTTCAAGAAATCAAGATGCATAACCCCTTTTGGTTAAAAGTAGTTCGTAGTTCTAGATAGTGCATGATGAGAGTTTTTCTTTTCAAGCAAACGTCCCTTGACACTATCGGTAACTCAACACATCGGCTTCTGTTACAACGTCTCGGCCATTCTCCGAGTGGAGAATAATAACATTACTGAACTTTATTTGGAAGTAAACGCGCACCCCACGCTCGATGATCAGTCGTTACGCATGGGGGTCACCTGATCGTATTCTCTACATGTAGAAGGACTAGTCTCTCAACCTTGATTTCACCCCGGCTGCATTCGGGCCGTATACTGGACGATACATCAAATTTGCCACTTATGCCGTCTCCCAGTTCTCTTCACAGAATCTATTGCCTTGGAACCGAAACAAATTCGTGTTCCCCTGGTAAACACATGATCATAGATCTTACTCATTTGTTTGATTACTTCCAAAAGTAATTGGAAGCTAACCCATAAGTACGAGTTGATCTCTGTCAACAAAATTCATTTTAAACGATGAACTATCTTTATAAACCAAGATCGAAACTTTAGAACGTTTGGTGAGTCGGGAACCCTAACTCGATAGGACCGTGATCCCAAAATATTTTTAAGTTGTTAGCGAAGGGAGAAAACATTTTATTCGCTACCAAAACTTTGGATTCCCAATGATTGATAAGTTCGAGAATATTTGCATGCACTTTAAAGAGCTGGTCTATTTGCAAATAAATATTTGGGAACCCGTATTATTTTTAAGTAATTTTTTGAAGTTCAGAAAATATTTTTAATAACTTTTAAAAGCCTTAAATAATTTTTAAACAAATAATGTAATTTTTAAATTAATTAAAGATATTTAATAAATATGTAATAATATATATTAAATAAATTTCTATAATTAAATGATTTCTCAAAATAATATTCACTTAATTAAAAAATATTCAAATAATATTTATTTCAGCATTTTACAAGTACTTAATACTTTTTGAAATATATAGATGTTTGCTAGAACATTACTCATAAATAAAATTATAATCTGTGTCAAGAATCCCTCCGGGTTTTTATTACTGTCTCAAAATCACAAGTACCGACTCCCGGTCTAGAGTCGAAATATACTAGTATGCTCTATCGCTTAGAGCCTTAATAATCACCAGCTTATACTAACTATAAAAAGATAGTACATAAACCGCAACAAGAATTCATACTTAGCATGATACAATAGTTAATCGCAAAAATTGATAAAAGCATTTGTATTTAACAAAAGCAGTAATATAACATCATTTAAAGATATAGGTTTAAAAACTTACCTGGTAGTCTGGGGGTAGCAGGGACTCGTGACAGGGTCCAATAATCTATAAGTAAACATAAATACACGATCAGTCCCTTACACGATCCATAAGTATCTTATTACACACGCACTTAAATAAATCATAACAAAGGCACTAATGACTCATTCTTGGCTCTTGCTAAGTCCATGTTAATCGTTAAGTACTTAAGTCCAAAGTTCGATCCAAAATCTATTCTCGAAATGATAATTTACTTAGGCATTCTCAACTTTCATTTCTAAGTCGTTTCCTTAAGGGTTTTCACTTGCACAATCTCGGCTGATGCATTTTTATAAAATCAGAAATTAATCATTTTAACACGAAACCTTCGCATAGACCTTAGTAAATATCCTTATCATTTTATCACAAAGTTTCACATTTTATTATGACTATTAAGTAGTTCGATCATGGCCTCAAAGTTGATATTGTTAGGAATAATTCAAAAGTTGTGATGTTAAGAATAGAATTTACACATTATACTTCTTGTAATCCTGATCTTATAAAGGATTTAGCACTGTATATAGGATATATGTGTAAGACAGTTATCTGTAGAGTTTAGTCAGGAATGAACAGTGTATCGGGGACTACATGTCAGGAACAGAAAGCAAATCCTGATGACGTGTCTAATACTGATGGATGATCAGATACTGATGCAGTGTGCAGATCCTGATATCAGTCGTGTTACTGATGATGTCATTATGGATGCTACAGAAACTTGCAAGTGCTATAAAACAGGATCGTTGTTTGAAGAACAAGCAAGAAGATATTATGAAGGAAAGGATTTTCTATTGATGGAAACTATCGACTAGAAGACAGAACATTGTTATGTATAGATTATATCTTTCTGTTATTAGTTGATAGGTAGCATTATAAATACTCTCTCAATATTATTGTAAAGAGCGTGAGCGTTGGTGAGTTCGTGAGTTTGTATGCGTAGCTCTGTATAAGGTTTGTATTCGAGAGTTCGAAACAAACAGAGAGAGAGATTTATTTTGTCAGCAGCTGCTAAAGGTATTTGTACACCTTTGGTAGAGTTTGTATTTGATTTCATTAATACAAACAGTTTTATTCATTCGTTTATTCTTGTTCATCTAACCAAGCAAAAATCAGACACGATTATATAACTTGTATTCAACCCCCCCTTCTACAAGTTATTCGAGTTAACAATTGGTATCAGAGCAGGTTGATTTCGAATAATCATAAAGATCTGCAATCATGTCTGGTTACAAGGATGGGAATACTAAGATTCCTATGCTCAAGAGAAACGAATATACTCTATGGGAAGTAAAGATGTTGCATCATCTGGAAGCAACAGATCCTGATTATCTTGACAGAATCAGAGATGGACCTTTTGTTCCAACAAAAGTCATTGGACAAGCAACAGTTGATGGTGTGGTTGTTCCAGAACATACAGCAGAGAAGCCTAAATCTGAATGGACAGATAAGGAGAAGGAGAACGTTCTTAAAGATGCTAAAGTGAGAAACATATTATTCAACAGTCTTGATTCTGTTCTCACTAACTATGTTCTCTCTTGTAAAACTGCTAAGGATATATGGGACAATCTTATGGTTCACTGTGAAGGAACTAAGCCTGTCAGGAAAAATATGAGGACATTACTTATACAACAGTATGAGTACTTTGAATCCAAGTCTGGTGAGTCACTTACTGATACCTTTGATAGGTTTACAAAACTCATCAATGAGATGGCCATGCATGGTAAATATTATGACTTGGAGGATATGAATACAAAGTTCATGAAAGCTTTGCCTGATTTCTACAATGAGAAGATATCTGCGATTGAGGAAGCTAATGATCTGGATGAGATTTCATTAGAGGCAGTATATGGAAAATTAAGAGCTTATGAACTTGACAAGCAGCAGAAGAAGAGCAGGAGTGAAGGAAAGATGAAGACTATTGCACTTACTGCTCAATCTGAAGTAAAGAAGCTTCCTGAAGAACAGCATGAAGAGATTGCTGTAAAGAATTCAAGAAAGAAGAAAAGCAAAGAAAGTTCTGAGTCAGAGACTACTGATATGGGCTCTGACAACAATGATTCTGAATCTGAGATGCAGGAACTCTTTGCTATGTTTGCTAAAGCCTTCAAGAAAGGTAGACTTAACAGGAGAAGATTTAGCAAAGGATCTTTTCAAAAGAAGGATGAGAAGAAGAGTGACAAAGATAAAAGTACAATTGTCAAGCTTAATAAGGCTAAGATCAAGTGCTTTAACTGCAGCGAGCTTTGGCACTTTGCTAGTGAGTGTAAGAAGCCTAGGAATTCAGGAAAGGGTAATGCACTTATGGTCACACAAAAGGATTGGGCTGATTCCAGTGATTCTGAGGATGAATTGGATTATGACAACATTGCATTGATGGCAAATAGTTCAGACAAACCTGGATCTCCAAAGAAAACTTCTCCATCCTCTGTTAAGGTATCACTTCACTCTCTTGATTCATTTGATAGCTTAAATTCTGATGAAATTAGATCTATCCATGTTGAGTTTAAGAATCTTATGACTAATTTTAGAATTCTTACTTGTGAAAGAGATGAACTTAAGGGTAAGAATGATAAATTAGTTGATAGAAATAATTTTCTTGAATCTGAATTAATTCAAATGGAAGAATACAAGTTAAGTTCTGATAAAGCTAAGCATGATGATAGTGTTATTCTTGAGGCTTATGACTATGTCAGAAAAGAACTAGAAGAAGAGAGAGATGTGATTAAAACCATTAATACTTCTGGTAAAAAGACTCAAGAAATCTTTGAGAGTGGAATTAGAGGTAAAATTAATGGTTTAGGTTATGATAAGGCTAGACAAGAAAAGTTAGAAGCTATTGTCGCTGATGATAGTAAACTAGAAACTAGCACATCTAAGTCTGAAGGTAAGAAAACAGTTTCTGAACCTAAACATGTTAAGTTTGTTGATTCTAATGGCACCCCAGTTGTGCACAAGAGGATTGACAATAGCAGTTCAGATGAAAGAGTGTTAGAGAAACCTAAGAATGTGAACATAGGTTTTCTGTCTAAGTCCCAATTGAAACAGAGATTAGATGATCTTTCAGAATCTAGCAAAATCAAGAGAAATAGGAATGGAAAAGAAGGTATTAACAAAGAGAATAATTACAAGAATGTACCTGATGCACCTAGAAAAAAATGCTACAAGTGTGGAAATCATAATCATTTGGCTCTAGACTGCAATCAAAAACCTTCTTGGAAAACTGAGTCCAGATTCCCCAAGACTCAGAAAATTCAATACCAACCAAAAAAAGCTTGTCATCATTGTGGTAGTTTACTTCATTCCATTTACATGTGTAAAGAATATCATGAACTGTATTATGACTATTATTACTTGAAATCTGAAACTGCTAGTCACAAACAGTTTGTGAAATCAGAGTCTAAGGCTGACTCTGCAACAGGTAAAATAAAAGCAAAATTCTCAAAGCATGTTGTTTCTAAATCTAGTAAGAAAGGATCCAATCAAAGTTGGGTCCTAAAAAAATTCTAACTAGTTACTTTTTGTTTGCAGGGCACAGGAAAGAAGCATTCAATTATCTTGGACAGTGGATGCTCTGGACATATGACTGGAAAGAAGTCCCTGCTTACAAAGTTTGAGAGGAAGGCTGGCCCAGTAATATCTTTTGGAGATGGCAACAAAGGAGAAACTCTGGGATATGGCTCAATTGTTTTGGGGAATGTCATCATAGAAAATGTAGCACTGGTTGAAGGCTTGAAACATACACTTTTAAGCATAAGTCAACTGGGTGATAAAGGTTACCAATCAGTCTTTGACAAAGAAGGATGCAAAATCTTGAATATACAGAATGGAGACATTGTTCTTACTGGTCAGAGACATGGTAACATATATGAAGCCAGCTTAAGTGATACATCTAAAGGAATTGTTAGATGTCTCTATAGCAAAGCAACAAGTAATGAAAGCTGGAATTGGCACAAGAAGCTCTCACATCTTAACTTCAAGAAGCTTAATCAACTTGTTAAGCACAATCTGGTGAGAGGCCTACCTCAGGCAAATTTTTGCAAGATGGACTTTGTGATGCATGTCAACTTGGAAAACAAAGAAGAACCACTTTCAAGAGCAGGACTGAAAATTCAATTCCTGAACCATTTCACATGCTACATCTTGATCTGTTTGGTCCAGTAAACATTATGTCTATCAGCAAGAAAAGATATGCTCTAGTTATAGTGGATGATTTCACAAGGTTCACATGGGTGTTCTTTCTACACAAGAAGGATGAAGCTCCTCAGCAAATCATTGAACTTATCAAGAATATTCATAATAACTCTGAGTACAAAGTCAAGGTACTTAGAAGTGACAATGGTACAGAATTCAAGAATTCTACAATGGAGGGGTTTTGTGCAGACAAAGGAATCACTCAACAATTTTCTGCACCTGGTACACCTCAACAGAATGGTGTAGTGGAAAGAAAGAACAGGACTCTCATAGAGGCAGCAAGAACCATGCTTGCAGATGCAAAACTTCCAACCTATTTTTGGGCAGAAGCTATTAACACTGCATGTTTCACTCAAAACTGTACCTTGGTAAATGGTCATGGAAAAACTCCCTATGAGATGATCAAAGGAAAGAAACCAAGTGTGAAATACTTTCACATCTTTGGATGCAAATGCTATGTCCTAAAAGTTCATCTAGAACAACTTGGAAAATTTGAAGCCAAAACGGATGAAGCAATCTTTCTAGGATATTCAGCATCTAAGGCCTTCAAAGTTTATAATCTCAGAACTCATATTGTTATGGAATCAATTCATGTTGCATTTGATGATAAGAAATTTGGAATTCTGCAAACTGATGAAAGCCATGACAAATTGGAATGTGAAAATTTGAAGATTTCTGAGATACTCTCCAGTGATGATGAAGGTTCTCTAGAAGAGATATCTATTGCTTCTCAAAGGAATGCTAATGTTGAGGGGGAGCAAATTAATCAAGGAGAACACAGTAATCATCAGGAGCAGACTAGCCTTTCAGAGTCTACTCCATCAGGAATTGGTCCTTCAGAGTCTACATCAGGAACTGATCTGTCTGAATCTACTGAGGAGAGATCAGTAACTAGTGACAGAATGGAATCTACTGACTCTACTGATCAAAGGCGAGTTTCTGAAGGCAGAGAAAATTCTTCTACAAGAGATACCACTAACTTAGGGGGAGAATCTAGCAGAAGTAATCTACCATCTGTTAGAAAATGGACAAAGGATCATACTGAAGATTTGATTATTGGTGATCCAAATAGTGGTGTTCGAACTAGAAGATCAATTCAAAATGAATGCTTGTTTAGTTGCTTTCTCTCAAAGAATGAACCTAAGAAGGTTGAAGAAGCCTTACAGGATCCTGATTGGGTAATTGCAATGCAGGAGGAGTTAAATGAGTTTGAGAGAAATAAAGTATGGAAACTGGTACCAAGACCTAAAGATAGATCAATTGTTGGTGCAAGATGGGTTTTCAGAAACAAGCTAGATGAATCTGGTATGATTGTAAGAAACAAAGCTAGACTGGTGGCCAAGGGTTATTCTCAGGAAGAAGGCATTGATTATGATGAGACCTTTGCACCTGTAGCAAGATTAGAAGCAATCAGAATGTTTCTTGCATTTGCAGCTCATTCAAAATTCAAGGTATACCAGATGGATGTAAAGAGTGCTTTTCTAAATGGCAAACTTAATGAGGAAGTATATGTGGAACAACCACCTGGATTTGTTGATCCAAAGTTTCCAAATCATGTCTATAAACTTGACAAGGCACTCTATGGACTAAAGCAGGCACCAAGAGCATGGTATGAGACTTTGTCTAAATTTCTTCTTGAAAATGGCTTCACAAGAGGTACAATTGACAAAACTCTATTCTTTAGAAAGATAAAAGGTGAATTGCTTTTAGTTCAAGTTTATGTTGATGATATTATTTTTGGTTCTACTAATGAAAAGTTGTGTGCTAAGTTTAGCAAGCTTTTGCAGTCTAAGTATCAGATGAGCATGATGGGTGAATTAAATTATTTCTTAGGCTTGCAGGTCAAACAGACTGAGACTGGTATTTTCATTAATCAGTCAAAGTATATCAAAGATCTTTTAAGAAGGTTTGACTTTCAAGACTGTGCAGTTGCAAAAACACCCATGGCAACAACCACTAAACTAGACTCTGATCCTAAGAGAAAGAGTGTGGATAATACTAGTTATAGAGGCATGATAGGCTCATTGTTATATCTAACTGCAAGTAGGCCAGATATAATGTTTTCTACCTGTTTATGTGCTAGATTCCAAAGTGATCCTAAGGAATCTCATTTAATTGCTGTGAAGAGAATTTTTCGATATCTCAAAGGAACTCCAAATCTTGGTTTGTGGTATCCTAGAGAATCTGATTTCTTATTAATTGGCTATTCAGACTCTGATTATGCAGGGTGTAAGATAGACAGGAAAAGCACTACAGGTACATGTCAATTCTTGGGAAATAGATTGATTTCTTGGACAAGCAAGAAGCAACAGTCTGTTTCAACCTCAACTGCAGAAGCTGAGTACATAGCAGCAGGAAGTTGTTGTGCACAACTCCTTTGGATAAGAAATCAGTTGATGGATTATGGTATGACACTTAGTAATATTCCTATGTTTTGTGATAATACTAGTGCTATCAAAATTGCAGAAAATCCAGTTCAACATTCAAGGACTAAGCACATTGATGTCAGGTATCATTTTGTTAGAGAACATATTGAAAATGGTACTGTGGAACTTCATTTTGTTCCTACTGACAAACAACTTGCAGATATTCTAACTAAACCACTTGATGAGACTACTTTCGGTAGATTAGTAAGTGAGTTAGGAATGTTAAATGTCTAGATTTTTAACATCTGCAAAAGTAGCAAGGTATGTTGTTTTCAGCTTATAGACTTGATATCTTGTCAGGATCTATATTTGATTGTTAAATGTTTTAAGCTGTAACATATTACTTTGATAAAATTCAGTATGATAGACTTGTTAATAAACATCAGGATCAGGATTGCTATCAGTATGCTGACGTCATCAGGATTTTATCGTCAGTATCAGGATTGTGGAATTTGTTTCAAATCCTGAAATTCATTTTACAGTGATCTAATTCTAAGTTTTGTTAAGTCTATTTCAACATGATTCTAATTTGTTCATACTGATATTTTATATATCATTCAAATCAGTAAACAAACAACAAAGACAAGTAGATAACAAGAAATTGTATTTTCATTAATTGAAAGGATTACATACATGGAAATGAAATACAACATCTTTTTATCTAATTTCTACTCATAATACTACTCTTGTCTAAAGTTGTTACTGTTGAAGCTCTTCAGGAAATCCATCAGGGAATTTGAACAGTTTGCTTTTGGATTCCTTGTCTGGGCGACTTGAATGAGAGCAGCTAACTTAAATGTATAGCATCCTCATCAAGATCAACCTCAGACTCTCGACCAAATTCTTCATCCTCAAGTTTTGAGGAGGTTAGGGGAAGATTGTATCCAACAGATGGATATTCTAGGAGAAACCTCTGGATATTTTCGAAAACCAATCCATCCATGATTAGTTCGATGAGAAGAGTTGTCTGTTCAAAGAGATGATCAAGAACAGGATGTTCATCGACCGAGAAAGATCTAGAGAATGGGTTTGAATGGAATTTTGGTTTGAGGAGCATTGTTGAGAAGAAAAGAAATTGAAAGGTTTATGGAGAAAGGCATAAAACATCAAGGCTTTATAAAGGAAAGAGTGAGAAGCTGAACAGTCATTTTTGAAGTGTTCAATGTATTTGCGTAAATATCTATACGTATGACTGACCTTCTCATATTTCCAAGATATTTTAAAATCTAACAAATATCTTTGTTTAGATTATTGATGTTCGTTTCAGGATTAAAAGAAAAATGCCACGTGGAAACTCCATATTAAGTCTCTGATGATATTGATCAAGATTTCATGTGTGACCATCAGGATTTGAGAATCATTATCACATCGTATTTTGTGATTATTTTGGTGATAGGTCAACAGGATAAGGAAGCTGATCAGTATTGATACCCTGATTTATTTCATGAAAATCAATTTTGGATTTTATTCTCCAAAAATCGTGGGTAACTGCATTTTTCAGGGACTGACACCTGTCAACCTACGTGTCGACGTGGGATAGTGGTCTGAAAGTTTTGTGAAATATATTTGTTTTGAAACTCTAATCGTGTAATTGCTTACTCTAATTTTACATTCTCTAAAGCAAAAACCACTCTTGAGTTTTCAAAATCACTAATCCATTTCAAGAATTTTTCAAGTTCTTTTCAGATAAAAAATGGCAGCTCAGAGAAGATTACCTAAATCAGTGGCTTTTAAGTTTGGTGACTTTGATTTTATGACAAACAATCATGTAGCAGCTATCACCAACAAAGAAGGAGTGTCATCTGATTTTCATCCAATCATGGACTTTCTGGCGTATGGACCATTAAGTTATGCATTGACAGTATCTCCACAAATTAATCAAGCAGCTGTTTCACAAGCTTGGGAGAATGCTGAGGTAATTGATTCTACTCAGAGTCAATCAGGTAAAATTATTCTACACTTAGGACAAGACACATTCGATATTACTGAATCTGTTATTAATTCAGTACTTCACTTACCTGTTAGTTTGAATTATGAGAATGAACCATCTGATAATGATATTAGAACTATGTTATCTGCATTAGGTTACAATGGACCTTTAGATAACATGAGCCAGTTAAGAAGACCTTGTCTTAGGAGAGAGTGGTCTTTTCTCTTTGATCAATTAGCTAAATGCTTTACTGGTAAATGTAGTTCTTTTGATCAAATTACTTCTATTACTTCACACATTGCTTACAGTTTGTTATATAACAGAGTAATTAACATTGGTCATATTATCTTAAGTAAGATGAGTATTAAACTTGGGTTAAGAGATCAAGGCAGGAAAATGGTTTATTATCATAGATTCATGCAAATGTTTATTAACCATTTTATTCCTGATGTTGAAGCTAGATTTGGTAGAGAACATTGTGTTTCTTCTTATGTACAGCAAAAGAGAATTTTCTCTGACATTACAAAGAAGGACAGTGAAAAGAATCTAGATGAAATACCTGGAATTCATTATCCACATCATGTTCAGGTAATTCTTAAAACTCATCTTCCTACTCTCTACAATTCTTCTTTCTTTTGTGGTGAAATGGCTCAGGAATCTCAATTGGAGGAGAACCCACCTGTGTCTACCCAAGTAGCCCAAAACATTATAGTCTCTGAAACAATTCAAGAACCAAATTTTGATCCACAGCCTATTGTTTCAAAGAAACCAACCTCTGGTGTTTCTCAAAAGACATTAGTTGTAAGGAAGAGAAGATTTGTTGTGTCAAGTAGTAGTAATTCTAGTGAAGATGATGATAATTTAACTCTTGCTGAGAGAGCAGAATTGAAGGCTGCAATTCAACTTTCTCTGTTAGCACAAAGAGATGCAAAACCTAGTCACAGCCAGATTGCAGTCTCCCAAAAGGCTGTAGTTCTTAAAAAGGGAAAACAGTTACTGGATACTGTCTCTCAAAAGACTGTGTCTATTGAACAAAGATCTCATCCCAAGATCACTTCTGTGTCTACACCTCTTGAGTCTTCTCAGGATAAATCTTTTGCTCACTATACCAGGAGAACAAGGAGAAAGATTCAATTGTCACCTACACACACAGAGTCAAGTCCAGCTAATATCATGCAGGTCTCTTCAAATGAAGCTATAATTAAGTCAGCAAATGACTATAGAGATCTGGATATTGATTCTTCATGGGAAACTACATTATCATACAGACTGGCTATGGGACTAATTTCTCTCAAAGTGAAGTTGTCAAGGCCTGTTCTAGACTTTTTGGTTGAAAGAGTACCAAAACTTTTATTTCCAGATGAATATGGACTTCTACATCAACTTAATGAAGACGTATTTTTATGTATCTGTCAGAAGACAATTAGTCAAGAAATTTGGACTCTCAAAGCATGTTGCACTTCAATCACTTCATGCATATTTATTTGACAAAGATGTCATTATTTCAGTTCAAGGTGAACAACTGGAGGAAGTAGATAGAGGAAAGCAGTCAACAGGAGATACTATTGCACCAGTGGTGGATAGTAGAACAGATCAGATCACAGTCACTGCAACACAAGAACCATCTAGTCAGAGGTTGGATGACTCAGGAGCTGTGATAGCTGATGCTGAAAGGTCTTCTGTGATGAATGAAATTGCAAGTGAGAAACCCTATGATATGGGAGGAATAACTAAGACTGATTTTCTTGAAGATCAAACAAATATTGTTCAGTCAGAGTCTATCCACCTTGAGGGTGTGTCTCAGCAACCAACACTTGAAGATGGTAACACACAAACTGTGGTGTCTAATGAAGTATTACTGAAGGCATTAGAGTTTGTTGTAGAACCTGAAAGTGGTATACTGGAGCCTGTAGTTTCTGAAAAGAAAGTAGATGATTGTATGGGTTCAGAGACTATAGCAGCTCACTCCTTGGAGAAAACCTCAAGCCCCATGCTAGATGAGGAACCCTCTCTCCATGTGAGTTCAGGTATAAACATTTCTTCTAACCTCTATTTTTCTGTAGGTCATGAGAGCACTTATCCAAATTTGAGTGATACACTTGAAAAGATGGACTTAGATCCACAAACTGAGAGGCTGGCTCCTGACCAGGCAAAAGGTGAGGTCGAAAGAGTGCTGACTTTAGTAAGTCAAAGTGAGAATGAGGGTATGGATGATCAACTCCATAGTGAGGGAGAGAAAATTAGGAAACCATCATTTGATTTCTGGGATCAGGTTTTTCCTGAATCTTGGTCTGAAAATTTAGGTATGGATGCTGGTACTTATTCATTCATCAAAATGTATAAGAAGAATGACCTAGCACATCACAATGCCAAGCCAGAAGTTAAAGCTCAGAAGCAAAAGGAGAGGCTTGCAGAAATCATTAACAGAAGAGGTGCCATGATAAAGCAATCTCTTGATACATATGTACCAGATGAAGTTCCTAATGATCCTAGTGTTCCTTTGTATGTACTACCAATATCAGCTAGAATTGAGACATCTACAGTCTCTGATCACTCTAAGGAGGAGTCAGGTTTTGAAGATGTTAGTACACAGAATACTGGTGAAGGAGATGATGATCATGTTTCAACTACAGATCAGAAAGATGAAGATGTTGATATTTCTAATCAGGTTTTATTACTTGAATATCGTACAAGTCAAGCAACTTCTTCTACAAGACTTGAAGATAAAGTTCTTTCTGATTCTGATTCTGAAGATACTAGAAGCACTTCCAACATTGAAGTTCATTCTGATATTTTGAAAGATATTCAGAATTCTCAAATTGCTATTCAAACAAGACTTCAATCACTTGAAGATAACCAAGTCACAATTATGGAAAATCAAGCAGTTCTGATGAATATCATTTGTTCTGTTTCTGAATCTCTTGGACTTAATGTTGCTGATGTCAAAAAGGGGGAGATAAAGACAATTCAAAGACAACAACAGACCGGGGGAGATAAAGAGCAGACAAAGGGAAGTAAAAAGAAGAACTAGGTGTGACAGTGGTGAATCTCAGCTAGGAAGTGGTAAAGGAAGAGCAGCATTAATAGTTAAAATTCTTTCTTCTAAGTACTAGATAAATGTCTACATCTGGGAAGGAGGTACTTAACTTTATAATTCTACATTCATAAATTCTATTCTGGTTGTTTTGTTAAATGTTTTGACATCTACAACTTAGATTTATGCTTCAGATTTTAAAGCATAAATAGGGGAGATTGTTAGGAATAATTCATAAGTTGTGATGTTAAGAATAGAATTTACACATTATACTTCTTGTAATCCTGATCTTATAAAGGATTTAGCACTGTATATAGGATATATGTGTAAGACAGTTATCTGTAGAGTTTAGTCAGGAATGAACAGTGTATCGGGGACTACATGTCAGGAACAGAAAGCAAATCCTGATGACGTGTCTAATACTGATGGATGATCAGATACTGATGCAGTGTGCAGATCCTGATATCAGTCGTGTTACTGATGATGTCATTATGGATGCTACAGAAACTGGCAAGTGCTATAAAACAGGATCGTTGTTTGAAGAACAAGCAAGAAGATATTATGAAGGAAAGGATTTTCTATTGATGGAAACTATCGACTAGAAGACAGAACATTGTTATGTATAGATTATATCTTTCTGTTATTAGTTGATAGGTAGCATTATAAATACTCTCTCAATATTATTGTAAAGAGCGTGAGCGTTGGTGAGTTCGTGAGTTTGTATGCGTAGCTCTGTATAAGGTTTGTATTCGAGAGTTCGAAACAAACAGAGAGAGAGATTTATTTTGTCAGCAGCTGCTAAAGGTATTTGTACACCTTTGGTAGAGTTTGTATTTGATTTCATTAATACAAACAGTTTTATTCATTCGTTTATTCTTGTTCATCTAACCAAGCAAAAATCAGACACGATTATATAACTTGTATTCAACCCCCCCTTCTACAAGTTATTCGAGTTAACAGATATAAATGTGCAGTTTGGTTTTCCGACACGCTTTCACTAAAACTAGAATATCTCATAAACCGTAAATCGGATCGACACGATTTTCACACCAAAATGAACTAATAATCAAGCTCTATGCTAGCATGACCAGTTGGTATTTCTCACAAAGGGTTTTTGGCCTCGGATTAGTAAAATTTCGACATTACAACAACTTAAAATCGAGTGTTTCCGAATTTTACAACATACCAAACCATCATCCAATCAACCCATACACTATCACCATTTACTAACATCATAATCACACCAACAATCCAACATCCATTGTCAAAACCAACATCTATCACTTTCCATCCACCAAAACAATACCATAATACACTAATTGATATGTCCCAGTTGTACACCACGAGATTGTAGAAGGGGGGGTTGAATACAATCTCAACAAAATTCTTTCGAATTGATGAGGTCTTGATAGATTGTTACAAGAACGTAAACAAAGCAAGATAACTAGAATATCTAAAGCATATACAACACACGATATAAAAAATCTCAGGTGGGTTGGCTTATCAGCTTGATCCACCTGATGGTTGTATTTGAAGATAATTATCTGCGTAATAATACACAGTTGCGGTTACAAAGTTTTAGTGTTTACAAGAAAACCTAAAGCTATCGGCCTTGTGATCAGTGTTTTCTTCTCTGCTAAAACTGTAACACCCCCAAATCCGAGGTCAAGGATTTGGTAGCTACGCGGAAATCCTCAATGTCAAGTTACTTGTTTAACGACATCAAACCATCTGTAATCATTAAAACTGAAAAATAACTCTGCGACCCCAACTACCAAGCATCTTTTAGGTCATAGGGCTAGAAACAAGAATTCAAATACTTACATTTCTCATTACATCCATTCTATTACATCGCACTATGTCTTACAATCTTATACTACTAGTATAGCTTCGTTGGGAAGTACACCAGCAACTAGTACTACTCAGTACAAAGTAATATATATTACACATCAATGTACCTACATATAACTTACTCCAGCTATAGCTTTTCTGGATCATATCATCTTCATAAGGGCGTACTGCCTGCTTCTTCTGAGCCATGCAGATAAGCCTCAACCGACTACCTTCCTCTGAAAGGTTAATATTTGAAACAAGCAAGAATGAGCGAAAGAATTGCTCAGCAAGTTAATAATTGAACTTCGCAATATATATATCAATACACACAAGGGTATTCAATATCTAACGATATTTAATATCATTCCAGAAACATTTAACTATGGAATTTCATTAAGGAAAGTATAACATTTGAAATAGCGTCAAATGAACAACCCAGGGATTATGTTGACCATAGTAAGCTTCATACCTTAGCAAAATGGTATAAGTTGTAGTCTCAATATCCTTTAATAAAAATTCTTCAAAATATACAGTTCAATATACTACTACTACAAGTGTTTTCATCAAATAGAAACCAGACTATAAAAAGATCCCCTTTTTAGTATTCCACAAGTCTGAAAGTATATACATATAAGTATACCATTTTTATCACAACGCCCTACAGTTCAATATTCTGTATGGGATATAATTTCTTTAACCACTTGATAAGTTTAAGCCTCAGAGGTAACTGATGGTAAAAGAGCCAAGATTTTTTTTGGA
Source organism: Kitagawia praeruptora (assembly GCA_037693485.1). Taxonomy (NCBI): domain Eukaryota; kingdom Viridiplantae; phylum Streptophyta; class Magnoliopsida; order Apiales; family Apiaceae; genus Kitagawia; species Kitagawia praeruptora. The sequence goes on along the minus strand of CM075351.1, from coordinate 134,886,599 downwards.
ACGAACCATTTATAAGGTACCAAATCAATACTTCTCAAGCTTGAAAATATTTATATGAATGTATATCATTTCGCCAAAACACTTGATAGATCAAGATACTGTACCTCCGCAATATAACAACAGTTCGAAAATATCTTTGAAACTGTATGCCATGCATTGACGAACATAGTGCTAGTATATTGTTAAAGATGAAGTTATAAGATAGTTCAATATAAAATTTCCACAAAAAATCTGCTATATAGAATATATGCAGAATATCAACATATAACTTAAAAGATGAAGTTATAAGGTAATCCAATATCAAAAACCTCCTTATCACAACTCATGTTATGTAAGGTATCAACAGAGTCATTAATTATAAGATAAAGGATGAAGTTGCAAGGTAACTCAAATTATATAATTATTTCATGGAAATATCTGCTATGACAAAGATAAGCCAGATATTATCAATTTTCACAATAAAGGAATTTGCAGGAAGAATATTGCAATTCCAGTTCAAACACTTTTCAATCCTGCCAACAATGATAATTTTGCAGAAAATTTCCCAATTTGGAAGATGAACTAATACGGGAGCTTGCCGCGCCAGGAGCCACAACATTTACGATGATCAGTCGCATGTCATGCTCCCCATCATTTATTCTCTACATGTAGAAGAAAGCACCGACGGATCGCCCGCCCTCTGGAACCCCCCGGCCAACGGTTGGGCCATTGCTGGACCGGCGCCACTCGGCCACTTACGCGTCTCCTAGTTCGAATAACATCCATAACTCTGAAACATAAAGTTCGTTTCCCTTTCCCCAAGTATAGCACTTATTGATAGGACTCCACAAAGTAGTCGTATCTAATTGGAAAGGAAAATTTCACCAACATTTCCCAAGCTGATGCTTGTTAATGGGCATAAACTTGTTCCATCCATACTACCCCTCGAATGATGAGTGGGTACACAAGATTCAATGACTCATAGCAACCCAGTTGCAAATGAAAAGAATAGTTTCAAAGAAATTATGACCAGGAAGTCATCAAGATAAATAACATTTCTCAAGTAAGATTCCCTTAACAATTTAACGGATAGAATTGAATGAAGAATGGAATCTTGAGAACCTTTCTTGATAATAGTGTTAATAATAAGACTCCGAAATAATTTACATAATATTTGGAGGTCGGAAATAGCATTTGAATGAAGTAAATCATTCTTGAAACGAGTTAGAAGAATTAAATAAATATTCCAAAGAATATTTATTAAGTCAAAAATATTGAAGGAATAATCTTAATATAAAATATTGCTCAACTGGATATTCGAAAAGATATTGATTAAATAAATAATGACCGAATGAATATTCGAAATAATATTCATTATTTAACTTAATTAAATCCTTACGGAATATTCAAAATAATATTCGATGAATAAATCGATCATGAATGAATATTAAAGATGATATTCAATAAATAAAGTTCAAGTGAATATTTAAAATAATATTCATTTACTAAATAATCTCGAATGAATATTCAAAATAATGTTCATTAAGTAATCATCTCAAATTAATATTTAAAATAATGCTAATTAAATAAATAACGGAAAATATCTACTTAAATATTTTCCTCTGAAAATAATCACGATATATCAAGAAATACTAACTCCCGATCTATCTTTAAGGAATTTAAGTCATACGCCCTTCACTAAGGGCCTTTGCAAAACCCGGCTTATAACTAATATCTCATATCTAGCTTATAAGCCAATTACCAAATCGTAATCAAGTATCATAATATACTTTTGAAAACAGTTATACCTCCCAATAGAATATTTAACAGAAATAATATTCCTATGGTATTTCTCAATTGAGATAATACTCAAATAAGATTCCTCGAAAGATATAGAAGGCAAATACAATTCCTCGAATGACATCATATTCCAATAACAATCCTCGACTGTTTTCCAAGTAATTAATACTTCATGGAAATATAATAATGTTTATAAATAACATTCCTCAAATCATTTCCAAATAATTAATACTTTCTGGAAATATAATTCGTGTTTATGAATAGTATTCCTCAAGATGACTAGTACTTTGCCGCTGGAATCCCTCCGGGTTTCCACGACTATCAATATATTCACAAAATACCAACTCCCGGTTTAAAGTCGAAAACAATGAATATGCTCTTATATCTAGAGCTACAAGATATACCAGTTCGTAAATACTTAACTTTAAAGACCGCATATAATCCAAAGGTCAAATTCTATTTCAACAGGAAATAAGATTATAGCAAAACTGTTTAACAATATTCCTGGCAAATGCAGTATCAAGTAATATTACAAAGTATAGGTTTTGATACTTGCATAGATAGAATCAAACTATAATATTTTAATAACTATGAAAGTCTTTAAATAACCTCCCAATAACATTTTATACCCTTTAAAACACTTAGGGTATTCAATAAATAAATACATAATATTATTGAATAAAAATATTCAATAGCCCCTTATTAAAGGAAAATTTAAATTAATAATCGCTAATATAGTGAATATTCAAATAACTGTTTTACTACTAATATTGAAATATGTAATAACCTCAAAAGACCCAAATGTAACTCTTAGAATATTTCTAATCAAAACCAAGACATTAACTCTCCGACAATTCCCGGACTTTAAGTACCTTATTAAAATAATTACCACTGACTCTCGGTCAATAAGGAGTAAATGCTACATATGAAAATACTTTTTTTTAAATGAATATGATAAATAATATTCATTGAGTTAAATAACTCTTCCAAATAGCATACATCAATATCCTTCTAGATATTCTTAATCGAAAATATCCCAAGTATAATATTTGTAATATTCTATGAACAAGATACCGATTAAGGGGAGGTGAGTTATAATTTATCGGTCTCCATCGACAACATTATAAGTCATGGGATTTTGACAATTGGCATAAGCAGAATGTAACAATATTAGCAAAGCCCAAAAATATGCTAGTTTTGATTAGGAAGCACATGGTTGAAAAACTTGCAACTATGGATTTTTTTATCTAATCCACACATTTCATATATTTCAAAATAAAGATACTCTGAACGATAGAGTATGCATAAATAAACTTGCCTCTGGTCCTTAGCAGAAAGCAGAAACCGTGAATCAAATCCTTCGCACCTCGTCCAAGCAATTCCATGAACCTTACCCGACGTCTTGATCTTTCTTTTTGGATGCACGTCGCTCCAATTTGATTACACCCTAATGGTACTGAAATGGTTACGAGTACGTGTCAGTCCTACCTCGTATCTTGAGTAGACACAACTCGGATTTACCATTAAATCACATAAAGTCAAACTATAGGTGTCCTTCCTATAGTTGACTACTCTAATACCACTTATTGCACATAACACGTTTAATAAAATAAAATGAAAAGGACATGGCCCCCTTTATAAAGTAGACACTTCCTGGTGCTTAAACACCTCACCACCATTTAATAGCCTTAACCAATTTAATAAATAAATAATCCTCAAAGCACCATTGATCCTCAATAAAGTCAGGTAATACATCCTTAATCCTCAAGACACATTTAATACTTGACTTAGCACATAAATTCTCGAGGAAACAATTAACCCTCAAAATAATTCACTTAGCACATATTCACATAACAATTAACATCCACTTCATGCCTCTAGACCATTGAAATTAAATAAGTTAAATAAATTTAATCGCAGGGGATTTTCAGAAAATTTTGGCATGAGTTATTCGTTTATCGGACTATGGGCACAGCCCCTCAATGCCAATAAAAAACAATTCAACCCTGTTTTAATAAAAATAAAGCTGCCTCAACTTGCAGCAACATAAATTAAACAGGTAAGGAAAAATATCCGCCCAAGCATGCGGCACATAAACAATTAAGGAAAATAAACTAACAGTTTATCCTTGCTATACAACATTTAAAAACCATACAATCAGGAAATAAATTCCTATTATAAGGAAACTTTTTGAAATAACCTTTTTTTTTGTAAAATAGACTATCCCGGGGTCAGAGCCCCTCAATTATAATCAAAACCATTTGAAAATAACTCATACATCATGTTATCTTGCCAACACAAGTCAAGAACAAATGCCTTAAAACAATTTTCCAAACATTGACATTTATGTGAAATTTCAGTTTTAATATTCTCCGCTAAAACTTTCATAACTCAATAACCGTAACCTTAAATAATGCAAGGTTTTCGCGTACGTAAACTAGAAACAATAGAGAACAGTTTGTCTTAAGGAACAATCATCAAAACACAGGCGTAAATGCCTCAATTCTTCTGTCTAAAACAAGACAGTTACTACATACTCTTCATTGTCACTGATCTACGTTTTCTTTTACCTTAACTCCTTATCCACATGTTATAAAAGTACCAATATTTATAGGGACCATAATTAGACCCTTCTCTACAATTTTCGTTCTTTGGCCAACTAACAATAAAGGCCATAACCTCCTCAAAAACACTTGTCAAAACAAGGCAGAAAATCTGGGAATCAAAGTCACCTCTGCGCAGTCTTGGTTCAAACATTTTTCATAAATCGAAAAATTCATCTTTTCCAATGAAATTTTTACATCCTCCTGTTAGTTGTTATATACATCTCTCATAAAAATATAAAGGCTTAACTCGCTCTTTATCATACAAAAACAACTTCACAAAGTCGAGAAAACTCTGCAATTCGTGTATCTCTGCACCTCTTTACTAATAAATTCATAACCCCCAACTTACATATCTATAAATCTTGAAATTTTCCAGGGAGCCTCTACAAACTATAAGCAACAACTTTCATGTACAAACTTTAAGCTAATTCGGAGCTCAAGGGAACAGAATTTGCCGAGTAAAGTGGCGTAACTGCTGTCCAGGAGCACTGCTTCATCTTCTCTCTCTCTCTCCCCCCCCCCCTCTCTCTCTCTCTCTCTCTCTCTCTCTCCATCTCTCCCCTTCAGCTGTGTTTTTAGTGTGTGGCTGCGTGTGTTGTATGTATATGTTTGTATATACCTAGCTGTGTTGTGTGTTTTGTTACCCTAATGGGCCTTGGGCCCAATAACAAAGTAAAACACCCAACAATTCACTACATACTTAAAATAATATTTAGAGTTATAAACTCTAATTTGTAAAAATAAAATTTCTAGCATAGTTAAATACTAGAACATTTTTAAAAACTTTTGGAGAAAGAATTAGAATTAAATCTAATTTTTCTAAATTGATATGCATTTTACAAATTATTAATAATTTATGAAAACAATTCATAAAAATAATAATTGTGATTCATAAATCACAATTTACAGTGCTTTATAAAAATACTACAAACACTATTGTTTTAGTAAAATCTCAAATTCTTGATTTTATATATTAATCAAGTAATTTCTGCAAATCCCCAAATAATTAAAATAATCATTTTCTAAGGATTTTAAAAATCTCCAAATTATTCAGTAATTTAAAATAAAATCTTTACTAAATAATTCCACACCTCAAAATTAAATCTTTGCCCAAATAAACTATTGACTCGAGATATCTACTCGGTCAATAAAATTTTAAAAAGGAGGACCAGGTTCCACTTAACCGAAAATAATTAAATAATTAAATAAAAAAAATTTCCTCCTCATTTTAGGAAAACCATTATTATTATTGAAATAATAATAAAATCATTTCTTGAAAAATCCGGGTTATTACAAAAACTATGCTGCTCATACAGCTTATTTAAAACTATATGAAGACAAGTAAGTTACATAAAATGTAATGATACATTTTTTATATAACTTGTCACACACACATGCTCAAAGTGATTTCCATTTCTGGAATTATCTTGAAAGTCTTCTCTTCTTGATTTGGACAATCCCAGTAGGCTTTGATACAGTGTATGTTTCTTTCTTCAAAAGTGACTAAGTTCTTGAGGTGACTTAGCTTCCAAGCCCACGTGATGCTTTCTGCACAAGATCATTTTGCTTTTGGATCTTTGTCTCTGAAAGTAGCTTTAGCAAAAGTGTTAATCCTTTTTGAGAATCAGTAAGCCTTTCTGCTTATTGGGCTGTGCTAGAACTTCCCAGACATAACGGCTGATCTTTATGCATTTGTCGAAATATCCTTTGAATCTTTCAGTAGGTGTGTAATCATGTTGGAGGTTGCTTTCACTCTTATTGTTGCCCTTGAAGTCGAATAAACAGTGACTGATTTCACCTTTCACTTGGAAGAGTTTGAGCCTTCGAATATCTACAATTTGACTCCCTACTCGTAACATCCTCTATGTAATTGATCACTGTCTATAAGTCACGGGTTGCAAAGTAATTCTGGGTTTGATCTTCATTCGATATGTTTCCTTTAGAGAACTCTATTTTATTAACACATGATTGAGTTCTCGAACAGATGTATCTTGAGTTCTCGAATGATGACTTCTCGAATAGTTCTTCAGAGTTCTCGAATAGTTCCTTGAATAGACTTCTCGAATAGAGTTGTTGCAGACTTCTCGAATAGAGTTGTTGCAGACTTCTCGAATAGAACAGTCTGAGCTTCTCGAACTAGAACTTCTCGAATATAACACTCTGACTTCTCGAACCGGGACTTCTCGAATAAACCCTTTTTGGTAGAGTTCTCGAATGACTTCTCGAACTCATCTTGACTTCCCGAATATACTTGCATGGTTATGGCAAACCCCTCTTTTGGTTACGGATATTTGATTGTAGCATGTTGTGGCTTGTTACTTAGATTAAACCATAAATGTTTGCAGTGTTTCATTCACAAGATGTAGCCTTTGTTTATCTGCAATACAGCTGGCTTCCTGATTGGATTATCAGCTTCGGTTCCTTGATTCATTTTCTGCCTTGTGGTATTTGTTATCATCATCTTGAAACATGTATGACTCAACAATCTCCCCATATTTATGTCTTGAGGAAAGAACATAAATCCTGAGAGTGATGATAACAAAAACCACTCCTTAGATTTGACTTTCAGCAGAACAGAAATTACTGATCAAGCTTCGTTGACACATTTTCTGAATTGTACTACTCACTTTCCTTGAGTGCTTAGAACTGCTCCCCCTAAGTATAGCATATATCCTGAGAGGTTGTTCTGTTTCTCTACATGCTGATTGGTCTGAAGAAAAAAAAAACTGACCCTTCTCCCCCTTGGTCAAGGTTTCCCTAGTCACTTTCCCTCTAGTAACTTCTCCCCCTTTTTTGTTATCAGCAGGATCAGAGTAGTAGAATTAGAACGTAGAGGGATGAGAACCTAGAAATTGCAAAAAAAATATGCCGCTGTGAAATCTCTCTGTTTTTGCATCAGGATCTCATCCTGGCTCACTTCTCACAACTCACCTTCCCTTTCTAAAGGGGTACTCAATCTCTTCTGAAAAATGTGTAGAGTCATCTCAATGAGCTAAGGGTTGAGTGTTGGCTTCTTCAAGAAATGAAATGAAGAATCAAGATTGTTTGGAGTTGTTAATGAAGTGGGTGAATGTCACAAATTAGGTATCCATGAGTGGGGCTGAATCTTCACATTTACAGAAGATCCTTCAACCTGAATTTGAGAAATAGTTAAGAGTAACATGTGTGTGCTCCCCCTGTGTCAATGCATCTTGTACTAACTCCTGGCTAGAAGACAAGTGATATAGGTTGCACAACAGTGTCCCTTACCCTTACTGATTGTGTTCCTGGATGGGAACTTATTCAATAGTTAAAGCCTGTTAAGAGACTAGAACTAGAAGTGTGGATCTCCTTTTTAATCACTATGCCTTTTGGGGAAGACATAGGATGGTTAGGCTGGTTTTACACACCCTTACCTTCCTTGTCCTTGTGGCTTCTTGATGTTCACCACTTCCCTCACCCTCACTATCCTCCTATTCACTCCCCTCAAGGTAAGATTTACAAGTATTATCAACTACAGTTTGTTGAGAAACTGTAGAGGGGGTTTAAGGATGGAAATGTGAATGTATAGTGTGCTGAGTGGGTAGAGAATTTGGGGACATTCCAGCAATTCTCAGTTCAGCAACTTTAGGCAATGATTAAGGAAAGAAGATGATGATGAAAAGTAAACTCAATACCTGATCTGAGTGAACTGCTGTAAGAGCCTTCTCCAGATGAAGGTTTAGTCTCTTAAGATTGCAGAGCACTACTGAACTTGATTAATCAAATTGACATTGCTTGTAGCTGTACTTAAGAGTAAGTTTGCAGAGACAGTCATGGATATTCATTTAATCATCTGCAAGAATATGGAATTTAAACCTAGTACCATCGTTAGTCAATTCGAAATATGAGTTTGATCAGCAAAAATACTTATTCATGTGTTTTGGATTAACTAATGAGTCCTGTTTTACAACAGAGTACAAATCAGTTCTTTTCTAATTAAATTCTAATTCTGAGTGTGTGTACACATGGCATATGAAAGAATTATTGAACCTGGTTGTTGCAATCACCAAGTTTGCTGAGTAGAGGACATCACTTCCTTATCATTACCCTTCGTTGTCAGTTTGAGTCATATGGATGACTGCAGTTTAGACACAAAACTATGCAACTTTGTACCTTTTAAGGCTCACTTGTAAGGTTAGATGATAATGTGAAATTAGAATTAAAACAACATGGATAGTGTGATAGTTATCAAATCTAGTCAGTCTGATTCAGAAAACAAAACAGGTTGATTAGATTATTGATAACAAAATGAAATGTGTGCCAAATCACTAACAGATCTGATAAACGCGTAAGTTGACTTGAAACACTAATTCACACAAATTAGATTATTAAGACAACTTAGGTGGTTCATGCACTGTTCATTTTAATCTTATCTAGGTGTTCAGAGATGTGTTCAAGTCAAGCAAAGTGAATATAACAAGTCGATCCAATGGAACATGCAAGTAGATCAAGACTATAACAGACACAACAAGATATAGATAAGAGCAAATTTCATTTCATAAAAAAAATATAAAAAACTTACAAAAATGGTCAGAAGGACCATTGAAACAAACAAATAAAAATAACAAAAACTTAAACTAGACCCCCCCACCTAAGCCAACTAAGCAGCCTTGGCTAGGCCTGCAGGGTCTTCAACCGCATCCTCCCGGTTGCGAGCGCGGAGAACCTCCAGTGCCACTCGCATGGCAGCAAGGTTCCGCTCTTCTGCAGCGAGGAGCTCGTCGATCTTCTCCTGGAGGGCCATCACCTTCTCGTAGAAGGGCATGGCCTCGAATTCCTCAACTGACACTCTGAGTATGCTCCTGGTCATTTTGATGAGAGGGTTTGAAGAAGGAGAGAAAGGGTTTTGTTTTTGTTAAGAGTGTGTCTAAATGATCTATGCCCCTTCCTATTTATAAGCCCAGAAGTCCTAAAGACACGGCTTAAAAACTAAGAGAAAACCGGGTGCAAGGATAACCAAGGGTCACTCATCTTTAATGCACATTTACACATGCAAAAGAGATACACGGTAACCTATAATCATCCTGACAAATCATTTAGAAAGAATAAAAAGAAAAATATTATGTGTGTGATACATTCCAAAAACACTTATATCTGATGGCTTAAGTCTAATCAAACCAAGAGAAATATTTCTAGAGTACAGAGCACACTAAAGATACAATTATTCTAGACGAAAGATAGTGCAAAATAATATCAACAATAAATTAAACAGTTCGACATCTCTAACCATGACCATTCGATTTGTCTAAACATTTACTGATTCGATATCTCTCAACATTTCACTAATCGATATCTCTAGTTACACTAGTTCGATATCTTAGAGAATTAGTTGATCGATATCTCAAGCAAAATATCCATTCGACAACTTAACCTGGTGCACACATCCATTCGATATCTCTTGTTAATTAAATGTTCGATAACTCCAGAAAAAAATTAAAAAAATAAAAAAAATAAAAACAGATAATCCAGAGAATAAGATTCACTGGCTGCAACAATTTGAACAGATACTTCAAGATTATGAGAAGTTCAACATACCTAGCTCACTTACCAACCTTGAGAAGGTTGCTTCATCCAGAGCTTTAGTAAATATATCTGCTAATTGTTTCTCACTTGGAACAAAATGAAGTTCCACAGTACCTTCCATCACATGCTCTCTGATGTCTATGTGCTTGGTTCTTGAGTGTTGCACTGGATTCTCAGAAATTGCAATTGCGCTTGTGTTGTCACGAAAAATTGGAATTTTCTCAACCTTAACTCCATAGTCCAGCAGTTGATTTCTCATCCATAAAATCTGTGCACAACAGCTTCCTGCAGCAATATATTCAGCTTCAGCTGTTGAAGTTGAAACTGAGTTCTGCTTCTAGCTTGCTGAACCAAGATACCAGATTGTTTCCTAGAAATTGACAGGTGCCTGTGGTACCCTTCCTGTCCATCTTACAACCTGCATAGTCTGCATCTGAATAGCCTATTAGATTAAAACCAGAATCTCTAGGGTACCAAATGCCAAGGTCTGGTGTCCCCTTGAGATACCTGAAAATCCTTTTAATGGCTACTAAATGAGATTCCCTAGGATTAGCTTGGAATCTAGCACATAAACATGTAGCAAACATAATATCAGGTCTACTAGCAGTTAAATACAAAAGAGATCCAACCATGCCTCTATAGCTTGAAATGTCCACTTTCTTTTCCTTAGTATTCAATTCAAGCTTGGTGGCAGTGGTCATGGGTGTTTTTGCAGAAGAGCAGTCTGCTAAGTCAAACCTTTTTAGTAGATCAAAAACGTATTTTGTTTGACTTATAAAAATTCTCTCATTTACTTGTTTAACTTGTAAACCAAGAAAATAAGTTAATTCTCCCATCATACTCATTTCATATTTACTTTGCATAAGTTTGGCAAACCTTTTGCAAAGTTTCTCATCAGTAGACCCAAATATTATATCATCTACATAAATTTGGACAAGTATCATAGAGCCATTGACCGATCTATGAAAGAGAGTTTTATTTACAGTACCTCTGGTGAAGTGATTCTCAATGAGAAACTGTGAAAGAGTGTCATACCAGGCTCTAGGTGCTTGCTTCAATCTATAGAGTGCTTTGAGCAAGTAGTAAACATATTCTGGGAAGTTTGGATCTTCAAAGCTAGGAGGTTGACTAACATACACTTCCTCTTCCAGAATCCCGTTTAGAAATGCACTATTGACATCAATTTGATAGACTTTGAAATTGGCATGGGCTGCATAGGCTAGGAAGATTCTGATTGCTTCTAACCTTGCTACTGGTGCAAAGGTTTCCTCAAAGTCAATTCCTTCTTCTTGACAGTAGCCTTTGGCAACTAGTCTAGCCTTGTTCCTTGTGACTATGCCATTTTCGTCCATCTTGTTCTTGAATACCCATTTAGTGTCGATCACAGACTTGCCCTTAGGCTTGGGTACAAGTGTCCAAACTTTGTTTCTTTCAAACTCGTTTAGCTCCTCCTGCATTGCTAACACCCAGTCTGGATCTAGAAGAGCATCTTCTACCTTCCTTGGTTCTTCTTTAAAAAGAAAGCTGCTATACAAGCATTCTTCTTGAGTTGCTCTCCTAGTTTGGACTTTTGTATTGGAGTCACCAATGATCAGCTCAAAAGGGTGATCCTTAGTCCATTTTCTTTGAGGTGGTAAGTTTGATCTTGATGAAGTTGCTTCGTTTTCTTGATGTTGATCATTTTGATTCATTGTTGAGTGTTGATTGTGAGAAACTCCCCCTGAATGAGTGATCCTCGAGTTGAGAGGAGTTCTAACAGAGTTGTCTACAGATATTTCCCTTTGATTCTCAACTGATGCTTCAACGTGATCCTCATCAGATGGTGTGAGTTGCTCTTCTACAGATTGTCCATTCTGCACTTCATTTGATGGTCCATGTCTGTCGCTTACACCAATCGTTATCCTTTCTTCATCATCATCTTCACTTACTCCACTACTTGCCTCATTTCAAATGAGAGAGACTCATGGAAACCTTCATCTACAAGACCATATATTTTCTTGTCATCGAAGACAACATGTATGGATTCCATAACAATATTGAGTCTTAGATTGTAGATTCTGTAAGATTTTCCAGCAGCGTATCCAACAAATATAGCTTCATCAGCCTTTGAATCAAATTTTCCAAGGCTCTCGCCAAAATTCTTCAATACGAAGCATTTGCATCCAAATACATGTAGAAAGTTAATTGTTGGCTTCTTGCCTTTGAACAGTTGGTAAGGTGTCATGCCTTTTGCTTGATTGATCAAAGAAATGTTATGAGTATAGCATGCAGTATTAACAGCTTCAGCCCAGAAATATGTTGCCAGTTTTGATTCTTCAAGCATAGTCCTTGCTGCTTCAATGAGAGTTCTGTTCTTTCTCTCCACCACACCATTTTGTTGAGGTGTTCTTGGTGCAGAGAATTCTTGAGTGATTCCTTCTTCTTTATAGAACTTTCTTAGCACAGAGTTCTTGAACTCAGTTCCATTGTCGCTTCTAATCCTTCTCACTTTGAAGTGTGGATTATTGTTGATTGTCTTGATATGTTTAATAATGACCTCCCCTGTCTCATCTTTTGATCTAAGAAAGAAGGTCCAAGTGAACTTGGAGAAATCATCAACAATTACAAGACAGTATATGTTGTTGCTTATCCACAATACATTGACTGGTCCAAATAGATTCATGTGCAGAAGCTGCAAGGGTTGATCGATTGAGGACATTGACTTGGATTTGAAAGAGGTCTTTCTTTGCTTTCCTTTCTGGCAAGCATCACAGAGTTCATCTTTGGAGAACTCCAATTTTGGAATACCTCTGACCAAATCCTTCTTGACCAATTCATTCATGGCTTTAAAGTTCAAGTGTGACAGACGTTTGTGCCAAAGCCATCCTTCGTCCATGCTTGCCTTGCTGAAGAGGCATGTAGCAGAGTTGGTACTCGTTGAGTTAAAGTCAGCAATGTACACATTTCCTTTTCTGTTTCCTGACATCACTATCTTGTTGTCATTCTTCTTGAAAATGACACAAGCTTCAGATGTGAACCACACATTTTGATTTTTATCACACAGTTGACTGATACTTAGCAAGTTATGCTTAAGTCCATCAACCAGTGCTACTTCTTCAATGACAACATTTCCTTGTGAAATCAAGCCATATCCTCTAGTATATCCTTTGCTGTTGTCTCCAAAGGTGATACTAGGGCCAACTCTCTCCTCAAACTTAGTGAGCATGGTAGAATCTCCAGTCATATGCCTAAAACAACCACTATCCAGGTACCAAAGATTCTGTCTGTCTCCCTGCACACATCAAAATCAAATCAAGTTGATTTTGGTACCCAAGTTTCCTTGGGTCCTGCCTTGTTAGCCTTTCTCCTGTTTTTCAAGCCTTTACCACCCAAGGGTTCTGATTGAGTTAAATCAATCTTTACTCTAGGTGTAGGACTCTGAAAGACAGGTTGGCTCACATACTCATATTCATTCAAGCTAGTTGTACAATTTGGCATATTCTGTGCAAACTTGTTATTCATCATCCATGGCAACTGAGGCATTTTATGAACATTGTAGTATGGATTATGCATGAATGGCATGTTAGTACAGTGACTAGATGCTTGAGCAAGTTGAGCAAACACGTTATGCATAACATTCATGGTAGGCACAGGCACATACATAGACATACTAGGCACAAAAGTTTTATTAACAGATTTACAGTTGGCAAACAAATGATTTACACTTCCACAGTGTGCACATTCCTTTCGAGGAGCATATTTATCAGGTGTGTAGTTACTGTGTTTGTTAATTCTTACCTTGCCGTTTCTGTTCTTCTTACTAGCCTTAGTCATAGATTCAGTCTTCTCTAACTTGTCCATTGATTTCTCAGTAGACAAGTTGTCTATGTTGCTTTGTTCAACTGACTTGGTTTTGCTACACTCTCCTAACACAAAGTTTTTTCTGACAGGTCCATATTTCTTATGCAATTTAATCAAGGTTGCATTACTGACAGGTTTCAACTCTTTTGAACAATCAACATCCACAGAGTCACTGTCTGATGCATTCTCTCTATCAACATCTAACTTTGCTTCTGCTAATTTGTGGAAGGATCTAACTCCTTGAACTTTACAAATTTTTTCAGTTTTAACCTTTGATCCACCCCACTTAGCAATTAGATCTTGTTCCCTTTTTAATTGTTCCTTTAAACAATCTTCTTTATCTAAGGCCTCAAGCAATTTATCTTTTACATCCTGGTAGTCTTTTCTCATTGTCTCAAAGTCAATTAACTGAGTTTCAAACAGTGTATTCCGGTCACCTAACTTAGCATTCAGATCCTTAATCTTGCTATTCTCTTTGTTAAGTGATTTCAATGTGACATGCATGTTATACAGTTCATTTGACATTTCATTGACAACATCATCACATTCATCTTTAGAAAGCTCAGTTAGGTTCGTAGAGTATACCTGGTTGTTTGCTGAACTAGCCTCTTCATCATTCTCTTTTGCCATGAGTGCAAGATTGACAAACTCTTCTTCTGTATCTGAGTTTCCTCCAGCTGCCCAGTCATCATCTTTACACACAAATGCTCTTTCCTTTTGCTTGAGAAGATCAAAGTATTTCTTCTTGTAGTCATCAGTTCCACACTGTTTCTTTTCATTCTCAGCTTTGGATTTTCTGCATTCGTTGGCAAAGTGGCCAGCAATTCCACAGCTATAGCACTTGATTTTTGACCTCTCAACCAAACCCTTGTTTGGTTGATAGCTTTTCTTGAATTGCCCGGCTCCTTTTGGATTCTTCTTGAATCTTAGCTTTGAAAACCTTTTTGATAGAAATGCCAAGTATTCATCTAGATCTTCATATTCATCCTCACTCAATGCTTCAAGTTCTTCAATTATCTTGCTTTTGCCTTTGCTAGTTCCAGCTCCACCTTCACAAGTTCTCTGACTTGGTGTGGTTTCATCATCCTTCATCTTCTCTCCATCTTGATAGGTTGGAATATTGGCCACCAAAGCTACATTTCCACCTTTCTTCTGGCTCTTCTCAACTTCTTCATCTTGTTGAAGCTCGAGCTCATAGGTCTTTAGAATTCCATACAGTCTCTCAAGTGTATAGTCTTTGCAGTCTTGGGAATTTCTCAATGAGACTGTCACTGGCTTCCATTCTTTAGGTAAAGACCTTAGAAATTTTAGGTTGGAGTTTTTGGTTTCATAAATTCTTCCATACAACTTAAACCCATTTAACAGTTTTTGAAACCTGCTAAATATGTCAGTTAAGCCTTCACATGTATTACAGTGAAAATGTTCATACGGTTGTATGAGAAGTTGTTTCTTATTCTCTCTGACTTGCTCAGTTCCTTCAGAGAGTGTCCGAACAGTGTCCCAGACTTGCTTGGCAGTGGTGCAGTTGACTACACTATCGAACATGTCCTGATCAATGCCATTGAATAATATATTCATGGCCTTTTTGTCCTTGAGAGTCGTGAAGGCCGTGATGATTCAGTTTGATGAATGGTATGAGAAGCACATTCCGAGAGAACAGAACGTTAAGGTTGATGCCCAATCTAAGTTTATTTCTTCTAAGACAGAGAACTACGCCGGAAGTGTTTACTTTCAGGTCTTGAAGGCCCCGTCTATTATTTCGAAATTGGTAGCACCAGTTGATGTAAGCTGAAGGATAGACCCTCTTTGAAGGCACAGAAACTGTTAGTGAGAGTGCTGAGATAAGAGGTCCTTTGTCATTCCATACTTAAAATCTTGAATCTCAAATCCTGACACAAAATTTTAGCCTTGATGGCCAAAAAGGTTGTCTACCTCCAATCGAGTTTGTCGTTTGAGTTTAAGGACTTGGTTCAAGAACCGTCAATCGAATTCAAACCAAAGTAAGGTCCTGTGAGCATAAGAAGAAGGTTGGAAACCTAGAATCAAGATAAAGGGTTGACAACCAACCCAGGCATACCAGACTTGAAGTCAAGAGCTGAATGGCAAGGGAACTTCTTGAACGATCAACCGAGAAGCAAGACCTCCACCATATGTAGCAAGGGGGCAAGAACTAATGGACTTCATCATTTTTACATCTTAGAATATGAGTTAAGGGTTGATGGTAACCAACAACCATGAACGGATTCAAGGTTTAAAACCAAGGATTCAACAATCGAGTTAAGGCCCAGAAAGTCACAAAAGCCAATTTGAATTGAAGGATGTATGTTTGGTCATCGACTTTGAATACTGATATTGAGGCCCAAATATCGACATTTGAATACTGACGTTGAGGTTTAAAAACCGGGGATCAGCAGACCGGAGGCCGCCGATCGGGGCACCCGGGAAGCTTAAGCCGACCGGTCTTCGTTTCGATGTCGAGAGTCCCGACATCGTTTCGATGTCGAAAGTCGATCCCTACGTCGTTTCGAGTATGAAAGCTAAGCTGAAGCCATTGAAGGCCAACAAAGCTACTAAAGCCAACCTTGGATCAAGAAAATTCAATAATAGTTCAAGAATGAGCCATTGAATTAACATTCCAACATGGTGATTGAAAGATTTGAAGTAATTTTCATTTAAGATCAGGCAAGCATGAAACTCTTAAAAGGAGATTGAAGCTAATCAAGAAATTAGGGGAAGCCTTAAATAAAAGTCATGAATGACCAAGTTGTTGATTTTCAAGTAGTGAAAGTCGATATTGATGTTAAGATTCCATATTGATGATCGATGTTGGTATACAAAAATCAAAATCACTGGTAGTGCAAGACGCCCTAGCCGACCGCAAAGCAGTCGACTGAGGCCTACAAAGGAGCTCTGGCCGACTGACATCAGTCATCGGTGTGGGTTTTTAACATGGCCGACTGACCTCCTGGCCGACTGGCTTCCCGTGCGGGTGATGGCCGACCGACGTCGACTATCAGTACGGGTTTTCGACTCGGCCGACTGATAGTGGTGGTCGAGTCTGGTTTTCACATTTTTGTTTTTGTTTCTCCACCTCGATGATCAAGATCACTATTGAGATTGTTTTTGAACAAAATAATCAAGTGAAAGTTGAAATTGAGATTAGCACCGTTTAGTGTTGTTTAGCACCGTTTAGTGTCGTTTAAGCACCGTTTAGTGCCAAATATTGACATTGGAATATTGATGTCGAGGTTCAATATCGAGGATCAAGGTCGATATTCAAGTTTGAGAATCAAGTTGATTAATTTTTGATGAAGGTCGATGTGTAAATATTGATGATCAAGGTCGATATTCAAGTTTGAGAATCAAGTTGATTAATTTTTGATGAAGGTCGATGTGCGAATATTGATGATCAAGGTCGATATTCAAGTTTGAAAATCAAGGTACTATATAAAACCTCAAATAGAGCCATGAAGGGCCAACATTGATTCCATATCGATGATCGATATCGGTATGCGAAAATAAGTAACTCTAGCCATGAATGGCCAACATTGATTCCATATCGATGATCGATATCGGTAGGCGAAAATAAGTAACTCTAGCCATGAATGACCAACATTGATTCCATATCGATGATTGATATCGGTATGCGAAAATAAGTAACTCTGGCCATGAATGGCCAACATTGATTCCATATCGATGGTCGAGGCCGGTATGCAAAAATTAAAAATCACTAATAGTGACCAAGTTGGTTCCATGTCGATGGTTGATGTCGGTATCCTGGTAGTCTTTTCTCATTGTCTCAAAGTCAATTAACTGAGTTTCAAACAGTGTATTCATGTCACCTAACTTAGCATTCAGATCCTTAATCTTGTTATTCTCTTTGTTAAGTGATTTCAATGTGACATGCATGTTATACAGTTCATTTGACATTTCATTGACAACGTCATCACATTCATCTTTAGAAAGCTCAGTTAGGTTCGTAGAGTATACCTGGTTGCTTGCTGAACTAGCCTCTTCATCATTCTCTTTTGCCATGAGTGCAAGATTGACAAACTCTTCTTCTGTATCTGAGTTTCCTCCAGCTGCCCAGTCATCATCTTTAAACACAAATGCTCTTTCCTTTTGCTTGAGAAGATCAAAGTATTTCTTCTTGTAGTCATCAGTTCCAGACTGTTTCTTTTCATTCTCAGCTTTGGATTTTCTGCATTCGTTGGCACAATGGCCAGCAATTCCATAGCTATAGCACTTGATTTTTGACCTCTCAACCATACCCTTGTTTGGTTGATAGCTTTTCTTGAATTGCCCGGCTCCTGTTGGATTCTTCTTGAATCTTAGCTATGAAAACCTTTTTGATAGAAATGCCAAGTATTCATCTAGATCTTCAGATTCATCCTCACTCAATGCTTCAAGTTCTTCAATTATCTTGCTTTTGCCTTTGCTAGTTCCAGCTCCACCTTCACAAGTTCTCTGACTTGGTGTGGTTTCATCATCCTTCATCTTCTCTCCATCTTGATAGGTTGGAATATTGGCCACCAAAGCTACATTTCAACCTTTCTTCTGGCTCTTCTCAACTTCTTCATCTTGTTGAAGCTCGAGCTCATAGGTCTTTAGAATTCCATACAGTCTCTCAAGTGTATAGTCTTTGTAGTCTTGGGAATTTCTCAATGAGACTGTCACTGGCTTCCATTCTTTAGGTAAAGACCTTAGAAATTTTAGGTTGGAGTCTTTGGTTTCATAAATTCTTCCATACAACTTAAACCCATTTAACAGTTTTTGAAACCTGCTAAATATGTCAGTTAAGCCTTCACATGTATTACAGTGAAAATGTTCATACGGTTGTATGAGAAGTTGTTTCTTATTCTCTCTCACTTGCTCAGTTCCTTCAGAGAGTGTCCGAACAGTGTCCCAGACTTGCTTGGCAGTGGTGCAGTTGATTACACTATCGAACATGTCCTGATCAATGCCATTGAATAATATATTTATGGCCTTTTTGTCCTTCTCGACTTGTTCTTCGTCTCCATCTTTGAATTCTGCTGGAAATTTTGGAATTGGCCTTCCAGCATCTCCAGATCCAGCTACTTCTCCAACTGTAGTGTTGGCCTTCATAGGGATATGAGGACCTCTCTCTATGCAGTTTACATATCCTTCATCGATGGATGAGAGATGTAGGTGCATCTTTACTTTCTAGTGGAAGTAATTATCTTTGTTGAGGATTGGTATTTTTACTCCTGCATCCTCGAATCCCATGGCGGTGATCTTTAAACTTCTTGTATGTTAGAAGCTTTCTCTGATACCAATTGATATGTCCTAGTTGTACACCACGAGATTCTAGAAGGGGGGGGGGGAATGAGTACAATCTCAAAAAAATTCTTTCGAATTGATGAGGTCTTGATAGATTGTTACAAGAACGTAAACAAAACAAGATAAGTAGAATATCTAAAGCATATACAACACACGATATAAAAAATCTCAGGCGGGTTGGCTTATCAGCTTTATCCACCTGATGGTTATATTTGAAGATAATTTTCTGCGTAATAATACATAGCTGCGGTTACAACGTTTTAGTGTTTATAAGAAAACCTAAAGCTATCGGCCTTGTGATCAGTGTTTTCTTCTCTGCTAAAACTATGTTGCTCATACAGCTTATTTAAAACTATATGAAGATAAGTAAGTTACATAAAATGTAATGATACATTTTTGATATAACTTGTCACACACACATGCTCAAAGTGATTTCCATTTCTGGAATTATCTTGAAAGTCTTCTCTTCTTGATTTGGACAATCCCAGTAGGCTTCGATACAATGTATCTTTCTTCCTTCAAAAGTGACTAAGTTCTTGAGGTGACTTAGCTTCCAAGCCCACGTGATGCTTTCTGCACAAGATCATTTTGCTTTTGGATCTTTGTCTCTGAAAGTAGCTTTAGCAAAAGTGTTAATCCTTTTTGAGAGTCAATAAGCCTTTCTGCTTATTGAGCTGTGCTAGAACTTCCCAGACATAACGGCTGATCTTTATGCATTTGTCGAAATATCCTTTGAATCTTTCAGTAGGTGTGTAATCATGTTGGAGGTTGCTTTCACTCTTATTGTTGCCCTTGAAGTCGAATAAACAGTGACTGATTTCACCTTTCACTTGGAAGAGTTTGAGCCTTCGAATATCTACAATTTGGCTCCCTACTCGTAACATCCTCTGTGTAATTGATCACTGTCTATAAGTCACGGGTTGCAAAGTAATTCTGGGTTTGATCTTCATTCAATATGTTTCCTTTAGAGAACTCTGTTTTATTAACACAGGATTGAGTTCTCGAACAGATGTATCTTGAGTTCTCGAATGATGACTTCTCGAATAGTTCTTCAGAGTTCTCGAATAGTTCCTTGAATAGACTTCTCGAATAGAGTTGTTGCAGACTTCTCGAATAGAGTTGTTGCAGACTTCTCGAATAGAGTTGTTGCAGACTTCTCGAATAGAACAGTCTGAGCTTCTCGAACTAGAACTTCTCGAATATAACACTCTGACTTCTCGAACTGGGACTTCTCGAATAAACCGTTTTTGGTAGAGTTCTCGAATGACTTCTCGAACTCATCTTGACTTTTCGAATATACTTGCATGGTTATGGCAAACCCCTCTTTTGGTTACGGATATTTGATTGTAGCATGCTGTGGCTTGTTACTTAGATTAAACCCTAACTGTTTGCAGTGTTTCATTCACAAGATGTAGCCTTTGTTTATCTGCAATACAACTGGCTTCTTGATTGGATTATCAGCTTCGATTCCTTGATTCATTTTCTGCCTTGTGGTATTTGTTATCATCATCTTGAAACATGTATGACTCAACACTAATATCACTATAACTTTAACAACGAATTAAATAGCTATTTGATCACTGTACTATACGAAAACTTTTAATTGGGTCATGATCCCAAAAAAATTTCAATCGCATAATGGAATCATCAATTTCTTCCAGTCGTAACACTATACTATAAAAAAATTTCATTGCCGTTAAAATATATTTAACTTTAACGACGAGGCGTTAAACTATTTATGAACTTTCAATTAGGTCACTGGGCGTTAAAAAAATTCTGAAAAAATCCGAAAAATTCTGAAAAATTTTGAAAAAAATTTCTAAAATTTTCTTTAAAAATATCCCAAAAAAATTCTGAAAAAAAATTCTTAAAATTTCTAGAAAAAAATTCCGATTTTTTTTTGAAAATTCTGAAAAAATTCTGGAAAAAATTTCTGATATTGGATAAAAGTAAGCCCTAAGGACACATTTAATGTGGCATTAATTAGACCTAGAATAGTCCAAACGTGGGACCCACCAGGTGGGCCCAAACCCTAATTATAACATTAATTTCGTAATTAATATTAGGGATAATAACCAGCTCAGCAATAAGAGTCAAATAAGGATATTACTCCTACATGACTTAGCCTCCAAGATACATATCTCAACATGGAAATTGATTCCTAAAAGGAATAGATCCAGAACCTTCCTTGAGGCGGTGGCTTGCCCACCAAGTCTCCTATTCCTACCATAATTCTTAGGCTTCTCAACCTATATAAGGGCCTGACCCCTCATTCTCAGAACTACGTTTTTGGCTTGATTCTCAATACAAGATACGTAGGCATTCTGTGAGGACCGATCAGTCTCGATACACGGAAACAGCCATTAAAGCTCGAAGCTCAACCACTCTTAGCATTAAATACACACAAACCCTAGCCGCAATTCGATAACCTAGTTTTTATTCCACAACAATTTCTGAAAATTTCTTTAAAAAAATTCCAAATAAAAATTCTAATTTTTTTAAATTTCTGAAATAAAATTCCGAAAAAATTCTGAAAATTATGTAAAATTTCGAAAAAATTCTGAAAAAATTCTGAAAGTTTCTTTAAAAAAAATCCAAATAAAAATTCTTAAAAACAATTCTTAAAATTTTTGAAATAAATTCTGAAAAATTCACTTTGGATTGAAAATTCTGAAAATTTCAGAAAAAAATTCTGAAATTTTCTTTAAAAAAAAAATCTAAAAATTTTTTTAAAAAAATTTTTGAAAAATAATTCTGAAAAAATTCTGAAAAATTCACTTTGAAAATTCAGAAAAAAAAATTCTAAATGGGTATGACCTAATTGAAAATTGATATAATGTTCGGTGATAGATTAGTAGTTAAACTTCATTCTAGTGATCCAATTGAAATGTTTTTTAACGGAAGTTAATTGTAAGATAACGACAGTGACCCAATTGAAATGTTTTGCTCGTACAAGTGTTTGACTTAAAATTTTTTTGGGTTGGTGATTCAACTGAAAGTTTTCATATAGTACAATGACCAAATAGCTATTTAACCCCTTTAACAACATTAAACTAACTCTAAACTAATCATGCATCTCATGTTATAACAAAGTGTGAGAGAGCTTTATAGCTTCCTTAGAGCTTTAACAACACTAAGAATATCTTGGAGTCCTTAAAGAAGCCTTGAATGATCCTTAGAAACCTTAATCTTAACTATTAAAATCAAGAACACCAAGTTAGTTACTATTCACTACTATTCACCTACCACTTCCATCAAATATTTGAACATGTTATACTCCATGGATGGTGTTGAGATTTTAAACATACCTTAGTCTAGGCAAGAGCTTTGTTAAGAGCCATAGATCTCAAATTATTGAGCCTTGGAGATTGGGTTTTGAATTTCAATTCTTTTGGAATTCAAAAGTGCCGAATGTTTTAAGCTTTGGGGGAGGTTGGTTGCTTTTCTTGTTTGACTTATTGTTGGATTATGTTTTGTGTAAGATTTCATTATCTAAAGTGTGTTTAATACCTCTATTTAAATCCATGTAACACATTTCAAGCATTGGCAATTATCCTCGGTTCTTTGGTTGCAAAATTAACACATCACCCATGCATCACTCTTAAACCATTTAGCTCTTGATTTGCTTTCACATGGATGCTCCAAATATTGCACGTTTGATGATCATGCATGGTCCTTAATCTTGTTCAGTGTTTAATTAATCCATAATTCGTTACGTATTCGTTTTATCGCTTAATCTCATTGTAAATTTCGAGCGATTTCTAAAACGTTTTGTTGTACCAATGTAACATGTTCTTGATCCTTTAACACCTTGGTTTAAAATATATTCGTGAAATTTCTAATTTAATGAACTCTTTTGTCTTGATCAAATTGACGTATCCTTCACTGCCAGGACAAATATGGCATACAAGTAAAATTGGAATCTACGTATTCTGATAGTGTTTACATACACTCATTTACATAGCACATCACTAATATAATTTCAAAATATCTAATTCATGTCCCGTACATATGGTGGTCCGAAAAAATTTTTAATCAACAAAAATCACTATTCATCCAAAATTTTATAAGTACAAAAATTAGGGATATTGCACAACTTAACAAAACGGATCGCTACATTTAAAGAAATAGAATAATTGATCAAGTATTTACAAGGAAGCAATTTGGGTAGCTGAGAATTGACTAAGGCAATTTGTGAAGGGCTAAAATAGTATATAGCTTAGCCTCATACTAATTTAGCTCTTCAGGTTTTAAAGAGAAATATTCCGAGTGAAATTCGTGAAGAGCTAAAATAGTATAAGCCTAGCCCATATTATTTTCACTCTTCAGAATTAATACTTATATTACTAAGTCATTTCTTGAAGAGGGAAAATAGTTTATGGCCATCCCTATACTGTTTTCACTCCTCAAACTTAGAGCATGGAAGTTGCCATGTCACCTTGTGAAGATCGAAAATAGTACTAGGCCCAGCCCATAACTATTTTAGCTCTTCAGCTTTCTAGAGTAATTCATTCAAAGATGAAGAGCGATTTCTTCACTAGCCTCATACTAAAATCGCTCTTCACGATAATTGCTTATCAAATCTATAGTATGTTTTGGAAAAAGTCTACGCTATATGTATTAAGTGAATGAATTTATTCATTCAACTTCACCACTTCCAGAAACATAAATACGAGAGAGAGAAACCAAGAACGCCATTAAAGTTTTCTGTTGTAAACTCTATTGTAATTGTGTGTGTGAAATTCATTGTAGCTAACCTCTATGTTAGATGTGTAGCACCCCCTTCATGGTTTATATTATACAAAGATATATTCCTCGAATCGTGTTTATTTTCGGTTGTTTTGATTTCGAGTTTACTAAATATCAATCCGTAAAGAAATCGAAATAATTGTTAGTATCGTATTTAACCCCCCTTCTTCAATACTTTGGACCTAAAAATTGGTATCAGAGCTTGTTGATTGATATACAAATCGAAATCGGTGGTAGAGACCAAAAACAAACGAGTTCTTGAAAAATTTTCAAAAATTTTTTAATTTTCAAAAAATTTCATTTTTTTGATATTTTTGAATTTTAAATAATTTTAATCATCCAAATTGACAACCAAAAGTACCGGCAGTATCAAAGTTCCCAAATTTGATATAACGGAATACGACTTGTGGAAAATGAAGATGCACCTATTTATTAAAGCTTCAAATCCACTTTATATGGGCATCTTACAAAATGGACCTTATATTCCTATGAAGTCTATGGCTACATCAGTTGCTGCCGATGGCACACGAGTTCCTCAAATGTCTACTCCAAAGGATCCGTCTGAGTTCACAGATGTTGATAAGGAATTTGTTGGTTTGGATAGTAGTCTAATGTTGATCCTAGCCGATTTTGCTGACAAAGAAATGAGCTACCAGATTATGAACTATGTCAGTGCAAAACATATGTGGGACACTATTGAGCTATTGATGGAAGGAACCACAGAAGTTCAGGAAAACAGGTTGGTTGGACATCGCGACTTCTCAATATGAGGCTTTCAAGTCGCTCCCTGGAGAAAGCATAATTTAATTCTTTGAGAGATTCTCGAAGCTGTTGAATGAGCTTGGCATGAAAGGGAAGACATATCCTCTAAGAGAGCTAATAAGAAGTTTGTGTTGACTCTACCTCTTCATGTGGAACATAGGGCAGCCTCAATTAGAGAGAGAACAGACTTTCCAACAATGACCTTTGATCAGTTGTTTGGAAAATTAAGAACCTATAAGATGGAGCAGGATCAAAGCGCCATCATTTATGGATCGGGATCAATAAATAACAATAGTACTACACTTGCTAAAACCACTACTCTTATAGTCCATGAACCTACAACTTCTGAGATTAAGGTTGAAATGCCTAAAGCTGGAAAAGAAAAGATAATTGAAGTTGAGATAGATGTTATAAATCCAGAAGCTGATGAAGATGAGTATTACACTCTTGAAGAACTTAGACAAATGGAAGATGGATCATTGGCATACATGGCTACTAACTTTAGTCACATTCGGTTTAGGAGAAATCCTAAGTACAAATTTAGGGGTTCATCAGCTAACAGATTCAGAAGAAGAATTATTCTTCAGGTTCCAGTTCCAGGGTTGGTTATAAGTCAAACATGATTGATCGTAGCAAGTCTATATGCTACAACTGCATTGAACTTGGGCATTTTGCCTCTACTTGCAAGAAGCCTCGACAAGTGAGAGATAAGAAGGATTCCTATGAAAAGAAAGATTCTTACGATGAGTTGAAGAAGGAAAATGCAAGGTTGAAGAACAAGATTGGTGCAATGGTTGCTAAGCACAAGGGAAGAGCTTATATAGATGAAGGAAAAAACTAGGAAGACACTAATTCTGATGAAGAGGCATTACATGTGAATCTTGCACTTATGGCAGACACTTCATAGGAGTCACCCTCATCATCCCAGGTTCCAATTCTAACCACTCTCTATATGTCTAAATCTGAATATAAATCTATTGTGTGAGATCTTAGTATTGAACTGTTTAATGTACACACAAGCATGCTAGCTACTGAAAAAGAAAATGCTAGACTAGTTCTTAAGCTTAAGGAGTTGGAATCTAAAAATGAAGAACTAGGGCTTGTTGTCACGGTATAAGATCTTAAACAAAAGGTTAAGTATTTAGAGAACAAGGAAATTGAGACTGTTCTTAGGGATCAAATTTCTGAGTTAGAATTGAAACTTAACGCTTATAAAAACTCTTCCTTTATTGCTCAGGAAATCATTTATAATCAGAACATAGAAAAGAAAATTACTATAGGTCTTGATTATGGGAAGAATGTAGGTAAGAAACACGTGGAGACCCCTGTGACATCTGAGTTTATCAAGGAAAAGGTTCCATATATTTTTCCATATGTTCTTAGGAATGTTGAGTCCCCAATCTTCACTAAACCTGTTGCAGAACCCCTTTTAGAAGAGACTTTAATCATAAGATAGGAATTGCTTGTTGAGGATTTAAAGAATGAAGTGGAAAAAAAAACTAAATTACCTAGGGAGTCAGTAAAAAATGTTAAACCTAAAATTGACATAGGTAATAAAGTTGTTAAGAATAAGAAAAACAAGAATGGGGAAAGTAGGTGTTAATAAAAGGAATGATTTCATATCTAGCCCTAATGCTTCTAGAAAATTATGCAATAATTGTAACTCTATTGGACATCTTACCCATGCATGTAAAAATGTTAAAGTTAAGGTTAATGTAGAACAAGCTAAAACTTATGGAATACATGACATACCTAACATGCCTAGTTTTCACGAGCCCTGTGGAAAATATGAATGTATGTTATGTGCTTATAAAATCATGTCTGCTTATTTCAAGTTAATGAAAGCATCTGCTAGCACTTTCACTAACACAAGAAAAAGAATGAGTAATGAGCATGTAAAGGCGAAGACTGTAAAACCTCCTAAAGCTGGGAAAGGTTCACCTATCTTAAAGCTAAGTGATACCCCTGTCAAGGCTAGCACTAAGAAAGATACAATCAACATGAAAGTTAAGCATGTTAAGGTTGAATCAAATGTCACTCCTATTAAAACCCCTAAACCACCTGGAGTTTGGGTACCAAAGTTTGCTTAATCAATTTGTGATTGCAGGGTCAGGTCAAGAAGGAAAAGATCATGTGGATCATTGATAGTGACTATTCTAGACACATGATAGGAGAAAAGTCCCTGCTCACAGCCTCACAGGATTGGTCAAGAAAGATGGCCTGATAGTTACCTTTGGAGATAACAACAAGGGATTCACTACGGGATATGGGCGTCTGGAAAGAAGAAATATTATCATTGAGAACATTTCTCTTGTGGATGGATTAAAGCATAATCTTCTAAGTGTCAATCAGTTCTGTGATAAAGGATATGATGTGAACTTCAGAAAGAAAAGGTGTTTGATCACAAATAGGAAAGATGACATAATTTCTCTGCAAGGAGTATGAAAAGGAAACTTGTTCGTAGTTGACTTGAATCCTACCAGTGATGGAGAAGTTAGATGTTTCTTCACTAAAGCTTCGTCGGAACAAAGTTGGTTATGGCATAAGAAGCTCTCATACTTGAACTTCAAAACTATGAACTCTTTGGTAAAGAGAGAGTTAGTGAGAGGGTTACCATAGATGGATTTTTGTCAAGAAGGACTCTTTGAAGCATGTGAAAAAAGGGAAGTCAAAGAAAGCATCGCACAGAAGCAAGGAAATGACCAGTATCACTGAACCTCTTCAGTGGATTCATATGGATTTGTTTAGTCCAGTGAATGTCATGTCAATGTCAAGGAAAAGACATGCTTTAGTGATTATTGATGACTACTCCAAGTACACGTGGTTGTTGTTCTTAAAAAGATCATGAAAAGACTCCTTATAAGGTTATGGCCAACAAGAAACCATCACTGAATTGAATAGACATTTACCTTATCAATGTCTAAAATCAAGACTTTTCTCAATCTCAACAAATTTTGTTTGGTGCAAAGTGCTTTGTTTTGAAATATGGAGAGTATCTAAGGAAGTTTGATGCTAAAGTAGATGAAGGCATTTTTCTAGGCTATTCTCTGGAATCTAAAGCTTATAGGGTTTATGTGATTGCTGATAAAAAGGTTGTTGAAAGCCTTAATGTAACGTTCGATGACACCAAGTTACCAAGCCTGCAAAGAGAAGAGGATTCTGAAACTCTTGAATTTGAAAATCTATCAGAAGGCCTATCAAATGATGATGAAGAACCTGTAATTATTACTGGCAATAATAGAAATAATGATGATCTAGTCTCTTCCTTTTGCTTCAGACAAAAGGGTTCTTGTGTTAAGTATTTGGGGTTCATCCCCAATGATGGATTTACCACGATTTCTGAATTCGTGGTTAAGCGTTTCGGATACAAGGCACAATTCATGAAGGTCGTGGATGTCTTAGCACTGGATTTCTTAATCGCGACTCTTGCCTACGAGCATGCATTGCTCGTATTCATCTATCCGAGATTTCTTCTAATTTATTTAGTTCAAGTGTTTAAGAAGCTGAATCTGCTAGGACAAATAGCGTTCTTAGAATGAAAACTAATTTATGTGTGAATTTTTTGGTCCAATATCCTGTTGTTATTTGTGGTCTTGTGTGTGTTCGAAGTGTGTCTCAAAGCTTACTAGTCTTTAGATGTATACCATCTAAGAGGCTCGGTATGTGGTGTTTCAACTTGGCAATTTTGTTTTTCTGACAAGTGCTAGCTTAAGAGAGGGCTCTGATGTTTCTAGGTTTCGAATCTTGTTTCAATCGCTTGGTTATGATTGCAAGAGTTTTATTCCTATTGGGTAAAAAACTGATCACAATTTGGTGTTTGAACTTGATATATGGCCTTTAGATTTCCTTCAATTGACCGATCTAGTTCTGATATCAAATGCCTTAATGTAACGTTCGATGACACCAAGTTACCAAGCCTGCAAAGAGAAGAGGATTCTAAAACTCTTGAATTTGAAAATCTATCAGAAGGCCTATCAGATGATGAAGAAGAACCTGTAATTGTTACTTGCAATAATGGAAATAATGATGATAATAATCATGGTCCCGGTGGAGGTAGTGGTGGTTTTAGTGGCAACACTATTGGTAGTTCTACTAAGAATACAACTAGATCCACTAGTCAAACAACAGGATCGTCAGATCGCACAAGCAACTACTTAGGGGGAGCAGGTGAAGGATCATCAAGTCACACTCAACACAATTATGAACAGGGAGAATCATCAAGATCACAACTGCCAAGACAAAGGGTTTGGAGTAGAGCTCATCCTTTTCACTTGATCATTGGTGATTCAGATACATGAATGAAGACTAGAAGTGCCACTAGGAATGAATGTCACTATTCTGGTTTTTTTTTTAGAAATAGAGCCTAAGAAGATAGATGAGGCACTTGAAGATCCATATTTGATCATTGCTATGCAAAAAGAACTCAATCAGTTTGAAAGACATAAATTTTAGAAGCTGGTACCCAGACCTAAAGACAAATCTAGTATTGACACAAGACGGGTATTCAGGAACAAACTTGATGAAGATGGCATTGTAATGAGAAATAAGGCCAGAATGGTAGCAAAAGGTTATTCTCAAGAAGAGGAAATAGATTATGATGAGACATATGCTCTAGTAGCTAGACTTGAGGCAATCAGGATCATTTTGGCATTCACAGCATATTCAAACTTCAAGGTATATCAGATGGATGTTAAAAGTGCAATCCTGAACGGGGAGTTAGAGGAAAAAGTGCATGCTGAACAACCTCTAGGGTTTAAAGATCTAGAATTGTTGAACTTTGTGTATCTTCTCTTCAAAGCTCTCTATGGACTCAAGAGCACCGAGGACATGGTATGACACTCTATTTCTATTCTTACTTGAAAATGGTTTTACTAAATGTGTCATAGATAAAACTCTCTTTCTATAGTATATAGCATAGCCTTATACTAATTTAGCTCCTCAGGTTTTAAAGAGAAATATTCTAAGTAAAATTCGTGAAGAGCTAAAATAGTACAAGCCTATCCATATACTATTTTCATTCTTCAGAATTAATACTTATATTACTAAGTCATTTCTTGAAGAGCAAAAACAATACATGCCTCCAGCCCTATACTATTTTCACTTCTCAGACTTAGAGGATGGAAGTTGTCATGTCACCTTGTGAAGAGCAAAAATACTACTAGGACCAACCCTTAACTATTTTAGCTCTTTAGTTTTCTAGAGTAATTCACTCAAAGATGAAGAGCGATTTCTTCACTAGCCTTATACTAAAATCGTTACTCACCATAATTGCTTCTCAAAGTTGCAGTATGTTTTGGAAAGAGTCTACACTATATGTATTAAGTGAATGAATTTATTCAACTTCATCACTTCTAGAAACACAAATACGAGAGAGAGAAACCAAGAACACCATTAAAGCTTTCTGTTGTAAACTCTATTGTAATTGTGTTTGTGAAATTCATTATAGCAAACCTCTGTGTTAGATGTGTAGCACCCCCTTCATGATTTATATTAATACAAAGATAAATTCCTCGAATCGTGTTTGTTTTTTATTGTTTTGATTTCGAGTTTACTAAATATTAATCCTCGAAGAAATCGAAATTATTGTTAGTATCGTATTCAACCCCCCCTTCTATGATACTTTGGACCTAACATTAATAATACTATTGAATGAGAGTCTACTGAAATTACCCCTTTTCTCTCCCTTTGCTCACCCAGTTTTCATTTCCCCTTTTCCTCCCCAATCTTAGCCGCCGCAACCCTTCTTCATCCCTCTCACCCTTTTTCTTATTGGAACCTACAATCTTTGTGAATTTTTTAGTCTCATCTGATTTATCGGACGAGTTACTTGTGTTTCCTGATCTGGTCTCTTCCTTTTGCTTCAGACAAAAGGGTTCTTATGTTAAGTATTTGGGGTTCATCTCCAATGATCGATTTACCACGATTTCTGAATCCGTGGTTAAGCGTTTCAGATACAAGGCACAATTCATGAATGTCGTGGATGTCTTGGCTCAGGATTTGTTAATCGTGACTCTTGCCTACGAGCATGATACAACGAATCTATCCGAGATTTCTTCTAATTTGTTTAGTTCAAGTGTTTAATAAGCTGAATCTGCTAGGACAAATAGCGTTCTTAGGATGAAAGCTAATTTATGTGTGAATATTTTGGTCTAATATCCTGTTGTTATTTGTGGTCTTGAGTGTGTTCGAAGTATGTCTCAAAGCTTGCTAGTCTTTAGATGTATACCATCTAAGAGGCTCGGTATGTGGTGTTTCAACTTGGCAATTTTATTTTTCTGACAAGTGCTAGCTTAAGAGAGGGCTCTGATGTTTCTAGGGTTCGAATCTTTTGGGTTCCGTGGCATAAAACGCAGCGGATAAACGTAAATAAAACAAAAATTTCGAAACCCAAACACAGGATCCATGTATCACTACAAGAAAAGGGTCAATAGACATCAGTTTATGGCCGATGTCTATGTTATTTTGCATGTGATGTCTAGGTCGGAGATGTCTATTCTAGACATCGGCCAGAAACTGATGTCTGTGCTAACATAGACATCGTTATTTACTTCTATACACATCAGTTGTTCTACAAAATAGGTTACATATAATTAATTTTATAAACAACTTGCATGCCTTATATTCTAGAAAACATATAATAAACTAAGTTATTTTTCACATACACATCACTTTCTTTTTTTGGAAAAGATGTCTATTTGAATATTAGACATCATAAGTTTAGCAAATAAAGTGATGTCTATAGTTATCTTAGACATCATCCTAGACTGATGTCTAATATTCTTATAAACATTAGTTTCTTTTTAAAAAAAGCGATGTGTATAACTATCTTAGACATCATCCTATACTGATGTCTAATGTAGGTATAAACATCAGTTTTTTCTGAAAAAACTCATTTATATGTCTCTTAGACATCAGATTTTATAAATAAAAAGTGATTTATATTTGTTTTTTAGACATCGAACATTGCAGAAAAAATGTGATGTATATCTTTGTTTTAGACATCATTATTTGGTAAAATCACTTTATTTGCTAATAATAGATGTGACAATTGTCATTATGTGGCTATTGACAAAATAAAAATCAATGTCATCAACATCCAAATTACTACATAAACTGCATATCCAATGTACCAAATCCAAAACAAGTAAACATGACTACATATTCGCAAAATCAACTACACAAAGCAAAGTACCCATCCACAAAACAAAGAGAGAGTCTAGCATATAAAATATCTATAGAAACCCCTTTAAACTTGAATCCCAGCATCGTAACATGAGCATCAGGTATGGGGTGTAATTCTGTTAATTCAAGTATCTCCAGAAGCATTCTTTCTAGCTCTCCAAAAAAATCATCCTGATTACAACTACACAAACCCATCCAATAGTCCTTTCTTTCTCATAGGCCACTTTTGCTGTTCTAAATAGCAGCAACTTTTAATGCCATTTCAAATAGCAGTTCCATTACAAATTGATGGGTTACAGTTACAACTTACAAACCTGTTGATCTCCAAGCTTTATAACACCACTCTCCATCATTTCCTTGTACAAATCATTGCCTTCTCGAGTACGCTCACCAACACCAGCAAACAGAGAGAAACCAGCGTATAGAAATAGAACCACTTAGATAACATGAAACATACAAGTGATTTTAGACAGTGGAGTCGATACAAACCATGAGCCTTGGCAACATTGTTAATTAGTTCCATAATAAGCACTGTCTTTCCCACACCAGCACCACCAAACATGCCAATCTTTCCTCCTTTCTGATACGGAACAAGTAAATCTACAACCTGTGATGCAACATTGGTATTTGAAGGACTCGTAAGTCATAGTTAAGAAGTAGAAATATCATATAAAATAGTCCATCCCACGCCAATAAATATGTAGTAAATCAACTTTCAATATTCAATAGTGACTTGAAGCACTATCACAAATTTGTGGATTTATAGAATATTATTTGTTTAACTTCTTATCTATCACCTTAATTCCAGTGGAAAGGATCTGTTGGTCAGTTGCTTGGTCCACAAATTTTGGAGCTTCACGATGAATGGGAAGAAAGTGATCAGTTTCTACAGTTCAAAACAAAATGCTAAGTTATACTCACCTGTAATTTATGGTTATCACCAACAATAAGTGGTTGCTGATTTACCCCCAAGAAGAATATACACTCACGACAATTAGCAATACAGATTATTTTAGCTGCTGTAATCACATGAACTCGTTCACAATGTTCAACTCTTACAGCCTGTAAATTGTGAAAACTAATGTGAAGTTATTAAAATGTAAACACCTCAAAATGTATCAAAAGCTAATGTGGGTATGTAAAAAAAGCTTCTAATCCAATCACTGAATATAGGCATTGGAAATCCAAGCATCAGAAGCCCAGGCAATCAGTTGCAATAAGAATACTGTATAGAAAAAATATGTTCACATCCCATTCACTACCAAATCCCAGCATATCTATATGTAAAATGTATACTAATATTATCATATACATGTAAGTAAATTATTATATACATGAAGAATAACAATGTGAACCTATTAGAACATAGAAACTTCATAATGTATCAAAAATTTAATGCTGATGCACAATAAAAGCAATTAAGACAATCACCAACACATCTGCAATATTTAATGCAACATTATAGATTACACTTACAAAATTTAATGCACTTCAAGCACATCTGTAAGTATTATTCTTATACTGTTACATTTGCATAAATATACATGGTAAACTAATTCTTCTTTTGAAAAGAAAAAGTTTAGCTCCCCGAGTTGCATCACAACTGTAAAACTTTGAATTTAATAGAATATAAGACACTTTCTGAGCCTTGCAAGAGAGGTGAGAACTTGAACTAGGACGTGCATATTTTGATTTTATGCCTCTTTATATATGCCAAATATCTCATAAATATGAATATATGATGATATGAAAGACATTTCTCTAACAATTTACAAATTTATTATTTCATGAACTGCTAGTCAAACATTTAGATAAAGAAAGCTTTACAGTTTAGATTAATATACACATTGTAAGTATAGCAATTAACGCATACTCATACTCTTACATTTAAACATACTCGTTAAAAACAAAGAAACCGTTAAGTTGAACACTATTATTGTATGATCCCAACAAAGTGGAATCAATCTTAGTTGACTTTAATTTGTCCCTCTAAGTTTTATTTGTCCCTCTAAGTTTTAAGAACAAACATTAACGGGATCAGATTGCAAGTTTGTTTGAATACCTAAATATCAATAACTATGATATTCTGGGACCTGCATACTTACCGTTTGTTTGTATAAGAAGACAAGCATTGCAAGTTTTTTCCTTGATTGCCTTCTCAACTCTATGTGCAAGGGAACAATAATAATGGATTGTTACAACCAAAGAAAGAAAAAAGAAAAAGTATTATGTTCGCTTAACTATCCAGGTTGCAAATCCAGTCGCACTCAAATTAAGTTCAACCATGGCAAATAAGAACCAAGAAAAGACCAAATAATAATACAAGGAGGAATTTAGTACTAGATTGACTAAGAGAGCAGTAGTGCCAGTGGGATAGGGTTCTAACCTTTGGGTTTATGACCAAAAGGTCATCTCCAACAATCTGCACTTGTACTCCACATTTAGCTGTCATTTTACCGTAGTGCTCCAAGTCATCCTGATCAAATGGATCCTCAATCGACACAATAGGATACTCAGATACAAACGACTTGTAAAGATATTTAAGTTGTTCTCCTGATATCTTTTCCGACCCATCGTTATTCTGCACATCAAGTCAATAAAAATATAAATAAATGATTTTTTTACCAACGTATGATATCTTTCTTTACCAACATATTGCCTTAATATGCATGGAACTAAAGAATGAACTTTACACAATGCTCTACTAACAATATTAATCTAGAGTCCACGCATATTAATTGATGATGAAGGTCTTATACTAACTACAAAAGTTTAAGAAACCAACCTCATCCTTAAAGTTCAGATCGTAGGTCTTGTCTGATCCATAGAACTCTGATGCAGCAACATCCATTCCAATAACAACCTTTAAGAAAAATATTATGAGTCCTATGTCATGACAAACTGCACAATAGATGAAGAGATCACATATAAGGAATAAACTACTTACTTTGCCAGTGTAACCAGCTTTCTCAATGGCAGTCTTGAGTAGCTCCAGACCTTCCTTGTTTTGCTGAAATATTTACAGGCCAGTACAAGGGAATAAACCGTTGAAATCAGTACAATAATAAAAAGGTACAACAACCTCAAACTCACTGAAAATTGAATGATTCGTGACCTGAATATTAGGAGCAAAGCCACCCTCATCACCAACATTAGTTGCATCCTGGCCATATTTCTTCTTGATCACAGACTGCAATATAACAAAATTGTCAGTTAAGTGGATACTGCAATAAATATATAATAACATTAACTTAAAATGCTCTTTGTCTAATTCTTTTCATGTAGATTTAATAACATATGTAAATAATCATATTAATATAACACATTTCAGAAATTCAACTAAGAAATTCAAAAATAAAAAATTACCTAAATAACAGCCATAACCACAACGAAGTGACAAAGGTCCTGTAAAAAAATTCAAAATAATTAGGGGATAACAAATACATCCAAGTAAATGACAACACCCAATTTAAGAAATTAGGGTTTTCATTTAAAAAATCCTAATTTAAGAAATTATGGTTTTGATTCAATTGAAGCTCATCAATTTCAATAGAGAAGACCCTAGAAATCGTAGAGGAGATATTCGTGTAGAGGCTGGAGGAGACAAGCATATTCTTACCAATTTCGACGAGCATAGGAGAGACAAGTAAAGAGAGGGAGAGAGAGAGAAATTCAATCGTGCAAGATTCAGATGGCCGAAGGTGAGTACGTAGAGCAGGTGGTCGTGGGTCGTGGTAAGTAGAGCAGTGAGTGGTGGTGGAGGTGAGAGAGATTCAGTCGTCGCCAGAGAGAGAGAGAGATCTGAGAGAGAGAGAGAGAGTGTGAGAGAGTAGTAGTTTTTAATTTTATTAGTTTTGTGATTTAATTTGTCTGAGGGAATAATTGTAGGCGGGGAGAATATTTGGTGAAAGGGGGGAATATTTGACTTAGGGGGAAAAATTTTAGTTAAGGGGGAAACAAACGAAGAAGAGCGCGCATTTCAATTTTTTAAGGATGAGTTTGGACATCGGTTTTAAAAAAAGTGATGTTTACGAAAAACAAAGACATCAGTTAAATATGGGGTGATGTTATTACATATTTTAACATCAGTGGCATTTACAACCGATGTCTAATGTGTGATGTCTATTGAACTTTTTCTTGTAGTGTATAATTCTGGGCAGATTATAGAGATAACGAATCATACCTATCAGGATCTTGACTTTCACGAACTCAACGGAGATCCTAGCTTTCACGATTTGTGTCTACCTCTCGGAAAACGCCTCTATGGTATCCACACGAGCACCTTCAAGGACGTCTCACGAACTTGACTGCGGAATGAACGTACTAGCCTCCTTCTTGATGATTCGAGTTATTTTTTTCTGCCTCTTTTGCTGCTACCTCCTCTAGGGTTTTTCTCAAAAACGTAATTACCTCTTAACCTATCATTGTCTATTTATAATAACTGATTCATAGGCCCATAACAGCATAACCCAACCCTTGTAGGTAGAGGATTAAATAATAAAACGAATTTCTATTTAATTAATAACTATGTCATACTTAATTATTATGGGTAGAAATACTCCTCTAATTCGAATTTATATTATCTCAATTAATTAAGTCATACTTAATTAATATAATAAAATTCAAATAATCATCATTTAATTTAAATTAACTATTCCTTTAAGTGATCCATGTGTGTGACCCTATAGACTATTATTTAATTGGCAATAATTTATTCTCCAATAAAATTATAAATAATGACACTACTAGAAAAAAGTCAATAGACATCAGTTCTGGACCGATGTAAAAAAGTTTCAAAACCGATGTCTAGGTGGGTGTTGTTAAAAGTCCATGTGTTTTACATCGGTTCTGGGCCGATGTAAAAAGGGACTTATTACATCGGTTATAAACCGATGTAAATACTTATCAACAACATCAATTTTCAAAACATAATCGATGTCTCAACCCCTATACTACATCGGTTTTTAACCGATGTAAAATAGCTCCCAAAAATTGCTATTTTAAACTGTATACTACATCGGTTTTTAACCGATGTAAAATAGCTCCCGAAAATTGCTATTTTAAACTGTATACTACATCGTTTTTTCAATAACAATGTGATGTGTTATATTTGCATAATTATGGTGCCCAAAAATTTACCAAAATCAGCATTGCACGTTCAAATAGACTTATATACCACCAAAGTTAGCAATACAAAACATTCACCCAAAAGCATAATTCATTAACAATCTACTACAATAACCAAAACCATCCACATTCACCAAAGTTACAACAAACTCCATATTCACAACTACATAAACTACCCCAACTACTAATATATTCTCAAGTTCACAATAACAAGGTGAATTATTGAACAAGGTGCTGAATTCATGTTGTTGTTTACACTCTGTATACCGTTATTGTTAGAAGCCAATTGCATTGCAGTAGCCTGGACAGAGTCCTCGTTGTTAGAGCTATGTGCAACTGTCTGCTGCTGTTGAAGTTGTTGTTCATGTTGCTGGGTATGAGCAAGATATCCTGGTGAAGTATATATACTGAGAGCTTGCGTTGAATTGCATCTGACAAGTCACAATATTACAAGAAAATCATCCAGACTTATTAATTCTGCACTAGAACAGAGCATATAAATGGTAGTCCAATTTATTTATACGGATACACTACTGTTAAAAGCAAGATTGTGCAAATCACGTGTCATATAATAAGTTATGCCGAGTTAAACTAAAGAGCCAATAATATCTAGTATTCATTGATCATTCTAGTGTACCTTGAACAGAAGGTATCGGTAGACAAACCATCCTGTATATCCAAGTCCTACCATGCATATAAATCTTCGGAAGCTAGTACACATCAACAATTAAGAGGATTACTTAGCAAAAAAGAAACAATTAAGAGAATTATAATCAAAGTAACCATAGAGAAAAAAACCTACCAAAGAATCAAATCTTACTAAAAGTAATCCCGTAACTTGACTGATGAAAACAGAAAAGAATTAGCATTGTTATAATAAAGCACTTACCAAAGGAATGGAGTTGATTGCGCTGACAAGTGCAGCAGATAGCCAAACCCTGTTCGACAATTTTATCCCTCTAACAAATTTTAAAAAGTTAGAGAAAAGATATAAACTATTTTAATGCTAATTTAGATTTTTAAAGTAATGCCCATAAAAATTAAGATAAACTGTTAAGGTAGATTAGAAATGTAAAAGTCTATAAAGCCGAAATCAAATAACATTTTAAGTTTTAATTAAAGAAGTATCCCACTATAGCAGGTATGCAATCAGGATTTGCTGGAGGCTGCAGCCACATCCAAAAGCATGTCACTGTTGGCTTTGTTTGCTTACCTTCAAAGTTTTCTTTGCTGGAAGCTTTACTTTAGGATCAAACCCTTGATTATCTGGACCATCCCTGAGTAAAAAATCAGGCCTTTTGACGTAGCCACACCCTCCATTGGCTCTGAACATCCCATGCATCAACCTGATGTTTTTACCATATCCCTGCAATAATATTTATGACAAACCGAAACATCGGCATGAAATACCATGTAACAAAGCACTAGAATAAACAAAAGCAATATAGAAGCACAAAGCTAATTTTGTCTATTTCTGAAGCTTTAAGGTCATACATGAATTTCTCGAAGTAAACACAAAAATTTACTGACCTAGTACAAATGTTGAGCAAAACATGTATCTTCGGATTACAATAAGAACAGAAAAAACAAACCTGCATATTGAATGCAACCATCTTTTATTGAAATTCTGAATGCCAGCACAGACAAATCATCACATCTTCTGCAAGTTATGTACCATACAGAATCAACTTCCAAAAAATAGACACTCGAAAGTTTATACTAGTAGCTTAACAATCATTCTAGCATCAATTTTTGCTTCAGATCAGAAAGAAAAGAAGACCCCTGGTGCTTTGTCTACAAAAACATAGACGACAGCACATTTGTAAGGTTTAAGACAGAGTTAAGAAAATTAAATAAGGTGGAATGTTCTATTTTCGTAAACAAGTGGAACAAATGAAAATCACTATTGTACTAAAGCACCAACCTTTTGCATCTGAGAACCATCACAAATAAATAAGCATAATAATCCTTTTTTCTGATAATAAACACAAGCATATGTGTGTATCTGGGCGTGTATAGGAAAATCATAGCATAACTTGCTTAAGTACCAACCTTCCTCGCATCAAAGATTTCTGAATGATACTAAAGGCTTCTGGTGGCAAGATTTCCGAATGATACTAAAGGCTTCTGGTGGCAACATGGAAGCCACCTACAACACAAAAAATGAAATCATATAGTTTTAAAACACTAGAATCCACTAGCAGTCAAGGAACACTACATAGTAAAACAAATACAAAAGTAAACAATTCAACCCATTAATTAATTTCTCTCAATTTCTCTAAGTTCTTAATCAAAAAACTGAAAACGAACAAAATTAAGCCTCCTCATAGATACAGGCTATGAAAACTCATATATCCAGATAGAAAGA
Organism: Kitagawia praeruptora; assembly: GCA_037693485.1. NCBI lineage: Eukaryota > Viridiplantae > Streptophyta > Magnoliopsida > Apiales > Apiaceae > Kitagawia > Kitagawia praeruptora. Next base: position 134,847,341 of record CM075351.1, on the reverse strand, counting down.
AAAAAGACTCTCTCTCTCTCTGTGCGTGTGTCTCTCTCTCCCTCTCTGCCCTCCCTCTTGAAAACCACACCTAGAGGGGGGTGAATAGGTGTATTATGGCTGATACTGGTTAACTATTAGCCGTTTTAAAATTTCCGAGAAACGGCTTGCTGATATGACGAAACCGATTAATAACCGCAGGCTGATATGTTCTAACAGTTTAATAACAGCAGGCTGAATTAAATGGTAATGCAGTGCAGAATGAATTGTGCAGAAAAATGAAATGAACACAAGATCTTTTAGCCAGGTTCGACCCCTAATCCCCTATGGTCTACGTCCTGGTCCCTTACCAACTTGGTAAGAAAATATATTATTGATCACTATAAACCGATTACAAGATCAAACAATATATCTCCCTTTTACACCCAGCTGCTTACAATCTGGCTTGCTGAATTGCTGTGTTGAACTAACTCTCTAAGCAATACTTCCCAAGTATCCTTCTCTAGTCTAGTTCTACCCACCCAAAACCTTTAGACAAACTTGTACAGCAACTAAACTTTACAACTTGAACAATACAAAGTTTTTATAAATACAACTCAACCTATTGAACCCTCTGAAAATATAAATTCGAATGTGTATGAGAGTTTGAGAGGTTTAAAAGATTTAGCAAAGAGGCTCAAAGTTGTGTGTGAATATGTTCTTGATTTTTTGCACTTGGATTGTTATGTTGAACTGAGTAAGAACAACATATATATATATATGTAAACAAGAATGATTGAATTTCAACCTTCAAGAGGCTCCTATTTTTAGGAGTACATACTCCCCCTCAACACGTGCATCCTTGATTTAACATCATGATATTCAATTAAGCACATAAGGATTTATATGAAATAAAAACCCAAACACATAACATCCTTAAGAGTTAACCTCCTAAAATATCTCCCCCTTAATCATTAAAAAGGGTAATCACGTAGCATATTCAAAATAAGCATGGATTATGAAGTCCCACATAATGCACGAGTACACATTTACTCGATCAATTGCATGCGAAAGAATTAACAATATGTATGCATGCACACGTAAATATTAACTTGCATGCAAGTGAATTACACATAAAAATCATTATTGGCATCTATAGAGGAATAGCAAATTAATTTAGCATGCAAATAATACTAAAAAGTAAGCTAAAGTACCAAACTTTTGCACTTAGCTTGCTGTTTCTAGGGACCTTTTGTTGCACAAACACTCAACATTTTGGCACCCATACTTGCTTGATTCCTGTATGGTTAGTTGCTAGCACATAGATAGAATTTAAATCAGATTTCTTTACTCATTTTTGTACCACTTTTGGTGCTGAAATCTTTGTTCTTTGTGTGCTGCCAAAATCATTCTGGTAAGCTGTTTTCTTCCTTCTGTTAGCCTGATAATGGTAGGCTGTTTTCTTATTTCGGTAGGCTGATTCTGTTTGAGTTGTGCAGTGCTTTGCGAGATGTCCCTTCTTTTGACATTTGTTACATATCTTCCAGGGCATTGCATAATCATAAGGGATTCCTTGCGTTCCATCATATTGGAGAGCATTTTCCTTTGAGGTTGATGCTAATCCAACACCTTCTTTTTCTATTGGAATGACAGCTTTCTTCATCATTGATTTGAGAGTTTCTTCACCTTGAACAAACTTCCCCATTCCTTTATGAAGTCTCTTTATCTCATCCTCGAGTTCTTTGATTTTCTCAGCTGTAGAATATCTTCCTATGGAGCTTTTGTTTCTTCTTTCAACTTGCTGATTTGAGTATATTTGAATCCTATTTCTTCATTCAGCTTGCTGATTTGAATATCTCTTGTTCCCAACTCTCCATTCAGCTTGTTGATTTGAGTATCTCCGACTTCTATATCAGCTTTCAGCTCGTTGTTTTCTTTTTCCAGTGACAAATACTCTTCCATTGGAACATTTTTCTCCTTAGATTCATCATCTGAAGCTTCACTTGCAACTTGATCATTTGATGAGGATTCATCAAGTTTGAACACTTCAAGGCATATATCTCTAGCCTTAATATCCGATCTTAGCTTGTTGAGTTCACTTACCAGCGTATTGTTCCTATTTTGTGTGAGCTTGTTGATGTGTTGTAGTTGAGAAATTTCAGCTTGAAGTGCACAAAACTCATCCATTGAAACAACCCTCTTTTCCTGCAATGTTAGTTGTTCCAAACTAGTATTTTCAAATGTTTCATTGGAATAAAAAGAGTTTACCTCACTAGCATCTGATTCCGAATTTGAAACATCACTTTCAAGCAATACTTCGTCCGTGTTGTGTTGAAGTCTCTCACCATTAACCCCTACAAGTTCTAAATGAGCCAAGTCTATATTTGATTCGGCATTGGATGTTGTCTCATCATCGCTCCATGATATGAAAGCCCTGGAATTTTTCTTTTCCTTCCCAGAAATAGCAAGCTGTTTCTTTTTGAGCTTAAAGCAATCCGTTCTAAAATGTCCTTGCTTGCCACATTCATAGCAATTTATTTCTTTTAAATCTCTTGAGTATCTTTTGGGTTTGGAGGATTTTTCCTTATCATCCTTTATCATTTTCTTCTTGTGCATGAGCCTTTTGATCTTTCTAGAAATTTCAGCGATGTCTTCATCAGATTCTAATTCTAACTCTGCTTCATATTCTAGCTTGCTGTTTTTCGAATAAAGTGCTAAATTCTTTATCTTTGCAACTGGAACTTGAGAGGATCTGGTTTCGCTAGCATTAATTTTTGCTTCAAAGTGTTCAAGTTCAGCGAATACAGCCAAGGTATCTATAATGTCGATTAGAGGAGACGATTCCAAAGCCGTCACTTTAGGTGAAAAAGTCCATGGTACTGCACTCAAGATTTCATGTTTATTTCGGCTTGAGGTATTGTTTTCCCAAGTAGTTTGAGACCATTCATAGTTTTTTGAAATCTTACTTGACTTTCCCTGATAGTCTCATCTTCCTTGACAATGAAACTTCCAAATTCATTCATCAACGTACTGAGTTTAACCTTCTTAAGAGATTTTGAACCTTCATGATATAGTTCCAATGTGCCCCACATCTCTTTGGGAGATTTACATGAGGAGACCTTATCACTTTCACTTGCGGAGAGACCAGTCATGATAGTATTCATTGCCCTGGTATTGTAGCTTTCTTTGATCAATTCAGCATCAGTAAGATCATCAATATCTTTCAGCTTGCTGTCTTTGTCAAGAAATATATAAGGACCTTTGTTGACAACTCTCCATTCTAGTGGTTCCTTTGACAGGTGCATCTTCATACGCTCTTTCCACCAATTATAGTTTTCAGAACCAAGAAGCAAAGGAGCACGAAGATTAGATGAACCAAGAGGGTAATATTCAGCCATATTGATCGATACTTTTCCTGTTACAGAAAGATTAATATACCAAAGCTCTGATACCAATTGAAAACCACACCTAGAGGGGGGTGAATAGGTGTATTATGGCTGATACTGGTTAACTATTAGCCGTTTTAAAATTTCCCAGAAACGGCTTGCTGATATGAGGAAACCGATTAATAACAGCAGGCTGATATGTTCTAACATTTTAATAACAGCATGCTGAATTAAATGGTAATGCAATGCAGAATGAATTGTGCAGAAAAATGAAATGAACACAATATCTTTTAGCCAGGTTCGACCCCTAATCCCCTATGGTCTACATCCTGGTCCCTTACCAACTTGGTAAAAGAATATATTATTGATCACTATAAACCGATTACAAGATCAAACAATATATCTCCTTTTTACACCCAGCTGCTTACAATCTGGCTTGCTGAATTGCTGTGTTGAACTAACTCTCTAAGCAATACTTCCCAAGTATCCTTCTCTAGTCTAGTTCTACCCACCCAAAACCTTTAGCCAAACTTGTACAGCAACTAAACTTTACAACTTGAACAATACAAAGTTTTTATAAATACAACTCAACCTATTGAACCCTCTGAAAATAAAAATTCGAATGTGTATGAGGGTTTGAGAGGTTTAAAAGATTTAGCAAAGAGGCTCAAAGTTGTGTGTGAATATGTTCTTGTTTTTTTGCACTTGGATTGTTATGTTGAACTGGGTAAGAACAACATATATATATATATATATATATAAACAAGAACGATTGAATTTCAACCTTTAAGAGGCTCCTGCTGATTTTCTAATATTAAAGATGGAGCGTTATGAATGGAGAAGTGGAAGAGCCATGGAGGAGCTGTTCTTCATAGTCAAGAGGAGCGTGTATAGTTGAAAATGATGGTGAAGACAAAATAATAGATAATGTGTTTGTATGGGTATAGTCAAATAAGTTAGGCATGTGCTTTACTTATTTTCAAGTAGAAGGAATATATTGTCTCCCACATGCTTGAGTTGAGAATATTTAAGTGTATGATGGATTTGTATAATTCAGAGGGTCCCATACAATATTCCTAAGTATATATCTCAGATGGCTCCTTGAAAAACGAATGTCTTCATGAATTCTGATATTTCGGTCGCCCAGAATCAGCATGCTGATTTTGTATTGAATGCATGTTCAGCTTGCTGAAATATATCTGATAGTCCATAACAGCTTGTTGAAATATAACTGTTAGTCTGACTGAAATAAACATGTAATACTTAAAACATCTTGCTGAACAGGACAATTTCTCTCCTGGAAATTTCACTAACAACAAGTAATATCAACCATTATACCAACATAAAAGATTTCGCATAATCATTAAGATCAAAAATTTTAGTAGCACTAATATCATCCAAAATATATGTAATCACATTGTTATCAAAATCAAAAGCATGTTAGATAATAAATATCATGCCAAAATATATGTGAACATATTATCATCAAAATCAATAGCATGTTAGTAGACTAAATAACATTCCAAAATATATGTAATCGTAGAATCATCAAAATCAAATAGGCCAACACCTCTTTCTCCCACTCTCCCTTCCTCTCTCTCTCTCTCAGACACACATACAAACACTCGTTATACACTAATACAGTTTCTACAACATTAAATCTGATGAATCACTTACTTTAGAGATGACCCAAGCTTAAGAATCAACAAAAATCAAGCTAAAAAAACTTAAATTAAAAACCAAAATTTGAATTTTCAAACAAAAATGAGAAAAATACTTACTAATTTGAGCGAATTATTCGAAATAGATAAGGGTTTTGAGCGGATTTGAGCCTCCACTGTAACCAGTTAACAGAAATCGAAAGATAAGGGTTCGACCTAATTGGGTTTTGAAATCAAGGGTTTGAGAGTGGTTGAGACATCAGTTTTAACTGCAATTGATGTCTAAAAACTACTTCAACATCGGTTCTAGTAAAACTGATGTAAAACAATTCTTTAACATCGGTCACCAATGCAAATGATGTTAAAGGGGTGATGTCTATTGACTGTTTTCTTGTAGTGTGAGCGGTATCTAGTAATACATCATTGCTACCCAATTAAATAATAATTAAATCGTGATTCGATAAAACCTTTCATGATTAATGTTTCCGTGTAATATAATCCCTTTAACCATACATGTTATAGATTAAACTCGAGGCATTTATTTAGACCATGAGTAGACTACAAGAAAATAACCATACATGTTATAGTCTACTCACTGTGGGTCTGTCCAGTACCATGTACTCCTACATATACCTATGTATTGACTTTAGTATCTCCATACTCATAACCAATGAGATGTGGTTATCTGTCAAACAACATACTAGTCTATATATGTATTATTATTGTCCTATATAATAATACTCGACTAGGGACCTTTAAGAATATGATATATTATATAATCTCAAGTTCAAGTCATGTACTTAAACTATACAATATGTATCATGATTCTAAGGACATTTATTATGCTAACAAATATATCGTAGTAATTAAAGTCATAATAAATACGTTTATTAAATGATCAAATGACATAAAGGTTTATTAAAAGAAACAATGTATTGCCTCTAGGGCACCTACACTAACAAAATCTTGTTTCAGTCGCTTGGTTATGATTGCAAGAGTTTTATTCCTATTGGGTATAAAAGTGATCACAATTTGGTGTTTGAACTTGATATATGGCCTTTAGATTTCCTTCAATTGATCGATCTAGTTCTGTGGATATCAAATGCGTTAAGTACCAATTATGTAGCTATAGTTCCATCTATTACAGACCAATGCAAGCACCTGATTGAGTTTAGTGGGCTGGAAATAACTTTCGTGAACAAACTTTGGTTGTGTGAGGGTTGTTTTGTGTAATGAGAGCCAGAACCAGTGGAACCAGGAGTATTAGGATAAAGTACAACATGGACGAGAAGCTGGACAAGAGAAACCTAACTCTCGAAGAGGAGGGTTATTTCAGCGGAGGAAGGCAAGAGATTGATGTGAGCCTGTTGAATGTAGGCATGAATTTAGCAGAAGAGGTAAAAAGGTTTAGTGGTTAATAGCCCTCATGTTATTTGTAGGATGGTGGTGAAAAATTCCAGGAAAAGTACATGCATAGAATATGTTGCGATGCATCACAGGGGTGGTAATACTGAAGGTAATGGGGCAGGAGGCTCTGGAATCAAAATGTTGTAGGTGATGCAGGTGATCCAGATGCTTCTGGAGCTGTTGGAATGCCGAAACAGTGAATCGTCAAGGGAGACACAACGTGCCAGCACATGTTTTGATGACCTTACGGACCAAATGTGGATAATCCAGAAAATGTTGCTGCTTATGTTGCTGAAGTTGATACTGCTGGGAGATAGAAGCTGCTAATGGTTAAGACGCCGGATAACTAGTTGTTTTATTTGTTACTTTGATGTTTAGGGATTTATCCCAGTGAACTTGATTTGTATTAGACATAGAGTCGAAACATGTCATGTGTTTCGTTTTCTTTATATAAAAAAAATTAGATGCGTTACCAAAAAAAAAAAAGTAAACACGATAATGCCTTTAATCTATTTACATATTTTACGAATCAAATCGAACCAAATATATTGGTTTATTCTACTCATAATAAGGATAAGGTCTGAGAAAGGTAAAATATATGCAAATCTCATGTTCTGAAAATTTAGGAAGATTTTTTTGTAAAACAAAAATACAACTCATACATGCACATAAATCTCGGATCAAAATTTGGACACGATGAAAATAAAATTATCCAATATCTGAAAAAAGAATGTTCGATTCTATCTAGATCCTTTTACACCCTTACTTAGAACCCAAGAATTTTAAAAAAAAAAATTAATATTAACGATTGTTAGATCGTTTTCTAATTTGAAGCTCGTCTTTGATAACATTTGGGTCATCCATGTGACACCCCCCAAATCCGGGGTCAGAAGATTTGGTTGTCACGCAAAAATCCTCAAAATAAAACATCTGATTAATAATAATCATCCATTTGTGATTGTCCAACACTGGAAATATAACATCTGTGACCCCAAACATACCAAGATCTTTTAAGGTTATAGGGCTAGAAACAAGAATCCAAATTCCATTAGATAAAAAGCATTTATTCTCAACATTCTTTTTTGATCAAATCTTAAACCACTGGTGTAACTTCGATAAGAAGTACGCCAGGCCAACTAGACTATACATAATAATAATAAATAATATAACTCCAATATATAAAATAGATCTTACTCTAAATCCAGACATCCTGAGCCAAGTCATCTTCGGAATAGCATCCCGCTTCTTCTCTTTCTGAACTGTGCGGATACGTCTTGCCAAACTACCTTACTGAAATGTTAGAATTTACAACAGCAAGTATGAGCGAAAGAAATGCTCAGCAAGCGTATAAAAATTTTGATATTAAACCAGGATTAGTGGGGCATAAAAATCAAGTGAAATGTAAAACAGTTTATAGAGAAACTGAATCAACAACTGTGATATAATTCAAATCATAACTGAAATCATTTGGCATGTCATAAAAATGAATCATCTGCCAATTCACAATATATAATAGCCATTCGGGCGATATGGATTGGATATATATAACTGAAACACAAAACACCATTGCCCCCTGATCAGGTTCTAAGGCAATGGGACCCTCTATACTCCACCGGTATTCTTTTTTTTCCGTGTGTGTATAGTCCGGATTTCTGGGGTACCCAAAATAGGCAAGTAATGTTAGCCTATAGGAAGATGGTATGGTTACCATATCCTCCTTAAATAATGCTGGACCATGACAGCAACCATGGCCTCCTACGCTTAACATATTGCTGGACCATGACATCAACCATGGCCTCCTACGCTTTATCAGTTTCCAATAAATATTGCTGGACCATGACAGCAACCATGGCCTCCTACGCTTTACCATTTTCCAATCCAATAGAGCAATTTCCGAATTCAACAGGAAATGCTTAGTTTCACATACAGTTCACATCCCTATTATTTACTACGATAATAAGGACATGAAGAGTTTATTTTCAACAATTCCCCACATCAAGGGTACCAATATCAAGCAACTGAGTTCGCACAAAAATATTAAGAATCACAAATAGCTCTGAATAATAGCTATTCGTCATGATATGAATCAATGAAATATAAAATAAACAGTGTTTAGGATGAAAAAGAAAATACTTGCCTCTGGTCCTTAGCTATTGCGTAACACCAAAGTAATACAACTATCTTCTTCTATCTCACGTCATCATATCCTCTGTTTATCATTCGCTGATTTGACGCTCTTGCGATTGCCACGAGTCTGATCCGTTGACATCGAGCCTGCGCGTCTACTTCAATATCTCTGTCCGAAGAAAATAATTGGAAATGTCCCCTTTGAACATAGACGTTTTCCCGGTGTTAAAACACCTCGCAAGTAAACCATCAATTCCACAAACAATACTTTCATCTCCAACATTCTTTATTACAATCCACAAACAATACTGCCTCCATCTCCAACCTTCTTCATAATCCACAAATAATATTTCATCCACCTCCAACTTCCTTTATTAAACATTTAATTATCTCCGCTGACAAACCTAAGTCAATATTCAACAATTAATTCTTGAAAGATTTATTCTAATTCTCGATAAAGAAATAGAAATATAAATATAACACTTAACCCTCGAAATAAACACTTCGTCCTAAAAATAAATATAAATCTGACAATCCTAGTCAGTAATTCAAAGAAAACATCGACTACTCTTAGTGACATCTTATAACATAAGTCATATAAACAATTAATCACCAATTAAATATATATCGGGCAAAACTCGAATTATATCATAACCCTCGATACTTAATACCTTAATAACTCACATTGCACGTAAAGAGACTCAATAAGTAAATCACAAAATCACATAGCACGTTGATCAGATCATAAAAAGATTTTATCCAATATTTTTAAAACAGAAAACGGGTGTCAAAACCCTAATTATCAAATATAACCGACTCAATAAAAAGGTTTGGTAAAAAGTCGACCAAAATTTAAAAGTTGAATTTTAACTTAAAACTATTTTTATAAGAACCGGGTCATTTTTCTAATTCCAGAAATACTTTTCTCGTTGAAAACGGACAAACGGTTTAATTAATACGCAATTAATAAGAATAATTAAATTAATTGAATATTCAAATTAATTATTTATTAATCAACTCAACCGATAGATAATCCTCAAATCAAATACATATATACTTGTCACGTAACCAATCAACACATAGCGCGGATACGACTCACCATTAAAAGAGCACTCAAAATATTTTTAGAATATTTTAAAAAAATATTTTTAAAGCACTAAAAGAATTTTAAAAGATTTAATTAACCATTTTTGAATCAAACAGGATCGCTAATAAACCCTCCGGGTAATTATTGAATCCCCAAAATATTTTTATAATTATCTAATCCGGGTTTATAAATAATTTTAGAATTTTAAAACTATTTTTACCGTTCCCGGATTATTTTTAGGATTTTAAAACAATTTTATTACATTTTAAACAAATAAAACAAATAAAGAAATAAATATTAAAGGTAAAATAATATTTAGAAAATAAATAAATCATTTTATTTTCCAAAATAATTAAATCTGATTATTTTCAATTATATTTAAATAATATTTAATTAATTAAATTAATTGATTAATATTAATTAACCAATCAATTTAAATTAATTAAGATATTAGCTAAATAAATTTAAAATAATCAAATAAAATAGATTTTCGAATAAAAATAATTTATTAAAAATTTAAAAGTATTTTTCGAAATTAAAAATATTTTTTCGAAATTTAAAAATAATTTTTCGAATTTCTGAAAATAAAATTCGAATTTATAATAAATTTTTGAAAATAATTTTTCAAAATCATTTTTCAGAATTTGATTTTCAGATTTTAAAGATCAAACGTCACTGTTCATCACCATCTCCACATATTCATCACCAAGAATGCTTCAAGAACACCACCTCCAACAATGGAGGTTTACAAGATTTCCGGCGACCGGAATTTTTTCCGGCGAGCACAAACCGGAATCCAACAGCCACTTTATACACATCCATAACTCATAAATCTCCCGATCTATCCATCTGTAAGAACCGATTTAGCAACAGATTCCCAGAACTCATTTTCCGGCCAAATCTTAAAATTTTCCGATGAACATTCATATTTCAAGAATAAGAATTAAACCACGATTTCTCTATGTTATTGAACTCAAAATCTAACATATAATATACCAAATCGAATGGCAAGAGCTACTCTACAACATGGAATCATCAAATCAACCAAATAATCACGTTTGAAAAAAATCATAATTTTAATAATCAAAAATTCGAAATAATTCAATTTTTCCAGAAATTTTGAAGATACCTGCACCGATTCTAATGATTCGTATGCGTAGTACGTGTCACAAGCTTCGATTCGGATATTTACAAGTCGAAAACGGACTCCGGTAACGTACTCAAATCTTCGTTTGATTGTCAAGAACTTCAAGAAAAATTCAAGAGAATTTTCCAGAAAATAAAATCAAAAATCTGATTTTTGATTAATTTTAACAATTAAAAATAAAATTCTGCTATTTATATAAATCTGAAAATTAATACCCCAAAAATATTTTTAACCCCTAATTAAAATTATTAAGCCCTAAAAATAATTTTTATGGGATAAAAATGTAAAAATTTTATTTTTAAACAAATATAATATATATGCCAAAATTTCCCAAAAATTATGAATATTACAAAAATTACAACATAATGCATTTTCAGATATCCCACTATTATATAAAAATAATTTTATGAAAAACAGGGCCTCGAATTCGATACAGGGGCTGGATCCGGAAATTAAAATGCGAAATAATTGTATTATAAAAATATAAAAATTACAGAAAAATAGAATAAAATATTCTATGATACACAGAAGTCACATAACACGTATGAGATAATTTTCCTATTTTATAAAAATCATAACGCGTTTAAATGCATTAAAAATAAACTAACACACATTAAAATCAACTAAAAATATATTTTAATATAATAAATTACACGTAATTTTTCGGGTCGTTACATTCTTCCCCCCTTATAAGGATTCCGTCCTCGGAATCAGCTAAGGCAACTAGTAGGGTTCCTTAACTCCTTCATCATCAACACTTGCTTTACAAAACTGGGGATAGTGTTCCTCCGTAACAACTTCTCCAAAATCTCAATTTAATTAAAGGGTCTCTGTCTGACACAGTTATCACGGGAGTCTTACAACCCATCGTTATTCGTTTCAAATACGGCTCGACCCACTTTCCATTATCATATATAATATCCTTGAGAGAGAGAGAGAGAGAGAGAGAGAGTGAACTGATTCCATTGATATGTCACTGATATTCTAATCATTTTAGGACTCGCTCTTGCTCTTGACGATTCCGTTGCGAATCTAATTTCTATCTGCGAATTTCGTTTATCCTGACCTGATTGGCATACCCTTGAAATTCAATAGAGATAACAAGAATCATGAAATTTTGAAGAAAAAGGATTCCATATCATAGCAAATGTTCCACAATTGTGGTTATGAATAAAGCAACTTGATTTGAAATGAAAGAATAACCGAGAGATCAATATGATCACATGAACCCGACGTTGTGTGTCTTAGCTCCGACATTTACAATTAAAGGTGATCAGCCTTCTTGTAATACACAACACACCAGTGATGGCGTCCCATCCAACTTCTATCACACAGACAGATATACCTGGTGTCCCCTATAAATAGGGTTGTTCGTCTCAGTAGGATTAGAGAAATATGAAAGGAATTCCAAATTTGTTATTTTCCGAAAAGAAGAACCAGGAAGAAAGTACCGAACAAGTGGTACTATATTGCAAATAAAGTTATTAACCATTGGAGAAAACAAAAGTTGAAAGTCTCCGAAATTTGAAAGTAGGTTTCATAATACCCTTTGAAACAATTGAAATCCAAAATGGGGTTAAACACAAGTGTCAAAATGTCAGGGTTTAGAAGAGCAAATATATCTTTTAAAGAATGCCTCTTTAAGAGGGATATCAAAATAATTCATAAAAAGGAAAGGTATTGCCAAGGTCTCTACTTATGCCTTCTTTGCCAATTCCTTCGATAGCTCGTCATTCGAATTTAAGCTTCTTCCGTTCCACGTTTTAAGAATATCGATATCGTATGTCATCGTCAACTCGTAATAATCTCTGAAGATTCCACAGTAGACATCTCCATTAGCAAGGCGGTCAATCCAGTTCAGCACAACTATCTTAAACGAGTACTCCAATCTTAACTTACTAATTGGTACTATATCCAATAGTCCAACACGAACTCTACATGAGCTCTGACGTTCCTTACTTAGCTATACACACTCCTACACACTCTCGTTTCTAGTTTACTATAACCCTGCTCTGATACCAACTGTGACACCCCCCAAATCCGGGGTCAGAAGATTTGGTTGTCACGCAAAAATCCTCAAAATAAAACATCTGATTAATAATAATCATCCATTTGTGATTGTCCAACACTGGAAATATAACATCTGTGACCCCAAACATACCAAGATCTTTTAAGGTTATAGGGCTAGAAACAAGAATCCAAATTCCATTAGATAAAAAGCATTTATTCTCAACATTCTTTTTTGATCAAATCTTAAACCACTGGTGTAACTTCGATAAGAAGTACGCCAGGCCAACTAGACTATACATAATAATAATAAATAATATAACTCCAATATATAAAATAGATCTTACTCTAAATCCAGACATCCTGAGCCAAGTCATCTTCGGAATAGCATCCCGCTTCTTCTCTTTCTGAACTGTGCGGATACGTCTTGCCAAACTACCTTACTGAAATGTTAGAATTTACAACAGCAAGTATGAGCGAAAGAAATGCTCAGCAAGCGTATAAAAATTTTGATATTAAACCAGGATTAGTGGGGCATAAAAATCAAGTGAAATGTAAAACAGTTTATAGAGAAACTGAATCAACAACTGTGATATAATTCAAATCATAACTGAAATCATTTGGCATGTCATAAAAATGAATCATCTGCCAATTCACAATATATAATAGCCATTCGGGCGATATGGATTGGATATATATAACTGAAACACAAAACACCATTGCCCCCTGATCAGGTTCTAAGGCAATGGGACCCTCTATACTCCACCGGTATTCTTTTTTTTCCGTGTGTGTATAGTCCGGATTTCTGGGGTACCCAAAATAGGCAAGTAATGTTAGCCTATAGGAAGATGGTATGGTTACCATATCCTCCTTAAATAATGCTGGACCATGACAGCAACCATGGCCTCCTACGCTTAACATATTGCTGGACCATGACATCAACCATGGCCTCCTACGCTTTATCAGTTTCCAATAAATATTGCTGGACCATGACAGCAACCATGGCCTCCTACGCTTTACCATTTTCCAATCCAATAGAGCAATTTCCGAATTCAACAGGAAATGCTTAGTTTCACATACAGTTCACATCCCTATTATTTACTACGATAATAAGGACATGAAGAGTTTATTTTCAACAATTCCCCACATCAAGGGTACCAATATCAAGCAACTGAGTTCGCACAAAAATATTAAGAATCACAAATAGCTCTGAATAATAGCTATTCGTCATGATATGAATCAATGAAATATAAAATAAACAGTGTTTAGGATGAAAAAGAAAATACTTGCCTCTGGTCCTTAGCTATTGCGTAACACCAAAGTAATACAACTATCTTCTTCTATCTCACGTCATCATATCCTCTGTTTATCATTCGCTGATTTGACGCTCTTGCGATTGCCACGAGTCTGATCCGTTGACATCGAGCCTGCGCGTCTACTTCAATATCTCTGTCCGAAGAAAATAATTGGAAATGTCCCCTTTGAACATAGACGTTTTCCCGGTGTTAAAACACCTCGCAAGTAAACCATCAATTCCACAAACAATACTTTCATCTCCAACATTCTTTATTACAATCCACAAACAATACTGCCTCCATCTCCAACCTTCTTCATAATCCACAAATAATATTTCATCCACCTCCAACTTCCTTTATTAAACATTTAATTATCTCCGCTGACAAACCTAAGTCAATATTCAACAATTAATTCTTGAAAGATTTATTCTAATTCTCGATAAAGAAATAGAAATATAAATATAACACTTAACCCTCGAAATAAACACTTCGTCCTAAAAATAAATATAAATCTGACAATCCTAGTCAGTAATTCAAAGAAAACATCGACTACTCTTAGTGACATCTTATAACATAAGTCATATAAACAATTAATCACCAATTAAATATATATCGGGCAAAACTCGAATTATATCATAACCCTCGATACTTAATACCTTAATAACTCACATTGCACGTAAAGAGACTCAATAAGTAAATCACAAAATCACATAGCACGTTGATCAGATCATAAAAAGATTTTATCCAATATTTTTAAAACAGAAAACGGGTGTCAAAACCCTAATTATCAAATATAACCGACTCAATAAAAAGGTTTGGTAAAAAGTCGACCAAAATTTAAAAGTTGAATTTTAACTTAAAACTATTTTTATAAGAACCGGGTCATTTTTCTAATTCCAGAAATACTTTTCTCGTTGAAAACGGACAAACGGTTTAATTAATACGCAATTAATAAGAATAATTAAATTAATTGAATATTCAAATTAATTATTTATTAATCAACTCAACCGATAGATAATCCTCAAATCAAATACATATATACTTGTCACGTAACCAATCAACACATAGCGCGGATACGACTCACCATTAAAAGAGCACTCAAAATATTTTTAGAATATTTTAAAAAAATATTTTTAAAGCACTAAAAGAATTTTAAAAGATTTAATTAACCATTTTTGAATCAAACAGGATCGCTAATAAACCCTCCGGGTAATTATTGAATCCCCAAAATATTTTTATAATTATCTAATCCGGGTTTATAAATAATTTTAGAATTTTAAAACTATTTTTACCGTTCCCGGATTATTTTTAGGATTTTAAAACAATTTTATTACATTTTAAACAAATAAAACAAATAAAGAAATAAATATTAAAGGTAAAATAATATTTAGAAAATAAATAAATCATTTTATTTTCCAAAATAATTAAATCTGATTATTTTCAATTATATTTAAATAATATTTAATTAATTAAATTAATTGATTAATATTAATTAACCAATCAATTTAAATTAATTAAGATATTAGCTAAATAAATTTAAAATAATCAAATAAAATAGATTTTCGAATAAAAATAATTTATTAAAAATTTAAAAGTATTTTTCGAAATTAAAAATATTTTTTCGAAATTTAAAAATAATTTTTCGAATTTCTGAAAATAAAATTCGAATTTATAATAAATTTTTGAAAATAATTTTTCAAAATCATTTTTCAGAATTTGATTTTCAGATTTTAAAGATCAAACGTCACTGTTCATCACCATCTCCACATATTCATCACCAAGAATGCTTCAAGAACACCACCTCCAACAATGGAGGTTTACAAGATTTCCGGCGACCGGAATTTTTTCCGGCGAGCACAAACCGGAATCCAACAGCCACTTTATACACATCCATAACTCATAAATCTCCCGATCTATCCATCTGTAAGAACCGATTTAGCAACAGATTCCCAGAACTCATTTTCCGGCCAAATCTTAAAATTTTCCGATGAACATTCATATTTCAAGAATAAGAATTAAACCACGATTTCTCTATGTTATTGAACTCAAAATCTAACATATAATATACCAAATCGAATGGCAAGAGCTACTCTACAACATGGAATCATCAAATCAACCAAATAATCACGTTTGAAAAAAATCATAATTTTAATAATCAAAAATTCGAAATAATTCAATTTTTCCAGAAATTTTGAAGATACCTGCACCGATTCTAATGATTCGTATGCGTAGTACGTGTCACAAGCTTCGATTCGGATATTTACAAGTCGAAAACGGACTCCGGTAACGTACTCAAATCTTCGTTTGATTGTCAAGAACTTCAAGAAAAATTCAAGAGAATTTTCCAGAAAATAAAATCAAAAATCTGATTTTTGATTAATTTTAACAATTAAAAATAAAATTCTGCTATTTATATAAATCTGAAAATTAATACCCCAAAAATATTTTTAACCCCTAATTAAAATTATTAAGCCCTAAAAATAATTTTTATGGGATAAAAATGTAAAAATTTTATTTTTAAACAAATATAATATATATGCAAAAATTTCCCAAAAATTATGAATATTACAAAAATTACAACATAATGCATTTTCAGATATCCCACTATTATATAAAAATAATTTTATGAAAAACAGGGCCTCGAATTCGATACAGGGGCTGGATCCGGAAATTAAAATGCGAAATAATTGTATTATAAAAATATAAAAATTACAGAAAAATAGAATAAAATATTCTATGATACACAGAAGTCACATAACACGTATGAGATAATTTTCCTATTTTATAAAAATCATAACGCGTTTAAATGCATTAAAAATAAACTAACACACATTAAAATCAACTAAAAATATATTTTAATATAATAAATTACACGTAATTTTTCGGGTCGTTACAATCCATGATCCATTCGCGTGGTCCATGTATCTGTATAGCAAAACAACTTTAATTTTTTGAGCATGTTGCCTGAATGCCTGTTGGTCTTAAAATGAATTATAAATTGTATTACAGATTTACAATATATGTCATCAGAACAGTTTAGAACTCGATAATAGTCAAGACTTTCTTTTTTTTTGACGAGGACAATAGTCAAGACGAGTCCCCCAATCTGCAAGGAATTGTGCCGGAAAAAGAGCAACTCCAAAAAACCGGCTTAATTTGTTTGTGAAGATATTAATAATTTAATCACCTCTTAAATATCTATATTGGATAATAAAATTAGAACGAATAACTGCGTACATGACATGAATAATACATTACGAAATTTCATATTACATTTAAATTAAGTACACAGACATAAAATTACACAAATACATGATTTATATTTAATATTGTATTTGCTTTATCCTTTGATGCACCACACAAACACACAAAATATTTTTCTTACAGAAAAAGTCCTAGGATTTGCGCTACACTTCCTAAAATATTTTGCAAAATATTAAACATTAATATTGAATATCATTTATTGTGTTTTAATCTGTGATGCTTATTTATATTACAAAAATCTTTTCTATTTTTAAATTACACATCTAATCAAATTATGTCAACCAAATATTTGATACTCAATTTGGAAATAGTTTTCAAATATTTAACATTTCTCAGATGCAGACCTACGACTTTAATCAATGTTCATGGGAAGTAAACTTGCGTCATATGTCCATTAATCCATTTTTCTCAATACAAAAATATAATTCAAAAGAAATTAACATTAATTTAAAAGTAATATCCTACCATACCTTCAAATACTAATACTAATATCCTACCATACCTTCATGGGAATTAATCTAATACTAATATTCTACCATACCTTCAAATCCTCTCATGCCATATCAACTTAAGAATCAAAGTAAAAACGCAATGTCTTGGTGTCGAAAGTGCAAGTATTCACATAGTCTACTCAATGAACATGCATAAGTTCTCACAAGTCCATGTCAAGTGTAAGAATAAGTTAGTAAACATGCTAAGCCTACAAGAGTACATCTTTGAGACAACACTCGGGATCTCATACGCAAGAACAAGCAAACACTCACAATCCACTCACAAAAGAATATTCACTCAAGAACAAGGGTAAGTGTATCACTCAATTCCAACAAAATCATATGCATGCTTGACATTTGGTATCAATCTAACTCTTAACACAACATACATCAACGACGATAATCAAAAGGTCTTTATTTGGGTTGTAACGGGGCTAGGGACAAGGTATGTCAAATAAGCCAAAACAGGTGAAGTGTCAAAAGCTAGTAAATACCATAATAGATCATTCATAACACCCTACTTCCCCCCTCCCCCACATAATTTTTACTAAAACAAACACTCGACTAGTCGACTGAAATAGGATCGCAACAAACACAAACATGCTCTCATAATATATATATTTTTTTTCTTTTTTCCTGTTTTTTTTTCTTTTTTTTTTCTTTTTTTTTGTATTTTTTTTCTTTTTTTTTCCGAGAGCTAAATAGAACACAAACAATAATATAAACAATAACAATGATCCCATGAATTTATTACATATGTCGACTATCAAGTAAACAACCAAATTTCAATATTTCCCCAAAAAAAAAACAACCAACAATAACCCCTCCTTGCACACCTTATTACTCCTTTAAGCACTCTACTAGCCTTTGACAATGTGGGTTCAAATTAATGTAAGGCCAATACAAGAAAAAGGTCTAGGCAAGTAATGTGGTATGTCACCGAAAAAAAATAGGATTAAGCTCAACGGGTTAACTAATTGATCATGTAAATATGGTGTGGTAATATGGGAAAAATATGCGGTTATTCTTAAATGCCTTTATCATTTTAATCGTCAAATAATGTTATGCGTTTCAAGGAAGACCTCAAACCACTGCTAGCAATGCAAACAATCCGTGGACACTCAAGCAAACGAATAAATTGCAAAAAATATGCAATAAGGCTCAAAACTCACTTGGTGGAAAAACATACTCAATCCCAAGCAAAAAAATCTCTCTAACGCACCGACTTGTATTCAAAGCATGCAAACTAAATCATCTTGCACATATTCATGTCCTTCTAATCACTTACAACATTCAATAAGTCTACTAGCTTCAACTTACTAGTGTATGTGTGTGCACAAGAACAAAGCATATCACTTCTCAATCAAAAGCGTCAACAACACAAAATTCCTATCAAGTATGGGTGCAAATGCAAACTATTATGAACTCACATGATATACGAAAATAAAAACAGAATGTCCTATATGAAACAAACGTAGTTAACACAAACAATAAATGCATAATTTACTACTACTAATATGCAAAGCATGAAATCCTACATGAACAAATAATACAACAACAACTACTAAACCCTCAAACCACCCCCAAACTTAAAATATTCAATGGCCTCATTGAATGGAAGTAAATACAAGGGATAATAGAAAACATACCTACAAAGCGCCGTACATATCCTTCCCCATCGCAACTCAAACAAGCTTGTTCGGCAAAAATCCCCTTTTTGTAGCAATTAGCATCACCTCTCCCAAGCTTAGAAGCCATAAGAATCAATACCCAACTCACAAGAAGCTCCACCAATAATCACCAAGCAATATCACACCAAAAATAGCCCAAATATCAAGAATAATACAAAATCCCAAATTTACAAGAACACAAATTCGTAATCAAAATAAAAATTGAGAGAAGAAATAAACCCACTACGAATTGGAGAGGTGAACTTGCAATTAATTCCTCTTTAGAATTGAATTTTTAGAGATTTAAATAAATAGAAGAGGAATTGGATTTGTATGTAGAGGTGTGTGTATATATATAAGATGATGGATAGATGAGATTTAAAAATTTAGAGTGTAGGAGAGATTTGGAGAGGTTAAGATTTTATGTAGGATAGATACAGGAATTTAGAATTGAAAAAAATTTGAGTTAGGATTGAATTTGGGGAATTTTTATGGTTAAAAACAAGAATTTTCGGGAAAAATCTGGCAGAACAGGGGTATAACGCAGCAACAGGCTGCGTTTCAGGGTGGTTGGGCGCGGAACAGGCAGACACGCATGAGAGAAATGCGTGACAGGGGGAAAAACACTCTTGTAACGCAGGAGCTATCTGCGTTACTCCGGTGCAAACTGCGCTGAATGCAGTGACACAGGCGCAAATTGCGTTTCTGAGGCGCTGCTTGCGCGAAAAACATTGTTCCGATATTTTATTTTATTTTATTTTTTTTGCACAACACTACTACTCTTTTTTTTTTCTTTCACTACACTCATTCTTTTTTTTTTTCATACAACACTCAAATTTTTTTTTTTTCTTCTATACTAATGCGGGTTGCCTCCGACCAAGCGCTTCTTTAACGTCAATAGCTTGACGTTACTTCCAAGCCTCCATTAAGGATGATAATAGTTCTCCTGGTCCTCTCTTCGCAATACTTCATCATCATCTCGGCGGCACACTTTCTGCCGCTTCTCCTCGCTTGGCCTATTCATGTAGCAACTATATCCTCTTCCAATGCCTTCATCGGTTGACCCAAAATCTGTCAATTTGTTGAACAACACACGGGCTTCGCTTGAATATAATGGAGGAGGGTTAATGTAAGTTGTTGTAGCCTTTGGTTCCTCAAAAAGAACTTCCTCCATTTGCTCTAATGCGCTACCTCCGTCTTTAAACTCTGAGACAAGTAGAAAATCTGCATCTTTCCCATGATCATCAGCCTCTTGGTTCGCACATACCAATTCTTGAAATTTGCGTAGCTCATCAGTGTCCTCTTGGTACGCACATAACAATTCTTGAAATTTGTGCAGCTCATCAATGTCTGTCTCAAATAGTGCCCCTTCCAAATCATCCACCTCACTAGCTTGATCAAATTCCTCACATGGTTTGTGAATGCTCACCTCACCTTGGAATTTGTCTTCTTCAATTAAGCACGCAGTACCTTGCTCCAAGTCATCGTTATTTTCTGGAATTGCATCTTGTATGAATTGTTGTTTCTCTTGTTCCAAGCAACTCAAAATTTGAGCAACTAGTGTCCCCATATTTTTGGTAGACTCCTCATAACTCTTTAGATTCATCCTAATCTCCTCCATAACATCAACCTCATCTGACTGAAAAGTAGGAGTAGGTTGCTGATGTTGAAACTCTTCACTACCAAAGACATATGACATATCTGGAACATCTTGCTGGTACTGTTGAGGATGATATTGAAAATATGGTTGCTCCTCATAAGTGACATATGGATCAACTCCTCCGTAGTAACAATATTGCGAGGGATCATGAACGCCAAAACACCGCTCACATTGTTGAGGCATGGATGTACTCGAATATGCCCACCATGGCAACTCCTCGCATGCCATCTTCAACACTCAAGTACCTGAAACACACCGAACTAAACAAGATAGGTAAGAAAAACAAATCCGAGTCAGTGAACTCTAACGACCACTATTGACAAGCACATAAACCAAAAATAAAACACAAATGATCCCCGGCAGCGGCGCCAAAAACTTGTTTTGCTATAATCACGCAAGCGTACGCGGTCACAAGTAATATATGAATAAGTCGAGTTCGTTCCCACAGAGATCTGGTTATGGTTTCAATTCAGTTCATGCACCTATGCAACAATGTATGGTTTTTATTCACTGCTAAGACAAATAACAATTTTGGGTTTAATAAACTAAATTAACTAAGAAAAACAAATTAACAAACTAAGAATTAACTAACTACCAAGAATTAAAATCAAATTACTTCTGCAAGAGAAAACATGGAATCCTAACTTAATTAAATACTTTGCTTAGATCTGACGCCTTTAATCATTATATGCAATGGTTATGATATCTGATCGGACAACACGAAACAAGTAAACGCTACTTCTCAGTATACGTATACCAAACTAAACATACATCCACAAAAGAGATAGAAGATGAATAGACACCAATTATGCTTAGACCCTATATGTCTATAGAATTTGAAAACATAACGGTTGAAGAACAAGTTATCCATAATGATCACATAGGGCAATATAAGTATTCTCATCTCATACTACGAATCATGTTGATAAACAATCATGAACCTATGCTAGCATGGCAAGTTCTAAATCTCAAGATCCACTTTCACTTCACAAGAGATTAACAGATTAGATGTTAGCTACGCATCTAAATACATGAAGCACAACCATACGAGGATATCAGATATACATCACACACAGATCTTTAAAGCATCAAGATACTAAAGCTCCATAAATAACTCCGTTAGAATCCCATGACAACGATTAGCTCATAATCGAACCTCTCGTCATCATGGGATCTGATGAAACCATGATAAAAACAAAGTATGAAAAAATACAAATAAACCTAATTAATTGTCTAATCTATATGTATCTATCTATCTCTATTACAATGGTAGGATGTGTTTATATAGGCTCTAGAAGTCTTGCCCAGCAAGAAAATACCAAAACAGAATTATAATAGAATTTCTGCAAGATACGTTTCCTAAACTGATTCTGTTTTTTTAAGGAAATTTGTAGCTGACTTTTATTCAGTTTTTCTGGAACGTTCCAAACGTAATTGGACCTCTGGACCACCTTAGAATGATAGATAATCTCGTTGTCTTCGCGTGGACTGCTTACGGGCTGAAAACAGACTTATAGAACTCAAGATATGGCCAAAACAGTGTAGACTGCGCAACCCTTCTTAAAAATCCGAATTTTAATCAATTAATTCCCAAACAATTATAGAAGCATCCACCTTAGTCAACATTCTCGTAAATCTGCACAACTAAGCAAAACACATCAAAACTACAAGAAACTTGAGTCCAAGACAATCAATTTAAGCCAATTTAGAATGTTCCAAGTGGATATAAAATCCACTTATCAATGTGATATTTTTATTACTTAACAATTTGTAGGTTCTATATTACAGTTTATTTGTGCAATATATTTTTCCTTAGTGTTCTATGATTTTTTTACGTGTACTATAATTTCTTGAATTTTCTAATATTTTTAACGTGTTCTATACTTTTAATTCGGTATTTTATAATCGTCCTATATTTGTTATTATTATATATTTTTTAGTGTGCTGTATTTTTGATTTATATAATATGATATTAAGAAAAGTTATGTAATATATTTATAGAATATAAAAATTTTCAATAATAAAAATATGCAAAACACAAAAGTTACAATATGGTGTAAAAATGAATTAAAGAAGAACAGGAAAGTTAAGGAAACAAACACCAAGTTAACAGCGTGAAATTCCACTCCCCTTTTGTTTAGGAGACATGTACTGGTAATTTGAACCACATGTTAATCTCTTAATTAAAGGCCGACAATTAGTTACTAGGTTACTAGTTTAATTTAGTTCCTCATTATTTTCTAGGTGTTAAATCAAATCAAAATTTGGCAGTTCATGTGGCAAAATGTATACACACAAAGTTGAATAACCGATCATTTTCACAAGTTAGATTCAAGTTAGTGACTTAGAGTTTTTGTGAGTCAGTAGCATCTAAATCTTGTTTCCAGCCTTGGTTAGATCCATCGTTCTCAAGGAACAAGGCGCCTCCCTCCGACGGTGATGCGGCGGCTAAAAGAAAGAGAGACGGTGTTGATGAATCGGAGAATCAGACTGATGAAGGAGAAAACGGATCGGGTCCAAAGGGTCCAGTGAGTTTGGGGTTCAAGACTTTTGCAACTTCTGTGGAGATGTTTGATTACCTTTTCGGTTTCTTGCATAGTGGGTCTCCTATTATTGATATCAACAAGGTATTAAACTCCTCTTTTTTGTTTATTTGTATTTATAATTCATTAGATTTGTGTTATGTTTAATTATATGAAATTCAATTGATTGTTGTCGTCCTTACGGATAGAAAGTTACTGCTTTTACTTATAAGTTGCTGTGATGATATTGTGGTTTTGTGATGTTATTGTTAGTCTGTTTCATGGCTAGTTCGTCTGTTTCGAATGTTTGTTTGTCATTGGCTAGTTCTATTTGCTGTGTTTTGTTATCGAGTTTTGTTCACTGGTTGCGTTGTGGTTTAAGTTCTGTAATTCACTGTTTAGTTTTGTGGAGAGTCCGATTTGGAGTTCACCGGAAAAGCTTGAGTTTACCGGTTTTAATGGGTTTCGGTTATTAATTTTAATTGATGATTAATTACATATTTATGATAATTGGTTCCTGTTTAATTTAAAGCTAATTGCTAATTTTTAATTGTTGATTGATAGGGCTTAATTATGGGACTTTAATGTATTCTAATTGATGATTGAGATTTGAATATTCGGGGGCTAATTGATTATGATTTCAATTTTGTTTGGATTGTTATCTTGTTAAGTTTTAAGTAATAAAGTGTGATTTGATTATGTTTCATAATTTTAGCCTTAAAAGTGTAATGTGATGGTTGTTGAGTGTGAAATGGATTCAGTAAATTAATAAGTTCGCTATTGTTAAGGCCATTTCTTTTGGTTTTAATTTTTGTAACTCCTTTCCATTTATGGATCAATGCTAATTATGCCTTGATGGCTGTTTTTGTACCATTAATGGGTGGCCAGAAAGGATGGCGTATATTTTGGTCTTGTATAGCCAATCAAGTGCCATTTTGTTGGCTTTGTTTGTTTATTTCCTTTAAATTATATTTTTTATATATTTTACTTTAGTATCTAACCAAAGATTTTTTTGGTTAGATTTTATTTTATTTCCTTTTATTATGAAATTTTAACACATATGTTTTCAATAATAATTTATTTTTGGATTTATTTTCTTTTTTATTTTTATAGCATATACTCCCTCCGTCCCTTTTGATTGTTAACATTTCACTTTTTCAAAACTTTCTGGCACGCATTTTAAGGTGCATTTTAAGGATAGCTAAATAACTTTTTTTAAAAATTTTCTTTTTCTGTATAAAAATTTAAACAATAAATTTTTATACAGAAAAAGAAAATTTAAAAAAAGTTATTTAACTATCCTTAAAATGCACCTTAAAATGCGTGCCAGAAAGTTTTGAAAAAGTGAAATGTTAACAATCAAAAGGGACGGAGGGAGTATAATTTTTTACATATCGATTGGAGACTCATTAGTTTGATTGCCTTTTATTGTTCAGGTGAACTATTTTTTTGGAAGTATGAAATGAAGAAGGATGATGGTTCTTGGGATGGGAAGCAATAAAAAAGAAGATGGATGGAAGCAATGAGAAGTCATTAGCATATTTTTACAGTTATTGTATATCGATGTATTATTGGGGGGTGGGCACTTTTTTTCCCCTCTTGAGTTTTTTTCCCATAGGGTTTTGCTCTTGCGGGGTTTTTAATGAGGCCACCTTTGTAAGGAGTCTTCTTTTCTGAGATAGAGGTGATATTGTCTAAACTTCCGGAGGAATCTCTTTCTCATGGTTGTCGTAATTCAGGTTACGACCCGTGGATTGGTTAAGCATACCTTTCGGTTAGATGATTAGCTTTTATGGATGAAAGAATGATTCATTTTCTCATTTCCTTCCCGGATTATGTATTTTTATCTATAAATGAAATCATTTTTCATTTTGCGAAAAAAAAATTTAGTTCCTCATTGAGCCTTCCCATATATATATATATATATATATAGGAAACTGGTCACCAGCCACAGTTGGATATTTTTTAATATCCAACTAACCCATCTTATACCATTAAAATGTTTAATCAACGATCAGGGTGCAAAACACTTACGCTATATAATATAGCGTATTACGCTCTATATTATATAGCGTAAGTTTTGTTTTTTAAAATCCCCATTTTACCCTTAATCACTTCCGCTCTATTATATATCTTAGCCGAGAACAACACCAATTTCAGCTCAAACAACCTTTCATGTTTTGAAATATCATTTCAAGAGTGTTCAAACTTAATCTACACCAAACTTAATCATTTGGAGATATATTTACACCATCACAAACTTAATCTATACCTATTCTTAATCTACCAATCTTAATTTATTTATCCAAATTTGTTCAAATTTGAAGATTTTGAAGACTTTGAAGATTTTGAAGATTGAGCTTGGAGTACCATCCCAAATTAAGATTTTGAAGATTGAGCTTGGAATTTAAGGTTAGCTTTCTATTTAATCCATGGCTTCTTTCATTTTTTCGAAGTTAAAATCTCCTACTAAGACACCTAGTAAGATTGAGATTGAGGTAGAAAATGAAGATGTTAACGAAAGTCCACACACACCTAAAATAATAGATCTTGATGATGATAATAATGAAGATGTTAAGAATGATGATGATGATGTTGTCTATGATGTTGATGATGATGATGATGATGATGTTGTCTATGATGTTGATGATGGTGATGATGTTGACGATGGTGATGATGTTGATGATAATGATGATGGTGAAGATGTTAAGAATGGTGTTTCTTTGGAAGATTTGAATGATGTTTACCCATGTGTTGGTCAATTATTCGATAGTTTAGATGAAGCGGAGAGGTTTTATAGAGATTATGGTAGGCGTATTGGTTTTGAAGTAATAATTAGAACTACACATAAACGTTCAAAAACTAAAAAGATTTGTTCGCGTTTGTATATATGTCGAAAGGGTGGGAGATTAGCCTCAAAATCTTTGGATGATGAAGGTGAAGTTTCGAAAAAAAAAGAGAAATAGAGATTCTCTTGGTAGAACAAAGTGTAAGGCGCGAATGTATGTTGTTCATAGAGAGACATCAAAGAAGTGGGAGGTAACATTGGTTAATTTGGTACACAATCATGAGATGGTTTCACCTAGTAAGGTACATTTCATGCAAAGGCCAAGAAACATAACACCCATCATACGAGAATTGATTATAATTTTGAGTAAGTCGGGTATTGGGCCTCAACAATCTTTGAATGTAATGGGTGAGCTTACGGGAAGCTTAGAGAATATTGGGTTGACTAGTCAAGAGATTCGGAATGTTTTGCGTGATATTAGACATCATGTATTTGATTCGAGTGATGCCAAAGAAGGTTTGAAATTACTCCAAGAATTGAAATGTAATAGTTTTGGGGAATTTTTCTATCGAGTAGATGTTGATGAGGATAATCGGGTGCGTTCCATGTTGTGGGTTGATCCAAGATCGTTAAATGCATATAAAAATTTTGGAGACGTGGTAGTATTTGACTCCACATACCGCACCAATAGGTATAGTATGCCATTTGTACCTATTACGGGGGTGAACCACCACTACCAATCCATATTGTTTGGTTTTGCACTAATAGGGGATGAGAAAGAAAGTTCTTACGTATGGGTTTTGAAGAATTGGTTGGAAGCTATAGGAAACAAGGCTCCAATCTCAATAATCACCGATCAAGATATTGCACTTGGAAATGCAATTGCCGAAGTTTTACCAAACACGAACCATCTTTATTGTACTTGGCATATAAGTACTAAATTCGAGGAGAAGTTATCCGGTTTGTACACACATGAACCGCATTTCAAAGAAGATTTCAACTTATGTTTGTACAAGTCAATGACGGTTGAACAATTTGAAAATAGGTAGGAAGATTTGGTTGAAAAATATAACTTGGTTGATCATGGTTGGTTGCAAGAAATGTATTACGTTCGACATAAGTGGGTTCGTGTGTACACTAAACTTCATTTCACTACCGGGATAACAACTACCTCGAGAAGTGAGTCAATGAATGCATTTTTTGACGAGTATGTAAAAGCTAGCACCGGTTTGAAAGAGTTTATAGAGAATTCACAAAAAGCATTGGAGAAACAATATCTTCGTGAGAAAGAAGCGGACTATGAAACAAAGTATAAGGAAAGGTCAAGAATAACATCATCCTCATTGGAGAATCATGCGGCATCTATTTATACAAAAGAAATGTTTAGACGTTTTCAACACGAGCTTAAACAAAGTGGAGCTTATGTTGTGAATGAGAGAGCTTCCATGAGTACTATGTTATTTAAGGTGTACGAAGCACATAAGACCACGGTGGCGGAGGAAAATAGAAAAGTTTATCAAATAACCGTGGCCAATGATATGATAAATTGTATTTGTCGGAAATTTGAAAGTTCGGGAATGATTTGTCGTCATATTATTCGATACTTGAATATGATGCAATGGACGGAGATCCCTTCAAATTTAATTAACTTAAGATGGACAATTGGAGCAAATAAAATTGCCGGGTCAATATCGTATAAACCTCCTATCATTGGCGATATTCTTCAATCACAACCCGCCCGATATACAACTTTGTGCAAAGCCTTTCAAGATTTAGCGGCTCGTGGAAGTTGTTCGGTTCCAAGATTTAAATACGTCATGGGATTGATTGAAGAAGAGTCGGAATATGTGGAAAATTTTCCTATGGAGATGCCTTCTACGAAAAAAGCACCATCATGTGAGGATGAACGTGGAGGTGAAGATTTTGATGGATTTGAAGATTTTGAAGATTTGAAAGACCCTATAATTTCCACCACTAAAGGTCGCAAGAGGGAAAGAATGAAAAGTGGCATAGAAAAGTCCACCCCAAAAAAATCAAGAAAATGTAATCTTTGCAAAGAATTTGATGTTAAACATGATTCACGAAATTGTCCAAAAAAATTAGAAAAGTCGATTCCCAAAAAGTCCAAATCAAAAAAATCAAGGAAATGTAATTCGTGATTTTACTTTTAGTGAATTTGGTATTGATTTTGTTGGATTTGGTTAGTTGATTTCATTTTTGATTTGGTGCAATTTGAGTGAATTTTTGATTGAATTTGGTATTGGTACTGAATTTTTTATGCTTGAAGTTGGTACAAGGGAAAAAAACAAATAAAAAAAAACATTTCTGGTATTACGCTCTATATTAGAGCGTAGTACGCTGAGCGTAATATTACACATATTTTGAAAAATAACAAAATTGCTCTGGTATTACGCTCTATTATAGAGCGTAGTACGCTCTATTATAGAGCGTAATACCAGATCAATTTTTGCCATGTTTCCCCTGTTTTTCCCTACCCCTGAACTCAACAAACAACTAAAACCTGTTTTTTCATAATTCCAAAAAGAAACCAGGACCAATTCCAAAAAAACAAACAACTTGATATCTCAAAAACGAACTATTAACATACAAGTAATCTACAACTTAAATTTCAACATTCAACACAAATCTATAACCAATCTTTAACTTACAACCAACTAAAATTCAAACTCAAACAAGTAATCATCAATCTCTAAAAATTCGAACTATTAAATTACAATCCCGCGAGTCTTGCATCTTGGGACGCCAAAGTCATATGTCGAGCTTGGTTTTTATGGAGCTCCCAACCAATACGTCGTCAGAAAAGTGTGATTATATCATCATTCCATTGGACACCACACCAATCTTGGGTATTGCAAGACAACCTACAATCTATATATTTCATAACAAAAACTCCACAATCCCAAGCAGTGGCTTGCCTAGGTCGCTCAACGACGTTTTCAACATCGGGGAATACGACATGTTCAAATTTTTGTGGATCCAACCGATGCAACATTAGAGGGACCAATTTTTCCTAGCAAACAAACATGAATTGTCTTAGTAATGTATCAAACAATACTAACATAAATATGGACTACTAGAAATAAAAAAAAAGAAGATAAAATATACTACAATGTAGAATTGCATCTTGTATAGCTCTTTTAATTTCATGCGAGGAGCATCGTCCCTTAGAGGATCAAACAAAGATACTCGAAAATTGGTCATTGACCACAAGAATAGGATCAAATGACCACCAACAACAAGCGGCATGATAATATAGTCGTAATTGGTCACCATTTCACCATCCTTTATGCCATATGCTTTAAAGTCCGTATCAATGGCCGCCCATTCACTAGCTTTCCTTTTCGCGGGATTCTTCTTCATTTGTTTGCAATGATGAGCCCCCATCACTTGGAAGAACCACGGAGACATGAAGAAATATTTGACGACACCTTCTTGATGACCAAAGAGGGTTTTTTCTCTGTTTTCAAGCAATCCCGTATAGCAATCGATTATAGTATCCTCCACTTCAAAGCCCGGTTTCAAAGAAAGAACCGCTTGGGCACTACAATTGATTGGAAGATTTATAGGCTTACCACATTCCCACTAATTTTCATTGATCCAATTTATTTTATATATCTTAATCGGCTTTACAAGGGATCCTTTCTCAAATTGGGTAGGATTAATAATTGGAGCACTAGGACCAACCATGTCCCTTGGATTTGTTGATAAACCCTAAAATGAACATAGTGAACAAATGAGTTATTAACGACTTACTAATTGACAAAGTGACATTGTGAAATTACAAATAAGAAATTATACCTCAACCGAAGCCTCTACCAATTCGAAATGTACACTAGGATCATCGTCGAATTGGGTTGGATTAGGAATTGGAGCACTATGACCAACCACAAAAGTTTCTTGAGTATCATAAGGATGGTCATAATTTTCATATCCCTCGAAATAATTTTCCTTCTCGGGACTAATTTCTTGAGTGTTTTTTGTCTTTCTTGCCTTTCTTTTAGGCAAACAACTCTTGAAATCGGGCCTTTCATATGTCGGGCCATATGTCTCGAGCATCAATTCATCAAATTTATTCACGAAGTTTGGCAATATTTCCTCGTGAAAAATCCCCGGCATATCTAAAGAGCAACGCCTACTCATGTCTCGAGCGGTACATATGATCTACAATACATATGAAGCAAAGACAAAGTATAAATATAAATACAAAAATATTCAACGAAACTATCTCAAATAACATACTCCATGTTATAAAAAATACGTACCAAGTCCATTGCCTTGGCATTGTCGAACTTGTCTTTCGGTTGTTGGAATATTTTCGGATCCTTGGTTGGTTTTGAGGGCGGCAAAATCTTTAATTTGGTAACATTATAGTACCAATCCATATACTCCTCTAGAGATATGGCATTCAAAGGTGGCCCCAAAATACCAACACCATTTTGCACAAATTCATTCCAAAGAACTACATATCGAGTAAAATTTAGATAATGTTGATTCACAAAAGAATGTTCGGATCTCACCCTCAACATTGCCATATCTTCCGGCGGCGGTGGCGGAATGCTTAATGGAAAACCAAACTGTCTTCCCACCCTTTCCGGAAGTTGACGTTCAACATCTTCAAAAAACACAACCGGCACATGATCTACTCCGGCTAAAAAGGCCCTCTGAAATTGGGGATTATATTCCCGATAGAAGCGAAGATATGGCCTCCAATTAACCCATTTCGCATCAAAATTATCAAACATCCCGCGATATGCATCAATATTGTGATGGACATTAAAGTACTTAGACTTTCCTCGGCCAACGGGATCAACCGCCCATGCCAAAGCCCTAGGCCATATATACCGGGTTTGAGGTGCTAGCATAGGTTGTCCCGGGCGCAACCTCTCACGTGCCCAAAGCATCAATATTGTTATGCATCTCGTAATGGACTTGAAATCCTTACGACTTGCCTCCCATAAATTCCTATATAGATAAGCAAGTGCTGCTGCACCCCAAGCATACCCATAAATTCTTGAAGTATCAATCAATAAAGGAATTAATCTTGGATGAGAAACAATGTTTGATTTTGTGGGGAACAATATCGCCCCGCACAAATAAAACACATAGCCCCGTGTATATATTTCTAGAAGCGCCGGATCATTGTTATTCGGGCACTTGCAATATCTTTCCCTCAAAAAATTTAATTTCACGCCACCTCTAGTCCAAGCTTCATCACTTTCCCTTGCCTCAAGTGAGAGCGTCGGATCCGGCCAATGACGTAACCAAAGATTTTTTACGTCAATTGTTTCACTCAAAGTTACCGCCTCTCCAATAACCGGAAGCCCCGTTAACATGTACACATCTTCAAGTGTCACCGTCATCTCCCCGAAAGTAAAGTGGAATGTGTTGGTTTCCGACCTCCAACGCTCCACTAATGACGTAATTAAAGTGACATCATTTTGAATAACGGCTTTCGGATTAGCAAACATTCCGAAGCCCCAATGTTCTAAAAGACGAACTTGATATGGCTCTAATTCCCATTCACCAAGCAACGAGGTACTTTGACGGATTGTAAGTCTATCTCGATGATCCCCAACCCATATTCTACTACTAATATGGTTATCTTGGTCGGTAAGGAGAGAAGGATCAACCGGACCACAAAAATCTTCCATCTAAAATCCAATACATACAAAAAACTATAATCCAAAAAAAAAATCCGAACTACACAAATTCACAAATTCAAACTTTAATCCAATAATTCGAACTACACAAATTATACAAATGCAAACTTGAATCCAATAATTCGAACTACACAAACTACACAAATGCAAACTTTATCCACAAATGCAAATTTTAATCCTAATAATTCGAAAATTATCCACAAATTCGACCTCAATTCGTCCACAAATTCGACCTCAATTCGACCCTAATTCGAAATTAATCCATAAATTCGAACCCTAATTCAAAATAATCCAAAAATTCGAAATATATATACAAAAATCTACACACATACATGTACACAAATCTACAATTAGATGATGATGATATATACATGCATACATACATACATACATACATGTACACGATGATATATAGATACACGAAATGAAGAAATTACTCACTTTATATGAAGAAATGATGAGCTTTACTTCCGATTTTCCGGTGGTATCGCGCTTTACTTCCGATTTTCCGATGGTTTGTGGAGGTTTGTGGTTTGTGAGGTTTAATTTTACACAAAGATATTATGTTATTCAACCACAATACACTCTATTATGTTAAATCCCGGTTTTCAGAAAAAAAAACCGTTTACGCTATATAATATAGCGTATAACGTTCTATCATATAGCGTAAATAAAAACAGATCTGAGGGGCATAAAAGTAAAATGCTTATGCTCTATAATATAGCATACTACGCTATATAATAGAGTGTAATACTGTTCATCCCAGCCATTCATTTTGACACTGGACGGTTATAGATGGGTTGGTTGGATATTAAAAAATATCCAACTGTGGCTGTGGAACTCAAAAGGGAGCCTAAAGTTAACTTTAGGAGAATTCCTAAAGTGAACCTATCAAATGATGACACATAGACACATTCATTAATGCCCTTGCAGGGTCTTTATAAATAGAAGGTAAGAGCTAATTCAAATTAGGTAATTTTAAAGGTTAACTTTAGGAAATCCCCTAAAGTTAACTTTAGAAACCTTTTTCTCATACATACATACATACATACATATATATATATATATATAAACATATTATTTTATGTGGAATTTCACTACATGTCTCTAAAAATTTGATAAAAATAGTCAATATGATGAGGTTGACCAAATCTTTACTTAATAAAAATGTTCAGCTGAAAAATGATTTTTTTTTTGCATATTCTCTAAAAAATTATTTATTGCATGTCACTCACACATTCAGTTAAGGGAATTTAATAATTGGAAATGCACTAATTCATATACAGAAAACGTTACAGCTCTCGAAACCGTTCCCAAAATGGTTCTTGAATATTGAGTTCTCATTATATGATTGGTCATGTTTTTATAAATGAGATGGGTCCCTCGTGCATTAATATAACCAAACCAAACCAAACAAACACAGTATATCCCGCATAGAGCAGGGTCTGGGGAGGGTAAGATGTACGCAGACCATGCCCCTACTTTTTACAGTAGGGAGGCTGTTTCCGTGAAGACCCCCGGCTTAGTGAACCATAAAACAAAGTACATTTTGCACAAGGATGAAAAGAATGGGGAAAGTAATCGACCGAACCTGGGCCCATGGCCTGGATCTCATGGGACTTACCTACGCGGGCAAAGGGCACTCCTCTCCTGCTCTAGGATTACCTCTGACCAAGCTCCCTGCACCTGCATAATCAGAAAAAAGAAGACAGTATGAAGACGAAAAGCCAAGCTTCTAAGTTAACGCTAGCCGAGAAAATCCAACTCTGAGGCTCTCAACCACAGAAACGCTCCCTAGAAGAGAATCCACAACTCTAATCTGGCGCCTCCAACAACTTCTATCCGCGATCGAGATCTCATTCAAGTTAAGTGCCTTCAAATCCATCTTAAGTTGTTCTTCCCACGACCTCCTCGGTCTGCCTGTCATCCTCACCCCAGCAACCGAAAGACTCTCGACCCTCCTCACCGGGGCTTCCGAACTCCTCCTGCGAACGTGGCCGAACCATCTCAACCTCCCTTCCCTAACTTTCGCAGCAAGAGGCGCTACCTCCAACGCACTCCTGAAAACCACATTCGGGATTCTATCTAACATCGTGCGGCCACAGGACCACCGCAACATCCTCATTTCAGCTGCTTCCATCTTGATCTCGAGGGCCTTCTTCGCCGCCCAACACTCCGAACCATATAACATCGCCGGACGGATTG
This sequence comes from Kitagawia praeruptora, assembly GCA_037693485.1. Taxonomy (NCBI): domain Eukaryota; kingdom Viridiplantae; phylum Streptophyta; class Magnoliopsida; order Apiales; family Apiaceae; genus Kitagawia; species Kitagawia praeruptora. Next base: position 134,812,985 of record CM075351.1, on the reverse strand, counting down.
CCGCTCTATAAAACTTCCCTTTCAACTTAAACGGGACTTTCTTATCGCACATCACCCCTGACGCTGCCCTCCACCTTAGCCACCCCGCCTTGATACGGTGAGTGACATCATCTTCAATCTCGCCTTCCTTCTGAATCTTCCAAATAAAATGATGCTATGTATCATTCGGAAATATTTTAAATATTTTTCGAAATACCTAACATTACTATTCATATAAATTATTATTAAAAAAACAGAGAGAGAGAGAGAGTAATATTATTCAAAGAATAGTGTGCTGAATAGCTAGGAACCAATATTTTGACATCAGTGATGCGGCAAAATGAAGAATCTTCGTGCCTGTTTGGCTAACGGGCAAAACGTCCGTTTTCAACTTAAAAGGGGACTAACGTCCGTTCAGCATTTTCACGAACTGTTTGACAAATAAGTTGAACGGGCTTATTTTATAGAAATAAGTTGATAAACTGAAAGTTGTAAATCCTAACATTTAATTTTCAATTTATTCTATTTTCTCGATACACGTAATATACAATATTCTTCAAATTTTCAAAATTATATATCTTTTGAAAATTGATATGTATATATCAAATTTCTCCACTCATCGAGATCTATCCATTGATATATATTAGAAAACAAATATTTTAAAAATAATAAAAAAAATTAATTTATAAGTTCTAATTTACCAAACACTCTACTCATTTATAAATTCTGATTTACTGAACACTCTACTGACTTATAAGCTCTGATTTACTTATCAACTATATAACATTTACTTCATTTTAAGAATCTCTCCTAGGCTATGCAAAATCCAGCCTTTTGCTTCCCTCTCACCCTTCATTCGTGTGATTAGTGTAAAATAGTGAACTCCATTTCGTTTATAATTTTCTATTTGTCATGAGAACACACGTAACAATTTTAATTTTTTTTTGGTAATATATTTTAAATTTTCTAACATTTTTCGTCCCTGATGAATATCTTTCACTTTTCGTAATGAGTTTCAGCAATTCCGTCAAACTCCGGGTGTTCCACGTGGGAAAATGCTAGGTATCTTTTTTTTAATTGGTTACAAAAATTATTTCTAAAGGTTAGGTGTGTTATTGGTTATAATAAAATGGGTCAAGTTAACAACATCCCTTAGAGCTATGTTTAAGGATTAATTTTTGCCATGTGGTGGTTTTTTATTGGATGATTTATGTGAATGCAAGTAGGACACAACCTTGAGCCAATTAAAAAATACCAGATAACATCTTAACCATAGTCCTAAGGGCTGTGGTTAACATTTTCCTAATAAAATGAATCCGTGGATTCAAATCAATATCCCAATTCAAAATATTCCAATATACCACATCATTAGGGAATAATTTTTGAGTACCAATTTGGGATACCAAATATTACCCATACATATGTGCGATTATTTTAAAGTTTTCTCACATAATTAATAAGAAAAAATTATGTGAGTTCTTAGATAATGTAAAATTAACGAATTAAATTTACTGAGAAAACATAAATGTATCAGCAGTAATATTTTTGTATCCGACCATAATTTAGAAAAACACAACCAGATACAACATGATATAAGAATAATTTTGCTATATATATCTTTTAAGAGGGATAGTTTTAAATTAGTCCTATATTATTTGTCCATAACCCTCACAAAAATATACTGTCATTATTCCTATTTCAGTGTGTCCTTAATTTTCCGTTATATATTATTAGCATAGTCAAAATTTATCAGACTTCCTTGTTAAATACGTATCAAATTGTAAAACTCTAGTCACAAACATACAAATAATATTTAGAAAATATATATATATATATAAATAATAGAATGGAACCATCAATTGTAGGATGAATTCAAATTATTAATTAATGACAATAAAGTAAAAGGTTAGATCGATTCTCAAAATCCATATCTCAAAGGCATATTCGTGTTTAAAAATCTATGTAATCCTAGGCTGCAGGATCCATTTTAAGATTTATTTAAACGGTCATAAAGAATTTTAATAATGATTTACTGTAATGTTTTGATTTCATAGACTGTTGTTGAATTGCAAGTTAAGCACGAATTAATTATAAAATACCCAATTACATATTTGATTGTCAAAGTACAAATTGAGCCTCAGTTCAATTATGAAATAGTCAATTAACACATGACTTGCCAAATCAGCAGTCAGGAAAGGCGCAGAGTCCCCATAACGACTAAATCTTTTATACAAACACACCATCCAACCAACTAATCACATCTTACATTGTCTGGGTAGATGAGATTAATCGAACGGATTAATCGAAATATTAATCGATTGTATTTAAATATATTTTAATATTTTTATCTATTAAATATTTTTGCCAATTTTTGATTTTTTCAACATATTTTACTAATTTTTCCGATTTTTAACCGTCTAGATCAATTTTTGACCGCCTAAACCATTTTTTGCCGATTTTTTTACCAATTTACACGAAAAAACATTTTTTTGACCGCCTAAAACTGAGTCGAGTCATTTTGTTAGCGCCTAGCCGATTTTTATAACAGTGACCACACCCCATGTGCCTAAAGCGAGATATGGCTGGCTCGAGCTTTTGACCAGCTGTGCCTGCTATTGTCAATTACGAGGTAATGTAGCCACTTGAACTTAGAAGAAAGCTCTCAAATTGAGGCTCCATTACATTTCTGGTATAGTTCTGAACTGGGTTTACATTTGTGGTACACTTTGTTCAACGTTTTCATTTATGGTACAGGTGAAAACATTTAATAGAAAACGCCACTAGAAGTGGCGTTTTCTGTTGAATTTACTTCCAACAGAAAACGCCACTTGAACTGGCGGTTTCTATTACTTTTGTTTGTTTTCACTTTTCCCAGCACTTGGCATAATTTGTGAGTACAAAATGTAGTTTCTAGTAGTCATTTTACATGGCTTAAAGAATGTGTTTGTAAATGAAATTTTTTCAAATTTTTTGCTTCGTATTAAAGAATTGACATTTTACTTTGGTATAATACGAAAATCTCGAAATTTTATTATGTCTAACTAGCTTATTATTTGGTCCGAACATGGGAGGTCAACATCAAAATGTTGAAAAATGTTTCGAGTAGGCATGTTTAGGGGAATAAAAAATATACCTGTACATGTTTTTTTTACGTTGTTTCTGTTCCATACTCAAGTATTGACGTTGTACTTTGGTATAATACGAAAATCTCCAAAAATTATTATGTCTAATTGTCTTATTTTTTGGTCCGAACATGGCAACTCAACATCAAATTGTTGAAAATTCTTGCGAGTAGGCATGTTTAGGGGAAAAAAATATATACTTGTACATGTTTTTCTTACGTTGTTTTTGTTCCATATTCAAGTATTGACGTTGTACTTTTGCGTAAACCAAAATTTAGGCATAAGTAATTTGTGTAATTTGTGTAATCTATTAGCCCTTCTTTCTCCTCCTTTTTCCAGCACTTGGGCGTTTTTTTAAGTAGAAAATGTTGTTTCTAGTAGGCATTTTATATGATTTTGAAAATGTACTTGTGAATAAAGTTTTTTCGTTTTTGTGATCCTTATTAAAAAATTAACTTCGTACTTTGGTACAACACGAAAATTTTCAAAAATTATTATGTCTATCTATGTTATTTTTTGATCCGAACATGGTAAGTTCACATCCAATTCCTAAACATTCCTTCGTGGAGTCGTGTTGAGGGCCATAAAAAATTAATACATAACATGCGTAACTAAGTTTTTTTTAAACCCGAAAATTACAAAAATTTCCGAAATACAAATTTTATTGAAATGAAACAAACAAAGTACAAGAGATGAAGCACACTTAAATTAAAATGCAAACATAGAAATTGAAAAGCATAGATAAAATGAACAACAAGTTATTAAATTTGAATTAGGCCAACTGCCTAATTGTCTTTGCTACATTCCTTAATTTTCTGGAGGAAATTGATGTCCCCTTGCTTCATATTCTTCAACATACTTTGTCATTTCCGCCTCCTCAGCTGCAAACATGTCCTCCCGTTTTTGTTGAGTTTGAGCACGCAGCTCACGCATCAAAACGTTCCATTCCTCTCCCGAGATCTTCCCATCGTTAAAATCTTTATTTAGCTTTGCTGCACTATCAGAGAACTCATTCGCAATTTCATCATTGTACAAGTAAAAGTCATGGTGCTCCTCCTTAGTTTTGACCCAGTCTTTTCCCTTTCTCTCCTCCCTGCTCTTAAAAAATTTCATTTTTTTTATGAACAAGGACTGCTCACCAGACCGTATTATCGCAGCCCTCCTCTTCTCTTGCTCTGCTTCTTTCTTCTTCTGCCTGTCGTCATATGCCCTTGTTTCTGACACTTTCCCCTTCCCCTTCCTCCTATCCATTTGATGCAAGTGCCTTGAAAAAAAATTGGTTTAAAAGTTATTTGAGAGGAAAGCAGTAAGTTGTGTTTATGAATGACAAAGAAGAACGTATTTATAGAGGAATTTGTACATTCACGAGATTGTTACTGTACATTCACGAGATTGTTACTGTACATTCACGAAATTGTTGTAATTATGTTACTGTTGACGGGACCTCACAGCTTTTTACAGACTAGCATCCTTGTTTTTAATTCGACAAGAAATTTCAGTGATCTTTTTACAATGGGTTTTCAGGTCTGCAAAGATTCTTGTTGTTTTCTTGCTGTGCATTCACGGGAAGTTTGAAATAGCAATGGTAAAATGATAACACATTGAAGGCAAGATGTGATCACTCAATCTTATCTTTCCAGTACTTTTTTGTGTTTGTTGCAGATTACTATACATGCACGAGATTATTCACTATGTGAGTAGATGATGTGGTCCTGTGGACATAATGCAAGTGCTGGATAATAATGCATACAAATTTAAATTTCATGTTCCTGTGGGTTGTCAGTGGTAGCTGAAATAATGCAAGTGCCGGATAATAATGCAAGTGGAAAACAATAGTCCGTTTCACTATAAATATGTAACTAAAATATTTATCAGCCAATCACAAAATGACTTATACTCCTGGTGATATTTTTAGAGCTATGGGTAGGAGTTGGGTGTGTGAAGATGAATTTGCTTACTCGTTGAACCCTAATCATCGTTACTCAACTCTGTCAGTAGCAACAATGCGGAGGGAGTGGGAATGGCGTGCACGAACTCTTGACATTTGTGTTGACCAATGTCGAGAGTATGGGCTACGAGTAGTAAAACAACGCGCTAAATCCATGCCACGTAACACTCCTCGGCAACTGGAAACCGCGCTATTTCGTGCACGAGAGGAGGAAAATCGAATGCGTTTGCGCGTACGACGATACAGCCTAGCAGAAGATGCGAGGATGTGTGCAGAGGACGGAGACATCCTACAAGCTAGACAATATCATCAGTGGAGCATAAGTCCTGAAAATCAATCGGACTGCGACATGTGTGCAGAGGATGTGTAAAATGACTACTAGAAACTACATTTTGTACTCACAAATTATGCCAAGTGCTGGGAAAAGTGAAAACAAACAAAAGTAATAGAAACCGCCAGTTCAAGTGGCGTTTTCTGTTGGAAGTAAATTCAACAGAAAACGCCACTTCTAGTGGCGTTTTCTATTAAATGTTTTCACCTATACCATAAATGAAAACTCTGAACAAAATGTACCATAAATGTAAACCCAGTTCAGACCTATACCAGAAATGTAATGGAGCCCTCAAATTGATTAGGCGGCAGGAGTATATATGAGATCTTTAGTAGACCAGGCCCAGGGGTCTTAGTAAGTCGGTGTGACTTTTTTAATGTACTACTTCCTTAATATTTTTTCTCTTTTAATTGTACACGTTTATCAATGCATACTTTTGATCGTTAATATCATAAATTTCGTATTAGTATTAAATATAAAAATTTCACTGTATTAAAGTACTCATAAATACGAATCCAACAAGATCACTAATGACTATATTTGGTCTTATAGATTAAATGTAAATTAATAATTTATCTCAGGTTATGAACAATCCCGACATATGAAAAAAGAATGATAATAAGGGATTGAGGTAGTACCATTTATCAATTCGGGTTGTGTTTGTTACACCAAACACCCGTGGACACATTTTGGCCAACCATATGTATGGAAATAGCGCTTGTTCCCAGTTTTATGCTAAAAAACGGAAATTGATATTAATCGGTAAAAATATCTTATAATAATTAGGAGTAGTGTTAGGTATCCCGAATTGGTTTTCAGAAAAAAATTTCGAATGATGTGACATAAATAAATTGATGAACGATTTTAATTGATGAGATTGATGTGAGCATGGCGAGTCCATTAAAATTATAATACTTCCGTCCCACCGGGTTCTTAACATTTCAAAATGGAGTGTTTGACAAGCATTTTAAGATGAATTTTAAGGATAGTTTCATAACATATTTTTGAAATTTTCTTAGAAAATTTCATCCTTAAAATTCATCTTAAAATACGTGCCAGAAAGTGACAAAAAAGTGTTAAGAATTGGATGAGACAGAGAGAGTAGTCAATAAGAGAGTGACACATGTAATTTGGGAAATTTTTTGAAATTGAATTCAATGATCCTACTCCCTCCGTCTCAGTATGTATTTCTCATTTTTGACTTTTTACATTATTCATTATAAGCGTTTGACTACTAATTGAATTCGTATTTATGAGTATTTTAATACAGTGAAGTTTTTATATTTAAAACTAATAATAAATTGAAGATATTAACGATTAAAAATGTGCATTGACAAACGTGTTTTAAAAAACAGGAAACATACCTAACATTTTCCAATAAGTAATCAATGACACTAGAGAAATATCTGACATCTTCGTCAACATTATACAACTTACATACATGCAAACTGCGCCCAGCACAGATCCTGTCGCCCATTGTATCAAGGGTAATTTTTACTTTATGTAGTTCGTGTTATGTACACATTGTTGTAAAAATCGGTAATCAGTAAAAATTAGTTGTGATATCGATTTAAGGTTAATTGGATAATCGGAGATTAATCGGATATTATAATAATATTTAATATAGTAATCTAATTTAAAATTAAACATATCATTTTAAATAAATTTTCAAGATTAATCGGATTTCAAAAATCGAATCGATTAACTACCTTACAGAGGATTAATCAGGAATTAATCGACAAAATCGGGAATTTTTAGAACCGTACATGCACAGGGGCGAGAGTTAAAACATTTTTAACAAAGATAAAGAGATTTATCATTTTCAGAAAAGAATAGTTAATGATCACAAAATAAGTTGTAATAAGTTTATTCCGTGGATGATGTTTTTTTCTTCTTCTTTTTTTTTTTTGCTATTTGTTATTCATAAAACCAAACATACTCAGTTATAATACCACTCAAAGAGCTATTTGTTATTCATGTAAGTTCGAAACTCCGACTAAAGTTAGGTTGGTTTGACTGATTCGATAAAATCGAATTCATATTTGTTTATGAATTTTTATTGGAATGAAATTTTGTTTTAGACATTTCATTTATTGCTAATTCGAGATCTACTTAGCTCTTACTCCCTCTGTCCCTCTCATTTATTTACAGTTACTCCCTCCGTCCCTTTCGGTTCTTAACATTTCGCTTTTTCTGTACTTCCTGACACGCATTTTAAGGTGCATTTTAAGGATAGTTAAATAACTTTTTTTTAAAATTTTCTTTTTCTGTATAAATATTTAAACATTAAATTTTTATACAAAAAAAGAAAATTTTAAAAAAAAAGTTATTTAACTATCCTTAAAATGCACCTTAAAATGCGTGCCAGAAAGTATAGAAAAAGTGAAATGTTAAGAACCAAAAGGGACGGAGGGAGTACTATTTTGGGGTGTCCCTCTCATTTCTTTACATTCCAAAAATAGTAAGTTTCTCCCACTATTACACCCACTATCTCATATATTTAACAATAAAAAACACTATTACACCCACTACTTTTCTCCACTATCTCAAATCTATAATTAAATATCAATAGGTCCCACCACTTTACTCACTTTTCATCTAACTTTACTCATTTTTTTACACATTTTCTTAGTCTCCGTGTCCATCCCGATGTAAACAACCATGAGGGACGGAGGGAGTATATATTTTTATCGAATTTTCTAGTGTTTGCCCAAGGGCACATGCTAAGAATCTGTGCTAGCTTAGTTGTCAAATTTTGATTGATAGAGATTTAATTAATAATGATGGACCCCCTGCATTCACATAAATATCCACAAATAAAAATTTAACAACTCATCAAACACGGATTCTTAGCATCACACTAGACAAACCCTATTTTTATTTAGTACATTAAATTTCGGAATATATTCCTAATGTTATGGACAAGAGCTGCAAGTTGTGTTTCACCAATATTTGGGTTTAGTTATTTCCGTGGTTTACTTCAAAATAGAATGAGATTCAAATACATAATTTGGATAAAGAGTTAACGATCTCAGTTGGGCAAATTCTTTCAAATTTAACAAATTCGAATTCGATCGAAATTTACCTGTTTAAAATAAAACACACAAAAACTGAACTTTACCACCGACCTAACAGGATAGTCTCTTGCTTAACCTATAATCAACAGAACATTTAAATTTCTTGTACGAATCGTTCAACAGGCCCATGTGGCTAACGTGCTAAAGTTTTTTTGTTTCTAGTAGTGTCCGACAACTTTGAGTAAAAAAATTATCCGACGGTTGCCAACTCTAAAAATTGTATAAATAATCCCATATGAGTAATTAAATAATGTAAATTTGAAGGAAGACATGTAAAATAGATATATTAGTATATGTATTTTAAACAAAAATATGCACTTTAACCATTTAAGGAAGTTGCCAACTTTTGGCAACAATTGTTGGCAACCTTGCCTTGGCTCTCTAATAAGAAGACAACCAAGATTGCTTGCTACATAGATGTTGGCAACCTTCTTGACAACTCCTATTGGAGATACTCTAAACACATGATGGGATACTACAGGTAAAATGGCTTAATCATAATTGCACTCGTGGTCAACTTGCAAGTGGATCACTAAATTGAAAAGGCTTGCTAGTGTATCATTGAACTAGACTTAACTTGCTATTTAGTCATTGAACATTAAAATTTTTGCACAAACGTTAACTCATCTTTGACTTTAACGGAATCCATTGATTTTTTTTTTTGCTTAATTATGATTGTTCAGTCAAATTGGTGGGTTGTATAGCTTGCCATGATTGTTAGAAGACTAATTACAAGATCAATTTCATCATTTTATTCCCGATTTGAGTAATTCCTATAATTAGGGTTCTTAGTTCATAATTTGAGGATTTTATTTCTGTTGAATGTTCACTTAATTGGATGTTTTGTATAGCTTTAGGAGGTCATAAGCAACATGTTTATGTGATTAATTGGAATGTTATGTTTGTATAAAGGCATAAACGATTTAAGAGGTTTTTGGACTCGAAGTTCCGGTATGAGTTCGTGATTGTTGTGGTTATAAATGAGTTGCTGCAGCTGTCATGAGTACGTAGATGTCGTTTAATGTGAATTCTGGGCTAGTAGAGAGTTGCCGGAAAGTTGTAGTCGTCGGATAATTGATTCCGTTAGTGCAGGCAATTACCTAAATGCAGGTTTTTATTAGTTTAATGAATTGATTGCAAACTTTTTGAGTTTAGTTACCCAACTACAAATTAAGGGGCAGAACAATTATGATTAAGCCATTTTACCCGAGATACTACTAGAACTACGTGTCCCTGTGGAAGAACCAAAGGTCACTTTTAATGTGATTTCCAGTTCATGCACTAGTGGAGTACTATTTATCCTAATAACAAAATGAGTTTTCATTTGATTGTTGAAATTTGCATCTGCACAAGGATTTTGTGGGAGCAAATAGCCCTGACAAACAGTGAGCTCATATATAAATATTATGTATTGTAAATGTTGACAGCACCATCATCCGGAGGAGGGATCTATGATGCATAAGTGTAGGAATTAGGATACAAGAGGAATCAAACATACAATGCAGGAATCATAAATACAAAGAGAGGATAAATATCGGATTAGAATAGAATGGTGTTGCAAAGCCATAGTCCAGATTGACCATTCTGATAGATCAAACTAGGCGTCGCGATCTCTCTTGCACTCTGGTGCCATTGTAGGAAACCTTTTTCGATCAGCACAGTAATTGTAGATTGTGAATCTCTGGCGAACCCATTTGAGACGACGATACTGATAAGCATCAAGATCTTGAAATGCCTTTTGATCCCACCAACGTTGTCCTTGAGTGGCACAGAACTTGGCATTCACCGACGACTCGCATCCGTCAATGTGGAAGCCCTTGTAGGCAGCTATGAAGGGTGCCTTGGACCAGTCTGTCTTCTCCAATCCTCCCCTGGTTGCCCAATCATCCGCATTCCATAAGCTTGAGTATAATTTCATTGGTTGATTAAATGGAAACTTAACTCCCAAGTCTTTGCTGTTTTTGAACACTCTGATTGGAATGTCATCAACCAAGAACCTATAACATCACAAAATTCAATACTCAACTCATCATTTATCCACCTTAACAAAACAACTACATAGATCAGACACATTGCATTTAACCAAAATAAATACATAATTCTGTTTGTTAAAATTATATAGAGGCACGCACATGTACACATGGGGACATGATTTGTAAACAATAATGTAGTATGTATTTTACAATCTTCTATCCAAAACAAGAGGCAGTAAAATCATGTGACAAGATCCTTTAGGAAACATCAAATTTTCATGTACTCCATTATTATATATAGGCATATTGATATATTACAACAACTCCAATCCATCACTAAATCACTAAATCACTATAATAGTGATGGATCTAATGTCAAATTCATTCCAATCCAATATTAAAATGGTGACTCAAGATCACCAAATGAATTTTGGATCACCAAATTTGGTGACAAAAGTACATTTGGTGATCCTTGGTCCAAAATTTGGTGATTTTCAAAATTCCAACAATACCCCTATATTTGTTAACAAAACAACTTTTTTCCATTCATGTCCTACTATTTGTTCTTGTAATTTTTTTCAACTTTAAATTTTTATCAATTAAACTTCTTTTCTTCTTAGCTCTTGTTAAATTTTTATCTATGTCCTACTATTTGTTCTTGTAATTTTTTTTCAACTTATTTGTTCTCATAATTTTTAACTTTAAATTTTTATCAATTAAACTTCTTTTCTTCTTAGCTCTTGTTAAATTTTTATCTATGTCCTACTATTTGTTCCTAACTCTTGTTAATTCTAAAATGTCGTAATTCTAAAATATCAATTTTCAACAAAATTTGGATATTGAATTTTTTTATAAATAATTTTTATATTAAAAAATTTAATATTATGCGACCATAATATTACAATTTAAAATAAAATAGATATTAATAATGTAAATTGAACAAAGTTAAAATATTCTATTTTATTGATGAAAGATTCCTTTTAGTGTTAATCATGAGTTGTAATATATTTTGTGAATGGTGTAATTTTGTCACCAAAATAGTGTCCCTAGGACACTATTATTTTAATGTCTTGGTTGGAAATGGTCTTATCTTACTATGTACACATAAAGCAACACAAACACAGTTAACTTATTATATATTAATGGAAGCACTAGCAGATGTTATAGTTTACTTCCTGAGAATATAAGAAGACCATCATACAAAGATATAATGATATCATTATTTGAAATAAAAAGGGGGGCTTACACAATCTGGTAGAGATTCCACAAAATAGAGTAGGAGTGGAAGTCTTTGGTGGGGTCAAACCAGAGGAAAATCCTTTGCTCACGGTCACCCTTTCCACCGGTAAACACGTTAGTTTGCAGTATATATGGTTGTCCTGATCTGTTTCCCAAGAACTCGAAGTCTATCTCATCATGCTCAGCGTTTTGTGATGATAGCTGCCCAAACAACAAGTCATGTCATAACAAAATTTACCAACACTAGTATATCTAACATAACATTATGTCACCAAGTTCATTTCATAATCCATTGTATTATATCAAATGAATATGACATAACGTAGATGGTTGGTTGATTAACTAAATGATTGTCTTATACTCAGTAGGTGTTTGTTTAAATGTAAACTAATTTAGCTTGACAATAAATAAGTGATTTGCATTTTTGAAACAGTTAAACTTTACTAGCTTGGCAATTTCTACTGGTATATATAACCATTATTTTTGGTTATTAAACATATAGCAAAACATGAAGCTCAAGCCTGTACAATACTCAGTAAAATAGGATTTTGGTTACCGAACATTGTTCGGTTCGTTAAGAATTTGTTCGTGTTCGTTCGTCCGAGTTTGGTTCGTTTACAGCTCTAAATTAAAAAAATTAATTGGATTTTTTAAAAATACATTTTTTCCTGGGATCTTCTAAGATCCTGGTTGCGCCACAATACACGCATACATATTTGTGTATCAAAGGGAGGTAGGAGTAAGACATACATAAAAGGCAGTGACGGTGCCAGCAGAATCTCCGGGAACCATCCTGATATTCATACTGAAGTGCCCAAAAAGATAAGACCCCTTGGACTGAAATCCAGTACCTGATAAAAAAATAAAATAAAATAATTCACAATAAAATAGAAAATGAAACAGATCAACTCAAGTAGTTGACTCGAACTAAAAGAAACTAATTACCAGTGTACTTGTCAAGAAGCACCAAAAAATGGTTTTTGGTGTTATGGCTACAATGGTTTGTGCTATATCTTGTTTCATATATAACCTTTTTGGGGTGTTTGTGCTAAAAAGGTTATGAAGCAAAGCAAATGTAGAAATGATTCCCTCCTTTTTATATTCCCCACTCACTTTTTACCTTTTTGGGGTGTTTCAAAATATAGCATTGTGCTATTTTAGCACAAACTATACAATACCATTGGATTTCAATATTTTGTGTTTTGTGCTATAATATAAGTATAGCGCAAGATATACCCACACTAGCCTTGCTCTAATCACATCAAACACCAGCCTTGCTCTAATCACATCAAACTGATAATCATATCATATCAAACTGTAACTAGTGTATTAACTATTAAGTGAGACTTCTTTCTTTGAATCAGTTTGATACAAGTATCTTTCAATGAAACCCTCATTTAGTGTCTGGTATTAATATCCAACAAACAAACTGACAAACAGTATCCAATCAAATTTCTTATTCGGTTTTAGTTTCGTTTATAAATTCCATCCAACTCCATATATTCTACATACTACACTCTGTATACCAACACAGCTTAAACTCTCTCCTCTCTTCTCTCTCTCAAACCCTCACCACCCGCTTTTAATAAGATATGATTCATTTAAATAAAGCTTTTTAAGTAGTTTTTTAAGTAGTTTTCAGATGAAGTTTTTTAAGTAGTTTCTTAAGAGAGTCTCTCTTAAGTTTTTTAAATAAAGTTTTTTTACGTAGTTTTCAGATGTCTTTGGGATCCTCCTGCACGTACCGTGAAGTCGCGAATGATCCAAAATATTATAGACAAAAAATTTCACGTAAGTTGAACCAGATGAAGAGCTCGGGTGATATTAATTGGGATAATCAGGATTTGACGACTGCGATCACGGCATGGGACCGTGAGGTTGGTATAGGAAATTTTGGCCCAGCTGATCTGTTTTTAGAAGAAGAAACAGATAAGGATACGAAGATTGCCATAGTTTTAGATGTAATGAGGAGAAATAATTTTGCACGTCATGCCTAAATTATGTATTTATGTATTTGTTTGTTGTTTTATTGAAAAATTTTAATATAACTATAAACTAGCTAAATGCCGAGCTAAATTAATTTTACTTTCATCATTTTCTTTATTTGAATGTTCAATTTTGTTTTTTTTTCATTTATCAATTTCTTTTATACTCTTTTGCAATGTTATTGGCGCTTTATTATTTACATTTTTTAGTCAATTTTAATGCAAATTTTATTGAGTTCCTTCAATTTTTTGCTTTGATGTTTCTGCAAATTTTATTTTTACAGATCCTCAACTTGTTTTTTTTTGCAATTTTTTCATATTTTTTCTACTAATACTAAAGTTGTTAGATCACTTAATGAAGACCAACAGGCTCTCACAAAGTCACAAGTTAAAAAGGACATAAATGTTCTTAAACTCACCTGTAGGAGATAGGTGTGCTTTAATTGTATTTTAATTTTAAACATGCTCAAAATTATTACGGAGTAGTTGTTAGTTGTGCATGTTAAATTCTTTGTCATTGCAAAACTGTGTTCTACAACACAATATTCCATAATATATACTCATATTATCTTATACTCCGTACTCCCTATCTTTTTGACTACGGTTCTCAAGTCCAGTATCTTATAGGCATTAGATAAGCGTGTTTCTTCTCTTTTTTTTGTTATTTTGATTTTTTTGTGATTGTCTCATCTGAAAACTACTTAAAAAACTTTATTTAAATGAATCATATCTTATTAAAAGCGGGTGGTGAGGGTTTGAGAGAGAGAACAGAGGAGCTGTGTTGGTATACAGAGTGTAGTATGTAAAATATATGGAGTTGGATGGAATTTATAAACGAAACTAAAACCGAATAAGAAATTTGATTGGATACTGTTTGTCAGTTTGTTTGTTGGATATTAATACCAGACACTAAATGAGGGTTTCATTGAAAGATACTCGTATTAAACTGATTCAAAGAAAGAAGTCTCACTTAATAGTTAATACACTACTTACAGTTTGATATGATATGATTATCAGTTTGATGTGATTAGAGCAAGGCTGGTGTTTGATGTGATTAGAGCAAGGCTAGTGTGGGTATATCTTGTGCTATACTTATATTATAGCACAAAACACAAAATATTGAAATCCAATGGTATTGTATAGTTTGTGCTAAAATAGCACAATGCTATAATTTGTGCTATATATAACACAATGCTATATTTTGAAACACCCCAAAAAGATAAAAAGTGAGTGGGGAATATAAAAAGGAGGGAATCATTTCTACAATTGTTTTGCTTCATAACCTTTTTAGCACAAACACCCCAAAAAGGTTATATATGAAACAAGATATAGCACAAACCATTGTAGCCATAACACCAAAAACCATTTTTTGGTTATTAAACATATAGCAAAACATGAAGCTCAAGCCTGTACAATACTCAGTAAAATAGGATTTTGGTTACCGAACATTGTTCGGTTCGTTAAGAATTTGTTCGTGTTCGTTCGTCCGAGTTTGGTTCGTTTACAGCTCTAAATTAAAAAAATTAATTGGATTTTTTAAAAATACATTTTTTCCTGGGATCTTCTAAGATCCTGGTTGCGCCACAATACACGCATACATATTTGTGTATCAAAGGGAGGTAGGAGTAAGACATACATAAAAGGCAGTGACGGTGCCAGCAGAATCTCCGGGAACCATCCTGATATTCATACTGAAGTGCCCAAAAAGATAAGACCCCTTGGACTGAAATCCAGTACCTGATAAAAAAATAAAATAAAATAATTCACAATAAAATAGAAAATGAAACAGATCAACTCAAGTAGTTGACTCGAACTAAAAGAAACTAATTACCAGTGTACTTGTCAAGAAGCACCAAAAAATGGTTTTTGGTGTTATGGCTACAATGGTTTGTGCTATATCTTGTTTCATATATAACCTTTTTGGGGTGTTTGTGCTAAAAAGGTTATGAAGCAAAGCAAATGTAGAAATGATTCCCTCCTTTTTATATTCCCCACTCACTTTTTACCTTTTTGGGGTGTTTCAAAATATAGCATTGTGCTATTTTAGCACAAACTATACAATACCATTGGATTTCAATATTTTGTGTTTTGTGCTATAATATAAGTATAGCGCAAGATATACCCACACTAGCCTTGCTCTAATCACATCAAACACCAGCCTTGCTCTAATCACATCAAACTGATAATCATATCATATCAAACTGTAACTAGTGTATTAACTATTAAGTGAGACTTCTTTCTTTGAATCAGTTTGATACAAGTATCTTTCAATGAAACCCTCATTTAGTGTCTGGTATTAATATCCAACAAACAAACTGACAAACAGTATCCAATCAAATTTCTTATTCGGTTTTAGTTTCGTTTATAAATTCCATCCAACTCCATATATTCTACATACTACACTCTGTATACCAACACAGCTTAAACTCTCTCCTCTCTTCTCTCTCTCAAACCCTCACCACCCGCTTTTAATAAGATATGATTCATTTAAATAAAGCTTTTTAAGTAGTTTTTTAAGTAGTTTTCAGATGAAGTTTTTTAAGTAGTTTCTTAAGAGAGTCTCTCTTAAGTTTTTTAAATAAAGTTTTTTTACGTAGTTTTCAGATGTCTTTGGGATCCTCCTGCACGTACCGTGAAGTCGCGAATGATCCAAAATATTATAGACAAAAAATTTCACGTAAGTTGAACCAGATGAAGAGCTCGGGTGATATTAATTGGGATAATCAGGATTTGACGACTGCGATCACGGCATGGGACCGTGAGGTTGGTATAGGAAATTTTGGCCCAGCTGATCTGTTTTTAGAAGAAGAAACAGATAAGGATACGAAGATTGCCATAGTTTTAGATGTAATGAGGAGAAATAATTTTGCACGTCATGCCTAAATTATGTATTTATGTATTTGTTTGTTGTTTTATTGAAAAATTTTAATATAACTATAAACTAGCTAAATGCCGAGCTAAATTAATTTTACTTTCATCATTTTCTTTATTTGAATGTTCAATTTTGTTTTTTTTTTCATTTATCAATTTCTTTTATACTCTTTTGCAATGTTATTGGCGCTTTATTATTTACATTTTTTAGTCAATTTTAATGCAAATTTTATTGAGTTCCTTCAATTTTTTGCTTTGATGTTTCTGCAAATTTTATTTTTACAGATCCTCAACTTGTTTTTTTTTGCAATTTTTTCATATTTTTTCTACTAATACTAAAGTTGTTAGATCACTTAATGAAGACCAACAGGCTCTCACAAAGTCACAAGTTAAAAAGGACATAAATGTTCTTAAACTCACCTGTAGGAGATAGGTGTGCTTTAATTGTATTTTAATTTTAAACATGCTCAAAATTATTACGGAGTAGTTGTTAGTTGTGCATGTTAAATTCTTTGTCATTGCAAAACTGTGTTCTACAACACAATATTCCATAATATATACTCATATTATCTTATACTCCGTACTCCCTATCTTTTTGACTACGGTTCTCAAGTCCAGTATCTTATAGGCATTAGATAAGCGTGTTTCTTCTCTTTTTTTTGTTATTTTGATTTTTTTGTGATTGTCTCATCTGAAAACTACTTAAAAAACTTTATTTAAATGAATCATATCTTATTAAAAGCGGGTGGTGAGGGTTTGAGAGAGAGAACAGAGGAGCTGTGTTGGTATACAGAGTGTAGTATGTAAAATATATGGAGTTGGATGGAATTTATAAACGAAACTAAAACCGAATAAGAAATTTGATTGGATACTGTTTGTCAGTTTGTTTGTTGGATATTAATACCAGACACTAAATGAGGGTTTCATTGAAAGATACTCGTATTAAACTGATTCAAAGAAAGAAGTCTCACTTAATAGTTAATACACTACTTACAGTTTGATATGATATGATTATCAGTTTGATGTGATTAGAGCAAGGCTGGTGTTTGATGTGATTAGAGCAAGGCTAGTGTGGGTATATCTTGTGCTATACTTATATTATAGCACAAAACACAAAATATTGAAATCCAATGGTATTGTATAGTTTGTGCTAAAATAGCACAATGCTATAATTTGTGCTATATATAACACAATGCTATATTTTGAAACACCCCAAAAAGATAAAAAGTGAGTGGGGAATATAAAAAGGAGGGAATCATTTCTACAATTGTTTTGCTTCATAACCTTTTTAGCACAAACACCCCAAAAAGGTTATATATGAAACAAGATATAGCACAAACCATTGTAGCCATAACACCAAAAACCATTTTTTGGTTATTAAACATATAGCAAAACATGAAGCTCAAGCCTGTACAATACTCAGTAAAATAGGATTTTGGTTACCGAACATTGTTCGGTTCGTTAAGAATTTGTTCGTGTTCGTTCGTCCGAGTTTGGTTCGTTTACAGCTCTAAATTAAAAAAATTAATTGGATTTTTTAAAAATACATTTTTTCCTGGGATCTTCTAAGATCCTGGTTGCGCCACAATACACGCATACATATTTGTGTATCAAAGGGAGGTAGGAGTAAGACATACATAAAAGGCAGTGACGGTGCCAGCAGAATCTCCGGGAACCATCCTGATATTCATACTGAAGTGCCCAAAAAGATAAGACCCCTTGGACTGAAATCCAGTACCTGATAAAAAAATAAAATAAAATAATTCACAATAAAATAGAAAATGAAACAGATCAACTCAAGTAGTTGACTCGAACTAAAAGAAACTAATTACCAGTGTACTTGTCAAGAAGCACCAAAAAATGGTTTTTGGTGTTATGGCTACAATGGTTTGTGCTATATCTTGTTTCATATATAACCTTTTTGGGGTGTTTGTGCTAAAAAGGTTATGAAGCAAAGCAAATGTAGAAATGATTCCCTCCTTTTTATATTCCCCACTCACTTTTTACCTTTTTGGGGTGTTTCAAAATATAGCATTGTGCTATTTTAGCACAAACTATACAATACCATTGGATTTCAATATTTTGTGTTTTGTGCTATAATATAAGTATAGCGCAAGATATACCCACACTAGCCTTGCTCTAATCACATCAAACACCAGCCTTGCTCTAATCACATCAAACTGATAATCATATCATATCAAACTGTAACTAGTGTATTAACTATTAAGTGAGACTTCTTTCTTTGAATCAGTTTGATACAAGTATCTTTCAATGAAACCCTCATTTAGTGTCTGGTATTAATATCCAACAAACAAACTGACAAACAGTATCCAATCAAATTTCTTATTCGGTTTTAGTTTCGTTTATAAATTCCATCCAACTCCATATATTCTACATACTACACTCTGTATACCAACACAGCTTAAACTCTCTCCTCTCTTCTCTCTCTCAAACCCTCACCACCCACTTTTAATAAGATATGATTCATTTAAATAAAGCTTTTTAAGTAGTTTTTTAAGTAGTTTTCAGATGAAGTTTTTTAAGTAGTTTCTTAAGAGAGTCTCTCTTAAGTTTTTTAAATAAAGTTTTTTTACGTAGTTTTCAGATGTCTTTGGGATCCTCCTGCACGTACCGTGAAGTCGCGAATGATCCAAAATATTATAGACAAAAAATTTCACGTAAGTTGAACCAGATGAAGAGCTCGGGTGATATTAATTGGGATAATCAGGATTTGACGACTGCGATCACGGCATGGGACCGTGAGGTTGGTATAGGAAATTTTGGCCCAGCTGATCTGTTTTTAGAAGAAGAAACAGATAAGGATACGAAGATTGCCATAGTTTTAGATGTAATGAGGAGAAATAATTTTGCACGTCATGCCTAAATTATGTATTTATGTATTTGTTTGTTGTTTTATTGAAAAATTTTAATATAACTATAAACTAGCTAAATGCCGAGCTAAATTAATTTTACTTTCATCATTTTCTTTATTTGAATGTTCAATTTTGTTTTTTTTTTCATTTATCAATTTCTTTTATACTCTTTTGCAATGTTATTGGCGCTTTATTATTTACATTTTTTAGTCAATTTCAATGCAAATTTTATTGAGTTCCTTCAATTTTTTGCTTTGATGTTTCTGCAAATTTTATTTTTACAGATCCTCAACTTGTTTTTTTTTGCAATTTTTTCATATTTTTTCTACTAATACTAAAGTTGTTAGATCACTTAATGAAGACCAACAGGCTCTCACAAAGTCACAAGTTAAAAAGGACATAAATGTTCTTAAACTCACCTGTAGGAGATAGGTGTGCTTTAATTGTATTTTAATTTTAAACATGCTCAAAATTATTACGGAGTAGTTGTTAGTTGTGCATGTTAAATTCTTTGTCATTGCAAAACTGTGTTCTACAACACAATATTCCATAATATATACTCATATTATCTTATACTCCGTACTCCCTATCTTTTTGACTACGGTTCTCAAGTCCAGTATCTTATAGGCATTAGATAAGCGTGTTTCTTCTCTTTTTTTTGTTATTTTGATTTTTTTGTGATTGTCTCATCTGAAAACTACTTAAAAAACTTTATTTAAATGAATCATATCATATTAAAAGCGGGTGGTGAGGGTTTGAGAGAGAGAACAGAGGAGAGAGTTTAAGCTGTGTTGGTATACAGAGTGTAGTATGTAAAATATATGGAGTTGGATGGAATTTATAAACGAAACTAAAACCGAATAAGAAATTTGATTGGATACTGTTTGTCAGTTTGTTTGTTGGATATTAATACCAGACACTAAATGAGGGTTTCATTGAAAGATACTCGTATTAAACTGATTCAAAGAAAGAAGTCTCACTTAATAGTTAATACACTACTTACAGTTTGATATGATATGATTATCAGTTTGATGTGATTAGAGCAAGGCTGGTGTTTGATGTGATTAGAGCAAGGCTAGTGTGGGTATATCTTGTGCTATACTTATATTATAGCACAAAACACAAAATATTGAAATCCAATGGTATTGTATAGTTTGTGCTAAAATAGCACAATGCTATAATTTGTGCTATATATAACACAATGCTATATTTTGAAACACCCCAAAAAGATAAAAAGTGAGTGGGGAATATAAAAAGGAGGGAATCATTTCTACAATTGTTTTGCTTCATAACCTTTTTAGCACAAACACCCCAAAAAGGTTATATATGAAACAAGATATAGCACAAACCATTGTAGCCATAACACCAAAAACCATTTTTTGGTTATTAAACATATAGCAAAACATGAAGCTCAAGCCTGTACAATACTCAGTAAAATAGGATTTTGGTTACCGAACATTGTTCGGTTCGTTAAGAATTTGTTCGTGTTCGTTCGTCCGAGTTTGGTTCGTTTACAGCTCTAAATTAAAAAAATTAATTGGATTTTTTAAAAATACATTTTTTCCTGGGATCTTCTAAGATCCTGGTTGCGCCACAATACACGCATACATATTTGTGTATCAAAGGGAGGTAGGAGTAAGACATACATAAAAGGCAGTGACGGTGCCAGCAGAATCTCCGGGAACCATCCTGATATTCATACTGAAGTGCCCAAAAAGATAAGACCCCTTGGACTGAAATCCAGTACCTGATAAAAAAATAAAATAAAATAATTCACAATAAAATAGAAAATGAAACAGATCAACTCAAGTAGTTGACTCGAACTAAAAGAAACTAATTACCAGTGTACTTGTCAAGAAGCACCAAAAAATGGTTTTTGGTGTTATGGCTACAATGGTTTGTGCTATATCTTGTTTCATATATAACCTTTTTGGGGTGTTTGTGCTAAAAAGGTTATGAAGCAAAGCAAATGTAGAAATGATTCCCTCCTTTTTATATTCCCCACTCACTTTTTACCTTTTTGGGGTGTTTCAAAATATAGCATTGTGCTATTTTAGCACAAACTATACAATACCATTGGATTTCAATATTTTGTGTTTTGTGCTATAATATAAGTATAGCGCAAGATATACCCACACTAGCCTTGCTCTAATCACATCAAACACCAGCCTTGCTCTAATCACATCAAACTGATAATCATATCATATCAAACTGTAACTAGTGTATTAACTATTAAGTGAGACTTCTTTCTTTGAATCAGTTTGATACAAGTATCTTTCAATGAAACCCTCATTTAGTGTCTGGTATTAATATCCAACAAACAAACTGACAAACAGTATCCAATCAAATTTCTTATTCGGTTTTAGTTTCGTTTATAAATTCCATCCAACTCCATATATTCTACATACTACACTCTGTATACCAACACAGCTTAAACTCTCTCCTCTCTTCTCTCTCTCAAACCCTCACCACCCGCTTTTAATAAGATATGATTCATTTAAATAAAGCTTTTTAAGTAGTTTTTTAAGTAGTTTTCAGATGAAGTTTTTTAAGTAGTTTCTTAAGAGAGTCTCTCTTAAGTTTTTTAAATAAAGTTTTTTTACGTAGTTTTCAGATGTCTTTGGGATCCTCCTGCACGTACCGTGAAGTCGCGAATGATCCAAAATATTATAGACAAAAAATTTCACGTAAGTTGAACCAGATGAAGAGCTCGGGTGATATTAATTGGGATAATCAGGATTTGACGACTGCGATCACGGCATGGGACCGTGAGGTTGGTATAGGAAATTTTGGCCCAGCTGATCTGTTTTTAGAAGAAGAAACAGATAAGGATACGAAGATTGCCATAGTTTTAGATGTAATGAGGAGAAATAATTTTGCACGTCATGCCTAAATTATGTATTTATGTATTTGTTTGTTGTTTTATTGAAAAATTTTAATATAACTATAAACTAGCTAAATGCCGAGCTAAATTAATTTTACTTTCATCATTTTCTTTATTTGAATGTTCAATTTTGTTTTTTTTTTCATTTATCAATTTCTTTTATACTCTTTTGCAATGTTATTGGCGCTTTATTATTTACATTTTTTAGTCAATTTTAATGCAAATTTTATTGAGTTCCTTCAATTTTTTGCTTTGATGTTTCTGCAAATTTTATTTTTACAGATCCTCAACTTGTTTTTTTTTGCAATTTTTTCATATTTTTTCTACTAATACTAAAGTTGTTAGATCACTTAATGAAGACCAACAGGCTCTCACAAAGTCACAAGTTAAAAAGGACATAAATGTTCTTAAACTCACCTGTAGGAGATAGGTGTGCTTTAATTGTATTTTAATTTTAAACATGCTCAAAATTATTACGGAGTAGTTGTTAGTTGTGCATGTTAAATTCTTTGTCATTGCAAAACTGTGTTCTACAACACAATATTCCATAATATATACTCATATTATCTTATACTCCGTACTCCCTATCTTTTTGACTACGGTTCTCAAGTCCAGTATCTTATAGGCATTAGATAAGCGTGTTTCTTCTTTTTTTTTTGTTATTTTGATTTTTTTGTGATTGTCTCATCTGAAAACTACTTAAAAAACTTTATTTAAATGAATCATATCTTATTAAAAGCGGGTGGTGAGGGTTTGAGAGAGAGAACAGAGGAGCTGTGTTGGTATACAGAGTGTAGTATGTAAAATATATGGAGTTGGATGGAATTTATAAACGAAACTAAAACCGAATAAGAAATTTGATTGGATACTGTTTGTCAGTTTGTTTGTTGGATATTAATACCAGACACTAAATGAGGGTTTCATTGAAAGATACTCGTATTAAACTGATTCAAAGAAAGAAGTCTCACTTAATAGTTAATACACTACTTACAGTTTGATATGATATGATTATCAGTTTGATGTGATTAGAGCAAGGCTGGTGTTTGATGTGATTAGAGCAAGGCTAGTGTGGGTATATCTTGTGCTATACTTATATTATAGCACAAAACACAAAATATTGAAATCCAATGGTATTGTATAGTTTGTGCTAAAATAGCACAATGCTATAATTTGTGCTATATATAACACAATGCTATATTTTGAAACACCCCAAAAAGATAAAAAGTGAGTGGGGAATATAAAAAGGAGGGAATCATTTCTACAATTGTTTTGCTTCATAACCTTTTTAGCACAAACACCCCAAAAAGGTTATATATGAAACAAGATATAGCACAAACCATTGTAGCCATAACACCAAAAACCATTTTTTGGTTATTAAACATATAGCAAAACATGAAGCTCAAGCCTGTACAATACTCAGTAAAATAGGATTTTGGTTACCGAACATTGTTCGGTTCGTTAAGAATTTGTTCGTGTTCGTTCGTCCGAGTTTGGTTCGTTTACAGCTCTAAATTAAAAAAATTAATTGGATTTTTTAAAAATACATTTTTTCCTGGGATCTTCTAAGATCCTGGTTGCGCCACAATACACGCATACATATTTGTGTATCAAAGGGAGGTAGGAGTAAGACATACATAAAAGGCAGTGACGGTGCCAGCAGAATCTCCGGGAACCATCCTGATATTCATACTGAAGTGCCCAAAAAGATAAGACCCCTTGGACTGAAATCCAGTACCTGATAAAAAAATAAAATAAAATAATTCACAATAAAATAGAAAATGAAACAGATCAACTCAAGTAGTTGACTCGAACTAAAAGAAACTAATTACCAGTGTACTTGTCAAGAAGCACCAAAAAATGGTTTTTGGTGTTATGGCTACAATGGTTTGTGCTATATCTTGTTTCATATATAACCTTTTTGGGGTGTTTGTGCTAAAAAGGTTATGAAGCAAAGCAAATGTAGAAATGATTCCCTCCTTTTTATATTCCCCACTCACTTTTTACCTTTTTGGGGTGTTTCAAAATATAGCATTGTGCTATTTTAGCACAAACTATACAATACCATTGGATTTCAATATTTTGTGTTTTGTGCTATAATATAAGTATAACGCAAGATATACCCACACTAGCCTTGCTCTAATCACATCAAACACCAGCCTTGCTCTAATCACATCAAACTGATAATCATATCATATCAAACTGTAACTAGTGTATTAACTATTAAGTGAGACTTCTTTCTTTGAATCAGTTTGATACAAGTATCTTTCAATGAAACCCTCATTTAGTGTCTGGTATTAATATCCAACAAACAAACTGACAAACAGTATCCAATCAAATTTCTTATTCGGTTTTAGTTTCGTTTATAAATTCCATCCAACTCCATATATTCTACATACTACACTCTGTATACCAACACAGCTTAAACTCTCTCCTCTCTTCTCTCTCTCAAACCCTCACCACCCGCTTTTAATAAGATATGATTCATTTAAATAAAGCTTTTTAAGTAGTTTTTTAAGTAGTTTTCAGATGAAGTTTTTTAAGTAGTTTCTTAAGAGAGTCTCTCTTAAGTTTTTTAAATAAAGTTTTTTTACGTAGTTTTCAGATGTCTTTGGGATCCTCCTGCACGTACCGTGAAGTCGCGAATGATCCAAAATATTATAGACAAAAAATTTCACGTAAGTTGAACCAGATGAAGAGCTCGGGTGATATTAATTGGGATAATCAGGATTTGACGACTGCGATCACGGCATGGGACCGTGAGGTTGGTATAGGAAATTTTGGCCCAGCTGATCTGTTTTTAGAAGAAGAAACAGATAAGGATACGAAGATTGCCATAGTTTTAGATGTAATGAGGAGAAATAATTTTGCACGTCATGCCTAAATTATGTATTTATGTATTTGTTTGTTGTTTTATTGAAAAATTTTAATATAACTATAAACTAGCTAAATGCCGAGCTAAATTAATTTTACTTTCATCATTTTCTTTATTTGAATGTTCAATTTTGTTTTTTTTTTCATTTATCAATTTCTTTTATACTCTTTTGCAATGTTATTGGCGCTTTATTATTTACATTTTTTAGTCAATTTTAATGCAAATTTTATTGAGTTCCTTCAATTTTTTGCTTTGATGTTTCTGCAAATTTTATTTTTACAGATCCTCAACTTGTTTTTTTTTGCAATTTTTTCATATTTTTTCTACTAATACTAAAGTTGTTAGATCACTTAATGAAGACCAACAGGCTCTCACAAAGTCACAAGTTAAAAAGGACATAAATGTTCTTAAACTCACCTGTAGGAGATAGGTGTGCTTTAATTGTATTTTAATTTTAAACATGCTCAAAATTATTACGGAGTAGTTGTTAGTTGTGCATGTTAAATTCTTTGTCATTGCAAAACTGTGTTCTACAACACAATATTCCATAATATATACTCATATTATCTTATACTCCGTACTCCCTATCTTTTTGACTACGGTTCTCAAGTCCAGTATCTTATAGGCATTAGATAAGCGTGTTTCTTCTCTTTTTTTTGTTATTTTGATTTTTTTGTGATTGTCTCATCTGAAAACTACTTAAAAAACTTTATTTAAATGAATCATATCTTATTAAAAGCGGGTGGTGAGGGTTTGAGAGAGAGAACAGAGGAGAGAGTTTAAGCTGTGTTGGTATACAGAGTGTAGTATGTAAAATATATGGAGTTGGATGGAATTTATAAACGAAACTAAAACCGAATAAGAAATTTGATTGGATACTGTTTGTCAGTTTGTTTGTTGGATATTAATACCAGACACTAAATGAGGGTTTCATTGAAAGATACTCGTATTAAACTGATTCAAAGAAAGAAGTCTCACTTAATAGTTAATACACTACTTACAGTTTGATATGATATGATTATCAGTTTGATGTGATTAGAGCAAGGCTGGTGTTTGATGTGATTAGAGCAAGGCTAGTGTGGGTATATCTTGTGCTATACTTATATTATAGCACAAAACACAAAATATTGAAATCCAATGGTATTGTATAGTTTGTGCTAAAATAGCACAATGCTATAATTTGTGCTATATATAACACAATGCTATATTTTGAAACACCCCAAAAAGATAAAAAGTGAGTGGGGAATATAAAAAGGAGGGAATCATTTCTACAATTGTTTTGCTTCATAACCTTTTTAGCACAAACACCCCAAAAAGGTTATATATGAAACAAGATATAGCACAAACCATTGTAGCCATAACACCAAAAACCATTTTTTGGTTATTAAACATATAGCAAAACATGAAGCTCAAGCCTGTACAATACTCAGTAAAATAGGATTTTGGTTACCGAACATTGTTCGGTTCGTTAAGAATTTGTTCGTGTTCGTTCGTCCGAGTTTGGTTCGTTTACAGCTCTAAATTAAAAAAATTAATTGGATTTTTTAAAAATACATTTTTTCCTGGGATCTTCTAAGATCCTGGTTGCGCCACAATACACGCATACATATTTGTGTATCAAAGGGAGGTAGGAGTAAGACATACATAAAAGGCAGTGACGGTGCCAGCAGAATCTCCGGGAACCATCCTGATATTCATACTGAAGTGCCCAAAAAGATAAGACCCCTTGGACTGAAATCCAGTACCTGATAAAAAAATAAAATAAAATAATTCACAATAAAATAGAAAATGAAACAGATCAACTCAAGTAGTTGACTCGAACTAAAAGAAACTAATTACCAGTGTACTTGTCAAGAAGCACCAAAAAATGGTTTTTGGTGTTATGGCTACAATGGTTTGTGCTATATCTTGTTTCATATATAACCTTTTTGGGGTGTTTGTGCTAAAAAGGTTATGAAGCAAAGCAAATGTAGAAATGATTCCCTCCTTTTTATATTCCCCACTCACTTTTTACCTTTTTGGGGTGTTTCAAAATATAGCATTGTGCTATTTTAGCACAAACTATACAATACCATTGGATTTCAATATTTTGTGTTTTGTGCTATAATATAAGTATAGCGCAAGATATACCCACACTAGCCTTGCTCTAATCACATCAAACACCAGCCTTGCTCTAATCACATCAAACTGATAATCATATCATATCAAACTGTAACTAGTGTATTAACTATTAAGTGAGACTTCTTTCTTTGAATCAGTTTGATACAAGTATCTTTCAATGAAACCCTCATTTAGTGTCTGGTATTAATATCCAACAAACAAACTGACAAACAGTATCCAATCAAATTTCTTATTCGGTTTTAGTTTCGTTTATAAATTCCATCCAACTCCATATATTCTACATACTACACTCTGTATACCAACACAGCTTAAACTCTCTCCTCTCTTCTCTCTCTCAAACCCTCACCACCCGCTTTTAATAAGATATGATTCATTTAAATAAAGCTTTTTAAGTAGTTTTTTAAGTAGTTTTCAGATGAAGTTTTTTAAGTAGTTTCTTAAGAGAGTCTCTCTTAAGTTTTTTAAATAAAGTTTTTTTACGTAGTTTTCAGATGTCTTTGGGATCCTCCTGCACGTACCGTGAAGTCGCGAATGATCCAAAATATTATAGACAAAAAATTTCACGTAAGTTGAACCAGATGAAGAGCTCGGGTGATATTAATTGGGATAATCAGGATTTGACGACTGCGATCACGGCATGGGACCGTGAGGTTGGTATAGGAAATTTTGGCCCAGCTGATCTGTTTTTAGAAGAAGAAACAGATAAGGATACGAAGATTGCCATAGTTTTAGATGTAATGAGGAGAAATAATTTTGCACGTCATGCCTAAATTATGTATTTATGTATTTGTTTGTTGTTTTATTGAAAAATTTTAATATAACTATAAACTAGCTAAATGCCGAGCTAAATTAATTTTACTTTCATCATTTTCTTTATTTGAATGTTCAATTTTGTTTTTTTTTTCATTTATCAATTTCTTTTATACTCTTTTGCAATGTTATTGGCGCTTTATTATTTACATTTTTTAGTCAATTTTAATGCAAATTTTATTGAGTTCCTTCAATTTTTTGCTTTGATGTTTCTGCAAATTTTATTTTTACAGATCCTCAACTTGTTTTTTTTTGCAATTTTTTCATATTTTTTCTACTAATACTAAAGTTGTTAGATCACTTAATGAAGACCAACAGGCTCTCACAAAGTCACAAGTTAAAAAGGACATAAATGTTCTTAAACTCACCTGTAGGAGATAGGTGTGCTTTAATTGTATTTTAATTTTAAACATGCTCAAAATTATTACGGAGTAGTTGTTAGTTGTGCATGTTAAATTCTTTGTCATTGCAAAACTGTGTTCTACAACACAATATTCCATAATATATACTCATATTATCTTATACTCCGTACTCCCTATCTTTTTGACTACGGTTCTCAAGTCCAGTATCTTATAGGCATTAGATAAGCGTGTTTCTTCTCTTTTTTTTGTTATTTTGATTTTTTTGTGATTGTCTCATCTGAAAACTACTTAAAAAACTTTATTTAAATGAATCATATCTTATTAAAAGCGGGTGGTGAGGGTTTGAGAGAGAGAACAGAGGAGAGAGTTTAAGCTGTGTTGGTATACAGAGTGTAGTATGTAAAATATATGGAGTTGGATGGAATTTATAAACGAAACTAAAACCGAATAAGAAATTTGATTGGATACTGTTTGTCAGTTTGTTTGTTGGATATTAATACCAGACACTAAATGAGGGTTTCATTGAAAGATACTCGTATTAAACTGATTCAAAGAAAGAAGTCTCACTTAATAGTTAATACACTACTTACAGTTTGATATGATATGATTATCAGTTTGATGTGATTAGAGCAAGGCTGGTGTTTGATGTGATTAGAGCAAGGCTAGTGTGGGTATATCTTGTGCTATACTTATATTATAGCACAAAACACAAAATATTGAAATCCAATGGTATTGTATAGTTTGTGCTAAAATAGCACAATGCTATAATTTGTGCTATATATAACACAATGCTATATTTTGAAACACCCCAAAAAGATAAAAAGTGAGTGGGGAATATAAAAAGGAGGGAATCATTTCTACAATTGTTTTGCTTCATAACCTTTTTAGCACAAACACCCCAAAAAGGTTATATATGAAACAAGATATAGCACAAACCATTGTAGCCATAACACCAAAAACCATTTTTTGGTTATTAAACATATAGCAAAACATGAAGCTCAAGCCTGTACAATACTCAGTAAAATAGGATTTTGGTTACCGAACATTGTTCGGTTCGTTAAGAATTTGTTCGTGTTCGTTCGTCCGAGTTTGGTTCGTTTACAGCTCTAAATTAAAAAAATTAATTGGATTTTTTAAAAATACATTTTTTCCTGGGATCTTCTAAGATCCTGGTTGCGCCACAATACACGCATACATATTTGTGTATCAAAGGGAGGTAGGAGTAAGACATACATAAAAGGCAGTGACGGTGCCAGCAGAATCTCCGGGAACCATCCTGATATTCATACTGAAGTGCCCAAAAAGATAAGACCCCTTGGACTGAAATCCAGTACCTGATAAAAAAATAAAATAAAATAATTCACAATAAAATAGAAAATGAAACAGATCAACTCAAGTAGTTGACTCGAACTAAAAGAAACTAATTACCAGTGTACTTGTCAAGAAGCACCAAAAAATGGTTTTTGGTGTTATGGCTACAATGGTTTGTGCTATATCTTGTTTCATATATAACCTTTTTGGGGTGTTTGTGCTAAAAAGGTTATGAAGCAAAGCAAATGTAGAAATGATTCCCTCCTTTTTATATTCCCCACTCACTTTTTACCTTTTTGGGGTGTTTCAAAATATAGCATTGTGCTATTTTAGCACAAACTATACAATACCATTGGATTTCAATATTTTGTGTTTTGTGCTATAATATAAGTATAGCGCAAGATATACCCACACTAGCCTTGCTCTAATCACATCAAACACCAGCCTTGCTCTAATCACATCAAACTGATAATCATATCATATCAAACTGTAACTAGTGTATTAACTATTAAGTGAGACTTCTTTCTTTGAATCAGTTTGATACAAGTATCTTTCAATGAAACCCTCATTTAGTGTCTGGTATTAATATCCAACAAACAAACTGACAAACAGTATCCAATCAAATTTCTTATTCGGTTTTAGTTTCGTTTATAAATTCCATCCAACTCCATATATTCTACATACTACACTCTGTATACCAACACAGCTTAAACTCTCTCCTCTCTTCTCTCTCTCAAACCCTCACCACCCGCTTTTAATAAGATATGATTCATTTAAATAAAGCTTTTTAAGTAGTTTTTTAAGTAGTTTTCAGATGAAGTTTTTTAAGTAGTTTCTTAAGAGAGTCTCTCTTAAGTTTTTTAAATAAAGTTTTTTTACGTAGTTTTCAGATGTCTTTGGGATCCTCCTGCACGTACCGTGAAGTCGCGAATGATCCAAAATATTATAGACAAAAAATTTCACGTAAGTTGAACCAGATGAAGAGCTCGGGTGATATTAATTGGGATAATCATGATTTGACGACTGCGATCACGGCATGGGACCGTGAGGTTGGTATAGGAAATTTTGGCCCAGCTGATCTGTTTTTAGAAGAAGAAACAGATAAGGATACGAAGATTGCCATAGTTTTAGATGTAATGAGGAGAAATAATTTTGCACGTCATGCCTAAATTATGTATTTATGTATTTGTTTGTTGTTTTATTGAAAAATTTTAATATAACTATAAACTAGCTAAATGCCGAGCTAAATTAATTTTACTTTCATCATTTTCTTTATTTGAATGTTCAATTTTGTTTTTTTTTTCATTTATCAATTTCTTTTATACTCTTTTGCAATGTTATTGGCGCTTTATTATTTACATTTTTTAGTCAATTTTAATGCAAATTTTATTGAGTTCCTTCAATTTTTTGCTTTGATGTTTCTGCAAATTTTATTTTTACAGATCCTCAACTTGTTTTTTTTTGCAATTTTTTCATATTTTTTCTACTAATACTAAAGTTGTTAGATCACTTAATGAAGACCAACAGGCTCTCACAAAGTCACAAGTTAAAAAGGACATAAATGTTCTTAAACTCACCTGTAGGAGATAGGTGTGCTTTAATTGTATTTTAATTTTAAATATGCTCAAAATTATTACGGAGTAGTTGTTAGTTGTGCATGTTAAATTCTTTGTCATTGCAAAACTGTGTTCTACAACACAATATTCCATAATATATACTCATATTATCTTATACTCCGTACTCCCTATCTTTTTGACTACGGTTCTCAAGTCCAGTATCTTATAGGCATTAGATAAGCGTGTTTCTTCTCTTTTTTTTGTTATTTTGATTTTTTTGTGATTGTCTCATCTGAAAACTACTTAAAAAACTTTATTTAAATGAATCATATCTTATTAAAAGCGGGTGGTGAGGGTTTGAGAGAGAGAACAGAGGAGAGAGTTTAAGCTGTGTTGGTATACAGAGTGTAGTATGTAAAATATATGGAGTTGGATGGAATTTATAAACGAAACTAAAACCGAATAAGAAATTTGATTGGATACTGTTTGTCAGTTTGTTTGTTGGATATTAATACCAGACACTAAATGAGGGTTTCATTGAAAGATACTCGTATTAAACTGATTCAAAGAAAGAAGTCTCACTTAATAGTTAATACACTACTTACAGTTTGATATGATATGATTATCAGTTTGATGTGATTAGAGCAAGGCTGGTGTTTGATGTGATTAGAGCAAGGCTAGTGTGGGTATATCTTGTGCTATACTTATATTATAGCACAAAACACAAAATATTGAAATCCAATGGTATTGTATAGTTTGTGCTAAAATAGCACAATGCTATAATTTGTGCTATATATAACACAATGCTATATTTTGAAACACCCCAAAAAGATAAAAAGTGAGTGGGGAATATAAAAAGGAGGGAATCATTTCTACAATTGTTTTGCTTCATAACCTTTTTAGCACAAACACCCCAAAAAGGTTATATATGAAACAAGATATAGCACAAACCATTGTAGCCATAACACCAAAAACCATTTTTTGGTTATTAAACATATAGCAAAACATGAAGCTCAAGCCTGTACAATACTCAGTAAAATAGGATTTTGGTTACCGAACATTGTTCGGTTCGTTAAGAATTTGTTCGTGTTCGTTCGTCCGAGTTCGGTTCGTTTACAGCTCTAAATTAAAAAAATTAATTGAATTTTTTAAAAATACATTTTTTTCCTGGGATCTTCTAAGATCCTGGTTGCGCCACAATACACGCATACATATTTGTGTATCAAAGGGAGGTAGGAGTAAGACATACATAAAAGGCAGTAACGGTGCCAGCAGAATCTCCGGGAACCATCCTGATATTCATACCGAAATGCCCAAAAAGATAAGCACCTTGGACTGAAATCCAGTACCTGATTAAAAAAAAAAAAAATTCACAATAAAATAGAAAATGAAACAAAAGAAACAGATCAACTCAAGTAGTTGACTCAAACTAAAAGAAACTAATTACCAGTGTACTTGTCAAGAAGCAGCTGAATCTCATTACCACCATTGAAGTACTTAATGTGATCAAAAGCCCAAGTGGGAACATAGTTTCTACCAAATGGTACATTCACTGGTTTCTTTGGAGTTGCCCCCATCGCCATTCCACTAACCATTACTAGCACTAACACATATATGCTTACATTACTACTACAACTAAACCCCATTGTCAACTCTCCTTGATTTGTTTTCTCGATGAAAGTGAAAGAATGGATAGGGAAATAGAGACTCGCAGACGGGTAGAGAAGCTACTCTACTTTGAGCTTTTTATAGCAACTGCACTGCACTACTACATCAAGAAGGTGTTATCCGGGTCGGGTTCACATATTCAGAATTGTATTATTATCTTTTGTTATAACCGTACCATTCTTAGCTGCTTATTGGTTGGACTGTATTGGACTCCGCTGGACTGTTGGGCCCATGTTTGTTTCTCGAGTGAACAAGTTTTTACTGGAGTACAAAGTGTACTCCGTAGTATATAAGCATGTCCAATCTTTTACTAAATACTAGCTTATAACCGTGCGATGTACGGATTTTTGTTGATATGTAATAAATTTTATTTTATGTTACAATTATATTTTTATATAATCATTATTTAAAATATTTTGTTATAATTTTAATATTAATAATTTAATATAAATTTAATTAATGATATGCATGGTTTAAAACTTATATTATAAAATTTTAAAATAAATTTGTCGTTGATAAAATTTGAAACTTGAAATTTTAGTAGATTAATTTAATCATATAATATATTTAATAATTAGATCTAATGATTCTGATTTTTTACTAAAAAAAATTAATTGTCATTATTCGTAATACAAATTTATATTATATTTTGTTACTGATTATATGATATGATGTGATATTTTTGGGTATATATCAATTATTGCTAGATATGAATTGATAAGGATAAATAAGTAAATTCACGAAATACCAAAAACATATACCAAAAAATAGGTACCAAAATTTTTCATGTTTCGGGTATTATATAATTTAATATAACAATTGAAAATTATGATGTGATATTTTCGGGTATATATTAATGATTGTAAAATTAGTTTTAAATTAAAAAGGTAACGTGTTTTAATTCGAAAGAAAATATTAATGAAGATTAGTTTTAAATTAAAAATGTAACGTGTTTTAATTCGAAAGGAAATATTAATGATTGGAAGATACATTGATGTTTTTAGGTGTTTATAAAAGATAATATCTTCAATTAAAAGTAAATGTGAAAAAAGGCAAGCGAGTACGTACCATTAATTATATTATGTTATTATTTATTATAGGTGTTTTAAAAGTATAAATATCATATATTTATTTTTCTTTTTAATAAAGGGTAAATATGTAAATTCACGAAATACCAAAAAACTGGTAGCAAAAAACAAGTACCAAAACTTTTAATGTTCCGAAATTTATATAATAGTATAGATTGTGTTATATTAGTTCTTTTGATATAAAAATATAAAATTTATTTTGTATCCGAGTTTGTGTGAAATAATATAATCTTTTAATTTATGTTATATATAGAATACAATATAATTACATAATGTTAAATTAACTAAATTATGAAAAATATGAATATTTTATGATGAAAATAATAAGTTATTTTTCAAAATTACAATTTAAAGTTATTTTTTAAAATACGATTTCACATAAATTAATTTTCATAATAAGATTTGTACTAATGCACACTCAAATACAATTTTTGTTTAATTTTCTTAAAAATTATTTCGGAAAACAATGACATCACTACTCATGTAACATAAATCAATTTCAATAGTGAAACATAAATAAATTTCAACTACAACCTTTTCAAATTTTATAATAAAATTTCATATTACATTGCATATGTTTCAAACCCTATTTTTGAAAATAATGTTTTTCTAAAAAATATTTTTAAAAATAACTTTAAATTAAGAGTTAAATGCAGATTGTGTACTGAAGTTTAGGGAATATGCAACTTGTGTATCTGTAGTTACGGATATAGCAAATTGTGTACCTGCAATTATCATAACTGTGCAACATGTATACTTCCGTCATTTATAAACTAACGGAGTCTAATTGTTACTTCATCAGGGGCATTTTGGTACTTTCTTGTTGCTGAAAACAATTTACACTATTAATGTTTCGGCTATTATATAATTTCCGGGTATTAATCTTTCCAATTTTCGGGTATATATTAATGATTGTAAAATTAGTTTCCAACTTATTTTCCAACTTATTTTTGCAACTTATTGAATCTCAAACATACATCAAATACTTGTATAATTTTTTTTTATCAAAATATAAAATTTTTATCCGAAAATAAGTCCATAAATCCAAAATATAAGTTGTGCCAAACGGGCACTTAGTAAGTCGGTGTGACTTTTTTAATGTACTACTTCCTTAATATTTTTTCTGTTTTAACTGGACATTTTTATCAATGCATACTTTTGATCGTTAATATCATAAATTTTGTATTAGTATTAAATATAAAAATTTCACTGTATTAAAGTACTCATAAATACGAATCCAACAAGATCAGTAATGACTATATTTGGTCTTATAGATTAAATGTAAATTAATAATTTATTTCATGTTATGAACAATCCCGACATACGAAAAAAGAATGATAATAAGGGATTGAGGTAGTACCATTTATCACTTCGGGTTGTGTTTGTTACAGCAAACACCCGTGGACACATTTTGGCCAACCATATGTATGGAAATAGCGCTTGTTCCCAGTTTTATGCTAAAAAACGGAAATTGATATTAATCGGTAAAAATTTCTTATAATAATTAAGAGTATTGTTAGGTATCCCGAATTGGTTTCCAGAAAAAAATTTCGAATGATGTGACATAAATAAATTGATGAACAATTTTAATTGATGAGATTGATGTGAGCATGACGAGTCCATTAAAATTATACTCCTTCCGTTCCACCGGGTTCTTAACATTTCAAAATGGAGTGTTTGACAAGCATTTTAAGATGAATTTTAAGGATAGTTTCATAACTTATTTTTGAAATTTTCTTAGAAAATTTCATCCTTAAAATACGTGCCAGAAAGTGACAAAAAAGTGTTAAGAATTGGATGAGACAGAGAGAGTAGTCAATAAGAGAGTGACACATGTAATTTGGGAAATTTTTTGAAATTGAATTCAAAGATCCTACTCCCTCCGTCTCAGTATGTATTTCTCATTTTTGACTTTTTACATTATTCATTATAAGCGTTTGACTACTAATTGAATTCGTATTTATGAGTATTTTAATACATTGAAGTTTTTATATTTAAAACTAATAATAAATTAAAGATATTAATAATTAAAAATGTGCGTTGGCAAACGTGTTTTAAAAAACATGAAACATATGTAACATTTTCCAATAAGTAATCAATGACACTAGAGAAATATCTGACATCTTCGTCAACATTATACAACTTACATACATGCAAACTGCGCCCAGCACAGATCCTGTCGCCCATTGTATCAAGGGTAATTTTTACTTTATGTAGTTCGTGTTATGTACACATGGTTGTAAAAATCGATAATCAGTAAAAATTAGTTGTGATATCGATTTAAGGTTAATTGGATAATCGGAGATTAATCGGATGTTATAATAATATTTAATATAGTAATCTAATTTAAAATTAAACATATCATTTTAAATAAATTTTCAAGATTAATCGGATTTCAAAAATCGAATCGATTAACTACCTTGCAGAGGATTAATCAGGAATTAATCGACAAAATCGGGAATTTTTAGAACCGTACATGCACAGGGGCGAGAGTTAAAACATTTTTAACAAAGATAAAGAGATTTATCATTTTCAGAAAAGAATAGTTAATGATCACAAAATAAGTTGTAATAAGTTTATTCCGTGGATGATGTTTTTTTCTTCTTCTTTTTTTTTTTTGCTATTTGTTATTCATGTATTTTCGAAACTCCGACTAAAGTTAGGTTGGTTTGACTGATTCGATAAAATCGAATTCATATTTGTTTATGAATTTTTATTGGAATGAAATTTTGTTTTAATCATTTCATTTATTGCTAATTCGAGATCTACTTAGCTCTTACTCCCTCTGTCCTTCTCATTTCTTTACAATTACTCCCTCCGTCCCTTTTGATTCTTAACATTTCGCTTTTTCTGTACTTCCTGACACGCATTTTAAGATGCATTTTAAGGATAGTTAAATAACTTTTTTTAAAATTTTCTTTTTCTGTATAAATATTTAAACATTAAATTTTTATACAGAAAAAGAAAATTTTAAAAAAAGTTATTTAACTATCCTTAAAATGCACCTTAAAATGCGTGCCAGAAAGTACAGAAAAAGTGAAATGTTAAGAACCAAAAGGGACGGAGGGAGTACTATTTTGGGGTGTCCCTCTCATTTCTTTACATTCCAAAATAGTAAGTTTCTCCCACTATTACACCCACTATCTCATATATTTAACAATAAAAAATACTATTACACCCACTACATTTCTCCACTATCTCAAATCTATAATTAAATGTCAATAGGTCCCACCACTTTACCCACTTTTCTTCTAACTTCACTCATTTTTTTACACATTTTTTTAGTCTCCGTGTCCATCCCCATGTAAACAACCATGAGGGACGGAGGGAGTATATATTTTTATCGAATTTTCTAGTGTGTGCCCAAGGGCACATGCTAAGAATTCGTGCTAGCTTAGTTGTCAAATTTTGATTGGTAGAGATTTAATTAATAATGATGGCCCCCCTGCATTCACATAAATATCCACAAATAAAAATTTAACAACTCATCAAACACGGATTCTTAGCATGTGCCCTTGGGCACACACTAGACAAACCCTATTTTTATTTAGTACATTAAATTTCGGAATATATTCCTAATGTTATGGACAAGAGCTGCAAGTTGTGTTTCACCAATTTTTGGGTTTAGTTATTTCCGTGGTTTACTTCAAAATAGAATGAGATTCAAATACATAATTTGGATAAAGAGTTAACGATCTCAGTTGGGCAAATTCTTTCAAATTTAACAAATTCGAATTCGATCGAAATTTACCTGTTTAAAATAAAACACACAAAAACTGAACTTTACCACCGACCTAACAGGATAGTCTCTTGCTTAACCTATAATCATCAGAACATTTAAATTTCTTGTACGAATCGTTCAACAGGCCCATGTGGCTAACGTGCTAAAGTTTTTTTGTTTCTAGTATCTAGTGTCGACAACTTTGAGTAAAAAAATGATTTAACGGTTGGCAACTCTAAAAGTTGTATAAATGATTTCATATGAGTAATTAAATAATGTAAATTTGAAGGAAGACATGTAAAATAGGTATATTAGTATATGTCTTTTAAAACAAAAATATGCACTTTAACCATTTAAGGAAGTTGTCAACTTTTGGCAACAATTGTTGGCAATCTTGAGGCAACCTTGGCTCTCTAATAAGAAGGCAAACAAGATTGCTTGCTACATAGATGTTGGCAATCTTCTTGGCAACTCCTATTGGAGATGCTCTAAACACATGATGGGATACTACAGGTAAAATGGCTTAATCATAATTGCACTCGTGGTCAACTTGCAAGTGGATCACTAAATTGAAAAGGTTTGCTAGTGTATCATTGAACTAGACTTAACTTGCTATTTAGTCATTGAACATTAAAATTTTTGCACAAACGTTAACTCATCTTTGACTTTAACGGAATCCATTGATTTTTTTTTTGCTTAATTATGATTGTTCAGTCAAATTGGTGGGTTGTATAGCTTCCCATGATTGTTAGAAGGCTAATTACAAGATCAATTTCATCACTTTATTCCCGATTTGAGTAATTCGTATAATTAGGGTTCTTAGTTCATAATTTGGGGATTTTATTTCTGTTGAATGTTCACTTAATTGGATGTTTTGTATAGCTTTAGGAGGTCATAAGCAACATGTTTATGTGATTAATTGGAATGTTATGTTTGTATAAAGGCATAAATGATTTAAGAGGTTTTTGGACTCGAAGTTCCGGTATGAGTTCGTGATTGTTGTGGTTATAAATGAGTTGCTGCAGCTGTCATGAGTACGTAGATGTCGTTTAATGTGAATTCTGGGCTAGTAGAGAGTTGCCGGAAAGTTGTAGTCGTCGGATAATTGATTCCGTTAGGAGCAAATAGCCACAGTGAGCTTATATATAAATATTATGTATTGTAAATGTTGACAGCACCATCATCTGGAGGAGGGATCTATGATGCATAAGTGTAGGAATTAGGATACAAGAGGAATCAAACATACAATGCAGGAATCATAAATACAAAGAGAGGATAAATATCGAATTAGAATGGAATGGTGTTGCAAAGCCATAGTCCAGATTGACCATTCTGATAGATCAAACTAGGCGTCGCGATCTCTCTTGCACTCGGGTGCCATTGTAGGAAACCTTTTTCGATCAGCACAGTAATTGTAGATTGTGAATCTCTGGCGAACCCATTTGAGACGACGATACTGATAAGCATCAAGATCTTGAAATGCCTTTTGATCCCACCAACGTTGTCCTTGAGTGGCACAGAACTTGGCATTCACCGACGACTCGCATCCGTCAATGTGGAAGCCCTTGTAGGCAGCTATGAAGGGTGCCTTGGACCAGTCTGTCTTCTCCAATCCTCCCCTGGTTGCCCAATCATCCGCATTCCATAAGCTTGAGTATAATTTCATTGGTTGATTAAATGGAAACTTAACTCCCAAGTCTTTGCTGTTTTTGAACACTCTGATTGGAATGTCATCAACCAAGAACCTATAACATCACAAATTTCAATACTCGACTCACAATTTATCCACCTTAACAAAACAACTACATAGATCAGACACATTGCATTTAACCAAAATAAATACATAATTCTGTTTGTTAAAATTATAAATTGTCACACTACTTTTTCCAGCTATAGTTGGACTTGAAAACAAATAAACCATAGCGGGGTTGTCCAATTTTTATTAGTTGCAAAATATAATCATGCCACAACCTATCATAAAGGCATATCACCGGTGCTGCAATGAACTCAACTTTCGATTCTCAATCACTTCATTTAGTCTCGATATTTAATAAAACATATTCTTACACTTTCTTCTGTTTTCTATTTAATTTGAAATTATTGTAATGATCCACAGTGCAAAATGTCCAAATTTGAGTGTGACCAAACTGAGGGGTCAAGAAAAACAAAGTTCAAAATGACTAAAAAGTTGATTGCCAAATCTAAAGTGGCATCCTAGATTCTACACGTTCCATTGAATTTGACAACAAAAACAAAAAAGGCTATTGACTCACAAAACATACATAACATGGGAAAACTGCACTTTCTTCATCATATTTATAGGACTATACACCCAACAAAAGGGTATATGTCTCTACCAACTAAAGAAGATGTTGACACCTCTACCGTGTGATTGAGAGCAAATGGTGGAAATGAACGACTTAAATATTTCCCATTTTCGATTCTCACTACATTACAAATTTACAATATATCTACACATATAGAGGCACGCACATGTACACATGATTTGTAAACAATAATGTAGTATGTATTTTACAATCTTCTATCCAAAGCAAGAGGCAGTAAAATCATGTGATAAGATCCTTTAGGAAACATCCAATTTTCATGTACTCCATTATGTACACGCATATAGATTTATTATTTTTTTATAATCGGATGTTCGAGCCAATTTTCACACAGCTCGACTAAATTGAAGGATTGTTAGCACACTAGCACCCGTGGTTGAAATGAGATCGAATCTATGACCTTGGGATGGTAAACCTCTAAGTCATGTACCAATGGACGTCCATGGTGAATGCATATTGATATATTATCTTATTATTATATGTACACATAAAGCAACACAAACACAGTTAACTTGTATTATATATTAATGGAAGCACTAGCAGATGTTATAGTTTCGTTCCGGAGAATATAAGAAGACCATCACACATATATTATAAAGATATAAAGATGTAATGATAGTATCATTTTTTGAAATAAAAGGGGGAGCTTACACAATCTGGTAGAGATTCCACAAAATAGAGTAGGAGTGGAAGTCTTTGGTGGGGTCAAACCAGAGGAAAATCCTTTGCTCACGGTCACCCTTTCCACCGGTAAACACGTTAGTTTGCAGTATATATGGTTGTCCAGATCTGTTTCCCAAGAACTCGAAGTCTATCTCATCATGCTCAGCGTTTTGTGATGATAGCTGCCCAAACAACAAGTCATGTCATAACAAAATTTACCAACACTAGTATATCTAACATAACATTATGTCACCAAATTCATTTCATAATCCATTGTATATCAAGTGAAAATGACATAACGTAGATGGTTGGTTGATTAACTAAATGATTGTCTTATTATAGGTGTTTGTTTAAATGTAAACTAATTTAGCTTGACAATAAATAAGTGATTTGCATTATTGAAACAGTTAAACTTTACTAGTGGGACAGTAATATGTAGTATCGGCAAGTATATAGTATAGGCTCCCGGTCCTGGCAAACGTATGCCAGGGACCTCTTATTTAACATACAGCTTTTCAACCGTTGGATGGTTGATCCAACGGCTGTTATTTAAAAAAAAAAAATGTACCATACCGCATAAACTTTATGCGGTACGGAGTAATTACCAAAATGCCCCCTGTTTTCATATAAAAAATCTACTGTTCACCGTACCGCAGAAAGTTTCTGTGGTACGTGAACAGTAAGGATATTTTGATAATTTGCTCGTACCGCATAAAATTTATGCGGTACGGTGCGATTTTTTTTTTTTAAATCAGAGGCGTTGGATCAACGATTCAACAGCTTAAAAGCCGTATGCCAACTAACCCGTCCCTGGCATGCGTTTGCCAGCGACCGGACCCCTATAGTATAATCATTATTTTTTGCTATTAAACAGGCATATAGCAAAACATGAAGCTCAAGCCTGTACAATACTCAGTAAAATAGGATTTTACTCTCAATAAATTAAAAAAAATTAACTGGATTTTTTAAAAATACATTTTTTCCTGGGATCTTCTAAGATCCTGGTTCCGCCACAATACACGCATACATATTTGTGTATTAAAGGGAGGTAGGAGTAAGACATACATAAAAGGCAGTGACGGTGCCAGCAGAATCTCCGGGAACCATCCTGATATTCATACTGAAGTGCCCAAAAAGATAAGACCCCTTGGACTGAAATCCAGTACCTGATAAAAAAAAATAATTCACAATAAAATAAAAGATGAAACAAAAGAAACAGATCAACTCAAGTAGTTGACTCAAACTAAAAGAAACTAATTACCAGTGTACTTGTCAAGAAGCAGCTGAATCTCATTACCACCATTGAAGTACTTAATGTGATCAAAAGCCCAAGTGGGAACATAGTTTCTACCAAATGGTACATTCACTGGTTTCTTTGGAGTAGCCCCCATTGCCATTCCACTAACCATTACTAGCACTAACACATATATGCTTACATTACTACTACAACTAAACCCCATTGTCAACTCTCCTTGATTTGTTTTCTCGATGAAAGTGAAAGAATGGATAGGGAAAGAGAGACGGGTAGAGAAGCTACTCTACTTTGAGCTTTTTATAGCAACTGCACTGCACTACTGCACCAAGAAGGTGTTATCCGGGTCGGGTTCACATATTGAGAATTGTATTATTATCTTTTGTTATAACTGTACTACCATTCTTAGCTGCTTATGGGTTGGACTGTATTGGACTCCGCTGGACTGTTGGGCCCATGTTTGTTTCTCGAGTGAACAAGTTTTTACTGGAGTACAAACTGTAGTATATAAGCATGTCCAATCTTTTACTCCCTCCGTCCCACATATGTTTATAATTTGGGTTGGAAAAAATGTACGGAGTATAAAGAATGAGGAGAAAAGTAGGAAAAAAATAGGTAAAGTGAATCCGTTAGTGGAGGAAAGTAATGAATGTAGTTTTTTTTTTATATTATAAAATTTTACCATTTTAGGAAAGTTTAGAAATGTAAAGGATTGGATGGAGTAAAGTGTAAAGAAATGGATGGGACTATTAACTCTTTTGATATAAAAATATAAAATTTATTTTCTATCCGAGTTTGTGTAAAATAATATAATTATTAATTTGTGTTATATGTAGAATACAATATAATTACATAATGTTAAATTAACTAAATTATGAAAAACATGAATATTTTAT
Source organism: Kitagawia praeruptora (assembly GCA_037693485.1). NCBI lineage: Eukaryota > Viridiplantae > Streptophyta > Magnoliopsida > Apiales > Apiaceae > Kitagawia > Kitagawia praeruptora. The sequence goes on along the minus strand of CM075351.1, from coordinate 134,770,038 downwards.
GATGAAAATAATAAGTGATATTTTCAAAATTACAATTTAAAGTTATTTTTTAAAAATGAGATGTCACATAAATTAATTTTCATAATAAGATTTTTACTAATGCACACTCAAATACAATTTTTGTTTAATTTTCTTAAATATTATTTCGGAAAACAATGACATCACTCATGTAACATAAATCAATTTCAATAGTGTAACATAAATAAATTTCAACAACAACTTTTTCAAATTTTATAATAAAATTTCATATTACATTGCATATGTTTCAAACCCTATTTTTGAAAATAATTTTTTTCTAAAAAAATATTTTTAAAAATAAGTTTAAATTAATAATATTCTTAAAACTAAATTTAATATTACAAATATTTTAAATAATTTTTCAAATAATAATACACCATACAAATTTGTCCTATAATTACTAGTTTGGAATGACTATCACACATGCGTGTGTTGCAGTTTTAATTTAAAGAAATTTTTTTGGACTAATTTAAAAATCCATACACCAATTATTCAACTAGCTAGTGTGCTCTTAATATACACATTAAAGTTTATTGTAAAGTATTCATGCTCAATAATTAAATCATAATGTAGCACAGATGGATTATAGAAATTCGTGAAACAAGTATAAACAGGATGCATCATCAAATCGAACATACCAATTCGACTACTGATCCTTAGAATAAAAATAATGTATGTGTATCACAATTTTTATAGTATCAAGGATATGACAACTATAGTATATGATTTTAGATTGATATATTATGTTGAATTATTTTTATATTTTTTATATTATATATTTTTTGGTATTCATAATTAAAAATTTAATATAACAGAAATATTAAAATTTAAGTTGTTAAGCTAATTGTTTAAAAGTTAATATATATACTTAGCAAAAAAAGAAGAAGTTAATATATATGTAATAACTTTTTGATTTTTTGATGCGTATATTAAGGTGTTAAAAGTTATCTTAAAATAGAATTATTATTTGCAAATTTAGCAAATAAAAATTTAAAATTTAAATTTCATAACTATTATAATTTATAAACAAATTTACTTAATAAATTATTTTGTCAGCTTAGCATTAAATGGAAGGGGAGCCTTGAATGATGCATAAAAAATAATGGGAGGGAGAGTGAAAAATGGATAGGACAGTGCATGCATCTTGTTTAAATCTATACTATTATATAAAAAGTCGAAATATTAAAAGTTTGGTTGGTCGGCCATTCGGTACGGTACATGTTGATTTTACTTATTTACCCTTACTCATTCTACTAATTAATTTCTATTTTTAAGTTAAACATATTATCTTTTCTATTTTTCAATAACTAAATAATTTCCCTTTTGAGGTAAAATATAAATCTTATATATTTTATCTAACTAAAATTTTTCGCCGAAACATTAAAAGTTTGGTTGGTTGGCCGGTAGGTACGGTACGGTACCTATTGATTTTACTTATTTACCCTTACTCATTCCACTAATTAATTTCTATTTTTAAGTTAAACATATTATCTTTTCTATTTTTCAGTAACTAAATAATTTCCTTTTTCAGGTAAAATATAATATTTTATATATTTTATCTAACTAAAATTTCTCCTTTATTAATCAATTTCCTTTTTCAGGTTAAACACACTACCTTTTCTATTTTTCAAAAACAAAATAATTTCCTTTTTCAGGTAAAATACAATATCTTTTACATTCCTTTTTTTTAAAACACTACGAGCAACTCTGTTTAATCAAATAACGTAATTGTATTATAATTACTATTAACTAATCAATTACCCTTTTCAGCCACGTTACCTTTTCTCTTTTCTCTAACTAAAATTTCTCTTTTTCCAATTATATCATGGACGATTACCTTTTCCAGCCAAAACACGTTAGCTTTTTATTTTTTCTTACTAAAACCTCTATTTTTCTAATTATATCACGAGCGTTTCTATTTAATAAAAATAAAATAATAATATCATAATACTAATTATTAATTGATTACCTTTTCAGCTAAAACGTATCATCTTTTCTAATTTTTCCAAATTAAATTCCTTTTTTTCTAGAAATATCACGGGCAACATTAATATCTCATTTTCTAAATACACTATGAGCAATTTTATTTAGTAAAATAACATAATTAAATTATAATTACTATAAACTATTCAATAACTTTTTTCACATAAATCACGTCACTTTTTCAATTTTCATGTTACCTTTCTATTTCCTCTAACTAAAATCTCTATTTTTTCAATTATATGACAAGTGATTTTATTTAATACAATAAACTAATAATATTATAATATTAATAATTAATTGATTATCATTTTCAACTAAAACGTATCATTTTTTTATATTTTCTAACTAAAATCCCTCTTTTAATGAAAATATCACGGACAATATTAATTTCTCCTTTTCTAAAAATATTACGAGTAATTGTATTTAGTAAAATAACGTAATTAAATTATAATTTCTATAAAATAATCAATTATCTTTTTCACCTTGAACATGTTATCTTTTTAATTTTCTCTAACCAAATCATCTCTTTTTCCAATCAATATCACGGACATTCTATTCAATAAAATAATAATTTTATAATTACTTAGAATTAACTGATTACCTTTTTCAACTAAAACCTAACAATTTTTCTACATTTTCTAACTAAAATCCCTCATTTTCTATAAATATCACGAATAACATATATTTATTTATTATCGAATCATCTCATAAAAAAATTTAAGCCTCCAAAATTCATGTTTTAAAATAAATAATTTAAATTTATAAAAAAATTCATATAATATTAAAAATATCTGTGCATTGCACGGGTCTTATGCTAGTAAATATTAAATAATGATGATGTATATTTCTCGTCTGTCTTTAGAGAGTTTAGTGAAAATGCAAGAGTTATATAAAATTACATAAAATTTCACAAATTTTTTTATAAAATGATAAGTGTCTTGTTTATAATTCAATGGCTTAACATTAATATCAATCAATAAAAATAAAAACATTTATTAATGCAAATCAATTCATTTTATAAATTTTTCTGTACTGTGCATCTAGCTCTACTCTTAGTTAGTTTACACTGACACGAGATCTTTTACAAGTTACAACTGCGTTTCGTACCCTTCTTCGTGTGATCTGTTAGACGGCCCAAATACCCTCTTTTTTTTTTCTTGGGCAATATGGAGATTGATGAAGATATCATTATAGAAGCAGTCTCAGAAATAGAACAATCACACACGAAGAATTGAAGGGATGTGATTGTGACGGAATCGACTTGCAATAAAAATGAAGCAGACTACTTGTGTTGGTGTTGGATAAATTATGCAACATGTCTTTTATTCATATATTACGGGGAAGAAAAGTAACGTGCAAAGTAGATAGGTAAACATGCAGCACTATGAGCTAGGGAAACATGCATCATGCACAATCTTAATTGCGTTGGCTCAGATGGGGTTATTTTCCCAACAGCCAACACCCTTTGTGTTGTGATAGGCTGGTACAAAACTATAAGGTTGTTAAATAATATTTGGCGTCGCATAAGATTCTGTTGCGATATTTATTTCATCCTTTAAAATTTTAGAGAGATTGATGTTGCGATTTCTCGGATTCTTTAAGATTTTAGAGCGATTGGTTACTTAATGTTGAAATATGATTTGAAATTGGTTTCTGTTTTGCCGTCTATTCTGTTTTATCTATTTCCTAGTCAGTTTCTGTTTTGTCTTCTGTAGCCGCCTAGAGAGTATTATATTAACTCTCTAGGGGTATAATGTTTGTACTAAATCACGCAAGCGTACGTGATCACAAGTAATATATGAATAAGTCAAGTTCGTTCCCACAGAGATCTGGTATGATTATTTTTCACTGCTAAGACAATTAACAAATTTGGGTTTAATAAACTAAATTAACTAAGAATTAAATTAACAAGCTAAGAATTAACTAACTAACGAGAATTGGAATCGAATTACTTCTGCAAGAGAAAATATGGAATCCTAACTTCATTAAATACTTTGCTTAGATCTGACGCCTTTAATCACTATATGCAATGGTTATGATATCTGATCAGACAACACGAAACAAGTATACGCTACTTCTCAGTATACGAATACCAACTAAACATACATCCACAAAAGAGATAGAAGATGAATAGACACCAATTATGTTTAGACCCTATATCTCTATAAGATTTGAAAACATAACGGTTGAAGAACAAGTTATCCATATTGATCACATAGGGCAGCATAATATCTCTATTTACGCTACAAATCATGATGTTAAAACATCAACCTATCATATGCTAGCATGACAAGTTCTAAATCTAAATAATATCTCTATTTAAAACATCTTCTAGCATGGCTTGCATTGTAGACTGTTAAGGCAGCAGTGTTAACGAGTAGGTTTGGGTCCGCCGGAAATTGTTGTCGGTCGGATTCTACATATTTTGTCGCCAGATTCTGCATAACTCAAGAACATTCAAGTGTTCTTGATTTTTCCATTTTCTTTACTTTTACTTTGTTTTATTTGTTTTGTTTTGATCTGTTTTACTGATGGCTAGGTAAAATAATGGGTTAATTCGCTATTTCATAACTAAACTCGTGCTCAACCTGCAGTTGGGTAACTGAACTCAAAAAACTTGCAAATATGTAAGTACACTAATAATTTATTGCGATTGAACCACTAAACACGAAATAACTTGCAGCGCCGTTAACTCGCGTTGACTTTTAACAGTGCTCCGTTAACTCTTGCCACGTGTGATGACATGTCACTATTTTAACTTAAAATTAAATAAAAAATTAATTTACTTATTTTTCTTTACTTTCTCTCCTCTTTCTTCTCTAACCTCTGTACTCTCTCTTCTCCCTTGTACTCTCTCTTCTCAACTCTGTTCACCTCTCTTTTCCCCTCCCCCTCTCACCTCCTTCAACTCGCCCTCACCCACAATCCACTTAATTAAGAGCATTATGAACGTGATTAAGAGCATTGCAAAGAAACAGATAGTCATCAGTAACTATGTTTGACAGCCCCCACATAAAACCAGACCCCCATATTCCACAGAGCTTCTCCATAAGCACCGAAGTAATCCCAAAGACGACAGAATTCAACATTAAGCCAAATGCTCCCATTCTGACTCCATTACTATAACTTTGCCCTTGATTTGGCTCTCCACCATAAATTCCTCTACCCATCCAATCAGTGTCAAAGAGAAGAAAAGGAAACCACCCAATCCGGCCCCGTTCATACCGTTCTCAACCACATTCCTCCTCCGTTCATCTTCACAGCCTCCGTCAACACCGCCGCCCACACCACCGAGCTTATTTCCCCTCTTCAATTCCTTCAACCACCGCCTTCCATATCCTCCCTTCACTACCAGCCCCCTTCCTCCACACCACCGCATCGCCCTTTCCACCACAGCCACCGACCATCGCTGCAATTACAACACCTCTTCTCCGCCGCGTCACTACACCTCCTCTGCCCCTTCATTCTCCTCCCAGCACACCTCCACCCATATTCCCCAAACCCACCTCTGTTTTTCAGCCCCATCTCCTTCACCCTCCCCTTTTCTTCCTCCGCTCTACCACCGTTTCTCCCCTTTCACCCACCAACCCAATTCGCGACCCAACTCCCCCACCTCTGTTCTTCACCTACAAATTCTAAACTCTTTTATAAAATATAGATTCTAAAATTTTATCAAAATTCTTTTATAATCTTTTTTTTAAAACAAAAAAAAGATTATAATTTTAACACAACATCATCCACGTGTATAACTTTAACACATCAGCACGTCACGTCAGTTTTCCGTCACAAACGTTACATGGAGTTAACGGCAGTTACTCAATTGCAAGTTTTAATTACTTTAATGAGTTTACTTCAAGTTTTTTGAGTTCGATTACCCAACTGCAGGTTGAGTACGAGTTCAATTATGAATTTGCCAATTAACCCATAAAATAATGTGATTTTAACCTTGGAAATTTACCATGGCAATTATTTCCTAAAGTAAATAAAAAAAGTTACTTTTACCTTTTTGAAAAAATATTAATTACTTTTGATAATTTTGGTTCTTTTATTAAGTTTTCAAAAAAAAAAATACCCGGAGCCAAATTGTACTCGAAAACATTGTCTGTGTGTTGTTTTAAAACCGTATCTGGGGCTCGGTAAATCCAAAAATGATTTTAAAATGTTTTAAAATATCCTAAGTCCAGTTTTATGTTGAGACAAAGGTTGAGTGTCGTAAAAATGTTTGTGAAGTTGATTGAATGCTAAATGTGAGTAGTATGATCTGTTTGGTGTGAGTAGTTGATTGAAGTCTGATTATTTTATTATTTCCCATAAAATCTAATTCAATTTTTTCATTATTTCTCACCAAATTCAATTCAAATTATTTCATTATTTTTCACCAAATATTTCATTATTTCCCACCAAATTCAATTCAATTTTTTTTGTAATTCAGATAACGGTTTCATAAAAACCAGTGTGACGACATTTCAGAAAACTCTTCAATAAAAATCGTTGTCTATTGACAACTCTTCACACAACGGTCATTACCCGTTGTGTAGATTGTAATAACACAATGATATATGAAAACACTTGTCTGATTGAGTTTGCTCAACAACGGTTAGATAACCAGTTGTCTCATTAAACAAGATTTAACAACGGTTAATTATTCCATTGTGTGAATTGTAATAACACGATGGTATATGAAAACAGTTATGTAAACCTCCTTATTTGCACAACATCACATTTATATCCGTTGTCTGATTCAGTTTTCATGGCCACAAACACACAATGGTTTTTAAAACAGTTGTACTGATCATGGATCAGAGAATACTATTTCATTAACCAAAAAAACTGTTGTCTGTTGATTTCAGGCAACACTTTTTTCTCTGAGCGTTGTCTGATGAGTGTTGTCTGGAGCTATTTTTCTTGTAGTGAATTAAGCACATACACCAATGAAATTCATATAAATCGGCCAACTACATCCACCCCTTAGACATGAACTCTAGCCAAGTACCATCAAAACAATTATAATATAAATCAAAGAACTCATACCAGATGTGAAGACGAACTTGACCTTTATTAAATACAAACTACAAGATGGAGAGGAAGAAGAAAGTTCATATAATATCCTACACTACAAGGTTACAAGAGATGTGTAAGAGGTAAGAGATGAGAGGTGTAATGATAAGAGGTGAGATGCCTAGAGGTCTATTTATACTAAAAATTTACAAAGGGGCAATAATTACAAAAATTTCTTATTTATCTATAATGATCTTTTTTGACCAAGTGCTTGTTTAACATTCCCGTCCTAGATGATATCTTGTTTGATTCACCACGATTCTGCTGACTCGTGACGATGTGGCTTGATATCTTGACTTTAATGCATTATTCTCCAATATTTGAACAAATCATAAAAATCTTCATAAAATCTGCACAACCAAGATAAATGTAAACCAAGCGTAAAATGAGAAAAAAATGTACCAATTTATTCAATTATTCATTAAAAATGTACAATTAAAATGTGTTATCACATAGCGAAACGTATCGTACAATTGAGTGGAGTGTTAATTAAATAAAATTTGTTGTAGTATAAGATTCTATTGGGGACTTTTTCTAACACCCCATCCCTCATTTTCGGAAAGTAGATAAATTAGTTCTTAAATTTGAACTAGCATGAAAGCCCGTGCAAGGCACGAGCCACATTCTAATTTGCACAATTTTTTTCGCAAATCGTGTTTGAGTCGGTCATATCTTGTTTTCAGTCTATTCCATGTGCTTCGATTCATTTAAGTCCAATAGTTCACTACGCCATAAACGCACATACGCAACCCCCATTTTCAGTTGCGTAAAGCCTGAAAACCGTTGCGTAAGTTCTTACGCAACGCTAGAGGGGCGTTACCAATACTGGCGTTGCGTAAGACCCCTAACGCAACGCTTTTCCAAGCTATTGCAACACTTGAAAAAGCATTGCATAAGAGGCTTTATGCAACACCAAAAGCATGCAAACGCAACACTTCATGGGGTTGCATAAGATGTTTCAGCCATGTCAGCATGCTGACATGGAAGCAAGGTGCCACGTCAGCATGCTGACATGTAAGCAAGGTGCCACATCAGCATGCTAACATGTCATTAGTGGGGCCCACAAGTGCCACATCACAAATGGTGGGGGCATGCCACGTCATCAGTGGGGCCCACCATGGTGCCACGTCAGCACTGGGGCCCACATGCCACATCAACAGTAGGGCCCACATGCCACGTCAGGAATAGGGCCCACATGCCACGTCAGCAGTGGGGCCCACATCTAACGCAACGCTATTTGAGTCTAATGCAACATTAATTTTTTTTTAAGCAACATCAAAAATATTTTTATCAACACTAAATTTACCATAATACAACATCATATATAGTCAAATGCAACACTTTTTTACAAAAAATTTGAAATGACTAGTTTGTTTATACATAAAACAAACTGTCCAAAACAAGCCAACAACTTCAAAAGGTCTAAATAACGCAGCCAACAAAACTACTTAACAATTTTACAAAAATACCAAGTTCTAATACTAGCTAGTTCAACCTACTAAAAAATTATTAAGTGTAGCCACCTTGAGTCATTGGAGTAAAATTAGCGTCTTAATCGCTTGAAAATGTGGCACAAATTTCTCTAATATCCAATTTAAGATTAGAATCCGCTGTCTTGTAACTTAATGCACTGAGACAACGCAGATGTAAGCTCTCTCAAATCATCCTTTATGTGTGATGCACTTAAAGTAATCCTCAGCCTGAAAAGAAAGTACATTCATCATTTGAGATGTATTGAACATTTGTGGAACAAAATTAGCTCTCACCACAAATTTAGCTACTTTACAAATATTTTTTAGAGCACATGTTGTAGTCCCAAGTATTTTGGTTTTTAATTTGTAATCACAAAATTTGACAAGCAGATATTGAACTTAATAGATGGAATGTTTGGTGAACGCATTACACATCCAAATTTTCAAGAAGTACGTAAGATTCTGTATTTTTAAGCTGAGTGAAGAGCAGAGCAACAGGAAGTGCATTGTATACATACAGAACCAGCACAAAGTAAAAGTCTCCTAGTTATTAGAAAATCAATGTGTGTGTGTGTGTTCAAAAAATAAGGCAAGAGCAGCATATTTACTTAACCAAAATGTATTTTATGCACTTAAACATCAGCATAATAAGAAGAAAAGAGTGTTGATCACCAACAATGATGAGCATTGTGTTAATAACAGACCTGCATGAATTGGGAGGAACAGTTGGGGTCTGATTGCAGTTGTGGAAACCAAATTTTAAAAGATGCATGTTCCACAATTGTAAGAAGTTAGGAATAGAAATCCATGCAATTGCACATGACACAAAAGAAGTTAAAGTAACCTGCTAGCTTGAAAATAAGTTGCACAGAGACAGGTTACGATAAACCCACTATTTTCCCATTTCTTTCTTGCTCTATTTCCTCCTCATTACATAAGATGCACTCGATCAGTCTCAAGGGCATCACACACAAGCTCTGATACAGAAGTTCTCGTTTTTTTCTAGGACTAAAATGCTGGTGCGCAAGTGGAAGAACCTAGAAATGCGACATATACATTAGAGGTCATTATAAAGATCTACAATATAATACACACCCATACACATGAAAAATTTCCAGCAAGCATGAACAGGAGAGCGTAGAAAAATGATTTGTCAAACTTGTCAAACTTCAAAGCAATCAAGAATCTAAACTAAAAATTTAGATACTTTCAATACTTTCCACCCAGAAAAATTTATTTACTTTCAATCAAGCATCTAAACTTGTCAAACTCACTTTCTTCTTCTGCATGCTCCTGGACAAAATCAATATAAGCAACAGAAAAGATATACTAAAAATGAAGTGATCATCAGGTCATGAAACTAGATACATATCAGATTTAAATCAAGTTCTGTTTTAGCACCATATGTCACTTTTGAAGCCAAAATATAAGCAATGACTATATCCATATTAGCACTGGACTTGCTTTAAGTACTTGCACTGCAGAACATGTGTTATGTTACCACCTGGACAGAGGAATTAGGAATACGATAATGTTCAACCACAATCCAGAATGCTGAAGGAAAATATGTAATGGACAACATGCATAAGGTAAACAGAGCTTAATAGGGGTAAGTAATCAATGACCATATGGGAGGGAAGAAGACATGAAAATATATATATATATATATATATATATATATATATATATATGAAATCAATGTACCAAGTAACAGTAGTTGTATTACATGAAAGAATTTTCTCATAGAATTTTATTTACGTGTGGATAAATATACCAATTGTTATTTCAATTACACAATGCAATGCAGTCCACATATAATGCAAATTTCATTACTCACGACACAAGGTTGCAACTTTAGTGCCTGAGAATATAACCCTCGACAAAGGTGGACAATGCACATAGTAAGTTACTAGGAAAAATAAATTTAACAATCCACACATATGATGATAACCGAACCATTGAACTAAGCATTCAAAGCCTTAGCCTAATAATCAGGTTGGGACCTCATCAAGGCAATTGAAATATTCAAGAGGTATTTTTGTTTCTTTTTTTGTATTTTCCAATTCCACATGATTAAGATTATATGATCCTACAGTAGTCTAAGAGCATTAGTGGGGATCAGGATTTTCTAACATAATAACAATCAGAAAAGACCATCAACATCAACTGATATAAACTTAACAACTCTGAATGTGACAAGGATATAAAAATAAGATTGGTTAGGCACATTCAGTATAGACTGCGCACCTTTTCATATTATATGATTCTATAGTAGTCTAAGAGCATTAGTCCAGGAGATAAATGTTACTATTACAGAAAGCTGCTTCGGAAATATGCCAAGCAGGTATGAAGCATATTAAGTTTCAAAACAATATTACTTTGTAAAGGATTGAGATAAAGTTTCAACAATCTGCAAGGTACTTGAGTACAAAAGAACTAGGAGCAAGAGCTTACCCGTCAATGAAAAAACCAGCATCTGCAGCACATTTAACCTTGGAAATTTCTGGATGAGAGATCGGAAGTTATCACCTCTTGCACCTCTAAATTAAACGGTAGTGTTATTCCCCTTTACATAGAAGAAAAATAAAATTTGTCACCACATTTGATCTTTAGAAAAAAAACAAAACTACAACATACGTAAGTAATGCCGGGGTCCGTGTGCTATCTGAAGCATCGTCTTCAATGGATCTTGGATTTAAATGAAGGAATGCAAGTCCCCCACCCCTGGCCTGCAACACAGGATTATAGAAAAAAATGAAGGCAACCGCAAGTCTCAACATCAAGAATTAATAATTCACATCAAGAACATACACATCAAGAATTAACAATTCACAATTAGCAGCAAAATCAAATCAATAGTAACCAAATAATACGAGAGTGCTTGAGATTTGTTGGATGTAGGTATTCCTTGATTTTGTCGCAAACAAAATTTGATACACATAAACGAATTAGGATTTTGTTTGTGAGAGATATCGCTAAAGAAATAAAGAGGGGTAGAGAGATGGAGAGGGAGAGAGAAAGAAGGAGATTAAGATAGAGTTTTACCCGTAATAGAGAGATAAAATGAGATGGCGTATTTTGTACAATAATTGAGAGAACTGGGCGGCTAATGAAAAGTTGAAAATAAAGAGGGCAAAATTACGAGTGGGATCTTAGCCGCCGAGTTCTATTTTGGAAGTATATAGTGTTTAATTATTTTTATCAAAATAAATGAATGGAGTTCAAGCTTAGATATTTTAATTTTATTTAATTAAGTTTTAACATATTACTAAAATTGTTACTTATTAAGTTGTCAAAAAATAATTTAAAAATCAAATCATCATTTGTGACAAGACAAGTTAAAGCAAATCTCTGTTTTGATCGATTTGACCATTATAAAATCAAATCAAATAAATCTAGGATTTTTTAAAAAAAATTACCACATTACTAAAATAGTTATATCTTGACATCGGTACGATTGGAAAGTCGAAAAAATAATTTAAAAAAATAGATTCATCATTCGGGACAAGACCAGTTAAAAGGAAGGTCGACTTTGACCGTTATAAAACCAAACCAAATACATCTAGTAAATTTTTAAAAAAAATACCACAACACTAAAATCGTTATATCTTGACATCCGTACGATTGGAACGTCGAAAAATATTTTAAAAAAATAGATTCATCATTCGGGACAAGACTAGTTAAAAAGAATGTACCATTTGACCGGTTTTGACCGTTACAAAACCAAACCAAATACATCTAGCAATTTTTTTAAAAAATTACAACATCACTAAAATCGTTATATCTTGACACTCGTGCGATTGGAACGTCGAAAAAATAATTTTAAAAAATAGATTCATCATTCGGGACAAGACTAGTTAAAAGGAAGGTCGACTTTGATCAGTTTGACCGTTATAAAACCCAACCAAATAAATATAGGAAATTTTTAAAAAAACTACCACATCACTAAAATCGTTATATCTTGACACCCGTGTGATTGGAACATCGAAAAAATAATTTTAAAAAATAGATTCATCATTCGGGACAAGACTAGTTTAAAGGAAGGTCGACTCTGACCGGATGGACCGTTACCAAACCAAACCAAATACATGTAGAATTTTTTTTAAAAAAATTTCCATATCATTAAAATCGTTATATCTTGACATCCGTATGATTGGAACGTCGAAAAAATAATTTAAAAAAATAGATTCATCATTCGGGACAAGACTAGTTAAAAGGAAGGTCGACTTTGACCGGTTTGACCGTTATAAAACCCAACCAAATAAATATAGGAATTTTTTAAAAAAATTACCACATCACTAAAATCGTTATATCTTGACACTCGTGCGATTGGAACGTCGAAAAAATAATTTAAAAAAATAGATTCATCATTCGGGACAAGACTAGTTAAAAGGAATGTCGACTTTGACCGGTTTGACCGTTATAAAACCCAACCAAATAAATATAGGAAATTTTTTAAAAAATTATCACATCACTAAAATCGTTATATCTTGACACCCGTGCGATTGGAACGTCGAAAAAATAATCTAAAAAAATAGATTCATCATTCGGGACAAGACTAGTTAAAAGGAAAGTTCACTTTGACCGGTTTGACCGTTATAAAACCAAACCAAGTACATGTAGGAATTTTTTTGAAAAATTATAGCGACACTAAAATCGTTATATCTTGACATCCGTACGACTGGAACGTCGAAAAAATAATTTAAAAAAATAGATTAATCATTCGGGGCAAGACTAGTTAAAAGGAAAGTCCACTTTGACCGGTTTGACCGTTATAAAACCAAACCAAGTACATGTATGATTTTTTTTGAAAAATTACTGCGTCACTAAAATCGCTATATCTTGAGATCCGTGCGATTGGAACGTTGAAAAAATAATTAAAAAAAATAGATTCATCATTCGGGACAAGACTAGTTAATAAAAGAAAATAAATATTTAATACAACACTTCAAACAGCAAATGCAACACTACTGATATCTAATGTAACGCTTCTGCCACGTCAGCAAATGCCACGTCAGCAAAGGTGGGCCCCACTTCTACCACGTCAGCAATTGTGGGTCCCACAATTGCCACGTCAGCACGATGGACCTCCTGCAACGTCACCCTTGTGGGTCCCACACTGCCACGTCAGTAGTGGTAGGTCCCACATCTGCCACGTCATATTTTTTTAAAAAAATATAAATATATCTAATGCAACACTTCAAATAGCAAACGCAACACTACTGGTATCTAATGCAACGCTTTCTGCCAAGTCAGCAAAGGTGGGCCCCACTTCTGCCACGTCAGCAAATGTGGGTCCCACAAGTGCCACGTCAGCAAATGCCACGTCAGCACATGTGGGTCCCACTTTTGCCACGTCACCATCTATTAAAATAAAAAAAATCTAACGCAACGCAATCAGTTAGTGTTGCATAATGTGAAACGCTGTGGGTAATACGCAACACTAAATTATATCTAACGCAACACCAGTTCAGCTCAGTTGCAAAAGACCCAAAATTTCTATCTAACGAAACGCTTTCTGTGCAACGCTTTGTAAAAAGGTTTGCGTATGCTCACTTATGGCGTAGTGGTTGGTAACTGTTCAAATTTTGAAATATTATTGAATTTTATATTTTGAATATCATACAGATGCAATTCTTAGATTAAGCCGCTCATGCAATGGGGCACCGAGAAGATGATGTAATTTAGGGGCATATCTTTTCTAATAAGTAAAAAAAAATTAAAAGTACGTAGAGGCACAAAAATGATATTTGGGGCACATTTTGTTCAAGGTAGCACCAAAAATAGTTTAAGATATAAAAAGTGCCGAAAAATAAATGGTATGTAGATTTTTAGTTTAGTACAAAATTCAAATTCACTTGGAACTTTCAATTTCTCAAGACCGACCTAGGCATCATATTTGTTACTCGTTTAATGTCAGATGAATGACCGATAATAATGACACATAAAAGTTACTCATTAGTGGTCAAGTACTATTGCAACAATAATGTGTCGTTTAGTCTAATTTCTAGCAATTTTTTAAAAGATTATCACGATATTGATATGCTATTTATTTTATTTCCATTAGTAATAGTAAACCAGTAAGAGGAGATAGGTGCATCATTACATATTTGGTAGGAGATGTATTATGACAGCAATAGCACAAACCGATTTAATATTAGTAAAAATCAACTAAAATGTATGTTGTATCCATACAAACTAATATGTGCTATAGTGAAAAAAACAATTATTTTTTATAAAGTCTTAAAATATCACTAATCGATCATTATGTTATATGTAGTCATATATAATTTTACATATTTGTTTAGTATATATAATCTTGTTTATGATACTATATTATAATTCAACTATGCATTTTATTCATTTATTTAATCGATAACTCATATAGAGTCCAAATCTAACATATCAGCTAATTATATATATATATATATATATATATATATATATATATATATATATATATTGTACATAGTATCAATCATATTAAAGGTCTGTTTGGTATTGATGTTGCAGACTGTAACAACAAATTTTTTTTTTTTACAAAACTTGGTTCAAAACAGCTAAGTAAATCTAAAAGCAATTTTTCAACAACATTTTTTTATAAAAAAATTGATTTAGCAAAACATTTATTTTTCACAATTGCAACTTTTGTAGACAACAATTTTAGGTAAATGTATCAAACCCCAACAATCACATATTAAATAAATTTTATAAAAGTTAATTTAAAATGAGATATAAACAAATACTAAAAGAGATGATTTATTCAGTAGTTGTGAATTTAACTCCATTTGTATTTATAGGTCATAAATTCAGTTCCTTTTATAAGATCAAAAAATCATGTCGTGTTTCCGTATATTCTATATCATATGTACCCTAATTCGATAGTTGAAAAACTCATGTTATCTTTTGTATCACGTGAATGCATATCTTATTTTCATGGCATTCTCATCCCCCGATTATTGTATCAGGTCGGGATCTCATCCCCCAATTTTTTATTTTATAATAGTCCATATTTCTCATACTGATAGAAAAATTTTCGCAATCCCCAACCCGAATGGGAAGGGGATTGGATCGCAGTCGGACGGGATGGATGAAATGCTCATCCATATGTGTACCAAGTGAATTTGTTTTGTTTTTGTCATGAGCATAACATGAATAAATATTATGATTTATGATTTCACAAAAAAATATTATTATACATGTACAAGAAATCAAAATTTGAATTTATGTCATTTCGTGTACAATGTGAATTTGTATCGTATTTTCGTATCACATACATAATACAAAAAGAATAATTTATAATTTTAAAATTTCATGAAAATATAATAATAATAATAATAATAATTTTAATTAAATGAGATGGAAATTTATTTTTTGTAGTTTTATCATGCATAAATTTATAAAAAAATCAAGAAAAATCTAGGAAACATGTTTTGTAGTTAATGATTTTAAGTAGCTATCAGAAATTGTTATGGTGTAGTGGTTGTGTTCATAAATTTAATTTGTATCATAGGGGGGATTATAATACAAATATTTTTTTTAACATTAATATAAAGAGGGATATATTGATAAATCACTAAATTGGCTTGAAAGTGCATTTTGACCTATAATAGATGAAAAGAGACGTTATTTCATTTGTTTTCTTTGAAATTATTTCTAAAATAAGAGTTAAATAAAATGAATAATTAAGAGCTATTTAAGAATCTAGTGGATGAGTTCCAAAATTTTCTTGAAGTGGGCTTCTAGCATGATGGTCATGGGGTGATAATAAAATTGATTCCTAGCCATAGGTCATGGGTTTAATCCTTGCTAACAACAATATTTTTAATATATTTATATAATCTGAGGATATTTTAGTAAATTACTAAATTTGAGGGTATTTTAGTAAATTACTAAATAGCATGGTATTTTAGTAAATTACTAAATGGCATGGAAAGTCATGTCAGCATATAATATATATATATATATATATATATATATATATATATATATATATATATATATATATATATATAATATGCTGACATGACTTTCCATGCCATTTAGTAATATATTAGTAATATTATATATATATATATATATATATATATATATATATATATATATATATAAAGGATATTGTTAATAAGTGAGTCAAATTACTAAAATTAGTATAATATATGGGCATTTTTATTCTGAATAAATTATAAAATAAATATAGCTAATAAGTGAGTTAATTGAGCATGTAGTGAATGAGTTTAAAATGTGTTACAAATAGGTGACTTGGTTTAGTGGTTGTATATGTGAACATAAAGTTAAAGTTGGTTGAAGGCCTTGGGTTCAATTCCTTTCAACTTCAAAGTTTTTAACCTTAAAATAAGTTCAAGGACAAATTTGTAATATAAACAACAATATTTTTAGTATATTTATAAAATCTGAGGATATTTTAGTAAATTACTAAATCTGAGGGTATTTTAGTAAATTACTAAATGGCATGGAAAGTCAGGAAAGTCATGTCAGCATTACGGCATATAATATATAAAGGATATTGTTAATAAGTGAGTCAAATTACTGAAATTAGTATAATACAGGGGCATTTTTATCCTGAGTAAATTATAAAATAAATATAGCTAATAAGTGAGTTAATTGAGCATGTAGTGAATGAGTTTAAAATGTGTCACAAATAGGTGACTTGGTTTAATGGTTATATATGTGTACATAAAGTTAAAGTTGGTTGATGGTCATGAGTTCAATTCCTTTCGACTTTTACCTTTCGACTTTTATAAAGGATTCCTGCAGTGGAAGTGGGTCCTGGGGCATGAACTAAGCCAAGAAAAAAGATGCAAGTGTTTTTTGTCCGAGTTGGTTTTGGTCTTTGCAAACGTATTGTAGGAAAAGTTTGAATGGATCTGCATTGAAATTGATCTTTTGACAAGTGCTATTGGTATTTTGGATTAGATGAACTGATGGTACCGGTATTATTTTGTGAAGGTGTTTCTTCCTTTTATATATTTAACAAATTTAACAAGAAGAAAGAAACTTTGAATATTTTTTAATTATAAAGTAAATTTAATTGAGACGAAGACTGTAAGGAATATCAGGAGGATACAAAAAGCTAGCATACAACTTTCGTGAATCATAAAAACATATGTCAGAGACTTGGAGTGGATTAGAATGGAGTCGCCGTAAGGTCATTGAGTTGATCAAACTAGGCATCACGATCTCTTTTGCATTCTGGAGACATTTTAGGGAACCTCACTCGATCCGTACAATAATTGTAGATTGTGAATTTCTTTCGAACCCATTTAAGGCGACGATACTGATAAGAATCGAGATCTTGATATGCCTTTTGATCCCACCAGTGTCGTCCCCGAGTGGCACAATACTTGGCATTCACGGAGGACTCACATCCGTCTATGTGAAAGCCCTTGTAGGAAGCTATGAAGGGTGCTTTGGACCAGTCTGTTTTCTCCAAACCACCCCTTGTTGCCCAGTCATCCGCATTCCACAAGCTTGAGTATAATTTCATTGGTTGATTAAAGGGGAACTTAACTCCCAAATCCTTGCTGTTTTTGAATACTCTTATTGGAATGTCATCAACAAAGAACCTGTAAGGTGACAATTCTCATTAATATATTAACATTTAGCAACATCATTCATGGATCTATAGGCCTGACATTATTACATAGAATATGGATCTATAAATATAAAACTTGATTAATGTACACGAATATGACACGAAAAGTACATGACACATTTCGAATCGGATACGGGTTTTACACACTGAAGTACATGAGAACACGAAATTAAGTATACGTCACAGTGTCGTTAAATAATCAACTCATCTAAAACCCTAAGGTATCAAAGGAATGTCTCAACAAAACCTTATACTCTTTAACATTCTTTCTCATCGTACGATTGAACAACACGATCGACATATACTAATATCAATACCAATATCAACACCCCTCCTAAACCCATTCATCTAAAAGTTTAAGGTAACTTATGCTTTTAAACAGCCACATTGCCAGGTCTAGTCAATATGGTGACCCAAGATTCTACACTTGTATTAAATTTGACAATTATAGACAAAATGTTTCTTCTGTTAACCAACAAAGCATACATAACATGGGAACTGCACTTGATTATAGATATCGAACATTTTATATACTAATTCGAGATCTTAAAAGATTAAATAATCTATCACCAATGTGCAGTGCACACATATACATAAACAGAGGCACACACATGCACACATGTGGCCATGATATGTTCGAGTACTAAACAATATCTGTAGTCACTTGGTCCTATGATACCTATCCAAATAGGTTATATTCAAAGGAAGGCAATGAGTGGTATAGTCATACTCATGTGATACAAACAAACAAAATATTTAGCTTTCTTGTGATACCTTGTCTAGTTACATGTGTATCATAATCAGTGTATATAAAGCCACACAAACAATGTGCTTGCAGTTCATGCCCTCCATTTTATAGACATAATGAAACACATAAAAATATCTTTCATTTTCCTTAAAAAAAAGGAACTTACACAATCTGGTGGAGATTCCATAAAATAGAGTAAGAATGGTAAGCTTTGGTGGGATCAAACCAGAGAAAAATCCGTTGCTCTCGGTCACCCTTTCCTCCGGTGAAAACATTAGTCTGTAGTATATATGGCTGCCCTGATCTGTTCCCCAAGAACTCGAAATCTATCTCATCGTGCTCTGAGTTTTGTGATGATAGCTGCCAATTAACGAAATTCAAACTAAAATATTTGCATGTACAACTTTACACTCACAAAATTAATTAATATTAGTAGCTACAAAGTACCAACTTCCAAATCTCGACTATATACATATCTGAATCCTGTGCAAATTAATCATGACAAAGGCATAATAAAGAAACAAAGATATAAAAATTTCCTAGAATATCGTTGGATTTGCTCAAGCTTCAGCGGAGTAATGGGTATGTAACTATGCAAGTCACTAAAAACATCTACGACGGACAGATTGTTTATATAATGGGATTGGGAAGTAGAAGCTGTAAAACATACATAAAAGGCAGTGACAGTGCCAGCAGAATCTCCCGGAACCATCTTTATATGCATGCTAAACTGCCCAAAAAGATAAGATCCCTTGGATTGAAATCCAGTTCCTGAAAAATACAGGGTGCATGGGGGGAGGGGTATTTGTAATTATAAGTACACAGTACATTAATATTCAAATGAACAAAAAATAGAAAATAGTGGTAAAATTCTTTTTCAAGAAAAAATGAACAAGGAAAAAAAAGAGAGGTAAAAATACCCGTGTATTTGTCAAGAAGCAGCTGAATCTCATTACCACCATTAAAATACTTAATATGATCAAAAGCCCAAGTGGGAACATAGTTCCTACCAAATGGTACATTCACTGGTTTCTTTGGAGTTGCCCCCATTGTCATCCCACAAGCCATGAGTAATATTACCACTACATATACACCAACTTTGCAACTAGAAAAACCCATTTTTCAACTATCTAAATAAAAGGAAGGAGTCAGAGAATGAGAGAGCTTGGTGCTCTGATAAGATGGGAAGACTTGCTATTGTACTACTGCACCATTTTATAGCCCCAGCCCCCAGGAAGTGCACCAAATATCGGTTCGGATCGGGTTGAGTTTTATAAAAAATATTTAACTTGATGAGCTTAACATGGGTTGGGACTGTTTGAGTAAGATTTAGTAGGCTTTCATTTTCAGTTACAAATTTATTATACGTTGTGGCCGTGTGCCTTGTTTCTTACCTCTTTTTTTCTATGATGCTTTAATTTGTGTTTACTTAAACTTTTCTCTTTTTTATATGCACTTTCTTTGTTGTACCATCTGGTGTTGCAATGCTGTTACCAGATGGGAATCTTCAGATTTATCATTTTCTTTTTTCTTTTTTTAATATCCATCGATTCATTAAATAGCAAGCTTAAAATATATCAGGGGTAGGGGTAGGACATGCAATTATATTTGAAGCGAATTGGAAGGAAAGTCAACCAGAAAAAACTTACATATATCAATTTATAAATGGTCAAGTACGATTGTAAATGCTCTTACAGTAGTTAATCTCATGCTAATTTCGAGTGTAATGTGTATGCTAATTAACGTCTATCTCAAGCTCAATCACGATGCTCAAATAAAGTACCAAGAGCTTGTAGATATATGAACCTAAAAAGGGTGCTTTGAAGGAATTTACGTGCCTTGGTCTGGTAGTGACATCTCCGATCCTTCCACTACTGGAGGTTGGCTACTGCTTAGTGCAACTCTTAAAGCTACTAAGGCTAATGAACAATTGTGCTAATATCTGTGTTGAGGCTAGCACTCTTTGTTCTAGGCCTATTGTTTGCGATTGCTTGCATGGGATATGGTGATAAAATTGATAGACTTAAAATTGATTATCTTTCGAGATTTAAAACATATAGGTGATGTTGGTCATCAGGTAAATCACGAAACAACTCGGTGTCCTGAGATTTTGAAGACCAAGAAAGTTGAAACCTTTAACCAGGCTTGGAATGCTACCACTATCTTCGACTTTACCATTGATCACCACACACAAATGATTCTCCGTTTGAGATTACGAACGTTACAAAAGGTAGCCGACACAAGCCAGCATTGTTTCACTGTCGTTTCTGATTTGCAGGATATATATTTCTAGGAATTAATTAGAACCAAACTAAAGTTGAAACACAATTAACATCAAAAAATTTAGAAAAAGGTAGTTGAGCGCGGATCATGTTTGAATAGCATTTTGCCATTATTCCAATAATTACATTAATTTGAAGACATGTTTGTATATATATAGATACATCAACATTATTATTGCTGAATTATTAGACAATTATGTATTTGCAGATAAATAATTAATTTGGATTTCCAAAACCTGTATAAATCATGATATGATTCATCATACACTCATCCTATGATGCGATCCTTAAAACTAAGGCTATGTTTACAATTTTGTTTACAATTTTTATTCCATTCCTACCCCATTCCATTCAATCCAAGTGAACACACCCTAAATGATTTATGCATTGCAATTTGCAGATGTTGATATTAAAATTGCAGCATCGGAGACATGACAATTGTACAGTAAGTTCTGCGTTGAGTTTCAATATGAAGCATCCACCATTTCAAACTAATAAAACAAAGTGACAGCCCTGTTATATATATTCCAGAAAATCGAACATCAATTAGGTCAAAGACGTGAAACATGCATAAATCGAACTATTGAAGCAATGTTTTGTTACAGGTAATAATGTTTTTTTTTTTTAATTAACAGGATTCGAACTATCGAGGAGGGAAAATGATAATTTGTTAATGAAGTCGAGTTGAATTAAATTTGAATGTTAATGTGTTAAGAAATTGTTGGAATATAGGTCCTCTTTTCATTAATTCAGTGTTTATATAAGTATTTACATGTGTTTTCCATCTCCTTCCTCGGAGTGTTTTTCAAATATTGTCTCCAGTCCCCTCTTTTCTCCTCCTCATGAGGGTCTATTAATAGGGTTAACAAATGGGCCTTAAAATAGATATTGAAAGTAGACTATTCTATTACAAGTGGGCCTTCATGGACCTCAAAAGAGATATTGGAAGTAGACTATTCTATGGCCCAACAGAAATCTAATTACTGGAGTTGAATTAAATTTGTATATGCAGCTAAGTTGCACTGTATGTTAACTATATAAAATGTGGTTCGAGCATTGCTTAAAATGATATAAAATATCGATTATGTAAAATTTACTGAATATGGAAGATATTGTGTTACAATGGAGTTTGATATAATGATTCATTATATTTTAAAAACTATATGTTATTATTATTTCAAGTTATTAAAAAATAAAATGTACGTACAGTAATATGATAACAGATGATGGAGCTTCCTTACAATTCCTAAAACCCCAAGCTTTATTTAGTGTTCAGCTTGCCGAGAAGGACAACCAGAGATATGACATAGGTATATACTAAAGGTTCATTTATATTTTCAATTTAAAAAAAAAAGGTTGGTCCGTTATTTGTAAACTTCTCATATTTGGATAACTTCAAAAATTATGAATGATAGATTCTTGATAAATAAATAATTGACAGAAGAATAATCTTATCTATATATAAAGCAAAATCTCGGGCGGGTCCCACATATGGTGACATGGCGGTCTAGACGAGCTTCCATCTATTTTTACTGTTTTGCTATGCTCCTATCTATTTTTCCTATTTTCTATGCCCCAAGTTTTATTTGTATGTTGGCTTTCTATATGTCCATGTACCTGCAAGCTTTTTATTAAAGGCATGTTAACAGTCAATTTATAAATGCAGCAATCTTTTCGACTTCCTTATTTCAGTTATTTTGTAGGCTATATATACTTTATAGAAATAGTGAGGGTGATAGGATAGATTGGAAATTGTTCTTTACAAATGTATACATCATTATCTTTTACAATGGTATGGCAATGGTGTGGCAATGATATACATCCTCTCATTATTTTTGGGCTCTAAAAGGTACCATCATTCCTGTTATGCATTTGGACTCTTACGTAATTAGAAATTTTTTGTGTATTAGTTTAAACATTTGAGTGTGATTGTTGTAATAATTAAGGTGGCCACAGATTTTTCATATTTGTGCGATAAATGTTCATTTTGGATCCATCAGAATTGTGCTTTTTTACCACGGTTTGAATTATTTGGAGCCCACCATAAACATCCTCTTCGTTTGTCGAATTCTCTTCCACAAGTTTATAGTAAATTTCCTCGGTTCTGCAAAATCCGCAATTTAAAAGTGAATCCAATTGGTGGCTCTACTACTGTGCTAACTGCAGGTTTTTTTGCACATATCCACTGTGCTTTATCAAAAACTCAAGTTTTAAGGTTAGAAAATACTAAACACGTCTTATTTGTTTAATTGCATAATTTCAAGTTTTCTTTAGTTTAATTTCTCCATCGTGCAGACAATTTTGTAATAAATAGTATGTTATGTTATAGATTTTGAGTAGGCCTTATTACATGTTCGTAGTAGGTTCTCTCCCTTAATTGTTTATCTGTGTGTGTGCGTGTGTGTGGTTGCAGCATACAAAGAGATGAAGATGATGATACCGAGTTAATACACCTTCGTGCACCTGATGAACTCTCACAGAATTCCATGATGCAAAAATGTATTAAGGATATAATTCCCCTTAATGCGGAGGATACAGACGAGGAACCACCTCATTATAGGTATCACTGGGCTCATGAACATCGGTTAATACTCAAAAACAAAAGTGCTCTTATAACTGCAGATGATGACTTCAACCCAGAAATATCAGCAAGATTGATTTCATGCAGGGGATGCGGAAAACCTATTACAACCTCCCCCGATGATGCTGATGTATTCTATGAATGCAATCGATGCAATTTTTTTCTCCATCAGTACTGTGCAGAGTTTCCTAAAATGATTTATAATCAGTTAGAGCGCTTTTTCTTTGGATTTCATGGCAGTTTCTTCCTTTGCAACGCTTGCCACGTTTATAGCTATGGCTTCGGAATGGAAATGCCTGGACTACCAGAAAAAGCCTCGGTTGATGTCTGGTGTGCATGTCTACCCCTAAAAATCAAACACCATGCACATCATCATCCCATTAAACAAATTAATGTATGAATATTCGAAACTCTGGGGAAAGATTTTGGAATTTTTAAAGCATGCCGCTGTTGGATAGATTAATATAGTGAGCCTATCTTCTTCGGTTGTGGAAGCTGTGATTTCTATATACATCGGAATTGTGCTTTTAAGCCAGGTACAATGACACAGAGATAGGATCCTCACGCTCTCCACTTAGTTCTTTCACTTGAGGATGACATATATGTCATCCTCATGATCATCCTCATGAGTTCCAATGTGAATTTTGCTCAGAAGAGACAGACGTACACCAACACTTGGTTCTATCATTGCAATGTTTGTGATTTATCATTTCACCCTGGTGACTGCATCACTGCATGCAGCATGCTCTTCAGACGTCAAAGTTTGGCATTCGAATAAAGACTATGGCTCTCCAATAGGGTGACCGTAAAGTTGCTGGATGAATAACAACGGCCAAGTAGATAATTAGTACATGGCCAAAGCAAAATAATTAGAATACATGTTGTATGTCATTAATCAAATGACTATTTACAACTGAAGACCTGAAGTAATAAGCTTCTGTAAAGTGCAATAAGGTTTTATGAATAATGGAACCGAGGAAAAAAAATTCAAAATGGGTTCAAGAATCAAAGCACGTTTTATATATAACATTTAATGAATATATCAAAGCATAAATTATATATAATTAATTTGTAGGAAGCTGTTACAAAAGGATTAAGTTGATTCAGTTGAAAAAAAGTTAAAATATCTTAATAGAAAAAAGTGGAGAAAATTTTTCACTATTCATTTTTGTGCATGTAAATCGGACATTATTAAATATTAATAATTGTCAAATAAAAAAAGTTACTTTTTTGACAAAAAATATTTACTTGACTCGCCATGATTTTGGGTTACTATGAATTGCTTATTAAATAACAATTGCATTGATGCAGATATCTGTTCTATTCTATTCACAAAAAAACATTTGAAAGTAAACTATCAACTTTTGTATAACTACACGTACAAAAAAATTGCGTTTTTTTTAGGGAACAAAAAAAAAAACTTTACACGTACAAAAAAATTGCGTTTAAATAAATTATTTTAAGTCTATAGGCAAATTAAAAATACAAACTATTTTTTTGTTCTCCACTTTCTTAATTTTAAAAAGTAAATATTAACTAACTTTTACAAATGTTGCACTCAAATAAAAATTATAAATATACCAAATAATGTGTGTGATAAATAAAATAACACTTTTACAATTAAAATAAAATTTCATACAATTTCAATAAAAAAACATCATAATATTATTTACAAACATTTTCTTATAATTTTACAAATATTTTACATGAATCGCGCGAAGCGCGATTTTTTCACCTAGTTTTCTGAATAAATGAACTTCCCCATCTCAATATAAAATCTATCAAAATCTATATGTACAACAAATGAGACATAACATTTATTTACTTTAGGTATTTGACATATAAATTTTCTCCTAAAAATAATAATAACAACAATAATAACATTCCTTCTCTATTAACTAAGATCATTTTTGTTATTATTATTATTATTATTATTATTATTATTATTATGCATTCGAAGCCATATTTTTAAAAAATTCCGATTTATTAAAATATTTCTGATTAATAATAAAAAAGTATTATGATTGAATTTTCAAAATTTGATTAGTTATCATGAATTATGTTGAACATTATATTTATTATAAACAAGACTAATATTAAATATTATAATAATATTAAAATATATCTAATTATTTTTACATTTAATTGTTTCAATTAATTTTCTATTTGACAATTAGTCTTAAATCGAAATCTTAAACGACTGATTCACAATCTCAATTTTTACAATTATGGTTCAAAGAAAAATAGGGGCCACGTGCCCGGTTAAAGCCGGCCCTGGATGAAACGGAAATCAGTCATCAAACAAATTAAAACAAGAAATGATGAATATGATCCCAACATACATGATACACCATTAGAGCATCTCCAATGGTATTGGCTAAGTCCATTGGTTAAATTTCAAAAAAAAATAATAGTTGGCTAAAATTTACTGAACCTGTAGAGTATTTTACTCTAATGGGGATCAGCTATAATGATTATTTCAAAAAAGTATGATTATTATTATTATTAATTTTTTTGGTCAATTATGGAAAGAAAATGGGCGGGAAATGACATGGCATTTGCTACAGATCCCTAGTGCTTCAACAAATATGGCCAATATTAAAAAAAATATAAAGGATTGGCTAAATTTTTAGACAAGGGGATGCCCCATTGGTGTGATGAACTTTTAACATGTTATGTATAATTTTAAAATTTGGTAAGTTATTTAAAATTTTAGCTAAGGATTTTATTGCATTGGAGATGCTCTTACACCCAAATTAATTATGTGTTGAGCTGGGTAGTTAGCGTGATTCAAGGGAGGACAGATGCAATTCGAGTAACAAACCGAGCATCAAGGGATAATGCGGAGGGTGGGGGATTTCAAATTGATAATAGGATGCAGATAATGGATGTGGCGGGAGATACAGATTTAAATGAAGATGTGATAATTGAGAATAAACGAAAGAGAATTGATACGGAGCAAAACAAGGAAACAGATGGGCTAGGTGTGTTGAGTGTGGATAAGTCAATTGGGAATGGGCCAAAAAACGGACCAGAGGCGGGACCTGGACTCCAGGCCCGCCTAGGAGTGTGTTGGCTTGGAATTGTCGTGGTTTGGGTAAGCCACGTACAATTCGACTATTAAAAGAAATTATCCGGCAGAAAAAGCCTAGCATAATTTTTCTTTCTGAAACATTAATTAAAGGAAAAGTAATAAAAGACTTGTGCCAAAGTTTGCATTTTGCAGAATTTGTAGCTGTGGATGTACAAGGGCATAGTGGGGGATTAGCTTTGATGTGGAAAAATGAGGGTGGGTGTAAGATTTTAGAGGCGAGTAGGAATTTTATTGATTTTGAAGTTGAAAATGATCAGATAGGACGGTGGAGATATACAGGATATTATGGATATCCTGAGCGAAGTCGTAGACGAAATTCTTGGGATATGTTGAGGATGTTGGTAAGTAGATCATCGAGATCGTGGTGCGTATTTGGGGATTTTAACGATATGATGTACGCTCATGAGAAAAGAGGGGGGATGTAGTCAGCCTATTAGTTTATTACAAGAATTCTCAGAGACGTTGCTAGAGAAACAGGGAATTTATTGGAAACAAAGAGCAAAACAGCACTGGTTGTAAGAAGGAGATAAGAACACTCGATTTTTTCATCAATATGCATTAACAAGAAGAAAGAATAATAGATTGGAGAGAATTAAGAACAAGGATGGGGAGTGGCAAGAGACACCAGGGAGTGTGCAGTCTGTTATTGAGGAGTACTTTACAGAGTTGTTCAGGACATTAAACGTGGATGGGAGGTTGTCAGAGTATGAGCAAGTGCATCAGATATCAGTAGAGGAGAATGAAGATTTTACAGCAGAGATTTCGACGGATGAAGTTAAACAGGCGGTGTTTTCGATGCATCCCGATAAGTCGAGTGGACCAGATGGTTTTAATCCAGCATTTTATCAAGCATTCTGGGAAATTATAAGGGTGGATGTGGTCAGTTTTTGTCGTAGTTTTATGGATACAGGGTGTTTACCGCATGGAGTAAATGATGCGTTGGTGTGTCTGATTCCTAAAGTGAAAAAACCTCAAACGATGGGAGATTTACGTCCCATTTCATTATGTAATGTGCTTGTGAGGATTTTGTCGAAGGTGTTGTCCAATAGACTGAAGAAGTGTCTGGGGTCTATAATATCGGATAAACAGAGTGCTTTTATAGAAGGGAGATTGCTGACAGATAATGCTCTTGTCGCTTTCAAAATTAATCATTACATGAAGAGGAAGACTCAGGGCAACAGGGGTGTAGCTGGTTTAAAGATAGATGTGTCTAAAGCTTATGATAGACTGGAGTGGGGGTTCATAAAGAATACGATGCATAAGTTTGGGTTTAGTCAGAAATGGATTGATAGGGTGATGTACTATATTCGGTCAGTAAAGTATAGTTTTATTCACAACGGGGAAGTGTTTGGTAGTCTCATGCCTGAGCGGGGGATACGACAAGGGGATCCGATTTCTCCGTATATTTATATAACTAGCCTATAACCCGTGCGAAGCACGGTTGCTTGTAAATTTTTTAATTATATTTTATTATTAAAGTTTTAAGTTGTATATATATTTTTATTAATAAAATAATTTATAACTTTATAATCCCATGTATATAAATATTATTAAAAATATTTATTTTGAATTATTATAGTTGTATTTTGAATTATTATATTTGTGTATGGGGTGCATATTAATATTAATACATATTATTTAGGCTATGCGTGTTTTTTTTTGAATTTTATTAATAATAGATATTTAACCAAACCAAAGAGTACCAAAAAAGAGTGACCAAAAAAAGAGTACCAAACCAAATATACCCTGTTTTGCTTATAATAGTATAGTATAGATAGATGTGTGCGGAAGGGCTTAGTGCTATCATTAGGAGAAATGAGGAAGTTGGTTTGTTACATGGGTGTAAGATTGCTAAAGATGCACCAAGGATATCACATCTTTTATTTGCCGACGACTGTTATTTGTTCTTCATGGCTACGAAAACGGAGGCTCAGACAATGCAGCGGATATTGCAAAGGTATGCCAGTGTATCAGGGCAAGTAATTAATTACAATAAATCGGCTGTTACATTTTCAACTAATACGTCGGTGGAGGATCGTAACGAGGTATGCAGGCAGTTGGGGGTGCAGGAAAAACAGGACCCGAGGAATTATTTGGGAATGCCTATGAGGGTGGGTCGTAATAAGTCGAATGTATTTGAATTCTTGGTGGACGGAGTGAAACAGAAATTGCAGGCGTGGGAGGTGCAGAAAATTTCGAAGGCTGGAAAGGTGACTTTGCTTAAGACTGCAGCTCAGTCCATACCAAATTTTTGGATGAGCTTGCTTTTGTTGCCTCGGGAGATATGTGATAGGATTGAAAAAAGCATGAATGCATACTGGTGGGGTGGAGGAGGTGATCGTAAGGGGATTAAGTGGATGAAGTGGGATAAATTATGTGAGGTTAAGGAGATGGAAGGTTTGGGGTTTCGGAAGTTAAATGATTTTAATGTGGCTATGTTAGCAAAACAGACATGGAGGCTGATTAATGGTGCAAATCCATTGGTTACGAGTATAATAAAAGCGAGGAATTACCCTGAGAACAGTTTTTTAGAAGCTGAGTTAGGGTCATATCCTTCGTTTATGTGGCGTAGTATTATGGCAGCGCAGGGCATAATTAAAGAAGGGTGCAGGCGTAAGATTGGGGATGGCAAAACGACGAGGGTGTGGAAGGTCCCATGGTTGCCATGTCGGGAGAATGGGTGTCTTACGAGTGAGTGTCATACGGAACTTAAAGATGCTGTAGTATGTAATCTTATGCAGGAGAATCAGAACAGGTGGGACGATGATATTTTGAATGATTTGTGTAACGAGGAAGACAGGTTATTAATTCAGAGGGTGCCTATACCTGGACATAGTCGACCTGACTCTTGGTACTGGTTATTGGAGGATAATGGGGTCTCTTCGGTTAAGAGCTGTTATAGAATGATTCGTGGAGAGAGTACAGGTGGGGAGGAGGGGTTTTGGAAGCAGGTCTAGGAGCTTAAGTTGCCTGGTAAGGTGGTGAATTTGGTTTGGCGAGCGTGTAAGGGGGTGTTACCTACTACAACGGAGCTGGTAAAATGTATGGTGAATATGAACCAGGTATGTCTGTGGTGTCACTTATGGGATGAAACACCAGTGTATATTCTGTTTACTTGTAGTTTTGCTCAAGAATTATGGAGTAAGGTGGGATTGCAGGGAATTTTGGTAGGGGAGAATGACACAACAGTGCCGCAAGTTCTTAAAAGGGTGTTTGCCAGTAGTAATAGAGGTCAGCGTGCAATGGTGGGGTTGTATTGCTGGAGTTTATGGTGGACGCGTAATTCATGGGTGTGGGATAGGAAGAATGTCTCGGTGTTTGGGCTGCAATCGATGGCGATGGGCTTGTTACAAAAGTGGCAATGAAGCCAGGAAGGGCAAGTAGGTGGAAGAAGTAGGAGTGGGGGGGGAATAAACGTTGGAACAGACCTCCGGAAGGGTGGGTTAAAATCAATGTGGATGCTGCGTGTTAGAACCAACTGGATTATGTAGGAGCAGGGTGTCTTGTTCGTGATGACAGGGGACAGTTTCTTAAAGCTCGTACGGGGATGGTGAAGGGGAGATGGCAGCCTAGAGAAGCGGAGGCTTTAAGTCTTAAGGAGGCTTTAGGGTTAATTAGGGAGTGGAGGACGAGTAAATGTGTGTTCGAGATGGATGCGAAGTTGGTGGTTGATGCTATATATGGTAGAGGGGGAAATTCTAGTTTTCATACTATCATAGAAGATTGTATGGATATTCTTACGCACTTTACGGAAGTGTTAGTAGTCTTTGAACATCGATCTGCGAATAAGGTAGCCCATTTGTTAGCTCAGGCTTCGTGTTCTATGACAGATCCGATGGAGTGGTTTGGAACTGCTCCTGATTTTATCTTGTGTAACCTATTTTCGGATGATATTTAATCTATGCAAGTGCTTTTATTCAAAAAAATAAATAAATTATGTGTTGAGCTAAGAGATTGTCTGTTCTCTATTTATATAGAGAATGATGGTGGGTGGTTAACCGCAAATGTTTGTTTGTAATAAAATATATTATAGAAATTTTCAGTGATATGTAGAAATATGAGATTTCACTATTTTCACACCAAAAATTCTATTGTACACGTACTCCATTTTCATACCAAAAACCCTATTGTATATGTACCGCAGAAATTTTTTGCGGTACAATTTGCTGCAACAACCGTTTATCTCTCACCAGGTCCCTTAAATGATTATGAGTACCAATAGTAGTAATCGTTTTTCTATTTTCTAATGTGTGTATAATATTTGTTGACTACAAATATGAATTTATTGAAGAGAAATATGTGGATGACCTAGGATTATTTTATTCGAATTTGAATTTAATCTCGATATTGGAAATCGAATTTTAACCATATTTTTTTAATATGATACTCCCTCTGTCCCCTCAGTTGTTTGAATTGGAGTGGGACACGGAGACCAAGATAATGCATAAAAAATGAGTAAAGTTAGATGAAAAGTGGGTAAAGTGGTGGAACTTATCAATATTTAATTATAGATTTGAGGTAGTGGAGGAAAGTAGTGGGTGTAATAGTGTTTTTTATTATTAAATATGAGATAGTGGGGGAAAGTAGTGGGTGTAATGGTGGGAGAAACTTACTATTTATGGTAATGTAAAGAAATGAGAGGGACATCCCAAAATGATAACTGTAAAGAAATGAGAGGGACGGAGGGAGTAATTTTTGTGATCCATCGAATATAAGTCAATATGCTCTAATAATATTGGATATCCCTTTTATTTGAATTATATAAATAATTATTTATTCTAAAATAAATATAATATTATAATAAACACATAATAATCACGAATTTTAAACTTAAATAAATAATTTATTAAGTATATGATGATAATGAATTGGATAGATAACTCGTATTTTATGCAAATTTAGAGTTATAAATGATATTAATAAATTATAATATGTTAATTAATTAAAAACGTAATGAATTAAAAATATAATTCATATTCGGGTTTGAACCGAATATGGACTATAAATCATACAAAGGTAAGATCATTTTATTAAGAATAATATGAGACCTAATCTGAGTAGATATTAAAATAAATATTTGGGATCATATTTTATCCAAATTTAATTTTTCCAATAGATTTTGATCATTTCACGTATCTAAAATGTGTATCATATTTTCGAGTCTTAACTGACTAAGTGGTACCATAAAGGATCATTCTCCAAACGCCCTTTACCATACAACGGGGGGCTTTCCGCGCCAAGAAAGACAAAAGCGTTATCACTAAATTAAATGAAGCAGCGACCAGCATGCTAAGCTAAGATTCGATCATTGTGAAAAATTCCCCACTACTGCCTCCCGTAGTAGTCTGGGCCATGTCTCAATCCCATTGTGACTAATCATCCTTTTGGACCAGCTAGTGATCATGCCTTGGAAAGCTATTGCCTCACAAACTAGTGGAATCATGCTCACAAAATCCAACCACTTCACATACTTCATTGCCCCAACCTTTACATCATTGCCTCTGACCACTCACCTACTTCATTGCCTCCAACCCTTTCTTTTACCAACTTCTTGCACCATGGAGTAGGGCTGCCTTGAGAATTCGGTATCATCTTCTTTACCGGACACCTTTGAAGCCAACTCAAACTCAAAGCATTAAAGATCACCACCTTTTTCAAACCAGCGATGCTTTCAAAACAAGAAAGTATGCGTTTCATATATATGGAAAAAAATTTGAGATACCAGATTGTCCAAACCAATTTAAAATCCTATGCGTGATCTAATAAACAAAAAATTACTTTCTATCAGAATTCTTTGGTGACCATAGTCAAAACATTCTTGATTGGGAGATTCGGTGTTCGTACAACCTGTCACACATTTTAAAAAACATGTCAACCCCAAAGTTTATACAAAATGACTTCTACTAAATTTGAAATTAAATAACTTACATGTCGTTTGACAACATTTGCAACTAATCTTGCAGTTACCTTCTTGTGATCCTGCGTAGGATGATCACACAAGCAAATGTGCTCCGTGCACTTTGTGATTTCAAAGAAACCATGTCTCTTTTTCTTCGTAGCTCTCACTCTCCACGGACAATTTGGCACGGTGCACTTTATAGTGAACTGGTCAGGATTGCTCCTAACCACGATGTACATCTGATTACTAGTAATGTGCATATTTTGAACTACATTGATTAGCATATTATTGTCACTAAACATCTGTCAAACAAAAGATTTTCACTTTCTCGGTCTACAGCAAGGTAGTTGTCATCTTGATTGTTTAATACAACCGTGTATACTCCTCAGTTTCAAACCAAGGTGCTCTCGGAACATGCCTCCCCCCTCAATCACAGCCCTCTTCAGATAAATCATCTTCTTCGTCACTGCTTAAGTCATCCAAATCCTCAAAACTTGAACTAGCACCGTCATATTTAGAATTTTCATGTATGAGGGCCAACTCTTGACCTATAACAGGTTCTACTCGTAGAGACGGCTCCACATCATCTGTAGGAGTATAGTATTCCTGCAATTCATATTCAGCTCGCTGCTAGTTCTGTTGGATTGCGTGACTACTAGAACCACCCACATGGCCTGATATTCGTCATTGTTCACTCCTCCACCAAAATAGTAGTTTGACCATCATTCGTCCCAAAATCTGGAAACTGGCTGATAGTCCCATAATGTGTTGGTAACTTGATTGGGTGGGTTGAGAGTGAATATGGCTCTTCCACTTGAACCTTATCGACCTCTATAAACACAGAAACATCACCTAAGCCCATCTACATCGTACGGGCAATTCTCAATAGGCTATCCATGTCCATATCCGAGATAATATGCCCTAAGTAAAACCCCATAATAACATTTCCTCTACCAATTTGGGGGTATTTAAAACTCATTTTGACATCCCAATGATTTGGATTTATGTTCATCAGCTAATAAACAATAGCCCTAAATTCTTCATACTTTGTTCCCTACGTCACATAACGCATACATTTGGGATCCATCGAAAATCTAATATTATCATCTCATCTAATAATTTTTCCACCCCAAAAGAAATTAACATTAACTTAACTTTCCATTTTCCTGAATATTAAATGAAATTATGAACATTATGTTATTATTAGTTAACTAACAATGCATTACCATCGTTTTAACAACAATATTACACAAAGCACCCTTAGCCTAACTAATATTTAACTAACAATGCATGAGATTAGATATAAAAAAAAATTTACTAACACTTTTCCAATAAGAATAAATAAATAAATTAACAAACACTTAACTTAAAATACATGTCAATTTAAACAAAATTAAGGATTCTTTAAAAATTGCATAATGAGTATTATGTACCTCAAATGGGGTGAGAGTTTAAACAGATAAGCAAGCAAGCAGTTCATCAACAAAAAAATGAAGTTCAAAAGATCGAAAGTACATGAACAATTTGATGAAGAAATATGATGGAGAAATGGTTCAACTGTAAAGAAAAAAAGAGAGAATGAGCTGATTATATAGTTGATTTTCGTATAAGATGGCTGCAAATGTATGGAATAGGAGTGTGATGAAGACCAATACAAAACGCCACTTAAAAGGTGGCGTTCAGCTCTATAGGATTTGCCACTTCAAGTGGAGTTTCCTGTTTCTCTTTGCTACAATAGCTTTCGCCACTTCTAGTGGCGTTTCCTACTGAATCACACAGCTATACCATAAGTGAAAACTCACATTCAAGTGTACTATAAATGAAAGTTTCATTTAGATATATATTAGAAATGAGTGGGAGCCGAATACTATAGAAATGTTTGAAGTTAAAGGTGACGGTGGAAGAGGATAAGGCGGCATCAGGTAATGTGACAAATCTGATTTCGGCATGTGCTTTGCCGCTACATATTATTGTTTTCTATTTTGCTTCTTACATAATTTTAATCTTATATACATAGAGAACTAGCTTAAAAGCTGATAAGTGGATTTTATATCCACTAATTTACCTTCCGTTTGGACTTTAATCGTTTGCAAGTTCTTAAGTTTCGTTGTCATTTAATATGTTTTTATGGAATTTGTATAGGTTGTGACATCGAAGATATTTTGGGCTTAAACAATATTATGGTGGTGTGAATTTGATTTTTAGATGGTGCAAGAAAATAAGAGCAAGGAAGACGGCATGCAGCTTAGGATTCCAGGAGAGGTGAAGGGCCATGGCACAGATATTGGGCGCCATTGCGCGCAAAAGTTGGAAAAAAAATATTGTCCAGGAGCCTTGGGGCGCCGTTGCGCTTGCCAAGGGCGCTGTTGCGCTAGGGGGGAAGGCGCCATGGCGCGCACCAGGGGCGCTATAGCGCGCGCGGGAGGCATTTCCAGGGGGTTTTGAGCGCTCTTGCGCGTGTGCTAGGAGCAGCTGCGCGGCCATGGGCGCTGTTGCGCTTGGACAGGGCGCCCTTGCGCTTGGTCGAGGTGCTGTTGCGCTAGTTGAGGCGCCATGGTGCTTTGGAGTGGTTTGAGTTGTTTTCTGTTGCCTTGTACCGGGTCAATTGTTTTGGGCCAATTTTTAGGGCATCTTTATATGTAATATCTAGACCTAAAAACATTATCTATCGTTGTTCTTAGTTTTTCCTTAGCAACTATCAACAATTTTCATCTAGTTTTCAAGCACAAGTTCAAGGAAATTCTCCAAGCTAGTGACAAGCAAGGATTATTCTTGGAACCTTTGTACTCTTCTATTTTGGGGATTTAATTCTAAACCTTATTTCTTCTTCTCTATTTTTACTTGTCTATTTTAGAGTTATGTTTTCAATAGAACCCATGATGATGATTAGTTCGATCATGAACTAATTCATTGTCATGGGGTTTTAGTGGATTTATTCATGAATTTTATGTGTTGAATCTTCTCGATGCCTATAGTGTGATTGAAGTGATATCCTATCATGGTTGATTTAATTCGTTATAGGAGAGTAGCTAACTCCTGTAATTGTGTGTTAATTCTTGTTGAAGCGAAAGTGGAAATAAGAGTTTAGAACTTGCCATGTTAGCGTAGGTTTATGCGTGATAATATCATTCGTAATTAGTGTCATAATTCTAATCGTTTTATGACGACTATGTGATCAATTGAATGCTTGTGCCTCAACCATTATGTTTTATTCTTTATAGACATATGAAGACTTGGCATAATCGGAAGACTAAATGATTTCTATCTTTATTGTGGATATTGTTTAGGATGGTATTTGTGTAACGGAAGTTGGCTTATATCAGTTTTGTGTGTTCGATCAGGTGTTAATAAATCACATGAACAAGGCTAGGGATTTGGAGACTATAGATGGATTGTTTAAAGAAACTAAATTCCCATGTTTTATTTGCATAAGTAATTCGACATAAATCTCAGTTCAAGCAGTTGATAATTAGTTATAATTCTTAGATAAATTTTAGTGATAACAACAATCCACTTTATTATTTGTTTTAGCATCGGAAAATAATCATACATTGGTGAGTGAATTAGCTAGACAATACAACGAGTCCCTGTAGGAACGAACCTTATTTGCTATCTGTATTACTTGAGATCACGTGCACTTGCGTGTTGAGTTGCACTTGCGTGTTGTATTCAAAGGCAAAAGTTAGACAAGCAATTCGCTAAGTTCTTGGATGTATTCAAGAAGCTGCAGATTAACATACCATTTGCGGAGGCTCTTGAGCAAATGCCGAGCTATGCGAAGTTCATGAAGGGTATTCTCTCGAAGAAATTGAAACTTGAGGAGTTAGAGACCGTTGCCTTGACGGAGGAATGTAGTGCCATCTTGCAACAAAAGTTGCCTCCTAAGTTGAAGGATCCTGGAAGCTTCACCATTCCATGCACTATTGGAGACCTCTCATTCAGCAAATGTTTGTGTGATTTGGGTGCAAGTATTAATCTCATGCCCTTATCAGTTTTCATGCAACTTGGACTTCCAGAGCCAAAGCCCACTACCATGACTCTACAACTTGCTGACCGTTCTGTTACTTATCCGCGAGGGATAGTTGAGGATGTTTTGGTGAAGGTCGACAAGCTTATCTTTCCAGCCGACTTTGTTATTCTTGACTTCGAGGAAGACAAGAAGATCCCTATCATCTTGGGACGACCATTCTTGGTGACAGGCCGAACTCTTATCGATGTCCAAAAAGGGGAACTCATTATGAGGGTGCACGATCAAGATGTCACTTTTAATGTTTTCAATGCAATGAAGCTTCCAACTGACGATGAAGAGTGTTTCAAAATTGATATGGTCGACAAGGTGGTTAACCCCGCAACTCAACACTTGTTAAAAGCTGATGTGTTGGAAAGAGTTCTTTCTAATGACTTGGAGGTTGAGACCGAAGAGGATGAAGAACAATTGCAATATCTTAATGCATCACCATGGAAGAAGTTTCATAGCTCATTTGAATCATTGGGGTTGTCAGAATTGAAAAAGTCTCATGTTAGACTTAAGCCATCCATCGAGGAAGCACCTACATTGGAACTTAAGCCATTGCCTGAACATTTAAGGTATGCCTATCTTGGTGATTCTTCTACCTTACCTGTTATTATATCTTCGCAGCTTTCAGGAATAGAAGAGGAAAAACTATTGCGAATCTTAAGGGATTCCAAATCAGCCATTGGGTGGACTATAGCAGATATCAAGGGTATCAGTCCGTCGTACTGCATGCACAAAATTCCTTTGGTAGAGGGAGCTAACCCTACAGTTGATAATCAAAGGAGACTGAATCCGGTCATGAAAGAAGTTGTGAAAAAGGAAATTCTTAAATGGCTTTACGCGGGCATTATCTACCCGATTTCTGATAGCTCTTGGGTGAGTCCGGTACAGTGTGTGCCTAAGAAAGGGGGCATAACAGTGGTGACTAATGAGAAGAACGAGCTCATTCCTACGCGAACAGTTACGGGTTGGAGGATTTGCATGGATTATCGGAAATTGAACAAGGCCACTCGGAAAGATCATTTCCCACTTCCATTCATTGATCAGATGCTCGACAGATTGGCTGGACATCAGTACTATTGCTTGCTTGATGGGTATTCTGGTTACAATCAGATTTGCATAGCACCCGAGGATCAGGAGAAGACTACATTCACTTGTCCATTTGGTACATTCGCATTCAGACGTGTTTCTTTCGGGTTGTGTGGTGCACCAGCTACATTTCAAAGGTGCATGATGGCCATCTTCTCTGACATGATTGGAATTAATGTGGAAGTATTCATGGACGACTTCTCAGTCTTTGGGGATTCTTTTGATGAGTGCTTGGAAAACTTGAGTTTGGTTCTAAAACGTTGTGTGGAGACGAATCTTGTTCTAAATTGGGAAAAGTGCCATTTCATGGTACAAGAAGGTGTCATTCTGGGACACAAGGTGTCGTGTAAAGGTTTGGAAGTTGACAAAGCAAAGGTGGAGACTATTGAGAACCTTCCTGCCCCTGTCTCAGTCAAGGGTATTCGCAGCTTTCTTGGTCATGCGGGATTCTACAGGCGCTTCATAAAGGATTTCTCAAAAATTTCTAAGCCGTTATGAAATCTTTTGGAAAAAGATGTGCCATTCAAGTTTGATGAGGCTTGTTCACATGCGTTCGAGATCTTGAAGAAGAAACTAATTTCTGCTCCAGTTATTACAGCTCCTGATTGGAGTCAACCATTTGCTTTGATGTGTGATGCCAGCGATTATGCACTTGGGGCCGTTCTAGGCCAAAGGAAAGAAAAAGTGTTCCACGTTATTTACTATGCAAGTAAAACACTAACTGATGCTCAGTTGAACTACACGACCACTGAGAAGGAACTACTTGCTATTGTCTACGGGTTTGAAAAGTTTCGCTCTTATCTGCTTGGTACAAAGGTGACAGTTTATACGGATCATGCTGCCATTCGCTATCTCCTTGCGAAGAAGGACTCTAAGCCAAGATTGATTCGTTGGGTTCTTCTGTTACAAGAATTCGATGTGGAAATCAAGGATAGAAAGGGGACGGAGAATCAGGTAGCTGACCATCTCTCTAGATTGGAAGATCATGGCAAGTCACCTAAAGACAACACGGTCATTAATGAGTTCTTCCCTGATGAGCAATTATTCAAAGTGCAAGATGATGAACCATGGTTTGCAGACTTCGTGAATTATCTAGTAAGCAACATCATTCCACCTGAGCTCTCTCATGCTCAAAGGAAGAAATTTTTGCACGATGTCAAGCAATATATTTGGGATGAACCGTTTTTGTTCAAGCAAGGAGCTGATCAGATTATTAGGCGTTGTGTTCCTTACGGTAAGACCGAGGCTATTCTCAGTGATTTTCATGCTACATCTTATGGAGGTCATTATGCGGGTGAGAAGACAGCCACACGTATTCTTCAAGCAGGGTTCTATTGGCCAACTCTATTTAAGGATGCTCATCAGTTTGTGTTGAGGTGCGATCGATGTCAGCGAGTTGGTAATATTTCTCGTAGGGACGAGATGCCTCTGAATGTCATGATGGAGGTAGAGATCTTTGACGTGTGGGGAATCGACTTCATGGGACCGTTCATTCCGTCATGTGGTAATCAATATATTCTTCTGGCCGTGGATTATGTGTCTAAGTGGGTGGAGGTCAAAGCACTTCCAACGAATGATGCTAAGGTGGTGCTTAATTTTCTCCACAAGAACATATTTACTCGATTTGGCACTCCACGAGTTATAATCAGTGATGAGGGTACGCATTTTTGCAATCGGAAGGTTACATCTCTGATGGCACGCTATAACATCAATCATCGAGTTGCTACAGCTTATCATCCTCAAACCAATGGGCAAGCCGAGGTCTCTAATCGCGAAATTAAACGGATTCTTGAGAAGGTAGTTAGTCCTTCTAGGAAGGATTGGGCATTGAAGCTGGATGAAGCAGTGTGGGCTTATCGGACAGCCTATAAAACACCGTTGGGAATGTCACCATTTCAACTAGTGTATGGGAAAGCTTGCCATCTTCCAGCTGAGTTAGAACACAAGGCATATTGGGCATTGAAGAAGCTGAATTTTGATCTTACAGCAGCAGGTGAGAGGCGTATGGTTCAGTTGAATGAAATGGACGAGTTCCGTTTGCAAGCTTATGAGAACAACAAACTCTACAAAGAGAAAGTAAAAAGGTGGCATGATCGTCGGTTGGTTCTTAAGACGTTTGTACCCGGACAATTGGTTTTGTTGTATAACTCTCGGCTTCGGTTATTTCCTGGGAAGTTGAAGTCACGTTGGTCAGGCCCATTCACAGTCAAAACAGTTTTTCAACATGGGGCAGTGGAGATTTTTGACAAGTTACCGGAACAGTCGTTCAAGGTCAATGGTCAGCGGTTGAAACCATATTTTGGAGAGAGTTTGAATCGCGAAATTGAGACTGCGGTTCTAATTTGTGTAAATTAAGGAAATGGAGCTACGTCAAGCTAATGACGTAAAAAGAGCGCTTCGTGGGAGGCAACCCACGCGTTTGGTGTATTCTTTGAAAAAAAAAAAAAAAAAAAAAAGAGCAGGGGTTTACAAGCGCAGCAGCGCCTCTAGAGCGCAACAGCGCCTGATGCTACGTTCTTTCCAGGAGACAAACCGCGCAGCTGCGCTACTCTAAGGCGCAAGAGCGCTCAGCCAAGGCTGTTCAGGAGCTTCAACGCGCTATGGCGCTTCCTTATGGCGCAATGGCGCGGTCCCTGTATCTAAAAAAAAAAAACAAAAAAAACAAAAAAATAGAAAACCGTGTGTTAACAAAAGACCCAGCCGCCCCATACATACAACACCCACATCTTCTACTCCTAACCCTAAAATTTTCTCTACCCAAAATCTATACCTCACCCAAAATCTAAATTCAATTCCTACATCTTCCAAACCCATCTCAAATCCTATCCCATTAATTATCTCTACATAATTACCTATACACACAAATCCCTTCTTTATTCCAAATCATTCAAACTCCATACAAGCTTCAAGGGTTCTCTAATTCAAGTTTGGGGGAGTGCTTTCAAGGGTCTCATCTTCAATTCAAATGGTAATATTCTATCTTAGTTAATTATTTAGTGAATTGAATTGTTGGAATTGGGATATTGTGTGTGGAGATATATTGTGAATTGTTTATCCTATATTGTAGATTTTTGGGGTGTTTGTTGACATTGTGTTGTTCAAAGAGTGGTATGGCTCCCAAAAGAGTACGTGTGCCGAGTAGTAGTAGTTCGGAGGAGGAGGTGGCGCCGAATTATGATGTTGATAAATTTGTGTCTAAGGCGGCTCAAGATGAGTTCGAAAATTTATTGTCAAGAGCTGTTGTTCAGGAGAGGGGTTTTGAGCCTTCGGGTGAGGATGGTGAATTGAGCGATATGGTTAGGGAGTTGGGTTGGGTGATGTTTTGTGCTAAGCCGGTGGTAGTTCCCTTGAGCATTGTTAGGGAATTTTATGCCAATGCCAAGGATGACAAGAATGGAATCACTATGGTTAGGGGGCAGGCAGTTGCTTATAAGCCTGGGTATATCCGGCGTGTTTTGTCTCAATCACCGAAGCCTAGGAATGTTGAGGATTGGGGGCAGAAAACTAGGGATGATGTTGACCTAGATGCTATCATAGCGGGGATGTGTATCCCGGGTACGGTTTGGAGGTATAAGGCAGGTTCTACCACGCCGAGTACATTTCTGGCAGCTGCTTTGACGAGGTATGCTCGAGCTTGGTTCTTGTTTATTTGTGCTCGTGTAATGCCTACTACTCATGTTACTGATGTTAGTGTTGAGCGTGCCATCATTCTGTGGGGTATTTTGAACGGAAAGTATATTGATCTGGGAGAATTAGTCTATCAAAATATCTTGAAGTTCTTGAAGGGTGGTACGACAGGCGGGATCCCACATGCAGTCATTATCGCTGAGTTGTGTGTTCATGTGGGTGTTCGTTGGCATAGTGATGAGACGCTGCTCAGGCCGAGGGGTTCTATCAAGCACGCGGCTATTAATAAGATGGCGGAGTGGTCGGGTGGTGTTCCTCACCCGAGGGGTCTGGGTTATGTTGAGATTTTTGAGGAGGGTGGTGCTCCACCACCGGTTGAGCAGGTACCTCCGCAGCCACACCTAGACCGAGCGGGACCTTCTCAGGCACAGACGAGTCAGGGCACTGTGGTTTTTAGTGATGCTCAGTTCAGACGCATGTTGAGGCGTCAGGATACTACGAATGCCATGTTACACAGATTTGCTACAGACTTGACTCAGTCATTGGATGGAGTGTACCAACAGCAGGGTTTTCAGGTCACATGGCCTATCTTTGGAGCGCACCATGTCTATCCACCACCAGATACACCACCCGAGGAGGGTGACGATGCCGACGACTAGGGGAGTATCTCTTGTACCCTTTAATTTTACCTTCAATGAGGACATTGAAATTTTTAAGTTTGGGGGTGATTTTAGGGTATCAAGAGTAGTTGCATTGCATATAGTTGCATATTCATGCATATTCATGTTAGTATTTTTGCATTTAGTTTTGCCATGCCATTTAGTTTGCATTTAGGATGCCATGTCATATAGTTTTAATTAGGATTTATTATCATGATTGTTCATGCAATTCATGCATTTTATATGATTCCATATGAGTGTCTGTTTCTGGCTCGATAGGTCGACGTTAATTTGGGTGTGATGACAATGAATAGAGGGTTGATTTAAGTACTTATGAAATTGACTTGCATGTGTCGGAAACACAATCTTTTCACGGTCTCACTGTTTGCTTTTGAGCTAGATCGAGTCATACCTGGTTTGGGTGTTGAGATTTAATCACTTATTTATATTTAGAATTTTCGTTATTCCCTTTATGGCGTAGGAACATTAAAGTCTAAGTTTGGGGGAAACCAGGAATTTTCATGCTAGTTGTTAATATGTGTCAATAAAGGCTAGGCGTCAAATGGCTAGTAGCCAGCTCATATTTATATGAGTAGTCTAGGGTTGGAAATGAGAAAGTCTCATTCCAGATTCTCTAAAAAAAAAAAAATATATATATATATATATATAAAAAAAAATATAAAAGGAAAAAAAAAGAAGAAAAAAAGAAAAAAAAAGAGTCAAGTATTGTTTGTTAATGCAAAATTAACCAGAGTGAGCTCTTTAATACTCGAGTAATTAAGTCTGAGGGGACTTAGTCCTAGTGACCTAAGGCTTTATAGTCTGGGATCCACTGACCCAACACTCGCTACATGGGTATTATTGTATAAGCCTTTTGGGGTCTCATTCATTGCACGGTTAAATAAGCATGCGTATTGTATATGTAGTGTCGTAGTATAGTAATAAAGCATGAGTTTCTGTCTACCTTGGATGAGGGTGGAGGTGTTCCTAGGTTATGGAGTGTCTAAAGTCTATTCTGTTTATAAACATGTGATTGTTTTGGCGAAGAATTGGTTATGCCTTTGATCTAGTTTCGAGAGTATATCTAGTGAGAAATGCACACACCACGTTTCCGAGCATGTACTGTTAGTATACGGGGCCTTAGTCGAGCTCTGTTTGGAGTTGTTGCATTCGTTGAGACGTTTGTTTGTTGAGTGGTTTCGGATAATTTGTGTGGGATCATTGCATTAGGACATTTTTCGCATTATCATGGCATGTAGTTATTAGTTGCATTCATTCATCATTTTTAAACTGAGTTTGCATTGCTTGAGGACAAGCAACGGTTCAAGTTTGGGGGTTTGATAAGTGGATTTTATATCCACTAATTTACCTTCCGTTTGGACTTTAATCGTTTGCAAGTTCTTAAGTTTCGTTGTCATTTAATATGTTTTTATGGAATTTGTATAGGTTGTGACATCGAAGATATTTTGGGCTTAAACAATATTATGGTGGTGTGAATTTGATTTTTAGATGGTGCAAGAAAATAAGAGCAAGGAAGACGGCATGCAGCTTAGGATTCCAGGAGAGGTGAAGGGCCATGGCACAGATATTGGGCGCCATTGCGCGCAAAAGTTGGAAAAAAAATATTGTCCAGGAGCCTTGGGGCGCCGTTGCGCTTGCCAAGGGCGCTGTTGCGCTAGGGGGGAAGGCGCCATGGCGCGCACCAGGGGCGCTATAGCGCGCGCGGGAGGCATTTCCAGGGGGTTTTGAGCGCTCTTGCGCGTGTGCTAGGAGCAGCTGCGCGGCCATGGGCGCTGTTGCGCTTGGACAGGGCGCCCTTGCGCTTGGTCGAGGTGCTGTTGCGCTAGTTGAGGCGCCATGGTGCTTTGGAGTGGTTTGAGTTGTTTTCTGTTGCCTTGTACCGGGTCAATTGTTTTGGGCCAATTTTTAGGGCATCTTTATATGTAATATCTAGACCTAAAAACATTATCTATCGTTGTTCTTAGTTTTTCCTTAGCAACTATCAACAATTTTCATCTAGTTTTCAAGCACAAGTTCAAGGAAATTCTCCAAGCTAGTGACAAGCAAGGATTATTCTTGGAACCTTTGTACTCTTCTATTTTGGGGATTTAATTCTAAACCTTATTTCTTCTTCTCTATTTTTACTTGTCTATTTTAGAGTTATGTTTTCAATAGAACCCATGATGATGATTAGTTCGATCATGAACTAATTCGTTGTCATGGGGTTTTAGTGGATTTATTCATGAATTTTATGTGTTGAATCTTCTCGATGCCTATAGTGTGATTGAAGTGATATCCTATCATGGTTGATTTAATTCGTTATAGGAGAGTAGCTAACTCCTGTAATTGTGTGTTAATTCTTGTTGAAGCGAAAGTGGAAATAAGAGTTTAGAACTTGCCATGTTAGCGTAGGTTTATGCGTGATAATATCATTCGTAATTAGTGTCATAATTCTAATCGTTTTATGACGACTATGTGATCAATTGAATGCTTGTGCCTCAACCATTATGTTTTATTCTTTATAGACATATGAAGACTTGGCATAATCGGAAGACTAAATGATTTCTATCTTTATTGTGGA
Organism: Kitagawia praeruptora; assembly: GCA_037693485.1. NCBI lineage: Eukaryota > Viridiplantae > Streptophyta > Magnoliopsida > Apiales > Apiaceae > Kitagawia > Kitagawia praeruptora. Next base: position 134,725,316 of record CM075351.1, on the reverse strand, counting down.
TATTGTTTAGGATGGTATTTGTGTAACGGAAGTTGGCTTATATCAGTTTTGTGTGTTCGATCAGGTGTTAATAAATCACATGAACAAGGCTAGGGATTTGGAGACTATAGATGGATTGTTTAAAGAAACTAAATTCCCATGTTTTATTTGCATAAGTAATTCGACATAAATCTCAGTTCAAGCAGTTGATAATTAGTTATAATTCTTAGATAAATTTTAGTGATAACAACAATCCACTTTATTATTTGTTTTAGCATCGGAAAATAATCATACATTGGTGAGTGAATTAGCTAGACAATACAACGAGTCCCTGTAGGAACGAACCTTATTTGCTATCTGTATTACTTGAGATCACGTGCACTTGCGTGTTGAGTTGGTCGTAACAAAAGCCTGTGCCTCATTGAACTATTTTCTCATCCGAAATTGTATATATATTGAATTAATTTTTAACTAAAAATATGATAAACGCTAAGATTTCGATTTATTTCATATTTTTATAGTTATTTTTTAATATTGCATATTAATTTTTTGAACCAAATATTTTATAATTTAATTAGATTTCATAAAATATGGATAAATATTCTTACGATAATAATCACATGAATACTTTTAATTGCTAAATTATTGATTTAGTTTTCCGTTGCGTGAAATGAACATTTGAGTATAATCTAAATAATTATTTTAGTATAAATTGGTCGTGCATAATGGAGGTGTATGTAAACTTATTTGATTTTATTGTAAAAAATTAATTGTGTATGTAAGACTATATTTTGAGAGATATTACAAAATCTCTTAATAAGGAGTAAAAATCACCATTTTGGTTGTCTCAATCATTTTTTTATACGTATATATTTATACATTTTTAAACTCACATGTTTAGTTTTAGTCTAATATTTATTACACAATAACGAAGTTCCATTAAAAATTGGGTAAATTTGAATTTTTTTAATTAATAATTTTGAATTATTTTTTAACTCAATTTTAAAACTTTCTAAATATTTCATTCGATGTGAAATATGATAAAACAATCCTAATGACCCGTGCATGTATATGAAATCTAAAACCAAATTTAATGTCATCATATATTGATCTAAGTATGTGTTAACTCAATCATTATATATTATTTTGATCAATTTATTATAATATATATAAATTCATATGTACCATGTTTTATAGTCGATTTATAGTCTAATTGATCACTGTAAATAATTATTGTAGTTTTATAAAATTTATGATTAAAAAATTTCCTTCCTTTATGATTTAATTTGAATGTTAATTATGTTATTTTATATATATAATATATATCATATTTTTAGAGTTCGCTTTTTTTACATAATTTCAATTATTTTCCGTTAATATTTACATATTTATATTTTTAGACCAATCATATATTTAAATAGTTGAAAGTCTGAATAGTTGGTCGACCAAAACCCTCTAATTAATATGATTCACATATTTAAAATTTAATTTACCTAAAAAATATGTGATGCAATTATTAATTATGTAAGATTTGATAAGTAAAATTTACATATTTCTTAAAATCAAATCTAATTTTTATTTCATTAATTTAATATGTATATGGAAATGCATGTAAATAAATATTCGTTTTGGACTCGGTAACATTATGTGTAATCTTAAATTTTATTTTTTATATCAAACTAGTCCATAAAGCCGCGCTTCGCGGCGGCGTGAAAATATTTTTTTAAAAATTCAATACATTTAAATTATATTATAATATTAATATTAACTTTTAATAATTAGATAATCTTTTCTATTGAATCGATTTCTTGTTAAACCTGATTCTTTCGATTGAGCCGCTCCCTCTCGTTAAAATCGAAATCTCAACTTTAACATATATTATAAAGATTTATATAATAATTGTTATCCATAAAATTGAATCATAAAAATAAAATAAAAATTTGTCATCAGTATCAATTCTAGTAGCTAATACTCCCTCCGTCCCTCTAGGTAGTTTACATTGGGAATGGGCACGGAGACCAAGAAAATGTATAAAAAATGAGTAAAGTTAGATGAAAAATGGGTAAAGTGGTGGGACCTATCAATATCTAATAATAGATTTGAGATAGTGAATGAAAGTAATGGGTGTAATAGTATTTTTTATTATTAAATATGAGATAATGGGGGAAAGTAGTGGGTGTAATAGTGGAAGAAACTTACTATTTATGTTATGTAAAGAAATGAGAGGGACACCCCAAAATAGTAACTGTAAAGAAATGAGAGGGACGGAGGGAGTATAATCTTTTCTAGTGAGCCGTCATCCCGTTAAATACGTTTCGAGACGCTCTTATTTGGAATCGAAATTCTAACTTCATTATATAAAGAAAGTAAATCCCAATTTTTATATTCTTTAAACTTACAGCTTCCGCATGGGAACGTCTTTCTGTTATGTTAACATATCAAAACGAAGACTTTTCGTTACGGAAATTATATTAAATTAATGGATACATTTTTCTAATGCAAGTATAACTAAGTTGTATAAAAAAATTAAAATAATGGATTTCTAAGAAAAAATAACATAGTTTTAAAAAATTGCATAAGATGTCTCCACCGTACTCGTATTCTATTTCAAATAAAACTTTTTATTATATGTATTCCTTATATATTCAAACATTTTTTTACGGTCTTCTCTAATGAATCGTTTTCTCGTTAAACACAATTGTTACTATTGATCTGCTCTCTCGTTAAAATCAAAAACCTAAATTATATATATATATATATATATCACTTGTATGATAATGTTTATCCATAAAAATCAAATCCTAAAAATAAAATTTATAACACCAATATGATATTTTAATAGCTAAAACAATCTTTTAATCTTTTATAGTGAGTCGTCTTCCCGTTAAACACGTATCGAACCGCTCTCATTTGGGATCGAAATTCCAACTTCATTACATATTATTGATTGTACTTATCTTACATAACAACTTACTCCTTAGAACCAAAACCTAAAAAATAGAGCGAATCCCGATTTATACTTATTATAGACTTTTTAAAAATTATGAAGTTTTAGAAAATGAAAACACTTCTTATTTTCTCTTTAAATTATAGATACTCCTGTATTTATTTAGGAATCCTACATGACAATGTTCTTTTATTATGTTAATACATCAATTATTTTTTTTTAAAAATGATGACTTTTTTATGATAATAGTATTGGATTTATTAATAAATTTTCCTAATAAAAGTATAATTTAAGAAGATCGTACTTTCCATAAAATATTTAACAAAAACTTGTTAGCACAAAATCACGCAAGCGTACGTGGTCACAAGTAATATATGAATAAGTTGAGTTCGTTCCCACAGAGATCTGGTTATGGTTTTAATTCAGTTAATGCACCTATGCAACAATGTATGGTTTTTATTCACTGCTAAGACAATTAACAAATTTGGGTTTTAATTAACTAAAATAACTAAGAAATAAATTAACAAACTAAGAATTAACTAACTAACTAACGACAATTGGAATTGAATTACTACTGCAAGAGAAAACATAGGATCCTAACTTCATTAAATACTTTGCTTAGATCTGACGCCTTTAATCACTATATGCAATGGTTATGATATCTGATCAGACAACACGGAACAAGTACACGCTACCTCTCAGTATACGAATACCAAACTAAACATACATCCACAAAAGAGATAGAAGATGAATAGACACCAATTATGCTTAGACCCTATATGTCTATAGAATTTGAAAACATAACGGTTGAAGAACAAGTTATCCACATTGATCACATAGGGCAGCATAATATCTCTATTTACGCCACAAATCATGATGTTAAAACATCAACCTATCCTATGCTAGCATGGCAAGTTCTAAATCTCAAGATCCACTCTCGCTTCACAAGAGATTAACAAATTAGATCCACATCTAAATTCATAAAGCACAACCATACGAGGATATCAGATATACATCACACACAGATCTGTAAAACATCAAGATACTAAAGCTCCATAAATAAATCCGTTAGAATCCCATGACAACGATTAGTTCATAATTGAACCTCACGTCATCATGGGATCTGATGAAACCATGATAAAAAAACAAAGTATGAAAATATACAAATAAACCTAAGTAATTGATATGTAATGGTTATCCTCCTAATAATACAAATTACAAAGGTTGGATGTGTTTATATAGGCTCTAGAAGTCTTGCCCATCAAGAAAATACCAAAACAGAATTATAATAGAATTTCTGCAAAATACGTTTCCTAAACTGATTCTGTTTTTAAGGAAAATTCGTAGCTGACTTTTCTTCAGTATTTCTGGACCGTTCCAGTAGTAATTGGACATCTGGACCACTTTAGAATGATAGAGAATTCCGTTAGCTTCGCGTGGACTGCTTACGGGCCTCAAACGGAGTTGTAGAACTCAAGATATGGCCAAAATAGTAAAAACTGTAATTTTTCAGCACCGCGCGCGTGCAACCTGCACCCATCAGTCTGTTTGTCGCGCATCCTGCGCCCACCACGCGCAACCTGCTCGTGCAACACCTGTCCCATATTATAGAAAATCTCCCGAGCTTCGCGTGGTAAGATCGCTGAAAACGGACTTCTAGAACTCCAGATATGGCCAAAACAGTGTAGACTGCGCAACCGTCTCAGAAATCCGAATTTTACACATATTGCTCCTTTCTCCTCCGTTTCTTTTGCATTAGCTAACATCTTCAATATCATGACATATGTAACTCCCTGGTAGCATAACACAAGTGTCCAATCTTCATTCCAATGCTTAATTCCACTCTAATATCGCTTAGAACACCAACACTAACCAATAGCTACAACCCTGCACAACTACACAAAACACATAAAAAATACAACAAACTTGAGACCAAGTCAATCAATTTAAGCCGATATGGAACGTTCCAAGTGGATATAAAATCCACTTATCACACCCCCAAACTTAAACCGATGCTTGTCCTCAAGCATAAACAATTACAACTAACTAACTAACTAGTACCACTTCCGTAGGTGATCACGGTTGCATTTGGCATATGCAACAAGCCCTTTAAACCCCTAGGTAGCCCTAGTGGACGAGTAAGGTCTCGTGAGGGCCTATAGCGAATGTACCCACAAAATTTATTTAACCTAATGCAATGCACTGCATGAATGCAACTGAATGAAAATGCAATTAATCTAGTACTAATATCCTACCATACCTTCAAATCCTCTCATGCCATATCAACTTAAGAATCAAAGTAAATACGCAATGTCTTGGTGTCGAAAGTGCAAGTATTCACATAGTCTACTCAATGAACATGCATAAGTTCTCACAAGCCCATGTCAAATGTAAGAATAAGTTAGTAAACATGCTAAGCCTACAAGAGTACATCTTTGAGTCAAAACTCGGGATCTCATACGCAAAAACAAGCAAACACTCACAATCCACTTATCAATATGTATGCTTTATATATATTCAAACACCTCTACTTCCAATAAAACTTTTATTTATATGTTTTTTCTACAAATTCGAACTCTTATTCTCTATAAATTCGAACTCCTATTCTATTTCCAATAGAACTTTTAATCATATGCGTTATAAATACTTATTCAACTTCTGATAGAACTTCTAATCATATGTTTTCCCTATAAATTCGAACACCTATTCTACTTCTAATATGTTAAAAATACATATTCTACTTTTAATAAAAAATTTATTTATAGGTTTTTTCTATAAATTCGAGCTCTTATTCTCTATAAATTAAATTCGAACTCTTATTCTACTTCTAATAAAACTTTTAATCAAATGTGTTATAAATATTTATTTTATTTTCAATAGAATTTCTAATCATATGTCTTTCCTATAAATTCGAATTCTCTCGTCTATAAATTCAAACACCTATTATACTTCTAATATGTTAAATGATATTTTTCTATTTCTAATAGAACTTTTATTTATATGTTTTTTCTATAAATTCAAACTCTTATTCTCTATAAATCCGAAGTAGAATATTATTCTACTTCCAATGAACTTTTAATCATATGCATTATAAATACTTATTCTACTTGCAATAGAATTTCTAATCATATGTCTTACCTATAAATTCGAACTCTTCTCCTCTATAAATTCGAACACCTATTCTACCTCTAATATGTTAAAAGATATCTTTATATTTATTAATGTTTAAAATCCTAAAACTCTAGTTATAAATATTTATTGTACTTCCAACAGAACTTCTAATCATATGTATTCTCAATAAATTCGAACACTCTCCTCTATAAATTCAAACACTTATTCTACTTCTAATATGTTAAGTAAATGATATTTTTCTACTTCTAATAGAACTTTTATTTATATGTTTTTTCTATAAATTAGAACTCTTATTCTCTATAAATTCGAACTCTTATTCTACTTCCAATGAACTTTTAATCATATGCATTATAAATAATTATTCTACTTGCAATAGAACTTCTAATCATATGTCTTACCTATAAATTCGAACTCTTTTCCTCTATAAATTCGAACACCTATTCTACCTCTAATATGTTAAAAGATATCTTTATATTTATTAATGTTTAAAATCTAAAACTCTACAAAAATTAGAAAAATAGATTGAAACGATCTTAGAACGCCACCTAAGCTCCCGCGTATCCTCCTTTATATATATATATATATATCATGGTTGTAAAAATCGGTAATCGGTATAAATCGGTTGATGTATCGATTTAAGATTAATCGTGTAATCGGGGATTAATCGGAAGGATTAATCAGAGTATTAATCGGATATTATAATAATATTTAATATATTACTCTAATTTTCAATTAAACTTATCATTTTAAATATATTTACAGGATTAATCGGATTTAAAAAATCGAATCGGCTAGCTACCTTACAGAGGATTAATCGGGGATTAATCGGCTAAATCGGGGATTTTTAGAACCATGATATATATATATATATATATATATATATTTAGAGTTGCACTCCATACAGAACACTTTAAATAAAGAACAATAAAGAACACCAATCTATACCATTCAATTAAAATAAGAAAATGGACGATCTGGATTAAAAGAAAACAAAAACACGTACAAGCACAGTACAAACAATACGGCACATACGCAACTCGAGAGCACAACGCTTATACACGATGCACAAATCACAATTGAAGAAAAACTTAGGGTTTGTAAGTTTGTTGAAGAATCGTTGAATAATCTTATAATCGAAGAATCGAAGCAGAAACTGAAGAATTGAAGCTCATAATCGAAGAATCAAATCTCATTATCGAAGAATTGAAGTTCATTATCGAAGAATCAAAGCACAAATCGAAAAATCGAAGCTAATCGCTCTAATTGATTAAGGTAATGCATTGTAGAACTCAAATCTATTATTCTATAGTATATATTAGTTTTTTTTATAAAAATTTTGAATATAATTAGTGATTCTATGTTTGATTCAGCAAATTACAATTATATATTTAGTTATGTAATGTTTATTTGAGAGAGCGGAAACTGATTCTATGCTCGATTCTATGTAATATTTTAAATGCAATACTACTTTCTGCTCGATTCTACACTTGATTAATTTTTTTTTAAAAAAGTTAAGCCTAAACTAGATGATGATTCTCTGTTTGATTCTTGTTTGATTCTGTGATAGTTTCTCTAACAAAGTTTACAGGTGTAGTTATGGGGACAGGGACAGGTGTAGTATGTTATTTTGTGAAAAGAGAGCATACATTACATTGTATGCTACAGTTGATTATTTTGATTGTATGGGGACAAGTGTAGTTGGTTGGTGCCCCTGCGGGGCCTTCTAACAGATGACGACGACTCGATACTTATTTGAGTAAATTTGATTCTATGATATATTCTATGTTAGTTGTCATTAGTTTGCATTATTGTGTAATAGATTATAAGTTATTTTTCTTGAAAAGGTCTTGGAGCAGATTCTTGGCGTGCTTATCAAGCTTGTCAAAGATTTGAAGTTACAACACCAACATAAATATGTAAGTTTGTTACTTCAACGTCCTTAGTGGTTAAGGCTGTACATGAAACTTGATTATGTCTATGTTACCTGTGTACGTGAAATGTACTTTGAGTTTTTCATTAAATTTTGCTCTTTTATCATCAACCAAACAACTGAATTCAGTAATATTTAATAGGATGAACTGCAAAAGACTTGGCTATGCAAAAGATGTGAAACAATGAGCGCGAAGTTGAGGTTTGTCTTTCTAGCTTTTTTTATTATCATTTTGTTGGACGCGATATTGGGTTATTGTTGTTTTTCTATGAAAAATACCTTACTGTGACCTACGTTGCTTTTCCTGATCTGCAAAATTATCTGTACATCTAATTCTAAATAAAAGAAAGGAGTCATTTAAAGTCATATCAGTTTGTAGTTTATTTACATGTTAATACATCTTGTACTACCGACGACAATTTCTTTTTGCTTTCAACCTGGCCTCGAGAGTGTAGGTTTTGGACTTAAACACAGATCGGCTCAAATGATTTCCAACATTGTTCAAGTAGCTCTCTGTTTCTAATTTTTTTTCCTAAAATGTTTTGGCAGTTTACAGGTGAATCAGGTAATCATTGGAATGGGAACTCTTATGGGAAGCAAGGTTACAATGGGTATCAGGATCCAAACGTTTATGGTGCTGCTACTACAGCTTATGGGGCATCAACAAATGGGTATGGAAATCAATAGTAGCTGAGTAGCCTTTAAGTTAATATTTGGTTGGTGGAACCAGTTTGTGAGATCAAACCTACAATGAGGGCCTTGAGGCTTGGGGGATTTGTTTCAAACAATATGTACTATGCTAAATTTTGTAGCTGGATGTAGTTTCATATATGATTTTCTAGTATGCTATTATGATTTAAATTAATGATTGGCGACATAGGTTAGGATTTTTGGGAATGAGGTTGATTTGTGATTTTTGTTTTTTTTAACCTATATTTTCAATGCATTGGATGAAGATTCGTGACTTTTGGAATGGGATGGGGATGGTCCTTTTCATTTGGCTAGTTGGCTATAAGCTTGATTGATTTCTAACTTTTCAATTTTGCAGTACGTCCTAAAAAGTACTTCATAACAGGTAGTTAGGCAAGCTGGTTAAGCTCCATTTGGTTTGAAGGACAAGTGGTGGCGTGAAAAGAATGATATTTATACGGTTATACCGTTATGTTTAGAATGAAATTTATACCATTATGGTTACAATTATTCATAAAATTCATTTCCTCATATTATATGTACTACATTAGGGGTTGTCCTTGGTCCTCAATACTTCGCAGATCTAATCATGAATGTTGTGACTTGTCATTCTCTTCAGCTTTATTTGCACTTGTTACTTCCTTCTCCCCTTTCAGTTTTACATTTCTTTCTGTGTTGTCATACTGTACGATCATTTCATGGAAAGGGGCATTGTGAAATACTGGAATCAGTAGGTTTGAGTACGGTGACGTGAGATTTTCTTTCCCATTGTACTCCTTCGAGTTCTTCAATGAAGGCTAGAGTAGAATCACAATTTTGTTAATTTTTTTAGTATATTTGTTTGTAGGTGTTGCAGGCTCTTATTAGGTAATATGCCCACCCCCTTGAAATTTTAATACTATAAGAATATAACCAGTTTTGTAATTGTGAATATGCCCCAGTCATTTTAAAACAAGAGTTATGAAATGACATATTATCTATAACAGAGCCACAAGCAGTGCATGAGTTACATAAATATGACTGACAGATTTCATTCATTTACGTGATCAATGCCCCTTCATCCACTGTTCCGCATAAGCTATATGTTTGCTCATTTTTATATACACTAACACAAATCCACATGTGTGCCTCACCGTATCAAGTTTTCTCATTTACTCACTCCACTTGTAACAAGATCAGCAAATAAACACATATATGGAATTGATTAAACAGTCGCTAGCAACTGGCCCCTGGGTCTTGGAATTGGCCAGCAAATGTTCATCTCCACGCATAAGCTCCACCGCAGAAGATTACAATATTAGTGGGGAGAATGCATTCTATTTTAGTGGACAGTTACATTCGGCATCTCTTTCTGCAGATGTGATGTTTGCTGGAGGAGCCATCAAGCCTTTAAGGCTACTTTATCGTTCTCAATATCAATACACTGTTAGTACTTTCCCGGAATCCCCTCGTTCACCTAAACGGATGCTGACAAGAGCTGTTTTACTGGCGTTACTACACAAGAAGAGAAACTATAATGATTATCCATTGCTCACAAAAGCAAAGCAAGAACAGGGGTTTAAATTGGTATCAAAGCCAAATCTCGTAAAACAAAGCTCAAAAGACATAATTTCAATTCTAAGTTCAAATTCAAATTCTTCCAGCAAATGGAAGTTCACAGAATTCTTGATGTTCACAGGCGCGTCCACCAAGGAGATTGTATAAGCAAAAATGATCGTTCAGCGGCCCTTACAGCAGCCCTTGACCCGGGACTTGTTCATGATGCAGATGTTCAGGACTAATCAAATGCATCTTGACTACTAGCTGAATTTTGCATCTAAAATGGCTCCAGAAACAAAGGATACCCACTGCAAAATATAGAAATTAATAATCAGTTTTGTAGTTAAAAAGGGTAATAATTTAGCATTAAATATGCAGAAGGCGAAGTCTTCTAGTGAACAAACAAGCACTCTATTAAAATGGAAAGAATAACCTGTTGACATCCGAAGGACAACCAGGGATGAAATTGGAGCAATCAGGTCCCCCATAACAAGTATTACACTCACAAACTGGTTTACCATCAACTACACTGTCCAAGAAAGCTCTTCCGTGGCCGGAACACGAAATAGATGCCACAGCTTCTGCTGCTACACTAGTGCTCCAACTCAAACTCCATTTCTTACCCACAAACAGAACGTATGACAAGAATGCATTCACTAGTATAGAACACAAAACACTAGCATGTGTAAAGTTTTAGTATTTAGAACTCTGAACATTTTTTACCCCCATGTCTACTGAATGTTATTTTGATTACAGAAACGACCCTTTTATTTTATAGCAAATTCCAGGTCTCTCTGGCAACAAAACTTTGATAATTTGTCTAGTCATTGAGTCATTGTTTAATTGGCCGTTAATGCATGTGTAATGTTGTTATGCATGTTTTTGCGCTACCATGAAATTTTTTTTTGTTAAGACCTAGCATGGAATCTTTGCATTTTATGCATAGTGGACTTCTATGTCATACTGTTTTACAAAAATATCCAGTGGATTTAAATCTGCACAAGCAGCCCTAATTAATACACAAGTAAGCTTGTTTTGTTCTTTCATTATAACAAACATTCCAACAGCTCAAAGTATAACAACTCTTGCTAAATGCCAACATTTTATTCCAATCAGAGTTCACCCCTCCATTATCATATTTACTCCACGTACTATAACGAACTTCTCCGACTAGATGCCAACCTATAAATACATTTGCAGCTCTCACTTTATCAACTCATAGATTCATATAAAGTTCACGACTCTGAACTTAAAACCACACTTAAAACTAATTCAAACCACTTAAAACTAACATAAAACACTGTAATATTAAGAGTAGAATCTTAAGTAGAATCAAAAGTGTGAAACTTAGGAAATGATCAAACACAATTCAAGACAACTAACACACAGATATATATATCTAAGAATCAAAACTATAAATGTAGAATCAAGCTGAGAATCATTATTAATCAAAAGACAGATGGACAATTAAGGTAGAATCTAACATAGAATCAATATATAAAAATTCTTAAAAATACATAAAACATAAGTACAACTGAATTTTCGTAACATAATACAGAATCTAGCATAGTATCAACCTTATTAAGGATAAAATCAAGAGTAAAATCAAAATATAGAATAACTAAACAGAATTCTAAAAACAGAGAAGACAAAATCCAGTGTAGAATCAAAATATGAACTATTTAGGAAATCCGCACAAATAATAAAACAACAACACATCTGCTAGTACAGGGAGTACAGAATCTAATGTAGAATCATAGTATGAATTATTTATAAAATAGTTTATATAGTTTTACATTTTTCAAATTTTCAGAAGAGATTCAAAGCATAAAGTATGCGTTATTACAACTAGACGTCTAAAAAAATATGATTCTGAAAGCAAAATGTGTAAGTTCTACTTACTTTATGAAAGCAATTTTGTGAGACAAGAAGCTTGAACAGATAATCAATGGTTAAATTTAGAACCTAAAGTAAAAACATGCCACAAAATTCAAGAAACCGATAAATTTCGAAGGTTAGAATCTAGAGTAGAATCACTATTACATAATATTAACAAAAAAATCATAAACACAGATACGATGCTACTATACATATAAACACACACAAAAAAGTATACCAAATAGAATATCAAAACAAATCACAAATTAAAGCAGAAACTAAACTATATATCAATACTAACCAAATTAATCAATGTAAATTAACAATTTAAAGCAGAAAACACATCAAACACAATAGACGAAAGTGATCGCGATCACAAAATTACAAACAAAAATACGAATCGAAAGCAGGAAACGAAGCAGATTTTACCAGAGATATCAAAAAGATTAAATCTTTAATTCACTCTAATTGGAAAGAAACTATGCTGAAATCGATTGAATTGATCGACATGTGTTGGCATAGTATACATACAAAGCCGTATCAAATATATTATGTTGATAAACTACATAAAAATCACTTTTATAAAACAATAGTAATATATAGCATCCGATATAGAATCTAATATGTGTACTTTCATTCGAACAAGCATCTAGTACGGAATCAAAAAATGAAATCTTCAAACCCTAATTTTATTAATTTCGCTAAAATAACAAGCAGGATGAGATGTAAATATCATTACCTCGAATTGAAGATGAATTTACTTCAAACTGAACATAGATTCTGATCAAGAGAGAAGAGTTTGTAGCTCGTCGAGAAAGATTTTGAGAAAATGTGATTGTATGTCGAGAGAGAGAGTCTTAGAGAGGGAGAGAGTCCTTAGAAAGAGAGACAGACGATAGCTGTTAGACTAAGCCCATTACTAATTCTATCTTTTAATTCTGGCCGTCCAATTTTTATAAAAAAAAATGAACGGTTAAGATGGGTGTTCTTCTTTGTTCTTTATTTAAAGGTGTTCTTTATGGAGCAATGGCCTATATATTTATTGATAAACTCCCGCGTATCCTCCTTTATATATATATTGATATTTAAAATGGTAAAAGAGAATTGTAGAGTATACTCATTCAATTATACGCGAAAAAATTATGAGCAACAATCAAAAAATTTCCATCTTTAATATATATGCCCCTCAATGTTCAGGTGAGAAAGAACAGCTTTGGTAGTTATTATGCTCCTTTATTCAAAATGCACCTGAGGATCTCATCTGTCTTACAGGTGACTTCAATTGTGTTAGACTTGAATATAAAAGATCTAACTGTCAGTACAAGGCTATGGACTAAGCTGCCTTCAATAACTTCATTGTAACTAATGAGTTATTAGATGTAAAATCGAGTAATGCAACTTTCACTAGGTATGGAAGGCAAGGTAAACAAAGCGAACTTAATAGAGTGCTACTCAATTGGAGTTGGTTCGAAATTGCTGATTAGACTACTCATATACTGGACATAAAGAACTTTGATCATAGAGTGATTTTGCTTACTTCAGGATTAAAGAACTTTGGCTCAAAGCCTTTTAAAATTTATGATTGCTGGTTTGAAAATAGAGAATTGTGATTCATTGAAAGTTGAATGGAGGTCTAACTCCAATTTGAATTTACACAACAAGTTGAAAAATATGCGCATGAAAATTAAGGAATGGAACATGCATGTTAACGGCAACATTGACCAAAACATTGTAGCTTTAGAGAAAGACAAATTCAAAGTGGATGAATTGGGTGTTGCAGATTATGAGAAGTAGGGGTTGTTGCAAAGATTAAATGATCTCTACCATACGAAAGCAAACATGCTAAGGCAGAAGGCCAAAATAAAATGGAACTTGGAGAGGGACATGAACACCAAGTTTTTTCGCAGAATCATCAAATACAAAAATGTAAAAAATATGATTTTGGGGGTCTATTGGAAGAACATTTGGTGTAGAAGTCCAACTCTTATTAAGGAAGCCTTCTACCAGCATTTTAGCTCATTCTATAAGTCACCATTAACGAATGCCTATTTTATGCTTGGAGACTTGCCTATCCCAAAACTATCTGCTAATGACTCACACTCGCTAGTGAAGAAGTTCATTTTACTTGAATTGGATGAGGCCCACAAGATTAGTCCCTTGGATAAAGCTCCGGGTCCTGACGGATTGAGTATGGGAGCGTTGAAAAGGCTGTGGTCTTTCATTAGAAATGACATGTATTCTTTCGCAGTTAAGTTTCAGGAGGAAGGTGTCATCCCCTCAAGTTTGAATTCCTTTTTCATTTCCTTAATCCCAAAAGGATCCAACCCAATAAGTCTGATTAACTTATGCATGAAGCTGGTCACCAAGATGTTAACAGAAAGACTTAAAAGATTTATGCCAACTCTGGTTTCGGAAGTGCATACAAGTTTTATGCAGGGTCGTCAGATTTCTGATAGTATTCTAGTGGCTAGCGAGGTTGTCAGTGGTATAAAAGCAAAGAAAAGTCACGGATTAATTCTCAAAATCGACTTTGAGAAAGTGTTTGATACAATTGACTGGTCTTTTCTGTTCCATCTGTTAGAAACGATGAACTTTCAAAAAAACTGGGTGGATTGGATCTCTGCAATTCTTAAATCTACTAGAATCGCAGCCCTTGTCAATGGTTCACCTACAATGAAATTATCTCCGAAAAGGGGTTTGAGATAGGGTGACCCCCTTTCCCCCCTGTTATTTAACATGGTGGCTGAGGTTTTACACACTTTATTGTTGAAGGCTGAGGAGCAAGACATATTCAAAGGGGTTTCTGTGGGTACTAATGGGTTTACTATCTCACATCTTCAATACGTCGATGATATCATAATTTTTCTCAAAAATGACACTTTATCGATTATAGGTGTGAAAAGTGTATTACAAAGCTTTCAAGTGCTTACAGGTTTGAAAATTAATTTTCATAAAAGCCACTTATATGGATACCATGAGGAAACCTGTTATATGCTGCAGTGGGATTCAATTCTAGGTTGTGAGCTCGGTGGTGATACAATTAGTTACTTAGGAGCAAACATTAGTTCTTCGCCTAAGTTGTTCGAGTTCTGGGACCCTCTGCTGATAAAAAGTACGTAAGAAATTAGCATCCTGGAAAGGGAGATTAATTAATCAAGCAGGAAGAACAGTTCTTGTCAAAGCAGCATTGGATAGCTCCCATATCTACTAGATCAATCTTTTTGTCATGTACGTCCAAAGTAGTGAATTCTCAAATTGACGCTATTCGAAGGAGTTTCTTTTGGGGTGTTAATAAATCAGGAGATGAAGAAAAGGCAAAAAAGCACTTAATACGTTGGGAGAAATTATGCAAACCAAAAGTGGAAGGTGGCCTAGGTTTTACCTCATTAAGAGATCGTAACATATCTATGATGTTCAAATGGTGGTGAAGGTGTGCTAACGAGAGAAACAAATACTGGCACAATTTCTTGTGTAACAAGTATGGTGTTAATTTTGAGCTAGGCCTCACCAACTTCCAACCTAATGATGCATCCTCTTTCATTCCTAAAGTTATAATACACTCTAGTTGGGCTCTCTCTAACTACTTCTGGACGGGTTTCAAATGTATTCCGTTGGCGAATTGGCAATGGCACGATGATTAAGTTTTGGGAGGACTTCTGGTGTGGTAGTAAGCCTCTTAGTGAAGAATTTCCACGTCTATATGCTCTATCTATCCTTAAATTTAAAAATTTTAGAACGTTCATTAACATATGGAATTCTGGAAATATAAATGGGAGAGCCATATGGAGACGCCAACTTAGAGTTTGGGAAGAATCGACAGTTGAGTTACTTAAAGTGTTCATTAATTGATCAAGCATGCATTACAGTAAAGGAGGATAGATTAATTTGGCTGCATAACAATGACATATTCACTACTAAAGAGTGTTATCATTCTTTAAGTTAGTTCTCAGTCTCATTCTTCAGTTTGGAGTCTGCTCTGGAAAATCAAGGTTCCTCCTAAAGTGCATATATTCCTTTAGAAATTTGCACACAATGTCCTGCCCACACAGCATTTTCTAGCAAATAGGTTTACTACAACACAACTCTCTCCTATCTGTAAGGGTGTGACAATCATGAAAAGTCAATGAATCATCTTTTTTCCAATACGAATTAGCCACCTGGGGCTGGTCCTTCCTATCAAATTGGTCTGATTGGCCAGGAAATAAACCTCAAGCCATTAACCATCCCCTTCAGTGCCTCTTACTCTCGAGGCCTAAAGATATGAATGATAAGGTTTAGCAGGTGATCGTGGCCTCTGTATTATGGACGATTTGGCGGGGGCGTAACGAACTAGTGTTTAAAAATTCCAAAATTAAGCAAGAAGCATATACTACTTTGATAAAGGCTAGAGCCTTTAAATGGTTAGAATTCAAAGATGAGATAAGTTCGAAATTTTCCAATCTTTGGAACAACAATCCAATGGGTGCACTTCGTTTGCATTTAACAGAAAAAAGAGACGTTTTTTGGGCGAGCTTATTCAAAGTATATGACATGATCTGTGTTGGGGATGGCTCGAGATTCCAGTATCCTTCAAAAAGTACTACAACGGGTATTGGTGGTCTGATTAAAGATAACCTTGGGAATACTAGTTATCTATTCTGGCCCAGCACAGGAATCTAGCATTTTGCAGAGGCATTAAAATATTTAATTCAAGTTGTTACACAAGTGTAGCATGAGTTCTTAAAGATTAGATTTTGTTCGGATTCTATTGAGGCAATTACTTGCTTGAAGAAGAGATGGATATTTGGGGATATGCACAGGCTACTTCTTCCAACAATAAGGATAGACTTTATACATATTCCTAGAGAGTATAATCTGGAGGCTAACATGTTGGCCAGGGAGGGTGCTCACAGAACATCAGTTATTGGTGCATGGGTTTAGAAAGATTTTTATCTTTTCACCAATTCTACAAGAAATTGCATTTAAGACAGGTGGCACACATGCAGCATATAAGTCTCTATTTTCTGTTAGTTACGAGATGCACGCGGCCATACACATGGTTGTGGCTTTATTTTCCAGTAACGTTATTCTCCCCCTTAAGCAATTATATAGGCCCTCTTTCAATCAGTTTCTTCATTCATTCACTAGCAGTTCTTCTCACTTTCTACCTACACTCATCATAAACAACCTCTGGTTCCCTCCACCTCCAAATGTAGTTAAAATAAATGTTCATGGCGTGATCGAGGAATTACCTGTGGGAAATGGTAATATGAATGGAATTGGAATCATAGCCCGTGACCATGATGGTAAACTTCTTTGGGTGTAATGGGTCCACTCCAGGGAATGGATGGATTCGAAACACAAACCTGGGCTATTCATCTAGCTATGAAGCTTGCTTACAAGAGCTTGATACCTCATGTGTATATAGAGTGTGACAATGTTGAAGCATTTGACATGCTGGTGGAACAAGATGAAGAGGAGCTCGAAGCTGAGGGGCTCACTGTTGCGCTCCAACAAATTAACATTCTGTTTTCTGAATATAACAAGCCTAGAGCAAGCCCTGCACTCCAGAGAAGATGTAGAGTCTACTCAGTGTTTGCTACCAGGAACAGGGCTCCTGCATACATGGCAGAGTTTGCTTTGAGAAACTGTACTAGCCTGGTTGAAATAACTTTCCCTTTTGGAGATCTTTACGAAATACTTGACTTGGACATTGGTTTAGGCCATTGTTGGCCGGTCTTTGATATCCTTCTAAATTTTGGTTTTGGTGAGGTGGTGCAGTCTACAAAAATGGTTCATCCACTACAGGCGGCTAACAAGGATGCCCCAACTGGTAACTTCTCAATCATGGAGCAGGAGAATAATATGAAGGTTCAGTCTCAACTTCCTTCATATTATCGTGTGTCATCTCCTTGGATCAATATTGTCCCCTCATCAAACATGATCTTCAGTTCTATCCCTCCATCACTGCCTCTAAATTCGTCCAAGGGAGTGGTTATTAATGAAATGCTTCCAGCACAATCAGTTGTGATTCCCTCAGTCTCTTAAGCTGAAGGGAAAGGTAAACAAATCCTCTCTAATGCGAATGCCCCTCCTAGTTTCAAGAAAAGAAAGAGTGACTTCATATCCATGTCAGAAGTATCTGTTAGCAAATCATCGTCCACAATTTTTGAGATTGGAGAATCATCTCAGTTTGGCTCTAACTTAGGCAATGTGATTGTCATAGATTAATTCCCCCTAGCATATGTATTCTAGCACTGTTGGTCAAGTGCTTATCCTTTTAGTTTGGCTCTCCAGTTGGTCCTAGCAGTGGTATTTGCTCTTTCATGATAGTACTTAAGTGGTTATTCTTGTAAGTGTCTTTATGGCTTTTCTATTAGTATTTTGCTTATAAAAAAAGAATATTTTTTGTAATTTTATCTATCTAGTATTTAAAAATAATATAAATCAACATTTTATTTACTCAAAAATAAAAATAAAAGAGGATGAAATAATAAGAAAAGATGTGATTTATTTTATAAATGTGTTTAAACAAAACTCAAAATTTATTGTAGCATAGTTGGTTATAGCATAAATTAGATAGGAGAAAGTTAGTGGTTCAATTCTAAACACTAACATTATTTCAATATTTTTTATATAATTATTAAAAGATGGCATTTTTGTAATTTTTGAAAATATAAGGATAAAATCATAATTTCACAACCATGTCAACTTTTATCTTTGTGTTGAAGTTTAATATATAGTAAATAGAATGAGAGGTTACTTTTAGGCTCATGTACTAATCCCCCCATTATTATAATGTGTTTTTTGGCTGATCACAAAATTGATTGAAATTTATATATATTATATTTTGGAAAAAATTAAAAATATATATTATTAAAAAGCATATCTAATTTATTTTAAAATGTAATTTTTAATTTTTTAAAATAATATGATTTTTAATATTTAATAAAAAATTAGTCAATTTAACTACTACAAAATCAAAAAGAACGTATAAAATGTGACGGAAGAAATATCTATTTAAGATGATACATTTTAATATTTTTTAATTAATTAAAGCAATAAATCTTGGATTACTTACTTTCGTTTGGGAAACACAAATAAAAATCTTATGAACAAGGTGTGACTGTGTGAGACATAGGGCTGTCAAAAAAATTCGAAAAATCCGATATCCGACCGAAAAATTCGATACCGAATCCTAAAAAACGGATAATATCCGTATTAAAAAAAATCGGATATTATTCGTATCCGAAATAGTGGATACGGATATAGGCACATCCGTATTCGAAATATCCGATATCCAAAAATTTATATATATATATATATATATATAGACTTTTTAGAATAAATAATTTATAATTAATAATTTAATATTTATAATATATTATTTATGTATTAAAATTTAATTATTTAATTCATTAATAAGTAAAGATATTTACACACAACACGTACGTACGTTTTCATTTATACAAACAAACCCTAGTTTCTAATTTGTTAAGCTGTGTCAAGTTATTTGCAGTTAGAGATGCACAAAAAGCCCTTCGGACCGGGCTTTTTAAGAATCGGGCCGGGCCGGGCTTTTTCAAAAATCGGGTCGGGTCGGGCTTTCACTAAAATATGAAGCCCATTTTAGGCCCTCGGGCCGGGCCGGGCTTTTATCCGGGCTATTTTTAGTTTATGTATACGTAATTTTTGTCTTTTTTCGTAAAGTTAATATATTAATATACAAAAAAAAATCTTTACAAAAGACACAATCTCTAAAGAGTTACACCCCGAACTTCTAGAATCCAGAATATATAAGAACACACAGTACAAATCTTCTCGTATATGACCATTTCAAGAAGCACATCATCTACACTCAGTAAGTCTTCTTGAAAGAAGGATTTGTCTTTGCATATTATTGATTCTTCCTCACTTCATGATCCTTTACATCGTATTACTAAGTTTAATATTCTTGAATTATATTAAAAATATTATATATTTTTAGATTTTATCTATAAAAACTCAAATTTTTATCCGGGTTTTTATCCGGGCCGAACCGGGCTTTTGTCCGGGCTTTTTAAAAGCCCAGGCTTTTCGGGCTTCGGGCCGGGCTTCGGGAAAAATAGGAGGCCCATCTTAGGCCCCCGGGCCGGGCTTTTCTGGCTTTTTTCCGGATCGGATCGGGCCGGATTTCGGGTTTCAGGCTTTTTGAACATCTCTATTTGCAGTTGGTAATTTGAATCATGGAACACCTATTATTCTCTAGTGGTTGGGGTTAATTTTGTTTATTTTGATTGTTGCATGATGTCTGTAGTTTAAAAAATTTTGTTTATTCTATTTTACTATGTTTGAATGGAAAAAATTTGATATTTGTTATTTTTTTAAATGATTCAGATTTTCGGATTTTTTTAAAAATCTCAAAATTCGGATATTCGGATTCGAATATATCCGTATCCGGATAACATCCGTCGGATTCGAATTCGGATATAATTTTCTAATATCAGTCAAATTCGGATTCGAATTCGGATAGTGATTTCGGAATTCGGATTCGTATATAGGTAGATCCGTGTCCGAAATATCCGTTTGACAGCCCTAATGAGACATTACAGTACATGACTACTACCAAATAAAAAAAATCTAAGAATGATTATTTTTTTTTTAATAATTAAGCTTATATGCCTTACAAAGTGAGTATCTGTTCTAACAAATCTCGGGGGTGAGCGAGAGTCGAACCCAGGACCTGGGACAACAAGAGATAAGCCCTTTACGAAATATAAAATTAAAATATTATTATTTTACAAGAGATAAGAAGATTATTATTGGTTCTAAATATTAAAATTTCCATGTAGAAGATTGACTTTTGAATGAAACATAGTTGAAACAGAAAGGCCCATCACAATTAGGTCTAAGAACAGGCAAATGAAATTGGCCCAATTTTTGTAAAGCATGTTGGCATCCAATTATGAAATATGCTTCAACTTAGTTCATCACAAATTTATTGGAGATATGTGCAACTGTTGGAGGCCCACTTCCTTAACGGGCTGGACCGAAGGCCCAACACCCCGAACTCGAATGGAAGCCCACATTCGTCCGATCCATCTAGAGACAACGGTCGTATGGTTGCACTTCCCATAAAACGTGGAACGTGACTATGCACGTGGCCCATCCTTCGGTAACTGCCGAAACAAAGGGAATAAGGTTAATTCAGGTTTGAGTTATCATTTCAATCACAATTTACACACAAAACACAACACTCTGCGTTCCATCTTACTCCATTAAAAACCAGTTACTTATTCTCACGCCGGAGGTGAATCGGGGGGCCAAACCCTCGTATTCTTCTCATTCGCAGGTCCGACCGAAGCAAGGCTTGGCAGAATTCTGGTTGTAACATTTGGCGCCGTCTGTGGGAACGTAGAGATACGTTTGTGTTGAGATCTAGAATCAATCTTGACGAACGATACTGATATACCAGTAGCTGATGATAGCACCGTGGCTGGAAACAATCGCACCACTCCTCCCCTAATCCCGAGGACAACTCCCATCACCCCAAGGTTGTTGAATTTTGAGGAAGAAGGAGATATACCGTCTCCCGAAGAACAACAGGAGATGCTCATGAAATGGCGAGAGGAACAAAAGGCTAAGGGAAAGCGGAAGGAAATGGAGAAAGAAAAGAGCAATAGGGAGGCCGAACGTCTAGCCAAGAAGAGGGAGGCCGATCGCTTGAGGCCCTAAAGCTCCAAAGGGAGGAGATTGAGTTGCAGGAGAAAGCACTCCGCGAGTCTCTAGAAGCCGAAGACCCGGAGAATGAAGATCGAAGGGATAAGAGGCCGAGGACTAGAAATGATGAAGATGGGTCAGGGGACTCTGAATCACACTCTAGGAGAACCCGGTCGAAGGTAGTGTATTCGTCTGATTCGAAGGAAGAAGGTCCATACACGGATGACCGTATCGGAAGGATCGAGAAGGCTATGTTTGGGGAAAGAAAGGTCAACCACGAGCCAGTGGTGACTGAGGATATCGAAAAGTTCCGACCACCTCTAGGAAGGCAATTCCCAAAGATGAATGAATTCAATGGAAAGGGTGACCCCGAAGACCAATGTGAGAAGTATGAATCACTCATGACTGGTATGGGGCACTGTGACGTCATGCTGTGCAAGATGTTCAAGACATGCCTCAAGGGGAATGCGTCCATGTGGTACAGGTCATTAAGACCTAGGTCAATTGGCTCATATGAGCAGATAAAGAGGAAATTCTTGAGGCACTACTCCCACTTGTGCTGAAGAGAGAAAGACACTGAAGCCCTGATCCACTGTAGGCAAGGGCCGAATGAAGAATTGGGTGACTACTTGGCAAGGTTTAAAGAAGAAGCTGGAATGGTTACCAACCTGGATAAAGTCAAGGCAGCTGGATTCCTCGCAGCCGGCCTGGACCCCATTAAAGGTAAGAAGCTTTGATCTTCTCTTTACGATATGCCTCCTAAATCTTTGAATGATATATATTTGAGGGGAGAGCCTATTAGAAGAAAGTTAGAATCAATTGGGGGGTATAAGGATAATAAGAAGAATGATGGATATGATAGAAGAGACGATAGGAGGGACGACCAAAGGGGTCGGGGTGATATTAAAAGTAGACTGAATGATACTAGGCCTGATAAGGGGGCCGAACGAAGAAGAGATAGAGATAGTACTGTGTTCACACCACTTAACACACCTATCTCGAAGATTCTCCACGAGATAAAGGGTAAGCCTGGGTTCGTTCGACCGGCCAGGCTAAAGACCCCTGAAAATAGAAGAAATGAGAACAAGTATTATGACTATCATCGGGATAAAGGTTACAACACCGATGAATGCTTCCACTTGAAGAAGTTGATCGAGAAAATGATAAAAGAAGGAGAGTTAACCAAGTTTGTTGGGGATCTGAGAGACAAGCTAGATGACAAAGAAAAGAAGAGAGACACTAGAGATGCCGAAGGTTCAGAGAAGTATCAGGGTGAAGTCAGAACAATATTCGAAGGAACCATACTCGATCGGGACAGCAAAATAGCCCGAAAGAAGTATGCCAGGCAAATCTATAGCCTCTATCAATCAAACGCAGCCAAGCAACCACTTCCGATATCATTCACGGAAGATGACTTTGAAGATG
Source organism: Kitagawia praeruptora (assembly GCA_037693485.1). Lineage (NCBI taxonomy): Eukaryota > Viridiplantae > Streptophyta > Magnoliopsida > Apiales > Apiaceae > Kitagawia > Kitagawia praeruptora. The sequence goes on along the minus strand of CM075351.1, from coordinate 134,702,118 downwards.
TGATATGGCCGCACGAAGACCCTCTTGTAATAAACCCCGTCATAGGGGAAAACAAGATTTGGAGAGTGCTGGTCGATGAAGGAAGTTCGGTCAACATACGGTATCACTAAACATATTGCAAGATGAACCTAGGTGGTGAACAGCTGGAGTCGTGCCATGAGGCACCACTATATGGCTTCGGTAATCAGCATGTACTGATCGAAGGAACTATCACGCTGAATATCTTATTAGGGAAGGCTCCATACACGGTGGTAAAAGAAGCTAAGTTTTATGTTGTTCGGGTTGAAAGCCCGTATAATGGGATTTTGGGGAGACCGGCTTTATCTTTGTTCCAAGCTGTGTCCTCCAACCCTCACCTGAAGTTGAAATTCCCGACTGAACATTGGGTTAGAGAGATGAGAGGCGATCAGAAAGCTGCAAGAATCATCATGTTGGAAGACCTGGAGAAGGATAAAGATGTTGAAATGAATGAAGCTGGAAAGAGAAAAAGAGGTGAAAATGACACTGGGGGCAGCCATCAACTGCTGAATATATAGTTGGAAAAGTTTGGGGCCAACCTGTCAAGCCCGATTACCGAGCCAGCTGCCGAAACAGAAGAGGTCGAGTTGTATGTGGGTCAGTCTGGAAAGATGATCCAAATTGGAAAGAGCATGGAACCAGAGCTGAAAGAGAAAGTCATCAAAGTCATTAGGGAGTTCCATGATGTGTTTGCGTGGAATCCCGAAGATATGCCAGGGTTGGACCCTTCGATAGCCAAACATTGTCTGAACGTGGCTCCCGAAGCCAAACCTGTAAGACAAAAGAAGAGAAATTTCGCCATGGAAAGGCAAAAAGTAATTCAGGCTGAAGTGGAAAAATTGCTGGAAGCAAAGTTCATTGAGGAAATCGACTATCCCGACTAGTTGGCGAACGTGGTTGTGGTAAAGAAATAAAATGGAAAGTGGAGAATGTGTGTGGACTACACCGACCTGAATAAACATTGTCCGAAGGACCACTATCCTTTGCCAAATATTGATCAACTGATAGATGCCACTTCGGGGCATCAAATACTCAGTTTTTTGGATGCTTTCTCGGGATACCACCAGATCGCCATGAATGTCGAGGACGTACCAAAGACAACATTCATCACACCGAACGGCACTTATGCCTATATCAAGATGCCCTTCAGCCTGAAGAACGCCGGGGCAACATTTCAGAAGATGATCAACAAGGTGTTCAAGGCCCAGATCGGTCGGAACATGGAATGCTACGTTGGTGACATGCTTGATAAGTCCCTTTTCAGGGATCATGCCGAAGACTTGAGGGAGTGTTTTGCAACACTCAGGAGGAACAATATGAGGATCAACCCGAACAAATGTACGTTCGGAGTAAACAGTGGAAAGTTTCTGGGATACATGGTCAGTGCTCGAGGGATTGAGGCAAACCCAGAAAAGATCAAAGCAGTCATCGACATGGAAGCATCGAAGATGATCAGGGACATTCAAAAGCTGACCGGACGGTTAGCAGCCCTGAGGAGGTTCATTTCCAGATCGGCCGAAAAGGCATTACCATTCTTTGAAGTACTTCGGGGGTCCAAGAATTTTGAGTGGGGGCCGAATTGCCAGAAAGCATTTGAGGAAGTTAAAGAATACTTGGTGAAAGCTCCACTCTTAATGAGGCCTGATCCGAAAGAAACCTTGCAGCTGTATTTAGCTGTGAACGACCGAACCCTTGGAGCCGTGTTGGTCAAAGAACATGAAGGGAACCAGCATCCGGTGTTCTATGTTTCTCATATTCTCAAAGATGCAGTAACTAGATATCCGAACGCAGAGAGGTTCGCCTATGGGTTGGTAATGGCCGCAAGAAAGTTACGGCACTATTTCCAGGGAAGGACGATCAAGGTAGTAACGGACCAGCCTTTAAAGAAAATCTTGCAAAGGCTGGAAGCATCGGGAGAGTAGTTGCTTGGGCGATCGAACTGGGGGAACATGATTTGGAGTATACGCCAAGGACTTCGATCAAAGCCCAAACACTCACACATTTTATGGTGGAATGCTCTTTCTCGGGGCCGAAGGACTTGGCTCCCGAAGAGCAGCTAATTCAGGCACCAAGAAAATGGAAGTTGTTTGTTGATGGGTCAGTCGCCAAGGAAAAGTGTGGGGCAGGGTTAATTCTGACAAGCCCAGAAGGATTCGAAATATGTCAAGCTATCAGATTCACTTTCCCGTTGATGAACAATGAAGGCGAGTACGAAGCGCTTTTGGCAGGTTTGGACTTGGCAAAAAATCTGGAAGTTAAGCACCTAAGGGTATTCAGCGACTCAATGTTGGTGGTGAAATAGTTTTCAGGGGAATACGGGCAAAAGGATCCCCGAACAAAGGCCTACGCCCTTAAGTTACGTGAACAATCCTTATTGTTTGAATCATTTGAGTTAAGTCAGGTAGCAAGGGAGAACAATAGTCGAGCAGATGCACTATCAAGGTTAGCTTCGGCAGAGACCCAAAACCTTAATGAGTCTATTTATCTGACCGAAGTAAAGATGCCTTCGATAGACAGGAAACAATGTATGGAAATCCATCAAGGGGTAAACTGGATGACCCCAATCAAAGCATTTTTAGAAAAGGGACTTTGCTGCTTGACCGAAAGGAGGCACAGAAGGTGAGGCATCGGCCATCGAAGTACATTGTGGTCGGGGGCCGTTTGTTCAGAAGGTCAGCAAGTCAACCATTGCTTCGATGCCTAGACAAGGAAGAGCAACAATTAGCCCTCGAGACAGTTCATGAGGGAATTTGTGGAGAACATTTGGCAGGAAGGTCCCTAGCCTTCAAGATTCTTAGGCAAGGATTTTTCTGGCCGAAAATGAAGGAAGACGCTACTGAGTATGCCAAGAAATGCAAACAATGCCAGTTATTCAACACAATCCCGAAACAACCTCCAGAAGAGATGTCTTCGGTCCTCAGCCCCATACCATTAGCTATGTGGGCGGTTGACATCGTGGGAATCTTTCCCACCAGTACTAAACAAGCCAAGTATTGCATTGTGGCGATCGACTACATGACCAAGTGGATAGAAGCTAGACCTCTCTCAGCCATTACCGAAAAAGCGGTAAAGAAATTCATGTTAGAACAGGTAATCTTAAGGTTTGGAATTCTTATGGTATGCATATCAGACAACGGAACTCAGTTCATTGGAAGCATGCAAGTTCAGAACGTTTCTGGCTCAGTTTGGAATCAGGCAGAAGTTCAGTTCAGTTGGGCACCCCCCAAGGAAACGGGGCGATCGAAGCAGCCAACAAAATCATTTTTGATGGAATCAAAAAGGGACTGCGAGAAGCCAAGGGGCTTTGGGCTGAAGAATTACCTTGGGTCCTTTGGACGTACCAAACAACAGCTAGATCTTCTACCGGAGAAACGCCTTTCAAGTTGGCCTTTGGAACGGATGCCCTTCTGCTAGTTGAAGTTGGTTTAGAGTCTTACTGAATGCAGGTGTTTAATGTGGAAACGAATGAGTTCGGACTCCGGGCGAACGTGGATCTACTAGAGGAAGAAAGGGAGGCAGCTCATCAAAGAAACCTAAGATACCAGCTGCAGGCAGCACAGTACTATGATTCGGGAGTGAAGAAGAGATCTTTCCAAGTCGGAGACTTTGTGCTTCGGGAGTTAGCCACCTCTATGCCAACTAAACATGGCAAACTTATGCCCAACTGGGAAGGTCCATACGTGGTGATTGAAGTGGTTTGGCTAGGTACCTATAAACTAGCCCATTCGGATGGCAGCCCTATTAAGAACAATTGGCACGCCGCTCGCCTTCGCCGCTTTTACCAGTAAGCTTACTGGACGCATTTTATTACTTTTTAATTCAGTACTTTGTTTTATGCAAGTTCATTCTGAATTTCCTAATCTAGCATCAATCTGTAATCAAAACTATGTAAAAGTTGTTGCATGATTAATGAAAGATTGTTTGCTCCATTTTTTATCTGCTGTTATCAAGCTAAGTACATTTGTAGCCAGAAGGTTTAGTACACAATATTAAGCTTAACGGACCCATGTTTGGACCCATGTTACAGAATGCATGACGAATCCAAATTTGGGGCCGACCGAATGAAATTTGGACCCTTACAATAAATGTCTTAGTATTTAAATTGCTTTGACATTAATTAAGGCCGGGAGGAAATATTTTTTAGCCGACCGAATGAGACATTAATCATTTACAAAACCCCTTAAATACTGGAGGGCAGCTAGGTTACGACAAAAAATGCAAAACATGCTAGGCTGAAGCCGAAGATGCATAAAAATAAATAGTAATTATACTAAGGCAAAATGAAGCCGAAGACGCATAAAAATAAACAATAATTATGCTAAGGCAAATTAAAGCCGAAGATGCATAAGAATAAAAATAATTATGCTACGGCAAAATGAAGCCGAAGACGCATAAAAATAAACAATAATTATGCTAACGCAAATTAAAGCCGACGAGGCATAAACAAAAATAATTATGCTAAGGTAAATTTAAATCGCCCGAATGCGAGAATATCAAGCCCGAAGGCGGAGTAAAATATTACAAGCCTGAAGGCAATGTCAAACATTACAAGCCCGAAGGCCATCAAAATAAGATTAAAATTAAGGCAAGGGAACTAGTCAGAAAGATGTTCGTCTTCACCCGAGGAGACTACCGGAGGTTCATCGGAGGTTATCCTGCCAACTGGATCTGTCATACCCAACTCGGCATCAATCATTTGAGTATGATCGAAACCGAGAGAGTGTGCCTTCACCAGGGCAGCGTCGTACCCCATCTGGTAGCATCGCTCTTCGGTCAGATCCAGTTTCTTCTGAAGCTTCCGAACATTCTTCCTTGTGGCCTTAAGTTGCTGGTTCCTCCATTCGACATGCTTTTTCAGGGCATCCATTCCTTCCAGCTTCTCCTTCAAGGCATCATTCTCGTTCTTTAAGGAGCTAGCTTGGCCGGTGACCCTCTCCAGATCAAGGGTCGAATTTCGGAGATCCTCCTCAGCCTTAACCGCCCGAGCTTCCAGCTAGTCAACCGTCTTCAGCTTGGCTTGAAGGAGAAGCTTACCACGGCGGACCAGGAGACATCCTGAAAATAAACAAGGGAAAGAGTCAGAGGTTGAAGGCGGATAATTAAATAATAAGCGAGAAGAAAACTTACCATGGAGAGCAGGGCCATCATCTCAATACAAGCCTCAAGGTCGTTCGCTTGGGCAAACATCGGCCTATCGACTGGAAGAATAAGACCCCGGCAGAGATCATGGCCTATGATTGTGGACAGTTGAGGAGCGGGGGCAATAATTTTATCAGTCTCTAGGACTCCCCACTGAGGAGCGTATACCTTCAGCCCCGCATCACCTATTCGACCCCTTTTCCTTGAGTTGACCAGGGCGGTCAAATCTGTGTCCCTCGTCTCCAAGTCCCAAGGAGGAGAAGAAACAGGTGGAGTTGTGATTACATTTGTTTCCCTCTGGTCCGGAGCCAACTTCTCCGCCCCCTCGGGCGCCTGAGCCGCAGCTTTGGCTTCAGCCGTAGCAGCAACAACAAGTTCGGCCGCCTTCTTGCGTTTACATTCTACTATCGCCTGAAGAGAAGACACTGCACAAAATATCAGAAGGTTAAATATGTATGGCAGAAAATAAAAATGCAGTACCTAAATGCAAAAACAAGACAGAGATAGATGTTACCACTACCCCAAAGGGCGACCAACCAGTCATTATCCCTGTTGCTGGATAGCGGAACCCTATCCATTTTGAGTTCGAAGAGAATACGGTAATCATGTTCGTCCGCCTGCAGGAGTTCGGGATACTTCAACCTTGATGGATCGAGCTCCCGCCAGCGGCCGTATTTCTCCATTTTCGGCCCCGAGACGAAAACCCATTTTTCATGAGTCCCTTTATTGCTGGAATTCGTTTGAGTCCAGTCGGCCTTACCGGTTCGACGGGTTATGGTATAGTAGCCGTTGCTCTTCGAATTCCTTCGGAGCTCGTAGTGATGCCAGAACAAAGTTGTCCTTGGAGTCATCTTCTTAGCCAGACATCGGGCTTGAAAGGCGTTTATGTGGAAAAAGCTGTTCGGGTCCAATTGTCCTATAGCTATTCTCAGCTGTTTTAGCAATTTCTTAAGGATGGGCAACATTGGCAAGTGTAGCCGCATTTGAACGCCATTTCGGATATGCCAGTGGCCACGCTCCCTGTTATGCTAAACTCACGCAAGCGCACGTGGTCACAAGTAATATATAAGGTTAAGTCCAAATTCGTTCCCACAGGGATCAAGTTATGGTTCTATTCAGTAAATATGCCTATGCAACAATGTATGGTTATTATGCACTGCTAAGAAAATAACAAATATGGGTTTGATTACCTAAATTAAACTAAAGTGCAAATTTATAAACTAAAAATTAAACAATTAACGAGAATAACAATCGAATTACTTATATGAGAATAAACATGGAATCCTAGTTTCATCATCTACTTCACTTAGAGTTGCAGCCTTTAATTAAAACATGCGATGGTTTTGATATCTGATCGAATAACACGAAAAGAGTAAAAGTTACCTCTCGGTATACTAGTACCAATCTACACAAACATCCACAAAAGAGATAGAAGATGAATAGGCACCTATTATGTTTAGACCCTATATCTCTATAGAATTTGAAAACATAAAGGTTGAAGCACAAGTTATTCACTTAGATCACATAGGGTAGCATAATATCTCTATTCATGCCACAAATCATGATGCTTAACATCAACCTATCCTATGCTAGCATGGCAAGTTCTAAATCTCAAGATCCACTCTCGTTTAGCAAGAGATTAACAATTCAATTTAGATGTTAGCTACTCATCTAAAATTATTAAGATTAACCATACGAGGATATCAAGAATTCACCACACATAAATCTTTAAGGCATGCAAACTACTAAGCTACATAGATAAATCCACTAGGATCCCACGATAACGATTAGTTCATAATCGAACCTTTCGTCACCATGGGATTTGACGAAAGCATGATATTAAACAAGATAAAGAAGATGAATAAATCAATAATAGAATAAGGTTTAGTGAACAAATCCGGGAAAAGTAACAAGCATCCAAAAGATACGCCTCCACAAAGGAATACAAGAAAAACTATATCTAGATCTTCTTGTTGTCACGATCCTCGCCTTGGCTTCTCTCTCTCGTGATCTGAACGAATTTATGTGTGTAGATGATGATTTTGATGTGCCCCAAGGTGTGTATTTATAGCCCCAAGTGCCTCCTTGACCAAGCAATTACCGTCTTTGAATTAGAATAGAATTCCGGTAATTTTCCTTTCTTGAATAGAATAGAATTTCAATTGCCATGTATAAGTCTGATTCTAGAAGCTTCTGGTCATCCAAGGTAATTCCACAATGATTAGAATTAGAAAACAATGCAATTTCCTTCTCAGAATGGGTTTCCAAAAGTTCTGGAATTAGGCGCCCGAAATCAGCACAAATTAGGCGCGGCCGCGCCCGACCTACTGTTCATTTGCTGATTTTGCTCTATTTTCTTCGTTTTAACTCCGATTTTCATTCCGTTTCTTCCGGCACTCTCGCAATTTGATGTACTTTCATTCTTTAAGCTCAAAATCCACCAATTAAACATGGAACACATCATCCCACATCCGACTCTTATTCCTGCACAAATTCACTACAAACACATCAAAAACACCACATACTTGAGTCCAAGTCATCAATTCAAGCCGATACGAAGCATTCCAAGTGGATATAACATCCACTTATCACACCCCCAAACTTAAACCGATGCTTGTCCTCAAGCATAAACAATTAAAACTAACTAACTAATTAGTACCACTTCCGTAGGTGATCACGGTTGCATTTGGCATATGCAACAAGCCCTTTAAACCCCTAGGCAGCCCTAGTGGACGAGTAAGGTCTCGTGAGGGCCTATAGTGAATGTACCCACAAAATCCATTTAACCTAATGCAATGCAATGCACGAATGCAACTAATATGAAAATGCAAAGATCCCCTTCAAACTCACCAAAACCAACTAACAAGCAAATATCTCAACGAATGCAACAAATCCAAGCAGAGCTCGACTAAGTCCCCGTATACTAACAATACATGAACAGAAACGTGCGTGTGTGCAATGCTCATCAGAAATACCCCCAGAACTAGGTCAAAAATCATACATGCCTTCCGTCAAGACAATCACAGGTTTATAACTAGAATAGACTGTAGACACTCCATAACCTAGGAACACCTCCACCCTTATCCAAAGTAGACAGAAACTCATGCTTTATTACTATACTACGACACTACATATACAATATGCATGCTTATTTAACCGTGCAATGAATGAGACCCCAAAAGGCTTATACAATAATACCCATGTAGCGAGTGTTAGGTCAGCAATCCCAAACCACAAGGCTTTAGGTTACTAGGACTAAGTCCCCTCAGACTTAATTACTCAAGTATTAAAGAGCTCACTCTGGTTAATTTTGCATTAACAAACAAAAATTGACTCTTTTTTTTCTTTTTCTTTTTCTTTTTTTCGCAGTCTGGAATGAGCCTTTCTCATTTCCAACCCTAGACTACTCATATAAATATGAGCCGGCTACTAGCCATTTGACGCCTAGCCTTTATTGACAAATATTAACAACTAGCATGAAATTCCTGTTTTCCCCCAAACTTAGATTTTAATGTTCCTACGCTATAAAGGAAATAACGAAAATTCTAAGAATAAACAAGTGATTTAAATCTCAAAACATCCAACATGCATGACTCCAACCTAACCCCAAAAGCACCCCAATGAGACTGTGTAAAAATTTTGTTCCCGAACATGCATGTCAATTACCTAGGAACTATAAATCAGCCCTCTACTCATTATCATCACACTCAAATCCACATCTACCTATCAATCAGAATCAGCTCATTTTAAGGGATCATGAAAAATGCATGCCATGAAAATGCAACTAATATGAACCCACATGGTAACAAACAAACAATAACAAAATGACCTATATGAAACAACCGTAGATAATACGAACATAAAATAGATAATACGAACATAAAATGCATGACTTACAACAATATGCAACACGTGATATCCTACATGAACACATAAATACTACACATAAACTACGCATCCCCCAAACTTGAAAGATTCAATGTCCGCATTGAATGGAAATAAATACGAGGGATCGCAGAAAACATACCTAAAAATACCGAAACACATGGGTTGCCTCCCACGAAGCGCTGTCGTTAACGTCATTTAGCCGGACAAATATGATTCCAATCATGGTGGCTCGAAGATTGCATTCGACTTGTCTTTAGCAGAAGGACCATTCACCCATTGTCTAACAACCTTCTTGCTATCTTCCCACATCTTTTCTAACTCATACTTCACTTTGCCTCTTCCTCCAACCGACTTTTTCTTTTTCTTCTTCACACCTCTAAGATGTTTATGCTTCACAGTTGATTGAGAAGAACACTCCTCTACCTCATCATCCATGATCCACCTTCTTAACACATTATCTGGACACACTTTAAAAATTACCAACTCATCATTCAGAAGGACATACTTCAAATGGGATGGAAGTTTTCCAAGATTGACATTCGAGAGATCTCGTATTGAAGAACTGTCAATGGAATCACTGATAGGATGCTTTAGCACGCGCATATTCGATTTTTTGCTCAACAATTGATCCAACTTCTTACTCTGACCCGTATAAACCGTTTCCACACTGAAACACTCTTCATCCTCTGTCGGAAATTTCATGGCCTTGAACTCATTAAAGGTAACACTCTGATCTTGCACCCTCATTGTAAGCTCTCATTTTTGCACATCAATCAAAGTCTGTCCTGTAGCCAAGAACGGTCTTCCCAAGATTATGGGAATCTTCTTATCTTCTTCGAAATCCAAGATCACAAAATCAGCAGGAAATATGAACTTATCAACTTTTACCAAAACATCCTCTACTATACCCCTCGGATAAGTGATAGATCGATCAGCCAACTGCAAAGAGATGTTAATTGGCTTTGGCTCTGGTAGACCAAGTTGCTTGAAAACAGACAAGGGCATAAGATTAATGCTAGCTCCCAAATCACATAAGCACTTGTTGAAAGAAAGGTTGCCAATAGTACAAGGGATAGTGAAACTTCCCGGATCTTTCAGTTTAGGTGGCAACTTCTGTTGCAGAACAGCACTACACTCCTCCGTCAAAGCTACTGTTTCAAAATCTTCCAACCTTCTCTTCCGTGACAAAATATCCTTCATGAACTTTGCATATCTTGGCATCTGCTCCAACGCTTCAACAAAAGGAATGTTAATGGACAGTTTCTTGAAGACATCCATGAATTTCTGAAACTGTTTTTCTTGACTCTTCTTCAAACGTCCAGGATATGGCGGAGGTGGATAGATCTGATTATCCTTTGAAGATTGCTCTAGAGTAGACTTTTCAACAGGTTTCTTGCTCTTCTCACCAACAAGCTGATCAGCCACTAAGTCAGATTTCTCAATTACTGGCACTGCAGATTTTTCAACATGCTGATTCTGAACATCTTCATCTTCTTCAGTTGCTGATTTAGGATCACTCGTGACTTTTCCAGATCTCAAAGTAACTGCATTCACCTGTTCTTTATTGTCCCTCCTGCCTGGATTAACCTCCGTATCACTAGGAAGAGTTCCTTGAGGCCTACCACCTAAGGCACTTGCAATCTGTCCTATCTGAGTTTCTAAGAGCTTCTGACCAGCTTGTAAGTTCTTTAACGCTATCCACATCTCATCAGATTTTTCATTAGAAGATTGCCCCGCATGAGTCTGAAGTTGTTGCTGTTGAAATCCCGGAGGTTGATATGGTGTCCTTGGAGCATAAGGCTGTTGATAGCCTTGATTGTACGGCTTCGCTTGCTGATAAGATTGTTGAGTATTTTGATTATTGCTCCAGCTGAAATTGGGATGATTCCGATTATTAGGATGATAAGTGGTTGGAACTGGTGCAGCAGGTCTCTGAAAATTACTCACGAACTGTACTGATTCAGGAGAAATAGCACACTGATTCGTCTCATGTGCGCCCGCACATAACTCACAAACACTAGCCACCTGCTGAACTCCATAATTAGCAAGAGAATCCACCTTCATAGCAAGAGCCTTCAACTGAGCTGTAATCATTGCAGCTGTATTTACTTCAAAAATTCCTGCTGCCTTGCCTTGAGATAGCCTTTGGGTTGGATTTTGATATTCATTAGCTGCCATCATCTCTATAAGATCATAAGCTTCATCATAGCTCTTCGCCCAAAGAGCTCCACCTGATGCTGCATCTAGCAAAGGCCTAGACTGTGCTCCCAACCCATTGTAGAACCCATTAATAACCATCCAATCAGGCATGCCATGATGAGGACACTTCCTTAGCATCTCCTTGTAGCGTTCCCAAGCCTCACACAAGGACTCGCCAGATTGCTGTTGGAATTGAGTCAACTGGTTCCTTAATGCTGCAGTTTTCGCCATAGGGAAGAATTTAGTAAGGAACTTCTGAGCAAGATCTTCCCATGTAGTAATGGAACCAGGTGGCAAAGAGTGTAGCCAGCTCTTAGCCTTATCCCTCAGAGAGAATGGGAAAAGCCTCAACCTGATAGCATCATCCGTCACATCATTACACTTGAAAGTGTCGCAGATTTCGATAAAGTCCCGAACATGCATGTTAGGATCCTCCGTAGAAGCTCCCCCAAACTGGATTGAATTTTGCACCATCTGAATTGTGCCCGGCTTGATCTCAAAGTTGTTCGCTGCAATAGCTGGCCTAACAATGCTAGACTGGATGTCATTGAGTTTCGGCTAAGAATAGTCCTTCAAAGCCTTGACTGCTGCTGCTTCTGCCATTACTACTGTAGTTTCAGATTCCTCTTCCTTATTCTCTTTATTCTCTACAAGATCGTCTTCCGCCAGTTCTTCCAAGCGAGCTTGTAAGCGTGTTCGCATACAAACTTAAGTACCTGAAACACCACGAACAAACAAACTAAGTAAGAATCCGAGTCAGTGAACGCTAACGACCACTATTGACAAACACATAAACTGAAATAAAAACACCGATGATCCCCGGCAGCGGCGCCAAAAACTTGTTATGCTAAACTCACGCAAGCGCACGTGGTCACAAGTAATATATAAGGTTAAGTCCAAATTCGTTCCCACAGGGATCAAGTTATGGTTCTATTCAGTAAATATGCCTATGCAACAATGTATGGTTATTATGCACTGCTAAGAAAATAACAAATATGGGTTTGATTACCTAAATTAAACTAAAGTGCAAATTTATAAACTAAAAATTAAACAATTAACGAGAATAACAATCGAATTACTTATATGAGAATAAACATGGAATCCTAGTTTCATCATCTACTTCACTTAGAGTTGCAACCTTTAATTAAAACATGTGATGGTTTTGATATCTGATCGAATAACACGAAAAGAGTAAAAGTTACCTCTCGGTATACTAGTACCAATCTACACAAACATCCACAAAAGAGATAGAAGATGAATAGGCACCTATTATGTTTAGACCCTATATCTCTATAGAATTTGAAAACATAAAGGTTGAAGCACAAGTTATTCACTTAGATCACATAGGGTAGCATAATATCTCTATTCATGCCACAAATCATGATGCTTAACATCAACCTATCCTATGCTAGCATGGCAAGTTCTAAATCTCAAGATCCACTCTTGTTTAGCAAGAGATTAACAATTCAATTTAGATGTTAGCTACTCATCTAAAAGCATTAAGATTAACCATACGAGGATATCAAGAATTCACCACACATAAATCTTTAAGGCATGCAAACTACTAAGCTACATAGATAAATCCACTAGGATCCCACGATAACGATTAGTTCATAATCGAACCTTTCGTCACCATGGGATTTGACGAAAGCATGATATTAAACAAGATAAAGAAGATGAATAAATCAATAATAGAATAAGGTTTAGTGAACAAATCCGGGAAAAGTAACAAGCATCCAAAAGATACGCCTCCACAAAGGAATACAAGAAAAACTATATCTAGATCTTCTTGTTGTCACGATCCTCGCCTTGGCTTCTCTCTCTCGTGATCTGAACGAATTTATGTGTGTAGATGATGATTTTGATGTGCCCCAAGGTGTGTATTTATAGCCCCAAGTGCCTCCTTGACCAAGCAATTACCGTCTTTGAATTAGAATAGAATTCCGGTAATTTTCCTTTCTTGAATAGAATAGAATTTCAATTGCCATGTATAAGTTTGATTCTAGAAGCTTCTGGTCATCCAAGGTAATTCCACAATGATTAGAATTAGAAAACAATGCAATTTCCTTCTCAGAATGGGTTTCCAAAAGTTCTGGAATTTTCTGGCAGTGTTAGGTGCTCAAGACCACTTTAGAATGAAAGAGAATTCCGTTATCTTCGCGTGGACTGTAAGATCGCCCAAAACGGACTTGTAGAACTCAAGATATGGCCAAAACAAAAATCAGAAATTTTGGCTGATTTTCCCGCGCCCGCGCCGCCCGCCGCGCGCTACTGTTCATTCCCGCGCGCCCGCGCCTGAAATCAGCACAAATTAGGCGCGGCCGCGCCCGACCTACTGTTCATTTGCTGATTTTGCTCTATTTTCTTCGTTTTAACTCCGATTTTCATTCCGTTTCTTCCGGCACTCTCGCAATTTGATGTACTTTCATTCTTTAAGCTCAAAATCCACCAATTAAACATGGAACACATCATCCCACATCCGACTCTTATTCCTGCACAAATTCACTACAAACACATCAAAAACACCACATACTTGAGTCCAAGTCATCAATTCAAGCCGATACGAAGCATTCCAAGTGGATATAACATCCACTTATCACTCCCCCCATAGAGGGGTGGAATTTCGGGGTTATGCCAGATGCGGTCCTTCTTCCTTCGTGCGAAGAAGTACCAGACGTGTCTCTCTACTAGGTAGTCGGCATGAAAGTGTTCGATTTTATCTTCGGTCAGCTTCAACCGGAAATTTTCAGCTGGGTATAGTTGGATTTCGCTGAAGGGCGAAGCCTTTGAAGGACCAGCATCCTCGGTCGACCGATCCATGTCCCTGCATTCGGAAATGAAGAGACGTTAGCCTTGAACTCGGACAAGAAAGAAGTGGAAAAGAACAAATAGAGCCGAGTACAGTGGGCCGGGATCGGTCAGGGGAAACCTAAAGTCTAAGGCGAAGGAAATTAAGGATGACCTAAGGGCTACAAGGGATCGGGATAGACCGAAAGTGGTCCTTGAGTCTCGAAGATCCCGAAGGACGTTCTTGCCAAAACCATTCTCAGTTAAATCCCAGAATCCTAGGGAGAGGAACATACAAAGACAAGATAATGAAATTAAACGCACAAAACGTCCTAGGCATGCGCATATTTTACCTAAAAGGTAACTTTATACATATATACACACAGATACATACATGAATACATGAAATGCAGGTATATTGCGATAAAGAAACAAGGGTGAAGATGCTACTTACTGGTTTGAAGATTCCTGATAAGATCGAGTTCTCGAGGATAGATTACTTGGACGTAAACATCGACTGGAATCGGAGAGTTGAAAGTGACCGGTGATGAAACGACGGTTCCAATTGCTGCCAAAATGCTTTTGTAGAGAGGTTTTTGCTCCAAATGCTCAAGAGATGATTTGTGCGTAAAGTAGAAAGAAAGAGATTATGGGTTTAAGTAGGAGGAGGTGTGACGTTTGGACAGAATCGTTTCGAATTCAACGATTGAGATCCTTGCGCAAATCTCGAGAACAGACAGCTGTCAATCATAAAGGGACACGACTTCCCAGGAGACGTCTCGACCTTGTCCATCGCCCTTCTTATCCGAATGAGACGGCTGAGGGTTATATTCCGAAGATGGGCTTTGGCTTTGGCCTTCGTCCTGAGGATCCCTCCGAACGAAGCCCAGGGACATGTTGGAGGCCCACTTCTTTAACGAACTGGATCGAAGGCCCAACACCCCGAACCCGAATGAAAGCCCACATTCGTCTGATCCATCTAGAGACAACGGTCGTATGGTTGCACTTCCCATAGAACGTGGAACGTGACTATGCACGTGGCCCATCCTTCGGTAACTGCCGAAACAAAGGGAATAAGGTTAATTCAGGTTTGAGTTATCATTTCAATCACAATTTACACACAAAACACAACATTCTACGTTCCATCTTACTCCATTAAAAACCAGTTAACTTATTCTCACGCCGGAGGTGAATCGGAGGGCCAAACCCTCGCATTCTTCTCATTCGCAGGTCCGACCGAAGCAAGGCTTGGCAGAATTCTGGTTGTAACAGCAACTTTGTTCTTGCATGACCTATTTAGCTTGATCTTTTAACCATTTTATTCTTTAAAAAAAAATTTAAGAAAAATAAGTGTTTAGACATTACAGGTATAAACTGGGAAGAAGATTCGTAGTTGTATTAATACTGACTGTAACCAAAAATAGTACAGAAAATACAGCTCGATCCTTACTTTTTTGGGGCCTTAGGCAAAAAAATTAGATGGGGCCCTTCTCAAAAAAGAAAATATTATGAAAATTCAAAATCACTAAAATTTTATTAATAAAATTACAATATCCAAGCATATTACATAATAATTCATATAAAATGATTTCTACGAGCTTTCCGTGATGCAAAATCATTGATAATAACATCATAATCAATATTTTCCAAGAGTTCCTTCTCGATTGATAAAATTGCAAGACCATTCAGTCGTTCTTGTAACATTGATGACCTCAAGTAGGATTTTATCAGCTTTAACTTCGAAAAGCTTCTTTCCGCTGATGTCACGGTCACCGGAACTGTTAAGAAGATTTAATGATAGCAACGGTTTAATTTTTGGGAAGTATTGAGATTTAATGATGGGTGGAGAAAAGTTTAAGAAAAGTAGTTTGGCATGAGAGAAAGGGGGAGAAGATGAGGAGAGCCTGAAGAGTGCGAAGGGATTTTCATGGATTTAATTTTTTGGGCCTTTTCAATCTACTTTTTTTTAAATAACCTTTTCAATCTACTGACTTTAAAATAATATCTCTTAGCAAAAAAAAACCTATTATAATTACAAAACCTAAAAAAATTGGACCCTCTTTTAAATTTGTGTCATAGGCTATTGCCCCTCTAAACTACCCTAAGAACCGGGCCTGAGAAAATATTATTAGTATTGCATTTCAGTCTATGCAATTAAACTATTTATTGATTCAAAACAATTTCGTAAATCAAATTTAATTTACCGAGTAAATTTTCGAAGTGACAGAGCGGAGACGATGAAATGGAACATAGTTGAAATAGAAAAGCCCAATAATTAGGTTCAACAAAAAAAGGAATGAAGCAGGCCCAAATGTAAGTTGGATGGAATAAGATAGTCCAGACTGGACTGATAAATACGAATGTCTCAAGCATCAAAATAAACTACTCCCTCAGTGTTTACTCCAGACTTTATTTTTAAATTCGTTTTTGAATAAAAATATGAACATTCTACTTTTATTTAAAATCATAAAATTATATAAATAAGTTACGAACTGTTCTCATTTGTTTATCTAAAAATCTAACCGTTATTATTGAGTGTACCAAATAAACTGACAAAACTACAAATAAATATATTCTAGTTTGCTTATAAAAATATAGTATAGTATAGAGTATAATATAGTATAGTATAGTATAGTATAGATACATGGGATTAGATAAATTTTTGCACGGTTTTGAAGTGTGATTTTTATTTATAAATCAATCAAGTTTAAAACCCTGAATTAAACTTGAAATCCAGTTGTGTGCTCGTATTAATTTTTTGACCAGTCTTTTGAATGATTTTGTGAACATTTTCGATTAGCAGGTTCACATGATTTCTTTTTTTTTTTTTTGATTATAGGTGCAGAAATAAAATTATGTTTGTATAAAGTATCTAGACTTGCACCGATTGATTTTACTTGCATACTTTTATTAACTTTCTTAAATTTCTGACCAATTGAAAAGAAGATGCACATCTACAGTAAACCTCGTTAAAATAATATTGGATATCAAGATAAATTAATATTTTTAATGTAAATTTTTTATCCCAACATAATAGTATTAGTAACATAATAGTATTAGTGATAGTACAAATTTGATCTCGATTAATAATCTGGATAAATTAATAAAATTTGTTGGTCCCAACAATATTAATTTATAGAGATTTTATAGCATATAATTCTGAATAATATAGAAAGGCAATTCATGAGAAGTGTCGAAATGGCAATGGAAAAACATGTTGCTGAAATTTAAAAAATATATATTTGAACTTTTATTGATTTTTTGAGATCATCCGAAGTTTAAATGGTAAATTCCAACAAATTTTTATGAACAAAACATGACTCCGAATTAAAAAAAAATCCGTAAATTATCTAGTTAAGTTAAACTGGGACTTTGGCCTAAATTAACCCCTCTCTGGTTCGGCGGCTGCAAAGTACAACTTTCTAACAAAAATGTATTGCATAGTATTCTAAAAATCGGTCTAGACGGTCAATTAATCGACATCTAAGTGCTAGGCGGCCTCCAAACGCCTAAAATCGGCAAAAATCGATCATTAGACATTTTTGAATAAAGACCCTCAATATCACAATTTTAAAGTAATTGATCCAAAATATCACAACTCAAAATATTGGCCCCAAATACCACTTCAAAACAAAGTATCGTGTAGCGTTTTAAGGTTTTTTTTTAATTATTATTAGAAACGCTATTGCGTTTAGCGTTCTTGCTGTTTTATTATATTTTTTTTAAGAAAAAAAGGTCTAAAATGCAAGATAGATTAGCGTCTCCTGCAAAACAATTTATTAAATAGCGTCTCCTGTAAAATAAGTTATTAAAGTGCATTTCTTTCCTTTTGATGAATGGCGTTGGAGACTGGTGGAATGGAGACTGGCGATTGTCTGGGGTAACGCCACATTATGTGGCGTTGGGGTGATTTTGTTTTATTTTTATTTTTAAATATATATTTATAAATAATATTAAAAAATTATAAACAGGTCAATTAAAATTATATTTTTTTTTGATTTTCTAAATTGGATTCATTTTTTTATTAAAATTTTTAAATTAAAAAAAATACAATTTTAATTAAATTTAGGGGTTCATCAATAACTTTAAGGGTTCAACATTTCCATTTTGGGTTTTAGAAATATTTAGAACGACGAATAAAATGTATACGAACTTAGGATTTAGGGTTTGGGGTTTAGGGTTGTAAAATTTTTAAACGCGTTAGCGTTTAAAAATCAGGACGCCGGATTCAAATTTTTAAATATTCAAAATACGATTTTAATTAAATAAAGGGATTCAACAATTAATTTTAGGAGTTCAATATTTGCATTTTGGGTTTTAGAAATATTCAGAACAACGAATAAATCGTATATATTTAGGAGAACAAAAAAAAACCGCCACATGAAGTGGTGTTTTATACTTTAACTCAACTTAGTTTAGCGTTTTAGAAGTACTCACATACTCAACTTAAATTAGCGTCGTGAAAAAAAAAAAAAAACATGAAACGCCACATAAAGTGGCGTTTACTTTCAAAAACAAACTCTCATCTTGCGTTTTCAAACAAGAAATAAGACAAAAAAAAAAAAAATTCTCTTCTAACGCTAAACGAAACACAATTTAATACAATGTCTTGGAGTGATATTTGGGGCCAAATTTTTGAGATGTGATATTTGAGATTATTTCCTTTCAGATTGTGATAGATAGGGACAACACCCAACATTTTTTTGATTAGGCGGCGCCTAGGCGGGATTAGGCGAAATTAGGCGGGATTAATCGATTTGGCGGCGATTAATCGGATTTAATCGAGATTAATCGGTCAAATTTAAAAAAACGGTCAAATTAAGTATAAAACTTTAAAAATAATATTTTTTTTATAAAATATATATATATTTTTTAATAAAAAAATATAATTTACACATGAAAGGGTAAATTTACTCTTCATATTTAATAATAAAATGAAGATATTTATATTTTCACTTGTACAAAATATATTTTTAAATACTAAAATTAAATTATATAAAAAATAACATTTTAACATATCCGATTATTGTTCCGATTAATCGCCGCCTAGCCGATTAATCGCTATAAGATAAGCTCACCACCTAGACCCGCCTAGCAATTTTTACAACATTGGTATTGCAACAACTTTGTCCACAAGAGCGGAAAGTCGAAACACATTCGCAACGCAAACCATATTGCAACAAAAAGCTGAGTAAAAATTTGACCAAATTAATGCTAGAGGGAAATATGACGAGAACAAGAAATTATACAAGGAAATCAGAAGCATGAAAGAATTTTTACTCCCCACAGATATAACAATTTATCATGCTTTCCACAAACTTACAGCAGTACCATTGACGGACAACATATTGGTATGCCGTCAAGCAACACAACACAGTTCGTTATCTCCAGTTATATGGTAAGTACAATAAAGTACATAGAGATCAAGTCCAAATCTTTTAAAGAGGTGCAATGGCTTTTTAGTCAGCCTTTTGTCTTTCTTTCCCGAATAGACGATAAAATACTGCTAGAAGCCACTGCCAAAATAGGATCAGCCGATTTGTGTTCTTCGGTTTAGGCTGTGGAGGTGGTCCAAACAATCCTTTGTAAAGCTCCTTTTGCTTACTATACACAGCCTTGTCATGCTCAGCAAGCAGTCTTAACTCCTTTGCAATTGCTTTGTCACCAGGGGCAAATTTTCCTGCCTTGAGGAAGTCTTCTCGAGCAGCGTCAGTTTGTCCAAGTTCTGCTTTAGCCTTTCCTCTCCTAAAGAGTGCTTT
Organism: Kitagawia praeruptora; assembly: GCA_037693485.1. Taxonomy (NCBI): domain Eukaryota; kingdom Viridiplantae; phylum Streptophyta; class Magnoliopsida; order Apiales; family Apiaceae; genus Kitagawia; species Kitagawia praeruptora. Next base: position 134,682,328 of record CM075351.1, on the reverse strand, counting down.
CACATTCTTTTCGTCCTCGGCCAACACCTACAACATGCCACCACAATGGAAGAAGTTAATGGGCCCGTCAGTTGGATCTGCAATTTTTCTGTCAAAAAGTAAATGCATGTCCACATGATTGCATGTGCACACAATTACAGGGTAACAGGCATTAGAGAGATTGATATACAATGGTGTGCACGATGTTTTACAAAGTATAATATTATTTAAAGTGAACAATTTTGAAACCTTTATGTTCTTCGAGATCAAAGCCAAGTAGCAGACAGGTTTAACTTTCAAAATGTCTAAATTAACAAAATCAATATCTTTTCCGAAGCCCAAGACCAAATTGCAAGAAAGAGGTTACATATTTGAATCTCCCAATCATGTTGAAAAATACTTCATAACATTAATTTGAATAGCAATGAGATATAATAATAATAATAATAATAATAATAATGGACATGATGCAATGAAACTTCATACGTACAATGCTGCAATGCCCAATAGCTTCTTCGTAACGCTTCAGCTTTATCATGCATGCTGCCATGTTTAGGTGGCACGGGTTTTTCACTGCCATAGCCATGTCCTGGTACTTCCCAAACAACTGGAACATAAAGTCATCTCCCATATATGCTATGGCCTTGAGTCCCATAAGAAAAATAAAACGATACTCTGTTAGAAAGGCTTCTTAAATACATCCTTCAATTGAAATTTACAAAGATTAACAGGGTAGTGACCATTTCATATTGTTGGATAGCCTCCTCCAGTTTTTCCTCTTTAAATAAAGCATTTCCATCCATTTTTCTTCGATCTGCAGAACTAATTCGCTCTTCCACTGTCATGTCACTACGAGCCTTTCCCTATCAACATTAAGTTTTATAACACCGAAACATGATAAAATCCGATCAAGATATTGGTAAATAAATACAGTAATGAAACTCACTTCTTTGACTTCATCAAATCCAATTAGCTCAACTTCATATATGATATCGGCCATAGGAGGAACATTCGGGAAGGAGAAATTTCCTTCTTTTCCATAACCTAATTCCCAACCCACATGTAAAATAGCACGTTCGCCAGATTTCATGTTGGACACACCAATTGCCAATCCTGTCATTTCTTTCTTTTCTATTGCAAAACGATAAAGTTTATTTTAGAATTTCAACTAATATCTATTTCAAATGATGCTAACTTAACAAAAATTATGCATTGTGCCACAGAACATGCAAAGCAGTGCTTAAATAAACTCCAATTTTGGGACTCATGATGATCACGAGGTTCCGTAAGCTTGTATAATAGCATAAAACAAAATCCAAATGTATATGGGATAGAAAAAAATTTGCGTGGTACCTTTGCCTAAGATCAGCTCAAGTAATTGTTGTTCGTGCCATGTGTCTTCAAACTTGTGCTGGGTGCTTTCAGTCCAGGCTCTATAGTGCACTGCAACAACAATACAATTGATTGAGCTAAGATGAAACTTAAATGATCTTCTGCTGGCATGTAATCAAAGTAATGACTTGGCAAAAAAACAAAAAAGAAGTAGTTAATATATGTGAATATTAGCACTTAACTTACAATCTTGATGTTAGAAATTAGAATTATAACCTGTTAAACTTGTGTGCATGTCGTCTATCCCCACATTAAGAGATTGTGCAAAACTTAATATAGGTATTCACCAATTTACTGGTAGAGTAATTAGAAAGAGATCATAAGCGGAACTTCTAGTTCTTTCCATGTTAAGCCACACAGATCCCATCGAAAATTCATTACTACAGTTTCATTTCAAAAGTTAAAAATGTAAATTTCGCCGTGCATGTGTAACAGTCTACCAAGTGCAAAAAGGAAACTACTAAAATGGATATTTAACTTTTATGCAAGCATTACTGTAAAGAGGGGGGGGGGGGGGGGGGGGGTTCATCATACTCTTCTAGGAAGTAGTAGCAATTACCAAAAAAAAAAGCAGAAGAGATAGAAAGTAGCATAACTTTTGGTCCAATACAGAGAGCTGACTAGCTGAGGGTATTGCTATGGTTGCTCCAGAATCAGAGATGTTTTCTTATCACTCACTTGTCTTTTGACTTTTGAGTTTGATTTGAAAAAACAAACAATAAAAATTGCAAAACTGATATTACTCCATTTTAAAAGGACTGGATGTTAAAGATTTAGTAGCTACAGTTCACCCCCATTGTCTTCTTCCATTGTGTCCCCTCATAATTGTCCTACATAGTATGTACTTCAAATATATTGATTTCCGAACAGTAATAGAGCAATGCAAATTCACTATATCTCCTGTAAGTTCTTATCATGCTATAAGTAGAAGATAGGCTTACCAAAGCATGTCGAATATTTTGATGGCTTCTGACCATGGCCTTCCTTAATAACCTGCTTAGTGACTTTCTCATGGAGGACTTCCACTTGGGAATCAACTTTTGGAGGGCTGCTGCCATCTTGTGGAGGTTCTCCATGCACAAAAGAAGCCCCTTCAGTTACGATTTCAGGTTCATCATCTTTCCCTGGAATATTATAATCAGCAAAAAAGTCTTTCGCCAAAACTGACAAGTAGTAATTGATGATTCAGATATAATTAAAAACAAAATTAATGATTAAAATCAATATTTCTTTCACTAAAACTTACAAGTTGTGATGTTTCAGAAATAATCTAACATACAGAGTTTCTAAATTCAATATCCTTCTTTTCAAATTAGATCATAATAATATTCACCACATCAATTTTAGGTCATCCTAGCAAGAAAACAGGAAATGTATTAACAGTTGTTGAGGCATATCTCTAAGGTTAGTAGTGAAAGAAGAATGTGCCTAGCTAGAGTGCCTACTAGGTACTACTGCAATACCAAACCCCATAATTGTCATTCGAATACAGTATATACAAAATTTACTCATGTGACAACTGACAAGTCAAGGCCCCAGAATAGTGACACAGTAAATACTGCAATTGATGAAGCTCATTTAATCTGCAACGTCGAAAAAAATGGAACTGTAATGCAGGGATCTTGGACAGAGAGGGCTGAGATTCCAGTAAATTAAATGGCCCAAAGGTGAAAGAATTTTCGCATGCCCCGGCTAATAGATTACCATGAGCCGCACTTAGCATTCAAGTTAACTAAATCAAAGAAACTTGTCTAAAACGACCTACAGACGGTAGGGGTCAACTTAATGATGTGAAATCGATCCACTAAACAGGAGGTTGTGCATTATCTCACCATGTTATTCTACTTGCAAAAGACTCCATATAGCTTACTGTGGGATCATACAAAAATGTATGTGCACAGATTCGTAAATCACAATTGAGCTTACACACCGTTTTTTAATGTCTGCATACGAATCAATTACCACAAGATGGGAAAACAACACATAAATAATCAGCATACTAAAAATCAAATCTTTACACATATATCACCAAAAATGTAGGAGTACCCAAAATAATCACCTCATGAACAGTCATTGCTCTTTAAAACATGAATGTTTAGTTACTTTTTCTAAATATTAGCATTCTAAAAGTGCATTCTTTCAAAGCTGAGTTAATCACAAGTAGAAAGGGTGCTAAAATAACACACTACAATCACTAAATTCAAAATAAAAATTCAAAAATTTAAGCAATAAAACAAAAAGGGTACCAGCTGATTGATCTTGATTTTGCTCTTGCACATCCTCCATTTTGCAAATCTGTACAAAAACCCCATTTCAATTAAGCTCAGAAACTCAACTTTAATCTAAAATTAATAAAGAAAAAAGTATAAAAAAGATGAAATTAAAGTTGAATTCTTACAAATAAATAAAAAATTGAATCAAAGGGTTGGATCTTGAAAGAAAGCAAAAGGGGTTTTGTAATAACCAAAGAAGATTCTAGACGGACCGGCCTAAGGAGGGGTAGATGAAATTGGACTATGTGCGTCTATAATTTTATATTATACTCCCTCTATTTTTTTCAATTCTTTACGTTTGTTTTTTGCACGGAAACCAAGATAGTGGATGTAATATTGTTAAAATAAATGAAGTAATGGATGTAATAGTAATTTTATTGTTAAAATAAGTGAAGTAGTGGGTGTAATAGTGTAAAGGGTTGAAAAGGTGGAGTGAAGTAGTGGATGTAATAATGTATTTTATTGTTAAAAGTTACTATTTTTAATAATGTAAAAAAATGGAATGTACGACCCAAAATAAAAAGTGTAAAGAAATGAAATGGACGAAGGGAGTATACATATACAGATTGTCTGACTATGTAGTGTAAATCATCACCGGAGTTTAGGTGGTGCTTTAAGATTGTATCAATCTATGTTTTTAATTTTCTAGAATTTTAGAATTTTATATACTAATAAATGTAAAAATATCATTTAACATATTAGAAGTATAATAGGTGTTCGAATTTATACAGGAGAAGAGTTTGAATTTATAGGGAAGACATATGATTAGAAGTTCAATTGGAAGTAGAATAAGTATTTATATCGCATATGATTAAAACTTCTATTTAAAGCAGAATATGAGTTCGAATTTATAGAGAATAAGAGATCGAATTTATTGGAAAAAACATATAAATAAAAGTTCTATTAGAAGTAAAATAGGTAAAAGTTCTATTAGGAGTTCTATTAGAGCTCGAAACGTGTTTAACGGGAAGACGAATCACTATAAAGATTGTATTAGCTATTAAAATATCATATATAAAATATCATATATATTGGTGTTATAAATTTTATTTTATTTTAATTAGGATTTGGGAAAAGGCCAACAATACCTTTTTTTTTAATCCACCGACAAGAATGCCAGGCGCGCTGACATATGGCCAAAAGTACCGACCTGTTACGCATTTTGAGAATGCGTAACAGGTAATAATTTTTTTTTTTTTTAAAATAACTTATAACGCATTTGGAAGGAGGGTAATACCATTTTATTACGCATGTACGGAATGGGTGAAAGATATTACGCATTTGTCAAACAGGTATTGAATAGTTTTTTTTGTTTATATTATGCATTTCATACATGCGTAACAATTTTTTTTTGTATTACGCATCTGCTACATGCATAATAGGCAACATATTTTGTTTTTTTGTATTACGCATTTGGTAAATGCGTAATGCACTGGTAGTTTTGGCCACCCTTCCCGAAAATCGTTATTTTGGTAAAAAAAAAGTTTAAAATTTGTGGTAGAAATGTCATTTTTTCTTAGGATTTGATTCTTATGGATAAACAATATCATACAAGTGATATATGTAAAAGTTAGGTTTTTAATTTTAACGAGAGAGCGGATCAATAGTAATAACCGTGTTTAACGAGAAAGCGGTTCATTAGAGAAGACCGTACAAAAATGTTTGAATATATAAGGAATACATATAATAAAATATTTTATTTGAAGTAGAATACGAGGACGGTGGAGACATTTTATACAATTTTTTAAAACTATATTTTTTTTTCTTAGAAATCCTTTATTTTAACATTTTTATACAAGGTAATTATACTTGCACTAGAAAAATATATCCATAAATTTAATATTATTCTCGTAATGAAATGTCTTCGTATTAAATTTTTTTTTTGATATGTTAACATAACAGAAAGACATTCTCATGCGGAAGCTGTAAGTTTAAAGAATATAAAAATTGGAATTTACTCTCTTTATATAATAGAGTTAGAATTTCAATTCCAAACAAGAGCGGCTCGGAACGAATTTAACGGGATGATGGCTGACTAGAAAAGATTATATTAGCTATTACAATTTGATACTGATTTCATATTTTTTTTTAATTTTACGGTTCGATTTTATGTATAAAAATTATTATATAAGTCTTCATAATATATGTTAAAGTTGGGATTTCGGTTTTAACGAGAGAGCGGCTCAATCGAAAGATCATGTTTAACAAGAAATCGATTTATTAGACAAAATTGTTTAATTATTAAAATTTAATATTAATATTATAATATAACGTAAATGTATTGAATATTTTTGAAAATATTGTAATGCCACCGCGAAGCGCGGCTTTATCAACTTATATATATATAAAGGAGGATACGCGGGAATTTAGGTGTCGTCTCAATCTATTTTTCTAATTTTCTAGAATTTTAGAATTTTAAACACTTAAAAATATAAAAATATCATTTAACATATTAGAAATAGAATAGGTGTTCGAATTTATAGAGGAGAAGAGTTCGAATTTATAGGAAGACATATGATTAGAAGTTTTATTGGAAGTAGAATAAGTATTTATAAATCATATGATTAAAAGTTCTATTGAAAGTAGAATATGAGTTCGAATTTATAGAGATAAGAGTTCAAATTTATAGAAAAAACATATAAATAAAAGTTTCTATTGGAAGTAGAATAAGTATTTATAAAGCATAAGATTAAAAGTTCTATTGAAAGTAGAATAGGAGTTCGAATTTATAGAGAATAAGAGTTCGAATTTATAGAAAAACATATAAATAAAAGTTCTATTAGAAGTAGAATAGGTGTTTGAATATATAGAGCATCCATATAACTAAATATTTTATAGAAAGTACGATCTTCTTAAATTATATATTTTTTATATAAGTTAATTAAACTTCTATTAGGAAAATTTATTCATAAATCCAATACTATTATCATAAAAAAGTCATGTATTTAAAAAGAAAAGAATTGATGTGTTAACTTTATAAAAGAACGTTCTCATGCAGAAATTCTAAATAAAAATAGGAGTATCTATAATATAAAGAGAAAATAAGATGTGTTTTCATTTTCTAAAACTGTAAAAAAAATTAGAAAGTCTAGATAATGTATAAATTGGAATTCACTCTATTTTTTAGGTTTTAATTTTAAGGAAAGAAGTTGTTGTGTAAGATAAGTATCATTAATAATATGTAATGAATTTGAAATTTCGACCCAAACGAGAGCGACTCGAAACGTGTTTAACGGGAAGACGGCTCACTATAAAAGATTGTATTAGCTATTAAAATATCATTATGATGTTATAAATTTTATTTTATTTTTAGGATTTGATTTTTATGGATAAACATTATCGTACAAGTGATATATGTAAAAGTTAGGTTTTTCGTCTTAACAAGGGAACGGATAAATAATAATAACCGTGTTTAACGAGAAAGCGATTCATTAGAGAAGACCGTATAAATATGTTTGAATATATAAGGAATACATAAAATAAAATGTTTTATTAGAAGTAGAATATGATGAGGGTGGAGACGTCTTACACGATTTTTAAAACTATATATCTTTTTTATTAGAAATCCTTTATTTTATCTTTTTTATACAAGTTCTTTTATACAAGTTAATTATACTTGCATTAGAAAAATATATCCATAAATTTAATATTATTCTCGTAACGAAAAGTCTTCATATTTAATTTTTTTTATATGTTAACATAATAGAAAGACATTCCCATGCGAAAGTTGTAAATAATTACATGAATATCTATAATATACAGAAAATATAAGATGTATTTTCATTTTTAAAACTCTATAAATATTAGAAAGTTTAAAGAATATAAAAATTGAATTTACTTTCTTTATATAATTAGTTAGAAATTTGGTTCCAAATAAGAGCGACTCGAAAAGTATTTAACGGGAAAACGGCTCACTAGAAAAGATTGTATTAGCTATTAGAATTTGATATTGATATAATAATTTTTTTTATTTTTATTGGTCGATTTTATGGATAAAAAATATTATATAAGTCTTTATAATATATGTTAAAGTTGAGATTTTGATTTTAACGAGATAGCGGCTCAATCGAAAGAATCATGTTTGACAAGAAATCGATTCATTAAAGGATATTTAATTATTAAAATTTAATATTAATATTATAATATAACGTAAAAGTATTAATTTTAAAAAAAAATATTATAACGCCGCCGCAAAGCGCGGCTTTATCGACTAGTTATAATCAATATATATATATATATATATATATATATATATATATATATATATATATATATATATATATATATATATCACTTAGGTGGCGTTTTAAGATCGCTTCAATATAATTTTCTAATTTATAATTTTTTAGAATTTTAAAATTTTAAATACTAGAAAATAAGAAATATCTTTTATGAAGTAGAAAGAATAGTTTATTAGAAGTAGAAGTATAATAGGTTATTAGAAGTTGAATAGGTGTCCGAATTTATAGATGAGAAGAGTTTGAATTTATAAGGAAGATATATAATTATTAGAAGTTCTATTGAAAGTAAAATAGGTTTAATTATAAGTCATATGATTAAAAGTTTTATTAGAATTAGAATAGAAGTTTGAATAAATACTAATAAATATAAAGATATTTTTTAACATATTAGAAGTAGAATAGGTGTTCGAATTTATAGATGAGAAGAGTTCGAATTTATAAGGAAGACATATAATTAGAAGATTTATTGGAAGTAGAATATGTATTTATAAGGCATATGATTAAAAATTCTATTGGAAGTAGAATAAGAGTTCGAATTTATAGAAAGAACATATAATTATAAGTTCTATTGAAAATAGAATAAGTGTTTGAATATATGGAGGAGACATATAATTAAAAATTTTATTGTAAGTAGAATAAAAGGACGGTGGTGACATCTTTTACGATTGATATGGGCTAAAAGTAAGCCCTAAAAACACATTTAATGTGGCATTAGTTAGACCTAAAATGGTCCAAATGTGGGGCCCACCAGATGGGCCCAAACCCTATTTATAATACTAATTTCGTAATTAATATTAAGGTTAATAACGAGCTCAGCAATAAGAGTCAGATAAGGATATTACTCCTACCAAACTTATCCTCCAAGGCACAGAATTCGATATGGGAACTTACTCCTAAGGAGTCTAGAACTTTCCTCAAGGCGGTGACTTGCCCACCAAGTCACCTGATTCTACTACGATTCTAGGGCTTCTCAGCCTATATAAAGGGTCAGACCCCTCATCCTAGAACTACGTCTTGGCTTTATTCTCAATACGAGATACGTAGGTATTCTGTGAGGACCGATCAGTCTCGATACACGGAAACAGCCATTAAAGCTTGAGGCTCAACCACTCTTAGCATTAAATACACACAAACCCTAGCCGCAATTCGATAACCTAGTTTTTATTCCACAACATTTGGCGCCGTCTGTGGGAAGAAGACATCAACCATGGTTCAAACACGAAGAACAACACCAATCACTACAGAGCCAATCACTACTGAGGCTCTGCCCCTAAGCTCTGCCCCGCCTGTCACTGAGCAGGTACCCCCAGCCATAGGGGCGATTACTCAAACTCAGGTTTCTCAACCTCCAGGGACGAATCCCCATGCCGAGAGGACTTTACCTATGGTCATCCACCCGGGAACCAGCTCCCTTCAGACGCTGGTTTCTCCTTTAGCAGATCTCAGTCGCCCGCCACCAGGAGTACAGATCCATACCACGGATCTCCCCAGAAATACTAACCCGATGTATGGTCTGCCTAATTACCCTCCTGGACCCAGTGGTCATGCCTTGCAAATCAGAGATCGAGAGTATCTTGACTACTCTGGCCCCTATACTGACGATTCATCGACTGATGACAGCTGCTGAAAGAATCAAGGCTCATGAGGCCGAGATTTTAAGGATAAAGGAAGATATTGCCAGAGAACAAGCTAGGTTGAATCAAACCCAGCCTCCTCCAACCTCAGGACCGATTCCCTTTATAGATCTAGAGGGGTCTTCAAGGAGACAGAGAAGGGCTGATGCCCCAACTGGAAGAACAACGAGGGTGGAAACCCCCAGGAGCAACCCTAAGGATCTGATGCCACTTGGAGATCCTGATGATCCCACGCCCCCGTTTACTGAGGAGGTGATGAATGCACGCATCTCAAAGAAGTTCAAGATGCCGACAATTAAGGCTTATGATGGAACAGGTGATCCTGCGAACCACGTCAGGACGTTTTCAAACGCGCTGTTGCTACAGCCCGCAAGTGATGCCTTAAAGTGTAGGGCGTTCCCTCAAACCCTGTCGGGTATGGCTCAGAGATGGTACAGCTGGTTGCCTGCAAACTCAATTGGCTCTTTCAAGGAGCTAAGTGCTGCCTTTGTTAGCCAGTTTATCAGCGGAAAAGTGCATGAGAAAAGCTCTGCGTCTCTTATGTATATGGTACAAGGGAAGAATGAGAATCTGAGAGACTACCTTAAGAGGTTCACTAAGGAGACTTTGAACATCACTGATTTGAAGAATAAGGTGGCGATGGTAGCCTTGGAGCATGGCACCACCGACCTATATTTTAAAAGGTCATTGGCAAAGCATCCTCCCGAGAATATGGCTGAGCTCCAACGAAGGGCTGATAAGTACATCAAGGCTGAGGACAGCACGAAGAAGGAGGTCACAGTAGGCAATGGTCGGGGTAACAATGATACGAAGAAGCAAAAGCAAGAGCAGGAGTACGATGCTAGGGACAAGTATCCCCGAACTAGCAAAGACTCTGATTCGCCACCAAAAAAGAGTCTGGGACCAAGGTTTTCTGACTATGCAAGGTTGAATGCTCCTAGGAGTCAAATCCTGTTAGAGATCGAGAAGGATAAGGACTTCCGATGGCCGAAGCCACTCAGGGTAGACCCCGCAAAGAGAAACAAGGATCAATATTGTCGATTCCACCGAGATGTGGGGCATGACACAGATGATTGTAGGCAGCTAAAGGATGAGATTGAATTCCTGATCCACAAAGGAAAGCTAAATAATTTCACCAAGGGTGAAGATCGTGGAACCCAAAGAAGGGATTACGACAGGAGAGATGATGACAGAAGGGATAATAATCGTGATCGTAACACACAGCCCCGAGGGCCAGTTATTAATATGATCTGGGGAGGCCCGACAACGGCTGGTACAACTCGAAACTCTCGAAAGGCATATGCCAGAGAGGTGATGCACATCGTGGGAGAGGCCCCGAAGCGTGCAAGAACTGAAATTGCAATCGGTTTTGATGATTCTGATCTTGAAGGGGTGAAGTTTCCCCATGACGACCCGTTGGTCATAACCCCTGTGATTGGGAACTCGGAAGTGAAGCGGGTCTTGATAGACAATGGAGCTTCAGTTGATATTCTGTTTCATGACGCATTCGTAAAGATGGGATACAATGATCCTCAGCTAACCTCAACGAACATGCCGATATACGGATTTAATGGAGTTGAGTCCAAGGTAGAAGGGACTATTCAGTTGCCCATGACTATCGGGCAAGAACCTAAAGAAGCTACTCAGATGTTAAATTTTCTGGTAATTAATGCAGCCTCAACTTATAACGCAATCCTGGGAAAGACTGGACTTCATGCGTTCAAGGCTGTTGCCTCCACTTATCACATGAAGATTAAGTTTCCAACCCGGAATGGTGTCGGAGAACAAAAAGGCGATCAGAAGATGGCAAGAAGTTGTTATGTATCCGCTTTAAGAGCTGATGGAGTCGGGGGGCAGGTACTCCTGATTTAAGACATGGATGTCCGAAGTGATAATGAACACCGAGGGAAGCCAGCAGAGGATTTAGTCCCCATCCCTCTAGAGCTGGGCGACCCTGAGAAGGTTACATATATAGGAGCATCTCTGAAGGAACCCCTGAAGGGCGAGTTGACAACGTTCTTGTAGGAGAATAGCGATGTGTTTGCCTGGACAACAGTGGACATGCCAGGGATTGACCCCCAGCTTATAACTCATAGGTTGAACGTTGATCCTGAACAGAAGAAGATAAAGCAGAAGAAGAGAAATTTTGTTCCTGAGAGGTAGGAGGCCATTAAGCAAGAAGTTGACAAGCTGTTGGAAGCGGGGTTTATCGAAGAAATTCAGTTTCCCGAATGGTTAGCTAACCCTGTGATGGTCAAGAAGGCAAATGGGAAGTGGAGGATGTGTATAGATTTCACTGATTTGAATGATGCATGTCCAAAGGATTGTTTTCCCCTCCCAAGGATAGACATGTTAATAGATGCCACTGCTGGACATGAGATGTTGAGTTTCATGGATGGGTTCAGCGGTTACAATCAGATTAAGATGCACAAGGATGACATCCCTAAGGTATCTTTCATAACTGACTTTGGTGTTTTTTGTTATCTCGTTATGGCTTTTGGCCTAAAGAATGCAGGAGCCACTTACCAACGATTGGTGAATAAGATATTTGCCCATTTGGTTGGAAAAACCATGGAGGTCTATGTTGATGATATGTTAGTCAAGAGCCTTTCCAAGGCAGATCACATTAAGCACCTCAGAGAGGCATTCGAAGTGTTGAGGCACCACAAGATGATGTTGAATCCAGCCAAGTGTGCTTTTGGTGTTGGATCAGGAAAGTTTTTGGGATTGATGGTTTCGAAGAGAGGCATAGAGGCCAACCCTGATAAGATCAAGGTAATCTTGGACATGGAACCACCCCGCTCTATACGAGATGTACAGAAGCTAACTGGTCGAGTTGCGGCCCTAGGGAGATTCTTCTCCAAGTCTGGTGATAAGTGCTTGCCTTTCTTTCAGGCCTTGAAGAAAGTGAAAAATTTTGAGTGGACTGCAGAAAGCCAAGAGGCCTTTGAGCAGCTGAAGAGATACATGGCTGAAGCCCCGTTATTGGCCAAACCAAGTCCTGGGGAGACTCTCTACCTATACCTGGCGGTATCTGAACAAGCATTGAGTGCTGTTCTCATTCGAGAAGAGAACAAGGTTCAGAAGCCTATCTATTATGTGAGCAAGGTTTTGCATGGGGTTGAGTTGAATTACTCAACCATAGAGAAGTTTGCATTGGCTTTGATAACGGCCTCGAGGAAGCTACGACCATACTTCCAGTCGCACAAAATTGAAGTCCTGACGGACCAGCAGTTAAGGAACATATTACATAGCCCAAAGGCCAGTGGAAGGCTAATCAAATGGGCCATAGAGCTTGGAGAGTTTGATATCAAGTATAAGCCTCAGACAGCCATCAAGGCTCAGGCATTGGCTGACTTCATGGTTGAATGCACCATTAACAACCAAGAAGTCGGGGGGCAGGAGATGATAACCACCCCTGAGAATGGAGATAAAGATGAAGAACTGGTAGCTGATCAGAAGGAATATTGGGTGCTCTATTTTGATGGAGCATCAAAAACAAAATCTAGTGGTGCAGGTTTGGTTTTGCAAAGCCCCGATGGGTTCACAGTTGAGTATGCTTTGAAGTTGGATTTTCCTACTACCAACAATGAAGCTGAGTATGAGGCATTGATAGCCGGATTAGGCTTGGCTAGAGTCATGAGGGTTAAGAACCTCAAAGTGTGTGGAGATTCAAGATTGGTAGTTTCGCAAGTGAATGGCGAATTTGAGGCCAAGGATGAGACTATGGCAAAATACCTGAGAGTCGTGAAAGCTGTTATGACTCAGTTTGAGGAATGCTATGTTGAGCACATTCCAAGAGAAGAGAATGTTAAGGTCGATGCCCTGTCCAAGTTCGCTTCTTCTGAGATAGAAAATTATGCAGGGAGTGTTTATTTCCAGGTCTTGAAGGCCCCGACCGTCAACTCGAAATTGGTGGCACCAATTGATGTAGGAAGCTGTTGGATGGACCCCATTAAAGCTTACCTTGAAACTGGCTTCCTACCTGACAATGCCTCGGAGGCACGGAAGCTGTCAGTAAGAGCATTAAGGTACACCTTGATTGAAGGCATTCTTTACAAAAGGTCTTTTGTCGTCCCTTACTTGAGGTGTTTAAGGCCTCAAGAGGCAAGGGAAGCTTTGGAGGAAGTTCATGAAGGTATCTGTGGGCAGCACCTGGGGGGTAGAGCCCTAGCCCACAAGATCACTCGTCTGGGATTCTATTGGCCAGAGATGTTGGCAGATGCGCAGAATTATGTCAAGAGGTGTGATTGATGTCAAAAGCACGCCCCCATTGTAAGGCAGCCGCCTGAGATGTTAACCTCAGTTAACTCTCCCATTCCATTTGCAATGTGGGGGATGGACATACTTGGTCCTTTCCCTATGGCGTCAGCACAAAGGAAGTTTTTAATAGTGGCCATCGACTACTTCACCAAGTGGATTGAGGATAAACCCCTAGCCAAGATAACCACCAGGCAAGTTGCCCAGTTCTTTTGGGAGAACATCATCTGCAGATATGGGATTCCCCGAATTTTTGTGACAGATAATGGGACGCAGTTCAACAATGAAGAGTTTAAGAAATACTGCGAAGAAAATGCTATTGAGCTTCGTTTTACTTCAGTAGCACATCCGCAAGCTAATGGACAGGCCGAGGTAGCCAATCGAATTATCTTTGATGGATTAAAGAAAAGAGTTGAACGTTCAAGGAACACTTGGGTGGATGAGTTATTGCCTATACTTTGGGCATATCGCACCACTTGTAAGGTAACAACTGGAGCAACCCCGTTTTTGCTGGCTTACGGAGCCGAGGCAGTTGTGCCCTTAGAGATCATGCATGCATCACCTCAAATTGAGGCATATGAACAAGAGACCAATGAAGAAGGCATGAGGCTCACCATTGATCTAATTGATGAAGTCAGGGACGAGGCAAACGCCAAGAATGTGGAACATCAGAAGAAGGCATCCTTCTACTACAACCATAGGGTTAAGGAGAGGTTCTTCCAGCAAGGTGACTTGGTTTTGAGAAAGATAGAGGCTTCTGGAGTTGGCCAAAAGGGAAAGCTAGCCCCTAACTGGGAAGGGTCGTATAGAGTCAGGAAGACACTAGGACGAGGATCATACAAGTTGGAGACGTTAGATGGGAATGAGGTGCCCCGAACTTGGCATGCAGTGAACCTCAAGATTTATTATGTGTAAGCCTTCCTAGTAAGGACTTGGCTTTTATCTATTTATTAGGAGAAGTAGAAATAAGGTTCCATGAAACCATTACAAAGCATGTTGCTCCCAGTAGAAGATAGAGTATTTATGTAAGGGTTGAACCCGTTTTAAGTTATTAATGCAAGTTGTTTTTCATTTCATGATTGTGTGATTTTATTTATGTGCCAAGCACCTGATGAGTGCAAGTCAAAGATGACCAAGTAACGAAAATAAAGAACACATAAGTGGAAATAAAACAAATGCATGAATAAACACCCCCGAGGGGCTAAAGTTAAGTTACATAACCGAAAAAAAGTTAAGTCCCAAAGGACCTTGATTGAAAGCAGAAAGGATAAAGCCACAAGTGGCTAAAGCGGATTCCTCCACCACCTCCTCGCCCTCCTCATCATCATCATCATCATCTTCTTCCTCTTCCTCCCCAGAGCTCTCCTCATCCTCATCTTCTTCGGCTTCTGTGTCCATTGGATGCGCCGTTCTTGTCTTCGCCACGTCCCCTTCCTCTTCTAAAGTCTCGGTCGAGGAGGCGACTCTGGCACGAAGTTGTTTGCCGGGAAAAGCTCGCCTCGCAGCTGCTTCCCTCTCTGACATGGCCTTCTTCCCAGCAGAACGGGAAAAGGTAGAAACAGAGCTAACGACATTGGCCGCCTTCCTCATACCAGAAGGACAGCGACAACCCCAGAGCCTGATGCATGATCCACATCTTGAATTCCGCTATCGATAGCCCAGGTAGGGCAAGGGAAGTCCGCTGGATTCACCACCGAAGGGTACTTGTTGCTCACAACGCCAATAGCTTTGTTCCACCCAACTGACATGTTAAAGGGCCGCACCTCATCATCGTGCTTGTCCATAAACTTCATAAAATCCTCCGACTGGTGATATGAATCAATTATCTTGTTAGCATCAGAAAGTTTCTTCCTGGCAAGCGAGCGAAGTTTCTTTTGATAAGATAAGCTGTTGGCCTCAGATCGGACAACTCTGGAGTTTAAATCTTGGAGTTGCTCCTTGAACTTTGCTTGCTCGTTCTTCAGTTCCACATTGTTGTCCCTATAGGCTCGGCCTTGACGAGTGGCAGATTGAAGATAAGCATTGGCCTGTAACAGAGAAGTTAGTAAAACATTCTCTTTTTTTTAAAAAAAGGTGCAGACAAGGAGATCGAGTGTAAAAGTTGGTACCTGGTACAGAGCTTGAGCACCAAGGCGCTCAGATTCATCAACCTTGTCCCCTGCAGTTACCGTTAGGAGATCAGGGGCAGTGATAGAGAGCCTGGACCAGGACAAAGCTAGATCTGTACTCCCTAGGATGGAGTCTTGCTCGTAAATACCCCAATCTAGGGTAAAAGGGACTCTCATACCCTCAACAGCGTTCCGGGACCTCTTTCCCCCTTGGGAACATCCCTCCAAGAATGAAGGAACCCTTCGGTCAGTAGGGTTCAGTTGCTCTGCCGCCTTCTTCACCATTCGTCTTGTAACTTGGGGCTGATTCTCGGGTCGACTATCCAGCTCCTCAGCAGCTGAAAGATGAAAAAAAAACATCGGAATAAGAACTAACATAGCTCATAATGGTAGAACGAAAGAAAAATTACCCTCTAAAGAAAGGAAGCTTAAGCCAGCTTCAATAAGTTTCTTTTCTGTCAGAATAGTTTTGTAGTGGGTGCGACCATCATCAGCAAGTAGCCTATCTCGGTCTGCCAACTCTTTGAGGTCAAGGTCACACACGAAGTGTGAACTATCCTCCACAAATCCGAATCTCTTAACAAAGAAGTAACCCCAGTCGCCACCTTCCCACTCCAAAACAATAAAGTCCCTCTCCCAGGAATGGTGAGAGCCAGGGAAGGAGAAAGAGTTTACTATATGTGGAAGCCCATTTCTAAGCTGAAAGCTAATCCACCCCGGCTTAGACTCAGGGGAGTTCTTTACTGCGAAGATGCTTCTAAACATGGTTGTACTCCAAGGGATTTCCAACTCGTGACATCTTAACAAGAAGATGATTAGGAACCTCCAGGAATTGGGGTATAGCTGGCAAGGATGGACTTGAAGTTCTGCTAAGAACCTGATGATAAATGTGTGAATAGGGAACCTAAGTCCCGCCTCCAATGCTCCTTTCATGACGCAAATCCTTTCGGGGTGCCAGTTGTAGGTTCTGTCTCCTGGATTTGGAAGGCATACTTTGATTGCGCTTGGAAAGCCGTAAGTGCTCCTGATCTTCTCAACTTCCTTCTTTCTTAATTTAGAAGGACTACTAAAAGCAACTAAGCTTGAGCTGTTGGGGAATGATTCTCCCATAGTGCTTAGTAAATCTAGCGTAGACTCAAACCGACGTTCAATATATCTAGGAGGCATGAGTTTTAGCTTACCTTTCATTGTTCGCGCCATGCTCCTTTTTCTGAAGGCCTCCTCCATGGAGAGTTGGGGGGCAGCAGCGTGCTTGTCAGCCATTTTGAATCTTGAATCTTGAAGCTCGAAACTTGAAGCTTGAACTTGGAAGCTTGAAAGCTAGAGAACTCAAGAGATTTAGAACTTAAGAAAGTTTGAGAAGTGAAGAAGTGAAGAGAAATGAAGGATGCTCCCCTCCTTTTATAGGAAAAAAGGTGACCTGTTATCTCAGGTTGAAATACAGATTGGTTCGCCTTAGCAGGTCAAGTATCGATTATATACGGAAAAGGGAAAAAATATCATTATAATTCGTGAAATTCTGGAAAAGAAGCGAAGAATTTAAGTGAATATCCGACAAAATATTCCACTAGAGCAGTCAGATGAACTTAGTTGATCGAGAGCACGCTTGAGAAAAGCTTAATTGGGAGATCAGTCCTAAACACTGGATTAGTGATGTGAATCAAGGTACTAAGTAAAACCTTAAATAGAGCAATGAATGGCCAACATTGATGTTAAGATCCCATATTGATGATCGATGTCGGTATGCAAAATAAAATCCAGGAGCCCTAGTCGATCGCAAAGCATCCGATCGGGCCGTACGAGATGTCCCAGCCGACCGGGTAACCGGCCGACCGCCCCCTCGTGCAAGCTTTGGCCGATTAATATCAGTCACCGATACGGGTTTTTGCTCCATCCAATCACCTTCCCGGCCGACTAGCCCCTTTTGAGAAGCCCCGGCAGACTGACATCGACCGTCGGTATGGGTTCGAAAAAAAAAAATATATATATATATATAATAACCGGCCGACTGGCGAACCGGCCGACCGGCCTTCCGTATGAGTATTGGACGACTGAAATCGATCCTCAAGCCGGGTTTTTTGATGCGTTTCAAAAAAAAAAACCGGCCGACGATCGAACCGGCAGACCGCCTCCCCACGAGCGCTTCGGCAGATTGCAATCGATCCTCGAGTCGGGTTTGCAAAATTTCGTTTTTATTTTTTCGATTTAGTAATTAAGAAAAGTGGAAACCAAGTTTAAATTAGTGCCGTTAAAGCACAAAGTAGTGCCGATTAGCACAAATTAGTGCCGTTAAAGCACAGATTAGTGCCGATAAGCACAGATTAGTGCCGATTAGCACTGTTTAGCGCCGATTAGTGCCGTTAGTGCCGTCTTATGCCGTTTGACACCGTTTAACATTGTTTAAACGATGTTTAAGGCTAATTAGCGCTGTGTAGTGCCGTTTAACACTGTTTAGTGTCGTTCAACACCGTCATAAATGCGTCG
This sequence comes from Kitagawia praeruptora, assembly GCA_037693485.1. Lineage (NCBI taxonomy): Eukaryota > Viridiplantae > Streptophyta > Magnoliopsida > Apiales > Apiaceae > Kitagawia > Kitagawia praeruptora. The sequence continues at coordinate 134,663,957 of CM075351.1, read as the reverse complement.
GTCGCTCCACGCTTTACATTAAGATGATATTGTTGAAAATACTCACGTAAGAGCAATGAACCCATACCCAAGTCTCGGATAAGGCCGTTATAACTTCAAGGAAAACCTGATCAGTTTTCCTAGAAGTTGGGGGGCAAATGATATGGGCTAAAAGTAAGCCCTAAAAACACATTTAATGTGGCATTAGTTAGACCTAAAATGGTCCAAATGTGGGGCCCACCAGATGGGCCCAAACCCTATTTATAATATTAATTTCGTAATTAATATTAAGGGTAATAACCAGCTCAGCAATAAGAGTCATATAAGGATATTACTCTTACCAAACTTAGCCTCCAAGGCACAGAATTCGATTTGGGAACTTACTCCTAAGGAGTCTAGAACTTTCCTCAAGGCGGTGACTTGCCCACCAAGTCACCTGATTCTACTACGATTCTAGGGCTTCTCAGCCTATATAAAGGGTCAGACCCCTCATCCTAGAACTACGTCTTGGCTTGATTCTCAATACGAGATACGTAGGTATTCTGTGAGGACCGATCAATCTCGATACACGGAAACAGCCATTAAAGCTTGAGGCTCAACCACTCTTAGCATTAAATACACACAAACCCTAGCCGCAATTCGATAACCTAGTTTTTATTCCACAACAACGATATTCTAAAATTATATATTTTTTATACAAGTTATTTATACTTCTATAAGAAAAAAAATTCATAAATCCAATACTAACCTCATAAAAAAACGTCTTCGTATTTTAAAAAGAAAAGAACTGATGTGTTAACAAGATCAAAGAACATTATCATGCGGGAATCCTAAATAAATACAGGAATATCTATAAAATAAAGAGAAAATAAGATGTTTTTTATTTATTTAAAAAAAACATGTTATAAGAATGGCTCGAATAAGAACATGTTATTTTTTAAAAACATGTTATTATCGAAACATGTTTTAACGGGAAGACGGCTCTCTAGAAAAGATTGTATTAGCTATTAGAATTTGATACTGATGTCATAATTTTTATTTTCATTTTTAGGGTTCTATTTTTATGAATGAAAAGTATTATATAAGTCTTTATAATAGTATATGTTAAAGTTGGGATTTTAATTTTAACGAGAAGTGGCTCAATCGAAAGAATCATATTTAACAAGAAATCCGTTGATTAGAAAAGATTATGTAACCACTAAAATTTAATATTGATAATATAATGTAACGTAAATTTGTATTGAATTTTTTTAAAAAATTATAATACCGCCACGAAACGCGGCTTTATCGACTAGTATGTTTATAAAATATATTAGCCTGAGTGATTCTATAAATTGTGTTTGTGTCTATCCATCTACTAATCGAAATTAGTTTCAAATAAGTTGTTTCATTAATTAAATAAATTTATCTATCTATACTATTATATAAAAGTCGAAACATTAAAAGTTTTGGTACATGTTTTCTGGTACTTCGTGAATTTACTTATTTACCCTTCATTATAAAGAAAAATAAATATAGCTAAAATAAATAATAAATAATATAATTAATGGTAATTAGTAATAATAACCATAATATACCTAATGGTAATTAGTCGATTGTCTTTTCACATTTACTTTTAGTTGAAGATATTACAATTATAAATACCTAAAAACATAAATCGTATCATATCTTTTAATCATTAATATTTCCTTTCGAATTAAAATACGTTACCATTTTAATTTAAAACAAATCTTACAATCATTAAAATATACCCGAAAATATCACACCGTAATTTTCAAGAACAAAATAACACCTAAAATAAATAATAACATAATATAATTAATGGTAATTAGTCGATTACAATCATTAATATATAACCGAAAATATCACACCACAATTTTCAAGAAAAATATAACACCTAAAATAAATAATAACATAATATAATTAATGATAATTAGTCGATTAATATAATAAAATTAATGGTAATTAGTCGATTACCTTTTTCACATTAACATAATAATATTAATGGTAATTAGTCGATTGTCTTTTTCACATTTACTTTTAGGTAGAGATATTACCTTTTATAAACACCTAAAAACATTAATGGTATCATATTTTTTGATCACTAATATTTCATTTCGAATTAAAATACATTACTTTTTTTTATTTAAAACAACCTTTTTCACATTAACATAATAAAACTAATGGTAATTAGTAGATTACCTTTTTCACATTTACTTTTAGTTGAAGATATTACCTTTTATAAACACCTAAAAACATCAATAGTATCATATTTTTCAATCATTAATATTTCCTTTCGAATTAAAACACATTACCCTTTTAATTTTAAACAAATCTTACAATCATTAATATATACCTGAAAATATCGCACCATAATTTTCAAGAAGAATATAACACCTAAAATAAATAATAACATGAAATAATTAATGGTAATTATTCGATTGCCTTTTTCACATTTACTTTTAGTTGAAGATATTACCTTTTATAAATACCTAAGAAGTTCAATCGTATCATATCTTTCAATCATTAATATTTTCTTTCTAATTAAAACACGTCACCTTTTAATTTAATCATTAATATATAACCGAAAATATCACACCATATTTTTCAATTATTAATAAAATATACTCCCTCCGTCCCGAATTGTTTGACACTCTTTGACTTTCACGAAGATTAAGAAAATGTAGTAGAAAAAGTGTAAAGTTAGTTGAAAAGTGGATAAAGCGGTGGAACCTATTAATATTTAATAATAGATTTGACATAGTGGAGGAAAGTAGTGGGTGTAATACTGTAAAAAAGAGTATAAAATGAAGAAGTAGTGGGTGTTAGAGCATCTCCAATGGGGAAAAACCCTTAGCTAAAATTTTAGGTGGACTACCTTAAATAAAAACTATAGAGATTGTGTAAAAAAAACTGCACTCCAACGGTACAAACCCCTTGTGTATAATTTTAGCCAACCCCGTCATATTGGCTATATTTGTCGAACCACAAAGACATGTAGCAAAATTACACGTCATCTATTACCATATTAAAAGAATACATTCTATTTATAACAACTTGAAATAATAATAAAACACTATTTTTAAATAATAGTCAACTATTATAGCCAACACCATTGGAGTACAAAATCTTAAAGGTTCAGCAAATACCTTACAGGTTCAGTAAATATTATTTTAGCCAACCATTTTTAGCCAACTACATTGGAGATGCTCATAGTGAAAACTAGTGTTCAAAAATAGTAAGTAAAGTAGGTTCATTAGTTTGGGACGTCCCAAAAAGGAAAGTGTGTCAATCTTTTTGGGACGGAGGGAGTATTAAAAATCGTATACGTTATTTATAATAAGAAAACATTAGTATAATTCTTAAACATTAGTCTATTAAATTATATCAAATTAAAATTAAAAAAATTATTTAAAAAATTATTATATAAAAACATAATAGTAATCTATACTATTATATAAAAGCCGAAACATTGAAAGTTTTGGTACCTGTTTTTTGGTACATGTTTTTTGGTACCCATTTTTTGGTACGTCGTGAATTTACTTATTTACCATTTATTATAAAAAATATACTCCCTCCGTCCCTTTTGATTCTTAACATTTCACTTTTTCAAAACTTTCTGGCACGCATTTTAAGGTGCATTTTAAGGATAGTTAAATAATTTTTTTTTAAAATTTTCTTTTTCTGTATAAAAATTTAAACATTAAATTTTTATACAGAAAAAGAAAATTTTAAAAAAAAGTTATTTAACTATCCTTAAAATGCACCTCAAAATTCGTGCCAGAAAGTTTTGAAAAAGTGAAATGTTAAGAATCAAAAGGGACGGAGGGAGTATATGATATCTATACTATTAAAACTCCTAAAATAAATAATAACATAATATAATAAATGTTAAGTAGTCGATTGCCTTTTTTCACATTTACTTTTAATTGAAGATATTACCATTTATAAACACATAAAAACATCAATCATATCATATCTTCCAATCATTAATATTTTCTTTCGAATTAAAACACGTTGCCTTTAAAACTAATTTTACGATCATTAATATATACCCATAATAAATGGTAAGTAGTCGATTGCCTTTTTTCACATTTACTTTATATTGAAGATATTACCTTTTATAAACACCTAAAAACATCAATCGTATCATATTTTCCAATCATTAATATTTCCTTTCGAATTAAAACACGTTACCTTTTTAATTTAAAACTAATTTTACAATCATTAATATATACCCGAAAATATCACATCATATTTTTTAATTATTAATAAAATATATTAAAAATCTGTATACGTTGTTTATAATAAGGAAATATTATTATAATCCGTAAACATGAGTATATTAAATTAAAATTAATCTATATTATATTATAAAAGACGAAACATTAAAAGTTTTGGTACCTATTTTTTTATATGTTTTTTAGGATTTCGTGAATTTACTTATTTACCTTTATTATAAAGAAAAAAATATGCGATATCTATACTATTAAAACACCTAAAATAAATAATAACATAATATAATTAATGATAATTAGTCGATTTCCTATTTCACATTTAGTTTTAATTGAAGATATTACCTTTTATTAACACCTAAAAATATCTATCATATCTTCCAATCATATTAGCAATAATTAATATATACCCAAAAATATCACATCATATCTTCTAATTACTAACAAAATATAATAAAAATCCGTATACTAAGACCATTATATTTTTAGTAAAAAATTAGAATGGTTAGATGTAATGATTAAATATATTATATAATTAAATTAATTTACTAAATTTTCAAGTTTCGAATTGTCCTTTATTGTAAAGAAAAAAATATATGATATTTATACTATTAAAACACCTAAAACAAATAATAACATAATATAATTAATGGAATTTTTTTTTTTGATAAGCAACATTAGATTAATAAGCCAAAAGGCAAGAACAAAAGAGACCACACCACTGCAGAACAAGACCAGACACAAATGAAAAAGCACCTCCTAAAAGACTAAGACTCTAAAAAACTAGAATAATTGCAGTACATGTGAGACCACTGAAAACGAAGGCAGAGGTTAATCCAAAAAGATAACATCCGCTGGCTTCTTATGACCAAACCTATATGTCGCCTGAGAAGACCCAGCATTAATAGAAATAGACGCTGAGGCGCCTAAATTAGTAAGATTTGCTGAGCTTTGAGTGACTGCTAGAAGAGGGGAGGAGCTACCGATCTCAGCATAAACATGTTTGACTTTAGCTTTTTTGCTTCGTTCCTCAAGCGAGGGTTCGGTAAAAGCTATGCCTTTTGACAAACGTTTATTGGACATAACAGGAGAAGGCTCCTCCTGAGAGGCTTTCAAAGAGGGGGCAACTGCAGAGAAGCCATGATGGATGAGAAAAGCTGGAAGATGAGGACCCAATCCATTATCCAAGTCCAAAATCTCTATCAGATTTTCAAAAGGTTCCGTCACTTCCATCAGCCCTGGACAGTTTCTAATAGCATATTCAGCCATGAAAGATGCCGCCTTGTTTCTAGTAGAAAAAACTGAATATATCTTACAGCTCTTTTGCATTGAAGGGTCCTCCCTAGCTTTGTTATATTGAGCAAATAACACGTTGATTTGTTGGACTGCTACCGTGAGTCCCTCTTCCTCTAACTCCACTTCGTCTTGATCAACTAGCATTTCAAATGCTTTCACGTTGTCACATTCTATTAAGACATGAGGAATCTTGCTTACAAATGCCAGCCTCATTGCCAAATGTATTGACCAAACCTGAGATTCAATACCTTCTATACCACGAAGCGGACCCATTACACCCCACTGAAACTTGCCAGAGTGATCTCTAGCAATAATTCCGATGCCGTTCGCATTTCCATTTGACAATGGGTGAACGCCGAAGACCCCATGAACGTTAATCTTGATGCTATTCTCAGGAGGTGGGTACCAAAGGTTGTCCATCTGGATGAACAAATGAATACACTGGGAAGAAGGGAAGAGAAAACCTACTCTTGCAAGCTCTAAATGTTCTTGCTGAATAATTTGGAATCTGATATGTAGAAGATATCGTGCGGTCCCAGACCTAAAGAACAAGGCGTGCGACTTGAAACTGACACATATCATAGATAACCGTTGCAAAGATTCTAATACGAGCATGGGCCTTTCTTTAAAGAAAAACAAAGCTGCCTCTTTGAGCATGATCCTTACTATAAAGAAATGAAAAGGCAACAGAAGTCCACCTTTTAAAGCCATGAAGTAATAAGCTGAGAAAGAAGTGAGCCACTTTTGGCCAATTTGTCCGCCTCATCGTTATATTCCCTAGGAATATGATAAAATACTAAGTTGATAGAAGGTAGAAAATTGCTTCGCATATCTTCGTGGATCCAGTTTTGTCTGAAACACTCTATTGCTTTGCTAGAATCCGAGCATATCACTATCTTCATGCCTGCATGCTGAATTTGCAACAAATTTTGAATAATAAACCATATGGCTACCATCTCGGATTCTAGAGCGCTAGAGGCTGAAGTTGGTCCAGAGAAAAGGAATCTTGCTGCACGTGATTTGTCCTTGATTAGGCCGCCTACTCCAGCCCTAGGTCCTAGAGAAGAATTGTTGTAGAAAGATCCATCGACAGAGCATATGACATCAAAATTCTTGTATAGAATTTCCCAGAACAAAACTTTTTTGTTCAGCGAATGCATTTGTAACGCCGAGACAGGATTGTTTTCCCAAGCAGCAAAAAGGTTATCACTGATCATATCCACCGCCCCCATCCATTTGAATGTCCTGATCTTAATTAGATGGATGCAAGCACTTCTTTTAATACGAGAATTCTGGAAGATGAGCTCATTTCTGCTAAGCCAGATGGACCATAAGACCGCAGCAACCATTACATGCCAAGCCTTTGCGTTTAGACTTTTAGGAATTGATTTTAGCAGGCTTGGTAAATCAAAATTGGAGTCGAGTAATATATTCCTATCCCAGTTACACCATATCTTAATGAATTCCCAACTCCAAGTGGCCACCTCACACTTTAAAAATAAGTGTGTTAGGGTTTCTTCATGCGTACCACACCAGCTGCACAGAGGAGAAGAATTTGATAAGCTAATTCTAGAGAGTAAAAAACTTTTAACTGGCAGAATGGCATGCATCACTTTCCAAAGGAAGTTGAGGATTTTAGGGGGTGCAGCGATTTTCCAGAGAAGGCTCCAAACTGGCGAGCGAATAGAGGAATGAAAAAATGATGAGTAACAGTCCTTGGAGGTGAACTTCTGATTAGTGTGGGCCCAAATGAGCTTATCTTTTGAGTTAGATAAAGTTATCCGCTCGACAATCCTACTAATCCTATTAAAGTCAGATTCTTCCCACGCCCTTAATGGGCGACTCCAGAGAGCAATCCCAGCAACTTCAGCAGATGATAGGACTTGCAGAACTGATTCAATGCTCTCGAATTTTAATAGTGACAGAGAGTATAGCCTTACAAACTGCAATCGTAAAGGTGTTCCATTGAGCCAGGAATCTTCCCAGAATTTTGCCGATTTCCCATCTCCTATCAACCAATGGAAGTCATTCGACACCCTGCCTGATTCAATGAGAATTCTACCTGCCGCTATTACATCGCGTAATATGAACGATGCAGAACCATTGGCATCTAGATTATATAGGCCTAACCCAAATTCTGGACCATACTTGTGGGTCATAAAGAAGTGCCAGAAACTGCTCCTTTCTTCACAACTTCGCCACCACCACTTAAAAAGCATTGCATAGTTACGCTCTCTCAGAGACACCAGACCCAAACCCCCCGCTTGTTTCGGACGACAAATCTTGTTCCAACCTAATGAATGCATCTTTGGTCTAGAGACTACCCCATCTATTTTCTCACCCCAAAAGAATGTCTTTCTGAGAATGTCAATCTTCCTTTCAACCTTTTTTGGCATCTGATACAGATTGTACCAGTAAATAGGCATGCTATCAAAAGCTGCTTTGAGAAGGATTGTTTTACCAGCATGATTTGTTAACCTGCCTTTCCATGAGGCTAGTTTACCTCGCAATTTCTGGATTAAAGGATCCCAAAATTTGACTACTTTAGGAGAAGCACTAATGTCCGCCCCTAAGTAGTTGATAGAGTCACCACCCACTTGACAACCTAGAATGGATGACCAGTTACGAAGCTCAGACGAATCTTCATGAAAACCATAGATATGACTTTTATGAAAGTTTACTTTCAGTCATGTGAGAATGAAAAAACTTTGCAACACCTGTTTAATGCCTTTAACAGAAGTGGAATCATTATGTAGAAAGACAATGGTGTCGTCGGCATACTGCAGATGTGAGACCGAGAAACCTAGTGATCCAATTGCCACCCCCTTAAAGATACCTAGGGACTCAGCTCTAACTAACATCACGTGGAGGACCTCAGCCACCAGATTGAAAAGAAGTGGGGATAGAGGATCACCCTGCCGTAAGCCTCTCTGAGGACTAAATTCATTACCAGGTGATCCATTCACCAATATTGAAGAGCGTGTGGTATGGAAAATTGTAGAAAGCCAGTCTATCCATCTACTATTGAAATTCATACTTTCAAGCAAATGAAATAAGAATGACCAATCTACCGTGTCAAAGGCCTTCTCGAAGTCCAATTTTAGTATCAAACCCCTACTTTGTTTTGACTTGATACTGACAACAACCTCACTAGCAATTAAGATTCCATCAGATATATGACGTCCTTGCATGAACCCCGTTTGCACCTCTGCAACAAGCATGTGGAGACATTTCTTTAGTCTTGCAGCCATCATTTTTGTAATTAACTTCATGCTGGAGTTAATCAGGCTAATCGGACGGAAATCAGTAGCTTTGCTGGGGTTTGCAATCTTCGGTATGAGAGTAATAAAAGAGGAATTTAACCCAGGAGGTATACCCCTACCCTTTTGAAAGTTATCCACAAATAGAAACACGTCATCTTTTATGAATGGCCACAACTTTTTAATAGCACCCATACTTAAGCCATCCGGGCCGGGCGCCTTGTCTGAGGGACTAAGTCGTAGGGCCTCTTCCAACTCCAACATCGTGAATTCCCTAGCTAGAGAAAGTGATTTGCTAGCAGAAAGTTTGGCGATAGGTAGAGATCCAATCTTGAAACAAGGCTTATATTCGTCTGCCCTGGAGAAGGAAAAGAAATGTTGAAAGAATGCATCCTTAATATGTGAGATGTTAGTAAGCCAAGCATTATTCCAGGAGACTCCCACAATTTTATTCCGCTTCCATCTATTAGACACCATACTATGAAAGAACTTTGTGTTCTTGTCACCTTCTAGTTGCCACTTCAACCTAGCTTTTTGCTTTAACATACTAGCCTTCTCCATGTAGAGGCTATTAAGCTTGGTTGAAATTTCCACTTTGTTTGCATCTGAAGCTCCTGCATCATCTAGATCAAATTGAACCTTTTCCATGTTGGATATTCTCATGTCTATGTTACCGTTTACATGTGAATTCCAGTGCTTCACCTGCATGCGTAGATGTTTCAGCTTCACATGCAAACTGGAGACATTGCTGGTTTTCCATGCTTCCTCCAAGTAACGAATTAACTCACCGTCTTTTAACCAATAATCGAAAATTTTAAAGGGTTTCAACCCCCAGTTGTTTCGAACAATTGATAGTAGGATGGCTCTGTGGTCTGAATTTTTTCTATCCAGTCGATTTCCTTTTTCACATTTACTTTTAATTGAAGATATTACCTTCTATGAACACCTAAAAATATCAATCGTATCATGTCTTCCAATCATTTCTAGCAATAATTAATATATACCCAAAAATATCACATCATATCTTCTAATTAATAACAAAATATAATAAAAATCCGTATACTACGAATAATGACAGTAAAAAAATCAGAATGGTTAGATGTAATGATTAAATATATTATAAAATTAAATTAATTTACTAAAATTTCAAGATTCAAATTCTATCAACGATACATATATTTTAAAATTTTATATACTAATAAAATATAATAAAAATCCGTATACTACGAATAATGACATTAAAAAATCAGAATGATTAGATGTAATGATTAAATATATTATATAATTAAATTAATTTACTAAAATTTCAAGATTCAAATTCTATCAACGATACATATATTTTAACATTTATATTATAAAATTTTAAAATATATGTATCGTTGATAGAATTTGAATCTTGAAATTTTAGTAAATTAATTTAATTATATAATATATTTAATCATTACATCTAACCATTCTGATTTTTTACTGTCATCAATATCAATATCTGTAACACCCCTAGATCCGGGGTCGGAGATCCTGGCTGTCACTCTGTCCTTAATTCCCATTTTAAGAAACATTACTCTTACTCTTCATTTTAACATGCTGTGACCCCTCAATCAAACATAACATTCACATATTATAGGCTCAGAGACGAAATTAAGTCATTACTAAGTTATTACAACCATCTTGAAATAGATATTACAAACCCAAATATCATAATCTTAAAAGTTCAACTTAAAAGGATTACCATCTAAGGCGGCATCTACAGCCACAATGCGGTTTGGTTTTCAAAAGCTTATCCAAGTCATGCTTGTATTAAATAAAACTAGCTTTATACCCGTGCGATGCACGGGTAACTTTATTAATATTTTATAGTTCAATTTTGATTAAAAAAAATTCCCTTAAAAATTTAGTTTTATAGCATTTTGAATAATTTATTTTTACTTTTAATAATAATAATACATATGTTATATGGTTTGTAAGTATACATTTATTTTTTTCTTGTAAATGGATTTTCTATAATTTATATTTCAAAGTTTAGGCTAACATATTTTTTAGTATTTCATAATTTTTTTTGTTTTTTTTTATTTTATAAGATTACATATGATATACTTGAAACATATAGGTACTATATTCATGTAATAATTTATTATTACTTTTTTTTTATCTTTTTGATTATGTAATTTAACGGTTATCTTAAAGATTTTAGATATTTTTGTATATTGTTTTTACAGTTTTTAAAGTCATTTTGTTTTAATTTTTTTGAAATTTGTGTGGTATTAAGTTTTTTTTATTTGTTTGAATATTGATTATTTTTTCATATTAGTTTTATATTTTTCACATGAGTGGTGTTTATTATGTGTTTTTGTTAAGATAAATCTTGGATTTTTATGTTGTACTATATTTAGATATTAATATAAATTTATTTTGTGGGTGTTTAAATTGTTTTTTAATTTAAAATATGTTTATTTTATTGATTTGTGTTCACTTTTTTAATTTAAATTTTTTCTTTGCGAAGTAAGAATTTGTTTATTTGTTGATTTGTTCTCATACTTTTTTAATTTAAATTTTAGAAACATATTTATTGACAAACCTAAAAATAGAAACTTTAATGATTTTTATCAAAATAATTTTTTCTTAAAGCAATTTTATTTGGTAAACGATTTTTTGTAAATTAAATTTTATGTTTTAGTCTAACATATATTTTAATATTTCATATTATTTGGGAAGTGTTTTTTTACTATTTTATTCAAATATATATAATATACTTTATAAATGTGAGAATTTATTGGTTTAACTATTCTTTATATATGTATATCTGATTATGTAATTGTGAACACACATGCATTTGTACTTTTTTTAAAAAAAAGTTTGTACTATCTTTTTATGTTTTTGTATTAATATATATTTGTTTTAAGTGCATTAAAAAAAATTTTATTGTTGATTTTAGTTTTTTACATTTAGATCTTTTTTTTAAATTGGCATTTTTTTTGTAGATTATATTTTGTTAAATTTTGGTGCCACAGATTTTTCGATTACCTTTTTATTATCTTATTTTAGTATATATTTTCTTAAAAACTTCTTTTTTGTTTTGTAATTAAATGTACATTCTTGTTTTTTTTTAAATTATTTTTTAAATTGAAGTTATGATGATATGCTTTGTTTACTTGTTTATTATATACAAAGAATGAATTTGCGAATTATTTTTAATTGTGTTTTTTTGCTAATTTATCCTTGTTTGTTAATATTAGAAACATATTTGTTGTCAAACTTAAAAATAGAATCTTTAATGATTTTTTGGTAAATGATTTTTTTGAAAATTATATTTTAAGATTTAGCCTAACATATATTTTAACGTTTCATATTTTTACCGTGTTTTCTTCTATTTATTAGAATATATATAATATACTTAGACATGTGAGAACTTATTGTAATTTAACGTGAACACACATACATTTGTACTTTTTAAAAGAAAGTTTATACTTTCTTTTATATTTGTATACTAAAATTATGATGGTATGTTTTGTGTACTTGTTTATTTTATATAAAGAATGAATTTGTGATTTATTTTTCATTATGGGTTTTTGTTATTTTATCCTTATTTGTTAATTGTGTGTAAGTTTTGTGGTAATACAACTTTTTTTCCTATAATAATAACAATTAATTAAGTTGATGATGAATATTTTATTAGTTTTATTCTTTATTAATTTACTTTAAATTTTATTGTTGTTGAAATTTAATATTTTTGTAACTTTTAAATTATTAAATTATTATAGGAATTTTTGTACTCATTATATTTAAATTCTCTATTAATTATTTTATTTTGGATTTTTTTTAATTTATTTACAATTTAGTATCGAATATAGAAACTTTGCAAAATAATGAAATGTTAATTTATTGATTTGTGTTGACTTTTGTTAGTATAAATTTTAAAAACATGTTTGTTGTAAAATTTAAAAGTAAATTTTTTTATGACTTTTTAAAAAAATAGGTTTCATTGAAACTCTTTTTTGTGGTAAGGCTTTTTTTAATTATATTTTAAACTTTAGTATAAATTACTTTTGTATTAATTTTAAACAATCATTTTTTTAACTTTAATTTTTTCTGTTTATCATATGTTATTTATTTTAGTGCATCCTTTTTTGATATTGTTTGTTAAATTAAAAATATCATTGATAGCATAGTTTTAGCTTTTTTGTTAGGGGATGATAGTTTTAGCTTTTAAACTAATACTTTGGGCCAACTTATTTTCTAGCCCATTTCCATTTCTAATTTTATGACCTTACCTTTTAACCCCTGAGGACCACCTAAACTGGGCCAACTTATTTTCTAGCCCATTTCTAATTTTTAATGAACTTACCTTTTAACCCTGACGACCAGACCTAAACTCCCTTACGCCAATTATATATAGGATATAATTTATAACATAATATAAAAAGTTTATGCATTGCACGGGTTATAATTACTATAAATCTATACTATTATATAAAAATCGAAACATTAAAAGTTTGGTTGGTTGGTTGGTTGGTCGGTACGGTACCTGTTGATTTTACTTATTTACCCTTACTCGATTACAGATGTATTAACTAATTAATTTCCTTAACATATTATCTTTTCTATTTTTCAAGAACTAAATAATTTCCCTTTTCAGATAAAAATAATATCCTTTTATATTTTATCTAACTAAATTTTCTCCTTTATTAATCAATTTCCTTTTTCAGGTTAAACATATTATCTTCTCTATTGTTCAATAACTAAATAATTTCCCTTTTCAGATAAAATAGAATATTTTTCACATTTTATTCAACTAAAATTTCTCGAAACATTAAAAGTTTGGTTGGTTGGTCGGTACGGTACCTGTTGATTTTACTTATTTACCCTTATTCAATTACAAATGTACTAACTAATTAATTTCCTTAACACGTTATCTTTTCTATTTTTCAAGAACTAAATAATTTCCCTTTTCAGGTAAAATATAATATCCTTTTATATTTTATCTAACTAAATTTTCTCCTTTATTAATCAATTTCCTTTTTCAGGTTAAACATATTATCTTCTCTATTGTTCAATAACTAAATAATTTCCCTTTTCAGGTAAAATAGAATATTTTTCACATTTTATTCAACTAAAATTTCTCTTTTTTTAAAATAGTACAAGCAATTTTGTTTAATAAAATAACATAACTATATTATAATTACTATTAACTAATCAATTACTTTTTTCACCCAAAACACGTTACCTTTTCTTTTTTCTCTAAATAACATCTCTCTTTTTCCAATTATATCATGGACGGTTACCTTTTTCAGCCAAAGCACATTACCGTTTTTCTTTTCTCTTACTAAAACCTCGCTTTTTCCAATTATATCACATATGTTTCTATTTAATAAAAATAAATAATAATATAATAATACTAATAATTAACCGATTATCTTTTTAGCTAAAACGTATCATATTTTCTATTTTTCTAATTAAATTCCCTTTTTTCTAGAAATATCCAGGGCAACATTAATTTCTCATTTTCTAAAAATTATGAGCAATTTTATTTAGTAAAATGACATAAATAAATTATAATTATATAAGCTAATCAATTACTTTTTTCACATAAATCATGTCATCTTTTTAATTTTATATAATCTCTCTTTTTCCAATTATATCAAGTACGGTTCTATTTAATAAAATAAACTAATAATATTTTAATATTAATAATTAACCGATTACTTTTTTCAGCTAAAATGTATCATCTTTTCTATATTTTCTAACTAAAATCCTTCTTTTAATAGAAATATCACGGACAATAATAATTTCCCATTTTCTAAAAATATTACTTGAAATTATATTTAGTAAAATAAGATAATTAAATTATAATTATTATAAACTAATCAATTACCTTTTCACCTAGAACATGTTTCCTTTTTAATTTTTTCTAACTAAATCCTATATTTTTCTAATCATGTCACGGGCATTCTATTTAATAAAATAAAATAATAATTTTATAATTACCAATAACTAACCGATTACCTTTTTCAACTAAAATCTATCATCTTTTCTATATATTCTAAATAAAATCCCTCCATTTCTAGAAATGTCACGGATAACATTTATATAATTACTATCAAATCATCTCAAATAAAAATGTAAGCCTCCAAAATTCATGTTTAAAAAATTAATTTAAATAAATGAAAAAATTTATGTAATATTAAAAAAAACCGTGCATCGCACGGGTTTTAAACTAGTAAATATTAACTTATCAATAATGTAATATCCAAAAATTGCCAAGCAATGGTCGGGCAAGTAGGGGAAATGTTATGGTGAACCAGAACAAATTGGTTTAATTAATAAAATCCTTTCAACCTAACGTTTTGAGGGTTTACCGTATTTCGAACTTAAAACAAGTTTGTTTGTTAATCTAAGAAATTAATACGGATGCATGCTTTATTCAGAATGTGGCCTGTGGGCTAGGGGCAGTGATTGGAGATGAACGAGGAGAGCTATTGGTAAGAGGAGGCTCTGCAGAGATAACGGAGGCAATTGCAGAGTAGTGCACAAGATATCTGCATGGATTCTTTTCCTCAAATTGTAAAAAAATTTGGCTGATTACGATTCTTATTAATCTATCTCGAAGTTTTGCCTCGAAAACAAAATCAGTGAGTTCAAACAGAATGTCATTCATGACTAGCTTGTTGAACAAATACATAATATACAACAATTAGAAATTACATCAGCCTAAAACCCTCACAATGAAAGCCCTCAAAGTTCCAATTATAAACATAACCTATACTCTAGAACTTCACCTTTGCTAATTAGTATGATCCTTCTCTTCTAAAAGGAAGACATCATAATCTCTTTGTACACTCACAAAAACAAACCACAAAACAAAAACAAAAATCATTTTCCTCCCTGTAAAATTCCAAATGAACTAGTGAGGAAAATGCACTTGGCCTGCCAAGTAATTCAGCTCTAGGAAGCACTACATACTTTTTGTTACAAAATGGAACTTGAGAGATTTCCTTTGCCTTTATATACGTAAGGCCACTGCAATGTACACCTTTCTAACGACAGTACCACGAAAGATCACTAACTACCAGCAGCCTTGAGAAAGTTATCATACGGGCTTGAAGCAGGTAATCTAAAGGAGTTGGGATAATGTTGATGCTCAGTCGCACTAGGCACCGGTGAAGAAGCAGTTTTAAGCTGAATAATGTCGTCAGAACTTGAATCAACAAATGGATTGCCAGCCTGCACTTATAATTAAAACAATCAAGGGATCATGCATAAAACATACAATTTCTATCCTATTTCCTGATACGAAAATTCTCAAATAAATCACTAATGTGAATATTTATATCTAGAAAAGTAGTCATTGTCAAAAGTAGAATTTCAATATAGTTTAAGATTAGATTCAGTGTAGATACATTCATGTCCGATATTGCTTTAATAAAAGTCGATTTCTCATGAATGTGATCCTAATGTATATAAATCAAGGACTTCAATGGTTAATCACTTGATCCTGATGAGTACTTTGCGTTTATTTTAAATAAACTGCGCTTTATATTTCCTCTCTTAAATTTTCATGAAGGAACCTTTCGGAATATTAAACAGAGATAAAGTACTAAAAGTTAGCAATTTACCCGAGAGGTATTTTGTTGCACTTGAGGATGTGTTACAATGTCTGAGTTCTGGTTGTGATCTTCTCCAGAGAAGTCAATTAAGAATCCTTGATTATTTTGACCAGTTGATAAGCCTGACATTTTCTGGTTCTTTCCCTTGTGAAGGTTCTCGAAATAGTTAGCTATATCCTTGAAAGACATATCCTGTGGTGCCGAAACTGACATCCGTCCAGCTTGATTTGTTGTCTCTGGAACCTGCATGAGGGTTAACATTCATTAGACTAGTATATTCTAAATCCAGCATGGAAGCAGTAGATTTACAATAACGGGAGGCTTATGGAAAGACTGCACTCTGTGAAATAGATGGGATCTCAGTGCAAATGACAGACTTAGTTCCTCGTATGTGAATTAACATATGCATCGTGGATATACAAACATGTGCTACATATTTTTCTATCACCTCTTTAGGGCATGTCAAAACACCGGGTATGCTTGGTTTAGATAATGAATATCAAATAAAATAAAATTTATTCACTAATATGTATTGAAGTTGGCTGTTAGTTGTAATTATCGTTATCCTGAGAAAACATTTCTGAGTATTCACTATAATTGCTTCATATTGTAGAATATTGCTAACTAGCATCTAGTTTGTAGGAAGCCCTTACTTTTTCAGGTAGGTGTATTAGCATCCTGGCCCAATCTGTTGCATCTTAGCTAATGTCATGGATCAATTTGATATGCTTAGACTAAATTGATTGTCTAATTTTGTAAGTGATGGAGTAATAAGCATATGTCCTAAAGCCGAAGAGAACTCCAGCACACCTAAACGTAAATTTACAATATGGTTTTTCAGTCTATTGCATCAAGGCACTCTAGAGAAACAATGGACATAAGCACATCGACAAGTCATTGTCCAAATTTTGTAAGGCGGAGAGATTGAACCTAGACTTTTATAAGTCAATCCATTAGGGCAAGTGTATTGATGCACAAATACCATCAAAAGCATTCACATACTATATATCTAGTTAACTTGGGCAAACTTGTAAAACCAAATCTTATGTGCTTTGGCAGACATCGGTAACTGGTATGGCTACCGAACTTATTTATTTTCCAATAATATATAGCAACTACAGGACAATTTTGAACCGTAAAATACAGGTGTATATTAACAATTAGGCATAGACGGACATAGAATCTTCATATGTAACTATAAATCAACTCTCATTATTTTGATCCTAACTTCCTTGGGCACAATACTATCATAAAAAAGTTCAATTTGGAAACGTACTGAATCTAGAAATTGATTTACACTCAAAAGACTTGGAAGCTCAGGATTCGCCCGCGCATCAGAACTCGTTTTACTTCCAGTAGAATCGGGAAGGAATTCGTCATCAATAGTGAATAGTGGTTGCTCAGCCTGAAAATTTATGACATAAAATGTTGGAAACTGAATCAGGAAACAAGTAAATTAACCTACACAATATGGAAGCTGCACAGAACAAGTACCTTGTTGGTAGATTTATTGGCTGTTGAGTCGCTTTCGTAGATCAGTCCAGGGGAATCTGCAAATATTTGTGCTCCTAATGGACACATGTCATCTGGAAGGAAATCCTTAAGTAACTGCTCTGTCATAGCTGAAGCCTCTGACTGCTCCCACATAAGAGATATAAATAGAAGAAAAGAGCTTATTATACAGGTCAGAGTTATAGCAATCTTCTATAACAAATTATGTTTTGTATATAAGAAAAACTAAATGTTACATACATCTGACGTAATCCCCAGACTCTGGATTATAATTGACGCGAAGGATTCTCTAGATTGGTCTTCACCTCTATTTATAGAAGAAAGTGACTTCAAGGCATCTTCATCATCTTCTTTTGAGGCATAAACTTTTCCAGATTTTCCAACCTCATTCTTTACCGCTTGTAACTTGGAGTCATCTACCAATTTGAGAAAGGGATCAACCTGTTGAACACATCATATTTAACATTATTATGTTACTAGAAATATAATAAACTACAACACTAGTACGAGTGAACAAAGCACATAAGGTGCCAAATCAGTTTTTTTTTTCAGATATCAATATTAAAGCATACTAGCTAGCACCTACAGTTTCACTTGTCAGAGCAGATTTAGCAGTAGGAATGAGAGGTATAATATTGTAGGCCTTCGCCAAAAATATCATCATAGAGGTGGCCAAGTTGAAGAGTGATCTTCTCCGTGATGGCTGCAATGGCACTGCAATGAGGGAATATTATAAATTGGCAGAAGTGGTTAAATCTCAAACTTTCAACAATTAGAATGCAAACGGTAAAACATGTCATGGATGGAACACTAATTGGTGACACATAATTTTGTACTTCGAGGGTTAAATAGGTTAGAATTGGTGTTTGGAGACTGAAGGGATATATGTTTATAATTACATCTTTATAACAAATTCTATCTCTTAACCAAACTGATTCTTTCTTATACACTACTCAGATCTGTAAATGCAGTTAACTTATACAGAGGATGCAACTTTAATAGAATTAAGTGTGTTTTCGCTAAGTGTAGCCTAAAACTCATTGCCCAAATTCATGATTTTTTTCAGTTCTACACTTAATGAACTGGAAGAATATCAAGAACATATTATCAATGTTTCCATCTGAACAAACAGGAAATATTACCTCCATGATCCATCTTGTCCAATGTTTCTATCTAAATGAACAGGAATTGCCCCCTTCTTGTTCAAGGTGAATTGAACAACAATCTCGATTTTACTTTATTACATGAACGAGAATGCTTCGCTAAATTTGGACAAAAACTACAAACATTTCAACGAAGAATCTAACCTACCTCGATCCCCAAGAGAAATGCTTCGCAAGGAAAATGCAAGCTGAAAACCACGGATAAGAGTTTCCTGGCTTGAATTCTGCATGATAGCATAATAAAAAAAAAATTATAAATTAGACACAGACAAATATGAGTCAAATATCAGAAAGCAATAAAAATTATGTTTCAACTAATAGTTTGTATCTGTAAAATTGAACTAATAGTTCGAAAATTTAAGGAGATGCAACTTGAAAAAGGAGAACAGTGTAACTTATGTAGCATGCATAAATATTCCAGAACATCAATAAGAGAAGATATAGATTGTTTGATTATCCAGACTCAAAGTTAAAGTTAAAAACTTGCAACATGCAGATTTAACTATGACCTAATTGCTTTACAATCAACAAACAAAAAAGGAAATGTAAAAAAAAAAAAAAAAAAAACTTTCATTTACCATAAGTCAGGACACGGTCAATCTAGGGTGACAGGATTACCTTGGTTCTGGAAAATAGCATCACCAAGCTAAAGGTATGGGCGATCGCTTCAAAGTTTTCAACCGTATTTGAAGGAGATATGGCCTGAACCAAAATTGAAGAGAGAAGAAGGCTGATCTGCCGCGAACTTAACCTAAGAGATATACCCTCCTACAATAAATCAATAACTTTGTGAAGATAAAAATTAGAAATCATTTCTTTGTATATGTCAGAAGATAAAATAGTTCTTAATACTGTCCGAAGATATTGGCCATACCGATGTACTTGTGCTATTTTCTTCTGGTGATGATTCTCTTTTCGTACTAGAAGATCTACTGTACGATGATGTCAACCGGTTCAGTATGGATGGGTTATCATTCTTCGTATCCTCACCATTTAAATTAGTATAATTTTTCTCCCGTTCCTTTCCCAACTTCTTGAACAGTGCAGCTGAAGAAGAAAAGACGGAAGCTGTTCTTGATAACGTCCTCTGCATATCCCCTGCCTTTTTTGAGTTTGTATTGGTGGAGGAAGGACGAGGACAGACAGATGAAGGGACAAGTACAACAGAAAATACACGATGTGCGCCGACTCTAGTTTCATAATCTGGAGAAACCATTGCTAAAAGCAACTGATGGAACAA
This sequence comes from Kitagawia praeruptora, assembly GCA_037693485.1. Lineage (NCBI taxonomy): Eukaryota > Viridiplantae > Streptophyta > Magnoliopsida > Apiales > Apiaceae > Kitagawia > Kitagawia praeruptora. The sequence goes on along the minus strand of CM075351.1, from coordinate 134,643,671 downwards.
GGCCTCTGGGAAAGCCTACAGCACGAAAAAAAATTCAAATTGAAGGTTCATACAGTTTATCAACAGGGGCTAATTTTAGATGAATATCAACTAACCCTTGCTTTCTTTTCATCTAACACATTTGGCAAGGAAGCAACAATTTGAGCAGTACGATATACAGCAGCCATAGTGTTTCTGGCCATAACTGTAACACTTGAGATGGTTTCCAACATCACAGCCATTACATCTAGAATAGGTCCCGCATCTCCAACCTGTCTCCACGATTATCATATATTAACATTCTGTATGATGAACTCCTTCCATGAGATTAAAAATCATGGGAGAAGTGGGTTACTGGACAAGAAAGCAAAATTTGATTGCATAGATATATGGAAGACAGTGCATAGTCAGAAGATCACCTTCAGCGACATTTGTACAAGGCACTCATGAACGGCTTCTTGGAATTTCCTGTTCCATTTTACGATTTCTTCACCCAAGTTTGAGTCATTGAGGGAGCAATGTATGCTTTTTCGAAGGTGTCTCATCATATCACTAAATGCACCAACTATTGTCACAGATGATTGATTCTTTGTTGTCTGAGCGAGAGAAGTAGCAACGACCACAATGTCTACTTGCATGTTGGGGCTTTTCAGGACATTCTTGTGATCAAGGTGCTTAATTAAGGTAGACAACAAGAAGTGTGTGGTCTGACCTGTATATTACGTAACGCAAGATTCTTAAGTATCTGAGAAACCTAATGCTAAAGTATTACTTACTAAATAGGAGCAGAAAAATATGGGGGTAAAACTAAGCAGGCAAGGAGACAAAAAAAGAAGTGTCAATTACCAGTATTTTCCATTATGTACTGCATGTCAACTAATACAGAACGAGCAAGTCCATATTCAGGAGCCCAGAGGTTGTTATTATCAAAATAGCGGAACAACGATTCTAAAACACGTCGTACGGTTGTAGCCTCCTTGGCTAACTTTGCCAAGTTATGCAAACATACTCTAGCCCAAAATGTTGGACTGCTAGCATCTTCACTGTTTGAAATAACAATAATCAGAGAACAAGAGATGTACAACACAAACAGAAGAGTCCAATCAGAGTTTGTAAGTATGATATTTGCAAATTAAGTTGTTTTTAATATGCATATGTTTTTCAAATAAAAAAAGATAATATTGTTTTTGTATTTATTTTTTATGTTTCCTGTAGCAAAAATATTTTCTTTTACTGAATAAAAAGTTTGAATTTTATGTGGGATTGAGGGAGCCCAGTATATAGCTGTAAGAATATTACGCTGCCACATTAACTTCACCCCGCTCATTCACAACATTCTTCCAAGAAGTAGTCTTTGACATGATAGCTGTAGATGGTTTGCTATTTTTCTGAGTATCTTGATCATTCTGAGCAGATTTATCTGACTTCTCTTCACAATTTTCCAGGACTACTGAAACAACCTATTTTTAAGACAAAATACAATTAATTAACACGGACTATGCGAGGTTGATATGGATTTGCGACGAGTTTTAACAAAGACCAAAATGATAGGTACATGACATTCAATCTGTAAAGAAATCCTTGCTCGAAGTTTACTAGGCAGTACATCACTTACATTATCAAACTCGGTTGACATATGAGAGAATTCACCCATGAACCATATCTGTAAATTCACATGTTCAAAGTTATCACTTGAGAAGAAACAGAAAATATTAAATTCCATATTTAGAAAGACGGACAGAAAAATGATAAGGGATACTTGACAACTACATGCAATATCCAAAAAACTGGCACTGGGTATGTGACTGAATCAATGACCCAAAGGTCAAAGGTTATCCTACAGATGGAAACATTTCAACAACAGCCTAAACTGGCAAATGAGACAACAGAAAATCTGTATATGGATGACGGCACTCAACTAACTTGTTAGGCCATCCATATAAAGACTTTAAATATGTAAGGAAAATAATAAACCAGTTTTCATCTGTATGCGCATTGATATGGAGTACGTAGTACAATACATAATAGTATAATATACCAAGCATAAGTAGGTATTCGTAAAGCAAGGTACCATTGAAGAAAGTGCTTGAAGTCCTGCGCATCGCATTTGCTGGACCTTTCCATCGTTACCCATCTCTTGAGCTAGAAGACAAAGTTTTGGAATCAAGCCTTCAAAGTTGAACATATAAGTACTATCCCGCTACACAAGCAAATAGTACTGAATAAGCTTGAAATTTCTAATCAAAAATAAAATGCAAGCTTCATAGCTAAGAACAATGCTCATGAGGTGAAAATGTAACTGAGATTGAGATTATAAAGGGATTCCAACCTGACTATTTACAAAGTCAAAAAGGGCTTCACATCCAATTATCCGCATGTCTTCATTACTTGTCTGATCTAGCAAAATATGAATGATGTTGAGCAAGCTGCCTGCAAATAATGGCCTGCGGTGCAGTTTCAATGATTAGAATCTCTTACAGAGAAAACAAAATGCAATCATCAAAGTTCTTCTGTAAACTCGAGTAGGGCTGAATCAGGAATTGACCACATATACCACTAGTCCATATGTCAAAATAATTAGAAAAACAATTACGGGTTGGAGACTATTTCAAGATCAAGGAATAAGCTACATTTGTTTCTAGGCCCCATAAGTTTGTAACATAAAAGTGTTAGTTTCACCGGGGGGATTTTCCATTGGATTTGAGCAGTTTGTTCTCTGACCAAACTTGAAGGTAAAAGGCATGATTATTGGCAATCATTTCTCAAGATAGCTTTTGCAATACTAGTTGAAACATTTTCCACATATTCAATCTAAACAATGTCGAACATATTTTAAATTCTGACAATGATAAGCAATGGGTACAAGGCGCATTACGAGTTTATTTTTACCGCTAAAACCTTTTAAATCATAAATAGAATATAACGAGGAACTCACATTTGCTGCTTACAAGATATTAACAGCTTCCGGTAGATTAGTATGACAACTTTTACATTACGAAAGTTCTGATTTCTCAGTTCTCGATAACACCTTTGCTCAAGTGAAGTCGTGATCTGGATCATAAAATATAGGAAGGAGATCAATATATAAATTTTGAACAAAAACAAATATGAATGTGCAGTATCAGTTGCCAAAGAAGCAACCAACATGTACATTGTAACAAACTTTCTATCCGGCCGGCAATACATAAATTCAAAGTCAAATTATAAGATGGATGCAACTCTACCTTTGGGATTCGTAGAGGATTTTTTGCAGCATATTCACACAATTTACCGATTCTCCTCTCATTGGGTTCTTCAGCCTGTGAAAAGAAGACGCTAATTAAAACTGAAAATAAACATTCAAAGTGCATGTTGTGCAAAGGTTTGTTTTAAAAGCCAACAAATTCTAAGATAATAAATTAATCCAGTCGTTGAAAAGGACACATTTGAGATGCTTAATAGTTAAATTCTTCAAGCTTGACAAGTAGTAAAGAGAAACTTGAAGCACAGTACGTAACTTATGAAGAAAAATGAGGCACATAAGTAAGAGCAAATCCAACAATGTCCTACATTATGCCTTATAAATATCATAAAAACAAGTGTCCTAGTGATTTAGGACATTATTTTTATGTATCAACTCCAACAATATGCCTTATCCTTGTGTCTTATTATTAAAATAATAATATATTTGATAAAAGAAGGGTAGAAAAAGTGGAAAATGAATTTTTTATTGATAAAAAATGAAATAAGGCATGACTAGTGGTGTCCTAAAAATAGGGCATGAGATGAATGTCCTAGTGTTTTAAGGCACCACTAAGACATTGTTGGAGCACATTTTTTCCTAAATGCCCTAAATTTTAGCTAAGGACATCAATTTAGGACATTGTTGGACTTGCTCTTATTAGCATAGCTTGGGGCCTTAGGATGTAGTAGACCTTCTCTTTTAAACTCATATCTCGGATATTCAAATTTCCCTCCACTATGGTACTCAGTTTTATAACTGATTTCATCTACTTCATAGATTTACTTAAAGTGGAGAATTTCATATTGTTGTGCAAAGAGATATTCGAACTAAATTTATGGTGCAGAAACCTTCATAAATTCGCAATTTATATATTAACAATGTGTTAGCTTGATCCTACAAGTAGCTTACAGTCTGTTAAAAAGGGAGAGGAAGAAGAAAACTGAGCAAAACTTCTGTTAAAAACTTACAATAAACAGTTATTTTAATTAACTGCAGCATTAGTTTCATAATAAAATACTGTATTATACTATTACTAGATATATAAACTTGAACAGTTTTTCATTACACTTTCCATTTGACATTTCTTTGCCCTCTCTCTCATACCTGTCTGCGATTCTGGACATTATCTCTTAAATTCATATTTATAACAATTGATAAATTAATATGCATACATATTTATAACAATTGATAAATTAATATGCAAATTAGTCAAGAAATTGTAATAATGTAATTACCGGAGACTTAGGAAAAATATCGCTGAGCAACTTCTTGTAGCGCCTAATGGGTTGGCGTGACCTTGGGCGCAGAGCAGGGCAAAAACAACACAGTTCTCCACATGATGGAATAATTGTTCTGGAAATCACACCCATTTTTCTTTTTCTTCTTTTCAATATTTAGTTTTTTTTATACAATGTCCTTGCCCTCCCTCAATTCCCTCGGTACATGCACATTGTTTGATGAACCTAAAAAAATCAAAATTTAGAAGAAACCTATCGAACACCATATATCATAACACACATTACAATTACCTAAACATGTGGAAAATCAAACGTAAACTTACCTCTGGGATTGAAGCCTGAGAGAGGGCTAATGGAGGGTGAAAATGTTGATTTTCTGAATCCCTCCAACAAGATGAACAAAAGAAAGAAAGGAAGAAAAAGAGAGAGAGGGAGAGATGAAAATTAAAATGTTGGGAGTTTCTTATTTATAAGATTTGCATGGTTTATGGCTTATATGTGGATGACTCATTTTCTTGGATTGGTTTTTTAAGATATTCTATATTAAGAAATTTCTTTTAATAAAAAATATTTTTAAGCTTGTAAGAATGTTTTTTTTTTTTTGGTCAAAAGAAACTTCACGTTAATGAATTGTACCATAATACAAAGTTCGGGAAAAAGGAGTTACTCTCATCCCAGAAAGTTTATCATCTAACCGAAAGGCACGCATGTTGCCCCCGGACATTTAGACAATAACACCTTCAAGTCTGAAAAGATAAACCCCACAAAGAAGGGCCTCGTTAAAACCCCACAAGAGTAAAACCCATTGGGAAAAAAACTCAAGGAGGAAAAAGAGTGCCCTCAAAAAACAAGAATACATCGTTATACAAAGTGACTACTCTATATTTTAACTAGAACTTCTTGTTGCATCGTGAGTCTCCATTGCCATCAGTTATAGCCACAGACTTTCCTTCTCTTTACTCTATACCTTGACTGCACCATAACTACCTCTGAAAGTTAAAACTGAATCTTTTTTATACTTTTTGTTGTTATTGAACCTGCAAATCACCCAACACAAACCCGTCAAGAAATGAATAATTAAAGAGTCACTTAAAAGATATAATATTAACTATATTAAAAGTTATTATAAAACTGAAAAATTGATGTTCACTTCTAACCAAAGGGGATCCCTTTGGTTAGACATCTAGAACAATAATCGATAAAATTAAAAAATATGAAAAATTATTTTTTAACCTCTATATCTATAATATAAATATAAATTTCATTTATGAAAATATCAAAACAATATAATTATAATGAGAGTCATTTTAACCACTCTGTTTATTAAAGACACTGGGTACACTTTCCATTTTTATACCAATATAAACATTCCTCAACAGACCAAAATATGTAACTTTGATACAAAGAAATGTAACTTCTCTTATTATTCACTTTTATTATTCATGAATAACATTGCTTAAAATTCAAAGGACGCACTCCAAATATGTTATAAATCAGTCATCATAAATGACACTTAATACCTCTCAAAGGCACAAAACAAGCCATCAATTATGGCCAAAAGATCATCATATATGACACTCCCACATATAGTCACAAAAGCCACCAAATATGGCACAAATTTCGTTAATAAAGTATTAATAACTAGTAAATAGAGATTTAAACAAAACCCCCTCAATCAAGCCATATTTCCTTGCAAAAGTCAAATTAAAGCGGATACATTTAATTATTCGAACTAAACCAAGCAAAACCGAAACTCAGCCATTACAAGAAGATGAAACGGATTTTGACTAAAACAATACAGACTTGGCAAAACTCGAAACAGAACAGAAAAACTACGAACTACAGCAATGAAACAAGAACTTGGACCAACAATAACGACACCACGCAAACAGCCACTCGAACAACCATAACTCGGATTAGACTCAGGAAAATCAACACAAGCTGTACAAAACTCAGCACAAACCCAGTACATTAACAGGACACACGACTCTTGGACTCGGAAGAAACACGAAACAAACTACCACTTAATTACACTGAACACTAACAACGTAGCTACACGAATCAACAACTTCGATTGAAAACAACTAACAATTCGAAACCAAAAACAAGCATATCGATTCGGTTACTAGTCGGTAAAAGAATGTTTTCCGTGAATGTTTCCTGTATTGCTCATTGATATTTATACAAATATACAAGCCATAATCCTGTCATACTTCTAGGCAATCAACTAGGAAACACTAACTGATCCCATAAACTAGGTAATGAAATACTAACTGATCCTATAAACTAGGTAACAAAATATACACTTTGACTAAGCTAATTATTTACATAATTATCTTAACACACCCCCGTAGTCAAAGCAGGAGGACCACGGATGCTGAGACTATTCCGAAAATCTTCAAAAAGTATACGCGGAAGGCCCTTAGTAAAAATATCCGCGATTTGATGTCGAGTAGGAACATGGAGAACCCGAACATCACCACGAGCAACTTTCTCCCTCACAAACAGTATATCCATCTCGATGTGTTTAGTTCTTTGATGATGGACCGGATTACCCGAGAGATATATTGCACTTACATTGTCACAATATACCAAAGTAGCCTTCCTTAATGGACAATGTAATTCAAGTAACAAATTTCGAAGCCAGCAAGATTCGGACACCACATTTGCGACTCCCCTATACTCTGCTTCGGCACTTGACTTGGAGAGTGTAGGCTGGCGTTTTGATGACCCAAGAGCAAGTTATCCCCTAGATAAACACAATATCCCGACGTTGAACGCCTTGTATCAGGGCACCCCCCCCAATCTGCATCAGTGTAGGAGACAAGAGACAAGGCAGAAGATGGATATAGGTGTAGTCCATGATCCTTAGTACCCTGAACATAGCGAATGATTCGCTTCAAAGCAGCCATATGACAGTCCTTGGGGTCGTGCATATGTAAACAGACCTGCTGGACAGCGTATGAGATGTCTGGCCTGGTGAATGTTAGATATTGCAATGCTCCTGCCAAGCTGCGATAGTGAGATGGGTTAGCATATGGAGTACCCGACGAACCCACTTTTGGCTTAGTATCAACCGGGGTGGCTGATGGTTTACAAGCCGTCATACCTGCTCTTTCAATTACATCCTCTGCATATTTGCGTTGTGAAAGAAAAAGACCCCCTTTGTGTTGAGTAACAGCAATGCCAAGAAAATAACTTAAAGGACCCAAATCCTTCATTGCAAATTCAGAAGCAAGAAGAGACATAATAGAGCATCGGAGAGCATGTGATGAAGCTGTCAAAATGATGTCATCCACATACACTAAAAGATATGCCGTTTGTGACCCCGACCGATAAATGAATAAAGAATTATCAGACTTGCTGTTAATAAAACCAATGGACAACACATATTCAGCAAACCTTTTGAACCACGTCCGGGGTGATTGTCTAAGACCATATATGGACTTACGCAGCAAACACACATAATCTGGATGAGTGCTATCACGAAACCCAACCGGTTGATACATATACACTGTCTCATTTAGCTCACCATGCAAAAATGCATTCTTGACATCAAGTTGATGAATTGGCCAAGCTTTTGACAAAGCAAGGCTAAGAACAGTCCGAATAGTCGCAGGCTTGACCACCGGACTAAACGTTTCTCCACAATCAATACCCACCTGTTGAGTTTTGCCATTACCTACAAGACGGGCTTTATGCCTCTCAAAAGAACCGTCAGATTTCACCTTATGAGTAAAAATCCACATAGAACGAATGACATTAACATTAGGCGGACGGGGCACCAACTCCCACGTCTTATTTTTAATAAGAGCATTAAATTCATCATCCATAGCCATTTTCCAATTAGGGTCACGTAAAGCATGTATTGGGTTACGAGGAATAGGGGATTTCGTAACCATAGAAACTGTAGCAACATTGCAATATTTTTTATTTGGCTTGAAAATACCACATTGGCTACGTGTGACCATAGTTGGACGAGTGGTGGGCTGTGGAGGTATGGAAAGTATGGGCTGCTCGGCTGGTTGGGATGCGGTAGACTCAAGTGGTGTTTGTGGGTTGATTGATGTGTTCGACCCAGAAGAAGGAGGGGAGAAAGTTGGAGGGCTGGTAGGGTCATGCGGCCCAACAGTAGGAGGTGGGGAAGGTAAGTTACCTGGAGATGAGGCAGACTGCATATGGTGAATGAGATATGGAGAGAGACCTTCATCTAAAAACTCATACGATGTGGCAGTAGGAGAATGCAGCTTTGCAAAAGGAAACACGGTTTCATCAAAAAGGACATGACGACAGATGATGATTTTGTTTGAGGAAAGATCATAACATTTATAGCCTCTATGGTTCGGAGGAAATCCTAAAAACACACAAGGAATAGATCGGGGTTGGAGCTTATTTATCGTGGTGGAAGGAAATAGAGGATAACAAAGACACCCAAAAACCCGTAAGTGAGAATATGAAGGTTCCCTATGATATAGAACACGAAGAGGAGACTTGTTCCCTAACAACTTGCTAGGTAAAATGTTATGCAAATAAGTTGCCATTTCTAAAGCATGGTGCCAAAATGATGGTGGTAAAGAGGCATGAGAAAGGAGAGTGCGAGTGATATTATTAAGTGACCTTAATTTTCTTTCGGCTTTACCATTTTATGAAGACGTATGAGGACAAGAGAGACGGAAAGACACCCCATTTGACTCACAAAACTCCCAAAAAAAATGATTATCATACTCCCGGCCATTGTCACATTGGATATTTTTGATTGGACGCTCAAATTGTGTGCGAACAGAAGAGTGAAACACTACAAACTTATCAACACATCTGATTTTTTAGCCAATGGAAAAGTCCACACAAAATTAGTAAAATCATCCAAAATGAGCATATAATAACGATGTCCCGAAGAACTCAAAACAGGAGATGTCCAAAGATCACTATGTATTATATCAAACGGCAAAGTAGTAGATGACATAGAAGAATAAAATGGCAACTTAATGTGTTTCCCAAGAACACAAGAATGACAAATACTAGAACTTGAAGTTCGATTACATGCAATACTTTTATTACTACGAAGAGTATGTAAAATACTCGACCCGGGATGTCCTAATCGATCATGCCAAAGGGAAGGTGCTAAAGCTGCAAAACTCGACGGTGAAGAGAAATGTGTGGATGTGGTGTTGGTTATAGGATAAAGATCACCCGTGCTATTACATCTCATTATGGGCCTCCCCGTCCGGTAATCCTTCACAAAGAAACCATAAGGATCAAACTCAACAGTCACATTATTATCAGTAGTAAATTTTCGAACTGAAATAAGATTTTTTATGAGTTTGGGAGCATGGAGTACATCATTCAGGGATAAGGGAGGATTAGGGGAAGATAGAGTAGTATGACCATAACCATTAATTGGAATAGTATTACCGCTACCAACAACAATAGCATTAGGATGATTGCTCAAATTAAAGTAAGACGAGAGAGTACCATTGGAGGATGTCATATGAGAAGTGGCACCAGTGTCCATGTACCACGAGGGGTCGGGTTGATGCAATGTCATAGTATGCATAGCTGACTCAATGTCCGTTGGAGCGTACTGCATAGGCTGAGTTGAAGCTGCATAGGCTTGTGGACGAGGACCTAACAAACCAGGCTGCTTAGGAGGGCCTTGAGGACGTGCCCAGCCCTGATTAGGGTATGGACATGGAGGTGTAGCCCATTGAGGCATCCATCCCCAACCCGGGTACTGTCCCCATTGCTGTTGCTGCTACCAGGAAGCCGGAGGAGACGGCCACTGCTGTTGAACTGAGCTTCCTCGGCCACTACCCTTGCCACCAGAAAGACCACCCCTGCCTCCAGAATATTTTCCACCCTTGCCACCAGATTGCTTGCGATTCATTGAGTTTTTCTGCTTGGTGCGGCCACGCGAACCCCCAACATTAACATGACCATCAGCAGAATTGTCATGAGCCTGAACCACCATGGCTGTCGCAGACCCTGTGGCGGCTTGCTTTGCAAGTCCGGCCTCCTCGAGTGTAAGCATCGACCGGGCTTGAGAAAACAGAGGAAGAGGATTGCTCTGTCGAATAAGAGTAGCAACACCCTTGTATGCTTCAGTGAGGCCAGAAACCAATTGAAGAACCAATCGCTTATTATCCACTGGTGCCGCAACACCTCTCAATTGATCGGAGAGACTCTTGAGGTGTTGGCAATAGGCTGAGACGTTAGGAAAATCCTCCATTTTTGTGGTTGAAAATTCCTGTTCAAGAGTCAAGGCACGAGAATTCTGATTGTCCTGGAACAAATCACGCAACCTATCCCATGCCTCCATAGCCGTAGCATCTGGTTCAATAATGGTGAGCAATAGGTCATTAGATATGGTGGAATAAATCCACGAGAGGACAGCAGCATCCAGAGTAGACCAAGTGTCTTTTTCCTCATCAGTGGCAGGAACCTTCTCCTTCCCCTTAGCCGGAGGGATAATATGGTCTAACACTTTGTGAGAACGAGCATGAATTTTAAACAATTCTGCCCATGTGGAGTACTGAGAATTTTGCAATTCAAGAACAATCGGAATGTTGTTTTTGATATTGTTGACAGTAAGAGCAGGGTGGAAAGAAGAGTGAGACGAGGTTTTTGGTTCCCCCATGTCGAAAACTTAGATAAGAAAAAGAAGGATAGAAGAAAAGCAGAAAAGAAACTAGGGTACAGCGGAAAAAAAATCGCCCTAGGCTCTGATACCATAAAAGAATGTTTTCCGTGAATGTTTCCTGTATTTCTCATTGATATTTATACAAATATACAAGCCATAATCCTGGCATACTTCTAGGCAATCAACTAGGAAACACTAACTGATCCCATAAACTAGGTAATGAAATACTAACTGATCCTATAAACTAGGTAACAAAATATACACTTTGACTAAGCTAATTATTTACATAATTATCTTAACAGTCGAAAATCTGCAAACCAAGAACTCAAAACTTACAACCATAAACTAAATCTAACAATCAAAGGAACAAAACTCAGAACAATCCAAAAGCTTAAACGAAACGAATCAATAACCACAAAACTCTCGGCAATAAACAATAACATCTAACAACAAATGGCGACTCAGCAACGCAGTAACTCGGTGAAACTCAAGTCGAAAAGCAGCAAACCAGCGCATAACAACGACAACACTCGAATTCAACCAGCAAATCAACAAGTTGCAGCGGCTAAACAAATCAACTACTTCGATTGACAATAACAGCTAACAGTTCGAAACTCAAAAACACAGGAAAACATACGAAGAGTGGATTAAAAATAAAACTAAAAATAAAGAAGAAGAAGAAGAAGAAGAAGAAGAAGAAGAAGAAGAAGAAGAAGAAGGCTGTGTATAATTTAGAGTAGAAGAAAAACAAATAAATTGATTCAATTTTTAAATTTGAATAATTGCTATAAATTCTTCTTCTCATCGATGGTATTGAACTGATTATTGATGCAGTAATTCTAGCTTGTAAGAATGTTATGTAAACTTTTTACACTATAATGATAGCATTTAAGAGGATCTAAATTTTATAATTTGGCAGGAGAATCTAAAATATTATGCGTTTATGTTCTTCGTTTCCAACTAGTATGATCATTCCGGATCCTAGTTTCTACAATATCTCATTCTTCTTATTTTATTTAGTACTCCCTCTCTCTCCCATTTTAATTGTAGTCTGTGACTTTTTTGTGATTAGTTTGACTAAATATAAAAGTTATTTGTTCATGATTTTTAAAAATTGTACATTTAAGGTAGATTCGATTATCTACTAAAGTAATATATTTTTTTAATTCTTTTTAATTATATAGTACTAGTTTATAACCCGTGCGATACACAGATTTTTATTCATATATAATTAATTTTATTTTATGTTACAATAATTTTTGTATTTATAAACGATAATATCTTCATTTAAAAGTAAACATTTTTTAATTAAAAAATGCAATAAGCTAATTATCATTAATTATTTTATTTCATTATTTATTTTGATAATTAGGATAATCGTACCGTAAACCAAATCGACAAACTTTCAATGTTTCGGTTTTAATGCGATATGCGGATTTCTTTTGATATGTAATATATTTTATTTTATGTTACAATTATATTTTTATATAATTATTATTTTCAATAATTTATTTTAATTTTAATTTAAATAATTTAATATAAATTTAATTAATGATGTGCATGTTTTAAAATTTATATTATAAAATTTAAAAATAAATATGTCGTTGACGGAATTCGAATCTTGAAATTTTAATAAATTAATTTAATCATACAATATATCTAATAATTAGATCTAATGATCTGATATATTTTGTTAGTGATTAGAAGACATGGCGTGATTAGAAGATTGTGTTTTAAATTAAAATTTAATGTGTTTTAATTTGAAAAGAAATATGGGTGATTGGAATATACGATATTTTAATTGTTTATAAAAGGTAATATAATCTATTAAAAGTAAACGTATTTTAATTAAAAAAGGAAATCGGCTAACTATTACTAATTATACTGTTTTATTATTTATTTTAATAATTAGGATGACCGTGCCGAAAACTGAACCGACAAATTTTCAATGCCCATGTGATGCACGAGTTTCTTATAATATGTTATATATTTTATTTAATATTACAATTACGTTTTTATTTAAATTTAATATAATTTAATATACTCATGTTTACGGATAATACTAATGTTTGCTTATTATAAACAACGTTTATGGATTTTTAATATAATTTAGAGTAAAGTGCACTTTGTGTACCAGAACTTTGGTGATGATACCACTTGAAATAACATAGTTTAAAAACTACCACGGGTAATACTGAACAAACTATTTACTTACATTTCGTGTACTACTATCTATTTGTCACTAATTCTGTCAAATGGCCAGGGGTAAAACAGTCTTTTCCATCTAGCTTTTTGCGTGGGCTTTGAGTTAGACGCTGGAATTGCAGCTATATATACAACAAACCATCCCTAATTCAGCATTTGTTCAAATTAAAAACCCTAATTTACTCCACAAATAAAAAATGGTTGGCAGACCTCGTACGGATGAAGAAATTGATGCCATCTTGGACCTTGCTTGCTACTTTGACCGGATGAGTGTAATGAAGACTCAATGGTTTGGGCCAAACGTGGGTAGGAGATTCAGGGCATGTCCGAACAATACTTGTGGCTACCAATAGTGGATTGATGAGGAAATTGGATCTCGCACGTTAGAGATTATTAAGGAGTTGCAAGCGTCTGAGCTGGAGAGGGAGGAAAAGTATAGGCGAAGGATGGTTCGTATGAGAGAGAGGCATCAAGCTGAGATGGATCAATTGAAGACTAAGCAACAGTGTGTAACTATTATTGGGCTATTTGTGCTTGTTGATTTGATGATGAATATGGCTTTAAACACAATGAGGAATGACACCGTAGTTGAGGGTGATGACTACGATTCTCTTGATGAGTGAAGCTTTTGTTAGGTTGTTCTAGAACTGTTAAGTTTATTGAATGTTATTGTTGTAGCACTTTTACTTTGGTCTGTATTATGGCAAAGGTTTGTTAGGATTTAGACTTTTGCTTTAGTATTTTCTTTGCACATCAAATCCAAAGCTGACTGGCAATAAACTTGGTAAATAAAAGGCATTTCATTAAAACAAAATTCAAGGTTCATATTGTTAAAAGTGCTTAAACACTGCACCTAATAATACCAAAGTTGTCAAAAGTGCATACAGACCATTACAAGATACCTAATAATACCTAATAAAACCAAAGTTATTAAATCAGTAGCAAATGGTAAGCTTCATTTCATTACAAGCCAAAAGGTTTCATAGATTACAGACCATTAAAAGGTTCATACAAACCATTAAAAGGTTTCAAAGAGACCATTAAAAGGTTTTATATAGCCATAATACAAAAGAACTCTAATGAGTTAAATAGATCACAACTTCCAAACTGGCTTTTGTTTGAGCCTACTTTCTCTTTTCTTTCTAGCTAGCTCCAAGTTCTTCAAATTTGTAACTTGGCTCTTGTTCTTAGTTGTAAAGCTCAGGGGTTGCAAGCCAAGAGCATTGTTGGTTGCTTGAGAAGTGTTGGATGTTTGAGAAGTATTGAGTTGTGGTTTTTCTTCCAGTTCCTACATTGGCTTGTTTTAGAGTTGTGAAATTCGCTTTTGTTCCATTTTGATCCATTTTGGCCTTCTTGGTCTTTTTGTTGTTCTGTTTCTCACATTAGTTAGCCCTGTCATGTGCCTGTGAACACAAATGCATATGCATCCAGTGATCAACTACCATACAGAAATTATGAGTGCAAGAAGAAATCACAAACATACCCTAGTTGGACAAGTCCTTGTGTAATATTTAGCGCAATAACTGCACTTGACCTTGGTGTTCTGTCTTTTTAACCTAGTTACACCAGGTGCTGTTGCATCATTGGTCTTATTCCTGGACTTTTTTGGCCTTCCTTTCTGCACCTTTACCACAGGGGGTACTGGTCTAGGATACTCAGTCCTAACCCATTCTTCTTTACCACATATGGGTTCAAGGGTGTGGATGTAGCAAGCAATGAAGGTGTCCTTTGAATAGCATTCATGCAAAAATTCCTTAAAATTCCTTTTTGGCCATGCTATGCAAGCACATGCATGGTAGCATGGTAATCCACTCAATTCCCACTTTTTGCCTTAGGCACTATGTTTTCAAGAGCATTGATTAAGCCTTTCTGCTTGTCAGAGATGAATGTCCAACTACCATCATTAACAATATGCAAATCTTCAACCACATTCTTCAAAAACTAATTCCAGCTTTCAGCATTTTCTGCTTCTACAATTGCCCAAGCCAAATGGTACATCCCATCATTAGCATCTGTCCCAATGGCTGTTAGGAGTTGGCCCCCATAAGGTCCCTTTAACTGGCAGTCATCAAGTCCAATTAGTGGTCTGCAACCACTTTTAAATGCCTTCTTAATTGGGCTAAAACATATATAGATTCTTTTGAATCTTTTCTTTTCAGGATCTTCTATGTCTTTTGTCATTACTAACACTGTGCTGTCAGGCATAGCTAGCCTTCAGGAGCTCATTAGCATAGTCCCATACCTGACCATATTGCTCATTATGCTTCCCTCTAATTTTCTGCAGTGCCATCTTTTTTGCTCTTGCAATTGCATTAATACTCACATGACAACCCCAATCATTGACAACCTTTTTTAAGAATGAAGTCAAAGGCCAAGTAGAGTTTATCCTCACATCATTTTCATAATAATTAGTTGTCCATCTCGAGTTAATTTGCTTTTGTTCAAAGGTTTGAATGCATGTATGTTTTGGATTGTAGACTCTTATCTGGTAAGTGTCAGAGTTTGGCATTCTTGTCCCATAAATACTCCATGTACAACCTCCTTGACACACAAATTTCACTCTTGAACCATAATTCCTCTTCAGAATTATCCCTCTCCTCTCCTTGACAGCTGACAAGGCCGTCGCGTGCCTATCAAATTATAATTTCTAACAAATCCTTCTAACTATGTAGTAGGGTAAGTCAGAGTCGATCCCACAAAGACAAACGTATCAATCACCAATTATTTCTGATTCAATTCGGCTAAGCAAGTAACACAATAAATTTTGAGAAATTATTAAACTAATTTTATGCTAAAGAGAATTGTGTTTATATAAATCAAATATTAAAAACATTCAGAATTAAGTATCCCCACTAGTCATGAATTAATGCAATCGTGAATTTCCTCCCCAATTAATCAAATATATTCCTCAAAAGGAAAGGTGCGCCCTATAAATACCAATAACCCCTCTCGAGTATTAATGGCTTCTCTTAAAATACAATCAAACCTATTCTCATGGTATCATGCAATTTAGAGACATTAATCACAACACCCTAATTTCCTAACATTCCATTCTACCTATTCTCATGGAGAATTTCATGTTCTTATTGGATAAATCACAACCATCTAAATCCAACTCTCACTGATAATTAGATATTGGTTCAAACAATATACATAATCACGTCTGATTTGTAATTGTTAATTTAAGCAACTCAATAAGCAAGAGCAATTAAACAATCAAATTGGGGAAATTGGGAATTCACACATCAAACATAACTAGGGTTCTACTTAACCCTAGATTAATAATCTACTCATTCATAATTAAATTAACAAAACAAGAATTATAAGATGAACACATAATTATAAGAATAGAGAAAAACCTTTAATCTTCAAAGAAAATAAAAGGTCTCCAAAAATCTCCCAAAAGATGTTTACAAAATTGTAGTGTGTACAATTATTTTTTCGATCCTCAAAACTATACCCTAGACGTGTTTATATAGTGCTACAAGACTTAAGTAATTGCCTTAAATAAGGAGACCCAGCTGTTAATAAAAATCAGAATACAAGTTGGAATATAAAAATTCTGTTAAAAAATCCCGCAAAGGCGCTGCAGCGCTGAACCGGGCGCTACAGCGCCTTGCCCAGACTGCTACGCGCGCTGTTGCGCCTCAAGTGGTGCTATAGCGCCTTGGATTTTCTGTTCGTCAGTTCGCTACGAGCGCTGCTGCGCCTCAAGTGGCGCTATATCGCCTTGGAATTTCTACTGAGAACCTTGGAATATAGTGGTGGCCGCTCAGCTGCGCCTCAAATGGCGCTATAACGCTAAGAAAATTCTGTTGAGCAATTTCTTTAGCTCCAAAATGCTAGCAATGAACCGCAACTTAATCATTTCTTCTCAGAAGTTCACAAAATAATTCTTTTGAGCTAAAAACACCGTAAAAATCATTAATCTCCTTCCAACTTGGCAATTCTTTATTTTCTGCGACAAACTCATCAAAAACTAATTAAATCCACACGATTATTCACAAAAGCACCGTAAATGTGGGAACAAAATCATATAAAGTATATATAAAATACACTCTATCAACAGCTTGCTTCTTGACAGCATCTCTAAGCACCTTTGTTGTGGAGAACAACTACCCCAACTCAAACTTAGGATTGTCCATCTCACTTTTAGCATAAAACACTGGCCAACTTATCTCATCTTCATCAGTGGAGTTGGCAGCCATCCTCTCTTCTTCACTATCATAGAAAGTAGAGTCACTAGAATAACCCACATTTTCATCTATCTCCATATTTATGGCACTCTCTTTCTCTTTCTCTTTGTTACAGTCAGCTTTCTCACCATCCTTCCCAGTACCCATAGCAGTATTTTCACTATGTTTACCTGCTTTCTTACTCTCCTTAGCATCTTTCTTACTCTCCTTATTAGCTTTTGCACTTTCTTTAGCAACCTTCCTTTTTTGCTCTTTCATTCTTATAGTAAGCCACATCTTCATCTATACTATCCTCATTTGAAGAGTTAGAATGGAATGA
Source organism: Kitagawia praeruptora (assembly GCA_037693485.1). Classification (NCBI taxonomy): domain Eukaryota; kingdom Viridiplantae; phylum Streptophyta; class Magnoliopsida; order Apiales; family Apiaceae; genus Kitagawia; species Kitagawia praeruptora. The sequence goes on along the minus strand of CM075351.1, from coordinate 134,625,874 downwards.
ATCATCACTCAGTTCACCCTGTTGGTTTACCACAAAGTCCTCATCTTCTAAGTCACTATCATCCCCATGGTAGCTTGCATTTCCATCGTAGCCATCATTTTCATTGTAGCTTCCAATATCTTCAAAATTACCTCTATCTTGGCCATCAAACATTTCTCTAACAAAATCTCTATCATATTCAGCCTCAATATATTCCAATTTTGGATCTTGTGATGGAATATAGCTTTGTGTGTCAATTTTTGGAGGTGTCAAAGTAGATATAGGCTTAAATTCAACAGAAAAAACTAACACCAATCTAGAAGGTGGCACCAGTTGACACATCTCCAAAACATCACTATAAGTTTCCAAGTTCCAAACACCATTAATCCAATCAGTTTTAGGATACTTATAGTACGTAGTACATTTGAGAACCTACAATCCCACACTCCTTTAACATACTAACTAGTTCTAAAATGGACAACATGTCTACATTACACAAGTCCACATAGTCGAAATCACCACCAACATACTTCCTTGGATTCTCATTCATTATCCCGCCATGATACATTTTTACAGTAAATAAATCAGGTGCTAGAACATTAACAAACAAAACAAACACAAGTGGTGTTCGAAAATGCTTTTTTATACACAAAACAGATCGAATAACACATAAACAAGTGAATAAAAAATTCAATTGGGACCACAAAAATAAAAAACCATAACTAATTGTAGACAACAATAAAACTCTTATATTCACTGCATACAAAACCCACAACAACATGATTAAAATAATACACATATTTAAAAACCCTAATTACATAAACATCGGCCCTAATTACGAAAAGGATTTTTCAGATGCTTACATGTATATTGTGGGCACTCATTTGGAGAGAATGTGTCTCTGTCTTCTCTTGCTCGTACAACCCAAGCCATCTGTCTCTGATTCTCTATCATCCTTGTCTAATAATTAAGTGAAACAATCTAAAAGGTTTTGTTTGATTAAAGTCAATGGATGTAAAAAGGGAAGCAAGTAGTCCCTTGTAAAAGCCCGCGTAGAGATGTCAAGCTGGAAAAAACTATTTTACCCCTGGCCATTTAACTCCGTTAGTGACAAATAAACGGTAGTACACGAAATGTAATTAAATAGTTTGTTCAGTATTGCCTGTGGTAGTTTTTAAACTTCAAGTGATGTCTTCATCAAAGTTCAGGTACACAAAGTGCACTTTACTAAAAATTTTATTAATAATTGGCAAATTTTGTGTGATATTTTGGGGTATATATATTAGTGAGTGTATGATTAGTTTTAAATCAAAAAAGTAACGTGATTTAATTTGAAAGTAAATATAATGATTGGAAGATATGGTACGATTGATGTTTTTATACGAATTTTAAAATAATATTTATACGAATATTTGGAAGATATAATGATTTAATTATATTAGTGAATATAATGATCGGAAGATATGGTAAATAATATTTGGATCAAAAATGAATTTTATACGAATTTTCGAAATAAAGGCTCTTTAAAAGAAATAATGCCTTTTAAATCATTTTAAAATACCTAATCACATAATCAAATATTCACTCTAATTTTTATAACTCAACAATATCATAAGGATGATAATGCAAAAGATTTCATAATTAAAATCAACTCCAATGATTTTATATGATTTTTAAAAGATTAATATGCACTTTAAAAATACTTTTGATGTTCCAAAAATGCAAATAAAATCCCACGAGCATATACGACATATACCAAACATCATATAATCACGTTTTCACACATAACTTGACTTCACAAAAATGTACTCATAATATATTTCACATAACTTCCACATTTAATAATTAATTAAACATTTAAATATCGCGAAAAATTCTAGGTCGTTATAGCCTTCCCCCTTAAAAGGATTCTGTGCCCAGAATCTCACCTAAGTAAACAGATGAGGATACCTAGCAAGCATTTCGCTTTCAAGTTCCCAAGTTAACTCTTCGACTCTAGGACTCCTTCACAAAACTTTAACTAATCTAACAGTCTTATTTCTAAGCTTTCTATCACTTCTATCCTGAATCTCTACTGGTTGTTCTTCATAAGACAAATCCGGCTGAATCTCGATAGGTTCATACTCAATTATATGACTTGCATCGGGATTGTACTTCTTAAGCATCGATACATGGAACATATTGTGAATATGGTGCATGTGCGGTGGCAACGCCAATTCGTACGCAACCTTTCCAACTTTCTTCAGAATCTCAAAAGGTCCTACATATCCTGGACTCAACTTTCCTTTCTTACCAAATCTTGTAACTCCTTTCCACGGTGACACTTTTAACAACACTTGATCCCCTAACTCAAAACTCACATCCTTTCTTTTCAAATCAGCATACTTCCTCTGACGATCCTGAGCTGTAATTAACCTCTTCTGAATAACTTCAACTTTCTCCTTTGTTTGCTGAAGTAGCTCTGGTCCTAATATCTTTCTTTCACCAACTTCTTCCTAGTACACTGGAGATCTACACTTCCTTCCATACAAGGCTTCGTAAGGCGGCATTCCAATACTTGCGTGGTAACTATTGTTATAAGAAAACTCAACCAGTGGCAGATGTTCATCCCAACTTCCTTCAAAATCTAATGCACAAGCTCTAAGCATATCCTCTATGGTCTGAATAGTCCTTTCACTTTGTCCGTCCGTCTGGGGATGGTAAGTTGTACTCATCTTCAACTGGGTTCCTAGACATTCTTGAAATTGTCACCAAAACCTCGAGTTAAACATTGGGTCTCGATCAGACACTATCGAAACGGGTACTCCATGACGGGAAACTATCTCCCTCAAATATAATTGTACCAACTTATCCAACGAGAACCTTTCGTTAATCGGAAGAAAATGAGCAAACTTCGTCAATCGATCAATAATTACCCAAATCGTATCATGATTCACTTTAGATCTTGGCAATCCAACCAAAAAATCCATGGCAAGGTGCTCCCACTTCCACTCGGGAATATCCAACGGCTGCAGTAATCCACTTGGTTTCTGATGTTCCGCCTTAATCCTCTGACAGGTATAACACTTACTTATCCATTCGGCTATTTCACGCTTCATGTCTGGCCACCAAAAATTCTCTTTTAAATCGCGATACATTTTCGTACTTCCAGGATGCATGGAATATCTTGAACAATGGGATTCGCCTAGAATCTCATTTTTCAGTTCCAAAACATTAGGAATCCATATTCTCCCTCCAAATCTCAAAACACCTTGATCATCTTTTTGTGTACAAATCTCTTCTCCAGTCAATGTATTCACTTCACAATTCATCACTTTTTCCTGGCATCTTCGAATCTTTTCTAGCAATTCTGGTTGAAAAGTCATTGTACTAAGAAACTCATCTGCATCCTTTGAATCATAAACTTCTAAACTCAATTTCCCAAATTCTCGAAATAACTCCTTCGGCATTGTCAATGTATTCAATCTTTCTTTTCTACTCAGCGCATCCGCAACAACATTCGCCTTTCTGGGATGATAACTTATCGTGCAATCATAATCCTTGATTAATTCCAACCACCTTCTCTGTCTCATATTCAACTCCTTCTGGGTAAAGATATACTTCAAGCTCTTATGGTCAGTGAAAATTTCACACTTTTCTCCATATAAATAGTGTCTCTAAATCTTCAATGCGAATACTATCGCGGCCAACTCCAAATCGTGTGTCGGATACTTTTGCTCATGCGGCTTAAGCTGTCTCGAAGCATACGCAATAACATTTCCGTGTTGCATCAAAACACAACCTAATCCTTTATGCGAAGCATCACTATAGATAACAAAATTTCCTTTATCATCAGGCAGTACCAGTACTGGTGTGGTAACTAGCCTCTTCTTCAATTCTTGAAAACTTTCTTCACACGTATCACTCCAAACAAACTTCTCATTCTTTCTGGTCAACTTAGTCAACGGCATAGCAATCTTTGAAAAATCTTGAACAAATCTCCGATAATAACTGGCCAATCCTAAGAAACTTCTCATTTCAGTAGGAGTCCTTGGTCTACTCCAATCTACAACGGCTTCAATCTTAGCAGGGTCCACTCTAATCCCTTCTTTACTAATCACATGTCCTAGAAATTGCACTTCTTGCAACCAAAATTCACACTTGGAAAACTTTGCATATAATCTTTCCTTCCTTAAAGTCTCCAATGCTATTCTCAAATGCTCGGCATGCTCTTCAGGGTTTCTCGAGTATATAAAGATGTCATCAATAAATATAATAATGAATTTATCCAAATACCTCTTGAATACCCTATTCATCAAATCCATAAACACGCATTCGTCAATCCGAAGGCCATCACTAAAAATTCATAATGTCCATACCGCGTGCGAAAAGCAGTTTTCGGAATGTTTCTGGCTTGATTTTCAACTGGTGATAACCTGACCTTAAATCAATCTTAGAAAAATATGTAGCATCCTTCAGCTGGTCAAACAAATCATCAATCCTTGGCAGTGGATATTTGTTCTTGATAGTCAATTTGTTAAGCTCTCGATAATCAATACAAAGCCTCATGCTTCCATCCTTCTTCTTGACAAACAACACTGGTGCTCCCCACGGAGACACACTCGGCCTTATAACTCCTTTTTCCAACAAATCTCGCAATTGAACAGCTAACTCCTTCATCTCAGTAGGTGCCATTCGATAAGGTGCTTTAGATACGGGTTCCGTTCCGGGTGCTAACTCAATCGGAAACTCAACTTCTCTATCTGGAGGTAATCCGGGCAATTCGTCGGGAAATACGTCAGGGAACTCATTCACTACTGGGATGTCTTCCATATTGGGGAATTGTTTTTCCTTATTAACTACATGAGCTAAATAAGCTTCACATCCTTGCTTCAACAACCTCTTAGCTTGCACAAACGTCAAAAATTTCTTATCTTGCTTCTTCCCTTGAAACACAGCCTCACTACCATCTTCAGTAACCAACTTCACTTGCTTCTTTCTACAGTCAATCTGAGCATCACACTCAGTTAACCAATCCATTCCTAAAATGACATCAAACTCTCCCAACTTAAAGGGCAACACATCCGCATAGAAAAGAAATTCTCCTATCTCAATATTACAGTTAGGACATTCTCGGTCCACAACTATCTTATCTTGGTTAGCCACTTCTATTATTAACGGCCTTTCTAATGGACGAATTTCACAACGCAATTTATCAAGAAATCTTTAAGATATAAATGACCTAGTTGCTCCAGAATCAATTAAAACTTTAGCTTCAAGAGAGTTGACTGGAAGCGTACCTGCAACCACGTCGACATCATTGACAACATCTTTAATAGACATGTTGAAGGTACGAGCTCTGGTTTGAGGTGCTTAGTATGGAGCTTGCGGCTGAACTGGTGGCGCGGCGAGCCTTAACACATTAGAGGTCTGAATAGGTTTCCTGCAATTCCTCGCTATATGGCCAACCTTGCCACACTTATAACAAATCATTCCCACATGCTTCGCTTCAGGGCATTCTTGAGCATAGTGCCCCTTCTTCCCACACTTGTAGCACACTATGTTAGGCTTATTGCAAATACCCGGGTGCTTTCTTCCACAAATTTTGAAATTTGGTAGTACGGGTCTTGTCACAGCCTTCGGGTTTACTCCCTGGGTTCTACGGTCTTGTCCTCCGTTACCACCCCCAAACTTATGAAAATTCCCCTGACCTCCTGATTGATTTCCAAACCTTCCTCTGTTCGGAAAACTCTTATGACCTTCCGTCTCTTGTCTCTTTTCCACCTTCTCAAACTTCCTCTTCTTACCGGCCTTCTCCTTCTGATTCAAATCACTTTCCCCCTCAATAATCATTGCCTTCTGAACAACAGCGGCATAAGTTCTCAACTCAAACGTAGTAACTCGACTTCTTAACCAAGGCTTTAATCCATGCTGAAATTTCTTGGCCTTACTGGATTCATTCCCTACATACTGGGGTGCAAACCTAGACAATTCGGTAAACTTAGCTTCATACTCGGCAACAGTCATTCCTTCCTGCTTTAACTCCATAAACTGAATCTCCAACTGATCTTGTAAATATCCCGACAAATACTTCTCATTAAACAATTCCACAAATCTAGGACATGTAATGGCATCTCCTTCTGTAGTTTTAACAGATTCCCACCAAAAGTTCGCTTCCGCTCTCAGATAGAAACTAGCAAACTCTACTTTCTGAACTTCATCAACCCTAACTAATGTGAAGGACTTCTCAATATCCATCAGCCATGACTTGGCCTTAATAGGATTAAGGGTACCTTTGAATTCTGGGGGATGGACAGCTTGAAACGATTTAAAAGCAACAGTTGGTTGGGCAGCTTGGTGCTGTTGGTGTTGAACAAAAGCAACAGTTTGTTGTTGAAGTAATTGGAACATCTGGGCCATAGTAGGGTTGTCTTGGTCTTATTGATCTTGGTTATCATTATTGTTAGTAGGTCTTCTTCTAGGAGGCATCTTTCTGATAAGAAGGAAAGCAGTATGGTAAACAACAAGTAGGTATATATTAAAAAGGAAAAGGGTTCCACCATTTGATACCAATAGACGATCGGTTCCAACAATTTATATGATATGGGTACAGTTGAAAATTTATGCAACAGGTTTCATATGAACGGATCAATATGTATAGAAATACCATATGTAAAGACAATATGGAAAAGCGATAAGTAAAGCGGTGAACACAGAGATATAAAAATAAACACGCGCCTCTCGGACGATAATAAACCAACATAAGGTTAAGGGTATTCAACCCTTTTACAACAGAACTGAAAGAAAACGACTAAAACAACAACAATCCGTCTACTAGCATTAGGAAAACTATAAAAATATCCTATACTAGTAGTACTCAGGCTGAAACTAGTGGGCTCCACCAAATGTCCCACTCACCATCACCTCCACAGCAACCATCCCTAGTCACGCGAACGTTGGGTTTCACTGTGCTCACACATCATCCATGCAATCAAGCTCGAAATTCGGCAAAACATCATAGGCAGGGCTAGACAGGGGGACCTCAAGAAATCGCTGCTGGGTGATCCTCTGGGCTAACTCAATATGACTATCCCAATCAATCGTAGATAAGTCAACCTGACGCTGCGCCTCGTCCTTCATTTGCTTGATCAATGCCGAAAGCTCATCCTTCTTGCTCGTCAAATTCTCACAAGTACGGACTATCTCAATGTAGGTGTGCAAAGGTGCAACCTCGGGAAGTGAGTAGGGTCCGGTAGATGACTCGATGTGCTCAGTGACAAAAGGGGTCACGACTGGTACTGGGACAGAAACAGGCACGGGGTCAGAGACAGGCTCAGACACAGGCTCGGTGATAGGGGCAAGAGTGTCGGCACGGGCCGTGAGACTCTTAACCTCAGAATCGGATACTAACACATCGGACTCCGTCTCCCCATCAGCATCAGACATCACCTCGGAAGGATCAGACTCCTCGGAAGAGCTACCAGAATCGGAAGGTAGGGGAGGTGCATCGTCGGCAAGATCCATGTCCTGATAATCATATATATATATACACGCAGAATATAAAACGAGTTAAACTAGGTTAGTCCTAAAATCTAACGCGAAAAGAAAATCTAAACCTCTAATTACTCCCTAACATCTATCACTCTTGAAACCTAATTGTATCTACTTCTTTTATTAATAATCCTAAATTCCTGGCTTGTTTCAGTGACCAAAACCCGTAGCTCTGATACTAACCTGTGACGCCCTCCCGACCAAGGGCCTAGATCGGAGGGTCACTGACACACATTTAGATGCATACTAAAGGAATTTACGGACGAGCGGAAGCGCGGTATAACAATTATTCCGTAAAAACCATGTATCGTGCATATAGAAAAGCATATAAAAATGAATAAACGAGGGAATCGTAACCATACCTTGAAATCGAAGCTTTACAAAATGGTGTTTTAGCAGTTGCTCTTCAGAGTGTGAAGCACTCTACCGGTATCCACCAAGATTAATTCTTCGACGAAGCTTTTTATAAAACTAAGCTTTTATAAAAATGGAGGTTTGAGAGAGAGAGAGGGAGATGAAGAAGATGAGGGAGGCAACTAGGTTTTTCACAAAAACCAAAAGTGTATAAACTCATTCTCATCTCATTCTATTTATAGGGCTCATGTAGGGTTTCATAATTAATATATCATAATATATTAATATATAAATCCTACACTTTATCTTATAAAATGTTAAATAATAATTAAAACAATTTTAATCATTATTAAAACAACTTGCTCTCTCAAAATACCTTCATCAATAAATTAATCTTTTTATGGTGTGACCCTGTAGGTTCAATATTAAGCCGGTAGTAGAAATAAATAATAATAAACTTTTTATTTATTATTTATATGAATTCTAAAATTCATTAAATATAATTAACTGATTAATTATATTTATTCTACATCGTGAGTGATGCTTCTCAACATATCGCGACTATCCGGATAATATGAATTCACTGCTTAGAATACCAAGAACCTCTCAGTGCTAGTTACCGTACAATCAATTCCTTCTACCCTGCAATATCCCGATTAAATACAAGGCATGAAACTCGTGTCAAGCCTATCAAATTTAATCATATGATTTCTTATTCATAATGCAAAGTTCATATTAATGCAAATTAGAAACTCCTTTCCAATTTCATACACTCTGGCCAGAGATTCCAGAACTAGCATCATAAGAATAGCATAGGATATTCTCTTCCTTTACTGGAAGGGGTAGATCCTTTATTGACCGTTAACTATCTCCATACACAAATCCCTATGCCCAGAATAGACCTAATGGATGTCCTTGAGACTAAGGACTAAACCAAAGCACAGTTCATTATATACAAGATTACTCTAACGATCTCAAGTCTAAGGACACTTGTACAACTATCACCCAATGAACAACTATCGACACGTGAGTAAACTCCATTAGTTGTTCAACTTATCGAGTCATGTTCAGTGAACTTATTCCCTAATAAGCACCTACATACTAGCTATAGTATCACCACACAAATGCCTATGAGAACAGACATCCTCCTGAAAGGAGCAAGCATAGTATGTACCAATCTTTGCGGATTCACTAACTTCCAATTAGTTATCCTATGATCAGGAACTGTTTAGGTCTAGAGTTATCATCTTCTAGATCTCACTATTATAATCTCATTATAATTCTATAAGCTTTACTTTAAACCATGGAATATCTTATTTAAAATAATTTAAATAGATAAGGCCCGTAATAAAAACAAATAAGTCTTTTATTAATATTAATGAAATCAAATAAGAGTACAAGAAAGTTCTTCCTAAATCACCATACATGATTGGATTTTAGGACAAACTCTTTCAATCTCCCACTTGTACTAAAGCCAATCACTCTAGTATCTAATACCCATTCACTCATTATGACGATCGAAGTGAATCTGATATTGCGGCTTAGTGAGTGGGTCTGCTATGTTGTTATGTATGTCAACTTTCTCAATGTTGACATCTCTACTTTCAATGATCTCCCTAATCAAAAGAAAGCGCCACAAAACAGTTTTGTAGCGTCACTTACATCTATAAACTCTGCTTCCGCTGTTGAGTCAGCCATTGTAGGCTGTTTGGAACTCTTCCAACTAATCGCTCCACCCTTCAAGGTAAACACGTACCCTAACATGGATTTGCTATCATCACTTTTTGATTGAAAACTAGAGTCAGTATAACCCTCTATTTTCAACTCAGATCCACCAAAAACAAGAAAAATATCCTTAGTCCTTCGCAAGTACTTAAGGATGTTCTTCACTGCTTTCCAGTGGTCTTCACTGGATCGGACTGATATCAGCTTGTCACACTAATTGAATAAGCAACATCAGGACTAGTACATAACATCGCGTACATGATAGATCCTTTTGCTGAAGCATAAGGAATCTTACTCATACGCTCTCTTTCCTCACGTGTGTAACGACCCGGAAAATTTCGTGTAATTTATTATATTAAAATATATTTTTAGTTGATTTTAATGTGTGTTAGTTTATTTTTAATGCATTTAAACGCGTTTTGATTTTTATTAAATAGGAAAATTATCCCATATGTGTTATGTGACTTCTGTGTATCATAGAATATTTTATTCTATTTTTCTGTAATTTTTATATTTTTATAATACAGTTATTTTGCATTTTAAATTCCGGACCCAGCCCCTGTACTGGATTCGAGGCCCTGTTTTTCATAAAATTATTTTTATATAATAATGGGATGTTCAAAAATGTATTATTTTGTAATTTATGTAATATTCGTAATTTTTGGAGAATTTTGGCATTTATATCATATTTGTTTAAAAATAAAATTTTTACATTTTTATCCCATAAAAATTATTTTTAAGGCTTAATAATTTTAATTAGGGGCTAAAAATATTTTTGGGGTATTAATTTTCAGATTAATATAAATAGCAGATTTTTATTTTTAATTGTTAAAATTAATCAAAAATCAGATTTTTGATTTTATTTTTTGGAAAATTCTTTGAATATTGTTCTTGGTGTTCTTGGAGATCAAACACACTTTTGACAGTGATTCCGGCATCCAAATCGTTCATATGGGTAACCAAACTGAAGCTCTTGATCTCTACTACATGTTTATGTGTGTTTTAACATCCTAAATTGCTTGAATCGAAAATTCATAATTTTAGTTTAATATTCGAATTTTCTCGAATTTATTGTGGATTGTAGGATGATTTGTTGTTGATGTGGTTAGTGTCTATAGATTGTATACAATCTCAGGAGCATCATGATAATTTTTGTTTGATTTTTAGTAGCTTAAAACTCGAAATCGAAAATTTGGGGGTGAGATATAATTTTCAATTTTCCAGATTTCTTGATGATTGTTTGGTGTTTTTGATGATTGATATGAGTCATTGAACTCCTGGGCTTTGATTTGGTATGTAGAACGTTTGATTTGGTTGAGAAATGAGCAAAAACGAATTTGATCGGATAATCTTTGAAGGTCGCCGGATTATTTCGGTTTTTGGCCGGATTTTTGGTTTGGTTAATTCTGGAAATGAATGAATGGTATGGTTGTGTTTGGGAGATGATTTGGAACGATTTTGGAGCTTAAAAACGTAACGAATGGTACGTTTTTGAGGCCGCCGGAGTTCGCCGGAAATTTTCTCCGGTCGCCGGTTTCTGGGAAACTGCCATTGATGGTGGTGGTGTTCTTGAAGCATTCATGTGAAGGTGGTGATGAATAGTACCAGTTTAATCTTCAAAATCTGATAACATTTTCTGGAAAGTGATTTTGGAATTTATTTTTACTTTTTACCAATTATTTTTACTTTTATTTACTTTTATTTACTTTTATTTACTTTTATTTACTTTAATTAATTTATAATTCTGAATTCAATTATTAATTTCAGAAATTTTATTTTCTGAAAATGTTTTATAAATCTAGAATTTATTTCTGAATTTTATTTTAATTATTTCTTTATTTGTTTTTAATTCGAAATAATTAAGAATTAAATTCTTTTAATTATATTGATTAATCTCAAATAATGATTTAATTAATTTGATTATCTAATAAATGTAATTATTTATTAGATAATTTCATTAATTAATTATTACTTGACTCTAATTAATTTATTTAGGATTATTTAATTTTAATTAACCAAATTTTCTGTTTAAAAGTGATTTAAAATAGAAAGAAATTGTTTTAAATTCTAAAAATAATCCGGGAACGGTAAAAATAGTTTTAAAATTCTAAAATTATTTATAAACCCGGATTAGATAATTATAAAAATATTTTGGGGATCCAATAATTACCCAGAGGGTTTATTAATGATCCTTTTTGATTCAGGAATGGTTATTTAAATCATTTAAAATTCTTTTAATTATTCTAAAAATACTTTTAAATATTATAATAATAATTTGAGTGCTCTTTTAATGGTGAGTCGTATCCGCGCTATGTGTTGATTGATTACGTGACAAGTATATATGTATTTGATTTGAGGATTAATGATGTATCTCCCGGATTAATTATTGTTTCGAGGAATAATCGTGTCTTGAGGATTAATTGATTATCATGTTTCTTTATCGAAGAATAAGATAAATGTTTTGAGGATTATCTATCGATTAAGTTGATTAATAAATAATTAATTTGAATATTCAATTAATTTAATTATTAATTGAATTATTCTTATTAATTGCGTATTAATTAAACCGTTTGTCCGTTTTCAACGAGAAAAGTATTTCTGGAATTAGAAAAATGACCCGGTTCTTATAAAAATAGTTTTAAGTTATAATTCAACTTTTAAATTTGGATCGACTTTTTACCAAACCTTTTTATTGAGTCGATTATATCCGATAATTAGGGTTTGACTCGTTTTCTGTTTTAAAAATATTAGATAAAATCTTTTTATGATCTGATCAACGTGCTATGTGATTATGTGATCTACTTATTGAATCTCTTTACGTGCAATGTGAATTATTAAGGTATTAAGTATCGAGGGTTATGATATAATTCGAGTTTTGCCCGATATATATTTAATTGGTGATTAATTGTTTATATGATTTATGTTATAAGATGTCGCTAAGAGTAGACGATGTTTTCATTGAATTACTGACTAGGATTGTCAAAGTTATATTTCTTTTTGAGGACGAAGTGTTTGTTTCGAGGGTTAAGTGTTATATTTATATTTCTATTTCTTTATCGAGGATTAGAATAAATCTTTCAAGGATTAATTGTTGAATATTGACTTAGGTTTGTCAGCGGAGATAAGTAAATGTTTAATAAAGGAAGTTGGAGATGGATGAAATATTCTTTGTGGGTTATGAAGAAGGTTGGAGATGGATGCGAAATTATTTGTGGATTGTAATAAAGAAGGTTGGAGATGGAGGCAGTATTGTTTATGGAATTGATGGTTTACTTGTGAGGTGTTTTAACACCGGGAAAACGTCTATGTTCAAAGGGGACATTTCCAATTATTTTCTTCGGACAGAGATATTGGTAAGCATGGTTAATACGTTTAACTTGAGTTTGTAAGCGTTTATAAAATATCAGAATCTCGTCTAGAGGCTGAAGTATTGTCTGGGGCGTGACTATAGAAGTAGACGCGCATGCTCAATGTCAACGGATCAGACTCGTGGCAATCGCAAGAGCGTCAAACCAGCGAATGATCAACAGAGGACATGATGACGTGAGATAGAAGAAGATAGTTGTATTACTTCGGCACTACGTAATAACAAAGGACCAGAGGCAAGTATTTTCTTTATCATCTTAAACACTTTTTATTTTATGTTTCATTGATTCATATCATGACGAATAGCTATTGTTCAGAGCTATTTGTGATTCTTAAATATTTTGTGCGAACACAATTGCTTGATATTGGTACCCTTGATGGGGGAATTGTTTCAGATAAACTCTTCATATCCTCATTATCGTAGTAATAATGGGATATGACCTGTATTTAAAACTAAGCATTTCCTGTTGAATTCGGAAATTGCTCTATTGGATTGGAAAATAGTAAAGCGTAGGAGGCCACATCGAGTAGTTGGTCCAGCTATATTTAAGGAGGATATGGTAACCATACCATCTTCCTATAGGCTAACATTACTTGCCTATTTTGGTACCCTCATGAAATCCTCGTTATACCCACGCGGATAGGAAGGTATTCGGTGGTTGTATAAAGTGGTCCCATTGCTTATGAACCTGATCAGGGGGCAATGGTGTTTTATTAAAGTGTATCCAATCCATATCGCCAGAATGGCTATTATATATTGTGAATTGGCAGATGATTCATTTTTATGACATGCCAAATGATTTCAGTTATGGATTTGAATTATATCACAGTTGTTGATTCAGTTTCTCTATAAACTGCTTGACGTTTCAGTTGATTTTTATGCCCCACTTATCCTGGTTTTATATCAAAATTTTTATACGCTTGCTGAGCATTTCTTTCGCTCATACTTGCTGTTGTAAATCCTAACATTTCAGTAAGGTGGTTTGGCAAGACTTATCCGCTCAGTTCAGAAAGAGAAGAAGCATGATGCTATTTCGAAGATGACTTGGCTCAGGATGTCTGGATTTAGTGTAAGATCTATTTTATATAATTGAGTTCTAATATTTATTATTATTAATATTATTATGTGATGGTCTAGTTAGCCTGGCGTACTTCTTAACGAAGTTACACCAGTGGTTTAAGATTTGATCAAAGAGAATGTTGTAAAGAAGGAATGCTTTTTATCTAATGGAATTTGGATTCTTGTTTCTAGCCCTATAACCTTAAAAGATCTTGGTGTGTTGGGGTCACAGATGTTATATTTCCAGTGTTGGACAATCACAAATGAATGATTATTATTAACCGGATGTTTTATCTTGAGGATTTTCGCGTGACAACCAAATCTCCTGACCCCGGATTTGGGGGGTGTCACAGTTGGTATCAGAGCGAGGTTATAGTAAACTAGAAACGAGAGTGTGTAGGAGTGTGTATAGTTAAGTAAGGAACGTCAGAGCTCATGTAGAGTTCGTGTTGGACTATTGGATATAGTACCAATTAGTAAGTTAAGATTGGAGTACTCGTTTGAGATAGTTTTGATGAACTGGATAGACCGCCTTGCGAATGGAGATGTTTACTGTGGAATCTTCAGAGATTTTTACGTGTTGACGATGACATACGATATCGATGTTCTTAAAACGTGGAAAGGAAGAAGCTTAAATTCGAATGACGAGCTATCGAAGGATTTGGCAAAGAAGACATTATAAGTAGTGACCTTGGCAATACCTTTTCTTTCTACGAATTATTTTGATATCCCTCTGAAAGAGGTATTCGTTAAAAGATATATCTCATCTTCTAAACAAGTGACATTTTGACACTTGTGTTCAGTCTCCATTTTGAATCTCAATTGTTTTAGTGGTTACTATGAAACCTATTTTTAAATTTCTGAGACTTTCAACTTTTTGTTTTCTCCAATGATTAATAACCTTATTTGCAATATAGTACCACTTGTTCGGTACTTTCCTTCTGGTTCTTCTTTTCGGAAAATAACACATTTGGAATTCCTTTCATATTTTTCTACTCCTACTGAGACGAACAACCCTGTTTATAGGGGACACCAGGTATATCTGTCTGTGTGATAGAAGTTGGATGGGACGCCATCACTGGTGTGTTGTGTATTACAAGAAGGCTGATCACCTTTAATTGTAAATGTCGGAGCTAAGACACACAACGTCGGGTTCATGTGATCATATTGATCTCTCAGTTATTCTCTTATTTCAAATCAGGTTGCTTTAAAATTCATAAAATTCATAACCACAATTGTGGGACATTTGCTATAATATGGAATCTGTTCACCTCAGAATTTCATGATTCTTGTTATCTCTATTGAATTTCAAGGGTATGCCAATCAGGTCAGGATAAGCGCAATTCGCAGATAGAAGTTAGATTAGCAATGGAATCGCCAAGAGTAAGAACGAGTCCTAAAATGATTAGAATATCAGTGACATATCAATGGAATCAGTTCTCTCTCTCTCTATCAAGGATATTATGTTAATGGAAAGTTGGTCGAGCCATATTTGAAACGAATAATGATGTGTTGTAAGACTCCAATGACAACTACCTCAGATAGAGACCCTATAATTGAATTGAGATTTTGGAGAAGCTGTTACGGAGGAACACTATCCCCAGTTTTGTAAAGCAAGTGTTGATGATGAAGGAATTAAGGAACCCTACTAGTTGCCTTAGCTGATTCCGAGGACGGAATCCTTATAAGGGGGGAAGAATGTAACGACCCGGAAAATTTCGTGTAATTTATTATATTAAAATATATTTTTAGTTGATTTTAATGTGTGTTAGTTTATTTTTAATGCATTTAAACGCGTTTTGATTTTTATTAAATAGGAAAATTATCCCATATGTGTTATGTGACTTCTGTGTATCATAGAATATTTTATTCTATTTTTCTGTAATTTTTATATTTTTATAATACAGTTATTTTGCATTTTAAATTCCGGACCCAGCCCCTGTACTGGATTCGAGGCCCTGTTTTTCATAAAATTATTTTTATATAATAATGGGATGTTCAAAAATGTATTATTTTGTAATTTATGTAATATTCGTAATTTTTGGAGAATTTTGGCATTTATATCATATTTGTTTAAAAATAAAATTTTTACATTTTTATCCCATAAAAATTATTTTTAAGGCTTAATAATTTTAATTAGGGGCTAAAAATATTTTTGGGGTATTAATTTTCAGATTAATATAAATAGCAGATTTTTATTTTTAATTGTTAAAATTAATCAAAAATCAGATTTTTGATTTTATTTTTTGGAAAATTCTTTGAATATTGTTCTTGGTGTTCTTGGAGATCAAACACACTTTTGACAGTGATTCCGGCATCCAAATCGTTCATATGGGTAACCAAACTGAAGCTCTTGATCTCTACTACATGTTTATGTGTGTTTTAACATCCTAAATTGCTTGAATCGAAAATTCATAATTTTAGTTTAATATTCGAATTTTCTCGAATTTATTGTGGATTGTAGGATGATTTGTTGTTGATGTGGTTAGTGTCTATAGATTGTATACAATCTCAGGAGCATCATGATAATTTTTGTTTGATTTTTAGTAGCTTAAAACTCGAAATCGAAAATTTGGGGGTGAGATATAATTTTCAATTTTCCAGATTTCTTGATGATTGTTTGGTGTTTTTGATGATTGATATGAGTCATTGAACTCCTGGGCTTTGATTTGGTATGTAGAACGTTTGATTTGGTTGAGAAATGAGCAAAAACGAATTTGATCGGATAATCTTTGAAGGTCGCCGGATTATTTCGGTTTTTGGCCGGATTTTTGGTTTGGTTAATTCTGGAAATGAATGAATGGTATGGTTGTGTTTGGGAGATGATTTGGAACGATTTTGGAGCTTAAAAACGTAACGAATGGTACGTTTTTGAGGCCGCCGGAGTTCGCCGGAAATTTTCTCCGGTCGCCGGTTTCTGGGAAACTGCCATTGATGGTGGTGGTGTTCTTGAAGCATTCATGTGAAGGTGGTGATGAATAGTACCAGTTTAATCTTCAAAATCTGATAACATTTTCTGGAAAGTGATTTTGGAATTTATTTTTACTTTTTACCAATTATTTTTACTTTTATTTACTTTTATTTACTTTTATTTACTTTTATTTACTTTAATTAATTTATAATTCTGAATTCAATTATTAATTTCAGAAATTTTATTTTCTGAAAATGTTTTATAAATCTAGAATTTATTTCTGAATTTTATTTTAATTATTTCTTTATTTGTTTTTAATTCGAAATAATTAAGAATTAAATTCTTTTAATTATATTGATTAATCTCAAATAATGATTTAATTAATTTGATTATCTAATAAATGTAATTATTTATTAGATAATTTCATTAATTAATTATTACTTGACTCTAATTAATTTATTTAGGATTATTTAATTTTAATTAACCAAATTTTCTGTTTAAAAGTGATTTAAAATAGAAAGAAATTGTTTTAAATTCTAAAAATAATCCGGGAACGGTAAAAATAGTTTTAAAATTCTAAAATTATTTATAAACCCGGATTAGATAATTATAAAAATATTTTGGGGATCCAATAATTACCCAGAGGGTTTATTAATGATCCTTTTTGATTCAGGAATGGTTATTTAAATCATTTAAAATTCTTTTAATTATTCTAAAAATACTTTTAAATATTATAATAATAATTTGAGTGCTCTTTTAATGGTGAGTCGTATCCGCGCTATGTGTTGATTGATTACGTGACAAGTATATATGTATTTGATTTGAGGATTAATGATGTATCTCCCGGATTAATTATTGTTTCGAGGAATAATCGTGTCTTGAGGATTAATTGATTATCATGTTTCTTTATCGAAGAATAAGATAAATGTTTTGAGGATTATCTATCGATTAAGTTGATTAATAAATAATTAATTTGAATATTCAATTAATTTAATTATTAATTGAATTATTCTTATTAATTGCGTATTAATTAAACCGTTTGTCCGTTTTCAACGAGAAAAGTATTTCTGGAATTAGAAAAATGACCCGGTTCTTATAAAAATAGTTTTAAGTTATAATTCAACTTTTAAATTTGGATCGACTTTTTACCAAACCTTTTTATTGAGTCGATTATATCCGATAATTAGGGTTTGACTCGTTTTCTGTTTTAAAAATATTAGATAAAATCTTTTTATGATCTGATCAACGTGCTATGTGATTATGTGATCTACTTATTGAATCTCTTTACGTGCAATGTGAATTATTAAGGTATTAAGTATCGAGGGTTATGATATAATTCGAGTTTTGCCCGATATATATTTAATTGGTGATTAATTGTTTATATGATTTATGTTATAAGATGTCGCTAAGAGTAGACGATGTTTTCATTGAATTACTGACTAGGATTGTCAAAGTTATATTTCTTTTTGAGGACGAAGTGTTTGTTTCGAGGGTTAAGTGTTATATTTATATTTCTATTTCTTTATCGAGGATTAGAATAAATCTTTCAAGGATTAATTGTTGAATATTGACTTAGGTTTGTCAGCGGAGATAAGTAAATGTTTAATAAAGGAAGTTGGAGATGGATGAAATATTCTTTGTGGGTTATGAAGAAGGTTGGAGATGGATGCGAAATTATTTGTGGATTGTAATAAAGAAGGTTGGAGATGGAGGCAGTATTGTTTATGGAATTGATGGTTTACTTGTGAGGTGTTTTAACACCGGGAAAACGTCTATGTTCAAAGGGGACATTTCCAATTATTTTCTTCGGACAGAGATATTGGTAAGCATGGTTAATACGTTTAACTTGAGTTTGTAAGCGTTTATAAAATATCAGAATCTCGTCTAGAGGCTGAAGTATTGTCTGGGGCGTGACTATAGAAGTAGACGCGCATGCTCAATGTCAACGGATCAGACTCGTGGCAATCGCAAGAGCGTCAAACCAGCGAATGATCAACAGAGGACATGATGACGTGAGATAGAAGAAGATAGTTGTATTACTTCGGCACTACGTAATAACAAAGGACCAGAGGCAAGTATTTTCTTTATCATCTTAAACACTTTTTATTTTATGTTTCATTGATTCATATCATGACGAATAGCTATTGTTCAGAGCTATTTGTGATTCTTAAATATTTTGTGCGAACACAATTGCTTGATATTGGTACCCTTGATGGGGGAATTGTTTCAGATAAACTCTTCATATCCTCATTATCGTAGTAATAATGGGATATGACCTGTATTTAAAACTAAGCATTTCCTGTTGAATTCGGAAATTGCTCTATTGGATTGGAAAATAGTAAAGCGTAGGAGGCCACATCGAGTAGTTGGTCCAGCTATATTTAAGGAGGATATGGTAACCATACCATCTTCCTATAGGCTAACATTACTTGCCTATTTTGGTACCCTCATGAAATCCTCGTTATACCCACGCGGATAGGAAGGTATTCGGTGGTTGTATAAAGTGGTCCCATTGCTTATGAACCTGATCAGGGGGCAATGGTGTTTTATTAAAGTGTATCCAATCCATATCGCCAGAATGGCTATTATATATTGTGAATTGGCAGATGATTCATTTTTATGACATGCCAAATGATTTCAGTTATGGATTTGAATTATATCACAGTTGTTGATTCAGTTTCTCTATAAACTGCTTGACGTTTCAGTTGATTTTTATGCCCCACTTATCCTGGTTTTATATCAAAATTTTTATACGCTTGCTGAGCATTTCTTTCGCTCATACTTGCTGTTGTAAATCCTAACATTTCAGTAAGGTGGTTTGGCAAGACTTATCCGCTCAGTTCAGAAAGAGAAGAAGCATGATGCTATTTCGAAGATGACTTGGCTCAGGATGTCTGGATTTAGTGTAAGATCTATTTTATATAATTGAGTTCTAATATTTATTATTATTAATATTATTATGTGATGGTCTAGTTAGCCTGGCGTACTTCTTAACGAAGTTACACCAGTGGTTTAAGATTTGATCAAAGAGAATGTTGTAAAGAAGGAATGCTTTTTATCTAATGGAATTTGGATTCTTGTTTCTAGCCCTATAACCTTAAAAGATCTTGGTGTGTTGGGGTCACAGATGTTATATTTCCAGTGTTGGACAATCACAAATGAATGATTATTATTAACCGGATGTTTTATCTTGAGGATTTTCGCGTGACAACCAAATCTCCTGACCCCGGATTTGGGGGGTGTCACAACGTGTCTCATTAGACATCTTCTCGGAAAGGGATACTCCATGGCTCATCGGTATGAGACCTCTATTGGAGTTTTCATGCTAAACCTTTTTAGCACTTTCTCGATGTATGTACCTTGGGTAAGACCTATCATTCTTCTCGATCTATCTCTATAGATCTTCATACCGAGAATCTAGGATGTCTTTCCCAAGTCCTTCATAGTGAAGTTCTTTGATAGCCACACTTTGACTGATTGTAGCATCGGTATATCATTTCCTATAAGAAGTATGTCATCCACATACAACACAAGAAATGTTACCGCGCTCCCACTAACCTTCTTGTAAACACATGGTTCATCTATGTTTTTGATAAAATCAAACTCTTTGATTGTCTCATCAAAATGGATGTTCCATCTACGAGAAGCTTGCTTCAATCCATATATGGATCACAAGCAAAATCCGAATTGATTTGAGTAGGGCTACATGCAAAAAGTTTCATCAAAGTCAATCCTTTGCCTTTGTCTGAATCATTTTGCCATGAGCCTAGCCTTGTAAGTCTCCACCTAGCCATCTACTCCAATCTTTCTCTTGTATACCCATTTGCACCCAATAGGCTTCACATCCTCTGGTGCTTTAACCAAGGTCCATACTTGGTTGGCATACATAGAATCCATTTCGGATTTCATGGCACTCTGCCATTTCTCTGAGTCAACACTATGCCACATAAGGTTGTTTAGTCTGAACAGGTGTTTCCTCTTGAATCGTAGTAGTTTGTGTTCTATGAACTTCTTTAAGTTCAATCTTGCTCCCACTGTTTCCTTCAAGGATAAACTATTTTTCTAAGAAGGTAGCATGTTTGGAGACAAACACCCTATGATCGGTGTAAAAGTAATACCCTAAAATCTCTTTAGGATATCCCACAAAACTACATTTTACGGATCGAGATTCCAGCTTATCAGGGTGAACTTTCTTGACATAAGCCGGACATCCCCAAATCTTAACGTGTTTAAGACTCGGTTTCCTTTCTTTCCATATCTCATATGGAGTTCGAGGAACAGATTTGGAAAGCACCTTATTCAGTAAATATGCTAAGGTTTCCAATTCATAACCCTAAAGTGATACTGGAAGATCTGCATAGCTCATCGTGGATCGAACCATGTCTAACAAAGTTCAATTTCTCCTTTCAGATACTCCACTCAACTATGGAGTGTCCGGATGAGTCCACTGGGAGACTATACTATTTTCTTTGAGATAATCTAGAAACTCACCACTCAAGTATTCATCTCCTAGATCTGATCGAGGAGCTCTAATACTATGTTTGGTTTGTTTCTCTACTTCATAACTGTATTCTTTGAACTTTTCAAAGCTTCAGATTTGTATTTCATCAAATACATATATCTGAATCTAGATCAATTATCTATGAAAGTCACGAAGTATTAAAATCCTGTCATGGCTTGCGTAGACATTTGTCCACATACATCTATGTGTACCAATACCAGCAACTCTCTAGCGCTCTCTCCATGTCCACTAAATGGAGATTTGGTCATTTTACCCAATAGACAAGGCATGCATGTAGGATATGATTCAAAATCAAAGGGTTCTAGTAACCTTCCCTTATGCAATATCCGAAGTCTATTTTCACTAATATGACCAAGTCTGTAGTGCCATAAGTAGGTAGGATTTTCATCATCCTTTTTTTTCTTTGTTTAATATGAAGTAAAACATATTCTATGTCACATACATACAGACCATTATTTAAAGTTCCACTACCATAAAGAACATTATCTCTAAGGATTGGATGTTTAATATTCTGAATAATAAATGAAAATCCATCCAAGTCTAACATTGGAATAGAAATAATATTCCTCACAATCGGGGGAACCAAAATAACAATTATTTAAAATAATAGTCTTGCCGGTAGGCATATGTAAATCAAACGACCCTACAGCTATGGCAGCAACTCTTGCTCCATTGCCCATCCGTAGAATCGCCTTCTCTTCCCCAAGAGCCCTACTTTTCCTTAGTCCTCGCAACGAATTGCAAATGTGAGAACCATAAGTAGTATCTAATACCTAAGTAGAATTTTGATTTAGTGACATGTTTACTTCAATCATAAACATATCTGAATTAGAAACGGTAGTCTTACTAGCCTTCTTCACGTTCAGTTCTGCAAGGTAAACCTTACAGTTCCTCTTCCAGTGCCTCACCTTGTTAAAGTGAAAACAAACAGCATATCCCAGCTTCTTAGCCCTTGAGAACTTTTCTCAAGCTTCGAAGCCAGTCAGCATAGTTGGGATCAGTCAATATGTGAGCATCTAATATGCTCCGGAGTGTAGTGCAGAAGACATAATGTATATAGTAAATCTGTAAATGATAAACACATAACAACACTTAGCAAATATTCAATGATAAGTGCATATTTTTGCATATTTTTATTACCTATTTATTGCTTGAACTCGTATTTTAATAATTTATTTTGTTGCATTTCAGGAAATTCGTGAATAAATAAAGAAATGGCAAAATAAAGAAATAAAGTGCAAGGAAGGGAAAAAGAGGAAGAAAAAGGACCAAAAAGAAAAAGAGGAAAAAGAATTAGGAGTTTGGTGGAAAGGGAATCTTGGAGGACACATGGAAGGTGGAGATCATCCCAACACACTTAAAAAGTGTATGGCCAAGATCAAGTCTACCAAATCTTAATGGGGAAGGAATCTTTTAAAGGCTAGGATTACACCACCACACAAACCAAATGTAGGGCCAAGATTTACCCACACCCCCCTAAACCCTAATTCTCATCCTATAAATACCCCCTCATTTCCCTTGTAAAAAAGATGTAGTGTAGTGTAGTGTAGATCTTAGGAGTAGATAGTAGGGTAGTTTTAGGGTAGATTTAATTTCTTGTTTTTGTAGTTTCAATTTCTGTAAACACTCCCTTTTATTTTAATGCAATTTTATTTCCTTTAAATTCTTGTCTTGCACTTTCCTTTATTGTTGCCTTGTTTCGTTACTTTCGTAAATCCGTTTAGTGGACAAAGTAGCGAAATGCTAACCACTAGGGGTTGAGAGTAACGAAATTTTAAATTCGTAGTTTAATTTAGTTTTAATTCGTAGTAAAGCCCCTTTAAAAATCAATTTTAATGTGGGCCTTTTATTTCCAAACATCGTTTTAGTACAATTTTATTTTCGTAGTTAATTTTTATTTTCGTAATAAAAAAAATATCACAAAAATATTTGTTACTTAATTTCCAGCAATTTTCTTATTTGATTTTACAGTTTTATTCACCAATAACCATTTTATTCGAAGCCCAGCCCAAATAACCTTCCCCTGTTTATTCTCGTTTCTTCTCATTTTATTCCCCTGTTTGCAAAACCCAGCAGTAGACTGATCTCTGTAGTCACACAAACCAAACCCATCTCTTTTCTCGTTCTTGTTTGGTCTCCTTCGTTTAAACCACAAAACCCCTCTCCCCCTCTCTCAAATCTCTCTCTTATTCGAACCCAGTATTCTTCTTCCCCTTTCTTCTTCCAATCAAACCCATACTCCTCCTTCTTTCCAATTCCATCGAATCCCCTTTCTCCCCTCTTTCATTTTCTATATCACATTTCGTTGGGTCTTTGATTGGTTCTCTATTTCTGAGTTTTTGTCTCGTTTTTGAGTTCATAGAGTTCGTTGTTTAATTGTGAATTTGAGTCCTTTGATACTTAGTACTGCTGAGTTCTGGATTGTAGTGTTTATTGTAGTGAGTTGAATTCATGATGATTAACGATTTTGGGTTCATTGTTTGAGTGTTTGAGCTGTGTTTAAGTTTGTAGTCGTAATCGTTACTGAGTAGCTGTCGAGATATTCTGAATTAACTCAGTTTTGTGTTGTGATTCTCCTGTTTGTTTGCCGAGTTTAGTCAATTCCTGGTCCCGTTTCCTGTTTTGTTTAGTTTTGTTTTGTTCGAGTCGAGTGCCTTGTTGCTGTTGATTTAGAGTCAAGTTTTGAGAGCAGAGCAGGTTGTTTTGCTGAGTAACTTAGTTGAATTTTTGCTGGCTAATTGTCGTAGGTTTAAGGTTATTGAGTTCGTCTGATTGTTGCCTTTTGAGTTTGAGTCTGCAATTTATTCTTTTACCTTACTGATGTTGCCGAGTTTTTATTCGATTTAGATGTTGTTTTGCTAAGTTCAAAGTCATGTTTCCGATTGAGTTTGTTCACTGAGTTCGAGTGTGTGATGTCAGTTCATTTCGCTGTTGAATTCTTGTTCGTTGTTTTAGTAACGCTGATCTGTTTTCTTATGCTAATTCACGAGTCTGTCGAGTCCAGGCTGAGTCTATGCGATTTGTTTTGTTCCTAATCGTTCTTTTTGCTACATTTTGTTTTGCTAATTTACCATGTCTGTTACTGAAATGAGCCATATTAGTCATTTTTAGTGTTGTTGGAATTCTTCTGCGTTGTGCTGATAGGCTAGTTTTAGTTCAAGTTATAAAAAAAAAGAATTTTAGAATTTGAAAAAAAAAAATTGTTCACATTTAGAGTTTTAAAATTAATTCTAGTTTTAATTTGAATTTAGAGTATTTTGGAATAATTTAATTTTTGCTCCTTTCATTTCTAATTAAATAGTTTAGAAGTAGAATAATATTCTAATTTTCTTTTAACGAAAATATATATATATATATATATATATGGTTTAAACTTTCTTTTCGAAATTAATTAAAATTCAAATTTTCTCAAAAATCCACTTGGTCTAATTCGATTAAATTGAAAATTGAGGTTTGCGAAAATATTAGTCTCCGAGGATCGATACCTAAAATATTTCAACGAAACGAATTGTGCGCTTGCGATTCAAATTTAATTAATTTTTAGCACAACAAGTTTTTGGCGCCGCTGCCGGGGACTAATTATTTTTCGCGCCTTAATTTTTAGTTTTTCGGATTAGTTTTATTTCTTGCCTTATTTTTGTCTCCTTTTTTTTAGGAAAGTTTGAAATTCGGGAATCTCTCACGGAGCTTGGAACAAATTGGAATTTTTTTTTGGAAGCGTGCTTCGGTAACCCGTATCTCACTCTTTTCGCCTTTCTATTTTTAGAAAATCAAAAAAAAATTAAAAAATTCAAAAATCACAAAAAAATTGAAAAATCAAAATTCCAAAAAAAAAATAGTTGTAAATACATAATTGTTGCATCATGCATTCATCACGTAGGTGCACATCATGCTAGATTTTATTTTTTGTTTTCAATTTTTCGTACCTATTAATTGTGGTGATCGCTGGAGGACCCCAAGGTACGTTAAATTCTTCTTTTCTTTAGTTAGAGCACGTAGTTAAGCATCCATAAATGTTTATAATTTTTTTATGTCATTGTTTGTTGCATCATTTGTAAATAAATCATTAAGGGCAAAACCCACTACAAGATAAGGGAAGGGATTTCATCACTCTTTCCTTAGCCCAAAAAACAATAAATCCTTCATTTTGCATTCCCTAGCCTTTAATAAAATTAATTAGACGTTTGCCCCTAGGAATTCACGCTCAATTAGGAAGGTACCTAAGAAACGAAGTAATCATTATTTATTCCGACTTTTTGGTGTCTAGGCAAGCGAGAGCTTACCTGGCCAATTTAGGTTCGGTGTCTAAGTGACGAGTTTGGCCTCTTGGCAATGCCTGCTCTAATCTGGCCGAATCGGTCCGAATAAATTCTGATTTACCGAGTTTTTGGTGGTCCTTACGGTTAAGAGCAAGGTCTAGTTATTTTATTTAGGGAACCTAGGTTAGATTTTTCTTTTGATTTTTCACCATTTATTTTGTGTTTCATTTTCGCACTTACTTGCTACGTGGTTTTATCATTGATCAATCTTTACCATGTCCGAAGCATTTAGGGAGCGTTATTACCAAGGTTGGGATTTTGACAAGGAGTTAGCGGATAATACGATGTGGTATGAGTCAACTAGGGAACCTAGTGTATATAACGAGTCATCTAGTACCTTTAGTGATTTGCATTATAGTGAAAACAATATTGCAATCGACTCTGAATTAGACGCTCTTACTAGACGACTCGAAGCTTTAGAAACCCTTAGTGGCCCTTCACACACGTCTTGGCACCCAAATTTTAACTCTCCGAGTCTCAATTTTCAACATGGCCCCGACTCTCAACAAATCAACGCCATGTTTCAACCAACCTCTCGAAATGACCATTTTACATCGTCTTCTAATTCCGGTTGGAGAGATTATCCCGATCTCTCATGGAACCAAGGTCATAGCTATCAAACTCCGCCTCCACATTTTTAAGAATCGAACTCTTATCCAATTCCGAGTCAAGTTCCTTATTCGAGTTCAATTCAAACACCCGCCCACCCACCCGGATTTCATGATTCGAGTAGGAAACTTGACACCTTAGAAAAGAGTATCGAGGCTTTATTGATTTCTCAAGCAAACTTCATGCGAACCAGAACTTCTGATAGGCAGATTTTGAACTCTAATGCTCAAGCCCTATCTAAGTTAGAATGTCAAGTGAATCAATTAGCCACCATGTGCGAGCGTGAGACAAAACCCACCCCGAATCCACCCGAGGTAAACCCTGAATTTCTTATCACTCAAAGACCTATCGATACTTTCGATGATATCATTTCTCCTAGGTCTACTATTCAAGTTGACACTCCTTTCGGTGGTGATTCACACGAAGAAGATTCTAATGCTGACATCATTCTTTCTCTAGGTCAAACGAAGAATCCCGATAATTCTGAGTTTGTGGCTTCACCTAGACAACCATCATCTTCTTCTAGTGAACTTTTCCTTTCATCTTCCAAACCTCTTCCCGAAAAACCCAAAGAACTTCATACTCAACCAATAGGAGCTAATCTAGTTAAGGAGGTTGTTTCAAGGTCAAATTTGGACGATCATAAGATTGAGTCTCTTCTTAAACAAGATTTTCAATTACATTACGAGACCAATCGAGAGCTTCACGAATCTTTTAAGAATTTGACCTCGGAAGCGGTGTTTGGAGAGATGACGAATATTTGTTCCAAATTGGAAACCCAACATAAGGATAGTTCTTGTGATCCGAATTCTGTTGGTGAAACTTTTTTCGAAGAGCCACCCCCACCTGTTTCTATTTCCTCATTTTCCACTCGTGCTCCATCTTTCATCAAAACTCATGATATTCATGACCAACATCTTATCATAATTAATTTGCTTAAACAACAAAAAGAAGCATCTTCATGGTCTATGGATAAAGTTAGGAATATGAGTTTTATTCTTACGCCTAATCGGCTCGTTCGAGTGGTCTATGCTATTTTTGTGGGTGAGTTTCTGAAAATATGTTGGTTGTATAACAACAATAGTTTTTCCAAGAGCAGGTATTGGTTAGTAAATATTTGTTTTGTGCCTCCCCTCGTGTAAGATAGGTATGGGGGAGGATTTGTGTGCGTGTGTGTGTTGTTTTTCTTTCGTAGTTTTGTAGAAGTTTTTCAGTCTCCGTCATCCCTTATCAGGTATTTCCTCAACTGTCTCCTTTCTCTTTTACTCATCTCTCTCGCATTTGCATACATTGAGGACAATGCATGATCTAGGTATGGGGGGGGGGGGGGGGTTTAGGGTAAATATATAAATTTGAAAAAACCAAAAAAAATTTAAAAAAAATAAAAAAATCAAAAAGAGTTCTTTTTCTAGTTTTGTTAATTGATTGCTAGTTGCTTGATGCACCCTTGCATGCTATGTTAATCTTATGATCCATTAGCTTTTGTTTGAAAAGTGATTTGCTAAAGTTCTTGTTCACACACTTACACTAGCAAGGTGAAGCAAGTAAACTTATTTGAATTATGCATGATATTAGAAGGGCATGATTAGGTGTAAGATGATTTGGTCTTTATGCTTTGAATACAAGTAGGTGCATTGAGGAAACCATTTCTTGAGATTAATTATGTTTTACTACACCAAGTGAGATTTTGAGCCTATATGCACATCTTTTGCATTTATATTCTTTTGCTTAAGTGCCCACTTGTCATTCGCATTGCTAGCACTTGTTTGAATTCTATCTTGAAATGCATGACATTAATTGATGACAAAATGATAAAGGCACTTAGGAAAAACCTATATTTCCAAAAATATCCACACCATGCTTACGTGATCAATTAGTTAACCCTTTAAGCTTAATCATATTCTTTCGGTGACACACCACATTACTCGCCTAAGACCTTTTTCTTGTTTAGCCTTACGTATTCTTGATCCCAATTTGTCAAAGGCTAGTAGGAACTTGGTGGAGCAATAAGGTGTGTAAAATAGGGTTTACTATTGTTCATAACTTTTGAGGAAATATTTGTTGTTACCTTGCTAGTCGATTTTCAAATCAAATATAAAGGAGGATTATTGTTACATTTATTTTAGCTCTAAATAAAAAGAAAAAAAAATAGAAAAAAATAGAAAGAATAGAAAAAAGAAAAAAATACACATGAGAACAAACTTGTGTTTTTGTAATCCTCCTTCATTACGACTAGTCAAGGCTTTTTGTTGAAATATAAAAAATAGAATTGTATGGGGAGGTGTTGTGCATGTTATTCATGGTGACTACTAGCTTTTGACAATTCACCTTATTTTGGCCTTTCTTGACATACCTTGTCCCTAGCCCCATTACAACCCTAATAAAGACCTTTTGATTGTCATTATTAATGTATGTTGTGATTTAAGTTGGGATGATGCCAAGTGTCAAGTATGCATTTGATTTTGTTGGAATTGAGTGATACACTTACCCTTGTTCTTGAGTGAATATTCTTTTGTGAGTGAAAGGTGAGGTATTGCTTATCTGTTTTTTGCATAAAAGATCTCAAGTTTTGACTCTGAGGTGTGCTCTTGTAGTCTTAGCATGATTACCAATAATTTTTGCACTTGACATGAACTTATAATCACTCTTGCATGTTCTTTAAGTAGACTATGTGAATCCTTGCACTTTCCACACCAAGACTTTGCAAATTCATTTTGATTCTTAAGTTGATGTGTCATGAGAGGACATGTATGTGTGGTGTGCATTGGCATGTGATCTTTTATACAAACTAGATGGATTTTGTGGGTACATTCACTATAGGCCCTCACGAGACCTTACTCGTCCACTAGGGCTGCCTAGGGGTTTAAAGGGCTTGTTGCATATGCCAAATGCAACCGTCACACCTACGAAAAGGAGTATAGGACTTTTTATCTAGATTTTCTTTTTGTTTTACTCGAGGACGAGCAAAAGATAGGTATGGGGGCATTTTATAAGTGCATATTTTTGCATTATTTTATTACCTATTTATTGCTTGAACTCGTATTTTAATAATTTATTTTGTTGCATTTCAGGAAATTCGTGAATAAACAAAGAAATGGCAAAATAAAGAAATAAAGTGCAAGGAAGGGAAAAAGAGGAAGAAAAAGGACCAAAAAGAAAAAGAGGAAAAAGAATTAGGAGTTTGGTGGAAAGGGAATCTTGGAGGACAAATGGAAGGTGGAGATCATCCCAACACACTTAAAAAGTGTATGGCCAAGATCAAGTCTACCAAATCTTAATGGGGAAGGAATCTTTTAAAGGCTAGGATTACACCACCACACAAACCAAATGTAGGGCCAAGATTTACCCACACCCCCCTAAACCCTAATTCTCATCCTATAAATACCCCCTCATTTCCCTTGTAAAAAAGATGTAGTGTAGTGTAGTGTAGATCTTAGGAGTAGATAGTAGGGTAGTTTTAGGGTAGATTTAATTTCTTGTTTTTGTAGTTTCAATTTCTGTAAACACTCCCTTTTATTTTAATGCAATTTTATTTCCTTTAAATTCTTGTCTTGCACTTTCCTTTATTGTTGCCTTGTTTCGTTACTTTCGTAAATCCGTTTAGTGGACAAAGTAGCGAAATGCTAACCACTAGGGGTTGAGAGTAACGAAATTTTAAATTCGTATTCGTAGTTTAATTTAGTTTTAATTCGTAGTAAAGCCCCTTTAAAAATCAATTTTAATGTGGGCCTTTTATTTCCAAACATCGTTTTAGTACAATTTTATTTTCGTAGTTAATTTTTATTTTCGTAATAAAAAAAATATCACAAAAATATTTGTTACTTAATTTCCAGCAATTTTCTTATTTGATTTTACAGTTTTATTCACCAATAACCATTTTATTCGAAGCCAAGCCCAAATAACCTTCCCCTGTTTATTCTCGTTTCTTCTCATTTTATTCCCCTGTTTGCAAAACCCAGCAGTAGACTGATCTCTGTAGTCACACAAACCAAACCCATCTCTTTTCTCGTTCTTGTTTCGTCTCCTTCGTTTAAACCACAAAACCCCTCTCCCCCTCTCTCAAATCTCTCTCTTATTCGAACCCAGTATTCTTCTTCCCCTTTCTTCTTCCAATCAAACCCATACTCCTCCTTCTTTCCAATTCCATCGAATCCCCTTTCTCCCCTCTTTCATTTTCTATATCACATTTCGTTGGGTCTTTGATTGGTTCTCTATTTCTGAGGTTTTGTCTCGTTTTTGAGTTCATAGAGTTCGTTGTTTAATTGTGAATTTGAGTCCTTTGATACTTAGTACTGCTGAGTTCTGGATTGTAGTGTGGATTGTAGTGAGTTGAATTCATGGTGATTAACGATTTTGGGTTCATTGTTTGAGTGTTTGAGCTGTGTTTAAGTTTGTAGTTGTAATCGTTACTGAGTAGCTGTCGAGATATTCTGAATTAACTCGGTTTTGTGTTGTGATTCTCCTGTTTGTTTGCCGAGTTTAGTCAATTCCTGGTCCTGTTTCCTGTTTTGTTTAGTTTTGTTTTGTTCGAGTCGAGTGCCGTGTTGCTGTTGATTTAGAGTCGAGTTTTGAGAGCAGAGCAGGTTGTTTTGTTGAGTAACTTAGTTGAATTTTTGCTGGCTAATTGTCGTAGGTTTAAGGTTATTGAGTTCGTCTGATTGTTGCCTTTTGAGTTTGAGTCTGCAATTTATTCTTTTACCTTACTGATGTTGCCGAGTTTCTATTCGATTTAGATGTTGTTTTGCTAAGTTCAAAGTCATGTTTCCGATTGAGTTTGTTCACTGAGTTCGAGTGTGTGATGTCAGTTCATTTCGCTGTTGAATTCTTGTTCGTTGTTTTAGTAACGCTGATCTGTTTTCTTTTGCTAATTCACGAGTCTGTCGAGTCCAGGCTGAGTCTATGCGATTTGTTTTGTTCCTAGTCGTTCTTTTTGCTACATTTTGTTTTGCTAATTTACCATGTCTGTTACTGAAATGAGCCGTATTAGTCATTTTTAGTGTTGTTGGAATTCTTCTGCGTTGTCCTGATAGGCTAGTTTTAGTTCAAGTTATATAAAAAAAAGAATTTTAGAATTAGAAAAAAAAAATTTGTTCACATTTAGAGTTTTAAAATTAATTCTAGTTTTAATTTGAATTTAGAGTATTTTGGAATAATTTAATTTTTGCTCCTTTCATTTCTAATTAAATAGTTTAGAAGTAGAATAATATTCTAATTTTCTTTTAAAGAAAATATATATATATTTATATATATATATATATATATAGTTTAAACTTTCTTTTCGAAATTAATTAAAATTCAAATTTTCTAAAAAATCCACTTGGTCTAATTCGATTAAATTGAAAATTGAGGTTTGCGAAAATATTAGTCTCCGAGGATCGATACCTAAAATATTTCAACGAAACGAATTGTGCGCTTGCGATTCAAATTTAATTAATTTTTAGCACAACATTCAATTTCATTTCAAAACACTATATGAATCGGGTCTTTATTCATAAGTGGCTCCCACTAGTTTATCTAATTTATACAACCCCCTAAGTGAATAAATAAGCATTCGAAATGCTAGTGGGAATAGGGATCCTACATTCCATCACACAACCCCGGCTGTGGCATGAAACGCCATGTGATGTTCAGTAGGCAGACAACTCTTGTCAATTACATCTCATGTTATTCCCTAATATAACTTTAGCCTCTTGAATAATTGAGTCACGGCTGTGGCATGACAAACTCAATATTCTAAGTCAAGTCTAACCCAACATTCTGTACAATTGAATCAGTCTCCAATAGCCCACGGCTGTGGCACGTAACGACCATTATATTCTAATTCATTGTACACATCTCTATGTAATAGACAAGTATTTCTTATTTCGAAATCAAAGCCCTCGGCTGTGGCACGAAACGATAGTGATTCAAAAATGAGAACTACTTTCTACCATGTTGGAAGGCTATGACCGACATAAGCCCGTTGTGTCATTGGCTAATTACTACTTGATATTTATAAAAGAGGTTTTTTTTAAGGTCACGAAACATTTTCGTATAAACCTATAAGTCTAACATGTTTTAAGTTTAATAGATAATCTAAATCTATAACAAAAACACGAAAAATCTCAATATTATTAGTCAAGTCAAATCCAACATTTTGTACAATTAAATTAGATTCCAATAGCCCACGGCTGTAGCACGTAACGACCACTAAAATCTAATTTTGTACACATCTAATGTAACAGACAAGTATTTTCATGTTGATCGGTAACAAAGTCCTCGACTGTAGCACGAAACGACAATGCACCGAAAATAAGAAATACTTTCTGTCATGTTGGAAGACCATAACCGACACAAAACTTTTTGTGCCTATGGCCGATTACAACTTGACATATATAATACATAGATCTCATCTTCTTTGTTATTAACCAATAATTAAAACTCTTTTAATTATTAATTCTATTTCTAAACTCTTTAGAAAATTAATCTCTCCCTTAATTTAATTTCTTAAATTAAATCAATAATTAATAATATTAAGATCACATCTTAATTATTTTATAATCAATTAAATCTTATTTAATCAATTAATAAAATTGCTAACTAATTATTCATTTCATAAATAAATAATTATCAACCATTATTAATTAACTAATATTATTTAACAATCATAATCATATTATAAAGAAATTCTCTTTTCTGAATTAAATACTTCAAATCAATAATCGATAATCGGATGATTCCCAGATCGGGAGGAGCATTATCAAGAGGCATCACTTAATACCCCTTTCTTACAGATCAAAATCTGTTATTGACAGAATCATCCTTTCTCTCAATATTGAAAATTAATATTTAATTACGTGTTTCATAAACACAAGAATCTCATGATTGTATTCATAATATAAATATTAAGGCAAGAAACGATTCCTATTTCTAGATTTTCTAGAGCACGCCTTATTTTGATTTAAGTTCACCTAGATCTATCATCGCATGGTAAACTTAGGCATATATCTCATATATAAACATAAATAAACACGTAAGCATGCTAGTAATATCATGTCACACATTGATATATTGATGTATGGATTTATTATAGTATTTAAAAGCAATTAAAACAATTAAAGCATGCTTTAAAACACTTCCGGGAATATAAATATTTCAAAAATATTATATAAAAAATATTTGACCACTCCATTAGATCCGTATCGGAAATACGAATCCAACGATATATTGCACGCCCAAAACGGAGTTACGAAACTCCCAAAAAAATCAAATTTAATGTGACAGAAGGGCTGAAACGCATTTAATGAATGCGTTACAACAAATTAAAACTATTTAACACTGTAACGCATGCGCCAAATGCGCAACAGGTATGTAACGCATTCCGTGAATGCGTTACACCCCTTCCCCCGCGTTTGCGCTCCACGCGCGAGTACAACAACTGCAGCAGTTTTGTTCCTTTTTTTTTTCCTTTATCAGATTGTACGTTGTTGTGTTGTCAGGATGGCAACCGTTGCCTTACCAAAACTGATGCATTCATTTATTACAATAACTGATCAAAAACGTAACAGCCCTTTAATAACAATAACTATTATTATTATTTTAATTTTTAATATTAACAAATTAATTAATTAAATAAAAAATTAATAGAACATGATTTCTTGAATCAAGTAGTAGGAAAATTACCAGATCAGCCAGGGGTCCTTTGTGCAAATTTTAATTCCATATAATTCACATGCATAATTATTTTATGAATTTTAATTAAAACAATTTTAAAAAATTCATAACAAATAATCTACACATCACAAAATTATGAAAAAATATCTAGATGATCCATAACACTTATAGAATCCAGATCCATGGTCAAAACTTGATGCAAATATTATTTTGAATTAATTCATAATTAAATCCAAATAAACTTGCAAAAAACATAATAAATCCATACATGCATAAAAAAATCTGAAATTTTTTATGTGAATCTCTATATGCAGAACCTAGCTCTGATGCCATTGAAGGAATTTACGGACGAGCGGAAGCGCGGTATAACAATTATTCCGTAAAAACCATGTATCGTGCATATAGAAAAGCATATAAAAATGAATAAACGAGGGAATCATAACCATACCTTGCAATCGAAGCTTTAGAAAATGGTGTTTTAGCAGTTGCTCCTTAGAGTGTGAAGCACTCTACCGGTATCCACCAAGATTAATTCTTCGACGAATCTTTTTATAAAACTAAGCTTTTATAAAAATGGAGGTTTGAGAGAGAGAGGGAGATGAAGAAGATGAGGGAGGCAACTAGGTTTTTCACAAAAACCAAAAGTGTATAAACTCATTCTCATCTCATTCTATTTATAGGGCTCATGTAGGGTTTTCATAATTAATATATCATTATATATTAATATATAAATCCTACACTTTATCTTATAAAATGTTAAATAATAATTAAAACAATTTTAATCATTATTAAAACAACTTGCTCTCTCAAAATACCTTCATCAATAAATTAATCTTTTTATGGTGTGACCCTGTAGGTTCAATATTAAGCCGGTAGTAGAAATAAATAATAATAAACTTTTTATTTATTATTTATATGAATTCTAAAATTCATTAAATATAATTAACTGATTAATTATATTTATTCTACATCATGAGTGATGCTTCTCAACATATCGCGACTATCCGGATAATATGAATTCACTGCTTAGAATACCAAGAACCTGTCAGTGCTAGTTACCGTACAATCAATTCCTTCTACCCTGCAATATCCCGATTAAATGCAAGGCATGAAACTCGTGTCAAGCCTATCAAATTTAATCATATGATTTCTTATTCATAATGCAAAGTTCATATTAATACAAACTAGAAACTCCTTTCCAATTTCATACACTCTGGCCAGAGATTCCAGAACTAGCATCATAAGAAGCATAGGATATTCTCTTCCTTTACTGGAAGGGGTAGATCCTTTATTGACCGTTAACTATCTCCATACACAAATCCCTACGCCCAGAATAGACCTAATGGATGTCCTTGAGACTAAGGACTAAACCAAAGCACAGTTCATTATATACAAGATTACTCTAACGATCTCAAGTCTAAGGACACTTGTACAACTATCACCCAGTGAACAACTATCGACACGTGAGTAAACTCCATTAGTTGTTCAACTTATCGAGTCATGTTCAGTGAACTTATTCCCTAATAAGCACCTACATACTAGCTATAGTGTCACCACACAAATGCCTATGAGAACAGACATCCTCCTGAAAGGAGCAAGCATAGTATGTACCAATCTTTGCGGATTCACTAACTTCCAATTAGTTACCTATGATCAGGAACTGTTTAGGTCTAGAGTTATCATCTTCTAGATCTTACTATTATAATCTCATTATAATTCTAGAATTTTTACTTTAAACCATGGAATATCTTATTTAAAACAATTTAAATAGATAATGCCCGTAATAAAAACAAATAAGTCTTTTATTAATATTAATGAAATCAAATAAGAGTACAAGAAAGTTCTTCCTAAATCATCATACATGATTGGATTTTAGGACAAACTCTTTCATATACAACCTAATATAATAACATAATTATAACATGCGGACTGACCCCTACATACTAACCCATATCCAACACAGGTAATGGTATGAAACAAGCAAACCATCATCTAACTAAGTTATTATTATTACAAACCTGAATTCAGAATATTATCATTATTACAAACCAAGTTCTCAATAGTACTACTGCCAGTTCTCACAACTAACTTAAGATCTCCTCATTGAGCTGTTATTGCATCTACCTCGGGAGCTACGTGGAAATGATCCAAGTCGGGTTCATGAAAGGTGCGCTTCCTCACAGTTTGCATAGTACGGACCATGATGCTTATTTTTACTGTCAAAAGGTTAGACACAGAATAATAATGAGCCAACGCTCAACAAGTAACTAAAATCTCAATTGAACATCATAATATAATATTTCGAAAGGGTGACAGTAAATTAAAGTGTAGCATGGTGGTCCGACAGTGATAGCAAAGGTCCTGGTATAGCATTTGACATAAAGTTTACCGATAACAGGATAGCAATATATAAACTTCAAAGCTGTGTTAAACAAAAGATATTTCTAATGGTAAACCAATTCCATTTTCTAATTAAATAAAGAATTCATAAATTTAAGAAAACTGATTGGAGTTTTATTTCACCTTAACGGACAATACGGGTGATCAGCCCATAAAGTCCCCATACCGGACACAAAGTCCCTCTGGACATTAATTCCTTTCATTAGGATAACTTGGGTTCCCAAGAGGCAACACATTGGCCTGTACGGGTGTCGAACTGGACAGACCAGAACTACACAAAGAATACACCTCAAAATTACGGTACCGGCATTACCCGTTGTTCCGTCTCTCCAATCGTCAGGAATCCGTAAAAACCATTTAGACGGAGTTCCTATTATAATTTATAAAAATTTTCATTTTAAAACCATTCCAATTTATAAAACTTAATTTATCTTCATAACTATTAATTACTTTTCTGAAAAATCATTCTTTAATCCTTTATTAAATCAAAATAAAATAACAGAATAGGATGAAAATATTTTTAGAAACTTTTAAAATAAAGTTCTTGAAATTAGAAGCATCTCCATATTTTTAAAATAATATTTGGATCAAAAATGAATTTTATACGAATTTTTGAAATAAATGCTCTTTAAAAGAAATAATGCCTTTTAAATCATTTTAAAATACCTAATCACATAATTAAATATTCACTCTAATTTTTATAACTCAACAATATCATAAGGATGATAATGCAAAAGATTTCATAATTAAAATCAACTCCAATGATTTTATATGATTTTTAAAAGATTAATATGCACTTTAAAAATACTTTTGATGTTCCAAAAATGCAAATAAAATCCCACGAGAATATACGACATATACCAAACATCATATAATCACGTTTTCACACATAACTTGACTTCACAAAAATGTACTCATCATATATTTCACATAACTTCCACATTTAATAATTAATTAAACATTTAAATATCGCGAAAAATTCTAGATCGTTATATTAAAAGATGTTGGTTTCTCGAAAGAGTTGAAGAGAAGTTGTGTGCTGATGAAGAATTCTAATGGAAATATAATCGAAATAGTAAGTGAAATATGTGGTTTATATTTTACTTAAAATTATATACATTTTGATTTATTTTTTGTTTTTAGAAGGTGTTAACAAACTTTTTGGTAAGGTTTTAACTCACGATCCAAGACACAAAGAATTATTTTTTTAAAAAAAAATTAAAAAACGTATTAAAAATTCCAAATTCAGTTAAATTAGATATAATTCATTAAAAATAAAAATCCATATATTTTATAAAATTATATATGTTTTCAATTATATCCAGATTAAAATCATCGCATGCACACACTTCTTTCTACTATTATTTTTTTTGCGCTTTTAGGCTATACTAAATAATTTTTTTAAGATATCAATAATTGTTAAAATATTTAACAATTAAATTTAAAAATAACATAAATATAATAATATTTATTTGTCATAAAATTAAGTATGGAACAAATGTAAATTTATAATTAATAATAAAATTTATTAAAAAAATTAATATTTTATATTAAATCAAATAATTAATATATTAATTCATAATACTCCCTCTGTCTCTTAATATGTTTCCTGTTTACTAAATCGGGAAAATCAAAATATCCTTCCTGTTTCTATTTTAAGCCATAAACAATAATATTCAATACTCACTACTCCACCCACTACTCCTTAAAAACAATATTTAATACTCACTACTCCACCCACTACTCATTAAAAACAATATTCAATACCCACTACTCCACCCACTACTCCTTAAAAACAATATTCAATACCCACTACTCCATAAAAAATAATATTCAATACCCACTACTCCTTAAAAACAATATTCAATACCCACTTTTTCTTAAAACCCGTGTTTTTCACCAAATGAGAAACATATAATGGCACGGAGGGAGTAACAATATATGACAGCCCGTCGGGTTAGGCTAGTACCTAATAACACATGTGTCACATCGCCCTGCTCCAACCCCTCTCTCCTCTCTGTCGCCAAGAAATTCACAAAAACACTCCCTCTCTCTATCTCTCTCTCTCTCAGTCTTATACTCTTATCCCGTAACGCTACACTTCTCACGTATTGTACATCCCCCATTGTAAATCTAAATAAATAATAAAAACCAAAAAATTTTAAAATTAAATCTACAAATTACAAAGACAGACTTGAAGAAAAAAATTAATCGAATGTAATGGCCTTTCACGTCGCCTGCCCAATCACTTGGTACACTTTCTCAAACCCCCTCTATCTATACATACAAATATTTGTATCTATATCTTCACATCTCTTTGTTCTGCAGTCGAAGGATCTGTTCTTGCTCGCTAGGGTTTCGTGGCGACAAAAAAGACGACTTTTGCGATGAAATCGCCAAGCTCCAAGACTTTATTAAAGATCCCTGGTTACTTAGGGCTTGTCAAGATGCTACTGTGCAGGTCCTCGTGCCCAAAGTCGTTGTTTCGCCGGCGCCGGTGACGGTTCCGGCGCCGGCGAAGGAGATAGCTGTGGCGGTGATTGATAGAGATGCGGAGGAGTTGGTGTCGGCGCAGAATAAGAGAGCTGCGATGCAGAAGAAGGCGGCTGTGGCCAGTTTAGTTGCCGAGGATTATGCCAGGCGGATGGAGATTGGTGATAAGGAGGTAGTAATTTTCTGGAATTTTGTTGTTTGTGATTTTGCGTGTTTTGTTAATTGATGGAATGTGTGTTGAATTGTGGTTTTTCAATTGGGAATTCTGTGTTTCTTTTGTGGATTTTGTTAGTTTATGCTTGCGTGTTTCGTGAATTGATGAAATGTACGTAGAATTTTGTTTTTCTGTTAGGAAATTTTGTGTTTTGTGGCTTTTGGTTGTATGTAATTACGTGGTTAGTGTTTTAGTGAATTGATGAAATGTGGATAGAATTGTGTTTTTTTATATTCGAGTCGTGTGATTGAGTTTGTTGTTGGATGCTTGTTTGGGGGGAGTCGTGTGATTGAGTTTGTTGTTGAATGCTTGTTTGGGGATCTTGAAGGGTTACGTGTTTGATTGTGGCCGCTACTGTGATTTGGTTGTTGCTTTTAGTTGAGATTATTTATTTAGAGTAGTGAGCTTTTTTTAACATGTGTCACGTGGTCTAGATCTTTGCTTTGTTCTTTAGAAGTATTCGTGTGTTTATTGAAGCATGTGTTAGTAGCCGAAATTAAGTTTGGTATTTATTATTAGCATTGAAAGGTGGAATCGTTGTTTTGGCATAATCTTTTGGTGCTTTGGCCAATTACTTTGTAACAAATGTAAAACTTGTCTTTTCGTTACACTCGGGTTGTCACAAACCACAATTGCACACAGTTCTTGGCACATGTGATACATATATTAAATCTAAGCACAATTTTTTGTAAAGAAAATTTGTACCACTACCGTTTACTCTCATTTATCATCATTTTTTTTTCCCAATTCATCAACTCTATCTTAAGCACCTTAAAAAAATTATCTCACTGCCTTGTAACAAAATTAAGACAAAAACCAGGCATCTTATTCTCAAGATTCAAGGTTATTCCTCTGACGCCACTGACAAAAACAGAAATTAGAATAGTACAAAACATTTAATTGCTCATTTATTGCTATTAAGCCCGTTTCGAATATTGTTGCTAGTGTATTAGAATGAGGAAGCAGTTAAGTTGTCGATGAATTTAGTTTTTATGTAAGTTTTATCATTTTATAACGTGTTTCTTGTGCAGGGTGTTGTGAAAGATATTGGTGGAGCAGAGCAGGGTGTTTCAAATGTTAAAGTAATGTGCCGACTTTGCTTTAATAGTGAACACGAAGGAAGTGAAAAAGCAAGAAAAATGCTGACTTGCAAAAGTTGTGACAAGAAGTATCACAGGAGCTGTCTTAAAGCATGGGCTCAAAATAGAGGTTTCAATTAATGCAAGAAATAGTCTGCCAAATTGTAAATGAGATTATTTGCTGATAATAAAGTCTGGATTTTGTGTTGCAGATCTTTTCCACTGGAGTTCGTGGACCTGTCCCTCTTGCCGAACATGTGAGGTAAGTTGTGGTTTTCTTTGGTTTTGTTAAGAAAAAGAAAGAAATTTACCGAGATGCTACATGTCTTATCATATGTTTTATTTAGTGATTGTTTAGATATTAACTTGGAATTGTAAGGAGTATATTATAAGTATCTGGCTGATGTACCTTGTAATTTCTGTCTTGCATATTTTACAATCATTGTAAACTCTTAGAGCACAACTCATTTTTTAATGAAATTGGATATAATTTTAATTTGGAATCCTGAGTGAAAATATCACATTGTAGCTGACAAAATGTCGTAAATTTTATCTCGTGAGCTTATATTAGCCTTTAATGCAAGAACTTTCAAGGTTGACATTGATTGTTAAAATTCATCCTTTACACTGAGAAGGTTAGTTTATTTCCTTTTTTCTATATATGAGCTGCAAAGCAAGCTATAAGTAAGCTATACCTTTTGGCCTGGATAGCATGGGTGCGGCTCTGAGGTACCGCACTGCGCACCGGGTGCGGTTTGGGAATTCGTGGGGATACGTGGAGGGGATATGGGAGGGGCATTTTTTGTAATATCCCCAAATTGATTTCAGGCCTAATTAGAATAGATATGCTTACATCGACAGATCGACTCATTGAGTGGGAAAGGGGTT
Organism: Kitagawia praeruptora; assembly: GCA_037693485.1. Lineage (NCBI taxonomy): Eukaryota > Viridiplantae > Streptophyta > Magnoliopsida > Apiales > Apiaceae > Kitagawia > Kitagawia praeruptora. The sequence continues at coordinate 134,584,772 of CM075351.1, read as the reverse complement.
CGTATCTGCTGCTCCATCTCTGTTCCAAAAAATCATCAATCAGGATACATATAATGTATCTTTAGTTTTTTCAATTTGGATACTTATTTGTATCCTTAGCGTGGATCTCTTCTTTACTTTTTTCAGTTTATACATATATGTATTACCACAGTCCACGGACTAATGTATATAGATGTCTGACCTTTTTTGACTTTCTTAATTTTGATTTTTCAGAATTTAATGTTGATAGTTAATAATTCTTTATTATATAATTATTTATCTGACTGAATGTTTATTTATTATATATTTGACTATTCCATTTTATTTGGATGCTATTTTCTAGTTTTGCTAATTAATCTATATTTGCCGAATTCCCCCGCACCCGGATCCCCATATTTTTAATTTTGCCGAGTTCATGTAACCCCTCACAGTTTATCCCGCACCTGCACCTTTGCTTCATAGCTTTTGGCATATGACAGATGTATAATAGTATGTGATTTGATTTAACTGATTTCATGTCAAACGTTTGGTAAAAAAACCGATGCAAGTATTTTTGCACAATTTTATATAGTAAAAGGGCGTGTTCAGATCTCCAAATATTAAAGTTTTTTTTTTTATGAAAATGTTACTACAAATATTACACATTCAAAAAGCTCCAAATTAAGCCTTCTTCTGCAGGCCAGGCAACACTGTTTTGTAGAATGTTTCCATAAGTAGGTTTTCATACTCTCTTTGATTGTTTTTTTTTGAATAACTGTCTTGCAAAAACCAAATGTTTTGCTATTACTTTTATTATTCTATACAATTTTTTTAATTCAACTGATTTTTTTTCAATCACAATTTTGTCATGGTGCTGTTCTTTATATTGCTTAGAACTTTTTGGCACAACGTACGGGGCTCTTAACACTCAGCCCTTAGATAAGGGTACTTAATGTTTGATGCTTCACCAATTGGCATAATTGTATATCCATGTTGGTCCCTTAAAGTACATGAAACACTACATGTGAGTCCATGTGATGTAGGTGCTTACTGGTGAACATTTTTGCTAGGTGTGCCGAAGAACCGGAGATCCAAACAAGTTTATGTTCTGCAAAAGGTGTGACGGTGCATACCACTGTTACTGTCAGCATCCTCCACACAAGGTATTATAAAAAGATCCTACAGTCCTGCTTCATTTTCTGGTGATATCTGATATTTTCTTTTATTATTATTTTCCAGAATGTGAGCCATGGACCTTACCTGTGCCCTAAGCATACTAGGTGTCACAGCTGTGGATCGAATGTTCCAGGAAATGGTCTTAGTGTAAGGTATTTAGTCTTTAGCTTCAAATTTGGCATCTAGTTCGAAACAGACACATGCAAGCTGTTATCCTGTATTTATCAAGTTCCTTCCCTTCTTCAAAATAATGTTGGGACCAAATATGCATCAATTACCTTGACACTATCTATAAGAACCTGAGAAATTATCCACCTTTAAATGGCAAAGTAGCTATATTATATTGTTTGGATATTATCTTTATAGGAGGCTTGCTCTGTTCCCATAAGTAAAAGCCCATCTTCCTTTCTGGGATGCCCTTTATTGATATTCAGAAATTTTGCAGGTGGTTTTTAGGGTATACTTGTTGTGATGCATGCGGAAGATTATTTGTGAAAGGAAATTACTGCCCAATTTGTTTGAAGGTATGTTTCTCACTTTACTAAGAGTCAAAGAGTACCAAGTTTATCGGCATAGGAGCTCTCTATGCAATTTACGTTGAAAATTATATAGCAATAGTCGGCATCATAAGAAATCTTCAGAAAATGCGAACTTGATAGTTTTTATCCATTGAAGAAATAGCAATTTTTTTAATTGGGTGGAAGACATGTAACTGTTAATGTGTCATGCTTTTTTTTGCATTTGATCCTTGAAATACTGTGTAACCATTTATGATGTACATTGAAATGATGATCGAGAATATGTGCTCACTGGTTTTGGCATGCAGTATGTCTATGTTTTATTTATGGCAATGGCCATGTGATTCTACATGTTATTTTGTTGACTTATCTCTCTTTCTAAATGACTAATACTACAGGTCTACAGAGATTCTGAAGCAACTCCAATGGTTTGCTGTGATATCTGCCAGAGATGGGTGCATTGCCAGTGTGATGGCATCAGGTTTCTCATTCCCTTGTTTCTTGTTAAATCAGTGTCCTCTTTTTGTGTTAGTTTAGGATTGATTTTTCTAAAGGAGTTGATGCAGGACAAGAATTTAAACGGTGGAAAAATTAATAAAATAGAATTAGGTGGATTAACGGCAGAAAACCCATTAGCCTATATACAGTTTAATACGTTAGTATACAAATTGAATGCTACCCCTATACAAATTGAATGGGATAAATATCAAAGACATCATTTTCTAGATTTAAATGTATCAAAATGATCACTCAATAAAAAAGTGACTCATTTTAGTCATTAATTTAAAATTTTGTATCAAAAAGATCATTTAGCAATGACTAAATTGATACAAAATTTTAACTTTTTAATGACTATGTTGATAAAAGTTTTCAAATTAATGACTAAAATGAGTCACTTTTTTAATGAGTGATCATTTTGATACATTTGAATCTAGAAAATGACGTCTTTGATATTTATCCCTGAATGGAATTAGGTAATTAAATTGCAGAACCACTACCCCTATGTTTCTTCAACCGCAAAGAGAGGAATATGCTTGGATCACAACTTGTAACAAGAGAAACAATTTTAAGTTCAGTATTCGATTAAAGTTTTCTTAGTATAAAAGATTACCTTATATAAAGGAGTGAAATCCTAACAAATGTAAGTATGTACCTAGTAACTGAGAGAAAAAATCCTTTATATTATTCTAATGCGATAGGTTAAAATATGCCTAATACAGTAAAACCTCTATAAATTAATATGGTTAGGAGCGACGATTTTATTAATTTATAGAGGTTATAATTAATCGAGATTAATTTTATATTTCCGTTATTATGTTGGGATCAAAAATTCACATTGAAAATATTAATTTATCGTGATATCGAGTATTAATTTAACGAGGTTGTACTGTATATATAATGTATTATTGATATTTATATGTATTACAATTATTTTGTTACTAAATAATAAAATAAAATATATACAAATTAATACGTTAAATCCTCATTCCCCATCAAGTTAGAATAATTCAGATGGTTAAAAATTAGAACTCCTTATCTAGCCTCGAACTTTTTTTTTTGTGAGTTGATGTCATTTTGAGACAACATCAGTGCGTCATTTTTACTTAACAGTAATTTGTTTTACTTGAGGAGGATATCTATCTTCTGCTCATCTGTGTTGAGTGAAATCTTCAGGATCTTATGATTTTATATACTGTATTGTACTTATTTTTGTTTTCATGAAAATTTCTTTGATGCAAGTTAATGTTTAATCTGGAGGTGCACCTTTTAATTTGTCATGAACACTGTTAACACAAAATCACGCAAGCGCACGTGGTCACAAGTAATATAGATATAAGTCAAGTTCGTTCCCACAGAGATCTTGGTTTTTAATTCAGTTTAGTACCTATGCAACAATGTATGGTTTTAATTTACTGCTAAGACAAATAACAAGATTGGGTTTTGATAACTAAAATTAACTAAGGAAGTAAATTAACAAACTAAGAATTAACTAACTAATGAGATCTAAAATCAAATTACTTGTATGAGAATAAACATGGAATCCTAACTTCATTATCTACTTCACTTAGAGTCGCTGCCTTTAATCAATACATGCAATGGTTTTGATATCTGATCGGATAACACGAAATAAGTAAAAGTTACCTCTCTGTATACTAGCACCAAATTAAACATACATCCACAAAAGAGATAGAAGATGAATAGACACCTATTATGTTTAGACCCTATATCTCTATAGAATTTGAAAACATAAAGGTTTAGGCACAAGTTATCCACTAGATCACATAGGGTAGCATAATATCTCTATTTACGCCACAAATCATGATGTTAAAACATCAACCTATCCTATGCTAGCATGGCAAGTTCTAAATCTCAAGATCCACTCTCGTTTAGCAAGAGATTAACAAATTAGATGTTAGCTACGCATCTAAATACGTGAAACACAACCATACGAGGATATCAAGAATTCACCACACATAAATCTTTAAGGCATGCAAACTACTAAGCTACATAGATAAATCCGCTAGGATCCCACGACCAGTGTTGTTAAAAGCGCGCATATGCGCTCGCATATGCGAGATGCGATGCGATGCGAGGTTTTTGCGCGTCGCTTGAGTTATGCGATGCAATGTTGCTGAAGCGCGCGCTTCTGTGCGCTTTGTGCGCTTATGCGATATGCAAGAAGCGCCAAAAAAGCGCGCTTTTTTGTTTTTGTTGACTGGGCTGTTGACTGGACCGTTGACCAGGTCTTTTCTAATGAAACGGGTCATAAAAAACCCTAAAAGAGAGGCAGACATATCATATCGAACGATATACGAATAAACAAACAATACGAGGCAACTGAAAGACCCCTTCTTTCTTGTTTATATATAGACACACACATACATACATTAATACATATACGTACAAATACAATCTTTCTCATCTTCTTCTTTGTAATGATTCTTGTATATACACACATATATATACATACATATACACACAATCTATACATATATACAATGAATATATACATATTTGATTATACTTAATTACTTATACTTAGTAATTACTATTTTGTACTTATTAATTACTAATTTGTACCAATTAATTACTTATAAATGGCTGATAAAAAAGACATAGCATGGAAATATGCGCGGGCAGAGGGTAGTTCGGTTCGACTCCGTTGTAATTTTTGTGGAAAAGAAACAACAGGGGTATTTAGAATGAAGGAGCATCTTATTGGAGGGAAAAGAAATGCTAAAAGCATCTTTTCAAAAAGCGCGCTTCTCGCATTGCGCGTTGCGCTTATGCTCCAGGAGGCCTTTGCGCTTCAGTGCGCATATCGCGTTTAACAACACTGCCCACGACAACGATTAGTTCATAATTGAATCTTTCGTCACCATGGGATTTGATGAAAACATGATAATGAACAAGATAACAAAGATGAATAAATCAATAATGTAACAAGGTTTAGAGAACAAATCCGTGAATGAAACAAGCATCCAAAAGATACGCCTAAACAAAGGAATCCAAGAAAACTATGTCTAGATTTTCTTGTCGTCACAATCCTCGCCTTGGTTTCTCGATCTCGTGCTATGAACGAATTGGACTGAACTCTGGTTTGTAGATGATGATTTTTGTGTCCCCCAAGGTGTGTATTTATAGCCCCAAGTTGCCTCCTCAATAAGTAATTGTCATCTTTGAGTTGGAATAGAATTGTGGCAAATTCCGTTCTTGATTGAAAGTAGAATTGAAATTCCACGTATAAGTCTGATTCTAGAAGTTTCTGGCCGTCCAAAGCGGTTGCCATATGATTAGGAAAAGATTTGAGGCCACTTTCCCTATTTGAAATTGAATTCAGCAAGTTTCTGTCGGCTCAGGCGCGCCCGCGCGTGGCTACAGCACAAAACCAGCGGTGAGCATAAAACCAGACTTCACGCGCGCGCCCGCGCGCACTTCCTTTACTAATCAGGTGCGGCCGCGCTTGACACACTAACCTGCAGACTGCCTTCTTCCTTTCGCTGATTTCTCTTCCGCTTTCGAATGCAATTCCCGACACTTGTTCTATTGACCTTCAAAACACCGTATAGCTACTGGAAAGCCTGCAAATGATGTCCTACACAATTCTACACAAAAACTCGTTAAAACGCAAAAATACTTGAGACCAAAACATCAATTTAAGCCGAATTAGAATGATCCAAGTGGATATAAAATCCACTTATCCAACACTTCCTTAATATGTGGTATTTTGTCCAACAAGAAGCAATTCTGAGTAGGAATACTACATGTCCTTAATAAAGGACAACTCACTAATATTCAAAAATAGCCAACAAGTGAAGTTATCTGTAGATTGTATAGTTATGGATCTCTGGAATTAAAAATAAAACTTTGATTACCTTCCATTTATCTTATGAACATGATTATATTGATAAGTGATTCTTCGGAGTGCTTTTTTATAGGTATTTCGGTGTAGGAAAACTGATCATCTGCTGATAATATAGTAAATAGGTCACACCTATGTTTTTTTAGCGATGTTTATTTGATTCAACCGTAGTTCGATATCTAATTCCTTAGAAAATCACTTAACTTGCTGTAGACCATCTATCTTGGGTGAATTCTTCAATAAACGTCAAATTTAGTGTAAAATCATTTTTGCCTTCGTGCCTATTATTAATATTTTGAATTATGCCAACGTTTTGCAGCGATGAAAGATATCTTCAATACCAAGTGAATAATAACCTTCAGTATAAATGTGCTACATGTCGTGGAGAACGCTACCAGGTAGGTTTTGAAAGTTGTAGAACTAGTAAACCATAATGAATCTGTTCCTAATACATTATTTTACTCTCAATTGCCAGGTTAGAGATATGGAGGATGCAGTCCAGGAGCTTTGGAAGAGGAGAGATATCTTTGATCGGGATTTAATCGCAAACTTAAGGGCTGCTGCTGGATTGCCGACTCAAGAGGAAATATTTTCTATCTCACCTTTCTCGGATGACGAAGATAGTGGTCCTATTGCACCTAAGAATGAGTATGGCCGTTCTGTAAAGTTTAGTCTTAAAGGGTTAGTTGATAAGTCACCCAAAAAAAGCAAGGATTATGGCAAAAAGTCGTACAATAAAAATTATGGCAAGAAAAAGGGGTATCAGATGTCATTAATCGGTAAACATGGAGAAGGTCATAGTGATGCTCGATCTATAGTTTGCAACCTTGCTGACAATAAGGATGAGAATGTTCATCCGTACAGAAGTGGAGACCACGATCTATATCCTCATCCTATTGCCGGAGGTTTGACTGAGGGGGTGTGCTCTATTAATCAAGCTATGAAGCACAAGCACATTGACGAGGTGGGAGCAAGTGATGAGAATAAGGCTTTGAGAGTTATACAACTAAAGAGTAACAAAGCTCAAGGAGAGGACAGTGGGAAACAAGCAAGCAAGTCTAAAAGCACTAAAGGACCGAAGCTTGTTATACATTTAGGTGCTCGAAACAAAAATATAACAGGCTCACCAAGGTCCGATGCATCGAGCGCTCAAAGAGAGGGTATGTCCATCTTTTTAATATTGTAATATGGTGAAAGTAGTACTCTGTTAAATTGACCATTATTTATTACTCAGAGGATTTCTCTATTCTCTACATACATGGGGCACGGTCTTTTATATATTCTTTTGAAAATGGACATGGTCTCTTTTTGGTCCTATTGCACATATTTTGGTCTATTTTTAGTTTATATGATGATATGTATGTATGACCAGCAACTATTTACTGCACGAGCTTCTTGGTAACTTGGCATCTGTCCCCATGTTTTGCTAGTGAAGTAGTAGTGATAGTATTTGTCGATTTCTCTGTTCCCTCTAATCCTTGCTGATATTTAATATAGTATTACTGGTTTATTTTTGAGCAAATTTATGGAGACTTTGAAATATTACTTGGGTAAGTATTAAGTTTTGAAATTTCCAGGGGTAGTAATTACTATTAGGTTTTATTATACAGTTTAGAGAACTCTGCAAATATGCTCGCCTGTTTAAATTGGGAAGCAAAGCTTACGAATGCCTATGCTGCATCAGCTTTTTCATTTTCTCATCCAATTTTGCTTGGCTTACAACTCAGTCCCTGTGTTTGATAAGTTTTGTTATATTGTTGTCGAGTTGTAAAATTAGTAGATCTACATGCTCATACATTATTTTTTCTGCCTAAATCTCTCTTTTTATATGCCCATGTTTTACATACTGTCTGAATGCGAGGACAATATGTTTAGCAATATAGGGGTGTATGTTTACCTATACCAATTGGATTAACTTTGTTGTTTAGTATTTTGTATTCCAGTATTATTCAGTAGTTAATATGCGCTACTGTACTTTGTATGTAGCAGGTAGTGAGGATGCACGGCAGCAGAGAGTGAATGACAGGAACAAGGACAGGCATGAACCCATGACTTCAGTTGATGATGGAAAAGGTATCTGGTTTACTATGTAGATTGGTTAAAGGGAATGTGTCCCCTGTCATGCTACTTGCTCATTTTAACAATGTTTAAATCTATTTTTTCCCATGTTAGGACATCATTATGTTGATCTTATTGTTCAGGTGATGTTAAAGATTACCCTGAACAAATAGAAGGTTCAAAGATCCGCGGAAGAGCCCCCAACTTGATAAAGATAAAAAATGTTAATTCAGAAGTTTATGATAAGAATCACAATTTTGGTGGAGATAAAATTTCGGATGGTTATGGATCTGTTTCTCCCATAAAAAAGCGTTTTTTATATGGAAAGAGGAGTACTGAGGGGAGCACACCTACAACAGGCTTTAGAACCCAGACGTCTGCTATAAGGGGTGAGAAGCTCTCTTCAATGAAGTCTGCAGAAGCTAGGGTTGATGATGGGGTTGATGATGAGTCGAATGATGGTAAAAGGCATCAACATTCCGTCTCGCTTCCTGTGCCAAAGGATTCCAAACCATTGCTGAAGCTCAAATTTAAGAATCCCTTTAATGAGAACTCAAATTCGTGGGCTGGTGAAGATGAGAAGAGTTCTGTTAAGGGTCAACGTTCAAAAAGAAAGAGACCATCACCATTAAGAGAGAAAACAGCCAAGGAAGAGGAAGATGCCTCAAATTGGTACAACGATACTTCAGCGGACGAAGTGATGGAAGCCAACTGGATACTTCAGACTCTAGGGAAAGATGCAATGGGAAAGAGAGTGGAAGTCCATCAGCCATCTAATAATTCTTGGTGGGTTTTGAAATTTTCTATATATATATATATATATATATATATATATATATATATATATATATATATATATATATATTGGTTTTACATGTAGCAGATTGTATGAATGCATTTATTCTCGAAATGGATTTAAAGTGGGTCTAATAAACTGGACAGATCTAATTAACTAAAAAATGTCTAACTGATTTTGTTCCATAACTAATGAAGGCTGGGTTTTAGTTTGTAAATAAGTCATTGCCTATGAATGTTTAATTCTTCATTTCAGGCACAAGGGAACGGTGACAGAAGTCTTTGAAGGCACATCAACTTTGGCTGTTGCTTTAGATGATGGGAGAGCTAAGACTCTTGATCTTGAGACGGAAGGAATTCGTTTTGAGTCTCGGAAACAAAGGCGGTAGAATGTGTTCAATTACTTTTATGATTGATCATGTAGAAGGCTTCTAAAACTTTGTAGTTTGTAATGTTATCAACAGAAGCAATAGCAAAATTGAAGTTTGCAATTCATCCATTGGATGATTAATCCATTTGGAGGTGTCTATTTTTATGCTGACATAACTTGTACCATCTAGTTATCAAGAGCAATGCTACTCATCTAGTTTCTCTTTGGTTTTTTGTCGGTACCTCCTTCCTGGTATAGTATTCTGAACTAATGACGTGTTTGATTAAGGTTTTTGTTTTAACTATGAGACAGTCTGCTACCTTGTTTGTTGAGCGGTAAAAACCACTCCTGACATGGCAGGTAGAATGCATTACAACATTACTTTAATGAATGATGTCATTTAGAAAGCCAATGAAACTTTGTAGTTGTGAAGTTATCAGCAGAAGTGATGGCAGTAATAAACTTTGCAGTTCGGCGATTGGATGATTAATTCAGCAGGAGTTGTCTTTTTTTATGCTGGCACAACTTGACCATAATGTTGTATGGTTTAATATCTTGCTTTTCAAAACCCTATGTAACTCATCTAGTTTTCTTTGTTTTATCTCCTGTACTTCTTTGTGGAATCCTGTTTGTTTTTGCAAACATTTTTTCTGTAGATATGTGCATAAAAGCCATTGTTTTAGAGATTCCTCTTGTATAGAGTGTATGCGAGAACTAATTCTATTATTATATCTCATAAATAATTTTAATTAGAGAGAGCGTAAGAAAACTACTAATCCCTTGTGTTCTCCAAGAAATAAAATTTAATTCTTTTGTAAAATATTAATCATAAATGAATTTCACAAAAAGGTTTAAATTTAAAACTTGAATAAAAGATTTGACTTTAAATTTAAATATATTGTTTAATTATTTTGAATAAGTTTTTAATGATTCTTCGAAAAAGAAAGTAGCGTAATTGCATTTTCGATTTATTAATTAACATTTTTTTCTAAAAATTTGATAAATAATATGATAAATATGTATAGTGGTTCTCCATTGCATTATATCACGAGAAATTGTCCAAAATACCCACTATTTCCCTATCCACTGCCCAAAATACCGATGTCCAAAGTTGTCCGCCTTTTTTAATCACGGAGTACGCATCTGACAGATGCGTTGTTCGGAATACGCATTTGGATCTTGCGTATTACAAGTTACGCATTTCGGTGATGCGTTTTGACGTCATCTGACGTCATTTTCTGTAGTTCTCTTCTATCTCGTTCTCGGAGCTCTCGCCGACGATTCAATGGCTCTCTCGTCTCTCTCTCGTGTCTCTCTTATTTCTCATCGACCACGCTCTCTGAATACATCAAAATGATCGTCACATCCTCCTCTCCATTTGCCCTAATCTAGTTGTCTATGTAAGAACCCCGATTTTTGGGTAGAATTAAAACTTTTATTATGCATTGATGTAAGAGTGAACAGTGGTTGCAACTGCAGTGTAATACTGGTTTTAAAGAATGAATAATGACAGGATATATATATTCCAAGGTTATATGGCCTGAAGGATGTTATTGGGTGATAACTTAGATTAGAATAATCTATCTCCTAGAAAGTTAAGATAAGATTCCCTAGAGAGAAATAGATACCCTCATGTCATCCAAATCAATATCTATTATAAGCCCAGCGGTTCCGTAAAAAGGTTAAGGAACACTCGAAGGTGAACCAGGTTCATTTTCCTAATTATAGGAATTAAATAAAAATAAGTGATGAATAGTGATTTTGGTGGAATTTGGAATATTATTATAATAATGTTATACCCGGTATTCGGAATGGATTTCTGAGTTCGTATTAGTGATCCAGGAGGAAAATAAGTGTATGTAAAAGCTGTCGGATTCAGAAACAGAGCACTTTCATTTTCTCCGAGAATTCCCTGGACACTGCCAAACTTAAGGATTTAATTAAGGGATTTAAGGAATTTAAATTCGAGAAGTATTAAGAATGATGAAGAATAGTATTAGGAATATTAAGAAGGTTTTCGGTAAACCCTAGTTAGAAACGAATGAGTTATTCCCTCGAACGATCAACGAATTGAGCAATAACCGGTCAACAGAATCAAGCAGAGGGCCAAGGGGCAACCATGTGCTAGTAGATAAGAGATTTATTATGTCAAGGAATTAAGGATTTTATTTAATTATGATTTGAGAAATTAGAATGAAAATCCTCGAGTTAGAATGATAAGCGTTTTGGAAATCGCTAGAACTTTATAACGAGATTAAGCGATAAAGCGAACGCGAAGCGAATTACGAATTAAATATATAACGAGATGAGAAACACCACATGATCATCTAGGGTTTACTAATATTAGATTGGTGGAAAAGAAATGAGAAAAGAAAAGGAAAAGGAAAGAATGAGGTGTGTGATTAAGAAGTAAACAACAAGGCTCTTTGTCATCTTATTTCCTACAAACCACAAGTGATTAACACATGTATTAGAGAGTGACATAGCTGCTATACAACACCAAAATATCTACAAACCAGTTAGTTATATAAGTAACCAACATATCTAGGAATCAAACTAGTACTTAGCAAATCAAACCACTTGGTTAGCCTAAACACCACCAAAGATCAACACTTGTCATGGTGTTTCCTCATCCAACACTTCACAACCTTATTAAAGTAGCTTTATGCAAAGATATTATATGTAAGTGGATGAGAGTGGATGAGAATTAAATCAAAGAAATCAAAAAGAAACCAAGCAAAAACCTTATTCTCTCCATACTAGCACCATTCGGCTATATGCTTAAATCCAAGATCAAAATCCAACCTCCCACCATTGTTTGATCTTCAAATTTTTATCATAGGTCTTACATTTCACAAAAATGATCTCCTAGAAATCCTAGCTTCAAACTCCAAGTTTTCCATTTTCAAACAAATCATCAAAGTTAAGGGTGAATAGTAACATCAAGAACAAAATTCTTGGATCTTGAATTTTTGGATGGTCTAAGCTTGGTTAAGGGTGGACATGGTCTATACAAAGCTTAGCAAGGTCTTTAACATTCTACAAGGAAGGTATAAACCTCATGAAACCCTAGTTTGACTTTGATTTTTTATGATGTTCTTGATGGATCTAAGTAGTTATGATTATGGTGATGTTATAAGCATGATTAGTTAGTGGTTTAATGATTTTAGTAAGAGATGATGATCTTGTTGGTTTAACATGATGTTCTTGGACTGATAAGGATGTTAATCATGTGTACAAGTTGTATTGGTGCCCGGTGTGGCTTGGTTTAGTGTTACGATTAGTAGAACATTCGATTTATAGCCGTCATAATGCCCGATTTTCATTAACACTAAGAACCCGAACTGGACAGTAGCCATAACTCTCTGTTCTTGGTAAGATAATGAACCCTACTGCTAGATTTTTGAACATAGATCACTTTGGCGAAAGAATCGAAGCATTTCGATTTACGGTTTAGGAGTTATGATTAAATTCGTAAAAGTGGTTCGAAATCGTAAACGAAAGTTCGTAATTGAAATTGATTCCCTTAAATGTCGTTTAATCAGTGGCGAATCTTATTAATTAAATATTAGAGGTAAAAAGGAAGGTGTGGGAGAAAACCACATGTCGAATGGATCGTTTTCCGATTTTATAAAAATGTTTGAATCGAGGTTAAACGCGAACGAACCCCTTAGAGGTATGACTTTGGTTATAACTTAGAAAACGGGCGATAACACTCGAGGTATAATCTTGATTCGTAAACGACCAACCTTAGAACTTATACGACTTAAGTATATACCAAGTATAAGCATGATGACATGTCTTGATAACGAACGAATGTCGGATCGTATCGGTGATAAAAAGAGTTACACTAAAAGAGACGTAACGAGATAACTCGAAAACATGTTTCGATTTAAGTGGAGTTTATACTTAGCCTTTTAATAAGCGTTAAGTGGTTAATCTTAAATATTCTGATTGTTTATAGATTGTCGAGCTGACCCGGGACACATTACCCCTACCCGCACTCGATTCTCAGGCAAGTTTCCAATACTTGGAACTGTTGTTGTGATAATATATATATGATGATTGTTGTATACATATGCCATAGCATGCATGTCTACTTTCAAGTTATATTGCAATACTTGTTCCCTGAATTGATATTGGCTTATAGACTAGATACGATATATCAGTATAAGCCGGATTTTTGGTTAAGACCCTTAGTGAAGGGCATGTGATATTCATTCTTTAAATATAGACCGGGAGTCGGTATTTTGAGATATAGACGTAGTCGTGGAAACCCGGAGGGATTCCAGCGACAGATTAGTATTCCTTTTGAGGAATGTTATTGTTAAACATTAATTATATTTCCATAAAGTATTATTTACTTGGAAATCTTTCGAGAAATGTTATTTGAGTATTATCTCAGTCGAGAAATATTGAATGAATATTATTTCGAATATTCATTTAGAGTTTGATTATTTCATGAATATTATTTCAAGATTCATTTAGAATATTGTTTATTAAATGAATATTACTTTCGAATATTCATTTAAGGTTTTATCTATTCAATGAATATTACTTTAAGATATTTCTTTGAAATTCTAATTACTTAAGGAACAATATTTCAAATATTCCTTGAGAGTATCGATTACTAAATGAATATTAATTGGATATTCATTTCGAATAGTATTTATTAAATGAATATTATTTGGATATTCATTTAAGGTTTTATTTACTTAATGAATATTATTTTAAAATATTCAGTTGAAGTTCTAATTACTTATGGAATATTGTTTTGAATATTTCTTTAAAGTTTTGATTACTAAAGGAATATTAATTGGATATTCATTTAGAATACTATTTATTTAATGAATATTATTTTCAAATATTCATTTAAGGTTTGATTTACTTAATAATCATTACTTTAAATATTTATTTGAGTTCATCTATTTATCAAATATCATCTTGAATATTCATTGGAAGTTCTATTTATTTAATGAATATTATTTTGAATATTCATTTAAAAAGAGATTTATTAATAAATAATTTTATATATTCATTCGAGGATTACTTACGAGTAATATTATGGTTTAAAATTAGTCCTTACTTATTATTGATTTAATAAATATTCTTGGAATATTTATGTAAATTCTTTTAAATTCTCTTTATAATGATTTATATCATACAAGGATTATCTTTTACCTTCAGATATGGTGTAAAATATTTCGGAATATCTTATGACGATTTATACCAAGGGGAGGTTCCTAAACTTTAATTTCATTTAAATCTATCTTAAAGAAGATTTAAATACTCGCTCAACTTCCAAAAATTATATAAGGGGACCTCACTTGGAGATGTTATTTATTGGACTGCCCGGTCCTATACTTGCTAAAACTATCTTGTCACTCACCTCTTGATTTTTTCAAGCATCGATATGAGTCTTTTGGTTACCTCCTCAACGCTCGAGGGGCATGATTGATGTAACAAGTTTATATCCATTAACAAGCATCAGCTTGGGAAATATTGGTAAATTTTCCTTTCCAATTAGATACGACTACTTTGTGGAGTCCTATCAACAAGTGTTACACTTGGGGAAAAAGGGGAACGAACTTTACGTTTCAGAGTCATGGATGATATTCGAACTAGGAGACGCGTAAGTGGCCGAGTGGCGCCGGTCCAGCAATAGCCCCACCGTTGGCTGAGGAGTTCCAGAGGGCGGTAGATAAGTAATTCCGTCGGAGCTACCTTCTACATGTAGAGAACGACTGATGAGATGCATGACATACGACTGATCATCGTAAACGTCAGGGCATCTGGCGCGGCAATGCTCCCGTATTAGTTCATCTTCTAAAAATAAGAAATTTCTGCAACACTGTTGGTGTTGGCAAGGTGAAAAAGTGTTGAAACCGGAATTGCAATATTTTTCCTGCAAGTTCCTCTTTTATGATAATTGAGAATATCTTGCTTATCTTTTGTATAGCAGATATTTATTCAAAACAAATATATTTTTGAGTTACCTTGTAACTTCATCTCATACCTTATATTGGTACTACATCGTTAATGCATGGCATATGGTTTCAAAGATATTTTGAACTGTCATATATTATCGTCGTTCAATTATATTTTTGGTGGGCTATTGCTCACCCTTGCTTTATTTATTTATATCACAACAACAGCTAGATCAGATGGCCGCGCAAGGCACACGCAGCGTAGGCAGGTGTCAACCGTCAGAGGTTTACCGCTAAGGTCTTGGCTACCATTGTTGAGGATGCAACTACTGGTAGGCTAGTTGTTGGCAATTGAGCCTCAAATTTATTTATATTATGGTATCTATTAATGGATGGCAAAGAGTATGTAATTGTACAATTGTAATTCTTTGGGTTGTAAGAACTCAAACTTGTGATTAATAATATTGTTGGTTACTTTGATTTCATCTCTGGGACTATAACGGGTGTGTTTTATGTTGTTGTTTTGGGTCACAAGGTTGTAATTTTAATTATGTTGGTTTTATGGTTGGATATTGAGACCGTAACGACCAGATCCCTGACCCTGGATCTGGGGGTGTTACAGAAATGGTATCAGAGAGAGCGTTATAAATCCCAGAGATGATGCGACGTTAAAATGATAAATTCATTAAGATAATAAGAACTCTTGCCAAGTTCATAGTCGGACTACTTAATGTAGTATTGACATATAAAACCCTTATGGGAACTATTAAGTATCATGATAGTAACTTAGCTCGTTCTTGTACCGACTAGTAAGGCGACAGACCTTGAGGCATACGAGCAGCAGCACGATGACGCCTGATTATATGTGAAGATCGGATGGTGGATCCGATAGAGTACCCTACTGAGGACCCGGAAGAGGTTCCAGCAGAGGAGGAGAATGTTGATAAGTATAAGGAGTTTACACTTAAGGAATGAGGGCTACAGCCCGAGAGACTGTAAGAATTAAGATATAGTGCTCAGAAAAGTGAGCGTAAAGAGCTGAGATATTATTAAGAGAATTAAAGATGCGTATTGGATTCATAGCAGGACTGCTAGATGAAGTACCAGCAGGTAAGATGGATTTGAGGAATTACTTGAGATCTTATATGGGGATAGATAAAGATCCTTAGAAACCTACAGATTAACGAGAAAAGCGTTAGAATGGCACATGGTTATCAAAGACACGGATAGAAGACGGGGAGCAGAGTCCCTAGGAACAGTTAAGACATAGGTGGCAAGTGCCATATCTTCAGATAGATGGTTTAGTGTGAATATTGTCAATGGTAATTCGCCGTGAGAAGACAGATTTCATAGGTTTTCATTTATGAAACCAAATTGAGATTGTTAAGGTGATTTTATTCAGGGAAATGCCCATCTTATAAATGGATCAACTTAGAAAGAAAAGACATTGGGAAGTGATAGCCTGAATGGATAAAGTTATATAAGGAAGTAGTAAGCGAGACAATGATCTCAGAACCTACAAGACTAAAAGACCAGTGAGTCTATGATAAACTAGTAACGAGGCTATCGTCAAGAAACCAAGTATAAGTTCAGTTCAATTCAGTGAAATGATGAACCAGAAACATTAGTTGCATGTGATTCAGAAGAATATTAAATTCTTTTTTTTTTTTTTCTTCCTTGAATGGATTATGGTAGTTACCTTAAGTTTATTCTGACACTGAATCATAAATGAATTAGGCAAGGCGAGCAGTGGTCGAGATGTAATTGAGGATGCTTCTAGGTGCAACCTGATAGAACAGGTATAGGACATGTTCTCGAAATAAGAGTTTTGGCAAAATAAAGTCCAGCAATATGACACATGATCAATAAGAGTAGTGTTGGTCGGCCCTACCAAGTTAAAGACAGTTTCAAATGAAGATTGGCCAACCACACTGGCAAAGGTGAGAAATTTCATAAAATTCACAAGGTATTACCAAAGATTTGCTCAGGACTTTACAGAAAGTGTAGTCCCGTAACCCGACTTATTATAGGAATAAAAGTTTGAATGGACAAGATAAACGTGAGAAGATCTTCCTGGAGCTAAAGGTAAAGTTGGTGATGACCAGGGTTGGCATTGCCTAATGGAAGAAGGAAACTTTGGGAGATATTATGATGCAACTCATACAGGTATAGGTCTGCGCTTATGCAGCACGACAGCGTAATTTCGAATACATTTAGACAACGCAGTTCATCGGATTCGGATGGCCTTGGTAGTGCCAATGTTGAGGAACGACTAACCCCGACGGTAGTATTCCTTCTGAGACTAGTTGTTAAGAAGACTGGTATTTGGTAGTATCGACTAATAGGACGGATATGTATCGGGAAGATGTGGCATGTTACTAGTGGGTGAATAGATTAACTGAAATTTTCTCAAACTCTGGAAAGGAATTCAACGAATTTTGGCAAACCTTGTCTTTCTGATTATCAAAAGACGTCATTGAAAAGAGTGGAAACTGGAGCGAACCCTGTGGATTGGGTAAAGTAGCCGCTATACAGGTGGGTAGACAAACCCCGATTTATTACAGTTGAAGGTAGGGATAAAATTTTGAAGTTGAATGTAATTAGGAAACAAGCCGGACTGAGAAATTCTGGGATTGACTTAAATGAAAAGGTTGTTATGCCAGAAATGTTAAGCTTTTGTGGTACGTGAAATTGATAAGAGAAGTTGAAGTGATGAAAATAAAAGGAAAGGTGACCGGAGACGGAACCGAGAAGTCAAGTGAGTCTTATATGGAGTAAAATTTTGAAAAGATCAAAAGGTATCAAAGTAGAAGGCACTATGCCAGCAATTGCTAGAAAGTAATGCTATTAGCCGACCCCTAAACTCACATATTTTAGCATGGCCAGTGGGGCCAAGTCACTAAGGATTATCAAGTGATTGAACCAGCAATGTAAGGACAAAGCGGGGTGCTTCTAACAAAGTGCCAACCGCGAGAACTTTTGATGTAAAATGAATTGAGATACATGAGGATGGATTTTATAAATACCCTAGATGTATTAGGCACTAAGAAATTCACGTTGATCACGACCAATATCTTCCAGAACATCCTTGCTACCATTACCAAGTTCTCTAAGAAAGACAGATAGACATACGTTGTCTTTTGGGAAAGTCATATAGACTGACATTCGTTTGAAAGGAGAGGTAACATTAAGCTACCTATAGATTATCAAGATTGAAAAGAGACCTTTATTAAGGATATATGATTGAATTGCCAGGTACAGGATGTAAGTATTCCTTGAAAATGGAATTGAGGATAGAATGTCCATAGATTAATACGAACCCTGGGGGATGCACAGAGGATAGCATTACCCCTAATATAGACATTGTGAAATCAGACGACATAAGTGGAATCGACCAAGGTATCAATAACCTGTAAGGATTTGTGGAAAGGAGTCTCTAAAGGTACATAGACAGAGATGTTATAGAATTGACTAATGATGTTTGATATACCCTGTAACCAGGAGATGCAGGAGGAATGATGAGGATGGCCTAAGAAACCTTATAAGGGAAGTGCTAATATTCTAAACTTCAAACGGGAAGTTTGGTAAGGAATGTATGACATAGTAACAATAAGGCCAGATGAAGCATGTGTGAAACCATGTAAAAATATGGATTGAACCAATAAGGTTGAGATTATCCTAAAAACAAGAAGGGAGTTAAGTAAGGAAATATCCTAGGTATGATTGGGAGTACCGGTAGTTAAGATCGCACCAGAAAGGTGGAAGCAATGACTTTTGGAAAAAGACTGGATTATGCTTTCTCTCATTCAGCAGAATTTAAGGGAGAATGCTTCCATCCTGAGTTGGAATAGATCCCGAAAACATTGATCTCAAGAATTATTATGATTAGGAAAGGCCAACGAGGTGGCCGACACTTTAAGTATAGGGGAGTAAGTATAAATGCTCATACCAAAGACATAGAATGATAATGTAAGGACCTTGATGGTCATAATGGGGTAGAGAAAGTTACATTCCGTCTAATGATTTTGCCAGGATCAACTATAAGAATAGTTTAAGTAAAGATTCGATTCCTGATGTTGCCAGTAGCACATCATCGACATTATGAGGCTCTACGACAGGCCAGACCAAATTCCCCAAGAGACTCGCCTTTCCTTTGGAATGAGTGGGGGAAAGTTAAGTAACAAGGAATTGGTAGTAGATGACCAAAAACAGAGATGGTACAAATACTGATAAGCCAAATGGCACGATGTTGAATGACAAGCAAGTTTATGTTGGTGTATTTCTGTGCAAACAAGATAGAGAATTATGAGATTGGCAAGCGATTAAGCAAACCGCTAAGCTTTTAGTCTTCTACCGGAGATATATGATTAATAATCTCACCAGCCTGTTCCAGCTGCGATGCTGGAAGCTTTCCTGCAATTTTATCTGCTTCATGTAATATCTACGTCAAGTTCAGGAAGCATTCCCTATGGATAGGGAATAGTGATTATTTTGTTTTCCTAGAGGATCTTGAATTGACAATTATGATGCTTAGTTGTTAAAGCACTAAGTAAACGATAAGCGATGGTGATCCTACTGAGAAATTAGGTGGTGACGACTGTGGAAATGTCGAAGTGAATCTAGGTTAGAGAAATCATCCAGGTTTATTTCGGATGGTGTAATTTCTGGAACGACGGGATATTTGAAATGAAGAATTAGGTTATGATGGTTCATACGAATTGACTCCTTTTAAGTTTGGAAAATTCGAGGAAATACGGAAAAGACTGGTTGAGTAATAAAAGAGACTCATGGAATGAGAAAGTGAAATCTAGATGGTTGGACAAAGGAAAATTCGACCCCAAACGTGTAACACGTATTGCATAAAGGTGACGAGTGCCTCAACCCTGAGATGACGGTGGAGATGAACGACAAAAGTAAATAAGAATTAGATAATAAGAAGGATGTGATTAATAAAGAAAAGATTGGGGAATAACTACGGAAGCGAAGCAAGGAATGTTATGAATGGATTGATGAATGGGTTTTCCTAATGAGCTATCGGAATGACAACCTAATGGTGTTAGAATTATGAATATGAAATGGCTAGTGTCGTGGCATGAAATGCCAGTATTAATAATGTCAAGCGAGAAATCCATGATTTTAACCTGAGAGGTTGAAGGATTTTCCAAAAGTAGTTGATACCAACATCGAACAAGAGTATAGGACCACAGAATGATGGACAGAGTAACAAGGACATGTGATGTGTGAGAATACGAAGAAGTGGAATTTGATACGAATATGATTATTTCTCTTCTCTAATAATCCTCTATAGTTCAGAGGTAAATTCTAAGTATGATATTTTGACAATCATGAAAACTTTCATATATGATTCTTTGAAATTCGTTCCTTTCTTCTCCCTTATTTATCTTCTTCTAAATTGAGAAGAACAACCCTTTAAGGAGGGGAGGTAATACTACGTGACTCTCTGTCTGTGTGATAGGAGTCTAAGTGGAATGCCATTAATTGTTTAATTGCTTGTCAAGTACTAAAGGCTGGCCCCCTTCTGTACTAGCTATGCAATATAACAAATGTTCATTGATCACAGTGATCTCTCGATAAATTTTTCCACTTAAATATATATACATCGAGATTGCGAAGATTAAAGCGATCAGGAAATTGCAAAAATTACGAGTGAGGTTATCTCCGGAATTTGTAGCACCTTAGTGATACCGAAGTCACTGCACGTACCAATAAAGTTAATAGTATAAGAACGGACAAGAGCGTGTACCGGATGATGTGTTATGCGAAAGTATCAAAGAACTGGTAGAACGGAAAAAGGGTGTGTTGTAACACCAGTATGATGTGCTTTAGAAAGATTGGAATGTGTAAGGATCGACTAGAGAATTGGAAAGCGAAATGACCAACAAGTACCCCATTTGTCTTCTACCTGATTCCGGGACGGAATCCTTTTAAGAAGGGGAGACTGTAAGAACCCCGATTTTTGGGTAGAATTAAAACTTTTATTATGCATTGATGTAAGAGTGAACAGTGGTTACAACTGCAGTGTAATACTGGTTTTAAAGAATGAATAATGACAGGATATATATATTCCAAGGTTATATGGCCTGAAGGATGTTATTGGGTGATAACTTAGATTAGAATAATCTATCTCCTAGAAAGTTAAGATAAGATTCCCTAGAGAGAAATAGATACCCTCATGTCATCCAAATCAATATCTATTATAAGCCCAGCGGTTCCGTAAAAAGGTTAAGGAACACTCGAAGGTGAACCAGGTTCATTTTCCTAATTATAGGAATTAAATAAAAATAAGTGATGAATAGTGATTTTGGTGGAATTTGGAATATTATTATAATAATGTTATACCCGGTATTCGGAATGGATTTCTGAGTTCGTATTAGTGATCCAGGAGGAAAATAAGTGTATGTAAAAGCTGTCGGATTCAGAAACAGAGCACTTTCATTTTCTCCGAGAATTCCCTGGACACTGCCAAACTTAAGGATTTAATTAAGGGATTTAAGGAATTTAAATTCGAGAAGTATTAAGAATGATGAAGAATAGTATTAGGAATATTAAGAAGGTTTTCGGTAAACCCTAGTTAGAAACGAATGAGTTATTCCCTCGAACGATCAACGAATTGAGCAATAACCGGTCAACAGAATCAAGCAGAGGGCCAAGGGGCAACCATGTGCTAGTAGATAAGAGATTTATTATGTCAAGGAATTAAGGATTTTATTTAATTATGATTTGAGAAATTAGAATGAAAATCCTCGAGTTAGAATGATAAGCGTTTTGGAAATCGCTAGAACTTTATAACGAGATTAAGCGATAAAGCGAACGCGAAGCGAATTACGAATTAAATATATAACGAGATGAGAAACACCACATGATCATCTAGGGTTTACTAATATTAGATTGGTGGAAAAGAAATGAGAAAAGAAAAGGAAAAGGAAAGAATGAGGTGTGTGATTAAGAAGTAAACAACAAGGCTCTTTGTCATCTTATTTCCTACAAACCACAAGTGATTAACACATGTATTAGAGAGTGACATAGCTGCTATACAACACCAAAATATCTACAAACCAGTTAGTTATATAAGTAACCAACATATCTAGGAATCAAACTAGTACTTAGCAAATCAAACCACTTGGTTAGCCTAAACACCACCAAAGATCAACACTTGTCATGGTGTTTCCTCATCCAACACTTCACAACCTTATTAAAGTAGCTTTATGCAAAGATATTATATGTAAGTGGATGAGAGTGGATGAGAATTAAATCAAAGAAATCAAAAAGAAACCAAGCAAAAACCTTATTCTCTCCATACTAGCACCATTCGGCTATATGCTTAAATCCAAGATCAAAATCCAACCTCCCACCATTGTTTGATCTTCAAATTTTTATCATAGGTCTTACATTTCACAAAAATGATCTCCTAGAAATCCTAGCTTCAAACTCCAAGTTTTCCATTTTCAAACAAATCATCAAAGTTAAGGGTGAATAGTAACATCAAGAACAAAATTCTTGGATCTTGAATTTTTGGATGGTCTAAGCTTGGTTAAGGGTGGACATGGTCTATACAAAGCTTAGCAAGGTCTTTAACATTCTACAAGGAAGGTATAAACCTCATGAAACCCTAGTTTGACTTTGATTTTTTATGATGTTCTTGATGGATCTAAGTAGTTATGATTATGGTGATGTTATAAGCATGATTAGTTAGTGGTTTAATGATTTTAGTAAGAGATGATGATCTTGTTGGTTTAACATGATGTTCTTGGACTGATAAGGATGTTAATCATGTGTACAAGTTGTATTGGTGCCCGGTGTGGCTTGGTTTAGTGTTACGATTAGTAGAACATTCGATTTATAGCCGTCATAATGCCCGATTTTCATTAACACTAAGAACCCGAACTGGACAGTAGCCATAACTCTCTGTTCTTGGTAAGATAATGAACCCTACTGCTAGATTTTTGAACATAGATCACTTTGGCGAAAGAATCGAAGCATTTCGATTTACGGTTTAGGAGTTATGATTAAATTCGTAAAAGTGGTTCGAAATCGTAAACGAAAGTTCGTAATTGAAATTGATTCCCTTAAATGTCGTTTAATCAGTGGCGAATCTTATTAATTAAATATTAGAGGTAAAAAGGAAGGTGTGGGAGAAAACCACATGTCGAATGGATCGTTTTCCGATTTTATAAAAATGTTTGAATCGAGGTTAAACGCGAACGAACCCCTTAGAGGTATGACTTTGGTTATAACTTAGAAAACGGGCGATAACACTCGAGGTATAATCTTGATTCGTAAACGACCAACCTTAGAACTTATACGACTTAAGTATATACCAAGTATAAGCATGATGACATGTCTTGATAACGAACGAATGTCGGATCGTATCGGTGATAAAAAGAGTTACACTAAAAGAGACGTAACGAGATAACTCGAAAACATGTTTCGATTTAAGTGGAGTTTATACTTAGCCTTTTAATAAGCGTTAAGTGGTTAATCTTAAATATTCTGATTGTTTATAGATTATCGAGCTGACCCGGGACACATTACCCCTACCCGCACTCGATTCTCAGGCAAGTTTCCAATACTTGGAACTGTTGTTGTGATAATATATATATGATGATTGTTGTATACATATGCCATAGCATGCATGTCTACTTTCAAGTTATATTGCAATACTTGTTCCCTGAATTGATATTGGCTTATAGACTAGATACGATATATCAGTATAAGCCGGATTTTTGGTTAAGACCCTTAGTGAAGGGCATGTGATATTCATTCTTTAAATATAGACCGGGAGTCGGTATTTTGAGATATAGACGTAGTCGTGGAAACCCGGAGGGATTCCAGCGACAGATTAGTATTCCTTTTGAGGAATGTTATTATTAAACATTAATTATATTTCCATAAAGTATTATTTACTTGGAAATCTTTCGAGAAATGTTATTTGAGTATTATCTCAGTCGAGAAATATTGAATGAATATTATTTCGAATATTCATTTAGAGTTTGATTATTTCATGAATATTATTTCAAGATTCATTTAGAATATTGTTTATTAAATGAATATTACTTTCGAATATTCATTTAAGGTTTTATCTATTCAATGAATATTACTTTAAGATATTTCTTTGAAATTCTAATTACTTAAGGAACAATATTTCAAATATTCCTTGAGAGTATCGATTACTAAATGAATATTAATTGGATATTCATTTCGAATAGTATTTATTAAATGAATATTATTTGGATATTCATTTAAGGTTTTATTTACTTAATGAATATTATTTTAAAATATTCAGTTGAAGTTCTAATTACTTATGGAATATTGTTTTGAATATTTCTTTAAAGTTTTGATTACTAAAGGAATATTAATTGGATATTCATTTAGAATACTATTTATTTAATGAATATTATTTTCAAATATTCATTTAAGGTTTGATTTACTTAATAATCATTACTTTAAATATTTATTTGAGTTCATCTATTTATCAAATATCATCTTGAATATTCATTGGAAGTTCTATTTATTTAATGAATATTATTTTGAATATTCATTTAAAAAGAGATTTATTAATAAATAATTTTATATATTCATTCGAGGATTACTTACGAGTAATATTATGGTTTAAAATTAGTCCTTACTTATTATTGATTTAATAAATATTCTTAGAATATTTATGTAAATTCTTTTAAATTCTCTTTATAATGATTTATATCATACAAGGATTATCTTTTACCTTCAGATATGGTGTAAAATATTTCGGAATATCTTATGACGATTTATACCAAGGGGAGGTTCCTAAACTTTAATTTCATTTAAATCTATCTTAAAGAAGATTTAAATACTCGCTCAACTTCCAAAAATTATATAAGGGGACCTCACTTGGAGATGTTATTTATTGGACTGCCCGGTCCTATACTTGCTAAAACTATCTTGTCACTCACCTCTTGATTTTTTCAAGCATCGATATGAGTCTTTTGGTTACCTCCTCAACGCTCGAGGGGTATGATTGATGTAACAAGTTTATATCCATTAACAAGCATCAGCTTGGGAAATATTGGTAAATTTTCCTTTCCAATTAGATACGACTACTTTGTGGAGTCCTATCAACAAGTGTTACACTTGGGGAAAAAGGGGAACGAACTTTACGTTTCAGAGTCATGGATGATATTCGAACTAGGAGACGCGTAAGTGGCCGAGTGGCGCCGGTCCAGCAATAGCCCCACCGTTGGCTGAGGAGTTCCAGAGGGCGGTAGATAAGTAATTCCGTCGGAGCTACCTTCTACATGTAGAGAACGACTGATGAGATGCATGACATACGACTGATCATCGTAAACGTCAGGGCATCTGGCGCGGCAATGCTCCCGTATTAGTTCATCTTCTAAAAATAAGAAATTTCTGCAACACTGTTGGTGTTGGCAAGGTGAAAAAGTGTTGAAACCGGAATTGCAATATTTTTCCTGCAAGTTCCTCTTTTATGATAATTGAGAATATCTTGCTTATCTTTTGTATAGCAGATATTTATTCAAAACAAATATATTTTTGAGTTACCTTGTAACTTCATCTCATACCTTATATTGGTACTACATCGTTAATGCATGGCATATGGTTTCAAAGATATTTTGAACTGTCATATATTATCGTCGTTCAATTATATTTTTGGTGGGCTATTGCTCACCCTTGCTTTATTTATTTATATCACAACAACAGCTAGATCAGATGGCCGCGCAAGGCACACGCAGCGTAGGCAGGTGTCAACCGTCAGAGGTTTACCGCTAAGGTCTTGGCTACCATTGTTGAGGATGCAACTACTGGTAGGCTAGTTGTTGGCAATTGAGCCTCAAATTTATTTATATTATGGTATCTATTAATGGATGGCAAAGAGTATGTAATTGTACAATTGTAATTCTTTGGGTTGTAAGAACTCAAACTTGTGATTAATAATATTGTTGGTTACTTTGATTTCATCTCTGGGACTATAACGGGTGTGTTTTATGTTGTTGTTTTGGGTCACAAGGTTGTAATTTTAATTATGTTGGTTTTATGGTTGGATATTGAGACCGTAACGACCAGATCCCTGACCCTGGATCTGGGGGTGTTACAGTCTAGATCTGGCCCCGCAGGGGCATGAACTAAGCTCGTCGGAAACATCGAGCTCGACGGAATTGTATTTTGGGTTTTCAAAATCCGGGATTACAAATTGAAAATAACTGGTACAGGGTTGTAGAGGTGAATCGAATGATATGTACTACGTGATGGGAAAGTGTTGTATGAGAGAGAACGGATTGATCGAAAATTCCGATCGGAATCGCCTTGTCGCCAGAAGTTGTGAGCTCTGAGAAGTGGCGATGAACAGTGTCCAATACGCATTCTGAAGATGCGTATTCACTTTCACGCATTTTTGGAATGCGTATTCGTGGTTGCTGTTGATTATTGTGTGAACTGAATTTACAAAGAGTACTCATCATCAGAATGCGTGGTCATTGACTACGCATTGTCAAAATGCGTATAGCATGTACGCATTGTCAGATTGCGTGGCCCGTGGGTAAAAAGGGCGGACGGTTTTGAATAATGGTATTTTGGGCAGTTGTAATTAAAAAGTGGGTAGTCTGGTCATACACCCTTATATCACAGTCCTATCTATTTATACTTGTTTTTGTTTTGTTTTTTTTTTGAATAATTTATACTTGTTTTTGTTGAAACCATCCTATCTATATATAATTTCTTGCCAAAAAAAAAATCCGTATTACTATTTTAAAATTGAAATTAAAAATTTCATCTTCCAATCAATCATTTCATTTAATAAAATAAAATAATAATATTATAATTATGTTATGCATAATTATGGATGACTCTTAGCTTTTCACCTTACCCTCATTAGTGCACCACCTCTTGACTTTTCACTTCCATTGTAACATATATCTACTTAGGCTATATAAAGCCTTGCTTGTATTTGTTCTTGATATATGAATAATAACAATGCTCTTTCCTATCTCTATCTCTATTATGTTGCTCTCTTTCTATTTCTCTATTATAGTTATAATACGTTATCAGCACGAAAATAAAAGGAAGAAGGAAGGTTTCTACATTCCAAGCTGTCTAGTATTCGAGGTGCGGTTTTGAGTAGTAACTTGCAAATAAGTAAACTGTGTTTATCTCAACTGAATGGTACGATCTGTGAAACCTTTTCACAATAAACTTAAATTAATTTTTGCCTCCCACTGTATATACAACATGTGTGCTTGCTTGTTCTGCATGTATGTAATTTTAATCATTCTGTAAGTATACTTTTTGAAGTAGTCTGATTTTCTGACCTAGCATTTTGCTTTATCATTTCTGAAATTCCATGCTAATATGATTCTGTTTGTTAATATTTGAAAGTGTTACAGTTATAAATTGTTTTATTCTGGCTTGTCTTTTAACCCCTCTATCCTACTTTTCTTTATATTAGAATAAGTTTCCATTATCTGCATTAGCCATAATAATTATATATATATAGAGGCAAATAACAATGTTACTTATTAATAACAATATTTTATTATTTCATGTCCTTTCTTGGTGTTACCATGTTAATGTCATATTTCTAGTCAAATCTGGCCACCCATATGGACTGTATTATTTGAGCATTCTTTTCATTATATATGTCATTATGCAAACTTATTTTTAAAGTTACAAGTGAATTTTACCAAATCCGTAGCAATGCTATTTAAAAAAAAAGAAAAAAAAGAGCACAGTTATACACCATTATAATATTAAAAGGAAAATGTATATTTTGATGCAGTATCGAATGCTTCTTTTGTATTAATATCTTTTGACCATGTTAATTGATGTTACCCTGTTTGTTAGTTTCTGTGATCAAATTTTGTATACTACAAAATTCGTATATGTTTTTATAAACGGTTGGAATTTAGACCACTGATGCTATATAATGAGTTGACCCACATATTTCATTTATCGAGTAATGATGAATTCATTGGCCATGTATCCTCTGCATAGCTATATGTTTAAAATTTATATGGTGCTGCAAAATTATTTGTTTTATAAATCATAACATTTTTGTTGTGTTTTATATGCTAGTTCTACAAAATCCGTATGCTTAAATTTGTACCGTGTAATATTATAAGTTTAGACTATAATATTTGTAAGAATTTTGTGATAAATGCGTTTCTTTAATTTTCTTGCTTTTCTGTATGTATTATAATTTATGTGCAATTTCATGATTCTGGGCCATGTGTTTATAAATGTATATTTATAATATTTTGTGCGTACATTAAAACTGAAAAGATAGCTTGTACTCTATGGTAAGAAATGCTTGTTATGCTTGTTTTTATAAATTAATACTGATTTAAAACATGTTTATATATTAGTGAAAATGTCAAATCTTGCGAAACTCGAATTTGTGGCTCTTGACATTAGTGGAAAGAACTATTTATCTTGGGTGTTAGATGCTGAAATTCACTTAGATGCAAAGGGTCTTGGTGGTCTTGGTGACACTATCAAATCAGAAAATACGGCTACTAGTCAAGATAAAGCTAAGGCAATGATATTCCTTCGCCATCATCTCCATGAGGATCTTATGAATGAATACTTAACTATTAAAGATCCACAAATTCTTTGGGAAAATTTGAAGGACAGGTATGATCATCAGAAAACTGTGGTCCTTCCTAAAGCTCGTTATGATTGGTTGCATTTGAGATTACAAGATTTCAAGTCAGTGTATGACTATAACTCAGCCATGTTTAGAATTACTTCACAACTAAAATTATGTGGAGAAAATATAACTGATGTAGACATGCTTGAAAAAACGTATTCTACTTTCCATGCAAATGATGTGCTCCTTCAGGCACAATATCGTGAAAAGGGTTTTAAAAAATATTCTGAATTAATATCTTGTCTTCTTGTGGCCGAGCAAAATAATAAACTGTTAATGAAGAATCATGAATCTCGACCAACTGGATCGACCCCATTCCTTGAAGTGAATGCGACGTCTCACAATAAGGATGTAGAACTTGACATCAATAATAATCGAGGTCGAGGTCGAGGTCGAGGTCGTGGCCGTAGTCGTGGTCGTGGTTATGGACGCAACTATGGATATGGTCGTGGAAGAGCTGGTTATTTCAAGAAGACAAATCTGAAATGGAAACGTAATGATGTTGATGGAAATAAGAAAGAGGAAAATGACACAATATGTTACCGTTGTGGTGACACTAGTCACTGGTCTCGTGTGTGTCGTACACCTAAACATCTAGTTGAGCTTTATCAAAAATCATTGGAGGAAAAGGAAAAGATGGAGGTGAATTTTATTGATGGCGAAGGTGATTTTGATAATATGGAGACAACTCATCTGGAAACTGATGATTTCTTTGCAAATCCTGAAGAGAAAAACTGATTGATGTCTATTTTATTTCTCTTTGTTGCTTATTTTTATTATATGCACTATAACTATGCTTTGAACAATCCTATGGCTATGAATGTCATTGTAAGGATCTTTATTTTCTTAATTATGATATTGGCTTGCTTTTAAAATTTATTGGAGAATATTATATGTGATAGTTAAGTTGTATCCGACCAAAAGTTAGTGTATAATCCCCCATCTTAAATGGTTTTTGGTCAGAACCAAGTATGTCACGTATTAATTTTTGATATTTTGAGTGCTCCACCATAACTCCCCTATAATAATAAATTCTTGGAGAAGTTAATGAAATATTTTGACATTTGCCTTAAAAGGGAGTTACTAGAAAATCACTTGGGGGATGAAACATGAAGCTGGTTAAATAAATGAATTATCTTATCGTAATCCTCATTTTAAAGAAAAATGTGCAAGATAATTCATTGTAAAATAGCTAGACATATTTTATTGACCTATAAATGTGATGAAGACCAGCTTCATATGCTCCGATTAAGTTTAAAAGGGTTCCAAAGATTCTCAAAAGGGAGAAAAGATTGACAATGGTCGGATTAAGAACCCATAAAATGGATATGTTTTGAAAAATCTCCCGAAGAGACGTTTGACATGACAAAAGAAAAGAAATTATGGTACCCAAAAATAATGAGATCTCAGTTAATTATGTCATGTCTAGAAGGATAATGGAACCGATATCAAATCGACGTCGATGCAATATTTGAATGCAATATAGAACATTATGGAGAGGATTACGAGTCTTATTAATTGTCGACAAATGAAGAAGAAAATTGAAAATCGAAGAAATTCTTATTTAAAACTGCAGTTTGAATATTAATGGGCTATAAATAGGATACGATTGGGATTTTTTTATTATGAACACATATAGTCTATTGTGGTGGATGCATAGAGTTACTAGTCTGGCAATAAAAGGAAATTGTGTATGGAATTTTAAACCTATTTACACGACCCATGTGAAATTCTCAAAATGAACTTAACTGCTCGAAGCAGTAAACTCAAAGCTCTCGAGACGCTATTCTATTTGTTATCTTCAATAAAAGAATCAGAAATGCAGATCTGCTTAGTATTAATCAATATAGAAAGGAACCATTCAATTTAATTGGTATGAACTCATAAAATCTCTGACCAGAGTACAATGAAAATTAGAATGTGTTTCTAGTTGACATGAGTTACAGCAAAATTCAAAGTGCATATAAATGAATATATATATATATATAAATATAGATATAAACTTATATTATCATAGAATGGATTGAAGTGATTTTGCAGGTACCAAAGAAAGGTATACATAAATTTGATTGGAATCCGAAGTCCCATACGATGTAATTTTGAGGGGGAGTAAAAAAATTTCTTCTACCTATGGACTTAAAACAATGCTGCAATGAGGGGGAGACATGATGCACTCTTCACTTACTTTATTTCATGTACAACACATGTACTCTTTTTCCTTCACTAGGATTTTTTCCCATGGGTTTTTTTTTCTAGTAAGGTTTTAACGAGGCATGACGTTTGTACGAGTCATCCAAGGGGGAGTGTTATGCATAATTATGGATGACTCTTAGCTTTTCACCTTAACCTCATTAGTGCACCACCTCTTGACTTTTCACTTCCATTGTAACATATATCTACTTAAGCTATATAAAGCCTTGCTTGTATTTGTTCTTGATATATGAATAATAACAATGCTCTCTCCTATCTCTATCTCTATTATGTAGCTCTCTTTCTATTTCTCTATTATAGTTATAATAAATTACTAATAATTATTCAATTTTCTTTTTAGATAAAACATGTTATATTTTCTATTTTTGTAATATTAATCAATTTTTTTCAACTAAAATAAATCATCATATGTATTTTTTTCAAACTAAATTCCTATTTTTCTGAAAATATTACGAACAATTTTATTTAATGAAATAAAATAAAATATTATAATTACTAATAAATAACTAAAAAGAATGACTGAAATACCCCCCATTGAGCAACCATGGCCCGAAATACCTACTGACGGAAATATGGTCTTATATACCCACGGTCAGCGCATACTTAACATGCGTGCACTACATCAATCATAGGTTGGCACCCAACTTGTATAGCTTTGCTCTTGCGATAGTGTTCAATGTTCTTCCAGGTGAGTCACTACTTTGTTTATTTTTTAAATATAAATCGAAGATTGCAGCTGATTATTTACATGTTATGTGACACCTAACATTGCATATGTAATAAGCACACAAATGAATTATTATTTTTTAAAGAAGCATGCATGAAGCAAATGCGTAATCAGGCATAAATAGATTTTATTTGGGGTTTAATACGTTCTAATTAGGGCTTATAAATATTTAATATTTTAATTAAAAATTAAAAATTTTATCTTTATTCTCTAAGGGGTTCAACAATTAATTTTTGGGTTCAACGTTTCCATTTTGGGTTTTAGAAAATATTCCGAATGACGAATAAATCGTATACGAACTTAGGGTTTAACTTTGTTTACAATCCTAAATCCTAGACCCAAAATCCTAATTTATCCTGATTTTTAAAAAATCGGGACTGGTCCCCGATTTTTTAAAAATCAGTCCGCCAGATTCAGTAAGAAAATACAATTTGAATTGATCATTTAATTATATATATTTTTTTAATAATGTTTGCAAATACAAATTTATATATATAAAAAATTAACACCAATTAGACTAAGAATTGCATACGTGCGTGTAATATATAAATGAGTAATTCATAGCTATACAGCTAACATGTGTGATTGAATTTATTTATATCTATCATTTCTTGCATGTGGTTTATTTACAAAAGCTGTTCACAAACTACATTGTAAGACGTGCAGATGATTGTAACATATACTGACCACGCATTTATGTTTTGCGTGTACTTCCACTTAATACGCATCACATACATGCGTATACATTAAAAATAATAGTAGAAATGTATTGTTTTAACAAATCACGCATATGCAACTTGCGTGTTTACTAGGCATTTAGGGCCGCGGTTCCCGCTAATAGGTATTTTGGTAATCTTTTCTCCAAAAAAAAAAGGTATTTAGGGCCTTCATCCTACTTTTTCAACTTAAATACGTTTCATTTTCTTTTTTTTCAAACTAAAACCTCTCATTTCCCAAAAATAAAGAAAGCATTTCTATTTAATAAAATAAAATAACAATAATATAAATATTAATAACTAACCAATTACATTATTAAGCTTGACCGTACTGCGCTTTTATATTTTCTAAATAAAATATTTCATTTTTCAAAAATATCACGAGTAACAATTATATAATAATTATTATTAAACTATATCATTTAAAAATTTAAAATTTGTAAAATTCATATCTTCAAAATTCAAAACAAATTAAATGAATAATTATATAATTATTAAAAAAAATCTGTGTATTAAACCCGGTATTAGTAAAATAGAAAATTTAAGATTTGTTAGTTTAGTTTTTAGTCTATAATTTATTTAATAAACAAAGTACTAAAAAATATATTATATAAAATAATAATTAATCAATTATCATTTGAGAAAATTACCAAAATACTCATATTTGAGCACGTCTAGCCCAAAATACTGACCCAACACATTAAATCGTGTACCGTGATATAAGGGGTAATACGGTACTTCGTCTTCCGTAACATAGCATGATACGGAACACGATCTTTCGTGTTATGCATGATACGGAAGACCGTGTTCCGTGTTAGGTGGGTGCGCAGCACTAACACGAAAGACTGTGTTCCGTATCATGCTAATACGGAAGATCGTGTTCCGTATCATGCATAACATGGAAGACTGTGTTCCGTATCATGCTAATACGGAGGCAGAAACTCCGTATCCCGTCAGTATTTCGGGCCATTTTTTTCAGAATTAGTATTTTGGGCCACTAGATCCCAAAAATGATTATTTTGGGTCATCACCCTTATCATTTACAACTAAAATACATTATTTTTTCTTTCTTTTTTTAATTAAAATTATATGTTCCTCACAATTTTTGTATGTATCTATATATTCCTTTTAACTAAATCTGAGATTATGATTATATGTTGGAACTTATCAATTTTAATAAAATAAAATTTTTGTAATTATGAATATTACAAAAGTGTACACAAACTATAAATCAAACGTACCCGAGTAATGATGCAAAAGGATGTTGAGGAACTAACAAATTTATACTATTATATTAAGACCAAAATATTGAAAATTTTGATTTTCAATTTTTGGTTTCAATTCTTTACTCTAATTAATAAATAATAAAATAATATTATTAATGGTAATTAATCAATTATCTTTTCTAATTAAAATACATAACCTGTTAATTAAAAGATATTGCCTTCATAAACACCTAAAAATATAAATTGTAATATGTCCTCCAATCATTTATATATTTTTTCTAATTAAAACATGTTTAAAACATATTTTTGAAATCATTATTTTCTACCTAAAAATATCAGATAATATATTCTAATCATTGCTGAAATATATATAAAAAATCAGTACGTTTATGATAAGTAAACATGTTGTTAACAAGAGGAATTTGGTAAAAATAAATTTCGAAGGTTGTTAGAATAACGAAATTATGAAAATAGGGGGATTTGGGATTTAGATGTTTGGGGTTGGACTTAAGAGGTGTCTCGACTTGTTAGATGTGTCGGATCCTTTTTCAAAATGTTTTGCGTACCTCATATTTATAAGGATCAATAACACGTAGTTTTGTTAAGTACTCGGTTTTTAATCCATTTGATTGTTAAGGGATCTATTGAAAATTAGTAGATTTTATCTTTTTAGATTAGATTCGAGTTGGGATACCTTCCGGATTTGAAGAATATCGTTTGAAGATATTTTCTATCATTAATTCGAGATTATTTCTTATTTCAAATAGAGAAAATAATTAACTTGGGAATTAAGTTAATTATTATTAGATTCATATTAGGAAAATCAAGTTCTCTTTCTAACTGCTTTTTAAGAATTTCCTCTCTTTTCAAGACAACTACAAGTTCATCCTTAGCAATCTGACAATCTCTTTTCATTTTCTCAAACTCAATGAATTGTGTTTCTGAAAGAGCATTTCTATTACTTAACATATTATTGAGTTCTTTGATTCTGTTTTTCTCTTCGTTAACTGATTTGAGAGTGTTAGCCCAAATCTTGGCATAAGCCCTAAACAAGCCTAATGAGCTGGAATAGCAGTCCACAACTCATAATGGGCTTAAGGATGAAGATTGAGTCACTAAAGCCCACCATGAGGAGTCAGTCCAATATACTACCAAGCACAATATGGAAGTCCGCGGCCCAAAGTCGCGGGTCGAGTTCGCTAGCCGTCCCTAGTATGGGATCGCGTCTCACATCTCTTTGCAAGGTCCAACGAGGCCTAGAATACTCTTGTTATGAAGACTCATAGCAAAGCCTAGTGAGGTCGCGTGAGTATGATTATCTCCATAGCGTGGGATCACCTCGCATAAGTAAGCCCAGTGAGGTCGCATGCGAGACCACGTAGCTTCTCCATTAGCCTCGCTAGTGTGGCCATGTGATTCAAGCATCATGTTAACCATAGATAATCTTTATTGGGCCATGGGTCATGACTAGGATTAATGGATAAATTATATTAGACGACTAGTGGAATTGGGCCAAGACGAGCCCATAGAAACCCTAGTCCGTTTGGCTAACTTCTTCTCCAAGAACTACGCATGGATTGATCCCTATAAATAGAGTACGTAGGCACCTTGTTAAGATTGAGAAACAGTTCACCCCTGAAATATCAACAAACAAGATCAGCCACAAACATTCACAAATCTCCTCCGCATTCTTCGTGTTCTTAGCAGAATATTCATATTTTGCTCCGTGATTCCAGCAACCTCCAAAAATATTGTTATACCAATTTCTCCTTATAACATTTGGTGCTAGAAGGAGGGCCTAGTCATTAATTTGGGAGAAAGATGACTAAGTCGAACAAGAAGAAGAACGGAGCTAAGGACGGGGAGACCCCTGGGTCGAATAATGGACACAAAGACGACCCTCCAAGGAATAATCCCCCAAAGAGCGAACCCCCTAGGCGCGACCCCGAAGCCGAGGTACAGAATCTGGAGACGCCTATCAATCAGGTGGTCGTGAATCAGGAGATGATGGCCTACCTTAAAGGTATCGACGAGCAAGTGACAACTGTGCATGAGAGGATGGTTAAGGTGGAGAAGCGATACTTTTCCAGGGGGGTGAATAAGAATGTAAGGAAAGGTCCTCGAACTTATCAGGAGGATAGAAGTAAAGGCCCCACCAAGAAACTCCTCGATTACTTTGATGATGTTGTCACCGACCAGACGAACCCTGATTGGGAGGAGGAAGAAGGTACCCTGGAGAAGAAAGAAGGGTCTCACCATGAGGCCCATCATCAGCACGGACCTGAGCCAAAGGATCGTAGGAATAAAGATCGTAAGAATGATTAGAAAGAGTCTAGTACCCCAAAAAAGACTCAGTCTCATCATGGTAGCACTGGAGAGAAGAAAGCTGAAGACAAGGAGGTTAAGGTTGGGGATTATAAGCTGGAAGAATTGAAAAAGGCTTTGGATGCAATGAATAATGAGAAAGGAATCTTCAGTACTATGGGCTCGTCCTCGCCCTTCACCCATGAAATTCGGACCGCTCTACTCCCCGTTGTTTTTCGAGGCCATAATTCTGATATGACCTATAACGTGGATACTGACCCAGCAGAGTTTGTCATTCGTTTCAATAACGAAATGGATGTGTACCAGGTCTCGCAGTTGGCTCAGTGTAGACTGTTCGTAGCCTCGCTGAGGGGAATTGCCGAGCAGTGGTTCTCAAAGCTGGGGGCTCTTGTCACCATAGATTCTTGGGAGCAATTTGTGGATATATTCATCAAGCAGTTTCAGTCCTCGATGCTCTACGCACCCCCTGTGTCCACTTTGGCCAACATTAAACAGAAGGAATGAGAGACTCTACAAGATTATTTTAAAAGGTTTAATGCTGAGGTTCCTTGGGTGCGAGGTGCAAATGACGAGGTCGTAAAATTTTTTCTCATTATCGGATTAAGAGAAGGAATGAAGTTCTGGAAGAAGTTGCAAGCATCTACACCTAGCACTCTTGCTGAACTTTATAAAGAGGCCGAACCCATTCAACGGGCCGAGAAGTCAATGGAAGAGCTTAGGAAGGGTAATAAAGATGGTGGTAGTGGAAGCAAGGGTAAAAGAGTGAAGAGGAAGGACTCTCGAAGCCCCAGGCGAAGACAGGATCGCAGTCCGAGCCCAAAAAGGAGGGATCGCGATCCCCCAAGGCGATCCCTGCCTCGTGCTTGTCCCGCCAAAGATGAAGATAAGTTCACCCCCTTGGTAGCTTCTGTTGATCATATTTATGCTGTTAGTTCCAACAAGGGGATGTTCAAGAAGCCTCCACCCATGGGAAGTAGGGGAACCTGGGACACTAAAAAATATTGTGGCTTTCATGAGTAAACAAGGCATGATACCGCGGACTGCGTTACCCTAAGGAGCAAATTGATCAGTTAATTCGTGAGGGGAAGTTGACCGAATAGGTAGTTCGAGAAGTAAAAAGGCATAATGAGAAGACATGAACTAAGCCAGGCCTCGGGTATAACAATGTGCCACCTATTGGGCAAAACGAAGAGCCTCACAAACAAAGAGAGGAGCGAGGTGGTAGTATCCATGTGATCATTGGGGGAACCCATATTAGAGGAGATAACAACAAGGCTAGAGAGAGGTACTCACGAGCCAAGAGAGTGACCCCTCACTAATATACACCATCTACATGAGAGGCCCCCAAAACTATTCAAGGGGGAAGATACCAACATCATATTTACGGAAGAAGATGCGAAGTGGGTTCATCACCCCCACCCTAATGCATTGGTAGTTCGAGTTCGCATTGGGTCTCAGAATATCTACAGGGTTCTGGTGGATAATGGAAGTGTCGTCAATGTCTTGATGTATGAAGTCTATAAGAAGATGGGATACGTGGACAAGGACCTTATGCCCACAGTGGGGCATCTCTACAGGTTCACTGGAGCTTCAGTTAATGTAAAGGGCCTCATCAGGCTCCCCATCACCCTAGGGGACGAGCCCTGCATCACCATGCAGGTCGCAGACTTCATAGTAGTGGACCATCCATCAGCCTATAATTCTATTTTGGGAAGGCCAATTCTTAAGGAGATGCGGGTAGTCACCTCAATCTATCACCTCTCTATGAAGTTTCCTACCTCGCAGGGAGTTGGATGTGTTAGGGGAATTCAACACGAGTCCCGTGAATGCTATAACAAGGCCCTCAAGATAGCAAAGAGGGGGAACAGACCAATAGCAGATAAGATGGAGTGCGAGGAGGAAGATAGGGCTCACAAAATGGCCTCGTAACCCTCAACTAATTCCAACATAATATCTATTGAAGAGTTGCCAGATGATTATTTTGATAACTTGGGTATATAAGTAGAGCCGGTGCTGGGAGCCTGCATCATGATGGAAGCCTCGCAGCCAGTATTGGTCCTTCAAGAAGGGATAGTTGAAGAGACTAGCGATGAAGAAGAGAGCCCAGAATAGGCCGTTGTGCGAGCCCGGAAGGGGAAATGGGTTTGCACGGAGACCTCAACATTAATGGATCTACCAAATGGAATCACTCGCGAGACTACAGTTGTAACTGAATATGGTCATGTTGGTGCGACCCCGACCCCCGGGATTGTGGCCGCAAGAAAGGATGAAGAAGCGGAGTCTAGTCGGGCTCGTAAGTTCGACCTTGATCTAGATCCTCGTATCCCAGAACATGTGGAGCGAGCTGGAGCTACAGAAGATACTATCTCTATTCTTGTTGATGCTAAGGATCCCTCCAAGGTGTTGAAGGTCGGGTCGCAGCTGAACCCCGATCTCCGTGGGAGGCTCGTGGATTTTCTTAAGGCTAATCTAGATGTGTTCGTATGGTCTCATGAAGACATGATTGGGATTGATCCTAATGTGATGTGCCACAGGCTTAATCTTGATCCTAGTAAAAAAAGGGTGAGGTAGAAAAGGAGGCCTATTAGTGGAGAGCGAGCCGAAGCTCTTAAGGAAGAGGTGGACAGGCTCCTCGAGGTCGGGCTAGTTAGGGAATCATTCTACCCTGATTGGCTCATGAACCCTGTCCTAGTGAAGAAGCCAAGTGGCAAGTGGAGGACATGTGTTGACTTCATTGATCTCAACAAGCACTGCCCTAAGGATAGTTTCCCACTGCCAAGGATTGATCAATTGCTGGATGAAACAGCGGGGCATGCGCTCCTTAGCTTCATGGATGCTCATTCTGAGTACAATCAGATACCCATGTATGGCCCCGATCAAGAGCATACCTCGTTCATCACAGACAGAGGACTTTACTGTTACATAGGGATGCCCTTTGGCCTCCTCAATGCTGGAGCCACCTATAAGAGATTAGTTGACATGATGTTTAAGAACCAAATTGGGAAGACAATGGAGGTCTATGTAGATGACATGCTCGTGAAGTCTAAGGAAGATGGGGATCACATTGACCACCTAGGTGAGATGTTTGACATTTTGAGAAATTACAGAATGAAGCTCAACCCCCAAAAGTGTGTGTTTGGGGTCGAGTCTGGGAAATTTCTTGGGTTTATTGTTAACCATAGAGGAATTGAAGCCAATTCGGCCAAAATAAAGGCTCTAATGGAAATGAGGTCACCAAGGAGTGTCAAAGAAGTTCAAAGCCTAACTGGGAGGATAGCGGCCCTCAATCGGTTTGTTTCTAAATCATCAAACAAGTGTCATGAGTTCTTTAAGGCCATCAAGAAGGTAGGAAAGAATTTTGAGTGGACCCTTGAATACGAGGAGGCCTTCCAGAAAATAAAGGAGCATTTGGGCTCGCCACCTCTACTCTCTAAGACAAAGGTGTGGGAGACTCTTATCTTATACCTAGCTGTGTCAGAACATGTTGTCAGTGTGGTGCTAGTTCGCGAAGAGGAGAGGGTTCAATCCTGTAACACCCCAGTCCCACATCGGGGAGATTTGGGACTTTAGTTCAGTTTACAAGGCAAAGTACTACTACTAATTGTACCAACAAATCATGATCTTTTGGAGGCCTGTGGTGGGCTTGTGGTTTACCCAAGTTATCTGCAATTGGGCCAATATTCTTTGGCTTATTCCGGATTCAGAATTGGGACTTTACCCGATTTTTGAAAAAAGACTCGGAAATTGACCCGGGTTTTCACAAATGGTATCAGAGCTCTGCCCGGCCCGAAGTGCAGAGGCACTGCCCAGGTTCTGTAAGTATGTGTGGGCTCAACGAGGACATCGACCCTATAAGAGGGGGTGTTTGTAACATCCCACATCGATTAGAGTAAGAGTATTTGGGGCATTTATAGATCCAAGTCAATGACCAATGTGTACCAATTTGCTAGCATTTTTGACTAACCTGTGGTGGGTTGTTGGGTCCGGTATGCATTCGGTTGTGGGTTTCGATGTTATAATTTATGTAGCATCCCACATCAATTAAAATAAGAGTGTTTGGGGCCTTTATAGATACAAGTCAATGACCAATGTGTACCAATTTGCTAGCAGTTTTGGACTGACCTGTGGTGGGTTGTTGGGTCTGGTATGCATTCGGTTGTGGGCTTGGATGTTATAAATGGTATCATAGCTTATTCTCGAAAGCTTGATTCTTCAAGTTGCAGGAAGTGGGGACACAAAGGCTGGTGGTATTATCCCACAATGGACAAAGGTCCGGAGGTGGGGACACGAAGCCAACCGGTATTATCCCACGATGGCTAGGGAGGAACAATCTTGAACCTATGGGATATCCGTTCAGGTCTGACAAGGACGTCAGGAGTTTACGTAGGGGAGTTTGTAATACCCCAGTCCCACATCGAGGAGATTTGGGACTTTAATTCAGTTTATAAGGCAAAGTACTACTACTAATTGTACCAACAAATCATGATCTTTTGTGGGCTTGTGGTTTATCCAAGTTGGCTGCAATTGGGCTAGTATGCTTTGGCTTATTCCGGATTCGGAATTGGGACTTGTCCCGATTTCCGAAAAAAGGCTCGGGAATTGACCCGTGTTGTCATAAATACCCTATCTAGTATGTCAATAAAAGGATGCTAGATGCTTGCCTATGCCTTGGTGCTAGCCTTCCGCAAATTGAGGCCGTACTTTCAGGCTCACAAAATTGAAGTTCGCATATCCTATCCTTTAAGGCAAGTGATTGTTAACACAAAATCACACAATCGTACGTGGTCACAAGTAATATAGAATAAAGCTGAGTTCGTTTCCACAGAGATCTGGTTTAGGTTTAAATTCAGTTAATGCACCTATGCAACAATGTATGGTTTTTATTCACTGCTAAGACAATTAACAAATTGGGTTTTGATTAACTAAAATTAACTAAAAAGCAAATTAACAAACTAAGAATTAATTAACTAACGAGAATTTAAATCGAATTATTTATGCGAAAGAAAACATGGGATCCTAACTTCATTAAATACTTCGATTAGAGTTGATGCCTTTAATCAAAGTATGTGATGGTTATGATATCTGATTAGACAAGTATACGCTACTTCTCAGTATACGAGTACCAAACTAAACATACATCCACAAAAGAGATAGAAGATGGGTAGACACCAATTATGCTTAGACCCTATATCTCTATAGAATTTGAAAACATAACGGTTGAAGCACAAGTTATCCATATTGATCACATAGGGCAGCATAATACATCTCTATTTACGCTACAAATCATGATGTCAAACATACATCAACTTATACTATGCTAGCAAGGCAAGTTCTAAATCTCAAGATCCACTCTCGGTTCACAAGAGATTAACAAACAACTTAGATGTTAGCTACGCATCCAAGAAGAATAAGCACAACCATACAAGGATATCAAGAATTCATCACACACAAATCTTTAAAGCGAATAAACTACTAAACTACATAGATAAATCCGTTAGAATCCTATGACAACGATTAGTTCATAATCAAACCGCTCGTCATCATGGGGTCTGAATATTAATAAAACTAGAGTTGTTAGGTCGAATACACAATAAATAATCAAGAACTGTACAAGAACACACGTTTTAACTCTTAAAACTGTTTGGAATTAATAATTCCTCTCTCGGTGATGTAAAGTATCACAGAGAGCTGCTTAGGTTACAAGAATGATGTTCGTTCTCGATGGGATACCCTTCTAGGGTTAACCTAACTGTATTTATAAGATATACAGCTACGTACAATCGTAAATTGATTCTCCTAAAATTAAGCTATACAATTGATATCAATTACGATTGCTACACGTCTTCTAAGTCAACTCGATCTCTTTGACAGCTATCCAATCTTCAAAGATATCGCTTCCATATTAATATTAAATTAATCTTCAAACTCTGTTGACTTGTAGACGCTCCCAGTAGACAGACTTTAGCAAACTCTGTTCTCTCCACGCTAACAGTGTTTGCGCTTCCATGTATTCAGCTATCAGTGTTTACGCTTTCCTCTGTCAGCGTTTGCGCTTCCAGCAATCAGCGTATACTCAAACTCTGTTTACAACTGCTCTCAATAACAAGTTAAACTCTCTTTACCTGTAACACTTAAACACTGACATTAAATCACATCAATTATATCTAACAATCTCCCCCAACTTGTTCATTAGAAAAATGTACAAGTTCATAATAATTGATGATGTCAAAACTAACAAATAAAAATACAGTGTTTAACATATAATCAGAGTTTAAACTTGACTTAGCAAAATTTACAGAAAATTCGAATTACTTACAAATTCTGTCTACCTAACCTCCTCAAGATCTGGAGTTGTTCTGAGATAATCAATCAATAATCTCCTTTCAGCATTTTCAAGTTCAATTTCCATAGCTTGCTTGATCTCTCTTAACTCTGGATCATTCTCATCCGTTTGAAAAATAGCAGCCCTGAGATCATAGATCTTGTTTCTCCTCATTTCATTACCCAATCTGATGTACTTTAATTCTTCAGACTTTACATTGAAATCCAGAACTGTAATTCCAAGATCAGTCTTCAGCCTTGTAGTTCCCTTCTGCATTTCAATCAGATTTCCATTCCAGTCTCTGTATTTTGGAACATACTTTTCAGCAGACTTTGTTCCTGTAGCAACTTTAGCTTTCAGCATATACTCCCTTATAGAATTAGCAATAATCTGTGTTCTTTGATTTCTAACTCTGAAGATATGCAAGACATACTGAAGTTCCTCAAATAATTTTAGCTTGATTGCTTCTTCATTCACTCTATACACTGACCCATCTGCCATAAAGTATAGCAGAAAGTGAATATCTAAGCTCCTTTGATGAACTACCTGAACTGACTCCAACTTGTCTAGATTTTCTTGAGTTATACCAGAACCAAGAGATACAAGTGCAGAGGGATCTCTT
Organism: Kitagawia praeruptora; assembly: GCA_037693485.1. Classification (NCBI taxonomy): domain Eukaryota; kingdom Viridiplantae; phylum Streptophyta; class Magnoliopsida; order Apiales; family Apiaceae; genus Kitagawia; species Kitagawia praeruptora. Next base: position 134,541,801 of record CM075351.1, on the reverse strand, counting down.
GGACTGTTACCAACTCTCAAATCTCTTCTTGATCCTAAACCAGAAGTATTCCTGCCTGGTGGCTTCCCTGAACAGGCAATATTATGCTGATATCCACCAGTCACTCCTGCTCCTTCTTCCACTGGAATCTTTGCCCTTGAAAAACCAGGTAAAAGTTTACTTTGAGTCTGTACAACTTGTGTAGAAACAGAGGTTGTAACTATCATCTTGTTCTTGCTCTCTTCATCAACTTTCCCTTTTAACTTCAACTTAGCATCAAGAGAAGACTTTCTAACCAGCTTTCCAGTATCTTCTTCTTCTTCTTCTTGAATACCAGATAGTTTTTCTTTGATTACAATTCCTTTCATCACAGGCCTTGCAGACTTTGAAGCTTTAACAACTTTCTTCACTTTCTTGGACTTCACAGCTTTTAAATGTTCTTTCTGCAACAGCTTTTCTTCAGCTTGAATATCCTCAAGTGTAGCTTCAGCATTCTCTTCTCGAAAAAGTTTTGCAGCCAATTCTTCATCAGTTTGTGGATTGTCAGAGAATGACAAATCCCTTGGCCTTGAACCAGAAGTACTCTGAGTATTTGAATCTAACACCAAATTCGGCTTTGACCTTGAAGACCTTCCATGTCCTTGTCTGAGATTTGCATTTCTTAAGCCCTTATCAGCATTGGTGCCTTCATCATCAAGATGATCTTTCTTTGACAGAGTTTGATCTTTTCTGCACTTAGTTTTAGAAACTCTCTCCCCCTTTTTGACATCATCACCATCTTGAATCAGTATTGAGGTGATTAACTCAAGAGAATTTGCTATAGAATCAACTTTCTCAGCCAGTAAAGTCTGATTCTTTTCAACTGTACTCAGTCTGTCATTAAGATTAGATTGAGCTTTGGCAAACTGTTGAAAGAGTTTAGCATTAGCTAGTTGAGCTTTCTCCTCATGAGTAGCAACTTCTGTGCGAAGATCAACAATAGATTTCTGAGTATCATCAAATCTATTATTCAAAGTTTTGATCTGTATCACTGTGCCTTGCAAACAAGTGAAAATTTCTGGATTTTTAATCTTCTTGGAATTGACCTCAAGAAACATTGCAGCCCTGCCAGGTGGAAAAATACACTCTGATTTATACCATTCAGCAGTTTGCTTGGCCAAATAACCATCATCAATTTCATTAACAGAAGGCCCAGCAAAATCTGGTTTTTCTCCTGTTTTCTGACCATCAGGCTGATTTTGTGGTTGGTCAACTCCTGTACTATGAGCTTCAACTGAATCACTCATCGATTCACTAGTAGAGGCAACAGAAGGACTAGGTTCTTGAGCAGTAATTGGTTCTTGAGCAACCTTCTTTCCTTTATCAACTGGAGTTTGCTCTGAAGAAAGAACCTTTTCTGGTTTATCAACCTCCTCACCATGAGCAGAAACATGATTGGCATCAGAGTTCAACTCAGTGTGTGATGCAACCACAGTGTCTTCAAGAACAACAGTAGGCCCATCAGCAACACCAGTATCTATAGAAAGTGTAACCTCCATGAGTGGTGGAGTAGATGCTTCATGATTAAAAGACATCGGAGTTTCAGCAAACTCTTCCATTGGAGATAAAACATCTCTAGCATCTTCATTGTCTTGAACCTTATCAACTTCTGGTTCAGCAACCTTGACTTCTGATTCTGGGATTACAGGTTCTATGATAACCTCTGGCTCACCAGTAGGAATATCAAATGAGATTTTCTCTTGAGCCTCTTCAACAGGCTCATCATCAGAATCAGTCAGAATAAGCCTCCTCCTCTTAGCTTGAGGTACTGCAACCTGTTCTGCAGCTTCACTGGAACTCTCACTAGAACTTTCCTCAACCAAAGGTGGTGAAGGTCTGTTTGCCCTTTGTATGAATCTTCTAGAATAAACAGCCTTTGGAGTTGACTGTTTAGCCTTAGCACGTTCAGTGTTGATTGCAGTATGTTTCTTCCTTTTTGGCTTTGGTGGTGGTTGTGGATGAGTAGTAGAGACAGGGTTTGTTGATTCAGTGTTCATTTGGTCAGGTTGTGTTTGAGGTTCTGTTTGTGTTGGTGGTGATATGGGTTGTTCAGTGGTTGTTGGTGTGGGCTCAGGTGTTTGAGTAGGTTGAGATGGTATGTTTTCTGTACGATCAGTGGCTAAAGGTTCAGGCATAGGCTGTGGTTCTGGTTGTTGTGGTTGATGTGTATCAGTGTCTTGTGGCTGATTGACAAAATTTTGCAAAGCAAGCGGCAATGCTAAAGGAGGCAAGTCTTTTCCAACATCTTTGTTAGACATATCAGTAAATATTCTCTTAGTGACTCGAAACGGTTGAATCTCATCAGCTTCATCAACAGTTAAACCAGGAACACATGCATTGAACAGAAGTTGACAAAATCTAGCAAAGTAAACTGTAGTAGACTCTGACAACTTATCACCCAAATTCATTAAGACATATCTACCAAAATCAAAATTACTACCATAGAGTAGAGAATACCCAATTTGTAGACTGTCCATTGGAATAGCATCCCAGTTGGTGACCTTCTTCTGGAATGTCCTGGTGATACAGTCGAAGAAAAAGTTCCACTCTTTTCTCAAGTTTGGCCGCCTCACACTGCCCAGCTTGGCAAGTGATTCCATGTACCCAATCTCTGTGAGCATTTCCCTCAGATTTTGCTCAGAGACAACAGCATATGAAGTATGTGTGTCGAAATCCATGACATCACGAACAGTTTGTGGAGTAATCACAAACTCTTGTTCTTCATGAGAGAAGATGATAGACGGAGTTCCATTCTCTCCTCCTTCTATATATCTTGAGTTTTGCCAAAAGTTAACAACTTGGGAAGCAGATAGAGTAGCCGGTTCAACCAGCGCTTGCCCAATCTCAGAATCTCGAAGAAAATTTTGCATAAGATGAAACGGCTCAGGTGCCCGGTCATTCTCAAGTAAAGCTGCATAGTTGTTAGGCACAAAACGTAGACCAAAGACAGTGAAAGGTTTAGTTGCCATTGAATCAAGAAATAAGTAAGATTCAACTGTGAAAATGTTTTGCAAGAAAGGTGTTTGTGAAAATGCCAAAGTGAAAAACAAAGATGTTCTCTGTTTTGGTAAAGTGAATACGTGTGGATAAAAATGATTGTGGCAAAAAGTAATTTGAGTTGTAGTTAAAAACTAAACTCAAACGATTTTTACTTGAAACCACGCAACTGTTCCCTTGAAAAGTGTAAAAGGTAGACATAATGATGAGTGAGTGGGACAGGTGTCACACATGCAACGGTTCACTTAATACAGGCGCAGTAAAAGCCATTATTACCGCTGTCGTTCCGTTTATCAAGACACGTTACCACTAATTACACTAATTAACAGTTGTCAACTACTCCATTTACTCCAAAATTTTCAAATTATCTTAATGAAAATATACCTTAGAGTACATAGCACAATCAATCAGTGTTTATCAATTTTTCAATCTTTATCACAAAAACCCTTTCAAAAACGCACAGTCGTGATTTTCGTGTGTGAGTAGCAGAGTTTACCAAATCAATTTTTATAGCATCTAATTTTTCATAAAATCCATAATTCAAAACAATAAACACTGAATGCACAAACTCTCATATTAAATACAGAGTATATGATGAATGCTAAACTCTGTAGTTCCTTAATTACAGAAATCTGAATATCCCTGTTCCAGTTTATGATCATGATTATCCACGTAAGCACACAGTCATTAAAGACAAAAAGATCAGGAGATAAACATCAAAGCATCATTCAGTGAGTTACATGTCAAGGATTGTCTTACAAACTCTCACATCACACAAGTGTTTAGGTGAAGTGTTTACTCTCAGATTCAATCAGTAAAAGCAGATACTACCATAAGCTTGAATGTCCACCAAATCTACACCACTTCGATTATATATATGCACAAATCAAAAGGACTTTATACAGGGTAGTAACTGAGTGAAATCAAACAGATGAGAAGAGATGTTTTTCGAATGAGAATCTCAAACTGAACAATTTATTTGATCAAAATGTTCAGTCAAATGGTTAGTACATTTTTGTACAAGATGATCAGTATATATACATTTTTTTTTTGTTTTTGTTTTTGTTTTTGTTTTTTTATTTTATTTTATTTTATTTTATTTTATTTTTATTTATTTTTTTTTTTTTATTGACATATATATATATACTGAGTAAGATATAGTATGAGAGATACTCACCTGCTTGAATCAGATTTAACAAAAGAATATAACTGCTCTTAATACTTCAGTATTCAAGAAAATGAGCAGTTAATTAGGCTCAAAAGGGTTTACTACAGGTCATGTTTATGAACAGAGTTTATGAGCAGTGTTCAAAAATATCTTGAACAGTGTTTGAAGAAAAATGGTTAATCCTAATTGCCTTTATCATCTTCATGCACACATATATCATGTAGTTCCAAAATGGTTTAATGCAAGTTCTAGAGCAACATACTTACTGATGAACATCACACAACAATAAAATCTGATTGATATAAAATGTATCAATCACTTATTCGGCTCAAAATCTCACAAGGTTCAGACATGAACTGTTTCTCACCAAACTAAACAATGACATATCTCTAGTTTTAAAATTTTCACAAGTGCAAACACAGAATCATCAAGAATCAAGTATGACTTGAAAACAGAGTGTCACTAATCAGAGTTTAGAGTTCATCAATATCAGTATTATTCATGAGAGGCAATGCATACAGTATTCATAAATTCAGAGTTTAGGATCAAATAAACTAAGAGATGCTCTAAATATGAAACAGTATCATGCTGTGTTGACTTATTGTGCAATTTCTGATTAGATTACAGTGACTCAAAAAGAATCTTGATTTTTCACTGAAAATCATGCTCTATACATTTTTCTTCATCGGTATTTTCATTCAGACAAAAATCAATTCAGAATTCACAGAGTTTAACAAACGTATTAACAGTGTATGACCAACAATCATGCTAACAGAGTTTAACTAATAAGGTTCACATAGCACTTTAGCAATTTACAGAGATATGAGCAACACATTTTATTTGAAAGAGTTTGAGTCTAACCAACATGTTTAGTCAAAACCAGATACCATCCCTAGTTCATTGACCAGTCTTGTAAATGTTGCTTCACTTAGAGGCTTTGTGAAAACATCTGCTAGTTGTTGATCTGTAGGCACAAAGTGAAGCTCAATATTGCCTTCCTCTACATGCTCTCTGATAAAGTGATACCTTATGCTGATGTGCTTGGTCATTGAGTGTTGTACTGGATTACCTGTCATTGCAATAGCACTTTGATTATCACAGAAAATAGGTATCTTGGTATACCTTAATCCATAATCCAGCAGTTGATTCTTCATCCATAGAATCTGTGCACAGCAACTACCAGCAGCAATATACTCTGCTTCAGCTGTAGATGTAGATATTGACTTCTGTTTCTTGCTGTACCAAGACACTAGTCTGTCACCAAGAAATTGACAACTTCCACTTGTGCTTTTTCTGTCAATCTTACAGCCAGCAAAATCTGCATCAGAGTAACCAAGTAGCTTAAAATCTGATTCTCTTGGGTACCACCGCCCTAAGGTTACAGTGCCCTTGAGATATTTGAAAATCCTCTTCACAGCTGTTAAATGTGGTTCCCTTGGATCTGCCTGAAATCTTGCACACAGACAGGTGGCATACATGATATCAGGTCTACTAGCTGTTAAATAAAGTAGAGAACCAATCATCCCTCTGTAGCTTGTCATATCCACTGATGAACCTGTATCTTTGTCCAGTTTTGTTGCAGTTGCCATGGGAGTTGTTGCAGATGAACAGTCAAGCATGCCAAATTTCTTGAGTAGATTTCTGGTATATTTTGCTTGATTAATGAAAATTCCATCATCTGTTTGCTTCACCTGTAAGCCTAGAAAATAGCTTAACTCTCCCATCATACTCATTTGATATCTTGACTGCATGAGCTTGGCAAATTTCTTACAGAGTTTATCATTAGTAGATCCAAAAATGATATCATCTACATATATCTGTACTAAGAGCAGGTCATTACCAGATTGAAAGTAAAACAGAGTTTTGTCAATAGTACCTCTGTGAAACCCACTTTCTAGCAGAAATTTAGCAAGTGTTTCATACCATGCCCTAGGTGCCTGTTTAAGTCCATAGAGTGCCTTGTCTAACCTGTAGACATGATCTGGATATTTTGGATCTACAAAACCAGGTGGTTGTTCAACAAATACTTCTTCTTCAAGTTTTCCATTCAGAAAAGCACTTTTCACATCCATTTGAAAAACCTTGAATTTCTTGTGAGAAGCATAGGCAAGAAACATCCTTATTGCCTCTAATCTGGCAACTGGTGCAAAAGTCTCATCATAATCTATTCCTTCCTGCTGTGAATAGCCTTTAGCTACCAGTCTTGCTTTGTTCCTTGTGATCACACCATCACTGTCAGTTTTATTTCTGAAAACCCATTTAGTACCAACAATAGATCTGTTCTTTGGCCTTGGTACAAGGGTCCACACCTCATTTCTTTCAAATTCATTTAGCTCTTCTTGCATTGCTGTTATCCAGTCAGCATCTTTCAGAGCTTCTTCTACTTTCTTTGGCTCAGTTTGTGACAAGAATGCATGAAACAGACATTCATTTGTTGTTGCACTTCTTGTCCTTACTCTTGCATCTGGATCACCAATAATTAAATCAGGTGTATGTGACTTAGTCCATTTTCTTGCAGAAGGCAGATTGCTTCTGTCATCATGTGATCCTCCCCCTTGATCCATGCTCTCCTGATTTTCTTGGTGTCTCTCTTCATTTTCAGATGCTCCCCCTGAATGTGACTGCTCAGAATTTGAATGATCAGAGTTTGAATCAACAGTGTTTGATTCAGAGTTATCAATTGAGTCACTATCAGTGTTTGAATTATCACTTTGATGTGATTCTTCATGCTCCCCCTCAACTGGTTCTTCCCTTGTTTCTGATTGAAAAGTTTCTTCAGTGCTTACCAGTAGAGGTTCAGAATTGACCTCAACAGTGTTTGTCAGATCTGTATCATCCGAGTTTAATAAATCTTCATTCTCAAAGTGCAGTTGATCATGCTCATTACCATCTTCAAGTCCAGTTATTTTCTTGTCATCAAATGACACATGAATAGACTCCATGATCACTCTGGTTCTCAGATTAAAAACTCTGAATGCTTTAGTAGACAGTGGATAGCCAACAAAAATTCCTTCATCTGCCTTTAGGTCAAACTTGGTCAACTGTTCAGGATGAGTCTTCAACACAAAGCACTTGCATCCAAAAATATGAAAATATTTTAGATTTGGCTTTTTCTTCTTCACCATTTCATATGGTGTTTTACCATGCTTGTTGATCAGAGTTGCATTTTGAGTGAAACAAGCAGTTTGAACCGCCTCTGCCCAGAAATATGTTGGCAATTTTGCTTCATCTAGCATGGTTCTGGCAGCTTCTATCAAAGTTCTGTTTTTCCTCTCCACTACACCATTTTGTTGTGGAGTGCCAGGTGCAGAAAACTCTTGTTTGATTCCTTTACTCTTGCAAAATTCTTCCATAGATGAATTCCTGAACTCAGTTCCATTGTCACTTCTGATTATCTTCACTTGATGCTCTGACCCTTTATCCAGTTGGATTATATGATCTATCAGTGTTAAAGCTGTTTCATCCTTCTTTGCAAGAAAATATACCCATGTGAATCTGGTATATTCATCAACAATGACTAATGCATATTTCTTCTTTCCAAGAGACATCACATTTACTGGTCCAAAAAGATCAACATGTAGGAGATGATAAGGATCAACAATTGAAGACTCAGATTTGCTCTTGAAAGAGGTTTTTCTCTGTTTGGCCTTTTGACAAGAATCACACAGGCCTTCTACATTCAACAATGACTTTGGTAGACCTCTTGCAAGATCATTCTTTATGAGCTCATTGATATTGTTCAGATTCAAATGAGAGAGTTTCTTGTGCCATTTCCAACTCTCTTCACTGGACATTCTTGTTGACAGACATACTGCTTTGCCATCAGTGTTTGTTGACAATTTTATTTCATAGATGTTGTTGTGTCTGTTTCCAACTAGAGCAACTTTCCCTGTAGATTTGCTGATCACTTGACAATATTCAGGCTGAAAATCTACATGATATCCTCTGTCACAGATTTGACTCACAGATAGCAAATCATGCTTGAGTCCTGGAACCAGAGCTACATTTGTGATGATGACATTTCCAAGATTAATGTTGCCATATCCCAGTGTATGTCCTATGTTGCCATCTCCATAGGAAACTTCTGGGCCAGCTTTCTCCTCATACTCTGATAGCAGGGCTCTATTTCCTGTCATGTGTCCTGAACATCCACTGTCCACGACTAGGGTACTGACCCTGGTGCCCTGCAATCACAAACAATCACTGATTATTAGTTTTAAGGATCCAGACTTGCTTGGATCCTTTGGCTTTCTTAATTCTGTTAGCTTTTGCAGCGGAATTCAAATTAACAGAGTTTAAGCTAACTTTTTCAGAATTTTCATTTGCAGAGTTTACTTTAACCCACTTCAAATTTGGCTTGGGTTCATAGTAATTATAATAAATAGCATGATAATCTCTGCAAGTGTAAATAGAATGCCAAGTACTTCCACAGTGTTTGCATAAAGTCTGTGGTCTAGTTCTCACATAATCACTCTTTACTGCAGTTTTAGAAGGCAAAGAATTAATGTTCTTATTCTTACTGCAGAAATTAGCAAGATGATTAGTGCTACCACAATTAAAGCATGTTTTCCTGGGAGCTAATGAAGCAAGCATTGGCTTAATTCCTGAGGTTATGCCTACCTTTCCATTTCTGTTTTTCTTAGGCATACTCTGTTTGTTGACAGATTTTATCTTCTTAAGCTTATGCTTGAGTTGTTTATCTGTCATTAAGCCAATGTTAGCCTCTTTAACAAAAGTTTTAGCATATGACTCTTTAACAGCCTTTTTCTGTGCTTCAGTCTTAGGTCCACCTGTTCCCATGACATTACCCTCAGATGAACAATATGGTCTTACTTTTACCTTATTTTCAAATCTAAGTTCATCTCCTACAGAGTAACCTAGACCTACTGTATCTGACTGAAACACTTCTTGAGTGTCTTTACCAGAGTGTGTCCAAGTTTTAATGATGTGTTTACTATCCTCCAATTCTGATTCTAGTTGCTTATACTTACCTAGCAACTCCTGTTCAATAAACACTGCATCATCTCTCTCTTTTTGAATTTTATTCATGTTCTCTAGCTGTTCCTCAACAATTTTATTTCTTTCTTTGAGTTGAGAACACTCAGACTTTATCCTCTCATTTTCTAAGGTCTGATCCCTATAACTGATATGCAATGCTTTAAGATAAATTCTTAATTCAGTTATATTATCAGTGTTATAAGCATAGGTTGTTGGAGGTACCTTGAGATCATCATTTTCAGTCTGAGTAGTAGCCATGAGAGCATAGTTGACTTCCTCATCTGAATCTGAAGTGTCTGCCCAATCTCTGCCTTTGGTGTAGAGTGCCTTTTCAGTTTTACCCTTCTTGCACTCAGGAGCATAGTGACCCATCTCCTTACACTTGTAGCATTGAATTTCAGACTTATCTTTCTTACCAGATTTGAAGTCCTTTCCTTCAGATTTCTTGAAATTCTTCTTATCAAACTTTGAGTAGTCCTTGGAGAATCTCTTTCCCTTCTTGAAGTTCTTGTATCCCATCTTCTTGAAGGTCTTTACCATCAATGCAGCCATTTGCATCATATCTTCATCATCTTCAGAATCAGATGAATCATCTGTGTTTGAGTCAACATCAGTGTTTGATGACTCATTCTCTGAATGGATGACTAAGGCTTTCCCTTTTGCCTTTCTCCTTGATGCCTCCTTCTTTGATGGTTTCTCCTCAACCTTGAGAGCAACAGACTTTGACTTTCTACTAGATCTGTGACAGCCCCAAATCCGGGGTCATGAATCTGGGCCATCACGGACCAATTTCCATTCAATATCGATATCCCTTGGGTTTTTTTTTTTTTTTAATTTAATAATTATGCAATTGACCCCGCAATAATACACACACACACACCAATCATATGCTCAGAGAACAATATTTACCATAACAAAAGTTTAGAGTTGAAAGTTAAAGAGTTATTACAAACCAGGATCATACTAAAGTACATTGTTGAATAACACTTCGACATGAAGCTTTTCAACAACCAAAAGGTTATTACATGTCCTCAAACTTAATTATACATAAGCCCTTGTAACCCATCCACCTCGTCACTACCTCCGGAATCGATGCTAACGAGCTCTCAGTAGGTCGCCTTTCCCTTACCCTCTTGCGGGGCGTTCTGCGTAGTATTGGCATACCTAGCTGTATATAGATAAGTAGCAAGAGTGAGCTATAATAGCTCAGCAAGATAACATTGAAAGCTAGAATTTAAAATGTAACCAAGTATACATGTATATACATATGTAGGCAGTAACCAATTTATAAACTTTAAGAAAGAATAAAACTTTTATTTAATAATACATCATCCACTTACTATTATAAGAAAGAAATCTATTGTAATACAGTATCAGTTTCTCTTCTTAAATATTATAACAATCAATATACCCTTTTGGTATAGTATTTTAAAATAACATAAATACTTGAATAAATCCCTCATTATCATCTTCTCATTTCCCTCCTGTACAGTAATTTTATAAATTAATATAAAATCAGTTTCTCTTCATCTATATCAATAATTTCATCATTTCATATCATCTTTCTCTTTCCAGTATATCAATCTGACTTTATCATTTATTCTTTATTCACATATTGTAGGGGTTTTCACTGTTGCCGAATACGTGAGGTACGATGATCAGTCGCCCTCCGTATCCATCCATTTCTTTACTACCGGTAGAAGGAGGAAGGTCTACCACTACATCCCCCTGGAGGAAGGTCTACCACTACATCCTCCTTCGGCAACTCTTGGGCCGATTTAAAATATTGATTGCTGGACTGTGCAGCACACAGCCTCTTACGCTTTTTATTGATTGATTGCTGGACTGTGCAGCACACAGCCTCTTACGCTTTTTATTGCTATCCCCCTTTTTATAAGATCAATATTCAATTTATCAACACCATTTCACATTTCCATATGTCATTCACTTATCTCATTTCCATTCTCGCACATTACTTCTATAAAATATATGTATACAACATGCACTAAAAGAATGTTTATAATATAGCATTATAAACCATATAACCCTAGATAACAACTGATACCATTCTCTTTCATATCTCTTTTACCCTAGAGCATATTCGCTCCATTCGTAGTCATCTCTATATTCATATTTCAGAAAACATATTCATCTCTCTTTAACTTCCCACAATCAAGGAAATATATTCTCTTTGCAATATAGCAACAAAAGCATCACATATACATAAATATATTCCATGATATCATTATTATTCCGAAGATAAATAATTTTTAAAGTAGGGATAGAAGGATCTTGCCTCGATTTCTGTATCCTGACAGTGGGGCTGGTTCCTCCTCCGGAATTTCTATAAACACAAAAGGACCGTCATTAGAACACTACATCTCTTACTCACTATCCTCTTGTATAACAAAACCCTTTACACTTCAATGTGTGTTTAACGTATTATTATTACCCCAAAGGTTCTAGGACTTAACCATTTGTAAGTTCAATTGAAGTTTCAGGGGTTTTCACCATTTTCCCTAACGACCACACTTAACTGTAAAAATTCTCAGAAAATATGGATTTCGAATTTTAATGTAACGTCAACTGTCAAGGGTCCTCTGACTACCCTACTACACTACCCCAAAATTTCGTGGCTTGTAAGACTGTCTAACTATGGTAACTGCAACCTCAAGGTTGATACAATTACGATTTCTCGACTTTCGAACGTCTTTCACTAAAACTGACTTTTCTCCTAAACCGTACGTCAGATTTTAACGCACCTTATATCAAAACGATCTATGAACTAAGCTCTATCATTTCATGGTCACTAAGTGTGCTAGACAGTAAGGTACCGTACTGCATTGGTGTCCAAAAACAGGGCAGTTTGTAGTTCTAACGAAAATCGGACATTATAACGGCTATATTTCCTTACTTTCCAAAATCAAACTCCTCCAAATCAATCATCCACCTTATACACCATCACATATACCATGTGGTCATCATACCAACCATGGATTTCCAAGTCCACAACACAATTTCCATACCATTCCAACACATATAAACAACTATAACAATAAGATTACATGATTTGGTACTACTTATCTTAGAAACCAACTAAAATCATCAAAACCCAAAGGATTCAAGCTAGGGTTTCAAGCTAATCATCAACTTTAAAGAGTATACTAACATGAATAACCTCACCAAGCTCTTATACTACCTTGGTATAGTCTAGATCATGCAAAGAAATCAAGAAAACAAGGTTAACACTTAGAAAACACTATTCATCCATCACTTTGGAGATTTTATTACCTTGGCAAATGATGTTAGATGGCTATGAAACTTGGTGGATATCTCTTTCTAGTCTCCAAGAACCTCCATGATTTTTCCTTGGATTTGATCTTGATGCTAACTAGGGTTTTGATTTTTATTTTCTTTCTTTTTTTTCTTTTTTGCCGAAAGTTAAAGAAATGAGAGGGGAGAGAGTTTTGTGTTGATTTTTGATCTCATCCCATCTTAATCTCACTAATTAGTTGTTTGTGTAGCTTGTCTTGGAAGCTTGGAAAAAATCTAGGTGTTAAAAGACTAATCTACCCTTAAATTTGGTTTAGTGGAAGATGATGTAATCTTAATGATCTCATCTATTATTTTCTAGAATTTCTAAGTAAAATGCTAAGCACATTGATAAATAATGTGGTATGTATCCTTGTCATATTACTAATCTTGGTTGCTTAACCTCCATATTCGTCTAATTGTGGTTCGTTACGAATGTACCTCATTATCTCAGTGGTTTTGAAACCATTTAACAATCCAAATTCCATTGGTATTCTCTTAACTTAAAAATCCCCTGGCTCAATTCTAAATTCACTAATCCCTCCATATATAATTCTTATAATGTTTCCATGCTCCTTAGTGTCCAATAGGAGCTTATTCGAATTCAAAATCCTCAAAATTTCATGCTTCAGGAATTTCTGAAATCTAACGTCATTTCGAGTCACTTATTTTCAATGTACACTACTAATATGGTTTCTGTTTATTCATTTTCCATTTCCATTATAGAGTACCTATATACCATTTCTCTAAATCCTCAAAATTTAATATTCATTTGACCACTGTAGCATTACTGAAGTTAGGGTTATTACATCCTTCCCCCCTTAAAAGGATTCCGTCCCGGAATCACGTCAAAAACGTCCATAGATACCTTTTCATTTACACCTTATAACTTTTATATCACTTTCTCCATCCTTTTTCCTTCATAATATCTCTATCTTGTTTGCGCAAAATTACACCAACATAAACTTGCTTGTCATTCATCAACATCCCTCTTTTAGTTATGGGTATTGGCCACCATACTGGCCTCTCCTGAATGGTAGTGTATCTCACTTATGGTTTATCCCTATGTTGATCTCTATCATGACATAAAATATACATATTTCGCTCTTATTATATCTTGTCTCTGTAAAATCTTCCAGAAATCCAACTAGAATAAGATTCTTTGAAGCAATTGTAAGAAAATATTACCTATAATATATATTTCCTGTTCGTATTTAAATGAGTCTATGGTTTACCCCCAAAATACTATTATTCTCCTTTTTATAGAATTTCTAGACCCCAACAGATACTGATTTTCCTTATCTACATTATCAACCTACCTATACCATTTATTGACCACACTGATTCCTAACCAAACATTTACACTAAAAATTTAAATACTAGAAAAATGTTCACCTGCATCTGTATCCGGCTTTCTCAATGCCTCTCCTAAAGTCATGTTATACACTCTAGCAGTAGGCTTGTTTGAAGCAGTCACACTCTGTCCTGACGCAGACGACCCACCAAAACGACAATCCCTAGCAAAATGTCCTAATCTTCCACATTGATAACACTTCTTTTCAGCTGATGGACACCTGTCCCGATAATGTCCTTTCTGTCCACAATTAAAGCAAGTTACTTCTAACATCTTACACTCTCCGATATGCTTCTTACCACACGTGTTGCAATCTGGCAATGGTGGTCGCGATTGATTAGACTGGAAGGTTCCTGTGGATCTACCACCCTGATTCACAGTCTCACTGGTAGTCTTATTATTCCCTGACTTTCCTCCAAACTGGGGTTTTTGTCCTTTACCAAATTTGTTAAAATAGCTTCCCTCACTTGAACCTCCCTTCTGACCTTCAAATTTTCTTCTCTTACTCTCTCGTCCTATTTGAGTCTGTTCACTCTCAGCTTCGATAATGGATGCCTTATGAACTACCGCAGCATACTCGGTCAACTCAAATGGTGCCACTCTAGTACGTAGCCATGGTTTCAATCCTTGTTGGAACCTTTTCGCTCGTTGCTCTTCAGTACGCACGAATTCTGGAACAAACCTAGACAGTTCTGTAAACTTAGTTTCATATTCTGCCACTGATAGGTTTTCCTGCCTAAGCTCCAAAAATTTTATTTCCATCTGGTTCTCCAAGTACCTAGGGGAATATTTGTCTAGAAACACCCTAGTGAAACGCTCCCAAGTTATCACTCCCGCTCCTTCCAGATTCTTTTTAGTTTCCCACCAGTAATTTGCCTCTCCTTTTAGGAGATAGGCTGCAAAAACTGTCTTCTGATCTTCCTCTACCCTCAGTATCTCAAAAGCCTTTTCCATCTCTTTCAGCCATGCCCTGGCTGCTACTGGGTTAGTGGTTCCCTCAAATTCTGGGGGTTTTAGTGACTTAAAAGCACGAAAAGAGTTAGCTGCCTGGTTGGGAAGAACAGGTGGCTGTGGTTGATTCTGTGGATTAGCTAAATTCTGCCTCATTAGTTCCATAAATTGGTTAAAAAGGTTACCACCCTGGTTTCCCTGTTGGCCAGTTGATTCGTCTTCTTCTTCCTCACGATCTTGTTCATTATGAGCGTTTTCATCCTGCCTATTCTGACTTGCTTCCTCTCTATCATTTTCCCTTGCATTCATTCTATTATTACGCTTAGGCGGCATGATTCTGTATATAATAATATTCTTCATTAATCACCCAAATTTAGGGTACAATATACATCATTTCCATATATGCACAACTATATCATTAATTAATCTTATTTATGCATCCCAGTATTTTAAATTCACACAAGTAATATTTAATCATAATACAACTTTGACAAATAAGCTTAGTACCTTTAGCACAATAACCTTTTCATTTAAGTCAATCACCTCATGTATACCAATATTTCTGAATCTCAACATTTAATATCAAAATACAATAAAATTAGGCAAAGTACATAAACTTCATTAATTTACATAAATATTTTACAACTTGGGTACAACATCTTTTACTACTAATATCATACATTATAAAGTACAAGGTTCGAAACCCCAAAAGCATAACTGTACATACTAACTCGCCACAACAAAAGCACTACTAGCTGTCCTCTAATCAGACTGGGATTAAGACAGTAAACAACTAACCTAATCCCCAAAATGACATCCACAAGATGACTAGTCTGATTAGTATCCGAAACTACTACTCCTAATCATGGTAACGACGCCCTGATAACGTCCCTGATCTGTGCTACCATAGTGGTGACTGTATCAACTATATGAGCCCTCCATACTGGATCCCCTCTGTCTCCCAACATCGTCCTAATGTCACCGAGTGCCCGTAGCTCGATACTGACTATGCTCAAATTCAACCCATCTGGTATCACACCTCCTCCTCCTCTCGCCCTGTCTAACCTCTGGATAAGCGTATCTATAGTCCGACGGGACTCATCCAGCTGTCCCTGAAGGGCAAAGTACTCTGACAAGAAAATAGCTGGCAACTGGCCAGCTGGAAACATAGGTGCCTCCTGAGGTGGCATAGCATCTGGGGGAGGTACATCTACAAGTGGGGGTGCATCCACTGGTGGAGGTGGTGGTGGTGCAAATGGTGGGGATGGAGGAACTGGCTCTGTGTCCGCATCCTCGGAAGGGTCATCCTCCAACTCATCCTCTGACATGATAAAGTGTCCCGGTGGAGTGAACTGCTCAGCTGGATCCTCAAAAGGGTCGGGGCTAGGTAAAGGAGATGGAACTGGGACAGGTGGGACAGGAGTAGGAGTCACGTGAATGTCCCTCCACTCAATCGGCTCCTCAGGTATAATAGATAACCTAGACCTCTTACGTAAAGGCATCTCCTCCTCAGGAATATCCGTCCGCACTCGGGAAGGTCCGGCCCCATCAGGTCCTACATATGGTCTACCAGAATATGGCACTATGGCCACAGCATCCCTCTGCCTGCGCTCCTCAGCCTCCTCCCTCAGTCTCTGCTCATATCTCTCTCTAGCACTCGCCCGTCGTCTCTCCCTGAGGTCATCAATAGCATACTCTGGAACCTCTACACCTACCAGCAACAAATCTCTAATCTCCTGCTCAGGTAGTCCTAGCCACTGGGGGTCTCGGCTCGGCTCACCCATCTCACGAACATGACTGGGCTCTCCCATCTCCTCTCCCTATAAGGTAAACATAAACTATATTAGTAATAATTTATAAAATTATAATCAATGCTTAAAAATAAAACTACCTGCGATATACCACCCTTGAACTTGATGGAAGTTCAAAATTTAATATTATAATGATACAATATTATTATCACTCTTGTTCCTGAGCATTATGACTCTTAGCTCTGATACCAACTGTGACAGCCCCAAATCCGGGGTCATGAATCTGGGCCATCACGGACCAATTTCCATTCAATATCGATATCCCTTGGGTTTTTTTTTTTTTTTAATTTAATAATTATGCAATTGACCCCGCAATAATACACACACACACACCAATCATATGCTCAGAGAACAATATTTACCATAACAAAAGTTTAGAGTTGAAAGTTAAAGAGTTATTACAAACCAGGATCATACTAAAGTACATTGTTGAATAACACTTCGACATGAAGCTTTTCAACAACCAAAAGGTTATTACATGTCCTCAAACTTAATTATACATAAGCCCTTGTAACCCATCCACCTCGTCACTACCTCCGGAATCGATGCTAACGAGCTCTCAGTAGGTCGCCTTTCCCTTACCCTCTTGCGGGGCGTTCTGCGTAGTATTGGCATACCTAGCTGTATATAGATAAGTAGCAAGAGTGAGCTATAATAGCTCAGCAAGATAACATTGAAAGCTAGAATTTAAAATGTAACCAAGTATACATGTATATACATATGTAGGCAGTAACCAATTTATAAACTTTAAGAAAGAATAAAACTTTTATTTAATAATACATCATCCACTTACTATTATAAGAAAGAAATCTATTGTAATACAGTATCAGTTTCTCTTCTTAAATATTATAACAATCAATATACCCTTTTGGTATAGTATTTTAAAATAACATAAATACTTGAATAAATCCCTCATTATCATCTTCTCATTTCCCTCCTGTACAGTAATTTTATAAATTAATATAAAATCAGTTTCTCTTCATCTATATCAATAATTTCATCATTTCATATCATCTTTCTCTTTCCAGTATATCAATCTGACTTTATCATTTATTCTTTATTCACATATTGTAGGGGTTTTCACTGTTGCCGAATACGTGAGGTACGATGATCAGTCGCCCTCCGTATCCATCCATTTCTTTACTACCGGTAGAAGGAGGAAGGTCTACCACTACATCCCCCTGGAGGAAGGTCTACCACTACATCCTCCTTCGGCAACTCTTGGGCCGATTTAAAATATTGATTGCTGGACTGTGCAGCACACAGCCTCTTACGCTTTTTATTGATTGATTGCTGGACTGTGCAGCACACAGCCTCTTACGCTTTTTATTGCTATCCCCCTTTTTATAAGATCAATATTCAATTTATCAACACCATTTCACATTTCCATATGTCATTCACTTATCTCATTTCCATTCTCGCACATTACTTCTATAAAATATATGTATACAACATGCACTAAAAGAATGTTTATAATATAGCATTATAAACCATATAACCCTAGATAACAACTGATACCATTCTCTTTCATATCTCTTTTACCCTAGAGCATATTCGCTCCATTCGTAGTCATCTCTATATTCATATTTCAGAAAACATATTCATCTCTCTTTAACTTCCCACAATCAAGGAAATATATTCTCTTTGCAATATAGCAACAAAAGCATCACATATACATAAATATATTCCATGATATCATTATTATTCCGAAGATAAATAATTTTTAAAGTAGGGATAGAAGGATCTTGCCTCGATTTCTGTATCCTGACAGTGGGGCTGGTTCCTCCTCCGGAATTTCTATAAACACAAAAGGACCGTCATTAGAACACTACATCTCTTACTCACTATCCTCTTGTATAACAAAACCCTTTACACTTCAATGTGTGTTTAACGTATTATTATTACCCCAAAGGTTCTAGGACTTAACCATTTGTAAGTTCAATTGAAGTTTCAGGGGTTTTCACCATTTTCCCTAACGACCACACTTAACTGTAAAAATTCTCAGAAAATATGGATTTCGAATTTTAATGTAACGTCAACTGTCAAGGGTCCTCTGACTACCCTACTACACTACCCCAAAATTTCGTGGCTTGTAAGACTGTCTAACTATGGTAACTGCAACCTCAAGGTTGATACAATTACGATTTCTCGACTTTCGAACGTCTTTCACTAAAACTGACTTTTCTCCTAAACCGTACGTCAGATTTTAACGCACCTTATATCAAAACGATCTATGAACTAAGCTCTATCATTTCATGGTCACTAAGTGTGCTAGACAGTAAGGTACCGTACTGCATTGGTGTCCAAAAACAGGGCAGTTTGTAGTTCTAACGAAAATCGGACATTATAACGGCTATATTTCCTTACTTTCCAAAATCAAACTCCTCCAAATCAATCATCCACCTTATACACCATCACATATACCATGTGGTCATCATACCAACCATGGATTTCCAAGTCCACAACACAATTTCCATACCATTCCAACACATATAAACAACTATAACAATAAGATTACATGATTTGGTACTACTTATCTTAGAAACCAACTAAAATCATCAAAACCCAAAGGATTCAAGCTAGGGTTTCAAGCTAATCATCAACTTTAAAGAGTATACTAACATGAATAACCTCACCAAGCTCTTATACTACCTTGGTATAGTCTAGATCATGCAAAGAAATCAAGAAAACAAGGTTAACACTTAGAAAACACTATTCATCCATCACTTTGGAGATTTTATTACCTTGGCAAATGATGTTAGATGGCTATGAAACTTGGTGGATATCTCTTTCTAGTCTCCAAGAACCTCCATGATTTTTCCTTGGATTTGATCTTGATGTTAACTAGGGTTTTGATTTTTATTTTCTTTCTTTTTTTTCTTTTTTGCCGAAAGTTAAAGAAATGAGAGGGGAGAGAGTTTTGTGTTGATTTTTGATCTCATCCCATCTTAATCTCACTAATTAGTTGTTTGTGTAGCTTGTCTTGGAAGCTTGGAAAAAATCTAGGTGTTAAAAGACTAATCTACCCTTAAATTTGGTTTAGTGGAAGATGATGTAATCTTAATGATCTCATCTATTATTTTCTAGAATTTCTAAGTAAAATGCTAAGCACATTGATAAATAATGTGGTATGTATCCTTGTCATATTACTAATCTTGGTTGCTTAACCTCCATATTCGTCTAATTGTGGTTCGTTACGAATGTACCTCATTATCTCAGTGGTTTTGAAACCATTTAACAATCCAAATTCCATTGGTATTCTCTTAACTTAAAAATCCCCTGGCTCAATTCTAAATTCACTAATCCCTCCATATATAATTCTTATAATGTTTCCATGCTCCTTAGTGTCCAATAGGAGCTTATTCGAATTCAAAATCCTCAAAATTTCATGCTTCAGGAATTTCTGAAATCTAACGTCATTTCGAGTCACTTATTTTCAATGTACACTACTAATATGGTTTCTGTTTATTCATTTTCCATTTCCATTATAGAGTACCTATATACCATTTCTCTAAATCCTCAAAATTTAATATTCATTTGACCACTGTAGCATTACTGAAGTTAGGGTTATTACAAGATCTTTTGTTTCTCTGCTCCAATTCCAATTCATGGGTTTTGAGCAGACCATAAATTTCATCAATCTCTGTTTCACCAAGTTCATAATTATCTCTAATAGGGGTCGTTTTCACATCCCACTTTTCAGGTAGAGAGAGAAGAAACTTGAGATTTGAATCTTCCAAATCATACTCTTTGTTCACCAATGACAAATCATTGAGCAGTTTACAGAATCTGTCAAATGTTTCTGTCATGGTTTCATCAGATTTTGCCTCAAAATGTTCATACTCCTGTGTGAGTATGTTCCTTCTGTTCTTCTTAATTGCAGGTGTTCCTTGACATCTAACCTCAAGTGCATCCCATATCTCCTTTGCAGTTGTGCAGTTTATAACTTTATTAGACATAATATTGTCTAATGCACTGTGAAGTAAGTGCCTTACTTTCGCATCCTTTGCAATAGATGAAAGATCCTCAGCAGATAGATCTTTCTTCTCTTTTGGAATTACTTTTGGTTCCTCACCAGCAGCAGCAGCAGATAACTTTGTAGGTTTGTGAGGACCTTCATAAATTCTGTCCAGATATTCTGGATCTGTAGCCTCCGGAAACATGGTCATCTTCACCTTCCAAATTGCATACTCTAATGGCCTCAGGATAGGAACCCTAATTGTTTCATACCTACTAACAGTAGTAGGGGCTTTCTCAGATGGTGGAGGTATCTCTGCCATTGATTACTATCGTGTTTGGATCTTTAACTGTAATAAAGTAACAGATTTGTCTCTGATACCACTTGTTAGGTCGAATACACAATAAATAATCAAGAACTGTATAAATAAGTAACAAGAACACACGTTTTAACTCTTAAAACTGTTTGGAATTAATAATTCCTCTCTCGGTGATGTAAAGTATCACAGAGAGCTGCTTAGGTTACAAGAATGATGTTCGTTCTCGATGGGATACCATTCTAGGGTTAACCTAACTGTATTTATAAGATATACAGCTACGTACAATCGTAAATTGATTCTCCTAAAATTAAGCTATACAATTGATATCAATTACGATTGCTACACGTCTTCTAAGTCAACTCGATCTCTTTGACAGCTATCCAATCTTCAAAGATATCGCTTCCATATTAATATTAAATTAATCTTCAAACTCTGTTGACTTGTAGACGCTCCCAGTAGACAGACTTTAGCAAACTCTGTTCTCTCCACGCTAACAGTGTTTGCGCTTCCATGTATTCAGCTATCAGTGTTTACGCTTTCCTCTGTCAGCGTTTGCGCTTCCAGCAATCAGCGTATACTCAAACTCTGTTTACAACTGCTCTCAATAACAAGTTAAACTCTCTTTACCTGTAACACTTAAACACTGACATTAAATCACATCAATTATATCTAACAAGAGTGATAGAGTTAAGAAAACTAATCCCAAAAACATCCAAGAGTATCGCCTAATTAGAGAAAACAAAAGATGAAGTAGATTTAGATCTCCGTTGCTTGTCACGAGCGTTGGAATCCTTCTCCAAGTCTGAATCTCCGTCTCTCGGCTCTCTCTATGTGTTATGATGGGTGTTTGTTAGGTCCAAATGTGTTGTAGAGGGGGGGTGAATACAACTTTTCGAATATGAGAAGCAATAAATACGATGCAATAAATGAACACGCAGATTCAAGGAATATATTTCTTATATATAACTTGAAAAGGTTGCTACAACATTCATTACAAAGTATAACAGAAGTTCAGAGAGAAGTGAGTGATTCTAAGCTCTGTGAATGTACTCTCTCTCTTTTTCTTGTGTTTTCTCAATATTGCTCACTGACTAAAAACATTACACAAGTGCTTCTATTTATACTACATGTAATCTATGTCCTGTAGTCTTCAAAGACTAAGATGTACGTGGCCCAATGATGTCCACATAAATCTTGCCTTATCTTGAAAGCTTGGAAATCTGCCAATCAGAAGATGCCATGTGTCATGTTGAAGCTGCACTCTAAGTAGAACTTCTACTTGAGAATTTCTACTTAACCATCTCGAATTTCTAAGTAGAACTTCTACTTGAGAATTTCTACTTAGCCATCTAGAATATTTAGTACTTAGAAAATATTCTGGTCTTCAACTTGAAACTTCAATGCACATCTTGAGCTTGTGATATCTTCATGTCTTCTTTATTCTTCAGCAAGCTCTTGAACATGGATCTTTATTACTGACATAAACTTGCTATCAATGTCCTGACACTTGATGCACTGGTCTGGTTCATAAGTGACTAGTCTTGATAGTGTTTCTGCTTCTTGAATAAATTACCATATTCACTTAGTAACTTGGCTTTCCAATATTCGCTTTCCTTCTTGTTCACTTGAAATCAATTTGTCTTGTTGATACTGATAGTTATGATCTTGATTCTCTATTTCTCAAATCACTGAGGCATGAACAACTTTGACTTGAACTTCTCTCAATGATTTCTTCTTGGCTTGATCATAGTTAACATGTTCAATTGTATCAATTACCTTGTCTTCATTTAGTGTTGATTTCTTGTGACTTCTTGTTCTTGATTGTCTTCTGGTTAAGTATCTTTTCCTTTAATTGAGTTACATTAGTTATAGTGTTACAAGTTTACACACTCTGCCTTTCAATCTCCCCCTATTTGATTGTCTAACAAAGACATTCAAATTAATGAAGGATAACTCAACTAAATAATGAGACGAGAAAAGATAATTAACATTACAGTCTTGAATAAATTACAATTGAAAAGTACTTGAAAACAATACAAAGAACTTAAACTAGAAACATAATTCGAACCTCGAATTAAAGATCATTTGAATGATTCCTATCACCTGGATTATTTCATATCTTTTAGTCAAACTTATATCACCTTATTGGATTCACTCTAAGGTGAATTTTCCTCAAGTGAGTTAAAGCAACCGAAAGACATGAAGTTTTTCCAACTTCAAGTTCACACCACTCTAACCTTTAACCCTAATTCCGTTTCCTCTTCCTAGCTTCAGCAGCTTGATCTTTCTCTTCTTTCTGCCTTTTGCTCTTCTCCTTCTGCTGCTTTTGTTTCTTATATACTGGATCATGAAGCTGCGTCCACCTAGCATTCAACAAACTTACTGCTTCCATTTCTAGAGGATTCTTGGGCTCTGGGTAAGGATGTTTGAAAAGCCTTCTGAGTTTGTCCACCTCCTGAGTAGTCCTGATCTTTGGAATGTCCTCAAATTTCTTCATTATAAGCTGAGGTTTCCAATGAGCTTTATCAGCTTTAAACTGACAATAGATCATTTTGGGATAGCCTTTGACACGGTTAGTATTGTGGACACTAGCCGCATCTTGCTCCATTCGCTTCTTTTCCACTACTACATCAGACAGGTAACTCACGAGTCTCTGTTTTTCTTTCACATACTTAACTTCCACATCGTCCCATTTGAACACATATAACACTTTCTCCAGAAATGCAGCATCTTGAGTCTGCAGCAGCCATTTTCTACTCATATGCAATAGTGTTCTATTCAGGTCTGCATCTATGAATACTAAGGCATCAACTGTATCATCAACAAAAGAGTGTATCCAGTATACACTATCTCTTCCTGGAACACCAACTGACTCCCTTATCTCTCCTTGTTCCAGTTCTCCAGAAGGAAGATTCAGAGCTTCATCTACATTCTTCATAGCTTGAAGAATATTCCATTTCTTTTCAATCAGCTCCGGCTCAATCTTCACGTTATCAAGAGGGTTTGGAGCAATGATATCACACTTCCACACCTCATTGCTCTTCTTGAATATGGCACTTTCAATGATCTTCACTGATTTATCTTTAAGCTCAGAAGCGAATCCCTTACTCATCATTTGTCTACAGACGGCCTTAAGAGATTCCACTGAAAGTTCCATTAAGTCCTTTTCCTCCATGCTCACCCTCTTCAATTTACTGTCAACTACCATCCGGACAACATTAGGATATGCTGAGAATTCTGGACCCTTGTCCTCTGCTAGCTGCATTAACTGATCCCTATACAGAATGCTTAGATTCTCAGAATGAGAGTATTGAATTTTTGTTGCTAGCAAGAACAACTCTGATGCAGATCTTCTCGTCATGAATTGGTCATCCACATATAGGAAAGACATTGGGACTCCTTCTGTCAAAGACAATATAATCTGCCACTCCTTAAGTGTTGCATTGTATCCAACCCTGACTTTAGAAATTAATCTCTTTAATGCACTCAAGTAGTCCGCAGTCATTGGATTCTGCAAATTTAGGTTGTAGAACAGATCATCTGCCTCCTTGTTATGAACTCCTTTCGTACAGGGTCCCATCATTATCTTCCTTGCTTCATCCCACTTCTGCCCTAACCTTCTCTTGTCCAGATCAACTTGAGGATCAGCTAGCCTTGCAAGCTCATGATCATACTGTTTCCCTTGTAGCTCCACTTTCTTTTCTAGAAACACAGCATGTTCTTGCATTGCCTTCATTTTAAAGAACTCAGCTTGATCCAAGGATAACTGTTGTGACTTAAGGGTTTCCTCATCAACAGTAATTTCTTCAGGCATTCCGAAAGACATCCCAGCACCTCCACCTTGATCCTTCAAGGATCTCTTTATAGCATGTTCCAAAGGTATGTCTTCCATATCGGAATCTGAGTCATGTACCACCTGTACTTTTTCTTGATGACTCAGGTCAACGAATGGCTCATCTTGCTCAATCGCTATTGCCTTACCCTTTCTCCTCCTCAGAGCCTCTTCATCAATAGACGGCTCAATTTCTTTTTCTTTGACAAGATCAGCTTGTTCTTGAATTTCTTCGATTTGAACTCCCTGCTGTCTCGTCTCCTTTATACTCTCCCCCTTAGGTGAGTTATCCTGAACTCCACCTTGGTCTCCAGATCCACCAGCTGCGTAAGAATCTTCAAAACCAGAACCATAGGCTCCTGCTCCACTAGCACCACCTGTACCAGCATCGGGGGGAGGTTGTTGCGGCTTGAAACACTCCGGGGGCACAAAACTTCTGATTGCGAACATCACTCTACTGATCTCCACAGCCAGAGTATCCATTGTAATCTCCATTGCTCCCATCCTCTCATTCAGAGTGTTTCCCAAGACACCACCAGCATGGCCCAAGTCATTTACCTTGTTTGTCAAAACATTAAAAGCTGTAGCTTGACTTGCCATTCGTGCTGCGTAGTCGTCAAGAGCCCTTTGATTGTTTCCAATGTTCATCCCTAACTGCCCCATTGTCTGCCCAAACTGCTTCATCTGATTTTCCATAGAAGTCATACGTGTATCAAGATTTTCAATATTAAGGGACGGTGTTTGGTTTAGGTGACCTCGCTCTAATACTCGTTCTATTAGTATTTGGCGCTCGGTTTCGGGCCTTAAAAATGAAGGTCCCTCTCTCCCTAATCTCTCACACACACTCCCTGTCTCACGCTCGTGTATGTCTTCAATAATTGATCCAAAATATGAAGCAGTACCTGCAGAAACTGGATAAGCAATATAATTTGCAGTTATGGGATCAATTGCTGTTGGTTCCTGAGTTGGAATCTCAGGCTGAGAGGCTGCAAAGTGTTCTTGTACAACATCAGAACCGATCCTCTTTGCAGCATCAGTACGTACCGGTGAAGGTACGGCTGAAGCTTTTAAAGCTTCATGTCCTTTTGAAGCAACAGTATCTTCAAGAGGTACATAATCATCATCAAAATCCCTATGTGCAGATTGTTCAAGGGGAGAACCACTCTCGTGAGGTGGAGTGGTTGCGTGTGACATTCTAGGGTTTGACTGAGGTTTAGAAGTAGCAGCATGAGAAATTTTGGCTTTCTTTCGAGTAAGAGGCTGCTCTTCGGGGTCACTCTCCTCATCATGTCCTACATCTACATGTGCTGGCTATTTGGATTCCGGTGACAGGGGTGGCAGAGAATTAGAAATATAGCTCTCACCCTGGGATAGATCCTGCGGGCTAGCAGTCTCTTGGGTCTGGGAATCAGAAACATAGGAAGAGGAATGAGTAGTATGCAGAGAGAGATTACCTGATTCATTACCTTGTTCGTCACCGCTTTGCTCATCAGGAATCTCTTCAAATGCCTCAGCATGAGCAGACCGATTCTGAGCATATGATGAAACTTGCGATGAGTCCACCAAAGTGGTAACTCCTGCATCATATATAAGCCACTGTTGAATGTTTTCAGGAATTGACATTGGTTTACCTTGATGTTTATCCTGATTATCAATTGTTGAAAGTGACTTAGTGCCCATCCCTAGTGGTGCAGATGTTGGACTTCTGGCAAAACTCTGTCTAACTGCAAGAGCATCCTTCGGTATTAAATCATTAATCAGCATCTGTAGGAACCGAGGAAACCAGCAGACAACATCTGTTGTGTTGAGGTCTCTGCTTGCAGGAGATCCCATTACACCCACTATCTCAGAGAGAACTATGCGTCCATAATTTATATCCAGTTCTCTTGCTAGGGCAATTCCAAAGGTTTGCATGGGAATGGAAATTTGATGGAAATCGCTTTCTCGTGCCCAAAAACATCTTGTGATAGCCTCGAAAAAGTAATTCCATTCCACATGAAAGAATTGTTTTTGAATGTTTCCAGTGATCCGGCCAGACGGAGGATAACATCCTATTTCTTCAAAGAAACTGAGGCGTTCTGCAGCTGTAGGTTCTGGATCATAAGCATCTTTTACCGGGAATCCCAGAACCCTGTTGACAATTTCTTCATTCACCTCATATTCCTGACCCGCTAAGGTAAACCTGAAACCGTAGGGGGTTGATTTGCTCCCAAAAGAAACCGCACTAGTCCATAATTGCTGTAAAGCATCATGTACTAGTGTAGGTTTAGCAGTAAAAGCATCGCTAGCTTTGGAATACAAATTGAGAAATCGTATCCAAGACTTAAAGCGCGGGAGTTGATCACCAATTTCCGTAGAAATATTATAAAAATTGTTTTTAGCAAGTGAAAATTGGTGAGCCATTTTAATTAAAATGTTTTTCCTTAACAAAATGTGAATTTTAATTTTAATTTTCGAAAAACAATTAATTAAAGAAGTATCAGTTATAGCCCTTTTAATTTCTTTTTGTGAATACCAAAAATCACTTCAAGAAATCAAACTACGGGATATAAACAAGTAATTAACAAATTCACAGTTTTATCCCTTTCAATTTATCGAGAATACCAAAAGCAATCTGAGAAATTAAACTATGGGGTAAATCGTGATACTATTACAGGCGAATACCAGTGAAATCGTGAGTGAGACAATCAATTACAAGCCAATTACTAAAGCTTGATATGTATATTCGTGTGTATGTGCGTGTGTATAGATGGATAAGAAGAATGATGAACAGTTGAACAAACACACAAACACAGATATTACTAGTCACTCAGATAATGGCAGTAAAAAATCGGGCATAAATTCGAGATCTGTATGAGTTTAGTCACAAAAATCACGAATCAGTGGTTGTAACTTTGAAATCGCCTATTTGTATGTGGAGGCTGCTGTTAAAATGAATTAGGTAAAAGTGAATGAAATCTCGAGTTAGAGATGTATATATAGGCATGAATGTGAAATGACAAAAGTGTCCCTGTTAAAAAGAATGAAAACACTAAGTACATACAGGGAGAACCTAAGTCGAAGTCTATCTCGAAATTTTAAGTCGAAGTCTATCTCGAAATGTTATCAAGTCGAACTTCGAGATAAATTTCGAGATAGATTAACTCGAACACTTGAACCATTTTATCATTAAAGACAATTTAAACAGCAAAATCCACCAACAGTACTAGGGAAACCTATCTCGAAATTCAAGTAGAAATTCGAGATAAGTTTCGAGTTAGGAGTTAACTCGAAAAAATCCCCTTAGACCAACTGAGAACTCTATCTCGAACATCAAGTCGAAATTCGAGTTGAGTTTCGAGATAGAGACTAACTCGAAGTTATTAACAGATCTTTTCAAAAATATCCCATGTAAGATAGAATTTATCTTGAATATTTTGAAGGAGGAAATAGGCACACTGGTAACTCGAATTCGAACCCTAAGTCGAATTTCGAGATGAATTTCGAGATAGAGGCTAACTCGAAATTCTTCCCAGACTTAGAATTTTCAAAACTTCACTCTGGAAGCTCAAATCGAAATTCAACTAGAATTTCAAGATGAGTTTCGAGATAGTGACTAACTCGAAATTTTGAAGATACTTAGAATAATTTGACAATTCTCTTTGAAAAACTCAACAATTAATTTTGCCAAATTAATATAAATATCAATTCAAGGATTTTAATATATGACATAATTAAAACATTCCTTGATAATTCTAAGGCCTCTAATTACATGAAAAACACAGGTAAATTCATCTAAAAATCATGCAAAATTTAGAATATTATGAATTTAACTCCCCCTATGATCATGCAATCTAACAAGCATAAATTCAAAGATTTGTGCTATAAAAGACACTTAAAACACAATGAATTCATGTAAAATGACACTATATGCAACCTATAACAATCATTAATTAGGCATTTTAAAGTCTAAGCACATAATGATTAAGTAGCTTGCATATACAAACATAAACATGGATTTTACAGATAGAAGGCTTTACTAACTTGTGTTAAGCATTCCCAATTCACCAACCAACCTATTGAATGTTACTTCATCAAGAGGTTTGGTGAATATATCTGCAATTTGTTGCATTGTGGGCACGAAATGTAGCTCCACAGTCCCCTCCTCGACATGTTCTCTTATGAAGTGATACCTGATGTCGATGTGCTTGGTTCTTGAGTGATCTACAGGATTGTTGGTTATGGCAATGGCACTTGTGTTGTCACACATAATTGGAATTTTCTTGTGCTCCATGCCATAATCCTTCAATTGGTTCCTCATCCACAGTATTTGAGCTACACAGCTTCCAGCAGCAATGTACTCAGCTTCAGCAGTAGAAGTAGATACTGTATGTTGCTTTTTACTCTGCCAGGACACCAATCTTCTGCCAAGAAATTGACAAGCACCAGATGTGCTTTTCCTATCAATCCTGCAACCTGCATAGTCTGAATCCGTATAGCCAATTAGATTAAAACCTGTATCTCTTGGGTACCAAATCCCTAGATTTGGTGTGCCCTTGAGATACCTAAAAATTCTTTTGACGGCTATGAGATGTGATTCTCTAGGATCCGCTTGGAATCTTGCACATAGACAAGTTGCGAACATTATATCGGGTCTACTTGCAGTTAAATAGAGAAGTGAGCCAATCATACCTCGATAGCTTGTGATGTCAACTGATTTACCTGATTTGTCTTCATCAAGCTTCGTGGCTGTTGCCATGGGAGTCTTAGCTGCTGATACATCTTCTAGATTATACTTCTTGAGTAAATCTCTGACGTACTTGGATTGACAGATAAAGATACCATCTTTTCTCTGACTGATCTGTAATCCAAGGAAGAAGGACAGCTCTCCCATCATGCTCATCTCGTATTTCTCTTGCATTAGCTTAGCAAATTTCTCGCACAAGCGCTCATTAGATGACCCGAAGATAATATCGTCCACATAGACTTGAACAAGTATTAAATCATTCTTCACATTCTTATAGAACAATGTTTTGTCAATTACTCCCCTAGTAAAACCACTTTCAATTAAGAATACGGATAGGGTTTCATACCAACATCTTGGGGATTGCCTGAGGCCATAGACAGATTTGAAGAGAAGATACACAAAATCTACAAGTTCTGGATCAATGAAGCCAGGCGGCTGTTCCAGATACACCTCTTCTTCTAACTCTCCGTTCAGGAAGGCACTTTTCACATCCATCTGAAAAACCTTGAAGTTCTTATGTGCTGCAAATGCCAAGAACATCCTGACTGCCTCAAGTCTTGCAACCGGTGCATAGGTCTCATCATAATCAATTCCTTCTCGCTGAGAATAACCTTTTGCAACCAAACAAGCCTTGTTTCGAGTTACAAGTCCGTTTTCATCCATTTTATTTCTGAATACCCACCTAGCTCCAATTACTGATTTGTTCTTTGGTCGGGGTACCAGTTTGCAAACTTTCTGCCTTTCAAACTGATTGAGTTCCTCTTGCATTGCAATCACCCAATCAGCATCACCAAGAGCTTCTTCTATTTCTTTAGGTTCAAGCTTGGATAAGAACCCAGAATATAAGCAAATATTAGCCAGGTCAGCTCTTGCGGATCTTCTAGTAGACACACCAGCATCTGGATCACCAATAATTAATTCAAACGGATGGTCTCTATTCTATACCCGTTCTCTTGAAAATTGTCTTGATGATTCAGAGTGACTTTCTGAGTTGTGGTGCTGACTACTTTGATTACTTTCACTAACTCCCCCTGAGTTAGTGCCAGCTCCTACAGAACTAGAGTAAACTCGACTCGAGCCTTGAACAGTAGTCCTTGAGCTGCTATTTACTCCCCCTGAGTTGTTGCCAGTTCGTACTGAAGAAGTCTCTCCTGATCTTGTAGGATTAGCTTGTTCACTAGACCCAGGTTCTTCACGTACACTTGGAACATTTAATGGGACAACCAACTCAGGTTCATCTTCAAGTTCTTCTAAGTCCAGATTCTAAAATTTTAGGGACTCAGGTTCACTAGAATCTCTTGAAATTGATGAGAGTTTGGTATCGTCGAATCTGACGTTGTAGCTTTCAGTCACTTTTCGATCATTTACTAAGAACACCCTATAAGCTGCTACCACATCTGTGGAGTAACCAACAAAGATTCCTTCACGAGCTTTTGCTGCAAACTTGCCTAGATTTTCATCATCTATAAGTACATAGCATTTTGCTCCAAAGACATGAAAGTATTTGATTGTTGGTCTTCTGCCGTTCATTAGCTCACATGGTGTCTTTTCTTTATCTTTTATAATCAAGGATCGATTTTGAGTGTAACACACGGTACTCACTGCTTCTGCCCAGAAGTACAGAGGAAGTTTCGAATCATACAACAAAGTTCTTGCTGCTTCAACCAAAGTTCTATTCTTCCTTTCAACTACTCCATTTTGTTGTGGAGTTCTCGGGGCTGAATACTGATGACGTATTCCCTTAGATACACAGAAGTCATTTAGCACTGCGTTTTTGAATTCAGTGCCATTGTCTGATCTAATCGTCTTCACAGTAAGTGTTGAAACATTCTCAATTTGAGTGATGTGATCAATGATTAGGAAAGGTACTTCGTCTTTCGTCATTGCAAACAATACCCATGTATACTTGGAGAAGTCATCCACGATTACCAATGCATATCTTTTCCTAGACAAAGATAGGACATTCACTGGGCCGAACAAATCCATATGAAGAAGTTGCAGAGGCTCAGTAATACTAGAAATTTCTTTGCTTTTATGCGATGCTCGTTTCGACTTTCCCATTTCACAAGCTTCACAGAGTCCTTTCGGAGCGAACTCCATTTGAGGTAGATCTCTCACCAATTCTCGCCTCGCGAGAGCATTCATCGTTTTGAAGTTTAAGTGAGATAGCTTTTTGTGCCATAACCAGCTTTCATCATCCGAGGCTTTGCTATAGAAACAGGTGACCTCATTCTGATTTGCTGAATCCATGTCTGCAACAAAAAGATCTGCCTTACGAACTCCTCTCAAAGCCAGTGAGCCTTCCTTGATGTGAGTGATTGATACACCTTTCTTGTTGAAAACAATTTCGTAACCTTTGTCACAGAATTGATTGATACTCAACAAATTGTGCTTTAATCCCTCAACATAGGAAATATCTTCAATGATGACATTGCCAGTTTTCAGTTTGCCATATCCCTTTGTCACACCTATGCTGTCATCTCCAAAGGTAACATAAGGGCCAGCTTTCATAACCAACTCTGTGAGCAGGGACTTGTTTCCAGTCATATGCCTCGATGCTCCACTATCTAGCACCCATATAACTTTATTTCTATTTTGCTTAATGCCCTGCAATGACAGATTGATTAGACTTTCTTCGGAACCCAACTTTGATTGGGCCCGGCTTTTCGATAAGATTGAGAATCAACAGATTTAACAACAGGAGATGCACTTTTCTTAACATTACTAGAGCTTTCGACTTTCTCCTTTCCTTTCTTAGACTTGACATGTTTGTCAGTCCTAGGAAAAGGTTTGTCACTCCTAACTTTAGGAGGACTGACAGTCTTGGCTCTCACATGCTTTTTCTTGATGTTTGAACTAACAGCAGTATTTAAGCATGACTGGCTAGATGCATTCATTAAATTCACAAAAGTTTGCATGACATTAAAAGTGCATGGCATACAATTAGGTTGACCACACTGTGCATGATTCGGATGCAGATTATTCATTGTATGTGTGACAGGCATGGCATGTGCAGCAGGAACATTTATGTTAGCTTTACATGCATAAGAAAGATGTTCAGTAGATTTGCAGAGATAACATGCTTTCTTTATTCGTTCAGCCTTAACCTCTTTTATGCCTTTCTTCCCTTGTTGTTTAACAGCCTTAGCTCCTATTCCTAGTCTAGATTCATCACTAGGGAAATTGATTTTAACTTGTTTGATAGGAGTTATAGGTTGTGCTTTCTGGCGATCTTCCATCTCAATCTCATATCTAGCTATCAATTCAGTCTCTTCTTCTTCTATTCTAGGAACAAGGTGTTTGTAGATGGGTTTGACAGAAGGT
The DNA here is from genome assembly GCA_037693485.1 of Kitagawia praeruptora. Classification (NCBI taxonomy): domain Eukaryota; kingdom Viridiplantae; phylum Streptophyta; class Magnoliopsida; order Apiales; family Apiaceae; genus Kitagawia; species Kitagawia praeruptora. Next base: position 134,509,033 of record CM075351.1, on the reverse strand, counting down.
TTAAAAATGCTAGGAACTTCATTTTTAAGGTCACTGGAACTAGTATCGATAGGTCTCTTCCCTTCTTTCTTAGAAAGGTTAGAATAATCAAGTCCTACACCTACTCCAGTTATCTTCTTAAATACGTCATTATCTACATACACTTTACTAGCAGCTAGTTTGTAAGCTTCACATTTAGTTTCTAACTTAGCTAGTTTGTTCCTAAGACATGCTTCTATTTCTTCCTTAAGGACGAGCTTGTGTTCCAAAGATTTAATAAAATCTCTTAGGGAAGTATCTACAGTGCAAGCAGCCTCTAACTCTTCCACTTTTGCCTCAAGCATTCTGCTTTTAGCGACAAGTGTTTTCTGTTCCTTTTGAGAAGTGTCTAGGCTTTTGCACAACATATAGATTTCTTCGCTAAGAGCCCCGTTCTGTTCCTTATAATCATCAATAGACATTTCTACTTTAAGGGTTAGAACTGGTACCTCTGGTTCCTCTGATGTCTCAGCCATGAGCGCAAAGTTTGCTACATGAGTAACATCTTCCTCATCTGAATCATCCCAAGCTCTTCCTTCTGTTACTAATAAAGCTCTTTTTCCATGTCTTTCCTTCACCAGCGATTCATACTTGCTTTTGAGGGCTTCAAATGTCTCTTTTGGATAAGTCTGTTTAGGCTTTTTGCAGTCCGAGGCAAAATGTCCAGCTTCACCACAGTTATAGCATTTGAACTTCATTTTGAAATCCAAAGGAGATTTGTAGCTGGTATTCTTGCCTTTACCTTGGTAGCCTGACGAACTACCACCACCCTTAGCAGCCCGATAATAAGATGAAGAATTTCTCTGTGGTCGGTTGCTCTTTCTGAATCTCATGTTGCTGAACTTCCTTGCCATGTATGCCACGACACTATCGTCCATGTTGTCCAGCTCTTCTTGGGTGAAGTAGTCATCATCACTGTTAGATGCGCACTCGTCATCATTATCAACTTGATGTGGTGCGAGTGATGATTTAGGCTTTGCTGCAACCATTGCCTTCTTAGACTCTTCCTCATCAGCAACTAATCCTGATGCAGTTTCTTTTCCTTTTGAATCATTGTCCCATGCTTGATCTTGAAGTGTTTCCAGCTCATAGGTCTTTAGAATTCCATAATATTCTTCCAGAGAAGTTGTATGCAAATCTCTGGTTTCTCTGATTGCGTAGACCCTATGTTCAATGCTCTTTGGCTGGTTCCTCAGATATCTCGTATTGGTCTCAACCATGGGGAGAGTAACACCTCTCAGATTCAAATCTAATACCAACTGACTGAATCTTAGATAGACGTCTGTTATGCCTTCTCCTTTTCTTATTCTGAAGGTGTCATACTCCATCTTGAGTATAAGTGTCTTGTTGCTTCTAACCTCTGCAGATCCTTCCATGACAACTTCTATCTTGTCCCAAATATTCTTTTCTGTATTCAAACCTTTGACTATGTTGAACATTTCATGATCAAGGGATTCCATCAAGGTTTGTCTTACAGAAGTATCATAAGCTATTTGCTCCTTGTCAGCATCCGTAAAGTCCGCTGCCTTTTTAGGCTCAGACCGAGCAGGTATAACCTCCTCTCCTTCCGTACGCTCAGGAATAGCTTTCATTGGAACAAATTTACCCTTTTCAAGGACTTCCAGATATTCAGGATTAATTGTCTCTAAGTAAAGTCTCATTCTGAAAACCCATTCTTCATAGTGATCTCGGTTGAACATTGGGATCTTGAAAGAATTTTTAGGAGCCATTTCAAATCTGGTCACTAAAAGTTTCTAAGTACCCAAGACTAGGCTAAGTAGAATATATATGTAGAACTTCTGCCAAGTCGAAATTTCTCTAAGTAGAAATTTTGCTCAAGTCGAACTTCACCAAGTAGAAATTGTCCAAGTCGAAATTCTATGTAGAAAACTCCAAGTCGAAATTCTATGTAGAAAACTCCAAGTCGAAATTCTATGTAGAACTTTTGTCCTTAGAATAAATTTTCTGCAGATTACTTAAATATTGAATAAACAATATTATCTCTTTAACACCTTTTTGACTTTTGATACTTTACTCACCGAAAGCATCTAACCCACTTGCTAGATACTGAATATGTCTTGTACACTTTCGGCCAAGGAATAATTATCAAATCAAAAGTACAAAAACACCTTTTTGACTATCTTATCTGTTTGAAAAAGGAGATCAAAAAGTTGTTGGGTTGTCTTCTTTGATAAGAACAGATGATGAACACTCAAGAACACCAAATATCAATGAACCCAGATTAATTCACAAAAATTAATTAAAATACACCCAAGCTAAATAATCACACCTGGAGTATTTAAATAATTTTTCCGGATGAGTTTTCACTAGAAACGAATTAAAGCACACTTTTCGAGAAAATGAAAAGTAGATCTAGAAAATGAAAACTCACGATTCTTCTACCAAACACAAGGATCTATGTTTTGTATGTTAAACATCCGCTCTGATACCAATTGTTAGGTCCAAATGTGTTGTAGAGGGGGGGTGAATACAACTTTTCGAATATGAGAAGCAATAAATACGATGCAATAAATGAACACGCAGATTCAAGGAATATATTTCTTATATATAACTTGAAAAGGTTGCTACAACATTCATTACAAAGTATAACAGAAGTTCAGAGAGAAGTGAGTGATTCTAAGCTCTGTGAATGTACTCTCTCTCTTTTTCTTGTGTTTTCTCAATATTGCTCACTGACTAAAAACATTACACAAGTGCTTCTATTTATACTACATGTAATCTATGTCCTGTAGTCTTCAAAGACTAAGATGTACGTGGCCCAATGATGTCCACATAAATCTTGCCTTATCTTGAAAGCTTGGAAATCTGCCAATCAGAAGATGCCATGTGTCATGTTGAAGCTGCACTCTAAGTAGAACTTCTACTTGAGAATTTCTACTTAGCCATCTCGAATTTCTAAGTAGAACTTCTACTTGAGAATTTCTACTTAGCCATCTAGAATATTTAGTACTTAGAAAATATTCTGGTCTTCAACTTGAAACTTCAATGCACATCTTGAGCTTGTGATATCTTCATGTCTTCTTTATTCTTCAGAAAGCTCTTGAACATGGATCTTTATTACTGACATAAACTTGCTATCAATGTCCTGACACTTGATGCACTGGTCTGGTTCATAAGTGACTAGTCTTGATAGTGTTTCTGCTTCTTGAATAAATTACCATATTCACTTAGTAACTTGGCTTTCCAATATTCGCTTTCCTTCTTGTTCACTTGAAATCAATTTGTCTTGTTGATACTGATAGTTATGATCTTGATTCTCTATTTCTCAAATCACTGAGGCATGAACAACTTTGACTTGAACTTCTCTCAATGATTTCTTCTTGGCTTGATCATAGTTAACATGTTCAATTGTATCAATTACCTTGTCTTCATTTAGTGTTGATTTCTTGTGACTTCTTGTTCTTGATTGTCTTCTGGTTAAGTATCTTTTCCTTTAATTGAGTTACATTAGTTATAGTGTTACAAGTTTACACACTCTGCCTTTCAGTGTCGGTCAGGTTTCAAGATTTTATGATGTGTTTATATAAGCCCTTGAAGTCTTCCCCAGCAAGAAAAGTCCAAAAATACCAAATATATTCAAATTAGGAAAGAATTTCAGGCTTTCTAGAACAATTCTCGGAATGGACAGAATGCCCTCCAGGCCGCGGCCTAGAGTACGGGCGCCGCGGCCTAGCACCAAATCTGCCCGCGTTTTTTTCTTTTCTATTTCCTTCGTTTCGCCTTCGTTTTGCCTTCGTTTCCTTCCGTTCTTTTTGCCAAGGCTTCCATACTTCAATTGCTTGACTCCAAATCTCCCAAGGATTGTATGGAAGACCTCATTCTTCATTGAAAACTCAAAATCCACACCAACATCAACTCAATCTCCCACCATATCCAATGATTTATAACCCTGCACAACTACACGAAACACATAAAAAATACAACAAACTTGAGGCCAAGTTAATCAATTTAAGCCGATATGGAACACTTCAAGTGGATATTAAATCCACATATCACACCCCCAAACTTAAACCGATGCTTGTCCTCAAGCATAAACAAATATAACTATTTACAACTAACTAGTACCACTTCCGTAGGTGATTACGGTTGCATTTGACATATGCAACAAGCCCTTTAAACCCCTAGGTAGCCCTAGTGAACGAGTGAGGTCTCGTGAGGGCCTATAGCGAATGTATCCACAAAATCCATCTAACTAAACAATGCAATGCATGAATGCAACTAATATGAAAATGCAACGATCCCCTCGAACTAACCAAAACCAACTAGCAAGCAAATATCTCAAAGAATGCAACTAAATCCAAATAGAGCTCGACTAAGTCCCCGTATACTAACAATACATAAACAGAAACGTGCGTGTGTGCGATGCTCATCAAATATACTCCTAGTATAAATAAAATAGACGGTAAACACTTCATAACCTAGGAACACCTCCATCTCCATTCGAGTTAGACAGGAATTTATGCTTTATTACTACAACTACGACACATAATACTATACACAACAACGCATGCTTATTTAACTGTGCAATGGATGAGACCCCAAAAGGCTTATACAATAATACCCATGTAGCGAGCGTTAGGTTAGTGGATCCCAGACTATAAAAGCCTTAGGTCACTAGGCACAAAGTCCCCTAGAACTTAATTGCTCGAGTATTAAAGAGCTCACCCTGGTTAATTCTGCATTTAAACAATTCACATAACATTTTTTTCTTTTTCTTTTTTTTCTCTAATTTTTTTTTCTTTCATATATGCAATCTAGAATAAGAATTCTCAATTCCAACCCTAGACTACTCATATAAATATGAGCCGGCTACTAGCCATTTGACGCCTAGCCATTATTAACAACTATTAACAATTAGCATGAAATCTCTGTTTTGCCCCAAACTTAGACTTAAGTTCTCCTACGCTATCAAGGGAATAACGAAAATTCTAAATATAATCAAGTGATTAAATCTAAAACAACCAAACAAGCATGACCTCAACCCTACTACTAGAAATATGTTAATACATCGGTTTTTGGCCATTGTTAAAAAAAAAATCTGACCGATGTCTATGCGAGTGTAGAGAAAGGTCAAAATTTAGACATCGGTTTTTAGCCGTTGTCTATTATCGACTTAGACATTAGTTTCTTAAATATTTCTGATGTCTAAGATTCATTATGTGCAGTATTTCTTTTTAAATTATGATATATTATGTGCATTAGATCAAAATAAACATAGCACGGACAAGGTAAATAATGACATATACATCAATTTCTTGGTAAATACCGATGTTTTATGTTATCTGAGACATCAGTTGGTATGTGAAACCGATGTTATATGTCATCTCAGACATAAGTTGATATGTGAAACCGATGTTATATAATGTTACATAGACATTGGTTTCTTGGTAACATCGATGTTGTATGTTCTAATAGACATCAGTTCTTTTAAAAAATTTGATGCAATAGCCCCTCATGTACATTGATTATTTTAGAAAAAGTGATGTGAATTATAGTTAGGCACATCAATTTTGTTTTAATAACCGATGTATCTTGTTGAGGTTTTAGCATGTGGTGATCGTTTATATGCACCCCAAAACTGAAATCAAACCAAAATGCTAAACTACAAAAAACCTAGTACTTGCCATTTACCAAACATTTTTATAATAATAACCATAATTGGTACCAAAATTCCACCTGTCTAACATCAGTATGCACTCTTTACATTGACAAATATTTACATAGAACAATACATGGAGATTTTCTTTTGTCTTTCCATCATCAATCCTACCTGCAGGATGTCAGAGGAGATCAGGCTGTTGGCGATCTGCAGATCTCTAGGCTTCAGGGGAATATAGGAATCTTCAGGTATAAGCTCTAGATCATCCTTTCTCAATCCATTTGACATTGCAAGCTAATTTACAACAAAGTAAAATTTTCAGTGATGAGATAAATAATGATGCATATGTACAATATGAACTCAACTAGTGGAGACAGGACCATGCCTATACGCTTCTTGTTGACACAGAAAGTAGAACTATTAAAGTCTATCACTAACTTGTGGCTATATTAGGGTATCCTTTCGCTGTGATAAAAATGCATGGAATTTGATTGAACACGCGATCTTCAGTTAGTCTCTGGAATTTGATTTACAACTTTTTCCAACAGAATTTCATGTATGTACAGCCAAAAGATATACATTCCTATTTATATAGTGTGTTTTATTAGTTTGACACTCCATACCCTTTGCAGGCTAGCAACTAAAATTTTACAGGAGCATTTTAACGAATAAACAAAATGTGTATGATTCTTACTCATTAAATAAGCCGTGAACATCCAAATCATTTTCGCGCAGCTTAGGGCCAAAATCTCATGATTTAGGGGAAGCTTTTCATCAATAACAAGATCAAGATAACTCCGTATCCCTCGTAGCCAAGCATCCAGTCCCTTTAACGCTGCAAGTTTTCCAGTAACCTGCAGAGGATAGTTACGCAACATCAACAGTCAAGTCACAGTAACAGAAAAAGAAAAAGGAAAGCAAGTAAATGCATTTGCTAGTATTTATGATTTTCTATCATCCAGTTTTGTTAACCTAATTTTAAAAATAAAGGCTAATAGATCATCTAGATAAGCAAAAAAGAATAACCTCTGTTGCGAGGGTGCTGATGGTTGTATCCTTCACATCCCTCAACAGGTGCTCCATTCCTGATTACAATTTAGATGTTAAATATGGAGGTTAAAACAAAGTTCAGAATTCCTGATCAACCTCTGTTTTAAAAAGAAGGCATGGAGGAGGTTTGATACACAAAATGAAGTTTCCACCTCAGTTCTTACCAATTTCCTCCACTTCGTGAGCATCAATTTCTGAAGGCACATGAACAAAAACCTTCTGGCTTTTCTGAGTAGCATTCTGTGACCATAAACATGATTAGCACAATTTGACATACCCGAAATATATTATCTTATGAACCCTGCAATGATGATACTACCTCTTTAACCTTCTCAATAGCACAGTAAGCCTTGGTAGGTATTCCCAACTCCTTGGTTTGCACATCTATGATAACCAATCAGGATTTGGAACATAACTGTGATAACAAAAACTTCGTAATCAAAAACTATACATCGGAATAAGGACAAAGCAGGAAAATAAATTTAAAAACTATACAGAATAAGGGACTGATCTCCTGGTGTCAATTAAATGGATCACAGGAAGGCAAGAATCCAACACTATATGCCAGGCATCCCCTGTCTGCTTCACAGATTTCTTGTCTAGAGTCACATCTGCACATAATACGTGAGAATATAATGTGACAAAAACAGAGCACATAATACTTTCATAATGCATCAAAATATAATGTTAATAATTGAGTATTTGAGATAAACAAAAATAACTCACCAAGTACGTGAGAATAACATTCAATATGGCTTGTTCATCATCTTCACCTATACATATTTTAGAAGAAACTGAGCTGAGTACCAAATTTACACAGAAAAACCACTTTGATCCAATCAAAATATACAAGAACAGCTTTACCATGTTCATCTATTGCCTTGATCACAACTCTCGATGGGTATCCCATTTCCAAAAAATAGTCACTTATCTTGATGCCTCAAGTACTTGACTAAACAGCAAAAATAATGTATATATTTACCACAAGAAGAAAAAAAAGCAGCAAGAATCGAACAAATACAACACATATAATGTCATTATACAAGGAAATAACAATATATCTAATAGGAAATAGGAAAACATATATTAATAAAATCATTTTCCCAATTTTTCCTTCATTTCAACTTATAAAACAGGTCAACAACATAACAGTATTATAGCCTCAGATTCATCGCAAATCAGTAACTAAGTTTAATTTACGTATAAAGGATACACATATATAGACACAAAGTGATACAACAGATCTAATTAAATCAAGTGATTTTATAGCTTTATCATCAAAAATGAAAAGAAAAATAGAGCATAAATTGACCTCACAAGTTTGTGGAGTGGAGACTGGAATGGGAACCAAAACTGAGGACACTGAACTAAATGCCTCAAACTCATCATCGCTCCAATCAATATCCTCGCTATCGATCTCCACTCGACATCTACTTCCATAAATTCAAAATTAACAAAACATACATACACATAGATATGTACATATAGGGAGAGGGAGAGAGAGGGGGAGAGAGAGAGAGAGAATGTTGCGTTGTGGAGAGAAAACGCGGCTTCGCTGCAAAAACACAAATGGGGGAAGTTTTGAACCTTCAGGTAGTAGACGAATAAATCAATTTACAGCGGAGAAAGGGGGTTAGATTTGAGATGAAGAAATTGGTTGAAGAAAATCGAGTTAGAAAGGGTGCTAATTGAAGCTAGGGTTCTCGAGGGTTCTGGAAAATGGGGGAGGCGGATGAGAGTTTCAGTTTGTGAGAAGCTGTGCTTTTGTTTTTTTGTTTTTCACATTTTCATTTTTAGAGTTTTGATTTTGTTTTATGTTTAGCTAATGAATATGTTTGCATAAGGCGGGGAGTGAAAATTTGTATAAGGCGGGGAATGAAAATTTGTAAGGAAGAATTTTTGTTAAGCGGGGGAAGGAGAAAGGGTTGAGCCCGCGAATATTTTTTAAAGGCATCTAATACATCAGTTGGAAACAAAATAGATGTCTATGTATACCCAAAAATTTTAAAAATTCATTAAGACATCGGTTATTTTAGCAACCGATGTCCAAAACGATGTTTAACGTCGCTTTTAAAATTACTGATGTTATAAATATTTTTAACATCGGTGGTTTTTTAAACCGATATAAAAGGGGTGATGTCTAATCCACATTTTCTAGTAGTGCCTCTATTCATCATTACCACACTGAATTAGACATCGACCTACCAATCAGAATTAGCTCATCCTAAGGGATCATGAAAAATGCGTGCTATGCAACTAAAATGGACTCTTATGGAAAAACAAACAAAAATAACAGAATGTCCTACATGAAACAAACATAAATAATACGAACAAATATGAATGAACTACCACTAACATGCAAAATATGATATATAAATATATATATATATATGAACACAAAAACACAAAAATAAATACTACACACTACTCATCCCCAAACTACCCCCAAACTTAAAATATTCAATGTCCCTATTGAATTGAAGGTAATACAAGGGATAGTAGAAAACATACCTAATCATCGAAACACGTGGGTTGCCTCCCACGAAGTGCCTTTGTTTAAAGTCTTTAGCTAGACATGGCAATGGCTTTTTCTCTTGAAACTTTCTACATCGTATCTCTATATGGCCATTTAATTATCTTTTCGGGTGCTACATCCTTGATGACAAGTTTCTGTTAGAAAATGGAGTTTTTGGGGCATAAGTATTTTTATGTTCTTGATGTTAATTCCGGATTTTAACGATTGGAAATTGTTCCTTACTATGAGGACTTAAATTTTCATATATGGGTCTAAGTAATTTTCTTAGTGAAACCCATAGAGAAATGGAGTTGAAGTTAGTAGCTTGAATAAGCTTGAAATGAGAATGTGTATTTGTCCCACATTGAAATGAATAAAGGGGGTTGTTGGCTTTATATAGAATCACACACATGGGTAGTGTACAACTACTAAGGTGTATGATGATGCATGGTGTTACTGTGTGCTCCACGCGCACACACACACACGCGCGCGCGCCGCCGCCGCCCGCCTCGCCACGCCACAACACGTCACGTCACGTCTCGACTCGGGTCGGCTCGGTCGAAGGGCAATTTGGGCGAATGTCTCGGCGTCTCGCGTATGCGAGGCGACCTGGGCGAGGGATTTTATTTCTGTGTTTAAATAATATTTAATTATAATATATATATATCGTTTGGGATCAGTACTTGGAATAGATCAGTAACTGGTCAGACATCTAATACTGATGGACCAAGTCCTGATGAAATCCTGAAGGTACTACCAGATCCTGATGCTTGATCAAATACTGATGGACCTCAAGTCCTGACAGTATCAGATCATGATGATCAAATACTGATGGACGGACATCAGTTCCAGATGTTGAATCCCGAACAGAATTTGATAATATATATTCGTATAATTAAAATAAAAACTGATATGTGTGGATAATATATATACGTAACTGTTACGATTTATTTAATATAAATCAGATGTTACAGCCGTTTTGATTATATTAAATCGACCGTTTCATTTTATTAAATGTAAATCGGCAGTTACAATATTAATTGGGTGGCATCAGTTACGTTTGGCCTCTCCTATAAATAGAGAGCTAAGCTACTGATTGTATATACACTGAATATATGTACCACACCATACATTCTCTGTTATTCTTTCTACACACTCTGCTCTCCCTCTATATACAGTTCGTAGGTTTTTTCTGGCGACTGAGGTGTTAGTCGTAGTTGAGTTTTTCTGGCTACTGTGACCATCTAAACTCGGAGCTATTTTATCCTCGAAGAATATTGCCAAGTCCTGACACAGTGTAAGTGGGGGAAATTATCTCTTCAAGAGCAGTCAGGCTTTCTAGCAAATCCTGACGACTCAGCTGTTGGTTTTTCCTACTCGTTTAACATACTGATTTTGCTATGGCTTATGGTATGTTTTCTGCCTTCTCTTTGTTCTATCAGTTACTGACATGCATGTGTTTTACCTTCATGTTTTGTTTCGCTAATTGTATGCTTGGCATGGACTTGTTAAATACGATATATAACTGCCTCTATGTTGCTGTTTTAGTAAATATTCCTGTTAGATATTGATTCAAGAGATGATCAGGATCTGGGCATTACTGATCAGATACTGATGCTGACGTCATCAGGAATGCATCGTCAGTATTGGACTATCAGGATTAGAAGCTGGTCAGTATTTGATGAAGATTCTCATCAGACCAGAGATCAAGGAAGATTGATATGTCGGTTCCTAATTTGTAGGAAGGCAGCTATCATACAAGATATACATTCAGAGATATATGTAATTGATTTAGAATATCTTGTAATTGATAGTGCAACTGTGTACATTATATAGACACAGTTTAGGTTTTACATTTTGTAATCGCTTACACGAGTTATATTGTAACCTAGCAGCTCTTAAGAACATAAGAATTTCTTAAGAGAGTTTTGTAACAGTTTTATATCAGAGTTAATAAAGCTGTTATTGATTCATACTTGTGTTATTTGTTTTTAGTCGAAAATCTTATACAATTGTATTCAACCCCCTTCTACAATTGTTATTTACTGGGCAACAATTGGTATCAGAGCTAAACTGATTAATTAAATCAGTAACGATCTTAAGATGTCGACAAGCAAGTATGAAAGCATTAAAATTCCAATTCTCAAGAGGACCGAGTATCCAACCTGGAAAGTGAAAATGTTGATGTATCTAGAAGCAACTGATCCTGACTATCTTGACACTATGTCATTAAGGCAAAGAATGAATGGACTACAGAAGAAAAGGTTCAAGTACTCAAAGATGCAAAGGTAAAGAATATTTTGCATAACAGTCTTGATAATGTCATGTCTAACAGGGTAATAGCATGCAAGACTGCGAAGGAAATTTGGGATACTTTGGAAACTCAATGTCAAGGTACTGAATCTATCAAAAGAAACAGAAGGGCTCTGTTAATTCAGGAGTATGAGCAATTCGATGCTAAATCTGATGAAAGCCTTACTGATATGTACGATAGATTCTTGACTTTACTGAACAATCTATCACTGGTTGGCAAAGAGTATGATCCAGAGGATTCGAATACCAAGTTTCTCAGAGCTTTAACTGAAGAGTGGGATACTCAAGCTTCAATCATAAGGCATCAATATGATTTGAAGATGCTGTCTCTTGATGAAGTCTATGGAATGCTAAGAACTCATGATCTTGAGGTTCAACAGAGGAAGAACAAGAAAAATGTCAAAGCAAAATCTGTTGCTTTGAATGTTGAATCAAAATCAAAGGGAAAAGCTGAGGAGGTTTATAACCGAAAGAGTAGAGTGGAAGAGTCAATTCCTGATGACTCATCATCAGATACTGATACTGAGTCTGATCCTGATACTGATGATGACTCTACTGATTCTGATATGATGGAAATGGTTGCTATGATAGTCAAGGGCTTCAAAAAGATGAAATTCAGAAAGGCTAGGAAGCAAGGGAAATTCCAGAAGAAAACCTTCAATGCTGACAAAGACAGGTACAAGAAGAAAGAAGGCAAAAGCAGCAAGTTTGACAAGTCAAAAATCAGATGCTATAACTGTGATGGGATGGGTCATTTTGCAACTGAGTGCAAGAAGACCAAAACCAAAGCTCTCATTTCTTCAAGCAAGGATTGGATGGACTCATCATCTGACTCTGAAGAGGAGAAAGTGAATTATGCTTTGATGGCTAAAACTGATGAGACTTCTGCTGGTGAAACCAAGGTATCTGAAGTTTTATTTGATTTTGATACTAATAATGTTTCTGAGCTAAGATCTTTCTTAAAATCTCTGCATATTAGTTTTAGGAGTCAATCTCTTGAAAATACAAGAATAAAATCTGAAATGGCAGAGGTTGTTAAGAGAAATGATCATCTAGAAGCTGAGTTAATTTTCTTGCATGAAGTTCAAGCAGAATGTGATAATGCTAAACACATGAAACTTGAAATGGAGTTTAAATGTAATGAACTTGAGAGGCAACTTAAAGATGCTAATGAAAAACTCAGAACCTGGACACATTCTGGTACAAAAACTCATGAAATCATTTCTGATAAAAACTGGAAAGAGTGTCTAGGATATAAACCAGAAAATGAGAAAAAGGACAAAGGAAAGGTTGTTTCATCTAACCCTGGAAGAGTTATAGTTAATAACTCAACAAATCCAAAAACCTACAGATATGTTACAGACAGTACCAAAACCAAACTAAAGCCAGTTAATTATGTGTATCCAGAAATTCCCAAATCTACTTCAGAAGAGGGGTCTACTTCTACACATCATTCTGAGTCTAGAACTGTCAAAAACAAAAATATAGGTCTTTTGTCCAAAAAACAATTGAGGGACAGAATCTGTGAGGTAACAGATAGGAAGAGAGTTCCAACTGTCAAAAGGAACAGGAATGGTAAAGTTGGAATAAACAAGGAGAATAATTATAAGTATATTCCGAATGCACTAAGAAAAGTATGTTTTAACTGTGGTAATTCTAATCATCTTGCTATTGATTGCAGGAGGAGTAAAAAGAAGCCAACTGTAGTTCCTAAGTCTGACATTAGGAATAAATCAGTATTCTATAAACCACAGAATCCTTGTTTCCATTGTGGTAGTAAATGGCATTCTATCTATACATGTGAAGAATACCATAATTTGTACTATAATTATTATGAGCCTTTGCCAAAGTTCAATAAAAGTGCAAATTCTGGAAAAACAAAGAACTTGAATTCTAATCATGCATCTGTCAAGACAAAGACTAATTCTGATGGAGTTAATTCTGATAAAAATGTCTTTACAAGAAAATCTTCTACTGATAAAGATGTTAAATTGCATGAAAAGAGAACCCAACAAGTGTGGGTTCTTAAAAATTCTAACTGAGTTCTTTGTGATTCTGATTGCAGGGTAAAAAGAAAAATGTGTTAGTCATGGATAGTGGATGTTCTGTGCACATGACTGGAGACAAAACCTTGCTTTCAGAATTTGAGGAAAAGGCTGGCCCAACTGTGTCTTATGGGGATGGCAACATTGGACAAACTTTGGGATATGGCAGCATTGTAATTGGAAATGTCATCATTGAAAAAGTAGCTCTGGTGAAAGGACTAAAGCACAATCTGTTGAGTGTTAGTCAGATCACAGACAGAGGTTATCGTGTCAACTTTAATGATACTCATTTTGAAGTAATCAGCAAATCTACAGGAAAGATTGCATTAACAGGTCAAAGACATGGTAACATTTATGAAGCCAACATTCACTCTAATACTGAAAATCCAACTACATGCCTCATCAGTAAAGCATCTGTAGATGAAAGTTGGAATTGGCATAAGAAGCTTTCTCATCTCAACTTCAATAATATAAATGAGTTGGTTAAGAAAGACTTGGTAAGAGGATTACCAAAGGCTCTATATACTCCTGATGGACTATGTGATGCTTGTCAGAAGGCTAAACAGAGAAGGACATCATTCAAGAGCAAATCTGAATCCTCAATTGATGAACCATATCACATGCTACACCTCGACTTGTTTGGACCAGTGAATATAATGTCCATCAGTAAGAAAAGGTATACTCTAGTCATTGTTGATGAATATACTAGATTTACCTGGGTTTATTTTCTTCACAGAAAAGATGAAACTGCTGAAATACTGCTGGACCATGTTAGACTTATTGAAACTGGTACGGAATACAAAGTCAAGATTCTGAGAAGTGATAATGGGACTGAATTCAAGAATTCAGCAATGGAAGAGTTCTGCAAATACAAAGGAATAGTTCAACAATTCTCTGCTCCTGGTACTCCTCAGCAAAATGGAGTAGTTGAAAGAAAGAACAGAACTCTTATTGAAGCTGGTAGAACTATGTTGGAAGAAGCTAAACTACCTACATATTTCTGGGCAGAAGCAGTCAACACAGCTTGTTACACTCAAAATATAACACTAATCAACAGACATGGTGTAACTCCTTATCAGATGATTAAGGAAAAGAAGCCAAGTTTGAAGCATCTACATGTGTTTGGCTGCAAGTGCTTTGTTCTAAGACCTCATCCAGAACAGCTAGGAAAATTTGAGACAAAAGCTGATGAGGCCATCTTTATTGGCTATCCAACGACAAGAGCCTTTAAAGTCTATAATCTAAGAACAAAGACAGTCATGGAGTCTATTAATGTATCTTTTGATGATAGAAAGTTAACAGGAATACAAGAAGACTCTCATGACAGTTTGACTTTTGCAAATGAAGCTACCAACAATCCTGATGAAGTCACGGCAGATACTGATACTCTGTCAGATCCTGACGATCGATCAATTCCTGATCAAATACCTGTTACTGATGATGACTCAAATAATGCAAATGTTGAGGGGGAGCAAGAGCAAGACATCACTAGTGATGATTCAACTCAAACATCAAGTAGAGATTCATCGGAAACAGACTCAAGTGACAATCAAGATAGTACATCAGAAGAAGATAGCACTATCTCAGGGGGAGCTTCTAGAAACTCTAGTTCTTTTGAAGAAAACACCAATCCAGGGGGAGCATCCAGTTCAAGAAATGACTTACCATCAGCAAGGAAATGGACAAAAAGTCATACTCCTGATTTAATCATTGGGAATCCTGAAGCAGGTGTTAAGACAAGAAGTGCAACTCAAAATGAATGTTTATATAATAACTTTCTGTCAAAGGAGGAGCCCAAGAAAGTTGAAGATGCACTTAAGGATGCTGATTGGGTGACAGCTATGCAAGAAGAACTGAATGAGTTTGAAAGAAATGAAGTCTGGAAACTTGTACCAAGACCCAAAGGAAGGTCTATTGTAGGTACAAAGTGGGTATTCAGAAATAAGACTGATTCAGATGGCACAATTGTGAGAAATAAAGCAAGACTAGTAGCAAAGGGGTATTCTCAACAGGAAGGAATAGATTATGATGAGACTTTTGCTCCTGTTGCAAGACTGGAGGCCATCAGAATTTTTCTGGCATATGCAGCCCACAAGAAATTCAAAGTATTCCAGATGGACGTAAAAAGTGCTTTTCTCAATGGAGAACTGGAAGAGGAGGTATATGTTGAACAACCTCCTGGATTTATTGATCCCAAACATCCAGATTATGTCTATAGACTGGATAAAGCACTTTATGGACTAAAGCAAGCTCCAAGAGCCTGGTATGAAACCTTAGCTCAATTCTTACTGGAAAGTGGATTCAACAGAGGTACAATTGATAAAACCTTATTTTACTTGAATCATGGTAAGGATTTGCTGTTAGTTCAAATATATGTTGATGATATCATTTTTGGGTCAACTAATACTAAGCTGTGTGAGAAGTTTTCAAAGCTAATGCAGGAAAGATATCAAATGAGCATGATGGGTGAAATGAGCTATTTCTTAGGTCTTCAAGTTAAACAGACTGATGAAGGGATTTTTATCAATCAGTCAAAATACACAAAGAATTTACTAAAAAGGTTTAACATGCAAGACAGCTCTACAGCTTCCACTCCTATAGCTACAGCTACAAAGCTTGATCCTGATCAAGGAACTGAAGTAGATGTAACCAACTATAGAGGGATGATTGGCTCACTCTTATATCTAACTGCTAGCAGACCTGATATCATGTATGCAACCTGTCTATGTGCAAGATTTCAAGCAAATCCTAGAGAACCGCATCTCATTGCAGTAAAAAGGATTTTCAGATATCTAAAGGGCACATCTTCTCTTGGCCTTTGGTATGCCAGAGAATCAGACTTTAGTTTGTGTGGCTATTCAGATGCTGATTTTGCTGGATGCAAAATAGACAGGAAAAGTACTTCAGGCAGTTGTCAGTTTCTTGGAGGAAGACTAGTTTCTTGGTTCAGTAAAAAGCAAAAGTCTATCTCCACATCAACTGCAGAAGCTGAGTACATTGCTGCTGGAAGCTGTTGTGCTCAGATCATGTGGATGAGAAATCAGCTAATGGACTATGGTTTGTCATTTTCAAAAATACCTATTTATTGTGATAACCAAAGTGCTATTGCTATGACAGGAAATCCAGTTCAACACTCTCTTACAAAGCACATCAGCATCAGGTATCACTTCATAAGAGAACAAGTACTGGAAGGAACAATTGAACTTCATTTTGTTCCTACTGATCAACAGTTAGCTGATATATTCACCAAGCCACTACCTGAGGCTACTTTTACAAAGTTGGTGAATGAACTTGGAATGGTAAACTATGGCAGTTCCTGAGAAAAAGAGGTCATCAGATACTGACAACTTGCAAATACTGATGGAAAGTCAATCCTGACAGTGGTCAACGTCGAATCCTGATGCAACGATTCGATAATCAGTATTTTGTCAGAATCTAACTGTCTTCATTTTATCTCAATTTCCTGATTGAAGCTATGTTTAATGTTATTGAATTCCTGATAATGTGGTCACTTTAATTAGTCTTCATACTTATTTTCAGATAACATGTTAAATCAGGAAAAACATTGAAAAGAATAGCATAAACAAGATTTTTCATTGATAATAAGAAAGAGTTTACATTCAAAGATTACATCTTTTTGTGTTCTCTATCTACTAATCTATTCAACAGGAAATAAGAGACCAATCCACTCCATTGTTAATAGCCATCCCAGATCCCATCTTTGCCACTTTGTTTGGGTGGAAGTTGACAGGGATAAGGTTATTTTTGCTGACATATTCATTAACAATGGTTGATGGAGTTGGATGAGGATGCCTTAGATGAAAGCCATGCGAATGCTGTTTGGAGGGCAGCATCAATGTCGATCACTTTTGCAGGTTTTTCCTTCTCGATTTCTTCGAGACCTGCATCCATCTGCAACCAGAGAGTCTCCAGTTGTCTTTCCCAGTCGAAAGCATCAAACTCTTCACGAGTATAACTAAATATATCTCTTTTATCTAAGAGATGGAGGTTTTTCTCAATGATGGTAAGATTCGACATTGCTAAAACTTTTGATGAGAAGGGTTTTTCTGATTTTTCTTAACAGGAGAGAATGAAGCTTTAAAGAAGTAAGTGGACAAGTCTCTAAGATTAAATAGAGGAGGGTGGAACGAGAATATGAAACGATTCATATTACTGGTGCAAGTACCAGGTATTATTCGATTGTGATGTTTTAAATTTCTTTATTTAAAACAAAATTACCATGTTTTATTTTGGTCACAATTTTATTTTCCGAATAATATGTAGCGCGTGTGCACACTCGATGCTTACACACAGTTAAATATGTAAGTCACGACGCGTGTAATCCTCACCACTCTCTCACGTAATTTGGTCCATTACTTTAGCCTAAACGAATGATTTACTGACACCTGTTTTTGAGAAGTTACAAGTATTGTCCAAAATCAATTAAGTTTACTAATTGATTTAGTTTTCTCAAACTATCAGTAAAGCATCGTCTCTCCTTGTCTTTACACTATCAAACCCTAATTTCAAAATTAACACATCTTTTGTGCTTGAAATTGCAATGGAGAACTTATTCATGAACAGCAAGGTGGTAATCAATGGAGTTACGTTTAATACTAATAACTTCACTGTAGTTCTAGATCATCAGGACTTGCCGAGTGATTTCCACATTATTCAGGACTTTTTGGCCTCAAGCCCAATCAATTATGCACTAACACAACCTGCCAAGATATCTTTTAAGTCTGTTATGCAGGTGTGGAACACAAGTGTTTTTGGGAAAAGTCATCCATCAGAAAATCCTCAGATGAGCTTTGAATATGACAATGTTACATACTATGTGACACCTGAGATTGTCAATGCAGCCCTACATTTACCATCAACAATTGGTAACCCTGTGTTCAAAGTTACTGATGCAAAACTTCTTGAGTATGTTGTAAGCTTGGGTTACAATGGAACACCAAAGAAGTTTGGAGAGCTCTACAGGACAAAGCTCAAGAAGGAATGGAATTTCTTCTTTGACACTATCAGCAGATGTTTCTTGAACAAAGTGTCAAACTTTGATGCCTTACCCACAGGTTCAGCCAAAATTTTTTTTTTTTTTTACCGGTAAATGAGGCTTTGCCTCGTGGAGAAATATATTAAAAATAAAGAAAAGTACAGACAAGAGCAGAAAGCTCAAGTCCAGGGACAATTATTCCTTTGGAACAAACTCCAAGGAATAAACGAAATAAAACCAAACCCACCCCTACTAAGCCCACAAAAAGACACCCCACCCACATGCACTATCTTTATACAACAGAAAAGAATTATGCAAAGAGTAGTCCACAAAAGCACTCCAAAAGAAATATTGAAAAATTTCCTTAAACCCCACCACGTGAATGGGCTTGAAAAACTCCCACCAATCAAGCAAACAGCTCTCCAATAAATTAAAACTAGCACACCCTCCCAATAGATTTGAACTACCCTCTTGTTGACAAAAATGCATAAAGTATCACCAAGCACATGTCAAGCCTTGAAATCTCTCCAGCAGTCGTGCGAGAAGAAGTCCAAAAACACACCACAGATTAAAACATGGGAAAATAATGTTCCAGCATCTCTTCTACTTAAAAGCACCAAGATCCTTTTGAACTGAGAATAATGCATAACCTTGAGGCAATGAACAAACCCATGACTGGATTTGGACTCCATCCAGCAGTATTGCAAAATGGGCCTTGTGAAACACAGATGCAGCAGCCAGAAGAGACCAAGGCACTTTACCAAAAAAGATCTCCTAAATACCTTACAAGAAATCTGGTTAAAAATTATGCAAAGCCGAACTACCCAGGTGCAATTCATAAACAGATCTGAGTATAACAAACCCAGTCTACCTCCCGGATCAAACAGGAAAAAATGAATAGACCAGCCTCCAAAATGCATGACAAAACCAAGTAAAGACCCGAGATGCTGAACCAAAACCATCTCTACCCCTGGACCTATAAAGAATGACCCCCTTGTTCTGATAAATATAAGAATCCAGCAGGAGACAATCTCTAATTTTTTGAAAAAAATCGACCCAGACCCACTAATTGACAGATAATTCATTTGAATGTTCCCATGAAATATTCCACCTCCGAAGAATAAGCAAAGTTCTACTTGAGATTTTGATTTTCAATCCCATAATCTTGAACCGAACCGTGTCAACAATACTCATAAACACTTGCCGAGAGGATCGATGTTGGTGTTGAAATAATCGGAGATTTCTCTCCTGCCAAATGTAGTAAACCAGGCTTCCTAGCACAAGCTTGTTGATAATATGATCCAGTGATTTACCTGTCCATATTGTAGACAAATGATTCACCAAGTCAGGCCATTCAAGATTGCTAGGAATCGTAACACCCCACTGCAAACAATAATCTTTCACCTCTTGAGGAAACAGACAATCGAAAAACAAGTGATTTAGAGAGTCTCTTTGACAATTGCAAAATGCACAACTAGAATCCCCAACAATCTGCCAAGACTGCATTCTGTCTTGAGTAAGTAATTTACCCCGAATAGCGAGCCATAGGATAAAAGAATGTTTCGGAATCGAATTTGAATACCACACCAAATCTTTCCACTGCACTCGATTTCTAGAATCAATAAAATCATTCCAAACAATGCTCGATCTAAAAACAGATTTTTTTCCATTCCTAGACCTCCAGAGCACTCTGTCCTGTCTATCTTGGTTTACAAAAATTCTTTTACCCAGAAGTTCAGGCCAAAAAATCAGTAAACTATCCG
Source organism: Kitagawia praeruptora (assembly GCA_037693485.1). Taxonomy (NCBI): domain Eukaryota; kingdom Viridiplantae; phylum Streptophyta; class Magnoliopsida; order Apiales; family Apiaceae; genus Kitagawia; species Kitagawia praeruptora. Next base: position 134,488,713 of record CM075351.1, on the reverse strand, counting down.
GGAAAACCACTTGATCATTAACTACAAAATCCGAAACTTTCTCCTTCCCATCATACCCCATATTTGCAATGACCCTAGGAGAAATTCGAGAAGTAAACGGAGCATCCTGAATCCATGTATCATGCCAGAAACAGGTTTGAGTCCCATTGCCAATTTCTGAATGGAAAAAATACCGAAAATTATCCCTTATATTCAGAATACGTTTCCAGCTTATAGATGCATCCCAAGGAACCTTAATCTGCCAGAAATTATTGCCCTTTAGCCGATAAGTGTGAATCCATTTGACCCAAAGAGAATCTCTATTTGTAATAATGCTCCAAATATGGTACGCCATTAGAGTTTTGTTCCAAGTTCGAAGGGGACGGATCCCCAACCCACCCTCATTTTTAGGCAAACAAACATCCTTCCAAGCTACTTTTGATCTACCTTGCACCAAACTCGTACCACCCCAAATGAAATTTCTGATTAATCTCTCAATTGCATTCGAAACCGAGACTGGGAGGATAAACACGGAACTCCAATACACTTGCATTGAGGACAGAACTGACAGAGCAAGTTGTAACCGACCTGCATAGGATAGCCAGTTATTTTGCCACTTTTGAATCCTCTGTTTGACTTGCTCAATTAAAGGATAACAATCCGCATGCCAAATCCTAGTAGTGACCAAAGGGACTCCTAGGTATTTAACAGGTATCACCCCCATTTCGAACCTCATAATACTATTAATCAGACGTTTATTTAACTCAGAGACATGACAGAAAAACACACTGCTCTTCTCCTCATTTGGCCACAAACCTGAAGCAGCTCCGAACTCATCTAAAGAGTCTTTTAAAACCTGCACGGACCAGGGGTCTCCATTCGAAAATAAAAATAGGTCGTCCGCAAAACAGAGGTGAGAGATCCTCAACTTGTCACACTTAGGATGATATTTGAAAAAACCATCCTCAGAGATGCGTTTCTTTATCGTGATAGTCAACATTTGCATCACCAAAGTGAATAAATAGGGGGAGAGGGGATCTCCTTGCCGGAGTCCTTTTTCTGCTTTAAAAAAATCATGGGCTTCACCGTTAACTATAATTGAATAACTTGGAGTTGTGACACACTCCTTGACCCATCTCACCAACTGATCCGGGAAACCAAACAAGTGCATAGCCGACAATAAGAAGTCCCAACTTACACTATCATAAGCTTTACGAATATCCACCTTAAACGCACATCTAGGCTTCCCTTGCTGTCTATGATATCCTCTAAATAACTCTTGCGTTAATAAGATATTATCACTAATCCTTCGTTCCGGAATGAAGGCATTTTGGTTATCATCCACAATAAAATTAAGACATCCCTTAATTCTATTGGCTAATAATTTAGACACACATTTATATAGCACATTGCACAAAGCAATAGGACGAAACTCACCAACATTCATGGGCTGCTCAACCTTCGGAATGAGAGCAATAAGAGTTGCATTAATTTCTTTTAGGAGTTTACCTGAAGTAAAGAATTCTGTTACTGCTTTGCAAATATCATCTCCAATAATGGGCCATGCTGCTTTATAAAATTTTGCCGAAAATCCATCCGGCCCCGAGGCTTTGTCATCTCCCATAGAAAACATAGTATCCTTGATTTCGTCAACAGTAGGAATCTGAACCATGTCCTCAAACATAGAGGTTGGAACTTTATTTTCAACAAAATCTTCAAGGTTAACAATTGGAAATGAATCAATTTTAGTGCCCAGGAGTCTCTTGTAAAAAGAAACGAATTGCTGGATCAGCAATTCTCCTTCCACTTCAGTCCCCTGGTCATTCAGAATTGAAGAAATACGGTTTCTGTTCCTCTTACTTAAAAGACTTTTGTGAAAAAACTTGTTGTTTTGGTCCCCCACTTTCAACCAATGAATTTTCGATTTCTGCTTAAGCAATCTTTCTTCTTCAATAGAGGCCTCCCTATAAGCTCTAGACAGATTAATTTCCTGAGATTTTAGAGCCCCATTAAATGGATCACAATCGAGAGCCATTTGAATATTCTGCAAGGAAAGTTGGAGGTCCTTAACCTTAGCACAAAGACTGCCAGTGGACAAAGATTCTTTTCTAAAAATAGGCTTCAACCTCTTTAAATTCCGCACCAGTTTATACATCTGAACTCCCCCCCCATTGGCTCTCCAGGCTTGACGTACCAAGTCCAGAAAATTATGACGGTAAGCTAGGAAATTTTGAAACTTGAACGGAACTCGACGACTAGCAATAACATTCCCACCAAATTCGATGATAGCAGGACTGTGATCACTGGTATGCGGAGCAATGAACTTAGCTTTAGAGTTTCGAAATTTCTGCAAGAAAGCATCATTTACGAGCACTCTATCTAATTTTCTAACTACCCCTACCCCATGAGGACTACCCGACCAAGTAAACCTCATGCCAGAATAGTGGAGGTCCTCAACTTCAATCTTAGTAATACAACCACAGAATTCTGAGATAGCAGGTGAACCCCCACTAACACCTCCTGCTTGATCCTCTTCCGACAACATAGCATTAAAATCCCCCACAATACTCCAGGGGGAATCCCCAACCAACTGCTTAAAAACCTCCAGAGAATGCCATAGAGAACGACGTAAAATGTGACCATTTGTAGCGTACACAAAAGAACAGAAAAAGTGAACTTGCAATCCTTTATGCTTGACAAGACAATGAATCACTTGGTCGGTCTCGAACAAACTCATAACCTCAAAATAATTAGGATCCCATCCCACCACAATCCTACAATTTTTGGAGCAACTCTGCACATTCGAAAACCAATCCCAATTACGAAACAGATTTCTGAATTTAGCACTTACCCTATTCTTAGCTACCCGAGTCTCAATAATTCCACAAATACCAATATTATTCTCTCTAAAAAGCTCCTTCATTTCTTTAACTTTGAAGGGTTGATTAAACCCTCTTACATTCCAGCATGAAAGATTATACATTATAAATAATACTTGATTAGAAACAAACCACCCCACTAACAGGATCTCAAGTTCCTCCAAACAACTGCTGAACTGCAAATGTTTGCTGCTCTGATTCTTCTTCATCATTAAAAAATTTCGATCCTGCACCTTGATTATCCTGAAGACTAGCATCTTCAACCATAAACAGAGATGTGTCTTCTAAGTCAGATTCAACTTCCACTTCTGTATTAAAAGCACACCTCTCCGATTCTATATTTTCATTGACCACGTTAGCATCCCTTTTTGTAAGACCCTTCGAGTTTGACAACTTTGAAAGATAATCATCTGAGCTAATATTGAGCTGGGTAGACTTTCTGAAATTAGCAAGAGGACCAACTTCTCCATGCTTAGAAGTCCTGGAAATCCCCTCTAATTTATTCACTTCCACTCCCATCATTTCTTCATCAACAACTGAGCTTATCTTCTCCAGATTATCGAGAAGGTTTGAAGATGCAAGAAGAGTAAATTTATTATTAAGCAAAACATCTTTGTTTGCAATCTCATACCCCTTTTTGCTTCCAGAAGTCTCCCCCTTAAAATTTCTTTTCCCTGAATTGATACCAGCTCTATCATCACGATACACAAATCCCCCATTTTTCTGATTATGCTTAACAGACCCTCCTTCAGAATTACTACCCGGACGATTACGGTGCACAGATTGCCCCGCCACTCTACCTTTGCCCTTTTTTTGAACACGAATGAAATCATCTTTCTCCAAAAAACTTTTACTATTCTCATTACCAGCCTGAGCTTTCTTCTGCTGAACCTCGAGCATCTGTGGGCAATTATGAATACTATGGCCAGAAATCGAACATGTGGGGCACCAAGACGGTCGCCATGGGTAATCCACTCTCAAGACCACCTCCATTGGTTCCATAAAATCATCATGGGGTATATGAACAAATAATTTTTCTGGTAAGGGCTTATTAGCATCAACCTCTATAAGCAGCTTAGCAAAGCTTAATCTCCCCGAAGCTACACGACACATCTTTTCAGTCATTCCATCCGCCATAAGAATATTTCCCACTCCACTTCCAATTCTGCTTAATCCTTGACAATTCCAATATTGTAATGGAATATTATAGATTTTAACCCAAAGCGGAATCGTTTTTGGGACATTTTTTGATAGCACAATGTGGGGGTACCATCGTTGTAAGATAAGAGGCTTCCCTTCAATTAAACACACATCTTCTTCTAAGATCTCAAGAAGATCTTCTTCACACCCAAATTTAAAAAAGAAAAAGCCATCTTCATTCATAATAACTTCACACAACCCTCTATTTTTCCACCTCCTATTAGCTTGATACTCCATTGTGTGAAAAGCTACCCTCTTTTCAAAAAAATATCCTACAAGACAATTTTTCCATGGTTCTCTTCCTTGAATATCCACACTCAAAGGTGGTTTTATCACCACTTTTCCATCAGAGATTTCAGGCAGATGGTATTCGAAGCACATTCGAGAAGTTTTATTTTTATTATTCAATACATCTGCCCATGGTTTGCTACTCTGTTTATGATTCAAAATTTCCTCATCTACAAATTGAGAATTAATAAAGGAATGAAACTCACCTGATTTACTAGCGGCCTTCAAAGTTTCATCTCCTCCCACCACTCTTTCGGAAGCCTGCAATTCATGATGAGACCCCGTTGACCGTTCCATTATCTCGGTCAAAATTCCGTTATCACCATTGGAGGTCTGCTTAGTTTGAGATCGGGTTTGATACCTTTTTTCATTAACCTCACCCATCACAGATCCATTATTATCTGCTTGGAGTTTCAGAGCTTCTTCCATCAGCCCTTTTCGTTGACTTCCATCCATGGTAACAGAGATTAGAGAGGGTTTTTTCCTCCCTATAGGATTAACTCCCAGTGGGCGAATGCCTTCTTTCAACAGAATTCGAGGATTTTCAACATCAATTTTTTGATTTTTACTAATTGTGTGGTTGTTTGATTTTGGTGGCAACATCTCTGATATAAATTAACAAGAAATACAGAAAAAAGTAAACAAGGTAGGCGTTTTTTTTTTTTTCAAAAATCGCCTTAAGAGGGATGGAGGCTAGAGAGAAAACAATACATCAGAGCTTGCTAGGTTCAGCCAAAATTGGGTACTCTCTAATTAATGATCTCTCATTTGATTATGGTTCCTTTATACTGAAGGCATTAAGTGAAAGAAAGGCAGATAAATGTGGTTATGTTTGCTTTCTTAGATTTTTACAATTAATATTTTCTCACTTATGTCCTCATGCTGTTTTTGAGAATGATACAATTTTGCCGATATGTAAAATCTCAGATAACAATATAAAGAGTCTAATCAATTCTGATAAGGCAAATAAGTTTGTGGGATCTCCATACATTCCTGATGAAGTATGGTCTCTTTTAAGAAAGAAAATGCCTATTCAATATGGCCCAGCAACTGGTGCTATGGAACAGGACCTTACACATCCTATTCCTGACACAAGCACACAACCCAAACACTTACCTAAACAGTTAACCACCTCTGGTGTCTCACAAAAGGCATCAGTTGTAAAATCAAAGAAATCAGCTAGATCTGATGTGTCTAAGAGGCAATCAGGGTCAAAGGATTTCTCCACTCCAACTCATTCTCATATGAAGTCACAAGGGGGTGGACAAAGAGTTGTTGAAACATCTCGTTTGGACAAAGGAACAGGAGTGAAAAGGAAAGTTGTTCAAGGAGCTATTTCTGATTCTGATGATGATACAATGCCTATATCAGTCTTGTTGAAAAAGAAGGAGATTGATGTTGCTGATACAAGGGAAGTGGCTATCTCTGAAAAGCCAAAGAAAAGAAGAAGATTGATCAGAAAAGGCAAATTTGTTGATCATACAGAATTTCTGAATCTTACTAATGATATGGAAGGCAATCCTGATGTTGTTAATCAGGATGGATCATCAGTTCCTGACGCTACTGCTAATCCTGACATCTCTACTCCAAATAATTCACCTGTGAAGACTGTTGAGATTTCTGATTCTCCAGCATCTGCATCTCCAAAGAGAAGAATTATTGAGATGTCCGTTGATAAAGTAAATGCTATTGCTGCTCAGCTGGGTGTTAAACCTTCACCTCTTGAAGTAAAATCTGCTGAAGCAAATGTTTTTCACAGACATAAGAAACAGAGGACTACAGTGTCATCTCTGAAAGGATCCAGCCCACAAGAACCTGAACTTCAAAGGAGTTCAGAAGCTATTGCAGATCCAGTCACACAAGAACCACCTACTCAAAGTGTAGGTGCAGACATTTTTGAAGGAATAGTCCCACAAGAACCATCTTCTCAAAGGGAAGGTGCAGACAAGAATATTCCTGCCCCACAAGAACCATCTTCTCAAACTGAAGATGCTGGCACACTCACATCAGCAGGGGAGTTTCCTGACAATGCTCAAGGAGCTTCTGAAATTGAAATTGAACTTGCTAGAAGTCTGGCAGAAAAAGCTGCTCATGATTTGCATATTGCTGAATGTGACAGAGTGATTGCTGACACTGCATTTGAGGGAAGTACACAAGAACCTTTGACTCAAAGTGTTGAAGAAGCTTCAAAACCTCAGACTACACAAGAACCATCAGTAGCAAATACTGATGCAAGTCATGCTATAGTTGCAGTGGTCAATCCTGATGAAAGTACTACTGATTCACTTATTCCATTGCTTATTGAGCCAATTTCAGCACGGCCAATGGATTCGTTAACTACTTCATCAGGTAACATCTCTTTATCTACTTCATTTACTACTGATAGTATGATTACAGATAGACCTGATAACAGGGATACCTCTATTTGTATGACTTCAGACAACTCTTCTCAGCCACCTCTTATTTCTTCACAATTAATGAGCCAGAACCTTTCTTGTGAGATTGAGAGTGAACATTTAGAGAAAAAGAAGAGTGATGAGAGGCAGTCTCCTGAACTGGCAAAAGGAGAGGTAGAAAAGAGTGAGAAGTTATTAATTTCTAGTGAGGTAGAAGTTGCTATTGAAAGCAACTTAGGTAACATTGTGAGAAGTGATGAGATCACTTTAAAAGAAAAGAGAGATTTAGGACATGTTACTAATCTTCCTGAGGCTGGTGGTGGCTCAGATGATGATGATGATGATGATCATGCTGATCCTGAAACAAGGCAAATGCAGGCGGCTATAAAAGCAAGTCTCCGATCTAATTATGGGTCTTCAAGTAGATACATGCAGTCAATGACTCAAGAAGAATTCAGAGGGGAGTATAGTTCACTTCTTCCTTCTGATACTCGAGCTTCAAGGGGACATGAATGGGATACAGAATGGAATAAACCTACTGCTGAGATGAATTTTCAAACTGCTCTGTTTCATTCTGGTCATATTGCTACGCGGATGCCGACACCTGAACTTAAGGCTCTTCTCAAAACCAATGCTCTTCTAGCAAAGGGATTGAGGAGTGAGATTGATTCAATGAAGGCTGCAACAGAAAAATTTCAAGCGGGTATTCAAACATCTGTTTCCATATCTGCTACTGCTTCTCAAGCACGCCTTCTCGCAGATGATATTAAAGCTCTTGACAGGAGATTGGATTCTAGAATGACTGTCTTGGAATCTAAAGTTGATACTATCGATGAAACCCTCCAGCTTATATTGTCGTTCTTCATTCAGGACGATACTGATGTCAAAAAGGGGGAGAAGATAGTCAAAACAAAATGTTCACCTGATCCAGTTGTACAAAAGGATGATAATTCTGGAAATGATGGTGGTGCTAAGTCACATCATAAAGTTGAAACCTCTGATGCTGCTTTAGTGACAAAGAGAACGAATACTCAAACTAAGCAGTCAACTCATGTTTCTGAATTTGGAAAGAAGACAGTGACATCTGGTCAAACTCTGTCAACCATTCCTGAGGATGATGTTTATGTGGAACAGGATGAAGATGCTGCTAATCTGTTTCATGAACTTGACACTGGGGATGGTCGTGTTCTTAAATTATTTCATAAAGACAAAAGAGTTCAACAGTATCATGCTGAGAAAGCACTTGTCTTATCTACTGAAGAAAATCCAAACATGACTACTGATGAATTCTTAGAAGAACAGAACAGGATCCTTGAAGAGCTTGCAAAACAGAATAAAACTCTTGCTGCAAGAAGAGGAAGAGGCAGAGGAGGAAGATACAGAAATAGGGGAAGATCATCTGCTCAAACTAGTTCAAGGCAAACAAGATCTAGTGGAATCAAACTGAAAGATATTTCTGAAAGTGAAAAGAAGAAAACTCCACTATCTCTTGCATCAACTCCAGACAACAGATTCAATGCTCCTGAAGAAATTGTAGAGGAGATATTACCTTTGAAAAGGAAGAGTAAGGCAGCTGCTCAATCTACTGCATTTAATGAGAAGTCAGTCGTTGTTTCTGATTCTGAAATCTTAAAAGAACTTAAGATTATGATTATTAAGGTTATGGTTGAATTTCACAATGTGGAAGTTTTTGAAGATACATTGAAGTATGAACAAGAAAACTTCAGAAGATTTGAAAGAGAAAGTGAAATCAGTGCTAAAGCCACAAAAGCAGAAAAGATAACAACCAGAGATTATTTAAGAAATGTTCATAGATCAGACAGGAAGTTATGGTATGATAGAGATAGATCTGTTCCTGAACATCAGCAGGATTATCCAACTAATGAGAAGAAGAAGAGTAAGAAGAAGGAGGTGGATAAGGTTGATTATAGGAAACCAGTTGTATTCATATCAGCTGGATTGATAAAAGAATCTTCTTTGATCAATGAATTTCTGATTGTTAAAACAGAGACTACTACTTTTATTGCTGAAAATCCACCAAAATGGGTGAGTATGCAATCTGGCTTGAAAGGATGGGAACCTGGCACAAGAGGAGGAATTGGATATAGTCATGCACTGGTTATTTTCATTGCACAAACTGATCAATATGCTCTAGTTGACAAGATTGGGGATGAGTTAACTGTAGATCATCTTTGGAAACTTGAAGCTGTTGCTATTATTGCTGATTGCCATGCTGGTGCAAAGAAAATAGAGAAGCTGGTGTACTTCATGAAAGATGGAAGTGTGAAGAAAATTCCTATTCATGAATTGTTGTGTAAATCTGCAAAAGAACTGAAATATGTTCTGTATCTTCTCAGAAGTAAAAGAATAAATGTTCGTGAAAGAGAAGTTTATCAAAATTGGTGTGTCATGATTTACTGGAAGATTAGACAGAGATTCATGGATGGAGGAACAAGGTATGATGGCAATTATATTCCTATGTACTTAAATTTAAGAGATAGAGAGGTTGAAATGAAGAAAGGTACAGCTGTTAAAGAAGTGTATCTAGGCATGGAACAACTGTCTCTAAATCCGGATGGAAAGGAAATTGCTTATGTGTTGCTAGGTGACTTAGATCTTCCAAGAAACTCAATTAAGAACATCAGGGCAGCTATTTATCAGATTAATGAGGAAGATGAAGAGCTCAAAAATCTGAAGAAGAAACTGATTCAAATTCTTGAAAGCAAGGAAGAAGAATTGTTATCTGAATTCTTGAGACTGAATCTGTTTTATCAAAGAATTTCTGAAACTGTTCCTGATGATTTTTAGAAGGTATTTTGTTTTGAGTTTTTGACATCTTGAATCAAGGAATTTGTGCTTTGTTTTATAAAGAACAAATTGGGGGAGATTGTTAGATATTGATTCAAGAGATGATCAGGATCTGGGCATTACTGATCAGATACTGATGCTGACGTCATCAGGAATGCATCGTCAGTATTGGACTATCAGGATTAGAAGTTGGTCAGTATTTGATGAAGATTCTCATCAGACCAGAGATCAAGGAAGATTGATATGTCGGTTCCTAATTTGTAGGAAGGCAGCTATCATACAAGATATACATTCAGAGATATATGTAATTGATTTAGAATATCTTGTAATTGATAGTGCAACTGTGTACATTATATAGACACAGTTTAGGTTTTACATTTTGTAATCGCTTACACGAGTTATATTGTAACCTAGCAGCTCTTAAGAACATAAGAATTTCTTAAGAGAGTTTTGTAACAGTTTTATATCAGAGTTAATAAAGCTGTTATTGATTCATACTTGTGTTATTTGTTTTTAGTCGAAAATCTTATACAATTGTATTCAACCCCCTTCTACAATTGTTATTTACTGGGCAACAATTCCCAACATTCTTGAAGAGATAATTGGTTATATAGTATTTAGCATAATGGTTAACGAGAGTGAAATTCTTGCTAGTGGTAGTTCGGTTGCATCTGCTGGGGTCATTGATTGGACCACTTACAGTTTTCCACAACCCGTTGAATTAACTGGCTTTGCCGGGGAAATTCAATGGGGGCGTTGGCTTTTCTCGTTGGCAGAAAAGGATGAAGTTGTGGTTGACTGTAAAGGGTCTATGGCCTGTTGTGGAATATGAGAAGCCGGTTGTGGATCAAGAGAAGGCTGAATCAGTTAAGAGTTATGCGAAGTGGGCTGAGAAGGATGGGGTTGCTAGGGCAGCAATTCTGGCTGCTCTAACCAACACATTGTTTGATGTGTACTCCTCTGATGCCTACACCGCAAAACTCTTATGGGAGAAGCTGGACCAGACACATAATACTGACTCACAAGGTCTGGAAAAGTATTCTGTGGCTAGGTTCCTTGATTTCACGCTGGTGGACAATAAGTCCATGACTGAGCAAGTGCATGAGTTTGAGATGATAGTGCATGCTTTGAAGGAGTCTAGAATGGACCTCCCCGAAAAGTTTAAGGTGATGAGTGTGATTGAAAAGCTCCTAAAGTCTTGGGAAGAGTTCTCTCTCTCCCTGAAAAGACAGAAAGGAGAGATCACCTGGACCAACCTTATGTTGGACATCTCGGTGCAAGAACAACACAAGTCCAAACAGGGACATGTGATGCCAACTGAGCATGGAAGTTCGAAGGTAAACGTAGCAACTGTAGGACAGAAAAGGAAGGCTGTCTCTAAGAAGGGTAATAGTAATAAACCTAAGAATGACAAGGATAAGGCCAAGAAACCAAAGGCAAACAAACCATGTTGGTCTTGTGGGCAGGTTGGGCACTGGAGTAAGGACTACCCTACAAAGAAAGAAAAGAAAGCCGAGGGGGTAGCTCAAGCGAATGCTGTGCTTGGAACCTCAAGTGGGCCTGTAGCGAACATGGTTGTTGGTGAGGCTTTGGCTTCTGAAACCAACGAAGACCGGTATGTTACCTACAACCCTGTACTATTTTCCACTTATCTGTCAAATGAATGGTTGATTGATACTGGAGCTAATGTGCATATTTGTGCTGACATTAGTTTATTTGTATTAATCAACAGAGTTATAGCTTGACAGTGACGATGGGGAACGCAAGTGCTGCTCAAGTACATGGAATAGGAAACGTGGACTTGAAGTTTCCTTCGGGTCGTGTTCTATCCCTGACGAGAGTGCATCATGTTCCTGACATGCGTAGAAATATAATAAGTGGTAGTTGTTTAGTAGCTAATGGCTTTGAAGTCTCTCTCAAATGTAATAAAGTAGTTCTTATTCATACTGGTACTTTATTTGGCAAGGGTTACTTATCAAATGGTTTATTTGTAATAAATGCTGAGCCCGTTTTGGGTGCTTTTAATAAGATTACTCCTTCTGTTAACTATGTTGAATCTTCAGATTTATGGCATGCTAGACTTGGTCACTTAAATTTTGGTGCTCTTAAAAATATGATGAACTTAGAGTTGATTCCAAAACACACTATAGAAAAGAATTCTAAATGTCAAGTATGTGTGTCTGCTAAACAAATAAGGAAACCTTTTCATAATATTGTTAGGGATTCAGACTTGTTAGATTTAGTACACACTGATATTTGTGAATTTGGTGGTGTGTTGACTAAGGACCAATTTAGATACTTCATTACCTTTATAGATGATAGTAGTAGATACTGTTATGTTTATTTACTTAGACATAAGGATGAAGCACTTAGTAAATTCATTATATATAAAACTGAAGTAGAAAAACAAACTAGTAAGGTACTTAAAAGGTTGAGATCTGATAGAGGTGGTGAGTATACGAGTAACGCTTTTAATGAATTTTGTGCAAGCAATGGTATAGTTCATGAAGTTACCCCACCATACACACCTGAGTCTAATGGGGTTGCTGAGCGAAAGAACAGAACATTTAAAGATATGATTAATAGTATGCTTATTAATTCTGGGTTGCCTAAATACATGTGGGGAGAAGCTCTGAATACGGCTTGCCATATTCTGAATAGAGTTCCTCTGAAACACATGGATAAGACACCCTATGAGTTATGGAAGAGCAAGAAGACTAGTCTTAAGTATCTTCGTGTGTGGGGGTGACTTGCTAAGGTACTTGTCCCTGAACACAAGAGAAAGAAACTAGGTTCGAAGACTGTTGACTGTATCTTTCTGGGCTATCTTGAAACCACTACAGCTATGAGATTTTTAGTATTAAAATCTGACATAGATGGTATAGTGGCAAACACGATAGTTGAGTTTCGTGATGCTACATTCTTTGAGGATGTTTACCCTATGAAGACTGGTATGCCTCAAGATACTTCTACTGAAGATCCTACTCACACATCAAGTTCTATTCCTGATCATGTGGAAAAGATGACAAATGTGGGGGCGGAACCTAGTAGTAGCTCTACTCCTAAGGAGGTAGATGAACCATGAAGGACTAAGCGTGCAAAGGTAGTCAAGGATTTTGGAAGTGATTATATCACTTACAATGTCGAGGACGAACCTTTAACTTTCCGACAAGCTATGGATTCTTCAGAGTCTAGGCACTGGAAGGGCGCTGTAAAGAGTGAAATTGATTCTATTGTTTCTAACGGAACATGGGAGTTAGTTGATCTCCCTCCTGGGTGTTCTACTTGTTAGTGTAGGTGCCCTAGAGGCAATACATTGTTTCTCGAATAAACCTTATGTCATTTGATTATTAAATAAATGTATTTATTATGACTCTAATTACTGCGATATTTGTTAGCATAATAAATGTCCTTAGAATAATGATACACATTATATAGTTTAAGTTTACAACTTGAATTTGAGATTATATAATATATCATATTCTTAAAGGTCCCTAGTCGAGTATTATTATACAGGACAATAATAATACATAAATAGACTAGTATGTTTTTGACAGATAACCACATCTCATTGGTTATAAGTATGGAGATACTAAAGTCAATACATAGGTACATGTAGGGTACATGGTACTGGACAGACCCACCGTGAGATTCTTCATGTTAATTAAGTCATAAGAAAGACTCACAGTGATAATGGTGTAATGATCCTTTGACTTGAGATCATTATATTTCTATACGAGGATAATATACTTTGACTACATTAAAAGTTACCTTTGACCGGGTAATGATAAAAGTGGACATCGGGTATATTGTGAATCGTATGAGAAATATGAATGATAGATAAAGGATTTAACCCTCCTATCAGATAGGAGAGATATTATTGGCCTCTTGATTGAGTGAGACTATAAAATGCATGGCCGTGCTCAAATAATGATTTGTTATTAATAGTCTACTCATGGATCAAGTAAACCCGGATTAAATTATGAAGAGGATGACAATAAACATGCCTCGAGTTTAATCTATAATATTTGGTTAAAGGGATTATATTACACGGGAACATTAATCACAAAAGGTTTATCGAATCACGATTTAATTATTATTTAATTGGGTAGCAATGATGTATTACTAGATACCGCTCATTGTTTATAATTTTATTGGAGAATAAAATTATTGCCAAAATAAATAATAACCTACAGGGTCACACACATAGAACATTTTAAAGGAAGAATTAATTTAAATTATGAATTTAAATTAATTAATGATAAGTTGGATTTTATTATATTAATTAAGTGTGACTTAATTAAGATATAATAAAATACAAAGATATATGAGATATGTTTTATGATTTTAATAATTAAGTTTGACTTAATTATTATTTATTTAAATAATAGGATTTGATTCTATTATTTAATAAATCAACTTGGGCTAGGTTTTTGACTTGGGCTTATGAGCTTTACACTATCATATAAATATATGATGATAGCATTGAAGGCGAAAAAAAATTTTGGTACGTGACTATCAGAATAAGCCGCACAAAACCCTAACCCTAAACGTATCTTTCATTAGAGGCTAGTACCTCTCTTCCGGGCAAGATCGTGAGACGTTCTTGAAGGTGTTCGTGTGGATACCGTAGAGGAGGTTTCGAAGAGGAACACTCAGTGATCGTGGGAGGCTTTCATCATCATTATTCTACAATCATAAAGCTTCGATAAGGTAATCGTTCTATCTACCATATTATCGGTAATATTATACATGGATCCGAGGCTTGGTTTCGATATTTAATTTACTGTTTTCGCTGCGTATTGATGATCGAAACCAACAATGGTATCAGAGCTGCTTGTATAATATGATAATCTGGTTATATTTGACGTATACGATCTGTTTTAAGAATGCCCAGTTCTGTGTTTTGTTTTCCCGACGTACTGCATGTATATACGATTTGCATGATACGTTTCATACTGGTTTTGATTCGTTTAATGATCTGTTCTGTGTTAATGAGATTAAAACGTGACTTAAACTTCTGGAAACCAGTCGATTAGCATGTTAGTAGGAGGCATTAGAACAGTTCATGCATGTGTATTACGTAAGTATATATATATACATACGAGTTCATCGAGTTCATGAAAATCTGAAAAAAACATCTTTGTTGGTCGTTCAAGATTGATGTTATATGTTTGTGTTGTTACTGTAAGAGTAATCGTAGGTCTGTAGAAGCAAAATCGTGATCATAATGATGAATACGTTTATACTGGGTCTCCTGAAATCTGCAGAAAATATTCATGTACAGGTGATGCGCATACTGTAGATGCGTATCACCTAGGGTTATAGCCATTCACGCATACGCGGAATGCGTGTCTGGTAGAATTAACAGATAAGGTCTGTCACGCGTACTGTAGATGCGTATCAGCTGTTTTATAAAAAAAAAAAAAAAATATTTCAGCTAGTTTTTGCATGCTAGATTAAATTATAATTGTTAATGTTTAACTTGGAGTATGCAAAATTTTAATTAATTAGTAATTTTGATTACTAGATTAATATTTAATTAAAGTGCGTTAATTTTATTATTTATGATTTGATCATATTTAATTTATGTTGTATAAAATTGTGTTTATACAATATGTGATGCTTTTAATTGCTATGTGAGCATGATGCATGGTTATGGCCCCAAGACCTAGTTTTAAATTTATTTTATTAATTTTAATTTATGGTTTGTAATAATTAAATACGACTTGCATGTCGTTTTTCTTTTTGTAATTATTTTATCTCGAATGCAACTCGAGTTCTTTTGTAAAATGTTTCAAGAGGAGCTTGGAGGCAATCAAGGCAGCTTTGGAAGCGAAGCAAGAGATTTTGTAATAATTAGTTATTACCACCATAGATTGACCTTGATTTTTCCATTAGCTTGGAAAAATTGCATAGGATTGGGCCATAACCATAGCATATTAATTTAGGTGATGCACTTTACATATGATGCATGTGTAGAGTAACAAATGTATGCATGTTTTAATTAGATTAATGATGTATGCATGTATTAGATAAGTCACCCATGCCATGCTTGCCATGCTAAACAAGATAAAATCTGTAACGATTCGAGATTTTAAAATGAACAAACGATCATGAGATTTCCGTGTTTATGAAACACGAAATTAAAAACGAATTTTCAATTATTTAGATATGGGGAGATTTTGTCAAAAACAGGTTTTACCTGTAAGGAAGTTGGGTATTAAGTGAGGCCACTTGTGACTCCTCCAACAACCTGGAAATCAAACTATTGATGAATATTGATTTGAAGTATTTAATTCAAGGAAAAATTGGGAATCTCTTTATGATGGGATCATGATCGTTTTAATTCTAAACCCCTTAATAAAATATTAAGTTTTAATCGGATGCTTTCCAATGAATGAACACTCATCAAATCCTAGATCGATAAGGGGAATGACTGCCAGTGGCAGGGGACTCCTGTCTATCGTGGTGAGATGCGACGAATATAAACGGTTATATTCGGACGTTGTATCATTGGGTCTAACTTAACTGAGTCGTCATAATAAGGTGAAAATAAACGGTTATATTCAATTATTATGAACTTAGAAGCATAGAGTTTGGTTTAAAATCTATTAGATAGATAAGAACAATTGTTGTTCACCAAACTATCCAAGAATTATATATGATATAATTGACAACTGTTGTCTACCTAAATAATCATGTTTTAAGGACTACCAGTGGTTGACTTAGGATATGACGAAATATGGATCTTGGCTCACTAGAAAGATTTATGGGATATTCTTTCCGATTTAATAGTAAGGGCTATTAATTTGATAAAAATAGTGGGAGATATATTATGAATATGTTATAATCACTTGAACATAATTAATATAACAATCTAACTTATCTTATGCATTTTATCATTGTAGAAAACAAATGGCACAAAACACAAACAACACTTTCTCTGTACGATCAGTCATTGAGAAGGACAAGCTGACAGGATCGAACTTCCTTGACTGGTCTAGGAATTTGAGAATTGTTCTCATGCAGGAGAAGAAATCTTATGTGATTGATATTCCTCCACCTGCAGCCCCTGCTAACAATGCCACTGCTGCTCAACAAAATGCTTATCAGAAGCATATTGATGATGCAACTGATGTGGCTTGTCTTATGCTTGCTACTATGGATGCTGAGCTTCAGAAGCAGCATTTTGATATGAATGCTTATACTATGTTTGAACATCTTTCAACGATGTTTCAATCACAGGCTCGTGTGGAAAAGTTCAACACGAGCAAAGCACTCTTTTCGTGCAAGCAGGGCAACGGACCAGTCGGACCACATGTTCTAAAGATGATTGGGTATTGTGACTACCTTTCTCGTTTGGGTTTCCCGCTTCAGCGAGAGGCTCAAGTCGATATAATCTTGCAATCTTTGAATAACGACTATACTCAGTTCATTATGACTTTTAATATGACTGAGCAAGATAAGACTCCTATGGAATTGTTGGCCATGCTGAGGACCACTGAAGCAAATATGGTCAAGGCACCTGAGAAAGCTCCCATATTGATGGTGGGCAAGAAAGGTGCTAAGGGAAAGGGGAAATGGAAGGGCAAGAAAAAGGTTACACCGAAAGATCTTGGTCCTTCTAAGCCCTCTTTCAAAAAGGCTAAAAAGCCGAAGGGAGATGTCGCAAATGCTGACAAAGGTGAATGTCACTATTGCCACAAGCATGGTCACTGGAAGAGAAACTGTCCAGCTTATTTGGAGGATCTAAAGAAAATGAAGGGTGTTCAGATTTCTGGATCAGGTATTTATGTTATAGAAGTCAATCTGTCTATTTCTACATCTTGGGTATTGGATACTGGATGTGCTTCTCACATTTGTATAAATGTGCAGGAACTGCAGAGAAGTAGGACTTTGGCTAAGGGAGAAGTTGACCTACGAGTAGGCTATGGAGCAAGAGTTGCTGCTTTAGCCGTAGGAACTTATTATTTATCTTTGCCCTCTGGGCTTGTTTTAGAACTTGAAGACTGTTTTTACGTGCCTGCGATTCGCAGAAACATTATTTCTGTTTCTTGTTTGGACAAGAAAGGTTTTTCGTTTACAATAAAGAACAATAGTTGCTCTTTTGCTTTAAATGATTTAACCTATGGTGTTGCGCGTTTATTTAATGGTTTATATGTTCTTGATTTAGATAATCCTGTCTGTAACATAGAAAACAAACGACTTAAAGTTAATGACTCAAATCAAACATACCTCTGGCATTGTCGTCTAGGCCATATAAATGAGAAACGCATATCCAAATTACATAAGGATGGATACTTGGATAAGTTTGATTTTGAATCATACGAAAAATGCGAATCTTGTTTGCTTGGTAAAATGACTAAAGCCCCTTTTACTGGTAAGGGTCAAAGGGCCACTGAACGTTTAGAGCTAATACATAGTGATGTATGTGGCCCAATGCGTGTGATGGCTAGAGGAGGCTACTACTACTTCATAACATTTACTGATGACTTCAGTAGATATGGATATGTGTATCTTATGAAAAATAAATCCGATTCTTTTGAAAAATTCAAAGAATACAAGGCTGAAGTAGAGAAGCAAATAGGCGGAGGTGCAAGTATTAAAATCTTACGATCCGATCGTGGGAGTGAATACTTAAGCACCGAATTTAAAGAGTATTTAAAAGAGTGTGGCATTGTATCACAACTCACTCCGCCAGGTACACCTCAATGGAATGGAGTTTCAAAGAGGAGAAATCGTACTCTGTTGGACATGGTACGATCGATGATGAGTCATGCAGATCTTCCAATAAGTTTCTGGGGTTATGCCCTAGAAACAGCGGCTTTCACACTTAACCGTGTTCCAACCAAGAAGGTTCAAAAGACTCCATATGAGATATGGAAGGAGAAACGGTCAAGCATGAACTTTATGAAAGTTTGGGGATGCAAGGCGTTTGTAAAATGTCAAGTATCTGACAAGCTTGGACCTAATTCCGAAGAGTGCAATTTTGTGGGATACCCTAAAGAAACAAAGGCGTATTATTTTTATAGTCCTTCTGATCAGAAAGTGTTCATTGCTCGAGATGCTGTCTTCATGGAAAGAGATTTTGTTTCCAAAAGAGACAGTGGGAGAACTATAGATCTCGATGAAGATCGAGAACCACAAAATAGCATTGAACCTGAGGTGGAACAAGAGCAGAATAATGATAATGCTCAAGAAACACAGGTTGTTCGTAGATCTGGTAGAATTCACCATAAGCCAGAGAGATATGGATTTCTTTTGACTCAATGTGGGGATTTGATGCTCATAGGTGAGGATGAGCCTCTCACATACCAAGATGCTATGAACAGTCCAGACTCTAAGAGATGGCCTGAAGCCATGAAATCCGAGATGGATTCCATGTACGAAAACCAAGTTTGGGATTTGGTTGATCCACCTGAAGGGGTAAAACCCGTAGGGTGCAAGTGGGTTTTCAAGAAGAAAACTGACATGGAAGGAAATGTTCAGACCTATAAAGCAAGACTGGTTGCGAAAGGGTTCAAACAAATTCATGGTATTGACTATGATGAAACTTTCTCACCAGTTGCCATGGTCAAGTCCATACGGATTTTGCTTGCAATTGCAGCATTCCATGATTATGAAATCTGGCAAATGGATGTCAAAACAGCTTTCCTTAATGGGAGCCTTGAAGAGGATGTGTACATGACACAACCTGAAGGTTTTGTCGATCCAAGGAATGTTGGCAAGGTATGTAAATTACGACGATCCATTTATGGATTCTAGCAAGCCTCTAGGAGATGGAATATTCGTTTTGATGAAACAGTCAAGGAGTATGGCTTTATTCAAAACGAGGATGAACCTTGTGTTTACAAGAAGGTTAGTGGGAGCCATGTGGCATTCATAGTACTGTATGTTGATGACATACTAATGGGGAATGACATACCTTCTCAAAAGGTTGTTAAGACTTGGTTAGGGAGCAAATAGATCTATCAGGATAAATACCAGTCTAATCCAGGTGAAGGTCACTGGACGACAGTCAAGAATATTCTAAAGTACCTGAAAATGACTAAAGATTCATTCTTGGTGTATGGAGGAGAGGAGAAACTGGTCGTAAAAGGTTACACCGATGCAAGTTTCAAAACAGATAGGGATGATACTGTATCACAGTCTGGTTTTGTGTTTTGTCTATATGTAAAGTGCATACAAATGATAACATTGCAGACCCACTGACCAAAGGCCTGTCGCAACAGAAGCACGACGGTCACACTAGTTCCATGGGTATTAGATACATGGGTGATTGGCTCTAGTGCAAGTGGGAGATTGTTAGTGTAGGTGCCCTAGAGGCAATACATTGTTTCTCGAATAAACCTTATGTCATTTGATTATTAAATAAATGTATTTATTATGACTCTAATTACTGCGATATTTGTTAGCATAATAAATGTCCTTAGAATAATGATACACATTATATAGTTTAAGTTTACAACTTGAATTTGAGATTATATAATATATCATATTCTTAAAGGTCCCTAGTCGAGTATTATTATACAGGACAATAATAATACATAAATAGACTAGTATGTTTTTGACAGATAACCACATCTCATTGGTTATAAGTATGGAGATACTAAAGTCAATACATAGGTACATGTAGGGTACATGGTACTGGACAGACCCATCGTGAGATTCTTCATGTTAATTAAGTCATAAGAAAGACTCACAGTGATAATGGTGTAATGATCCTTTGACTTGAGATCATTATATTTCTATACGAGGATAATATACTTTGACTACATTAAAAGTTACCTTTGACCGGGTAATGATAAAAGTGGACATCGGGTATATTGTGAATCGTATGAGAAATATGAATGATAGATAAAGGATTTAACCCTCCTATCAGATAGGAGAGATATTATTGGCCTCTTGATTGAGTGAGACTATAAAATGCATGGCCGTGCTCAAATAATGATTTGTTATTAATAGTCTACTCATGGATCAAGTAAACCCGGATTAAATTATGAAGAGGATGACAATAAACATGCCTCGAGTTTAATCTATAATATTTGGTTAAAGGGATTATATTACACGGGAACATTAATCACAAAAGGTTTATCGAATCACGATTTAATTATTATTTAATTGGGTAGCAATGATGTATTACTAGATACCGCTCATTGTTTATAATTTTATTGGAGAATAAAATTATTGCCAAAATAAATAATAACCTACAGGGTCACACACATAGAACATTTTAAAGGAAGAATTAATTTAAATTATGAATTTAAATTAATTAATGATAAGTTGGATTTTATTATATTAATTAAGTGTGACTTAATTAAGATATAATAAAATACAAAGATATATGAGATATGTTTTATGATTTTAATAATTAAGTTTGACTTAATTATTATTTATTTAAATAATAGGATTTGATTCTATTATTTAATAAATCAACTTGGGCTAGGTTTTTGACTTGGGCTTATGAGCTTTACACTATCATATAAATATATGATGATAGCATTGAAGGCGAAAAAAAAATTTTGGTACGTGACTATCAGAATAAGCCGCACAAAACCCTAACCCTAAACCTATGTTTCATTAGAGGCTAGTACCTCTCTTCCGGGCAAGATCGTGAGACGTTCTTGAAGGTGTTCGTGTGGATACCGTAGAGGAGGTTTCGAAGAGGAACACTCAGTGATCGTGGGAGGCTTTCATCATCATTATTCTACAATCATAAAGCTTCGATAAGGTAATCGTTCTATCTACCATATTATCGGTAATATTATACATGGATCCGAGGCTTGGTTTCGATATTTAATTTACTGTTTTCGCTGCGTATTGATGATCGAAACCAACACTACTATCGGGTGCAGATGGATCTTTAAAAGGAAGTTGAACCCTGACGGCTCAATAGATAAGTACAAAGCTAGACTGGTAGCTAAGGGTTTTAAGCAAATGGAGGGTATTGATTACTTTGATACATACTCTCCTGTAGCTAGGATGACAACAATCCGAATGCTTGTAGCATTGGCTTCCGTACATGGTCTTATCATCCATCAAATGGATGTAAAGACAGCTTTTCTTCATGGTGAACTTGAAGAAGAGATTTATATGGATCAGCTTGAGGGATTTGTTGCATCTGGTAACGAAAGGAAAGTATGTAAGTTGATCAAATCCATCTATGGCTTGAAACAAGCTCCTAGGGATTGGCATAAAAAGTTTGATGAAACTATAGTGCCGTTCAGTTATGATATTAATGATAGTGACAAGTGTGTCTACACTAAAGTTAAAGGTAGTGAGTGTGTCATCATGTGCCTATATGTTGATGACATACTATTGTTTGGAACCAATCTTGAGATAATTAACAAGACAAAAGCTTTCTTGAAAAGGCATTTTGAAATGAAGGATATGGGTGAGGCGAGTGTGATTCTTTGTCTCAAGCTGACTCAGTCAGCTGAGGGAATAACTTTATCGCAGTCTCATTATATAGAGAAATCTATACTTGAGAAATATGGTTATTCACAGTGTAGAATCGCTAGTACAGTTATTCACAGTGTAGAATCGCTAGTACACCCTATGATCCTAAAGTTGCCCTTGTTAAGAATACTTCGGGAGTACCTGTGTCTCAGTTAAGGTATTCTCAGATTATAGGGAGTTTGCAGTATCTTGCTAACTGTACTAGACCAGATATTTCATACTCTGTGTCTAAGTTGGCTAGGTATACAAGCTGTCCAAACAGAACTCATTGGGATGCTCTTGATAGAGTACTTAGATATCTGAAAGGCACAATGTACCTTATTTTACACTATAGGAGATTTCCTGGTGTGCTTGAAGGGTACAGTGATGCAAGTTGGATAGCTAAGAAGTCTGGTTCCAATGGAGTGACTGGATACGTGTTCACCTTAGCAGGTGGAGCAATATCCTGGAAGTCGACCAAATAGACTATAGTAACTCGGTCTACTTTTGAGGCTGAGCTGTATGCGCTTGATGCCACGGGGACGGAGGCTGAATGGTTACATGGACTTATGTCCACGATACCTGTAGTAAGCAGACCGCTTCCTGCGTTTGTTATTCATTGTGATAGTAAAAAAACTATCGACAAGATTAGCAGTAAAAAGTATAATGCTAAAACCAAGAGACACATCCAAGTTAGACTAAAGTCTATTAGGGGTTTAGTGTCTGATAGGATTATTGCTGTAGAGTTCATAGGAACTCAGAATAATATAGCTGATCCTTTAACTAAAGGACTGGAACCTGCAGTGGTCCTTAAGTCGAGGTTGGGGATGGGGCTGTCAACCCATCATAGTTCATCATCAGTGGGAACCCAATACATATGAGAGGAGATCCCTTGAAGTGTATTCAATGTGGTAATAACAAGCTGTAAGGATGGATTGGTAGTACCTTTGCTACATAGATAATACTATTGTATTTGAGTCTATCCCCTGAAAACCTAGAAGGTACTGATACTGCTAGATAGCAAGAGTTATTATAACTCTGAATGGGGTCAAGTCTTTTGACGAGATGGTAGCAGTACATCTCTGGAGATGCCCAGCTAAGCGAATGTAATTGTGTGGTCTCAATTAGAGGAAAGGGTTATTCCTTGAAGCATTCGACGAACAGGATCGAGACAAGACCATTAATGTCTCAAAGCCGTAGATTGGCACCATATCCTTTGACTTGTCGTCGTCTATGGAACATGGTTACACCAAACGGATTAAGATTCAAGGTAAAACATTCCATCTGAATCCGGTAATCATTGAAGTAGGGGACTTAGGAGGGTTCAAACCCGGAAGGGTACCGACTCTGAAAAACAAGTCATGGTGAGAAACCTGAAGCATTTCTATATGGATTTGTGGGGGATTGTTAGAAAATGGAGTTTTTGGGGCATAAGTATTTTTATGTTCTTGATGTTAATTCCGGATTTTAACGATTGGAAATTGTTCCTTACTATGAGGACTTAAATTTTCATATATGGGTCTAAGTAATTTTCTTAGTGAAACCCATAGAGAAATGGAGTTGAAGTTAGTAGCTTGAATAAGCTTGAAATGAGAATGTGTATTTGTCCCACATTGAAATGAATAAAGGGGGTTGTTGGCTTTATATAGAATCACACACATGGGTAGTGTACAACTACTAAGGTGTATGATGGTGCATGGTGTTACTGTGTGCTCCACACACACACACGCGCGCGCGCGCGCCGCCGCCGCCCGCCTCGCCACGCCACGACACGTCACGTCACGTCTCGACTCGGGTCGGCTCGGTCGAAGGGCGATTTGGGCGAATGTCTCGGCGTCTCGCATACGCGAGGCGACCTGGGCGAGGGATTTTATTTCTGTGTTTAAATAATATTTTAATTAGAATATATATATATATATATATATATATATATATCGTTTGGGATCAGTACTTGGAATAGATCAGTAACTGGTCAGACATCTAATACTGATGGACCAAGTCCTGATGAAATCCTGAAGGTACTACCAGATCCTGATGCTTGATCAAATACTGATGGACCTCAAGTCCTGACAGTATCAGATCATGATGATCAAATACTGATGGACGGACATCAGTTCCTGATGTTGAATCCTGAACAGAATTTGATAATATATATTCGTATAATTAAAATAAAAACTGATATGTGTGGATAATATATATACGTAACTGTTACGATTTATTTAATATAAATCAGCTGTTACAGCCGTTTTGATTATATTAAATCGACCGTTTCATTTTATTAAATGTATATCGGCAGTTACAATATTAATTGGGTGGCATCAGTTACGTTTGGCCTCTCCTATAAATAGAGAGCTAAGCTACTGATTGTATATACATTGATTATACGTACCACACCATACATTCTCTGTTATTCTTTCTACACACTCTGCTCTCCCTCTATATACAGTTCGTAGGTTTTTTCTGGCGACTGAGGTGTTAGTCGTAGTTGAGTTTTTATGGTTACTGTGACCATCTAAACTCGGAGCTGTTTTATCCTGGAAGAATATTGCCAAGTCTTGACACAGTGTAAGTGGGGGCAATTATCTCTTCAAGAGCAGTCAGGCTTTCTAGCAAATCCTGACGACTCAGCTGTTGGTTTTTCCTACTCGTTTAACATACTGATTTTGCTATGGCTTATGGTATGTTTTCTGCCTTCTCTTTGTTCTATCAGTTACTGACATGCATGTGTTTTACCTTCATGTTTTGTTTCGCTAACTGTATGCTTGTCCTAGACTTGTTAAATACGATATATAACTGCCTCTATGTTGCTGTTTTAGTAAATATTCCCAACAGTTTCAGCCTTCTCAGCTCCTCAAAAGTGTCAGTAACATTGTTCTCTTCACTACATGATAAGTTAGCAACAATAATAATAGGCAAAGTAGATGATTGACCCAAATATACATACCTCAGGTGATCTGGTGGTTCAAGCTCGAGTTTGAAAACTTCTTCAACATGATGATTTTCATTATTAACTACCAAAGACTCATCAAGAGTGGAAATAGACGGATTAGGAACGGAAGTGGGTGGTTCACCAACAGAAGTCTTAACAACAGACTTAGGATCAACATAACTCTCCTCAAGTTAAATCTCATGCTAAGAACAAATAGCATTCGATTCCTCTAACATCTCATCAGAAGTAAAATTCCTATACAACTCATGAAGATCTTTATTACCCTCATACTTTACCAAAACATCTTTCTCAAGAAAAGACTCAATTGCACTATCCTCAAGATTCATCAGCTGGACATGTTCATCTTCAGTACCAGACTTTCCTTGTAAAACATCTTCTAAGAGGTCCAACTTCAACAGCTTACTTTGTCCTTGATCAACCACTTCTAAACTAAAACACTCTTCAGCCTCTGCCGGAATTTGCATAGCCTTGAACACATTAAAACTGACATTTTCATCTAGCGGATCAGCCACCAAGTCAGATTTTCAATTTCGGGCCCTGCAGATTTTTCAACCAGCTGATTCTGAACTTCTTCATCTTCCTTAGCTCCTGATTTTTGATCAGTTGTAACCTTTCCGCTTCTCAAAGTAACTGCCTTCACCTGTTCATGGATAACTTTCCTTCCTGGATTAGCCTCCGTGTCACTAGGAAGCACTCCCTGTGGCCTATTTAGCAAAGCCGTAGCAATCTGACCAATCTGATTTTCCAAGGTCTTAAGCGAGACAGCTTGACTTTTACACATCAACCTCAATTCTTCCAATTCAGATTTTTCAGAATAAGATTGCCCCGCACTTGCATGAGGCTGATGTTGAAATCCCGGAGGTTGAGATTGCCTAGGAGCATATTGCTGATAAAATTGTTGCCCTTGCTGCTGCTGAAAACCGGAAGAATTGTATGGCTGAGCTCCATATTGCTTTCCTTGAAATTGCTGATAAGGCTATTGTGGTTGTTGCATACCACCTTGATTGTTGCTCCAACTGAAATTCGGATGATTTCTGTTGCTCGGATGATAAGTATTCGGGGCTGGCTATTGCTGATTCTGAAATTTGCTCACAAACTGCACTGATTTAGTAGAGATGGCACATTGATTCGTCTCATGTGCGCCTGCACATAGCTCACACACACAAACCACCTGCTGAACTCCATAGTTAGTCAAAGAATCTATTTTCCTATTCATTGCCTCTAGCTGAGCTGCTAAAGCTGTGGCTGCATTAACATCAAGAATTCCTACCACCTTTTGCTGTGGTACTCTCTGAGTTGGATTCTGATATTCATTTGCTGCCATCATCTCGATAAGATCATAGGCCGCCTCATAACTCTTAGCCCATAATGCTCCTCCTGAAGCTGCATTTACCATCTATCTCGACTGCCATCGTAACCCATTGTAAAAATAGTTGATTACCATCCAGTTCGGCATGCCATGATGAGGGCATGATCTAAGCATCTCTGTATAGCGCTCCCAAGCTTCATATAAAGATTCTCCAGACTGCTGTGCAAATTGAGTTAGAGCATTCCTAATAGCTGCTGTTTTAGGCATGAGGAAGAATTTAGTAAGAAACTATTGAGCAAGATCCTCCCACGTAGTAATGGAACCGCCTGGTAGAGAGTGTAACCAGCCCTTAGCTTTATCCCTCAAAGAGAATGGGAAAAGTCTCAATTTGACAGCATCCTCCGACACACCATTGAACTTGAAAGTGTCACAGATCTCAATGAAGTCCCGGATGTGTATGTTAGGATCTTCCGTTGGAGCACCCCCAAACTGAACTAAATTCTGCACCATCTGAATTGTGCTAGGGTTGATCTCAAAAGTATTAGCTACAATGGCTGGCCTAACAATGCTAGATTGAATGTCATTAATCTTTGGTTGAGAATAGTCCTTCAAAGCCTTAGTTGCTGCTGCTGCTCCTACTATTTCTCCCATATCTTTAGCTACTTCACGTTCTTCTTTCAGTTTACGAGTTTGAGAACATGTTCGCATACACTATCAAGTACCTGAAACACCAAGAAACAAACAACTAAGTAAGAAAATCCGAGCTAGTGAACTCTAACGACCACTGATAACAAGCACATAAACTAAAAATTAAAACACCGATGATCCTCGATAGCGATGCCAAAAACTTGTTAACACAAAATCACGCAAGCGTACGTGGTCACAAGTAATATAGAATTAAATTGAGTTCGTTCCCACAGAGATCTGGTTTAGGTTTCAATTCAGTTAATGCACCTATGCAACAATGTATGGTTTTTATTCACTGCTAAGACAATTAAAAAATTGGGTTTTGATTAACTAAAATTAACTAAAAAGCAAATTAACAAACTAAGAATTAATTAACTACGAGAATTTAAATCGAATTACTTATGCGAGAGAAAACATGGGATCCTAACTTCATTAAATACTTCGCTTAGAGTTGATGCCTTTAATCAAAGTATGTGATGGTTATGATATCTGATCAGACAACACAGAACAAGTATACGCTACTTCTCAGTATACGAATACCAAACTAAACATACATCCACAAAAGAGATAGAAGATGTAATAACCCTAACTTTAGTAATGCTACAGTGATCACATGAATAGTAAATTCCGAGGATTTAGAGAAATGGTATATAAGTACTCTATAAGGGAAACAGAAAATGAATAAACAGAAACCATATTAGTGTTGTACATTGGAAATAAGAGACTCGAAATGACGATAGATTCCAGAAATTCCTGAATATGGATTTTGAGGATTTTGATTTCGAATGAGCTTTTATTGGATATTAAGGAGTATGGAAATATTATAAGAATTATATATTGAGGGATTAGTGAATATAGGTTAAACCAAAGGATTATTAAGTTAAGAGAATACCAAGGGAAATTGGATTTGTAAATGATTTCGAAAACCACTGAGATAATGAGGTACACCCGAAACGAACCACAATTAGACGAGTATGGGAACAAGACAACCAAGATTAGTAATATAGCAAGGATACATACCACATTACCATTTACCAAGATTTTAGCATTATACTAAGAAAAGCAAAGCAAAAGAGATTATGAGATCATCAATGTTACATCATCTTCCACTAATTATGGTTAAGGGGCAAAGTAGTCATTTCACCTAAGGATTTATCTAAACTCTTCCATAAACATCTATAATACTCTAGAATTATCAAGAGGGTGAGATAAGAACAAGCAAACACAAAAATCTCTTATTTTCTTCATTATCATCATTTTCGGTCAAAAACGATAGCAGGTTGGTAAATCGAGCATAACTCCTTCGTTTCTCAGCCGAATTTCGTGTTCTTTAGCTTTTTGGAAACGTGGTGAGATGCTCTACAACTCTCATTTAGAAGCCTCCTCCAGAAAACGTAGGTAAGGCCTTCTTTTTTGCGAATCGTCCAGCTGATGAATGGTAAATGAATAGTGAAATCTTAGAATTAACTTTGTTTTCATGGCTTCTTTAGTTGATTCAAGCTATTATAAGGTGGTTTAAGCATAACCCAAGGCTTACTAGGTGTTATTCAAGCTTCAAAGAGGTATAAATACTCTTGCCCTTTCTTATTTATGATGGATATTGTTTGGTCTAGTGAATAAGTGGTGTAAATGTTATGATTATGATGTTATAAGTGTTTGTAAATGATTAAAGTTGATTTTGGAAGGAGTATGTGCTTGTAACCATGTTTGGTAAGATGACCACATGGTGTAGGTGATGGTGTATAAGGTGGATGATTGAATTGGAGGAGTTTGATTTTGGAAAGTACGAAAATATAGCCGTTATAATGTCCGATTTTCGTTAGATTTCCAAACTGCCCTGTTTTTAGCATTTATAAACGGACGGTACCTTACTGTCCAGACCCTCTTGTGACCATGATGAGATGGAACTTGGTTCATAGATCGTTTTGATTGATGAACGGTTTAGGAGAAAAGTCAGTTTTAGTGAAAGACGTTCGAAAGTCGAGAAAACGTAGTTATACCAACTTTGAGACTGTAATTACCCTACTTAGACATTTTTAAAAATTATGAAACTTTGGGATATTGTAGTAAGGTAGTCAAAGCGTTGTTACCAGTTGACCTTGTGGTAAGATTTGAAATCCATATTTTCTGAGAATTTTTACAGTTAAGTGTGGTCGTTAGGGGAAATGGTGAAAACCCCTGAAACTTCGATTGAGGTTATAAATGGTTAAGTTCTCGAACCTTTGGGGTAATAGTGATACGTTAAACATATATTAAAGTGTCGAGGGTAATGTTATACAAGAGTATAGTGAGTAAGAGATGTGGTATTCTAACGACGGTCCTTTTGTGTTTATAGAAACTCCGGAAGAGGGACGAGCCATACCGTCAGGATACCGAAACCGAGGCAAGATCTTTTCTATCCCTATTTGGAAATTATTATCTTCAAAGAAACTCGATTTCATGGAATATATATATATATGTGATGCCATTGTTACTATATTGTTAAAAATTTGTTTTCCTTGATTATTGATATTCAAAGGAGAGGTATATGAGTATAATATGAATGTGGATATGGATATGAGTATGAGATGGATATGGATATACATAGAGATGATTGTGCATGAAGTGAACATGCCTTATGATTAAGGGAATATGAAGGAATGGTATCAGTTGTTATCTAGAGTTATATATAAATGAATGGTATCAGTTGTTATCTAGAGATATATAAAGGAATGGTATCAGTTATTATCTAAGGTTATATGATTGATAATATTATATTCTTCCTAAGTATTGTGATTTAATATTATTGAATGGTATTTAATACTTTTGAGATAAATGGAATACTATACGTATATAAAAGCATATTGATTTTATTGAACACAGAGGAGATGCCTGAGTCATAATCAAAGTATTATGACATATATAATTTTTAAAGGTGATGATAAATGGAATGGAAATAATATATGTGAAGGGAAATGTGAATGGAAATGGAAAATGTGAAATGGTATTTGATGATTTGAAAAAGGGGGATTGCAACAGTAAGCATAAGAGGCTGTGTGGTAGTGGCATAGTCCAGCATCCAATATTTTATATCGGCACGAAGATGCCAAGGGAGGATGTAGCAGGTAGCCTTCCTCCAGGGTTGATTACCAGGTAGGGATCATCCCTTCTACTAGTAGTAAACAGAGAGCGGATACGGTCAGGCGACTGATCATCGTCCTACGTATCTGGCGCCAGCAGATATCCCCAAAACTTGAAAGAAAGAATTGAAAATGGTTTTCAGATTTCTATAACTGAAAACAGAAAAGTGATATGAAATGATGGAATTATTGTTACAAATGAAGAGAAACTGATTTTATATTAATTTATATGATTGTTGCATAAGAAGGAAATGAGAAGATTATAGCGAGAGATTTGCTCAAGTTTTTATATTATCTTGAAAGATTACACTGAAATAGTATATTGATGGTTATAGCATTCAAGAAGAGGAACTGATATTATATGATGTTAAAAGCAAGACTGATGGAATGATACTATATATTTCTTACGTACAAGGATAATTGGAAAGTGTACATACATATTGAATGGAAATAAAATTCTTCCATAATAACTGAAGTTTGCTTTTGTCTATTATATATATATAACGATTTATTTTCCTTTGATGTTAGTAGATAGAAATTATCTTGCTGAGCTATTTTGGGTCATTCTTGCTACTTATCTATATACAGCTAGGAATGCCAATACTTCGCAGAACGCCCCGCAAGAGGGTAGGGGGAAGGCGACCTTCTGAGAGCACGCTAGCATCGATTCCTGAGGTAGCGTAGAGGCAAACGGGTCCTGGTAGCTCTATGTATAATTAAGTGTGTAAACATGTAAGAAACTTTTGGTTGTTGAAATGCTTCATGACGAAGTATTATTCAGCAATGTATTTAAGGATGATTCTGGGTTTGTAATAACTGTTAAATTCTAAACTTTTATTATGGTGAATGTTGTTCTCTGAGTATATGACTGGTGTGTGTGTGTTTATTATTGCGGGGTCAATGGCATAAGTATTAATTGTAAAAAAAAAAAAAAAACTCAAGAGATATTGATATTGAATGGAAATTGGTCCGTGATGGCCCAGAATTATGACCCCGGATTTGGGGCTGTCACAGAAGATGGGTAGACACCAATTATGCTTAGACCCTATATCTCTATAGAATTTGAAAATATAACGATTGAAGCACAAGTTATCCATATTGATCACATAGGGCAGCATAATATATCTCTATTTACGCTATAAATCATGATGTCAAACATACATCAACTTATCCTATGCTAGCATGGCAAGTTCTAAATCTCAAGATCCACTCTCGCTTCACAAGAGATTAAAAAACCACTTAGATGTTAGCTACGCATCCAAGAAGAATAAGCACAACCATACAAGGATATCAAGAATTCATCACACATAAATCTTTAAAGCGAACAAACTACTAAACTACATAGATAAATCCGTTAGAATCCCATGCCAATGATTAGTTCATAATCGAACCGCTCGTCATCATGGGATCTGATGAAACCATGATAATAAACAAAGTCAGAATATTAATAAAACTAGAGTGATAGAGTTAAAAAAACAAATCCCAAAAACATCCAAGAGTATCGCCTAATTAGAGAAAACAAAAGATGAAGTAGATCTAGATCGTCGTTGCTTGTCACGAGCGTTAGAATCCTTCTCCAAGTCTGAATCTCCGTCTATCGGCTCTCTCGCTATGTTATGATGGGTGATAAGTGGATTTTATATATACTTGGAACATTCTAATTCGGCTTAAATTGATTGCTTTGGCCTCAAGTTTGTGGTAGTTTTGATGTGTTTTGTTTAATTGAGCAAGGTTGAAGAAATATCGATTAAAGGTGTAGTTTCCGTCATTTTTGGAGCGTTTTGTGGAGTTGATTGATGATATGGAATGAAGAATGGAGGCTAATGTCAACTCCCTAGAAGTATACAAGTCATTAAGGATGAAAGACGGAAGCTCATGCAAAAGGAACGGGAAGAAAAGGCGAAAAAAGCAAAGAAAAATCAGTTTTCGCAGAACGGGAGCAAGCCGGGCGCACCAGCCTTGTTTCCAGTGCTCCAGCCTTGTTCCAGCAGATTGGCACGGTGCCTCAGGCGCCCAAACGGCGCTCCTGCACTGGTGGCGTGCGGGAGAAAAATCAGCCAGAATTTCTGATTTTGTTTTGGCCATATCTTGAGTTCTAGAAGTCCGTTTGAGGCCCGTAAGCTGTCCACGCGAAGATAACGAGATTTTATATCATTCTAAAGTGGTCCAGAAGTCCAATTACAGCTGTAACGTTCCAGAAAATCTGAAGAAAAGACAGCTCCGAATTTCCCTTTAAATCAGAATCAGTTTAGGAAACGTACTTCTATTATAATTCTGATTTGGTATTTTCTTGTTGGGTAAGATGTCTAGAGCCTATATAAACACATCTAACCCTTGTAAAATTAGATCATCATCATTAGGAGTAGAACCATTACATATCAATTACTTAGATTTATTTGTATATTTTCATACTTTGTTTTTATCATGGTTTCACTTGATCCCATGATGACGAGAGGTTCGATTATGAACTAATCGTTGTCATGGGATTCTAACGGATTTATTTATGGAGCTTTAGTATCTTGATTGCTTTAAAGATCTGTGTGTGATGTATATCTGATATTCTCGTATGGTTATGCTTAATTGATAGATGCGTCATGAACATCTAATTTGTTAATCTCTTGTGAAGTGAAAGTGGATCTTGAGATTTAGAACTTGCCATGCTAGCATAGGTTCATAATTGTTTATCAGTATGATTCGTGGTGTGAGATGAAAATACTTATACTGCCCTGTGTGATCTTTATGGATAACTTGCTCTTCAACCGTTATGTTTTCAAATTTTATAGACATATAGGGTCTAAGCGTAATTGGTGTCTATTCATCTTCTATCTCTTTTGTGGATGTATGTTTAGTTTGTTATACGTATGCTGACAGGTAGCATGTACTTGTTTCGTGTTATCCGATCAGATATCATAACCATTGCATATAGTGATTAAAGGCGTCAGATCTAAGCAAAGTATTTAATGAAGTAAGGATTCCATGATTTTTCTTGCAGAAGTAATTAGATTTCAATTCTTGCTAGTTAGTTAATTTGTAGTTTTGTTAATTTGCTTTTTAGTTAATTTAGATAGTTAAAAACCATATTTGTTATTTGTCTTAGCAGTGCATAATAACCATACACTGTTGCATAGGTGCGTTTACTGAATTAAGACCAAAACCAGATCTCTGTGGGAACGAACTCAACTTATATCTATATTACTTGTGACCACGTACGCTTGCGTGATTTTGTGTTAACAAGTTTTTGGCGCCGCTGCCGGGGATCATCGGTGTTTTATTTTTGGTTTATGTGCTTGTCAATAGTGGTCGTTGGAGTTCACTGACTCGGATTTCTTTTTCTCATCTATTCTTGTAGTTGGTGGGTGTTTCAGGTACTAGTCAGAGAGTGTTGACATTGAAGATGGATTTTCTAACTTACTATGGAGTTCAGCAAGTGGCTAGTGTTTGTGAGCTATGTGCGGGCGCACATGAGACGTATCAGTGCTGGAGCAACCAAGGTGGTATTCAACAGCTTCAGCCATGTGAGCAGTGTTTGGGCGTTCATGATCTCTCACAATATTGTTACTACGAAGGAGTTGATCCATATGTCACTTATGAGGAACAACCATATTTTCAATACCATCCTCAACAGTACCAGCAAGATGTTCCAGATATGTCATATTTCTTTGGTAGTGAAGAGTTTCAACATCAGCAACCTACTCCTACTTTTCAGTCAGATGAGGTTCCTACTAGGGAGGAGATTAGGATGCTTGTGAAGAGTAATGAGGAGTCTCTTAAATCTTTGGAGATTCTAGTTGCTCAAGCTGTGAGAGCCTTGGAACAAGAGAAACAACAATTCATACCAGAAGCAATTCCAGAAAATAACGATGACTTGGAGCAAGGTACTGCATGCATAATTGAAGAAGACAAATTCCAAGAGGAGGAGAGTGTTCACAAGCCATGTGAGGAATTTGATCAAACTATTGAGGTGGATGATTTGGAAAGGGCACTATTTGAGACAGACATTGATGAGCTTCACAAATTTCAAGAATTGGTATGTGCGTATCAAGAGGACACTGATGAGTTACGTAAATTTCAGGAATTGGTATGTGCGTATCAAGAGGACACTGATGAGTTACGCAAATTTCAAGAATTGGTATGTGCGAACCAAGAGGCTGAAGAACATGGGAAAGATGTAGGTCTTCTACTTGTCTCAGAGTATAAAGATGGAGGTAGCGCATTAGAGCCAATGGAGGAAGTTCTCTTTGAGGAACCAAAGTCTTCAGAAACTTACATTTACCCTCCCCCATTACATTCAAGCGAAGCTCGTGAATGTGTGTTGTTCTAAAACTTGACAGATTTTAGGTCAACAGATGAAGGCATTGGAATAGGACATAGTTGTTATACAAATAGGCCAAGCGAGGAGAAGTGGCAAAAAGTGAGTCGTCGTGATGACGATGAACTATCGCGAAGAGATGACCAGGCCAACTATTATCATCCTTAATGGAGGCTTGGAAGTAACGTCAAGCTATTGACGTTAAAGAAGCGCTTCGTGGGAGGCAACCCACGTTTTTCGGTATTTTTATTTAGGTATGTTTTCTACTATCCCTCGTATTTACTTCCATTCAATGAGGACATTGAATATTTTAAGTTTGGGGGTGGTTTGAGGGATTAGTAGTTGTTGTTGTATTATGTGTTCATATAGGATTTTATGTTTTGCATATTAGTAGTAGTAAATTATGCATTTATGTTCGTGCTATCTACGTTTGTTTCATATAGGACATTCTGTTTTTATTTTCGTATATCATGTGAGTTCATAATAGTTTGCATTTGCACCCATGCTTGATAGGAATTTTGTGTTGTTGACGCTTTTGATTGAGAAGTGATATGCTTTGTTCTTGTGCACACACATACACTAGTAAGTTGAAGCTAATAGACTTATTGAATGTTGTAAGTGATTAGAATGACATGAATATGTGCAAGATGATTTAGTTTACATGCTTTGAATACAAGTAGGTGCGTTAGAGAGATTTTTGCTTGGGATTGAGTATGTTTTTTCACCAAGTGAGTTTTTGAGCCTTATTGCATATTGCATATTTATTTGCAATTTATTCGTTTGCTTGAGTGTCCACGGATTGTTTGCATTGCTAGCAGTTGTTTGAGGTCTTTCTTGAAACGCATGACATTATTTGATGATTAAAATGATAAAGGCATTAGGAATAACCGCATATTTTCCCATATTACTACACCATATTTACATGATCAATTAGTTAACCCGTTGAGCTTAATCCTATTTTTTCGGTGACATACCACATTACTTGCCTAGACCTTTTTCTTGTATTGGCCTTACATTAATTTGAACCCACATTGTCAAAGGCTAGTAGAGTGCTTAAGGGAGTAATAAGGTGTGCAAGGAGGGGTTAATTTTTGGTCTTACTTTTGGGGGAAATATTGAAAATTGGGTTTGTTTACTTGATAGTCGGCATATGTAATAAATTTATGGGATCATTGTTATTGTTTATATTATTGTTTTATCTAGATCTCGAGAAAAAAAAAAGAAAAGAAAAAGAAGAAAAAAAAAAAAAAGAAGAAAAAAAAAATAAAAAAAAATATTATGAGAGCATGTTTGTGTTTGTTGTGATCCTATTTCAGTCGACTAGTCGAGTGTTTGTGTTAGTAAAAATTATTGTGGTGGGAAAATAGGGTGTTGTGTATGATTTATTATGGTACTTACTAGCTTTTGACACTTCACCTCTTTTGGCTTATTTGACATACCTTGTCCCTAGCCCCGTTACAACCCAATTAAAGACCTTTTGATTATCGTCATTGATGTATGTTGTGTTAAGAGTTAGATTGATACCAAATGTCAAGCATGTTTATGATTTTGTTGGAATTGAGTGATACACTTACCCTTGTTCTTGAGTGAATATTCTTTGTGAGTGGATTGTGAGTGTTTGCTTGTTCTTGCGTATGAGATCCCGAGTGTTGTCTCAAAGATGTACTCTTGTAGGCTTAGCATGGTTACTAACTTATTCTTACACTTGACATGGACTTGTGAGAACTTATGCATGTTCATTGAGTAGACTATGTGAATACTTGCACTTTCGACACCAAGACATTGCGTATTTACTTTGATTCTTAAGTTGATATGGCATGAGAGGATTTGAAGGTATAGTAGGATATTAGTACTAGATTAATTGCATTTTCATTTAGTTGCATTCATGCATTGCATTATTTTTACATTGTTAGTTAGATGGATTTTGTGGGTACATTCACTATAGGCCCTCACGAGACCTTACTCGTCCACTAGGGCTGCCTAGGGGTTTAAAGGGCTTGTTGCATATGCCAAATGCAACCGTGATCACCTACAGAAGTGGTACTAGTTAGTTATTTGTAATTGTTTATGCTTGAGGACAAGCATCGGTTTAAGTTTGGGGGTGTGATAAGTGGATTTTATATCTACTTGGAACATTCTAATTCGGCTTAAGTTGATTGCTTTGACCTCAAGTTTATGGTAGTTTTGATGTGTTTTGTTTAATTGTGCAGGGTTGGAGAAATATCGATTAAAGGTGTAGTTTCCGTCATTTTTGGAGCGTTTTGTGGAGTTGATTGATGATATGGAATGAAGAATGGAGGCTAATGTCAACTCCCTAGAAGTATACAAGTCATTAAGGATGAAAGACGGAAGCTCATGCAAAAGGAACGGGAAGAAAAGGCGAAAAAAGCAAAGAAAAATCAGTTTTCGCAGAACGGGAGCAAGCCGAGCGCACCAGCCTTGTTTCCAGCGCTCCAGCCTTGTTCCAGCAGATTGGCACGGCGCCTCAGGCGCCCAAACGGCGCTCCTGCGCTGATGGCGTGCGGGAGAAAAATCAGCCAGAATTTCTGATTTTGTTTTGGCCATATCTTGAGTTCTAGAAGTCCGTTTGAGGCCCGTAAGCTGTCCACGCGAAGATAACGAGATTTTCTATCATTCTAAAGTGGTCCAGAAGTCCAATTACAGCTGGAACGTTCCAGAAAATCTGAAGAAAAGACAGCTGTGAATTTCCCTTTAAATCAGAATCAGTTTAGGAAACGTACTTCTATTATAATTCTGATTTGGTATTTTCTTGTTGGGCAAGATGTCTAGAGCCTATATAAACACATCCAACCCTTGTAAAATTAGATCATCATCATTAGGAGTAGAACCATTACATATCAATTACTTAGATTTATTTGTATATTTTCATACTTTGTTTTTATCATGGTTTCACTTGATCCCATGATGACGAGAGGTTCGATTATGAACTAATCGTTGTCATAGGATTCTAACGGATTTATTTATGGAGCTTTAGTATCTTGATTGATTTAAAGATCTGTGTGTGATGTATATCTGATATTCTCGTATGGTTATGCTTAATTGATAGATGCATCATGAACATCTAATTTGTTAATCTCTTGTGAAGTGAAAGTGGATCTTGAGATTTGGAACTTGCCATGCTAGCATAGGTTCATAATTGTTTATCAGTATGATTCGTGGTGTGAGATGAAAATACTTATACTGCCCTGTGTGATCTTTATGGATAACTTGCTCTTCAACCGTTATGTTTTCAAATTTTATAGACATATAGTGTCTAAGCATAATTGGTGTCTATTCATCTTCTATCTCTTTTGTGGATGTATGTTTAGTTTGGTATACGTATGCTGACAGGTAGCGTGTACTTGTTTCGTGTTATCCGATCAGATATCATAACCATTGCATATAGTGATTAAAGGCGTCAGATCTAAGCAAAATATTTAATGAAGTTAGGATTCCATGGTTTTTCTTGCAGAAGTAATTAGATTTCAATTCTTGCTAGTTAGTTAATTTGTAGTTTTGTTAATTTGCTTTTTAGTTAATTTAGATAGTTAAAAACCATATTTGTTATTTGTCTTAGCAGTGCATAATAACCATACACTGTTGCATAGGTGCGTTTACTGAATTAAAACCATAACCAGATCTCTGTGGGAACGAACTCAACTTATATCTATATTACTTGTGACCACGTACGCTTGCGTGATTTTGTGTTAACAATGGGTGGTGTTGGTCATGTTTCAAGATGTTATGATGTGTTTATATAAGCCCTTGAAGTCTTCCCCAACAAGAAAAGTCCAAAACTACCAAACAGATTCAAAACAGGAAAGAATTTCAGGCTTTCTAGAACAATTCTCGGAATGGACAGAATGCCCTCCAGGCCGCGGCCTAGAGTACGGGCGCCGCGGCCTAGCACCAAATCTGCCCGCATTTATTTTCTTTGCTATTTCCTTCGTTTCCTTCCGTTCTTTTTGCCAAGGCTTCCATACTTCAATTGCTTGACTCCAAATCTCCCAAGGATTGTATGGAAGACCTCATTCTTCATTAAAAACTCAAAATCCACACCGACATCAACTCAATTCTCCCACCATATCCAATGATTTATAACCTTGCACAACTACACGAAACACATCAAAAATACAACAAACTTGAGGCCAAGTTAATCAATTTAAGCCGATATGGGATGCTGCAAGTGGATATTAAATCCACTTATCAGTGATGCATAAGCCTAAGACATCAGGAAGACTTCTAAAGTGGATTGTGGAGCTAGGTCAGTTCGACATCGAGTACAAGCCCCGAGGTGCTTTGAAAGGACAAGCCTTAGCAAATTTTATCTTGGAATTTCCTCCCCAATCTGAGGGAGATGCCTGAGCTATCATAGCGATCCTAGAGAAGGTCGAGCCCGAGGCCAGCCAACAGAATTTGGCCTCGTGGTGGGAACTTTATGTAGATGGGGCATCCATAAGGAAGGAGCCGGAGTCGATCTGGTTACCCCTGAGGGTCACAAGATAAGGAGTGCAGTCCACTTCGCATTCGAGGCATCTAATAATACAGCTAAGTAAGCTCGCGATTGAAATGAAGGTGGAGAACCTCAATGCAAACAGTGATTCCATGCTGGTAATAGGTCACATTGGATGGATGGCAGGCTAGGGGGCCTCAAATTGAGCTCTATCTATGATGTGTTCAGAGACTTATGAAATCATTCAAGCAAGTAAAGGTGGAATTTATCAGAAAGGCAAAAAATCAAGGAGCAGATGCCCTCGCAATGTTGGGGTCGCGTCGTGAGGCTACCCTACTTAGAGTAATTCTGTTGGAAGTTCAGATTAAACCTATTGCTCCTGAAGAGTTTGTCACGGAAGTAGCGAACCAGGGGCGAACATGGATGACCCCTATATGGGAATATGTGAAGAATAGGGCCCTACCCCAAGATAGGAAAGAAGCGAGGAAGATTAAATACCAGGCGGCTCGTTATGTAATTTATGATGAAGTTCTGTATCGAAGGGGGTTTAACACCCCACTCTATAGGTGTGTGGATGGTGAAGAGTGCAACTACATTCTAAGGGAGTTCCACGAAGGCATATGTGGCAATCACTCGGGGGGTAGTTCTCTAGCCCAAAAAATTCTTCGCCAAGGGTATTTCTGGCCTACATTGAAAAAGGATGCTTTTGAGTTCGCTAGGAGGTGTGACAAATGTAAGAGAAATGCCAACTTCAGTAATGCTCCAGTTGCACACCTCACTTCGCTTATGACCCATGGCCCTTTGCCATGTGGGGTATTGACCTTATTGGAGAACTCCCCAAAACCAAATGAGGGGTCAAGTATGCAGTTGTGGCCATGGATTATTTCACCAAGTGGGCCGAGGCCGAGGCTCTTGCTACTATCATAGCCAAAAAATTGAAGAACTTTGTGTGAAGGGCCATTATGTGTCGTTTAGAGATCCCATATCAGCTCATATCAGATAATGGGAAGCAATTTGACAGCAAGGATATGAAGGAATTTTATGAGAACTTGGGGATCAAGAAAGGCTTCTCTACTGTGAGCCATCCTTAGACAAACGGCCAAACTGAGGCCATCAACTAAATCATTAAACATACTTTGAAAATGAAGCTGGAAGAGAGCAAGGGTAATTGGCCTGATGAGCTACCAAGGGTTCTATGGTCATACAACACGACCCCAAGGACTACCACAGGGGAAACCCCATTCTCTTTAACTTATGGATGCGAGGCTATGGTTCAAGTTGAAGTAGGTTCGGGCTCGTTCAAAAGAGAGCATTATGACCCCGAGGCAAACGAGGTCAATCACAAGCTTTATCTAGATATGATTGAGGAGTCTAGAAGCGAGGCCCAGTTAAGGCTCGCAGCGTATCAAAGGAGGACCGCAAGGTACTATAATGAGAAGGTTCGAGTGCGACCCTTACATGTGGGTGACCTAGTGCTTAGAAGAGTTATGCCTAACACTAAGGTTCCTGGTCATGGAGTTTTTGGAGCTAACTGGGAAGGTCCCTACAAAATCTATGCAGTTCTTTGGGAAGGGACATACTATCTTGCAGACATGGATGATAAGGTCATACCGCGAGCCTGGAATGCCAAACACTTGAGGAAATACTATCAGTAGAGGCCTCGCCCCTGGTAGTCTCTATCGATTACTACTTAGCATGAATAAATTCATTCAAAGTACTAGGGGATAGTGATCAAATAGACACCTCTTCTTTATGATGTAATGACAACTAGGCCTCATTCCTAGTATTTATATATGAGTTCTCTATTCAAAATTGTGCAATTTTACTTGTTTGTTAGCATTTTAAATTTTTCAAGACTAGGCTAGTACAGTGTATGCGAGGCTGAACGCCCTCAGGTCAAAGACGATGCGAGCGTAGCACTTACTACGACCTGAGGGAGCGTCCCCAAAGTCTAATTAGTATGAAGCATATCTACTTAAAAGAAAAAATTCAAAATTGAAGAAACTCGAGGTCTATCCTTAGTCCCGGGGCCGTGTCAGCGACCTCGCAAGAAAGGCATCGCATACCACGATCCCAAAGAGAGGGACCACACCTTAGAAGCTATAAGCAAAGTTAAATTACAAAGGTCAAGAAAGGCAAGCTACAAATTAAACTATAAAGGAAGTTTCGCATCTGCGAGGCTGATCTACTTATCAATATTTCAACACAAAGAAGGATTAAAGCAACAATAACTACAAAAACGACCTCGCATATATGAAGTCAAGTTACTTAAGACGTGCAGAAGAAAGAAAGGCAGACATAAGAGATCTCATAAAGAAATGAAGACAAAAAATTCATAAAATATTACAACAGATATCAAATTTTGCGAGCTCGACGGACGCTTCGTCTGCCATGAGTTCAGAGGAATCTCCCTAGTATATTCCTCGTTTGACCACACATGGTCTATGTATAGCTTGAACGAGCTATTACTTGTGCTCGAGGTCGCCTTCTCACTAATTAGAACGTTGAGAACTGGTGAGGGTGTCCTTGAGCTATCGTTGTTCGACATCTAAAAAGATTGTGAAAAATAAGTGTATGCACTTACAGAAAGTCAAAAGATATCCAGAAAGAAAAGATGTTAACTCGAATAACTTGTAGAAGGGGGGGTTGAATACAAGTTATATAATCGTGTCTGATTTTTGCTTGATTATATGAACAAGAATAAACGAATGAATCAAACTCTGTTTGTATTAATAAGATCAAATACAAACTCTACCAAAGGTGTACAATACCTTTAGCAGCTGCTGACAAAATAAAACTCTCTCTCTCTCTCTGTTTGTTTCGAACTCTCGAATACAAACCTTATACAGAGCTACGCACACGAACTCACAACACACTTGTTCGACTACGACACTTTTTTACAATGATATAGAGAGAGTATTTATAATGCTACCTATCAACTAATAACAGAAAGATATAATCTATACATGACAATGTTCTGCCTTCTAGTCGATAGTTTCCATCAATAGAAAACTCTTTCCTTCATAATATCTTCTTGCTTGTTCTTCAAACAACGATCCTGTTTTATAGCACTTGCCAGTTTCTGTAGCATCCATAATGACATCATCTGTAACAAGACTGATATCAGGATTTCATCTTGCATCAGTATCTGATCATCATCAGTATCAGACCGTCATCAGGATTTGCTCTTTGTTCCTGACATGTAGTCTCCGATACACTGTTCATTCCTGACTAAACTGTACAGATAACTGTCTTACACATAAATCCTATATATAGTGCTAAATCCTTTATAAGATCAGGATTACAAGAAGTATAATGTGTAAATTCTATTCTTAACATCACAACTTATGAATTATTCCTAACAATCTCCCCCTATTTATGCTTTAAAATCTGAAGCATAAATCTAAGTTGTGGATGTCAAAATATATAACAATACAACCAGAATAGAATTTATGAATGTAGAATTATGAAGTTAAGTACCTCCTTCCCAGATGTAGACGATTATCTAGTACTTAGAAGAAAGAATTTTAACTATTAATGATGCTCTTCCTTTACCACTTCATAGCTGAGATTCACCACTGTCACTCCTAGTTCTTCTTTTTACTTCCCTTCGTCTGCTCTTTATCTCCCCCAGTCTGGTGGTGTTGTTGTTGTCTTTGAATTGTCTTTATCTCCCCCTTTTTGACATCATCAACATTAATTCCAAGAGATTCAGAAACAGAACAAATGATATTCATCGGAACTGCTTGATTTTCCATAATTGTGACTTGGTTATCTTCAAGTGATTGAAGTCTTGTTTGCATTGCAATTTGAGAATTCTGAATATCTTTCAAAACATCAGAATGAACTTCAATGTTGAAAGTGCTTCTAGTATCTTCAGAATCAGAATCAGAAAGAACTGTATCTTCAAGTCTTGTAGAAGAAGTTGCTTGAGGTGTATGATATTCAAGTAATAAAACCTGATTAGAAGTATCAACATCTTCATCTTTTTGATCTGGATCTGAAACATTATCATCATCTCCTTCACCAGTATTCTGTGTACTAACATCTTCAAATCCTGACTCCTCCTTATAGTGATCAGAGACTGTAGATGTCTCATTTCTAGTTGATATTGGAAGTACATACAAAGGAACACTAGGATCATTAGGAACTTCATCTGGTACATATGTATCAAGAGATTGCTTTATCCTGGCACCTCTTCTGTTAATGATTCCTGCAAGCCTTTCCTTTTGCTTCTGAGCTTTAACTTCTGGCTTTGCATTGTGATGTGCTAGGTCATTCTTCTGATACATTTTGATGAATGAATAAGTACCAGCATCCATACCCAAATTTTCAGACCAAGATTCAGGAAAAACCTGATCCCAGAAATCAAATGATGGTTTCCTAATTTTCTCTCCCTCACTATGGAGTTGATCATCCATACCCTCATTCTCACTTTGACTTACTAAAGTCAACACTCTTTCTACCTCACCTTTTGCCTGGTCAGGAGTCAGCCTCTCAGTTTGTGGATCTAAGTCCATCTTTTCAAGTGTATCACTCAAATTTGGATAAGTGCTCTCATGACCTACAGAAAAATAGAGTTTAAAAGAAGTTTTTATACCTGAACTCACATGGAGAGAGGGTTCCTCATATGACAAGGGGCTTGAGGTTTTCTCCAATGAGTGAGCTGCTATAATCTCTGAACCCTTACAATCATCTTCTTTCCTTCCAGAGACTACAGGCTCCAGTATACCACTTTCAGGTTCTTTACTAGACTCTGATGTCTTCAGTAATACTTCATTAGACACCATAGTTAGTACATCACCGTCTTTAAGTGTTGTTTGCTGAGACTCACCCTCAAAGTGGATAGACTCTGATTGAACAAAATTTGTTTGATCTTCAAGAAAGCCAGTCAAAGTTATTCCTTCCATATCATAGGGTTTCTCACTTGTAATTTCAGTCATCACAGAAGACCTTTCAACATCAGCTATCACAACTCCTGAGTCATCCAACCTCTGACTAGATGGTTCTTGTGTTGCAGTGACTGTGATCTGATCTTTCCTACTATTCACCACTGGTGCAATAGTATCTTCTGTTGACTGCTTCCCTCTATATACTTCCTCCAGTTGTTCACCTTGAACTGAGGCATCTTCAATAATGACATCTTTGTCAAATAAATATGCATGAAGTAATTGAAGTGCAACATGCTTCGAGAGTCCAAATTTCTTGACTAATTGTCTTCTGACAGATACATAGAAATACATCTTCATTAAGTCAAGTCTTTGATGTAAAAGTCCATATTCATCTGGAAATAAAAGTTTTGGTACTCTTTCAACCAAAAAATCTAGAACAGGCCTTGACAACTTCATTTTGAGAGAAATTATTCCCATAGCCATTCTGTATGACAATGTAGTTTCCCATGAAGAATCAATATCCAGATCTCTCTTGTCAAATACTGACATAGATGTAGCTTGATGTGTAGAAACCTGCATAATGTTAGTTGGACTAGACTCTATGTGTGTAGGTGACAATTGAATCTTTCTCCTTGTTCTCCTAGTATAGTGAGCAAAAGATTTATCCTGAGAAGACTCAAGAGGTGTAGACACAGAAGTGATCTTGGGATGAGATCCTTTTTCAATAGACACAGTCTTTTGAGAGACAGTATCCAGTAACTGTTTTCCCTTTTTAAGAACTACAGCCTTTTGGGAGACTGCAGCCTGGTTGTGGCTAGGTTTTTCATCTCTTTGTGCTAACAGAGAAAGTTGAATTGCAACCTTCAATTCTGCTCTCTCAGCAAGAGTTAAATCA
Source organism: Kitagawia praeruptora (assembly GCA_037693485.1). Classification (NCBI taxonomy): domain Eukaryota; kingdom Viridiplantae; phylum Streptophyta; class Magnoliopsida; order Apiales; family Apiaceae; genus Kitagawia; species Kitagawia praeruptora. The sequence goes on along the minus strand of CM075351.1, from coordinate 134,444,108 downwards.
TCATCATCTTCACTAGAATTACTACTACTAGACATAACAAATCTTCTCTTCCTTACAACTGATGTCTTTTGAGAAACACCAGAGGTTGGTTTCTTTGAAACAATAGGCTGTGGATCAAAATTTGGTTCTTGAATTGTTTCAGAGACTATAGTGTTTTGGGCTACTTGGGTAGACACAGGTGGGTTCTCCTCTAAATGAGATTCCTGAGCCATTTCACCACAAAAGAAAGAAGAATTGTAGAGAGTAGGAAGATGAGTTTTAAGAATTACCTGAAAATGATGTGGATAATGAATTGCAGGTATTTCATCTAGATTCTTTTCATTGTCCTTCTTTATAATGTCAGAGAAAATTCTCTTTTGCTGTTCATAAGAAGAAACACAATATTCTCTACCAAATCCAGCTTCAACATCGGGAATAAAATGGTTAATAAACAATTGCATAAATCTATGATAATAAACCATTTTCCTATTTTAATCTCTAAACCCAAGTTTAATACTCATCTGACTTAAGATAATGTGACCAATGTTAATTACTCTGTCATAAAGCAAACTATAAGCAATATGTGATGTAACAGAAGTAATTTGTTGAAAAGAACTACATTGACCAGTAAAACATTTAGCAATTTGATCAAAGAAGAAAGACCATTACTTTCTAAGAAAAGACCTATTCAACTGGCTCATGTTGTCTAGAGGTCCACTATAACCTAATTCAGACAATATAGTCCTTACATTATCATCAGATGGTTCACTTACATAATTATCAGTAACAGGTAAGCGAAGTACTGAATTAACAACAGATTCAGTAATGTCAAATAAATCTTGTCCTAAATGTAGAACAATCTTACCTGATTGACTCTAAGTAGAATCAATTACCTCAGCATTCTCCCAAGCTTGTGTAATAGCTGCTTGATTAATTTGTGGAGATGCTGTAAATGCAAAACTTAATGGTCCATACGCCAGAAAGTCCATGATTGAATGAAAATCAGATGACACTCCTTCCTTGTTGGTGATAGCTGCTACATGATTTTTTGTCATAAAATCGAAGTCACCAAACTTGAAGGCTACTGATTTAGGTAATCTTCTTTGAGCTGCCATTTTTGATCTGAAAAGAACTTGAAAAATTCTTGAAATGGATTAGTGATTTTGAAAAACTCAAGAGTGTTTTTGCTTTAGAGAATGTAAAATTAGAGAAAGCAATTACACGATTAGAGTTTCAAAACAAATATATTTCACAAATCTTTCAGACCACTATCCCACATTGACACGTAGATTGACAGGTGTCAGTCCCTGAAAAGTAAGGTTATCCACGATTTTTGGAAAATAAAATCCAAAATTGATTTTCATGAAATAAATCAGGGTATAAATAATCAATACTGATCAGCTTCCTTTTCCTGTTGACCTCTCATCAAAATAATCACAAAATACAATGTGATTTAAAAATATAATAATTCTCAAATCCTGATGGTCACACATGAAATCCTGATCAATATCATCCTGATTCCAGAGACTTAGTATGGAGTTTTCACGTAGTATTTTTCTTTTACCTGAAAAAGAAATAAACAATTAATCTGAACAAAAATCAATTGGTTAGATATATTCAACATTTCTTGAAAACAAGAAATACAGTCATACGCAATAATTAGCATCTGACTTCATTAAAACTACCAAGTGACTGTTCAGCTTCTCACATCTTTCTTTAAAAGAAACAGACACCTTACACCTTTCTCCATAAACCTTTCAATTTCTTTTCTTCTCAACAATGCTTCTCAAACCAAAATTCCATTCAAACCCATTCTTTAGATTTTTCACAGTCGATGAACATACTGTTCTTGATCATCTCTTTAAAAAGACGACTCTTCTCATCGAACTAATCATGGATGGATTGGTTTCTGATAATATCCAGAGGTTTCTCCTAGAACATCCATCTGTTGGATACAATCTTCCCCTAACCTCCTCAAAACTTGAGGATGAAGAATTTGGCCGAGAGTCTGAGGTTGATCTTGATAGGGATGCTATACATTTAAGTTAGCTGCTCTCATTCAAGTCGCCCAGACAAGGAATCCTCAAACCCCTGATGGATTTCTTGAGATGCTCCTTGTCCTGTACCTCAGAATTCGTATCAATAGACAAGTATAGAATTATCAGTAGAAATTAGACAAAAAGATGTTGTATTTTATTTCCATATATGTAATGCTTTCAATTAATGAAAATACAATTTCTTATTATCTACTTGTCTTTTGATTATTGAATGATGTATAAATTATCAGTATGCAAATATTAAAACTTGCTGGCATAGACTTAACACATCACAGAATTAGATTACTACACAAAGTAAACGTCAGGATCTGAAACAATTTTCACAATCCTGATACTGACACAATACTGATGACGTCAGCATCCTGATACAAAACTAATCCTGATGATTATTAACAAGTCTATCATTACTGAAATTTATCAAGGAAAAGTGTTATAGCTAAAGCATTTAACAATCAAATATAGATCCTGACAAGAATATCAAGTCTATAAGCTAAAAACAACATACCTTGCTAATATTGCAGATGTTAAGGATCTAAAATTTTAACATTCCTAACTCACTTACTAATCTACTGAATGTAGTCTCATCAAGTGGTTTAGTTAGAATATCTGCAAGTTGTTTGTCAGTAGGAACAAAATGAAGTTCCACAGTACCATTCTCAATATGTTCTCTAATAAAATGATACCTGACATCAATGTGCTTAGTCCTTGAATGTTGAACTGGATTTTCTACAATTTTAATAGCACTAGTATTATCACAAAACATAGGAATATTACTAAGTGTCATACCATAATCCATCAACTGATTTCTTATCCAAAGGAGCTGTGCACAACAACTGCCTGCTGCTATGTACTCAGCTTCTGCAGTTGAGGTTGAAACAGATTGTTGCTTCTTGCTTGCCCAAGAAATCAATCTATTTCCCAAGAATTGACATGTACCTGTAGTGCTTTTTCTGTCTATTTTACACCCTGCATAATCAGAGTCTGAATAGCCAATTAGAAAGAAATCAGATTCTCTAGGATACCACAAACCAAGATTTGGAGTTCCTTTGAGATATCTAAAAATTCTCTTCACAGCAATTAAATGAGATTCCTTAGGATCACTTTGGAATCTAGCACCTAAACAGGTAGAAAACATTATATCTGGCCTACTTGCAGTTAGATATAACAATGAGCCTATCATGCCTCTATAACTAGTATTATCCACACTCTTCCCCTTAGGATCAGAGTCTAGTTTAGTGGCTGTTGCCATGGGTGTTTTTGCAACTGCACAGTCTTGAAAGTCAAACCTTCTTAAAAGATCTTTGATATATTTTGACTGATTAATGAAAATACCAGTCTCAGTCTGTTTGACCTGCAAGCCTAAGAAATAATTTAATTCACCCATCATGCTCATCTGATACTTAGACTGCATAAGCTTGCTAAACTTAGCACACAACTTTTAATTAGTAGAACCAAAAATAATATCATCAACATAAACTTGAACTAAAAGCAATTCACCTTTTATCTTTCTAAAGAATAGAGTTTTGTCAATTGTACCTCTTGTGAATCCATTTTCAAGAAGAAATTTAGACAAAGTCTCATACCATGCTCTTGGTGCCTGCTTTAGTCCATAGAGTGCCTTGTCAAGTTTGTAGACATGATTTGGAAACTTTGGATCAACAAATCCAGGTGGCTGTTCCACATACACTTCCTCATCAAGTTTGCCATTTAGAAAAGCACTCTTTACATCCATCTGGTATACCTTGAATTTTGAATGAGCTGCAAATGCAAGAAACATTTGGATTGCTTCCAATCTTGCTACAGGTGCAAAGGTCTCATCATAATCAATGCCTTCTTCCTGAGAATAACCCTTAGCCACCAGTCTTGCTTTGTTTCTTACAATCATACCAGATTCATCTAGCTTGTTTCTGAAAACCCATCTTGCACCAACAATAGATCTATCTTTAGGTCTTGGTACCAGTTTCCAGACTTTGTTTCTCTCAAACTCATTTAACTCCTCCTGCATTGCAATTACCCAATCAGGATCCTATAAGGCTTCTTCAACCTTCTTAGGTTCATTCTTTGAGAGAAAGCAACTATACAAGCATTCATTTTGAATTGATCTTCTAGTTCAAACACCACTATTTGGATCACCAATTATCAAATCTTCAGTATGATCCTTTGTCCATTTTCTAACAGGTGGTAGATTAACTCTGCTAGTCTCTCCCCCTAAGTTAGTGGTATCTCTTGTAGAAGAATTATCTCTACCTTCAAAAACTCTCCTTTGATCAATAGAATCAATAGATTCCATATTGCTACTAGTTACTGATCTTTCCTCAGTAGACTCTGAAAGATCAGTTCCTGATGGAGTAGACTCTGAATAGCTAGTCTGCTCCTGATGATCACTGTGTTCTCTTTGATTTATTTGCTCCCCCTTAACAGTAGCATTCCATTGAGAAGCAATAGAAATTCCTTCTGGATAACCTTCATCATCACTGGAGAGTATCTCAGAATTCTTCAGATTTTCAAATTCCAATTTGTCATGGCTTTCATCAGTTTGCAGAATTCCAAATTTCTTATCATCAAATGCAACATGAATTGATTCCATAACAATGTGAGTTCTGAGATTATAAACTTTGAAGGCCTTAGATGCTGAATATCCTAGAAAAATTACTTCATCCGATTTGGCTTCAAATTTTCCAAGTTGTTCTGGATGAACGTTTAGGACATAGAATTTGCATCCAAAGATGTGAAAGTATTTCACACTTGGTTTCTTTCCTTTGATCATCTCATAGGGAATTTTTCCATGACTATTTACCAAGGTACAGTTTTGAGTGAAATATGAAGTGTTAATAGCTTCTACCCAAAAGTAGGTTGGAAGTTTTGCATCTGCAAGCATGGTTCTTGCTGCCTCTATGAGAGTTCTGTTCTTTCTTTCCACTACACCATTCTGCTGAGGTGTACCAGGTGCAGAAAACTGTTGAGTAATTCCTTTGTCTGCACAAAACCCCTCCATTGTAGAATTCTTGAATTCTGTACCATTGTCACTTCTAAGTACTTTGACTTTGTACTCAGAGTTATTATGGATATTCTTGATAAGTTCAATGGTTTGCTGAGGAGCTTCATCCTTCTTGTGTAGAAAGAACACCCATGTAAACCTTGTGAAATCATCCACTATCACTAGAGCATATCTTTTCTTGCTGATAGACATAATGTTTACTGGACCAAACAGATCAAGATGTAGCATGTGAAATAGTTCAGTAATTGAATTTTCAGTCTTGCTCTTGAAAGTGGTTTTTCTTTGCTTTCCAAGCTGACATGCATCACAAAGTCCATCTTGCACATAATTTGCCTGAGGTAGGCCTCTCACAAGATTGTGCTTAACAAGTTGATTAAGCTTCTTGAATTTAAGATGTGAGAGCTTCTTGTGCCAATTCCAGCTTTCATCACTTGTTGCTTTGCTGTAGAGACATCTAACAATTCCTTTTGATGTATCACTTAAGCTGGCTTCATATATGTTACCATGTCTTTGACCAGTTAGAACAATGTCTCCATTCTGCATATTCAGGGTTTTGCATCCTTCTCTGTCAAAAATTGATTTGTAACCTTTATCACCCAGTTGACTTATGCTTAAAAGAGTATGTTTCAAGCCTTCAACCAGTGCTACATTTTCTATGATGACATTCCCCAAAACAATTGAGTCATATCCCAGAGTTTCTCTTTTGTTGCCATCTCCAAAAGATATTACTGGGCCAGCTTTCCTCTCAAACTTTGTAAGCAGGGACTTCTTTCCAGTCATATGTCCAGAGCATCCACTGTCCAAGATAATTGAATGCTTCTTTCCTGTGCCCTGCAAACAAAAAGTAACTAGTTAAAATTTTTTAGGACCCAACTTTGATTGGATCCTTTCTTACTAGATTTAGAAACAACAGGCTTTGAGAATTTTGTCTTTACTTTACCTGTTGTAGAGTCAACTTTAGACTCTAATTTCACAAACTGTTTGTGACTAGGAGTTTCAGATTTCAAAGAATAATAGTCATAATACAGTTCATGATATTCTCTACACATGTAAATGGAATGAAGTAAACTACCACAATGATAACAAGCTTTTTTTGGTTGATATTGAATTTTCTGAGTCTTGGGGAATCTGGACTCAGTTTTCCAAGAAGGTTTTTGATTGCAGTCTAGGGCCAAATGATTATGATTTCCACACTTATAGCATTTTTTCCTAGGTGCATCAGGTACATTCTTGTAATTATTCTCTTTGTTAATACCTTCTTTTCCATTCCTATTTCTTTTGATCTAGCTAGACTCTGAAAGACCATCTAATCTCTGTTTCAACTGAGACTTAGACAGAAACCCTATGTTTACATTCTTAGGTTTCTCTAACACTTTCTCATCTGAATTACTATTGTTAATCCTTTTGTGTACAACAGGGGTACCTTTTGAATCAACAAATTTAACATGATTAGGTTCAGAAACAATTTTCTTACCTTCAGATTTAGATGTGTTAGCTTCTATTTTACTATTATCATTGACAATAGCTACTCTTTCTTCTTGTCTAGCCTTATCAAAACCTAAACCATTAACCTTACCACGAATTCCACTTTCAAAGATTTCTATAGTCTTTATACTGGAATTGTTAATGGTTTTAATCACATCTCTCTCTTCCTCTAGTTCTTTTCTGACATAGTCATAAGCCTCAAGAATAACACTATAATCATGCTTAGCTTTATCAGAACTTAACTTGTATTCTTCCATTTGAATTAACTCAGATTCAAGAAAATTATTTCTATCAACTAATTTATCATTCTTAACCTTAAGTTCATCTCTTTCACAAGTAAGAATTCTAAAATTAGTCATAAGATTCTTAAACTCAGCATGGATAGATCTAATTTCATCAGAATTTAAGCTATCAAATGAATCAAGAGAGTGAAGTGATACCTTAACAGAGGATGGAGAAGTTTTCTTTGGAGATCCAAGTTTGTCTGAACCATTTGCCATCAATGCAATGTTGTTATAATCCAATTCATCTTCAGAATCACTAGAATCAGCCCAATCCTTCTGTGTGACCATAAGTGCATTACCCTTTCCTGAATTCCTAGGCTTCTTACACTCACTAGCAAAGTGTCCAAGGTCGCTGCAGTTAAAGCACTTGATCTTGGCCTTATCAAGCTTGACAATTGTACTTTTGCCTTTGTCACTCTTCTTCTCCTCCTTCTTTTGAAAAGGTCCTTTGCTAAATCTTCTCCTGTTGAATCTTCCTTTCTTGAAGGCTTTAGCAAACATAGCAAAGAGTTCCTGCATCTCAGATTCAGAATCATTGTTGTCAGAGTCCATATCAGTAGTCTCTGACTCAAAACTTTCTTTACTTTTCTTCTTCCTTGAATTCTTTACAGCAATCTCTTCATGCTGTTCTTCAGGAAGCTTCTTAACTTCAGATTGAGCAGTAAGTGCAATAGTATTCATCTTTCCTTCACTCCTGCTCTTCTTCTGCTGCTTGTCAAGTTCATAAGCTCTCAATTTTCCATATACTGCCTCTAATGAAATCTCATCCAGATCATTAGCTTCCTCAATCGCAGATATCTTCTCATTGTAGAAATCAGGCAAAGCTTTCATGAACTTTGTATTCATATCCTCCAAGTCATAATATTTACCATGCATGGCCATCTCATTGATGAGTTTTGTAAACCTATCAAAGGTATCAGTAAGTGACTCACCAGACTTGGATTCAAAGTACTCATACTGTTGTATAAGTAATGTCCTCATATTCTTCCTGACAGGCTTAGTTCCTTCATAGTGAACCTTAAGATTGTCCCATATATCCTTAGCAGTTTTACAAGAGAGAACATAGTTAGTGAGAACAGAATCAAGACTGTTGAATAATATGTTTCTCACTTTAGCATCTTTAAGAACATTCTCCTTGTCCTTATCTGACCATTCAGATTTTGGCTTCTCTGCTGTATGTTCTGGAACAACCACACCATCAACAGTTGCTTATCCAACGACCTTTGTTGGAACACAAGGTCCGTCTCTGATTCTGTCAAGATAATCAGGATCTGTTGCTTCCAGATGATGCAACATCTTTACTTCCCATAGAGTATATTCGTTTCTCTTGAGCATAGGAATCTTAGTATTCCCATCCTTGTAACCAGACATGATTGCAGATCTTTATGATTATTCGAAATCAACCTGCTCTGATACCAATTGTTAACTCGAATAACTTGTAGAAGGGGGGGTTGAATACAAGTTATATAATCGTGTCTAATTTTTGCTTGATTATATGAACAAGAATAAACGAATGAATCAAACTCTGTTTGTATTAATAAGATCAAATACAAACTCTACCAAAGGTGTACAATACCTTTAGCAGCTGCTGACAAAATAAAACTCTCTCTCTCTGTTTGTTTCGAACTCTCGAATACAAACCTTATACAGAGCTACGCACACGAACTCACAACACACTTGTTCGACTACGACACTTTTTTACAATGATATAGAGAGAGTATTTATAATGCTACCTATCAACTAATAACAGAAAGATATAATCTATACATGACAATGTTCTGCCTTATAGTCGATAGTTTCCATCAATAGAAAACTCTTTTTTTCATAATATCTTCTTTCTTATTCTTCAAACAACGATCCTGTTTTATAGCACTTGCCAGTTTCTGTAGCATCCATAATGACATCATCAGTAACAAGACTGATATCAGGATTTCATCTTGCATCAGTATCTGATCATCATCAGTATCAGACCGTCATCAGGATTTGCTCTTTGTTCCTGACATGTAGTCTCCGATACACTGTTCATTCCTGACTAAACTGTACAGATAACTGTCATACACATAAATCCTATATATAGTGCTAAATCCTTTATAAGATCAGGATTACAAGAAGTATAATGTGTAAATTCTATTCTTAACATCACAACTTATGAATTATTCCTAACAAAAGAATAAATACCAGAAGGTTCTAAAGTGTCCTCACTTCCCACACGAGGAACAAGGGGGGACACACTCTTATTCTAGAGGTGGGGTTGTACTCCTACATCTAAAGAGGGATCGCATTTTCTATCCTAGCGAGGTCAGGGTTGCAGCGTAAAATTAGGTGTGTGGGGTCGTAGTTAAGTGGGCTCGCATCGCATACAATTTCAAATATTTAAACATGAAATTACAAGTAAATAACAATAATTCATGAAGAACAAGAGAAAGAAACTTACTTTTTAATGAAGAAAGGTTGAAAATCTTGAAAGCGTTTGAGGTTGTTCTTGAGGGAAAGCGATCTGCTTCTTTGTTTGATCCTGGAACAATCCGATAGCAGTTCGATATGATGTTAATAAAGAAAGTGACAAATGATTAGAGGTCTGAGTTTATATAATAGTCAGGAGAGAGAAAAACATCCTACACGTGTCACCATCCTAGCGGTTGTGAACAAATATCGAGACACGACAATTGTCCAAAACCATTCAAATACATAAGGGTCGTAATGCGAGCCCAAAGCACTTGAGAATTAGTTATGATTTCATCTATAGCAATCAGTAGCGACCACATGCCTCGCATCGAAATTTTTGAAAAAGGAGTTTTTTTTAGTCCACATCGCATTTTCAATAGCAATATGGACTCGGGGGTAGTTGTTATGCCCAAATCTTGGCATAAGCCCTAAACAGGCCTAATGGGCTGGAATAGCAGTCCAGAACTCATAATGGGCCTAAGGATGAAGATTGAGTCACTAAAGCCCACCATGAGGAGTCAGTTCAACATACTATCAAGCACAATATGGAAGTCCGCGGCCCTAAGCCGCGAGTCGAGTTCGCTAGTCGTCACAAATGCCCTTTCCTTTTGCTTTAAAAGCTCAATTTATTTCTTTTTGTAGTCCACAGCCTCACACTGTTTGTCTTTCTTCTCAATCTTAGGTTTTCTGCATCCTCTATAGAAATGCCCAACTATTCCCCAACATCTTTGGCCAAAAAAAGTGCTCTTGAAGAATAGCCAAAGTTTTATTAATACCAAAATATCCAGCAATACCTCCTCCATGAGCTTTCCTCACCAAAAGCTCTCGAATAGATAAGAAGGAATACACAAACGATTCCCTTTGAAAATAAAACCATCTTGAAGTACATAGGTTCGAGTTGAACCCTTGGAACATTCTTCAATTATGGGCTGAAAGTTGGCATCTTCTTTGTAGTATTCTTTAATCAATTCAAATCCAAGCAACCTGAAATTAAGAATACCAAGCTAAGCATATCTTCTAGACAAAGCATCAGCAACCACATTGTCCTTACCTTGCTTATACTTCGAAGAAAAGTTGAAAGATTAAAGAAATTCTACCCACTTAGCATGTCGTTCATTAAGTTTCTACTACTTATGTATATATTTTAGAGCTTCATGATCTGAATGCAAGATGAAATGACGAGGCCTCAAATAATTACTCCAATGATTAAGCGATACGAAGATGATATATATTTTCTGTGAAGATTAGATTTGTAGCGAAAAAAATAACTTTAGCTTGCTTGTATAAAGAATTTAATCACCAAGAAACAAAATTAAAAGATTGATTTGTTTATATTGCTTAAAGAATTTAATCGCCCACAAATGAAAAGAAATCTGGATTAGAAAGTATGAAGGAATTAAGCACCAACTTTCAAATATTTTGCTGCAAGTATAAACTGTTAGATATAATTGATGTGAATTTAATCAGTGTTTAAGCGTTATAGTGAATAATCAGAGTTTAGCTGGAAGTGGTCAGAGTTTAGTTAAACGCTGACGGTTGGAAGCTCGACAGAGTTTGTTAAACTCTGTCTGGAGGAAGCACGTCTACTGGTCGACAGTGTTTGAAGACTATTTGAATATAATTTTAGAAGCAATATCTTTGAAGATTGGATAGCTGTCAAAGAGATTGTGTTGACTAAGAAGACGTGTAGCAATCGTGATTGATATCAATTGTATAGCTGATTTATAGGAGTATCAATTTAACGATTGTATAGTAGCTGTATGTTTTATAAATATAGTTAGGTTAACCCTAGAAGTGTATCGAACAATGAAATATCATTCATTGTAACCTAAGCAGCTCTCTGTGATAGTTTACATCACTGAGAGAGGAATTATTAATTCCAAATAGTTTTTAATTGTTAAAACGTGTGTTCTTGTTAATCTCTCATACAAATCTTGATTATATTTGTGTATTCATCCTAACAAGTGGTATCAGAGCCAATCTGTTACTTAATACAGTTTAAGATCCACACACAAAACTATAATCAATGGCAGAGATTCCTCCTCCAACAGGTCTAGGTTCTGAGAAGGCTCCTAATACTGTGAGTCGTTATGAGACTATTAAGGTTCCTATTCTGAGACCAGCAGATTATGCTATCTGGAAGGTAAAGATGACTATATTTCTGGAAGCTATAGATCCAGAATATCTTGACAGAATTTATGAAGGTCCTCATAAGCCTACCAAGCTATCTGTTGCTACTGCTAGTCAAGAGGCTAAAACAGTTCCAAAAGAAAAGAAAGATCAGACTCCTGAGGATATTTCATCTATTGCTAAGGATGCAAAGGTTAGGCATCTACTTCATAGTGATTTAGATAATGTCATGTCTAATAAAGTGATTAACTGCACTACTGCCAAAGAAATCTGGGATGCTCTTGAAGTTAGGTGTCAAGGAACTGCTGCTATCAAGAAGAATAGAAGGAACATACTCACACAGGAGTATGAGCACTTTGAGGCAAAGTCTAAAGAAACCATGACAGAAACATTTGACAGATTCTGTAAACTGCTCAATGATTTGTCATTGGTAAATAAAGAGTATGATATAGAAGACTCAAATCTCAAATTTCTTCTTGCTCTACCAGAAAAGTGGGATGTGAAAACAACCACTATTAGAGACAATTATGATCTTGCTGATACTGAGATTGATGAAATCTATGGGTTGCTCAAAACTCATGAATTGGAAATGGAACAGAGAAACAGAAGATCAAGCAAGAAGGCAAACTCTGTTGCTCTTAAGGTTGTAGAGAAACCTGTGAAGAAAGAAGCATCAAGGAAGAAAGCTAAGGGAAAAGCTTTAGCTATATATTCTGAAAGTGAGTCATCAGATTCTGATGTTGACTCAAACAATAATGAATCATCTGATTCTGAGGATGATGAAGAGATGAGAAAAATGGCTATCTTGATGGTGAAGACATTCAAGAAGATGGGTTTCAAGAACTTTAAGAAGGGGAACAAGTTCTCTAGAGATTCAACTTCAGACAGGAAGAGTTTTAAAAAGTCTGAGAGAAAAGAGACTAAATCTGGGAAGAAAGATAAGTCTGAGATTTATTGCTACAAGTGTAAGGGGATGGGTCACTATGCTCCTGAGTGCAAGAAGGGTAAAACTGAAAAGGCACTCATCACAAAAGGCAGAGATTGGGCAGACACTTCAGACTCAGATGAGGAAGTCAACTATGCTCTCATGGCTTCTACTGAAAATGAATCAGAAGAGTCTGAAAACAAGGTACCCTTAACTACTTATGCTTATAATACTGATAATATATCTGAATTGAGAATTTATCTTAAGGCATTGCATATCAGTTATAGGGATCAGACTTTAGAGAATGAGAGAATCAAATCTGAGAATTCTGAACTTAAAGAGAGAAATAAAGTTGTTGAAGAAAAACTTGAAAACATGCAACAAGTTCAAAAAGAAAGAGATGATGCTGTTTATCTAGAACAGGAATTGCTAGGCAGATATAAGCAACTAGAATCTGAATTGGAGAAGGCAAATCAAATAATTAAAACTTGGACTGATTCTGGAAAAGACACTAATGAGGTTTTTCAGTCAGACACAATTGGTTTAGGTTACTGCGAGGGAGATGAACTTAGGTTTCAAAATCAAGTCAAAATTAGAACTCATCTTCCTACTACAAAATTTGTTCATGGAGTAAATGAACCTAAGTCTGAAGCTGAAAAAGAAATTGTTAAGAAAGAACCAGTAAAAACTAGTGTTAAACAGGTTAATATTGGTTTAATGACAGATAAACAACTCAAGCATAGGCTTAAGGAGTTAAAATCTGTTAAGAAACAGAAAGTGTCTAGAAAGAACAGAAATGGTAAAGTAGGCATTTCTCAAGGTAATTATCCAAAGCTTGCTACTTTTGCTCCAAGAAAGACATGTCATAACTGTGGTAGCACTAACCATCTTGCTAGCTTTTGCAGGAAGAATAAAAATATTAATTCTTTACCTTTAAAGTCTGAAGTAAAGAAAGATAATGTTAGAGCTAGACAACAGACTTTATGCAAACATCGTGGAAGTACTTGGCATTCTATTTATACTTGCAGGAATTATCATGTTATTTATCATAATTATTATGAATTTAAACCCAATTTGAAATGGGTTAAGGTTAATTCTGCAAGTGTAAACTCTGAAAGTGTTAGCTTAAACTCTGATAATGTGAATTCCGCTGTAAAAGCTAACAAAGTTAAGAAAGCCAAAGGATCCAAGCTAGTCTGGATCCTTAAAACTGACCTTCAGTAAATGTTTATGATTGCAGGGCATCAGGGAGAGTACCCTAGTCGTGGACAGTGGATGTTCAGGACACATGACTGGAAATAAAGCCCTGCTATCAGAGTATGTGGAGAAGGCTGGCCCAAAAGTTTCCTATGGAGATGGCAACGTAGGACATACTCTGGGATATGGCAATATCAATCTTGGAAGTGTCATCATCACAAATGTAGCTCTGGTTCCAGGACTCAAGCATGATCTGCTATCTGTGAGTCAAATCTGTGACAGAGGATATCATGTAGATTTTCAGCCTGAATACTGTGAAATCATCAGTAAATCTACAGGGAAAGTTGTTCAAATTAGAAACAGGCACAATAATATATATGAAATAAAGTTGTCAACAAACTCTGATGGCAAAGCAGTGTGCCTGTCAACAAGAATGTCTAGTGAAGAGAGTTGAAAGTGACATAAAAAACTCTTTCATTTGAATCTAAACAACATTGATGAGTTGAATACTGATATGAATACCGATGAAGAAATTTGTTGAAGCATGATTCTCAGTTATTAATCATGAATCTTTCTAAGTTATCTGTGATCTAATCTTAGACTGTGCAGAAAATTAACACAAGCATGATACTGTTTCATATTTATAGCATCTCTTAATTTATCTATCCTAAAATTTGAGTCTGTAAATACTGTGTGCATTGCCTCTCATGGATAACTTCTGATATTGATGACTCCTAAACTCTGTTAGTTAAACTTTGTTTTAGTCAGATGCCGTATACAGTGTATCCCCAAAGAAATTAACTTGGTACTTGATGATTCTTTGTTTGTGCTTGCGAAAATTATAAACTTGAGATGTGTCTTTGTCTATTTTGGTGAGTACTGAAGCATGCTTTCACCTTGTGAGATTTTGAGCCAAATCAGTGATTGATACATTTTATATCAATCAAATTTTATTGTTGTGTGTTGTTCATCAGTGAGTATGTTGCTCTAAAACTTGTTTTATACCATTTTGAGATTACATGATATGTGTGTGCATGAAAATGATAAAGGCACTAGGATTAACCACTTTTATCCAAATACTGCCTGTGAATTAAATCCTTAGTGAACCCCTTTGAGCCTTTTAATCTTTATTTTTGTATATCACCACTCTAAATTCTTGAGCCTACTTGTTTATTCTTTTCTTGAGTTATTGATAGAGTAGTCTGATTTATTTGGATATTAGTGAGTGAACAGTGTGGGGATTTCCTTGTAAAGGTTTGTTCATTTAATGGGAATTTTAAAAAAAAGGTCAATATATAGATTATCAAGTATAGAATTGCTCTATCAGATTGTCAAATTTGCCATATGCTAGTTTTATTTTCTTCCTTTCACCTTAGCCACATTAAAACCTTTAACAAAGTCCTTTTGATTTATGCACTCATGTATTCAAAGTAGTGGAGATTTGGTGAACAACCAAGCTTATGGTAGCACATGATTTTATTGATTGAACTTGAGCGAATACACTTCACCTAAACACTTGTGTGATTTGAGAGATGTGTGAGCTTTGATATCCATATCATGTTACTCACTGAAAGCGACATTGATATCTATTTCATGCTCTTTTTGTCTATCAAGACTGTGTGCTTACTTGAATAGTCTTGTACATAAAGGGGTATAGTCTATTTCAAAGTTTCTGTATATCAGTTTTCAACAGAGTTTAGCATTCATCATACATTCAGTGTTTACTATGAGAGTTTGTGCATCCAGTGTTTACTGATTTATTTTTATGGATTTTATGAAATATTAGATGCTCTAAAAATTGGATTAGTAAACTTTGCTATACACACACATATATTCACACATGTGCAGTTTTTGAAAGGGTTACAGTAATGAAGTTGGAGAATTGACAAAAACTTATGGATTTCGTCTAATACTCTAAGGTATATTTTATTTCAGATGATTTCAAATTTGGAGTAAAAAGAGTTTTTGACAGCTGTTAATGAGTGTAGGTGTGTAAAAGTCTGTCAGTAATGAGAGAGAAAGCGCGACGGTAATTATTGCTATATTTACTGCGCGTGCTTAGTTGTTTCATTGCATGTATGCCACGTGTCCCACTCACCCACTAATGTGTCCCACTCACACATTCATCAAGAAACTGTTGCGTGTTTTACTGCAAAAACGATTGAGTTTTATTTTTTAATTATAATTCTAATCATTTTGCTTAAACGTTTCAGTTTTACCCATATCTACTCACAGTTACTTTTCACACAACCACACAGTTCTCTTGCTTATTCACTTGGGCGTTTTTACAAACACTTTGCATACAAACCATTTTTCACTGCTTTCTATTGATTAAATCTGTTCTAATGGCGACTAAATCTTTTACTGCTCAAGGGCTTTTGTTTGTGCCTAATAACTATGCAGCCCCACTAAATACTGAGAAGGTTCCAGAAGCGTTTCATTTGATTCAGACATTCTTACGAGATTCAGAAATTGGTCAAGCACTGGTTGAACCATTAACACTTTCTGGCACGCAGATTGCTTCTTTCTAGACAAACTCTGCTTATGATGATGGAGGAGAGAATGGGACTCCTTCAATCGTATTCACCCATTAAGAGACAGAGTATGTGATTACTCCTACTACAGTAAGAGACACTTTGGGCTTTGATACATATACTTCCTATAGTCTTGTTGGTGATGCTCAGCTGTGAGAGATGTTGCAAGCGATTGGCTATACAGAGTCTCTTGAAAGACTTGGTAATGTGAAACGACCGAAGTTGAGGAAAGAGTGGAATTTTTTCTTTGACTGCATTACAAGAGCGTTTGGGAAGAAAGTTACAAACTGGGATTCTATTCATACTGATAGTCTGCAAATTGGGTATTCTCTTCTTTATGGCAGTAATTTTGATTTTGGTAGACATGTGTTAATGAACATAGGTGATAGGTTGTCAGAGTCTACTACTGTATATTTTGCTAGATTCTGTCAATTGCTATTTACTGCTTGTGTACCTGGTATTGCTATTGCTGAGGGAGATGTTATTCAACCCTTCAAAGTCAATAAGAGAATATTCTCTGATATGACTAACAAGGATGCCAGCAAGGAGCAATTACCTGATTTTCTCATGCCTCTTGCTTTACAAAACTTCCTACATCAACCCCAATAACCTCAACCACAACCAATCCTTGAACCACAAGAACCACAACAGCAACCACATACAAACACTGATCAAAATCCAACCACTTCACTCACTTCAACTGAACCACCACACACACACACTGAATCTCAACCACCTCAATCACAATTTTAACCTCCCATTTAACCTCAACATGACCAACAACCATCTAAACATAAACGTGGAGGTAGAACAAAGCATCCTGCTCATAATTCAAGGCATAGCTCTACTAGAGCTAAGAGGGCCAGAAAAGAGAAAAAGGAAAGGGCAAACAGGTCTCCATCACCTTCAATTGTTGATGTAGATGAAGAGTCAACCTCTGATACAGAAGAGGTAGCAGTTGATGTACAGACTTATAAAAGAAGAAAGTTGATAATTGCTGAATCTGATGAAGAGATGAATGATGAAGCTCCAGAGGTAATTCCTACAGAGATACCTGTTGTTGAGATAAATACTGCAGAAGAAGAACCTGTGAAAACACCTATGGATGAGGACAACAGAGATGTTTTTCCTACATTGGATGATTTTACTGAAATTGTTATACCATTCTCTGATCCTATTCAAGCTCCTATCTCATATTTTGGAGAAACTGGTGCAGCAGATCAACCTACTGTAGTACTTGATGAAACAGTAGCTACTCGTACAGAGATATTATCTGATGCTCACCAGATTGTTGAGAAAGGTGAAGAAGTTGATCAAAGTGTTCATACAAAGTCTGTTGACATTCTAGCACAACCTGTAGAGCATGTTTCTGATACAGCTGCAGAACCTACTGTAGTGACTATTGCAAATACTGAACAGAATATGGTCGAGACTGTTGAAGTTGTAGAGACTGTAGAAGCTGCTGCAGAGAATATTGCTGAGACAGTTGCAAAGACTGTAGAGCCTGTTGCAGAGACTGTGGACACTGTTGCCGAGCATGTTGAAATGCATCCAGCTAAAACTGTTGCTGACACTGATGCAAATGCTAAAGTTGCAGATGAAGAAAGTACAGAGTCTACTTCTTCTCAGAGTGTACCTATGCAAACTGATGCCAAACATGCACCTTTCTCTCAAACTTCAAATGCTCATGATATTGAAGCAGAGTATCTTGCTACATTCTCTAAGAATTGGTACAAGGAGGATTGTATTTTTCCAAAGGGAAGAGTAGCTAAGTTTGTTCAGCTAACTGCTAGGGAGATTTCCAATCCAGAGATTCTTTCTTGTCTAAAGGCAACTGTAGTTCAAGTCAAAACTCTGGATGGAAGCTTTGCTGAATCTACTAAGGCAATTACTGATCTCAGAACTGAAATTCAAACTCAAGATATGAATATGGAAAGAGAGACTAAACTAAAACTTCAAAATTTTTCTAAAGCTCAAGACACTCTTTTTGAAAGGCTGGGTATAGTTGAAGAAAATCAGACTATACTGTCTGATAAGATTGATTCCATTGCTACCTCCTTGGAGCTAATTACATCAATTCTAATTCCCGATGATGTCAAAAAGGGGGAGAGATTTGCTAAGTCTAAATGCAGGAAGTCTCAAACTCTGACTCAGAAGGATGATGCTGGAGATGGAGGAGCAAGAGGTCAGAAGAGTTTAAGATCAAGGGCTGTTGATAAGAGTTTACAAGCTAGCAACAATTCTAAGTCAAAGTTTGATGGAATAAACACTGATACTCAGGGTACTTCAAACACCAGGAGTTTGCTATTTACTGAAAATCCACAAACTAATGAAGAGTTGGCTGCTAGGTTGTTCATTGAAGAGAATGAAGAAGGAGTCACACTTGCAGACATTCAAGCTGAGGAGAAAAATCTTCAAAAAGAGCATCAGAAAGCTTTGAAGTCTGGAAAAATCAAGAGGAATGTAAAAGCTGCAAGGCCTATTCTTAAAAGCATTATCATCAAAGAAAATGTTGGTACTAATCAGAGGATGCGAGTGTCCAGAAAACCAACAGAAGCAGAAGCTAAATTGAAGATGAAGGGTAAGGTTGTTGAGGATGAAAAAGTTTCAAAGAAAGAAAGTACAACCTCTGTTGCTACACATGTTGTATGGAAGAAAGAAAATACAACCTCTGTTGATACACTAGTTGCATTGATACCTCTATCTAATCAGATGAAATCAGTATTTGGAAAATTCACACTTCATGATCCAAATCAGATGACTGAAGGGACTACTGATTTTCTACATGGTAGAGGATTAACAGGAAAAATTGGTAGAGATAAATATGGTTTGGGCTCTCACAGAGAAAATAGGATGTATACTGGTCCTAGAGATCCTTCATCATTGGCTGTTCCAGGTCTTGGTGTTACTCAAGAAAATTTAGACAGACTGGAGTCAGTACAGTTGGTTCATCAAAAGAGTTTGGAGAAGGATTTTCTCTTGTACTTCATGGCTGATGGAACAGTGTATAAAATTGGTGAGTTTGATCTAGATCTGAAGTATTATGAACAATTGGAGTATGTTCTATACATCTTCAAAGTGGAAAATCAAAGAACTCATCGAGCTGCAAATGTGTTAAGAAATAGGATGCTGCATAATATGGCATGCAGAGGTGTAAAATACACAGGTGCATATGTTCCGAAGTACAGAAATTATCAAGGAAAGATTGTAGAAATGAAGAAGAATAGTGCTAAGTTGAAGACAGATCTTGGTATAACTGTCTTGGACTTTAATTCAGAATCAGAAAAAGCGCAATTCATCAGACTGGGTAATGAGATGAGAAGAAACAAAATCTACTCTCTGAGATCTGCTATCTATCAAACTGGTGAAGAAGATCCTAAGATGAAAGAGATTAAAGAGATTATGCAGATGGAACTTGAGAATGCAGAAAGAAGATTGTTAATAGACTACCTCAGAACAACACCAGATGTTTAAGAGATTAAGTAAACAAAGCTCTATAAGCGTTTCTTGTTTTCTGTAGATTTTGGTAAGTAGAAGTTTAAACTCTGATTGTATAATAAACATTGTATTTGTCTTATTGTTTTGACATCATCAATTATTGTAAAATTGTGCATTTTTTTTGTTAATGAACAAGTTGGGGGAGATTGTTAAATATAATTGATGTGAATTTAATCAGTGTTTAAGTGTTACAGTGAATAATCAGAGTTTAGCTGGAAGCGGTCAGAGTTTAGTTAAACGCTGACGGTTGGAAGCTCGATAGAGTTTGTTAAACTTTGTCTGGAGGAAGCGCGTCTACTGGTCGACAGTGTTTGAAGACTATTTGAAGACTATTTGAAGATAATTTTAGAAGCAATATCTTTGAAGATTGGATAGCTGTCGAAGAGATTGTGTTGACTAAGAAGACGTGTAGCAATCGTGATTGATATCAATTGTATAGCTGATTTATAGGAGTATCAATTTAACGGTTGTATAGTAGCTGTATGTTTTATAAATACAGTTTGGTTAACCCTAGAAGTGTATCGAACAACGAAATATCATTCATTGTAACCTAAGCAGCTCTCTGTGATAGTTTACATCACTGAGAGAGGAATTATTAATTCCAAACAGTTTTTAATTGTTAAAACGTGTGTTCTTGTTAGAGCATCTCCAACCCTCTAAAACCCTTAGGTAAATTTGAATAAATGATACCATAAATAAAAGTTATAGAAAATATGTAAAAAATTCTTCCCTCCAACCACACGTTCCTGTTATTTAAATATTTAGCCAATCCCATGAGGTTGGCTATATTTGTCGAACGGCTCGAGACCTGTAAGAAGATTACACATCATCTATTACCATAATAAAATAATATATTCTATTTATAACAACTTGAAATAATAATAACATACTATTTTTAAAAAATAGCCAATCATTATAGCCAATACCGTCGGAGCACAATGCCTTACAGGTTCAGTAAATTTTACATAATCAGTATTTTATATCATTTTAGCCAACCAATTTAGCCAATACCATTAGAGATGCTCTTAATCTCTCATACAAATCTTGATTATATTTGTGTATTCGGCCTAACATAAACTCACAATTTATTATCTTCCCATTTTAGGCTAGGCAAATAATCTAAACTCACTAGGAATCCCAATCGAATTCAAAATCAACTAGTTAGCTAATATTTAAGTCCAACTTGGTAACCAATCAAAAACCCAATCCAGATAGGAAATTACTTAAAACCCTACTCTCGATAAGAAATTACATAAAAACCAATTTCAACAAGAAAATTAAATCTTAGGTGCTTAAAACAAGAAAAACCCTTTCAAGTGAAAGGTAAAAACTTGTAAGCCAAAAATCTACTAAATAAATATATAATAATTAGCCCAACCCAACAAATTAGCCCATGTTGGTAATTAAGCTAACTATTGGCCTTGTAATATTGCCCAACCAATGTCCATGCACATGATCGAGTGAAAAGAAGTCTGAAGCCACATTTTTCTCCATGAGAAGTGAGAACAAGAACATCAGCATCCATGTTTCACTTATATAGAATTACAAATCAAAAAGTATTTACAATTAGCTAAACTATTATGTATATCCGTTGATAGTCAACATGACTTATTCAAACCTACCAACTATACTCTCAACTGATAATTTAAACATGTTTCAAAAGAACTTATCCTTTGATAATTTTTCTCTTCAACGGATGTTGCAGAAACATGTCATCCATTAAATAGTTATAGACATTAACTTATACAAAATATGTTAAGTGTTAAGTTATCATCAAGAACAACATAATTACTAACAATTTTCTCAAAGAAATTGCCGGTTTTCCAAATCATTGACAAATGTTCACAGTCAACTGCGTCATGATAGAGTCTATGACACATATCATAAGCTACAAAAGCAGACAGATACTGGACCTGAACTCTAGCAAGAGAAGCAAAGGATCCATCCGAACTAGCCAGAATAAGACTAGGCCAGGAGTTCAACACAGACATCTCAACAAAGATTATGGCATCTCTCACTAGTTTGAGCAAGTTGATATTTTGTAAAGTCTTTGGTTCTAAATTCAAAGACTTCCCTACAGAACTAGCCAACATACAAATACACTTAACTGACCAATAAGTGTATGGTACATTTCTCAACTGTACCTATACCTTAACTGTATCACTGGAGTTTAAGTAGAATTTTTCATTCCAAGGTTTGAAAACACTTCAAAAGCTGGTTTCGTGCATTCAACATACATAGATCCCGTGGCAGTAACTTTTAAAAGGTTTCGATAAGTACCAAATTTAAAGACTATGAACCCTAAGCTATGCTGAAAAACATCCATAAGACCCACATAGCGCAATTCCTCTAGTGCTAAATTCTGAATTTCTGAAAAATTTAACTTAACAATATCATTAATAATAGCAACACAGCAGGTTTTCCATTTGGAAGAAGAATTGATTTTAGGTTTGAAAAAAACCAACCAAATCATGGTAAAAACATGTGAACGATAAGTATTAACATCAATATCAATAACATCTCTTAGAGAATTAGAGTTTAACATTATAGTACCCGATTCAACGACTCCGTTAATGATACTGGGAGTGAAACAAGTTGGTAGCCTTAGTGTGGCATCCCATAATTCGGGGTATAGATTTGGGGCCACTAACCACAATTAACATCATACAACCCTGGATATAAACATTGTATAACAATAGAAAATCCTTAACCAAGATCACATACAGGTTATGGTATGAAACAAACTATTAAATTACATTATTAAAATCAACCTCAGAATAAAATTGTTATCAATTTTTATGACTAAATAAAATCACTGCCTAACTAGATATTCAACCTTGACAACTTCTCAAACCACTATCCGACAAAATCCATAATCCGAACGTTTCCTCTCGCTGCCTGATAAGTGGAGTTTATATCCACTTGGAACATTCTAAATCGGCTTAAATTGATTGTCTTGGACTCAAGTTTCTTGTAGTTTTGATGTGTTTTGCTTAGTTGTGCAGATTTACGAGAATGTTGACTAAGGTGGATGCTTCTATAATTTTTTGGGAATTAATTGATTAAAATTCGGATTTTTAAGAAGGGTTGCACAGTCTACACTGTTTTGGCCATATCTTGAGTTCTATAAGTCTGTTTTCAGCCCGTAAGCAGTCCACGCGAAGATAACGAGATTTTCTACCATTCTAAAGTGGTCCAGAGGCCCAATTGTAGCTGGAACGTTCCAGAATTACTGAAGAAAAGACAGCTGCGAATTTCCCTTTTAAATCAGAATCAGTTTAGGAAACGTACTTCTATTACAATACTGATTTGGTATTTTCTTGTTGGGCAAGATGTTTAGAGCCTATATAAACACATCCAACCCTTGTAATTTATTATTATCATTAGGAGTAGAACCATTACATATCAATTACTTAGATTTATTTGTATCTTTTCATACTTTGTTTTTATCATGGTTTCACTTGATCCCATGATGACGAGAGGTTCGATTATGAACTAATCGTTGTCATGGGATTTTAACGGATTTATTTATGGAGCTTTAGTATCTTGATGCTTTACAGATCTGTGTGTGATGTATATCTGATATCCTCGTATGGTTGTGTTTCATGTATTTAGATGCGTAGCTAACTTCTAATTTGTTAATCTCTTGTAAAGCGAGAGTGGATCTTGAGATTTATAACTTTCCATGCTAGCATAGGATAGGTTGATGTTTTAACATCATGATTTGTAGCGTAAATAGAGATATTATGCTGCCCTATGTGATCATTATGGATAACTTGGGCTTCAACCGTTATGTTTTCAAATCTTATAGAGATATGGGGTCTAAGCATAATTGGTGTCTATTCATCTTCTATCTCTTTTGTGGATGTATGTTTAGTTTGGTATTCGTATACTGAGAAGTAGCGTATACTTGTTTCGTGTTGTCTGATCAGATATCATAACCATTGCATATAGTGATTAAAGGCGTCAGATCTAAGCAAAGTATTTAATGAAGTTAGGATTCCATGGTTTTTCTTGCAGAAGTAATTAGATTTCAATTCTTGCTAGTTAGTTAATTTGTAGTTTTGTTAATTTGCTTTTTAGTTAATTTAGATAGTTAAAACCCATATTTGTTAATTGTCTTAGCAGTGAATTAAGATCATACACTGTTGCATATGAGCGTTTACTGAATTAAAACCATAACCAGATCTCTGTGGGAACGAATTTGGACTTAACCTTATATATTACTTGTGACCACGTACGCTTGCGTGATTTAGTGCAAACAAGTTTTTGGCGCCGCTGCCGGGGATCATCGGTGTTTTATTTTTGGTTTATGTGCTTGTCAATAGTAGTCGTTAGAGTTCACTGACTCGGATTTCTTTTTCTCATCTGTTCTTGTAGTTCGTTGGTGTTTCAGGTACTTGTCAGATAGCGTTGACGTTGAAGATGGATTTTCTAAATTACTATGGAGTTCAGCAGGTGGTTACTGTTTGTGAGCTATGTGCAGGCGCACATGAGACGTATCAGTGCTGGAGCAATCAAGGTGGTATTCAACAACCTCAACAGCCTTATCAGCAGTATCAAGGTCAACAATATGGAGCACAGCCTTACTATCCTCAGAATATTCTGCAACAGCAGAACCAGAATTTTCTGCAGCAACATGACCCGTGGCAATCTCAACCTCTGAGTTATGAGGAACAACCATATTTTCAATACCATCCTCAACAGTACCAGCAAGATGTTCCGGATATGTCATATTTCTATGGAAGTGAAGATTTTCAACATCAGCAACCTACTCCTATTTTTCAGTCAGATGAGGTTCCTACTAGGGAGGAGATTAGGATGCTTGTGAAGAGTAATGAGGAGTCTCTCAAATCTTTGGAGATTCTAGTTGCTCAAGCTGTGAGATCATTGGAACAAGAGACTCTGGAGGAGATTAGGATGCGTATAAAGAGTAACGAGGCGTCTATCAAATCTTTGGAAACAATAGCTGCTCAAGTTAGGAATGCCTTAGATCAAGAGAAACAACAATTCATGCTAGAGGCAACACTAGAGAATAACGATGACTTGGAGCAAGGTACTGCATGCTTAATTGAGGAAGACAAATTCCAAGGTGAGGTGATTGTTCACAAGCCATGTGAGGAATTTGATCATGTTAGGATGGTGGATGATTTGGAAAGGGCACTATTTGGGATAGACACTGTTGAGCTGTGCAAATTTCAAGAATTGGTATGTGCGTACCAAGAGGCTGAAGAACATGGGAAAGATGCAGGTCTTCTACTTGTCTCAGAATGTAATGATGGAGGTAGCGCATTAGAGCCAATGGAGGAAGTTCTCGTTGAGGAACCAAAGGCTTCAGCAATTTACATTTACCCTCCTCCATTATATTCAAGCGAAGCCCGCGAATGTGTGTTGTTCTACAAACTGTCAGATTTTGGGTCAACAGATGAAGGCATTGGAAGAGGATATAGTTGCTACATGAATATGCCAAACAAGGAGAAGGAGCAAAAAGTGTGCCGCCGAGATGATGATGAAGTATTGCGAAGAGAGGACAAGGCGAACTATTATCATCCTTAGTGGAGGCTTGGAAGTAACGTCAAGCTATTGACGTTAAAGAAGCGCTTGGTGGGAGGCAACCCATGCATTAGTGTAGGAAGAAAAAAAAAATTGAGTGTTGTATGAAAAAAAAAAAAAAGTAGTAGTGTTTTGCAAAAAAAAAAAAATCTGTGAAAAAAAAAAATCTGTGCAAAAAAAAAAAATGAAGAGTTCGAGCAATTTGCGCCCCAGTAACGCAATTTGCGCCTGCATTACTGCATTAGGCGCAATTTGCCCGTGAGTTGCGCCAGTTGCGCTAGCTCGTCTACCAGTATATTGACCCCTGTAACGCATTTCTGTCATGCGTTACTACTTGTTCCACGCCCAGCGCCTCTGAAACGCAGTAAAAGACTGCGTTACACCCCTCTGCCCAGAATTTTTTCCGAATTTCAGTGTTTTTGCCACCAAAATTCCCCCAAATTCAATCCTAACTCAAATTTCTTCAATTCTAAATTCCTATATTTATCCTACATCAAATCTTAACCTCTCCAAATCTCTCCTACACTCTAAATTTTTAAATCTCATATATCCATCATCTTATATCTATACACACCTATCCATACAAATCCAATTCCTCTTCTATTTATTTAAATCTCCAAAAATTCAATTCTAAAGAGGAATTAATTGCAAGTTCACCTCTCCAATTCGTAGTGGGTTTATTTCTTCTCTCAAATTTTATTTTGATTACGAATTTGTGTTCTTGTAAATTGTGATTGTATTATTCTTGATATATTGGGGTACTTTTGGTGTGTTATTGCTTGGTAATTTTTGGTGGAGCTTCTTGTGAGTTGGGTATTGATTCTTTTGGCTTGTAAGCATGGGAGAGATAGTGCTAATGTTGGGAAATTTTCGTTTTCGACGGCGGAGGTTAAATTTAATCGGTTGTTTTGAGGCCAATTGCTAAGGAAAGGGGATTTTTGCGAGAAAAAAATTGTTGTGTATGCTTCGGTTTTCAGGTATGTTTTCTGCTATCCCTTGTATTTACTTCCATTCAATGAGGACATTGAATATTTTAAGTTTGGGGGTTGTTTGAGGGATTAATAGTTGTTGTTGTATTATGTGTTCATGTAGGATTTCATGTTTGCATATTAGTAGTAGTAAATTATGCATTTATGTTCGTGTTATCTATGTTTGTTTCATATAGGACATTCTGTTTTTTTATTTTTGTATATCATGTGAGTTCATGATAGTTTGCATTTGCACCCATGCTTGATAGGAATTTTGTGTTGTTGACGCTTTTGATTGAGAAGTGATATGCTTTGTTCTTGTGCACACACATACACTAGTAAGTTGAAGCTAGTAGACTTATTGAATGTTGTAAGTGATTAGAAGGACATGAATATGTGCAAGATGATTTAGTTTTCAGGCTTTGAATACAAGTAGGTGCGTTAGAGAGATTTTTTGCTTGGGATTGAGTATGTTTTTCCACCAAGTGAGCTTTTGAGCCTATTGCATATTTGCAATTTATTCGTTTGCTTGAGTGTCCACCGATTGTTTGCATTGCTAGCAGTTGTTTGAGGTCTTTCTTGAAACGCATGACATTATTTGACGATTAAAATGATAAAGGCATTTAGGAATAACCGCATATTTTCCCATATTACCATACCATATTTACATTATCAATTAGTTAACCCGTTGAGCTTAATCCTATTTTTTCGGTGACATACCACATTACTTGCCTAGACCTTTTTCTTGTATTGGCCTTACATTAATTTGAACCCACATTGCCAAAGGCTAGTAGAGTGCTTAAGGGAGTAATAAGGTGTGCAAGGAGGGGTTTATTGTTGGTCTTACTTTTGGGGGAAATATTGAAAATTGGGTTTGTTTGCTTCATAGTCGGCATGTGTAATAAAGTTGTGGGATCATTGTTATTGTTTATATTATTGTTTGTGTTATATTTAGCTCTCGGAAAAAGAAAAAAAAGGAAAAAAAAGAGAAAAAAAACGAAGAAAAAAAAAGAAAAAAAGAATATATATATATATATATTATGAGAGCATGTTTGTGTTTGTTACGATCCTATTTCAGTCGACTAGTCGAGTGTTGTTTTAGTAAAAATTATGTGGGGGGAAAATAGGGTGTTGTGTATGATTTATTATGGTACTTACTAGCTTTTGACACTTCACCTGTTTTGGCTTATTTGACATACCTTGTCCCTAGCCCCGTTACAACCCAAATAAAGACCTTTTGATTATAGTCATTGATGTATGTTGTGTTAAGAGTTAGATTGATATCAAATGTCAAGCATGCTTATGATTTTGTTGGAATTGAGTGATACACTTACCCTTGTTCTTGAGTGAATATTCTTTTGTGAGTGGATTGTGAGTGTTTGCTTGTTTTTGCGTATGAGATCCCGAGTTTTGACTCAAAGATGTACTCTTGTAGGCTTAGCATGATTACTAACTTATTCTTACATTTGACATGGACTTGTGAGAACTTATGCATGTTCATTGAGTAGACTATGTGAATACTTGCACTTTCGACACCAAGACATTACGTATTTACTTTGATTCTTAAGTTGATATGGCATGAGAGGATTTGAAGGTATGGTAGATTAGATTATTTGCATTTTCATTTAGTTGCATTCATGCATTGCATTGCATTGGATTTTGTGGGTACATTCGCTATAGGCCCTCACGAGACCTTACTCGTCCACTAGGGCTGCCTAGGGGTTTAAAGGGCTTGTTGCATATGCCAAATGCAACCGTGATCACCTACGGAAGTGGTACTAATTAGTTAGTTGTAATTGTTTATGCTTGAGGACAAGCATCGGTTTAAGTTTGGGGGTGTGATAAGTGGAGTTTATATCCACTTGGAACATTCTAAATCGGCTTAAATTGATTGTCTTGGACTCAAGTTTCTTGTAGTTTTGATGTGTTTTGCTTAGTTGTGCAGATTTACGAGAATGTTGACTAAGGTGGATGCTTCTATAATTTTTTGGGAATTAATTGATTAAAATTCGGATTTTTAAGAAGGGTTGCGCAGTCTACACTGTTTTGGCCATATCTTGAGTTCTATAAGTCTGTTTTTAGCCCGTAAGCAGTCCACGCGAAGATAACGAGATTTTCTACCATTCTAAAGTGGTCCAGAGGCCCAATTGCAGCTGGAACGTTCCAGAATTACTGAAGAAAAGACAGTTGCGAATTTCCCTTTTAAATCAGAATCAGTTTAGGAAACGTACTTCTATTATAATTCTGATTTGGTATTTTCTTGTTGGGCAAGATGTTTAGAGCCTATATAAACACATCCAACCCTTGTAATTTATTATTATCATTAGGAGTAGAACCATTACATATCAATTACTTAGATTTATTTGTATCTTTTCATACTTTGTTTTTATCATGGTTTCACTTGATCCCATGATGACGAGAGGTTCGATTATGAATTAATCGTTGTCATGGGATTCTAACGATTTATTTATGGAGCTTTAGTATCTTGATGCTTTACAGATCTGTGTGTGATGTATATCTGATATCCTCGTATGGTTGTGTTTCATGTATTTAGATGCGTAGCTAACATCTAATTGGTAATCTCTTGTGAAGCGAGAGTGGATCTTGAGATTTAGAACTTGTCATGCTAGCATAGGATAGGTTGATGTTTCTAACATCATGATTTGTAGCGTAAATAGAGATATTATGCTGCCCTATGTGATCATTATGGATAACTTGGGCTTCAACCGTTATGTTTTCAAATCTTATAGAGATATGGGGTCTAAGCATAATTGGTGTCTATTCATCTTCTATCTCTTTTGTGGATGTATGTTTAGTTTGGTATTCATATACTGAGAAGTAGCGTATACTTGTTTCGTGTTGTCTGATCAGATATCATAACCATTGCATATAGTGATTAAAGGCGTCAGATCTAAGCAAAGTATTTAATGAAGTTAGGATTCCATGGTTTTTCTTGCAGAAGTAATTATATTTCAATTCTTGCTAGTTAGTTAATTTGTAGTTTTGTTAATTTGCTTTTTAGTTAATTTAGATAGTTAAAACCCATATTTGTTAATTGTCTTAGCAGTGAATTAAGATCATACACTGTTGCATAGGTGCGTTTACTGAATTAAAACCATAACCAGATCCCTGTGGGAACGAATTTGGACTTAACCTTATATATTACTTGTGACCACGTACGCTTGCGTGATTTAGTGCAAACACTGCCGGAAGAGTAATATCGACTGGCCACAAGGCCCACTAATCATCTCTATTAACTGGAGAAAATAAACATTAAAGCAAGAGTGAGCCAACAGTGCTCAGCAAGTGTAAATAGTGTTGTCAATATCAACAACAGTTATAAGTTCTGAAAAACAAGAAGAATTATCATATGCTTCGAAAAGAATCAACTAAGTCAATTATCTTATAATCACAAAGAGCCAACATTGCACCACTAGAATAAGGCGCATCAACAATGAGAACTGATAAAAGTTCTTATAGCAAAATATAATCGGAATAAGCTTCAAGGGAATCAGGTATCAAAACAACTCAATCTCAATGTACATATTAGAATTGGATTTTTTTTATTTAAAAAAACAATAAGGTTAGAATGCTGATCAGTCACGCACTAATCCCGGACAAACGCACACAGCAATGTCCTTTAATGGATCCACGACACACATTGGCCTTATTAACTTCCGACCACGAATCTGGTCCGACCCCTTTTGGTCCACATTTTAAAACATTCCAATTCTATATCAAATGCACTGGGTGTCGGGACAATCGACAACCCTTGTTAACCAACAACTGGAATCTCACGTCCAGAATAACAACTTATGATTAATAGTCAATGAGGAAGTAACTATACCTTCTAGTATCGACAAGTTTGATACAAAACAGGGTGATAACCGAATAATCAAGATCTTCAATAAATATCGATGAGTTCGATAATAAATGGGGTGGAGAATATAAAGAACAATATTTTGAATACGTATCAACAAGATAGATATGAGTAATTGGGGACATAACATTATTAACTTGATAAAAGGAAAAATTGGACAACAGTAAAAGATATTAATTGCAACAAGATTATCAATAATTGAAATTCTACGTTAGAGCAAAAATATGGTCAAGTACTAAGCATTTAATAAATTTATCTACACATTGCAAGATTTGACTCAGCATAAGCGAATGAAGTAGTTTAAAACGATTATTTGTAAAATAATTCTAATATAGTAAATTTTAGATCCGTTTGACGAAAACATCCCCTAAAGAGGGTCCGTTGGTGATAATATATTAATATCACGAATTTCGTGAACAGGCATTTATAAGGATTTTAAAACTTGGATTTTCTCTATTTAGAGAATTTCTTAAACATTTTCGACGAAAAAAAAAGAAATGGCATTCCACTGAGGAATCCAATAACATACCATAAGTAAAGTATTTTGTGGACAAAGGTTATTGGTAAGATTCTTTGAAAATTTGGTATTTGAACTGAGGGTGGGGAACATAAACATTTTCACGCTAATTGAAGAAATACATCATTTTATAAATATACTTAATCACATCATTTTATACAACAAATAAACTGAATTGCATCACTTGAACAATAAGTGAAGAGCAATAACACTTGCCTCGATTCACGAAGTTCCTGATCTTAAACCTTATCCTTAACTCAACTTCTCGTCAGCCTCTACCCTTTACATATGGGCTTCTTACTCGGCCCTACCTCCATCTTTACTTCATAATTTGCTAATCTTCACGTCAATACCCTCATCGACTTCGCTAATTATCCTCCTGTTCGACTTTTCGCTTACCCGTACACTGCTCTTGGCCAGGTCTCCTACTCGTACCTTTACAAGGTCAAGTACTATTTTAGTATCAAACCAAGCAAAACCTTATTGTTTGATCTATTCTACCCATACGCGTCCTATAACGCTTATACATATATCACATGTAGACATATTCAAATTGTATTCATAAAATAGTTCTAATATAATCAACTAAGTCAAATAAGAACTTAACATAGATGGCCACCTAATACTTAAATATTAACTAGTGGCAAACACTTCAAAAAAATACCACATCTCCAATCTTCGCATCATCAATTTATCCTCGAGACCAACAACTATTACGTATCTACCTAGACCCTTAGAAATCATAACATACTTTTAGATCACTGAAATCAAATAAATTAAATATATTTACAGGAGAATTTTAGAAAATTTTGGCATGTAGTATTCGTAAATAGGACTATCCCCATGTTTTCCAATTCAGCAATTTACTCTTATAAATTTTACGAAAATAAAGCTGCCTCAACTTGCAGCAACATAAAAGTAAACAAATAAGAAAAGTACCCGCCCAGACTTGCGGCATCTAAACAATTAAGAAAATGATCCGCCCAGACATGCGGCAACTAAACAATTAAGAAAATGATCCGCCCAGACATGCGACAACTAAACAATTAAGAAAATAAACTAATAGTTTATCCTTGCTATATATATAACATTTGATACCTATGCAACCAGGAATTAAACTCATGTAAGAAAACTTTCGACATCCACCAATAGTTATAATTTGACTTACCTAATTTAAACCCATATACATGACCAATAACCATTTAACCACATATACTTCACCACCAGGTACTTGACTACCACTAAACGACAATCACTTATCCACAAATAGACCAACACAAATTAATTAACAATTATGACATCCCACAATTACTACGACTCAACTTATGGGATTTAGCACATAGACATTTACAACTAGTAAAACCGTATGACTCCACATACTATCTGACAATTAATAATTAATAGTTAATAACTCACAATCAAATAACTCCTTACATTCGTCAAAATCCTTAAATTTTAACTTCCGAAATTATAACTCTAATTATTCCACAACAATAATAATTAGCAACTAACAATCACAAAAGCATATAATCGGATTCACAATTAATCCCACAGTTATAATTAACAACTACTCCCTCCGTCCCAAATTGTAAGAGCTGGTTTGACTTTCACTGAGATTAAGAAAATTCTCTTTGACTTGCTAGGTGGTAACATGTGGTTGGTTGGTTGTGAAAGTGGGTGTATAAAAAATGGGTAAAGTAGTGGGGTAATAGTGTTTATTTAATAAAAAAGAAGTATAAAATAAAGAAGTAGTGGGTGTAATAGTGAAAAGTAATGTTAAAAAATAGTAAGTTTAGTAGATTCATTCTTTTTAGGACGTCCCAAAAAGGAATAAGTGTCATATAAAATGGGACGGAGGGAGTATAAATTTTCCGAATTAAACTACGAAAATTAAAACAATATTATCACAATTTAAATCTATTTTAATTACAACAATTAAATATTTAAAATAAAATACGATACATACACGTGAATACGCGCCTTCGAAATTATACCACCCTTGCACCACCGCTGCCATCCCTCCTACCATCTCTCTCACTCTCTCTCCCCCCCTCTCTCTCTCTCTCTCTCTCTACCACTGCCCTCTCTTTCCTTTTACTCGCCACCACCATCCTCCCCTTCTCCCTTCTTCGCTGGCTGCAACACGCCACCACTGCCATGACGGTCTTCTCCGGCCGCCACCTACCCGACGCCGCGCCTCCTGCCACACACGCACCGCGCAGCTCCTATACACATACACCAATACACAGACACACACATATACACACACCACGTATATATATATATATATGTGTGAGTTGGGTTCAGTGGAGACCATATTTTTTGTGGAGTCCTGGAGTCCACTTTTGTTCTGCATACATTCATCAGCATTTTATATTGCATTTAATAATTTTCTACGATCATCACCAAGATTAGTTAGGGTTTTTTTCAACAATATCGTCAAAATCCATCACAAATATACGTTATATTGCCCGCAATGACAAAATATTGAATTTGCAGAACAAATTTTATATTGCAGAACCAAGTGCTCAATAACAAAATTCTAAAAATTAATTCAAGAGATGCTTAGGCGTGTTTCTAAGCAGTTTACTATCATGTTCAGGAGGAAAACGTTTTTACATTGGTAAAACATTGTTAAATGCGGATGAATATATGCAGAACAAAGGTGGACTCCAGGACTCCACAAAAAACATGGTCTCCACTGAACTTTGTTCTATATATATATATATATATATATATATATATATATATATATATATATATATATATATATATATGAGTTGCACTCCATAACAAACACCTTATATAACAAACAATAAAGAACACCTTAGATCTAATAGATCCAATGCCCCTGGCAGGGCCACCTAATACAAAAAGTTCTTATTTTTTTACCCTCTATCCATCCATCATCTCAAAAAAAAAAAAAGTTACTGTTCATGACGATGACGTCATCATGAACAGTAAAAATTTTAAATTTTTTTTTTGCTGACTTGATAGAGGGTGAAAAATTAACTTTTTTTATTGGGTGCCCCTGGCGGGGCCAAAGGATCTAATAGATCTAAGGTGTTCATTATTGTTTGTTATATAAGAGTGTTCTGTATGGAGCAAAGGCCTATATATATATATATATATATATATATATATAGGCTTTTGCTCAAATACAAACCACTCTTAAAATACAAACCTACAAACCAACACTAAATTAATTATATTTAATCTATTCTAAGGTTCCCGCCAAGGGTACCTTCACAAAAAATGCTTAAAATAATTGGCTCTATCCAACAAAAAAAAACTTGCCGTGGAAATGCGAAGCATTTAAGACAGTAAACGGATGAGTTAGGTAGTCATGAGGGCCGAAGGCTCTCGACACACCCGTCAATCGTCTATTGCCTTTACCATTGATTGCCATTCCTTACAACTTTAGAATGATAAAGGCGCGAAGCGCCGTACAAGAAGGTGCGAAGCACCGTTAACTAGTGAAATCCACTGCCACGTCATCACGTGAACAGTGATTATTATTTTTTTGTTGGATTGAGCTAATTATTTTAAACGTTTTTTGTATTGGGGTACCTCTAGTTTGGTCATTAGATTAGCTTGAAATATTAGATTTTGCTTAGTTTGTAGGTTTGTATTTTAAGGAGGTTTGTATTGGAGTAGCCCCCTATATATATATATATATATATATATATATATATATATATAACTAATTGATTCAATAATCTAACACCCCCGATTCAATTTATCCCCCAAACCCTAATTTCTATTTTTCCCCAATTCTCTTCCCTCTTTCTCTCTCCCCGATGTTTCTCTCAGCTGTGTTTGTTTTTCCAATTGGGCTTGGCCTAATTCTAATTATATTACTACTCCATTCATCCCGAACCCAATTAAAACATTACTTATTCGCTTTTAAAACTAATGAACAGCTTTTACAATTCGAAATTAAATAGAAAATTGTAAAAATTAAACTTTTCATTTTTAAAATAAAGAGTATAAAATTACAAGCACGCACGTATTTTTAAAATATTTTTAGGATCAAAAATGAATTAAATATGGATTTTACAAGTTTTGATCCTTTGAATACAATAGAACTCTTAAAATCATTTTAAAATACTAAAACGCCCAAATATATTAATTCACCCAATAATTTTAAAACTAAATAAATATATAAAGATAATATCGCAAAAGATTTCATAATTTTTAATAACTCCGATAATTTTATAAAATTGCCAGAGGATAAAAAATGCATGATTTAAACATATTTAAATCCTCAAAAATACAAATAAAAATACACAGACTTACACAGCACACACAAATCATCATGGGAACACATAAACACAATTTCACATATATTCTACCTTTCCAACAATATTCACATAATAATATCCATAATTTATATTAAATAAAAAATTCCAAATTCGCGATTTTCTAGGTCTTTATATCCTTCCCCCTTAATAGGATTCTGTCCTCAGAATTAATTCTAAGGACACCAGTAACAGTTCTTCTCAAACATCTTACTTCCACTTCCCAGGTTGTAACTTCAACCCTAGGATTTCCTATATCAATCCATATATTGATAAGCTCATTCTGTGAGCCCTCAAATTCCGAAATAACCCTAGACTTTGGTCTTCAAGACTTATTAACTCTAGATGTTTACCACACGCAGACGAATATCTTTTCTTCAGAAATCGGCATGACCTTTCTGTGTAACGAACTATGCCCTGCGTAAAAACTTATAATACCACGCCAATCATTCTCAATATCGCAATGCGTAATCTGCCTGGACTCGCAACGACACATACCTGGTACAACTCCCACGCTCTTACTTATAATCACAAGGCCTCAGATAAAACTTTGAGAAAAGAATATCAAGAAATTCCCCGATCATTCTTACTTCACTTTCAACGTACAATGTCGATCAAGAAGGGAATAACTAGGGAACTTCTATCTATCCTTAATCCCACTATTTTACTGAGTACCTATTCTGGAAAATTAACCTTATATTATCTTTTCTCAGTCGCATTTATGAAATCGAACAACACGATCCATTCTCACAGTATGGTATACGCGTCAACCATAATTTGGTTTACTATTCCGTTTTCACCTTCTCACAACATCGGTTTGTTAAAACATTTAAAGGAAAAACCTCGAATATTTTGTTGATTTAAAACAAATCAAAGATCTTTTTTGTCCACTGAAAACCCTTTTGAAAACAAATATTTTAGAAAATCATTTTAAAAAAAACATGTAAAATAATAAAGTTTTTAAATGAAACGTTTTTGAAACAAAATATCTTTGAAAACATTTTATCCATGACATTTACAGATTTTAAAAACTAATAACTCCATAACCTTAGCTTCGACATAACTCTCTCCAATAACAAAATACTTAAACAACCCATTTTGTGACTTATTGTCCCGCATCCTCCGAAATCACTTTCGGATCACAACTTTACATACTTGACGAGTCCTCAAATTTGACTCTACACTTTACGACTTCAACATTTGACACCACTCTCATTAACCACAAAATCACGACATTCGAAATTCACATTAAAATGCTTGTGCAAAATTTTCTTCTTTTTCTTGGAACCTTTTAAAGTCATTCTCGATTGATTTGCATACGCTTCACGAGTCTTCGAACATCTTTTTTTTTTTTTGAGGAAATTCGAACTTGCATTAGATAATAGAATCTAGCTCCAGAGAGCGAACAAGAAAATTAGGAGGAGTGACATCCCACTCTCCTACGTCTGTCATAGAATAAACAGCCTGTGCTAAGACATGGGCTACATTATTCGTAGAGCGAAAAGCAAAACTAAATAGCACTTGATTTATGTGCTTACTTAAGCCAATACAATCAATCACAATTGTATCAAATAAAGAATGCCCTGGACTTCCATTGCCAGGTGGCAGCTAAAGCATAACAATCTGTTTCAATCTCACATTGCATATATCCTCGATCAAGCACCCAAGATAATGCCTCCTTTAGAGCTAAAGCTTCAGCTTCCCGAGGGCTCCACTTTCCTGGTAATTTCAAAGCACGGGCTGCAACAAAACCTCCTTGATCGTCTCTGACCACTGCTGCAACTTCGATGCCACCCATCATGAACATCTTGATATGTCATCTATGAACATAATTAAATTCTTCGTCCGAATGTTGTTTGAGATCTTATTCATTGAAATATGCTTCGACATAACCGTTTCCTTTCTGATATCTCCTTCTTGTACAAAACAACTTCATTCCTTTGGTATAACAATTTCTTGATCTGCTTGATCGTTAAGACCTTTATGTCTACTTTCGGCCTCAAAACATCGCTTTTACATTTCTTAAAAATCAAAGTCTCGTTTCCTTGTCCTCGCAATTTGCTTGTACTTCATTGTTAGGAAATAAATCCAATCCTGGATCATATTAAGCTCTTTTTACCGTCATTACAATCCACTTCTTCCTTACTTCCTTCATAATCGTGTTGAATTTCTAGATTCTTAATAATTATAGAAAATAGTCTTATCACTCTCATCATAAGTTTCACTAAAATCGATACGGTACCATCTCTAGCAAAAATTCTCATCTTTCCAAGCTCATAACACATAGCTTTAATTTCTGACTCTGTTACTTGTTACCAGACTACTATTTCTAGTTACAGCCACAACTCTCCACATTATCTCAATAAAATTCCCATGGACTCTTCTCCCGAAATCTTATCTTCTGATCAGGGGGTCTCGTTAACCTTTGCTAATTCTCATCTTATAGGCAACTATTGTGCCCTTACCCTTCTAACTAGGGGAGAGCAAACCCCGGTTCGGTTCGGTTTTTGGGTAAAATCGGAACCGAAACCGGAAGTCCTCGGTTTTAAAAATCGAAAACCGGAACCGCAACCGAACCATCGGTTTCGGTTTTAAAACCTCGGTTCGGTTTTTATCGGTTCGGTTTCGGTTTTAAAACCGAATAAAATAAAAAAAGACCATTTTTCCTTTTCAGTCTTTAGATACACCTGTCTAGTGTCTACCACTGACTGTTGCATAACATTTGTATCTATTTTACATATGGGTGTGTGGGTAATTCACTTACATGCTTACTTCTGGAATAATTCACTTTATTAGTACTTGAATTTATATATTAATGCGATGGTTGACAAAAACAAATTATGATGTTAAGATTTTTGTATGCATATGGTTGTATCATGCATGAAAGATGGCTCTGGTACTTCTGAATTCTGATCATCATGCAGTTGAAACTTAAAAAAGGAATCAATTTCATTTCCTTCTTTAAACTGTTTCATTTCTTTAAAACTGAATAAATAACTATAAAAAATATAAATATTTATTTATTTATATAAATAATCGGTTCGGTTTCGGTTTTTTACGGTTCGGTTTGAACCTATAACTGAAACCAGAACCGAAAGTCTCGGTTTTTAAAAATCAAAAACCGCAACCACCGGTTCGGTTTCGGTTTCAGTTTTTTCGGTTCGGTTTTTACCGGTTTCGTTTCGGTTTTAATTCGGTTTTTTGCTCACCTCTACTTCTAACTCCAAATCCTTGGGATTCCACATCCTTCCCTTAACTAACTTATATGTCTTCTGTATAAACGCTTCTGGAAACTTCCTGGTTTTCTGTCTTTCTCTTCTTGTCATCTTGTTCCATCTTGGTCAACTCTCCTCCATCCTTGATAATCATGACTTTTTAAATTGGCTCGCATAAGTTATTTACTCCACACAATAACCTTACCCTTTGCCCAATCCTAGTTTCTTCTATTAATTCTTACAAACCATTATGTTCTACTTCACTCTGCTTTACTCAAGTCATCCTTCTTGATTCTAAAATCTTATGTCCAACGACGAGTTTCAAACATTCAAAATCTTATGATATTCCATTTACTACCTCTGTCGTTCAATAGGTGTCTAAAACAATCTTCCTTCCGCATTGAACATTTTATACCAAATATCTCCATCACCATTCTCTTTTCGCCCTTTAACAATATCTGCAATCATGTGCACTTATTTACTGCTCTTTTCCTTTATTCAATTCTCATTAGTCTCGAATCTTGTCCATGTTTTATCCATCCAATAAATGATCCAATTTGACACGACATATTTATCTTAATCACCAAATTCTTAAACTTGCACAACCAATTCTTCGTCAGCGCGA
Organism: Kitagawia praeruptora; assembly: GCA_037693485.1. Lineage (NCBI taxonomy): Eukaryota > Viridiplantae > Streptophyta > Magnoliopsida > Apiales > Apiaceae > Kitagawia > Kitagawia praeruptora. The sequence goes on along the minus strand of CM075351.1, from coordinate 134,405,517 downwards.
TTGTAGTTTCAATCATTTAAGACGTCGTCTTGTCTATCTTCATGATATGTCAAATTATACCTAACCGCAAGCGCACGGTGTCTATTGCTAGTACAGATGGCAAGCGGGTCGAATCCACAAGGAGACAGGTTCTACTAATTCCTTTTCAGTTATCGCTAATTGTTTCAGGGACAAACGATTATTGGAGAATATTAACTAACTAGCAAATTAAACTAAATTAACACTAAGTAAATAGATGATTAACAAATTATTTAAAACCTAGGGCAATCAGGTCCACCATGCTTACACAATTGGCTCTTAAGCTAAAGCAATCAATGTGATCCTATAACTAGAGTATGTTAATCTCTTTCAAGCATTAACACTCTCGAAACATTCAACACAATTAACCACTTTTAGTAATTCAATCAATCAGGTAATTAGAGTCAAGTTAATCTCTTTCAAGAATTAACGCTCTCAGAAATCCAATGATGCTCTCGCACTCAAATTCAATTCTGCTAATCGTATGTGTGCCTCTAGTAAGTAAATCTCTCGATCCATACCCCTATTTGCATATAATTAATCCATGATATCGGCCGATTACACAAATTAATGATTAAAACATATCAATCAGAATTAACCATAACCAATCAAACCACTATGAAAATCATGCCAATATTAGTGCAAACATGGCTTCCCTTTTAGCCCTAGAAATAACTACTCACTAATAATTAAACAAGTAAAACAACTAGTAAAACAAGAAAACATAATTAAACTAATAAGAATTGAGAAGAAATTCAGATAAGAAAACCTGCAATCATCAATCCTGTCACAAGAATGAAATTCATGGTCTCCTCTCCAAAACCCTAGCTCCTAAGAGTAGGAGCACGTATGTATCTCCCCCTAAAATAATACCCTAGATGTGTTTATATAGGCTCTAAAAGTCTTGCCCAATAAAAGTATTTTAATACTCTAAATCAATTACAAGTAGGATTCCATAACTGAATAGGATTCCTTAATTAAAATTCGTAACTTCTTTTTCTCCTCTGTTTCCGGCCTCTTCCAGTTGGATTTTGCTTACTGGACCACCTCTGAATTAAAGATAATTCCACAAGCTTCGCGTGGACAGTTTACGGGCCTCAAACGGACTTCTGGAACTCAAGATATGGCCAAAACAGTGTAGAACAGCCCATGTAGCCTAATAATACGAATTTTCTCCTATTTTATCTCCAAAATAGCTCTTTTTGCTCCAAATCCTTCCAAGTCATGAATTCTTTATTTCCTACAATAAAACAATAAAATATACTAAATAAAAATCCAAATCAATGCAAAACACAATAAATATGAGAATAAAATCATCTAAAATATATATAAAAATATACTCTATCAAACATCCCCACACTTAGCATTTGCACGTCCTCGGGCAAATAAGTGAAATAAAAACTAAGTCCTAACAAACATCACTTTCGTAGATGACACGATTGCATTGAGCATATGCAACAAGCCGTTAAACCCCTAGGCAGCCCTAGTAGGACGAGTGTTGTCTCGTGAGGGTTTATAGTGAATATACCCACAAAATTCATCCAACCATGCAACAGATCAATGCTAACACAACACCACACACACAAGTCCTCTCATGCCACATCAACTTAAGAATCAAAGTAAACATACGATGTCTTGGTGTCGAAAGTGCAAGTATTCACGTAGTCTACTCAACCAACATGCAGAAGGTCATAAAAATTCATGTCAAGTGTAAAAATCGTTGGTAATCATGCTAAGCCCACAAGAAACACATCTTTAAGTCTAAACTCGGGATCTCCTATGCCAAAACAAGTAATAACTCACCTTTCACTCAAAAACGAATATTCACTCAAGAACAAGGTTAAGTGTATCACTCAATTCCAACAAAATCATAAACACAACTTGACACTCGCAATCAATCTCACTCTCAACACAACATACATCACTGATGACAATCAAAATGTCTTTATTTGGGTTGTAGCGTGGGCTAGGGACCAGGTATGTCAAGTAAAGCTAAAACAGGTTAAATGTCAAAAGCTAGTACCCAACAATATAATTCATTCCATTCCCTTTCTACTAAAACAAATACTTCCCCACACTTGGATTTTTCAATAACCCTTACATAATAACTTGACTAGTCGAATGAAGAAGGATCATACAAACATAAAAATGCTCTCAAATTTATTCATTTTTTTTCTTTTTTTTTCTGTTTTTTTCTGTTTTTTTTTCTTTTTTTTCTTTTTTTTTTTTTTTTCTTGAGAGCTAAAGAATAAACACAATGATCCATAGATATTTTTATGAATTTCGACTAGCAAGCATCAACCCAAAATCAATATTCCCCAATGGTATGATCAACAATAACCCCCCTTTTATGAACACCTTATTACTCCCTTAAGCACGATACTAGCCTTTGACAATTTAGGTTCAAATTTAATGTAAGGCCAATAGAATAAAAAGGATAATGGCAAGTAATGTGGTGTGTCACCGAAAGAATAAGATTAAGCTCAAAGGGTTGACTAATTGATCATGTATAAATGGTGTGGAAATATGGGAAATATGAGGTTATACCTAAGTGCCTTTATCATCTCATCATCAAGTAATGTCATGCATTTCCAGAAAGATCTCAAGTAAGTGCTAGCAATGTAAACAACATGTGGACACTCAAGCAAACGAAAAAATCATGCAAAAGATATGCATATAGGCTCAAAACTCACTTGGTGTGACAAAACATAATCAATCCCAGGTAACAAGACTATCTAACGCACCTACTTGTACTCAAAGCATGAAAACCAAATCATCTTGCACATATTCATGTCATTCTAATCACTTACAACATCCAATTAAGTCTACCAGCTTCAACTTGCTAGTGTAAGTGTGTGCACAAGAACAAAGCACGTCACTTCTCATACAAAAGCGTCAAGAACACAAGAATTCTACGCATACATGGGTGTATCAAGCAAAATACAACAACTAATCAAATTGCATGGCCAGAATTATTTTTGGTATTTTTAATTTTTTAATTTTTTTTGGATTTTTTTTTTTTTTTATATATACACTACGTTGAGAACACCTCCCCACACTTAAGCGCTTCATTGTCCCCAATGAACTAATGAACAAGATACAAAACTACAACTAAAAACAAAATAAAACTACACTAAAAAGAAAAGAAAGAAAACTCCCCTGGAATCAAGGTGTCGGGTGTGAAAACCATCCCTCCTTTGCTTAGGAGCCATAATAACCAAAACTGCATTCAACAATAGCTTCACCAACAACCACCAAGAAATATCCTACCAAAAACCACCAAGCAATATCACACCAAAAATACCCAATTAACAAGAATATTACAAAACCCCCAATTTACAAGAACACAAATTCGTAATAAAAAAATTAGAGAAGAAAAATCCCAACTACGAATCAAAGAGGTGAACTTGTACTAATTTTCCCCCAAACTTGAATTTTTAGAGATGTAGAGGAAGAAAATAATAAATTGGGTGTGTATGTATGGGTATAAATAGATAATGGAGTGATAGGATGGATTTAAGAATTTTAAGGTGAAAAGGAAAAAATTTGGGTGAGAAGGTAATAGGGTTTAGGGATTAAAAAGAAAAATAAAATAAATAAATAGTAATAATAATAATAATAACAAATAAAAGTAATAATAATAATAATAATAATAATAATAATAAATATACAAAAAAAAAAAATAAATAAATAAATTCCTAAATAAAATACAAAAATAATAAAGAAAAATAATAATAATAATAATAATAATAATAATAATAATAATAATAATAATAATAATAATTAGAATAGAAATAGGTTTAGAATTTTTGGTGGAGAGATGGGAGGTTTTGGAATTGAAATAGAAAAAGAATTAGGTGAAAAAGGGAGTATAAATAGAATGGGGGTTGAAAAAGAATTTTTTTATATATATTATAGACACAACAGCGCACAGGTGATAGAAGTGAAAAGCTGAAAAAAAAAATTTTCTTTCTAGAACACGCGCAGCTTGCGCGCGCGTCCGGCAAGCTGCCCCAAGTGCAGTTGCGCAGGCGCAAGCTGCGTGACACACCTGCAATCTGCCTCTATTGCAGTAACGCATGAGCAGATTGCGTTACAGCACCGCAATTTGCCCTGAAACGCAGGTTGATCCTGCGTTACACACCAAAAATTCGATTTTTTCATTCTTTTTTTTTCTTTTTTTTTTCTTTTTTTTTCTTTTTTTTTCTTTTTTTTTCTTTTTTTTTTTTTTGAAAAAACAACAATTTGTTTTTTTTTTTTATATAAAGAATACCTATACACTACAGTGAGAACAAATAAACAAATGACTCATTAACTAAACAAATAAGTCTACAATATATAAAACAGAAGGAAAGAAGAACTCCCCTTTGCAGAAGCATGATCTATGGGTTGCCTCCCAAGAAGCGCTTTTGTTTAACGTCAATAGCTTGACCTCCTCAAAAAATACTCCGGTAAAGGCGTAATATCCACTTTCTCGATCATAAACTCGCCACCACAAAAAGTATCAAGAGTGTTAGTGGTTGTCTTTATCCTGCAAAAAGTCTCCAAACAAGCATTAGTAAAATAAAATATGTCATTAATAAGCAATAGAGAGAGTGCTTGTGCAGTTTTGGAAAACTTTGTGATAAAACAGCGAAAAAATTCGACACCACGAAAATATTGAACTCCCTTGACATAAGGTGGAGGTTCTGGTGGTGGCTTTTCTTCACTCCTCACTTTCACTGGAGCCATTCGGACATCTTGGCTTATCACATCATTGGCTAATAAGACACTTCCATCTTCTCCCTCTTCTCGAGCTTGAAACGTATGAGCCACTTTGTATGGATCCTCAACCAGAATTTGAGAAATATCATCTTGGACAATATTTGTTATCACATCAACCTTGAAATAAGTGGTCTTGAGCAAAGAAGCCTTGTAAGTAGAGGCTAGATCGAGAGCAAATTTATCAATACATGGTAGCTTAGGCATAGGTTGTGGAAGAGAAACAACAACCATCTCTGTATTGCTTTCCTTTGTAGCCTCATCATCAGTCACATTGTTCTCAGTAGCAACAACATCATTGATCTCGTCATCGGTGGCATACTCCTTCTCTTTATCAATGGCCTCATCATCAACATACATGGAGAAACTATCATATTCCTGATCGCTTTTGAGATTGATAGCAATCAGGTCCTCTTCGGATCGGATAGATGATGATGGTAAATAGTCGAGCTGCCCTGTAGTAGAAGATTTAGCCAACTTTGCAATTTGAGATTCAATCGCCAAACTTTGAGTTTCTAATTTTTGCAATTGTTCTTTAGAACTCTTTAGCATTTTATTCAAGATATCCCACATCTCATTTGTCTGATTAGCTTGCACATCTACAGTGGATTGAGAAACATGTAGATCTTCTTGTAGAGGAGGATATTGATATTCTTGCTGTGGCGGCTGCTCATATGACTGATAATATTGTTGCTCAAACTGTTGCTGATTATGATATGAAAAATTTTGAGCACCATTGTCCTGGTAGTAGAAATCTGGTTGATTCACGCATTCTTGATCAAAAGTGTTTGAATACTGATTGTACCCATATCCTTCTTCAAAAGAATTCATTTGTCCGCACTGAGCACTCTGAGAATTATAGACATTGTAATAGCATTCCAAACCATAGTGACCCTGGACACCACAAATTGGACAGAAGTTGTAAGTTTTAGGGGCCACTTGTGACATCTCATTGATACTCATTGGACGCATAGTGGGCTCTGTAGGGTTGAATGAGGCAATTTCTTGAGTGCGTGCCTCCAACATGGAAGAGAGTAGCGCAAAAGTATCAACTTCACCCATTGCAAACCTGTAAACTCTCAACAAAGCCAAGAAAACGTAGTAAAATCTGCCTCAATTGGAACAAAGGTTCCAACGAGACAATGGAAACAATCTAAACAACTAAATTAGAATCAATAGAAACTCGCTGTCTCCCCGGCAGCGGCGCCAAAAACTTGATATGTCAAATTATACCTAACCGCAAGCGCACGGTGTCTATTGCTAGTACAGATGGCAAGCGGGTCGAATCCACAAGGAGACAGGTTCTACTAATTCCTTTTCAGTTATCGCTAATTGTTTCAGGGACAAACGATTATTGGAGAATATTAACTAACTAGCAAATTAAACTAAATTAACACTAAGTAAATAGATGATTAACAAATTATTTAAAACCTAGGGCAATCAGGTCCACCATGCTTACACAATTGGCTCTTAAGCTAAAGCAATCAATGTGATCCTATAACTAGAGTATGTTAATCTCTTTCAAGCATTAACACTCTCGAAACATTCAACACAATTAACCACTTTTAGTAATTCAATCAATCAGGTAATTAGAGTCAAGTTAATCTCTTTCAAGAATTAACGCTCTCAGAAATCCAATGATGCTCTCGCACTCAAATTCAATTCTGCTAATCGTATGTGTGCCTCTAGTAAGTAAATCTCTCGATCCATACCCCTATTTGCATATAATTAATCCATGATATCGGCCGATTACACAAATTAATGATTAAAACATATCAATCAGAATTAACCATAACCAATCAAACCACTATGAAAATCATGCCAATATTAGTGCAAACATGGCTTCCCTTTTAGCCCTAGAAATAACTACTCACTAATAATTAAACAAGTAAAACAACTAGTAAAACAAGAAAACATAATTAAACTAATAAGAATTGAGAAGAAATTCAGATAAGAAAACCTGCAATCATCAATCCTGTCACAAGAATGAAATTCATGGTCTCCTCTCCAAAACCCTAGCTCCTAAGAGTAGGAGCACGTATGTATCTCCCCCTAAAATAATACCCTAGATGTGTTTATATAGGCTCTAAAAGTCTTGCCCAATAAAAGTATTTTAATACTCTAAATCAATTACAAGTAGGATTCCATAACTGAATAGGATTCCTTAATTAAAATTCGTAACTTCTTTTTCTCCTCTGTTTCCGGCCTCTTCCAGTTGGATTTTGCTTACTGGACCACCTCTGAATTAAAGATAATTCCACAAGCTTCGCGTGGACAGTTTACGGGCCTCAAACGGACTTCTGGAACTCAAGATATGGCCAAAACAGTGTAGAACAGCCCATGTAGCCTAATAATACGAATTTTCTCCTATTTTATCTCCAAAATAGCTCTTTTTGCTCCAAATCCTTCCAAGTCATGAATTCTTTATTTCCTACAATAAAACAATAAAATATATTAAATAAAAATCCAAATCAATGCAAAACACAATAAATATGAGAATAAAATCATATAAAATATATATAAAAATATACTCTATCACTTCACATCTCTTCATCGCTAGTAATTCTGTAACTATCAGGATTTCTGACAAAAGGAGTCAATAGAATGAATGGTCATCAAGCATGAATATACACTGAGTTTGTTTGATAAGACTTTTATAGAGGAGTTTAACCGAGAGATCAATATGATCTTTGAACTATTATCAGGTTGCATTTGTCACTTGGTCAACCACCACAGTACATAAAGATGGCCAGTCTTTAGTACTTTCATGACAAACACAATCAATGGAATCCCATCGGACTTCTATCACAAAGATAAGATGTCCCTGAATCCCCTATCTGTAAAGGCTGTTCATCTCAGCTGGAATAAAGAAGATCAAGTATTCACGAAAAATGGAAGGGGTTCAAGAGTTAAAAAAAATTCATGTAAAGCTGGATCAAGTGTTCTTTGAAAAATATCGATATTTCTGAAAGAATGACATTGAATTCAAATAAATCTGATATACAAAGCTCATCATCAATTGATGTAAGGTGGACTCTTCAATGGATGCATCAACTATCGATCAAATAAACATTCAAGAAATTCCTAATTATTCATAATCTCACTCTTGTCAACTAAGCACTAATATACTTAGCTACCAAAACCGGTCTGACAATAATGAGTTGAATAAATAAGAAAATCTCAATTCATTCTCGATTTTGAACCTTTACTGCGCAACGAATGCCTCAGCAACGATACCAACCAGGAATTAATTTACGATAATTCAAAGAAGAATAGGACATTTCTTTAGACAATAGGTTGAACGAAATCAATAATTAGGGGTTCACAGCTACGCTTAACTTCCAACCCATGCCAATAATCACTTCCCACTTCGTGTTTATAACTTTCTCGTATTCTCTCCGTAACGTTCACCTCGTAACTGATATCGTGGAAAAGTTCTAAAATATATGCAAAAATTCAAGATAACGTCCTCTAGACTGGTAGCTCCCGTTGCCCACTTGGCTTATGCGGCTTCGGATTCGCTGTCTCGTTCATTGCCAAATCCTTAAACGATTCGAACTCCTACATGCGCGATATGCCGAAAGACCGTATAACGTCGCAATACTTGCTGAAGTATCCTAAGGCGGTCTTTATCCTAAATCGTTCTACCCGACGTCTAATTTATACACGTACACCTAACCCTCCTAATCTGTTTCAGTGACCTTAACCTGTAGCTTTGATACCAACTATGGCATCCCATAATCCGGGGAACATATTTAGGGCCACTAACCATAATTAACATCATACAACCCTGGATATAAACATAGTATAACAATAGAAACCCCTTAACCAAGATCACATACAGGTTATGGTATGAAACAAACTATTAAATTACATTATTACAATCAACCTCAGAATAAAACTGTTATACAATTTTTATGACTAAATAAAATCACTGCCTAACTAGATATTCAACCTTGACAACTTCTCAAACCACTATCCGATGAAATCCATAATCTGAACGTCTCTTCTCGCTGCCTGAAGAGTAATATCGACTGGCCACAAGGCCCACTAATCATCTCTATTAATTGGAGAAAATAAACATTAAAGCAAGAGTGAGCCAACAATGCTCAGCAAGTGTAAATAGTGACGTCAATATCAACAAAAGTTATAAGTTCTGAAAAACAAGAAGAATTATCATATGCTTCGAAAAGAATCAACTAAGTCAATTATCTTATTACCACGAGGAGCCAATATTGCACCACTGGAATAAGGCGCATCAACAATGAGAACTGATAAAAGTTTAGATAACAAAATATAATCGAAATAAGCTTTAAGGGAATTAGGTATCAAAACAACTCAATCTCAATGTATAGATTAGAATTGGATTTTTATTTATTGAAAAAAACAATAAGGTTAGTCTGCTGATCAGTCACGCACTAACCCCGGTCAAACGCACACAACAATGTCCTTTAATGGATCCACGGCACACATTGGCCTTATTAACTTCCGACCACGAATCTGGTCCGACCCCTTACGGTCCACATTTTAAAACATTCCAATTCTATATTAAACGCACTGGGTGTCGGGACAATCGACAACCAACCAACAACTGGAAGCTCACGTCTAGAATAACAACTTATTATTAATAGTCAATGAGGAAGTAACTATATCTTCTAGTATCGACAAGTTCGATACAAAACAGGGTGATAACCGAATAATCAAGATCTTCAATAAATACCGACGAGTTCGATAATAAATGGGGTGGAGAATATAAAGAACAATATTTTGAATACGTATCAACAAGATAGATATGAGTAATTGGGGACATAACATCATTAACTTGATAAAAGGAAAAATCAACTTGGATAACATTAAAAGATATAAATTGTAACAAGATTATCAATAATTGAAATTCTACGTTAGAGCAAAGATATTGTCAAGTACTAACCATTTAATAAAATTTATCTACACATTGCAAGATTTGACTCAGCATAAGCGAATGAAGTAGTTTAAAATGATTATTTACAAAATAATTCCAATATCGTAAATTTCAGATCCGTTTGACGAAAACATCCCCTAAAGAGGATCCATTGGTGATAATATGTTAAAATCAGGAATTTCGCTAACAGGTATTTATAAGGATGTTAAAACTTGGATTTTCTCTATTTAGAGATTTTCTTAAACATTTTCGACGAAAATTAAAGTAATGGCATTCCACTGAGGAATCCAATAACATACCATAAGTGAAGTATTTTGTGGAAAAAGGTTATTGGTAAGATTCTTTGAAAAATTGGTATTTAAACTGAGGGTGGGGAACATAAACGTTTTCACGCTAATTGAAGAAATACATCATTTTCTAAATATACTTGACCACATCATTTTATACAACAAATAAACTGAAATGCATTACTTGTACAATAAGTGAAGAGCAATAACACTTGCCTCGATTCACGAAGTTCTTGATCTTAAACCTTATCCTTAACTCAACTTCTCGTCAACCTCTACCCTTTACATGTGGGCTTCTTACTCGGCCCTACCTCCATCTTTACTTCATAATTTGCTAATCTTCAGGTCAATACCCTCATCGACTTCGCTAATTATCCTCCTGTTCGACTTTCCGCTTACCCGTACACTGCTCTTGTCCAGGTCTCCTACTCGTACCTTTATAAGGTCAAGTACCATTTCAGTATCAAACCAAACAAAACCTTATTGTTTGCTCTATTCTACCCATATGCGTCCTATAACGCTGATACATATAGCACATATAGACATATTCAAATTGTATTCATAAAATAGTTCTAGTATAATCAACTAAGTCAAATAAGAACTTAACATAGATGGCCACCTAATACTTAAATATTAACTAGTGGCAAACAGTTCAAAAAAATACCACATCTCCAATCTTCGCATCATCAATTTATCCTCGAGACCAACAACTATTACGTATCTACCTAGACCCTTAGAAATCATAACATACTTTTATATCACTGAAATCAAATAAATTAAATAGATTTACAGGGGAATTTTAGAAAATTTCGGCATGTAGTATTTGTAAATAGGACTATCCCCTTGTTTTCCAATTCAACAATTTACTCTTATAAATTATACAAAAATAAAGCTACCTCAACTTGCAGCAACATAAAAGTAAACAAATACGAAAAGTACCCGCCCAGACTTGCGGCATCTAAACAATTAAGAAAATGATCCGCCCAGGCATGCAGCAACTAAACAATTAAGAAAATGATCCGCCCAGACATGCGACAACTAAACAATTAAGAAAATAAACTAATAGTTTATCCTTGCTATATATATAACATTTGAAACCTATGCAACCAGGAATTAAACTCCTATAAGAAAACTTTCGACATCCACCAATAGTTATAATTTGACTTGCCTAATTTAAACCCATATACATGACCATTAACCATTTAACCACATATACTTCACCACCAGGTACTTGACTAAACGACAATCACTTATCCACATATAGACCAACACCAATTAATTGACAATTATGACATCCCACAATTACTACGACTCAACTTATGGCATTTAGCACATAGACATTTACAACTAGTAAAACCATATAACTCCACATACTATCCGACAATTAATAATTAATAGCTAATAACTCACAATCATATAACTCCTGACATTCGTCAAAATCCCCAAATTTTAACTTCCGAAATTATAAATCTAATTATTACACAACAATAATAATTAGCAACTAACAATCAAAAAAGCATATCATCGGATTCCCAATTAATCCCACAATTATAATTAACAACTATAAACTTTCCGAATTAAACTACGAAAATTAAAGCAATATTATCACAATTTAAATCTAATCTAATTACAACAATTAAATAATTAAAATAAAATACGATACATACACGTGAATACGCGCCTTCGAAATTATACCTTTCCGGCGACCACACCACCCCTGCACCACTGATAAGTGGATTTTATATCTACTTGGAGCATTCTAAATCGGCTTAAATTGATTGTCTTGGACTCAAGTTTCTTGTAGTTTTGATGTGTTTTGCTTAGTTGTGCAGGTTTACGAGAATGTTGATTAAGGTGGATGCTTCTATAATTTTTTGGGAATTAATTGATTAAAATTCGGATTTTCTGGGAAGGCTGCGCAGCTTACACTGTTTTGGCCATATCTGGAGTTCTGTAAGTCTGTTTTCAGCGATCTTACTGCCCACGCGAAGCTTGAGAGATTTTCTACAACCTGGGATAGGAAGCACGTGCAAGTAATGTGCTTAATTAATGCGCGCACGTATTCATTGAGGAGCATGGCTGGGAAATTACTGTTTTGCCCTTTTCAAGTTCTAATTATATTCCGGGCAGTTTTTAGCACCTTAATTAAATTCTAATTGTAATAGAAGATAAATTCTTGCTGGGCAAGAAAGCTAGAGCCTATAAAAACACATCTAAGCATTGTAATTGAGGATCACTTTTTATCATAGCATAGATCTGCAAGGGAGAACATTGATTTTCTTTGAAGATTAAAGGTTTTTCTCTTTTCTTACAATTATGTGTTCAATTTATAATTCTTGTTTTGTTAATTCAATTATGAGTGAGTAGACTACTAATCTAGGGTTAAGTAGAACCATAGTTATGGTTGATGTGTGATTTTCCCAATTCCCCCAATTTGATTGTTTAATTGCTCTTGCTTATTGAGTTGTTTTAATTAGCAATTACAAATCAGACGTGATTATGTTTATTGTTTGAACCATTGTCTATTTATCAACGAGAGTTCGATTTAGATGGTTGTGATTTATCCAATGAGGACATGAACTTCTCCATGAGAATAGGTAGAACGGATTGTTAGGAAGTCAGGATGCTGTGATTAATGTCTCTAAATTGCATGATACCATGGGAATAGGCTTGATTGTATTTTAGAGAAGCCATTAATACTCGAGAGAGGTTATTGGTAATTTATAGGGCGCATCTTTCCTTTTGAGTATTATACGATTGATTGGGGAGGGAATTCACGATTGCATCAATTCATGCTAGTGGGGATACTTAATTCTGGAAGTTTTAGTTAATTGATTAATTGCATTAGTATAAAATTAGTTTAATAATCTTTGATATTTTATTGTGTTACTTGCTTGGCTGAATTGAATCGAGAACAACTGGTGATTGACACGTTTGTCTCTGTGGGATCGACTCTGACTTACCCTACTACATAGTTAGAAGGATTTGTTAGATATTATTATTTGATAGGCACGCGACAGCCTTGTCAAATTTTTGGCGCCGCTGCCGGGGACAAAGCAGTGTTAGATTAGTTAATTTTTGAGTTAGTTTGGCCAAGTTGTTTAGTTATGTTGCTTCGGCTATTATTTTTGTTCTGTTTGATCTTTGCTTGTGGTTTTTCTTGTTTCTTGTAAAATTGATTTTCAGATTCCTATAACGAGAAATTAAGCGAGTGAAGAGAGGAGCAAGAAGAAAGCATGGAGGCATTTATTGAGACTATGCAGGCATTATCTCAAAAGATCGATGAAGTAGAGTCAAGAAATTCTTATTTGGTTGCATGTGATGTTTGCGGTATACAGGGACACACTCAAAATTTTTGCCAATATAACACCCTTTATTACCCAAGCCAAGCACAATATTGGGATAATAATTTTCATTACAATGCCCATTACAACTCTGACCAAGGACCACAGTATAATCCTTATTGTGAGACATACACTTCTAGTTGGGAAAATTATTCTGATTTTTCCTACCAAAACAATCCAGCTCAACCAGAAAAATCTAGCTTGGAAACTGCCTTGGAAACTTATTTCTCTCCATGTGCCAAGATGAATGAGTCTTTAGCCACTAGAGATGCTCAACATCAACAGTTTAATGCTCAATTTGAAGAGATGCAAGTTAGTCCATGCCAAGCTCAACCACCTCAAATCAACTACTCTCAGCCACCACAAAAATCCAACTTGGAAAGTCTGTTGGAAGGAGTTGTTGTTGCACAGCTGAACAAGAATGAAGAGGTTGAGACAAGTCTTAATGAGTTGAAAGTTCAAGGTAAGTTGATTGAAAACTCAATTGCTCAACTAGCTCAAGAGGTAACTGAATTCGTTGAGAGGCGCTCTCAAACGGAGAAAATACCAATGAGTCAATTTGATGATGCAACTTTGTGGAGTGGTAAGGAGTTCAAAGAGTCACCAAACGAGGTTAGTAATAGTAAGCTAATTTTTGATGATTATGATGATTTTGATGATGATTTTGAAAGTCTCACTCTTATTGATCCATATGCTTCTCAAGAAATTAACTCGTGTGAAAACTCTTTTGATAATAATGATGTTGATTTCTTAGATGACTCTATTTGCATGCTATTTGACGAGGATGATAGTATGGTTGTGGTAGATATAAATTTGAATAAGGATATTGTGATTCCCACTATGGTAGATGAGATAGAACCGAGTTTGGATACGCTTGACTTGAAGAATGCTAAGATTGAGAATGTGTATATGCCTGTTGTAGACCCGATTTGGGAGGGATTTGTGAAAAGTAGTCATAAATGTTTTGATGCGGATTTTGCTAAATATTTTCACATCCCGAAATTTCTTGAGCATTACATGAGCCTCACATGCCAATTTATGTATCTTCTTGGTTATCTAATTGGTGCTCACATCATTAGATTAATTCAAATTAGGAGATATGTACATCTATATGCTTTTTCGCCAGGATAATTGTCTGCAGGCGTCGGGCTAACGACATTAAACAAATGCGCTTTGTGGGAGGCAACCCAAGTATTATAGTATTTTGTTGTAATATATTTTATTCAAAAAAAAAAAAAAAATCCGAACAGTTGGCTGCAGCGCATGAGGCGCCACAGCACGCACCTGCGCCCAGCAGGTCCAGGAACACTCCGCGCGTGAAGCGCCACCTCCGCGCATAATGCGCCAGATTCACACATAAATTATTTGTTAAACTATTATGTGCATAAGAAGTAAACTATTATGGGCGTGCTGTTGTGTCTGTGTATAAAAAAATATATATATATTTCTTTCCCCTCCCATTCTATTTATACCCCCATTCTCTCTAATTCTTTTCCTATTTCTATTTCAAAAAAACCTCCCATCTTTTCTCAAAAATTCTAAACCTATTTCTATTCTAATTCTTACTTATTATTATTATTTTTATTCTTATTTATTTTTATTTTTATATATTATTATTATTATTATTATTTATTTTGTATTATTATTATTATTATTATTATTATTTATATTATATACCCACCTATACATACAAATCCAATTCCTTTTCTACTTCTTTAAAAATTCAATTCTATAGAGGAATTAATTGCAAGTTCACCTCTTTGATTCGTATTGGGTAAATCTTTTTCTCTAATTTTATTTTTATTACGAATTTGTGTTCTTGTAATTTGGGAATTTGGGATATTTGTGGTGTAATTATTGGTGGAGCTTCTTGTGAGTTGGGTATTGATTCTTATGGATCCTAGCGTGGATGAGGTGGTGTAAGGCGCATTGCAGGTATGTTTTCTGCTATCTCTTGTATTTACTTCCATTCAATGAGGACATTGAATATTTTAAGTTTGGGGGTGGTTTGAGGGATTAGTAGTTATTGTTGTATTTTGTGTTCATATAGGATATCATGTTTGCATAGTAGTGATAGTTCATGCATTATTGTTATGTTCGTATTATCTACGTGTGTTCATATAGGACATTTTGTTTTATTTTCGTATACCATGTGAGTTTTCATTTAGTTGCATTTTCATGGCATGCATATTTCATGATCCCTTAGGACGAGCTGATTCTGATTGATAGGTGGATGTTGATTTGGGTGTGATGATGATGAGTAGAGGGCTGATTTATAGTTTCTATGAAATTGACTTGCATGTTACGGGAACAAAATTTATTACACAGTCTCATTGGGGTGCTCTTGGGCTAGGTTAGGGTCATGCCTGTGGGATGTTTTGAGATTTAATCACTTGTTTATATTTAGAATTTTCGTTATTCCCTTTATAGCGTAGGAACATTAAAGTCTAAGTTTGGGGGAAACCAGGAATTTTCATGCTAGTTGTTCATAATTGTTAATAATGGCTAGGCGTCAAATGGCTAGTAGCCGGCTCATATTTATATGAGTAGTCTAGGGTTGGAAATGAGAAAGGCTCATTCCAGATTGCAGAAAAAAGGAGAAAAAAAGAAAAAAAAAAGAAGAAAAAAAGAGTCAATAAGTTATTTGTTTATATGCAAAATTAACTAGAGTGAGCTCTTTAATACTCGAGTAATTAAGTCTGAGGGGACTTAGTCCTAGTAACCTAAAGCCCTTGTGGTTTGGGATTGCTGACCTAACACTCGCTACATGGGTATTATTGTATAAGCCTTTTGGGGTCTCATTCATTGCACGGTTAAATAAGCATGCGTATTGTATATTCTATTATGTGTCATAGTAATAAAGCATGAGTTTCTGTCTACCTTGGATAAGGGTGGAGGTGTTCCTAGGTTATGGAGTGTCTACAGTCTATTCTGATTATAAACCTGTGATTGTCTTGACGGAAAACATGTATGATTTTTTACCTAGTTTTGGGAGTATTTCTGATGAGCATTGCACACACGCACGTTTCTGTTCATGTATTTGTTAGTATACGGGAACTTAGTCGAGCTCTGCTTGGATTTGTTACATTCATTGAGATATTTGCTTGTTAGTTGGTTTTGGTGAGTTTGAAGGGGATCTTGCATTTTCATAGTAGTTGCATTCATGCATTACATTGCATTAGGTTAAATGGATTTTGTGGGTACATTCGCTATAGGCCCTCACGAGACCTTACTCGTCCACTAGGGCTGCCTAGGGGTTTAAAGGGCTTGTTGCATATGCCAAATGCAACCGTGATCACCTACGGAAGTGGTACTAGCTAGTTAGTTAGTTGTAATTGTTAATGCTTGAGGACAAGCATCGGTTTAAGTTTGGGGGTGTTTGATAAGTGGATTTTATATCTACTTGGAGCATTCTAAATCGGCTTAAATTGATTGTCTTGGACTCAAGTTTCTTGTAGTTTTGATGTGTTTTGCTTAGTTGTGCAGGTTTACGAGAATGTTGATTAAGGTGGATGCTTCTATAATTTTTTGGGAATTAATTGATTAAAATTCGGATTTTCTGGGAAGGCTGCGCAGCTTACACTGTTTTGGCCATATCTGGAGTTCTGTAAGTCTGTTTTCAGCGATCTTACTGCCCACGCGAAGCTTGAGAGATTTTCTACAACCTGGGATAGGAAGCACGTGCAAGTAATGTGCTTAATTAATGCGCGCACGTATTCATTGAGGAGCATGGCTGGGAAATTACTGTTTTGCCCTTTTCAAGTTCTAATTATATTCCGGGCAGTTTTTAGCACCTTAATTAAATTCTAATTGTAATAGAAGATAAATTCTTGCTGGGCAAGAAAGCTAGAGCCTATAAAAACACATCTAAGCATTGTAATTGAGGATCACTTTTTATCATAGCATAGATCTGCAAGGGAGAACATTGATTTTCTTTGAAGATTAAAGGTTTTTCTCTTTTCTTACAATTATGTGTTCAATTTATAATTCTTGTTTTGTTAATTCAATTATGAGTGAGTAGACTACTAATCTAGGGTTAAGTAGAACCCTAGTTATGGTTGATGTGTGATTTTCCCAATTCCCCCAATTTGATTGTTTAATTGCTCTTGCTTATTGAGTTGTTTTAATTAGCAATTACAAATCAGACGTGATTATGTTTATTGTTTGAACCATTGTCTATTTATCAACGAGAGTTGGATTTAGATGGTTGTGATTTATCCAATGAGGACATGAACTTCTCCATGAGAATAGGTAGAACGGATTGTTAGGAAGTCAGGATGCTGTGATTAATGTCTCTAAATTGCATGATACCATGAGAATAGGCTTGATTGTATTTTAGAGAAGCCATTAATACTCGAGAGAGGTTATTGGTAATTTATAGGGCGAATCTTTCCTTTTGAGTATTATACGATTGATTGGGGAGGGAATTCACGATTGCATCAATTCATGCTAGTGGGGATACTTAATTCTGGAAGTTTTAGTTAATTGATTAATTACATTAGTATAAAATTAGTTTAATAATCTTTGATATTTTATTGTGTTACTTGCTTGGCTGAATTGAATCGAGAACAACTGGTGATTGACACGTTTGTCTCTGTGGGATCGACTCTGACTTACCCTACTACATAGTTAGAAGGATTTGTTAGATATTATTATTTGATAGGCACGCGACAGCCTTGTCAACCACCGCTGCCATCCCTCCTACCATCTCTCTCTCTCTCTCTCTACCACTGCCCTCTCTCTCCTCTCTCTCTACCACTGCCCTCTCTCTCCTTTTACTCGCCACCACCATCCTCCCCTTCTCCCTTCTTCGATGGCTGCAACACGCCACCACTGCCATGGCGGTCTTCTCCGGCCGCCACCTACCCGACGTCGCGCCTCCTGCCACACACGCACCACACAGCTCCTATACACATACACCAACACACAGACACACACATATACACACACCACGCATATATATATATATATATATATATATATATATGTTTATAAACCCAATTGATTCAATAATCTAAAACCCCCAATTCAATTTATCCCCCAAACCCTAATTTCTAATTTCCCCCAATTCTCTTCCCTCTTTCTCTCTCCACGATGTTTCTCTCAGCTGTGTTTGTTTTTACAATTGGGCTTGGCCCAATTCTAATTACATTACTACTCCATTCATCCCGAACCCAATTAAAACACTACTCATTTGCTTTTAAAACTAATAAACGGCTTTTATAATTCGAAATTAAATAGAAAATTGTAAAAATTAAACCTTTCATTTTTAAAATAAAGAGTATAAAATTACAATCACGCACGTATTTTTAAAATATTTTTAGGATAAAAAATGAATTAAATATGGATTTTACAAGTTTTGATTCTTTGAATACAATAAAACTCTTAAAATCATTTTAAAATACTAAAACGCCCAAATTAATTCACCCAATAATTTTAAAACTAAATAAATATATAAAGATAATATCGCAAAAGATTTCATGATTTTTAATAACTCCGATAATTTTATAAAATTGCCAGAGGATCAAAAATGCATGATTTAAATATATTTAAATCCTCAAAAATACAATAAAAATATACAGACTTACACAGCACACACAAATCATCATGGGAACACATAAACACAATTTCACCTTTCCAATAATATTCACATAATAATATCCATAATTTATATTAAATAAGAAATTCCAAATTCACGATTTTCTAGGTCTTTATACTCAGTATATCTTCTGTTTCAAGAAATAGCTTCCTCTGCTCCACATAACTCAATCGAACTAAGCCGGCAACACCAGCACCTACATCTTGAGATTCAAGATCTCTAGATGAGCCGAATCCAAACTTGTAATCTAAGCCCGAAGGAGAAACTAAAAAGGAAAAAAAAGGTAAAGGGAGTGGATGGGAGAGCGGGTAGAAGAATGGTAAGCTAGAGATTGTGAAAGCAGCTGGCAGGGTGTGAATTGGAGTGAAGAGAAGAGGGGTTTTCAAAAGGGGAAGATAAGGGATTTCTTTTCATTTGATTCTTGAGTAACATGTTGTTTTTCTTAGAGTTTCTATAAATAGAAAAACACGAGTTAACACACATTTGAAATCGAGGCGATAACATATGATTATAAAATTGTCAACTAATGTTTCGCCTAAAAATGTTTTACCTTACCACTCATTGGATTTGAATTGGAATATCGAAAAACGTGTCTTATGAATAACACATTGAATGGTTTATCCTATTCTATGATGGGTATCAGAATGATTTGTATCGAAATATTTGGACATAACATATTTCTAATGATTGAGTGATCGAAAAAATTGAATGATTCATCAAAATGCAATGCTTATTTATTAGAAAAAATAAGAAGGAATTAATATATGCACTTAAAGTAAAATGATCGTAAAGACAAATTTAATTCAGAACCAACTTGCATATTTTTATAAACTGAAATTTTGAAAATTATGATGAAAAAAATTCTACAAGTCGCTCAAAACCTAAATTAAGGATGAAATATTTGATTTATGTGTTTGTCTAAAGAAACTAATTAGTGATATTTGCAAAAATTTTGGAATTGTTAAAATTATGTACGTCCCAACCGAGTTACAAATTTATATATTATACATGAGTGGATAGGCTGTTCCTTAGGTTCGGTATCAATATTTAGGTTCAGATAAAATTTTCAACTTTATTTTGATCCATGGACTATCCACTTTATAGATATGCTATCCATTTTAGCTTTGTAAAGGATCCATATTATCATTTGACCCATGTTCAGTTATGGAAATTTTGTATATTAATTTTAAATTCCATTAATGTCCATTATATTTTTGGTAGGTTCATTAACAAAAATTTCAATTAATCTTTCAATTTTATTAATCACATTAATGCATATCATCACATGCTATGTATAATAAAAGTTTGACTAAAGTAATTCTTAAATGTACTTATTATATTATGGGGTTAATACTTCTATGTACATGCTCACCTATGTTACGTGAAATATAATGGATTTTTTATTGCAAATACATTGTAAGTACTTTTGTAATTGCATGACTTCACTATATCATTACAATCTGCCATTTATGTACTCATATAAGCCCCCTAAGTACGTATTTAGAGGCATTTTTCTCTTATATTATATAAAATAGCATTTAGTGGTATTAATATTAGTTGTTTCAAAATTTTATTTAATCATTATTAAATTATTTCATTTATTAATTTATCATTATTATGATATATTAATATTTTTCATAAAATAATATTTTGAAGTACCGTGTGCGTAGCACGGGCTATAATCTAGTACAGTATCAAAGCTTATAAAAATTAGTCTTAATTTTTTTTTTGTCAGGAATGACTTACTCGTACATAAATTGTACCGTAATACAATTTTCGGGATAAGTGATTTCTTTCATTCAAAAACGTTTACCATCTAACCCAAATGGCACGCATGTTGCCTTCGGAACACTTAGACAGTAAAGCTTTAAAGATGAAAAGAAAAACACCTTAAATGAAAAACACCTAAGACTACACTCATGCAATAATAAAACAACAAAATTAGGCCTGTGTAAAATTAACAAAAACATTAAAAGTTTATTAAATAAAATCTAAACTAAGAAAATTAATAACATAAAATAAAAATTTTAATGTAAACCTAACCAAAGGAATCCTTTTGGTTTGATATAAATTAAGATAGAACAAAATAAATTATTTAAAAAAATTAAAATTATTTTATACATTTCTAAAATTTTACAACCTTAATCTCGTACCCATTCTCATGCCAAAAAGTATCATAACCAAAATAGGAAAATTAATTCAAAGGTCCCTGAACTATATGACTTTTATTGTCCAGATCCATGAATCAACACATAAATCAATAAATTTTCTACAACCATTCCTAAATCCCTCTTTGACATCAGCATAACAAAAGTAAATTCTTCTAAAAGTGCCTAAAGTTTCAAGGTCTGGTTGATCAACACATATTTTGACTGTACTCCCTGGATTTGACCTCAATACCTCTGCCCCATAGTCATAAAACCTCCTATACTGCTTAGCAATTTCCCCTTCAAATTCAGACAATGCTAATCGTTTAGCTAGCCAAAACTGAGTTTTTGAAATAAGCAGCCCATGGACTTCATTGATATGTTGCTGAAAATCTCTTAACTTCCACTTAGGGTTAGCCCTCACCTGATTACCAAATTTTCTAGCCAACTAGTCTGACCTAACAAAGGAGTGCTTGTGTACTAGTATGCAGCTATGATATTTATTGTATGTCTTCACCTGAAATGTCCCATCAGTATCAATTTTACTAGCAAATAGATACCAAGGACAAGTTTTACTGCACCTAGCTTGAACCCTCTCCAAATCATTTTTAGAATACCAGATATCTCTTTTCTGTTCCACAGTATAGTCAATTATTGCATTCTTCAAAACTTGAGCACGCATGAACATTAAACAAGTCTGGAACTCAATGTGTTTCATTGGGGTTTTTGGATTGAATAAATTATATGAAACTTTTTTTGGTTTGCTGACAATCCTAGATGATTCCTCCCCATAATCACTAGAGTCTGTTGAATCTAGAGAAATCATTTTGAAAGAGTCACTGCCATGATCACTCTCCCAATCATTATCTCTAGCCACTTCAATTTTTTTCCTTTTTTATTTTTATTCCGCAAACTACTCAATGGAACATCAAAATCAGCACCCTCATCTACAACTGGGTACTTTTTTGCCTTATAAACATGTTTCTTATACTTCATTATCTCCTCAAACTCCTCATCTTTATCACTTTCATTCTCACTATAATCTAAATCAGTCTCATCACTCTCTGTCTCCTCACTAAACTCATCATCGCTGTGTTCTTCATCACTCACCTTATATTCGCTCTCATATTCATCACTCACACCAGAAAAAATCACAATATCAGAAGCATGATCAATATATATAATGCAAGTACCAGTTTTAAATGCATATGTACACATATGACCAACAATATCTTCATTCCATAATAATTGACAACTATCAAGAGAAGTGCCTTCTCTATGCCAGTAAATCTTAAAATCCTTATATCCAAGATCTTTTTTTACGAAATTCTAACACACATCAAGATTAATTGTATCTAAGCTCTGATCATAGATTGTTTCTACTTTACCTCGTTCATAACATCGTACTCGGACTTTATACGTGAACTCCCCACCAGGATGAATCCACACATTAACACTGCTGATATAGGCTAAAAATAAGCCCTAAAGACACATTTAATGTGACATTAATTAGACCCGGAATGGTCCTAACGTTGGGCCCATCAGGTGGGCCCAAACCCTATTTACAATATTAATTTCGTAATTAATATTAGGGATAATAAACAGCTCAGCAATAAGTGTCAGATAAGAACATTATCTCTACAATGAGTAGCCTCCAAGGCATACACTCATACAAGGAAACAGACTCCTACAAGGAAGGAGTCTAGAACCTTCCTCAAGGCGGTGACTTGTCCACCAAGTCACCTAACCCTACTACGATTTTGAGGCTTCTCAGCCTATATAAAGGGTCAGACCCCTCAACCTAGAACTACGTTTTATTGGCTTGATTCTCTTAATACAGAGATACGTAGGCATTCTGTGAGGACCGATTAAGTCTCGAACGCAGAAGCAGCCATTAAAGCTCGAAGCTCACCAACCCTATCATTAAATACACGCGAAACCTAGCCGCAATATCAAACCCTCGTTTTTATTCCACAACATTTGGCGCCGTCTGTGGGAAAAAGACATCAACCATGGTTCAAACACGAAGAACAGCACCAAGCACTACCGAGCCGATCGTTACCGAGGCTCTACCTCTAAGCTCTGCTCCGCCTGTTACTGAACAAATACCCCCAGCCACAGGGGTGATTACTCAAACTCAGGTTTCTCAACCTCTAGGGACGAATTCCCATGCTGAGGGGACGTTGCCTTTGGTCATCCATCCTGGTCAAGGAACCAGCGCCCTCCAGACGCTGGTTTCTCCTCTAGTTGATCCCAGTCGCCCACCACCAGGGGTACAGATCCATACTACGGATCTCCCCGTGAGTACTAACCCGATGTATGGCCTGCCTAACTACCTTCCTGGACCCAGTGGTCATGCCTTGCAGATCCGAGATCGAGAGTATCTTGACTACTCTGGCCCCTATACTGACGATTCGTCATCTGAAGACGATGATCGAGACGAAGCCCCAAGGAGGCGACGCGCTAGTAAGGAACCTCTGAGGAGGAATCCAGCAAACCGTGATGGTCCTTTAACAATCGCAGAGAGAATTAAGGCTTATGAAGCTGAGATTCAGAAGCTGAAGGACGACCAAGCAAGGGAGCAAGAAAGAGAGAACCCTAATCAGACTCGACCTCCACCGACTTCAGGAGGGATTCCCTTCATAGATTTGGAGAGGTCTTCAAGGAGACGCCGAAGGGCTGAAGCCCCAACCAGAGGGACTACAAGGGTGGAACTCCCCAAGAGTAACCCCAAAGACTTGATGCCACAAGGAGATCTCGATGATCCGACCCCTCCGTTTACTGAGGAGGTGATGAACGCGCATATCTCCCGAAAGTTTAAGATGCCCACAATAAAAGCTTATGATGGAACGGGGGATCCCGCAACTCATGTGAGAACGTTTACGAGCGCATTGTTATTGCAGCCCGCTAACGATGCCCTTAAGTGTAGGGCGTTCCCCCAAACCCTGTCAGGCATGGCGCAACGTTGGTATAGCCGTCTACCTCCAAATTCAATTAGCTCTTTTAAGGAATTGAGTACCGCTTTTGTCAGTCAATTCATTAGCGGAAGAATTCATGAGAAAAGCTCTGCATCCCTTATGTATGTAGTACAGGGGAAGAACGAGAACCTGAGAGATTATCTCAAGCGATTCACTAAGGAGACCCTAAACATCACTGATTTGGAAAATAAGGTGGCTATGGTAGCCCTGCAGCATGGAACCACGGATCTCTTTTTTAAGAGGTCACTGGCAAAACATCCCCCTGAGAACATGGATGAGCTCCAACGAAGGGCTGATAAGTACATTAAGGCTGAGGATAGCATGAAGAAGGAAGCCACGTTGGGCAATGGAGGCAACGGGAACTCCAAGAAGCGAAGGCAAGACCAGGAGTATGATGACCAGGAATATGATGCTAGGGACAAGTATCCCCGAACTAGTGAGGACTCCGACTCTGCCCCTAAGAAGAGCCAAGGACCAAGGTTCACTGAGTATGCAAGGTTGAACACTCCCAGGAGTCGAATCCTATTGGACATTGAGAAGGATAAGGATTTCCGATGGCCGAAGCCACTCAGGGGTGATCCCACAAAGAGGAACAAAAATCAGTATTGCAGATTCCACAAGGATGTAGGGCATGACACTGATGATTGTAAGCAACTCAAAGATGAGATCGAGTTCTTGATCCGTAAAGGGAAGTTGGGCCACTTCACTAAGGGTGAAGATCTTGGTAATCAGAGAAGAGAGTATGATAGGAACGACGATGATCGGGATCGCACCCCACAGCCCCGAGGGCCAGTGATCAACATGATCTCAGGAGGCCCGACTGCGGCCGGGACGACTAGGAACTCTCGGAAGGCTTATGCCCGAGAAGTGATGCATATTGTCGGAGAGACACCAAAGCGTGCAAAAACCGAAGTAACAATTGAATTTGATGATTCAGACCTTGAAGGGGTGAAGTTCCCCCATGATGACCCGCTGGTCATAACACCCATGATTGGGAATTCAGAGGTGAAGCGAGTCTTGATAGACAATGGAGCTTCAGTGGACATTTTGTTCTATGATGCATTCGTGAAAATGGGATACAACGACTCTCAGTTGACCCTATCTAACATGCCTATATATGGATTCAGCGGAGTAGAGACTAAAGTTGAGGGAACTATTTTGTTGCCCGTCACCATCGGACAGAAGCCAACAGAGGCCACTCAGATGCTGAACTTTTTGGTTATCAAAGCGTCTTCCACCTACAATGCCATCCTCGGGAGGACTGGACTCCATGCTTTTAAGGCTGTGGCCTCAACCTATCACATGAAGATCAAGTTTCCAACCAGGAATGGTGTAGGAGAACAAAAAGGTGACTAGAAAATGGCTAGGAGCTGTTATGTAGCCGCGTTAAGGCCTGATGGAGTCGGGGGGCAGGTCCTTCCGATTGAAGACATGGACGTTTGTAGTGATAAGGAACATCAAGAAATCGAGGGGCAGGAGATTGTACCCCAAGCTGTAAGTGAACTTCAGAATAAGAATGAGGTGACCAGAAGGAATAGTGAGTGCTCTATTTTATTGGAGCATCAAAAGTAAAATCAAGTGGTGCAAGCCTAGTCTTGCAAAGCCCCGATGGGTTCAAATTATCCTAGTAGTTTTTAGCTTCATATTTTATCTAGTAGAAATAAGGTTCGATGAAACCATCGCAGAGCATGTTGCTCCGAGTAGGATAGTAGTATTCTATGTAAGGGTTGAACCCATCTCAAGTTATTAATGCAAGTTTGTTTTCCATTCATTGATTATGTGATTTTATTTATGTACCTAACACCTGATATGTGTAAGTCAAAGATGACCAAGTACCGAAAATAAAAAAATACACGAATGGAAACAAACAAACGCATAAATAAAAACCCTGAAAGGTCGAGAGTTACTAAGAGTTTAAGTCCTTGAAGGACCCCGGATAAAAAACAAGAAGCAAAGATAGGTTTGAAAACCCTGAAATCAGAACTAAGATTCAAGACAAGCCGTGAAAGACATGAAGTCAAGTAAGGGATCCTAAAGACCTTTAGTTTGACATCAATCCAAAAGAAAGGTCGTGAATACTTGGTAGTCGACATATGAACACCAACGATGAACATGTAAACGTCAACCTCGAATCCTAGGATAAGGAACACGAGTTATTAGCCATGAAGGCCATGGGACAGCTATGAAGGCCAAACTTGAAGGGGTCATGAACCTCCAGATAAGATCCAATGGTTGAAACTTCAAGTCAAAGCTTGAAAACCAATCTGAAATTTTGGACCCTCAATCCAGAATGCCAACATTGAAATATCTGAATAATTTGATATCGCGTACAATCCTCGAATTGCAATTAAAGCACAGGTACTCGTTGACTTCTTAGTTGAATATACCATTGACAACCAAGAAGTCGGGGGGCAGGAAGGCACAACACCCCAGTAAGGGCAAGATGAGACACCCCAAGAGGGAGAGAACTTATAAAGTTTAGAAGAAACATTGGGTGCCTTATTTTGATAGGGCATCAAAAACAAAATCAAGTGGTGCTTGTATAGTCCTACAGAGCCCTGATGGTTTCGCGATTGAATGTGCCTTGAAGTTGAATATTTTTCGACAACCAATAACGAGGCAGAGTATAAAGCCTTGAAAGCCGGACTAGGCTCGTCTTTAGCCATGAAGGCCAAAAATCTTAAAGTCTATGGAGACTCAAGGCTGGTGATAGCCCAAGTGAGTAGAGCTCTAAAAGCCAAAGTTGAAACGATGTTGAAATATCTGAAAATTGTAAAATCACAGTTGGTATGGTATGATTCGAGGAATACCAACTTGTATAACCGTCGATGCCTTGTCCAAATTCGCCTCGTCTGAAATCGAGAATTACACTAGAAGTGTTTACTATCAGGTCTTGGAGACCCCACTATAGAACGCAAATTATTGGCGCCCATCGACGTTGGAAGTTGTTAGACAGACCCCCATCAAAGCTCATCTTGAGGTTGGTTGGCTCCTTGATAATGCCTTGATGGCCAACAATGCTGTCTGCCTCCAATCGAGCTTGTCGTCTGAGTTTAATGGCTCGAATCAAGAGTCGTTAGTCAAGTTGAAACCTAGAGTCAAGATAGAGTAGTGACAACTAGCCAAGGCACACCAGACTTGAAGTCAAGTGCTGAGTGGCAAAGGAACTTCTTGAATGATCAACCGAGAAGCAAGACCTCCACCATATGAAGCAAGGGGGGCAAGAACTAAGAAACAAGTAATTTGAATTCAAGGTTCACGAAACCTTTCAAGGCATGGCAAACACCTCCTATTGACCTGAAACCACGTGATTGGTGGTCCAGAACACCCCCAACTTGATAAATGTTTTGGTAGTTGATTAAGAACGCTTATCAGAAAAGCTAACAAGAAAGGTTAATACCTCAATTTGGAAATTGAAAAATGTACTTGGGATCCCGAGTCTCTGATCCAGAATATCGACGTGGAAGGTCAAGATTAGCCATGAAGGCCAAGATTAGCCATGAAGGCCAAAGTTAGCCATGAAGGCCAAGATTAGCCATGAAGGCCAAGATTAACTATGAAGGCCAAACTTGAGGAGGTCGTCATTAATCTCAAATACATCCGAAACAACTATAAACCCAAGGTCTGAATTGACCCAAATTTGATTTGAGGCCCAATAAACTTTCAGTTGGATACTAGGTCTGTTAAGCATGAAAATCTAGGAAGTAAAGGCCCATTGTGAACTAGGCCCAAACGATTCGAAAACTTAGGTCCAGCCCATGAAAATTTAAAAGACAGGGCCCGTTAAAATCCATATTGAGATTTGGAGTTGCCAAAACGAGGCACGAGGTCGTGAGATTCGATCTCATTTTCCTGAATAAATACGAGCTCGGCTAGAAGACCTGGAAAATTTAATTCTGAGGTCGTAACCAACCTTGAAATTGAGGTCGGAACAAAACAGATATGAGGTCGCACACTTGAGGTCGATTTTTACTTATAAAAAGTAGAATGAGGCCACGACCTGCCACTTCAATTGAGATCGTCATATTACGGATTGAGATCGCAAATCTTAGATCGAATTTGAACTAGGAAATGAAAAAAATCCCCACGACCTGGGATTCATTTTGAGGTCGTTCTTATTCTACACTGAGGTCGAGGTTGAACGATTTTGAGGTCGTTTTAACACTATTTGAGCTCGCCCATTTCAGGTCGAAAATACACTGATTTTCCTGGAAAAAAGTTACGACTTGGCCCCTATTTGAGCTCGTTTTTTGAGCTCGAAAATGTCCAGGTCGAAAATGTATTAATTGAGCTCGAAAATGTCCAGGTCGAAAATGAACTAATTGAGCTCGAAAATGGCTACGACCTGGGACAGTTTGAGCTTGAAAATTGAGCTCGAAAATGTACTAGTTGAGCTCGAAATGTCCAGGTCGAAAATGACTTGGGAAACAGGTAAAATGGC
Organism: Kitagawia praeruptora; assembly: GCA_037693485.1. Lineage (NCBI taxonomy): Eukaryota > Viridiplantae > Streptophyta > Magnoliopsida > Apiales > Apiaceae > Kitagawia > Kitagawia praeruptora. The sequence continues at coordinate 134,377,021 of CM075351.1, read as the reverse complement.
TGCGACCTGGGACAGTTTGAGCTCGATTAATCCCCAGCCAGGGGCTCTGCCCCTTGGACCCCGCCAGGGGCTGCCGCCCCTTGGACCCCGCCCGGGGGCTGCCGCCCCCGGACCCCCGCTAGCACCGTTTAGTGCCGATTAAGCACCATTTAGTGCCGATTAGCACCGTTTAGTGCCGGTATAGCACCGTTTAGCGCCGATTAGTGCCGTTTTATGCCATTCGACATTGTTTAACACTGTTTAAACATTGTTTAAGGCTGATTAGCGCTGTCTAGTGCCATTTAACACCGCTTAGTGTCGTTCAACATCGTCGTAAATTGCGTCGGTCGCTCCACGCTTTACATTAAGATGATAAGTTGAAAATACTCATGTAAGAGCAATAAACCCTGACCCAAGTTTCATGTAAGGCCGTTATAACTTCAAGGAAAACCTGATCAGTTTTCCTAGAAGTTGGGGGGCAAATGATATGGGCTAAAAATAAGCCCTAAAGACACATTTAATGTGACATTAATTAGACCCGGAATGGTCCTAACGTTGGGCCCATCAGGTGGGCCCAAACCCTATTTACAATATTAATTTCGTAATTAATATTAGGGATAATAAACAGCTCAGCAATAAGTGTCAGATAAGAACATTATCTCTACAATGAGTAGCCTCCAAGGCATACACTCATACAAGGAAACAGACTCCTACAAGGAAGGAGTCTAGAACCTTCCTCAAGGCGGTGACTTGTCCACCAAGTCACCTAACCCTACTACGATTTTGAGGCTTCTCAGCCTATATAAAGGGTCAGACCCCTCAACCTAGAACTACGTTTTATTGGCTTGATTCTCTTAATACAGAGATACGTAGGCATTCTGTGAGGACCGATTAAGTCTCGAACGCAGAAGCAGCCATTAAAGCTCGAAGCTCACCAACCCTATCATTAAATACACGCGAAACCTAGCCGCAATATCAAACCCTCGTTTTTATTCCACAACAACTGCAATACGTTACAACATAAATGATGAAATAAACGAAGGGAATGAAGAAATAAACGAATGAAACAACATATGATGATATATATGTATGTTTATACCTTTGATAATGGCTGAAATAGACTTCAATTAACCCAATCTGATGATGAACCCAGAATCCCCAATATATTCATAAACCCTAATTTCGCCCCTTTTTCACTACTTGACCCTAATTAGCTCGTTTATTCAGTACAAATAAAAGTTAAACCCCTTTTGATTTCAGTACAAACATAGCATGCTCTGTTGTTGCCACATAAGAACACATAGCTAAGCTTTTTATTTATTATTTATTTATTTTTTATTGGCCACATCGGATTTGACTAACGTGTGTTAGTCAATATTAGACGGAAGTATGCGCATTGGAATTTTTAAAAGTTCAGGGATCGAAATGTTTTGAAAAATAGTTTAGGGACCCGGACAATAAAAGTCATGTAGTTCATAGAGCTTTGAATTAATTTTCCCAATCAAAATACTATTACCTCATTTAATTTTATTTTTTTGAACTTATTATCCTTGGAGACTCTTTTATATATATTTTTTTTAAATTTCAATTTCACCGAACATTTCTTTTTCTTATCAATTATAGCCAAGTTTAAGAAGAGGTCCAGCCAAGTGAACAACAAAGACAAACCATGTATGGTGCTCTAAAATTCACACCAACCAATTGTAGCGGCTAACAGTAAGGTTGGTTTTTTAAATATGTGTTTCTGCATTTTATAACTAATTCAGTTTCACTCTTATGATTATGAGTTTCCTTATGTATATATATGTATGTATCCGTTTGTGTGTTTACATCTACTTGTTTTCTTTTCTAACTAATATAGTTATTGAGTCCCTGTCGTGCCTAGAAGGGGATTTCAATTCCCTAAATTTCGTAATTCTAATGTGGGTAAGATGGGAGCAGATTTGGTACTCCCTCTGTCCCTTTATAATCTTCCCATTTGATTTGTCGGCCCTGTTCATAACATGAGACAAATTGCTAATTTACGTCTAATCTATAAGACCAAATATAGTCATGAGTGATCTTGTTGGATTCGTATTTATGAGTACTTTAATACAGTGAAGTTTTTATATTTAAAACTAATACGAAATTGAAGATATTAACGATCAAAAGTGTGCGTTGGCAAACGTGTCCAGCCGAAATGGGAAGAGTTTTAAGGGACAGGGGGAGTAATCTTTAGAGAACTAAAAGATAAGAAAAGAAAATTGAGGAAGTTACTGCCCTATACGACTTAAAATTCTGTATTGTAACTAATTTACGGTAAATCCTATAAACTCGTATCTAAAATTCGAAATAATGACATTTTTACCAATTTTTTAAAACTTTTTGACAAGAATACCACTTTTGAATTTTTTGGCCAAAAATACCAGTCTATTACGCATTTCAAAAATGGGTAATATTATTACGCATTTATCAAATGGGTAATACATTTAAATTACAAAAAAAAAACGAAAAAAAAATTTTATTCGTGTCACGCATTCCAGGAATGCGTAACACACCAACGTTTGGGGTGTTACGCATTCCTGGAATGCGTGACACGAATAAAATTTTGTTTTTTTTTTAAAATTCTTACATGATACCCATTTTTTAAATGCGTAATAGGTTGGTATTTTTGGCCAAAAAATTTAAAATTGGTATTTATGTAATAAAATTTAAAAAAAATGGTATTTTTGGCCATTACCCCTAAAATTCAGAAACGATAAAGAAAAATGAGGTACTAGTTACTGCGGTATACTTTTAATTTTTTTTTTCCCTTTTATAATGTGATACAATGAGAAAGCTATAAATCATTCTATTAATAGTTGTTGATGTGTTTTATAAACTATCCTTGCCAAGTGTGGCTCCGATCAGTACCTCTAGTTTGGCAATCTTGATATATTATGTGACGATATGAATACTTTCAAGTTAAGCAGCCTATATTTATAAGTGATTATTAGTTTATTTATTACACTTTGTAGATACTCATAATAGGTACAACGTATGCCATCAATCTCAAGCCAATGCCATTTTGCAATCTTATTTATGTTAGTAAGAAACAAACAGTATAAGAATTTTTTTGTTAAAGTTACATTCTTGAATTAAACATGACATTTGTTAGACTTGGCAAATTACATGTTTGTTAACCCCCCCCCCCCCTTCATATTTTTTGTATCCCGTTCAGTTGGTGAATGTGTCCACATTGTTGCCATTGGATCAAAAATGGTTGCAGAAACTCAAGAGTCGTATCTTAGCTTAAAGGAAGAATTATGATGTAGGACATTTGTAGAACAACGATTAATTAATAAAAACAAAATGAAAGATAGAACTTGGGTGAATTAACCGCAGAAAATTCACTACCCCAAGGGTTTCCGAACCGCAGAAGGAAGATTATGGATCGCAACCCATAGAGAAGACCTACTTATAATATTCAAATAAATATATTCCAATAATCAAGTCTAAGTAATAATGTGGGGATTACAATGCTTATATAGAAAATAGGAACCCTAATTAAATGACCTAATGGACTTAGACCCGATAACAATTGGGCTTATTGTACAAACTACTAAGTACATATTTAACAACCTACTAGCCCCACATATAAAACATGTAAGTTTAATTCTCTCTAAACTAAATACAAACAAACCAATAACGTATATAAAAAGTCTTCAATCGCGTTCCTCATCATATTATAACAATTTATGCAAGTGGAAAGTTGGTCCACATTTTTTTAATGTTTAATTTTGCAAAGTAGGGGCTGTCCCAGTGTTAATAGCTTCTTAGTATTATGATACATCTTTAACTCTGTTAGTTGATTGCCTTTGAATTCTAGTGGAAAGTTGCTTTGAAGTCAATCATAGGAGTTCTAGAGAGGGATAAGATAAGAAAAGACGGCGTACACTAACAGTTCTGATGGATGGTAATTGGAAATGGCTCTTACGGGAAAATGTTTTGTTCTTTCTTTTAAAACCTAGTACTTTTAGAGATTTGGAAGGGAATAAACTCTCAAGTTATGTTGCAAATTGACTATCTTAGTATCTGCACATTGCCACCAGATAGCTAAAACATAGTTAACGAGCGAATTTTGGACTATTCTTTCAATTTCAAAGTCTTTAGTTGCTACCGCACATGCAGTATTTTGGACTATGCTTCTTCAGATTACAGCCTAAGAAGGAGCTCTAGAGTATGAAGGATAGATGCCAGAAAGTTAGGCCGAGACTGGCCCATATTGCTTCCAGACAGGTGTAGTCAGTGGGGCTGGGGAATTGTTCAGTGTGGGTGAGCAGTGCAGATGGCTTGTATGAAACATTGAAATATTCAGACTTTTCTCACCGAAGTTATCTGTGTTCTTGACAACACAGAGCTTCAAAATCCAATTAAGTATATATGGTAACTTAACGAGGAAAGTATTAAAGCCTTAGGCAGTGGTAACATACCTACCAATCAGTATTGTGTTGCTTCTTGTTTTAGAAGCTATAACTTTGATGTAACCCTGATGGCATGCATAATATATGTATTGTAAATGCATGTACGTAATGTATATATATGCATGTATATGTTGACGGAAAGTTTGGAAATTAAAAAAAATGCAGGTTTACTCTTTGTTATTATTTAATCCAGGGTACTTGTACATGGATATAATGTCTATTTTATGTAAGTGAAAAAATTATGGACAAGCCCACTTGTAATACAAGATATGTATTTGTAATCATCTTAGCATATCCATCTGATTTCCCTGTCCTCATACTTATATTTTCTACTAATTTAGGAATATCTGATTATTCTAATTACAAAGTATCCTTGTATTTGTGTGATTGAGTGAAAGGTCCTTCGGAGACTTGAGGAGTTCTTATATCTTTCTTTGCAGATTCTATGCATCATAATCCACCTGTTTCTAGTTTGGATACTTAAAAGTCGATATGATGCGCGCATGTTTGCAGCAGGAAGAATTTTTAACTTGGTGCAAAGTATTCTTGTGTTGTGTCTAATGAAATAATGTTCTTTAATTGTTTAGGCGAACCAGAAAATATAGTGCTGTATGATGAGAGGAATGGCATCTGCAGGGCATATTTTCTCTGTTTCTTATACTCCTGTTTACTCTGTTCTTATCGGGAGAAGGGGACAATTTTCGCAAAATTCTATTTGTAGAACTAGATCACAGAGACCATGTACTTACTTTCAGAAGCATAATCAACATACACTACCTGTTCAACAGCATCTTTCTCCTTTGTTCAGGTTGGTATCTTGAGGCTTACAGTTGCGAAGAAGCTTAAAATTTTTTTAGATGTACTAATTCCTGTTACATGATTCTTAGTGTTGCTCCAATGATGGATTGGACGGATAATCATTATAGGACTCTGGCTCGTCTTATTTCAAAACATGCATGGCTCTATACTGAGATGGTAGCTGCAGAAACGATAGTACATCAAACTGAAAATTTGGTAAGAGATGCTTCTTTCCTCATCTATCAAAGAAGATTATATGTATCAAAACAGGTGTCTACAAAATACACAAACTACTTTTGACATCTGTTGGTCATATGACCATAACGAGTGGCCTCCTTTTTGTAGACAAACATAAGCCTAGCGGAGTTTCTTATGAACCAAGTCTTTTTTGCAAAGTTGATTCTAAATCAAATTTCACACCAAATAAAAGCCATATGTGTGCGGTGCCTCACAAGTTCTGTACTTTAGACATTTTTAATAGGTTTGTGATGCTAAATATGGTTCTTGTCTAGCATGTGCCTTGTGCCCTTTGTCTTTTAGATGGTTTTCAACTGTCTATAATTTAAGATTTATTGGGATTATAGATTTCTGTGTCATTTATGGTGTTGTACTGTATTACTTCAAAGTTCTTATAAATTTAGGCGGGTGAGTCAGTAAAGTGACCTTTTAGCCACTGATCAGTATAGTTATGTATGTAATGTAATACTCCCTCTGTCCCACTCAAACTGGCTTGTTTGACTTTTTTTGGTCAAACTGACCAAACTTTGACTGACTTTTAAAAATTATCGACTGTTTTTTCTGGAATTTAAGAAATTTAATGGAATAAACCAAGTCTTGATCAGTGTTTGCGTAATTGGATCAATTGTATTGCCACTTCTCCTCAAGTGGTTAAATAGTTGATTTACCCTTGCTTTTGTTAGAAGGAACATCACGGCGTGGGTGAATGCAATGCCCATTCTCTGTTATGCCCCCCAAATCCTTGGGTTGTGAAGGTCGTACAGTTCAGTAAGCAAGTTACGATTCTGGCAGATCTAACTTAAAAGAACAACAGTGGCAATGTGCTAGGATCGTAAAATTTATAGACAAATTGGCAGCACACATTAGATAATCTGGCAGTTAGATAGTCAATCACTATGCATTTAAAATATCTCAAGTACATTGGCTTGTGCGTTTATAGGAATTCAAAAAACTTGCAGCCACCTTAGGTACGTTGAATACAAGTAGTTAGATGCATTTATGATCTCTTGACCGCTCTGATATCTCATTTATGGGGATCTTTTACTTCAAGTTTATTGCGAATTACAGGACAGGTTCTTGGCATATAGACCAGAGCAACACCCAATAGTGCTTCAAATTGGAGGAAATAAGTTGGATAGACTTGCAAGGGCGACAGAACTTGCAAGCCCCTATGGATATGATGAAATTAATCTCAAGTTTGTGCCTCTCACTTTTTACTTTATCTTGCATTTTGTTTTGGTTAAAATCTGTAAACTGAAAATTTTCATCCACAAGTTGTGGATGCCCTAGCTCTAAGGTAGCCGGACATGGATGTTTTGGTGTCAGTCTAATGCTTGAGCCGAAGGTTAAGACCATTTTCTTTAGTATTTTGTCACTTTCTTTTCAAATGTTTCTCTTTTTCTTTTTGCTTTATTTTATGTCAATGTACTCTCATACAGAAGTTTGGTTTTGACAAGGAAAGTTGGTTGCTGAAGCAATGTCAGTGATTGCTGCTAACTGTGATGTTCCTGTGAGTGTCAAATGCCGGATTGGTGTGGATGATCATGATTCATATAATGAGCTCTGTAAGGCTCTTTCCTCAACTTTCGTTGTCAAATCAGTTTCAGTTGGCGTACTCTATTTGTGAATTTCCACCTTCTGTATCCCAAGAAATTTGCAGTTGTAGATGGCTATATGCCGCGTTGTCATGACATCCTTGTTGCGTCCATATGGCCTTGTGGCGTGTAAAAGGCATCAAACGTCCTCCTCGACTAACGTACATGCAGTAAGGACGCCTCGGACGCCACGGGATGCCACAGGACGCCGCGGATGCCACAAAAAATATAAAAGAAAACAAAATAAAGACTGATCAGTTGGGCTTTACCCGACCCACTGATCTGGCCCACTAAGTTACATATATAAAGGTAGGAAAACCCTAATAACATACAATAATAATCTATAATGAAGCATTCAGACTCCAAAGTCCAAACTTAGGTTGCACGTAAAGAAAATCAAAGCAATTTATTATTGAGAACAAAGCTGAGAGTTTGTTACAATCATATTCATGAATCTTACTGAATTAGATCATACATTTCAATCTTTATACTCAGAACTGTTGTAACTAACTTGTAACGAACTAAACACTGAAAAGACTAATATGACCCTGATAAATTGTTGTAAGTACAGAAATGCCCTTGGCCTTGGCGCCCTTGACCTTGCCTTGACTTTTACTCTGTATTATTCCCCCTCAAACTTGGAGTTGTAACACCAAGTTTGGACTTTGGACATCAAGTAAGCATGCTGCTTTGCTGTCAACTGTTTGGTGAATACATCGGCAACCTGTGCATAGGAGGGCACATGCTTAGTCACAATTTCACCAGATTTCACCTTATCTCGAATGTAATGGCAATCAATCTCCACATGCTTTGTGCGTTCATGAAGCACTGGATTAGCTGCTTGGTTACCACAATTTAAAACAGTGGGAGGTAAATTCTGCAATCCCATGTCCTTAAGCAAAGTAGTCAGCCATGTAACGTCACAGCTAGCCAAAGTCATAGCTCGATATTCAGCCTCAACACTTTAATATGACTGTTGAAGTGAGTTACTGCAAATGCATAAAATGCTTTTAAACTTTGTAGAAAATCTGACTTGTACTGCAGTAGGTACACCCAGACCATCCGAGAACAATCATCTACCGAAGTCAGAAAATATTTGTATTTTCCTCTGGTACAAACTCGATATGGACCCCAAATGTCTGCATGAATCAATTCAAACACAGAACCAGCATGTGACAAACTAAGATCAAATGGCAACTTTGTGAAACGAGCCATGGGACAGGTGAGACAAACATGAGAAGGCACTGCTTTGATCTGCTGTTTGATAGCTGAGATTGATAGAATTTTAGGCATTGGAGCATGTCCTAATCGATTGTGCCAAACTGTATATTCAGATGAAGACAAGTGACTAGCCTGATTACACACTTTATCAGAACCAAGAGACAAATAATACAATCCTTTCCTTAACAATCCAGCTCCCTTAACCTCATTTGTTTCTGAATGTAAAGTCAGACACTTCTCAGCACTAAACATTACTTGACAATTGTTGTCCTGTGCCAATTTGTGAATGGATAGCAAATTATGATTGAAATTAGGAACATGTAAAACTCCAATCAGTCTTAGACCATTACTCAAACACACATCTCCAATGTGAGAAATCACAGCTCTAGCTCCTGTAGGTAGCTTGATAGTCAGACAAGAATTAGCTGGTTTTACATTAGTCACCAAACTCAAATTAGCTGTCATGTGATCTGTTGCTCCAGAGTCTATAATCCACTCTTCAGAATCAGCAATTGTAGTGACAGTATTACAAACAGCCATACCAAAAAAAGGACTATCAAGATCTTGTTCTTCTTTCTGAACTGGTAGCAACTTAAGCAACTGCTCAAATTGTTTGGCAGACATCACAACATTATCATTAACCTCATCCTAAGTTGTAACAGCATTGTTTGCCATTTTGTAACCACTACTGGCAATTCTAGTTCCTGAATTTCCTTGCCATTTAGCAGGACCACTACCAGACTTTGGTGTGAAGGATTTCTTGTACTTACTGTGCCACTTCGTCCAACAGTTAGATTTATTATGTCTTCGACCACATTCACTACATCTCTCCAAATTGTTACTGTTAACATATAATATAAGATCCATATAAGGCCTCCCTCTAATACCTTAAGGTTTTAGTTGAGTTGGTTACTTAACATGGTATCATAGCTAGGTACGCAGAGGTCTCAGGTTCGACTCTCTGCGACCCCCAATATTCTCAATATTTAATATGGACACGAAGACAAGTTATGCTCCAAAGATGAGCGCCCGTGATCCACTCTTCGACCCAAAAATGGGCTTTCGAGTGAGGGGAAGTGTTAACATATAATATAAGATCCATATAAGGCCTCCCTCTAATACCTTAAGGTTTTAGATGAGTTGGTTACCTAACAGTTACTTTTGCTATACATTGCAGCTATCTCTTGACCAGAACTATCTGACAATTTCAATGTATTTCTTTGAGTTTCTTCTTGTTGGATCATTGAACAAGCCATTTCTACACTAGGCAACACAGACATCATCAAGATTTGACTTCTTTGTGATGCATAAGTTTCATCTAAACCATTCAAGAACGGAAACAACTTAGCTTCTTGTTTATGAACTTCTAGAGCCTCAAGAAATGCCTTGACTTCATCAGTTATCACAGTAATTGCAGGTAACGTGTTCATATCATCTAATTCTTCCCAGATAGTACACAATGTTGTATAGTACTCAACAAGTGACAATCCATTATGTTTTAGACTAAACAAGTCTTTACTAAGTTTGTACTTACGAGATCCATTAACAACTTGAAATCTAGTTTCTAATGACTTCCAAGCTTGACTCGTAGAATTAACAAACAGTATAGATTTCTTAATCGAATCAGAAATATTGTTATGAATCCAGGAAATTACCATATTGTTGCAGGTATCCCATTGTATCGCATCTGTTGTATCAGTTACACTTCGTTTCTCTTCTCCAGTGACAAACCCTAGCTTTCTCTTCGATAGCAATTGAATCTCCATAGACCTTTTCCAGGTTCGATAATCGTCAGCACTTTGCAGTTTCGAGACGCTAATCGATGTAGGACCATCACTTGGATGTAGAAACAACGGGTTTTGTATATCCGAAAACGTAAATCTGCTACCAGTCGCCATTGATGAGCTTCAAAGCTTCAATCAAGCTTTAATTTTGCAGCAAATCACGAAAAAATCACCTGATAACGATCGGATAACAATGATGATCTGAATCGCAACAAAATATCACACTCACACGCTCGATCTAATCACTCAATCGCAGCTCTGATACCATAAAGAAAATCAAAGCAATTGATTATTGAGAACAAAGCCGAGAGTTTGTTACAATCATATTCATGAATCTTACTGAATTAGATCATACATTTCAATCTTTATACTCAGAACTGTTGTAACTAACTTGTAACGAACTAAACACTGAAAAGACTAATATGACCCTGATAATTTGTTGTAAGTACAGAAATGTCCTTGGCCTTGGCGCCCTTGACCTTGCCTTGACTTTTACTCTGTATTAGCACGATCAGTCATACTCGGACGTGTATGTTATAATAAAGGAAGAAAGTATTTCTAATGATGATGAAGAAGTTGATGATCGTGGAGAACCATCTGTTGCACATGAAAGTGGTGGCCTTAAGGGGGTGGAACTGTTGTTAGAGATGATAAGGTGCCTGCTAAATACATCTGACTTGCCACTTCTCTAGTTGAATTTGTTAGTTATCCTTTTACTTTATCTTGCTAGTGCCCCACCTAGTTGAAAGTGTTATGCTTCAACTTTTAGGACCTGACTTGTGATGTGTTGGTATTCTAAGTACTTACGTTTATATTTAATAGTGTTTGTGTTATTGTTAGTAACTAGAGTGATATACTAATATATATTACAAATTTATGATATATATATATATAGGCTTTGCTCAAATACAAACTAATCTTTAAATACAAACTACAAATCAACACTAAATATATTATATTTCATTTATTCTAAGGGCCCCGCCAGGGGCATCTTCTCAAAAAATGTCATAAATTAACTGACCAATACTCAGGAAAAAAAAATACTGTTCACTGCTGACGTCACTGCCACGTCAGCAGTGAACATTAACTTTTTTTTTTTTGCTGAATAGAGGGTAGATTATCATACATTTTTTGTATTGGGTACCCCTAGTTTGGTTATTAGATTAGCTTGAAATGTTGGATTGGGGTTTGGTTTTTAGTTTGTATTTAAGAATGTTTTGTAGTTGAGTAGGACTCTATATATATATATATATTGAACTAACTTATATATATGAACGTTTTGGGCACCATACGGACGCCACTATGGACGTCATGACGCCATATTGTTGTGAAGGTCGTCGGGCACCGCACCGCAACTCAACGTGGTGCCGTAACAACATTGGTAACATGTACCGAGTCTCTGTCATATTTGCATTTCTAGATGGTAATATGTACAGAGTCTCTGTTATAGTTTATTGTACATTCTGCTTTTATAAGATAGATACTCGGGTTTTGCAACTTTTAAAGGACTTTTGCACTTCTTGCTTGTTTAAATGCACATATGAAACAACCTTTGAAAGTGAAGCGATATATATGGCTATATGCTAACTCATTCTTGGTACTGCTAGTCTACTAGACACTTGAATTTCATTACTGAAATATTATTTGTGAAAAAGTGCAGATTTGACAACTACTATTGGGTTTAAGGGTTCATGACTAATGGTTAATCAATAAATTCAAGTTCTCTGATTGTCCTTGTGTTAAATAAAATGATTGTCCTTGTGTTGAATAAAAAAGAGACTTCATCTTTTCCGTATATCATTTATTAATTTTTTTCGTTGTTATACTCGCAACCCCTTTCAGTTCTGAATATTGAGAATAAGCTGAATATTGAGAATAAGTGCTACCAGAAATTCAAAAGTCAACTAAATTTGCCTTTTCTGATAAGAAGTAATATATTGGGCACTGTCTGGTCTCTATGAATTCCTTAGAAGTCCTGCTGCATCCTCAATCTCCCAGGCTGACAAATTGAAGAATTTTCGACATTTATGTCATTACCGCTGTGTCCAATAGTCCTTAGTCAGAATGTTCATTCTTATGTGTCTTAGATGCAAGCTCTTATTGTTTAAATGCACCGATGTGCTAAATGATTTTGTTTCAAATAAAAAGAAAAATAGAAGCTAATAACTTGTGCTACATTATTCAATTATTCATTTCAATAAGATTTTTTTTTTATGTTTAATCTAGCATCATTGTTAATATATAGAGTTTGTTTCATGATTTGCTTTTGAGGTGAACATAACTCTTTAAAATAGAGAAAGGTCATATAGATTATATGGCTTAAGAGGTGCATGAGTTTCTTGTGCTTTTCTTCACGAAAAGGAAATAGAATGAAGATTTCTGGCTCTGGCAGCTGACATTTTCTTTATTATTTTGGAGACCTCTAATGTAAGCTGCAATTCCAAATTCTTATATAATCCAGTTTCTCATTAGTGGCTGAACCCAGTTTATGGTAATTGAACTCTTTAAATAATTCTACTTGGAAGATAGATTTCACTATAGTTTACAGAAGTTGACAAGATATACAGATAGAATTGTATCTGAAAATTGTCAATGCTTTAGTGACAATAGTTCTCCCTTCAAAATATGTAAAACAAACTTAAGCAGAATCTTACGAGTCTTTTGTTCATCTACAACATGATAGATCTACCGAGAATGATTGTTTTTGTCTTTCTTGCTGCAATCTACAAGGTATATGGGCCAAGCTGCTCCTCACTTTATCCTTTTTTTTATTTCTCGTTAGGTGATTTTATTTCTGAAGTGTCTTCAAAATCACCAACTAAGCATTTCATCATACACTCTCGAAAGGCATTGCTGAATGGAATCAGTCCTGCTGATAACAGAAAAATTCCACCCTTAAAGTATGTTCTAAGATTGTAGATCATTTGTTCCTTAACATCTCTTCTTCTGTTCTGGATATATAATTAGGCGATTATGATGCAGATATGAATTCTACTATGCCCTACTGCGCGATTTTCCAGACCTAATGTTCACGATTAATGGAGGCATCAAAAGTATTGATGAGGTAAGTGTCAGTTACGATTTTCACAATTAGTGTCGCTGTAATCTATGTACAATAAGAAAACAACAGAATTTCATGTAGGCTATTTGATAATTTCGTGTAATCTATATTTTAACCTCATAAATTAAAGATCAGGTTTACGTTGCTTCTTGCACAATATGTTTCTTTACTATTTCTTTGTTATTGTTTTTCATTCTTTAAAAGAGGGTGGGTTGTCTGGAATGGAACTTCGTGATCATCTCTGATTGAGAATGACTGAATAGTATGATGATATAGCTTACTTTTATAATGATAAGGATTAATAATTTTATTAGTAGAGGGAGCATCTGAAAGTAGTGGAGGATGCTAATTGATAAATTTCTTCATAATAAATCATGCAGCGCAGTATCATCAGAACAATAGTACCCCAATATGACAAAAAGCCCCACATATTTGGCATCCTTTACAACACACATATAAATGTACATATTAAATATGCTGCCAAATTTGAACACTAAAAGTGATCTGGTCAGTATGTATTTACCAAACATATTTTAGTGTTAGGGCCAAGTTGCTAAAAGGTATTATTACTTTTACGGTGCAACGAAGCTACTACTTTTTTTCTTTATCCATGAATTCCAACTTCTCATATATATATAGGGTCTTGTTCTAATAGAAACTAGCTTAGAATAGAGAAACTAGAAACTAAACCTAAATTAAATATTTCAAATTAATCTAATAACCAAATTAGGGGTACCCCAATACAAAAAACATTTAAAATTATTGGCTCTATTCAACAAAAAAATAAAAAAAAATAAAAAAAAAGTTACTGTTCACGTGATGACTTGGCACGTGAACAGTAACTTTTTTTTTTAATTTTTTTTATTTTTTTTTATATTTTTGTTGAATAGAGCCAAGAATTTTATAAGTTTTTTGTGAAGGTGTCCCTAGCGGGGCCATTAAAATAAATGAAATATAATTTATTTAGTGTAAGTTTCTAGTTTCTATTCTAAGATTGGTTTCTATTTGAACGCTAGCCTATATATATATATATATATATATATATATATTACTCATATAGGCAAGTGCTCAAAATAGAACTTATTTTTTGAAGAAAACTAAGGTACTAATTCTAGCCATTAGATGTATTAAGATCAATGGCCCCGCCAGGGGCACCCACACACTAATCAAATACACCCTCACACACAGAATCACACCTAATCCCCTCCATTTTTAATTTGATTTTTCCCGTCAATCGGTGATATTTTTTTTAAATCTAATTTCACCACATTTTTCTTCATCTCCCAACGATTAGTTTGCATACCATATATGCTAACGAGGTTTTCTCCAGTGAGAACACTGCCAGTATGAGATAGTGAGAACACACATATTCATCACATTTCAAGCTATTTTAAAGGGTCTCGCTAGGGGCACCTTCACAAAAAAGTCTTATAATTCTACCCTCTATTCATTCATTAAAAAAAATTAACAAAAATTAGCAAAAAAAATTGCTGCCACGTCATCATTTTCAAAATTTTTTTTTAAAAAAAAATTTAAAACTTTTTTTTTGATGAATGGATAGAGGGTGTAATTATAAGACTTTTTCGTATTGGGTGCCCCTGGCGGGGCCCTTTAGAATAACTTGAAATGTGGTGTTCTCATTGTTCTCCAACATATACATGTTCTCACCTGAATCATACCCTATATATATATGGGTCTTGCTCAAATAAGAACTCCCACTATTATGAGATATGAGATCTAATCCTATCCATCCATTTAAATACATTATATTCATCTCTTACCATTCATTTAATATTTTAATATTTTATATTTGGGATTTCACCATCTTCTTTCTAATTCAACCACCCATCACCACCGCGACCACCACCACCTCCGGCGACCACCAGAAAATGACCACCGGCAAACAAAAAATC
This sequence comes from Kitagawia praeruptora, assembly GCA_037693485.1. Taxonomy (NCBI): domain Eukaryota; kingdom Viridiplantae; phylum Streptophyta; class Magnoliopsida; order Apiales; family Apiaceae; genus Kitagawia; species Kitagawia praeruptora. The sequence goes on along the minus strand of CM075351.1, from coordinate 134,361,991 downwards.
ACCACCGCCAAACCAGAAACCACCACCGGCAAACACAAAATCACCACCGCCAAACTAGAAATCACCACCAGAAACACAAAAATCACCACTCCGACCACCTGTAAACAAAAAATCACCATCGGAAAATGATAAATCACCACCGGAAAACGAAAAATCACCACCGAAAAATAAAAAACGACCATCAACAAGATCACTACACCACCAACAAATCACCAACTGCAGTCCGAAAATCACCAAAAAAACCATTGTCACGCCACCGCTTATCACCACCATCACGTCTAATCACCGACATCACGTCTCCACCATCATCACACTGCAATGACAAATACCACTACCAAAAACAAAATCACCAGATTCTAACACCCACTTCACTACTGCCACCATTAATCACCACCGTCACCATTAATAACCACCACTGTGTCCACCACCATTACACTGCCACAAAAGCCACACACCAGCACCTCTACTAACACTTACAAAATCATCAGATTCCAACCAACTCTTCAAAGCTGTTTTAATTGACGGCGTTTTCCCCATCTACAAAACGATGCCGTCGAGGAACGAGACACTCACCTGTAACAAGTTGTCGGAGTTTCAGCGGCCGGAGAGAAGTCGGAGTTGGTGGCGATCCAGGCGATTAAGGCGGAAGGCGGCGGCAAGGGTTGGTGGTGGTGGAAAAGGAGGGAGATTGAGGCGAAAGGCGCGGCGGCGGGGTTATGGTGGCGTGGTGGTGGGTTGCGAGAGATGGAGGTGGGATGGAGGCAGAGGAATGGGGAGATTAGAATATGTGGTTGTGATTAAATGTAGGTATATAAAATGGAGGGCTGAGATTAGATCTCAGTTCTCATTTTAATTAGGGGTTCTCATTTGAGCAAGAACCTACATATATATATATATATAGTATGGGTCACGCTATATGGATGACCACTTTAAACTGAGAACCTAAGAACCGGTTCTTAAATACAATAAAGATACACTGTACATAAATATAATAAAATATACTTACAATATTTATAATATAGATTAAATTTGTGAATTATAAAAGGAAAGAAATCAGCAAAATTTGTAGTGAATCTTTATCAATTTTTTTCCCAAAAATGTAAATATTACACAATTTTAATATCTTCCAAGAATCACATAATAAAATCAATAATCAAGATTGGATATCATCAATTTGCAAGTTTAAAATTAAAATACAGGGAAGTTCAAATGTAAAACTTTTAAAACTTATTTTTAAAATTTTCTTTTCTTATACTCCCTCTGTCCCCCTTAGTTGTTTACATTAGAAGGGGACACGGAGACCAAGACAATACATAAAAAATGAGTAAAGTTAGAAGAAAAGTGGGTAAAGTGGTAGGACCTATCAATATTTAATAATATATATGAGATAGTGGAGGAAAGTAGTGGGTGTAATAGTGTTTTTTATTATTAAATATGAGATAATGGGGGAAGGTGGTGGGTGTAATAGTGGAGGAAACTTACTATTTATGGTAACGTAAAGAAATGAGAGGGACATCCCAAAATAGTAACTGTAAAGAAATGAGAGGGACGGAGGGAGTATAAAAATTCAAACATTAAATTTTTATACAAGAAAAGAAATTTTTTTAAAAAAGTTATGAAACTATCCTTAAAATGCACCTTAAAATGTGTGCCGAACACTTCTTGAAAAGTGTAAAGAATTGGGTGGGACGGAGGGAGTAATATCCAAAAACAATCTATTCTGTAAGATATAAAACTAAGCAAAGAAAAAAAAAAACTGGATCATAAATTATTTTTTTCTTCTAATACCTCCTCCAACCTTGTTTGACTCTCTGCGAGTCCCTGTTGAAATGCTTAAAGAAAATCCTTTGTCACCTTCGCAACCCATGTGGAAAGCCAACATCTTGACAATGGCCATCAACAAAATGCATCATGCCTTCGGTGTCCCTACTTAATATTTCTAAGGCTCTAGTGGCTTTCTATCTTTTGTATTGGAGCTTTCCATGAAGTTGAAAAAGGTTTGTTTTTAAGATCTGCAATTTCCTTATCTACTCTTGACTTCGACAATTTTCTCAATTCTATAATTAAGTTTCAGTTTAAGCACCAAGTTTTCTTTTCTTACCTTCCTCATCACATCATTGCCTTGCAACTCGTTAATAACCTCCATAAAGGGAGAGTTTTTGACAGAGCCCTCACTCCCATAGTCAAGTATAGGAGCACTCTTGTCAACCTGAAAGGACACTTGAGTAGATGACTCTTCAATTTCCTCTTCGGGGTCTTCCTCCACGTCTTCATCAAAGTCTTCAACAAGACCCTTACATTTTCGTTATCCGCCATCTACAAATGTTTAAAACAATGTATTAGTACTTATTACCGCATGGAATGATTCTAGAAGACTTAACCCAAAAGTCAAATCGAAAAGGTAGTCTAATATCATGGGCTCTTTAGGATCCGTATATTGCCTTTTAGATCTGACTTCTGGGTTAAGTGCTCTAGAATTGTTTTCTTTTGGTAATAAGTAATAATACATCAATTTGGACATTTGTAGATGGTGTATAATGAAAATGTTTGGGATCTTGTCTAGACCTGGAAAAATGGATACAAAACCATGAAACCCATCCAATCCAAACCAAATTTTTGGATTTGGATCCAAACAAAATCACAATTTTGAAAATGGATTTGGTTGGATTTTTTCACACATTTTCTTCACCAATATGTTTCTGAAAGAGTGACAACAATATTTGTGGCTTTTTTTTTGAAATTCTACCTTCTTTGAGACTCACTTCGACTGTCATGACGGGTGTACTGAATTGGAAAACCTTCGTGGCTCAGCCTCTAATATTCATTTGGTCTCATATTTATTATACGTCGAGTTGTTTGAGTCAACTTGTGGGTGTAGTGTATTTTGTGTACAAATAGTTACAGACATATAATAGATGTACATGTATAAATGAACAAGTTCTACTTTACCACTTTTAATTCTGAACTGCTGATCTTAGTTATTACTAGGTGGAATATGTATTTTATTTATTCTTGTATTGTACTAAGTTTGAATGTTCTCTAATCTAAGCTTATTGTAAAAATTATACTTATTTATTTTATAATGACTGGGGTGAAAAAAGAACCCTCTTAAAAAGAAAACAAGAGAACCACTCTCAAAAATTAATTTAATGACCGGGGTTAAGAAAGAACCCTCTTAAAAAGAAAACAAGAGAACCACATTCAAAAATTAATTATAAAAATTGAAAAAAAAATATTAATATTTTTCCATCACTACGGTACTTGCGAATAGTCAATTACGAACAACAATTTGTTTGTAAATATTAAAAAAAATTGTGAGAAATGTTTAGAATCTAATTTTGAATCTCATAATTTTTAAGAATCTGTTTCTGAATCTCATAAATTTTAGGATTCTATTTTTGAATCTCAGTTAAAAAGCTAAGAAATTATGCATAATCTTTTTTCTCTTCAATTAATGATTCAAATTTTGATTTATAAATTCAATTAAAATGTAAATTTGTGCTTTTTTCATAAAAATAAGCAAAAGAATATTAAAATCTCTTTTTGAATCTCGGGTTCTTTGGTTTTCTTTTTAAATGGGTTCTCCATGGAATCGTTTTCATTTTATAATACTCTCTTTGTTCTCTTTGTGTATTTAGTAAATATATAAATAATTTGTGTATTGTTACAACATAGCTTTATGTTTAGTTTCCTGCAAAAGCGTTCAGAATGAATGAGTTTCCTTACCGGAACCAATTGTTATAAATTTGGATACATTATTCCGTTTCTTTTGTAAAAAATTGAATACATTATTCCGTTTCACTCCATATTTTATTAAATCTACTTTAATAACTTTTATGAATATTTTCTTTCGTTAAATATTTTTCATCCATTTTTCATACCAAAACCACATAAACCTGTCCAATATCTTAACCATATTATATGTTATATGGTTTGTAATTGGTTTTGGTTAATAATCCAAACCAAATCCGTTTTATGAGAACCAAAACCGAACCAATCACATATTTTGTCAGGTCTGATCTTATCAAAGAGTTTGATGAAGAAGTGGATGAAGACCCCGAAAAAGAAATTGAAGAGTTATCTGCTCAAGTGTCCATTCAGGTTGTTAGAGTGCTTTTAAACTTGACTATGATAGTAAGGACTCTTTTAATAACTCTCCCTTTGTGGATGTTATTGTTAAGTAACCAACTCATCTAAAACCTTAAGGTGTTAGAGGGAGGCCTTATATGAGGCCTTATATGGATCTTATATTATATTCTAACATTCCCCCTCACTCGAAAGCCCATTTTTGGGTCGAGAGTGGATCACGGGCGCCCATCTTTGGGGCATAAATTTGCCTTCGTGTCCGAAATAAATTGTGAGAATATTGGGGGTCGCAGAGAGTCGAAGCTGGGACCTCTGCGTGCCTGAGCTCTGATACCATGTTAAGTACCCAACTCATCTAAAACCTTAAGATTTTAGATGGACTGGTTACTTATCATGGTATCAGAGCAAAGTACTCTAACCTAAATCTTCTTCTTCCCCTCTTCTTCTTTTCACCACCGAGATATGACTTCCAAAAGCCAACTCCACCCTGCTACAACAGTGTCCAATATAAAGAGTTTTATCCCAGTAACCTTGGAGATGGAATCAGGTCAGTATGCTCCCTGGTCTGAGTTGTTTAAAATCCATTGCAGAGCCTTCTTGGTCCATGACCATCTCTCCCCTAGACCTGATCCTCCCAAACCAGTCACTTCTCCCTCTGACAAAGAATCACAGCCACCCAAATCTGATGATGAATGGGATCGCCTGGACGCCATTGTTCTACAATGGATCTATGGCACGATTTCAAATGACCTCCTTCACACCATTCTCAAACCTAATTCAACTGCGTACGCTGCCTGGATTGCTATAGAAAACATCTTTCAAGACAACAAAAGTTCACGTGCCATTCATCTTCTTCACAAGTTCTCTAATACCCGTTTGGATGGATGTCCCAACGTTTCTGCATACTGTCAAGAATTAAAAATGTTGGCTGATCAACTTGCCAACGTCAATACACCGGTAGATAATGACAGGTTGGTGTTACAACTAATTGCTGGGTTGAACGAGCAATATGAGGGTATAGCCACAATCCTTCAACAACAGGAGCCCCTCCCCTCTTTCTATACTGCCCGTTCGAAATTGGTTCATTTCATGACCAGTCCATTTCATGACCCCACCCTGTACCGTAGCCTAGCAGGGGCGCTTCAGTATCTAACTTTCACACGACCCGATATTACCTATGCAGTTCAGCAAATCTGTATGCATATGCACGATCCCAGAACATCTCACTGGAATGCTTTGAAGAGGATTATTCGGTATATCAAAGGCACGCTATCTTTTGGCCTAACTCTCGGCCACCACAGAAATCCTTCCTTACTTGCATACACAGATGCCGACTGGGCAGGATGCACTGATACCCGATGGTCCACTAGTGGGTACTGCATATATTATGGTGATAATCTCATCTCCTGGTCTTCTAAACGCCAAAGCACCGTTTCTCGCTCTAGTGCTGAAGCAGAATATCGTGGTGTTGCAAATGTCGTAGCTGAGATTTGCTGGTTATGTAATTTACTACTGGAGCTACATCATCCACACACTCGGGCCACGTTAGTCTATTGCGACAATGTCAGTGCGATATATCTCTCCGGCAATCCAGTTCAGCATCAACGGACGAAGCATATTGAAATTGACATTCACTTTGTTCGGGAACAAGTGCAGCAGGGTCAAGTCAGAGTTCTACACGTCCCATCTCGCTACCAAATTGCAGACATCTTCACTAAAGGTCTCCCACGTATCCTGTTCGAAGACTTCAGATCCAGTCTCAGCATCCGATCTCCTCCCGCTTCGATTGCGGGGGTATAATAGACGTATATATTTAGGCAGTATATTTGATGTATATATCTTAGCCTATAATTAGGAAATCAGTATCATCTAGCAGATTATTAGGAAATCAGCATCATCTAGCAGATTTGTAGGCATTCAATTATATTGTATCCATAATGTGAATATGCTTGTAACTATTTATACAGATGAATGAATGAGAAGAGGGCAAGGAGCCTATTACATCTTTTAGTTATTAACAATTCGCTAGGCAACGATGTGATGAGGAAGCTATGGAAAGAAAACTTAGTGCTTAAATTGAAACTTAATTACAGAATTGAGAAAGTTGCAGGAGATGAGAGTGGGTTAGAATAGGAAATTTTAGATCTTAAACGGGACTTTTTAAAACTTCATGGAGACCTCCAATACGAAAGAAAAAAAGCCACTAAAGTCTTGGAAATAGTAAGAATAAGAATGTTTGAGGCCTTTACGAGAACAAATCAAAACTGATGTTTACCAAAGTTGTTAGCTCTATTGGACTGAATCGTGGTAAGTTGTTGGGTCTGGTTTGCATTCAGTTGTGGTCTTGGGTCATTATAAATTATATCAGGCCAATTTGCACTGTCTTGGTGACATAAGTAAGTTTGTGATCTTGACGAGGACGTCGACCCAATAAGTTAGGGTGTTTGTAATATCCCACATCACATTGTTTAGAATAAGAGTGTTTGACTAATCTATGGTGGGTTGTTGGGTTCGTTATGCATTCAGTTGTGGTGGGCTTGGGTCATCAGATAATAGGTAATTGATAGTCATTTTATGGTTATAGCGTTTAAAATTATTGGTTGAAAGAAAGAAGTGAGTTAGTTCTCCCTGCTTGATCTTCCTCGTTTCATTCTTTAGGTGCTCTTTAGCCCTTTTAAGCTCCTATTTCAGAACCTATCATTCTATTTACTAATATTGTTAATTTCACACTCTTGATAGATGTGTTTCACACAGTAAGATAGAAAGCTGGCCGAAGACCCTTTTCGTCCTTACATGTTTTTTTTTTTACAATTAGAGAATTATAACACTTTAAGCTGCATTTAATTCTATAGTAATCTATAGGTAAATGCAGCACGAAGGGAAGGAGCTCATGGAGTTATGGTCGGACGTGCAGCCTATAATACGTAAGAAATATGTTTGGCTGAAGTATATTGTATGCTCTTAACTTTTTATGTTATAATTATGTGATAAGTGATGAATTATTTTGTGTTAAAGTTCCTTTCCTGCAGTATGCATATATGTAGAGCTTGTTAAACCACATTTCTATCTTGCCCTTCTTTTCCCTCTTAATAACTCTATATTTTTCAGTGTTTTTTTTTTTGTTTCCTTTTTGTGGTATTGACACTGGTTCTGAGGAGGGCGGGTTAATGCATCATATGCATGACTTGAGAAATTATGATTTAGATCAAAGCAAAGGGGAGACATTGGCAATTTTTGAGTGGCTTGTTTTGATTTTGCCTCTCTCCTTGTAGCATCAATTTTTTGTACAAATCTAGAAATTTGGATGTCGTGCTTGTGTGGAGTTTTCCGGTTCAGGGCAAATGGACATGCTATGTTCTTTTGTGGTATTTTTCTGCTTTATATCTTCTGTGAGAGAGCCCTGACCTTTAATCTTTCTATCAAATTCTGTCTAGAAGCTTTTAAGAGTTGATGTTTGATGTTTAAGTACCAAAGTAATTTAAACATACCTAGTGTATGCTGCTCGTAAAGCAGGGTCTGGGGAGGGTAAGATGTACGCGGACTTATCTCATCCGAAGGTCTTGTCACAAGATATCTATATTTAAATTGGTAACTAAAGTTTCTATATGAGATGAATAAATGTGGAGTACATATTACGATATGCTGCACCATTTGTATGTTAATGTTCTTATCCTCTTCTTTTTCTTACAGCAGATGATTTCTCCTTGTCCTCTTCAACTCTTTTTCTAATCAAATTTCAGTGTTTCATCAATGAAAAAGAAAATAACTTCTTATAAATATTTCAATCTCTAATGCATTTTAAAGTTTTTGTATAAGATAAATAGTTTGTCCTAGTTTTCGGATATGTATTTTAGTGCAAACCAGGTATCAGGCTTGCTTAGTCAGCCATACAATATTTCTGGAGGCTGCATGTGTTTATTACTTTGTTTCTCTGGTGAACTTTTATATGACCAATGGTTTATCTTTTTGCTTTTGCATATTATGCGTTGACCACCAGGCTACAGATACAATTTAAGTTTTCCATAAAAGTATTAAAGAAAGCTGTAACTTGTTGCTTTTTTTTTTCTGGTTACCATGAGAAACTTGTTACATGATAGTACACCCAGATGCACATAATAGTTATACAGATATACTTGCCTTTTCTCCTTCATCCTTACGTTATCCCCTTCGTTTTATTTAGGTGTATTGCCATAGTATGTTATTTAGTTTTGTCAAGTATCTCTTAATTTTTTTTCTCTAGTCATTTCAATAAAATACGGTTGGTAGATGTTTTTGGAGTCATGGTATCACTTTTTTTTTTAAATCTCCACAGCCCATGGCATGCTTTAGGGCTTGTTGATACTTCAGTATATGGGGCACCTCATAGCGGCCTTACTCGTCGTCAGGTTTGTAGAATACTTGTTCTCTTTGTATCCTTAGTACATATTGTAAAATACTTACCTTGTCCTAATTTTGATGCAGGTACTTGAGCAGTACCAGGCGTATGGTGATTCAGTCCTTGGGAAACAGGGTAATAATAGACCAAATATTCGAGATATAGTTAAGGTAACGGTAATGTGTGTCCGATGAGATTTTTGGTTCACTTAATTGGAAAAAAAATATATTGTAAGTGTGTTCTATTGCTGTAGCCTACCCTTGGGCTTTTCCATTCAGCACCAGGGAATGGTTTGTGGAAGCGCAAAGCTGATGTGGCATTACGACGCTGCACGGTATGTGCTCATTAGGCGTTTCATATACAGTATTTAAATGTATCATGCGGATAACTCTTAATTTGACCCAACTCATGAAAAGTTTTTTGGTCAAGAAAAACCATCCTTCTGCTGAGAGTTTGTAGTGGTTTATTACTAATTTTTATTGGACAAGTGTGGATGCAAATGTTGGATTCTTAGTTTTTAACAATTTAGGATTCTTGGATATGGATACAGAATTATATGTGTGTGTCTATATATATATATATATATATATAGGCCTAGGTTCATTTAGGAACTAGAAAATTTGAGTAACTGAGTAACTTTACAACAGCCGTTAGATTTTTACTATAAGTTGGATTAGATAACTGTTCTAGGTGTACCCGCATGTATCCTACCTAATATTAAAACTGTTAACTATTGCTCACTAAGTTTTTAACTAATGTTTTTTCCTGTATTTCATATTAATTATATGTACTCTTTTTAAGTTAATTATTTTGTCTTATAGTTATTTTGTGATCTTATTTTTTGTGATTTATTTATTTTTGTTGTTTTTGTTAATAACGCTATATGCATTGTTTTTTTTTAAATACAGAACACAACTCATTTAATCAACTTTTATTTTAAGGATTTAAAATTCAAAAACAAATATATTGTACTTGTGTTTTTTTCAAAAATAAGTGTAATGTACTGTTTTAATTACCATTAAAAATTAGAAAACCTTATCATTTAAACGTATTGTACATGTGTCTTTAGTTTATACTTTAAAAAGACTTAAAACCGTGTACGTGTAAATTGAAACGGCATATGCATGTGGATCAATCACACCTAAACGTTTGATATTAATTTTATGTTCTGTATTTTTATTTTATTCCTTTTGTTTTGTGATTTATGTAATTTATTTTTTGAGGAGTTGAAGATGTTTCACAAAAATCACCTAAAAAAATATTAATACAAATAAAATACAAAACATATTATTACAAAATAAAAATAAAAAACATATTAATAAAGAACATATAAATACAAAACATATTAATACAGAACATATAAATACAAAATAAAATACAAAAAAATACAGAACATAATACAAAATAAGAATACATAACATAAATACAAAATCAAAATACATAACATATAATTACAAAATAAAAATACAGAACATAAAAATACAAAATAAAAATACAAAACATAGTAATACAAAATAAAAATACATAACATATATAAAATATTAAAATACAAAATAAAATACAGAACATATAATTACAAAATAAAAATACAGAACATATTAATCTATACTATCTATATAAAAGCCGAAACATTAAAAGTTTGGTTGGTTGGTCGGTCGGTCGGTCGGTACGGTACCTGTTGATTTTACTTATTTACCCTTACTCAATTACAGGTCTACTAACTAATCAATTTCCTTTTTCAGGTTACACATATTATCTTTTTCTATTTTTCAAGAACTAAATAATTTCTTTTTTCAGGTAAAATACAATATCTTTAATATTTTATCTAACTAAAATTTCTCCTTTATTAATCAATTTCCTTTTTCAGGTTAAACATATTATCTTTTCTATTTTTCAATAACTAAATAATTTCCTTTTTTAGGTAAAATAAAATATCTTTTACATTTTATCTAACTAAAATTTCTCATTTTTAAAAACACTACGAGCAATTTTATTTAATAAAATAACAAAATTATCTTATTATTACTATTAACTAATCAATTACTTTTTTCAGTCAAAACACTTTACCTTTTCTCTTTTCTCTAACTAAAATATCTCTTTTTCCAATTATATCATGTACGGTTACCTTTTTCAGCCAAAACACGTTACCTTTTTTTTCTGTTACTAAAACTTCCCTTTTCCAATTATATCATGGACGTTTCTATTTAATAAAAATAAAATAATAATATTATAAATTATACTAATAATTAACCGATTACCTTTTCAGCTAAAATATATCATCTTTTCTATTTTTCTAATTAAATCCCCTTTTTTCTAGAAATATAATGGGCAACTTTAATTTCTCACTTTCTAAAAACTATGAACAATTTTATTTATTAAATAACATAATTAAATCATAATTACTATAAAGTAATCAATTACTTTTTTCACATAAATCATGTCATCTTCACGTTACCTTTCTTTTTTCTATAACTAAAATCTCTCTTTTTCCAATTATATCACGGGCAGTTATATTTAATGAAATAAACTAAAAATATTATAATATTATTAATTAATTGATGACCTTTTTCAGCTAAAACGTAACATCTTTTCTATACTTTCTAACTTAAATCCCTCTTTTAATAGAAATATTAGAAATATCACTGACAATATTAATTTCTCCTTTTCTAAAAACATTACGAGCAATTGTATTTATTAAAATAACGTAATTAAATTATAAATACTATAAACTAATCAATTATCTTTTCCAATTACCTTTTTAATTTTCTCTAACTAAATTTTTAATTTTTCTAATCATATCACGTGCATTATATTTAATAAAATAAAGTAATAATTTTATAATTACTAATAATGAATGGATTACTCTTTTTAACTAAAACCTATCATCTTTTCTATATTTTCTAACTAAAATCCCTCATTTTCCGAAAATATCACGGATAACATTTGTAAAATTATTATCAAATCATCTCATATAAATATGTAAGCCTCCAAAATTCATGTTTTAAAAAAATTAATTGAGATTAATGAATTTTTTTGTATAATATAAAAAAATCCGTGCATCGCACGGGTTTTAGGCTAGTATTAAATACAAGTACAGAACATATAAATACAACAGTGTATAAGTTTTAAATCTATATTTGCATTCTATGTCAAAACGTGTGCACTGTGCACTGTTTCATATTTTCATAACTGTCAGTTTAGTATAATTGAGTGTTGAAACGTGCATGGAGAAGATGATGGGAAGATCTGGACCGCATGATTTTTAAAAATCCAAGGGATAGTATTTAGTTACTTAGTTACCCATTTTAACTAGTTACCCATGGAGAAGTCCTCTCTCTCTCTCTCTCTCTATATATATATATATATATATATATAATTCCGTATTTATATCCAAGAATCCTAAATTGTTAAAAACTAAGAATCCAGCATCTATGTATGTACATGTTCTTAGTTTTTTGTGCTTTCTAAAGTATACTGTCTATTACCAATAAATTTGACCTGGCTTTATATGAATATGCATGAATTAAAAACAAGGAGATAGTGCAGAAACAAGTTGTTTATAAGCCTGAGATCACATTTTTAAAAGTAGGTTCGTTTTGAAAACGAAGGATCCAACTCAAGTCCCATACCAGCACTAATGTCTGACACGGGTATGATGGAAAAACTGAAGAGTCCGGGTAACAAGCTGGTAGAATTCGTGCAACAAAGCTTCTAGATTATGTTTGTGACCACTAAAAAGTAAATTACATAGCTTTGTTGATCAGTTAATATTTAATACATTTGCCTTTAATAAAGAAATTGTATATACAAGTTCAAACAATGAGTCTATGCACGGACCGGTACTTTCACAGTTTGTGAAGAAGATTAAACTATTTATATATATATACAAGTTCAAACAATGAGTCTATGCACGGACCGGTACTTTCACAGTTTGTGAAGAAGATTAAACTATTTATATACTGTTAAGTTGTTGGTACAATCTTCTGGAACATCACTGAGGAAGATGTTAGCAAGAGGCTACTACTGTAATAAAGTCTTGGCAAGAACTGAACTGCCTTAATCTTAGATGTGGTTTGGTCGACTTAAAAGGGAAACTTAGTTTAAAAAGAGTTAAGTGGAGTAACATAACTTGAAGTCATGGAGTGAAAAGTAAAATGCGGAAACTATTATTAGACGAGGATTGTAAATGTTTTATGTCTGAAAGTGCGAGTTACTGGAGGATATAGTCAACTATGTAACATACGAGCTATTTTGTTTTATGTGCAAATAGACATCAAAAGATCTGGAAGCTGTAATATATCGACTCATTTGATTCCTGACAGTCTTGCTGACTTTGGAACTTTGAGAGTTCACCTCGAGAGAGGAATCTGCTAGCTTTAACATTTATAAATTACCGAAACATGGTTGAACTTTGTACTGATTATACTTTCTTCAACAATTGATTTTGTCTCTCTACTACATTTCAATTTGTAACCTTCTAATTGATGGACAACTTTATGTTTTACTTTTTCGATCCTTCCTATCCTACCTCACGCGAACTTCAATTAGTATGTTCCAACCTTGCAGAACGCAGAAAACTTATTACCTTGATGCAGTGTTGAATGTTTTTTATTGTGGTTTTTAATTTGTAGACGGTGAAATCATTCTTTGAGGACACTCTTGACGTTATTCCTGATTGGGTTCTGGACGAAACTCTTGAGGAGACACCTTCAAGCAGTGTAGAGACTTTTGCTAATTCGAAGACTTTGCTACCTCCTCCATGTACCACTTGTACAGAGAGTGAACAAATTGTACTATCTGCTTAGTTTCTGTGTAGCCTTTGAGCTTTACGTATGTATAGTGACACTGCACAAAGGTTCAAAACCGGACCGGACCGAAGACCGGATTTTATTGAATTCATGGACCGGGGACCGGACCGGTCATAACCGGTCTTGGGACCGGACCGGACCGGAAAAACCCGGACCGGTATGGACCGGTTAGTTAATATTTTATAAAAAAAAAATATTTTTATAATTTTATTTTCATTCTTTGTTGATATTTAAATTACTTGGTAAGTTAATTTTAATTTAAAAATAAGTAAATATCATATTATTTGTAAAGTAACATTAATTTGTAAATGTAATTATAAATTATATATATTATGAAATATGAAATTTAATCATTTATATTATATTGTTTATATATACTATTTCATAAATTTATTATTTAGCAATTTGGATCATTAAAATATGTTATGTGTTAATATTTAATCATTAGACTATATAATTTAGAAGACATAAAATTAACTATATACATAAAATCCGGTCCGATCCGGTCCGGACAGGATGTTTTCAGGGTTTGGACCGGACAGGACCGGACTAAAGACCGATTTTTTTTTGATTTTGTGGACCAGGGACCGGACCAAGTCCTTGGACCGGTAAATCCGGTCCGGTCTAGTTTACCGGTCCAGACCGGAAAGTTGTGCAACCCTAGTGACACAATATATATTTTTCTCATATATCCATAAGAGCACACTTATTTAATAGATACTCCCTCTGTCCCATCCATTTGTTTTCACTTTTTTGTCACTTTCTGGCACACATTTTAAGGTGGATTTTAAGGATAGTTCCATAACTTATTTTTAAAATTTTCTTTTTTTGTATAAAAATAGGATTGTTCTATTTTTATACAAAAAAAGAAATTTTCAAAAATAAGTTATGGAACTATCCTTAAAATTCACTTTAAAATGCGTGTCGACACCCCATTTTGAAACGATAACAAATGGACGGGACGGAGGAAGTACCATTTTTTGATATTGTCAAATTGTTATACTTAATTAGTTTTTGAGTGAACCAAAAGAATTTCAATCTTAAACAATCCATGTGTTAAGAAGGGAATCTGAACATTTTATTTTACCTTGCAATACAGAAGGCAATGTCAGGGAGTAAGACTCAATTGGTCACATTTTTTTCCCCACAAAATCTTTTTACAAGACTTTGCTAAAAGTTTGTACTAGGATATCGTAAATGACAAGGTCCAGTACTTGTAATTCACAACGCATATTTTGCACGTACGTGGCCAAAGATTATCTGGGCTATGTTTAGAATTTTAACTAAGTTGAAAATGCGTATAGTTTAATTTAGGGTTAAATATCAAAAGGAAATTTTATTTTTAGAGCTATTTTTTTTTATTTTCACAGCAATATTTGTAGCATGTTTATTACATTTAAAAAGTGTTGCATATTGTGATATAGTATACTACAAATAGCTTTAAAAATTAAAAAACATCTTTGAAACTAACATTTCTCATATTAAATTGGTCATTCAAGTGAATCCTCTATATCATTTTGCTCACCGATAGAGGATGTTGGCCCCCAATATCACAATTTGAAAGGAAATGATACAAAATATCACAGCTCAAAAACTTGGCCCCAAATATCATTTCAAAACACAGTTGTGATATTTGGATAATCATATAGATATGAAGATAATCATGAATTTATGGATATATAACAACTGGATAATCATGGCTGGTGGAATAACTACTGGATAATCATATCAAAACGTGGTATAAACAGCCACAAAGAGTCCCAACCCTAAAGAACTACATATGGACTTGATTCCTATAATTATAGGATATGTAACCCATTTGCAAGGTTGGACAATCACACTCTCTCTACTAATCTCAAGTAGGAGCACTTGTGGCTCATAATTCCGACAATTACTCTCTCAAAATTGCCCGGAAACCTTGTGAATTCAGTCCAAAAATCGCAACAAACACCTCTCGGTTCTGGGCAGTTGAACCCCGGTTGTGGCGCGCGAACCTGCTTCCGTCGCCGATTTCTATGCGATTCATCCGTTATTCCAGCAACAACCTCCATAAATGTTGTACCAAATTCCTCTCACAACAAATGGTATTACGATTGCTGCCCTGATTGCGGAAAGGTGGTCAATAAGATTGATTCCAAATTTAAATATCTATTTTGTCCAAGAAGTTTCCCTGTTCCTGATAAAAAATACTTCTATCTTCTTAATCCCGCTGTATATATTTACATTTTTTAGAAAAAATTTATATCTGTTTCATTATATATCTGATATTAAATTTGCATATTAAATTTCTAATTTAAGGTGCTAATGTTGGTAGAGGACAAAATTGCAACATCGAACATGATCCTTCTTGATCTACCTGCAAAGAGAATTTTTAATACCACTGCAAAGAATTTAAGTCGAGAATTGAAAATTGTATAATTTAGAAATGAAATATATTGTCATAAGAGAAAAAGGTTCCTGAGATTGACCTCAGGGAACTTTTTCTGAGATACCTACAAAATATACTTTAAATTTGCTTGGGCCCGCAGGGCTAATTAAAAATTTCTGATTTTACAAAAATGTCCACCCCATATTTTATAAGAATTTAGGCAAATGATCTCAGGTAAGTCCCTGAGGTAATCTCAGGAACATTATACTCTTGTTGTAATACATGATTTATTTATTTTGTCAAGTAACTTTAAACTTTAAATATTTCCTTCATATTTTGTAGAAAAAAACTGCTGATACATTTCCGGAAGAGCTCAAAGCTATTGTTGGGAAAGAATTTACATTCACCATACTTATGAATGAAGAAAATATTTTGAATAATTCTGACATTTTTTATGCATACGATCTTCATCAACAAGTATCTAACCTTCATTCAGAACCTCAATCTCATGACACGATCAATCTAGATGATATATGTTACTCATATATAAACACTAGTATTTGTGCCCGCTGTGCGGGGCTATACCATGTAATATGCTATCTTTTAATTTTGTTTTTGAATCTAAGTTGAAATAATTTATTTATTAATTATTCGTTATATAAACCCAAGACCAATATATAGATAATTTTTGTCGATAACGATGTTTTAGGATTGTTAATTGAAATAATAGTCTATATATTAACACATGTAAAGTCCTTTCTATGTTTAAACTTGATATTGACACGTTCAAATTGATATGAAAGGTTCAAATAATGTGGGTACAAAAACTAAACGACTGCATGCTTGATGCTACTAATAAGGTAGAGAACTACTCCCAGACTCTAAGACAAAAGACTACATAATCAGACAATAACAATTCTAAACATGACGCACATCAACTTATTACACATACTACTTGCGATAATAAACTGACAATCGAGACTTCCAGATGAATTGAGGTAGAGAAACCTTTGCCCAGGATAAAATCTTCTACGATCACCTCGTGAGCTGGTACCACTATAGAGAAACCTTTGCCCATGATAAAATCTTCTACGATCACCTCTTGCTCTATAGCGTCACATCAATCACCGAACTTATTATGAAAAGAGCAAGACAAAAGGTCATCCTGAACCAAAAAATATTAGATAGTCAAGACAACACTCATAGACATATCCTAAGACAATTTTCAAAAAAAAATTCAGTATAGCAAAATTTCACCCACACCCAACATATTTCAAATCTAATCTTTCAACTTACCATGTGGTCTGCTAGATTGTCACAAACACAATAATAAACATAAGTAAATATATCAGTAAAAAATAATAGTTAACAACTACATATTCATGTATATTATATATATTTTGTCAAAAATAGAGCTTCTTCCAAATATACTAAGAAATCAAAATACATAGCAAGCACTCTCAAAAAAATTTAAGATATAATCATATTAGTTATCATGCCAGTTTAATGTCTAATAAAGTAGTCCATTGAGCACATTATCTTGATAGAGCATTGAATCCTTAATATTTTATAGAACAAACTTCCCACTTGATTAATTGGTTATATGTGTTGCATTGCTGCATCTAAGAAAATGAATCATAATTACCAAATTGATGGCACTGAATAATGTCTTTCTGCAATTTCTGCAAATGCTTGGGTGATCAATTGGCTGCTATTGAGCTTTCTACTTTCCATCACTGACCCTTTGTCCGAAAAGTTATGTGCTTGTCTTATAAATATTTCCAAGCATGACTGGCAACCTGAGTTGGTTGAGCCCAAGAAAGAATTGCATAGAGTTTAGAAACCGATTCGAAACATTATTATAGATGTGTTGATCCATATTAGTTTAAAGCTTTAATAAGATTTAGATGTTGATATAACATCATTTTAAAATGTTCATTATGAAAATATTCTAAAAGATAACTTCATAAAAGCTTAACCACTCTTCTTTGATCACACATTAATCTCCTTTATATATAACTACAACTGTAGGTGTGTTTTAGGTAAAAATAATCTGTTACACAGAAATTATAAAAGGAATAAATACTCATATAAAGCTACGAAAAAGAATATTAGTCACGGGTCACGAAAGGCATTAAATATATGACATGGACAAACCTTGTTCAAGTCGAGAAAACTAATCTCGATCAATCCTCTCATTGTTTGGTGAATCAAGAGGAGCAATAATTTTCAAATTCTGGATTATAACCTCATTGTTTACAATGAAAAAACATTCTCAGCTCTTTACATATACATAAGACCTCAATTCGGAACAAATTGATAACAAAAGGGTAAAAGATAGTTAAACATGTATATATTCAGTACTACTAAAAACACAACAGTTTTTATATTATAGATAGATTTATTGCGATTCTACTTACCTGTAATCCATCACATAGGTTGACTTTCCCACTCTTCCGAGTTGCAGAACTGCCTACCATCCATATTTCTGATAAAAGGAATTCATCAAATCGGTTCTAAGCACAATAGATAAAAAAACAATGAGTCGCAGGAATTAATATTAATATTAAATGACAAAACACAAAAACTTACACTATTGTAATGTGGAATCTTAGAAAATAACTGGTAAACTTTGTGGATTTTTTCTTCCCAATCCTTGGGCAGCCCATTTATATGTTGAACCTACACAATGTAAAGTGAATAAGGATACTGATAGAGCCTAAATACCCAAAAAGAAAAACCTTAATTGAATTAAAGTTTAAATTCTATGTCTTCCTTTGAGCACACCTGAGTTGCATTTTTTGGTGTTTAGGTACCCTAGTTTTCGTACTTCTGTGATTTCCTTACCAGCTAGCTATGGTGGGTATGAATCTGTTCATAGACAGTTTATCCATATTTCCAAAAGGCTTGTGTTCAATATATAGTGTATAAAAGTGTAAAAGAGATTACGTTACAGCAGCAAGAAGTTCAGATTGTTTAATCATGAAATTTGGACCACTCCCCTGCAATACAAAGATACATTTTGAAACAAATTAACCACTTTTTTTTAAGCAAATTGGGTGCTTAAACAACACAGTTTTAAATTGTCGAGGACATTGAACCTGATCCTACTTGAACCCATGAGTTTGCAAGTGATAGTTCCCACAAAACTATCATCACCAGGACTTAAAATCCCTTTTATTGATTGAGCAACTACAAACTCAGATCTTCCATTATGCCTCTTGTGGTGAGCCAATGCAAGTTTTCGATTTTGTCTTTCTTGACCCTCCTGAGATGATTTATTAAAGAATCAAATACTAACTATTTCAAGGATACAAATCAAATGAGTATGATCAAATGAGTACAAATCATAAATGGTGAATACAAATCTGAGTACAAATCATAGATCACATGAATCTGGTTTGATCAGCTAAATATCACATGTTCATAAATTTTAAGAAACTGCAAGAAATTTAAAGAAGATGCAAGAAATAAATTTTAAGAAACTGCAAGAAATAAAAACAAAATAAAAGAATGCATAAATTCAATCAAACACTCTAGATTTTAATGCATATCTTTATTAAACAAATAGTTGAGTATGTCAATGAGAAAGGGTAATGCAGGAACATAAAGATCGTCTATTCCACTTATTGAACTAATCACGAAATTCTTTGTCGAATGAGCATGCTACAAATGAGGTATTATATATACCAACACAGAGCTATCATATATACCATAACCAATATATAAGGTACTTAATTTGAGGTATCCAAAGTTAGCTCATCAACCTCATATTCCAACATCCTGATTCAACCTGCACAATGTTAAGTTGTAAAACCTTTAGAATGCACATATCATATATACCATGTCTCACTAACAACCAAAGAAGTAGCAGCATGATTAGTTCAGGGGACTAAATTCTAACAAATTGAATATCCAAATTTTGTAATATCATCACTAAACACACAAATTTTGTAATATCAGCACTAAACACATAAAGAGAAGTCGTGTACTCACAAACATTAGCACACTGCGGATACCAAGAAATTTGCTTGCAGTCAAGCTTCCTCCTTGACTGTTGAACCATGAACTGTTAAAATTATAAAATATATTAATCAAAAATTTTCCACAAATGGTAATTTCAATCGAGTGATTCCCACAAATTCCAATTAACTACAACATAAACCCTAAAATTTAAACACAGAATAAAGAGATGTAAACAAACACCAAAATCTTTTCCATTTCAAAGTACATATCAGATCTACAAAGTTCAACCTGCAAAAATTTAAAAAGAAGAACACAACAGAAAACTAAAATAATGATAATAAAATTGGAAAAATAGAATACTAAAAGAAGAATAGAGTGATTGTGTGAGAGTAAGAAACAAAGGAAAGGAGAAAATGCTGAAAATTTGATATTCAAGTCCCGTACATAAACAAATATCATAAATTAAAATAATTCATTAGCAAAAATTTGGTACAACCACTAATATCTTAGCTTTAACATAAAAAAGCAAGCAAAATAATCACTGACTTTAACCATTTCAATTACCAACCCATAATTAACTACTCCAAAACTCTAAGATATCTAAAAGTCATAAGACATAAAACATAAAAGTTACTACATTACAACTAAGTATCATCAGAAGCTAATATCCTTACTAAATTTCACTTTCCCTTTTGATTGGACTACTTTGGTGAAACATTCAAGTTCATAGAAATCTCTTTAATTAAAGCCTTTCCAGGAGAACCTCTTTTACACCCATAATTTTGTCTCTCATCTTTATAAATCCTACATCATGATGTCAAAAATCACCAAATACGTTATAGGTTGACACAAAATAAATAATCTAACCTACAAAAAAGAGAAAGTAAAATCATAACTTGAACCAAACAATACATCTATCTATACAAAGATCAGTAAGTAACATACTATTAAAGTTCACTATTAGTGAACCAAACATGTAAAAAAAAATCAATAGATAACATACTATTAATGGAAGCTAAAAAGAGAATTAAAGTTCACTCAAAACTTTCAACAAACAGTTAAGCTGCGAAAACAAAAACATATAATATTGATTAAATCATTCTAAAAAATTATCGAAAGTACAATACATATACAAAGATCACCGAAACAACGCTATTTTTGTAACAAATATGAACATATGAATAAAACACATATGAATAAAACCCATCAGATAAACACAAAAATAACCAAAAAAATAACACAAATCTATCGTAAATTGAAGAAAGGTATAGAGAAAAGGGGATTTAAAAATCTTACAGTGAGTAGTATCATCGTTCACTACCTTTAGAGTGAATAATATCAGAGTTCACAATTCTAATAGAATCTGCAATGAAAACAAAAACAAATAATAGAATTATTAATATTGAGGATTTAATTAAGAATTTGAAAATTAAATTGAGTTTGAAATTTGAAAGAAATAGACGAAAAGAGACTGTAACTTTGAATTTGAAATTGGAATCGAAGAGTATGTATTGAAAAGAGTAAAAACTTCTGAAGGAAGCTTGACACAGCAGCAAGAGTATAAACATGTCGTTTGTAATGAATTGCCGTATTAATATTAGCTCCAACTGATTCTGTGTTTTGGACCCCTATTTTTCTCATGCATCCAACTAAAGACCTGTTAGAAAACATTACAAATTTTGGTATGTAATCGAAGAAACCATTATATGGGTTATATTGACGGAGAATATAATGTAAATAAATATGGTTTAACACAACCTATGCTTTCAAACCTTATTCATCCTGGTTGCATAAGTGTCCTTTAGAATGTTGTGGTCTGTTCAAATTTTTTAAAGGTTGCAAATTTTTTGTGAATACAAAAACCTGCAAAAAACAACAAAATATCAGTCCACAACATATTAAATGAGATATAAAAAGAGCGAGACAAATAGAAGATTCAAATTCAGAGAGAGAGAGAGAGAGATGTAGGTTTCATTGCTAGACTTCCCATGTTGCAACACGTAAATAGATTTGCTTTCATCGTCCGGAAAGTATCCCACATGTGACCTATGAACGGAAGGGGAGAGAAGAAAGAAATTTAAAATTTGATCAACTAATTGGAGAAATTGAAAAAATACATTTCCAATAATTTTATCCTCTTTCATCAATATAAAACCAAATAATTAAATTCCTAAACCTGTAAAAAAATACGTAAATATTATATGATCATATTAAACCCTCATAAAACACAAACATGAATTACTTCTGTAACTACAATGCCTCTCACGAAAGATGGTGATCACGTGCAAAAACTCTTTAACTACAAAAACTCTTTTATGCATTATATCAAATAGTTAGGGTAATTTATACTAAAACGAAGATACAAACATAAGATTACCTCTGTAAATTTGAATACATATTATAAATTCTTCTAAAAACTTTAATCAAATACTTGGTCTACAAACATTTGACACTCAAAATCATCCTAAAATTCTCACACTACTTCAACCAAACATATGTAAACGAAACATACAACCTACAAAAAAATGGAAAAATATGATAGCATCCCAAAATATCTCCAAATTATAGAAACATAGATTTAAATAATCAAGCAAAAGGGTAAGCGAAACACATCAAATAAACAAAATATAAATCAACAAAACCCAAAATCAAGCGTATATCGAAGAATACAATATATGAAAATGGTATTATACCTGTAAATGGGAGACATCATATCAATTTACCCAGCTTCATCTACAGTAAAATGAAGAAGAAATTGGTTAAGATCACATAAGAACCTTCCAAAATTGAAATCCAAGACTGATGATATTTTAAAGACAGATGGAGAGAATTGATATATACAATATGTATATTAAAGTCAGATAGAGAGAGAGTGCAGAAAGAAAGGAGAGATGTATTCGAAAATGAAGATGGATTGTATGGTGAATCTGAATTTGAATAATTGATTTCATTTGGGGGAGATACAACAGTTGTAGTTGATGAGTGGAGGAAACAATAGCCACGTATGTAAGACTTGAAAAAGTAACAAAAGTCAAATGGTCAAGTGGCAGTATAATGTAAATACGAAAAATACGGAGGGACAATATAGTAATTAACATCTAAAAAACACAACAGGATTTATACTATAGATAGATAATGGAAAATATAATCTATAATTTTCTTATTTATTTATCTTAATTATGTATTATTGTTTTTTTGCAGGGGTTCAATTCACAAGAGGGTGAGGCTACCCCATCACTTTCAAAAAATTCGGGTAAAATGATTACAGAGACACCGGGAACAGGGAAATCATCAAGTAATTCATCAACAGGAAACCAAAGCAAAAAACCAAAAAAGGTTTAATTTTTCAATTTTTTATTTTTGATAATTACAATAGACTATTACTATTCTCTTTTTTTGCCAAAATAATTTTTAAAAATTGTGTTTCAGGTTTAATGTTTTGGAGACATTGGGGGTGAAGGGATTACCATTTCCGCATTTGAATAATGAAGACAATATATTATTGATTTCAATTGGAGAACAATATTTGTAAAAAAATTATTACTTTTATTGCAGATTTTAATGAATTAAATAAATTTTCAACAATGTCAAAATAGAATTGCATGCTACTCTTTTTTATAAATTTTAGCATATCACTATTTTATTAAATACTTATAAAACTGTATAGAATATCATTTTAAGAATTGATTATTATTTATATAAATGCATAGAATATCTTTCTAAGAAAACAGTCAAATTTGTAAAAATTTTGGTATTGTTGTAACGCCCCCAAATCCCCTACAGGAATCCAGGTCGTCACATCTCTTGTTTTTTTTTATAAATTTTAGCATATCACTATTTTATTAAATACTTATATAACTGTATAGAATATCATTTTTTAATAACCCTAACTTTAGCAAAGCTACAGTGACCCCATGAATAGTAAATTTTGAGGATTTAGAGAAATGGTATGTAGGTACTCTACACTTGAAACAGAAAATGAGTAAACAGAAACCATATTAGGGATATACCATAAAAATAAGTGACTCGAAATGACGATAGATTTCAGAAATTCCTGAATATGGATTTATGAGGATTTTGGGTTCGAATGAGTTTCTATTGGATGTCAAGGAGCATGGAGATATTAAAAGAATTATATATTGAGGAATTAGTGGATTAGTATAAACTAAGGATTATTAAGTTAAAGAAATACCAAAGGAAATTGGATTGTTAAACGATTTCGAAACCACTTGAAGAAAGAGGTATATTCGAGATGAATCGCAATTAGACGAGTATGGAAACAAAACAACCAAGATTAATAATACATTAAGGATTCATGCTACATTATGATTTAATCAAGGATAATAACACTTACCTAGGAAAATCAAGAAATGAGAATTTAGAATCATCCAAGTGACATCACTTGCTTACATCACATTCCACTAACCTTGATTAAGGGCAAATTAGTACTTTCACATGGTTTTTATCCACAAAACTCTTCAAACTTCTACTAAACTCTAGAATTATCAAGAATCTAGCCAAGATAAGATCAAAATCAACACAAAAATCTTCATTCTCCATTTTCGGGTAAAAAGACAGCAGCTCAGTAAAATGGGCATATCTCCTTCATTACTCAATGGAATTTTGTGTTCTTTATATGGTTGAAAAGTTATTGAGATGCTCTACAACCCTTCTTTAGAAGCCTCGTTCAGAAAATATAAGTAAGGGCCTCGTTTTGCACGATCTTTCAGCTGGATGAATAGTAACCTTAAGAACTAACTTGTGTTTTTATGGTTTCTTTAGATTATTCAAGCTATTGTAAGGTTGTTTAAGGATTACCCAAGGCTTATTAAGTGTTGTTGAGCTTCAATAAGGTATAAAAAACTTCACCCCTTTTGAGTTTATGAGGTATTATGATTAGTTTAGAAGTTAAAGTTGTACAAAGTATGAATTCATGATGTTATATGTGTTTGTAAGTGATTAAAGTTGAATATGGAAGGAGTATGTGCTTGTAACCATGGTTGGTAAGATGACCACATGGTGTAGTTTATGGTGTATAAGGTGGATGATTGATTTGGAAGAGTTTGATTTTGGAAAGTATGAAAATATAGCCGTTATAATGTCCGATTTTCGTTTAACCAAGTAGATGCCCTGTTTTTGGAACAACAGTCACGTATGGTAGGTTTCTGTTTAGGACACCAACTGACCATGATGAGATAGATCTTGGTTCATAGATTTTTTTGATATAAGGTGCGTTAAAATCTGATGAACGGTTTAGGAGAAAAGTCAGTTTTAGTGATAAACGTTCGAAAGCCGAGAAAACGTAGTTGTACCAACTTTGAGGCTATAACTACCATACTTAGACATTTTTAAAAATTATAAAATTTTGGGATATGGTAGTAGGGTAGTCAAAGAGGCATTACCAGTTGGCCTTATGGTAAAATTCGAAATCCATATTTTCTGAGAATTTTTACAGTTAAGTGTGGTCGTTAGGGGAAATTGTGAAAACCCCTGAAACTTCGATTGAGTTTATAAATGGTTAAGTTATTGAACCTTTGGGGTAATAGTGATATGTTAAACATATTAAAGTGTCAAGGGTATTGTTATACAAGAGTGAAGTGAGAAAGGAATGTAGTGTTCTAACGACGGTCCTTTTTGTGTTTATAGAAACTTCGGGAGAGCCACGAGCTATACTGCAAGGATACAGAGATCGAGGCAAGATTTCTTCTATCCTTACTTTGTAAAACTACTTATCTTCACAATGATATGATTTTATGGAATATTTATATGATTCTATGGTTGCTATATTGCTATGAATTATTTTTCTCTGATATTGGGAATTAAAGAGAAATGGATATGAATTATGAAATATGAATGTGGATATGATTATGAATGGAGCGAATATGATTTATGGGAAAAGGGATATGAAAGATAATGGTATCAGTTGTTATCTAGAGTGATATAAAGGAATGGTATCAGTTGTTATCTAGAGTGATATAAAGGAATAGTATCAGTTATTATCTAGGGTTATATGATTTATAATATTATTTTAAAAGTATTCTTTCTAAATGTTGTGATAGATATTATTGAGTATTATTTAATACTTCTAAAATAAATGGAATACTTTATGTATACAAGAACATATTTGATTTCATTGAATATAGAAGAGATGTCTGAGTCATAATCAAAGTATTATGACATAAATATTTTTAAAGGTGATGATAAATGGAAATGGAAACGATATATGTGAAAGGAAATGTGAATGGAAATGGAAAATGTGAAATGGTATTTGATAATGGAAAAATGATTTGAAAAAGGGGGATTGCAACAGAAAGTGTAAGAGGCTGTGTGGGAGTGGCACAATCCAGCACTAAATATCTTATTCCGGCCCAAGAGTTGCCGAGGGAGGATGGTGGAGAACCTTTCCTCCTGGGGGATGGTGGCGAACCTACCTCCGTCTACCGGTAGTAAAAGGGACGGGTACGGAGGACGACTGATCATCGTGCCTCACGTATTCGGCAATAGTGGAAATCCCCAACGTTTTCTTTAAAGGAAAGAATTGAAAAATGGTTTTCAGATTTCTATAACTGAAAACAGAAAAGTGATATGAAAAGATGGAATTACTATTACAGATGAAGAGAAACTAATTTTATGTTAAATTATATAATCGTTGCATATGAAGGAAATGAGATAATGATAATGAAAGATTTGTTCAAGTTTTCGTATTATCCTAGAAAAGTACACTGAGATGGTATATTGATTGTTATAGCATTCAAGAAGAGGAACTGCTATTATATGATGTTAGAAGCGAGACTGATGGAATGATACTATATATTTCTTTCGTACAAGGATAATTGGAAAGTGTATATACATATTGAATGGAAATAAAATTCTTCCATAATAACTGAAGTTTGCTTTTGTCTATTATATATATATATATATAATGGTTTATTTTCCTTTGATGTTAGTAGATAGAATTTATCTTGCTGAGCTATTTTAGCTCATTCTTGCTATTTATGTATTCAACAGCTAGGTACGCCGATACTCCGTACTACACCCCGCAAGAGGGTACGGGAAAGACGAACTTTTGAGAGAGTGTTGGCAACGATTCCCGAGGTAGCTATCGGACGGTTGGGTGTTGATAGATTATGTACATTAAGTGTGTAAGTTGGTGTAATAACTTTTGATTGTTGAAATGCTTCATGTCGAAGTATTATTCAACAATGTATCTAAGTATGATCCTGGTTTGTAATAACTCCTTTAACGTTAAACTTTTAATATCGTGGTTGTTGTTCTCTGAGCATATGACTGGTGTGTGTGTGTGTGTGTATTAATGCGGGGTCAACTGCATAAATATTAAATGGAAAAAAAAGGTTAAGGAGATATTGATATTGAATGGAAATTGGATCGTGACGGCCCGGATCCTTGACCCCGGATTTGGGGCTGTCACAGTTTGGTATCAGAGCTTAGAGTCATAATGCTCAGGAACAATATGGATAATAATAAATATATCAGTAATAATATAAATTGTGAACTCACATCGAGTTCAAGGGTGGTTTATCGAACAAAGCGTTTATTCTAAGTAGTGATTATAATTTTATAGATTATTACTAATAAAGGTTTATGTTTTATTATAGGGAGAGGAAATGAGTGAGTCGAGTTATGTTCGTGAGTGGCTAGGGATATATATATAAATGTGTTAATCGGTAATATAATTATTGAATATGGAATATTGTATATTGTACCCTAAATTTGGGTAAATAATGGAGAATATTGTTATGTACAGAATAATGCCGCCTAAACGTAATACTAGGGTAGATGTAAAGGAAAATGAGGGAGTTTGAGGTAATAGAGTAAGTAGATTGGTGAATAGACACTGATTGTTTGTGGAGGTGAAATGGTGAAACTGAGGTTGGTCGGTAAAGCCAAGATATACCTTAAGGACCAAGACAGACTGAGACATTCCGAGATTGACTTAAATGAAAAGGTTATTATGCCAAAAGTGTTAAGTTTATATAGCACATGGGACTGATATGAGAAAAGGGAATATTTGAGGTAACGGGAAGTGTATGTTAGAAAATATTGTGAGTATGTGTGGTATGTTAGAATATACAATTTAGAAGTATAATTTGAAGGGTCCTTGATACTAGAGCAATGTTAGGCCAAGATGATCAATATTACGTAAGTATATCGATTAGAAGGTTGTGTTCTATTATGGATAAAGGCAGAGAGTATCGAGCCAAGTCACGACTAGGTAAATGAAGATAATTGGGAATAGCAGACGATAGGTTGAGGCATCATGGTGAGTGCCAAATTTAAGAAATTTTGGAGAGTACGCAGTCTAAGATAAATAGTATTTGAGGAAAACCTTCCATTTTTGGGATTTTCAATTGGGCAGAGGCTATTAACGGTAACTACTTTCAAATTTTCTAAAGCCCTGCTAAATTATATTATTGAGTTTCAAATTTTCCTCCACTGGTGAGTAATTCCAGGGTGATCTATCACCTCTTATGCAAAAAGGGCCGGTATCTTTTCAAAACTTTTTGGCACCCTTGAAATGTGTTTCAAAATTATATTTTATCTATTTTAGTCAAAATATTCCTCTAAGATTATTTTCGGAAGATGGTATTTATCATTGTGATTTAAATTTCCCTCTATATTTCTTACTCCAACTAAGAGGAACATCCATATATGTATACACAAGGACGATCTGTCTGTGTGATAGAAAGTTGGAGGGGACGCCCTCACTTGTGTGACGTACAGGTTCTTCTATCATATTGATTTCCCAAATATTCTTTTGTTTCGAATAAGAGCTATTTAAAACTCTTAATCTTATAAATTGTTGTGGGACCCTTGCTTGTTTCTGGGTTCGTTTCAATTCAAAGTCTCTTAAATTCTATCAATTGTTCCGAATATAGAAGATTTCATTAATGAATGGAAGCAAGGTTTAGAGTATACGTGATTATAAGAGGAAACTCGAGATTCCAAGGGAAATTTCAATAAGAGATAATTAGAACTGGGAGTGTTTCAATATAAGAGAGGAAGTAATTTCGTGAGAAGAAATGGGTATATTTGATGATTAGTAAAGGAGGAATTTTAAGGTATAATTGAAATTTACTATTGAGAGCAAGGTGTATTTTGAGGATAGAATTAGAATAATGATAAACAAAGGAAGTGGGGATAATTAATGAAGGATTTCGAGGTGCAATTACTATTAGTAGGGGAAGACCAATATTGTGATTAATACCCTAAGTAGCATAGAGAGATTAAAGATGTTAAGTATTCAAAGGATTAATCCAAAAGGTGTGAATGAGTAAAACTTGAGGTAAAGATTTTGATGAGAATAATAAAGGAAAATTACAGGGGTAGAATAGATAGTATATCATGAAGAAACTAAGGAGGATCAGTAAGATGTAAAGAGTGTATAGTGAACAATAGACATATGGGATAAGGTATCCGGAGGAAATTGCAAGTACGCGCTAATTTGACCCCTTAAGTGTAAGTGTTTGGTTAGGGATTGACTAAGTCAATGAATGGAGTAAATGGGCTGATAAAATAGATAAGAATAATCTATCTGTGAGAAAGTAAACTATGGTGATATAAGAAAGTGAGTTATCCTCGTGTCATCCAAATCAATATCTGTTAAGAGTCAGAGAACTCTATAAAAAGGAGATTTGGGAATAATGGGGAAAGTGCAAGGAAAATCCTTAGAATGAAGGCAAAGTATCTACTCGTGTAAGTACGAACATGAAATATATATTATAATTGATATTTTCTAACAATATTTTCAAGAAATATTATTATAGCTTATTTTCTGGAAAATTTTACAGAGATGAGATATAGGAATATTGAGGTGTTAATATTTATGTCATGATAGAGATCAAAATATAGGCAAACCAGAGTGAGATACACTACCATTCAGGGGAGGCCAATGTGGTGGCCGATACCCTTAGTCGAAAGAGGAAGGAAAAATGAGATAATATAGAATGACTGAATACATGAGGAGATTTGCAAGGAAAAGATAATGAAAGTGCTGTTATTGATAAGCTAAATGGCATGTTGATGAATGACAAGCAAGTGTATGTTGGTGTATTTCTGTACAAACAAGATAGAGATGTTTAAGGAGAAACTAAAGGAAGGAAGAAGTAATATGAGAATTAGAAGGTGTAATGTGAGAAAGGTATTTGTCAATATCTTCAGCGTGATTCCGGGACGGAATCCTTTTAAGGGGGGGAGACTGTAATAACCCTAACTTTAGCAAAGCTACAGTGACCCCATGAATAGTAAATTTTGAGGATTTAGAGAAATGGTATGTAGGTACTCTACACTTGAAACAGAAAATGAGTAAACAGAAACCATATTAGGGATATACCATAAAAATAAGTGACTCGAAATGACGATAGATTTCAGAAATTCCTGAATATGGATTTATGAGGATTTTGGGTTCGAATGAGTTTCTATTGGATGTCAAGGAGCATGGAGATATTAAAAGAATTATATATTGAGGAATTAGTGGATTAGTATAAACTAAGGATTATTAAGTTAAAGAAATACAAAAGGAAATTGGATTGTTAAACGATTTCGAAACCACTTGAAGAAAGAGGTATATTCGAGATGAATCGCAATTAGACGAGTATGGAAACAAAACAACCAAGATTAATAATACATTAAGGATTCATGCTACATTATGATTTAATCAAGGATAATAACACTTACCTAGGAAAATCAAGAAATGAGAATTTAGAATCATCCAAGTGACATCACTTGCTTACATCACATTCCACTAACCTTGATTAAGGGCAAATTAGTACTTTCACATGGTTTTTATCCACAAAACTCTTCAAACTTCTACTAAACTCTAGAATTATCAAGAATCTAGCCAAGATAAGATCAAAACCAACACAAAAATCTCCATTCTCCATTTTCGGGTAAAAAGACAACAGCTCAGTAAAATGGGCATATCTCCTTCATTACTCAATGGAATTTTGTGTTCTTTATATGGTTGGAAAGGTATTGAGATGCTCTACAACTCTTCTTTAGAAGCCTCGTTCAGAAAAGATAAGTAAGGGCCTCGTTTTGCACGATCTTTCAGCTGGATGAATAGTAACCTTAAGAACTAACTTGTGTTTTTATGGTTTCTTTAGATTATTCAAGCTATTGTAAGGTTGTTTAAGGATTACCCAAGGCTTATTAAGTGTTGTTGAGCTTCAATAAGGTATAAAAAACTTCACCCCTTTTGAGTTTATGAGGTATTATGATTAGTTTAGAAGTTAAAGTTGTACAAAGTATGAATTCATGATGTTATATGTGTTTGTAAGTGATTAAAGTTGAATATGGAAGGAGTATGTGCTTGTAACCATGGTTGGTAAGATGACCACATGGTGTAGTTTATGGTGTATAAGGTGGATGATTGATTTGGAAGAGTTTGATTTTGGAAAGTATGAAAATATAGCCGTTATAATGTCCGATTTTCGTTTAACCAAGTAGATGCCCTGTTTTTGGAACAACAGTCACGTATGGTAGGTTTCTGTTTAGGACACCAACTGACCATGATGAGATAGATCTTGGTTCATAGATTTTTTTGATATAAGGTGCGTTAAAATCTGATGAACGGTTTAGGAGAAAAGTCAGTTTTAGTGATAAACGTTCGAAAGCCGAGAAAACGTAGTTGTACCAACTTTGAGGCTATAACTACCATACTTAGACATTTTTAAAAATTATAAAATTTTGGGATATGGTAGTAGGGTAGTCAAAGAGGCATTACCAGTTGGCCTTATGGTAAAATTCGAAATCCATATTTTCTGAGAATTTTTACAGTTAAGTGTGGTCGTTAGGGGAAATTGTGAAAACCCCTGAAACTTCGATTGAGTTTATAAATGGTTAAGTTCTTGAACCTTTGGGGTAATAGTGATATGTTAAACATATTAAAGTGTCAAGGGTATTGTTATACAAGAGTGAAGTGAGAAAGGAATGTAGTGTTCTAACGACGGTCCTTTTTGTGTTTATAGAAACTTCGGGAGAGCCACGAGCTATACTGCAAGGATACAGAGATCGAGGCAAGATTTCTTCTATCCTTACTTTGTAAAACTACTTATCTTCACAATGATATGATTTTATGGAATATGTATATGATTCTATGGTTGCTATATTGCTATGAATTATTTTTCTCTGATATTGGGAATTAAAGAGAAATGGATATGAATTATGAAATATGAATGTGGATATGATTATGAATGGAGCGAATATGATTTATGGGAAAAGGGATATGAAAGAGAATGGTATCAGTTGTTATCTAGAGTGATATAAAGGAATGGTATCAGTTGTTATCTAGAGTGATATAAAGGAATAGTATCAGTTATTATCTAGGGTTATATGATTTATAATATTATTTTAAAAGTATTCTTTCTAAATGTTGTGATAGATATTATTGAGTATTATTTAATACTTCTAAAATAAATGGAATACTTTATGTATACAAGAACATATTTGATTTCATTGCATATAGAAGAGATGTCTGAGTCATAATCAAAGTATTATGACATAAATATTTTTAAAGGTGATGATAAATGGAAATGGAAACGATATATGTGAAAGGAAATGTGAAAGGAAATGTGAATGGAAATGGAAAATGTGAAATGGTATTTGATAATGGAAAAATGATTTGAAAAAGGGGGATTGCAACAGAAAGTGTAAGAGGCTGTGTGGGAGTGGCACAATCCAGCACTAAATATCTTATTCTGGCCCAAGAGTTGCCGAGAGAGGATGGTGGAGAACCTTTCCTCCTGGGGGATGGTGGCGAACCTACCTCCGTCTACCGGTAGTAAAAGGGACGGGTACGGAGGACGACTGATCATCGTGCCTCACGTATTCGGCAATAGTGGAAATCCCCAACGTTTTCTTTAAAGGAAAGAATTGAAAAATGGTTTTCAGATTTCTATAACTGAAAACAGAAAAGTGATATGAAAAGATGGAATTACTGTTACAGATGAAGAGAAACTAATTTTATGTTAAATTATATAATCGTTGCATATGAAGGAAATGAGATAATGATAATGAAAGATTTGTTCAAGTTTTCGTATTATCCTAGAAAAGTACACTGAGATGGTATATTGATTGTTATAGCATTCAAGAAGAGGAACTGCTATTATATGATGTTAGAAGCGAGACTGATGGAATGATACTATATATTTCTTTTGTACAAGGATAACTGGAAAGTGTATATACATATTGAATGAAAATAAAATTCTTCCATAATAACTGAAGTTTGCTTTTGTCTATTATATATATATATATATATAATGGTTTATTTTCCTTTGATGTTAGTAGATAGAATTTATCTTGCTGAGCTATTTTAGCTCATTCTTGCTATTTATGTATTCAACAGCTAGGTACGCTGATACTCCGTACTACACCCCGCAAGAGGGTACGGGAAAGACGAACTTTTGAGAGAGTGTTGGCAACGATTCCCGAGGTAGCTATCGGACGGTTGGGTATTGATAGATTATGTACATTAAGTGTGTAAGTTGGTGTAATAACTTTTGATTGTTGAAATGCTTCATGTCGAAGTATTATTCAACAATGTATCTAAGTATGATCCTGGTTTGTAATAACTCCTTTAACGTTAAACTTTTAATATCGTGGTTGTTGTTCTCTGAGCATATGATTGGTATGTGTGTGTGTATTAATGTGGGGTCAACTGCATAAATATTAAATGGAAAAAAAAAGGTTAAGGAGATATTGATATTGAATGGAAATTGGATCGTGACGGCCCGGATCCTTGACCCCGGATTTGGGGCTGTCACAATTTTAAGAATTGATTATTATTTATATTAATGCATAGAATATCTTTATAAGAAAACAATCAAATTTGTAAAAAAATTGGTATTGTTGTAACGCCCCCAAATCCCCTACAGGAATCCAGGTCGTCACATCTCTTGCGGAATATTCAATCACCTGCTCACAATATAATCTACAACAATATCCATAATAAACTCCATAATCTACTCCAAGGGTTATTGTCTTGGGTTATAGTCTTAGAACAAGTACTTACTAATCCAAAAGTGTTTACACATCAGAGTATCCTCCAGAATCTTATTACAACTTCAAGTACTAGATAATAAAGCATTAAACAACTTCTTTCCAGCTTGCACCCTCCTCAGGTACAATAAGGCTAACACACTGAATTAGTTGTTTTTCCCCTTCCCTTTATCTCGGTTCACCACACTAGTGCCAGCTCCGAACGCTGTTGTTTTAGAATATTTAAAATAGCAAGAATTAGCCAAAAATGCCCAGCAAGTTTTATATCACTAGAATATATATAAGGTATATTTTGATTACCAACAACATAATTTCCAAAAGATGCTATTTAGAAAAAAATTCCTCCATTTGCATACGCAGGTAGACTAATGCACTCCTATGTTCTCCACCCTTTTTGAATACTACTTATATATATATATATATATATATATATATATATATATATATATATATATATAAAAGTGGCCAGTTTTTCAGTTTCTCAAATTAGTGGCCAACCTTTCACTTTATCTTTCAAAATAGTGGCCAGTCTTTCAATTTCTCAAATTAGTGGCCAACATTTCACTTCGCGTTTTAAAAAAGTGGCCACTTTAGAGATAATTAGTCTACTATTGGCCATTTTTTTGAAAGGCGGAGTGAAAGATTGACCACTAATTTGAGATATTGAAAGACTGGCCACTGTTTTGAAAGACAAAGTGAAAGGTTGGCCACTAATTTGAAAAACTGAAAGACCGGTCACTTTTTTGAAAATCGGTGTAAAATATGGCCACCACTAAGTAATTTACTATATATATATATATATATATATATATATATATATATATATATATATATATTATCAATACTTCTTAAGAAATGAACCATTGGGTTCTCTGCCATATTGAATATTACCCATATACATTGGGCGATTATATACTTCCATTACTACTTATGGACCCTATTCAGGAGATTTCCTTCGTCATCTATCCGCAAAGGATGATCAGTCTATTACAGCTGCTGTTTTATGCTGTTTTTAAGGGTTGACAAAATTTCGCCATTACGACGGCTATAACTCGGACATTTTCATTTTACCATCACTCCAAACCAATCACCAAGGCATACTATAAATCCTCAACATCAACCAACATCTATCATACTCCTCTAAGGTCAGTGGTGAGGCTCACATCCATTACCCATCATTTTACACATTTTTATAAGGCATATAATCATAAAACTACTTAATATGAACCTATCTTTATATAAAATCAAAACCACATCAAAAACTCATATGAACTCAAAGGTGGGTTAGGGTTTTTACCTTCTTGGAAGCTCTATCAACACTAACAAGTGTTTATAAACACTTAACAAGCCTTAGATAGCCTTTATAAAGCTAAAACCTTAAGATCAAAACAAGAAAACAATATTAAGTTACTATTCACTACTATTTATCATCACTTTGTAAAATCTATATAAAATCGAAAACTTAGAGATTAGTTCTCAAATTTTTACCACGCCTTCTACTCTTCAAGGGCTTTCTTTTGAGTCCTAGAGCATCACCAGGGGATGCTTGAAGCTCGACTTATGGGCGTGCTAAGGTGAGAGGTCGAAACTGCCAATGGCTGGACAGTTTTGATTCTCCAACTTGGAGGAGGGATTTGACTAGACTACACTCCTTTGTTGGCCATGAAATTTTAAACTAGTGTTCTCTATACAACGAGAAATCTATGATTCAAATTTGATGATTTATGAATGGGTAGATGAGGAGATATGAATTTTTCTTTGACTTTTGTTTCTGCTGGGAAGTTTGTAGAATTTTTATGTTTCTTTTGTTTTCTTTGCCTTCTCTTGAATAATATCTATCTATTACTCTTATATTTCAACCTCATCTCTTTTAATTTGTTGTTGATCATCTATTGGAGCCAAGTTTTGGTGGTCTAGTGGTCCAAATGTCATCCTTAAAACACATTACTCCATTTTAGTAACATTACTTCCATGTCCTTGCCTTATCTTCACTTCTTCCACCAATGTCCTTCCTTTTCCTCTTATTCACTCAAGTGGTTTCCTTCCTTTACACACCAATATCGGCTCTTAATTAGTATTGGGCCAAAATTTGGGCTTGCCCCATGTATTTGGGCCTTTCGTTTGGGCTTCGCTCAAAATTATCTCGTCGTTTGATTCATCAAATAATTTCTGTGATCTTCTCAGTGGTTTCTCCTTTGTAAGAATCTTAGATATATATTACCCTCTCCTACATTTTACTCTAAGGTGTTGGTGTGGTTCTAATCCTCAAACATATATTAAATCCAATATCCTTTATATGTTCTCTTCATCTCAGAAAACGTTCTCTTGATTTCTCAAGCATTCTCTATTCCTCTACTCTGGGATTTTATTCTAAATCCTATATTCCTCATATAATATATCCTTTCTTGGATTTCTATTACTCATGACCCTCAATTTATAAACCATAATTCGTTCGCTTAATCGCTTAATCTCGTTATAAGGTTCTAGCGATTTCTAGAACGTTCGTTATACTAACTCGGGGGTTTTCGTTCTAAATCCTCAAATCACCTTAAATAAAATAATAAAATATAACATCTTTGAATCCTCAAATTAAATATATCACTTGTATTGGTCGTATTGAAATGCTCCTCACTGCCCGGTCAAATATTCCACAAAAATAAAGTTTGAAATTTCTGAATTCCAATCGCGTTTACATACACTTATTTATCTCGTAGATTACTAATATAACTTCGAAATATCCATTTCCTATCCCGTACATCGGGTGACATGAAAATTTTCTTAATCCTCAAAAATCAATATTCATCCATAATTTCACTATTCATCCATGCAAATCACTGTTCATCCCTCAAATGAAAATTTTTCTCAAGTAGAGAAATTTGGATTATTACAGTTGTTTTAAAATAAATAAAAAGCCGCGTACGAAGTACGGGTAAAATGCTAGTATAGTATAGTATATACTATATAGTATATATTAATAGATAAGTTACTTGTAAATATATTTTAATGGTAATATAAAAACACGCAATACTAAAACGTTTAGCATAAGAGTAACACCATGAAAACGTGAGTATAATTATTTCGTCATATATTCCAATCATTAATAATAAGAAAACGTGATTATATTTATTTTATTTTGGTTCATTGATTTAACCATGCAATCAATTATTATCATTAGATTTTTAGTATATAAATAAGAACATTTAGAATTTATACATACCAAAAAAATATCGCATCATATCCTTCAATCATTTATAAAATATATTAAAAATATGTCTACGTTTATAATAAGAAAACATGAGTATAATTTATTTTGGTTTAATGGTTTAGTAATAATAACGATCAATAGATTCTTGGTAAATAAAAAAGAACCAATAAATCTAATTATAAAATATATTATATATTTAAATTACTTTACTAAAAATCTAAGTTTCTAATCCTGCTAACAACATTTTTAATTTAAAAATTTATAATATCAATTTTAAAACATGCTTGTCATTAATTAAAATTATATAAAATTAAAATTAAAATAACTATAAAAAATAATAATTATATAAAATATAGTTATAATATAAAATAAAATTTATAATATATTAAAAGAAAATTCGTGCATAGCACCAATTATAAGATAGTCTAATAAATTTTAGTTAAAAGGAAACTTTCAACAAATTCACAAAATTAATCCGTTTAAAAATATCGGACACAAAATTACCAAACCCGATAACCAACCTGAGCTTCATACGTACGCAAAACGCAGGAATCAGTTAAAAAATCTCCGCACACCACAACTAAAAAAATATACACACAAAGACACAAATCTCTATCTATACACACACATTTTCGTTACTAGCAATTTCACAAAAAAAATGAAAATCCCCGAACAAATCAACAGCGATCGCATTTCACATGACAAAACTCACTGTTTCACATCGAATTGGACGATCGCGAGCGGCTCGTTCGATGACTCACTGAGTTTCGAGTCGTCCGAGTCGCCGATCGATGCGGATGGCGTCGATTTCATTAAGAAACCGCCTCTTGTGCTCAAGCCTTCGGAATCGGACTCTTCGCCGTGTGAAATCACTTGTATGTTTGTGAATTTGTAGTTTATTCACTTCAATTTTGTGGTATTTTTGTTTAATTTCGATGTTTTAAGGTTTATTTTTGGTGTATATGCGTAATTTTGTTTTATTTTATAGGTTTTGTATGCTCTTATTATTTGAATTCGTAGTTTATTAATTCGTTTACTTGAATTTTGTATATAGGCACTGATGTGTAGCTTGGATGTTTTAGGTTTAGGTATAGTGTAGATGTGTGTCAATGCGTAATTTTGAATTATTTGTTTTGTTTTCTATGCTCGTGTTATTTGATTCTGGTTTTAGGTTTAGTTTATTATTATGTTGTTTAGATTATTTTGTTGGGGAACATATTGTTGAGTATCTTTTAGAATAGAATTATAGGTGAAGGAATTTGATGTAAGACGGGAATCCAAGTTTAGTAAGGTAGATAATAATAGAATATTAGGCTTTTTGGTGAATTGAATGGGAAGATTGACCACGTTGATGATTTTGAAATTGTATACTTCTAGTCACAAGTACAGTTTAGCATAGTTAAAAATGAACCAATGGTACATTGATGATTGCACCTATTAGCATGAGATACTTAATCTGTAACTAATCTTTGGTGGGATTACTGCGAATTTATTTGTTGCTGGATCAGGAAAGCTTATTAAAGGAATTTCATGGTGTGCTGATGATGGGGATCAGTCCCGACTCCTGACTTTAGATATTATATATATATATAATTATTAAAGATTGATTTTATTAGTTGGAGTGCCTATTTCAGCCGGCTTGTTTTGGGCTTATATTCATATGCCCATTAGGGTTGTTTTATGCTTCAGTTCGTTGCCCATTAGTATTTATCAGATAAGAGTACGAGAACATTATTAGAGAAACCAAAAAAATAGGTAGGAAAAAAAAACTTGGACAGACGTTCAAACTTCAAACTGAAAGCCAATTTTTCAGGTCCTTGGGGTTCTGACAGAAAGAAACTACTTTGTGAATGGTCCTTGGCTTCCTTGGTTCTAACTAATGAATGGTGCATGTAAGACCTAATTTAGGCAGGCAGGCTGAATCCTAATTCGTGTGGCACGGCCAATATTACCTGTAGGCTGTAACAAATGACCAATGACTGTAGTCTAATTGTGCGGCAACTAACTTAATTTAGTAAATAGTAATTTTTTTAGAACAATATTTTTTTATTGTACATATAAATTTGTCAAATCAAATAAAAATTTACGATTTCTTGATTGGATTTAGTATTATATACAGATCAATATACAAATAACTAGTATTTTTGTGCAGTATTTAGAAGCACACGGTATTTAAACTGATTAGAAATTAATATCCCTGAGAATCAACATCCAAGATCAAACTGTCACTTAAGTATCTCTGATTTTGCTTGAACGTGATATCTGTAATATTCATGCAAGATCAATACTAAGTAATGTAAATAGATGATTTAATTTTAAATAAAAACAAAGAGAAAGATGGTAGATCTATGGAATGAATTAAAATGGAGGACATCAATTCCCATTTGTAGAGTGAACTACAAAACTTACCTCTTTTTCTATTTAAATATTTTAATTCTAATTCAGATTTGATATAAATCGAAGGAGAACTAGACTTACCCCAATTTTCCTTCGAGCACCCGTGAACTTCCTTATCTTTCTAGGCAATTTCATTATTACCGCTTTTCGTACATATATATGGTACTATATCTTTGTAAAATAATCATGTACTCCCTCCGTCCCTTTTTATTAGTCCATTTTGAAATTTTCACGCATATTAAGAAAATTTAAACATTATTTTTCTCTCCTAGTTTTACCTATATTTAATGCATTATTCAATATGTATTTGAAAAAGGTTAATATTAGAACTAACATAAGAAAAGGTTAATATTGAAAATATGCTAGAAAAGTTGTATTAAATGAAGAGAAATACAAGTAATTTGGGACAAATCTTTTTTAAAAATATTGGACTACTTAAATTGGACAGAGGAAGTTCATACCTAAACACGGTCAACTAATATAATGACTTTCTTGTCATGTTAAGGTCCCATTTTTTTTTTTTTTTACCTTTCTAGTCTTTTTTCCTTTAGCCATATTATTGTATTATTAATATATATATATATATATATATATATATATATATATATGTATGTATGTATTATAAAAAGCTTTTAGCCATATATATATATTGATCATTCATATAAGTAATCTTAAAAAAATTGTAATGAAAACTTTGAACCGAAATATAAAAAGCTTAATTTGGGAAATTTTACTTCCTCATTCCAACGCTCAAATTCAAATTTTCAAATTCTGATTGTAGTCAACATAAAGACGTGTTATGTTAATTATTAAAATTCAAAATCACTGCTGACTATCTTGTTTAACTTATAAACAAACAACTAATATATTTTATGCTAAGATAATTTGTTGAAAATATTTTATACACTCAAAAACAAAATAATTAAAGTAAATTGAATGATCTGGGATGTGACAGTGCAAAATCTTGATTTTTTTTCATTTTGAGTTGTTGAGTGAGCATGGTAGCACATTTTCTTCTGAGGCTACAAAATATATCTGTAATTTTTGCTATTTTTTTGTAGTGACTTTTATGCAAAAGCACGAGATTAGGCAAGTTTATGTGCGTAGTACAGCACGTGTTTATGAGATATACTATAAACCTGATGTGCACAGTAGCAACGAGTATCTGTGCACCGTTCGTTGCAGTATTGCTGCTAGAGAGGATGATTTATTTCATGAGACCAACCATGTAGAAGCTGCTACTGAATCTAAGAAAGAGTCTGACAGGGATTACAATGAAAAGAAATCTCCCAGTAGCGCCACTGAAGATGACTGGGTTGAGGTGAAAAATCCCGAGTCACATATAGAAGTTATCAACTCCTTGAGAGAAGATATTATTGGTGATAAAAGAAGCCTCCAGGTACGGCAATTCAATCTTGATGGTAATCAGTCAGTTTAAGCTCCTTCTGTCCTTGTTCACTAAAAAAGTGTACTGAATTTTTTTTCTGAGTAGTATATTTAGTCAGTTTGAACTCAAGATGCTCTAATTGCATTACGCTCTTGCTTATGGAACTCCTAC
This sequence comes from Kitagawia praeruptora, assembly GCA_037693485.1. Taxonomy (NCBI): domain Eukaryota; kingdom Viridiplantae; phylum Streptophyta; class Magnoliopsida; order Apiales; family Apiaceae; genus Kitagawia; species Kitagawia praeruptora. The sequence continues at coordinate 134,321,212 of CM075351.1, read as the reverse complement.
AAGATACGTTTTTTTGGTTAGTGTATCATCTCTAAGGGGTCAGAAGTATAGGCAGGTTAATCAAAAGCAGGCATTAATATCCTTTTCGAATATGAGTTGCTCTGGATCTTTGTAGACAGACTGGAGTCTAGATTGAATCTGCATGGCTCTCCTATTAAGTTAACTAGCTTTATTACCCGTGCCTTGCACGGGGATATTCTAGCCATATTGCGAGATTTTGATTTTTAATAATTGTGACAATAAATATTCTTCAGTTTGTTGCAATGTTGCCTAAATATAGGTTAACTTACTCTCTTTTCAAGTGCTCACATTTTCTAATAGGCTGTGTCCAAAAATTTTTAATATCCAATCAATTAGTCATCTAGTTCAATGATTTTAATTATAAATTTAAATTCATTATATTTAGAACTGAGATGTCACAGTTTCGATTGTCCAGATTTTGGACAATGTGAAGATTAACTAACGTTTTAATCAGTGTTGTTAAATGCGCGCATATGCGCGCGCATATGCGAGATGCGACGCGATGCGCACCTGAAGCGCATCGCTTTGGAGATGCGATGCGCCTTCAGTGATGCGCTCGCTTTTGTGCGCTTCTCTCGATTATGCGCAGTGCGAAATGCGCAAGAAAAGCGCGCTTTTGTTAAAATGCACAGATATACACACACATATATACACACATACACACACATATACACACCTATACACACACATACACATACACAGTTACATATGATTGTTGTTTTGTATAGTTACTTTGATGATTGATCTAGTAATTAGAATGCAAGAACAGGTGTTCAGAAGGTGTTCAACAACATGGTTTTTTTTTTTTTTTGACAAGTGTTCAACCACAGGTTTTAAATCTGCCTCTACACTTTATTCATAAAAGCTTTTGCTAACTCCTCTTTGCACATATGTAGACATTTTCGACATTTTCAAATTATGTGCTCTAGCTAGCTACTAATTAGTTCGTTATTAGTTTCTATTAGATTGTTGTAATCTAAATTATGTATGCTAATTGTGTATCACATTCTTGTGACAAATCATATTAGTGATGAAGATAATTTTGCAAATCTTGATGACGAAGAAGAAGAAGAATAGTGGATTAACTTTGCATATTTGTTACTTTGACTTTGAATCTACGTGATGATGAATTTGGTTGCTTTTTATGAGTTTATGAGATTTACTTTTGCTTTTAAATGCCTTCTTATCTATAAATTTATAATATTCTACATTATATACCATATATATATGAATATTTAGTTGTCTTCGATGAATCCGCGCATTGCGCGTTGCGCGTTGCGCTTATGCCCCAGGAAGCTTTTGCGCTTCTGTGCGCATATCGCGTTTAACAACACTGGTTTTAATAATATTTGACTTTAGGGGGATTTTAGAGTAAAATCATAGGAAATTGGAAGGCATAATTATAAAATGATAATAAATAAAATGTGGAATATTTCGATATTTTCGGTTTTAGTAGTTCGACTTTGTGGTCGTGAACACCTTTCAATTTGTAGCGGTGTTGCCTAAATATAGTTTAACAAACTCTCTCTCGAGACCTTCATTTTCAACATGATCTATCTAAGATTTCTAATATCTACTAAGATTGTCATCTAATTCAATGTTTTCTTTCAGCTCAGACAAAAAAAAAAATTGAATGTTTTCAGCTATGAATTTAAATTCACTTTATTCAGAACTGAGAATTTAAATCTGATTACTCGCTATGAACTTTTAAATAGTATATTTTATTACAAATAATATTAATATATTAAATACTATTATAATACTAAAATATACTCCTCTCTCCCTCTCATTTCTTTACACTTTCTTTTTTAGGATGTCCCTCTTAATTCTTTACATTACAAAACTTACCCAAAATAGTCAAATTTTATAATATAAAAAGTAACTACACCCACTAGTTTCCTCCACTAAACTCACTTTATTACATAAAATAGTGATTGGTCCAACCACTTTATTCATTTTTCTTACTTTTCTCCACTACTTTACACTTTTTCTTAACCTCAATGCCAAACTCATTTGTAAACAAATGAGGGGGACGGAGGGAGTATATGTTTATTATTCTTGTTATTCCCACCTTAATCTCTACTCGTGAACCCAATTGATTAGTTCCAATTCTCGAATGTTATATGTATTTCTATACGGTTATTATTCATACATTGGTGTAATTATATATTAATTTACCCAAAATTTTTTATCTAAATATATGCATCAATATAAATTATTAATTGCGAAAGTTAATGACCATATTAATATAAAATTATTAATATAAATTATAATTTATTAGTTTGTTGTAATTTATTACGTAATATTTAAGTAGATATTAAATAACCATATTAATATAAAATTATTAAAGGACTAAAATTGTAATTCAAGGAATAAAATGTGACATGTCGTGATATTATATATATAATAGATGATAGATTTTTATGTTGTGTTTGGATTAAATGGAATGAGGTAGGAGTAGAATATAAATAGAATGATTAATCAAGTGAAAATGGAAAAATGTGGACAGCATGTCTAATTTATATGATGAGTTTTGTGAAGAATATGAGCAGAACTGTGGGATTGAGTGCTCATTTGAAAATTGGTTACATTCAACTTAAGTTAAAAGTTGTGAATGGAGTGGATGACTGATTGTGAGGAACTCTGCTTGTAGTTTTAGTTTGTACAATGTTTTTGTGTTTTTTGGTATAGAAATGCTGTAAAATAAGCTAACAAGTAACAAACTAAGCTAGATTGATATAGAGAACAAAAAGATAGAGAGTTTAGAGACACAGAGCAGAGAAATTGACAGAGGTAGAGATCAGATAGGGGGAGAGAGAGAGAGAAATTATAAGAAATACAGTGGGAGAGAGTTCGTTAGAGAGTAAGAGAAGATTGGTGGAATATAGTTCCGTTTTCTGTGAAATCAACAAAATAGAGAGTTTACAACTAAACATCTTCACTGCTGTTTATAGACCTCATAGTACCTAAAAAGACTCAACTACCCTGGACTTCTGTACTAATACCACTGTAGAAATTATAATATGCCAGTATCTATTACAAATTATAATTTATATTTTGAAGTTAGGACTGTATTAATAACTGTAAAAAATTTGGAATTTCCACTTTTTTCCCTAATGAAACAGAGTAAGTACAGATATCTTTCTCTATATTCCTTTGGGCTTTGTGTTATCTTGCCATGATCAGTGGGAAGAGTCCCATCCATTAACATCAGTTCAGATTTACTGAAATATACTCTGCAATGAGTAGTTGAAAATTTAAGATTATTATTTCAATGATGATTGAAGCCTGTTACTCTTTTCTGTTCCATGTATTGAGTCCAATTCATGAAAAGCTTGCAAGTTTAGTTTGTCATGTTTTTATAATGCCTCACATACTTTATTTTGAACTTGTTACATGCAAATTATCATTGGTAAGAAAAAGTACTCGCACAAGTCTTTTCTTCTTATGTATCTATTTAGTTATGTTCCTACCCAAATTAAGTGGCCATATCTGACAATTCTACAGAAAACTTGGAATTTTTATGTGTACTTTGGGACGTGTCTAGACGTTGCAAATAGGAAAAAGATGATGTTGCCCATTTCATACATCAGTTATCTATTTTTTTTAGGTGGTAGCTCATATATTACTACTTACCAATTTATTCTTTAGTTATTGTTGTGATGATGGTGGAAAATGTAGTTTTAGCAAGCAAAAAAGATGTTTTGAGTGGCATTGTGGCAAGGAAGTTAAATAAACTGAAGTTAATGTAGGAGGCTACAGCAGAGATTAAAAATAGTGATGTATACACAGATATACGTACATATACATATGCTGATTGGTGAAAAATCTCTGCAGGACTTCTATGAGGCTACAGCAGAGATTTCTGATGGAGAACCTTCTGTTACCCTCATTCTACGTTTGCTATCACTTGAGAACAAAGGACATGTATATGTTAATGAAGTTTATGTATACGCCGATGCTGTGGAATCCATTGATTTAGAAAACCATGCAGCTCAGAACCTTCAAGGTGGAACCGCAGCTGGAAGCTCTCTTATGACTATGTTTCTCCCTACCCTTTTGCAGTTGACGAGGTCCAGTGTTGGCCAGTCACAAGATGGACTCATTTCTAATAAAATGGTCGAAGAAGAGAGTGCTGATAAAGGGACGAGAAATAATGAGTCAACAAGTAATTTAAATGAGCATGATAAAAGATCCAAGGTTCCAGACAAGCAGGATGTTAAGTTCCAAGAAGTTAAAGAGGTTACAGCCCAAGCAACTCCCCAGTTCCAGAAGTTGGCACCAGTTTTAGATAATGTGGGACGATATCCTTCTGTCGTGGATTCTAATAATTATGTTGGAAGAGTTATGGAACAACTAATTTCTCGGATGAGCCGAATTGAAGATATCTGTTTAAGGTTTGAAGAGAAGATGGTTCGCCCCATAAGTAGCATGGAGGAAAGGCTTCAGCGAGTAGAGAACCAGTTGGAAATAATTGTGAAGAATACCCAGACCTCTGAACTTCCATCCTGCACAAGATTTTCCGCACCTGCATTTTCATCTCTTGACTCTGCCTCCAGCTCCTTCTATAATGATGGCTGTGCTAATCCTCCTTATGTACAGTCAGAAGTGGAAAAACACGAGCCTCACTTTGATGATAATATATCCAAGTCATATGAAAAAAAATTGAATTCAGAAAGGTCTCCTCAGTTTATCCCTAGTTATGTGGTTACAGCCCCCGAGTTCTCATGTGACGAGGAGGATGAACAGAATGATGCTGTGGAACCTTTGAAGGATTCTCCTAGTGAAAAACCAAAGAATCCCATGTCAATTGATGATGCATTAGCTGCGGCACTTGCTGGTTTTTCGTCTCTGACAATCAATGAACCTCTAAGACCTTCAGAAAGAGTTACTAAAGTTACAAAAGAGGAAAATGACACAGCTGAGAATTTAAATTGCACCTCACATTCCGTGGATAAAGCTTTTGAATTTACAAATGAAGAAACTGCTGATGAAGAGCATTTGAAACATGCACAGGGCCTCAAATTTACAGCTCCTGATTTTGCGAGTGAAGATACTAGCTATGATGACAAAGTATTGACACCTAGAATCAATGATGTAAACCTTGTACATCCTTCCGGAACTTTTGCAACTGATGGAGGTGAAAACACACTTGATATAGCTTCAGCACCCAGCAATAGTTTAGCACTGGAGAAGGAAGAAACAATAATGGTTGATAAAGATAATGTATCTGAGCAGTTTTGTGAAGGTCAAAGTGATGCGGACTCTTTGAGTCGTGCTAATAATTGTCCATCAGTTCAAGCAAAAGATGACTGCTGGGCTACAGGAGAAACCAGCATGAGGGAATCCAGCAGCAGCAAAGATAAACTGTCGATATTGGACAGATTCGAAATTGTGAAACACTTGCTTGCAAAGACAAAAGATGGTGTTGGCACTGCAGATGAAATCTCAGCTTCAATATCTAAATGTGCTGAGAGAGGCTCTAGTAATGACAATTCATCATTTGGTGTGAAAGATGACCACCGGGCTTCAGGAGAAACCAGCATGCAGGAGTCGAGCAGTAGCAAAGATAAATTATTGATGTTCGAAAGATTCGAAATTTTGAAACAGTTGCTTGCAAAGACCATGGATGGAGTTGGCACTACAGAGGAAAGTTCAGGTCCAATATCTAAATATGATGAGAGAGTCTCTGGTAATAACATTTCATCTTTTCTGGATTTTGAAACTTCTATCCTTGAGGTTAAATTTACTTCCCAGGAAAACACCAGTTCTGTATTGAATCTAGAAGCCCTGTTGACTGACCCTGAAGTTGATTCTCAAAATTCTATTGCCCAGAGAAGCAGGGACGGTGAGGTAACTATGAAGGAAACTGGTTTGAGTTCTGTAATGAATGAAGAAAAATTGATGACTTCGGAAAGCAGTACTTCCCCTTTGGTTGATTTGGAAAGTTATGATACACCTGTATCTTCAGAAAATGACTCTGGACACCAGGTACCCTTTGGCAATACGGAGCATGAAGTATTTTCAAGTCTTATCTGAGGCCTGCGTAGTGGATTGACGATCGATTGTGAATATAACGGAAGGCAGGTATTGTTAGTTAAATCTTTTGTTGTCTGACTGAGGAAACAAAGTTTGCTTTTGATGGTAGTGTGATATTTACATGTAGCTCATGTATTTCATCATTGAATGACCCTGATATCAAATTAGGTTGTTCTGAAAGTCATGTCAAAAGCAACCAGTGCTGATGTATAGTGTGGCTCATCTTGGCTTGGGTGTCATTTAATTTTGGGATTGTGAAGAATAAGTCATTATTTGTATATATAAATGTTGCTACTTGTTGCTTTTCTTTATTACTCCTCCCATTTTTATTGTCCATCTATCAAAATCCACCTTTTATTCAATCATGTCAATTAAACTCATAGTTACCAAATAATTGTATTGGCTTTTATAAAAGTTAACATAATTAGCACATAATATATCTTATTAATTAAATATGGACAATTATTTTGGGACAAAGCAAATAGGAAATAGTGGACAACAAAAGTGGGACGGAGGGAGTAATAAATACTTGTAGTTGTAGAAACAGCAGGACTAAATGGCCTTCTGTGCAACTGTAGTTGCAACTCTGTTGTTTAGACGTTTTTGGAATCACCTGCGACCTATATATCATTAGCAGCATTAGGCTCATTAGCAATAGGCTAAATTAAAAGTATTTTATTACTTCTTGTAACATGTTCTACACTTCTACTGTACGAACATGTAATATATCTGGAACGAGCCTTAAACCAGAGAGCTTATTCTAGATTAAAAAAATTTGTCCCCTCCATATAAACTTTTAGTTAAGGATCCCCAACAGTACAGTGAAAATTCATTTTAGCACGATTGACCCTTCTGTAGTCTGTATGGCCGTCAACTGATAGGTAAGTACACAATATAAACTTTCTAAATTTGAGGATCAATCAGCCTAGAGGATGCATGTTAAATTTGAACATCTTTGAAAACCTCCATTTCTTACTGGAGTTCTTGCTAGCTAATCTTGTCCTTGTTTTACTTTAGAGTAATGGTAAGTAACAAAATGGATATCAAATTTTGTATCCAAATAATGTGACAATTTGAAAAATTAATATACAGAGGGGTATTATCTTGGCAAAGTTAATTAGTGGTCATTCGAAAAATCGACAATGTATACTTATATAAAATTTTGTTGTGGCACATAAAACGGAACGTCAGCACCTTAGAATTGTCTAATTGCAATGCGTGGAAGGAATGATTACCGAACTGATGAATCATTGTAATTAAAAACTTTTTGACCATATTTTCTCTGTTTTTTTTAGTGCTTGTGGGTCATTTTACCATCACGTGTGATTACTTTGAAATTTATTTTATTGTTTTTATTTAAATAAAGATTGAGATTTGTGGAGATGAAAGCACTATTAAGAGATGAAACATTAAAATATATCACGGGTTTGTGAATAATGGAGGCGAGGACACAATGCACTACCATCGATGAGATTTTTTAACTCATGATCAAATGTCCCTCCACCTTGAAGAATACTCCCTCCGTCTCATAAGATGTTTCCTGTTTTTTAAAATATGTTTGTCAACGTACACTTTTAATCGTTAATATTTTCAATTTTTTATTAGTATTAAATATAAAAACTTCACTATATTAAAGTACTCATAAATACGAATTCAACAAAATCACTTTGTCTTATAAATTATACGTAAATTAGTAGTCAACCGCTTATAATAAATAGTATAAAAAGAGACGGAGGGAGTATCAGTTAAAAGATTGGACCAGAACTTGTACTCCTATTGGCCTCCCCACCATACAAATTACAAAATATACTACAAATCATACAAAAGACGCAAAATTACATCCTAGTATAGTTTGTTCCATGAAAATTATTCTTAAATCTAAAATTATAATACACGTTTTTCTACAAAACGTGTTAATTTACAGAATATATATAATTTTCAAGATCTTCGATTTGGCGGTATTCTTTATGTAAATTTTGTCTCATAACATATTTTAATTTTACATGTAACTTCTCAAAACGTACTTTTACACAACGTATGTACTATTACTATGCTGGAATTAATAATGAGATGGTCAACGGGCAATACAAACATGACGAGATGAAGGAAAGAGAAAGGGGTTTTAATAAAATGTAATTACAATTTTGTACAATTATGTAGGTACATAATAATGAAATGGGATCTAGGATCTCCCCACTTGAGATTGAAAGGGGAGATTATGTCTTTTCCTAGTTGATTAAAGTGGAAGTGAATCATGACAATGAGGATATATTTGTATATGTACACATTGTTAAAGGTGTTGATTACGAAAGTATTAAACAAGTTCCCCACTTGTGGTAGTGTCTAATGATTGGTCCACTTCCCAACTTTGTCTTGAAGCAACAATCTCATGGACTGCCACATATTTCTGCACAAACAGGCACCAATGTACAGTCTCCTCCCTTTATTCATCAGTTGTGTACAAAATAACAAATCATTATTCTCTTCTTACTTTTCTCATACTCAGTCTTATCACATCCTCCAATAATTCATTCAACTCATAAAAAATATCTTGGATTTTTTTTCACACCCATAAAGATTTTTTTGGCTTTCTGTTTTCACTTAAAAAAAGAAAAAAAAACTGTTATTTGGCTTAATTATTATGCTATATATAATGTTTAAATATGGGTATACCTCCATTTTCTTGATCAACTCTTGTGGTGTATTTGCTGAGAGCACAATATTTCTTGCAGAATCATCTATGAAACCATCTTCTACTCCTTTGTCAAACAAGGCAAGCAGGCTATCATAATATCCATCTACATTTAGCAACCCCACCTATACATACATAAATATATAAATTATGCTTATAGGTTAGTTTTAATCTACTAACATGAAAATTAATGACAGTTAGTTTTACTTGTCCATAACAATTTTATATTCAAATTGATTCAAGGTAAAAACATCTCCTGTCTTACTGGTTTTTCATGAATTCCTAGTTGAGACCATGTGATCACCTCCAACAATTCTTCCATGGTTCCATATCCTCCTAAAATAATAATTATTTGCTTCAATCAAGTATATATGGTATTATAACTTGAACATAAGAAGAAAGTACCAGGAAGTGCTATGAAAGCATCAGCATGTTTTGACATCTCAGACTTTCTTTGATGCATATCTGCCACTATCTTAACATCTCCAATTGTTTTTCCTGATATCTGCACAACAATCAGTGCTTAAGTCTTAAATTTGTTCTACATTATTGATTTATGATTAAATATTATTGACATCATGTGGTTACGATAAAAAGAAAAATTGTACCTCTTCTGCAACTAGAGCTTTAGGTATTACTCTATACAGAGGAAAAGTATCAGAAATAATATATGTAAAATCTTCTAATGTGTACTCTTTTTTGAAATACAATAAAAAGATGTATATGAAATAATATAGTAAAAACTGCAAAAACGTACCCAAGGACATGGCAGCCACCGCTATAAACAGTTTCAGAAATTAATCCCATCAAGCCAATGCTTCCTCCACCATAAACCAAATTAATCTTTTCCTCAACCTGTGATTTTTTTTTAACAAATTATATCTGTTTGGCAACATGCATGACGCAGTATTTCCAGAACTTTGTCGTATACCATACGTACACTACCAGAAAAACAGGCAAAACATATACCGAATACGGGTCTTTCATGATATGCAATAACATACCTAGTGAATTTGTACATATATGTGTGTTTTTGTGCAATTCAGAATAGAATTACCATGAGTTTACCAAGTTGTAGAGCAGCATCAGTGAAAGAAGAATTATAACCAGCTCTACTCCCACAAAATACACATATGCTTTTAAACTTTCTCAGTAATTTCTTCTTATCATGACTGCTAGAAGCCTCAGCTTCATCTCCTTCCATTTGTATCCAGGAAAATGGAGAATATCCCAAGTTAGATATGAGAGTGTAAGAGAGTGAAAACCAAAGGTTGAGATAAAAGGACCGAGCATAAAAACTAGCTAGTGTGTGACTGTGAGAGAGGGAAAAAAAATGTAGCTTTGTTTTATCCCCAAAGATCCCTAATAATAATAAGATAAAGGGCAATACAACTAAAAAATGTTGGGCTAAAAACCAACATTAAAACAAAGTTTGCCCACCTCTTCTTTTACAGTTTTACCCACATCCACCAATACATAGAAGATGGTCTGTTGAAATATGGAGAATAGCCCATACTACTGTCTTTCCTTTTGTGTCCATCTGACCAACCCTATATACTCTATAATAATTTAACTACCTTACAATTTATAATCTGATACTTCTTCATTGGTGTGACCATCTTTAATGAATGATATTAAAATGGTGTCTTTTTACATTATTTTAATATCAATAATATTACATCAATTTGAATACTATATTTTACTCTAAAAGAAATTTTTTAAATATAAAATGAAATATTCTAACTTGTTTTTTAAATTTTTATAATTCTAGTATCTGTTATATTTTAAATTGTAATATTATGTGCATAATATTTCATCTATAATTTCTGATTTATTCAAAAATAATAATTAGTTCTTGCAAAAAATTAGAATGAAAAGATAAAAAAACAGAAAATTAGAATCAAAATGTATTAAAGATATTGTACAATTAATAAAAAAAAATTAGAGTTTAAAGAAAAGAAAACAAAATCCAAAATTACTAAAATTAAAAATTAAAAACTATAAAAGAAATAATTTTAGTAGGGGAACAAATTTGTTTTGTTAACAAAAAGTGGTATTCATAATAGGGCAAAAGAATCCAAGTAATCCGAATTCGAATTCGGATTCGACTCGTTAATAATGAATATAATTCGTATTAGTATAAAAATTGAGCGAATTCGAATCATGTTTTATAATTCGAACGAATATCGGTTGAATCTTACCACTCTAATATTCGATCATATTTTTTTAGAATAATTCGAATAATTTTAGAATATTCGAACTTATAAGTATTCGATTAGAATCCGCAAATTATGCATACAATATAGATTACATAAAAAATGTATAGTATTAAATTAATTTTCTACACAAAAGCATATTTTCATTTTTTAAAATAATCATTCGAATATTCTTAATTTTTTAAGATTAATTTAGATGAATTCGAATTCGAATATACAAAAACGAGTAATTCGATATTCATCGAGTCAAACCGAATAAATACGAACATGTATATTCGAATTCGAGTCGAATTTGAACAAAGGATTAAAATTTAAGTTCGAATCCGGACCGGATCCGAACGAGTAACTACAAATACGAGCCGAATCAGATCATATTATTATCCGCACATATTCGACTCGTTTACACCCCTAATTCATAACAATTTAAAATTATACCAAATATACTTATTGATATCAAATTTGATATTACAGCATTCATTTAATATTATAATATTACATTAAAATTGCTTATAAAATTATAGTGTTACATTGAAGTTGCTCTAGATCCTAATACACACAAACAAACTTTTTTCTATTTAATTTTGTCTTTGATTCTTTTCTAGGGTCTTGAATTAGTTTGACAATACTCTATTAGTTCAGCTGATCTCTTTAAGCTAATTTTTTCTTTTTGACCACTGCTGGTTCAGTATCGGTTTAATTTCTAGAAATGCATAAATTCCTACTCAGTTATAATCTTATTTGAGTCGTCAAACCAAAATCAAAAAATTAAACAAAAAATTGATAAATCATACCAAAAAAATTATATGTAAGAAGTCAGATTTTTGGGTAGAATTAAAACTTTTTATTATGTATTGATGTAAGAGTGAACAGTGATTACAACTACAATGTAATACTGGCTTTAATGAATGAATAATGAAAGGATATAGATTCCAAGGTTATATGTCCTGAAGGATGCTATTGGGTGATAACTTAGATTAGAATAATCTATCTCCTAGAAAGTTAAGATAAGATTCTCTAGAGAGAAATAGATACCCTCATGTCATCCAGATCGATATCGGTTACAAGTACGGAGGTTCCATGAAAGAGTTAAGGAACGCTCGAGGAAGCACAAAGATATTTTCTAAGTACCAGGACTAAAAAGAGAATAAGTGATGAATAGTATTTTTGATGGAAATAAGATTATTATGAGACGACACTATATAGAAGTACCCGGAATGAATTTCTGAGTTCGTATTAGTGATCCGAGGGGAAAATAAGTGTATGTAAAGACTGTCGGATTCTGAAAAACAGCACTTTCATTTTCTCCGAGATTTTCCCTAGACACTGATAGATTAAGGATTTAATATTTAATATTTAAGGAATTTAAATTCAATAAGTATTAAGAAAGATGGAGAATGGTTATGATTATTAAGAAGGTTTCTGGTAAAACCCTAACTAGAAATCTTTGAGATATTCCTACGAACGATCAATCAAATTGAGCAATAATCGAACAAAAGAATCAAGCAGAGAGCCAAGGGCAACCATGTGCAAGTGGACATGACTAGTAACCAAGCTTGTTACAACAAGTAACTAGAAAAATTAGAGATCAAACTATAGTTTGATCAAGACAACCACAAGATCAAGACACATGCCCCTTAACTAGCTAGTATTTAGCATCATCTTCTCATCCAACCACAAGATCAAGACACATGCCCCTTAAAATACCTCATTGTTATGCAAAATCACGCAAGCGCACGTTGTCACAAGTAATATATGATTAAAAATCAAGTTCGTTCCCACAGAGATCTAGAATGGTGTTCAATTCAGTAAATATGCCTATGCAACAATGTATGGTTTTAACTCACTGCTAAGAAAAGTAACAAATTGGGGTTGATTATCTAAATTATACTAAGATGCAAATTATAAACTAAGAATTAAACAATTAACGAGAATAAAATCGAATTACTTATATGAGAATAAAACATGGAACCCTAGTTTCATCATCTACTTCACTTAGAGTTGCAGCCTTTAATTAAAACATGCGATGGTTTTGATATCTGATCGGATAACACGAAACAAGTATACGCTACCTGTCAGCATACGCATACCAAACTAAACATACATCCACAAAAGAGATAGAAGATGAATAGACACCAATTATGCTTAGACCCTATATGTCTATAGAATTTGAAAACATAACGGTTGAAGAACAAGTTATCCATAAAGATCACACAGGGCAGTATAAGTATTTTCATCTCACACCACAATCATATTGATAAACAATTATGAACCTATGCTAGCATGGCAAGTTCTAAATCTCAAGATCCACTTTCACTTCACAAGAGATTAACAATTCAGTTTAGATGTTAGCTACGCATCCAAAAGCATTAAGATTAACCATACGAGGATATCAGTATTCACCACACATAAATCTTTAAGGCATGCAAACTACTAAGCTACATAGATAAATTCACTAGGATCCCACGACAACAATTAGCCCATAATTGAACCGTTCATCATCGTGGGATTTGATGAAAACATGATAAATAACAAGATATGAATAAAAGACGTAATAATATTAATAAAACTAAAGTTGAGAAAACAAATCTAGAACAAAGGATGAAGTAGATCTAGATCCGTTGCTTGTCACGAGCGTTGAACCCTTCTCTCCTTTTCTCCCTTGCAGATCTAAGCTAGGTTACAATAATAAAACTATGATAATCTGTATATCTCTATTACAATGGTAGGATGTGTTTAAATAGGCTCTAAAAGTCTTGCCCAGCAAGAAAATACCAAAACAGAATTATAATAGAATTTCTGCAAGATACGTTTCCTAAACTGATTATGTTTTAAAGGGAAATTCGTAGCTGACTTTTCTTCTGTTTTCCAGAGCCGTTCCAGACGTAATTGGGCTTCTAGACCACCTTAGAATGATAGAGAATCTCGTTATCTTCGCGTGGACTGCTTACGGGCTGAAAACAGACTTATAGAACTCAAGATATGGCCCAAACAGTGAATCTCACGCGTGCAGCCCAATAAATCCGAATTTTAATAAATTAAATCTCCAAAAACGACAAAAACATCCACCATAATCAACATCCTTGTAAATCTGCACAACTAAACAAAATACATCAAAACTACAAGAAACTTGAGCCCAAGACAATCAATTTAAGCCGATTTAGAATGTTCCAAGTGGATATAAACTCCACTTATCACACCCCCAAACTTAAACCGATGCTTGTCCTCAAGCATTAACAATTACAACTATCTAACTAACTAGTACCACTTCCGTAGGTGATCACGGTTGCATTTGGCATATGCAACAAGCCCTTTAAACCCCTAGGCAGCCCTAGTGGACGAGTAAGGTCTCGTGAGGGCCTATAGCGAATGTACCCACAAAATCCATTTAACCTAATGCAATGCAATGCATGAATGCAACTACTATGAAAATGCAATTAATCTAATCTACCATACCTTCAAATCCTCTCATGCCATATCAACTTAAGAATCAAAGTAAATACGCAATGTCTTGGTGTCGAAAGTGCAAGTATTCACATAGTCTACTCAATGACATGCATAAGTTCTCACAAGCCCATGTCAAGTGTAAGAATAAGCTAGTAAACATGCTAAGCCTACAAGAGCACATCTTTGAGACAACACTCGGGATCTCATACGCAAGAACAAGCAAACACTCACAATCCACTCACAAAGAATATTCACTCAAGAACAAGGGTAAGTGTATCACTCAATTCCAACAAAATCATAAGCATGCTCGACATTTGGTATCAATCTAACTCTTAACCCAACATACATCAATGACGATAATCAAAAGGTCTTTAATTGGGTTGTAATGGGGCTAGGGACAAGGTATGTCAAATAAGCCAAAACAGGTGAAGTGTCAAAAGCTAGTAAGTACCATAATAAATCATACACAACACCATATTTCCCCCCCACATAAATTTTACTAAAAACAAACACTCGACTAGTCGACTGAAGTAGGATCACAACAAACACAAACATGCTCTCATAATATATATATATTTTTTTTTTCTGTCATCTTTTTTTTTCTTTTTTCTTTTTTTTTCTTCTTTTTTTTTCTTCTTTTTTTTTTCTTTTTTTTTTCGAGAGCTAAATATAACACAACAATAATATAAACAATAACAATGATCCCATAATTTATTACATATGCCGACTATCAAGTAAATAATCAAACCCAAATTTCAATATTTCCCCCAAAAGTAAGAACAACAATAACCCTTCCTTGCACACCTTATTACTCCCTTAAGCACCCTACTAGCCTTTGACAATGTGGGTTCAAATTAATGTAAGGCCAACACAAGAAAAAGGTCTAGGCAAGTAATGTGGTATGTCACCGAAAAAATAGGATTAAGCTCAACGGGTTAACTAATTGATCATGTAAACATGGTGTGGTAATATGGGAAAATATGCGGTTATTCCTAATTGCCTTTATCCTTTTAATCGTCAAATAATGTCATGCGTTTCAAGAAAGACCTCAAACAACTGCTAGCAATGCAAACAATCCGTGGACACTCAAGAAAACGAATAAATTGCAACAAATATGCAATATGGCTCAAAAGCTCACTTGGTGGAAAAACATACTCAATCCCAAGCAAAAAATCTCTCTAATGCACCAACTTGTATTCAAAGCATGCAAACTAAATCATCTTGCACATATTCATGTCCTTCTAATCACTTACAACATTCAATAAGTCTACTAGCTTCAACTTACTAGTGTATGTGTGTGCACAAGAACAAAGCATATCACTTCTCAATCAAAAGCGTCAACAACACAAAATTCCTATCAAGCATGGGTGCAAATGCAAACTACTATGAACTCACCTGGTATACAAACATAAAAACAGAATGTCCTATATGAAACAAACGTAGAAACACGAACATATATGCATAATTTACTACTACTAATATGCAAAGCATGAAATCCTACATGAACAATTAATACAACAACAACTACTAATCCCTCAAACCACCCCCAAACTTAAAATATTCAATGTCCTCATTGAATGGAAGTAAATACAAGGGATAGCAGAAAACATACCTGAATACCGAAGCAGTCAGCCTCCTCGAATGAATCTGGTGGAGGATATTGCGCACGAGCTCCATAGACTGGCCACCTTGCCTGAATACTACAAAACCCACAATTGACAAGAACACAAATTCGTAATAAAAATAAGATTAGAGAAAAAGATTTACCCAATACGAATCAAAGAGGTGAACTTGCAATTAATTCCTCTTGAGAATTGAATTTATTAAAGATTTAAAATAAAATAGAAGAGGAATTGGATTTGTATGCATAGGTGGGTATATAAAATAATAATAATAATAATAATAATAAAAAGAAAAAAAAAATAAAAAAAATAATACTAAATATAATAATAATAATAATAATACATAATAATAATAATAATAATAATAATAATAATAATAAATAAAAATAAATAAGAATAAAAATAAAAATAATAATAATAAGTAAGAATTAGAATAGAAATAGGGTTAGAATTTTTGGAGAAAAGATGGGAGGTTTTGGAATTAAAATAGGAAAAGATTTAGGTTTAGAATGGGGGTATAAAAAGAATGGGGTGAGAAAGATTTTTTTTTTTATACATAACAGACCTGGACACACGAACAAGTCTGGGAAAATTTTCTAAAATTTCTGACCTACGCGCAAGTTGCGCAAGTTGAGTGCAATCTGCCTTACTTCCAGACGCGCCACTGCAACCTGCGCCTTAGGGGGGCAGCCTGCCTCTAATCCAGTTGCGCAGGCGCAAGTTGCGCAACAGGGGCGCAAATTGCCCTGTAACGCAGTTTGCTCCTGCGTGACACCAAAAAAATCGATTTTTCTGATTTTTTTTTTTTTTTTTTTTTTTTTTTCACACAACACTCAAATTTTTTTTTTTTTTTTCCTACACTAATGCATGGGTTGCCTCCCACGAAGCGCTTCTTTAACGTCAATAGCTTGACGTTAATTCCTCAAATCAAGGCGGTTTCAAAAGAATAACCGAACCATCTTCAACAGACAAACCACTCATACGAATGTTGACATCTTGATTGCTCGCTTTCCACAAATTTCTTCCTTCAGACTTCAACCTAATTTTACTACCCAACGGCCAAATCTTCTTCTTTTTCTTCTTCACACCTCTTAAGTGCTTCTCCGACTCAACCGGTTGAACAAAAATTTCTTCTTCCTTAACATCTGCTTTCCACCTTCGCAACACGTTATCATGCCCTTCTTCAAAAATTACTATCTCATTATTCAAAAGGACATACCTCAAATGTGGTGGAAGTTTCCCAAGCTTTACTTTCGAAAGATCACGAACCGAAGAACTGTCCGATTTCTCGCTCAGCAACTGATCAAACTTCTTTTTCTGACCCGTATCAACTATTTCCACACTGCAACACTCCTCATCCTTTGTTGGAAATTTCATAGCCTTGAACACATTAAAAGTGACACTCTGATCTTGTACCCTCATTGTAAGCTCTCCTTTTTGCACATCGATCAAAGTACGACCCGTAGCTAGAAAAGGCCTTCCCAAGATTATGGGAATCTTCTTGTCTTCTTCAAAATCCAAGATCACAAAATCAGCAGGAAATATGAGCTTATCAACCTTCACCAAAACATCCTCCACTATACCCCTCGGATACGTGATAGATCGATCAGCCAACTGCAAAGAGATGTTAGTCGGCTTTGGCTCCGGTAGACCAAGTTGCTTGAAAACAGACAAGGGCATGAGATTAATGCTAGCTCCCAAATCACATAAACATTTGTTGAAAGAAAGGTTGCCAATAGTGCATGGAATAGTAAAGCTTCCCGGATCTTTAAGTTTAGGAGGCAACTTCTGCTGCAGAACAGCACTACACTCCTCCGTCAATGCCACTGTTTCAAAATCTTCCAACCTTCTCTTCCTTGACAAAATATCCTTCATGAACTTAGCATATCTTGGCATCTGCTCTAATGCTTCAACAAAAGGAATGTTAATGGACAGTTTCTTGAAGACATCCATAAATTTCTGAAACTGTTTCTCTTGACTTTTCTTCAAACGTCCAGGATATGGAGGAGGTGGATAGATCTGATTATTCATTGAAGATTGCTCCGGAGTAGTCTTTTCAACAGGTTTCTTGCTCTTCTCACCATCAAGCTGATCAGCCACTAAGTCAGATTTCTCAATTTCTGGCACTGCAGATTTTTCAACCTGCTGATTCTGAACATCTTCATCTTCTTCAGTTGCTGATTTAGGATCACTCGTGACTTTTCCAGATCTCAAAGTAACTGCATTGACCTGTTCTTTATTGTCCCTCCTGCCTGGATTAACCTCCGTATCACTTGGAAGAGTTCCTTGTTGCATATTTACCAAGGCATTTGTAATCTGCCCCAACTGAGTTTCCAAAACTTTCTGGCCAGCTTGCAGGTTCTTTATCATCACTCTCATATCATCTATCTCATTAGAAGATTGCCCCGCATGAGCCTGGGGTTGTTGCTGCTGAAATCCTGGAGGTTGATATGGTGCCCTTGGAGCATAAGGCTGCTGATAACCTTGATTGAATGGCTTTGCTTGCTGATAAGACTGTTGAACATTCTGATTGTTGCTCCAGCTGAAATTGGGATGATTCCGATTATTAGGATGATAGGTGGTTGGAACTGGTACAGCAGGTCTCTGAAAATTACTCACGAACTGTGCTGATTCAGAAGAGATAGCACACTGATTCGTCTCATGTGCGCCCGCACATAGCTCACAAACACTAGCAACCTGCTGTACTCCATAATTTGCAAGAGAATCCACCTTCATAGCAAGAGCTTTCAACTGAGCCGTAATCATTGCAGCTGTATCTACTTCAAAAATTCCTACTGCCTTGCCTTGAGATAGCCTCTGGGTTGGATTTTGATATTCATTGGCAGCCATCATCTCAATAAGTTTATAATCTTCATCATAGCTCTTTGCCCATAGAGCTCCACCTGATGCTGCATCTAGCAAAGGCCTAGACTGTGCTCCCAACCCATTGTAAAAACCATTGATAACCATCCAATCAGGCATGCCATGATGAGGACACTTCCTTAGCATCTCCTTGTAGCGTTCCCAAGCCTCACACAAGGTCTCACCAGATTGCTGTTGGAATTGAGTCAACTGGTTCCTTAATGCTGCAGTTTTCGCCATAGGGAAGAATTTAGTAAGGAACTTCTGAGCAAGATCTTCCCATGTAGTAATGGAACCAGGTGGTAAAGAGTGTAGCCAGCTCTTAGCCTTATCCCTCAGAGAGAATGGGAAAAGCCTCAACCTGATAGCATCATCCGTCACACCATTACACTTGAAAGTGTCGCAGATTTCGATAAAGTCCCGAACATGCATGTTGGCATCCTCCGTAGGAGCTCCCCCAAACTGGACTGAATTCTGCACCATCTGAATTGTGCCAGATTTGATCTCAAAATTGTTCGCTGAAATAGCTGGCCTAATAATGCTAGACTGAATATCATTGAGTTTCGGCTGAGAATACTCCCTCAAAGCCTTAGCTGCTGCTGCTGCATCACCCATCTCTACAATAGTCTCAGTTTTCTCTTCTTTATTATCCACTATAAGATCGTCTTCCGCCAGTTCTTCCAAACGAGCTTGTAAGCGTGTTCGCATACAAACTTAAGTACCTGCAAACACCACGAAACAAACAAACTAAGTAAGAATCCGAGTCAGTGAACGCTAACGACCACTGATGACAAGCACATAAACTAAAATAAAAACACCGATGATCCCCGGCAGCGGCGCCAAAAACTTGTTATGCTAAATTTACGCAAGCGCACGTTGTCACAAGTAATATATGATTAAAAATCAAGTTCGTTCCCACAGAGATCTAGAATGGTGTTCAATTCAGTAAATATGCCTATGCAACAATGTATGGTTTTAACTCACTGCTAAGAAAAGTAACAAATTGGGGTTGATTATCTAAATTATACTAAGATGCAAATTATAAACTAAGAATTAAACAATTAACGAGAATAAAATCGAATTACTTATATGAGAATAAAACATGGAACCCTAGTTTCATCATCTACTTCACTTAGAGTTGCAGCCTTTAATTAAAACATGCGATGGTTTTGATATCTGATCGGATAACACGAAACAAGTATACGCTACCTGTCAGCATACGCATACCAAACTAAACATACATCCACAAAAGAGATAGAAGATGAATAGACACCAATTATGCTTAGACCCTATATGTCTATAGAATTTGAAAACATAACGGTTGAAGAACAAGTTATCCATAAAGATCACACAGGGCAGTATAAGTATTTTCATCTCACACCACAATCATATTGATAAACAATTATGAACCTATGCTAGCATGGCAAGTTCTAAATCTCAAGATCCACTTTCACTTCACAAGAGATTAACAATTCAGTTTAGATGTTAGCTACGCATCCAAAAGCATTAAGATTAACCATACGAGGATATCAGTATTCACCACACATAAATCTTTAAGGCATGCAAACTACTAAGCTACATAGATAAATTCACTAGGATCCCACGACAACAATTAGCCCATAATTGAACCGTTCATCATCGTGGGATTTGATGAAAACATGATAAATAACAAGATATGAATAAAAGACGTAATAATATTAATAAAACTAAAGTTGAGAAAACAAATCTAGAACAAAGGATGAAGTAGATCTAGATCCGTTGCTTGTCACGAGCGTTGAACCCTTCTCTCCTTTTCTCCCTTGCAGATCTAAGCTAGGTTACAATAATAAAACTATGATAATCTGTATATCTCTATTACAATGGTAGGATGTGTTTAAATAGGCTCTAAAAGTCTTGCCCAGCAAGAAAATACCAAAACAGAATTATAATAGAATTTCTGCAAGATACGTTTCCTAAACTGATTCTGTTTTAAAGGGAAATTCGTAGCTGACTTTTCTTCTGTTTTCCAGAGCCGTTCCAGACGTAATTGGGCTTCTGGACCACCTTAGAATGATAGAGAATCTCGTTATCTTCGCGTGGACTGCTTACGGGCTGAAAACAGACTTATAGAACTCAAGATATGGCCCAAACAGTGAATCTCACGCGTGCAGCCCAATAAATCCGAATTTTAATAAATTAAATCTCCAAAAACGACAAAAACATCCACCATAATCAACATCCTTGTAAATCTGCACAACTAAACAAAATACATCAAAACTACAAGAAACTTGAGCCCAAGACAATCAATTTAAGCCGATTTAGAATGTTCCAAGTGGATATAAACTCCACTTATCACTCATCCATGACCTCATACCTTTATTAAAGGTACTTTATGCCTAGATATTATCTCAATAATTCATTTTGGACAAGATGAGGTCAAAGAGCAAGGCAAACAACTCCATCTTTCTCCCATCTTCATTCCATTCGAATTTTGGCTAAATTCAAGAACCAAAATCCAAGTTCCAACCATTGTTTTATCTCCAAATTTTTATCCTAGATCCTATATTTCATAAAAATGATACCCTAGAAATCTTAGTCTCAAACACCACTTTTTCCATTTTCAAATAAATCCTTGAAGATGAGAGTGAATAGTGATTTTCAAGAACAAATTCTTGGATCTTGATTTTTTGGATGATCTAAGCTTGGTTAAGGATGTTCATGGACTATACAAGGCTTAGAAAGGTCTTACACACATCATAGAAGGTATATCTCACCAAAACCCTAGCTTGTAATTTGAGATTTATGATTGTCTTGATTGGGTTTAGATTAGTATGATATTGATGATGATTATAAGCATGATTATGTAGTTAGTTATGTGATTTAAGAAGCATGATGATCTTGATAGTAAAATCAGTAGCTATTGGACTTATGAGATGAGTTATATGATGATAAGTTGTTTAGATGCCCGGTGTGGCTTGGTTGGATTGATTCGATTTTTGGAATGTCCGAGTTATAGCCGTCGTAATGCCCGATTGTTGTTAACCATAAGCAACCGTGTTTGACAGTAGCATGAGCTCAATCTCTAGCTTCATATTCTGCCATGTTTGGATATATTATGTTATAAGCTTCGTTTTGATATAAAGATCATGTGAAACGAACTTACGGTTTAGGAGTTACGGTTTAATTCGTAAAAGTGGTTCGAAACCGTAATCGGAAGTTTGTAACTGATATTGAACCTCTTTAATGTTGTTAAGTAAGTGGCGAATCTTGATAATTAAATATTAGAGGTCATAAAGAAGGTGTTAAAGAAAACCACATGTCAAACGAATCGTTTATCGATTTTATAAAAATGTTCGAATCGAGGTTAAATACGAAGAAGCCCTTTTCGGAGGAAGCACTATTTGTCCAAATGCTACTGCCCTGTTTTGGTAAAAATACGAAAAATTAATCTTCTGACCTAAGTCAAATTTTGAGTTATCTACCTTCTAGACATTCTCTAGATCATGTACGCAAAAACGGTGCGTCATTTGAGTTAACGGTTACCGAGTTATGAATGTTTTAGTGAAAGAGGTGTGAATAGTAAAGATCCGTAGTTGACTGAACTTCGAAAATATATTTCACGTATCTAGACCCGTGGCTTCGAATTAGAAATTTTATGATAAATATTACAAATTCCAAAGATGATTTTAGAAGTGGTTTCGTAATTAAATATGTTTCTAGTGATTTATTAAAAGTGTTGAAGTACGAGTGACGGAATAGTAATTCTCAGAAAAGTCAACTCTAGGGGTACTACTTTGGCCACCCATTTTGACTAGATTAAAAGAGGAATCTCGAGTCGACTAAAACATGAAACTTGTTAAGAATTATCAAGACAACATATTGCTGCAAAGAACGAGGCTATAATTGATTAAGTGAGATGTACGAAAGATCCGACATTAAGGATGGATTCGAGGAGTGATTTGGACTAAACTTACGACTTAAGAGTTCGTTCATTAACATGGACTTCGTATGAGTCTAGGGAAACCCGTAGTGCCTTGTTTGTTAATTGCCTTAGTGCTTAAGCATTAAGTATAAGTGCAATGACGTGCCTTGATAACGGACGAGTGTCGGATTATAACGGTATTAATAAGAGTTATGTTAGGGATTGCCTAACGAGATAATTTGAAAACGTGTTTTAGCCTAAGTTAAATATATACTTAGCATTTCGAAGTGTTAAAGTGATTAACCTCGGATATTGTGACTATTTATAGATCACCGGATTGAACCGAGGTACACTACACCCACAGGATTACCAGGCAAGTTTTCAACCTTCTTGAAGGCTGTTGTTGTGATAATATATATATGAATTGATTCTGTTATACATATGCCATAACATGCATGCCTACTTTCAAGTTATATTGCAATACTTGTTCCCTGAATTGATATTGGCTTATAGACTAGATACGATATATCAGTATAAGCCGGATTTTTGGTTAAGACCCTTAGTGAAGGGCATGTGATATACATTCTTTAAAGATAGACCGGGAATCGGTATTTTGAGATATAGATTTGGTCGTGGAAACTCGGAGGGATTCCAGCTACAGATTAGTATTCCTTTTGAGGAATGTTATTATTAAACATTAATTATATTTCCATAAAGTATTAATTACTTGGAAATCTTTCGAGAAATGTTATTTCAGTATTATCTCAGTCGAGAAATATTAAATGAATATTATTTCGAATATTAATTTAGAGTTTGAATTATTTCATGAATATTATTTCAATATTCATTTAGAATATTGTTTATTAAATGAATATTACTTGCGAATATTCATTTAAGGTTTTATCTATTCAATGAATATTACTTTAAGATATTCATTTGAAATTCTAATTACTTAAGGAATATTATTTTGAATATTTCTTTAAAGTTTTGATTACTGAATGAATATTATTTGGATATTCATTTAGAATACTATTTATTTAATGAATATTATTTTCAAATATTCATTTAAGGTTTGATTTACTTAGTGATTATTATTTTAAATATTTATTTGAGTTTATCTATTTAACGAATATCATCTTGAATATTCATTGGAAGTTTTATTTATTTAATGAATATTATTTTGAATATTCATTTAAGAAGAGATTTATTTAATAAATAATTTTATATATTCATTCGAGGATTACTTACGAGTCATATTATGATTTAAAAATAGTCCTTAATTATTATTGATTTAATAAATATTCTTGGAATATTTATTTAAATTCTTTTAAATTATCTTTATAATGATTTATATCATACAAAGATTATCTTTTACCTTCAGATATTATGTAAAATATTTCAGAGTCTTTTTATGACTATTTTATCAAGGGGAGGTTCCCAAAACTCTACTTTTATTTAAATCTATATTATAAGAAGATTTAAATACTCGCTCAAACTTCCAAAAATATATAAGGGAACCTCACTTGAGAGCTGTTATTTATTTGACTGCCCGGTCATATACTTCCTAAACTATCTTGTCACTCACATCTTGATTCGTTCAAACATCGATATGAGTCTTTTGGTTACCTCCTTAATGCTCGAGGGGTAAGATTGATGGAACAAGTTTATATCCATTAACAACCAGTAGCTTGGGAAATATTGGTGAATTTTCCTTTCCAATTAGATACGACTACTTTGTGGAGTCCTATCAACAAGTATTATACTTGGGGAAGGGGGACGAACTTTACGTTTCAAAGTTATGGATGTGAAATTAACTAGGAGATGCGTAAGTGACCCAGTGGCGCCGGTCCAGCAAAGGGCCCAACCGTTGGCCGAGGGGGTTCCAGAGGGCGGCAGGCAAGTAAATCTGTTGGTGCTTCATTCTACATGTAGAGAACAAGAGGTGGGGAGCATAACATGCGACTGATCATCGTGTAAATGCTATGCGTCCTGACGCGTCAATACTCCAGTATTAGTTCATCTCTCAATGTTGGAAATTTTCTGCAACGTCATCATTGTTGACAGAGTTGGTAAAAGTGTTCATAATTGGAATTGCAATATTTTCCTGCAAGTTCCTCTTTCATATAATGATGATGATATCTTGCTTATCTTTGGCATAGCAGATATATTTTCGGAATATATATGTTAAGTTACCTCGTAACTTCATTTTATACTAGCACCATCTTCGTTAATGCATGGCATATGGTTTTCAAAGATATTATGAACTGTTGTATATTATCACTATTCAGTTATATTCTTGTTGGTGGGCTATTTCTCACCCTTGCTTTATTATTTATATCACAACAACAGTTAGATCAGATGGCCGCAAAAGGTGTACTTGGTGCGAGCAGGTGTCAGCCGTCAAAGGATTAACCGCTGAGATCTTAGCTACCATTGCTGAAGAGTAAGCTATTGGTAGGCTAGTTGTTAGCATTTTGAATATCAAATGTATTTATTATATGACATATACAAATGGATGGCAAAGAGTAAGTAATGTTTAAATTGTAGTTCTTTGGGTTGTAAGAACTCAATTGTGTGATTAATAAAATTTGGTTACTCTGATTACATCTCTGAGACTATAACGGGTGTGTTCTATATTGTTGTTTGGGTCACAAGGTTGTTATTCAATTTATGTTGATTTTATGGATGGAAATTGAGACCGTAACGACCAGATCCCTGACCCCGGATCTGGGGGTGTTACAGAAATGGTATCAGAGAGTACGTTATAAACCCCAGAGATGCTGCGACGTTAAAATTATTAAATTCATTAAGATAATAAGAACTCTTGCCAAGTTCATAGTTGGACTACTTAATGTAGTACTGACATATAAAACCCTTATGGGAACTCTTAAGTATCATGATAGTAATTTAGCTCGTTCTCGTATCAACTAGTAAAGTGACAGACCTTGAGGTGTACGAGCAGCAACACGATGATGCTTTATTGTATGTTGACAATCGGATTGTGAATTCGATAGAGTACCCTACTGAGGACCCGAAAGAGGTTCCAACAGAGGAAGGGAATCCGGTTGAGGATGAGGAGTTACCCTTGAGGAAATGAGGGCTGTAGCCCGAAAGACTGTAAGAGTTAAGATATAGTGCTCAGAGGAATGAGCGCAAAGAACTGAGATATTGTTAATGGAATTAAAGAGGCATATTGGATTCATAGCCGGACTACCGGATGAAGTACCAGCAAGTAAGATGGACTTGAGGAATTACTTGAGATCTTATATGGAGTTCGATAAGAATCCTTAGAGACTTTCAGATTAATGAGAAAGGAGTTAGAATGATGCATGATTATCAAAGACATTGATATAGGACGGGGAGCAGAGTCCCTAGGAACAGTTAAGACATAGGTGGCAAGTGCCATATCTTCGGATAAATGGATTAGTGTGAATTTTGTCAATGGTAATTCGCCATGAGAAGACAAAGCAGAGGGAAAGGAGCTGCGCCAGGAGTAAAGTCAACTATCCAAATTGAGGTTGTTAAGGTGATTTTATTCAGGGAAATGCCCAACTTATAAATGGATCAACTTAGAAAGTAAAGACATTGGGAAGTGATGGTTTGATTGGATAAGGTTATATAAGAGGAAAAGACCAGTGAGTTTGTGATAAACTCGTAACAAGACTATTGTCAGAGACTAAGTATAAGGTTATTTTAACTTAGTGGAATGAGGAACCAGATGCATAAGATATATGTGGTTTAGGAGAATATTAAATTCTTTCTTTTCCTTGACTGGATATTAGTGGTTGCATTAGTTACTCCAATGCGGAATCATAAATGGATCGGGTAATATTATTAGTGGTTAAGAGATAACGGAAAAATATTTTAGATGAGACCTAAAGGAGGTAAGTGTCTGCCAAGTTCTCTGAGTATGAGTTCGGGCAATTGAAGTTCGGTTATTAGGACATGCGATCAATATGTGAGTAGTGTTGGTGGACCCCGCCGATTTAAAGGTAGATTCAGGTGAGAAAGGTCAACCACACCAACAAAGGACTAAGAAGTTGAATAGGCAGAAAAATGGGAGGAAATCTTCCTGGAGCTAAAAGATGAAATTGGTGACGACCCAGCGTTGGCGTTGCCTAAATGGAAGAAGGAGAACATTGGGATATATTATGATGCATCTCATACCAGATTAGGCATTGTGCTTATACAGTACGGCAGCGTAATCTCGAATATACTTGAACAACACGGTTCACCAGATTCGGGTGGCCTTGGTAGTGCCAATTTTGTGGAATGACTAACCCCGATGGTAGTGTTCCTTCTGAGACTAGTTGTTAAGAAGATTGGTATTTGGTAGTATCGACTAATAGAACAAATATGTATCGGGAAAATGTGGCATGTTTCAGTTTAGAAATTTTGATTTCCCCTTCTAGGGAAGGTATATATTTGGTTTCCTCCTAATGGTTAAGCTCCCGACTTTATGTCAATCATTTCGTTTTTATAACTGTTTACGGTTCGACCTGCTTGGATGTTCCTAGAACTATTCCTCGGGTAGCAAAATGGATCTTCTTAGTGTTACCAGTGGGAGGATAGATTGACTAAATTTTTCCAAATTCTGGAAAGGAATTCGACGAATTTTGGCAAACCTTGTCTTTTTGATTATCAGAGAATGTCACGGAAAAGAGTGGAAACCGAAGCAAACCCGATGGATTGGGTGAGGTAGCCGCTATATGGGTTGATAGACAAACCCCGATTACTACGATTAATTATAGAGATAAAATTATGAAATTATGATCGGACAAAAAAAAAGGAAAATGTATTATGAAACAAGCCGGACTGAGGGATTCTGGGATGGACTTAAATGAAAAGGCTGTTATGCCAGAAGTGTTAAGCTTATGTGGCATATGGAATTGATAAGAGAATTTGAAAAGATAAAAAAATAAAAAATAAAGGAAAGGTGACCGGAGACGATACCGAGAAGTCAATTGAGACTTATATGGAGTAAGATTTTGAAAAGATCAAAAGGTAACAAAGAATAAGGCAATATGCCGGAAATTGCTAGAAAAGTAATGCTATTAGCTAAATTCACATATTGTAATGTGGCCCGTTGAGGCCAAGTCACAAGGAATTATCAAGTGACTAGACCAACAATGTAAGGACGAAGTGGGGCTGCTTCTAAACAAGCGCCAACCGCGAGAACCTTTGATGTAAAATGAATTGAGATACGTGATGAAGGATTTTATAAATACCATGGATATATTAGGACTGAGGATAATAACCAATGAAGGTTATGAAGATTGTCAGAAGTAGTGCAATGTGATGCACGAATGTTATCTAAAACTTAGTGTCCTCAAGAAGAGCAATAAATGCTAAGAGATTCACATTGAACACGACCAATATCTTCCAGAACATCCTTGCTACAATTACCAAGTTCTGTAAGAAAGACAGATAGACATATGTTGTCTTTTGGAAGGTTATATAGACTGACATTCGTTTGAAAGAAGAGGTTAGCATTAGGCTACCTATAGATTATCAAGATGAGAATGATTGCAAAGAGACCCTTATGAAGGATATATGATTTGATTGCCAATTGCAGGATGTAAGTATTCCTCGAAAATAGATTTGGGGATTGAATATCCGTAGATTAAGATAAACCCTGGGGGTGCATAAAGGATATCATTACCCTTAATAAAGACATTATGAATTTGGAGGATACTAGTTGAGTCGACCAAGGTAACAATAACCTTTAAGGATTGGCTGAAAGGAGTCTCGAAGAGTACACAGACAAGATTGTTATAGGATTGACTACTGATATTTTGAGATATCCTGTACCTAGAAGATATAGGAGGAATGATAAGGATGGCCTAAGAAACCTTATAAAGAAAAAGGTAATATTCTGAACTTCAAAATGGAAGTTTGGCAAGGAATGTAGATTAATAATGATGCCAGAGGTGGCATGTGTGAAGCCATGGGAAAGTATGGATTGAACCAATCAAGGTTAAGATTATCCTAAATCCAAGAAAGAACTAAGAACAGAAATGTCCTAGGTATGATTAGGAGTAGCAGTGATAAAGTTCACACCGGAAAGGTGGAAGTAGTGACTTATGTATATTTTTTTCTCCTTCAGCAGAGTCTATTGGAGAACACGTTCACCCAACAATGAGGGAAATGAGGAAGAGGAGTTTGAGTTGGAATAAATCCAGAAAACAATGACTACAAGAAATTATTATTATCAGGAAAGGTCAATGAGGTGGCCGACACTTTAAGTATAGAGGAGCATTATAAGATCTCATACCAAGGGAATAGAATGATAATATAAAGGACCTTGATGGTCATAATATGGTAGAGGAAGTTACATTCCGTCTGATGATTGTGCCAGGATCAACTATAAGAATAGTTTAAGTAAAGATTCGATTCCTGATGTTGCTGGTAGCACATTACCGACATTAGGAGGCTCTACGACAGGCCAGACCAAATTCCCCAAGAGACTTGCCTTCTTTTAGAAAGGGAGAGAGGAGGTTAGATGATAAGGGATGATTAAATACAAGAGGAAGATTGGCTTTCTGAAAAAGGAGTAAAAGAAAGGACCGGACCAGCAAGGGGTTGGTAGTAGATAACAAGAAACATAGATGGTACCGGTAGTGTTAATCCATCTGGCATGATGATGAATGACAAGAAAGTTATTGTTGGTGCAAACAAGATAGAGTACATGAAGTTAAAGATTCGTGATGTTGAAAGGTATCCCTGTATTAAGGATTAACGAGATTTGGAAAGTGATTAAGTAAAACGCTGAGCTTCCAGTCTTCAACTAGAGATATATGATTAATAATCTCCTCAACCTATCCTAGCTGCAATGCTTGAAGCTCTTCTGCAATTCTATCTTCTTCATGTGATATCTGTATCAAGCTCAGGAAGTATTCCTTATGGGTAAGGAATAGTGATTATTCTGTCTTCCTAAGAGAGTGGTGATTTGACAAATCATGAAACCCGTATGTCTAGCTATTAAAGCCCTACGTAAATGATAAACGATGATGATTTATCCATGGACCACATTAATGTAGTGGTGATTTTCTGCGGAATTAGATGATAACGACTGTGGAAGGGTCGGAATTTAATCTAAGTTAGAGAAATCATCCAGGTTTGTTTCGGATGGTTTAAATTTTGGAATGACATGATATTTGAAATACTGATTAGGATATGATGGTCCATAGAAAGATGGACAGAACATCGAGAATACGTTGACACACGAGATTACGATAAAATAGTATTTATTACGATTACGACTATTTTCTTCTTTGACAAACCTCTATAGTTCAGGGGTAAATTCTAAGTATGATATTTTGCAATCAAGAAAAATTTTCTACAAATCTTTGAAATTCTTTTCTTTTCTTCTCACTTATTCATATTCTTCTGAATTGAGGAGAACAACCCTTTAAGGAGGGGAGGTACTGCTACGTGACGATCTGTCTGTGTGATAGAAGTCTAAGTGGAATGCCATTAATTGTTTAATTGCTTATCAAGTATTAAAGGCTGTCCCCCTTCTGTACTAACTATGCAATATAACAAATGTTCATTGATCATGGTGATCTTTCAATAAATTTTTCCACGTCAAAATATATAGATCCAGATTGCGAAGATAAAAGCGATCCGGAACGTAGTACGAGTAAAGTTATCTCCGAATTCGAAGCGCGTTAGTGATACCGAAGTCACTGCACGTACCAATAAATTTAATAGTATAAGACCGGACAAGAGCGTATACCGGATAATGTGTTGTATGAAAGTATCAAAGAATTGGTAGAACGGATAAAGGGTGTATTGTAACACCAGTACGATGTGCTTTGAAAAGATTGGAATGTGTAAGGATCGACCAGAGAATTGGAAAGTGAAATAACCAACAAGTACCCAATTGTCTTCTACCTGATTCTGGGACGGAATCCTTTTAAGGAGGGGAGATAGTAAGAACCCAGATTTTTTGGTAGAATTAAAACTTTTTATTGTGTATTGATGTAAAAGTGAACAGTGGTTACAACTACAATGTAATACTGGCTTTAATGAATGAATAATGAAAGGATATAGATTCCAAGGTTATATGTCCTGAAGGATGCTATTGGGTGATAACTTAGATTAGAATAATCTATCTCCTAGAAAGTTAAGATAAGATTCCCTAGAGAGAAATAGATACCCTCATGTCATCCATATTGATATCGGTTACAAGTACGGAGATTCCATGAAAGAGTTAAGGAACACTCGAGGAAGCACAAAGATATTTTCTAAGTACCAGGACTAAAAAGAGAATAAGTGATGAATAGTGTTTTTGATGGAAATAAGAATATTATGAGACGACACTATATAGAAGTACCCGGAATGAATTTCTGAGTTCGTATTAGTGATCCGAGGGGAAAATAAGTGTATGTAAAGACTATCGGATTCTGAAAAATAGCACTTTCATTTTCTCCGAGATTTTCCCTAGACACTGATAGATTAAGGATTTAATATTTAAGGAATTTAAATTCAAGAAGTATTAAGAAAGATGGAGAATGGTATTATAATTATTAAGAAGGTTTCTGGTAAAACCCTAACTAGAAATCTTTGAGATATTCCTACGAACGATCAATCAAATTGAGCAATAACCGGACAAAAGAATCAAGCAGAGAGCCAAGGGCAACCATGTGCAAGTGGACATGACTAGTAACCAAGCTTGTTACAACAAGTAACTAGAACAATTAGAGATCAAACTAGTATTTAGCATCATCTTCTCATCCAACCACAAGATCAAGACACATGCCCCTTAAAATACCTCATCCATGACCTCATACCTTTATTAAAGGTACTTTATGCCTAGATATTGTAAGAACCCTAATTTTTGGTAATATTTTATTTTATTTAATATCTTGTGGCAATGTCAATATGGAACCTTTCTGGTCATCCCTGTGATTAATGGAATTGATTGTCTGGAAAAATGTGTTGTTGTGTTCACTATGTAAGATAAAAAGGGAGATTGTGAAGGCAAGAGTCTTATTGTTAGTGAGATTTATAAAACTTGGGATTTGAGAATGATTAGAGTGTTACAAGATTTATTAAGGATCATGACATGGAATTATGGACATTAGAGGAATTTACACAATTAGTACTTAAGGAATTATAGGGGAAATCCCTACGCGACAAAATATTATTACGAGAGATTATTTAAGTTACGATACGAATTAAAGATTAGATAATAAGCATTGGTGGGAGAATAATAATACAAGGAGTAGTATTGCATGCAAGCCCATGCAACCAAGTAGTTAGAAACCTAGCAAACTAGTTAGCCATTGGAAGATGAATAGTAGTTGGTTACTTGCTTTTTGAAAAAGGAGGAGACATGTAGTACAAGAACCATACCTATAGCCATACCTAGGTGTACCATGCTTGTACATACAATTATATGTATCACCCAACACTTTAACCTCAATTATTCAACCAACACACACCACAAAATATCAAACACAAAAACATTTCCCCCCCCCTTTTACCTTGCTCTCGGCCAAGGCTAAGAAACCAAGGAAGAAATTTTCTTTCTCCAACTTCTCATCACTCATAAATCATAATATAATTCCTAGGTCATCTACATCATCTAAGCAAGGTATGCTAGCAATTTCACTCCATTTCATCCATCCAATTCCAAGTTATAAATTATTAAAGTTTGGATGAATAGTAACCAAGTTTGTTCTTCCTTTAGATCTTGCATTGTGAGTGTTGTAGGAGGCCATCTAAGGTGTTTTTAAGTTGTATAAAGATTGTTCAAAGTCTCTAGGAGCTCAAGAAGGTATGAAATCTCAAACCACCCTTGGTTATGTGTTGTTCATGTAGTATGGTAGTAGATCCATGCATTTTAGGGGTTATCTTGGATGTATATGTATTGGATAACATGGATCTTAGGTGTTGATGTTGAGATGGTGAATTTTATGACTATGGTGAACATATATACCTCCATGAGTGTTATGAGTCATGATCTAAGTGTTTTAAGTGGTGTTTATGTTATGAAAGCATGAAAAATGGTTGATCTAAGTGATTTGAGCTTGCTGATTTTGTCCAGGAACTTTGACCTGTGTTGTAGCACGATTTTGAACACCCAAATGATGTCCCCTGATGTCCTACCTTATATTGTTGGAAAGATAATTGAATGTAGTTTCTGGATATGTAAGATTCATAGCTAGGTGATGTGTGGATTTTTAGTTATGGCCGGAGGAGTGATTTTTGTTTCTGGACTATGGACTGCATAAAGTGACCCCCTTGTGAACCTTGTTTAAACACCTTAAAAATTATTTGGGATCATGGAAAAATTAGAAAAGCTAGGAAATACAGTGGTGAAGGCTACCCAAAAAGAATTAGATTAAAATACGAATTTTTGAATTTTATAAAAATGCTAGAGTAAATTTCGCGCAAGGGAAAAAGTCGTTAGTGGAGCATAATTCTAGGAGTAATGGTTATGGTTCGAATGTGGTAACTAAATTAAGTCGAATAAGTGACGAGCGTAATCGAGTGATGACATGGACCTATAGAGGGGCTAGAGAGTCATAAGACGAAGTCGTTAAGTTAATTTCGTATCCCCTTAAAACCCCGTAATTAGAAAGAAGTTGTTAAGGTACTAACGAACGATTATTGTTTATGTATAGATCGTTCGAATTCGCACGCTCGACCACCCCAACCAAACCAAGGCAAGTTTACTTTTCAAAACTTATCCCTATACAAGGATTTTCACTGTTGTGTTTGTAGTTTTCAAATTATATCAAATGCTATGTTTATCGAAGTATTGATGCAATTGAGATTGAACAAGTACATGTATGCTTTTACCCCTTGAACTTAGATTGAAATGTTTTCTTCGGACAACGACTCTAGCAATAGAGGTCGTAGCGGTCCGTATATACTATTGACCGGGGAGCGGTATATTATTATATCGTATCTATATTGCGAAAACCCGAAGGGTCATTCGGGTGGTATCGTATATTCAAATAACTATTATTATATCTTCGTAAATACTCGAAACCCTATCTTGGATTAAAAGTTTATTTTATTAAATAATTATTTTATTAATTATTAATATTAAATCTTAAAATATCATTTAATAATTATTGTTCACTATTTTAAAAACAAAGTTAATCCAAGATACCTTTTAATACTTTCAAACTCGAACTTTTTCGAACTCAAAACATTTTCGAAAACCCCCGGTCAGGTCCTGTTTCTCGTATGATTTCAAGAACTATCGGTCGACTGATGTCGAACCATAACTACTCTGTTTTCAATCAAAATCAAGTTTTCAAAAGAAAAGAAAAAGGGACTCTGGCAGGTGTGGGAACCGTTGACGAACGATTCCCAGGATGTGTAAGCGGCCGTGAGCCAGGCGGTCCATCACTTATTATTCCGGCCCAGGTGTTGCCGAAGGATGATTACGGATGTAGTTTTCATCGAGGGTGATTACGGATGTAGTTTTCACTCGGGGATAGTTACGGATGTAGTTTCTATCCTTCTACCGGTAGAGAAGACCCGCGGATTATTGGACTCGGAGGTGGCGACTGATCATCGTCAATCCCTGTCAGGTTTTATGTTTTCTTTAAGTCCCATTCCTCCACTTTGGAAAAATGCTTTGACACTGCATCTTAGGCCTATGTGCCAGTTGCCGATAGTGTCCTATTTTGATGAGAAAGATGTTGACTTTATGCAGTAGCTAGAACTGCAAGGTTATTTTGAAAACAAGGGCACGTACTGGTGCACCTTTGAAATTTACCACTAATGACAAGTGATTTTATAACTGATTGATACCACGAGTTTAATGACTGTTATACATATGAAATGTTATATTGCTTATTTTATACCTATATTCTTGCTGTGCTATAGTTGCTCACTCTTGCTTGTTTTCAAATTTTACAAACACAACAGCGAAGAGAAATGGCAAGAACCTGTCAGACTGTTCGAAAGCAGGTGACTAGACCCCAAGCTGCAGTTGAGATTCCACCGGTAGGCCCCATTAGCCGGATTGGTTGGCAGCTTTTGTTAGTACGTTTTATTTATAAGTATGACCTGTGTAAGGCAGTGTACCGTAACAAACTTTCAAGCCGCCAACTTCGCTTCATATCGAAGTGTTGCTGGTAGCATAAATGCTATTTAATTCGGTCTGTAATAACTCTAAAATTCTTACTTTTGCTTATTCATATGTATGACGTTTCTGAGACTCTAACCTGTGTGTGTGTGTGTGTGTGTGCGCGGTGTGAGTTTATTATGGGGTCGATGGTTGTTTATTTATATTATGTGCAAGAACAAGTATGTTATTAATGGAAAATGGACCGTGAGCGCCTAGATCTCCGACCCCGGATCTGGGGGCGTCACAGAAATGGTATCAGAGAGAAGGTTACAGTTCTCAGAAACGATAGTAACTTAGGGAAGCAACCATAATGATATTGATAATAATAACAATAATAATAATCCCATTAATACCTAGAGCTCTCATCGAGTTCACAGTCGGGTTATCGGATATAGCCCTGACTTCTAAGGCCCGTGAGGGAACTACTCCTTAAACCCTTCTTTTTGGTTAGTAACCTAGCTTATTTCCCTTGTGTAGATGGAGGATATACCAGACCCTGAGGCCTATGAGAGGGAGCATGATGAGGCACTACTGAGAGAGACTGAGGACCCTGTTGAGGATACTAATGCTGACCCCGAGCTGGGCCCCTGGATTACGATATTAGGGGATACTGATGATAAGGATCCCGAGGAGGAGCCATTTATGGAGCCTGAGCCTGTTACCCCCTCCCCTGTGGCCACTGATGAGGAGAGTGTGCGATCCGGTGAGGACCGTGTTGTGACACCCCCGCCCTCTCCACAGCCATTGAGCCCCACTTCTTCAGATGATGACTCCGAGGAGGATACTTCTAGCGAGGAGGAGCGTGACCCTACCCCTGCTCCTGCTCCTGCCCCTGTTATGCCACCTCCACCACTGGACCTACCCCCGGTGTCGGGCGCTGAGCACGCCTATGTCGTGCAGTTCATGACCCGAGACTTACTTTCTGCGGAGGCCCGACTTAACGAGGCGAGGAGGGTGATAGTGGAGGAGCGCGAGGCGCGCTTGAGGATCCAGGCTGAGATGAGGACTACTGTTGCTAGGAGGACTAGAGCTCGACTCCACAGGATTGAGAGGAGGAGTCGCGAGAGGGTTCTCGGATTAGGGATCCGCGGGGGCGGAGTGATCCAGGCTAGGGATGTTAGGCGGGTTGCGCGTCCTGCATTTGCCCGGGTGAGGGCCTTGCTCCGTCGCGGTGCGGCCCCGTGATGTGTTACTGATAGCTCAGTCCCCTAGGTTCAGATGACATTAGTATATCGATTTTGCGGGACAGTTGACTTGTGCAGTGGCGTCCTTTCTGACCAGTGGATGAGTAGACTGACCTACATATATGTAGATGTGACTTCGGATAGTATGTACGGATGTAGCCCTACTTTTGTGTAGCCCTGACTATTCGGATTATATACTTGTATTTGTTCCACTTTTGCTAGACTTTGACATCGGAACTATGTATCTGGCTCTAACATCCGAACTTTGTGACCACCCTTGTACCGTACTTATTTAGTTTCAGTTTCCTTGATATTGTCTCAACTGCTTTACTTTCCGATGCCATGCTCTACTGTTTTGATATACAACTGTGATTATACAACTGCTACAAGCCCCAAATACAACCATGCTATTTCAATTTTACGATATGCGATTTCAAAATTGTTCTCCACATTTTCCAAAATGTTCCTACAATTTTTCTAAAATATACCTTTCAAAAAAAAAACGGTTTTAGTTTATTTAAAATTCTAAAAATATTTCTACGGATTACGAAGTTTTGAAATTTTGGAAATTCCTACAAATGTTTTCGAACCACGTAACGACTTTCCCTAAAAAGGTTTTACAGTTTATCGCCATCATAAGGGCACTACGAGTTTCGAAATTTTAACCCTGTATAAGAAGGAACAATACGTTCCTGACTTCTCTAAATACGGTCAAATAAATTGAAAACCCTAACCCATTTTTGTCTTATTATCAGAATCATGCCACCCAGAAGAATGAACACTCGAGCTCACCCGGCCAGCTCTGAAGGCCAGGGTAGCCACCATGGGCCGGAAGGCCACCAAAACCGAGAGAGAGAGGATCAGAACCTGAGCGAGGATGAAGGTAGTGACTATAACTTGTTTGATAACTCTGAGTATGATGAAGAGGAAGCTGAAGATGATACCCTAGAGGTGGAAAACCCAAGGAGAGACCCTATGGAGCGATTCATGGACCTACTCAGGCAGAACTTGGACCGTCCCCCAGTTCAGCCACCACCCAACAATGCGAATGCCAATGCCTTTCGGAATTTCAAATCCCTGAAACCCCCGGAGTTTAAGGGAACTGCGGACCCAGTCGAGGCAAGAGCCTGGCTGAAAGAAATGGAAAAATCTTTTGAGATACTAGGAGTCGCTGAAGAGCAGAAAACTGTTTTCGCCACCTATCTGCTGAAGGGTGAGGCAAACTACTGGTGGGAAGCTAAAAAGAATTTAGAGGGAAGAGGTGTGGTGACCTGGGAGAGATTTAGCGAGTTGTTCTTGGAAAAGTATTTCCCTAGGTTCATGGAAACACAAATGGAGCTGAAATTTTTGGAACTCAAACAAGGTAACATGACGGTGGCCGAGTATGAGGCAAGATTTACTGAGCTGTCAAGGTTTGTGCCGGAATATGTGAACTCTGAGGTGAAGAGGGCCCGAAGGTTTCAATTGGGGCTAAAGCAATGGATTCAGAATCGTGTGGCGGTTCTTGAGCTGACAGACTATGCCACCCTGGTACAGAAAGCATCGATTGTTGAGGCTGGAAGTGAACAGATGCAGAAGGAGAGGGGAGGAAAGAAGAGGAAGTTTGACAGTCGAAAGGGAAACTCTGCGGGAGGGAGCTTTCCGAGCAAGTTTAAGCGAGGAACAGTGTCCCAGCCCAGCGGAAACTTTGGAACCAAGAAAGCTGAAAGTTGGAGTGTGGGCCAGGGTGGCCGACCACAGGGATCATCGTACTCTACCCCACCCCGAGCCCCACTCCCGGAATGCAATAAATGTGGAAGGAAACATGCGGGCGTGTGTAATCTGCAAGATGTGAAGTGCTTCAAGTGTGGGCTGACAGGACATTATGCTAACACCTGTCGAGGAACTAGTAACAACACCAGTGCCGGAGGTAATTGCTTTAAGTGTGGGAAACCAGGGCACCGAATGAGGGAATGTATGTCCTCTGGGCCAGCTGCATCAAGAGTGAGTGGAACTACTTCCAACAGGGCCCCGACTGCAAGAACTTTTAACATGACTGTGCAAGATGCCGTGAGGAACACGGATGTGATCGCAGGTACCCTACCACTCAACTTAGTTAATGCGAATGTTTTATTTGATTCGGGAGCTACCAAGTCTTTCATATCTCTAGATTTTGTATGTCGGTTAGGCCTTAAGACTGAACCACTGAGAGACAGACTGCAAGTAGAGATAGCCAACCATGAAATTATTCCTGTTAACCAAGTATGTCCAGGTTGTGACCTAGAAATAGAAGGGCGACACTTTCGGGTAGATTTAATACCTTTTAAATTAGGAGAGTTTGACGTAATAATAGGTATGGATTGGTTGACAACCCACGGAGCTCAGATTGATTGTGTGAAAAAGAAAGTGAGTTTAAGACTGCCAGGGGATGAGGAAGTAGTGTTTAGTGGGAAACGACAAACCCAAAAGTTTCTGACTATGATTCAAGCAAAAAGGCTGTTACGTAAAGGATGCGAGGCCTATTTAGCCTATGTAAAGGATACCAAGAAGGAGGCGCCAAACCTACAGGAAATCCCAGTCGTTAATGAATTCGCGGATGTATTTCCGGACGATCTTCCAGGACTACCACCTGATAGAGACATCGAGTTCGCTATAGATTTAGTTCCGGGCACGACCCCAATTTCAAAAGCCCCATATAGGCTAGCCCCAGTGGAGATGAAAGAGTTGGCCACTCAATTGCAAGAGCTGTTGGATAAAGGAATGATAAGACCTAGTGTGTCACCGTGGGGAGCCCCGGTACTATTCGTGAAAAAGAAGGATGGCAGTATGAGATTATGCATAGACTACAGGGAGTTGAATAAGGTGACCATAAAGAATAAGTATCCTTTGCCCAGAATAGATGACTTGTTTGACCAACTAAAGGACGCGGTTTATTTTTCTAAGATCGATTTGAGAACCGGGTACCACCAGTTAAGGATTAAGCCAGAAGATATTCCAAAGACGGCCTTTCGCACCCGGTACGGACACTATGAGTTTTTAGTAATGTCGTTTGGGTTAACAAATGCACCCGCAGCTTTCATGGACTTAATGAATCGAGTCTTCAAGAAGTACCTGGACAAGTGTGTTATAGTCTTCATCGATGACATCTTAATTTATTCCAAGACGAAGGAGGAACATGCAGAACACTTGAGGATTGTATTGAGAGCATTAAGAGAAGAAAAGTTGTACGCTAAGTTCTCAAAGTGTGAATTTTGGTTGAAGGAAGTTCAGTTTTTGGGGCATGTGATTAGCGAACAAGGCATCCTAGTGGACCCAGCCAAAATAGAGGCTGTATCAAATTGGGAGAGACCAACCACTCCGACAGAGGTGAGAAGTTTCATAGGATTGGCTGGCTACTATAGGAGGTTTGTCCAAGACTTTGCCAAGATAGCAGCCCCTTTGACCCGGCTAACTCGCAAGACCGAGAAGTTTGTGTGGACTGAGAAATGTGAAGAAAGCTTCCAAGAGTTGAAAAAGAGGTTGGTGACAGCACCAGTACTAGCCCTACCCGATGATAAGGGAGATTTTGTGATTTATAGCGACGCGTCCCATAAAGGTTTAGGGTGTGTGCTTATGCAGCACGGTAAGGTGATTGCGTATGCGTCCCGACAACTTAAGGAGTATGAGATAAGATACCCCACCCATGATTTGGAATTAGCAGCGATAGTTTTTGCTTTAAAGATCTGGAGACATTACCTGTACGGAGAAAAGTGTGAAATCTACACGGATCACAAGAGCTTAAAGTACATATTCACTCAGAAAGAGTTAAACATGAGGCAGAGGAGATGGTTAGAGCTAATCAAAGATTATGACTGTGAGATTCATTATCACCCAGGGAAGGCCAACGTAGTGGCCGATGCACTTAGCCGAAAGGAGAAGATTAAGATGATAATGTCAGTGGACGAAGTGATCAAGGACCTCGAGAGGCTGGAGATTGAGGTGAGGTTGCCAGGAATCGGCCAAGAGAGTCTAATGGAAATAAAAGTCCAACCACCGCTATTGGAAAAGATTAAGTTATGCCAGGAAAAGAAGATAGAAGAAGAAAAGAACTCGATGGAGAAAATTTTGACTGGCGAAGAAATTAGGAGTGAGAAGGATGGGAATGGAGTTATGAGGTACGCATCTAGGATATGGATCCCGAACGTTCAAGAATTGAAAGATGAGATTTTGCAGGAGGCTCATAGTTCAAGGTATTCGATTCACCCTGGAGGCACCAAGATGTATAGGGATTTGAAAGAATATTATTGGTGGCCAAATATGAAGAAGGACATAGCAGAGTGGGTAAGTAAATGCTTGACATGTCAGAGAGTGAAGGCCGAACACCAGAGGCCCAGTGGATTGTTGCAACCCTTAGAGATACCCGAGTGGAAGTGGGAACAGATCGCGATGGACTTTATGGTCGGATTACCAAGGACCAAGACTAATCATGACGCCATTTGGGTAATTATTGATAGATTGACCAAGTCAGCACATTTTCTTCCAATCAACGAGAGATACACTGTCGACAAGCTGGTAGATATCTACTTAAAAGAGATTGTGGTTAGGCATGGGGTTCCTGTGAGCATTGTATCAGATAGAGACCCAAGATTCAACTCCAGGTTCTGGAGGAGTTTTCAGGATTGTGTGGGGACTAAGTTAAACATGAGTACTGCATACCATCCCCAAACAGACGGACAGAGTGAGAGAACCATCCAGACCATCGAGGACATGTTGAGAGTATGTGCCAAAGATTTCAAGGGAAGTTGGGACGACCATTTGCCATTGATCGAATTTTCCTACAACAACAGTTACCATGCGAGTATAGGCATGCCCCCATATGAAGCATTGTACGGACGAAGATGTCGGTCTCCTTTGTGTTGGGAAGAAGTTGGAGAGCGGAAGATTTTAGGGCCTGAACTGGTCCAACAGACAAGAGAAACTATCGAGCTCATAAGAGGACGCCTGGTAGCGGCCCAAGACAGACAGAAGAAGTATGCGGACCAGACCCGCAAGGACAAAGAATATGAGGTAGGAGAGTTTGTGATGTTAAAAGTATCACCGTAGAAGGGATTGATGAGATTTGGTAAGAAAGGGAAACTAAGCCCGAGATTTATTGGACCTTTTGAGATCTTGAAACGAGTTGGAAAGTTAGCCTATGAATTGGCTTTACCTCCGAGCTTACAACAAGTACATAATGTGTTCCATGTGTCCATGCTACGACCCTACCATACCGACTTCCGACATGTGATAGAACATGATCAAGTGGATCTGCAACCAGACTTAACATATGTGGAGCAACCCGTAGAAATTATGGATAGAAAAGAACAGGTGCTGAGGAATAAGGTTGTCAAACTAGTGAGAGTCTTGTGGAGGAACCAAAATGTCGAAGAATCAACATGGGAACTAGAAAGCGCAATGCGTGAAAAGCACCCCCAATTGTTTTCAACCTGATTCTGGGACGGAATCCTTTTAAGGAGGGGAGGCTGTAAGAACCCTAATTTTTGGTAATATTTTATTTTATTTAATATCTTGTGGCAATGTCAATATGGAACCTTTCTGGTCATCCCTGTGATTAATGGAATTGATTGTCTGGAAAAATGTGTTGTTGTGTTCACTATGTAAGATAAAAAGGGAGATTGTGAAGGCAAGAGTCTTATTGTTAGTGAGATTTATAAAACTTGGGATTTGAGAATGATTAGAGTGTTACAAGATTTATTAAGGATCATGACAAGGAATTATGGACATTAGAGGAATTTACACAATTAGTACTTAAGGAATTATAGGGGAAATCCCTACGCGACAAAATATTATTACGAGAGATTATTTAAGTTACGATACGAATTAAAGATTAGATAATAAGCATTGGTGGGAGAATAATAATACAAGGAGTAGTATTGCATGCAAGCCCATGCAACCAAGTAGTTAGAAACCTAGCAAACTAGTTAGCCATTGGAAGATGAATAGTAGTTGGTTACTTGCTTTTTGAAAAAGGAGGAGACATGTAGTACAAGAACCATACCTATAGCCATACCTAGGTGTACCATGCTTGTACATACAATTATATGTATCACCCAACACTTTAACCTCAATTATTCAACCAACACACACCACAAAATATCAAACACAAAAACATTTCCCCCCCCTTTTACCTTGCTCTCGGCCAAGGCTAAGAAACCAAGGAAGAAATTTTCTTTCTCCAACTTCTCATC
Organism: Kitagawia praeruptora; assembly: GCA_037693485.1. NCBI lineage: Eukaryota > Viridiplantae > Streptophyta > Magnoliopsida > Apiales > Apiaceae > Kitagawia > Kitagawia praeruptora. Next base: position 134,278,928 of record CM075351.1, on the reverse strand, counting down.
ACTCATAAATCATAATATAATTCCTAGGTCATCTACATCATCTAAGCAAGGTATGCTAGCAATTTCACTCCATTTCATCCATCCAATTCCAAGTTATAAATTATTAAAGTTTGGATGAATAGTAACCAAGTTTGTTCTTCCTTTAGATCTTGCATTGTGAGTGTTGTAGGAGGCCATCTAAGGTGTTTTTAAGTTGTATAAAGATTGTTCAAAGTCTCTAGGAGCTCAAGAAGGTATGAAATCTCAAACCACCCTTGGTTATGTGTTGTTCATGTAGTATGGTAGTAGATCCATGCATTTTAGGGGTTATCTTGGATGTATATGTATTGGATAACATGGATCTTAGGTGTTGATGTTGAGATGGTGAATTTTATGACTATGGTGAACATATATACCTCCATGAGTGTTATGAGTCATGATCTAAGTGTTTTAAGTGGTGTTTATGTTATGAAAGCATGAAAAATGGTTGATCTAAGTGATTTGAGCTTGCTGATTTTGTCCAGGAACTTTGACCTGTGTTGTAGCACGATTTTGAACACCCAAATGATGTACCCTGATGTCCTACCTTATATTGTTGGAAATATAATTGAATTTAGTTTCTGGATATGTAAGATTCATAGCTAGGTGATGTGTGGATTTTTAGTTATGGCCAGAGGAGTGATTTTTGTTTCTGGACTATGGACTGCATAAAGTGACCCCCTTGGGAACCTTGTTTAAACACCTTAAAAACTATTTGGGATCATGGAAAAATTAGAGAAGCTAGGACATATAGTGGTGAAGGCTACCCAAAAAGAATTGGATTAAAATACGAATTTTTGAATTTTATAAAAATGCTAGAGTAAATTTCGCGCAAGGGAAAAAGTCGTTAGTGGAGCATAATTCTAGGAGTAATGGTTATGGTTCGAATGTGGTAACTAAATTAAGTCGAATAAGTGACGAGCGTAATCGAGTGATGACATGGACCTATAGAGGGGCTAGAGAGTCATAAGACGAAGTCGTTAAGTTAATTTCGTATCCCCTTAAAACCCCGTAATTAGAAAGAAGTTGTTAAGGTACTAACGAACGATTATTGTTTATGTATAGATCGTTCGAATTCGCACGCTCGACCACCCCAACCAAACCAAGGCAAGTTTACTTTTCAAAACTTATCCCTATACAAGGATTTTCACTGTTGTGTTTGTAGTTTTCAAATTATATCAAATGCTATGTTTATCGAAGTATTGATGCAATTGAGATTGAACAAGTACATGTATGCTTTTACCCCTTGAACTTAGATTGAAATGTTTTCTTCGGACAACGACTCTAGCAATAGAGGTCGTAGCGGTCCGTATATACTATTGACCGGGGAGCGGTATATTATTATATCGTATCTATATTGCGAAAACCCGAAGGGTCATTCGGGTGGTATCGTATATTCAAATAACTATTATTATATCTTCGTAAATACTCGAAACCCTATCTTGGATTAAAAGTTTATTTTATTAAATAATTATTTTATTAATTATTAATATTAAATCTTAAAATATCATTTAATAATTATTGTTCACTATTTTAAAAACAAAGTTAATCCAAGATACCTTTTAATACTTTCAAACTCGAACTTTTTCGAACTCAAAACATTTTCGAAAACCCCCGGTCAGGTCCTGTTTCTCGTATGATTTCAAGAACTATCGGTCGACTGATGTCGAACCATAACTACTCTGTTTTCAATCAAAATCAAGTTTTCAAAAGAAAAGAAAAAGGGACTCTGGCAGGTGTGGGAACCGTTGACGAACGATTCCCAGGATGTGTAAGCGGCCGTGAGCCAGGCGGTCCATCACTTATTATTCCGGCCCAGGTGTTGCCGAAGGATGATTACGGATGTAGTTTTCATCGAGGGTGATTACGGATGTAGTTTTCACTCGGGGATAGTTACGGATGTAGTTTCTATCCTTCTACCGGTAGAGAAGACCCGCGGATTATTGGACTCGGAGGTGGCGACTGATCATCGTCAATCCCTGTCAGGTTTTATGTTTTCTTTAAGTCCCATTCCTCCACTTTGGAAAAATGCTTTGACACTGCATCTTAGGCCTATGTGCCAGTTGCCGATAGTGTCCTATTTTGATGAGAAAGATGTTGACTTTATGCAGTAGCTAGAACTGCAAGGTTATTTTGAAAACAAGGGCACGTACTGGTGCACCTTTGAAATTTACCACTAATGACAAGTGATTTTATAACTGATTGATACCACGAGTTTAATGACTGTTATACATATGAAATGTTATATTGCTTATTTTATACCTATATTCTTGCTGTGCTATAGTTGCTCACTCTTGCTTGTTTTCAAATTTTACAAACACAACAGCGAAGAGAAATGGCAAGAACCTGTCAGACTGTTCGAAAGCAGGTGACTAGACCCCAAGCTGCAGTTGAGATTCCACCGGTAGGCCCCATTAGCCGGATTGGTTGGCAGCTTTTGTTAGTACGTTTTATTTATAAGTATGACCTGTGTAAGGCAGTGTACCGTAACAAACTTTCAAGCCGCCAACTTCGCTTCATATCGAAGTGTTGCTGGTAGCATAAATGCTATTTAATTCGGTCTGTAATAACTCTAAAATTCTTACTTTTGCTTATTCATATGTATGACGTTTCTGAGACTCTAACCTGTGTGTGTGTGTGTGTGCGCGGTGTGAGTTTATTATGGGGTCGATGGTTGTTTATTTATATTATGTGCAAGAACAAGTATGTTATTAATGGAAAATGGACCGTGAGCGCCTAGATCTCCGACCCCGGATCTGGGGGCGTCACAAATATTATCTCAATAATTCATTTTGGACACGATGAGGTCAAAGAGCAAGGCAAACAACTCCATCTTTCTCCCATCTTCATTCCATTCGAATTTTGGGTAAATTCAAGAACCAAAATCCAAGTTCCAACCATTGTTTGATCTCCAAATGTTTATCCTAGATCCTATATTTCATAAAAATGATATCCTAGAAATCTTAGCCTCAAACACCACTTTTTCCATTTTCAAATAAATCCTTGAAGATGAGAATGAATAGTGATTTTCAAGAACAAATTCTTGGATCTTGATTTTTTGGATGATCTAAGCTTGGTTAAGGATGTTCATGGACTATACAAGGCTTAGCAAGGTCTTACACACATCATGGAAGGTATATATCACCAAAACCCTAGCTTGTAATTTGAGATTTATGATTGTCTTGATTGGGTTTAGATTAGTATGATATTGATGATGATTATAAGCATGATTATGTAGTTAGTTATGTGATTTAAGAAGAATGATGACCCGTGGCTTCGAATTAGAAATTTTATGATAAATATTACAAATACCAAAGATGATTTTAGAAGTGGTTTCGTAATTAAATACGTTTCCAGTGATTTATTAAAAGTGTTGAAGTACGAGTGACGGTATAGTAATTCTCAGAAAAGTCAACTCTAGGGGTACTACTTTGGCCACCCATTTTGGCTAGATTAAAAGAGGAATCTCGAGTCGACTAAAACATGAAACATGTTAAGAATTATCAAGACAACATATTGCTGCAAAGAACGAGGCTATAATTGATTAAGTGAGATGTACGAAAGATCCGACATTAAGGATGGATTCGAGGAGTGATTTGGACTAAACTTACGACTTAAGAGTTCGTTGATTAACATGGACTTCGTATGAGTCTAGGGAAACCCCGTAGCACCTTGTTTGTTAATTTCTTTAGTGCTTAAGCATTAAGTATAAGTGCAATGACGTGCCTTGATAACGGACGAGTGTCGGATTCTAACGGTATTAATAAGAGTTATGTTAGGGATTGCCTAACGAGATAATTTGAAAACGTGTTTTAGCCTAAGTTAAATATATACTTAGCATTTCGAAGTGTTAAAGTGATTAACCTCGGATATTGTGACTATTTATAGATCACCGGATTGAACCGAGGTACACTACACCCACAGGATTACCAGGCAAGTTTTCAACCTTCTTGAAGGCTGTTGTTGTGATAATAAATATATGAATTGATTCTGTTATACATATGTCATAGCATGCATGCCTATTTTCAAGTTATATGGCAATACTTGTTCCCTGAATTGATATTGGCTTATAGACTAGATACGATATATCAGTATAAGCCGGATTTTTTTGTTAAGACCCTTAGTGAAAGGCATGTGATATTCATTCTTTAAAGGTAGACCGGGAGTCGGTATTTTGAGATATAGATGTGGTTGTGGAAACCCGGAGGAATTCCAGCGACAGATTAGTATTCCTTTTGAGGAATGTTATTATTAAACATTAATTATATTTCCATAAAGTATTAATTACTTGGAAATCTTTCGAGAAATGTTATTTGAGTATTATCTCAGTCGAGAAATATTAAATGAATATTAATTCAAATATTCATTTAGAGTTTGATTATTTCATGAATATTATTTCAATATTCATTTAGAATATTGTTTATTAAATGAATATTACTTGCGAATATTCATTTAAGGTTTTATCTATTCGATGAATATTACTTTAAGATATTCATTTGAAATTCTAATTACTTAAGGAATATTATTTTGAATATTTCTTTAAAGTTTTGATTACTGAATGAATATTATTTGGATATTCATTTAGAATACTATTTATTTAATGAATATTATTTTCAAATATTGATTTATGATTTGATTTACTTAGTGATTATTATTTTAAATATTTATTTGAGTTTATCTATTTAACGAATATCATCTTGAATATTCATTGGAAGTTTTATTTATTTAATAAATATTATTTTGAATTTTCATTTAAGAAGGGATTTATTTAATAAATAATTTATATATTCATTCGAGGATTACTTACGAGTAATATTATGATTTAAAAATAGTCCTTAATTATTATTGATTTAATAAATATTCTTGGAATATTTATGTAAATTCTTTTAAATTCTCTTTATAATGATTTATATCATACAAAGATTATCTTTTACCTTCAGATATTGTGTAAAATATTTCCGAGTCTTTTTATGACTATTTTATCAAGGGGAGGTTCCCAAAAACTCTACTTTTATTTAAATCTATATTATAAGAAGATTTAAATACTCGCTCAAACTTCCAAAAATATATAAGGGAACCTCACTTGAGAGCTGTTATTTATTTGACTGCCCGGTCATATACTTGCTAAACTATCTTGTCACTCACATCTTGATTCGTTCAAACATCGATATGAGTCTTTTGGTTACCTCCTTAATGCTCGAGGGGTAAGATTGATGGAACAAGTTTATATCCATTAACAAGCAGTAGCTTGGGAAATATTGGTGAATTTTCCTTTCCAATTAGATACAACTACTTTGTGGAGTCCTATCAACAAGTATTATACTTGGGGAAAGGGGGACAAACTTTACGTTTCAAAGTTATGGATGTGAAATGAACTAGGAGATGCGTAAGTGACCGAGTGGCGCCGGTCCAGCAAATGGCCCAACCGTTGGCCGAGGGGGTTCCAGAGGGCGGTAGACAAGTAAATCCGTCGGTACTTCCTTCTACATGTAGAGAACAAGAGGTGGGGAGCATAACATGCGACTGATCATCGTGTAAATGCTATGTCTCCTGGCGCGTCAATACTCCAGTATTAGTTCTTCTCTCAATGTTGAAAATTTTCTTCAACATCATCACTGTTGACAGAGTTGGTAAAAGTGTTCATAATTGGAATTGCAATATTTTCCTGCAAGTTCCTCTTTCATATAATGATGATGATATCTTGCTTATCTTTGGCATAGCAGATATATTTTCGGAATATATATGTTGAGTTACCTCGTAACTTTATCTTATACTTTATACTGGCACCATCTTCTTTAATGCATGGCATATGGTTTTCAAAGATATTATGAACTGTTGTATATTATCACTGTTCAGTTATATTCTTGTTGGTGGGCTATTGTTCACCCTTGCTTTATTATTTATATCACAACAACAGTTAGATCAGATGGCCGCACAAGGTGCACTTGGTGCGAGCAGGTGTCAGCCATCAGAGGATTAACCGCTGAGATCTTAGCTACCATTGCTGAAGAGTAAGCTATTGGTAGGCTAGTTGTTAGCATTTGAATATCAAATGTATTTATTATATGACATATACAAATGGATAGCAAAGAGTAAGTAATGTTTAAATTGTAATTCTTTGGGTTGTAAGAACTCAATTGTGTGATTAATAAAATTTGGTTACTCTGATTACATATCTGGGACTATAACGGGTGTGTTCTATATTGTTGTTTGGGTCACAAGGTTGTTATTCAAATTATGTTGATTTTATGGATGGAAATTGAGACCGTAACGACCAGATCACTGACCCCGGATCTGGGGGTGTTACACTATATCAAAATCGAATCGAAATTAATCGAAATGCTATATTTTACTTAAATATAATATATAATATATAATATATATTATTATGATAAATCTATACAAATTGATTTTAGTATTCATTACATAAATATTTACTTTATATTAGTATAAATAAATTATATAAGATATCACTATAAACTCTATTAAATTAATATTATATTAGTTTTTATCATAGTTTTTAAATATTTGTATAATATTTTGTAGAAATTGTTTGATATGCACTTGCTATAATCTTGTTTTATAGTGTGAACATAATGTATTTGTTAATTATAATCTCTGTTCTAAAAAAACGGCGATTAATCGGGATTAATCGCTGTTAGGTGCCTTTTCGAATCTGGATTAATCAGAATTAATTGGGATGAATCGGTATTAATCGGCGATTAATCACTGTTCTGTTCCTCTACCGATTAAATCCGATTTTCGCTTTTTACACCACTGATTATAGTATGAATTAAATATAAAGAAATTAATGAAATAAATTTAATTTTGTTCACAAATCTAAAAGTGATTATCCTTTAATTTTTAATGTAATGTAATTATTGAACTTTAATTTTATTGATTTTATCTATTATCAACAATAACTTTATACAAATAAAAGAAAAAAAAAAGAAATATTAAAAATTGAAACAAATATCGAAATTGAAAAAACGATACTTCCTCTGTCTCATCCATTTGTTTATGCTTTTTTGTCACTTTCGGGCACGCATTTTAAGATGGATTTTAAGGATAGTTCCATAACTTATTTTTAAAATTTTCTTTTTTTTGTATAAAAATAGGATTGTTCTATTTTTGTACAAAAAAAGAAACTTTCAAAAATAATTTATGGAACTATCCTTAAAATCCACCTTAAAATGCGTGTCAATACCCCATTTTGAAACGATAACAAATGGACGGGACGGAGGGAGTAATATACAATTTGGTAACCGTTTATAGCATTGGGTTCGGTAAAGATTAAAATTTACTCAAAGTTGGGGTCGTGTAAGAATCGATTTCTTAGTTAATATTTTGTTTAACACATCTCTCTCCTATGTCCCTCTCCACCGCTCAGTCTAGCCTCTTTTCTGCACCATTTCCGGCGGGGCTTCCACCGGTGTGTCCGATGAAAAGCCCCAAATTCGTTTCTGTATTTTATTTGTGTAATAACCCTAACTTCAGTAATGCTACAGTGGTCACATGAATAGTAAATTTCGAGGATTTAGAGAAATGGTACGTAGGTACCCTATAATGGAAACAGAAAATGAATAAACAGAAACCATATTAATATTATACACTGAAATTAAGTGACTCGAAATGACGATAGATTTCAGAAATTCCTGAATATGGATTTTGAGGATTTTGATTTCGAATAAGCTTCTATTGGATATTGAGGAGCATGGAAATATTATAAGAATGACAAATTGAGGGATTAGTGAATTTAGATTAAACCAAGGGATTATTAAGTTAAGAGAATACCAAAGGAAATTGGATTCGTAAATGATTTCGAAAACCACTGAGATAATGAGGTTTACTCGAAACGAACCACAATTAGACGAGTATGGAAACCAAGCAACCAAGATTAGTAATATAACAAGGATACATACCATATTATTTACCAATGTGATGGGCATTTTACTTAGAAAACTTAGAAAATAAGAGATTAGAAAATCCAAGTGGTATCACTTTCCATTAACTTGTTTTTAAGGGTAAATTAGTACTTTCACATGGCTTTTAACCACAAAATATCTTCCAAGGCTTCCATAACACTCTAGATTAACAAGTAAACACCAAGATAAGATCTAACCAACACAAAACAAATCTCATCTTCTTCATTTCATCAAAATTCGTAGGTCACTATTCATCAAGAAAAAAATCAATTTCAAAACCCTAGCTAGAATCAACTAAAAATCAAGGGAAAAATCATGGAGGTTACTTGAGGATATATAGAGACATCCACCAAGTTTCATAGCAATCAAGCATCATTTGGTAAGGTAATAAATTCATGAAAGTTGATGATGAATAGTAGTGAATAGTAATTTCAAGAAACTAACTTTGATTTTATGGTTCCTTTAGTTGATTCAAGCTAAGATAAAGTTGTTTAAGGATATATCAAGGATTGTTAAGTGTTGTCAAAGCTTCAAGAAGGTATAAACATGCTTGCCATTTTATATTTATGATGGATATGGTTGTGTTTAGTGATTAAGTGGTATAAAAGTTATGTTTATGATGTTATAAGTGTTTGTAAGTGGTTTGAGTTGATTTTGGAAGGAGTTTGGGAGTGTAACCATGACTGGTAATGAAGACCACATGGTGTAGGTGATGATTATTGTGTTTGATGATTGATTTGGAGGAGTTTGATTTTGGAAAGTATGAAATTACAGCAGTTATAATGTCCGATTTTCGTTAGAACGAAAACTGCCCTGTTTTGTGACCCCTGTATTCATACGGTACCTCACTGCCTAGGTTACCAATTGACCATGAAAGGATAGAGCTTAGTTCATAGATCGTTTTGATATAAGGTGCGTTAAAATCTGATGAACGGTTTAGGAGAAAAGTCAGTTTTAGTGAAAGACGTTCGATAACCGAGAAAACGTAATTGTATCAACTTTGAGGTTAAAGTTACCATACTTAGACATTTTTATAAGTCACGAAATTTTGGCATAGTATAGTAGGATGGTCAGAGGACCCTTGACAGTTGACCTTACATTAAAATTCAAAATCCATATTTTCTGAGAATTTTTACAGTTAAGTGTGGTCGTTAGGGAAAATGGTGAAAACCCCTGAAACTTCGATTGAGCTTATAAATGGTTAAGTTCTTGAACCTTTGGGATAATAATAATACGTTAAACATATGTTGAAGTGTAAAGGGTTTTGTTATACAAGAGGGTAGTGAGTAAGAGATGTGATATTCTAACGACGGTCCTTTTGTGTTTATAGAAACTCCGGAAGAGGGACCAGCCATACTATCAGGATACAGAAACCAAGGCAAGATCTTTTCTATCCCTACTTGGAAATTATTTATCTTCAAAGAAACTTGATTTCATGAAATATATATATGGGATGCTATTGTTACTATATTGTTAAGAAATGGTTTTCCTCGATTATTGATGTAAAAAGGGAAAGTATATGAGTATGATATGAATATGGATATGAGTATGAGTATGAGATGGATATGAATATACACAGGGATGATTATGCATGAAGTGAACATGCCTTATGATTAAGGGAATATGAAGGAATGGTGTCAGTTGTTATCTAAAGATATATAAAGGAATGGAATCAGTTATTATCCAGGGTTATATGATTTATAATATTATATTCTTTCTAAGTATTGTGATTTAACAAATATTATTGAATGGTATTTAATACTTTTCAGATAAATGGAATACTCTACGTATATAAAAGCATATTTGAATTCTTGAATATAAAGGAGATGTTTGAATCATAATCAAAGTATTATGTTATATACATATACTTTATAGAAATAATGTGCGAGAATGAAAGTGATATATGGGAATGGAAATGTGAAATGGTGTTGATAAATTGAATAATGATCTTATAAAAAGGGGAATTTACAACCGTAAGCGTAAGAGGCCGTGTGGAAGTTGCACAGTCCAGCACTTAATATTACAACAGTAAGCGTAAGAGGCCGTGTGGAAGTTGCACAGTCCAACACTTAATATTACAACAGTAAGCGTAAGAGGCCGTGTGGAAGTTGCACAGTCCAGCACTTAATATTACAACAGTAAGCGTAAGAGGCCGTGTGGAAGTTGCACAGTCCAGCACTTAATGTTTCATTTCGGCCCAAGAGTTGCCGAAGGAGGATGTAGTGGTAGACCTTCCTCCTGGGGGATGGTGGCAGACCTACCTCCGTCTACCGGTAGTAAAAAGGGACGGATACGGAGGGCGACTGATCATCGTGCCTCACGTATTCGGCAACAGTGAAAACCCCTACAATATTTGAATAAAGAATAAATGATAAAGTCAGATTGGTATACTGAGAAGGGAAAATGATATGAAAGATGGAATTATTGTTATAGATGAAGAGAAACTGATTTTATATTAATTTATAAAAATTATTACATAAGAAGGAAATGAGAAGATGATAGTAAGAGATTTAAGTAAATATTCATGTTATCCTGAAAAATTACACTGAAAGATTATATTGATTGTTATATATTTAAGAAGAGAAACTGATACTGTATTATTCTAGATTTCTTTCTTATAATAGTAAGTGGATGATGTATTATTAAATAAGAGTTTTATTCTTCCTTAAAGTTTATAATTGATTTCCGTTTACATATGTATATACATGTATACTTGGTTACATTTTTAAATTCTAGTTTATAATAATATCTTGCTGAGCTATTATAGCTCACTCTTGCTACTTATGTATATACAGCTAGGACCAATGCCAATACTCCGTACGACACCCCGCAAGAGGGTAGGGGGAAGACGACCTAATGAGCGAGTACTGGCGACCGTTCCCGAGGTAGATGACAAGCGCAAGGGGTTTAGTGATCTTATGTATATTAAGTGTGTAAGTGTGTGAGGTTGTAATAAATTTGGTTGTTGAAATGCTTCTTGTAGAAGCATCACTCAACAATGTACTTAAGTATGATTCTGGGTTTGTAATAACTGTTTAACTCTAAACTTTTATTATGGTGAATGTTGTTCTCTGAGCATATGACTGGTGTGTGTGTGTGTATTACTGAGGGGTCAATTGCATAAGTATTAATTATAAAAAAAAAAACCCAAGAGATATTGATTTTGAATGGAAGTTGGTCCGTGATGGCCCAGATTCATGACCCCGGATTTGGGGCTGTCACAGTTTAGTATCAGAGATTAGAGTCATATTGCTCAGGAACAAGAGTGATAGTAATATACGCATATAGATATATAGGTAAGGATATAAAATATGAACTCGCATCGAGTTCAAGGGGGGTTTATCGAACGAAGCGTTTATTCTAAGTAGTGATTATAATTTTATAGATTATTGCTAATAAAGGTTATTATGCCAAAAGTGTTAAGTTTATGTAGCACACGAGATCGATATGAGAAAGGGAATACTTGATGTATCGGGAGGTGTACGTTAAATAACCTCGTGTGTAATTCCAGGGTGACCTATCATCTCTTATTCAAAAGGGGCCGGTATCTTTTCAAAACTTTCCGGTACCTTTGGAATGTGTTTCAAAATTGTATTTTATCTATTTTAGTCAAAATATTTTCCTAAGATTATTTTTGGAAGAGGTTATTTATCATCGTGACTAAATATTTCTTTATACTTTTTATTCCAACTAAGAGGAACAATCCTATATGTATACACAAGGACGATCTGTCTGTGTGATTGAAAGTCGGAGGGGACGCCCTCACTTGTGTTACGTACAGGTTCTTCCATCATATTGATTTCCCAAAATATTCTTTTGTTTCGAATAAGAGCTATTTAAAACTCTTAATCTTATAAATTGTTGTGGGACACTTGCTTGTTTCTGGGTCCGTTTCAAATCAAAGTTTCTTAAATTCTATAAATTGTTTCGAGTATAGAAGATTTCAGTAATGGATGGGATAATGGAAGCAAGGTTTAGAGTATACGTGACTATACGAGGAAACTCGAGATTTCAAGGGAAATTTCAATAAGAGATAATTAGAGCTAGAAGCGTTTCGATATAAAAGAGGAAGGACTTTAGTGAGAAGAAATGGGTATATTTGAGGATTATTGAGATAAAAGAATATGAGGAATTTTAAGGTATAATTGAGATTTACTATTGAGAGTAAGGTGTATTTTGAGGGAAAAGTCAGAATAAGGATAAACAAAGGAAGTGAGATAATTAATGAAGTTTGTGTATTCTGTCTAAATTCTATCGTATTTTGATATTAAATGTTGAGATTCAAGAATATTGATGTATATAAGGTGATTGACTTAAATGAAAAGGTTATTGTGCTAAAGGTGATACACTTATTTGCTAAAGTTGAATTGAGAAATAAATGAGTTAACTAGTGATATAATTGTGTATATAAGAATGTGTATATAGAAATGATGTATATTATACCCTAAATTTTGGATGATTAACGAAGAATATTGTAATATACAGAATCATGCCGCCTAAGCATAATAATAGAATGAATGCAAGGGAAAATGAGAGAGAGGAAGCAAGTCATAATAGGCAGGGTGAAAACGATCATAATGAACAAGATCATGAGGAAGAAGAAGATGAATCAACTGGTCAACAGGGAAATCAGGGTGGTGACCCTTTTAATCAATTTATGGAACTATTGAGGCAGAATTTAGCTAATCCACAGAATCCACCACAACCACCTGTTCTTCCCAACCAAGCAGCTAACTCTTTTCGTGCTTTTAAGTCATTAAAACCCCCAGAATTTGAGGGAACCACTAACCCAGTAGCAGCCAGGGCATGGCTGAAAGAAATAGAGAAAGCTTTTGAGATATTGAGGATCGAAGAGGATCAGAAAACGACCTTTGCAGCCTATCTCTTAAAGGGAGAGGCAAATTATTGGTGGGAAACTAAGAAGAATCTAGAGGGAGCGGGAGTGATAACTTGGGAACGTTTCACTAGGGTATTTTTAGAGAAGTACTCCCCTAGGTATTTGGAAAACCAAATGGAGATGAAATTTTTGGAGCTAAAGCAGGAAAATCTAACAGTGGCTGAGTATGAAACAAAATTTACCGAACTGTCTAGGTTTGTTCCAGAATTCGTGCGTACTGAAGAGCAAAGAGCAAAAAGGTTCCAACAAGGGTTGAAACCATGGCTACGAACGAGAGTGGCACCATTTGAGTTGACCGAGTATGCTGCGGTGGTTCAGAAGGCATCTATTATTGAGGCCGAGAGTGAACAAACCCAATTAGGTCGAGAGAACAAGAAAAGAAAATTTGAGGGTCCAAAAGGAGGTTCAAGTGAGGGAAGCTACTTTAACAAATTTGGTAAAGGACAAAAACCCCAGTTTGGAAAGTCAGGGAATAATAAGACTACAAGTGAGACGGTGAATCAGGGTGGTAGATCCACAGGAACCTTTCAGTCTAATAAATCGCGACCACCATTGCCAGATTGTAACACGTGTGGTAAGAAGCATTCAGGAGTGTGTAGAGTGTTAGGAATAACTTGCTTTAAGTGTGGACAAAAGGGGCATTTTCTAGACAAGTGTCCATTAGTCGATAAGAGTGACATGAAGTGTTACCAGTGTGGAAAATTAGGACACTTTGCCAGAGATTGCCGTTTCGGTGAGTCGTCCGCACCAGGACAAAGTATGACTGCTTCAAATAGACCTACTGCCAGGGTGTACAATATGACTTTAGGAGAGGCATTGAGAAAGCCGGATACAGATACAGGTGAACATTTTTCTAGTATTTAAATTTTTAGTGTAAATGTTTGGTTATAAATGGTTAAGTTCTTGAACCTTTGGGATAATAATAATACGTTAAACATATGTTGAAGTGTAAAGGGTTTTGTTATACAAGAGGGTAGTGAGTAAGAGATGTGATATTCTAACGACGGTCCTTTTGTGTTTATAGAAACTCCGGAAGAGGGACCAGCCATACTATCAGGATACAGAAACCAAGGCAAGATCTTTTCTATCCCTACTTGGAAATTATTTATCTTCAAAGAAACTTGATTTCATGAAATATATATATGGGATGATATTGTTACTATATTGTTAAGAAATGGTTTTCCTCGATTATTGATGTAAAAAGGGAAAGTATATGAGTATGATATGAATATGGATATGAGTATGAGTATGAGATGGATATGAATATACACAGGGATGATTATGCATGAAGTGAACATGCCTTATGATTAAGGGAATATGAAGGAATGGTGTCAGTTGTTATCTAAAGATATATAAAGGAATGGAATCAGTTATTATCCAGGGTTATATGATTTATAATATTATATTCTTTCTAAGTATTGTGATTTAACAAATATTATTGAATGGTATTTAATACTTTTCAGATAAATGGAATACTCTACGTATATAAAAGCATATTTGAATTCTTGAATATAAAGGAGATGTTTGAATCATAATCAAAGTATTATGTTATATACATATACTTTATAGAAATAATGTGCGAGAATGAAAGTGATATATGGGAATGGAAATGTGAAATGGTGTTGATAAATTGAATAATGATCTTATAAAAAGGGGAATTTACAACCGTAAGCGTAAGAGGCCGTGTGGAAGTTGCACAGTCCAGCACTTAATATTACAACAGTAAGCGTAAGAGGCCGTGTGGAAGTTGCACAGTCCAGCACTTAATATTACAACAGTAAGCGTAAGAGGCCGTGTGGAAGTTGCACAGTCCAGCACTTAATATTACAACAGTAAGCGTAAGAGGCCGTGTGGAAGTTGCACAGTCCAGCACTTAATGTTTCATTTCGGCCCAAGAGTTGCCGAAGGAGGATGTAGTGGTAGACCTTCCTCCTGGGGGATGGTGGCAGACCTACCTCCGTCTACCGGTAGTAAAAAGGGACGGATACGGAGGGCGACTGATCATCGTGCCTCACGTATTCGGCAACAGTGAAAACCCCTACAATATTTGAATAAAGAATAAATGATAAAGTCAGATTGGTATAATGAGAAGGGAAAATGATATGAAAGATGGAATTATTGTTATAGATGAAGAGAAACTGATTTTATATTAATTTATAAAAATTGTTACATAAGAAGGAAATGAGAAGATGATAGTAAAAGATTTAAGTAAATATTCATGTTATCCTGAAAAATTACACTGAAAGATTATATTGATTGTTATATATTTAAGAAGAGAAACTGATACTGTATTATTCTAGATTTCTTTCTTATAATAGTAAGTGGATGATGTATTATTAAATAAGAGTTTTATTCTTCCTTAAAGTTTATAATTGATTTCCGTTTACATATGTATATACATGTATACTTGGTTACATTTTTAAATTCTAGTTTATAATAATATCTTGCTGAGCTATTATAGCTCACTCTTGCTACTTATGTATATACAGCTAGGACCAATGCCAATACTCCGTACGACACCCCGCAAGAGGGTAGGGGGAAGACGACCTATTGAGCGAGTACTGGCGACCGTTCCCGAGGTAGATGACAAGCGCAAGGGGTTTAGTGATCTTATGTATATTAAGTGTGTAAGTGTGTGAGGTTGTAATAAATTTGGTTGTTGAAATGCTTCTTGTAGAAGCATCACTCAACAATGTACTTAAGTATGATTCTGGGTTTGTAATAACTGTTTAACTCTAAACTTTTATTATGGTGAATGTTGTTCTCTGAGCATATGACTGGTGTGTGTGTGTGTGTGTATTACTGAGGGGTCAATTGCATAAGTATTAATTATAAAAAAAAAAAACCCAAGAGATATTGATTTTGAATGGAAGTTGGTCCGTGATGGCCCAGATTCATGACCCCGGATTTGGGGCTGTCACAATTTGCGTTGTCTTGTTTCAATAATCTCCCCTTGTGGGGTATGAATTTCTATCAGTTTGTTTCGCTTTGGATTGTTTTTCTAGATCTACATCATCGGAGCTTCCGGTTTTTCCTCCTCTTCGATTCAAGTTGCACTTGGTGGATTCGAGAGTTAACCGTCTTTCTTGTGATTTCGGATGACAGATCTAAGTTTTCTTGAATTTTCTTTTGTAATTTCAATTTGTTTTTATTTTGGCTTGTATTTTGCAGATTGGCTTCTCTCCCTGGTGAGAGTTTAGATGTTCTCTCCTTTGTTTGTGAAAGTATGATTTCGGATCTAATGGAACAAGTTTTTAGGATGTTGCATTTATGGTCGAATATTCAAGCAGCATTAGCCCCAGGTGGAGGTCCAACCGCAACGAGTACATATAAATCTCTATACGAGAGGGGCAATATCATCTTCAACAAATTGTCTGATTATGGTTTAATCAGTATTTGTTTATGTTTTTCGTTGTTCGACTATTTTTGTAGATGTCGCATGACTTATCATTAATGAATGAAATTTTACTCAAAAAAAAAAAAATTTACTCAAAGTTAGGTACATGTGCATGGTAGCGGTATCTATATATATTATAATGCCTGGAGATCGTAAAGTTACCAGAAACGTTCAAGATATTTTTCTTGAATTTTCGTTATTTTGAATTTTTTATTAAAATTATTTTCTTACATTGAATAGCTCTTAATGACATATTAATTAGTCATTAATTATACCTAATAAATACATACTAAATTTAATTTCTTTTACTTATATAAAAAATTGTAAAACTTTGTTTGAGCATTATAATTATTATTTTATTATTAAATATTAATTATATATAATTAAGTTTATTTTAGGCAAAATGACGACTAAAAATTGCTTAGATTGCGTCCTTTTTTATTCCTATCGAATACTACTCCAATTTCTTTTTGGACAATTGTAGTACATAAGATCCTTAACTTCTCAGACAATCTTTATTATTAGTGATTATATAGAAATCGTAATAAATTATAGAAGTATAAAAATTTTCACTTAACACCTCTAATAAAAATAATACAAATAGTTTTTTTTATTTTTACACACGAATAAATTACACATGGGTTATGATCAAATTGATTAAATTGAAAAAAATTAAAAAAAAAATATGCACCAGTTGTTCATTATATTGTGTCGAAATAAATTAATATTCAATTTAAATAAATTCTTACACTACTATTGAATATTTTCTTAAATTTTCGTTATTTTGAATTTTTTATTAAAATTATTTTCTTACATTAAATAGCTCTTAATGACATATTAATTAATCATTAATTATACCTAATAAATACATACTAAATTTAATTTCTTTTATTTATATAAAAAATTGTAAAACTTTGTTTGAGCATTATAATTATTATTTTATTATTAAATATTAATTACATATATAATTAAGTTTATTTTAGGCAAAATGACGACTAAAAATTGCTTAGATTGCGTCCTTTTTTATTCCTATCGAATACTACTCCAATTTCTTTTTGGACAATTGTAGTACATAAGATCCTTAACTTCTCAGGCAATCTTTAATATTAGTGATTATATAGAAATCGTAATAAATTATAGAAGTATAAAAATTTTCACTTAACACCTCTAATAAAAATTATACAAATATTTTTTTTTTATTTTTACACATGAATAAATTACACATGGGTTATGATCAAATTGATTAAATTGAAAAAAAATTAAAAAATGAATAAATTATGCACCCGTTGTTCATTATATTGTGTCGAAATAAATTAATATTCAATTTGAATAAATTCTTACACTACTATTGAACATGTACGTTATGAGAGGGGCGTCGGTTTTAAAAAGTGTTATTATATAAAATATTTATAAATTTTGATCGTAAATACTACATTTATATTATAATTACTACTTTTTATGTTGATATTTTTGAGATTATGAAAATTTTAGATATATAAAGAGAGTATTTTCAAACTTATAATTCATGTAAATTTTTTTGAATCAATTTTTTTAAAAAATTCTTAAGAGACCAATCAATTTTCAAAAATAAAAAATTATCTATTTTCAATATTTTTAAATGAAAATTTATGAACCGCGCAAAGCACGAACAAATTATCTAGTTTAAATAATTGCTAATGGCGATTAGCCATGTATAAAAATACGGGTAATATACATAGACATAACATGCTACCAATGCAATGATATCATTGCTAAATGGCCTACCAGCACCAATCGTTCGTTTTGACTTAATTAAGTGGCAATTTAATAATTTGATAGAGCTAGCTAGCTTATGTGGTGTGCCAAAGATTTGAACCCTAACAGCCTACAATTTACAATTAATAAATGATTTTTATAATATTTGAAGCCTAATTGCCTACAATTTATAATTAATAAAAGATTTTTATAATGTGTACATTCTAAAACTTATTTTTTAATGAATTAAATAATTTTAATTAAATAAAATTTTTTTGCATACAAAAATTCATTAATATGAATGCAATTAAAATTAATCAAAATATACCAATTCTTACTTTGTGCCATGATTAGGGTCGCACAACATTTCGGTCTGGACCGGTAAATTAGATTGTATCGGGTCCATCGGTCCACAACCCGGACTGGATTGTGTATAGTCGGTCCGGTCCCCGATCTGCAAAACAAAAAAAATTCGGTCTTCGGTCCGGTCCGGTCCGATCCGATCCGGTCACACGGGATTTTATGTATATAGCTATTTTTATATTATTTTACTTCTTAAAATATCTAATATAGAGATTGAATATTTAAATACATCATAATTTGACAAGCCTAATTAATAGAAAATAAATTGATGAAATAGTAACGATCAACATTACAATCTAAATGATTAAATGTCATACCATATATGATCACTCACATGTTCAGAAATTACGGTTAGTTCACAAAAAACAAAAATTATGGTATGGACTTCATTTTTAAACTTATATTAACTTGCAAAGTAATTTATTTATTTTATATATTTAAACTTTTAAAAAAATAAATATTAAATTATAAAAAATTATTTTTTATATAGAAATTAACTAACCGGTCCATACCGGTCCGATTCCGATCCGATTCAAATTTTTTCGTTCCAGTTCGATCCCACGACTGATTATAACAGCCGATTCTCGAGGAAAGAAATTGGAAAAATCCAATCATCGATCCGATCGAGATGAATCGGTCGGATTTTGAACCTTTATGTAGTCCAAGTCATGATATTGAATAAACCCTTAATAAAATACTCCCTCCGTATCTTTTTTTCTTTTCCTATTTTAACTTTTTACATTGTTCATTGTAAGCGATTGACTACTAATTTATGCATAATTTATAAGACAAAATATAGTCGTGAGTGATCTTGTTGGATTCGTATTTGTGAGTACTTTAATACATTGAAGTTTTTATATTTAGTACTATAACGAAATTAAAAATATTAACGATCAAAAATGTGTATTGGTAAACGTGATAATAATTAACAGGAAAAGAAATAAAGGCCGAGGGAGTACAATCCGAGCCATCGACCACTAGTGTCTCTCCTAAGTAAGTTAGTTAAGTAATAACGTCCCGAAGGTCAAATATGGGGCAACAGTGTACCAGTGTACCAGAAAAAACCCTTAAAGTTCACCCACCCACTTACAGTAGAAGACAACTGTACAAATGGGTTTGGCCATCAATCAATGTACATGTACCACCAACAAGCAGGGCCACATTCAAATATCTATGTAAAAGAAAATGTCGAAAAAGTTTTAGAAAAATATAGTTATATTTTTTATATAGATCAAAAATAAGTGCTAAAGACATAATTAATCATGCATTAATTAAATCAAGTCTGGTCTAAATACAAAGCCTATATATGAGGCTCAAAACTCTAATTAAATATTAATTTTGTAATTAATATTTAAGGTTAATTAACAGTTTGGAAATAAGAATTAAATAAGGATATAACTTCTATAAGAAGTAGCCTCCAAGGCACCTAATCGTACAAGAAAATAGACTCCTACAAGATAGGATCTAGAATCTTCTTCAAGGAGGTGACTTTTCCACCAAATCTCTGAACCCTCCTCTAAATCTAATGATTCCAACACCTATATAAAGAGTCTGACCCCTCATTCTCAGAACTACGTTGACTTGATTCTCTAGAAATATGGAGATTGTTGGGATTTATGGATGATAGCATAGAGACAACTTAACTATATTTCCATGTACTTAGTTTTTACTAAGTTGAACATACTGTCACAGCCAGAGTATGTCTTTGTAATCGAATAATTGCTGTCATGAAATAATTGTATGATTTGGGAGAAGTTCATACATTTGTTCAAGCCTCAAGGAATACATCCAAAAGATAGCAAGAATAAAAGTTACTGTCATGTTCTTTGACAGTAAGGTTACAAGAAGACAAATGTTGCAAAGTCACGACAAAGTTACATCTGACAGCAACATTGGCTGAAGCATGGGACAGTAACATTCTCACACTTGACAGCAAGTCTGGAGTTCCGACAACAACATTGGCGGGAGCTCGTACTGTCAACTACTGAATATTCCTTTGACAGCATACTTGGCGGTTAAGGTTACTGTCACATTGAATTATTTGATTTGAGTATTTTTCTCAATCAAAGCCCGTGACAGGTTACATGTTCAAGAAACAGATTTGCTGCAAACTCTATCGTTTGTAGCAGACCTGCAAAGACTACGACAGAAGCTTAAGAGATTCACAAGACAAGGCTGGTCAATTCGAGGTGTATGTAATATCCACATCTACTAGAATTGTATTAGCTAGAAATAGAAAGAATCTAGGTTGCTTTACGTGTAAGGTTTATCCTGTCTGTATAGCAATTTAGGAAAGTCACATGGGTGTGCAAATTGTAATGAGCTGCCACTTGAAAACGACAACAGCTCAACACCCCATGCGATAGAGACAACAGGGTATCTTAGTCTACTTAGATACACATCTCAGATTCTTTTCTATGCACATTTACGCACACGAAGCAATCTTGTAATCTCAAGAGACAACGAAGCTGGAGAACATTTTTCTCTCGGTTGTAGCAACACTTCACATAAGATAAATTAAACATTTATTTTGTGAGAAATCTTGTTTCACTTATTGCTTGCATACATCTACTGATAACTTGTAATCTTTATTATCATTGTTGTTTTAAAGATTAAATTTTATCAGTATTGCATTCAACCCCCCCTTCTGCAATACTCCAGGACCAACAACTGGTATCAGAGCGACCAGATTGATATACAAATCTGAAGATCATGACGAGTGTTCAGAAGTCAAGTGGAATCAAGATTCCAGTCTTTTATAAAGAGAACTACAATTTATGGAAAAGAAAGATTTTGTTATTTATCAAAGCTGCCCATCCACTGTACTTGGTAATCCTTGAGAACGGCCCCTTCATACCTCAGAAGGAAGTAGCTGTTGCTAAGAAGCCTTCAGAGTACACAGAGACCGAAAAAGAGAAACTAGTTTTGGACGACTACTTACAACTTATCTTACTCGATTCTCTCACATTAGACAAAGCCATGTGTGGTAATGTCATGGGATGTACATCTGCAAAAGAGATGTGGAGTAAGATAGAGCTACTGTGTGAAGGAAATGAAGAGGTTCGTGAAAATCAAAGGCAAATTCTTGTGTCACAATATGAAGCCTTTATGGCTAAACCAGGCGAAGAACTTACACACATGTTTGAGAGGTTCAGTAAGCTAATTGATGAGTTACAAATTCATGGAAAGTTCTATGATAGAAAGGAGATTAACATCAAATTTCTGCTCACTCTCCCTGAGCATCTTGAGCACAAGGTCACAACCATAAGTGAGGGAAGAAACTTGAATGATGTCTCTCTTGAAACTCTCTATGGTGTGCTCAAATCACATGAACTCAAACTTTTTCAAAAGAGAGCTATTCAAACTGGAACAAAAGGAAAGTTAGCAAACATGTTAGGAGCCCTTGTAGCTCATGAACCACAAGTAGATTGTCCAAGTGAACCATCACAAAGTTCACAACCAACACAGATGCCTTCTTTGAAGATAGAAGAGGTGTTGGATGACGAGGAAAAGGTGGTTCTGCAGCTGAAAGATGTTGAAGATGAAGACTTCTACATAGTAGAAGAGATTGAAAGCATGGATAATCCAACCATGGCTTATATGGCTAAGAGATTCAAGAATATCAAGTTCAGAAGGGACAAGTCATACAAGCCACATGGTCAATCATCTAAGTTCAACAAGAGAAGTTTTTCAAAGGCCACTGGTGGAGCCACAAGAGGAGGATACATGATCGGGATGGTGGATAGGTCGAAGTTCAGATGTTACAACTGCAACGAGCTGGGTCATTTTGCTACTGAGTGTAGAAGACCAAGACAGAATCAGGGAAAATGATCTGGAAATCAGTTCAAGAGGAATCAAGGAAGAGCCTATGTGGCTAAAGGAAAATGCTGGGATGATTCTGAAGATGAAGAAGAAGAGGAGTTTGTGAACTTAGCCCTCATGGATAAATCTGATGAAGAAGCTTCAAGTTCATCTAAAACTGAGTATAAGCATACCATTGAAGATTTAAGTGCTGAGATGTTTAACATTCATGTTAGTTTATCTGCTGCTCACGAAGAAATTGCTAAGTTAACTAAACAGAATGAAACTCTCAAATCTGAAAATGAAATGTTGTTGCAAAGAACCAGTCCCCTAGATTCATTAGCTCAAGAGAATGCTAGATTGAAAAATGATATTGTTTGTGCTAAGGAAATAGAAGAATTTCTCAGGAATCAAATTGCAGAAAATGAGTTTAAACTCAAAGCTTTTAGAAACTCTTCTAAGTTAGTCCAGGAATATCATGATAATCACACTGAGAATCAGAAGGTAGGAATAGGTTTCGAGTATGGTAGAAGGCATGGAAAGACAATTGCTCTTGATG
Organism: Kitagawia praeruptora; assembly: GCA_037693485.1. Taxonomy (NCBI): domain Eukaryota; kingdom Viridiplantae; phylum Streptophyta; class Magnoliopsida; order Apiales; family Apiaceae; genus Kitagawia; species Kitagawia praeruptora. Next base: position 134,256,234 of record CM075351.1, on the reverse strand, counting down.
ATAGTGATGCTGTCAAACCTCATATTCTCAAAATAGTTTACAAACCGATTTTCAAAAATCTTCAAGCTGATTTTGATGAAACCTCCTTGTTCATCAAACAAGAGCTACTTGATGAAGATGAGTGCATTGACAGCACACTGAGCAAAGAAAAAGATACTGTCAAGTCTCCCGTGACAGAAACTCTACCAAGCAATCAGACAGAATGTTCTAAAGTAGCTGACAACAAGGATGAGATAGAAACTTCAAAAGATACTGTCAAGAGAGAACCCAAGATAGCGACTTTCAAACCTGCTATCATTAAAGAGGCAAAGAAAGGTACTGTCAAAGGTAGCTCGACAGCAACTTCAGAACATACTGTGAAGGTAAATGTCTACAAGCCTAAGAATAGGAATGGCAAGTTAGGGATTGACAAGAAGAATGGATATAGTTATGTTAAGGATGCCCCTAGGAAGCTTTGCAATAATTGTGGATCATCTCAACATTTAACATTTGTTTGTAAGAAACCCAAACATGATAAGGTTAATGCGTCCAATGTTAGTGGTAACTTACATAGAACCCCCATTATGCAAAGAAATATTGATGTCTGTAATAACATTGACTGTATGCCATGCAAAATTGTTGTTATGGGTACTTGTTTCAATTTGCCTATTCTGTCTACTGAAAGATGCTCCTATTTAGAAACTGCCGAGACTTCTTTGCCTGCCTATGTTGGTAAAAAGGCTGCTTCCACTAAGAGAAAGACCAAGTCTAACTCTAGAAAGAAGTGGACAGCAAAAGAAGTCAGACAGGAGGATTCTAGTGTTGATTTAAATGTGAAGCAGAATGATATGAACAATGATGTTGTAACTGCAGGACCCAACAGATTTTGGGTACAAGATGCAAATTAAAATCATCTATTTTGCAGGGCAAGAAGTAGAAGCAAGTCATGTGGATCATCGACAGTGGATGCTCCAGGCACATGACTGGTGATATAGCCCTGCTATCACATTTTGTGGAGAAAGACGACCCAATCATAACTTTTAGAGACAACAGCAAAGGTTACACTGTGGGATATGGATGTTTGGAAATTGGAAATGTTGTCATTGAAGATATTACTCTTATTGATGGATTGAAGCACAACCTACTCATTGTCAGCCAGTTCAGTGACAGGGGATTTAAGGTTGATTTTGATATAATGGTTTGTAATATCTATCACAAGAAGGACGGAAGCCTCTCTTTGAAAGGAGTCAGGAAAGGAAGCTTGTTTGTTGCAGACTTAAATTCTGTCAAGAAAGACAAGGCTTACTGTTTTTACAGTAAAGCATCAGTTGGTGAAAGCATGCTTTGGCAAAAGAAGCTCTCACATCTCAATTTCAAGAACATGAATATTCTGATGAAGAAGGATTTGGTGAGAGGACTACCTTAACAGGAATTTTGTCAAGAAGGACTATGTGAAGATTGTCAAATGGGTAAATTGAAAAGATCTGTGCACAAGTCAAAGCAAGTGAATACCAACACTGAGCCATTCAAATTAATTCATATGGATTTGTTTGGTCCAATAAATCAAAAATAAGTGCTAAAGACATAATTAATCATGCATTAATTAAATCAAGTCTGGTCTAAATACAAAGCCTATATATGAGGCTCAAAACTCTAATTAAATATTAATTTTGTAATTAATATTTAAGGTTAATTAACAGTTTGGAAATAAGAATTAAATAAGGATATAACTTCTATAAGAAGTAGCCTCCAAGGCACCTAATCGTACAAGAAAATAGACTCCTACAAGATAGGATCTAGAATCTTCTTCAAGGAGGTGACTTTTCCACCAAATCTCTGAACCCTCCTCTAAATCTAATGATTCCAACACCTATATAAAGGGTCTGACCCCTCATTCTCAGAACTACGTTGACTTGATTCTCTAGAAATATGGAGATTGTTGGGATTTATGGATGATAGCATAGAGACAACTTAACTATATTTCCATGTACTTAGTTTTTACTAAGTTGAACATACTGTCACAGCCAGAGTATGTCTTTATAATCGAATAATTGCTGTCATGAAATAATTGTATGATTTGGGAGAAGTTCATACATTTGTTCAAGCCTCAAGGAATACATCCAAAAGATAGCAAGAATAAAAGTTACTGTCATGTTCTTTGACAGTAAGGTTACAAGAAGACAAATGTTGCAAAGTCACGACAAAGTTACATCTGACAGCAACATTGGCTGAAGCATGGGACAGTAACATTCTCACACTTGACAGCAAGTCTGGAGTTCCGACAGCAACATTAGCGGGAGCTCGTACTGTCAACTACTGAATATTCCTTTGACAGCAGACTTGGCGGTTAAGGTTACTGTCACATTGAATTATTTGATTTGAGTATTTTTCCCAATCAAAGCCCGTGACAGGTTACATGTTCAAGAAACAGATTTGCTGCAAACTCTATCGTTTGTAGCAGACCTGCAAAGACTACGACAGAAGCTTAAGAGATTCACAAGACAAGGCTGGTCAATTCGAGGTGTATGTAATATCCACATCTACTAGAATTGTATTAGCTAGAAATAGAAAGAATCTAGGTTGCTTTACGTGTAAGGTTTATCCTGTCTGTATAGCAATTTAGGAAAGTCACATGGGTGTGCAAATTGTAATGAGCTGCCACTTGAAAACGACAACAGCTCAACACCCCATGCGATAGAGACAACAGGGTATCTTAGTCTACTTAGATACACATCTCAGATTCTTTTCTATGCACATTTACGCACACGAAGCAATCTTGTAATCTCAAGAGACAACGAAGCTGGAGAACATTTTTCTCTCGGTTGTAGCAACACTTCACATAAGATAAATTAAACATTTATTTTGTGAGAAATCTTGTTTCACTTATTGCTTGCATACATCTACTGATAACTTGTAATCTTTATTATCATTGTTGTTTTAAAGATTAAATTTTATCAGTATTGCATTCAACCCCCCCTTCTGCAATACTCCAGGACCAACAACTGGTATCAGAGCGACCAGATTGATATACAAATCTGAAGATCATGACGAGTGTTCAGAAGTCAAGTGGAATCAAGATTCCAGTCTTTTATAAAGAGAACTACAATTTATGGAAAAGAAAGATTTTGTTATTTATCAAAGCTGCCCATCCACTGTACTTGGTAATCCTTGAGAACGGCCCCTTCATACCTCAGAAGGAAGTAGCTGTTGCTAAGAAGCCTTCAGAGTACACAGAGACCGAAAAAGAGAAACTAGTTTTGGACGACTACTTACAACTTATCTTACTCGATTCTCTCACATTAGACAAAGCCATGTGTGGTAATGTCATGGGATGTACATCTGCAAAAGAGATGTGGAGTAAGATAGAGCTACTGTGTGAAGGAAATGAAGAGGTTCGTGAAAATCAAAGGCAAATTCTTGTGTCACAATATGAAGCCTTTATGGCTAAACCAGGCGAAGAACTTACACACATGTTTGAGAGGTTCAGTAAGCTAATTGATGAGTTACAAATTCATGGAAAGTTCTATGATAGAAAGGAGATTAACATCAAATTTCTGCTCACTCTCCCTGAGCATCTTGAGCACAAGGTCACAACCATAAGTGAGGGAAGAAACTTGAATGATGTCTCTCTTGAAACTCTCTATGGTGTGCTCAAATCACATGAACTCAAACTTTTTCAAAAGAGAGCTATTCAAACTGGAACAAAAGGAAAGTTAGCAAACATGTTAGGAGCCCTTGTAGCTCATGAACCACAAGTAGATTGTCCAAGTGAACCATCACAAAGTTCACAACCAACACAGATGCCTTCTTTGAAGATAGAAGAGGTGTTGGATGACGAGGAAAAGGTGGTTCTGCAGCTGAAAGATGTTGAAGATGAAGACTTCTACATAGTAGAAGAGATTGAAAGCATGGATAATCCAACCATGGCTTATATGGCTAAGAGATTCAAGAATATCAAGTTCAGAAGGGACAAGTCATACAAGCCACATGGTCAATCATCTAAGTTCAACAAGAGAAGTTTTTCAAAGGCCACTGGTGGAGCCACAAGAGGAGGATACATGACCGGGATGGTGGATAGGTCGAAGTTCAGATGTTACAACTGCAACGAGCTGGGTCATTTTGCTACTGAGTGTAGAAGACCAAGACAGAATCAGGGAAAATGATCTGGAAATCAGTTCAAGAGGAATCAAGGAAGAGCCTATGTGGCTAAAGGAAAATGCTGGGATGATTCTGAAGATGAAGAAGAAGAGGAGTTTGTGAACTTAGCCCTCATGGATAAATCTGATGAAGAAGCTTCAAGTTCATCTAAAACTGAGTATAAGCATACCATTGAAGATTTAAGTGCTGAGATGTTTAACATTCATGTTAGTTTATCTGCTGCTCACGAAGAAATTGCTAAGTTAACTAAACAGAATGAAACTCTCAAATCTAAGTTAGCACAAACAATATCACAAAGAACGAGTCCCCTAGATTCATTAGCTCAAGAGAATGCTAGATTGAAAAATGATATTGTTTGTGCTAAGGAAATAGAAGAATTTCTCAGGAATCAAATTGCAGAAAATGAGTTTAAACTCAAAGCTTTTAGAAACTCTTCTAAGTTAGTCCAGGAATATCATGATAATCACACTGAGAATCAGAAGGTAGGAATAGGTTTCGAGTACGGTAGAAGGCATGGAAAGACAATTGCTCTTGATGATAGTGATGCTGTCAAACCTCATATTCTCAAAATAGTTTACAAACCGATTTTCAAAAATCTTCAAGCTGATTTTGATGAAACCTCCTTGTTCATCAAACAAGAGCTACTTGATGAAGATGAGTGCATTGACAGCACACTGAGCAAAGAAAAAGATACTGTCAAGTCTCCCGTGACAGAAACTCTACCAAGCAATCAGACAGAATGTTCTAAAGTAGCTGACAACAAGGATGAGATAGAAACTTCAAAAGATATTGTCAAGAGAGAACCCAAGATAGCAACTTTCAAACCTGCTATCATTAAAGAGGCAAAGAAAGGTACTGTCAAAGGTAGCTCGACAGCAACTTCAGAACATACTGTGAAGGTAAATGTCTACAAGCCTAAGAATAGGAATGACAAGTTAAGGATTGACAAGAAGAATGGATATAGTTATGTTAAGGATGCCCCTAGGAAGCTTTGCAATAATTGTGGAGCATCTCAACATTTAACATTTGTTTGTAAGAAACCCAAACATGATAAGGTTAATGCGTCCAATGTTAGTGGTAACTTACATAGAACCCCCATTATGCAAAGAAATATTGATGTCTGTAATAACATTGACTGTATGCCATGCAAAATTGTTGTTATGGGTACTTGTTTCAATTTGCCTATTCTGTCTACTGAAAGATGCTCATATTTAGAAACGAGACTTCTTTGACTGCCTATGTTGGTAAAAAGGCTACTTCCACTAAGAGAAAGACCAAGTCTAACTCTAGAAAGAAGTGGACAGCAAAAGAAGTCAGACAGGAGGATTCTAGTGTTGATTTAAATGTGAAGTAGAATGATATGAACAATGATGTTGTAACTGCAGGACCCAACAGATTTTGGGTACAAGATGCAAATTAAAATCATCTATTTTGCAGGGCAAGAAGTAGAAGCAAGTCATGTGGATCATCGATAGTGGATGCTCCAGGCAGATGACTGGTGATATAGCCCTGCTATCACATTTTGTGGAGAAAGACGGCCCAATCATAACTTTTAGAGACAACAGCAAAGGTTACACTGTGGGATATGGATGTTTGGAAATTGGAAATGTTGTCATTGAAGATATTACTCTTATTGATGGATTGAAGCACAACCTACTCATTGTCAGCCAGTTCAGTGACAGGGGATTTAAGGTTGATTTTGATATGATGGTTTGTAATATCTATCACAAGAAGGACGGAAGCCTCTCTTTGAAAGGAGTCAGGAAAGGAAGCTTGTTTGTTGCAGACTTAAATTCTGTCAAGAAAAACAAGGCTTACTGTTTTTACAGTAAAGCATCAGTTGGTGAAAGCATGCTTTGGCAAAAGAAGCTCTCACATCTCAATTTCAAGAACATGAATATTCTGATGAAGAAGGATTTGGTGAGAGGACTACCTTAACAGGAATATTGTCAAGAAGGACTATGTGAGGATTGTCAAATGGGTAAATTGAAAAGATCTGTGCACAAGTCAAAGCAAGTGAATACCAACACTGAGCCATTCAAATTAATTCCTATGGATTTGTTTGGTCCAATAAATGTTCAATCTCTTGCAAGAAAGAGATATTCCCTGGTAATGGTGGATGACTACTCAAGGTACATTTTGGTGAAGTTTTTAGAGACAAAGGATGAAGTTGCTCAAGAAATCATTGATCACGTAGGAGTTCTTGAAAGAACCCCTAACGCTCAAGTTCAATATCTGAGAAGTGACAATGGTACTGAGTTCAGAAATGCCACATTAGGAAGCTTTTGCAAGGAAGAAGGCATTGTCCAACAATTCTCCACTGCCAGGACACCACAACAAAATGGAGTTGTAGAAAGGAAAAATAGAACTCTCATTGAAGCTACGAGAACTATGTTGAATGATTCTAAATTACCAACATATTTCTGGGCAGAAGCTATTAACACAGCTTGCTACACACAGAACAGAAACTTGATCAACAAGACTCATGGAAACACTCCTTACTATCTGTTAACAGGAAAGAAACCTACTGTCAAATATTTTCATGTATTTGGGAGCAATTTTTTCATGATGATTGACAACCATGAAAGGAAAGGAAAGTTTGATGCTAAAGCTTATGAAGGCATTTTCATGGGATATGGATTAGAAAGGACTGCCTACAGAGTCGTTATTGATCACAAAGTCATTGAAGAAAATGTAAATGTCATATTTGATGAAACCAAATTCCCAGGACTGCAAGAGGATGGTCAATTGGAGCCTCTTAGATTTGAGAATCAAGGGTATTTGGAAGGAGAATAAATTGTTGCTGATGAACCTACTTGTACTCAGGACATTGAGTTTGAGAGAAATGCTGTTGTTGTGGGAGGATTTTAGCACAACAGATTATGAGGCCTCGTGCTGGAATAGCGCCAATAAACAAGGAATCGTCCAACCACCCAGAAAGGCTCGTGGTTGATGATCAATGGCTAGCCGCCCGGGAAGGCACACGACTAGGGTTACCGAAGAACACGGGATGTGGTTCCTCGGAAGGATCGGACTGAATCTACGGGATGAGAGCTCAAGGACCAGATGTTGGCCAGCCAAGAACCCTAATTTGACTATGTCACACAAGAGTGCACGTGCTCTAGCTACTCAAGGAGTGTAAAGTGTCGAAGAAGATCCCGTAAACTGCCTATATACCACTATTTATAGTGGATCAAGCCCGAATGTAGTTCTTGAATGATATGATCGTTTGTTCATGATGAGTTATCCTCTCTCCAGTGGGATAATGACTATTATTTCTGATAATAATCGAGTATGATGTGTATAATCAGGTTACCAAGCAGTTTAGGTAACGTAAAATGATTATCTCTAGCATTTATCATGATTTTGTATCATTTATCAAGTATATATGACATATATCCTCAAATAACTGAATGTTTATCCGTTTGAGAGTGTTTTTAGATGATATAGACGTGTTCCTAAAAAATAGGAGGCGTGCCTTATCTGTATTGGCAGCCTAATCAGGCTTCCGGTGGAAGCTGGGGGTACCGCTCGGTAGCCTGGCTCCGGTACCCCCTCCGGTAACCCCCATCATGGAAGTTACTCTGGGAACCCTACTGGATTGGCTGATAATAATTATAGGTTACCTTCAAGGGGATACCTTGAGGCCCTTAGTCACGCGTTCCCGTGCTGCAGTGTTCATGGTAATCCCTAGGGCTACCGTAGGTCTCCGGAAACCTGACAGATTACTCATCCTCTTCATGGATCTGGACCCTAATCCTCTAGTGGGCCTAAATTTAACCCATGCCAGATTTTGGTCACAACAACTACCCCCCGGTTCCCTGAAGTACTGTGTGCAAGGGGAACCTAATATTCACAGGGTGCCGCTTTCTTGTATCCTCTGCAAAAATCTATATCTTTACACTCTCATCAGCTCAATATGACAGGGTGTGTAGACATTAAGAATTCAGGATTTTAGGTGCTAGGAATAATGTGAGTATTTATCTGGAAATCCCTTGTGTCTGGGCTACGGAAGCCTGAATTATGAATCCATAGAAATGAAAGCCTCCTAGCTAATTCGTTTAAATTTCAAATAAGCTCGTTTATCCTTAGTAAGTAAAGAGATAATTATCAAGAGAGGGTAATTTAAATTGGAACTCCACTTTTCTTTCTTGATAAGATAAAAGCGGTTCATTTCCCATATCAACACGCTTCCCCCCCAGGCCTCGTTTTCTGCGCCACATTCACTCAGCAAGGGTTGTGCCTATTTTCTCTTTGTTTTAATATATTAACATTCTTAGGCTTTTTATTTTTCTTTTCATCTTCACAAGATATTTTCTCAAGTGTGCAAGGGTTAGTTAAATGGTCCCGACGAGATCTCTCCGGCGAAGGCTTAATCATCTACACTTCCGTCGATTCGACTCTCCCGGATATTCAAGTAAGTGTCTAATGACCACGATTTACTTTCTTTATTTGATAAAAATCTCAATTAAGCCTCTGATTGTATCTTTCATATTTTTGCTTTTGTATCTCTTCAATCTTATCCATGCTAGATCTGTGTATTTACATCTCAACTGATAGATGAATGTTTAAGTTTTTATCTTGTGATGTGGGTCGGAGTGGTCGGTACTCCGGTTATCCCCTTTACTATTTCTAGGCATGTACCTTGCCCGTTTGATGCTTGTTTTCGATGAATGTCGTTGTTTTAAATATGTTTGGTCGTGTAACCCATTTGTTTGGGCATGTCTGTAATGCCTTTATCTCCGTATTCCTCTTCTTGTTCTGTTTAGTAATCACCGGAGCCACTAGGTTAGGATGCCACACTAATAGCCACCCCCCGAGTCCTAATTTTTCGTCTTTGGACTGGTAGCCCCATTATACCCTGGGTTTCTCCGGGTCGGCCATCAAGAACCGTTATCTTCTTCGGTCCACAATTTTCGTTTAGACTTCAACCCTCTTCACTAATCTGCTCCCTCCTTTTGTGGTTGCAGATGTCTTTCTCATCGGCATCAAGGGAGTCTTCCCAATGTTTAGGTTACTTGTCACCTGTGTCTGGGGAACCGTCTGATTCAGGGTCCACCTATCTCAATGATCTTTTGCTCTCTCAACCTTTGCTCCAATCCAGACCATCAGTTAGCTCCCGAACACGTTCTCGGGTGGAAGTAGTCAATCCTCTATCTGCTGAGATCGTCAACCGGTACCCTGGCTTCCTCACAGAGGCTGGTTCCTCCAACTCTGGTGGTGAAGAGGTAGAGAGGGTTGATATCAGTTCTAACACCGATGAGGGGGAAAGAATGATAGATGAATTACAGTTAAGAGGTAATCGACTATCCTTCAGTAATGATGATGCAATAGAGGGGGAAGGTGATATCGAGTTATCATCAGAAGTCGAACGCAAGCCACATGTCCCGGCTTCCAATGTCCCTGCTTGTGAGGGCCAGGACTCTACCATGAATGCTGATAGACTGGCCAGGTTGCTGGAAATTTGCAATCCAGGTTGCCACCTTGTACTACCCTGTGCCGGCGAACGGTGTCACCGGTTCGACAATTTCGAAGCAGATGAATCCATCCCCAATGCTGTTGTATCGGCTTCTTATTTCAAACTAGGGTTTTCTTTTCCAATGCATCCGTTTTTTATAGATTTGTTGAACTTTTATGAGATAGCTCCCATGCAATTGACACCCAATTCTTTCCGGGTTGCCGTGTGTATGTATATTTTGTATGATCAAGCTTTCTCCGTCGCCCTTACTGCTAGGGAGTTAGGTTATTTTTATCAATTAAAGGATGTCGGAAGGAAGGTTGGTGTTTTTTACCTTACTGCTTGGAATAATAGGCAAGGAAAGTGTGTAAAGGGGAATAAGAAAGGTATGTATGACTGGCTAGAGCAGTTCTTGTACTGCTACGATTGTGAAGGAGTTAACACGGAGTTTAACTTGACCCCTGGTAAGCCTTTTGTTGCTTTAATCCTTTCGTGATTCCCTTTACTATACCATAGGTTTAAATCTTCATCTTCTGTACTATGTCCCCTAGGGATCCCTATGCAAACTTCTTTAGATGGAATTGAAGAGAAAAGGGCCAAGAAAGTCATGAAACTTGCTGCTTCATTGGGTGATGGTGAAAGCTTGTTAACACCGGAGACCCTTGAGAGGTTAGGGTTTTCTAGGCATGCGGCTCCCTTACTCCCCATCCCGGGAGACAAGGTAGAGGGAGGACAGCTGGGGGAACTGGAAACCCAGGGTGTCGAGCGGCAATCCGAGGAGATTGGTAAGGTTTCCGTCTCCTACGACTCTGGTGACCCAAGCTTCCGCTTCCCATGTTCATAGCTGCTTTCACATACGTGGTTCACTTTTACCTGTCATTGTTTACTCCTTTACGATCCTCTATGTTATTTGATTTTATAGTATCTGCTGTTTTACCTTGCGATTGCATATAGATACATATACTACGGTCTCTTAACCTATAAATGCTTCATCTTTTCAGGTATGTCAGGATCAGTGCCATCGTTCATCAAGCCGTCTGAAAAATATGAAGACTTGTTTCCTGAGGATGAGTTAATGATGTTGGAGACCCCTATTGCCGCCACTCTAGTCTCCCGATTCCCTCCCTCCATGTCTGTTAAGACTGAGCTGTCTGCAGCCGAGAAGCGAAGACTTTCTCAGGTTGCCGGAGGTTCAAAATCCACTCCCGAGACTAGATCCTCGAAGAAGGCTAAGGTATCACAGCAGGGTACCCCCGCGGGTGATGTTGAGCAGTTCTTTCGAATGTCTGGGGGCCAGATTCCCATAGAGATTATCACCGGATGGGCCAAACAGAGATCCTCTGATGCTGCAAAATCTATGTTGTTCTCATCAGGTGAGAGCTTCTTCCATCAACTTAGGCTCTCCAACCAATTAGCATTGGCTACCCGTGGGGATATGAGGCTTCGGGATGAGATTAAGCAGTTAAAGTTGGATAGGCAAGCCATGGAGGAAGAAAAGAAGAAACTGCTTGATGCTGGTAAGAAGTTGAAGGTGGATTTGTCCGAGTTAACTAGGGAGAAGGACAGGTTGGCTAAGCTGGTTGCTAGTCAAAACACGGAGAAAGAGGAAAGGACGGTAGCCCATGCTACCACAGTGAAGGAGCTGACCTTGCAGGTAGACATGTTGCAGGCTTCAGTAAAGAAGTTGAAGGAAGCCCTCCCAGAAAGGTACAACACTGGTTTTTCCAAGGGAGTTAATGATTATTTGAAGGCCACCTGGGAGGTGATGCCAAATTTAGACTGGTCGCTCCTAGGTGAGGATGCAATGAATCAAGTAGAGAAATTCAAAGCTGAAGCAACGAAGGTTGGGGCTACCGGGCGCCATATTGCGACTACACCTCCGGTTACACAGAAGGGTACTGCCGAATTCATCCCCACTTCTGAGACTATGGTTGAGGCTCCCGCACTCACGGTTGAGGTTGCTCCAGGGGATTCTTCAAAAAAGAATGACCCTGTCGAGGACTCCCCTAGCTCAGATGCTGCCAAAGACGCTCCTTCTGCCTAAGCAATCTCCCTAAATCATCCTTATCATCTTGAACTCATATTTTGTTGGTTTACAAACTCGATAGTTTTAACTAAGGGGGTGGGCTCCTATAACGCTCCACAGATGTAAGGATTTAGTCTTTTAACTCTGTTCGTCTTATGGCCTCGGGCCCGGTACTTTTGAATTTGCTTTCGTAATGCATGTTTATCTTATTATCTGGTTTTTTTTATGTAGTAGGTATGATTGTCGCACCACTTCTGATTATGCAACGAGAACCAACTTGTCTTCAATAATCTTTACTCATCGAACCCCCATAGTACTCATTCTCTAGGGTACCAATACGCTAAGTAAGAAAGGTCCTATGATAACTTAAAACAGTGCATAACTGAACGCCACCATCGAATTCTATCCGGTAAAATGACTCTCCTGACTAATTCTAAAATAAGTTTGTACAAGTTCTGAGAGGATATACGTCATATATATATTGATTAAATAGATATTAGATCATGAATCAAGATAAGAACGACAGAATGGTATCGCAGTGTAGAAGTGTACAAGAGTAAATATGGCAACACATACCCGGATAGGTGGCCATAGGACTGATAGACCACTTGTACCTTTGTCTACTTGGTTATTATTGTGGGTGTGGGGGTACCGTCCGGTATCCCTATAGCATTTGGAAGCCCGAAGGCAGGAACCTGATTCCGGGGGCCCCGTGGCCGGTAGCCCCTATCCGGTAGCCTGGGTACCGGAGGCTCAGCCTGGGAACCTTTGTTCCGGGAGTCCCAGTCATTTAATAAATCATGTGTGGTGATGCCATGCAGGCCAATCCTGCAAAGATGTCTTGTAATGAAGGGATCCAAGTGTGCCAATCAGGTTACCACACAAGCCCAAGTAATGAAGGGAACCATGTATGCCGAACAGGGTTCCATACATGCCCTGATAACCAAGTAAGTCATGTGAACCACTCAAGGTTCTGTACATGTCTGGTAATGAAGGGATCCAAGTGTGCCAATCAGGTTACCACACAAGCCCAAGTAATGAAGGGAACCATGTATGCCGAACAGGGTTCCATACATGCCCTGATAACCAAGTAAGCCATGTGAACCACTCAAGGTTCTGTACATGTCTGGTAATGAAGGGATCCAAGTGTGCCAATCAGGTTACCACACAAGCCCAAGTAATGAAGGGAACCATGTATGCCGAACAGGGTTCCATACATGCCCTGATAACCAAGTAAGCCATGTGAACCACTCAAGGTTCTGTACATGTCTGGTAATGAAGGGATCCAAGTGTGCCAATCAGGTTACCACACAAGCCCAAGTAATGAAGGGAACCATGTATGCCGAACAGGGTTCCATACATGCCCTGATAACCAAGTAAGCCATGTGAACCACTCAAGGTTCTGTACATGTCTGGAAATGGCAAAAATTTGAAATTCTGATAATTTCAACCTGTTAAGCTGAGAGGTGTATCCACTACTACCCCCCTAGTTCTGGATGGTAGCCTAGCTGCCATGTAGAACTATGTTTGTAGGTCTTACATATCTTTCTGAAAATATTTATAAGTGGTAAATGTAAAAGAAAACAATCAACTTCTACTTTTACTGAAAATCAAAGAGTACGAATACATCAAATTTCATCCAGACGGGGTGTGCATCCACTACCCCCCGGGCATCTATTGAAAATCATGAAATCCTAAGAACTGAAAGGGAAATGGTGCAACCACAACTAGTAGGTTGCCTTTATTCATCCTAAGCCTGAAAGAGGCCTACGTTTGCTCTGAAAAGAGTCTTACTGATAGTACTTTTTTAGGTGCTCGGCATTCCAAGCACGGGGAATAGTGTTCCCATCCATGTCTTCAAGGTGGTAAGTGCCTTCCCAAAAGATAGACTTTATTTTGTAAGGCCCTTCCCAGTTTGCTCCAAAGGCTCCGTTCCCGGGAACCCGCATATTGGGCATCATTCTTCTCAGTACTAGGTCGCCAACCTTGAGGGGTCGAGGGCGTACCTTGTTGTTATAGTATTTGCGGGTCCTCTGTTGGTAAGCCGCAAGTTTCAGCTGGGCGGTAGCCCGGTTTTCCTCTACCATGTCTAGGGCCAGCCTCTGATGTATTTCATTTGATTCTTGACTGAAATTGTCCCTCCGGTAGGACCCTGTCCCGACTTCCACTGGGACCATAGCTTCACAGCCATAGGTTAGAACAAAGGGAGACTCTCCGGTTGTGGACCTGGGAGTGGTGTTGTAAGACCACAAGACCATTGGAAGCTCCTCTGGCCAATTTCCCTTTTTATCTTCCAACTTGGCTTTCAGAGTGTGCTTGATGATTTTATTCACAGCTTCCGTCTGCCCATTGCTTTGGGGGTGGCAAACGGCTGAAAAATCTTTCTTTATTTCCAAGTCCTCACATAGACTTCTCATTTCTCTACTATCAAATTGCTTGCCATTGTCTGAGATAAGCTTGTACGGTACCCCGTATCTACATATAATGGCTCGCTTAACAAATTCCTTCAGCTTACCGGCAGTGATGGTAGCTAGGGGTTCTGCCTCTGCCCACTTGGTAAAGTAGTCAACGGCTACCACGGCATATTTCACACCACCTCTGCCTTTGGGAAGCTCCCCAATCAGGTCAATCCCCCATATTGCAAAGGGCCAGGGGCTTCCAATGGGTCTTAGTTCCACAGCTGGGTTGCTATTGAAGTTAGCAAACCTTTGGCATTGATCACAAGCTTTAGCAAAGTCATAAGCATCAGTTTTCATGGTAGGCCAGTAATAGCCCTGTCGGAGAATTTTGTGGGCCAGGGAGGTACCCCCCGAGTGGTTGCCACAAATGCCTTCATGAATTTCCCTTAGGATGTATTCACATTCATTTCCAGATATGCACTTAAGTAGAGGTTGATTAAATCCCCTCTTGTATAGGATGCCATCATAGATCACATAACGGGCAGCCTTATATTTGAGTTTCGGAGCTTCATCTTTGTCTTCCGGAAGTGTCCCCTTGGTGATATACTCACGTATTGGGGTTGTCCGTTGGCTTTCCATTGAAGAATCTATTTCCATAATCTCCTCTCGATGGATACTTGGTTGGAGTTGCACTTCAAGGGGTATCACCCCTAACAGGACAGCTTCTTTTTGGGATCCCAACTTGGCAAGGGCATCAGCATTGGCATTTTCCACCCTTGGGATTTGATTTAGATTTAACAATTTGAACCTACTGATAAGTTCTTGGGCATACCTCATGTAGAGTTCAGTGCGGGGGCCTCGACTCTGGAAGCTTCCTTTAATTTGCCATACAATCAGCATGGAGTCACTAAACACATTTAGGTATTCTACCTTCATTTCCATAGCCAGTTTCAAACCAGCAATCAGGGCCTCATACTCTGCATCATTGTTGGTAGCCCTGAAGCCAAAGTGTATGGCACTCTGAATTCGGTGCCCCTCTGGGCTTACCAACTCTATTCCTGCACCTCCCCCATTATTATTTACTGCACCATCAACATACAGGTTCCACCATAATTGGGGGCTTTCGGCATCCCCTTCGGTAACTGGGGCTACCGGGGTACAATCTTCTCTGGTAACCTCAAAATCAGGAGGAAACTCCAGTAAGAAATCAGCCAGTGCTTGGCCTTTGATAGCAGTTCGGGGCTTGTAATCTATTTCAAACTGTCCTAGCTCAACAGCCTATTTCATCATTCTACCGGAGGCTTCCGGCTTGTGCATCACTTGCCTTAGCGGGAAGGATGTTCTAACTTCAATCTTATGGGCTTGAAAGTAAGGCCTTAGCTTCCTGGAAGCCAATATTAGAGCATATGCTAGCTTTTCCATGCTGGGATACCGGGTTTCCGCATCAAGCAGCCTTTTGCTCACATAGTATACCGGGTATTGTACTTGTTCTTCCTCCCGGATCAACACAGCACTTATAGAGTATTCAGAAACAGCTAAATATAAAATGAGTACCTCACCTTCCAAGGGTTTGGAGAGCAATGGTGGGCTTCCCAGCTGTTCTTTTAGTTTCTTGAAGGCTTCCTCACATTCCGGGGTCCATTCAAAGTTTTGACCCTTCTTGATAGCCTTGAAAAACTCCTTGCATTTGTCGAAAGACCGAGATACGAATCTATTTAGGGCTGCTATCCTTCCGGTAAGCCCTTGGACTTCTTTTACATTCCTTGGGGATCTCAGTTCCAGCAATGCTTTGATTTTGGCAGGGTTGGCCTCAATCCCTCTGTGGTTCACAATGAATCCAAGAAATTTTCCAGACTCCACCCCAAAAACACACTTTTGGGGGTTCAGCTTCATCCGGTACTTCCTTAGGATATCAAACATCTCAGATAGGTGCAACACATGGTCGGCTGCCACCTTTGATTTGACCAACATATCGTCAACATAGACTTCCATAGTCTTACCAATCTGTTCTTTAAACATCATGTTTACCAGCCTCTGATAGGTAGCCCCGGCATTCAATAGCCCAAACGGCATCCCCACATAACAGTACAGTCCCCTATCAGTTATGAAGCTGGTATGCTCCTGGTCCGGTTCAAACATTGGTATCTGGTTATATCCGGAGTAGGCGTCCATGAAACTTAGCAAAGCATGGCCTGCCGTGGCATCCACCAGTTGATCAATTCTGGGTAGCGGGAAGCTATCCTTAGGGCATGCCTTATTTAGATCAATGAAGTCAACACATGTCCTCCATTTCCCATTAGGCTTCCGGACCAGTACTGGGTTTGCTAGCCACGTTGGGTAGAAGGATTCTTTGATCAAACCAGCCTTCAATAACCGGTCTACCTCTTCCTGGAGGGCGGTAGCCCTTTCACCACTGACAGGCCTTCTCTTCTGCCGGATACCCCTTCTCTCAGGGTCGATGTTCAAGTGGTGGCACATGACTTTCGGGTCAATCCCCACCATGTCAGAATGACACCATGCAAACACATCAAGGTTGCTTTTAAGGAAAGCAGTCAACCTTTCTCTTGTATTTTTATCTAGTTGTTGCCCGATTTTCAAGATTTTACTAGGATCTTCAGCATCCACTAGTATAGGGATAGTATCCTCGGCAGCCCCTGCCTTTTCCAGGGTACCGGGCTTCCTGGGATCAATGTCAATCTCAACCGGGATTCCTCTCTCCGCTCCCTGGTTCTCATTCTCTAGCATTGCTCCATCTAGATCATCATCTGAGGCACTTTTTACTATGCCTTCCAGTGAAATGTTATGAATTTCATCATTTTTTTCGGCAGCTTCCAACAACAAGCCTTGTGGTGGTACTACCCCCCGAAAATTATGAACCTCTTCAGTAGGTTCATCTGGCAATTCCACTATCATGATGGCATTACACGATGCTCTTCCAAACTTCTGTGGCTCAAGCCCATAGCTTCTCATTAAGGCTTCTCCATCAGCCTTTTCTTCAACTTGAATAGGTTTGTCTGCCTTCTCGGCAGCCTGCACAGCTCTGTTATAGCATTCCCTTGACTCATGTTGACATCCTTTCACACACCCAATGCCATTTGGTGTAGGAAACTTCATTGAAAAGTGGTATATTGAGGTTACCACCCTCATATCTTTCAATACTGGTCTACCGAGAATTGCATTGTGGGATATGTCTTCATTTACCACCATGAATTCTGCCATTTGGGTGGCCTTGCAGGGATCCACACCCAATGTCAAGGGTAATTTGACCCTGCCCATGATTTGGACTGGGTTACCGGTAAACCCATATAGCTCATTATTGGTAGGCAGTAACTCTTTGTCCAAAAGTCCCAATTTCTGGAATGTGGTATATGCCAAGATATTTACTGAGCTTCCATTATCAACCAGCACTCGGTGCACATTCATTCCACCAATATTCACGGTTACCACCAAAGCATCATTATGAGGGTGGTGAACCCACTTGGCATCCTCCTCGGTAAAGGAAATATCAGCGGTTTCCCCTTTAAACAGCTTAGGGGGCCTTTCTGCAAGGTGGAACACATTAGTTAGGGGTTTGTCCCTGGCTTCTCGGGCATACCTATCTCTGGCATTCCGACTGGCACCCCCCAAATAAGGGCCGCCAAAGATGGTATGGATGCTATTAGCTCGGGTAGTCCTTTCTTGGTTTCCAGGAGCCCTGTCCTTGTTATCTCTACCTTCTTTATATTTCTTAGCCTCTTGGGCTACAAATTCAGTCAGGTATCCACCTCTAATCAACTCTTCAATTTGATCTTTCAAATGCCTGCAATCAGCAGTCTCGTGTCCATTCACTTCGTGGAATGCACAGTACTTTCCTTGATCTTTCACTCCTGGGGGCCCTGCCCGGTAGGGCCTCCGGAATAGCCCATTCTTCTCATTCACTTCGAGAATATGATTGATTGGGATAGTCAAAGGAGTATACTCTGAGTATTTCTGAAAATTCGCCTTTGGAGTGAGTCTGTCCTTGGCAGAAATTCTATCCTTAGTTGCATTAACAGCAATAGGGGCAGTCTTGTCATCATACCGGGGGGCTCCTAAGCCGGCAGTACCACTCCCGGAAGCCCTCTTGTTCGAATCCCTTTTAGGGCTGTAAGAACGATTTCTTTTGTTCCTGCTCCAACCTCGGGAACTGGAATCTTTGGACAATTTTGCCATGGATTCCTCAATCACTTTGTGGCATTCTGCTTGTTGGTAAAATTCCGCCAGGGTTCCGGGCTCCTCAGTTTGCAATTCCTTCCAAAACTCGGTTCCAGGCCTTACCCCGGCTATCATGAAGTTCTTCAGAGTTTCATCAGAGGCCTTCTTCACTTTTGGCACTTGCTCATTAAATCTTTTGAAATACTGTCTTAAAGACTCGTGAGTTTCTTGCTTGATATTAGCCAGAGTATTCACCGGTGGGGCATAGGCCACGGTAGCCCTGAATTGAGAGATAAACTGATCTCCCATCCTCCTCCAGAATTTGATAGACCCTTCGGCTAGCCTTTTGAACCATTGGTGGGCATTTCCAGTTAGTGTAGATGCCAATAGCCTACACCTTGCTAAGTCCTCCACCTGGTAGACATCCATTTCCGTATTAAAACGGCTCAAGTATTCAACTGGATCTGAGTTTCCATTGAATTTCAAGTCAGTATTCATCTTAAAGAACCTTGGCAAGGCTGCCTTTTTCACTTTCACAGAAAAGGGGGAACCGGCAGTGATACCGGACTTAAACTTTTTCTCCTCCTTGATCTTTTCCAAGGCTTTTTTCCAGTCAGACATCCTGAACTGTCCATTTTCACCATCTGAAAGCGTATCACTTTCAGAATCATCATCTTCATTGGCTGTCTTGCTTCTTCTAGGGACTGAACTTTGATGGGAGCCGGAATCCTGATCGGTACCCCCACCGGTAGGGACTCCGGTAGAGCGGGATCTCCTGTTTCTATGCCAAGAAGAGTGACTGCTTTGCCTATAATTCCTTCTGCCATCAGATCTGGATCTCCTGGAAATGCTTTTTGGGGGTACCGATTGGGACCTCTCTCGGCGTTCTCGGGAACCCTGAGTTGTGGAACCCCCATTGCCATCTCTCCGATCTTTGCTTCCAGTGTGAATCAGTTTGTGACGAAGGTCTTTGTTAGTCAGTTTTTTGCCAACTCGATCAAAAACACTTAGACTTCAGGTGGGTGAACCTTCGGCACCCTGGGTTTCCGGGATATCAGATTGGTCACCCTCATATTCTTCTTCCACAGGCTCTTCTGCGTCTTCTTCAGATGGGACATGATCAGTGTTGTCCTCAATATTGTCCTCAGACTCGAAATTCAGCCTTGTCGGAGTCACATTCTTCTTTTTTGACTTCGACTTGCACTTCCTTTGCCATTTTTTCATTTTCTCGGAACCTTTTTCCAAGTTGTTGACTCTTTCATTCATCGTCTTCAGATAGTCCATGATGTCCTTGTTACTAACATCATCACCACCTTTGTTTCGTCCATTACCATCCTGAGACGGTGTTTTATCACTTTCAGAATTGTCACTCGCCATATCTCCTCCAAATGACGACTTTTGAGGCCCCTCCTTCGGGCGCCAATTGTTGTGGGAGGATTTTAGCACAACAGATTATGAGGCCTCGTGCTGGAATAGCGCCAATAAACAAGGAATCGTCCAACCACCCAGAAAGGCTCGTGGTTGATGATCAATGGCTAGCCGCCCGGGAAGGCACACGACTAGGGTTACCGAAGAACACGGGATGTGGTTCCTCGGAAGGATCGGACTGAATCTACGGGATGAGAGCTCAAGGACCAGATGTTGGCCAGCCAAGAACCCTAATTTGACTATGTCACACAAGAGTGCACGTGCTCTAGCTACTCAAGGAGTGTAAAGTGTCGAAGAAGATCCCGTAAACTGCCTACATACCACTATTTATAGTGGATCAAGCCCGAATGTAGTTCTTGAATGATATGATCGTTTGTTCATGATGAGTTATCCTCTCTCCAGTGGGATAATGACTGTTATTTCTGATAATAATCGAGTATGATGTGTATAATCAGGTTACCAAGCAGTTTAGGTAACATAAAATGATTATCTCTAGCATTTATCATGATTTTGTATCATTTATCAAGTATATATGACATATATCCTCAAATAACTGAATGTTTATCCGTTTGAGAGTGTTTTTAGATGATATAGACGTGTTCCTAAAAAATAGGAGGCGTGCCTTATCTGTATTGGCAGCCTAATCAGGCTTCCGGTGGAAGCTGGGGGTACCGCTCGGTAGCCTGGCTCCGGTACCCCCTCCGGTAACCCCCATCATGGAAGTTACTTTGGGAACCCTACTGGATTGGCTGATAATAATTATAGGTTACCTTCAAGGGGATACCTTGAGGCCCTTAGTCACGCGTTCCCGTGCTGCAGTGTTCATGGTAATCCCTAGGGCTACCGTAGGTCTCCGGAAACCTGACAGATTACTCATCCTCTTCATGGATCTGGACCCTAATCCTCTAGTGGGCCTAAATTTAACCCATGCCAGATTTTGGTCACAACAGCTGTCAACACCAATGATGCTACTCAGACTCCAGCTCAATCTCAAACTATATCAGCTAATCATCAGAATGAGAATGATTCTGGAGATGTTGAAGAAAATGAAGGAGAGAACATCAATGGTGGAGAATAAACCCCTCAAAGAGGAAATGATCAGGCAAATCAAGAAAGAAGCTTGCCTAGAACCACTAAGTGGAACAGAGATCACACTAGCAATCTAATCATTGGTGATCCCACTACTGGTATAAGGACAAGGAGAAATGTTTCTGCTGACAGCATGTTTTCATGTATTCTATCTTAAACTGAGCCAAAGTCAATTGATGAAGCATTGTTGGATTCAGATTGGGTGATAGCCATGCAAGAAGAGCTCAACCAATTTGAGAGAAACAATGTTTGGAAGCTGGTTCCTAGACCTAAAGGGAAGTCAGTCGTTGACACAAAGTGGGTTTTTAGAAACAAGTTGGATGAAAGTGGAAATGTGACAAGAAACAAGGCAAGGCTAGCAGCTAAAGGTTACTGTCAACGGGAAGGCATTGATTATGATGAAACATTTTCACCTGTTGCACCAGTTAAACTCTGATGAATCACTGTAACACTTAAACAGTGATTTTATTCACATCAATTATATTTAACAATCTCCCCCAACTTGTTCATTAGCAAAAATGCACAAGTTAATAACAATAATTGATGATGTCAAAACAAACAGACAAATGCAGTGTTTAACAAATAATCAGAGTTTAAACTTCTACTTAGACAAAACTTACAAAAAACAAGAAATACTTACAGAGTTTTAACTACTTAATTTCCTCAACATCTGGTGTAGATCTGAGATAGTCTATTAGCAATCTTCTTTCTGCATTCTCAAGTTCTCTCTGTATGATCTCCTTAATCTCTTTCAGTTTAGGATCATCTTCACCAATCTGATAAATTGCAGATCTCAGAGAATAAATCTTGTTTCTCTTCATGTCATTTCCAAGTCTGATGAAATGTGCTTTTTTTGACTCTGAGTTAAAATCTAAAATAGTTATACCCAGATCTGTCTTCAATCGAGCACTATTCTTCTTCATCTCAACAAACTTTCCTTGATAATCTCTGTACTTTGGGACATACATACCTGTATATTTTATACCTCTAACTGCCAAATTATGCAACATCTTATTTCTTAACACATTTGCAGCTAGCTGAGTTCTTCGATTTTTCACTTTGAAGATATACATGACATATTCCAATTCTTCCCATAGCTTCAAATCAAGATCATACTCACCAATTTTATACACAGTCCCATCAGCCATGAAGTACAGTAGAAAATCTTTATTTAAGCTCTTTTGATGAATTAACTGTACTGATTCCAGTCTGTCTAAACTCTCTTGAGTAACACTTTGACCTGGAACAGCCAGTGATGAAGGATCTTATGGACTAGTATTTATTCTAATTTCTCTATGGGAGCCCAATCCAGATTTATCTCAACCTTGCTTACCCATTAAAGTTCTGCCTTGTAGAGAAGTAATACTTCCAGTCATCAGATTTGGATCATGAAGTGTTGGTTTTCCAAAAACCATTTGCATCTGGGTTGACAATGGTTTCTTTATAACTTGTGTAGCAACAGAGGTTGTATTCACTTTCTTTGAAATCTTTTCTTCTTCACCAACTTTACCCTTCAGCTTCTGTTTAGCATCTTCTTCTGTTGGTTTCATAGACACTTCTATCCTCTGATCAGTACCAACATTTTCCTTGATAATAATGCCTTTAAGAACAGGCCTAGGAGCCTTTTTATCCTTCTTGAATTTTCCAGACTTCAAAGCCTTTAGATGTTCTTCTTGTAAACTCTGTTCCACAGCTTGAATGTCTTCAATAGTAACTCCTTCTTCATTTTCTTCCAGAAATAATCTAGCAGCCAATTCTTCATCTATCTGTGGATTATCAGTTAATAACAAACTCTGAGTCTTTGAAGTACCCTGAGCATCAGTATTTACTCCATCAGACTTTGACTTAGAAGACTTGCCAGATCTTTGACTCATATCTTGATCAGCTCTTAATCTCTTCCCTTTATCATTTGTTCCTCCATCTTCAGCATCATCCTTTTTAGTCAGAGTTTGAGATTGCCTGCATTTGGACTTAGCAACTCTCTCCCCCTTTTTGACATCATCAGGAATCAAAATAGATGTTATTAATTCCAATGAGGTAGCAATGGAATCAATCTTACCAGATAATTCAGTTTGATTCTCTTCAACTTTGCTTAGCCTTGTAAGCAGAGTTTCTTGAGCTTTAGAGAAAGTCTGAAACTTTTGTTGATTTTCTCTCTGCATATTCATGTCTTTTGTAACAACTTCAGCTCTCAGGTCAGTGATGGACTTTTTAGAATCATCAAACCTGTCATTCAGAGTATTGACTTGAACAATAGTTGCTTTCAGACTTGAGAGAATATCTGGATTTGAAATCTCTTTAGCAATTCTATTTACAAACTTGGCTGCCTTTTTGTAGGAAAAACACAATCTTCTTTATACCAATTTTCTGAAAATTTGGCATAATATTCTTCTTCAATTTCATGTTGATGTAAAGGTCCAGAAAAACCAGTGTGCTTTGCATCAGTTTGTACTGGTATACTCTAAGAAGAGTTAGACTCAGCACTTCCTTCAGTTTCAACATCAGCATCTGCATTCTCAGCAATATCCACTGCAGGTTCAACATTTTCAGCAGTAGGCTCTGCAACATTCTCTGTAGTTTGCTCCCCAGCTGTAACAGACTTTGCAATTTCAAGAGCTGCATCCACAGGCTCAGAGATTACAACCTTGGTGGATTGATCAACTTCTTCACCTTTTTCAAGAATTTGGTGAGCATCAGAGAATAACTCAGTATGAGTTGCTATTGTTTCATCAAGAACTACAGTAGGTTGATCAGCTACACCAGTTGCTTCAGAGTTAGCAACATCATGCGATGAGATAGGAACTTCAAAATTATCAGAAAATGGTATGAATGTCTCAATAAAATCATCCATAGCAGCAGAACCATCTCTGTTTCCTGCAGTCAGCTATGCATCTTCAGTTGCCTTGACAACCTCTTCTTCAGTATGCATCTCAACAACAGGTATCTCCTTAGAAATCACTTCTGGAGCTTCAACATTAACCTCTTCATCAGAATCATCAAGTATCAATCTTCTTCTCTTGGATGTAGGCACCTCAGCTGCCACTTCTTCTTTAGAAGAATCTTCATCAGGAGAATCTTCTACAACAGATGGTGATGGAGGCCTGTTTGCTCTTTCCTTTGGAGCCCTTTTAACCCTTTTTACAGCTATGTGCTTGGTTCTACCTCTCTTCTTTGGTTTAGCCTTTGTAGGTTGAATTTTGTGTAGAGTTTGCAATTGGCTCATTGATATCAGATTGAGGTTGAGTTTGAGTGTGAGTGGGTGGTGAAGGTGAAGGCTCAGGCTGTTGTGGTTCTTGAGGTTGATTGAGAAAGTTTTGAAGGGCAAGAGGCAAAAACAAATCAGGCATAGCCTTGGTTGCGTCTTTGTTAGTCAAATCAGAGAATACTCTCTTATTAACTCTAAAGGCCTGAATAGTGTCTTCCTCAGAAATATCAACACCAGGAACACAAGCAGTTAATAGTAATTGACAAAATCTAGCAAAATAGACAGTTGTACGAGACTCTGACAATCTTTCACCTATATTCATCAAGACAAGTCTACAAAAATCAAAATTACCTCCATAAAGAAGAGCATGCCTAATTTGAAGACTGTCAATAGGAATAGCATCCCAATTAGTGGTTTTCTTTCCAAATGCCCTTGTGATACAATCGAAAAAGAAACTTCACTCCTTTATTAGAGGTGGCCTTTTCACTGAACCAAGTCTTGCTAAAGAGTCTGAGTACCCAACTTTTTGCAACATCTCTTTTAGATGTTTCTCACCAACAACACTGTATGATATCAAAACCCAAAGTTTCTCTGACAGTAGTTGGAGTAATGACATACTCTGTTTCCTCGTTTGTGAAAATAATTGAAGGAGTCCCATTCTCTCCTCCATCGTCATAAGTAGAGTTCTACCAGAAAGAAACAATCCGTGTGGCAGAGAGCGTAGGTGGTTCGATTAGGGCTTGACCAATCTCCGAATCTCTCAAGAAATTTTGAATCAGATGAAACGCCTCAGGAACGTTCTCAGTATTCAATGGAGCTGCATAATTGTTAGGAACAAATAGTAACCCTTGAGCGTTAAAAGCTTTGGTGGCCATGAGACTAGATTTTAGAAGAAAATGTTAGAGAAAAATATGTGTATGGAAGGTGTTTGTGAAAATGCGCAAGAAAGAACAGAATAACTGAGAGCAATTGTGTAAGCAAAGTAACTGTGAGTGGGTGTGTAAGTGGGTGAGTGGATATGAACCGTTTAAGTGAGATGATTAGATATGTAATTTAAAATTAAAACCCAATCGTTATAACATAACACACGCAACAGTTTCTTGTAAAATGTGTGAGTGGGACATGTGGCACACATGCACTGTAACAACCTTTGCACGCTCAGTAATTATAGCAATAATTACTGATACTCTCTCTCTCCCATTACCAATACACATTAATACCCTAATTACTCATTAACAGTTGGTAGTTAACACTTTTTGCCCCAAGTATAGAAATTGTCTGAAATAAAATATTACCTTAGAGTACTAGACAAAAATTCATCAGTGTTTGTCAATTCTCCAACTTTATTACCGTAACCCTTTCAAAAAGTACACAGTTGTGAATTTATGATGTGTATAGCAGAGTTTACTATTTCAATTTTTAGAGCATCTAATATTTCATAAAATCCATAAAATAAACCAGTAAACACTGTTTGCACAAACTCTCATAGTAAACACTGAATGTATGATGAATGCTAAACTCTGTTGTAAATTTATATACAGTAACTCTGAACTAACTTATACCCCCCTTCTAACCTTTTTTTTTAATCAAAGGTTGGAACTAGTCACCAAAAATCCTATAATTTTAGCCATTATCAGTTTGTTAAGTTCCTGGGTCTTCCTAATCTTTGACTAGTCACCAACAATCCTATAATTTTAGCCCTTATCTTTTAACAAGTTCCTGGGTTTTCCTAGTCTTTGACTTGTCACCAAAAATTAGAGAGCCCTTATCTTTTGATAAGTTCCTGGTTCTTCCTAGTCTTTGATTAGTCACCAAAAATTAGAGAATTTTAGCCCTTACTTTTTACCAGCAAGTTCCTGGGTCGTCCTAGACACAACATAAACTGAAAGAAATTCTAACATCCTATATACAATTTCTTTGGGGGTTGACTAATTACAGCATCTAACTAAACAGAGTTTAACTAACAGAGTTTAGAAGTCATCAACATCAGAATTTATTCATGAGAGGCAATGCACACAGTATTTACAGACTCAGAGTTTAGGATAGATAAACTAAGAGATGCTATAAATATGAAACAGTATCATGCTTATGTTAATTTTCTACACAGTCTAAGATTAGATAAAAAATAACTTAGAAAGATTCATGATTAATTACTGAGAATCATGCTTCATACAGATTTCTTCATCGGTGTTCATATTAGGCAACAACATTATCAGAGTTTATCAGAGTTTATCCAACATGTCAACAGTGTATGACCTACAGAGTATGCTAACCGATGTATGACCATATCAAGATATATTACAGAGTATACCAGAGTTTAATAGCAGAGTTTGCATAGCATTTAACATAATCACAAAAGCATGAGCAACATATTACATAAGTAATTTTGAGTCTAATCAGTATCTCTAGTCGAAACCAGAGATCATTCCTAGTTCATTTACCAGTCTTGTGAATGTAGCTTCACTCAATGGCTTGGTGAAGATATCTGCAAGTTGTTGTTCTATAGACACAAAATGAAGCTCAATATTTCCTTCCTCTACATGTTCTCTGATAAAGTGATACCTTTTGCTGATGTGCTTGGTAATTGAATGTTGTACTGGATTACCTGTCATAGCAATAGCACTTTGATTATCACAGTAAATAGGAATTTTACTTTACCTCAATCCATAATCCAGCAATTGGTTCTTCATCCATAGAATCTGTGCATAACAGCTACCAGCCGCAATATACTCTGCTTCAGCTGTAGATGTAGAAATTGATTTCTGTTTCTTGCTGTACCAAGAAACAAGTCTGTCACCTAGAAATTGATAACTTCCAGTGGTGCTTTTTCTGTCTATCTTACAGCCTGCAAAGTCTGCATCAGAGTAACCAAGTAGCTTGAAATCTGATTCTCTGGGATACCATAGACCTAAGGTTATAGTGCCCTTGAGATACTTAAAAATTCTTTTCACAACTGTGAGATGTGGTTCTCTAGGGTCTGCCTGAAACCTTGCACAGAGACAGGTTGCATACATGATATCAGGTCTACTTGCTGTTAGATAAAGAAGAGACCCTATCATGCCTCTGTAGCTTGTCATATCTACTGAAACTCCTGTATCTTTGTCCAACTTTGTTGTTGTTGCCATGGGAGTTGTTGCAGATGAACAGTCAAGCATCCCAAATTTCTTGAGAAGATTTCTGGTATATTTTGCTTGATTTATAAAAATTCCATCATCTATTTGCTTCACTTGTAGGCCTAGAAAATAACTAATGTTGAGTACTAAATACGGTAAAAGAATACAGAGGGGGGGTGAATGGATTCTTGAACTTTTCTTCTCTCGAGTCTATGTAGCAGATAAGTGTTTGTGTATGCAAGGTGTAGGTGCGGATAAAGAACAACACAAGACACAATATCACTTTAATCTAATGTATTATTATATAAAGGTTGCTACAATCTGTGAATACAAATGATAGTATTCTCAGCTTCGTTTTTCTCAGAGAGATACAGCTTACATCGTATGAAAAACTTGACTCACAAAAGTTAATGACTAAGGAAGTGAGGCTGTATCCTTATAGAACATGGATACACCCTACTTACTACAAATAAGGTAGCTGAACAAATTACTTTCTAGTCTGTCTATCCTTTTTGAGTAAGTGTCCAAACGGTTACAGATTTGACTTTGCAAAGCCTGTTCAGATCCACTTCTTTAGCCCTTTGTCTCTTCTATCTCTCTCCAAGCTTCCTTGTAGGCTTTCCAGAGCACGTTACAGATTGTGGTCCATAAAGTGCATTGGCTTGTTGCAGGTTTCTGACTTGTACAATTTCTTCAGTATTTTGTCTCCAAGAATGTATTCGAGATGTGACTAAGTAAATGATTCGAGAACTAGAGTTGACTTGATCGATAACTCTGAGTTCTCGAACACTGTTATATTGACATATCGAACCACTTCTCGAATAACTCTTTTCCATCAGGATTCCTTGAGTTGTCGAATAGAACATTTGACTTATCGAATCCTCGAGATATCGAATAGCTTTCTGAGTCCTTGAGATATCGAATGGAACTTTGACTTGTTGACTCTTTGAGAACTCGAATACCACTTTGACTTGTTGACTTCTTGAGTTCTCGAATAGAGTAGTAGACATATCGAATCTCTGAGATATCGAATGAGATATCGAATAGTGTATTCAGAGATATCGAATAGTGTCTTGAGATATCGAATGACTTCTCGAATGATAGACTTCTCGAATAGACAAATATACTTCTCGAATTGGTACTTAGGCAAATACTCCATTTCTTCAAATCCCAACTGTGATTATTTGACAGTTTTTATCTTCTTGCTTGAGGCATGAACCTTGGAACTTCTTTCAAGCATTATTCTTGACTTTATAAGTACAGTTACACAGCTAGGATTTGGTGCCTCTTACAAGTACAAAACAAGTAGAGACTCTACAACTAGAGGTTCCCTCAGTCAAGAGGTCATGTAGGTAATGCAACGCATTACAAACAATTAGGCTTGTTATTAAATGTAAACAGGCATGCCTCTGTGACTAACAACTAAGCTCTCCCATTATACTCATTTGATACCTGGACTGCATGAGCTTGGCAAACTTCTTACAGATTTTATCATTAGTAGACCCAAAAATTATGTCATCAACATATATCTGAACTAAAAGCAAGTCACTACCAGATTTGAAATAGAACAAGGTTTGATCAATTGTACCTCTGTTGAACCCACTTTCTAAAACAAATTGAGCCTGAGTTTCATACCATGCTCTTGGTGCCTGCTTGAGTCCATAGAGTGCCTTATCCAGCCTGTAGACATAGTCTGGATATTTTGGGTCCACAAAACCTTGTGGTTGTTCAACAAACACTTCTTCTTCAAGCTTCCCATTCAGAAAAGAACTTTTTACATCCATCTGAAATACCTTGAATTACTTGTGAGAGGCATATGCTAGAAAAAATCTTATTGCCTCCAATCTTGCAACTGGAGCAAAAGTTTCATCATAGTCTATTCCTTCTTGCTGTGAATAGCCTTTTGCCACAAGTCTAGCCTTGTTCCTTGTAACAACTCCCTCACTGTCAGTTTTAATTCTGAAAACCCATTTAGTACCAACAACAGATCTATTCTTTGGTCTTGGTACAAGGGTCCAAACTTCATTTCTCTCAAATTCATTTAACTCCTCCTGCATTGCTGTTATCCAGTCACCATCTTGAAGAGCTTCTTGTACCTTCTTTGGTTCAGATTGAGACAAGAATGCATGAAACAGACATTCATTTATTGTAGCACTCCTTGTCCTTACTTTTGCATCTGGATCACCAATAATTAAATCAGGTGTATGAGATTTTGTCCATTTCCTTGCTGAAGGTAAATGACTTCTATCAGTGTTTGATCCTCCCCCTTGATCCATGATTTCCTGATTTTCTTGTTGCCTTTCTTCATTCTCTGAGGCTCCCCCTGAATTTGACTGCTCAGAATTTGAACTATCAGATTTTGAACTTTCAGAGTTTGAGTCATCAGAGTTTGATCCAGATTTTTCAGTTGACTCATTTTCAGTATTTGAGTCATCACTTTGAAGTGATTCTTCATGCTCCCCCTCAACTGGTTCTCCCCTTGTTTGTGGCTGAAAAGTTTCTTCTGTGTTTACCAGTAGAGGTTCAGAGTTTGCCTCAACAGAGTTTGTTAGTTTAGCCTCATCAGAGTTTACTTCATCAGAGATTAAATCTTCATTTTCAAAGCGCAGTTGATCATGTTCATCTACATTTCAAGTCCAATTATTTTCTTGTCATCAAATGACTCATGAATTGACTCCATAATCACCTTGGTTCTCAGATTATAAACTCTGAGTGCCTTAGTTGACAACGAATAGCCAACAAAAATTCTTTCATCAGCTTTTAACTCAAATTTGGTCAACTGTTCAGGATGAGTTTTCAACACAAAGCATTTGCACCCAAAAATATGAAAATATTTCAGGTTTGGCTTCTTTTCCCTCACCATCTCATATGGTGTTTTTCCATGCTTGTTGATCAGAGTGGCATTCTGAGTAAAACAAGCAGTTTGAACAGCTTCTGCCCAGAAATAGGTTGGCAATTTTGCTTCATCAAGCATAGTTCTGGCAACTTCTACCAAGGTTTTGTTCTTTCTTTCAACTACACCATTTTGCTGTGGTGTACCAGGTGTAGAAAACTCTTGCTTCACTCCTCTGTTCTTGCAGAATTCTTCCATAGTTGCATTCCTGAATTCAGTTCCATTATCACTCCTGATTATTTTGACTTTGTGTTTTGATCCTTTGTCCAACAGCTTTACATGCTCAATCAGAGTTAATGCAGTTTCATCCTTCTTTGCTAGAAAATACACCCAAGTATATCTGGTGTGTTCATCAACAATGAATAAATCATATTTCTTTCTTCCAATAGACATTACATTTACTGGTCCAAAAAGATCAACATGTAGAAGATGATAAGGATCAACAATTGAAGATTCAGACTTGCTCTTGAAAGATGACTTCCTTTGTTTGGCATTTTGACATGAATCACACAGACCATCTATATTTAATAAAGACTTTGGGAGTCCTCTTACAAGATCCTTTCTTATCAGCTCATTGATGTTGTTCAGATTCAAATGAGAGAGTTTCTTATGCCACTTCCAACTCTCTTCACTGGACATTCTTGTTGACAGGCACACAGCTTTTCCATCAGAGTTTGTTGACAAACTTATTTCATAGATATTATTGTGCATGTGTCCAACTAGAACAACTTTGCCTGTAGATTTACTGATAATTTCACAGTATTCAGGTTGAAAATCTACATGATAACCTCTGTCACAGATTCGACTCACAGATAGCAGATCATGCTTGAGTCCTGGAACCAGAGCTACATTTGTGATGATGACACTTCCAAGATTGATATTGCCATATCCCAGAGTACGTCCTACGTTGCCATCTCCATAAGAAACTTTTGGGTCAGCCTTCTCCATATACTCTGATAGCAGGGCTTTATTTCCAGTCATGTGTCCTGAACATCCACTGTCCACGACTAGGGTACTCTCCCTGATGCCCTGCAATCACAAACATTCACTAAAGGTTAGATTTAAGGATCCAGACTTGCTCGGATCCTTTGGCTTTCTTAGATTTGTTAGCTTTAGCAGCGGAATTCTTATTATCAGAGTTTAAGCTAACATTTTCAGTGTGTACACTTGCAGAATTTACTTTAACCCATTTCAGATTGGGCTTTAGTTCATAGTAACTATGATAAATAGCATGATAATCCCTACAAGTATAAATAGAATGCCAAGTACTTCCACAATGTTTGCATAAAGTCTGTGGTCTAGTTCTAACATAATCATTCTTTACTCCAGAATTGGAGGGTAAAGAATTAATGTTTTTATTCTTCCTGCAGAAACTAGCAAGATGATTAGTACTACCACAATTATGACATGTCTTTCTTGGAGCAAAAGTAGCAAGCATTAGATAATTGCCTTTTGTAATGCCTACTTTACCATTTCTATTCTTCCTGGACACTTTCTGTTTCTTAACAGATTTTAACTCCGTAAGCTTATGTTTAACTTGTTTATCTGTCATTAAACCAATATTAACCTATTTAACACAAGTTTTTACTGATTCTATCTTAACATCTTCTTTTTCAATTTCAGACTTAGGTTCACTTGTTCCAGTTACAAATTTTCTAGATGGAAGATGTGTTCTAATTTTGACTTGATTTTGAAACCTAAGTTCATCTTCCTCACAGTAACCTAAACCAACTGTGTCTGACTGAAAAACCTCTTGAGTGTCTTTTCCAGAATGAGTCCAAGTCTTAATTATGTGATTTGCCTTCTCCAATTCAGATTCTAGTTGCTTATATCTTCCTAGCAACTCCTGTTCTAGATAAACATCATCATATCTTTCTTTCTGAACTTGTTGAATGTTAACAAGTTTCTCTTCAACAATTTTATTTCTTTCTTTAAGTTCAGAATTTTCAGATTTGATTCTCTCATTCTCTAAAGTCTGATCCCTATAACTGATATGCAATGCCTTAAGATAAATTCTCAATTCAGATATATTATCAGTATTATAAGCATAGGTAGTTAAGGGTACCTTATTTTCAGAATCTTCAAATTCATTCTCAATAGAAGCCATGAGAGCATAGTTGACATCCTCATCTGAGTCTGAAGTGTCTACCCAATCTCTGCCTTTTGTGATGAGTGCTTTTTCAGTTTTACCCTTCTTGCACTCAGGAGCATAGTGACCCATCCGCTTACACTTGTAGCATTGAATCTCAGACTTGTCTTTCTTCCCAGATTTGGCATCCTTTCTCTCAGACTTTCTGAAATTCTTCCTGTCTGAATTTGAATCTTTAGAGAACCTATTTCCCTTCTTAAAGTTCTTGAAACCCATCTTCTTGAAAGTCTTTACCATCAAGACAACCATTTTTATCATTTCTTCATCATCCTCAGAGTAAGATGATTCATCAGTGTTTGAGTCAACATCAGAATCTGATGACTCACTTTCAGAATGTATAACTAAAGCTTTTCCCTTAGCTTTCTTCCTTGATGCTTCCTTCTTCAAGGATTTCTCTTCAACCTTAAGAGCAACAGACTTTGCCTTCTTGCTTGATCTCCTGTTTCTCTATTCCATTTCCAGTTCATGAGTTTTGAGCAACCCATAGATTTCATCAATCTCAGTATCAGCAAGATCATAATTGTCTCTAATAGTGGTTGTTTTCACATCCCACTTTTCAGGTAGAGCAAGAAGAAATTTGAGATTTGAGTCTTCTAGATCATACTCTTTATTTACCAATGACAAATCATTGAGCAGCTTACAGAATCTGTCAAATGTTTCTGTCATGGTTTCTTCAGATTTATCCTCAAAATGTTCATACTCCTGTGTGAGTATGTTCCTTCTATTCTTCTTGATAGCAGCAGTTCCTTGACATCTAACTTCAAGAGCATCCCAGATTTGTTTTGCAGTTGTGCAATTAATCCCTTTGTTAGACATAACATTATCTAAGGCACTATGAAGTAGATGTCTAACCTTTACATCCTTAGCAATAGATGAAATATCCTCAGGAGTCAGATATTTCTTCTCTTTTGGAACTGTTTTAGCTTCTTGACCAGCAGTAGCAGCAGATAGCTTTGTAGGCTTATGAGGACCTTCATAAATTCTGTCAAGATATTCTGGATCTGTAGCCTTTAGAAACATAGTCATCTTCACCTTCCAGATTGCATAATCTGCTGGCCGAATAGGAACCCTAATTGTCTCATAACTACTCACAGTAGTAGGAGCCTTCTCAGAACCTAAACCTGTTGGAGGAGGAATCTCTGCCATTGATTATAGTTGTGTGTGGATCTTTAACTGTATTAAAATAACATATTTTCTCTGATACCACTTGTTATGCCGAATACACAATTATAATCAAGTTCGTATGAGAGAATAACAAGTAAGACACGTTCGAACAATTAAAAACTGTTTGGAATTAAAAACTCCTCTCTCAGTGATGTAAAATATCACAGAGAGCTGCTAAGGTTACAATGAATGATAATTCGTTACACGATACCCTTCTAGGGTTAACCTAACTGTATGTATAAAGATATACAACTACGATACAATCAACAATTGATACTCCTATAAATCAGCTATACAAATGCTATCAATTATGATTGTTACACGTCTCCTTAGTCAACACGATCTCTTTGACAGCTATCCAATCTTCAAAGATATCGCTTCCATAATTATCTTCAATAATTCTTCAAAGTCTGATGACCAGTAGACGTTTCCTCTTGACAGAGTTTAGCAAACTATGTCGAGCTTCCAACTGTCAGAGTTTAACTAAACTCTGATTGCTTCTAGCTTCCAGTTAAACTCTGATGAATCACTGTAACACTTAAACACCGATATTATTCACATCAATTAAATTTAACTGTGAGGAAGCAGGTTATCAACCTTGTGTACTGGATAATCCTCTGAGAATCAAGGATGATAAGCAAGAAATCTATGTTGATAGTTTTCACAAACTGAGGACCAGTATACTGAAGGATCTTGTTGAGTATGGAATACAGTAAAAGAATACAGAGGGGGGGTGAATGGATTCTTGAACTTTTCTTTGTGAGTATGTGTAGCAGATAAGTGTTTGTGTGTGTAAAGATGTAGGTGCGGATAAAGAACAACACAAGTCACAATATCACTTTAATCTAATGTATTATTAGATAAAGGTTGCTACAATCTATGAATACTAATGATAGTATTATCAGCTTCGTTTTTCTCAGAGAGATATTGCTTACAATGAATATCAGAAACTTGACTCTCTAAAAGTTAATTGCTAAGGAAGTGAGGCTGTATCCTTATAGAGCATGGATACAACCCACTTACTACAAATAAGGCAGCTAAAACAAATTACTTTCTAGTCTGTCTATCCTATTTGAGTAAGAGTCCAAACGGTTACAGATTTGACTTTGCAAAGCCTGTTCAGATCCACTTCTTTAGCCCTTTGTCTCTTCTATATCTCTCCAAGCTTCTTTGTAGGCTTTCCAGAGCACGTTACAGATTGAGATCTATAAAGTGCATTGGCTTGTTG
The DNA here is from genome assembly GCA_037693485.1 of Kitagawia praeruptora. Lineage (NCBI taxonomy): Eukaryota > Viridiplantae > Streptophyta > Magnoliopsida > Apiales > Apiaceae > Kitagawia > Kitagawia praeruptora. The sequence goes on along the minus strand of CM075351.1, from coordinate 134,221,772 downwards.
CAGGTTTCTGACTTGTAAAATTTCTCCAGTGTTTTGTCTCCAAGAGTGTATTCGAGAAGTGACTAAGTAAGTGATTCGAGAACTGGAATTGACTTGATAACTCTGAGTTCTCGAACACTGTTATATTGACATATCGAATTACTTCTCGAATAGCTCTTTTTCATCAGGATTCCTTGAGTTGTCGAATAGAACATTTGACTTATCGAATCCTCGAGATATCGAATAGCTTTCTGAGTCCTTGAGATATCGAATGGAACTTTGACTTGTTGACTCCTTGAGAACTCGAATACTACTTTTGACTTGTTGACTTCTTGAGTTCTCGAACAGAGTAACAGACATATCGAATCTCTGAGATATCGAATGAGATATCGAACAGTGTATTCAGAGATATCGAATAGTGTCTTGAGATATCGAATCCCTGACTTCTCGAATGCTGGACTTCTCGAATAGACAAAACTACTTCTCGAATTGGTACTTAGGCAAATTCTTCACTTTCTTCAAATCCCAACTGTGATTATTTAACAGTCTTTATCTTCTTGCTTGAGGCATGAACCTTGGAACTTCTTTCAAGCATTATTCTTGACTTTATAAGTACAGTTACACAACTAGGATTTGGTGCCTATTACAAGTACAAAACAAGTAGAGACTCTACAACTAGAGGTTCCCTCAGTTAAGAGGTCATGTAAGTAATGCAAAGCATTACAAACAATTCGGCTTGTTATTAGATGTAAACAGGCATGCCTCTGTGACTAACAATCTCCCCAAAATTGTGAGTGAGACCCTTAGTCACAATTTCATGTCTGATAACAAGCCTAACATACATAAAGATAAAACTTGAAAAGTACAGGTATGAAATTTGATTGAGCACATGAATGAATGATCTTACAGTATGATGAAATACTAGCCATTCTCATTTGATTCCATCTCCATTGCTTTGGCTTGTAGATCATCATATGCTTTCTGTTTTCTTTCTTTCTCCTTTCTTGCATTCTCATCCATGGCCTTTATAATCTCTACCAAAGCATCCAATTCTTCAAGCATGATAGAGTCTTTGAAATCTTCAAGTACTGGTTTTAGAATGTTGGCAGGATAGTGATTGAGTAGGTTCATTCTTATATTGACATTATCTCCATTTCTCCTCCTATACTTCACCACATAGGGATTGAATTGAACTCTACGCAATCCTTCTGCCCTTAGCTTTTCTGCTTCAACTTCCAGCCTATCAATCTCCTTCTCCCTTTCTAGCCATTTCTCAAAGCATCTCTTTCTTATCTTATCAGCATAGTCTCTCTTCATCTTTACAAAATCAATCAACTCCAGCTTCCATACTTTCTCCACTTTGTCTTCAGAATCCAATAATGCAATGATTCTTTCTATTTCATATAGCTTGCCCCAATTTTGACACTGTTCTTGTTTGAATTTCTTCTCCCTTCCATCAGTATATTTAATCTTAAGGTAGTTATTCATTATGGCAGCATAGTAGATTCTTTGAGCTCTTAGATATTGCAATTGGTCTTCATCAAAATCTTCATCTAATGGTTTGAGTTTTAAGCCTGGATAGATTGTCAGAGTCCTTTATTTGGATAGCTTTGGTTTCCTTGCAGCTTGTTTGAATTTGATCCTTTTTACATGGTTGCCTGGCAGTAGCATGTGACCTTTGTTTGTAGACCATTGTAGTATTCCATTAGCAGTTTGATTTTTGAAACACACAGATGGTTTCTTGACTTGAATCTTCTTCTCTTCTTGAGGTGGCAAAACAGTTGCAGAAGCCATAGATGTAGATTTTGCTAAACGGTATTCACCCTAGACTCAGAGTCTTGTGTTGTGGTGAGGTTACTGCAAGCAATGCCTAAGGCTTGCTTTTTTCCAATTTTCCTCTCAGAGACTTTGCCTTGGTCATCATCATATTTCTTGTCATCCTTCTTCTTCTTGTTTTCATCACCCTTATTACTCCTGTGATGTCTTCTCCTTCCATCACTTTTGTCTTTATCCTTGTCTTGATCGCCATCCTTGCTTGGGTTGAACTTAGCAGACTCAGGTACAATGCCAGTTGCAATGTATGATCTGAGATAAGATATAGCTTCCAATTCTTCTGCTATTCTTACACCCTTCTTTATCTGTATGCCTATCTCCTTAGGTTTCTCCCCTTTTGGATTTGAAGTCATTATCCTTTTCTCCCCCTTAGAATTGTTGTCAGGCACAGAGGCTGTAGAAGTGACCTTTGGGTTTGAAGACTCTTTAGGTAGAGAGAGACCCATATGCTTCATCATGGCAGCCAACATAAATTGCTGATGTAGAAGAACATTAGCTGTTGTGGTTGCTTGAGTGTCCAACTGATCATTGAGCAGTGCAACCTTGTCTGTAAGATGAGCATTAGACTTAGTGAGAGTAGCTACCTCCTTTTCAAGTGCATCTACCTTGCTGAACAATTCAATAGATTTGAAGCCAGACAGGGATTGGTCTTTAAGTCTCTGCACTTCAAACCTAGACATGTCATGCACTGGAACTTCAGTTACCAGTCTGTCTCCATATAAATTATTGAACATTGTCTTCAGCATGGCATTGGAGTCTGTGGTTTGATCAGATAGAGATTGAAATTTATGCCCCAGACTTGTGACAGTATCCTTTAGCAGTGCTAGCCCATGATCCATCTTGGTGCAGGTGGTGTTACAGTATTTGAGGTCTTTAAACACACTGTCCAACTGAGGGAAGTTGGCAGCAAAGGTCCTCTTGATTTCTTCCACTTTAGTGACCGTCTTATCACACACCCTGCTGACCTCAGATTTGACTCCTTTGCCAAGATATTGGGTAGCCTTGAGAAATCCCTTGTGAGAATCATTCATGGCTTCATACACCTCACCAGGTGTCAGAGATTTGGCATTGGATCCTAGTGAAGTGATGTATTCCTCCCTGAGATATTGAAGTGCTTCATCAAGAGTAATATCATATTTTCCTTGCAACCAGACATCTACATTGCCATCTCTCTCAACATCATCAACTATCTTTGTCTTCTGCATCTCCACATCATCCCTATGGCATAGCAGAATGGCTTCATAGTCTGGATTAAGGATGTTGGAGGTGACCAAGTTCTGAGCAATCTTAACAAACTCAGGAATCTGATCCACAACTAAGCTTTGAAGTGCTTCAACCGTCAATTGTGGTGGAACAGACCCTGATCCTGAAGCACTATCATGTTGCACAGGCTCCAGCCATTGTGACAGAAAGTCAGAGCTAGAGCTAGGCAAGCTAGACTCCTCAGTTACAGATGCAACTTCTGTAACCGGATGGATTGACTCTACTACTAGTGTCTCCACAGAAGTGGGATGAGTTACACCAGCAGTTGACACAGGCACAGAGTCTCTAGTAAAAACTAGTGGAACCTCTGTGCTTGTGATGGTGTCATTAGGAGATGCCCCAGCATGCATTCCCTCACCATCTAAATGTGGGTCCTGGGTGGTGAGCAAGGTGTCATGCACCAAGTCACTTGAATTCATTGGCTCATCAAAAGAAAAGAATTCTTGATGATCAATGCCTTGCTCCTCAATTGCTTGAGTTGCAGGCTGCAAAGAAATTTGAGTGGTAGATTCTGGAAGAGAAGTGTCATTTAGATTAGAGTTTGGCAACTCCCCCTGAGAGATAGAGGGAGTTTCAATTGTGATGTGCTCTCCACTCAGTGTTGTGCCATCCTTATCACTCCCATGTGCTGACTCTATACAGGTAGGTGCATTGGGGAGGATGCTTGATTCTATAGATGCACCCTGTTGAGAGGATACATCTAGTAAACTGTTTGCCCCTGATTTTACAACTTCGGCCATTTGTGTGACTGAAGAGGTGGTTTTAGTTTTCTTCTTCTTTGGCCTGACAAGGGGTGACTCAGGTTCCTCACTTTCTAATTCTACAGCCAATGCTGCTTCAGATAATATGGTTAATGGTACAGAAGCTATCTCCTTTCTCTTCTTTTTACTAACATCACCCTTGAAAGGATGATGCAGTTGGCTCAATGTTTGGTAGAGTGTTTGGTTGAGAGTGTTGGTTAGCAAGCCCTGGGTTATCATTGTGTTCTACTTGCTTGGGTTGTGCTAACTGAGATTTTGAATCAAATATTGGCATGTTGTGGGGGTAAGTCCTAAATAGACTCTCCATATGGGGAGTTATTTTGAGTCTTACATCCACATCATTCCTAGTCTCCAAGTTACCAAAAATGAGTTTGGTCATGGATCTAGGGTAGCCTATTCTAGTGTTATATAATCCAGGCAATTCAATCAATTTATTATCTACAAAATTGAGTACAGATTGAATAAAACGAGGAAAGAAAATTTCAGTACCTCTCTTGGTTGTGTTCTTACCAAGTCTCCCATATAGTTCCTGTAGAATGATCTGTCCAATATCAATATTTCTCCCATAGGCCAAAGCATAGCCAATTTGCTGCGCAGGTGCACTGATTTGGTCAAAACTAGACTTCCTGGAAGTGAAGACTTGAAGGAGAGTGGCAAATACATAGCTCCACTCTTTCCTTAGATTCTTTCTGTTCAACTTTCCAAGATTGATTGTATCTGAGTAGTTGATAAATTCAAAGAATTCTTCTAACTGTGCATTTGTGGCCAGTATGTCATACTCCTCTTGTTGTAAATCCAGTGCCTTATTCATGTCAGATGTAGTGATAGTGATATCCTTTCCTTGAATTTTGCAGTAGACTACATATGAGGTTATAGCATTCTCAAGAGCAATGACTTCCACGGTGGCAGTCCTCCAAAACTGTTCTAGTAGGTCCAGATACAGAGTTGGGTTGGCTGATAGAGCATTCTTGATATATGATTCAGACATCCAGCGCACAAAGCAATTGAAGTTCGCATTTGGTGCTTCCACATCATTTGTTATAACAATGAAATTGGTCTGAGTGGGTATGGTGAGTTGAGTGTTTGCCATTTGTATAGAGAGAGAAAGAGAATGAAGATTGAAGAAGAAATGCAGTTAGGGTTTTCAGAGGTTTTGGGAGTTTAGATGCTTGAGAACTCGAATGAAATGAATCGAATAGATGTGAAATTGTATAAGTATGAAGTACTCGAATTGTCGATTAGATGTGTATGTTTTGTATCGACAAGTCAAGCATTCGAGAAGTAGAGAACAACTATTTGATAAGTCAAGAAAGGCTTATTCGATAACTCAAGCAGGTTGAAAACTCACAGCTGGCAGCTATCTAACTTAGAAAAAATTCTAAATTAGGTAAAATACGTTTTTATGAGTAATTCTGAATACTGAATAAAAATCCAAAATCGGTTAAAATTCAGCGAGAAATCAGCCTTTTCAAATGATTCGAGAACTCAAACATGCTATTCGAGAACTCTATCAATAGTGAACTGAAATACCTTATTCGAGAACTCACTCATGTCTCTGTTCGAGTTCTCTAAGAGACACTATTCGAGAACTCAAGAGTGTCCTGAATAGGCTTGTTAGAGAAGTCGACCACTAACACTGAAATGAACCATTCGAGAAGTCTGATTTATCGAACTATTCCTTTTACTCATAGAAACTCAATTTTCACTATCTTTTAAAATTTACCAACCATATTCATTCAAGAATATTCTAGCAAATTAAATAGTGATTTTCTCAAAATTTCATAGAAATTTCAAGTTAACAAGAAAATATGATTTTCCAAATATGCAACAGATTTGAAATATTTATAAATCATATTTCAGCCAACACTTACTCCAAAAATATTGAGAATTTAGATAAAGTAAGTGTTTACTGCTGTAACAATCTAGATGCTGTATTCACCTAGCCAGAATCTGAAGAATTCAGCATTCCAATCTCACTAACCAACCTTGTGAAGGTGGCTTCATCTAATGGCTTAGTGAATATATCAGCTAGTTGTTTATCTGTAGAAACATAATGCAACTCAATGGTTCCATTAGTTGCATGTTCTCTTATGAAATGATATCTGATGTCAATGTGCTTTGTCCTAAAATTATTGACAGGATTGGCAACTATAGAGATTGCACTTGTGTTGTCACACATGATTGGAATTCTTTCCAACACAAGTCCATAATCTCTAAATTGATTTCTAATCCAAAGCACTTGAGCACAGCAACTTCCAGCAGCTATGTATTCAGCCTCAGCTGTAGAAGTTGACACAGATTGTTGTTTCTTGCTATACCAATAGACTAACCTTTGTCCAAGAAACTGGCAGCTACCTAAGGTGCTTTTCCTATCCACTCCGCATCCAGCGTAATCAGCATCAGAATAACCAACCAGATTGAACCCTGTGTCCTTAGGATACCATAAACCCAAGTTTGGAGTGCCCTTCAGATATCTAAAGATCCTTTTTATAGCAACCAGATGTGATTCTTTTGGATTTGATTGAAACCTTGCACACAAGCATGTAGCAAACATGATGTCTGGCCTACTTGCAGTGAGGTAGAGTAGAGAACCAACCATGCCTCTGTAGACTGAGATATCTACTTTCTTGCCTTTAGCATCTTCATCCAATTTAGTGGCAGTGGCCATGGGTGTCTTTGCAGGTGAGCAATCTTCCAAGTCAAACTTCTTCAATAAATCCTTGATGTACTTGGTCTGACTGATAAAGATACCATCCTTCCTTTGACTGACTTGCAACCCAAGAAAGAATGTCAACTCTCCTATCATACTCATCTCATATATGCTCTGCATGAGTTTAGAAAATTTCTCACACAGCTTCTCATTTATAGAACCAAAAATGATATCATCCACATAGATCTGAACTAGGATAAGATCATCACCATGCTTCTTGTAAAACAATGTCTTGTCCAGTGTACCTCTAGTGAATTGATTTTCAAGAAGAAATTGTGATAAAGTATCATACCATGCCCTTGGAGCCTGCTTAAGTCCATACAGTGCCTTAAGCAGTCTGTAAACAAATTCTGGAAAGTGTGGATCCTCAAAGCCAGGTGGTTGTTTCACATAAACTTCTTCTTCCAACTCTCCATTCAGAAATGCACTCTTAACATCCATTTGATACACTTTAAAGTTTGAATGAGCAGCAAATGCCAAGAATATTCTGATGGCTTCCAATCTAGCAACAGGGGAAAATGTCTCATCATAATCAATGCCTTCCTATTGAGAGTATCCTTTTGCAACCAACCTTGCTTTGTTTCTTACTATTACACCATCTTCATCCATCTTATTCTTCAGAACCCATTTTGTTCCAACAATGGTTCTATTCTTTGGTGCAGGCACTAGTTCCCATACTTTGTTCCTTTCAAATTGATTCAGCTCCTCTTGCATGGCAACAATCCAATATGGATCCAACAGTGCATCATCAAGTTTCTTAGGCTCAACTTGAGATAGAAAACAGCCATAGAGGCACTCATTCTGAGTAGCTCTCCTAGTCCTTACTCCTGCATTAGGATCTCCAATGATTTGCTCTACAGTGTGTGATATATCCCATTTCCTTGAGTGCTCAGCCTGATTTCTCATTCTTGATGTTGCTTCATCATCCAAATCATGATCATTCTCATTTCCTCCCCCTGTGAGATTGCTACTACTCACAGGTGTGCCTTGGATGCTTGTTTCTCCACTGTTGATTGGCACAAATTCTTCTCTTGTATTATCATTCACTTGAGTCTGTTGAACTTGAGTTTCAACTTCAGTTTCAGTCTCTTCATCAGAATCATCTAGATTATCAAACTTCAATGGATCTTTATCTTCATCATTGGCTTCTTCTAGTCCAGGTAGTTTTCTGTCATCAAATGTCACATCTGTGCTTTCCATAATTTTCTTTTGACTGATGACATAAACTTTGTATGCAATTCTTTCCATAGAACAGCCAAGAAAAATACTTTCAAATGCCTTTGCATCAAACTTTCCAACATATTCAGAATTATCCTTCAATACAAAGCATTTGCATCCAAAAGTATGAACATACTTTAGAGTAGGCTTCTTTCCAGTCATCAAATTGTAAGGTGTCTTTCCAATGTTTTTGTTGATGAGGGTTCTGTTCTGGATATAGCATGCAGTGCTCACAGCCTCAGCCCAAAAAGATGTAGGCATCTTTGCATCAAGTAACATTGTTCTAGCAGCCTCAATTAGAGTTCTATTCTTTCTCTCAACAACTCCATTTTGTTGTGGAGTCCTTGGAGCTGAGAATTACTGAGAAATACCATTCTCTTCACAGAATGCTTCAAGTATGGCATTTCTGAACTCTGTTCCATTATCACTTCTCAGTGCAATCACACTTGCATTGTTGGCCTTTGCTTCCTTGTCAACTTTCTTTACGTGCTCAATGATTACTTGTGGAGCCTCATCTTTTAATGCCAGAAATTCCACCCATGTATACCTTGTAAAGTCATCAACCATCACCAAGGCATACTTCTTTCTTCCTAGTGACTTAATATTAACAAGCCCAAACAAATCCATATGAATGAGTTATAGGGGCTTGGTTATTGATGTCACTGTCTTTGACTTGTGGCTTGATCTTTTCATCTTTCCTTTTTGACAAGCCTCACACACTCCTTCTTGACAGAATTCAAGTGTGGGCATGCCTCTCACTAACTCTCTTTTGACTAGAGAATTAATGGCTTTGAAGTTCAGGTGTGATAGTTTCTTGTGCCACAGCCAACAATCTTCATTTGATGCTTTTGAGTAAAAGCAACAAATTTTGTCCTTGTTTGCAGAATCCATATTGGCTACAAACAGGCTTCCTTTCCTTACTCCAGATAGAGCAAAATCACCAGTCTTCTTGTGGGTGATCAAACATTCATCTTTGTCAAAATCCACCTTGAATCCTCTATCAGTAAACTGACCAACACTTAGCAGATTATGCTTGAGTCCCTTGACCAGTGCTACATCTTCAATGATGACATTTCCAACTTTTAACTTGTCATATCCCAATGTGTTACCCATGCTATCATCTCCAAAAGCAACCATTAGGCCAGCTTTTTCCTCATACTGTGATAGCAGGGCCATATCACCAGTCATATGATTTGAGCATCCACTGTCCAAAATCCACATGACCTTCTTTTCACTTTCTTTGCCCTGCAAACACAAAGGTATTACTTCTCCTTTGGTACCCAAACAAGTTTGGGTCCATGTGACTTAGAAACAGTTTTATCATAAACAACATGCTTGTCAACTTTCTTGGTGTTAGTCTTCTTATCACTGTTAGAAGTCTTAGAACCTGAGATTTCAGACTTAGGTGACAGAGGTACCTTCCTAGCTTTAGAAGGACTCGAAGACTTTGACCTGGTGTAGTGTGTGTAAGAATTGTGGCTGATACAACCATCAATGAATTGCCTTCTCAAATTGAAACAACTAGTGATAACATTCATATCGCATGGCATACAGTCAAATTTATCACAAAATGGTGCATCTCTATGCTTAGAGGCACAGAACAATCATAGAAAGGTTTAGACACACTACCAGCAGGTTTCTTGCATGCATGAGTTAAATGATTGGTACTGAAACAGTTCTGACAAGTTTTCCTAGGGGCATTAGGCATATAAGCATAGTTGTTATCTTTGTTAATCCCTAACTTGCCATTTCTGTTCTGTTTCTTCTTAGTCACTTTCTTCTCTGATTCACTCTTCCCAGCTGAAACAAACTTAACAAACTTCTTGGGTCTTATCCTATCACCTACTGGCTCCTTGGTCTTTTACTTGACACTCTCACTCTTAGGGGATGCTTGTTGTTCATTGGATTGTGCCTCATCCTCATCATTCAACATTTGCTTGATGAGTAAGGCATCCTCATCAATTTCAAATGTTGATTCTTTAAAAATAGGAGTCTCAGTCTTTTTCAAAATGTGAGGCACTTCCCTATGAACAACTGTATCATCTTCAATGACAGCATAGCTTTTTCTCTGTTTAAGAGTGCCATTATCAAGTCCAATAGCAGCCTTGGGATTAGCTTCAATTTTCTCACAGTAGGATTGCACTAGACCAGATGATTTCTTGAAAGTTTTCAGTTTGAATTCATTTTCAGCTAATTCATCCCTAAGAGCCTTTTCAACCTGACTAGCACACAAAACCTTATTCTGCAGATATTCAACTTCTTTCTTGAGGTTTTCTACTTGCATTGTAGTTAGCTCAAGTTCCTCATTCTTTTTTATTAACATTTCATTTCTAGTAGACAGTTTAGTAATCTCTTCATTAGCAGCAGTCATACTAGTATGAATGTTAAACATCTCAACAGATAGTTGTTCAATCATGCATTTATACTCAGAAACAGACATATCTATAGTAGTGAGAGATGGTACCTGAGAGCTTGATGGAGATGTGTCATCCTTGGAGTTGGCCATCAAGGCATAGTTGCAAAATTCTTGTTCCTCTCCATCACTATCAGAATCATCCCAACACTTTCCTTCAGCAATGTAGGCCTTACCTTGTGTCTGCTTTTTCAGAAGGGCCTCATACTTAGCTTCGAGCTCAAGAAACTCTCTATCCTTCTTTTTAGGCTTTGTGCATTCACTGGAAAAATGCCCTAGGTCATTGCATCTATAACACCTTACAGATGACCTATCCACATGGCTGGTTTTGAACTTATTCTTGTTTGGTTTCACAGGTGCCTTGCTCCTGTTGAATGAATGGTTTTGGGTTTTTGGTTTGAAGGGTTGATTCCTCTTAAATCTGATGTTTGGAAATTTTCTGGCCATGAAAGCATATGAAGTGTTTTCCATCCCATCTAGTTCTTCAAGAGTATAGAACTCATCTTCCTCCTTCTCCTCACCAGGTTCACTTACTTCAGCTTCAGTTTCTTCATCCTCTACTACCTCCTCTATCCTCAATTGGCTTGTAGATGCTTCTAGGTCTTGAATAGATTTGTTGACAATCAAGGCACATGATGTGTTTATCATTCTGCCTTGGTTGGCTTGGATAGCCCTTTTCTGAAGCAACTCAAGCTCATGAGTTTTTAAAACTCCATAGAGCACATCATATGTAACTTTGTTCAAATCTCTTTCCCTTAGAGAAATGACCCTTTGCTCTAGATGATTTGGTGAAGATAGCAGAAACTTCATGTTCAATTCCTTGGTGCTGTAAACCTTGCCATTCATCTGCAACTCAGTAACTAGCTTGTGAAATCTCTCAAACATCTCAGTGATGCTTTCCTTGGGCTATGCCATGAAATCTTCATACTGAGTGACCAGTATCTGTTTCTTGTTCTCTCTGACCTCATCAGTTCCTTCACATAACACCTCAATGTGATCCCACATTTCTTTGGCAGTGCATGAAGCAATGTTTGCAAACATTGACATGGCCATGGAATCTATAATCAGCAACATGAGGTGACTATCAAGGGCAACCATGTCCTTTTCTGATACTGTCCATTTGGATGGATCCTTAGCCACATAAGATCTTGGAATAGTAGTGGTTCCAACAATCTTTTCAGGAATCTCCTGTTGGGGAACAAATGGACCATTCTTGAGAATCTCAAGATACAAATGATGAGATGCTTTGATGAACAACTGCATCTTTATCTTCCAGAGGTTATAATTCTCTTTGTCAAACTTAGGGACTTTCACCGTACATGTAGTCTTTGGTGTATTCGAACTCATGATCATTTTTCTATTTTTGAATAAACAGCCCGCTCTGATACCACTTATTGAGTATGGAATACAGTAAAAGAATACAGAGGGGGGGGGTAAGTCTGTGTAGCAGATAAGTGTTTGTGTGTGTAAAGATGTAGGTGCGGATAAAGAACAACACAAGTCACTATATCACTTTAATCTAATGTATTATTAGATAAAGGTTGCTACAATCTGTGAATACAAATGATAGTATTCTCAGCTTCATTTTTCTCAGAGAGATATTGCTTACAATGAATATCAGAAACTTGACTCTCTAAAAGTTAATTGCTAAGGAAGTGAGGCTGTATCCTTATAGAGCATGGATACAACCCACTTACTACAAATAAAGCAGCTAAAACAAATTACTTTCTAGTCTGTCTATCCTATTTGAGTAAGAGTCCAAACGGTTACAGATTTGACTTTGCAAAGCCTGTTCAGATCCACTTCTTTAGCTCTTTGTCTCTTCTATATCTCTCCAAGCTTCTTTGTAGGCTTTCCAGAGCACGTTACAGATTGAGATCTTTAAAGTGCATTGGCTTGTTGCAGGTTTCTGACTTGTACAATTTCTCCAGTGTTTTGTCTCCAAGAGTGTATTCGAGAAGTGACTAAGTAAGTGATTCGAGAACTGGAATTGACTTGATAACTCTGAGTTCTCGAACACTGTTATATTGACATATCGAATTACTTCTCGAATAGCTCTTTTTCATCAGGATTCCTTGAGTTGTCGAATAGAACATTTGACTTATCGAATCCTCGAGATATCGAATAGCTTTCTGAGTCCTTGAGATATCGAATGGAACTTTTACTTGTTGACTCCTTGAGAACTCGAATACTACTTTTGACTTGTTGACTTCTTGAGTTCTCGAACAGAGTAATAGACATATCGAATCTCTGATATATCGAATGAGATATCGAACAGTGTATTCAGAGATATCGAATAGTGTCTTGAGATATCGAATTCCTGACTTCTCGAATGCTGGACTTCTCGAATAGACAAAACTACTTCTCGAATTGGTACTTAAGCAAATTCTTCACTTTCTTAAAATCCCAACTGTGATTATTTGACAGTCTTTATCTTCTTGCTTGAGGCATGAACCTTGGAACTTCTTTCAAGCATTATTCTTGACTTTATAAGTACAGTTACACAACTAGGATTTGGTGCCTATTACAAGTACAAAACAAGTAGAGACTCTACAACTAGAGGTCCCCTCAGTTAAGAGGTCATGTAAGTAATGCAAAGCATTACAAACAATTAGGATTGTTATTAGACGTAAACAGGCATGCCTCTATGACTAACAGATCTCTACTGGAAAGTTGTTGGATCAGTTCATAAGCTCGAAATGCTAGTTGCTTGGGAACTAGAGGTTATATTTGATCAAAGGATAGATGAAGATCCAAAGCTAGACAGAAAGAGAAGAGCATCTCTGAATGCTTTTCCTGAAAGGAGATTCAAGATCATCCAAAGAATTCTGAAGTTCAGAACATACACTTATGATTTTGAAACTTGGTTTGATCTAAAAGATGCTGAAGTATTTCCTTCTCTAGTGATTCAAGGGTACATTAAAGATGATGCCAGATCACCAGAAGAAAAATCTTTAGTTGAAGACCTCAAGAAAGCAAGAAATGAATCTCTCAGAAGAGAGGGAAAAATCTGAACAACTGGAGACTGCCAAAATCAAGCTAAGTTAATCTCTGATTTGCTCATTCAATAGGAGCAATTGATTTTCAGTTAATTCATAAGCTTCATGTTTTAGATTTTTCTTAACATTTTTCAGATATGGTATTGCAACTGTTCTGATCTATGTTAGTTAAGTTGTCAGCACGTTTTGATTGTAAATTTGTTCTTATTGTCCATAAAAACAAATTGGGAGAGATTGTTGGGATTTATGAGTGATAGCATAGAGACAACTTAACTATATTTCCCCGTACTTAGTTTTTACTAAGTTGAACATACTGTCACAGCCAGAGTATGTCTTTGTAATCGAATAATTGTTGTCATGAAATAATTGTATGATTTGGGAGAAGTTTATGCATTTGTTCATGCCTCAAGGAATACATCCAGAAGATAGCAAGAATAAAAGTTACTGTCATGTTCTTGACAGTAAGGTTACAAGAAGATAAATGTTGCAAAGTCACGACAAAGCTACATCTGATAGCAACATTGGTTGAAGCATGGGACAGTAACATTCTCACACTTGACAGCAAGTCTGGAGTTCCGACAGCAACATTGGTGGGAGCTCGTACTGTCAACTACTGAATATTCCTTTGACAACAGACTTGGCGGTTAAGGTTACTGTCACATTGAATTATTTGATTTGGGTATTTTTCTCAGTCAAAGCCCGTGACAGGTTACATATTCAAGAAACAGATTTGCTGCAACACTCTATTGTTTGTAGCAGACCTGCAAAGACTACGACAGAAGCGTAAGAGTTTCACAAGACAAGGCTGGTCAATTCGAGGTGTATGTAATATCCACATCTACTAGAATTGTATTAGCTAGAAATAGAAAGAATCTAGGTTGCTTTACGTGTAAGGTTTATCCTGTCTGTATAACAAATTTAGGAAAGTCACATGGGTGTGCAAATTGTAATGAGCTGCCACTTGAAAACGACAGTAGCTCAACACCCCATGCGATAGAGACAACAGAGTATCTTAGTCTACTTAGATACACATCTCAGATTCTTTTCTATGCACATGTACGCACACGAAGCAATCTTGTAATCTCAAGAGACAACGAAGCTGGAGAACATTTTTCTCTAGGTTGTAGCAACACTTCACACAAGATAAATAAAACATTTATTTTGTGAGAAATCTTGTTTCACTTATTGCTTGTATACATCTACTTATAACTTGTAATCTTTATTATCGTTGTTGTTTTAAAGATTGAATTTTATCAGTATTGCATTCAACCCCCCCCCCTTCTGCAATACTCCGGGACCAACAGAGATACGTAGGCATCTTGCAAGGACCGTTTAGTGTCGAAACGCAAGAACAACCATTAAAGCTCGAAGCTCACCAACCCTTGTATCTAATACATACAAACCCTAGCCGCAATTTAAAAACCATCGTTTTTATTCCACAACATTTGGAACCGTCTGTGGGAAGAGAACATCAACCATGGTTAACACATGGAGAACAAAAAGGTGACCAGCAAATGGCTAGAAGCTATTAAATAGCCGCTTTAAGACCTGATGGAGTCGGGGGGCAGGTCCTTCCGATTGAAGACATGGATATCCATAATGATGAGGAACACCTAGGAAAGCTAGTAGAGGATCTGGTTCCTATTCCTCTAGAACTAAACGACCCCGATAAGGTTGTTGACTTCGTGATTGAATGTACCATAGGAAACCAAGAAGTCTGGGGGCAAGAGATAGTGCCCCAGGAAGGAAGTGATAAAACTATCCCCGATCAGAAGTAATATTGGGTGCTATATTTTGACGGAACGTCAAAAACAAAACCAGAAGATTAGGTAAAAGGATAATACTTTAGAAACAAAGAAAAGTCTGGAGAATATATTCTAAAACTAAGGATTGAAACCTTGAATTTCAAATCTCAACACAAAATTTAAGTCTTGATTGCCAACAAGGCTGTCTACCTCCGATCGAGCTTGTTGTTTGAATTCAAGGCCTTGAATTAAGAGTCGTCAGTCAAATTGAAACCTAAGAAAGGTTCTGTGAGCATAAGAAGAAGGTTGGAATCCTAGAATCAAGATAAAGGGTTAAAAGGCACACCAGATCCTTGAAGTCAAGTGCGGCGTAACAAGTGAACTTCTTCAACGATCAACCGAGAAGCAAGACCTCCTTCATATGAAACAAGGGGGGCAAGAACTAAAGAACTTCACCATAAGTTCTACATCTTAGAAGGAGAATCAAGGGTTCATGATAACCTTAAAACCAAGGATTCAACAAACAAGTTAAGGCCCAGAATGTCACGAGGACTAAGAAACAAGTCGTTTAAATTCAAGGTAGAGCAAATACACCCTAAAATCGAATGAGGGATTCTAATAAAAAAAGATTAGTTAGACCATAAGTTAAAGTTAAGAATATCTGGTTGTTGACGTTCAAATATTGACATTCAACGTTCAAAAGCCGACGTTCGACGTTTAAATATTGAACTCAGCCAAGAGCCTCCACAGGAAAACGTTGCCAGTTTAGAAAAACGGCAGCTTAAGCCGAGCGTCGTTTAAGCGTCGTTTAGTGTCGTTAGCACCGTTTAAGTCGTTTTACATTGTTTAAACGTCGTTTAGTGTCGTTAGCACCGTTTAGCGCCGTTTAACAATGTTTAAATGTCCTTTAGTGCCGTTATCACCATTTAGCGCCATTTAGCGTTGTTTAACATCGTTTAAACGTCTTTTAGTGCCATTAGCACCGTTTAACACCGTTTAAGCATCGTTTAGTGCCGTTTGCACCATTGAGCGTCGCTTAACATCGTTTAAGCGTCGTTTAGTGCTGTTAGTGTCGTTAGCACCGTTTAAAGCTGGTTAACATCATTTAACACCATTTAAATGTTGTTTAGTGTCGTTTAGCACCGTTTAAGGCTAATTTGCCCGAAAAATTAATGAACATACAGGTCGCTCCACACTTTACAATCAAGACGAAATCCGTGAAACACTAGTGTAAACCAAAATCCCCATATAAGGATAGGAAAAATAAGGAATCCCAGGTAAAGGATAAAAATGACCCAAGTCTCGAAAAAGACAGTTATAACTAGAAGTTGGGGGAAAATAATATGGATAAAAAATAAGCCCTAAAGACATAATTAATGATGCATTAATTAGACCTAGCTTGGTCCAAACACAAGGCCTATAAATAAGGCCCAAAACCCTAATTAAATATTAATTCTGTAATTAATATTTAAGGATAATTAACAGCTTGGAAATAAGAATCAAATAAGGATATAACTTCTACAAGAAGTAGCCTCCAAGGCACCTAATCGTTCAAGGAAAAAGTCTCCTACAAGATAGGGTCTAGAATCTTCTCCAAGGAGGTGACTTGTCCACTAAGTCTCCTAACCCTCCTCTAAATCTAAGGCTTCCAACGCCTATATAAAGGGCCTGACCCATCATTCTCAAAACTCTGTTGGCTTGATTCTCTAGCAATACGGAGATACGTAGGCATCTTGCAAGGACCATTTAGTCTCGAAACGCAAGAATAACCATTAAAGCTCGAAGCTCACCAACCCTTGTATTTAATACATACAAACCCTAGACGCAATTTACTAATCTTCATTTTTATTTCGCAACAATTTTTTAATTTGTGAGAGCATTTTTATTAGTTTCAAAAAATTTAATAATAAAAGATTTTAAATTTCTATTTGTAGAGAGAAGATAGGTGTTCCCTTCTTCCCCCTGATTACATCTTTCCCTTACTACAAATGAACCTTATTCACTAGGATGATGACACTTGTCACCTAAACTCGTTTGGATATTAGAAATTATTTGGCTACTACATGCGTTTGTTCCATTATCGTCTCCTTCGAGGAGCATAATTTGAACTAGAGCCGATAATTTCGTACACGACACGAAAACACGACATAAAAACGACACGAAAATTACAGGTTTGGGTTGACCTTTGTGGTACACGAACACGAAAGACACGAACACGAAATTACACAGATGAATTTAGTGTCAGTTTTGGGTTTACCCTTGGATACACGACACGAAACAAAAATACACGAAATAAATAATTATTTAAATAATTTTATTTAAATTAAATGAATACATATTTTAAAATAATATTTTATATATGATTTTTACATAAGATCATTAAAAATAGTTTCAAATTTTATTTCACAAGACTTGAGCACGCTTGGTTCTTTATGACATATTGACTTAAGACTCAACTAAAAATTTAATATTTAAATATTTTTATTCAAAAATTACACGAAACACGACACGAAATGTACATGAAATGAAGGTACACGAACATGAAACGAAACGAATCCTTAACGTTTTGGATTTGACATTACGTACACGAAACACGAAAGTACACGACACGAAAGTATACGAAACGAACGAATTGCCAGATAATAATTAGGGATGAGCATTTCACCCGCCCCGCCTAACCCCAATCCGATCCCCATCCCATTCGGGTCGGGGATTCGGGGAGCAAAATATTCCCCATTCGGGGATCGGGGCGTGTTCGGGGAATGGGTAGGTGTTCGGGGATCGGGGATCCCTAATAATAATAATCATTCAGATCACAAAATGCATATTTAGTTCATATGCTTCAATGCAGAATGTTTGTTTTGTTATATCTATTTATTATTATTACTTCTTAATATTTTGATCCAAAATGCGTATTTTATGAATGAAACTAAAAAGAAAATAACCATTACAAGTCACTTTCTTTCGCAACATGTTAATAAGTTAGGTTATACTAGCATAAAAGCCCGTGCAAGGCACGGGCCGGTAGCTTAAATATATTTATAAATCAAATTATGTTAATGTCGTTAGTTAAGTATGTGCAAGTTTATAATTTGAAATTTGATCGAGTAGTACTGATAGCAATCATAACATTTTTTTTAATTTGTTGTGAATCATAGAATATGATTGGAGTATTCGGTGGGTGCTTTCTACTTAAGATGACTTTTCAAAACACTTACAATTCTAACCATTTGTTCTTCGAAAATGGTGCATCCCTTTAGCAAATTTATAACCATTTTTAAGGTAAAATCTAAATATCCTTCAAACTATTCCATTCCGAAAGTGTAAGTTCTGGTCTTGGTTTTAATCTCCTTTGAAACTCTGCCCAGGCCTTGTTCTTTAAGTTCTTAAAGCTCTTTTTCTAACTTTTCCCTCTCTTCTCTTCTAATCTCTTGATATTTAAGAATTCATTATCTTTGTTTCTTTTTCGACATCTATTTATCTTTCAAGCTATCAGAAAATTCAATTATGAATAATTGACTTAACAGATCTACCTTGCGTAACAAACTTATCATTCTTTTTACCTATGCGCTTGAGAATTGATGAATTATGTCTCGATAGATATTTTTCGTGCTTCCAACATCATGAGCTAAAATTGTTCATGTCTCATTTCCCTATACTTTGGCATTGAATTCATTATTATACTTTGTCAAATGTTATATACAATTTATTCCAATATATTATTGTAAAATATCCTTATAATTCAACTATTTATTTCATGCAAGTATTTAGCCAGTAATTGATAACTCATAATTCCATCTTATAAATAAACCACATATTCTATGTAATTATTTATAAATAATGGTTATGTTATCCAAGCTTATTTGTATATTATATATTTTGGATAATTTTCTTACTATTCATACTTTTGTTAATATGTACCATTCATATATATATATATATTAGTTGTTTCTAGTTTCACTAACAATAGTTAATATAGTTTAATTCATATAAAAATGTCATACCAAAATTAGTTACAAACAATTATGCAATCCATTTATGATATTGTTAACAAAAGAAATAATTTATCACAAAAGAATAATTATAGGCCTATATCTATACTATACTATTAAACCGAAACATTAAAAGTTTCGTAGCCGGTCGGTACTCTGGTCAGGCTTGATTAACATATTCTTAAGTAAAAAAATTAATAAATACTTGGATCGGACTTAATTAACATATTCTTAAACCCAAAATAAATCTATACAATACTTGAGAGAATATAAAAAGTTTGATATTTGGACTTATTAGGCTTAAGTTAGAATCCTATTTTAACCAGACTAATATAATTATACTAAAACTCCATTCTAACTAAACAACTTGGACATATTGGGGCTAAAATTAAAATTCTATTTGAACGTGACTAATTATTTTAATCACAACATATATAACTATTTTATTTAATTAAAACACAAATCTAAATCTAATATAATTAAAATAAAATATTACAACATTAGTAGTATGATAACCAATATTAAAAATCATCCGTGCAATGCACACGTTCTAAGCTAGTATGATTATAAAGAGAATCAATGCACACAAGTTATCATGCAAATAATATGTGAAGCTTAATTGAAACACTTGTTTTATCTTAAATAAATTGTAAAATAAAATATAAATAAATAAATATTTATGTATGTAGTTGATGAATTTTAGTATTAACTCAAACGATCACATAACTCAATCGGCTAGAAATTTAGTGAAACAATTTAGTGGAACACTTGATCCATCTTAAATAAATAGTGAAATAGAACATAAAGAAAAAAACATTTATGTATGTAGTTAATGAATTTTATTTTTATCTTAAATGCTCATGTAGCTCAAGTGGTTGGAGGGATGAATTGACCTATGTGAGGTCTTGGGTTTAAATCCTTGTACACATTATTTTTTTCAAAGATTTCATGTTAGATTTGGAAGTAGGCTTGGAATGAATAAATTTGCTCAGGATAACCGAACGTGTTCTCCTGTTATATATAGAAATATATGAATTACATTCCTATAAAATTTATGACAGTATTTATCTACTCAACTTAACTTGTAATTTATATATATTGATAATTTAAAGATTAGTAAAACATGCTTTTCTTCAAATTTATTTTTATTACTTAATGTTGTTGTTTGTTTAATTATTAATTTATATTTATATTCCTTATTACTTGATATCTTCGTTTGTTTAGTAATTAATAATTTTTATCTGCATTTTAAATATTTTTTCCATTTGAAATGCACGTGCTGATATTATCGTATAAAATGATTATTTTTAAAATTTTAATTTAACAAATATTTCTCTAACTTATAAGCACATTTTTCCAGACAATTATATAACTTATAATTATTCATGTATCTATTAACACTTATTCATTTTAAGTTAAAAATTATACAATTTAAGATGAACATCTATACTGTATATTTTTCACTATATTTTGAAATGTATTCAAGGCAATCTCTAGAAATTTGAAGGCCCAACTTTCTACATTATTTTTTTAAAAATGTTTTCCAAAATGCAAAATTTTAAATTAGTAATTTTTTGTAACAATTTTTCTTAAAATGCAAACTTTGTAAATTCTTTATTTTTTTAAAAATGTGACTAACAACAAAATGTAACTAAATTAAAAAAAGATTAGAATCAGATGATATATATAGCTGAACAAATATATGCAAGTTTTAAATTTAAAAAATCAAAATTCATAAGATTATCATAATTATTAATTTTAATACTTACAAAACACAAACTAAAGTATACATTTTTCAGGGATGGGTCTCGTTTACATAATAGTTTTACCTATCAAATTAAACTTTCTCGACCTCTAATTCATGCTCTAAATTGTATTAAATAATATCAATAGGGAGTGAAAAATTAAAAAAATTGTTCTTTAAATGTTTTTCTAAATTTTGAAATATAATATAATATATATTGATAATTTTAGTACTCTAGAGCAGGGTTGTCATGGCATCCATTTGGCGTCCATATGGCGTCGTGGCGTGAAAAAAGCATAAAACGTCCACCTCGACTTATGTACATGCAATAAGGCGGGCACCTCAGATGCCATATGGACGCCACGGACACCATAAAAATTTATTAAAAAAAATAAAATAATAAAGACTGACCCGTTGGGCTTTACCTGATCCAGTGATCCAACCCACTAAGTTACATACAAAAAGGTAAGAAAACCGTGATAACATAAAATGAAAATCGAAAAGACACATCCTTTTATTGATGATCATCTGTTGCACATGAAAGGGGTAGCCTTAAGGGGTGCAAGTGTTGTTAAAAGTGTTGAATTTGCCTAGTTGTTGAATTTGCTAGTTATTGGTTTTACTTTGTGCTACTACCCCCACCTAGTTAAAAGTGTCATGCTTCAAATTTTAAGACCTGACTTGTGATTTGTTGATATTCTAAGTACTTACGTTTACATTTTAATATTTTATAGTGGTTGTATTATTATTAGTTAGTAATTAGAGTGATGTACTAATTTATATTACGAATTTATGATATATATATATATATATATATATATATATATATATATATAAATGAACGTTTGGGCGCCATACGGACGCCACGACGCCATATTGTTGTGAAGGTCCTCGGGCGCCGCGACTCGCCGCCCGCGGCGCTGTAACAACCTTGCTCTAGAGACAGTGTAATTGTGCTTTTAAGAAAGACTATTTTGTCATTTGAAGATTACGTTCTATGGAATATTCTACATTAATTTATTATATCTTTATTTATTACGATATAAATGTTAGAGTAATAAATTTTCTTGAAATATATAACACATATTCTATATCTTTAAGTACGTGACTTAAAAATGATATTATATGAATATTGTTATATTCCTAAATATCCCTAATCGAGCATTATTAATTTGGGACAATTATAATGCATAAAGATTAGTATATTGTTTGTTGACTGATGACTACATCACATTGGTCATAGGTATAGTGATACTAAAGTCAAGAACATAGGTGCATATAATATTCTACATGGAACTGGATAGACCCATAGTGAGATTCTGCATGTTAATAATGTCATAAGAAATACTCATAGTGATAATGGTGTAATGATTCTTAGACTTGAGATCATTATATTTCTATAAAAGGGTGAATATACTTTGATTACATTAAAAGTTATCTTTGAGGTGATGATAAAAGTGGATATCAAATATATTATGAGTTGTATAAGAAATATGAATGATAGATAAAGGATTTGACCCTTCTATTAATAGGAGAGATATTATTGGCCTCTTGATTGAGTGAGACTATGAAATGCATGGCCATGCTCAAATATTGATTTGTTTTTAATAGTCTACTCATTGATCAAGGAAACCCAAATTAAATGTTGAAGAGTATGACTAATAACATGCCTCGAATTTAATCTATAATATTTGGTTAAAAAGATTATATTACACGTAAACAGTAATCACGAAAGGTTTAATTGGATCACCAATTATTATTACTTGAGTAGCAATGATGTATTACTAGATGTCGCTCATTGTTTATAATTATTATTGGATATTAAAATTATTGTCAACGTAATAATAGCCTAAAGGGTCACAAACAATGAACGCTTGAAGGAAATTGATTTAAATTTTGAATTTAAATAATAAAGAATAATTTGAAATATTTAAATATATTAATTAAGTAGGACTTGATTAATTATTACATAATTCAAATTTAAATAATAAAACTATGGTGGAAAACATTGATAAATGTTGAAAGAACGAGTCTCCATCTTGGATGAATTGCGACTCAACTTATTGCGAACTCAGAATCTGATGAAGATGATAGCAGATCGAAAGCTGAGGGATGTGGAGTTTCAAACTGGGGAATTAGTCTTTTTACCCTTGCAACCATATCAACAGCTTTCATTAGCTAGGAAGCCCTTTGAGAAGTTGGCTGCCCAATTCTACGGGCCATTCAAGGTGTTGTAACGCATTGGGATGGTTTCTTACAAGTTGGACCTACCAGACACGATTAGGATTCACTCGATATTACATGTGTCATAACTGTGTATTGGCAACATCCAGGCCTCTCCAATAATTCCATTACAGTTAACCTCAGGCAGGGACGGACGCAGACTCAATCAAAGGGGGGGGCAATATTTTTTTTTAACATCGAACAAGTAATGTAATGAAGCAAAAAAAACATAATTAAAAGACTTACCAAGTAGCAGGCAATTGAGTAGAATTGTCCGGTATGATCCTTTTGAATAAGATCCTGCCATTTTTCCATCAAATTTCAATCAACAACTTGTAATGCTAAAATCAAAAAACCTGGCATGACATTATGACAAAAAAGAAAAAAAAAATATGGCAGAAAAAAAAGACCATAAAATAAAAATTCTGGAACATATAATCTTGAAACATTAAAATAGAGATCTCCGTTCTTTTAAGTCACGAAAATCATATATAATCGAATCTACATCGATAGTACGAGCAATTTCTTTCGCAATATATAATATTAGGCAATCAGTGAGATATTCATCATGCATTTTTGTTTCGAAGCTTGTTTTTGACGAAACTCATAGCTGAAAATGATCGCTCTGTAGTAGCTATGGAAACCGAAAGAGTTAAAATAAGGTCTACCACTCTATACACAAGTGGATACATATTAGCCTTCCTTGTCTTTTTTAACCACCGAGACAGATCTGAAATTGATGACAATGTTCCAAATGTTTGATGTTGTCGTTCAAGATCAAAATGCTCTAATTGCATCCTTAATTGAGCCATTTCATTTTCACAAAAATCTTTTGGATAAAATTTTTATACCAACTTTTGAATATCGTAAATCCTAAATGATACAAGCATCTCTTTTGGATCTAAAGCAGTACTTAAAACATGCAACTCCATGGTTTGTTCATTGAACCTGTTATTCAACTCTTGCAATTGAGAATCTAGCACAACAAGAAATATATCGAGCTTATAGTGATGCTCAATTGTAAATCTGTCTTGTTGATGTCGAGATCTTTCTTTTCTTGCAACATATTGAACGCTTAAGTCTGGTATTGGTATATTAACTGATTCACAAAAAGTCTTCACATCTGATAGTAGCTAATCCCATCCTTCAACTCGTAACTTTTGAATTAACAACTTAGTTGAAGATACAAGTTGCATTGCATTTAAAATGTCTTGAGCTTTATTCTGTAGAGCTTGACAAAGCAAATCAGTAATTTCCAGAATTTTCCTCATGATATGCAGAACTAGAACAAACTCAAATGAAGTTAATGCCTCATACGCTGCGTCTACATCTCCATGTTGAGTAGGTGTAACTCCATCATCAATGATATTGAGAAAGACTTCACATGTAGCACTATACATTTGAACAAACTGGAAACAGATTTCATGTGAGAACTCCAATGAGTATCTCCAGCCCTTTGTAAAGTACCAATCTGATTTTTTCCTTTACCACTTTGAATCTCATCATTTTGAAGAAAATAAGCAATATTAGAAGCATGAGCAGCTTCAAGTTGATCATTGCGCTTACACGAGGCTCCACCAATATTGATTATAATGTTCAACTTAGTGAAAAAGTGGTGCACGGGAATAACTTCTCTTGAAGCAGCAACTAATGCAAATTGTAGACGATGAGCCATACAATGAACATAATAAGCATACGGACAGTCTCGTGAAATTAAAGCTTGCAATCCATTCCATTCTCCTCGCATGTTACTTGCACCATCATCACCTTGACCCCTTATACTTTGGACATCGAGATTGTGACGAGATAAGACATCACAAATTGCTTCCATCAATGTAACTGATGTAGTGTCCTTAACATGGACAAGGCCAAAGAACCTTTCTCTCACATAGCCATCTTTATCAACAAATCGTAACACAATAGACATTTGTTCACTTTTGGATTCATCCCGAGCTTCATCAATGATCAAACAAAATTTTGCATCGCCTATTTCATCACGAATCAGCTTCATTACTTTGGTTGAAAAGACGTGCAGAATTTCTTTTTGCACTCTTGGTAATGTATAGGTTACATTTTTTGGAGCATTACCCAACACATTAGCTACTTTATCATTGTAAGAGGCTATGATCTTCAATAATTCGTTAAAATTTCCACTATTTATTGAATCTTTAGTCTCATCATGACCTCTAAAAGCACATCCCTGAAATGCAAGCCACCTGGCTACTTTGACTAAAACTTCCAATCAGAGACGATTCTGAATAATCTGTTAAGCAGTATGTCTCTCAAACCTTTGAACAATATGTTCAGATTGATTCATAAGGTCGACACATGCTCGTTCAGCGTTGCGATGAAAAAAAGATGCATCTTTGCCGATATGTGCCAAGAATGCACAATTCTTGCCATCCATCACTTTTTTCTAAGATTGAAAACCATTAACTGTAAATGCATCAATTCTAGGAGGCCCATATTGTGGTCGAAACAAGAAACACGGAAGACAGAAAGCAACATGCTTAGCAGGAGAATATTCTAACCAGAACGGAAATAGCTTAAACCACGATGGTTGAAAACTACACGGATGTTTTTCTTCTGATCTTGGATACTTTGAAAGAATGATTTGACGTAAGCTCTTCGAATTTCATCACGTTTTTCGGATAATCCCATATTTGACGTCGTAATCCTGGATCTCACTCAATTGAATTGATACCATTTTCATTTTTATCAATTCTTGGAGACTTTCTAGGCTGAGTTTGAGAATTTAAATTATAAGAATTATCAGGAACATTGGATTCTTGGTCAACTGATTGAGGTACAGATTGAGCCTGAGAAGTTTCAACATTCTTCCTTTTGAAAAATGAATCAATTCTAGTTGGTTTTACCATTCTGTAACCACAGACAAGTAACAATAATTCAGTCCACAAACAAATTTTAGATTTCAGGACCCTAATTCCCAAATTCTAATCAATAAAAAAATTAAGGTGGAACCCTAATTCCCAAATTCTAATCAATAAAAAATAATCAGGGATTATATTTACACTAATACCAGTCCACAAACAAGTAAATAACACATAACATGAATTATGAATACATGATTATTGATAACAAATTAGTAATGAAATTATTGAAAGGTTGAAATTTCTACCCGAGCTGGAGAGTGGAGACTAGAACTTGTACGTGCAGAGCTGTGAGCAGTGAGCAGGGTCGGCACCGTGGCAATTATTGGTTTATTGTCGTGAGTTTGTGACTTGTGCCTATGTGCACTTTTATTTTCTTTTTGGCCCCATTTGAGTTGTCCATTGGGCTAATATATAATATGATATGGCAATATGAGCCAGATTTTTTATTTGTCTATACCTATATAAATGGGCTATAAATCTTTAGGGGGGCCAAATTAAATATCATAACTAATTTTCACATAAAATACATACTACTAATAAGAGAAAATTGGAGAGTTGGGGGGTAGGCCACGGTGACTGTAACGCCCCCAAATCCCCTACAGGAATCCAGGTCGTCAAATCTCTTGCGGAATATTCGATCACCTGCTCACAATATAATCTACAATAATATTCATAGTGCACACCATCTTTTACTCCACGGGTTATAGTCTTAGAACAAGTACTCAAAAATCCAGAAGATATTACATCTCAAGTTCACTTCCCAGAATCTCCGAAATACTATTACAACTCCAAAGTACTAGATAATAAAACATTATACAAACACCTTCCCAGTCTGCACCCTTCTCAAATGCTATAAGGTTAACACACTGCATTAGTTGTCTTCCTTTTCCCTTAATCACGGTTCACTGTACTAGAATCAGCTCTGATTACCCCTGTTTCATAATATATAAATAGAAAGTATGAGCCAAAGAATGCCCAGCAAGTATATATATCATATAATACAACAAAAACTCGACCAAAATATGG
The DNA here is from genome assembly GCA_037693485.1 of Kitagawia praeruptora. Taxonomy (NCBI): domain Eukaryota; kingdom Viridiplantae; phylum Streptophyta; class Magnoliopsida; order Apiales; family Apiaceae; genus Kitagawia; species Kitagawia praeruptora. The sequence continues at coordinate 134,194,972 of CM075351.1, read as the reverse complement.
TTTTTACCACTCTATAATATATATTTTTGGAAAGAGATCAACTCGGAAATTTTTATAAATCTCGAAATACTACTCATATGAAAGAGTAAATATATCTCAATAACTTCTCAAAATACTACTCATATGAAAGAATAAATATATCTCAATAACTTCTCAAAATACTACTCATATGAAAGAATAAATACATCTCAATAACTTCTCAAAATACTCCTCATATAACTCAAAAATACTCCTCAGAACTGCTCAATTGATTTGAATGAATAAAATTTAACAACTCCTCAGATCAACACCCTAGTTAACAGAACCACACAGGCATCGGTTAACCGTTAGGAAGTCGATGATTGGATTTCTTCTCAGAACGCCTACTCAAGTAATGGACGATCAGTCCATTATCACTACTCGTTTACTATCGATAGAAGGATGAGCCGACTTGCTCGGACCATCACCCTAATTTACTTCTCAGATTGGGTGAGCCGACTTGCTCCGACCGTCACCCTAGTTTACTTCTCAGATTGGGTGAGCCGACTTGCTCGGACCGTCACCCTCGTTTACTTCTCAGATTGGGTGAGCCGACTTGCTCGGACCATCACCCTAGGATGAGCCGACTTGCTCGGACCATCATCCTAAATATTCCTCAATTGGGCCGGTGCGTTACTCCGGTCACTTTTGCTTTCAGAAGCAATAATTCACAACTTACTTTATATATATATATATAACCCCACTCTTAAATATACATATTCTGTAGTATGAAAATATTATTAAATATATTTTTATCATCTCTTTTATGAATACAAATGAAGTATCTCAATAAACGTACCAACTCATGAAATACATTTCAACACCTCGTATAATAATTTCAACACCCCATATAATAATTTATCCGGATAACAGCTCAACAATAATATATAAATATATGTAAATTGCATGAATAAAATCTGGTATAAAACACTAGAAAGAATACTTGATTTTGTATATCGAAAACTTAATCAGCATATTTAAAAATATAAATACTCCGAACGATGGAGTAGGAATTAGTAAACTTGCAATTATGGATTTAAATCTATTCAACACATTTCATATATTGAAAAATACAGATACTCTAAACGATAGAGTATACATAAATAAACTTGCCTGATTCTGCGGTACGATACTCCAACTTGCTCCACGTCTCTGGTTCTCCGGCATTTCACCTTCTCGGGCCTAGTCCAGCTATTATTTAACTCAACTTCTGATCACCATTCAATCAACTTCTATTCATCTTTATATAGTACCTTTGCATATCTACAACTTTCGTTCTTTAAGCTTTTCCAAACGAGTCTCCTAACTCCTCCGAAATCTTACCCCAAAATGGTTCCTCGAATAATTCCAAAACTCAACATTTTTACGCGAAACCTTTTCCATTTTTAAATCTCACAATTAATTTAATAATAAATCCGACTTTAGTCTAAAATAATCTGATTCGATCCGGTTAATTAAAATAATCCGAAAATGCTAAATACCAATCTTCTAAAATTAAAATATATTTAACTCTATTTATTCATAGATATTCCCTCTTTTTTCAATAAATCTCTAAATTATGACAAATAATCACAGAATATTTTTAGTGAATTAATTAATCAATTACTCCTCGAGACAACAATTAATCCTTAATTTAAATAAATAAATCCTCAAGACAACAATTAATTATTCAAATTGCACTTATAATTTAAATTAGCTCTTATAAATTCTATAAATTTCCTTAATTTATTTAATATTAATTTCTCTTTAATCTCACAACAAAATTATTTAATTATCCATTTTATTCACATAAAATCCATAATTATTACTAAATAATTCAATTAAGTCAATTATATCATTTTTTAATAAATTATTTATTATTATCCCAATTAAATAATATTTTAATTATAATGAAACTAACCGAACCCTTTTTATTTGTTTATAACAAAATCCCGATTATAAAACCCGAACATTAATTTTATATCAATACGCTAATATTTTATTATTTTATTCCCGACTGCACATCGATGTGGGTCCCAACCACCCCGTGTCGGCCCTACCTGCACCAGCCCCCTCCCCTGCATCTCTCTCTCATCTGCCTCTCTCAATCTCTCTCGTTATCTCCATGTTCTCTCTCTCTCTCTCCCTCTCTCTGCCCCTCTTCACTCTCCCCTTCGAATCCCCCTCAACCACCATCAATCTCCCATCTCGCACCTCCCCTCTTCTATCTCTCGATCTCTCCATCAATCTCTCCTCATTCTCTCCGTCGACTCCTCCCCTCCTTCTCTTTCTCGATTCATCTCCCTCCACTCTCTTCTACGACCAAAACAACGGAAACCCCCTCCTCCCCATACTCCGTTTCTAGCCACCCATTAATTGATACCCGAAATCAACACAACCCTCATCTCACTTCTCTCTGTTCGACACCAACCGCCACCGCCATCGCTCGGTGATGGCTTCTCTGCCCATACACAGACACACACAAACACAATACATAAACACACCACTGAAAATACAACCCCACCACTACCTCTCATCTTCTCCTTCCACCTCTCTCGTTTTCCGGTCAACACCTAACAGTCTCCCTCCCCGACACACACAACAGCAACAATTAAACACCAACTACAAGTAACAATCAAACACTACAGGTTTTACAAACGAACTCAGCATATAATACAAAACGAACTTGTTGATGTACTCTGTTTTGTGTGGGTGAAAATAAGTCGAGTGTTTGGTTTTTAAGGAAAAGACGGTTGGTGTTTTACAGAAAAATTGGACTATTCCGTGTTTTGGTGCTCTGTTTGTGTATATATGGGTTCTGCGTTTTTGTAAAAATAATGGCCGGTTTCTATTAATAATGAAGGAGTCAAAAGTTGGGGAACTAAAATAATAAAATAGTGGAATCATTCCGGGAGCTAGTGGAATTGAAAAAAATACAAACGTGGGGGACAAAAATTAATGGAATATTTAGTGCTCCATAAAATCATGATCATGTTTTGTAAGTGGAAAATTATAAAAAAAAATAATAAAACATGGGAGACAAACTGAAATGCTCCAATTTAAATATTTGTAGTCTCATCAATAATCTCGTTCCTCCTCTGCTGGCTAATTAAAACGAAACTCTAATTTCGTACTCTAAAATAAATTCAATCCAAAATTAAAATCTTATTTTTCCTAAATTTCCTAATTTCAATAAATACCAAATAAATATAATTAAATACATATAATATCTGAATATATCAAAATTTCAAATTTTACAAAAACGCGTTAATTAAAATATACTAATGCATCGCTCGTAATTAAAATTTAAATATCGAGCAGAAAGAAAAAAAATTATTCGAAAATCCACGGATATTACAGTGACCCCTTGACTTATGTTGCTTCCGCCCCTGACCTCAGGGAGTTGTGTGTGGAACCTGAACCTGATTGTTGTCAGACAAATGTAGACAGGCCCACCAGGGAAAATAGAGGTGCTGATCCGCTGGCACGGGTTATCCAACTGTGAGGATACTTGGGAAGAGACAGAGCTAGTTAATCAAAGATTTCTTTTCACCTTGAGGATAAGGTACGATTGTGGCAGGCGGGTAATGTAATGAATTCAAGTGCAAGGTGAACCGGCTCAGGTGCAAGGTGAATAGGCCCAAGGGGATGAAAGGCTAATAACTTAATAAAAGGGGGAAATACAAAAACAAGAAGTAGAGCATCTCCAAGGGCAATACCTAAAATGGTTAGCTAAAATAACATAAAATAATGGTTAGTTAAAATTTGCTGAACCTGTAAGAGATTGTGCTCCAATGGTGTTAGCTATAATGGTTAGCTATAATTAAAACAACAGTATTTTATTATTATTTATAAACCTCAAATACATAAATTGTAAAATCTTTGCTACTCCAACCGTGTTTATGTATCCTGGTTACGTAAAATTAAAGACAGAGATGACGTGGCACAAGAATAGAAGATATGTAAATTTTTTAGAGGATTTCTAAATATAGAGGATATGTATCTTGTTTTCTAAAATTTTGCCTAACAGTTGGTACCGTTGGAGGACAACTTTTCAGCATATTAGGTACAAAATTCTGCCACGTCAGATTTATGACTAAGGGATGGGGGTGGTTGGAGATGCTCTAATGGACTAGCCCAATTCCCGAATGGAGTAAGGGCAAAATGGAAAATGCACAGAAAAGTCAAAAAGAAGGATTGGGGGACGGTACTAGGGTTTCTTACCGAAGAGTTGTAAGTTCTAATCCGGTTGTAATTTGCTTAATTAAACCTTGAATTGTTTAGTGAGTTAATTCAAACATCTTAGTACATTTCAAGTTAGTATAAAAACATCTCTCTGCATTCTATTCTGATCATTATGTAATGTTGACATTTTAGAGTTAATGAGAGATCACTTTCTTGTTTGATACTCCCTCTGTCCCTCATGGTTGTTTACATGGGGATGGACACGGAGTCTAAGAAAATGTGTAAAAAATGAGTAAAGTTAGATGAAAAGTGGGTAAAGTGGTGAGACCTATTAATATTTAATTATAGATTTGAACTAGTGGAGGAAAGTAGTGGGTGTAATAGTATTTTTTATTGTTAAATATATGAGATAATGGGTGTAATAGTGGAAGAAACTTAATATTTTTGGAATGTAAAGAAATGAAAGGGACACCCCAAAATAGTAACTGTAAAGAAATGAGAGAGACAGAGGGAGTAGCATGAGTTAGTTCTAGAGCTTAATCAGCTCAATAAACCCTTTCAAATTAATGCCCTTGATTATATATTGGGGGTAATTATATTTATTCTACGCCTTTCAGGGATTTTTGTATTTTTGGGTAATTTTTTTCTCAGGGATTGTTCTTTTTGCATGTAATTTGAACTCTGACAATTTATTCGCCGCATTGATTTATATATGCTGGAAGTGATTTTACTATTTTTTGGTGTAGCTTGCCGACTTAGCAAGAGAATAATTGAGGTTAAAAAATGGGAAGAATTTTGGATGCAGGGCTTGGATTGCTAAAAGGATATGCAGGTTTGTGCAAGATATCTACGGAGAGCCGACTCTTCTTGCCCCCAAGATGGACGGCAAGTCAGACATGAAAAAAAAAGCTGCAAAGTGTAATGAAAATAGAAAAGGGTATGTTTTGCATTAATCCTGCTACACTTTCATAATGAGCCTCCTCATGTCCTTTATACAAAATTGTGATTCTATCTGCTGCTTTTTTACGAGCTTAGTAACAGGATAGCCCAACCAAGATACTGACTGACATTGTAGCCATGTACTTCGTAAGTTGTCCGTGTGTTGGTTTGTTTAGTACACGCAAGGTTTTTGAGATTTTATGTCTTTTGGGAGCCCTTGTTTTCTTCATCCAAACTACTAATAGTTACGGACCTTGAAAGAAAATTCAGTACTACTAATCCATTAAGTTTCATTCAAACTTTCTCTTGTAAAGCACAATCTGTTTGCGAACTATAGGTATCCCATAAATAAAGAGAAATTTGCCTTGAGAGTTTCTTTTTAGTTCTGTTCTTGTATAGATTATAGATGTGTTGTTTTTCTGGAAAGTTCTATATTTAAGTATTGATGATATCTAGCTACTGAAAATGTCCAAAGTATATCAGATAACAATGTAACATAGTTTGCACATGATGCATTATTAATCCTTTTTTTCGCTTTATTCTTTGCAGCTTTATTTATTATAATTTATTTTCCTTAGGCGATTGGATATTAAATGATCTTGGTGCGTCGATGGCTCCAAGGAACTTTGTATAACCTCACATTTTTGGAACCTAACACAGTATGTGATTTTGCAAATTTGACAGATTTACAAGTTTGTTCATGCTACTGTATTTAAAATGATGAAACTAGAATTCACTATTGTTAAGGCTTGTAGCTGCAGAGATCACATTTGGTCATGTTGTGTTCACCTTTTTCTCTGAATTGAAACTTCTTAGTGCAAAGAATGTTTATACAATGATTTTGATTTGAACTCTTTCCTAAATACGGAAAATGGTGCAGCCCACAACATGCTTGTCTGCAGCGGGACAATCAAAGTGATGCAAAACCCTTTTAAACAAAAAAAGATCTCTCACAACAAAACATATATTACATTTCACGGAAATGCATACCATTGTACAACAGATGAGACTAGAGCATGCTCGTGCTTCGCACCGACTATAAAAGTAGTTTTTCAATAATGATTAAGAGTGAATTTAATTTATTTCTTTGTACTACATCAGAGATATAGTAGTTGGTTTCCCATGAGGTTGATTGCTAAAAACGTAGCCAGACAAATTCAACTTTAGGACAATGTTGATGCATGTCAAGACTCCTACTTTCTCACAAATTATTGGGTTTACTTCTCATATTCTCTTACAGGTTTTTCCCCTGGTTCCAAGGGTCATCTGTTGAGATGGTCATATGCACGACATGGCAGACCTTAAATTATTTATTTAAATGCTACCCAAATTCTGATCTAGGATTCATCAGCACCTCGAAATATTTGTATTTGTATTTTCCTTTGTATCCAAATTAATATATAAACAAAGAAAAAAATGAGTATCATTTTTCTATAAAACTAGCAAACTGACTATTCATATATGATAGTGTTGATTTGGACAACCCAGAACAAAGGTCGAGTTTGATCAACATTGTGGGAAAATTGTGTCCCTTGTCAACAAGCCTGTAACATGAATGCATGAAGCATCGGGATCCCCCTCTCCTTGGCGACGGAGATCTATATTTTGCATCAAAATTCTTCGACATGGGATACTCTTGCTGCAGTCCAGTTTTATGGCATCTTTGGTAGCACTTGTCCCTTTGATGTTTCGGTATATTACATCTTCAACTTGTACTGCTGACTTCTATTAATTTCATTTGGGACATGATTTGTTAGACATAATACGAAACTTAAGAATATAATATATATTTGTGAAGTTTAAATATGGTGTGAAACTTGTTTTTTATTGCAATTGTACTTGATGAAATATATGATATGATTAGCAAAATAAAAACATCTACAGTTAGTTATCAACTAGAGGTCGAATCTGGCACCTGTTCCGGGCAGGATCCTTCAGTGTCACAGTAATTTTGATCAATAATTATTGGATTGCTGACATTTTGCATTACAACATTTTGAAATCTGATGTTCTTTGCAACTCCAGATCCTCCCTGTACAAAATAACAGGAAACATAATCTGTTATCTGATTACTTAGTGTGAGATCTATATATAGCATGACAGATAACACATGTACACGAGCGTCTCGTGTACCTGCCATGTTTTAATCCTGACACCATTGGTGGTTCCTGTTAGTCTAGCTCGATCCACTAGTACATTGGAAACATGATCAGAAGAATTGCCTTTTCCTAAGCTTCCAATGCTAGCATTCAAAATTGAAAACACAATAGATAAATACATCATTTGCTTAAGACCTATACATTACTTATCATTTGAGGTGAAGGATATAAACCTGATTCCATGCCCTGGTCCGCATGTCAGATCCATGATTACAATGTTCTTCGACCCACTTACTATCGAAACACAATCATCACCTTCAACAAATATGAACATACGAAAAAATTATGCAAATAGAACAAAACTGTAGATGATTTTTTTTTTTTTTTTCCGTAATCAGTTTTCTAGAGGAAATGTCATTAATAATTACCTGTTCTTATAGCAGAACTGAATATCTCAACGTTCTTGGTGCCAGTAATATGAATTCCATCAGTGTTGGGGCTAGTCCAGGGTGCAATTACTCTGAGATTATAGGCTTGTATATTTCTACTGTTCTTAAAGGCAAGATGCATCTGCTGTGCATTCTTTAGCCTCAGATTTTCAACCTTTATATTCTTGCACTCATCGAATGTTACTGCCTGAAAACAGAGCAAAACTATTTCACAAAAGAAGAAATCTATAAAACCATACATTTCTCTTTTCAGCTTGATTTTTAAGTGTTGGCAAATGCCAATCAATTTCTATATAAGAAATTTTGTAAAATGATTGTTTCTATATAAGAATGGGAACATACCGTTGGTGCATGGGTGCAAGGCTGCAAAAAAAAAAAAAAGGATAAAGAAAAGAATAATTTAGTAATTTCCTAATTAAGATTTATATAAATAAAATTAGTATAAGAGGCAGTTATTAATATAACTTTAGAGAATGAAACGGAATCAAAGAATGAATATTGATTGAGGATAATAAACATTATTACATACCAAGGTTATGTTAATTTTGCAAGATTGTCGCCACCATTTTTTTCCATTTCCGTTGATTGTTCCTCCACCTCCTACTACTACATCAGTTAGATTCTGAAAAACAAGCCATTCTCTTGTGTTTTCTATATAATCTGACCGGTGCGGAGAAGCTTTGATTGTCCCATGTATCTATATCACATATTTAAAAAATGTAAGTAAATATAACACGTATTTAATTTCTAACTTAATGACTGGTTTAATTGCATCAAATCGATACATATTTCATGTAACTGTAAATATAAATTGCAAGTTATTACAAACACATTATGAATTAGTCTTCCTTACCATGATACGAAGATGAGGTTTACATGGGCCTTGAAATGAATTAGGCTTAAGGTGATACACCCTCCTGGGAGGAACAACAAATGCAGCTCCATTTGTTGAACATGCCTCTTTCCAAGCTTTTTGAAATGCCTAGGAGAGTACCATACATACATTAAGTTAGAAATAAACAAGAACACCATGAAATACATGTATATAAACAAGGTTGTGAAATTATAAATAAAACCATCTATTAAAATCCAAGTGAACATTACCTCAGAATCATCACTTGCATTGCCTTTAGCTCCGAAATCATCGACATTCACAATTTTTCGAAAGCTTTGAGGTGCAACGTTCGAAGTATGTTTGGCTATTGGATGACTTCTCCTCTTGATGAAGTTGTGAAGGCCATCATCAGAATGTGATGAATCTCTCTCCTGGTAACTACTAACTAAACACAAGGGACAACATACAAAAATGATGATGTAGCATACTATTAAAAAGTAGCTTTGAGGTGCCATTCTCATGTTATGATAGATGGTATGGGTTTGGAGTATATATGATGGTAGCGCGAGAGGGGGTGGTATTTAAATTGAGACAAAATTATTAAAAAGGTTGATTGGAGAATGTTTGTGATGATGAGAGGTATGGATATTCAAAAGAGACTGAGAAGAAAAGATTTCATGGGGGTTAGCCAACTTTAGGTGCAAAAGTTTTCTTCTGTCAACGAAATGAGAATAGAGAATAATGGGCATGAGGATGTACTCAGGTAAGAGGTTAAAACAAATTGTACTTATAAATCAAGTGGTCCAAGGTATTTTTTTAAATATAATATTTATCCCTTACATTTACAAAAATGCCCCTAATTTACAACTATACTTCTTTTAATCTCAGGGATGTTACCTGAGAACATCCTCAGGCACACCATACTCATGAGAATATCATATACTATTCGCTTTTAATATGATGCATTTTTACCAATATTTAAATGTACATATAGTATCCCTTAAAATATGAAAAATCTAATTTTAATAATTTAATCAGTTGACTTCAAATACGTAGAAATTATACTTTTTGGTGTTAATATATGGTTTTGAAATTCATTATATTGACCAACTGCACTCATCTTCCATATTTCTCCCACTAAGATTTTGGTATTCAGTTAGTGTTTTAAATATTATTATTATCTTCCACCAAGATTTTGTTGTTAGTGTTTCCAAAATTATTAAAATTTATTTATTGATTATAGAATAAATAAGGATCTCTACGTCTGTTTTTAATTTTTTTTTTTTTACAGAATAGTCATGTCTGTTACTAAAAAATAAATGACACATTTTGTGTGAAGGAAGGTCAGCAACATGTAAGAAAGATGATATGCAAGTTAGTTTATTGAATCTCACGTGTAAATATTACAATAAGCCTCGTTAAAAATACGTTAACGTGCAGTTGATGCAACTAAGGTTTCCACTATCCCATTTTCACAGAAGTTTGTTCATGGGAGTTCAAGTATCACTTTTGCAATACTTGTGTGATACGGACGTTGACTCAAGTTTTTCAACCAAAATACAAATATTTGGCAGTTTGCTTGCTATCTAGCCTACCTTGACCATATCAATTGTTACTTCCTCAACATCTGTTATATGTGCACAAATGAAGGTTAACATTTTTTCCATACAAATGGTACGAGGCAACATAACATTTTTTAAGGGGAAGTCAGTTGGAAAAACAAAAATGATCTGAAAAGTCAAATAATATTGGTTAGCAGGTAAGATTCTGATTAGGCGGCACACTCGAAGATAGTGTGTATGGCGACCTATTTCGGATCAAAATGAGATGTTTTGCTTCGCATGCCATAGATGTATTTTAAGGGAGTTTTGTCTCGTGAAGTACTTACTTCAGTTCACATGGTAAATTTAGCAAAACGAACTTATGATTTCAAATAAATTAATACATTAGAACCCGATAGGTAGGAATAACCAACAAGAAAGAGGGATGTTCACGAATCGAGTCGAACCGAGTTTTGATCGAAACGAACCGAGCTTTGATCTTAACGAACCGAGCCGAGCTTTGATCTTAATGAACCGACCTAATTTCTTAACGAACCGAGCAGAGCTTTGACCGAACCGAGCCGAACTCGAGTTATTCACGAACAGCCTCGAGCCGAGCCGAGCTCGATCCAAGCTCGAGCTGTTCACAAACAATTAATTTGGTTAGAGATCTTACTAGATCACTACTATTCTAACTAGTACTAGTAACTAGTGCTTTGTCACGCATTGTTGTTTCTATTTTTTAAAAAATATTTTTCGACGATCCACCGTATGGATGTCAAGATATATCTAATTTAGTGATATTCCCAAATTTTCAAAAAATAAAAAATTAATTTGGTTGAAGATCTTAGTAGATCACTACTAATTTAACTAGTACTAGTAAATAGTGCTTTGTCACGAATTGTTGTTTCTATTTTTTAAAAAATATTTTTCGACGATCCAACCGTATGGATGTCAAGATATATCTAATTTAGTGATATTCCCAAATTTTCAAAAAATAAAAAATTAATTTGGTTGGAGATCTTAGTATATCACTACTAATTTAACTAGTATTTTGTCACGAATTGTTATTTCTATTTTTTAAAAAATATTTCTCGACGATCCAACCGTATGAATGTCAAGATATATCAAATTTAGTGATATTCCCAAATTTTCAAAAAATAAAAATTAATTTGATTGGAGATAAAAAAAATAAAAAGTAAAAATTTTAATTTTTTTCGAGCTTTAACGAGCCAATGAGCCGAGCTCTTATCGAGCCGAGCTTAACGAACAAAAATCTTGTTCGAACTCGAGCCGAACCGAGCTTTTATCGAGCCGAGCTCGAGCTGTTCGTTAAAAGCTCTGTTCATTTACAACTCTGGACTCAACATATATTTATCGAACAAGAAAGACAGTATATGATTGATGGGTTTTGGTCCCTAACAATCGTTTGTCAGGGACTTGTTAGGGACCGGTTACATAACAATCGGTTTCTAAACCGTTGGATCGTTGATCCAACGGCCCCCTAGACTACAAAAAAAATTTACTGTCCGCGCTAGTAATTTTTCTCAGTAATTATAATTTTTCTCAGTAATTATGCCTATCCGCGGAAAATCATAGCGGACAATAATTTTTTTTTTTTAATCTCAACGGCTGTGGAACCGATTGTTAAATATCCGATCCCTGACAAACGATTGTCAGGAACCAGGATCCATGATTGATATATGAAGTTCTTGGCATCATTTGCATTTTACTGTAATGCATTTTACTGGGTTTGAGATTCATATAACGTTACTAGTTGTATGGAGTTTGTCGACTCTTTACCCATAGGAGATACTGCTGCTAATTTTTTTTTTCTTTTAAAGAAATACATTCTCGTATGATAAATTGTACCAAAATACAATATCATACAAAGGAGTTTTTTTCATTCAATAAAATTTATCATCTAATCGAAAATCATGTAAAGATAAACCAAACCAAACATACCCAGTATATCCCGCTCAAAGCAGGGTCTGGGGAGGGTAAGATGTACGCAGACCATACCCCTACTTTTTACAGTAGGGAGGCTGTTTCCGTGAAGACCCCCGGCTTAGTGCACAACAAAACAGTGTGAATTATGCGCAAGGATGAAAAGGATGGGGAAAGTATTCAACCAAACCTGGGCCCATGGCTTGGACCTCATGGGACTTACCTAAGCTGCAATGCGCACTCCTCTCCTGATCTAGGATGACCTCTGGTCGTGCTCCCTGCACCTGCAAAACCAGAAAAACAGAGGACAATATGAAACGAAAAGCCAAACTACTAAGATAACGCTAACCGAGAAAACCCTACTCTGAGGCTCTCAACAACAGAACCGCTCCCTAGAAGAGAATCCACAACTCTAATCTGGCGCCTCCAAGAACTCCTATCAGCGGTCAAGGTCTCATTCAAGTTTAAGGCTTTCAAATCCATCCTAAGCTGCTCTTCCCACGACCTCCTCGGTCTGCCTCTCCTCCTCACCCCCACAACCGAAAGACTCTCGACCCTCCTCACCGGGGCTTCCGGCAGCCTCCTACGGACGTGGCCGAACCATCTCAACCTCCCTTCCCTAACTTTCGCAGAAAGAGGCGCCACCTCCAACTCGCTCCTGAAAACCACATTCGGGATTCTTTCTAACATCGTGCGGCCACAAGACCACCGCAACATCCTCATTTCAACTGCTTCCAACTTGTTCTCGAGGGCCTTCTTCGCCGCCCAACACTCCGAACCATATAACATCGCAGGGCGGATTGCCGCTCTATAAAACTTCCCTTTCAACTTTAACGGGACTTTCTTATCGCACATCACCCCTGACGCTGCCCTCCACCTTAGCCACCCCGCCTTGATACGATGTGAGACATCATCTTCAATCTCACCTTCCTTCTGGATGATCGAACCCAAATACTTGAACTTATCCGTACGGGGGACGATCTGATCTTCAATCCTAACCTCCACCCCTTCCTCGTTGGCCTCACCACTGAAGTTACACCAGAGATATTCGGTTTTTAACCTGCTCACACGCAAGCCTTGGGGTTCCAAAGTGGATCTCCATAACTCCAACTTCTCGTTGACCTCCCCCCTCGTTTCCGCCACTAGTACGATATCATCGGCGAAGAGCATGCACCAAGGGATGGCATCTTGAATCCCTCGCGACATGACATCCAGGATAAGGGCGAAAAGAAGAGGACTAAGGGCCGACCCCTGGTGTAGCCCAATCTCAACAGGGAAGTAACGCGCGTCACCAACTGGGGTCCGGACGCAGGAACTAGCTTGGGAGTACATGTCTTGAATCGCCCTGACGTACGCTGACGACACTCTCCTCTCCTCCAGGCTCTTCCAAATAGCTTCACGGGGGATGCTATCATACGCCTTCTCAAGATCGATGAACACCATATGGAGGTCTTTGCGCCACTCTCTGAACTTCTCCATAAGGCGTCTGACGAGATGAATAGCCTCGGTCGTCGACCTCCCAGGCATAAAACCAAATTGGTTCTCTAAGATTTCAACTTCTCTTCTAATCCGCAATTCAACCACTCTCTTCCAAAGCTTCATAGTATGACTGAGTAATTTAATTCCCCGATAGTTACAACAGTTCTGAGCATCGCCTTTGTTCTTGAAAAAAGGGACGACAATACTGCACCTCCATTCATCTGGCATCTTATCACCCAAGAGGAGAACATTGAACAGATTTGCTAGCCATTGTACGCCAACCTCACCAAGACAAAGCCATACCTCGATAGGGATCTGATCCGGTCTAACCGCCTTCCCTCTAACCATCTTTTTAAGGGCACCCTTGACTTCCTCTTTGCTGATATGTTCACATGGGCCGAAAGAGAGAACAGACGAAAGAGGGACCTCTTGCGTCACACTGTCACCACTCCTCCTAGCCTCATTGAAAAGATTGAGAAAATACGAACTCCACCTCTCCTTAATGGCGTCTTCATTTATTAACACTTGGCCTGAATCATCCTTAATATACTTAACAGAACCCAGGTCGCGCCGCCTTCTCTCCCTAGCTTTGGCTAGTTTAAAAATAGCGTTCGCTCCTTCCTTGGTATCTAGGCGCTTATACAGCCCCTCGAAGGCTTCACTCTTGGATTTTGCCACCGCCTTTTTTGCCTCTCGTCTTGCCACCTTGTATGCTTCCATCCTCAGAGTCCTCTCCGTCCCTGAACAACTCGACAAAAGCTCTTTAAAGAGCACATGTTTTGCCTTTACTTTCATTTGAACCTCCTCGCTCCACCACCACGACTCCTTATGACCACTAAACTTTCCTAAAGAGACCCCCACCACCTTCCCGCCCACGCACCGAATAGCCTTCGCCATGTTGGACCACTGACAGTTAGCATCTCCACTAAGATCAAAACAACCTTCTTTTAGTAGGGACTCCCTGAATTCGGCTGCCTTCTCGCCCTTCAAGTCTTTCCAAAGGATTCTTGGTCTGGACTCTCTCGATCTACGAACAACTCGGCCCCCCATGAATAGATCCATGGCCAACAGACGGTGCTGGGAAGCACACGCCTCACTCCGGAACACCTTGCAATCTACGCACGCCGTAGCATCCCGCCTGCGCATAAGAAGGTAATCTATTTGGGTGTTGAGACCCCCACTACTAAAGGTAATGAGGTGCTCAGCCCTCTTCTGAAAAACAGAATTCACAATTACCAACTCCTGGGCAGTAGCAAACTCCAACAACGCTGACCCACCGGCGTTCCTGACCCCGAAGCCGAAACCCCCATGGGCGCTGGGATAGCCATCTGACCTCTCACCAATGTGGCCATTAAAATCGCCACCCAACACTAAAAGTTGATCCTCTGGAATACTTCCGACCAACTCATCTAAACAGAACCAAAAAGCCTCCTTCTCCGAGTCACCTAAACCGACTTGAGGGGCATACGCGCACACCACGTTCACCACCTTCTCCCCAACCACCACTCTGACGGACATGATCCTGTCGTTACACCTCTTCACATCCACGACGTTGTCTATAAGATCCTTCGCCAGAAGAATTCCCACTCCGTTCCTCGAGTTGGCAAGACCTGAGTACCACAATTTATACCCGTTCGCTTCTCTAGACTGAGCCCCCTTCCACCTAGTCTCTTGAATACATGCCACATCTATTCTACGCTTCTTCAACACATCCACGAGCTCCAAAAATTTGCCTATTAAGGTACCTAAATTCAGAGTACCAACACGTAAAAAAATGCGACATCGATAAAACAAACGGGAAGATGAAATAAAATAATAATAAAATAAAAATCGAATAAAATATAGAATAAAAAAATAAAAATAAAAATAAAAATAAAATAAAATAGTACTAATAAAATACAATAGTACTAATAATGATAGTAGTAAAGAACCGAAAGCTGAAAGCGAAAAGAAAATAACAAAAAGATTAGACACAAACAAAACCGAGTTACACAGAAAGGCAAAAACGGGACCGAACAAAAGAGAAAATGAAATAAATAAAGATAAAAAGAACGCTCTTACTATGGAAAAATGATAATAAAATAATAGTGACAATTGAAGCCTAGGTTTAACCAGAGAAATTGGGTTGGGAGAAATAGAAGGCTGGAGGAGGGGGAGGTGTATTGCAGTGGTTAACAATGAGCGTGTGTGAGATTGTAGTGTGCGGAGGTGTTAGCAGCAGTGGAAGTTGTGGGAAAGATAGTTGCAACTGCTGGAGTATATAGTGGTTTCGTTACTGTGCAGGGGTGTTTTGTCCGTGTAGTGGTAGTGTCGACTGAAAGGGGTGTGAGGCAGGGGAGATGATGCGGACAGGGAGAGATTGGGGAGTTCGAGGGGTGTAGGAGATGGAAGTGGTGGGGAGAGAAGACGAGGCGGAGTTTACGATTTAGGCTGGGGACGAACGGTGGAAGGGTAGGAGGCGGCTGATGTTAGCGATGATGTTGGAGAGGGAGTTCGAGAGATTCAGGAGGGAGGAGGAGGTGCAGCGATGGAGGGGATGTCCGAAACGAAGGAGGAGAGTACGATGGTGAAGGTGGGGAGAACACAAACCAAAGAAGACTATAAACGATTACAAGTACAAAAGAAGTGAAAGAAGAATGCAGGAAGAAAAAAAAATTTAAGGCTAGGCTGACAATCGTTTAATGTTCCGGCGATCCGCCGGTCAGGGGAACCAAAATGCCAGTGACAGCCGGTAACGGCTAGTTTTCAGAGGGAGAGAATATAGAGAGAGTTGTTTTATTCAGAAACTAAAATTTTGATAATAAAATTTTAAAATCGGAAAAAGAACATCCCGAGAAAAACCACTAGTAATGAAAATACTTCAGGAGGTCCATCTCATCTTTTATGTGCCACATCTGCTTTTGTAACATACTCTCTTCAACCAAAAGTCCAAGCGTCCCTGCAAAATTGAATAAAAAAAGAGCAATTAGCCAAAAAATCAACAAACTTAACACTTTTTTGTCATTTAACCAATCAATTATTTTTTTCACAAAGAATTCCAACAAACTTTGCTTAATTCAAAAAATTTATCGTTAATTTAACCATAGTTAACTATTACTCTCTATGTGACAGCTCCAAATCCGGGGTCATGAATCCAGGCCGTCACGGACCAATTTCCATTCAATATCAATATCTCTTGGGTCTTTTTTTTTTATAACAATCAATACTTATGCAATTGACCCCACAATAATACACGCACACACACACACACCAGTCATATGCTCAGAGAACAACATTCACCATAATAACAGTTTAGAGTTGAGAGTTAAAAGAGTTATTACAAACCAGGATCAAGCTTAAATACATTGTTGAATTATACTTCGACATGAAGCATTTCAACAATCAAAAGTTTATTACATTCTTACACACTTAATTATACATAAGTTCCCAGAACCCGTCTGCCTCTACGCTACCTCAGGAATCGATGCTAGCGCGCTCTCAGAAGGTCGCCTTCCCCCTACCCTCTTGCGGGGCGTTCTGCGTAGTATCGACATACCTAGCTGTGTATACATCAGTAGCAAGAGTGAGCTATAGTAGCTCAGCAAGATAATTTCTATCTACTAACATCAAAGGAAAATAAACCATTATATATATATATAATAGACAAAAGCAAACTTCAGTTATTATGGAAGAATTTTATTTCCATTCAATATGTATATACACTTTCCAATTATCCTTGTACAAAAGAAATATATAGTATCATTCCATCAGTCTCGCTTCTAATATCATATAATATCAGTTCCTCTTCTTGAATGCTATAACAATCAATATACTCCCTCTGTCCCTTAAAACTCTTCCCATTTCGGCCGGACACGTTTGCCAACGCACACTTTTGATCGTTAATATCTTCAATTTCGTATTAGTTTTAAATATAAAAACTTCACTGTATTAAAGTACTCATAAATACGAATCCAACAAGATCACTCATGACTATATTTGGTCTTATAGATTAGACGTAAATTAGCAATTTGTCTCATGTTATGAACAGGGCCGACAAATCAAATGGGAAGATTATAAAGGGACAGAGGGAGTACCATCTCAGTGTACTTTTCTAGGATAATACGAAAACTTGAACAAATCTTTCATTATCATTTTCTCATTTCCTTCATATGCAACGATTATATAATTTAACATAAAATCAGTTTCTCTTCATCTGTAACAGTAATTCCATCTTTTCATATCACTTTTCTGTTTTCAGTTATAGAAATCTGAAAACCATTTTTCAATTCTTTCCTTTAAAGAAAACGTTGGGGATTTCCACTGTTGCCGAATACGTAAGGACGATGATCAGTCGCCCTCCGTACCCGTCCCTTTTACTACCGGTAGACGGAGGTAGGTTCTCCACCATCCCCCAGGAGGAAGGTTCACCACTACATCCTCCCTCGGCACTCTTGGGCCGGAATTAAATATTGGATGCTGGACTGTGCCACTAGCTACCACACAGCCTCTTACGCTTATTGTTGCAATCCCTCTTTTCAAATCACTTTTCTATTAACAATTACCATTTCACATTTTCCATTTTCCATTTCCATTCACATTTCCCTTCACATATATCATTTCCATTTCCATTTATCATCACCTTTAAAATATTTATGTCATAATACTTTGATTATGACTCAGACATCTCTTCTATATTCGATGAAATCAAATATGTTCTTGTATACATAGAGTATTCCATTTATTTTAGAAGTATTAAATAATACTCAATAATATCTGTCACAACATTTGGAAAGAATATTTTTAACATAATATTATAAATCATATAACCCTAGATAATAACTGATACCATTCCTTTATATATAACTCTAGATAACAACTGATACCATTCCTTTATATATATAACTCTTAATCATAAGGCATGTTCACTTCATGCATAAACATCTCTATGTATATCCATATCCATCTCATACTCGTATCCATGTCCATATTCATATCATACTCATATACCTCTCCTTTTAATATCAATAATCAAGGAAAACAAATCATCTTCTATATATAATAGGAGAACAAGGGGTTTTTTTAGGGGTATTTTGAGCCAATAAACCCCCTGTGAAATTACTATTTTACCCTTGTATTTTATAAAATTACATCAATTGCCACTCCCTTATTTTGAAGATAAAAATTAAATTATTTTTTTGTTTGTGGGGAATTGAACCAACAACCTCCTCTATATAAATATTCCTCCAAACCATTGTGCTACTTATGTTTTTTAGCAAGAAGTAAAAACTTTTTTTACATAACTTCGACTTCTCTATCAATTTCTCAAAAATCTCTCTATCAATTTTTGGAAAATGACCCGTGCCTGGCACGGGTTATTAGGCTAGTTCTTAACAATATAGTAACCATAGAATCACATATATATATTCCATGAAATCAAGTTTCTTTAAAGATAGATAATTTCCAAGTAGGAATAGAAAAGATCTTGCCTCGGTTTCGGTATCCTGACGGTATGGCTCGTGGCTCTTCCGGAGTTTCTATAAATACAAAAGGACCGTCGTTAGAATACCACATCTCTTACTCACTACACTCTTGTATAACATTACCCTTGACACTTTAATATAAGTTTAACGTATCACTATTACCCCAAAGGTTCAAAAACTTAACCATTTATAAGTTCAATCGAAGTTTCAGGGGTTTTTCACCATTTCCCCTAACGACCACACTTAACTGTAAAAATTTTCAGAAAATATGGATTTCGAATTTTACCATAAGGCCAACTGGTAATGCTTCTTTGACTACCCTACTACCATATTTCAAAATTTTATAATTTTTAAAAATGTCTAAGTATGGTAGTTATAGCCTCAAAGTTAACACAATTACGGTTTCTCGGTTTTCGAACGTCTTTCACTAAAACTGACTTTTCTCCTAAACCGTTAATCAGATTTTAACGCACTTTATATCAAAACGATCTATGAACCAAGCTCTATCTCCTCATGGTCACTTGGGGGTCTGGACAGTAACCTACCGTACGGGTACAGTGTCCAAAAACAGGGCAGTTTCTTGGTCTAACGAAAATCGGACATTATAACGGCTATATTTTCATACTTTCCAAAATCAAACTCCTCCAAATCAATCATCCACCTTATACACCATCACCTATACCATGTGGTCATCTTACCAACCATGGTTACAAGCACATACTCCTTCCATATTCAACTTTAATCACTTACAAACACATATAACATCATAATCTTAACATTTATACCACTTAATCACTAAACCAAACAATATCCATCATAAATATAAAAAGGGAAAGAGTATTTATACCTTCTTGAAGCTTTAACAACACTTAATAATCCTTAGCTAGCTCTTAAACAACCTTACAATAGCTTGTATAGTCTAAAGAAACCATAAAACACAAGTTAGTTCTTGAAAACTACTATTCATCACTATTCATTCATCACTTTGATGAATTTATTACCTTACCAAATGATGCTTGATTGCTATGAAACTTGGTGGATGTCTCTATATATCCTCAAGTAACCTCCATGATTTTTCCCTTGATTTTTAGTTGATTCTAGCTAGGGTTTTGAAATTGATTTTTTTCTTGATGAATAGTGACCTACGAATTTTGATGAAATGAAGAAGATGAGATTTGTTTTGTGTTGGTTAGATCTTATCTTGGTGTTTACTTGTTAATCTAGAGTGTTATGGAAGCCTTGGAAGATATTTGTGGTTAAAACCTTGCAAAAGTACTAATTTGCCCCTTAAAACATGTGTTATTGGATGGTGATGTCACTTGGATGATCTAATCTCCTAATCTCTTAATTTTCTAAGTAAAATGCCAATCACATTGGTAACTAATGTGGTATGTATCCTTGTTATATTACTAATCTTGGTTGCTTGGTTTCCATACTCGTCTAATTGTGGTTCGTTTCGAATATACCTCATTATCTCAGTGGTTCTGAAATCATTTAACAATCCAAATTCTTTTGGTATTCTCTTAACTTAATAATCCCTTGGTTTAACCTAAATCTTCTAATTCCTCAATACATAATTCTTATAATATTTCCATGCTCCTTAATATCCAATCAAAGCTTATTCGAAATCAAAATCCTCAAAATCCATATTCAGGAATTTCTGAAATCTATCGTCATTTCGAGTCACTTAATTTCAGTGTATAATATTAATATGGTTTCTGTTTATTCATTTTCTGTTTCCATTATAGGGTACCTACATACCATTTCTCTAAATCCTTCAAATTTACTATTCATGTGATCACTGTAGCATCGCTAAAGTTAGGGTTATTACACCCTCCGTTCCTTTTTATTAATCGTTTTGGGTTTCTCTTAAAATTCCTTTTTATGTGTCACTTTATATTTCCAAAGCATATTTAATAACTATTATTCCATTCATTACCCTTGTGTTTATAGATGTGTTTTCAATTTCTTTCTAGATACATTGAATCATAAGGCTATTTAAGTAATTTAAAACATCATTAATAATAATAAAAAAGTGTATTAATTACACTTCTTTGGTTTCCAAAATTTTTTTAAAACGACTAACAAAAAGGAACAGAGGAGTATCATCTAATGTATAATTTTTTAATAAAAAAGTAATGTTTTTTACATACTTGTGGACCATTTTGGTAAATAGTCAGATAATTAATTTAATTATAAAACTTATACATGCTTTTTTTCCCAAATTTGATTCTATTTGTTTTTTTTCCTCCTAAAATTGATCAACACGGTTTACTGAATCTACACAAATATCATTTTTATATTAGTTATTAATAATATTATAATAAAATCATGAAATTCAATGCAACTATTAATTTTAAAAAAAGTTATTGGACAAACTTAGCAAAAGTCATGCATGCATTTGTCCCTTATGTGATTTTTGTCCATATTACATACCTATTTTTCAATGTATTGAGTTCAGAAAATAATTTGAATTACGATAAAGCAAATCATTCTTAATCTTTTTGTCATAAAAATAGGGAAGGTACAAATACTTAAAATATAAATTAATAAAATACAAAAATACATAAAGTAACAATACAATTGAAAGAATTTATAATTAAAAATTATTATTATATTATATTATATTTTAATCTAGTTTGATATTTCATAAATATTATTTTAGCAATAAAGATAATAAACGACAACGAAGTAATAATTTAAAAGAATTTTTTGATTAATAATTTATTACTTATGTAATCAAAATGTGGTTGAACAATAGTTATACACATCAATAATAGTTAACTATAGTAAATTTATTTTTATAATTTAATAAAGTTTATTGGGTTTTATGAAAAATAAATAAATTCATTGGTTAGATTGCAAAAAAATAGAAAGTTGGTTGGGTTTTTGACTAATAACTCATAAAAAAATGATAAGAGAAAATTAGTCTCCAAAATTTATTTATCAAATATTTTACTCCCTCCGTCCCAAGTATTTGTTTACGTTTGCTTTTAGCACGGAGACCAAGGTATCCAATTAAAATAAGTGAAGTAGTGGGTGTAATAGTAATTTTATGGTTAAAATAAGTGAAGTAGTGGGTGTAATAGTGTAAAGTATTGTTAAAATAAGTGAAGTAGTGGGTGTGATAGTGTAAAGTATTGTTAAAATAAGTGAAGTAGTGAGTGTAATAGTGTTAAAACTTACTATTTTAGGAAACGTAAAGAATTGGTTGGGACGTCCCAAAAAGGAAAGTGTAAACAATTGGTTGGGACAGAGGGAGTATAACTTATTATTGATATAATATATCAACAAACATATAGTTTGGCAACAATTATAAGAAATCTAGATGGAAGGGATTTTCTTTCATTAGATACTTTTTGAATTATAATTTTTGTACCTAATACATTTGATACTGCCGCAATTTTCGTACCTAATCCATTTGATACTGCTGCTATGTTACTTAGTAGGAGTAGTTAGTAGTGGTGGTGGTGTCCAAATCTTGTGATTTGTGAAAACATACGTACAATTGCTACTGGCTGCACATGAATAAGGGTGTGCACGGGTCGGTTCGGCTCGGTTTTTACCGAAAATCGTTACCAAACCGTACATGTCGGTTCGGTTCGGTTTTTACCTATTAACCGTAACCGAACCACTCAGAACGGTTTTTTTCGGTTCGGTTAACCGTTTGTCGGTTTCGGTTTTTTTCGGTTTTTTATTTTAAATACTTAATATCATGCTAGTAAAAATTATAAGTTTCTAATTTTCTTAAACCCACTATTCCTACGAAGGTGGCGCATGTTTTAGCTTAAAGGTGGTCATAAGATCAATCAATTCATTTTTAAAATATAAAACTGTAAAATCAAATTTTTTGACATTTTTAAATCTTTTTAAGTACATAATTATTTTTTGATAGATTATTAATAATTAGTGTAAAAAATAAGATGGGAAACTTTTGCAATTCAAGTTCTACTAGCTTTTGTCTTACTTCTTATATAAAATTCTATATTTATATAAGTATATAATATAAAAATATAAATTATTAAAATAATATATTTTCGGTTTTTCGGTTCGGTTATTGGGATAAAACCGTAACCGTTACCAAACCGTTCCGTCGGTTCGGTTCGGTTACGGGTTTTTTCGGTTTTTGTCGGTTACGGGTTTTTTCGGTACGGTTTTTCGGTTTTTCGGCTCGGTTTCGGTTTTTCGGTTTTATTTTGCTCACCCCTGACTAATACTACTACAATGGAGCCATGGAGGACAAAGAACATTATATACTTCCTCGGTCCTCTAGATAGTTTACATTGGGAACGGGCATGGAAACCAAGAAAATGTATAAAAAATGAGTAAAGTTAGATGAAAAGTGGGTAAAGTGGTGGGATCTATCAATATTTAATAATAGATTTGAGATAGTGGAGGAAAGTATTGGATGTAATAGTATTTTTTATTATTAAATATGAGATATTTGGGAAAGTAGTGGGTGTAATGTTGAAAGAACCTTACTATTTATGGTATGTAAAGAAATGAGAGGGACACCTCAAAATAGTAACTGGGAGGGAGTATTATATAAGAAAGGGAAGACCTGCGCTCTCAGAGCATCTCCAAGGGCCCATAACCCTTACCTATATATGAGATAGCTGGACACTTTTAGGGTTTTTCCCCAAAAAAACAAGCTCCAATGGTTGGGTCCCTTCCCAATACTTTTTAGGGGAGAAAAAGTAGGACCCTATATATGAAGAACGTGATTGCACACCCCTATATTGGCCAGGTCACTCCGGCTACAATTTTTTGTTCATGGAGGCCCAATGTGCTATTTTTCTAATTGATATTTTTAAATTTCAAACTTTAAAATTTCAAAAAACTAAACTAAAAATATTTTGAAAATATAGGGGGTGGATATAAGGGTTATCATTGGAGTAAAACTTCATTTTAATTCCCTTTCCTTTTTAAAATCCTTATTTTAGGGGTTGATGAAAGGAGGTCTCCTTGCAGATGCTCTCACCTCTCAGGCCAAAACCCAAAAAAACTACTCCCTCCGTCCCTTAATGTTTTTCCTGTTTTGACTGGACACGTTTGCCAACGCACACTTTTGATCGTTAATATCTTGAATTTCGTATTAGTATTAAATATAAAAACTTCACTGTATTAAAGTACTCATAAATCCGAATCCAACAAGATCACTCATGACTACATTTGGTTTTATAGATTAAACGTAAATTAGTAATTTGTCTCATGTTATGAATAGTCCCGACATATGAAATAAGAGAAACAATAAGAGACGGAGGGAGTAAAAAAAAAAAACTAAATTAATGACTGTCTCATATGAGTTCAACAACATTTCCCTGCTCAGGTAAAAGCATAATGTATCAAACTAGAGGTGTTCGATGGTATGGTGTTCGATGTTGTCAAATAAAAACTTGGCAGTAGTCAAATGTTAATAGCATTGGGGAATACAACAATCTCGTTACACTAATCTACTAGTTTAGTTTTACAAAGATCCTCAAGTTGTAACTATTCATTATTTTGTTCCAACTATTCAATAGTTTGCCATTATTTTGTTCCAACTTTCTCAGTAGCATTTTGATCATTGTTAGAGCATTCACATCCCATCCCCTATCCCCAAATATTTAGGGAAATATTTAGCTTTTATGCAAAAAATGGCTTCCATCCCATTCCCCATTTTAGGGATTAATTTTGGGGACAAGTTTTGAATCCCCATATTTGGGGATTACTATTTTGAACCCCAAATCATCTCTCTCCTCTTTTAAATATATTTAATTGTAGTGGGTGAGTTTTGATTGTTAAAATTTTAGTGAAAGAGAGAGAAAGAAGTAATATAAAAAGGAATGTAGGGATATGGGGATGGAAAATGGGGAATGGGATGTAGAACATTTTTGATAATTTTGGGGATTTACTATTTTTATTTGAGGATTTACTATTTTTAGTAAGGTTTTGGGGATGGGGATGGGGAATGGGATGTGAATGCTCTTAAACATATGATTCTCAATCATATACATAATAGATTCAGCGCTACTAACTTGCGCTACAATTTGTTTAAAAAAAAAAAAATCTACTAGTTTAGTTTTACAAAGATCCTCAAGTTGTAACTATTCATTATTTTGTTCCAACTATTCAATAGTTTGCCATTATTTTGTTCCAACTTTCTCAGTAGCATTTTGATCATTGTTAAACATATGATTCTCAATCATATACATAATAGATTCAGCGCTACTAACTTACGCTACAATTTGTTACAATGCTCTGATACTACTAATATCACAGCTATAGAATTACCGCACCATATAACATCTTCTTAATTTCAACCATTACCTGCTTTCTAATACTCCCTCTGTCCCTATTTGTTCTTCCCATTTGATTTGTCGGCCATGTTCATAACATGAGATAAATTGCTAATTTACGTCTAATCTATAAGATCAAATATAGTCATGAGTGATCTTGTTGGATTCGTATTTATGAGTATTTTAATACAGTGAAGTTTTTATATTTAAAACTAATACGAAATTGAAGATATTAACGATCAAAAGTGTGCGTTGGCAAACGTGTCCGGCCGAAATGGGAAGAGTTTTAAGGGATAGAGTGAGTAGTTTAGCAACTGCTCGTATCAACGCAAGCACAACACTATAGAACCAACATATTAAAACAATACCAAATATTTAAACTGTAACCCCTACATAAAACACGTACATATATATAACTCATACCGCTCACCTCACAAGTCCCTCTTAGTTACTCATAGCATCTACATAAGTTGGCTGCCAACTTTGAAAATATAGCAAAATTTTGATCAAGCTCGCTAGCAAAAGAAAACAACTCATTCTTACACTTGAATATTAATTCAGGACCTACTAATTAATCACATTAGCTTTTTTGGCATTATCAGTGTCCTATGTAGAATTTGTTATATAAATCCAAGGACTCAAATCGTTAAGTTTGTGATTAGTGTGATTTGCATCACCTGTTCGTGGCAGGCCCGTCTTAAATTATCAAAAGGCCCTGTGTTAAATCTAAAATGTGGTCTCAAAGTTTATAGAGAACATAACAATAACAGAAAAAATTAACTAAACAGAAGACAAAATTATGCAAATGTAAGTTTCCAAGTACATATGGTAGATAATATTGCAGCTCTCCGAGCAATCTTGAAAAAATTAAGGATTTTAGGTGCTATATTTCTGTTCAAAAATTATACATATACATATACATTGGTTTGGAAATTTGGTCGTGTGGGCGCACTATGATGGATAGAATTCCGAATGTTGTTTTCCGGAATGAGTTAGAAGTTGCACCTATTTCTCAGAAAGTTCGTGAAGGGAGATTGAAATGGTTCGGTCATGTCCGCAGGAGGCAGGCTACGGCTCCACTGAGGAGGGTAGAGAGTATTTCGGTCGTAGGGGTGAGAAGGAGAGGTAGACCGAGGAGAACTTGGGAGGAGCAACTAAGGTTAGATTTGAAGAACTTAAACCTAAACGAGACCATGACAGCTGACCGGTCCACCTGGAGGCGTCGTATCAGAGTGGTGGATTCTCTTTTAGGGAGTGGTTCTGTTGTTGAGAGTCTAAGAGTTGGGTTGTCCCGTTTAGCTTTGTCGTAGAGTTGGGTTGTCCCATTTACCTTTTTATATTTAATTGTTTTTTACTTGTGGTTTAGTCTTTTTGTAGCAGGGTGTGTTGATCGGAGCCGACATAGAGTTTCCAATGTCCGCTTAGGTAAGTCCCATGAGGTCCAGGCCATGGGCCAAGGTTCGACTGAGTACTTTCCCATTTGAAATCATCTTTGTATAAGAACACACTCTTTTTTGTTGCACACTAAGCCGGGGGTCTTCACGGAAACAGCCTCTCTATCGTAAAAAATAGAGGTATGGTCTGCGTACATCTCACCCTCCCCAGACCCTGCTCCAGGCGGGATACACTGGGTATGTTTGGTTTGGTTTGGTTTTACACCATCCCTAGGAGTTGCACACCCTCGTAAACAGTCCTGGTGGTGCATTATTCCTTTGTCATATCACTAATAAATTAAAAATTACAGATCACAAGGGTACCTCTTCATTTAGTATTAACAATTAAAAATAAGACTATGAGAACTGGTCATCCAATAAGACTATGAGAACTGGTCATCCCCTGTTGCAGTATATTCATACGTTAAAAACCACTTCTTTTCTAAAAGAAGCAAGTGCTCTAGAAAATGTCACATGAATCGTCGTAGTATATGAGATGGAAAACTGTAGTAGCTTAAAGAACATTACTATCACAATGGAAGGGCTAGGGAGGCTCAAGCCCCGGCTGACCTCCAAATTTATGGGTAGATTTTTTTTTTTGTCCCCCTGCTGATCTTCAGAAATCTCTGTCAATACAAAAATCAAAATAGAGTAGCCCCGAGACCTTATATACCTGGTTCCGCCACTGCATGTAATTAACTCTCAAGAATCATCACCTTGTGTTGCTCAACATCTAAACATGGTCCAGTTCCACTTCACGTGAGTCCTGTATAATTTTCTGTCCAGAACAACCTTTCTCCGTATCACCTTGTGACACAGTGTTAAGTCCTGTCAACCCCTCTTTTAACTGAAAACAAGCCTTGCTTTCACAAGAACTATAATTTTTGTAGAGTACATAGTTTTCCTTTAGAGCCTCCGATACAAAATCACTGACCAAAATATATTCTTTTAGGAACAATATATCTTCTTAAAATTTCTCATGAGTTTTATGAATCCTGTACAATGCTCGTTGATCTTCATTACATTTTTCTTTTTTTAGTCGGTTTTTGTTCTCTTGATAAGTAGCTATAAATAGGGTAGTTAAATGCAAAATTCAATATTATTGGGTCACATTTAACAATTTTTAAAAGATAATGAACAGAAAGCTTAAATTTAGTGAATTACATTCATTTATGCGACAAGCTTAATATTTTGATTTCAACTGAAGTAATGGTGACCTCTGAAAAAATAGTACAAGGGACATTGACAGAGTAAGCATACAGGAAATTAAGATGCAAGCCCTATTATTCATGCTAGAAGGCAAACTTAAGGATGATGGTAGCTGACAATGTTAAGATAATTTTTTTTTAATATTCTAGTTCTTTAAAAGATTAAAGAACTAATTTGTCGAAATTAGGGAAAGATGAGCCATCAGCACCACAGGATTTATCTGCCGCCATTTTCTTCCACTCC
This sequence comes from Kitagawia praeruptora, assembly GCA_037693485.1. NCBI lineage: Eukaryota > Viridiplantae > Streptophyta > Magnoliopsida > Apiales > Apiaceae > Kitagawia > Kitagawia praeruptora. The sequence goes on along the minus strand of CM075351.1, from coordinate 134,166,879 downwards.
ATATCCTTGTTATGCATAGATGAATTTCCAATATTCTAGTTGTTCAAAAGAAGAACCAGTTTATCCAAATTAAGAGAAGATGAACCATTAGGTCCACAGGCCTTCTCTGCCATATTTTTCCACTCGATAGCCTTCTTTCTCATTTTCTTACCCTCAATTCCATCCATCAATAGTCTAACAAGCTTCTCCACATCATCTCTCTTAACGTTATTAGGAATCTCCAGTCCGCACTCCCATTTGTCACACATGAATTTGCAGTTTATTGTTTGATCTGCAAAAAAAGGCCAACAGAGCATTGGCACTCCAGCGGAGATGCTCTCTATGGTTGAGTTCCACCCTCCATGTGTCAAGAACCCTCCAACTGAAACATGGTTGAGAACATCCTCTTGTGGGCACCAACTTGAAATGAAGCCTCTATTCTTGATGGCATCCATGAATTCAACTCCTAAAGTATTTTTAGACTCCCCTACGATCAAATCGGGCCTGATTATCCATAAGAAGCAGAAGTTGGAATTAGCAAGGCCCCAACCAAACTCCATCAGCTGCTCCGCAGACATAACTGTTATGCTTCCAAAGTTAACATAAACAACAGAATCAGCTTCTTTGGAATCCAGCCACTGAAGACATGTTTTTTCCTCTTCCCAAAGACTATATCCAATGCTCTGCAGACCCGCTTTCTCATCTAATGGTATTTGGTTCAGGAGTAACTGTTTAGGGCCTATTGTGTATACAGTGGTAAACATAGATGAGATGACGTTCACAAGTTCTTGTTCCAAATCATCGAAGGTATGAAGTACTTGTGCTGTACCATTCTTTGCTCTCTGAGTAGATTCCAGAAAGAAGTTGAACATAATATCATTTGGATCCATGACTCTGATGTGACTTGGCAGATCCCTCAAACAAATATCTTGCATTCCAGGGATCCACTCTAAAATGGTGTCCAGATACCCATTGGTTAGGTAGCTCTCATCTGCATCAACGATATAGTTATTACACATGATGAGTACCATCACAATATAGTTTTTTTTTTTTTTTTTGCTAATTACCATCACAATATAGTTATTACATGCTCATATTACAAACGCTTACCCTTAAATGGTACAAGACCTCTATCAAGGGCATTTTTGAATTGATAAAATCCCATAAATCCACAAGCAGCAATCGTCCAAAGCAAAACTACAGGAATTCGGAGAGAATGTGCAGCATCGGCTGTGAATGGCATGAAACCATCAGAGAGGATTGAAGTGACTGGATGGGTTCTAGAGTTGATCTCTGTGATGAGATTCTGAAATGCAGGTAACAAGTTGTTGTTTATGATAGAGTGACAAAGTTCAGGTATGTCTTGAGTGGCATCAGCATCAGACGGAGGGAGGCCATCAGGGATGGTTTCGAATCTGAAACCAGGCAGGCTTTCAAGTGAATTAAGAGCTCCTGATTTGAGGAAGCGTCGGTGATTGAACTCTGTATTTACAAATGTAATGAAAGCACCTTTGCTGTGAAGCATCTTTGCCATTTTCATCATTCCCTTAATGTGGCTTTGAGCAGGGTAAGGTATGCAAACTACATGAGCCTGCTTCTCTGCTGCTCTTGCGGGTGAACTCATAACTTTTTCTGTTATGTTTTTTTCTCTTGGTACGATGCAAAGAGCAACAGCCCGCGAATTGTAGCTTTATACTGACATTTTTTTAGAGTCAGCAGAGAAAATTACAAAAATGTTCATAATTGTTAAGCTCTAGTGGAGAAAGATGTGATAGAGGGTGTTTGGCAAATCTGAGCACCAACTTATAAGTTACTTATTTTGAAAAAAATTTCTTATTTACATACTTTTTTTAGTGAAAAATGTGTATCGGGAGTTTAATATTCGTTATCTTGCAAAAATAAGTTACTTATTTCAGAAAAAAGTACATATTTCCTAACTTTTTTCAAGAATAAGTAACTTATTTCTGAAAAATAAGATTTCCCAAACGGCCCCATTATTGTACTCCCTCTATCTCTTTTTATTGTTCCTATTTCATATGTCGGCACTGTTGATAACATGAGACAAATTACTAATTTACGTATAATTTATAAGATCAAATATAGTCATCAGTGATCTTGTTGGATTCGTATTTATGAGTACTTTAATATAATGAAGTTTTTATATTTAATACTAATACCAAATTAAAGATATTAACAATAAAAAATGTGTATTAGCAAAGAAATGATATTTAGAGACCGAGGAAGTACATTTTTGCATGGGACACATAATATTCTCAAATACTTGACCGGCCTTTGAATAAAATGACTGCCTAGTAGGACACAACCTTGACTGTTACGTTCAATAGTAAATTTATAAGAAAGAAACATTTTTAAATAATTTATCTATGGATTTTCAATAGGGCTGTAATTCGAGTTGAGCTGGGCGAGTTCGAGCCGAGCTTTAAATCGAGCCGAGCTTTTTCTGACGAGTCGAGCCGGGCTCGTTTACTAAACGAGTCGAAAAACCCCGCCGAACTGGGCTCGTTTGTTATGCGAGTCGGGTCGAGCTACTCGCTAGCCCCTCACGAGTCGAGTCGAGCTTTGTTATACGAGTCGGATCGAGTTTTTGTTATACGAGCCGAGCCTAACGAGCTGTTAAACGAGCCGAGCCTAACGAGCTGTTAAACGAGCCTAACGAGTTTCTGAAAATTACTTATTTTGTTTGTTAAAATCTCCAACCAAATTAATTTTTTATTTTTTGAAAATTTGGGAATATCATTTAATTAGATATATCTTGACATCCGTATGGTTGGATCGTCGAAAAATATTTTAAAAAAAATAGAAACAATAATTTGGGATAAAGCACTAGTTACGAGTACTAGACAATATAGTAATGTTCTATTAAGATCTTCAACCAAATTAATTTTTTATTTTTTGAAAATTTGGGAATATCATTTAATTAGATATATCTTGACATCCGTACGGTTGGATCGTCAAAATTTTTTTTTAAAAAAAATAGAAACAATAATTTGGGACGAAGCATTAGTTACAAGTACTAGACAATATAGTAGTGTTCTATTAAGATCTCTAACCAAATTAATTTTTTATTTTTTGAAAATTTGGGAATATCATTGAATTAGATATATCTTGACATCCATACGGTTGGATCGTCGAGAAATATTTTTAAAAAAATAGAAACAATAATTTGGGATGAAGCACTAGTAACGAGTACTAGACAATATAGTAGTGTTCTATTAAGATCTCCAACCAAATTAATTTTTTATTTTTTGAAAATTTGGGAATATCATTGAATTAGATATATCTTGACATCCGTACGGTTGGATCGTCGAGAAATATTTTAAAAAAAATAGAAACAATAATTTGGGATGAAGCACTAGTAACGAGTACTAGACAATATAGTAGTGTTCTATTAAGATCTCCAACCAAATTAATTTTTTATTTTTTGAAAATTTGGGAATATCATTTAACTAGATATATCTTGACATCCGTATGGTTGGATCGTCGAGGAATATTTTTAAAAAAATATAGAAATAATATTTTGAAAAATAACAGAAAATTTTGTAAACGAGCTCGAGCCGGGTCGAGTTTTCGAGCCGAGTTTCATTCGAGCTCGGCACATACCCGGACCGGCTCGTTTATATAAACGAGCCTAAAATCACTGCCGAGCTCGACTCGTTTACGAGCTCGAGTCAAGCCGGGTTGGGTTAAACGAGTTCGAGCCGGGTAGGCTCGCGAGCCACCCGACACGAATTACAGCCTTAATTTTCAACATCATTTTCCTCGTCAACGTGTTTGCTCCCCATTATTAGCCAAACTAGTTTATAGTGGGTGTTTGAGAAAACTTTTTTATAGGATAAGTCAATTTATTTTAAGATAAATTTAGAGATTCTTAACTTTTTTTTGAAAAAAATTAATTTTTTTTGTAATTTATAGAATCTCAACCATACATTAAATACTTGTATAAAAAAATTTATCAAAATATGAAATTTTTACCCGAAAATAAGTCCATAAGGACTTAAAAAAAAGGTAAGTCAAACACCCCGTCCATGCAACGCACGGATTACTTTCAATTTTTTATAATTTATTTATAGTGCAATATGATATTATAAATATTAATTTTTAATATGTTATTGGAAGAATTCGAATTTTAAATTTTTGTATATAATAATTTTTAGTATTAAATATAAATTAATATGTTGTTGGTGAAAATCGAACCATGACCATCTTTATATAATAACTTTTAGTAATGTTGTAACGGTCGACGGGTTCGGGACTGGGACCCCCGTGCCCAGCCCTCAGAGCCAATCCTTTTCCCGAAGTTACGGATCCATTTTGCCGACTTCCCTTGCCTACATTGTTCCATCGACCAGAGGCTGTTCACCTTGGAGACCTGATGCGGTTATGAGTACGACCGGACGTGGAAGGCACTCGGTCCTCCGGATTTTCAAGGGCCGTCAGGGGCGCACCGGACACCGCGCGACGTGCGGTGCTCTACCAGCCGCTGGACCCTACCTCCGGCTATGCCGTTTCCAGACCTAAAGATCCAACGGCATGATTCAAATAAAAGAAAAACCATATAAGATCATGTTATAAAAATATTTAACAATATTAATAAAGATAATATTATAAAAATATATGTTATTAATAACGTATATAACATATTTATTATAATTTAATAAAGATATTATAAAAATATGTTAATATTATTTTATAATATTGTATATAACAGTCATGATCTAAAGATCCAACGATTATAATTAGTTTGGTTAACCAAACTACAAACAACAAAAAATTTCTAATTTGATTGTAATAATATACTCCCTCCGTCTCAAAAAACCTTTCGGGTTTTGACTTTGAACACTATTCATTGTAAGCGATTGACTACTAATTTACACATAATTTATAAAATAAAATATAGTTATGAATGATTTTGTTTGATTCGTATTTGTGAGTACTTTAATACAGTAAAGTTTTTATATTTAAAACTAATATGAAATTAAAGATCTCCATGAAATACAGCAGGTCACTAATCTGTAAAAATCTCTAATTTATTTATAATAATATAATATATAGATTCTCCCTAAATACAGCAGGCCACTAATCTGTAAAAAACACAATGACACGAAGAAAGCAGGCCATAGACGTGACCTAAAATTCCACGGGCGATCTAAAATGATACTCCCTCCGTCCCATCCATTTCTTTACATAAAAAACTGCGTATTTGACATGCATTTTAAGGTGCATTTTAAAGATAGTTCTATAACTTATTTTTGATATTTTATTTTTTTGTATAAAAATAGGATTGTTATGTTTTTATACAAAAAAAGAAAATATCAAAAATAAGTTATAGAACTATCCTTAAAATGCACCTTAAAATCTGTGCCGAAAATTGGTCCGCAAATGTAAACAAACACACGGGACAGAGGGAGTATTATTCTTACTTAGTTAAATTCCTTAAATTTATATTTTTTGGAATCGAAAAAAATTATTATTTTACCAAATTTATTAATGTATCAGTATAATAAATGAAATAATATTTAATTAGGGTGATGATCCAAAATAATCATTTTTGGGATCTAGTGGCCCAAAATACTGATTCTGAAAAAAATGACCCGAAATACCGACAGGATACGGAGTTTCGGCCTCCGTATTAGCATGATACGGAACACGGTCTTCCGTGTTATGCATGATACGGAACACGGTCCTCCGTATTAGCATGATACGAAACATGGTCTTTCGTGTTAGTGCTGCGCACCCACCTAACACGGAACACGGTCTTCCGTATCATGCATAACACGGAAGACCGTGTTCCGTATCATGCTATGTTACGGAAAACGAAGTACCGTATTACCCCTCATATCACGGTACACGATTTAACGTGTTGGGTCAATATTTTGGGCCAAACATGCTTAAATATGAGTATTTTGGTAATTTTCTCATTTAATTACTATAAAGAAGTGTAAATTTTTATTTATCTTTTAGTGGATAGAAATTTTTGGTGTAAATTGGAATCAATTTATTTTACGATAAGAAACTACAACAACTAGATAAATTAATTTTAACAAGTATTAATTACAAATAAATATTAAATGTATTTTATTATTTATAAAATAAAATTTGTAGTGATTATGAAATCACTTAAAAGATAAAAGTAACAATCATAGCACCTAGCATAATTTCCATCCCCGTAATCATGGAACTGATTGCAGCCATATCTGGGCGTATCTTAGGTCTTTAATATGTATTATCTTTAGAGTCTAAATCCAAATACAGCCTTTCAATTCTCTTATGGTATCAAAGCTAAAAGTTTAACTGCATTCGATCCTTACCTTTTTCTTTTATTTTTTCTTATTATACCACTACCAACATTTAGTATTTGAACTCATCCAAGTGCATACTTCAACGCACTTTTCGACGATGTTATCTCAAAGAAATTTTGCAGTCTGGCGTACACAAATCATGTCAGTTCTCACAGGTCTGCGACTCCTTGATTATATCGACGGTACTGTCTCTGTACCATCTCATCTCTTTGCAGATGATAAACCCAACCCATCCTTTATTATATGTGTTAAATATAATTGATGTAATTACTAATCAGTGTTTAAGTGATACAGTGTTAAATCAGAGTTTAAGCTGAAAGCAGTCAAAGTTTGTTTAAACGCTGACGGATGGAAGCGCAAACGCTGACGGATGGAAGCGCAAACGCTGATTAATGGAAGTAACAGAGTTTGTTAAATTCTGTTTGACAGAAGCATCTACAAGTCAACAGTTGTTGTGGAATAAAAACTAGGTTATGATTATGACGGCTAGGGTTCGGGAGCTTCGTGCTTTAATGGCTGCTTCTGCGTTCGAGACTAAACGGTCCTCACAGAATGCCTACGTATCTCTGTATTAGAGAATCAAGCCAAGAAAACGTAGTTCTGAGAATGAGGGGTCAGACCCTTTATATAGGCTGAGAAGCCCTAAAATCGTAGTAGGGTTAGGTGACTTGGTGGGCAAGTCACCGACTAGAAGAAGGTTCCAGATCCTTGTATGTAGGAACCAGTTTCCATGTTGAAATATATATCTTGGAGGCTAAGTCAGGCAAGAGCAGTATCCTTGTTTGACTCTTATTGTTGAGCTGGTTATTACCCTTAATATTAATTACGAAATTAATATTATAAATAGGGTTTGGGCCCATCTGACGGGCCCCACGTTTGGACCATTCTAGGTCTAATTAATGCCACATTAAATGTGTCTTTAGGGCTTATCTTTAGCCCATATCATTTGCCCCCCAACTTCTAGGAAAACTGATCAGGTTTTCCTTGAAGTTTTAACGGCCTTTTCCGAGACTCGGGTCAGGGTTTATTACTCTTAAGCGAGTATTTTTAAACAATATCATCTTAATGTAAAGCGTGGAGCGACCAACGCATTTACGACGATGTTGAACGACACTAATCAGTGTTAAACGGCACTACACAGCGCTAATCAGCCTTACACAACGTTTAAACAGTGTTAAACGGTGCTAAATGGCATAAAACGGCACTAACAGCACTAATCGATGCTAAACGGTGCTAATCGGCACTAATCTGTGCTTAAACGACACTAATCTGTGCTAATCGGCACTAATTTGTGCTTAAACGGCACTAATCTGTGCTAATCGGCACTAATTTGTGCTTAAACGGCACTAATCTGTGCTAATCGGCACTAATTTGTGCTTAAATGGCACTAATCTATGCTAATGTTAATCTCGTTTCACACTGAAAATCATCCGAAATTCGCTGAAAAAGTCGAGATCTAGGTCTACAAACTATCCGAGAACTGCTGAAAAAGTCGGGTTCTAGGACCACAAACTACCCGTGATCGGTCGGATCAACGGGTAGCTCGTGGTCGGCTACACGGTGATCGGCCGAAGGGTCCAAAATGCCGTGATCGGCCTGACGGTGGTCGGCCTGACGGTGGTCGGCCTGACGGCCTTGAAATGCCATGGTCGGCCGGCCCATGGTCTTCCGCTTCGTGGTCGGCCACTCCGTGGTCGGCTGCGTCGTGGTTGGCCACTCCGTGGTCGGCCGAAGGCCTTCAAAATAGGGTGGTCGGCCGGTTCGTGGTCTTCCACTCCATGGTCGGCCACTCCGTGGTCGGCTGCGTCGTGGTTGGCCACTCCGTGGTCGGCCGAAGGCCTTCAAAATAGGGTGGTCGGCCGGTTCGTGGTCTTCCACTCCGTGGTCGGCTGCGACCCTCCAAGTGTCGTGGTCGGCCACTTCGTGGTTGGCCAGGAAGCCCGAACCTTAAACCCCTCCGTGATCTTGATCTCAAGTCATTCGTCATCTTAAGGATCAAGATTCTTGATCTTGATCTCAAGTCATTTGTCATCTTAAGGATCAAGATTCTTGATCTTGATCTCAAGTCATTTGTCATCTTAAGGATCAAGATTCTTGATCTTGATCTCAAGTTATTTGTCATCTTAAGGATCAAGATTCTTGATCTTGATCTCAAGTTATTGTTTTTGTCACTCGTGACTTATAATGATATTACACCTTAATTAGCATTGCTAACTTTACACTTATGACTGATCTCCTTGATTAACTCCTTAAGCGTAATTAGCTTTTGTATTGCAGCTTTAGCAATTATATCGGTTGTTTCTCCTCAGCTCGTATGAATTATAACGATCCTTTCTGTATAAAATGAGTAGTTTCTGTCCTTTTTTCATCTTTAAATGATAGATGACCTGTAAACGCGAATCAAGCTGAACCTTGACCTGATACAACAGGTCATGTTTCTTCTATAAAAGAAGAGTGGTAGCCTTCATTTCAATCACTTCTTCATTTCAAAGTTTTCAAGTTCTTAAGCTCTGTAGATTTTTAGTCCCAATCGGGGATCAAGATTCCAGATCAAGTTTGCAGCTTCAAGTTCAAGTTTCAAGAGCAAGATGTCAGAGAACAGCCGACCAGTTGCCCCTCCAGTCTCCATGATGGAAGCATTCGCCAAAAGGAGCAAGATGAGGACAGCAAAAGGTAAAGAAAAAATAAAACCCCCTTCATACATTGAGCATAAATTTGAATCTTTACTAGATCTGCTAAACATCATGAGGGGCGCGTTCCCAAATCGTGCAAGCTTAGATTCATTTCATAGTCCATGCAAGTTAAAGGAGAAAGATGTGGAAGAGATCAGGAGAACATACTACTTCCCAGATGCTATTAAAGTTCGACTTCCCAGTCTAACTGACAGAACTTGTAACTGGCATCCTGAGAGAATTTGCGTTCCCTGGGGTGCCCTAGATGTGACAGCCCCAAATCCGGGGTCATAAATCTGGGCCATCACGGACCAATTTCCATTCAATATCAATATCCCTTGGGTTTTTTTTTATATATCATTTAATGCTTAAACAGTTGACCCCACACTAATACACACTCACACCAGTCATATGCTCAGAGAACAACATTTACCATAACAAAAGTTTAGAGTTGAAAGTTAAAAGAGTTATTACAAACCAGGATCATACTTAAGTACATTGTTGAATAACACTTCGACATGAAGCGTTTCAACAACCAAAAGTTTATTACATGCCTTCATACTTAATTATACAAAAGCCCTTGGAACCCATCTGCCTCATCACTACCTCCGGAATCGATGCTAACGAGCTCTCAGAAGGTCGCCTTTCCACTACCCTCTTGCGGGGCGTTCTGCGTAGTATCGGCTTACCTAGCTGTATATAGATAAGTAGCAAGAGTGAGCTATAATAGCTCAGCAAGATAATATTGTAAACTAGAATCTAAAGTGGTCCAGAGGTCCAATTACGATTGGAACGTTCCAGAATATCTGAAGAAAAGTCAGCTACGAATTTTCCTTAAAAACAGAATCAGTTTAGGAAACGTATTTTGCAGAAATTCTATTATAATTCTGTTTTGGTATTTTCTTGCTGGGCAAGATTTGTAGAGCCTATTTAAACACATCCTACCATTGTAAATAAAAACAATTCATAGCTATAACAATTCATAGCTAACAATTCATAGCTTTTAATCATATCAAGGTACTTTCGATCTTTAATTCTTTCTTCAATATTATGTTTTCATTCATTATTATTATTATTATTATTATGTTTTCTTTATTAAATATGCGTAACTAATTCTCTAATCTGAGGATTGGGTAGTATTCCTTGGTATTCATCTGTGTTTAATTATCTGTGATTTTCTTGCTTAGCTGATCTATTATTGAGAGCTTAACACAATTAGGGGAGTCATGAACCTTTGATTGGATTTTAGGGATTGTAATAACTTGGAAGAGGAGTTGCAATTTTAGTACATGATTTAACAAACATAACTCGAATATTTGATTGGGAGATTAATAGGAGAGTTGTGAGACTTATAATTCTTGGAGCTTAATAGTTTATGATTGTCTTTGATTGTATCACGGAAGTGACAATTAGGGTATAGTTGTAGACATTATATTGTATCTTGGAAGAGAACATTATAACCTTAGAAGAATTGTTTTCAGCAGAGTAAGAACGTAGACATCACATAGATATTGAATGTGCATTGAAACCAAGTGAAGAACCCCAGTTCTTAGATTGTTTTCCCATATATTTGAATCTCAGTTTAAAATCAATTCTTAGTGCTTATAATTAGTTCTTGGTTAATTTAGTTAATACACAAACCCAAAAATTCTTCTCACACACTTCTAGACGAAAAGAGATAAGAAACCTGAACTTTGTATTAAATTTAGCCCTTCCCTGAGAACGAACACACAAAAATACTACTAACATATACATATGTAAGCGATAACCAATTGTAAACTTTAAGGAAGAATAAAACTCTTATTTAATAATACATCATCCACTTGCTATTATAAGAAAGAAATCTAGGATAATATAGTATCAGTTTCTCTTCTTAAATAATATAACAATCAATATACCCTTTCAGTGTAATATTTCAAGATAATATGAATACTTGAATAACTCTCTCACTATCATCTTATCATTTCCTTCTTATGCAACAATTTCATAAATTAATATAAAATCAGTTTCCCTTCATCTATAACAATAATTCCATCTTTCATATCATTTTCCCTTTTCAGTATACCAATCTGACTTTATCATTTATTCTTTATTCAAATATTGTGGGGGTTTTCACTGTTGCCGAATACGTGAGGCACGATGATCAGTCGCCCTCCGTATCCGTCCCTTTTTACTACCGGTAGAAGGAGGAAGGTACACCACTACATCCCCTGGAGGAAGGTACACCACTACATCCTCCATCGGCAACTCTTGGGCCGAATTAAAATATTGATTGCTGGACTGTGCAGCACACAGCCTCTTACGCTTTTTGTTGCTATCCCCCTTTTTGTCAAATCGTTATTCCATTTACAAATATCATTCCACATTTCCATTTTCTCGCTTTCATTTCCATATGTCATTCACTCATCTCATTTCCATTCTCGCACATTACTTCTATAAAATATATATATATAACATAATACTTTGATTATGATTCAAACATCTCCTTTATATTCAAGAATTCAAATATGCTTTTATCTTCATAAAATATTCCGTCTACTTTAAGAGTAGTAAATAAAAATCAAATAATATTTATTAAACCACTAACACTAAAAAATATCTTTAATATAGTATTATAAACCATATAACCCTAGATAACAACTGATACCATTCTCTTTCATATCTCTTTTACCATAGAGCATATTCGCTTCATTCGTAATCATCTCTATACTCATATTTCATAAATCATATCCATCTCTCTTTAATTTCCCAAAATCAAGGAAATATATATTCTTTGCAACATAACAACAATAGCATCACATATAATATCCCATGATATCATTTTTTATTCCAAGGATAAATAATTTTCAAAGTAGGGATAGAAGAATCTTCCCTCGGTTCCGGTATCCAGACAGTATGGTTTGGGGCTCTTCCGGAGTTTCTATAACACAAAAGGACCGTCGTTAGAATACCACATCTTTTACTCACTACATTCTTATATAACAAGACCCCTTTACACTTCAATATATGTTTAACGTATCATGATTATCCCAAAGGTTCAAGAACTTAACCATTTATAAACTCGATCTAAGTTTTAGCATTTTCCACCATTCCCCTTAATAACCACACTCGACTGTAAAAATTCTCAGAAAATATAGATTTCAAATTTTAATGCAATGTCAACTGTCAAGGGTCCTCTGGCCACCCTACTACACTATCCCAAAATTTCGTGTCTTATAAAAATGTCTAAGTATGGTAACCTTAGCCTCCAAGTTGATACAATTACGTTTTCTCGGTTATCGAACGTCTTTCACTAAAACTGACTTTTCTCCTAAACCGTTCATCAGATTTTAACGCACCTTATATCAAAACGATCTATGAAATAAGCTCTATCATTTCATGGTCAATTGGTAACCTAGGCAGTGAGGTACCGTACGAATACAGGGGTCACAAAACAGGGCATATTTCGTCCTATCGAAAATCGGGCATTATAACGGCTATATTTTCATACTTTCCAAAAATCCAACTCCTCCAAATCAATCATCAAACACAATAATCATCACCTACACCATGTGGTCTTCATTACCAGCCATGGTTACAATCCCAAACACTTCCATATTCAACTCAAACCACTTACAAACACATATAACATCATAATCTAAACCTTTACACCACTTAATCACTAAACCAACAATATCCATCATAATATAAAAAGGGCAAGAGTGTTTATACCTTCTTGAAGCTTTGATAACCCTTAACAATCCTTGATATATCCTTAATCAACCTTATACTAGCTTGAATCCACTAAAAGAACCATGAAAATCAAGTTAGTTTCTTAGAAAACACTATTCATCACTATTCATCTTCAACTTCTATGATTTTATTACCTTGCTAAATGATGGTGGATGGCTATGAAACTTTGTGCTAGTCTTGATCTATCCTCCAAGATGCTCCATGATTTTTCTCTTGATTTTATCTTGATGTTAGCTAGGGTTTTGATTTTTCTTTTCTCCTTTTTTTTTTTCTCTTTTTGCCGAATGGAATAAACTAGATGGGGGAGAGATTTTTTTCTTGATTTTTGCTCTTATCTTCCTATAATCTTGATAATTCTAGAGTTTTGTAGTGTCATGTAGATAAGTGCTATGGTTAATGACTAATTTACCCCTTAAACAAGTGTTAGTGGAAAGTGATTTCATGGCTTATGTCACTTGGATGAGTTAATCTACTAATTCCTTAATTTTCTAAGTAAAATGCCAATCACATTGGTAAATAATGTGGTATGTATCCATGCTATATTACTAATCTTGGTTGCTTGGTTCCCATACTCGTCTAATTGTGGTTCGTTTCGAGTATACCTCATTGTCTCAGTGATTTTCGAAATCATTTACAAATCCAATTTCCTTTGGTATTCTCTTAACTTATTAATCCCTTGGTTTACCCTAAATCTTCTAATTCCTCAATATATGATTCCTTTAATATTTCCATGCTCCTTAATATCCAATTGAAGCTCTTTGGAAGTCAAAATCCTCAAGAATCCATATTTAGGAATTTCTGAAATCCATCGTCATTTCGAGTCACTTAATTTCAATGTACCACACTAATATGGTTTCTGTTTATTCATTTTCCATCTCTAATATAGAGTACCTACACACCATTTCCCTAAATTCCTCAAGATTACTATTCATTTGGGCACTATAGCCTTTCTAAAGTTAGGGTTATTACATCCTTCCCCCCTTAAAAGGATTCCGTCCCGGAATCACATCAGAAATGTCCATAGATACCTTTTCATCTACACCTTATAACTTCTATACCACTTTCTCCATCCTTTTTCCCTCATAATATCTCTATCTTGTTTGCGCAAAATTACACCAACATAAACTTGCTTGTCATTCATCAACATTCCTCCTTTAGTTATGGGTATCGGCCACCACATTGGCCTCTCCTGAATGGTAGTGTATCTCACTTATGGTTTATCCCTATGTTGATCTCTATCATGACATAAAATATACATACTTCAATCTTATTATATCTTGTCTCTGTAAAAATCTTCCAGAAATCCGACTAGAATAAAATTCTTTGAAACAATTGTAAGAAAATACTACCTATAATATATATTTCCTGTTCGTATATAAACAAGTCTGTGGTTTACCCCCAAAATACTATTATTCTCCTTTTCATAGAATTTCTAACCCCTAACAGATACTGATTTTCCATATCTAGATTATCAACCTACCTATACCATTCATTGACAACATTGATTCCTAACCAAACATTTACACTAAAAATTTAAATACTAGAAAAATGTTCACCTGCATCTGTATCCGGCTTTCTCAATGCCTCTCCTAAAGTCATATTATACACCCTGGCAGTAGGTCTATTTGAAGCAGTCATACTTTGTCCTGGCGCAGACGACCCACCAGAACGACAATCTCTAGCAAAATGTCCTAGTCTTCCACATTGATAACACTTGACATCACCCTTATCAGCTGATGGACACCTGTCCTGATAATGCCCTTTCTGTCCACACTTAAAGCAAGTTTTTCCTAACATCTTACACTCTCCGATATGCTTCTTACCACATGTGTTGCAATCTGGTAATGGTGGTCGCGATTGATTAGACTGAAAGGTTCCTGTGGATCTACCACCCTGATTCACAGTCTCACTGGTAGCCTTATTATTCCCTGACTTTCCTCCAAACTGGGGTTTTTGTCCTTTACCAAATTTGTTAAAGTAGCCCCTCACTTGAACCTCCCTTGGGACCCTCAAATTTCCTTTTCTTGTTCTCTCGACCTAATTGGGTTTGTTCACTCTCGGCCTCGATAATAGATGCCTTCTGAACCACCGCAGCATAATCAGTCAACTCAAATGGTGCCACTCTTGTTCGTAGCCATGGTTTCAATCCTTGTTGGAACCTTTTTGCTCTTTGTTCTTCAGTACGCACAAATTCAGGAACAAACCTAGACAGTTCTGTAAATTTAGTCTCATACTCGGCCACTGATAGGTTTTCCTGTTTTAACTCTAGAAACTTTATTTCCATTTGGTTCTCCAGGTACCTAGGGGAATACTTTTCTAAGAACACCCTAGTGAAACGCTCCCAGGTTATCACTCCCGCTCCTTCTAGATTCTTTTTAGCTTCCCACCAGTAATTTGCCTCTCCTTTTAAGAGATAGGCTGCAAAAACTGTTTTCTGGTCTTCTTCTATCCTCAGTATCTCAAAAGCTTTTTCCATCTCTTTTAACCAGGCTCTGGCTACTACTGGGTTAACAGTTCCCTCAAACTCTGGGGGTTTTAATGACTTAAAGGCACGAAAAGAGTTAGCTGCCTGGTTGGGAAGAACAGGTGGTTGTGGCGGATTCTGTGGATTAGCGAAATTCTGCCTCAATAGTTCTATAAATTGGTTAAAAGGGTTACCACCCTGATTTCCCTGTTGACCAGTTGATTCATCTTCTTCTTCCTCATGATCTTGTTCATTATGAGCGTTTTCACCCTGCCTATTATGACTTCTTTCCTCTCTCTCATTTTCCCTTGCATTCATTCTATTATTACGCTTAGGCGACATGATTCTGTATATAACAATATTCTTTATTAATCACCCAAATTTAGGGTACAACATACATCATTTCCATATATGCACAACTATACCATTAGTTAACTTATTTATACATCACAGTGAACATCTAGTTATAATACCATTTCATTAAATAAACTTATCACTTTTAGCATAATAACCTTTTCATTTAAGTCAACTACCTGTCATACATTAATATTTTTCGAATCTCAACACTTAGTATCAAAATACGATAAAATTAGGCAAAATACATAAACTTCATTAATTTACATAAATATTATACAACTTGGGTACAACGTCTTTTACTACTAATATCATACATCATAAAGTACGAGGTTCGAAACCCCAAAAGCATAACCGTACATACTAACTCGCTATAACAAAAGCACTACTAGTTGTCCTCTAATCAGACTGGGATTAAGACAGTAAACAACTAACCTAATCCCCAAAATGACATCCACAAGATGACTAGTCTGATTAGTATCCAAGACTACTACTCCTAATCATGGTAACGATGCCCTGATAACGTCTCTGATCTGCACTACCATAGTGGTGACTACATCAACTATCTGAGCCCTCCATACTGGATCCCCTCTGTCTCCCAACATCCCCCTAATATCACCGAGTGCCCGCAGCTCGATACTAACTATGCCCAAAGACAACCCATCTGGTATCACACCTCCTCCTCCTCTCGCCATGTCTAACCTCTGCACAAGTGTATCTATAGTCCGACGGGACTCCTCCAACTGTCCCTGTAGGACAAAGTACTCTGACAAGAGAATAGCTGGCAACTGACCAGCTGGAAATATAGGTGCCTCCTGAGGTGGCATAGCAACTGGGGGAGGTACGTCTACAAGTGGAGGTGCATCTACTGGTGGAGGTGGTGGTGGTGCAAATGGTGGGGATGGAGGAACTGGCTCCGTGTCCGCATCCTCAGAAGGGTCCTCCTCCAACTCATCCTCTGACAAGATAAAGTGTCCCGGTGGAGTGAACTGCTCAACTGGGTCCTCAAAAGGGTCAGGGCTAGGTAGAGGAGATGGAACTGGTAATGGCACTGGGACAGGTGGAACAGGAGTAGGAGTCATGTGAATGTCCCTCCACTCAATCGGCTCCTCAGGTATAATAGATAACCTAGGCCTCTTACGCAAGGGCATCTCCTCCTCAGGAATATCCGACCGCACCCGAGAAGGTCCGGCCCCATCAGGTCCTACATATGGTCTACCAGTGTATGGCACTATGGCCACAGCATCCCTCTGCCTGCGCTCCTCTGCCTCCTCAAGTCTCACTCTGATCTCGTGTCTCTCCATGGCCTCTGCGCGAACTCTCCTCCTGAGGTCAGTGATAGCATACTCTGGAACCTCTACACCTACCAGCAACAAGTCTCTAATCTCCTACTCGGGTAGTCCTAGCCACTGGGGGTCCTGACCCGGCTCACCCATCTCCGCTCCCTATAATAAAACATAAGATTCTATTAGTAACGGTCTATAAAATTATATTATATGCTTAAAATAAATACTACCTGCGATATACCACCCCTGAACTTGATGGAAGTTCACAATTTATATTATAACTGATACATTTATTATTATCACTCTTGTTCCTGAGCATTATGACTCTTAGCTCTGATACCAAACTGTGACAGCCCCAAATCCGGGGTCATAAATCTGGGCCATAACGGACCAATTTCCATTCAATATCAATATCCCTTGGGTTTTTTTTTATATATCATTTAATGCTTAAACAGTTGACCCCACACTAATACACACTCACACGAGTCATATGCTCAGAGAACCACATTTACCATAACAAAAGTTTAGAGTTGAAAGTTAAAAGAGTTATTACAAACCAGGATCATACTTAAGTACATTGTTGAATAACACTTCGACATGAAGCGTTTCAACAACCAAAAGTTTATTACATGCCTTCATACTTAATTATACATAAGCCCTTGGAACCCATCTGCCTCATCACTACCTCCGGAATCGATGCTAACGAGCTCTCAGAAGGTCGCCTTTCCACTACCATCTTGCGGGGCGTTCTGCGTAGTATCGGCATACCTAGCTGTATATAGATAAGTAGCAAGAGTGAGCTATAATAGCTCAGCAAGATAATATTGTAAACTAGAATTTAAAATGTAACCAAGTATACATATATATACTGATAAGTGGATTTTATATCCACTTGGAATGCCTCCGTTCGGCTTAAATTGATTGTTTTGGACTCAAGTTGTTGTAGTTTTGATGTGTTTTGCTTAGTTGTGCAGATTTACGAGAATGTTGATTAAAGTTGATGCTTCTATCGTTTTTGGAGATTTAATTGATTAAAATTCGGATTTTCCGGGAAGGCTGCGCAGCTTATACTGTTTTGGCCATATCTGGAGTTCTAGAAGTCCGTTTTCAGCGATCTTACTGCCCACGCGAAGCCTGGGAGATTTTCTACAACTTGGGATAGGATTCCCAGGAGCAAATTGCGCTGGGTAGGAGCAATTTGCGCGAAGAACAGACTGCTGGGCGCAAGTTGCCCCTGAAAAATTACAGTTTTTACTATTTTGGTCATATCTTGAGTTCTACAACTCCGTTTGGGGCCCGTAAGCAGTCCACGCGAAGATAACGAGATTCTATATCATTCTAAAGTGGTCCAGAGGTCCAATTACGATTGGAACGTTCCCGAATATCTGAAGAAAAGTCAGCTACGAATTTTCCTTAAAAACAGAATCAGTTTAGGAAACGTATTTTGCAGAAATTCTATTATAATTCTGTTTTGGTATTTTCTTGCTGGGCAAGATTTGTAGAGCCTATTTAAACACATCCTACCATTGTAAATAAAAACAATTCATAGCTATAACAATTCATAGTTAACAATTCATAGCTTTTAATCATATCAAGGTACTTTCGATCTTTAATTCTTTCTTCAATATTATGTTTTCATTCATTATTATTATTATTATATTTTCTTTATTAAATATGCGTAACTAATTCTCTAATCTGAGGATTGGGTAGTATTCATTGGTATTCATGTGTGTTTAATTATCTGTGATTTTCTTGCTTAGCTGATCTGTTATTGAGAGCTTAACACAATTAGGGGAGTCATGAACCTTTGATTGGATTTTAGGGATTGTAATAACTTGGAAGAGGAGTTGCAATTTTAGTACATGATTTAACAAATATAACTCGAATATTTGATTGGGAGATTAATAGGAGAGTTGTGAGACTTATAATTCTTGGAGCTTAATAGTTTATGATTGTCTTTGATTGTATCACGGAAGTGACAATTAAGGTATAGTTGTAGACATTATATTGTATCTTGGAAGAGAACATTATAACCTTAGAAGAATTGTTTTCAGCAGAGTAAGAACGTAGACATCACATAGATATTGAATGTGCATTGAAACCAAGTGAAGAACCCCAGTTCTTAGATTGTTTTCCCATATATTTGAATCTCAGTTTAAAATCAATTCTTAGTGCTTATAATTAGTTCTTGGTTAATTTAGTTAATACACAAACCCAAAAATTCTTCTCACACACTTCTAGACGAAAAGAGATAAGAAACCTGAACTTTGTATTAAATTTAGTCCTTCCCTGAGAACGAACACACAAAAATACTACTAACAAATTGGCGCCACTGCCGGGGAAGGCAGTATACTTGAGTTTAGGTTAATTGTTTCTTATTGTTTAGATTTTATCTTTGTATATATTTTTCTTTTCTTTCTTTTTGTGTTTCTTTCTTTGGTGTGTCTACAGGTTCTTTGAGGTAGACAACTTAAACAGGTTTTGAGGAGAGATACTAGATGGAGTACAACTTTGGTTGGAACAATGGTCAGAATTTCTACAACAGTCAGGAACAATATCAAGACTTCAATCCTTACCCACAATTCAATTCTTATGAGGATTGTAATGCACATCAGGTGAATTCGTTCTATTCTGAGAACTCATTGTATGCTCCATATGCCCCTAGCAATGATTATTCGTATTCGTTTGAAAATCAATATCATGATGATCTTAATCCATATATGTGTAATGATGTTGATACGAGTTTAACTCAGTCTAATCCTTCTTTACCTGCTGATTGGGAGATTGCGCTCAATAAAATGATTCAAGGAACTCAGTCTAATCCTCCCTTACTTTCTTTGGGAGTTTTTGATGAACCAACTTTAGAGATTGCTAGTGACAATGATATTCCATGTGATTCAATAGCTTGGTACGAGGAGAATGCTAAACTAAATAATTTTATTTGGGAAGTTCGAGCAGTGTGGTATGAAGGTTGTTATAGAACTCCCCCTTGTGTAAATTTTCCTCTATGCCATGATTCTTGTTTAGCAATTGATGATAATGTTGTGTCTGATGAGTCTACTTGTGTAGTTGATAATTGTCCCATGCGCATTAATGATAATTTGGATGCAATTGAAATTCTACCAAATCTAGAAAATTTTGAGCTTAATACATTGGTAGACGAGATTAAAATTGATGAGTGTCCAATTATAGAAGAGAAGGAAGTTAAGATTGATAAAATTGAAAATCTTGCTTTAGAGTATAAGGATCCGATTTGGGAGGAGTATATGAGTCGTACTTATAATGATTATTCTGACGACTTTTCTAGCTATTTTGATGTTTCCAAGTCTCTTGAGCATGATAGGTTCTTGAAAGTTTTCGTACCTTTCAATGAATCTAAGGTCTATTTGAACAATAAACTTATATTAGAAATTCGTAGATATGTGCATCTTTTTGTTTTTTCTCCTCATTGAAGTTTCCAGGTAGAAGTAACGTCAAGCTATTGACGTTAAAGAAGCGCTTCGTGGGAGGCAACCCACGCTTTTCGGCAATTTTATTTAGGTATGTTTTCTATTATCCCTTGTATTTACTTCCATTCAATGCGGACATTGAATATTTTAAGTTTGGGGGTGGTTTGAGGGATTAGTAAGTTGTTGTTGTATTATTTGTTCATGTAGGATTTCATGCTTTGCATATTAGTAGTAGTAAATTATGCATTTATGTTCGTGTTAGCTACGTTTGTTTCATATAGGACATTCTGTTTTTATTTTTTTGTATATCATGTGAGTTCATAATAGTTTGCATTTGCACCCATGCTTGATAGGAATTTTGTGTTGTTGACGCTTTTGATTGAGAAGTGATATGCTTTGTTCTTGTGCACACACATACACTAGTAAGTTGAAGCTAGTAGACTTATTGAATGTTGTAAGTAATTAGAAGGACATGAATATCTGCAAGATGATTTAGTTTGCATGCTTTGAATACAAGTTGGTGCGTTAGAGAGATGTTTGCTTGGGATTGAGTATGTTTTTCCACCAAGTGAGTTTTTGAGCCATATTGCATATTTTTTTGCAATTTATTCGTTTGCTTGAGTGTCCACTGATTGTTTGCATTGCTAGCAGTTGTTTGAGGTCTTTCTTGAAACGCATGACATTATTTGACGATTAAAATGATAAAGGCAATTAGGAATAACCGCATATTTTCCCATATTACCACACCATATTAAAATGATCAATTAGTTAACCCGTTGAGCTTAATCCTATTTTTCGGTGACATACCACATTACTTGCCTAGACCTTTTTCTTGTATTGGCCTTACATTAATTTGAACCCACATTGTCAAAGGCTAGTAAAGTGCTTAAGGGAGTAATAAGGTGTGCAAGGAGGGCTTTATTGTTGGTCGTACTTTTGGGGGAAATATTGAAATTGGGTTTGTTTACTTGATAGTCGGCATATGTAATAAATTGTGGGATCATTGTTATTGTTTATATTACTGTTTTATTTAGCTCTCGAAAAAAAAAAAAAAAAGAAAAAAAAAAAAAATATATTATGAGAGCATGTTTGTGTTTGTTGTGATCCTACTTTAGTCGACTAGTCGAGTGTTCTTAGTAAAATTTATGTGGGGGGAAATAGGGTGTTGTGAATGGTTCATTATGGTACTTACTAGCTTTTGACACTTCACCTGTTTTTGGCTTATTTGACATACCTTGTCCCTAGCCCACGTTACAACCGAATGAAGACCTTTTGATTATCGGCATTGATGTATGTTGTGTTAAGAGTTAGATTGATACCAAATGTCAAGCATGTTTATGATTTTGTTGGAATTGAGTGATACACTTACCCTTGATCTTGAGTGAATATTCTTTTGTGAGTGGATTGTGAGTGTTTACTTGTTTTTGCATATGAGATCCCGAATTTTGTCTCAAAGATGTACTCTTGTAGGTTTAGCATATTTACAAACTTATTCTTACACTTGACATGGGCTTGTGAGAACTTATGCATGTTCATTAAGTAGACTATGTGAATACTTGCACTTTCGACACCAAGACATTGCGTATTTACTTTGATTCTTAAGTTGATATGGCATGAGAGGATTTGAAGGTATGGTAGGCTATATTAGTTGCATTTGCATATTTAGTTGCATTCATGCATTGCATTGCATTGGATTTTGTGGGTACATTCGCTATAGGCCCTCACGAGACTTTACTCGTCCACTAGGGCTGCCTAGGGGTTTAAAGGGCTTGTTGCATATGCCAAATGCAACCGTGATCACCTACGGAAGTGGTACTAATTAGGTAGTTGTAATTGTTTATGCTTGAGGACAAGCATCAGTTTAAGTTTGGGGGTTTGATAAGTGGATTTTATATCCACTTGGAATGCCTCCGTTCGGCTTAAATTGATTGTTTTGGACTCAAGTTGTTGTAGTTTTGATGTGTTTTGCTTAGTTGTGCAGATTTACGAGAATGTTGATTAAAGTTGATGCTTCTATCGTTTTTGGAGATTTAATTGATTAAAATTCGGATTTTCCGGGAAGGCTGCGCAGCTTATACTGTTTTGGCCATATCTGGAGTTCTAGAAGTCCGTTTTCAGCGATCTTACTGCCCACGCGAAGCCTGGGAGATTTTCTACAACTTGAGATAGGATTCCCAAGAGCAAATTGCGCCGGGTAGGAGCAATTTGCGCGAAGAACAGACTGCTGGGCGCAAGTTGCCCCTGAAAAATTATAGTTTTTACTATTTTGGCCATATCTTGAGTTCTACAACTCCGTTTGGGGCCCGTAAGCAGTCCACGCGAAGATAACGAGATTCTCTATCATTCTAAAGTGGTCCAGAGGCCCAATTACGATTGGAACGTTCCAGAATATCTGAAGAAAAGTCAGCTACGAATTTTCCTTAAAAACAGAATCAGTTTAGGAAACGTATTTTGCAGAAATTCTATTATAATTCTGTTTTGGTATTTTCTTGCTAGGCAAGATTTGTAGAGCCTATTTAAACACATCCTACCATTGTAAATAAAAACAATTCATAGCTATAACAATTCATAGCTAACAATTCATAGCTTTTAATCATATCAAGGTACTTTCGATCTTTAATTCTTTCTTCAATATTATGTTTTCATTCATTATTATTATTATTATGTTTTCTTTATTAAATATGCGTAACTAATTCTCTAATCTGAGGATTGGGTAGTATTCCTTGGTATTCATGTGTGTTTAATTATCTGTGATTTTCTTGCTTAGCTGATCTGTTATTGAGAGCTTAACACAATTAGGGGAGTCATGAACCTTTGATTGGATTTTAGGGATTGTAATAACTTGGAAGAGGAGTTGCAATTTTAGTACATGATTTAACAAACATAACTCGAATATTTGATTGGGAGATTAATAGGAGAGTTGTGAGACTTATAATTCTTGGAGCTTAATAGTTTATGATTGTCTTTGATTGTATCACGGAAGTGACAATTAGGGTATAGTTGTAGACATTATATTGTATCTTGGAAGAGAACATTATAACCTTAGAAGAATTGTTTTCAGCAGAGTAAGAACGTAGACATCACATAGATATTGAATGTGCATTGAAACCAAGTGAAGAACCCCAGTTCTTAGATTGTTTTCCCATATATTTGAATCTCAGTTTAAAATCAATTCTTAGTGCTTATAATTAGTTCTTGGTTAATTTAGTTAATACACAAACCCAAAAATTCTTCTCACACACTTCTAGACGAAAAGAGATAAGAAACCTGAACTTTGTATTAAATTTAGTCCTTCCCTGAGAACGAACACACAAAAATACTACTAACATATACATATGTAAGCGGTAACCAATTATAAACTTTAAGGAAGAATAAAACTCTTATTTAATAATACATCATCCACTTGCTATTATAAGAAAGAAATCTAGGATAATATAGTATCAGTTTCTCTTCTTAAATAATATAACAATCAATATACCCTTTCAGTGTAATATTTCAAGATAATATGAATACTTGAATAACTCTCTCACTATCATCTTATCATTTCCTTCTTATGCAACAATTTCATAAATTAATATAAAATCAGTTTCCCTTCATCTATAACAATAATTCCATCTTTCATATCATTTTCCCTTTTCAGTATACCAATCTGACTTTATCATTTATTCTTTATTCAAATATTGTGGGGGTTTTCACTGTTGCCGAATACGTGAGGCACGATGATCAGTCGCCCTCCGTATCCGTCCCTTTTTACTACCGGTAGAAGGAGGAAGGTACACCACTACATCCCCCTGGAGGAAGGTACACCACTACATCCTCCATCGGCAACTCTTGGGCCGAATTAAAATATTGATTGCTGGACTGTGCAGCACACAGCCTCTTACGCTTTTTGTTGCTATCCCCCTTTTTGTCAAATCGTTATTCCATTTACAAATATCATTCCACATTTCCATTTTCTCGCTTTCATTTCCATATGTCATTCACTCATCTCATTTCCATTCTCGCACATTACTTCTATAAAATATATATATATAACATAATACTTTGATTATGATTCAAACATCTCCTTTATATTCAAGAATTCAAATATGATTTTATCTTCATAAAATATTCCGTCTACTTTAAGAGTAGTAAATAAAAATCAAATAATATTTATTAAACCACTAACACTAAAAAATATCTTTAATATAGTATTATAAACCATATAACCCTAGATAACAACTGATACCATTCTCTTTCATATCTCTTTTACCATAGAGCATATTCGCTTCATTCGTAATCATCTCTATACTCATATTTCATAAATCATATCCATCTCTCTTTAATTTCCCAAAATCAAGGAAATATATATTCTTTGCAACATAACAACAATAGCATCACATATAATATCCCATGATATCATTTTTTATTCCAAGGATAAATAATTTTCAAAGTAGGGATAGAAGAATCTTGCCTCGGTTCCGGTATCCAGACAGTATGGTTTGGGGCTCTTCCGGAGTTTCTATAACACAAAAGGACCGTCGTTAGAATACCACATCTCTTACTCACTACATTCTTATATAACAAGACCCCTTTACACTTCAATATATGTTTAACGTATCATGATTATCCCAAAGGTTCAAGAACTTAAGCATTTATAAACTCGATCTAAGTTTTAGCATTTTCCACCATTCCCCTTAATAACCACACTCGACTGTAAAAATTCTCAGAAAATATAGATTTCAAATTTTAATGCAATGTCAACTGTAAAGGGTCCTCTGGCCACCCTACTACACTATCCCAAAATTTCGTGGCTTATAAAAATGTCTAAGTATGGTAACCTTAGCCTCCAAGTTGATACAATTACGTTTTCTCGGTTATCGAACGTCTTTCAATAAAACTGACTTTTCTCCTAAACCGTTCATCAGATTTTAACGCACCTTATATCAAAACGATCTATGAACTAAGCTCTATCATTTCATGGTCAATTGGTAACCTAGGCAGTGAGGTACCGTACGAATACAGGGGTCACAAAACAGGGCATATTTCGTCCTAACGAAAATCGGGCATTATAACGGCTATATTTTCATACTTTCCAAAAATCCAACTCCTCCAAATCAATCATCAAACACAATAATCATCACCTACACCATGTGGTCTTCATTACCAGCCATGGTTACAATCCCAAACACTTCCATATTCAACTCAAACCACTTACAAACACATATAACATCATAATCTAAACCTTTACACCACTTAATCACTAAACCAACAATATCCATCATAATATAAAAAGGGCAAGAGTGTTTATACCTTCTTGAAGCTTTGATAACCCTTAACAATCCTTGATATATCCTTAATCAACCTTATACTAGCTTGAATCCACTAAAAGAACCATGAAAATCAAGTTAGTTTCTTAGAAAACACTATTCATCACTATTCATCTTCAACTTCTATGATTTTATTACCTTGCTAAATGATGGTGGATGGCTATGAAACTTTGTGCTAGTCTTGATCTATCCTCCAAGATGCTCCATGATTTTTCTCTTGATTTTATCTTGATGTTAGCTAGGGTTTTGATTTTTCTTTTCTCCTTTTTTTTCTCTTTTTGCCGAATGGAATAAACTAGATGGGGGAGAGATTTTTTTCTTGATTTTTGCTCTTATCTTCCTATAATCTTGATAATTCTAGAGTTTTGTAGTGTCATGTAGATAAGTGCTATGGTTAATGACTAATTTACCCCTTAAACAAGTGTTAGTGGAAAGTGATTTCATGGCTTATGTCACTTGGATGAGTTAATCTACTAATTCCTTAATTTTCTAAGTAAAATGCCAATCACATTGGTAAATAATGTGGTATGTATCCATGTTATATTACTAATCTTGGTTGCTTGGTTCCCATACTCGTCTAATTGTGGTTCGTTTCGAGTATACCTCATTGTCTCAGTGGTTTTCGAAATCATTTACAAATCCAATTTCCTTTGGTATTCTCTTAACTTATTAATCCCTTGGTTTACCCTAAATCTTCTAATTCCTCAATATATGATTCCTTTAATATTTCCATGCTCCTTAATATCCAATTGAAGCTCTTTGGAAGTCAAAATCCTCAAGAATCCATATTTAGGAATTTCTGAAATCCATCGTCATTTCGAGTCACTTAATTTCAATGTACCACACTAATATGGTTTCTGTTTATTCATTTTCCATCTCTAATATAGAGTACCTACACACCATTTCCCTAAATTCCTCAAGATTACTATTCATTTGGGCACTATAGCCTTTCTAAAGTTAGGGTTATTACACTAGATGCTGGATTCAGATTTCCGGTTGATGATTTTATCATCAGATTGTTGGCGGAGTATCAAATTCACCCTTGTCAATTGTATCCCAATGCCTGGAGGTACATCATTATTTTTATAATAAGATGCCGTCAGCTGAGCATCCCACTGTCTACTACAATGTTTCGGAGTATCTTCGGGGCCAGAAACTCTACTGACTGCAAAAAAGGATGGATCAGCCTTCAACACCGAGCCAAACTCCCGCATATAGTGAATCCCTTTTCTTTTCCAGATTCCCAACATTTCTGGGAAAGGGAGTTTGTAATCCTTGAGTGGGAAGGTGGTGACTGGGGCAACTACTTTGTGAAGAGATTTGGACATATGGAAGATAGTTCACATTTCGTGTGTGAACTTACAGATTCGGAGTTAGTAGACCGAGATAAGCTCTTAGCTGATGATGGTTGTACCCATTACAAAACTTTTCTGAATGAAAAGAATCTTGTTGAGACTGGCCTTAGCTTTCTTTCCATTGAGGGTAATTTTCTTACTTAACCATATTATGACCTCTGTTTGTTCTTATCCCGATGTTTTTCTCGTTGCATTTCAGCTGCTGAGGAGATTGACAGTCGTCCTCAGAATCAACCGACTGTGACTCAAAGGATGAAGAAAAAGGCTGCAGAGCTACTGAATCCCACTAAGCCTAGAGTCCCTCACTTCTTGGAAAGCTGCTCCCAAGGCGGGAAAAGATCCCGGAATGCTGATGGGGTTATCAGGACCCCTTTTATCCCGTCATGGGGTATATGTGAGCAAGATTCGATTTGTGGGAGTCCTGACCTAGCTCTAGACTGGTCCAAGCTTTCGATTACTCCTCCTGACAGAGTGACTTTACATGCCGGGGATAAGATGAATGAAAATCAACTTCTGGGCGCTCTAGCCTTATATCAGGTATGACACTCCTTTTAGTAAGTTCGGGGTGATTTAGCTTTTACAAATCTCTCATGCCTTGTCAATTTTTCATTGCAGGCTAATGCCTATTTTCAGGCAGTTTCCACCCAAGGCTTGGCTTTCAGGGATGAGAATATATCCTTGAAAACTGACTCAGCAAGGTTTAAGGAAGAGATTGATGATCTACATTCTCAGGTTGCCCACGCTGAAGCGAATGCTCTATCCTCCCGAAAACAACTTGCTTCTTTAGCTCGAAAGAGGATGGATGATGCCAACAAGGTGATCAAAGCCTATCATAATTCTGAAGAATTTCTGAGTTTCTTAGATGAACATGACGATGAGGTGCGCCCCTACAACATGTCTGTTGGTTGGGACAAGGCAATCAATGCCGTGAGTAACAAACATCCCTCAATAGTCATCTCTTCTGACTTTCCTTGCCCTTTCTGGACTACGGGTGGCGAGAACCGTGCAACCCTTGCTTCTGGATCGGGGACCAAGATTGTTCCTCAAGCATCAGGTTCGGGTTCTAGAGGTAGCCATAGATCCTCGGGATCCAAGAGACGTCCTCCAGCTATTAGTCAAGACTCAAGCTCTTCGGGATCCCGCGGAAAGAAGCCCCCACCGGCCAGGAAAGTTGGAGTTGTTCGACAACCGATCCCGGGCAAGAGGATATTCCGAAATGAAGATAGTTTGACCTCATCTTCCGGGGAGGAGGAAACCGAAGATGTGGAGACTACCGCTCAGTCAGCCTATGGTGGTTGTTGATCAAGGCGGTGCCGAGGAAGGGACTTCAGATGAAGATTCAGGCGAGGAAGAGGATTCAGATGAGGAGGAGTCGGGCGAGGAGAGCAGCGAGGAAGAATCTCCAGCTAAGTAGGATGGGTTCCCCTATGGCCTTGCACGGCCCTTATCTAGCCGTATGTGGCTTTATTTTACCAGCTTTCAATCAATGTCCTTCGGGACTTAACTTTTATTTGGTTGTTGTAACTTAACTGTCGGCCCTTCGGGGTCTTTATTTATGCACTCGTTTCTTTCATTCGTATGTTCATTTATTTTTCGGTACTTGATCTTTCTAGATTTGCACTCAGCAGGTGCTAGGTACTTAAACAAAACATAGACTTTTCAGAATGGAAAACAAACTTTGCATTAATAACTCAAATGGGTTCAACCCTTACATAGCTTATTATTGTCCTACTCGGGGAATTAATCCCTGGAATGGTTTCATCGAACCTTATTTCTACTTCTCCTACTAGATAAATAAAAAGCTACATCGTTGCAGAGGCAGCTTAAATATAATAAATCTTGAGGTTCAAGGCATGCCAAGTACGGGGCACCTCAACCCCGTCCAAGGTCTCCAACTTATATGATCCTCGTCCCAATGTCTTCCTAACTCGATACGACCCTTCCCAGTTTGGGGCTAGTTTTCCCTTCTGGCCAACTCCAGAAGCCTCGATCTTCCTAAGAACCAAGTCACCTTGCTGAAAGAACCTCTCCTTAACCCTGTGGTTGTAATAGAAGGATGCTTTCTTTTGATGCTCCGTATTTCTGGCGTTTGCCTCATCCCTGACTTCATCAATCAGATCTAGGGCGAGCCTCATGCCTTCTTCATTAGTCTCAGGTTCAAATGCCTCAATTCGAGGTGATGCATGCATGATCTCCAGCGGCACAACTGCCTCAGCTCCATAAGCTAGTAGAAACGGGGTTGCTCCGGTAGTCACCTTACAAGTAGTGCGATAAGCCCAGAGTATAGGCAGCAACTCATCCACCCAAGTATTCCTCGAGCGTTCGACCCTTTTCTTTAATCCATCAAGGATGATCCGATTGGCGACCTCAGCCTGTCCATTTGCTTGCGGGTGTGCTACTGAAGTAAAACGAATCTCAATAGCATTCTCTTCACAGTACTTTTTGAATTCCTCATTGTTAAACTGTGTCCCATTATCCGTCACAAGGATCCGCGGGATTCCATACCTACAAATTATGTTCTCCCAAAAGAACTGGGAAACTTGCTTGGTGGTTATCTTGGCTAAAGGCTTAGCCTCAATCCACTTAGTGAAGTAGTCAATGGCGACAATCAGAAACTTCCTTTGTGCTGAAGCCATAGGGAAAGGACCAAGAATGTCCATCCCCCACATTGCAAACGGAATGGGAGAGCTGATTGAGGTTAACCTCTCAGGCGGCTGCCTTACAACAGGGGCGTCTTTTTGACATCTGTCACACTTCTTGACATAATCCTGGGCATCTGCCAACATCTCTGGCCAATAGAATCCCAGGCGGGTAATCTTGTGGGCTAGGGCTCTCCCCCCCAAGTGTTGCCCACAGATCCCTTCATGAACTTCTTCCAATGCTTTCTTAGCCTCTTGGGGTCTTAAATACTTCAAGTAGGGAACGACAAACGATCTCTTGTATAAGATGCCTTCAATCAAGGCATATCTCAATGCTCTTACTGACAATTTTCGTGCCTCCAAGGCATTGTCAAGGAGCCATCCGGTTTTAGATGAGCTTTAATAGGATCTATCCAACAGCTTCCAACATCGATCGGTGCTACCAACTTAGAGTTGACGGTCGGGGCCTTCAAGACCTGGAAGTAAACACTTCCTGCATAATTCTCTATCTCAGAAGAAGCGAACTTAGAGAGGGCATCGGCCTTAACGTTCTCTTCTCTTGGGATGTGCTCTATATAGCACTCGTCAAATTGAGTCATGACAGCTCTCACAACTCGTAAATATTTCGCCATAGTATCATCCTTGGCCTCAAATTCACCAGTCACTTGCGAGACTACCAGTCTTGAATCTCCACACACTTTGAGGTTCTTGACCCTCATGACTCTGGCCAATCCCAATCCGGCTATTAATGCCTCATACTCAGCTTCATTGTTGGTTGTCAGAAAGTCCAACTTCAAAGCATATTCAACTGTGAACCCATCGGGGCTTTGCAAAACCAAACCTGCACCACTAGATTTTGTTTTTGATGCTCCATCAAAATAGAGCACCCAATACTCTTTTTGGTCAGCTATCAGTTCTTCATCTTTATCTTCGTTCTCAGGGGTGGTTATCATCTCCTGCCCCCCGACTTCTTGGTTGTTAATGGTGCATTCAACCACGAAGTCAGCCAATGCCTGAGCCTTGATGGTTGTCCGAGGCTTATACTTGATATCAAACTCTCCAAGCTCTATGGCCCATTTGATCAATCTTCCACTTGCTTCCGGGCTGTGCAATATGCTTCTCAATTGTTGGTCTGTCAAGACTTCGATTTTGTGAGCCTGGAAGTACGGTCTCAATTTCCTTGAGGCAGTAATCAATGCCAATGCAAACTTCTCAATGGGGGAGTAATTCATCTCCGCCCCATGTAGTACCTTACTCACGTAGTAGAGGGGTTTCTGAACTTTCTTCTCTTCTTTAACAAGAACAGCACTCAATGCTTGTTCGGATACCGCCAGGTATAAGTAAAGAATCTCCCCAGGACTAGGTTTGGCCAACAACGGGGCTTCAGCCATGTATTTTTTCAACTTCTCAAAGGCCTCTTGGCTCTCTGCGGTCCACTCAAACTTTTTCACTTTCTTTAATGCCTGAAAGAAAGGCATGCACTTATCACCAGATTTGGAGATAAATCTCCCCAGGGCTGCAACTCGTCCAGTTAGCTTCTGTACATCTCGTATAGAGCGTGGTGGTTCCATATCCAAGATTGCTTTGATCTTATCAGGGTTGGCCTCTATGCCTCTCTTCGAGACCATCAACCCCAAAAATTTTCCTGATCCAACACCAAAAGCACACTTGGCTGGATTCAACATCATCTTGTGGTGCCTCAGCACTTCGAATGCCTCTCTGAGGTGCTCAATATGGTCAGCCTTTAGTAGGCTCTTGACTAACATGTCATCAACATAGACCTCCATGGTTTTTCAATTAGATGAGCGAATATCTTATTCACCAATCGTTGATAAGTAGCTCCTGCATTCTTGAGACCAAAAGCCATAACAAGATAACAGAAAACACCAAAATCAGTAATGAAAGATACCTTTGGGATGTTATCCTTGTGCATTTTAATTTGATTGTAACCACTGAAACCATCCATGAAACTCAACATCTCGTGTCCAGCTGTGGCATCTATTAGGGTATCAATCCTTGGTAGAGGGAAACAATCCTTTGGGCATGCATCATTTAAATCTGTGAAGTCGATACACATTCTCCACTTTCCATTCGCTTTCTTGACCATGACGGGATTAGCCAACCATTCAGGGAACTGAATCTCCTCAATAAATCCAGATTCCAAAAGCTTGTCAACTTCTTGCTTAATGGCCTCTTGCCTTTCAGGAGCAAAATTTCTCTTTTTCTGCTTTATCTTCTTTCGTGCAGGATCGACATTCAATCTGTGAGTTATAAGTTGGGGGTCAATCCCTGGCATGTCCGCTGCTGTCCAAGCAAACACATCGCTATTCTCTTGCAAGAATGCTGTCAATTCGCCCTTCAGGGGTTCCTTCAGAGATGCTCCTATGTAAGTAACCTTTTCAGGGTCGCCCAGCTTCAGAGGAACGGGTATTAAATCCTCTGCTGGCTTCCCTCGGTGTTCATCATCACTACGGACATCCATGTCTTCAATCGGGAGTACCTGACCCCGACTCCATCAGCTCTTAGGGCGGATACATAACAACTTCTTGCCATCTTCTGGTCGCCTTTTTGTTCTCCGACCCCATTTTGGGTTGGAACTTAATCTTCATGTGATATGTTGAGGCAACAGCCTTGAACGCATGAAGTCCAGTCCTTCCCAGGATTGCGTTATAAGTCGAGGCTGCCTTAATTACCAGAAAATTCAACATTTGAGTAGCTTCCTTAGGTTCCTGCCCGATTTTCATGGGTAACTGGATAGTACCCTCCACCTTGGACTCAACTCCATTGAATCCATAGATGGGCATGTTAGTTGGGGTCAACTGAGAATCGGTATATCCCATCTTCACAAAAGCATCATGAAATAGAATGTCAACAGAAGCTCCATTGTCTATCAAGACTCGCTTTACCTCCGAGTTCCCAATCACAGGGGTTATAACTAACGGGTCATCATGGGGGAATTTCACCCCTTCAAGATCAGAATCATCAAAACCAATTACGATTTCAGTTCTAGCACGCTTCGGGGCCTCTCCCACGATGTGCATCACCTCCCTAGCGTATGGCTTTTGAGAGTTTCGAGTTGTACCGGTCGCTGTCGGGCCTCCCCAGATCATGTTGATAACTGGCCCTCGGGGCTGTGTGTTACGGTCACGATCATTATCCCTTCTATCATTGTTTCTCCTTTCGTAGTCCCTTCTTTGGGTTCCACGATCTTCACCCTTGGTGAAGTTACTCAGTTTTCCTTTGCAGATCAGAAATTCGATCTCATCCTTTAACTGCCTACAATCATCTGTATCATGCCCCACATCTCGGTGGAACCGACAATATTGATCCTTGTTCCTCTTTGCGGGGTCTCCCCTGAGTGGCTTCGGCCATCGGAAGTCCTTATCCTTCTCGATTTCCAACAAGATTTGACTTCTAGGAGCATTTAACCTTGCATAGTCAGAGAACCTTGGTCCCAAGCTCTTTTTTGGTGGCGAATCAGAGTCTTTGCTAGTTCGGGGATACTTGTCCCTAGCATCGTACTCCTGCTCTTGCTTGCGCTTTTTTGTATCATTGTTCCCCCGACCATTGCCTAATGTGACTTCCTTCTTCGTGCTATCTTCGGCCTTGATGTACTTATCAGCCCTTCGCTGGAGATCAACCATATTCTCAAGGGGATGCTTTGCCAATGATCTCTTAAAGTATAGGTCGGTGGTACCATGCTCCAAGGCTACCATTGCAACCTTATTGTCCAGATCAGTGATGTTCAGAGTCTCCTTGGTGAACCTCTTAAGATAGTCTCTCAGACTTTCGTTCTTCCCTTGTACCACATACATAAGAGATGCAGAACTTTTCTCATGCGTTCTTCCGCTGATAAACTGACTAATGAAAGCAGCACTCAACTCCTTAAAGGAACCAATCGAGTTTGTAGGAAGCCGACTATACCATCTTTGAGCCATACCTGATAAAGTTTGAGGGAATGCCCTACACTTCAAAGCGTCACTTGCAGGCTGCAACAGCAGAGCGTTTGAGAATGTTCTAACGTGGTTTGCAGGATCACCCATTCCATCATAAGCTTTAATTGTTGGCATCTTAAACTTCTTTGAAATACGAGCATTCATTACCTCCTCAGTAAACGGGGGTGTGGGATCATCAGGATCCCCAAGTGGCATCAGATCCTTGGGGTTGCTCTTGGGGGTTTCCACCCTCGTTATTCTTCCAGTTGGGGCGGTAGCCCTTCTTTGCCTTCTTGAAGGCCTCTCCAGATCTATAAAGGGAATCGGTCCTGATGTTGGAGGGGGTAAAGTCTGATTTGATCTGGCTTGTTCTCTGGCCATATCTTCCTTTAATCTTAAGATCTCAGCTTCATAAGCCTTAATCCTCTCAGTAGTTGTTGAAGGGAGTCCATCATGAGTAGTTTGAGTTCTTCCTCGAGGTTCTTTACTTGCACGTCGCCTCCTTGGAGCTTCATCACGTTCGTAATCATCGTCAGAAGATGACTCATCCGTATAAGGACCAGAAAAATCGTGATAATCTCGATCTCGAATATACAGGGCATGACCACTTGATCCAGCTCTTTGGGTAGGAGGGTAGTTAGGCAGCCCATACATCGGATTGGTGCTTATGGGGAGATCCGTAGTGTGGATCTGAACCCCTCGTGGAGGGTTGTTGGGATCTACAATCAAGGAAGAAATCCCCACCTGGAGGGGGTTAGTCCCTGGATTTGTGTGGACGATCGGAGGTAGCGTACTCTCAACATGGGAAGTCGTCCCTAGGGGTTGAGAAACTTGATACGGAACGATAGTCCCGGATGTTGGAGGTACTTGTTCAGTGAGGGGCGGAGCAGAGCTAAGAGGTAGAGCCTCGGTTGTGATTGGCTCTGTAATTACTGGTGTCCTTCGTGTGTTAACCATGGTTGATGTTTTCTTCCCACAGACGGCGCCAAATGTTGTGGAATAAAAACTAGGTTATGATTATGACGGCTAGGGTTCGGGAGCTTCGTGCTTTAATGGCTGCTTCTGCGTTCGAGACTAAACGGTCCTCACAGAATGCCTACGTATCTCTGTATTAGAGAATCAAGCCAAGAAAACGTAGTTCTGAGAATGAGGGGTCAGACCCTTTATATAGGTTGAGAAGCCCTAAAATCGTAGTAGGGTTAGGTGACTTGGTGGGCAAGTCACCGACTAGAAGAAGGTTCCAGATCCTTGTATGTAGAAACCAGTTTCCATGTTGAAATATATATCTTGGAGGCTAAGTCAGGCAAGAGCAGTATCCTTGTTTGACTCTTATTGTTGAGCTGGTTATTACCCTTAATATTAATTACGAAATTAATATTATAAATAGGGTTTGGGCCCATCTGACGGGCCCCACGTTTGGACCATTCTAGGTCTAATTAATGCCACATTAAATGTGTCTTTAGGGCTTATCTTTAGCCCATATCAACAGTGATTGAAGATAAATATGGAAGCAATATCTTTGGAGATTGAATAGCTATCAAAGAGATTGAGTTGACTTAGAAGATGTGTAGCAATCGTTATTGATATCAATTGTATAGCTTAATTATAGGAGTATCTATTCATGATTGTACAGAAGCTGTATGTTTTATAAATACAGTTAGGTTAACCCTAGAAGGGTAATCGGACATTGAAATATTCATTCATTGTAACCTAAGCAGCTCTCTGTGATATTTTACATCACTGAGAGAGGAATTATTAATTCCAAACAGTTTTTAATTACAAAAACTTGTGTTCTTGTTAATCTCTCATACAGTACTTGATTATATTTTGTGTATTCGGCCTAACAAGTGGTATCAGAGCCAATCTGTTACTTTATTACAGTTTAAGATCCAAACACACAATAATCAATGGCAGAGATTCCTCCTCCATCAGGTTCTGAGAAGGCTCCTACAACTGTGAGTCGTTATGAAACAATTAGGGTTCCTATTCTAAGACCATCAGAATATGCAATCTTGAAGGTAAAAATGACTATGTTTCTGGAGGCTATAGATCCAGAATATCTTGACAGGATTTATGAAGGCCCTCATAAACCTACAAAGCTATCTGTTGCAACTGCTGGTCAAGAAGCAAAAACAGTTCCAAAGGAGAAGAAGGACATGACTCCTGAAGATTTGTCATATATTGCTAAGGATGCAAAAGTTAGGCATCTACTTCACAGTGCTTTAGACAATGTTATGTCTAATAAGGTTATTAACTGCACTACTGAAAAAGAAATATGGGATGCACTTGAAGTTAGGTGTCAAGGAACGGCTGCTATCAAAAAGAATAGAAGAAACATACTCACTCAAGAGTATGAGCACTTTGAGGCTAAATCTGAAGAAACCATGACAGAAACATTTGACAGATTCTGTAAACTGCTCAATGACCTGTCATTGGTTAACAAAGAGTATGATCTAGAAGACTCAAATCTCAAGTTTCTTCTTTCTCAACCTGAAAAGTGGGATGTGAAAACAACCACTATTAGAGATAACTATGATCTTGCTGATACTGAGATTGATGAAATCTATGGACTGCTCAAAACTCATGAATTGGAACTGGAGCAGAGAAACAGGAGATCAAGCAAGAAGTTAAAGTCTGTTGCTCTTAAGGTTGAAGAGAAACCATTGAAGAAGAAAACTAAAGGAAAGGCTTTAGTCATTCATTCTGAAAGTGAATCATCAAACTTTGATGGTGATTCAAACACTTCTGATTCATCTGACTCTGAGGATGATGAAGAAGAAATGAGGAAAATGGCTGTATTAATGGTGAAGACTTTCAAGAAAATGGGTTTCAAGAACTTCAAGAAGGGAAAAAGGTTTTCTAGAGATTCAAATGAAGACAGAAAGAGTTTCAGGAGGTCTGAGAGAAAGGATACCAAATCTGGGAAGAAAGACAAGTCTGAGATTCAATGCTACAAGTGTAAGGAGATGGGTCACTATGCTCCTGAATGCAAGAAGGGTAAAACTGGAAAGGCACTTATCACAAAAGGCAGAGATTGGGCAGACACTTCAGATTCAGATGAGGAAATCAACTATACTCTCATGGCTTCTATTGAGACAGATTCTGAAACCTCTAAAAACAAGGTACCCCTTACTACCTATGCCTATAATACTGATAATATAACTGAATTGAGAATTTATCTTAAGGCATTGCATATTAGTTATAGGGATCAAACTTTAGAAAATGAGAGAATAAAGTCTGAGAATTCTGAACTTAAAGAGAGAAATAAAATTGTTGAAGAAAAACTTGAAAACATGCAACAAGTTCAGAAAGAAAGAGATGATGCTGTCTATCTAGAACAGGATTTGCTAGGAAAATATAAGCAACTAGAATCTGAGTTGGAAAAGGCAAATCACATAATTAAAACGTGGACTGATTCTGGAAAAGACACTCAAGAGGTTTTTCAATCTGACACTATTGGTCTAGGTTATTCTGAGGAAGATGAACTTAGGTTTCAGAATAAAATCAAGATTAGACCACCACTCCCACCTAAGAAATTTGGAAAATTTGTTAATGGAGTAAGAGAACCTAGGTTTGAAGGTGGAAAACAAGCTGTTAAAAGAGAACCAGTAAAAACCAGTGTTAAGCAGGTTAATATTGGTTTAATGACAGATAAACAACTCAAGCATAATTTAAAGGAGTTAAAATCTGCTGAGAAACAGAAAATGTCTAGAAAGAATAGAAATGGTAAAGTAGGCATTTCTCAGGGTAAATATCCAATGCTTGCTTCTTTTGCTCCTAGAAAGACATGTCATAACTGTGGTAGTACTAACCATCTTGCTAGCTTTTGCGGGAAAACTAAAGACATTAATTCTTTACCTTCCAATTCTGGAGTAAAGAAAGAAAATGTTAGAACTAGACCACAGACTTTATGCAAACACTGTGGAAGTACTTGGCATTCTATTTATACTTGCAAAGATTATCATACTATTTATCATAATTACTATGAACCCAAGCCAAATTTGAAATGGGTTAGAGTTAATTCTGCAAGTGTAAACACTGATAAAGTTAGCTTAAACTCTGATAGTATGCATTTCGCTGCAAAAGCTAACAAAGTTAAGAAAGCCAAAGGATCCAAGCAAGTCTGGATCCTTAAAACTAATCCTCAGTAATTGTTTGTGATTGCAGGGCACCAGGGAAAGTACCCTAGTCGTGGACAGTGGATGTTCAGGACACATGACTGGAAATAAAGCCCTGCTATCAGAGTATGTGGAGAAGGCTGGCCCAAAAGTTTCCTATGGAGATGGCAACATAGGACATACTCTGGGATATGGCAATATCAATCTTGGAAGTGTCAACATCACAAATGTAGCTCTGGTTCCAGGACTCAAGCATGATCTGCTATCTGTGAGTCAAATCTGTGACAGAGGATATCATGTAGATTTTCAGCCTGAATACTCTGAAATCATCAGTAAATCTACAGGGAAAGTTGTTCTAGTTGGACACAGGCACAATAACATTTATGAGATAAAGTTGTCAACAAACTCTGATGGCAAAGCAGTGTGTCTGTCAACAAGAATGTCCAGTGAAGAGAGTTGGAAATGGCATAAGAAACTCTCTCATTTGAATCTGAACAACATCAATGAGCTGATTAGAAAGAATCTTGTTAGAGGGCTCCCAAAATCCTTATTAAATGTTGATGGTGATAGTATTTTGTCCTAAACCCAATCATGTATGATGAGTTAGGAAATACTTTCATGTAATCTTATTTGATTTTATTTATATTAATAAAAGACTTGTTGTTTTTATTACGGGCTTTATCTATTTAAAGTGTTTAAATAAGAAGTTCCATAGTTTAGAGTAAATCTTCTAGAATTATAATGAGATTATAATAATGAGATCTAGAAGATGATAACACTAAACTTAAATAGTTCCCGATCGTAGGATAACTAATTGGGAGTTAGTCAATCCGTAAAGATCGGTACATACTATGCTTGCTTCCTTGGAAGGATGTCTGTTCTCATAGACATTCGTGTGGTGACACTATAGCTAGTATGTAGGTGCTTATTGGAGAATAAGTTCACTGAACGTGACTTGATCTAATGAATGACTAATGGAGTTTACTCATGTGTTAATAGTTGTTCATAAGTTGATGGTGGTACAAGTGTCCTTAGACTTGAGACCGTTAAAGTAATCTTATATACAATGAACTATGTTTTGGTTTAGTTCTAAGTCCTCAAGGGACAATCATTAGTTCTATTCCGGGTATAGGAATTTGTATATGAAGATAGTTAACGATCAATAAAGGATCTACCCCTTTCAGTAAAAGAAAGTGAATATCCTATGATGTTCTTACTATGTTAGTTATGGAATCTCTGGCCAGAGTAATTGAAGTTAGAAAGAGTTTCTAATTCAAATGAACTAGACATAGTGTATAAGAAATTATATGATTAAATTAAATAGGCTTGACACGCGATCCATGCCTTGTATTTAATCGGGATATTGTCGGGTAGAAGGAATTGATTGTACGGTAACCATTTGCTGAATAAGTTTTATATATTCTAAGCAATGAATTCATATTATCCGGATAGTCGCGATATATTCAAAAGTATCACTCACGATGTAGAATAAATATTAATTACTTATGTAATTATATTTAACGAATTAATTAGTAATTCGTATAAGTAATAATAAATAGTTTATTATTATTTATTTCTACTACCGGCTTAATATTGAACCTAAAGGGTCACACCATAAAAAGGTTAAATATTTATAGATGATAAGAATAATTAATAATGGCTATGAATTATTTATTTATTGAATAAATAATTAATTAGCAATTATTTATAATTTATTAAATGAGATTTAATAGATTATAAATAAATTAAGAAAAGTTCTTAATAATTATTAATTACAAAATTTAGTTTGAAAAATTAAATTTTATGAGAGAATTATTTTCAGAATGGGATTAATAATTAAAAAGGTTTTA
This sequence comes from Kitagawia praeruptora, assembly GCA_037693485.1. Classification (NCBI taxonomy): domain Eukaryota; kingdom Viridiplantae; phylum Streptophyta; class Magnoliopsida; order Apiales; family Apiaceae; genus Kitagawia; species Kitagawia praeruptora. The sequence goes on along the minus strand of CM075351.1, from coordinate 134,127,417 downwards.
ATTATTAAATGATTATTTAATTAGATAAAGTAAAGACTTTGTTTCTTTAAATATCAATCATTCCAAGAGTTGGAAGGTACATCAAACACATAACACAAAAACATCCCAGGGGTTTTGAGAGGATCATTGAGAGCTTTTGAAGTTCATCAAAATCATTCCAAATCATTTTAATAATTTTCTCAATTGTTCTTAATCTACTATATGATATTTGATCTTGGTGGATACCATTAGAGCACTCCACATTTGAGGGGTGATTGCTGGAAATCAAAGATACATTCATAACAATCCCAGGAAAGCTATCAAGGTATTTTTTCTTGTGTTCATACAATTTTAAATCTATATACATGATTAATTAGGTTTTTATGCAAGTAAATGTGATTTACGCTTCCGCTATGGCCATAAATTCCTTCAATGGTATCAGAGCATAGGTTGCATGTATATAGATCCCAGAAAAAAATTTGAATTTTTTCAAGCTTGTATGAATTAGTTATGAATTTTGGAAGTTCTTGGAGGCTATAATCAAATTAATTACGAATTAATTAATAAATTATTTTTAAAATAATTTTGATCACTGATATATTTTCTACAAGTGTTGTAGAAGTCCCAGAAAAAGTTTCATAATTTTCCCATGTATAGATTATTTATTATTGATTTTTAAAGAGTTTAGAAATTAATAAATAATAATCTGTTTTATAAATATATATATTATTTATAAAATATCTAGATGGGTAATTATTGTTGGGGGCCCAAAAGGATATTTTGGGTTGTTAAAGTGTGCTGGTGGGCTGGATAGATAATATATATATATATATATATATATATTTTTTTAAAACAAAAATCCTGCCGATTGAAATTAGAGCTCACTGTCTGCGACTGTGGTCCGCGCGTGGGTGTCACGCGCTGGCGTCTCACGCGCCGCGCGTGCAACCCACGCGCCGGGTCGGGTCCGGGTCGGATCTCGGTCGGGTCATGGGTCGGGTCGGATGCTGACGTCATCATGACGTCATCAGTGTATAACGCGTCTGTTGAATGCGTTACTGAAGAAATATGGTATTTTTGGCTTATAACGCATTCTGGTAATGCGTTACAGGGTCTGTAGATGGCAGAAATGACCCTGATTCGTATTTTGATTTTTCCCGTTGATCCGTAACTCCGTTTGAGGCGTATAATATATCGTTGGATTCGTTTTTCCGAGACGGATCTAATGGAGTGGTCAAATAAATTTTAAAAAATTAATTTTAAAATGGTTATAGCTTCCGGAAGTGTTTTAAAGCCCGTTTTAATTGTGTTAAAATGCTTTAAAATACTAATATTGTTTCATATAAATGTTTAACAATGTTTAACATGATATAACATGTTTGCCTAAATATATGTGTGCATAGAAATGCCATGAGATGATATATTTAGTTTTATATATCGTATATAATTGCATGTTTGTCTTTAGGTTTTAACGAAAACATTTCGTAACCTAAACAATATAAAATCCCTCGTTATTTAATATCAAGTAATAAAATGGCCAATGTCACAACGGGCTTGTGTCGGTCATAGCCTTCCAACATGGTAGAAAGTAATTCTTAGTTTTGAGCTTTGTCGTTTCGTGCTACAACCGAGGGCTTCGTTTTCAAAATAGGAATTACTTGTCTATTACATGAGATGCGTATAATTAATTAGAATCCAATTGTCGTTACGTGCTACAGCCGTGGGCTATTGAGATCTTATTAATTTAACGAGATGTTGGGTCTCACTTGACTTAGAATATTGAATTTAGACGTGCTACAGTCGTGATTCAATGATTCAAGAGGCTAAATGGAATTAGGGAATAACATGAGATGTAATTGATAAAGAGTTATCTGCCTATGGAACATTACATAGCGTTTCGTGCTACAGTCGAGGTTATATAATGGAAAGTAGGATCCCTATTCTCACATGCATTGAGAATGCTTAAGTTATACATTTGAGGGTTGTATAATTTTAATAAAACTGTGGGAGCCACCTATGAATAAAGACCCGATTCATAAGGTGTTATAATAAAATTGGATATCTACTAATGTTGTTATGTATTCACAAATTTCAGATTTATAGATCATGTCTTCTACTCTATCACTCCGTAGCATACTTGAAGGGAACAAATTGACTGGTCCCAATTATGCTGATTGGCTTCGAAACCTGAGAATCGTTCTCAGGGCTGAGAAGAAGGATTATGTGCTTGACTCGCCTTTACCTGTACCTCCTTCTGATGATGCACTTTTCCCTGAACGAGAAGTGTATAATGACTGGTTAGATGCTGCTAATGTTACTCAATGTGTCATGCTAGCATCCATGACACCTGAGTTACAGAAGCAACATGAGCGTATGGATGCTCCTACCATTCTGATACATCTACAGGAGCTTTATGATGTACAAGGGAGAACCGCTCGATATGATATATCGAAAGAGCTATTCCAATGTAGAATGGCTGAAGGGTCGTCTGTGAATGACCATGTGCTTAAGATGATCAATCTGATTGAGCATCTAGGGCAGTTAGGTTTTGTCATGGATGGGGAGTTAAACCAAGATTTAGTCTTGCAGTCACTCCCGGATTCGTTCTCGCAGTTCGTTATGAACTTTCACATGAACAAGCTGGATGTCAGCTTAGCTGAGCTCCACAACATGCTGAAAACTGCTGAGGTGAATTTTCCCTCCAAAAGGGGTTCTGTTCTTATGATCGGTGCCAGTACCTCTACTAAGAGGAAGAGGAACTGGAAGCCGAAGAATAAGAAAAAGGGTGAGAATAAGCCTGTTCCACCAAAGGCTGACCCGAAAAGCAAAGGAGTTTGCTTCTACTGTAACAAGGTGGGACACTGGAAGAGGAACTGCAAGGTTTACCTTGCAGAGTTAAAGAATAAGAAGGGCAATGAGATTACCGCTTCTGATTCAGGTATGTTCATGATTGAACTAAATATGTCTTTAAGTCAGATTTCTACTTGGGTATTGGATACTGCTTGTGGGTCTCATATTTGCAATTCGTTGCAGGGACTAAAGCAAAGTAGATCTCTGGGGGAAGATGAAGTGATTCTATTTATGGGCAATGGAGCAAGAGTTGCTGCTACAGCTGTAGGATCATTTCCTTTGCATATGCCTACGGGCAAAACTATTATGTTGAATAAATGTTATTATGTACCATCAATTGTAAGAAATATTGTTTCTATTCCTGTACTTGATTCGGATGGTTTTACATTTATTGTTGAGAATAATAAATGTTTAATTAAGAGAAACAATATTATTTATGGATACGGTACATTACATAATGGTTTGTATATATGTGACTTAGAACATAATTTGTTTCAAATTGAACAACCAAATAATAAAAGAAAAAGAGATAATAAAAATCCAACTTATTTATGGCACTGCAGACTAGGTCATATTAGTGAGAACAGACTTCGCACATTACATAAGGATAAGTTACTAGAACATTTTGATTTTGAATCATATCCTACATGCGAGTCTTGTCTCATGGGTAAAATGACTAAATCTCCATTTACTGGACATGGAGAGAGAGCTGCGGGGTTGTTAGACTTGGTACACACAGATGTGTGTGGACCAATGTCAACAAGTGCTAGAGGAGGATTTTCATACTTCATTACATTTACGGATGATCGATCCAGGTTAGGATATGTATATCTTATGAAATACAAATCCGAAGCTTTTGAAAAGTTTAAGGAATATAGAAATGAAGTAGAAAAACAAACCGCACGTAGTATAAAAGTTCTTCGATCAGATCGAGGAGGTGAGTACTTAAGCGGAGAGTTTTTAGGTTATCTTAAAGAAAATGGTATAGTTTCTCAATGGACCCCTCCCTATACTCCACAATTAAATGGAGTATCTGAGAGAAGGAATCGTACTCTATTAGATATGGTAAGGTCCATGATGAGCTTTACTGATCTTCCAGTATCACTATGGGGTTATGCTTTAGAGACGTCAGCGTATTTACTGAACAAGGTGCCTTCTAAATCGGTTCTCACGACCCCACATGAGATGTGGAGTAGGAAGAAACCAGGTCTTAAACATGTTAAGGTTTGGGGGTGTCCAGCTTATGTCAAGAAAGTTGAACATGATAAGTTGGAACCTAGATCCGTGAAATGCAGTTTTGTGGGATATCCTAAAGAAGGTCATGGATATTATTTCTATGATCCTTCTGATCAAAGGATATTTGTTTCTAGACACGCACACTTCTTAGAGGAACAGTTCCTCCTTGATAGAAACAGTGGGAGAAATATTGAACTTGATGAAGTTCAAGAAACACAAAATGCAACGATTAGAGAAGAAGTACCTGTTCAGAAAGAACAACCTTCTGTAGAACAACCTTTACGTAAGTCAGAGAGAGTGTCCCGCCCAATCGAAAGATATTACGGGCTTGTCATTGAAAATGATGATGATTTGTCATTTGTTGATGATGAGGACCCTATGACTTATGAAGAGGCTATGAGTTGTAATGACTCGGAGAAATGGCAGGATGCCATGAAATCCGAAATGGACTCGATGTATATAAACCAAGTGTGGACTTTGGTTGAGGCACCTGAAGGAGTTAAACCCATTGGGTGCAAATGGATATACAAACGAAAGTTAGGAGCAGATGGCCAGGTGGAGACCTATAAGGCCAGGCTTGTGGCAAAAGGATTCAAACAAAGACAAGGGATTGACTTTGATGAAACCTTTTCGCCTGTAGCCTTGCTCAAATCCATTAGGATTTTGCTTGCGATTGCAGCCTACTATGATTACGAGATCTGGCAAATGGACGTAAAGACGGCCTTCCACAATGGGAAACTTGAAGAGGAAGTGTATATGACACAGCCAGAGGGTTTTGTTTCCAGTGGAAATGAAAATCTAATATGTAGACTGCTGCGAACCATATATGGTTTGAAGCAAGCTTCTCGAAGATGGAACATCCGTTTTGATGAGACAATCAAAGAGTTTGATTTTATCAAAAACTTAGATGAACCATGTATTTACAAGAAGGTTAGTGGGAGCGCGGTAACATTTCTTATATTGTATGTGGATGACATACTTATAATAGGAAATGATATACCGATGTTACAATCAGTCAAGGTCTGGCTATCAAAGAACTTCACTATGAAGGACTTGGGAGAGGCATCCTATATTTTAGGGATGAAGATCTATAGAGATAGATCTAATCGAATGATTGGCCTATCCCAAGGTACATACATCGATAAAGTGCTAAAACGGTTTAGCATGGAGAACTCGAAAAGAGGTCTCATTCCTATTAGTCATGGGATTACTCTTTCCGAGAAGCTGTCTCCAAAGACATATGAGGAAAGGGTGCGCATGAGTAGGATTCCTTATGCCTCGGCAATAGGATCCATCATGTATGCGATGTTATGTACTAGAGCTGATGTTGTTCATTCACTTAGTGTGACGAGCAGATATCAGTCTAACCCAGGTGAAGAACACTGGAAAGCAGTGAAGAACATATTGAAGTACTTGAGAAGGACTAAAGATGTTTTTCTTGTTTTTGGTGGATCTGAATTGAAAATTGAGGGTTATACTGACTCTAGTTTTCAATCAGAAGGCGATGGTAGCAGATCCCAGTCAGGGTATGTATTTACTCTAAATGGGGGAGCGATTAGTTGGAAGAGTTCCAAATAGCCTACAACGGCTGACTCCACACCGGAAGCGGAATGTATAGCTGCATGTGAAGCTGCAAAGGAAGCTGTCTGGATGAGGAAATTTGTTTCTGATTTGGGAGTAGTTCCTAGCATTGAGGATCCTATAGTGTTGTATTGTGATAACAACGCTGCGATAGCTCAAGCTAAGGAACCAAGATCCCATAAGAATTCCAAACACGTGTTGCGGCGCTTTCATCTGATTCGAGAGATCATAGAAAGAGGGGATGTCAACATCGTAAGAATTGACACACATAACAATATAGCGGACCCATTTACTAAGGCATTGTCTCAGGCTCACTTTGATCGACATAGAGATAAGATGGGTATAAGATACCAGAGTGATTGGCTTTAGTACAAGTGGGAGTTTGATAGTATTTTGTCCTAAACCCAATCATGTATGATGAGTTAGGAAATACTTTCATGTAATCTTATTTGATTTTATTTATATTAATAAAAGACTTGTTGTTTTTATTACGGGCTTTATCTATTTAAAGTGTTTAAATAAGAAGTTCCATAGTTTAGAGTAAAGCTTCTAAAATTATAATGAGATTATAATAATGAGATCTAGAAGATGATAACACTAAACTTAAATAGTTCCCGATCGTAGGATAACTAATTGGGAGTTAGTCAATCCGTAAAGATCGGTACATACTATGCTTGCTTCCTCGGAAGGATGTCTGTTCTCATAGACATTCGTGTGGTGACACTATAGCTAGTATGTTGGTGCTTATTGGAGAATAAGTTCACTGAACGTGACTTGATCTAATGAACGACTAATGGAGTTTACTCACGTGTTAATAGTTGTTCATAAGTTGATGGTGGTACAAGTGTCCTTAGACTTGAGACCGTTAAAGTAATCTTATATACAATGAACTATGTTTTGGTTTAGTTCTAAGTCCTCAAGGGACAATCATTAGTTCTATTCCGGGTATAGGAATTTGTATATGAAGATAGTTAACGATCAATAAAGGATCTACCCCTTTCAGTAAAAGAAAGTGAATATCCTATGATGTTCTTACTATGTTAGTTATGGAATCTCTGGCCAGAGTAATTGAAGTTAGAAAGAGTTTCTAATTCAAATGAACTAGACATAATGTATAAGAAATTATATGATTAAATTAAATAGGCTTGACACGCGATCCATGCCTTGTATTTAATCGGGATATTGTCGGGTAGAAGGAATTGATTGTACGGTAACCATTTGCTGAATAGGTTTTATATATTCTAAGCAATGAATTCATATTATCCGGATAGTCGCGATATATTCAAAAGTATCACTCACGATGTAGAATAAATATTAATTACTTATGTAATTATATTTAACGAATTAATTAGTAATTCGTATAAGTAATAATAAATAGTTTATTATTATTTATTTCTACTACCGGCTTAATATTGAACCTAAAGGGTCACACCATAAAAAGGTTAAATATTTATAGATGATGAGAATAATTAATAATGGCTATGAATTATTTATTTATTGAATAAATAATTAATTAGCAATTATTTATAATTTATTAAATGAGATTTAATAGATTATAAATAAATTAAGAAAAGTTCTTAATAATTATTAATTACAAAATTTAGTTTGAGAAATTAAATTTTATGAGAGATTTATTTTCAGAATGGGATTAATAATTAAAAAGGTTTTAATTATTAAATGATTATTTAATTAGATAAAGTAAAGACTTTATTTCTTTAAATATCAATCATTCCAAGAGTTGGAAGATACATCAAACACATAACACAAAAACATCCCAGGGGTTTTGAGAGGATCATTGAGAGCTTTTGAAGTTCATCAAAATCATTCCAAATCATTTTAATAATTTTCTCAATTGTTCTTAATCTACTATATGATATTTGATCTTGGTGGATACCATTAGAGCACTCCACATTTGAGGGGTGATTGCTGGAAATTAAAGATACATTCATAACAATCCCAGGAAAGATATCAAGGTATTTTTTCTTGTGTTCATACAATTTTAAATCTATATACATGATTAATTAGGTTTTTATGCAAGTAAATGTGATTTACGCTTCCGCTATGGCCATAAATTCCTTCAGATGGCCTATGTGATTCTTGTCAAAAGGCCAAACAAAGGAAGTCATCTTTCAAGAGCAAGTCAGAATCTTCAATTGTTGATCCTTATCATCTTCTACATGTTGATCTTTTTGGTCCGGTGAATGTGATGTCTATTGGAAGAAAGAAATATGCTTTAGTCATTGTTGATGAACACACCAGATATACATGGGTGTATTTTCTAGCAAAGAAGGATGAGACTGCATTAACTCTGATGGAGCATGTAAAGCAACTGGACAAAGGATCAAACGACAAAGTCAAGATTATCAGAAGTGATAATGGAACTGAATTCAGAAATGCAACAATGGAAGAATTCTGCAAAAACAGAGGAGTGAAGCAAGAGTTTTTTGCACCTGGAACACCACAGCAAAATGGTGTAGTTGAAAGAAAGAACAGAACCTTAGTAGAAGCTGCCAGAACTATGCTTGATGAAGCAAAGTTGCCAACCTATTTCTGGGTAGAAGCTGTTCAAACTGCCTATATGTGTTTTGGGAATGCGTGTTCAATGCCTGTACTTGATATAAGCAAGCAGAGGGGAGGAAAGAGCCATTGCATATTTGTCCGTGCTTGGGTAAGCTGATTTTGTTTTTTATATACATGTATGATAACACATTTTAATTGTACATTTTTAGTGAATAATTGAATAAAATGGTATATTATTTTTCTCATTTTACGCTTGGTTTGCATTTATCTTTATTGTGCAGATTTTATGAAGATTTTCGTGATTTGCTTAATAGTGAATTGCTTAATAGTGGGAGAATATTTACATTAAAGTCAAAATATCAAGCCGCATCGTCACGAGTCAGCAGAATCGTGGTTAATCAAGCAAGATATCATCTCGAATGAGAATGCTGAGCAAGCGCTTGGTCACGAAGATTATTGTGATTAAATAACAAAATCTTTGTAATTAATGCTCCTTTGTAAAGTTTTAGTATAAATAGCCCCCCTTATAGGCTCATTGTATAGACTCATATAGCTTTACTTCATCTTTTTCTCTAGCAAAAAATATTCCTCCTTGTATTCACGTTATCATTCAATAAAAAGTCAAGCTTTTCTTCAATTTCTGGTATGAGTTAATTAAATTATATCGTTGTTGCTTTGATCATACTTGTTTAAGAGCCCTTTCTAAGGGATGGATGTAGTCGGTCAAAATAATATGATTTTTGTGGTGTAATTGCTCTAAATTACATATTTGTTTTGCTAGTCATTTTCAATATCATATTTATGTGAGTATTTTCATGCGAGCCACACAAGTAGAGTTGGGAGTTGGTATAGTTAGGATCCATAAAATTTTGAGAATTGATTTGATTGGTAAGATCGATACAAAGTGGTTTTCACAACTTTTAAATTATATTTGATTCGAAATCATTGGTTGTCTTTATTTCGAATACTTATGTGTTCATTGTTAGTGGAGATCAATTTTTATGCTACACTATAATTTTCGTGTTTAGTCGATGAATCTGTTCCTTAGTTGTTTTTATAAGTGATATTTTTAAGTGTTAGTTAATTGTGTTTGTTGGTTTTGAATTAAGAACTTTAATCTCGTTCTCTGTGTATCGACCCGTATTTACCCCCGTACTCACATACACCCGTGCATTTACGGTATTTTTATTACCTAAAGATTTTCCCTCAAAAATGTACGGTACATAGAATTTGCCGTCAAAATGTGTCATGCAACACATAATTGCGGACTCGATGTAGTCTTTATTTATGTTTAAAAGGTAAACAAAGTAATCACAGTGGTCTGAGAGCAAGCAACACTTAGAGCATCTGCAGCGCAAGGCCAACTCTTGCATTGGGACACTAAAACCGGACTTGGGCATCCATTTTTGCGTTGGAGCGAATTGCATGGCCACAAAAAACTGGGCAAGTGCCCTCTTCCCCGGCCTCGGCCAACTCTGCAATTTGTCTGCTTTTCTGTGCTTTGCTGCCTTTTTGTTATTATTTTAATAGTTTTTTCTTGTTTATTTATTCGGCTTGCTGCAAAGTAATCAACTTGAGAATAAAAAGTACAAGCTGGCAAGTGGACTTGGGCAAGTTGCATTGGGTGACTGTGGCCATATTTTTTTAATGCTCGGTTTTTGCTTACGTAGCATACTAGTGGGTCCCAAAAACTTGGACTTGGCCATGGAACGTTGCAGATGCTCTTACCATTGATGTTGTATTTATATGATACACGCAAATGTATCATTTGTGATTAGTGGGTATATAGGACCACGTCCTCGCCTATTGGTATTTGGGATCATGATTAATGGGTAGATAGGACCAGGTCCCGTCCATTGGTATGTGAGATCATGCTTGTTCATTTGTAGGTACTTTGGTTATTAATTCTTTTTTTATAATAAGATCTAAATTATGTTCATTTTAATTAATTTTTTTGGTCAATTAATAAAATATAATTTTGAAACAAATAGACGGTACCAAAATTTTTAGGAATAACTTATTGTATCGTAAAAAATTGACTAATATATATGTAAACTCTGATATATTTATATTTTTGAAAATATTATTGTTATTTAATTTTTGAACAATTTCAATATACAACTTAGCAGTTATAATTTTTCTTTAAAGTACTAATTTTGGTACAATAATTTTAAACTTTTTTTTACCTTAATTTAGCCCCATAACAACATTTTTCTTGCTTTGCCACCGTGCCGGGACAGCACGAGAAGGACACTATGATGTGGTTGTACTCCCTCTGTCCCTTAATGTTTTTCCTGTTTTGATTGGACACGTTTGCCAACGCACACTTTTGATCGTTAATATCTTCAATTTCGTATTAGTATTAAATATAAAAATTTCACTATATTAAATTACTCATAAATGCGAATTCAAAAAGATCACTCACGACTATATTTGGTCTTATATATTAGACGTAAATTAGTAATTTGTCTCATGTTATGAACAATCCCGACATTTCAAATAAAAAAAACAAAAAGAGACAGAGGGAGTATTACTCATTAATGCAGCTATGCCTTCCGTGATGTGGTTGTATTACTCGTTAATGCAACTATGCCTTCCGTAGCAACATCTAAGAGCATCTCCAATAAGAAGTTGGGGTTGCCAACCTATGCCAAATCAACATTTATATTATATTTTATTTTCTCTTACATCCATGTCATTGTTAGCAATTTTTATTAAAATTTTACTCCAATAGTTGGCAACTCCAAAAGTTGCTAATATGGTCCCCATATACATTTTATTTTAAAAATTAAAAATATCAAAAACATAAAAATGGATAGAGTTAAATATGCTTTTGGATTGTTTAATGAGTTTTATCCAAATTAGGAAGTTGCCAACTTTTGAAAACCTTGCTAGATAACCAAGAGGCAACCTCCCAATTCCAATAGGTTGGCAACCAAGATTACCTTGCCACGTAAGCTTGGCAACCTTCTTAGCAATCCCTATTGGAGTTGCTCTAATAATATGCAAATTGCTACGCCATCCACGGTTGTGATGGTTTAAAATTTAACTAAAAGTAGTGATGTGGTAGAAAAAGCTGCAGGGACTGCAGTCCGCATCCATAGATGAAATAATGTGTGATCAACCATCATTGGATGTTGGAGGTCCCTCATCAACTCAGAAGTACGACGAATTCTTTCACATGGCTTCAATTGCTAGTACAAAAAGGATCCAAACCATTCGTATCCTCAGAATAAAGGCCACGAAACTCCACTCTACCTGGCTTCCATTAGACATTACACCATTATACTTTGAATTATTCTTGACATTTGTACATCACCAACGTTTGGTGGTCCTCAAGGAACATGCACTGACTTGTGGGGGCAGAGGAAACTATATCAACTTTTCATTCCTCGTGATTACTTGTTTTGTCGGCAGTTGGATATGTTTCTTCAGTTTGTTTCTATGCATCTTATAATAGCTTTTCATGTTGCAGCATATGAAGGGGCTGTTCCGGTGATGGCTGAAGTTTTAAAGTATTATCCAGATTCTTGGAAAATTGTTAATGAAAGTGGAAGAAATGTACTCCATACTGCCGTAGGAAAAAACCATGGAGGGGTAATTAAAAATATTTTATCACAAGCAATAATCTGTTAAGTCAAATGGACCATGAAAGAAATACACCCCTATTCACCCGATTGCCAATTTAGCATGTATGTTACATCCCCCAACTTATGGATCAAGGGAAACTTGACTGGAAAGTCGACTGGGAAGTAACAGATAACAACAATCTCACTCCCCTGGACCTACTACACTACAAACAAGAGACTCGTACTCTATATGGTACCTAATTCTATTTCTGACGAAATTTTTAATTTTGTTAATTTTTCTAAAACTACAAAGAGCCCTTCTCGAATATGAACTAAATTTAACAACCCCTAACTTGCAATAGTTCAGTATCCTGCGATTTTTTCAAAATTGGGAGAGGGAACATTATATCTAATGAATGATTCAAGACTGCAGGACCCAACCTATAATTTTAGGACAAAATTTATTTCAAACTAAATCAAACTTATATTTTGATTTGAACTTTTTTATGCAGTTCCAAATTAATTTGTTTGTTTAGCTATTATCCTTCTCCCGCCAATTCGTGTCTCACATTTGATTACAGTTGTGCTTAAAGTTTATCCTTTAGATATTCCAACCTTTTTCCATTTTGATCTCATTTTTTTTTATTTTGGTGACCGAAAATCAATAATCTGATCGTTAATACATACAACGATTTTAGTGTTATAAAGAAGTTGGTACAAATGTAATAGGAAAAGGATAATTTTTAACGTTGCCCCTTAATTTTTGACAGACACATTTAAAGTTTTGAGTGAGTTGAATGAAAAAGGAATCAATTGTATAAGTTAAAAATTTGAAGGATACTGAGTTATGTTTTGTATCTTTAGGCTCAACATTGTGCTAACCCTTATATTACTGCATGTTCTTCACTCAATCATTTCACTTATTCCTGTTTCTTGTCTATGTTTATCTTCTATAATAAATCGGGAAAAAAAAAACCATAGTGTAACACTGGAACTAGATCAGTGTTGGAATAGAGGATCTTATTCAGTGTTACAATGCTTTATACATCTTAATGGGAGATTATTGAAATCCTCCCTTCTGATTATTGAAATCCTCCCTTCTTAATGGGAGATTATCAACATTTGTCCCCCAAAATAGTGAGAAGATCTTCAGATCTTCTTTCAGCTTCTTAGGTGACCTTGATAAGGTTGATAGCCAGCTCTTAATTACATGTATTCACGTCTAGGAAGCAGTATCTGACTTTGTTAGGCAATCAGCAACTTCAGGATGACTGATAAACAAAAGAATTTGATAAAGTACTTGCCTTCCCATCGCCTTTCTTTTTTACAAGGAAGAAAAGTCATGCAAGTACTTCATTGTATAGAGCAATAAGGTGCTCCTGCTTCTCCTAAGGCAAACATGAGCGATAATACAAGTGTCTCTCGACTGGAGAGTGCATCATTAAATGCTGCTGATGGATCAGTACGCTTACCGACATTTTTTCACAACCATGATCTTTTATAAAAAAAAAAGAAAAGAAAAAGCACCAGAACTGATGAAAAATGTAGGAGGAATGAAATGTCAAAAGTTTGTTAGAAGTCCAACATAGTTTGAAGAATTCTATCAAAGCTCCATATATGTAGAAGAAGAGGTGGAGTTAGCTTGTTTCTGTTAAGCTTTTAAGCTCGTATTATCAGGCTTCTATAAATAAATATGTTGAGACCATAATTTGTCCATTGAAATTGGACACTTCCTTTAACTTGACCAATTTTTGAGCAAGGAGGAAATTGAGTATTTGACAAAGAGCTTGCTGAGCAGCCTGAGGACCTTAATGTCTTGTAGCAGTAGCACAGTAGCTTGCAGTAACGGGCTACACTTAGTCTCTGTAGATGGTAATAGGAATGGTAATTCAGCTTTAGCTTTTATTGTTCTTTGTCATGGGCTTCAGTATTTTGATCCGACGACAATCAAAAGATTTTCCAGATGCTGCTGACTTGACATATTATCGAGCTAAGAGTTATCACTAAAGGAGAAAGCTGGAGTGGTGAATTTCATTGTTGTTGATCAATATAAAATTTCTTACATATAAGACCAAGGTCTTATGAGAGCAAGAGCTGTTGATCCTGTTCTCCAGCTTTTGAATCAGGACTTTTATTACACATTTTTTTTAACAAAAACACTTTCTTTGTTGTGTCATGTCAGAAACACCGTAGTTCGTTGTTTATGTAATCTTTCAGCCTGGACTAGTTAAACATTGTTGGTCTAGACGCTCCATCTCCCTTTACAAACTGTTCCATGCGTAATACTAAAGAATCACTGGAGGAATCTATATCAGTAGCTGTCCCTTGAAATGCTTGGGATTTTTTAGAAATTTTCTATAGAATTCTCAAGCATATCACAGTGTATTGTTTTTGTTGTGTTGAATCAAATCCTCAAACAGTTGTCAATCATTTGTCGGAGATGATGTTCTGCTGAGAAGAGAGATGAAGCTTCATTATAGAGATTGCAAGATAGAGTAGTCCAACTTGTCGATTTGTGTAGGACCTCAATCTTGCTTTTGGATATATCTGAGTTTATCGAATATTTTTTAACTTTTTGATCCCATCTTTTAAGTTTACTGTGTTGAGTATACAACAATGAAAGCAAAACCCAAAGCGAATAAACAAGAACAAGAAAATAAACGACAATCACACAAGATAAAGATTTTACGTGGTTCGGAAATTCCTACTCCACAAGCCGCACTAATTTTGTATTAATCTCTCACATTGTGCTGTGTTGTTGTGTTACAATTACATGAGTATTTATAAGAGAAGAAACTGGGTCAAAATAAATCACAGTCTAATTCTGAAATTCCTAACTCTAATTAGAGTCCAATTCAGGAATTCCTAACTCAAATAAGAATCCAATTCCAATTCTGTAACCTGATAGACTCCACAAACCCAACAATCTCCCACTTGGAGTCTGACCACATCTTCGCTTCACTCTTGTAAATCTAGTAACAAATAATCCCTCGATCAATAACTCTAACTAGTGTAGCGCCTTCTCAACAATCAGTTCTGAAGGTCAGTTGAAGCTATGCAAAGCTTCAACTTTTCATTAGTAACCACCTTAGTCAACATATCTGCAGGATTCTTTGAACCAATGATTTTCTTCAAGGACAAAGTACCATTGCTAATCAACTCTCTTGTAAAGTGATATCTCAGCTGAATATGATTCGTCCTAGCATGAAACACAGGATTCTTCCCAAGATGAATAGCACTCTGACTGTCGCTATACAAAGCACTGTCCGCCTGTTTCTTGCCCAACTCCTCAAGAAAATTAAACCAAATCATCTCCTTGCTAGCTTCAGAGATAGCCATATATTCTGCTTCTGTGGTTGAAAGAGCAACACTCTTTTGAAGTCGAGACATCCAACTAACTGTTGTGCCACCGAACGTGAAAATATATCCCGTCGTACTTTTTCTTGTATCCAAACATCCACCCAAATCTGCATCAGAGAACCCTTCCAAGATAACATCTTTCTTGCTGAAACATAACGCAACCTTGGATGTGCCTTTCAAGTAGCGCAACAACCACTTGACTGCTTCCCAATGCTCTTTTCCTGGATTAGACATGAACCTGCTAACAACTCCCACTGCATGAGCAATATCTAGCCTTGTACACACCATAGCATACATCAAACTGCCAACTGCAAATGCATACGGAACTTTAGCCATATCCTTCATCCGTTTTAGGTGACTGCTTCTTCGTGAGATTAAAGTGAGTCGCCAACGGTGTACTTCTGGTCTTCGCATCCTGGACACTGAATTTCTGCAACACTTTCTCAATATACTTCTCTTGAGATAATTTCAAAGTACCTTCAGATCTATCCCTTATGATGCTCATACCAAGTATCTATTTTGCTGCACCCATATCTTTCATCTCAAACTCCTCAGACATCTGTCTCTTTAACCTGTTAATTTCCCTCATGTTTGATCCTACTATCAACATGTCATCAACATACAACAACAATATGATATAAGATGAATCAAATTGTTTAAAATAACAACAATGATCCATAGCACTCCTAGTGTACCCATTCTTCATCATAAAGCTATCAAACTTCAAGTACCATTGTCTTGGCGCTTGCTTCAAACCATACAAGCTTTTTATAAGCTTGCAAACAAGGATTTCTTTCCCAGCTACCTGAAATCCTTCTGGCTGTATCATGTAGATGTCTTCCTCAAGATCACCATGTAAGAACGCAGTCTTAACATCTAGTTGCTCTAGATGTAACTCCTCTGCAGCCACAATACTTAGCACAATTCTAACAGTAGTCATCTTAACAACCGAAGAAAATATATCAGCATAGTCAATACCCTTTTTCTGTTGATAACCCTTGACTACTAACCTTGCCTTGTATCTCTTGCTTCCATCAGGTTTTTCTTTGATCCGGAACACCCACTTATTCTGTAAAGCCTTCTTTCCTGCTGGTAATTCTGTTAAAGATCAAGTTTCATTCTTCTCAAGAGAACTCATCTCTTCTTCCATGGCTGATTTCCACTGAACTGAATCATCCACCTGAACTGCCTCTGAATAACACTGAGGCTCTCCATCCTCGGTCAATAGCATATAATATGCTGAAGGAGAAAATATTTGTGGTGGCCTCACAATTCTACTAGATCTTCTTACCTCAGCCTGTGGAGTAACTGGAACTGTGTCATCACCATTCCCCAAACTTCCACTAATTCCTGCAAGATCTTCTTCTGTAATATCTTCAAGCACTGCTTTCTCTTTCTCAGGTTTTTCTTTTGTATACTCAGAATCGACTGCAAGCTTATCCTTGTACACTGCACTTTCGTTAAAAGTAACATCTCTACTTCTAACAACCATCTTCGTTAGTTCATCCCATAAACAGTAACCCATATCATCTGAGCCATAACCAATGAAGATACACTTCTTTGCTTTTGGATCAAGCTTGTCCCTGTCTGAATCTTTAACACGCACATAAGAAACACAACCAAAAACTCGCCAGTGTGAAAGATTTACCTCCTTTTTCTGCCACTCTTCTTTAGGAATCTTGAACCACAAAGGAACTGAAGGTCCTCTATTTATGAGATACGCTGCTGTGCTAACAGCATCTGCCCAAAAAATCTTTGGCAACCCTGCATGCAATCTCATACTCTTGGCCCTTTCATTCAAGGTTCTATTCATGCGCTCTGCAACACCATTCTGTTGCGGTGTCTCTGGAATAGTTTTGATCATTCTAATCCCATATTCTGTGCAATTGCTTTTAAACTCATCACTACTGTACTCACCACCATTATCTGACATCAAACTCTTAACCTTCAAACCGGTCTGATTTTCAACTTCGGTCTTCCACTTCTTGAAAGTAGCAAACACATCTGATTTATTCTTCAAGAAATAAACCCATACCTTTCTAGTGGAATCGTCAATGAAAGTGACATAGTAGCGAGATCCTCCCAACGACGCAACTGCTGTTGGACCATATACATTTGTATGAACTAGCTCTAACCTCTCAGCCTTGGGTGTCCTCCCTGATTTTGCAAAAGTAACTCGTTTTTGCTTTCCAAGAACACATGGCTCACATAACCCAACTTCCACATTCTTCAGCTCTGGAATCTTCCCCTTCGAAGTTAACAACTTCATACCCTTTTCACTCATATGACCAAGTCTTTGGTGCCACAAAGTTGAAGACCCAATCTCATCAGCAACTGTATTTGCTTCATAGCTAGATTGTTCAACTATGTACAACGTCCCCTTTTTCTCTCCACGAGCAACAACAAGATTCCCCTTTAAAACCTTCCACTGTCCGTCTCCGAAAGCAACTCGATACCCTTTCTTATTTAACTGACCCACAAATATCAACATCTTCTTCAGTCCAGGAATGTACCTTACCTCTTTCAACGTCCAGCTAGCCCCCAAAGTGGTCTTGAGATTAATATCTCCCATGCCCGCAATATCCAAAATCTCATCATCAGCAAGACGGACTTTACCAAAATTTCCAAGTCTGAAATTTAACATCAAATCCTTGCAAGGGGTAGTATGGAATGATGCACCAGAATCCATAACCCATGATTCAACCGAACATTCAATACAACAAATCAAAGCATCGTCATCCGCCACTTCTTCAACTACATTAGCTGAATTATCCTCTTTCTTCTTTCCATTAGGAGCTGCGGGAGCCGTACACTGATTTTTAAAGTGACATTTCTTCTGACAATTCCAACAAACAATCTCCTTGCGATCTTTGGACTGTCCTCTCTTCTGTGACTTCGATCTACTACGCCCTGATTCTGCCCCCTATCGGACTTTCTGCCTCTACTCTCAGTACTCAACAAGGAACCTGACGACTCTCCTGAGTTTCTTCTACGAGTATCTTCTCCAAGAATCGCATCTCGGACTCCATCAAAAGTCATCTTACTGCTCCCTGATGAATTATAAATAGCAGTGACAAATCCTGACCAACTGTTAGGTAACGAGGATACCAACAACAAGGCTTGTACTTCATCATCGAATTTAATATCCACTGATGTCAATCTTGATAGGATAGAGTTAAATTCGTTCACATGATCAGCAACACAATCACCTTCATTCAATCTCGTGGCAAACAACAAGCGACATAAATATACCTTATTTGAAGCAGACGGCTTCTCATACATATTTGATAACGCCTTGATCAATCCATAAGTTGTCGTTTCCTTGACGATATTGTAAGCAACGTTCTTCGCCAAAGTCAATCTGACAACACCCAGAGCCTGCCTATCCAATAGCTTCCATTCTTTCTCATCCATTGAATCTGGCTTTTTCTCCTCCAGCGGTTCGTGTAGTTTTTTTTTATACAAATTATCTTCAATTTTCATCTTCCAAAACCCAAAATCTCTGCCATCAAATTTGTCGATCTTTACTTTCCCTTCTTCTGCCATCGCTCCCACTCGTCTGAAAACCTATGCTCTTGATACCAGTTGTTGAGTATACAACAACGAATAGGGCTGTAAATGAGTCGATACGCTCACGAACAGTTCGGTATCCGGTTCGAAAAAAGTTCGATTCGAGTTCGGTTCGATTTGTAAACGAGTCGAACATGAACACGATTTTGAGGTTCGTCTCGTAAATGAGCTGAACCCAAACACGACATAGTTCGGCTCGAAAGTTCGCGAACAAGTTCGATTATATAGTTCATGAGCAAGTTCATTAATATAGTTCGTGAACCTTATTCGTAAATATGGTTCATGAATAAGTTTGCGCACAAACTTCATATATATATGTTCGTAAACATAATTTATTTAACATTTAACGGGAGTTCTTGAATTCACGATAATTTGTAAATAATTATATAAGTAAGTGTTACCAAGTAATATGTTAGTTTATTTTGTCTATTCAATATATTTTCTTTGTTTAAATTTATAAATTATTTTTATTAATAATAATTAAATTATACATATGTTACATTATAAATTATAACATTAGATCGTTATGTATGAACTAAACTTGGTCCAAATTTGATTCCTTGATAAGTCTAAATTCGAAGCATTTCTCGAGTTTTCAATATTTCATCCCCCAATTTTATTTTTATTTTAATTGCGTTAAAAATTTTCTAGAAAAAAAAGGTTGAAGTGTTCATGAACACGAAATCATGAACACTATTTATGAGATGTTCGTGAATAGTAGCTCGTTAGACATGTTCGTGAACGGTTCGCGAACATGTTCGTGAATAAAAAATTTCTTAACGAGTCGATACATAAACAAAAATATTGGCTCGATCAAAGTTCGAGCTCGAGTTCGAGTTCGATGTATTTATAACGAGCTGATACACGAACAATTAAGAGTTCGGCTCGGTTCGACTCATTTACAGCCCTAACAACGAAAGCAAAACCCAAAGCGAATAAACAAGAATAAGAAAAAATAAATGACAATCACACAAGACAAAGATTTTACGTGGTTCGGAAATTCCTACTCCACAAGCTGCACTAATTTTGTATTGATCTCTCACATTGTGTTGTGTTGTTGTGTTATAATTACATGAGTATTTATAAGAGAAGAAACTGGGTCAAAATAAATCAGAGTCTAATTCTAAAATTCCTAACTCTAATCCTAACTCTAATTAGAGTCCAAATCAGGAATTCCTAACTCAAGTCAAAATCCAATTCCAATTCTGAAACCTGATAGACTCCACAAACCCAACACACTGTTATTGGCTTTCAGGATTTTGATGGTCTTTTGAGGTTGTTGAGCTTTATAGCATGCTTTTGTCAAAATTGACAAACTAACTTTCAAAAAAGGGCTCTTTTGATATTCACAGCTCATAACTGGCAGTTCGTAGCTTATTTTTGTTGCCTCTCTTTAAGGGGTTGTGTCTTTATACATAAAATTGCAAAAAGTACTAGCAATATAGCTGTTTTGTGGAGAATTTCTCAAGCTCGGAAATAACTTCAAGTTTGTAATTGTTGACTTGTATCAAGCTTCATGGTATATGTTGTAGAAACAATAGAATCAGGATTTGAGTTTAGAAGAACAAAACCAGGACTAACTAAAAATAAAGATTGTTTTCGTGGTAAACCAATGCTTTAAAGCGATTTTAGCAAACCCAAAGGTGCAAGTCTGAATGCTGAACGCTTCCAAGGTTAACATAGCTTTCTCTAGAAGCATGCACTCCCAGCTAGAGAAGAGGAGTTTAATAAACTAATACCCAGAAGATCAGAATGAAAGGGGTTTGTTTTTTCCATGTCCTGTGTAGTAAGTAGGTTTATATATACAAATCATCATCAACCTTTATATCCTTTCACCAATGGCAATAAAGGAGAGAAAACCAAGGGGTTGAAATTAATTCGATAAAATAAAAACAAGTAGAAAAATGAAGAGACCAGAGGAGATATAAATAGTATTAAATATAGGTGGTGTTTGGAAGTTACAGCTTTGAGTAAAAATTAGATGAGTGAGGTAAGTTAGAGGTTTGATCAAGTGAATTATCTAATATATGTGTTTGGTAGTTAGCTTATTGAGGTGAATAAGCTAATTTTGAAAAAGCTACTTTTCAGGACCATAAGCATAAGTCTGTTTGCATTTCCTACATATGTCAAGTTCCAGCACATATTTGTCAATTGTCAATTTCGCTCTTGTCAAGTTTTTTTTTTTTGGATTCGCTCTTGCCGAGATATTAGAACTCACTATTGGCGAGTCTTGAATTCATTCATGGCGAGTTTAAAGTTCATCTTGTCAATTTTAGTACAAAAGTTTCTTTTCTGGTCAGCAACCTTTCCAAAGATTCATTTTGATTGGTTTTTGCCATGAACTCTCTTGGCAAAGTCAGGATCTCTTGACGGTTTCTTCAGGCTCGACTCGAAATGCTTTCTTCCGAAGGTCAATCTAGCTTTCTTCATGTTCGCCTCCCTTTTTGGAATGTTTGTCTCCGCGCGTTTTATTAGCCAGGTTACATACGAGAGTACTCTTTAGGAAAAGGGCTTAGCCTAGCACTCCAACAGTATGGGCTTCTCCCACTAGATAGCTAGCAAGACGAAAGAAAAGCTTAGGATAGCTAATGACAGGGTGAGGGTGAATGAAAGGAAAAGAACTCCGAGAGAGCCCTGCCTGCTTCGGAAAATGCCTTGCTGGCGAACTTTAGCCTATAGAATAGAATAGTAAAGTACCTTTTCGGAGTCATAAGGTCGCGGTAAGTCCAGTGTGCTAAAAATATGGCCGTTGATCAAGGGAATTGACATTGCGACTCCTGAAGAGGAGGGGCCCCTTATAATAAAGAAATACATAATATTTTTAAGATGCAGATTTCTTGTTCCTGACACAAGGTGTTCTACCACTGGGGTTTGCACATAATTATGCCATAACCTTATCTTCTGTCTTGGGGGGATGCACACAATAGCTTTGAAGGTGCAGAAGCTTCTTAATCCTGCACTTGACTTGATTTGCACCACATGTCTCTAATAACGGCCAGTCAATGCCTTCAATAACTTCTTACTTGCACAATTGACTTGATTTATTGGAACAATGTTATGTAAGCATTATGGACACCGCGGGGCAACTAGAAGAAGAGTCCGAGGTGTTCGTTGCTGGGAAAATAACATGGTCAGAAGTTATTTTTTGTGTCCTCTGTTCATTTGACCACTAAAAGGTTGAATTAAGATTTTGCTACTGTTTATACAGGGCCGTCCTCAAGTGCATCAAGCAAATCACTTCAGTCAAGGTATAACTCGTAGTTTCAGATAGGAGTTGCAGAGAAATTCAAGTTGGGGTCGAGATTGCTCAATCCTCGAGCAAGTCTGAAATTGTTTAACATCTATGACTTGTGTTGCTTCTTACCAATTGCTAGTTTCACACGTGGGCATGGCCTACATGGTCAATTTCATCTCATGTAAAGTTTGCTGAATTTCATGACATCTGGTCGAGGAAGCTTCTTTACCGCAAGAGCTAGAAAAACTACATGACTTGTTGAACAAAGTGAAGTTAGAGGCGACATAAGAACTTGCAGTTCCAGGCAGAAGTGAGCATAACCAAATTCAGCATCAGCCTTTTTCTCCTTCAAGAATTCTAAAGTTCACTGTTTGTCCACATATTCTTTGCAAAAACACCACAGCCAGGACCGGATAACACAGTTCTCTTCGGAACTTCTGAAAGTGCAACCCAAAAACATGGTCCAAAGGACAAAGATAAAAACTTGAATCGGATCCCAGAGCAGTTTGCCTCCATAATGTTCTGTTAGATATTTTATATAATATCTATTTTTGAAAAAATAAAATTTTAATTTTTTATTCATTATTTTAATATTTTGTTTCTAAATATTTTCCTTATTTAATACTTCCTCTGTCCCATCCATTTCTTTACAATTTCCTTTTTGGGACGTTCCACCAATTATTTACATTACTAAAAATAGTAACTGTTAACAATAAACTACATTATTACATCTACTATTTCACCGCACTTTTTCAACACTTTACACTATTACACCCACTGTTAGAAAATGGAGTTTTTAGAGCATAATTAATTTATGTCCTTGATGTTAATTCCGGATTTTAACGATTGAAAATTGTTCCTTGCTATGAGGACTTAAATTTTCATATATGGGTCTAAGTAATTTTCTTAGTGAAACCCATAGAGAAATAGAGTTGAAGTGGATAGCTTGAAAGAGCTTGAAATGAGAATGTGTATTTGTCCCACATTGAAATAAATA
This sequence comes from Kitagawia praeruptora, assembly GCA_037693485.1. Classification (NCBI taxonomy): domain Eukaryota; kingdom Viridiplantae; phylum Streptophyta; class Magnoliopsida; order Apiales; family Apiaceae; genus Kitagawia; species Kitagawia praeruptora. The sequence goes on along the minus strand of CM075351.1, from coordinate 134,104,520 downwards.
AAGGGGGTTGTTGGCTTTATATAGAATCACACACATGGGTAGTGTACAACTACTAAGGTGTATGATGGTGCATGGTGTTACTGTGTCCCAATGTGTTTAAATATATTTTAATTAGAATAAATAAATAAATATATATATATATATATATATATATATATATATATATATATATATATATATTGATTGGGAGCAGGTCTACCAGATCCTGATGACTTGATCAAATACTGATGGACCGTAAGTCCTGACGGTACCAGATCCTGATGATCAAATACTGATGGACGGACACCAGATCCTGATGATCAAATACTGATGGACGGACATCAGATCCTGACGGACTAAAATCCTGATGGCTCATATCCTGATGTTGTGTCCTGGACAGAATTTGATAATATATATATATATATATATATATATTCAGATTAATTAAAATAAAAACTGATATGTGTGGATAATATATATATAACTGTTACGATTTATTTAATTGGAAATCAGCTGTTACAGCCGTTTTGATTATATTAAATCGACCGTTTCATTTTTATTAAATGGAATGGGGTTACAATATTGATGAGGGTGGTATCAGTTACGTTTGGCCTCTCCTATAAATAGAGAGCTAAGCTACTGATTTTATATACACTACAGACCACACCCTACATTCTCTTCTCCTCTCTACACTCTCTTCTCCCTTCCTGTCGAAGTTGTGTTTCTTGTGGGTTTTTCCGGCGACTGAGGTGCCAGTCGAAGTCGAGTAGTCTAATTGCTGTGGTTACATTACTTGGAGTTGTTTTATCCTGGGAGAGGTGTTGCAAGCTTCCTGACACAGTAAGTGGGGGCAATTATCTCTTCAAGAGCAGTCAGGACTTCTAGCAAATCCTGACGACTCAGCTGTTGTTCTTGTTTGTTTGATATACTATTATAGCTATGGCTACTGGTATGTCTTCTATCTTACCTTTGTTTATCAGTTACTGATTTGCATGTTTTATACCTTCGTGTTTTGTTTCGTTAATTGTTTGCTTGGCCTTGTCTTGATAAATACGATATATAACTGCCTCTATGTTGCTGTTTTAGTCAATATTTCCAACATTCTTGAAGAGATAATTAGTTATATAGTATTTAGCATAATGGTTAACGAGAGTGAAATTCCTGCTAGTGGTAGTTCGGTTGCATCTGCTGGGGTCATTGATTGGACTACTTACAGTTTTCCACAACCCGTTGAATTAACTGGCTTGCCTGAGAAATTCAATGGGGGCGTTGGCTTTTCTCGTTGGCAGAAAAGGATGAAGTTGTGGTTGACTGTAAAGGGTCTATGGCCTGTTGTGGAATATGAGAAGCCGGTTGTGGATCAAGAGAAGGTTGAATCAGTTAAGGGTTTTGCGAAGTGGGCTGAGAAGGATGGGGTGGTGAGAGCAGCCATTTTGGCTGCTCTCACTAATACATTGTTTGATGTGTACTCCTCTGATGCTTACACCGCAAAACTCTTATGGGAGAAGCTGGACCAGACACATAATACTGACTCACAAGGTCTGGAAAAGTATTCTATGGCTAGGTTCCTTGATTTCAAGCTGGTGGACAATAAGTCCATGACTGAGCAAGTGCATGAGTTCGGAATGGACCTCCCCGAAATGTTTAAGGTGATGAGTGTGATTGAAAAGCTTCCAAAGTCTTGGGAAGAGTTCTCTCTCTCCCTGAAAAGACAGAAAGGAGAGATCACCTGGACCAACCTTATGCTGGACATCTCGGTACAAGAACAACACAAGTCCAAATAGGGACATGTGATGCCAACTGAGCATGGAAGTTCGAAGGTATATGTAGCAACTGTAGGACAGAAAAGGAAGGCTGTCTCTAAGAAGGGTAATAGTAATAAACCTAAGAATGACAAGGATAAGGCCAATAAACCAAAGGCAAACAAACCATGTTGGTCTTGTGGGCAGGTTGGGCACTGGAGTAAGGACTGCCCTACAAAGAAAGCAAAGAAAGTCGAGGGGGTAGCTCAAGCGAATGCTGTGCTTGGAACCTCAAGTGGGCCTGTAGCGAACATGGTTGTTGGTGAGGCTTTGGCTTCTGAAACCAACGAAGACCGGTATGTTACCTACAACCCTGTACTATTTTCCACTTATCTGTCAAATGAATGGTTGATTGATACTGGAGCTAATGTGCATATTTGTGCTGACATTAGTTTATTTGTATCTTATCAACAGAGTCATAGCTTGACAGTGACGATGGGGAACGCTAGTGCTGCTCAAGTACATGGAATAGGAAACGTGGACTTGAAGTTTCCTTCGGGTCGTATTCTATCCCTGACGAGAGTGCATCATGTTCCCAACATGCGTAGAAATATAATAAGTTGAAGCTGTTTAGTAGCTAATGGCTTTGAAGTCTCTCTCAAATGTAATAAAGTAGTTCTTATTCGTACTGGTACTTTCTTTGGCAAGGGTTACTTGTCAAATGGTTTATTTGTAATAAATGCTGAGCCCGTTTTGGGTGCTTTGAATAAAATTACTCCTTCTGTTAACTGTGTTGAATCTTCAACTTTATGGCATGCTAGACTTGGTCACTTAAATTTTGGTGCTCTTAAAAATATGATGAACTTAGAGTTGATTCCAAAACATATTATAGAAAAGAATTCTAAATGTCAAGTATGTGTGTCTGCTAAACAAATAAGGAAACCTTTTCATAATATTGTTAGGGATTCAGACTTGTTAGATTTAGTACACACTGATATTTGTGAATTTGGTGGTGTGTTGACTAAGGACCAGTTTAGATACTTCATTACCTTTATAGATGATAGTAGTAGATACTGTTATGTTTATTTACTTAGACATAAGGATGAAGCACTTAGTAAATTCATTATATATAAAACTGAAGTAGAAAAACAAACTAGCAAGGTACTTAAGAGGTTGAGATCTGATAGAGGTGGTGAGTATATGAGTAACGCTTTTAATGAATTTTGTGCAAGCAATGGAATAGTTCATGAAGTTACCCCACCATACACACCTGAGTCTAATGGGGTTGCTGAGCGAAAGAATAGAACATTTAAATATATGATTAATAGTATGCTTATTAATTCTGGGTTGCCTAAATACATGTGGGGAGAAGCTCTGAATACGGCTTGCCATATTCTGAATAGAGTTCCTCTGAAACACATGGATAAGACACCCTATGAGTTATGGAAGAGCAAGAAGACTAGTCTTAAGTATCTTCGTGTGTGGGGGTGCCTTGCTAAGGTACTTGTCCCTGAACACAAGAGAAAGAAACTAGGTCCGAAGACTGTTGATTGTATCTTTCTAGGCTATCTTGAGACCACTACAGCTATGAGATTTTTAGTATTAAAATCTGACATAGATGGTATAGTGGCAAACACGATAGTTGAATTTCGTGATGCTACATTCTTTGAGGATGTTTACCCTATGAAGACTGGTATGCCTCAAGATACTTCTAATGAAGATCCTACTCACACATCAAGTTCTATTCCTGATCATGTGGAAAAGATGACAAATGTGGGGGCGGAACCTAGTAGTAGCTCTACTCCTAAGGAGGTAGAGGAACCACGAAGGAGTAAGCGTGCAAAGGTAGTCAAGGATTTTGGAAGTGATTTTATCACTTACAATGTCGAGGACGAACCTTTAACTTTCCGACAAGCTATGGATTCGTCAGAGTCTAGGCACTGGAAGGGCGCTGTAAAGAGTGAAATTGACTCTATTGTTTCTAACGGAACATGGGAGTTAGTTGATCTCCCTCCTAGGTGTTCTACTATCGGGTGCAGATGGATCTTTAAAAGGAAGTTGAACCCTGATGGCTCAATAGATAAGTACAAAGCTAGACTGGTAGCTAAGGGTTTTAAGCAAAAAGAGGGCATTGATTACTTTGACACATACTCCCTAGTAGCTAGAATGACAACAATCCGAATGCTTGTAGCATTGGCTTCCGTACATGGTCTTATCATCCATCAAATGGATGTAAAGACAGCTTTTCTTCATGGTGAACTTGAAGAAGAGATTTATATGGATCAGCCTGAGGGATTTGTTGCATCTGGTAACGAAAGGAAAGTATGTAAGTTGATCAAATCCATCTATGGCTTGAAACAAGCTCCTAGGGATTGGCATAAAAAGTTTGATGAAACTATAGTGCCGTTTAGTTATGATATTAATGATAGTGACAAGTGTGTCTACACCAAAGTTAAAGGTAGTGAGTGTGTCATCTTGTGCCTATATGTAGATGACATATTATTGTTTGGAACCAATCTTGAGATAATTAACGAGACAAAAGCTTTCTTAAAAAGGCATTTTGAAATGAAGGATATGGGTGAGGCGAGTGTGATTCTTGGTCTCAAGCTGACACAGTCAGCTGAGGGGATAACCTTATCGCAATCTCATTATATAGAGAAATCTATACTTGAGAAATATGGTTATTCACAATGTAGAATCGCTAGTACACCCTATGATCCTAAAGTTGCCCTTGTTAAGAATACTTCAGGAGTACATGTGTCTCAGTTAAGGTATTCTCAAATTATAGGGAGTTTGCAGTATCTTGCTAACTGTACTAGACCAGATATTTCATACTCCGTGTCTAAGTTGGCTAGATATACAAGCTATCCAAACAGAACTCATTGGGATGCTCTTGATAGAGTACTTAGATATCTAAAAGGCACAATGTACCTAAATTTACACTATAGGAGATTTCCTGGTGTGCTTGAGGGGTACAGTGATGCAAGTTGGATAGCTAAGAAGTCTTGTTCCAATGGAATGACTGGATACCTGTTCACCTTAGCAGGGGGAGCAATATCCTGGAAGTCGACCAAACAGACTATAGTAACTCGGTCTACTTTTGAGGCTGAGTTGTGTGCGCTTGATGCCACGGGGACGGAGGCTGAATGGTTACATGGACTTATGTCCGCGATACCTGTAGTAAGCAGACCGCTTCCTGCGCTTGCTATTCATTGTGATAGTAAAACAACTATCGACAAGATTAGCAGTAAAAAGTATAATGCTAAAACCAAGAGACACATCCAAGTTAGACTAAAGTCTATTAGGGGTTTAGTGTCTGATAGGATTATTGCTGTAGAGTTCATACGAACTCAGAATAATATAGCTGATCTTTTAACTAAAGGACTGGAACCTGCAGTGGTCCTTAAGTCGAGGTTGGGGCTGTCAACCCATCATAGTTCATCATCAGTGGGAACCCAATACACATGAGAGGAGATCCCTTGAAGTGTATTCAATGTGGTAATAACAAGCTGTAAGGATGAATTGGTAGTACCTTTGCTACATAGATGATACTGTTTGTATCTGAGTCTATCCCCTGTGAACCTAGAAGGTACTGACACTGCTAGTAAGCAAGAGTTATTATAACTCTGAATGGGGTCAAGTCATTCGACGAGATGGTAGCAGTACATCTCTGGAGATGCCCAGCTAAGCGAATGTAATTGTGTGGTCGCAATTAGAGGAAAGGGTTATTCCTTGAAACATTCGACGAACAGGATCGAGACAAGACCATTAATGTCTCAAAGCCGTAGATTGGCACCATAGCCTTTGACTTGTCGTCGTCTATGGAACATGGTTACACCAAATGGATTAAGATTCAAGGTGAAACATTCCATCTGAATCCGGTAATCATTGAAGTAGGGGACTTAGGAGGGTTCAAACCCGGAAGGGTACCGACTCTGAAAAACAAGTCATGAAGAGAAACCTGAAGCATTTCTGTATGGATTTGTGGGGGATTGTTAGAAAATGGAGTTTTTAGAGCATAATTAATTTATGTTCTTGATGTTAATTCCGGATTTTAATGATTGAAAATTGTTCCTTGCTATGAGGACTTAAATTTTCATATATGGGTCTAAGTAATTTTCTTAGTGAAACCCATAGAGAAATAGAGTTGAAGTGGGTAGCTTGAAAGAGCTTGAAATGAGAATGTGTATTTGTCCCACATTGAAATAAATAAAGGAGGTTGTTGGCTTTATATAGAATCACACACATGGGTAGTGTACAACTACTAAGGTGTATGATGGTGCATGGTGTTACTGTGTGCTCCACGCACGCGCACACACACACGCGCGCGCGCCGCCGCCGCCCGCCTCGCCACGTCACGTCACGTCTCGACTCGACTCGGCTCGGTCGAAGGGCGAATGTCTCGGCGTCTCGCGTACGCGAGGCGACCTGGGCGAGGGATTTTATTTCTGTGTTTAAATATATTTTAATTAGAATAAATATATATTGATTGGGAGCAGGTCAGTACTTGGAATAAATCAGGAACTGGTCAGACATCTAATACTGATGGGCCAAGTCCTGATGAAATCCTGAAGGTACTACCAGATCCTGATGACTTGATCAAATACTGATGGACCGTAAGTCCTGATGATCAAATACTGATGGACGGACATCAGATCCTGACGGACTAAAATCCTGATGGATCAGATCCTGATGTTGTGTCCTGGACAGAATTTGATAATATATATATATATATTCAGATTAATTAAAATAAAAACTGATATGTGTGGATAATATATATACGTAACTGTTACGATTTATTTAATTGGAAATCAGCTGTTACAGCCGTTTTGATTATATTAAATCGACCGTTTCATTTTTATTAAATGGAATGGGGGTTACAATATTGATGAGGGTGGTATCAGTTACGTTTGGCCTCTCCTATAAATAGAGAGCTAAGCTACTGATTTTATATACACTACAGACCACACCCTACATTCTCTTCTCCTCTCTACACTCTCTTCTCCCTTCCTGTCGAAGTTGTGTTTCTTTTGGGTTTTTTCGGCGATTGAGGTGCCAGTCGAAGTCGAGGAGTCTAATTGCTGTGGTTACATTACTCGGAGCTGTTTTATCCTGGGAGAGGTGTTGCAAGCTTCCTGACACAGTAAGTGGGGGCAATTATCTCTTCAAGAGCAGTCAGGACTTCTAGCAAATCCTGACGACTCAGCTGTTGTTCTTGTTTGTTTGATATACTATTATAGCTATGGCTACTGGTATGTCTTCTGTCTTACCTTTGTTTTATCAGTTACTGATTTGCATGTTTTATACCTTCGTGTTTTGTTTTGTTAATTGTTTGCTTGACCTTGGCTTGATAAATACGATATATAACTGCCTCTATGTTGCTGTTTTAGTCAATATTTCCAACACCCACTACCTCACTTATTTAACAATAAAATCACTATTACACCCACTACTTCACTTATTTTAACAATAAAATCACTATTACACCCACTACTTCATTTATCTTAACAATATTTCTTGGTCTCCGTGCAAAAAGGCAATGTAAAGAAATCGTCGGGACGGAGGGAGTAGTACAGTTTTTTTTCTCCGTTGGTTTCCTTCCGGTTGGACTCTTTATCTGTTACTAGTGTATTGTTTTTATTACTTATACTAGCTTATAGCCCGTGCAAATCACGGGTTACTTTTAAATTTTTTTTAATTTACTTATCGTTTAGTATATATAATATTATAAACATTACTTTTAATATGTCGGGAGAATTCAAATTTTAGACCTTTGTATTTAAATAATTTTTAGTATTAAATCTATATTAATATGCTGTTGGTGGAAATCGAACCTTTAACCTTTCTATATAACAAAATCTAGTATTAATTTTATATTAAAATGTTGTTGACGGGATTCGAACCTTAGACCTCCAACTTTTAGTATTGTTTTATCTAACGATCATAATCTATTTGAGTTGAAGATCTAACAGTTGTCAATGAGGGATAACAAAAAATAGGGGATAAGCAAACTACAAATTATATACCATTTCGCTTATTATAGTATAATATAGATATACCCGTGCGAAGCACGGATTGTAATAAATTTTCTTAAATTCCTAATTTTTAACTTTTTTAAATGAATAAAATCTTGAACCACCAAGTTGTATATAATACTATATTCTCGACTTTTATTTCGATTGTTAGTTAATAGACTTCTAGTATATAACTTCAATAATAAATTAAATTATTATTTAGTTTTATTATTTTAATTAATTAAATGTATATAACTTATCTCGGGTAATATAAGAATAGTTATATTATTAATTGTATTTATTATTAATCTATTATAGATATATTTTAAATATTAATTAATGGAGCCCTAAGTCCTATATTCACGAATTTTATTTCAATTTTTAGTTAATAGACTCCTAGTATATAACTTCATTATTAAATTAATATTTAATATTATGATTTTAATTAATTAAATTAATTAATACTTAGTGGCATACCGCTGTATACATGGCATACCGCGGTATACATTAATTAATTAATTAATTGGCATACCGTATTTTAGTTCAGAGAGGACTTGTTTCATTTGTAGTTCTTATTCTTATTGGCCTTCTATACACTTAAAAAACAGTTTTTAAAGTAAGATCAAATAGTAAAATAAATTATTATTAATTAATTAATTAATTGGCATACCGTGCATACCGCGATATACATGGTATACCATTTAAAGGGGGTTTGTACTTTTAATAAAGAGTATAGATATAGATATAGATTTATGAGTCCATTATTTACTTTACTCTTGCTTTGGGTGGTATAAAACTAGTCAGGTTTTCTTTTATGTGAAAATGAGAGTCCATTGCATCTTTTCTTCTATGAGATACAATATCAATATCTTTTCATCAAAGTCAATTAGCTCCTTTTACATTGCAATTAGCTTTTTTCATCAATTTATTTTTCTCTCAAAATCCATATCCAAGCCGGAGTAAATTAGTATAAGGGAGAATTCAAATACATATAAATCTTCTATATATTTTTTGTTTGATTTTGAGCATCGAAAAATTCGTCGTTCTTTCTTCTTCTCGTTCGTTCGTGCTCGATGGAAGATAAACCGCAAGGGGGTGTTGTACCGTTAATGAATTGCTAATTGAAACCTTGCATGAGAAGGGGCAAAATTTCCTACGTGCCTCATCCCACATATATCTATATCCTTTTTTTTATTTCAAATTTTGATATTCGATAATTAGTAATTGTTATAACAATTTTATCTATTTTGCAGAGCCATTCAGTGAAGTCAGCTTTGGAGAAATTTGTTTAGCTACTAGAATTTAGATGACCAGTTTTTCTTTTTGTTCTTAAGAGATTTTGTGTTTCTGGATATATTTTTTGCAGAAGTCCATATTTTTTAGTGCCCTTACAAAGTTTTTTAAATTTGTTTTATACTAGCTAAACAAGTGGTCACGATTCTAAGCCATATTTAATTTATAAAGGATGGTGATATATGCACACCCTAGATTTACTAGCTTATAACCCGTGCAACGCACGGCTCCTTTTTAATATCTACAATTATATTACTTTTATGAAATTTTATAAGTTATTAATTTACATATCAAATTGGTGTTTAAAAATTGATATATATAAGATTTTACATGTTTGATTTAATATTTGTACTCTATCTTGAATTTTAAAATTTGATTTGGACGTTTACAGCCCACATAAAATTAACAAAATAATCTTTAAATTAATGATGATTTAATATAATTAAATCTACACAGAAACAAAAAGAGAAGAAATTGACGATTTTTTAAGTTGAAAATTCTATTTGATTTATGAATTCTACTTATAATTCGTTTTGATTATCAAAATATCCTTATAATTATTTAAAGATAGTTCTACTTACAATCAAATACAATTTTAATAATAAGTGTAAGAGAGATTTTGTCCGAAATTTTGATAATTGGTAGTCTATTCCTCTGTATGACAAAGATCTTAAAATAAATAGATGAAAACCGTTGGATCTAGCATAAAAAATGTTTTATATTTTAATATGTTATAAACTAAAAAGTACTACGTATATATATATTTATGTAAGATAGATTTTGTCCAAATTTTTGATAATCGTCTATTCCTCGACAAAGATCTTAAATTAAATAGATCAAAATCGCTGGATTTAGCATAAAAAATGTTTTATATTTTAATATGTAATAAAATAAAAAGTATTTTTATATTGAAATACGAAAATGTATATGTCAATGATTTAAATCATATACAATTAGGTTTTCTACAATTGATAGCATTAATGTAGAACTTCTACATAGATTAGGATTAATGTAAAAATTCGTAATTATATTTCCTCTTGATATTCTGAGTGTTTCTATTTGAATAATAATTATTAAAGCATCACTAAATTAAAGATAATTTTATGAGGTTCGCATGGATTGTAAAATCATTCAAATCTGATTTCTATATCTCAAGATAGAGGCCAGATAGTAAATGTGACATTTTTTAATACTAATAAATAAAAAATAAAATTCAATTCTAATACAACTTTTTTTAATTATATCCTTTTTAGAATATAATTTTCTTTTTAAAATTCAATTATAATACAAACTTTTTTAATTATATCCTTTTTAGATTATAATTTTCTTTTAAAATTCACTTTTAATACAACCTTTTCTAATTATATCCTTTTTAGATTATAATTTATTTTTTATGTGATCTAATCTTGATCCTCTAGTTTCAATCCAACGGATCATATAATTTTGGTAGTACAGCGACCAGACCAAAAATTTGGATAAGATCCCTCTTATAAAGATATTTTTAAATTAAATTTAGTTCTAATGATGAAGAAAAAAACAAATCGATGAAGAAAGGGTATTATAGTAAATTAACAAAGTGAAAATTATAAATAAATATATAAGGATATAATTTATAATCCAACGGATGACTTTTAATCCAATTTTTTAATTCAACGGATCATATGCTTTTGGTAGTACAATGACGACGATAAAAAATTTGGATAAGATCTCCCTTATGCTTTTCCAGAAGGGATAAAATTTAATTATTACGAAGAAAGGGTATTATAGTAAATTAATAAAGTGAAAATTAAAAATAAATATATAAGGATATAATTTATAATCCTTATAAGGATATAATTTATAATCCAACGGATAACTTTTAATCCAATTTTTTAATCCAACGGATCATATGCTTTTGATAGTACAGCGACGACGACCAAAGACGACGACCAAAAATTTGGATAAGATCTCCCTTATGCTTATTATGTATAAGGTATTAATTGTTGCACACCCTTGCTTGTATTTTTGACTAAACTTGTTTAAACATTTGTTGTGTTGAACGAGCTCAATTCGACCGATAATTTTAGTACATCAATAAACAATACTAATGCAATGATAATTTAAGTTCAATATCATAATATAAAAATAAATAATTTTAATTGTTTATGTTTTTTTCCTTTTAACCTAAGCATCAAAATCCTCACAAAATACAAAAATTTTAAAAAATTATTTACTTATTTTTTGTAAATTACAACACCAATATATTAAAATAATAAAAGTAGTAATCAAAATAATATTTTCCTTTAAAATATAAATTAACTATAGAATCAATACAATAATATTTTTCTAGCAAAATAAATTTTAAAACATTATAGTCTCATTTAGATTATAAAGTCTTAACCCAATTAATGTGAATAAGAAAAAAATTCAATTTTTTTTATTCTAAAATTTTAGACTTAATCCTACTAGCATAAATTAAATTTAAAAATGCAAACCAAATTCAAATTATATAACTACTCCTTAAATTGTGAAAGAAAAATTAACCATTCTTTTGGTTTATATTTGTTAAAATCTAAATTTATAATTATAAGTAGATTTGAAAATTTTAAAAATAAAAGAACCTGAATGAGTATAGCAATATAATTTTTTTGCCATATTTTCAAAAATAAAATTAGATTAAAAGTTTTCAGAAAAAACGAAAAAGTACAAAATGATAAAAATAGATGATAATGAGTAGGATATTGAAAGAAATGAGGATAATTCGGTCCAATTATTATAAATTAGGGTGTGCAAGTGCAACCATAAAGTTGGGATGTGCACCCTTAGAAAATTAAACTCCCAAATAGGCTCTTTGGATTTTAGCAGTTTGTACTTTTTTTTCTTTTTTTGACAGAAAAAATAGTTGGTGTTAACGGAAGAATTTGGTGATAACAGATTTCGGAGGTTGCTGGAATAACGAAAGTATGAAAATAGGGGATTTGGAATTTTGGATGTTTGGGGCTGGACTTGAGAGGTGTCTCGACTTGTTAGATTTGTCGGATCCTTTTTCAAGATGCCTGCGTACCTTATATTTATAAGGATCAAGCCAACGCAGTTCTGTTAAAAAAGGATTGGTTTTTAATCCCTATGATTGTTAAGGGATGTATTTTGGGAATTAGTAGATTTTATCTCTTTAAATCTTATCGTTGTGATATCTTCCTGATTTGAAGAATATCGTTTGGAGATATTTTCCGTTATTAATTGCTTGAGATTGATTCTTTCCTCGTTTCAGGGAGAGGATAAAACTTAACAATTAAGTTATAATTATTAATCTGAGTTAATAATTAATAATATTAGGAAATTTGGGAGATAATTAGACATGCCAAAAATCTGGCGTAACAACTACCCCCCAGTTCTTCAGTGTAGCTTGCTGCAGTGGAGAACTAAGCATGCTTCGATCTTCCAAATTTCCTGAGTCACTGAAACAGCTAGGAGAGGAAGATTAGTAAAAAATATGAAGCACCAAAGTGCTTGTAATATGGGTGTAGATGTAAATAAGACAATATGCAATATGTAAATAATAAGTTTTGTAGGTGTGAGAGAATTTATCTTGGAGAGCCATCCAAGCACTATTCGCATAATCGTGTAAAGCTTTCCGAGCAATACCCTGAAAAGCAAATATTCAAAGAAATATCATCCATTAAGTACTCCGAGAAATACCCTCCTCAAAGAAGGTCGTATTCTAGAGTTTCCATAACGTATTCCGGAAAATATCCTCCTCAAAGAAGGTCATATCCACCAGAATTTCCATAAATGCTTCAGAAATATCCCTCCTCACAGGAGGTGGACTTCCCGAAGTTCGTGCCTTGATGAGGCGCCGGAAGTACGGACATCCCCCCCGGAAGTACGGTTTTTGCAAGGACTTTGGTAATTTGGGATACCCTCCTCAAAGGAGGTCGTTCCCCATTCCAGAAATATCCCTCCTCACAGGAGGTGGACTTCCCGAAGTTCGTGCCTTGATGAGGCGCCGGAAGTACGGACATCCCCCCCGGAAGTACGGTTTTTGCAAGGACTTTGGTAATTTGGGATACCCTCCTCAAAGGAGGTCGTTCCCCATTCCAGAAATATCCCTCCTCACAGGAGGTGGATTTCCCGAAGCTTATTCCATTAACTCTCCTCAAAGGATACCATTTTTTTTATATATAAATTACGAAGACCCTCCTTAGAGGAGGTCGTCTAACACAAAAAATAAGGGAGACCCTTCTTAGAGGAGGTTATCTTCCCAAAGCAATATCAATATCCCAAGATTCTTCCAAAAAATATCAGCAACACTTGAAGGGTCTTCTAAAAAATATCAGCAACACACAAAGTGTCTTCTAAAAAATATCAGCAACACACAAAAGGTCTTCTAAAAGTATAAAAAATATCCTCATCACAAAGGGTCTTCAAAAATAATCAACTCTTCGAATAAGAGCCTTCCAAAATATTACCCATACAAATGAGTACCTTCTAAAATAATAAACTCTTTGAATAAGAGCCCTTCAAAATTTATCCCTAGAAAAGATGGTCTTCCAAAATATTACCCCCACAAAGGAGGACCTTCCAAAATATTACCCACACAATAGGGCTTTCTAAAATAATCAAATTTTCGAATAAGAGTCTTCCAAAATATTATACCACAAAGGAGGGCCTTCTAAAATAATAAACTCTTCGAATAAGAGCCTTCCAAAATATTACCCCTACAAAGGAGGATCTTCTAAAATAATAAACTCTTCGAATAAGAGCCTTCCAAAATAATTACCCATGCAAAGGAGGACCTTCCAAAATAATAAACTCTTTAATTAAGAGCCTTCCAAAATAATTACCCCCCATAAAGGAGGGCCTTCCAAAATAATAAACTCTTTAATTAAGAGTATTCCAAAATTTATCCCTAGAAAAGAGGAACTTTAAAAATAATATACCGGGGGTCTTCTTTTTTGACAAATTCAATCCGCAAATCCGAAATTAATTTTTTATATATGATGCAATGCAAAATAAAAAAAATAAATCATAATTCATGCATAATAAACATGATAATTTAAATAAAAAAAACATGTTAATTTAAGCATGCATAAAATATTTAATCAAAATAATTTATATTTCGCAAATATTTTAGTAATAAAAATATAAATATTAATGACATAATTACTACAGTAATTAAGTTGTAAAAATTAAGATAAGAGGAACTTATCTTTTTGATGAGTCGATTCCGAACTTCCGGTTATGCTTGGCCAGAAAATAAATCTTCGGTGGTCTAATATTTGCATACTTCCGTGCTGTTTTTTTTTTGTTGCTGCCTTCTACTGTCGCATGGGTCCTTCAATTTTCTTGTTTATAATTGTTTATCTTTGCAGGTCCCACGATCTCATCAATATCATGTACTTTTGCTCTTGCTGGTTACATGTTTTTGTTTGTCCTATGCCTCTTTTGTTCATGGCGCGTATGAAGTTCATACTATGAACCACCTGCCTTTTTTATTATTATTCTTTTCACCGTTGTTCTGGCTTGCTGCTCTTGGCCTTGGTTTCGTCTTTTCTTTTTTTTTTTCTTCTGTTTCCACGCGGCTTTTCAGGAATTTCCAGGCGCGGTCGATTTTTTGATGCTGCTGTGTTTCAGTTTGGCTACCACCATATTTTTTTCTTCCTGCCACTGCTCCATCTTCTCCATCGTTATTAAAGCCGCCTAAGATCTATAATAACCCCTGCGTATTGTATGGTTTGATTGTCCTCCACAATAAAAAAATATATCCCCTCCTTCTAGCGCCAATTGTTAACGGAGGAATTTGGTGATAACAGATTTCGGAGGTTGCTGGAATAACGAAAGTATGAAAATAGGGGATTTGGGATTTTGGATGTTTGGGGCTGGACTTGAGAGGTGTCTCGACTTGTTAGATGTGTCGGATCCTTTTTCAAGATGCCTGCGTACCTTATATTTATAAGGATCAAGCCAACGCAGTTCTGTTAAAAAAGGATTGGTTTTTAATCCCTATGATTGTTAAGGGATGTATTTTGGGAATTAGTAGATTTTATCTCTTTAAATCTTATCGTTGTGATTTTTAATCCCTATGATTGTTAAAGGATGTATTTTGAGAATTAGTAGATTTTATCTCTTTAAATTTTATCGTTGTGATATCTTCCTGATTTGAAGAATATCGTTTGGAGATATTTTCCGTTATTAATTGATTGAGATTGATTTTTTCCTCGTTTCAGGGAGAGGATAAAACTTAGCAATTAAGTTATAATTATTAATCTGAATTAATAATTAATAATATTAGGAAATTTGGGAGATAATTAGACATGCCAAAAATCTGGCGTACAACTCAAGAACCAACAGAACGGACATCACTAGATGGAGAGGGAGAAGACCACGAGAAGCTTGTTTTGCAACCCAATGAGTAGGAGCGTGACGATGCACAAATGAGAAATTTATGGACAAGCCAGATGTCATCGCTTTAATATTATCAACTAAAACAGCACAGTCCCAAGGAGAGGTCAACCGCTGTTTTACAATCTGATTCAACGAGGCAAATGTTGATGATTGAACAAGCTTCACGAATAGCAATGAACCTCAAGAGGGGACGAAGCGGCCACCTACACCATCCACAAGATGCCCCGCATAGTGTCTCCCTATAACACCAATAGCTGCCGAGTCATGTTTAAAAGCTCCATCACAATTAAACTTCACCGTATTGGCAGGGGATCCACTGCAGTGAAGATTTGGTGAGGGTGCTCCTAGACTCCAGGCATCAAGTTTCTAACAAACACAAGTATTCCGACTGAGCTTGAAAACTAGACTTGACAGCTGAATTAGGATAACCAGATAGACCAATTTTTTTTTTTTTTTGTCAGGTCCAGATAGACCAAATTTATTTGTACTTGACCAACTCTCAAACCTCCAGAAAAGAAGACCGGTTAATTGGGTTAAAAGTCCTAATTTTTTGATAAATAATAATAAATTAGTGTAAAAGTCCATGTGACACACCGGCAATGTAATAATTTCTCATTTAATTTATTTATATATTAAAAAAAATTTGTAATTAAAAATATGATAAATGGTAAAATTTCGATTTTATCTCTCATTCTTATAATTACTTTTTAATGTTGTATACAAAATTTATGAACCAAATATTTAATAATTTTATAAAATTTCATAAAATTAGCCTATAACCCGTGCAATGCACAGGTTTCTAGTATTATGTTATAAATTTTATTTAATATTATAATTTTATTTTTATATAATCATAAATTTTAATAAATTTTTAAATTTTAATTTTATATAATTTAATATACTCATGTTTACGGATTATACTAATATTTCCTTATTATAAACAACGTATACGATTTTTAATATATTTTTTTATTAATTGAAATATATAGTGTGATATTTTCGGGTATATATTGTAAGATTTGTTGTAAATTAAAAAGGTAACGTGTTTTAATTAGAAAGGAAATATTAATGATTAAAAGATATGATACAATTGATCTTTTTAGGTGTTTCTAAAAGTTAATATTTTCAACTAAAAGTAATATGAAAAAGGCAATCGACATTAATTATATTATGTTATTATTTATTTTAGGTGGTATATTTTTCTTGAAAATTATGGTATGATATTTTTGGGTATATAATAATGATTGTAAGATTTGTTTTAAATTAAAAAGGTAACGTGTTTTAATTCAAAATGAAATATTAATGATCGAAAGATATGACACGATTGATGTTTTTAGGTATTTATAAAAGGCAATATTTTCAACTAAAAGTAATTGTGAAAAAGGCAATTGACTAATTACCATTAATTATATGATTTTTATTATTTATTTTAATAGTTATGATAACCAAACCGACAAACTTTCAATCTTTCGGCTTTAATATAGTTGTATAAATATGTATTTTAATTAGAAAAATTAGAAAAGGCAATCGGCTGGTTAACATTAATTTTATTTATTTATATTTATTAATTAAGATAACTGTACCTAAACCAAACCGATAAAATTTTCAATGTTTCAACTTTAATAATTATATTATTATGTAATAAATTTTTTTTATTTTTAAATTTTAATATACTCATATTTACGAATTATACTAATATTTCCTTATTATAAATAACGTATACAGTTTTTATATATTTTATTAATAATTGAAAAATGTTTTTTGATATTTTCGGATATATATTAATAATTAAATTAAAAGATAATGTGTTTTAATTAGAAAAGAAATATTAATGATTGAAAGATATGATACGATTGATCTTTTTAGGTGTTTATAAAAGGTATTATCTTCAACTAAAAGTAAATATGAAAAATACAATCGACTAATTACCTATTATGTTATTATTTATGTAAGATGTTATATTGTTCTTGAAAATTATGATGTTATATTTTCGGGTATTTATTAATGATCGTAAGATTTGTTTTTAAATATAAAAGTAACGTGTTTTGATTCAAAAGGTAACATGTTTTAATCTGAAAGGAAATATTAATAATCGAAATATATGATACGATTAATGTTTTTAGATATTTATAAATGGTAATATCTTCAACTAAAATTAAATGTGAAAAAGAAAATCGACTAATAATAATTAATTTTATTATGTTAAAGTGAAAAAAGTAATCGACTAATTACCATTAATTTTATTATGTTAGTCGACTTATTACCATTAATTATATTATGTTATTATTTATTTTAGGTATTATATTTTTTATTAATGATAGAAAGATATGATACGATTGATGTTTTTATGTGTTTATAAAAGGTAATATCTTCAACTAAAAGCAAATGCGAAAAAGGCAATTACCATTAATCATATTATTTTAGATGTATTTATTTTTCTTTATAATGAAGGGTTAATAAGTAAATTCACGAAGTACCAAAAAACACGTACCAAAAAATAGGTACTATTAATCATATTATATTTATTAATTAAGATAACTGTACCTAAACCAAATCGATAAAATTTTCAATGTTTCAACTTTAATAATTATATTATTATGTAATAATTATTTTATTAATTTTTAAATTTTAATATACTCATATTTACGAATTATACTAATATTTCCTTATTATAAATAACGTATACAATTTTTATATATTTTATTAATAATTGAAAAATGTTTTTTGATATTTTTGGCTATATATTAATAATTAAATTAAAAGATAATGTGTTTTAATTAGAAAAGAAATATTAATGATTGAAAGATATGATATGATTGATCTTTATAGGTGTTTATAAAAGGTAATATCTTCAACTAAAAGTAAATATGAAAAATACAATCGACTAATTACCTATTATGTTACTCCCTCTGTCCCATGTGATTCTTTACATGGGGCTGGGGCACGGAGATTAAGGATAGTGGATGTAATATTGTTAAAATAAATGAAGTAGTGGGTGTAATAGTAATTTTATTATTAAAGTAAGTAAAGTAGTGGGTGTAATAGTATAAAGTGTTGAAAAAGTGGAATGAAGTAGTGGATGTAATAATGTATTTTATTGTTAAAAGTTACTATTTTTAGTAATGTAAAGAATTGGTGGGACGTCCCAAAAAGGAAATTGTAAAGAAATGGATGGGACAGAGGGAGTATTATTTATGTAAGATGTTATATTGTTCTTGAAAATTATGATGTTATATTTTCGGGTATTTATTAATGATCGTAAGATTTGTTTTTAAATATAAAAGTAACGTGTTTTGATTCAAAAGGTAACATGTTTTAACCTGAAAGGAAATATTAATAATCGAAATATATGATACGATTAATGTTTTTAGATATTTATAAATGATAATATCTTCAACTAAAATTAAATGTGAAAAAGAAAATCGACTAATAATAATTAATTTTATTATGTTAATATGAAAAAAGTAATCGACTAATTACCATTAATTTTATTATGTTAGTCGACTTATTACCATTAATTATATTATGTTATTATTTATTTTAGGTATTATATTTTTTATTAATGATAGAAAGATATGATACGATTGATGTTTTTATGTGTTTATAAAAGGTAATATCTTCAACTAAAAGCAAATGCGAAAAAGGCAATTACCATTAATCATATTATTTTAGATGTATTTATTTTTCTTTATAATGATGGGTTAATAAGTAAATTCACGAAGTACCAAAAAACAGGTACCAAAAAACAGGTACCAAAACTTTCAATGTTTCGGAATTTATATAATAGTTTCTTTATAATGAAGGGTTAATAAGTAAATTCACGAAGTACCAAAAAACAGGTACCAAAAAACAGTTACCAAAACTTTCAATGTTTCGGAATTTATATAATAGTATAGATATAGATAAATATCCATACGATTGTACACACCTGATTATTTTTAATTGTTAAAATATTAATTTAGTTTTTAAAATAGCGTGAAATTAATTTTACCAAAGTGAACATTTAATTATAATACAAATAGTTATTTTATATAGTAAAATTGTACATGAACCATAGGTGCATGTAAACTCATGTGATTTTAATGTTTTTAGGGACATATTATTACAAAAGGGTTAAATATCAAATTGGCCACTTAATAACTTGAAATATCTCAGATTGCACACTCATAAATTCGGGGTCTCATTTAAAATACTTTTAAAGACATAAATATACCATAACCAAATGAAAGGTTAATAATTATAGTATTTTTGATAATATATTTAGATTTTAAAAAATTTATTTACTATTTATTTACTATTTATTTTCAATTTTATGGTTATTTTCTTTGATTTAATTAAAATTAAATAGTAAATAAATTTCTTAAAATCTAAATATATTATCAAAAATACTAGAATTCATAGTATTTCATTTGGTTAAAGTAGCATTTAAGAAAAATGCGTAGAACTCGATGAAAAATTACTTTTACTCTCCGAGTACATTTTGAAGGAATCTATATGATATTTATGTCTTTAAAAGTGTTTTAAATGAGACCCCGAATTTATCAGTGTGCAATCTGAGATATGTCAAGTTATTCAGTGGCCAATTTGATATTTAACCCTATTACAAAAACTCTTAGTATTATGTGAAAGTCATTTTTGTGATTTTCTCACACATTTGTTTTCAATATATACATACATATTTATGCACTTTTAAATTCAAAGATTTACATTGTGTTTGGTTGGAAGGAATGGATTTAGGGGTGAATGGAATGAAGGTGAGAATGGAATGAAGGGAGAATGGAAAGGGGATCAAATGGAATAATTCATTCAAAGGACTTGTTTGCTTCTTTTATTTTTTGTTGGAATGGAATGCATCATTCCATTCATTTGAGTTGTTTGGTTACTCAAAGGAATGGAATGTGTTTTATAAACTTTCATTTTTTTAATATATTCATGTGTAGGATATTATTATTCAAATTTAAAAATAAACATGCTGTGGAGTAGCAATTTAAATTATAAGAAACAAATAATATAAAATATAAAACTTTAAAAAAAATGAAAAAGGAGACCCAAAATATTTAACCATACAAGTTCACACATGAAATACCTTGTTATGCCCAAATCTTGCATAATGATTATCATGATTTAATTAGCTGAATTAATGGTTCATTATCTATAATGGGCCTCGAAGATGAAGATTGGGTCACTAAAAGCCCATTATTGGAATCAGCCCAGCCTAACTACAGGGCCACCTCGCTCTTTATTGAATATAAGGGATCGCTTCGCTACGATTCCGGTCAAGGGATCGCTTCGCATTATTATCACATTTACTAGCTAGATGGAATTGCTTTCATTCTCTCTTAGAAGGCTCATAACTAGACCCCTTGAGGTCTTATGAGTATCCGAATGCTCGGGATCGCCTCGCATGACTCGATCCCTCGAGGTCGCGTGGCACGTTTATGCTGCATCTCTGCTAGCCTCGCTTGTGAGGTCACATTCTTGTCCATGCGAGACCATCGGTTTCCTTCTATAAACCATAGATCATGGATAAGGTCAACAACTCATTGCCACGTCAGCCCTAATCTAATGGGCTTGGGCTATGACTTATCTTCTAAAACCCTAGCCCGGCTAGGTAACTTGCTACCCAAGAACTACGTACGGCTTGATCCCTATAAATATGGTACGTAGGCACCTTGATACGGATGAGAAACAGTTCACCCCTGAAATCACCTATCAAATTCAGCCACATCTATTCACACAAACCCTAACCCTTGTTCTTCTTTCTTAAGCTTTATATCAGTATTTAGCTCCATTAATCCAGCAACCTCCTAAAATATTGTTATACAATATTCTTCCTATAACATTTGGCGCTAGAAGGAGGGGCTAGTCATTGATTGGGAGAACGATGACTAAATCACACAAGAAGAGAAATGGGGAAGGGAGAACACCGGGATCGCATAGGAGGAATAAGGATGATCCCCAGAAGGACCCACCAGAAGGCGAAGCGCGTAATGGGAAGTGGAGAACATGTGTGGATTTTACTGACCTCAACAAACATTATCCCAAGGACAGTTTCCCACTACCAAGGATCGATCAGTTGGTGGACTCAACAGCTGGGCACGCACTTCTTAGTTTCATGGATGCCTATTCGGGGTACAATCAGATACCGATGTATGGCCCTGACCAGGAGCACACTTCGTTCATCACTGATAGGGGTCTCTATTGTTACATAGGGATGCCCTTCAGTCTTCTCAATGCTGGGGCCACCTATCAACGGCTCATTAATATGATGTTCGAGAAACAAATTGGGAAAACAATGGAAGTGTACGTAGATGACATGTTGGTAAAATCTAAGGAGGCTGGGGATCACATCACTCACCTCGCAGAGATGTTTGACATACTGAGAAAATACAGGATGAAGCTTAACCCCCAAAAGTGTGTGTTTGGGGTCGAGTCTGGGAAATTTTTAGGGTTCATTATCAACCACAGGGGCATCGAGGCTAACCCAGCAAAGATAAAGGCCCTAATGGAGATGAGATCGCCCAGAAATGTGAAGGAGGTACAAAGTCTCACAGGGAGGATAGCTGCCCTTAATAGATTTGTTTCAAAATCATCAGACAAGTGCCAAGAATTCTTCAAGGCAATCAAGAAGGTTGGGAAGGATTTTGAGTGGACTCCGCAGTGCGAGGAGGCATTTCAAAAAATTAAGGAGCATTTGGGATCGCCACCTCTACTCTCCAAGCCTCGTGAGGGAGAAACACTCATTGTGTACCTCGCAGTGTCAGAGCATACGATCAGTGCTGTTTTGGTTCGTGACTAGGAAAAAGTCCAGTATCCTATCTACTATGTTAGTCGATGAATGTTAGAGGCAGAGACTCGCTACACTAATATGGAGAAACTTGCTTATGCCTTGGTATTGGCCTCGCGAAAGTTAAGGCCATACTTTCAGGCTCACAAAATTGAGGTTCGCACATCTTATCCTCTAAGGCAAGTGATGCATAAACCAGAAACATCAGGAAGGCTCTTGAAGTGGACTGTGGAACTGAGCCAATTTGACATCGAATATAAGCCACGAGGGCCTCTAAAGGGTCAGGCCCTAGCAGATTTCATACTTGAATTTCCTCCCTACATTGAACAAGGTTCTTGGGCTCTCATATCGATCCCTGAAAAGGCGAGTAGCGAGGTCAAAACTCAAAATTCGGCCTCGTGGTGGGAACTTTATGTGGATGGTGCCTCTAATAAGGAAGGAGCGGGAGCAGGGATCGAGCTCGTTACTCCCGAGGGTCGCAAGATACGAAGAGCAGTTCATTTCACGTTTGGAGCATCTAACAATGCAGCTGAATACGAGGCCCTAATCATTGGCCTCAAACTTGCAATTGAAATAAAAATTGAAAATCTCAATGCGTACGGTGATTCTATGCTGGTCACAGGCCACATTGGATGTGGTTGGCAAGCTAGAGGACCTCAAATCGAACTCTATCTGTAATGTGTGCAAAGATTGATGACATCATTCAAACAAGTCAAGGTAGAATTTATCAGGAGGGCAAAAAATCAAGGTGCTGATGCCCTAGCAAAATTGGGCTCGCGTCGCGAAGCCACTTTACTTGGAGTCATACCATTGGAAGTTCAAACGAAGCCTAGTGTCCCTGAAGAGTTTATTATGGAAGTAGCGAGCTCAGAACCAACTTGGGTGACCCCTATATGGGAGTATGTGAAAAATGGGGTACTACCTCACGATAAAAAGGAAGCAAGGAAGGTCAAATATCAGGCTGCTCGCTATGTTGTTTATGATGAGGTTCTGTATCGAAGAGGGTTCAACACTCCACTCTTGAGGTGTGTAGATGGCGATGAATGTAACTATATTCTGAGAGAGGTCCATGAAGGTATATGTGGGAATCACTCGGGGGTAGTTCGCTAGCTCAAAAGATTCTTCGTCAAGGGTACTTTTGGCCCACACTTAAAAGGGATGCATTCGAGTTCTCAAGAAAGTGCGATGCCTGCCAGAGGATCGTTAATTTCAGCAACGCACCGGTCTCCCAACTCACTTCGCTCACGAGCCCATGGCCCTTTGCTATATGGGGGATTGATCTAATTGGGGAACTACCCAAGGTTAAAGGGGGAGTTAAGTAAGCGGTGGTAGCAGTGGATTATTTTACTAAGTGGGCCGAGGCTGAGCCACTTGCGACAATCACTGCCAGGAAACTAAAGGACTTCGTGTACAGAGCAATTGTGTGTCGCTACGGGATCCCTTATCAACTCATATCAGATAATGGGAAATAATTTGACAGCAAGGAGATGAAGGAATTCTGTGAGAATTTGGGGATCAAGAAAAGTTTTTCAGCTGTTAGTCATCCTCAGACAAATGGCCAAACTGAGGCAATCAACAAAATAATCAAACATACTTTAAAGGCGAAGCTGGAAGAAAGCAAGGGTAATTGGCCTGAAGAATTACCAAGGGTTCTGTGGTCATACAACACGACCCCAAGGAGTACAACTGGAGAGACCCCATTTTCTCTTACTTATGGGTGCGAGGCCATGGTTCCAATGGAAGTTGGTTTGGGATCGTTTAGAAGGGAACACTATGACCCTGAGTCTAATGAGGTCAATCATAGGCTCTATCTGGACATGATTGAAGAAACAAGAAGCGAGGCTCAGCTACGCCTCGTAGCTTATCAGCAAAGGACCGCAAGGTACTACAATGGAAAGGTCAAGGTGCGACCCCTACGTACAGGTGACCTAGTACTCAGAAGGGTCATGCCTAATACTAGGGTCGCAGGTCATGGTGTTTTTGGTGCTAATTGGGAAGGACCCTACAAGATCTATGCAACTCTATCAGAGGGAACATACTATCTCACTGATATGGAGGACAAAGTCATTCCGCGAGCTTGGAACGCGGAACACTTGAGAAAATACTATCAGTAAAAGCTTCATTACTGGTAGCCTCTATCTATTTCTACTACTTAGCATGAATAAATTCATACAAAGTATTGGGGGGTAGT
Source organism: Kitagawia praeruptora (assembly GCA_037693485.1). Classification (NCBI taxonomy): domain Eukaryota; kingdom Viridiplantae; phylum Streptophyta; class Magnoliopsida; order Apiales; family Apiaceae; genus Kitagawia; species Kitagawia praeruptora. Next base: position 134,080,130 of record CM075351.1, on the reverse strand, counting down.
GCTCATATAGACACCCCCCTTTATGATGTAATGACTCTAGGGCCTTTCCCCTACTTATCAATTTTAGGGCCTCGCCCCTATCTTGTATTACATGATAACACTTTTATTTATCAACTTTAGGGCCTCGTCCCTACTATGGCAATAAAATGAGTTCGTTTATATTCATTATTGTTTATTTTAATTTTTGCATTCAAACTTCACTTGTTTGTTTGTTAGAATTTCATATCTTAAAGGACTAGTTCAGCACAACAATGTGAGGCTACTCCCCTTCAGACAACAAGCTACTGAGGCATATTGCTTACACCAGTACGATCCAAAATGGTTCGCACCTAATAATCTCATGAATAGCTCGCACTTACAACAATCAAAGGAATCTAATTAACGAAGACAAACTACATGAAGATTTATAGAAATGGAAGATACAACACTACTATGAAGACAATTAACATGGAAACAAGGGCAATTATATTGGAAACATAGAAGAAATCATAGTTAATATGGATCGCATACAAAGCAGTTCAAGAGTTAATGGTTTCCAAGAAAAAATATTACATCTTGCGAGGTATTCAAAGGGTACCCGCATCCCTGGTTCGATAATTCAGAATAAATTTAAAATAAAGACAGAAGATTTAGGCGGCCTTGTCTTGTTGGACTTTGGTCGTCTCCTCCGCGAGCCGTGCCTCCTCCGCGAGCCTAGCTTCCTCTTCAAGCCTCGCCTCCTCAGCATCTTCGTCAGCTATTTCCTTCTTGAGAGTCTCAGCAAAATCAGCATTTCCAGGCCCAAGTAGATCCCAATCAAAATCAGGGATCGTCCTGATGAACCCTTTCATGAAGCTAACTTGTCCCTTGACAAGAAATGCATCTTCAGCAGTTGACAGGGCAGCTTTTGCAGCGTTCAGATCGTTGGTTAGCTTCGCAATCTCCTCATCCTTCTTCTTGAGGGCCTCTTCGCTTGACTCCTGCAGCTCCTTGAGAGATTTCTCAAATTCATTCTGCTCCCTGCGAGCAGCCTTTAAATCCGTACGGATCTGGGCAGTGTCATGAGAGAGCTGTTTCTTGTAAGTCGCCTCCAGGGATCGCTTGTCCTCAATTTTTTGGAATTCAAGGATCTTATTCCTTTTCTCGAGCTGGACAAAGTTCTTGGTGTGGGCGGCCTGGCGGATAAAGGCTTCAGCTAAACATTTCGTTAAAGCCACAACGTTATCTTCAGGGGGCGCCTTCCACCACCCAGAGGTCTCAGCCTTATCAGAGTATTGGGTCCCCAGCGCAGCGAAGAGGTGTTGTGAGGCAGTTGTAGTAACGACCCCCGAAGGTGGACGAGAGGATCCATCCTTTAGCCCATCTGTCCTGGGTCGCTTCGAAGGGGTCTCTTCAGGAGAAGTTAGAATCTGATTCCCAGCTAAGCTAGATTGGGCTGGGGGGTTGTTAACAACCTTTGTATTAGGAGCTTTTGGCTTGGGAGGGACTTTTAAGGCAGATTGACTTTTGACGGCAGAGCCTTTTTTGGCATTAAGGAAAGGAGGAGCTAGGCCACTTTGATTCGACATGCCTGTACAAAAGAGGAAAGGAATTAGAAACACAATTCAGTAAATTGCGAAGACAAGTAACAGTTATGCATATATATAGAGTCACAATGTAGTATGCGAGGACAAACAACAACTAAGCATGAAGAGAAATTAAGGAAAGTGCAGATGTCATGAGATGAATCTCTACTACTAAGTACCCTCGTTAGTTATTTTAATACGAGAGGACGAGGCCTCCTCTCGCAATTTTCTTTTTCGCGAGGCCCGCTTCGCAGTTGAAGGCCCCGCTTTGGGAGAAGCTTTTATTCCTTCCTTGAGAAACCCACATTCTATCAGGTTCTCTAAGGATAGTAGGGTTCTAATGTTCCTTTCTTCTTTGGTTGACTTCGTCAGCACTTTGTCTGCACGTTTCTTCTCTTCACCTTTTAAGATGGTGCGAACGGGACCGACTGTGATGTTGAAGAAGTTGTTAAACGAATAAAGAATGTCAAGATATAAAGAATAGAGTAATGTAATTATAGCTCTTACCGGGCAGATGATTAAATCTAGTCTTAACTCTAGGGACCTCGTGGACGTAGAAAAAAGGTTCTTTCCAGGAGCCAGCATTGCTGATTCCTCCAGGCAAAAGGTCCTTCTTGTTAAATTCGAGCCACACGGAAAAGTAGACATAGCCAAAATCTTTGGCCCCACATCGCTTGAGTTGCAAGAAGTAGCCCATGGTTTTCGCGTCCAGTGGGGGGTAGCCAAGTTTGTGATAAAGAATGAACAAGGCGATCATGGACCTGTACCCATTCGTATTAATTTGGATAGGGGCTAAATGATATGTCTCGCAAACGTCCTTGATAAATGGATGATATGTCTCGCAAACGTCCATTCTCGGCACCCTGCCCCCATTTTCTTCATTATCAAAGCGATAGCATCGCATCGCGGGTTTAGGGAGGATGATTTTTCCTTCTGGTCTAAACCTGGTGACTCCTTCTGTCAGGGTCTTTACAGTCAAGGTGGAGGCCATATCCCTGCATGCCAAAATGCGAGGCGCCCCTGCTTTTACTTTAGAGCTGGGTTCGATGTTTTCTGGACAAGGTCCGCCAACGTATATCACCTCCTCTAACTCCGGTTGAGGGGTTGGCACATAAGGGTCAGGTGATGCCTCTGGAACATAATCATAGTCTTCAAAGTTTACAACTCTGGCCACTTCATCGAGGCCGCCGTCATCTGAGGAAGGTTCCTCATAATCTTCATCATCCGAGTTAGCCTCGTTGTCAGCACCTCCTTCGACGTCATAGTAAGCATCGCCCAGCGAATCCACTGGAGAGTCACTAGTAATATTGATGGGAGTTGTTGCGCGAGGAGGAACTTTGGGGAGTAGATGCTTTACTGGCTTCATCATTTCCTCACCCCATTTCAAAAGGTCTTCTACCTCTTTTTATACTGTGGTAGGGTGTTGTGAAGAAGGTTGGTGAGAGGAAGGGGTCTCAAGGGGTTGACTCTGCGACCTTGAAGGTTGTTTAGATCGCCATAAATTTAGAGGCACCTCTCTGGTATAGTCTTCATTAGACCACAGAGGGTCGAAGTATAACTTAAAGGAGTTCTCACTGGTGCTCGCTGCTCTTACAATATTAGCGGCCGCCGTATCGCTAATATGCACATTGGAAAGAGGAGAAGGTGTCCTCGAGCTGTCGTCTTTTGACATCTGAAAAGAATGTGAAGAATTAAGTGTGTGCCCTTACAGAAAGTAAAAAGGGAATAAAGGAAGAAAAGAATAATAAGACAGAAAGGTTCTACGTGTTCTCACATCACTCACGCAACCTAAATGGTGTTGCTTTTCTAGGAAAGGAACGTGCTATATTCTACTGACAAAGGATCGATGTTCTATCTAAGCTAGGATGGGGTCGCAGGCATAAATTATTTATGTGGGATCGCAGTCAAAGGGGATCGCATCGTGTATGATCAAAGTAATCTAAACATGCAATTATGATGAATATGAATAACATTAAATATCAAGAAAGGACGAAGACTTACTTTTTTGAAGAAAGGATAAAGAAATCTGAAGAACTTGGAGATCGCTGTGATTGAACTTGGAAATTTCTTGCTTTTGATCCTTGAGCAAACTGGCAGCACTTCGACAATGTGTTTGTTAAAGTGAAAAAGGAAATGATTGTGACAAGGAGTATATATAGCCATTAGGAGAGAGAATGGTGCGGGACACGTGTCAAGATCTTAGCCATTCAACACGCATCTCGATACATGACAACTGTCAAAACCTTTCAAATTCTTTAGTTGGGGTCGCAACGGTTCCAACAGTTGTATCTATAATAAAATCACAGCTTCCGCTTCGCGAGTGGAAACATTGGATTTCTGAGTCCACATCGCATTTTCAATGACAACATGGACTCGGGGGTAGTTGTTATGCCCAAATCTGGCATAATGATTATCATGATTTAATTAGCTGAATTAATGGTTCATTATCTACAATGGGCCTCGAAGATGAAGATTGGGTCACTAAAAGCCAATTATTGGAATCAGCCCAGCCTAACTACAGGGCCACCTCGCTCTTTATTGAATATAAGGGATCGCTTCGCTACGACTCCCGTCAAGGGATCGCTTCGCATTATTATCACATTTACTAGTTAGATGGAATTGCTTTCATTCTCTCTTAGAAGGCTCATAACTAGACCCCTTGAGGTCTTATGAGTATCCGAATGCTCGGGATCGCCTCGCAACTCGATCCCTCGAGGTCGCGTGGCACGTTTATGCTGCATCTCTGCTAGCCTCGCTTGTGAGGTCACATTCTTGTCCATGCGAGACCATCGGTTTCCTTCTATAAACCATGGATCATGGATAGGGTCAACAACTCATTGCCACGTCAGCCCTAATCTAATGGGCTTGGGCTATGACTTATCATCTAAAACCCTAGCCCGGCTAGGTAACTTGCTACCCAAGAACTACGTACGGCTTGATCCCTATAAATAGGGTACGTAGGCACCTTGATACGGATGAGAAACAGTTCACCCCTGAAATCACCTATCAAATTCAGCCACATCTATTCACACAAACCCTAACCCTTGTTCTTCTTTCTTAAGCTTTATATCAGTATTTAGCTCCATTAATCCAGCAACCTCCTAAAATATTGTTATACAATATTCTCCCTATAACATACCTCAAATAAAAATAAACACAACGGTGTTATGATTTAATAGGTGCCCTCATAGTGCTAAAACACAACCAAGTTCAATTAATAAAAGGAGCATAGAGAACGCTAAAAAACAACCAAGTTCAATTATTAAAAGGAGCACAGAGACCGTAACAATAAAATCTAGTCTCAAATCTGAGTTTTTAGAATAGCCTCAACAAACACACTCTTTTCTTCTGCAAGTGCTGCAAAAAACAATACCATCAGGTCTTCATTCTTAACAATTCTCTTTGCAACTTGAAGTTTTTACAGCACTTCAAGTCCTGGAATCTTTGAAAGTTATAATCTAATCGATCATTGTTATTAATTATGCATTTTCGTAATATTTATGACTTAAATATCAAATCTTTTTCATTAAATATTGAAAATTAGTTTCTTTACTATTTTGCATATACATAAATTCATTTTTAGATTTCTCATCATTTTAACATAAAGTCAATTATTTTTCAAATTATTTTTAAATACTTATGTGTTGAGACTAAGCATACATTTAAATTGTTGAAAGTCTTAATAGTAGGTTGATCAAAAATCTTTAACAGCATGACTCAAATATTTAAAATTTTACATATCTAAGTGCGATGAGATATCTCAAATGGATAATGGTTTATCTTTTGTCGTCTCAGGTCCTGTGTTCAATTCTTGTTCACCTCCAAGATTTGCTAGAACAGATACTCAGTTATATGGCATATAAGGCTAAATATTAAAATATATATATATATATATACATATATATATATATATGATGTAATTATTAATTTAGATATGATTTGATTAATAAGATTTACGTATTTTTTAAATCAAATTTTAATTTTTATTTTAATAATTTAATATCTACTTCGAGACGAATGTAAATAAATACTTTTTTTCCCGAACTCGATTATATCTTTGTATAATTTATAATTTTATCTTAAAATTTTATTTTTAATTTCAATCATTTAAATTGAGAGAGGAGAATTGTAGAGTATTATACTCAATCGATTAAAATATTTTTTATAATTACATTCTATGCAATATTATAAAATTAATAAAAATAAACATTTTATTTAGTTAAAATAAAAATAGGAAAAATGGGACAAAAGAAGAAGATGTGGTTTATCTAACAAAATTTTTAAAATATATTCAAAACCAAGTATAAAACAATGTTTATGGTCTTGAGTATGAAAAGGGAAGGTTAGGGGTTTGATTCTCAATAGTAACTTGATTTTAATAAATATTTACATTAATATTAAAAGCATGACGTTTTTTTTTATTTTTCAACACATAAGGGGAAAATAGTTTTTCATAGCAATTAAAATGACATTTTTTGCTCTTGTGTTGAAATTTATGTTATAACGGAAGCTAGAAAGATTATAATAAACGTAAAAGAAAGAACAAAGATAGGCAGAAGAGAAAAGTTTTATTGATCTTGAGGATACAGATTCAGATCTAATTGACTTTAGATCTGAAAGACTTAATTGATAACAGATATGATTCAAATTACAGACTTACAAACTCAGATTTTCTGACTCAGATTTCAGACATCCTCCTAGGTTATGCCCCTAGAGAGTTTATATATAATACTCTCTAGGCGGCTACAAAAGACAAAACAAAAACTGACTAGGAAACAGATAAAACAGGACAGACAGCAAAACAAAAACAAATTTCAAGTCATATTTCAACAAATCTCCACCTTGACTTGAATTCTCTCACAAATAACAGATGTACCAGACGCATCACAATAATGGCAGATGTACCAGAAAAATAGATGTACCAAACGCACCATATTAATGCCAGATGTACCAGAAAAAAAACTGTTCTGCTTTAGATTTTGCCCTCAAAGGGCAATCAACAACTCCGAACATTTAGCAAGTTCAAACAATGTTGAAACTTGCTATGTGGAACCGGCATGGTAAGCATATCAGCTGGGTTATCAGCAGTACCCACTTTGCTCACCTTGATTCTCTTCTCACTTCTTAGAAAATGATACCTTACATCTATGTGCTTAGTTCGCTCATGATGTACTTGATCCTTGGCTAGACAGATCGCACTGAGACTGTCACAAAATACTGTAGCCTGATTATAATGTAGACCCAAATCACTGACCAATCCTTTCAACCAGATTCCTTCTTTTGCGGCTTATGTCAATGCCATGTACTCTGCTACTGTAGTAGACAAAGTGACTGTAGGTTGTAGAGTAGCTTTCCAACTGACAATCGAACCACCCAGAGTGAAAACATAACCGGTCATAGATCTTCTATTGTCAACATCTCCAGCATAATCAGAGTCTGAAAACCCTGTCACCAAACATTCAGTATCACCTCCATAAATGAGACCAACAATAGACGTACCTTTTAAGTACCGAAAAATCCTCTTCACAGCTTGCCAATGCTCCTTGCCTGGATCACCCATGAACCTACTAACAACACTGATAGACTGTGCAAGATCGGGTCTAGTGCAGACCATTGCATACATCAAGCTTCCTACTACACTAGCATAGGGAACTCGAGACATGTACTCCTTTTCCTCAATAGACTTAGGTGCAAAAGCGAAAGACAGATGTGCATTTGCAGCACTAGGAGTATCTATAGGCTTTGCTGTAGACATGCCAAACCTTGACAAAATCTTCTGAATGTATCCCTTCTATGACAAGAAGAGCTTTCTTTTGCTTCTATCCATATAAATCTCCATTCCCAGAATTTTCCAAGCCGCACCCAAATCTTTCATTTCAAATTCAGCACTGAGGAGACCCTTCAACTTCAGACTATCAGACTTGTTCTCTGTAGCTATCAACATATCATCTACATACAGGACCAGATAAATGAAAGAACCATTTGTTATCTTATTGTGATAAACACAGCAATCATACGGACTCCTGGTGTAGCCAATACCAATCATATAGCTATCGAATTTCTTGTACCACTGCCTTGGAGACTACTTTAGCCCATACAAGGACTTCAATAACTTGCAAACATAGTCTTCCTTACCAGGAACTTGAAACCCATCTGGCTGAGTCATGTATATCTCCTCTTCCAGCTCTCCATGCAGAAAAGCTATCTTCACATCGAGTTTTTCAAGCTCCAGATTCAGATGTGCAACTATCGTTAGTACCACCTTGATGGAAGTGTGTCTGACCACTGGTGAAAAAATCTCATTGTAATCTACTCCCTCTTTGTGAGTGAACCCTCGAGCTGCTTACCGAGCTTTATACTTGACACCCTCAACCGATGTTTCTCCTTCCTTCTTCTTGTAGACCCATTTACAAGTAACAATCTTTCTGTCTCGAGGCCGCTTGAATAATTCCCAAGTCTTATTCTTCTGAAGTGACTCCATTTCATCTCCCATTGTAGCAAACCATTTTTCAGACTCAGTACATGTCACTGCTTCTTTGTAAGTGAATGCTCATCAGAGCTAGGATCCACCTCTTCAGTTACCTGTAGTGCATATACCACAATATCTTCAAAACCATATCTCTTTGGAGGCACCCCATAATTAGCTCTCCTTGATCGATGAAGAGCCAAACTGTTCTGATTTACTACTAGTACTAATGATTCTAATTCTAACTGTGGTTGTTGAACTTCTTGTTATGGTTCACTCTCAACTTGAGTGACTTTCTGCTCCACCTGTTTCTCAACACCACCACTTTCTGTGACAATAGTAGACTTCACAGTAGGGTTAAACATAGAACTTTCATCAAAGACTACATTCCTACTCAGTATAACCCTATTTTCAGATGGAGACCAGATTCTATAACCTTTAACCCCATCCCCATAGCCTACAAATACTCCCTTTTTAGCTCGTGGCTCCAATTTACCCTCATTTACATGCTAATAAAAAGTACAACCAAAAACTCTTAAATCGGAGTAATCAGCAGGCTTACCAGACCATTTCTCAATAGGAGTTTTGAGATGAATACCTGTGTGAGGTCCACGGTTAATCAAATAACACGCTGTACTAACCGCCTCTGCCCAGAATCTTCTAGTTAGTCCAGCATTAGAGAGCATACACCTAGCTCTCTCCAGAAGTGTCTGATTCATACGCTCTGCTACACCATTCTGCTGTGGTGTATCCCTGACTGTATGATGCCTAGCAATCCCCTCATTCTTGCAGAAATCTACAAATTCAGATGAGCAAAATTCCAGGCCATTATCAGTTCGCAGCCTCTTAATCTTCTTCCCTGTTTGATTCTCCACTAGTGCCTTCCACTACTTGAAAACCTTGTAGACTTCACTTTTGTGCTTTATGATGAACAGCCAAGTCATTCTTGAGAAATCATCGATCATTGACACAAAATATCTGTGACCCCCTAAAGACTCCCCCCGGGAAGGACCACAACAATCAGAATGGATGTAATCAAGTGTGCCTTTTGTTCTGTGGGTTGCTTTAGGAAACTTGCTGCGATGTAGCTTTCCAAGTGAGTTCGTGTGTGAATGTGCGTAGCTCTGTATAAGGTTTGTATTCGAAAGTTCGAAACAAATAGAGAGATTTATTTTGTTAGCAGCTGCTAAAGGTATTTGTACACCTTTGGTAGAGTTTGTATTTGATCTTATTAATACAAACAGAGTTTGATTCATTCGTTTATTCTTGTTCATATATTCAAACAAAAATCAGACATGATTATATAACTTGTATTCAACCCCCCCCTTCTACAAGTTATTCGAGTTAACAACTACCATTTGTATTCACATGTTGTAGCAAATCTTTATCTAATAAAATATTAGATTAAAGTGATGTTATGTCTTGTGTTGTTTATTATCCGCACATTTAGATCATCACACACACAACACATATCTTGCTACATTCACCAAATAGATTCAAGAATAAGAAAAGTTCAAGAATCCATTCACCCCCCCCTCTGTATTCTTTTCGTGTGTTCAATACTCAAACAAGTGGTATCAGAGCAGGCTGTTTTTTTTTAAAAAACAGAAAACAATCATGAGTTCGAATACACCAAAGACTACAGAAACGGTGAAAGTCCCTAAGTTCGATAAAGAGAATTACAACCTCTGGAAGATTAAAATGTTGTTGTTCATCAAAGCTGCTAATCCTCTATATCCTGATATTCTCAATAATGGTCCCTTTGTTCCACAACAAGAGATTCCTGAAAAGACAGTTGGAACCACAACCATTCCAAGATTTTATGTGGCCAAGGAACCATCCAAATGGACAGACTCAGAGAAAGATAAGGTTGCCCTGGATAGTCATCTCATGCTGCTGATAATAGATTCTATGGAGATGTCAATGTTTGCAAACATAGCATCTTGCACATTTGCTAAAGAGATGTGGGATCATATTGAGGTTTTATGTGAAGGAACAGAGGAGGTCAGAGAGAACAAGAAACAGATACTGGTCACACAGTATGAAGCTTTCATGGCACAACCCAAGGAAAGCATCACTGATATGTTTGAGAGATTTCACAAGTTGGTGACTGAGCTACAAATGAATGGCAAGGTTTACAGTACCAAGGAGTTGAACATGAAGTTTCTATTATCTTCTCCAAACCACCTAGAGCAGAGGGTCATTTCTCTGAGGGAAAGAGATTTGAACAAAGTCACATATGATATGCTCTATGGGGTTTTAAAGTCTCATGAGCTTGAGTTGCTTCAGAAGAGGGCTATCCAAGCCAACCAAGGCAGAATGATAAACACTTCATGTGCCTTGATTGTCAGTAAATCTATTCAAGACCTAGAAGCATCTATAAGTCAGCTAAGAATAGAGGAGATAGTAGATGATGAAGAAACTGAAGCTAAAGTGAGTGAACCTGTTGAAGAGAAGGAAGAAGAAGAGTTCTATACTCTTGAAGAGCTAGATGACATGGAAAACACCTCCTACGCTTTCATGGCCAGAAAATTTCTAAACATCAGATTCAAGAGGAACCAATCTTTCAAATCTAAACCCCAAAACCATTCATTCAACAAGAGTAAAGCACCTGTGAAACCAAACAAGAATAAATTCAAAACTGGCTATGTAGATAGGTCATCTGTGAGATGCTATAGATGCAATGACCTAGGGCATTTTGCCAGTGAATGCAAGAAGCCTAAAAAGAAGGATAAAGATTTTCTGGAGCTTGAAGCTAAGTACGAGGCCCTTCTCAAAAAACAAACACCAGGCAAGGCCTACATAGCTGAAGGGAAGTGTTGGGATGATACTGATAGTGATGAAGAAGAGCAAGGATTTTGCAACTATGCCTTGATGGCCAATTCCAAGGATGAAACACCCTCATCAGACTCTCATGTACCATCTCTCACTACCATAGACATGTCTGTTTCTGAGTACAAAAGTATGATTGAACAACTATCTGTTAAAATGTTTAATATTCATACTAGTATGACTGCTGCTAATGAGGAAATTGCTAAACTATCTGCTAGAAATGAATTGTTAAATAAAAAGAACGAGGAACTTGTGCTAACTGCTATGCAAGTAGAAAACCTTAAAAAAGAAGTTTAATATTTACAGAATAAGGTTCTATGTGCTAGTCAGGTTGAGAAGGCTCTTAGGGATGAACTAGCTGAAAATGAATTCAAACTGAAAACCATTAAGAACTCATCTAGTCTATTGCAGTCCTACCATGAGAGAAACCAAGCTAAACCCAAGGTTGCCATTGGACTTGACTATGGCACTCTTAAACAGAGGAAAGGCTATGCTATCATTTAAGATGACATAGTTGTTCAAGAAGAAGTGCCTCACACTTTGAAAAAGACTGAGTCTCCAATTTTTAAAGAACCAACATTTGAAATTGATGAGGATGCCTTACTCATTAAGCAAATGTTGAATGATGAGGATGAGGCACAGTCTAGTCAACAACCAGCATCCTCTAAGAGTGAGAGTGTCAAGTCAAAAACCAAGGAGCCAGTAGGTGGTAGCTCTAGACCTAAGAAGTTTATGAAGTTTGTTTCAGCTGGGAATAGTGAATCTAAAAAGGAAGTGACTAATAAGAAACAGGACAGGAATGGCAAGCTAGGGATAAACAAGAATAACAATTATGCTTATGTGCTAAATGCCTCTAGGAAAGTTTGTCAAAACTATTTCAGTACCAATCATTTAACTCTTGCAAGATAGGGATAAACAAGAATAACAATTATGCTTATGTGCTAAGTGCCTCTAGGAAAGTTTGTCAAAACTATTTCAGTACCAATCATTTAACTCTTGCATTCAAGAAACCTATTGGTAGTGTGCTTAAACCCTTCTATGATCGATTGCTCTGTGCCTTTAAGACATAGAGATGCTCCATTTTGTGATAAATTTGTCTGTATGCCATGCAATATGAATGTGATGACTAGCTGTTTCAATCTGAGAAGGCAATTCATTGATGGTTGTATCAGTCACAATTCTCACACACACTACACGAGGTCAAAGTCTTCAAGTCTTCCTAGAGCTAGGAAGGTACCTTTGTCACCTAAGTCTGAGAACTCAGGTTCTAAGACTTCTAAGAGTGACAAGAAGACTAACACCAAGAAAGTTGATAAGCATGGTGTTAATGATAAAACTGTTTCTAAGTCAAATGGATCCAAACTTGTTTGGGTACCAAAGGAGAAGTAATACCTTTGTGTTTGCAGGGCAAAGAAAATGAAAAGAAGTTCATGTGGATTTTGTACAGTGGATGCTCAAATCACATGACTGGTGATATGGCCCTGCTATCAAAGTATGAGGAGAAGGATGACCCAATGGTTGCTTTTGGAGATGACAGTATGGGTAACACATTGGGATATGGCAAATTGGAAGTTGGTAATGTCATCATTGAAGATGTAGTACTAGTCAAGGGACTCAAGCATAATCTGCTAAGTGTTGGTTAGTTTACTGATAGAGGATTCAAAGTGAATTTTGACAAAGATGAATGTTTGATCACCCACAAGAAGACTGGTGATTTTGCTCTATCTAGAGTAAGAAAATGAAGCCTGTTTGTAGCCAATATGGATCAAGCCCCTGCAATTAATTCATATGGATTTGTTTGGGCCTGTCAATATTATGTCACTCTCAAGGAAGAAGTATGCCCTAGTGATGGTTGATGACTACACAAGGTATACATGGGTAGAATTTCTAGCATCAAAAGATGAGGCTCCACAAGTAATCATTGAGCACATAAAGAAAGTTGACAAGGAAGCAAAGGCCAACAATGCAAGTGTGATTGCATTGAGAAGTGATAATGGAACAGAGTTCAGAAATGCCTTACTTGAAGCATTTTGCAAAGAGAATGGCATTTCTCAACAATTCTCAGTTCCAAGCCCCTCCACAACAAAATGGAGTTGTTGAGAGAAAGAATAGAACTCTAATTGAGGTTGCTAGAACAATGTTGCTTAATGCAAAGATGCCTACATGTTTCTAGGCTGAGGCTGTGAGCACTGCATGCTATATCCAGAACAGAACCCTCATCAACAAAAACACTGGAAAGACACCTTACAATTTGATGACTGGAAAGAAGCCTACTCTAAAGTATGTTCATACTTTTGGAAGCAAATGCTTTGTGTTGAAAGACAATTCAGAATATGTTGGGAAGTTTGATGCAAAGGCATTTGAAGGAATTTTTCTTGGATATTCTATGGAGAGAATTGCATACAAAGTTTATGTCATCAGTCAAAAGAAAGTTATGGAAAGCACAGATGTGACATTTGATGACAACAAACTACCTGGATTAGAAGAAGCCAATGATGAGGATAGAGATCCATTAAAGTTTGAAAATCTAGATGATTCTGATGAAGAGATTGAAACTGAAGTTGAAACTGTAGTTAAACAAACTCAAGTGAATGATGATACAAGAGAAGAATTTGTGCCAATCAACAGTGAAGAGGCAAGCATCCAAGACACACCTGTGAATAGTGGCAACTTCACAGGGGGAGGAAATGAGAATGGTCATGACTTGGATGATGAAGCAACATCAAGGTTGAGAAATCAGACTGAGCATTCAAGGAAATGGGATAGATCACACACTGTAGAGCAAATTATTGGAGATCCAACTACACCATATATTGCATATTGCAACGACAGGAAAACATTGCCTTAAGGCCAATATTCGTTGCAGTAGAGTCTATGGCAACAAATTTGCAAAATTTGGGCGTTGCATCCGGTTGCCTTGCAATAGGTCAATTTAGCAACGTTTTTGATACCATACAGCAACATAATTAAATCATTGCAATAAATTTCAGTAGCAACATTTTAGACTCTATAGCAACAATTAAAAACTATTGTATTAGCATAAAAAGGTAGTTTATTGACACTTAAAGGCAACATTTTTCAAACCAATTACAATGATTTTTTATAGATTAATGCAACATATTTTGACCCTATTGTAACATTTTTTCAAAAAAAAAAATTAGCAAAATCATGCTGGAAATACAATAAACCATGCCATTTATAGCCAAAATTCAAGCATCATCAATATTTCATATTTCATAAACCAGGGCAACTTAGTGCCAAATATCCAAATGTACCATTACAGTGCTACATGATGAACAAATAAAAAACAACACCATGTTACGACATGGTCGTACAAACCATTCAAAATGTGAAGTAAAAATGAAATGACTAAGGAGCATACAAATAGCTACGAAACAATCACGCGCAAATTTAAACATAAAGTACATGCAAACTACCAACTGTTAACACATAATTTAAACATAAAGTGACAGAAACAACTCATCCATCGTCATCTTCATCATCTCATCATTTTGGAATTCTTCCATCTGGACTCCATGAAAGTGCAGTAACTTGTTCATCAGCATGTCCTCGGAGAAAATCAGTAACTCCCGATCTTACAGCGCTGCATTGCCAAGATAAGAAGCAGACCATATGCAAATTCCAGCTCTAATGTGTACCAGCAACATTATGATTAGTAATGAAATTGATATATAAAGCCAAAAATAACTCATAGTTGTGAACAAAAAAAATTAATTGTGGTTGGCAAAAAAGAAAGAATTAATTGTGAAGTTAAAAATATGGCACCTTCCAGCAGTCTATACACCTTTAGCAATGTTGACAAGTTTCCTACTAATACCTGGACCATTTGTTCAGCCAATAGCAAATAATGCAATGGGTTAGAGTCAAAGCGATCTTAAACTAGAATAAGATCTGCCAATATTTTGGAACATGTGATGCTTATTACTTTGGTTACTTCTTTTCTTTATTCATAATAATTTAACTCTGTAAACAGTTTACCCTGGCTGGTTATAGAATCTCAAGAGAAAAATAGATAAATAGAAAGATCTGTGGTATTCAATTTCACTCACCTGATCAATCTCATAGTCTTCCAGTTCCCCAAAATCTTGAGAGTACAAACGGTTCCACACAACACTGTCATATCCTCGCGTTGCAATAAAAGGGAGTTGCTGATGGTCATCACTCTCACTAAGACCTCTCATCCAAGTCGAAACCTCCTTATTCAACCTCTCTATATCATATGCAGCTGCAATATTACCACATGCATCAAAAGCCATTTTCATATATTACAAAAATTTAGTAGAATAACCAAAAAAATAATCTACCGTGTTGCAATATTACCATAGGCTGAAACTATCAAGCATTCTAATTATATTACTCCTACTGATGCAATATAATGTAGCAACAAAGTCTTCTATGTCGCACTTTCCAACTACAACACAGGTTCCCCATATAACAGTTTGGGAAAGGCAAAGAGATTTCTACGATGATGTAGTGTGTGGAAACAGCTCATTTTGACCACGAGGAGTTGGGGAATCTTACATAGTCATTAGTCATAGAGTAGGTACATATCAAGATCAGAAGACAAGATCCCTAAATAGGTATAGCCTAATAGCTCCTTTCCTCTAATATTTGATAGCTTTTTCACAATGCAGTAGTGCTTCTGGTGCTTTCAATAATCAAATTTGAATTTCATATATAGATTATAGACAAGTGTTGAACTAAAAAAGATCATCATTCTCAAGTAGGACCAAAATAATGGTTAAAGCTATTAAACTTGTCATTTTTATATTTTTAATGCTTTGGCTTAGTGCTTATAAGTTCAAAGGTGCATGCAGTTGCTTAAGACATACTAGTGAGTTCTTCAAAAAATGTCATTTCTTATTCTAAGACTGATTCAGTATGGGTCATCTTAGTTGTTTTGTGAATAATTCTCTTGAAAAAGTGAGCTCCACTGTAAAGTGGAAAGTTACCTGCAAATCCTTTATTGATATGGGACAGAGCCCAATGAACACTCTCACCACTACCAAGTTTTTCATCAATATATTCCTGCAAAAAAAATCAGCTAATAAAGTAGTGAAGTGGGCTTTCACAATATTCAAAAAGTGACTACACAATTCGGAGGAAATAAGGTACTACTAACCAGCACGCCTAGATTCTGAAAAGGCCGTATGCTTGAACAAACTATATTTGCAACCTACAATATTCATGGTAATGCTGAGCAGATCATATTTATACATATAAAGAGAATGCACAAGGAAATGGACTACGAGTAGAGAATGCATATGACAATATAATAAATGCGAAAAATTAAACAGTGAAACAACCAAATAGAAGCATCACAATAATATTGTCTCAGAATTTCTAGCAATAAAGGGGACAATAGCAGATAGTTTCTTTTCTAAAATACATCATTAATAAAATCTATTTACGCTCCATTCTAAGCTCAAAGCACTATACACAATAGGCCTTGTATAACTAAATTTTAACAAAGTATTAACTCGTGACATTTGAGTGTTATTTGCAGACTTACATGCATAATATTATACAGTCAAATTTCTTTGCTATATCAGTTTTCAGTCCTGATGCCATCTCCTAAGAATATTGAATAAACCTTCACAGGTGTCATGCTAAAACTTGAAATATTTTGCTCAAGTAATCGTTTTGCTATATCAGTTTTCAGTCCTGATGCCATCTCCTAAGAAAGGGGCAAAAATTGCCTATCATTAACTAGAAAAACAACAATAAATGGACAGACCCAATGTAGATTACCTGCAGCTTATAACGGAAATTTGTCATAGAAATTTTAGACTCTTCAACATCTTTTTCAAGCTTTGTAACTGTGTCGTACTAAAAAACTGAACCATTTGGGATTGCGTATACCCATCTCTTCAATTAAAACTAAAGTGAAAAGCATTAAAGCAATTAGGTAACATGAAACTATACACACATAGAAGCTCTGCTAGGCCCTAGACACCATAACCCTGATAAAATAAAAGAATGTACCAAGTCATTTATATATCACTTTTATGTACTATATATTGCAACAAGTCAAAAGTTAAAGTTAAAGTTAATTACTCAGGATCAAGGTAGCCAGGAGTGCCAGCAACAACAGTTGATACATGAGTGCCGCCTTTCATCCAAGTACGCTCTAAATAACCCAAAATCAGCCAGCTTATTCAAAACCCAAAATAAATTTTAAAAACCCAAACAATCAAATGTAATCCCAAAACAATACTCTCAATACTTACATAGACTCAATACTCTCAAAGGCAAGTCCCAATTCCAAATTTCTTTACAAAAAAAGAAAAGTCAACATAAACCCCAACACTTTAAGAAAATTCACAAGATGAACCATATAAACAAAGATAAATCACCAATTACACAATTTGAACTAATATAAGAAACATAAAAACCCTAATTAAGAACATAAAAAAAGAACAATTAAAGAACAACGAAGAGGATGTGAGCATGTAACAAACTCAACTCAAAACTACAAAGAACAAGGATTTGAGCCTTAATCTTCTACATTCGAGCTTTAATCTTCTACTCCAAAAAACATGAATGCTCAATTTATAATCAATTTGAGGGAAGAGGATTTGGGATTGATGATTTACCTATGTTGAGCCTTAGTCTTCTTTAAAATTGAGTATTCGAGCTTGAATTCCTCTCTTCGAGCTTGAGTATTCGATCTTGAGTTTTGTCTGTGTGTGTCTGCGTTGTTGTGTTGTGTCTGTGTGTTAGATATTGATTCAAGTGATGATCAGGATCTGGGCGTTACTGATCAGATACTGATGCTGACATCATCAGTACAACGTCAGTATTTGGGTAGATCAGGATTACAAGAAGATTTACATTAGTCCAAAGATTATGGGAAGATTGATTTGTCGGTTCCTAAATTATAGGAATGCAGCTATCATTCAAGATATGTATTAAGAGTCGTATGTAATTGATTTGATATATCTTGTAATTGATAGAGCAGCTGTGTACACTATATAAACACAGTTTAGGTTTTACATGATAGTGATCGGATACACGAGTTATTCTGTAACCTAGCAGCTCTTAAGAACATAAGGTTTTCTTAAGAGAGTTTGTAACAGTTTTATATCAGAATTAATAAAGCTGTTATTGATTCATACTTGTGTTATTAAGTCGAAAATCTATACAATTGTATTCAACCCCCCTTCTACAATTGTTATTTACTGGGCAATAATTGGTATCAGAGCTAAACTGATTAATATTAATCAGAAACGATCTTAAGATGTCGACAAGCAAGTATGAAAGCATCAAAATTCCAATTCTCAAGAAAACTGAGTATCCAACATGGAAGGTGAAAATGCTGATGTATCTGGAAGCAACTGATCCAGACTATCTTGATAGGATCAATGATGGACCATTTCTTCCAACAAGATTAGTTGCAAGAACAGAGACTGTTGCTGAACACTATGTCATTAAGGCAAAGAGTGAGTGGACGACAGAGGAAAAGGCTCAAGTACTCAAAGATGCAAAGGTAAAAAATATTTTGCATAACAGTCTTGATAATGTCATGTCAAACAGGGTAATAGCATGCAAGACTACAAAGGAAATTTGGGATACTTTGGAAACTCAATGTCAAGGTACTGAATCTATCAAAAGAAACAGAAGGGCTCTGTTGATTCAGGAGTATGAGCAGTTCGATGCTAAGTCTGATGAAAGCCTTACTGATATGTATGATAGATTTTTGACATTACTGAACAATCTATCACTAGTTGGCAAAGAGTATGATCCAGAGGACTCAAACACCAAGTTTCTCAGAGCTCTAACTGAGGAGTGGGATACTCAAGCTTCAATCATAAGGCATCAATATGATTTGAAGATGTTGTCTCTTGATGAAGTTTATGGGATGCTTAGAACTTATGATCTTGAGGTTCAACAAAGAAAGAATAAGAAGAATGTCAAGACAAAATCTATTGCTTTGAATGTTGAATCAAAATCAAAGGGAAAAGCTGAGGAGGTTTCTAGCAGAAAGAGTAGAGTGGAAGAGTCAATTCCTGATGACTCATCATCAGATACTGATACTGAGTCTGATTCTGATACTGATAATGACTCTAATGATTCTGATATAATGGAAATGGTTGCTATGATAGTCAAGGGCTTCAAGAAGATGAAGTTCAGAAAGGCTAGGAAGAAAGGGAAATTTCAGAAGAGAACCTTCAATGCTGACAAAGACAGGTACAAGAAGAAAGAAGATAAAAGCAGCAAATTTGACAAGTCAAAAATCAGATGCTATAACTGTGATAGAATGGGTCACTTTGCAACTGAGTGCAAGAAGACCAAAACCAAAGCTCTCATTTCTTCAAGCAAGGATTGGATGGACTCATCATCTGACTCTGAAGAAGAGAAAGTGAATTATGCTTTGATGGCTAAAACTGATGAGACTTCTGCTGGTGAAAATAAGGTATCTGAAATTTTGTTTGATTTTGATACTAATAATGTCTCTGAGCTAAGATCTTTTTTAAAATCTTTGCATATTAGTTTTTGGAGTCAATCTCTTGAAAATACTAGAATAAAATCTGAAATGGCAGAGGTTGTTAAGAGAAATGATTATCTAGAAGCTGAGTTAATTTTCTTGCAGGAAGTTCAAGCAGAATGTGATAATGCTAAACACATGAAACTTGAAATAGAGTTTAAATGTAATGGACTTGAAATGCAACTTAAAGAGGCAAATGAAAAACTCAGAACCTGGACACATTCTGGAACAAAAACTCATGAGATTATTACTGATAAAAACTGGAAAGAGTGTCTAGGTTATAAGCCAGAGAATGAGAAAAAGGACAAAGAAAAGGTTGTTTCATCTAATCCAGGAAGAGTTATAGTTGATGACTCAACAAATCCAAAAACCTACAGATATGTCACAGACAGTACTAAAACCAAATTAAAACCTGTTAATTATGTGTATCCAGAAAATCCCAAATCTACTTCAGATAAGGGATCCACTTCTACACATCATTCTGAGAATAGAACTGTCAAAAACAAGAATGTAGGTCTTTTGTCTAAGAAATAATTAAGGGATAGAATCTGTGAAGTAACAGATAGGAAGAAAGCTCCAACTGTCAAAAGGAACAGGAATGGTAAAGTTGGAATAAACAAAGAGAATAATTATAAGTATATTCCAAATGCACCAAGGAAAGTATGCTTTAACTGTGGTAACTCTAATCATCTCGCTATTGATTGCAGGAGGAGTAAAAAGAAGGCTACTGTAGTTCCTAAGTCTGACATTAGGAATAAATCAGTATTTTATAAACCACAGAATCCTTGTTTCCATTGTGGCAGTGAATGACATTCTATTTATACATGTGAAGAATACCATAATTTATATTATAATTATTTTGAGCCTTTCCCTAAGTTCAATAAAAGTGCAAATTTTGGAAAAACAAAGAACTTGAACACTAAGCATGCATCTGTTAAGAAAACGACTAATTCTGATGGACTCAATCCTGATGAAGGTGTTTTTACAAGAAAACCTTCTGCTGCTAAAAATGTTAAGTTGCATGAAAAGAGAACCCAACAAGTGTGGGTTCTTAAAAATTCTAACTGAGTTCTTTGTGATTCTGATTGCAGGGTAAAAAGAAAAATGTGTTAGTCATGGATAGTGGATGCTCTGTGCACATGACTGGAGTCAAAACCTTGCTATCAGAATTTGAGGAGAAGGCTGACCCAACTGTGTCTTATGGAGATGGCAACATTGGACAAACTTTGGGATATGGCAGTATTGTAATTGGAAATGTCATCATTGAAAAAGTAGCTCTGGTGAAAGGACTCAAACACAATCTGTTAAGTGTTAGTCAAATCACAGACAGAGGTTATCGTGTCAATTTCAATGATACTCATTTTGAAGTTATCAGCAAATCTTCAGGGAAGGTTGCATTAACTGGTCAAAGACATGGTAACATTTATGAAGCCAACATTCACACCAATACTGATAATCCAGCTACATGCCTCATCAGCAAAGCTTCTGTAGATGAAAGTTGGAATTGGCATAAGAAGCTTTCTCATCTCAAATTCAACAATATAAATGAGTTGGTTAAGAAAGACTTGGTAAGAGGATTACCAAAGGCATTGTATACTCCTGATGGACTCTGTGATGCTTGTCAGAAGGCTAAACAGAGAAGGACATCATTCAAGAGTAAATCTGAATCCTCAATTGCTGAACCATATCACATGCTTCATCTTGACTTGTTTGGACCAGTGAATATTATGTCCATCAGTAAGAAAAGGTATACTCTAGTCATTGTTGATGAATATACTAGATTTACCTAGGTTTATTTTCTGCACAGAAAAGATGAAACTGCTGAAATACTGCTGGACCATGTGAGGCTCATTGAAACTGGCACAAAATACAAAGTCAAGATCCTGAGAAGTGATAATGGGACTGAATTCAAGAATTCAGCAATGGAAGAGTTCTGCAAATACAAAGGAATAGTTCAACAATTCTCTACTCCTGGCACACCTCAGCAAAATGGAGTAGTTGAAAGAAAGAACAGGACTCTTATTGAAGCTGGCAGAACTATGTTGGAGGAAGCTAAACTACCTACATATTTCTGGGCAGAAGCAGTCAACACAGCATGCTACACTCAGAACATCACCTTAATCAACAGACGTGGTGTGACTTCTTATCAGATGATTAAAGAAAAGAAGCCAAGTTTGAAGCATTTACATGTGTTTGGCTGCAAATGCTTTGTTCTAAGACCTCATCCTGAACAGCTAGGAAAATTTGAGACTAAAGCTGATGAGGCCATCTTTATTGGCTATCCAACAACAAGAGCCTTTAAAATCTACAATCTAAGAACAAAGACAGTCATGGAATCTATTAATGTATCTTTTGATGACAAAAAAATAACAAGGATAACAGAAGACTCTCATGATAGTTTGATCTTTGCAAATGAAGCTACCAAGAATTCTGGTGAAGTCATGTCAGATACTGATACTCTGTCAGATCCTGACGACCGATCAATTCCTGATCGAACACCAGATACTGATAATGACTCAAATAATGCAAATGTTGAGGGGGAGCAAGAGCAAGACATCACCAGTACTGATACAACTCAAACATCAAGTAGTGACTCATCAGAAACAGATTCAAGTGACAATCCTGACAGTATATCAGGAAGAGATAGCACTATCTCAGGGGGAGCTTCTAGCAATTCTAGTTCTTTTGAAGATAACACCAATCCAGGGGAGCATCCAGTTCAAGAAATGACTTACCATCAGCAAGGAAATGGACTAAAAGTCATACTCCTGATTTAATTATTGGGAATCCTGAAGCAGGTGTTAAGACAAGAAGTGCAACTCAGAATGAATGTTTATATAATAACTTTCTGTCAAAGGAGGAGCCTAAGAAAATTGAAGATGCACTTAAGGATGCTAATTGGGTAACAGCTATGCAAGAAGAACTGAATGAGTTTGAAAGAAATGAAGTCTGGAAACTAGTACCAAGGCCAAAGGGTAGGTCTATTGTGGGTACAAAGTGGGTATTCAGAAATAAGACAGATTCAGATGGCACAATTGTGAGGAATAAAGCAAGGCTAGTAGCAAAGGGGTATTCTCAACGGGAAGGAATAGATTATGATGAGACTTTTCCTCCTGTTGCAAGACTAGAGGCCATCAGAATTTTTCTGGCATATGCAGCCCACAAGAAGTTCAAAGTATTCCAGATGGATGTGAAAAGTGCATTCCTCAATGGAGAATTGGAAGAGGAGGTATATGTTGAGCAACCTCCTGGCTTCATTGATCCCAAATATCCAGATCATGTCTATAGACTGGATAAAGCACTTTATGGACTAAAGCAAGCTCCAAGAGCCTGGTATGAAACTCTGGCTCAATTCTTACTGGAAAGTGGATTCAATAGAGGTACAATTGATAAAACCTTGTTTTATTTGAATCATGGTAAGGATTTATTTGATTTATTTGAATCATCAGTCACACAGCTTTGTATACTTTGTTTTAGGTTTGCAAGTTAAACAGACTGATGATGGGATTTTTATAAATCAGTCAAAGTATACAAAGAATTTGTTGAAAAGGTTTAACATGCAAGATAGCTCTACAGCTTCAACTCCTATAGCTACAGCTACAAAGCTTGATCCTGATCAAGGAACAGAGGTAGATGTAACCAACTACAGAGGGATGATTGGCTCACTCTTATATCTAACTGCTAGCAGACCAGATATCATGTATGCAACCTGTCTATGTGCAAGATTTCAAGCAAACCCTAAGGAACCACATCTCATTGCAGTGAAAAGGATTTTCAGATATCTTAAGGGCACTTCTTCTCTCGGCCTTTGGTATGCTAGAGATTCAGACTTTAGTTTATGTGGTTACTCAGATGCTGATTTTGCAGAATGCAAAATAGACAGGAAAATTACTTCAGGCAGTTGTCAATTTCTTGGTGGAAGACTAGTTTCTTGGTTTAATAAAAAGCAAAAGTCAATCTCTACATAAACTGCAGAAGCTGAGTACATTGCTGCTGGAAGCTGTTGTGCTCAGATCATGTGGATGAGAAATCAGCTAATGGACTATGGTTTGTCATTTTCTAAAATACCTATTTATTGTGATAACCAAAGTGCTATTGCCATGACAGGAAATCCAGTTCAACATTCTCTTACTAAGCACATCAGTATCAGGTATCACTTCATAAGAGAACAAGTACTGGAAGGGACAATTGAACTTCATTTTGTCTCTACTGATCAACAATTAGCTGATATATTCACCAAGCCACTACCTGAGACTACTTTTATAAAGTTGGTGAACAAACTTGGAATGGTAAACTATGGGAGTTCTTGAAAGAAAGAAGTCATCAGATACTGACGACTTGCAAATACTGATGGAAGGTCAACGTCAAATCCTGATGCGACGGTTCGATTATTAGTATTATGTTCAAAATCTAACCGTCTTCGTTTTATTTCAATTTCCTGATTCAAACTATGATTAATGTTATTGAACTCCTGATAATGTGATCACTTTAATTAGTTCTCATATTTATTTCTCAGATTATATCTCAGTTCATAACATGATAAATCAGGAAAACATTGAATAGAATAGAGAAACTGAATTTTTCATTGATAATAAGAAAGAGATTACATGCAAAATATCACATATTTTTGTTCTATATCTACTAATCTATTCAACATGAAAAGAAAAAGTGCAGTCCAAACCACTCCATTGTTAGCAGCCATCCCAGATCCCATCTTTGCCACTTTGTATGGATGGAAGTTGAAAGGGATAAGGTTATTTTTTGCTGACATATTCATTAACAATGGTTGGGAGTGTTGGATGAGGATGCTTTAGAGGAACGCCAATCCAATGTTGCTTGAAGAGCAGCATCGATATCGATTACTCATGTAGGTTTTTCCTTCTCAATCTCATCAAGACAAGCATCCATCTGAAGCCACAATGTCTCGAGCTGCCTTTCCTGGTCAAACGCTTCAAACTCTTCATGAGTATAGCTAAAGATGTCTCTTTTCTCTACGAGATGGAGATTCTTTTCTTTGATGGTAAGGTTCGACATTATTGTAAAATTTTACTGTAAAGGGTTTCTCTTATTTTTTTGTTCAGGAGAGAATGAAGGGTTAAAGAAATAATGGACAAAGCTGAAGATATTAAATAGAGATGAGCAAGTAATGAGGACTGGAAACGGTTCGAATTATGGTTTCTCAGTACCAAAATAATACGAGCGCGTGTGTTTCACTCAATCAATACATATAGTTACATATGGTAAGTCGTGACGCGTGCAACAATTACCACTCTCTCACGTAATTTGGTCCATTACTCAAGTATGCATGAATAGATTATTGACACCTGTTTTTGAGAAATCATTAGTATTGTCTAAATATCAATTTAGTTTTCTAATTGATTTATTATTCTCAAAACTATCAGTAAAACATCATCTCTCTATCTCTGCTCTCTCAAACCCTAATTTCAAAATTAGCACAACTCTCGTGTTTGAAATTTCAATGGAGAAATCATCTTTCATTAACAGCAAGGTCGTAATCAATGGAGTTACGTTTAACACAAATAACTTCACTGCAGTTCTAGATCATCGGGAATTGCCCAATGATTTCCACATTATACAGGACTTTTTGGCCTCAAGCCCAATAAATTATGCTCTAACCCAACCTGCCAAGATATCTTTTCAGTCTGTAATGCAGGTTTGGAACACAAGTGTCTTTGGGAAAGGACTTCCATCAGAAAAGCCTCAAATGAGCTTTGAGCATAATAATGTTACGTACTATGTGACTCCTGAGATTGTCGCTGAAGCTCTACACTTACCATCAATTATTGGTAAGCCGGTATTCAAAGTTCCTGATTCAAGACTCCTTGAGTATGTTGTAAGTTTGGGTTACAATGGAGCGCCAAAGAAGTTTGGAGAGCTCTACAGAATAAAGCTTAAGAAGGAATGGAATTTCTTCTTTGACACTATCAGCAGATGTTTCTTGAATAAAGTGTCAAATTTTGATGCTTTACCCACAGGTTCAACCAAAATTGGGTATTCTCTAATTCATGATCTCTCATTTGATTATGGGTCTTTTATACTAAAGGCATTAAGTGAAAGAAAAGCAGATAAATGTGGTTATGTTTGCTTTCTTAGATTTTTCCAATTAATATTCTCTCACTTATGTCCTGATGCTGTTTTTGATAATGATACAATTTTGCCAATATGTAAAATCTCAGAAAACAATATAAAGAGTCTAATCAATTCTGATAAAGCAAATAGGTTTGATGGAACTCCATACATTCCTGATGAAGTATGGTCTCTTTTAAGACAGGGAATGCCTATTCAATATGGCCCAGCAACTGGTGCTATGGGACAGGACCTTACACATCCTATTCCTGACACAAGCATACAACCTAAACACTCTTCTAAACAGTCAACCACCTCTGATGTCTCACAAAAGACATCAGTTGTAAAATCAAAGAAATTAGCTAGATCTGATGTGTCTGAGAGGCAATCAGGATCAAAGGATTTCTTCACTCCAACTCACTCTCAAATGAAGTTACAAGGGGGTGAACAAGGGGTCCTGGGTGCATCTGGTCTGAATAGAGAAACAGGAGTAAAGAGGAAAGTTAGTCAGAGAGCTGATTCTGATTCTGATTCTGATGATGACACAATGCCTATATCAGTTTTGATGAAGAAAAAGGAGATTGATGCTGTTGAAACTAGAGAAGTGGCTGTCTCTAAGAAGCCAAAGAAAAGAAGAAGATTAATCAACAAAGGCAAATTTGTTGTTCCTATAGAATTACAGAATCTTACTGATGCTATGGAGAGCAATCCTGATGTCTCTACTATTCAAGATGGATCATCAGTTCCTGCCACTACTGTCAATCCTGACATCTCTACTCCTGATAATTCACCTGTGAAGGCTGTTGAGATCTCTGATTCTCCAGCATCTGTATCTCCAAAGAGAAGAATTATTGAGATGTCTGTTGATCAAGTAAATGCTATTGCTGCTCAGTTTGGTTTAAAACCTTCACCGCTTGAAAAGAAAAATGCTGAAGCAAATGTCTTTCGTAGACAAAAGAAACAAAGGACTACTATGTCACCTCTGAGAGGATCAAGCCCACAAGAACCTGAACTTCAAAGGAGTTCAGCAGCTATTGCAGATCCAGTCACACAAGAACCACTTTCTCAAATGGAAGGTGAAGACAAGAATATTCCTGCCCCACAAGAACCATCTTCTCAAAGTGAAGATGCTGGCAAAGTCACATCAGCAGGGGAGTTTCCTGACAATGCTCAAGGGGCTTCTGAAATTGAATTTGAAGTAGCTAAAAGTCTGGCAGATAAAGCTGCTCATGATTTGCACATTGCTGAATGTGATGAAGTAATCACTGACACTGCATTTGAGGGAAGCACACAAGAACCTTTGACTCAAAGTGTTAAAGCAGCTTCAAAATCTTAGAGTACACAAGAACCATTGGTAGACAATACTAATGTAAGTCATACTACAATTGCAGTTGTCAATCCTGATGCCAATACTACTGATCCAAGTATTCCTCTTCTTGTTGAGCCTATTTCTTCAAGGCCAATGGATTTGATTCCTACTGTATCAGGTAACACTTCTCTCTCTACTTCTTTTATTACTGATAGTATGATTACAGATAGACCTGATATAAGGGATACCTATATTTGTATGACTTCAGACCACTTTTCTAAGCCACCTCTTATTTCTTCGCATTTGATGAGTCAGAACCTTTTTTGTGAGAATGAAAGTGAACATTTAGAGAAAAAGAAGAGTGATGAGAGGCAGTCTCCTGAACTGGCAAAAGGAGAGGTAGAACAGAGTGAGAAGTTGTTAACTTCTAGTGAGGTAGCAGTTACTATTGACAGTAACTTAGGTAACATTGTGAGAAGTGATGAGATCACTTTAAAAGAAACGAGAGATTTAGGAAATGTTACTATTCTGTCTGCAGGTCATCAGGATTCACCAGCTGCATCTACTGGTGAATTGAAATTGAAAGGTGTTATGCATCCTGATGAGAATGTTGATGATAAGATTCCGACTAATAAATCTGGTTCAAATTCAGATGATGATCCTGATGATGCTGATTATGTTGAAGCACTTTATGTTCAGGCTGCTGTAAGAGCGAGTCTACGTTCAGGAACTCAGGCTCAGGCTTCTTCAAGCAAGTATCCGGAATCTTGCAGTTAGGGGTGTGCACGGGTCGGTTCGGCTCGGTTTTTACCGAAAACCGTTACCAAACCGTACATGTCGGTTCGGTTCGGTTTTTACCTATTAACCGTAACCGAACCGCTCGGAACGGTTTTTTTCGGTTCGGTTAACCGTTTGTCGGTTTCGGTTTTTTTCGGTTTTTTATTTTTAATACTTAATATCATGCTAGTAAAAATTATAAGTTTCTAATTTTCTTAAACTCACTATTCCTACGAAGGTGGCGCATGTTTTAGCTTAAAGGTGGTCATTAGATCAATCAATTCATTTTTAAAATATAAAATTGTAAAATCAAATTTTTTGACATTTTTAAATCTTTTTAAGTACATAATTATTTTTTGATAGATTATTAATAATTAATGTAAAAAATAAGATGGGAAACTTTTGCAATTCAAGTTATACTAGCTTTTGTCTTACTTCTTATATAAAATTCTATATTTATATAAGTATATAATATAAAAATATAAATTATTAAAATAATATCTTTTCGGTTCGGTTTTTCGGTTCGGTTATTGGCATAAAACCGTAACCGTTACCAAACCGTTCCGTCGGTTCGGTTCGGTTACGGTTTTTTTCGGTTTTTGTCGGTTACGGTTTTTTTCGGTGCGGTTTTTCGGTTTTTCGGCTCGGTTTCGGTTTTTCGGTTTTATTTTGCTCACCCCTACTTGCAGTAACAAGGGTGAATACAACAATATTACTCCTGATCATATTCAAGCTCTAAAGAGGTATGAATGGGATACTGAATGGGATAAGCCTACTGCTTCTATCAACTTCACCAATGCTCTTTTTCATTCCACGCATATAGCTTCCAAGTTGTATAATTCTGATCTCAAGGATCATCTGAAGACTACTACTATCTTGACAAAGGGACTGAAAGATGAGATTGCTTCTGTAAAGAAGATTAATGATCAGTTTCATGCTCGTTTTCTTAAGGATCATTCTGAAGTTGCATCTGCTTCACAGCTTAAATGTTTAACTACTGACGTTAATGCAAGGATGAACTCTGTAGAAACTAAAGTTGATACCTTGTCTTCTAAGGTCAATAATATTGAAGAAACTCTCAAACTAATCTTATCTTTCTTTCTTGATGAGGATTCTGATGTCAAAAAGGGGGAGAAGATAGTCAAAACAAAATGCTCACCTAATCTAGTTGTACAAAAGGATGATGATATTTCTGGAAATGATGGTGGTGCTAAGTCACATAAAGTTGAAACCTCTGATGCTGCTTTAGTAACAAAGAGAAGTCAATCTAATACTCAAACTAGGCAGTCAACTCATGTTTCTAGATCTGGTAAGAAGATAGTGACAACAATGGTACAATCTCAGAGTCTGACAGAAGAACAGTTCGTGACACCTGGTCAAACTCTGTCAACCATTCCTGAGAATGATGTGTATGTGGAACAAGATGAAGATGCTGCTAATCTATTTCATGAACTTGACACTGGGGATGGTCGTGTTCTTAAATTGTTTCATAAAGACAAAAGAGTTCAACAGTATCATGCTGAGAAGGCGCTTATCTTAACCACTGGAGAGAATCCAAACATGACTACTGATGAGTTCTTAGAAGAACAGAACAGGATTCTCGGAGAGATTGCAAGACAAAATGAAGCTCCTGCTGCAAAAAGAGGAAGAGGCAGAGGAGGAAGATACAGAGGTAGAGGAAGAATACCTGCTCAAACAAGTACAAGGCAAACAAAATCTAGTGGAATCAAGTTAAAAGATGTTTCTGAGAATGAAAAGAAGAAAACTCCACTATCTCTTATACTGACTCCGAATAACAGATTCAATGCTCCTGAAGAAATTGAAGAGGAGATATTGCCTTTAAAAAGAAAGAGCAAGGTTGCTGTTCAATCTACTGTATCTAATAAGAAGTCAGTTTTTGGTTCAATTCCTGATGTTGTCTCTAATTCTGGAGAAGCTGAAATTTTAAAAGAACTTAAGATTATGATTCTTAAGGTTGTGGTTGAATTTCACAATATGGAAGTTATTGAAGATACACTGAAGTATGAGCAAGAAAATTTCAGAAGATTTGAAAGAGAAAGTGAAATCAGAGTTAAAGCAAGAGAAGTAGAAAGGATAGCAACCAGAGATTACTTGAAAAATGTTTATAAATCTAACAGGAAGTTATGGTATGATAAAAGTAAATCTGTTCCTGAACATCAGCAGTACTATCCAACAGATGAGAAGAAGAAGAAGAAGAGCAAGAAAAAGGAGAAGAGTGAGTGTGATTATAGGAAACCAATTGTTTTCAAGTCTGCAGGACTGATAACAGAATCTTCTTTGATTAATGAATCTTTATTGATTGTTAAATCAAAGTCTACTGCATTTGTTGCTGAAAATCCACCAAAGTGGGTAAGTATGCAATCTGGTTTGAAGGGATTGGAACCTGGAACAAAAGGAGGTATTGGATATAATAATGCACAGGTTGTTTTTATTGTACAAACTGATCAATATGCTCTAGTTGACAAGATTGGTGATGAGTTAACTGTTAATCATCTCTGGAAACTTAAAGCTGTTGCTATCATTGCTGATTGTCATGCTGGTGCTAAGAAGGTAGAAAAGATGTTGTACTTCATGAAAGACAGAAGTGTAAAGAAGATTGCTATTCATGAGTTGTTGTGCAAATCCGCAAAAGAGCTGAAATATGTTCTGTATCTGCTCAGATGTAAAAGCATCAATGTTAAAGAAAGAGAAGTATATTACAATTGGTCTGTCATGATTTACAGGACAATCAGACAGAGATTTATGGATGGAGGAACGAGGTATGATGGCAATTATATTCCTATGTATTTAAATTTAAGAGACATAGAGTTGAAATGAAGAAAGGTACTACTGTTAGAGAAGAGTATCTAGGCATGGAACAACTATCTCTTAATCCAGTTGGGAAGGAGATTGCTTATGTGTTGCTAGGAGATTTAAATCTTCCAAGAAGCTCAATTTAGAATCTCAGGGCAGCTATCTATCAGATTAATGAGGAAGATGAAGGACTCAAAAATCTGAAAAAGAAACTGATTCAAATTCTTGAAAGCAAGGAAGAAGAATTGATATCTGACTTCTTGAAGATGAATCTGTTTTATCAAAGAATGTCTGAAACTGATCCTGATGAATTTTAGAAGATATTTTGTTTTGAGTTTTTGACATCTTTGAATCAAGAAATTTGTGCTTTATTTCACAAAGAACAAATTGGGGGAGATTGTTAGATATTGATTCAAGTGATGATCAGGATCTGGGCGTTACTGATCAGATACTGATGCTGACATCATCAGTACAACGTCAGTATTTGGGTAGATCAGGATTACAAGCAGATTTACATTAGTCCAGAGATTATGGGAAGATTGATTTGTCGGTTCCTAAATTATAGGAATGCAGCTATCATTCAAGATATGTATTAAGAGTCGTATGTAATTGATTTGATATATCTTGTAATTGATAGAGCAGCTGTGTACACTATATAAACACAGTTTAGGTTTTACATGATAGTGATCGGATACACGAGTTATTCTGTAACCTAGCAGCTCTTAAGAACATAAGGTTTTCTAGAGAGAGTTTGTAACAGTTTTATATCAGAATTAATAAAGCTGTTATTGATTCATACTTGTGTTATTAAGTCGAAAATCTATACAATTGTATTCAACCCCCCTTCTACAATTGTTATTTACTGGGCAACACTGTGTGTGTTAGTGTGTTTTATTTCTTTTTTTTCTTTTTCTTTTGTTACTTTGGGTAAGCCCGGCAAAGCCGCTCAAAATTTTAGAACCAATTTCAAAAGCCCGCCAATTTTTTGGGCTCAAAAGTCATATATATTGCAACGATTAAGGAAAAATATTGCAATTCAATGAATGTTTTTAAGTCTCTTAAATTTTTTTAATGCAATTTCAATGCTTTTCAAAGTCATTGCAATTTATGTGATTTAGTTTCTCAATAGCAACGTTTTTTGACAAACTCTTAGAAATATGGTTGCAATAGGCAATGTAAGGTGTATTGAAATGCAGGAGTGAGGACTAGGAGAGCAACTCAAAATGAGTGTCTCTATGGTTACTTTCTATCTCAGATTGAGCCTAAGAAACTTGATGATGCACTGTTGGATCCAGATTGGATTATTGCTATGCAAGAGGAGCTGAATCAATTTGAAAGAAACCAAGTATGGGAACTCGTGCCTGCACCAAAGAACAGAACCATTGTTGGAAGGTTTTGAGGATCCACACTTCCCAGAATTTGTCTACAGATTGCTTAAGGCACTATATGGACTTAAGCAGGCTCCAAGGGCATAGTATGATACATTGTCACAATTTTTCCTTGAAAATCAATTCACTAGAGGCACATTGGACAAGACACTGTTCTACAAAAAGCATGGTGATGATATTATCCTAGTTCAGATATATGTGGATGATATCATATTTGGCTCTACTAATGAGAAACTGTGTGAAAAATTCTATAAGCTCATGCAGAGCAGATATGAGATGAGTATGATGGGAGAGTTAACATTCTTTCTTGGATTTCAAGTTAGTCAAAGGAAGGATGGTATTTTTATCAGTCAAACCAAGTACATCAAGGACTTATTGAAGAAGTTTGACTTAGAAGACTCCTCACCTGCAAAGACAACCATGGCCACTACCACCAAATTGGATGAAGATGCTAAAGGCAAGAAGGTAGATATCTCAGTCTACAGAGGCATGGTTGGTTCTCTACTCTATCTCACTGCAAGTAGGCCAGACATCATGTTTGCTACATGCTTGTGTGCAAGGTTTCAATCAAATCCGATAGAGTCACATTTGATTGCAATAAAGAGGATCTTTAGATATCTGAAGGGCACTCCAAACTTGGGTTTATGGTATCCTAAGGACACAGGGTTCAATCTGGTTGGTCATTCTGATGCTGATTATGCTGGATGCAGAGTGGATAGGAAAAGCACCTCAGGTAGCTTCCAGTTCCTTGGACAAAGGTTAGTCTCTTGGTACAGCAAGAAACAACAATCTGTGTCAACTTCCACAGCTGAGGCTGAATACATAGATGTTGGAAGTTGTTGTGCTTAAGTGCTTTGGATTAGAAATCAACTTAGAGGTTATGGACTTGTGTTGGAAAGAATTCCAATCATGTGTGACAACACAAGAGCAATCTCTATAGTTGCAAATCCTGTCAATCATTCTAGAACAAAGCACATTGACATCATATATCACTTTATTAGAGAGAATGCAATTAATGGAACCATTGAGTTGCACTATGATAAGTGGATTTTATATCCACTATTTACCTTCCGTTTGGACTTTAATCGTTGCAAGTTCTCAAGTTTCGTTGTCATTTAATATGTTTTTATGTAATTTGTGTAGGTTGTGTCATCGAAGACATTTTGGGCTAAAACAATATTATGGTGGTGTGAATTTAATCTTAAGATTGTGCAAGAAAATTAGAGCAAGGAAAATGGTAGAAGTTTTGAGGCATTTCCAGGGTCTAACAGGCGCCATAGCGCGTAGTGGGGCGCCATAGCGCACACAGGGTGGCACAAGGGTGTTGTCCAGGAGCTTCTAGGCGCAGTTGCGCGAGGATTGGGTGCAGTTGCGCGAGGATGGGAGCCGTTGCTCGAGGACTAGCGCCATAGCGCGCGCGCGGGGAAGGAATCCAGGAGTTGTGGAGCGCTGTTGCGCGTTGTTGAGGAGCTGTTGCGCTTGGTCTAGGCGCAGTGGCGCTAGTTGAGGCGCCATGGCGCTTGATGTGGTTTTGGGCAGATTTCTGTTGCCTTGTACCGGGTCAAGTTGGTTTTGGGCCTATTATTAGGGCATCTTTATATGTATTATTAGAAACCTAAAAACATTATCTATCGTTGTTTTTAGTTTTTCTTAGCTACTATCAACACTTTTCATCTAGATTTCAAAAACATTTGCAAGGAAATTCTCCAAGCTAGTGACAAGCAAGGATTATTCTTTGGAACCTTTGTACTCTTCTATTTTAGGGATTTATTTCTAAACCTTATTTCTTCTTCCATATTTACTTGTTTATTTTAGAATTATGTTTTCCATAGAACCCATGATGGCAATTAGGTCAATTATGGGCTAAATCGTTATCATGGGGTTTTAATGGATTTTTCTATGGATTCTAGTAATTGAGTGTTATTTATGCCTTGGTGTGTGATTGAATGTATTAATTGCCTAGTATGTTTATGCTTATTCGTTATAAGTGAGTCGCGAACACTTGTAATTGTTTGTTTAATCCTAGTGAATGCGAAAGTGGATCTAGGGTTTAGAACAATTCATGCTAGCATAGGTTTTTGCATGTAAAGAACATGTATTAATTTGTGGTGTAATTCTAACCGTCTTGCATCGACTATGTGGTTTAATGGGTGCTTGATTTTCAACCGGTATGTGTTCAATTGCTATAGACATATAGGAACTACACATATTTGGTGACTACTTGACTTTTATCAATTGTGGATGATCAGTAGGATGGTATATGCACAACGAAAGTTGGTGTGTATCAGTTTAGTGCATCTAATCAGTAATCAACTCTGTCACATGCTAGGCTAAAGGGCATAAGATTCTAGATGAAGTGGTTAATGAAATTGAAATCCCATGTTTGTTTCTTATAAATTAATCCTTAAGTTATTTTATCGTAATTGGCATAGTTGATATTTAATCGTTAGTTAAGCAAAACCAAAATTTGTGATTGTCTTGGCAGTGAGTGTAAATCATAAGCTGGTGCATAAGTGAACATAACGAACAATTTGAGTCTCTGTGGGAACGAATCCTATTTACCGTATATTACTTGTTGACCACGTTCTCTTGCGTGAATAAGTGCGAACAAGTTTTTGGCGCCGCTGCCGGGGACTCGGTTCATTGTTTGTTTAGTTTATGATCTTGTCATCAATTTGGATTAAATTCACTGACTCAGACGTTCTTTTTTTTTTTTCTCACTCATTTACTTTGGGGTTTCTCAGGTACTATCTTGAGCGTGTATGCTTACTCGATCTCAAGCTCGTAAAGAAAATCTGGAAGAAGAGAAGCACGAAGAGGAATCGGTGGAGGACAGTGAAGAAGAGTTGGAAGTTACTGGAGAAATGGCAGATAACAAGGCGCTGAAGGAATATTCTCAGCCCAAGATTGATGATATTCAGTCGAGTATTGTGCGGCCGACTATTGCTGCAAATAATTTTGAGATCAAGCCGGGCACGATCCAAATGGTCCAGAACTCAGTCCAGTTTGGGGGTTCATCTGTTGAGGATCCCAACATGCATATCAGGGACTTCATAGAGATCTGTGACACGTTTAAAACCAACGGAGTTTCTGATGACGCTATCAAGCTAAGGTTGTTTCCATTCTCCTTGAGAGACAAGGCAAAAAGCTGGTTGCATTCACTTCCAGCAGGTTCCATCACTACATGGGAAGATCTGGCACAAAAGTTCTTGACTAAATTCTTTCCTATGGCAAAGACTGCTGCCATGAGGAATGCTCTTACACAATTTAGTCAGCATTCTGGTGAATCACTGTGTGAAGCTTGGGAAAGGTACAAGGAGATGCTCCGGAAATGTCCTCATCATGGGATGCCAAATTGGATGGTCATCAATAGCTTCTACAATGGGTTAAGTCATTCTCGAGCAATGCTTGATGCAGCATCTGGAGGAGCTCTGTGGGCCAAAAGCTATGAAGAGGCCTATGACTTGATTGAAATGATGGCTGCAAACGAGTATCAGAATCCGACACAGCGCATTCCATAAGGTAAGGTTGCAGGTGTACTTGAAATGGATGCCACAACAGCTATAGCAGCCCAGCTACAGGCTCTAACCATGAAAGTGGACTCATTGGCTAAGGTGGGGGTTCAACAAGTCGCCATGGTCTGTGAATTGTGTGCGGGGGCTCATGACACTAATCAATGTGCAATTTCTAGTGAGTCGGCACAGTTTGTCAGCAATTATCAGAGGCCTTCACAACCTGCTCCCAATACATATCATCCCAACAATAGGAATCATCCTAACTTCAGTTGGAGCAACAATCAGAATGCTATGCAACAACCATCTCAGGGTCAGCAGTATAGTGCAAGGCAGTTCAACAATTCGGGTTATCAACAACCCTATGCCCAAAGGCCACCATACAATCCACCTGGATTTCATCAACAACAACCAGGAAGTCATGTGCAATCTAATGAGAAGTCAGAAATGGAAGAATTGCGAATGATGTACAAGAGTCAAGCAGCATCTCTGAAAACTCTTGAAAATCAAATGGGCCAACTGACCAATGCTCTTTTGAACAGACCTCAAGGGCAATTACCTAGTGACACGGAAGCAAATCCGGGTAAAAAGGAGGTCAAGGAACAGATTCATGCTGTTACGTTACGTTCTGGAAAGGTTACAGACGATCTGGGAGTCAAAAAGCAGTGTAACGAAGAACTTGAAAATGCTGTGAACAGTGATTTGGACGCGGGCGCGTCTGAGGGGTCTATCCGGTCTTCTAATTCAGCTCTCCCGTTCATTCAGAAGGCATCAGGTGAGGAAGAAAAGGAGAAGTCAAATGGGAAAACAGGTTCACAAATTACGGAAGCTAGCAAAGAAGTTTATCCACCTCCGCCATTCCCTAAAAGGCTTCAAAAACAGAAGTTTGATAAGCAATTCGCAAAGTTCTTGGAAGTGTTCAAAAAGTTGCACATAAATCTACCATTTGCTGAAGCACTTGAACAAATGCCAAGTTATGCCAAGTTCATGAAGGGCATACTTTCGAGGAAATTGAAACTCGAGGAGTTAGAGACCGTCGCTTTGACGGAGGAGTGCAGCGCTGTTTTGCAACAAAAGTTGCCACCTAAGCTGAAGGATCCGGGGAGTTTTACCATACCGTGCATCATTGGAAATTTGTCATTTGACAAGTGTTTGTGTGATTTGGGGGCAAGCATCAACCTCATGCCCTATTCGGTTTTCTTGCAACTTGGTCTTCCGGAGCCTAAGCCTACCAACATGTCACTCCAGTTAGCTGATCGCTCAGTTACCTACCCTCGAGGAATTGTAGAAGATGTTCTGGTAAAAGTGGACAAACTCATCTTTCCAGCAGATTTCGTCATACTTGATTTTGAAGAAGACAAGAAAATCCCTATCATTCTTGGGAGACCATTCTTGGCCACGGGGCAAACCTTGATTGACGTGCAAAAAGGGGAACTTACGATGAGGGTGCATGATCAAAATGTCACCTTCAATGTTTTCAAGGCTATGAAGTTTCCAAGTGAAGAAGAGCAGTGTTTGAAGATAGACTTGGTGGAGTCAGCAGTGCAATCAAAAATTGAGCATCTGCTCTTGAATGACACATTGGAAAAAGCACTGATTAGTGATTCTTTATTGGAAGAAGATGAGATAGATGAGCAACTGCTACTTCTTGATGCTACTCCATGGCAAAGGAAATTCGAGAGACCAGTGGAATCTTTAGGTCTATCTGAATTGAAGGGGTCACATCAGCGGTTGAAACCATCCATTGAAGAAGCTCCAACTCTAGAGCTCAAACCACTACCTGATCACTTAAGGTATGCTTCTCTTGGTGAGTCATCTACTTTACCTGTGATTATTGCTGCTAATTTGTCAGATTCTGAGGAAGACAAGCTCTTGAGAGTTCTTAGAGAATTCAAATCAGCTATTGGATGGACCATAGCAGACATCAAGGGGATAAGTCCAGCTTACTGTCAACATAAAATTCCATTAGAAGAAGGGAGTAAACCAACAGTGGAAAATCAGAGACGTCTAAATCCAATCATGAAAGAAGTTGTGAAGAAAGAAATTATCAAGTAGTTGGATGCAGGGATTATCTATCCCATTTCTGATAGTTCATGGGTAAGCCCAGTTCAATGTGTGCCGAAGAAAGGTGGCATGACGGTAATCACCAATGAGAAGAATGAACTTATCTCTACTCGCACGGTCACTGGTTGGAGAATCTGTATGGACTACCGGAAATTGAACAAGGCCACTAGGAAGGATCATTTTCCTTTGCCCTTTATCGATCAGATGCTGGACAGACTTGCAGGTCAGGAGTACTATTGCCTATTGGATGGATATTCTGGGTATAATCAAATCTGTATTGCCCCTGAAGATCAGGAGAAGACGACTTTCACATGTCCATTTGGTACATTTGCTTTTCGGCGAGTCTCTTTTGGTTTGTGTGGTGCACCTGCCACTTTTCAAAGGTGTATGATGGCTATCTTTTCAGACATGATTGGTAAGACCGTAGAAGTTTTCATGGATGACTTTTCTGTAATCGGTCTCTCTTTCGA
This sequence comes from Kitagawia praeruptora, assembly GCA_037693485.1. Taxonomy (NCBI): domain Eukaryota; kingdom Viridiplantae; phylum Streptophyta; class Magnoliopsida; order Apiales; family Apiaceae; genus Kitagawia; species Kitagawia praeruptora. Next base: position 134,042,358 of record CM075351.1, on the reverse strand, counting down.
TGAATGTTTGAAAAATCTGGGTGCGGTTCTGAAAAGATGTGTGGAGACTAATCTAGTGCTTAACTGGGAGAAATGCCACTTCATGGTTCAGGAGGGAACTATTCTTGGGCACAAGGTGTCACGGAGAGGTCTAGAGGTGGACAAGGCAAAAATAGAGACAATTGAAAATCTTCCACCACCTAATTCAGTGAGAGGGATTCGCAGTTTCCTTGGTCACGCAGGTTTCTACAGGCGTTTTATCAAAGACTTCTCAAAAATCTCCAAACCGTTGTGTAAGCTCTTGGAAAAGGATGTTCCTTTTAAATTTGATGAAGAATGTTTAACCGCTTTCAAGACGCTGAAAAAGAAATTGGTTTCAGCACCAGTAATCATTGCTCCCGATTGGAGTGAACCTTTCGCTATGATGTGTGATGCTAGCGATTATGCAGTGGGGGCTGTTCTTGGTCAAAAGAAAGACAAAGTGTTTCATGTGATCTATTATGCAAGCAAGACTCTTAATGATGCTCAATTGAACTACACTACTACTGAAAAGGAGCTATTGGCCATAGTCTATGGTTTTGAAAAATTTCGTTCTTACTTGCTCGGTACAAAGGTAATGGTGTACACGGATCACGCGGCTATTAGATATCTGCTCTCTAAAAAGGACTCCAAACCTCGTTTAATTCGTTGGGTACTTCTGTTACAAGAATTTGATGTGGAGATTAAGGACAGGAAGGGGACAGAGAATCAAGTAGCTGACCATCTTTCTCGTTTGGAGGACTTTGGTAAATCCTCTCGAGACGGTACCATCATTAATGAATTCTTCCCGGATGAGCAATTGTTTAGGGTGCAAGAAGAGGAGCCATGGTACGCAGACATTGTGAACTTTCTGGTTAGTCAAGTTATTCCATCCGAATTTTCTTATGCACAAAGGAAGAATTTTTTGCATGAAGTTAAATGGTATCGTTGGGACGAACCATATCTGTTTAAATAGGGAGCTGATCAGATTCTTAGAAGATGTGTGCCGTATAGTGAAACAGAGGCTATTCTGAGGGATTATCACGCCACGACATATGGGGGCCACTATGGAGGTGAAAAGACTGCTACTCGAATTCTTCAAGCGGGGTTCTATTGGCCTTCTCTTTTTAAGGATGCTCATCAGTACGTCTTAAGGTGTGATCGTTGTCAGCGTGTTGGTAACATATCGAGGAGGGATGAGATGCCCCTTAATGTAATGTTGGAAGTGGAAATTTTCGATGTTTGGGGAATTGACTTCATGGGACCCTTTATCTCTTCATGCAACAATCAATATATCTTGCTAGCAGTTGATTACGTCTCTAAATGGGTTGAGGTCAAAGCACTTCCGACAAATGATGCCCAAGTCGTGCTTAATTTCCTTCAGAAGAACATCTTCACCAGATTTGGTACTCCTCGAGTCATTATCAGTGATGAAGGCACTCATTTTTGCAATCGCAAGTTCACTAATCTTATGGCCAGATACAATATCAATCATCGGGTAGCTACAGCATATTATCCTCAGACCAATGGCCAAGCTGAAGTGTCTAATCAGGAAATCAAGCGTATTCTAGAAAAGGTGGTGAGTCCTTCCAGAAAGGATTGGTCTCTGAAACTCGATGAAGCCGCCTGGGCTTATCGAATGGCATATAAAACACCTTTGGGAATGTCACCGTATCAGCTTGTCTACGGGAAAGCTTGTCATTTGCCGGCGGAATTGGAGCACAAGGCTTATTGGGCTTTGAAGAAGCTAAATTTTGATCTTACAGCCGCGGGTGAGAAGAGAATGGTGCAACTCCATGAGATGGACGATTTTCGCTTGCAAGCATACGAGAACAATAAACTCTACAAAGAAAAAGTGAAGAGATGGCATGATCGTCGTTTAGTCAACAAGGTATTTGTTCCTGGACAACCCGTGTTATTATTTAATTCTCGCCTTCGTCTATTTCCAGGAAAGCTAAAATCGAGATGGTCAGGGCCCTTTGTTGTAAAAACTGTGTTTCCGCATGGAGCGGTTGAGATTTTTGAGAAATCACCTGATCAGTCATTCAAAGTCAATGGTCAGAGATTGAAACCGTACTTTGGTGAGGTATCGAATCATGGGGCTGAAACCGCGGTTCTTGCAATTACTGAGTAAATCATGGAAGTCACGTCAAGCTACTGACGTAAAAGAAGCGCTTCGTGGGAGGCAACCCACGCGTTTGGTGTATTCTTTGAAAAAAAAAAAAACAAAAAAAAAAATATAGCAGGGGTTTCCAAGCGCAACAGCGCACTCCCTAGCGCAACAGCGCTTGGCGTTCCAGGACATAGATCGCGCAACAGCGCTACTCTATAGCGCAATAGCGCCTGGCCGAGGCTCATTCCAGGAGATTGTGAGCGCAATGGCGCCTCCCTTAAGCGCAGCTGCGCGTTCCCTGCATATATAAAAAAGAAAAAAAAAATAGAAAACCTTTTGTAACTAATACCCAGCCGAACCCATACATACACCCACATCTCTTATACTCCTAAACCTAAAATTCTCTCTACCCAAAATCTATACCTCATCCCCTTTCTTCAATTCAATTCCTACATCTTCCAAACCCATCTCAAATCCGATTCCACTAATTATCTCTACATAATCACCTATACACACAAATCCCCTCTTTATTCCAAATCATTCAACTTCCATACAAGCTTCAAGATTTCTCTAATTCAAGTTTAGGGGAGTGCTTTCAAGGTTCTCATCTTCAATTCAAGTGATAATATTCTCTCTTAATTTAATTATTTAGTGAATTGAATTGTTGGAATTGGGATATTGTGTGTGGAGATATATTGTGGATTTTTGGGTGTTTGTTGACATTGTGTTGTTCAAAGAGTGGTATGGCTCCCAAAAGAGTACGTGTGCCGAGTAGTAGTAGTTCGGAGGAGGAGGTGGAGGCGAATTATGATGTGGATAAATTTGTTTCTAAGGCGGCTCAAGATGAGTTCGAAAATTTATTGACAAAGGCTGTTGTTCAGGAGAGGGGTTTTGAGCCTTCGAGTGAGGATGGTGAATTGAGAGATATGGTTAGGGAGTTAGGTTGGGTGATGTTTTGTGCTAAGCCGGTGGTAGTTCCCTTGAGCATTGTTAGGGAATTTTATGCCAATGCCAAGGATGACAAGAATGGAATCACTATGGTTAGGGGGCAGGCAGTTGCTTATAAGCCTGGGTATATCCGGCGAGTTTTGTCTCAATCACCGAAGCCTAGAAATGTTGAGGATTGGGGGCAGAAAACTAGGGATGATGTTGACCTAGATGCTATCATGGCGGGGATGTGTATCCCGGGTACGGTTTGGAAGTATAAGGCAGGTTCTACCACGCCGAGTACGTTTCCGGCAGCTGCTTTGACGAGGTATGCACGAGCTTGGTTCTTGTTTATTTGTGCTCGTGTAATGCCTACTACCCATGTTACTGAGGTTAATGTTGATCGTGCCATTATTTTGTGGGGTATTTTGAACGGGAAGTATATTGATCTCGGGGAACTAGTCTATCAGAATATCTTGAAGTTCTTGAAGGGTGGTACGACAGGCGGGATCCCACATGCAGTCATTATTGCAGAGTTGTGTGTTCATGTGGGTGTTCGTTGGCATAGTGATGAGACGCTGCTCAGGCCGAGGGGTTTTATTAAGCACGCGGCTATTAATAAGATGGCGGAGTGGTCGGGTGGTATTCCTCACCCGAGGGGTCTTGGTTATGTTGAGATTTTTGAGGGGGGTGGTGATCCACCACCGGTTGAGCAGGTACCTCCACAGCCACACCTAGACAGAGCGGGACCTTCTCAGGCACAGACAAGTCAGGGTACTGTGGTTTTCAGTGATGCTCAGTTCAGACGCATGTTGAGGCGTCAGGATACTACGAATGCCATGTTACACAGATTTGCTACAGACTTGACTCGGTCATTGGATGGAGTGTACCAGCAGCAGGGTTTTCAGGTGACATGGCCCATCTTCGGAGCGCACCACGTCTATCCACCACCAGACATGTAACGACCCGAAAAATTACGTGTAATTTATTATATTAAAATATATTTTTAGTTGATTTTAATGTGTGTTAGTTTATTTTTAATGCATTTAAACGCGTTATGATTTTTATTAAATAGGAAAATTATCCCATACGTGTTATGTGACTTCTGTGTATCATAGAATATTTTATTCTATTTTTTTTTTGTAATTTTTATATTTTTATAATACAGTTATTTTGCATTTTAATTTTCGGACCCAGCCCCTGTATTGAATTCGAGGTCCTATTTTTCATAAAATTATTTTTATATAATAATGGGATGTTCAAAGATGCATTATTTTGTAATTTTTGTAAAATTCATAATTTTTGGGAAATTTTGGCATATATATTATATTTGTTTAAAAATAAAATTTTTACATTTTTATCCCATAAAAATTATTTTTAAGGCTTAATAATTTTAATTAGGGGTTAAAAATATTTTTGGGGTATTAATTTTCAGATTAGTATAAATAGCTGATTTTATAATTAATTATTAAAATTAATCAGAAAAATCAGTTTTTATCTATAAATAAATAATATTTTCTCTCTCCTGTTCTTGAGGATCAAAGCTGAATTTGAAGGTGTTATAGACATCTGATTTTGGCGAATTTGTAGTCGAATCGAAGCTCTCAATATCCTCTTTCATAATCCATCAACGGATTTCAGTTTGGGTAAATCTTCGATTTTATATAAATTTTTGAAGAAATCTGGGTAATTAGGGTTCTTAATGAAATTTGGGGTTTTTTGATTCTTTTATTTTCCGGTTGAATTGATTGTTTTTATAGCTTCATATTGATTCCAGGAGTTCAATTCCATGTTCAATTTCATCGTTATATTGCTAGTTTGGTCAATTCGAATTCTAGGGTTCTTGAGTCAAATTAGGGCTTTTTGATTGAGTGATTTTCCGGTTGTTTTGATGATTCCAATAGCTTTATATGATCATTTGGAGTCGATTTATGTGGTCAATTGTATCATTATAAAGCCGGATTGTGATATTCAAGTTTATTAGTTTTAACCGAAACTTTGAATCAATTTTCCATCTTATTTGTTGATTGGTTGTAAGATTGGTTGACATGGGTAGTTTGTAAATGTTCTAAGCTTTGATTTAAGACCAAGAACGCAAGATTTGGTTCCCGATTTTGTCAAAAACGAATTTTGGCCGGATTTAGTTTGATTTTTTGGCCGAATTTAGCTTGTGATGATTATTGGTTCATGTTGTCGTGTTAATTGGATTGTGGAGTGAATTTGGTACATAAACCAGCAAAAACCCATGCGTTTTGGTGTGTTTTTGAGCTTTGAATTGTCTTACCGGAATGTTTATGGTTGCCGGAAAATTCCGGAATCCGGCGAACCTCCATTAATGGTGGTTGAGTGTTCTTCGTGTTCTTGGTGATGAATGTGTGAAGATGGTGATGAATAGTGCAGTTTGATTCAAATTTTTTTTCTAAACTTTTCAGAAAAATGTTTTTAGGTCAAATTTTTATAAATTTTTTCTAAAATTCAGATTTCTTTTATCTATTATTATTTTAACTCCTAAAAATTAAATTAAATTAGTTAATTATTTTTAAATAATAATTTAATTGATTTAATTAATTGATTAATTCATTTTAATTGATTAATTATATTAATTAATTATTATTTAAATATATAATTGACTTTATTGAATTTAAATCTTTTTATTATAAAAGATTTATTATGTTTATGAGTTGATTAATAAATAATTAATTTGAATAATCAATTAATTTAATTATTAATTGAATTATTCTTATTAATTGCGTATTAATTAAACCGTTTATCCGTTTTCAACGAGAAAAGTATTCCTGGAATTAGAAAAATGACCCGGTTCTTATAAAAATAGTTTTAAGTTACAATTCAACTTTTAAATTTGGATCGACTTTTTACCAAACCTTTTTATTGAGTCGGTTATATCCGATAATTAGGGTTTTGACTCGTTTTCTGTTTTAAAAATATTAGATAAAATCTTTTCATGATCTGATCAAACGTGCTATGTGATTATGTGAATTGCGTGTTATTATTCTTTGATTATCTATTAGTGATTTGTAAATATTCTATGAATAATTTGAGTGCTCTTTTATTTGTGAGCCGTATATGCTATGTGTTAATTGTTTATGAGACAGGTATATATGTATTTAATTCGAGGATTAATGATTATCTCTAGGGTTAATTATTGTCTTGAGGATTAATTGTTATCTTGAGGATCAATCGTGTCTTGAGGATTAATTGATTTTCATGTTCTTTATTGAGGAATAAGATAAATGTTTGAGGATTATTTATAGATTGATTTGGACTAAGTTGAATGCATAAATGTTTAATTCGAGGATTAATTGGTAAATATTGACTTAGGTTGGTCAACAGAGATAAGTAGATGTCTAATAAAGGCGATTGGAGATGGATGCAGTATTATTTGTGGATTGTAATGAAGAAGGTTGGAGATGAAAGTATTTTTTTTGTGGAATTGCTGGGTTACTTGCGAGGTGTTTTAACACCGGGAAAACGTCTATGTTCAAAGGGGACATTTCCAATTATTTTCTTCGGACAGAGATATTGAAGTAGACGCGCAGGCTCGATGTCAACGGATCAGACTCGTGGCAATCGCAAGAGCGTCAAATCAGCGAATGATAAACAGAGGATATGATGACGTGAGATAGAAGAAGATAGTTGTATTACTTCGGTGTTACGCAATAGCTAAGGACCAGAGGCAAGTATTTTCTTTTTCATCCTAAACACTGTTTATTTTATATTTCATTGATTCATATCATGACGAATAGCTATTATTCAGAGCTATTTGTGATTCTTAATATTTTTGTGCGAACTCAGTTGCTTGATATTGGTACCCTTGATGTGGGGAATTGTTGAAAATAAACTCTTCATGTCCTTATTATCGTAGTAAATAATAGGGATGTGAACTGTATGTGAAACTAAGCATTTCCTGTTGAATTCGGAAATTGCTCTATTGGATTGGAAAATGGTAAAGCGTAGGAGGCCATGGTTGCTGTCATGGTCCAGCAATATTTATTGGAAACTGATAAAGCGTAGGAGGCCATGGTTGATGTCATGGTCCAGCAATATGTTAAGCGTAGGAGGCCATGGTTGCTGTCATGGTCCAGCATTATTTAAGGAGGATATGGTAACCATTCCATCTTCCTATAGGCTAACATTACTTGCCTATTTTGGGTACCCCAGAAATCCGGACTATACACACACGGAAAAAAAAGAATACCGGTGGAGTATAGAGGGTCCCATTGCCTTAAAACCTGATCAGGGGGCAATGGTGTTTTGTGTTTCAGTTATATATATCCAATCCATATCGCCCGAATGGCTATTATATATTGTGAATTGGCAGATGATTCATTTTTATGACATGCCAAATGATTTCAGTTATGGTTTGAATTATATCACAGTTGTTGATTCAGTTTCTCTATAAACTGTTATACATTTCAGTTGATTTTATGCCCCACTTACCCTGGTTTTATATCAAAATTTTTATATGCTTGCTGAGCATTTCTTTCGCTCATACTTGCTGTTGTAAATTCTAACATTTCAGTAAGGTAGTTTGGCGAGACGTATCCGCACAACTCAGGAAGAGAAGAAGCGTGCTGCTATTTCGAAGATGACTTGGCTCAGGATGTCTGGATTTAGTGTAAGATCTATTTTATATAATTGAGTTCTAATATTTATTTATTATTATTATGTAATTGTCTAGTTAGCCTGGCGTACTTCTTATCGAAGTTACACCAGTGGTTTAAGATTTGATCAAAGAGAATGTTGTAAAGAATGAATGCTTTCTATTTAATGGAATTTGGATTCTTGTTTCTAGCCCTATAACCTTAAAAGATCTTGGTATGTTTGGGGTCACAGATGTTATATTTCCAGTGTTGGACAATCACAAGTGGATGATTATTATTAAACAGATATTTTATTTTGTGGATTTTTGCGTGACAACCAAATCTCCTGACCCCGGATTTGGGGGGTGTCACAGTTGGTATCAGAGCTGAGGTTATAGTAAACTAGAAACGAGAGTGTGTAGGAGTGTGTATAGCTAAGTAAGGAACGTCAGAGCTCATATAGAGTTCCTGTTGGACTATTGGATATAGTACCAATTAGTAAGTTAAGATTGGGGTACTCGTTTGAGATAGTTGTGGTGAACTGGATAGACCGCCTGGAGAATGGAGATGAATACTGTGGAATCTTCAGAGATCATTACGAGTCAATGACGACGTACGATATCGATATCCTTAAAACGTGGAAAGGAAGAAGCTTAAAATCGAATGACGAGCTATCGAAGGAACTGACGAAGAAGGCATAAGTAGAGACCTTGGCAATACCTTTTCTTTCTATGAATTATTTTGATATCACTCCTAAAGAGGTATTCGTTAAAAGATGTATCTCTTCTTCTAAACAGTGACATTTTGATACTTTGGTTCAATCTCCATTTTGAATCTCAATTGTTTCAGTGGTTACTATGAAACCTATTTTTTTAAATTTCTGAGACTTTCAACTTTTTGTTTTCTCCAATGTTTAATAACCTTATTTGCAATATAGTACCACTTGTTCGGTACTTTCTTCCTGGTTTTTCTTTTCGGAAAATAACACCTTTGGAATTCCTTTCATACTTCTCTACTCCAATTGAGATGAACAACCCTATTTATAGGGGACACCAGGTATATCTGTCTGTGTGATAGAAGTTGGATGGGACGCCATCACTGGTGTGTTGTGTATTACAAGAAGGCTGATCACCTTCAATTGTAAATGTCGGAGCTAAGACACACAACGTCGGGTTCATGTGATCATATTGATCTCTCAGTTATTCTCTTATTTCAAATCAGGTTGTTTAAAATTCATAAAATTCATAACCACAATTGTGGAACATTTGCTGTGATATGGAATCCGTTCTCTTCAAAATTTCATGATTCTTGATATCTCTATTGAATTTCAAGGGTATGCCAATCAGGTCAGGATAAGCGAAATTCGCAGATAGAAATTAGATTCGCAACGGAATCGCCAAGAGCAAGAACGAGTCCTAAAATGATAAGAATATCAGTGGCATATCAATGGAATCAGTTCTCTCTCTCTCTCTATCAAGGATATTATGTTAATGGAAAGTTGGTCGAGCCATATTTGAAACGAATAATGATGTGTTGTAAGACTCCAATGATAACTGTGTCAGATAGAGACCCTATAATTGAACTGAGATTTTGGAGAAGTTGTTTACGAAGGAGCATTATCCCCAGTTTTGTAAAGCAAGTATTGATGATGAAGGAGTTAAGGAACCTAACTAGTTGCCTTAGTTGATTCCGAGGACGGAATCCTTATAAGGGGGGAAGTCTGTAACGACCCGAAAAATTACGTGTAATTTATTATATTAAAATATATTTTTAGTTGATTTTAATGTGTGTTAGTTTATTTTTAATGCATTTAAACGCGTTATGATTTTTATTAAATAGGAAAATTATCCCATACGTGTTATGTGACTTCTGTGTATCATAGAATATTTTATTCTATTTTTTTTTGTAATTTTTATATTTTTATAATACAGTTATTTTGCATTTTAATTTTCGGACCCAGCCCCTGTATTGAATTCGAGGTCCTATTTTTCATAAAATTATTTTTATATAATAATGGGATGTTCAAAGATGCATTATTTTGTAATTTTTGTAAAATTCATAATTTTTGGGAAATTTTGGCATATATATTATATTTGTTTAAAAATAAAATTTTTACATTTTTATCCCATAAAAATTATTTTTAAGGCTTAATAATTTTAATTAGGGGTTAAAAATATTTTTGGGGTATTAATTTTCAGATTAGTATAAATAGCTGATTTTATAATTAATTATTAAAATTAATCAGAAAAATCAGTTTTTATCTATAAATAAATAATATTTTCTCTCTCCTGTTCTTGAGGATCAAAGCTGAATTTGAAGGTGTTATAGACATCTGATTTTGGCGAATTTGTAGTCGAATCGAAGCTCTCAATATCCTCTTTCATAATCCATCAACGGATTTCAGTTTGGGTAAATCTTCGATTTTATATAAATTTTTGAAGAAATCTGGGTAATTAGGGTTCTTAATGAAATTTGGGGTTTTTTGATTCTTTTATTTTCCGGTTGAATTGATTGTTTTTATAGCTTCATATTGATTCCAGGAGTTCAATTCCATGTTCAATTTCATCGTTATATTGCTAGTTTGGTCAATTCGAATTCTAGGGTTCTTGAGTCAAATTAGGGCTTTTTGATTGAGTGATTTTCCGGTTGTTTTGATGATTCCAATAGCTTTATATGATCATTTGGAGTCGATTTATGTGGTCAATTGTATCATTATAAAGCCGGATTGTGATATTCAAGTTTATTAGTTTTAACCGAAACTTTGAATCAATTTTCCATCTTATTTGTTGATTGGTTGTAAGATTGGTTGACATGGGTAGTTTGTAAATGTTCTAAGCTTTGATTTAAGACCAAGAACGCAAGATTTGGTTCCCGATTTTGTCAAAAACGAATTTTGGCCGGATTTAGTTTGATTTTTTGGCCGAATTTAGCTTGTGATGATTATTGGTTCATGTTGTCGTGTTAATTGGATTGTGGAGTGAATTTGGTACATAAACCAGCAAAAACCCATGCGTTTTGGTGTGTTTTTGAGCTTTGAATTGTCTTACCGGAATGTTTATGGTTGCCGGAAAATTCCGGAATCCGGCGAACCTCCATTAATGGTGGTTGAGTGTTCTTCGTGTTCTTGGTGATGAATGTGTGAAGATGGTGATGAATAGTGCAGTTTGATTCAAATTTTTTTTCTAAACTTTTCAGAAAAATGTTTTTAGGTCAAATTTTTATAAATTTTTTCTAAAATTCAGATTTCTTTTATCTATTATTATTTTAACTCCTAAAAATTAAATTAAATTAGTTAATTATTTTTAAATAATAATTTAATTGATTTAATTAATTGATTAATTCATTTTAATTGATTAATTATATTAATTAATTATTATTTAAATATATAATTGACTTTATTGAATTTAAATCTTTTTATTATAAAAGATTTATTATGTTTATGAGTTGATTAATAAATAATTAATTTGAATAATCAATTAATTTAATTATTAATTGAATTATTCTTATTAATTGCGTATTAATTAAACCGTTTATCCGTTTTCAACGAGAAAAGTATTCCTGGAATTAGAAAAATGACCCGGTTCTTATAAAAATAGTTTTAAGTTACAATTCAACTTTTAAATTTGGATCGACTTTTTACCAAACCTTTTTATTGAGTCGGTTATATCCGATAATTAGGGTTTTGACTCGTTTTCTGTTTTAAAAATATTAGATAAAATCTTTTCATGATCTGATCAAACGTGCTATGTGATTATGTGAATTGCGTGTTATTATTCTTTGATTATCTATTAGTGATTTGTAAATATTCTATGAATAATTTGAGTGCTCTTTTATTTGTGAGCCGTATATGCTATGTGTTAATTGTTTATGAGACAGGTATATATGTATTTAATTCGAGGATTAATGATTATCTCTAGGGTTAATTATTGTCTTGAGGATTAATTGTTATCTTGAGGATCAATCGTGTCTTGAGGATTAATTGATTTTCATGTTCTTTATTGAGGAATAAGATAAATGTTTGAGGATTATTTATAGATTGATTTGGACTAAGTTGAATGCATAAATGTTTAATTCGAGGATTAATTGGTAAATATTGACTTAGGTTGGTCAACAGAGATAAGTAGATGTCTAATAAAGGCGATTGGAGATGGATGCAGTATTATTTGTGGATTGTAATGAAGAAGGTTGGAGATGAAAGTATTTTTTTTGTGGAATTGCTGGGTTACTTGCGAGGTGTTTTAACACCGGGAAAACGTCTATGTTCAAAGGGGACATTTCCAATTATTTTCTTCGGACAGAGATATTGAAGTAGACGCGCAGGCTCGATGTCAACGGATCAGACTCGTGGCAATCGCAAGAGCGTCAAATCAGCGAATGATAAACAGAGGATATGATGACGTGAGATAGAAGAAGATAGTTGTATTACTTCGGTGTTACGCAATAGCTAAGGACCAGAGGCAAGTATTTTCTTTTTCATCCTAAACACTGTTTATTTTATATTTCATTGATTCATATCATGACGAATAGCTATTATTCAGAGCTATTTGTGATTCTTAATATTTTTGTGCGAACTCAGTTGCTTGATATTGGTACCCTTGATGTGGGGAATTGTTGAAAATAAACTCTTCATGTCCTTATTATCGTAGTAAATAATAGGGATGTGAACTGTATGTGAAACTAAGCATTTCCTGTTGAATTCGGAAATTGCTCTATTGGATTGGAAAATGGTAAAGCGTAGGAGGCCATGGTTGCTGTCATGGTCCAGCAATATTTATTGGAAACTGATAAAGCGTAGGAGGCCATGGTTGATGTCATGGTCCAGCAATATGTTAAGCGTAGGAGGCCATGGTTGCTGTCATGGTCCAGCATTATTTAAGGAGGATATGGTAACCATTCCATCTTCCTATAGGCTAACATTACTTGCCTATTTTGGGTACCCCAGAAATCCGGACTATACACACACGGAAAAAAAAGAATACCGGTGGAGTATAGAGGGTCCCATTGCCTTAAAACCTGATCAGGGGGCAATGGTGTTTTGTGTTTCAGTTATATATATCCAATCCATATCGCCCGAATGGCTATTATATATTGTGAATTGGCAGATGATTCATTTTTATGACATGCCAAATGATTTCAGTTATGGTTTGAATTATATCACAGTTGTTGATTCAGTTTCTCTATAAACTGTTATACATTTCAGTTGATTTTATGCCCCACTTACCCTGGTTTTATATCAAAATTTTTATATGCTTGCTGAGCATTTCTTTCGCTCATACTTGCTGTTGTAAATTCTAACATTTCAGTAAGGTAGTTTGGCGAGACGTATCCGCACAACTCAGGAAGAGAAGAAGCGTGCTGCTATTTCGAAGATGACTTGGCTCAGGATGTCTGGATTTAGTGTAAGATCTATTTTATATAATTGAGTTCTAATATTTATTTATTATTATTATGTAATTGTCTAGTTAGCCTGGCGTACTTCTTATCGAAGTTACACCAGTGGTTTAAGATTTGATCAAAGAGAATGTTGTAAAGAATGAATGCTTTCTATTTAATGGAATTTGGATTCTTGTTTCTAGCCCTATAACCTTAAAAGATCTTGGTATGTTTGGGGTCACAGATGTTATATTTCCAGTGTTGGACAATCACAAGTGGATGATTATTATTAAACAGATATTTTATTTTGTGGATTTTTGCGTGACAACCAAATCTCCTGACCCCGGATTTGGGGGGTGTCACAAGACACACCACCCGAGGAGGGTGACGATGCCGACGACTAGGGGAGTATCTCTTGTACCCTTTAATTTTACCTTCAATGAGGGTATTGAAATTTTTAAGTTTGGGGGTGATTTTAGGGTATCAAGAGTCATTGCATTGCATATAGTTGCATATTCATGCATATTCATGTTAGTATTTTTGCATTTAGTTTAGCCATGCCATTTAGATTGCATTTAGGATGCCATGTCATATAGCTTTAATTAGGATTTAATATCATGGTGTTCATGCATTTCATGCATTTCATATGATTCCACTTGAGTGTCTGTTTCTGGCTCGATAGGTCGACGTTAATTTGGGTGTGATGACAATGAATAGAGGGTTGATTTAAGTACTTATGAAATTGACTTGCATGTGTCGGGAACACAATCTTTTCACGGTCTCACTGTTTGCTCTTGGGCTAGATCGAGTCATACCTGGTTTGGTTGTTGAGATTTAATCACTTATTTATATCTAGAATTTTCGTTATTCCCTCGATGGCGTAGGAGCACTTAAGTATAAGTTTGGGGGAAAACAGGGATGTCATGCTAAGCGTCGTGTCGTAGTGTAATAATGGCTAGGCGTCAAATGGCTAGTAGCCAGCTCATATTTGATATGAGTAGTCTAGGGGGGTGAGACAGTGCACCCATGTGAAAAAAAAAAGGGCAAGAAAAAGGAGTCAAAAGAAAAAAAAAGAAAAAAAAGAGAAGAAATAGAAAAGAAAAAAAAAAGAGTTGTGAGAATAAAAAAAATGAGGGATTGTGAGAGTGTGTGTATGCTAATTGGCTAGGGTGAGCTCTTTAGTACTCGAGCAAGTAAGTTCGAGGGGATTTTATGCCTAGTGACCTAAGACTTTTCCGGTCTGGGATCCACTAACCTAACGCTCGCTACAAGGGTGCTATTGTATAAGCCTTTAGGGGTCTCACCTATTGCACAGTCAAAAGCATGTGTGTTGTGTTTTGTGATGTTTTAGGTAGTAAAGCATGAGTCCTTGTCTACCTTAAATGATGATGGCGGTGTCTTTGAGTCATGGAGTGTCTAAAGTCTATTCTGTTTATAAACATGTGATTGTCTTGGCGAAGAATTGGTCATGCCTTTGGTCTAGTTCGAGAGTATATCTAGTGAGAAATGCACACACCACGTTTCCGAGCATGTATTGTTAGTATACGGGGCCTTAGTCGAGCTCTGTTTGGAGTTGTTGCATTCGTTGAGACGTTTGCGTGTTGAGTTGGTTTCAGATCATTTGTGTGGGATCATTGCATTAGGACATTTTCGTATTATCATGGCATGTAGTTATTAGTTGCATTCATTCATCATTTTAAGCTGAGTTTGCATTGCTTGAGGACAAGCAACGGTTCAAGTTTGGGGGTTTGATAAGTGGATTTTATATCCACTATTTACCTTCCGTTTGGACTTTAATCGTTGCAAGTTCTCAAGTTTGTTGTCATTTAATATGTTTTTATGTAATTTGTGTAGGTTGTGTCGTCGAAGACATTTTGGGCTAAAACAATATTATGGTGGTGTGAATTTAATCTTAAGATTGTGCAAGAAAATCAGAGCAAGGAAAATGGTAGAAGTTTTGAGGCATTTCCAGGGTCTAACAGGCGCCATAGCGCGTAGTGGGGCGCCATAGCGCACACAGGGTGGCACAAGGGTGTTGTCCAGGAGCTTCTAGGCGCAGTTGCGCGAGGATTGGGCGCAGTTGCGCGAGGATGGGAGCCGTTGCTCGAGGACTAGCGCCATAGCGCGCGCGCGGGGAAGGAATCCAGGAGTTGTGGAGCGCTGTTGCGCGTTGTTGAGGAGCTGTTGCGCTTGGTCTAGGCGCAGTGGCGCTAGTTGAGGCGCCATGGCGCTTGATGTGGTTTTGGGCAGATTTCTGTTGCCTTGTACCGGGTCAAGTTGGTTTTGGGCCTATTATTAGGGCATCTTTATATGTATTATTAGAAACCTAAAAACATTATCTATCGTTGTTTTTAGTTTTTCTTAGCTACTATCAACACTTTTCATCTAGATTTCAAAAACATTTGCAAGGAAATTCTCCAAGCTAGTGACAAGCAAGGATTATTCTTTGGAACCTTTGTACTCTTCTATTTTAGGGATTTATTTCTAAACCTTATTTCTTCTTCCATATTTACTTGTTTATTTTAGAATTATGTTTTCCATAGAACCCATGATGGCAATTAGGTCAATTATGGGCTAAATCGTTATCATGGGGTTTTAATGGATTTTTCTATGGATTCTAGTAATTGAGTGTTATTTATGCCTTGGTGTGTGATTGAATGTATTAATTGCCTAGTATGTTTATGCTTATTCGTTATAAGTGAGTCGCGAACACTTGTAATTGTTTGTTTAATCCTAGTGAATGCGAAAGTGGATCTAGGGTTTAGAACAATTCATGCTAGCATAGGTTTTTGCATGTGAAGAACATGTATTAATTTGTGGTGTAATTCTAACCGTCTTGCATCGACTATGTGGTTTAATGGGTGCTTGATTTTCAACCGGTATGTGTTCAATTGCTATAGACATATAGGAACTACACATATTTGGTGACTACTTGACTTTTATCAATTGTGGATGATCAGTAGGATGGTATATGCACAACGAAAGTTGGTGTGTATCAGTTTAGTGCATCTAATCAGTAATCAACTCTGTCACATGCTAGGCTAAAGGGCATAAGATTCTAGATGAAGTGGTTAATGAAATTGAAATCCCATGTTTGTTTCTTATAAATTAATCCTTAAGTTATTTTCTCGTAATTGGCATAGTTGATATTTAATCGTTAGTTAAGCAAAACCAAAATTTGTGATTGTCTTGGCAGTGAGTGTAAATCATAAGCTGGTGCATAAGTGAACATAACGAACAATTTGAGTCTCTGTGGGAACGAATCCTATTTACCGTATATTACTTGTTGACCACGTTCTCTTGCGTGAATAAGTGCGAACACACTATGTCTCTATAGATAAACAACGAGCTGACATATATATTCACTAAGCCATTAGATGAAGCCACCTTTACTAGGTTGGTTAGTGAGAATGGACTGCTGAATTCTTCAGATTCTGGCTAAGTGAAAATATCACCTAGATTGTTGCAGCAGTAAACACTTACTTTATCTAAATTCTCAATATTTTTTAAGTAAGTGTTGGCTGGAATATGATTTATAAATATTTCAAATCTGTTGCATATGTTGAAAAATCATATTATGTCAACTTCAAATTTCTATGAAATTTTGAGAAAATAAATATTTAATTTGTTAGAATATTCTTCATTGAATATGTCCGGTAAATTTTAAAGAATAGTGAAAATTGAATTTTTCTGAGTGAAAAGAATATTTCGATAAGTCAGACTTCTCTAATGATTCACTGCTCGACATCTCTAACAATTCTCTTTTGAGCACTCTCAAGTTCTCGAATAGAGACTTTTAGAGATATCGAATAGAGGTGCTCTTGACTTCTCAAATATGGTAATTGAGTTCTCTAATGACTGAGTTCTCGAATACTGTATTTGAGTTCGCGAATCATTTGAAAAGACTGAATTCTCGTTGAATTTCAATCGATTTTGGATTTTTGTCTAAAATTTTAATTCACTCATAAAAATATAATTTATTTAATTTAGAATTATTTCTAAGTTAGATAACTGCCAGTTGTGAGTTACAACCTGCTTGAGTTATCGAATAACCCTTTCTCGACTTATCGAATAGTTGATTTCTACTTCTCGAATGCCTGACTTGTCGATACAAAATATATATTTAATCGACAATTTAAGTACTTCATACTTATACAATTCTACATCTATTTGATTCATTTCACTCGATTTCTCAAGCATCTAAAGTTCCAAAACCCCTGAAAACCCTAATCTCAAAAAGCTAAATTTCTTCTTCAACCTTCATTCTCTTATCTCTTTTCTCCATATTAATGGCAACTGTGAAATTCAACACCAACTTCATCGCTCTCTCAAGTGATGTCGAAGCTCCAAATGCAAACTTCAAATGCTTTGTTCGATGGATGTCTGAGTCATACATCAAGGATGCACTCTCAGCCAACCCAACTCTGTATCTAGACCTACTGGAACAGTTTTGGAGAACTGCTACTGTGGAAGTTGTGGCTCTAGAAAGCGCAATAACATCGTACATAGTCTACTACAAAATTCAGGACAAGGAAATCACTATCCCCACTGAAGACATGAACCAAGCACTGGTCTTACAACAGGAGGTGTATGACAATCAAGCCACAAATGGTGAATTGGAGGACTTCTTTGATTTCATTCACTACTCAGATGAAATCAAACTTGGACAATTGAATAGAAAGTTCTTGAAGAAGGAATGGAGTTATGTCTTTGCCACCATTCTTCAAGTCTTCACAGCAAGGAAGTCAAGCTTTGACAAAATCAGTGAACCTGCACGGCAAATAGGCTATGCCTTAGCTTATGGGAAAAAGATCAATGTTGGTCAACTTATTATGCAGGAGCTGTATGGGAGACTTGGTAAGAACTCAACTAAGAGAGATACTGACATTTTCTTCCCTCGCTTTATTTAGTCTGCACTTAATTTTAAAAATGATAAACTAATTGAATTACCTGGGATAGATAGAAATTGAATAGGCTATCCTAGATCCATGACCAAACTCATTTTCGGTAATCTGGAGACTAGGAATAATGTGGATGTAAGACTTAACATAACTCCCCATATGGAGGGTTTATTTAGGACTTACCCCCACAACATGCCAATATTTGATTCCAAATCTCAGTTAGCACAGCCCAAGCAAGTAGAGCAAAATGCTAACCCAGGGATTGCTAACCAACCACCTCAACCAAACTCTGTACCAAACACAGAGCCAACTACATCATCCTCTCAAAAGGGTGATGTTAGTAAAAAGAAGAGAAAACAGGTTGCTTCTGCACCTTTAACCATCTTATCTGAAGCAGCATTGGCTGTAGAACTAGGTATAGAAAGTGAGGAACCTGAGTCACCCTTACAGAGGCCAAAGAAGAAGAAATCTAAAACCACCTCTTCAGTCACACAAATGGCTAAAGTTGTAAAATCAGGGGCACACAGCTCACTAGATGTATCCTCTCAATAGGGTGCATCTATAGAATCAAGCATTCTCCCCAATGCATCTTCTTGTATTGAGTCAGCACATGGGAGTGATAAGGCTGACACTACACTGAGTGGAGAGCACATCACACTTGAAACTCCCTCTATCTCTCAGGGGGAGTTGCCAAAATCAAATATACAAGACACTCCTCTTCCAGAATCTAACACTGAAATTTCTTTGGAGCCTGCAACTCAAGCAATTGAGGAGCAAGGTATTGATCACCAAGAATTTTCTTCTCTTGGTGAGCCAATGGATTCAAGTGACCTAGTGCATGACACTTTGCTCACCACCCAGGAACCATATTTAGATGGTGTGGGAATGCAAGCTGGGGCATATCCTGATGACACCATCACAAACACAAAGGATTCACTAGTTTTCACTAGAGACTCTGTGCTTGTGTCAACTACTGTTGTAACTCATCCCACTCCTGTGGAGACAACAGTAGTAGAGTCAATCCATCTAATTGCAGAAGTTGCATCTGTAACTGAGGAGTCTAGCTTGCCTAGCTCTAGCTCTGACTTTATGTCACAATGGCTGAAGCCTGTGCAACATGACAGTGCTTCAGGATCAGGGTCTGTTCTACCATAATTGATGGTAGAAGCACTTCAAAGCTTAGTTGTGGATCAGATTCCTGAGTTTGTAAAAATTGCCCAACACCTTGTCACCTCAAACATGCCAAATCCACAGTATGAAGCCATCTTGCTCTGTCATAAAGAAGATGTGGAGAGTCAACAGAAGAAAATAGCAGATGAGGCTGAAAGAGATGGTAATGTGGATGCCCGGTTGCAAGGTTCTTATGACATTGCTCTCTCAGAAGGTCTTCAATTTCTTAGAGAAGAGTACATCACATCACTAGGGTCAAATGTTAAATCCCTAACCCCTAGTGATGTGTATGAAGCAATGAATGACACCTACAAGGGAATTCTCAAAGCTGCACACTATCTTGGCAAGGGCCTCAAGACAGAAGTTAATGAAGTATGTGCAGCCACAATTAAAGAGGTTCAGGAAGTAAAAATGGCTTTTGATGCCAAATTCCCTCAACTGGACATTGTTCTCAAGGATATTCAACTCTACAAGTCAGAATGCATTAAAATGGACAACTCCATGCTATTGGTTCAAAGTGCTGTCAAGAATCTTGCAACTCAAGTCCAGAACCTATCTTCTCATACAAATGATACCAATGCCATGACCAGAACTCTCTTTGCCAATCAATATGGGGATAAGCTGGTGATTGAGGACCCTGTGCATGATATGACAAACTTTGAAGTAGTGAGGCTCAAGGAACAGTCACTTTCCGGTTTTAAAGCTACCGAGTTATTCACCAAGGTGGATGCTCTGGAGAAAGAAGTGACCTCACTCAAGGCATCAAATGCTCATCTTACAGACACTGTTGCTCTTCTCAATGAAAAGTTGGACACTCAAGCTACTGCTAATGCTGATGTTCTTCTCAATCAATAACTGATGCTGTCTGCTATGATGAAGCACATGAGACTCCCTTTGCCTGATGAATCTGTCACTCCCACCTATCTCAACCCTAAGGCCCCTACCACAGTCTCTGTGCCTGACAACAAGCCTAAGGGGGAGAAGAGGACCTTAAGGAACTCAAAACCTAATGGGGAGAAAGGTATTATAATAACTGAGGGTGGTCATCAAAGAACTTCAAAATCTACAACTCATGTGCAAGGCAAAGGGAAATCTAAAGTTGATGAACCTCCATCTTCTCTACCTGTTGTTACCACCTGTGCACATCACTACTTCCAGTGGCCAAAATCAAACTATCACTACTACAGTGGTTGTAGAGAGTATGCCATCTGACAAACCTCCATTCTCCAAAACTGAAAGTGCCAAGCCTGTAGAAGTAAAGGTGGTTACTGAGGCCAAGCTACAAGAAATTTCAAACTCAAATGTCAATCATGATGATGCATTCTTGGAGTTTCTGAAAGTCTCAAGAGAATAGGCTAAGGACACACAAGAATATCTGAGGAGCTTGAAGGATCAGATTGACTACCTCACTGTTATGCCTAGAAGAAATGATGGTGTGTGGTTCAAGGAGATAATGATGGTGACAAAATCCAAGATATGACACCTAACCTATAAAACTCTACAAGTCCTAAAATATTCAGAGGTAGATGTGTTGATCAAACTGATTGAGAAGAGAAATGACAACAACAAAAGTCTATATGATGACTTAAGGAATGAATAACCTGCCAGATTGCTTGAAGTGTTTACAAATCCTAGAACCATCATCTACCAATCTGGAACAAGAATTGATGACATCAAGCAGTTGATTATTCCCAAGCATCTTATCCGTCATAATCATAGTCTCATCATTGTCATCATTGAAAGACTAACTAAAAAGCAAGGAATCAGAACTACTGAAGAGGTGGAAGCACTGAACATTCTCAAATCTTTCATTGCAACCGTCATTGTCCCAGAAATGGACAAAAACAGGAGGAATAAGGATGATGAAGATGAAGACAAAAGTAATGGAAGGAGAAGTCATCAGAAGAGTGATAAGGGTGATGAAGATAAGAAGAAAAAGAAAGATATATAGCAAGGACAAGAAATGTGATAATGACCAAGGCAAAGTCTATGAGAGGAAAAGTGGAAAAGAGCAAGCCTTAGGCATTACTAATAGTAATCTCACCACAACACAAGACTTTAAGTCTAGGGTGAATACAATTAGTAATGACCCACCAAAATCTACATATATGGCCTCTGCAACTGTTTTGCCACCTCAAGAAGAGAAGAAGATAAAAATCAAGAAACCATCTGTATGTTTCCAAAAGCAAACTGATAATGGTATACTACAGTGGTCTACAAGCAAAGGTCATAAGTTTCTGCCAAGCATTGGAGTGAAAAAGGTTAAATTCAAGCAAGCTGCAAGTAGGGTGAAGTTATCTAAATCAAAGGCACTGACAATCATTCCAGGGTTAAACCTACCATCTCTGGATGAAAGCTATGATGAAGACCAACTGCAGTTCCTATGGGCTCAAAAAATCTATCATGTTGCCATTGTTGATGATTGTCTTGAAATTAAATATACTGATGGAAGACAAAAGAAATTCAGGCAAGGGACATGTCAGCATTGGGGCAAGATATATGATATAGAAAGGATTATTGCATTGTTGGATTCTGAAGATAGAGTGGAAAGGGTATGGAAGCTGGAGTTAATTGACTTTGTCAAAATGAAGAGAGATCACCAGGCAGAACAAAAAAAGAAAAGTGAAGAGCTACTAAAGAGAAGAGAGGAGGAGTTTGCAGAAATGGAATCTAAGGCTAATGAATTGAGGGCTATGGGTCTGTGTAGAGTCAAATTTAATCCCTACATCATTGAATACAAGAAATATGGAAGAACTGTAAAGATTAGAATGGACTACATCAGTTCCTACTCTGAGAAACAGCTGAATGAAGTACTTAAGGATTTATCAGACTCCCCTCTAATTGAAGAACTCACTGCAATGGAAGACATTATTCTTGCAATGGAAGAAAATGCAAAGAAGAAGGCTAAAGAAGCTGAAGAAAAGAGGAAAAATGAGAATTTGCAAGCCAAAGCTCAAGGGATGAATCCAAAAGAATATGGCTAGTAATTCTTCATAACTTGTAAGGATGCCTGTTTGAATTTTTAATCAAATTACATACATGTACTTTTCAAGTCTTATCTTTATGTATGTTAGGCTTGTTATCAGACATGAAATTGTGACTAAGGGTCTTACTCACAATTTGGGGGAGATTGTTAGTCACAGAGGCATGCATGTATACATCTAATAACAAGCCTAATTGTTTGTAATGTTTTGCATTACTTACATGACCTCTTAACTGAGGGAACCTCTAGTTGTAGAGTTTTTATTTGTTTAGTACTTGTAATAGGCATCAATTCCTATCTGTGTAATTGTACTTAAAAGTCAGAGAATAATGCTTGAAAGAAGTTCCAAGGTTCATGCCTCAAGCTTGAAGAACAAGACTATCAAATAATCACAGTTGGGATTTGAAGAAATAAAGAATTTTCCTAAGTACCAATTCGAGAAGTATGTTTGTTATCTTCGAGAAGTCAGGGATTCGATATCTCAAAATACACTATTCGATATCTCTGAATGAACTGTTCGATATCTTAGAGATTCAATATGTCTACTACTCTGTTCGAGAACTCAAAAAGTCGAAAAGTCAAAGGCATCATTCGAGTTCTCTAGAAGTCAACAAGTCAAGGTTCATTCGATATCTCAAGGACTCAGAAAGCTATTCAACATCTCAGGGATTCGACAAGTCATGTGTTCTATTCGACAACTCAAGGATCCCTAGAGAAAAGAGCTATTCGAGAAGTAATTCGATATGTCAATTATACATTATTCGAAAACTCAGAGTTATCTAATCCTAGTTCTCGAATCAATCACTTAGCCACTTCTCGAATACATTCTTGGAGACAAAATACTGGAAATTGTACAAGTCAGAAACCTGCAACAAGCTAAAGCACTTTATGGACCACTCACGCAAGCGTACGTGGTCACAAGTAATATATGAATAAGTCAAGTTCGTTCCCACAGAGATCTGGTTTTTAATTCAGTACTGTACCTATGCAACAATGTATGGTTTTTATTCACTGCTAAGACAAATAACAAGATTTGGTTTTAATTAACTAAATTAACTAATATGTAAATTAACAAACTAAGAATTAACTAACTAACTAACGAGAATTGGAATTGAATTACTACTGCAAGAGAAACCATGGAATCCTAACTTCATTAAATACTTTGCTTAGATCTGACGCCTTTAATCACTATATGCAATGGTTATGATATCTGATCGGATAACACGAAACAAGTATACGCTACTTCTCAGTATACGAATACCAAACTAAACATACATCCACAAAAGAGATAGAAGATGAATAGACACCAATTATGCTTAGACCCTATATCTCTATAGAATTTGAAAACATAACGGTTGAAGAACAAGTTATCCACATAGATCACACAGGGCAGCATAATATCTCTATTTACGCCACAAATCATGATGTTAAAACATCAACCTATCCTATGCTAGCATGGCAAGTTCTAAATCTCAAGATCCACTCTCGCTTCACAAGAGATTAACAAATTAGATGTTCATGACGCATCTATCAAGTAAGCATAACCATACGAGGATATCAAATATACATCACACACAGATCTTTAAAGCATCAAAATACTAAAGCTCCATAAATAAATCCGTTAGAATCCCATGACAACGATTAGTTCATAATCGAACCTCTCGTCATCATGGGATCTGATGAAACCATGATAAAAACAAAGTATGAAAAGATACAAATAAATCTAAGTAATTGATATGTAATGGTTCTACTCCTAATGATAAGCATTCAAATTACAAGGGTTGGATGTGTTTATATAGGCTCTAGAAGTCTTGTCCACCAAGCAATTGCCTTTTTAGAGTTGGAATAGAAGATTGGCAATTTCCGTTCTTGAATGAGAATAGAATTGCAAATTCCCTGTGTAGATCTGATTCTGGAATGTTCTAGCCGCCCAGAGCAATTACAATACTTATTAGAAGTAGGAATTATAGCAATTTCCTTGTCAAAGTTGAATTTCTGTAGCTCGGCACATAATACGTTTCCTAAACTGATTCGGTTTTTAAGGAAAATTCGTAGCTGACTTTTCTTCAGTATTTCTGGGCCGTTCCAGTTGTATTTGGACCTCTGGACCACTTTAGAATGATAGAGAATCTCATTAGCTTCACGTGGACAGTAAGATCGCCCAAAACGGAGTTGTAGAACTCAAGATATGACCAAAATCGTAAAAAGGGCAAAACTGTAATTTTTCAGCAACTTCTGGGGCACCCTGCACGAGTTTGGAGCAGTCTGCCCGGCTCCAAACTGCATAAAAAGCTCAGTTCTGGCACAGTCTGCTCAAAATCTGGGGCAGACTGCCCGGCTGCAATCTGATGGATTTTTTCTGCATTTTTTTCTTCGTTTTTAAGCGTTTTCTTCCCGTTCCTTTTGCATGAGCTTCCGTCTTTAATATTTCTTGACTTGTATACTTCTTGATAGCTGATATTAAGACACCATTCTTCACTCCATATCATAAATCAACTCCAAAACAACGAAAACTTCACCCTTAATCGACATTTCTTCAACCCTGCACAATTAAGAAAAACACATCAAAATTACGACAAACTTGAGGCCAAAGCAATCAATTTAAGCCGATTTGGAATGCTCTAAATGGATATAAAATCCATTTATCACACCCCCAAACTTAAACCGATGCTTGTCCTCAAGCATAAACAATTACAAGCTATCTAACTAGCTAGTACCACTTCCGTAGGTGATCACGGTTGCATTTGGCATATGCAACAAGCCCTTTAAACCCTTAGGCAGCCCTAGTGGACGAGTAAGGTCTCGTGAGGGCCTATAGCGAATGTACCCACAAAATCCAATGCAATGCATGAATGCAACTAATATGAAAATGCAAATGACTACTACTAATATCCTACCATACCTTCAAATCCTCTCATGCCATATCAACTTAAGAATCAAAGTAAGTACGCAATGTCTTGGTGTCGAAAGTGCAAGCATTCACATAGTCTACTCAATGAACATGCTTAAGTTCTCACAAGTCCATGTCAAATGTAAGAATACTTTAGTAATCATGCTAAGCCTACAAGAGTACATCTTTGAGACAAAACTCGGGATCTCATACGCAAAAACAAGCAAACACTCACAATCCACTCACAAAAAAATATTCACTCAAGAACAAGGGTAAGTGTATCACTCAATTCCAATAAAATCATAAACATGCTTGACATTTGGTATCAATCTAACTCTTAACACAACATACATCAATGACGATAATCAAAAGGTCTTTATTTGGGTTGTAACGGCTAGGGACAAGGTATGTCAAATAAGCCAAATAGGTGAAGTGTCAAAAGCTAGTAGGAACTATAATACTCATACACAACCACCTATTTCCCTCCCCACAAAATTTTACTATTTTTCTTCCAACAAAAACACTCGAATAGTCGACTAAAGTAGGATCACAATAAACACAAATATGCTCTCATAATATATATATATATATATATATATTTTTCCTTTTTTTCCTTTTTCTTTTTTTTCTCTTTTTTTTCTCTTTTTTTTTCGAGAGTTAAATATAACACAAACAATAATATAAACAATAACAACGATCCCACAATTTTATTACACATGCCGACTATCAAGTAAACAAACCCAATTTTCAATATTTCCCTCAAAAGTAAGACCAACAATAAACCACTCTTTGCACACCTTATTACTCCCTTAAGCACTCTACTAGCCTTTGACAATGTGGGTTCAAATTAATGTAAGGCCAATACATAAAAAAAAGGTCTAGGCAAGTAATGTGGTATGTCACCGAAAAATAGGATTAAGCTCAACGGGTTAACTAATTGATCATGTAAATATAGTATGGTAATATGGGAAAATATGCGGTTATTCCTATTGCCTTTATCATTTTAATCGTCAAATAATGTCATGCGTTTCAAGAAAGACCTCAAACAACTGCTAGCAATGCAAACAATCCGTGGTCACTCAAGCAAACGAATAAATTGCAACAAATATGCAATATGGCTCAAAAACTCACTTGGTGGAAAAACATACTCAATCCCAAGCAAAAATCTCTCTAACGCACCTACTTGTATTCAAAGAATGCAAACTAAATCATCTTGCACATATTCATGTCCTTCTAATTACTCACAACATTCAATAAGTCTACTAGCTTCAACTTACTAGTGTATGTGTGTGCACAAGAACAAAGCATATCACTTCTCAATCAAAAACGTCAACAACATAAAATTCCTATGAAGCATGGGTGCAAATGCAAACTATTATGAACTCACATGATATATGAACATAAAAACAGAATGTCCTATATGAAACAAACGTCGATAGCACGAACATAAATGCATAATTTACTACTACTAATATGCAAAGCATGAAATCCTACATGAACACAATGACTAACAATCACATATATATACACTACTTATCCCTCAAACCATCACCCCCAAACTTAGAATATTCAATGTCCTCATTGAATGGAAGTAAATACAAGGGAAAGTAGAAAACATACCTTGGGTTGCCTCCCAAGAAGCGTTTCTTTAACGTCAATAGCTTGACGTTACTTTCAAGCCTCCATTAAGGATGATAATAATTTGCCTGGTCATCTCTTCGCGATACTTCATCGTCATCACGGTGACACACTTTCTGCCCCTTCTCCTCGCTTGGCCTATTCGTGTAACAACTCTGTCCTATTCCAATGCCTTCATCTGTTGACCCAAAATCTGTCAATTTGTAGAACAACACACATTCGCGGGCTTCGCTTGAATATAATGGAGGAGGGTAAATGTAAGTTGTTGAAGCCTTCGGTTCCTCAAAAAGAACTTCCTCCATTGGCTCTAATGCGCTACCTCCATCTTCACACTTTGAGACAAGTAGAAGACCTGCATCTGTCCCATGATCATCAACCTCTTGGAACGCACATACCAATTCTTGAAATTTGTGCAGCTCATCAGTGTCTGTCCCAAATAGTACCCTCTCCAAATCATCCACCATCCTAACATGATCAAATTCCTCACATGGCTTGTGAATGCTCACCTCACCTTGGAATTTGACTTCCTCAATTAAGCATACAGTACCTTGCTCCAAGTCACCGTTATTCTCTGGTGTTGCCTCTAGCATGAATTGTTGATTCTCTTGTTCCAAGGCACTCAAAACTTGAGCAACAAGTGTCCCCATAGATTTGATAGACTTCTCATGATTCTCTACAAGCATCCTAATCTCCTTCCTAATCTCCTTCAAATCATCAACCTCATCTGACTGAAAAGTAGGAATAGGTTGCTGATGTTGAAACTCTTCACTACCAAAGACATATGACATGTCTGGAACATCTTGCTGGTACTGTTGAGGATGGTATTGAAAATATGGTTGTTCCTCATAACTGACATATGGATCAACTCCTTCGTAGTAACAATACTGTGAGGGATCATGAACGCCCAAACACTGCTCACATTGCTGAGGCATGGATGTACTCGAATATGCCCACCATGGCAACTCCTGGCCTGCCATCTTCAAACACCCAAGTACCTGAACACACCAAACTAAACAAAATAGGTAAGAAAAACAAATCCGAGTCAGTGAACTCTAACGACCACTATTGACAAGCACATAAACCAAAAATAAAACACCAATGATCCCCGGCAGCGGCGCCAAAAACTTGTTTGCACTAAATCACGCAAGCATACGTGGTCACAAGTAATATATGAATAAGTCAAGTTCGTTCCCACAGAGATCTGGTTTTTAATTCAGTATTGTACCTATGCAACAATGTATGGTTTTTATTCACTGCTAAGACAAATAACAAGATTTGGTTGTAATTAACTAAATTAACTAATATGTAAATTAAAAAACTAAGAACTAACTAACTAACTAACGAGAATTGGAATTGAATTACTACTGCAAGAGAAACCATGGAATCCTAACTTCATTAAATACTTTGCTTAGATCTGACGCCTTTAATCACTATATGCAATGGTTATGATATCTGATCGGATAACACGAAACAAGTATACGCTACTTCTCAGTATACGAATACCAAACTAAACATACATCCACAAAAGAGATAGAAGATGAATAGACACCAAGTATGCTTAGACCCTATATCTCTATAGAATTTGAAAACATAACGGTTGAAGAACAAGTTATCCACATAGATCACACAGGGTAGCATAATATCTCTATTTACGCCACAAATCATGATGTTAAAACATCAACCTATCCTATGCTAGCATGGCAAGTTCTAAATCTCAAGACCCACTCTCGCTTCACAAGAGATTAACAAATTAGATGTTGATGACGCATCTATCAAGTAAGCATAACCATACGAGGATATCAAATATACATCACACACAGATCTTTAAAGCATCAAAATACTAAAGCTCCATAAATAAATCCGTTAGAATCCCATGACAACGATTAGTTCATAATCGAACCTCTCGTCATCATGGGATCTGATGAAACCATGATAAAAACAAAGTATGAAAAGATACAAATAAATCTAAGTAATTGATATGTAATGGTTCTACTCCTAATGATAAGCATTCAAATTACAAGGGTTGGATGTGTTTATATAGGCTCTAGAAGTCTTGTCCACCAAGCAATTGCCTTTTTAGAGTTGGAATAGAAGATTGGCAATTTCCGTTCTTGAATGAGAATAGAATTGCAAATTCCCTGTGTAGATCTGATTCTGGAATGTTCTAGCCGCCCAGAGCAATTATAATACTTATTAGAAGTAGGAATTATAGCAATTTCCTTGTTAAAGTTGAATTTCTGCAGCTCGGCACATAATACGTTTCCTAAACTGATTCGGTTTTTAAGGAAAATTCGTAGCTGACTTTTCTTCAGTATTTCTGGGCCGTTCCAGTTGTATTTGGACCTCTGGACCACTTTAGAATGATAGAGAATCTCGTTAGCTTCGCGTGGACAGTAAGATCGCCCAAAACGGAGTTGTAGAACTCAAGATATGACCAAAATCGTAAAAAGGGCAAAACTGTAATTTTTCAGCGACTTCTGGGGCACCCTGCACGAGTTTGGAGCAGTCTGCCCGGCTCCAAACTACATAAAAAGCTCAGTTCTGGCGCAGTCTGCTCAAAATCTGGGGCAGACTGCCCGGCTGCAATCTGATGGATTTTTTCTGCATTTTTTTCTTCGTTTTTAAGCCTTTTCTTCCCGTTCCTTTTGCATGAGCTTCCGTCTTTAATATTTCTTGACTTGTATACTTCTTGATAGCTGATATTAAGACACCATTCTTCATTCCATATCATAAATCAACTCCAAAACAATGGAAACTTCACCCTTAATCGACATTTCTTCAACCCTGCACAATTAAGAAAAACACATCAAAATTACGACAAACTTGAGGCCAAAGCAATCAATTTAAGCCGATTTGGAATGCTCTAAATGGATATAAAATCCATTTATCAACCACAATCTGTAACGTGCTCTAGAAAGCCTACAAAGAAGCTTGGAGAGATGTACAAGAGACAAAGAGCTAAAGAATTGGATTTGAACAGAGTTTTGCAAAGTCAAATCTGTAGCCGTTTGGACACTTACTCAAAAAGGATAGACATACAAGAAAGTAATTTATCCTGTAACCTTATTTGTAGTAAGTAGGTTGTATTCATGTTCTATAAGAATACAACCTCACTTCTTTAGTTGATTAAGTTTTTCATACACATTCAAGGGTACATCTCTCTGAGAAAAACGAAGCTGAGAATACTACCATTTGTATTCACAGGTTGGAGCAAATCTTTATCTAATAAAATATTAGATTAAAGTGATATTGTGTCTTGTGTTATTTATTATCCGTAAGTTTAGATCATCACACACACAACACATATCTTGCTACATTCACCAAACAGATTCAAGAACAAGAAAAGTTCAAGAATCCATTCACCCCCCCTCTATATTCTTTTCGTGTGTTCAATACTCAAAAATAAGCCCTAAAGACACATTTATTGTGGCATTAAATTAATCTAGATTGGTTCAAATAAAAGGTCCAAAATCCTATTTATTTATTAATTTCATAATTAAAAAAAGGGTTAATTACACAGCCCAATAAATGAGTCCAAAGAAGACCCAGCTTCAATGAGAAGTAGCCCGAAGACATCAAGACCTACTAGGAATCAGCCTTCCCCTAGGAAGCATCTAGAATTCCACTCTACGTAGGTGATTTGCCCACCAAGTCTCTAAACCCTACTCAAGGTCCAAGACATCCAATGCCTATATAAAGGGCCTGATCCGTCATTCCCAGAACAACGTTTTTGGACACAGCTCCTGATGTGTAAAATACTGCAAGCGCACAGTGTTTAGTTGTAGCAATCATAGATCGATCCTCAGAGACTATGAATTTTCAAAACCCTAACAATTAACTCAGGCAAATTAGACAATAAGATTTGAGATGAGATTTAATTAACCTAATTAGCAAATATTATCAAATAATATGGAAAACCTAGTAATCCGAATCCATTAATCAATCACAATTAATATCAACTCGCCCTAAAATCAACTCTCTTTTCTTCACAAATAACATATATCAATTAATGAGGCAATCATATACTATGAAACTTTTTATCTAACAATAACCTATCAAAGCTTCAAAGAGCAAGCATAGACTATGAAATATAAATCCGGTAACAATAATATATCAAAATCACTTTGTCAATTGAACAATTAAGCACCAAGAAAAATCATGAGAATCAACTAATAGGATCGAGAAGAAATCAAAAGCAACTAAATAAACTTCATCTTCATCCTAGGACAAGAGAATTAGTTAGACATAATATTGAAAAACGAATAAGAATTTAAAAGCATGAATTGAATAACAGAAAAGTGTTTGAATAAAGCAAATAAAAATTGTTTGTATCAAAGGACAATTAAATCTACTCCTACTCCTAAATTATGTATCAAGATTGTTGTCTAAATTTGTGTCTAAATTGGTGTCTCAAATACAAGAGAAAAGCCCCATATATATAGGGAAAAATAATGGCTTAGGTTCTCAATTACAAATCAGATCTCGAATATAATTTCTTCAATTTCTTTTTTTTTTGCTCCGATAAGTATTCGATTTTTCTCCAATTTCTTTGACTACAAGTATTTTCCACCTCCTTGCCTTTTTCACATTTTTCTGCTTGAAACCTGATTTTATTTATTTTCTTACAAAACAAAATAAAACAATTTATCAATTAATAAAATTACGAAAACGGACATAAAATAGGTATTAGAAAAATGATGAATTGTGGACCTATCAAATGCCCCCATACCTATCTTTTGCTCGTCCTCGAGAAAAATATAAATAAAAAACTATCTAAATAAATAATACCACCTCCGTAGGTGATCACTGTTGCATTTGGCATATGAAATAAGTCCTTTAAACCGCTAGGCAGCCCTAGTGGACGAGTGAGGTCTCGTGAGGGCCTATAGTGAATGTACCCACAAAATCCATCTAACTCATGTAAAAGCTTGCTCAATGCAACACCACATATACAAGTCATCTCATGCTACATCAACTTAAGAAATCAAAGTGAATTTGCAATGTCTTGGTGTGTAAGGTGCAAGTATTCACATAGTCTACTCAATGAAATATGCATAGGTCATCAAAAGTCCATGTCAAGTGTAAAAATAAGTTGGTAACCATCCTAAGCCCACAAGAGTACACCTTAGAGTCAAAACTTGGGATCTCATATGCAAAAACAAGTAATAACTCACATTTCACTCACAAATGATATTCACTCAAAAATAATGGTAAGTGTATCACTCCATTCTAACAAAATCATAAGACTGCTTGACACTTGGTATCAATCTAACTTTAACACAACATACATTAATGACGATAATCAAAAGGTCTTTTATTTGGGTTGTAACGGGGCTAGGGACAAGGTATGTCAAGTAAAGTCAAATAAGGTGAAGTGTCAAAAGCTAGTAGGAACCATTATAAATCATACACAACACCATACATCCTCCCCATACTTTGATTTATTAATCTTTGCCAACAAAATGCTTGACTAGTCGAATGAAGAAGGATCACACAAATCACAAAAATATAAGCATGCTCTCATATAACTATTTTTTCTTTTTTTTTTGTAGAGCTAAGATAGATAATATAAATATATGTGCAACCACAATCATTCTTCAAAAATTTCTTGAATGATTGACAAGTAAGCAACAAAACCTAATATTTCCCAAAAAGTAAACCCATATCACACACCTTATTACTCCCTCAACTTCCTACTAGCCTTTGACAATTGGGATCAAGTATAAGTAAGGCTACACAAGAAAAAGGTCTAGGCAAGTAATGTGGTGTGTCACCGAAAAAATTGGATAAAGTTCAAAGGGGTAACTAATTGTTTATATATAAAGGGTGTGGTAATTTGGATAATAATAGGTTATTCCTAAATGTCTTTATCATCTTATCATCAAATAATGTCATGCATTTTAAGAAAGGTCTCAAACAAGTGCTAGCAATGCAAACAATATACGAACAGTCAAGCAAACGAATATAAAATGCAAAAGATATATGCATATAGGCTCAAAATCTCACTTGGTGGCAAAACATAATCAATCCTAAGCAAAAATCTCTTTAATGCAACTACTTGTACTCAAAGCATGCAAACCAAATCATTTGCACATATTCATGTCCTTTTAATTACTTACAACATTCAGTAAGTCTACTAGTTTCAACTCGCTACTGTATATGTGTGCTCAAGAACTTAGCATATCACTTCTCAATCAAAAGCATCAGAAACACAAGAGTACTATAGCATGTAAGGGTGCATCAAACCAACTATTAACAAGTAATCATTTCAGAAGGCTAGAATTATTTTTGATTTTTTTTTAATTTTTCAATTTTTTTGGGTTTTTGCATTTTTCAATTTTTTTTGGATTTTTTTTAAATTATACTACTAAATTCCTCCCTCATACCTAAATCATGCATTGTCCTCAATGTATGCAAATGAAAGAAAAATGACAAAGTAAAAGGACGAGAATACTTGATAAGGGCAAGACGGAGATACACTATACCTATAACACTCACACACACAAAACACACATACACTCCCCCATACCTAAACTTGGTCATGGGAGACACATTACGAAATAGATATGCTAACCAATACCAGCTCGAGGGAAGACAATATTAGTAACACAATCAAGACACATTGGAAACTCACCCACAAAAACATCTCATTATCCACTACAGAAACTTGATTATGCACTAGAATAAAACTCATACTCCTAACATCATTCATAGACCAATTAGACGCTTCTTCATGTTGTTTAAGCAGATTGATTACTTGAAATCCTTAGTTATGAACTAAGTCACTAGAAATAACATGATGGGTTTCATTATCAACTACCAAAGATTGATTAGAAGTGGAAAAAGACGGATTAGGAACGAATGTGGGTGGCTCACCAATAGAAGTCTTAACAACGGACTTAAGATCAAAAGAACTATCCTCAAGTTGGGTTTCATGCTAAGAACAAATGGTATTCAATTCATCTAACATCTCACCACAAGAAAAATTCCTATAAAGCTCATGAAGTTCTCGATTGCTCTCATACCCTAACATAACATCTTCTTCAAGAAAAGACTCAATTGCACTATCCTCAAGATTTGACCATTAAACAACCTCATCTATCAAATTAACTCCTATATGTGGAATAAAAATGATTACTAATGGAACTTCTACTTTTTTTACTCAACTTTAGTGGATGAAGAGAACTCAAGTTGTTTTACTACTTCAGGAGATGAAAGGTACGTTGGAATCTAAGCACTTTGCATACAAAGAAGTAATCAAATAAGCAATTAGTAGACATAAGCTAAAAGTAAACATCTAAAAAAATGGAAAATTAAAAAGAAAAATCTATATTATCCTAAAAAAAAATCTAGACCTTACTCCTAACAATAAGATACTACTAAAAGTCACAACTCAAAAAGCATTCATCTTGACTGGCCAGGCAGGTGCAAGCATTGCCAAGAGGCTAAACACCTTTCTAGACACCAATCCAAATCAGCTAGGTAAGCGTCACGCTTGCCTAGACACCAAACGAAAAAATACTTAGTGATTTGTTCCTCCTCGATTCTCTTCCTAATTGAGCGCGAAATCCTAGGGGCCAAAGTCTACTTAATTTTATTAAGGAAAGGGTATGCAAGATGAATGAATTAGTGATTTGTGGGCCAAGGAAAGGGTGATGAAATCCCTCACGTGATCTTGTAATTGGGTGGCACCCTTAAGATTGATTTGAATGATGTAACACACAAAGAACAAGAAAATAAACACTTATGGATACACTACACTACATTTTTTATTCTAAATTGTACGTACCTCTTTCCTCCAGCAATCACCACAGTTATATAGGATGGAAAACAGTAAATACAATAAAGAAATCTAGATGATGTGATCCTATGTGAGAGAATGAATGATGCAGCAAATTGGTTTATAACAAACAATTAACTAACTAATATTTTTGGTTTTTTTGAATATTTAATTTTTTTGGGTTTTTTAATAATGAGAAAGAAAGAAAAATAGAGAGAGGTGATACGGAATACCGAAAAGCTCTTCCAAAAATTTTATAAGAGACGACGAGGCCTTCCAACGATCTTCTTGTCCAAGCTTTTCTTCGCTTCACAATTTCTCTATAAAAAACAAACAAAAGAAAACAAGAAACTAATTCGAAGAATTAATATCAAGGAGTGAAAATTACTAATAGTCCCCGGCAGCGGCGCCAAAAACTTGATGTGTATAATAACTGCAAGCGCATAGTGTTTAGTTGTAGCAATCACAGATCGATCCTCAGAGAGTATGAATTTTCAAAACCCTAACAATTAACTCAGGCGAATTAGACAATAAGATTTGAGATGAGATTTAATTAACCTAATTAGCAAATATTATCAAATAATATGGAAAACCTAGGAATCCGAATCCATTAATCAATCACAATTAATATCAACTCGCCCTAAAATCAACTCTATTTTCTTCACAAATAACATATATCAATTAACGAGACAAGCATATACTATGAAACTTATTATCTAACAATAAAATATCAAAACTTCAAAGAGAAAGCATAGGCTATGAAAAATAAATTAGGTAACAATAATATATCAAAATCACTTTGTCAACTGAACAATTAAGCACTAAGAAAAATCATGAGAATCAACTAATAAGATCGAGAAGAAATCAAGAGCAATTAAATAAACTTCATCTTCATCCTAGGACAAGAGAATTAGCTAGAAATAATATTGAAAAACGAACATGAATTTAAAAGCATGAATTGAATAACAGAAAAGTGTTTGAATAAAGCAAATAAAAATTGTTTGTATCAAAGGACAATTAAATCTACTCCTAAATTATGTATCTAGATTGTTGTCTAAATTGGTGTCTCAAATACAAGAGAAAAGCTCCATATATATATAGGGAAAAATAATGGCTTAGGTTCTCAATTACAAATCAGATCTCGAATATAATTGTTAGGAATAATTCATAAGTTGTGATGTTAAGAATAGAATTTACACATTATACTTCTTGTAATCCTGATCTTATAAAGGATTTAGCACTGTATTTAGGTTTTATGTGTAAGACAGTTATCTGTATAGTTTAGTCAGGAATGAACAGTGTATCGGAGACTACATGTCAGGAACAGAGCAAATCCTGATGATGGTCCAATACTGATGAGTGATCAGATACTGATGCAGTGTACAGATCCTGATATCAGTCGTGTTACTGATGATGTCATTATGGATGCTACAGAAACTGGCAAGTGCTATAAAACAGGATCATTGTTTGAAGAACAAGCAAGAAGATATTATGAAGGGAAGAGTTTTCTATTGAAGGAAACTATCAACTAGAAGGCAGAACATTGTCATGTATAGATTATATCTTTCTGTTATTAGTTGATAGGTAGCATTATAAATACTCTCTCAATATCATTGTAAAGAGCGTGTGAGGCGTGAGTCGAACTAATGAATGTGCGTAGCTCTGTATAAGGTTTGTATTCGAGAGTACGAAACAAACAGAGAGATATTGTATTGTCAGCAGCTGCTAAAGGTATTGTACACCTTTGGTAGAGTTTGTATTTGATCTTATTAATACAAACAAGAGTTTGATTCATTCGTTTATTCTTGTTCTTATAATCAAGCAAAAATCAGACACGATTATATAACTTGTATTCAACCCCCCTTCTACAAGTTATTCGAGTTAACAATTGGTATCAGAGCAGGTTGATTTCGAGTAATCATAAAGATCTGCAATCATGTCTGGTTACAAGGATGGGAATACTAAAATCCCTATGCTCAAGAGAAACGAATATACTCTATGGGAAGTAAAGATGTTGCATCATCTGGAAGCAACAGATCCTGATTATCTTGACAGAATCAGAGATGGACCTTTTGTTCCAACAAAGGTCGTTGGACAAGCAACAGTTGATGGTGTGGTTGTTCCAGAACATACAGCAGAGAAGCCAAAATCTGAATGGTCAGATAAGGACAAGGAGAATGTTCTCAAAGATGCTAAAGTGAGAAACATATTATTCAACAGTCTTGATTCTGTTCTCACTAACTATGTTCTCTCTTGTAAAACTGCTAAGGATATATGGGACAATCTTAAGGTTCACTGTGAAGGAACTAAGCCTGTCAGGAAGAATATGAGGATATTACTTATACAACAGTATGAGTACTTTGAATCCAAGTCTGGTGAGTCACTTACTGATACCTTTGATAGGTTTACAAAACTCATCAATGAGATGGCCATGCATGGTAAATATTATGACTTGGAGGATATGAATACAAAGTTCATGAAAGCTTTGCCTGATTTCTACAATGAGAAGATATCTGCGATTGAGGAAGCTAATGATCTGGATGAGATTTCATTAGAGGCAGTATATGGAAAATTGAGAGCTTATGAACTTGACAAGCAGCAGAAAAAGAGCAGGAGTGAAGGAAAGATGAAGACTATTGCACTTACTGCTCAATCTGAAGTAAAGAAGCTTCCTGAAGAACAGCATGAAGAGATTGCTGTAAAGAATTCGAGGAAGAAGAAAAGCAAAGAAAGTTCTGAGTCAGAGACTACTGATATGGACTCTGACAACAATGATTCTGAATCTGAGATGCAAGAACTCTTTGCTATGTTTGCTAAAGCTTTCAAGAAAGGAAGATTCAACAGGAGAAGATTTAGCAAAGGACCTTTTCAAAAGAAGGAGGAGAAGAAGAGTGACAAGAGCAAAAGTACAATTGTCAAGCTTGATAAGGCCAAGATCAAGTGCTTTAACTGCAGCGAGCTTGGACACTTTGCTAGTGAGTGTAAGAAGCCTAGGAATTCAGGAAAGGGTAATGCACTTATGGTCACACAGAAAGATTGGGCTGATTCCAGTGACTCTGAAGATGAATTGGATTATGAAAACATTGCATTGATGGCCAATAGTTCAGACAAACCTGGATCTCCAAAGAAAACTTCTCCATCCTCTGTTAAGGTATCACTTCACTCTCTTGATTCATTTGATAGCTTAAATTCTGATGAAATTAGATCTATCCATGCTGAGTTTAAGAATCTTATGACTAATTTTAGAATTCTTACTTGTGAAAGAGATGAACTTAAGGTTAAGAATGATAAATTAGTTGATAGAAATAATTTTCTTGAATCTGAATTAATTCAAATGGAAGAATACAAGTTGAGTTCTGATAAAGCTAAGCATGATTATAGTGTAATTCTTGAGGCTTATGACTATGTCAGAAAAGAACTAGAAGAAGAAAGAGACGTGATTAAGACCATTAACAATTCCAGTAAGAAGACAATAGAAATCTTTGAGAGTGGAATTCGTGGTAAGGTTAATGGTTTAGGTTTTGATAAGGCTAGACAAGAAGAAAAAGTAGCTATTGTCAATGATGATAGTAAGGCAGAAGCTAACACATCTAAATCTGAAGGTAAGAAAATTGTTTCTGAACCTAATCATGTTAAATTTGTTGATTCAAAAGGTACCCCTGTTGTACACAAGAGAATTAACAATAGTTTTTTAGATGAGAAAGTGTTAGAGAAACCTAAGAATGTAAACATAGGGTTTCTGTCTAAGTCTCAGTTGAAACAGAGATTAGATGGTCTTTCAGAGTCTAGCAAGATCAAGAGAAATAGGAATGGAAAAGAAGGTATTAACAAAGAGAATAATTACAAGAATGTACCTGATGCACCTAGGAAAAAATGCTATAAGTGTGGAAATCATAATCATTTGGCCCTAGACTGCAATCAAAAACCTTCTTGGAAAACTGAGTCCAGATTCCCCAAGACTCAGAAAATTCAATACCAACCACAAAAAGCTTGTTATCATTGTGGTAGTTTACTTCATTCCATTTACATGTGTAGAGAATATCATGAACTGTATTATGACTATTATTCTTTGAAATCTGAAACTCCTAGTCACAAACAGCTTGTGAGATCAGAGTCTAAAGTTGACTCTGCAACAGGTAAAATAAATGCAAAATCTTCAAAGTCTGTTGTCTCTAAATCTAGTAAGAAAGGATCCAATCAAAGTTGGGTCCTAAAAAATTCTAACTAGTTACTTTTTGTTTGCAGGGCATAGGAAAGAAGCATTCAATTATCTTGGACAGTGGATGCTCTGGACATATGACTGGAAAGAAGTCCCTGCTTACAAAGTTTGAGAGGAAAGCTGGCCCAGTAATATCTTTTGGAGATGGCAACAAAGGAGAAACTCTGGGATATGGCTCAATTATTTTGGGGAATGTCATCATAGAAAATGTAGCACTGGTTGAAGGCTTGAAACATACTCTTTTAAGTATAAGTCAACTGGGTGATAAAGGTTACAAAACAATCTTTGACAGAGAAGGATGCAAAGTCTTGAATATGCAGAATGGAGACATTGTTCTAACTGGTCAAAGGCATGGTAACATATATGAAGCCAGCTTAAGTGATACATCTAAAGGAATTGTTAGATGTCTCTACAGCAAAGCAACAAATGATGAAAGCTGGAATTGGCACAAGAAGCTCTCACATCTTAATTTCAAGAAGCTTAATCAACTTGTTAAACACAATTTGGTGAGAGGCCTACCTCAGGCGAATTTTGTGCAAGATGGACTTTGTGATGCATGTCAGCTTGGAAAGCAGAGAAGAACCACTTTCAAGAGCAAGACTGAAAATTCAATTACTGAACCATTTCACATGCTACATCTTGATCTGTTTGGTCCAGTAAACATTATGTCTATCAGCAAGAAAAGATATGCTCTAGTTATGGTGGATGATTTCACAAGGTTCACATGGGTGTTCTTTCTACACAAGAAGGATGAAGCTCCTCAGCAAATCATTGAACTCATCAAGAATATTCATAATAACTCTGAGTACAAAGTCAAAGTACTTAGGAGTGACAATGGTACAGAATTCAAGAATTCTACAATGGAGGGGTTTTGTGCAGACAATGGAATCACTCAACAGTTTTCTGCACCTGGTACACCTCAACAAAATGGTGTAGTGGAAAGAAAGAACAGGACTCTCATAGAGGCAGCAAGAACCATGCTTGCAGATGCAAAACTTCCAACCTACTTTTGGGCAGAAGCTATTAACACTGCATGTTTCACTCAGAACTGTACCTTGGTAAATAGTCATGGAAAAACTCCCTATGAGATGATCAAAGGAAAGAAACCAAGTGTGAAATATTTTCACATCTTTGGATGCAAATGCTATGTCCTAAAAGTTCATCCAGAACAACTTGGAAAATTTGAAGCCAAATCGGATGAAGCAATTTTTTTAGGATATTCAGCATCTAAGGCCTTCAAAGTTTATAATCTCAGAACTCACATTGTTATGGAATCAATTCATGTTGCATTTGACGATAAGAAGTTTGGAATTTTGCAAACTGATGAAAGCCATGACAAATTGGAATTTGAAAATCTGAAGAATTCTGAGATACTCTCAAGTGATGATGAAGGTTCTCCAGAAGAAATTTCTATTGCTTCTCAAAGGAATGCTGCTGTTGAGGGGGAGCAAATAAATCAGAGAGAACACAGTGATCATCAGGAGCAGACTAGTCTTTCAGAATCTATTCCATCAGGAATTGATGTTTCAGAGTCTACTCCATCAGGAACTGACCTTTCAGAGTCTACTGAGGAAAGATCAGTAACTAGCAGCAATATGGAATCTACTGATTCTATTGATCAAAGGAGAGTTTTTGAAGGTAGAGAGAATTCTTCTACAAGAGATACCACTAACTTAGGGGGAGAGACTAGCAGAGTTGATTTACCACCTGTTAGAAAATGGACAAAGGATCATACTGAAGATTTGATAATTGGTGATCCAAATAGTGGTGTTCGAACTAGAAGATCAATTCAAAATGAATGCTTGTATAGTTGCTTTCTCTCAAAGAATGAACCTAAGAAGGTTGAAGAAGCCTTACAGGATCCTGATTGGGTAATTGCAATGCAGGAGGAGTTAAATGAGTTTGAGAGAAACAAAGTTTGGAAACTGGTACCAAGACCTAAAGATAGATCTATTGTTGGTGCAAGATGGGTTTTCAGAAACAAGCTAGATGAATCTGGTATGATTGTAAGAAACAAAGCAAGACTGGTGGCCAAAGGTTATTCTCAGGAAGAAGGCATTGATTATGATGAGACCTTTGCACCTGTAGCAATATTGGAAGCAATCAGAATGTTTCTTGCATTTGCAGCTCATTCAAAATTCAAGGTATACCAGATGGATGTAAAGAGTGCTTTTTTAAATGGCAAACTTGATGAAGAAGTGTATGTAGAACAGCCACCTGGATTTGTTGATCAAAAGTTTCCAAATCATGTCTACAAACTTGACAAGGCACTCTATGGACTAAAGCAGGCACCAAGAGCATGGTATGAGACTTTGTCTAAATTTCTTCTTGAAAATGGCTTCACAAGAGGTACAATTGACAAAACTCTATTCTTTAGAAAGATAAAAGGTGAATTGCTTTTAGTTCAAGTTTATGTTGATGATATTATTTTTGGTTCTACTAATGAAAAGTTGTGTGCTAAGTTTAGCAAGCTTATGCAGTCTAAGTATCAGATGAGCATGATGGGTGAACTAAATTATTTCTTAGGCTTGCAGGTCAAACAGACTGAGACTGGTATTTTCATTAATCAGTCAAAGTATATCAAAGATCTTTTAAGAAGGTTTGATTTTCAAGACTGTGCAGTTGCAAAAACACCCATGGCAACAGCCACTAAACTAGACTCTGATCCTAAGGGGAAGAGTGTGGATAATACTAGTTATAGAGGCATGATAGGCTCATTGTTATATCTAACTGCAAGTAGGCCAGATATAATGTTTTCTACCTGTTTATGTGCTAGATTTCAAAGTAATCCTAAGGAATCTCATTTAATTGCTGTGAAGAGAATCTTTAGATATCTCAAAGGAACTCCAAATCTTGGTTTGTGGTATCCTAGAGAATCTGATTTCTTTCTAATTGGCTATTCAGACTCTGATTATGCAGGGTGTAAGATAGACAGGAAAAGCACTACAGGTACATGTCAATTTTTGGGAAATAGATTGATTTCTTGGGCAAGCAAGAAGCAACAATCTGTTTCAACCTCAACTGCAGAAGTTGAGTACATAGCAGCAGGCAGTTGTTGTGCACAGCTCCTTTGGATCAGAAATCAGTTGCTGGATTATGGTATGACACTTAGTAATATTCCTATGTTTTGTGATAATACTAGTGCTATTAAAATTGCAGAAAATCCAGTTCAACATTCAAGGACTAAGCACATTGATGTCAGGTATCATTTTATTAGAGAACATATTGAGAATGGTACTGTGGAACTTCATTTTGTTCCTACTGACAAACAGCTTGCAGATATTC
The DNA here is from genome assembly GCA_037693485.1 of Kitagawia praeruptora. Classification (NCBI taxonomy): domain Eukaryota; kingdom Viridiplantae; phylum Streptophyta; class Magnoliopsida; order Apiales; family Apiaceae; genus Kitagawia; species Kitagawia praeruptora. The sequence goes on along the minus strand of CM075351.1, from coordinate 134,000,481 downwards.
TAACTAAACCACTTGATGAGACTACATTCAGTAGACTAGTAAGTGAGTTAGGAATGTTAAATTTTTAGATCTTTAACATCTGCAAAAGTAGCAAGGTATGTTGTTCTTAGCTTATAGACTTGATATTTCTGTCAGGATCTATATTTGATTGTTAAATGCTTGAGCTATAACACATTGCCTTGATAAATTTCAGTATGATAGACTTGTTAATAATCATCAGGATTAGATTTGTCATCAGGATGCTGACGTCATCAGTATTGTGTCAGTATCAGGATTATGAAAATTGCTTCAGATCCTGACGTTTACTTTGTGTAGTTATCTGATTCTGTGATGTGTTAAGTCTATGCTAGCAAGTTTTGATATTTACATACTGATAATTTATACATCATTCAAAAATCAAAAGACAAGCAGATAACAAGAAATTGTATTTTCATTAATAAAAATCATTACATGGAAATGAAATACAACATCTTTTTGTCTAAATTTCTACTCTATACTTGTCTTTGATATGAACTCTGAGGTACAGGACAAGGAGCATCTCAAGAAATCCATCAGGGGATGAAAGCCTCGTTTGCTCTTGGATTCCTTGTCTGGGCGACTTGAATGAGAGCAGCTAACTTAAATGAATAGCATCTCCATCAAGATCAACCTCAGACTCTCGGCCAAATTCTTCATCCTCAAGTTTTGAGGAGGTTAGGGGAAGATTATATCCAACAGATGGATGTTCTAGGAGAAACCTCTGGATATTATCGAAAACCAATCCATTCATGATTAGTTCGATGAGAAGAGTCGTTTGTTCAAAGAGATGATCAAGAACAGGATGTTCATCGATCAAGAAAAATCTGGAAAATGGGTTTGAAGGGATTTTTGGTTTGAGAAGCATTGTTGAGAAGAAAAGAAATTGAAAGGTTATGGAGAATGGCACAAGGCGTTTGGTTCTTTTAAAGGAAGACGTGAGAAGCTGAGCAGTCACTTGGAAGTCTTAATGAAGTCAAATGCTAATTATTGCATGAGACTGTATTTCTTGTTTCAAGAAATATTGAAAATATCTAACCAATTGATTTTCTGTTCAGATTAATTGTTTATTTTCTTTTTCAGATAAAAGAAAGTTGCCACGTGGAAAACTCCATATTAAGTCTCTGATAATATTGATCAGGATTTCATGAGTGATCATCAGGATTTGAAAATTATATTTTTAAATCAAATTGCATTTTGTGATTATTTTGATGAGAGGTCATCAGGAAAAGGAAGCTGATCAGTATTACTTATTTATACCCTGATTTATTTCATGAAAATCAATTTTGGATTTTATTTTCCAAAAATCGTGGGTAACCGCATTTTTCTGGGACTGACACCTGTCAATCTACGTGTCAACGTGGGATAGTGGTCTGAAAGATTTGTGAAATATATTTGTTTTGAAACTCAAATCGTGTAATTGCTTTCTCTAATCTTACATTCTCCAAAGCAAAAATCACTCTTGAGTTTTCAAAATCACTAATTCATTTCAAGAATTTTTCAAGTTTCTTTTCAGATCAAGAATGGCAGCTCAGAGAAGATTACCTAAATCAGTAGCCTTCAAGTTTGGTGACTTTGATTTTATGACAAATAATCATGTTGCAGCTATCACCAACAAGGAAGGAGTGTCATCTGATTTTCATCCAATCATGGACTTTCTGGCGTATGGACCATTAAGTTATGCATTGACAGCATCTCCACAGATTAATCAAGTAGCTGTTTCACAAGCTTGGGAGAATGCTGAGGTAATTGATTCTACTCAGAGTCAATCAGGTAAGATTGTTCTACATTTAGGACAAGATTCATTTGACATTACTGAATCTGTTGTTAGTTCAGTACTTTGCTTACCTGTTACTGATAGTTATGAGAATGTACCATCTGATGATAATATAAGAACTATGTTGTCTGAATTAGGTTATAGTGGACCTCTAGATAACATGAGCCAGTTGAATAGGTCTTTTCTAAGAAAGGAATGGTCTTTTTACTTTGATCAAATTGCTAAATGTTTTACTGGCAAATGTAGTTCTTTTCAACAAATTACTTCTGTTACATCTCATATTGCTTATAGTTTGCTTTATGACAGAGTAATTAACATTGGTCATATTATCTTAAGTCAGATGAGTATTAAACTTGGGTCAAGAGATCAAAACAGGAAAATGGTTTATTATCATAGATTTATGCAATTGTTTATTAACCATTTTATTCCTGATGTTAAAGCTAGATTTGGTAGGGAACATTGTGTTTCTTCTTATGAACAGCAAAAGAGAATTTTCTCTGATATTACAAAGAAGGACAATGAAAAGAATCTAGATGAAATACCTGCAATTCATTATCCCCATCATTTTCAGGTAATTCTTAAAACTCATCTTCCTACTCTCTACAATTCTTCTTTCTTTTGTGGTGAAATGGCTCAGGAATCTCAATTGGAGGAGAACCCACCTGTGTCTACCCAAGTAGCCCAAAACATCATAGTCTCTGAAACAATTCAAGAACCAAATTTTGATCCACAGCCTATTATTTCAAAGAAACCAACCTCTGGTGTTTCTCAAAAGACATCAGTTGTAAGGAAGAGAAGATTTGTTGTGTCAAGTAGTAGTAGTAATTCTAGTGAAGATGATGATGATTTAACTCTTGCTGAGAGAGCAGAATTGAAGGCTGCAATTCAACTTTCTTTGTTAGTACAAAGAGATGAAAAACCTAGTCACAGCCAGGCTGCAGTCTCACAAAAGGCTGTAGTTCTTAAAAAGGGAAAACAATTACTGGATACTGTCTCTCAAAAGACTGTGTCTATTGAACAAAGATCTCATCCCAAGATCACTTCTGTGTCTACACCTCTTGAGTCTTCTCAGGATAAATCTTTTGCTCACTATATCAGGAGAACAAGGAGAAAGATTCAATTGTCACCTACACACATAGAGTCTAGTCCAACTAATATCATGCAGGTTTCTACAAATCAAGCTACATCTATGTCAGTATTTGACAAGAGAGATCTGGATATTGATTCTTCATGGGAAACTACATTATCATACAGACTGGCTATGGGACTAATTTCTCTCAAAGTGAAGTTGTCAAGGCCTGTTCTAGACTTTCTGATTGAAAGAGTACCAAAACTTTTATTTCCAGATGAATATGGACTTCTACATCAAAGACTTGACTTAATGAAGATGTATTTTTATGTATCTGTCAGAAGACAATTAGTCAAGAAATTTGGAATCTCGAAGCATGTTGCACTTCAATCACTTCATGCATATTTATTTGACAAGGATGTAATTATTGAAGATGCTTCAGCTCAAGGTGAACAACTGGAGGAAGTAGATAGAGGGAAGCAGTCAACAGAAGATACTATTGCACCAGTGGTGAGTAGTAGGAAAGATCAGATCACGGTCACTGCAACACAAGAACCATCTAGTCAGAGGAAGGATGACTCAGGAGCTGTGATAGCTGATGTTGAAAGGTCTTCTGTGATGACTGAGAATGCAAGTGAGATACCCTATGATATGGGAGGAATGACTTTGGTTGATTTTTCTGAAGATCAAACAAATTTTGTTCAGTCAGAGTCTATCCACCTTGAGGGTGTGTCTCAGCAAACAACACTTAAAGATGGTGATGTACTAACTATGGTGTCTAATGAAGTATTACTGAAGACATCACAGTCTAGTAAAGAACCTGATAGTGGTATACTGGAGCCTGTAGTTTCTGAAAGGAAAGAAGATGATTGTATGGGTTCAGAGACTATAGCAGCTCACTCCTTGGAGAAAACCTCAAGCCACATGCCATATGAGGAACCCTCTCTCCATGTGAGTTCAGGTATAAAAACTCCTTCTAAACTCTATTTTTCTGTAGGTCATGAGAGCACTTATCCAAATTTGAGTGATACACTTGAAAAGATGGATATTGATCCACAATTTGAGCGGCTGGCTCCTGACCAGGCAAAAGGTGAGGTAGAAAGAGTGTTGACTTTAGAAAGTCAAAGTGAGAATGAGGGTATGGATGATCAACTCCATAGTGAGGGAGAGAAAATTAGGAAACCATCATTTGATTTCTGGGATCAGGTTTTTCCTGAATCTTGGTCTGAAAATTTGGGTATGGATGCTGGTACTTATTCATTCATCAAAATGTATCAGAAGAATGACCTAGCACATCACAATGCAAAGCCAGAAGTTAAAGCTCAGAAGTAAAAGGAGAGGCTTGCAGAAATCATTAACAGGAGAGGTGCCAGGATAAAGCAATCTCTTGATACATATGTACCAGATGAAGATCCTAATGATCCTTGTGTTCCTTTGTATGTACTTCCAATATCAGCTAGAATTGAGACATCAACAGTCTCTGATCACTCTAAGGAGGAGTCAGGATTTGAAGATGTTAGTACACAGAATACTGGTGAAGGAGATGATGATCATGTTTCAGTTCCAGAACAGAAAGATGAAGACGTTGATACTTCTAATCAGGTTTTATTACTTGAATATCATACAACTCAAGCAACTTCTTCTACAAGACTTGAAGATAAAGTTCTTTCTGATTCTGATACTGAAGATACTAGAAGCACTTCCAATATTGAAGTTCATTCTGATGTTTTGAAAGATATTCAGAATTCTCAAATTGCTATTCAAACAAGACTTCAATCACTTGAAGATAACCAAGTCACAATTATGGAAAATCAAGCAGTTCTTATGAAACTCATTTGTTCTGTTTCTGAATCTCTTGGAATTAATGTTGCTGATGTCAAAAAGGGGGAGATAAAGACAATTCAAAGACAACAACAACACTACCAGACTGAAGGAGATAAAGATAAAGCTGGGGGAGATAAAGATCAGACAAATGGTAGTAAAAAGAAGAACCAGGAGTGACAGTGGTGAATCTCAGCTAGGAAGTGGTAAGGAAGAGCAGCATTAATAGTTAAAATTCTTTCTTCTAAGTACTGGATAAATGTCTACATCTGAGAAGGAGGTACTTAACTTCATAATTCTACATTCATAAATTCTATTCTGGTTGTATTGTTATATGTTTTGACATCCACAACTTAGATTTATGCTTCAGTTTGTAAAGCATAAATAGGGGGAGATTGTTAGGAATAATTCATAAGTTGTGATGTTAAGAATAGAATTTACACATTATACTTCTTGTAATCCTGATCTTATAAAGGATTTAGCACTGTATTTAGGTTTTATGTGTAAGACAGTTATCTGTATAGTTTAGTCAGGAATGAACAGTGTATCGGAGACTACATGTCAGGAACAGAGCAAATCCTGATGATGGTCCAATACTGATGAGTGATCAGATACTGATGCAGTGTACAGATCCTGATATCAGTCGTGTTACTGATGATGTCATTATGGATGCTACAGAAACTGGCAAGTGCTATAAAACAGGATCATTGTTTGAAGAACAAGCAAGAAGATATTATGAAGGGAAGAGTTTTCTATTGAAGGAAACTATCAACTAGAAGGCAGAACATTGTCATGTATAGATTATATCTTTCTGTTATTAGTTGATAGGTAGCATTATAAATACTCTCTCAATATCATTGTAAAGAGCGTGTGAGGCGTGAGTCGAACTAATGAATGTGCGTAGCTCTGTATAAGGTTTGTATTCGAGAGTACGAAACAAACAGAGAGATATTGTATTGTCAGCAGCTGCTAAAGGTATTGTACACCTTTGGTAGAGTTTGTATTTGATCTTATTAATACAAACAAGAGTTTGATTCATTCGTTTATTCTTGTTCTTATAATCAAGCAAAAATCAGACACGATTATATAACTTGTATTCAACCCCCCCTTCTACAAGTTATTCGAGTTAACAATAATTTCTTCGATTTCTTTTTTTTTCTCCGATAAGTATTCGATTTTTCTCCGATTTCTTTGGCTACAAGTATTTTCCACCTCCTTGCCGTTTTCACCTTTTTCTGCTTGAAATCTGATTTTATTTATTTTCCTACAAAACAAAATAAAACAATTTATCAATTAATAAAATTACGAAAACGGACATAAAATAGGTATTAAAAATATGATGAATTATGGACCTATAAGCTCCATACATCATCCATGACGTTTTAGGCTTAATCCTCGAATGAGGACATACATGCCAGCGTCCTTGGTGTGCCCTTGTCGCCGTAGTCCCCGAGGGCATCACCAAGAACTACGTTTCATTGGCTTGATTCTCAACATGGCTTGAGATACGTAGGCATTACGAGGATCGACTAGTCTCGACGGCAAGAACAACAATTAAAGCTCGAAAATCTCACTTAAGAATTTTAAATAATGAGATGTATTGTTTACAATTAATAACTTAAGTTCTTTTTTTTTAAAAAAATTTTTTTGCTTAAGTTCTTAATTTTGATATGTTGCTGACAAATTCTAACCTTTATTTCGGTAAGAATTTTTTTAATCTTAATTTTACCTTTTCTTCGAAAAGGCTTTTTAAAAAAAATAAATAAATTCAACTACCATCCCTTGTTTGGAGAGATCAGAATAAAAAAATATGACAAGAAATCAATTTCTTAAAGGGGTTAAATCTCAAAGTGCAAACTGAAGTTGCAACTAATGACAGCAACGTTGTGTTCGAAAACTAAAATAATCTTTTATTAATTCTGCATATCTATACTATTATATAAATTCCGAAACATTAAAAGTTTTGGTACCTGTTTTTTGGTACCTGTTTTTTGGTACCAGTTTTTTGGTACTTCGTGAATTTACTTATTTACCCTTTATTAAAAAAGAAAATAAATATATGATATTTATACTTTTAAAACACCTATAATAAATAATAACATAATACAATTAATGGTAATTAGTCGCTTGCCATTTTTCACATTTACTTTGAATTGAAGATATTACCTTTTATAAACACCTAAAAACATCAATGTATCTTCCAATCATTAATATTTCTTTTCGAATTAAAACACGTTACCTTTTTAATTTAAAACTAATCTTCATTAATATTTTCTTTTGAACTAAAACACGTTACCTTTTTAATTTAAAACTAATTTTACAATCATTAATATATACCCAAAAATATCACACCATATTTTTCAATTGTTAATAAAATATATTAAAAATCTGCATATGTTGTTTATAATAAGTAAACATTAGTATAATACATAAACACGAGTATATTAAAATTATATTAAATTAAAATTAATTAATAATTATATAATTGTCGAAACATTAAAATTTTGGTACCTATTTCTTGATATATGTTTTTTGGTATTTCGTGAATTTACTTATTTACCCTTCATTATAAAGAAAAATATATATGATATTTATACTATTAAAACACCAAAAATAAATAATAACATAATACAATTAAAGGCAATTAGTCGATTGCCTTTTTCACATTTACTTTTAGTTGAAGATATTACCTTTTATAAACACCTAAAAACCTCAATCATATCATATTTTCCAATCAATTCATATCTAGCAATAATTAACCAAAAATAAATATTTTCTTTTGAACTAAAACACGTTACCTTTTTAATTTAAAACTAATCTTCATTTATATTTTCTTTTGAACTAAAACACGTTACCTTTTTAATTTAAAACTAATTTGACAATCATTAATATATACCCGAAAATATCACACCATATTTTTCAATTGTTAATAAAATATATTAAAAATATGCATATGTTGTTTATAATAAGTAAACATTAGTATAATACATAAACACGAGTATATTAAAATTATATTAAATTAAAATTAATTAATAATTACATAATTGTCGAAACATTAAAATTTTGGTACCTATTTCTTGATATATGTTTTTTGGTATTTCGTGAATTTACTTATTTACCCTTCATTATAAAGAAAAATATATATGATATTTATACTATTAAAACACCAAAAATAAATAATAACATAATACAATTAAAGGTAATTAGTCGATTGCCTTTTTCACATTTACTTTTAGTTGAAGATATTAGCTTTTATAAACACCTAAAAACCTCAATCATATCATATTTTCCAATCAATTCATATCTAGCAATAATTAACCAAAAATAAATAATAACATAATACAATTAAAGATAATTAGTCTATTGCCTTTTTCACATTTACTTTTAATTGAAGATATTACCTTTTATAAACACCTAAAAACCTCAATCAATTCATATCTAACAATAATTAATATATACTCAAAAATATCACATCATATCATATAATGAGTAACAAAATCTATACTATTATATAAATTCCGAAACATTGAAAGTTTTGGTACCAGTTTTTTGGTACCTATTTTTTGGTACTTCGTAAATTTACTTATTTACCCTTCATTATAAAGAAAAATAAATACTCCTATGATTAATAATAATATAATATAATTAATGGTAATTAGTCGATTGCCTTTTTCACATTTACTTTTAGTTGGAGATATTACCTTTTATAAACACAAAATACATCAATTGTATCATAACTTCCGATCATTAATATTTCCTTTCGAATTAAAATACGTTACACTTTCTTGAAAAAAAGAAAAAAAACACGTTACCTTTTTAATTTAAAACAAATCTTACAATCATTAATATATACTCGAAAATATCACACCATAATTTTCAAGAAAAATATAACACTTGAAATAAATAATAACATAATATAATTAACGGTAATTAGTCGATTGCCTTTTTCACACCTGAAATAAATAGTAACATAATATAATTAATGGTAATTAGTCGATTGCCTTTTTCACATTTATTTTAGTCGAAGATATTACCTTTTATAAACACCTAAAAAGATCAATCGTTTCATATCTTTCAATCATTAATATTTCCTTTCTAATTAAAACACGTTACCTTTCGAATTAAAACACATTTATTTTAATTTAAAACAAATCTTACAATCATTACTATACCAGAAAAAATCACACCATGAAAAATATAACACCTAAAATAAATAAAAACATAATATAATTAATGGTAATTAGTCGATTGCCTTTTTTACATTTACTTTTATTTGAAGATCTTACCTTTTATAAACACCTAAGAAGATCAATCGTGTCATGTCTTCCAATCATTAATATTTCCTTTCTAATTAAAACACATTACCTTTTTTATTTAAAACTAATCTTACAATCATTAATATATACTAAAAAATATCACACCAAATTTTCCAATTATTAATATATTAAATTATATTAAATTAAAATTAGAAAAATGATTAAAAAATAATTATTATATAAAACATAATTTTGATATTAAATATTATTTATAACATAATAAAAGAAAACAGTGCATTTTAATTGATGATATTACCTTTTACAAACACCTAAAATATCATATCTTTCGATCAATAATATTTTTTTTTTCTAATTAAAACATGTTAACTTTTAATTTAAAACAAAATCTTTCATTAATTAATATATATCCAAAAAATATCACAACATATCTTCTAATCACTAACAAAATATAATAAAAAATTGTATACAACAAATGATGATCATTAGATTTTTAGTAAAAAATCGAAACAGTTAGATCTAATGATTAGATATATTATACGAATAAATTAATTTAGTAATATTCCAAGGTTCGAATTCCGTCAACCACATATTTATTTTAAAATTGTATAATATAAGTTTTAAATCATGCATATCATTAATTAAACTTATATTAAATTTTAAAATTAAAATACAATATTGAAAATAATGATAAGCATTCAAATTACAAGGGTTGGATGTGTTTATATAGGCTCTAGAAGTCTTGTCCACCAAGCAATTGCCTTTTTAGAGTTGGAATAGAAGATTGGCAATTTCCGTTCTTGAATGAGAATAGAATTGCAAATTCCCTGTGTAGATCTGATTCTGGAATGTTCTAGCCGCCCAGAGCAATTACAATACTTATTAGAAGTAGGAATTATAGCAATTTCCTTGTCAAAGTTGAATTTCTGTAGCTCGGCACATAATACGTTTCCTAAACTGATTCGGTTTTTAAGGAAAATTCGTAGCTGACTTTTCTTCAGTATTTCTGGGCCGTTCCAGTTGTATTTGGACCTCTGGACCACTTTAGAATGATAGAGAATCTCATTAGCTTCACGTGGACAGTAAGATCGCCCAAAACGGAGTTGTAGAACTCAAGATATGACCAAAATCGTAAAAAGGGCAAAACTGTAATTTTTCAGCAACTTCTGGGGCACCCTGCACGAGTTTGGAGCAGTCTGCCCGGCTCCAAACTGCATAAAAAGCTCAGTTCTGGCACAGTCTGCTCAAAATCTGGGGCAGACTGCCCGGCTGCAATCTGATGGATTTTTTCTGCATTTTTTTCTTCGTTTTTAAGCGTTTTCTTCCCGTTCCTTTTGCATGAGCTTCCGTCTTTAATATTTCTTGACTTGTATACTTCTTGATAGCTGATATTAAGACACCATTCTTCACTCCATATCATAAATCAACTCCAAAACAACGAAAACTTCACCCTTAATCGACATTTCTTCAACCCTGCACAATTAAGAAAAACACATCAAAATTACGACAAACTTGAGGCCAAAGCAATCAATTTAAGCCGATTTGGAATGCTCTAAATGGATATAAAATCCATTTATCACACCCCCAAACTTAAACCGATGCTTGTCCTCAAGCATAAACAATTACAAGCTATCTAACTAGCTAGTACCACTTCCGTAGGTGATCACGGTTGCATTTGGCATATGCAACAAGCCCTTTAAACCCTTAGGCAGCCCTAGTGGACGAGTAAGGTCTCGTGAGGGCCTATAGCGAATGTACCCACAAAATCCAATGCAATGCATGAATGCAACTAATATGAAAATGCAAATGACTACTACTAATATCCTACCATACCTTCAAATCCTCTCATGCCATATCAACTTAAGAATCAAAGTAAGTACGCAATGTCTTGGTGTCGAAAGTGCAAGCATTCACATAGTCTACTCAATGAACATGCTTAAGTTCTCACAAGTCCATGTCAAATGTAAGAATACTTTAGTAATCATGCTAAGCCTACAAGAGTACATCTTTGAGACAAAACTCGGGATCTCATACGCAAAAACAAGCAAACACTCACAATCCACTCACAAAAAAATATTCACTCAAGAACAAGGGTAAGTGTATCACTCAATTCCAATAAAATCATAAACATGCTTGACATTTGGTATCAATCTAACTCTTAACACAACATACATCAATGACGATAATCAAAAGGTCTTTATTTGGGTTGTAACGGCTAGGGACAAGGTATGTCAAATAAGCCAAATAGGTGAAGTGTCAAAAGCTAGTAGGAACTATAATACTCATACACAACCACCTATTTCCCTCCCCACAAAATTTTACTATTTTTCTTCCAACAAAAACACTCGAATAGTCGACTAAAGTAGGATCACAATAAACACAAATATGCTCTCATAATATATATATATATATATATATATTTTTCCTTTTTTTCCTTTTTCTTTTTTTTCTCTTTTTTTTCTCTTTTTTTTTCGAGAGTTAAATATAACACAAACAATAATATAAACAATAACAACGATCCCACAATTTTATTACACATGCCGACTATCAAGTAAACAAACCCAATTTTCAATATTTCCCTCAAAAGTAAGACCAACAATAAACCACTCTTTGCACACCTTATTACTCCCTTAAGCACTCTACTAGCCTTTGACAATGTGGGTTCAAATTAATGTAAGGCCAATACATAAAAAAAAGGTCTAGGCAAGTAATGTGGTATGTCACCGAAAAATAGGATTAAGCTCAACGGGTTAACTAATTGATCATGTAAATATAGTATGGTAATATGGGAAAATATGCGGTTATTCCTATTGCCTTTATCATTTTAATCGTCAAATAATGTCATGCGTTTCAAGAAAGACCTCAAACAACTGCTAGCAATGCAAACAATCCGTGGTCACTCAAGCAAACGAATAAATTGCAACAAATATGCAATATGGCTCAAAAACTCACTTGGTGGAAAAACATACTCAATCCCAAGCAAAAATCTCTCTAACGCACCTACTTGTATTCAAAGAATGCAAACTAAATCATCTTGCACATATTCATGTCCTTCTAATTACTCACAACATTCAATAAGTCTACTAGCTTCAACTTACTAGTGTATGTGTGTGCACAAGAACAAAGCATATCACTTCTCAATCAAAAACGTCAACAACATAAAATTCCTATGAAGCATGGGTGCAAATGCAAACTATTATGAACTCACATGATATATGAACATAAAAACAGAATGTCCTATATGAAACAAACGTCGATAGCACGAACATAAATGCATAATTTACTACTACTAATATGCAAAGCATGAAATCCTACATGAACACAATGACTAACAATCACATATATATACACTACTTATCCCTCAAACCATCACCCCCAAACTTAGAATATTCAATGTCCTCATTGAATGGAAGTAAATACAAGGGAAAGTAGAAAACATACCTTGGGTTGCCTCCCAAGAAGCGTTTCTTTAACGTCAATAGCTTGACGTTACTTTCAAGCCTCCATTAAGGATGATAATAATTTGCCTGGTCATCTCTTCGCGATACTTCATCGTCATCACGGTGACACACTTTCTGCCCCTTCTCCTCGCTTGGCCTATTCGTGTAACAACTCTGTCCTATTCCAATGCCTTCATCTGTTGACCCAAAATCTGTCAATTTGTAGAACAACACACATTCGCGGGCTTCGCTTGAATATAATGGAGGAGGGTAAATGTAAGTTGTTGAAGCCTTCGGTTCCTCAAAAAGAACTTCCTCCATTGGCTCTAATGCGCTACCTCCATCTTCACACTTTGAGACAAGTAGAAGACCTGCATCTGTCCCATGATCATCAACCTCTTGGAACGCACATACCAATTCTTGAAATTTGTGCAGCTCATCAGTGTCTGTCCCAAATAGTACCCTCTCCAAATCATCCACCATCCTAACATGATCAAATTCCTCACATGGCTTGTGAATGCTCACCTCACCTTGGAATTTGACTTCCTCAATTAAGCATACAGTACCTTGCTCCAAGTCACCGTTATTCTCTGGTGTTGCCTCTAGCATGAATTGTTGATTCTCTTGTTCCAAGGCACTCAAAACTTGAGCAACAAGTGTCCCCATAGATTTGATAGACTTCTCATGATTCTCTACAAGCATCCTAATCTCCTTCCTAATCTCCTTCAAATCATCAACCTCATCTGACTGAAAAGTAGGAATAGGTTGCTGATGTTGAAACTCTTCACTACCAAAGACATATGACATGTCTGGAACATCTTGCTGGTACTGTTGAGGATGGTATTGAAAATATGGTTGTTCCTCATAACTGACATATGGATCAACTCCTTCGTAGTAACAATACTGTGAGGGATCATGAACGCCCAAACACTGCTCACATTGCTGAGGCATGGATGTACTCGAATATGCCCACCATGGCAACTCCTGGCCTGCCATCTTCAAACACCCAAGTACCTGAACACACCAAACTAAACAAAATAGGTAAGAAAAACAAATCCGAGTCAGTGAACTCTAACGACCACTATTGACAAGCACATAAACCAAAAATAAAACACCAATGATCCCCGGCAGCGGCGCCAAAAACTTGTTTGCACTAAATCACGCAAGCATACGTGGTCACAAGTAATATATGAATAAGTCAAGTTCGTTCCCACAGAGATCTGGTTTTTAATTCAGTATTGTACCTATGCAACAATGTATGGTTTTTATTCACTGCTAAGACAAATAACAAGATTTGGTTGTAATTAACTAAATTAACTAATATGTAAATTAAAAAACTAAGAACTAACTAACTAACTAACGAGAATTGGAATTGAATTACTACTGCAAGAGAAACCATGGAATCCTAACTTCATTAAATACTTTGCTTAGATCTGACGCCTTTAATCACTATATGCAATGGTTATGATATCTGATCGGATAACACGAAACAAGTATACGCTACTTCTCAGTATACGAATACCAAACTAAACATACATCCACAAAAGAGATAGAAGATGAATAGACACCAAGTATGCTTAGACCCTATATCTCTATAGAATTTGAAAACATAACGGTTGAAGAACAAGTTATCCACATAGATCACACAGGGTAGCATAATATCTCTATTTACGCCACAAATCATGATGTTAAAACATCAACCTATCCTATGCTAGCATGGCAAGTTCTAAATCTCAAGACCCACTCTCGCTTCACAAGAGATTAACAAATTAGATGTTGATGACGCATCTATCAAGTAAGCATAACCATACGAGGATATCAAATATACATCACACACAGATCTTTAAAGCATCAAAATACTAAAGCTCCATAAATAAATCCGTTAGAATCCCATGACAACGATTAGTTCATAATCGAACCTCTCGTCATCATGGGATCTGATGAAACCATGATAAAAACAAAGTATGAAAAGATACAAATAAATCTAAGTAATTGATATGTAATGGTTCTACTCCTAATGATAAGCATTCAAATTACAAGGGTTGGATGTGTTTATATAGGCTCTAGAAGTCTTGTCCACCAAGCAATTGCCTTTTTAGAGTTGGAATAGAAGATTGGCAATTTCCGTTCTTGAATGAGAATAGAATTGCAAATTCCCTGTGTAGATCTGATTCTGGAATGTTCTAGCCGCCCAGAGCAATTATAATACTTATTAGAAGTAGGAATTATAGCAATTTCCTTGTTAAAGTTGAATTTCTGCAGCTCGGCACATAATACGTTTCCTAAACTGATTCGGTTTTTAAGGAAAATTCGTAGCTGACTTTTCTTCAGTATTTCTGGGCCGTTCCAGTTGTATTTGGACCTCTGGACCACTTTAGAATGATAGAGAATCTCGTTAGCTTCGCGTGGACAGTAAGATCGCCCAAAACGGAGTTGTAGAACTCAAGATATGACCAAAATCGTAAAAAGGGCAAAACTGTAATTTTTCAGCGACTTCTGGGGCACCCTGCACGAGTTTGGAGCAGTCTGCCCGGCTCCAAACTACATAAAAAGCTCAGTTCTGGCGCAGTCTGCTCAAAATCTGGGGCAGACTGCCCGGCTGCAATCTGATGGATTTTTTCTGCATTTTTTTCTTCGTTTTTAAGCCTTTTCTTCCCGTTCCTTTTGCATGAGCTTCCGTCTTTAATATTTCTTGACTTGTATACTTCTTGATAGCTGATATTAAGACACCATTCTTCATTCCATATCATAAATCAACTCCAAAACAATGGAAACTTCACCCTTAATCGACATTTCTTCAACCCTGCACAATTAAGAAAAACACATCAAAATTACGACAAACTTGAGGCCAAAGCAATCAATTTAAGCCGATTTGGAATGCTCTAAATGGATATAAAATCCATTTATCAACCACAATCTGTAACGTGCTCTAGAAAGCCTACAAAGAAGCTTGGAGAGATGTACAAGAGACAAAGAGCTAAAGAATTGGATTTGAACAGAGTTTTGCAAAGTCAAATCTGTAGCCGTTTGGACACTTACTCAAAAAGGATAGACATACAAGAAAGTAATTTATCCTGTAACCTTATTTGTAGTAAGTAGGTTGTATTCATGTTCTATAAGAATACAACCTCACTTCTTTAGTTGATTAAGTTTTTCATACACATTCAAGGGTACATCTCTCTGAGAAAAACGAAGCTGAGAATACTACCATTTGTATTCACAGGTTGGAGCAAATCTTTATCTAATAAAATATTAGATTAAAGTGATATTGTGTCTTGTGTTATTTATTATCCGTAAGTTTAGATCATCACACACACAACACATATCTTGCTACATTCACCAAACAGATTCAAGAACAAGAAAAGTTCAAGAATCCATTCACCCCCCCTCTATATTCTTTTCGTGTGTTCAATACTCAAAAATAAGCCCTAAAGACACATTTATTGTGGCATTAAATTAATCTAGATTGGTTCAAATAAAAGGTCCAAAATCCTATTTATTTATTAATTTCATAATTAAAAAAAGGGTTAATTACACAGCCCAATAAATGAGTCCAAAGAAGACCCAGCTTCAATGAGAAGTAGCCCGAAGACATCAAGACCTACTAGGAATCAGCCTTCCCCTAGGAAGCATCTAGAATTCCACTCTACGTAGGTGATTTGCCCACCAAGTCTCTAAACCCTACTCAAGGTCCAAGACATCCAATGCCTATATAAAGGGCCTGATCCGTCATTCCCAGAACAACGTTTTTGGACACAGCTCCTGATGTGTAAAATACTGCAAGCGCACAGTGTTTAGTTGTAGCAATCATAGATCGATCCTCAGAGACTATGAATTTTCAAAACCCTAACAATTAACTCAGGCAAATTAGACAATAAGATTTGAGATGAGATTTAATTAACCTAATTAGCAAATATTATCAAATAATATGGAAAACCTAGTAATCCGAATCCATTAATCAATCACAATTAATATCAACTCGCCCTAAAATCAACTCTCTTTTCTTCACAAATAACATATATCAATTAATGAGGCAATCATATACTATGAAACTTTTTATCTAACAATAACCTATCAAAGCTTCAAAGAGCAAGCATAGACTATGAAATATAAATCCGGTAACAATAATATATCAAAATCACTTTGTCAATTGAACAATTAAGCACCAAGAAAAATCATGAGAATCAACTAATAGGATCGAGAAGAAATCAAAAGCAACTAAATAAACTTCATCTTCATCCTAGGACAAGAGAATTAGTTAGACATAATATTGAAAAACGAATAAGAATTTAAAAGCATGAATTGAATAACAGAAAAGTGTTTGAATAAAGCAAATAAAAATTGTTTGTATCAAAGGACAATTAAATCTACTCCTACTCCTAAATTATGTATCAAGATTGTTGTCTAAATTTGTGTCTAAATTGGTGTCTCAAATACAAGAGAAAAGCCCCATATATATAGGGAAAAATAATGGCTTAGGTTCTCAATTACAAATCAGATCTCGAATATAATTTCTTCAATTTCTTTTTTTTTTGCTCCGATAAGTATTCGATTTTTCTCCAATTTCTTTGACTACAAGTATTTTCCACCTCCTTGCCTTTTTCACATTTTTCTGCTTGAAACCTGATTTTATTTATTTTCTTACAAAACAAAATAAAACAATTTATCAATTAATAAAATTACGAAAACGGACATAAAATAGGTATTAGAAAAATGATGAATTGTGGACCTATCAAATGCCCCCATACCTATCTTTTGCTCGTCCTCGAGAAAAATATAAATAAAAAACTATCTAAATAAATAATACCACCTCCGTAGGTGATCACTGTTGCATTTGGCATATGAAATAAGTCCTTTAAACCGCTAGGCAGCCCTAGTGGACGAGTGAGGTCTCGTGAGGGCCTATAGTGAATGTACCCACAAAATCCATCTAACTCATGTAAAAGCTTGCTCAATGCAACACCACATATACAAGTCATCTCATGCTACATCAACTTAAGAAATCAAAGTGAATTTGCAATGTCTTGGTGTGTAAGGTGCAAGTATTCACATAGTCTACTCAATGAAATATGCATAGGTCATCAAAAGTCCATGTCAAGTGTAAAAATAAGTTGGTAACCATCCTAAGCCCACAAGAGTACACCTTAGAGTCAAAACTTGGGATCTCATATGCAAAAACAAGTAATAACTCACATTTCACTCACAAATGATATTCACTCAAAAATAATGGTAAGTGTATCACTCCATTCTAACAAAATCATAAGACTGCTTGACACTTGGTATCAATCTAACTTTAACACAACATACATTAATGACGATAATCAAAAGGTCTTTTATTTGGGTTGTAACGGGGCTAGGGACAAGGTATGTCAAGTAAAGTCAAATAAGGTGAAGTGTCAAAAGCTAGTAGGAACCATTATAAATCATACACAACACCATACATCCTCCCCATACTTTGATTTATTAATCTTTGCCAACAAAATGCTTGACTAGTCGAATGAAGAAGGATCACACAAATCACAAAAATATAAGCATGCTCTCATATAACTATTTTTTCTTTTTTTTTTGTAGAGCTAAGATAGATAATATAAATATATGTGCAACCACAATCATTCTTCAAAAATTTCTTGAATGATTGACAAGTAAGCAACAAAACCTAATATTTCCCAAAAAGTAAACCCATATCACACACCTTATTACTCCCTCAACTTCCTACTAGCCTTTGACAATTGGGATCAAGTATAAGTAAGGCTACACAAGAAAAAGGTCTAGGCAAGTAATGTGGTGTGTCACCGAAAAAATTGGATAAAGTTCAAAGGGGTAACTAATTGTTTATATATAAAGGGTGTGGTAATTTGGATAATAATAGGTTATTCCTAAATGTCTTTATCATCTTATCATCAAATAATGTCATGCATTTTAAGAAAGGTCTCAAACAAGTGCTAGCAATGCAAACAATATACGAACAGTCAAGCAAACGAATATAAAATGCAAAAGATATATGCATATAGGCTCAAAATCTCACTTGGTGGCAAAACATAATCAATCCTAAGCAAAAATCTCTTTAATGCAACTACTTGTACTCAAAGCATGCAAACCAAATCATTTGCACATATTCATGTCCTTTTAATTACTTACAACATTCAGTAAGTCTACTAGTTTCAACTCGCTACTGTATATGTGTGCTCAAGAACTTAGCATATCACTTCTCAATCAAAAGCATCAGAAACACAAGAGTACTATAGCATGTAAGGGTGCATCAAACCAACTATTAACAAGTAATCATTTCAGAAGGCTAGAATTATTTTTGATTTTTTTTTAATTTTTCAATTTTTTTGGGTTTTTGCATTTTTCAATTTTTTTTGGATTTTTTTTAAATTATACTACTAAATTCCTCCCTCATACCTAAATCATGCATTGTCCTCAATGTATGCAAATGAAAGAAAAATGACAAAGTAAAAGGACGAGAATACTTGATAAGGGCAAGACGGAGATACACTATACCTATAACACTCACACACACAAAACACACATACACTCCCCCATACCTAAACTTGGTCATGGGAGACACATTACGAAATAGATATGCTAACCAATACCAGCTCGAGGGAAGACAATATTAGTAACACAATCAAGACACATTGGAAACTCACCCACAAAAACATCTCATTATCCACTACAGAAACTTGATTATGCACTAGAATAAAACTCATACTCCTAACATCATTCATAGACCAATTAGACGCTTCTTCATGTTGTTTAAGCAGATTGATTACTTGAAATCCTTAGTTATGAACTAAGTCACTAGAAATAACATGATGGGTTTCATTATCAACTACCAAAGATTGATTAGAAGTGGAAAAAGACGGATTAGGAACGAATGTGGGTGGCTCACCAATAGAAGTCTTAACAACGGACTTAAGATCAAAAGAACTATCCTCAAGTTGGGTTTCATGCTAAGAACAAATGGTATTCAATTCATCTAACATCTCACCACAAGAAAAATTCCTATAAAGCTCATGAAGTTCTCGATTGCTCTCATACCCTAACATAACATCTTCTTCAAGAAAAGACTCAATTGCACTATCCTCAAGATTTGACCATTAAACAACCTCATCTATCAAATTAACTCCTATATGTGGAATAAAAATGATTACTAATGGAACTTCTACTTTTTTTACTCAACTTTAGTGGATGAAGAGAACTCAAGTTGTTTTACTACTTCAGGAGATGAAAGGTACGTTGGAATCTAAGCACTTTGCATACAAAGAAGTAATCAAATAAGCAATTAGTAGACATAAGCTAAAAGTAAACATCTAAAAAAATGGAAAATTAAAAAGAAAAATCTATATTATCCTAAAAAAAAATCTAGACCTTACTCCTAACAATAAGATACTACTAAAAGTCACAACTCAAAAAGCATTCATCTTGACTGGCCAGGCAGGTGCAAGCATTGCCAAGAGGCTAAACACCTTTCTAGACACCAATCCAAATCAGCTAGGTAAGCGTCACGCTTGCCTAGACACCAAACGAAAAAATACTTAGTGATTTGTTCCTCCTCGATTCTCTTCCTAATTGAGCGCGAAATCCTAGGGGCCAAAGTCTACTTAATTTTATTAAGGAAAGGGTATGCAAGATGAATGAATTAGTGATTTGTGGGCCAAGGAAAGGGTGATGAAATCCCTCACGTGATCTTGTAATTGGGTGGCACCCTTAAGATTGATTTGAATGATGTAACACACAAAGAACAAGAAAATAAACACTTATGGATACACTACACTACATTTTTTATTCTAAATTGTACGTACCTCTTTCCTCCAGCAATCACCACAGTTATATAGGATGGAAAACAGTAAATACAATAAAGAAATCTAGATGATGTGATCCTATGTGAGAGAATGAATGATGCAGCAAATTGGTTTATAACAAACAATTAACTAACTAATATTTTTGGTTTTTTTGAATATTTAATTTTTTTGGGTTTTTTAATAATGAGAAAGAAAGAAAAATAGAGAGTATTGATACGGAATACCGAAAAGCGCTTCCAAAAATTTTATAAGAGACGACGAGGCCTTCCAACGATCTTCTTGTCCAAGCTTTTCTTCGCTTCACAATTTCTCTATAAAAAACAAACAAAAGAAAACAAGAAACTAATTCGAAGAATTAATATCAAGGAGTGAAAATTACTAATAGTCCCCGGCAGCGGCGCCAAAAACTTGATGTGTATAATAACTGCAAGCGCATAGTGTTTAGTTGTAGCAATCACAGATCGATCCTCAGAGAGTATGAATTTTCAAAACCCTAACAATTAACTCAGGCGAATTAGACAATAAGATTTGAGATGAGATTTAATTAACCTAATTAGCAAATATTATCAAATAATATGGAAAACCTAGGAATCCGAATCCATTAATCAATCACAATTAATATCAACTCGCCCTAAAATCAACTCTATTTTCTTCACAAATAACATATATCAATTAACGAGACAAGCATATACTATGAAACTTGTTATCTAACAATAAAATATCAAAACTTCTAAGAGCAAGCATAGACTATGAAAAATAAATTCGGTAACAATAATATATCAAAATCACTTTGTCAACTGAACAATTAATCACTAAGAAAAATCATGAGAATCAACTAATAGGATCGAGAAGAAATCAAGAGCAATTAAATAAACTTCATATTCATCCTAGGACAAGAGAATTAGCTAGAAATAATATTGAAAAACGAACATGAATTTAAAAGCATGAATAGAATAACAGAAAAGTGTTTGAATAAAGCAAATAAAAATTGTTTGTATCAAAGGACAATTAAATCTACTCCTAAATTATGTATCTAGATTGTTGTCTAAATTGGTGTCTCAAATACAAGAGAAAAGCTCCATATATATATAGGGAAAAATAATGGCTTAGGTTCTCAATTACAAATCAGATCTCGAATATAATTGTTAGGAATAATTCATAAGTTGTGATGTTAAGAATAGAATTTACACATTATACTTCTTGTAATCCTGATCTTATAAAGGATTTAGCACTGTATTTAGGTTTTATGTGTAAGACAGTTATCTGTATAGTTTAGTCAGGAATGAACAGTGTATCGGAGACTACATGTCAGGAACAGAGCAAATCCTGATGATGGTCCAATACTGATGAGTGATCAGATACTGATGCAGTGTACAGATCCTGATATCAGTCGTGTTACTGATGATGTCATTATGGATGCTACAGAAACTGGCAAGTGCTATAAAACAGGATCATTGTTTGAAGAACAAGCAAGAAGATATTATGAAGGGAAGAGTTTTCTATTGAAGGAAACTATCAACTAGAAGGCAGAACATTGTCATGTATAGATTATATCTTTCTGTTATTAGTTGATAGGTAGCATTATAAATACTCTCTCAATATCATTGTAAAGAGCGTGTGAGGCGTGAGTCGAACTAATGAATGTGCGTAGCTCTGTATAAGGTTTGTATTCGAGAGTACGAAACAAACAGAGAGATATTGTATTGTCAGCAGCTGCTAAAGGTATTGTACACCTTTGGTAGAGTTTGTATTTGATCTTATTAATACAAACAAGAGTTTGATTCATTCGTTTATTCTTGTTCTTATAATCAAGCAAAAATCAGACACGATTATATAACTTGTATTCAACCCCCCTTCTACAAGTTATTCGAGTTAACAATTGGTATCAGAGCAGGTTGATTTCGAGTAATCATAAAGATCTGCAATCATGTCTGGTTACAAGGATGGGAATACTAAAATCCCTATGCTCAAGAGAAACGAATATACTCTATGGGAAGTAAAGATGTTGCATCATCTGGAAGCAACAGATCCTGATTATCTTGACAGAATCAGAGATGGACCTTTTGTTCCAACAAAGGTCGTTGGACAAGCAACAGTTGATGGTGTGGTTGTTCCAGAACATACAGCAGAGAAGCCAAAATCTGAATGGTCAGATAAGGACAAGGAGAATGTTCTCAAAGATGCTAAAGTGAGAAACATATTATTCAACAGTCTTGATTCTGTTCTCACTAACTATGTTCTCTCTTGTAAAACTGCTAAGGATATATGGGACAATCTTAAGGTTCACTGTGAAGGAACTAAGCCTGTCAGGAAGAATATGAGGATATTACTTATACAACAGTATGAGTACTTTGAATCCAAGTCTGGTGAGTCACTTACTGATACCTTTGATAGGTTTACAAAACTCATCAATGAGATGGCCATGCATGGTAAATATTATGACTTGGAGGATATGAATACAAAGTTCATGAAAGCTTTGCCTGATTTCTACAATGAGAAGATATCTGCGATTGAGGAAGCTAATGATCTGGATGAGATTTCATTAGAGGCAGTATATGGAAAATTGAGAGCTTATGAACTTGACAAGCAGCAGAAAAAGAGCAGGAGTGAAGGAAAGATGAAGACTATTGCACTTACTGCTCAATCTGAAGTAAAGAAGCTTCCTGAAGAACAGCATGAAGAGATTGCTGTAAAGAATTCGAGGAAGAAGAAAAGCAAAGAAAGTTCTGAGTCAGAGACTACTGATATGGACTCTGACAACAATGATTCTGAATCTGAGATGCAAGAACTCTTTGCTATGTTTGCTAAAGCTTTCAAGAAAGGAAGATTCAACAGGAGAAGATTTAGCAAAGGACCTTTTCAAAAGAAGGAGGAGAAGAAGAGTGACAAGAGCAAAAGTACAATTGTCAAGCTTGATAAGGCCAAGATCAAGTGCTTTAACTGCAGCGAGCTTGGACACTTTGCTAGTGAGTGTAAGAAGCCTAGGAATTCAGGAAAGGGTAATGCACTTATGGTCACACAGAAAGATTGGGCTGATTCCAGTGACTCTGAAGATGAATTGGATTATGAAAACATTGCATTGATGGCCAATAGTTCAGACAAACCTGGATCTCCAAAGAAAACTTCTCCATCCTCTGTTAAGGTATCACTTCACTCTCTTGATTCATTTGATAGCTTAAATTCTGATGAAATTAGATCTATCCATGCTGAGTTTAAGAATCTTATGACTAATTTTAGAATTCTTACTTGTGAAAGAGATGAACTTAAGGTTAAGAATGATAAATTAGTTGATAGAAATAATTTTCTTGAATCTGAATTAATTCAAATGGAAGAATACAAGTTGAGTTCTGATAAAGCTAAGCATGATTATAGTGTAATTCTTGAGGCTTATGACTATGTCAGAAAAGAACTAGAAGAAGAAAGAGACGTGATTAAGACCATTAACAATTCCAGTAAGAAGACAATAGAAATCTTTGAGAGTGGAATTCGTGGTAAGGTTAATGGTTTAGGTTTTGATAAGGCTAGACAAGAAGAAAAAGTAGCTATTGTCAATGATGATAGTAAGGCAGAAGCTAACACATCTAAATCTGAAGGTAAGAAAATTGTTTCTGAACCTAATCATGTTAAATTTGTTGATTCAAAAGGTACCCCTGTTGTACACAAGAGAATTAACAATAGTTTTTTAGATGAGAAAGTGTTAGAGAAACCTAAGAATGTAAACATAGGGTTTCTGTCTAAGTCTCAGTTGAAACAGAGATTAGATGGTCTTTCAGAGTCTAGCAAGATCAAGAGAAATAGGAATGGAAAAGAAGGTATTAACAAAGAGAATAATTACAAGAATGTACCTGATGCACCTAGGAAAAAATGCTATAAGTGTGGAAATCATAATCATTTGGCCCTAGACTGCAATCAAAAACCTTCTTGGAAAACTGAGTCCAGATTCCCCAAGACTCAGAAAATTCAATACCAACCACAAAAAGCTTGTTATCATTGTGGTAGTTTACTTCATTCCATTTACATGTGTAGAGAATATCATGAACTGTATTATGACTATTATTCTTTGAAATCTGAAACTCCTAGTCACAAACAGCTTGTGAGATCAGAGTCTAAAGTTGACTCTGCAACAGGTAAAATAAATGCAAAATCTTCAAAGTCTGTTGTCTCTAAATCTAGTAAGAAAGGATCCAATCAAAGTTGGGTCCTAAAAAATTCTAACTAGTTACTTTTTGTTTGCAGGGCATAGGAAAGAAGCATTCAATTATCTTGGACAGTGGATGCTCTGGACATATGACTGGAAAGAAGTCCCTGCTTACAAAGTTTGAGAGGAAAGCTGGCCCAGTAATATCTTTTGGAGATGGCAACAAAGGAGAAACTCTGGGATATGGCTCAATTATTTTGGGGAATGTCATCATAGAAAATGTAGCACTGGTTGAAGGCTTGAAACATACTCTTTTAAGTATAAGTCAACTGGGTGATAAAGGTTACAAAACAATCTTTGACAGAGAAGGATGCAAAGTCTTGAATATGCAGAATGGAGACATTGTTCTAACTGGTCAAAGGCATGGTAACATATATGAAGCCAGCTTAAGTGATACATCTAAAGGAATTGTTAGATGTCTCTACAGCAAAGCAACAAATGATGAAAGCTGGAATTGGCACAAGAAGCTCTCACATCTTAATTTCAAGAAGCTTAATCAACTTGTTAAACACAATTTGGTGAGAGGCCTACCTCAGGCGAATTTTGTGCAAGATGGACTTTGTGATGCATGTCAGCTTGGAAAGCAGAGAAGAACCACTTTCAAGAGCAAGACTGAAAATTCAATTACTGAACCATTTCACATGCTACATCTTGATCTGTTTGGTCCAGTAAACATTATGTCTATCAGCAAGAAAAGATATGCTCTAGTTATGGTGGATGATTTCACAAGGTTCACATGGGTGTTCTTTCTACACAAGAAGGATGAAGCTCCTCAGCAAATCATTGAACTCATCAAGAATATTCATAATAACTCTGAGTACAAAGTCAAAGTACTTAGGAGTGACAATGGTACAGAATTCAAGAATTCTACAATGGAGGGGTTTTGTGCAGACAATGGAATCACTCAACAGTTTTCTGCACCTGGTACACCTCAACAAAATGGTGTAGTGGAAAGAAAGAACAGGACTCTCATAGAGGCAGCAAGAACCATGCTTGCAGATGCAAAACTTCCAACCTACTTTTGGGCAGAAGCTATTAACACTGCATGTTTCACTCAGAACTGTACCTTGGTAAATAGTCATGGAAAAACTCCCTATGAGATGATCAAAGGAAAGAAACCAAGTGTGAAATATTTTCACATCTTTGGATGCAAATGCTATGTCCTAAAAGTTCATCCAGAACAACTTGGAAAATTTGAAGCCAAATCGGATGAAGCAATTTTTTTAGGATATTCAGCATCTAAGGCCTTCAAAGTTTATAATCTCAGAACTCACATTGTTATGGAATCAATTCATGTTGCATTTGACGATAAGAAGTTTGGAATTTTGCAAACTGATGAAAGCCATGACAAATTGGAATTTGAAAATCTGAAGAATTCTGAGATACTCTCAAGTGATGATGAAGGTTCTCCAGAAGAAATTTCTATTGCTTCTCAAAGGAATGCTGCTGTTGAGGGGGAGCAAATAAATCAGAGAGAACACAGTGATCATCAGGAGCAGACTAGTCTTTCAGAATCTATTCCATCAGGAATTGATGTTTCAGAGTCTACTCCATCAGGAACTGACCTTTCAGAGTCTACTGAGGAAAGATCAGTAACTAGCAGCAATATGGAATCTACTGATTCTATTGATCAAAGGAGAGTTTTTGAAGGTAGAGAGAATTCTTCTACAAGAGATACCACTAACTTAGGGGGAGAGACTAGCAGAGTTGATTTACCACCTGTTAGAAAATGGACAAAGGATCATACTGAAGATTTGATAATTGGTGATCCAAATAGTGGTGTTCGAACTAGAAGATCAATTCAAAATGAATGCTTGTATAGTTGCTTTCTCTCAAAGAATGAACCTAAGAAGGTTGAAGAAGCCTTACAGGATCCTGATTGGGTAATTGCAATGCAGGAGGAGTTAAATGAGTTTGAGAGAAACAAAGTTTGGAAACTGGTACCAAGACCTAAAGATAGATCTATTGTTGGTGCAAGATGGGTTTTCAGAAACAAGCTAGATGAATCTGGTATGATTGTAAGAAACAAAGCAAGACTGGTGGCCAAAGGTTATTCTCAGGAAGAAGGCATTGATTATGATGAGACCTTTGCACCTGTAGCAATATTGGAAGCAATCAGAATGTTTCTTGCATTTGCAGCTCATTCAAAATTCAAGGTATACCAGATGGATGTAAAGAGTGCTTTTTTAAATGGCAAACTTGATGAAGAAGTGTATGTAGAACAGCCACCTGGATTTGTTGATCAAAAGTTTCCAAATCATGTCTACAAACTTGACAAGGCACTCTATGGACTAAAGCAGGCACCAAGAGCATGGTATGAGACTTTGTCTAAATTTCTTCTTGAAAATGGCTTCACAAGAGGTACAATTGACAAAACTCTATTCTTTAGAAAGATAAAAGGTGAATTGCTTTTAGTTCAAGTTTATGTTGATGATATTATTTTTGGTTCTACTAATGAAAAGTTGTGTGCTAAGTTTAGCAAGCTTATGCAGTCTAAGTATCAGATGAGCATGATGGGTGAACTAAATTATTTCTTAGGCTTGCAGGTCAAACAGACTGAGACTGGTATTTTCATTAATCAGTCAAAGTATATCAAAGATCTTTTAAGAAGGTTTGATTTTCAAGACTGTGCAGTTGCAAAAACACCCATGGCAACAGCCACTAAACTAGACTCTGATCCTAAGGGGAAGAGTGTGGATAATACTAGTTATAGAGGCATGATAGGCTCATTGTTATATCTAACTGCAAGTAGGCCAGATATAATGTTTTCTACCTGTTTATGTGCTAGATTTCAAAGTAATCCTAAGGAATCTCATTTAATTGCTGTGAAGAGAATCTTTAGATATCTCAAAGGAACTCCAAATCTTGGTTTGTGGTATCCTAGAGAATCTGATTTCTTTCTAATTGGCTATTCAGACTCTGATTATGCAGGGTGTAAGATAGACAGGAAAAGCACTACAGGTACATGTCAATTTTTGGGAAATAGATTGATTTCTTGGGCAAGCAAGAAGCAACAATCTGTTTCAACCTCAACTGCAGAAGTTGAGTACATAGCAGCAGGCAGTTGTTGTGCACAGCTCCTTTGGATCAGAAATCAGTTGCTGGATTATGGTATGACACTTAGTAATATTCCTATGTTTTGTGATAATACTAGTGCTATTAAAATTGCAGAAAATCCAGTTCAACATTCAAGGACTAAGCACATTGATGTCAGGTATCATTTTATTAGAGAACATATTGAGAATGGTACTGTGGAACTTCATTTTGTTCCTACTGACAAACAGCTTGCAGATATTCTAACTAAACCACTTGATGAGACTACATTCAGTAGACTAGTAAGTGAGTTAGGAATGTTAAATTTTTAGATCTTTAACATCTGCAAAAGTAGCAAGGTATGTTGTTCTTAGCTTATAGACTTGATATTTCTGTCAGGATCTATATTTGATTGTTAAATGCTTGAGCTATAACACATTGCCTTGATAAATTTCAGTATGATAGACTTGTTAATAATCATCAGGATTAGATTTGTCATCAGGATGCTGACGTCATCAGTATTGTGTCAGTATCAGGATTATGAAAATTGCTTCAGATCCTGACGTTTACTTTGTGTAGTTATCTGATTCTGTGATGTGTTAAGTCTATGCTAGCAAGTTTTGATATTTACATACTGATAATTTATACATCATTCAAAAATCAAAAGACAAGCAGATAACAAGAAATTGTATTTTCATTAATAAAAATCATTACATGGAAATGAAATACAACATCTTTTTGTCTAAATTTCTACTCTATACTTGTCTTTGATATGAACTCTGAGGTACAGGACAAGGAGCATCTCAAGAAATCCATCAGGGGATGAAAGCCTCGTTTGCTCTTGGATTCCTTGTCTGGGCGACTTGAATGAGAGCAGCTAACTTAAATGAATAGCATCTCCATCAAGATCAACCTCAGACTCTCGGCCAAATTCTTCATCCTCAAGTTTTGAGGAGGTTAGGGGAAGATTATATCCAACAGATGGATGTTCTAGGAGAAACCTCTGGATATTATCGAAAACCAATCCATTCATGATTAGTTCGATGAGAAGAGTCGTTTGTTCAAAGAGATGATCAAGAACAGGATGTTCATCGATCAAGAAAAATCTGGAAAATGGGTTTGAAGGGATTTTTGGTTTGAGAAGCATTGTTGAGAAGAAAAGAAATTGAAAGGTTATGGAGAATGGCACAAGGCGTTTGGTTCTTTTAAAGGAAGACGTGAGAAGCTGAGCAGTCACTTGGAAGTCTTAATGAAGTCAAATGCTAATTATTGCATGAGACTGTATTTCTTGTTTCAAGAAATATTGAAAATATCTAACCAATTGATTTTCTGTTCAGATTAATTGTTTATTTTCTTTTTCAGATAAAAGAAAGTTGCCACGTGGAAAACTCCATATTAAGTCTCTGATAATATTGATCAGGATTTCATGAGTGATCATCAGGATTTGAAAATTATATTTTTAAATCAAATTGCATTTTGTGATTATTTTGATGAGAGGTCATCAGGAAAAGGAAGCTGATCAGTATTACTTATTTATACCCTGATTTATTTCATGAAAATCAATTTTGGATTTTATTTTCCAAAAATCGTGGGTAACCGCATTTTTCTGGGACTGACACCTGTCAATCTACGTGTCAACGTGGGATAGTGGTCTGAAAGATTTGTGAAATATATTTGTTTTGAAACTCAAATCGTGTAATTGCTTTCTCTAATCTTACATTCTCCAAAGCAAAAATCACTCTTGAGTTTTCAAAATCACTAATTCATTTCAAGAATTTTTCAAGTTTCTTTTCAGATCAAGAATGGCAGCTCAGAGAAGATTACCTAAATCAGTAGCCTTCAAGTTTGGTGACTTTGATTTTATGACAAATAATCATGTTGCAGCTATCACCAACAAGGAAGGAGTGTCATCTGATTTTCATCCAATCATGGACTTTCTGGCGTATGGACCATTAAGTTATGCATTGACAGCATCTCCACAGATTAATCAAGTAGCTGTTTCACAAGCTTGGGAGAATGCTGAGGTAATTGATTCTACTCAGAGTCAATCAGGTAAGATTGTTCTACATTTAGGACAAGATTCATTTGACATTACTGAATCTGTTGTTAGTTCAGTACTTTGCTTACCTGTTACTGATAGTTATGAGAATGTACCATCTGATGATAATATAAGAACTATGTTGTCTGAATTAGGTTATAGTGGACCTCTAGATAACATGAGCCAGTTGAATAGGTCTTTTCTAAGAAAGGAATGGTCTTTTTACTTTGATCAAATTGCTAAATGTTTTACTGGCAAATGTAGTTCTTTTCAACAAATTACTTCTGTTACATCTCATATTGCTTATAGTTTGCTTTATGACAGAGTAATTAACATTGGTCATATTATCTTAAGTCAGATGAGTATTAAACTTGGGTCAAGAGATCAAAACAGGAAAATGGTTTATTATCATAGATTTATGCAATTGTTTATTAACCATTTTATTCCTGATGTTAAAGCTAGATTTGGTAGGGAACATTGTGTTTCTTCTTATGAACAGCAAAAGAGAATTTTCTCTGATATTACAAAGAAGGACAATGAAAAGAATCTAGATGAAATACCTGCAATTCATTATCCCCATCATTTTCAGGTAATTCTTAAAACTCATCTTCCTACTCTCTACAATTCTTCTTTCTTTTGTGGTGAAATGGCTCAGGAATCTCAATTGGAGGAGAACCCACCTGTGTCTACCCAAGTAGCCCAAAACATCATAGTCTCTGAAACAATTCAAGAACCAAATTTTGATCCACAGCCTATTATTTCAAAGAAACCAACCTCTGGTGTTTCTCAAAAGACATCAGTTGTAAGGAAGAGAAGATTTGTTGTGTCAAGTAGTAGTAGTAATTCTAGTGAAGATGATGATGATTTAACTCTTGCTGAGAGAGCAGAATTGAAGGCTGCAATTCAACTTTCTTTGTTAGTACAAAGAGATGAAAAACCTAGTCACAGCCAGGCTGCAGTCTCACAAAAGGCTGTAGTTCTTAAAAAGGGAAAACAATTACTGGATACTGTCTCTCAAAAGACTGTGTCTATTGAACAAAGATCTCATCCCAAGATCACTTCTGTGTCTACACCTCTTGAGTCTTCTCAGGATAAATCTTTTGCTCACTATATCAGGAGAACAAGGAGAAAGATTCAATTGTCACCTACACACATAGAGTCTAGTCCAACTAATATCATGCAGGTTTCTACAAATCAAGCTACATCTATGTCAGTATTTGACAAGAGAGATCTGGATATTGATTCTTCATGGGAAACTACATTATCATACAGACTGGCTATGGGACTAATTTCTCTCAAAGTGAAGTTGTCAAGGCCTGTTCTAGACTTTCTGATTGAAAGAGTACCAAAACTTTTATTTCCAGATGAATATGGACTTCTACATCAAAGACTTGACTTAATGAAGATGTATTTTTATGTATCTGTCAGAAGACAATTAGTCAAGAAATTTGGAATCTCGAAGCATGTTGCACTTCAATCACTTCATGCATATTTATTTGACAAGGATGTAATTATTGAAGATGCTTCAGCTCAAGGTGAACAACTGGAGGAAGTAGATAGAGGGAAGCAGTCAACAGAAGATACTATTGCACCAGTGGTGAGTAGTAGGAAAGATCAGATCACGGTCACTGCAACACAAGAACCATCTAGTCAGAGGAAGGATGACTCAGGAGCTGTGATAGCTGATGTTGAAAGGTCTTCTGTGATGACTGAGAATGCAAGTGAGATACCCTATGATATGGGAGGAATGACTTTGGTTGATTTTTCTGAAGATCAAACAAATTTTGTTCAGTCAGAGTCTATCCACCTTGAGGGTGTGTCTCAGCAAACAACACTTAAAGATGGTGATGTACTAACTATGGTGTCTAATGAAGTATTACTGAAGACATCACAGTCTAGTAAAGAACCTGATAGTGGTATACTGGAGCCTGTAGTTTCTGAAAGGAAAGAAGATGATTGTATGGGTTCAGAGACTATAGCAGCTCACTCCTTGGAGAAAACCTCAAGCCACATGCCATATGAGGAACCCTCTCTCCATGTGAGTTCAGGTATAAAAACTCCTTCTAAACTCTATTTTTCTGTAGGTCATGAGAGCACTTATCCAAATTTGAGTGATACACTTGAAAAGATGGATATTGATCCACAATTTGAGCGGCTGGCTCCTGACCAGGCAAAAGGTGAGGTAGAAAGAGTGTTGACTTTAGAAAGTCAAAGTGAGAATGAGGGTATGGATGATCAACTCCATAGTGAGGGAGAGAAAATTAGGAAACCATCATTTGATTTCTGGGATCAGGTTTTTCCTGAATCTTGGTCTGAAAATTTGGGTATGGATGCTGGTACTTATTCATTCATCAAAATGTATCAGAAGAATGACCTAGCACATCACAATGCAAAGCCAGAAGTTAAAGCTCAGAAGTAAAAGGAGAGGCTTGCAGAAATCATTAACAGGAGAGGTGCCAGGATAAAGCAATCTCTTGATACATATGTACCAGATGAAGATCCTAATGATCCTTGTGTTCCTTTGTATGTACTTCCAATATCAGCTAGAATTGAGACATCAACAGTCTCTGATCACTCTAAGGAGGAGTCAGGATTTGAAGATGTTAGTACACAGAATACTGGTGAAGGAGATGATGATCATGTTTCAGTTCCAGAACAGAAAGATGAAGACGTTGATACTTCTAATCAGGTTTTATTACTTGAATATCATACAACTCAAGCAACTTCTTCTACAAGACTTGAAGATAAAGTTCTTTCTGATTCTGATACTGAAGATACTAGAAGCACTTCCAATATTGAAGTTCATTCTGATGTTTTGAAAGATATTCAGAATTCTCAAATTGCTATTCAAACAAGACTTCAATCACTTGAAGATAACCAAGTCACAATTATGGAAAATCAAGCAGTTCTTATGAAACTCATTTGTTCTGTTTCTGAATCTCTTGGAATTAATGTTGCTGATGTCAAAAAGGGGGAGATAAAGACAATTCAAAGACAACAACAACACTACCAGACTGAAGGAGATAAAGATAAAGCTGGGGGAGATAAAGATCAGACAAATGGTAGTAAAAAGAAGAACCAGGAGTGACAGTGGTGAATCTCAGCTAGGAAGTGGTAAGGAAGAGCAGCATTAATAGTTAAAATTCTTTCTTCTAAGTACTGGATAAATGTCTACATCTGAGAAGGAGGTACTTAACTTCATAATTCTACATTCATAAATTCTATTCTGGTTGTATTGTTATATGTTTTGACATCCACAACTTAGATTTATGCTTCAGTTTGTAAAGCATAAATAGGGGGAGATTGTTAGGAATAATTCATAAGTTGTGATGTTAAGAATAGAATTTACACATTATACTTCTTGTAATCCTGATCTTATAAAGGATTTAGCACTGTATTTAGGTTTTATGTGTAAGACAGTTATCTGTATAGTTTAGTCAGGAATGAACAGTGTATCGGAGACTACATGTCAGGAACAGAGCAAATCCTGATGATGGTCCAATACTGATGAGTGATCAGATACTGATGCAGTGTACAGATCCTGATATCAGTCGTGTTACTGATGATGTCATTATGGATGCTACAGAAACTGGCAAGTGCTATAAAACAGGATCATTGTTTGAAGAACAAGCAAGAAGATATTATGAAGGGAAGAGTTTTCTATTGAAGGAAACTATCAACTAGAAGGCAGAACATTGTCATGTATAGATTATATCTTTCTGTTATTAGTTGATAGGTAGCATTATAAATACTCTCTCAATATCATTGTAAAGAGCGTGTGAGGCGTGAGTCGAACTAATGAATGTGCGTAGCTCTGTATAAGGTTTGTATTCGAGAGTACGAAACAAACAGAGAGATATTGTATTGTCAGCAGCTGCTAAAGGTATTGTACACCTTTGGTAGAGTTTGTATTTGATCTTATTAATACAAACAAGAGTTTGATTCATTCGTTTATTCTTGTTCTTATAATCAAGCAAAAATCAGACACGATTATATAACTTGTATTCAACCCCCCCTTCTACAAGTTATTCGAGTTAACAATAATTTCTTCGATTTCTTTTTTTTTCTCCGATAAGTATTCGATTTTTCTCCGATTTCTTTGGCTACAAGTATTTTCCACCTCCTTGCCGTTTTCACCTTTTTCTGCTTGAAATCTGATTTTATTTATTTTCCTACAAAACAAAATAAAACAATTTATCAATTAATAAAATTACGAAAACGGACATAAAATAGGTATTAAAAATATGATGAATTATGGACCTATCAGCTCCATACATCATCCACGACGTTTTAGGCTTAATCCTCGAATAAGAACATACATGCCAGTGTCCTTGGTGTGCCCTTGTCGCCGTAGTCCCCGAGGGCATCACCAAGAACTACGTTTCATTGGCTTGATTCTCAACATGGCTTGAGATACGTAGGCATTACGAGGATCGACTAGTCTCGACGGCAAGAACAACAATTAAAGCTCGAAAATCTCACTTAAGAATTTTAAATAATGAGATGTATTGTTTACAATTAATAACTTAAGTTCTTTTTTTTTAAAAAAATTTTTTTGCTTAAGTTCTTAATTTTGATATGTTGCTGACAAATTCTAACCTTTATTTCGGTAAGAATTTTTTTAATCTTAATTTTACCTTTTCTTCGAAAAGGCTTTTTAAAAAAAATAAATAAATTCAACTACCATCCCTTGTTTGGAGAGATCAGAATAAAAAAATATGACAAGAAATCAATTTCTTAAAGGGGTTAAATCTCAAAGTGCAAACTGAAGTTGCAACTAATGACAGCAACGTTGTGTTCGAAAACTAAAATAATCTTTTATTAATTCTGCATATCTATACTATTATATAAATTCCGAAACATTAAAAGTTTTGGTACCTGTTTTTTGGTACCTGTTTTTTGGTACCAGTTTTTTGGTACTTCGTGAATTTACTTATTTACCCTTTATTAAAAAAGAAAATAAATATATGATATTTATACTTTTAAAACACCTATAATAAATAATAACATAATACAATTAATGGTAATTAGTCGCTTGCCATTTTTCACATTTACTTTGAATTGAAGATATTACCTTTTATAAACACCTAAAAACATCAATGTATCTTCCAATCATTAATATTTCTTTTCGAATTAAAACACGTTACCTTTTTAATTTAAAACTAATCTTCATTAATATTTTCTTTTGAACTAAAACACGTTACCTTTTTAATTTAAAACTAATTTTACAATCATTAATATATACCCAAAAATATCACACCATATTTTTCAATTGTTAATAAAATATATTAAAAATCTGCATATGTTGTTTATAATAAGTAAACATTAGTATAATACATAAACACGAGTATATTAAAATTATATTAAATTAAAATTAATTAATAATTATATAATTGTCGAAACATTAAAATTTTGGTACCTATTTCTTGATATATGTTTTTTGGTATTTCGTGAATTTACTTATTTACCCTTCATTATAAAGAAAAATATATATGATATTTATACTATTAAAACACCAAAAATAAATAATAACATAATACAATTAAAGGCAATTAGTCGATTGCCTTTTTCACATTTACTTTTAGTTGAAGATATTACCTTTTATAAACACCTAAAAACCTCAATCATATCATATTTTCCAATCAATTCATATCTAGCAATAATTAACCAAAAATAAATATTTTCTTTTGAACTAAAACACGTTACCTTTTTAATTTAAAACTAATCTTCATTTATATTTTCTTTTGAACTAAAACACGTTACCTTTTTAATTTAAAACTAATTTGACAATCATTAATATATACCCGAAAATATCACACCATATTTTTCAATTGTTAATAAAATATATTAAAAATATGCATATGTTGTTTATAATAAGTAAACATTAGTATAATACATAAACACGAGTATATTAAAATTATATTAAATTAAAATTAATTAATAATTACATAATTGTCGAAACATTAAAATTTTGGTACCTATTTCTTGATATATGTTTTTTGGTATTTCGTGAATTTACTTATTTACCCTTCATTATAAAGAAAAATATATATGATATTTATACTATTAAAACACCAAAAATAAATAATAACATAATACAATTAAAGGTAATTAGTCGATTGCCTTTTTCACATTTACTTTTAGTTGAAGATATTAGCTTTTATAAACACCTAAAAACCTCAATCATATCATATTTTCCAATCAATTCATATCTAGCAATAATTAACCAAAAATAAATAATAACATAATACAATTAAAGATAATTAGTCTATTGCCTTTTTCACATTTACTTTTAATTGAAGATATTACCTTTTATAAACACCTAAAAACCTCAATCAATTCATATCTAACAATAATTAATATATACTCAAAAATATCACATCATATCATATAATGAGTAACAAAATCTATACTATTATATAAATTCCGAAACATTGAAAGTTTTGGTACCAGTTTTTTGGTACCTATTTTTTGGTACTTCGTAAATTTACTTATTTACCCTTCATTATAAAGAAAAATAAATACTCCTATGATTAATAATAATATAATATAATTAATGGTAATTAGTCGATTGCCTTTTTCACATTTACTTTTAGTTGGAGATATTACCTTTTATAAACACAAAATACATCAATTGTATCATAACTTCCGATCATTAATATTTCCTTTCGAATTAAAATACGTTACACTTTCTTGAAAAAAAGAAAAAAAACACGTTACCTTTTTAATTTAAAACAAATCTTACAATCATTAATATATACTCGAAAATATCACACCATAATTTTCAAGAAAAATATAACACTTGAAATAAATAATAACATAATATAATTAACGGTAATTAGTCGATTGCCTTTTTCACACCTGAAATAAATAGTAACATAATATAATTAATGGTAATTAGTCGATTGCCTTTTTCACATTTATTTTAGTCGAAGATATTACCTTTTATAAACACCTAAAAAGATCAATCGTTTCATATCTTTCAATCATTAATATTTCCTTTCTAATTAAAACACGTTACCTTTCGAATTAAAACACATTTATTTTAATTTAAAACAAATCTTACAATCATTACTATACCAGAAAAAATCACACCATGAAAAATATAACACCTAAAATAAATAAAAACATAATATAATTAATGGTAATTAGTCGATTGCCTTTTTTACATTTACTTTTATTTGAAGATCTTACCTTTTATAAACACCTAAGAAGATCAATCGTGTCATGTCTTCCAATCATTAATATTTCCTTTCTAATTAAAACACATTACCTTTTTTATTTAAAACTAATCTTACAATCATTAATATATACTAAAAAATATCACACCAAATTTTCCAATTATTAATATATTAAATTATATTAAATTAAAATTAGAAAAATGATTAAAAAATAATTATTATATAAAACATAATTTTGATATTAAATATTATTTATAACATAATAAAAGAAAACAGTGCATTTTAATTGATGATATTACCTTTTACAAACACCTAAAATATCATATCTTTCGATCAATAATATTTTTTTTTTCTAATTAAAACATGTTAACTTTTAATTTAAAACAAAATCTTTCATTAATTAATATATATCCAAAAAATATCACAACATATCTTCTAATCACTAACAAAATATAATAAAAAATTGTATACAACAAATGATGATCATTAGATTTTTAGTAAAAAATCGAAACAGTTAGATCTAATGATTAGATATATTATACGAATAAATTAATTTAGTAATATTCCAAGGTTCGAATTCCGTCAACCACATATTTATTTTAAAATTGTATAATATAAGTTTTAAATCATGCATATCATTAATTAAACTTATATTAAATTTTAAAATTAAAATACAATATTGAAAATAATGATAACATAAAAAAATAATTTAAAATAAAATTAATTACATGTCAAAAGAAATCCGTGCATCGCACGGGTTATAATCTAGTTTTTCTTAAATGCTATAGCAACCAAATGAAAAATTGTTAAATTCTACTATTTCAGATAATATATTTAGATTTTTTAAAAATCATTTACTATTTATTTTTAATTTTATAGCCATTTTCCTTGTTTTAATTAAAAATAAATAGTAAATAAACTTTTTAAATTCTAAATATGTTATCTAAAATACTAGAATTTAATAACTTTTCATTTGGTTACAGTAACATTAAAAAAAGTGCAGGATCAACAAAAAATTACTTTAATTTTTTGAACACAATGTTGTTGTCATTATTTGCAACTATAGTGATATATATGAGATGCCGATAACTAGAATGAACAATTTGATACTAGTCGAAAACTTTCAGATTTAACCCTTTCCTAAAGTAATGTATCGTTCCATAAAGACTAAATTGCAAAATGCACCCCTTTGGTTCGGAACAAAGTCACTTTAGTACCAATACTTTCAACAATTGCACATTGCACCCCTTTCGTGTATTTTTACCAAAAACCCAGGGATAATTTGGTAAATTCAGAATACTTAATTACATTTTGATCCCTAAAGTATGAAATGTTGCATACATGAACCCTTGAACAAAAGTTTTCGAATTTTCATAATTTTTTTTCAAAATTTTCCTATTTTTTTTCGAATTTTTCCAAACGATGCACGGGAAAATTCGAAAAAATTTAGGATCAATTCGAAAAAAATTAGGAAAAATTTGAAAATATATGGGAAAATTCGAAAATTTTTGTTCAATGGTTCATGTATGTAGTATTTCATACTTTAGGGATCAAAATGTAATTAAGTATTCTGAATTTACCAAATTATCAGGGGCAATTTGGTAAAAATACACGAAAGAGGTTCAAATGTGCAGTGCCCAAACATGTTGTGAGATGCAAAGTGCAATTATTGAAAATATTGATACTAAAGTGATTTTGATCCAAACCAAAGGGGTGCATTTTACAATTTAATCTTTTAGAAATTCTAGGAAGTGTCGGTGTCGGTGGAGGG
Source organism: Kitagawia praeruptora (assembly GCA_037693485.1). Lineage (NCBI taxonomy): Eukaryota > Viridiplantae > Streptophyta > Magnoliopsida > Apiales > Apiaceae > Kitagawia > Kitagawia praeruptora. The sequence goes on along the minus strand of CM075351.1, from coordinate 133,962,056 downwards.
AAGGGGGCGAGTCGTTAATCTCACAATCACAAACAGCTGCTCTGTCATTTTCCTCCCTTATCACTCACATCTACAGCTAGGCAGCTAGCTAGCTACCTCTTAATATTATAGTATAGACTGGTCTTACACACAAACATCCTTCCATTATTACCTTTCCTCTCCATATAAACACACACAAACTGTGTGTTAAGTTGAGAGATACTTAACTGTTAGACTCTCTCACTCTCTCTCTCTCTCTCTCTCGCCCCCCCTCTCTCTCAATCTACACAATCACTTACATTTATATCGGATCTTGATGAGGTACTGAATAAATATTCACATTTGTTCACTTTACTGTCAATTTGCACCACTTTATTTAATCCATCTCATTTGTAAATGATGTATGCTGTATTTTTTCATTTTCAAGTGTTGAGTTTTGTTTTATTATCTCTATTCGTACTTGTTAAGTTAATTGTTGCTGTTTGTTTTACTCACCCTACAGATCTGAGCTCAATTGTGGAGACAAGTCAATTATTGCGTCAAGATCGTATTTTTAAGCTTGTTTATGTTTTGTGATTGTAAATCTGGCTTCAATTCCATAGACTAAGATTGTTGCTGCAATGGAATCTCAAGGAGAAACTGGGGTTAGTGTTTCGACTGTCAAATTATTTATTTTTCGATTCATGTTTTTTTTTATTTATGTATGAAACAATTCATCTTTGATCTGAATTCGGTAACTAGGCATTTACATATTTTGGTTTATATGTGTTTTTGTTGAGGTGTTTTTTATGTAAAAGAAATGTGCTTGATCTGAATTAGACAACAGGTTTTTGGAGAGTAAAGTTAATTGGGGGTGTTTATAGAGCTTGATTTTTTGTAGATTTATAGGTTTGTGTTGGCTAAATTGTGAAATTTGGTTGTGTAGGGAAAGGTTTTGAAGAATTTGAGTGGTCAGACTTGTCAGATCTGTGGTGACAAGGTTGGCTTGGCAGTGGATGGTGAGCAGTTTGTTGCTTGTGATATATGCTCGTTTCCGGTTTGCAGGCCATGCTATGAGTATGAGCGTAAAGATGGAAATAAGTCATGCCCTCAATGCAAAACCAGATACAAGAGACACAAAGGTTTGTTGCTAGAATCTATTGATGGTGGTCTGCCTATGCTGTTAGGACAACACTTGTAGCACCTAAGGTTTTATTTTTAATAAATTCATTTTCTTTAGATACAAAATCTTTTATAGAAAGGCGTATTTGTATTGTGCTTTTAGAATAACATTTGGAAATTTTAGCATTTCCGTAATTTGTGAATGATTTCTTTCACTTATCCTATCATTAATATGAATTTTGGATTTTAGATTGATGTGCTTAATTTCATATCATAGTTTTAAAACTATTTTTACGAATATCAGCAAATCTTGGCTTTCTAGTTTGTATGGTTACTAATTACTAGTGATTGAGAAACCCTACCATGTTTTCGTGGTTAGTAGAGTCAGTGGTGTGAAGTTAATTTGCTTCTTGGGTACAAGTGGTAAATGTTATTATTGCTGCTCTCCTTGAATTGCAGGAAGTCCTGCTATACATGGTGACAGAGAGGAGGAGGGTGATACTCCTAGTGATTCTCTTTTTACTTCAGAGAATCAAAATGATAAGCAGAAGGTTGCAGAACGCATGTTGAGCTGGCACATGACATATGGACGAGGGGAAGATATTGTAGCTCCAAATTACGATAAAGAGATCTCTCACAATCATGTACCTTTGCTCACCCATAGCGTGGAGGTATGTCAATCAAGTTCTAAGTATAGGTGTCCCCTCAGGCATGTAGTGCAGGTATGCTCAAAGTAGCTGATTACATGTGTTTTTAGGTTTCTGGAGAGTTATCTGCAGCATCACCTGAACGTTTGTCTATGGCATCTCCTGGACCAGGAGGGGGGAAACACATGCATTCCCTCCCTTATTCATCATATGTGAATCAGTCGCGTGAGTTTTCTACTAATCTCTATGTACTTGAGCATTACTGTTTATGTTCATGCCTCTGAAATTTAGTGCCACTTGCAGCAAATGTCAGAGTTGTGGATCCAGTGAGAGAGTTTGGATCCCCCGGACTAGGCAATGTTGCATGGAAAGAGAGAGTTGATGGTTGGAAAATGAAGCAAGATAAAAATGTAGTTCCAATGACTACTAGCCACACTGCTTCTGAAAGAGGCGGTGATATTGATGCCAGTACTGATGTGATAGTTGATGACGCGTTACTGTAAGTGACCTGTTGTTGGTTTATGACGTACTAAGTTGCTATGTAATACATTTGATCTTTTTAGTCCTCGTTATTCTCTTTTAAGGTATATTTATATTTTTATTGAGTTCATGACTTCATGTCAACTTTGTCGATCCATATAGAACTCACAATGATGTTCGGTATGTGAAATCAATTTGTCGATCCATTTAGAACTCACAATGATGTTCGGTATGCGAAACAGAAGTTGAACATGGCATGCTTTGTAGTGAAAGCTCCTTGACCGGTGTTGGATGGCATATTTTGTCTATGCTACATAAAATTCCTGAGTTATAATCCAAAGCCATTGATGATGAGCAGAAGTGGAAAAGATTTTTATATGTTATTAAATGGTTTTTATGTATTTAGCTTAGAAAGAATTAATATTATTTGATTATATGTTTGAAATAAACCCAAGTGTTAATGGGCCTTAGTCCGTTAGGTATTATTATTAGAGTTTTTAATCCTATATTCCTATGTAAGTCATGTAAACCCCCACATATTAGTTAAGCTTTGATTATATGCTGTTTCTAGGGAATAATATTATTGATTATTCTTGGGATTCGTATAATTCATTGCTTATTATCTGTTTAATGTTCTGTCCTGCATCAGCCATGTGACGTCAGCTGATAAAAGTTTTGCTTATTTCCTGTGGTGCAGGAATGATGAAGCTAGGCAACCTCTTTCGAGAAAGGTTTCCATACCATCTTCCAGGATAAATCCTTACCGGATGGTTATTGTCGTTCGTCTTGTTGTTCTCTGTATATTCTTGCATTACCGAATAACAAATCCCGTAAAAAATGCCTACCCGCTGTGGCTGTTATCTGTAATATGCGAGATATGGTTTGCGTTTTCCTGGATACTGGATCAGTTCCCCAAATGGCTCCCAGTAAATCGTGAAACTTATCTCGACAGGCTTGCACTGAGGTATGAATCAGAGATAGGCCTTTGCATCCTTTAATCCAAGATTTATAAGGTAGGTTTTGCATAATTAAACTCGAACTGATATTAAATATACTGCACAGATATGACCGAGAAGGCGAGCCGTCTCAGTTAGCTGCTGTTGACATATTTGTCAGTACTGTTGACCCTTTAAAGGAGCCTCCTCTTGTTACAGCCAATACAGTCCTATCTATTCTTGCAGTTGATTACCCAGTTGACAAGGTATCTTGCTATGTCTCTGATGATGGAGCTGCCATGTTGACATTTGAGGCTCTCTCTGAAACATCAGAATTTGCAAGAAAGTGGGTCCCTTTTACCAAGAAGTATAACATTGAGCCCCGAGCTCCAGAGTGGTATTTCAATCAGAAGATAGATTACTTGAAAGATAAAGTTCAGACATCATTTGTCAAGGACCGCAGGGCTATGAAGGTAAAGAATTTGTTTGTAAACAATTATAGTTTCTGTCAAAGCATCTACCTGTATTTAAGTTTTATTAATTCTTTTTCAGCGAGAGTACGAGGAGTTTAAAATTCGTATCAATGGCCTTGTTTCCAAGGCCCTGAAAGTTCCCGAAGAAGGATGGATCATGCAAGATGGCACACCTTGGCCTGGAAATAATACCAGGGATCATCCTGGAATGATCCAGGTGTGTTTTAAACAATCATTATAAAAATCTTTTACATGAGGCCTGATCTTGGTAACTGCCCAAATCTGTAATTAGTTTATGTGATCTTTACTTGGTTCAGTTAATTAGAAATTTGTGATAGATAATTCAGGGTTCAGTCTGAAGCCATAGATAATATATGTTTATTATTTTGTAATGTATTTAAGTTGCTTTATTCTGGCTTCTTTGATGAACATGCTAGCATTGTCAAAATTAAATCTTTTCCTAAACTATATGAGGAGCACTAGGAGTCGAGACTTTTTGTGTGACAGTTCACTTATTCCCCTAAGCCTGGAGAATATTAAGTGTTGACAATACTTATTACTTTCAGGTTTTCTTAGGCCAAAGTGGCGGTCTTGACACTGACGGTAATGAGCTTCCTCGGTTGGTTTATGTATCTCGTGAGAAGCGGCCGGGATTCCAACATCACAAGAAAGCTGGTGCAATGAATGCACTAGTGAGTTCAAGATTTGTAATCTACTTATATTTTGTAGATGATCTGTAATATTCACTGTAATCCTCTTGCAGGTGCGTGTGTCCGCTGTCCTTACTAATGGTCCCTTCCTTTTGAATCTCGATTGTGATCACTACATAAATAACAGCAAAGCAATTAGAGAAGCTATGTGCTTCATGATGGATCCAAATCTTGGTAAATATGTTTGCTATGTTCAGTTTCCACAAAGATTTGATGGGATTGATAGAAACGATCGATATGCGAACAGAAATACTGTCTTCTTTGATGTGAGTTAATTCATCCTTTAAATATATTTTTGCCAAGTGCATCCTTCAGATATTGCCAAATACTAAATTCTTATAGTAATTTTGAAACGTATTCTCCATACCATTAAGCTATTTATCACCTCTCAGCTTCTGTCATATGTTATGTGGTGCCTTGGCAATCTAGTATTTATTTCCTCGATTATCATTCTAAAGCCTTGGCAATCCGGTAGTTATTTCCTTGATTATCATTCTAACATATCAACTTCTTTGGAACCAGATTAACTTGAGAGGTTTAGATGGCATTCAAGGACCAGTTTATGTGGGTACGGGATGTGTCTTCAATAGAACAGCATTATATGGTTACGAACCTCCATTCAAACCTAAGAATAAAAAAGATGGGTTTCTCTCATCCTTCTGTGGGGGTTCAAGGAAGAAAGCTTCTCGATCAAGTAAAAAAGGCTCTGACAAAAAGAAATCTAGCAAGCATGTGGATCCTACTGTCCCAATATTCAGTTTAGAAGATATCGAGGAGGGGGTGGAAGGTATAAGAATTTACTTTTGAAGTATGTGTGCAAGTTTAAATATGCCTAATTTTGCATTGTAGTCTTTCTTAGCATTAGTAGTGGAGTAATTTTCTGCAGTAGTATCTCTATAAATGTTGTATTATCCACCACAATTAAATGGACATCACTTCTGAAAAAAGTATCCATACTATACTTATAATATCCTATTTGGTAGTGCTAAAGCGGGGGCATAGGGTTCTGTCTAACTCATAAGTATATATATGTATAGTGGGCACTGGCCACCCTGGACTCTGACATGTATTTCTTTTTTCGATGACTGGGTTTCATATTATATTTGCAGTTGACTCTGTTGTAGTGTTGTTTTGTATAAATAATAAGAATAGTATTAAGAATTTGAAAAAGGGGCCTGTTGTCTTTAACCTGTGAAAATTAAGATTATAGGCCATCCATAATGGTGGTGTGTATTACCTTAGATAACAATGTGGAAACGAAACGGATCTGCGTAGCATAACAAAATCAGCCTCATTTATGTTGCTCTTCTTTTAAATATGTTTCATTCTCCTTATATTTTCGTATTAGGTGCTGGATTTGATGACGAGAAGTCATTGCTCATGTCACAAATGAGTCTTGAGAAAAGATTTGGTCAATCAGCGGTTTTTGTTGCATCAACACTTATGGAGAATGGTGGTGTTCCACAATCTGCCACACCAGAAGCTCTTCTAAAAGAAGCTATTCATGTTATCAGTTGTGGGTATGAAGATAAGACGGACTGGGGACAAGAGGTATAGAAATTGCCTAGTTTTGCTCTCTTAACCTACTTTTATTTTTTACATAGTATTTTTACTAATTGCAAAACATTCAGAGTTTTCCATTTACTTGCCATGTGCAATGATTCAAAATACAAGACTAAGTAGGCAAGATGTCTAAACTAGCTATGCTTGTTTGCATATTAATCGGGGGGAAATGAATCTTCATAAACATACCCGCTTTGTGATAAAAGCTGATGTGTTTTGTAAAAGAAGTCGCGATCGGTAATCTCAAATGAATCTTCTATTGTGATGCAGTGTGTGGTGTCACCAACTTGGTGTAATATAGGTCTATTACACTCCATAAGAATAGTTTCTGCAGGGTCTTCATCACCCTTACACGGAAATTACATATCACATTAAGCTTATGCTATAAAATTACAAGTATTACTATCTGTGGAGTATGAAGTATTTAGTAGTTTAAATAATTTATAAGCTGACAAGTGAGCTTCTTTACTGGCTGAGCTTAAGCTTGGTTGTAACATTAGCTCCATGAAGTTCTTTTATTTGTGTTGCTGTCATCACAGCCACTAAGTTACGTTTGATGGTGAAATTAATCTCAAACCAAACCACGGATTTTTGCTTCTGTGCTTTGCATCAATGTTTCTTTTCTCTTCTTACCTTATTCTTACATAAGAAAAGGGAAGACTCTTCGTCGCAAAGTGAACTGCTGAATTATTTACTCTAGAAAATCTGATAAGCAATTAATACCGTATTAAAATTCTTGTGTGTTTCCATAGTTGTCTCCATAAGTTGAAGGAATCTAGGATATCAACAAGGAAAAACTGGATAGAGCAAGCCATGATACTCCTCCATTGTGGTCAGAATGAAAACTACAGTAGCATTAAATTAACCTCTGTTCTACACTCTTACATTCCTTGATACACTCTATTCTTTAATTAGTATATTTTTTTTTTCGGTATTATGTTATTTAAGGTGCAAAGTACATATAAATGTTGTTTAAACTTCAGCTTTTAAACGTATTCCATATTTATATATTTTCCTAGTTAGGGATAGGTATCTATATTTCTACCCTGTCTATACATCTCATTAATCTGGATATAACTCCACTTTGGGAGCTTTCTTCACGAGGATTGACCCTAACCATGTTATGTTATTTCATGTACTTGTTGCACCATCATATGTCTGAAGACATTGTATATCAGCTCTCAAATTTTGTTCACTTGTTTGTCCCTTAAATTGCAGATTGGATGGATCTATGGCTCCGTCACAGAAGATATTCTTACTGGGTTCAAAATGCATGCCCGAGGTTGGCGATCAATATACTGCATGCCTCTTCGCCCTGCCTTTAAAGGTTCAGCTCCGATTAATCTTTCAGATCGTCTGAACCAAGTGCTTCGATGGGCTTTGGGATCCGTGGAAATTCTTTTCAGTCGGCATTGCCCAATATGGTATGGTTATGGAGGAAGGCTTAAATGGCTCGAGAGATTTGCCTATATCAATACAACCATATATCCAATCACTTCCATACCACTTCTCGTATATTGTACTCTTCCAGCAGTCTGTTTAATCACGGGGAAGTTCATCATTCCACAGGTTCGTTATTTCAGCATAAACCTCGGTATATCAGTCTAGTTCTTATAATAATAATAATAAAGTTAATAATAATAATGATATTTTTTGTATTAAGTAATAATAACAATTATTATTATTATTATTATTATTATTATTATTATTGTTGTTGTTGTTATTATTATTATTATTATTATTGGTACTACTTTATCAGGTCGATAGGTTGTTAGAATCAAACTTTTACACACTCTATAGAAGAGGTTTTGACCCTCAAAACCTTCTGAAGTTGTGCATTATTAGTAATACTTTTTTAGGTCGGTAGATTCTTGCAAAAATTGAACTCTCGCACTCTCTGTAGAGAGGGTTTGTCCCTCAGCCTTCTGAAGTACTGCCGATAGGAAGGGTAGTAGTTGTTAGGTTAAAAGAGATGAAAGTACTCGCACATTTAGTTAAGAATTCATATCTTAATCCTTGCCCCGGTGTTTTTTTTAAAATTATTTTTTTGTTTCTAAATGTTTTTTCATCTTATTATTCAGTTTTTTTTCTCTATTATATATGTTAATATCTGAACCTTTTTTTGCTGCAGATTAGTAACCTTGCAAGTATCTGGTTTATATCCCTGTTTCTTTCTATTTTCGCTACTGGTATACTGGAAATGAGGTGGAGTGGTGTTGGAATAGATGAATGGTGGAGAAATGAACAGTTTTGGGTTATTGGTGGTGTTTCTGCTCATCTTTTTGCTGTTGTTCAAGGTTTGCTCAAAGTGCTTGCTGGAATCGACACTAACTTTACTGTCACCTCCAAAGCATCAGATGAGGATGGGGATTTTGCTGAACTCTATCTTTTCAAATGGACAACTCTTTTAATCCCACCAACGACCCTCCTTTTAATCAACATTGTCGGTTCAGTTGCGGGAATATCATATGCAGTAAACAGCGGATACCAGTCATGGGGTCCACTCTTTGGTAAACTTTTCTTTTCATTTTGGGTGATTGTTCATCTCTATCCTTTCCTCAAAGGTCTAATGGGACGTCAGAACCGAACACCAACTATTGTAGTTGTCTGGTCCATCCTTCTCGCTTCAATTTTCTCATTGTTATGGGTGCGAATAGATCCCTTTACAACTAGGGTTACTGGACCAGATGTTCAATTATGTGGGATTAATTGTTGATCAGGTCTTTTCAGATTTCCAAACAGAATTTCTGTTGATGATCTGATAGGTACAAAAATTCCTGCCCTACGATGCCACACATCAAATTCAGATTCACCTTTGTTGTTATAAGTATAAATTATTCAAATGTATTTTATATACAATTCTGCTTTTGTCTAAGACTTTCGAAAGAGAATGCATTGTACGTAGTAATATATTCAAATTTTAAGTGTTGCTAGTGTAAGAAACAACTTTTCAAGTGCAGAAGAAATGTTCTTTTGAATCTTGAGGGTTGGAACTTCAAGATTTTGTTTACTTTCAGCATTCTGTACATTGTATTTTGGAGCTGTTGTGAACCTTCAGCTATATAGTACCTAGAAAGCAGGGACACTTGGTAACCTGCTGTATCCCCGTGTCGGATTCTTGGACACGCGTGTCCCCGTATCGGACACGGGGATTCATCCATAATTCTTTTTTCGATTTTCGTTTTCACCAATTGTAGTCAAAATTTGTTTCAACTATTTTCACAAAATCAAGTATCAATATCTATAAACATATACAGAAGTATTGATTATCATGTTCATTTTTGCATAAATGAAAAGATTAAACCCCCACTTTTGTATTTTGGATGAACAAAATATGCATTTCATTTAGTTTGCATACATATTTTGGTTCTATCAATTGGTTTTAACATGCGTAACATGAAATATATATGAAAATTTATAATTATATATGACGTGTCCCCCCACACCCGTATTCCCATATTTTTAAATTTGCCGAATTTACGTATCCCTGTACTACGCACCCGCACCCGTGTCCTTGCTTCTTAGTATAGTACTAATGAATATTGTATTTTGATGGTATCACGCCTAGTCGGTTATTGTTTTGTTTTTACCACATTGAGGAAAGGAAAAAAAGTTTTTACCAGACACTGTAGGAAACTTTTCTACAGTATCGCCTTAAATTAAATCTGGGTCATAGATTAATCTAATGCAATGGCCTCGCTAGGGACACCACACACAAATCAGATACACACACACATACAATCCCATCTAATTTCCTCCATTTTTTAATTTGATTTTTCTCGTCAATTAGTGAATTTTTTTTTGAAATCTGACTTCACTATATTTTTCTCCATCTCTCAACGATCAGTTTGCATATCACATGTGCAACAAAATCGTGAATTTAAGGCGACGCTGTAGAAGGTAGAAACTTTTTACCCGTAAAGGAAATTAGCCCAAAATATCATATTTCTTAATGTTTGCATACATGAAAATATCCCATCAAGCGGTGCTGCTTTGTAGCGGCTGGTGCGCAACACTTTGTAATTGGCATGTACTCGGACATTTTGTTAAATTTTAGTTTATATACATATTTCTTAGTTTTCAATTAATAGAGTTCAATTTAAATTCTAGTGGTGGAATATCAATGATGTTCTCTATTTCTTGCTAAGTAAGCATACCTATTTCGAGATTAAAAGTTAGTAACTAATGTTTCAATAAGTTATACCGGTAAATTTTATAGCATATCGGCTGAAATTAGTATGGTGTCGTACTGAAACGAAAGTTTCAGAATAATCTTTAAAAAAACCAAGCATTACTTCATCATTAATGTTTCACCTTCACGTCCGGATCTTTCAAACTGTAGCAGATTATAAATCCATGTATTTCAAACTCTGAAAGAACATCTACATTGATGATAATCACTTTCAGAAAATGAGCATCATGGCTTCTCAATCTATCATTTTCATCGTACTTTTGAACATTATGTTTTCGACCCGAATGCATGCACAAGACTTGATGCCAAATCTAACCATCCCAAATCTGGGCTTGCTGGACCTGCCAAATCTGGCAATGCCCTCAGCACCAAGTCCTGAACCTGTAAATCCGGGCATGGCCCCAGCACCACATCGCGAACCTGTAAATCCTGAACCTCTAAATCGTGGAATGGCCCCTGCACCAAGTGCTGCACCTTTAGATCCGGGGATGGCCCTAGCACCACCAACACTTGCACCTTTAAATCTAAACTGTAGCAGTTGTCCAATAGATCCTTTTGGTCTGGCAGCCTGCGGAATCGTGATAAGTGATAGGGTATCGCATGTTACAATCAGTTATTAAGTTCGCTTACAAAAGAAGATGCTTCAGCTTGCCTCTGCAATATTGCCATTCAGATACGAACATTGAAAATTGGCAATCTTGATGTCACAGATGCAATTAACAAAGTGTTAACGGAGGAATTTGGTTAAATTTCGGAGGTTGTTGGAATAACGAATTATGAAAATAGGGGGATTTGGGATTTTGGATGTTTTGGGGCTGGACTTCAGAGGTGTCTCGACTTATTAAATGTGTCGGATCCTTTTTCAAGATGCCTGCGTACCTTATATTTATAAGGATCAAGCCCACGCAGTTCTGTGAAAAGGATTGGTTTTTAATCCCTATGATTGTTGTTAAGGGATGTATTTTGGGAATTAGTAGATTTTATCTCTTTGAATTATATTCGCGTTGTCGTTTGGAGATATTTTCCATTATTGATTGATTGAGATTGATTCTTTCCTCGTTTCAGGGAGATGATAAAACTTAGCGATTAAGTTATAATTATTAATCTGAATTAATAATTAATAATATTAGGAAATTTGGGAGATTATTAGACATGCCAAAAATCTGGCATAACAGCTACCCCAGTTCTCACCAAATTCCTCCGTTAACAGCCACAATTATGAATTTACTAGTTTATATTTGCATATACATGTGGGAATTTTTTTTTTGAATAAATGAGTTTATAGAATATTTATTCTCAATAAATTTCGGGGTGAGCAAAAATCGAAATCTGGAATGATAAGAGATAAACTCAAACCACTTAAGTTTCTCATCACGCTCAGTAAAAATATTTTTTATAAGAAAGGAAAATGGAAACAAGTTGTCTGGCAAAAAATGCTGGGATATGTTGAAGACATTTATTGGAAGAGTAGTGCTAGAGGTACCAAATTAGGTACCAAAATTTGTCACCAAATGACATGGCATTAAATATTTGGCATATTGGGATGTTTTAATTGGTTGGCCCTGGCGGGCCCATTATAATGATAACCAATCACAATAATGACAAGTTATTTGGTGACAATTTTTGGTACCTAATTTGGTACCTCTAGCATTTTCCTTATTGGAATATTTATCTTGCCGCACTTTGTATGTTAGTTAGATTCTTTCTTCAGAATAATAAGTAGTACGTACGTGTGTAATTTTAAACGTTTCAATAAAATACCAAATTTTTAGTGTTTAGACTTTTATTAATAACCTACTTAATACGTGGTCCATTATGATATCATTCATGATCGATTTTGGTGGTCGGATGTTTTCGTCAACCATAAACCATCTTTTACGATCAATCTCCATTAATAAAAAACTAGCTTTATAGCTTTACTAAAATTTTGTTGTTGTTATGTATTAATTGAATGACTCTTTGTTACTTCCAACTTTTAGCTTTCAAACTCCAAACCTTTGGCTTTTCACTATCTTGTAACTTATGATTTGGTAGGTTATATAAAGCCTTACATGTAACTTGTTTATATTGTGCAATAATATGATTCCCTTCTCTCTCTCAAGTTCCCTTTCTATATATTATATTATTATATAACACGTTATCAGCATGAAGTTGCTCTTTCAATTATATAGTCAGATCTCTCGAAATCATGGTGTTAGTTTGTGTTAAAAAAAAAGGGACAATCATTCGAGCACAATTGTAAAAGGAAGAAGGGAGGAAGGTGGTCTCACTTACAATCGTTTCTCAAAGTAAAGGTGGTATCAGTCTAAAGATAAAGTACAATTTTAAATTTTTATAGTCATCTCTCGGCAAAGGTATGATCCATTTAGTCTATAAATAATAATCACTTTTATCATTATTATTCTTTCACTTGTCATGCATATTACTTGTCAGTGTTTGATTATCACATCATCTTAGGCCTCATATATTTTAGTTGACAAGATGCTTATAGTATAGACATTAGTCAGTAATATTCTATATAATTCTCTTAATAACATGTATGTAAGCTTAAGTGTTCATATGATATTAAGTTACTAGTCCAATTGTGATATCTTTTTATTTTGCATGCTTCAGTGGAATACATGGCAAATTGCTAGACCTACAATTTACAAATGATATCTTTTATATCGTATTTGGTAACTATTTATGTTCCACCAATTATTTTTTTTAAATAACAGAATAAAGTATATAATTTATTAGTGAATTTCATATTGATTTGGTATGCACATCAAATGAGAGCATATAGAAATACTAATAGTAACATAAGCCTCATAACAGTAGAGGTCTGATCACAAACTTATACAGCCTATAATTGCTTTACTTTCGGATTTATATTTAATAATTTTGTGTACATCGACACCTATTTTGTGATGTCAATTTACTTGTAGAGTAAAGGAGAAGTTTTTTCGGTAATACTTCCTAGATTCATGTAGGCTGATTCAAGTTTTCAATTTTCTATTTGTCCGGTTGAACTATTATTGATGGTGCTCTACCGTTAATTATACTATTACGTTTGATGGTCTTTATACTTGCATATACATCCGTAAATATTAATGGTGCTCTAAAATGCTAGTAAAGTGGTACCACTCATATATTTTGATTTTATATCGCCTTAGTAAATGAAAATGATCTCTATCAGGCGTTTACATCTTTTGTAAAAATTTGTTATATGGCAGGCTAGCCCGTTGCCTAGTCACTGGTTTGGGTTTTCTAAAAACAACCGGTATGATATCTTGGCTCTAATTTGGAGTTTTTATTATGTGGTTAACATGAATTTTGTATGCTTAATTGCCGTTTAAGACCAAAAACTCTACAAAGTAACATTCGAGATTACAATCAAGAGCCGTACGTAATTAAAACTAGAAGTTTTATAATATTTATTATGAGAATCTTAAGAAAAAAATACAACCAGAAGTTGTACAATGATACTACTATCAATTTTGGAAAACTCCATACAACTAGAAGTTGTACAAATTTACAACCAGAAGTTAAAAAAAAATGAAAAAAGAAAAATAAAATTAGGATACGAAATTAATCATCCTGAGATATGATATGAAATAATATTATGTACATGTTGTACAATGAAATATTTTTGAATTTTATATTTCATCCCAGAAGGAAGATTTAAATTTTATACTCTATCTCAAAAATGAGAGTGTTGAACACGAGTATATACTTTCTGATATGGCACATTTTTGGGTGTGTCAGATTCTTACAAAATCCCTGAAGGATAACTTTTAAATATCTAAATAAGTTGATTATTGATTATTTCGTGTCTGACAAATTCTAAAGGCCAAATTCATGTACGCTTAATACTATTCTATTACAATCCTTGTATTTTAGTGATGTATCTGTTCTATTTTTATTACAATTATTTTGTTGGGTTCCGAGGCATAAAACGCAGCGGATTAACGTAAATATAACAAAATTTTCGAAACCCAAACACAGGATCCATGTATAATTCTGGGCAGATTATGGAGATAACCAAGCATACCTATTAAGATCTTGATTTTCACGAACTCAACGGAGATCCTAGCTTTCACGATTTGTGTCTACCTCTCGGAAAACACCTCTATGGTATCCACACGAGCACCTTCAAGAACGTCTCACGAACTTGACTGCGAAATGGACGTACTAGCCTCCCTCTTGATGATTCGAGTAATTTGTTTCGACCTATTTTGCTGCTACCTCCTCTAGGGTTTTCACCAAAAACGTAATGACCTCTTAACCTATCATTATCTGTTTATAATGATTGATTAATATAGGATTAAAAAATAAAATGAATTTCTATTATTTAATTAATATATAAGTCATACTTAATTATTATTGGCAGAAATACTCCTCTAATTCGAATTTGTATTATCTCAATTAATTAAGTCTCACTTAATTAATATAATAAAATTCAAATAATCATCAATTAATTTAAATCCATAATTTAAATTAACTATTCCTTTAAGTGCTCAATGTGTGTGACCCTATAGGCTATTATTTAATTGGCAATAATTTTATTCTCCAATAAAATTATAAACAATGAACGGTATCTAGTAATACATCATTGCTACCCAATTAAACAATAATTAAATCGTGATTCGATAAAACCTTTCGTGATTAATGTTTCCGTGTAATATAATCCCTTTAACCATATATATTATAGATTAAACTCGAGGCATGTATTTAGTCATCCTCTTCAACATTTAATCTGGGTTTACTTGATACATGAGTAGACTATTAAAAATAAATCATTATTTGAGCACGACCATGCATTTTATAGTCTCACTCAATCAAGAGGCCAATAATATCTCTCCTAATTATAGGAGGGTTAAATCCTTTATCTATCATTCATATTTCTCATACGACTCATGATATACCCGATGTCCACTTTTATCATCACCCGGTCAAAGGTAACTTTTAATGTAGTCAAAGTATATTAATCCTCGTATATAAATATAATGATCTCTAAGTCAAAGGATCATTACACCATTATCATTGTGAGTCTTTCTTATGACTTTATTAAACATGAAGAATCTCACTGTGGGTTTGTCCAGTACCATGTACTCTACATGTACCTATGTATTGACTTTAGTATCTCCATACTCATAACCAATGAGATGTGGTTATCTGTCAAACAACATACTAGTCTGTCTATGTATTATTATTGTCCTATATAATAATACTCGACTAGGGACCTTTAAGAATATGATATATTATATAATCTTAAGTTCAAGTCATGTACTTAAACTATACAATGTGTATCATGATTCTAAGGACATTTATTATGCTAACAAATATGTCGCAGTAATTAAAGTTATAATAAATACGTTCATTGAATGATCAAATGATATAAAAGTTTATTAAAAGAAACAATGTATTGCCTCTAGGGCACCTACACTAACATATTTATGTGATAATATGTGAGAATATATGCTCCTATCGTATCGTATGTATATGTGTGATTATCACATGTTCAACAAAATTTGAAAGAGTTATTAGGTTGATGGTTAATTATGGTTAAAATGTATCCTGCAGATACACTATCGTGAAAATGGTTATTAAGGAATATTATAAATTGATCTCTTGTCTCCTTTTGGCTGCACAAAATAAGCCAGTTATTAATAAAAATTATGAACATCGACTAATTGGATCTACTTTATTCCCATAAGTGAATATGAGAATAATGGAAGGAAATTAAAAGAATGTAGACATTGCCATTAGCAATGGTTATGATACATAATACGAACTTGGATGTGGTCGTATTTCTACATAAAATTTATGATTGTACAGTGATAAATTATATGATATCATTTTAAATTAGATATTATGTACTTTTCTAAGAAGTACGAGTCATCCAGAGGAGGAGTATTGTATATATTTGGATGACTCCTTGTATATATTTCGGGATGACTCCTTGTATATATTTCTATAGATATACTGTTTAAAGCTCTAGAAGAGCAAATAGCCAAATATTGATGAAGGCTCTAGAAGAGAAATTATGTTATTTCTTAAAGGAACAAAATTTTAAATATAAGTCATTACGAATATCACATGGGGACAATAGATAAATGATATGATCAATACCATCCATTGAAATATATATTAAAGTAAACTAGAAGTTTACTTATAACTTCAAAGCTTGGCATGACCGGATTAGCCTCCCGGTTTCATAAATTTGTGAATAGTAATTAAACTTTATATGGACGTTATTTAAGAACCAGAGATTCATTTCAATTGTACTTATGTTATTTGATTGTAAGACAAATTCATCACCAACGAATATGTCACCTTTTAGAATGAACTAATGGAGATATGCATGAGATAATAAATCTTCAAATGTGGACCATTGAGATATTATATTTACGGATGGACTCTATGAGTACATATATGCCTAGTTATTATCGACTCGCAACCTGAAGTTTCCGAGGTTGATTAGTTAATCATAATGATCAAGAATATGCATTTATATAATGATGGCGAATATACTATCAGATTTTATATGAGCTTTATTGTCCATGGAAAATTGTCGAAATAACTTTATATTTATTAATTCACATCAAGCCTAAAAGTTGTCATAAGTTCTCCCCGTCTTGAATAAACTATTGGTCAGCCCATGTTGTTCCACCACAAATATCTAAGATGAATTATTGAATTAAGTATATCAGTGAACAATCTAAATATTTATTCATTACTAAATTTAATAAGTCTATTTTCTCAAGATTAGGGGGAGAGAATAAAATAGCTGGTGAATATATTTATAGAAATGAATTATCATTGCCTCATATTGATCCTCATATTAAAGAATGTGAACCTAAAGTTCATAAGATAATTCATGTATAAATTTTATCTATTGCCAGACATATATGCTGACCTTAAAGAATGACTATGTCATATATACCGGCTACAAATGCTCATACGAAATCTGATGTCCCAGAAGGACAACCTCAAGATAATAGTGTGTCTAAAGACCATCTGAAGCGTGATAGACCAATATATTCCATTACTAAAACTTCTCAAATGGAAAAGGAGCAACAACTAATAATGACTAAATTGAGGAAGAATCTCCAGAAGAGATTATAGACATGACAAAAAAGTGAAAAATTAAAGGTATCATAAAATATTGAGATCTCAATGTAAATGTCATGTCAGAATAAAATGGAATCATTTATCAAATCGACGTCGAAGATATGCATATTTAACATAGCACTTGAGGTTATCGATTATAAATAAGGATCGTAGACTAAACTCTACTAAAGAATGTAGACAAAATTGGCCAAACACACAAAGATATAGTTGAGGCAGTTACAAAGGGAAAATTATTTGGACTAGTAGTCCGCACACCCGAAGTTGTGAAAGTAGCGCGCTAAAAGGATTATTATCTCTTAGAAATAGAGAAATATTTGGAACTGCAATTCACACACCAAAATGTGTAATGTCAGTGGGATATGAATTGAATTTATGTAATATAAAACTCATGTAGTTGTACAATGACATTGTATTGATTACGAAGAGACATATAAGCTTGTGGTGGATATAATTATTTGAGTCCTAAATCGTCTGGCAATATTGAAAGGACATGATAGAAATTTCATATGACCCACATGACTACATTGAATCCCTGAAGGATCTAAAATTTCTAGAAGCATTAAATCAAGTTCTCGAGAACATTATATTGATCGAAAGGGGTTTCGTCCAGTAGTCCAAGACAAAATTATTGTAATAACCCTAACTTTAGCAATGCTACAGTGATCACATGAATAGTAAATTTTGAGGATTTGGGGAAATGGTATGTATGTACCCTATAAGTGAAATAGAAAATGAATAATCAGAAACCATATTAGTGATGTACTATGAAAATGAGTGACTCGAAACGATGACGGATTTCAGAAATTCCTGAGTGTGGATTTTAAGGATTTTCGATTTCAATTGAGACTCTATGGAATGTGATATAAAGGAGTATAGAAATATTAAAGGGTTTATATCTTGAGGAAATACTAAAATTTGGTTAAACCAAGGAGTGATAATTAAGTTAAGGAAATGCCAAGGGAATTTGGATTGTTAAACGATTTCAAAACCACTTGAATAATGAGGTAAATTCGAAACGAATCGTAATTAGACGAATATGGAGATTAAAAACCAAGATTAATATCATAAAAAGGATATACACTACATTACCAATAACCAAAATCATTAAAACATTAGTTAGAAAATCAAGAACAAAATTATAAAATCATCTCTCATGATCATCCAACAATGACATCATTTCCTACATCATTTTCCACTACCACTTTCAAAGATTTTCTAGAAATCACTTGATAATTATCTTATAAACCATGTAAAATATCTACCAAGAGGAGATAAGATCAAAACCAACACAAAAAATCTCTCCCCCTTCTTCATCCTTCCATTCGGCTTTTCAAGAGAAAAAGAGAAAAAGAAAAATAAAAACCCTAGTTGCAATCAACTACAAATCAAGGGAAAATTCATGGAGTTTCTTGGAGGTTAGAGAAGATCATCCACCAAGTTTCATAGTAAACAAGCATCATTTGGTAAGGTAATAAATTCATCAAAGTGATGAATGAATAGTGATGAATAGTAACCCTTAAGACTAACTTTGATTTTTATGGTTTCTTTGGAAGATCTAATCTATAATAAGGTGATATAAAGGCTATACAAGGTGTATTAGGGCTTGTAATTACTCCAAAGAAGGTATGTTACTTGAAACCCTAGCTTGATCCTTGAGTTTATGGTTGGTTTTAAGGTTAACTTTGTGTAAAGAGTGGATTAATGGTTATATAAGTGTTTAAAAGTATTTTAAATGGTTATGGAAGTGTTTTGTGTTGGAAACCATGGCTGGTATGATGACCACATGGTGTATGGATTGATATATGTGTTGGATGGTGGGTTTGGAGATGTGAAAAATTTGGAAAGTACGAAAGTATAGCCATTATAATGCCCGATTTTCGTTAAAACAGTAATTATTTGTTAAAAACAGGGCAACCCGAATCTGTCAAAGTCAGTAGGGTATACCAACTAGTCATAATAGGATAGTTCTTGGTTCATAGATCGTTTTGATATAAAGTACGTAAACATCTGATGAACGGTTTAGGAGATATGGCCAAAATTGTAAAAGTGGTTCGGAAGCGTAAGTGTGAGTTCGTAACTTCAATTGAATACCCTTAACCTAAGTGATTCCGTTACAAATCTTGATAATTAAATAATAGAGGTCATAAGGAAGGTATAGGAGAAGGGCTTATGTCGAACGAATAATTTTTCAATTTTATAAAAATGTTTAGATTAAGGGTATGTTCATGGAATACCCCTTAAACGGATAAAGGATAATTGTTTTGAGTTAATGGTCGACTTAAAAATCTTTATAAACTCAAATATTTACTAAGTGTATAAGATAATGATATACCTTGATAATGGGGTAAAAATGCTGATGGTGATCCTTCTCGTTTTTATAGAAACTCAAGATGAGCAGCGGGTCATACCTTTCGGATTTAGAGATCGAGGCAAGATTTCTTTTATCCTTATTTTGATAAATTGTTTATGTTTAAAGAAAAGTGGTTTTGCTAAATAATAATATGTATTACCCATCCAAGTATTCATGCTAACTATTTTTGTGATGATATTACCTAATTTTCTAACAATTTGATTTTTCCCTCTTTTTTAAGTAGCTTGTAGAATTACTTGATAAAAATAATTTTATCTAATTTTAAGTAGTCATACTATCTAATTTTGTGAATAATTTTACCTTACCTACCACTAATTTTCTAATAATTTGATTTTTCATTTATTTTTAAGTAGTTTGTAAATTAAATAAAAATAATTAAATTAAAATTGGAAAAAGTATGAATTTGGATAAAAATTCATACACACTTAATTAGTCATACTCACTATGAACACTACAAAACAACTAAAAATTGTAGTAGTAGTACTAGTACGGATGTTAAAAATTTTAAGTTTAGTGGTTGATTAGGATTTAGGGTTTCTAGGGTTTCGATTTTCTATTTTTTAAAAAATATTTCTAAACGATCCAACCGTAAGGATGTTAAGATCCATCTTTTTTAATGTTATTGCCAAAATTTTAGAAAAAAAAAAATTTATTTGATTTTGTAATTTAATGGTCAACGACTCAACTAGTACCCATAAACAAGGTTTCTTCCCTGATTCGTGTTTCGATTTTTTTTTCAAATCTTTATCGATGATCCAACCGTACAGATGTTAAGATCTATCCTTTTAAATGTTATTGCCAAAATTTTAAAAATAAATAAATTTATCTCCTGCAATAATTATAGTACAATTAACATTCAGTTTAATGAAAATAATTAATAACACTAAGTGAGCTTATTAGATTTCTAAAACGGAAATGGTTGAAGCTTCTGAACCATAAACTGCAAACACGTGGGTGCCAGCTTTTAGTTCTGAGACCTCACAAGGTTGTACGCCTTCCAACCTTTTAAAGAAAGCACCTTCAGGGTCCTTGGCCATTGCCAACTGCACCACAAAATATTAACTTGTAAGATGATAATATCATAATATGTTTGAGAGTAAATTGCACTGTAGTGGCCAGATAAATTAATTTTTTGCACTATGATGGCCAAAGTTACAAATCTTGCACTATGATGGCTCAAAATTCTTTTTTTAGCCACTTAAATGATTAACGTCTATCTTCCGTTAAAAATTAAAGCACCGTTACTGACAATTAATTAATTGGAAGGATATAATCGTCTTTTTCTACTTTAGATCTATACATAGTAAGAACTCATAATCCGGCAACAAATCCGGTCACCGGAAAATCGACGGCACGGCTCATACACAGCACCAACACATGATTTTTACAGTCTAATCCCTCTGTTATCATTCCAGTATGTTTATAACATCGACAAATTACAAAAATGATAAGAAATGACCAAAACTCGATTGATTCCGGCGACCTTAAACTCCATCTCCGGCGAACAATCGTTCTTCTTCGATTCTAAACCAAACTCAACGTTTAATAACTCAAAACAAAGCTAAGAACATCAGCAAACTAACCCAATATCCATGTATACGAACAATCAATGAACATCATGAACAATCGAATTAAAATTTCGAAAAACTATAAATACTCGAACTATATCAATTCGTACACAAACACTTTAATAAAACACTTAAATCAACTCTAAATCATCATATAAAGCTCCAGGAATCATCAAAACAAGCAACAAATCATTCAAATGAAAAGTCCCAAATTCAAGCATGAACTCTAAAAATGTAGAATTCTTCAAAATTTTATATAAAATTGAAACTTTACCCAAACTGAAATCTGTTGATGGATTATGAAACTAGATATTGAGAGCTTCGATTGGAGTATAAGAACAACAAAATCCGATATCAGGATCACCTTCAAATTCAACTTTGATCCTCAAGAACAAAAAAGAGAAAATATATTTTCATATTTATATATATGACAACTATACCCCTGACATTTTAACTCCGTTAAGGCCAGGATAACGGAAGTCATTTAAGTGGCTAAAAAAAGAATTTCGAGTCATCATAGTGCAAGATTTGCAACTTTGGCCATCATAGTGCAAAAAATTAATTTATCTGGCCACTATAGTGCAATTTACTCTATGTTTGATGAAGATTACTTTGAGAGGAAATATTAAAATGTCAGTGTAATTAATATGATAATTGTTTGGTTTTGTAATTGTATTTTCTTTGGGTTTTGTTACTACTGCAGGCTTGACACAAAGGAAAGATGGGATCATGGGAGAGGAAATCCAATACGTGACTGCAGCTCCTCCTGGCAGCAATGCAGATTTACGCAGAAATTTCAACACATTGAAAAAACTTCGTCGTTTATGTATCATATTATCATGGACTATTGGAATCAAACTTCGTAGTTTATGTATTCTTGGGCATTCGATTCCTGTTTCCTTCATTTTTATTAAGCTTTTGTGTAAACTTTTGTTGAATTTAAAAACTTCTAGTCAACTGTTTCTTTCATTCCATGATGAGTTTAAAGTAATTCGGGTCTCGGGTCTCAGGTAAAATCCAATATAATTCTGGGTTTCGGGTAAAATCCGATCCGATCCGAAATCCGTTGGATCAGATTCGGGTCATAATTTTTGGGTTTTTTCGGGTCCGGGTCTTGTCAAAAAAATCATGTTTGGATTTGGATATTGAAAAACCCGGTCCGATCCAACCCGTTGCCATCTCTACAATACAGTCATGACATAATAGCAAGTGAGATGGTGAAAACAGACGATAACAACAAGCTGACATCCATCACCCAAAATCAGTTTGGACAGAATCTCAAGTCCGGATTTCAAGGAGAAATTATAGGAGATGAGTTGTAAGGACTATCTAATATATGTATCTCGTAATATATATATATATATATTGGAGCTCAGATTTTTCAAACGTCTATTTCTAAATTGATTTCCTAATTAAAAGAGTTTGTTATCTTTCAAAATCTTTTCCCAAACAAACTCTTTTATATCTTTTTACGTATGTATTGAGGGCAAATATTTTTAATTCATTTTTCTACCCATCCCGCTGTACATAAATGTTTTGTGAACGTTAGAAATTGAATTGACCAAACTAATTGAACATGAGAATTGGATTCAATACCATTGTAATTAGGTTTGATAATTTGAATTCTTTTGTTTCACTATAAATACTTGTGTGGCTATTTTCTTTCTTCTTTGAACACCTTCAAGAACATACAAGAACAACTCAACACTTACTTTCATATCCTATAAACTAGCTCTAGTATTATATACAATATTGATATATTAGAGAGTTCATAGTTTTGAGTTGTAAGCACTTTTCTTCTTATATTGTTCAACGTGTAAGTGTTGTTGTTGGATAGGCAGGCTTGGAAACAAGGGTTCGGGAACTAGTTTGCTAGAGAAGATGGTACTCAGGGTAGTATAGTTCTTAGAGAGCATTTGGTTCATGGGACTTGGTATTTCAGCAAGCTGCTATATATCAACAACGGGTGCATAGGGAGATATATTATTAGATCTTGTAATTGGTATTTTCGTTGATCAATAATATATTCTCTTACCGGGTTGGTAGGGGACCACGATGTAGACCGTAGAAATTAGGGGTCGAACCTGGCTAAAATACTTGGTGTTCTTTACTTTACGCTTTTACGTTTCTAAATTGCATTCCATATTAGCTAGCTGACAGACTATTTTATTTTGTAATCAACAAGCTGACTAGTCAGCGGTTTTAATATTCGGTAACCTTTAAAAATTGGAAATAGTTAGCTATAACACCTATTCACCCCCTCTAGGTGTGTATTCTCATTTGGTATCAGAGCTTTGGTGTAATAATATTTCTGTAACAGGAAAGTATAGATCCTATGGCACACCATCATGTAGAGAGAGAATCATTCGACACACCACCACTTCTTATTGGCACGGAAAATTATGATTTTTGGAAAAGAAGAATGAAGGCGATTCTCAATAGTGATGATGCAATTGAATGTACAGTCGTTAAAAAGGGTCCGTACATCTTTCTTGACAAAGACGACAAGCCAAAAGACATTGATGATCTCACGGAGTCAGAATTGATAAAAGCAAGCTATAATGGAAGAGCAAAGTATCAACTAGTATGTGGCTTATCAGATTCAGATTTAGACAAAGTCTCTTCATGTATCATAGCATAGGAAGTATGGGATACATTGAAAATGTTGTATAAAAATACAACAAAATCGAAGGACGTTGGCTTCGATTCTAAATAGCCTATCATTTTGGAATTAGAGAAGAAGGCCGAAGATCACTTGACATGCAATGATGATGCAACAACTTCTGGTGTTGAATTAAAAGAAGATATGAATCATTTAGCATTTGTTGGGCTTGAAGACAAAGCACTTGAAGATAAAATGGAAGAGATTTTACTCGAAAGTGATGTCTCGGATTCGAAGAGCGTTAGTAGTGAGGTAAATTCATTTAATTATGATTTATCTACTAGTACTCCTATATTGGAAATACTAACCGTGCAGGAACAAAGTAATGTGTCTATAGAGGAATTTCAAGCACTTAAAGCTGAAAATAGCAAGCTGAAAGTGAAGAATGCCCATCTTAAAAAGGTGGTTTCTCATCTTATGGCTGAAAATGTCCCAGAAAGTATATGGTGAAGTTTCTGACCTTAAGGCCAAGGTTACCCAACTGGAAGGACTGAATAAGGTCATTCTCAAAAGAAATGATATTCTACAAAAGGAAATCAGCAAGCTAAGATAAGATATCGAAGCAAGAAATGTATGTCTTCAGACATTCAAGATTCAGGAAGCTAATTCAAATGAATCTTCGAACACAATCAAATCCTTAAAGAAGAAATTGAGACATTCAAACTTAGGGAATCTGCAATCAATGAATCATATCAGCAAGCTGAAATGGTATCTCAACAAGCTATAAGAATAAAAGAGCTGGAACGGGAGATAAAGAATCTTCAAAAAGGAATGGGAAAGTTTGTCCAAGGAGAGGAAGTGCTCAAATATATGATGAAGCAAACCAAAGTTCCATTGGAAAAGGAAAAACTAGGAGTAGCTTCAACTTCAAAGGATAAGGCTCTCAAATATGATGGGAAGTATGATATTCCTTATGATTATGCTATGCCTTGGAGAATCTATAACAAATGTGGAAAGAAGGATCATTTGTCAAAGTATTGCAAAATTCAGAATGTAGATCCAGCAAGCTGGAACAGACAGACAGCTTATCGACAACAAGCTAACAGAACAAAGAGAACAAGAAATCAAGCTCCAAAAGTGATTCAAAAGTGGGTCAAGAAGTTTGATCTACATGTTTTTTATGTTCTATCTACTGACCATGGTGGATCCAACCAAATCTGGGTACCCAAGTAGTAAGTAAGCTATTTGTCCATATACATTTCCTTGAATTTGAGTATATTATAATTGTGGTACTAACAAGATTACTCTAGCATATAGATGGGATAAATATATGTATTATACATTTAGATTGTGCAAAAAAAAAGGGAATACTACTACGGTTGATTGATTGGTGAAATGGGATGAAGTCACATTCATCGTCATTTGGAATGTGTATTGTCTAATCAGCAAGCTAATTTGTACATGAATAACCTGAAATATGTATTCAGCATGCTGGTTTGATTTTATAACTATATATATATATATATATATATATATATATATATATATATATATATATATATATATAACTATCCTACCTGTTTGTTAAATGATTTACTACATGTTTTGTGCTTACATGCTTATCTTGTTAACCCATTTTCTGATGATGTCATAGGGGAAGAAGAACATGAATACACGAGGATAAAAAGGGCTATAATGTTATATTTTTGATTTATCAAATAATGTTTCATGTAGGGATGAGTCATGTTTATATCGTATTGCATATGATGATATATGTTAACATGATTACATGACTATATGTTGAGATATTTTGTTAATCAGGGGGAGCAATATTTTAGGGGGAGCAACATAGTCTCTCTGATGTATTTAAGTATGTCATCATCAAAACGGGGGAGATTGTTAGCTTGATGTTTTGATGATGAATAAAAATGTTGCTTGTGAATATTTCATGCTTTATTATCTAATCTTGTTTTACAGGAAGCATGGATTTAGGGGGAGTTTTACCCTCCTATAAATTATTGAGTAATCATCAAAAAGGGGGAGATTGATAGCCTCATAGTTTTGATGATCACTATGTCAGCAAGCTAACCGAATATTATAGATAGCTTCTTGGCTATGTTCTAACTCTATTTTGCAGGACCTAATCAATAGCTGAGTATCTCATTGTAAACAGGCTGATACATTACAGACATGGAATGACAACAAGCTGACAGTACAGTCATGACATAATAGCAAGCTGAGACGGTAAAAACAGACGATAACAACAAGCTGACATCCACCGCCCAGAATCAGTTTGGACAGAATCTCAAGTCCGGATTTCATGGAGAAATTATACGAGATGAGTTGTAAGGACTATCTAATATATGTATCTCGTATAATAATATATTAGAGTTCATATTTTTTAAACGTCTATTTCTAAATTGATTTCCAAATTAAAAGAGTTTGTTATCTTTCAAAATCTTTTCCCAAACAAACTCTTTATATCTTTTTACGTATGTATTGAGGACAAATCTTTTTAATTCTTTTTTCTACCCATCCCTCTGTACATAAACATTTTGTGAACGTTAAAAATTGAATTAACCTAACTAATTGAACGTGAGAATTGGATTCAAGATTGTTGCAATTAGGTTTGATAATTCTAATTATTTTGTTTCACTATAAATACTTGTATGGTTGTTTTCTTTCTTCTTTGAACACCTTCAAGAACACACAAGAACAACACAGCACTTACTTTCATATCCTATAAACGAGCTCTAGTATTATATATGATATTGATATATTAGAGAGTTCATAGTTTTGAGTTGTAAACACTTTTCTTCTTGTATTGTTCAACGTGTAAGTGTTGTTGTTGGATAGGCAGGTTTGGAAATAAGGGTTCGGGAACTAGTTTGCTAGAGAAGATTGTACTCGGGGTAGTAAAGTTCTTAGAGAGCATCTGGTTCAAGGGACAAGGCGTTTCAACAAGCTGCTATCAACAACGGGTGCATAGGGAGATATATTATTGGATCTTGTAATCGGTATTTTCGTTGATCAATAATATATTCTCTTACCGGGTTGGTAAGGGACCAGAACGTAGACTGTAGAGATTAGGGGTTGAACTTGGCTAAAATCCTTGGTGTTCTTTACTTTATGCTTTTACGTTTCTGAATTGCATTGCATATTAACTAGCTGACAGAATGTTTTATATTGTAATCAGCAAGCTGACTAGTCAGCAGTTTTAATATTGGTATCCTTTAAAAATTCGGTATCCTATTCACCCCCTCTATCTGTGTATTCTCACAATTATTTGTTGTTAATGGACACAATTTGCAATCGACCATCGATCATAAAAGGTCAAACAATAATTAGTTAGTTATGATGTTGGTCGTTTATGAATGAAAACGACCAACCAGTTGGTTGCTTGTATTTTTGGTTGATATCGGTTAAATTCAATTGTTTTTGATGTTACACCTGTAACATTATGTAACATTCTGCAAAATATTATGCAACATACCTATGCCGTAACAAAAGTAATGTACAACATCAATTGACAAGCAAAGACAATATACCATAACAGTACGTTGTCAAACAAATCCAAAATATACATAAAGCAAAACGAATATCCGGAAATTAAGTGAAAGAAATCGAACAACGATCTCCATATA
Source organism: Kitagawia praeruptora (assembly GCA_037693485.1). Lineage (NCBI taxonomy): Eukaryota > Viridiplantae > Streptophyta > Magnoliopsida > Apiales > Apiaceae > Kitagawia > Kitagawia praeruptora. The sequence continues at coordinate 133,934,675 of CM075351.1, read as the reverse complement.
ATCGTGACAAGCCAAAAGTACTACAAGTTTAGAACTCCAAAGTCAAAAGTACTACAAGTTCACAATTCATGGCAATTAAGTCATACTACAAGTTCATAAATCAATGAGTTTAACAAAATCCTATTAAATGTACACAAATAAGAGTTCTACTTGGATAAAGTGCATTACATCTCACGATCACCATCATCACGAGTAAATTCACCACCATCCTCATCATCATCGTCGGAGCCATCATCATCATCATCGCTGGAGCCATCATCACCGCCGGACCCATTTCTGTCAGTATCTTCATCCTCATCGGTGCAGTCTTTGTTGGCTTCATAAAAAATATATAATTAAATATAAAAAGGTGAATTCGATTGTTTTTGTCCTCCCAAGTAGCAGCTCCTTTCATCGATCAATTACATTGTGACACCACATTACAATATTAGTAATTACATTAAATGCACTTAACAAGTATTTCAAACCGATCTGTTCACAACTAAATTCGGTTGGTTACGTAGGTAAACATTTCCAACTGACCTTTTTCCATATTCGCTCTTTAAAATGACATGGATTGTCACATGATTGCTGGACGTAAAATGGAACCTGTTGAAGACATCTTGATGGTATTTTGTTAGCACAAAATCACGCAAGCGTACGTGGTCACAAGTAATACAGATATAAATTAAGTTCGTTCCGCAGAGATCTAGTTAAGTTTCAATTAGTAAATGTACCTATGCAACAATGTATGGTTTTAATTCACTGCTAAGACAAATAACAAATTGGGGGTTTTTTATTATCTAAATTAAACTAAGATGCAAATTATTAAACTAAGAATTAATGAACTAAAGAGATTTAAAATCGAATTACTTATATGAGAATAAACATGGGATCCTAACTTCATTAAATACTTCACTTAGAGTTGACGCCTTTAATCAATGCACGTGATGGTTTTGATATCTGATCAGACAACACGAAACAAGTAAACGCTACTTCTCAGTATACGAATACCAAACTAAACATACATCCACAAAAGAGATAGAAGATGAATAGACACCAATCATGCTTAGACCCTATATCTCTATAAGATTTGAAAACATAACGGTTGAAGAACAAGTTGTCTATTAAGATCACATAGGGCAGCACAATATCTCTATTTACGCTACAAATCACATTGTTAAAACATCAACCTATCCTATGCTAGCATGGAAAGTTCTAAATCTCAAGATCCACTCTCGTTTCGCAAGAGATTAACAAATTAGATGTTCGCGATGCATCTAAACACATGAAACACAACCATACAAGGATATCAAGAATTTACCACACATATATCTTTAAAGCAATCAAACTACTAAGCTACATAGATAAATCCGTTAGAATCCCATGATAACGATTAGTTCATAATTGAACCGTTCATCACCATGGGATTTGATGAAAACATGATATAAAACAAATTATGAAAGAAAGAAGCAATAGTATTATTAAAATAAGAGTTGAGAAAACAAATCTATGATCCAAGTATACAAAAGATGAAGTAGATCTAGATCCGTGCTTGTCAAGAGCTTGAATCCTTCTTCACTTTTCTCCCTTGCAAATCTAAGCTATGATATGTAATTGATCTCTAATAATCTAATTTACAAGGATGAGATGTGTTTTTATAGGCCCTAGAAGTCTTATCCAACAAGAAATACCCAAAAATACATCTTAAATTCGAAATAGGAAAGAATTTAGAGTTTTTAGGAGTAATTTTCGGATTTTCAGAAATTCTTCTAGGCCATGTCCTAGACTCCGCGCCATGTCCCATAGCAAAATCTGTCCAGGCGCGCCATGTCCTAGATTGTGCGCCATGTCCTGGCTCTACAACTGCCCGACATGGTTTTCTTCACTATTTCTTCATTTTTCCGCCACTTTCTCTTGCTCTTTCTTCGAATAATGTCATCCTCATTCCTAGAACTCCAAACTTCCCCGAGATTTGTATGATTCTTGGTCTCCGACTCTCCCAAAACTTGTGAAAAACTTCAATAACTCTTCAAATCCACCCAATCAACATGAAAATCGCCAAACCTAACCGATGATTAGTAACCCTGTACAACTCAACTAAACACATCAAAAACATAATAAAACTTTAGACCAAGACACCAATTTAAGCCGAATAGAAGCGATCCAAGTGGATATAAAATCCACTTATCACACCCCCAAACTTAAACCAATGCTTGTCCTCAAGCATACACAAATATAACTATATACACCTAATTAGTACCACTTCCGTAGGTGATCACGGTTGCATTTGGCATATGCAACAAGCCCTTAAATCCCTAGGCAGCCCTAGTGGACGAGTAAGGTCTCGTGAGGGCCTATAGTGAATGTACCCACAAAATCCATCTAACTAAACAATGCAAGAACAATGCAATGCATGAATGTAACTAATGTGCAAATGCAAAGATCCCCTTCAAACTAACCAAAACCAACTAGCAAGCAAATATCTCAAAGAATGCAACTAAATCTAAATAGAGCTCGACTAAGTCCCCGTACTCTAACAATACATAAACAGAAACGTGCGTGTGTGCGATGCTCATCAGAAATACTCCCAACACTAGGTCAAAAATCATACCTATTCTTTGCCAAGACAATCACATGTTTATAAATAGAATAGACTGTAGACACTTCATAACCTAAGAACACCTCCATCCTTAACTGAGTTTGCCAGAAATTCATGCTTTATTACTATAATACGACACATAATACTATATACAATACGCACGCTTATTTAACCGTGCAATGAATGAGACCCCAAAAGGCTTATACAATAATATCCATGTAGCGAGTGTTAGGTCAGCAATCCCAAACCACAAGGGCTTTAGGTTAATAAGATTAAGTCCCCTCAGACTTAATTACTCGAGTATTAAAGAGCTCACTCGTGGTTAATTTTGCATTGAACAATTGAAACTTTTGACTGTTTTTTTTTCTTTTTTTTTTCTAATTTTTTTTATGCAATCTGGAATAGAATTCTCAATTCCAACCCTAGACTACTCATATAAATATGAGCCGGCTACTAGCCATTTGACGCCTAACCATTATTGACAATTAATTACAACTAGCATGAAATCCCTGGTTTCCCCCAAACTTAGACTTTTGTGTTCCTACATCATCAAGGGAATAACGAAAATTCTAAATATAATCAGGTGATTAAATCTAAAACATCCAAACAAGCATGACCTCAACCTAGCCCAAAAGCAAACGATGAGACTGTGTAAAAGTTTTGTTCCCGAAACATGCAAGTCAATTCCTAGGGACTATTAATCAACCCTCTACTCATTATTACCACACTCAATTAAACATCTACCTACCAATCAGAATTAGCTCGTCCTAAGGAATCATGAAAAATGCATGCCATGCAAAAGAAACTAAAATGAACTCACATGATATACGAAAAGAAAAAACAGAATGTCCTATATGAAACACACATAAATAATACGAACATACATGAATAAACTACCACTAGTATGCAAAGCATGAAATCCTACATGAACACATAAACACAATGACTAACAATCACATATAACTACATATACACTACGTATCCCCCAAACCACCCCCAAACTTAAAGAATTCAATGTCCGCATTGAATAGAAGTAAATACGAGGGATAATAGAAAACATACCTACTCGTCAGTACCATCACCCTCATGGGTTGAATCAGAATCTGGCGGTGGATATGGTGTACGAGCCCCATATACCGGCCACTGAACCACACTACCTGGTGACTGGAAAGCTGCACTCAACGCCACGGCCATGTCCTCAGAATACTGAAGGTTGCTAATATGCATAGCATCCATACACCTAGTCAATCTGCGAAAATGAGCATCCAACCCTGACATATCAACCCCTCGAAGACGAGCACCTGCTCGAGCAACCCTAGGAGCATCCGCTCCCGCCTCACCAGTACCATGAACCTGGTAACCTAAACCATGGTGATGTGGAATGCCGTCAGGCCATTCCACCATCCCATCAACAGTAGCATTAACAATCAGATTACCCGGCATCTGCAACGGCTCATCTGTATCCCAAATAACTCCAACCTCCATACACAAACCCGCTACAATAGAAGCATGCGGAATAGCTGACTGTCCACCACTACGCAAAAATCGAAGAATGTTCTGATTTACTAAATAATCCAAAACAATATACTTGCCTTTAAGAATGCCCCACAAAATAATGGCTCTCGGCACAGTCACATCGGCCGGATGAGATGAAGGCAAAATGTTAGCACAAATAAACGAGTTCCACGCTCGTGCGAACTTGTTCATAGTAGAGGCCGGAAAAGTAACATGCTCAAAAGTGCCCGGCCTTAATTTCCAAACTGTACCCGGTACACAAATCTCGGCCACAATGGCATCCAAATCAACCTCGTCTCTAGTCTTCTTTACCCAATTTACGACCCCCCTTGGCTTCGGGGGTTGTCTCAAAATCTGACGAATAGCATCTGGCAGATAGTCTACTTGCTTTCCTCGAACCATACACACACCACACTTCTCCATCTTAGCATTAACATAAAACTCCCTAACAACGCCCAAAGGAACCGGAGAAGGCGCCTTACACAAACCCTGAAAATCGTGCCCTCGAATCATACGAACCAACTCCTAATGGTTGACCGGCAAGAACCCTCTTTCTTTAGTAATCGACCTCGCCATCAATTTATCATACTCATTTTGAGCTTCCACCGACATAAATTTCTCCCCATTATTTCCACTAGCATCATCATCCGAGGTTGGACGGGTACTAGTACTACCTCGTTGACGCTTAGGTGCCATATAAATCAATACCCAACTCACAAAATTTACCAAAATCCATAAAATTTTCGAATTCACAAATACCCCCAAATAATCAAGAACACACAACCCTAATAATGCAAGAACACAATTCGTAATATCAAGTTAAAAGAAGAAATATACCCCAAATACGAATCGAGAGGTGAACTTGCAATCAAATCTCCCCCAAACTTGAATCATGAAGCTTTGAAATTGAATGGAGTGGTAGAGAAGTAGAATGGGTTTTACATTGTGTATATATATGTGTGTATAGATATGGGTGTATAGATGTTACTAAATAGGATTTGAGATGATATATGATTGGGAGAGGTTAGGAATTGAAATTAGGATAGAATTAGGAATTTAGGGTTATAAGATATAATAATAAGGGAATGAAATTGGGTTTAATGTGTGAAAAACACATATAACCGGGTATAAACCTTGCTGGACAGAAGTATGTGCGCGACATGGCGCGATGTGTGCGCTACGGCGCGTGGCTAGCTCTGTTAAAACTTTGTCCGACTTTTTTTTTAAAAATATATGTGTTAAACACATATGTACATTACACATATGTACATGACTAAACACACCTGGACAGTCTTCACGCCGCGCTGCGGCCTGCACACTGCGCTGTGGCACGTGGAATTTTCTGCTGGATGATTTTTTTAATTTTTTTTTGAAAGAAAAAACCTACGCCCCTACTAAATTATACAACCAAATTTGGGTTGCCTCCCAAAAAGCGCTTGTTTTATGTTATTAGCTTGACATTCTTCCGAAAAATCACGAACTAGATAAAACGGTGGCAATCTTCTCACGGTTTACCGTTCCTCCATAATAAGGCTTGAGTCTATGTCCATTCACCTTGAAAGAATAATCATAAGAACCCCTATATATCTCCACTGCTCCATGTGGAAATACTGTCTTGACTGTAAACGGGCCCGACCACTTTGACTTGAGTTTCCCCGGAAAAAGTTTTAGGCGAGAATTATAAAGCAACACCTGTTGGCCTGGCACAAATGACTTATTCACCAACTTCCTATCATGCCACCTCTTAACCTTCTCCTTGTACATCTTAGCATTCTCGTAAGCCTATTCACGAAACTCCTCAAGCTCATTCAACTGAAGTAAACGTTTCTCACCCGCAGCCGTGATATCCAAGTTCAATTTCTTCAACGCCCAATAGGCCTTGTGCTCTAGCTCGACCGGCAAATGAAAAGCCTTACCAAATACCAACTGATAAGGAGACATACCTAGAGGTGTCTTGCAAGCTGTTCTATATGCCCACACCTCTTCGTCTAACTTCAAAGACCAATCCTTCCTTGATGGATTCACCACTTTCTCGAGAATTCTTTTGATTTCACGATTCGAAACCTCCGCTTGACCATTAGTTTGGGGATGATAAGCAGTGGCAACACAATGCGTCACATTACACTTCGCATCATAGCAGTAAATTGACGATTACAGAAGTGTGTCCCCTCATCACTGATTATAGATCGTGGAGTCCCAAAACACGTGAAAATCTGCTTATGTAGAAAATTCAACACCACCTTAGCATCATTGGTCGGTAAAGCCTTCACCTCGACCCATTTAGACACGTAATCCACTACTAAGAGAATGTACTGATTGTCGCAAGAAGAAACAAACGGACCCATGAAATCAATTCCCCACACATCAAATATCTCTACTTCAAGAATCGTATTAAGAGGCATCTCGTTCCTCCTAGAGATATTACCAATGTTTGCACTAAATCACGCAAGCGTACGTGGTCACAAGTAATACAGATATAAGTCAAGTTCGTTCCCACAGAGATCTGGTTATGGTTTTAATTCAGTAAACGCACCTATGCAACAGTGTATGGTTATTATGCACTGCTAAGACAAATAACAAATATGGGTTTTTATTAACTACTAAATTAATTATCAAACTAAAGACTAACTAATTAAAGAGATTAAAGTCGAATTACTAATATGAGAATAAAACATGGAATCCTAGTTTCATCATCTACTTCACTTAGAGTTGCAGCCTTTAATTAAAACATGCGATGGGTTTGATATCTGATCGAATAACACGAAAAGAGTAAAAGTTACCTCTCGGTATACTAGTACCAATCTACGCATGCATCCACAAAAGAGATAGAAGATGAGTAGGAACCTATTATGTTTAGACCTTATATCTCTATAGAATTTGAAAACATAAAGGTTTAAGCAAAAGTTATTCACTTAGATCACATAGGGTAGCATAATATCTCTATCGATGCCACAAATCATGATGTTAAAACATCAACCTATCCTATGCAAGCATGGCTAGTTCTAAATCTCAAGATCCACTCTCGTTTAGCAAGAGATTAACAAATTAGATGTTCGCGACGCACCTAAATTCAATAAGTACAACCATACAAGGATATCAAGTATTCACCACACATAAATCTTTAAGGCATGCAAACTACTAAGCTACATAGATAAATCCACTAGGATCCCATGACAACGATTAGCCCATAATTGAACCGTTCATCGTCATGGGATTTGATGAAAACATGATAATAACAAAATATGAAAGAAAACAATAAAGATAGTATTAAGATTAAGAGTTTGAGAAAACAAATCTATGATTCAACGTATACAAAAGATGAAGATGATCTAGATCCTTGCTTGTCACCGAGCTTGAATCCTTCCCTCCTTTTCTCTCTTGCAAAAACTAAGCTATGTAATTGTATGTAATTATGATAATCCTCTTTACAAGGGTTGGGATGTGTTTATATAGGCTCTAGACACCTTGCCCAGCAAGAAAATACCCTAAAATACATCTAAAATTCGATTTAGGAGTCAGAAATCACGTAGAAATCAATTCCAGCTCGAAAAGGGCAAATCTGTAATTTCTCCCGCACCTCTTGGTGCATGATGCGCCGGGGCTGATGCATGATGCGCCGGCCCTTGCTGCGTAAAAAACTGATGTGCTCCCGTTCTGTGAAAACTAATTTTTCTTGCCTTTTTTCGCCTTTTTCTTCCGTTCCTTTTGCATGAGCTCCCGTCTTTCATTCTTAATGACTTGTATACTTCTTAGGAGTTGACATTAGCCACCATTCTTCATTCCATATCATCAATCCACTCCACAAAATGCTCCAGAACCGACGGAAACTCCACCTTTAATTGATATTTCTTCAACCCTGCACATTTACTCCAAACACATCAAAAATACAACAAACTTGAGAACAAAGCAATCAATTTAAGCCGAATTAGAATGTTCCAAGTAGATATAAAATCCACTTATCACACCCCCAAACTTAAACCGATGCTTGTCCTCAAGCATATACAATTACAACTAACTAACTAACTAGTACCACTTCCGTAGGTGATCACAGTTGCATTTGGCATATGCAACAAGCCCTTTAAACCCCTAGATAGCCCTAGTGGACGAGTAAGGTCTCGTGAGGGCCTATAGCGAATGTACCCACAAAATCCAATGCAATGCAATGCATGAATGCAACTACATGAAAATTCAACTAATATTCTACCATACCGTCAATTCCTCTCATGCCATATCAACTTAAGAATCAAAGTAAATACACAATGTCTTGGTGTCGAAAGTGCAAGTATTCACATAGTCTACTCAATGAACATGCATAAGTTCTCACAAGTCCATGTCAAATGTAAGAATAAGTTAGTAACCATGCTAAGCCTACAAGAGCACATCATTGAGACAAAACTCGGGATCTCATACGTCAAACGAGCAAACACTCACAATCCACTCATAAAAGACTATTCACTCTCAAGAACAAGGGTAAGTGTATCACTCAATTCCAACGAAATCATAAGCATGCTTGACATTTGGTATCAATCTAACTCTTAACACAACATACATCAATGACGATAATCAAAAGGTCTTTATTTGGGTTGTAACGGGGCTAGGGACAAGGTATGTCAAATAAGCCAAATCAGGTGAAGTGTCAAAAGCTAGTCAGTTCCATAATAAATCATACACAACACCCTATTTTGCCCCCCACATAATTTTACTAAAACCAACACTCGACTAGTCGACTGAAATAGGATCACAACAAACACAAACATGCTCTCATAATATTTTTTTCTTTTTTTTCCTTTTTTTTTCTTTTCTCTTTTTTTCTTCTTTTTTTTTCTTCTCTTTTTTTTTTCAAGAGCTAAATATAACACAAACAATAATATAAACAATAAAATGATCCCATGAATTTATTACATATGCCGACTATCAAGTAAACAACCAAACCCAATTTTCAATATTTCCCCCAAAAGTAAGACCAACAATAAACCCCTCCTTGCACACGTTATTACTCCCTTAAGCACTCTACTAGCCTTTGACAATGTGGGTTCAAATTAATGAAGGCTAATACAAGAAAAAGGTTTAGGCAAGTAATGTGGTATGTCACCGAAAAAATTGGATTAAGCTCAACGGGTTAACTAATTGATCATGTAAACATGGTATGGTAATATGGGAAATATGCGGTTAATCCTAATGCCTTTATCATTTTAATCGTCAAATAATGTCATGCGTTTCAAGAAAGACCTCAAACAACTGCTAGCAATGCAAACAATCTGTGGACACTCAAGCAAACAAATAATATGCAAAGAATATGCATTAAGGCTCAAAATCTCACTTGGTAGGAAAAACATACTCAATCCCAAGTAAAAATCTCTCTAACGCACCTACTTGTATTCAAAGAATGAAAACTAAATCATCTTGCACATATTCATGTCCTTCTAAGTACTTATATCATTCAATAAGTCTACTAGCTTCAACTTACTAGTGTATGTGTGTGCACAAGAACAAAACATATCACTTCTCAATCAAAAGCGTCAACAACACAAAATTCCTATCAAGCATGGGTGCAAATGCAAACTATATGAACTCACATGATATACAAACATAAGAACAGAATGTCCTATATGAACAAACGTAGATATCACGAACATAAATGCATAATTTACTAATACTAATATGCAAGCATGAAATCCTACATGAACAAATAATACAACAACGTCTACTAATCCCTCAAACCACCCCCAAACTTGAAAGATTCAATGTCCGCATTGAATGGAAGTAAATACAAGGAATAACAGAAACATACCTACTCGTCCTCGCTTTCGTCACCCTCTTCGTCCTCATCATCCTCATCAGAAGAATCCGGTGGAGGGTACGGAGTCTGAGCTCCAAATATAGGCCACTGCATAGGAGTACTAGGTGACTGAAACTTTGCCTCCAAACCTATGCCCATGTCCTCAGAATACTGGCGACTGCTAACATGCATAGCATCCATCCGCCTAGTCATTCGACGAAAATAAGATTAAAAAACGGACACATCCACCGTACTCTGCGAAGAACCTGCCTTAGCCACTTTTGGTGCCCTTGAAACATGTGGCGGAACGCCCGTTCCCTGACCACTAGCATTATTAACAACAAAGCCTAACCCCCGAGGATGAGAAGTGCCGCCCGACCACTCCTTCAACTTCAACCGATCAATGGTAACATCCGTAATAGAAGCCGTAGGTTTATGCACCGGCTCACCTTGATACCATTTGACTTTCGATGCATCACACAAGTACGCGACGATAGAAGCATAAGGAATATTCACCGACGAATTGCTTCCCAAAAACCGAAGAATATGTTGATTGATAAGGTGCCCAAGGTCGACATACTCGCCTTTGAGAATACCCCATAGCAGGATGGCTCTATCAACAGTAACATTGGAAACATGGTTTGTCGGAATGATATTAGAACTTATGAAAAAGAACCACGCCTTTGCAAAACTAGACAATGATGAAGCCGGGAAATTACACTTTATGTCCGTACCTATCTTACATTTCCATTCCGTTCCCGGAACACAAAGCTCATCAATGAGTGCATCAAGATCAACATCATCATTAGTCTTTTGTCCCTAATCCGTAGCATCTCTAGGTTTAGGCGGCTGCCTTATCAAATTGCGAATAGCACGAGGCGAATAATCCACCTTCCGACCCCTCACAATCATGGAGTTATTCCTTGTTATTGAAGCATTAGCATAAAATTCCCGAACCACATCCAACGGAGCATCATTAGAAAATTCACAAAATAACGTCCTACCCCTCTCACTAATCATAGCCACCATCTCTGTATACTTACAGGGCACAAGCCTCCGTTCCTGAATAACTCCCTTGGGAACTAACCTAATATACTCCGTTTTGGCCTCCTCATTCACAAACCTTTCCACTCCATCTCCTACAACATCAATCTCATCCAAAGATGGAGGAGCACTACTACCACTACCCATTAACCGTTGCCTTTTAGGAGCCATAATCAACAAATATCAAGCAAGGCACAACAATCTCCAAATAATTCACCAAATAAAGAACCCCCAAATTACACACCAAGAACCCTAATTTGCAAAATTCACAAATTCAAATAAAAGATGAGATAGAATATTACCCAATTGAATCAAAGAGGTGAACTTGCTAGATGAATCCACACAATTTCGAATTTAAATCCCCCTTGCACTTTGAATGGATGAAAGTTGAGAATTTGGGATTTATATAGATGGGTTTGTGTATGTATAGGTGATGTGGGTGTATATAATGAATAATGGTGAATTTGATTTAGAGATGAAAAAGGAATTTGGGAATTGTATTAGATGTAGGATATAGTTAGGGGTTAGGGTTTTTGATTTTGGAGAAGTTGTAGTAGGATAAGAGAATAGATATGAAAAATTAGGATTAAGACTCACAAAATTTGTTACATCCAGTGGAGGCTGGCGCTTGATGCGCGGGACGGCGCATGATGTGCGGAAAGCTACTGCATGAACTAGGCGCACCTGCGCTGAGGGGGCGCATGATGCGCTGGCGCGGTCTGCGTGTCTGGTGCTCCTGCGCGCTTGGGCGCCTGATGCGCAGCTCCCTTCTGCGTGTCTGCGGCGCACTTGCACTGTGCTGGCGCATGATGCGCTGGCGCGTACTGAAAACTGACTATTTTTTTATTTTTTATTTTTTTTTGAAAGAAAACAATAAACTACACCCCTAAAATATACAACCAAATTTGGGTTGCCTCCCAAAAAGCGCTCTTTTAATGTCATTAGCTTGACATTCTTCCAGAAATTACGAACAAGATAAAACCGCGGCAACCTTCTCGCGGTTCACCATTCCTCCAAAATACGGCTTAAGTCTTTGTCCATTAACTTTAAAAGCATCATCAATAGAACCCTTATAAATTTCAACCGCTCCATGTGGAAATACCGACTTGATTGTAAATGGACCCGACCATTTTGACTTGAGCTTACCCGGAAAAAGTTTGAGGTGAGAATTGTAAAGCAAAACCTGTTGGCCCGGCACAAAAGACTTATGAACCAACTTCTTGTCATGCCACCTCTTGACCTTCTCCTTGTACATTTTAGTGTTCTCGTAAGCTTGCTCACGAAATTCCTCAAGTTCATTCAACTGAAGTAGACGCTTCTCACCTGCAGCCGTGATATCCAAATTTAACTTCTTCAATGCCCAATAGGCCTTGTGCTCTAGCTCGGCCGGCAAATGACATGCCTTTCCAAATACCAACTGATAAGGAGACATACCTAGGGGAGTCTTGTAAGTAGTTCTATACGCCCAAACCGCTTCGTCTAACTTCAAAGACCAATCTTTTCTTGACGGATTCACCACTTTCTCGAGAATTTTCTTGATTTCGCGATTAGAAACCTCCGCTTGACCGTTAGTTTGGGGATGATAAGCCGTGGCAACATGATGCGTCACATTATACCTAGCCATCATAGCAGTAAATTGACGATTGCAAAAGTGTGTCCCCTCATCACTTATTATAGCTCTTGGAGTTCCAAAACGCGTGAAAATTTGCTTGTGGAGAAAATTCAGCACAACCTTAGCATCATTGGTCGGTAAAGCCTTAACCTCGGCCCATTTAGAAACGTAGTCCACTGCCAAGAGAATGTACTGATTATTGCAAGAAGAAACAAACGGTCCCAATGAAATCAATTCCCCACACATCAAAGATCTCAACTTCAAGAATAGAATTAAGAGGCATCTCGTTCCTCCTAGAGATATTTCCAACCCTTTGACAACGATCACAACTCATTACGAACCTATGAGCATCTTTAAACAGAGTCGGCCAATAAAATCCCGCTTGAAGTACTTTTTGAGCTGTTGTATCACCACCATAATGGCCTCCATATGTGGTAGAATGATAATCATGCAAAATAGCTTCCGTTTCACTGTAAGGAATGCACCTTCTTAAAATCTGATCTACACCAATCTTGAACAAGAACGGCTCATCCCATCGATACCACTTCACATCATGTAGAAACTTTTTCTTTTGAGCATAAGAAAAATCCGGAGGGATGACATTACTAACAAGATAGTTCACAAAATCTGCAAACCATGGCTCTTCACCTTGCACCCCAAAAAGTTGTTCATCTGGAAAAAATTCGTTAATAAGAGAATTGTCATGTGAAACCTTACCGTGGTCCTCCAAACGTGATAGATGATCAGCTACTTGATTTTCCGTGCCCTTCCTATCCTTGATTTCCACATCAAATTCTTGCAACAGAAGTACCCAACGAATCAATCTAGGCTTTGAATCCTTTTTCGACATGAGATATCGAATAGCAGCATGATCCGTATAAATAATCACCTTCGTACCAAGCAAATAAGATCTGAACTTCTCGAAAGCATAGACAACCGCGAGTAGCTCCTTCTCCGTAGTGGTGTAGTTAAGCTGTGCATCATTGAGGGTTTTACTAGCATAGTAAACCATATGAAAAATTTTCTCTTTCCTTTGTCCAAGCACCGCTCCAACGGCATAGTCACTAGCATCACACATTAGCTCGAACGGTTCCTCCCAATTAGGTGCGGTAATGATAGGTGTAGTAGTCAACTTCTTCTTCAAGAGCTTAAAAGTCGCAAGACATTCATCATCAAACTTGAAGGGAACATCTTTCTCCAACAAATTGCACAAAGGTTTAGAGATTTTCGAGAAATCTTGAATGAATTGCCTATAGAATCCCACATGCCCAAGAAAACTGCGAATTCCTTTAACTGAGATAGGTGGAGGAAGATTTTCGATTATCTCCACCTTAGCCCTATCCACTTCAAGCCCCTTTCCAGATACCTTGTGCCCAAGAATGATTCCTTCTTGCACCATGAAGTGACACTTTTCCCAGTTAAGCACCAAATTCGTCTCCACACACCTCTTCAAAACCAAGCCAAGATTGTGCAAACACTCATCATAAGACATACCAAAAACTGAGAAGTCATCCATGAAAACCTCCACATTCGAGCCAATCATGTCTGAGAAGATAGCCATCATGCACCTTTGAAAAGTGGCGGGAGCGCCACATAGTCCGAAAGAAACGCGTCGGAAAGCAAAAGTACCAAAAGGACATGTAAATGTGGTCTTCTCCTGATCTTCTGGAGCAATGCAAATCTGGTTGTAGCCTGAATATCCATCAAGAAGGCAATAGTAATCGTGTCCCGCCAACCTGTCTAACATCTGATCAATGAATGGTAGAGGGAAGTGATCTTTTCTCGTGGCTTTATTGAGCTTACGATAGTCCATGCAAACTCTCCACCCCGTGACTGTCCGAGTAGGAATGAGCTCATTCTTATCATTAGCAACAACTGTCATGCCTCCTTTCTTTGGCACACATTGAACCGGACTCACCCAAGAACTGTATGAAATAGGATATATAATACCCGCATCAAGCCACTTTAGAATTTCCTTCTTCACCACCTCTTTCATAATCGGATTAAGTCTCCGCTGATGCTCAACAGTAGGCTTAGCTCCCTCCTCTAGCAGAATCTTGTGCATGCAATAAGAAGGGCTGATTCCCTTGATATCCGCTATAGTCCAGCCAATGGCTGATTTGAACTCTCTCAAAATTTGCAAGAGCTTGTCTTCCTCACTACCTGACAAGTTAGCAGCAATAATAACCGGTAATGTAGATGCATCACCAAGAAATGCATACCTCAAGTGTTCGGGCAATGGTTTGAGTTCAAGTGTAGGAGCTTCCTCAATAGATGGTTTAAGACGACCTTTCGAATTTCTCGGCTCTCCTAACCCCGAAGATTCAAATGGTAAGTCAAATTTCCTCTTCCATGGAGCTGAATTTAATTGTTGCAGTTGCTCGGCTACTTCCTCATTTTCAAAATCAGAATCACCAATTAGCACTCTCTCCAAAGAATCTAACTTAAGCAATTGCTCCATCTCTGTAGTAATCGCAGAATCAACCAAATCCACCATTAAGCATTCTTCCTCATCTGTGGGAAATTTCATTGCATTGAACACATTAAAAGTAACATTCTGGTCTTGCACCCTCATGGTGAGCTCTCCTTTCTACACATCGATCAAGGTATTACCCGTAGCTAAGAATGGCCTTCCCAAGATTATGGGAATCTTCTTATCTTCCTCGAAATCCAAGATAACAAAATTAGCAGGGAAGATGAGTTTATCAACTTTCACCAAGACATCCTCCACTATGCCTCTAGGATAAGTAATTGAACGATTGGCCAACTGTAACGAGATGTTAGTTGGCTTTGGATCCGGTAGACCAAGTTGCAAGAAAACTGACAAGGGCATGAGATTGATGCTAGCTCCCAAGTCACATAAGCACTTCTCAAAGAATAGATTACCAATAGTGCATGGAATAGTAAAACTACCCGGATCCTTTAGCTTCGGAGGCAACTTCTATTGCAGAACGGCACTACACTCTTCCGTTAAGGCAACGGTCTCTAATGCATCAAGCTTCAATTTACGAGAGAGAATTCCCTTCATGAACTTGGCATAGCTCGGCATCTGTTCAAGAGCTTCCGCAAAAGGAATGTTAATATGCAACTTCTTGAATACCTCTAAGAACTTAGCAAACCTCGTATCCAAATTCTGCTTCTGGAGTCTTCTAGGATATGGAGGAGGAGGATAAATCTGAGTGTTGTTCGTAGACTTCTCCACAGAATTTTTAACAAGTTCCTTGCTCTTCTCTACTTCACCATCGAGTTTCTCAGCTACTAAGTCCGATTTCTCAATTTCGGGCAATGCAGATTTTTCGACTTGCTGATTCTGTACTTCTTCATCTTCTTTAACGGCTGATTTAGGATCTGATGTCACCTTTCCCGATCTCAAAGTTACGGCCTTCACCTGCTCCTTGATGTCCCTCCTACCTGGATTTACTTCCGTATCACTAGGAAGAATTCCTTGTGGCCTACTACCTAAGGCACTTGCAATCTGTCCTATCTGAGTTTCTAAGAGCTTCTGACCAGCTTGTAAGTTCTTTAACGCTATCCACATCTCATCAGATTTTTCATTAGAAGATAGCCCCGCATGAGCCTGGGGTTGTTGCTGCTGAAATCCCGGAGGTTGATATGGTGCCCTTGGAGCATAAGGCTGTTGATAGCCTTGATTGTACGGCTTCGCTTGCTGATAAGATTGTTGAGTATTTTGATTGTTGCTCCAGCTGAAGTTAGGATGGTTCCGATTATTAGGATGATAGGTGGTTGGAACTGGTGCAGCAGGTCTCTGGAAATTACTCATGAACTGTGCTGATTCAGAAGAGATAGCACATTGATTCGTCTCATGTGCGCCCGCACATAACTCACAAACACTAGCCACCTGCTGAACTCCATAATTAGCAAGAGAATCCACCTTCATAGCAAGAGCCTTCAATTGAGCTGTAATCATTGAAGCTGTATCTACTTCCAAAATTCCTGCTGCCTTGCCTTGAGATAGCCTTTGGGTTGGATTTTGATATTCATTAGCAGCCATCATCTCAATAAGATCATAAGCTTCATCATAGCTCTTTGCCCATAGAGCTCCTCCTGATGCTGCATCTAGCAAAGGCCTAGACTGTGCTCCCAACCCATTATAGAACCCATTAATAACCATCCAATCAGGCATGCCATGATGAGGACACTTGCGTAGCATCTCCTTGTAGCGTTCCCAAGCCTCACACAAGGTCTCGCCAGATTGCTGTTGGAATTGAGTCAACTGGTTCCTTAATGCTGAAGTTTTCGCCATAGGGAAGAATTTAGTAAGGAACTTCTGAGCAAGATCTTCCCATGTAGTAATGGAACCAGGTGGCAAAGAGTGTAGCCAGCTCTTAGCCTTATCCCTCAGAGAGAATGGGAAAAGCCTCAACCTGATAGCATCATCCGTCACACCATTACATTTGAAAGTGTCGCAGATTTCGATAAAGTCCCGAACATGCATGTTGGCATCCTCCGTAGAAGCACCCCCAAACTGAACTGAATTCTGCACCATCTGAATTGTGCCAGACTTAATCTCAAAATTGTTTGCTGCAATAGCTGGCCTAATAATGCTAGACTGGATGTCATTGAGTTTCGGCTGAGAATAGTCCTTCAAAGCCTTAGCTGCTGCTGCATCTGCCATTGCTACTGTAGTTTCAGATTCCTCTTCCTTATTCTCTAAATTCTCTACACGATCTTCTTTTGCCAGTTTTTGTAAACGAGCTTGCGAACGTGTTTGCATACAAACTTATTTACCTGAAACACCACGAAACAAACAAACTAAGTAAGAATCCGAGTCAGTGAATGCTAACGACCACTGATGACAAGCACATAAACTAAAATAAAAACACCGATGATCCCCGGCAGCGGCGCCAAAAACTTGTTTGCACTAAATCACGCAAGCGTACGTGGTCACAAGTAATACAGATATAAGTCAAGTTCGTTCCCGTAGAGATCTGGTTATGGTTTTAATTCAGTAAACGCACCTATGCAACAGTGTATGGTTATTATGCACTGCTAAGACAAATAACAAATATGGGTTTTTATTAACTACTAAATTAATTATCAAACTAAAGATTAACTAATTAAAGAGATTAAAGTCGAATTACTAATATGAGAATAAAACATGGAATCCAAGTTTCATCATCTACTTCACTTAGAGTTGCAGCCTTTAATTAAAACATGCGATGGGTTTGATATCTGATCGAATAACACGAAAAGAGTAAAAGTTACCTCTCGGTATACTAGTACCAATCTACGCATGCATCCACAAAAGAGATAGAAGATGAGTAGGAACCTATTATGTTTAAACCCTATATCTCTATAGAATTTGAAAACATAAAGGTTTAAGCACAAGTTATTCACTTAGATCACATAGGGTAGCATAATATCTCTATCGATGCCACAAATCATGATGTTAAAACATCAACCTATCCTATGCTAGCATGGCTAGTTCTAAATCTCAAGATCCACTCTCGTTTAGCAAGAGATTAACAAATTAGATGTTCGCGACGCACCTAAATTCAATAAGCACAACCATACAAGGATATCAAGTATTCACCACACATAAATCTTTAAGGCATGCAAACTACTAAGCTACATAGATAAATCCACTAGGATCCCATGACAACGATTAGCCCATAATTGAACCGTTCATCATCATGGGATTTGATGAAAACATGATAATAACAAAATATGAAAGAAAACAATAAAGATATTATTAAGATTAAGAGTTTGAGAAAACAAATCTATGATTCAACGTATACAAAAGATGAAGATGATCTAGATCCTTGCTTGTCACCGAGCTTGAATCCTTCCCTCCTTTTCTCTCCTGCAAAAACTAAGTTATGTAATTTTATGTAGTTATGATAATCCTCTTTACAAGGGTTGGGATGTGTTTATATAGGCTCTAGACACCTTGCCCAGCAAGAAAATACCCTAAAATATATCTAAAATTCGATTTAGGAGTCAGAAATCACGTAGAAATCAATTCCAGCTCGAAAAGGGCAAATCTGTAATTTCTCCCGCACCTCTTGGTGCATGATGCGCCGGGGCTGATGCATGATGCGCCGGCCCTTGCTGCGTAAAAAACTGATGTGCTCCCGTTCTGTGAAAACTGATTTTTCTTGCCTTTTTTCGCCTTTTCCTTCCGTTCCTTTTGCATGAGCTCCCGTCTTTCATTCTTAATGACTTGTATACTTCTTAGGAGTTGACGTTAGCCACCATTCTTCATTCCATATCATCAATCCACTCCACAAAATGCTCCAGAACCGACGGAAACTCCACCTTTAATTGATATTTCTTCAACCCTGCACATTTACTCCAAACACATCAAAAATACAACAAACTTGAGAACAAAGCAATCAATTTAAGCCGAATTAGAATGTTCCAAGTAGATATAAAATCCACTTATCAACCAACCCTCTGACACTGATCACAACTCATCACGAACCTATGAGCATCTTTAAACAGAGTCGGCCAATAAAATCCCGCTTGAAGTACTTTCTGAGCTGTTTTATCACCACCATAGTGGCCTCCATATGTGGTAGAATGACAATCATGCAAAACACTTTCCGTCTCACTATAAGGAATGCACCTTCTCAAGATCTAATCCACACCAAGCTTGAACAAGAATGGATCATCCCAACGGTACCACTTCACATCATGTAAAAACTTCTTCCTTTGAGCATAAGAGAATTCCGGAGGGATGACATTACTCACAAGATAGTTCATAAAATCTGCAAACCATGGCTCTTCACCTTGCACCCCAAAAAATTGCTCATCTGGAAAAGACTCATTAATAAGCGATTTGTCATGTGAATCCTTACGGTGGTCCTCCAAACGTGATAGATGATCCGCTACTTGATTTTCTGTGCCCTTCCTATCTTTGATCTCCAAATCAAACTCTTGCAATAAAAGCACCTATCAAATAGCAGCATGATCCGTATACACAATTACCTAAGTCCTAAGCAAATAAGACCTGAATTTCTCAAAACCATAGACAACTGCTAGCAATTCCTTCTCCGTAGTGGTGTAGTTAAACTGTGCATCATTGAGGGTTTTACTAGCACAGTAAACCACATGAAAAACTTTATCCTTCCTTTACCCAAGCACAGCTCCAACAACATAGTCACTAGCATCACACATTAGCTCGAAAGGTTCCTCCCAATTAGGTGCGGTAATGACAGGTGTAGTAGTCAACTTCCTTTTTAAGAGCTCAAAAGCTGCAAGGCACTCATCATCAAACTTGAAAGGAACATCCTTCTCCAACAAATTACACAAGGGTTTAGAGATTTTTGAGAAGTCCTGAATGAATCGCCTATAGAAACCCGCATGACCAAGAAAACTGCGAACTCCTTTAACAGAGATAGGTGGAGGAAGATTTTTAATTGTCTCCACCTTGGCCTTATCCACTTCAAGTCCCTTACCAGATACCTTGTGCCCAAGAATGATCCCCTCTTGCACCATGAAGTGACACTTCTCCCAATTAAGCACCAAATTGCTCTCCACACAACGCTTCAATACCAAGCTAAGATTATGCAAGCACTCGTCATATGAAGTACCAAAAACTGAGAAGTCATCCATGAAAACTTCCACATTTGTACCAATCATGTTTGAGAAAATAGCCATCATACACCTTTGAAAAGTGGTCGGAGCACCACAAAGTCCAAACGAGACTCGTCGAAAAGCAAAAGTGCCAAAATAACATGTGAATGTGGTCTTGTCTTGATCTTCCGGAGCAATGCAAATCTGATTATAACCCGAATAATCATCAAGTAAACAATAATATTCGTGTCCCGCCAACCTGTCTAACATCTGATCAATGAATGGAAGAGGAAAGTGGTCTTTTCTCATGGCTTTGTTGAGCTTCCGATAGTCCATGCAAACTCTCCAACCCATGACTGTTCGAGTAGGGATGAGCTCATTCTTCTCATTAGCAACAACTGTCATGCCGCCTTTCTTTGGTACATATTGAACCGGGCTCACCCAAGAACTGTCTGAGATAGGATAGATAATGCCCTCATCCAGCCACTTTAGAATTTCCTTCTTCACCACCTCTTTCATAATAGGATTGAGTCTTCGCTGATGTTCAACAGTAGGCTTAGCTCCTTCCTCTAGCAGAATTTTGTGCATGCAATAAGAAGGGCTAATTCCCTTGATATCTACTATGGTCCAACCAATTGCTGACTTGAACTCCCTCAGAATTCGCAAGAGCTTTTCTTCCGCACTAGTTGACAAGTTAGAAGAAATAATAATAGGTAACGTAGATGCATCACCAAGAAATGCATACCTCAAGTGTTCGGGCAATGGTTTGAGTTCAAGTGTAGGAGCTTCCTCAATAGATGGTTTTAGACGCCCCTCAGAATTTTTAAGTTCTGCTAACCCAAGAGATTCAAAAGGCATGTCAACTCTCCTTCTCCAAGGAGCTGAGTTTAACTGTTGTAGCTACTCAGCTACTTCCTCATCTTCAAAATCAGAATCCCCAACTACAACTCTCTCCAAGGAATCTGACTTTAGCAATTGCTCAATCTCCATACTGACTGCAGAATCAACCAAATCTACTTTCAAGCATTCCTCTTCATCTGTGGGAAATTTCATCGCGTTGAACACATTAAAAGTGACATTCTGGTCTTGCACCCTTATGGTGAGTTCCCCTTTCTGCACATCGATCAAGGTTCTCCCCGTAGCGAAGAATGGTCTTCCAAAGATTATGGGAATCTTCTTATCCTCCTCGAAATCCAAGATAACAAAATCAGCTGGGAAGATGAGCTTATCAACTTTCACCAAGACATCCTCCACTATACCCCTTGGATACGTGATAGATCGATCAGCCAACTGCAAAGAGATGTTAGTTGGCTTTGGCTCCGGTAGACCAAGTTGCATGTAAACTGACAAAGGCATGAGATTTATGCTAGCCCCCAAGTCACACAAGCACTTGCTGAATGGAAGGTTGCCAATAGTGAACGGAATAGTGAAACTTCCCGGATCTTTAAGTTTAGGTGGCAACTTCTGCTGTAGAACGGCACTACACTCCTTCGTTAAAGCAACAGTCTCTAATTCCTCGAGCTTCAATTTACGAGAAAGAATACCCTTCATGAACTTGGCATAGCTCGGCATCTGTTCAAGAGCTTCCATAAAAGGAATGTTAATCTGCAACTTCTTGAACACCTCTAAGAACTTAGCAAACTTCTTATCCAAATTCTGCTTCTGGAGTCTTCTAGGATATGAAGAAGGAGGAGGATAGATCTGATTATTCTTTGTAGACTGCTCCGGAGAAGCTTTTTCAACAGGTTCCTTGCTCTTCTCTAATTCACCATCTTGCTGATCAGCTCCCAAGTCAGATTTCTTAATTTCGGGCACTGCAGATTTTTCAACTTGTTGATTCTGCACTTCTTCATCTTCCTTAGCGGCTGATTTAGGATCTGATGTAACCTTTCCTGATCTCAAAGTTACTGCCTTCACCTGTTCTTTACCATCCCTCCTGCCTGGATTAGTCTCTGTATCACTAGGAAGAGTTCCTTGTTGCCTACTAAGTAAAGCACTTGCAAGCCGTCCCATCTGGTTCTCCAAGGTCTTGAGTGCAACTGCCTGGCTTTCAACCATCATCCTGAACTCATCCATTTCTGATTTTTCATTAGAAGACTGCCCCGCATTAGCCTGGGGCTGTTGCTGAAATCCCGGAGGTTGATATGGTTGCCTTGGAGCGTACTGCTGCTGAAAACCTTGATTGAATGGCTTCGCTTGCTGTCCCTGAAACTACTGATAAGGCTGAGGTTGTTGAGCACCTTGATTGTTGCTCCAGCTGAAATTGGGATGATTCCGATTATTAGGATGATAAGTGGCTGGAACTGGTGCAGCAGGTCTCTAGAAATTACTCACGAACTGTGTTGATTCAGAAGAGATAGCACACTGATTCGTCTCATGTGCGCCCGCACATAGCTCACAAACACTAGCCACCTGCTGAACTCCATAATTAGCAAGAAAATCCACCTTCATAGCAAGAGCCTTCAATTGAGCTGTAATCATTGAAGCTGTATCTACTTCCAAAATTCCTGCTGCCTTGCCTTGAGATAGCCTTTGGGTTGGATTCTGATATTCATTAGCAGTCATCATCTCAATAAGATCATAAGCTTCATCATAGCTCTTAGCCCATAGAGCTCCACCTGATGCTGCATCTAGCATAGGTCTAGACTGTGCTCCCAACCCATTGTAGAAACTATTAATCACCATCCAATCCAGCATACCATGATGAGGACACTTCCGAAGCATCTCCTTGTAACGTTCCCAAGCCTCACACAAAGATTCTCCAGATTGCTGAGCAAATTGAGTTAGAGCGTTCCTTATTGCTGCAGTTTTCGCCATAGGGAAGAATTTCCTAAGAAACTTCTTAGCAAGATCCTCCCATGTAGTAATGGAACTAGTTGGTAAAGAATGTAACCAGCCCTTAGCCTTATCCCTCAGAGAGAATGGAAAAAGTCTCAATTTGATAGCATCATCCGACACACCATTAAACTTGAAAGTGTCACAGATCTCGATAAAGTCCCGAATATGCATGTTAGGATCCTCCGTAGAAGCACCCCCAAACTGAACCGAATTCTGTACCATCTGAATAGTGCCCGGCGCTTGATTTCGAAGTTATTAGCTGTAATGGCCGGCTTGATAATACTAGACTAGATGTCATTGATTTTCGGCTAAGAATAGTCCTTCAAAGCCTTAGCTACTGCTGTATCACCCATCTCGACTGTAGTTTCAGATTCCTCTTTCTTATTCTCCTTATTCTCTACAAGATCATCTTCCGCCTGTTCTTCCTTACGAGCTTGCAAACGTGTTCGCATACAAACTCAAGTACCTGAAACACCACGAAACAAACAAACTAAGTAAGAAATCCGAGTCAGTGAACGCTAACGACCACTATTGACAAGCACATAAACTAAAAATAAAACACCGATGATCCCCGGCAGCGGTGCCAAAAACTTGTTAACACAAAATCACACAAGCGTACGTGGTCACAAGTAATACAGATATTTAAGTCCGTTCCGCAGAGATCTGGTTAAGTTTCAATTAGTAAATGTACCTATGCAACAATGTTTGG
Source organism: Kitagawia praeruptora (assembly GCA_037693485.1). Lineage (NCBI taxonomy): Eukaryota > Viridiplantae > Streptophyta > Magnoliopsida > Apiales > Apiaceae > Kitagawia > Kitagawia praeruptora. The sequence continues at coordinate 133,911,058 of CM075351.1, read as the reverse complement.
TTTTAATTCACTGCTAAGACAAATAACAAATTGGGGGGGGTTTTATTATCTAAATTAAACTAAGATGCAAATTATTAAACTAAGAATTAATGAACTAAAGAGATTTAAAATTGAATTACTTATATGAGAATAAACATGGGATCCTAACTTCATTAAATACTTCAGTTAGAGTTGAATCTCCGAAGAAGGAGAAATAAAACTCAAACTCTGAATTCACTCCTGAATTCGATTCTCAAAGCTACCGAATAGCCAAAGTTTTATTACCAATATTGTCTCCCCAAAAGATTACAAGACAAGAGTATTTATAGGCTACATAAATAACCTTATTCAGATAGGAATCTAAAAGAAATTCAATATCAGCTAGGAATTTAGCTAATACCTGAACCCAACTAGAAAACCCATCAAAATCCTGATCCAACTTGAAAAATAAAATCCTAAGTGCTTAAAACAAGAAAAACCCTTTCAAGTGAAGGGTAAAAACTTGCAAGCCAAATATCTACTTTCTCAATAAAGTCCATAACAATTGGACTAATTATTAATAAACTAGATAATCAATGCACGTGATGGTTTTGATATCTGATCAGACAACACGAAACAAGTAAACGCTACTTCTCAGTATACGAATACCAAACTAAACATACATCCACAAAAGAGATAGAAGATGAATAGACACCAATCATGCTTAGACCCTATATCTCTATAAGATTTATAAACATAACGGTTGAAGAACAAGTTGTCTATTAAGATCACATAGGGCAGCACAATATCTCTATTTACGCTACAAATCATGATGTTAAAACATCAACCTATCCTATACTAGCATGGCAATATCTAAATCTCAAGATCCACTCTCGTTTCGCAAGAGATTAACAAATTAGATGTTCGCGACGCATCTTAACACATGAAACACAACCATACAAGGATATCAAGAATTTACCACACATATATCTTTAAAGCAATCAAACTAATAAGCTACATAGATAAATCCGTTAGAATCCCATGACAACGATTGGTTCATAATTGAACCGTTCGTCACCATGGGATTTGATGAAAACATGATATAAAACAAAGTATGAAAGAAAGAAGCAATAGTATTATTAAAATAAGAGTTGATAAAAGAAATCTATGATCCAAGTATACAAAAGATGAAGTAGATCTAGATCCGTGCTTGTCACGAGCTTGAATCCTTCTCCACTTTTCTCCCCTGAAAATCTAAGCTATGATATGTAATTGATCTCTAATAATCTAATTTACAAGGATGAGTTATGTTTTTATAGGCCCTAGAAGTCTTATCCAACAAGAAATACCAAAAAATACATCTTAAATTCGAAACAGGAAAGAATTTAGAGTTTTTAGGAGTAATTTTCCGATTTTCAGAAATTCTGCTAGGCCATGTCCTAGACTCCGCGCCATGTCCCGTAACAAAATCTATCCAGGCGCGCCATGTCCTAGACTGTGCGCCATGTCCTGGCTCTGCAACTGCCCGACATGGTTTTCTTCACTGTTTCTTCGTTTTTCCGCCACTTTCTCTTGCTCTTTTTTCGAATAATGTCATCATCATTCCTAGAACTCCAAAATTCCCCAAGCTTTGTATGATTCTTGGTCTCCGACTCTCCCAAAACTTGTGGAAAACTTCAATAACTCTTGAAATCCACCCAATCAACATGAAAATTGCCAAACCTAACCGACGATTAGTAACCCTGCACAACTCAACTAAACACATCAAAAACATAATAAAACTTGAGACCAAGACACCAATTTAAGTCGAATTGAAGCGAATAAAAACCACTTATCATATTTCAAATTGATATAATTGTTGATTTTGGTCGTTTGAAAATGAAAACTATAACTGACCAATTGTCAATCGGTACGTGGTTGGTTTTGATCTTAATTGCGATCAATTTTAATAATTAATTATGATTGATTGAAAATAGGATCAAAACCAACCAATTTGTGACGATTATATTTAAATCGATTACTGATGATCACTATTTCTTATAATGTTAGAAAGTCTATAACCAAGAATGAATATAAGTTTTTATATGTGAAACATAACTAAATAAAGAATGGTACAATACATGTAAAGCAATCAAATTTTACAATACTAGCTTATAACCCGTGCAATGCACGGGTTTGTTGTATTATATTATAAATTTTATTTAATATTATAATATGTTTTTATATAATCATTTTTTAATAATTTTTTTAATTTTAATTTGATATAATTTAATATACTCACGTTTACGGATTATACTAATGTTTCTTTATTATAAACACCGTATACGATTTTTAATATATTTTATTAATAATTGAGAAATATGCTGTGATATTTTCGGGTATATATTAGTTATTGTAAGATTTGTTTTAAATTAAAAAGGTAACGATTATAAAGGAAATATTAATGATTGAAAGATATGATACGATTGATCTTTTTAGGTGTTTATAAAGGGTAATATCTTCAACTAAAAGTAAATGTGAAAAAAGCAATCGACTAATTACCATTAATTATATTATATTATTAATTATTTTAGGTGTTATATTTTTCTTGAAAATTATGATACTAATGTTTCTTTATTATAAAAAACGTATACAATTTTTAATATATTTTATTAATAATTGAGAAATATGTTGTCATATTTTCGGGTATATATTAGTGAGTGTAAGATTTGTTTTAAATTAAAAAGGTAACGATTATAAAGGAAATATTAATGATTGAGAGATATGATACGATTGATCTTTTTAGGTGTTTATAAAGGGTAATATCTTCAACTAAAAGTAAATGTGAAAAAGGCAATCGACTAATTACCATTAATTATATTATGTTATTATTTATTTTAGGTGTTATATTTTTCTTGAAAATTATGTTGTGATATTTTCGCATATATATTAATGATTATGAGATTTATTTTAAATTAAAAAGGTAACGTGTTTTAATTCAAAAGAAAATATTAATGATATACGATTGATGTTTTTAGGTGTTTATAAAAGGTAATACGTTCAACTAAAAGTAAATGTGAAAAAGGAAATCGACTAATTACCATTAATTTTATTATATTAATGTGAAAAAGATAATCGATTAATTACCATTAATTTTATTATGTTAATCGATTAATTACCATTAATTATAACGTGTTTTAATTCGAAGAGAATATTAATGATGGAAAGATATGATACGATTGATATTTTTAGGTGTTTATAAAAGGTAATATCTCGACTAATTACTATTAGTTATATTATGTTATTATTTATTTTAGGTGTATTTATTTTTCTTTAAAGGTAATATCTCGACTAATTACTATTAATTATATTATTTTATTATTTATTTTAGTTGTATTTATTTTTCTTTATAATGAAGGTAGGTGTATTTATTTTTCTTTAAAGGTAATATCTCGACTAATTACTATTAATTATATTATGTTATTATTTATTTTAGGTGTATTTATTTTTCTTTATAATGAAGGGTATATAAGTAAATTCACTTAGTACCAAAAAACAGGTACTAAAACTTTTTTTTTTTTTGCTAAATTTATTATATATTAAAAACCCGGGAAACCCTTGCTCTAGTACAGAGAGAACTATCTAAATCTAATCTAACAAACTAGATTAGATAAAGAAAGAACAAAACAGAAACAAACTAGAAACTGACTATGTCAGATAGCAATCCATCGATACATATCTGTATTAACTAGCCGTCTAAACCAGGAAGTGCTTTTCAACTTAGTCTTGAGGTCAATCATTATGCCTTTGATCAAAATAGTAGGGTTAAGCGCTCCTCTGTCATGGTGCCTGGCATTCCTCTCCCTCCACATGTGATAGGCGAAAATCTAAGCTGCTAGAAGAGCCACATTCTTGAGATCACGATCTGAAATGCTTCCCAAGTTGGCTAAGAGTTCAACCCAAGATGTTCCAACAAATCTAATCTGTAGAAGACCAGCTAACTTTGAAAGAACAAAACTACTATAAGGGCAAGAGACAAACAAGTGCGAGTCTGTCTCAGCACCACCAGCACAGAAATGACAAAACACAGAGGTTACCAAACCGAAAGAAGCAAGCCTATGCATAGTTGGTAACCGTCCATGACAGAGGATCCAAGCGTGGTGAGCATACCGTAGTATTTTGAATTTGTGCCAGATTAGGTCTGACCAGACAGCCTGGGGGCGGGGGGTTCGAATAGAATTCCAGATGTGCCAGGTGCGAACTTTGTGAAGCTGCAAACCATTCCATTTTACAGCATCTTGAGAAGCTAAATTGAACGAGGGGAAGTTAAAGTGTTGCAGCCAAGAAATCAAACCAGGGTGCAGATGGTGCAATCTGTTTGAAGGGGTTGGTAAGATCCAATTTCCTGTAGATATGATATCATGGACCGTTGCATTGCAGGAGAGATTTGCTTGAGATATTATATAATCAGAATTTTCGTTGGCTAAGCAAATATAATTCCACCATGGATCGAACCAAAGAGAGATTGACAAGCCATTGCCAATCGTAAAGGAAATGTGTTGTCTTGCCAACGTACGAAGCTTAAGGACATTACGAAATATCCAAGAGCAATCAGTTGGCATGTGAAATGTCCAGAAATGATGTCTTTTTAAGGCAGTTTCATTAACCCAACGCGGCCAAAGAATTACTTTTATTAACCACCTTGCAGAGATGACACATCATTTGAGCTTGGTTCCATTCTTTTGAGTCTTTGAAACCCAGACCACCCTCGTCCAAAGGGGCACATATAGAATCCCAACTAATTTTTGCACCACCCTTGGAGGAAATATCGTCTTTCCACAAGAATCTAGTGAACATAGTTCGAAGTCTGTTATGAACTGAACTTGGCAATACAAAATGGTTAGTCCAAAAGGTTTGACTTGCAAACAAAACAGAACGGATTAGTTGGACTCTACCAGCCAACGAGAGAAGCATAGATGTCCAACATGAAACCCTGGCAGTGATTTTATCCAGTAAAGGAATGCAGTCATTATATTTCAGCATTGAAGAGATGAGAGGGACGCCCAGAAAACGAACTGGAAGCTCTCCATGATCAATAGCATAAGTCTGATCAAATCAGAGAATGAAATCGGCATTGCAATTTCCAAAGAAGACGGAGCTCTTTGCAATATTAGGCCGCAAACCACTGACCTCAGCAAACCTAGAAACACAGCTCATATTGTGGTTTACAGAAGCAGTATCACCATTTGAAAAAATCAAAACGTCATCTGCATATAATAAGTGAGTGAGCTTAAGATCCTTGCACTTCCAATGAAATCTGAAATTTTCTGGAACCTTGTCAAGCATCAAGGATAAAACATTCATGGCAATGCAGAAAAGATATGGAGAGATGGGATCCCCCTGCCTTAGACCCCTTTTTCCTTCAAAAAACCCACATAACGATCCATTGACTTTGATAGAGAATGATGTAGTGGAGATGCACATAAAAATCCAGTCCAGGAATGTATGAGGGAAATTAAGTTTCTGCATAGCTGTTAGGTCCAAATGTGTTGTAGAGGGGGGGGGGGTGAATACAACTTTTCGAATATGAGAAGCAATAAATACGATGCAATAAATGAACACGCAGATTCAAGGAATATATTTCTTATATATAACTTGAAAAGGTTGCTACAACATTCATTACAAAGTATAACAGAAGTTCAGAGAGAAGTGAATGATTCTAAGCTCTGTGAATGTACTCTCTCTCTTTTCCTTGTGTTTTCTCAATATTGTTCACTAACTCAAAACATTACACAAGTGCTTCTATTTATACTACATGTAATCTATGTCCTGTAGTCTTCAAAGACTAAGATGTACGTGGCCCAATGATGTCCACATAAATCTTGCCTTATCTTGAAAGCTTGGAAATCTGCCAATCAGAAGATGCCATGTGTCATGTTGAAGCTGCACTCTAAGTAGAACTTCTACTTGAGAATTTCTACTTAGCCATCTCGAATTTCTAAGTAGAACTTCTACTTAGAAATATTCTACTTGGTCATCTAGAATATTTAGTACTTAGAAAATATTCTGGTCTTCAACTTGAAACTTCAATGCACATCTTGAGCTTGTGATATCTTCATGTCTTCTTTATTCTTCAGCAAGCTCTTGAACATGGATCTTTATTACTGACATAAACTTGCTATCAATGTCCTGACACTTGATGCACTGGTCTGGTTCATAAGTGACTAGTCTTGATAGTGTTTCTGCTTCTTGAATAAATTACCATATTCACTTAGTAACTTGGCTTTCCAATATTCGCTTTCCTTCTTATTCACTTGAAATCAATTGGTCTTGTTGATACTGATAGTTATGATCTTGATTCTCGATTTCTCAAATCACTGAGGCATGAACAACTTTGACTTGAACTTCTCTCAATGATTTCTTCTTGGCTTGATCATAGTTAACATGTTCAATTGTATCAATTACCTTGTCTTCATTTAGTGTTGATTTCTTGTGACTTCTTGTTCTTGATTGTCTTCTGGTTAAGTATCTTTTCCTTTAATTGAGTTACATTAGTTATAGTGTTACAAGTTTACACACTCTGCCTTTCAATCTCCCCCTATTTGATTGTCTAACAATGACATTCAAATTAATGAAGGATAACTCAACTAAACAATGAGACGAGAAAAGATAATTAACATTACAGTCTTGAATAATATACAATTGAAAAGTACTTGAAAATAATACAAAGAACTTAAACTAGAAACAGAATTCGAACCTTGAATTAAAGATCATTTGAATGATTCCTATCACCTGGATTATTTCATATCTTTTAGTCAAACTTATATCACCTTATTGGATTCACTCTAAGGTGAATTTTCCTCAAGTGAGTTAAAGCAACCGAAAGACATGAAGTTTTTCCAAATTCAAGTTCACACCACTCTGACCTTTAACCCTACTTCCATTTCCTCTTCCTAGCTTCAGCAGCTTGGTCTTTCTCTTCTTTCTGCCTTCTACGCTTCTCCTTCTGCTGCTGTTCTTTCTTGTACACTGGATCATGAAGCTGCGTCCACCTAGCATTCAACAAACTTACTGCTTCCATTTCTAGAGGATTCTTGGGCTCTGGGTAAGGATGTTTGAAAAGCCTTCTGAGTTTGTCCACCTCCTGAGTAGTCCTGATCTTTGGAATGTCCTCAAATTTCTTCATTATAAGCTGAGGTTTCCAATGAGCTTTATCAGCTTTAAACTGACAATAGATCATTTTGGGATAGCCCTTGACACGGTTAGTATTGTGGACACTAGCCGCATCTTGCTCCATTCGCTTCTTTTCCACTACTACATCAGACAGGTAACTCATGAGTCTCTGCTTTTCTTCCACATGCTTATCTTCCACTTCATCCCATTTGAACACATATAACACTTTCTCCAGAAATGTAGCATCTTGAGTCTGCAGCAGCCATTTTCTACTCATATGCAAGAGTGTTTTATTCTGGTCTGCATCTATGAATACTAAGGCATCAGCTGTATCATCAACAAAAGAGTGTATCCAGTATACACTATCTCTACCTGGAACACCAACTGACTCCCTTATCTCTCCTTGTTCCAGTTCTCCAGAAGGAAGATTCAGAGCTTCATCTACATTCTTTATAGCTTGAAGAATATTCCATTTCTTTTCTATCAGCTCTGGCTCAATCTTCACGTTATCAAGAGGGTTTGGAGCAATGATATCACACTTCCACACCTCATTGCTCTTCTTGAATATGACACTTTCAATGATCTTCACTGATTTATCTTTAAGCTCAGAAGCGAATCCCTTACTCATCATTTGTCTACAGACGGCCTTAAGAGATTCCACTGAAAGTTCCATTAAGTCCTTTTCCTCCATGCTAACCCTCTTCAATTTACTGTCAACTACCATCCGGACAACATTAGGATATGCTGAGAATTCTGGACCCTTGTCCTCTGCTAGCTGCATTAACTGATCCCTATACAGAATGCTTAGATTCTCAGAATGAGAATATTGAATTTTTGTTGCTAGCAAGAACAACTCTGATGCAGATCTTCTCGTCATGAATTGGTCATCCACATATAGGAAAGACATTGGGACTCCTTCTGTCAAAGATAATATAACCTGCCACTCCTTAAGCGTTGCATTGTATCCAACCCTGACTTTAGAAATTAATCTCTTTAATGCACTCATGTAGTCCGCAGTCATTGGATTCTGCAAATTTAGGTTGTAGAACAGATCATCTGCCTCCTTGTTATGAACTCCTTTCGCACAGGGTCCCATCATTATCTTCCTTGCTTCATCCCACTTCTGCCCTAACCTTCTCTTGTCCAGATCCACTTGAGGATCAGCTAGCCTTGCAAGCTCATGATCGTACTGCTTCCCTTGTAGCTCCACTTTCTTTTCTAGAAACACAGCACGTTCTTGCATTGCTTTCATTTTAAAGAACTCAGCTTGTTCCAAGGCTAACTGTTGAGACTTAAGGGTTTCATCATCAACAGTAATTTCTTCAGGCATTCCGAAAGACATCCCAGCACCTCCACCTTGTTCCTTCAAAGATCTTTTTATTGCATGTGCTAAAGGTACGTCTTCCATATCAGAATCTGAATCAAGTACCACCTGTACTTTTTCTTGATGACTCAGGTCAACGAATGGCTCATCTTGCTCAATCGCTATTGCCTTACCCTTTCTCCTCCTCAGAGCCTCTTCATCAATAGACGGCTCAATTTCTTTTTCTTTGACAAGATCAGCTTGTTCTTGAATTTCTTCGATTTGAACTCCCTGCTGTCTCGTCTCCTTTCCACTCTCCCCCTTAGGTGAGTTATCCTGAACTCCACCTTGGTCTCCAGATCCACCAGCTGCATAAGAATCTTCAAAACCAGAACCATAGGCTCCTGCTCTACTAGCACCACCTGTACCAGCATCGGGGGGAGGTTGTTGCGGCTCGAAACACTCCGGGGGCACAAAACTTCTGATTGCGAACATCACTCTACTGATCTCCACAGCCAGAGTATCCATTGTAATCTCCATTGCTCCCATCCTCTCGTTCAGAGTGTTTCCCAAGACACCACCAGCATGGCCCAAATCATTTACCTTGTTTGTCAAAACATTAAAAGCTGTAGCTTGACTTGCCATTCGTGCTGCGTAGTCATCAAGAGCCCTTTGATTGTTTCCAATGTTCATCCCTAACTGCCCCATTGTCTGCCCAAACTGCTTCATCTGATTTTCCATAGAAGTCATACGTGTATCAAGATTTTCAATGTTAAGGGACGGTGTTTGGTTTAGGTTACCTCGCTCTAATACTCGTTCTGTTAGTATTTGGCGCTCGGTTTTGGGCCTTAAAAATGAAGGTCCCTCTCTCCCTAACCTCTCACACACACTCCCTGTCTCACGCTCGTGTATGTCTTCAATAAGTGATCCAAAATATGAAGCAGTACCTGCAGAAACTGGATAAGCAATATAATTTGCAGTTATGGGATCAATTGCTGTTGGTTCCTGAATTGGAATCTCAGGCTGAGAGGCTGCAAAGTGTTCTTGTACTACATCAGAACCGATCCTCTTTGCAGCATCAGTACGTACCGGTGAAGGTACGGCTGAAGCTCTTAAAACTTCATGTCCTTTTGAAGCAACAGTATCTTCAAAAGGTACATCATCCTCACCAAAATCCATATGTGCAGATTGTTCAAGGGGAGAACCACTCTCGTGAGGTGGAGTGGTTGCGTGTGACACACTAGGGTTTGACTGAGGTTTAGAAGTAGCAGCATGAGAAAATTTGGCTTTCTTTCGAGTAAGAGGCTGCTCTTCGGGGTCACTCTCCTCATCATATCCTACATCTACATGTGCTGGCTGTTTGGATTCCGGTGACAGGGGTGAACGAGAATAAGAATGTATGACAGACTCAGAAATATGGCTCGCACCCTGGGATAGATCCTGCGGGCTAGCAGTCTCTTGGGTCTCGGAATCAGATACATAGGAAGAGGAATGAGTAGTATGCAGAGAGAGATTACCTGATTCATTACCTTGTTCGTCATCGCTTTGCTCATCAGGAATCTCTTCAAATGCCTCAGCATGAGCAGACCGATTCTGAGCATATGATGAAACTTGCGATGATGCTGCCAAAGTTGTAACTCCCTCATCATATGTAAGCCACGTTTGTAAGGTATCAGGAACTGACATCGGTTTTCCATGATGTTTATCCTGATTATCAATTGTTGAAAGTGACTTAGTGCCCATCCCTAGTGGTGCAGATGTTGGGCTTCTGGCAAATCCCTGTCTAACAGCAAGAGCATCCTTCGGTATTAAATCATTAATCAGCATCTGTAAGAACCGAGGAAACCAGCAGACAACATCTGTTGTGTTGAGGTCTCTGCTTGCAGGAGATCCCATTACACCCACTATCTCAGAGAGAACTATGCGTCCATAATTTATATCCAGTTCTCTTGCTATGGCAATTCCAAAGGTTTGCATGGGAATGGAAATTTGATGGAAATCGCTTTCTCGTGCCCGAAAACATCTTGTGATAGCCTCGAAAAAGTAATTCCATTCCACATGAAAGAATTGTTTTTGGATGTTTCCAGTGATCCGGCCAGACGGAGGATAACATCCTATTTCTTCAAAGAATCTGAGTCGTTCTGCAGCTGTAGGTTCTGGATCATAAGCATCTTTTATTGGGAATCCCAGAACCCTGTTGACAATTTCTTCAGTCACCTCATATTCCTGACCCGCTAAGGTAAACCTGAAACCGTAGGGGGTTGTTTTGCTCCCAAAAGAAATCGCACTAGTCCATAATTGCTGTAAAGCATCATGCACTAGTGTAGGTTTAGCAGTAAAAGCATCGCTAGCTTTGGAGTACAAATTGAGAAATCGTATCCAAGACTTAAAGCGCGGGAGTTGATCACCAATTTCTGTAGAAATATTATAAAAATTGTTTTTAGCAAGTGAAAATTGGTGAGCCATTTTTTTTTTAATAAAATGTTTTTTCCTTAAAAATTGTTATATTTGTTGAAAAAATAATCAATTAACAAAACCAAAGTTATAGTCCTTTTAATTTCGTTCGTGAATAGCAGGAGTCACTTGAGAAATTAAACTACGGAATATCAACAATGATTAAGTAAAGGCGAAAATTACAATCCAATTACCAAATCTGTGATATACAATGAAGATGTATATTTGTGTGTGTAAACCAGTGAAGTCGAGTTATGAACAGACACACACAGTACTTGATGTTTGTGTGTATATATATATATACGTGTGTATATGAACGGTTACAAAACACACAGACACAAAGATTTATGATAACACAGATAACAACAATCTAAAATCGGGCATTAATTCGTGGTCTGTATGAGTTTAATCACAAAAATCACGAACAGTAGTTTGTAAGTCGAAATCGCCTGTATGTATATGGAGGCTGCTGTAAAACTTAATTAGGTAAAAGTGAACGAATTGATCGAGTTAGAGATGTATATATAGACATGATTGTGAAATGACAAAAGTGTCCCTGTTAAAAAGAATGAAAACACTAAGTACATACAGGGAGAACCTAAGTCGAACTCTATCTCGAACATTTTAAGTCGAAGTTTATCTCGAAATGTTATCAAGTCGAACTTCGAGATAAATTTCGAGATAGGTTAACTCGAAAACTTGAACCATTTAATCATTAAAGACCATTTAAACAGCAAAAACCACCAACAGTACTAGGGAAACCTATCTCGAAATTCAAGTAGAAATTCGAGATAAGTTTCGAGTTAGGAGTTAACTCGAAAAATTCCCTTAACCAACTGAGAACTCTATCTCGAACATCAAGTCGAAATTCGAGTTGAGTTTCGAGATAGAGACTAACTCGAAGTTATTAACTAACTCGAAGTTATTCTCTCAGATCTATTAAAAAATATCCCCTGTAAGATAGACTTTATCTTGAATATTTTGAAGAAAGAAATAGGCACACTGGTAACTCGAATTCGAATCTTAAGTCGAATTTCGAGATGAATTTCGAGATAGAGCCTAACTCGAAATTCTTCCCAGACTTAGAATTTTCAAAACTTCACTCTGGAAGCTCAAATCGAAATTCAACTAGAATATCAAGATGAGTTTCGAGATAGTGACTAACTCGAAATTTTGAAGATACTTAGAATAATTTGACAATTTTCTTTGAAAAACTCAACAATTAATATTGCCAAATTAATATAAATATCAATTCAAGGATTTTAATATATGACATAATTAAAACATTCCTTGATAATTCTAAGGCCTCTAATTACATGAAAAACACAGGTAAATTCATCTAAAAATCATGCAAAATTTAGAATATTATGAATTTAACTCCCCCTATGATCATGCAATCTAACAAGCATAAATTCAAAGATTTGTGCTATAAAAGACACTTAAAACACAATGAATTCATGTAAAATGACACTATATGCAACCTATAACAATCATTAATTAGGCATTTTAAAGTCTAAGCACATAATGATTAAGTAGCTTGCATATACAAACATAAACATGGATTTTACAGATGGAAGGCTTTACTAACTTGTGTTAAGCATTCCCAATTCACCAACCAACCTATTGAATGTTACTTCATCAAGAGGTTTGGTGAATATATCTGCAATTTGTTGCATTGTGGGCACGAAATGTAGCTCCACAGTCCCCTCCTCGACATGTTCTCTTATGAAGTGATACCTGATGTCGATGTGCTTGGTTCTTGAGTGATCTACAGGATTGTTGGTTATGGCAATAGCACTTGTGTTGTCACACATAATTGGAATTTTCTTGTGCTCCATGCCATAATCCTTCAATTGGTTCCTCATCCACAGTATTTGAGCTACACAGCTTCCAGCAGCAATGTACTCAGCTTCAGCAGTAGAAGTAGATACTGTATGTTGCTTTTTACTTTGCCAGGACACCAATCTTCTGCCAAGAAATTGACAAGCACCAGATGTGCTTTTCCTATCAATCCTGCAACCTGCATAGTCTGAATCCGTATAGCCAATTAGATTAAAACCTGTATCTCTTGGGTACCAAATCCCTAGATTTGGTGTGCCCTTGAGATACCTAAAAATTCTTTTGACTGCTATGAGATGTGATTCTCTAGGATCCGCTTGGAATCTTGCACATAAATAAGTTGCGAACATTATATCGGGTCTACTTGCAGTTAAATAGAGAAGTGAGCCAATCATACCTCGATAGCTTGTGATGTCAACTGGTTTACCTGATTTGTCTTCATCAAGCTTCGTGGCTGTTGCCATGGGAGTCTTAGCTGCTGATGCATCTTCTAGATTGTACTTCTTGAGTAAATCTCTGACGTACTTGGATTGACAGATAAAGATACCATCTTTTCTCTGACTGATCTGTAATCCAAGGAAGAAGGATAGCTCTCCCATCATGCTCATCTCGTATTTCTCTTGCATTAGCTTAGCAAATTTCTCGCACAAGCGCTCATTAGATGACCCGAAGATAATATCGTCCACATAGACTTGAACAAGTATTAAATCATTCTTCACATTCTTATAGAACAATGTTTTGTCAATTACTCCCCTAGTAAAACCACTTTCAATTAAGAATACGGATAGGGTTTCATACCAACATCTTGGGGATTGCCTGAGGCCATAGACAGATTTGAAGAGAAGATACACAAAATCTACAAGTTCTGGATCAATGAAGCCAGGCGGCTGTTCCAGATACACCTCTTCTTCTAACTCTCCGTTCAGGAAGGCACTTTTCACATCCATCTGAAAAACCTTGAAGTTCTTATGTGCTGCAAATGCCAAGAACATCCTGACTGCCTCAAGTCTTGCAACCGGTGCATAGGTCTCATCATAATCAATTCCTTCTCGCTGAGAATAACCTTTTGCAACCAAACGAGCCTTGTTTCGAGTTACAAGTCCGTTTTCATCCATTTTATTTCTGAATACCCACCTAGCTCCAATTACTGATTTGTTCTTTGGTCGGGGTACCAGTTTCCAAACTTTCTGCCTTTCAAACTGATTGAGTTCCTCTTGCATTGCAATCACCCAATCAGCATCACCAAGAGCTTCTTCTATTTCTTTAGGTTCAAGCTTGGATAAGAACCCAGAATATAAGCAAATATTAGCCAGGTCAGCTCTTGCAGTTCTTCTAGTAGACACACCAACATCTGGATCACCAATAATTAATTCAAACGGATGGTCTCTATTCCATACCCGTTCTCTTGGAAATTGTCTTGATGATTCAGCATGACTTTCTGAGTTGTGGTGCTGACTACTTTGATTACTTTCACTAACTCCCCCTGAGTTAGTGCCAGCTCCTACAGAACTAGAGTCAACTCGACTCGAGCCTTGAACAGTAGTCCTTGAGCTGCTATTTACTCCCCCTGAGTTGTTGCCGGTTCGTACTGAAGAAGTCTCTCCTGATCTTGTAGGATTAGCTTGTTCACTAGACTCAGGTTCTTCACGTACACTTGGAACATTTAATGGGACAACCAACTCAGGTTCATCTTCAAGTTCTTCTAAGTCCAGATTCTGAAATTTTAGGGACTCAGGTTCACTAGAATCTCTTAAAATTGATGAGAGTTTGGTATCGTCGAATCTGACGTTGTAGCTTTCAGTCACTTTTCGATCATTTACTAAGAACACCCTATAAGCTGCTACCACATCTGTGGAGTAACCAACAAAGATTCCTTCACTAGCTTTTGCTGCAAACTTGCCTAGATTTTCATCATCTATAAGTACATAGCATTTTGCTCCAAAGACATGAAAGTATTTGATTGTTGGTCTTCTGCCGTTCATTAGCTCACATGGTGTCTTTTCTTTATCTTTTATAATCAAGGATCGATTTTGAGTGTAACACACGGTACTCACTGCTTCTGCCCAGAAATACAGAGGAAGCTTCGAATCATACAACAAAGTTCTTGCTGCTTCAACCAATGTTCTATTCTTCCTTTCAACTACTCCATTTTGTTGTGGAGTTCTCGGGGCTGAATACTGACGACGTATTCCCTTAGATACACAGAAGTCATTTAGCACTGCATTTTTGAATTCAGTACCATTGTCTGATCTAATCATCTTCAAGGTAAGTGTTGAAACATTCTCAATTTGAGTGATGTGATCAATGATTAGGAAAGGTACTTCGTCTTTCGTCATTGCGAACAATACCCATGTATACTTGGAGAAGTCATCCACGATTAACAATGCATATCTTTTCCTAGACAAAGATAGGACATTCACTGGGCCGAACAAATCCATATGAAGAAGTTGCAGAGGCTCAGTAATACTAGAAATTTCTTTGCTTTTATGCGATGCTCGTTTCGACTTTCCCATTTCACAAGCTTCACAGAGTCCTTTCGGAGCGAACTCCATTTGAGGTAGATCTCTCACTAATTCTCGCCTCGCGAGAGCATTCATCGTTTTGAAGTTTAAGTGAGATAGCTTTTTGTGCCATAACCAGCTTTCATCATCCGAGGCTTTGCTGTAGAAACAGGTGACCTCATTCTGATTTGCTGAATCCATGTCTGCAACAAAAAGATCTGCCTTTCGAACTCCTCTCAAAGCCAGTGAGCCTTCCTTGATGTGAGTGATTGATACACCTTTCTTGTTGAAGACAATTTCGTAACCTTTGTCACAGAATTGACTGATACTCAATAAATTGTGCTTTAATCCCTCAACATAGGAAATTTCTTCAATGATGACATTGCCAGTTTTCAGTTTTCCATATCCCTTTGTCACACCTATGCTGTCATCTCCAAAGGTAACATAAGGGCCAGCCTTCATAACCAACTCTGTAACCAGGGACTTGTTTCCAGTCATATGCCTCGATGCTCCACTGTCTAGCACCCATATGACTTTATTTCTATTTTGCTTAATGCCCTGCAATGACAGATTGATTAGACTTTCTTCGGAACCCAACTTTGATTGGGCCCGGCTTTTCGATAAGATCGAGAATCAACAGATTTAACAACAGAAGATGCACTTTTCTTAACATTACTAGAGCTTTCGACTTCCTCCTTTCCTTTCTCAGACTTGACATGTTTGTCAGTCCTAGGAGAAGGTTTGTCACTCCTAACTTTAGGAGGACTGACAGTCTTGGCTCTCACATGCTTTTTCTTGATGTTTGAACTAGCAGCAGTATTTGAGCATGACTGGCTAGATGCATTCATTAAATTCATAAAAGTTTGCATGACATTAAAAGTGCATGGCATACAATTAGGTTGACCACACTGTGCATGATTCGGATGCAGTTTATTCATTGTATGTGTGGCAGGCATGGCATGTGCAGCAGGAACATTTATGTTAGCTTTACATGCATAAGAAAGATGTTCAGTAGATTTGCAGTGATAACATGCTTTCTTTATTCGTTCAGCCTTAACCTCTTTTATGCCATTCTTCCCTTGTTGTTTAACAGCCTTAGCTCCTATTCCTAGTCTAGATTCATCACTAGGGAAATTGATTTTAACTTGTTTGATAGGAGTTATAGGTTGTGCTTTCTGGCGATCTTCCATCTCAATCTCATATCTAGCTATCAATTCAGTCTCTTCTTCTTCTATTCTAGGAACAAGGTGTTTGTAGATGGGTTTGACAGAAGGTTTAAAAATGCTAGGAATTTCATTTTTAAGGTCACTGGAACTAGTGTCGATAGGTCTCTTCCCTTCTTTCTTAGAAAGGTTAGAATAATCAAGTCCTACACCTACTCCAGTTATCTTCTTAAATACGTCATTATCTACATACACTTTACTAGCAGCTAGTTTGTAAGCTTCGCATTTAGTTTCTAACTCAGCTAGTTTGTTCCTAAGACATGCTTCTACTTCTTCCTTAAGGACGAGCTTGTGTTCCAAAGATTTAATAAAATCTCTTAGGGAAGTATCTACAGTGCAAGCAGCCTCTAACTCTTCCACTTTTGCCTCAAGCATTCTGCTTTTGGCGACAAGTGTTTTCTGTTCCTTTTGAGAAGTGTCTAGGCTTTTGCACAACATGTAGATCTCTTCTGTTAGATATTGATTCAAGAGATGATCAGGATCTGGGCATTACTGATCAGATACTGATGCTGACGTCATCAGGAATACAACGTCAGTATTGGACTATCAGGATTAGAAGCTGGTCAGGATTCCATGAAGATTTTCATCAGACCAGAGATCAAGGAAGATTGATATGTCGGTTCCTAATTTGTAGGAAGGCAGCTATCATACAAGATATGCATTCAGAGATATATGTAATTGATTTAGAATATCTTGTAATTGATAGTGCAACTGTGTACACTATATAAACACAGTTTAGGTTTTACATTTAGTAATCGCTTGCACGAGTTATATTGTAACCTAGCAGCTCTTAAGAACATAAGAATTTCTTAAGAGAGTTTTGTAACAGTTTTATATCAGAGTTAATAAAGCTGTTATTGATTCATACTTGTGTTATTTGTTTTAAGTCGAAAATCTTATACAATTGTATTCAACCCCCTTCTACAATTGTCATTTACTGGGCAACAATTGGTATCAGAGCTAAACTGATTAATTTAAATCAGAAACGATCTTAAGATGTCGACAAGCAAGTATGAAAGCATTAAAATTCCAATTCTCAAGAAGACTGAGTATCCAACCTGGAAAGTGAAAATGTTGATGTATCTAGAAGCAACTGATCCTGACTATCTTGACAGGATCAATGATGGACCATTTCTTCCAACAAAACTAGTTGCAAGAACAGAGACTGTTGCTGAACACTATGTCATTAAGGCAAAGAATGAATGGACGGCAGAAGAAAAGGTTCAAGTACTCAAAGATGCAAAGGTAAAGAATATTTTGCATAACAGTCTTGATAATGTCATGTCTAACAGAGTAATAGCATGCAAGACTGCGAAGGAAATTTGGGATACTTTGGAAACTCAATGTCAAGGTACTGAATCTATCAAAAGAAACAGAAGGGCTCTGTTGATTCAGGAGTATGAGCAATTCGATGCTAAATCTGATGAAAGCCTTACTGATATGTATGATAGATTCTTGACTTTACTGAACAATCTATCACTGGTTGGCAAAGAGTATGATCCAGAGGATTCGAATACCAAGTTTCTCAGAGCTTTAACTGAAGAGTGGGATACTCAAGCTTCAATCATAAGGCATCAATATGATT
Source organism: Kitagawia praeruptora (assembly GCA_037693485.1). Classification (NCBI taxonomy): domain Eukaryota; kingdom Viridiplantae; phylum Streptophyta; class Magnoliopsida; order Apiales; family Apiaceae; genus Kitagawia; species Kitagawia praeruptora. The sequence goes on along the minus strand of CM075351.1, from coordinate 133,893,043 downwards.
TGAAGATGCTGTCTCTTGATGAAGTCTATGGGATGCTAAGAACTCATGATCTTGAGGTTCAATAGAGGAAGAACAAGAAAAATGTCAAAGCAAAATCTGTTGCTTTGAATGTTGAATCAAAATCAAAGGGAAAAGCTGAGGAGGTTTATAACCGAAAGAGTAGAGTGGAAGAGTCAATTCCTGATGACTCATCATCAGATACTGATACTGAGTCTGATCCTGATACTGATGATGACTCTACTGATTCTGATATGATGGAAATGGTTGCTATGATAGTCAAGGGCTTCAAAAAGATGAAGTTCAGAAAGGCTAGAAAGCAAGGGAAATTCCAGAAGAAAACCTTTAATGCTGACAAAGACAGGTACAAGAAGAAAGAAGGCAAAAGCAGCAAGTTTGACAAGTCAAAAATCAGATGCTATAACTGTGATGGGACGGGTCATTTTGCAACTGAGTGCAAGAAGACCAAAACCAAAGCTCTCATTTCTTCAAGCAAGGATTGGATGGACTCATCATCTGACTCTGAAGAGGAAAAAGTGAATTATGCTTTGATGGCTAAAACTGATGAGACTTCTGCTGGTGAAACCAAGGTATCTGAAGTTTTATTTGATTTTGATACTAATAATGTTTCTGAGCTAAGATCTTTCTTAAAATCTCTGCATATTAGTTTTAGGAGTCAATCTCTTGAAAATACAAGAATAAAATCTGAAATGGCAGAGGTTGTTAAGAGAAATGATCATCTAGAAGCTGAGTTAATTTTCTTGCATGAAGTTCAAGCAGAATGTGATAATGCTAAACACATGAAACTTGAAATGGAGTTTAAATATAATGAACTTAAGAGGCAACTTAAAGATGCTAATGAAAAACTCAGAACCTGGACACATTCTGGTACAAAAACTCATGAAATCATTTCTGATAAAAACTGGAAAGAGTGTCTAGGGTATAAGCCAGAAAATGAGAAAAAGGACAAAGGAAAGGTTGTTTCATCTAACCCTGGAAGAGTTATAGTTAATAACTCAACAAATCCAAAAACCTACAGATATGTTACAGACAGTACCAAAACCAAATTAAAGCCAATTAATTATGTGTATCCTGAGATTCCCAAATCTACTTCAGAAGAGGGATCTACTTCTACACATCATTCTGAGTCTAGAACTGTCAAAAACAAAAATGTGGGTCTTTTGTCAAAGAAGCAATTAAGGGACAGAATCTGTGAGGTAACAGATATCAAGAGAGTTCCAACTGTCAAAAGGAACAGGAATGGTAAAGTTGGAATAAACAAGGAAAATAATTATAAGTATATTCCAAATGCACCAAGAAAAGCATGTTTTAACTGTGGTAATTCTAATCATCTTGCTATTGATTGCAGGAAGAATAAAAAGAAGCCAACTGTAGTTCCTAAGTCTGACATTAGGAATAAATCAGTATTCTATAAACCACAGAATCCTTGTTTCCATTGTGGCAGTAAATGGCATTCTATTTATACATGTGAAGAATACCATAATTTGTACTATAATTATTATGAGCCTTTGCCTAAGTTCAATAAAAGTGCAAATTTTGGAAAATCAAAGAACTTGAATTCTAAACATGCATCTGTCAAGATAAAGACTAATTCTGATGAAAATGTCTTTACAAGAAAATCTTCTATTAATAAAAATGTTGATTTGCATGAAAAGAGAACCCAACAAGTGTGGGTTCTTAAAAATTCTAACTGAGTTCTTTGTGATTCTGATGGCAGGGTAAAAAGAAAAATGTGTTAGTCATGGATAGTGGATGTTCTGTGCACATGACTGGAGACAAAACCTTGCTATCAGAATTTGAGGAAAAGGCTGGCCCAACTGTGTCTTATGGAGATGGCAACATTGGACAAACTTTGGGATATGGCAGCATTATAATTGGAAATGTCATCATTGAAAAAGTAGCTCTGGTGAAAGGACTAAAGCACAATCTGTTGAGTGTTAGTCAGATCACAGACAGAGGTTATCATGACAACTTTAATGATACTCATTTTGAAGTTATCAGCAAATCTACTGGAAAGATTGCATTAACAGGTCAAAGACATGGTAACATTTATGAAGCCAACATTCACACCAACACTGAAAATCCAACTACATGTCTCATCAGTAAAGCATCTGTAGATGAAAGTTGGAATTGGCATAAGAAGCTTTCTCATCTCAACTTTAACAATATAAATGAGTTGGTCAAGAAAGACTTGGTGAGAGGATTACCAAAGGCTCTATATACTCCTGATGGACTCTGTGATGCTTGTCAGAAGGCTAAACAGAGAAGGACATCATTCAAGAGTAAATCTGAATCCTCAATTGATGAACCATATCACATGCTACATCTCGACTTGTTTGGACCAGTGAATATTATGTCCATCAGCAAGAAAAGATATACTCTAGTCATTGTTGATGAATATACTAGATTTACCTGGGTTTATTTTCTTCACAGAAAAGATGAAACTGCTGAAATACTGCTGGACCATGTTAGACTTATTGAAACTGGCACGGAATACAAAGTAAAGATTCTGAGAAGTGATAATGGGACTGAATTCAAAAATTCAGCAATGGAAGAGTTCTGCAAATACAAAGGAATAGTTCAACAATTCTCTGCTCCTGGCACTCCTCAGCAAAATGGAGTAGTTGAAAGAAAGAACAGAACTCTTATTGAAGCTGGTAGAACTATGTTGGAAGAAGCTAAACTACCTACATATTTCTGGGCAGAAGCAGTCAACACAGCTTGTTACACTCAAAATATAACACTAATCAACAGACATGGTGTAACTCCTTATCAGATGATTAAGGAAAAGAAGCCAAGTTTGAAGCATTTACATGTGTTTGGCTGCAAGTGCTTTGTTCTAAGACCTCATCCAGAACAGCTAGGAAAATTTGAGACAAAAGCTGATGAGGCCATCTTTATTGGCTATCCAACAACAAGAGCCTTTAAAGTCTACAATCTGAGAACAAAGACAGTCATGGAGTCTATTAATGTATCTTTTGATGATAGAAAGCTAACAGGAATAAAAGAAGACTCTCATGACAGTTTAACTTTTGCAAATGAAGCTACCAATAATCCTGATGAAGTCACGTCAGATACTGATATTCCATCAGATCCTGACGATCGATCAATTCCTGATCAAACACCTGTTACTGATGATGACTCAAATAATGCAAATGTTGAGGGGGAGCAAGAGCGAGACATCACTAGTACTGATACAACTCAAACATCAAGTAGAGATTCATCAGAAACAGACTCAAGTGACAATCAAGATATTACATCAGTTGAAGATAGCACTATCTCAGGGGGAGCTTCTAGCAACTCTAGTTCTTTTGAAGAAAACACCAATCCAGGGGGAGCATCCAGTTCAAGAAATGACTTACCATCAGCAAGGAAATGGACAAAAAGTCATACTCCTGATTTAATCATTGGGAATCCTGAAGCAGGTGTTAAGACAAGAAGTGCAATTCAAAATGAATGTTTATATAATAACTTTCTATCAAAGGAGGAGCCCAAGAAAGTTGAAGATGCACTTAAGGATGCTGATTGGGTGACAGCTATGCAAGAAGAACTGAATGAGTTTGAAAGAAATGAAGTCTGGAAACTTGTACCAAGACCCAAAGGAAGGTCTATTGTGGGTACAAAGTGGGTATTCAGAAATAAGACTGATTCAGATGGCACAATTGTGAGAAATAAAGCAAGACTAGTAGCAAAGGGATATTCTCAACAGGAAGGAATAGATTATGATGAGACTTTTGCTCCTGTTGCAAGACTGGAGGCCATCAGAATCTTTCTGGCATATGCAGCTCACAAGAAATTCAAAGTATTCCAGATGGACGTAAAAAGTGCATTTCTCAATGGAGAACTGGAAGAGGAGGTATATGTTGAACAACCTCCTGGATTTATTGATCCCAGACATCCAGATCATGTCTATAGACTGGATAAAGCACTTTATGGACTAAAGCAAGCTCCAAGAGCCTGGTATGAAACCCTAGCTCAATTCTTACTGGAAAGTGGATTCAACAGAGGTACAATTGATAAAACCTTATTTTATTTGAATCATGGTAAGGATTTGCTGTTATTTCAAATATATGTTGATGATATCATTTTTGGGTCAACTAATACTAAGCTGTGTGAGAAGTTTTCAAAGCTAATGCAGTCGAGATACCAAATGAGCATGATGGGAGAAATGAGCTATTTCTTAGGTCTTCAAGTTAAACAGACTGATGAAGGGATTTTTATCAATCAGTCAAAATACACAAAGAATTTACTAAAAAGGTTTAACATGCAAGACAGCTCTACAGCTTCCACTCCTATAGCTACAGCTACAAAGCTTGATCCTGATCAAGGAACTGAAGTAGATGTAACCAACTATAGAGGAATGATTGGCTCACTCTTATATCTAACTGCTAGCAGACCTGATATCATGTATGCAACCTGTCTATGTGCAAGATTTCAAGCAAATCCTAAAGAACCACATCTCATTGCAGTAAAAAGGATTTTCAGATATCTAAAGGGAACATCCTCTCTTGGTCTTTGGTATCCCAGAGAATCAGACTTCAGTTTATGTGGCTATTCAGATGCTGATTTTGCTGGATGCAAAATAGACAGGAAAAGTACTTCAGGCAGTTGTCAGTTTCTTGGAGGAAGACTAGTTTCTTGGTTCAGTAAAAAGCAAAAGTCTATCTCCACATCAACTGCAGAAGCTGAGTATATTGCTGCTGGAAGCTGTTGTGCTCAGATCATGTGGATGAGAAATAAGCTAATGGACTATGGTTTGTCATTTTCAAAAATACCTATTTATTGTGATAACCAAAGTGCTATTGCTATGACAGGAAATCCAGTTCAACATTCTCTTACAAAGCACATCAGCATCAGGTATCACTTCATCAGAGAACAAGTACTGGAAGGAACAATTGAACTTCATTTTGTTCCTACTGATCAACAGTTAGCTGATATATTCACCAAGCCACTATCTGAGGCTACTTTTACAAAGTTGGTGAATGAACTTGGAATGGTAAACTATGGCAGTTCCTGAGAAAAAGAAGCCATCAGATACTGACGACTTGCACATACTGATGGAAAGTCAATCCTGACAATGGTCAACGTCGAATCCTGATGCAACGATTCGATAATCAGTATTTTGTCAGAATCTAACTGTCTTCATTTTATCTCAATTTCATGATTCAAGCTATGGTTGATGTTATTGAATTCCTGAAAATGTGATCACTTTAATTAGTCCTCATATTTATTTTCAGATAACATGTTAAATCAGGAAAAATATTGAATAGAATAGAATAAACAAGATTTTTCATTGATAATAAGAAAGAGTTTACATTCAAAGATTACATCTTTTGTGCTCTCTATCTACTAATCTATTCAACAGGAAATAAGAGACCAATCCACTCCATTGTTAATAGCCTTCCCAGATCCCATCTTTGTCACTTTGTTTGGGTGGAAGTTGACAGGGATAAGGTTATTTTTGCTGACATATTCATTAACAATGGTTGATGGAGTTGGATGAGGATGCCTTAGTTGAAAGCCATGCAAATGCTGTTTGGAGGGCAGCATCTATGTCGATCACTTTTGCAGGTTTTTCCTTCTCGATTTCTTCGAGACCTGCATCCATCTGCAACCAGAGAGTCTCCAGTTGTCTTTCCCAGTCGAAAGCATCAAACTCTTCACGAGTATAACTAAAAATATCTCTTTTCTCTAAGAGATGGAGGTTTTTCTCAATGATGGTAAGGTTCGACATTGCTAAAACTTTTGATGAGAAGGGTTTTTTTTCTGATTTTTCTTACAGGAGATAATGAAGCGTTATAGAAGTAAGTGGACAAGTCTCTAAGATTAAATAGAGAAGGTTGAAACGAGAATATGAAACGATTCATATTACTGGTGCAAGTACCAGGTATTATTCGATTGTGTTGTTTTAAATTTCTTTATTTAAAACAAAGTTACCATGTTTTATTTTGGTCACAATTTTATTTTCCGAATAATATGTAGCGCGTGTGCTCACTCGATGCTTACATACAGTTAAAGATGTAAGTCATGACGCGTGTAATCCTCACCACTCTCTCACGTAATTTGGTCCATTACTTTAGCCTAAACGAATGATTTACTGACACCTGTTTTTGAGAAGTTACAAGTATTGTCTAAAATCAATTAAGTTTACTAATTGATTTAGTTTTCTCAAACTATCAGTAAAGCTTCGTCTCTCGTTGTCTCTGCACTCTAAAACCCTAATTTCAAAATTAACTCATCTTTTGTGTTTGAAATTCCAATGGAGAACCTATTCATGAACAGTAAGGTGGTAATCAATGGAGTTACTTTTAATACCAATAACTTCACTGCAGTTCTAGATCATCAGGACTTGCCGAGTGATTTCCACATTATTCAGGACTTTTTGGCTTCAAGTCCAATCAATTATGCTCTAACCCAACCTGCCAAGATATCTTTTAAGTCTGTTATGCAGGTTTGGAACACAAGTGTTTTTGGGAAAAGTCATTCATCAGAGAATCCTCAGATGAGCTTTGAATATGACAATGTTACATACTATGTGACTCCTGAGATTGTCACTAAAGCCCTACACTTACCATCAATCATTGGTAAGCCTGTATTCAAAGTTCTTGATGCAAAACTTCTTGAGTATGTTGTAAGCTTGGGTTACAATGGAACACCAAAGAAGTTTGGAGAGCTCTACAGGACAAAGCTCAAGAAGGAATGGAATTTCTTCTTTGATACTATCTGCAGATGTTTCTTGAATAAAGTGTCAAACTTTGATGCCTTACCCACAGGTTCAGCCAAAATTGGGTACTCTCTAATTCATGATCTCTCATTTGATTATGGTTCCTTTATATTAAAGGCATTAAGTGAAAGAAAAGCAGATAAATGTGGTTATGTTTGCTTTCTTAGATTTTTTCAATTAATATTTTCTCACTTATGTCCTCATGCTGTTTTTGAGAATGATACAATTTTGCCGATATGTAAAATCTCAGAAAACAATATAAAGAGTCTAATCAATTCTGATAAGGCAAATAAGTTTGTGGGACCTCCATACATTCCTGATGAAGTATGGTCTCTTTTAAGAGAGAGAATGCCTATTCAATATGGCCCAGCAACTGGTGCTATGGAACAGGACCTTACACATCCTATTCCTGACACAAGCACACAACCTAAACACTTACCTAAACAGTTAACCACCTCTGGTGTCTCACAAAAGGCATCAGTTGTAAAATCAAAGAAATCAGCTAGATCTGATGTGTCTAAGAGGCAATCAGGGTCAAAGGATTTCTCCACTTCAACTCATTCTCAAATGAAGTCACAAGGGGGTGGACAAAGGGTTTTTGAAACATCTGGTTTGGATAAAGGAACAGGAGGAAAAAGAAAAGTTGATCAAGGAGTTATTTCTGATTCTGATGATGATACAATGCCTATATCAGTCTTGTTGAAAAAGAAGGAGATTGATGTTGCTGATACAAGAGAAGTGGATGTCTCTGAAAAGCCAAAGAAAAGAAGAAGATTAATCAGCAAAGGCAAATTTGTTGATCATACAGAATTTCTGAATCTTACTGATGATATGGAAGGCAACTCTGATGTTGTTAATCAGGATGGATCATCAGTTCCTGATGCTACTGCTAATCCTGACATCTCTACTCCAAATAATTCACCTATGAAGACTGTTGAGATTTCTGATTCTCCAGCATCTGAATCTCCAAAGAGAAGAATTATTGAGATGTCTGTTGATGAAGTAAATGCTATTGCTGCTCAGCTGGGTGTTAAACCTTCACCTCTTGAAGTAAAAACTGCTGAAGCAAATGTTTTTCACAGACAAAAGAAACAAAGGACTACTGTGTCATCTCTGAAAGGATCCAGCCCACAAGAACCTGAACTTCAAAGGAGTTCAGAAGCTATTACAGATCCAGTCACACAAGAACCACCTACTCAGAGTGTAGGTGCAGACATTTCTGAAGGAATAGTCCCACAAGAACCATCTTCTCAAAGGGAAGGTGAAGACAAGAATATTCCTGCCCCACAGGAACCATCTTCTCAAAATGAAGATGCTGGCAAACTCACATCAGCAGGGGAGTTTCCTGACAATGCTCAAGGGGCTTCTGAAATTGAAATTGAACTTGCTAGAAGTCTGGCAGAAAAAGCTGCTCATGATTTGCACATTGCTGAATGTGATAGAGTGATTGCTGACACTGCATTTGAGGGAAGTACACAAGAACCTTTGACTCAAAGTGTTGAAGAAGCTTCAAAACCTCAGACTACTCAAGAACCATCAGTAGAAAATACTGATGCAAGTCATGCTATAGTTGCAGTGGTCAATCCTGATGAGAGTACTACTGATCCACTTATTCCATTGTTTATTGAGCCACTTTCAGCAAGGCCAATGGATTCTTTAACTACTTCATCAGGTAACATCTCTTTCTCTACTTCATTTACTACTGATAGTATGATTACAGATAGACCTGATAATAGGGATACCTCTATCTGTATGACTTCAGACCACCCTTCTCAGCCACCTCTTATTTCTTCACAATTAATGAGCCAGAACCTTTCTTGTGAGATTGAGAGTGAACATTTAGAGAAAAAGAAGAGTGATGAGAGGCAGTCTCCTGAACTGGCAAAAGGAGAGGTAGAAAAGAGTGAGAAGTTATTAACTTCTAGTGAAGTAGAAGTTGCTATTGAAAGTAACTTAGGTAACATTGTGAGAAGTGATGAGATCACTTTAAAAGAAAAGAGAGATTTAGGAAATGTTACTAATTTGTCTGCAGGTCATCAGGATTCACCAGCTGTATCTACTGGTGTTTTGAAACTGAAAGGTGTTATGCTTCCTGATGATGATGTTGAACATAAACTTCCTGAGGCTGGTGGTGGCTCAGATGATGATGATGATCATGCTGATTTTGAAACAAAGCAAATGCAGGCGGCTATAAAAGCAAGTCTCCAATCTACTTATGGGTCTTCAAGTAGATACATGCAGTCAATGACTCAAGAAGAATTCAGAGGGGAGTATAGTTCACTTCTTCCTCCTGATACTCGAGCTGCAAGGGGACATGAATGGGATACAGAATGGAATGAACCAACTGCTGAGATGAATTTTCAAACTGCTCTGTTTCATTCTGGTCATATTGCTACGCGAATGCCGACACCTGAACTTAAGGCTCTTCTCAAAACCAATGCTCTTCTAGCAAAGGGATTGAAGAGTGACATTGACTCTATGAAGGCTGCAACAGATAAATTTCAAGCGGGTATTCAAACATCTGTTTCTATATCTGCTACTGCTTCTCAAGCACGCCTTCTTGCAGATGATATTAAAGCTCTTGATAAGAGATTGGATTCTAGAATGACTGTCTTGGAATCAAAAGTTGATACTATTGATGAAACCCTCAAGCTTATATTGTCTTTCTTCATTCAGGATGATACTGATGTCAAAAAGGGGGAGAAGATAGTCAAAACAAAATGTTCACCTGATCCAGTTGTACAAAAGGATGATGATAATTCTGGAAATGATGGTGGTGATAAGTCACATCATAAAGTTGAAACCTCTGATGCTGCTTTAGTAACAAAGAGAACTCAATCTACTCAAACTAGGCAGTCAACTCATGTTTCTAGATCTGGTAAGAAGACAGTGACAATAATGATGCAATCTCAGAATCCAAAAGAAGAACAGATTATGACACCTGGTCAAACTCTGTCAACCATTCCTGAGGATGATGTGTATGTGGAACAGGATGAGGCTGCTGCTGCTAATCTGTTTCATGAACTTGACACTGGGGATGGTCGTGTTCTTAAATTATTTCATAAAGACAAAAGAGTTCAACAGTATCATGCTGAGAAAGCACTTGTCTTATCTGCTGAAGAAAATCCAAACATGACTACTGATGAGATCTTAGAAGAACAGAACAGGATCTTTGAAGAGTTTGCAAAACAGAATAAAACTCCTGCTGCAAGAAGAGGAAGAGGCAGAGGAGGAAGATACAGAAGTAGAGGAAGATTATCTGCTCAAACAAGTATAAGGCAAACAAGATCTAGTGGAATCAAATTGAAAGATGTTTCTGAAAAAGAAAAGAAGAAAACTCCACTATCTCTTGCATCAACTCCAGATAACAGATTCAATGCTCCTGAAGAAATTGAAGAGGAGATATTGCCTTTGAAAAGGAAGAGTAAGGTAGCTGTTCAATCTACTGCGTCTAACGAGAAGTCAGTCGTTGATTCAATTCCTGATGTTGTTCCTAAAGAGACTGAAATCTTAAAAGAACTTAAGATTATGATTCTTAAGGTTGTGGTTGAATTTCACAATGTGGAAGTTTTTGAAGATACATTGGAGTATGAACAAGAAAACTTCAAAAGATTTGAAAGAGAAAGTGAAATCAGAGCTAAAGCCACAAAAGCAGAAAAGATAACAACCAGTGATTACTTAAGAAATGTTCATAGATCAGACAGGAAGTTATGGTATGATAGAGATAGATCTGTTCCTGAACATCAGCAGGATTATCCAACTAATGAGAAGAAGAAGAGTAAGAAGAAGGAGGTGGATAAGGTTGATTATAGGAAACCAATTGTGTTCAAATCAGCTGGATTGATAAAAGAGTCTTCTTTGATCAATGAATTTCTGATTGTTAAAACAGAGTCTACTACTTTTATTGCTGAAAATCCACCAAAATGGGTGAGTATGCAATCTGGCTTGAAAGGATGGGAACCTGGCACAAGGGGAGGAATTGGATATAGTCATGCACTGGTTATTTTCATTGCACAAACTGATCAATATGCTCTAGTTGACAAGATTGGGGATGAATTAACTGTAGATCATCTTTGGAAACTTGAAGCTGTTGCTATCATTGCTGATTGTCATGCTGATGCAAAGAAAATAGAGAAGCTGGTGTACTTCATGAAAGATGGAAGTGTGAAGAAGATTCCTATTCATGAATTGTTGTGTAAATCTGCAAAAGAACTGAAATATGTTCTGTATCTTCTCAGAAGTAAAAGAATAAATGTTAGTGAAAGAGAAGTTTATCAAAATTGGTGTGTCATGATTTACATGAAGATTAGACAGAGATTCATGGATGGAGGAACAAGGTATGATGGCAATTATATTCCCATGTACTTAAATTTAAGAGATATAGAGGTTGAAATGAAGAAAGGTACAGCTGTTAAAGAAGTGTATCTAGGCATGGAACAACTATCTCTAAATCCAGATGGAAAGGAAATTGCTTATGTGTTGCTAGGTGACTTAGATCTTCCGAGAAACTCAATTCAGAACATCAGGGCAGCTATTTATCAGATTAATGAGGAAGATGAAGAACTCAAAAATCTGAAGAAGAAACTGATTCAAATTCTTGAAAGCAAGGAAGAAGAATTGTTATCTGAATTCTTGAGACTGAATCTGTTTTATCAAAGAATTTCTGAAACTGTTCCTGATGATTTTTAGAAGGTATTTTGTTTTGAGTTTTTGACATCTTGAATCAAGGAATTTGTGCTTTGTTTTATAAAGAACAAATTGGGGGAGATTGTTAGATATTGATTCAAGAGATGATCAGGATCTGGGCATTACTGATCAGATACTGATGCTGACGTCATCAGGAATACAACGTCAGTATTGGACTATCAGGATTAGAAGCTGGTCAGGATTCCATGAAGATTTTCATCAGACCAGAGATCAAGGAAGATTGATATGTCGGTTCCTAATTTGTAGGAAGGCAGCTATCATACAAGATATGCATTCAGAGATATATGTAATTGATTTAGAATATCTTGTAATTGATAGTGCAACTGTGTACACTATATAAACACAGTTTAGGTTTTACATTTAGTAATCGCTTGCACGAGTTATATTGTAACCTAGCAGCTCTTAAGAACATAAGAATTTCTTAAGAGAGTTTTGTAACAGTTTTATATCAGAGTTAATAAAGCTGTTATTGATTCATACTTGTGTTATTTGTTTTAAGTCGAAAATCTTATACAATTGTATTCAACCCCCTTCTACAATTGTCATTTACTGGGCAACATCTTCGCTAAGAGCCCCGTTCTGTTCCTTATAATCATCAATAGACATTTCTACTTTAAGGGTTAGAACTGGTACCTCTGGTTCCTCTGATGTCTCAGCCATGAGGGCAAAGTTTGCTACATGAGTAACATCTTCCTCATCTGAATCATCCCAAGCTCTTCCTTCTGTTACTAATAAAGCTCTTTTTCCATGTCTTTCCTTCACCAGCGATTCATACTTGCTTTTGAGGGCTTCAAATGTCTCTTTTGGATAAGTCTGTTTAGGCTTTTTGCAGTCCGTAGCAAAGTGTCCAGCTTCTCCACAGTTATAGCATTTGAACTTCATTTTGAAATCCAAAGGAGATTTGTAGCTGGTATTCTTGCCTTTACCTTGGTAGCCTGACGAACTACCACCACTCCTAGCAGCCTGATAGTAAGATGAAGAATTTCTCTGTGGTCGGTTGCTCTTTCTGAATCTCATGTTGCTGAACTTCCTTGCCATGTATTCCACGACACTATCGTCCATGTTGTCCAGCTCTTCTTGGGTGAAGTAGTCATCATCACTGTTAGATGCACACTCGTCATCATTATCAACTTGATGTGGTGCAAGTGATGATTTAGGCTTTGCTGCAACCATTGCCTTCTTAGACTCTTCCTCATCAGCAACTAATCCTGATGCAGTTTCTTTTCCTTTTGAATCATTGTCCCATGCTTGATCTTGAAGTGTCTCCAGCTCATAGGTCTTCAGAATTCCATAATATTCTTCCAGAGAAGTTGTATGCAAATCTCTGGTTTCTCTTACTGCGTAGACCCTATGTTCAATACTCTTTGGCTGGTTCCTCAGATATCTCGTATTGGTTTCAACCATGGGGAGAGTTACACCTCTCAGATTCAAATCCAATACCAACTGACTGAATCTTAGATAGACGTCTGTTATGCCTTCTCCTTTTCGTATTCTGAAGGTGTCATACTCCATCTTGAGTATGAGTGTCTTGTTACTTCTAACCTCTGCAGATCCTTCCATGACAACTTCTATCTTGTCCCAAATCTTCTTTGCTGTATTCAAACCTTTGACTATGTTGAACATTTCATGATCAAGGGATTCCATCAAGGTTTGTCTTACAGAAGTATCATAAGCTATTTGCTCCTTGTCAGCATCCGTAAAGTCCGCTGCCTTTTTAGGCTCAGACCGAGCAGGTATAACCTCCTCTCCTTCCGTACGCTCAGGAATAGCTTTCATTGGAACGAATTTACCCTTTTCAAGGACTTCCAGATATTCAGGGTTAATTGTCTCTAAGTAAAGTCTCATTCTAAAAACCCATTCTTCATAGTGATCTCGGTTGAACATTGGGATCTTGAAAGAATTTTTAGGAGCCATTTCAAATCTGGTCACTAAAAGTTTCTAAGTACCCAAGACTAGGCTATGTAGAACTTTTGCCTAAGTCAAAATTTCTCTAAGTAGAAATTTTGCTCAAGTCGAACTTCACTAAGTAGAAATTGTCCAAGTCGAAATTCTATGTAGAAAATCTCAAGTAGAAATTCTATGTAGAACTTTTGTCCTTAGAATAAATTTTCTGCAGATTTCTTTAATATTGAATAAACAATATTATCTCTTTAACACCTTTTTGACTTTTGATACTTTACTCACCGAAAGCAGCTAACCCACTTGCTAGGTACTGAGTTTGTATTGTTTTGCTTTCGGCCAAGGAATAATTATCAAATCAAAAGTACAAAAACACCTTTTTGACTATCTTATCTGTTTGAAAAAGGAGATTAAAAAGTTGTTGGGTTGTCTTCTTTGATAAGAACAGATGATGAACACTCAAGAACACCAAATATCAATGAACCCAGATTAATTCACAAAAATTAATTAAAATACACCCAAGCTAAATAATCACACCTGGAGTATTTAAATAATTTTTTCGGATGAGTTTTCACTACCAACGAATTAAAGCACACTTTTCGAGAAAATGAAAAGTAGATCTAGAAAATGAAAACTCACGATTCTTCTACCAAACACAAGGATCTATGTTTTGTATGTTAAACATCCTCTCTGATACCAATTGTTAGGTCCAAATGTGTTGTAGAGGGGGGGGGGGTGAATACAACTTTTCGAATATGAGAAGCAATAAATACGATGCAATAAATGAACATGCAGATTCAAGGAATATATTTCTTATATATAACTTGAAAAGGTTGCTACAACATTCATTACAAAGTATAACAGAAGTTCAGAAAGAAGTGAATGATTCTAAGCTCTGTGAATGTACTCTCTCTCTTTTTCTTGTGTTTTCTCAATATTGTTCACTAACTCAAAACATTACACAAGTGCTTCTATTTATACTACATGTAATCTATGTCCTGTAGTCTTCAAAGACTAAGATGTACGTGGCCCAATGATGTCCACATAAATCTTGCCTTATCTTGAAAGCTTGGAAATCTGCCAATCAGAAGATGCCATGTGTCATGTTGAAGCTGCACTCTAAGTAGAACTTCTACTTGAGAATTTCTACTTAGCCATCTCGAATTTCTAAGTAGAACTTCTACTTAGAAATATTCTACTTGGTCATCTAGAATATTTAGTACTTAGAAAATATTCTGGTCTTCAACTTGAAACTTCAATGCACATCTTGAGCTTGTGATATCTTCATGTCTTCTTTATTCTTCAGCAAGCTCTTGAACATGGATCTTTATTACTGACATAAACTTGCTATCAATGTCCTGACACTTGATGCACTGGTCTGGTTCATAAGTGACTAGTCTTGATAGTGTTTCTGCTTCTTGAATAAATTACCATATTCACTTAGTAACTTGGCTTTCCAATATTTGCTTTCCTTCTTGTTCACTTGAAATCAATTGGTCTTGTTGATACTGATAGTTATGATCTTGATTCTCGATTTCTCAAATCACTGAGGCATGAACAACTTTGACTTGAACTTCTCTCAATGATTTCTTCTTGGCTTGATCATAGTTAACATGTTCAATTGTATCAATTACCTTGTCTTCATTTAGTGTTGATTTCTTGTGACTTCTTGTTCTTGATTGTCTTCTGATTAAGTATCTTTTCCTTTAATTGAGTTACATTAGTTATAGTGTTACAAGTTTACACACTCTGCCTTTCAATAGCCCCCATTATAAAATCCCAACTAAGCGAATCAAACGCCTTGTGCAGATCAATCTTTAATGCACACTTTGGTGAGCCACTATCTCTATTATAACCACGAAAAAGCTCCTGAGCCATCAGTATATTATCAGAAATGCAGCGGCCCGGAATAAAAGCAGATTGAGACAAGTTGATTAAGCTTGTCATGACCGCTTTAAGACGAGAGGCCAAGATTTTGGCAATGCATTTGTAGGAAATGGAACACAGTGAGATAGGTCAAAAATCAGACATACTAGTTGGAGTGGACACTTTTGGGATTAACGCAATACTCGTAGCATTCATAGCCTTGTGCATTATGGTTGTAGAGAAAAAGCTTTTGATTGCCTCACAAAAAGTATTTCCTACTATGCTCTAAGTAGCTAAGAAGAACTCAACTGTGAAATCGTTCGGTCCAGGCGCTTTATTTTTCCCCATCTTTTTTAAGGTAGACAGAATGAGCTCGTCTGAGACAGGGGCTTGAAGCATTAAAGATTGAGATGCAGATAAAGTTTTACTTTGAAGGCTGTCAAAGTCATAAGGCTGCAGGTGCAAAGAAGTACCAAGAGTATTCGAGAAAAAATCCACAGCCACTCTAGCTACCTGATCGTGACCTATAACCAACAAACCATCCTTGTCTTCAATAATAAGAATCTTATTAACATTCCAATTGGCCTTTAACCGATTGAAGAAGAATCTTGTATTTCCATCACCTTCCGTAAGCCACTTTACCCTAGACTTTTGAATTAAAAACCTCTCTTCCTCTAACAAAGCAGTTTCGAGATTCAAACAAGCCTGCAACTCTTTATTTAACAAGACAGGATTTTCACAGTCGTCTTTCAGATTATCTTGAATATCTGATAGAACTGTTCGTGCTATGGAGACATTGTTGTGCACATTGCCATGATCTCTGTTTAATTTGATTAAAGCCTGCTTTACTTCTTTAAGTTTATGAACTAGAATTCCCATAGGATCGCCATACCAGGTAGATTCCCAAGCTTTGGAGACAATATCCATAAAACCATCAACTTCGAGCATGTAATTGTGGAACTGGAAAGACTTGTTTATCTTCGTAATATGCAACGGGACCGAGCAGAGTAAAGAACAATGATCCATAAGGCCCCTATTTTTCACCATGACAATAGCTTCTGTGAAGAGGTTAAACCAATCTTTGTTTCCTAACATGCGATCCAAGCGTTTCTGAATGAGGGAGTTATCTTGTCTCTTATTAGTCCAAGTGAAAAGAGGACCAACAGTTTTTAGGTGACCAAGGGCACAGTTAGAAATGCAGTCCAGAAAAGACTGCATATCTGGAGTCCAACGTTCCCTCCCACCCTTAACTTCATTCAAGGCTAACATGCTGTTAAAGTCACCAGAGACGCACCAGGGCATAGTAATATTACGGCTTAAGCTTTCCAGTTCTCTCCAAAGTGACTTGATAAGTGGATTTTATATCCACTTGGAACATTCTATATCGGCTTAAATTGATTGTTTTGGACTCAAGTTTGTGTAGTTTTGATGTGTTTTGTGTAGTTGTGCAGGTTTCCAAGAATATCTAAGCTTTTGTCGTTTTTGGAGATTTAATTGATTAAAATTCGGATTTTCCGGGAAGGCTGCGCAGCTTATACTGTTTTGGCCATATCTGGAGTTCTAGAAGTCCGTTTTCAGCGATCTTACTGCCCACGCGAAGCTTGAGAGATTTTCTACAACCTGGAAAAGGAAACAAGTGCAAGAAACGTGCTGATTAAAGTCGCGCACGTAATCTTGATTAAAGAAGGCTGGGAATTTACTGTTTTGCCCTTTTTCTAATTCTAATTGTATTCTGGGCAGTTTTGGGTACCTTCTTTAAATCCTAATTGAAATAGAAGGCAATATCTTGCTGGGCAAGATTTGTAGAGTCTATATAAACACATCCTACCATTGTAAATAGAGATAACAATTGATAGCTTGTAATCGTATCAAGGTACTTTCGATCTTCAATTCTTTCTTCAATATTATGTTTTCATTCATTATCATTATTATTTTGTTTTCTTCTTTAATTATGTGTAACTAATTCTCTAATCTGAGGATTGGGTAGTATTCCTTGGTATTCATGTGTGTTTAATTATCTGTGATTTTCTTGCTTTGCTGATCTGTTATTGAGGGCTTAACACAATTAGAAGAGTAGCTAACTTTTGATTGTATTCTAGGGATTGTAATAACTTGGAAGAGGAGTTGCAATTTTAGTACATGATTTAACAGACATAACTCGAATATTTGATTGGAAGATTAATAGGAGAGTTGTGAGACTTATAATTCTTGGAGCTTAATAGTTTATGATTGTCTTTGATTGTATCACGGAAGTGACAATTAGGGTATAGTTGTAGACATTATATTGTATCTTGGAAGAGAACATTATAACCTTAGAAGAATTGTTTTCAGCAGAGTAAGAACATAGACATCACATAGATATTGAATGTGCATTGAAACCAAGTGAAGAATCCCAGTTCTTGGATTGTTTTCCTCATATATTTTATTCTCTATTGATAATTAGTTTAATTTTGTTTAGTTTAATTTAGTTTATAAACAAACACAACATTCTTCTACACTTCTAAATTGTGAGAGATAAGAAACTTGAACTTGATATTACATTCAGTCCTTCCCTGCGAACGAACACATAAAAATACTATTAACAAATTGGCGCCGCTGCCGGGGAAGGTAGTATAGTTGAGTTTAGGTTAATTGTTTCTTATTGTTTAGATTTTATCTTTGTATATATTTTTCTTTTCTTTCTTTTTGTATTTCTTTCTTTGGAGTGTCTACAGGTTCTTTGAGGTAGACAACTTAAACAGGTTTTGAGGAGAGAGAATAGATGGAGTACAACTTTGGTTGGAACAATGCTCAGAATTTCTACAACAGTCAGGAACGATATCAAGACTTCAATCCTTACCAACAATTCAATTCCTATGAGGATTGTAATGCATATCAGGTGAATTCGTTCTATTCTGAGAACTCATTTTATGCTCCATATGCCCCTAACAATGATTATTCATATTCGTTTGAAAATCAATATCATGATGATGTTTATCCATATATGTGTAATGATGTTGATACGAGTTTAACTCAGTCTAATCCTTCTTTACTTGCTGATTGGGAGATTGCGCTCAATAAAATGATTCAAGGAACTCAGTCTAATCCTCCCTTACTTTCATTGGGAGTTGTTGATGAACCAACTTTAGAAATTGCTAGTGACAATGATATTCCATGTGATTCAATAGCTTGGTACGAGGAGAATGCTAAACTAAATAATTTTATTTGGGAAGTTCGAGCAGTGTGGTATGAAGGATGTTATAGAACTCCTCCTTGTGTCAATTTTCCTCTATGCCATGATTCTTGTTTAGCAATTGATGATAATGTTGTGTCTGATGAGTCTACTTGTGTAGTTGATAATTGTCCCATGCGCATTAATGATAATTTGGATGCAATTGAAATTCTACCAAATCTAGAAAATTTTGAGCTTAATACATTGGTAGACGAGATTAAAATTGATGAGTGTCCAATTATAGAAGAGAAGGAAGTTAAGATTGATGAAGTTGAAAATCTTGCTTTAGAGTATAAGGATCCGATTTGGGAGGAGTATATGAGTCGTACTTATAATGATTATTCTGATGACTTTTCTAGCTATTTTGATGTTTCCAAGTCTCTTGAGCATGATAGGTTCTTGAAAGTTTTCGTACCTTTCAATGAATCTAAGGTTTATTTGCACAATATGCTTATATTAGAAATTCGTAGATATGTGCATCTGTTTGCTTTTTATCCTCATTGAAGTTTCCAGGTATAATACGTCAAGCTATTGACGTTAAAGAAGCGCTTCGTGGGAGGCAACCCACGCATTAGTGTAGGAAGGAAAAAAAAAAAAATTGAGTGTTTTCAGAAAAGAAAAATCTGTGCTGTGAAAAAAAAAAAATCGAATTTTCTGAGTGTAACGCAGGTTGTGCCTGCGTTTCTGCAGGCGCGGCAGGTTGCAGGGGTGTAACGCAGGCTGCGCCTGCGTTACTGGACTTGAAGCAGACTGCAGGGGAGTCACGCAGGTTGCGCCTGCGCAACTGCCTCTGGGGAAGGCTGCTTCACGCGCGCGCAGTCAGCTTCTTTTTGGTTTTGAGCAGTTGTTTCAGCTGTTGTGCGCTTGTGTATAAAAAAAAAAAAAATTCTTTCCACCTCCCATTCTATTTATACCTCTATTTTACCTATTCTAATCCTATTTCAATTCCAAAACCCTCCATCTTTTCTCCAAAAATTCTAAACCTATTTCTATTCTTATTATTATTCTTATTATTATTATTATTATTATTATTATTATTATTATTATTATTATTATTATTATTATTATTCTTATTATTCTTATTATTCTTATTTTTTTATTTTTTTTATATTTATTATTATTATTATTTATTATTATTAGTATTATTATTATTATTAAATTTATTATTATTATTTTTATATACCCACCTATACATACAAATCCAATTCCTCTTCTATTTTATTTTAATCTCTAAAAATTCAATTCTAAAGAGGAATTTATTGCAAGTTCACCTCTTTGATTCGTATTGGGTAAATCTTTTTCTCTAATCTTATTACGAATTTGTGTTCTTGTCAATGGGATTTTGTAGTGTTCAGGCAAGGTGGTCAGACTATGGAGCTCGTATGCAGTATCCTCCGCCAGATTCATCCGAGGAGGAGGACGAGTAGTTGTATGTTGTATATATTGTTGTATTTTGTGTTCATATAGGATATCATGTTTGCATATTAGTAATAGTTCATGCATGATTGTTATGTTTGTGTTATCTACGTTTGTTTCATATAGGACATTCTGTTTTTATTTTTCGTATATCATGTGAGTTCATAATAGTTTGCATTTGCACCCATGCTTGATAGGAATTTTGTGTTGTTGACGCTTTTGATTGAGAAGTGATATGCTTTGTTCTTGTGCACACACATACACTAGTAAGTTGAAGCTAGTAGACTTATTGAATGTTGTAAGTAATTAGAAGAACATGAATATGTGCAAGATGATTTAGTTTGCATGCTTTGAATACAAGTTGGTGCGTTAGAGAGATGTTTGCTTGGGATTGAGTATGTTTTTCCACCAAGTGAGTTTTTGAGCCATATTGCATATTTTTTGCAATTTATTCGTTTGCTTGAGTGTCCACGGATTGTTTGCATTGCTAGCAGTTGTTTGAGGTCTTTCTTGAAACGCATGACATTATTTGACGATTAAAATGATACAGCATTTAGGAATAACCGCATATTTTCCCATATTACCACACCATGTTTACATGATCAATTAGTTAACCCGTTGAGCTTAATCCTATTTTTCGGTGACATACCACATTACTTGCCTAGACCTTTTTCTTGTATTGGCCTTACATTAATTTGAACCCACATTGTCAAAGGCTAGTAAAGTGCTTAAGGGAGTAAAAAGGTGTGCAAGGAGGGGTTTATTGTTGGTCATACTTTTGGGGAAAATATTGAAATTGGGTTTGTTTGTTTACTTGATAGTCGGCATATGTAATAAATTGTGGGATCATTGTTATTGTTTATATTATTGTTTTATTTAGCTCTCAAAAAAAAAAAGAAAAAAAAAGAAAAAAAAAAGAAAAAAAAAAGAAAAAAAGAAAAAAAGAAAAATATATTATGAGAGCATGTTTGTGTTTGTTGTGATCCTACTTTAGTCGACTAGTCGAGTGTTCTTAGTAAAATTTATGTGGGGGGAAAATAGAGTGTTGTGTATGATTTATTATGGTGCTTACTAGCTTTTGACACTTCACCTGTTTTTGGCTTATTTGACATACCTTGTCCCTAGACCACGTTACAACCCAATTAAAGACCTTTTGATTATCGTCATTGATGTATGTTGTGTTAAGAGTTAGATTGATACCAAATGTCAAGCATGTTTATGATTTTGTTGGAATTGAGTGATACACTTACCCTTGTTCTTGAGTGAATATTCTTTTGTGAGTGGATTGTGAGTGTTGGCTTGTTTTTGCGTATGAGATCCCGAGTTTTGTCTCAAATATGTACTCTTGTAGGCTTAGCATGTTTACTAACTTATTCTTACACTTGACATGGACTTGTGAGAACTTATGCATGTTCATTGAGTAGACTATGTGAATACTTGCACTTTCGACACCAAGACATTGCGTATTTACTTTGATTCTTAAGTTGATATGGCATGAGAGGATTTGAAGGTATGGTAGGCTAGATTAATTGCATTTTTCATATTAGTTGCATTCATGCATTGCATTGCATTAGGTTAAATGGATTTTGTAGGTACATTCGCTATAGGCCCTCACGAGACCTTACTCGTCCACTAGGGCTGCCTAGGGGTTTAAAGGGCTTGTTGCATATGCCAAATGCAACCGTGATCACCTACGGAAGTGGTACTAATTAGGTAGTTGTAATTGTTTATGCTTGAGGACAAGCATCGGTTTAAGTTTGGGGGTGTTTGATAAGTGGATTTTATATCCACTTGGAACATTCTATATCGGCTTAAATTGATTGTTTTGGACTCAAGTTTGTGTAGTTTTGATGTGTTTTGTGTAGTTGTGCAGGTTTCCAAGAATATCTAAGCTTTTGTCGTTTTTGGAGATTTAATTGATTAAAATTCGGATTTTCCGGGAAGGCTGCGCAGCTTATACTGTTTTGGCCATATCTGGAGTTCTAGAAGTCCGTTTTCAGCGATCTTACTGCCCACGCGAAGCTTGAGAGATTTTCTACAACCTGGAAAAGGAAACAAGTGCAAGAAACGTGCTGATTAAAGTCGCGCACGTAATCTTGATTAAAGAAGGCTGGGAATTTACTGTTTTGCCCTTTTTCTAATTCTAATTGTATTCTGGGCAGTTTTGGGTACCTTCTTTAAATCCTAATTGAAATAGAAGGCAATATCTTGCTGGGCAAGATTTGTAGAGTCTATATAAACACATCCTACCATTGTAAATAGAGATAACAATTGATAGCTTGTAATCGTATCAAGGTACTTTCGATCTTCAATTCTTTCTTCAATATTATGTTTTCATTCATTATCATTATTATTTTGTTTTCTTCTTTAATTATGTGTAACTAATTCTCTAATCTGAGGATTGGGTAGTATTCCTTGGTATTCATGTGTGTTTAATTATCTGTGATTTTCTTGCTTTGCTGATCTGTTATTGAGGGCTTAACACAATTAGAAGAGTAGCTAACTTTTGATTGTATTCTAGGGATTGTAATAACTTGGAAGAGGAGTTGCAATTTTAGTACATGATTTAACAGACATAACTCGAATATTTGATTGGAAGATTAATAGGAGAGTTGTGAGACTTATAATTCTTGGAGCTTAATAGTTTATGATTGTCTTTGATTGTATCACGGAAGTGACAATTAGGGTATAGTTGTAGACATTATATTGTATCTTGGAAGAGAACATTATAACCTTAGAAGAATTGTTTTCAGCAGAGTAAGAACATAGACATCACATAGATATTGAATGTGCATTGAAACCAAGTGAAGAACCCCAGTTCTTGGATTGTTTTCCTCATATATTTTATTCTCTATTGATAATTAGTTTAATTTTGTTTAGTTTAATTTAGTTTATAAACAAACACAACATTCTTCTACACTTCTAAATTGTGAGAGATAAGAAACTTGAACTTGATATTACATTCAGTCCTTCCCTGCGAACGAACACATAAAAATACTATTAACATGACTCTCTTTGGTGAGGTTTGTTCAATGCATAAACGAAAGTAATACAGAAGGTGGTTTGAGTTTCCAAAAAGGACACAAAGCAAGTGATTTACTGTGGGGATTTACAATAGGCAGTAACCACCCATTTGGAAGGGTCCCAACCAATCCAAACACGACCGTAGTCGTGCTCATCATAGTTGTAAATCCACTTCCATCTTTTGTTGATACGATTTGAAATAATCGTAGCTATTTGAACGCGAACTTTTGTTTCAACAAAGGCCATAAGAGACAGCTTATTTGCAGAAATAAAATTAACTACTTCGTCTTGGTGAGAACTTTTATTGAGCCCTCTCACATTCCATACTGCGAAATTCATTAATAACGTTTAGGATTTGTTGACTTTCCTGCCAACCTGGGGCTTCTCCTGTGCGAGACTATAGTGAATCCATCTTCGTTAACATTTTTCTCAGCAAAACTATCATCCTTAGACTTAGGGCACTTGGGGATACCAGGACCAATCACAGGATGAAAGGCAATCTCTGTTTGACGCTTAACAGGTGATTCCCTCTTCTTCCTGGGGAGAGGTGAGGTTGCTCTATTGCACAATCTGAGAGAGCTGCAAAACCATTTTCAATAGCAAGTGGCTCGAAAACATGCCCTTCATTCGATATAAATTCGTTTTCAGACTCACCTTGTGTCTCAGTAAGTGCGACTGTGTTTGTTGGAATCTTATCAAATTCTTCTAGATTATCGTTATCTTTTTGAAGCTCGTTCAGAATCTCGTCTTCATCCATAACAACCTTGCACCCACAGAACTCCCCAATTACATAAGGCACCATTTCCATATTATTTAAGAATTATGCATTTGAAACCTTGGTTTCAGTAAAAGTAGAGTCAACCTCTTCTATCTGTGGCTGCTCCCTTCTAGGTTTTATAGTCACCCTTTCTGGATTGTTGATACAACGAGCAAGCGAGTGACCGAAGGCCTTGCATAAACTACATGAGTAAGGTAGCTGCGGATATTGAATCTCAATCTTTTCTTTTTCTTGCACACCATCCTTATTTAGGATATTGACCCATACATAATCCGGTCTTGGAGCTGTGTAAGCCAATTCTACTTGTATATTAGCATATTTTAGAGGCTCAAACTTAGAAGTGGCAGCATCAAACTTAAGAGGCTTACCCACTGCCTTTGCAATCGAGGTAAGACTATCCCTAGACCATAGAGTATATGGAACCTTGTCAATCACATTTCTTTTAAACTTCGAGCCCTCCATCCATGACATTAAGTAGAGTGTTTTTCCTCCTATTTGAACCGTATTGAGATTTAAAGCCATATTACGTTCGATCATCGTACCAAATCGAAAAGTGTAATACCCTTTTGAGCTGTAGAACACACCAGTCAAGCCTTTTTTGTTCCAGATTTTATGCGCCTGTTCCTTGACATATTTGAAGGCAAAGTTCCCTCCAATAAAATGTCCTAGAATGCTAGTTTCCCACTGTTTCTGAGCACGAACCAGGTAATCTTCTGAAAAGCTAACTAAAGCAGACCCATCCTCATTGTAAGTGATATAAACCTCATCATCATTAGAACAAGGGGTTTGATCTATAGCATTCTTAGCAACAATAGAACTCCAAGAGACCTTTTTATTCGATGCTTCACCTCCATGAGTGTTTCCGGTTTTAGATATATGAGACTGTCCTAAGACAATGGGAGTGGATGTTTGGTTTGTAAGAGGAGCATCTCCAGGTTTATTGTTCACCAATGAGTTTACTTCAGGTGGAGAAGCCACCCTGTGAACCGAGCCACCATGGGATGCTTTGGACGACGCCTCAGCCAAAGGACCTATGGCAGGTTGGACAGATCCATCATTTAAGATGAGATTAATCTGCTCCCTCATTCTTGCTTGGGCTGCTGGAGATAGAGGCTCTCCCAAAGCATCACTTGTGTGAAAGGATTCGTTATCATCTACAAAAGGCATCTGATGTTGTTGATAAGCTGGGGCACCATAAACATGACCGATAAAAGCAACAAACTCATCCGAGTTCATTGAGCCTGAATGTTCCGAATTTCTGGAACCCATATGAGACAGATCAAGGAAGAAAAAGTTGTAAGGTAATAGAGGATAGTGAGAGCAGAGCAAAAATGAAAAACGTGAGAGGCGTGAGTGCAAAATGGTGATCGAAAAGCACAGTCAACGATGAAAAAGATGCAGTTTTCCGGTGAGGGGAAAAACTAGAGAGAGCATCATCCTTGTATTATTCATAACAAACATTGATTTTGGTACTAAAACTTTCAATGTTTCGGGTTTTATATAATAGTATATATACTATTAAATAAAAATAAAAAAAGTATAAAAAAAGGGAAAATAATAATAATAATCTTAGCTTCTACATAAATTTATTACACAAAATAATATTGGAGGGAAACTTTACTATCGTATTTTAGCTTATAACCCGTGCGATGCACATCTTTTTTTTGATATGTAACAAATTTTATTTTATGTTATAAATATATTTTTATATAATTGATATGGGCTAAAAGTAAGCCCTAAAGACACATTTAATGTGGCATTAAATGAACCCAATATGGTCAAAATGTGGGGCCCACCAGATGGGCCCAAACCCAACTTTTAATATTAATTTCGTAATTAATATTAGTGGTAATTATCAACTCAGCAATAAGAGTCAAACAAGGATATTACTCTTGCCTGACTTAGCCCCCAAGGCACATACTCCAACATGGAAACTGATTCATACATGGAAGGAGACTAGAACCTTCTTCTAGTCGGTGACTTGCCCACCAGGTCACCTAACCCTACTACGGTTCTAGGGCTTCTCAGCCTATATAAAGGGTCTTACCCCTCCTTCTCAGAACTACGTCTTGGCTTGATTCATAATACGAGATACGTAGGCACTCTGTGAGGACCGATCAGTCTCGAACACGGAAACAGCCATTAAAGCACGAAGCTCCCTAACCCTAGCATTAAATACCATTCGTAACCTAGTTTTTATTCCACGACATTTGGCGCCGTCTGTGGGAGGAAGACATCAACCATGGTAACTACACGAAGAACAACACCAATCACTACAGAGCCAATCACTACTGAGGCTCTGCCCCTACGCTCCGCTCCGCCTGTTACTGAGCAGGTACCCCTAGCCACAGGGGCGATTATTCAAGCTCAGGTTTCTCAACCTCCAGGGACTAATCCCCATGCCGAGGGGACGTTACCTACGGTCATCTACCCAGGAACCGGCTCCCTTCAGACGCTGGTTTCTCCTTTAATTGATCCCAGTCGCCCACCGCCAGGAGTACAGATCCATACTACGGATCTTCCCAGGAATACCAATCCAATCTATGGTCTGCCTAATTACCCTCCTGGACCCAGTGGTCATGCCTTGCAAATCAGATATCGAGAGCATCTTGACTACTCTGGCCCCTATACTAACGATTCATCGACTGATGATGATCGTGATGAAGCCCCGAGAAGGCGACATGCTAGCAGAGAACCAAGAAGGAGAACACAAACTATCCATGATGGACCCCCTTTGACAGCTGCTGAGAGAATCAAGGCTCATGAGGCCGAGATTTTAAGGATAAAGGAAGATATTGCGAGAGAACAAGCTAGGTTGAATCAAACTCAACCCCCTCCAACCTCAGGACCGATTCCCATTATAGACTTAGAGAGGTCTTCAAGAAGGCAGAGAAGGGCTGACGCCCCTACTGGAAGAACAACAAGGGTGGAAACCCCCAGGAGCAACCCCAAAGATCTGATGCCACTTGGGGATCCTGATGATCCCACACCCCCGTTTACCGAGGAGGTAATGAATGCTCACGTCTCTAGGAAGTTTAAGATGCCGACAATCAAAGCTTATGATGGAACGGGTGATCCCGCAAATCATGTCAGGACGTTTTTAAACGCACTGCTGTTGCAGTCTGCAAGTGATGCCTTAAAGTGTAGGGCATTCCCTCAAACCCTGTCGGGCATGGCTCAAAGATGGTATAGCCGGTTGCCTACAAACTCAATTGGCTCTTTTAAGGAGCTAAGTGTTGCTTTTGTTAACCAGTTTATCAGTGGAAGAGTTCACGAGAAAATCTCTACATCCCTCATGTACGTGGTGCAAGGGAAGAATGAAAATCTGAGAGATTACCTCAAGAGGTTCACTAAAGAGACGTTGAATATCACTGATTTGGAGAATAAGGTGGCCATGGTAGCCCTGGAACACGGAACCACTGATCTATTCTTCAAAAGGTCATTGGCAAAACATCCTCCTGAAAACATGGCCGAGCTCCAACGAAGGGCTGACAAGTACATTAAAGCTGAAGATAGCATGAAGAAAGAAGCCACAATAAGTTGAGGAGGAGGTAACAACGACTCCAAAAAGCGAAAGCAAGACCATGAGTATGATGACCAGGAGTATGATGCTAGGGACAAGTATCCCCGAACTAGCGAGGACTCCGACTATGCCCCTAAGAAGAACCAAGGACCGAGGTTCACTGAGTATGCAAGGTTGAATACTCCTACGAGTCGAATCTTGTTGGACATTGAGAAGGATAAGGATTTCCGATGGCCGAGGGGCGATCCCGCAAAGAGAAACAAGAATCAGTATTGCAGATTCCACAGAGATGTGGGACATGACACTGATGATTGCAAGCTACTCAAAGATGAGATCGAGTTTTTAATTCGTAGAGGGAAACTGAGCCACTTCACTAAGGGTGACGATCGTGGTAATCAGAGAAGAGAGTATGATAGGAGGGATGACGATCAAGATCGCAATCCACAGCCCCGAGGGCCAGTAATCAACATGATCTCAGGAGGCCCGACTGCGGCCGGTACAACAAGGAATTCTCAGAAGGCTTATGCTAGAGAAGTGATGCACATCGTGGAAGAGGCCCCGAAGCGTGCAAAAACTGAAGTAGTGGTTGGTTTTGATGACTCAGACTTGGAAGGGGTGAAGTTCCCCCATGATGACCCGTTGGTCATAACTTCTGTGATTGGAAACTCAAAGGTGAAGCGAGTCTTGATAGACAATGGAGCTTCCGTTGATAGACAATGGAGCTTCCGTTGACATTCTATTTCATGATGCATTTGTGAAGATGGGGTACAGTGATTCTCAGTTGACCCCCAATAACATGCCTATATATGGATTTAACGGAGTAGAATCCAAAGTTGAAGGGACTATCCAGTTGCCTGTAACTATTGGACAGGAGCCCAAGGAGGCCACTCAGATGTTGAACTTCCTGGTAATCAAGGCGGTTTCAACGTACAACGCTATCCTCGGAAGGACTGGACTTCATGCATTCAAGGCTGTCGCCTCAACTTATCATATGAAGATCAAGTTCCCGACCAAGAATGGTGTTCGAGAACATAAAGGTGATCAGAAGATGGCACGAAGCTGTTATGTAGCCTCGTTAAGGCCTGATGGAGTCGGGGGGCAGGTCCTTCCGATTGAGGACATGGATGTCCGCAGTAGTAAGAAACGTCAAGAAAGGCCATCAGAGGACATCACACAGAAGCCTCGAACAGCCATTGAGGCTAAGACGTTAACTGACTTCGTGGTTGAATGTACCATTGGCAACCAAGAAGTCGGGGGGCAGGAGGTAATACCCCAAGCAGGAAGTGAACCTCAGAATAATAAGGAGGAGACCAGAAGGAGTGGTGGGTGCTCTATTTTGATGGAGCATCAAAAATAAAATCTGGTGTAGGCCTAGTCTTGCAAAGCCCCGATGGGCTCAAGTTATCCTAGTAGAACTTAGCTTCATATTTATCTAGTAGAAGTAGAAATAAGGTTCATTGAAACCATTGAAGAGCATGTTGCTCCGAGTAGGATGGTAGTACTTTATGTAAGGGTTGAACCCATTTCAAGTTATTAATGCAAGTTTGTTTTCCATTTATTTATTGTGTGATTTTATGTGCCAAGCACCTGATGAGTGCAAGTTAAGGATGACCAAGTACCGAAAATAAAAGAATACACGAATGGAGAACAAGCAAATGCATAAATAAAGACCCCGAAGGGTCAAAAGTTAGGTTATAGCATGACCAAATAAGAGTTTAAGTCCGTGAAGGACCCAGGTTAAAAGACGAGCAGATAAAAGCCACACGTAACAATCAAAGCCATGCAAGGCTGAGGATGTTAAGGACTAGCTACTCTTCAATATGTCTTAAGGATGAAGACCAACGATTGGTGAATAAGATATTCGCCCATCTGATTGGGAAAACCATGGAGGTCTATGTTGATGACATGTTAGTCAAGAGCCTGTGCAAGGTAGATCACATTAAGCACCTCAGGGAGGCATTCGAAGTGCTAAGGCACCACAAGATGATGTTGAATCCAGCCAAGTGTGCTTTTGGAGTTGGATCAGGAAAATTTTTGGGATTGATGGTTTCAAAGAGAGGCATAGAGGCCAACCCTGATAAGATAAAAGCAATTTTAGACATGGAACCACCCGCTCTATACGAGATGTACAGAAGCTAACCGGCCGAGTTGCAGCCCTAGGGAGATTCATCTCCAAGTCTGGTGACAAGTGTTTGCCTTTCTTTCAAGCATTGAAAAAGGTGAAAAATTTCGAGTGGACTTCTGAGAGCCAAGAGGCCTTCGAACAGCTGAAGAAGTACATGGCTGAAGCCCCGTTGTTGGCCAAGCCTAGTCCCGGAGAGACTCTCTATCTATACTTGGTGGTATCTGAGCAAGCATTGAGTGTTGTCCTCATTCGAGAAGAGAAAAAGGTTTAGAAACGCATCTACTATGTAAGCAAGGTGTTACATGGGGCGGAGTTGAATTACTCTCCAATCGAGAAGTTTGCTTTGGCATTGATCACAGCCTCGAGAAAGTTACAACCGTACTTTCAGGCACACAAGATCGAAGTCCTGACGGACCAGCAGTTGAGAAGCATATTACATAGCCCAAAAGCTAGTGGTAGGTTGATTAAGTGGGCAATTGAACTTAGAGAGTTTGACATCACATATAAGCCTCGAACAGCTATTAAGGCTCAGGCATTGGCCTACTTCGTGGTTGAATGTACCATCAGCAACCAAGAAGTCGGGGTGCAGGATATGGTAACCACCCCTGGAAGTGAAGAACTTGTACCTGATCTGAAGGAATATTGGGTGTTCTATTTTGATGGAGCATCAAAAACAAAATCTAGTGGTGCAGGTCTAGTCTTGCAAAGCCCCGATGGGTTCACAGTTGAGTATGCTTTGAAGTTGGATTTTCCGACAACCAATAACGAAGCCGAGTATGAAGCCTTGGTAGCTGGGTTGGGCTTGGCCAGAATTATGAGGGTCAAGAATCTCAAAATTTGTGGAAATTCACGATTGATAATATCGCAAGTGAATGGTGAATTTGAGGCCAAGGATGAAACTATGGCAAAGTATTTGAGAGTTGTGGAAGCTGTTGGTTAGATAGTTTGATAAGTGCTACTTAGAGCACATTCCGAGAGAAGAGAACGTTAAGGATGATGCCCTGTCTAAGTTCGCTTCTTCTGAGATAGAGAATTACGCAAGGAGTGTCTACTTCCAGGTCTTGAAGGTCCCGACCATCAACTCTAAGTTGGTAGCATCGATCGATGTTAGAAGCTATTGGTTAGATCCTATTAAAGCTCATCCTGAAACCGGATGGCTCCCTGACAATGCCTCGGAGGCACGAAAGCTGTCAGTGAGAGTATTGAGATATTAGCCATGAAGGTCAAGATTAGCTATGAAGGCCAAACTCGAGGGGGTCAGGGACCTCCAATCAAGATCCAAAGGTTGAAGTGATGTTCAAGTGTTGACATTGATGTTCGATTATCGATATGAAAGGTTGGTATTCAGGATGGAAGCTGATTGTGATTAAGGGAGCCTAATCAAGAGGTTAGTGCAAAGTCTGGGGATTAGCAGCGCTAATCGGAAATTATGGGAAGCCTTAAGCAAAAGTCATGAATGACCATATTGCTGATTCTCTAAACTCATGGTCATCAAGACCACGAAAACTCATGGTCATCAAGACCACGAAAACTCATGGTCATCAAGACCACGACAACTCATGGTCATCAAGACCACAAATATACATGGTCATCAAGACCACGAAAACTCATGGTCATCAAGACCACGAATATACATGTTTATGAAAACATCGTATTCAAGAGGGAAGTTGAAGTATTGAAGCCAAGAATGCAAAAAAAAAAATATATATATATATTTTGACATGGTCCGACCGGAAGCCGGCCAACCGGGGCAAACCGGAGGGCTTCAGCCGACCGGTGGCTGGCCGACCGGCCTACCCGGGAGGCTTCGGCCGACCGGGGTTTGTCAACACCACGGGAGTTTTCGTCAAGACCACGACTATTTTTGTCATGTTCGTCAAGACCACGACTATTTTTGTCATGTTCATCAAGACCACGAACATACATGTTCATCAAGACCACGAACATACACGTTCATCAAGACCACGAACATACATGTTCATCAAGACCACGAACATACATGTTCGTCAAGACCACGAACATACATGTTTATGGAAACATCATGTTTAAAAAAAAAAAAATTCAAAACCAGCCGACCGGTGGCTGGCCGATCGGCACACCCGGGAGGCTTCGGCCGACCGGGGTTCTACAGGTGTACGAGTATTTTTTGTCTAACCCGGAGTGATCAGGGGTACGAGTATTTTTTGTCGAACCCGGAGTGATCAGGGGTACGAGTATTTTTTGTCCAACCCGGAGTGATCAGGGATATGAGTATTTTTTGTCCAACCCGGAGTGATCAGGGGTACGAATATTTTCAATCAACCCGGGTCCGTCAAGAACATGCAGATTTTTGGCCGACCGGTGGCTGGCCGACCGATGCACCCGGGAGGCTTCGGCCGATCGGGGTTCATCAAGACCACGAGTATTTTCTGTCCGACCCAGAGCGATCAGGGGTACGAGTATTTTCAGTCAACCATCAAGACCACGGGTATTTTCTATCCGACCTGGAGCGATTAGGGGTACGAGTATTTTCAGTCAACCTGGGTTCATCAAGAACATGAAGATTTCTGTTTAGCCGGGTTCCGTGAAAAATATGAAAATGGGTTTGAACTAAAATATGATTAGTGCCGATTAGCACAGATTAGTGCCGATTAGCACAGATTAGTGCTGATTAGCACAGATTAGTGCCGATTAGCACAGATTAGTGCTGATTAGCACAGATTAGTGCCGTTTAAGCACAGATTAGTGCCGATTAGCACAGATTAGTGTCGATTAGCACAGATTAGTGCCGTTTAAGCACAGATTAGTGCCGATTAGCAAAGATTAGTGCCGTTTAAGCATAGATTAGTGCTGATTAGCACAGATTAACGCCGATTAGTGCTGTTAATGCCGTTTAACATCGTTTAACACTGTTTACACGTTGTTTAAGGCTGATTAGCACTGTGTAGTGTCGTTTAACACTGTTTAGTGTCGTTCAACATCGTCGTAAATGCGTCGGTCGCTCCACGCTTTACATTAAGATGATATTGTTGAAAGTACTTGCGTAAGAGCAATAAACCCTGACCCAAGTCTCAGAAAGGCCGTTATAACTTCAAGGAAAACCTGATCAGTTTACCTAGAAGTTGGGGGGCAAATGATATGGGCTAAAAGTAAGCCCTAAAGACACATTTAATGTGGCATTAAATGAACCCAATATGGTCAAAATGTGGGGCCCACCAAATGGGCCTAAACCCAACTTTTAATATTAATTTCGTAATTAATATTAGTGGTAATTATCAGCTCAACAATAAGACTCAAACAAGGATATTACTCTTGCCTGACTTAGCCCCTAAGGCACATACTCCAACATGGAAACTGATTCATACATGGAAGGAGACTAGAACCTTCTTCTAGTCGGTGACTTGCCCACCAGGTCACCTAACCCTACTACGGTTCTAGGGCTTCTCAGCCTATATAAAGGGTCTGACTCCTCATTCTCAGAACTACGTCTTGGCTTGATTCTCAATACGAGATACGTAGGCACTCTGTGAGGACCGATCAGTCTCGAACACGGAAACAGCCATTAAAGCACGAAGCTCCCTAACCCTAGCATTAAATACCATTCGTAACCTAGTTTTTATTCCACAACAATAATCATTATTTATAATATTTAATTTTAATTTTAATATTAATAATTTAATATAAATTTAATTAATGATATGAATGGTTTAAAAATTATATTATAAAATTTTAAAATAAATATGTCGTTGATAGGATTCGAAACTTGAATATAATATATTTAATCATTAGATCTGACGATTTTGTTTTTTTACTGAAAATCTAATGGTCATTATTCGTAGTATACATATTTTTATTATATTTTATTAATGATTAGAAGATATGATGTGAAATTTTTTTGTATATATTAATTATTTCTAGATATGATATAATTGGAAGATATGATATGAGTGATGTTTTTAGGTGTTTATAAAAGGTAATATCTTCAACTAAAAGTAAATGTGAAAAACACAATCGACTAATTACCTTAATGATATGATTGATGTTTTTAGGTGTTTATAAAAGGTAATATCTTCAACTAAAAGTAAATGTGAAAAACACAATCGACTAATTATCGTAATTATATTATGTTATTATTTATTTTAGGTGTTTTAAAATAAGTAAATTCACGATATACTAAGAAACATATACCAAAAAATAAGTTTCAAAATTTTTAATGTTTCGGCTAATGTTTTCTTATTATAAACAGCGTATACATATTTTTAATATATTTATTAATAATTGAAAAATATGATATTATATTAATTTATACATATACACAACATCTTTATATGCACCAATCTATGCATATATGTAATCAAAACCATCAAAAACCCACTCGAAGTCACACTTTTAATATATTAATGATTATAAGATTAGTTTTAAATAAAAAAGGACAACGTGTTTTAATTTGGAAGAAAATATTAATGATTGGAAGATATGATACGATTGATGTTTTTAGGATTTATATTATGCTATTATTTATTTTAGAAGTTTTAATAGTATAGATATCATATATATATTTTTATAATGAAGGGTAAATAAGTAAATTCACTTAGTACGAAAAAACAGGTACCAAAACTTTTAATATTTTCTGAATTATATAGTAGTATAGATATAATAATCAAAGTGAAACCGTAACAACTTTCTTCTAATTATTATTAATAATAATTAAATAATAATAAAATGTACATGTACTATTAATTAATTTTTAAATATCTAAATAAGCCAAGTCAAAACAAAAGAGTAGAAACAATAAAAGATTATTTAAACAACAAGACTACAAGAGGAGTGACGTACGTCATCTTATCTCTGCATGCAACTACATAAAACGTGTCGGGATAATAAAGATTCTTATCGTTAAAATCATAAAACGTGTAATCTTAGAATAGGGACACGCAGCTGTAGGGTCGACTCACCGCCATTTTGCACAAATCTTTAAATACAACCTCCTACAATAATACTCCGTAGTAGTATTAACTCTTACCTCTATGTAGAACGGAGAACAAAGTTAAACAGAAAAGTCTCACAACATGGCAGCTGTTGAAGTTCCCATTCTCTCCAGACTCGATCGGCTCGATAACATTGTGAGTACCAATTATTATCTGAATGATTGTGTTTTCTTCATTTTTTTAAATTATTACCTAAGCTAACCTAAGCTATCTTGTGGGCTCATCCTTTGTGCAATTTGGATTTCTTTTTTTCTATTTTTGACGAATAAATGCAAAATATATATGTAGCTCAAGCAATTGGAGGACATAAGAGGTACGAATAGAAGTCCAAGAAGTTCATGTGCGTCTACACCTTCGAGTGGAACAATAACAAGCGATGGTCAAGCCTCCTCATTCGATCCCTTCTCCCCAAAGAGTTTAGAGAAGCACTGTCGTCCCATCGAAGACGTGATCATGGAGACAGAGCTGAAAGGAACTCTAATAGAGAGGATAGTCCATGTCGAGGATCGTCTCCTCCAAGTAATTATATGATTTAATAATATATAGGTCTAATATATAGCTATCATGGCTTGATTTTTAATATTATTTAGTTGTGTTTGCAGTTAGAAGATGAAATTGTTGGCGGCTATAAAAAGGAAGGGGAAGGTCACTCGAGTACTCCCACAACTCCAGATGGTAAGAAAGGTTTAAAGAAGAAGAATTTGAAGCAGCTGGTCAAGTCATGTGTCAAAGGGAAAACTAAACATAAAAACAACTAGCTAGTGACTTGTAATTCCCTTGCTTTTTACTACTCTAGTCAAGTAGTCATGTTTGTTTTTACTTTTAGGTATAAGCTGGTTGTGGATATGTCATATGTGATTTCCTCCGCTCAATTTGAAGAGCTGCTTGTGTATTCTAATGATTTCTTTGGAAGATACTCTCCCCTTCATCCCATCCAATTTTTAAGATTTCGAACTTAACATTTCAAAATATCTAGTTTTTAACATTTCAAACTTAACATTTCGAAATAAGAATTTGGTACGCATTTTAAAATTTTAAAAAAAATATAGTTTCATTTAATATTTTAAATTTAAATTACTTTTTGTCGGAATAAAATATTTGATCCTTATAATTATTAAATAATAAATAAAAGGAAGGAAGGATGTAACGCCCCCTAATCCCTTATCAGGAATCTGGGTCGTCACAACCTTAACCATACACATACATACCTTTGTGGAATATTATTCACCTGCTCAAAACGTTATCTACAGCAATATACAAAATAACTCCATACTTTACTCCACAGGTTATAGTCTTAGAACATAACATAAATCCTCAAAGGTTATTACAGAACAGAGTATCCTCCAGAATCTTATTACAATTTATACTTAGAGTTATTACAATAATCAAACCTTCATTTTAAAGCAACGACATACAACCTTACGACTCTAAACAGTGAGTCTACTAAACACATAACAAAAGTCCGTCCAACTTATTCCCGGCCTTCCAGCATTTTATCTAACACTTTGGATCATCTCTAGGACCTTTCCCTTTAGCAAAATAAGATGCCGAAGCCTCACCTCTTTTGTTTCGTGCTGTATCATTAGTATACAATAGCAAGAATGAGCCAAAAATTGCCCAGCAAGTTATATACACAAGAATCATATATATATATATATATATATATATATATATATACACCAACAAAACTTCTTCAAGAAATGAACCCCAATATTTTCTTTAACATACTGAAATTTACCCGCAAAAACTGAGTAAGGATATAATATTCATACTGCAATTAATACCCGCCTGTGGTATTAATTACACTACTGATGGACTATATTCAGGAGATTCTTATCCGCTGGTCTGTAATGGATGATCAGTCCATACATCTTGCAATTTACTACCGGTAGAAGGATGATCCGCCTATCACACCCTAAGCCGCATCCGGGCTTTTATACACCTTTGTTGGGCTGGCCGCCGTACCAGTCTCTTACATTATCTCTAGTCCAGAACCTGGGGTACCAGAGTACCCCTGACCACCTTCAATACTCCTCATCTTAGATGTCACGTATAATTCCACGTGCACCTCAATATACTCCTTATCTTAGATGACACGTATAATTCCACGTGCACCTCAATTCATGGTAATTATTATCGTTCGGAAACAATCGAACGATTAATACTTCCAATAAATCACTCTCCTCTCGAAATATAAGAGGAAAAATATGAATGACTGCTTTGATCATGGATTCGAATAAAATGATCCAGATCAAATCTCTCATCACCTCCAATAATTAACAATATAGTTTCTCTAAACATTTATCTCCCTTCGAGTACGAACAATGTACCTCGATACTTGTCCCAATCATATGGACCAATAACTCTTAGACATATTACTATACTTATATACTATCCGGATAACATTCACAACAATAATATATATACATGCATTCAATTGCATCAATATCCGGTATTTGAGTAACGAGATGAAATACTTGCAACTTGTAAAGAAAACATTTGAACTGACATATACCATATGTTGAAACATATACACTCTAAACAATAGAGTAGGGTTTAGTATACTTGCCTGGTGCTCCGGAGGTAGTAGGGGCTCGTGGCGAAGTCCGATAATCTAAACAAGTCAAGAAAATACGTGATTAATCCCCTATACGATTCACTTATAACTCGACTCTTAGATACTTAAGCCAATCACAAACAAGGCACTAAGGGGTCCCCCTAGACTCGTACTATGTCCATGCTAATCGTCAAACACTTAAGTCATAAGTTTAGTCCGAAATCGATCCTCCCATTCATGTTGTACTTAACCATTTATAACCTCTTTCTTTACATTAATACGTTGCCTTGATAATCCTTAACAAGTTTCGTGTTTTAGTCGACTCGAAATTCCTCTTTTAACTAAGCCAAAACGCATGGTCAAAGTAGCACATCTAGAGTTGACTTTCCTTAGAATCACTATTCCTTGACTCGCACTCCAACACTTTTAATAAATCATTGGAAACGTATTTAAATACGAAACCACTTCTAAAATCATCTTTCGTATTTGTAGTATTTATTATAAAAATATTGATTCGAAAACACGGGTCTAGATAGGTGAAATGTATTTTCAAAGTTGGGTCAACTGCGGATCCTTACTATTTGCACCACTTTTACTAAAACCTTCATAACTCGATAACCGTTAACTCAAATGACACACCGTTTTCGCGTGCACGATCTAGAGAATGTCTAGAAGGTAACCAACTCAAGACATGGTTCTAGTCAGAAGACCTATTTTTCGGAATTTTACAAAACAGGGCAGGAGGTTTACAATGAATAGTATCTTCCCCTAAAAGGCTTTTCCACTTGCGCAATCTCGGCTTACGCATTTTTATAAAATCGGAAAATATTCTTTTTAACTCAAAACCTTCGCACAAACCTTGCTAACTGACCTTACTATTTATTCTCAAAATTTCATATTATAAGTCTACTTTTAAGGGTCTCAATTATAACCGCAAAGTTAGTACATTTCTGCGACATCATTCTTCGAACAACTTTCACTAAAATGGTCATATCTCCTAAACCGTAAACTCTTTTGGTACGATTCTTCCGGCCACATAAACTAGACAACAATATCTACACAATATGGTCAGTGGTTACAATTTAAACATTATTAAGGTCTCGGATGGCTACTGTCAACATGGTACGAAAAATTTGGGCATTACGACGGCTCTAAATCGAGCATTTCCATTTTTATAACTCCTCAATCAAGCCATACAAGGCAACCCAAACTCTAATATTACACACCAACACTCATACTAGGCCTCTAAGGGCAGTGGTAAGGTCCAATGACCACCACTCAACATATACACCTCAAAACAAAGCTAAACAATCATATAAATTCTTAACATGAACTAATCTTTACACTAACATCAAAACTCCACCAAAACTCATAAAAACTCAAAGGTTGGATGAGGGTTTTACCTTCTTGGATGCTATAACAACACTATCAAAGCTTGATACACCTTAGAATGGCCTTGGGTAGCCTTAACAAAGCCTAAGAAGTCATGAACCAAACATGAAAACAACTTAAAACACAATTCACCACTATTCATCATCATCTTTGTAAAATCTATATAAAATCGAAATATTAGAGATTGGTTCTGAAATTTTTACCACACCTTCTACTCTTCAAGGGATTTCTTTTGAGCTATAGATCACAAGATTCGGTGCTCGGTTGCTAGGGTTTTGAGCCTCTTCTTTCTGCTGATCAGAATCTGGACAGGTTTGGTTCTTCAACTTGGGGAAGGGATTTAAGTAGGCTACACTCCTTTGTTAGCCACGAAATTTTGAACGAATGTTCTACATATATTGAGGAAGATATGGTTCAAATTTGGTGATTTATGAATGGATAGAAGTGGAGATATGAATTTTTCTTTCATGGTTGCTCATGCTGGACAGTTTGGAGAGAAATGGAATAAGCTTGCTTTTTCTCTCTTTTTCTCTTGCTTTCACTACTTGGTGTGTGATATTTTTGATATGTTTTGATGTGCATAGCTGCTATATCACTCTGTTAAAACACTTGTTAAGTTTGTGTGGTGTGTAAGAAAATGGTGATGTGTAAGCCTTGTTGTTTCTCTCTTGTCCACACACCTCATCCTTCCTTTTTCTTTTCTTTTCTTGATTTCTTTTCCACCAAATTCACTTGATATAAAACCCTAGATGACCATGCATGGTTCTCACTCTTGTTACGTGTTCAATCCATAATCCATAATTCGTTCGTTTAATCGCTTAATCTCGTTGTAAAGTTCTAGCGATTCCTAGAACGTTCGTTATACTAACTCAGGGGTTTTCGTTCTAAAATCTTAAATCACCTTTAATAAAATAATAATATATAAAATCCTTGAATCCTCAAATTAAATAAATCACTTATCTTGGTCGCATTGAAATGCTCTTCACTGCCCGGTCAAATATTCCATAAAAATAAAGTTTGGAATTTCTGAATTCCGATCGCGTTTACATACACTTATTTATATCATAGATCACTAATATAACCTCGAAATATACATTTCCTATCTCGTACATAGGGTGACATGAAAAATTTTCTTAGTCCTCAAAATCACTATTCATCCATAATTTCACTATTCATCCATGCAAAGCACTATTCATCCTAAAAATGGAATCTTTTTCTAGTATAGAAATTAGGGTTATTACAGTCTCCCCTCCTTAAAAGGATTCCGTCCTCGGAATCAACATAGGCAACAATTGAGGTTGCTTATCTCGTACTCTACCTTCCAATATCTTCTCATCGCTTTTACCAGTTTTATGCTCTCATATCTTGATTATAAACCCTTATGCTATATAATCTATTCTATTTACGATACTCCTCTCCCGTTCTTTATCATACCTTATGTTTATATCGGCTCATCATTTATATACGCATTTACAATAGTAAGTAAACGTGTACTTGCCATCTCGTTCATCTCCTTCATGCCATCAGCCAATGTCATGTTAAAAATCCTAGCGGTCGATTGGTTGCCATAACTCCACAGCTTTGTTGTTATGCGATGGTCCCATTGCTGACGCTTTACAGTCTCTATAGATGTGACCTTCCTTTCCATATTTGCAGCAACTACTCCTTTCCTAGAACAATTCATCTGTTGATGCCCCTCTTGACCACGCTTGTAACACCTATCTTCCGTTTTGCACATACTCTCGTATGCTTCTTCTCACATGCCTATTTTAATCCCTCTTTCCTACTTAGAGTAATAGCCACCACATTGGCCTTCCCCGACTAGTAATTATTGCACCTCGAAATCCTTCATTAATTATACTCACTTCCTTCGTTTATCCTTATCCTAACTCTATCCTCAAAATACACCTTACCCTCAATAGTAAATCTCACTTATGCCTTAAAATTCCTCATATTCTTTTCTCTTACTAATCATCAAATATACCTCTTTCTTCTCATCTTTATCCTCCTGAATCAATTCACTCTCAGCTTTTACCGTGGCTGCTTCTTATACCCATATCTCATAGTTCCTTATCTAAAACACTGCATCATTGTATTCAATCCCTGTTGAAATATTCTAGCTCCTTCCTCCTCCAAATCCATACATAATATCGTCATACTCTTCTTGTTTTGTCTCCATCTATAAAATCCACTCAATTTATCTCTTCTACACTTCTCCAATAGTCACAGCCTCACTCGATTCAACCTATCCCAATATCGTTTAGTCTAATAAAATTGCATACCCATGAAATATTTATTTATGAAAATAAAATAGTACATATCTGTACATATACACATATATACACATATATATCTGCAGTTATAGATATATGTATATTTATGTATATATACCTCTATATACTCATTTATTAAAAAAATTTAAACCCGATAAATAAATCATGGATACACATTTCTCTCTTCCTAATTGATTCTACTACTGCTAATGGCCATCATGCCTCCACCCTACTACTCCTTGAAATCCTACTAGATATATGCCTATTGGTTCCTTGGCTTCTAAACTCTCTCATATATAGTCATAACTCCTCCTACACTCGTTCTAAGATTTATAACCTACTCTCTGATACCATTTCTGTAACGCCCCCTAATCCCTTATCAGGAATCTGGGTCGTCACAACCTTAACCATACACATACATACCTTTGTGGAATATTATTCACCTGCTCAAAACGTTATCTACAGCAATATACAAAATAACTCCATACTTTACTCCACAGGTTATAGTCTTAGAACATAACATAAATCCTCAAAGGTTATTACAGAACAGAGTATCCTCCAGAATCTTATTACAACTTATACTTAGAGTTATTACAATACTCAAACCTTCATTTTAAAGCAACGACATACAACCTTACGACTCTAAACAGTGAGTCTACTAAACACATAACAAAAGTCCGTCCAACTTATTCCCGGCCTTCCAGCATTTTATCTAACACTTTTGATCATCTCTAGGACCTTTCCCTTTAGCAAAATAAGATGCCGAAGCCTCACCTCTTTTGTTTCGTGCTGTATCATTAGTATACAATAGCAAGAATGAGCCAAAAATTGCCCAGCAAGTTATATACACAAGAATCATATATATATATATATATATATATATATATATATATACACCAACAAAACTTCTTCAAGAAATGAACCCCAATATTTTCTTTAACATACTGAAATTTACCCGCAAAAACTGAGTAAGGATATAATATTCATACTGCAATTAATACCCGCCTGTGGTATTAATTACACTACTGATGGACTATATTCAGGAGATTCTTATCCGCTGGTCTGTAATGGATGATCAGTCCA
This sequence comes from Kitagawia praeruptora, assembly GCA_037693485.1. Lineage (NCBI taxonomy): Eukaryota > Viridiplantae > Streptophyta > Magnoliopsida > Apiales > Apiaceae > Kitagawia > Kitagawia praeruptora. Next base: position 133,851,480 of record CM075351.1, on the reverse strand, counting down.
TACATCTTGCAATTTACTACCGGTAGAAGGATGATCCGCCTATCACACCCTAAGCCGCATCCGGGCTTTTATACACCTTTGTTGGGCTGGCCGCCGTACCAGTCTCTTACATTATCTCTAGTCCAGAACCTGGGGTACCAGAGTACCCCTGACCACCTTCAATACTCCTCATCTTAGATGTCACGTATAATTCCACGTGCACCTCAATATACTCCTTATCTTAGATGACACGTATAATTCCACGTGCACCTCAATTCATGGTAATTATTATCGTTCGGAAACAATCGAACGATTAATACTTCCAATAAATCACTCTCCTCTCGAAATATAAGAGGAAAAATATGAATGACTGCTTTGATCATGGATTCGAATAAAATGATCCAGATCAAATCTCTCATCACCTCCAATAATTAACAATATAGTTTCTCTAAACATTTATCTCCCTTCGAGTACGAACAATGTACCTCGATACTTGTCCCAATCATATGGACCAATAACTCTTAGACATATTACTATACTTATATACTATCCGGATAACATTCACAACAATAATATATATACATGCATTCAATTGCATCAATATCCGGTATTTGAGTAACGAGATGAAATACTTGCAACTTGTAAAGAAAACATTTGAACTGACATATACCATATGTTGAAACATATACACTCTGAACAATAGAGTAGGGTTTAGTATACTTGCCTGGTGCTCCGGAGGTAGTAGGGGCTCGTGGCGAAGTCCGATAATCTAAACAAGTCAAGAAAATATGCGATTAATCCCCTATACGATTCACTTATAACTCGACTCTTAGATACTTAAGCCAATCACAAACAAGGCACTAAGGGGTCCCCCTAGACTCGTACTATGTCCATGCTAATCGTCAAACACTTAAGTCATAAGTTTAGTCCGAAATCGATCCTCCCATTCATGTTGTACTTAACCATTTATAACCTCTTTCTTTACATTAATACGTTGCCTTGATAATCCTTAACAAGTTTCGTGTTTTAGTCGACTCGAAATTCCTCTTTTAACTAAGCCAAAACGCATGGTCAAAGTAGCACATCTAGAGTTGACTTTCCTTAGAATCACTATTCCTTGACTCGCACTCCAACACTTTTAATAAATCATTGGAAACGTATTTAAATACGAAACCACTTCTAAAATCATCTTTCGTATTTGTAGTATTTATTATAAAAATATTGATTCGAAAACACGGGTCTAGATAGGTGAAATGTATTTTCAAAGTTGGGTCAACTGCGGATCCTTACTATTTGCACCACTTTTACTAAAACCTTCATAACTCGATAACCGTTAACTCAAATGACACACCGTTTTCGCGTGCACGATCTAGAGAATGTCTAGAAGGTAACCAACTCAAGACATGGTTCTAGTCAGAAGACCTATTTTTCGGAATTTTACAAAACAGGGCAGGAGGTTTACAATGAATAGTATCTTCCCCTAAAAGGCTTTTCCACTTGCGCAATCTCGGCTTACGCATTTTTATAAAATCGGAAAATATTCTTTTTAACTCAAAACCTTCGCACAAACCTTATTAACTGACCTTACTATTTATTCTCAAAATTTCATATTATAAGTCTACTTTTAAGGGTCTCAATTATAACCGCAAAGTTAGTACATTTCTGCGACATCATTCTTCGAACAACTTTCACTAAAATGGTCATATCTCCTAAACCGTAAACTCTTTTGGTACGATTCTTCCGGCCACATAAACTAGACAACAATATCTACACAATATGGTCAGTGGTTACAATTTAAACATTATTAAGGTCTCGGATGGCTACTGTCAACATGGTACGAAAAATTTGGGCATTACGACGGCTCTAAATCGAGCATTTCCATTTTTATAACTCCTCAATCAAGCCATACAAGGCAACCCAAACTCTAATATTACACACCAACACTCATACTAGGCCTCTAAGGGCAGTGGTAAGGTCCAATGACCACCACTCAACATATACACCTCAAAACAATGCTAAACAATCATATAAATTCTTAACATGAACTAATCTTTACACTAACATCAAAACTCCACCAAAACTCATAAAAACTCAAAGGTTGGATGAGGGTTTTACCTTCTTGGATGCTATAACAACACTATCAAAGCTTGATACACCTTAGAATAGCCTTGGGTAGCCTTAACAAAGCCTAAGAAGTCATGAACCAAACATGAAAACAACTTAAAACACAATTCACCACTATTCATCATCATCTTTGTAAAATCTATATAAAATCGAAATATTAGAGATTGGTTCTGAAATTTTTACCACACCTTCTACTCTTCAAGGGATTTCTTTTGAGCTATAGATCACAAGATTCGGTGCTCGGTTGCTAGGGTTTTGAGCCTCTTCTTTCTGCTGATCAGAATCTGGACAGGTTTGGTTCTTCAACTTGGGGAAGGGATTTAAGTAGGCTACACTCCTTTGTTAGCCACGAAATTTTGAACGAATGTTCTAAATATATTGAGGAAGATATGGTTCAAATTTGGTGATTTATGAATGGATAGAAGTGGAGATATGAATTTTTCTTTCATGGTTGCTCATGCTGGACAGTTTGGAGAGAAATGGAATAAGCTTGCTTTTTCTCTCTTTTTCTCTTGCTTTCACTACTTGGTGTGTGATATTTTTGATATGTTTTGATGTTCATAGCTGCTATATCACTCTGTTAAAACACTTGTTAAGTTTGTGTGGTGTGTAAGAAAATGGTGATGTGTAAGCCTTGTTGTTTCTCTCTTGTCCACACACCTCATCCTTCCTTTTTCTTTTCTTTTCTTGATTTCTTTTCCACCAAATTCACTTGATATAAAACCCTAGATGACCATGCATGGTTCTCACTCTTGTTACGTGTTCAATCCATAATCCATAATTCGTTCGTTTAATCGCTTAATCTCGTTGTAAAGTTCTAGCGATTCCTAGAACGTTCGTTATACTAACTCAGGGGTTTTCGTTCTAAAATCTTAAATCACCTTTAATAAAATAATAATATATAAAATCCTTGAATCCTCAAATTAAATAAATCACTTATCTTGGTCGCATTGAAATGCTCTTCACTGCCCGGTCAAATATTCCATAAAAATAAAGTTTGGAATTTCTGAATTCCGATCGCGTTTACATACACTTATTTATATCATAGATCACTAATATAACCTCGAAATATACATTTCCTATCTCGTACATAGGGTGACATGAAAAATTTTCTTAGTCCTCAAAATCACTATTCATCCATAATTTCACTATTCATCCATGCAAAGCACTATTCATCCTAAAAATGGAATCTTTTTCTAGTATAGAAATTAGGGTTATTACAGTCTCCCCTCCTTAAAAGGATTCCGTCCTCGGAATCAACATAGGCAACAATTGAGGTTGCTTATCTCGTACTCTACCTTCCAATATCTTCTCATCGCTTTTACCAGTTTTATGCTCTCATATCTTGATTATAAACCCTTATGCTATATAATCTATTCTATTTACGATACTCCTCTCCCGTTCTTTATCATACCTTATGTTTATATCGGCTCATCATTTATATACGCATTTACAATAGTAAGTAAACGTGTACTTGCCATCTCGTTCATCTCCTTCATGCCATCAGCCAATGTCATGTTAAAAATCCTAGCGGTCGATTGGTTGCCATAACTCCACAGCTTTGTTGTTATGCGATGGTCCCATTGCTGACGCTTTACAGTCTCTATAGATGTGACCTTCCTTTCCATATTTGCAGCAACTACTCCTTTCCTAGAACAATTCATCTGTTGATGCCCCTCTTGACCACGCTTGTAACACCTATCTTCCGTTTTGCACATACTCTCGTATGCTTCTTCTCACATGCCTATTTTAATCCCTCTTTCCTACTTAGAGTAATAGCCACCACATTGGCCTTCCCCGACTAGTAATTATTGCACCTCGAAATCCTTCATTAATTATACTCACTTCCTTCGTTTATCCTTATCCTAACTCTATCCTCAAAATACACCTTACCCTCAATAGTAAATCTCACTTATGCCTTAAAATTCCTCATATTCTTTTCTCTTACTAATCATCAAATATACCTCTTTCTTCTCATCTTTATCCTCCTGAATCAATTCACTCTCAGCTTTTACCGTGGCTGCTTCTTATACCCATATCTCATAGTTCCTTATCTAAAACACTGCATCATTGTATTCAATCCCTGTTGAAATATTCTAGCTCCTTCCTCCTCCAAATCCATACATAATATCGTCATACTCTTCTTGTTTTGTCTCCATCTATAAAATCCACTCAATTTATCTCTTCTACACTTCTCCAATAGTCACAGCCTCACTCGATTCAACCTATCCCAATATCGTTTAGTCTAATAAAATTGCATACCCATGAAATATTTATTTATGAAAATAAAATAGTACATATCTGTACATATACACATATATACACATATATATCTGCAGTTATAGATATATGTATATTTATGTATATATACCTCTATATACTCATTTATTAAAAAAATTTAAACCCGATAAATAAATCATGGATACATATTTCTCTCTTCCTAATTGATTCTACTACTGCTAATGGCCATCATGCCTCCACCCTACTACTCCTTGAAATCCTACTAGATATATGCCTATTGGTTCCTTGGCTTCTAAACTCTCTCATATATAGTCATAACTCCTCCTACACTCGTTCTAAGATTTATAACCTACTCTCTGATACCATTTCTGTAACTCCCCCTAATCCCTTATCAGGAATCTGGGTCGTCACAACCTTAACCATACACATACATACCTTTGTGGAATATTATTCACCTGCTCAAAACGTTATCTACAGCAATATACAAAATAACTCCATACTTTACTCCACAGGTTATAGTCTTAGAACATAACATAAATCCTCAAAGGTTATTACAGAACAGAGTATCCTCCAGAATCTTATTACAACTTATACTTAGAGTTATTACAATACTCAAACCTTCATTTTAAAGCAACGACATACAACCTTACGACTCTAAACAGTGAGTCTACTAAACACATAACAAAAGTCCGTCCAACTTATTCCCGGCCTTCCAGCATTTTATCTAACACTTTGGATCATCTCTAGGACCTTTCCCTTTAGCAAAATAAGATGCCGAAGCCTCACCTCTTTTGTTTCGTGCTGTATCATTAGTATACAATAGCAAGAATGAGCCAAAAATTGCCCAGCAAGTTATATACACAAGAATCATATATATATATATATATATATATATATATATATATACACCAACAAAACTTCTTCAAGAAATGAACCCCAATATTTTCTTTAACATACTGAAATTTACCCGCAAAAACTGAGTAAGGATATAATATTCATACTGCAATTAATACCCGCCTGTGGTATTAATTACACTACTGATGGACTATATTCAGGAGATTCTTATCCGCTGGTCTGTAATGGATGATCAGTCCATACATCTTGCAATTTACTACCGGTAGAAGGATGATCCGCCTATCACACCCTAAGCCGCATCCGGGCTTTTATACACCTTTGTTGGGCTGGCCGCCGTACCAGTCTCTTACATTATCTCTAGTCCAGAACCTGGGGTACCAGAGTACCCCTGACCACCTTCAATACTCCTCATCTTAGATGTCACGTATAATTCCACGTGCACCTCAATATACTCCTTATCTTAGATGACACGTATAATTCCACGTGCACCTCAATTCATGGTAATTATTATCGTTCGGAAACAATCGAACGATTAATACTTCCAATAAATCACTCTCCTCTCGAAATATAAGAGGAAAAATATGAATGACTGCTTTGATCATGGATTCGAATAAAATGATCCAGATCAAATCTCTCATCACCTCCAATAATTAACAATATAGTTTCTCTAAACATTTATCTCCCTTCGAGTACGAACAATGTACCTCGATACTTGTCCCAATCATATGGACCAATAACTCTTAGACATATTACTATACTTATATACTATCCGGATAACATTCACAACAATAATATATATACATGCATTCAATTGCATCAATATCCGGTATTTGAGTAACGAGATGAAATACTTGCAACTTGTAAAGAAAACATTTGAACTGACATATACCATATGTTGAAACATATACACTCTGAACAATAGAGTAGGGTTTAGTATACTTGCCTGGTGCTCAGGAGGTAGTAGGGGCTCGTGGCGAAGTCCGATAATCTAAACAAGTCAAGAAAATACGCGATTAATCCCCTATACGATTCACTTATAACTCGACTCTTAGATACTTAAGCCAATCACAAACAAGTCACTAAGGGGTCCCCCTAGACTCGTACTATGTCCATGCTAATCGTCAAACACTTAAGTCATAAGTTTAGTCCGAAATCGATCCTCCCATTCATGTTGTACTTAACCATTTATAACCTCTTTCTTTACATTAATACGTTGCCTTGATAATCCTTAACAAGTTTCGTGTTTTAGTCGACTCGAAATTCCTCTTTTAACTAAGCCAAAACGCATGGTCAAAGTAGCACATCTAGAGTTGACTTTCCTTAGAATCACTATTCCTTGACTCGCACTCCAACACTTTTAATAAATCATTGGAAACGTATTTAAATACGAAACCACTTCTAAAATCATCTTTCGTATTTGTAGTATTTATTATAAAAATATTGATTCGAAAACACGGGTCTAGATAGGTGAAATGTATTTTCAAAGTTGGGTCAACTGCGGATCCTTACTATTTGCACCACTTTTACTAAAACCTTCATAACTCGATAACCGTTAACTCAAATGACACACCGTTTTCGCGTGCACGATCTAGAGAATGTCTAGAAGGTAACCAACTCAAGACATGGTTCTAGTCAGAAGACCTATTTTTCGGAATTTTACAAAACAGGGCAGGAGGTTTACAATGAATAGTATCTTCCCCTAAAAGGCTTTTCCACTTGCGCAATCTCGGCTTACGCATTTTTATAAAATCGGAAAATATTCTTTTTAACTCAAAACCTTCGCACAAACCTTGCTAACTGACCTTACTATTTATTCTCAAAATTTCATATTATAAGTCTACTTTTAAGGGTCTCAATTATAACCGCAAAGTTAGTACATTTCTGCGACATCATTCTTCGAACAACTTTCACTAAAATGGTCATATCTCCTAAACCGTAAACTCTTTTGGTACGATTCTTCCGGCCACATAAACTAGACAACAATATCTACACAATATGGTCAGTGGTTACAATTTAAACATTATTAAGGTCTCGGATGGCTACTGTCAACATGGTACGAAAAATTTGGGCATTACGACGGCTCTAAATCGAGCATTTCCATTTTTATAACTCCTCAATCAAGCCATACAAGGCAACCCAAACTCTAATATTACACACCAACACTCATACTAGGCCTCTAAGGGCAGTGGTAAGGTCCAATGACCACCACTCAACATATACACCTCAAAACAAAGCTAAACAATCATATAAATTCTTAACATGAACTAATCTTTACACTAACATCAAAACTCCACCAAAACTCATAAAAACTCAAAGGTTGGATGAGGGTTTTACCTTCTTGGATGCTATAACAACACTATCAAAGCTTGATACACCTTAGAATAGCCTTGGGTAGCCTTAACAAAGCCTAAGAAGTCATGAACCAAACATGAAAACAACTTAAAACACAATTCACCACTATTCATCATCATCTTTGTAAAATCTATATAAAATCGAAATATTAGAGATTGGTTCTGAAATTTTTACCACACCTTCTACTCTTCAAGGGATTTCTTTTGAGCTATAGATCACAAGATTCGGTGCTCGGTTGCTAGGGTTTTGAGCCTCTTCTTTCTGCTGATCAGAATCTGGACAGGTTTGGTTCTTCAACTTGGGGAAGGGATTTAAGTAGGCTACACTCCTTTGTTAGCCACGAAATTTTGAACGAATGTTCTACATATATTGAGGAAGATATGGTTCAAATTTGGTGATTTATGAATGGATAGAAGTGGAGATATGAATTTTTCTTTCATGGTTGCTCATGCTGGACAGTTTGGAGAGAAATGGAATAAGCTTGCTTTTTCTCTCTTTTTCTCTTGCTTTCACTACTTGGTGTGTGATATTTTTGATATGTTTTGATGTGCATAGCTGCTATATCACTCTGTTAAAACACTTGTTAAGTTTGTGTGGTGTGTAAGAAAATGGTGATGTGTAAGCCTTGTTGTTTCTCTCTTGTCCACACACCTCATCCTTCCTTTTTCTTTTCTTTTCTTGATTTCTTTTCCACCAAATTCACTTGATATAAAACCCTAGATGACCATGCATGGTTCTCACTCTTGTTACGTGTTCAATCCATAATCCATAATTCGTTCGTTTAATCGCTTAATCTCGTTGTAAAGTTCTAGCGATTCCTAGAACGTTCGTTATACTAACTCAGGGGTTTTCGTTCTAAAATCTTAAATCACCTTTAATAAAATAATAATATATAAAATCCTTGAATCCTCAAATTAAATAAATCACTTATCTTGGTCGCATTGAAATGCTCTTCACTGCCCGGTCAAATATTCCATAAAAATAAAGTTTGGAATTTCTGAATTCCGATCGCGTTTACATACACTTATTTATATCATAGATCACTAATATAACCTCGAAATATACATTTCCTATCTCGTACATAGGATGACATGAAAAATTTTCTTAGTCCTCAAAATCACTATTCATCCATAATTTCACTATTCATCCATGCAAAGCACTATTCATCCTAAAAATGGAATCTTTTTCTAGTATAGAAATTAGGGTTATTACAGTCTCCCCTCCTTAAAAGGATTCCGTCCTCGGAATCAACATAGGCAACAATTGAGGTTGCTTATCTCGTACTCTACCTTCCAATATCTTCTCATCGCTTTTACCAGTTTTATGCTCTCATATCTTGATTATAAACCCTTATGCTATATAATCTATTCTATTTACGATACTCCTCTCCCGTTCTTTATCATACCTTATGTTTATATCGGCTCATCATTTATATACGCATTTACAATAGTAAGTAAACGTGTACTTGCCATCTCGTTCATCTCCTTCATGCCATCAGCCAATGTCATGTTAAAAATCCTAGCGGTCGATTGGTTGCCATAACTCCACAGCTTTGTTGTTATGCGATGGTCCCATTGCTGACGCTTTACAGTCTCTATAGATGTGACCTTCCTTTCCATATTTGCAGCAACTACTCCTTTCCTAGAACAATTCATCTGTTGATGCCCCTCTTGACCACGCTTGTAACACCTATCTTCCGTTTTGCACATACTCTCGTATGCTTCTTCTCACATGCCTATTTTAATCCCTCTTTCCTACTTAGAGTAATAGCCACCACATTGGCCTTCCCCGACTAGTAATTATTGCACCTCGAAATCCTTCATTAATTATACTCACTTCCTTCGTTTATCCTTATCCTAACTCTATCCTCAAAATACACCTTACCCTCAATAGTAAATCTCACTTATGCCTTAAAATTCCTCATATTCTTTTCTCTTACTAATCATCAAATATACCTCTTTCTTCTCATCTTTATCCTCCTGAATCAATTCACTCTCAGCTTTTACCGTGGCTGCTTCTTATACCCATATCTCATAGTTCCTTATCTAAAACACTGCATCATTGTATTCAATCCCTGTTGAAATATTCTAGCTCCTTCCTCCTCCAAATCCATACATAATATCGTCATACTCTTCTTGTTTTGTCTCCATCTATAAAATCCACTCAATTTATCTCTTCTACACTTCTCCAATAGTCACAGCCTCACTCGATTCAACCTATCCCAATATCGTTTAGTCTAATAAAATTGCATACCCATGAAATATTTATTTATGAAAATAAAATAGTACATATCTGTACATATACACATATATACACATATATATCTGCAGTTATAGATATATGTATATTTATGTATATATACCTCTATATACTCATTTATTAAAAAAATTTAAACCCGATAAATAAATCATGGATACACATTTCTCTCTTCCTAATTGATTCTACTACTGCTAATGGCCATCATGCCTCCACCCTACTACTCCTTGAAATCCTACTAGATATATGCCTATTGGTTCCTTGGCTTCTAAACTCTCTCATATATAGTCATAACTCCTCCTACACTCGTTCTAAGATTTATAACCTACTCTCTGATACCATTTCTGTAACGCCCCCTAATCCCTTATCAGGAATCTGGGTCGTCACAACCTTAACCATACACATACATACCTTTGTGGAATATTATTCACCTGCTCAAAACGTTATCTACAGCAATATACAAAATAACTCCATACTTTACTCCACAGGTTATAGTCTTAGAACATAACATAAATCCTCAAAGGTTATTACAGAACAGAGTATCCTCCAGAATCTTATTACAACTTATACTTAGAGTTATTACAATACTCAAACCTTCATTTTAAAGCAACGACATACAACCTTACGACTCTAAACAGTGAGTCTACTAAACACATAACAAAAGTCCGTCCAACTTATTCCCGGCCTTCCAGCATTTTATCTAACACTTTGGATCATCTCTAGGACCTTTCCCTTTAGCAAAATAAGATGCCGAAGCCTCACCTCTTTTGTTTCGTGCTGTATCATTAGTATACAATAGCAAGAATGAGCCAAAAATTGCCCAGCAAGTTATATACACAAGAATCATATATATATATATATATATATATATATATATACACCAACAAAACTTCTTCAAGAAATGAACCCCAATATTTTCTTTAACATACTGAAATTTACCCGCAAAAACTGAGTAAGGATATAATATTCATACTGCAATTAATACCCGCCTGTGGTATTAATTACACTACTGATGGACTATATTCAGGAGATTCTTATCCGCTGGTCTGTAATGGATGATCAGTCCATACATCTTGCAATTTACTACCGGTAGAAGGATGATCCGCCTATCACACCCTAAGCCGCATCCGGGCTTTTATACACCTTTGTTGGGCTGGCCGCCGTACCAGTCTCTTACATTATCTCTAGTCCAGAACCTGGGGTACCAGAGTACCCCTGACCACCTTCAATACTCCTCATCTTAGATGTCACGTATAATTCCACGTGCACCTCAATATACTCCTTATCTTAGATGACACGTATAATTCCACGTGCACCTCAATTCATGGTAATTATTATCGTTCGGAAACAATCGAACGATTAATACTTCCAATAAATCACTCTCCTCTCGAAATATAAGAGGAAAAATATGAATGACTGCTTTGATCATGGATTCGAATAAAATGATCCAGATCAAATCTCTCATCACCTCCAATAATTAACAATATAGTTTCTCTAAACATTTATCTCCCTTCGAGTACGAACAATGTACCTCGATACTTGTCCCAATCATATGGACCAATAACTCTTAGACATATTACTATACTTATATACTATCCGGATAACATTCACAACAATAATATATATACATGCATTCAATTGCATCAATATCCGGTATTTGAGTAACGAGATGAAATACTTGCAACTTGTAAAGAAAACATTTGAACTGACATATACCATATGTTGAAACATATACACTCTGAACAATAGAGTAGGGTTTAGTATACTTGCCTGGTGCTCCGGAGGTAGTAGGGGCTCGTGGCGAAGTCCGATAATCTAAACAAGTCAAGAAAATACGCGATTAATCCCCTATACGATTCACTTATAACTCGACTCTTAGATACTTAAGCCAATCACAAACAAGGCACTAAGGGGTCCCCCTAGACTCGTACTATGTCCATGCTAATCGTCAAACACTTAAGTCATAAGTTTAGTCCGAAATCGATCCTCCCATTCATGTTGTACTTAACCATTTATAACCTCTTTCTTTACATTAATACGTTGCCTTGATAATCCTTAACAAGTTTCGTGTTTTAGTCGACTCGAAATTCCTCTTTTAACTAAGCCAAAACGCATGGTCAAAGTAGCACATCTAGAGTTGACTTTCCTTAGAATCACTATTCCTTGACTCGCACTCCAACACTTTTAATAAATCATTGGAAACGTATTTAAATACGAAACCACTTCTAAAATCATCTTTCGTATTTGTAGTATTTATTATAAAAATATTGATTCGAAAACACGGGTCTAGATAGGTGAAATGTATTTTCAAAGTTGGGTCAACTGCGGATCCTTACTATTTGCACCACTTTTACTAAAACCTTCATAACTCGATAACCGTTAACTCAAATGACACACCGTTTTCGCGTGCACGATCTAGAGAATGTCTAGAAGGTAACCAACTCAAGACATGGTTCTTGTCAGAAGACCTATTTTTCGGAATTTTACAAAACAGGGCAGGAGGTTTACAATGAATAGTATCTTCCCCTAAAAGGCTTTTCCACTTGCGCAATCTCGGCTTACGCATTTTTATAAAATCGGAAAATATTCTTTTTAACTCAAAACCTTCGCACAAACCTTGCTAACTGACCTTACTATTTATTCTCAAAATTTCATATTATAAGTCTACTTTTAAGGGTCTCAATTATAACCGCAAAGTTAGTACATTTCTGCGACATCATTCTTCGAACAACTTTCACTAAAATGGTCATATCTCCTAAACCGTAAACTCTTTTGGTACGATTCTTCCGGCCACATAAACTAGACAACAATATCTACACAATATGGTCAGTGGTTACAATTTAAACATTATTAAGGTCTCGGATGGCTACTGTCAACATGGTACGAAAAATTTGGGCATTACGACGGCTCTAAATCGAGCATTTCCATTTTTATAACTCCTCAATCAAGCCATACAAGGCAACCCAAACTCTAATATTACAAACCAACACTCATACTAGGCCTCTAAGGGCAGTGGTAAGGTCCAATGACCACCACTCAACATATACACCTCAAAACAAAGCTAAACAATCATATAAATTCTTAACATGAACTAATCTTTACACTAACATCAAAACTCCACCAAAACTCATAAAAACTCAAAGGTTGGATGAGGGTTTTACCTTCTTGGATGCTATAACAACACTATCAAACCTTGATACACCTTAGAATAGCCTTGGGTAGCCTTAACAAAGCCTAAGAAGTCATGAACCAAACATGAAAACAACTTAAAACACAATTCACCACTATTCATCATCATCTTTGTAAAATCTATATAAAATCGAAATATTAGAGATTGGTTCTGAAATTTTTACCACACCTTCTACTCTTCAAGGGATTTCTTTTGAGCTATAGATCACAAGATTCGGTGCTCGGTTGCTAGGGTTTTGAGCCTCTTCTTTCTGCTGATCAGAATCTGGACAGGTTTGGTTCTTCAACTTGGGGAAGGGATTTAAGTAGGCTACACTCCTTTGTTAGCCACGAAATTTTGAACGAATGTTCTACATATATTGAGGAAGATATGGTTCAAATTTGGTGATTTATGAATGGATAGAAGTGGAGATATGAATTTTTCTTTCATGGTTGCTCATGCTGGACAGTTTGGAGAGAAATGGAATAAGCTTGCTTTTTCTCTCTTTTTCTCTTGCTTTCACTACTTGGTGTGTGATATTTTTGATATGTTTTGATGTGCATAGCTGCTATATCACTCTGTTAAAACACTTGTTAAGTTTGTGTGGTGTGTAAGAAAATGGTGATGTGTAAGCCTTGTTGTTTCTCTCTTGTCCACACACCTCATCCTTCCTTTTTCTTTTCTTTTCTTGATTTCTTTTCCACCAAATTCACTTGATATAAAACCCTAGATGACCATGCATGGTTCTCACTCTTGTTACGTGTTCAATCCATAATCCATAATTCGTTCGTTTAATCGCTTAATCTCGTTGTAAAGTTCTAGCGATTCCTAGAACGTTCGTTATACTAACTCAGGGGTTTTCGTTCTAAAATCTTAAATCACCTTTAATAAAATAATAATATATAAAATCCTTGAATCCTCAAATTAAATAAATCACTTATCTTGGTCGCATTGAAATGCTCTTCACTGCCCGGTCAAATATTCCATAAAAATAAAGTTTGGAATTTCTGAATTCCGATTGCGTTTACATACACTTATTTATATCATAGATCACTAATATAACCTCGAAATATACATTTCCTATCTCGTACATAGGGTGACATGAAAAATTTTCTTAGTCCTCAAAATCACTATTCATCCATAATTTCACTATTCATCCATGCAAAGCACTATTCATCCTAAAAATGGAATCTTTTTCTAGTATAGAAATTAGGGTTATTACAAAGGATGTACAAAAAAAAGAGGAAAATAATTGGAAAGAGGATAGAAAATATTATTTTATTGATTAAAGTGAAATAAGGGAGCCCTTAATGATAAGGGATGACATGATGTTCTTAACTTTTTAAGGAAAAATTAAGAGTCTATTGGAGCACTATTTTAGACCTTATCCCTTATAATTTGAGTTAGGAGATTGATATGGGCTAAAAATAAGCCCTAAAAATATCATTAATGTTGCATTAATTAGACCTAGTTTGGTCCAAATGTGGGGCCCACTAGATGGCCCAAAAAGCCTAGTTAAATATTAATTTCGTAATTAATATTCATGGCTAATTAACAGCTGGGAAATATAGGTCAAATAGGGATATTATCTCTCCAAAGAGTAGCCTCCAAGGCACAAAGTCATACAAGGAAACGGACTCCTAAAAGGAAGGAGTCTAGATCCTTCCTCAAGGTTGACTTGTCCACCAAGTCACCTAACCCTACCGTAATTCTGAGGCTTCTCAGCCTATATAAAGGGTCAGACCCCTCAATCTAGATCTACATTTTCTTGGCTTGATTCTCTTCATACAGAGATACGTAGGCATTCTGTGAGGACCGTTTAAGTCTCGAACGCAGAAGCAGCCATTAAAGCACAAAGCTCACGCACCCTAGCATTAAATACAACAAACCCTAGCCGCAATCTAATAACCTAATTTTTATTCCACAACATTTGGCGCCGTCTGTGGGAATCGAACATCAACCATGGTTAACACACGAAGGACACCAGCAATTACAGAGCCAATCGCAACCGAGGCTCTACCTCTTAGCTCTGCTCCGCCCCTCACTGAACAGGTACCTCCAACATCCGGGACTATTGTTCCGTATCAAGTTTCTCAACCCCTAGGGACGACTTCCCATGTTGAGAGTACGCTACCTCCGATCGTCCACACAAATCCAGGGACTAACCCCCTCCAGGTGGGGATTTCTTCCTTGATTGTAGATCCCAACAACCCTCCACGAGGGGTTCAGATCCACACTACGGATCTCCCCAAAAGCACCAATCCGATGTACGGGCTACCTAATTACCCTCCTACCCAAGGAGCTGGACCAAGTGGTCATGCCCTGTATATTCGAGATCGAGATTATAACGATTTTTCTGGTCCTTATACGGATGAGTCATCTTTTGACGATGATTACGAACGTGATGAAGCTCCAAGGAGGCGACGTGCAAGTAAAGAGCCTCTAGGAAGAACTCAAACTACTCACGATGGACTCCCTTCAACAACTACTGAGAGGATTAAGGCTTATGAAGCCGAGATCTTAAGATTAAAGGAAGACATGGCCAGAGAACAAGCCAGATCTAATCAGACTCGACCTCCTCCGACTGCAGGAGGGATTCCCTTTATAGATCTGGAGAGGCCTTCAAGAAGGCAAAGAAGGGCTACCGCCCCAACTGGAAGAACAACGAGGGTGGAAACCCCCAAGAGCAACCCCAAGGATCTGATGCCACTTGGGGATCCTGATGATCCCACACCCCCGTTTACTGAGGAGGTGATGAATGCTCGTATCTCAAAGAAGTTTAAGATGCCAACAATTAAAGCTTATGATGGAATGGGTGATCCTGCAAACCACGTTAGAACATTCTCAAATGCACTGTTGTTGCAGCCTGCGAGTGACGCTTTGAAGTGTAGGGCATTCCCTCAAACTTTATCAGGCATGGCTCAAAGATGGTATAGTAGGCTTCCTGCAAACTCGATTGGTTCCTTTAAGGAGTTGAGTGCTACTTTCATTAGTCAGTTTATCAGCGGAAGAACGCATGAGAAAAGTTCTGCATCTCTTATGTATGTGGTACAAGGGAAGAACGAAAGTCTGAGAGACTATCTTAAGAGGTTCACCAAGGAGACTCTGAACTTTACTGATCTAGACAATAAGGTTGCAATGGTAGCCTTAGAACATGGTACCACCGACCT
Organism: Kitagawia praeruptora; assembly: GCA_037693485.1. Taxonomy (NCBI): domain Eukaryota; kingdom Viridiplantae; phylum Streptophyta; class Magnoliopsida; order Apiales; family Apiaceae; genus Kitagawia; species Kitagawia praeruptora. The sequence continues at coordinate 133,835,334 of CM075351.1, read as the reverse complement.
ATACTGTTAGGTCCAAATGTGTTGTAGAGGGGGGGTGAATACAACTTTTCGATTATGAGTAGCAATAAATACGATGCAATAAATGAACACACAGATTCAAGGAATATATTTCTTTTATATATAACTTGAAAAGGTTGCTACAACATTCATTACAAAGTATAACAGAAGTTGAGAGAGAAGTGAATGATTCTAAGCTCTGTGAATACTCTCTCTCTTTTTCTTGTGTTTTTCTCAATATGCTCACTAACTAAAACATTACACAAGTGCTTCTATTTATACTACATGTAATCTATGACCTGTAGTCTTCAAAGACTAAGATGTACGTGGCCCAATGATGTCCACATAAATCTTGTCTTATCTTGAAAGCTTGGAAATCTGCCAATCAGAAGATGCCATGTGTCATGTTGAAGCTGCACTCTAAGTAGAACTTCTACTTGAGAATTTCTACTTAGCCATCTCGAAATTCTAAGTAGAACTTCTACTTGGGAATTTCGACTTAGCCATCTAGAACATTTCTTACTTAGAAAATATTCTGGTCTTCAACTTGAAACTTCAATGCACATCTTGAGCTTGTGATATCTTCATATCTTCTTTGTTCTTCTACAAGCTCTTGAACATGGATCTTTATTACTGACATAAACTTGCTATCAATGTCCTGACACTTGATGCACTGGTCTGGTTCATAAGTGACTAGTCTTGATAGTGTTTCTGCTTCTTGAATAAATTACCATATTCACTTAGTAACTTGGCTTTCCAATATTTGCTTTCCTTCTTGTTCACTTGAAATCAATTGGTCTTGTTGATACTGATAGTTATGATCTTGAATCTCGAATACTCAAATCACTGAGGCCTGAACAACTTTGACTTGAACTTCTCTCAATGATTTCTTCTTGGCTTGATCATAGTTAACATGTTCAATTGTATCAATTACCTTGTCTTCATTTAGTGTTGATTTCTTGTGACTTCTTGTTCTTGATTGTCTTCTGGTTAAGTATCTTTTCGTTTAATTGAGTTACATTACTTATAGTGTTACAAGTTAATACACTCTGCCTTTCAATCTCCCCCAATTTGATTGTCTAACAATGACATTCAAATTAATGAAGGATAACTCAACTAAACAAGAGACGAGAAAAGATAATTAACATTACAGTCTTGAAAGATATACAATTTACAAGTACATGAAAACAATACAAAGAACTTAAACTAGAAACAGAATTCGAACCTCGAATTAAAGATCATTTGAATGATTCCTATCACCTGGATTATTTAATATCTTTTAGTCAAACTTATATCACCTTATTGGATTCATTCTAAGATGAATTTTCCTCAAGTGAGTTAAAGCAACCGAAAGACATGAAGGTTTTCCAACTTCAAGTTCACACCACTCTGACCTTTAACCCTAATTCCGTTTCCTCTTTCTAGCTTCAGCAGCTTGCTCTTTTTCTTCTTTCTGCCTTCTTCGCTTCTCCTCCTGCTGCTTTTGTTTCTTATATACTGGATTATGAAGTTGCGTCCACCTAGCATTCAGCAAACTTACTGCTTCCATCTCTAGAGGGTTCCTGGGTTCTGGGTAAGGATGTTTGAAAAGCCTTCTGAGTTTGTCCACCTCCTGAGTAGTTCTGATCTCTGGAATTTCCTCAAATTTCTTCATGATAAGCCGAGGTTTCCTATGAGTTTTATCAGATTTAAACTGACAGTAGATCATTTTGGGATAGCCTATGACACGGTTAGTATTGTGGACACTAGCCGCATCTCGCTCCAATCGCTTCATTTCCACTACTACATCAGATAGGTAACTCACGAGTCTCTGCTTTTCTGTCACATACTTAACTTCCACATCTTCCCATTTGAACACGTATAACACTTTCTCTAGAAATGCAGCATCTTGAGTCTGCTTCAGCCAGTCTCTACTCATATGCAAAAGTGTTTGCTTCTGGTCTGCATCTATGAATACTAAGGCGTCAGCTGCATTATCAGCAAAAGAATGTATCCAGTATACGCTGTCTCTTCCTGGAACACCAACTGCCTCCCTTATCTCTCCTTGTTCCAGTTCTCCAGTAGGAAGATTCAGAGCTTCATCAACATTCTTCATTGCTTGAAGAATATTCCAATTCCTCTCTATCAGCTCTGGTTCAATCTTCACATTATCAAGAGGGTTCGGAGCAATGACATCACACTTCCACACCTCATTGCTCTTCTTTAGTATGACACTTTCAATGGTCTTCACTGAATTATCTTTAAGCACAGAAGCGAATCCCTTACCCATCATCTGCCTACAGACGGCCTTAAGAGATTCCACTGAAAGTTCCATTAATTCCTTTTCCTCCAGGCTCACCCTCTTCATTTTACTGTCAACCACCATCCGGACAACATTTGGATATGCTGAGAATTCTGGACCCTTGTCCTCTGCTAGCCGCATTAACTGATCCCTATACAGAATGCTTAGATTCTCAGAATGAGAGTATTGAATTTTTGTTGCTAGCAAGAACAACTCTGATGCAGATCTTCTCGTCATGAATTGATCATCCACATACATGAAAGACATTGGGACTCCTTCTGTGAAAGACAAAATAACCTGCCACTCCTTTTGCGTTGAATTGTATCCAACCCTGACTTTAGAAATTAATCTCTTTAAAGCATTTATGTAGTCAGCCGCCATTGGATTCTGCAAATTTAGTTGGTAGAACAGATCATCTGCTTCCTTGTTATGCTCTCCTTTTGTACATGGACCCATCAAAATCTTTCTTGCGTCATCCCACTTCTTCCCTATCCTTCTATTGTCCAGATCGATTTGAGGATCAGCTAGCCTTGCAAGCTCATAATCGTACTGCTTTCCTTGTAGCTCCGCTTTCTTTTCCTGAAACGCAGCACGACCTTGCATTTGATTCATTTTAAAGAACTCAGCTTGATCCAAGGCTAACTGTTGAGCTTCAAGGGTTTCCTCATCGACAGTAATTTCTTCAGGCAATCCGAAAGACATTCCAGCACCTCCACCCTGATCCTTCAATGATCTCTTTATAGCATGTTTCAACGGTGCGTCTTCCATATCGGAATCTGAGTCAAGTACCTCCTGTACTTTTTCTTGATGACTCAGATCAACGAATGGCTCATCTGGCTCAATCGCTATTGCCTTACCCTTTTTCCTTCTTAGAGCCTCTTCATCAATGGACGGCTCAACTTCCATTTCTTTTACAAGATCAGCATGTTCTTGAATTTCTTCGATTTGAACTCCCTGCTGTCTCGTCTCCTTTAAATTCTCCCCCTTAGGTGAGTTATCCTGAACTCCACCCTGGTCTCCAGATCCACCAGCTGTATCAAAATCTTCAAACCCGGAACCATAGGCTCCTGCTCCACTAGCACCACCTGTACCAGCATCGGGGGGAGGTTGTTGCGGCGCGAAACATTCCGGGGGCACAAAACTTCTGATTGCGTACATAACTCTGCTTATCTCCACAGCCAGAGTATCCATTGTAAGCTCCATTGCTCCCATCCTGTCATTCAGGGTGTTTCCCAAGACACCAGCAGCATGGCCCATGTCATTTACCTGATTTTTCAAATCAGTAAAAGCTGAAGCTTGAAGTGCCATTCGTGCTGCGTAGTCGTCAAGTGCCCTTTGATTATCTCCAACATTCATCCCTAACTGCCCCATTGACTGCCCAAACTCCTTCATTTGATTTTCCATAAAAGACAAATGAGATTCAAGATTTTCAGAATTAAGGGACGGTGTTTGGTTTAGGTGACCTCGCTCTAATACTCGTTCTGTTGGTATTTGGCGCTCGGTTTCGGGCCTTAAAAATGAAGGTCCCTCTCTCCCTAACCTCTCACACACACTCCCTGTCTCACGCTCGTGTATGTCTTCAATAATTGATCCAAAATATGAAGAAGTACCTGCAGAAACTTGATAAGAAATATAATTTGCAGTTACGGGATCAAATACTGTTTGTTCCTGAGTTGGAATCTCAGGCTGAGAGGCTACAAAGTGTTCTTGTACGACATCAGAACCGATCCTCTTTGTAGCATCAGTACGTACCGGTGAAGGTACGGTTGAAGTTTTTAAAGCTTCATGTCCTCTAGAAGCAACAGTATCTTTAAGAGGTACAAAATCATCATCAAAATCAAAATCCCTATGTGCAGATTGTTCAAGGGGTGAACCACTCTCGTGAGGTGGAGTGGTTGCGTGTGACACTCTAGGGTTTGACTGAGATTTAGAAGTAGCAGCATGGGAAATTTTGGCTTTCTTGCGAATAAGTTGCTGCTCTTCGGGTTCACTCTCCTCATCATTTCCTACATCTATATGTGCTGGCTGTTTGGATTCCGGTGACTTGGATGACAAGGAATTAGAAATATGGCTCTTACCCTGGGATAGATTCTGCGGGCTAGCAGTCTCTTGGGTCATGGAATCAGAAACAGAGGAAGAGGAATGAGTAGAATGTGGAGAGAGATTACCTGATTCATTATCTTGTTCATCACCGCTTTGCTCATCAGGAATCTCTTCAAATGCCTCAGCATGAGCAGACCGATTCGGTGCATGTGATGAAGCTTGTGAGAAGTCCATCAAGGTGGTAACTCCCTCATCATATAGAAGCCACTGTTGTAAGGTATCAGGAATAGACATCGGTTTTCCATGATGTTTATCCTGATTTTCAACTGTTGAAAGTGACTTAGTGCCCATCCCTAGCGGTGCAGATGATGAACCACTGGCAAAGCTCCGTCTAACTGCAAGAGCATCCTTCGGTACTAAACCATTTATCAGCATCTGTAGGAACCGAGGAAACCAGCAGACAACATCTGTGGTGTTGAGGTCTCTGCTTGCAGGAGATCCCATCACAGCCACTATCTCAGAGAGAACTATTCGTCCATAATTGATATCCAGCTCTCTTGCTAGGGCAATTCCGAGGTTTTGCATGGGAATGGAAATTTGATGGTAATCGCTTTCTCGTGCCCGAAAACATCTTGTGATGGCCTCGAAAAAGTAATTCCATTCCACATGAAGAAATTGTTTTTGGATGTTTCCAGTGATCCGGCCAGTCGGAGGATAACACCCTATTTCTTCAAAGAATTTGAGGCGATCTGCAGCTGTAGGTTCTGGATCATAAGCATCTTTAACAGGGAATCCAAGAACCTTGTTAACAATTTGTTCAGTCACCACATATTCCTGACCCGCTAAGGTAAACCTGAAACCAAAGGGGGTTGATTTGCTCCCAAAAGAAACCGCACTAGTCCATAATTGCTGTAAAGCATCATGCACTAGTGTAGGTTTAGCCGTAAAAGCAGTGCTAGCTTTGGAATACAAATTTAGAAATCGTATCCAAGACTTAAAGCGCGGGAGTTGATCACCAATTTCCGTAGAAATATTATAAAAATTGTTTTTGGCAAGTGAAAATTGGTGAGCCATTTTAATTAAAAGTTTTTCTTGAAAAAGATGTGAAATTTCAATTTTAATTTCTGAAAAACAATTAATTTATAATAAACAGTTTTATCCCTTTTAATTTAACAAGAACAGCAATAGTCCCTTTTTCAGAAAAATTAAACTACGGGATTAAAACAATGAATTTTAGAAGAAACCGTTAAATCCCTTTTAATTAATCAAGAACACAAAAGTTCCTTTTTGAGAAATCAAACTACGGGATGCAATTAACAGTTGATGGAAGGCAAATTTCAAGCCAATGATTAACTCTCCACTAACAGTGAAATACTTGTGTGAAAACGTGTATGAACAGATCTGTGTACTTTTGTGTGTATATACGTGTGTATATATCGATGAAGATGAACAGATACACAATCACAGAAAGTAATGATGACACACAAGTGATATCAGTCAAAAAATGGGCATCAATTCGTTGTCCGTAAGAGATTTGTCCCAAAAATCACGAATCAGTGATTGAATGTATGAAATCGCCTGTATATATGGTGCGGCTGTAAAACTCAAATTAGGTAAAAGTGAAAGAAAACATCGAGTTAGATATGTATATATAGACATGAATGTGCAATGACAGAAATGCCCCTGATAAAAAGTGTGAAAAACACTAAGTACATACAGGGAACACTCTATCTCGAACCTCAAGTCGAACTTCGAGATAAAGTTCGAGATATGTGTCAACTCGAACTTTTAGCACTTAGCAAAAATCAGCAAGGAAATCTATCTCGAAATTCGAGATAAAGTTCGAGTTAGCAGTTAACTCGAAAAACTTAAACCACTTGAACCATTAATCTATCAAAGATCATGTAAACAGCACACTACCAACATTACTAGGGAAATCTATCTCGAAATTCAAGTAGAAATTCGAGATAGACTTCGAGTTAGGAGTTAACTCGAAATAAATCCCCTTGAACACAACTGAGAGCTCTATCTCGAACATCAAGTCGAAATTCGAGTTGAGTTTCGAGATAGAGCTAACTCGAAATTATTCAATAACTCGAAATTTTCTCAGTTCTTTTCAAAAATATCTCCAAAAATGGAAACTTATCTCATCCTTCGAGATAAAGTTTGAGATAGAAATTATCTCAAATATTTTGAAGAAAATATAGGCACACTGGTAACTCTAAGTCGAACTCTAAGTCGAATTTCGAGTTGAATTTCGAGATAGAGGCTAACTCGAAATTCTTCCCAGACTTAGAATTTTCAAAACTTCACACTGGAAGCTCAAATCGAAAATCAAGTCGAATTTCTAGATGAGTTTCGAGATAGACACTAACTCGAAATTTTGAAGATACTTAGATTAATTTGACAATTTTTCTTTGAAAAACTCAACAATTAATTTTGTCAAATTAATATAAATATCAATTCAAGGATTTTAATATATGACATAATTAAAACATTCCTTGATAATTCTAAGGCCTCTAATTACATGAAAAACACAGGTAAATTCATCTAAAAATCATGCAATATTTAGAATATTATGAATTTAACTCCCCCTATGATCATGCAATCTAACAAGCATAAATTCACAGATTTGTGCTATAAAAGACACTTAAAACACACTGAATTCATGCAAAATCACACTATATGCATCCTATAATAATCATTAATTAGGCATTTTAAAGTCTAAACACATAATGATTAAATAGCCTGCATATACCAACATAACCATGGATTTTACAGAGAGAAGGCTTTACTAACTTGTGTTAAGCATTCCCAATTCACCAACTAACCTATTGAATGTTACTTCATCAAGAGGTTTGGTGAATATATCTGCAATTTGTTGCATTGTGGGCACAAAATGTAGCTCCACAGTCCCCTCCTCGACATGTTCTCTTATGAAGTGATACCTGATGTCGATGTGCTTTGTTCTTGAGTGATCTACAGGATTGTTGGTTATGGCAATGGCACTTGTGTTGTCACACATAATTGGAATTTTCTTGTGCTCCATGCCATAATCCTTCAATTGGTTCCTCATCCACAGTATTTGAGATACACAGCTTCCAGCAGCAATGTACTCAGCTTCAGCAGTAGAAGTAGATACTGTATGTTGCTTTTTACTTTGCCAGGACACCAATCTTCTGCCAAGAAATTGACAAGCACCAGATGTGCTTTTCCTATCAATCCTGCAACCTGCATAATCTGAATCCGTATAGCCAATTAGATTAAAACCTGTATCTCTTGGGTACCAAATTCCTAGATTTGGTGTGCCCTTGAGATACCTAAAAATTCTTTTGACGGCTATGAGATGTGATTCTCTAGGATCCGCTTGGAATCTTGCACATAAACAAGTCGCGAACATTATATCGGGTCTACTTGCAGTTAAATAGAGAAGTGAGCCAATCATACCTCGATAGCTTGTGATGTCAACTGATTTACCTGATTTGTCTTCATCAAGCTTCGTGGCTGTTGCCATGGGAGTCTTGGCTGCTGATGCATCTTCTAGATTATACTTCTTGAGTAAATCTCTGACGTACTTGGATTGACAGATAAAGATACCATCTTTTCTCTGACTGATCTGTAATCCAAGGAAGAAGGACAGCTCTCCCATCATGCTCATCTCGTATTTGTCTTGCATTAGCTTAGCAAATTTCTCGCACAAGCGCTCATTCGATGACCCGAAGATAATATCGTCCACATAGACTTGAACAAGTATTAGATCATTCTTCACATTCTTATAGAACAATGTTTTGTCAATTACTCCCCTAGTAAAACCACTTTCAATTAAGAATACAGATAGGGTTTCATACCAACATCTTGGGGATTGCCTGAGGCCATAGACTGATTTGAAGAGAAGGTACACAAAATCTTCAAGTTCTGGATCAATGAAGCCAGGCGGCTGTTCCAGATACACTTCTTCTTCTAACTCTCCGTTCAGGAAGGCACTTTTCACATCCATCTGGAAAACCTTGAAGTTCTTATGTGCTGCAAATGCCAAAAACATCCTGACTGCCTCAAGTCTTGCAACTGGTGCATAGGTCTCATCATAATCAATTCCTTCACGCTGAGAATAACCTTTTGCAACCAAACGAGCCTTGTTTCGTGTTACAAGTCCGTTTTCATCCATTTTATTTCTGAATACCCACCTTGATCCAATTACTGATTTGTTCTTTGGTCGGGGTACCAGCTTCCAAACTTTCTGCCTTTCAAACTGATTGAGTTCCTCTTGCATTGCAATCACCCAATCAGCATCACCAAGAGCTTCTTCTATTTCTTTAGGTTCAAGCTTGGATAAGAACCCAGAAAATAAGCAAATATTAGCCAGGTCAGCTCTTGTATTTCTTCTAGTAGACACACCAGCATCTGGATCACCAATAATCAATTCAAACGGATGGTCTCTATTCCATACACGTTCTCTTGGAAATTGTCTTGATGATTCAGCATGACTTTCTGAATTGTGGTGCTGACTACTTTGAATACTTTCACTAACTCCCCCTGAGTTAGTGCCAGCTCCTACAGAACTAGAGTCAACTCGGTTCGAGCCTTGAACAGTAGTCCTTGAGCTGCTATTTACTCCCCCTGAGTTGTTGCCGGTTCGTACTGAAGAAGTCTCTCCTGATCTTGTAGAATTAGCTTGTTCACTAGACTCAGGTTCTTCACGTACACTTGGAACATTTAATGGGACAGCCAACTCAGGTTCATCTTCAAGATCTTCTAAGTCCAGATTCTGAAATTTTAGGGACTCAGGTTCACTAGAATCTCTTGAAATTGATGAGAGTTTGGTATCGTCGAATCTGACGTTGTAGCTTTCAGTCACTTTTCGATCATTCACTAAGAACACCCTATAAGCTGCTACCACATCTGTGGAGTAACCAACAAAGATTCCTTCACGAGCTTTTGCCGCAAACTTACCTAGATTTTCATCATCTATAAGTACATAGCATTTTGCTCCAAATACATGAAAATATTTGATTGTTGGTCTTCTTCCGTTCATAAGTTCACATGGTGTCTTTTCTTTATCTTTTATGATCAAGGATCGATTTTGAGTGTAACACACGGTACTCACTGCTTCTGCCCAGAAATACAGAGGAAGTTTCGAATCGTACAATAAAGTTCTTGCTGCTTCAACCAATGTTCTATTCTTCCTTTCAACTACTCCATTTTGCTGTGGAGTTCTCGGGGCTGAGTACTGACGACGTATTCCTTTAGATACACAGAAGTCATTTAGCACTGCGTTTTTGAATTCAGTGCCATTGTCTGATCTAATCGTCTTCACAGTAAGTGTTGAAACATTCTCAATTTGAGTGATGTGATCAATGATTAAGAAAGGTACTTCGTCTTTCGTCATTGCGAACAATACCCATGTATACTTGGAGAAGTCATCCACGATTACCAATGCATATCTTTTCCTAGATAAAGATAGGACATTCACTGGGCCAAACAAATCCATATGAAGAAGTTGCAGAGGCTCAGTGATACTAGAAATTTCTTTGCTTTTATGCGATGCTCGTTTTGACTTTCCCATTTCACAGGCTTCACAGAGTCCTTTCGGAGCGAACTCCATTTGAGGTAGATCTCTCACCAATTCTCGCCTCGCGAGAGCATTCATCGTTTTGAAGTTTAAGTGAGATAACTTTTTGTGCCATAACCAGCTTTCATCATCCGAAGCTTTGCTGTAGAAACAGGTAACTTGATTCTAATTTGCTGAATCCATGTCTGCAACAAAAAGATCTGCCTTTCGAACTCCTCTCAAAGCCAGTTTGCCTTCCTTGATGTGAGTGATTGATACACCTTTCTTGTTGAAGACAATTTCGTAACCTTTGTCACAGAATTGACTGATACTCAACAAATTATGCTTTAATCCCTCAACATAGGAAATATCTTCAATGATGACATTGCCAGTTTTCAGTTTGCCATATCCCTTTGTCACACCTCTGCTGTCATCTCCAAAGGTAACATAAGGGCCAGCTTTCATAACCAACTCTGTAAGCAGGGACTTGTCTCCAGTCATATGCCTCGATGCTCCACTGTCTAGCACCCATATAACTTTATTTTTCTTTTGCTTAATGCCCTGCAATGACAGATTGGTTAGACTTTCTTCGGAACCCAACTTTGATTGGGCCCGGCTTTTCGATAAGATTTAGAATCAACAGATTTAACAACGGGAGATGCACTTTTCTTAACATAACTAGAGCTTTCGACTTCCTCCTTTCCTTTCTCAGACTTGACATATTTATCAGTCCTAGGAGAAGGTTTGTCACTCCTAACTTTAGGAGGACTGACAGTCTTGGCTCTCCCAAACTTCTTTTTGTTGTTTGAACTAGCAGCAGTATTTGAGCATGACTGGCTAGATGCATTCATTAAATTCACAAAAGTTTGCATGACATTAAAAGTGCATGGCATACAATTAGGTTGACCACACTGTGCATGATTCTGATGCAGATTATTCATAGTGTGTGTGGTAGGCATGGCATGTGTAGCAGTGCATGCATAAGAAAGATGTTCAGTAGATTTACAGTGATAACATGCTTTCTTTATTCGTTCAGCCTTAACCTCTTTTATGCCTTTCTTCCCTTGTTGTTTAACAGCCTTAGCTCCTATTCCTAGTCTAGATTCATCACTAGGGAAATTGATTTTAACTTGTTTAATAGGAGTTATAGGTTGTGCGTTCTGACGATCTTCCATCTCAATCTCATATCTAGCTATCAATTCAGTCTCTTCTTCTTCTATTCTAGGAACAAGGTGTTTGTAGATGGGTTTGACAGAAGGTTTAAAAATGCTAGGAATATCATTTTTAAGGTCACTGGAACTAGTGTCTATAGGTCTCTTCCCATCTTTCTTAGAAAGATTAGAATAATCAAGTCCTACACCTACTCCAGTTATCTTTTTAAACACATCATTATCTACATACACTTTACTAGCAGCTAGTTTGTAAGCTTCACATTTAGTTTCTAACTCAGCTAGTTTGTTCCTTAAACATGATTCTATTTCCTCCTTAAGGACGAGCTTGTGTTCCAAAGATTTAATAAAATCTCTTAGAGAAGTATCTACAGTGCAAGCAGCCTCTAACTCTTCCACTTTTGCCTCAAGCATTCTGCTTTTGGCGACAAGTGTTTTCTGTTCCTTTTGAGAAGTGTCTAGGCTTTTGCACAACATGTAGATCTCTTCGCTAAGAGCCCCGTTCTGTTCCTTATAATCATCAATAGACATTTCTACTTTAAGGGTTAGAACTGGTACCTCTGGTTCCTCTGATGTCTCAGCCATGAGCGCAAAGTTTGCTACATGAGTAACCTCTTCCTCATCTGAATCATCCCAAGCTCTTCCTTCTGTTACTACTAAAGCTCTTTTACCATGTTTTTCTTTCATCAGCGATTCATACTTGCTTTTGAGGGCTTCAAATGTCTCTTTTGGATAAGTCTGTTTAGGCTTTTTGCAGTCCGAGGCAAAGTGTCCAGGTTCTCCACAGTTATAGCATTTGAACTTCATTTTGAAATCCAAAGGAGATTTGTAGCTGGTACTCTTGCCTTTACCTTGGTAGCCTGACGAACTACCTCCACCCTTAGCAGCCCGATAATAAGATGAAGAATTTCTCTGTGGTCGGTTGCTCTTTCTGAATCTCATGTTGCTGAACTTCCTTGCCATGTATGCCACGACACTATCGTCCATGTTGTCCAGCTCTTCTTGGGTGAAGTAGTCATCATCACTGTTGGATGCGCACTCGTCATCATTATCAACTTGATGTGGTGCAGGTGATGATTTAGGCTTTGCTGCAACCATTGCCTTCTTAGACTCTTCCTCATCAGCAACTAATCCTGATGCAGTTTCTTTTCCCTTTGAATCATTGTCCCATGCTTGATCTTGAAGAGTTTCCAGCTCATAGGTCTTCAGAATTCCATAATATTCTTCCAGAGAAGTTGTATGCAAATCTCTGGTTTCTCTGATTGCGTAGACTCTATGTTCAATGCTCTTTGGCTGGTTCCTCAAATATCTTGTATTGGTTTCAACCATGGGGAGAGTAACACCTCTCAGATTCAAATCCAATACCAACTGACTGAATCGTAGGTAGACATCTGTTATGCTTTCTCCTTTTCGTATTCTAAAGGTGTCATACTCCATCTTGAGTATAAGTGTCTTGTTGCTTCTGACCTCTGCAGATCCTTCCATGACAACTTCTATTTTGTCCCAAATCTTCTTTGCTGTATTCAAACCTTTGACTATGTTGAACATTTCATGATCGAGAGATTCCATCAAGGTTTGTCTTACTGCAGTATCATAAGCTATTTGCTCCTTGTCAGCATCCGTAAAGTCCGCTGCCTTTTTGGGCTCAGACCGAGCAGGTATAACCTCCTCTCCTTCCGTACGCTCAGGAATAGCTTTCATTGGAACGAATTTACCCTTTTCAAGGACTTCCAGATACTCAGGGTTAATACTCTCTAAGTAGAGTCTCATTCTGAAAACCCATTCTTCATAGTGATCTCGGTTGAACATTGGGATCTTGAAAGAATTTTTAGGAGCCATTTCAAATCTTGTCACTAAAAAATTCTAAGTACCCAAGACTAGGCTATGTAGAAAATCTATGTAGAACTTCTGCCAAGTCGAAATTTTTCTAAGTAGAAATTTTGCTCAAGTCGAAATTTCTCTAAGTAGAAATTGTCCAAGTCGAAATTCACCAAGTAGAAATTGTCCAAGTCGAAATTCTATGTAGAAAATCTCAAGTAGAAATTCTATGTAGAACTTTTTGTCCTTAGAATAATTTTCTGCAGATTACTTTAATATTGAATAAACAATATCACCTTTTTGACTTTTGATTACTTTACACACCGAAAGTGACTAACCCACTTGCTAAGCACTGAGTACACTTTCTTTTGCTTTCGGCCAAGGAATAATAATCAAATCAAAAGTACAAAAACACCTTTTTGACTATCTTTGTTTGTTTGAAAAAGGAGATCAAAAAGTTGTTGGGTTATCTTCTTTGACAAGAACAGATGATGAACACTCAAGAACACCAAATATCAATGAACCCAGATTAATTCACAAAAATTAATTAAAATACACCCAAGCCAAATAATCACACCTGGAGTATTTAAATAATTTTTCCCGGATGAGTTTTCACTGGAAATGAATTAAAGCTCACTTTTCGAAAAAATGAAAAGTAGATCTAGAAAATGAAAACTCACGATTCTTCTACCAAACACAAGGATCTATGTTTTGTATGTTAAACATCCGCTCTGATACCAATTGTTAGGTCCAAATGTGTTGTAGAGGGGGGGTGAATACAACTTTTCGATTATGAGTAGCAATAAATACGATGCAATAAATGAACACACAGATTCAAGGAATATATTTCTTTTATATATAACTTGAAAAGGTTGCTACAACATTCATTACAAAGTATAACAGAAGTTGAGAGAGAAGTGAATGATTCTAAGCTCTGTGAATACTCTCTCTCTTTTTCTTGTGTTTTTCTCAATATGCTCACTAACTAAAACATTACACAAGTGCTTCTATTTATACTACATGTAATCTATGACCTGTAGTCTTCAAAGACTAAGATGTACGTGGCCCAATGATGTCCACATAAATCTTGTCTTATCTTGAAAGCTTGGAAATCTGCCAATCAGAAGATGCCATGTGTCATGTTGAAGCTGCACTCTAAGTAGAACTTCTACTTGAGAATTTCTACTTAGCCATCTCGAAATTCTAAGTAGAACTTCTACTTGGGAATTTCGACTTAGCCATCTAGAACATTTCTTACTTAGAAAATATTCTGGTCTTCAACTTGAAACTTCAATGCACATCTTGAGCTTGTGATATCTTCATATCTTCTTTGTTCTTCTACAAGCTCTTGAACATGGATCTTTATTACTGACATAAACTTGCTATCAATGTCCTGACACTTGATGCACTGGTCTGGTTCATAAGTGACTAGTCTTGATAGTGTTTCTGCTTCTTGAATAAATTACCATATTCACTTAGTAACTTGGCTTTCCAATATTTGCTTTCCTTCTTGTTCACTTGAAATCAATTGGTCTTGTTGATACTGATAGTTATGATCTTGAATCTCGAATACTCAAATCACTGAGGCCTGAACAACTTTGACTTGAACTTCTCTCAATGATTTCTTCTTGGCTTGATCATAGTTAACATGTTCAATTGTATCAATTACCTTGTCTTCATTTAGTGTTGATTTCTTGTGACTTCTTGTTCTTGATTGTCTTCTGGTTAAGTATCTTTTCGTTTAATTGAGTTACATTACTTATAGTGTTACAAGTTAATACACTCTGCCTTTCATATACTTTAAGAGATCATTGGCAAAGTATCCCCCTGAAAATATGGCTGATCTCCAGCGAAGGGCTGATAAGTACATCAAGGCCGAGGATAGCACGAAGAAGGAAGTCACCTTAGGCAATGGTCGGGGGAACAATGATACAAAGAAGCGAAAGCAAGAGCAGGAGTATGATGCAAAGGATAAGTATCCCCGAACTAGCAAAGACTTTGACTCGCCACCAAAAAAGAGCCTGGGACCAAGGTTCTCTGATTATGCAAGGTTGAATGCCCCAAGGAGCTAGATCCTGCTGGATATCGAAAAGGATAAGGAATTTCGATGGCCGAAACCACTTAGGGGAGACCCCGAGAAGAGAAACAAAGATCTATATTGTAGGTTTCACAAAGATGTGGGACATGATACAGATGATTGCAGACAGTTGAAGGATAAGATTGAGTTTTTAATCCGTAAGGGAAGGTTGAATAAATTTACTAAGGGTGAAGATCGTGGAACCCAAAGAAGAGATTATGACAGAAGAGATGATGATAGAAGAGACAACAATCGCGATCGGAACACACAGCCCCGAGGGCCAGTTATTAACATGATCTGGGGAGGCCCGATAGCAGCTGGCACAACTAAGAATTCTCGAAAGGCTTATGCTAGAGAAGTAATGCACATTGTGGGAGAGGCCCCGAATCGTGCTAAAACTGAGATGGTAATTGGTTTCGATGATTCAGACTTGGAAGGGGTGAAGTTCCCCCATGACGACCCGCTGGTCATAACTCCTGTGATTGGAAACTCAGAAGTAAAACGAGTCTTGATAGACAATGGAGCTTCTGTGGATATTTTGTTTCATGATGCATTTGTGAAGATGGGGTACAACGACTCTCAGTTGACCCCTACAAACATGCCCATATATTGGTTTAACGGAGTGGAGTCCAACGTTGAAGGGACTATTCAGTTACCCGTAACTGTTGGGCAGGAGCCTAAGGAGGCGACTCAGATGCTGAACTTCTTGGTGATTAAGGCAGTTTCAACATACAACGCAATCCTTGGAAGGACTGGACTTCATGCGTTTAAGGCTGTGGCCTCTTCCTATCATATGAAGATTAAGTTTCGGACACGGAATGGTGTCGGAGAATAGAAGGGTGATCAGAAGATGGCAAGAAGTTGCTATGTAGCCGCGCTGAGGGCCGATGGAGTCGGGGGGCAGGTCCTTCCGATTGAAGACATGGATGTCCGCGATGATGAAGAGCATAGAGGGAAGCCAGCAGAGGATTTGATTCCCATACCTCTAGAGCCGAACGATCCTGAAAAAGTTACTTATGTTGGAGCATCTCTGAAAGAACCCCTGAAGGGCAAGTTGATAGAATTCTTACAAAAGAATAGCGACGTGTTCGCTTGGACAGCAGCTGACATGCCAGGGATTGACCCCCAACTCATAACTCATAAGTTAAATGTTGATCCCAAGAGGAAGACAATAAAGCAGAAGAAGAGAAACTTTGCTCCGGAAAGGCAAGAGGCCATTAAGCAAGAGGTGGATAAGCTCTTGGAAGCTGGTTTTATTGAAGAGATTCAGTTTCCCGAATGGTTAGCAAACCCTGTGATGGTCAAGAAAGCGAATGAGAAGTGGAGGATGTGTATAGACTTCACTGACCTGAATGATGCATGCCCAAAAGATTGTTTTCCCCTGCCAAGGATTGATATGTTGATAGATGCCACAGCTGGACATGAGATGTTAAGCTTCATGGATGGATTCAGCGGTTATAATCAGATTAAGATGCACAAGGATGACATCCCTAAGGTATCTTTCATAACTGACTTTGGTGTCTTCTGTTATCTTGTTATGGCGTTTGGTCTAAAGAATGCAGGAGCTACTTACCAACGGCTGGTGAATAAGATATTTGCCCATCTGATTGGAAAAACCATGGAGGTGTATGTTGATGACATGTTAGTCAAGAGCCTACTCAAGGCTGATCATATTAAGCACCTCGGAGAGGCATTTGAAGTGCTGAGGCACCATAAGATGATGTTGAATCCCGCCAAGTGTGCCTTTGGCATTGGATCTGGAAAGTTTTTAGGGCTGATGGTTTCAAAGAGAGGCATTGAGGCCAATTCTGACAAGATCAAGGCGATTTTAGACATGGAGCCACCACGTTCTATAAGAGATGTGCAGAAGTTGACAGGCCGAGTGGCAGCCTTAGGGAGGTTTATCTCCAAGTCTGGTGATAAGTGTTTACCTTTCTTTCAAACATTAAAGAAGGTAAAGAATTTTGAATGGACACCCGAAAGCCAAGAGGCCTTTGAACAATTGAAGAAATACATGGCTGAAGCCCCGCTGTTGGCCAAGCCTGGTGTCGGAGAGACTCTTTATCTATACCTGGCGGTATCTGAGCAAGCATTGAGTGCCGTCCTCATACGGGAAGAGAACAAGGTTCAGAAACCCATCTACTATGTGAGTAAGGTGTTGCATGGAGCTGAGTTGAATTATTCTACCATTGAAAAGTTTGCTTTAGCATTGATAACAGCTTCAAGGAAACTACGACCTTATTTTCAGTCACACAAGATTGAAGTCCTGACGGACCAGCAGTTGAGAAGTATCCTGCATAGCCCGAAGGCCAGTGGAAGGCTAATTAAGTGGGCAATCGAACTCGGATAATTTGACATTGCATATAAGCCTCGGACAGCCATCAAGGCTCAGGCATTAGCTGACTTCGTGGTTGAATGTACCATTGGCAACCAAGAAGTCGGGGGGCAGGAGATAGTAACCACCCCTGGGGTTGAGAGTAAGGATGAAGAACTTGTACCTGATCAGAAGGAATATTGGGTGCTCTTTTTTGATGGAGCATCAAAAACAAAATCTAGTGGTGCTGGTTTGGTCTTGCAAAGTCCCGACGGGTTCATAGTGGAGTACGCTCTGAAGTTGGACTTCCCAACTACCAATAATGAAGCTGAGTACGAAGCCCTGATAGCCGGATTAGGCTTGGCCAGAGTCATGAGGGTCAAGAACCTCAAAGTATGTGGAGATTCAAGACTGGTAGTCTCACAAGTGAATGGTGAATTTGAGGCCAAGGATGATACTATGGTGAAATATTTACGAGTTGTGAAAGCTGTCATGACTCAATTTGACGAGTGCTATCTAGAGCACATCCCAAGAGAAGAGAACGTTAAGGCCGATGCCCTCTCTAAGTTCGCTTCTTCTGAGATAGAGAATTATGCTGGAAGCGTGTACTTCCAGGTCTTGAAGGCCCCGACCATCAACTCCAAGTTGGTAGCACCGATCGACGTTGGAAGTTGTTGGATAGATCCTATTAAAGCTCACTTGGAAACCGGATGGCTCCCTGACAATGCCTCGGAGGCACGAAAATTGTCAGTGAGGGCATTGAGATATGCCCTGATCGAAGGCATCTTGTACAAGAGATCGTTTGTCATCCCATATTTGAAGTGTTTAAGGTCCCAAGAGGCTAAGGAAGCATTGGAAGAAGTTCATGAAGGGATCTGTGGGCAACACTTGGGGGGCAGAGCCCTAGCCCACAAGATTACCCGCCTGGGATTCTATTGGCCAGAAATGTTGGCAGATGCCCAGGATTATGTCAAGAAGTGTGACAGATGTCAAAAACACGCCCCTATTGTAAGGCAGCCGCCTGAGAGGTTAACCTCAATCAGCTCTCCCATTCCGTTTGCAATGTGGGGGATGGACATTCTTGGTCCTTTTCCCATGGCTTCAGCACAAAGGAAGTTTCTGATTGTCGCCATTGATTACTTCACTAAGTGGATTGAGGCTAAGCCTTTAGCCAAGATAACCACCAAGCAAGTTTCCCAGTTCTTTTGGGAGAACATAATTTGTAGGTATGGAATCCCGCGAATCCTTGTGACGGATAATGGGACACAGTTTAACAATGAGGAATTCAAGAAGTATTGTGAGGAAAACGCTATTGAGCTTCGTTTTACCTTGGTGGCACATCCGCAAGCAAATGGACAGGCCGAAGTGGCCAATCGGATCATCCTGGACGGATTAAAGAAAAGGGTCGAACGCTCGAGGAATACTTGGGTGGATGAGTTGCTGCCTATACTCTGGGCGTATCGCACCACCTGTAAGGTGACAAAAGGAGCAACTCCGTTTTTGCTAGCTTATGGAGCTGAGGCAGTTGTACCACTAGAAATCATGCATGCATCACCTCGAATTGAGGCATTTGAACCTGAGACTAATGAAGAAGGCATGAGGCTCGCCCTAGATCTGATTGATGAAGTTAGGGACGAGGCAAACGCCAGAAATGCGGAGCATCAAAAGAAAGCATCCTTCTATTACAACCACAGGGTTAAGGAGAGGTTCTTTCAGCAAGGTGACTTGGTTCTTAGGAAGATCGAGGCTTCTAGAGTTGGTCAGAAGGGAAAGCTAGCCCCGAACTGGGAAGGGCCGTATCGAGTCAAGAAGACGCTAGGACGTGGATCTTACAAACTGGAAACCTTGGACGGGGTTGAGGTGCCCCAGACTTGGCATGCATGGAACCTCAAGGTTTACTATGTTTAAGCTCTCCTGAAAAGGACCTAGCTTTTTGCCTATGTAATAGAAGTAGAAATAAGGTCGATGAAACCATTCCAAGTTTTTAAACTTGAGTAGAGTATCTATGTAAGGGTTGTTCCCGTTTATGCTACCTATGTAAGGGCTGTGCCCATTTCTTCATACTAATAAGACTATCCTACATTTTCGCATAAGTTATGAGCATTACTTATTGATATATATGCATAAAATGCTAGACTACACATGCGAACATGAATAAGTTGAGAAACATCAAGGACAATGGATTACGAATTAAAAGTTATGCCCGAAGGCAGAATACATAAACGATTAGTTCAAGATAAGTTAACAAAATCATAGAGTCATGCCCGAAGGCAGAGTACATAAATAGATAGATAAAAAGAGCAACTACTGAGCATCTCCAGTATGCTCATCCTCTTCATCTTCGCCAAGATGAGCAGAGGGCTCTGGCTCCAGGATCCTTTCATCATCCTCCTGGTCCTCCTCCTGGGTGTCCTGCACTGCCAAGGCCATAGGAGCATGAGGGCTAGGGAAGTCTGAAACATTAAGGGTACCAGGAAATCTCCTAGTAACCTCAGCAAGAGCTCCGTCCCATCCCTGAGTAAACTGGTAAGGGAATAGAGAGTCGTCATGCTTCTCCATGAAGCCCACATACTCCTGGGAGGCAAGGTAGTCATCAATCAGGTCGTCCTTGCCCTTCCTAAGAGTGACATTTTCAGCCTGAGACTCTAGAAGCTCTTTCTCCCTCCTCTCCAAAGTAGCTCTGACAGAGGCCAGTTCATCTTGAGAATTATCATACTTTGCCTTATGAGTCTCATAGGCTGAACGCCAAGTCTTAGCCTGGAATACAGCCCCCTGGAAGTTGGCATTAGCCTACAAAAGATAAAGTTAGAACCACGATTCAAATAGCAAACAAGTATATAAGAGAGAGAGAAGTAAGGAGCTTACAGCAGCAAAGGCCTGAGCTCCAGCACTCTCGGCTCCTTCAACAGTGGAGCCGGATACATAATCTTTGAAATCACCGGGAGTTATGGAATGATAGGACCAATCCATGGCATACCTGCAATCTCCAACGATGGAGTCCTTCTTCCTAATACCCCAATTGGGGCGCCAAGCGCTCTTGGAAGAGCCATCTGTTTCTTCAATATCGACTACATGGGGCCTCAAGTAGGCATCCGTAGCGGTTGGGGCTCGAGGATCCTTCCCTGAACGAGCCCTCTTCATCTTAGCAGTGTCTCCATCTTCGGGCTCATTAGTCTTGTTGATGAAAGCTGCAGCTGCAATTACAAAACAAAAGACAAATAATGGGTCTGAGACAATCATATTCAGATAAAGGAATACAAAAAGAAAGGAAATTACCCTTCTTGGTCACTCGGGAAAGTCCCAAAGATTTAAGCTGGAACTCATTCAGGAGATCCCAAGCCATAGTAGTATGATTATCTTTGATGAGCTCCTGGTAGGCCTGGGTCTCTTCCTCGTTGAGCTCAATATCACTGGCACTGCCATCTACGACCTTACCAAAGGTACTACAAAAAACATTGCCCCAATCTCCACCTTCCCATGTCAAATACATGAACTCCTTCTTCCATTTTGGGTTGGAGTCAGGAATAGATTGGGGGTGAAATATTGGAGGAGTGGAAGTACGGTGACTAATGTAAACCCAACCCGGAGTAGATTCAGCAGAATTCTTAAATTGAAAAATCTTTCTAAAGAGAGCTACAGAAAGAGGGGATTTGTTCTTAAGGCAGAGGACCATGAGACAATTGATCACCCTCCAAGAGTTGGGGGGAAGTTGGCAAGGGTTAATTCCTACATCTGCTAAGAGCCTAGGAATAAACTCATGGAAGGGGAATCGAACTCCTGCAACAATGGCACCCCTATAAACACAAAGTGCATCGGGGCGCCAATGGCAAGATCGATCCCCAGGATCAGCTGGGACAAGTCTATAGGGTGGTTCTATTTTATACATCCTGTTATAATCAGTGATCTTTTCTATGTCATGAAAGATGTTACTATGATTAAAGGAATCAAGGTGTGACAAGGATGGAAAATCTTCTTTACGATTTAAAATCATATCCTGTAAACTCATGAGGGGAGAACGAATGATGATACCTCTTTTGGAGGCTCCTTGCAATTTCTGGAAACGAAGTGCTGCACGATCTTCTGCCATCTCAGCAAATCTTCAAAGGAAAGTTTTGATCTTCAAAGGAAATCTGCAAAGGATGAAGAAATTGTTAGAACAATCTTCAAATCTTCAAAGGAATTGAAGAACAAACCCAGAAAAAGGGCGATCTTCAAACTATAAAATTGGAAATTCTGGAAAATACCTTGAGTATTCTTCAAATCTTCAACAGCAACTGGAAAATTTCTGGAAAATTGCCAGAAATCCTTGAGCAGGCTTCAAATCTTCAAAGAATGAAGATCAAACTCAGATTCTTCAAAGGAAATTTCTTAAAGAACTTTGGAACTTTTGAGAGAGTTTTTTTGGAACTTTTGTGATGAAAGTGAAAATGAAAGCCTTGGCCTTTATATAGGCGAAAATCTAGGGCATCTCAACCATTTAGAGAGAATATCAACCGGTTGTAGCCCATTGGAAACCTTTGTGGGCCATCAACACAAATTGGACTCTAAAAGGCCCAATAACACCAAGCCTGTTAAGGCCCAAGTCCAGCTAAAATAATTAAAAGGAATTAAGGCCTGTCACGGCCCAACCAAGACTGATAAACCTAATTAAGGTTTTGAGATAAGGTCATTTTGACCCATAGGAAAAGCCCAATCAAAACTTAAAAAGTTTATAGGCCCAACGATTTGAAAATCTAGGTCCAGCCCATGAAAAATAAAAGGCCAGACAGGGCCCGTTGAAGTCCATAATAGGACTTGGAGTTACCAAAAGGAAGCATGAGGTCGTAACAATTGATCTCGTTTTCTAGTGTAAGTACGAGCTCGACAAGGCGAACTGGAAAAGTCCATCTGAGGTCGTGAGCGACCTCGAAAGATGAGGTCGGAACAAAACAGATTCTAGGTCGCATAGATGAGATCGTTTTTGACTTATGAAAAGCAAAATGAGGTCACGACCTACCACTCAAATTGAGGTCGTTATGACATGGCTTGAGATCGCAAATCTCAGGTCGAATTTGAACTGAGATATACGAAAAACCCACAAGACCTAGGCCTAATTTGAGGTCGTCTGTGTGTTGTGTTGAGGTCGGATTTATACTACAATGAGATTGGTGAATTCTGGTCGTAATTATACTAGAAAGTGTGAAAAATCTGTGCGACCTGGAACCACTTTGAGGTCGTTTCCCCCTTGGTTTGAGGTCGCCAGCATGAGGTCGAAAATGAACTAAAAAATCTGTAAAACAGCCACGACCTGGCCCCCGTTTGAGCTCGAAATTGAGCTCGAAAATATACTAATTTCTCCTCCAAATTTCCAGGTCGAAAATAACTTAGGAAACAAGAAAAATGGCTGCGATCTGGAGGCAGTTTGAGCTCGAAATTGAGCTCGAATTTGGCCTGCAATTCTTAAAAAAAAAAATAAAAAAAAATAAATATCTCTCTCGAAAATTCCAGAAACATGGAAAAATAATTTTATGCTCGAAGCACAATCTAATATCTTCAAAACTAGTGCCATCTGAGCACCGTTTAGTGCCGTTTAGCACCGTTTAGCGCTGATTATTGCCATTTAGCATCGTTTAATATTGTCGTAAGTGCGTCGGTCGCTCCACGCTTTACATCAAGACAATACTCGTGAAACACTAGTGTATAAATATAAACCCCAACCCAAGTCTCAGATAAGGCCGTTAAAACTTCGAGGAAAACCTGATCAGTTTCCCTAGAAGTTGGGGGGCAAATGATATGGGCTAAAAATAAGCCCTAAAAATATCATTAATGTTGCATTAATTAGACCTAGTTTGGTCCAAATGTGGGGCCCACTAGATGGCCCAAAAACCCTAGTTAAATATTAATTTCGTAATTAATATTCATGGCTAATTAACAGCTGGGAAATATAGGTCAAATAAGGATATTATCTCTCCAAAGAGTAGCCTCCAAGGCACATAGTCATACAAGGAAACGGACTCCTACAAGGAAGGAGTCTAGATCCTTCCTCAAGGTTGACTTGTCCACCAAGTCACCTAACCCTACCGTAATTCTGAGGCTTCTCAGCCTATATAAAGGGTCAGACCCCTCAATCTAGAACTACGTTTTCTTGGCTTGATTCTCTTCATACAGAGATACGTAGGCATTCTGTGAAGACCGTTTAAGTCTCAAACGCAGAAGCAGCCATTAAAGCACGAAACTCACGCACCCTAGCATTAAATACAACAAACCCTAGCCGCAATCTAATAACCTAGTTTTTATTCCACAACAGAGATCATATAAGGGATCTATTGGATTTGCTTAATTGTTTGTAATATATTTAGGAGTAAGTTAGGAGATTCTTGGAGATGCTCTAATGATTGAGTTGCCAACGAAATGATCATATGATATATCTATCCCATGGATGTAATCAGAGGGGCTTGTGAGAGCACGTGCTTCCAAGAAAATTTTTTGAATAATTTTTTTGTTCGTTGTTTATTCTATAAATGTGTATGTTACAAGGATCTAAGTAGAGATTTACGAGAACAAATGTTTTGAATAACATTTTGTTATCTATATATTTAATTATGTAGAGAAAAATATCCTAAAATTAAGTTTAGAATATTTTTCTTCAAATTGCATTAAAAATAATATGTAAATAAATTTAATTATTTATATGTATTGTATTATATAATTAATTTTTTATATACCTAATATACAATCAACGCAATAATATAATATAAGTAAATATTAAATATTCATTTATATCATATTATTACTTCGATTATATATTAGAAAAGTGGAGAATAAATTATATTCGTTCCATTTCTTTCTAATTATCGTTTTTGACTAGATTTAAATTTAATTTATTTTTTTTTACATTTTCACGACGAACAAATTTTTTTCTCACCTAAATACCCTGGATTACAACTATAAAATTAAGTGCATCCTTTTTTTTTCCAAATTTAGATCAGATTTCATTAATACTTTGAAAAAGATTCAATCGGGACAAACCCCCAACTGATCAATGCAATCAGGTTGAAAAACAAACAAACTAAATAATTAGCCGTTTTGTTTCCGGATTGCTTAACTAATTGAATACAAGTATTCTTAAAATTAAAAATGAAGATAACAATTTCTCGAGCAATCCAACTTGCATCTCACCTAAAAACAGTAGCTTCACGATTGACCCTCACATTAACTTCATGGATAGTGCAATGTTTAGAAAACTTAGTTACAAAAACTAAGCTTAGATACCTCATGTTATGAACAAATATTTTTTGTGAGAGGTGAGCACATGCGATTTTCACCACCGTTCCAAACGCACCTCAGCTATCTACTTGCCGAACACCAGCTATAGACCAGCCGAAAGTGGTGTTGATGCGAGATATCCATATCTCCCAATACACCGCAAAATTCATTTTCAACACAACCAACACATCGCACAAAGCGAGACACATCGCACAAAGCGAGACAATCAAACACACAACTAATAACTCAAACATAACGAAACGAAAAAATCCAAAAATTCAAATATCTTGGAAATACACCAATTTTTAATATGATGTTAGACCAGAGATTTTGAATCCAAAACTGATTTTTATTATAAAATCCGAGCTCTTAACCTTAGTAGATCTGAAAACTAAAGTAAAGAAACTCAAACTCAAATGAAAATTGAAAAAACAAGAGAAGAGGTGTTTGTGTGGATGGAGATGGAAAGAAAGGGGATGGGGATGGAGATGGAGAAGGGGATGTTGCAGCTAGGGTTAGGGGAAGAGGGGTCGGCCGACTCTCATTTAGCACAGCTCCTCACGGGAAGAGGGGTAGCTGTTGGGGAATTGGGTGATAATTACTTGGATTTTTCTGAAGTCGTGTGAACACTTTCAGATTGAAGTTATTTGTGGTTCACCCAAATAATTCAATCGGATAAAGTCAGAAATTCTGCAAGAAGAGAGAATGTGTTTTGTTGTGAATTTCAAAATGAACCTATATTGAAAATGATCAATGCCACACCTATTTATAGATGTCAACAGATGTGTCTTTTGCCAATAGACACATCTCAAGATGTGTATTTTGCCAAAAGACACATCTCATTTCCAACAGTCAGTCCAATGCTAATAGACACATCTCAAGATGTGTCTTTTCCCAATAGACACATCTCATTCTAACAGATGTGTTTGATGCCAATAGACATGTCCCATAAGCAATAATTCTGAAATCATAACGAACTCGAACAGAGCATGCACTCCGCATTCTCCCGACTTGTTCGATGTAACATTACGATTACATTGATCAACTAGCCAATCCAATTACACTAAAATATCCAACAATCCTCCCCCATTTTAGCGTAATCCATGATTAACTAAACAAAATCACAACAAACAACAAACTTATGCATAAATGAAATATCGTGACGATTGAATTTCACATTAATATATTACACATTCCAAATATTCGAATACCAAGGTGTCACTATGGATTGAACCTTCTTTATTCATAGTGAATACATGAAGATAATATACACATAAATTTACATTCTCAAATGTTCTTACTTGACACCATATTTTACTAGCTTATGTCCTAATCCTTCTTAAGCATATCAAAGCCAAGTCCAAGCTTCTTGAAGCGGCTAAACTTCATGCTCAAATAGGTAGTTCTTTTATTCTCACACCTGCATATGCAATTTTTCAAAAGAACTATTAAGAAGATAAACTTCAACCTCCTTAACTTGCAGGTCCGAACACATACCTTGGGATGATAATACTAATGTGTTCCAATCTCTAGATGTTAAGCTTTCCACATTGAATTTGGCACCTAATGTCATATTAGATGGGAATTGGGTATCTCAACATGAGAGGTTTTTGATGGACTTTAATCTCATCCCTATAGCCGACTTGTGCATAAGATCTCTACTCAACCCTTTGGTTAGATGATCGGCTAAATTATGTTGAGTTCTTATAAACTCCACTGATATAACACCATGCATGATAAGCTCACGAATCATGCTGTGTCTAACACCTAAGTGTCTAGACTTGCCTTTGAACACTTGTCTATAAGCATTAGCCAATGCAGACTCACTATCACATCAGATAGATATGGGTGATATCGGTTTAGGCCACAATGGAATCTCATAAATCAGATTTCTTAGCCATTCAGCTTGTTTACCAGCCGCTGATAATGCCACAAATTCAGATTCCATCGTTGAATCAGTAATGCAACTTTGTTTCTTCGAGGCCCAAGAGATAACACCTCCCCCAAGAAGGAATACCCATCCACTTGTGGAAGAATGATCTTCCTTATTGGAAATCCAACTTGCATCTGAATGACCTTCAATAACCGAAGGAAATCTAGTATATGTCAAACCATAATCCATGGTTCCTTTCAAGTACTTGAACACTCGGCTTAAGGATTGCCAATGATGTGAACTTGGTTTGCTAGTGTACCTACTAAGCTTTCCAACAGCATAGGCAATATCTGGCCTAGTGCTTATCATGGCATACATTAGACTACCAATAGCCCTTGAGTATTCAAGTTGAGATATTGCAATACCTGTATTAGGTAGGAGTTTAATACTAGGATCAAGAGGAGTGCTAACAGGAGAACAATCCTTAAAGTTAAATCTTTTCAGAATCTTCTCAATATAATGAGATTGAGAAATTGAAATACCATTGTTCTCACGCTTGATCCTTATACCAAGAATCACCTCAGCCTCCCCCATGTCTTTCATATCAAAATTAGATGACAAGAACTTCTTGGTTTTATCCACTTGATTTTGGTTAGTACTAAAAATCAACATGTCATCCACATATAAACAAATTATAACTCCTTTACCAGAAGCATCAAATTTGCTATATACACACTTGTCTGCTTGGTTAAGAAAATAACCGTTAGACAGGACCACAGTATCAAATTTATCATGCCAATCCTTCGGTGCTTGTTTCAGACCATAAATTGATTTCTTCAATTTATACACCTTGTCACAACCAGGCATAACAAACCCTTCGGGTTGTTTCATATAAATCTCTTCATCTAATTCACCATTCAAGAATGCAGTTTTCACATCCATTTGGTGAATGACAAGGTTATGTATAGCAGCGAGTGCTATTTGTTGAATAATACTTGTTGTAGCATAAGATCTTGTTGGTGCCTTCCTCTGACATCTTAAGGTTTTAGATGAGCTGGTTACTTAACATGTTATCAAGAGCTAGGTTTCGAGGGAGATGATGATCAAATTCATCATTTGTTGAGAGACAATCGTGGGTGTTTAACCGAATTGTTAGAGAGGTAGAGTTACGCTACAAAAACAAAATTATTTTGAAAATTCGTAGGAATTTTTCTGCCCAGATCAGCCAACTTCGTTTTGCAATTCCCGGAGTTTCAACCGTTGGATCGTCCTGAAATTTTGACAGAGTCTTCCTTGCATTAGTATCTAAGTTTTGAACGGTAGAGATCGTATTTGGAGTTCCGGAAGGTCAGAGTTTAAGGGTTCAAACAGATTGCTTATAATTCATTCTTTACGTCGTTCTTGATCTTATAAGTTGGATGTTGTTGATTGATTGACATCTATATTACTTGATTATCGAAATATTCTAGTTGTAGTTATTTGGTTTATTTGCTTTAGATTTGGTATTGGCTTTGGATTTGGATTCAGAATTGGAATTAGATTTTGGATTTCGATTTGAATTTGGATTTGTTTTCGGATTCTATTTTGGATTGGAGAATTGTTTCTTTTGACTTTGGATTTGGTTTCGGGTTTAGTTTCATATCTGGATTCGATTTTGTTTTCAGCAATTTTTTTTGCCATGTATGTCTCATCGTCAACATGACTTTTGTCAACGGGTACTTCAAGTATGTTTTCTTCTTTATGGATTCTGGATTCGGGTGCATCTCATCATATGTCTCCGTATTGGTCAGCTTTCATTTCATTTTCTGATCATACATCTTTATCCATCATGACTGCTGATGGCACTCCTATGCCATTGAAAGGTGTTGGTTCTGTTGTTACTCCAACCGTGTCTCTCTTTGATATTTATTTTATTCCGGATCTTAAGATAAATCTTGTTTCGATTAGTCAATTATGTGAGTCTGGTTACTTTCTCTCTTTTTCTCCTACTACTTGTTGTGTTACGGATCCAAGATCTCAAAAGGTTATCGGGAAAGGTCGTAAACAGGGAGAACTTTATGTTTTGGATGAACTTAATATATTTGTTGTTGGAACTCCTAGTGTTGATTTGTCCTCTTTTCGTTTGAGTGATTCATCTTCTGACTTTTACTTATGGCATGCACGTTTAGGTCATGTTTCTCAGCCCCGCTTAAAGTTTTTGGTCTCAACTAGAGCTTTGGGACAGTTGAAATCTCATGATATTTCTGATTGTAGTGGTTGTAAATTAGCGAAATTTTCTACTTTACCTTTTCATAAGAGTGTTACATATTCTCTTGCTCCATTTGATATTGTGCATTCTGATGTGTGGGGACCTGCTCCTATGCCTACAAAAGGAGGATCAAGATATTATGTTTCGTTTATTGATGATTTCACTGGTTATACGTGGATTTATCTTATGAAGCGCATGTCTGATTTTCTGGATATGTATAAAGATTTTAGAGCTCATATAAAAACTCAACATAATGCTGTCATTAAATGTTTTCGTTGTGATTTGGGAGGTGAATACACTTCTAATGCTTTTTGTCGATTGCTTGTTTCGGATGGGACCATACGTCAAAGTTCATGTACCGACACTCCTCAACAAAATGATGTTGCTGAACGAAAACATCGTCATCTTGTTGAAACAACTCGTTCATTTTTGTTGTCAGCTGATGTTCCTAGTGTATTTTGGGGTGAAGCACTTCTTACGGCTCTTTATGTGATTAACAGGATTCCAACTGCTCAAAATTCAGGTATGTCTCCTTTTGAGAAATTATATGAAGAAGTGCCTGATTATGCTTCGCTGCGTGTCTTTGGTTGTACCTGTTTTGTTCTCAAGCCACAGGTTGAGCGTACTAAATTGTCTGCTAAGTCTGCTTTATGTGTCTTTTTGGGCTACGTTGTAACTCAAAAAGGATATCGTTGTTTTGACCCGGATAGTCAGAAATTGTATCTTTCTCGACATGTTTACTTTTTGGAGCATATTCCATTTTTCTCTATTCCTGCTAGTTCACATCATATGACGAAGGCGGATCTTATTCGTATTGATCCTTTTGGCATGGACACTAAGGAAGTTTCAACCTCAAATAATACTTCAGTTCCCGAGACATCCACATCTCCACCTGCTTTTCCAACCACCCAATCGTCACCAGAGATTTTGGATCAAACTCCCACATCTCCACCTGCTTCTCCAACCACTCAATCGTCAGCGGAGATTTCAGATTCTTCCCCCACTCCATCATCTCAAGAGATTCTGAATCCTCCACCCATTCGTAAGTCCACTCGTACACGTAAGTCCACTCAACTTCCTGATTTTGCTTATTCATCTTATTCTCCTTCATTTGCTTCATTTGTTACTTCTGTTCACCATTTGTCTGAGCCTGCATCATATAGAGAGGCTGTTCCTGATCCTCTTTGGCAGAATGCTATGGCTGAAGAACTTACTGCTCTACACCAAACTCATACATGGGATTTAGTTCCATTACCACCAGGAAAACATGTTATTGGTTGTCGTTGGGTCTATAAAATTAAGACCAAATCTGATGGATCCGTTGAGCGTTATAAGGCTTGACTTGTTGCTAAAGGCTACTCCCAGGAGTATGGCCTGGATTATGAAGAGACCTTTGCTCCTGTTGCAAAGATGACAATGGTTCGTACTTTGATTGCAGTTGCTTCTTCTTGTAAATGGAAAATTTTTCAGATGGATGTTAAGAATGCATTTTTGTATGGTGATCTTCACGAGGAAGTTTATATGACACCTACTCCTGGTCTTCCGCATCAACCAGGTTATGTCTGTAGACTTCGTAAATCAATTTATGGTCTTCGATAATCATCTCGTTGTTGGTTCGATAAGTTTTCTATTGTGCTTTTTTCACTTGGTTTTCGTCCTAGTCATCATGATTCTGCTTTATTCGTAAGATGAACGAGTGCTGGTCGTATCCTTTTGTCTTTATATGTTGATGATATGATTATTACTGGTGATGACTGTGATGGTATTGAGTCATTAAAACGGGAATTGGCTCGTTGTTTTGCTATGAAAGATTTAGGTTTGCTCCGTTACTTTCTGGGAATTGAGGTTGCTAGTTCACCAAAGGGGTATCTTTTATCTCAATCTAAGTACATTGCTGATTTGCTTGACCGTGCATGTCTTACTGATAACAAGACTGTGGATACTCCTCTAGAGATGAATGCTAGATATTCTTCATCTGATGGTCTTCCCTTAGCGGATCCTAGTTTATATCACACGATTGTTGGTAGTCCTGTTTATCTCACTGTTACTCGACCGGATATTGCACATGCTGTTCAAGTAGTTAGCCAGTTTGTCACTTTTCCTACTACTATACATTGGGCTGCAGTTCTTCGTATTCTCATGTATCTTCGTGGGACTCAATTTCAGAGTCTTTTGTTTCCTTCTTCATCATCTTTAGAGTTACGTGCTTATAGTGATGCTGATTGGGCTGGCGATCCTGAGGATCGTAAATCCATTACTGGTTTTTGTATTTTTCTTGGTGATTCTCTTATTTCATGGAAAAGTAAGAAGCAGGATGTTGTTTCTCGATCATCTTCGGAAGCTGAGTATCGTGCCATGGCTTCTACTACTTGTGAGGTTGTTTGGTTACGTCGGTTACTTGCAGATTTGGGTGTTAAGCTTACTCGTCCTACTCCGCTATATTGTGATAATAAGAGTGCAGTCTATATTGCTCGTAATTCTGTCTTTCATGAGCGCACTAAATATATAGAAATTGATTGTCATGTGACTCATCATCATTTGCAGCAGGGTACCATCACAAAAAAAAATAAAAAATAAATGTTAAGTAACCAGCTCATCTAAAACCTTAAGGTGTCAGAGGAAGGCCCCAACAGGATCTTATGCTACAACAAGTATTATTCAACACTCCCCCTCAATCGTACGAAATGTATCGTACCGATTGACCAGACAACGACAACATATATAACCAATACCAATACCAATACCAATTTCAACAATAAATATTTAAATTAAATAAATGGGGGTGGAGGGACTCGAACCTGAGACCCCTCCTAAACCGAGCTCTGATACCATGTTAGAATAAAGAGAAAAACCAAATATTATTATAACCAAACTCAAGTTTATAATACATGTCTCAATACTTATATAGTAAACCTATATAAGATAAAATACCAAAAATACCCTTAATACAATAATACGTATATATTCTAACACTATTAACAACCTAATAGTGGAGGTTCTAGCAACAGGAGCATAAGTATCAAAATAATCAATCCCTGCTTTTTGTCTAAAACCTTGGATTACCAATCTGGCTTTAAACTTATCTATTGTACCATCCACCTTCATTTTCCTTTTGAAGATCCATCTGTTTCCCAATGCTTTATAGCCAGGGGGCAGATCACTCAATTCCCAAGTATTATTATTCATGATAGAATCCATTTCATCTTGGATAGCTTCTTTCCAGAATGCAACATCCCTAGATTTCATAGCTTTGCTAAAAGTATTTGGATCCTCCTCAATAACAAAACAATATTGGTATTGATATTCAATTTCATCTCTAGAGCCTTCTACTAGATAAAGATGAAAGTCGTCTCCAAAAGACTTTGCTTTTCTAGCTCTAGTGCTTCTCCTTGGTTCAGACGGTCCATTCACATCTTCAGTAGAAACTGAGTTCCTACTAGAAGAATTCTGAAGCATGTCCCTTGCTCTAGGTATAGATGTAAATCTGTTTTCATCAAAAATAGCATCTCTTGACTCGATAATCGAGTTCACAGATACATAGTCATTAGATTCTAACACATAGAATCTATATGCTATGGAATGCTCAGCATAACCAACAAATATGCAATCTATACCTCATTCACCCAAGATGCCTACGTATCCTCACAAGATGCCTACGTATCTCAGAGTTGAGAATCAAACACGTAATTCTGAGAATGAGGGGCCAGACCCTTTATATAGGCCCTTTATACATGTTTTGGGAGCCTAAGATTTAAAGTAGTGTTAGGAGACTTGGTGGGGAAGTCACCTTCTTGAGGAAGGTTCTAAACTACACCTACCTTGTAAGAGTCTATTCCTTGTACATTGGTATGCCTTGGAGGCTACTCTTTGTAGATGTAATATCCATATTTAACTCTTATTTCACAACTGTTTGTTAGGAATAATTCTTGAGTTGTGATGTTAAGAATAGAATTTTACTTATACTTCTTGTATATCCTGATTTATAAAGGATTTATCACTTTGTATAGGATATATGTGTTAGACAGTAATCTGTAGAATTAAGTCAGGAACAGTGCATCGATTACTACATGTCAGGAACTGAGATTGAATCCTGATATGTCAAGTCAAATACTGATCAAATACTGATGGAATGGTCAGATCCTGATGCAAGAAGGAATCCTGATATCAGTCGTGTTACTGATGATGTCATTATGGATGCTACAGAAACTGGCAAGTACTATAAAACAGGATCTTTGTTTGAGGAACAAGAAAGAAGATTTTATGAAGGAAAGAATTTTCTATTGATGGAAACTATCAACTGAATGGCAGAACATTGTCATGTATAGATTATCTTTCTGTGATTAGTTGATAGGTAGCATTATAAATACTCTCTCTATATCATTGTAAAAAAGAGTGAAAAGTTGAGCGATTGATTTTGTATGCGTAGCTCTGTATAAGGTTTGTATTCGAGAGTTCGAAACAAACAGAGAGAGAGATTTATTTTGTCAGCAGCTGCTAAAGGTATTTGTACACCTTTGGTAGAGTTTGTATTTGATCTTATTAATACAAACAGTTTGATTCATTCGTTTATTCTTGTTTATCTAATCAAGCAAAAATCAGACACGATTATATAACTTGTATTCAACCCCCCTTCTACAAGTTATTCGAGTTAACAATTGGTATCTGAGCAGGTTGATTTCAAATAATCATAAAGATCTGCAATCATGTCTGGTTACAAGGATGGGAATACTAAGATTCCTATGCTCAATAGAAACGAATATACTCTATGGGAAGTAAAGATGTTGCATCATCTGGAAGCAACAGATCCTGATTATCTTGACAGAATCAGAGATGGACCTTTTGTTCCAACGAAGGTTGTTGGACAAGCAACTGTTGATGGTCAAGTTGTTCCAAAACATCCAGCAGAGAAGCCAAAATCTGAGTGGTCAGATAAGGACAAGGAGAATGTTCTTAAAGATGCTAAAGTGAGAAACATATTATTCAACAGTCTTGATTCTGTTCTCACTAACTATGTTCTCTCTTGTAAAACTGCTAAGGCTATATGGGACAATCTTAAGGTTCACTGTTAAGGAACTAAGCCTGTCAGGAAGAATATGAGGACACTACTTATACAATAGTATGAGTACTTTGAATCCAAGTCTGGTGAGTCACTTACTGATACCTATGATAGGTTTACAAAACTCATCAATGAGATGGCCATGCATGGTAAATATTATGACTTGGAGGATATGAATACTAAGTTCATGAAAGCCTTGCCTGATTTCTACAATGAGAAGATATCTGCAATTGAGGAAGCTAATGATCTGGATGAGATATCATTAGAGGCTGTGTATGGAAAACTGAGGGCTTATGAACTTGACAAGAAGCAGAAGAAGAGCAGGAATGAAGGAAAGATGAAGACTGTTGCACTTATTGCTCAATCTGAATCAAAGAAGCTTCCAGAAGAATAGCATGAAGAGTCTGTTGTAAAGAACTCAAGGAAGAAGAAAAGCAAAGAAAATTCTGAGTCAGAGACTACTGATATAGACTCTGACAACAGTGATTCTGAATCAGAGATGCAGGAACTCTTTGCTATGTTTGCTAAAGCTTTCAAGAAAGGAAGATTCAACAGGAGAAGGTTTAGCAAAGGACCTTTTCAAAAGAAGGAGGAGAAGAAGAGTGACAAAGGCAAAAGTACAATTGTCAAGCTTGATAATAATGGATATGCAATATCAAAATGTTGTATCCATTATCAACTGCAGCGAGCTTGGACACTTTGCTAGTGAGTGTAAGAAGCCTAGGAATTCAGGAAAGGGTAATGCACTTATGGTCACACAGAAGGATTGAGCTGATTCCAGTGATTCTGAAGATGAATTGGATTATGATAACATTGCACTGATGGCAAATGTTTCAGACAAACCTGGATCTCCAAAGAAAACTTCTCCATCCTCTGTTAAGGTATCACTTCACTCTCTTGATTCATTTGATAGCTTAAATTCTGATGAAATTAGATCTATCCATGCTGAGTTTAAGAATCTTATGACTAATTTTAGAATTCTTACTTCACTAGTACAAAAAGGACCTATAGCGTCGGTCAAATAGGTCTAAGGCGTCGGTTCTTTGGCGTAGTATATGCAGGGGATGCTATAGGTATAGGCCTATAGCGTCGGTTAAAATGGCGACGTAGAATGTCAGCTACAGCGTCGGTTGTTCAAATGACCGACACTAAAAGTCTGCTTTAGGCGTCGGTTGTTCAAATGACCGACGCTAAAAGTCTACTTTAGGCATCGGTTGTTCAAAAGACCGACGCTAAAAGTATACTTTAGGCGTCGGCTGTTAAAATGACCGACGCTAAAAAGTCTACTTTAGGCGTCGGCTATTCAAATGACCGATGCTAAAAGTCAGCTATAGGCGTCGGTCATTTAAACAACCGACGCTAAAAGTCATTTTTTTTTAAAAAAAATAATTTAAAACTGCAATTTCAATAATTTAAATAGCCCTTCAGAAATATAGCTGTTTACCATAAATTCCCGACTAAATAGTTTACAGCACCAATTTAAAACATTTAGAAAGTTAAATTCGAGAGCTTGATATGTTTACATTCAAAAACTAAAAATAATCAAATTTTCAAGGACTTATGTAAATATTAGACTAGCTCTAAACTGACAAACTCCACTACAGTGCTTGGCTGCTCCTGTCTCCTGCTCCAAACCTCCAGTGCTCCTTCAAATCTTCACAAATCACATGTCATGCACTAGTCTCCTGCCCCAGGGTCCTGACTGGTGATTCTGTGGAATGAAAAAATTTAAGTACATATGAGGTTGTTGACTTTGAAGCTACAAAAATCTGATAAACAAAATTTATTGATTAACCAATGTGGCAATGTCCAATGCATTACAGAATGCCTTCTGAAATCTGAATCATGAATATCAATTTCATCGCATCCATTTCACTCACCTAGATTGTTGTAGCTAGCAATTGCAAGCAACCTTCTGCTTCATGACTCTAAAAACTGCTTCACGGATTGCAGCATCGTCAGAACCAACACGCACTATACAGAAAAGCTTCCCTTTAGAGAAAACAGTTTTTGCCTGTTCACTGACATCTTCAGTTGCTTTATGTATATTCTCCTCTGATCTTTTTTTCTTTTATAACTTGATTCTAAATAAAGCACAATAGTCATCATTTTGGTGAGAAGATGCAAGGATAAAGGCGTATACAGATAAGGTAAGAACATTTAACAGGAAAGTAAGTACCCGTAGTTCTGGCCTTCGGATCAGTTTTTTTCACAATTAAAATCTTGGCAGACTCCACAAGTCCATTCAGGGATGTCACTTTCTGGAAAAAGGAAACAAGTTTAGGGTGAAAATACATAATTATTTACTTGGCTGTAATAAACTAGTTCTAGTTTTCTAGCTAGCATCTACTAATTGGTTCAGTTGTTTTCCTTCATAAGATGTGTTCCTGGTTTATTATTCCTCGAAGATAAGTTTATTAATATTTGGAATATTAATGGCACCATTCTCTCAGCTTCTCCTGTATTCGATATATGAGTCTATAGATATTTTTAAAAATTATTAATTGCTTATACAGGAAGAGTAGTAGAACCTAATTCGTCCAAAAACCTGAATTGAGGCCAATTCAACTTGTCGTAAATTATTTCCAACGCCTTTTAGTAGTACGTACCCTGATTCTCTTCCTTGTGACAATATGTTTGCCATGACCTACAAGCTCAACACAAAGGTTTCCTTGTAATAGTTAATTAGAATGAATGGTGAATTAGTAACAAAACATCAACACATCAACATATATAATAACTTAAAAACCCTAAAGACATTACTGCTATAGACGAGGACATTAACTAATTACCATCATATGGTCAGGTAAAATTAATGTAGCTCTGTGAATTTTTGAATACATGATGCTGCAACTCATTTTGAGAGGGCACCTGCAACCTACACATGTTGATATTACTAAAAAGATGTACGGAAACATAACTCTAACATCTAACACTAATTCCAACTATATTTAAAAAGACACTCAAAATACACATTTATTCTAACAAAATAACCATGCATGTGTTAAAATCTAAATTCAAGTTTCCTACCTATCAAGAGAAAATTCAAGTTTCCTCAACTTCTAACATCAAGGTTGCAAATGTAGGATTCTCAGACTTGAAAAGTGTATAGAAAACCACCTAGTAATTTGTAGATACAATAAAAAGCCCAAGAACCAAACACCCAACAAAAATGTAAAGCAGCCTACAACTACTTTTTCCGATAGACTATAGACTGAAGGCCATAGCAATATTCCGACAAATAGAAGATCTCCAAAACTAATTTGCAAACAATTACTACTGTTTTTTTGCTACTTCTTGAAAAGGTCCAACTAAACTACCACATAATCCGACTTCAGGTGAGTCATCACATCAACATAATCATCTCCAACATTATACTACAAAGTTCTAATTTTACCTAAAAATCTCCAAACTATAATCACCACAATAAAAACACATACACAAAGCAATTCGGAAAGCTCTTCGAGATACTCAGGTGGACACAAGTCAATTTGCAATTCCTTGAAAATTTCGTTCACTTGAATCTCCATTAACAGCAACATGAGATTAATTGCATATATATATGTATACATAAATTGAAACAGAGACTGCAATCAGAGATAAATAAATTGTAAAGAAGCAAATTATACCTGATATGCCTGTTCGAGGGTGAGAATATTCGTAGCCAATACATTATGGATATGACTCAAAGCATACTAAACCCTCCAGATCTCCCTTTTGCACCTAACAAGCTTACTCACTAACAAGCTTCAACTCAGCATCCAATCGTTCTGCCTCAAAACGACTGAATTAGTTGAAGCCCTGAAATCCAAAAAAAACCCTAATTACTTGAAGTTTAAGTGAAAAAATCGAATGAATTGAACTCAAAACGAATGAACTAAAAAAGAATGAAAGTGAGACAGAGTTTCTTGAGAGAGTTGGCTTACAGATCTGTTCAATGCTCTCCTTTTGGGTGCTGAGATGCCAGCTGAATGGAGACGTAGTGTTGTGGTTCCTTTTTTCAAGAACAAAGGCGATGCCTAGAGTTGCAGTAACTATCGGGATATTAAATTACTCAGTCATACTATGAAACTTTGGGAGAGAGTGGTTGAATGTCGGATTAGAAGAGAAGCCGAAATCTCAGAGAATCAATTTGGTTTTATGCCTGGGAGATCGACGACTGAGGCTATTCATCTCGTTAGACGCCTTATGGAGAAGTTCAAGGATCGTCGTAAAGACCTGCATATGGTGTTCATTGATCTTGAGAAGGCGTATGATAGCATCCCCCGTGAAGCTATCTGGAAGAGCCTTGCAGAAAGGAGAGTGTCTCCGTCGTACGTTAGGTCGATTCAAGACATGTACTCCCAAGCTAGCTCCTGCGTCAGAACCCCGGTGGGTGACTCGCGTTTTTTCCCTGTTGAGATTGGGCTCCACCAGGGGTCGGCCCTTAGTCCCCTCCTTTTCGCCATTATCATTGATGTCATGTCACGAGGGATTCAGGATGACATCCCTTGGTGCATGCTCTTCGCTGATGACATCGTGTTAGTGGCGGAGTCGAGGGAGGAGGTGAACGAGAAGTTGGAGTTATGGAGATCTACTTTGGAGTACCAAGGCTTGCGTTTGAGCCGGTCTAAAACCGAATACCTCTGGTGTAACTTCAGTGGTGAGGACAAAGAGGAAGGGGTGGAGGTTAGGATTGAAGACGAGATCGTCCCTCGTACGGATAAGTTCAAGTATTTGGGTTCGATCATCCAGAAGGAAGGTGAGATTGAAGACGATGTCACACATCGTATTAAGGCTGGGTGGTTAAGGTGGAGGGCAGCGTCAGGGGTGATGTGCGACAAGAAAGTACCTTTAAGGTTGAAAGGGAAATTCTATAGAGCGGCAATTCGTCCTGCGATGTTGTATGGTTCTGAGTGTTGGGCGGCGAAGAAGGCCCTCGAGAGCAAGTTGGAAGCAGCTGAGATGAGGATGTTGAGGTGGTCTTGTAGACGCACGATGTTAGACAGAATTCCTAATGTAGTTTTTAGGAGCGAGCTGGTGGTGGCGCCTTTTTCTGCGAAAATTAAGGAAGGGAGGTTGAGATGGTTCGGTCACATTCGGAGGAGGCTGGCTGAAGCCCCAGTGAGGAGGGTCGAGAGTCTGTCAGTTGTAGGGGTGAGGAGGAGAGGGAGACCGAGGAGGTCGTGGGAAGAGCAGCTTGGGTTGGATCTGAAGGCCTTAAATTTAAATGAGACCATGACCGCTGATAGGAGTGCTTGGAGACGCAAGATCAGAGTGGTGGATTCTCTTTTAGGGAGCGGTTCTGTTGTTGAGAGCCTCAGAGTTGGGTTATCTCGGTTAGCTTTATCTTAGAAGTTCGTCTTTTCGGTCTCTTTTCGCTATTTTTCTATTTTTTTGTCGTGTTTGTTTTCTGGTTATGCAGTTGCAGGGAGCTTGGTAAGGTGTCAGCTTAGTGTGTCCAAAGCCATGGGCGCAGGGATCTGTAGATCAGAGTTTTTCGAGATCGGAGTGGACAACCCCCTCGTAGGTAAGTCCCATGTGATCAAAGCCATGGGCTCAGGTATGACTGCGATATTTACCTAAATTTGTGAAGCCTTTGTAAATATCACACACTATTCTTCTGTTGTGCACTAAGCTGGGGGTCTTCACGGAAACAGCCTCCCTCCTGTGAAGTAGGGGCATGGTCTGCGTACATCTCACCCTCCCCAGACCCTGCTCTGTGCGGGATATACTGGGTATGTTTGGTTTGGTTTAGTTGTGAGAGAGAGATAGCGAGAGCCAGAGCGAGAGAGAGATTGAGATAGAGAGAATTAGGGATCGAAATGTTAGACCCACTTAAAGTAAAATCCAATCCACCCCAAATTAAATTTTTATAATTAAAAAATGTGAAGAAATTTTTTATAATTTTTTTTATTTAATATTTTTATAATTAAAAAAATGTGAAGAAATTTTTTATAAAAAGATTAGTATTTATTTGAATTTTGCATAATTGAATCAGTTAATCATGCTAATTTTCGGATGAAAGTAAAGTTGAGGAAAAATTTCGATATAATTTTAAAACGTAGGAAAATTAGTGAAATTAAGGTAACATTCATCACACAAATAGTGAGTATGACTACTTTGATGTGTATGAATTTATTTTCAAAAATTGTCATTTTTCCTATTTTTATTTAATTTTTTAATTTATTTTACAAACTAGTTAAAAATGGGGGGGGAAAGAAATTAGTGAAATTAAGGTAACATTCATCACACAAATAGTGAGTATGACTACTTTGGTATGTATGAATTTATTTTCAAAAATTTTCATTTTTCCTATTTTTATTTAATTTTTTAATTTATTTTACAAACTAGTTAAAAATGGGAAAACAATAAAAAAATGGAGAATTATTGAAATTAAGGTAACATTCATCACACAAATAGTGAGTATGACTACTTTGGTATGTATAAATTTATTTTCAAAAATTGTCATTTAACCTATTTTTATTCAATTTTTTGATTTTATTTTACAAACTAGTTAAAAATGGGAAAAAAAATAAAAAAATGGAATTTTTTTTGAAAATAAGGTAACATTCATCACACAAATAGTGAGTATGAATACTTTGGTGTGTATGAATTTAGTTTCAAAAATTATCATTTTTCCTATTTTTATTTAATTTTTTGATTTTTTACAAACTAGTTAAAAATGGGAAAAAATAAAAAAAATGGATTTTTTTTAAAAATAAGGTAACATTCATCACACAAATAGTGAGTATGACTACTTTGGTGTGTATGAATTTAGTTTCAAAAATTGGCATTTTTTCCTATTTTTGTTTAATTTTTTTTATTTATGTTACAAACTAGTTAGAAATGGGGAAAAATTAAAAAAAAGGACAATTAGTGAAAATAAGGTAACATTCATCACACAAATAGTGAGTATTACTACTTTGGTGTGTATAAATTTATTTTCAAAAATTGACATTTTTCCTATTTTTATTTAGTTTTTTTTTATTTTACAAACTAGTTAAAAATGGTATAGGTATACCTATAGCGTCGCCCTTTTAAGGGGCGACGCTATAGGCTACACCAATAGTGTCGTCCTTAAAAGGGCGACGCTATAAGTGCTACACTTATAGCGTCGCCCGCTAAAATGCTGACGCTATAGTTATGTTCTATAGCGTCGCCCCTCAAATGGGCGACGCTATAGGTATACCTATAGCGTCGCCTTTTATGGGACGACGCTATAGGCTATACCTATAGCGTCGCCTTTTAATGGGCGACGCTATAGGCTATACCTATAGCATCGGTTGATGCAAACAACCGACGCCATAGCTTCTGGCAGAAGTCAATAAGCGTCGGTTAATGCTAACAACCGACGCAATAGGTCAAGTGGCGATGCTATAGGTCAATAACCGACGCTATAGGTGGCGACGCAATAGGTCTAGTTTGTACTAGTGCTTGTAAAAGAGATGAACTTAAGGTTAAGAATGATAAATTAGTTGATAGAAATAATTTTCTTGAATCTGAGTTAATTCAAATGGAAGAATACAAGTTAAGTTCTAATAAAGCTAAGCCTGATTATAGTGTTATTCTTGAGGCTTATGACTATGTCAGAAAAGAACTAGAGGAAGAGAGAGATGTGATTAAAACCATTAAAAATTCTAGTAAAAAGACTCTAGAAATCTTTGAAAGTGGAATTCGTGGTAAGGTTAATGGTTTAGGTTTTGATAAGGCTAGATAAGAAGGAAAAGTAGCAATTGTCAATGATGATAGTAAAGTAGAAGCTAGCACGTCTAAATCTGAAGGTAAGAAAATTGTTTCTGAACCTAAACATGTTAAATTTGTTGATTCAAAAGGTACCCCTGTTGTACATAAAAGGATTAACAATAGTAATTCAGATGAGAAAGTGTTAGAGAAACCTAAGAATGTAAACATAGGGTTTCTGTCTAAGTCTCAGTTGAAACAGAGATTAGATGGTCTTTTAGAGTCTAGCAAGATCAAAAGAAATAGGAATGGAAAAGAAGGTATTAACAAAAAGAATAATTACAAGAATGTACCTGATGCACCTAGAAAAAAATGCTATAAGTGTGGAAATCATAATCATTTGGCCCTAGACTGCAATCAAAAACCTTCTTGGAAAACTGAGTCCAGATTCCCCAAGACTCAGAAAATTCAATACCAACCACAAAAAGCTTGTTATCATTGTGGTAGTTTACTTCATTCCATTTACATGTGTAGAGAATATCATGAACTGTATTATGACTATTATTCTTTGAAATCTAAAACTCCTAGTCACAAACAGTTTGTGAAATCAGAGTCTAAGGTTGACTCTGCAACAGGTAAAGTAAAGGCAAAATCTTCAAAGCCTGTTGTTTCTAAATCTAGTAAGAAAGGATCCAATCAAAGTTGGGTCCTAAAAAATTCTAACTAGCTACTTTTTGTTTACAGGGCACAGGAAAGAAGCATTCAATTATCTTGGACAGTGGATGCTCTGGACGTATGACTGGAAAGAAGTCCCTGCTTACAAAGTTTGAGAGGAAAGCTGGCCCAGTAATATCTTTTGGAGATGGCAACAAAGGAGAAACTCTGGGATATGGCTCAATTGTTTTGGGGAATGTCATCATAGAAAATGTAGCACTGGTTGAAGGCTTAAAACATACTCTTTTAAGCATAAGTCAACTGGGTGATAGAGGTTACAAATCAATCTTTGACAGAGAATGATGTAAAATCTTGAATATGTATAATGGAGACATTGTTCTAATTGGTCAAAGACATGGTAACATATATGAAGCCAGCTTAAGTGATACATCTAAAGGAATTGTTAGATCTCTCTACAGCAAAGCAACAAGTGATGAAAGCTGGAATTGGCACAAGAAGCTCTCACATCTCAACTTCAAGAAGCTTAATCAACTTGTTAAGCACAATTTAGTGAGAGGCCTACCTCAGGCAAATTTTGTGCAAGATGGACTTTGTGATGCCTGTCAGCTTGGAAAACAGAGAAGAACCACTTTCAAGAGCAACACTGCAAATTCAATTACTGAACCATTTCACATGCTACATCTTGATCTGTTTGGTCCAGTAAACATTATGTCTATCAGTAAGAAAAGATATGCTCTAGTGATAGTGGATGATTTCACAAGGTTTACATGGGTGTTCTTTCTACACAAGAAGGATGAAGCTCCTCAGCAAATCCTTGAACTTGTCAAGAATATTCAGAATAACTCTGAGTACAAAGTCAAAGTACTTAGGAGTGACAATGGTACAGAATTTAAGAATTCTATAATGGAGGATTTTTGTGCAGATAATGGAATCACTCAACAGTTTTTTGCACCTGGTACACCTCAGCAAAATGGTGTAGTGGAAAGAAAGAACAGGACTCTCATAGAGGCAGCAAGAACCATGCTTGCAGATGCAAAACTTCCAACCTATTTTTGGGCAGAAGCTATTAACACTGCATGTTTCACTCAAAACTGTACCTTGGTAAATAGTCATGGAAAAACTCCCTATGAGATGATCAAAGGAAAGAAACCAAGTGTGAAATACTTTCACATCTTTGGATGCAAATGCTATGTCCTAAAAGTTCATCCAGAACAACTTGGAAAATTTGAAGCCAAATCGGATGAAGCAATCTTTCTAGGATATTCAGCATCTAAGGCCTTCAAAGTTTATAATCTCAGAACTCACATTGTTATGGAATCA
This sequence comes from Kitagawia praeruptora, assembly GCA_037693485.1. Lineage (NCBI taxonomy): Eukaryota > Viridiplantae > Streptophyta > Magnoliopsida > Apiales > Apiaceae > Kitagawia > Kitagawia praeruptora. Next base: position 133,792,008 of record CM075351.1, on the reverse strand, counting down.
ATTCATGTTGCATTTGATGATAAGAAATTTGGAATTCTGCAAACTGATGAAAGCCATGACAAATTGGAATTTGAAAATCTGAAGAATTCTGAGATACTCTCCAGTGATGATGAAGGTTCTCCAGAAGGAATTTCTATTGCTTCTCAAAGGAGTGCTACTGTTGAGGGGGATCAAATAAATCAAGGAGAACACAGTGATCATCAGGAGTAGACTAGCTATTCAGAGTCTACTCCATCAGGAACTGATCTTTCAGAGTCTACTAAGGAAAGATCAGTAACTAGCAGCAGTATGGAATCTACTGATTCTACTGATCAAGGGGGAGCTATTGAAGGCAGAGAGATTTCTTCTACAAGAGATACCACTAACTTAGGGGGAAAATCTAGCAGAGGCAATCTACCACCTGTTAGAAAATGGACAAAGGATTATACTGAAGACTTGATTATTGGTGATCCAAATAGTGGTGTTCGAACTAGAAGATCAATTCAAAATGAATGCTTGTATAGTTGCTTTCTCTCAAAGAATGAACCTAAGAAGGTTGAAGAAGCCTTACAGGATCCTGATTGGGTAATTGCAATGCAGGAAGAATTAAATGAGTTTGAGAGAAACAAAGTCTAGAAACTGGTACCAAGACCCAAAGACAGATCAATTGTTGGTGCAAAATGGATTTTCAGAAATAAGCTAGATGAATCTGGTATGATTGTAAGAAACAAAGCAAGACTGGTGGCCAAGGGTTACTCTCAGGAAGAAGGCATTGATTATGATGAGACCTTTGCACCTGTAGCAAGATTGGAAGCAATCAGGATGTTTTTTGCATTTGCAGCTCATTCAAAATTCAGGGTATACCAGATGGATGTAAAGAGTGCTTTTCTAAATAGAAAGCTTGATGAGGAAGTGTATGTGGAGCAGCCACCTGGATTTGTTGATCCAAAATTTCCAAATCATGTCTACAAACTTGACAAGGCACTCTATGGACTAAAGCAGGCACCAAGAGCATGGTATGAGACTTTGTCTAAATTTCTTCTTGAAAATGGCTTCACAAGAGGTACAATTGACAAAACTCTATTCTTTAGAAAGATAAAAGGTGAATTGCTTTTAGTTCAAGTTTATGTTGATGATATCATATTTGGCTCTACTAATGAAAAGTTGTGTGCTAAGTTTAGCAAGCTTATGTAGTCTAAGTATCAGATGAGCATGATGTGTCAAATTATACCTAACCGCAAGCGCATGGTGTCTATTGCTAGTACAAATGGCAAGCAAGTCGAATCTACAAGGAGACAGGTTCTACTAATTCCTTTTCAGTTATCGCTAATTGTTTCAAGGGTCAGACGAATATGTGAAATTATTAATTAACTAATTAAACTAAATTAGCACTAACTAAATAAATGATTAACTAATTAATTAAGGGATCTAGGGCAATTCAGGTTCACCATGCTTACACCAAACAAATCACAAAGGTATAGCTTTTCAATGGGATCAAGTAATTGAAGTAATAGTTAATCTTTTCTAAGCATTAACACTCTCAGAAATCCAATGATGCTTCCACACTCACCTTCAATTCTGCTAATTGTATGTATGCCTCTAGTAGTAAAATTTTCCGATCAATTACTCCTATTGCAATCAGTTAATCCATGATATTGGCCAATTACACAAATTAAGAATTAAAACATATCAATCAGAATTACTCTTTACCCATCAAATTACTAATCAAATTAAGCCCCAATCATGGTGCAAACACGGCTTCCCTTAATACCCTAGAATTAACTACTCACTAATAATTAAACAAGTAAAAGCAATAAAAACTATGAAGAGAGACATATAAAATTATACTAATAAAACACGAGAGAATAAAGAGTACCTCTAAATTAATGGAGAAATCTGAATACAAGCTATCCCATAGAAAAGATGAAGAAAAAGTGTATTATTCTATTCTACTCCTAACTAATAATAAAACTTAACTAATTATAGATCTAGATCTAGATGTAGCTCCCTTTTCTCTAATACATAAGATGTGTTTATATAGCCACTAGATGTATTGGCCTCCAAGTCCTTTCCATAATAGAATTGCATTCCAAGGAAGTTGCCACAAATAGAGTTGGATTAGAAGATGGCAAGTTTCCAAGCTTGAATAGAAGTAAGAATTGCAAGTTTCCACGCTTAACACAGCCCTCTAGAACGTTCCTAATTCAAATCGAATTTCTGGAAGCTGCTGGATTTTCTGGCCTATTTCTGGGCTGATCCCATTGGAATACTAATATTGGACCACTTCTGAATTGTAGATAATTCCGTTGTCTTCGCGTGAGCTGTAAGATCGCCCAATTCTGATGTCTAGAACTCAAGTTATGACCCAAACAATTTCTGGCCGCGATCGGGCGCTGCTGCGCCGGTTTGAGCGCTGTTGCGCCTTGCTGCTACTGTTCACACGCGCTGTTGCGCCGTCTGGAGCGCTATAGCGCCCTGTAGGGTCTGATTTTCACTCCATTTTGCTCCCAATTTCTAGAAACGAACCTAAATTTCATCGTTTCTTCTCGTAACTTCACAAAATCGATCTCTTGAGTTAAGAATCACTATGAAACCATCAAATAACGTCAAATTCCTTCTAACTTGGCAATTCTTCAATTCCTGTCATAAAACACATCAAACACTAATTAAATCCACACGATTATTCACAAAAGCACAACAAATATGAGAATAAAATCCTATAAAATATATATAAAATATACTCTATCAAATATCCCCACACTTTGCACTTTGTGCGTCCTCGTGCAAACTAACATAATAACACTATACTAACTGTACCACTTCCGTAGGTGATCACGGTTGCATTTGGCATATGCAACAAGCCCTTTAAACCCCAAGGTAGCCCTAGTGGACGAGTAAGGTCTCGTGAGGGCCTATAGTGAATGTACCCACAAAATTCATCTAGCTCATGCAAAAGATCAATGTCAACACAACACCACACACACAAGTCCTCTCATGCCACATCAACTTAAGAATCAAAGTAAATATGCAATGTCTTGGTGTCGATAGTGCAAGTATTCACGTAGTCTACTCAACCAACATGCAGAAGGTCATAAAAATTCATGTCAAGTGTAAAAATCGTTGGTAAGCATGCTAAGCCCACAAGAAACACATCTTTGAGTCTAAACCCGGGATCTCCTATGCCAAAACAAGTAATAACTAACCTTTCACTCAAAAATGAATATTCACTCAAGAACAAGGTTAAGTGTATCACTCAATTCCAACAAAATCATAAACACAACTTGACACTCGCAATCAATCTCACTTTCAACACAACATACATCACTGATGACAATCAAAAGGTCTTTATTCGGGTTGTAATGGGGCTAGGGACAAGGTATGTCAAGTAAAGCTAAAACAGGTTAATATGCCAAAAGCTAGTACCCAACAATATAATTCATTCCATTCCCTTTCTATTAAAACCACAAATACTTCCCCACACTTGGATTTTTCAATATCCCTTACATAAATAACTTGACTAGTCGAAGGAAGAAGGATCATACAAACATAAAAATGCTTTTTTTTAGAGCTAAGGAATAAGCACAATGATCCATAGATATTTTTATGAATTTCGACTAACAAGCATCGACCAAAATCAATATTCCTCAATGGTATGATCATCAATAAAACCCCCCTTTTATGAACACCTTATTACTCCCTTAAGCACGATACTAGCCTTTGACAATTTAGGTTCAAATTCAATGTAAGGCCAATAGAATAAAAAGGATAATGGCAAGTAATGTGGTGTGTCACCAAAAGAATAGGATTAAGCTTAACGGGTTAACTAATTGATCATGTTTAAAAGGTGTGGAAATATGGGAAATACGAGGTCAAACCTAAGTGCCTTTATCATCTAATCATCAAGTAATGTCATGCATTTCAAGAAAGATCTCAAGTAAGTGCTAGTAATGTAAACAACATGTGGACACTCAAGCAAACGAAAAATCATGCAAAAGATATGCATATAGGCTCAAAACTCACTTGGTGTGACAAAACATAATCAATCCCAAGTAACAAGACTCTCCAACGCACCTACTTGTACTCAAAGCATGTAAACCAAGTCATCTTGCACATATTCATGTCATTCTAATCACTTACAACATCCAATTAAGTCTACCAGTTTCAACTTGCTAGTGAAAGTGTGTGCACAAGAACAAAGCACGTCACTTCTCATACAAAAGCGTCAAGAGCACAAAATTTCTACGCATGCATGGGTATATCAAGCAAAATACAACAACTAATCAAATTGCATGGCTAGAATTATTTTTGGTATTTTTCAAATTTTTTTTTAATTTTATATATATATATATATATATATATATATACACTACGTTGAGAACACCTCCCCACACTTAAGCCCTTCATTGTCCTCAATGAACAAATAACTAAACAATTCTACTATATATGAAAGAAGGAAAGAAGTACTCCCCTATGCAAAAGCATGAAGTGCACCCATCCTCCAATGCAGCCTATGTACAACATCCATGGGTTGCCTCCCAAGAAGCGCTTTTTTAGAGTCATTAGCTTGACCTCCTCAAAAATACTTCGATGGAGACGGAATATCCAATTTATCGATCATAAACTCGTCACCACAAAAAGTATCAAGAGTGTTAGTGGTTGTCTTTATCCTGCAGAAAGTCTCCAAACAAGCATCAGAAAAATAAAATATGTCATTAATAAGCAATAGAGAGAGTGCTTGTGCAGTTTTGGAAAACTTTGTGAGAAAACAGTGATAAAATTCAACACCACGAAAATATTGAACTCCCTTGACATAAGGTGGAGGTTCTGGTGGTGGCTTTTCTTCACTCCTCACTTTCACTGGAGTCATTCGGACATCTTGGCTTATCACATCATTGGCTAATAAGACACTTCCATCTTCTCCCTCTTCTCGAGCTTGAAACGTATGAGCCACTTTGTATGGATCCTCAACCAGAATTTGAGAAATATCATCTTGGACAATATTTGTTATCACATCAACCTTGAAATAAGTGTTCTTGAGCAAAGAAGCCTTGTAAGTAGAGGCTAGATCGAGAGCAAATTTATCAATACATGGTAGCTGAGGCACAGGTTGTGGAAGAGAAACAACAACCATCTCTGTATTGCTTTCCTTTATAGCCTCATCATCAGTCACATTGTTCTCGGTAACAGCAACATCATTGATCTCGTCATCGGTGGCATGCTCCTTCTCTTTATCAATGGCCTCATCATCAACATACATGGAGAAACTATCATATTCCTGATCGCTTGTGAGATTGATAGCAATCAGGTCCTCTTCGGATCGGATAGATGATGATGGTAAATAGACGAGCTGCCCTGTAGTAGAAGAGTTAGCCAACTGTGCAATTTGAGATTCAATCGCCAAACTTTGAGTTTCTAATTCTTTGATTGCCTCGGCTTGTTCTTCAGAACTATTTAGCAGTTTATTCAGGATATCCCACATCTCATTTGTCTAATCAGCTTGCACATCTACGCTGGGTTGAGAAACATGTAGATCTTGTTGTAAAGGAGGATATTGATATTCTTGCTATGGCGGCTGCTCATATGACTGATATTATTGTTGCTCAAACTGTTGCTGATTATGATATGAAAAATTTTGAGCACCATTGTCCTGGTAGTAGAAATCTGGTTGATTCACGCATTCTTGATCAAAAGTGTTTGAATACTGATTGTACCCATATCCTTCTTCAAAAGAATTCATTTGTCCCAACTGAGCACTCTGAGAATTATAGACATTGTTAGAGCATTCAAAAACAAAGTGACCCTGCACACCGCAAATTTGACAGAAGTTGTAAGTTTTAGGGGCCACTTGTGACATCTCATTGATACTCATTGGATGCATAGTGGGCTCTGTAGGGTTGAATGAGGCAATTTCTTGAGTGCGTGCCTCCAACATGGAAGAAAGTAGTGCTAAAGTATCAACTTCACCCATAGTTACCTGTAAACACTCAACAAAGCCAAGAAACGTAGTAAAATTTGTCTCAATTGGAACTAAAGTTCCAATGAGACAATGGAAACAATCTAAACAACTAAATTAAAATCAACAGAAACTCGCTGTCTCCCTGGCAGCGGCGCCAAAAACTTGATGTGTCAAATTATACCTAACCGCATGCGCACGGTGTCTATTTCTAGTACAAATGGCAAGCGGGTCGAATCCACAAGGAGACAGGTTCTACTAATTCCTTTTCAGTTATCGCTAATTGTTTCAAGGGTCAGACGAATATGTGAAATTATTAATTAACTAATTAAACTAAATTAGCACTAACTAAATAAATGATTAACTAATTAATTAAGGGATCTAGGGCAATTCAGGTTCACCATGCTTACACCAAACAAATCACAAAGGTATAGCTTTTCAATGGGATCAAGTAATTGAAGTAATAGTTAATCTTTTCCAAGCATTAACACTCTCAGAAATCCAATGATGCTTCCACACTCACCTTCAATTCCGCTAATTGTATGTATGCCTCTAGTAGTAAAATTTTCCGATCAATTACTCCTATTGCAATCAGTTAATCCATGATATTGGCCAATTACACAAATTAAGAATTAAAACATATCAATTAGAATTACTCTTTACCCATCAAATTACTAATCAAATTGAGCCCCAATCATGGTTCAAACATGGCTCCCCTTAATACCCTAGAATTAACTACTCACTAATAATTAAACAAGTAAAAGCAATAAAAACTATGAAGAGAGACATATAAAATTATACTAATAAAACACGAGAGAATAAAGAGTACCTCTAAATTAATGGAGAAATCTGAATACAAGCTATCCCATAGAAAAGATGAAGAAAAAGTGTATTATTCTATTCTACTCCTAACTAATAATAAAACTTAACTAATTATAGATCTAGATCTAGATGTAGCTCCCTTTTCTCTAATACATAAGATGTGTTTATATAGCCACTAGATGTATTGGCCTCCAAGTCCTTTCCATAATAGAATTGCATTCCAAGGAAGTTGCCACAAATAGAGTTGGATTAGGAGATGGCAAGTTTCCAAGCTTGAATAGAAGTAAGAATTGCAAGTTTCCACGCTTAACACAGCCCTCTAGAACGTTCCTAGTTCAAATCGAATTTCTGGAAGCTGCTGGATTTTCAGGCCTATTTCTGGCTGATCCCATTGGAATACTAATATTGGACCACTTCTGAATTGTAGATAATTCCGTTGTCTTCGCGTGAGCTGTAAGATCGCCCAATTCTGATGTCTAGAACTCAAGTTATGACCCAAACAATTTCTGGAACAATTCTGAAATTTCTGGCCGCGACCGGGCGCTGCTGCGCCGGTTTGAGGGATGTTGCGCCTTGCTGCTACTGTTCACATGCGCTGTTGCACCGTCTGGAGCGCTATAGCGCCCTGTAGGGTCTGATTTTCACTCCATTTTGCTCCCAATTTCTAGAAACGAACCTCAATTTCATCGTTTCTTCTCGTAACTTCACAAAATCGATCTCTTGAGTTAAGAATCACTATAAAACCATCAAATAACGTCAAATTCCTTCTAACTTGGCAATTCTTCAATTCCTGTCATAAAACACATCAAACACTAATTAAATCCACACGATTATTCACAAAAGCACTACAAATATGAGAATAAAATCCTATAATATATATATAAAATATACTCTATCAGAGCATGATGGGTGAATTAAATTATTTCTTAGGCTTGCAGGTCAAACAGACTGAGACTGGTATTTTCATTAATCAGTCAAAGTATATCAAAGATCTTTTAAGAAGATTTGACTTTCAAGACTGTGCAGTTGCAAAAACACCTATGACAACAGCCACTAAACTAGACTCTGGTCCTAAGGGAAAGAGTGTGGATAATACTAGTTATAGAGGCATGATAGGCTCATTGTTATATCTAACTGAAAGAGTTTGTCCTAAAATCCAATCATGCATGATGATTTAGGAAGAACTTTCTTGTACTCTTATTTGATTTCATTAATATTAATAAAAGACTTATTTGTTTTTATTACGGGCCTTATCTATTTAAAGTGTTTTAAATAAGATATTCCATGGTTTAAAGTAAAGCTTCTAGAATTATAATGAGATTATAATAGTGAGATCTAGAAGATGATAACTCTAGACTTAAACAGTTCCTGATCATAGGATAACTAATCGGAAGTTAGTGAATCCGCAAAGATTGGTACATACTATGCTTGCTCCTTTTAGAAGGATGTCTGTTCTCATAGGCATTTGTGTGGTGACACTATAGCTAGTATGTAGGTGCTTATTAAGGAATAAGTTCACTAAACATGACTCGATAAGTTGAACAACTAATGGAGTTTACTCACGTGTCGATAGTTGTTCACTGAGTGATAGTTGTACAAGTGTCCTTAGACTTGAGATCGTTAGAGTAATCTTGTATATAATGAACTGTGCTTTGGTTTAGTCCTTAGTCTCAAGGACATCCATTAGGTCTATTCTGGGCATAGGGATTTGTGTATGGAGATAGTTAATGGTCAATAAAGGATCTACCCCTTCCAGTAAAGAAGTGAATATCCTATGTTATTCTTAGTATGTGAGTTCTGGAATCTCTGGCCAGAGTGAATGAAATTAGAAAGGAGTTTCTAATTTGCATTAATATGAACTTTGCATTATGAATAAGAAATCATATGATTAAATTTGATAGGCTTGACACGAGATCCATGCCTTGTATTTAATCGGGATATTGTAGGGTGGAAGGAATTGATTGTATGGTAACTAGCACTGACAGGTTCTTGGTATTCTGAGCAGTGAATTCATATTAACCGGATAGTCGCGATATGTTGAGAAGCATCACTCACGATGTAGAATAAATATAATTAATCAGTTAATTATATTTAATGAATTTTAGAATTCATATAAATAATAAATAAAAAGTTTATTATTATTTATTTCTACTACCGGCTTAATATTGAACCTACAGGGTCACACCATAAAAAGATTAATTTATTGATGAAGGTATTTTGAGAGAGCAAGTTATTTTCTAAAGAGTTCAGAAAAATAATAATGATTAAAATAGTTTTAATTATTATTTAAACATTTTATAAGATAAAGTTTGGGATTTATATATTAATATTGATATATTAATTATACTAAAACCTACTTGTGCCCTATAAATAGAATGAGATAGTTCATTCTAAGAACACACTTGTGTTTTTGTGAAAAACCTAAAGGGAGCTAGCTTCCATCTTCTTCATCTCTCTCTCTCTCAAGAAGGAAAAGTTCCATTTTTATAAAGCTTCGAGTTTTATAAAAAGCTTCATCGAAGGATTATTCTTGGTGGATACCGGTAGAGTGCTTCACACTCTGAGAAGCAACTGCTAGCAACCATCTAGACACCATCTTCGAATTTTCAAGGTAAGGTTTGGATTCCTCCGATCTTTCATTTTTATATGATTTTCTATATGTGCGATACATGGTTTTTACGGATTAATTGTTATATCGCGCTTCCGCTCGTCCGTAAATTCCTTCACTAACTACAAGTAGACCAGATATAATGTTTTCTACCTGTTTATGTGCTAGATTCCAAAGTGATCCTAAGGAATCTCATTTAATTGCTGTGAAGAGAATTTTTAGATATCTCAAAGGAACTCCAAATCTTGGTTTGTGGTATCCTAGAGAATCTGATTTCTTCCTAATTGGCTATTCAGACTCTGATTATGCAGGGTATAAAATAGACAGGAAAAGCACTACAGGTACATGTCAATTCTTGGGAAACAGATTGATTTCTTGGGCAAGCAAGAAGCAACAATCTGTCTCAACCTCAACTACAGAAGCTGAGTACATAGCAGCAGGCAGTTGTTGTGCACAACTCCTATGGATAAGAAATCAGTAGCTTTCAAGTTTGGTGACTTTGATTTTATGACTAACAATCATGTAGCAGCAATCAACAGCAAGAAAGGAGTATCAGCTGATTTTCATCCTGTGATGGACTTTTTGGTGAATGGACCATTAAGTTATGCATTGACAGCATCTCCAGAAATAAATCAAGTTGCTGTTTCACAAGCTTGGGAGAATGCTGAAGTAATTGTTTCTACTCAGAGTCAATCAGGTAAGATTGTTCTACACTTAGGACAAGATACTTATGACATTACTGAATCGGTTGTTAATTCAGTACTTCGCTTACCTGTTACTGATAATTATGCAAGTGAACCATCTAATGATGATGTAAGAACTATGTTGTCTGCATTAGGTTATAGTGGATCTCTAGACAACATGAGCCAGTTAAATAGGTCTTTTCTTAGGAAGGAATGGTCTTTCTTCTTTGATCAAATTGCTAAATGTTTTACTGGTAAATGTAGTTCTTTTCAGCAAATTACTTCTGTTACTTCACATATTGCTTACAGTTTGCTTTATGACAGAGTAATTAACATTGGTCACATTATCTTAAGTCAGATAAGTTTTAAACTTGGGTCAAGAGATCAAAACAGGAAAATGGTTTATTATCATAGATTTATGCAAATGTTTATTAACCATTTTATTCCTGATGTTGAAGATAGATTTGGTAGAGAACATTGTGTTTCTTCTTATAGAGAATTTTCTCTGACATTACAAAGAAGGACAATGAAAAGAATCTAGATGAAATACCTGAAATTCATTATCCACATCATGTTCAGGTAATTCTTAAAACTCATCTTCCTACTCTCTATAATTCTTCATTCTTTTGTGGTGAAATGACTCAGGAATCTCATTTGGAGGAGAACCCCCTTGTGTTTACCAAGTAGCCCAAAACATTATAGTCTCTGAAACAATTCAAGAACAAAGTTTTGATCCACAGTCTATTGTTTCGAAGAAACCAACCTCTGGTGTTTCTCAAAAGACATCAGTTGTAAGGAAGAGAAGATTTGTTTTGTCAAGTAGTAGTAGTTCTAGTGAAGATGATGATAATATATCTCTTGCTGAGAGAGAAGAATTGAAGGCTGCAATTCGACTTTCTAAGCTAGGACAAAGAGATGAAGCACCTAGTCACAGCCAGGCTGCAGTCTCTCAAAAGGCTGTAGTACTTAAAAAGGGAAAACAGTTACTGGATACTGTCTCTCAAAAGATTGTGTCTATTGAAAAAGGATCTCATCCCAAGATCATTTCTGTGTCTACACCTCTTGAATCTTCTCAGGATAAATCTTTTGCTCACTATACTAGGAGAACAAGGAGAAAGATTCATTGTCACCTACACACACAGAGTCTAGTCCAACTAATATCATGCAGGTCTCTTCAAATGAAGCTACAATCAAGTCAGCAAATGACTATAGAGATCTGGATATTGATTCTTTATGGGAAACTACATTGTCATACAGACTGGCTATGGGAGTTATTTCTATCAAAGTGAAGCTATCCAGGCCTGTTCTAGATTTTCTGGTTGAAAGAGTACCAAAACTTTTATTTCCAGAAGAGTATGGACTTCTACATTAAAGACTTGACTTAATGAAGATGTATTTCTATGTATCTGTCAGAAGACAATTAGTCAAGAAATTTAGACTCTCGAAGCATGTTGCACTTCAATCACTTCATGCATATTTATTTGACAAGGATGTCATTATTGAAGATGCTTCAGCTCAAGGTGAACAACAGGAGGAAGTAGGTAGAGGAATGCAGTCAACAGAAGAATCTATTGCACCAGTGGTGGATAGTAGGAAAGATCAGATCACAGTCACTGCAACACAAGAACCATCTAGTCAGAGGTTGGATGACTCAGGAGCTGTGATAGCTGATGTTGAAAGGACTTCTGTGATGACTGAAATTGCAAATGAGAAACCCTATGATATGGGAGGAATAACTTTGACTAATTTTCTTGAAGATCAGACAAACATTGTTCAGTCAGAGTCTATCCATCTTGAAGGTGAGTCTCAGCAAACAACACTTAAAGACGGTGACATACTAACTATGGTGTCTAATGAAGTATTACTGAAGACATCAGAGTCTAGTAGAGAACCTGAAAGTGGTATACTGGAGCCTGTAGTCTCTGAAAGGAAAGAAGATGTTTGTGAGGGTTCAGAGACTATAGCAGCTTATTCCTTGGAGAAAACCTCAAGCCCCTTGCCAAATGAGGAACCCTCTCTCCCTGTGAGTTCAGGTATAAAAACTTCTTCTAAACTCTATTTTTCTATAGGTCATGAGAGCACTTATCCAAATTTGAGTGATACACTTGAAAAGATGGATATTGATCCACAATTAGAGAGGCTGGCTCCTGACCAGACAAAAGGAGAGGTAGAAAGAGTGTTGACTTTAGATAGTCAAAGTGAGAATAAGGGTATGGATGATCAACTCCATAGTGAGGGAGAGAAAATTAGGAAACCACCATCGTTTGATTTCTGGGATCAGGTTTTTCCTGAATCTTGGTCTGATAATCTTGGTATGGATGCTGGTACTTATTCTTTTATTAAGATGTATGAGAAGAATGACTTAGCAAAGCACAATGCAAAGCCAGAAGTTAAAGCTCAGAAGCAAAAAGAAAGGCTTGCATGAATTATAAACAGAAGAGGTGAAAGGCTAAAAAAACTTCTACACCACCAGTACCAGAGGATATTCCTAATGATCCTAGTATTCCTTTGTTTGTACTACCAATATCAGCCATAATTGAGACATCAACAGTATCTGATCAATCTAAGGAGGAGTCAGGATTTGTAGATGTTAGTACACAGAATACTGGTGAAGGACAAGATGATCATATTGCAGCTTCAGATCAGAAAGATGAAGATGTTTGTAACTCTAATCGAGTTTTATTACTTGAATATCATTCTACACAGGCAACTTCTTCTACGAGACTTGAATCTAAAGATATTCCAAACACTTCCAACTTTGAAGTCAATTCTGAAGTTCTACAAGACATTCAGAACTCTCAAGTTGAAATTCAATCAAGACTTCAAACACTTGAAGATAACCAAGTGACTATTATGGAAAATCAATCAGTTCTGATGAATCTCATTTGTTCTGTTATTGAATCTCTTGGAATTAATGTTGCTGATGTCAAAAAGGGGGAGATAAAAATAATTCAAAGGCAACAGACTGGGGGATGACAAAGGATGACAAAGGTGAATCTTATCAGGGAAGTGGTAAAAGAAAAGAAGCATCAAATAGTTGAATTCTTTCTTCTAAGTACTGGATACTATGTCTATATCTAAAGAGGGAGGTACTTAACTTCATGATTTTTGAATTCATAAATTCTATTCTGATTGTATTGTTATATGTTTTGACATCAACAACTCAGATTTATGCTTCAGGTTTTAAAGCATAAATAGGGGGAGATTGTTATGAATAATTCATGAGTTGTGATGTTAAGAATAGAATTTTACTTATACTTCTTGTATATCCTGATTTATAAAGGATTTAGCACTTTGTATAGGATATATGTGTTAGACAGTAATCTATAGAATTAAGTCAGGAACAGTGCATCGAGTACTACATGTCAGGAACTGAGATTGAATCCTGATATGTCAAGTCAAATACTGATCAAGTACTGATGGAATGGTCAGATCCTGATGCAAGAAGGAATCCTGATATCAGTCAAGTTACTGATGATGTCATTATGGATGCTACAGAAACTGGTAAGTGCTATAAAACAGGATCTTTGTTTGAGGAACAAGCAAGAAGATTTTATGAAGGAAAGAATTTTCTATTGATGGAAACTATCAACTGGACGGCAGAACATTGTCATGTATAGATTATCTTTCTGTGATTAGTTGATAGGTAGGATTATAAATACTCTCTCTATATCATTGTAAAAAAGAGTGAAAAGTTGAGCGATTGATTTTGTATGCGTAGCTCTGTATAAGATTTGTATTCGAGAGTTCAAAACAAACAGAGAGAGATTTATTTTGTCAGGAGCTGCTAAAGGTATTTGTACACCTTTGGTAGAGTTTGTACTTGATCTTATTAATACAAACAGTTTGATTCATTCGTTTATTCTTGTTTATCTAATCAAGCAAAAACCAGACACGATTATATAACTTTTACTCAACCCCCCTTCTACAAGTTATTCGAGTTAACACTGTTAATTGGCCCTCAATATTAATTACGAAATTATTATTTAGTTAGGGTTTTCGACCTCATTAATGAGATTCATGTTTGGACCAAACTAGGTCTAATCAATGCATCATAATTATATTTTTAGGGTTTATTTTTAGCTCATATCAGTGTGCATGGTCAAGAAAATGATACTTAAAAAGGAAATGGAGGGAGTATAATACAATACACTCAAATCAGTTTGTAACTATTAAGGTCTACCTTTTATCTTAGGATCTTTAAATATTCTTCTATAAAGGTTTATAAAATTATGTCTCATTATTATTTGTAGATAGGGTAGAAGGTCAATCAATCACATTTTTATACAACGTTTGCTCAAAACGACATTTGTCGGGAAAGTTACTTAAATAATCTATTGTACTCGTATCTTCCTTATGTGCAGACTAATATATGTAGTGTAAGTATGTGTAATATCCTTCCAGCATTGTTATAGAAATCGGCCGATTTTTGAAAAATCGTCTATAAATCGACCAAAAATCGGTCAAAATTTTGGAACCGATTCGGCCGATTTTGCAAAAATCACCGATAAATCGCCGATTTTTCAACCAAATCACCCGATAAATCGCAAATCGGTACCTCAACCGAATAGTTCCGATTTCCGAAATCTGCAGCACTGCCTTCACTAGTACAGAATAGGCTTTTAGCGTCGGTCAAAATATCCTTTAGGCGTCGGTTATTTGGCGTAGTATATGAAGGCGACGCTATAGGTATAGGCCTATGGCGTCGGTTAATTGGGCGACGCATATAATGTACTAATAGCGTCGGTTATTTAAATAACCGACGCTTAAAGTCTGTTTTAGGCGTCGGTCATTTAAACAACCGACGCTTAAAGTCTGTTATAAGCGTCGGTCATTTAAGCAACCGACGCTTAAAGTCTGGTTATAGGCATCGGTCATTTAAACAACCGACACTTAAAGTCTGTTATAGGCGTCGGTCATTTAAATAACCGACGCTTAAAGTCTGATTATAGGCGTCGGTCATTTAAACAACCGACACTTAAAGTCAATTTTTTAAAAAAAAAAATAAAAATTGCAATTCTATTATGAAACAATACATTTTCAGAAACATAATACATGATACAAAATCAAGAATGAGATCTAATTAATAAACACCAAATTATATACAAAATCAATCTATACATGATGCATAATCAAGAATGAAATCTAATTAATAAACAATATATAAGACTACTCTACATTTTACAAGTCAATACTGATTACAAAGTACACAAACTGATCTAATTTCTCTAAGTTCTTTAGTAGCCTGAATACACAAAAAAAAACTCAGATAACATTTTTCCTCCCATGACTGCAACCATGGTACACATAGCTTGTCCTCTGAAGCCAGAAACAACACTTACATTTTGGAAAAGAGTGAATTTACAAGATTCCACCAAGTACAATGCCAAATGGATTCTCATCTGCAGCCAAACCAATAGTTTCTAGCTGAAAAAGTAACAGTGATAACAATGTAAGTAGTGTAAGAAAATACATGCTGCAAGTTCTAGTTCTGAGCATTTGAAGGAAAAGATCAGTTTCACAAAATTAAAAGGCAAGACATATAAAACCAATTCAAAGTATTTGAAGGAAATGATTTCATCCAAGAGACTCGTGCACTCACAAGCTGCATCTGTTACCTGGTGCATTCTAGAAATTAATCCAATAAGATCCTTCCATCTTTTTAAGTGATTCCGTGTGTAAAGCAAATACATAAGGAGCATCACAATCTGATAATCCTACATCTCACAAAAGAGGCCATAGGCAAAGTACAGACAGAAAACTTACAGATTTAGCCTTCCAACCATAGCCAAACCCAAGAGCAACAGGATCGAAACCCTTGCAGTCAAGTTCCATCAGGGGCAGATTCTCCAATTAGAAACATGTAAAGGAAACAAGTAGGCAAAATTAGTTCCGGAAAGCAGACAAGCAAAACATATAGGACATGCACAAGAACTGTTGTGATTGGGTTTTTCCACATGCATATATCTCCGAACCATTTCCCAACAGCAAATAATCCCGAGAAAATTGACATTAGACGGAAGAAATTGGCCTTGCTGCGGCGCATGCTCCACAAATGTGAGTCCACATCAGACATATACTCCACTACTTCCTTCCTAAGAGGGGGTTCTGCACGTCCCAGACGTGCTGCAACTATGTTCACAACCTGGTGACGCAGCATGTCAAGCTGCATTACACTAAATGGCCTAGCATAATGCATTTTTGGCAACAGAGGTTTAGAGTATATACACATTAGCATGTCAAGTCATGCTCTAAATTTATTACAGAATCAAGCATAATTAAGTGCATAATAAACCCTGAATTTAGTCATTTTTTGCTTTGCAACCTAATTCTAAATTTAATTATGAGTCATTTGCCCGTTATTGTCATCCTAAAACGCCACAAGTTTTGCGACATGGCTAGGCTGGAAATCTACGAACTAGTCATGCTCTCATTACTGCCTTCTGTCAGTACAAGGTATGTGTTCATCTTACTCTTTAGAGACCCTATCTTACATGCAGAATACAGCGGGTATGTATGGTATGCTTTGGTTTAGACCTAGACATGAGCACAACTAGTGTAACATTTTGTCATATATTTATGTCTATTTGAAGCACTTCGAGTTTTTACCTGTAGTTCCTTCACTTTTTCAGCTTTAAACTCAGGTTTGGCTTCTGCAAAGACTGTGTCGATCCCAACTTCCTTCGCAATGGACCTGGCAGTTCCCCAGTTATCACCTGTCACCATAATACTCTTGACATTCATAGATTTAAGAATAGAAATGACTTCCCGAGCACTAGGCTTTAGTGGATCCGATATGGCAAGAACTCCAGCCAACTCCCCATCTATAGATACAAGAATCCCGGTTTGAGCCATTTCTTCAGCTTCTGCAAGCATTTCCTCAGCGTCAATTGGAATTTTAATTTTGAGATCCAACATCAGGCTCTTGTTTCCCACAGTTATCTCTTTATTACGAACAATGGCCTTCACACCATGTCCAGTAATTGATTCAAAGTCTCGAGCTTCTGGCCAGGAAGGATTTTCTTCGTCTTCTCTAAATTTCTTAGCATATTCTACAATTGCCTTCGCCAAGGGGTGCTCACTGTTTACCTGAAACAAAGCATACCCCAACATTAATTTTGCATTATTTTCATTTGTACAGGCGATCTTCAGTAAAACAGAAAAAACAATTGCTGATACAGGTCATATACTCAAAAGCTGTTTGAGAGAGGAGGAAATATATTTATGGAACTAATGCAGCTTGATATGCAGAGTACCGATCTACAAGTCTATTGTGGAACAACTGAATTCTAATATGAAATCTTATGCCAATACTTAAATGCTAATAACGTGAAGAAATGATTGCACAACAAACTGTAGCCCAAAACCAAAAAATCACCTCAACTGCAGCAATCAACTCATAGAATTCTCGAAGGACCATATTCTTTAGAAGTTTTGTGTTAACCACCAGTGGCTAAATCCTTTTGAGTACATATTGCAAGACTAAATGACTAATTAACACTGAAGTCAAGTTTTGATATAAAATCAACAAAAACAAATCAACATAAGAACAACATTAGCATACTAATGAATCAGAAAGCATATTTGTTAATTAAGACTAAAGAATGATTATGCATATAATAAGTTCTTGATGAAAAGATTAATGGGTACCTCGTAATCTTCTTGTTTTCCTTCCATTTTGTTTTCTTCCATCTTTGACAACTACTCAATTTCTCTGTGCACATATAAAACTACTCAATTACTCAACTACTCAAGATTAATGGCACAAATATGATTTCCAGAAACATACCCATAAAATTGATACCCATAAACATTCTTGTAAAGCCCCAATTTTAACTCGAACTAAAAGTCCTAATTGAAACCTCAAACAAAAAACCCTAGTTGAAGACATAGCCTGGAAAATCAAAATAGAAGATTGTACAAGAATGCAAAATAAATAAATCCAATGAAAATAAGCAAGCAGTGAAGCCCCAATTAATCATCTGTAAATTCGGAAAAAATAAAATTGTTTACACACAACAATCGCCATATCAAATCACTCGCACAACAATTCGTTTACACACACACGCACGCAGTGGCAGAGGAGAACAGAGGAGGGGGATTGTTTCATCTTAGCAATTCACACGGCAAACATCAGCCTCACCACACACAAGGTCTGGGCTCTACACGCACACATACATATCGTATAAATACACACACAACTTGCAGATGCAAAGCAAAACAGAGGGGAGAGAGCTTCGAGAGAGGGAGATTTCGGTGAGAGAGATTGAATGATATCAAAATGAGAGGAAGAGGGATTGAGGGATTAGAAGAGAGTTCGAGAGTTAGAGATAAGAAGACCGAGAGAATTCTAGACACTGGCCAAGGAAAATCTGATTTAGGGATTTTAGAGATTTGGGGGAAAAAGAAATAAAGGTAATTTAGGAATTTTACAAAAATTTCTTATTAAAACCATTTAGCCTAGCTGTGTAAATTGCAAAAATAATAATTAAAGCTAAAGAAAACTCTCAGAATTATTTTTAAAATGTAGAAAATGAAATTATCTATCTTCCCATATTTTTAAAATATTTTTAGGATCAAAAAAGAATTAAATATGAATTTTACAAATAACGATCCTTTAATTGCAAATATAACTCTTAAAATCATTTTAAAATACCAAGTCACTCAAATAATTCACCCCATAATTTTAAAAACTAAATAATATCATAAAAATAATAACACAAAAGATTTTTGTGATTTTTGACAACTCCAATGATTTTATAAAAATCTCGTAATATAAATAATGCATAATTTAAATAAATGTACGTATGAGTATGAGTACTTTGGTGTGTATGAATTTATTTTCAAAAATTGTCATTTTTCCTATTTTTATTATATTCCCACATTCCCGTATCGTCTGTTTGTCTCTTATCACTTCTACTTGGGAAAAAACATCAACTGCTCTCTCCCGCGTGCTCTTTAAAAATTATACAAAAAAATTTAGTTTAGGCGTCGGTTAAATTAAGACCGACGCTTAAAGTACAGTTTTAGGCATCGGTTGCTAATGACCGACGCTTAAAGTACAGTTTTGGGCGTCGGTTGTTTCGACCGACGCTAAAAGTTCGGTTTTAGGCGTCGGTTAAGTAAAGACCGACGCTAAAGATACAGTTTTAGGCGTCGGTTGTTATGACCGACGCTAAAAATAGACCTAAGGCGTCGGTTGAGTAAAAACCGACCGACGCTTAAAGTCCAGCTTTAGGCGTCGGTTAATGCAGCAACCGACGCAAGAAGTCCAACACAAATGACTTTAGGCGTCGGTTAATGCAGCAACCGACGCCTAAAGTGAGTATAGGCCACGGTTCTCCATTTAACCGACGCTTAAAGTGCGATGCTTAAAGCATATTCTGTACTAGTGCTTCCAGGCATTCAAAAGTTACGTATTCAATGTTATATATGCATTCTTTACCTGCGTGATTGTAATAAATGTATTATTAAAATACATATGCATCCGTATTATCCATTTAAATTCTCACTTTGCCTCTACATCGCATCTATATTTCTCCTTCATCTTTTTGAACACATATCACATTACACAAATCATATACATAGGTGTAACATCAGATTAATGTTAATTTAAAAAAGTTGTTCAATCATAAGAACTTAATCACCTTTTAAGAAAAGATCGATGTATCTTTATCAAATTTCGAGAAAACATTTGATCAGACTTATAAGGTGACGATCAAATTGATCCGAGAGGGAGACAGAATCGTAACTCCGTTGTGTGGGTAGGTGGTGAGATGACGATCAAATAGGTCCATAACAGACTTATTTGTAAGAGAAAAAGGATCCTGAGATATATCTCAGGAAATTTTTCCTAAGATACATAGAAAATAACCTTTAAATCTTATCGGGCCCGCAGGGCTAATTAAAAATCTCTGAATTTACTAAAACGCCCACCCCATTTTTATATATAAAAACTAGATATCTCAGGAAAGTTACCTGAGATATATCTCAGGCTCCCTACTCTCTATTTGTAATGTGTGTGTGTCAATGGAATTTGGAGAATTGGTCAACCTGGATAATGAGAGGGAAACAAATTCAATTATGCATGCGCATGTAAGGGAATGCGAGTAATTTAACTAAAAAAAATGTTAATTTAGGTCACAACGTAGTCAAATATCAATTATTTTGATCATTTGCTCGTAAAAAATATCTATATTTATATGTGTAGAATTGAGTAAAATGAATGAAGGAAAATAATTTAGGTCATGTACATAAATAATGTGTTATATTAACAGATCAAAAGTTTAAAAAGTATTAAATATAATTGATGTAAATATTAATCAGTGTTTAAGTGTTACAGTGAAAAATCAGAGTTTAGCTGGAAGCGGTCAGAGTTTAGTTAAACGCTGACGGATAGAAGCTCGACAGAGTTTGTTAAACTCTGTCTAGAGGAAACGTCTACAGGTCAACAGAGTTTGAAGAATACTTGAAGATAATTATGGAAGCAATATCTTTGAAGATTGGAAAGCTGTCAAAGAGACTGTGTTGACTAAGGAGACGTATAGCAATCGTGATTGCTATCAATTGTATAACTAATTTATAGGAGTATCAATTTACGATTGTATATCAGCTGTATATCTTATAAATACAGTTAGGTTAACCCTAGAAGGGTATCGTGTAACGAATTATCATTCATTGTAACCTAAGCAGCTCTCTGTGATATTTTACATCACCGAGAGAGGAGTTTTTAATTTCAAACAGTTTTTTAATTGTTCAAACGTGTTTTGCTTGTTATTCTCTCATACGAACTTGATTATTATTGTGTATTCGGCCTAACAAAAAGCGTTAATAGATATTAAAAGTATATACTAAAAGAGTTAACAAATTTTAAAGTAAACAAAATTTCATTTTGGAAATAATCAATTATGATATAAATTTCTTGATTATACAGTGTACGTCTTGTCTTTTTAACAAAATCCAAATAATATAAATTTTTACAGGTTTATGGATTTATGTTTCTTTAAGACAATATGACCAATTTTAGTTATAGATTCAAGGTTTAGTTTCACCTTATACAAGGTTACTAGAAATACCTTATTTTGAATCGAACTAAACAAATGGGAGCTAGCTTTCACGATTCAAGAAAGGTCTTTCGTTTAAGAGCAATGTTCCCTTTGTTTCAAGATTGTTACTAACTAAATCAAAACACTTACAAAGGTTCGAAAATACACTACACGAATAAATTTCAAGAACAAGTGTATTTAAGTGACTATATGTAAGTATGCTAAAATATGATGTATAAACAAGTAGATCTAACAAATATAAGCACAAATATACAATATTTAAGCAAAAAACTAACTTATATATCTTGAACTTCCAAAGGCTCAAGCTCCTGTTAATATTAAAGAGAGAGCTACAAGAAATATAAGTTAGGAAGCCATGAACACACAAAACAAGGTCGCCGGAAAGTGGCCAGAAAATGGCCGGAATAAGGGCTTTAAAATCTGTCTTTTGGGGGCTCAAATGGTCACTTGTAGCTGCCTAAACAAGGCTTGGAAGGTGCAAGAACAAGGGTGACCAAGGGTGTGTGTTTGAGAGCAAGAATGGTGAAGAAATATATGCCAAAATGATATTTAACTAAGATTTAAAAATGGCACAAGCACAAGCTAAGTTTTTGGCACTTTAGAGGCTGTAAAGAGAGTGTTTGAAAATTACGAAATTTTTGGAATCCCCTAAAAATGTGCCCAGAGGATTATGTTCAAAATTTCACCTTGAAATGAGTTGACCATCTATGACTTTTTAGCAACCGAAAAATCAATTACGTATCAATTTTTGGGTCTTGGAGAAAAGTCATGTAAAAATTATGAAAATATTACTGGAGCTTCTTATAGGTAAACTAATGACAAATCCAAAGTTTCAAGTCAAAATGATGACTGGAAGTATTTTTACGAATTTTTTCGAATGTTAAAACAGCCTTCCAGAGCGACCGAAAAATTCATTTGTCTTTACCGATAACTAAGACAAAAGTTTTGACTTGACCATATAGTCCAAGGAGTATTTTAGTTTGAGAACTGGTAGAAATTCTGAAAATAAATAACTTAATACACCGAACACCTCAATGTTTCACATAATTTATTGTAAATATAAAGACAAATTACTGCCTTAAATATGGGAGTGCTGATTCACTCTTCAATGCAGAAATGGGTTTTTGCGTGAGGAAGAGACTTAGAATATAATATAAGATCTTAGTAAGCCAGCAACCTAACATTAATTATTAATGTTTTTGGAGAACTGGTAAGGAAAATTCATGTATTTAAGACCTTCATCCTTCCAAATAGTCTTCGTATACACCCATGAGTGATTCAGCAACATTTCGATATCCACCTAAATAATGTCACTGCTTCTTCTCTAGGATAGATGCCTTTTAAAGTAAAAACACTATGTATTTTTATGTATTCATCAAATGAAAATATTTCTAAAGTCCCCAAACACCATCTTTGTATCTTCTCAGGGAAAAGATGTTCATGACCTGTGAAGGGGAACTAATAACTTAACATACTAAACACCTTAGTATTTTTCGATAAGTGATAACTTAACATACCATAACAAGTCAAAATTTTAGATATACAAATTTATAGATATTCACAACATTGTATACTACAGGCCATATTAAACTAAAAGTCTTTAGGTAGTCAAGTGAAATACAATAAGCATTCCCCGGTATAGCCAATTTGAAAATTTCCAAAGTTTTATGTTGAAATACAGAAGTATTTCACTAGCTACAATGAATTTAGAATCAAAATATTTCCACGCGTAACAATGGAGAATCCATAAATTTTAAAAGTTATAACTTCAGATTTTATGTTGCAAGCTTACAATAGTACCTATAATTAAGAAATTTCATAATGGTAAGTTTTGATGGGTTTCATTAGTTCGATGATGGCTTTCAAGATTTTTTGTTTGCCAATGAATTCTTATTGTGTTCGATTATGTCCACACAAATTCGAGGATCACGACGACGGCGACAATTGTTGTTGAAGATATTATGATCTTCTCTTTTACAATTTGCACCTCCACTGAAATTGGGTTCGGGTGACGGACCTTGTATGGGACATTCGGCTTGGGTTTCTATCCTGTCAACGAACAAATGTTGTCAATTTAATAATTAAAGGCATTAATTGTAAAGAAAACAAAGAAAAAATAGGGTTTTAAGTTAAAGAATATTGCATATCTAGAAAACAATACCGATGAAGACTAGCAAATAGTTATTTTTCGCTTTCTTTCCTACATATGTTGTACAATTTAATAATTTTACTAAATAAAATCTTCAATCTTGTTCAGCTATTCTACCAATTATTATTGATATCTACACTAACATTTTCTACAAAACCACAAGTAATGTGTATGTATCCGAGTTAATGAGGGTAGACTTCGAAAAAATAATATAACACAGTTATATCTTTCCTCTACCCTTTCGCTCTTCTTCACCTCTTCTCATTCGCTCTAGGTCACTTAATTAATCATTGAAACGAAATACATGTTCTCAAACATAATCTTAAGTTAATTAACGTCAACATGTACTAAAATATTCTTAATGCTTTAGATTTTTTATTTTCCAACAAATTAGTTGAATACAAATGAAAACAAACAATCAAAACACTATTAAAGAAATAGGTACGCTAAAGCAACATGAATTTATTCTAGAAATTAAGATGAATAAAAAAATTTAATATCTCCTTTAAATTATGATGGTCAAAATTGAATTTTCCCAAAAATGTGTTAAAATTATCAGCCAATGCAATAAGACCATACTAAATCACATTACCAACAAACTGAGAATTATCATCAATGTGTTACTACATTTATGAAATTTGATATTAGGCGCTCAAAAGAGTGACAGCTCGAGATGTTAAACAACTAAAAACAATAAAAAAAGCATTTCAACCATTTTAAATCACATGTTATTTTTATCATAAACCCATATCAGCATGAATGAATACGTCATATACATGAAATAGTGAACATTACCTTTCTTTAGATCGTGTAGAGTTCCTTGGCTTCATAATTTCACCTAATATTTCATCTTGAGCGGACTTTCTTGCAACCATATAAGCTCCTCTATGTTCTCCACTAGCCTTTACGACTTTCTATTTTTTTCAAAAAGTTGTTAAGCAATTATAATTTTTTATGTAATTAGGTAGTGTTCATAGATAACATTTTCACAACTCATCAAATAAAACACGATGACTTGTACAAAGAAATTACTTTGTGTCATTGTATGGTATTACTCATGTTGTAAATACTCTCTATGAAAATACTAGATAAGAAAATATATGATCCACTTTGGGAAAAACGTACCCTTGAAGTCTTCCTTGAATTTTTTTTCATCTCTTTGCTAGCTCCAACATCATCCTTTCCTTTTTTCAGTAAATGTGATGATTTTGAATGTTGTGCACTCCCACATTTTCTTTTTGTGTTGTTGGATCTGACCCTAAAACAAAACAATTAAAATTTAGTATCTCAAGATTAATCAGTATGTATTTGTCAAAAACTCTGATATATATTATAGCTAAGGATGGAAAATAGTACTCCCTTTGTCTCATTTTGTTCCACTCATTTTATACACAAATCAGATTTCCACAATTTATTCAATCCTATTATAAAAACTAATAATTACCAAAAAATCATATCACTTTTCAAATAAATTAACAAAATTAACACTTAATTTATAATAAAAACTCAATATGGACAATAGTGTTGGGAGAGACATTTTAGGAAATGTCGTAAAAATAAGTGGGATGGAGTGAGTATTCATTATTTCATGTTTAATGGCTTGAACTTTGACAAGTGTTATGTGATAAATCTAAACTCATGATGATTTTATTAATTTTCAGTAAATTTGATTATAATTTATTTAAATTGTTCACTACGTACCATCAAAAAGATGTTATTACAAATTTGTTTATAAAACTACAAGATGGCATATAGCTTTGGTTTACTAATAGTATGTACATTCAAGCATAAAATGGATCCGGTTACCAAGCGCTGCTATAAATGAAAGAAGAATATCACCGAGTAATTTGAATGACTATTTTTTTACTTTGAGGCGGGTGTGCTTTGTAAATATTAGTAGATTAACTAGATCAGAATATGGAATGATTTAAAAATTCATGTAGACAGGGTAGATGGTGAGATAAAGCAATACAAGTCATCGCATGCGACATCCATCATTCAGGTGCATTTTTTTCAAATAAAAACTAGGATATAGCACATAGAAATGCAATTGAAGAGCATGAAAAAAATGCCTCCTATTAAAATTCAGGATGAAAATGTGATTTATGGACTTCCAAATATTAACGCTCCTCCTATTTGAGATAAGTTTAGAAATAGATTTCGAGATTTTGTAATAGAGAAAGGTCCAATCAGGAAAGATATTGAAGATGGCAATTAAACTCGCAATGATATTGGTTTGCACATTGCAAAAATGTATTACACATATTAGAGAAAAAGAAAGTAGACAATGGTTGTATAACACTTGCTTCTGTTGTAAGTTAATTAAACAACATATAAAATCTTCCCCTCTTCCACTGGATTTTATAATTAGAAAAATTTGTCTAAGAGACCAAAAGAATATGAAATAATTCATGACTGCATGAGGTGCATGCGTGGTATGAATATTTTATTAATCATTCCAATTACAATGACTTGTGAAGAATGAAATTTTTCAAAACTGAAATTGTTTTAGTCATATTTCCTTTCTAGTATGTCACAAGAATGGTTTAATGGGTTGACTATTGATTTTGCCAGCACTTCTAAAATTTGAAGGATCCTGATTTTTGATTTTGCTAGCAAAAATGCGAGAAGAACAATTTTTAAGTCATGAATTATCACTTTTTTGTTAGGTACTCAAATGAGTTCCCTGATTTTGTTATAAGTATCCTATACTGAGAGTTCAGTATCTTTTTAATGCATTTTTATCACCATTGACGCCCATTATTTTGTTTCTTTTTATTATCCTTTTGCAAATAACTATATGTTTTTCTTCTCAAAAACAATCACGGGCAAATTTTTTTTTTTTGAGGTAGTAAACGGCATTTCAAAACTCTGTATCGCTCCTGCATGAGGAAAATTTTAACTATGACCAGATTTTTTGGATGACACATGTACAGCACTACAACTAAGTCCTTATTCAATATGTGATATGGGTTGCACACAGTTACAATTGTGTGTGGTACTTTATTAATATTAGTAAGCAAAACATTCGGCTTTGCCAACTATAGATTGTATAAAAGGAGGATATGACAATCGGAATGGCTAACCCCCTCATTTTAGGGGACACGGGCAAATTGAACTTTAGAACAGTTATGATGTTCACATTACCACTTAGTAGACATAAAATATTATGATTTCATTTTGTTACCATTCCGTTTATAATTTCTTGATTCGTTAATATACATATGCATTTATATATCCTGATTAAATAATTTGTATTAATGTCCTTATTAATTGTCGATGTACTAAGGTGATTTGCTCATAGTTTTTTATCAAAACATTTTACATATCCATTGTTCGATTTGAAATCTCCAAGTTAGTTTACTTAAACTATTCCATATAATTTACTATATGCTCCCTCCGTCCCATTTTTATTGTCCATCTATCAAAATTCACCTTTTATTCAATCATGTCAATTAAACTCATAGTTACTAAATAATTGTATTATTTTTTATAAATGTTAACATAATTAACACATAATATACCTTATTAATTAAATGTGAACAATTATTTTGGGACAAATAAAATAGGAAATAGTGGACAATAAAAGTGGGACGGAGGGAGTAACTTTTAGTATTTGACTCAGTAAGAGCTTGATGTTTGACCTTTAAAACCGACTTTGACCATAGGATCTTTTGAAGTGCCTTTCGATATCTTGTTCTAATCAACAATAGATAAGACAACCTTAAGATGTAATGTGTTCTCATTTAAGAAGTCTTATTTTCTCATAAAAAAATCTCGTGTTCTTACTTTAAGACCACCTATTTTGTCAAAGTTTACACAAGTCTCGTGATTCTCGGAGTGCTAACGTTTTAAGGTGCTCTTTTCCCTCTCCAATGGATTGTTAAACTAGTACTAGTTAGGAGTCTTGTTCCAAAGATTGGATTTTATGTGTTCTGGTTTCTTCCTGTTTGTGTTATTTCTCTTGTCAAAATAAGAAGTCATTTGAATAAATATTATAGTCAACAAGAGAAGTTGCAAGTGCGTTAGCGTCATATCACTAGCAACAAAATATATGTATCATATCACTTTTCTCTTGTCAAAATAAAAAGTCATTCAAACAAATATTATAGTCAACAAGAGAAGTTGCAAGTGCGTCAGCGTCATATCACTAGCAACAAATTATTTGTATCATATCACTCAGAAAGACAATTAGAATTTAGTTTCTGTATATGAATAACATTCACTATAATTTCAGTTTTAATTCACAGGTTTTATGTCACACTATTAATTAGTCAGAATCTCATATGTCTTAAGCTATTTTGTTCCATCTGTAGACATTATCAACAGACGACTAAACAAAGATCTATGAAGATCTAAAACAAATATTAACAGACGAAATTAACATCTTAAAAAAGCACAAGTTGTAATACATGTATTACCTTTTTACAACATTGTCTGTGATCTCTACCTCCTCATTTGTATCCATTTCATCATCGCTATACACCTTTAAAATCAGCAAAGCATATTAAACTAAACACACATTATTGAGTTTATATGAGATTTCACGTACCTTTTTGTATCACAGAAATTAATGAATAGTAAAAACCATCATAAACTACTATTATTAACGAATATATTTTTAATTTAATATATTCTTGAGCAATAGAAATCATAATTGGAGTAGAATCTAAATTCATGAAGAATAAAATATATCAATTTTGTGTGAAGAATACATATGATTATTATTTATTTTATGTAATTGCTAGGTGTAAGTGTAACAGAAAATGATGAGTTTTGGCTAAAACGTGATTTTAAAATTTAAATACAAATTTATATACAAATAAAAGAGGAAGTGTTTTGCAAGACTGTAACTTATGAACAAGTTAAAAGTTCTTAGGATGGTGCTATTCTTTAGCTAGACTTTAGAATAACTAAAGTCTAAATCCACAGTTTTTTCCTTCAATGTCTTACAACATTGTGATTTTAAATCTACTTTTTTCATAGTTTAAAAATTTGTAAAAACAAGTTTAAAACAACTAAACTAATGTGTTGCTCAATAAAAAGATAAAAAATTACTTGAGATTCGTTATAAGCTTAAAAATTGTGAGAATATCAAATAAGCACATATCACTTGATTTCACAAAATAATTATCATCAAATTAAAGGTAATCCTACTGAGAAAAGTTATTAGTTTGCTTATGATTTATAATTATGCATGACGATCATGATATTAGAAATATAAGATTTTAATCAATATGATTTGAATAACATGCAAAAATAATGATATTTTCCACATCTTAAAATTTAATAAAATAAATGAAATATTGTTTTATAATAAAATATTATTTGAAAAAATCCTTAGAAAACCTGTTGTGCTCAGTTGAACCTTTCATATACTCAATTTTATAATAGAAAAAAGTTAAAGAATGAAAAATAGTGATAACGTTTTGAAAAATAATATTCTCGACGGTTTACTCGTAATTATATTTATATGGTTATTATATTGTATTTTATCGTATATTCGATGAAAGAAAATAGTGATGTTAGGTGATTTAAGGAACAACAATTATACTACTTTCATATGTGTCAGCAAATAAATTCCCATATCATATATTATATAAAATATGCGGGAAATATATTTACGTTGTCTTTAATAGTAGAGAGACATGAAGATATTTTTCAATTTTTGTACTCCCTCCGTCCCTTAATATTCTTCTCGTTTGGGGAAAAACACGGGTTTTAAGAAAAAAAGATTTCTA
This sequence comes from Kitagawia praeruptora, assembly GCA_037693485.1. Lineage (NCBI taxonomy): Eukaryota > Viridiplantae > Streptophyta > Magnoliopsida > Apiales > Apiaceae > Kitagawia > Kitagawia praeruptora. Next base: position 133,763,007 of record CM075351.1, on the reverse strand, counting down.
AAGAGTAGTGGATGAAATAGTGAGTATTGAATATTGTTTTTAAGGGTTAGTGGGTGAAATAGTGGGTACTTAATATTATTTTAAGGAGTAGTGGATGGAGTAGTGGGTATTGAATATAGTTATTTTATGACCTAAAATAGAAATGGGAAGAGTTTTTTTAATGTCCCGATAAGGAAAGTGAGAAGAGTTTTAAGAGACAGAGGGAGTATTAAAGTTGCTAAAAGAAAAAAGAAAACAACATAGGGTGATAAATTGAAACACCAATGCTATAGCATTTTTCACAATCACACTTTATGAATACAATAATATTTTAACATAGCCTAAAAAACTGTGCTACTAGACCTATTATATACTCCCTCCGTCCCAAAAAGATTGACACTCTTTCCTTTTTGGGACGTCCCAAAACTAATGAACCTACTATACTTACTATTTTTGAACACTACTTTACACTATTACATCCACTAACTTTATTCCTTTTTTATTAAATAAATAACTATAAACATTATTACACCCACTACTCTCCCCCACTATCTCAAATCTATTATTAAATATTGATAGGTCCCACCACTTTATCCACTTTTCAAACAATTTTACACTTTTTTTACTACATTTTCTTAATCTCCGTGAAAGTCAAAGAAGGTCGGTCTTTTTGGGACGGAAGTAGTAACAATTTACAATATTGGGCCATTTCTCAAGGTCGATGACTAATTATGAAAGAATAGTGTTTAGACAAAAAAAGTTCCTAAAGTAGATAGAATAGAAAAAATTTTAAGGATCACTAGGCACATAGAAAGTCCATGATAAAAGTTCGTAGGGAGGATAGTGTTGAATTCGATGGATCCAATCCATTATTTGTGGCGCATCGAGTATTATCATTAATCATCTATGAAACACTTGAGCTTATTTATAACGGCCTAGAAAATCGCGTAAATATTTAAGTGTTTATTTGACTTTTAAATATGAATTATAAGGTGTGAATATTTTTGTGAAGCTAAAGTATACGTGAAATCATGTTAATTAAGTGATTATATGATGATTTGTAAGTGTCGTATGTGATTGTGTATTTTAATTATTTGCATTTTTGGGCATTAAAAACTATTTTAAATAAACATTATTAATCTTCTGAGATTTTTATAAAATCATTGGAGTTGTTTAAGATCATGAAATCTTTTTCATTATTATCTTTATAATATTATTTAATTTTTAAAATTTTTGGGAGCATAAATTTGTGTGGATAAGTATTTCAAAATGATTTTTAAAATCTTTATGGCATTTAAAAGATTTTTGTTTGAAAAATTCATTTTTGCCGGTAATTTTTTATTTTTTTTTAAAATGGGGATATTTATAATTTCAAATTATTTATTTTAGAATTTTTAGATTTATTTTTCTACTAATTATCTATTTAATTTTGATTTTGGAAGGTTAAAGTTTAGTTTTTCAGCATTTATTAATTACCAAATTGCCCCTGTTTTAATATTTACATAACCCTTCCCCTTTCTCCCCTTTCTTCTCCTCGGCTGCTCTCTCCTGCTCTATTCTTCTGGCTGTGAGTCTCTCTCCGCTTTGCCTTTAGCAGCCGCATGCAATGACCAATTCTTGACCGTTTTTGTTGATTTCAATCTTAAAACACACCTACACATCTCTAGTTTACTATCCCACTTAGTTTGAATTGATTCGAATGTGTATATACAAACACTCGTGTGTATGTAAGCGGGTTTGCTTGTTGTTTGTGCCGATTCCTTGCTGTTATATGAGTGATAACTTGAAATTATAGTACTTTAGGTAGGAATTGCGTGTAGGAGGCTCCAATCGGAGTACCACCGGAATTCTTGCCCACTGACAATGATTTTTATGAGCCGGTGAATTCGACGATGATGATTTTGAGTCAAAAATTCAATTTTTATTCGTATATGATGTTCTTATAAATATAAATAGGAGTTATATGAGTTACATGTATGTTTTTAAATGTTAGTTTGAATTTTTTGAAATATTAGTTACTTGAATTAGTATAAATGTATGTACTCATAATTTGTTCGCTGGTGATATGTAATGATTCGGAGTAGTTGTGTAAATTTTCAGATTTAATCATGTGTTAATCAAATTTAATTTGATCTCACATGTGTAGAAGGTGTTATTCAGAGTTTTGAATTATAATTAGGATGTATACAAGTCTTTAAGGAATAATAATTACGTGTTAGTGATTAAATATGTCGTATGTTTAGTTTAGAATTGTAATTTCGTCTACATATGTTAATTGTGAGGAATTGGTTTAAGTTAGAAGAATGGATTTGATAAATGATTATGGATTATACGATTGCTTAAATGCTTGGTTGAGTCGGTTGTATTCCGATGGGATAATTCACTTTATAAAGGAGATGCTGTCCGATTTTCGTAAGAAATATATTCTTAAATTATATAGTACTATAATAGAAACTACTTGTGAATCGAGTTGAAACTATCTATTAAGTGTTATATGCTAAGTGCTTAAGTGATTAGTATGCATGTTCTATGTGATATGTACTTAAGTGGTTACTTGACTGTACTAAATTGTTTGGTAGGTATAACAGTACGAGTTATATGTGTTAAGTTATAATGCGTTATAGGAACCGTTTGGGTAGAGCAGGATTAGACGATGCAGAAGTATAATATACTAAAGTAGTGATTATGTAATGATTGGTTTGTTGGTGATATGTAGTGATTCGGAGTAGTAGGGTAAATTTTCAAATTAAATTATGTGTTTATTTAATTGAATTTGATCTCACATGTGTAGAAGGTGTTTTTCGGAGTTTTGAATTATAGTTAGGATGTACACAAGTCTTTAAGGAATTATAATTACATGTTAGTGATTAAATATGTCATATGCTTAGTTTAGAATTGTAATTCAGTTTACAGATGTAAATTGTGAGGAATTGGTTTAAGTTAGAAGAATGGATTTCATTAATGATTATGGATTATATGATTGCTTTAATGCTTGGTTGAGTCTGTTGTATTCTGAGGGGCTAGTTCACTTTATAAAGGAGATGTTGTCCGATTTCCATTAGAAATATATTCTTAAATTGTATAGTACTATAATAGAAACTACTTGTGAATCGAGTTGATACTATTAGTTAAGTGTTAAATGCTAAGTGCTTAAGTGATTTATATGATTAGTATGTTCTATGTGTTATGTGCTTAAGTGCTTACTTGACTATACTAAATTGTTTGGTAGGTAAAACCATTACGAGTTATATATGTTAAGTTATAATGCGTTATAGCTATAACTGTTTAGGTAGAGTAGGATTAGACGATTAAGAAGTATAGTATACTAAAGTAGTGATTATTTCTCTGTAGATACAAAAGACGTAGGCCCTAGCAATAAAAGGAAACTAAAGTTGAGATTCAGTGACTGAGCTGTGCTATCTACCTGAGACAAGTAACTCTAACCTTTCTTCGAAGTTCATATTCTCTAAACTGCTTACTGATTGTTGATCTAAGTATGCTTATCCTATTTCTATGTTGACTATAAATCTTATTGTAACCTTATCTTGCATGTAACCTAAACTTCTGTCGACAAACCTTATATGATCACACCAGTACCCTAAAACAGTACTAGTTCTTAAATACCATCTTGACTCTAATAAATCTTTAAAACCTTCTTGATCAATCCAAATTGAATTATGGATAAACCTGCTTTTAAATGACCTGTGTCCGTAACAGATAATCCTATGTTGACTTTAAAATTCTATATATATCACAATTTTCACCAAATCATTGTCCTAAAGACTTGACTATTCTTCTTTATACTCTCAAACTTATAAACTGAGTTAATTGACCTAAAACTGAACCAGCTATACATCTTTGACACATAACCCTGAATCATTATAATTATACCCTATAATTATACCCTGATCAATATCTTGAATACCTTTGAGTCTTTTTTTTAATGATTCAAACTGGAAAACCTTATTCCTTTGAAACTAGAATACTTGATTAAATCCCTGAACTTTTACATTGCAAATCAAAGTGTTTTATAAGTGAAAATGTTTTCAAAACCAAAAGCTTTTCTAAGATTTACTATTTTTTCAAAGTTATGTTTTGATAAAATGTTTAGGAACTCCGTCAAATGGTTTTTACGGATTCCTAAAGATTGGAGAGGCGTTAGAGATCGGGTGATGCCGGTCCAGCCAGTTTTCTTTTATGTGATATAGTTCTGGTGGGACTAGTCCAGTACCTCTTTTATAGGCCAATGTGTTGCCTCCTTGGAACCCAAGCTATCCTAATGAAAGGATCATGTCAAGAGGGACTACATGTCCGGTATAGGATCTTTACGTGGCTGATCACCCGTATTGTCTTTGTCGTGTAAAAACTCCAATTAACTTTAAATTGCTTTATTGTTTAAATACTGTGAAATGAAACTGGTCTACTGTTTGAAATTGCAAATTCTTTACATATGCTCTGCTATCTATTGATGTCCTGTTATTCATTGATATTCTGTTATTGTTGAAACCAACAATATTCCTGTTGTTACCAGTTATTCATTTCAGTTACTTGCTGAGCGTTGACTCATTATTATTTTGCTTCTAACCCTTTTGACAGTAACTTAAGATCATTGTATGTACTATTCAGACAGCGAGGAAGTGCACTTCCTATAACCCTACAGTGGTTACTTTTGAGTTGCCTTCCCAGGTAGACGCATAACCAGCTCAGAGGAGTTATGTGAGAGTTGCTAGATGTGAGAACTTATAGTGAGAACATTTGAATCAAGGGTTGTAATGATTATAATTTGAATTTGGTTTGTAATAATAAGTTAGTTAGACGTTGGCTTGCTTTTTTCATAAAATTACCTATTAAAGATCCAGGTGAGTAGTGTTGGGGTTAGTCAGCATGCTATATCTATATTTATATATTTTTAGGTTGTATGTATCTAGTGTGGTAGTGACTCATCGATCTAGACCCCAGATTGGGAGGGCGTCACACTATTTTATAATTAAATAAATGAATAGTGCTTAATATATATTTAATAATTATATCCAACATATATCTACTTCGATATATAATGACTTAAGTATCCAAGCCCATAACTTTGATGCACGGTTCTGGGTTTAACCCATTATGGTTTGTCTCATTCTTCCTTTTATTTAATGAATCTCATGTGAGAAGAAAAGGCACGCGTCTCATATTATTCAGAAAAAACATAGCCCATTCTAACATATAGAAGAGAATATTGAAGATTAAAATTCTCAAGTACACACACTCTTCGCACTCTCTGAAGATCATCAATGGTCTCTTTTGATTTAGGCACGCTTCCGCAATTAATATATACTTTATAATTTAGATCGTGAGATACATGCATGTTTACTATGTCATATTTATATTCATGATTTATCCTAACATATAGCATAATGAAAGCTTGGGGATTGATAGGGACATTTAAAGATATATGTTACCTCTTCAGTTTCATTTTCCATTGTACAATGTATTTAAATTACACTATTGTATTTTTTAAAATTTAAAGTCTTAGCTCATAAACAAATAATGAATTAAAATTTCTATCTTGATATTTATTTTTGGTTGATAAACTTGATTTATGTTTATTAATTTTTAGAATTTGTTTATCTTTTAATGCAATTGACAACTTCAAACTTTAGTAAAATCTTGGAATCAATAACTTATACTCATGGATAATATTACCTTAATTGATTATTAGTAATTTAATAAGTCCAATATGTATATTTAATTGTCCTATTATATAGTCAAAGGGCTTTTTTTTATAAAATTCAAGGACTAATCTTAATAATGTGGTTCCATTGAAATTAGAAGGTCATTATGTAACATAGATTAACATCTAGAACATTATGAGATAGACAATGAAGTATGAAATAAGGAAGATGAAGTTACTATATATGTAATTACTTAAAACCTTCAGCAAATTTCATTTGATTAAGAATCGAAGAACGACATTTTATGATATACTAGCTTATAGCCAGTGCAAAGTACGGGTTATTTTTAATTTTTTTAATTTACTTATAGTGTAGAATATATAATATTATAAATATCATTTTTAAAATGTTGTTGGAAGAATATAAACCTTGAATATTTGTTTATAACAACTTTTAGTATTGAATCTAAATTAATATGTTGTTGACGGGAATCGAAACTTCAATCTTTCTATTTAACATAATTTTAGGTTAATGCTAACCATAGTCCTAAGGGTTATGGTTAAGCATTTAATACTCCTAATTTTTCATTTACATTTAGCTTATCGGTTTGACTAATTATTAAATGTCATGAATGACTTGCTTGGGAACTAACAAAGTAGACGTAAAATAGTTGATCTTTGTACTTTGTACATATAAGTTCTGCTAAAAAGTTTAATTATTTTTAATCAAAGTATATCAATTATTTATATTCTAGAATCAATATTATTAATTAAAATAATAATATTTATTTAATATTCCTATCTATGTATTTGTAAATCTATTAAAAATTATTGTAATAGGTCAATATTTGCATTTAATACATTAATTTTGCACGAATCTCAATATAATTATTTAGCAATTTGAGATGTTTTTATTAGTAGAAATTAATGTGAATGCAGGGGGTGCATTATTATTACTCGAAAAATTAAAATATTGCTATAAATGAGCATTGAAAAATCAAAAATCAATTAAAGAACTAAGAATAAATATTGAAAATATAAGAATATTTAAACAATTTTTTATTCAATAAATAAGCAATATAATTAAGGTACCGTATTTTACATTTTACAAGTATTAAATTTGCCCAGATTGGAGTGTTTAATTGCTTTGCAAGACAATAGTACAAAACTGTAGTAATTAACGTAAAAGTCAAAGCATTCTTTGCTTGCAAGTACTTTAAATGTTAACTACCTATATGTTTATGGAGAAAATAAAAATTAGCACTAATCTTAAATGCTTAACCATAACCCTTAGGGCTATGGTTAGCATTTTCCATAATTTTAAATTAAAATGTTATCTTTATTTATAACAACTTTTAGTATTAAATCTAAATTAATATGTTGTTGGCAGGAATCGAACCTTCAACCTTTCTATATAACCTCTTTTAGTATAAATTTTAAATTGAAATGCTATTGGAGGGATTCGAACCTTAGACCTCTATGTATAACAACTTTTAGTATTGTATCTAACGGTCATCATCTATATGAGTTGAAAATCTAAAGGTTGCGATTGAAAGGGATAACCAAACCAAACTACAAAATACACCCCTTTTTACTTATTATAGATGGTATATATAGCATCTAAATGTATTTGTTGCTTTAGTCCCATGTCTCAAATCGCAAGGCAAAAAACAAGCTCCCATAATGTGTGTTATGAAGAAGACAATAGAGTACCAAAATTCTTCTATTAAAATACAACTAAACAATTCAAAAAACAAACAAATCCAGTAAAAACAATTTTATTGAAGTGGAATTGGTCATCAAAACTAGTGTGCATTACTATAAAGATCAGAATCAACTGATCTGGAAAAAAATTTAATTAATAGCTTCTACAGGCTAGTATATGTAAATCATTACAAACTAGTACAATACACCAGACGTAATAAATCCTTGATGAATTCTATATAAATGGCACATTGTAATTAAGAAATTTCAATTAGGACAAAATTTAGATTTTTTAGATATCAAATACATAGAATGTAAATGAATGATATTAATGTAATGAATTTAGAATTCAGTTACCCGATGTGGAGGTGGAAGAACTTTTGCTGACGGATCAATAGCTTCGAAAATCTTTACCATTGTAAAATTAGAAAGGCCTGTAAGAGCATTCTGGAGTATGAAAAACCAGTAAATAGTGAAGTAAAGTTTAAACTATGAAATCATGTTTGAAATCGTAAAAAATGAATAATTATGTATAATTCTACATGGAGAAAATCAAGTTACACTTCATAAAAAAAATATTTCACAGTATACTAAAACATCGATAAATCAATTTTTAATAAATAACTTCACTGAAGAGATGGTAATTGACTTGATCTTCATAAACTTCCTTGACTCTTTAATGGTGACTCTCAGAAATATAATTGAAAAATACCCTTTTTATTGGAGTATCAAGAACCTGATCTTTTATTTATAAAATGTTGTCGGATCATACATTAAAGCCCAATTAAATTATGGCCCATACATTTTCTAATTATATCAAATAACATAAATATGGTACTTAGTCCAAAAGATACATATTCATTAAAAATAAATGTTAACCCAGTGTAATAAAAAATCAACAATAATGTAGTTAGTAGTGTATTTACTAATAAAAAGATAGTAAACTTACTATCACATCACATTATATTAGTGTCTCTTGCAAAACTTGATACATCTTTACACTCGTTGAGTGGTTGTAAATCATGAAAACAAATATCATCACCATGCTTAGCTACATGTTAAATATTCTAGAATTTGATTTTTAAATATTCTGATGTATATATTCATTAAAGTGAAAGTTATAAGATTAGTTCTCGTTTATAGGTGGTATTGTACTTATATTTAAAATTTATAAAATAATAATAAAAGAAATATTTGGATTTGGGATCGGTTTTTCCATGTACCATTCTCCATTCTAATACATTGTACTTCAACTTTCTCACTTTAAGCTTTATCTTTCTCTATTTCAATTAACAGAATACTAAACCTTTTTCCAAAAAAAATATGTCCATCAGACCATAATATATCAGATTACAAAGAAAGCAGTAATCAATCTCAAGTCATGTTTTTCCATTATATTTTATACATTATCATTTACAAGATTATGCGCAATATATAATACAAATGACTCTATCACAAAAGAGGGGAACACCTTAGGAATATTCAACATATAGAGTAAAAAATAACCATTTTAATTAACCATATTGCCACCATAAAATGATGTTGGCATCCGCTAAACTTTATATGTAGAAAAAACTTCATGTGAGGGAAATGTTACATTTCACTTATATTCCAAAGATTTCTAGACATAGTAGTTTCGAACATATCTACTTCAAAGAAATTTTTCCCTTCCGTAGATGCTCATGGTCTAAACATGTCCTCCATCCGCCTTTACAGCCCTCCATTTTGTTCAAAAAATTGTTCCTCGCCAACATTTTTAAAATTAGGTAGTATTTTTTACATAATATTTCTAAATTATATTTTCACAATAGTCCAAAGTACTTCTACTTTCTAAAAAAAAACTTAAAATTTCATTTGTTATAATATTTTATTTTCTGTGGTGTAAATATTTTATATGGGAACACAACTTAGGCAAAATATGATCTTTTATGTGGGAACAGTACTTACATAAATATACGAAAATACTATTTAATCAAATATACTTACGTAAGAACATGTGATTTATAAGATGTTGTGTTTTCTGCAAGTAATATTATATTTAGGTAGGAGGAACATTGCGCTTAAAAAAAAGAGTAAAAGGCACGTTGAGCGTTGTTTTAATAATGATAGATTTTTCAGAGGAAGATAACATAGATTATACATACATAAGACTACTAAAACCTTAAATCAACAAAGAAATGCTTATGAAATTTCATAAATGTTATGAATATGTATACATTTCTTAAAAAAATAAGACTATAAGTCACGATCATGTATGTGAAAATTGACATCCTCTAATGCAATAAAACAATATGTCTAACCAAACCTTCAAAATCATGTAAGATCTATGAAAAAATTAAAGCAGCAATAATGAAAAAATAAACCATCTCAAAATTGCAAGAATTTCAATCTTTCCAACTAAACTAGAATCAAGGGTACATCTTCATTACACTTATGCCCCGAAATTCCATACAAGAAAGAAAATTGTATGAGATAAATGTCCAATACAAAGATATGAAACAAGATGAGATTAACACTTATAACAAACATATGCGCGTAGAATACCTAATGTGCACAATAAAAAAGATAACATGCACAACAAATGAAACTGGATATCCTCAAGTTTACTTAAAATATATCAATTGCCCAAAACTCCTCTTAACAACTATATGAACTGTGACCAGTGTCATGTCATTGGTACCGTAACGATTGGACTTTAGTACCTGTACTTATGCTTAACTCGATATACCATATAGCACTTTAAAGTCTATTAAATTAATTTGCAAGCTTTGAAATTTTTTGATACGGAGAGTCAATTGTTCTAAAAAGGTCAATTGTTCTAAAAGGTCAATTGTTCTAAAATAAGATATTAGATGGTTGATGATTATAACCGCGAAAAAAATGTATAGAAATCATTGACAACATTTATAAAATATTTTCGGAATTCGAATTAGTCCTGATCATCTGTAGCTTTGCATAAAATGAGATGAAATGTGTACCTGAAGATAACGACCATACCAATACTCATGAAGGAACATCTAAATTCTTGATTCCCGATTGAATTATAAAAATGTAATTTATAATTAAAAAGTTACTCCCTCTGTCCCCCTTGGTTCTTTACCTTGGGGGACGTAATTCTGGCACGGATTTTAAGGTACAATTTGCGGATAGTTTCATAACTTATTTTTAAATTTTCTTTTTTTGTATAAAAATAGAATTGTTCTATTTTTATACAAAAAAAGAAAATTTAAAAAATAAGTTATGGAACTATACTTTTTAGGAGCCTTAAAATGCGTGTCGAGTAGTGAAAAAGAAATGTAAAGAAATGGGAGGGACAGAGGGAGTATCTCCTAAACATTCATTTTGACAATATTACCTTCGCAAGATTTATGGTTTAGTATTTGTAATATTATCACGTGCAAATTCTTGAGATTTAGTAATTATTAAAAAAAAATTGAAGGTTAGTAATTATCATATGTTGGGAAGGCCTGAAATAATTGTGTTAACTTACGAGTTATCCTTAAACTTTAAGATGTTAGTGATAATATATATTTTGCGCTCCGCCTCGAAGCCCACTTTTGGGTCAAAGGGGTCACGAACCCCATCTTTGGAACAATAATTCATTTTTATGTCCATCATAAATTATGAAAATATTGGTAATGACACAATTAGAAAGAATAAAAACTCTATCTATTTTGTTGTGGAAAATAACTACTCATATATATATTAAAATAACTTACATTTCATATAAAAATCTAACCGTTGGTTACATGTTTCTTATGTTTCTTGTTAAATTCAAGATTTTAAAAGATTGCTCGTATAAAACGTTCTTTTGTTACTAATCCTATTGTGTCAAGGATACTGTGAAGTCATTTTGAAAGTGTTGCGCCACTCTGTAAGGAAATCATGATCACTGCTACGATTCACGCTTATATGCATATTGTGATTCTGATGGCCTATTTGTGTGAAAACCTGACTCTCGTCTTATAATTTGCTAAAATGGATTAAAAGCTTCTCAATTATTTATGATTACAACATCATAAACTAATATTATGTATTCGTATATAGTGATGGATGATCAGCTCTTCATACAGCCTCAATTCTAAAAATTTTAATTTATGAACAAAAACAACATATGCAGTCGATTGTTACTTTGTTGGTAGAACAAAAACAAAAAAGTTATTGCTCTTTTTAACTTCTTATGTTCCAATAACTAAGCAGTTGTTCTTGTTGGGTCCCAAACAAGGGACAACCCTTAACGAAGGAGAATAACACCCCAAAGAGAAGACGTTTATGTAGAACTCGCACCAAGTTCTACCACCACAAGTTATAAGCTATAACACAAGACAGTAATCAAAGTAAACAGTAAATCGAAAACACAAAGAAGAAAGATTTTGTTGGCCAAGTGAAAGAGCCTTTTTCTTGTATGTATTGATACATATACGTTTTTTGTTTAAAATGTCACAGTCATTAAAACCTAGCTAATTCACTACTATTTACATATCATATTAACTATGTGCCTAGTTTAAGAATTAACCGAAAAATACCTGCTCCAAGTCACCTCACCACGGAGAGCTTAATCCACACTGTGGTGCAACGATCCCTGCCCCTACCTCAATAAATAGACCTTCTACACCTCTTAATCCAATTTTCACCGTTCAAAATTTAGATACATGAGTAAGGAAGACGCTATCCAAAATTCAGGGCGATCCGACCGTTGAAACTCCGGAAAATGCAAAAACAAAACAACTAATGTAACCATAAAAATTATACGAAATTTTCATATTAGCACCAAACACTAGCCCAACCTTTCAACTTCACAATTCTCCAAGTCATACATCGATACATCATTTGATAAATCTCAAATTATGGATGAACATCGAGAATATCATGAAAGCCTTGATATGTTAACCCCAACCGGTTGTGCCATATTACCATAGCTACCTACGTACCCTTAACCAGCATCAAACCACTGTAGTTCACACAATGGGATGAAATCTCCACCTTACCCTAACATCGTCCCGAAAGGCAATCAACACTGGATGATATGAAGCAAGTCCAAACAATGTTGAACTTGCTCCCTACTGGCAATGAGACAAAATCCCAAGTTTGACTCCATATCTTCTTACTTCGCTACCAACCAACTCTCGCTATTACATTTTCGAATAGCTTCTTTGAAGTAAATATGCTCATCATTCTCTACCGAGAGTGCATACTCTACTGCAATAACCTGCCCATAGTGTTTCAAAGGCTTATCTGACCCAAGCTTTTAAACTTGTTTGTATGCCCATTTTGGCCTACCACTCGAACTGTTGTTGTTCGCGTGCCTGCATAATTTCATGTTCAATAGTATCATATTCAAGCTCATCATCCTCATATCATGAGTGTCTCCATCATCTTCCATTTGAACACGACTAGTTATAGGATGACCTGCAGATTCTATCTCAACCACTTGAGACTTAGAAGTCTCAATGTCACTACCACTAATCACCTTAGCTTTCGAAGAAGCTACCGTAGTGTCCTCATGACACGTAATATCCATACTGATTATGAACTTAGAATCATTAATAGACCAAAGATGATAACCTTTTGTACCTGTTGCATACCCCAAGAATATAGCCTTCTTGGCCTTCGAATCAAGTTTTCCCTCGTCAACATGGTAGTAGGCCGTGCACCCAAAAATTCTAAGTCTCTCATAATACGTTATAAGGTACATCTTCATCTAGAGATGCATGAGGTGACCAGTTAACAATATAGCGAGTTGTATTAATTGAGTCCGTCCACCATTCTTTACCCAAACCAGCATGGGATCGCATACACAATGATTTTCCCTTAATGTGCGATTGAGCCTTCCCGTAACCTCATTCTATTGTGGTATTTTTCTGACTGTCCAGTATTGTCTAACAATGCCTTACTATTCACAAAACTCCATGAAAGCACTATCTTTATACTTTGTATCGTTATCAGATCGTACTATCTTCAAATTTTTACCAGTTATGTTCTTAACCATTATTTTCCATTTCTTGAATATGTTGAATACCTCATTCTTATTTTTCATGAGATACACCCAAACATACTTGGAATAATCATCAACAAAAGTGATAAAATACCTTGAGCCTCCCTCGGAAGTGACTGAAGTTGGACCCCAAACATCCGTATGCACATAGTCTAGTATACCTCTACTTCTATGTTTACTTGCCTTGAACTAAACCCGTTATGCTTTACCATACATGCAATGCTCGCAAAAATCCATGCAAGCCTTTTTCATGTTCTTCAATAAACCCTCTTCACCAAGATTATTTAGACCTTTATCTGACATATACCCAAGCCGCCTATGCCATAACCTAGTGCATTCACAGGGGTCTCCACCACTGCATGTAGCCACAACCGTCACACTATCAGTCACCGTTGTACCCAAAAGTGCATAAAGATTTCCTCGAGAAATACTATTCATCATAATCAAAGAACTACGAAAAACTTTTATCTGACCATTTTGTGTAACAATTTTACACCCACTAGAATCCAAAGCACTAATAGAAATAAGGATTTTCTTCAATTCAAGGACATGTCTCACATCTGTCAACGTTCTTACCACTCCATCATGCATCCTAATTCAAGGACATGTCTCACATCTGTCAACGTTCAATACAGTTCTACCTTCGACGCCTCTATTATTTGTAAACCGATTTGGAAACATATAGTAAGAGCAACTAGAATCGAGAATATATCTATTTGTTTGTGATTTCTCCTTCATAAGTGATAGAATAACAATCATCACTGCCCCCTTCCTTTGAAGCATAACCAACCTCGATGTTCTTGTTCTTCTTCCAATCAACCTTTTTATTAGGACAATTCGCTTTATAGTGCCCAGGCTCACCACACTTGTAGCACTTCCTCTCCGTAGGAGGTCTAGAATTCGACTTAGACTTGCCTCTCCCACCTTTTCCTCGATCATTGCCTCTACCCCTTACAAAAAACCCTTGTGCCTGCTCATTATTACCACTAGTATCCAGTCCACTAGTTGCGTTCTAGTCGCATCCATCGTAAGAGTGTCACCTACAAGCATCAATGTTTGTACAAGGTTCTCATATGACTTCGGCAACGAAAGAAGTAACAAAAGTGTTTGATCTTCATCACCTACCTCCACCTCAATGTCCTTCAAATCTGATATACACCTATCAAAATTGTTGATGTAGTCCCGAATAAATGACCCTTCCTTCATCTTACATGTAACGCCCCCAAATCCGGGGTCAGGGATATGGGTCACTACTGCGGAAAACCCTAATAATAAAACAATCACCTACCAATATTTTATCTAAACTGGACATCCGACCCCAACCTAACAAGATCTTTTCAGGTTATAGACTAGAAAACAAGAAATCCAAAACATAGTAAAATTAACTTTTTTTATTAACTCACTACTCTTAGTACAACAATCTTTTATACAATCTTATGTTGTTAGTATCACCTTGATATAAGGTATACAACAGCCACAATAATCTAATACACAAATAGTACAACACAAGTATAAATACTTTACCAGTCTAACTATACATTTAGAAGACTATTTCGGAAGACAGAATGCTCTAAGCCAAAACCATCTCGATCCAAATCCTTCCCTGCTTCGAGCTAATCTAGATCGATCACATCAACTATTTATCTCTGTAAAATAAGATTTAAAACAAAAGAAAGAATGAGCGAAAGAATTGCTCAACAAGTTTATAATAGAGTATACTAAGATACTTTTGGAAAAACTTTGAAGGTTTCAAATCCAATATATGGATGATATTGTTTTTGAAATATTTATAACGGAGATTTTCTAAATACGAAAGAGGTTAACAGCATTCAATAAGAAATTCACCTCGACAGCTTTATAAAAGGATTTTTGATATTTATCTCAACAATTTTATAGCGACTTTCGATAAAAACTTTGAATAACTGAGCGACAGATGCTTCAGCTACTAAGAGACAACATACAAGAAATTCCTAATTATTCATAATTTCACTCTTATCGACTAAGCACTTACATACTTAGCTACCAAACCGGCCTGACAATAATGAGTTCATGAATAAATAAGAAGATCTCAATTCATTCTCGATTTTTAACCGTCACTATGCAACAAATGCTCCAGCGACAATCTGAATCTCGAATTAATTTAGAACAATTCAATAAGAGATTCGACATTTGATTCTCAACATTTAAATATGATTTCATAAGGAATAACCCTTAAAGATTGGAACTACGATAAGACGCTACGAGCTAAGCTGGGTGATCAGCCCACGACAGAGCTCCGAACCACATATACAATGTGATTCTCAAATATAAAAGGATTCTTAGGCACACACAGGCCTTAATATAAATATAACAGGGGGGGACCGGCGCCTCGGTCAAAAAGGGCGTTCCAATATGATAAGGATATTCATACGAAAGGGATTCACATTCCCAATAAATATTAAAGCGTATCATAATCATGAAAGAAATGTAAAACAATTTTTATAGGGGTAAAGAGCAATTGTAAACTTTTATAACACAATGGATAAAATCACGTGCTTGAGATTAATTAAAGCATTGTAGAATTCTCATTTTTAAGAAATCATAATATTATACTTGAGCATTCAACATAGATATTTTAAACATGCATACTCTGAACGAAAGAGTACGGCTAGTAGCCTTGCCTTAGGTCCTAGCTAATAAGTACGCTTGACGATTTAGAGAGAACATTCCTTCGTCTATCCCACGTGTCCAATCTTCTGATTTGATCCTCTTTCAATTCGATGCACTTGCGATTGCCACCAGTTGATCTGATTCACCGCGATCGAGCTCGCACGTCGATTCTATAGTTAACACAATACGGTACTTTAGTCTTCGGAATAAACATACCGTCTATCGACACTAGTACGCACACTCTAACACGTTTAACTTAATCACAAATATTTCTATAAAACACTTCCCGATGTATACAACACCTCACAACAATCACCAAATCAACCAATCAATATACATTTAATAACTTTGTAACGACTAGGGTCTATGCCCGACAAATCTTAAACCATAAATCAAACTCAAATTCAACAGCGACTATCCTTATAGTCGTTAACACATAATCATGTAAACATATATTCATATATTCGTATATCTAGCATGCATACGACCTTCTAATCACATAACACATAACTCACATAACAAGTAACACATGAGGTATTTCGATTGATCATATGATAACTAGCAGTAGAGCGTGTCGATAATGTTTTGAAAAGGTTAGGGGATTTTAGAAAATTTCGGCAGCACTTCCCTGCTTATACTACATCCCCAGTCAGAATACAACCGACACAAACAACAACCAAATCACATACTTATAACATAATCAAGCATTCAACTTACTAATATAGTTATTTGACATTACTTACAACCATACTTATGACCATAATTCACAATACACCCAAAATGACTATTACACTTAAAAATCTGCTATGACCAGTTCTGAAAGAAACTCATTTTACTATATCAAGAACACTCCAAATTAAAAAGTAAAGAACACGAAATTCGAAGATAATTCCGAGACCTTTCCATAATGATAAGGCTCGTCGAAAACGGATAAGTAACAAATTCTGAAACCATTAAAATGTGGACTGATAAAACAAAGTCAATTTACTACGAATTTGAAATGATTTGAAGTTTTACCTACTAAGATCACAGAACTTGACAACAGAATGTAAATTAAAAACGTAGATTTTGAAAATAGCTTTCCAAAATGATATTACTCAGAATTTTTGAATAAATATTCAATTTACTATGAATTTTGCAAGAAACATAGCTGATTTAGAAAATTCAGGGGCACTCGACAAAGATTTGAAAATAAAAATTATTAGAAGACTGATTTGCACAAAACTCAGAAAATGAAAGTTTTAGAAATTTCCGAGACCTTTCTAACCAAGGTAATATCACAGAGTTCCGACAATCGGTGATTTAACTATGTTTTTGAAAGAGCGCAGACTTAACGAAAATGTTGCAGTTTTCGAAATCATCAGGAGTCATGAATGAAAACGACCATAACTCATTCATTTTAAATCCAATTGACATGATTCAAAAGCCTATTCCATCTAATGTATCGCAAGGAATCCAAATATGTACTTA
Source organism: Kitagawia praeruptora (assembly GCA_037693485.1). Taxonomy (NCBI): domain Eukaryota; kingdom Viridiplantae; phylum Streptophyta; class Magnoliopsida; order Apiales; family Apiaceae; genus Kitagawia; species Kitagawia praeruptora. The sequence continues at coordinate 133,745,551 of CM075351.1, read as the reverse complement.
ATTCTAAGAACCGAATTAAAATAGACACTGACTGACCAGATTTACAGAAGCAGTTTGCACTCTCTATATCAAATATGAACATAAACATACACACACAAACACATGCAAGTATATACCTTGGTACCAATTTACTAATGATTCACACTCCTTGTTCTAACTCACACATACACTATCACTTAACACATAATCACACTAACACTAACACATATACATGAAACTCACATTAACACTCTCAATCTTTTACACAAATACACCATACATCAAACCCACCTCCTCTCTCACTCTTGGCCTCCTCCCTCCTTCGACCTCTCCTTCAAGAATCAACCAAACACACTCCAATCTCTTAAAATGGTATCACATAGTCATCACATATATATACAACTACTACTTAACATACTTACATACATACAAAATCAACTACACCAAAACCCATATCGGGAATTTTAACTAAACTCCTTCAAAACTCACATGCAAGGATTTATTCATACTCTAACACTAACAAGACATGTTTTTAACCGTATAAAACCATTAAAGCAATCCATGAGCTCACTTTGAGTTCATTGCCCATGGATGGGTTTGTCTTGGTTGAGCCCAAAACGTATGGGTCTTCATCAAGAACAACCCCACAATCATTCTCTACCATTGCATGTAAGAAAAAGGGTTCAAGAACTCATACTTAGACAATTTCAAATTTTACAAAGTAAATAAAACTCAAAGATATGGGTAGAAATAGATAGAGGATTGAAAGTGGGTCATTTTAGTTACAAGAACACACAATTTGGTGAAGAAATTACCTTGAAATAAGAGGTTGAAGTTTGAGTTTTAATGGAGGTTTGGAGAAGATGATGGTCTCGGGGAAAGAGAGAAAAGAACAGGGAAGAGGGAAGGGTTTCTTTTTGGCGGTTAAAATGAAATGGGGAGTGGGCTTGGGCTTTTATACTACTCTCACAAAATTTCTAAAACACTTTACTAATAAAATGCTTATAATGGAATAAAAAATCCCAATGTGATCATTATCTTTATCCAGATAATTTCTAAAACACTTTACTAATAAAATGCTTATAATAGAGTTAAAAAATAGAAATTCTTGCATTTATATGTAGAACACAAAATTACCTTTATCCAGATATTTTAAAATATTTTTGTGATCATTATTTAAGAAGATATGGATTTTACAAGAAATAGTCTCTATAAAGAAATATTCTTAGTAAAATCATTTAAAAATTCATAAACCCAAAATAAATCAAGCTTTTATTTTTATAATCAAGAGTATATAATCATGAACACATACGTACCAAAAATATATTTTTACGACTTGTAATTATTTTATTAGAGAATTTACAAGATTTACCATCTTAGAAGACGATAAGACTTTAAAACTCATTAAAAATCATTGGAGCCCAATTAAAATAAACTTGTATTTTTAAAAAGTTTCTAAATGCTGAAGAAACATTATGAAGGAGATTTCATGATTTTTTCGATGCTCCGAGAATTTTATAAAAATCAAACAACGATTACAAATAGCATTTCATACAAGCACATTTAATCATACAAGTTCACATATAAGTCACATAGACACATTAAGTAATAAAAAATTCATGCAAATAAAATTGATTCGTTAAACTGGAATAAAACCCTTATCATTTTATTCAACTAGTCGATCACCACAATAATTCCAAATAATGTCAATTTGATTCAGATAACTCACATAGTCAATTAGCAATTAAGTCACGTTGACTTAATACACAAAATTTAAAACACAAACAGCATTTAATCACATAAATGCTCCACAATCGAATAATTATTATAAAATAATATTTAACTATTCTCTTCTCTCATCACACCTATCGGTCAACGTAAAATAATAATAAAAATTTTATTTTGAAAATTCGGTTTTTTAGTATATAGTCTCGACTTTAAATAGATCTGATTTATTAGAATCTTCGTCATGAAGTCGGACTCCAACTTTATCCAAACAGTCGTAGCCATTTTCTCACCATCAACCAAGAATGCAACATCTCTCTCGACGCATAACATGATTGAAGTCTGTGCTTCGAGATCTAATTCTTCTCAGTCTTCATCCGACATATCCTTGCCCTCCTTTGCCTTACCCAACAAAGCTTTTTGTAACTTTTGCGTGATAAGCAAATTCTTCATCTGCATCCTCCAAAAGGAAAAATCATTCTTCCTATTAAATTTCTCTATCTTGTACTTCCCAACTTTGATTACACTGTACCTAACTTGTTTCACAACCAATCTCTCTCAGGAATTTCATCAAACACCTTGTGTGCACCACACAGGACACAAACCAGAAACACCTCAAATCGGAGCTTTATCACACCAATCTGATTTTGGCTCTGATGCCAATTGTTGGGTCTCAAACAAGGGACAACCCGTGAAGTAGCGGAATAACATCCAAAAGAAAAGACTTTTATGTAGAACTCATACCAAGTTCTACCACCACAAATTATAAGCTATAACACAATATAGTAATCAAAGTAAACAGTAAAGAAAACACAAAAAAGAAGGATTTTTTGGCCAAGTGAAAGTGCATTTCTTGTATATATTGATACGTCACAATCAGTTAAATCTAGCCAATTCATTACTGTTTACATAACATGTTAAATATGGACTATAATTTAAGAATTAAACCAAAAACACTTTTGGGCCAAAAATACTCGCTCCAAGTCGCCTCACCACATAGATCTTAATCCAAACCATGGTGCAACAATCTTTATCCCTATCTTAATAAACAAGCCTTCTACACCTCTAAATCCGATCTCCACCATTCATATTTTAGATACATGAGTAAGGAAGACGCTATCCAAAATTCAGGGCGATCCTGACATTGAAACCCCGGGAAACGCAAAAACAAAATAGCTAACGCAACCAGGAAAATGTATGCGAATTTTTCATATTAGCACCAAAAACTAGCTCAATCTTTCAACCTCACAGTTGTTGACAATAAAAAATAAATAAATAAATAAAGAAACCATATATGGCTTGTATTTTAGGATGGCATAAAACGTGGGGGTGGGGGGAGGGGGGCTGTGTATTATGCGATTTTATACATTGGCTAGTTTGTCATTTTAAGTTTTCATTATAATCATCTTGTCTGCTGTTATTCTGATCTGTACTTTGGACATTATAACTGTAATTAGGAGTTATTTAGAATCCTTAATAATGTGATTCTGACATTTATTTAAACTACCTAATGCTGGTTTAATGCACATAAAAAAAAGTGCAAAGACCGATCTTCTTACTCTTTTTCACATTCTGCTCCTAATTTTTTTTATCTTTACCGAAGGTTGATCCTCTTCATCTCTCGTCACATTCACGTCGTATTCATTTTTCTCATTAGTTCTCCAGGTTGTGTTTCTTTGTCTGCAGGTGATTATGCAAAAACCATGTAAACATCTTCAAATCTTATGCAAAAAAGAAGTCTTTTCACTTGGAAACTTTAGTATTCAGTGAAGCAGTCTGGCTATTCTGTGTAATTCTATGACAGCTGCCTATAGGACAATCTTAATGCAAGTATTTCTGAAATCCCACTGTAAAAAATATATCATTGTTTTATTATTAGTAATATGTTTCAATAATATATTCCGTTTAATATGTTTGAGTATAATAATATGAATTACAATTTTGTTACCTCAAATACAAAGTGAACTAATACTAAACAAAAGATTTAGAGTAACTTAACAAAAAATTATCATGAGTAATAACACAACTATCAAAAATTAACTGGTTCGAACGAAAGAATAATTGAATGACTATTTTGACTACTATGTGACTTGCATTTCTTCTTTTTTTAACTAGCAAGTGTGCAAGGCTTCAGGAACCAGAAAACATCCAATGTTTTTGCCGGTTCTCTTTCTGCAGGTAGAGGAACCATTCTTCCAGGAGTGCCTTTGTTGTCGACAGCCTCCTTTCTTACATCTTTCCTCTGTTCCAGTTCTTGAAGTATTCCCCTCTCCTGTATAATTTATTTTCCATTATCGTACTTCATGAAGATTGCAGTGATTCTAAAGATGGTAAAAGCTGCGTGTAGATAGTATGATATGTTTCGGTCAGATAGAAATAAGATGAATGATAAAAGGTGTGTACCTGAGTTCTAGGTTTGAAAGTTGTTGGTGTTGCAGTATTTGTGACTGCACGCTTAGCCGAAAAACATTGAGGAGAAGGAGGATTTGTTCGGATTTGTGCCACATTCTCTTCTTTGCGTCCAATATACTTCAAATCCAGGCGGATTGGGGTATTCTCTGCGTCTTCATTTCTTCTGCAAGAAGAACCAAGAAGTGGATAACTTACTATCATGACCATAAGAAGTATGCCCTGCTCTGTAGCACAATATTAATGTCACAGACATAATATACTAGAAGTAAACCACCAACGAGGAGTAACTATGTATGTCAAGTACTCTGCATTACTCGTGGTAGAGTATGAATCACAACGATATATATCTAAGTGTCAGAAGACATTTACTTCAACTACTGTTCCATTATAATGATAAGTTACATTACCTCACCTTCGGAAGTATGTATATCTATGTCTAACAACCATAAATGTTTGTAAAATAATTACCTTAGATTATCATGACCATAAGAAGTATGCCCTGCTCTGTAGCACAATATTAATGTCACAGACATAATATACTAGAAGTAAACCACCAACGAGGAGTAACTATGTATGTCAAGTACTCTGCATTACTCGTGGTAGAGTATGAATCACAACGATATATATCTAAGTGTCAGAAGACATTTACTTCAACTACTGTTCCATTATAATGATAAGTTACATTACCTCACCTTCGGAAGTATGTATATCTATGTCTAACAACCATAAATGTTTGTAAAATAATTACCTTTTTCACAGTAAGGATCAATAATATCACCTCACAAATAAACTACATATGTTTTACAACCATGATTTCTTGTGAAACATATATGCAAACGGAGCACGTATAACTATCTTCAGTGAACTGCATTACTCGTGGTAGAGTATGAATCCCAACGATATATATCTAAGTGTCAGAAGACATTTACTTCAACTACTGTTCCATTATAATGATAAGTTACATTACCTCACCTTCGGAAGTATGTATATCTATGTCTAACAACCATAAATGTTTGTAAAATAATTACCTTTTTCACAGTAAGGATCAATAATATCACCTCACAAATAAACTACATATGTTTTACAACCATGATTTCTTGTGAAACATATATGCAAACGGAGCACGTATAACTATCTTCAGTGAACTGCCAAGTACTGCATTACTCGTGGTAGAGTATGAATCCCAACGATATATATCTAAGTGTCAGAAGACATTTACTTCAACTACTGTTCCATTATAATGATAAGTTACATTACCTCACCTTCGGAAGTATGTATATCTATGTCTAACAACCATAGATGTTTGTAAAATAATTACCTTTTTCACAGTAAGGATCAATAATATCACCTCACAAATAAACTACATATGTTTTACAACCATGATTTCTTGTGAAACATATATGCAAACGGAGCACGTATAACTATCTTCAGTGAACTGCCAACGCACGAATTTGCACATATAAATATGATATCTATCAATTATGTCTACTAAGACCTATCCAAGCTTTTAACCCATAACTTCTTGTGAATCATATGCAAATTCAGTGAGTTTAACTGTTATCATAGCATATACAGGAACAAACACACACACACACACACACAACAAATAAAAATAAAGAGAGAAGGCACAATGTTTAGAGATTTACATTTTCTTCAGTTTTTCCTTGCCATGACTCTTCTCAAGTACTTGAGATTTCTCCTTGCCAACCTCAAGCAATGGCTTTCTCTCATCCAACATGATCCTCGGTTTATTGTCCGAACATTCCTTCAGCTCCTGTTTGTTCACAGCCAGCGGAATCTTGTTTGAATTCTCTTTCTCCACATTCTCTCTTTCTTTCGCCCTCAACGCTAATTTCTTTAAGTCGGAGCAAAAATCAGAAATCTGGTTTAGTAAATCCCTTCCTGCAAATAAATTTCGTGCTGATAGAGTACTTTTGAGCTTCTGCTTCTCATCCTTGGGTGAAATACATTCAAACTGCTTTTTCTCAGTACTCGATTTGATTGCTTCCTTCAACTTAGCTTTGTATTTTAAAGGGGTTGACAGATTGGGGTTCTGATTCTCCCCGTCTTCCACCAATCTATCCAACTTTGATTCTTTAGCCATTGATGCTGGCACAAGGCCTCTTTTCTTCAAGGCTGCCTCTCTGAATGCAAATTCAAGTTATGGCTTAGACTTATTCATTTAAATAACCTCTCGACTTCAAACAAGAGTAAGTTTTTCTTTGTACCTTCGGGTTCGATCACCAAATGGAAGTATCTCAGAAACACTAGCTGACCTTTGAAGCTTTACGAAAGAAATGTTCATAAAAGTTAGAAAACGAATCAAGCAATGTAGCTGCTAAAATTGAATTTTGAACATACATATGGTAAACTAATCCAAACAGAGAGATAATATCAAAGAAAAATTGCAAAAACATGAAAGGATTAATAGAAAATCACAACTCATGGATATGATTCAAAAACCATAAAGTTCTATTTACACCACAACTATGCCATTTTTGGTAGTATTCATAAAGCCCGGATCAAAGTCCACATAAAAGTGGCACTTCTCAGTGTTTAACCAGTCCTCCTGGACACAAGCATATGTAATAGCCAACATTAATGCAAACACAAATCATCAATTTTTCTTCGAGGCCTACATCTCAACCTCCTCTCTTCCCCCTATTTACTTCTCTCTGACTTCCTTATGAATGTAATTTAGCTTCTACTGCTAACAAAAATTCTTTTAAAATCAATCCAAATTCTCGAAACCCGCTCCAGATTCAATAAAAACTAAATCGAACAGGACCGTGAATTCAATACACAAACATAATCATAAATTAAAATCTGACCCAAATTCTGTAACTTCCTAAATCTTCCATAAGATCAAAAACCAGAAAATCATACAATTAAATAAAAAAACCAAATTTAAAAACAAAAGAATCGAAAAATGGTACCTTTGAAGGAGGGGTCTTTTTCAAAAAATCATCAACTGTCTTAGGATGATTACAATCTAAAACAACAAAAAATATAACCCAATTAGAAAAAAAAAACAATCGTCTTTAAAAACATAATAAAACTCGAAAATCGGTTATACTCGATTACGTTCTTAAAAAAACCAAGTACTCGTTTTCAACATAGGAAGGAAAACTAAATTACCTGGTTTGCAGAACCAAGAATCATCATCATCAAGAGGTTGAAAAGGAGCATTAAAATCAACCCATTGAGGGGCATTAATATTCTCCAAAGCATCATCTTTTACAAACTTTGAGTCTTTCCAATCAATCACAGCTACATCCATGCTTCTATTTCTTAGAGAGAGAAGTACTTGGGTTTAGAGAGAGAAAGCTCAAAAGGGTGATGATTACTATGTATGTATATATTTAAATATATATATATAATTTGTGTTGTATGTATATGTTATGATGAGATTGATGATCAAGAGTTGAATGCAGCTAAGAGTGTAATGTAACGCTTATTCAACCGTTGGAGGAGAAGAAAATAAAATATAATTAATGTTTATTTATTTTTCGACCGTTGGACGGACACGTGGCATTCACATGTTTTTTTTTGTTTTTTTTTATTGTTTGTTGGGTCTAGGCTTGTAAACGGGTCGGGTTTGGATCGGATTCGACTAAATCCATATCCATATCCATTTAAATTTGTCGGCTCGGATTCGGATCGGATCATTGTCGGATTATTAATAGCATGATCCATATCCAATCCATTAGGATTTCGGATTATCGGATCGGACCTCCGGATCCATTTAAATTTAAAATAAAAATTAAAAATTGATATAATAAACAGTAAAATAATAAAATAAAATTAAACTAAAAAATCTTTAAAATAGCAAAAAAATTCTCAAAATATAATATTCAAGATTTAATAATAAAATTTGAATTGAAGTATATGTGATTTGTATATATATTATAACTATTAACATAAATTTAACTATTAAATAAATAAATATGAACAAATAACTTCGAATGTACATATTCATTCGTTTGAATCTAATGAAATAATTGTGTATACGGAATATGAAAATTTAATGAAATAATAGTGCACATGAAAGATGAAGAAAATACTTGAATGAGAAATAAAATAATAAATCTCAGAGAAATAGATTAATTTGATTATATATAGTTAAATTTATCTTATATATTATAATAAAATTATATATAAGTAATTATAAATGGTCGGATCGGGTTATTATTGGATCGGATAAACTAAAATCCATTATACATCGAATCTTTATCGGATCGGATTTTTATCGAATCGAATTCTATTTTATACAATCCATATTCACTTATTAAAGATCGAATCGGATCGGATATCCAATCCATTGACAAGCCTAGTTGGGTCAATTGAGAGTTTATTTGGTTTGGGGTCTACCATCGTTATGTAAGTTTAGTTTTGCTTGATTAATTTTAGAATATTGTTTTAGATATAAAAAAAATCTTAAAATAAATTTTAAATGATATTTATTACTTTTTTATTAATATGATTTATATTTATGAGAAAATAATTACTAGAAGATAATTCATCTTGTGAAAAAAATTTTGGTAATTTTTTTGGCAGCTCTAAAATTATTTTTAATTTGAAGAACCTAATTGTTAACGGAGGAATTTGGGAAAACAAATTCGGGGAGGGTTGCTGGAATTGTGATGGTGGTTGATGACGGCGAACGGCGTAGGACGTTTAGGGTTAGGGTTTTCGATTTGGGGATGGCTGAGATTGTATGCTGAGATGTGTAGCAATTAAGATCGAATATCGAATTCTCTCTTTTTGTGCTAGGGTTTGCCTCGTACCATACAATGTGCCTACGTATCCTATTTATAGGAATCAAGCCAAACGTAGTTCTTGGGGAACAAGTTATCGAAATGGGCTAGGTTTCCTTATTAAGAAAGGCCCGTTTCATCGAAGCCAACGCGTTTGGTAAAACCCTCATGGACTTTTTAGCCCAACTATTTTCTCGGAGCGTGGCGGTTAAGTCATTGACCCGAGATTATCGGAGTCAACGCCTACCTTGAGCCACCAAGGGAGAATTAGCTAGTCATAGGGCTAACCCTTGGGTTAAAGGGCGACTCCCTCATTAAGGAAATCCCTAATTTATTCAGGAAAAGCATTATCTTCATTCTAATATATGGGAAAATTCCCCCTTTAATCAGCATAGGGTGAGGCCTCTAAATGGGCGAGTCCCCACAGTTTAGGCGACGCCCTTTAATAAGATGGGCTTCAGCCCAACTGGTATTTTTAAATCTCTTGAAATGCAGATTTCCTTAACTGAGGGCGAGACTGACTTTTTTGGCATAACAACTACCCCCAGTTTCTTGATGTAATTTATTTTCAAAAGAAACTATCCTCAAGAGACTCGCTTTAAAGATAAAGGCGAGCCCTCCTAATGTTCCACAAAAAATCCTTAACGCGGGAAATGACCTGTCACGCCTTGACACTTATCCCAAGAACCAATCAATGGACACCACGTGGACTCGAGTTTCCTCTCTCCTCCTTGCTATAAAAACCCCCACCAATTTTCTTTAGTTTGGTATATTTCCTAAATTGTGTTGAAACGCTGCCAAAATTTTCGTTCACTAAAAAAGGCGAGGCTACTTGGATAAACAGGCGAGCTCTTTCATTTCTCCTCAGACGTTGTCTCCCTTCCATAAGGTACATGCTTTTACTATGATGTCTGTAAATATATTTAAAATACTTTCAACCAAAGCATCGTCCATTAATTGGGCTAGGCCTTGGCTGAAAATAAGAGTATTTAGATAAAGGTCATTCTAGCAAACTATATATATAGGCGAGATCCTTCTCTTACAACGAATTTATAATTCTTCTAGACGAATTGATAATTCCTTAAGACGCCTCATTCAACGGGCGAGGACCGTCATTTTCATAACTACTTCTTTTGATTTTCCTTAGAAAATTTCCAATCTTTTTAACAAGGTCCTCGCCCCTTCATTTCAGATGTCGAAAGAAAATTTCCCTTCGGAAGGCCATTCGGCGTCGCTTTCTGAAGCCTCATCTTCGCAACCTTCTCTTCAAAGAGACCTCGACTCTGGATGGCTTAAAGCCCATAAGTACACCATTGACTCAAATAAACGACACCCCAATTCTCCCTCCCCAATAGAACTATCCTCAAACCTTGATCCTCCTCGCCCCTACGAAGAGATTGAAGATTTAACTAGTACATACCATGCCCAAGATTTGGGCGATGAGGAAAATGAGGACGATCTCCACGATTTGTTCACCGAACTTGATCCTGAACAGGAAGGGCCTTCTCGTACTGGGCGAGGTAAAGGAAAAGACTTGAGAAAATTCGAGAGAAATATCCGAGGTGATGATAACGAGGAATCAGATGATGGCGATGATGAAGAAGCTTCCGATTATGAGGTAGTCTATTCAGCTTCGCCCATTAACTACGCTATGGAGATGCCTTCGCCCACCAATAACCCTTTCAAACCAGATATTTATCAACACGAAGTTGATCTGGACTTTGATGAAGAAGTTACAGAAGATGCAAGGACTGAGATGAGAAAGGACAAAGGAATTCTTTCTTGTGCCGGCCTCGCCTCTGAAATCTCATCAGAGAACATTATGTGGATGATCGAATACTACAATTTGATGGGCAAATGGTATCGCCCCCGATCTTTTATGCGAATGCACCTCTTTGATATTAATGGTCTTCCCATTCCTCGCATGGTGTTAACCCCCCAGCTAGTTGAACTCGGCTTTGGATGGCCAATCCATCCTTTCCTTCTAAGCATCGTTGATCATTACAAAGTCGCCCCCATTCAACTCTCGCCTAATAGTTATAGACTCGCTATTGGAATATATATGATGTATAGGAAATGTGAATATGAAGCACCAACAATGGAAGAGCTCTCATACTTTCTCGATATCAGGCGATGTGGTACCGAATTCGGCTTTTACTACCTCGCCCTCTGGCCCAAACATAACAAAAAAGGCTTTTCCAAAGGTAATCCAAGTAACATGAAGCTGTGGAAGAGCGACTACTTTTATTTTTATGATATTCCTAGAATCAACCCTCAATTTAACATTGAACCGGGTAAATGTCTTTCTTTATAACTTGTAGTCTTCGCCCCTTTTTCTACTTTATTACCTTCTTCTTATAAATATCTCTTTTCTGCCAGACAAACCTTCCCAATCTGATTTAAAAGGCGAAGCCTTACAGAGAGCGGAGCACATATCTAACTTGCCTCGAGCAGAAAAAGACTTGGACATACTTGTAACCCCTGAAACCTTACTCGCTCATGGTTTTTATAATGAAGGGTTTGGAAAAGTCCCATACATTAAATTTAAAAAGAACATGTCTAGAAAAACTCTAAAGAAGAAGATAAAGGGATTCACCGGCAAAGGTCCCGCCTCCGTACTTAACGTTCTTATTCTTTATTTATATGTACTCTCGTTATAACTGTGTTTAATTTGTCGTCGCCTCTTTTCAGGTAAAATGGCCGAACTCCCCTTTGGAAATAACCCCTTCGCAGAGGAAGCTGTAACTGAAAATCCTCCTCCCTCCCAGACTCAACCGACACCTTCAACTATCCTCGCCCAACCTGTACCCACTCCTAAAGAGAGAGAAAAACACTCAAGGAAGCGTGGAGGCGGGGCTGTTGATCTGGAGGGAAAAAATGACACAACAGCGAAGAAAGGCAAGCATGTAGAAGGTGGATCCTCAACTGAAGTCGCTAATCAATTCGGTGAGCTCGCTACAAAGAATTTTTCTGAAACTTCAGTGAAAACCTGGTGTGATAGGGACCGTACTAAAGCTAGTTTTTGCTTTAGACAAGGCTTGGGCGAGGTCTTCTTACATGGATTAACTCATGTCGCCAATCTTGAAGCCGAGGTCACCAAGTTGGAGAAATCCTATACCAGCATGAAGAATTCCTCTTCATACTACAAAGGACAGCTGAATGAGTCTGAAAAGAAATTATTTGACTTGGGCGAGGCCCATAAGGCTGATGTCAAAGCGCTCCAAGGTACCATTGATGAAGTCAAAGAACTCGCCCAGAAACAAAGCGACGCTCATGCTAAAGCAGTTGAAAAGCTCCAAGCCGAAATTTCTGAGCTTAAGGTAAACAAACGCAACTATTAGAAAGAGGCGTATTCCAATGGATTCTTGGCATACCTTTGCAACTTCTTGGCAGGCGATCCTGACTATGATTGGGTAAAGAATTTTGCTCCCTCAACTCCTGCATTTATGACCAAGTTCAAAATTGACAACGCCTTAGCAATTGAAAAAGCGAAAGCATCTCTTCAACAGAAGATTGCTAAAGAGAAAGAGCTGTCAGCCGCCGAGGAAACTAGAAGGAAAGAGAATGCTGATCATAAAAACCAGGAGAACGAACGTGGAACCGCAGCCTCGCCCTCTAATACAATTGTTACTTGACTATCCGAACTTTTAATTATTGCAAACACAATCGGAGTGCGGGCCCTCCATTAATTGGTCTCGCCAGTTGTAATCCCTAACTCTATTTTGTGACTCTGAATTATTCGTGGAGTGCGCGCCCTCCATTTAATTGGCGTCGCCCGTGTAATAACTCTTTCGATATTATCTATCATATGTTCCATGCCTGATTTTAATACCCCCTTTAATCCTCACAACACAACATGCTTATTCTTTAATCCATAATTATGTGATCCAAAATGAGGGACCACCCTTCAAGGAATGGCAACGCCCCAAAATAGGCATCGCCCCACTCCTTACACATAAAGGAATATTTCTTGAGAAATTTTCAATAACTTGAAATACCCTCCTCTCGGGAGGTTATATCCAATTTCCAGAAACACTCTCCTCCCGGGAGATAATGTTCCTGAAAAAATCGTACCTTGATGAGGCGCCGGAAGTACGGACATCCCCCCCGGAAGTACGGTTTTTGCAAGGATTTTATTATCGGGATACCCTCCTCTCGGGAGGTCGTATCCAATTTCCAGAAACACTCTCCTCCCGGGAGATAATGTTCCTGAAAAAATCGTACCTTGATGAGGCGCCGGAAGTACGGACATCCCCCCCGGAAGTACGGTTTTTGCAAGGATTTTATTATCGGGATACCCTCCTCTCGGGAGGTCGTATCCAATTTCCAGAAACACTCTCCTCCCGGGATATAATGTTCCTGAAAAAATAGTACCTTGATGAGGCGCCGGAAGTACGGACATCCCCCCCGGAAGTACGGTTTTTGCAAGGATTTTATTATCGGGATACCCTCCTCTCGGGAGGTCGTATCCAATTTCCAGAAACACTCTCCTCCCGGGAGATAATGTTCCATGAAAAAATCGTTATAGTTATAGGTTTATCAAAACTCTCCTTAGAGGAAATAGTCTTTTGCACTCATTCCACGGAGATCCTCCTTAGAGGAGGTCATCTATCATAGAATTTTAACAAAAAATTTTAAGGAAAAACAAGCATGTTTTATTCATAAATATCAATCCTGACTAAGGAAGAGTACATGCACTACCCCCTAGACTTTTTCGAAAAATTAATTAAGAGAAAGTTTAATAACATAAAAGGAAATCAAACCAGGCATATTATTGGTAGTACTTCTTCAAATGCTCCATGTTCCAAGCACGAGGAATGTGCTTCCCTTTCATATCTGCCAAATAATAAGTACCTTCCCACAAAGCTGCTCTCACCTTATAAGGCCCTTCCCAATTTGCACCAAATACTCCATGATTCTGGATTTTTGTGTTCGGCATGACTCGACGAAGGACATAATCACCCACTTTCAAAGGCCTAGCCCTTACTTTAGTATTGTAATACCCGGCCACCCTCCACTGATAAGATACCAACCTCGTCTGAGACGTAGCCCGAAATTCCTCTATCATGTCGAGATAAAGACGATGGTTCACTTCATTTACTTCTGGCTGAAAATGATCTCTGCGAAAAGAGCCTGCTCCTAACTCAACAGGAACCATAGCCTCACATCCATACGTCAAAGCAAAAGGAGTTTCCCCAGTAGTAGTTCTAGGAGTCGTATTATAACTCCAAAGAACATTAGGCAGCTCCTCCGGCCAATTTCCCTTGCTATCATCCAACTTTGCCTTCAGAGTATGCTTGATGATTTTGTTAATTGCTTCAGTTTGCCCATTAGTTTGAGGATGACTCACAGCGGAAAAATCTTTCTTAATTCCAAGATTGCTACAGAATTCACGCATCTCCTTACTATCAAATTGCTTCCCATTATCAGAGATAATCTTATACGGAATCCCAAACCGACAGACAATAGATCGATTCACAAAATCTACCAACTTCTTTGCAGTGATCGTTGCCAAAGGTTCGGCCTCCGCCCATTTAGTAAAATAATCAACAGCCACTACCGCATACTTTACTCCTCCCTTCCCTTTAGGGAGTTCCCTAATTAAATCAATTCCCCACATAGCAAAAGGCCAAGGACTGGTCAAGGAAGTTAAAAGGACAGCAGGGCTATTCACAAAGTTAGCATACCTCTGACATTTATCGCAAGCCTTGGCAAAATTGAAAGCATCTTCACGAAGCGTAGGCCAATAATACCCTTGCCGTAGCACCTTCTGAGCAAGTGATCCACCCCCGAGTGATTACCGCAAATCCCTTCATGAATTTCTCGCAGGACATACCGACATTCCTCCCCATCAATACACTTCAGAAGTGGCTGATTAAATCCTCGCCGATAAAGGCTTCCTCCATAGTCAACATAACGAGCCGCTTTATACCTTAGTCGCCTAGCATCACCCTTATCCTCCGGAAGTACCTCATCCTTCAAATATTTCCAGATCGGAGTCATCCAAGTGTCCGGTGCAGGTCCTTCTACCTGCATTAACCCTACTTCGGGAACGCTAGGCTCCTTTTGAACTTCCAAAGGAATTACCCCTAACAACGTGGCTTCCCTCTGAGATCCCAACTTAGCTAAAGCATCAGCCTCTGCATTACTATCTCTTGGCAACTGCTCCAATCTTGCTTCACGAAATAACCCCATTAACCGCTGAGTGCACTTCATATATAATTCAGTGCGAGGTCCACGCGCTTGGAACCCCCCATTAACTTGATATACCACCAATATGGAATCGCTCAAAATGTTTATATTTTCCACTTTCATCTCGGCAAGCTTCAGACCCGAGATCAAGTGTAACAGCCCCAGATCCGGGGTCAGGGATCTGGTCGTTACGGACTCAATTTCCATCTACAAAACCAATATAAATGAAATTACAACGTTGTGACCCAAAACAACAACACAACACACCCGTTATAGTCCCAGAGATGAAATCAGAGTAACTACCAAATTTTATTAATCACAAGATTGAGTTCTTACAACCCAATGAATTTCAATATAACCTTTACATACTCTTTGCCACCCATTTGTATATGTCATATAATAAATACCTTTGTTATACAAATCTAACAACTAGCCTACCAACAGCTTCTCCTCAGCAATGGCAACTAGGACCTCCAGTAATATCATCTGGTGACGGTCACCTGCTCGTACCAAGTGCACCTTGTGCGGCCATCTGACTTAACTGTTGTTGTGATATAATAAATAAAGCAAGGGTGAGCAATAGCCCACCAAAGATAATATGTAACTAAACAATAATATATAACAGTTCAAAAGTATCTTTGAAACCATATGCCATGCATTAACGAACATAGTGCCAGGATAGTATAAAAGATGAAGTTACCATGTAACTCAAATTATATTCTCTGTGGAAATATCTGCTATGCCAAAGATAAGCAAGATAGCATCGTTTTCATGAAAGAGGAACTTGCAGGAAAAATATTGCAATTCCAGTTTTAAACACTTTTCAACCCTGCCCACACAAATAGTGTTGCAGAAAATTTCCAATACTGAAAGATGAACTAATACGGGAGAATTGCCGCGCCAGATGCCCTAACGTTTACGATGATCAATCATATGTCATGCATCTCATCAGTCGTTTACTACATGTAGAAGGTAGCTCCGACGGATTTACTTGTCTACCGCCCTCTGGAACTCCTGAGCCAACGGTTGGGCTATTGTTGGGTCGGCGCCACTCGACCACTTACGCGTCTCCTAGTTCAATTAACATCCATAACTTTGAAACATAAAGTTTGTCCCCCTTTCCCCAAGTATAATACTTGTTGATAAGACTCCACAAAGTAGTCGTATCTAGTTTGAAAAGGAAAATTCACCAATATTTCCCAAGCTGATGCTTGTTAATGGATATAAACTTGTTCCATCAATCTTACCCCTCGAGCGTTAAGGAGGTAACCAGAAGACTCATATCGATGTTTGAACAATCGAGATGTGAGTGACATGATAGTTTCGCAAGTATATGACCGGGTAGTCAAATAAATAACAGCTCTCAAGTGAGGTCCCCATATATGTTTTTGGAAGTTGAGCGAGTATTTAAATCTTCTTATAAGATAGATTTAAATGAAAATAAAGTTTTGAGAACCTCCCCTTGATAAAATAGTCATAAAATACTCTGAAATATTTTACATAATATCTGAAGGTGAAAGATAGTCTTTGAATAATATAAATTATTATATAGAGAATTTAAAAGAATTTAAATAAATATTCCAAGAATATTTATTAAATCAATAATAATTAGGGAATATTATTAAATCATAATATTGCTCGTAAGTGATCGTCGAATGAATATATAGAATTATTTACTAAATAAATCTCTTCTTAAATGAATATTCGAAAGAATATTCATTGAATAAATAAACTCAATAAATATTTAAAATAATATTCAATAAATAAATCAAATCTTAAATGAATATTTGAAAATAATATTCATTTAATAAATAATATTCTAAATGAATATCCAAATAATATTCATTTAGTTATCAAAACTTTAAAGGATAGTCGAAATAATAGTCCTTAAGTAAATAGAACTTCCAATGAATATTTTAAAATAATATTCATCAAGTACATAAAACCTTAAATGAATATTCGAAAGTAATATTCATTTAATAAATAAAAATTCCAAGGAATATCAAAGTACTTATTCATTAAATAATCAAACTCTAAATGAATATTCGAAACTAATATTCATTTAAATAATTAAAGCTCAAATGAATATTAAAATAATATTCAGTAAATAAATAAACTCGAATGAATATTAAAAATAATATTCATATAGTACTTCTCGATTGAGATAATGTTCAAATAACATTCCTCGACTAATTTCCAAGTAATTAATACTTTATGGAAATTTAAATAATGTTCATAAATAACAATCCTCAAAATGAATACAAATTTGTCGGTGGAATCCCTCCGGGTTTCCACGACTATCTCTATGTCTCAAAATACCGACTCCCGGTCTATATTAAAGAATAAATACCATACGCCCTTCACTAAGGGTCTTAACACAACAATCCGGCTTATAACTGATAATTCATATATAGTCTATAGGCCAATATCAATTCAGGGAACAAGTATTCCAATATACTTTGAAAACAAGCATGCATGCTATGGCATATGTAAACAGAATCATATATATATATGTTATTACAACAACAGCTTCAAAGTTTTGAAGACTTGCCTGGCAATCTGGATGTAATAGGGGCCCGTGAGGGTGTTCGACAATCTAAACAAGTCAAAGAAAACACTCCATTAATTCCCTATGCGATCCACTTATAACTTAATGCTTAAACACTTGAGCAATTAACAAACAAGGCACTACGGGGTTCCTCTAGACTCATACTAAGTCCATGTTAATCAACCAACTCTTAAGTCGTAAGTTTAGTCCAAATCACTCCTCGAATTCATCCTTAATGTCGGATCTTTCGTACATCTTACTTAATCCTTTATATCCCCGTTCTTTGCACCAATATGTTGTCTTGATAATTCTTAACAAGTTTCGTGTTTTAGTCGACTCGAAATTCCTCTTTTAACTTAGCCAAAATGGGCGGTCAAAGTAGTACCTCTAGAGTTGACTTTCATGAGAATTACTATTCCATGATTCGCACTCCAACACTTTTAATAAATTACTGGAAGCGTATTTAATTATGAAACCACTTCTAAAATCATCTTTGGTATTTGTAATATTTATCATAAAAGTTCCAATTCGAAAACACGGGTCTAGATATGTGGAATGTATTTTCGAAGTTCAGTCATCTGCGAATTTTTACTATTCATACCTCTTTTCACTAAAACGTTCATAACTCGGTGACCGTTAACTCAAATGATGCACCGTTTTCGCGTACATGATCTAGAGGATGTCTAGAAGGTAGCTAGCTCAAAATTTGACTTTGGTCAGAAAACTCATTTTCCGGATATTACAAAACAGGGCAGGAGCGTTTTAGTGAATAGTGTTACCTCCGAAAAGGGTTTCTTCGCACTTAACCTCGATTCGAACATTTTTATAAAATTGAAAAAACGATCTGATTGACATGAGGTTTTCTCCCACACCTTCCTTATGATCTCTAGTATTTAATTATCAAGATTCGTCACTGCAATATATATATTACAAGGGTACAATTTCGGTTATGAACTTGCTTTTACGGTTTCGAACCACTTTTACGATTTTGACCATAACTCCTAAACCGTAAGTCCAAATGCTTCGATTCTTTCGCCAAAGTGATCTATGACTCAAGATCTACAAGGGTAGGTCAGATGTTCATCATTTACAGAAAATTATACCTACTGTTAAACACGAATTCTTAAGGTTAACGAAAATTCGACATTACGACGGCTATATATCGAGCGTTTCTAAATTGTTACATCAACCACCAAGCCACACCGGGCATACATACATCCTATACACATGATTATCATCTTAAATGTCCAGGAATATATCACTTTAACATCACAATCATCACATGGCTAAATCAACTACAAGATCATGCTAACATGCTTACAATAACATCATAACCATATCTAAACTAAATCAACCAAGAACATGATTAAAACTCAAAGTAAGATTTAAGGTTCTTAAGATTTATACCTTCCTTGGATAGTAACCCACACTTCTAAACCTTGTATGAACCTTGTATAGCCTCCATGAAGCTTGAATCATCAACCAAAATCAAGATCCAAGAATGTTGTGTACAGATCCTGATATCAGTCATGTTACTGATGATGTCATTATGGATGCTACAGAAACTGGCAAGTGCTATAAAACAGGATCGTTGTTTGAAGAACAAGCAAGAAGATATTATGAAGGAAAGAGTTTTCTATTGAAGGAAACTATCGACTAGAAGGTAGAACATTGTCATGTATAGATTATATATTTCTGTTATTAGTTGATAGGTAGCATTATAAATATTCTCTCAATATCATTGTAAAAAGTGCGACGAAGTTGTGAGTTCGTGTGCGTAGCTCTGTATAAGGTTTGTATTCGAGAGTACGAAACAAACAGAGAGATATTTGTATTGTCAGCAGCTGCTAAAGGTATTGTACACCTTTGGTAGAGTTTGTATTTGATCTTATTAATACAAACAAGAGTTTGATTCATTCGTTTATTCTTGTTCTTATAATCAAGCAAAAATCAGACACGATTATATAACTTGTATTCAACCCCCCCCCCTTCTACAAGTTATTCGAGTTAACAATTGGTATCAGAGAAGGTTGATTTCGAGTAATCATAAAGATCTGCAATCATGTCTGGTTACAAGGATGGGAATACTAAAATCCCTATGCTCAAGAGAAACGAATATACTCTATGGGAAGTAAAGATGTTGCATCATCTGGAAGCAACAGATCCTGATTATCTTGACAGAATCAGAGATGGACCTTTTGTTCCAACAAAGGTCGTTGGACAAGCAACAGTTGATGGTGTGGTTGTTCCAGAACATACAGCAGAGAAGCCAAAATCTGAATGGTCAGATAAGGACAAGGAGAATGTTCTCAAAGATGCTAAAGTGAGAAACATATTATTCAACAGTCTTGATTCTGTTCTCACTAACTATGTTCTCTCTTGTAAAACTGCTAAGGATATATGGGACAATCTTAAGGTTCACTGTGAAGGAACTAAGCCTGTCAGGAAGAATATGAGGACATTACTTATACAACAGTATGAGTACTTTGAATCCAAGTCTGGTGAGTCACTTACTGATACCTTTGATAGGTTTACAAAACTCATCAATGAGATGGCCATGCATGGTAAATATTATGACTTAGAGGATATGAATACAAAGTTCATGAAAGCTTTGCCTGATTTCTACAATGAGAAGATATCTGCGATTGAAGAAGCAAATGATCTGGATGAGATTTCATTAGAGGCAGTATATGGAAAATTGAAAGCTTATGAACTTGACAAGCAGCAGAAAAAGAGCAGGAGTGAAGGAAAGATGAAGACTATTGCACTTACTGCTCAATCTGAAGTAAAGAAGCTTCCTGAAGAACAGCATGAAGAGATTGCTGTAAAGAATTCAAGGAAGAAGAAAAGCAAAGAAAGTTCTGAGTCAGAGACTACTGATATGGACTCTGACAACAATGATTCTGAATCTGAGATGCAAGAACTCTTTGCTATGTTTGCTAAAGCTTTCAAGAAAGGAAAATTCAACAGGAGAAGATTTAGCAAAGGACCTTTTCAAAAGAAGGAGGAGAAGAAGAGTGACAAAAGCAAAAGTACAATTGTCAAGCTTGATAAGGCCAAGATCAAGTGCTTTAACTGCAGCGAGCTTGGACACTTTGCTAGTGAGTGTAAGAAGCCTAGGAATTTAGGAAAGGGTAATGCACTTATGGTCACACAGAAGGATTGGGCTGATTCCAGTGACTCTGAAGATGAATTGGATTATGAAAACATTGCATTGATGGCCAATAGTTCAGACAAACCTGGATCTCCAAAGAAAACTTCTCCATCCTCTGTTAAGGTATCGCTTCACTCTCTTGATTCATTTGATAGCTTAAATTCTGATGAAATTAGATCTATCCATGCTGAGTTTAAGAATCTTATGACTAATTTTAGAATTCTTACTTGTGAAAGAGATGAACTTAAGGTTAAGAATGATAAATTAGTTGATAGAAATAATTTTCTTGAATCTGAATTAATTCAAATGGAAGAATACAAGTTGAGTTCTGATAAAGCTAAGCATGATTATAGTGTAATTCTTGAGGCTTATGACTATGTCAGAAAAGAACTAGAAGAAGAGAGAGATGTGATTAAGACCATTAACAATTCCAGTAAGAAGACAATAGAAATCTTTGAGAGTGGAATTCGTGGTAAGGTTAATGGTTTAGGTTTTGATAAGGCTAGACAAGAAGAAAAAGTAGCTATTGTCAATGATGATAGTAAGGTAGAAGCTAACACATCTAAATCTGAAGGTAAGAAAATTGTTTCTGAACCTAATCATGTTAAATTTGTTGATTCAAAAGGTACCCCTGTTGTACACAAGAGAATTAACAACAGTTATTCAGATGAGAAAGTGTTAGAGAAACCTAAGAATGTAAACATAGGGTTTCTGTCTAAGTCTCAGTTGAAACATAGATTAGATGGTCTTTCAGAGTCTAGAAAGATTAAGAGAAATAGGAATGGAAAAGAAGGTATTAACAAAGAGAATAATTTCAAGAATGTACCTGATGCACCTAGGAAAAAATGCTATAAGTGTGGAAATCATAATCATTTGGCCCTAGACTGCAATCAAAAACCTTCTTGGAAAACTGAGTCCAGATTCCCCAAGACTCAGAAAATTCAATACCAACCACAAAAAGCTTGTTATCATTGTGGTAGTTTACTTCATTCCATTTACATGTGTAGAGAATATCATGAACTGTATTATGACTATTATTCTTTGAAATCTGAAACTCCTAGTCACAAACAGTTTGTGAGATCAGAGTCTAAAGTTGACTCTGCAACAGGTAAAATAAATGCAAAATCTTCAAAGTCTGTTGTCTCTAAATCTAGTAAGAAAGGATCCAATCAAAGTTGGGTCCTAAAAAATTCTAACTAGTTACTTTTTGTTTGCAGGGCACCGGAAAGAAGCATTCAATTATCTTGGACAGTGGATGCTCTGGACATATGACTGGAAAGAAGTCCCTGCTTACAAAGTTTGAGAGGAAAGCTGGCCCAGTAATATCTTTTGGAGATGGCAACAAAGGAGAAACTCTGGGATATGGCTCAATTATTTTGGGGAATGTCATCATAGAAAATGTAGCACTGGTTGAAGGCTTGAAACATACTCTTTTAAGTATAAGTCAACTGGGTGATAAAGGTTACAAATCAATCTTTGACAGAGAAGGATGCAAAGTCTTGAATATCCAGAATGGAGACATTGTTCTAACTGGTCAAAGGCATGGTAACATATATGAAGCCAGCTTAAGTGATACATCTAAAGGAATTGTTAGATGTCTCTACAGCAAAGCAACAAGTGATGAAAGCTGGAATTGGCACAAGAAGCTCTCACATCTTAATTTCAAGAAGCTTAATCAACTTGTTAAACACAATTTGGTGAGAGGCCTACCTCAGGCGAATTTTGTGCAAGATGGACTTTGTGATGCATGTCAGTTTGGAAAGCAAAGAAGAACCACTTTCAAGAGCAAGACTGAAAATTCAATTACTGAACCATTTCACATGCTACATCTTGATCTGTTTGGTCCAGTAAACATTATGTCTATCAGCAAGAAAAGATATGCTCTAGTTATGGTGGATGATTTCACAAGGTTCACATGGGTGTTCTTTCTACACAAGAAGGATGAAGCTCCTCAGCAAATCATTGAATTCATCAAGAATATTCATAATAACTCTGAGTACAAAGTCAAAGTACTTAGGAGTGACAATGGTACAGAATTCAAGAATTCTACAATGGAGGGGTTTTGTGCAGACAATGGAATCACTCAACAGTTTTCTGCACCTGGTACACCTCAACAAAATGGTGTAGTGGAAAGAAAGAACAGGACTCTCATAGAGGCAGCAAGAACCATGCTTGCAGATGCAAAGCTTCCAACCTACTTTTGGGCAGAAGCTATTAACACTGCATGTTTCACTCAGAACTGTACCTTGGTAAATAGTCATGGAAAAACTCCCTATGAGATGATCAAAGGAAAGAAACCAAGTGTGAAATATTTTCACATCTTTGGATGCAAATGCTATGTCCTAAAAGTTCATCCAGAACAACTTGGAAAATTTGAAGCCAAATCGGATGAAGCAATTTTTCTAGGATATTCAGCATCTAAGGCCTTCAAAGTTTATAATCTCAGAACTCACATTGTTATGGAATCAATTCATGTTGCATTTGATGATAAGAAATTTGGAATTTTGCAAACTGATGAAAGCCATGACAAATTGGAATTTGAAAATCTGAAGAATTCTGAGATACTCTCAAGTGATGATGAAGGTTCTCCAGAAGAAATTTCTATTGCTTCTCAAAGGAATGCTACTGTTGAGGGGGAGCAAATAAATCAGAGAGAACACAGTGATCATCAGGAGCAGACTAGTCTTTCAGAATCTATTCCATCAGGAATTGATGTTTCAGAGTCTACTCCATCAGGAACTGACCTTTCAGAGTCTACTGAGGAAAGATCAGTAACTAGCAGCAATATGGAATCTACTGATTCTATTGATCAAAGGAGAGTTTTTGAAGGTAGAGAGAATTCTTCTACAAGAGATACCACTAACTTAGGGGGAGAGACTAGCAGAGTTGATTTACCACCTGTTAGAAAATGGACAAAGGATCATACTGAAGATTTGATAATTGGTGATCCAAATAGTGGTGTTCGAACTAGAAGATCAATTCAAAATGAATGCTTGTATAGTTGCTTTCTCTCAAAGAATGAACCTAAGAAGGTTGAAGAAGCCTTACAGGATCCTGATTGGGTAATTGCAATGCAGGAAGAGTTAAATGAGTTTGAGAGAAACAAAGTTTGGAAACTGGTACCAAGACCTAAAGATAGATCTATTGTTGGTGCAAGATGGGTTTTCAGAAACAAGCTAGATGAATCTGGTATGATTGTAAGAAACAAAGCAAGACTGGTGGCCAAAGGTTATTCTCAGGAAGAAGGCATTGATTATGATGAGACCTTTGCACCTGTAGCAAGATTGGAAGCAATCAGAATGTTTCTTGCATTTGCAGCTCATTCAAAATTCAAGGTATACCAGATGGATGTAAAGAGTGCTTTTTTAAATGGCAAACTTGATGAAGAAGTGTATGTAGAACAGCCACCTGGATTTGTTGATCAAAAGTTTCCAAATCATGTCTACAAACTTGACAAGGCACTCTATGGACTAAAGCAGGCACCAAGAGCATGGTATGAGACTTTGTCTAAATTTCTTCTTGAAAATGGCTTCACAAGAGGTACAATTGACAAAACTCTATTCTTTAGAAAGATAAAAGGTGAATTGCTTTTAGTTCAAGTTTATGTTGATGATATTATTTTTGGTTCTACTAATGAAAAGTTGTGTGCTAAGTTTAGCAAGCTTATGCAGTCTAAGTATCAGATGAGCATGATGGGTGAACTAAATTATTTCTTAGGCTTGCAGGTCAAACAGACTGAGACTGGTATTTTCATTAATCAGTCAAAGTATATCAAAGATCTTTTAAGAAGGTTTGATTTTCAAGACTGTTCAGTTGCAAAAACACCCATGGCAACAGCCACTAAACTAGACTCTGATCCTAAGGGGAAGAGTGTGGATAATACTAGTTATAGAGGCATGATAGGCTCATTGTTATATCTAACTGCAAGTAGGCCAGATATAATGTTTTCTACCTGTTTATGTGCTAGATTCCAAAGTAATCCTAAGGAATCTCATTTAATTGCTGTGAAGAGAATCTTTAGATATCTCAAAGGAACTCCAAATCTTGGTTTGTGGTATCCTAGAGAATCTGATTTCTTTCTAATTGGCTATTCAGACTCTGATTATGCAGGGTGTAAGATAGACAGGAAAAGCACTACAGGTACATGTCAATTTTTGGGAAATAGATTGATTTCTTGGGCAAGCAAGAAGCAACAATCTGTTTCAACCTCAACTGCAGAAGCTGAGTACATAGCAGCAGGCAGTTGTTGTGCATAGCTCCTTTGGATAAGAAATTAGTTGCTGGATTATGGTATGACACTTAGTAATATTCCTATGTTTTGTGATAATACTAGTGCTATTAAAATTGCAGAAAATCCAGTTCAACATTCAAGGACTAAGCACATTGATGTCAGGTATCATTTTATTAGAGAACATATTGAGAATGGTACTGTGGAACTTCATTTTGTTCCTACTGACAAACAGCTTGCAGATATTCTAACTAAACCACTTGATGAGACTACATTCAGTAGACTAGTAAGTGAGTTAGGAATGTTAAATTTTTAGATCTTTAACATCTGCAAAAGTAGCAAGGTATGTTGTTCTTAGCTTATAGACTTGATATTTCTGTCAGGATCTATATTTGATTGTTAAATGCTTGAGCTATAACACATTGCCTTGATAAATTTCAGTATGATAGACTTGTTAATAATCATCAGGATTAGATTTGTCATCAGGATGCTGACGTCATCAGTATTGTGTCAGTATCAGGATTATGAAAATTGCTTCAGATCCTGACGTTTACTTTGTGTAGTAATCTGATTCTGTGATGTGTTAAGTCTATGCTAGCAAGTTTTGATAGTTGCATACTGATAATTTATACATCATTCAAAAATCAAAAGACAAGCAGATAACAAGAAATTGTATTTTCATTAATAAAAATCATTATATGGAAATGAAATGCAACATCTTTTTGTCTAAATTTCTATTCTATACTTGTCTTTGATATGAACTCTGAGGTACAGGACAAGGAGCATCTCAAGAAATCCATCAGGGGATGAAAGCCTCGTTTGCTCTTGGATTCCTTGTCTGGGCGACTTGAATGAGAGCAGCTAACTTAAATGAATAGCATCTCCATCAAGATCAACCTCAGACTCTCGGCCAAATTCTTCATCCTCAAGTTTTGAGGAGGTTAGGGGAAGATTGTATCCAACAGATGGATGTTCTAGGAGAAACCTCTGGATATTATCGAAAACCAATCCATTCATGATTAGTTCGATGAGAAGAGTCGTTTGTTCAAAGAGATGATCAAGAACAGGATGTTCATCGACCAAGAAAAATCTGAAAAATGGGTTTGAAGGGATTTTTGGTTTGAGAAGCATTGTTGAGAAGAAAAGAAATTGAAAGGTTATGGAGAATGGCACAAGGCGTTTGGTTCTTTTAAAGGAAGACGTGAGAAGCTGAGCAGTCACTTGGAAGTCTTAATGAAGTCAAATGCTAATTATTGCATGAGACTGTATTTCTTGTTTCAAGAAATATTGAAAATATCTAACCAATTGATTTTCTGTTCAGATTAATTGTTTATTTTCTTTTTCAGATAAAAGAAATATGCCACGTGGAAAACTCCATATTAAGTCTCTGATGATATTGATCAGGATTTCATGAGTGATCATCAGGATTTGAAAATTATATTTTTAAATCAAATTGCATTTTGTGATTATTTTGATGAGAGGTCATCAGGAAAAGGAAGCTGATCAGTATTACTTATTTATACCCTGATTTATTTCATGAAAATCAATTTTGGATTTTATTTTCCAAAAATCGTGGGTAACCGCATTTTTCAGGGACTGACACCTGTCAATCTACGTGTCAACGTGGGATAGTGGTCTGAAAGATTTGTGAAATATATTTGTTTTGAAACTCTAATCGTGTAATTGCTTTCTCTAATCTTACATTCTCCAAAGCAAAAATCACTCTTGAGTTTTCAAAATCACTAATCCATTTCAAGAATTTTTCAAGTTTCTTTTCAGATCAAGAATGGCAGCTCAGAGAAGATTACCTAAATCAGTAGCCTTCAAGTTTGGTGACTTTGATTTTATGACAAACAATCATATTGCAGCTATCACCAACAAGGAAGGAGTGTCATCTGATTTTCATCCAATCATGGACTTTCTGGCGTATGGACCATTAAGTTATGCATTGACAGCATCTCCACAGATTAATCAAGTAGCTGTTTCACAAGCTTGGGAGAATGCTGAGGTAATTGATTCTACTCAGAGTCAATCAGGTAAGATTGTTCTACATTTAGGACAAGATTCATTTGACATTACTGAATCTGTTGTTAGTTCAGTACTTTGCTTACCTGTTACTGATAGTTATGAGAATGTACCATCTGATGATAATATAAGAACTATGTTGTCTGAATTAGGTTATAGTGGACCTCTAGATAACATGAGCCAGTTGAATAGGTCTTTTCTAAGAAAGGAATGGTCTTTTTACTTTGATCAAATTGCTAAATGTTTTACTGGCAAATGTAGTTCTTTTCAACAAATTACTTCTGTTACATCTCATATTGCTTATAGTTTGCTTTATGACAGAGTAATTAACATTGGTCATATTATCTTAAGTCAGATGAGTATTAAACTTGGGTCAAGTGATCAAAACAGGAAAATGGTTTATTATCATAGATTTATGCAATTGTTTGTTAACCATTTTATTCCTGATGTTGAAGCTAGATTTGGTAGGGAACATTGTGTTTCTTCTTATGAACAGCAAAAGAGAATTTTCTCTGATATTACAAAGAAGGACAATGAAAAGAATCTAGATGAAATACCTGCAATTCATTATCCACATCATTTTCAGGTAATTCTTAAAACTCATCTTCCTACTCTCTACAATTCTTCTTTCTTTTGTGGTGAAATGGCTCAGGAATCTCAATTGGAGGAGAACCCACCTGTGTCTACCCAAGTAGCCCAAAACATCATAGTCTCTGAAACAATTCAAGAACCAAATTTTGATCCACAGCCTATTGTTTCAAAGAAACCAACCTCTGGTGTTTCTCAAAAGACATCAGTTGTAAGGAAGAGAAGATTTGTTGTGTCAAGTAGTAGTAGTAATTCTAGTGAAGATGATGATGATTTAACTCTTGCAGAGAGAGCAGAATTGAAGGCTGCAATTCAACTTTCTTTGTTAGTACAAAGAGATGAAAAACCTAGTCACAGCCAGGCTGCAGTCTCACAAAAGGCTGTAGTTCTTAAAAAGGGAAAACAGTTACTGGATACTGTCTCTCAAAAGACTGTGTCTATTGAACAAAGATCTCATCCTAAGATCACTTCTGTGTCTACACCTCTTGAGTCTTCTCAGGATAAATCTTTTGCTCACTATATCAGGAGAACAAGGAGAAAGATTCAATTGTCACCTACACACACAGAGTCTAGTCCAACTAATATCATGCAGGTTTCTACAAATCAAGCTACATCTATGTCAGTATTTGACAAGAGAGATCTGGATATTGATTCTTCATGGGAAACTACATTATCATACAGACTGGCTATGGGACTAATTTCTCTCAAAGTGAAGTTGTCAAGGCCTGTTCTAGACTTTCTGATTGAAAGAGTACCAAAACTTTTATTTCCAGATGAATATGGACTTCTACATCAAAGACTTGACTTAATGAAGATGTATTTCTATGTATCTGTCAGAAGACAATTAGTCAAGAAATTTGGACTCTCAAAGCATGTTGCACTTCAATCACTTCATGCATATTTATTTGACAAGGATGTAATTATTGAAGATGCTTTAGCTCAAGGTGAACAACTGGAGGAAGTAGATAGAGGGAAGCAGTCAACAGAAGATACTATTGCACCAGTGGTGAATAGTAGGAAAGATCAGATCACGGTCACTGCAACACAAGAACCATCTAGTCAGAGAAAGGATGACTCAGGAGCTGTGATAGCTGATGTTGAAAGGTCTTCTGTGATGACTGAGAATGCAAGTGAGATACCCTATGATATGGGAGGAATGACTTTGGTTGATTTTTCTGAAGATCAAACAAATTTTGTTCAGTCAGAGTCTATCCACCTTGAGGGTGTGTCTCAGCAAACAACACTTAAAGACGGTGATGTACTAACTATGATGTCTAATGAAGTATTACTGAAGACATCACAGTCTAGTAAAGAACCTGAAAGTGGTATACTGGAGCCTGTAGTTTCTGAAAGGAAAGAAGATGATTGTATGGGTTCAGAGACTATAGCAGCTCACTCCTTGGAGAAAACCTCAAGCCACATGCCATATGAGGAACCCTCTCTCCATGTGAGTTCAGGTATAAAAACTCCTTCTAAACTCTATTTTTCTGTAGGTCATGAGAGCACTTATCCAAATTTGAGTGATACACTTGAAAAGATGGATATTGATCCACAATTTGAGCGGCTGGCTCCTGACCAGGCAAAAGGTGAGGTAGAAAGAGTGTTGACTTTAGTAAGTCAAAGTGAGAATGAGGGTATGGATGATCAACTCCATAGTGAGGGAGAGAAAATTAGGAAACCATCATTTGATTTCTGGGATCAGGTTTTTCCTGAATCTTGGTCTGAAAATTTGGGTATGGATGCTGGTACTTATTCATTCATCAAAATGTATCAGAAGAATGACCTAGCACATCACAATGCAAAGCCAGAAGTTAAAGCTCAGAAGCAAAAGGAGAGGCTTGCAGAAATCATTAACAGGAGAGGTGCCAGGATAAAGCAATCTCTTGATACATATGTACCAGATGAAGATCCTAATGATCCTAGTGTTCCTTTGTATGTACTTCTAATATCAGCTATAATTGAGACATCAACAGTCTCTGATCACTCTAAGGAGGAGTCAGGATTTGAAGATGTTAGTACACAGAATACTGGTGAAGGAGATGATGATCATGTTTCAGTTCCAGAACAGAAAGATGAAGACATTGATACTTCTAATCAGGTTTTATTACTTGAATATCATACAACTCAAGCAACTTCTTCTACAAGACTTGAAGATAAAGTTCTTTCTGATTCTGATAATGAAGATTCTAGAAGCACTTCCAATATTGAAGTTCATTCTGATGTTTTGAAAGATATTCAGAATTCTCAAATTGCTATTCAAACAAGACTTCAATCACTTGAAGATAACCAAGTCACAATTATGGAAAATCAAGCAGTTCTTATGAATCTCATTTGTTCTGTTTCTGAATCTCTTGGAATTAATGTTGCTGATGTCAAAAATGGGGAGATAAAGACATTTCAAAGACAACAACAACACTACCAGACTGAAGAAGATAAAGATAAAGCTGGGGGAGATAAAGATCAGACAAATGGTAGTAAAAAGAAGAACCAGGAGTGACAGTGGTTAATCTCAGCTAGGAAGTGGTAAAGGAAGCATTAATAGTTAAAATTCTTTCTTCTAAGTACTGGATAAATGTCTACATCTGAGAAGGAGGTACTTAACTTCATAATTCTACATTCATAAATTCTATTCTGGTTGTATTGTTATATGTTTTGACATCCACAACTTAGATTTATGCTTCAGTTTGTAAAGCATAAATAGGGGGAGATTGTTAGGAATAATTCATAAGTTGTGATGTTAAGAATAGAATTTACACATTATACTTCTTGTAATCCTGATCTTATAAAGGATTTAGCACTGTATATAGGATTTATGTGTAAGACAGTTATCTGTATAGTTTAGTCAGGAATGAACAGTGTATCGGAGACTACATGTCAGGAACAGAGAGCAAATCCTGATGACGGTCCAATACTGATGGTTGATCAGATACTGATGCAGTGTACAGATCCTGACATCAGTCATGTTACTGATGATGTCATTATGGATGCTACAGAAACTGGCAAGTGCTATAAAACAGGATCGTTGTTTGAAGAACAAGCAAGAAGATATTATGAAGGAAAGAGTTTTCTATTGAAGGAAACTATCGACTAGAAGGCAGAACATTGTCATGTATAGATTATATCTTTCTGTTATTAGTTGATAGGTAGCATTATAAATATTCTCTCAATATCATTGTAAAAAGTGCGACGAAGTTGTGAGTTCGTGTGCGTAGCTCTGTATAAGGTTTGTATTCGAGAGTACGAAACAAACAGAGAGATATTTGTATTGTCAGCAGCTGCTAAAGGTATTGTACACCTTTGGTAGAGTTTGTATTTGATCTTATTAATACAAACAAGAGTTTGATTCATTCGTTTATTCTTGTTCTTATAATCAAGCAAAAATCAGACACGATTATATAACTTGTATTCAACCCCCCTTCTACAAGTTATTCGAGTTAACATACATACATCCTATACACATGATTATCATCTTAAATGTCCAGGAATATATCACTTTAACATCACAATCATCACATGGCTAAATCAACTACAAGATCATGCTAACATGCTTACAATAACATCATAACCATATCTAAACTAAATCAACCAAGAACATGATTAAAACTCAAAGTAAGATTTAAGGTTCTTAAGATTTATACCTTCCTTGGATAGTAACCCACACTTCTAAACCTTGTATGAACCTTGTATAGCCTCCATGAAGCTTGAATCATCAACCAAAATCAAGATCCAAGAATGTTGTTCTTGAGGTTACTATTCATCATCATCTTTGATGATTTTATTAGCTAAGCTAGGAATGGATTTTGAGGCTAAGATTTCTTGGAGATCTTTGTTATGATGTATAAGACTCGCATGAATTATCTTGTAATTGTTTGATGGTGGGAAGTGGGGTTTGGTTTTTGCTAAAAACCATCGGAATGGTTTTGAAAGAAATGGGGAGGATGAAGTTTTGCTTGGCTTGGTCTTGATCTCATCTTGAAAAAAAGTTACCAATAATGCTAGATATTTGTTTGGTTAACCATGGTCTAGTTGATGGGTTAAGGCTTGGTTAAAGATTTGCTTCCATGTGGACAAGTGTTGGTGTCTTATGGTACACACCTTGCTAACTAGCATGGTTTGTTTCTAATAAGGCTTGTTCCTTTGTAACCAACTTGGTTATTTGTCTCCACCCACTTGCACATGCTTGCCCTTGGCTCTCTGCTTGTCTTTTGTCTGGTTATTGCTTAATTTGATTGATCGTTCGGAGGAATATCTCAATTGTTTCTAGTTAGGGCTTTACCGAAAACCTTCTTAATATTAACACTTCTATTCTCAATCCTCCTTTATAATTCTTGAATTTAAATCCCTTAAATCCTTTTATAAATCCTTAAGTTTTCCAGTGTCTAGGAAAATCTCGGAGAAAATAAAAGTGCTATTTTTCTGAATCCGATATCATTTACATACACTTATCTCGCCCCTGGATCATGAATACGAACTCAGAAATCCGTTCTGAATACTTCTATATAGCGTCGTCTAATAATATTCTTATTTCCACCAAAAACACTATTCATTGCTTATTCTCTTTTTATTCCTTATATTTATAAAAATGTCCTTATTCTCTTTCGGGCGTTCCTTAACCCTTTTCACGGAACCACTGGACTAATAACAGATATCGATCTGGATGACACGAGAATATCTATTCTTTTCTAAGAAACCTTATCTCAACTTCCTAGGAGATAGATTATTCTAATCTAAGTTGTCAACCCATTGTATTCTTCATGACATATAAACATTGGAATCTATATCCATTCAATATCCATCCATTAGAACTTTTAATACCTTGTAGTTGGAATCATTGTTCCTTCTTTTATCAATATAAAAAGTTTTAATTCTACCAAAAATTTGGGGTTCTTACAGTCTCCCCTCCTTAAAAGGATTCCGTCCCGGAATCAGGTAGAAGACAATTGGGTACTTGTTGGTTATTTCACTTTCAAGTTCTCCAATCAATCCTTAATCAATCCCAATCCTTTTTCAACACATCTTACTAGTGCTACAATACATCCTTTACCCTTTTTCATCAATCTCTGCTACTTTTCGTACAACACACTATCCGGGTTATGCTCTTACCCAGTCATATACTATTTTCCTTATTGGTATCGGTAGTGACTTCGGTATCACTATCGCGCTGCGAATTCGGAGATAACATCACTCGTAACTACGTATTTCCTGATCGCTTTTAATCTTCTCAATCTCGATCAATATATAGAATTAGAAGAATTTATTGAGAGATCACTGTGATCAATGAACATTTGTCCTATTGCATAGTTAGTACAGAAGGTGGCCAGCCTTTAGTACTTGACAAGCAATTTAGACAAGTTATGGTATTCCACTTAGACTCCTATCACATAGACAGGTAGTCACGTAGCAGTACCTCCCCTCCTTAAAGGGTTGTTCTTCTCAATGTAGAAGAAGATAAATAAGAGAGAAGAAAAGAAAAGAATTTCAAAGAATCATAGAAATTTTTAAATATCATATTTAGAATTTTACCTCTGAACTATAGAGGTTTATCGGAGAAGAAAGTAATCGTATTCGCATTAAATATTATTTTAGCGTAATCTCACATTTCAACATTTCCTTGCTGCTCTGCCCATCATTCAATGGACCTATTCTCTTGTTCGATCTTTGCATCACTTACTTTTGTAAAATCCTTCAACCTCTCATGTTAAATCTTGGATTTCTCGCTTGATATTATTGTTACTGGCATTCCATGCCACCGGATCTTTCATATTCATAATACTAACACCATCAGATTGTCATTCCGAGAGCTCGTTAGAACACCCATTCATCAATTCATTCATAACATTCCTTTCTCCACATTTCATAATTATCTCCCTATCTTTTCTTTATCAATCACATGCTTCTGATTATCTAGTGCTTATTCGTTTCTGTTATTTATCTCCACCGTCATCTCATTATTGAGACACCCGTCACTGTTACTCAATATGCGTTACACGTTTGGGGTCAAACTTTCCTTTGTTCAACCATCTAGATTTCACTTTCTCATTCCATGAGTCTCTTTACTACTCAATCCTTCTATTCCAATTTCCTCGACTTCCCCCAACCTAAAAGGGGTCAATTTGTATGTCATTTATGCTTCTAATTCCAACTTTCCGTTATGTCCAACAACTTTCAATGTCAACTTCATCCTTTACTTACCTCATTGATGGGGTTTCTCAGGAGTTCGCATGTCTACTCTTTTATTGATTCTCAATTCTATATTCTTTTCTATCAGTCACTTTGGTTCTATTTCTACTATAATCACTCTATGAACTATCATGGCATTATCATTTATTTCGAACATCATGTTGTTCTAAAAGTTAAACCATCCGAAATAAACCTGGATGATTTCTTTAACTTGGATCCAATACAATCTATCTATCTTTCATTCCGACATCTCCACAGTCGTTATCATCTAATTTCTTAGAAGAATCACCACTACGCTAATGTAGTCCATGGTTGAATCACCATTGTTGTCGTTTACATAGTGTTTTAATAGTTAAACATACGTGTTTTATAATTGTCAAATCAAGATCATCTAGGAAAACAAAATCATCACTATTCCTTATCCATAAGGAATACTTCCTGAACTAGATGTAATTTTCACATGAAGTAGATAAAATTGCAGAAGAGCTTCATGCATCGCATCTATGACAAGTTGGTAAGATTATTAGTCATACGTCTTCAGTAGAAGACTGGAAGCTTAACGATTTACATAATCACTTTTCCAGTCTCGTTGATTCTTTTCACAGGGGTTCTGTTCAGCATTACGACTCTCCAACCTATTATTCTCTATCTTGTTTGTGCAGAAATACACTAATATAAACTTGCTTGTCATTCATCAATATGCCATTTAGCTTATCAATATCAGTATCGTATCTGTTTCTGGTTATCTACTATCAACCCTTTGTTGGTCCAATCCTTCCTTTTATTCCTTTTATAGAAAGTCGATCTACCTCATGTATTCAATCATCCCTTATTACCTAATCTCCCCTCTCTCTTCCTAAAAGGAAAGCGAGTCTCTTGGGGTATTTGGTCTGACCTATCGCAGAACCTCATAATGTTGGTAATGTTCTACCGGCAACATCAGGAATCGAATCTTTACTTAAACTATCCTTATAGTTGATCCTCGCACAATTATCAGAGGGAATGTAACTTCCTCTACCACATTATGACCTTCAAGGTCCTTTACATTATCATTCTGTTCCTTTGGTATGAGCTCTTATAGGGCTCCTCTATACTTAGAGTGTCGGCCACCTCATTGGCCTTTCCTGAATATAATAATTTCTTGAAATCATTGTTTTCTGGATCTATTCCAACTCAGGGTGGAAGCACCCTCCCTTGAACTCTGCTAAATGAGAGAAAACATATACCAGTCTTTTTCCCAAAAGTCATTGCTTCCACCTTTCTGTGTGAACTTTACCATGATTACCCCCAATCATACCTAGGATATTTCTATTATTAGTTCTTTCTTGTTCTAGGATAATCTCAACCTTGATTGGTTCAATCCCTACTTTCTCATGGCTTCACACATGCTTCATTTGGCATGATTATTACTACGTCATACATTCCTTACCAAACTTCCCCTTTTGAAGTTCAGAATATTACCTCTTCCCTTATAAGGTTTCTTAGGTCATTCTCATCATTCCTCCTGTATCCTTTGGGTACAGGGTATATTAAACGTCATTAATCAATTCTATAACAATTCTACCTATGTACTTTTCGAGACTCCTTTCCACAAATCCTTATAGGTTATTGATACCTTGGTCGATTCAACACATATCGTCTGAGTTCACAATGTCTTTATTAAGGGTGATGCAATCCTTTGTGCATCCCCCAGGTTTCGTCTTAATATATGGACATTCTATCCTCAATTCTATTTTCAAGGAATACTTATATCCTATAATTGGCAATCCAATCATATATCCTTAATAAGGGCCTCTTTTCAATCATTCTCATCTTAATAATCTATAGGTTGCTTAATGCTAAACTTTTCTTTCAAACGAATGTCAGTCTATATGATCTTCCAAAAGACAACATATGTCTAGCTGCTCTTTCTTACAGAACTTGGTAATGGTAGCAAGGATGTTCTGGAAGATATTGGTCGTGTTCAACGTGAATTTCTTATTATCTATTGCTCTTCTTGAGGGCACTAAGCTTTAGATGCATCTATGCATCACAATGCACTATCTCTGACAATCTTCATAACCTTTATTGGTCACCATCCTCAGTCCTAATACATCCAGGGTATTTATAAAGTCCATCATCATGTATCTCAATTCATTTTACATCAAAAGTCCTCGCGGTTGGCGCTTGGTTAGAAGCAACCCCACTTTGTCCTTTCATTGCTAGTCTAGTCACTTGATAATCCTTTGTGACTTGGCCTCGACTGATATATGAGTTTAGGGGTTGGCTAATAGCATTACTTTTCTAGCAATTGCCGGCATAGTGCCTTCTTCTTTGACACCTTTTGATCTTTTCAAAACTCTACTCCACATAAGTCTCTATCGACTTCTCGGTACCGTTTCCGGTCATCTTTCCTTTACTTTTATCTTTCCAACTATTCTTATTAATTCCATGTGCCTCAAAAGCCTAACACTTCTGGCATAACAACCTTTTCATTTAAGTCAATCCCGAAATTTCTCAGTCCGGCTTGTTCCTTAATTACATCTCCCTTTTTCCGTCCAATCTCAACTTCAAGATTTTATCCCTATAATCAATCGTAATAATCGGAGTCTGTCCATCAATCCATACGGCGGCAACCTTACTCAATCAACAAGGTTCGCTCTAGTTCTTACTCTCTTCCGTGCCATCTTCTGATAATCAGAAAAATAAGGTTTGCCAAAATTTATCGAATTTCCTTCCCAAAATTAGGGAAATTTTAATAAATTTATCCATACACTGGTAACACTAAGAATATCCATTTCGATACCCGAAGGACATTTCTAGGAACATCCAAGCGGTCCGAACCATAAACAGTTATAATAACGAAATGAATAACATAAAATTGGGAATTTAATCATTGGAAAGAAACTAAATATATATTCCATAGCAGGGAAATCAAAGTTCCAACTGAAACGTGCCATATCTTCCCGATACATATTCGTCCTAGTAATTGATGCCACCTAAACCTGTATGGGGTACATCACAATATATCACACAGTCATTAGGCAACACCCATGCTGGGTTATCACCGGTTTTATCTTTTAGCTCCAGGGAGATTTTCTCACATTTTTCTTGTCCATTTAGACTTTTTAATCTTACAAATAAGTCGGGTTACGAGACTGCAATCTTTGTAAAGTTCTGAACCAATCTTGGGTAATACCTTGTGAATCTTATGAAACTTCCCACTCTTGTTGGTGTGGTTGACCTTTCTCCATTTGAAACTGTCTTTACTTTCTAAGCTGATCTATTCATAAAATGGACATCTCA
Source organism: Kitagawia praeruptora (assembly GCA_037693485.1). Lineage (NCBI taxonomy): Eukaryota > Viridiplantae > Streptophyta > Magnoliopsida > Apiales > Apiaceae > Kitagawia > Kitagawia praeruptora. The sequence goes on along the minus strand of CM075351.1, from coordinate 133,708,478 downwards.
CTGAAGAAAACCACCTCATCAATTTCAATTTGGTTTCATAACTTTTAACTTATGATATTCGCCTTCCCATGGCAATTATTATTGACAATATTCACTCTTAACCCATTTATCAAATGATATGGCACTTATCGCCTTTATCTTAACTGCTCTTGGAGACTCCGCTCCCCATATTTTATCGATGTCTTTGATAATCATATACCACTCTAACTCTTTCCTCATTAGTCTGAAGGTCTCTAAGGATCTTTATCTATCTCCATATAAGACCTCAAGTGATCCTTCCAATTTCGTTTTACTTGCTGGCACTCATCCAGCAGTCCGGCTATGAATCCAATATGTCTCCTTAATCCTCTAAATAATATCTCAGTTGTTTATGCTCACTTCTCTGAGAACTATAATCTTAACTCTTACTATCTCTCTGGCTGCAGCTCTCATATCCTCGAGGGTAAACTTCCCTGTCTTTAACAGGATTCTCCTCCTCTGTGGAACCTCTTCCAAGTCCTTAGTAGGGTACTCTATCGAATCCACCATCCGATCGTCAGCATATCATCAAGCCTCATCGTGCCGATGCTCGTACGCCTCAAGGTCTATCGCCTTACTAGTCGGTACGAGAACGAGCTAAGTTACTATCATGATACTTAAGAGTTCCCATAAGGGTTTTATATGTCAGCACTACATTATGTAGTCCGACTATGAACTTGGCAAGAGTTCTTATTATCTTAGTGAATTTATTACTTTAACATCGCATCATCTCTGGGATTTATAACGCTCTCTCTGATACCATTTCTGTAACAGCCCCAGATCCGGGGTCAGGGATCTGGTCGTTACGGACTCAATTTCCATCTACAAAACCAATATAAATGAAATTACAACGTTGTGACCCAAAACAACAACACAACACACCCGTTATAGTCCCAGAGATGAAATCAGAGTAACTACCAAATTTTATTAATCACAAGATTGAGTTCTTACAACCCAATGAATTTCAATATAACCTTTACATACTCTTTGCCACCCATTTGTATATGTCATATAATAAATACCTTTGTTATACAAATCTAACAACTAGCCTACCAACAGCTTCTCCTCAGCAATGGCAACTAGGACCTCCAGTAATATCATCTGGTGACGGTCACCTGCTCGTACCAAGTGCACCTTGTGCGGCCATCTGACTTAACTGTTGTTGTGATATAATAAATAAAGCAAGGGTGAGCAATAGCCCACCAAAGATAATATGTAACTAAACAATAATATATAACAGTTCAAAAGTATCTTTGAAACCATATGCCATGCATTAACGAACATAGTGCCAGGATAGTATAAAAGTTGAAGTTACCATGTAACTCAAATTATATTCTCTGTGGAAATATCTGCTATGCCAAAGATAAGCAAGATAGCATCGTTTTCATGAAAGAGGAACTTGCAGGAAAAATATTGCAATTCCAGTTTTAAACACTTTTCAACCCTGCCCACACAAATAGTGTTGCAGAAAATTTCCAATACTGAAAGATGAACTAATACAGGAGAATTGCCGCGCCAGATGCCCTAACGTTTACGATGATCAATCATATGTCATGCATCTCATCAGTCGTTTACTACATGTAGAAGGTAGCTCCGACGGATTTACTTGTCTACCGCCCTCTGGAACTCCTGAGCCAACGGTTGGGCTATTGCTGGGTCGGCGCCACTCGACCACTTACGCGTCTCCTAGTTCAATTAACATCCATAACTTTGAAACATAAAGTTTGTCCCCCTTTCCCCAAGTATAATACTTGTTGATAAGACTCCACAAAGTAGTCGTATCTAGTTTGAAAAGGAAAATTCACCAATATTTCCCAAGCTGATGCTTGTTAATGGATATAAACTTGTTCCATCAATCTTACCCCTCGAGCGTTAAGGAGGTAACCAGAAGACTCATATCGATGTTTGAACAATCGAGATGTGAGTGACATGATAGTTTCGCAAGTATATGACCGGGTAGTCAAATAAATAACAGCTCTCAAGTGAGGTCCCCATATATGTTTTTGGAAGTTGAGCGAGTATTTAAATCTTCTTATAAGATAGATTTAAATGAAAATAAAGTTTTGAGAACCTCCCCTTGATAAAATAGTCATAAAATACTCTGAAATATTTTACATAATATCTGAAGGTGAAAGATAGTCTTTGAATAATATAAATTATTATATAGAGAATTTAAAAGAATTTAAATAAATATTCCAAGAATATTTATTAAATCAATAATAATTAGGGAATATTATTAAATCATAATATTGCTCGTAAGTGATCCTCGAATGAATATATAGAATTATTTACTAAATAAATCTCTTCTTAAATGAATATTCGAAAGAATATTCATTGAATAAATAAACTCAATAAATATTTAAAATAATATTCAATAAATAAATCAAATCTTAAATGAATATTTGATAATAATATTCATTTAATAAATAATATTCTAAATGAATATCCAAATAATATTCATTTAGTTATCAAAACTTTAAAGGATAGTCGAAATAATAGTCCTTAAGTAAATAGAACTTCCAATGAATATTTTAAAATAATATTCATCAAGTACATAAAACCTTAAATGAATATTCGAAAGTAATATTCATTTAATAAATAAAAATTCCAAGGAATATCAAAGTACTTATTCATTAAATAATCAAACTCTAAATGAATATTCGAAACTAATATTCATTTAAATAATTAAAGCTCAAATGAATATTAAAATAATATTCAGTAAATAAATAAACTCGAATGAATATTAAAAATAATATTCATATAGTACTTCTCGATTGAGATAATGTTCAAATAACATTCCTCGACTAATTTCCAAGTAATTAATACTTTATGGAAATTTAAATAATGTTCATAAATAACAATCCTCAAAATGAATACAAATTTGTCGGTGGAATCCCTCCGGGTTTCCACGACTATCTCTATGTCTCAAAATACTGACTCCCGGTCTATATTAAAGAATAAATACCATACGCCCTTCACTAAGGGTCTTAACACAACAATCCGGCTTATAACTGATAATTCATATATAGTCTATAGGCCAATATCAATTCAGGGAACAAGTATTCCAATATACTTTGAAAACAAGCATGCATGCTATGGCATATGTAAACAGAATCATATATATATGTTATCACAACAACAGCTTCAAAGTTTTGAAGACTTGCCTGGCAATCTGGATGTAATAGGGGCCCGTGAGGGTGTTCGACAATCTAAACAAGTCAAAGAAAACACTCCATTAATTCCCTATGCGATCCACTTATAACTTAATGCTTAAACACTTGAGCAATTAACAAACAAGGCACTACGGGGTTCCTCTAGACTCATACTAAGTCCATGTTAATCAACCAACTCTTAAGTCGTAAGTTTAGTCCAAATCACTCCTCGAATTCATCCTTAATGTCGGATCTTTCGTACATCTTACTTAATCCTTTATAACCCCGTTCTTTGCACCAATATGTTGTCTTGATAATTCTTAACAAGTTTCGTGTTTTAGTCGACTCGAAATTCCTCTTTTAACTTAGCCAAAATGGGCGGTCAAAGTAGTACCTCTAGAGTTGACTTTCCTGAGAATTACTATTCCATGATTCGCACTCCAACACTTTTAATAAATTACTGGAAGCGTATTTAATTATGAAACCACTTCTAAAATCATCTTTGGTATTTGTAATATTTATCATAAAAGTTCCAATTCGAAAACACGGGTCTAGATATGTGGAATGTATTTTCATACCTCTTTTCACTAAAACGTTCATAACTCGGTGACCGTTAACTCAAATGATGCACCGTTTTCGCGTACATGATCTAGAGGATGTCTAGAAGGTAGCTAGCTCAAAATTTGACTTTGGTCAGAAAACTCATTTTCCGGATATTACAAAACAGGGCAGGAGCGTTTTAGTGAATAGTGTTACCTCCGAAAAGGGTTTCTTCGCACTTAACCTCGATTCGAACATTTTTATAAAATTGAAAAAACGATCTGATTGACATGAGGTTTTCTCCCACACCTTCCTTATGATCTCTAGTATTTAATTATCAAGATTCGTCACTGCAATATATATATTACAAGGGTACAATTTCGGTTATGAACTTGCTTTTACGGTTTCGAACCACTTTTACGATTTTGACCATAACTCCTAAACCGTAAGTCCAAATGCTTCGATTCTTTCGCCAAAGTGATCTATGACTCAAGATCTACAAGGGTAGGTCAGATGTTCATCATTTACAGAAAATTATACCTACTGTTAAACACGAATTCTTAAGGTTAACGAAAATTCGACATTACGACGGCTATATATCGAGCGTTTCTAAATTGTTACATCAATCACCAAGCCACACCGGGCATACATACATCCTATACACATGATTATCATCTTAAATGTCCAGGAATATATCACTTTAACATCACAATCATCACATGGCTAAATCAACTACAAGATCATGCTAACATGCTTACCATAACATCATAACCATATCTAAACTAAATCAACCAAGAACATGATTAAAACTCAAAGTAAGATTTAAGGTTCTTAAGATTTATACCTTCCTTGGATAGTAACCCACACTTCTAAACCTTGTATGAACCTTGTATAGCCTCCATGAAGCTTGAATCATCAACCAAAATCAAGATCCAAGAATGTTGTTCTTGAGGTTACTATTCATCATCATCTTTGATGATTTTATTAGCTAAGCTAGGAATGGATTTTGAGGCTAAGATTTCTTGGAGATCTTTGTTATGATGTATAAGACTCGCATGAATTATCTTGTAATTGTTTGATGGTGGGAAGTGGGGTTTGGTTTTTGCTAAAAACCATCGGAATGGTTTTGAAAGAAATGGGGAGGATGAAGTTTTGCTTGGCTTGGTCTTGATCTCATCTTGAAAAAAAGTTACCAATAATGCTAGATATTTGTTTGGTTAACCATGGTCTAGTTGATGGGTTAAGGCTTGGTTAAAGATTTGCTTCCATGTGGACAAGTGTTGGTGTCTTATGGTACACACCTTGCTAACTAGCATGGTTTGTTTCTAATAAGGCTTGTTCCTTTGTAACCAACTTGGTTATTTGTCTCCACCCACTTGCACATGCTTGCCCTTGGCTCTCTGCTTGTCTTTTGTCTGGTTATTGCTCAATTTGATTGATCGTTCGGAGGAATATCTCAATTGTTTCTAGTTAGGGCTTTACCGAAAACCTTCTTAATATTAACACTTCTATTCTCAATCCTCCTTTATAATTCTTGAATTTAAATCCCTTAAATCCTTTTATAAATCCTTAAGTTTTCCAGTGTCTAGGAAAATCTCGGAGAAAATAAAAGTGCTATTTTTCTGAATCCGATATCATTTACATACACTTATCTCGCCCCTGGATCATGAATACGAACTCAGAAATCCGTTCTGAATACTTCTATATAGCGTCGTCTAATAATATTCTTATTTCCACCAAAAACACTATTCATTGCTTATTCTCTTTTTATTCCTTATATTTATAAAAATGTCCTTATTCTCTTTCGGGCGTTCCTTAACCCTTTTCACGGAACCACTGGACTAATAACAGATATCGATCTGGATGACACGAGAATATCTATTCTTTTCTAAGAAACCTTATCTCAACTTCCTAGGAGATAGATTATTCTAATCTAAGTTGTCAACCCATTGTATTCTTCATGACATATAAACATTGGAATCTATATCCATTCAATATCCATCCATTAGAACTTTTAATACCTTGTAGTTGGAATCATTGTTCCTTCTTTTATCAATATAAAAAGTTTTAATTCTACCAAAAATTTGGGGTTCTTACATCAAGGCTTCGTACTCAGCATCATTATTCGTGGCATGGAAGGTAAAATGAATAGCGCTTCGCAGATGATGTCCCTCAGGGTTAATTAACACAATTCCAGCTCCAGCCCCTCCATTATTTACTGCACCATCTACATATAAAGTCCACCAAAGAGTCGGGCTAGACCGTTCTTCCATTGGCGGTGGTGGAGCGGTGGGTATAAGAGCTAATACATCGCTCTCTCGCTCTAAAGGAAACTCCAAAATGAAATCTGCAAGAGCCTGCCCCTTAATAGCACTCCTCGATCTACACTCGACATCAAATTGTCCTAACTCAATCGCCCATTTTAGAATGCGACCTGAGGTTTCTGGCTTGTGCAATATCTGCCTCAGAGGGTACATTGTTCGAACCTCAACTTTATGCGCTTGAAAGTAAGGTCGTAACTTTCGAGAAGCCAATATCAAAGCGTATACCAATTTTTCCATGTTCGAATATCTCGTCTCCGCATCCAACAGCCTTTTACTGACATAATATATAGGGTGTTGAACGTCACCCTCCTCTCGCACAAGAACCCCACTAACAGAATATTCCGAAACAGCCAGGTACAGAATAAGTGTCTCCCCCACATGAGGTTTGGACAGCAGTGGAGGAGATCCTAAATGGTTCTTCAGTGCTTGAAAGGCATCCTCGCACTCAGATGTCCATTCAAACTTTTTTCCACCACCTTTAATGACTTTGAAAAATTCCTTGCACTTGTCAGAAGATTTGGAGACAAAACGATTCAACGCAGCAACTCTCCCTGTTAAACTTTGCACCTCCTTCACAGTTCGTGGAGACCTCATATCAAGAAGAGCCTGGATCTTTGCGGGATTCGCCTCTATTCCTCTATGATTAACCATGAATCCCAAAAACTTCCCAGACTCCACTCCAAATACACACTTCTGAGGATTAAGCTTCATGCGGAATTTTCGGAGAATTTGAAACATCTCGTCCAAATGTTGAATATGATCTCCCGCTTCCTTTCACTTTACCAGCATATCATCCACATAAACCTCCATGGTTTTCCCGATCTGATCCTTAAACATCATATTCACTAACCTTTGATAAGTCGCCCCTGCGTTAATCAAACCAAAAGGCATTCCAATATAACAGTACAAACCTCTATCAGTGATGAAGGAAGTATTCTCCTGATCATGCCCATACATCGGTATCTGGTTATAGCCTGAGTAAGCGTCCATAAAACTAAGAAGAGCATGCCCAGCGGTAGCATCTACCAATTGATCAATCCTAGGAAGGGGAAAACTATCCTTCTTACAAGCTTTGTTCAAGTCAGTAAAATCGACACAAACCCTCCACTTCCCATTAGACTTCTTTACTAAAACAGGATTCGCAAGCCAATCCGGATAGAAGGATTCTCTAACAAGACCAACTTTCAGCAATCGATCAACCTCTTCTTTCAAAGCCATAGCCCGTTCGCCGCTAACCGCACGTCTCTTCTGGCGAACTCCCTTCTTGGTAGGGTCTATATTAAGGTGATGACACATCACTCCTGGATCAATCCCTATCATGTCGTCATGACTCCAAGCGAAAACATCTAGATTCCCTTTCAAAAAGGTAACCAGGTTAGCCCTTAAGTTTGCCTCCAATCTTCCTCCAATATACAAAACCTTAGAACAATCATCCACATCCACCAGAATGGGTACAGTGTCTTCGGCTGGCCCCATTTTCTTGTTGAGTTCTGGCAATCGGGGATCCAAGTCAAACTCAACTTCCTTTGTCCCACTGGATGCACCCTCCTCTCGCATAGAAACGACCTCGCCCATGAAAAGAGAGGAACCTTTTGTCACATTTTCTGGTGATTCGATTATTGGAGTATCCCCACAATCCATTATAAATTTTCCCTTCTTTGCTCTAAGACTCCTTTGTTCTTCTTCCTCATCAGTAACGTCTTCGACAATCCCTTCATGATACTGGTTTTGATCAACTGGATGAGGAGGAGCCTCAATCATCAATACTCTATACTTTGCATTGCAGTACCTTCTTTCATCATAACCAATTGCAGTACCTTCTTCGGAGGAAACCTTGCCATCATATACTTTTGCAACATCTTCCATCATAATCTCGACGATTTCCCCCAGAGAGGGAGGTGCTTCCAAAAGAAAGAGTGGTGTGCTCAATTTAGCCAATTCCTCATATTTGGACAAAGCATCATCCTCAGGGAATTCCACTGTATACACCATACTAGTAACTGCCTTTCCTGATGATTTGGGTCCGAAAGATTTCAAGGTTTCCCGAGCACTCTCCTCTTTGAAATCCAGCATCTCCTCTCCTTGCTTACCCTTCGAAGAAGACTTCATCATCTTATTATAGCAATCCCGAGAATCATACTGACACCCTTTTACACATCCAATCCCTGCAGGCGTAGGAAACTTCATCGCCAAATGGTAGATTGACGTTACCACCCTCATTTCCTTTAAAACTGGCCGTCCCAATAATGCATTGTAACATGTAAGCTGATCAACCACAAGAAACTCAAAAACCTGAGTAGCAGAGTAAGGCTCTTCTCCTAAAGTGAGAGGTAACTTCACAGTGCCCTTAACACGAACAGAATCTCCTGTGAAACCGTAGATATGAGTAGTTCCTTGAGTCATCTCCTTATCCAGTAATCCCATCTTTTTATAAGTTCCATAATAAAGGATGTTTACAGAACTCCCATTGTCAATAAACACTCGATGAATACTCCTAGACCCAATTTTTACATTAACAACTAAGGCATCACTGTGTGGATTATGAACCCACCTTGCATCTTCCTCGGAAAAAATAATCTGGGTGTCCTCTCCTTTGAACATCTTCGGAGGTCTTTCTGATAAATGATTGACATTAGTAAGCGGAGGATGCTTAGCTTCTCGAGCGTATCTCTCCATAGCATTCCTACCATTCCCTCCAATGTGTGGACCACCAAAAATCGTATGAATCTTTTCTTGCTGTTCTAGCTTATCCTTATCGTCAGGATCTTCCTTTTTGTTCCCCTCCCCTGGAGGAATAGGACCCTTCTGCCTCCGTACTTCCTTCACCCATTCAGTCAGTTTTCCATTCCTGATCAACAACTCAATTTCCTCCTTCAAATGCCGATATTGATAGGTTTCATGTCCACTTGACTCGTGATATGCGCAGTATCTCCTTTTATCCTTCGATGCATTTTTCAAAAGTGGTTTAGGTATACTGTACAACCCTTCTCCTTTTGTGACCTCGAAAATATGATCAATAGATGCCACCAAAGGTGTGAAAATGCTGGCCTGGGGAAATCCCTGATTCTTCTGAGCATAGAGTGGCGGAGGTGGATAGCGACGCAATGGGCTAGGTGACCTCGACCGTTCCTCTCTTCTGGTCTCAACAATATTGACATTACCACCTCCCGCCTTCCTCTTATCATTCCTAGGACTTAGCGATCTCTCCTTGCGCTTCCCCCTTCGACTGGCTTCCGAGTAATCATTTCTTTTTAAGGCTTCCTCCTCTCTTTTGAATGGTTCTGCCTGCGAATAAAGTGCTGCGAGGGTAGGAGGTTCTTTCCGCTGAAGTTCCTTCCAAAAATCCGAATTAACTCTCACCCCAGCAATAAGGAAATTCTTAATGGTCTCATCCGAGGCCCCTCGAACAGTAGGCACCTCTGCATTGAATCGTCGAAAATAAGATTGAAGAGTCTCCCCATCTCTTTGCTTTATATTAGCTGAGGTAGTAACAGGGGGAGCGTAAACAATGGAAGACTGGAATTGGATCAAAAACATTCTACGCATCTGTTCCCAAGAGGTGATGGAGGCCGGTCCCAACTTCTGAAACCATTGATGTGCATTCCCCCATAGAGTGGAAGCAAGCAATCTGCATTTTGTCAAGTCTTCAACTTGGTAGAGTTCCATCTCAGTATTGAATCTTGCGATATACTCAGCTGGGTCTGAACTTCCTGTGAATCTTAGATCTCCAACTCCACGAAAAGAAGGTGGAAGAGGTGCTTCCCGTACAGCAAGTGAAAAGGGAGATGGGGCTGGCTCAAACATAGCACCTGCATGTCCCTCTGATTGTGCCAACAACCTGCGCAGGGCATTTAAATCAATATCTTCAAACCCGGGAAGTCTACGGGGCGCTTCCTCGCGTCGCTGCTGGTTTATTAATTCCTCAAATCGATATCGATCGCCAACAGTAGAGTTCTCCGGACGAGAAAAATTATATCCGCGGGAGGTCATCAGATCTCTCTCCAAGTTAGATTCTATGGGTCCCCTCTGTCTCCCTTCTGCTTGATTGAAGAGATTGGCATACGATCTTCTCTCCCCATAACCCAAGCTATAATGATTCTGGGCTCTCACTTGAGGATCATGGTTCTCAGTTCGAACCATCGTAAGTGTCGCAGGATCAGATCCTCCCAAAATCTCATTCTCATGATAAGAACATCGCCTTTCCTGTTCCAAGATCCTCTGACTACTAGCTCGAACCCCTCCCATTTGAATTGATCGTCGGGGTTCTTCTCTATCCGGAGGGAGTTCAACATACGGATCGCCAAAAGTTAAAGCCCTGGGAGTGACAGCTCGAAACCTTTGATTTCCTCAAATCTCCCCAATGACTCGAACATCTCCCTCAAAAGGAATCTCCCTGTGCTGGTCACGCTGGTAGTTCATGTCAGATTCTCTACCAACGCGTTGATCTCCAACTGGTGTTTGATAGCTCGTTCCCCAGCCATTGTTTGGGTGTCGTCCGGCTTGATTCAAACGAGATTCTTCGAGAAACTGCCTCTCCCTTTCCATTGCATCCATTCTTGCCCCCATCCGAGTAATTGTATTGCCCATGTAAGTGATCTGGTCGAAAAGCTCAGTATTACTCATCAGAACGGGAGGGTCTCCTCCTATCCGTGGAATTGGCCGTCTATCAGGCATCCTAGGCGTTACTGACCTTCGGTGCGAACCCACCGGGCGATCGGGATCCCTTATCATAGAGTTCCTTGCGACAGAGTTCCTTGGTGGTGGAGGGGGCAGGTTTTCTCTTGTCCAAACTTCTTCCATACGTCGATTATCAACACGTTCTCGGTTTAACTGCGACATCCTTCCTCCTAAGATGTCAAAAAGCCCCTCCTTCTAGCGCCAATTGTTAACGGAGGAATTTGGGAAAACAAATTCGGGGAGGGTTGCTGGAATTGTGATGGTGGTTGATGACGGCGAACGGCGTAGGACGTTTAGGGTTAGGGTTTTCGATTTGGGGATGGCTGAGATTGTATGCTGAGATGTGTAGCAATTAAGATCGAATATCGAATTCTCTCTTTTTGTGCTAGGGTTTGCCTCGTACCATACAATGTGCCTACGTATCCTATTTATAGGAATCAAGCCAAACGTAGTTCTTGGGGAACAAGTTATCGAAATGGGCTAGGTTTCCTTATTAAGAAAGGCCCGTTTTATCGAAGCCAACGCGTTTGGTAAAACCCTCATGGACTTTTTAGCCCAACTATTTTCTCGGAGCGTGGCGGTTAAGTCATTGACCCGAGATTATCGGAGTCAACGCCTACCTTGAGCCACCAAGGAAGAATTAGCTAGTCATAGGGCTAACCCTTGGGTTAAAGGGCGACTCCCTCATTAAGGAAATCCCTAATTTATTCAGGAAAAGCCTTATCTTCATTCTAATATATGGGAAAAATTCCCCCTTTAATCAGCATAGGGCGAGGCCTCTAAATGGGCGAGTCCCCACAGTTTAGGCGACGCCCTTTAATAAGATGGGCTTCAGCCCAACTGGTATTTTTAAATCTCTTGAAATGAAGATTTCCTTAACTGAGGGCGAGACTGACTTTTTTGGCATAACACTAATTACTCTTGATTTTAAGCACTACTATAGTAACTCTTAACAAATTGGAGAACTCACAAATTTATCTTAAGTGATTATAATTGGAAAATTGTTCAATTTTTAGAAGAGTCGATTTAATTGTTTTGTTAAAAATTTAAGCGATGATGATTTCTCACAGCATTAATATTCGAAAATTTCAACTTAGTATGAAACTTTTTGGGTACGGTTTAATGTTCAGATTTAGCTCTTCATCTAAAATAAAACAATTTCTATAGTAAGATATCGGGTGAAATGGCATTTTCGTCCCTCGACTGGAGCTCAACTTGCAATCAGGTCATCGAACTCAAAAAGCTTTCAAATGGGTCACTAAATCATTAAAAACTTTCAAACGGTTCACTAAAAACTTTCAAACGGATCACTAAACCATTAAAAACTTTCAAACGGGTCACTAAACCATTTTAATACAGGTCACTGCAGGTCTTGATTACTCTCTCTCTCTCGGTTACTCTCTCTCTCTCTCTCCATACACTCTCTCTGTCTCTCCATGTACTCACTCATCTCCACACTATAACTCTCCTATCATTCATATTATCACGTAATTTTCAATTCTTTACTCTTCTTTCATTCTCAAGTTGTCTTTTCTAACTAGAATTATAATTGTAGAGGAGAATTTCTAGTTCCGGAATCAAGGAGTTAATGGGTTATTGAAATCTTGATTTGCATGTTGAGTTATGGGTTTGTTTTGTGTTACAAGGAGGCTGGGGGCTTCGGTTGTAGCACCAACCTCGTGCTTGAGGGGATGTTGAATCGAAACCGACCATGGGCAATGATCGAAAGTGAACCATGGTCTTGGTTGAATGGTTTTGGTTTGGTTTGGTTTGGTGTTATTAAAGTAGAGATATTAATTTTTATACTTTACTTAAGTTGCATGTATGAGTTTTATATGTGAAGTTTTATTGAGTTATGTATATGATTATATGGGTAAGATAATTGCTACTTGAGAGTTGGTTGGATGTGGATATGATCCACTAGTACAAAATTGGTCTTTTATGTCGGTTAAATAGGCCTTATACGTCGGCATTTTGGCTACGTATAGAGGGGCGACGTATAAAGTATACGTCGGTTAAATAGGCGACGTAAAAAATAGAATATACGTCGCCTAATAACTGACGTAAAAAACCAAAATGCCAACGTATATGAGTCAATATAAGCTACGTATAAAGACAAAAAAACCAACGTATATTGATTATGTTTTATATGTCGCCCATACAAGAACCGACGTATATTGTCAAAAAAAATTAAAAAAAATATTTTTTTTATTTTTTATTTTTGGTAAATGAGGACGCATCTCGTAAAAAATTTATATCAACAGAAAAATAATATACAACCTAGAGCAGAAATTTATATCAACGGAAAAATAATATACAACCTAGAGCAAAAAAGCTCAGGTCCAAGAAACTTCTCAAGGACATACCCAAGAGAAGAAATACCAAAACCAAACAGAACAAAGAGAACAAAAAAAAAACCTGACATTATTATATTCATCTAACTCTTCCACTAATTCTCCCACTGATTCCATGATCATGATCCTAGATCTTCATCTGCAAACTCCTCCGCCTCACGAACCATGCGCTCAATCTCGTCTTGACACAAACGACCCTTGTCATTTGTGATTGTAATCTTTCTCCTCCACCGACTCGAATACATTACAGTTACTTGATGTTCATAGCAACTGCCATGGTCTGTAGCTCCTTTGCTATCTCCGAAAATGTTGGCCTGTTAGCTGGATCTGTCGACCAACACTTCTCCATCAGCGACCTCTATGCTGGATCACACCAGGTTGGAGTCTCAGGTCGTAGAGTGCCTTTTATAATACCAGCTAAAAATGCAAGAGGGTCCCATCAAACAATGTATCTATATCATGCATATAAATTTGTGGAAGAAAGCAGGTGCCAGACAGAGAGCGTGCTACTTCTATTTGAGTTTATACAAGAAAAGTGTTTTCACAACAAGAAACTAAATGCAGCTTTTTGTAAAACAAAACCCAATTTATGCAAAACATATAGAATCAGCAAAGAGAGAACTCCAAATCTCTCCCTTATATTTCCTCATTGTCCGTATAAAAGATAAAGTGTGGATCAAACAGCGAGGATAAAGTGCATATCAAAATTTGAACTTTGGCTTGGAAAAGAAGAAAGAAGGTTGGCAAGAATTTGAGGGAGCTCAGAGGCAAAAAACAAGTTTACACACTACTCTCATTTTTATAAATGAAAAAGAGAGGCACCAACAAATGCTTGTACTTCTAAAGCTATATATAGAACAACGTCAACATAATAACTGAGAAGTCTCACTCAATTTTTTTAATATATTTCAGTATCCTCCAAAAGACATAATCACAAGTGTAAGAGTTCAGTATACCTATGATTTCATGAGACCGCATGCCCGAGTAAGGCTCCTCCCCTGTCAAGAGTTCCCATATCACGATTCCAAATGAGAAAACATCAACCTACACAGAAAATCATCAACCAAGGAAAGAGATCATTTGGATGATCAGCAAGTAGTATGGCTTGTACATACATTAAATAACAGCAAACATTTACCTTCTCAGTCACCAAGTTTTTACAGCTCAACAATTCTGGAGCCATCCATGGTATGGTTCCTCGAACCCCACCAGTCACAAGAGTCTTTTGCTTAATCTTTGACAATCCAAGATCACCAATCTGGCATTGAACCCATGAAAATTTCTTTTAAAAAAAGAGAGGTATAGTGCTTGTTATTTATATCTTATGTATATAAGACTATAAAAGTGAAAAGGAGAAACCGCCAAAGGTCTCTTAGCCTAGCGTGAGACTGAGGATTCAAACCTCATTAAAGGCAAGGTGAGTGTGTAAGTGTGTTCAATAATTAGAAACGCAGAGAATTCGGTTAAAATACAACACACTTTCATGAGTAAAAAGAAAGGTAGCAGTGGAAAAATGTATATACTAAGCAACAGGTCAATAACCTTGCACACTGGCCTCCGAGGATCCCTCATATTGACAAGAAGATTATGGGACTTAAAATTGAAGTGTACTATGTTCTTTTCAATGGTGGGATGAGCTTCTTTTTGGATAGTATCCTGTATCCTCTCTATTGTAACCTGTTCCAAATAACCACACATATGAGAAACAACTACAACCTGTTATAACTTGGACTACTATAACAATTTTCAAAGAAAATTGCACTTTCAACATCAAATAAATTGACAAGCAGGGTTATATGTAGTTGCAAGAAAAAAGATTGGGAAAGACACAGAAGTGAGAACTAACATGCAACACTGCCTCAAATTTGGCGGTTTTAAGTGTTGGGTATATTACAACTACAGCAACAATGAGGCAGTGATATATATTAAAACAAGAACAGGCAATTAACCAAATAATGAAACAAGTCACGAAGGCATAAACAAGATATAATCAGAGACTGTAATTAACGAGAGAAACAAGAAAGACTTATCTCTTACAGAAGCTTTTAGCAAAACTGATAAGAGAATAAACAGCTGAGTCGCCAAACCCTTCGAGAGGACTTGACTGTTCTTGAAGAGATTATTACCCCACTTACGCTGTGTTGGGTTGCAGCAATATCACTTCCAGGATAAAACAGCACAGATCAAACCGGTCACAGAAGCGGAGAGATCAACAGCGACTAGCACCTCAGTTCGCCTGAGAATTATGTATCTCTTCTGTATGTGTTGAGAGAGCAGAGAGAAAGAAGACTACAAGGATTTTCTCTCCTTAGGATGTATCGTATGTACCTCACGTTCTATTCGATTCTGTATATATATAATACCAAGAATAAAACGTAACTGATACTCCATAAAAGGAAAGTAAATATTCTATTAATTGCATTAACTACATCAGTATTTATTTTCAGTTACATAAGCATCAGGATTTGGTCATTAGTAACATCAGGATTTGGTGTCCATCAGGATCAGGATTCAGTACTTGTCAGGAACTGATATCCATCAGGATTTAGCCCATCAGTATCTGATGTCTGACCAAGTCCATCAGGATATTACTCCAAGTACTGATCCAAATTTCCATCAGGATTTGATCCAAATACTGACCCAAATTTCCAGTACTATTGTAACAAATAAATCTAAAACCTGTTAAAATAAATCAATATCTAATTTAAAATCAGTTGCACATCATGGGCATGAAAATTTCCTAATGGGCATGAAACGTTTCTGACCAACCAAGTATACATTCATGGACATGAAAACTTTCTCATGGGCATGAAACATTTCTGAATATCCCATCTCTTTTGATGCCTCTTCATGATCATGAAATATATATCATGGCCATGATTTCCATCTGCAAACTGATTTCCCATTTCAAATCTCATTCTTTCAACTCAATTTATCTATGGATTCCACTAAGAAAATGTCTTAGATCCAAACATGAAATTTTAAGTCCTCATTAGAAGGAACAACCTTCACTTGTTAGTTTTCGGAAATGACATCAAGAACATATTATAAATATGCCTCAAATTTTTCATTTTCTAAAAATCCCCCACGAATCCATACAGAAATGCAAATACATATCTATCCTCATCATGACTTGTTTTTCAGAGTAGGTACCCTTCCGGGTTTGAACCCTCCTAAGTCCTCTACTTCGATGGCTACCGGATTCAGATGGAATATTTCACCTTGAATCTTTATCCGTTTGGTGTAACCACACTCCATAGACGACGACAAGTCAAAGGCTATGGTGCTAATCTACGGCTTTGAGACGTTAAAGGTCATGTCTCGATCCTGTTCGTCGAATGTTTCAAGGAATAACCCTTTCCTCTAATTGCGACCACACAATTACATTCGCTTAGCTGGGCATCTCCAGAGATGTACTGCTAGCATCTCGTCATATGACTTGACCCCATTCAGAGTTCAAATAACTCTTGCTATTCTGGCAGTGACAATACCTTATAGGTTTACAGGGGATAAACTCTAGATACTTAAGTATCAATCTATGTAGTTAAAGGTACAACCAATTCACCCTTACAAATTGTTATTACCACATTGAATACACTTTCGAGGGATCTCCTCTCATGTGTATTGGGTTCCCGCTGTAGATGAATCATTATGGGCTATCAGTCCCATCCCCAACCTAGACTTAAGGACTATAGCATGCTCAAGCCCCTTAGTCAAAGGATCAGCTAGGTTTTCTTGAGTTCCAATAAACTCAACAGCTATGATCCTGTCAGACATTAGACCCCTTATAGACTTTAGTCTAACTTGGATATGTCTCTTTGTTTTCACATTATACTTCTTGCTGTTTATCTTGTCGATAGTTGTACGGCTATCACAATGAAAAGCAAAAGTAGGAAGTGGACGACTTACTACAGGTAACATTGACATCAGTCCATGTGACCATTCAGCCTCAGTCCCCGTGTAACAGCCCCAAATCCGGGGTTAGGGATTTGGTCGTCACGCGGAAATTCTCATTAACAATTCACCTGTTTAACAACATTAATCCATCTGTAATCATTGAATAACTGAAATACATCATTGAGACCCCAACTACCAAGCATCTTACAGGTTATAGGGCTAGAAACAAGAACTAAAGTCTTTACATTACTCACTTCATTACATCCATTGAATCAAATTACACCGTGTCTTACAAATCTTATCCCGCTAGCATAGCTTCATTGAGAAGTATACCAGCAACTAGTTTTACTCTATACAGTGTGATATATATTACACAATAATAAACCTACATGTAACTTACTCCAGCTATAGATGTTCTGGATCATGTCATCTCCATAAGGGTACCTTGTCTGCTTCTTCCGGGCTATGCAGATTAGCCTCATTCGTCTACCACTTTCTGAAAGACTAATATATAAAACAACAAACAAGTATGAGCGACAGAATTGCTCAGCAAGTGGTTACTAGAGTTCACAAAATCTCCCATCATATACATGGGGTTTTCATAATACCACAGATACTTAATATCAACCATGAAATATCTGTACCCAAAAATCTCAATAGGGAAAGTGTAATGATTAAAATAATCATTAAATGAACAAGATAAGTTCATAATCACATTAATAACCTTTTCGTCAAAATATCTGCTATTAAAAGAAGATAAGCAGAAATCAATATATGTATATCATCTTTCATAATATATCTGTAATCTTTATCAAGTGTGAGATGAACAAGTTTTCAATATGATTTGAATGATAAGGAAAATCAATATCATCTTTTGAAATCAACCTTTACTTTGAAATGAACAAGTTCCAGTATATTATAAAAGGATGAGGTTCAAAGTAGACCAATATAACCTTTTCGACCCTGCCAACACTAACCAGTCACCCAGCCCGTAGCTTTCCGATGGGGTGCTCTCGATAATGTTGCAGAAAATATCCAAATTGGATGATGAACTAATACTGGAGTATCTCGCGCCAGATGTCACAACCTTACGATGATCAGTCATAAGTTGTGCATCTCCAAATTTTGTTTCTCTACATGTAGATGGAAGAACTGACGGATTTACTTGTCTACCGCCCTCTTGATCTCCCGCCAACGGTTGGGCATAGTCGGGACCGGCGCAACTCGGACCCCTTTTAGTAATGATGGACCGTCCCACGGCCTCTTACACGATTATCAGTGATGGACTGATTCACAGCCTCATACACACATACTCCTAGTTTGAGTAAAATCCATGACTCTGAAACGTAAAGTTTGTCCTCCTTTTCCCCGAGTAATAACTCGTTGATACAACTCCACAAAGTAGTTGTATCTAATTGGAAAGGAAAATTTACCAATATTTCCCGAGCAGTAGCTCGTTAATGGATTAACACTTGTTACAGCAATCCTACTCCTCGAGTGTTGAGGAAGTAGCCAGAGTCCCCTGACTCATAATAACTGGGCTCAAAATAAGCTCTCGACATTTTTCGTGACTCAGAACTCAGGTAAAATAGAATTTCTCAAATAGGGTTTCCCAGTTTTGAAGGAAAGCGACGCCATTGCAAGCTAGGAGTTGATTTAAGATCATCAGGGAAACCTTATAATACTTTTGGAAAATCGCTGTTAAGCAACTTAGATTAGGTGCTCAACGTTATTTAGGGAAAACACAGAAGATCGAAAGTATTCAAGATACTTTTACTATATCTCAGAGATATACTTCATGATTACTGAAGTAAAATATGCTTTTAAGTAATCTGAGTTATTCACTATATTCTTGAAAGTATCAATTAAATATTCCAATAATATTTATTAACTCATATCTGCATAAACAATATTTTTAAATAAAATATCACAACTAAATCTTGAAATGAATATCCAAAATAATAGTCATCAATTAAATAGCCCTTAACAATAATGATAAAGTATTTAAATGAATATCCAAAATAATATTCATTAACTTTAAATGAATATTCGAAATAATGTTCGTCAAATAAACAACCCTTACTAATAATAAGGAAAACTTTAAATGAATATTTAGAATAATATTCAGTAAGTAAATAGTCATCTAAAGATAACTAGAAACCTTTAAATGAAAATCTGAATTAAGATTCATTTAAATAAATAACTCACGTATGATTATGAAATCATACTTTAAATAAATATTTGAAACGATATTTTCCATGTAATTATAATCCTCGAATATTATTTACTAAATAAATAATACTCAGAAAATAATTGTAATACGTATACGATATACCGCCTCGCGGTTCGTAACAAATTAGTCGAAACATATGCCCCATACTAAGGGCTATCATAAACCCGGCTTATAGCTACTAGATCACCTCTAGTCTATAAGTCGTCTAATTAAAAATCACACTTCAAGTATGACATATATTAAGTCAAAACAACTATGCATATACCTTGCATCGTATATCGTAAAATATTCAATAATACTCTTAATGAAATAATATTTGATTAATATTCCTCAAGTGAGATAATACTCAAATAACAATCCTCGAATCTTTACCAAGTAATAAATACTTTTTGAAATTATAATAATGATACTAATAACATTCCTCAGAATACATAGCACTTTGCCGCTGGGATCCCTCCGGGTTTCCACGACTATTCATATATATCAAAATACCGACTCCCGATTTAGAGTCGAACACAATAAGTATGCTCTTATACTTAGAGCTACAAGATACACTGGTTCATAATAACTCATCTCAAACTTATATGTGAATCAGAAGTCCAACTTTATATATATGGCATTATAAGCAATTACCGCAAAACTGTATAACTCTATACATGGCAAAACAGGAATATAGAACCAATACTACAAAGTATGGTTTAGAACACTTGCCTGGTACTCGAGATATGATAGGGCTCGCGACGATGTCGGTCCATCTAGACAGAGTCAAATAAAAACATACCGTTAATCCCCTGGATAACCATTCTTAACTCAAGGTGTTAACATACAACAAACACAACCAAAGCATTATTTGCTCGCTCTAGCGTCATACTAAGTCCATGTTGGTCGTCAAATACTTACGTCATAAGTTTGGTTGAAAATCCATCCGTAATTCCAAGTTATACTTAACCATTTGAAATCTTGGTTTCTAAGTCTCGTTATTAGTGGTTTTCAATTGCGCGACCTTGGGTTAAACTTTTCTATAAAATCCACTGTTCACTCTTTTGAGGTGTTCCTTCGCATACATACCCCTTATGATATATAGTATTTAATAAACTCGATTCTCCACCAAGATCATACCATTAAGGGGTTTAATTGAAGTCATGAACTTAGAACTTACGCGATCGAACTACTTTTACGAATTATGCGATTTCTCCTAAACCGTAAGTCAAAATGCTACGATTCTTTTGCCAAAATGATCTATGAAACAAGATCTACAAGTTCTAGGCAGTGTTTCAACATTTTAAGAGGTTATATGGTTCGGGTGGCTACTGCCTTAATGGTTAACAACAATTCGTTATTACGACGACTATAAATCGAATAATCCAAAAATCCAAATATTCCAAATATCATACCATCCACTCCAAACAACTCATACATGTTATTTAACATCCAAATAAGGTTTACCACTGCCAAGACCCCCATGGAAACCATTTTAACAATAATAAAAGCCCAATCATAGATCTAAGGTCCTAAACATGCATCGAATCACTATATCTCATCTAAATCATCAAAACTCAAACCAAGAGCTAGGGTTTCAAAGATGATTACCTTCCTTGATGTGTATATGAACTAATCAAGCCTTGTACGGTCCTTATATAGCCTTAGCATAGCTTGGATCATCAAAAGAAATCAAGAAATCGAAAGTTAGTTCTTGAAATCACTATTCATCATCACTTTTGTAAAAATCATATAAAATCGAAAATTAAGAGTTTGGCTCTCAAATATTTACCACATCTAGGACTCCTCATAATCTTTGTTTTGAGTCCTATCTCATCAAATTTGAAGCTTCCTAGCTAGGGTTTTGAGCCCCATCTTCCCGCTGGATAGAAACTGGACAGGTTTGGTTCCACAACTTTGAGCATGGATTTGACTAGGCTATACTACTTGGATTGCCATGAAATTTTGTACGAATCTTCCCCATGGAGTGGAGAAGCTATGGTTAAAATTTGGTGATTTATCAATGGGTAGAAGTGGAGATATGAATTTTTCTTTCATTGTTGGTCCTGCTGGGCAGTAACTTGCTCTCTTCTTGCTCTCTTGTTTTCTTTTCTTCCTTTTTGCTAAATGACCAAGTCCACTCACTTTTGATCTTTTATTTGGATGAGTTCAGCTGGTGGGTTGCATTGGGGTAAGAGCCTTGATGCTTGGATGAGTACAAAGCAAGCTTGGTTGATATTTGTTTGGTTTTTTGTTTGATTTACCACCTTATCCTTGCCCTTTCATAATTCTTTCCACCAATGTCCTTGCCCCTTCCTTTTATTCACTTACATCAATTTGTTACAAATTATATGTTGCATTCTAAGGTGTTAGTGTGGCACAATTCCTCAAATAATTATTGAGTCCAATATCATTTGCATTTTCTCTTTATCTCAGAAAACGTTCTCCCGATTTCTCAAGCATTCTCAATTTCTCAATTCTAGGATTTTATTCTTAATCCTCTTTCCCCCTCATAATATATCCTTCCTTGGATTCTTATTATACCATACCCTTACTCTATGATTCGTTCGCTTAATCGCTTAATCTCGTTATAAAGTCTCAGCGGTTTCTAGAACGTTTGGTTCACTGTCTCAACGGTTTTCGTTCTAAATTCTCAAACCAAATATAATAAACTTCCAAAATATTAACTCCTAAATTCCTCAAATGTAATATCTCGATTCTTGAATATAATAATATATAATTCGCGGCCCGGTCAAATATTACACCAAAATGCAAACTGGAATTCCTGAATTCCGATCGTCTTTACATACACTTATTGTGACAACCCCAAATCCGGGGTCATGAATCTGGGCCCTCACGGACCAACTTCCATTCAAAATCAATATCTCTTGGGATTTTTTTTTTTTTTTTATAATTAATACTTATGCAATTGACCCCACAGTAATACACACACACCAGTCATATGCTCAGAGAACAACATTTACCATAATAAAAGTTTAGAGTTAAACAGTGATTACAAACCCAGAATCATACTTAAGTACATTGTTGAGTGATGCTTCTACAAGAAGCATTTCAACAACCAAATTTATTACAACCTTACACACTTACACACTTAATATACATAAGACCACTAAACCCCTTGCGCTTGTCATCTACCTCTGGAATCGATGCTAACGTGCCCTCAGAAGGTCGCCTTTCCCTTACCCTCTTGCGGGGCATTCTGCGAAGTATTGGCATACCTAGTTGTATATAGATAAGTAGCAAGAGTGAGCTATAATAGCTCAGCAAGATAATATTGTAAACTAGAATTTAAAAATTTAACCAAATATACATGTATATACATATGTAAACGGTAATCAATTATAAACTTTAAGGAAGAATAAAACTCTTATTTAATAATACATCATCCACTTACTATTATAAGAAAGAAATCTAGAATAATACAGTATCAGTTTCTCTTCTTAAATAATATAACAATCAATATAATCTTTCAGTGTAATCTTTCAGGATAATATGAATAGTTACTTAAATCTCTTACTATCATCTTCTCATTTCCTTCTTACGTAACAATTTTTATAAATTAATATAAAATCAGTTTCTCTTCATCTATAACAATAATTCCATCGTCTCATATCATTTTACCTTTTCAGTATACCAATCTGACTTTATCGTTTATTCTTTATTCAATAATTGTGGGGTTTTCCGCTGTTACCGAATACGTGAGGTACGATGATCAGTCGTCCTCCGTACTCGTCCATTTTTACTACCGGTAGAAGGAACGAAGGCCACCTGCTAACATCATCCCTGGAGGAAGGCCACCTGCTAACATCCTCCTGGAGGAAGGCCACCTGCTAACATCCTCCCTTGGCATCTTCGTGCCGAATCATGAATGCTAGACTATGTCGCACACAGCCCTGACACAGCCTCTTATGCAAGTTTGTTGCTAATCCCCTTTTTTATAAGATCATTATTCAATTTATCAACACCATTTTACATTTTCATTCCCGTATATCACTTCCATTCTCGCACATTATTTCTATAAAATATATGTATATAACATACACTAAAAAGAATGTTTATAATATAGCATTATAAACCATATAACCCTAGATAACAACAGATACCATTCTCTTTCATATCTCTTTTACCCTAGAGCATATTCGCTCCATTCGTAATCATCTCTATATTCATATTTCAGAAAACATATCCATCTCTCTTTAACTTCCCACACTCAAGAGAATATATTCTTTGCAATATAGCAACAAAAGCATCACATATACATAAATATTTTCCATGATATCATTATTATTCCGAAGATAAATAATTTTTAAAGTAGGGATAGAAGGATCTTGCCTCGGTTTCTGTATCCTGACAATATGGCTGGTTCCTCCTCCGGAATTTCTATAAACACAAAAGGACCGTCATTAGAATACCACATCTCTTACTCACTACCCTCTCGTATAACAAAACCCTTTACACTTCAATGTATGTTTAACGTATCATTGTTACCCCAAAGGTTCAAGAACTTAACCATTTATAAGTTCAATCGAAGTTTCAGTGTTTGTCACCATTTCACCTAACGACCACACTCGATTGTAAAATTTCTTATAAATTTTAAATTTCGAATTTTAATATAAGGTCAACTGTCAAGGGTCCTCTGACCACCCTACTATACTATTCCAAAATTTCGTGACTTATAAAAATGTCTAAGTATGGTAACTTTAGCCTCAAAGTTGATACAATTACGTTTTCTCGGTTATCGAACGTCTTTCACTAAAACTGACTTTTCTCCTAAACCGTTCATCAGATTTTAACGCACCTTATATCAAAACGATCTATGAACCAAGATCTACTCTACAATGGTTACTTAGGGGTCCAAACAGTAAGGTACCGTGTGGTTACAGTGGTTAAAAACAGGGTAGTTTCTGTCCTAACGAAAATCAGACATTATAACTGCTGTAATTTCATACTTTCCAAAATTTCACCACTCCAAAACCACCATTCTACACTCCTTTCAAGCCCTACACCATGTGGGCTACCTCCCAACCATGGTTACAAGTTCACAACAAACTTTCCATGTCAATTCCAACCATTTATATCACAAATTCATCATAACTTAACATTTATATCAATTAACCACTAACCAACTCAAAAATCATCACAAATACAAAGGGGCAAGGATTGTTATACCTTCTTGAAGCCTTAAAGTCACTTAACAAGCCTTGGGTACACCTTAAGTCACCTTGTATTAGCTTAAATCAACTAAAGAGACCATAAAAACAAAGATTAAAACTTGAAAAACACTATTCACTACTATTCATCTTGCACTTGAAGGATTTTATTACCTAGGCAAATGATGATGGTTGGCCTTGAAACTTTGAGAATATCACTTTCTAACCTCCAAGCATCTCCACCATTTTTCCCTTGATTTAATCTTGAAGAGAGCTAGGGTTTTGAAATTTTTTTTCTTTCTTTTTCTTAAAAAGCCGAATGGATGAATGTGGATGGGGGAGAGGAAATTTTGTGTTTTTTCTTTGATCTTATCTCTTAATTACTACTAATCTAGATTGTGTTGGAAGCTTGGTAGATTTTTTTGTGGTTAAAAGCTTGTGACATTACTAATCTACCCTTAACTAGTGTTAGTGGAATGTGATGTCATTTTAGTGATCTCATAATTCCTTTTTTTCTTGATTTTTCTTAAGTAATTTGCTAACACTCTTGGTGATAATAATGTGGTATATATCCTTGTTATATTATTAATCTTGGTTGCTTAGTCTCCATATTCGTCTGATTGTGATTCGTTTCGAATGTACCTCATTATCTCAGTGGTTTTGAAATCATTTAACAATCCAAATTCCTTTGGTATTCTCTTAACTTAATAATCCCCTGGCTCAAATCTAAATTCACTAATCCCTCAATATATAATTCTTATAATGTTTCCATGCTCCTTAATATCTAATAGAAGTTCTTTGGAAGTCCAAATCCTCAAAAATCCATCTTTAGGAATTCCTGGAATCTATCGTCATTTCGAGTCACTTATTTCCTCAGTACATCACTAATATGATTTCTGTTTATTCATTTTATGTTTCCATTATCGAGTACCTATATCCCATTTCTCTAAGACCTCAAAATTTACTATTTATAGGATCACTGTAGCATTGCCAAAGTTAGGGTTATTACACTTATTCGCTCTGTAGATCACTAATATGACTTCGAAATATCCATACCCTATCTCGTACATAGAGTGGCATGAAAAGTTTCTTAGTGCTCAAAATCACTATTCATCCATAAATTACTATTCACGCATGACAAACACTATTCACGTATATATTTATTCTTAATAAGAAAAGTTTTAATTCTACCAAAAATCTGGGTTCTTACAGTCTCCCCTCCTTAAAAGGATTCCGTCCCGGAATCAGTTTAGGAATAGCTGGGTTACTTTTCCTTTGTTACACTCTTTCAACTTCCAGGTGGATTCTTCCACATCTTGATATTCTCACAATTCCTTATTAGTTTGAAAACCTTGTTCCTTAACACTTGAACATTTGTATCCATGATTTCCACAGGAATACCTTTAGCATCACGCATCTCCAATCTCATCTTCTTTATCCTGTTTGCGCAGAAATATACCTATATGAACTGGCTTGTCATTATTCAACATGCCATTTAGCTTAATAATAGCAGTACTAACTCTATCCATCTTGGGCTTTCACTAGCCGTTTGTTGGTAAAATCTTTTGTCTCTTTGGTTTGTTGAATTAACTCGGTTTCCAATATCTTTATCTTGCCAGCCTCCTTCCAATACAAGGAAGAGCGACAACTCTTTTGATAACGGCCTCGCAAGGTAGTATCCCTATTCATTATGGTACCGTCTAAGTGCATCTAATATCTCGGACTACGGGTCTTGTGTAAAATCTCATCCTTGAATTCCCGAATCTTCGGAATCCATCTCTTTTCTCCTTTTGACTAAGGCATTGGCCACCACATTGGCCTCCCCTGAATGGTAGTGCATCTTATAGTCGTATCTTGATCTCTATCATGACATAAAGTCTTAATACTCCGACCTTTAAATATATCTTCTCTGTAAAATTTTCCAGAAAATAATTCTAATAATACTCCTTGAAACAATTGTAAGAAAATATTGGTTATAATATATATTTCCTGTTCATACGTAAACGGGCACATACTTTACCCTCATTTTAGAAAAATTTTCCTTGCTCTTTCCTTCTGCATAATATATACTTGAGGCTTTTATGGTCCATATAACGTTTCCAAATCTCTTATAGCGAAAACCATCGCTGCTAATTCCAATTTATGGGTGGGTATCTAGTCTCTTACTCTTTTAACTGTGTGAATGCATACACACTTACTCTACGGTGCTATATCAGCACACAATCTAAACCTTTATGAGATGCATCATTATATATCACAAAGTCTTCCTTATCATCTGGTAGGGCCAACACTGGGCTGACACCAACCTCTTTTTCAATTCTTGCAAACTCTCCTCACACTTAGGAGTCCATTCCAACTTCTCAGTCTTTCTCGTAAATCGTGTCAACGGTGCTGCTATTCTTAGCAAGGTCCTGCACAAATTTCCTATAATAGCCTGTCAGGTCTATACAACTTCTCACCCCTGTGGGTGTAGTTGGTCTCTCCCAATTGAAACAACTTCTATTTTAGCGGGATCCATTAATACTCACTTAATAATAACCACACATCTTAGAAATTGGGCTTCATTAAACCAGAATTCACACTTTGAGAATTTGGCATGCAACTGCTCTTCTCATAATAACTCTAAAACAATTCTTAAATGTTCGTCCTCTGGATATATCAGGACGTCATCAATAAATACAATAACGAGCTTATCTAAATATTTCTTGAACACTTGATTCAGTAAATCCATAAAAACTACGGGTGCATTAATCACTCAAATGACATTGCTAAAATCTCATAGTGTCTATACCTATTGCGAACGCAGTATTGAGTATATCCTCGGGTTAAATCTTTAACTGGTGGCATCCAGTTCTCAATTCAATCTCAAAAAATACATATCACCTCTTAGCTGGTTTAGCAAATCGTTTCTCCTCGGTAGTAAGTCTTTACTCTTACTGATAAATTTGTTCCATGGTCTAGCGGTCAGGACATCAGACTCTGAATCTGGTAACCCGAGTTCAATTCTCGTTAGTCGATATACACTTTCATTATTCCATTTTTATCTCACAACCAACACCGAGGCTCCCCACGGTGATGCACTAGGTCTTATCATACTCTTGCCCGGCATTCTTGTTACTGATTCGCTATTCTTTCCTTTCTACTGGGGTTAATCCGTTAACGATTTCCCTTTCTCGGTCCGGTGGTAATCCGGGTAGATTTTCTGGGCTACATTATCAAACTCGTCAATCACTGGGGTTCCTTAACCCCTTTACTCTCAACACTTATGCTGCAAAACTGGAGCTAGTGTCCATTTGTACGTAACTTTTCCATAATCTCAATTCAACTATGGTGTCTCTATCGGACACTACTGTCATTGAAGTTTCACATTACATCATCCTTCCTTCCAAGTATGGTTTGACCTACTTTCCATTTGCATGACCTCCTTAAAAGAAGAGTGAACTGATTCCATCGATATGTCGCTGGTACACTAATCGTTTTGGGACTCTCTCTTGTCCTCGACGATTCCATTGTGAATCTAATCTATTTTAACGAATTTCGCTTACCTGACCTGGTTGGCATCCCCTTAGATTTCATTAAAGATAACAAGAATCATGGAGCTTTGAAAAGATAGCTGCCATATCAAGACAAATGTCACACAATGGTGATCATAAGATTATGAATTTTAAAGCAAATCTTATTTGAGATAAGAGAATTTACCAAGAGATCAATATGATCAAAAGAACTAACGTTGTGTGCCTTAGTTAAGGCATTACTAAAGGTAATTAGCCTTCTTGTATTTCACAACACACAAGTGATGGCGTCCCATCAGACTTCTATCACACAGACAGACAGTCCTTGTGGCTCCTATAAGAATAGGGTTGTTCGTCTCAGTGGAAGAAGAGAAATAGGAATCAACTTGAACTCAGGTTAATAAATTATCTTCTTTTGACAAATAATTCTCAAAGGGACACCTTGGAGAAAATTCTGAGGTGTGATTCCAAAAGTAAAGAATATCCAGAAAGATACTGGTATATATCACAAGCAAGTGGTGTTGTATCACTATAAGATTATTCACTATTGAAGGAAAGTGAAAGTTTAAATAACATCAATAGACAGGCTTCAGAATTACCTAAAAGTAGGTATCATGACAGCTTCTGTCACAATTGAAACCCAGCACGGGTGAACACAAGTATGGCAATATAGCTTAGAAGAGAAATTATATCCTTCCTAAGAAATTCTCTCTTGGAAGATATCATATAATTCATAAATTAGGGAGGTAATCAAACCGATTTACAAATGGGGAGGTTACTGCCAACGTCTCTACGGATGTCTTATATGTCAGCTCATCTAGCGGGTAATCGTTTGATTCTAAAGTTTTCTTCTTCATGCACACCTTAGAGTGCTCAATAACTTACGCCATTATCGACTCGTACTAGTCACCACAGTCTCAATCATCAGCATTTATAATCGTAGAAAGTTATACCCAACTCGGCGCAATCATCTCAAGCAATGTTCCATTCCACACAAAGACTTTGATATAGGTGTCATCCACGGTAATGTCAAATTCTATCCTTCGAATAGGCGGTATTCCGGAAGATTGTTAGAAAATACATGCTTAAATCTGGTATCTATTTCAATCATCTTTATATCCTATATTCCTTTTTCCTATATCAATCCCATGTGCCACATAAGCTTAACACTTTTGGCATGATAACCTTTTCATTTAAGTCAATCCCGGAGCTGCTTAGTCCGTCTTGATCCTTAATTATATTTCGTCTTTACCGTCCAATCTCAACTTCATCATTTTATCTCTACAATCCATTTTAATAATCCGGGTCTGTCCACCAACCCATATGGCGGTTACCTTAACCAATCGACCAGGTTTGCTCTAGTTTTCACTCTCTTTGGCGACATTCTCTGATAATCAGAAAGACAAGGTTTGCCAAAAATTTGTCGAATCTCTTCCCAATATCAGGGAAATTTGGTCAGTCTATTTATCCACTGTTAATACTAGGAAATCAATTTCGAAACCTGAAGAACAATTCTATGAACATCCAAACAGGTAGAATCGTAAGCAGTCATAATAACGGAATAATCGACATAAAGTTGGAAGTTTAACCACTAGAAAGGAACCAAATATACACCTCCCATAAAAGGGAAAACCAAAGTTTCACACGGAACATGCCACATTTTCCTGATACATATACGTCCGAGTAGTCTATATTACCAACAATCAATTTACTTAACCCCCCACTTAAAGGGAACATTACTTTATAACTAGTCATTCATCAAAATCGGCAGTCACCGGATCTGACTCCGGCTTCTCAGTTCTATCCTCGTAATTTCCTCCTCGGCCGTCAGCCGGGTCCTCTACTCATTTATCCTTGTATTTATTCCAATCAAATCAACAGCCAAGTTCCCAACGATCCAGTCGTGGGCAACAGTTGATACCACCTCTATCTCATCTATTCTTAAAACTCTACTCCATTCACTTCATCATATCTCCTGATGAATCATAATTGACTCCCAATTCTTGTCTTGTCACTTAATCATTCTCTAAGGACTCTTTCGGTCCTCAAGTAAACATATCACATCTTTATCAATCGGCTCGTTCTCTACAAGATTATTCCCTTGACCTTCCATGAGGTCCTCATCTAGATCCTCCTCTATCGGGTCAGCGTCCATCTCAAGGAGCGCATCATTATGTGTCTGCTCGGAGGCCTCGGGGTCTGGCATATTCGGTATCTCAACCCTCTCTACCACAATATCCGATGTCAACTTTTTATCCTTCATCATCATTTTGAAAATTTCCTATAGTTCGGGGAATACATAAATGTATCCATGAATCCCCTCAAATCATCTTAAATTCATGTCTCGGCGATCTATGCCCCTGCCGACCAATACTTGTCTCTGAGCATTCTTTGGTAGATATTCATCACCACAAAAAGCGAGGTCTATATCATCATATTCTTCAACGTAGCATTCACACCTAAACTTAACCGTTGGTACTATATCCAATAGTCCAACATGAACTCTACATGAGTTCTGACGTTCTCACATAACTATACACACTCCTACTCACTCTCGTTTCTAGTTTAATATAACCTCATCTCTGATACCATTTCTGTAACATCCCCAAATCCGGGGTTAGGGATTTGGTCGTCACGCGGAAATTCTCATTAACAATTCACCTGTTTAACAACATTAATCCATCTGTAATCATTGAATAACTGAAATACATCATTGAGACCCCAACTACCAAGCATCTTACAGGTTATAGGGCTAGAAACAAGAACTAAAGTCTTTACATTACTCACTTCATTACATCCATTGAATCAAATTACACCGTGTCTTACAAATCTTATCCCGCTAGCATAGCTTCATTGAGAAGTATACCAGCAACTAGTTTTACTCTATACAGTGTGATATATATTACACAATAATAAACCTACATGTAACTTACTCCAGCTATAGATGTTCTGGATCATGTCATCTCCATAAGGGTACCTTGTCTGCTTCTTCCGGGCTATGCAGATTAGCCTCATTCGTCTACCACTTTCTGAAAGACTAATATATAAAACAACAAACAAGTATGAGCGACAGAATTGCTCAGCAAGTGGTTACTAGAGTTCACAAAATCTCCCATCATATACATGGGGTTTTCATAATACCACAGATACTTAATATCAACCATGAAATATCTGTACCCAAAAATCTCAATAGGGAAAGTATAATGATTAAAATAATCATTAAATGAACAAGATAAGTTCATAATCACATTAATAACCTTTTCGTCAAAATATCTGCTATTAAAAGAAGATAAGCAGAAATCAATATATGTATATCATCTTTCATAATATATCTGTAATCTTTATCAAATGTGAGATGAACAAGTTTTCAATATGATTTGAATGATAAGGAAAATCAATATCATCTTTTGAAATCAACCTTTACTTTGAAATGAACAAGTTCCAGTATATTATAAAAGGATGAGGTTCAAAGTAGACCAATATAACCTTTTCGACCCTGCCAACACTAATCAGTCACCCAGCCCGTAGCTTTCCGATGGGGTGCTCTCGATAATGTTGCAGAAAATATCCAAATTGGATGATGAACTAATACTGGAGTATCTCGCGCCAGATGTCACAACCTTACGATGATCAGTCATAAGTTGTGCATCTCCAAATTTTGTTTCTCTACATGTAGATGGAAGAACTGACGGATTTACTTGTCTACCGCCCTCTTGATCTCCCGCCAATGGTTGGGCATAGTCGGGACCGGCGCAACTCGGACCCCTTTTAATAATGATGGACCGTCCCACGGCCTCTTACACGATTATCAGTGATGGACTGATTCACAGCCTCATACACACATACTCCTAGTTCGAGTAAAATCCATGACTCTGAAACGTAAAGTTCGTCCTCCTTTTCCCCGAGTAATAACTCGTTGATACAACTCCACAAAGTAGTTGTATCTAATTGAAAAGGAAAATTTACCAATATTTCCCGAGTAGTAGCTCGTTAATGGATTAACACTTGTTACAGCAATCCTACTCCTTGAGTGTTGAGGAAGTAGCCAGAGTCCCCTGACTCATAATAACTGGGCTCAAAATAAGCTCTCGACATTTTTCGTGACTCAGAAGTCAGGTAAAATAGAATTTCTCAAATAGGGTTTCCCAGTTTTGAAGGAAAGCGACGCAATTGCAAGCTAGGAGTTGATTTAAGATCATCAGGGAAACCTTATAATACTTTTGGAAAATCGTTGTTAAGCAACTTAGATTAGGTGCTCAACGTTATTTAGGGAAAACACAGAAGATCGAAAGTATTCAAGATACTTTTACTATATCTCAGAGATATACTTCATGATTACTGAAGTAAAATATGCTTTTAAGTAATCTGAGTTATTCACTATATTCTTGAAAGTATTAATTAAATATTCCAATAATATTTATT
The DNA here is from genome assembly GCA_037693485.1 of Kitagawia praeruptora. Taxonomy (NCBI): domain Eukaryota; kingdom Viridiplantae; phylum Streptophyta; class Magnoliopsida; order Apiales; family Apiaceae; genus Kitagawia; species Kitagawia praeruptora. Next base: position 133,676,199 of record CM075351.1, on the reverse strand, counting down.
AACTCATATCTGCATAAACAATATTTTTAAATAAAATAATCACAACTAAATCTTGAAATGAATATCCAAAATAATAGTCATCAATTAAATAGCCCTTAATAATAATGATAAAGTATTTAAATGAATATCCAAAATAATATTCATTAACTTTAAATGAATATTCGAAATAATGTTCGTCAAATAAACAACCCTTACTAATAATAAGGAAAACTTTAAATGAATATTTAGAATAATATTCAGTAAGTAAATAATCATCTAAAGATAACTAGAAACCTTTAAATGAAAATCCGAATTAAAATTCATTTAAATAAATAACTCACGTATGATTATGAAATCATACTTTAAATAAATATTTGAAACGATATTTTCCATGTAATTATAATCCTCGAATATTATTTACTAAATAAATAATACTCAGAAAATAATTGTAATACGTATACGATATACCGCCTCGCTGTTCGTAACAAATTAGTCGAAACATATGCCCCATACTAAGGGCTATCATAAACCCGGCTTATAGCTACTAGATCACCTCTAGTCTATAAGTCGTCTAATTAAAAATTACACTTCAAGTATGACATATATTAAGTCAAAACAACTATGCATATACCTTGCATCGTATATCGTAAAATATTCAATAATACTCTTAATGAAATAATATTTGATTAATATTCCTCAAGTGAGATAATACTCAAATAACAATCCTCGAATCTTTACCAAGTAATAAATACTTTTTGAAATTATAATAATGATACTAATAACATTCCTCAGAATACATAGCACTTTGCCGCTGGGATCCCTCCGGGTTTCCACGACTATTCATATATATCAAAATACCGACTCCCGATTTAGAGTCGAACACAATAAGTATGCTCTTATACTTAGAGCTACAAGATACACTGGTTCATAATAACTCATCTCAAACTTATATGTGAATCAGAAGACCAACTTTATATATATGGCATTATAAGCAATTACCGCAAAACTGTATAACTCTATACATGGCAAAACAGGAATATAGAACCAATACTACAAAGTATGGTTTAGAACACTTGCCTGGTACTCGAGATATGATAGGGCTCGCGACGATGTCGGTCCGTCTAGACAGAGTCAAATAAAAACATACCGTTAATCCCCTGGATAACCATTCTTAACTCAAGGTGTTAACATACAACAAACACAACCAAAGCATTATTTGCTCGCTCTAGCGTCATACTAAGTCCATGTTGGTCGTCAAATACTTACGTCATAAGTTTGGTTGAAAATCCATCCGCAATTCCAAGTTATACTTAACCATTTGAAATCTTGGTTTCTAAGTCTCGTTATTAGTGGTTTTCAATTGCGCGACCTTGGGTTAAACTTTTCTATAAAATCCACTGTTTACTCTTTTGAGGTGTTCCTTCGCATACATACCCCTTATGATATCTAGTATTTAATAAACTCGATTCTCCACCAAGATCATACCATTAAGGGGTTTAATTGAAGTCATGAACTTAGCACTTATGCGATCGAACTACTTTTACGAATTATGCGATTTCTCCTAAACCGTAAGTCGAAATGCTACGATTCTTTTGCCAAAATGATCTATGAAACAAGATCTACAAGTTCTAGGCAGTGTTTCAACATTTTAAGAGGTTATATGGTTCGGGTGGCTACTGCCTTAATGGTTAACAACAATTCGTCATTACGACGACTATAAATCGAATAATCCAAAAATCCAAATATTCCACATATCATACCATCCACTCCAAACAACTCATACATGTTATTTAACATCCAAATACGGTTTACCACTGCCAAGACCCCCATGGAAACCATTTTAACAATAATCAAAGCCCAATCATAGATCTAAGGTCCTAAACATGCATCGAATCACTATATCTCATCTAAATCATCAAAACTCAAACCAAGAGCTAGGGTTTCAAAAGATGATTACCTTCCTTGATGTGTATATGAACTAATCAAGCCTTGTACGGTCCTTATATAGCCTTAGCATAGCTTGGATCATCAAAAGAAATCAAGAAATCGAAAGTTAGTTCTTGAAATCACTATTCATCATCACTTTTGTAAAAATCATATAAAATCGAAAATTAAGAGTTTGGCTCTCAAATGTTTACCACATCTAGGGCTCCTCATAAACTTTGTTTTGAGTCCTAGCTCATCAAATTTGAAGCTTCCTAGCTAGGGTTTTGAGCCCCATCTTCCCGCTGGATAGAAACTGGACAGGTTTGGTTCCACAACTTTGAGCATGGATTTGACTAGGCTATACTACTTGGATTGCCATGAAATTTTGTACGAATCTTCCCCATGGAGTGGAGAAGCTATGGTTAAAATTTGGTGATTTATCAATGGGTAGAAGTGGAGATATGAATTTTTCTTTCATTGTTGGTCCTGCTGGGCAGTAACTTGCTCTCTTCTTGCTCCCTTGTTTTCTTTTCTTCCTTTTTGCTAAATGACCAAGTCCACTCACTTTTGATCTTTTATTTGGATGAGTTCAGCTGGTGGGTTGCATTGGGGTAAGAGCCTTGATGCTTGGATGAGTACAAAGCAAGCTTGGTTGATATTTGTTTGGTTTTTTGTTTGATTTACCACCTTATCCTTGCCCTTTCATAATTCTTTCCACCAATGTCTTTGCCCCTTCCTTTTATTCACTTACATCAATTTGTTACAAATTATATGTTGCATTCTAAGGTGTTAGTGTGGCACAATTCCTCAAATAATTATTGAGTCCAATATCCTTTGCATTTTCTCTTTATCTCAGAAAACGTTCTCCCGATTTCTCAAGCATTCTCAATTTCTCAATTCTAGGATTTTATTCTTAATCCTCTTTCCCCCTCATAATATATCCTTCCTTGGATTCTTATTATACCATACCCTTACTCTATGATTCGTTCGCTTAATCGCTTAATCTCGTTATAAAGTCTCAGCGGTTTCTAGAACGTTTGGTTCACTGTCTCAACGGTTTTCGTTCTAAATTCTCAAACCAAATATAATAAACTTCCAAAATATTAACTCCTAAATTCCTCAAATGTAATATCTCGATTCTTGAATATAATAATATATAATTCGCGGCCCGGTCAAATATTACACCAAAATGCAAACTGGAATTCCTGAATTCCGATCGTCTTTACATACACTTATTCGCTCTGTAGATCACTAATATGACTTCGAAATATCCATACCCTATCTCGTACATAGAGTGGCATGAAAAGTTTCTTAGTGCTCAAAATCACTATTCATCCATAAATTACTATTCACGCATGACAAACACTATTCACGTATATATTTATTCTTAATAAGAAAAGTTTTAATTCTACCAAAAATCTGGGTTCTTACACCCCGTGGCATCTAATGCACACAACTCAGCCTCAAAAGTAGACCGAGTTATAATAGTCTGTCTAGAAGACTTCCAAGATACTGCTCTACCCGCTAGGGTAAACAAGTATCCAGTCACTCCATTGGAACCAGACTTCTTAGCTATCCAACTTGCATCACTATATCCCTCTAGCACTCCAGGAAACCTCCTGTAATGCAGACCAAGATATATGGTGCCTTTTAGATATCTAAGTACTCTATTGATAAGTGGGTATTTTATCTACTTAGAACGTTTCCATTTAGCTTAAAACGATGGTTTGTACTTGAGTTGTGGTATTTTTGATCTCTTTTAAGGGTATTGTGCAGGGATATCAATCACAGGTGTTAGAGGAACGAAGCGTAGCAATCGAAGTGCAAAACGGAGTCAAATTAAAGAAAAGGAAAAAAATTTATGTTGCTGGACAGAAGGCTCGGCGCCGCGTCGCTGCGTTTGTACTGGAGGACGGCGCCGCATCGCCGTGGTGGAGGTCCTGGCGCCGCATCGCTGATTTTGTGCTTGAAGCCGGCGCCGCGTCGCCGTCTCGTCTGACCCGGTTTCCTGATTTGTTTTGGGTGAATTAAATAAATAAAAAAAAAAACATTTCTTCTATGTACTAGCACCTGGAGGCCTATATAAGGGAAGTAAAGAAAACCCTAGAGAGGGGAGGAACAGCTTGTTTTATGTACGTAGTTTTTTTTAGCACAAAGAAGGAAGGAAGAAGATAGTTCCCAAGATTATTCTTGTATTCTTCCTAGTTTGTGGATGCTTAACCTTGGTGTATTCTTTAAAAACCTTTGATATTTATCTCAGTCTTTATTCATTTTTTCTATCATGTTTTCATTGGAACCCATGATGATGATTAGTTCGATCATGAACTAATTCGTTGTCATGGGGGTTTAGTGGACTTATTCATGAATTTTATGTGTTGAATCTTCTCGATGCCTATAGTGTGATTGATGTGATATCCTATCATGGTTGATTTTAATTCGTTGCAGGAGAGTAGCTAACTCCTGTAATTGTGTGTTAATTCTTGTTGAAGCGAAAGTGGAAATAAGAGTTTAGAACTTGCCATGTTAGCGTAGGTTTATGCGTGATGATATCATTCGTAATTAGTGTCGTAACTCTAATCGTTTTATGACGACTATGTGATCAATTGAATGCTTGCACCTCAACCATTATGTTTTATTCTTTATAGACATATGAAGACTTGGCATAATCGGAAGACTAAATGATTTCTATCTTTATTGTGGATATTGTTTAGGATGGTATTTGTGAACGGAAGTTGGCTTATATCAGTTTTGTGTGTTCGATCAGGTGTTAATAAATCACATGAACAAGGCTAGGGATTTGGAGACTATAGAAGGATTGTTTAAAGAAACTAAATTCCCATGTTTTATTTGCATAAGTAATTCGACATAAATCTCAGTTCAAGTAGTTGATAATTAGTTATAATTCTTAGATAAATTTTAGTGATCACAACAATCCACTTTATTATTTGTTTTAGCATCGGATAATAATCATACATTGGTGAGTGAATTAGCTAGACAATACAACGAGTCCCTGTAGGAACGAACCTTATTTGCTATCTGTATTACTTGAGATCACGTGCACTTGCGTGTTGAGTTGGTCGTAACAAGTTTTTGGCGCCGCTGCCGGGGACGCGGTTTTATTTTGTTTAGTTTCAATATTTGCCATCAGTGGTCATTGAATTTCGGTGACTAGGACGTTTTCATAAAATTTCTTGTTGGTGAATTTCAGGTACTTGTTGAGAGTTTATGCGTACACGAGCTCGTGCACGTAGAGACGAACTAGCACGTACAGAAGAACTAGCTAGGAGAAGACTTGATTTCGGGTTAGAAGACAATCTTGAAGCAAAGGAAGTTATGGCAAATCAAGAACAAGCAGCGAAGGCTTTGAGTGAATTCTCTCAGCCGAAAGTGGAGGACATCCATACTAGTATTGTTCGCCCAGCTATAGGGTCTAACAATTTCGAGCTAAGGCCAAACATCATTCAGATGATTCAGAACACAGTCCAGTTTGGGGGTAGTCCTGCTGAAGATCCCAATGCTCATATTAGGGACTTCCTTGAGATCTGTGACACCTTCAAATTCAACGGAGTTACAGATGACGCAATCAGATTGAGGCTATTTCCCTTCTCTCTTAAGGATAAAGCCAAGAGTTGGTTACATTCTATGCCATCAGGCTCTATTACAACATGGGCAGACTGTGCTCAAAAGTTCTTGACCAAGTATTTCTCCATGGCGAAGACAGCAGCTTACAGGAATGCCATTTCTCAGTTTGCTCAGCATTCCCAGGAATCTTTGGGAGAAGCTTGGGAGAGGTACAAGGAGATATTGGCACGTTGTCCTCATCATGGAATGCCGGATTGGATGATAATCAGCAATTTCTATAACGGGTTGGGAGCTCAGTCCCGGCCTATGTTAGATGCAGCTTCTGGAGGTGCGCTATGGGCAAAAAGCTATGAGGATGCTTACAATCTGATTGAAATGATGTCGGCCAATGAGTTCCAGAATCCTACTCAACGCTTGCCACCTGCTAAAGTGGCTGGAGTTCTTGACTTGGATGCAGCTACTGCTATTGCTGCCCAACTCAAAGCGTTGACAATGAAGGTAGATTCCCTTTCTAATCTTGGGACTAACCAGGTTGCTATGGTGTGTGAATTGTGTGCAGGGGCACATGACACAAATATGTGTGCTATCTCAGCTGAATCCGCACAATTTGTTGGTAGTTTTCAAAGATCTCAGCAACCAGTGCCAAATTTTTATCATCCCAACAATCGGAATCATCCTAACTTCAGTTGGAGCAACAATCAGGGAGGTGCTCAGCAACCACAAAATCAGCAGTTCAATGCAAGGCCAAGTAATCAGAACTATCAACCACCACCTTATGCTCCAAGGCAACCATTCAATCCACCGGGGTTTCAACCATCTCAAGGAACTTCATTGAATCAGTCTGAGAAGTCGGAATTGGAAGAGCTTCGAATGATGTATAAGAGTCAGGCAGTGTCATTGAAAACTTTAGAGAATCAAATTGGCCAGCTAGCCAATGCTTTGTTGAACCGTCAACCAGGAACGCTTCCGAGTGACACAGAGGTGAATCCAGGCAAGAAAGATCAAAAGGAACAGGTTCAGGCAATAACATTACGATCAGGAAGAAGTCTACAAGGTCAGAACGTAGAAAAAGCAACCGAGGAAAAAAATGAAATTCCTGAGCAGGCCCTACGGCGCCGCGGCGCCGCCTCACAGTACAAAAACGGCGACGCGTCGCCGGGCTCTCTGGAGGAAAAACTTGAATTTTCAGTTGAGGTCGAATCTGGTTCTGATTTGCTTCCTAATGCTACTCCTTCAACTCCTATCATTCACAAGAGTGTTAATTCCCAAAAAGAAGTAGAAGATAAGGTGTTTCCACCTCCTCCATTCCCAAAACGAATTCAAAGGCAAAAGTTAGACAAGCAATTCGCTAAGTTCTTGGATGTATTCAAGAAGCTGCAGATTAACATACCATTTGCTGAGGCTCTTGAGCAAATGCCGAGCTATGCGAAGTTCATGAAGGGTATTCTCTCGAAGAAATTGAAACTTGAGGAGTTAGAGACCGTTGCCTTGACGGAGGAATGTAGTGCCATCTTGCAACAAAAGTTGCCTCCTAAGTTGAAGGATCCTGGAAGCTTCACCATACCTTGCACTATTGGCAAACAACTTTTCAGCAAGTGCTTATGTGATTTGGGAGCTAGCATTAATCTGATGCCGATGTCTGTTTTTAAGCAACTTGGGTTACCTGATCCGAAACCTGTTAATATGACCTTGCAGTTGGCAGATAGGTCGATCACATATCCTAGGGGTATAGTGGAGGATGTATTGGTGAAGGTGGATAAGCTGATTTTTCCGGTTGATTTTGTTATACTGGACTTTGAGGAGGATAAGAGGATTCCTATCATCTTGGGAAGGCCATTTCTAGCTACGGGCCGAACTCTGATTGATGTGCAAAAAGGAGAGCTTACCATGAGAGTGCATGATCAGAAAGTCACTTTCAATGTGTTCAAGGCAACAAAATATCCGTCAGATTCAGAGGAGTGTTTCAAAGTGGACGTTGTTGATAAGAATGTGAAGAAGGAGATCGAGCAGCTAAAAAAATCAGATCCAATGGAAAAAGCTTCAAGTGGGATTTCTGGCATTGAGAACGAAGGAAGAAAGGGGCTAATTCAGTTGTTGGATGCAACTCCATGGGAAAGAAGAGTTGACATTCTACATAAGTCTCGTGGGCTAGCTGATTCTAATAATTTTCAGGTGCTTCGTAAGTTGTCAAATGAGGAAGTTTTTGCACTCGGGCTCAAGCCATTACCACCCGAGGAGGGTGACCCTGCTGATGATTGAGGTATTCCTGTGCACTTTCTTTGTTTCTCGCCTTCAATGGGGACATTGAAGAATTTAAGTTTGGGGGTGGGGATTAAAGGTGCATTTGTATTAGTTGTATAATAGATGTGTTGCATGTCATGTTAGGAGCATAATGGAGCATAATGGCATGTTAGTGTAGAGCGTTTTTGTTTTGTTTTTATGTATGCCATATAGGACATTCTGTTTATTGTGATATTTATGTTCATATAGTTGCATTTGCATTGCATAGCATGCATTTTTCATGATCCCTTAGAACGAGCTAATTCTGATTGGTAGATAGATGTCTAATTGGGTGTGGTAATGATGAATAGAGGGTTGATTTATAGTTTCCATGGAATTGACTTGCATGTTACGGAAACAGAATCTTTTCACTAGTCTCATTAGGTGCTTTTGGGCTAGGTTAGGGTCATGCCTGTTTGGATGTTTGAGACTTAATCACTTGATTATAATTAGAATTTTCGTTATTCCCTTGATGGCGTAGGAGCAATAAAGTCTAAGTTTGGGGGACACCAAGGATTTCATGCTAGTGTTAATTTTGGTCAATAATGGCTAGGCGTCAAATGGCTAGTAGCCGGCTCATTTTTATATGAGTAGTCTAGGGTTGGAATTGAGAATTCTCGTTCCAGATTGCATACATGAAAAAAAAAGAGAAAAAAAAAAAGAAAAAAAATGAAAAAAAAAGGGAAAAAAAAAGAGTCATGTAAATAGTTTAAATGCAAAATTAACCAGAGTGAGCTCTTTAATACTCGAGTTATTAAGAGCATCCCAATGAGTCTTGTTTGGACAGCTTGTATATCTTGCTAATTTAGACACTGAATATGAAATATCTGGCCTAGTACCATTAGCAAGATACTGCAAACTCCCAATAATCTGAGAATACCTTAACTGAGACACAGGTATTCCTGAACTATTCTTGATAAGGGCGATTTTAGGATCATACGGAGTACTTGCAATTCTACAATTTGAATAACCATACTTCTCAAGTATAGATTTCTCTATATAATGAGATTGTGACAAGGTTATTCCATCAGTTGACAGAGTCAACTTGATACCAAGAATCACACTAGCCTCTCCCATATCCTTCATTTCAAAATGCCTTTTCAAGAACCTTTTTGTCTCGTTAATAATCTCAATATTGGTTCCAAACAATAAAATATCATCCACATACAGGCACATAATAATACATTCATTTTCTTTAACCATGTAATAGACACACTTGTCACTTTCATTAACTACAAATTCTGATTCTAAAACAGTTTCATCAAACTTTTTATGCCAGTCTCTTGGAGCTTGTTTTAAGCCATATATAGACTTGATTAACTTACATACTTTCCTTTCATTTCCAGAGGCAACAAATCCCTCAGGCTGATCCATATAAATCTCTTCTTCAAGTTCACCATGAAGAAAAGCTGTCTTTACATCCATTTGATGGATGATAAGACCATGTACAGAAGCCAATGCTATAAGCATTCGGATTGTTGTCATTCTAGCAACTGGAGAGTATGTGTCAAAGTAATCAATGCCTTCCTTTTGCTTAAAGCCCTTAGCTACCAGCCTAGCCTTATACTTATCTATTGAGCCATCAAGATTCATCTTCCTTTTGAAGACCCATTTACATCCTATAGTAGAACACCCAGGAGGTAGATCAACCAACTCCCATGTTCCATTAGAAACAATAGAGTCAATTTCACTTTTTACAGCACATTTCCAGTACCTAGATTCTGAAGAACCCATGGCCTGTCGAAAAGTTAAAGGTTCATCCTCGATATTGTAAGTGATAAAGTCACTTCCAAAATCCTTGACTACCTTAGCACGCTTACTCCTTCTAGGTTCCTCTACTTCATCAGGAGTAGAGCTACTACCAGGATCTGCCCCCACATTTGTCATCCTTTCCACATGATCAGGAATGGACCTCGATGTGTGAGTGGGATCATCATCAGGAATACCCTCAGGTATACCAGTCTTCATAGGGAACACATCCTCAAAGAATGTTGCATCACGAAATTCAACTATGGAATTAGCCACTATTCCATCTATGTCAGATTTTAACACTAAAAATCTCATAGCTGTAGTGGTTTCCCTATAGCCCAGAAAGATGCAATCAATAGTTTTCGGCCCTAGTTTCTTTCTCTTGTGTTCAGGGACAAGTACCTTTGCAAGGCACCCCCACACACGAAGATATTTTAAACTAGTCCTTTTCTCTGTCCATAATTCATAAGGTGTCTTGTCCATGTGTTTCAGAGGAACTCTATTCAGAATATGGCAAGCCGTATTCAGAGCTTCTCCCCACATGTACTTAGGCAACTCAGAATTAATCAACATACTATTGATCATATCCTTAAAAGTTCTGTTCTTTCGTTCTGCCACCCCATTAGACTCAGGTGTGTATGGTGGAGTTACCTCATGAACTATACCATTGCTTTTGCAAAATTCATTAAACAAGTTACTCGTATACTCACCACCTCTATCTGATCTCAAACGTTTAAGTACTTTACCAGTTTGTGTTTCAGCTTCAGTTTTGAACATAATGAATTTATCTAGTGCTTGATCTTTATGTTTAAGCAAATAAACATAACAATATCTACTACAATCATCTATAAAGGTAATGAAATATCTATTATGTTCCTTAGTCAAAACACCACCAAATTCACATATGTCAGTGTGCACTAAATCTAACACATTCGAATCCCTAACCACATTATGAAAGGGTTTCCTAGTTTGTTTAGCAGACACACATACTTGACATTTAGATTTCTTATCAATGGCATGTTTTGGAATCAACTCTAAGTTCATCATATTCTTTAGAGCACCAAAATTCAAGTGACCAAGACGTGCGTGCCACAAATCAGATGATTCAACACAATTAACAGAAGGAGCAACATTATTATTAATAAAATTTCCCAAAACAGGCTCAACATTTATTAAAAATAATCCATCCGACAAGTAACCTTTGCCGAAGAATACACCAGTATTTGTAATAACTACTTTATTACATTTCAAAAAAACTTCAAAACCATTCTTAACTAAACAACTTCCACTTATTATATTTCTACGAATATCAGGAACATGGTGCACTCTAGTGAGGGATAGAACACGCCCAGAAGCGAACTTCAGGTCCACGTTTCCTATTCCAAGTACTTGAGCTGCACTAGCATTCCCCATCGTTACAGTCATTCCATGAGTCTGTTGATAAGATACAAATAGAGTAATATCAGTACAAATATGTACATTAGCTCCAGTATCAATCAACCATTCATGAGACGAATAGGTGGAAAGAAGTACAGGGTTGTAGGTCACATACCCGTTGTCAGTTTCAGAAGCAACAGCTTTACCAACAACCATGTTAACCGTAGGCCCACCAGTGGTTCCAAGCACAGTGTTAGCTTGTGCTCCCACAACAGGTTTCTTAGTTTTCTTTAGAGGACAGTCCTTGCTCCAATGACCAACCTGTCCACAAGACCAACATGGTTTGTTTGCCTTTGGTTTCTTAGCCTTGTTCTTGTCCTTAGACTTAGTGTTTTCCTTCTTAGTGACATACTTTCTTTTCAGTCCTACAGTCACTACATTCACCTTCGAACTCCCAGCATGTTCAGTAGGCATCACATGTCCTTGCTTGGACTTGTGTTGCTCCTGCACAGAGATGTCCAACATCAGGTTTGTCCAAGTGATCTCTCCTTTCTTTCTTTTCAGGGAGAGTGCAAACTCTTCCCAAGACTTAGGGAGCTTTTCAATCACAGACATAACCTGAAATTTTTCAGGAAGGTCCATACCAGACTCCTTCAAAGCATGAACCAACATCTCAAACTCATGCACCTGCTCAGTCATGGATTTAGTATCCACCAGTTTAAAGTCAAGGAACCTAGCCACAGAATACTTTTCCAATCCTTGCGAATCAGTATTATGTGTCTGATCAAGCTTCTCCCATAAGAGCTTAGCAGTGTAAGAGTCAGATGAATAAACATCGAACAGAGTGTTCGCTAAAGCTGCCAGAATAGCAGCCCTAGCCACCCCATCCTTTTCCTCCCACATGGTATAAGCCTTAATAGTTTCAGCTTTCTCCTTAACCACAACTGGTTTCTCATACTGCACCACCGGCCATAGACCCTTTACCGTTAGCCACAGTTTCATCTTTTTCTACCAACGAGAAAAACCAACACCCCCACCAAATTTATCAGGCATACCTGACAAATCGATAGGTTGTGGAAAACGGTACGTAGTCCAATCAATGGTGGGTACAGTAACAGTAGACCCAGAGCCAGTCTCAACGACAGGAGTTTCAGTTTCGTTAACCATCTTATTAATTAACAATATATAACACAAATATTCTCTTCAAGATTGTTGGGTATATTACAACTACAGCAACAATGAGGCAGTGATATATATTAAAACAAGAACAGGCAATTAACCAAATAACGAAACAAGTCACGAAGGCATAAACAAGATATAATCAGAGACTGTAATTAACGAGAGAAACAAGAAAGACTTATCTCTTACAGAAGCTTTTAGCAAAACTGATAAGAGAATAAACAGCTGAGTCGCCAAACCCTTCGAGAGGACTTGACTGTTCTTGAAGAGATTATTGCCCCACTTACGCTGTGTTGGGTTGCAGCAATATCACTTCCAGGATAAAACAGCACAGATCAAACCGGTCACAGAAGTGGAGAGATCAACAGCGACTAGCACCTCAGTTCGCCTGAGAATTATGTATCTCTTCTGTATGTGTTGAGAGAGCAGAGAGAAAGAAGACTACAAGGATTTTCTCTCCTTAGGATGTATCGTATGTACCTCACGTTCTATTCGATTCTGTATATATATAATACCAAGAATAAAACGTAACTGATACTCCATAAAAGGAAAGTAAATATTCTGATTTAATTGCATTAACTACATCAGTATTTATTTTCAGTTACATAAGCATCAGGATTTGGTCATCAGTAACATCAGGATTTGGTGTCCATCAGGATCAGGATTCAGTGCTTGTCAGGAACTGATATCCATCAGGATTTAGCCCATCAGTATCTGATGTCTGACCAAGTCCATCAGGATGTTACTCCAAGTACTGATCCAAATTTCCATCAGGATTTGATCCAAATACTGACCCAAATTTCCAGTACTATTGTAACAAATAAATCTAAAACCTGTTAAAATAAATCAATATCTAATTTAAAATCAGTTGCACATCATGGGCATAAAAATTTCCTAATGGGCATGAAACGTTTCTGACCAACCAAGTATACATTCATGGACATGAAAACTTTCTCATGGGCATGAAACATTTCTGAATATCCCATCTCTTTTGATGCCTCTTCATGATCATGAAATATATATCATGGCCATGATTTCCATCTGCAAACTGATTTCCCATTTCAAATCTCATTCTTTCAACTCAATTTATCTATGGATTCCACTAAGAAAATGTCTTAGATCCAAACATGAAATTTTAAGTCCTCATTAGAAGGAACAACCTTCACTTGTTAGTTTCCGGAAATGACATCAAGAACATATTATAAATATGCCTCAAACTTTCCATTTTCTAACATTAAGTGGCAGAGAGTAAGCTTTTTGGCCGCTGCATAATTTGCAAAATCAAATGAAACTTCACCAAGAATACCAAATTTTGACGAATCCTACAAGTAGTCAAGAAGCCATTAGTTGAATTTCATACATTCCACTCTTGCTAGATATACAAAGACTTAAAATTCCCAGATTCAATATTTCTTACAGTTGCTATGATAAAGTGATATAATCTCTCATTAATCTTTCCAGTTCTAGGATCCTGAATGAACTTCACAGTTTCGTAAATAGGCTTTCCAACATCAGCAGGAATCACTGATACCATCAAGGAATCCCCTCCTGACAGTGACACCTATATCACACACCATTGATAATTAGTGTCAGTCTAATGAAGAAAAATCTAGGTCATATCTTCTTTATAATCAGAAATCGCATAAATTCTGACCATTGATATTTAATGTCAATATAATGAAGAAAAATTTAGTTGATATCTTTTTTATATTTAGAAATTACAAACAACAGGAACAGATTATAAACCACAAATTAGGGAACTATTACAAATCAGACAAGACAAATAGTTAATGTTGATGAGTGGATTTCATAACAACTTTTGAGAGGTTTATGGTGAGTTGTAAAGGCTAACGATCAACTAATCTATGGAGAATGGAAGTTTTTTGTGGGAGTTGAACTGAGCTCGAGAGCGTTTACAAGAATCTCGCGAGTTCCCTTGAGGCTTATGTCGTGTATTCTCAAGAATCTCGTAGGTGTATTGCGAGGCTTGTAGCCGTGTTCTCAAGGTGCCTACGTACCCTTGTATATATAGGGATCAAGTTCACGTAGTTCTTTTTAGACTAGAAGTATGGTTAGGCAGCAATATTCTAGGTTCCTAATTCGTGGGGACCTCCTTTTCTCCAGATTTCAGCCACGAATAGGCGACCTAAGTCGAATAGAACTCGAGTTCTAGTCCGACTAGGAGTATGTTTACAAGTTCTCGTCCTATTAGATGTATTCAAGGATCATCTGTGCCCAAGGAATACATTCCAATAAGGAGTTGATGTTCATGACTTGCTCCTAAAGAATAGGAGGCTTTATCGTACTATAAATCTGCTGGAATAAATCTATTTTCGCACAGGAAGCTGTCTCTCAGGAACCTGTCTGCAGGAACCTGTTTCTCGGGAAGCTGTCTGCAGAAAGCTGTCTCTCGGGAAGCTGTCTCTCGTGAAGCTGAACCTGTCCAGATCTATTTCACGTGCTATTTAGCCCCATTTAACTTAAGGGACCTCAATCATAACCCATATTAATCATACGGATTGGATCCTTAAGCCCAATGGGCCTAAATCTAGCCCGTGGAGATTTTGGGCACAACAGTTAAGGTGCATCTTCCATATCATCACAACTACTGTTACAAGTAAGTTATTATCATCCGCATATAAACATTTAATCAAATCAATTGACTCTAAGAATATCCCCACACACACACATTGCTTCTTCAAATTTACAAACGATATTCGAAACCATATGAGTAAAAGTAATAAACAAGCGCAGGATGTCGAAAGTTACTCGCAATTCAAAAGGCGTTGTACAGAGCCTCCAAATATTACCAGAGCCTCTAAATATTACCAATTAGGGTTGTACATAACAAGTTTATATGAATAAAAATCCATAAATTATTTGGACTTACAGAAATTATTTGCACCACGAGAAGGAACTATGAAGAGGATGATATTGATTAAGATATCAGGGATAGAACAATTGGCCAGGAAAAGTTCATGTTCGAGTTTCAATTTGGGAGACCCAATTTAACACACACGCACACACAAAGAGGGAGAGGGAGAGAGAGCGAGAGAGAGAGAGAGAGAGAGAGAGACGGCTGGTGTTTGAAGCGGGTGGTGTTTCATGTTTGAATTGGGGAAGAATAAAGCGGGCGACTAGCTGAAGAGTGTTTGAATTGGAGTGTAAATATATATATATAAAAATGTCAATTTTGAAGATAATCTCTTAATCATTTGATCAATTAAGAGAATCGATCCCCAAAAATCTTTCGATTTTACCAACCCAGCATAATATACATCAGTATGATCCTTGAACGATGAATAGAACATATTTAAGTATAAGTGAATCTTAGAAGAGAGGCTGAAATCACTTATCTTCAACAGTGTGTAGAAGGAGGCGCCGCAGAGAGAGAGAGGCGAGAGAGATTAGGGTAGATTGGAGTGTGTGAACGAGCACAGTAGACGCGGTGCTGATTAGAAGTTATATCTTTAAAGGTTTTATACGTCGGTTATATTAAGAGCGACTTATATAATAGCATTATATACGTCGTCTTTTCCTCAATCGACGTATATAGTAGCATTATATACGTGGCCTTTTTCTCAACCGATGTATATAGTAGCATTATATACGTCGCATTTTCCTCAACCGACGTATATAGTAGCATTATATACGTCGCATTTTTCTCAACCGACGTATAATATAACTTTATACGTCGGCGTTTTCTTGAACCGACGTAAAAAATGTTTAAAAATGTACATATACGTCGCCTTTAGGCGGAACCGACGTATATAAGTACTTTATACGTCGCCTTTGGCCAGAACCGACGTATATGAGGCGACGTAAAAGATCAGTTTTGTACTAGTGTGAGCTTGTTATTAAGGGGTTGTTTTGTTTGTTTGTTATAAGTTGATTAGTTTGAATGTGTTATGATTTAAATTAAGTATTGTTAATGACTAATGGTTGATTCATGAGTATGGTTGGGGCAGAGATTGATCAAGAATGGGGAGGGACTGTTGCAGGGGGGAATGAGTATATATTATTGAGTTCGATGACCTAATTGCAAGTTGAGCTCTAGTTCAGAGACGAATATGCCATTTCACCCTAAAGTACATAGGTCACTCAACTGGATATGAAAGTTTTTAATGGTTTAGTGACCCGTTTGAAAGCTTTTTGAGTTCGATGACCTGATTGCAAGTTGAGCTCCAGTTGAGGGACGAAAATGCCATTTCACCCGTAAGATATATATAGTAATAATATTGAATTAAAATCATGTAGAGCAGTTTAACAAGTGATACCAAAACATGAGTTAAATTTTCAGTTTAGAAGTACGATCTTGGAGTTACAGGTTGCAGCTTTGTAGTGTTGGCATTCTCTCGCTAGCAATCTCAGAAATAATTATGTTTGTTAAGGCAATTTGTTTTGAAAATTTCCTAGAACCTATGATGTTAAGGCCATTGTCCAGGGGTGAATAAGGTCTCGAGATTTAAGGTTGTTAAATCCAAGTCAAAACAAATTTGAAGAATAAACTCAGATAATAAGGTTATCGCATATGGTGCATCATACAATGATATCCATATTTTATAAATGTTATCATATATATTTTACATTTTGGATCAACAATAAATTATAGAGATTTTTGCATTTTCCATCCTTTATTTTTGGATGTTTTTTCATTTTGATCTCATACTTTAATTCGTTAAACTTTACACTTAAAACTTTAATTATCCTCACATTTTGCACCCTTTTGACTGTCTTCCGTCAAGTCAAACCGTTAACGTTAAATAACGAGGGGAATTACATAGCACTTTGCACCCCTTATTTTTGGGTATTGTTTGCACTAAATCACGCAAGCGTACGTGGTCACAAGTAATATATGAATAAGTCAAGTTCGTTCCTACAGAGATCTGGTAATGGTTTTAATTCAGTAGATGTACCTATGCAACAATGTATGATTATTATTCACTGCTAAGACAATTAACAAATTTGGGTTTTGATTATCTAAATTAACTGAGAAATAAATTAACAACAAATTAAAATCGAATTAATTCTACAAGAGTAAACATGGGATCCTAACTTCGTTAAATACTTCGCTTAGAGTTGATGCCTTTAATCAATGCATGTGATGGTTATGATATCTGATCAGACAACACGAAACAAGTATACGCTACTTCTCAGTATACGAATACCAAACTAAACATACATCCACAAAAGAGATAGAAGATGAATAGACACCAATTATGCTTAGACCCTATATCTCTATAAGATTTGAAAACATAACGGTTGAAGAACAAGTTGTCTATTAAGATCACATAGGGCAGCCTAATATCTCTATTTACGCTACAAATCATGATGTTAAACATCAACCTATCCTATGCTAGCATGGAAAGTTCTAAATCTCAAGATCCACTCTCGTTTCGCAAGAGATTAACAAATTAAATGTTCGCGACGCATCTAAACACATGAATCACAACCATACAAGGATATCAAGAATTCAACACACATAAATCTTTAAAGCAATCAAACTACTAAGCTACATAGATAAATCCGTTAGAATCCCATGACAACGATTAGTTCATAACTGAACCGCTCGTCATCATGGGATCTGATGAAACCATGATAAAAACAAAGTATGAAAAGATACAAATAAACCTAAGTAATTGATATGTAATAGTGATACAAATTACAATGGTAGGATGTGTTTAAATAGGCTCTAGAAGTCTTGCCCAGCAAGGAAACTACCAAATCAGAATTAAAATAGAATACGTTTCCTAAACTGATTATGTTTTTAAGGAAAATTCGTAACTGACTTTTCTTCATTATTTCTGGACCGTTCCAATTGTTTTTTGACATCTGGACCACTTTAGAATGATAGAGAATCTCGTTAGCTTCGCGTGGACAGTAAGATCATCCAAAACGAACTTGTAGAACTCAAGATATGACCCAAACAGTAAATCAAAAATTTTTCCAGCAATTCCGCCAGGCCATGGCCTAGACTCTGCGCCATGGCCCGAAGTAATATCTGCCCAGGCGCACCATGTCCTAGACTCTGCGCCATGTCCCGGCTCTGCAACTACCCAACATGATTCCCTTCATTGTTTCGTCGCTTTTCTTTTGCTTTCTCTTGCTCTTTCTTCGAATAATGTCGTCTTCATTCCTAAAACTCCAAACTTCCCTAAGATTGGTACGAGAAACTTCATTTCTTCACTTCATACTCTTGAAATCCACTCTGCATCACGAAATCACTAACTTTAACCAACGATTCTGATAAGTGGATTTTATATCCACTTGGAACGCTTTGTATCGGCTTAAAGTGATCACTTGACCTCAAGTATGTTGTGTTTTTTATGTGTTTTTAGTGAATTCGTGCAGGAATATGAGTCGGATGTGGGGTGATGTTTTCCATGGTTAGATGGTGGATTTTGAGGTCAAGAATGAAAGTACATGAAATTGCGAGAGAGCCGGAAGAAACGGAATGAAAATCGGAGTTAAAAAGAAGAAAATAGAGCAAAATCAGCAAATGAACAGTAGGTCGGGCGCGCCTAATTTGTACTAATTTCGGGCGCGCGCGGGAATGAACAGGAGCGCGGGTGCGCGCGGTGCTGGAAAAATTAGCCAGAATTTCTGATTTTTGTTTTGGCCATATCTTGAGTTCTACAAGTCCGTTTTGGGCGATCTTACAGTTCACGCGAAGATAACGGAATTCTCTTTCATTCTAAAGTGGTCTTGAGCACCTGACACTGCAAGAAAATTCCAGAACTTTTGGAAACCCATTATGACAAGGAAATTGCATTGTTTTCTAATTCTAATCATTGTGGAATTACCTTAGATGACCAGAAGCTTCTAGAATCAGACTTATACATGGAATTGCAATTCTATTTTCATTCAAGATCGGAAAATTACCGTAATTCTATTCTAATTCAAAGACGGTAATTACTTGGAGGAGAGACAACTTGGGGATATAAATACACACCTTGGGGGACATAAAAATCATCACCCATCCACCAGAGATCAGATCACCTACACAATCACCTACACACCACAATTCGTTCATAGCACGAGATCGAGAAGCCAAGGCGAGGATTGTGACGACAAGAAGATCTAGACATAGTTTTCTTGGATTCCTTTGTTTAGGCGTATCTTTTGGATGCTTGTTTCATTCACGGATTTGTTCTCTAAACCTTGTTACATTATTGATTTATTCATCTTTGTTATCTTGTTCATTACCATGTTTTCATCAAATCCCATGGTGACGAAAGGTTCAATTATGAACTAATCGTTGTCGTGGGATCCTAGCGGATTTATCTATGTAGCTTAGTAGTTTGCATGCCTTAAAGATTTATGTGTGGTGGATTCTTGATATCCTCGTATGTTTGTGTTTCATGTATTTAGATGCGTAGCTAACATCTAATTTGTTAATCTCTTGCTAAGCGAGAGTGGATCTTGAGATTTAGAACTTGCCATGCTAGCATAGGATAGGTTGATGCTTTAACATCATGATTTGTGGCATTAATAGAGATATTATGCTACCCTATGTGATTTAAGTGGATAACTTGTGCTTAAACCTTTATGTTTTCAAATTCTATAGAGATATAGGGTCTAAACATGATAGGTGTCTATTCATCTTCTATCTCTTTTGTGGATGTATGTGTAGTTTGGTACTAGTATACCGAGAGCTAGCTTTTACTCGTTTCGTGTTATTCGATCAGATATCAAAACCATCACATGTATTGATTAAAGGCTGCAACTCTAAGTGAAGTAGATAATGAAGTTAGGATTCCATGTTTATTCTCGTATAAGTAATTCGATTTTATTTCTTATCAATTAGTTAATTATTAGTTTTATAATTTGCAACTTAGTTTAATTTAGATAATCAAACCCAAATTTGTTAATTGTCTTAGCAGTGAGTTAAAACCATACATTATTGCATAGGTACATCGACTGATTTAGAACCAAAACCAAATCTCTGTGGAACAAACTTGATTTCTATCTATATTACTTGTGACCACGTATACTTGCGTGATATTGTGTTAACAAGATTCATAACCCTGCACATCTCAGCGAAACACATCAAAACTACGACATTCTTGAGGCCAAGTTAATCAATTTAAGCCGATATGGAACGCTCCAAGTGGATATAAAATCCACTTATCAGGTATTTTTTCGTTTGGTCTCATACTTTAATTCGTTACACTTTACACTTAAAACTTTAATTATCCTAACACTTTGCACCCTTTTGACAGACTTCTGTTAAATCAAGCAGTGAGCGTTAAGTGGAAGGGGTAGGAGGATCTCTAAAATGGTCAAAAATTGATTTCTACAGGAGGATCTCTAAAATGGTCAAAAATTGATTTCTACCCTTATATATACCCTCACCTATATAGGAATCAGTTTTTGACCGTTGCAGAACTCCTCCTACCCTGCCACTTAACGTTCATTGCTTGATATAATAGAAGTCTGTCAGAAAGGAGCAAAGTGTTAGGATAATTAAAGTTTTAAGTGTAAAGTGTAACGAATTAAAGTATGAGAGCAAAACAAAAAATACCCAAAGATAAGGTGTGTAGAGTGATGTGTAATTTTATGTAAAAAGACTAATTTACCCTCGTTATTTAACGTTAACGGCTTGACTTGACGGAATACAAGGTACAAAGTGTGAGGATAATTAAAGTTTTAAGTGTAAAGTGTAACGAATTAAAGTATGAGACCAATACGAAAAAACACACAAAAATAAGGGATGGAAAGTGCAAAAATCTCTAAATTATATGAGCATGTCTAGTCATCAATGGAAAAGGCTCATTTGTCATCCACTGTAAGAACCCAGATTTTTGATAGAATTAAAACTTTTTATTATGTAATAATATGGGAATGATTAGTGGTTATGACTGCAATGTAACGACTGTCTATTTAATGAAATGGATGGATTTAGATTCAAATATTTATTTGTTATGAAGAATACCTTTGGTTGATAACATAGATAAGAATGATCTATATCCTAAGGATATAAGTATATTACTTCAAGAAAGATTATTCTTGTTCCATCCAAATCAATATCTGTTATTAGTCCAGCGACTCCGTAAAAAGGTTAAGGAACACCCGAGAGTAAACCAGGTTCATTTTCCTAATTGTAGGAATTAAATAAAAATAAGTGATGAATAGTGATTTTGGTGGAATTTGGAATATTATTATAATAATGCTATATCCGGTATTCGGAACGGATTTCTGAGTTCGTATCAGTGATCCAGGAGGAAAATAAGTGTATGTAAAAGATGTCGGATTCAGAAAAAGAGCACTTTTATTTTCTCCGAGATTTCCCTGGACACTGCAAGACTTAAGGATTTATAAAAGGGAATTAGGGAATTTAAATTCGAGAAGTATTAAGAAAGATGAAGAATAGTATTAGAAATATTAAGAAGGTTTTCGGTAAAACCCTAATTAGAAACGAATGAGTTATTCCCTCGAACGATCAACGAATTAAGCAATAAACGGACAAAGAAAAAAGCAGAGGGAGCAAGAGTCTTGTGCAAGCCACTAGAAAATATCTAGTAACCAACATAGTTACAAGAGTAACTAGAATCAAGAGATCAACCAAGTACTTAGCAAATCAAACTACTAGTTACATGACAACCATTAAAAGATCAACACTTGTCTCTCCATTTTCATCATCCATTGCATCACACCTTTATTAAAGTAGCTTTTTGACAAGATATTTTCTTACTCTCATCACAATAATTCAACTTGGATGAGATTAAACCAAGAGAAAGCAAAGAAAACTCCATTCTCCATTTTTTTTACTATATTCGGCCCCTTGTTAATTCAAAGACCAAAAATCCACTTCCAACCATTGTTTGATCTTGAAACTTTTATGGTGAGTCCTATAATTCATAAAAATGATCTCCTCAAAATCCTAGCTTCAATCTCTTCTTTTTCCATTTTAAAAAAAAATGATTTAAGAGGAGGGTGAATAGTGTTTTCATGAACTAATCTTGTTTTTCCTTGATTTCTTTGGTTGATTTAGCAAGCTTGAGCACTTCTAAGGACCATACCAAGCATAGTGAGGCTAGATCATACTCCAAGGAAGGTATAACAACTTGAAACCCTAGGCTTTACTTTGAGATTATGCTTGTTCTTGATGATTTTAGAGTAGTATGTTCATGATAATGTTATAAGCATGATTAGTTAAGTGGTTTAGTTGATTTAAGAAGCATGATGATTTTGATGCTAAGATCAGTAGCTTCTGGACTTGTTGAGATGATGAACATGTGTATAAGTTGGATTTGTGCCCGGTGTGGCTTGGTATTGTTGTTATAATTTTTAGAACGTTCGATTTATAGCCGTCGTAATGTCGAAATTTCGTTAACCTTAAGACCACGAACTTGACAGTAGATGTAACTCACTGATTATCTTCGATTTATGCCATGATAAGCTAGATTATGTTATGAGCTTCGTTTTGATATAAAGATCGCATGAAACGGACTTACGGTTTAGGAGTTATGATTAAATTCGTAAAAGTGGTTCGGAACCGTAATCAAAAGTTCGTAACCGAAATTGGATCCCTTTAATATTGCGAAATCAGTGACGAATCTTAATAATTAAATATTAGAGGTAAAAATGAAGGTGTGGGAAAAGACCACATGTCGAATGGATCGTTTTCCGATTTTATAAAAATGTTCGAATCATGGTTAAGTACGAAAATACCCCTAAGAGGTATACTTGGTTATAACTTCGGTAAACCACTTAGAAAATGATCGATAAATATCGAGGTCTAATATTTCGACTTTAAAACTTATACGATTTAAATACTTACCATATGTAGGTGTAATGTCATGCTTTAGCAACGAACAAGTGTCGGGTAATAAAAGCAATAATAAGAGTGAATTAGAGGGGTATAACGAAACGACTTGAAAACGTGTTTCGATTTAAGTTAAGTTTATACTTAACCTTTTGAAAGGTGTTAAGTGATTAATCCCGAATGCCTTGGCTATTTATAGATCATCAGGCTGACCCGGGACACGCTACCACTACCCCTACTCGTACTCGATTTCCAGGCAAGTTTCAAATCCTTCTTTAAGGCTGTTGTTGCGAATATATATATGTTTCTGTTACAGTACATATGCCATAGCATGCATGCCTACTTTCAAAGTCATATTGATATACTTGTTCCCTGAATTATTGTTGGCTTATAAGCTAGATAGTTATTATATCAGTTATAAGCCGGAAATTACTAAGACCCTTAAGCGAAGGGCATCTGAATCTCATTCTTTGACTATAGACCGGGAGTCGTTATTCCTTGATATATTGATATTATTTTCAGAGGAAAATAACTAAGTAAATATTTTCCATTTATTATCTGGCGAATATTATTGGAATATTCCCTTGAGATTATTTGATAAATATTATTCGGATTATCCATCAAATGTTTATTTATTCGAGGAATATTATATATTTAATATTCATCTAAAGTTGATTAAATATTCGAATATTATTCGAACCTCAGTTGAGTTATTTACTTAAAGAATATTCATTCTTATTTACTCGATAAATATTATTTTGAATATTCATTCGAGTTTATTTATTTAATGAATATTATCTTAATATTCATTCGAGCCTTATTTATTTAAATGAATATTAATTCGAATATTCATTCAATCTCTATTTATTTTATAAATATTAGTTGAACATTGATTCGAACTCCAGTTATTCGATAAATATTACTTTGAATATTCCCTTGAGATAAGGAATATTATCTTCGACCTTTATTTAAAGTCGATTCAATTATTGAACATGATTTCAAATATTCATTCGATAATCATTTCTTCGATAAATATTATTAAGTGAATATTCATTATTTATTCAATGAATATTGTCCCAAATATTAAGTCGATAATTATTTCATCAATAAGTATCATTCTTAGGGTGAATATTCATTATTGACCCAATGAACATTATCTCAAATATCCATTTGATGAGTATTTCATCAATAGATATTATTATTAATTTGAATATTCATTATTCGTTCAATGAATATTATTCTGAATATTTATTCAAAGATCAGTTCGAGTAACACTCTTCCAATCTCCATGACTCAATAAATATTCTTGGAATATTTATTTAATTCTTCTGACTTGTTTCAAAACTGATTTACTTCATTCACATAGTATGATCGACCTTCGAATATTATATAAGTTATTTCCGAGTCGTATTATGATTATTATTATATTATCAAGAAAGGTTCTCAGTAATTCCATTCTTCCTTTGATTCTATTGTAAGGGAACCTTACTTGCGAATGTTATTTATCTTGTGACTGCCCGGTCATAAATTATTTGTTTCACTCGCAACTTGGTTGCTATTATTCATGGAATTGTGTATACCCACTCATTATTCGAGGGGTAGGAATGTTGGAACAAGTTGGTATCCATTAACAAGCAGCAGCTTGGGAAATATTGGTGAATTTTCCTTTCCAATTAGATACGACTACTTTGTGGAGTCTTATCAACGAGTATTATACTTGGGGAAAGGGGGACAAACTTTACGTTTCAAAGTTATGGATGTGAAATGAACTAGGAGATGCGTAAGTGACCCAGTGGCGCCGGTCCAGCAAATGGCCCAATCGTTGGCCGAGGGGGTTCCAGAGGGCGGTAGACAAGTAAATCCGTCGGTGCTTCCTTCTACATGTAGTAAACAAGAGGTGGGGAGCATAACATGCGACTGATCATCGTGTATATGCTATGTCTCCTGGCGCGTCAAACTCCAGTATTAGTTCATCACTCAATGTTGGAAATTTTCTGCAACACCATCATAGTTGGCAGAGTTGAAAAGTATTTCAAACTGGAATTGCAATATCATTCTGCAAGTTCCTACTTTTATGAAAATGATGCTATCTTGCTTATTTTGGCATAGCATATGCTTCCACGAAATATATATCTGTTGAGTTACCTTGTAACTTCATCCTTTATATTAAACTGGCAATATTTTCTCTAATGCATGGCATATGATTTCAAAACATATCTTTGAACTGTCTTATATATTACTGCACAGTTATATATTGTTGGTGGGCTGTTGCTCACCCTTGCTTATTTATTATGTCACAACAACAGCTAGGTCACATGGCCCGCGTCAGGCGCACTCGGCGCAAGCAGGTTACCCGCCCCACAGGGCTACCCGTTGATATCATCGCTGCCATTGCTGAGGTAGCATAGATCAGCAGCCTTTGATTACCAGTTTAATTATATGTATCAATAATGATTAATCAACGGCAAAACTTTTAAACTTATGATGTTATCCTTTTGGCTTGTAATAACTTTTATTCGTAAACCAGTAATGCAAGACTTATTTCAATTTCATCTCTAGGACTATAACTGTGTGTGTGTGAGTGGTTATTATTGTGGGGTCACAGCAGGTGATTTATTTATTGTGGACTCAAGTAAAGTATTAATCATGGAAAATAAGACCGTAACGACCCGATCCCGGACCCCGGATCTGGGGGTGTTACATCCACCCCCCTCACTTTTCCGTTTCCCTTCACCTCATGGATGAACAATTCCTTGATTTTGGATCATGATACGAATGGCAGGAGCCCTTCTATACAACCCTTCTTATCTTTCCACGAAAGACAAATTATGTAAATTCATGCTGTTGTGAGGGAAATTTGGTACAACACTTCTTGGAGGTAGGTACGGGAAGAACGGAGAATCGCGTAGAAACTGGCGTTGGAAACAGGTTCGCACGCTAACTGCCAGGGTTCAACTGCCTTGAACCGAGGGGGAATTGTGGCTGTTTTTGGACTGAATCTGCAAGGTCTCCAGGCGATTATGACTGAATAAGTCCTATTCAATCGAAGAAGATGCCCAGAACGGTGTTAGAGGTGTGTATATTTGTGTCTAACCCCTGCAAATGGCCTACATATCCTTATATTTATAAGGGATCAAGTCCAATGTAGTTCTTGATGATTGAGCCACGATTTGATAAGCTTTATCCTCCACAACTGAACTGATTCCATGAATTATCCCAGCTGATATGATTATCCAGTAGTTATTTCTCCATAAATCCATGATTATCTTCATAAATATATTATTTTCCATCATATATCTCCACGTATATACATAATGCATGTATATATATTGATTATCTGTGTTAACTGATGTTGTTGACCTGTTCCTGAGGTTTAGGACTTATCCATAAGTTAGTTAGGGCGTCCCCTATCCGTTCTCCTATAATTTAGGAAGTTGCAGGGCTGCTGAGCCGCTTTCTAGAAATCGTCAGGGTACGTGCACGTACCCCTGTCTGGAGGCCTATTACCTGGATGAACCCCTATCAAGCCTTCACACAGTAGTACCCCTACCTGAGGTTCAAGCACCTGAACCTCTCCATGGACGAACCCTGACCCAGATGCCACAATCCTCATTTCTCTAAGGCATATTGGGCCACCCCATCCTTATCCAGCCCAACCTATTCTCTAATATCCATACAATTCGGACCCATACTCTTAATGGGCCTTAAATTAATCCCAAGACGGATTTTGGACACAACACATGCAATACATTTATACAATGCAATGACAGCATGTCTAGAACCAGTTGTTGACAATAGCACAATTTTAACTGCATTCAACCATTCACTGTTGGACACATCTATAAATGAATAAAAGAAACGCAAACGACATTGTAGATAAATGATTAACAGAATACTTGCATTAAGACAATGTCTATCATGATCATCATTTCTATGAGTGTGCACGTTTCAGTTCGGCTCGATTTTTACTAAAAATCATTATCAAATCGCATATGTTATGTTTATCAGAATACTTACACTAAAGCAATGTTTGTCATGATCATCATTTCCATGGGTGTGCACTTTTCTGTTCGGCTCGATTTTTACTAAAAATCATTAACAAATTGCATATATTGGTAAGTTTCGAAATGTATCAAGCCGTTAACTTTCGAAAAATAAAAGTAATCTTTTGTCGATTCTGCACATTTTTCTTAAATGTTACTATAACCAAATGAATAGTTGTTAAATTCTATTATTTTAGATTATATATTGATATTTTTAAAAATTCATTTACTATTTATTTTTAATTTCTTAGTTATTTTCCTTATTTTAATTAAAAGTAAATGGTAAATGAACTTTTTAAATTCTAAATATTTGATATGAAATACTATAATTTAACAATTATTTATTTGGTAGCGGAAGCATTCAAGAAAAATGTATAGAATCAAATAAAAAATTACTTTTATTTTTCAAAAGTTAACGGCTTGATACATTTCTTGTATTGAGTGATTTAAAAGATATCGAAAAAATCCAGTAATCCCCTTGATATATTGGCATGTAATAAGTGACATATGTGATACTCCCTCCGTCCCTCTAGGTAGTTTACATTGGGAATGGGCACGGAAACCAAGAAAATGTATAAAAATGAGTAAAGTTAGATGAAAAGTGTGTAAAGTGGTGGGACCTATCAATATTTTATAATAGATTTGAGATAGTGGAGGAAAGTAGTGGGTGTAATAGTGTTTTTTATTATTAAATATGAGATAGTGAAGGAAAGTAGTGGGTGTTAGAGCAAGTCCAATAGATCCCTTATATGGGCTTCTAACTCAAATTATAAGGGATTGTGTCAAAAATAGTGCTCCAACAGGCTATTAACTTTTCCTTAAAAAGTTAAGAGCATCATGTCACCCCTTATCTTTAAGGGCTCCCTTATATTACATTTATCAATAAAATATTAGTTTCCCTCTCTTTCCCAATTGTTTCCCTCCCTTTCAAATACATGTTGGAGTTTAAATTTAGTATTTAATAATTATAAGGAAAATTGTTGGAGTAAATATACAATACAATGTCCTAACTTCTTAGGAGTTGAATATTTTATAATATTTATAAGGGATATGCTAGGAGACTATTGGACTTGCTAATAGTGGGAGAAACTTACTATTTATGGTATGTAAAGAAATGAGAAGGACACCCCAAAATAGTAACAATAAAGAAATGAGAGGGATAGAGGGAGTAATTAACACAAATTTAAACAAATGAACTTAGCATAGCTTACACTTTTTTTTTTTTTTTTTTTTTGACTTAGCATAGCTTACACTTAATTCAGTTCAAACAGGTTAATCAGATTGATCATTCGTATCTTCAGATATGATGTATGCATAAAAGTTTTAATATGTCAATTTTTAGAATTTTGTCAATTTAATATCGAAAACTCGATCAACGATGGTATTTCGCATTATTCCTTTTACACTTTTTTATAATATCATATTATTTTAGCTAATTATATTTAGGTTATGTATAGTAAGTAATGCATTATAATTTAGTAAAAGAAATAAATTAATGGATTTTTTCACAAATACAAAGTCTAGATTTTTTTTTGCAAAAGTACTTTTAAAAAATATTTCAAAATACCTTTTTATTTGTAAAAATATAGTCTGCAACCAAATAACTGTGTACAATTAAATATGTAACTGCATGTTGCGCAATCATATATGCTACTTTTAAAAAATATTACGAAATACCTTTTTATTTACAAAAATATAGTCTGCAACCAAATCACGGTGTACAATCACATACAATTGCATGAAAATTGCTGCACAATCATATATGCAACTAGTTGTATCTGGCTGATTTGATTGCATACTGTATTTTTGCAAAACAATTTTTTTTTTCTTTGAAAAATAAAGTTTTGCAAATATTTCGAGAAGATTGTAAAATCCCAAAAAAAACTTGGAAAAAAATGGTATATTTGATAAATATTCTAAAATAATAATGTATGATATGTAATTAAAATATTATATATAAAATAATAATTTATATGATAATATTACAATTGTATAATGTTATATGAACGGTTCAGTTAAAAGAATAAAATTGTAACCATTTTTCGTTCCATCGATTTGGTTTGGTTATAATTTTTTTGGTTTTTATCGATTTCGATTTTTCAATTTGGTATCGGTTTTTTAGTTTTTTATTCTCACTCATTGATTCCCTAATTAAGCAATTCTCAATAAACTGCCACTTACCTGGGAGTGTAACACTCATAAATCAGGAGGCCACCATTTATTGAAAAGGTGAAATTACAACTTGATAAAGATTTGGAATGCAATACCAAAAAAAATAAAAAATAATAATCTCCCACATTTTTTCTATTTTGGTTAAGTAAACTAACGAACATTCTTATATTAATATAACCAACAAACAAAAGTTAGTACATACATTCACGTTTATCCTAGCACACCCAAATTAGTTGTTCATCATAACCACTGTCAAGTGATATGATTTTTCTACAAGTGAGAACATATAACAAGAAAAAAGGAACAACTTTGGTATGAACTACCTATATGTATGCTCTGAAATAAGTAAAAGGGGAATATAACCTACTGTCACACAACCCTGTCAAATGTATTGGACGTTCGCCGTTACATATGTTAATGCTTTGATTCATCGCCAAAAACTTCGGTGCTGCAGATAGGACATATCTGAGGAAAACATAGTGAATCAGTTGCAAGAAACATTACATAATTCACATATCTTGAAGTAGGTTTATGCTTCAAGAGGAACACGTAATTCACCTTGTTGATGCTTAGCCATTTGGATACGCATTCGCTATGATAGACATGTTTGCAAGGCAGTGTTATTTGATGTTCCCCTCTCTTATATCTCATTTGGCAGATCACACACCTGGATTAGTGAAGGCCAGAAATTAGTGAGCAACACATGAAATTTAAAGGCAACAAATTGAAGTCTACAAGGAAGGGCACTTAGACAATGGTCAACTCAGTTGTACTCACAAGAGCAGAGGAACTAATTATAAGATGCAACTGGAACCAACATTAGGTTGTACTTCCCAGGGTCAAGACATATTTATATTGACTTAAGAGTGGTATCTTATTTTGACCATCTTAAAGGGCATACATTCCTCAAGCTAAAACTATCTTGTTTCATTTCCTCGATAAGAAGCACCAAAGACGAAACAGAAACCACAGCACTTTAGCATCTATAAGGCTGAAAACAAGGGAGCCACCTTGTATGAAGATGCAAATTAAAGGCTTAGATAGTGCCACTCATGTTGTACATATAACCACGTAACATATTATAAACCGAGTGTTCCAAACTCATGTATCACAGTTGGGTTATCTAGAAACATCAATATTAGTAGCATATACCAATACAACAATCCTTTAAATACTACACTTCACATAGGTTGACTATGTTATGTGACCAGTGACCGCAAAAATACCAGGATGCAATAGTTCACAGCTAAAGTACCAAGTCTATTATATACACACACATACCTAAATGATAAAGCACAAATATTTCTATTACTACTTATGGTTAGATGCATTACTGAATTAATCCAACACTCTGGAATTTTCATCAAGTACAATTGAAAAGAAAAAGATACTAAAGATATGATGAAGCCTGTGTGTACAGACTAAAGATAGGTGAGTACAAATATATAATAGGTGCACTTAAGGAGTTGCATATACATAAATATAATTGAATATATTCATGCAGGTACATGTGTAAGTGTGTATAGATATACCTACACGAGGCCCTCCGTCAGATTCAGCGACAAAATGTTTACTTAGCAAAGAAACAACAGAGGGAAACTTAAAAACTAAAGTTCCAGGAGGCTAGATGTTACCTCTCTCCAGAACGTTTCTTAAAGAAGAACCCACTAGACTTGTATTTAGATGTTGGAAGCAGATCAATAAGTTCTTGAGCAAGGCCTCGACTTTGAGTTCCAACTGCCTCACCTAGATCAAGTAATTCCTGCTCATTGCAAAACAAACAATTTCAAAACCATATCTAATTGAAAACCATTGAACTAAACTAAAGGTATCATAAAGACCTTTAAAAATAGTATGTCAAGACTAAGTAATAACAAAAATACAAATATCTGCCGAATGATAAATTATTTAATTCAGTGGTAACAATGAATTTTGTTTTTCCAGAACAGTTCAGCCACTGTTACTCAAATTCATCCAATGTAAGTGCTTCAAATCCACTTCATTTCTGCACTATAATGACCCATGTACAAATTTAGAAATTACACCTCTCCAAAACCTGATAAATTCTCAGGGGTTTAGCTCCTTACGCCAAATATTATCAGCTTAGTAGTACATAAAGAAGAATGCACAATTATTTGCACCTTAGGCACATGGTTGACTAGATATTTCCGGGTTACAAGGAAATTAACAGTTCAATAGCTAAACTTGATCAAGAACAGAGAAGTTAAGTTCATTGATGGCTTGAAGGAGAATATTTTGTTTGCGACTTGAGCACTTAATTAAATAAGAGCAGAAGTTACAGCATGTCATCCTTTGCACAAGGCATATCTCGTTCAAGAAACAATTCAGAATGGTAACATGACTTCCATCTAAGCGACTAATTTGTCACACAAATTTTCCAGTATACTAAAATTATGGATGTGATCTCTAAAATAATATTTCTTCTGTAAACCTAATTTAAAAACACATATTCATGGTGCTTCTTGCATGTGCTTCATCAAATTATAGCCAGCCTATACAATTTTAACCACATGGGCATGCTCTTTCTTCTTAAACTGCTATAAAGCAATTCATGTAAGATTAATTTGTGTTTCCTCCCTTCATCATGCATACTACTAATATCACCAATCAGCAACACAAAATCAACTGTATTGCTATATTAAAAAAGGTAAGGAGTGCCAGGACGCCAAGGCGATATGGAGTACTCCATAAATAAGTTCACACTATCAACAACATATATTAAAAACAACAAAATAATAGCCTTCTTGCATATTACGAATGTCAAATGACATGGGAATATTTAGCAAAAAGAAGAATGACATGGAAATTGTTCGGAATGCAAACCTCATAGGTCATGTTGTCCGGGTCAATATTGTCTTGCCAAACATCCTAGAAAGCACAACACGAAAAAAATGTTCCTTTAGCAACACATAAAAACATGGCTGAATAACATCTTATAACTCAGTTAACATGCAACTCAGGTTCGAAATCTTAGAAGTAAATTGCTTAATAATAATGATATTAAATTAAAAATAAATACCATTTGTAATAAGGAATGAGATCATCTATTTGACATATAGAAGTATTTGAAGGGAAAAAAAAAAAGAAGTAAAATGCAATTATATAAATAAAATATATTAGCTAATGAGGAACAAGGATGTCGCAAACAGGCTAAGTGATTGTCTGAAGGAGTTAATCTATGCATCCAGTCTGAAAATTGTCTCCTATCAACGGGAGATGATCTTAAATTGAATAGTCAAATATTAATATCTTAAAAATCAATTAGATGTTATAACTTGATGAATAGTACTCCCTCCGTCCCATTCATTTCTTTACAATTTCCTTTTTGGGACGTCCCACCATTTCTTTACATTACTAAAAATAGTAACTTTTAACAATAAAATACATTATTACAATAACTACTTTACTCCACTTTTTCAACACTTTACACTATTACACCCACTACTTCACTTATTTTAACAATAAAATCACTATTACACCCACTACTTCATTTATTTTAATAATATTACACCCACTATCCTTGGTCTCCGTGCCCAGCCCCCAGGTAAAGAACCTGGCGGGACAGAGGGAGTAGGTTTCTGCAGAAGATTATAAATTAAGCATAAGCAATTCATCAGTAAAAAGACAAAGATGGATCATAGGAATTGAAAGCACACTACTGTTAATTAAGTTTCATACCTGAGTATTGGCAACATTGTCATGATTTGGAGTGCCTGCAAAAGTATGGACAATAATGTAAGAATGCATAATCAGTGAGCATTGTGTCAGTCTGACAAGTAACTCCATGCTTTGAAACCTAATTTCATAATCAAAAATCATTATGTGACATGGTAGCTATCTATTTTGATCGTACAAGAATGTGTCACCAACGAAGTAAATTCAAATGTTCTGTTGTAAACTCAACTATGAACAAACGAGTAACATGTCTATGTGCATGCAAGAAGTCAAACGTGTCGACTGTCGATAATAAGGACGTAAATAAATTATATAGAAGTAATAATGCAGAATTTAATTAGTACTTAAAAAGCTATCCAAACAGAATTCTTTTTGATATGCAGTGTCACGACATGTTTAGTAATTGGAAAGATAAATACAGAGCAAATATGGGACTGACATTCTTCAGGGATGGCTTCCATAGTAGCAACTGAATTTTCTTCAGGCTGTTGTTGTATCTCTGTTGCAGTAGGTTGTTCATTGTACGAGATCGAAGGGTATTCCCAAGCCCTCCTGCTTAAATCGCTTCTGGGTAGATATTCATTTACCCCATAGTGACCGTAATATGGAGGAGTTACTGAAGCAGATAATCCGAATTTGTAGGCATTCATATTCATTGCCCAGTATGCACTTTCCTGAAAAAGACACCAAAAAGAAGACACTGCTGCTTATCATCACCAGCATAAATTTCCCCCGTACAACATTCTATATTTTTCACATCTAATGAAGTACGCGAACAATATGCACATGAGTTCATCATCAAATTAACAATACGTGCACCAGATATAAAGACAAAATAGTTTTTGTATGTCAGTCCAATTTACAATATCTCATGCACAGGAGTTTATCATCAAATATGCATATATGGACAGATAGTTCTTTCTATTAACTTCAAACAATCTTCTGTAGGGGAACAGTATGCCGTAACTTCATTTAGCTACATTCCTGTCAACATGGAATAAGGTTATCATGATGCATTATTCAACTTGTTCCGCTCATGAGAAGGATCAAGAAAAGAAAGAGCCAAAATTTATAAGTACCCAATGTACTGGGGTGCTTTCGAAACAGTTTAACCTGAAAGTCCAAAATCCAAATTAAGCACGACCAAAATACCTGATACTGCATCGGTACTGCATGAGCATAATGTTCATGTGGATGTGTAAGACCTTCAAAAAAATCCATAAAGCTCTCAGTCACTGTGTAAGGGCATCCAGTATTTATGTAATGCACCTCCATTTGCCGGTTCCCATCCATTTCACAACAAAGATATTTGTTCCTAAACTGCAAGGGAGCATACAGTATCCATCACTATCAAAAGAAACACCGAAGAACATATGATTATGTACCAGTCCATTTCACGTAAGAAACCAAGACAGGCTATCATGCAAGGCTCTGAAGATCAAACTAAAAAAAAATCAAATCAAAAGTAGAACTTTCTTGCCAAATTATTGACAAGTCAAATTTGATTTACAAACAAGTTACAGTTTAAAAAACTTTGAAATAACAACATAACTCTTCTTGTTGCCCCAATAGAGATTCTTACACAGACGATACAACTGTACGAATACAGTACTTACATAAACCAAAAAGATGAACTAGAATTAGCCATGGAGTATAAAAATCTTACTTTATCAAATATTTTTTTTCTTCTGTTTTGTGAGGAGGGTTGCAGAGTAAATCACTTTGTGTACCCCACCAATTCGAAACAACAGTAATACCATAAAAGAAAAAAAAACAGTAAATTATTTTACAAAAAAAAAATAAAAATTAAACAATACCAAATTCTCATCTACCCTTTTAGCAATCAACCAAACATTGCAAGCTTCTACACACTCACCCTCGATTTTTTGCCAACCAAACAGATAAAATACATTAAACAATAACCTTGATAATTATACCAAAATAGCAACCACATTCAACCTAATATAACATCATCTATTATAAAAACACATGAAATTATATGCAAAAAAAAAAACCCTGATTATGAATCCAATACACTTATAATCTATGGAAAACAGAAAGGTAAAGAAATCATACCAGTCAAAACAAGAATTAAATCTGAATCAGCAATCTCTGAGACCCAAACACATGACAATTTCCATCAATAATCTCCCAAATCTACATGCAATCAGACAATAAAACAGTGAAAGAATCAGAAATCAAGAAGTGTAACAAATATCAACTTGTATATAAAAATGTAAAGAGATAGAGAAAGGGGATAGAGACCAACATTGATTGTTGAGGTAGAAATGGAGAATAAAAATGAAAGTGAAGTATAAGAGAGAGATGAGAGAGGATAAGAGAGATTGTTTTGGCTTTTACTTTCTCTCTTTATATGTATTATTACATTTATTAATGTAGCTGCCTAGCTGGTGTTTATGAAAATGTATCTCAATCTGAAACTGAGTCTCTTTCTAAAAACAAGAACTAACCTACAACTACAACTAAAACTAAACAAGTGTGTGTTTTGTTTTTGGTGTTGGCAGAGAGGGAGAGAGAGTGTGTGTGACTGTGTGTGTTGTTTATCTTATTCCAACTTCAAACACACGCCACCCCCTTTTTCTACGCCACACCTGATTTGTGTGTAGGCGCGCGTGACTCTATGCACATAGCTTTTTCATTACTACTTGCCTTTTTTTTTTTTTTTTCCGGTTTATTTCAATACATTTTGGACCACCATGCTTAATCTACTAACTTGGAATGAAAATGGTGTGACTAAGTAATTTGATTTCAAATTGAAATCACAAAAAAATGTTTTAGAATATATTTTAGAATGAAAATGCTTAATCTCTTCCTTCTTGATGTAGATGGTCGAGGTTCGAATTTTATCAAAAATAAGATGAATATATAAGTGTGTTTAATTATCAACAAAAAAATGGGTGATGACCTAAAATAATCACCTGGGAAATTGGATGGTCCTTTTTATTGACGGGACACGGTACATCGTGTATCGTGATAGGGGTGTGTTGCGGAGATGCGTGTTCCGTAACAGGGCATGATACGGAGCTCCGTGTTCCGTAACAGGGCATGATACGGTGGACGATATTCCGTGACAGTGCTGCGCACCCATCTACCACGGTGCACAGTCCACCGTATCATGCTAACACGGAGGACGTAGCTCCGTATCATGCATAATACGGAGGACGGTGTTCCGCAACACCCTAACACGGAGGACGATTCTCCGTATCCCATCGGTATTTCGGGCCATTTTTTTCAAAATCAGTATTTTGGGCAAAAACTTATGAAAAATAGGCATTTTGGTCATTTTCTCCAAAAAAATTATCATATTCGAAATTATATAGAGAAAAATGTTCTTATAGTTAACTGTAGATAATTATCTAAAGTTAACACTATTTTAAGTATAAAAGGTGAATGCCATTTTTGTATTAATGAAATCTACTCCATGCATTTACAAAAATAACCTACAAATTATATTATAATATGTCTTAATTTTAATTTTAGGTAATTAGTTACAACTAGCCCATAACCTGTGCGAAGCACGGATTGTGATAAATTATCTTAAATTCCTAATTTTGAACTTTTTAAAATGAATAAAATCTTGAATCACCAAGTTGTATATAATTATATATTCTCGACTTTTATTTCGATTGTTAGTTAATAGACTCCTAGTATATAATTTCAATAATAAATTAAATTAATGTTTAATTTTAACTTTTTTAAATGAATAAAATCTTGAATCAACAGGTTGTATGTAATAATATATTCTCGACTTTTATTTCGATTGTTAGTTAATAGACTCCTAGTATATAATTTCAATAATAAATTACATTAATATTTAATTTTATTATTTTAATTAATTAAATTAATATAACTTATCTATGGTAATATAAGAATAGTTATATTATTAATTGTATTTATTATTAATCTATTATAGATATATTTTAAATATTAATTAATGAAGCACTAAATCCTATATTCTCGACTTTTATTTCAATTTTTAGTTTAAATTAAATTAATATTTAATATTATGATTTTAATTAATTAAATTAATTAATATTTGGTGGCATACCGCGGTATACATTAATTAATTGGCATACCGTATTTTAGTTCAGAGAAGACTTGTTTCATTAGTAGTTCTTATTCTTATTGGACTTCTATACACTTAAAAAATAGTTTTTAAAGTAAGATCAAATAGTAAAATAAATTATTATTAATTAATTAAATAATTAATTAATTAGTTAATTAAGAGATTTTTTGACAAATATATATAAAAAGTAAACTTTTTGCAATTTTACTTTTTTTAACAAAAGTAATTTGCAAATATACGTTCTAATTTACAGTTTTACGTTTTTTAAAAATAAATTGCAAATATACAGTAGTTAATTAGTTGCAGAGTTTGTTAATTCAGTTTCTTCTTCACTTGTCTGTCAACCAAACTTCTAATGTCTCCGCCTCAATCATCATCTTTCTCTGCCTCAAATCATCATCTTATGAAGTAGATTCTACAGATATCAAGTCGATTTGTGCTAAATCAGTGAAAAGGTATGTCTAAACAGTAATTTGTCGAAATCGAACTAATTGTAACTGTTAGATCTAGTTTTCAGCATTTCGATTCTGAATTTTTTGAACTTTTGTTGTTTTTGAATAGTTTTTGTTGTTTTTCGTTTAATTTTAGTTGATAAAATATCATCACTCTTCAGAAACATGATTAATATTGTTCTTAATGTATGTATTTTCATGCTTTTAAAACCATGACTCTAATTAATATCAAATCGATATGGAAGATTGATGTTATTCGTTTATTATTGATTTAAGTAGCAAAGTGAGTTTTTTATTTAGATAAGACTAGACAAGGTTTATCTAGGTTGTTTGTAGTTGCTTTGAATTGCAAATTGAGTTTGTCAGGATCAAGCATGTTGTGAGACTAAGATCGACTAGTTTTGCCAAAAATTTTCAAGGCATTGAGCTAGTGTAGTTCGGATATTGTAGACAAGGTTTCTCTGCGTTGATTGTAGTTGCTTCCAGTTGCGAATTGAGTTTGTCAGGATCATGCATATTGTGAGACTAAGATTGACTAGTTTTAACAAAAATTTTCAAGGCATTGAGCTAGAGTAGTTCGGATATTGTAGACAAGGTTTCTCTGGGTTGTTTGTAGTTGATTTGAGTAGCAAATTCAGTTTCACTACAAGAAAAGGGTCAATACACATCAGTTTCTGGCCGATGTCTATGTTATTTTGGATGTGATGTCTAGGTGGGAGATGTCTATTCTAGACATCAGTCAGAAACCGATGTCTATGCTAACATAAACATCAGTTTTTTATTCAATACACATCAGTTGTTCTACAAAATAGGTTAGATATAATTAATTTTATAAACAACTTGCATGCCTTATATTCTAGAAAACATATAATAAACTAAGTTATTTTCCACATACACATCACTTTCTTTCTTTGGAAAAGATGTCTATTTCGATATTAGACATCATAATTTTATCAGATAAAGTGATGTCTATAGTTATCTTAGACATCATCCTAGACTGATGTCTAATGTTCTGATAAACATCAGTTTCTTTTTAAAAAAATCAATGTGTATAGTGACCTTAGACATCATCCTAGACTGATGTCTAATGTAGGTATAAACATCAGTTCTTTCTGAAAAAACTCATTTATATGTGTCTATTAGACATCAGATTTTATAAATAAAAAGTGATGTCTGTTTGTTGTTTAGAATCAGTTTCCTACACTGTTTTATATACCAAAATAGCCAAAACTTAAATTATGCACAAAATAATAACCAAAATTACTAAATTTGTCATTGAAAGAATAAATCCAGAATACTTGCATCATTAGAAAATCAAAATGGCTTACAATATTTGACTCTATATATACCAAATCCCCAAAACCAAATTGTCACTACATAAATTCGGAAAAGAAAACAGCAAACACCAAACAACTAGCTATGTTATCGGTTTTCAAAACCAGAATGTTGTGTAGATCCACGAACTGTAAGACCCTGAGGTTCA
The DNA here is from genome assembly GCA_037693485.1 of Kitagawia praeruptora. Classification (NCBI taxonomy): domain Eukaryota; kingdom Viridiplantae; phylum Streptophyta; class Magnoliopsida; order Apiales; family Apiaceae; genus Kitagawia; species Kitagawia praeruptora. Next base: position 133,637,426 of record CM075351.1, on the reverse strand, counting down.
AGACGAATCACTGTAATTATCTGCAAAGATGAAAGTAATGGTCAGATGATACAAATTAACTAAAGCTCAAGTTCATAGTACTTGAGCTGAGTGCTCAGACATAAAGTTCATAGACTTGATTATAAGAGGGTGAAAGGGTACATTGATTAAACAGCTATCAGGAAACAAACATAGACAAGTTCAGAATCCTACAAACTGAAAAATACATTATGGTAGACATATACAATCATGTATAGAACTGAAAAATGTTATATGTGTCTATGCTTGATCTTACGGACCTGTGTGTTGCTTCCAAGTTGCCCATTGTTCTCTTCAACTCATCAATTTCATTCCTCCAAACTTGCACCCACAATCAGATCACTTGGTTAATGTCCTAGCACTTTTCCTTCTTTAAGATTAAAAAATTGATCATTGTATTATAATGATTTATAACATGTAATTAAATTGAAATTAAGTACTAATTAGATTAAAGCACAAATCTAAGTATACCTCCATGGTTGTTTTTCCTTGCATTTGGGTGAGAAATTCGAATATAATGCAAGTACGAGTCAGAAATAACAGACAAGGATATGTGGTATCATTAAGGATGCCAAGAAATTGGAAAGTGTGGCATCATCATCGTGTCTGCTTTCTTCCAACTGTTGCCTCTGGTTCATTTTCTATCTCAGTTGAGCTAATCCAAACTTTGGAATATTGTTCTGCTCCAAATAAGAAAAGAACTTTCACACATGAGAGGCAGATGGCGAGTACAATATTATTCAAATACTATACTGACGGAAGATAAGCAAGGAAATTCCATTTTAAACTTTCAGTTTCAAAACCTACTCTGGGATCCTTAAGTAAAAAAAAAGTTCATGACATTTAGAATAATTTTTTGCTCTAACATTTTGGCTTCTCTTTAGCAAAACACCTGCATGCAACTACTTTCCCTCTTCGAAACTAAATTCAGGAAATTTTTTGAAGCAATTATTGATATGTTACAAAAAAGACATAACAAATTAGTAAAACAAATCATATGGCTCATCAAAATTGCAGCTATTTTCAGCTATTACAAGCAATACATTCCTTTCGGTTCACCACCAAAACCGTCCCCTCAGTTTGCCATCATTAAACATTTCTTTTTTACTTTACTACTAGAATTACATACAGAACTAGCTTTTAGATTTAAATCTTCTCGTTTACAGGAACAGAAGATAATCATTCCCAACAAGAAACTATTTCAAGCAGTGATATTTTAAACTGATTTAAATATACATTTCTCATTTCCACGTGTCTATATGGAGGAGTCATATTATTACTTTCATTGAGAATATCTGATTAATATCTATAACTTGCCAAAACGTTTCTATGTAGATTACTATGAGTCAAAGTGAAGTAGTCACCTCTTGGTTAGAGGGTGGGAGGAGCTTAACTACTCTGCAAAGGGGCTTAATTGGAGGGAGTTTTGAGACATCATTGCAGCAAAAGAAGACCTTATTGCATCCTCTGTACCTTTCTAAGAGCCATCTAATATATAATAGGGCATCTGTTGACAATTTGTCTGCTTTGTAGAGAATTATAGCTGCCAAAAGGACATACACACACAGATAAAATTATGAAATTTTTAAATAACGCTGCAGAATATGTATCCAGTGGGGAAAATTACCCTTGCAGTTTGCAATAGTGCATGGATAGTCTGCACCACAGGTTTCATGGGATGGTGGACCTACTTTACTAACTGCATGAAGTAGAGGCCGAAGACGTAGAAATTGAACTCACTAATTTCCTGTGCATGTAAAAAGAGCACACTTCTTCATCTTTTGTCCAATCACTTTCTATCAATTTACTAGGTGCCTCAGATTTATCGACTTCAGACCAAGCATCTTTACAAGACGGGGTTTCACTAAAATTGAAACTTGGCCTAGGATCACCAAAACTAGGTATTTTGGTAGTTAAAAACCTTTTAAAAATAACTTTCCCGTTGTGGATCGACTGCACAACTCCAGTAGTTAGAGGTAGTTTCCTCGCGCAGTACTTAGCAAGAAAAGTCCGACTCCTGCAATTTTGATTGTCAAGACAAAGTATGGATAAAATCTATGAACAAAAAATTTCAAGCCCATCTAGGGGAAAATAAAAAAAATTAAGTAAATAACTTGTAGGACAAACACCCTTCTAGCTCTTCTTACCCCATAGTGTGAGGCTTACTGATCCCCACGATTAAAGTCATGGCAGCTCGGTTTTTAGCTTCCCTGACCAGAACTTTTCTTATTGAACTTCCTTTCAAGACCAGTCCTGTAAGATTAATCTAAAAACAAACACACAAAATACGATAATGAATATAAGAAGCATGCAAGTTGCAACAAAGTATAATACACAACTTTATTCTAAACAACAACCTTGTCTTCATTACACAGCCCTTCATAATCATTTAGATAGTCATCCAGATAGTTTTTCTTCTCTGTATCTGAAATCATAATCCTTAATAAGAAACTAAAATTCAGCTTACATGTATACCTAACAAAAGAAAGTGGAGTTATCGAAATAATTATTAGAAACAGAATAGCGACAAGTGATTACTTCTTGCGACCTCCTCTACCACTTTCACTCCTTCCAGGTTTTGCAGTGCCATCGTTGTTTGAGGGAAGCGATCCAGTTGCAGCACTGCTATCTCTTTCTGCCCAATTCAGATAAAAGTCAGAAATAATTCAAGTGAAATATTAGATGGTTCTATGGATCAAAATTATAAATAACTCTTGCCAAGTACCACCCAGACCAACTATATTCAATGTAAAACGAAGAGTTTCGGGCTGAAAATATACGTACCACGCTGAAGATCTTCATTGAACTTTTTCATCTTTGCTGATCAAGCTGTTGAATATGAGAATCTACCTGTTCATAATAACATAAAAAACAAATTAGAGGGATTAAGATGCCATATAATTTCAATTCTGATCCGAAAGAGATCCAAGTTGCTCAAACATTAACATAAGCTGAACTACTGTACATATAAAGTAGAGCATTTCAACTGACAAAAATTCCAAAATGACCCACATTCTCCTCACAGCTTATATGAAATATTTAAATCTGTAGGAGAACAAAAACAAACACATACTATCTATGAATCGAGCAACTCCAAATTAAAACACAATGGCAAATAACATTTGACAAGATGCTGAACATACAATTTAATGAACTATATGAAGATGTACTAAATGATATTTGCCATCTAGGCATCTATGTCCTTGCTGGTAGTGAAGGATGCCTAACAAAATATAAGGAATGTACACGTACATGAAATCAGTAGAGGTTCACAAATGATTTGGTACAGAGTAACTACCGTGTCTGAAGATCCTACCAAGAAAAACCGAAAAGTAGTAGTAAAAGTAATAGTAGTGGTAAGGCTATATAAAATAATGATTTACCCATGTAATCACTTTTAAATTTCTTTATGAAAAAGTTCAAAGCTATTTACAATTATTAAATTCCAAACGTAACTTAAAGCAACAGAACATCTTACATGACACAGGTAGTGGATTAGTAGAATTTATTAATTAGGTAGTCAACTAACATATCATGACTTTAACATAGGAACTTAGTTTAGGTGCAAAATTTATGAAAACATAACAAGTAAAAACTACCAACAACATTCTTACTCAAAGCACAATACACATTTTTCCGCAAGTAAGAATGAAAAATTGAATTGGTATGTTCACCAAATATTTACCTGAACACAAGACTTCCATGCCGTGAACAACTCTCCAGTTAGAATCATAGGTGGAATAAGGAAGGGCAACCCAACTACTGTTGAACAGAATAACATCTCCGTCTTCAAAATTTGTAACAGAATAATAGTCAGAATAAGAATATGCATAAGTCATAACAAATGACAATGTGTCACATACACAAATACAATGATTATTACCTGTGTAGTCTCTGGATTCATTTTAAAAATTGCTTCCTGCAAATTCCCCAGGAATGCATCCATGACTAGAGCACCAGATACCATCACAACAACAATGACACTAGAAAGCAGAGAGATATTCATGGGGCGGGTATCTGAGGAAAGCACTGACGAGAGAAAATGTAGACCATTCCAGTCCATTTGCTAACGTTGTTGGCAGCCTCATAGTTGTCCTGCTGCAGGACCCTTGTCAAAAATAGCACTAGGTTGACTCCAACACCAAAGAATGCCAGATTAGCCAATCCTTCATTTACTGTCAATCCAAATATAATGTCATTCATGTTAAGCAGTACAACAATCAATCTTGATGGCCTTTTTACTTCATAAGTTGAAATACTAATTCTAGGCATTGAACTTTCAAAGTAGTTTCATAATTAATTCTCATTTGAAAACCATGTACAAAATTAGTTGATAATTAGATTAATTTGATATACAAACAAAATAAATCAATTAACGAAACAAAGATACAAACCAACAGTAGATATAAACCAAATTAGTTGACAAACACATATACAAACTAATTTAAAATTAACCTAATCAAAGCGAATAATACTGATACAAACCAGTTCACAAATATATGTACAAACCCATTTAAAATTAACCTAATTAAATCAAATAATATAGACACAAACCCAAACAAAGTATATACAAACAAACCCAATTATAATTAACCTAATTAAAGCTTAAAATTGAATAAATGGAGCAATTACATGAATTAGGTAGATACTACTTACTAACTGAAGAGCAAATCGAGCAAAGAGAATAGAAAATCAAACAAGTCACGGACCAAATTAAGCTGTTCTTGGCGAGTTAGGGCTTCGAGCTTTTCTTCGTGAACTAAGTATTGAGGAACAAATCGAGCTAGGGTTCTTCATCAGTTGTTCTTGATGTGTTCTTGTTCGATTAGGGTTCTGATTGTAAGAGTGTGTGGGTTTATTTTTGTGAAATGTGTTTGTCGAACAAATCAATTTTATGGTAAGAGTTTTTGTGTTTTCGATTTAGGGTTCTTAGCGAGAGTTTTGGGTTTTAGATCTGTGTTTTGAGTTTTTGAGGTGAGTTGTTTTTGTTTATCTGAAAGTCTGAAACGGGGGAAAAATAAAAGGGGGGGAGAATATTTGGTAAAAGGGGGGGAAATTTTGAGTTATTGGCTAAAATTTTCGCTAACGGGGAAACAAAAACTAAGGGCGCGAGTCTTTATTTTTTAAAGGCTGACTTTAGATATCAGTTTTAAAAATAGTGATGTCTACGAAACGCAAAGACATCAGTTTAATGCGGGATGATGTTATTATAACTTTTAACATCAGTGACATTTACGACCGATGTCTAAAGTGTGATGTCTATTGACTGTTTTCTTGTAGTGTTTGTCAGGATCAAGCATATTGTGAGACTAACTTCGACTGCTTTTACCAAATTTTTACAAAGTGTTGAGCTATTGTAGTTCGGCTATTGTAGACAAGGTTTTTGTGGTTTGTTTGGAGTTGATATCAAGGTTGCTCTGTTTATTTACAGTTGATGCCAGGACCAAATGGTGTTGCACAACACCATCTAAATTGTCTTACTAATTTCTACTAGTTTAATGTCATTTTGTTAAACCACTGGCTTGTCTATAGCTGTTGCTAGTTGCTAATGACTTTTAAAATAGTCCAGGTTCTTGAACAAACATTACCATTGTTGTATTACATTGCATGGATATTTGAAACAATGGATGAAAGAACCGGGGAGGAATTGACTTTCTCTCAGTGCTCTACTGGAATATACAGTTGGGATATTTCAAACCCTCTATATTTCACAGTTGTAAGACATATACAAAGACCATTCAACATGAATCTGGATATTATTGAAATCCAAATTCGTTTCAACAAGAAACTGCGAAGATCTCTAAGAATCAACAAATGTTGGATAAACTTCACATTCTGGACAACTTTGACACCATCGACGGAGGGTTTTAGATCAAGATTTAGGTTCCATGTAATGGATTATTGTTGTGGAATAAAAACTAGGTTATGAATGGTATTTAATGCTAGGGTTAGGGAGCTTCGTGCTTTAATGGTTGTTTCCGTGTTCGAGACTGATCGGTCCTCACAGAGTGCCTACGTATCTCGTATTGAGAATCAAGCCAAGACGTAGTTCTAGATGTGAAGGAGCAGGTCCTTATATAGGATGAGAAGCCCTAGAATCGTAATAGGGTTAGATGACTTGGTGGGCAAGTCACCGACTAGAAGAAGGTTCTAGTCTCCTTCCATGTATGAATCAGTTTCCATGTTGGAGTATATGCCTTGGGGGCTAAGTCAGGCAAGAGTAATATCCTTGTTTGACTCTTATTGCTGAGCTGATAATTACCACTAATATTAATTATGAAATTAATATTATATATTGGGTTTGGGCCCATCTAGTGGGCCCCACGTTTTGACCATATTGGGTTCATTTAATGCCACATTAAATGTGTCTTTAGGGCTTACTTTTAGCCCATATCATTTGCCCCCCAACTTCTAGGAAAACTGATCAGGTTTTCCTTGAAGTTATAACGGCCTTTCTGAGACTTGGGTCAGGGTTTATTGCTCTTACGCAAGTACTTTCAACAATATCATCTTAATGTAAAGCGTGGAGCGACCGACGCATTTACGACGATGTTGAACGACACTAAACAGTGTTAAACGGCACTACACAGTGCTAATCAGCCTTAAACAACGTGTAAACAGTGTTAAACGATGTTAAACGGCATAAAACGACACTAACAGCACTAATCGGTGCTTATCTGTGCTAATCAGCACTAATTTGTGCTTAAACGGCACTAATCTGTGCTAATCGGCACTAATCTGTGCTTAAACGGCACTAATCTGTGCTAATCGGCAATAATCTATGCTTAAACGGCACTAATCTGTGCTAATCGGCACTAATCTGTGCTTAAACGGCACTAATCTGTGCTAATTGGCACTAATCTGTGCATAAACGGCACTAATCTGTGCTAGTTGGCACTAATCTGTGCTAATTAGAAATCTTCATGTTCCTGATGAACCCGGGTTGATTGAAAATATTCGTACCCCTAATCACTCCGGGCTGGACAAAAAATACTTGTACCCCTGATCACTCCGGGTTGGACAGAAAATGCTCGTACCCCTGAAGAACCCCGGTCGGCCGAAGCCTCCCGGGTGCGCCGGTCGGCTAGCCACCGGTCGGCTAGCCACCGGTCGGCCAGCCACCGGTCGCCTGGCTCCCGGTCGGCTGAAGCCTTCCGGTTTGCCCCGGTCGGCCAGCTTCCGGTCGGCTGGAAATTTTTTATTTTTTATTTTTTTCAATACCTCAATTTCCTTCTTCAACATGATGTTTCCATAAACACGTATGTTCGTGGTCTTGACGAACATGACAAAAATAGTCGTGGTCTTGACGAACATGACAAAAATAGTCGTGGTCTTGACGAACATGACTAAAATAGTCGGGGTCTTGACGAAAACTCCCGTGGTGTTGACGAACTCCGGTCGGCCGAAGCCTCCCGGGTAGGCCGGTCAGCCAGCCACCGGTCGGCTAGCCACCGGTCGGCTGGAACCCTCCGGTTTGCCCCGGTCGGCCGGCTTCCGGTCGGACCATGTCAATTTTTTTTTTTTTTGCATTCTTGGCTTCAATACTCCGACCTTTTTCTTGAACGTGATGCTTTCACGAACACGTATATTCGTGTTCTTGATGAAAATGTATACTCTTATCTTTCATGAACATGTATGTTCGTGGTCTTGATGACCATGAGTTTATCGTGGTCTTGCTGACCATGAGTCTTCGTGGTCTTGATGACCATGAGTTTTCCGTAGTCTTGCTGACCTTGAGTCTTCGTGGTCTAGATGACCATGAGTTGGGGGAGTCAACAATATGGTCATTCATAACTTTTGCTTAAGACTTCCCTTGATCTCAATTAGCACTGCTAATCCCATACTTTATGTTAACTTCTTGATGAGACTTCTAAAACTTCCTTTGTCAGATACCAACTGACATTCTTAGTTCCTTATTCTGAGTTTTTGACGAGTCCCTTCATTTATTAACAGATAGTTTTCGTCTCTTTTTTGCATTTATCCGATACATGACCTGTAAACACGATCCGGCCTATATCTCAACCTGGAGTAACAGGTCACACCTTTTCTATAAAAGAAGGGGAGCATCCTTCATTCTTCCTCACTTCTTCACTTCTCAAATTTCTCTCAAGCTCTAAAATTCTCTAGTTCTTTAGCTTTTCAAGCTCATCTTCAAGTCCAAGCTCGATATGGCTGATAGACGCCCGGTCCCCCCAATCTCCATGGAGGAAGCTATGAGGAAGAGGAGCATGGCCAGAACGGTTAAGGTATGCTAAAATTTAAGCCTCCTCGTTATGTTGAACATCGATTTGTTTCTTTATTAAACTTGTTGAGCACCATGGGGGAAGCTTTTCCCAACAGTTCAAATTTGGCTGCCTTCCATTGTCATTCTAAGTTGAAAAAGAAGGACATTGTGAAGATTAGGAGTACGTACAGTTTTCCCGATGTGATCAATGTTTGCCTACCAAATCCGGGAGACCGGACTTGCAACTTGCACCCAGAAAGATTATGTGTTTTTAAAGGTGCTTTAGAGGCGGGATTGAGGTTCCCGGTTCATCCTTTTATTATCAGGTTCCTGGCGGAGCTCCAGATCCACCCATGTCAACTGTATCCTAACTCCTGGAGGTTCTTGATTATCTTCATGCTAAGATGTAAAGAGTTGAACATCACTTGGGACACAACTTTATTCAGAAGCATCTTCATGACCAAGAATTCTCCTGATTCCTCACCAGGATATGTTAGCTTTCAACTCCGAAACAGGCTCCCTCATATTGTAAACTCCTTCTCTTTTCCCGATTCCCATCATACTTGGGATAGGGAATTTGCCGTTTTGGAGTGGAAAGGTGGCGATTGGGGCCACTTATTTGTTAAGAGATTCGGGGTCGCAGAGGATAGTTCACATTTCGTGCTCGACCTTACTGACCAACAATTGCACGACAGGGATAAACTGCTTGCCGATGAAGGGTGTTCTCATTATAAAACGATTCTTACTGAGAAGAAACTCATTGAAGCTGGCTTGAGCTTTCTTTCTGAACTATGTTTGTTCTTATTCCGATGTTTTTTCTCTCATATTTCAGCTGCTGAGGAGCTAGACAATCTCCCTGAGAATCAACCAACTGTTACAAGGCGTATGATAAAGCATGCAGAAGCTCAATTGAATCCCCCTGAAAGACAAGTTCCTCAATTCCTAGTGGGATGCAGCCAAGGGGGAAAAAGGTCTCGCAATGTCGGTGAAGGCGTTAGGATCCCCTTTACTCCAGATTGGGGCATCTATGAGCAAGATTCTGTCATGGGGAGCTCTGCTCTATGCTTAGATTGGTCGAGGCTTTCTATCACCCCTCTTGATCTCCTAACTGTCACCGCGGGGGATAAAATCGATGAATCCGAACGCCTCGGAGCTCAGGCCTTATATCAGGTATCAAATTGTTCACTTAATGTTCTTATTTGCTTTGTTAGCTATAAACATCTTTCTAATTCCCTTGTTGCCGGCCAATGCCTATCTTCAATCCGCGACTCGTCAAGGTCGTGCTCATAGGGATGACAATGCCATACTGAAGAACGAGAAGGCACAGCTCCAAGAGCAGATACAAGATTTGGACTCTAGAGCTGTCTGAGCTGAGGCCAACTGCCATTCTCTTCAAAAGAATCTCCGTTCTATGGCAAAGAAGATGTCTGCCAAAGCTGACAAGGTGATTGATGCCTACCATAAGTCAGAAGGGTTTTTCGAGCTCATGGATAAGCATGATGATGAAATGCGGCCATTCAACATGTCCGTCGGTTGGAACAAGGCCATTGGTGCCGTTAGCCACAAGCATCCTACAATGGTCAACCCAACAGATTTTCCCTGCCCTAACTGGGCTGTTGGTGTTAAAAATCAAGCGGAACGCGCATCAGGTTCCAAGGGTAGTCGCCGCCCTTCCAGTTCTGGCCTGAGGAAAGCGGCCAATGTCACTAGCTCTGGTTCATCTTCTTCCCGTTCTGCCGGAAAAAAGGCCATGTCTAAGAGGGAGGCAGCCGTGAGGCAATCTTTCCCGGGAAAGCAAATTCGTGCCAGAGTCGTATCTTCGACTGAGACATCAGAAGAAGAAGGGGACGTGGTACAGAAGGGAGTGGCGCAACCTATGGAGACGGAGGCCGAAGAAGATAATGATGAAGGTGATGGGAGCTCCGAAGAGAAGGAGGGAGGAGAGCAAGAACAAGAAGTGGTAGGGGAATCCTCCGAGGAGTAAGTGGCCTTGCATGGCCTTGTTAGCCGCTTGTGGCTTTATCTTTCCAGTTTTTAATCAAGGTCCTCCGGGACTTAACTTTTATGGTTTGTAACTTAACTCTAAATTCGGCCCCTTGGGGTTATTTATGCAATTGTTTTATTTCCATTTGTGTGTTCTTTATTTTCGTTACTTGGTCATCCTTGACTCGCACTCATCAGGTGCTTGGCACATAAATAAAATCACACAATCATAGAATGGAAAACAAACTTGCATTAATAACTTGAAGTGGATTCAAACCCTTAAATAATTTCCTACTGTCCTACTCGGGGTACTAAGCCCTGGAATGGTTTCATCGAACCTTATTTCTACTTCCCTTAATAGATAGATAAAAGCCAAGTCCTTACTAGGAAGGCTTACACATAATAAATCTTGAGGTTCAAGGCATGCCAAGTACGGGGCACCTCAACCCCGTCCAAGGTCTCCAACTTGTATGATCCTCGCCCCAACGTCTTCCTGACTCGGTACGGCCCTTCCCAATTAGGGGCCAGCTTTCCTTTTGCTCCAAGTCCAGAAGCCTCTATTTTTCTCAAAACTAAGTCACCTGCTGGAAGAACCTTTCCTTAACCCTATGGTTGTAGTAAAAGGATGCCCTCTTCTGATGCTCCACATTCTTAGCGTTTGCCTCGTCCCTTTCATCAATTAGATCAAGGGCGAGCCTCATGCCTTCTTCATTGGTCTCTTGTTCATATGCCTCAACTCGAGGTGATGCATGCATGATCTCCAAGGGCACAACTGCCTCGGCTCCGTAAGCCAACAAAAACGGGGTTGCTCCTGTTGTCACCTTGCAAGTGGTGCGATATGCCCAGAGTATAGGCAGTAACTCATCCACCCAAGTGTTCCTCGAGTGTTCGACCCTTTTCTTTAATCCATCCAGGATGATTCGATTGGCCACCTCGGCCTGTCCATTTGCTTGCGGATGTGCTACTGAAGTAAAACGAAGCTCAATAGCATTCTCCTCACAGTACTTTTTGAACTCCTCATTATTAAATTGTGTACCATTATCCGTCACAAGGATTCGCGGGATGCCATATCTACAGATTATGTTCTCCCAAAAGAACTGGGCAACCTGCTTAGTGGTTATATTTGCTAGAGGTTTAGCCTCAATCCACTTAGTGAAGTAGTCGATGGCCACTATCAAAAACTTCCTTTGTGCTGACGCCATGGGGAAAGGACCAAGTATGTCCATCCCCCACATTGCAAACAGTATGGGAGAGCTAACTGAAGTTAACATCTCAGGCGGCTGCCTTACGATAGGGGCATGCTTTTGACATCTGTCACACTTCTTGACATAATTCTGGGCATCTGCCAACATCTCTGGCCAATAGAATCCCAGGCGGGTAATTTTGTGGGCTAGGGCTCTACCCCCCAAGTGTTGCCCACAGATCCCTTCATGAACTTCTTCCAATGCTTCCTTAGCCTCTTGGGGCCTTAAACACTTCAAATACGGGATAACAAACGATCTCTTATAAAGGATGCCTTCGATCAAGGCGTATCTCAATGCTCTTACTGACAGCTTTCGTGCCTCCAAGGCATTGTCAGGGAGCCAACCAGTTTCGAGGTGAGCTTTGATAGGATCCATCCAGCAGCTTCCTATATCAATTGGTGCCACCAACTTCGAGTTAATGGTCGGGGCCTTCAAGAACTGGAAGTAAACACTCCCTGCATAATTCTCTATCTCAGAAGAAGCAAACTTGGACAGGGCATCGGCCTTAATGTTCTCTTCTCTCGGAATATGCTCCACATAGCATTCATCAAACTGAGTCATAACAGCCTTTACGACTTTCAAATACTTTGCCATAGTTTCATCCTTCGCTTCAAATTCGCCATTCACTTGCGAGACTACCAGTCTTGAATCTCCACAAACTTTGAGGTTCTTGACCCTCATGACTCTGGCCAAGCCCAAACTGGCTATCAATGCCTCATACTCTGCTTCGTTATTGGTGGTAGGAAAGTCCAACTTCAGAGCGTACTCAACTGTGAACCCATCGGGGCTTTGCAAAACCAAACCTGCACCACTAGATTTTGTTTTTGATGCTCCATCAAAATAGAGTACCCAATACTCCTTCAGATCAGGGACGAGCTCATCTTCTTTTTCCTCCTTCCCAGGGGTAGTCACTATCTCTTGCCCCCCCGACTTCTTGGTTGTTAATGGTGCATTCAACCACGAAGTCAGCCAGTGCCTGAGCCTTAATGGCTGTCTGAGGCTTGTATGTTATGTCAAATTCTCCGAGCTCAATCGCCCATTTGATCAATCTTCCACTTGCTTTCGGGCTGTGCAATATGCTTCTCAACTGCTGGTCTGTCAAGACTTCGATCTTGTGGGACTGGAAGTACGGTCGCAATTTCCTCGAGGCAGTAATCAATGCCAAAGCAAACTTCTCAATGGGAGAGTAATTCAACTCCGCCCCATGCAACACATGCTTCTCAACTGCTGGTCTGTCAAGACTTCGATCTTGAAGTCCAGTAATTCCCAGGATTGCGTTATAAGTTGAGGCTGCCTTAATTACCAGAAAATTCAACATCTGAGTAGCTTCTTTAGGTTCCTGCCCGATTGTCATGGGTAACTGGATAGTACCCTCCACCTTGGACTCAATCCCATTGAATCCGTAGATGGGCATGTTGGTCGGGGTCAGCTGAGAATCGGTATATCCCATTTTCATAAAAGCATCATGAAACAAAATGTCAACAGAAGCTCCATTATCTATCAAGACTCGCTTTACTTCCGAGTTTCCAATCACAGGGATTATAACTAACGGGTCATCATGGGGGAATTTCACCCCTTCAAGATCAGAATCATCAAAACCAATTACAATTTCAGTTCTAGCACGCTTCGGGGCCTCTCCCACGATGTGCATTACCTCCCTGGCGTATGCCTCTCGAGAGTTTCGAGTCGTACCGGCCGCTGTCGGGCCTCCCCAGATCATGTTGATAACTGGCCCTCGGGGCTGTGTGTTACGATCACAATCATTATCCCTTCTATCATTGTTTCTCCTATCGTAGTCCCTTCTTTGGGTTCCACGATCTTCACCCCTGGTGAAGTTACTTAGCTTTCCTTTGCGGATCAAGAATTCAATCTCATCCTTTAACTGCCTACAATCATCTGTATCATGTCCCATATCTCGGTGGAACCGACAATATTGATCCTTGTTTCTCTTTGCGGGGTCTCCCCTGAGTGGCTTCGGCCATCGGAAGTCCTTATCCTTCTCGATCTCCAACAAGATTTGACTTCTAGGAGCATTTAACCTTGCATAGTCAGAGAACCTTGGTCCCAGGCTCTTTTTTGGTGGCGAATCAGAGTCTTTGCTAGTTCGGGGATACTTGTCCCTAGCATCGTACTCCTGCTCTTGGCTTCTTTGTATCATTGTTACCCCGACCATTGCCTATTGTGACCTCCTTCTTCGTGATGTCCTCAGCCTTGATGTACTTATCAGCCCTTCACTGGAGCTCAGCCATATTCTCGGGAGGATGCTTTGCCAATGATCTCTTAAAGTATAGGTCGGTGGTGCCATGCTCCAAGACTACCATTGCAACCTTATTGTCCAAATCGGTAATGTTTAAAGTCTCCTTAGTGAACCTCTTAAGGTAATCTCTCATATTCTCATTCTTCTCTTGCACCACATACATAAGAGACGCAGAACTTTTCTCATGCACTTTTCCGCTGATAAACTGGCTAACAAAGGCAGCACTTAGCTCTTTAAAAGAGCCAATTGAGTTCGTAGGCAACCGGCTGTACCATTTCTGAGCCATACCCGACAAGGTTTGAGGAAACGCCCTACACTTTAAGGCATCACTTGCAGGCTGTAGCAACAGCGCGTTCGAGAACGTCCTGACGTTTTTCGCAGGATCACCTGTTCCATCATAGGCTTTAATTGTCGGCATCTTGAACTTCTTTGAGATGCGGGCATTTATCACCTCCTCAGTAAATGGGGGTGTGGGATCATCAGGATCCCCTAGTGGCATCAGATCCTTGGGGTTGCTCTTGGGGGTTTCCACCCTCGTTGTTTTTTCAGTTGGGGCATCAGCCCTTCTTTGCCTTCTTGAAGGCCTCTCCAAGTCTATAAAGGGAATCGGTCCTGATGTTGGAGGGGGTAGAGTCTGATTTGACCTGGCTTGTTCTCTTGCCATATCTTCCTTTAATCTTAAGATCTCGGCTTCATAAGCCTTAATCCTCTCAGCAGTTGTCGAAGGGAGTTCATCATGAGTAGTTGGAGTTCTTCTTTGAGGTTCTTTACTTGTACGTCACCTCCTTGGAGCTTCATCACGATCGTAATCGTCGTCAGAGGATGAATCATCCGTATAAGGACCAGAAAAATTGTGATAATCTCGATCTCGGATATGCAGGGCATGACCACTTGATCCAGCTCCTTGAGTAGGAGGGTAGTTAGACAGCCCATACATTGGGTTGGTATTCATGGGGAGATCCGTAGTGTGGATCTGGACCTCTCGTGGAGGGTTGTTGGGATCTACAATCAAGGGAGAAACCACCATCTGAAAGGGATTAGTCCCTGGATTTGTGTGGAGGATCGGAGGTAACATACTCTCAACATGGGAGGTCATCCCTAGGGGTTGAGAAACTTGAAGCGGAACGATCGTTCCGGTCGTTGGGGGCACCGGATCTGTTGCTGGTGGAGCGGAGCTAAGTGGAATAGGATCAGTAGTTGCTGGTGTTGTTCTTCGTGTAGTTACCATGGTTGATGTCTTCTTCCCATAGACGGCGCCAAATGTTGTGGAATAAAAACTAGGTTATGAATGGTATTTAATGCTAGGGTTAGGGAGCTTCGTGCTTTAATGGCTGTTTCCGTGTTCGAGACTGATCGGTCCTCACAGAGTGCCTACGTATCTCGTATTGAGAATCAAGCCAAGACGTAGTTCTAGATGTGAAGGAGCAGGTCCTTATATAGGCTGAGAAGCCCTAGAATCGTAATAGGGTTAGATGACTTGGTGGGCAAGTCACCGACTAGAAGAAGGTTCTAGTCTCCTTCCATGTATGAATCAGTTTCCATGTTGGAGTACGTGCCTTGGGGGCTAAGTCAGGCAAGAGTAATATCCTTGTTTGACTATTATTGCTGAGCTGATAATTACCACTAATATTAATTACGAAATTAATATTATATATTGGGTTTGGGCCCATCTAGTGGGCCCCACATTTTGACCATATTGGGTTCATTTAATGCCACATTAAATGTGTCTTTAGGGCTTACTTTTAGCCCATATCAATTATATAGATCAATTGGGAGTGATCTCAATTAACAATGTAATTAGGGCAGTTCGATACTTTTATTCTAGATATGCAACATATATTGTACAAATTGAACAAACAGAATCAATACAATTTATGTTTTATTGAATTAAAGTTTTTT
This sequence comes from Kitagawia praeruptora, assembly GCA_037693485.1. NCBI lineage: Eukaryota > Viridiplantae > Streptophyta > Magnoliopsida > Apiales > Apiaceae > Kitagawia > Kitagawia praeruptora. Next base: position 133,621,801 of record CM075351.1, on the reverse strand, counting down.
GTTTGTTGATTTTGTTTATTTCTATGAGTTGCAACCTAATTTTCAACAGTTGCAAACTAATTTTGAGATAGTTGAATCTTGTAATTTACATTGGTGCCCCTGCGGGGCCTATTCCACTAAATAGATTCTCAATTTTTGTCAAATGCTTGTGTTGGTTTACTAATTGTCCTTCATTGTTTCAATTTTTTATAGGAATGGATAATATGTTGGAGAATATCCCTGTTATAGTACAATACAGTGGGCATTGGGATGAGAGTTTACGATATATAGAATTTGAGGTTCTTGGGTTTATCATGCCAAACAATTGTAGCTATAGCAACTTGGTGTCAATGATATGCATTGAACTGAAGCTGCAACCAGAATCAACTTCTGTGAAAATAGAATATCAAGTGAAGGATGGATATCCGCCTTTTAAAATAGTTGATGACCAGCACGTAAAATTTTATATTGAGCTCAAGAAAAAGGAGGCAGATTTCACGATATATCCTCTGTGTCTCACAATAGAAACTAGAAGCATACAACTAACTTCATTTTCAAATCAGAGTGGTTTAATAGCTAGTGATGTTGATGTTGAAGTTGCGAATACAGAAGGGATGTCATGTAATATTTCTTATTACAACAGTGATGAAGTGAGGAAAGAAGTGGTTGAAGATTATGTTGATTATGCTGAACATTTGAGTCGACAAATGATGGACATGTCACCTGAATCTACTACTGAGGAAGAAAGATTAGATATTAGTGAAGAAGGGGTAATCAGCAACAAGCAGTATCAAGAGTTATCGTTGTTTCAAATATATAGAGACAAAGAGACATTGCAGATGGTTCTCAGTCTCTATGCGATTAAGAACAATTTTCAATATAGAGTGAATAAGTCATGCAAAAACGAGTACTTGGTTAAATGCCTTGACGAGAATTGTAACTGGTTACTGCGAGCATCCAGGAACGGGAAAATAGATCAGTTTATTATCCGGAAGTTCTCCAGCTGTCATACTTGTTCTCTTGAGATAAGGTTTAAGGATAAACGCCAAGCAACAACAAGTGTTATAGCAGATGTTATTAAACACAAGTTCACAAATATCAAAACAAGATATAGTGTTGCAGGCATAATAAGAGATATGAAGCACGATCATAATGTGGATGTGAAGTACAACAAAGCTTGGAGATCAAAAGAAAAGGCCCTAGATATTGTGAGAGGGAATTCTACTGAATCATTTGCTGAACTATATACTTATTTGTATATGTTGTACACTACGAATGCGGGATCTATAGTAGAACTGCAACTAACTTCGAATAATTGTTTCCTATATGTGTTCGTTGCATTGAATTTGTCAATCAAAGGGTGGAGTTATTGTCCACCTGTTGTAGTTGTTGATGGAACGTTTTTGAAATCAGAATATGGAGGTACACTGTTGGTTGCAGCAACTCAAGATGCAGGCGGCAAAATATTTCCACTAGCATTTGGTGTAGTTGATTCGGAGAATGATATGTCATGGGCGTGGTTTTTTGAAAAGTTTAAAAAAGCTTATGGTGGAAGGGAAGACATGGTCATAGTCTCGGATCGACATGAAAGCATTATCAAGGGAGCGAATAAAGTTTACCCAGAAGTACCAAATGTTTTCTGCATCTTTCATCTTATTGGGAACATAAAAAGTAAGTTTAAGAAGAATTCGAAGAAGATTAAAGATGCATTCTTCTCTGCTGCAAATGCTTACACTTTGAAAAAATTTGAATATCATATGAAAGAACTAGAAAAAGTTGACAAGAGAGTACAAGTTTACTTAGAGGAGGTTAGGTATGACAAATGGGCCAAGGTTTATTCTATGAACAATAGATACGCACACATGACATCCAATGTTGCAGAGTCTTTGAATGCTGTAACCATGTCAATTAGGGAGCTACCCATCTGTACAATGTTAGAAAGTCTTCGAGCTTTGATACAAAAATGGAGTTGAAGAAACAGGAATGAAGCAAATGCAACCTCCACAAGATTAACTAGTAAATATGAAGACCTGCTCAAGAAAAGCTACCTGTTGTCTCTGGATTTAACTGTAAATTCTTCAGACTGTTATATGTGACTTTCCTTTATTATTTTTTATATTTGCTTGACTAACCAGGGAACAAATTAATAGGTGCACCCAACAAATCACATCTTATTTGAAGTCCTTACTGGTGACAGGAAGAATGTAGTTGATCTTAGTGCGAGAAGTTGCACATGCAAAAGGTTTGTGCAACTACTTATTAGTACGAAGATATCTGTGTAAATGTCCATGGTACTGTATTTAATATGTTGTATTTATGATTTTCTAAATATCACAGGTTCCAAATGGATCAAATTCCATGTGCCCATGCTATTGTTGTTTTTCAGAAATGTAACCTCGATCCATATGACTACTGTTCGCCTTATTACAAGAAAGAACCAATGCTTGCGGCTTATAAAGAAATTATCTATCCATTTGGGAACAAAGACACCTGGGAAGTACCTGAAACTGTCAAATCATTGATTGTACAACCACCAGAAGGAAGAATTCGAGTTGGCAGGCTGAAAAAAGAAGATGCAAAGCTTTTTGGGAGAGAAATGCGAGGACATTGAAAGTAATAAAATGTAGTAAATGCAACCAAAATGGACATAACAGGAGGACTTGTAGAAATCCACGAATGACTATTTAATCATTTTGTATAAGCACATTTGCCATTGATTGGAGTTGCATGTATATGATTTTGGCTTGGGATATAACTTTTAATATTTATATTTTTTCCCGAAAGCTTTGTGTAGGGTTTTTATTTATATACATGACAAAATTTAGCTTAACATGCAACTCGTTTCAACTTTTAAATATAAATGTAAACAGAAACATTAAGTCAATACCTGAAAAGTAAAATAACTGAAATTAAATAAATATTAAACCAAACTTGCAACTATTTTTTAACCAATTAAATAGTTAGCTTAATGTTAGGAAATATGCAACTATTTTCAACCCAATATGCAACTAGTCATGCAACTATTTTCAACCCAATATGCAACTAGTTTGGACCAATGCCAACAAATACAAAAACCAAATTCTTGAGACTAAACATGCAACTTATTTAATTACATCTTGCAACTAGTTTCAACCAAAAATGCAACTAGTTTTTACCTTTCAACGCAAATCCTTTATCCCAAACACCCAAACAATTGAATTGGCAACTATTTTCAAACCAAAACATAACTAGTTGTAACTCTCGAATCTAAACTCTAATGAAGATGTAGACTAGAGTTTAAAAACTAAATTTGCTACTAGATTTAAATGTTCCCACCGAAGCTGCAACTAGTTTAACCAAATATACAACTAGCTTCAAACATCATGATAAAGTCATAATACTAAACCCCCAAAATTTTAAGAAAGCTATCCTTGTAAATACATTAACACAAAGATGCAAGTAGGCATATTTGTTGAGAAACAATGTAATATAAAAATGCAGACCATTCAATTACACGTACGTAGGCCATTTTTCAAATATGTTCAACCAAGTTTGCAACTAAATGCAACCCTTTCAACTAAAATAGCAACTTAATTCAACAAAAATATACAACCAATCTTAATATATTTGAACATTGTAATTACAACGGTGCCCCTACGGGGCCTATTCAACTAAATAGATTTTCACTTTTTTCGAGATGCTTGTTTGGTTATAAGTAAACACATAGAACTAAAACAAAATGAAAATTATACGTGAAATATTGGCTATGGGAAAAACCAAAAAACAAGCTGCAACAAACAATTTTTTTAAAACAGTTAATGCTTCCTTCAACTAGAGTATTAATATGTCTGGATAAATTCAAAGTTTAGCACAGACAAATAAGTACAGAGCAACACAAGAACAATTTTAGTTTAACTGATAGAACTAATAAAGCCTAGCCCTTCCTTTCCTTCTTTCTATTTGGACAAGCATTTCCCAGATTTCTTTTCCTAGTCTGAACCATTCCAGCCCTTGTCCTTTTTACCACAGCATCTCCACGTCCATCATCAAAGTACTCATGCTCGCTTTCATATGAATATATCAGCTTTGCCATTCCATATGCATAAAATGAAAATGAAATCCTCGATCTATAACCAGCAATGTCAAATGAATCTTTCTGGAGTTCCTTATACAAAACAAGATACTCAGCAATTGCGATCATAGCTACTCCACTATCACTGCATGAAATAACATAAAAACAAATCATAAACTTGAGAACGTTATCAAAACCAATAAACTATAAATTACATATAATGTAAATACTCACACTGATTTTTCATAACTATAAACATTGTGCATTGTCATTTTGAAACAATGAGTCTTAGGTTTGCCCGCATAGCTTTTGCCGGAGAAATTGATATCGGCCCTCGAGTAAAAGTCAGTAAGGAGCAAGTAGGAGGTAGTATCCTGGTCAATGGCATCAGTGCTTCCCTCGCAATCAATGCAATACCTTCACAAGCTAATGTATTCCATACACGTATATGTCTTTGTTTAAAATTTATAACAGCAAGAACCCAATGTTTTTTCGACTCCAACCAAATTGGGAGAAAGACATAATCAACCAAGTACCAAGGAGTACTAAAAGGCAGCGGAACTCCATTAAAAACATCTAAAATACCCCGTTTTGCAGTGAGCTTACTTTGGATATTATCAGATTCTGAACCACCAGCATTAAAAGAAGCAATTGCTTTCTGAAGTTTGCAGTCAGATGTAGTAAACTTTATCTTACAGTCATCACGGTACTTCGACATCTTCCTCAAATAATAGAAAAACGCATTGACATGCTACATAAAAAAAATTAACAACAAATATTAACTGCTTATGACATAAAAACAACTAAATAACGGTAAGACGTAGAACTAAACAAATTAAAACAACTGTAAAAGTAACGGTAAAACTTACAGAGATAGATAAATCGTTGCTACCATACTCAATGGTGTGAAACCAAGTTTTCTCAGATATTATCTCACAGCCGAACTTCATGGGAGGACTGATATCATTGTCTTCTTTTGAATAAAACTTTTTTCTAACAGAAAACATAATAAAACTAGTAAATACATATGCAACCAATTTAGGGGGAATATTAATATATATTGTTATGGATTAAAATCTAGGTCACGAATTTTTAATTAATGCTAGGGTTCGGGAGCTTCTTGCTTTAATGGCTATTTCCGTGTTCGAGACTGATCGGTCCTCACAGAGTGCCTACGTATCTCGTTATTGAGAATCAAGCCAAGACGTAGTTCTGAGAATGAGGGGTCAGACCCTTTATATAGGCTGAGAAGCCCTAAAATCGTAGTAGGGTTAGGTGACTTGGTGGGCAAGTCACCGACTAGAAGAAGGTTCTAGTCTCCTTCCATATATGAATCAGTTTCCATGTTGAAGTATGTGCCTTGGAGGCTAAGTCAGGCAAGAGTTATATCCTTGTTTGACTCTTATTTGCTGAGCTGTTTATTACCCCTAATATTAATTACGAAATTAATATTATAAATAGGGTTTGGGCCTATCTGGTGGGCCCCACGTTTGGACCATTCTAGGTCTAATTAATGCCACATTAAATGTGTCTTTAGGGCTTACTTTTAGCCCATATCATTTACCGCCCAACTTCTAGGAAAATTGATCAGGTTTTCCTTGAAGTTATAACGGCCTTACTCGAGACTTGGGTCAGGGTTTATTGCTCTTACGTGAGTATTTTCAACAATATCATCTTAATGTAAAGCGTGGAGCGACCGACGCATTTACGACGATGTTGAACGACACTAAGCGGTGTTAAATGGTACTAGACAGTGCTAATCAGCCATAAACAACGTTTAGACAGCGTTAAACAATGTTAAATAGCATGAAATGGCACTAAGCGCACTAATCGGTGCTAAACAGTGCTAATCGGCACTAATTTGTGCTGACAGGCACTAATCAGTGCTTAAACAGCACTAAAAGGTGCTAATCGGCACTAATCTGTGCTAACAGGCACTAATCAGTGCTTAAACAGCACTAAACGGTGCTAATCGGCTCTAATCTATGCTAACAGGCACTAATCAGTGCTTAAACAGCACTAAATGGTGCTAATCGGCACTAATCTGTGCTAACAGGCACTAATCAGTGCTTAAACAGCACTAAACGGTGCTAATCGGCACTAATCTGTGCTAATAGGCACTAATCAGTGCTTAAACAGCACTAAACGGTGCTAATATGCACTAATCTGTGCTAACAGGCACTAATCAGTGCTTAAACAGCACTAAACGGTGCTAATCGGCACTAATCTGTGCTAACAGGCACTAATCAGTGCTTAAACAGCACTAAACGGTGCTAATCGGCACTAATCTGTGCTAATCGGAGAAGACTCGTGACAATTTGCAGCCTCTTCCAGGCAGCTAGCTAGCCGACAAGGCTCCTGGTCGGCTGCCAGGTGCTCCTGGTCGGCTGCCAGGTGCTCCTGGTCGGCTGCCAGGTGCTCCTGGTCGGCTGCCAGGTGTTCTTGGTCGGCCAGACCCTTTCCATGGCACCTGGTTGCCTGCTAGTGCTCCTAGTTGCCTGCCATGTGCTCCTGGTTGCCTGCCATGTGCTCCTGGTTGCCTGCCATGTGCTCCTGGTCGGCCAGACCTCTTCCATGGCACCTGGTCGGCTGCCAGTGCACCTTGGTGGCTGACAAGTGCGCCTTGACGGCTGGCAGGTGCACCTTGATGGCTGACAAGTGCACCTTGACGGCTGGCAGGTGCACCTTGATGGCGGACAAATGCACCTTGACGGCTGACAAGTGCACCTTGACGGCTGGCAGGTGCACCTTGATGGCTGACAAGTGCACCTTGACGGCTGACAAGTGCACCTTGACCGGGGCTACGTGTCGATCCAACGGCACTAAACGACGTTTCACCTATGTTAAACGACGTTGAACGGCGTAAGACGGCACTAAACGGTGCTAAAGGACACTGAACGGTGCTTAAACAATCGGCTGAAAAGGAGAACCGGGATAGTTGCAGCCCTTCCCGGGCACCTGGTCAGCTGCCAGGTGCACCTGGTCGGCTTCCAAGTGCTCCTGGTCGGCTGCCAGGTGCTCCTGGTCGGCCAGACCCTTCCCATGGCACCTGGTTGCCTGCCAGTGCTCCTTGGTGGCTGACAGGTGCGCCTTGGTGGCTGACAGGTGCACCTTGTTGAACCAAGTGGCTCTAGACGACGCTTAAACGATGTTCAACGTATGTTAAACGACGTTAAATGGCGTAAGACGGCACTAAACGGTGCTAGTGGACGCTGAACGGCGCTAAGTTTAGGAGTGTTCGAAGGTCGACGTTTGATCTGGGAACCAAAAACCTTCATCAAAACCATCAATCGATCCAACCAACTGACGGGAGGTGCCAGGAGGTCGGCTGAAGCCCCTATGTGGAACCTGGTCGGCTGCCAGGTGCTCCTGGTCGGCTGTCAGGTGCTCCTGGTCGGCCAGACCCTTCCCATGGCACCTGGTCGGCTGCCAGTGCTCCTGGTTGCCTGCCAGGTGCTCCTTGGTTGCTTTGTCGTGCCTCTCAGAGCTTTTCGCAATGCTTGGAATCTCGTTCTTGAATCACGTCCTTGACATTTGTATGTTGTATACTTCCTTTCAGGGTATAATCAGTCTCTTTATTAGCAAAGACTAATTGATAGTGTTTCATTTTCCTTAAACGTAATTAGCTCCTTAAGCTTAGATGAGTGCTCAAGCGCAGCCTGGCGTAATTTACTCGCTTGTTGAATCCTTGGTCTTGAACCTTGAGTTCATTCATAGTTGTTGGTTATCATCAACCCTTAACTCTCATTCTAAGATGTAAAAATGATGAAGTCCCCTAGTTCTTGCCCCCTTGCTACATATGGTATAGATCTTGATTCTCGGTTGATCGTTCAAGAAGTTCCCTTGCCACTCGGCACTTGACTTCAAGTTTGGTGTGCCTTGGCTGGTTGTCAACCCTTTATCTTGATTCTAGGTTTCCAACCTTCTTCTTATGCTCATAGGACCTTACTTTGGTTTGAATTCGATTGACGGCTCTTGATCCAAGTCCTTAAGCTCAAACGACAAACTTGATTGGAGTCAGACAGCTTTTTTGGCCATCAAGGCTAAAATTTTGTGTCAGGATTTGAAATTAAAGATTTTAAGTATGGAATGACAAAAGACTTCTTATCTCAACACTCTCACTAACAGTTTCTGTGCCTTCAAGGCATTATTAGGGGGCCAACCAGTTTCAGGATGAGCTTTTAAGAGGGTCTATCCTTCAGCTTACATCAACTAGTGCTGTCAATTTCGAAACAATAGACGGGGCCTTCTAGACCTGAAAGTAAACACTTCCGGCGTAGTTTTCTATCTCATAAGAAGTAAACTTAGATTAGGCATCAGCCTTAACGTTCTGTTCTCTCGGAATGTGCTTCTCATACCATTCATCAGACTGAGTCATCACGGCCTTCACGACTCTCAAGTACTTTGTCGTAGTTTGAGATTCTTGACTCTCATGATTCTAGCCAAGCCCAATCCAGTTATCAAGGCTTCATACTCAGCTTCGTTGCTGGTTATTGGGAAGTCCAACTTCAAAACATACTCAACTGTGAACCCATCGGGGCTTTACAAGACCAAAACTGCACCACTAGATTTTGTTTTTGATGCTCCATCAAAATAGAGCACCCAATATTCCTTCTGATCAGGTATAAGCTCTTCATCTTTATCCTTTCTTCCAGGGGTGATTACTGTCTCCTGCCCCCCGACTTCTTGGTTACGAATGGCACATTCAACCACGAAGTCCGCCAGTGCCTGAGCCTTAATGGTTGTTCGAGGCTTATACGTGATGTCAAATTCTCCAAGCTCAATTGCCCACTTGATCAGCCTTCCACTGGCCTTCGGGCTATGCCATATGTTCCTCAATTGCTGGTCTGTCAGGACTTTAATCTTGTGCGCCTGAAAGTACGGTCGTAGCTTTCTCGAGGCGGTTACCAATGCCAGAGCAAACTTCTCAATGTTATAGTGATTCAACTCAACTCCGTGCAAGACCTTGCTCACATAGTAGATAGGTCCTTGAACCTTATTCTCTTCTCGAATGAGAACATCACTCAATGCTTGTGCAGATACCGCCAGGTATAGATAAAGAGTCTCTTCAAGACTAGGTTTGGCCAACAACGGGGCTTCAGTCATGAATTTCTTCATCTATTCAAAGGCCTCTTGGCTCTCAAGGGTCCACTCAAAATTTTTTACTTTCTTCAATGCTTGAAAGAAAGGCAAGCACTTGTCACCAGACTTGGAGATGAATCTCCATAGGGCTGCGAATCGGATATTTAGCTTCTGTACATCTCGTATAGAGCGGGGTGGTTCCATGTCCATAATTGCTTTGATCTTATTAGGGTTGGCCTCTATGCCTCTTTTTGAAACAATCAGACCCAAAAACTTTCCTTATCCAATGCCAAAAGCACACTTGGCTAGATTCAACATCATCTTGTGGTGTCTCAACACTTCAAATGCCTCTCTTAGGTGGCCTCTCGGCTGGCATGCGTTCGGCCTTGAGTGTTGAACGTCAATGTTCGAAGGTTGAACGTCAATGTTTAAAATCAAGGGTTTTCAATCTCAAGGTGTTTTAAATCACTGAAATATCTATCAGAGCTACCGGTCCAAGGCCACGGGGTCTCTGATCAGCCCCACAAGGTCTTGAACCTTCCCTAGGAGGTTTTCAATCTTCATTTCAGGGTCAGATATTCAACGTCGGCGTTCTGGATCGAAAATCCAAAATTACATGTTGGTTTTCAAGTTTCACCTTTGGATTTAATTGGAGGTTCATGACCCCCTCAATTTTGGCCTTCATAACTAATCTTGGTTTCATGGCTAATAACTTGTGTTTCTCAACCTAGGATTCGGGGTTGATTCCTCGATTTAGATTTTGATAAATGCAATCCCATGGGCTTCTTGCCTTTTAAACTTCTAAGACGAGAAGTTGCTTGAACTTCTTAATCCCTGTTCAAGGACCCTTAATAATGCATGTTCTCTGTTAGTCTTAATCCTTGGATTCTCAACCCAAGTACTTAAGAAATATTGAAGAGTAGTCAGTCCTTAACATCCTCGGCCTTCCATGGCTTTGATTGTTGCGTGTGGCTTTTATCTGCTTGTCTTTTATCCAGGGTCCTTCACGGACTTAAACTTTTACTTGGTCTTGCTGTAACCTAACTCTTGACCCTTCGGGGTATGCATTTGTTTGTTTTCCATCCGTGTATTTTTTATCTTCGGTACTCGATCATCCTTGACTTGCACTCATCAGGTGCTTGGCACATAAATAAAATCACACCATCAATGAATGGAAATCAAACTTGCATTAATAACTTGAAATGGATTCAACCCTTACATAGAGTACTACTATCCTACTCGGAGCAACATGCTCTGCAATAGTTTCAATGAACCTTATGTCTACTTCTACTAGATAAATATGAAGCTAAGTCCTACTAGACTAGGCCTGCATCACTTGATTTTATTTTTGATGCTCCATCAAAATAGAGCACCCACCACTCCTTATGGTCTCCACCTTCTTATTCTGAAGTTCACTTCCTGCTTGGGGTACTACCTCCTGCCCCCCGACTTCTTGGTTGTCAATGGTACATTCAACCACGAAGTCAGTTAACGCCTTAGCCTCAATGGCCGTCCGAGGCTTCTGTATGACGTCCTCTGCTAGCCCTTCTCGGTGTTCCTTATTACTATGGACATCCATGTCTTCAATCGGAAGGACCTGCCCCCCAACTCCGTCAGGCCTTAACGCGGCTACATAACAGCTTTGTGCCATCTTTTGATCGCCTTTATGTTCTCCAACACCATTCCTGGTTGGGAACTTGATCTTCATATGATAAGTTGAGGCAACAGCCTTGAATGCATGAAGTCCAGTCCTTCTGAGGATAGCGTTGTACGTTGAAACCGCCTTGATTACCAGGAAGTTCAACATCTAAGTGGCCTTCTTGGGCTCCTATCCAATAGTCACAGGCAATTGAATAGTCCCTTCAACTTTGGATCCTACTCCATTAAATCCATATATAGGCATGTTATTGGGGGTCAACTGAGAATCATTGTACCCCATCTTCACAAATGCATCATGAAATAGAACGTCAACGGAAGCTCCATTATCTATCAAGACTCGCTTCACCTCTGAGTTTCCAATCACAGGAGTTATGACCAACGGGTCGTCATGGGGGAACTTCACCCCTTCAAGATCAGAATCATCAAAACAATTGCGATTTCAGTCCTAGCCCGCTTCGGGGCCTCTCCCACGATGTGTATCACTTCTCTGGCATAAGCCTTCCGAGAATTCCTTGTTGTGCCGGCCGCAGTCGGGCCTCCTGAGATCATGTTGATTACTGGTCCTCGGGGTTGCGGGTTGCGATCGTGAACGTCATCCCTTCTATTATAATCTCTAATTTGATTAACACGATCTTCACCCTTAGTGAAGTGGCTCAATTTCCCTCTACGGATTAAAAACTCGATCTCATCTTTGAGTTGCTTGCAATCATCAGTGTCATGCCCCACATCTCTATGGAATCTGCAATACTGATTCTTGTTTCTCTTTGCGGGATCACCCCTAAGTGGCTTCGGCCATCGGAAATCCTTATCATTCTCAATGTCCAACAAGATTCGACTTCTAGGTGTATTCAACCTTGCATACTCAGTGAACCTCGATCCTTGGTTCTTCTTAGGGGCATAGTCAGGGTCCTTGCTAGTTCGGGGATACTTGTCCCTAGCATCATTCTCGTGATCATCATACTCATGGTCTTGCTTGCGCTTTTTTGTATCATTGTTACCCCGACCATTACCTATTGTGACCTCCTTCTTCGTGCTATCCTCGGCCTTGATGTACTTATCAGCCATTCGCTGGAGCTCAGCCATATTCTCGGGAGGATGCTTTGCCAATGATATCTTAAAGTATAGGTCGGTGGTGCCATGCTCCAAGGCTACCATTGCAACCTTATTGTCCAGATCAGTGATGTTCAAAGTCTCCTTGGTGAACCTCTTAAGATAGTCTCTGAGACTTTCGTTATTCCCTTGTACCACATACATAAGAGATGCAGAACTTTTCTCATGCGCTCTTCCGCTGATAAACTGACTAACGAAAGCAGCACTCAACTCCTTAAAGGAACCAATTGAGTTTGCAGGCAGCCGACTATACCATCTTTGAGCCATACCTGATAGAGTTTGAGGGAATGCCCTACACTTCAAAGCGTCACTTGCAGGCTGCAACAGCAGAGCGTTTGAGAATGTTCTAACGTGGTTTGTGGGATCACCCGTTCCATCATAAGCCTTAATTGTTGGCATCTTAAACTTTTTTGAGATACGAGCATTCATCACCTCCTCAGTAAACGGGGGTGTGGGATCATCAGGATCCCCAAGTGGCATCAGATCCTTGGGGTTGCTCTTGGGGGTTTCCACCCTTGTTGTTCTTCCAGTTGGGGCGTCGGCCCTTCTCTGCCTTCTTGAGGACCTCTCTAAGTCTATAATGGGAATCGGTCATGATGTTGGAGGAGGTTGAGTTTGATTTAACCTAACTTGTTCTCTCGCAATATCGTCCTTCAACCTTAAGATCTCGGCCTCATAAGCCTTGATCCTCTCAGCGGTTGTCAAAGGAGGTCCATCATGGATGGTTTGTGTTCTTCCTCGAGGTTCTTTACTTGCACGTCGCCTTCTTGGAGCTTCATCACGATCGTAATCATCGTCAGAAGATGACTCATCCGTATAAGGACCGGAAAAATCGCGATAATCTCGATCTCGGATATGCAGGGCATGACCACTTGATCCAGCTCCTTGAGTAGGAGGGTAGTTAGGCAGTCCATACATCGGGTTGGTATTCACGGGGAGATCCGTAGTGTGGATCTGGACTCCTTGTGGAGGGTTGTTGGGATCTATAATCAAGGGAGAAACCACCATTTGTAGGGGATTAGTCCCTGGATTTGTGTGGACGATCGGAGGTAACGTGCTCTCAACATGGGAAGTCATCCCTAGGGGTTGAGAAACTTGATGCGGAACGATAGCCCCGGTCGTTGGGGGCACCAGACCTGTTGCTGGCGGGGCGGAGCTGAGTGGAATAGGGTCGGTGGTTGCTGGTGTTCTTCGTGTGTTAACCATGGTCGATGTTTTCTTCCCACAGACGGCGCCAAATGTTGTGGATTAAAATCTAGGTCATGAATTTGTAATTAATGCTAGGGTTCGGGAGCTTCTTGCTTTAATGGTTGTCTCCGTGTTCGAGACTGATCGGTCCTCACAGAGTGCCTACGTATCTCGTTATTGAGAATCAAGCCAAGACGTAGTTCTGAGAATGAGGGGTCAGACCCTTTATATAGGCTGAGAAGCCCTAAAATCGTAGTAGGGTTAGGTGACTTGGTGGGCAAGTCAACGACTAGAAGAAGGTTCTAGTCTCCTTCCATGTATGAATCAGTTTCCATGTTGAAGTATGTGCCTTGGAGGCTAAGTCAGGCAAGAGTTATATCCTTGTTTGACTCTTATTTACTGAGCTGTTTATTACCCCTAATATTAATTACGAAATTAATATTATAAATAGGGTTTGGGCCTATCTAGTGGGCCCCACGTTTGGACCATTCTAGGTCTAATTAATGCCACATTAAATGTGTCTTTAGGGCTTACTTTTAACCCATATCATATATATATATATATATATATGTTTGTACAAGTATATAAACATATACTTGGTCGCCTTCATGGAAAGTCCTGTCTCTAGCCAAATGTAATAATCTGAACTTTGATCCATAGTTGGCAACTTCCCAATCTCACTATCCAGTGGAGTAATGCCTTTAACACTGTTGACGATGATAGGCGCAGTGGTTTCTTGTGTACTAGATCCAAAGTCTTGCAAGAATGGCGAACACAAATACGCAGGGAGCTTGACCCCTCTTTTTGGTAAAACAGGAGTCATCTTGACCAAGCCACTCGGACCACTTTCAACACCACGTAAGACAATAGCTTTCGACTTGTCCTGAAAAACAGTAATATTTTTTAACAAAACAGAATATGGATATGGTACAAAATTAACAAAAAAAGGGCACCGAAAACAATTTTAAAAACATGACAGTAAAATCAATCAAAATTGGAGAAATAAAATGAAATCCCCTCATGTATCTTTCATCTCAACATCCATAGAGTTTTTAAACGCATTTCCCATTTCATCCATTGTGTCACTAAGAACAGTATCCTTAATAATCTCACGTGCCACCTGTGTAGTACATAAGCTTTATAATACTAAACCCCCAAATATAAAGGAATCTAACCATGCAACTGTATTAAAACAAAGATGCATAGTTGCATCTTTGTCCAGGAACAATGAAGGTATAAAACTAATAAGCACGTAACTAAATTTAAATCAATATTCAACTATGTTCAACCAAGTTTGCAACTAAATGCAACCCTTTCAACTAAAATAGTAACTTAATTCAACAAAAATATACAATTAATTTTAATATATTTGAACATTGAAATTACAACGGTGCCCCTGCGGGGCCTATTCAACTAAATATATTTTACCATTTTTGAGACGCTTGTTCGGTTATAAGTAAACACATAGAACTAAAACAAAACGAAAATTATACGTGAAATATTGGATATGAAAAATTAGAATAGGGTGCAGAATTAACAAAAAATAGGGCACCAGAAGCAAGTTAAAAACCAAGATAGTAAACTGACTCAAAATTGGAGAAATGAAAAGGTACCTGTAGTACATAAGCTTCAGCACTTGCCATCATCTCTGGAGTTTGTGCAACTTCTTTTATGATTTCTTCAACTGATTCAGCAACCTTTTGACCATTAGCTGGAACTGATGCAACCTTTTGCAGCTCACATTCAACCTCTGTAACCTGTATCACAGGAGTGGACATCAAAATATTATATATGAATTGGAAATGATAGAAAATTATTAAAAGCAAAAAGGTATAAAAAATTACCAAATTTGGGCTTTTCTGATTTGGATCATTATCAAATCCCTTCAAAAAAGATTCAACCTTCTCCATTGTTTCTGGAGAAAAATCACCATGTAAAATGGGTTCGTTCTCATATGCTTGGTCATTTCCAACACCAACAACATCAGTTGCGCAAGTTTCAACTACGTTTGGATAATTTGTTACATCTTCAACAATCCTTGGTGACACCTGTTTTGGTGTTAGAAAAATGTTTTTTAAGAAAAAACAAAGCATGAAAAGATAACTAAATAACATGTACAATAGATAGAAAATTTTCAAAAGCATAATGTAGTATTCATACCTCCTCCTCCCCTAAAATGTTATCAAATTTAAAAGATTCGTCATTGGCTTCAATGTTTACTTTATCATATGCATCAGGCTCAACTACAAACTGCACACAAATAAGCAATGATTAGGTTGTACATAAAGGGGGAAAAATAGTAAAACAACCATTTAAATTAAGAAACAGGTAAAAATAAAGAAAATCTCTACCTTCATCACCAATGTGTCTCGAATCTTTGACAATTCCAAATAAAAATAAGTACGTTGATCATTCACTAAACATTTCAGATCATTGACCTCGTTTTTTAATTTTTTCTGTCCTGATTCAAGTTTTCGCATCTGAATTTGTAGTTTAGTCAATGATATATTAGCTTTAGATGGAACTGATGAAGAAGCAACACCAGTACGACGAGGGGGAGCAGGGGAGACGAAATCATCATTACTGTCATAGGCCAAAATTTCGTTGCAGCCAACAACCGCAGTAGAATGTTTCCCAAACAACTCTTTCAACTGAAGGGCTTCAAGTTCCGTTGCAGTTGGAGTAAGCTTTGTAAGTTGCAACTACAAGTAAAAACAACCACCAAAAAATTAGTTTTTTCCAAAATAAACTTTAAACAAAATGAAAACGGGGAAATAATAATACTAAACCATACTTCTTTAGCATCCAATGACAGAGTGGTATAAACTTCACCAAATTTAGAAGTGTAATTGCTTGTCCAGTTCAAAACACGTGGTATAGAACCACTGATACAGTCATAATACTTCCCATTCATGTAAGGACAACACTCATAAAACCACACTTGGATGGCATAAGAAAACCCAATAAGTCTGTAGTAATTATCCTTAGAAGTAGTCTTCGCATGATGTTTTAATGAATCAATCGTTAGCTTGAAAACTTCTTTGCCCCATGGATATTTATCAAATCCATAACTATCTACGAGATCAAGATCGCCTTTCGGAATTTGACATTCAGTGTTTGACTTAAGAAGGAAGTGATGCAATAAATATAACTTTGCAAGCTTCACTGCATCACCATCAGTCTTCCACTGTTTACGAAACACTGTATTCTTCAGTGCAGATTGGCAACAAAATTATTGCCTTCATAGTAGGCAGTTACAATAGAGTTCTCAGCCTTTGAAAACCGCATTTTATCAGATGTCCCAACACATAGAAGCCCGGTGACAGTAGCAAATTCTTCTAGTCCAAATTTCATTTTAATACCACCTAAACCAAGCCAGAGCTCATTCGGATTAGGTTGCTTCAGTTGCCTAATGAGAATATTGTGAATAAGTTGATGCTGGATCTTGAAATGGGGCATATTCATGAAATGCCCAAAGCAAGACTGAGAGAAAGCAATGAGCTGTTCTTTGGACAACAACGCCCTCAGATCTGTAATGGGCTCATACTTGTTAAGGGTCGTAATCTTAGCAGACTAATGATTCTTAACAGGGATATCATAAACCATTCCCTATGAAAAAGGAACATGAATATCATTAGTTCAATTGAAACACAAGTTTGAAAGAAAGCCACAAAATGTATTCATCTAACTAAATATGTAACTAATTTTAACGTAAATAAACCTAAACACATAAGTTCAAAACGAACAAGACCAGCAGGATATGCAACAGCTAGGTCGTTGCATTGGAAATTTTACCATAAGGTATGCAATACAAATACAGTAAATATATCCATATGGTGTTACATATTGTAACTGTAAACACTCCACCGGCTCAATACAGACATTAATGTAAAACACTACATAAGCTCAGTATATACATAAAACCAACAACACATTTTATCACAACGTGTAGCAAATTTAATAAGAAAACAGTAGACTATGTAAACTAGGCTACTTGTTTTTATTTGCCTCATAATCAACCTACTTAATCGTGACTCGATTGAAAGGTAGGGCGGCACAGCAGAGCATAGAAAGAATATAATGAATTGCATTCTACATGCATTGTGAATCTAGAACTTGAAAACAATTTTCACGCCCCAATCACACAAATAAAACAATTTAAGATAAGATGATTGCAGAAATGGTTATGCAGTTGCAATAAACACATAAATTCATATTGAATATGCAATGTACAAAATTAATAGCAACTGAGCTCATATATATGGGCAAGTAAGCTTTAAGCTCAATCAATATTTACCCACATTAATACAAAAGCACTAAACTATGTAAACATATTAGGCAATAGTTTTACAAGACTTTGTACCTGAGGAGGTGCAAAAAGCTCAGTCTCACACATAAATTTGGTGGATTTTTAAAGCTTGATTGGTGAGTTTTTCAGCTTGACTGGTGATTTTTTTAGCTTTTTCCCCTTCACATTATGTGGAGAAAACTTAAGTTTACGCGATACAGGGCCTTCCGAGGTAGAAGGAGAAGCAGATGAAAATCTCGTATGAACCATAGTAGCTGTGAACAAACAATACAAGGCAAAACACCGATTACAACATAAAAACATTATACATAAAAACACTTATATAACTCGATTGTAACAAACGACTGTAGAATTCAAACATTTAGGGTTTTATAACAAAGAATTAAACCCCCAAATATCAAAATTAAGCATGCAACTCAATTAAAATTGGGATATAGATCAATGATGTGAAAATCACCTCTGTAATATGAAATATGGAGATAGTAACAACAACCAAATGAAATGAGATAAGCAGCTCGCCAACGAACGAATCGGAGATATCAAGAACACATGGAGAAAGGGAAAATGATAGAACGATAGAGGAGAGAGAGAGATAGAGAGAGAGAGAGTGATGAGAAAAAGATGTTAAGAGCAAAACTAAATGAAGAGAGAGAAAGTGGTTGGGAAAGTTGTCCGTATTATTGCAAATTAATTAAACTTAATTTCTGAAAACCGTATTTTTGCAATAAAGGTAAGAAGTTGGTATATTTGCAATAAACTACTCCAAAGTTGGCATTCTTGACAAATTCTCATTAATTAATTGGCATACCGTGCATACCGCGGTATACATGGTATACCATTTAAAGGGGGTTTCTGCTTTTAATAAAGAGTATAGCGATTGTTAGTTAATAGACTCCTAGTATATAATTTCAATAATAAATTAAATTAATATTTAATTTTATTATTTTAATTAATTAAATTAATATAACTTATCTCTGGTAATATAAGAATAGTTATATTATTAATTGTATTTATTATTAATCTATTATAGATATATTTTAAATATTAATTAATGAAGCCCTAAATCCTATATTCTCGACTTTTATTTCAATTTTTAGTTTAAATTAAATTATTATTTAATATTATGATTTTAATTAATTAAATTAATTAATATTTGGTGGCATATCGCGGTATACATTAATTAATTGGCATACCGTATTTTAGTTTAGGGAGGACTTGTTTCATTAGTAGTTCTTATTCTCATTGGCCTTCTATACACTTAAAATACAGTTTTTAAAGTAAGATCAAATAGTAAAATAAGTTATTATTAATTAATTAATTAATTAATTAATTGACATACCGTGTATACCGCGGTATACATGGTATACCATTTAAAAGGGGTTTCTGCTTTTAATAAAGAGCAAAGTAAGATCAAATAGTAAAATAAGTTATTATTAATTAATTAAATAATTAATTAATTAATTAATTGGCATACCTTATATACCGCAGTATACATGGTATACCATTTAAAGAGGATTTCTGATTTTAATAAAGAATATAGATATGGCCAATTTGTTAAAAATGAACAAATAAACTGATGAATGTTGTGTGATGTAACATAGCTTAAAATACTCGTAAATTACTAAACAAAGTATGTCAGTATTCAATATTCATGTCAAAGTTCAAACCATCTCCTGCATTTCGGACGCTCTAGTTTTTTAATATTTTGGAAGCCCTAAATTTTTTCTGATAATATATTTAAAAACTATAAATTTATGAACCAAAGTTAATTAAGAAACTATAATCTATACTTTTTATTAATATGCAAAACCATTTTTTAATGGCGCGCAATAGTACTATAGTACCAAAGTACCAAATTTGGTTATCACTTCACTCGGGTTTGATTCCTTTCAACTACGTAATTATACAAAATTAATTCACTTTAATTTCAACCGTGTTCGATTCACTATAACCATTTAATTAAATAACGTTATTTGTTATATACTTTTATCATTCAAGTCTCTACAAATTTATATTTAAATAATACTTATTAATTATATTTATTTATGTATTTTAATTTCTTTAATTTCACCTCGTGTTCGATTCACTATAACTACATAATATTTTTTTTTTTTGCCCGAATATAACTACATAATTTAATAGTGTATTTATTACTATATGCTTTTATCAATCAATTTTCTTCAAAAACTTATTTAAATATTTTATTTATTATCGATAATTTATTTATATTAATATTTTAGTCTCGACACGTGCCCGTACTTCGCACGGATTACCAGCTACTAGTGTATTTATACAGAAGTTTCAGTTTAAATACAAAAATTAAATTATTAAAATCTAGTTTAGCTAACATTTTTTCTGAATAGACTTAAAAGTAGTAATTTAAAGTTAAGAAGTTATTATGCTCATTTGTTTTGAATGTGCAAAATATATAATTACAACACTATAATCTAGTTTGGGTAACATCTTCTTCTGAATGGATTTAATTAGAGCTTCGTGTATTTTTTATGATTCTACTTCTCGTTTTTTTTTGCCAAAGATACTTCTCATTATTTTAATTTAAAAGAAATTTATTTCATTAATTTTTTTGTAAGAATAACAATTATTAATATTATATATATATATATATATATATATATAATAATTAAATTGTGAGGCCCCTAATATTTGGTGACCCTAGCCAGGAGCATAGGAGGACTCCCACAATGTCAATATTGTGATGCGATATGTAACGTAAATTTAAAACTGACAAATTATTAAACAGATAAGTATATCTCAAAAGGCGTGTTGAAATTGAATCAATGTACGTTATATTTTTTATTTTTTTGATAAATAGTTATTTCTTCTTGAGATATAACTATTCGAGTATTGTTTTTTAAGTATTATTTTATAGAGAAAAGGCCCTCAATATCACATTTACAACATAATTGGTCCCAAATATCACAACTCAAAAACTTGGCCCCAAATATCATTTCAAGACACAGTATCGTGGATCGTTTAATTTTTCAACAAAAAACGCTACTTCGTGTAGCGTTTTATATTTTTTTTATTTTTTTTATAAAAAATGCTACATTAAGTTGTGTTTTAGGGGGGGGAAAACGCTAGATTAAACTGTGTTTTGGTGAAAACGCAACATTAAGTTGTGTTTTGTGGGGGGAAACCAAAGATTAAGTTGTGTTTTGGGGTAACGCTACATTAAGTTGTGTTTTGGGGGGGTGAAGACCAAAGATTAAGTTGTGTTTTGGGGGTAACGTTACACGAAGTAGCGTTTATGCAAAAAAAATTTAAAACGCTATATTATACTGTGTCTTAGAGTGATATTTGGGGCTAAGTTTTTGAGTTGTGATATTTGTATTGAAAATGTGATAGAAAGGGCGAATGCCCTATTTTATATACTTACAACTCTAGCCTCCATTAAAGAGTTTGGAGGGGGTTTCCATCGATTTTCATCGGTGGAAAACCCAGATTCTTTTTCGTTTTTCCTGCTTTCATATATTGTTTTCTTCACTAAATCTCCCAATTTATTTGGGTTTCAATAAATTCCCAATTTATTTGGGTTGTGTTAGTCTCTACTTGTGAGAATTGGGTTTTTTGTTTTGATTGTGTTTGGTTGTTTTCCATGGCCGAGTTTATAGATCGGCAAGATTTTTGCTTCTTGATTATGAATGGGATCTTGATTTAGTGATGAAATTATGTATGGGATTGCAGTTTTGGTCGATAGCTCAGACCAATAGCTCCATTGGGGCATGATGAAGAGGGCATGAAGTGGGTACTCGTTTTTGTATATACTTTATCTTCAAAATATCGTTAAATTGTCTCTTCATGAGAACGGGCGATTACAATTTATTGTTTGTTCGACTCGATCATTGATCTAGATGCCGTATGATTTTTTATTATTGAATTAATATCTTTGTTCTTCAAAAAAAAATATATATATTATTTTATATACGAAGAGAGTGCGCTAGCTACCTTATATTTATTTCGTTTAAACAAAGGAGATATGAATGGCACAGTGGTGTTGGTTCTAAACAGCAACCTTTTAACTTTGATATATTTATAGTAGTCAATTACCTCATTTTCGTTGTTCTTGAAAATTACAAATGGTAAATATTTAATCTGTTTATACATCTTAGCATATTATAGAGTGTAAAGACGGATTTAATAAGGGGCACGGGTGATACGTGTAACGTGTTCCCTCATCTCTCCTACTATACGAATATAGAAACGGATGAAGTAAAGAACATTAAAAATACATGTTTCCATAAAATAAATTTAACATTTTTGGATCGGCCCTGTATTTGGATAAGAGTGACACATAAAAGGGTTACACAATAGGGATGTACAAGATTTGGATTCAATATTACTGTTTTGAGAGGGATCGGGTCCGTTTGGAAAATCTTATTTTTCAAAAATAAGTTACTTATTCTGGAAAAAAGTTAAAAAATATATACTTTTTTCTGAAATAAGTAACTTATTTTTACAAGATAATGAATATTAAACTATCTATACACATTTTTCTCTAAAAAAAGTATGTAAATACGAAATTTTTTCCAAAATAAGTAAATTATAAGTTGTAAGTTAAAATTGTCAAACAGACACATTACTGTATTATGTAAATGTAAATGGATGGCAAAGGTCCTAAAATAACTTGTTTACTTTTGGAATACATACATTAGAAGTGTGTCCATATATGGTAGGGGACCCTAACAAGACCTGTTAAGAAGCAAGGAATTTTCTTTCCATCGATCCTCATGTAGAACCCTGTCGTTTTGATTCAATTAGACTACTACATAGCACAAACATATACAAGTAAAGATGGTCAAGCTTTTACAAAAGAATGATAAAGGCTATCTTCAACAAGTCATTCCACTAGGCGATTTGCCAGTCAATACACGAGAGATTTATTCCTTTGTTCACTTTGTTAGCTTCAATTCTACAGTATAATAAATATTTGTATAACTGTGTGTTGAAGACGGAAAAAGACAAAATACTTGTAAAGTCGGTTTTTTCATTTGATCAAATGCAGTACATATAAATAAGAAAATTAGAAAGCAATCAAGGCTAAAAACTAGGATCTAAACAACTACATTCCTAAACATATTTTGCTACTCGGTTTATTCAATAAAAACTCCTACAATCTCTCCACTAATATTGCATACCAAAGACCACCAGCAAGACCAAATCAATCAACAACCAGCAAGACCAAATCAATCAACAAAGATATTAACGTGAATCAAGCGTAGATTAGTTCCAACAAGCTTCCCCTAATCTAAGCTTGTTCCACCAAAAATTTCTTACACCCAACAACTGCCTCATCTTTTCGAACTTGACCACAGGTAAACTGAGCCCGTATGGCTATTCGACTGAGCCCGTATGGCTATTAAACTGAGCCCGTATGGCTAATACTGTGCCCATATGGCAATTTTTTCTTCGGTGCCCATCTGGCACGTTCTTCATCCGCCCGTCTAGCTTACTCCTTTGCCCGTCTGGCATCACCTCCTCTTTGCCCTTATGGCATGTTCTTCGTAGCCCTTATTGCTTTCATCATCGGTCCATATGGCCTCTACAGCAATGCACATGCATCCCATACTACATATGCAACTTTGCCACCATCGCCTACCTGAATTCATCACCGTCGCATCACCGCGACCCCACGGCTTCACCGTTGCCCACAAAATTGACTGGGCCTGAATGGAGCCACCAAGGCTCCGCCTCTTCCTTCTTATGCCTCAAGGATCGGAGGGAAGGCTGTTAAGCCTTGATCCCCCCTCCCCGATGCTCTGATGCCAAGTGTTAGCTTCAATTCTACAGTATAATAAATATTTGTATAACTGTGTGTTGAAGACGGAAAAAGACAAAATACTTGTAAAGTCGGTTTTTTCATTTGATCAAATGCAGTACATATAAATAAGAAAATTAGAAAGCAATCAAGGCTAAAAACTAGGATCTAAACAACTACATTCCTAAACATATTTTGCTACTCGGTTTATTCAATAAAGACTCCTACAATCTCTCCATTAATATTGCATACCAAAGACCACCAGCAAGACCAAATCAATCAACAAAGATATTAACGTGAATCAAGCGTAGATTAGTTCCAACACACTTGCTTGAATCACAATGATCGTGACTTCCCTACATAGTACACAACTTGTTATACCATATCTCTAATGACACATTCAACTAAAACAAAAACAGGATTATCATGCACATTGTGCAAGTTTCAAGATCTATTCTCTTTATTATCGGAACTTTAACTTCGTGAACATTAGAAAGCATGTCACATTATCATCATGCCCTCTACCATTGAAACCATAGTCGTATTTTCTCCTTAAGTACTCAACATTCACATGCACACCAAAAACTAGCTTGGTAAAAAAAAATTCATATGCCGAATACTCTCTGGAGCATGAAGCACAGTATCAGCATAGACAACTAAAGCACACTGTACTTTGTTTATGCATTTTTTCAATAATGATGCTAAATTTTAGCAAGAAATACGAGTTCATGCAGCGCTACCAAAAGCACATCCAAACATCAGATCTGATACTGGAAACCACATTTATATATCTAAATCTGAAGGAGCAGTTGCACTAGCAACTTATAAATTTTATGTTTATAGTATCATCCTCATCAAGGAAATGTCTCGGGGACGAAAATAACTACCGCTTATACGGTAAGTTAAAAATTAAGATAAACGTTTTTCATCACTGTCTACTGTTTAAGGCACCACCTATGCTGTATGTTCAGTTAAGCACCACCAGATCTGTACTTCTTCCCCAAAACGAGCACTTGAAGCTTATCATAACCACCCAGGACACCAGCACCAGCAATTGCACGGAGAATGTTAGCACCAGCACCCTTGAAGAGAGACTTGGCACCCTCTTTCTTCAAAATCTACTAACTTGAATTTCTGGAACTGAGGTGATGCTACTCTTTAAAGAATACCTTAATCTGAATTATAGTTTAGTTGCAGATTGCCACAACTATGTATTTATGTCGAAGATTGCTTCAATATAATATCTATCTAAAAATATACTGTACAAAGGGAAGAAAATCAAGCATTTTTATCTGCAAGTTGGGATTAGTAAACTGTTCTTGTCAGGCAGTTGGCCACCCCAAATTGCCATATAGTGCAAGTGTAAACAGAGTCTGGTTTTTATTAATCAATTTCCGGCAGTATCCTTGAATCCCTTTTCCAAATTTCGAATCTGCAATCAGATCTAGTTATATAGAGGAGTCCCTCAGTTTCCTGGCCAGTACTGAGGATGCAAGGTGACTAGAGTGCACCAATTAAACAAACTTGCATCTTTAATGTTGCATGGTCAGGATTATCAAGACTTATGTTGGAAAAGTGGGTGTTAGCCCCATTTTGACAAGTCATTTTGAGCTAAAATTTGCCAGGATTAATTAACGCGTCTTATTAATTGTGTAAATCAATTAACGCGTCTAATTAATGATACAGTAGTGCACAAGGGTTAGGGTTAGTTAATCCCTATATATTCATCGGTATAGAGCGTAGGTCTTAACACATCGAAAACACACAGCTTCTTCCGCTTTTCTCTTCCTCTTCCTCCTGGTGATAATTTCTTGCTTTGTTCTAGTTCGCCGAGAGTGTTGCTTCGCTGCTTCACTGGGAAGCCTTTGTTCTTACAATTACGGTAAGGGCGAAATAAGCTTTAAGGAGACAGTTTTGCACTGGACTCAAGGACTCCTGTATCCTTCTCTTATTTTGCCCTCTGTTATTCACACACAAACACGATTTTATTTATTTGTTTTGCGCAGATTGATCAACAATCTTAAAGCTTATTTTTATATCTGCGACTAACAATCTTCTGTTTGTTTGTTTGTTTTGAGTAACAGATTATGGAGAACATTAACAAAACCGATGTTGTGACAACTGCTGTGACTACCTCCAACGCATCGGTCATACCAGATGAGGGTTCGATAAACCCTAACGCACTGGTTATGTCCGATGGGAGTATGTCGGGGATTGGACATACGCCTTCGGGGTATGTGCCTTTCCAAATGACCGTTGGGCAGATACCATGCTCCTTCGGACTGATCTCGGGTGGATTCGTTCCTCCGACGTTGCAGGCTTCTGCTGTGCAGACTCCGCCGTTTGTACATGCTACACCTGTGGCACCTGTTATGCCTGTGATGCCTGCTGCACCTGTGGCACCTGTTGTGCCTCCCGCACATGCGGAGAAGCCGGAGAAGTTTAATGGGACAAACTTTAAGCGATGGCAGCAGAAGTATAAAACCGAAGATGCTGGAGCCAAGAAGTGGATTGTTGGCCGTTTTCTTGAATACAAGATGATGGATTCCAAGACTGTGGTCAGTCAGGTGCAAGAATTGCAAGTGATTATTCATGACATTCATGCTGAGGGAATGGTCATAAGCGAATCTTTCCAAGTTGCTGCTGTGATTGAAAAGCTGCCCCCTGGTTGGAAAGATTTCAAGAATTACCTGAAGCACAAGCGAAAGGAGATGACTATGGAGGATTTAATTCTGAGACTTCGCATTGAAGAAGACAACAGGGGATCTGAGAAGAAGGTCAATGTTGCCACTGAAAAGGCAAACATGGTGGAGCACACTCAAAGCTCCAAGAAGGCCAATTCTGGAAAAGGGGGAAAGCTGGCACCCAAGGGAGGAGTTTCGAAGCCTTCAAAATTCCAAGGAAAATGCTACAATTGTGACAAGGTGGGTCACAGGTCTGCTGAGTGCAGGAAGCCCAAGAAGACCAACAAGAAGAAGGAAGCAAACATGGTGAACGATATTTCCAAGGATATGTCTGACATAGACCTATGTGCCACTGTCTCTGAGGTGAACCTGGTTGGCTCTAATCCAAGGGAATGGTGGATTGATACTGGAGCAACAAGGCATGTTTGTTCTGATAAGGCGATTTTCTCTAGCCTCCAAGCTTCCGATGCTGGTGAGAAGCTTTACATGGGGAATTCAGCAACTTCTACTATTGAAGGGGAAGGCACGGTGATTCTGAAGATGACCTCCGGAAAGAATCTGACTTTGAAGAATGTACTTTATGTTCCTGATATTCGCAAGAACCTTGTGTCTGGTTCTCTGTTGAATAAGCATGGATTTCGCATTGTAATTGAGTCGGATAAAGTAATTTTGTCTAAGAGTGGTATGTTTGTAGGAAAGGGTTATGTAACTGATGGGCTCTTTAAGCTCAATGTAATGTCGGTTAACGACAATAATGCAATGAAGAATTCTTCTGCTTACTTGATTGAGTCTCCTAATTTATGGCATGCTAGATTAGGACACATGAATTATGACACTTTACGACGATTAAGTGCAAAAGAATACATACCAAAATTAAACATTGATTCAAAACATAAGTGTGAAACTTGTGTTGAGGCAAAATTAACTAGATCATCTTTTAAACGTGTGGAAAGAAATACCAAAGTGCTAGATTTAATACATAGTGATATATGTGATTTGAAATTCGCTCCAACTAGAGGAGGAAACAAGTATTTTATAACATTCGTGGATGATTGTACAAAATACTGCTATGTATATTTGCTTAAGAGCAAAGACGAAGCTATAGATAAATTTAAAATCTATAAGGAAGAAGTTGAGACACAACAAAAAGAGAAAATCAAAACGATACGTAGTGATCGTGGAGGTGAATATGTCGAGCCCTTCGGGGAATTCTGTTCACAACATGGTATAATCCATGAGGTCACTGCACCATACTCACCACAATCTAACGGTGTGGCTGAGAGGAAAAACCGCACTCTCAAGGAAATGATGAATGCGATGTTATTAAGCTCTGGACTTCCGCAGTCTATGTGGGGGGAAGCCATCTTAAGTGCAAATTATCTTTTAAATAGGATGATTCGCAAGAATAAGAATGAAATTCCTCATGAAATATGGAAGAAAGAGAAGACAAGTTATAAACACTTGAAAGTGTGGGGGTGCCTCGCTAAGGTACTAATCCCTATGCCTAAGAAGGTGAAGATCGGTCCAAAGACGGTGGACTGTATCTTCATCGGGTATCCACCACATAGCACTGCATATCGATTTCTTGTATATGAATCTAAGATTCCTGAGATCCAAAAGAATACGATCATGGAGTCAAGGAATGCGTCATTCTTTGAGAATGTATTTCCTTGTAATCCTGGAATCGAGCGCCCTACGACGTCTAAACGGCCTCATGAGTCTATAGAAGACGAAAATGAGAGTGATGAAGGTGAAGACGAAAATGTGGGGGTAGTAAGAAGGAGCAAAAGACAAAGGAAGGAGAAATCCTATGGGTCAGAGTTTCTGACTTATTTGCTCGAAGAAGGTGATCCGAAAACCTACAAGGAAGCGGTGACATCACCTGATGGACCTATGTGGAAAGAGGCCATCAAAAGTGAAGTTGATTCTATTTTACAGAATCATACGTGGGAGTTAGTGGACTTACCAACTGGAAGTAAGACACTAGATAGCAGGTGGATTTTCAAAAAGAAATTGAAACCTGATGGCACTATAGATAAGTACAAGGCCAGACTTGTAATCAAAGGTTACAAGCAACAGCATGGTCTTGATTACTTTGATACATATTCTCCAGTATCGAGAATAACATCTATAAGAATGATGTTTGCTATAGCTGCGATGCGAAAATTAGAAGTACATCAAATGGATGTGAAAACTGCCTTTCTAAATGGCGATATAGATGAGGAGATCTATATGAAACAACCTGAAGGGTTCGTTGTTCCTGGTCAAGAGAGAAAGGTCTGTAAATTGGTGAAATCAATATATGGATTAAAACAAGCACCTATGAAGTGGCATGAGAAGTTTGATCAAGTCGTGTTACCAAATGGCTTCAAGACCAATGAATGTGATAGTTGTGTCTATTACAAGGATAACGAGAATGGCTATGTCATGATGACATTATATGTAGATGATCTGCTTATTGCCGGTAGCAATGATAAAGTGATCAAATCTACAAAGGACATGTTAAAGGCAAGGTTTGACATGAAAGACATGGGTCTAGCAAATGTAATTCTAGGAATTCAGATTTCTAGAACATCTGAGGGTCTTGCATTAAGTCAACCGCATTATGTTGACAAAATTCTTGAGAAATTTCTCAAGGATGATGTTGAGACAGCGAGAACACCTGTGGATGTGACTTTGCATCTATCCAAGAATAAAGGTGTAGGAGTCTCGCAACTGGAATACTCACGGATAATTGGAAGTCTGATGTACTTAATGAGTTGTACAAGACCAGACATTGCATACTCAATTAGCAAGTTGAGTAGATTTACAAGTAATCCGGGAGCTGATCACTGGAAAGCGATCATAAGAGTACTGAGGTACTTAAGGGGAACTCGAGACTATGGATTGCATTATGGCAGATACCCAGCAGTATTGGAAGGATATACTGACGCGAACTGGATATCTAGCAAGAAGGCACTAAAGTCTACGAGTGGCTATGTATTTACATTAGCCGGAGCGGCAGTGTCATGGAAATCCTCGAAACAAACGGTGATAACTCATTCCACGATGGAAGCTGAGTTTGTGGCATTAGATAAATGCGCACGAGAGGCGGAATACTTACGCCAATTTCTGGAGGATGTTCCAAGATGGACAAAGCCTGTAACTGCAATAGGACTGCATTGTGATAGTCAGTCAGCCATTGGCAGAGCACAGAGCACGATGTATAATGGACAGTCTCGTCACATAAGACGACGACATAGTTCCATTAGACAATTAATATCAACCGGAATTATCACGATTGACTATATACCGTCAAAGGATAATATCGCGGATCCGCTAACCAAAGGGTTATCAAGAGAGCTGGTTGATAAATCATCGAAAGGGATGGGCCTTAAGCCTATTGTTTAACGGCATCATGGTGGACACCCAACCTTGCTGACTGGAGGTCCCAAGAACTTGGTTCAAATGGGAAAACTAAATCATGATGACCAAATCACTGTGGGGGTAACCCCTGGCCTGTTCCTATGATAAGAAACAGTGAGACCCGTATGGTACGAGGGTAAGCTTTACGCTTTTAATGATCTTTGACGAATACATGGAGTTCAATAGTATTGAATGCATGGAATTCGGTTGAATAAACGCGGGTTACTCTTTAAGATAAAGATCACCTATGTGGGAGAGAAGTGGGGCCGCTTCGAAGGAGAATTGCGAGGCACAATTCTTTAGAAACTCCTGCAGAACCAGGACGATGTTCCATGGCCAAAATGGACATACTCATGAGAGCTGAACAAGTCAGAAAGGATATAGTGATAAGTATATCATCGCTTACACAAACGGTCGAACAGTTCAAAGAGCAAACCTCCACTGTCTACTAGTAAGGTCGATACGCTTACTCAAGCGAAGGTTCAAGGAGCAAACCTCTACCTATCGTATGCTATATCTGATCGAAGAAATTATCACCAAGTCAAACTCCGTGTCTGTCTATCTGGTGTGTGCTACTGTAACATCAATCTCATCCATGTGGGGGATTGTTGGAAAAGTGGGTGTTAGCCCCATTTTGACAAGTCATTTTGAGCTAAAATTTGAGTAGGTCTTGGGTGCGTAATCGTAACAAGTTATGCTTGAAATATGTTCTACTTCATGAGAACTTTTCAACGCATATTAAAGTACTCAAAACGACTAAGGGATGGATGAGTTATGATTGTCCAAAGTTGCTCCCTTAGAAGTGGAAAATAGAAGAGTGAACCTTATATCCCACATTGATAAGGAAAAGAGCCTTTCAAGGCTTTATATAGTAAGACACTCATGTAGTGTCTAAATGTGTTAATAATGTATTGCTCCACCATCTACGTGCGCGCAGGGGGGGGTGCAAATTGTGGGATTTCGAGGGGAAAAACGTGGCTTCGCAAGCCTCGGGGCTTTCCGCGTGTGCGACCTGCGGACACGAATGCAGCAAAATTTGGGCCGAATAATTCCGGACTAGTTTTGCTAAAATAATAATTTCCACTGGGCTGCTCAAATTGATTTTCTGTTTTGTGAAATTAATTCTGATTTGATTATGAATTTATAATTCTGATTTGATTTGAATTAATTTATCTTTGCCAGGATTAATTAACGCGTCTTATTAATTGTGTAAATCAATTAACGCGTCTAATTAATGATACAGTAGTGCACAAGGGTTAGGGTTAGTTAATCCCTATATATTCATCGGTATAGAGCGTAGGTCTTAACACATCGAAAACACACAGCTTCTTCCGCTTCCTCCTGGTGATAATTTCTTGCTTTGTTCTAGTTCGCCGAGAGTGTTGCTTCGCTGCTTCACTGCGCCTTGTTTTATCCTGGGAAGCCTTTGTTCTTACAATTACGGTAAGGGCGAAATAAGCTTTAAGGAGACAGTTTTGCACTGGACTCAAGGACTCCTGTATCCTTCTCTTATTTTGCCCTCTGTTATTCACACACAAACACGATTTTATTTATTTGTTTTGCGCAGATTGATCAACAACTTATTCATATTTTTTATCATTCAAATTTTCCTACCATCCAGTCCTTTATTAGTTTCCCTTTGTTTTGTTTGCTTGTTTGATGCATTATGAAGCTTGGTCTTTGTCATTTATTCCTCTTTACCTTTTCATTCTACATTATAATTTGATAGACCTATGTATTGATGCATAACCGCAAATGAACTTTTTGCCTGTCTCAGGTTGCTAAAGAGAGTGCTGATGTTATTATTTTAGATGATAATTTCTCCACAATTGTAACCGTAGCCAAATGGGGACGCTCAGTTTACATAAATATACAAAAAATTGTCCAGTTTCAGCTGACAGTGAATGTGGTTGCTCTGGTTGTTAACTTTTCTTCGGCCTGTTTGACGGGTAAAAGTACCTTCATCTCTTCAACGTCTTATACACAATTCCTCTCTCATGACCTACTCATTCCCAGCTGTGACATTTTTTTTGTGATTCCAATTTGGTTTTGTGTGGCTCTGTGCTTTCAGGAGAGGCTCCACTCACTGCTGTTCAACTTCTTTGGGTCAACATGATCATGGATACACTAGGGGCGCTTGCCTTAGCCACTGAACCTCCAAATGATGAGTTAATGAAGCGAGCACCAGTTGGAAGGAAAGGAAATTTTATCAGCAATGTGATGTGGAGAAATATCTTTGGGCAGTCTTTGTATCAGTTCATTGTAATATGGTATCTCCAGACAGCAGGAAAAATGGCCTTCCATCTAGATGGTCCAGATTCAGATTTGATTCTGAATACACTTATTTTTAACTCGTTCGTCTTTTGTCAGGTAAAATTTAGAATTTTATGCATATAGTAATAATTAATGAGCTTTTAATATGTTCCATGCATGAAATGAAAATGAATAATGCTAGGGACATCAAAATTTCCCCCAAATACACATGGCAGATTTTGATTTGCTATAATAATAAATGGGCCCCCTGTATTCACACCAACAAAACCAATCAAAATAACCCATACTGCCACATCAACAAGCCATGTCATTTGGTGACAATTTTTTGTACCTTATTTTGGGACCTCTAGCACTACTCAATGAAAATTACCTAGACACCACTCACCGCTATAAATTAGTCATTTAACGACTCAAATACTCCCGATATTGCTAACCCCCCTATTGTTTGCCACTGCAATACTTCTAAAAACCAATCCTACCAAATCCTTACAGTTGCTAGTTATTAGAACTGTCACATGTGAAAAAATAAAATTGTACTTCCTTTTGAACATTACTGAAGAATGACCAATTAAAATTTAATTGATGGCTGCGTGCCTCTTTTGTTCAAATGTAAAATGTATGAGTTAAATTCACTAAATAAGTCGTTTGCATGTAAATTTCTTGATTAGATGGTTACTGGCCGGCGAGTGCTTGACCTCATATCAAATAACATATGTCTATTTCTGTTAAGCATATATATATAGGGTAGCTTTCAAATAGAAACCAACATTATAATAGAAACTAGAAACCTACACTAAATAAATTATATTTCATTTATTTTAATGGCCCCGCTAGGGGCACCTTCACAAAAAACTTATAAAATTCCTGGCTCTATTCAACAAAAAATATAAAAAAAAATTTAAAAAAATTAAAAAAAAGTTACTGTTCACGTGCCACGTCATCACGTGAACAGTAACTTTTTTTAAATTTTTTTAAATTTTTTTATTTTTTTGTTGAATAGAGCCAAGAATTTTAAACGTTTTTTGTATTGGGGTACCCCTAATTTGATCATTAGATTAGCTTGAAATATTTAATTTAGCTTTAGTTTCTAGTTTCTATTCTAAGTTAGTTTCTATTAGAACAAGACCCTATATATATATAGGCTTTTGCTCAAATACAAACCAATCCTTAAATACAAACTACAAACTAACACTAAATTAATTATATTTCATCTATTCTAAGTTTCCCGCCAAGGGTACCTTCACGAAAGATACTTAAAATAATTGGCTCTATCCAACAAAAAAAAAAAAAAAATTCCCTGCCGTGGAAATGCGAAGCATTTAAGACAGTAAACGGATGAGTTAGGTAGTCATGAGGGCCGAAGGCCCTCGACACACCCGTCAATCGTCTATTGCCTTTACCATTGATTGTCATTCCTTACAACTTTAGAATGATAAAGGCGCGAAGCGCCGTACAAGAAGGTGCGAAGCACCGTTAACCAGTGAAATCCACTGCCACGTCATCACGTGAACATTGATTTTTTTTTTGTTGTTGGATAGAGCCAATTATTTTAAGCATTTTTTGTATTGGGGTACCCCTAGTTTGGTCATTAGATTAGCTTGAAATATTATATTAGTGTTTAGTTTTTAGTTTGTAGTTAATTTTAGTTTGTAGTGGAGTAGGATCCTATACCCTATATATATATAGGCTTTTGCTCGACACACCCGTCAATCGTCTATTGCCTTTACCATTGATTGTCATTCCTTACAACTTTAGAATGATAAAGGCGCGAAGCGCCGTACAAGAAGGTGCGAAGCACCGTTAACCAGTGAAATCCACTGCCACGTCATCACGTGAACAATGTTTTTTTTTATTTTTTATTTTTTTTTGTTGGATAGAGCCAATTATTTTAAGAATTTTTTGTATTGGGGTACCCTTAGTTTGGTCATTAGATTAGCTTGAAATATTAGATTAGTGTTTAGTTTTTAGTTTGTAGTTAATTTTAGTTTGTAGTGGAGTAGGACCCTATATATATATATATAGGCCATTTCTCCATACAGAACACTCTTATATACGGAGTAACAAACAGTAAAGAACACCTTAGATCTAATAGTTCCAATGACCCCGCCAGGGGCACCCAATACAAAAAGTTGTTATTTTGTTACCCTCTATCAAGCCACCAAAAAAAAAAAACACTCCATAACAAACACCTTATATAACAAACAATAAAGAACACCTTAGATCTAATATATCCATTACCCCTTGAGGGGCCACCCAATACAAAAAGTTCTTATTTTTTTACCCTCTATCCATCCATCATCTCAAAAAAAAAAATTATTGTTCATGACGATGACGTCATCAGTGACGTCATCATGAACAGTAAAATATTTTTTTTTGCTGGCTTGATAGAAGGTAAAAAAATAACAACTTTTTGTATTGGGTGCCCCTGGCGGGGCCATTGGAACTATTAGATCTAAGGTGTTCTTTATTGTTTGTTATATAAGAGTGTTCTGTATGGAGCAATGGCCTATATATATATATATATATATATATATATATATATGGGTAAGGTTCTAGGGAGAACCTTCTTATCAAGACAACCAGAGAACTCAATCCTGGCCATTCAAAATGAATATCTTTAAAAAATCAAATACAAAGGTGTATAATGGCAGTGATGTAAATACAATCAATAAACAATGTTATTTTCTTTGTATAAATCTTATATAAATCTTACAATATACGGCCTAGACTGATTTATTTATGGAATCTATACATCATAAAATATTTGATTGAATATATGGATCTTTTTAACTTTGGAAACGGATCCTTGATTGACTTTAATTTTCTATAATGCTTTACGATATACACTGATTGATTTTACGACATTATCAAATCTCTAAAACTAGATAGACAGAAAATCATACAAGCGTGAAGAAAAACCTAGAAGAACACACCGAACATTGAAATCTTACGATTTGTAGTTTTGATTTTTGGTTTATATAACTTGTTTATTTTTAACGAACACTAAAAAGAATCTCTTGATTTTTAATGAACACTAAAAATATTCTTGTATGTGTTCTGATCCAATCTAATAGATTCTTGATTCTTGTAGGTGTTCTGTTCTGATTAATCTAACATAGCTAACAAATTCTTGATTCTTGTAGGTGTTCTGTTCTGATCAATCTAACTGATCTAACAGAATCAAGATTCTTGAAGTGGTCCTGTTCAGGATGAACCTTATTGACATCGGAGGAACTAGAAAGTGAAGACTATCTTGTTTTGTTGGTGACACCGAAAATTAACCATATGGCAATATATCTAGCTGAGTACGGTATGAACAATAATTATGTGGGTCTATCTGACATCTATGAAAGTTTTAGACGTGTAAGGGAGCTTTTAGATTTTGACTTGGGGAGGGGTATTCCGTATGATTCTCTGGTGGTTGAACCTAATTCTGGTTTTGGATGAGGTTATTGATGGTCCTAGGCCGGTGTTTTCGGAAAAGGTCAGTATTGACAAAAGCTACTGAGTTATCTCGAAGCTCAAGCTGCGACAAGAACTTTGGAACAAGCAGTAAGGAGAAAGCGCTTTGAAATGGAATTTGGAGGAAGAGGAAAAAAGAGAGACTCTAAGGCCATGTTTGTTTCAAGGGATTATAATCCCCAAATTATTACCTTATAAATCCCAAACGTAAGGGATTATAATCCCATGAATTCACATTTTGATCATTGTTTTAGTTCACTCCCATGGGATCATTGTCTTGTTTTAGTTCATTCCCATGGGATCATTGTGGAAAAAGCATTGGAGGCCAAGAAGAATGAGATGAAGAATGTAGAAATGGCGTAATGTAGAAAGGAGTGTTGAGTATTGAATACGGTAAAAGAATACAGAGGGGGGGGGTGAATGGATTCTTGAACTTTTCTTGGATTGAGTCTATGTAGCAGATAAGTGCCTGTGTGTGTAGAAGTGAAGGTGCGGATAAAGAAACAACACAAGACACAATATCACTTTAATCTAATGTATTATTAGATAAAGGTTGCTACAATCTGTGAATACAAATGGTTGTATTCTCAGCTTCGTTTTTCTCAGAGAGATATAGCTTACAGTGTATGAAAAACTTGACTCACAAAAGTTGCTAAGTTATGAAGTGAGGCTGTGTCCTTATAGAACATGGATACAGCCTACTTACTACAAATAAGGTAGCTAAACAAATTACTTTCTAGTCTGTCTATCCTTTTTGAGTAAGTGTCCAAACGGTTACAGATTTGACTTTGTAAAGCCTGTTTAGATCCACTTCTTTAGCTCCTTGTCTCTTCTATATCTCTCCAAGCTTCCTTGTAGGCTTTCCAGAGCACGTTACAGATTGTGGTCCATAAAGTGCATTGGCTTGTTGCAGGTTTCTGACTTGTACAATTTCTTCAGTATTTTGTCTCCAAGAATGTATTCGAGAAGTGACTAAGTAAGTGATTCGAGAACTAGAATTGACTTGATCGATAACTCTGAGTTCTCGAATACTGTTATATTGACATATCGAACCACTTCTCGAATAGCTCTTTTCCATCAGGATTCCTTGAGTTGTCGAATAGAACATTTGACTTATCGAATCCTCGAGATATCGAATAGCTTTCTGAGTCCTTGAGATATCGAATGGAACTTTGACCTGTTGACTCTCTGAGAACTCGAATACCATCTTGACTTGTTGACTTCTTGAGTTCTCGAATAGAGTAGTAGACATATCGAATCCCTGAGATATCGAATGAGATATCGAACAGTGTATTCAGAGATATCGAATAGTGTCTTGAGATATCGAATCTCTGACTTCTCGAATGCTGGACTTCTCGAATAGACAAATATACTTCTCGAATTGGTACTTAGGCAAATTCTTCATTTCTTCAAATCCCAACTGTGATTATTTGACAGTCTTTAACTCATTGCTTGAGGCATGAACCTTGGAACTTCTTTCAAGCATTATTCTAGACTTTGTTTGTACAATTACACAACTAGGATTTGATGCCTACTACAAGTACAATACAAACAGAAACTCTACAACTAGAGGTTCCCTCAGTTAAGAGGTCATGTAAGTAATGCAAAGCATTACAAACAATTAGGCTTGTTATTAGATGTGTACAGGCATGCCCCTGTAACTAACAATCTCCCCCAAATTGTGAGTGAGACCCTTAGTCACAATTTCATGTCTGATAACAAGCCTAACATACATAAAGATAAAACTTTTAAAAGTACAGGTATGAACTTGATTGAAGAAATTACATAGATGTATTCTTACAAGTTATGAGGAACTACTTAGCCATATCCTTTTGGATTCATCTTCTGAGCTTTGGCTTGCAGATTCTCATTTTTCATTCTATCTTCAGCTTCTTTGGCTTTCTTCTTTGCAATTTCTTCCATGGCAAGAATGATATCTTCCATTGCAGTGAGTTCTTCAATTAGAGGAGAGCCTGATAAATCCTTGAGCACTTCATTTAGCTGTTTCTCAGAGTAGGAACTGATGTAGTCCATTCTAATCTTCACATTTCTACCATATTTCTTGTACTCAATGATGTAAGGATTAAACTTGAATCTGCACAGACCCATAGCTCTCAACTCATCAGCCTTAGCTTCCATTGCTGCAAACTCCTCCTCCCTTTTCTTTAGTAGCTTTTCACTGTTCTTTCTCATTTCTGCCTGGTGATCTCTTTTCATCTTGACAAAGTCAATTAACTCCAGCTTCCACACCCTTTCCACTCTGTCTTCAGAATCCAACATTGCAATTATCCTTTCTATGTCATACAGCCTGCCCCAGTGCTGGCATGTTCCTTGTCTGAATTTCTTCTGTCTTCCATCAGAATACTTAACTTCAAGAAAATCATCAACAATGGCAACATGATAGATTCTTTGAGCCCATAGAAACTGCAGTTGGTCTTCATCATAGCTTTCATCCAGAGGTGGTAGGTTTAATCCTGGGATAATTGTCAGTGCCTTAGATTTGGATAGCTTCACCTTTCTTGCAACATGTTTAAATTTGATCCTCTTGACATGGTTGCTTGGCAAAAATCTTTGACCTTTGTTGGTAGACCATAGTAGTATTCCATTAGCAGTTTGCTTTCTGAAACATACACATGGTTTCTTGACTTGAATCTTCTTCTCTTCTTGAGGTGGCAAAATAGTTGCAGAAGCCATAGATGTAGATTTTGCTAGGTCACCACTAACAGTATTCACCCTAGACTTAGAGCCTTGTGTTGTGGTGAGGTTACTGCTAGCAATGCCTAAGGCTTGCTGTTTTCCAATCTTCCTCTCATAGACTCTTCCTTGGTCATCATCATTCTTCTTATCTTTGTCCCCCTTCTTCTTCTTGTCTTCATCACCCTTATCTCTCCTGTGATGTCTTCTCCTCCCATCACTTTTATCTTCAGAATCATCATCCTTATTTCTCCTAGGTTGAGCCATCTCTGGGATTTCACCAGTTGCAATATAGGTTCTGAGGATGTGCAGTGCCTCAGTTTCTTCAGCATTTCTGGCTCCAACCTTCTTCTGTAATTGATCAATGATAGCAATGATCAGTCTGTGATTCCTAGTGGTGAGATCATGGAGAATGACCAATTGCTTGATATCTTCTATTCTGGTGCCAGACTGATAAATGATTGTCCATGGCTTCTTGATCACTTCTGGTAGCCTTGAAGGTTGGTCATTCCTCAAGTCATCAAACAGACTTTTGTTGTTCTCATTCTTCTTCTCAATAAGCTCAAGTATGGCATCTATCTCTGAGTGTTTCAGTTCTTGTAGAGTCTTGTATGTTAGATGCCATATCTTCAATTTGGATATCATCACTATCTCCTTAATCCATAGATTATTGACTTTCTTAAGAATGACAGTGATGCAATCAATCTGCTTCTTCAGCTCCCTCAGATAGAACTTAGTGTCACCAACCTGTTCCCTTGTGGCTTTCAGAAACTCCAAGAAGACTTTATCATGATAAACATTGGAGTTAGCAACTTCTTGTAGCTGGGCCTCATTAACAACTTTAACTTCTACAGGCTTGGCACTCTCAGATGTAGAGGTTGGAGGTTTGTCAGATGGCATACTCCCTGCAACCACTGTGGTAGTTATGGATTGCTTTTAACCTCCAGGAGTAGTGATGTGCACAGTTGGTAGAGTGTCAACTGGCAAGGTAGATGGAGGCTCATCCACTTTGGATTTTCCTTTGCCAGGCACATTTGGTAGAGATTTTGAAGCTCTTTGTTGACCACCCTCTTTTATTATTATGCTTTTCTCCCCCTTTGTATTTGAATTCCTTGCCTTCTTCTCCCCTTAGGCTTGTTGTCAGGCACAAAGGCTGTAGAAATGTCCTTTGGGATTGAAGATTCATCAGGGAGAGGGAGACCCATATGCTTCATTATAGCAGCTAACATGGATTGTTGATGCAGAAGGACATCAGCTGTGGTGGATGCTTGAGTGTCCAACTGATCATTTAGAAGTGCAACCTTTTCTGTAAGATGAGCATTGGACTTGGTGAGAGTAGCCACCTCCTTCTCAAGTGCATCCACTTTGTTGAATAACTCAGTAGACTTGAAGCCAGACAGGGATTGTTCTTTGAGTCTCTGTACTTCAAATCTAGTCATGTCATGTACTGGGACCTCAGTGAGCAGTCTGTCTCCATATAAATTTTTGAACATGGTCCTCAGCATGGCATTGGCATCTGTGGTCTGATCAGATAGAATTTGAAATTGATGCCCCAGACCTGTGACAGTATCCTTTAGCAGAGCTAGCCCATTGTCCATTTTGGTGCAGGTAGTGTTGCAGTGTTTGATGTCCTTGAACACACTATCTAGCTGAGGGAATTTGGCATCAAAGGTCCTCTTGATTGCTTCTACTGTGGTGGTGGTCTTATCACACACTTTATTGACCTCAGTCTTAACACCTTTTCCAAGATAATGAGCAGCCTTGAGGAATCCCTTGTGTGTATCATTCATAGCCTCATACACTTCACCAGGTGTCAGAGATTTGGCATTGGAGCCCAGTGAAGTGAGGTATTCCTCCCTGAGATACTGAAGTGCTTCATCGAGAGTAATATCATATTTTCCTTGCAACCAGGCATCTATGTTGCCATCTCTCTCAGCATCATCAATGATCTTTGACTTCTGCACCTCCACATCATCCCTATGGCATAACAGAATAGCCTCATAGTCTGGATTAGGCATGTCTGCAGTGAGAAGGTTCTGAGCAATCTTTGTGAACTCAGGAATCTGATCCACAATTAAGCTTTGAAGTGCTTCAACCGTCAATTGTTGTGGAGCAGACCCTGATCCTGAAGCACTGTCATGTTGCACAGGCTTCAGCCATTGTGACATAAAGTCAGAGCTAGAGCTAGGCAAGCTAGACTCCTCAGTTATAGATGCAACTTCTGTAACCGGATGGATTGACTCTACTACTGGTGTCACCACAGAAGTGGGATGAATTACACCAGCAGTTGACATAGGCACAGAGTCTCTAGTAAAAACTAGTGGAACCTCTGTGTTTGTGATGGTGTCATCAGGAGATGCCTCAGCATGCATTCCCTCACCATCTAAATGTGGGTTCTGAGTGGTGAACAAAGTGTCATGCACTAAGTCACTTGAAATTATTGGCTCATCAAGAGAAAAGAATTCTTGATGATCAATACCTTGCATCTCAGTTGCCTGAGTTGCAGGTTCCAAAGAAATTTCAGAGTTAGATTCTGGAAGAGAAGTGTGTTTAAGAGTAGATTTTGGCAACTCCCCCTGAGAGATAGAGGGAGTTTCAAATGTGATGTGCTCTCCACTCAGTGTTGTGTCAGCCTTATCACTCCCATGTGCTGACTCTATACAAGAAGGTGCATTGGGGAGGATGCTTGATTCTGTAGGTGCACCCTGTTGAGAGGATACACCTAGTGAGCTGTGTGCCCCTGATTTTACAACTTCAGCCATTTGTATGACTGAAGAGGTGGTCTTAGTTTTCTTCTTCTTTGTCCTGTGTAAGGGTGACTCAGGTTCCTCACCTTCTAGACCTAATTCAATAGCTAATGCTGCTTCAGATAAGATATTTAATGGTGCAGACATTACTTCCTTTCTCTTCTTTTTACTAACATCACCCTTTTGAGAGGATGATGCAGTTGGCTCAGTATGTGGTAGAGTGTTTGGTTGAGAGGGTTGATTAGCAGGCCCTGGGTTAGCATTTTGTTCTACTTGCTTGGGCTATGCTAACTTAGACTTTGCATCAAATGTTGGCATGTTGTGGGGATAAGTCCTAAACAAACTCTCCATATGGGGAGTTATGTTCAGTCTTACATCCACATCATTCCTAGTCTCCAAATTACCAAAAATGAGTTTGGTCATGGACTTAGGATAGCCTATTTTATTTTTATCAATCCCAGGCAATTCAATCAATGAAGCATTTTTATAATTAAGTACAGATTGAATAAAGCGAGGGAAGAAAATATCAGTACCTCTCTTGGTTGTGTTCTTACCAAGTATCCCATATAATTCTTGGAGGATGATTTGGCCAACATAAATCTTCTTTCCATAGGCCAAAGCATATCCAATTTGCTGCACAGGTGCACTGATTTGATCAAAGCTTGATTTCCTGGCAGTGAAGACTTGGAGAAGAGTTGCAAACACATAGCTCCACTCCTTTCTCAGATTCTTCCTGTTTAGCTTTCCAAGATTGATCCCATCTGAGTAGTTGATGAACTCAAAGAATTCCTCTAACTCTGCATTAGTGGCCATT
This sequence comes from Kitagawia praeruptora, assembly GCA_037693485.1. Taxonomy (NCBI): domain Eukaryota; kingdom Viridiplantae; phylum Streptophyta; class Magnoliopsida; order Apiales; family Apiaceae; genus Kitagawia; species Kitagawia praeruptora. The sequence continues at coordinate 133,580,567 of CM075351.1, read as the reverse complement.
CTGTCAAATGACTCTTGTTGTAGGCCCAGTGCTTGGTTCATGTCTGCAGTAGTGATAGTGATTTCTTTATCTTGACTCTTGCAGTAGATGATATATGAAGTGATTGCATTTTCCAGGGCTACAACCTCCACAATAGCAGAACCCCAGAACTGTTCCAAGATATCTAGATACAGAGTTGGGTTGGCAGAGAGTGCATCCTTGATATATGACTCCGCCATCCATTTCACAAAGCACTTGAAATTGGCATTGGGTGCTTCAACATCACTAGTGAGAGCGATGAAGTTGGTGTTGAACTTTACTGTTGCCATTTGTGTAGAAGAGAGGAGAGAAATTGAGGGTTGAAGAAGAAATTTGGCTTTTCGTAGCTAGGGTTTCAGGGGTTTGGAGAGTGTAGATGCTTGAGAAATCGAATGAAATGAATCGAATAGATGTGAAATTGTATAAGTATGAAGTACTTGAATTGTCGATTAGCAGAAAGTTTTGTATCGACAAGTCAGGCATTCGAGAAGTAGAAAACAACTATTCGAGAAGTCAAGAAAGGCTTAATCGATAACTCAAGCAGATAGAAACTCACAGCTGGCAGTTATCTAACTTAGAAATAATTCTAAATTAAATAAAATATGTTTTTATGAGTGAATTAAACTTTTAGACAAAAGTCCAAAATCGGTTAAAATTCAGCCTTTTCAAATGATTCGAGAACTCAAATATAGTGTTCGAGAACTCAATCATTCGAGAACTCAGTTATTATATTCGAGAAGTCAAGAATACCTCTATTCAATATCTCAGAAAGACTTTATTCGAGAACTCAAGAGTACTCTAATGAGACTTATTAGAGATGTCGAATAGTGAATCATTCGAGAAGTCTGACTTATCGAACTATACCCATCACTCATAAAAATTTGATTTTCACTATCTTTTAAAATTTACCAGACATATTCATTGAAAAATATCCTAGCAAATTAAATAGTGATTTTCTCAAAATTTCATAGAAATTTTAAGTTAATAGAAATATGATTTTCAACATATGCAACAGATTTGAAATATTTATAAATCATATTTCAGCCAACACTTACTCCAAAAATATTGAGAATTTAGATAAAGTAAGTGTTTACTGTTGCAACAATCTAGATGGTGTATTCACTTAGCCAGAATCTGAAGAATTCAGCATTCCAATCTCACTTACCAACCTTGTGAAGGTGGCTTCATCTAATGGCTTAGTGAATATACCAGCTAGTTGTTTATCTGTAGAGACATAATGCAACTCAATAGTTCCATTAGTTGCATGTTCTCTTATGAAATGATATCTGATGTCAATGTGCTTTGTTCTAGAATGATTGACAGGATTGGCAACTATAGAGATTGCACTTGTGTTGTCACACATGATTGGAATTCTTTCCAACACAAGTCCATAATCTCTAAGTTGATTTCTAATCCAAAGCACTTGAGCACAGCAACTTCCAGCAGCTATGTATTCAGCCTCAGCTGTAGAAGTTGACACAGATTGTTGCTTCTTGCTATACCAAGAAACTAACCTTTGTCCAAGAAACTGGCAGCTTCCTGAGGTACTTTTCCTATCCACTCTGCATCCAGCATAATCAGCATCAGAATAACCAACCAGATTGAACCCTGTGTCCTTAGGATACCATAAACCCAAGTTTGGAGTGCCCTTCAGATATCTAAAGATCCTTTTTATTGCAATCAAATGTGATTCCTTTGGATTTGATTGAAACCTTGCACACAAGCATGTAGCAAACATGATGTCTGGCCTACTTGCAGTGAGATAGATTAGAGAACCAACCATGCCTCTGTAGACTGAGATATCTACTTTCTTGCCTTTAGCATCTTCATCCAGTTTAGTGGCAGTGGCCATGGGTGTCTTGGCAGGTGAACAATCTTCTAAGTCAAACTTCTTCAATAAATCCTTGATGTACTTGGTTTGACTGATAAAGATACCATCCTTCCTTTGACTGACTTGCAACCCTAGAAAGAATGTCAATTCTCCCATCATACTCATCTCATATCTGCTCTGCATGAGTTTAGAGAATTTCTCACACAGCTTCTCATTTGTAGAACCAAAAATGATATCATCCACATAGATTTGGACTAGGATAATATCATCACCATGCTTCTTGTAAAACAGTGTCTTGTCCAATGTGCCTCTAGTGAATTGATTTTCAAGAAGAAATTGTGATAAAGTATCATACCATGCTCTTGGAGCTTGCTTAAGTCCATACAGTGCCTTAAGCAATCTGTAGACAAATTCTGGGAAATGTGGATCCTCAAAGCCAGGTGGTTGTTGCACATAAACCTCTTCTTCCAACTCTCCATTTAGAAATGCACTCTTGACATCCATTTGATAAACTTTAAAGTTTGAATGAGCAGCAAATGCCAAGAATATTCTAATGGCTTCCAATCTAGCAACAGGGGCAAATGTCTCATCATAATCAATGCCTTCCTGTTGAGAGTATCCTTTTGCAACCAGCCTTGCTTTGTTTTTTATTATTACACCATCTTCATCCATCTTATTCTTCAGAACCCATTTTGTTCCAACAATGGTTCTATTCTTTGGTGCAGGCACAAGTTCCCATACTTTGTTCCTTTAAAATTGATTCAGCTTCTCTTGCATGGCAATAATCCAATCTGGATCCAACAGTGCATCATCAAGTTTCTTAGGCTCAACTTGTGATAGAAAACATCCATAGAGGCACTCATTTTGAGTTGCTCTCCTAGTCCTTACTCCTGCATTAGGATCTCCAATGATTTGCTCTGCAGTGTGTGATCTATCCCATTTCCTCGAGTGTTCAGCCTGACTTCTCATTCTTGATGTTGCTTCATCATCCACATCATGGTCATCCTCATTTCCTCCCCCTGTGAAGTTGCTATTACTCACAGGTGTGTCTTGGATGCTTGTTTCTCCACTATCGATTGTCACAAATTCTTCTCTTGTATCATCAATCACTTGAGTTTGTTGAACTTGAGTTTCAACTCCAGTTTCAATCTCTTCATCAGAATCATCTAGATTATCAAACTTCAATGGATCTTTGTCTTCATCATTGGCTTCTTCTAGTCCAGGTAGTTTGCTGTCATCAAATGTTACATCTGTGCTTTCCATAACTTTCTTTTGACTGATGACATAAACCTTGTATGCAATTCTTTCCATAGAATAGCCAAGAAAAATTCCTTCAAATGCTTTTGCATCAAACTTTCCAACATATTCAGAATTATCCTTTAGTACAAAGCATTTGCTTCCAAAAGTGTGAACATAATTTAGAGTAGGCTTCTTTCCAGTCATCAAGTTGTAAGGTGTCTTTCCAGTGTTTTTGTTGATGAGGGTCCTGTTCTGAATGTAGCATGCAGTGCTCACAGCCTCAACCCAAAAACATGTAGGCATTTTTGCATCAAGTAACATTGTTCTAGCAGCCTCAATTAGAGTTCTATTCTTTCTCTCAACAACTCCATTTTGTTGTGGAGTCCTTGGAGCTGAGAATTGCTGAGAAATGCCATTCTCTTTGCAGAATGCTTCAAGTGTGGCATTTCTGAACTCTGTTCCATTATCACTCCTCAATGCAATCACACTTGCATCGTTTGCCTTTGCTTCCTTGTCAACTTTCTTTATGTGCTCAATAATTACTTGTGGAGCCTCATCTTTTGATGCCAAAAATTCCACCCATGTATACCTTGAAAAATCATCAACCATTACCAGGGCATACTTCTTTCTTCCAAGTGACATTATGTTGACAGGCCCAAACAAATCCATATGGATGAGTTGTAATGGCTTGGTTACTGATGTCACTGTCTTTGACTTGTGGCTTGATCTCTTCATTTTTCCTTTTTGACAGGCCTCACACACTCCTTCTTGACAGAACTCGAGTGTGGGCATGCCTCTCACTAACTCTCTTTTGACTAGAGAATTAATGGCCTTGAAGTTCAGGTGTGATAGTTTCTTGTGCCACAGCCAACAATCTTCATTTGATGCTTTTGAGTAAAAGCAACAAATCTTGTCCTTGTTTGCAGAGTCCATATTGGCTACAAACAGGCTTTCCTTCCTTACTCCAGATAGAGCAAAATCACCAGTCTTCTTGTGGGTGATCAAACATTCATCTTTGTCAAAATTCACTTTGAATCCTCTATCAGTAAACTGACCAACACTTAACAGATTATGCTTGAGCCCCTTGACTAGTGCTACATCTTCAATGATGACATTTCCAACTTTCAGCTTGCCATATCCCAATGTGTTACCCATGCTGTCATCTCCAAAAGCAACCATTGGGCCAGCCTTTTCCTCATACTGTGATAGCAGGGCCATATCACCAGTCATATGATTTGAGCATCTACTGTCCAAAATCCACATGACCTTCTTTTCACTTTCTTTGCCCTGCAAACACAAAGGTATTACTTTTCCTTTGGTACCCAAACAAGTTTGGGTCCATGTGACTTAGAGACAGTTTTATCATAAACAACATGCTTGTCAACTTTCTTAGTGTTAGTCTTCTTGTCACTGTTGGAAGTCTTAGAACCTGAGGTTTCAGACTTAGGTGACAAAGGTACCTTCCTAGCTTTAGGAGGACTTGAAGACTTTGACCTTGTGTAGTGTGTGTGAGAATTGTGACTGATACAACCATCAATGAATTGCCTTCTTAAATTAAAACAACTAGTCATAACATTCATATTGCATGGCATACAGTCAAATTTATCACAGAAAGGTGCATCTCTATGACTTAGAGGCACAGAACAATCATAGAAAGGTTTAGACACACTACCAACAGGTTTCTTGCATGCATGAGTTAAATGATTGGCACTGAAACAGTTCTGACAAGTTTTCCTAGGGGCATTAGGCATATAAGCATAGTTGTTATCCTTGTTAATCCCTAACTTGCCATTTCTGTTCTGTTTCTTCTTAGTCACTTTCTTTTCTGATTCACTCATCCCAGCTGAGACAAACTTAACAAACTTCTTAGGTCTTGGCCTATCAACTACTGGTTCCTTGGTCTTTGACTTGACACTCTCACCCTTAGAGGATGCTTGCTGTTCACTAGATTGTGCTTCATCCTCATCATTCAACATTTGCTTGATGAGTAAGGCATCCTCATCAATTTCAAATGTTGATTCCTTAAAAATTGGATTTTCAGTTTTTCTCAAAATGTGAGGCACTTTCTCATGAACAGCTGTGTCCTCTTCAATGACAGCATAGCCTTTCCTTTGTTTGAGAGAGTCATAGTCAAGTCCAATAGCTGCTTTGGGTTTAGCTTCAATTTTCTCACAGTAGGATTGCACTAAACCAGATGATTTCTTGAAAGTTTTTAGTTTGAATTCATTCTCAGCTAATTCATCCCTAAGAGCCTTCTCTACTTGACTAGCACATAAAACCTTGTTCTTCAAATATTCAACTTCTTTATTAAGGTTTTCTACTTGCATAGTAGTTAGCTCAGGTTCCTCATTCTTTTTGGTTAATATTTCATTTCTAGTAGACAGTTTAGCAATCTCCTCATTAGCAGCAGTCATACTAGTATGAATATTAAACATTTCAACAGATAATTGTTCAATCATGCATTTGTATTCAGAAACAGACATGTCTATAGTAGTGAGAGATGGTACCTGAGAATCAGATGAAGATGAGTCATCCTTGGAGTTGGCCATCAAGGCATAGTTGCAGAATTCTTGTTCCTCTTCATCACTCTCAGAATCATCCCAACACTTCCCTTCAGCTATGTAGGCCTTACCATGTGTCTGCTTTTTCAGAAGGGCCTCATACTTAGCTTCGAGCTCAAGATAATCTCTATCCTTCTTTTTAGGCTTCTTGCATTCACTGGCAAAATGCCCTAGGTCATTGCATCTATAGCACCTTACAGATGACCTATCCAAATAACTGGTTTTGAACTTATTTCTGTTTGGTTTCACAGGTACCTTGTTCTTGTTGGCTGAATGGTTTTGAGTTTTGGGTTTGAAGGGTTGATTTCTTTTAAATCTGATGTTTGGAAATTTTCTGGCCATGAAGGCATATGAAGTATTTTCCATCCCATCAAGTTCTTCCAGAGTGTAAAACTCTTCTTCTTCTTCCTCCTTTTCCTCAACAGGTTCACTCACCCCAGCTTCAGTTTCTTCATCATCTGCCACCTCCTCTATCCTTAGTTGGCTTGTAGATGCTTCTAGGTCCAGAATGGATTTGTTGACAATCAAGGCACATGATGTGTTTATCATCCTACCTTGGTTGGCTTGGATAGCCCTTTTCTGAAGCAACTCAAGTTCATGAGTCTTTAGGACTCCATAGAGCACATCATAGGTGACTTTGTTCAAATCTCTCTCTCTTAGAGAAATGACTCTTTGCTCCAGATGATTTGGTGAAGACAACAGAAATTTCATATTTAACTCCTTGGTGCTGTAAACCTTTCCATTCATTTGCAACTCAGTAACTAGCTTGTGAAACCTTTCAAACATTTCAGTGATGCTTTCCTTGGGCTGTGCCATGAAAGCTTCATACTGTGTGACCAGTATCTGTTTCCTGTTTTCCTTAACCTCATCAGTCCCTTCACACAACACCTCAATGTGATCCCACATCTCTTTAGTAGACGTGCATGATGCAATGTTTGCAAACATTGACATGTCCATGGAATCAATGATAAGCAACATGAGGTGGCTGTCAAGAGCAACCTTCTCCCTTTCTGACTCTGTCCACTTTGATGGATCCTTGGCCTCATAAGTTCTTGGGATAGTTATGGTTCCAACAGTCTTCTCTGGTATCTCTTGTTGTGGAACAGAAGGACCATTCTTGAGAATCTCAGGATACAAGGGATGAGAGGCTTTAATGAACAACATCATCTTTATCTTCCAGAGGTTGAAGTTTTCTTTGTCAAACTTAGGGACCTTCACCGTTCCTGTAGTCTTTGGTGTATTCGAACTCATGATCGTTTCTCTGTTTTTGAATAAACAGCCCGCTCTGATACCACTTGTTGAGTATTGAATACGGTAAAAGAATACAGAGGGGGGGGGTGAATGGATTCTTGAACTTTTCTTGGATTGAGTCTATGTAGCAAATAAGTGCCTGTGTGTGTAGAAGTGAAGGTGCGGATAAAGAAATAACACAAGACACAATATCACTTTAATCTAATGTATTATTAGATAAAGGTTGCTACAATCTGTGAATACAAATGGTTGTATTCTCAGCTTCGTTTTTCTCAGAGAGATATAGCTTACAGTGTATGAAAAACTTGACTCACAAAAGTTGCTAAGTTATGAAGTGAGGCTGTGTCCTTATAGAACATGGATACAGCCTACTTACTACAAATAAGGTAGCTAAACAAATTACTTTCTAGTCTGTCTATCCTTTTTGAGTAAGTGTCCAAACGGTTACAGATTTGACTTTGTAAAGCCTGTTTAGATCCACTTCTTTAGCTCCTTGTCTCTTCTATATCTCTCCAAGCTTCCTTGTAGGCTTTCCAGAGCACGTTACAGATTGTGGTCCATAAAGTGCATTGGCTTGTTGCAGGTTTCTGACTTGTACAATTTCTTCAGTATTTTGTCTCCAAGAATGTATTCGAGAAGTGACTAAGTAAGTGATTCGAGAACTAGAATTGACTTGATCGATAACTCTGAGTTCTCGAATACTGTTATATTGACATATCGAACCACTTCTCGAATAGCTCTTTTCCATCAGGATTCCTTGAGTTGTCGAATAGAACATTTGACTTATCGAATCCTCGAGATATCGAATAGCTTTCTGAGTCCTTGAGATATCGAATAGAACTTTGACTTGTTGACTCTCTGAGAACTCGAATACCATCTTGACTTGTTGACTTCTTGAGTTCTCGAATAGAGTAGTAGACATATCGAATCCCTGAGATATCGAATAGGATATCGAACAGTGTATTCAGAGATATCGAATAGTGTCTTGAGATATCGAATCTCTGACTTCTCGAATGCTGGACTTCTCGAATAGACAAATATACTTCTCGAATTGGTACTTAGGCAAATTCTTCATTTCTTCAAATCCCAACTGTGATTATTTGACAGTCTTTAACTCCTTGCTTGAGGCATGAACCTTGGAACTTCTTTCAAGCATTATTCTAGACTTTGTTTGTACAATTACACAACTAGGATTTGATGCCTACTACAAGTACAATACAAACAGAAACTCTACAACTAGAGGTTCCCTCAGTTAAGAGGTCATGTAAGTAATGCAAAGTATTACAAACAATTAGGCTTGTTATTAGATGTGTACAGGCATGCCTCTGTAACTATAACAAGGAGGGATGGACAATGAGAAAATAATGGTGGAAGAGGATGGGAAGAATTAAACCTAAGTCAACCTATTAGGCTATGTGCACAGTTGGGCAATGATTTTCCTTAGTCAATCTAGTTTGCTTAGGTTTTTTTGCAATATTTTTTATTTGCAGTTGTTTGTTAGTTGATGTAATATCCTCTGCAAAGATATTTCCAATTTAAAAAAGAAAAAAAATTCTTTAAGGTGTGCTAAGAATAAGATTTCTTAATGTGTTCTTGTAAAAAATTTAATTTTTTTAAGTATGTTGTAAATATTATTTTTTTGTATAATCTTAATTTAATTTTTCCCCATTTTTTGGGCTTTTTTTAGGTATCCTCAAAGTCATTATATTGATCTAATGAGATGTAGTTGATATTTTGCATATTATTTTGTTTATTTTTATTAAACACTTAACAAAATCTTGAATAAATTAATAAGAACACTTAGTAGAATTTTAACAAATTAATTAAATAAATAACAATAATTTTAATAAATTAGTAAAAAAATTTAACGGAATCTTTAATAAATTAATGAAACCATCTAACAAATTTTTTAATAAATTAATGAAAACTCTTGATTAAATCTTTAGTGAATTAATAAAAACACATAACATAATCATTGATAAATTAATATAATACATATTAAAATAAATATAACACATATTAAAAAGTTTCAATTATAATAATTTTGAATTGATCATTGAAAAATTATTATAAAACATCTTAAAAAATCTAAGATATAGTGGAAAAACTAAAAAAAAAAAAAAACAGAGAGAATCTTTGGGTATTACATAACATTTCTATATATTTTATTTTTTCAAAAAAAAAAATTAAACATTACTTTTAAATTTAAGTTACATGTAGAAATATTATAAAAGACACCTATATTTTCTTACCTGTCTCAATTTATTTACTTTTATTATGTTTTTGAGATTCCTTCGAAAATTGTTTTTAAAAGACATGGTATAAAAATTCAATTTTAATTTGAAAAAATATTATTTAATTTTTCTTAAATATTGAATAAATAATTTTACCAAAACTTATTTTATACCAATAAAATATTTGGTGAAAATCTAAATGTAAATATCTAACAAAATTATATTACAATTTTTAAATAATTAACAAAAATTTTATATGTCATTTTAAAAAAAAGCTAATCATTTCTTTTAAAATTAAGTTACATATTTAAATATCATCTAATATACCAAGTTTCTATCATGTTTCAATGTATCATTTAAACTTTATTCTCCATTATCTCAAGTTCTAGAATTCGAAAAAATATTATAAACTATTCCATGAATTATTTGTAATGTTGTACTTTTACATAACTATATTCGAAACTTATTTTAGATGAATAAAATATTTAAACGAATCTTAATACAAATATAAAAGTAATATTATGATTTCAAGTAATTAAAAAAACACTTAAGAGAATCTCGGTATTACATAATAGTTCTATATTTTTTTAAAAAATAATTATACAATTTTTTTTTAAAATTAAGTTACATAAAAAAATATTATGTAATACTCAAAATTCGTGTTCCCAATCAATAAAATCTAAATAAAAATAAAAAATAATTAAGAGAATCTTGGTGTATTACACAATATTTCTATATATTTATTTTTAGAAAAAAAATTATACATTTCTTTTAAAGTTAAGTTATATGTAGAAATATTATAAAATGTACCAAGATTCTCTTACGTGTTTCAAATCAATATATCAGTTTATTTACTTTTATTGTGTATTTGAGATTTCTTCGAGAATTGTTGTAAAAAGCAAATTGAATTTTAATTTGAAAAAATATTATTTAAATTTTCTTTAATATTGGATAAATTATTTATAGTGCTCTACTTGTACATAACTATAAGGAAATTTATTTTATACCAATAAAATATTTAATAGAATCTAAATATAAATATCTAATAAAATTATACTATAATTTTTAAATAATTAACAAAACAGCTAAGAAAATCTTGATGTATTATAAATATTTGGATATATTTTATTTTTTTAAAAAAACTATACATTTCTTTTAAAATTAAGTTAATTATAAAAATATCATCTAATATACCAAGTTCTTATTGCGTGTTTCAATGTATCATTTAAAATTTATTCTCCATTACCTCAAGTTCTAGAATTTGAAAAACCACCTAAGGAAATATTGGTGTATTATTCAATATTTTATATTTATTTTTTACAAAGAAAATTTGTACATTTTTTTAAAATTAAGTTATGTGTAGAAATATCATAAAATGCACCAAGATTCTCTTACGTGTTTCAAATTAATATATCAATTTATTTACTATCTTTATGATATTCCTTTGAGAATTGTTTTAAAAGACAGGGCTATAAAAATTGAATTTCTTACGCGTTTCAAATCAATATTTCAGTTTATTTAATTTTATTATGTTTTTGAGATTCAATCAAGAATTATTATAAAAGACAGGCTATAAAAATTAAATTTTAATTTTAGAAAAAAACTATTTAAATTTTCTTAAATGGTGGATAATATATTTATAGTGCTCTACTTGTACATTACTTTACCGAATCTTCAAAAATACATTAAAAATCTCAAATCAAATTAAAAATATTGCATTATATTTTTTCATTATAATACAATATTGCATTTTATATTTTACTTTAATGTTGACAAATAAATAATATTCATTTATATTTTATTAAGTGTTCTACATATAAATAAATTATGATTTTTAATATTTTTGAAAATATATACATCAAAAATGTAAAAATTGAAACATAAAGTGACCAACGGAAGACATTTGAAAAATTATGCAAATTATTTGAACTACTAGACAAGATTTTGTTATGTATTTTACTAAAAAAGTAATAATTATTTAAAAATTATATTCTTATGTCATTTGAGATGAGATTCTATTAAGGATTTCACAAAATTTTATAATAAGATTATCTAAAAATATTAAAACACATAATAGAATCTTCCAACACTTAATCTTAAAATAGGTATACTAATAAGTACTCATTCCCTCTTATTTCTTTACATTTGTTTACGCGTATTTAAAGTGTATATAAAGTATGGTTCCACAACTCATTTTCAAAATAAATAATTGATGAAATTGTACGAGTCTCCCAAATAATTTTAATTGATAAATTATTGATTACGTTAAGTACGAAAAATCAATAAAAAAATTTTTTCTAAACAAATATAATTTGAGATTTTGTTCATATTTACCAAGATTATGTTAATTTTAATTTTAATTTTATTGTATGATTATACATATCTTTTGAATTTATGATAATAAGATTTTGTCAAATGAAATATGATTTAATTTGTTTCCTCGTATAATAAATATAATAAAATTAAATATTGTACGGGGTAAGTCATTTATGAAATCTTAACATACAATTTATTTAAATAATTTATGGAAAGTTATTATTAATCTTTTGTAAAGTGTTTATTTTCCTTATATAGATTCTTCTATATCATGTGTTCTGTGACGTGTTCTTTGAAGATGTTCACATAAGTTTGTCCCTCCAACATCTAAAGCATATTTTGAAAGCTCAAAATTAGCTATTTTTGCAAAAAGTTTTCTTCAAGAAAAATATTAGTGTTCTTCACATCAACATGAATGATGCCTCGAGCTGCCTATATGAAGGTAATGAAGACCGCAAACTAGCTCATGCATATCTTAAGCCATGAAGAACACTTTCGAGAACACAGTACAAGCACACCACATGGAACATCATGAAAAACATGTGAACTGAAACTTATAAATGTTCTCTAATTTGCTGTTAATCTCATAAGTGTTGTATGATTTCAGTAAACTTATTTATTAAAAAATCCATCTTTCCCAACGTCAATCTCATTACTGTTCTCTAATTTCACTAATAAACTTCTTTATTTAGAATACATCATTCCTATCCGTGAAGATGGCTTATGTTCTAAATTGATAATGAGATATCTTTTAAATTGATATTGATATAATTGCCTAATCAAAATTATTAGATATTCAAAGAATCAATTACGTGATTAATTGATAACGGTTAAATGGAAAGTGTAAAGTGACTGTAGAAAATCTCATCAAATCTTTACTAACATGATAATAAATTTAAAGACATACGTATGTTTGTAACGTATATTTTGTTTTTATCAAATACTACCCATATACTGAAAACTGTATATATAGTAAAAGATTTGTACACCATCTGGACCACACGATTAAAATCGAATTAATGGTAGATATACAGGTGTTAGATATTGATTCAAGTGATATCAGGATCTGGACTGTTACTGATCAAGATACTGATGCTAACGTCATCAGTAATAAGATGTCAGTATGAAGGTATTATCAGTATTAGAAAATAGTCAGTATTTCGTAAAGATTCTCATCAGACCAGAGATCAAGGAAGATTGATTTGTCGGTTCCTAAATTATATGAAGGCAACTATCATACAAGATATGCATTCATAGTTATATGTAATTGATTTAGAATATCTTGTAATTGATAGTGTAACTGTGTACTCTATATAAACACAGTTTAGATTTTACTTTATTGTAATCGCTTACACGAGTTATCTTGTAACCTAGCAGCTCTTAAGAACATAAGAATTTCTTAAGAGAGTTTGTAACAGTTTTATATCAGAATTAATAAAACTATTATTAATTCATACTTGTGTTATTTCTAGTTAAGTCGAAAATCTTATACAATTGTATTCAACCCCCCTTCTACAATTGTTAATTACTGGGAAACAATTGGTATCAGAGCAAACTGATTAATAGTAATCAGAAACGATCTTAAGATGTCGACAAGCAAGTATGAAAGCATTAAGATTCTCATTCTCAAGAAAATTGAGTATCCAACATGGAAGCTGGTGAAGATGTTGATGTATCTGGAAGCTATTGATCCTGACTATCTTGATAGGATCAATGATGGACCATTTCTTCCAACAAGAATAGTTGCAAGAACTGAGACTGTTGCTGAACACTACGTCATCAAGGCAAAGAGTGAGTGGACTCCAGAAGAAAAGGCGCAAGTGCAAAGGAAATTTGGGATACTTTGGAAACTCAATGTCAAGGTACTGAATCTATCAAAAGAAACAAAAGGGCTCTGTTGATTCAGGAGTATGAGCAGTTCGATGCTAAATCTGATGAAAGCCTTACTGATATCTATGATAGATTTCTAACACTGTTGAACAATCTATCTCTAGTTGGCAAAGAGTATGATCCAGAGGATGCAAATACCAAGTTTCTAAGAGCTCTAACTGAGGGGTGGGATACTCAAGCTTCAATCATAAGGCATCAATATGATCTGAAGATGCTCTCTCTTGATGAAGTCTATGGGATGCTAAGAACCTATGATCTTGAGGTTCAACAGAGAAAGAACAAGAAAAATGTCAAAGCAAAATCTGTTGCTTTGAATGTTGAATCAAAATCAAAAGGAAAAGCTGAAGAAGTGATAAGTGCATATTTTTGCATATTTTTATTACCTATTTATTGTTTGAACTCGTATTTTAATAATTTATTTTGTTGCATTTCAGGAAATTAGTGAATAAATAAAGAAATGGCAAAATAAAGGAATAAAGTGCAAGGAAGGGAAAAAGAGGAAGAAAAGGGACTTAAATGAAAAGAGGAAAAAGAATTAGGAGCTTGGTGCAAAAGGAATCTTGGAGGACATGTGGAAGGTGGAGATCATCCCAACACACTACATAAGTGTATGACCAAGATCAACTCTTCAAAGCTTAAAGGGGAAGAAACAAATAGATGGCTAGGATTTCTCCACCACATTTAGAATGTGTAGGGCCAAGATTAACCCAACACACCCCTAAACCCTAATTCTCATCCTATAAATACCCCCTCATCCCCCTTGTATTGAAAACAACTTAGATTAGAACCTAGATTTTAGTGTAGTGTAGTTTTAGGGTAGATTTAATTTCTTGTAAACACTCCTCTTTTAACTAATGCAAATTTTCATTTCCTTTAATTTCTTGTCTTGCTCTCTCTTTTATGTTGCTTTGCTTTCGTTATTTTCGTAAATCCGATTAGTGGACAAAGTAGCGAAATGCTAACCACTTGGGGTTGAAAGTAACGATTTTTAATTTCTTGTTCTTAGTTAATAATTGTAATTGTGCCCCTTTAAATTTCTATTTTATTGTGGGCATTTTATTCTAAATCATCATTTTAAGGTAATCTTAATTTTATTTCGTAGTTAATTCCTTTCTTCTCGTATTTAATTTTCAAAAAAAAAATCATAAAAATATTAGTGTAAATTCTCGGGAATTGTTAAATACAGAGCTAATTTTTAACTTCCAGAGCACATTTTAATGGAATGACAAAAATACCCTCAGTACTCTTATTATTGAGGCGTACAACATATCAATCTTCACTTCATATCTATACCTAATTTCCGCCCCTTTCTGCAAGTATTTCTCAAATTGATAATAATCTTAACACAACAAGAACATGGAGAATGATTCTCAAGGAACTAACATATCATCTGAAAATCTCCAAACCTCCGAATATCCATCTATTGAAGGTACTTTCAGTGAATTTGTTATTTTTTTACACTTATAATCTTTCTCTTCTTTTAGACTATGAATATAGTTTGGATTTCTTTTTAAATTAATTTAATTCTAGTTTGGATTAATGTAATTTTTTTCAGTGATGTGTATTGATGAATTATGTATATATTTGTTTTAAATTTTCAGAAATTGCTTCTAAGAACTACGAAAAGTTGCAATTACTTGGTACTTCTTTCAAGTCTCGGGAAAATCTTATTAGTTGTGCAAAAGAATTTTATTTGGAACAAGGATATGCTTTGTCCATTAAGTGTTCGAGGAAAGATAAGTATGTTGTTCTTGGTTGTGATAGGGGAGGCTGTTATCGCAATAAGTTAAATATTGATGTTGATGATCGTAAGAGAAAATCAGGAACTCGACTTATCGATTGTCCATTTCAGCTTCGTGGTAAGAAACAATGTGATGGGATTTGGACAGCTGAGATGAGAAATAACTTACACAATCATGAGCCTTCACTTGATATGTCTGGTCATCCTTCGTGTCGTCAGTTATCCCAGGAACAAATTTTGATTATCGAAAGCATGACAAGAGCTGGTGTACAAACTCGTCAAATTCTTTCGACACTACGACAACAGGATGTTAGCACCAAAGTAATTTCTCGGACTATTGCAAATATTAAAGTTAAATTGAAGAAAGAAAAGTTAGCTGGTTGAACTCCCATTCAAGCCTTATTTGCTGAACTTGGTCGAGGTAATTTCATTTTTGACGTTGCTTATCATGACAATGGAAATATCAAACGTCTTTTTTTTTCTCATCCAATCACAATAACACTTACTAAGAGTTATCCAACCGTTTTTGTGATGGATTGTACTTACAAAACAAATAAATATAAGATGCCGTTACTTGTATAGTCGGAATGTCAAGTTTCAACACTTCCTTTTATTCATGTTTTGCTTTTTTGGAGAGTGAGAAGTGTGAAGATTATATTTGGGCTTTGGAGAGGTTTAAAGGAATTTTGGATCCTGGATGTGAACCTTCTGTGATTGTGACCGATAGAGAATTAGCATTGATGAATGCCATTGAAATCGTTTTTCCAAGAGCTATAAATTTCTTATGTGTGTGGCATATTGAAAAAAATGTTCTAGCAAAATGCAAAGGAAATTTTGAAAAGCAACAAGACTGGGAGATGTTTTTATCGGAATGGAACTCAGTGATATAATCTCAAACGGAAGAGGAATACACGAAAAATTGGTCTGACTTTGAGCTTGCTTATAAAGAAAAAGAAGCTACTACGCGATACATAAAAAACACATGGCTTCCACATAAAGAGAGATTTATTCATGCATGGACTGAAAAGCATACGCACTTTCGGAGTCATGTTTCATCTAGAGCAGAAGGTGCGCATGCTAAATTGAAACAATACCTGCAAGTTTCAACAGGAGCTTTTCAGAAAGTGAAAGAAAGAATGTGCTTAGCAATCGAGAATGACTTCCAGGAGATTAAGTCGCGGATTTCAGGTGAGCAAATTAGAACTCTTTCTAACTGCAATATCATGCTTTTTAAAGACTTAAATACTCGGGTATCACAATTTGCTATGAAAGAAATTTTTAAGCAATGGGAGTTGGTTAAATTTGGAAAAATGAAACCCATTTGTACTGGTCAGTTTAAAACAGTTATGGGACTCCCTTGTGCACATATGTTAAATGGTTGGAAAAATAAAGTTATACCTATTGACGCTATACATTCTCAATGGAGGATTGATAATCGACAATTTATTGTTGTTGATGGTGAGAATGATTCTAACAATGCAAAACTCAAGAAATTGCTGGAAAATCTTGAAGACAAATATCAAGAGTGGCCTCTCAATCAAAAGGATGAAGCTTTGGATGTAATATCCCAACTTGTCAATGATCATTCATCCAAATTTTTTGAGCCGAAAATTGTATCACATAAAGGAAGGCCACAAGGATCAAAGAACAAGATGAGTTCTTCAATGAAAAGAAATTTATCTCAATTCGAGATTGTTGAAAAAACAAGAAAATGTAGTCTTTGTGGATGTACGAGACACAATAGCCATTCTTGTCCAGACAAAGGTAAAAGGAGTGTATCAGAATATGCAGATTGCTACACTCCATGTCCAGTTGAGGAGGAAAATATTAATTCAGGAGGAAGCTGTAATTTTCTAGATTTGTAGATTTATTTTGTCTTTCATGACTGACTTTTGCAACTGTAATGTTATGAAGAATGTTTTGATTCTGAGCTGTGCTCTGGAAGTTAAATATTAAGGATAATTTTGTCATTGTCTTAAAATTTGCTCTGGAAGTTAAAAATTAGCTCTGTATTTAACAATTCCCTAAATTCTCAGTTCGTATTTTCTGTTTGTTTTTGTTTAATTCGAAGCTCATCTCCCCTGTTTTAGTTTTAATACAGACACCAAACCCACTCTATTTCTTCTCTTCTTCGGATAAAAACACACAAACCTTCTGTTCTCCTTCACCTTCCTTCTTCGTCTTCGTCGATTTCAACGAAAACCACCACACCCCCCTTTCCTTCCATCTCCTTCGTTTGCAAAACTCCCCTTCCTCTCCTTGTTTTTAATTTCGTTTTTTTTGTTAACTGTTGGTGTTGTTCTTCGCTTATCCCTTGTTTTTGCGAGTTGTAATTTGCTGAGTTTCGTATTCGAACAGTGCTGTAGTTCTTCGTTTTCTTTTCGTGTTCGTAGAGTTCTGAATTCATCGTTCGCTGTTTGTTGAGTTTCGTTATTGTTATTGTTTTCGAATCTTTGTCGAGTTCATTCGATTCAGTGAGTTTTGTGCTGTTTGTGTTTGAGTTCTTGTTGTTTGATCCGAGTTTCTTTGTGCTGCATTTTTTAGTCTTCTTTACTGCGTTTTATGCTGAGATTCATTGTTGGCGAGTTAATGATGTTGCTAAGTTCTTACCGAGTTGTAGTTGCTGAGTTCGTTAGTCTAGTCTAGTTTTTCTGAATTCCTTGCCTTAAATTCGAGTCTTGTTTTGCTGTTGTTTTGAGGAGTTCGCGATTTGGTTGTCGATTGTTGAATTCGCCGCGTGTTAAAGTCGTGTTCATTGTAATTTGCTGCTGAGTTTAGTCGTAGTTTTGTGTTCTGTTCTCAGTTTTTTTTTTGTTAATTGAGTCGCTGAATTCTCTACTGCTTTTTCTTTGCCTTCGTTGAAATCATTTCTGAGTTTATCTTCGTTTCTGAGTTAATAGTTGGTTCTAGTTTCCGAATTTTAATTGCTGAGTTTGCCATGTACTGAGTGTGCGTTTTGTTCGAATTTCTGAGTTACAATTGATGAAGTGTTTTATTTCTGCTATTGCTGAGTCCTCGAGTCTAAGTTTACAGAGTCTTGAGTCCTGTTTCGTGGTTTGTGCTGAGTTCACGAGTTAGTAACGTAGTCCAGCTTGTGTTGTGTTGCCGATTTTTGGATTTTCATTGAGTTACAGAGTTAAATTTCTTGCCGAATTGCTGAGTTTGTAGCTCATGTATGATTTCTGAGTACTTAGTTGATTTCATGTCGAATTCTGGATAATTTTGGCTAGTGCAGTTTACGAGTACATCATGTTAAATTTTTCCAAAAATTTCCTGTAAATAAGATTTTAATCTGCTTTAAGAAAAAAAAATAAAAAAAAATGTTTTAGACTAAAATCTAATCTTTAATTCGAATTTAGAATTTTTAGAGAATTTTAGTTTTGTTCTTTTCACTTTTAATTAGTTAGTTTAAAATTAGAATGAATTTAATTTTCTTTTAAAAATAGTTTAAATTTGCGTTTAATAATTAAATAGTAAAAATCCAATTTTCCCAAAAACTCCAAAATTGTTCTAGTTCGACTAAATTAAAAGTTAAGGTTTGTGAAAATGTTAGTCTCTGTGGATCGATATCTAAAATACTAAAACGAGATTTAAATTGCAAGTGCACAATTTCATCGTTTTGATATTTGAGATATCGATCCACAGAGACTAATATTTTCGCAAGCCTTAACTTTTAATTTAATCGGATTAGAACAATTTTGGATTTTGGAAAATTTTGTATTTTGCTAATTAATTCCTAAAAGAAAATTTAAACTATTTTAAAGGAAATTTAAATTTATTCTAATTTTAAACTAACTAATTAAAAGTGAAAATAACAAAACTAAATTATTTAAAAATTTCTAAATTCGAATTTATTTACAGAATTTTTAGAACACGAACAGCAAAATAGAATGCAGAAAACGCTGAAAACAAAACGCAGAAAATTAGCAGCCATTCGAAAACAATCGACCCAGGAACTTGACAGAACAGAACTGTTATTCTAATGATTACTATTACGACTACAACATTATATTTCCTTTTACTTATCATTCACACCCTTGACTGCTTATCGTTTAAAGTTTTAATTAGATAAGAGCCTGTACTTATCGTAACAGAATTCGGTTATTCCTTTTTGTATAATAGCCACAGCAAAGGGATTACAATGTACCTTTATTTTCAATAAAATAGATCTTCTTCTTCGTCATGTAAATGTATTGTCCTATTCAGTAGCTTTAATGGAGTATTTTGAACTTAAGATGGTATCAGAGAATATCTTCTGCATCCTTCGATCTATGCCTCTGTTCTTCACATTTAGTGAGTATCTCTTCACGTTGTTTTCATTTCAAGTTTTAGTTTGAGATTTATGCTTCGATTTACATCATTTTTTGCCTCGATTTGTTGTTCTTTTGAGACTCTTATCTGTATCTGCTTTCACGATTTGTTTTGTTGATGTTTCCCTTGCGTTTTTCGCCATTGATTTATCAATCCATTGTTATCATTCTGTTTTCTTTCAATTAAATGTATCAATCCATCTCTCTTATCCATTGTTACCAATTCAACATCTACTTATCCAGAGAATATTGATAACAACTCACATCCTCTTTACCTACATAATAATGACCAACCTGGTATGGTTCTTATTTCTAAGAAACTACTCGGATCTGAAAATTATGCCTCATGGAAACGTTCTATGCAAATCGCACTCTCTGCGAAAAACAAATTTGTTATCGTTAATGGTGACTACCCTGCTCCTCTTGAATCTTCGTCGTTACACGTTCACTGGAGACGTGTTAACGATATGGTCATTACCTGGATACTAAACACTGTTTCGGATGAAATTAGCAACAATATGACTTATATGGATAGTGCTCTTTCTGTCTGGAATGAGTTGAATGAACGCTTCTCTGCTGTTACGGGACACAAATTCTATGAAACTCAAAGAGACTTGTTCAAGTTGGAACAAGGTAATGATTCCATCGAGTTTTACTTCCATAAATTGAAAGGATTTTGGGATGAATTACGCGCTTTGGAACCAGCAATTACCTATACTTGTGGGGCAGCTAAAGAATGGGAGTCACAAATTGAAAAAACAAGGCTGATTCAGTTTTTAAAGGGGCTACATTCCAGCTATACTGCAGCTCGAGGCCAATTATTGATGATGTCTCCTTGGCCAACTGTCAACCAAGCTTTTATGCTGTTGAAACAAGAAGAAAAACAACGTTAGACTCAGAATACAGTGTCCTCACCAGTAGCCATGATGGTTAATATGCCTAAGCCAAGTCAGTCCAGTTCTTCTTATGTTCCTAACAGGTTCAGTGATCGAGCATCCACCCTGTACAAGAGTGTTCCCACTGTCATTTCAAAGGGCACACAAAGGAGAAGTGTTATAAGTTGGTTGGGTATCCCATCGACCATCCTTATCACCCAAATAACAAAGGCAAACGCCGTTTCACTCCAAATCCTAAGACTAACACAAAATCTCCTCAGGCTATGCAAGCTTCTACTCAGCATTCTGCTCAGACCTGTGCTGATTCTGAAGAAACTTTGACAAATAAAGTGGATGCTTTGCAGAATCAACTAAGTGCTTTATAACAGAATTTCAACAAGACCTCTGGTACTTCTTCTACACCTGCTCCAACCTTTAGTTTGGCTACTCATATAGCAGGTACCTCATTCTCCCTATTCTCATCCACTCATTTACCAAGTCATGTTTGGGTTCTCGATACAGGGGCTAGTCATCACATGTGTTGTAACATTACCTGTATGACTAATGTTCAAATTTTAATAAAGCCTTTAAATGTGAATTTTCCTAATGGGGAAACTGTTGTGGTCACTCACATGGGTTCTGTTTTTCTACACCCTATCTCTACTTTAATCCATGGTGTCCTATACATCCCAACTTTCACTTTTAACTTACTTTCTGTTAGTCAACTCTCCTCTCAACTTCACACTACTGTTCATTTCTCTTCTAATAATTGCTATCTATAGGACCAATACCAGAAGATGGAATTGGTTCTTGGTAGCATTGTTGGAGGACTCTATCAACTCGCCAATTTGCCCTCCGATTCTACTGCTCTTGCTGTTTCAAAACCACATCAAGATTTTCAAATTTGGCATAAGCGTCTTGGTCATATTCCTTCGAAAATTTTATCAAAACTCCATGTAATAGATATTCATTCTGATGGTGCTCAGTCACCTTGTAATGTTTGTCCTTTAGCTAAACAATGTAAGCTACATTTTTCATCTAGTTCTTCTCATGCTACTGCTCCTTTTTATTTGGTACATTGTGACATTTGGGGACCATATCAGATCCAAACGTACAGTGGTTGTAAGTACTTTTTAACTCTTGTTGACGATTGCACAAGAGGTCTATGGACCATCCTTTTACCTACTAAACAGCATGCTAATCAGTCTCTTAAAGAATTTTTTGCTTATGTTAATACTCAATTCCACATTACCATTAAGTGTCTGCGTACAGATAATGGAGGGGAGTTTCTTAGTACTGATTTAACCAACTTCTTATTTTCACAAGGCACCATTCATCATACTTCATGTCCCTATACTCCCCAACAAAATGGGCAAGTTGAACGTAAACATCGAAACCTGCTTGAAATGTCTAGAGCTCTTATGTTTCAAGCTTCTTTACCTTCTTCTTTTTGGGGTGACTGCATCCTCACCTCTACTTATTTAATAAATCGTATACCTACAACTGTTTTGGGTTACATTTCCCCATATGAAAAGCTTTTTAATTCACCCCCTTCTTATTCTCATTTACGAATTTTTGGTTGCTTAGCCCATATGTCCGTCCATGATTTGGACAAATTCTCTCCTCGTGCTGTCAAAACCATTTTCCTTGGTTATTCTATGACTCAAAAGGGATACAAATTATATGATCCTATTTCTAAACAGTTTCATGTTTCACGACATGTTATCTTTACTGAAAATGTTTTCCCTTTTTCTGATAAATCATCACAGTCCAGTGATCCTTTGTTCACTCCACCTTTATCCTCATATGATACTGACTATTTCTTTACTCCTTTTGCAGATTTCCCATCTGCTCCACCTTCTACATCTACCCCTCATATTCCACCTTCGCCAAACCCATATAGTACTCCTGCTTTACCAACTCAACAGTCACCTTTACATCAACCATCTCCACAGCCTTCACCTCCACAGCCACCACCCACTCGAATATCTCTTCGAACTAAACTTCAACCCCAATGGATGAAAGACTATGTTGTTTCTGCACCAACAGGTCCTAGTACTGCTTCTGCCAATACTACTTTACTCCAGTGTCCCATTGATGAGAAATTTAATTTTTCTCATTATTCACCCCCTACTCCCATTTATGCTTGTGCTGTTAGTTCCCATACTGCTATTCCAGAACCTTTTACTTACAATCAAGCTGTCAAAGACCAAAGATGGGTGAATGCTATGGATAAGGAGTTGCTTGCTTTAGAAACCAACAAAACATGGATTGTTGTGCCAACCCCTTCTGATAAGAAAATTGTAGGCTGCAAATGGGTTTACAAAGTGAAGTATCTAGCTGATGGTTCCTTGGATAAATTTAAAGCTCGCTTGGTGGCAAAGGGATATACCCAAATTGAAGGTCAAGATTACCATCATACCTTTTCTCCAGTTGCAAAAATGGCAACAGTTCGCACTCTTTTAGTCATTGTAGCCGCCAAGCATTGGGACATTCATCAATTAGACATCAACAACGCTTTCCTCCATGGCGATTTGTCTGAAGAGGTTTATATGGAATTAACTAAAGGACATCCCTTGTATGGCACTGGTTTTGTCTGCAGATTATTGAAATCCATTTACGGTTTGAAACAGGCCTCGAGAGTTTGGTTTGAGAAATTAGCTTCAGTTTTGATTGATATGGGTTTCCTTCAAACCGTAGCTGATTATTCTCTATTTGTTTACAAAGATCAAGACATTTTTGTCACTGCTCTCATCTATGTGGACGACATTCTTCTCACTGGTAATAACACAGCCTTTATTGCCCATGTTAAGTTTGTTTTAGACACTACTTTTACCATTAAAGATTTGGGTCTGGCTAAATATTATCTTGGCTTAGAGATTCATCGAACTTCTGCTGGTTTATATCTTCACCAACATAAGTTTGTCCATGACTTACTCCTTGAGGCTGGTTTGGAAAACTCGAAACCTTTATCTTTACCTGTGGATATTAATATCAAGCTTTCCCCCCACAAATGGTCTACTTCTCGATGATGCTACTATTTATCGAAAGTTTATTGGAAAACTGATGTACCTCACAGTATCTCGGCCAGACATTACATATGCTGTGCATCACCTTAGTCAGTTTTTACAAACTCCACGAGTCCCACATATGCTTGCTGTTCAACGAGTTCTTCGTTATTTGAAGGCAACTCCGTTCCAAGGTTTATTTTACCCTGCAGACTCTTCTCTTCAGCTACAGGCTTACTGTGATAGTGATTGGGGTTCTACCCTTGATTCGACTGGTTTACTAAAAAGCATTACAGGAATGTGCTTGATGCTTGGCCCTTCTCTGATTTCTTGGCACTCTACTAAACAGAAAGTCATTTCACGATCAACCGCTGAGGCTGAACTTCGTGCCATTGCTGACACTGCTTGTGAGGTTTCTTGGCTAAACCTTTTGCTCTCCGAGTTACAGATTCCTCAATCTCTTCCTGTTCTTGTTCACAGTGACAATCAGGCAGCATTGGATATTGCTGTTGACCCTGTTTTTCATAAAAAAACTAAACATTTCGCTCTTGATTGTCATTTTGTTCGGGAACAAGTTCAATCCAGTTTGATCCAGCCTCGATATTTGCCCAGTTCAGTCCAACTTGCTGATGTCTTCACTAAAGGCCTTAGTCGTCAAGCTCATTGGAAATTACTTTCCAGATTGAATGTTCGTCAACCACATTCAATCTGAGGGGGACTATTACGACTACAACATTATATTTCCTTTTACTTATCATTCACACCCTTGACTGCTTATCGTTTAAAGTTTTAATTAGATAAGAGCCTGTACTTATCGTAACAGAATTCGGTTATTCCTTTCTGTATAATAGCCACAACAAAGGGATTACAATGTACCTTTCTTTTCAATAAAATAGATCTTCTTCTTCATCATGTAAATGTATTGTCCTATTCAGTAGCTTTAATGGAGTATTTTGAACTTAAGACAACTCAAAGACGATCATAAATTATCCAGAGCAGTCAATTCGGTTACACAGTCCAATAATCATAAACAATTTAACTAGAAATCAAAACTCGCAGCGACTAAATTCAGAATAGACTTAGAACAGAATCGGTAGAGACTCGGAAACCAGAAACACAAAAACAAGAACTCGGCCAGCACTAAATTAAGAAGAACACACAGCAGATCATTACAAAACAGTGACTTAAAACAGACCATTCAGAAAAACCAAAACAAACTAAAACAAGAACTCGACAAAAAAAATATAAAAATAAAAAAAAATAAAACTAAACTCAGCAACAGGGTTGTCACGTCGGTAAGTCGAGTCGAGTCGACCGGGGTGTGCGGCAAGTCGAGTCGTGACTAGTCGAGACTAGTCGTAGACTAGTCGACACTAGTCGACATAACATAAAATTAATATATATTTTATATACTTAATGTATATAATTTTTTTTATTAAAAATTATATATACATACAGAAAAAATTAAAAAAAGATATCCAAAATACTTAAATTTTCAGAATGTTATTTATTAATTAATAAATTTGGAATTAATTGCAAC
Organism: Kitagawia praeruptora; assembly: GCA_037693485.1. NCBI lineage: Eukaryota > Viridiplantae > Streptophyta > Magnoliopsida > Apiales > Apiaceae > Kitagawia > Kitagawia praeruptora. The sequence continues at coordinate 133,555,753 of CM075351.1, read as the reverse complement.
AAAAATTGGATATATTAATTCTCAATATGTATTAGAAAATATACATATTTTCAAGCAGTTTGGAGGTATTACATCGCTTTGATGATAAAATTGCACTTAAAAATAATACTCAATGATAAAAAGTTTCCATGAATAAAATAAAAAGGAAATGGGCACTTGCTTTCTAGCTGACACTGCATTGGAGCAGTTGAAAAAAAAAGGGTCAAGCACGCCCTCTCCAATTGATCACTTTTCTTTATTTTATTATTACATATGCTAGTAAAGTATTGTGATTGTACCGTATAAACTGTTCACATGTGCAAAAAGTAACTTAGTCATCACTGTCCAAACAAGTTGAATTGAATTGCTTTTCATTTCTTTCTTTTGTTAAATAAACAAAGGACCTGCCCATTCTATTTCAATCATGTCTCTTCTTACTTTAAAAAAAAAAAATCATTCCTCTTCTTCTTCTTCTTCTTCTTCTTCTTTTACTTTACTTCTGTAAACCACCGAAGCAAACACCTTCCCTTCTGTGAACAACATTAAACTCTTCTGCATAACTACAGAGAAGATCAGTTCCTTTCATAGATATGGGTCGGGTTTTTTGCACCAGTCGAGCTATTGGATCGCCTAGTCGACCCGACTAGTCGACCCAGTCGACAAGTCGATCACCAGTCGCCCGAAAGAGCAACAAAAACCAAGTCGAGCTCACCAGTCGATCATTACAAAACGACTTCTCGACTAGTCGTCGACTAGTCGCGACTAGTCGAGTGACGTGACAACAATGCTCAGCAATCACTAAAACTCGAATACAAAACTTAGCAGCAATTCAAACTCAAAACTCAGCGAATCATACATTACAAATCGTAGATACTACTCAGAACACAGTTACAGCTTTCAGACAAACCAACAAACATTAACCGAACCCTTGACGAAAATTCAGCCATAAAAACGCAACATAAAATTCAGAACAAACAAGCAACTCAGCAAATGCAGCGACAAAACACAGAATAAAACAAATCAATGATCCAAATCGGCGATTCTAAAATGAAAACTCAACAAACAACAGCCAAATTACGAACTCAGCGAAACCAGCAAAAACAAAACAGGTAAACTCGAACACTACAAATCTAAGCTAAACTCGGCGATTACAAACTCAGTGATAACAAGAACTTAGCAACACAAAACACAACTAAAAACTCGGACACACATTAGTACTTCACAGAACACACTACACATCAACTCGGTAACTCGGCGAAGAACACAAAATGAACGCATACAGCTCAGTAAACACGCGGCTAAGCTTAAATCCTAAAGAACAGAAAACAGGGGAAGGGGGTCTAATAATTCTAATAACAAGAAGAAGAAAGGGGCGCGTTTGAAGTTTGATTTAACAAGAATGGAGAGAGGGGTTTTTATGGAAAAAGTTGAAGGAGAAGGATGAGTTTTTGAAAATGAAGAAGAGGAGTAAATTAAGAAACAAGTGCTGGGTTTCAAAAAAAAAACCGGGGAAAAGATTTTGGTTCGAAACAAAAGAAAAAGAAATAAGGAAAATGTTATTACTTCGAATTAAACAACAAAACGAGACAGAAAATAAATACTGAAAATTAAAACTAATATTTTGGTGGTTTTTTTTTTGTAAAATAAATACGAGAACAAAGAAATTAACTATGAAATTAAAGTTACACTAAAACGATGATTTGGAAAAATGCCCACAATAAAATTGAGATTTAAAGGGGCTCAAATACAATTATTAACTAAGTGCACGAAATTAAAAATCGTTACTTTCAACCCCAAGTGGTTAGCATTTCGCTACTTTGTCCACTAATCGGATTTATGAAAGTAACGAGAGCAAGGCAACATAAAAGAGAGAGCAAGACAAGAAATTAAAGGAAATGAAAATTGCATTAATTAAAAGAGGAGTGTTTACAAAATTTAGAACTACAAAACAAGAAATTAAATCTACCCTAAAACTACACTACACTAAAATCTAGGTTCTAATCTAAGTTGTTTTCAATACAAGGGGGATGGGGGGGTATTTATAGGATGGGAATTAGGGTTTAGGGGTGTGTTGGGTTAATCTTGGCCCGACACATTCTAAATGTGGTGGAGAAATCCTAGCCATCTATTTGTTTCTTCCCCCTTAAGCTTTGAAGAGTTGATCTTGGCCATACACTTATGTAGTGTGTTGGGATGATCTCCACCTTCCACATGTCCTCCAAGATTCCTTTTGCACCAAGCTCCTAATTCTTTTTCCTCTTTTCATTGAAGTCCTTTTTCTTCCTCTTTTTCCCTTCCTTGCACTTTATTCCTTTATTTTTCCATTTCTTTATTTATTCACGAATTTCCTGAAATGCAACAAAAAATAAATTATTAAAATACGAGTTCAAACAATAAATAGGTAATAAAAATATGTAAAAATATGCACTTATCAAGAAGGTTCTTCAAGAAAAAGTAGAGTCGTGGAGTCAATTCCTGATGACTCATCATCAGATACTGATGCTAAGTCTGATTCTGATACTGATGATGACTCTACTGATTCTGATATGTTGGAGATGGTTGCTATGATAGTCAAGGGCTTCAAGAAGATGAAGTTCAGAAAGGCTAGGAAGCAAGGTAAGTTCCAGAAGAAAACCTTCAATGCTGACAAAGATAGATACAAGAAGAAAGAAGACAAAAGCGGCAAATTTGACAAGTCAAAAGTCAGATGCTACAACTGCGATGGAATGGGTCACTTTGCAACTGAGTGCAAAAAGGCAAAGACCAAAGCTCTTATCTCATCAAGCAAGGATTGGATGGACTCTTCCTCAGAACTTGAAGAAGAAAAGGTGAATTACGCATTAATGGCCAATACTGATGAGACTGTTGTTGCTGCTGAAACTAAGGTATCTGAAACCTTGTAAGATTTTGATACGAATAATGTCTCTGAGTTAAGGTCATTTCTTAAGTCTCTGTATATCAGCTTTAGAAGTCAATCTCTTGAAAATACTAGAATAAAATCTCAAATGGTAGAGGTAACTAAAAGAAATGATCATTTAGAAGCTGAGTTAATTTTCTTGCAAAAAGTTCAAACAGAATGTGATAATGCTAAACACATGAAACTTGAAATAGAGTTTAAATGTAAAGAACTTGAAATGCAACTTAAGGATGCTAATGAAAAACTCAGAACTTGGACACACTCTGGAACAAAAACTCATGAGATAATCACAGATAAAAACGGGAAAGCGTGTCTAGGTTATAAGCCAGAGAATGAGAAAAAGAACAAGGAAAAGGTTGTTTCATCAAATCACGGAAGAGTTGTTTTCAATGACTCGACAAATCCAAAAACCTATAGATATGTTACAGATAGTACAAAGACAAAATTAAAGCCTGTGAATTATGTGTATCCAGAAAATCCCAAATCAATTACTGAAGAGGGATCAACTTCTGCACAGAATTCAAAATTAAAGTCTGTCCAAAACAAGAATGTAGGTCTTTTGTCAAAGAAACAACTGAGAGATAAATTCTGTGATGTGACAGATAGGAAGAGAGTTCCAACTGTCAAAAGAAACAGGAATGGTAAAGTTGGAATAAACAAGGAGAATAATTATAAGTATATTCCAAATGCACTAAGAAAAACATGTTTTAATTGTGGTAACTCTAATCATCTTGCTATTGACTATAGGAGGAGTAAGAAGAAGAATACTGTAATTCTTAAGTCTGACATTAGGAATAGAACAGTATTTTATAAACCACAAAATCCCTATTTTCATTGTGGTAGTAAATGGCATTCAATTTATATGTGTGAAGAATATCATAATTTGTACTACAATGTTTATGAACCATTGCCAAAGTTCAATAAAAGTGCAAATTCTGGCAAAACAAAGAATGTGAATTCTAAGCATGCATCTGTTAATTCTGATGATAACAAAATAAATTCTAAAGGAGGTAATCCTAAAGAAAATATTTTTGTTAAGAAAACTTCTGCTGCCAAAAATGTTAAATTGCATGCTAAAAGAAACCCAACAAGTGTGGGTTCTTAAAAATTCTAACTAAGTTCTTTGTGATTCTGAATGCAGGGTAAAAAGAAAAATGTGTTAGTCATGGATATGGATGTTCTGTGCACATGACTGGAGACAAAACCTTGCTATCAGAATTTGAGGAAAAGACTGGCCCAACTGTGTCTTATGGAGATGGCAGCATTGGACAAACCTTGGGATATGGCAGTATTATCATTGGAAATGTCATCATTGAAAAAGTAGCTCTGGTGAAAGGACTCAAACACAATCTACTAAGTGTTAGTCAAATCACAGACAGAGGTTATCATGTCAACTTCTATGATACTCATTTTGAAGTAATCAGCAAATCTTCAGGGAAGGTTGCTTTAACTGGACAAAGACATGGTAACATTTATGAAGCCAACATCTATACCAATACTGATGGACACTCTACATGCCTCATCAGTAAAGCTACAATAGATGAAAGTTGGAGTTGGCACAAGAAGCTTTCTCATCTCAATTTCAACAATATAAATGAGTTGGTAAAGAAAGACTTAGTGAGAGGATTACCAAAGGTACTGTATACTCCAGATGGACTTTGTGATGCTTGTCAGAAGGCTAAACAAAGAAGGACATCTTTTAAGAGTAAGACAGAATCCTCAATTGATGAACCATATCACATGCTTCATCTTGACTTGTTTGGACCAGTAAACATAATGTCCATCAGTAAGAAAAGATATACTCTAGTAATTGTTAATGAGTATACTAGATATACATGGGTGTATTTTCTACACAGAAAGGATGAAACAGCTGAGATACTTTTGGATCATGTGAGATTTATTGAGACTGGTACAAAGTATAAAGTCAAGATTTTAAGAAGTGATAATGGAACTGAATTCAAGAATTCAGTAATGGAAGAGTTCTGCAAATACAAAGGAATAGTTCAACAATTCTCTGCTCCAGGCACACCCCAGCAAAATGGAGTAGTTGAAAGAAAGAACAGAACTCTTATTGAAGCAGGAAGAACTATGTTGGAGGAAGCTAAACTTCCTACATATTTCTGGGTAGAAGCAGTCAACACAGCATGCTACACTCAGAATATTACACTAATCAATAGACATGGTGTAACTCCTTATCAGATGATCAAGGAAAAGAAGCCAAGTCTGAAGCATTTGCATGTATTTGGCTGTAAGTGCTATATTCTAAGACCTCATCCTGAACAGCTTGGAAAATTTGAGACTAAAGCTGATGAGGGCATCTTTATTGGCTATCCATCATGAAGAGCCTTTAAAGTCTACAATCTAAGAACAAAGACAATCATGGAGTCTATAAATGTATCTTTCGATGATAAAAAGATTACAGGAATTTCTGAAGACTTACATGATGATTTGATTTTTGCAAATGAAGCCTCCAAAAATTCTGATGAAATCTTGTCAGATACTAATAATTCATCAAATCCTGATGAACCAGTTATTACTGATGAAACATAGATTATTGATGGGAATGCAAATGTTGAGGGGGAGCAACATCAAGAGACCATCAATACTGAAACAAATCAAACATCAAGAGGAGATTCATCAGAAATAGATTTAAGTGACAATTCTAACAGCAGATCAGAAATAGATAGCAATATCTCAGGGGGAGCTTCTATCAACACGAGTTCTTTTGAAGACAACACCAATCCAGGGGGAGCATCAAATTCAAGGAATGATCTACCACCAGCAAGGAAATCGACTAAAAGTCATACTCCTGATTTAATTATTGGGAATCCTGAAGTAGGTGTTAGAACCAGAATTGCAACTCAAAATGAATGTCTTTATCATAACTTTCTATCAAAGGAGGAACCTAAGAAAGTTGAAGATGCACTAAAGGATGCTGATTGGGTTATGGCTATGCAAGAAGAACTAAATGAGTTTGAAAGAAATGAAGTCTGGAAACTAGTACCAAGGCCAAAAGGAAGGTCTATTGTAGGTACAAAGTGGGTGTTCAGAAACAAGACAGATTCAGATGGCACCATCATCAGAAATAAAGCAAGACTAGTTGCAAAGGGATATTCTCAACAGGAAGGAATAGACTATGATGAGACATTTACTCCTGTTGCAAGATTGGAAGCTATCAGAATCTTTCTAGCATATGCAGCCCACAAGAAATTTAAGGTTTTCTAGATGGATGTGAAAAGTGCTTTTCTCAATGGAGAATTAGAAGAGGAAGTTTATGTTGAACAACCTCCTGGCTTCGTTGATTCAAAACATCCAGATTATGTCTACAGACTGGATAAAGCACTTTATGGACTAAAGCAAGCTCCAAGAGCCTGGTATGAAACATTGGCTCAATTCTTACTGGAAAGTGGATTCAAAAGAGGTACAATTGATAAAACTTTGTTTTATTTGAATCATGGTAAGGATTTGCTGTTAGTTCAAATTTATGTTTATGATATCATTTTTGGGTCAACTAACTCCAAATTATGTGAGAAGTTTTCGAAGCTAATGTAGTCTAGATATCAAATGAGCATGATGGGAGAGATGAGCTATTTCTTAGGTCTACAAGTTAAACAGACTGATGATGAGATTTTTATCAATCAGTCAAAATACACAAAGAACCTCTTGAAAAATTTTAACATGCAAGACAGCTCTACTGCATCAACTCCCATAGCTACAACTACCAAGCTTGATCCTAATCAAGGTACTGAGGTAGATGTAACTAATTATAGAGGTATGATTGGCTCACTATTGTATCTAACTGCTTGTTGAGTATTGAATACGGTAAAAGAATACAGAGGGGGGGGGGGTGAATGGATTCTTGAACTTTTCTTGATTGAGTCTATGTAGCAGATAAGTGCCTGTGTGTGCAGAAATTAAGGTGCGGATAAATAAACAACACAAGACACAATATCACTTTAATCTAATGTATATTAGATAAAGGTTGCTACAATCTGTGAATACAAATGGTAGTATTCTCAGCTTCGTTTTTCTCAGAGAGATATAGCTTACAGTGTATGAAAAACTAGACTCACAAAAGTTACTAAGTTATGAAGTGAGGCTGTGTCCTTATAGAACATGGATACAGCCCACTTACTGCAAATAAGGTAGCTAAACAAATTACTTTCTAGTCTGTCTATCCTTTTTGAGTAAGTGTCCAAACGGTTACAGATTTGACTTTGCAAAGCCTGTTTAGATCCACTTCTTTAGCTCCTTGTCTCTTCTATATCTCTCCAAGCTTCCTTGTAGGCTTTCCAGAGCACGTTACAGGTTGTGGTCCATAAAGTGCATTGGCTTGTTGCAGGTTTCTGACTTGTACAATTTCTTCAGTATTTTGTCTCCAAGAATGTATTCGAGAAGTGACTAAGTAAGTGATTCGAGAACTAGGATTGACTTGATCGATAACTCTGAGTTCTCGAATACTGTTATAATGACATATCGAATCACTTCTCGAATAGCTCTTTTCCATCAGGATTCCTTGAGTTGTCGAATAGAGCATTTGACTTATCGAATCCTCGAGTTGTCGAATAGCTTTCTGAGTCTTTGAGATATCGAATGGAACTTTGACTTGTTGACTCTTTGAGAACTCGAATACCATCTTGACTTGTTGACTTCTTGAGATCTCGAATAGAGTAGTAGACATATCGAATCCCTGAGATATCGAATGAGATATCGAACAGTGTATTCAGAGATATCGAATAGTGTCTTGAGATATCGAATCTCTGACTTCTCGAATGTTGGACTTCTCGAATAGACAAATATACTTCTCGAATTGGTACTTAGGCAAATTCTTCATTTCTTCAAATCCCAACTGTGATTATTTGACAGTCTTTAACTCCTTGCTTGAGGCATGAACCTTGGAACTTCTTTCAAGCATTATTCTAGACTCTATTTGTACAATTACACAACTAGGATTTGATGCCTTCTACAAGTACAATACAAACAGAAACTCTACAACTAGAGGTTCCCTCAGTTAAGAGGTCAAGTAAGTAATGCAAAGCATTACAAACAATTAGGCTTGTTATTAGATGTGTATAGGCATGCCTCTGTAACTAACAATCTCCCCCAAATTGTGAGTGAGACCCTTAGTCACAATTTCATGTCTGATAACAAGCCTAACATACATAAAGATAAAACTTTAAAAGTACAGGTATGTGTTTTGATTGAACACATAAATGAAATTACAAGATAAATACTCTTACAGTATGATGAGGTACTAGCCATTTTCTTTTGATTGCATCTCCATTGCTTTGGCTTGTAGATCATCATATGCTTTCTGTTTCCTTTCTTTCTCCTTTCTTGCAATCTCATCTACTGCTCTCATGATTTCTGTCATAGCATCCAATTCTTCAATCATAATAGAGTTTTTGAAATCTTCAAGCACTGGCTTCAGAATGTTGGCAGGATAGTGACTGAGTAGGTTCATTCTTATATTGACATTGTCTCCATTTCTCCTCCTATACTTCACTACATAGGGATCAAACTGAACTCTACACAATCCCTTTGCCCTTAGCTTTTCTGCTTCAATCTCCAGTCTATCAATTTCTTTCTCCCTTTCTAACCATTTCTCATAGCAGCCCTTTCTTATCTTCTCAGCATAATCTTTCTTCATTTTCACAATGTCAATCAATTCCAGCTTCCATACTTTCTCCACCTTGTCCTTAGAATCCAGCAATGCAATGATTCTTTCTATCTCATACAATTTACCCCAATGTTGACAACCCCCTTGTTTGAATTTCATTTCTTTCCCATCAGTGTACTTGATTACAAGGTGGTCATCCACAATTGCAGCATAGCATATCTTTTGAGCTCTTAGAAATTGCAGTTACTCTTCATCAAAGTCTTCATCAAGTGGCTGGAGTTTCAATCCTGGAATGATTGTTAGGGCTCTAGATTTGGATAGCTTCACTCTCCTTGCAGCATGTTTAAATTTTATCCTCTTGACATGGTTGCTTGGCAGAAATCTCTGACCTTGGTTGGTAGACCATAGTAGTATTCCATTAGCAGATTGCTTTCTGAAACATACACATGGTTTCTTGACTTGAATCTTCTTCTTTTCTTGAGATGGTAAGACAGTTGCAGAAGCCATAGATGTAGATTTTGCTAGGTCACTACTAACAGTATTCACCCTAGACTTAGAGTCTTGTGTTGTGGTGAGATTACTGCTAGTATTGCCTAAGGCTTGCTGTCTTCCACTCTTTCTCACATATGTTTTACCTTGGTCATCATCATCCTTTTTATCCTTGTCTCCCTTTTTCTTCTTATCTTCATCACCCTTATCTCTCCTGTGATGTCTTCTCCTCCCATCACCTTTGTCTTCAGAATCATCATCCTTATTTCTCCTAGGTTGAGCCATCTCTGGAATTTCACCAGTTGCAATATAGGTTCTGAGGATATGCAGTGCCTCAATTTCTTCAGCATTTCTGGCTCCAACCTTCTTCTGTAATTGATCAATGATAGCAATGATCAGTCTGTGATTTCTGGTGGTGAGATCATGGGGAATGACCAATTGCTTGATATCTTCAATTCTGGTGCCAGACTGATAAATGATTGTCCATGGCTTCTTGATCACTTCTGGTAGCCTTGAAGGTTGACCATTCCTCAAATCATCAAACAGACTCTTGCTGTTCTCATTTTTCTTCTCAATGATCTCAAGTATGGCATCTATCTCTGAGTGCTTTAGGTCTTGTAGAGTCTGGTATGCTAGATGCCATATCTTTAGTTTGGAAACCATCACTATCTCCTTGACCCATATATTGTTGACTTTCTTGGGGATGACAGTGATGTAGTCTATCTGCTTCTTCACCTCCCTCAGATAAAACTGAGTGTCACCAACCTGTTCCCTTATGGCTTTCAGAAACTCCAAGAAGGCTTTATCATGATAGTCATTGGAGTTAGCAACTTCTTGTAGCTTGGCCTCAGTAACAACTTTGACTTCTACAGGCTTGGCACTCTCAGATATAGAGATTGGAGGTTTGTCAGATGGCATACTCCCTGCAACCACTGTGGTAGTTATGGATTGCTTTTGTCCTCCAGGAGTAGTGATGTGCACAGTTGGTAGGGTGACAACTGGCAAGATAGATGGAGGCTCATCTACTTTGGCTTTTCCCTTGCCAGGCACATTTGCTAGAGACTTAGAAGCCCTTTGTTGACCACCCTCTTTGATTATTATGCCTTTCTCTCCCTTTGTCTCCCCCTTTGAATTTGAGTTCCTAGCCTTCTTCTCCCCCTTAGGCTTGTTGTCAGGCACAGAGGCTGTAGAAATGTCCTTTGGGAGTGAAGATTCATCAGGTAGAGAGAGACCCATATGCTTCATCATTGCAGCTAACATGGATTGTTGATGCAGAAGGACATCAACTGTGGTGGATGCTTGAGTGTCCAACTGATCATTTAGCAATGCAACCTTTTCTGTGAGATGAGCATTGGTCTTGGTGAGAGTAGCTACCTCCTGCTCAAGAGTGTTGACCTTAGTGAATAACTCAGTGGCCTTGAAGCCAGATAAAGATTGGTCCTGCAGTCTCTTCACTTCATATTTAGACAATTCATGCACAGGGACATCAGTCACTAGTCTATCTCCATAAAGATTTTTGAACATTATCCTCAGCATGGCATTGGCATCTGTAGTCTGGTCAGATAGATTCTGAAATTTATGCCCCAGACCTGTGACAGCATCTTTTAGCACAGCCAGCCCATTGTCCACCTGAGTGCAGGTAGAGTTGCAGTGTTTGATGTCCTTGAACACACTGTCCAATTGGGGAAATTTAGCATCAAAGGCCCTCTTGACTTCTGCTACTGAAGTGGCTGTCTTATCACACACCCTGTTGACTTCAGTTTTGACTCCCTTGCCAAGATAGTGTGCAGCCTTGAGGAAACCCTTGTAGGAGTCATTTACAGCTTCATACACTTCACCAGGTGACAGGGATTTTGCATTGGAGCCCAATGAAGTGATGTATTCCTCCCTGAGATACTGAAGTGCTTCATCGAGAGTAATATCATATTTTCCTTGCAACCAGGCATCTATGTTGCCATCTCTCTCAGCATCATCAATGATCTTTGACTTCTGCACTTCCACATCATCCCTATGGCATAACAGAATAGCCTCATAGTCTGGATTGGGCATGTCTGCAGTGAGAAGGTGCTGAGCAATCTTTGTGAACTCAGGAATCTGATCCACAATTAAGCTTTGAAGTGCTTCAACCGTCAATTGATGTGGAACAGACCCTGATCCTGAAGCACTGTCATGTTGCACAGGCTTCAGCCATGTTGACATGAAGTCAGAGCTAGAGCTAGGCAAGCTAGTCTCCTCAGTTACAGATGCAACTTCTGTAACCGGATGGATTGACTCTACTACTGGTGTCACCACAGAAGTGGGATGAATTACACCAGCAGTTGACACAGGCACAGAGTCTCTAGTAAAAACTAGGGGAACCTCTGTGTTTGTGATGATGTCATCAGGATATGCCTCAGCATGCATTCCCTCACCATCTAAATGTGGGTTCTGAGTGGTGAACAAAGTGTCATGCACTAAGTCACTTGAAATTATTGGCTCATCAAGAGAAAAGAATTCTTGATGATCAATACCTTGCATCTCAGTTGTCTGAGTTGCAGGCTCCAAAGAAATTTCAGAGATAGATTCTGGAAGAGAAGTGTGTTTTAGAGTAGATTTTGGCAACTCCCCCTGAGAGATAGAGGAAGTTTCAAAAGTGATGTGCTCTCCACTCAGTGTTGTGCCAGCCTTATCACTCCCATGTGCTGACTCTATACAAGAAGGTGCATTGGGGAGGATGCTTGATTCTATAGGTGCACCCTGTTGAGAGGATACACCTAGTGAGCTGTGTGCCCCTGATTTTACAACTTCAGCCATTTGTGTGACTGAAGAGGTGGTCTTAGTTTTCTTCTTCTTTGTTCTGTGTAAGGGTGACTCAGGTTCCTCACTTCCTAGACCTAATTCAACAGCTAATGCTGCTTCAGACAAGATATTTAAAGGTGCAGACATTACTTCCTTTCTTTTCTTTTTACTAACATCACCCTTTTGAGAGGATGATGCAGTTGGCTCAGTAAGAGGTAGAGTGTTTGGTTGAGAGGGTTGGTTAGCAGGCCCTGGGTTAGCATTTTGTTCTACTTGCTTGGGCTGTACTAACTTAGATTTTGCATCAAATGTTGGCATGTTGTGGGGGTAAGTCCTAAACAAACTCTCCATATGGGGAGTTATGTTCAGTCTTACATCCACATCATTCCTAGTTTCCAAGTTACCAAAAATGAGTTTGGTCATGGACTTAGGATAGCCTATTTTATTTTTATCAATCCCAGGCAATTCAATCAATGAAGCATTTTTATAATTAAGTACAGATTGAATAAAGCGAGGGAAGAAAATATCAGTACCTCTCTTGGTTGTGTTCTTACCAAGTCTCCCATATAATTCTTGAAGTATGATTTGGCCAACATCTATCTTCTTTCCATAGGCCAAAGCATATCCAATTTGCTGCACAGGTGCACTGATTTGGTCAAAGCTTGATTTCCTGGCAGTGAAGACTTGAAGAAGAGTTGCAAACACATAACTCCACTCCTTTCTCAGATTCTTTCTGTTTAGCTTTCCAAGGTTAATCCCATCTGAGTAGTTTATGAACTCGAAGAATTCCTCCAACTCTGCGTTAGTGGCCATTCTGTCAAATGACTCTTGTTGTAGGCCTAGTGCTTGGTTCATGTCTGCAGTAGTGATAGTGATTTCCTTATCTTGAACCTTGCAGTAGATGACATATGAAGTGATTGCGTTTTCCAGGGCTACAACCTCCACAATAGCAGTACTCCAGAATTGTTCCAGAATATCTAGATATAGAGTTGGGTTGGCAGAGAGTGCATCCTTGATATACGACTCAGCCATCCATTTCACAAAGCACTTGAAATTTGCATTGGGTGCTTCAACATCACTAGTGAGTGCAATGAAGTTGGTGTTGAACTTTACTGTTGCCATTTGTGTAGAAGAGAGAAAAGAAATTGAAGGTTGAAGAAGAAATTTGGCTTTTCGTAGCTAGGGTTTCAGGGGTTTAGAGAGTGTAGATGCTTGAGAAATCGAATGAAATGAATCGAATAGATGTGAAATTGTATAAGTATGAAGTACTTGAATTGTCGATTAGCAGAAGGTTTTGTATCGACAAGTCAGGCATTCGAGAAGTAGAAAACAACTATTCGAGAAGTCAAGAATGGCTTAATCGATAACTCAAGCAGATAGAAACTCACAGCTGGCAGTTATCTAACTTAGAAATAATTCTAAATTAAATAAAATGTGTTTTTATGAGTGAATTAAACTTTTAGACAAAAGTCCAAAATCGATTAAAATTCAGCGAGAATTCAGCCTTTTCAAATGATTCGAGAACTCAAATATAGTGTTCGAGAACTCAGTCATTCGAGAACTCAGTTACTATATTCGAGAAGTCAATAATTCCTCTATTCGATATCTCAGAAAGACTCTATTCGAGAACTCAAGAGTACTCTAATGAGACTTATTAGAGATGTCGAATAGTGAATCATTCGAGAAGTCTGACTTATCGAACTATACCCATCACTCATAAAAATTTGATTTTCACTATCTTTTTAAAATCTACCAGACATATTCATTGAAAAATATTCTAGCAAATCAAATAGTGATTCTCTCAAAATTTCATAGAAATTTTAAGTTAATAAAAATATGATTTTCAACATATGCAACAGATTTGAAATATTTATAAATCATATTTCAGCCAACACTTACTCCAAAAATATTGAGAATTTAGATAAAGTAAGTGTTTACTGCTGCAACAATCTAGATGATGTATTCACTTAGCCAGAATCTGAAGAATTCAGCATTCCAATCTCACTTACCAACCTTGTGAAGGTGGCTTCATCTAATGGCTTAGTGAATATATCAGCTAGTTGTTTATCTGTAGAGACATAATGCAACTCGATGGTTCCATTAGTTGCATGTTCTCTTATGAAATGATATCTGATGTCAATGTGCTTTGTTCTAGAATGATTGACAGGATTGGCAACTATAGAGATTGCACTTGTGTTGTCACACATGATTGGAATTCTTTCCAACACAAGTCCATAATCTCTAAGTTGATTTCTAATCCAAAGCACTTGAGCACAGCAACTTCCATCAGCTATGTATTCAGCCTCAGCTGTAGAAGTTGACACAGATTGTTGCTTCTTGCTATACCAAGAAACTAACCTTTGTCCAAGAAACTGGCAGCTTCCTGAGGTGCTTTTCCTATCCACTCTGCATCCAGCATAATCAGCATCAGTATAACCAACCAGATTGAACCCTGTGTCCTTAGGATACCATAATCCCAAGTTAGGAGTGCCCTTCAGATATCTAAAGATCCTTTTTATTGCAATCAAATGTGATTCCTTTGGATTTGATTGAAACCTTGCACACAAGCATGTAGCAAACATGATGTCTAGCCTACTTGCAGTGAGGTAGAGTAGAGAACCAACCATGCCTCTGTAGACTGAGATATCTACTCTCTTGCCTTTAGCATCTTCATCCAATTTAGTGGCAGTGGCCATGGGTGTCTTGGCAGGTGAACAATCTTCCAAGTCAAACTTCTTCAATAAATCCTTGATGTACTTGGTTTGACTGATAAAGATACCATCCTTCCTTTGACTGACTTGCAACCCTAGAAAGAATGTCAACTCTCCCATCATACTCATCTCATATCTGCTGTGCATGAGTTTAGAGAATTTCTCACACAGTTTCTCATTTGTAGAACCAAAAATGATATCATCCACATAGATTTGAACTAGGATCATATCATCACCATGCTTCTTGTAAAACAGTGTCTTGTCCAATGTGCCTCGAGTGAATTGATTTTCAAGAAGAAATTGTGATAGAGTATCATACCATGCTCTTGGAGCTTGCTTAAGTCCATACAGTGCCTTAAGCAATCTGTAGACAAATCCTGGGAAATGTGGATCCTCAAAGCCAGGTGGTTGTTGCACATAAACCTCTTCTTCCAACTCTCCATTTAGAAATGCACTCTTGACATCCATTTGATAAACTTTAAAGTTTGAATGAGCAGCAAATGCCAAGAATATTCTAATGGCTTCCAATCTAGCAACAGGGGCAAATGTCTCATCATAATCAATGCCTTCCTGTTGAGAGTATCCTTTTGCAACCAGCCTTGCTTTGTTTCTTATTATTACACCATCTTCATCCATCTTATTCTTCAGAACCCATTTTGTTCCAACAATGGTTCTATTCTTTGGTGCAGGCACAAGTTCCCATACTTTGTTCCTTTCAAATTGATTCAGCTCCTCTTGCATGGCAATAATCCAATCTGGATCTAACAATGCATCATCAAGTTTCTTAGGCTCAACTTGTGATAGAAAACATCCATAGAGGCACTCATTTTGAGTTGCTCTCCTAGTCCTTACTCCTGCATTAGGATCTCCAATGATTTGCTCTGCAGTGTGTGATCTATCCCATTTCCTTGAGTGTTCAGCCTGATTTCTCATCCTTGATGTTGCTTCATCATCCTCATCATGATCATCCTCATTTCCTCCCCCTGTGAAGTTGCCATTACTCACAGGTGTGTCTTGGATGCTTGTTTCTTCACTATTGATTGGCACAAATTCTTCTCTTGTATCATTATTCACTTGAGTTTGTTGAACTTGAGTTTCAACTCTAGTTTCAGTCTCTTCATCAGAATCATCTAGATTATCAAACTTCAATGGATCTTTGTCTTCATCATTGGCTTCTTCTAGTCCAGGTAGTTTGCTGTCATCAAATGTTACATCTGTGCTTTCCATAACTTTCTTTTGACTGATGACATAAACCTTGTATGCAATTCTTTCCATAGAATAGCCAAGAAAAATTCCTTCAAATGCTTTTGCATTAAACTTTCCAACATATTCAGAATTGTCCTTAAGTACAAAGCATTTGCTTCCAAAAGTATGAATATACTTCAGTGTAGGCTTCTTTCCAGTCATCAAGTTGTAAGGAGTCTTTCCAGTGTTTTTGTTGATGAGGGTTCTGTTCTGAATATAGCATGCAGTGCTCACAGCCTCAGCCCAAAAACATGTGGGCATTTTTGCATCAAGTAACATTGTTCTAGCAGCCTCAATTAGAGTTCTATTCTTTCTCTCAACAACTCCATTTTGTTGTGGAGTCCTTGGAGCTGAGAATTGCTGAGAAATGCCATTCTCTTTGCAGAATGCTTCAAGTGTGGCATTTCTGAACTCTGTTCCATTATCACTCCTCAATGCAATCACACTTGCATTGTTTGCCTTTGCTTCCTTGTCAACTTTCTTTATATGCTCAATGATTACTTGTGGAGCCTCATCTTTTGATGCCAGAAATTCTACCCATGTATACCTTGAAAAATCATCAACCATTACCAGGGCATACTTCTTTCTTCCAAGTGACATTATGTTAACAGGCCCAAACAAATCCATATGGATAAGTTGTAGTGGCTTGGTTACAGATGTCACTGTCTTTGACTTGTGGCTTGATCTCTTCATTTTTCCTTTTTGACAAGCCTCACACACTCCTTCTTGGCAGAATTCAAGTGTGGGCATGCCTCTCACTAACTCTCTTTTGACTAGAGAATTAATGGCCTTAAAGTTCAGGTGTGATAGTTTCTTGTGCCACAGCCAACAATCTTCATTTGATGCTTTTGAGTAAAAGCAACAAATTTTGTCCTTGTTTGCAGAGTCCATATTGGCTACAAACAGGCTTCCCTTCCTTACTCCAGATAGAGCAAAATCACCAGTCTTCTTGTGGGTGATCAAACATTCATCTTTGTCAAAATTCACTTTGAATCCTCTATCAGTAAACTGACCAACACTTAACAGATTATGCTTGAGCCCCTTGACTAGTGCTACATCTTCAATGATGACATTTCCAACTTTCAGCTTGCCATATCCCAATGTGTTACCCATGCTGTCATCTCCAAAAGCAACCATTGGGCCAGCCTTTTCCTCATACTGTGATAGCAGGGCCATATCACCAGTCATATGATTTGAGCATCCACTGTCCAAAATCCACATGACCTTCTTCTCACTTTCTTTGCCCTGCAAACACAAAGGTATTACTTTTCCTTTGGTACCCAAACAAGTTTGGGTCCATGTGACTTAGAGACAGTTTTATCATAAACAACATGCTTGTTAACTTTCTTAGTGTCAGTCTTCTTGTCACTGTTGGAAGTCTTAGAACCTGAGGTTTCAGACTTAGGTGACAAAGGTACCTTCCTAGCTTTAGGAGGACTTGAAGACTTTGACCTTGTGTAGTGTGTGTGAGAATTGTGACTGATACAACCATCAATGAACTGTCTTCTTAAATTAAAACAACTAGTCATAACATTCATATTGCATGGCATACAGTCAAATTTATCACAGAAGGGTGCATCTCTATGTCTTAGAGGCACAGAACAATCATAGAAAGGTTTAGACACACTACCAACAGGTTTCTTGCATGCATGAGTTAGATGATTGGTACTGAAACAGTTCTGACAAGTTTTCCTAGGGGCATTAGGCATATAAGCATAGTTGTTATCCTTGTTAATCCCTAACTTGCCATTTCTGTTCTGTTTCTTTTTAGTCACTTCCTTTCCTGATTCACTCTTCCCAGCTGATACAAACTTAACAAACTTCTTAGGTCTTGGCCTATCAACTACTGGCTTCTTGGTCTTTGACTTGGCACTCTCACCCTTAGAGGATGCTTGCTGTTCACTAGATTGTGCCTCATCCTCATCATTCAACATTTGCTTGATGAGTAAGGCATCCTCATCAATTTCAAATGTTGATTCCTTAAAAATTGGATTTACAGTTTTTCTCAAAATGTGGGGCACTTTCTCATGAACAGCTGTGTCCTCTTCGATGACAGCATAGCCTTTCCTTTGTGTGAGAGAGTCATAGTCAAGTCCAATAGCTGCTTTAGGTTTAGCTTCAATTTTCTCACAGTAGGATTGCACTAAACCAGATGATTTCTTGAAAGTTTTAAGTTTGAATTCATTCTCAGCTAATTCATCCCTAAGAGCCTTCTCTACTTGACTAGCACATAAAACCTTGTTCTTCAAATATTCAACTTCTTTCTTAAGGTTTTCTACTTGCATAGTAGTTAGCTCAAGTTCCTCATTCTTTTTGGTTAATATTTCATTTCTAGTAGACAGTTTAGCAATCTCCTCATTAGCAGCAGTCATACTAGTATGAATATTAAACATTTCAACAGATAATTGTTCAATCATGGATTTGTATTCAGAAACAGACATGTCTATAGTAGTGAGAGATGGTACCTGAGAATCAGATGAAGATGAGTCATCCTTGGAGTTGGCCATCAAGGCATAATTGCAGAATTCTTGTTCCTCTTCATCACTCTCAGAATCATCCCAACACTTCCCTTCAGCTATGTAGGCCTTACCATGTGTCTGCTTTTTCAGAAGGGCCTCATACTTAGCTTCTAGCTCAAGATAATCTCTATCCTTCTTTTTAGGCTTCTTGCATTCACTGGCAAAATGCCCTAGGTCATTGCATCTATAACACCTCACAGATGACCTATCCACATAACCGGTTTTGAACTTATTTCTGTTTGGTTTCACATGTGCCTTGTTCTTGTTGGCTGAATGGTTTTGAGTTTTGGGTTTGAAGGGTTGATTTCTTTTAAATCTGATGTTTGGAAATTTTCTGGCCATGAAAGCATATGAAGTATTTTCCATCCCATCAAGTTCTTCCAGAGTGTAAAACTCCTCTTCTTCTTCCTCCTTTTCCTCAACAGGTTCACTCACCCCAGCTTCAGTTTCTTCATCATCTGCCACCTCCTCTATCCTTAGTTGGCTTGTAGATGCTTCTAGGTCCAGAATGGATTTGTTGACAATCAAGGCACATGATGTGTTTATCATCCTACCTTGGTTTGCTTGGATAGCCCTCTTCTGAAGCAACTCAAGTTCATGAGTCTTTAGGACTCCATAGAGTACATCATAGGTGACTTTGTTCAAATCTCTCTCTCTAAGGGAAATGACTCTTTGCTCCAGATGATTTGGTGAAGACAACCGAAATTTCATATTTAACTCCTTGGTGCTGTAAACCTTTCCATTCATCTGCAACTCAGTAACTAGCTTGTGAAACCTTTCAAACATCTCAGTGATGCTTTCCTTGGGCTGTGCCATGAAAGCTTCATACTGTGTGACCAGTATCTGTTTCCTGTTTTCCTTAACCTCATCAGTCCCTTCACACAACACCTCAATGTGATCCCACATCTCTTTAGCAGACGTGCATGATGCAATGTTTGCAAACATTGACATGTCCATGGAATCAATGATGAGCAACATGAGGTGGCTGTCAAGAGCAACCTTCTCCCTTTCTGACTCTGTCCACTTTGATGGATCCTTGGCCTCATAAGCTCTAGGGATTGTTATGGTTCCAACAGTCTTCTCTGGTATCTCTTGTTGTGGAACAAAAGGACCATTCTTGAGAATCTCAGGATACAAGGGATGAGAGGCTTTGATGAACAACATCATCTTTATCTTCCAGAGGTTGAAGTTTTCTTTATCAAACTTAGGGACCTTCACCGTTCCTGTAGTCTTTGGTGTATTCGAACTCATGATCGTTTCTCTGTTTTTGAATAAACAGCCCTCTCTGATACCACTTGTTGAGTATTGAATACGGTAAAAGAATACAGAGGGGGGGGGGGTGAATGGATTCTTGAACTTTTCTTGATTGAGTCTATGTAGCAGATAAGTGCCTGTGTGTGCAGAAATTAAGGTGCGGATAAATAAACAACACAAGACACAATATCACTTTAATCTAATGTATATTAGATAAAGGTTGCTACAATCTGTGAATACAAATGGTAGTATTCTCAGCTTCGTTTTTCTCAGAGAGATATAGCTTACAGTGTATGAAAAACTAGACTCACAAAAGTTACTAAGTTATGAAGTGAGGCTGTGTCCTTATAGAACATGGATACAGCCCACTTACTGCAAATAAGGTAGCTAAACAAATTACTTTCTAGTCTGTCTATCCTTTTTGAGTAAGTGTCCAAACGGTTACAGATTTGACTTTGCAAAGCCTGTTTAGATCCACTTCTTTAGCTCCTTGTCTCTTCTATATCTCTCCAAGCTTCCTTGTAGGCTTTCCAGAGCACGTTACAGGTTGTGGTCCATAAAGTGCATTGGCTTGTTGCAGGTTTCTGACTTGTACAATTTCTTCAGTATTTTGTCTCCAAGAATGTATTCGAGAAGTGACTAAGTAAGTGATTCGAGAACTAGGATTGACTTGATCGATAACTCTGAGTTCTCGAATACTGTTATAATGACATATCGAATCACTTCTCGAATAGCTCTTTTCCATCAGGATTCCTTGAGTTGTCGAATAGAGCATTTGACTTATCGAATCCTCGAGTTGTCGAATAGCTTTCTGAGTCTTTGAGATATCGAATGGAACTTTGACTTGTTGACTCTTTGAGAACTCGAATACCATCTTGACTTGTTGACTTCTTGAGATCTCGAATAGAGTAGTAGACATATCGAATCCCTGAGATATCGAATGAGATATCGAACAGTGTATTCAGAGATATCGAATAGTGTCTTGAGATATCGAATCTCTGACTTCTCGAATGTTGGACTTCTCGAATAGACAAATATACTTCTCGAATTGGTACTTAGGCAAATTCTTCATTTCTTCAAATCCCAACTGTGATTATTTGACAGTCTTTAACTCCTTGCTTGAGGCATGAACCTTGGAACTTCTTTCAAGCATTATTCTAGACTCTATTTGTACAATTACACAACTAGGATTTGATGCCTTCTACAAGTACAATACAAACAGAAACTCTACAACTAGAGGTTCCCTCAGTTAAGAGGTCAAGTAAGTAATGCAAAGCATTACAAACAATTAGGCTTGTTATTAGATGTGTACAGGCATGCCTCTGTAACTAACAATGCTAGTAGACCAGATATCATGTATGCAACCTGTCTATGTGCAAGATTTCAGGCAAAACCCAGAGAACCACATCTTATAGCTGTTAAAAGGATTTTCAGATACTTAAAAGGCACACCATCTCTTGGCCTTTGGTATGCTAGGGAATCTGATTTTAATTTATGTGGTTACTCAGATGCTGATTTTGTAGGCTGTAAAATAGACAGAAAAAGTACTTCAGGCAGTTGTCAGTTTCTTGGAGGAAGACTTGTTTCTTGGTTTAGTAAAAAGCAAAAGTCTATCTCTACATCAACTGCAGAAGCTGAGTACATTGCTGCAGGAAGCTGTTGTGCTCAGATCATGTGGATGAGAAATCAGCTAATGGACTATGGTTTGTCATATTCAAAAATACCTATTTATTGCGATAACCAAAGTGCTATTGCTATGACAGGAAATCCAGTACATCATTCTCTTACTAAGCATATCAGTATCAGATATCATTTCATAAGAGAGCAAGTCATGAAAGGGACAATTGAGTTACACTTTGTTCCTACTGATCAACAGCTAGCTGATATATTCACCAAGCCACTTCCTGAAGCTATGTTTACAAAGTTGGTGAATGAATTGGGAATGGTAAACTATGATAGTTTCTCAGAACAGAGAAAGATCAAATACTGATGCTCGTCGAATCCTGATGCATTTCGAATCCTGATGAAAAGTCAATCCTGACATCAGTCAAACATTGAATACTGATGCGACGTTTCACTTATCAGTAATGTATTCCAGTATTCTGTTTTCTGTTCTGTTTTCCTGATAGACTTGTGACTTTTGAACTTGTTATTAAGATGATTACTTTAATTAGTTTTCATGTTTATTTCTTTGATTTAATTATTTGAAGAACAAGTTCAATGCAGAAAACAATGAATAAGATTAGAGAAACAAAAATTTCATTGATAATAAGAAAGAGAGTACATTCATAGATTACATCTTTTTGTTCTCTATCCACTAATCTATTCAATAGGAAAAGGAAGTCCAAACCACTCCATTGTTAGCAGCCATCCCAGATCACATCTTTGCCACTTTGTTTGGGTGGAGGTTGATAGGGATAAGGTTAGTTTTGCTAACATATTCATTAACAATGGTTGATGGATTTGGATGAGGATGTCTTAGACGAAAGCCATGCTAATGTTGCTTGGAGGGCAGCATCGATGTCAATCACCTTTGTAGGTCTTTCTTTCTCGATTTCTTCGAGACCAGCATCCATCTGTAACCATAGAGTCTCAAGTTGTCTCTCCCAGCTGAAAGCATCAAACTCTTCACGAGTGTAACTGAAAATATCTCTCTTCTCTACGAGATGGAGATTCTTCTCTTTGATGGTAAGACTTGACATCTCTTTTACAAAGATATTTGTGAGAATAGTTTTTAGTTTGCAGGTGAGAAGAAGGGTTAAAAAGGTAGTGGACAAGTCTCTAGGTGTTATATAGAGAAAGGAGTGGAACAAGAATATGAACCGATTCACATTCTCATGTTGGTACTAGGTATTTTTAGATTGTGGTGTTCTAATTTCTTTAATTAAAACAAATTACCTTGTTTTATTTTTTATCACAATCTTATTCTCGAAAACTGCGGGCGCGTGTGTAACACTCACGTAAGTATATACTTACAGTTTGAAAATCGTGTCGCGTGTAGTTATCACCACTCTTACAAGCAATTTTAGTCCATTACTTATGTGTGCACGAGTTGATTACTGACACCTGTCTCTGAGAAATCATTCGTTTTGTCTAAAATCAATTTAGTATCTCAAATTTATTCATTATTCTCGAGTAATCAGTATTTTAACTATCTTCTTCAGTTTATGCGAGCACAAACCCTAAGTTCAAAATCACAAATTCCTACTCATTCTAATTAAGAATGTCTTCTTCTGCATTCATAAACAATAAAGTGGTAATTCATGGTGTTACTTTTGCTCCTAACAACTTTACTGCAGTTCTTGATCATCAGGAACTAGAGAATGATTTTCACATCATTCAGGATCTTTTGGCCTCAAGTCCAATCAATTATGCTCTAACTCAGCCTGCCAAAGTTTCTTTTAAGTGCATTATGTAGGTGTGGCGTACTGCTGTCTTTGGTGAAGGTATCCAATCAGGAAGGCCAAATATGAGTTTTGAATACAATGGTGTTACGCATTATGTTACTCCAGATGTTGTTTGTAAAGCTCTCCAACTACCATCTCTAAATAATGAGACTCCAGCAAAGCTTACTGATGCTTTTCTTTTGGAGTTTGCTTTAAAGTTGGGCTACAATGGACAACCAAAGAAATTTGGAGATTTATTCAGAACCAAGCTAAAGAAGGAATGGAATTTCTTCTTTGATACCATAAGTAGGTTTTTTCTGAATAAGGTGTCTAACTTTGATGCCTTACCTACTGCTTCAGTTCACATTGGGTACTCTCTAATCTATGAAACTCCTTTTGATTATGGGTCTTTCATATTGCGAGCATTAACTGCTAGAAAGAAAGATAAATGTGGTTTTGTTTGCTATATTAGATTTATTCAGTTAATATTCTCATATCTATGTCCCAATGTTAAATTTACTGATGATACAGATTTGTCTATCTTTAAGATTTCTGCTAATAATATTAGCTCTTTGCTTAAAAGTGATAAGGCAAATGGTTTTGAAGGTACTAATGCATTTATTCCTAATGAGGTCAGGCTTCTTTTAGCTAAGAGAATGCCTACTCATTAATGGATCTATTACTGATGGTCTTGGACCTATTTCTGGTGCTATGAGACAGGAAACTATCCATTCTGTTTCTGACCAAAGCACTCAACCCAAACACACTACCAAACAGTCATCCACCTCTGGTGTCTCACAAAAGGCATCAGTTGTAAAATCAAAGAAATTAGCTAGATCTAATGTGTCTGGAAGACAATCAGGGTCAAAGAATTTCTCCACTCCAACCCACTCTCAAAAGAAGTCACAAGGGGGTGAACAAGGGGTCCTGGTTAAAGAGAAATCTGTGCTTGAAATTGATCAATCTTTGATTGATATAGGGGTGTATAAGGAAACAGGAGAAAAGAGGAAATTCAGTCAAAAAATTGATTCTGGGTCTGATTATGATTCTGATGATGACAAATTGCCTTTATCAGTTTCTTTGAGGAAAAAGGAAGTCATTGCAGTAGCTCCTAAAGAACTAGCTATTTTTGAAAAGCCAAAGAAAAGAAGGAGGTTACTTAAGAAGAGTCAATACTTCATTCCTCTAGAGATACAGAATCTTGGTGATGATATAGAAGATAATCAGAATCTGGTTTCATCATCGGTTCCTGATTCAACTACTAATCTTAATATCTCTACTCCTGGTATTTCACCTGTGAAGACTGTTGAAATCTCTGATTCCCCAGTCTCTACGACACCACATAAGAGGACATTTGATATGTCACTGGAACAGGTTGTTGGCATTGCTGTCAAACGTGGACAAAAACCACCACCTCTTTATAAGCAACAACAATCTACAACAAAAGTTTTTGAACGACAAAAGAAACAGAGGACATCACCTCTGAGAGGATCTAGCCCACAAGAACCTGAACTTCAAAGTAGTTCAGCAGCTACTGCAGATCAAGTCTCACAAGAACCATCCATTCAAAGTTTGGATGCAGACATTGCTGAAGGAATAGTCCCACAAGAACCACTTTCTCAAAGGGAAAGTGAAGACAAGAATATTCCTACCCCACAAGAACCATCTTCTCAAAGTGAAGATGCAGGCAAGATCACATCAGCAAAGGAGTTTCCTGACATTGCTCAAGGGGCTTCTGAAATTGAATTTGACTTAGTTCAAAGTCTGGCAGATAAAGCTGTTCATGCTAAGCATATTGCTGAATGTGATGATATACTGAAGGACACTGCATATGAGGGAAGCACACAAGAACCTTTGACTCAAAGTGTTGAAGAAGCTTCACAACCTCAGACTACACAAGAACCATTAGTAGAAAATACTGATGCAAGTCAAGCTTTAGTTGCAGTTGTCAATCCTGATGCAAGTACTACTGATCCAAATATTCCATTGCTTATCGAGCCACTTTCTGCAAGGCCAATGGAATCTTTAATCAATTCCTCAGGTAACACTTCTATTTCTACTTCTTTTAATACTTATAGTATGATTACAGATAGACCTGATACAAGGGATACCTCTAGCTATATGGCTACAGACCACTCTTCTCAGCCACCTCTTATTTCTTTGAATTTGTTGAGCCAGAACCTTTCTAGTGAGACTGAGAGTCAACAATTAGAGAAAAAGAAGAGTGAAGAGAGGTAGTCTCCTAAACTGGCAAAAAGTGAGGTAGAATAGAGTGAGAAGTTAAAAACTTCTGAAAAGGTAGTTGTTACTATTGAAAGTAACTTAGGTAATGTTGTGAGAAGTGATGAGATCACTTTAAAAGAAAAGAGAGATCTAGGAAATATTTCTATTCCCATTGCAGGTCTTCAGGAACCAACAGTTCCATCTACTGTTGATTTGAGATTGAAAGGAGTTATGAATCCTGAAGATAATGTGGATGATAAACTTCCTGAGTCTGATGATAGCTCAGATGATGATGATGATCATGCTGAAGGTGATCCTTAGGCAATTCAAATGCAGGCAGCCATAAAAGCAAGTCTAGCATCTGCTTATGGATCTTCGAGTAGGTACATGCAGTCTGTTACTCAAGAAGAGTTCAGAGGGGAGTACAGTTCTACACTTCCTGCTGATACTCAAGCTGCAAGGGGATATGAATGGGATACTGAGTGGAATCAGCCGGATGCTGCGATGAATTTCCATAATGCTCTTTTTCATTCCAGTCATATTGCCACTAGGATGTCTACTCCTGAGCTTAAGGCTCTTATCAAGACTAATTCTCTGCTAGCAAAAGGATTGAGGACTGAGATTGAATCTATCAAGGCTGATAATGCTAAAGTTCAAGCTGATATTCATTCAACTGTTTCTATATCTGCTACTGCTTCTCAATTGCGTATTCTTTCCAGTGATGTTACAGCACTTGGAAAGAGGATGGAGTCAAGAATGAATGTCTTGGAATCTAAAGTTGACACCATTGATGAAACTCTCAAGCTTATCTTATCTTTATTGAAGAAGATGCTCATGTCAAAAATGGGGAGAAGGTAGTAGTCAAAACAAAATGTACACCTAATCCAGTTGTGAGAAAGGATGATACTTCTGGAAATGATGGTGGTACTAGCACTCAACAACAACATGGAAAAGGAAAAGGAACCTCTGATGCTGGTTTGGTAAAGGGGAGGAGTTTAACTCAGACTCAAACTAATCAGTTAACTCATGTTTCTGAATCTGGAAAAAGAACCGTGACAACAGTTGTTAAATCTCAAATCCTGACATAAGAACAATTTTCATCATCTGTTCAAGGTCAAAGACTAACTCTTCCTACAATTCTTGAAGGTGATGAAGATATGTTGATTACTGATGTACAAGATGCTCCTCATCTCTTTGAAGAAATTATCACTGAATCTGGTGGAAGTGAACTTGTTTATCGAAACAATGATAAGTTTCATCAGTATCATGCTAAGAAGGCACTTGAATTAATTCTGAAGAAAATCCTGATATGACTACTGATGAAATTGTAAAGAAACAAAACAGGATTTTTGAGGAGATTGCTAGACAAAAGGAAGCTTCTACTGCAAGAAGAGGAAGGGGCAGAGGAGGAAGAAATAGAGGCAGTGGAAGGAAACCTGTACAAGTAAGTACAAGGCAGACAAGGTCTAGTGGAATCAGAATAGAGGAGATTACTGAAGATTTAAAGAAGAAAACTCCTTTATCTCTTGAATATTTTCCATCATCAAATGTATTTGATGAGCCTGGTACAGAAGAAGAAGAAACTCCTTTAAAGAGAAAAAGAAAGAGAGTTGAAAAGGCAGAGAATGAGACTGTTGACTTTGATACTGGTGATGTTAGAAAATCTAGAGAAGTCAGAAACAGTGTAAATGATATTGTTGAAAGAGCTAGCAAAGAATATTTCAGAAGGCTGGTTAATTCTGAAAAGGATTTATTTGTTGATAAATCTAAACAAGTGAAAGAGGAAGAAGAAGAACCTAGTGATCCACAAACAAAGAAGAGAAGGAAAAAGTGGATGGAAGTGGATAAACTGAAGTATACTGGACCAATTGTTTTTAAGTCTGGAAGAGTAATCTCAGAACCTCCAATGGTTCCTGGACTTTAGAAAGCAAAATCTTCTAAGTTTGATAAAGGTTCACCAAGGTGGATTAAGATGAGTTCTGATCTGAAGGGACTGGAACCTTACAATAGAGGAGGATTTGGTTCTAGGGATGTGGAATTCATATCTTTATTTCAAGCAGATCAACATTTTCTTACTAGAAGATTGGGTGACAAATTATATGTTGATGATCTTTGGGAACTTGAATTTGTTGCGATTGTTGCATGCAAGATGGATAGTAAGATGATGGAAAAGTTATTATACTTCATGAAAGACAAAAGTGTCAAGAGGCTAAGCATTCATGATGTATTGTGCAAGTCAACAAAAGAGCTAAAATATGTTCTCTATTTGCTTGAAAATAGAAGCATTCCTGATGGAGAAGCCAGTATTTACAGAAACTGGTGTACTATGATCTTCATGAAAATAAAATCCATATATTTGGACGGAGGGTCAAGATATGATGGTAATTATACTCCCATGTACTTGAACACAGAAGGACAAGAAGTAGAAATGCAAAAGGGTTCAGCTGTTAAAGAAGTAATTTTGATGCAAGAACAGTTATCTTTGAATCCTAGTGGAAGAGATCTTGTATATTTACTGTTGGGAGAGTTGAATTTACCAAGAAGCTCAATTCAAAATCTCAGGGCTGGTATTTATCAGATTGATAAGAACAACGAAGAACTCAGGAGTCTGAAGAAAAGACTGATTCAGATTCTAGCAGAAAAGGAAGAGGAATTATTATCAAGTTTCTTGCAGATAAGTAATTTCTTTGTAAGGATTTCTGAGACTGAACCTGAAGATTACTTATAGATTTTTGTTTTGAGTTTTTGACATCATTGAATCAAATAATTTGTGCTTTATTTCATTAAGAACAAATTGGGGGAGATGGTTAGATATTGATTCAAGTGATATCAGGATCTAGACTGTTACTGATCAAGATACGGATGTTGACGTCATTAGTAATAAGATGTCAGTATGAAGGTATTGTCAGTATTAGAAACTGGTCAGTATTTTGTAAAGATTCTCATCAGACCAGAGATCAAGGAAGATTGATTTTTCAGTTCCTAAATTATAGGAAGGCAGCTATCATAGAAGATATGCATTCAGAGTTATATGTAATTGATTTAGAATATCTTGTAATTGATAGTGTAACTGTGTACTCTATATAAACACAGTTTAGGTTTTACTTTATTGTAATCGCTTCCATGAGTTATCTTGTAACCTAGCAGCTCTTAAGAACATAAGAATGTCTTAAGAGAGTTTGTAACAGTTTTATATCAGAATTAATAAAGCTGTTATTAATTCATACTTGTGTTATTTCTGGTTAAGTCGAAAATCTATACAATTGTATTCAACCCCCCTTCTACAATTGTTAATTACTGGGAAACAACAGGTTCTCTGGTTCTCTTGCTAAGGAGGGTTCTCTTTTGAACCTCCTCCTCTATATATATATATATATATATATATATATATATATATATATATATATATATATATATATATATATATATATATTCTTTTTGCTGAGTTCAAGCATATTATTATTCCTTCTAAATTCTAATAGTATTAATACATTTCATTTGTATCCTTACAATATCTGTAATGCTGTTAAACACCTGAAGGCTAATCTAAGTTGGTAAGTTACAGAGGCTAACAAGACTTCTTATATTAGATGTTGTTAACTCAAATAACTTGTAGAAGGGGGGGGGTTGAATACAAGTTATATAATCGTGTCTAATTTTTGCTTGGTTATATGAACAAGAATAAACGAATGAATCAAATTATGTTTGTATTAATAAGATCAAATACAAACTCTACCAAAGGTGTACAAATACCTTTAGCAGCTGCTGACAATACAAATCTCTCTGTTTGTTTCGATCTTTCGAATACAAACCTTATACAGAGCTACACACATTCACACATGAACGAACGAACTTACTTTTTTTTTACAATGACATAGAGAGAGTATTTATAATGCTTCCTATCAACTAATCACAGAAAGATAATCTATACATGACAATGTTCTGCCATCAAGTTGATAGTTTCCATCAATAGAAAATTCTTTCCTTCATAATATCTTCTTGCTTGTTCCACAAACAAAGATCCTGTTTTATAGCACTTGCCAGTTTCTGTAGTAGCATCCATAATGATATCATCAGTAACACGACTGATATCAGGATTCCATCTTACATCAGGATCTGACCATCTCATCAGTACTTGATCAGTAGTTAACTTGACATATCAGGATTCAATCTCAGTTCCTGACATGTAGTACTCGATGCACTGTTCATTCCTGACTAAACTTTACAGATAACTGTCTAACACATATTTCCTATACAAAGTGCTAAATCCTTTATAAATCAGGATATACAAGAAGTATAAGTAAAATTCTATTCTTAACATCACAACTCATGAATTATTCCTAACAATCTCCCCCTATTTATGCTTTAAAATCTGAAGCATAAATCTAAGTTGTTGATGTCAAAACATATAACAATACAATCAGAATAGAATTTATGAATTCAAAAATCATGAAGTTAAGTACCTCCTCTTTCAGATATAGACATAGTATCCAGTACTTAGAAGAAAGAATTCAACTATTTGATGCTTCTTTTCCTTTACCACTTCCATGATGAGATTCACCTTTGTCACAATCTTTATCCCCCCAGTTCTTCTTTTATCCCAAGTCTGTTGTTGTTGTTGTCTTTGAATTGTCTTTATCTCCCCCTTTTTGACATCAGCAACATTAATTCCAAGAGATTCAGTAACAGAACAAATGAGATTCATCAGAACTGCTTGATTTTCCATAATAGTGACTTGGTTATCTTCAAGTGTTTGAAGTCTTGATTGAATTTCAACTTGAGATTTCTAAAATATCTTGTAGAACTTCAGAATTGACTTCAATTTTGGAAGTGTTTGGAATATCTTCAGATTCAATTCTTGTAGAAGAAGTTGCCTGTGTAGAATGATATTCAAGTAATAAAACTCGATTAGATTTACAAACATCTTCATCTTTCTGATCTGAAGCTGCAATATGATCATCTTGTCCTTCACCAGTATTCTGTGAACTAACATCTTCAAAACCTGACTCCTCCTTAGATTGATCAGATACTGTTGATGTCTCAATTCTTGCTGATTTTGGTAGTACAAACAAAGGAATACTTGGATCATTAGAAATATCTTCTGGTACTGATGGTGTAGAAGTTTGTCTTAGCCTTTCACCTCTTTTGTTTATAATTCTTGCAAGCCTTTCTTTTTGCTTATGAGCTTTAACTTCTGGCTTTGAGTTGTGCTTTGCTAAGTCATTCTTCTCATACATCTTGATAAAAGAATGAGTACCAGCATCCATACCAAGATTATTAGACCAAGATTCAGGAAAAACCTGATCCCAGAAATCAAACGATGATGGTTTCCTAATTTTCTCTCCCTCACTATGGAGTTGATCATCCATACCCTCAATCTCACTTTGACTATCTAAAGTCAACACTCTTTCTACCTCTCCTTTTGCCTGGTCAGGAGCCAGCCGCTCTGATTGTGAATCAATATCCATCTTTTCAAGTGTATCACTCAAATTTGGATAAGTGCTCTCATGACCTACAGAAAAATAGAGTTTAGAAGAAGTTTTTATACCTGAACTCACATGGAGAGAGGGTTCCTCATTTGGCAAGGGGCTTGAGGTTTTCTCCAAGGATTGAGCTGCTATAATCTCTGAACCCTTACAATCATCTTCTTTCCTTCCAGAGACTACAAGCTCCAGTATACCACTTTCAGGTTCTTTACTAAACTCTGATGTCTTCAGTAATACTTCATTAGACACCATAGTTAGTACATCACCGTCTTTAAGTGTTGTTTGCTGAGACTCACCCTCAAGGTGGATAGACTCTGACTGAACAATGTTTGTTTGATCTTCAAGAAAATCAGTCAAAGTTATTCCTCCCATATCATAGGGTTTCTCACTTGCAATTTCAGTCATCACAGAAGACCTTTCAACATCAGCTATCACAGCTCCTGAGTCATCCAACCTCTGACTAGATGGTTCTTGTGTTGCAGTGACTGTGATCTGATCTTTCCTACTATCCACCACTGGTGCAATAGTATCTTCTGTTGACTGCATTCCTCTATCTACTTCCTTCAGTTGTTCACCGTCAGTTGAAGCATCTTCAATAATGACATCCTTGTCAAATAAATATGCATGAAGTGATTGAAGTGCAACATGCTTCGAGAGCCCAAATTTCTTGACTAATTGTCTTCTGACAGATACATAGAAATACATCTTCATTAAGTCAAGTCTTTGATGTAGAAGTCCATATTCATCTGGAAATAAAAGTTTTGGTACTGTTTCAACCAGAAAATCTAGAACAGGCCTTGACAACTTCACTTTGAGAGAAATTAGTCCCATAGCCAGTCTGTATGATAATGTAGTTTCCCATGAAGAATCAATATCCAGATCTCTATGGTCATTTGCTGACTTGATTGTAGCTTTATTTGTAGAGACCTGCATGATATTAGTTGGACTAGACTCTGTGTGTGTAGGTGACAATTGAATCTTTCTCCTTGTTCTCCTAGTATAGTGAGCAAAAGATTTATCCTGAGAAGACTCAAGAGGTGTAGACACAAAAGTGATCTTGGGATGAGATCTTTTTTCAATAGACACAGTCTTTTGAGAGACAGTATCCAGTAACTGTTTTCCCTTTTTTAAGTACTACAGTCTTTTGAGAAACTACAGCCTGGCTGTGACTAGATGCTTCATCTCTTTGTCCTAGCTTACAACTGATGTCTTTTGAGAAACATCAGAGGTTGGTTTCTTTGAAACAATAGGCTGTGGATTAAAACTTTGTTCTTGAATTATTTCAGAGACTATAATGTTTTGGGCTACTTGGGTAGACACAGGTGGGTTCTCCTCCAAATGAGATTCCTGAGCTGTAACACCCCCAGATCCAGGGTCAGGGATCTAGTCGTTACGGTCTCAATATCCATCCATAAAACCAACATAATTTAAATTACAACATTGTGACCCAAAACAACAACATAAAACACACCCGTTATAGTCCCAGAGATGAAATCAGAGTAACCATTAATATTATTAATCACAAGTTGGAGGTCTTACAACCCAAAGAATTACAATTTACATGCTCTTTGCCATCCATTGGTATATGCCATATATATATAAATACATTTGGTTCACAAATGCTAACAACTAGCCTACCAGAGGCTGCATCCTTAGCAATGGTAACTATGACCTCCGCGATTAATCCTCTGACGGCTAACACCTGCTATGCTGAGTGCGCCTTGCGCGGCCATCTGATCTAGCTGTTGTTGTGATATAAATAAATAAAGCAAGGGTGAGCAATAGCCCACCAAAAATATAATTGAACAGTGATAATATATAACAGTCCAAAATATCTTTGAAACCATATGCCATGCATTAACGATGTAGTACCAATATAAGGTATGTGATGAAGTTACAAGGTAACTCAAAATATATTTGTTTTGAATAAATATCTGCTATGTCAAAGATGAGCCAGATATTATCAACTTTTCATAATAGAGGAACTTGCAGGAAGAATATTGCAATTCCAATTCAAACACTTTTCAAACCTGCCAATAATGATAAGGTTGTAGGAAATTTCCAACATTGAGAGATGAACTAATACTGGAGTTTGACGCGCCAGGAGACATAGCATTTACACGATGATCAGTCGCATGTTATGCTCCCCACCTCTTGTTTACTACATGTAGAAGGAAGCACCGACGGATTTACTTGTCTACCGCCCTCTGGAACCCCCCGGCCAACGGTTGGGCCATTTGCTGGACCGGCGCCACTGGGTCACTTACGCATCTCCTAGTTCATTTCACATCCATAACTTTGAAACGTGAAGTTCCTCCCCCTTTCCCCAAGTATATTACTTGTTGATAGGACTCCACAAAGTAGTCGTATCTAGTTGGAAAGGAAAAATCACCAATATTTCCCAAGCTGATGCTTGTTAATGGATATAAACTTGTTCCATCAATTCTTACCCCTCGAGCGTTGAGGAGGTAACCAAACAGACTCATATCGATGCTTGAAAGAATCAAGATGTGAGTGACAAGATAGTTTTAGCAAGTATAGGACCGGGCAGTCCAATAAATAACATCTCTCAAGTGAGGCCCCCTTATATACGTTTGGAAGTTGAGCGAGTATTTAAATCTTCTTTAAGATAGATTTAAATAAAAATAGAGTTTTGGAAACCTCCCCTTGATAAAAATAGTCATAAACTACTCCAAAATATTTTACGCCATATCTGAAGGTGACATATAATCTTTGAATAATATGAATCATTATAAAAGAACTTAAAAGGATTTAAATAAATATTCCAAGAATATTTATTAACTCAATATTAATCAAGGAATATGAATAAATCATAATATTACTCGTAAGTAATCCTCGAATGAATATTTAGAATTATTTACTAAATAACTCTCTTCTTTATATGAATATTCCAGATAATATTCATTAATTAAATAAACTCAAATAAATGTTTAAAATAATGTTCACTAAATAAATCCAATCTTAAATGGATATTTGAAAATAATAATGTTTATTGGTGAAATAAACATCCCTTGGATATTTGATATAATATTCATTAAATTAATAATGAATATTCAACTCAAAAATGATATTTATTGATGAAATAATTGTCGACTGAATATTTGGGACAATATTCATTAAATAAATAATGAATATTCAATCTTAATAATATTTATCGAAGAAATGATTATCGAATGAATATTCGAAATTATGTTCAATAATTGAATCGACTTTAAATGAATGTCGAAGATAATATTTATCGTCTCAAGGGAATATTCAAAAATAATATTTATCGATGAACTGGAGTTCGAATCAATGTTCAACTAATATTTATAAAATAAATAGAGATTGAATGAATATTCGAAATAATATTCATTTAAATAGATAAGGCTCGAATGAACATTAAAATAATATTCATTAAATAAATAAACTCGAATGAATATTCAAAATAATATTTATCGAAGAAATAAGAATGAATATTCTCTAAGTAAATAACTTAACTGAGGGTTCGAAATAATATTCAAATATTAAATCGACTTTAGATAAATATTAAAGATAATGTTCATCGAATAATTAAATATCTGATGAATAACCCGAATAATATTTATCAAATAATCTCAAAGGAATATCTCAATAATATTCGCCAGATAATAAATGGGAAATATTTACTTAATTATTTTCCTCTGAAAATAATGTCAATATATCAAGAAATAACGACTCCCGGTCTATAATCAAGGAATGAGGTTCAGATGCCCTTCGTTTAAGGGTCTTATAAATATCCGGCTTATAACTGATATCATAACTATCTAGCTCATAAGCCAACAGTAATTCAGGGAACAAGTATATCAATATGACTTTGAAAGTAGGCATGCGTGCTATGGCATATGTATAACAGAAAGCATACATATATATATACTCACAACAACAGTCTTTTTAAAAAGGATTTGAAACTTGCCTGGGAATCGGGTGCGGGTAGGGGTAGTGGTAGCGTGTCCCGGGTCAGCCTGATGATCTATAATTAGCCAAGGCATTCGGGATTAATCACTTAACACCTTTCAAAAGGCTAAGTATAAACTTCACTTAAATCGAAACACGTTTTCAAGTCGTTTCGTTATACCCCTCTAATTCACTCTTATTATTGCTTTTATTACCCGACACTTGTTCGTTACTAAAGCATGACATTACACTTACATATGGTAAGTATTTAAATCGTATAAGTTTTAAAGTCGAAATATTAGACCTCGATATTTATCGATCGTTTTCTAAGTGGTTTACCGAAGTTATAACCAAGTATACCTCTTAGGGGTACTTTCGTACTTAACCATGATTCGAACATTTTTATAAAATCGGAAAACGATCCATTCGACATGTGGTTTCCTCCCACACCTTCCTTTTTACCTCTAATATTTAATTAATAATATTCGCCACTGATTAAACGACATTTAAGGGAATCAATTTCAATTACGAACTTTCATTTACGGTTACGAACCACTTTTACGAATTTAATCATAACTCCTAAACCGTAAGTCCATTTCATACGAAATTTATATCAAAACGAAGCTTATAACATAATCTAGCTTATCATGGCAGAAAACGAAGACAAACAGTGAGTTACATGTTCTGTCCAGTTTGTGTTCTTAAGGTTAATGAAATTTCGGCATTACGACGGCTATAAATCGAACGTTTCAAAAATCTTAACACCAAAACCAAGCCACACCGGGCACCAACACAACTTATACACATGATTCACATCTCAACAAGTTCAGGAACACAATATTATACCAACATAATCATCATCTCTTAAATCCATTAGATCTTCTACAAAATCATGTTTATAACATCACTAACATCACCACTAAGCTAGATCAACCAAGAACATGCTTATAACTCAAGACAAGAGCTAGGGTTTCAAGTGGTTTACCTTCTTGAGAGTAAGTACTATCCTTAATAAGCCTTGATCTATCCTTGTCTAGCCTTAACACAACTTAGATCAACCAAGAAATCAAGAGAAAACAAGTTAGTTCTTGAAAAAAACACTATTCACCCTCACCTTGGAGGATTTATTTGAAAATGGAAACAAAGGATTTTGAAGCTAGGATTTTGAGGAGATTATTTTTATGAAATGTAAGACTCACCATAAATATTTCAAGATCAACAAATGGTTGGAAGTTGAATTTTGATCTTGGAATTTCCAAGAAAGCCGAATGTTGCTAGAAATGAGAGAATAAAGTTTTTGCTTGGTCTCTTGCTTGGCTCATGTGGTGAAATGAATTATTGTGATGTTAGAAAAATATCTTTGGTCATAAAGTAGCTTTATTAAAGCTAATGGTCATGCATGATGTGTTTTGAATGGACAAATGTCATTACTTTGTGGTGAGATGATCAAGTGGTGCTAAGTACTAGTTTGCTTTCTAATCTTGCTAGTTGCTCATGTAACTACTTGGTTACTTGGTTCTATCCACTAGCACATGTATGCATCTTGATCTCTGCTTGCTCTTTTGTCCGATTATTTCTCAATTCATTGATCATTCGTGGGAATAACTCATTCGTTTCTAATTAGGGTTTTACCGAAAACCTTCTTAATATTTATAATAACATTCTCCATCTTTCTTAATACTTCTCGAATTTAAATTCCTTAAATCCCTTAAATAAATCCTTAAGTCTGGCAGTGTCTAGGGAATTCTCGGAGAAAATGAAAGTGCTCTGTTTCTGAATCCGACAGCTTTTACATACACTTATTTTCCTCCTGGATCACTAATACGAACTCAGAAATCCGTTCCGAATACCGGATATAGCATTATTATAATAATATTCTAAATTCCACCAAAATCACTATTCATCACTTATTCTCTTTTTAGTCCTTGTACTTAGAAAATATCTTTGTGCTTCCTCGAGCGTCCCTTAACTTTTTCATGGAACCTCCGTGCTTGTAACCAATATCGATCTGGATGACATGAGGGTATCTATTTCATTCTAGGGAATCTTATCTTAACTTTCTAGGAGATAGATTATTCTAATCTAAGTTATCACCCAATAGCATCCCTCAGGACATATAACCTTGGAATATATATCCTTCCATTATTCATTCATTAAAGCCAGTATTACATTGTAGTTGTAACCACTATTCACTCTTACATCAATACATAATAAAAAGTTTTAATTCTACCCAAAAATCTGGGTTCTTACATGTGCCATTTCACCACAAAAGAAAGAAGAATTGTAGAGAGTAGGAAGATGAGTTTTAAGAATTACCTGAACATGATGTGGATAATGAATTGCAGGTATTTCATCTAGATTCTTTTCATTGTCTTTCTTTGTAATGTCAGAGAAAATTCTCTTTTGCTGTACATAAGAAGAAACACAATGTTCTCTACCAAATCTAGTTTCAACATCAGGAATAAAATGGTTAATAAACATTTGCATAAATCTATGATAATAAACCATTTTCCTGTTTTGATCTCTTAACCCAAGTTTAATACTCATCTGATTTAAGATAATGTGACCAATGTTAATTACTCTGTCATAAAGCAAACTGTAAGCAATATGTGAAGTAACAAAAGTAATTTGATCAAAAGAACTACATTTATCAGTAAAGCATTTAGCTAATTGATCAAAGAAGAAAGACCACTCTTTTCTAAGACAAGATCTTCTTAACTGGCTCATGTTATCTAAAGGTCCATTATAACCTAATACAGATAACATAGTTCTTACATCATCATCAGATGGTACATTCTCATAATTCAGACTAACAGGTAAGTGAAGTACTGAATTAACAACAGATTCAGTAATATCAAAAGAATCTTGTCCTAAGTGTAGAACAATCTTACCTGATTGACTCTGAGTAAAATCAATTACCTCAGCATTCTCCCAAGCTTGTGTAACAGCTGCTTGATTAATCTGTGGAGATGCTGTCAATGCATAACTTAATGGTCCATATGCCAGAAAGTTCATGATTGGATGAAAATCAGTTAATACTCCTTCCTTGTTGGTGATAGCTGCTACATGATTGCTCGTCATAAAATCAAAGTCACCAAATTTGAAGGCTACTGACTTAGGTAATCTTCTTTGAGCTGCCATTTTTGATCTGAAAAGAACTTGAAAAATTCTTGAAATGGATTAGTGATTTTGAAAACTCGAGAGTGTTTTTGCTTTAGAGAATGTGAAATTAGAGAAAGCAATTACACGATTAGAGTTTCAAAACAAATATATTTCACAAATCTTTCAGACCACTATCCCACGTCGAACCGTAGATTGACAGGTGTCAGTCCCTGAAAAGTGCGGTTACCCACGATTTTTGGAAAATAAAATCCAAAATTGATTTTCATGAAATAAATCAGGGTATTATCAAGATAAAAAATCAATACTGATCAGCTTCCTTTTCCTGTTGTGACCTCCCATCAAAATAATCACAAAATGCAATGTGATTTAAAAATAATAATTCTCAAATCCTGATGGTCACACTTGAAATCCTGATCAATATCATCCTGATTCTAGAGACTTAAATGGAGTTTCCACGTGGCATTTTTTTTATATCTGAAAAAGAAATAAACAATTAATCTGAGCAAAATCAATTGGTTAGATATATTCGACATTTCTTGAAAATACAAGAAATATAGTCACACGCGATATTTATCATCTGACTTCATTGATAATTCCAAGTGACTGTTCAGCTTCTCACGTCTTTCTATAAAAGAAACAGACGCCTTATGCCATTATCCATAAACCTTTCAATTTCCTTTCTTCTCAACAATGATTCTCAAACCAAAACTCCATTCAAACCCATTCTTTAGGTTTTTCACAGTCGATGGACATCCTGTTCTTGATCATCTCTTTGAAGAGACAACTTTTCTCATCGAACTAGTCATGGATGGAGTAGTTTTAGATAATATTCAGAGGTTTCTCCTAGAACATCCATCTGTTGGATACAATCTTCCCCTAATCTCCTCAAAACTTGAGGATGAAGAATTTGGCCGAGAGTCTGAGGTTGATCTTGATGGAGATGCTATTCATTTAAGTTAGCTACTCTCATTCAAGTCGCCCAGACAAGGAATCCAAGAGTAGACGAGGCTGTTCAATCCCCTGATGGATTTCTTGAGATGCTCCTTGTCCTGTATCTCAGAATCCATATCATTAGACAAGTACAGGATTATCAGTAGAAGTTAGACAAAAAGATGTTGTATTTCATTTCCATGTATGTAATGCTTTCAATTAATGAAAATACAATTTCTTATTATCTACTTGTCTTTAGATTATTGAATGATGTATAAATTATCATTATGAAAATATTAAAACTTGCTGGCATAGACTTAACACATCACAGAATTAGATTACTACACAAAGTAAACGTCAGGATCTGAAACAATTTTCACAATCCTGATACTGACATAATACTGATGACGTCAGCATCCTGATAACAATTCTAATCCTGACAAAGTGTTAGAGCTACGCACATTCATACATGGACGAACGAACTTACTTACTTTTTTTTACAATGACATAGAGAGAATATTTATAATGCGTCCTATCAACTAATCATAGAAAGATAATCTATACATGACAATGTTCTGCCGTCCAGTTGATAGTTTCCATCAATAGAAAATTCTTTCCTTCATAATATCTTCTTCCTTGTTCCTCAAACAAAGATCCTGTTTTATAGCACTTGCCAGTTTCTATAGCATCCATAATGACATCATCAGTAACACGACTGATATCAGGATTCCATCTTACATCAGGATCTGACCATCCCATCAGTACTTGATCAGTAGTTAACTTGACATATCAGGATTCAATCTCAGTTCCTGACATGTAGTACTCGATGCACTGTTCATTCCTGACTAAACTTTACAGATAACTGTCTAACACATATTTCCTATATAAAGTGCTAAATCCTTTATAAATCAGGATATACAAGAAGTATAAGCAAAATTCTATTCTTAACAACACAACTCATGAATTATTCCTAACAGATGTGTTACGTTTAACAATACAATCAGTTGAGCTGCAATTCAATGTCAGACTGTGTGGCGAGTTAATAAAGAGCTAAATTAAAGCTTAACCTTGATGCAACAGTTATGATGTTAACATCAACAATCCCTCATCAAAAAAATTATGACAGTACTAAATCCAAGTAAATGTTGATGGTTATTTTCATTTGTAAATTGTTTATTATTACTTAGGTCAAAAATAAAAACTTTTAGCATGTATATCCTAGGTTCAAACTTGCTTAAAAAATACAACTTTGTTGTAGGCCTTTAATGAGATCAGCTCCAGAGAAATGGAGAAGATAAACGTCTTGGAAGGCATTTTGAGAAACTATGTTTTTGTGGCTGTACTATCTTGCACAGTCATCTTCTAGATAATTATCGTTGAATTCCTGGGAACATATGCAAAAACTTGCCCACTCAGTTTGGAGTAGTGGTTCGCAAGCATTATTTTTGGATTTCTTAGTATGCCTATTGCTGCAGCTGTGAAGCTGATACCCGTGGGATGAAATTGAATTTCAGGAACAAATTAAAGGGATAGTTCTGGTCCAATTTTTGGAGATTGTTTGAAGGTTGGTATTTTAGCATGTTGCAAGCCAGTAAAGTTGAAGCCGAACAATTTCAAGGCCAAAGATTTCAGGATATGTTGCTATATAGAAGTAATGACGCATTTTATTGCCATGTTTCACACTCCTGCAATATATTCAGTGACATGCTATCAGCAATGTTGTGGATTAAAATCTAGGTCACGAATTTGTAATTAATGCTAGGGTTCGGGAGCTTCTTGCTTCAATGGCTGTTTCCGTGTTCGAGACTTATCGGTCCTCACAGAGTGCCTACGTATCTCGTTATTGAGAATCAAGCCAAGACATAGTTCTAGGTGATGGTGCCCTCGAGGCTATGGCGGCGAGAGCTCACCTAGGATGCAGTGACTTGTATGTCCTTATTCGAAGATTAAGCCAAAACGTAGTTCTGAGAATGAGGGGTCAGACCCTTTATATAGGCTGAGAAGCCCTAAAATCGTAGTAGGGTTAGGTGACTTGGTGGGCAAGTCACCGACTAGAAGAAGGTTCTAGTCTCCTTCCATGTATGAATCAGTTTCCATGTTGAAGTATGTGCCTTGGAGGCTAAGTCAGGCAAGAGTTATATCCTTGTTTGACTCTTATTTGCTAAGCTGCTTATTACCCCTAATATTAATTACGAAATTAATATTATAAATAGGGTTTGGGCCTATCTGGTGGGCCCCTCGTTTGGACCATTCTAGGTCTAATTAATGCCACATTAAATGTGTCTTTAGGGCTTACTTTTAGCCCATATCATTTGCCCCCCAACTTCTAGGAAAACTGATCAGGTTTTCCTT
This sequence comes from Kitagawia praeruptora, assembly GCA_037693485.1. NCBI lineage: Eukaryota > Viridiplantae > Streptophyta > Magnoliopsida > Apiales > Apiaceae > Kitagawia > Kitagawia praeruptora. Next base: position 133,514,805 of record CM075351.1, on the reverse strand, counting down.
GAAGTTATAACGGCCTTACTCGAGACTCGGGTCAGGGTTCATCTTTATACACTAGTGTTTCATGAGTATTGTCTTTATGCAAAGCGTGGAGCGACCGACGCATTTACGACAATGTTAATTCGATGCTAATCGGCACTAATAAGCCTTAACGACGTTTAAACAATGTTTAAACGATGTTGAACGGCATAAAATGGCACTAACCTATGCTTTTTGGCACTAATATGTGCTTATCGGTGCTAATCGGTACTTAATCGGTGCTTATCGGCACTAATCTGTGCTTACCGGCACTAATCGGTGATAAACAGCACTTAATTGGTGCTTATCGGCACTAATCGGTGATAAACGACACTTAATCGGTGCTTATCGGCACAAATCGGTGATAAACGACACTTAATCGGTGCTTATCGGCACTAATCGGTGATAAACGACACTTAATTGGTGCTTATCGGCACTAATCAGTGATAAACGGCACTTAATCGGTGCTTATCGGCACTAATCGGTGCTTAAACGGTCAGCTAAAAAGGGGACCCGGGACAGTTGCAACCACCCCCTGGTCAGCTGGTAGGCTGCCAGGTGCTCCTGGTCGGCTGACAGGTGCACCTTGACGGCTGACAAGTGCACCTTGACGGTTGACATGTGCACCTTGATGGCTAACAGGTGCACCTTGATGGTTGACAGGTGCACCTTGACGGTTGACAGGTGCACCTTGACGGTTGACAGGTGCACCTTGATGGTTGACAGGTGCACCTTGACGGTTGACAGGTGCACCTTGATGGCTGACATCTGCTCCTGGTCGGCCGGACCCCTTCCCTGGCAGCTGGTCGTCTGCCAGGTGCTCCTGGTCGGCTGACAGGTGCACCTTGACGGCTGGCAGGTGCACCTTGATGGCTGACAAGTGTACCTTGACGGCTGACAAGTGCAGACAGGTGCACCTTGATGGTTGACAGGTGCACCTTGACGGCTGACATCTGCTCCTGGTCGGCCAGACCCTTCCCTGGCAGCTGGTCGTCTGCCAGGTGCTCCTGGTCAGCTGACAGGTGCACCTTGACGGCTGGCAGGTGCACCTTGATGGCTGACAAGTGCACCTTGACGGCTGACAAGTGCACCTTGACCGGGGCTACGTGTCGATCCAACGGCACTAAATGACGCTTAAACGATGTTTCACCTTTGTTAAACGACGTTGAACGGCGTAAGACGGCACTAAACGGTGCTAAAAGACACTGAACGGTGCTTAAACAATCGGCTGAAAAGGAGAACCGGGATAGTTGCAGCCCTTCCCGGGCACCTAGCCAGCCGACAAGGGTCCTGGTCAGTTGACAGGTGCTCCTGGTCGGCTTCCAGGTGCTCCTGGTCGGCTGCCAGGTGCTCCTGGTTGGCCAGACCCTTCCCATGGCACCTGGTTGGCTGCCAGTGCTCCTGGTTGCCTGCCATGTGCTCCTGGTTGCCTGCCATGTGCTCCTTGTTCGCCGGTAAGTTAACGGGAGATCCATGTTGACTTTTAATGATGCCACACGATGTTTAAACGACGTTTCAATGTTTGTTAAACGACGTTAAATGGCATAAAACGGCACTTCATAACTAATCTTGGCCTTCATGGCTAATCTTGGCCTTCATGGCTAATAACCTGTGTTTCTCAACCTAGGATTCAGGGTTAATTCCTCGATTTAGATTTTGATAAATGTAATCCCATTGGCTGCTTGCCTTTTAAACTTCTAAGACGAGAACACTACTAAAAATCTGTTAATAGACATCACCATTTTTAACATCGATTAAAATAAAACCGATGTTAAAAATCAAATTAACATCGGTCGTTTTAAAACCGATGTCTTTTAAACATTCAGACATCACTTCATTTATCAACTGATGTCTAAACCTTTCCTTAAAAATATTTAGACATCACTTCATTTACTAACCGATGTCTAAATCTCTCTTAAAAAAATTTGAACCCGCGCCTCCTCAAATATTTTCCCCCTTAATGTTTTTATTTCCCCGCTTTTAACCAATTTGTTTCCCCCTCCCCCTTAGCCAATTTTTGTATTTCCCTCCCCTCTCATTTTAGGACAAATTAAATAAAATTAAAACCTAAAACCTAAAAACTAAAAACTACCTCTCTCGACTCTAACCTCTCACCCCTCTCTCTCGACTCTCACGGTCTCACCTCTCCACTCTCCCCTTCTCGTCGACTATCCAAGAACCCTAAAAACTCGAATGTTTTAGACTTTTAGTTTCGATTTCCTCATCTTTTAGGTTCAATTAGTTTCAATCATTTAGCCCGTACTTCAATCTTGGGTGTATTGCATAAATATGTTCATGTTCATATCGTTTTGTTCTTCAATTTGAAAGCTCAAAATGGATTAGTTCTTCAATTCGAAAGAACGGAATCTCAATATAGTAAGTGGGTAAACTTCCTTTTTGTTTTGATTTAGTTTTAGTGTGGGAGTTTCGATTGAAACCCTAATTTTCGAAGTTTGGGGGTTTCGATTGAAACTCTAATTTAGGTTGGTAAGCTGTTTATATTATTATATCAACACTGCAATTCTTTTATTATTCTGTTTTAGCTTAAATTATAGCTCAATTGAAGTGTATGTATGTGTGTATATATTGTAGGTTGAGAAAGCAGTTGATTCACTCTACTCAGAGTTCAGGGGTGTGGATAATCTGGTTGCTCGTAATACTGCTCGTGTTCTTAAAGCTTTTCAGGATGCTCGTGTCAGCTCTCATGTATGTCCTTATTAAGTTGTTATAATTCAAAAATCGAAACCCGTATCGGACTTTTGGGATTAAGCTGAATTTATTGAAATATGATGTGCGTACATGTGGCATGTGGTCTAGAGTATTAGTTTCGTAAAATGTGATGAAATTATTGTGTTTTAATTTTTTTTTTGGAGTTTTTGGTCTAGAGTTTTGTGTTGGGTTATTGTCGAAATTTATAATTTACGGGGAAGAGTTTAAAGGTCAGAATTTCAAAGGGATGTTGGTTTATGAAAACGGAGACATGGTATCCTTTCGGGAGTAATATATAATTAATTGTATAGTTTTACTTTCTATGTATTCTTGATTATAATTGTGTTATGTGGATGCGTTAGACAACTTTGAATGATTAAAATGTGGTAAAAGGGGACTATCGCATATTATACTTTGGAGTTGGAAATGAAATTGTTGATTGTTATTTGTATCAGCATATTGATGGTTGCACAGGCTATGGCCATGAAGAAACTGGTGGGCGCGATGCCCTTGATAAATGTTTTGCGAAGATATTTGGTGCTGAATGTGCACTTGTTCGATCGCAGGTTTACCAAATTATTTATATTTACTACCTAGTAAAGATAATATGAAATGTAGTGAGCCTTCTGATGAATTTTAGGTCTTTTCAGGAACTCATGCCATCACATGTGCTCTGTTTGCTTTGCTACGGCCAGGTGATGAGGTGAGATATCTTTTCTATAATTTTTTTGAAAGTTGAATATCTAAACTTGGTTTGATTATCATGTGATAATTCTGGTTTAGTATCACATTCATAACCTTTTCCTAGAATTAAAGAGTGTGAGGTCATGACAGATTTCACTTGATCTTCTTAGCAGGACATGATAGATTTCAGTTGTTCTCCACCTCCCGTGACTTGTTGCTGATGAGCCACTTGCAGGATAGTATACAATACATGGACATCTCAACTCAGCTACTGTTCAACAGGGCAATGGCACAACTTGGTCTATGTGCATTCAGGGCAGGGCTTATTTCTGAAGGGCATGGTTGCCTCGCTGAACTATATTCTGGTGGGAGGGTGAAAGAGTTGCTTACACAGGGTGTCTCTCCGAGCCGATATCATGATAAGACTCCAGAACAGGTATAAATTCTTTGTGTTTTTTTACTGCAAATACGTTTGCTGTTGTATTATGGGTTGCTACCTTTTCAAACTATTAGTTCTCTAAGTTAATTTATATTGATTGACCACATGGGAAAAAAATTTGTTCAACCATAAAATGATTGTCTTAATCTAAATTGTAATATAATGACTGCACAGCACGATATGCATTTCAGATGGAGTTAATCAATTAAATGTTGATATTGCTCATAATTGATATTACTTCCATTCATGCATAAGTATGATACGAATACCTTTTAAATACCGGACTTCCAAAATAGTATATCTCCTATAACTATTACTTTAGCTATGAGATATCAGTTATCACCTCTAATAAGGTGACGTGTGGAGGTTATATGTCCACATTTTTAGTGGCCGGGGATGGTGATTGTTATCAAAGCTTGGGATGCATTTTATAGTGGTCAATGTGTATAAATCGTCTGGATGCATGTTTAAATCCTACCATATTATGTTTTTTCATGTAGTATTTAGAAAAAAGTACAAATTTTATGAGTGTTTAAACATGTGTTAGTCTAATAGAGCACCTGCTAATATGTCAGATGAGCTAGCCAGCTAGGAAAGTTGTTATACAAGGTAGAACATACTCACTAAACTAGTAACATATCCAAACTGGTAAAATAGAACGGTGGGAACCCCTCTGGACCCTCAGTTTTACCCTGCACATGTTGACATACTTGTGTTACTTCCTGAATTTCTATTCCAGTAAATTTCACATTACACTATTATATTTACTCAGATTACCCCAGTCAAAAGACATTAAACATGGAGTTCTTTTTTTTTTTTAATTGGTAGTAGTTTCCTTATTTATTGACTTATGGCATATAATTTTTTTTCAGGAACGTATGGAAAGGAGGCGTCAGATGCCGTACCACAAGCATATAAATCTGGAACTTCTAGAGGCTGTTCATTTGATATGTGCCATGTTATTGGAGGTACCTAACATGGCAGCTAACAGTCTTGATGCAAAACATAAATATATCAGTAAGACGCTTCGCCGACTGCTTGAAATAAGCGAGAGGCAAACATTTACTGGTCCCCCCGAAAATGTCAGGGACCATGTATTGGCTGCCACGAGAGCATTGAGCAAAGAAGAAAAAACTAAGCATAAAAAGAAGAAACAATATTAAGATTATTCCATTCGATATCTGTAAACATGTTTTTTTCCTTATATCCTTTAACTTCATTTGCATTTTGGTAACCATTTTCTAGTTACTATTTAATGTGGCATATGATTCGCCTCTGTTGTTTCTTCCTCATAAAGTTAATCATCAATCTGCTTTTCAGGCTAAAATTGGCATCAACTTTTTGTCCAAAACTATGTGCCTCGAGGATAATTGTTCGATTGCAACTCTGGTAAGACTATGCAGTCAGTGTTATAGCTTAAGTGTCATGATCTGTTTAATGGTGTTGAAATATTTAATTTGTAAATGCCCTTGCAGAGGAAAAGTATACTTCTAATTAATTTTATCTGATCAAGGATTTTTCAGTTTACGCCTAGCCGTCTAGTTGAGAAGCAAATAATGCGATGAATTTTTTTCTCAATTTTAGGGTTTTTGGTAGTCAAAAATTGAACTTTTTTACATCACCTGAATTCTGATAATTAGTAGCATGTTGATATGAATGTTTCTGCTTTGTTAGAAATATTCATCAAACTTTCAAAGTTAAAAGTAGATTTAATATTAAAATTAGCAGCCAATAACATATAGGTAGGTAACCTGAATCTGGTTTGACAGTTGGTATAAATTATGGCTTGTTTGAAAAGTGCTCCGGTTTGTACATGTCTCCAAGTTGTGACTTAAGCTGATGCTACTGACTGTTAGAATCCTGATAAGGTATAGGTAAATGAATTTTGTATCACCATTTGCATTAAATTGTTGTTACTTAAAAGGCTGCGCCCTATTTTATTACCCCGCTCTTTTCTGCTTTTTTATTTGTATTCAAATTGCCACTGTTTATTATTTTAACTTGATGGATTATATTTATCTGTGTCCTATAGGTTTTCAATGAGACGGAGAGGCGAAAAAGATGAGAATGGGGAACCACTTACAACTGAATTATCTGTTTATGATTATTTTGTGAACATTCGTAATATGAAAACTGAAGTTTCATATGTAAACGATAGTTGATAGTTTCAGATGTATGGTTTTGATTGGTTATGTAAGAATACTTGATATTTATGTTGGTTAATATATGTGTTTGTTTAGTTCTTACTTGGTATTGTTTTAGTTTCGTTATTGGTGTGCACAAATATTGCTAGAAATGATGTATATGAAGGTCCCATATGAGGCCTTGCACATCGTTTCTCTTAAAAAAACTGATATATTAGAAGTCTTAAACATCAGATGAAAACGATGTTTGAGGGACCTCAGACATCGGTTTTAAAAATAGGTAACTAATGCAATACATATCTTCAACATCGTCTAAAACCGATGTCTATGATCACATTATACATCGGTTTTCTTTATATTTACCGATGTTAATAAAGGATTAGACATCAATATTTAGAAAAAAATAGATGTCTATGTCGAGTTATTCTATGTTTGCTATATGTTAAATAACAGCTAAGACCTCTAATATAACAATTCAAAAGATAACCTCATGCAGTTAACCCAAGAAGATAGTTCATAAAGATCAGAAATATTTTTAAAACTGATGTATTATATGCTATAAGACATCGGCCAGAAACCGATGTCTAAACGTTCAGACTTTAGACATCACCGACAAAGACATCGGTCAGAATTTTTCAAAGACATCGGCCAGAAACCGATGTCTATTAGCATTTTTTTAGTAGTGGAACTTGCTTGAACTTATTAATCCCTGTTCAAGGAGCCTTAACAATACATGTTCTCTACTAGTCTTCATCCTTGGATTCTCAACCCAAGTACTTAAGAAATATTGAAGAGTAGTCAGTCCTTAACATCCTCGGCCTTCCATGGCTTTGATTGTTGTTGCGTGTGGCTTTTATCTGCTTGTCTTTTATCCAGGGTCCTTCACGGACTTAAACTTTTACTTGGTCTTGCTGTAACCTAACTCTTGACCCTTCGGGGTATGCATTTGTTTGTTTTCCATCCGTGTATTTTTTATCTTCGGTACTCGGTCATCCTTGACTTGCACTCATCAGGTGCTTGGCACATAAATAAAATCACACCATCAATGAATGGAAATCAAACTTGCATTAATAACTTGAAATGGGTTCAACCCTTACATAGAGTACTACTATCCTACTCGGAGCAACATGCTCTGCAATAGTTTCAATGAACCTTATTTCTACTTCTACTAGATAAATATGAAGCTAAGTCCTACTAGACTAGGCCTGCATCACTTGATTTTATTTTTGATGCTCCATCAAAATAGAGCACCCACCACTCCTTATGGTCTCCACCTCCTTATTCTGAAGTTCACTTCCTGCTTGGGGTACTACCTCCTGCCCCCCGACTTCTTGGTTGTCAATGGTACATTCAACCACGAAGTCAGTTAACGCCTTAGCCTCAAAGGCCGTCCGAGGCTTCTATGTGACGTCCTCTGCTATCCCTTCTCGGTGTTCCTTATTACTGCGGACATCCATGTCTTCAATCGGAAGAACCTGCCCCCCGACTCCGTCAGGCCTTAACGCGGCTACGTAACAGCTTCGTGCCATCTTTTGATCGTTTTTATGTTCTCCAACACTATTCCTGGTTGGGAACTTGATCTTCATATGATAAGTTGAGGCAACAGTCTTGAATGCATGAAGTCCAGTCCTTCCGAGGATAGCGTTGTACGTTGAAACCGCCTTGATTACCAGAAAGTTCAACCTCTGAGTGGCCTTCTTGGGCTCCTGTCCAATAGTCATAGGTAATTGAATAGTCCCTTCAACTTTGGATCCTACTCCATTAAATCCGTAGATTGGCATATTTGTTGGGGTTAGCTGAGAGTCATTATACCCCATCTTTACGAATGCATCGTGAAACAGAATATCAACTGAAGCTCCATTGTCAATCAACACCCGCTTCACTTCTGAGTTTCCAATCACAGGAGTGATGACCAACGGGTCATCATGGGGGAACTTCACCCCTTCAAGATCAGAATCATCAAAACCAATTGCGATATCAGTCCTAGCTCGCTTCGGGGCCTCTCCCATGATGTGTATTACTTCTCTGGCAGAAGCCTTCCGAGAATTCCTTGTTGTGTCGGCCGCAGTCGGGCCTCCTGAGATCATGTTGATTACTGGCCCTCGGGGTTGTGGGTTGCGATCGTGAACGTCATCCCTTCTATTATAATCTCTAATTTGATTAACACGATCTTCACCCTTAGTGAAGTGGCTCAATTTCCCTCTACGGATTAAAAACTCGATCTCATCTTTGAGTTGCTTGCAATCATCAGTGTCATGCCCCACATCTCTGTGGAATCTGCAATACTGATTCTTGTTTCTCTTTGCGGGATCACCCCTGAGTGGCTTCGGCCATCGGAAATCCTTATCCTTCTCAATGTCGAACAAGATTCGACTTCTAGGTGTATTCAACCTTGCATACTCAGTGAACCTCGGTCCTTGGTTCTTCTTAGGGGCATAGTCGGAGTCCTCGCTAGTTCAGGGATGCTTGTCCCTAGCATCATTCTCGTGGTCATCATACTCATGGTCTTGCTTTCGCTTCTTGGAGTCGTTGTTACCTCCTCCTCCACTTATTGTGGCTTCTTTCTTCATGCTATCTTCAGCTTTAATGTACTTGTCAGCCCTTCGTTGGAGCTCGGCCATGTTTTTAGGAGGATGCTTTGCCAATGACCTTTTAAAGAATGGATCAGTGGTTCCGTGTTCCAGGGCTACCATGGCCACCTTATTCTCCAAATCGGTGATATTCAACGTCTCCTTGGTGAACCTCTTAAGATAGTCTCTCAGATTCTCATTCTTCCCTTGTACCACATACATAAGAGATGCAAAACTTTTCTCATGAACTCTTCCGCTGATAAATTGACTCACAAAGGCAGCGCTTAACTCCTTGAAAGAGCCAATCAAGTTTGCAGGTAAGCGGCTGTACCATCTTTGAGCCATACCCGACAGGGTTTGAGGGAACGCCCTACACTTCAAGGCGTCACTTGCAGGTTGCAACAGCAGTGCGTTTGAGAATGTCCTGACGTGATTTGCGGGATCACCCGTTCCATTATAAGCCTTAATAGTTGGCATCTTGAACTTCTTTGAGATACGGGCATTCATCACCTCTTCAGTAAACGGGGGTGTGGGATCATCTGGATCTCCTAGCGGCATCAAATCTTTGGGGTTACTCCTGGGGTTTCCACCCTTGTTGTTCTTCCAGTTGGGGCGTCGGCCCTTCTCTGCCTTCTTGAGGACCTCTCTAAGTCTATAATGGGAATCGGTCCTGATGTTGGAGGAGGTTGAGTCTGATTTAACCTAGCTTGTTCTCTCGCAATATCGTCCTTCAACCTTAAGATCTCGGCCTCATAAGCCTTGATCCTCTCAGCGGCTGTCAAAGGAGGTCAATCATGGATGGTTTGTGTTCTTCTTCTTGGTTCTCTGCTAGCACGTCGCCTCCTCGGGGCTTCATCACTATCATCATCAGATGATGAATCATCCGTATAAGGACCAGAAAAATCGCGATAATCTCGATCTCGGATATAGAGGGCATGACCACTTGATCCAGCTCCTTGAGTAGGAGGGTAGTTAGGCAGCCCGTACATCGGATTGGTGCTTATGGGGAGATCCGTAGTATGGATTTGAACCCCTTGTGGAGGGTTGTTGGGATCTACAATCAAGGGAGAAACCACCACCTGGAGAGGGTTAGTCCCTGGATTTGTGTGGACGATCGGAGGTAGCGTACTCTCAACAAGGGAAGTCATCCCTAGGGGTTGAGAAACTTGATGCGGAACGATCGTCCCGGTTGTTGGGGGCACCGGACCTGTTGCCGGCGGAGCAGAGCTGAGTGGAATAGGGTCGGTAGTTGCTAGTGTTCTTCGTGTTTGAACCATGGTTGATGTTTTCTTCCCACAGACGGCGCCAAATGTTGTGGATTAAAATCTAGGTCACGAATTTGTAATTAATGCTAGGGTTCAGGAGCTTCTTGCTTCAATGGCTATTTCCGTGTTCGAGACTTATCGGTCCTCACAGAGTGCCTACGTATCTCGTTATTGAGAATCAAGCCAAGACGTAGTTCTAGGTGATGGTGCCCTCGAGGCTATGGCGGCGAGAGCTCACCTAGGACGCAGTGACTTGTATGTCCTTATTCGAGGATTAAGCCAAAACGTAGTTCTGAGAATGAGGGGTCAGACCCTTTATATAGGCTGAGAAGCCATAAATCGTAGTAGGGTTAGGTGACTTGGTGGGCAAGTCACCGACTAGAAGAAGGTTCTAGTCTCCTTCCATGTATGAATCAGTTTCCATGTTGAAGTATGTGCCTTGGAGGCTAATTCAGGCAATAGTTATATCCTTGTTTGACTCTTATTTGCTAAGCTGCTTATTACCCCTAATATTAATTACCAAATTAATATTATAAATAGGGTTTGGGCCTATCTGGTGGGCCCCTCGTTTGGACCATTCTAGGTCTAATTAATGCCACATTAAATGTGTCTTTAGGGCTTACTTTTAGCCCATATCAAGCAATGTCCTAAGCAAAAAAGTGAACTGCGAACGGGATGAATTTGATTGATAGAAATGAAAAAGCAAAAAAATGTCTATGATCGAGCTAGTACCAGAAAGATAAAAACTGGTTAAATCCTTATATCTGCCTTATTTTGCAGACTCATACTTGTCTATTTTCACATTATAATAATTCTTTAATGTTCTTTATTATTAAGTTTGAGCCCGTTCCCATATTAGAATTCGTGATCTACATGTTGTCTGTGGCGGATAAAAGCTATACCGAGTAGCGATCAATATAAATTTCATTTAAAATGGTTGTATTAGGGATGATAATTTTCTAATTATCAATATATATTTAATTAAAAATTACTACACAGTGAAAATATCATACTATCAATAAGATAATTGACGACTCACGAGTAGAGGCGGCCACCCGTGCGGGTCGTGCTGTGCCGCGCACGGGTTAGGCACCTCAGACCTCAATTCGGGACCGTATTAATGGGTTAGACGGGTCGGGCCGGGCCGGGTCGTGCTTGACTCGCGGGAACTCAACCCAGGACCGGGGACCGGCACGCAGGGTTGAGCCGGATTGGCCGTGCCGGGTTGAGTTTTTTTTTGAAAGAGGACGATACCTCGTATAAATTTTTTTAATTAAAAAAAATTACAATTGATTTAAGAGGAATCCTCTCTAAAAAAACGGAACAAACCGCATCAATACATAAAAAAAATATAAACCAAACAAATCTAAAAAATACAAAACAAAAAATACCTATCCACTACTTGATTTATAAATGTTCGTCGTTGTTGGTTGAGGTGCCCGATTCTGAAGAAGTATCCATTGTCATCCATGGATCGTCTTCGCCATCCGAATCATCTTTTTTATTCCCTTGTTGTTTTTTTTCGGCTTGATCCCAATCTTTTTTGCAAACCAAAACTTTTACCACGTCCGGCAAAAGACTTGATCTCTTCTCGTCTAACACTCTTCTACCTGCACTAAAAACGGACTCAGACGCAATTGTAGAGGCGAGGACTACTAAGATGTCCTTTACAATTTTAGCTAAAACCGTAAATTGTAACTCATGATTCTACCACCACGTTAGTATTGAGAAATCCTCACTAAACTCTTAATTATAAGAAAAAAAACTCTCTAACCATAAAAGAACCAGAAGAAGGTGATGTAGAAGTAGATTCATTAATCCTCGCTTTTTGTTTTTTCTGTAATATAGATGTAATGTTACTATTAAACCTACTGTTATAGCCAAAATTTGGTTCGGGTATTTTAGGGTGGATTCGGGTCGAACACGGATCTAATTTGGGGATTTCTTGTGATAAATTAGAGATTAGTTCAATGTGGGGGATTTTAGGGTACAATTAAGGTTTTTTTGACATGATGAAGAAGCAACAGGACGCGCCCTCTACCTTTCCAATAATGAGGGCGCGCCCTCAGTGGTTTGAAAAGCATGGAAACTTCTAGCATTAAATGATTATCAGAGAACTATTGAAGAATTCCCTCCTAGGGTATACCAGGAGGGGATGTCCGTCACAGAAGGCCCCCAGGGGTTTCCCTGGATATAAGGACCTTTCTTAGACACAAAGGGCGTGCCCTATGGTGGAAAGATTGGTACTTTTTGGTGTGTGCTTTTGGAGCTCTGTTCCTGTTATCAAAGGGCGCGTCCTCTTTGGTGAACTTCGGAGTAATCCTGCACTTTGCACCCAAAAGCTCTGGATCACTTATCCTGCTTTCTGGTGGGTGCTTCTCATTCGGGGGAACAAGGATGCATTCTGCACTTGGGGTAAACCATGGCTATACCTGCGTTCATGAAATTAGGAAATAGCTGGTAACGGATAGGACTAGTCCTCGACGGGGGAAGTTTACTTATCCATGAAGTCCGAAAGTCATGGATGAGCCTTGGGCCTTTTATGGTTAGGCCTCATAGTAGAACATTCTGGAAACTGGATCGATCACTCAAGCCCATTCGGGTAACTTGTTCTCTAAGAACTACGTGCGGCTTGATCCCCTATAAAACAAGGGTACGTAGGCTGATTGAAGTGGTCAGAAGTTGAGAGCGAAATAGCACCACCGCTAACCCTTATCAATCTCAACTACCAATCACATAAAAATACTGCACACCACCACTTTTCTCGGCAAAAAACCACCATCGTAGATCTTGTTTCCGGTGATAATCCCAGAACTTTGTTGTTCCCAAATTCCTCCGCCAACAAATTGGCGCTAGAAGGAGGGGAGCCAATCAAGATCTGAATCTTAGGAGGAAAAGATGTCGCATAATCAAGATGGAGGGTTGTATGAAGAAGATGGATACTATTCTGAAGATCGGATTGAGGATGATGAATACGTCCCTACTTCTCATGGTCGTCATGGAATTCTGACCATCGGAGGAGGACCGCCTGTCCTTATAAATAATGCAGAGTTATTGGAGCAAATGTATCGTATAGGGAATGCCATAAATAACTTTGAATCAAGATTGGATTCTGTTGAGCGAGGAAGCAGGAGAGAAGTTCGGCATCATCCCCGTAACCCTCAACGGGTAGGGAAGGCTCCTCAAGTTGAGGGTGCGCCCTCTACTGGTGGCGCTCCTCCAGGCGAAGGAGTACATGATCAAAGGTTTCAGTTGGTAACTCCCAGGAGGTTGGAGTATTCTGAAGATCGAGAACCTCGTGTGGAACATCCTGATGATGAGGTTCATGATGGTAATTCACTTGTTGTTCAGGAGAAGGAGCCCTCTCACCATCACCGCTCAGGGTGCCCCCTAGTGAGATCCGAAGGGACCAGGAAAGAGTAGCAAGGGAAGAAAGAGATTAGGCTAGCTTGAAGGAACGCTTTGGCATCAGACTCAATGATGATGATTTAAGGATGGTAATTCTAGAGCAGAAAAAGGGAAAGATTCCTCGGAAGTGAGGCCCCGTGATTCACGTAGAGCGCCCCCTGAGGACAGGGTGAGGCCCCGTGGACATGAGCGAGCCCTTCCACAGAATAATGCAGGCCGTGATTCACGTAGAGCGCCCCCTGATAACAGGGTGAGGCCCCGTGATAATTGTTGGTACGAAGATAGAAGAATGAATGTTTATCGAGGTAATAGACAGTCTTATTATACTCAGAACGCGCCCTCGGGGAGGAGGCCTCCTCGTATTTTTCAGATTCCATCTCGAAGTGTCTCCAGGGACGATAGGGCGCGCCCTTCCTCGAATCCACAGCCTCATGGGCATACACCATCTCAAGGTGGGAATTAGGGAGGAAATCAGACTCAGGTAGAAACTCAAACTCACACTCATGTTGAAAATCCTCGGAATACTCAGATTACTACTCAACCTCCACACTCGGGGGGTACTCAGACAACTGTGCCTCCTAATGTTCAAAATATCCCTGGTGTTGGAACATTTAATGTTGATGATTTAAAGAGGCTTCTTGTTCACTTAGACGGTGGAAGAGTTTCAGCTATAGCGCAAACTCCCTCGGCTTTATCGGTTGAGGTTAGAGAGGCATAGGTTCCTGCTGGATATAGAACTACAACGAGTGACCTGCGTTTTCATGGAAATTCAGATCCAGTGGAATTCTTGGGAAGATTCGATATCGAGATGGATGTTTATTGATAAGTGGATTTTATATCTACTTAGAGCGTTCCATTTTGGCTTAAATTGGTGTCTTGGTCTCGAGTTTTATTGTGTTTTTGATGTGCTTTGTTGAGTTGTGTAGGGTTACAAATCGTCGGTTAGGTTTGGCGATTTTGATTTTGGGTGGATTATAAGATTAAATAAAGAATGAAGTTTTTCACAAATTTTGGGAGAGTTGGAGGCCAAGTTTCATACAAGTCTTAGGAGAATTTTGAGTTCTAGGATCGAGGATGGCATTGCTCGAAGAAAGAACAAGAGAAATCAGCAAAAGATCGACGAAATGGCGAGGAAAATCGCTCCGGATAGCAGCAGAAGTGCGCCACGGCCTGGAATGGGCGCCACAGCCTGGCAAAGTTGCTGGAATTTCCGATTTTTCTCCTAAAAATTATGCAATTCTTTCATGTTTCGAATTTAATATGTAATTTTGGGTTTTTCTTGTTGGGCAAGACTTCTAGGGCCTATAAAAACACATTGTATCATTGTAATTCATATCAATAACTTAGAATTGCAAGGGAGAAAAGCGGAGAAAGATTCAACGCTCGTGACAAGCACGGATCTAGATCTACTTCATCTTTTGTATTCTTTTCTTAGGCGATAATCTGAATTCTAGATTTGTTTTCTCAACTCTTTGTTTTATTAATATTATAGATTATTTTCATTCATACTTTGTTTATTATCATGTTTTCATAAAATCCCATGGTGATGAACGGTTCGATTATGAACTAATCGTTGTCATGGGATTCTAACGGATTTATTTATGGAGCTTTAGTATCTGGATGCTTTAAAGATCTGTGTGTGATGTATATCTGATATCCTCGTATGGTTGTGCTTAATTGTTAGATGCGTAGCTAACATCTAATCTGTTAATCTCTTGTGAAATGAAAGTGGATCTTGAGATTTAGAACTTGCCATGCTAGCATAGGTTCATGATTGTTATTAACATGATTTATAGTGTGAGATGAAAATACTTATACTGCCCTGTGTGATCTTTATGGATAACTTGATCGTCAACCGTTATGTTTTCAAATTCTATAGACATATAGGGTCTAAGCATAATTGGTGTCTATTCATCTTCTATCTCTTTTGTGGATGTATGGATAGTTTGGTATACGTATGCTGACAGGTAGCGTGTACTTGTTTCGTGTTGTCCGATCAGATATCATAACCATTGCATATAGTGATTAAAGGCGTCAGATCTAAGCGAAGTATTTAATGAAGTTAGGATCCCATGCGTATTCTCATATAATTAAATCAGTTTTTAATCTCATTAGTTAAGTAATTCTTAGTTTGTTAAATTGCTTTTTAGTTAATTCCAGTTAATCAAACACCCCAATTTGTTAATTGTCTTAGCAGTGAGTTAAAACTATACATTGTTGCATAGGTACATCTACTGAATTGAAACCTAAACCAGATCTCTGTGGAACGAACTTGACTTATATCTATATTACTTGTGACCACGTACTCTTGCGTGATTTTGTGTTAACAAGTTTTTGACGCCGCTACCGAGGATCATCGGTGTTTTATTTTTAGTTTCTGTGCTTGTCATCATTGGTCGTTAGATTTCACTGACTCGGATTATTTCTTACGTAATTGTTTGTTTCTTGGTGTTTTAGGTACTCGAACGTGTATGCGATCACGTTTGCAGGCTCGTAAGGAAAAACTAGCGGAAGACGATCTTGTAGTAGATAAAAAGGAAGAGGAACTTGAAACTATAGTAGAGATGGGTGATGCAGCAGTAGTTAAGGCCTTGAAGGACTATTCTCAGCCAAAGATCAATGACATCAAGTCTAGGATTGTCAGGCCAGCTATTGCAGCTAACAACTTTGAAATCAAGTCTGGCACAATTCAAATGGTGCAGAATTCGGTTCAGTTTGGGGGTGCTCCTATGGAGGATCCTAACATGCACATCAGGGACTTCATTGAGATCTGCGACACCTTCAAGTTCAATGGTGTGTCGGAAGGTGCTGTGAAATTGAGACTTTTCCCATTCTCTTTGAGGGATAAAGCTAAGGGCTGGTTACACTCTCTACCAGCTGGTTCTATTACTATATGGGAGGATCTTGCTCAGAAGTTTCTTACGAAATTCTTCCCTACGGCGAAAACTGCAGCAATAAGGAACGCTCTAACTCAATTTGCACAGCAATCTGGAGAATCTTTATGTGAGGCTTGGGAACGCTATAAGGAGATGCTTCGAAAGTGTCCTCATTATGGTATGCCTGACTGGATGGTGATCATTGATTTCTACAATGGGTTGGGAGCACAATCTAGACCTTTTCTAGATGCAACATCAGGTGGAGCTCTTTGGGCTAAGAGCTACGAGGAAGCTTATGATCTTATTGAGACGATGGCTACCAATGAATATCAGAATCCAACTCAGAGACTATCTCAAGGCAAGGTAGCAGGTATTTTGGAAGTGGATGCAGCTTCAGCTATTGCAACTCAGTTGAAGGCTTTGACTATGAAGGTGGATTCTCTTACTAACTATGGAGTTCAGCAGGTTGCTAGTGTTTGTGAGCTATGTGCGGGCGCACATGGGACGAATCAGTGTGCTATCTCTTCTGAATCAGCACAGTTTGTGAGTAATTTTCAGAGACCTGCTGCACCAGTTCCAGCCACCTATCATCCGAATTACAGGAATCATCCTAATTTCAGCTGGAGCAACAATCAAGGTGCTCAACAACCACATCCTTATCAGCAGTTTCAGGTCAGCAAGCGAGGCCGTTCAATCAAGGCTATCAGCAGCAGTATGCTCCAAGGCAACCATACTAACCTCCGGGATTTCAGCAACAGCCTTATGCAAGTGCAGAGCAATCTTCTTCTGAAAAATCTTAATTGAATGAATTGAGGTTGATGGTTAAAAGCTAGGCGGTATCTCTCAAGACGTTGGAGAATCAGATAGGGCAGATTGCAATTGCCTTATTGAATAGGCAGCAAGGAACTCTTCCAAGCGATACAGAGGCTAATCCAGGCAGGAGGGATGGCAAAGAACAGGTGAAAGTAGTAACTTTGAGATCGAGAAAGGTTACGTCTGATCCGAAATCAGCAGCTAAGGAAGATGATGAAGTGCAGAATCAGCAAGTTGAAAAATCTGCAATGCCCAAAATTGAAAAATCTGACTTGGTGGCTGATCAGCTAGATGGTGAAGTTGAGAAAATCAAGAAACCTGTTGAAAAAGCTTCACCGAAGCAGTCTACAAAGAATAATCAGATCTATCCTCCTCCTCCATATCCTAGAAGACTTCAAAAGCAGAGTTTGGATAAGCAGTTCGCTAAATTCTTGGAGGTGTTCAAGAAGTTGTAAATTAACATCCCTTTTGCAGAAGCTCTTGAATAGATGCCAAGCTATGCTAAGTTCATGAAGGTTATTCTATCTCAGAAGCTCAAACTCGAGGAGTTGGAAACTGTAGCATTAACGGAAGAGTGCAGTGCTGCAACAAAAGTTGCCTCCGAAGCTAAAGGATCCTGGTAGCTTTACTATTCCATGCACTATTAGTAATCTGTCTTTTGAGAAGTGCTTGTATGACTTGGGAGATAGCATCAATCTCATGCTCTTGTCAGTGTTCATGCAACTTAGTCTACCGGATCCAAAGCCTACCAACATCTCTTTGTAGTTGGCTGATCGATCAATCACATATCCTAGAGGCATAGTGGATGATGTTTTGGTGAAAGTTGATAAACTCATCTTCCCTGCTGATTTCGTTATCGTGGACTTTGAAGAGGATAAGAAGATTCCCATAATCTTGGGAAGACCATTCTTGGCTATGGGTAGAACTTTGATCGATTACAGAAAGGGGAACTCACTATGAGGGTGCAAGACCAGAATGTCACTTTTAATGTGTTCAATGTGATGAAATTTCCCATAGATGAAGAGGAATGCTATAAGGTGGATTTGGTCGATTCTGCAGTCACTATGGAGATTGAACAATTGCTTAAGTCAGATTCCTTGGAGAGAGTTTTAGTGGGGGATTCTAATTTTGAAGATGAAGAAGTAGCCGAGCAGCTTCAACAGTTAAATTCAGCCCCTTGGAAGAGGAAATTTGATATGCCATTCGAATCTCTTGGGTTAGCGAAGCGTAAAAACTCTCAAGGGCGTCTTAAACCATCTATTGAGGAAGCTCCTACACTTGAACTAAAACCATTGCCCGAACACTTGAGGTATGTGTTTCTAAGTGATGCATCTACATTACCTGTCATTATTGCTTCTAACCTGTCAGGTAGTGAAGAAGAAAAGCTCTTGCGAATTCTGAGAGAGTTCAAGTTAGCCATTGGTTGGACCATAGCAGATATCTAGGGAATCAGCCCTTCTTATTGTATGCACAAAATTCTGCTAGAGGAAGGAAGTAAGCCAACTGTGGAACATCAGCGGAGACTTAATCCGATCATGAAAGAGGTGGTGAAGAAGGAAATTCTAAAGTGGTTGGATGCAGGCATTATCTATCCTATCTTAGACAGTTCTTGGGTGAGCCCGGTGCAGTGTGTGCCTAAGAAAGGAGGCATGACAGTTGTTGCTAATGAAAAGAATGAGCTCATCCCTACGCGAATAGTCACGGGGTGGAGAGTTTGCATGGACTATCGAAAATTGAATAAGGCCACGAGAAAATATCACTTTTCTCTGCCATTCATTGATCAGATGTTAGACAGATTGGCTGGTCACGAGTACTATTTCCTTCTTGATGGTTATTCGGGTTACAATTAGATTTGCATTGTTCCGGAAGATCAAGAGAAAACCACATTCATATGTCCTTTTGGCACTTTTGCTTTCCGATGGGTTTCATTCGGACTTTATGGTGCTCCTACCACTTCTCAAAGGTGCATGATGGCTATTTTCTCAGACATGATTGGCACGAATGTGGACTTCTCAGTTTTTGGTACTTCGTATGATGAGTGCTTGCATAATCTTGGTTTGGTATTGAAAAGGTGTGTGGAGACTAATCTGGTGCTTAATTGGGAAAAATGTCACTTCATGGTACAAGAAGGAATTATTCTTGGGTACAAGGTATCTAGCAAGGGACTTGAAGTGGATAAGTCTAAGGTGGAGACCATTGAGAATCTTCCTCCACCTATCTCCATTAAAGGAATTTGCAGTTTTCTTGGTCATGCGGGTTTCAATAGGCGATTCATTCAAGACTTCTCGAAAATCTCTAAACCCTTGTGTAATCTATTGGAGAAAGATGTTCCTTTCAAGTTTGATGAAGATTTCTTAGCAGCTTTTGAGCTTTTGAAAAAGAAGTTGACTACCGCACCTGTCATTACCGCACCTAATTGGGAGGAGCCGTTCGAGCTGATGTGTGATGCAAGTGACTACGCAGTGGGAGCTGTGCTTGATCAAAGAAAGAGTAACGTTTTTCATGTGGTTTACTATGCTAGTAAAACACTTAGTGAGGCACAGATGAACTACACCACTACGGAAAAGGAGTTATTGGCAGTTGTTTATGCTTTCGAGAAGTTTAGATCTTATTTGCTTGGGACAAAGGTGATTGTGTATACAGATCATGCAGCCATCCAATATCTGATTTCTAAGAAGGATTCAAAGCCTTGGTTGATTCGTTGGGTGCTTCTACTACAAGAATTTGATTTGGAGATCAAGGATAGAAAGGGCACAGAAAACCAGGTGGCGGATCATCTATCATGTTTAGAGGACTACGGTAAGAATTCACATAACAAATCTCTTTTTAATGAATCTTTTCCCGATGAGCAGCTTTTTGGGGTGCAAGGTGAAGAACCATGGTTTGCAGACATTGTGAACTATCTTGTTAGTAATGTCATCCCTCCGAATTTCTCTTATGCTCAAATGAAGAAGTTCTACATGATGTGAAGTGGTATCGCTGGGATGAGCCATTCTTGTTCAAGCTTGGGGTGGATCAAATCTTAAGGAGGTGCATTCCTTACAGTGAAACGGAAGGTATTTTGCATGATTGTCATTCTACCACATATGGGGGCCACTATGGTGGTGATAAAATAGCTCAGAAAGTACTTCAAGTAGGATTTTATTGGCCAACTCTGTTTAAAGATGCTCATAGGTTTGTGATGAGTTGTGATCGATGCCAAAGGGTTGGTAATATCTCTAGGAGGAACGAGATGCCTCTTAATACGATCCTTGAAGTTGAGATATTTGATGTGTGGGGAATTGATTTCATGGGCCCGTTTGTTTCATCTTGCAATAATCAGTACATACTCTTGGCAGTGGATTATGTGTCTAAATGGGTCGAGGTAAAGGCTTTACCGACCAATGATGCTAAGGTGGTGCTGAATTTTCTTCATAAGCAAATATTCACGTGTTTTGGAACTCCACATGCTATAATTAGTGATGAGGGGACATACTTCTGTAATCGTCAGTTTACTCTTATGATGGCGAAGTATAATGTGATGCAACATGTTGCCACTGCTTATCATCCCCAAACTAATGTTCAAGCAGAGGTTTCGAATCATGAAATCAAGCGAATTCTCGAGAAAGTGGTGAATCCATCAAGGAAGGATTGGTCTTTGAAGTTAGACGAAGCTATGTGGGCCTACAGAACTGCTTACAAGACACCCTTAGGGATGTCTCCTTATCAGTTGGTATTTGGTAAGGCTTGTCATTTGCCGGCCGAGCTAGAGCACAAGGCATATTGGGCGTTGAAAAAGTTAAATTTGGATATTTCGGCTGCGGGTGAAAAATGTCTACTTCAGTTGAATGAGCTTGAGGAATTTCGTGAGCAGGCTTGCGAGAACACTAAAATGTACAAGGAGAAGGTTAAGAGGTGGCATGATAGGAAGTTGGTGCACAAGTCATTTGTGACGGGTCAACAGGTTTTGCTTTACAATTCTCGCCTCAAACTTTTTCCGGGTAAACTCAAGTCAAAGTGGTCGGGTCAGTTTACAGTCAAGACAGTGTTTCCACATGGATGAGTGGAGATATGTAGGGGGTCTTCTGATAATGCTTTCAAAGTGAATGGACAGCGACTTAAACCTTATTTTGCTGGTACGGTGAACCGTGAGAAGGTTACGCCATTTTATCTCCTTCGTGATTTTTCGGAAGAATGTCAAGCTAGTGACATAAAACGAGCGCTTCTTGGGAGGCAACCCAAGCTATGTTGTATACTCTAATATTATTACTTTTTCATTCAAAAAAAAAAATTTCAACAGGAGGTTTCACGCGCCGCAGCGCCCAACGCACGCCACAGCGTGGAAAAGTTTCTGCCCAGCAGAACATATACCCGAATTGTTATATTTTAACACAAATTAAACATAAATTTCAAATTCCTTTTCTCATATTCTCTCCACCTTAATTCCTAATTCTAATCCTACATCAATTCTATACCCTCCCAATCTCATCTCATATCTTCACCCAAAAATCTTTATATACCTGTTAGGAATAATTCATGAGTTGTGATGTTAAGAATAGAATTTCACTTATATTTCTTGTATATCCTGATTTATAAAGGATTTAGCACTTTGTATAGGATATATGTATTAGACAGTGATCTGTAGAATTTAAGTTAGGAACAGTGCATCGAGGACTACATGTCAGGAACTGAGATCGAATCCTGATAGAGCAAGTCAAGTACTGATGGGATGGTCAGATCCTGATGCAAGATGAAATCCTGATATCAGTCGTGTTACTGATGATGCTATCAGTCGTGTTACTTGCAAGATGTCATTCTTGTTCACTTGGTACTTTTGTTAATTTAATTTTATTTTTTAACGGTGATGACAGTGTTTGAATGCTTGTCTGGTATACTGTAAGGTGTTGTTTCACTTCACATAATAAGTTTCTAGCATATTGTGTTGGAGTGATATCTGATCTCATTTGGAGTGTTTGAAGTTTGAACGGTTAGTCAAGACATTTTAGAATTTTGTAGCTTAATTATGTTTGAACAAAATTCAGCCTGGGTCAAAATCTTGTTTTCTATGGATACAGAGATGCATGAACTTTGATTTGATTTTACTGCAGTTGCAAAGACGGCTAGCACAAAATCGTGAAGCTGCTCGTAAAAGTCGTCTACGCAAAAAGGTACTCAGGAGTGACACTACTTGTAATAAGGAAAGGTATGTTGAGGTGTACTAAAAAACCACTTACTTAGTTGCCTTCTATTTTGTTTCCCTCTAGGCATATGTTCAACAACTCGAAATAAGCCGTTTAAAGTTGGCACAACTGGAGCTGGAAATTGATAGAACTAAACAGGTAAGATTATTTTGGTTGTCACAGGAGTGTTTTTATTCAAATTTAAATGTATGTCTCTTATTTTATTATTGAATGATTAATCAACAAGTAACAGGGTTTGTACACTGGGCGTCCACTGAGTGCATGCAATTCTGGATCTATCAATTCAGGTCTGCGCTTTCAAGTTTGAAATTAACTTGCTTTTTATCAAGTCGTATGCTATCTTTTGTTGTTGAGTAGTTTATTGCGTCTATAATATGAATCTTTAATGAAATTGCAGGAATTATCTCATTTGAAATTAAATATGGGCTCTGGGTTGAACTCCAGGAAAAAGAATAATTTGTAAGACGATGAAGAAGATGAAGACATGGAGAAGAAGGAAGGTGATGTGGAGAACAGGGAGAATAGAAATTTGTAAGATGATATACCTTGATATAGGATTGTAGAATGGTTTAAACTTTTATGTTGTTGAATATGGATCTATGACAATATTTATGTGAACAATGTTATTTTTATATTTAGATCCATTTAATTGCGTGTATGATTGTTGTAAAATTTCATATTTAATTTTGGTGTTCGATTGCCAAATGATTGTATGTAGATTGGAATGTGTGATAGGATTTAATTTGGAAGCCTAAAATGGTTGGAAATCTAAAAAAGTAGCTGAATATTGCTGCTTCTGGGCATTTCAAACGTATGACGGAATTGCTGCTTCTGGGCATTTCAACTTATGACAGAAAAAATCGTCATAAATTATTTACATACGACGGATAGTGCGGGCGAAAGTATTGTTATTATTATATTCTAGGTGGGTCCCATTTTTTAATTTTCGACGATATTTCCGTCATAAGTTTATAATTTACGACGGTTATTTCCGTCGGAAGTTCATATATTATTTTATTGTAAAAAACTAGGCCCCGCGTCGGAACTTATGACGAAAATTTGAACTTGTGACGAAATTTTTACTTGTGACGAAAATCCAAACTTAAGACTCGAGCAAAAACGACGATTTTTTTCCGTCGTAATTAGTATCAATTGTGACAATTTCAGTGTTAAATTTCCGTCATAAATGGTCATTTTTCTTGTAGTGATGGAGATCCCATAACATTTTTAAATGCCATCGGGCACATTACTGATCAATTGTATGTATACGGTCACATTACTGGGTCACGATTTGTTCTGGATGAAGCATTAACAATGAACTATAATTATATATCGTACATCTAGACTTGATTTAAAAAACACTAATCACTAGCATTATTGTTTTTAGCTCTACTTGGACCCAACCGAAAGAAATTCTATTCCCACTTCAACACAATCAACATGGCTTTTTTGAAAGTTTTAGTATTCCTACTTCTGATAATCAATCACTCTAGAAGCTTGCAAAGAAAAGAAATTCGTCATTAATAAAAATTTACTTTAAACCCTAACTATCACATATAAATAGCAGCAAGTAACTTCAATACGCACACCATTTGTGTTTAATATTGTGATGATCAATAGCATAATCTAATGTGAGATACAGTATGTTGATTGATTCAATATGTATATACAATTTGCACTAGAATTTAGTGCTCTCTCAATTTGCGATTATATACCAGTAATTGAACTACATGCATATGTACATTTATTTATCTACACAATATTTAGGCATGCAGAGGAAAAATAATCAGAATCTTGACTCTTGAGGAATCTTGAACACTCTGGTATCAATTCGGTGGACGAAAATAGTCGAGCTCTAGATGACGATAATTATAGAATCAAGGGAAAATTAATTCTAAAGTGTCTAAACTATTAGCGTTTTGTCAGTACTGTCCCTACTCAGGTCGTAATCGTGCTGATCAGATTTAAAAGTTTAGATAATTTGTTGAAACTTGTTAATTACTTCATATATCCTTAATTCCTTATTTTTTTTGTTCAACTATCCACTTTTTAGTGAATTTGATTAATTATATGTTATTTATTTATTTATGAGGATTATTGTTATTCTTTTACCCCTTTTTTTAAAGATCTGGAAGAAATTTGGATACTTCATTAAACAACTAATGAGAACAAATGAATCACATCTGATTACAGGAATGCTGAGGAATTTCAGCCTGAGGAAGGAAGCAAAATGGTCTGCCTCTATGGTACTGGGCCTACCTGGCTTGATTCTCCACTAGTTGTTCGTCCTATCTCCGATCCCCAACTGACTTTTGTGGCAAAGGTTGTTGTTTCGATTGACAGGACAACCGAGACAACAGACGTGAAGTGGGTAAATCAATGTCGCTGCAAGTCGCCTCCCATGGAAACTTTCATTCCAATTGTATTGAATTAAATAACTGGAGCAACGTCGCTAGTTTCTCTGGGCACTGGTGTATACTGTATCAGGGGGGGGGAAGGGGATCGAATTTACCTTCCAAGGAGGTCACAAAGTTTAATACAAGCAATCCTACCCGCAGACTGGAACGGTGCCCCACAATGATAAAGGATAGAGCATATCCAGCTGTTGTATCTGTTGGTATGAAATTGTACGTGTTTGGAGGGTTGTCACCTTTTGAAGAACAGACCAGACCATGGGCTGAGTTCTTAGACATATCTAAGCCCATAGAAGATCAAAAGTGGGAGCCATTGCACGAACCAATCATCCGTCCATGCGGTCTTTTTGGATGTACCTAACTTTTTGTCTTTCCTTATGACCGTCAGCATATAGTAATTGGTTGCAGCCTTCACAGCGAACAACATGCTGTCTTCTATGATGTCACTAATGGGTCTTCGTCTTATTACAAATACCTCCCCGAAATCCACCCATGGGGCAATGCATGACCTGTTACTGTTTTCGATGAGAAAACTATCTATTGGATTCAGAATTCAGAGTTGATGACTTTTGAATTAGACAAACAGGTTTCCTATCGTGCGAACTTGATAATTTCAGTGTTTCCTGAAGGCCTCTTTTTGGATATGGAGACTGTACCTCTTTTGGTGCATTTGAAAGACAACCTGTTCGGTTTCTTTACTATGCATGTTTCTAAAATAACTAATATAAATATAATAGAGAGTGCCATAAAGTCCAAGTTAGCAAGGGTCATCCAGGGGTTCTACGTCTCAGTATCGTGGGCTACCAGTGCTACCGGTGTGATCCTATGCACCACTTGTTTGGAGTGGTGTCCATGTAAGAAACACTGTCCCTCTGTTGACTATATAACTTTCCTTGATCCTGCTTCTACTAATTTAGCACTTTATTTTCTTCACAACCGTGTCCCCGTAGATTTAATTTCCTTCCCCTCATTGCATTACTTTAACATTGCTAGTGTTAATTCTATTTGCTTTGGCGTATAAGCTGATATGACCCAAATGTTAGCTGCAGGTTCTACCTGTTTCTTTACATTTTTGTTTACACATGCAAGTACTATGTCTTAAAGCATGTAACTCTAAAAAAAGAAGAAGATAACAGATGTGGAATATTATTTGGGGGAGAATTTTTTTGAGACTCATAAGTGAAAAGTCGAGCTTTATGGGACGATCAAATGTTGTTTCTCACGTGTATTTGTATAAATGTAACAGTTGACCCACACTGTGAGGTCCCTTTCACCCCCTATGCCCCCATGGAGCCCCCTTCCCTCTGACATTGATGACTTTGAGGAGCTTACCCCTAAGCCCGTGGAGGCTGGTGATGCTCCAGCTGATGATCCAAACACACCACCACTACCCCCACAGTTAGTGGTGCCAGCTATCATCCACAACTGGATTGTGGAGCATTTGACTGCTGATCTTTGAATGGCTAGAGATCTCTGAGTTTTGGATCAAGTATTTTGAGATATCGAATGTATTTCTCGAATGACTCTTTTTACTTCTGAAATGTCGAATGAGTCTTCTGACTTGTGCAATCCTTGAGATATATATCAAATAGAACAATTTAGTTCTGGAATCCTTGAGATGTCGAATAGGGCATTTTACTTGTGGAACCCTCGACATATCGAATAGAGCACTTTACTTCTGGAATCCTTGAGATGTCGAATCCTTAACTTCTTTAATAGACTAATTTCACTTATAGAATTTATACCTAGGCAAATTTCCCTTATCCTTCAAACTTCAAACGTGATTATTGTGCAGCCTTCTTCTTCAACCTTGAGCCATAATTCAAGGATCTTTTTTCAAGTACTATTACAGAGTTGATCTATACATTTCAGAGATGAATTTGGATTCCTAATGCTAAATACAATTACATGACAGAAAACTAATAAAAGGGTTTCCCAGTTAAGCGGTCATGTAAGTAATGCACAACATTATTATGAGAGTAGGCTTGTTGTACAGATGAGTTCACACATGCTTTTGTGACTAACATACACCTAAAAACTTAAGTTTTTTTTTTATTATTGTTACTGTGCTAATTTTCATTTTTATTTGAGCTACTCTTCTCTCATAATTTTAGAGCATCTCCAATCATCACAAATCCTTAGTTAAAAATCTATGTGGCATGTCTTAAATAAAAATTATAGTGAATATCCAAAAAATTTGTCATTCTTATGGGACGTTATCCTTAACTAAAAATATAGCCAACTTTCTCATATTCCTCTAGAGACTGATAGTAAAATCACACGTCATCTATTATCATACTAAAATAATATATTATACTTATAATAATTTAAATAATAATAACGTGCTATAACTAGAGAAAATGACCAGAATACCTGTTTTTGAGGGTCAATGGCTCGAAATACCCATTTCCATACGTCGTTGCCAGTGGCGTATCCTAAGCCCATTTTTTTCAGAATTTTCGCCAAGTGCAAGTGTGAGTTCCCGATCGGAAAATTACCATGCCCGTCGCCATGGCCTCTCCTCTCGTTTCCGGCTTCGTCCACCCCTTCTGTGCACATAAAAACTATCACTGGACCTTTCTCTTCATCTCTCCCTATAGCGTTATCAATATCTGCCCCCATAGGGGTGTGTAAACGGAGATCGAAAAATGAATCAGAAAAAATGGTTGGATTTGGGGGTTTAAAATCCGGCAATATAATTGAACAATCAAGAACATAGGTTTGTAGAGGTTGTTGTGGCAATTCTATTGACATATAAAACGTAATGGGAAAGTGTCTGGAAGGGGGTGAACGAGTAATCACCAGAAAAAGCTCGAAATTCGCCCGATAAGTCGCCTCTGCCGTGTTTCAGGACAAGACGATGCTGACGTCATCACGCATCTGCGTGATGCATATCCGGTGTTGCGCCCCTTACAGTGGCTTATCCCCTACTGGATACTACTCTCCCAGTGGCGTATCTGTGTGTCATTCAGTTACTATTAGCGTGTCTGCAAGACACTCCTTCACCAGCGACGTGTCTCCATGTCACTCCACCATCAATAGCATGTCCCGTGGATATTTAGGGCCCCCCAAAATGGCAGTAGGTATTTTGGTCATGGGTGTTTAATTTGTGGGTATTCTGGGCCTTCACCCCTATAACTAACCAATATAGCCAACTCCATTGTAGTATAATTCCTTACATATTCAGCAAATTTTACATAATCAATATTTAGCCAACAATTTTACAAAATACAAAAACTAGGTTATCGAATTGCAGTTAGGGTTTGTATGTATTTAATGCTAAGGGAGGTTGAGCTTCGAGCTTTAATGGCTGTTTCTGTGTATCGAGACTAATCGGTCCTCACAGAGTGCCTACGTATCTCGTATCGAGAATCAAGCCTAAACGTAGTTCTGAGAATGAGGGGTCAGGCCCTTATATAGGCTGAGAAGCCCTAGAATTGTAGTAGAATTAGGTGACTTGGTGGGCAAGTCACCGCCTTGAGGAAGGTTCTAGACTTCTTCCTTGTAGGAGTCAGTTCCCATATCGAATTCTGTACCTTGGAGGCTAAGATTGGTAGGAGTAATATCCTTATCTGACTCTTATTGCTGAGTTGGTTATTACCCTTAATATTAATTACGAAATTAATATCATAAATAGGGTTTGGGCCCATCTGGTGGGCCCCACGTTTGGACCATATTAGGTCTAATTATTGCTACATTAAATGTGTCTTTAGGACTTATTTTCAGCCCATATCATTTGCCCCCCAACTTCTAGGAAAACTGATCAGGTTTTCCTTGAAGTTTTAACAGTCCTTTCCAAGACTCGGGTCAGGGTTCATCTTCATACACTAGTGTTTCACGAGTATAGTCTTGATGTAAAGCGTGCAGCGACCAATGCATTTACGACAATTTTAATTCAATGCTAATCGGCACTAATCAACCTTAAACGACATTTAAACATTGTTAAACGATGCTAAACGGCGTTAAACGGTGTTAAATGGCACTAAACGACACTAAACGGTGCTAAATAGCCTTAAACGACACTAAACGACGCTAAACGGCGCAAAATAGCCTTAAACGATGTTTAAACGATGTAAAACGATGCTAAACGGTGCTAAACGATGCTAAACGGCGCTAAATAGCCTTAAATGATGTTTAAACGATGTTAAGCGATGCTAAACGGCGCTAATCGGCACTAAACGACACTAAACGATGCTAAACGGCGCTAAATAGCTTTAAACAACGTTTAATCGATGTTAAATGATGCTAAACGGCACTAATCGGTGATATTCTCAATTTCAACTTCCACTTGATTATTTTGTTCAAAAACAATCTAAATAGTGAACTTGATCATCGAGGTGGAGAAACTAAAACAAAAATGTGAAAACCCGACTCGACCACCACTGTCAGTCGGCCAAACCAAATCTGCATGCTGACCATCGATGTCGGTCGGCCTGAGTTTCTCCGATGAGCCGGTCGGCCGGGACCTCGGTCGGCCAAAAAATTTCTTCATACCGACAACCGATGTCGGTCGGCCAAAACGCCCCCGGTGAGCCGGTCGGCCAAAATTTTTCTCATACCGACAACCAACATTGGTCGGCCAATCCAAAATCTCGCACCGACAGTCGACGTCGGTCGGCCAAAGCTTGCTCGGAGAGCCGGTCGGCCAGGGACCCGGTCGGCCGAAATTTTTTTTTTTTTTGAACGGAGCAAAAAACCCATACTGACGATCGACGTCGGTCGGCCAAGGCATGCACGGAGAGCCGATCGGCCGGGAAGTCAGTCGGCTGGGATTTTTTTTTTTGAACTGAGCAAAAAACCCATACCAACGATCAACGTCGGTCGGCCAAGGCATGCACGGAGAGCCGGTCGGCCGGGACCTCGATCGACCAATTTTTTTAGTCGATCGAAGCAAAATCTCAACGCGATGACCGATGTCGGTCGGCCGGAGCCTTCCATTGGAGCCCGGTCGACCGGTTCTCGGTCGGTTGGGCGAAACCTCGTGCTGACTATCAATGTCAGTCGGCCGGAGCCTTCCGTTGGAGCCCGGTCGGCAGGTTCTCGGTCGGCTGGGCGAAACCTCCTGCTGACTATCAATGTCAGTCGGCCGGAGTGCCCCGGTGCCTCAATCGGCCGTGTTTCGGTCGGCCGTCTTCGACATCAAATCTTGAAATCTCGTACCGATGATCGCCATCAGTCGGCCGAAGCTCCCCCGGGAGGTCAGTCGGCCAGTGGTCGGTCGGCCGGAGGCCTCCTCGGGAGCTCGATCGGCCGGCCCTCGGAGCTTGGTCGGCCTTTTTTCAGTCCTTGAACTTCAACGTCAATATTCGAACGTCGATATTTGGACCTCAATGTCAGTATTCGAACATCGATATTTGGACCTCAACGTCAGTATTCGATCGTCGAATGTCATTATTTAAAGACGATGACCAAACAGACATCCTTGACTTCAAATTGGCTTTCATAACTTTCGTGACCTTCTGGGCCTTAACTCGCTTGTTGAATTCTTGGTTTTAAACCTTGAATCCATTTATGGTTATCGGTTATAACCAACCCTTCATTCTCATTCTAAGATGTGGATCTTGTGGTGAAGCTTTTTAGTTCTTGCCCCCTTACTTCGTGTGGTGGAGGTCTTGCTTCTCGGTTGATAGTTCAAGAAGTTCATTTGCCAGTCAGTACTTGACTTCAAGTCTGGTGTGCCTTGGCTAGTTGTCACTCCTCTATCTTGACTCTAGGATTCCAACCTTATTCTTATACTCATATAACCTTGTTTAGGTTTCAACTTGACTAATGACTCTTGATTCGAGCCCTTAAACTTAAACGACAAACTCGATTGGAGGCAGACAGCCTTGTTGGCCATCAAGGCTTAATTTTTGTGTCGGGATTTGAGATTCAAGAATTTAAGTATGGAATGACAAAGGACCTCTTATCTCAACACTTTCTCACTAAAAGTTTCTGTGCCTTCAAGGCATTATCATGGAGCCAACCAGTCTCAAGATGAGGTTTGATAGGGTCTATCCTTCAACTTCCTTCATCAATCGGTGCTACAAACTTAGAGTTGATGGTCGGGGCCTTCAAGACCTAGAAGTAACCACTCCCTGCATAATTCTCTATCTCAGAAGAAGCGAATTTAGACAGGGCATCGGCCATAACGTTCTCATTTCTTGGAATATGCTCCACATAACACTCATCAAACTAAGTCGTAACAACTTTCATAACTCGCAAATACTGCTTCCTCGAGGTTGTTATCAATGCCAAAGCAAACTTCTCGATGGTTGAGTAATTTAACTCAGCTCCATGCAACACCTTGCTAATATAGTAAATGGGTTTCTGAACCTTTTTCTCTTCTCGAATGAGGACGGTGCTCAGCGCTTGTTCGGATACCACCAGGTATAGATAAAGAGTCTCCCCGGGACTAGGTTTGGCCAACAATGGGGCTTCTGCCATGTACCTCCTCAATTGCTCAAAGGCCTCTTAGCTCTCAGTAGTCCACTCACAATTTTTCACTTTTTTCAATGCTTGAAAGAATGGCAAGCATTTGTCACCAGACTTGGAGATAAATCTCCCCAAGGCTGCAACTCGGTCGGTTAACTTCTGTACATCTCGTATAGAACGGGGTGGTTCCATGTCCATGATCGCTTTGATCTTATCAGGGTTGGCCTCTATGCCTCTCTCAAAGATTTTCCTGATCCAACGCCAAAAGCACACTTGGCTGGATTCAACATCATCTTGTGGTGCCTCAGCACTTCGAATGCCTCTCTGAGGTGCTTGATATGGTCTGCCTTGAATAGGCTCTTGACTAACATGTCATCAACATAGACCTCCATGGTTTTCCTAATTAGAAGGGCGAATATCTTATTCACCAGTCATTGATAAGTAGCGCCTGCATTCTTTGGGATGTCATTCTTGTGCATCTTAATCTGATTGTAGCTGCTGAACCCATCCATGAAGCTCAACATCTCATGTCCAGTTGTGGTAACTATCAACATGTCTATCCTTGGCGGGGGAAATAGTCCTTCGGGTATGCATCATTCAAATCAGTGAAGTCTATGCACATCCTTCACTTCCCATTTGCCTTCTTGACCATCACAGGCTCAGCCAACCATTCGGGGAACTGAATCTCTTCAATAAACCCAGCCTCTAAGAGCTTGTCAACTTCTTGCTTAATGACATCTGGCCTTTGAGGAGCAAAATTCCTCTTCTTATATTTTATTTTCTTCCGTTCAGGATCGACATTCAATCGAAGGGTTATAAATTGGGGATCAATCTCTGGCATATCAGCCATTGTCCAAGCAAATACATCATTGTTCTCTATTGGTCTTCATCCTTGGATCCTCAATCCAGGTACTTAAAACATATTGAAGAGTAGTTAGTCCTTAACATCCTCGGCCTTGCATGGCTTTGATTGTTGCGTGTGGCTTTTATCTGCTCATCTTTTAACCTAGGTCCTTCACGGACTTAAACTCTTATTTGGTCGTGCTGTAACCTAACTCTTGACCCTTCGGGGTCTTTATTTATGCATTTGCTTGTTCTCCATTCGTGTATTCTTTTATTTTCGATACTTGGTCATCCTTAACTTGCACTTATTAGGTGCTTGGCACATAAATAAAATCACACAATAAATGAATTGAAAACAAACTTGCATTAATAACTTGAAATGGGTTCAACCCTTACATAAAGTACTACTGTTAGGTCGAATACACAATATATAATCAAGTATTGTATGAGAGAATAACAAGAACACACGTTTTAATACTTAAAAACTGTTTGGAATTAATAATTCCTCTCTCAGTGATGTAAAATATCACAGAGAGCTGCTTAGGTTACAATGAATGATATTCGTTCACGATGGATACCCTTCTAGGGTTAACCTAACTGTATTTATAAGATATACAGCTACGTACAATCGTTAATCGAGCCAGCAGTGTTTGCGCTTCCTTCTGTCAGCGTTTGCGCTTCCAGCTGTCAGCGTATACTCAAACTCTGCTACGACTGCTTTCACTAACAAGTTAAACTCTTTTTCCCTGTAACACTTAAACACTGACATTAAATCATATCAATTATATCTAACAATCTCCCCCAACTTGTTCATTAGAAAAATGTACAAGTTCACAGTAATTGATGATGTCAAAACAATCTAATAGAAACACAGTGTTTAACATTTAATCAGAGTTTAATCTTGACTTAACAAAATCTACAGAAAATTCGAATTACTTACAAATTCTGTCTACCTAACCTCCTCAAGATCTGGTGTTGTTCTGAGATAATTTATCAACAGTCTTCTCTCAACATTTTCAAGTTCTCTCTGCATGACTTCCTTGATTTCTCTTAAATCAGGATCACTTTCATCAGTCTGATAGATAGCAGCTCTTAGATCGTAGATTTTATTTCTCCTCATCTCATTTCCCAGTCTTATGAATTTTACTTCCTCTGATTGAGAATTAAAATCAAGAACTATAACACCTAGATCAGTCTTTAGCTTTGCAGTTCCCTTCTTCATTTCAACAAGGTTCCCATTCCAATCTCTGTATTTAGGCACATACTCTTCAGTAGTCTTTGACCCAGTAAAGGCTTTGGCTCTCAGCATATATTCTCTTATGGAATTAGCAATGAGTTCTGTTCATCGATTTCTGACCCTGAATATATGCAGAACATACTGAAGTTCTTCAAACAGTTTAAGCTTGATAGCATCTTCATTCACTCTATACACTGTTCCATCTGCCATGAAGTACAACAGGAAGTGAATATCTAAACTCTTCTGGTGAACCAGTTGAACTGACTCCAGTTTATCCAGACTCTCTTGAATCATACCAGAACCAGGAGCAACAAGTGTTGAAGGATCTCTTGGATTATTACTGAATCTTAAATCTCTATTTGAACCCAAACCAGAAGTATTCCTGCCAGGAGGCTTTCCTGAACAAGCAATGCTATGTTGGTAACTACCAATCTCTTCTGTTTGTGCTGAAACTGGAATCTTTGGTCTAGAAAACCCAGGTAAAGGTTTGCTTTGAATCTGTAAAGAATCACTTACAACTTGTGTAGCAACAGAGGTTGTATCTGCCTTTTTACCTTTGCCTTCTTCACCCATCACCCCTTTCAGTTTCAACTTAGCATTAAGAGAAGATTTTCTTATCAGTTTCCCTTCTTCTTCTTCTTCTTCTTCTTCTTGAATACCAGATAAATTTTCTTTAATTTCAATTCCTTTCCTTGCAAACCTTGAAGCTTTAACAATCTTCTTTCCTTTCCTAGACTTCAATGCCTTCAAATGTTCTTCTTGCAACAGCTTTTCTTCAGCATGTATATCTTCAAGTGTAGCCCCCTCAGCATTTTCTTCACGAAAAATCTTAGCAGCTAGCTCTTCATCTGTTTGTGGATTGTTAGTGAATGACAAATCCTTTTGTCTTGAAGTACTCTGAAGATTTGTATTTGCTACTGAACTTGATTTTAATCTTGTAAACCTTGTAGTCCTTCCATGTCCATGACTTGGATTTGCAGTTCTTAACCCCTTATCTGAATTAGCACCTTCTTCATCCAAATGATCCTTCTTTGATAGAGTTTGAGTTTGCTTGCACTTAGTTCTAGCAATTCTCTCCCCCTTTTTGACATCATCACCATCTGGAATCAGAATAGATGTGATTAACTCAAGAGAGTTTGCAATAGAGTCAACCTTTTCAGTCAACAAAAGCTGATTATGTTCAACTTTACTCAATCTGTCAATAAGAGTCTCCTGAGTTTTGGAAAATTGTTGAAACAGCTTAGAATTAGCTCTTTGCGATTTCTCCTAATGAGTAGCAACTTCTGTTCTGAGATCAATAAGTGCTTTTTGATTATCATCAAACCTGTGATTTAAGGCCTTAACCTGAATCACTGTTCCTTGTAGACAGGTAAGAACATCAGGATTTGAAATCTTCTTTGAGTTTTCCTTGAGAAATGTAGCTGCTCGACCAGTAGGAAAGATGCAGTCTTCTTTGTACCAATCTACACTTTGCTTTGCCAGATAATTTTCATCAATTTCTTGTATAGAAGGTCCAGCAAAATCTGGTTTCTCCCCTGTTTTCTGTCCATCAGTTTGGTCATTGACAGGTGCAACACTCACTGATTCAGAAGAATCATTATCAGAATCATCTGCAACTGAGGCAGCTTCTTCATTAAAGTCAGCAACTTGTTCTTGAGCAACTTGTTTTCCTTGATCACCTTGTGCATGCTCTGAAGAAAGAACTTTTGCTGGTTGATCAATTTCCTCACCATGATCAGAAACATGATGTGCATCAGAGCATAACTCTGTGTGAGATGCAACCTCTGTTTCTTCTACCACCACAGTAGGTTGATCGGCAACACCAGTGTCAACAGAGCTTGTAGCAGCCATGGTTACTGGAGTAGATGCTTCAACTTCAAAAGAAAATGGAATGTGAGTTTCATTAAACTCTTCCATTGCAGGTAATGCATCTCTGTCATCTTTATCAGTCTGAACCTCAGCAATTACTGGTTCATCAATTCTGAAATTTGTTTCTTCTACAGTAGGTTCTATGATAACCTCTGTCTCAACAGCAGGAATCTTTTTAGAGATATCCTCTGGAGCTTCAATAACTTGCTCATCATCAGAGTCTGTAAGAATCAACCTCCTCCTTTTTGCTTGAGGCACTTCAATCACCTCTTCTTCTTCACTAGAGTTGTCCTCAACTGATGGTGATGAAGGCCTATTTGCTCTTTGAATAGTCCTTCTGGTATAAACAGCTCCAGCAGATGTCTGTTTAGCCTTTGAATGCCTTGTATTCTGTGCAGTATGTATTTGCCTTTTTGATCTAGATTTTGGTTGAGGTTGAGTAGTAGTGACTGGGTGTATTGGTTCAATGATTGGTTCAGGTTGTGGTTGTTGTGATGTAGTAGGTACAGTGTTTGTGGGTGTTGGCTCAGGTGATGGTATAGGGTGAGAGTGTATGGTTTCAGTATGGTCAGTGGCCAAAGGTTCAGGCATTTGTTGTGGTTCTGGTTGTGTTTGTTGTTGTTCATTGTGTGGTGATTGTGAATCTTGGGTTTGATTGAGAAAGTTTTGCAAAGCAAGTGGCAAAACAAAAGCAGGTAGGTCTTTACCAACATCCTTATTAGTCATATCAGAGAATATCCTCTTATTGACTTTAAAGGGCTGAATCACATCAGCGGCATCAATTTCTAACCCAGATACACAAGCATTGAATAAAAGTTGACAAAATCTAGCAAAGTATACTGTAGTAGACTCTGACAATTTATCACCTAAATTCATTAAAACATATCGACCAAAATCAAAATTACTGCCATAGAGTAGAGAATACCCAATTTGCAGACTATCCATAGGAATAGCATCCCAGTTGGTGACTTTCTTCTGGAATGTTCTGGTGATGCAGTCAAAGAAAAAGTTCCATTCCTTACGAAGATTTGGCCTTCTCACACTGCCTAGCCTTGCAAGAGATTCCATGTACCCAATCTCTGTTAGCATATCTCGCAAATTCTGTTCCGAGACAACAGCATATGAGGTGTGAGCATCGAAATCCATGGTCTCTCTAACGTACAGTTTGTGGAGTAATCACAAACTCTTCTTCATCATAAGTGAAAATTATAGACGGAGTCCCATTCTCTCCTCCAGCCACATACTTCGAGTTCTGCTAGAAAGTGGCAATCTGAGATGCAGATAGAACAGCTAGTTCAATCAATGCTTGCCCAATCTCAGAGTCACGGAGAAAATTCTGTATAAGATGAAACGCTTCGGGAGCACGGTCATTCTCAAGTAGAGCTGCAAAATTGTTAGGAACAAAACGAAGACCAAGAGATGTAAAAGGTTTAGTTGCCATTAGATCAAGAAACGAGCAAGAAATGACAGTGAAATTTATGTGTTTGAAAGGTGTTTGTGAAAATGTCGAAGTGAAAAACACAAAAGAACTATATGGTTGGGTAAAGTAAATATGGGTGGATGTGAAGGTGGGAGTAAGAAAATGAATCGATACACACAAAAATGATTAGAGTTGTAATTAAAAATTAAAACCCAATCGTTTGTGCATTAAAACACTCAACCGTTCCTAGAGTAATGTGTGAGTGGGACACAATAATGGGTGAGTGGGACAAGTGTCAATCATCTAGCGAATCAATTTATCACGCGCAGTAAATTACCAATTATTATCGCTATCTTTCCTATTATCAAGACACTTCATCACATGTACACTCATTAACAGTTGTCAAACACTCTATTGACTCCAAAATTGTCAAATTATCTTAATGAAATTTTACCTTAGAGTACGGAACACAATACAACAGTGTTTGTCAATTTTCCAACTTTATCACTGAAACCCTTTCAAAAATTGCACAGTTGTGAATATATGTGTGTGTGAAGCAGAGGTTACCAAATCAATTTTTAGAGCATCTAATATTTCATAAAATCCATAAAATAAATCAATAAACACCAAATGCACAAACTCTCATATGAAACACTGATTATGTGATGAATGCTAAACTCTGTAGTTACTTAAATACAGAAATCTGAATAACCCTATTCCCATTGATGTCCATGATTATCCAAGTAAGCACACATTCTTTATAGACAAAAAGATCAAGAGATAGTTATCAAAGTATCATTCAGTGAGTAACATGCCAAAGATTTGATAAACTCACAAACTCTCAAAGCACACAAGTGTTTGGGTGAAGTGTTTACACTCAAGTTCGATCAGTAAAAGCAGATACTACCATATGCTTGAATGTCCACCAAATCTACACTACTTTGAGTACACGTATGCACAAATCAAAAGGACTTTATTCAGGGTTGTAATTTCGTAAGATCAAACAGGTGAAAAGTGATGGTTGTTATTTAATAGAGCAAACTGTTCAGTTGCACTGTTAGTACATATTTGTACAAGAAGATCAGTATATATACATTTTTTTTAATATATATATACTGAATAAACTTTTCTTTGTAGAAAAACTCTCACCTGTTTGTTCTTCAATAGACAAATGAATATAACTGCTCTTGCTATTTCAGAGTTTAAACGAAGCAGTTATTAAGGCTCAAAGGGGTTTTCTAAGGGTGGAATTTATGAACAGTGTTTAGAGAAAGATGGTAAATCCTAGTGCCTTTATCATTTTCATGCACACACATATCATGTAGTCTCAAAATGGTTTAATACAAGTTCTAGAGCAACATACTCACTGATGAACATCACACATCAATAAAATCTGATTGATATAAAATGCATCAATCACTTACTTGGCTCAAAGTCTCACAGGGTGCAGACATGAATTTGTACTCACCAAACTAAACAATGACACATCTCAAGTTTTATAATTTTCACAAGTACTAGCAAGGAATCATCAAGAACCATGTATATGTTTTGGGAACAGAGTGTCACTATCAGAGTTTAGATTTCATCAATATCAGAAGTTATTTATGAGAGGCAATGCACACAGTATTCATAGACTCAGAGTTTAGGATCAAATAAACTAAGAGATGCTATAAATATGAAATAGTATCATGCTGTGTTAATTTACTGCACAATTTCTGATTAGATCACCGTGACTCAGAAAGAGTCTTGATTTAATCACTGAGAATCATGCTTCATACATACTTCTTCATTGGTGTTTTCATCTAGACAATAGTCAATCCAGAATACACAGAGTTTATCAAACATATTAACAGTGTATGACAGACAGACATGCTGTCAGAGTTTAACAGTGTTTAAACAAAAACATGTTAACAGAGTATGCATAACAGAGTTTAAGCAAAAACGTTCACAGAGCACTTAGCAATTCACAAAAATATCACCAATACATTGCATAAGTAAAATTTTGAGTCTAACCAACATTTCTAGTCAAAACCAGAGACCATTCCTAGTTCATTGACCAGTCTTGTAAATGTAGCTTCACTCAAAGGCTTGGTGAAGACATCTGCAAGTTGTTGTTCTGTAGACACAAAGTGGAGCTCAATGTTGCCTTCCTCTACATGCTCTCTGATAAAGTGATACCTTATGATGATGTGCTTGGTCATTGAGTGTTGTACTTGATTACCTGTCATTGCAATAGCACTTTGATTATCACAGAAAATAGGTACCTTGCTATACCTCAATCCATAATCCAGCAATTGATTCTTCATCCATAGAATCTGTGCACAACAGCTACCAGCAGCTATATACTCTGCTTCAGCTGTAGATGTGGATATTGATTTCTGTTTCTTGCTGACACTAGTACAAACTGGACCTATTGCGTCGCCACCTATAGCGTCGGTTATTGACCTATTGCGTCGCACTTTTACCTATTGCGTCGGTTGTTTGCATTAACCGACGCTATAGGCCTATTGCCAGAAGCTTTAGCGTCGGTTGTTTGCATCAACCGACGCTATAGGTAGAGCCTATAGCGTCGCCCTTTTGAGGGGCGACGCTATAAGTATACCTATAGCGTCGCCCTTAAAATGCCGACGCTATAGGATACACTTATAGCGTCGCCCCCTAAAATGCCGACGCTATAGGTATAGCCTATAGCGTCGCCCCTCAAAAGGGCGACGCTATAGGTATAGCTTATAGCGTCGCCCTTTCAAATGCCGACGCTATAGGTATTTTCCATTTTTTTTTATTTTTTACCCATTTTTAACTAGTTTGTAAAATAAATCAAAAAAATAAATAAAAATAGGAAAAATGACAATTTTTGAAAATAAATTCATACACACCAAAGTAGTCATACTCTTGTGTTGAATTTTAACATAATTTCACTAATTTTTCATTTTTTTTTATTTTTCAACATTTTTAATTAACTAGTTTGTCAAATAAATCAAAAAATTAAATAAATATAGGAAAAATGACAATTTTTGAAAATAAATTCATACACACCAAAGTAGTCCTACTCACTATTTGTGTGATGAATGTTACCTTATTTTCACTAATTTTCCTTTTTTTTTTCCCCATTTTAACTAGTTTGTAAAAGAAATCAGAAAATTAAATAAAAATAGGAAAAATGACAATTTTTGAAAATAAATTCATACACACCAAAGTAGTCATACTCACTATTTGTGTGATGAATGTTACCTTATTTTCACTAATTTTCCATTTTTTTATTTTTCCCATTTTTAACTAGTTTGTAAAAGAAATCAAAAAATTAAATAAAAATAGGGAAAATGACATTTTTTGAAAATAAATTCATACACATCAAAGTAGTCATACTCACTATTTGTGTGATGAATGTTACCTTATTTTCACTAATTTTCACTAATTTGTGTGATGGATGTCAAGATATAACGATTTTAGTGATGTGATAATTTTTTAAAAAAATTCCTAGATGTATTTGGTTTGCTTTTGTAATGGTTAAACCGGTCAAAGTACACATTACTTTTAACTAGTATTTTCCCCTATGATGAATCTATTTTTTTAAATTATTTTTTCGACGTTCCAAACGTATGGATGTCAAGATATAATGATTTTCTGTATTTAACAATTTTAAAATGATTTTCTGTATCTTTAAAATATTTCATTTTTGTTTTCCATATATATATGAGTTATTATTTTTAAATATTAAGAGTGTTTATTTATTAATTTTTTCAATTTCTATTTATTATTAAATTTTAAATGTACATTTTTTTTTAAAATAAAAATTCATAAATATTTTGGAATAATCTATATAATACTATTATATGCAAGACAAGGTATATTTGGTTAGTAGGTTGGTTGGTTAACGCTTATCAAAAAAATTGTTAACACCTTTCTAGAATAACAAGTTAAACAAATTATATAAAAATAATAATTTTTCTTTTGTAAACAACTAAATTTACCAATAAGATACAAAAATATATTTTACAAAATTAAAATATATTAATATTTCAGATTCTCTTTATTTTATTAAATTTAAAATGTAATTTTGAAAAAAAAATTATATAAATTCTTTCAAAAAAAAATACAGAAACATGACATATGCACGATTACCGGTGAAAATTTAGAAAAAATTTAGAGCGGCCAAAATTGCGCGCTCTCTGAAAACTCAATGCCTTAAAACAAAAAAGTGAAATTTCATTCTCTCGTTCTCCTCTCTCGCTGCTTTCTCTTTCTCGCTGCTTCTCTCTCTCATTTTCAACTCTGTCGGTAAAACTCTATCTCACACTCATTCTTCTTTACTTTTCTTTAGTTAGTACATATTTGGTTCAAATTAGGCCTTCTCAATTGAATATGGCTTCGGTTTGAGGGATTCGCTGCTTGGGATTCGGTTTGAGGGATTACAGGTATGTACAAGTTGTTAGAACAACTACTTGAATCGATTACAGTTTACTGGAGCTTAATTTAGGAATCGAACATCTCTGCAGTTTAATTTAGGATTAGATTTGTTCGATTTGATACAATTTAAAAGTGTTTCAAATAATTTTACATCTCTGGGTATTTGTGTTGATTTGTTTTTAATTTGTTGATGTGTTGATTTAT
Source organism: Kitagawia praeruptora (assembly GCA_037693485.1). Taxonomy (NCBI): domain Eukaryota; kingdom Viridiplantae; phylum Streptophyta; class Magnoliopsida; order Apiales; family Apiaceae; genus Kitagawia; species Kitagawia praeruptora. The sequence continues at coordinate 133,473,894 of CM075351.1, read as the reverse complement.
TTGTGTTGATAGATGAAAGTAATTTTTGAATTATATGTCTGTCAAGTGTTTGATAAAAGTCCCCTGAGAATGCATTCCGAAGAATTATTTCTGAAAAGTTCACTTGTTGATATCCTTCATACTTATCAACGTGGATATTATGGATATTATGAGCCTGGGTATCCTTATTCATTACTGTATTTATTATCTCAACTAGGTTTTTTACTAAGCATCCATCTTTTGTATAGGTGCGACGAGCGAATTGAAGAACTTTTAATTTGTACCTTTTATGTAATCAATAGTCAAAAGCCGATTCTAATTTAGCAAAAAAAAAAATTATTTAGCAAAAAAAAAGCCGATTCTAATTGTGTTAGTTATATCTACTAAAATATATTGGTGACCTCTCAGTTTGACCATGGTATATAATTTTGTGCTATATCATTTTTCCAGGTACGTATATTCTTGGTTGCTCCTTGGACCTTGTTTGCCAGAGAAATTTTACTAAGATATGTTTTCGTGAATGGTCAACCATCAGGTAAAAAAAATTATGTTTTCTTTGTTACGTTTTCAGAAATTAAGTAGTCCAACATATGTCACTACTTCCAATTTACTGGTCGACCTCAAAACGTGACGTCTTTTATATCTTGTGAAATGTTCTTTTTGCAGTTGACAAGATTGATAGTTTTTTAAAGAAATTTCCAGAATTCCCAAATGCGTTCTTGATCGGTGGTCCTGCAGATATTTTTGTGATTGAGCTAACTGATCAAGTAAGTTAAGAATGAATTACATCTCTAGTAGTGAACATATTAAAACTAGCTGGAAGGGCTACTCTTATTATTAAACTTCTGACCCTTTTTACAGCTTTTAAAATTAAAGGTGGAACCGGTCCTGCTACACTACCTGTCCCAGATCAAAGCTCTCCAGGGTATAAAGTGAACCTTCTTTGGGAGTTGATTATAATTTGCAGGTCACGTGGGAAAAATCAAAGTTTTTTTTGTCTTTTGTTTTTTTCTACAGGAATGGAATTGCGAATGGCTACTAGTACTCGACTGAAGACTTGCTTGTATAGCATCACTTCTCCAGGTGGTCCAATGTATCCAACAAGAGCTGTTCGTCATGCAGCATGGATTGCATTAGACTTGTTATTCCCTGTAAGTACTATCCCTCTGACCCTTGCTTAATAGACAAAAGAAGTCTAGTTGTAAGAATTCTTAGTACGTGGAGATTGTGCATCATTGTATTTTTATGGACATTGTCAAGTAACAGTTGATGGTGTTGGTTCAGGTTGGGCAAAATCCAAAAGCATTTTCAGGAAATGTAAAGTTGAAAGTCGGTGTTAATATAATTTCTTTGCTGAGTGTTGATGTAGGTCTTCTAGTTAGATAACAAACTTTCCACTAGTCTGCTTATTATTTAAAATGATTATAAGGCGAAATAAATTTCATCTCATACTTCCCTAAACTATCTAATATATTTCAGAATGGTGGTGTACATTAGGAGATAAAAGAAACTGGAATTCTTGGCCCAATCACCTTGAAGGATCTCAATGAAGGAACGCGAGACTTAACAAAGCAGAAATGGTCCAATAAGGTTAGCTTGTGTGGTCTTTTTATTGTTTTTTCTTACTTATTCGTGGAAAGCTGAAGATACAAGAATTCCTGTTTCTTATAATAATGTAGAGCATACTGGGGTCATATAACAAAAATGCAGCAGGAGCAAAACATGTCGGGTCAGTGTTTTTTTCCTTTAAACGTGTTTCAGATCATCATAGTCTCTAAGTTGGCTAAATATGTAGCAGATTTTAAGATTATGTTCATTGAAAATTCTGTTAAGTTGCTCTGTCCCTGGTGTTAATTGTCATTTTTACAATTGCTAGAGGTGAACTGAAGTGATGAGCTCAACATGCGCAACATATTTGAAGAGAATGATGTAGTCTGTGTATGCCATTAATTCTATATTATGTGTTACATTTTCATATAGAATATTTTATTGAAAAACTGATTGTTCTAATTAAAATATTTATACAGTTTATTGAAATGTGTACACTTTTTGTTCATATAGTAACTTGGCCTGAATAAAATTGATGGAGAGTTCATGCATGTAAAGAAAACGTTTTAAAGCTTATGTAATATATGAATGGCTCATGAACCTGACAAAGTCAAGCCAATATAAAGTATTGATATAAAAATAATTCTGCACTTAATATTTAAAAATATCCATTTTATGCACAACGTCCACGGGAAGGTGTGCTTTCTTATTTTTTTAGTATGCCGTGTTTATTATTTGGGCATATATTATGAGTTGGAGATAAGATCTTTAAGTTACAAGGCCTGGTTGTCTGAAATTGTAGTAATAACAATAGTCACCCTAGGTAGATCTTTAGTATAGATGCAAAAGATCGATATAGCAAATTTCTATAATTTATAATCACACAAGTCTACATAAATTAACAGTTGATCTGTACTGCCTGGTTGGAATTATATGCAATGGAAATCTGTACTTGGACCTTCCAGATGTACCAACTAAAGCACCAGTTGCATCGGAGATGGTTGAAATGAAAGCTGGGGATCCTTCTTCAGCTGGCATTTCTTTAGCAAGTAAAGGTTATATTGATGGGATGCTGCTTGCTGCATGTAACCAATCATTTTGTGATTTATGAATCATTCACAATTAGCCAAAAAAAATTGAGTATTACTAAGTTTAATTCATTTTGATTGGTTTTTGTAATATTTTGGTTGTATTGAATGATTTTTGTAATATTTTGGTTGTATTGAATGATTTTTGTAATATTTTGGTTGTATTGAATGGTTTGTTTTGTAATGGGATTAAAATTGTGTTTAGACTTGTTTGGTGTTCTTGGATTATATTTTGTAATGGTGAAATTCCAATTTTGAAATTATTTTTTTTTTAAAAAAAATTGACCTATAGCGTCGGTCATTTGAAAGGGCGATGCTATAGGCTTTTTTAAAAAAAATAAAAAATTAACCTATAGCGTCGGTCATTTGAAAGGGCGATGCTATAAGCTATACCTATAGCGTCGGTCATTTTTAAGGGCGACGCTATAAGCTATACCTATAGCGTCGGTCATTTGAAAGGGCGGCGCTATAGGTTTTATTTTTTTAAAAAAAATTAACCTATAGCGTCGGTCATTTGAAATGACCGACGCCTAAAGTAGGATTGAGCGTCGCCATTTTAACCGACGCTATAGGTATAGACCTATTGCGACGCCTACATGTACTACGCCATTTAACCGACGCAATAGGTCAATTTGCCCGTTGCAATAGGTCCAGTTTGTACTAGTGTGAACCAAGAAACAAGTCTGTCACCAAGAAATTGACAACTTCCACTTGTACTTTTTCTGTCAATTTTACAACCTGCAAAGTCTGCATCAGAGTAGCCAAGTAGTTTGAAATCTGATTCTCTTGGATACCACAGCCCTAAAGTTATGGTGCCCTTGAGATACTTAAAAATCCTCTTCACAGCTGTTAGATGTGGTTCTCTTGGATCTGCCTGAAACCTTGCACACAGACATGTTGCATACATGATATCAGGTCTACTTGCTGTTAAATAGAGTAGAGAGCCAATCATTCCTCTGTAGCTTGTCATATCTACTGATGATCCTGTATCTTTGTCCAATTTAGTTGTAGTTGCCATGAGAGTTGTTGCAGATGAACAGTCAAGCATGCCAAATTTCTTGAGAAGATTTCTGGTATATTTTGCTTGATTTATAAAGATACCATCATCTGTTTGCTTCACCTGTAAGCCTAGAAAATAACTAAGCTCTCCCATCATACTCATTTGATACCTGGACTGCATGAGCTTGGCAAACTTCTTATAGATTTTATCATTAGTAGATCCAAAAATAATGTCATCAACATATATCTGAACTAAAAGCAAGTCACTTCCAGATTTGAAATAAAACAGAGTTTTATCAATTGTACCTCTGTTGAACCCACTTTCTAGGAGAAATTTAGCCAGAGTTTCATACCATGTCTTGGTGCCTGCTTAAGTCCATAGAGTGCCTTGTCTAGCCTGTAGACATGGTCTGGATATTTTGGATCTACAAAGCCAGGTGGTTGTCCAACAAACACTTCTTCTTCAAGTTTTCCATTCAGAAAAGCACTTTTCACATCCATTTGAAAAACTTTGAATTTCTTGTGAGAAGCATAAGCAAGAAACATCCTTATTGCCTCCAACCTTGCAACTGGAGCAAAAGTCTCATCATAATCTATTCCCTCTTGCTGTGAATAGCCTTTTGCCACAAGTCTGGCTTTGTTTCTTGTAACAACCCCTTCACTATCAGTTTTGTTTCTGAAAACCCACTTAGTACCAACAATAGACCTGTTCTTGGGTCTTGGTACTAGTGTCCATACTTCATTTCTCTCAAATTCATTTAACTCTTCTTGCATTGCTGTTATCCAGTCAGCATCTTTAAGAGCTTCTTCAACTTTCTTTGGTTCAGTTTGTGACAAGAATGCATGAAACAGACATTCATTTGTTGTTGCACTTCTTGTCCTTACTCTTGCATCTGGATCACCAATGATCAAATCAGGTGTGTGAGATTTGGTCCACTTCCTAGCTGAAGGCAAATGACTTCTCTCAGAGTTTGATCCTCCCCCTCGATCCATGTTCTCCTGATTTCCTTGTTGTCTTTCTTCATTCTCTGAGGCTCCCCCTGAATGTGACTGCTCAGAGTGTGAATCATCAGAGATTGATCCAGATTTTTCATGTGATTCACTTTCAGAATGTGAATCATCAGAGTTTTGTTCTTCATACTCCCCCTCAACTGGTTCTCTCCTTTGTTCTGGTTGAACAATTTCTTCTATGTTTACCAGTAGAGGTTCAGAGTTTGTATCAACAGAGTCTGTTGGAATTGATCCGTCAGAGTTTATTTCGTCAGAGACTAGATCTTCATTTTCAAAATGTAGTTGATCATGGTCATTGACATCTTCAAGTCCAGTTATCTTCTTGTCATCAAAAGACACATGAATAGATTCCATGATCACTCTGGTTCTCAGATTATAAACTCTGAATGCCTTAGTTGACAGTGGATAGCCAACAAAAATTCCTTCATCTGCCTTCAGGTCAAATTTGGTCAACTGTTCAGGATGAGTTTTCAGCACAAAGCATTTGCACCTAAAAATATGAAAATATTTCAGGTTTGGCTTCTTTTCTCTCACCATTTCATATGGTGTTTTTCCATGCTTATTGATCAGAGTGGCATTTTGAGTAAAACAAGCAGTTTGAACAGCTTCTGCCCAGAAATAAGTTGGTAATTTTGCTTCATCAAGCATAGTTCTGGCAGCTTCTATCAAGGTTCTGTTCTTCCTTTCAACTACACCATTCTGTTGTGGAGTGCCAGGTGCAGAAAACTCTTGTTTAATTCCTTTGTTCATGCAAAATTCTTCCATTGTTGAATTCCTGAATTCAGTTCCATTGTCACTTCTGATAATTTCACTTCATTCTTTGACCCTTTGTCCAGCTGCATTATATGCTCTGTCAGTGTTAATGCAGTTTCATCCTTCTTTGCTAGAAAGTACACCCAAGTGTATCTGGTGTATTCATCAACAATGACTAGAGCATATTTCTTCTTTCCAAGAGACATAACATTCACTGGTCCAAAAAGATCAACATGAAGTAGATGATAAGGATCAACAATTGAAGACTCAGACTTGCTTTTGAAGGAAGTCTTTCTCTGTTTGGCCTTTTGGCATGAATCACATAGGTCATCTGCATTTAACAAGGACTTGGGAAGTCCTCTCACAAGATCATTCTTTATCAGCTCATTGATGTTGTTTAGATTAAATGAGAGAGTTTCTTATGCCACTTCCAACTCTCTTCACTGGACATCCTTCTTGACAGACACACTGCTTTGCCATCAGAGTTTGTTGACAATTTTATTTCATAGATGTTATTGTGTCTGTTTCCAACTAGAGCAACTTTCCCTGTAGATTTACTGATGACTTGACAGTATTCAGGCTGAAAATCTACATGATATCCTCTGTCACAGATTTGACTCACAGATAACAGATCATGCTTGAGTCCTGGAACCAGAGCTACATCAGTGATGATGACACTTCCAAGATTAATATTGCCATATCCCAGAGTATGTCCTATGTTGCCATCTCCATAGGAAACTTTTGGGCCAGCCTTCTCCACATACTCTGATAGCAGGGCTTTATTTCCAATCATGTGTCCTGAACATCCACTGTCCACGACTAGGGTACTTTCCCTGGTGCCCTGCAATCACAAACAATCACTGATTGTTAGTTTTAAGGATCCAGACTTGCTTGGATCCTTTTGCTTTATTGAATCTGTTAGTTTTTGCAGCGGATTTATCATTATCAGAGTTTAAACTAACATTTTCAGTCTTAGCACTTGCAGAATTAACTTTAACCCATTTCAAATTAGGTTTCAGTTCATAGTAATTATGATAAATAGCATGATAATTCTTGCAAGTATAAATTGAGTGCCAAGTACTTCCACAATGTTTGCACAGAGTTTGTGGTCTAGGTTTGACATTATTCTTTTTCACTCCAGATTTGGAGGGTAAGGAATTAATGTCTTTATTCTTCCTGCAAAAACTAGCAAGATGATTAGTACTACCACAGTTATGACACGTTTTTCTAGGTGCAAATGTAGCAAGCATTGGCCTATTTCCTGATGTTATGCCTACCTTTCCATTTCTATTTTTCCTAGGCATTTTCTGTTTGTTGACAGATTTTATCTCTTTAAGCTTTTGCTTAAGTTGTTTATCTGTCATTGAACCAACATTAACCTGTTTTGCACAGGTTTTAATTGATTCATCTTTAACAGTTCCATGTTCAGTTTTAACAGTACCATGAACAAATTTTCTAGTTGGAAGAGTTTGCCTAACTTTCACATGATTTAGAAATCTAAGCTCATCTTCCTCACAGTACCCTAAACCAACAATGTCAGCTTGAAAAACCTCATGAGTGTCTTTTCCAGAATCAGTCCAAGTTTTAATGATGTGATTAGCATCCTCCAGTTCAGATTCTAGTTGCTTATACTTACCTAGCAACTCCTGTTCTATAAAAACAGCATCATCTCTTTCTTTCTGAATTTTTTGCATGTTTTCAAGTTTTTCTTCAACAAGTTTGTTTCTCTCTTTAAGTTGAGAGCACTCATTCTTGATTCTCTCATTCTCTAAAGTCTGATCCCTATAACTGATATGTAATGCTTTAAGATAAATTCTCAATTCAGTTATATTATCAGTATTATAAGCATAGGTAGTTGGGGGTACCTTGAGTTCAGAATCTTCATTCTGAGTAGAAGCCATGAGTGCATAATTAACTTCCTCATCTGAGTCTAAAGTGTCTGCCCAGTCTCTGCCTTTTGTATAGAGTGCCTTTTCAGTTTTACCCTTCTTGCACTCAGGAGCATAGTGACCCATCTCCTTACACTTGTAGCATTAAATCTCAGACTTATCTTTCTTCCCAGATTTGGAGTCCTTTTTCTCAGATTTGCTGAAATTCTTCCTGTCAGACTTTGAATAATTCTTAGAGAATCTCTTTCCCTTCTTGAAGTTCTTGAATCCCATCTTCTTGAAGGTCTTTACCATTAATGCAGCCATTTGCATCATCTTTTCATCATCTTCAGAATCAGATGTTCCATCTGTGTTTGTGTCAACATCAGAGTTTGATGACTCACTTTCTGAATGAATGATTAAGGCTCTTCCTTTTGCCTTCTTCCTCGATGGTTTTTCTTCAACCTTGAGAGCAACAGACTTCAGCTTCTTGCTTGATCTCCTATTTCTCTGCTCCATTTCCAATTCATGAGTCTTGAGCAGTCCATAGATTTCAACAATCTCAGTATAAGCAAGATCATAGTTATCTCTTATAGTGGTTGTTTTCACATGCCACTTTTCAGGTAGAGAAAGAAGAAACTTGAGATTTGAGTCTTCTAGATCATATTCTTTGTTAACCAATGATAGATCATTGAGCAGTTTACAGAATCTGTCAAATGTTTCTGTCATGGTTTCTTCAGACTTTGCCTCAAAATGCTCATACTCCTGTGTGAGTATGTTCCTTCTATTCTTCTTGATAGCAGCAGTTCCCTGACATCTAACCTCAAGTGCATCCCAAATTTCTTTTGCAGTTGTGCAGTTAATCACCTTGTTTGACATAACATTGTCTAAAGCATTGTGAAGTAAATTCCTCACTTTTGCATCCTTAGCAATAGATGAAAGATCCTCAGCAGTTAGATCTTTCTTTTCCTTTGGAATCACTTTTGATTCCTCACCAGCAATAGCAGCAGTTAACTTTGTAGGTTTATGAGGACCTTCATAAATTCTGTCAAGATATTCTGGATCTGTAGCCTCCAGAAACATGGTCATCTTCACCTTCCAGATTGCATACTCTGATGGCTTAAGTATAGGAACCCTAATCGTCTCATACCTACTAACAGTAGTAGGAGCTTTCTCAGAACCTGATGGAGGAGGTATCTCTGCCATTGATTACAATTGTGTTTAGATCTTAAACTGTAATAAAGTAACAGATTGGCTCTGATACCACTTGTTAGGTCGAATACACAATATATAATCAAGTATTGTATGAGAGAATAACAAGAACACACGTTTTAATACTTAAAAACTGTTTGGAATTAATAATTCCTCTCTTAGTGATGTAAAATATCACAGAGAGCTGCTTAGGTTACAATGAATGATATTCGTTCACGATGGATACCCTTCTAGGGTTAACCTAACTGTATTTATAAGATATACAGCTACGTACAATCGTTAATTGATTCTCCTATAATTAAGCTATACAATTGATATCAATTACGATTGCTACACGTCTTCTAAGTCAACTCAATCTCTTTGACAGCTATCCAATTTTCAAAGATATTGCTTCCATGTTTATCTTGAATTAATATTCAATCTCTGTTGACCTGTAGACGCTTCCAGTAGACAGACTTTAACAAACTCTACTGCACTCCCAACTAGCAGTGTTTGCGCTTCCTTCTGTCAGCCAGCAGTGTTTGCGCTTCCTTCTGTCAGCGTTTGCGCTTCCAGCTGTCAGCGTATACTCAAACTCTGCTACGACTGCTTTCACTAACAAGTTAAACTCTTTTTCCCTGTAACACTTAAACACTGACATTAAATCATATCAATTATATCTAACAACTACCGTCCTACTCGGAGCAACATGCTCTTCAATGGTTTCAATGAACCTTATTTCTACTTCTACTAGATAAATATGAAGCTAAGTTCTACTAGGATAACTTGAGCCCAACGGGGCTTTACAATGCTAGACCTGCACCAGATTTTGGTTTTAATGCTCCATCAAAATAGAAGACCCACCACTCCTTCTGGTCTCCTCCTTATTATTCTGAGGTTCACTTCCTACTTGGGGTATTACCTCCTGCCCCCCGACTTCTTGGTTGCTAATGGTACGCTCAACCACGAAGTTAGTTAACGCCTTAGCCTCAATGGCTGTCCGAGGCTTCTATATGATGTCCTCTGACGGCCTTTCTTGACGTTTCTTACTACTACGGACATCCATGTCTTCAATCGGAAGGACCTGCCCCCCCCCCCCCCCGACTCCATCAGGCCTTAACGAGGCTACATAACAGCTTCGTGCCATCTTTTGATCACCTTTATGTTCTCCAACACCATTCCTGGTCGGGAACTTGATCTTAATATGATAAGTTGAGGCGACAGCCTTGAATGCATGAAGTCCAGTCCTTCCGAGGATAGCGTTGTACGTTGAAACCGCCTTGATTACCAGGAAGTTCAACATCTGAGTGGCCTCCTTGGGCTCCTGTCCAATAGTTAGAGGAAACTGAATAGTCCCTTCAACTTTGGATTCTACTCCATTAAATCCATATATAGGCATGTTATTGGGGGTCAACTAAGAATCACTGTACCCCATCTTCACAAATGCATCATGAAATAGAATGTCAACGGAAGCTCCATTGTCTATCAAGACTCGCTTCACCTCTGAGTTTCCAATCACATAAGTTATGACCAACGGGTCGTCATGGGGGAACTTCACCCCTTCCAAGTCTGAGTCATCAAAACCAACCACTACTTCAATTTTTGCATGCTTCGAGGCCTCTCCCACGATGCGCATCACTTCTCCAGCATAAGCCTTCCGAGAATTCCTTGTTGTGCGGGCCGTAGTCGGGCCTCCTGAGATTATGTTGATTACTGGCCCTCGGGGCTGTGGGTTGCGATCTTGATCGTCATCCCTCCTATCATACTCTCTTCTCTGATTACCACGGTCGTCACCCTTAGTGAACTGGCTTAGTTTCCCTCTACGAATCAAAAACTCGATCTCATCTTTGAGTTGCTTGCAATCATCAGTGTCATGCCCCACATCTCTGTGGAATCTGCAATACTGATTCTTGTTTCTCTTTGCGGGATTACCCTTGAGTGGCTTCGGCCATCGGAAATCCTTATCCTTCTCAATGTCCAACAAGATTCGACTCCTAGGAGTATTCAACCTTGCATACTCAGTGAACCTCGGTCCTTGGTTCTTCTTAGGGGCATAGTCGGAGTCCTCGCTAGTTCGGGGATACTTGTCCCTAGCATCATACTCCTGGTCATCATACTCATGGTCTTGCTTTCGCTTCTTGGAGTTGTTGTTACCTCCTCCTCCATTTACTGTGGCTTCTTTCTTCATGCTATCTTCAGCTTTGATGTACTTGTCAGCCCTTCGTTGGAGCTCGACCATGTTTTCAGGAGGATGCTTTGCCAATGACCTTTTAAAGAATAGATCAGTGGTTCCGTGTTCCAAGGCTACCATGGCCACCTTATTCTCCAAATCAGTGATATTCAACGTCTCTTTAGTGAACCTCTTGAGGTAATCTCTCAGATTTTCATTCTTCCCTTGCACCACGTACATGAAGGATGCGGAGCTTTTCTCATGAACTCTTCCGTTGATAAACTGACTGATAAAAGCAGCGCTCAACTCCTTAAAAGAGCCAATTGAGTTCGCAGGCAATCGGCTATACCATCTTTGAGCCATGCCCGACAGGGTTTGAGGGAACGCCCTACACCTTAAGGCATCACTTGCAGGCTGCAGCAGCAATGCGTTCGAAAACGTCCTGACGTGGTTTGCGGGATCATCCATTCCATCATAATCCTTGATTGGCGGCATCTTGAACTTCTTTGAGATACGAGCATTCATTACCTCCTCAGTAAACGGAGGTGTGGGATCATCAGGATCCCCAAGTGGCATCAGATCTTTGGGGTTGCTTCTGGGGGTTTCCACCCTTGTTGTTCTTCCAGTTGGGGCATCAGCCCTTCTCTGCCTCCTTGAAGGCCTTTCCAAATCGACAAAGGGAACCCCTCCTGAAGTTGGAGAAGGTCGATTCTGGTTCAATCTTGCTTGCTCCCTCGCCATATCGTCCTTTAGTTTTAAGATCTTGGCCTCATGAGCCTTAATCTTTTCAGTAATTGACAAAGGGTGTCCGTCATGGATAGTCTGAGTCCTCCTTCGAGGTTCTCTGCTAGCACGTCGCCTCCTCAGGGCTTCATCGCGATCATCATCATTAGATGACGATGAATCATCAGTATAAGGACCAGAGTAATCGTCATACTCTCGATCTCGGATCTGTAATGCGTGACCGCTTGGTCCAGGGTCCCTTTGTTGAGGGGGATAGTTAGGCAGTCCATACATCGGATTGGTACTCAAAGGGAGCACAGTGGTGGAGATATGTCCCTCCAAGAGTGGACGATTGGTTAAAGGAGAGATCACCATCTGAAGAGAGGTGGTTTCTTGACTTGGCTGGATGACTACAGGTAACATACTCTCAACATGGGGATTCGTCCCTATAGGCTGAGAAACTTGAGGCTGAGTGATCGCCCCTGTCGTTGGGGGTACCTGTTTAGTAGCGGGAGGAGCAGAGCTGAGGGGTATGGCCTCGGTAGAGGTCGTTGCTGTTCTTCGTGTTTGAACCATGGTTGATGTTTTGTTCCCACAGATGGCGCCAAATGTTGTGGGCAAGTCACCGCCTTGAGGAAGGTTCTAGACTCCTTCCTTGTAGGAGTCAGTTCCCATATCGAATTCTGTACCTTAGAGGCTAAGATTGGTAGGAGTAATATCCTTATCTGACTCTTATTGCTGAGCTGGTTATTATCCTTAATATTAATTACGAAATTAATATCATAAATAGGGTTTGGGCCCATCTGGTGGGCCCCACGTTTGGACCATATTACGTCTAATTAATGCTACATTAAATGTGTCTTTAGGGCTTATTTTCAGCCCATATCACTAACCAATATAGCCAACTCCATTGTAGTATAATTCCTTACATATTCAGCAAATTTTACATAATCAATATTTAGCCAACAATTTTACAAAATACAGTTGCAGTTGCTCTTAAGCTCCATTTGAGATTATTATTCAAACTATTATGAGAAAAAATAATGATACAAAATTTGATATTTGAAAATTGATGGTTGTTTGATAATATATTAAAGACTAAATTGCAATTTGTAACCCTCTGGTTCGGACCAAAGTCAGTTTGGTACTCATAGTTTGCATAATTGCACTTTGCATCCCTAAGAATGTTTGGGCGCTGCAAATTGCACCCCTTTCGTGTATTTTTACCAAAAACCCAGGGGTAATTTGGTAAATTCAGAATACTTAATTACATTTTGATCCCTAAAATATGAAATGTCCATACATGAACCCTTGAACAAAAAGTTTCGAATTTTCATAAATTTTTTCAAATTTTTTCTAAATTTTTTCGAATTTTTCCTAATTTTTTTCAAATTTTCCCATGCATCGTTTGGAAAAATTCGAAAAAATTTAGGAAAAATTCAAAAAAAAAATAGGAAAATTCGAAAATTTTTATGAAAATTCGAAACTTTTTGTTCAAGGGTTCATGTATGCAATATTTCATACTTTAGGGATCAAAATGTAATTAATTATTCTGAATTTAACAAATTATCAGGGGCAATTTGGTAAAAATACACGAAAGGGGTGCAATTTGCAGTATCCAAACATTTTTAGGGATGCAAACTGCAATTATGTAAACTATGAGTACCAAAATTACTTTGGTCCGAACCAAAGGGTTGCAAATTGCAATTTAGTCTATATTAAATATGTTGAGATTAAAGTAAAAATGATGTTCTTATTCCGTAAAAGTTGACTATCAATTTTTCTCAAAAACATTTAATGACCTGTTTTTTTAAAACAGCTTTTCAATTTAATTATAAAATATTACCTACTTTCCTACTAAAATTAGGTGAAATATGTTTTTAAGTCAAATTGATATAAATTTGACTAATTAACAAGTTTTGATTTAAAACTTTAGCAAATTATAATATTACTTCTTTGAATTGTATAGATAATGTTTCTTATGATACTTTTTAAAAAGGATATTAATTTGGGAAAGTTGTTGTTAAATAAATTTAACTAGATAATTTTTTTTAAGTTATTTATTTAAACTGTGTAGTAGAGAAGGAAACGCTTTTCCGTCCTAATTTATTTGTTTAATTTGATTTTTTGGGATCAAATTAACTCAATTTTGACTAAAAATTTCATATAGTATATAATTAAAATAATATAAAAATTATATCATTATAAAGTATATCTAATCTATTTTAATATGTAGAGTTAGGCTGTATGGAGACCGCTTTTTCATCAAAGATCGTTAAGACCATATATGTTATACGAATAAAAACATTACAAAATGGGTTAATTTACAAAACATGTTCTATGTATATTACTATTTTATCGAGAATTTGGAAAATCATGCATGTTTTGCTAACAAAATATTGCAAAACAAAATTGTTCAGCAAAGCATGTTGTATTTGCAGAACTTTGCAAAAGATTTTTGAATATTTTTAAAGACTCATGTAACATACTTTATAAAATAATAAATTTTCGAGTTAATTGCATATTGCATCCCAATAGTTTTGACCAACTGCAATATTTACTCAAACTTCATATAATTTCAGTTTGCATCCCACGACATATTTTGGCGGTTCAATTTGCACCCCTTTCACTGCCTTCCGTCAAATTAGTCCGTTAACGTTAAAATGAAAAGGGTAAAACCGTCTTTTAAGTTAGTACTATGTAAAAAAAAAAGATAAACTAAACATCTAAGTAAAAAGCCATGTCCGAGAAAGATAATTCGCTAGTCTCGAGTGATGAAAAGTAGTGGTTTGAACTTTGTTCCGAGAATGTACACAAGGATGTTGTCATGAATTCATACATACCATTTGTCCTGAAAGAAGTAGAAGCTATAGAAAATTCAAAGAAAGATTTGCAACTCCATTCTTATGATGGAGGGTCCTGGTCCCCTACTATTCTAGAGCATTCATCGAAATTCGACACATTGGCAATGGAGCCTAGTGAGATGAAAGCTCTAATGGAAGATAGGCTACTTGTTGTACGGGCCTCCTGGACAGGAAAATCGAGTTTGGTAGCAGCGATTATGAACCGTAAATTGATTCAGTTATCAATGTGCGCAGTGATTATGAACCATAAATTGATTCAGTTATGCAGCTCCTGGGATGGAATTTCTTGTGTTTGTGGGCGATTTTCCTTCCTTCATTACCCCCCTCTGTTCACATCTCAATCATCAGAAGAATCTAAGATTGTCCAGATTTTAGTCTGTCCTTCAATAGTTCAGATTTTGGAGAACCACGATAGAACCTCTGCAGAGAAGCTTCTCCAAATTTAGGTAATATGGTTCAGTTTCTTGTCTGTAGCCCCAATTAAAAATTTTGTGAATGCCACACAAGACACAACCCAGAAAGATAAAAGCCACGTTAATTACTTTGATTTACAATTTTACCCTTGCCATTTTAACGTTAAAGAGACTAATCTGACGGAAGGCGGTGAAAGAGGTTTACAATGAACCGTCAAAACATGTTGAGTGATGCAAACTGAAATTATGTGAAGTTTGAGTAAATATTGCAGTTGGCCAAAACCATTGGGATGCAATATGCAATTAATTCTAAATTTTGTGATGTTTTAAAATGCAGGACATAGTCCTCCAAGGTCTCTGATAAAATGATTTCTTCATAAAACTTTTCTCTTATGTATTTTTCAGTTCTAATTTATAATCAATATAAAAATTCAAAAATTGAATAAGATAGATAAATTGGGAAGTATGACATTAGAAGGTTACCCGAAAGTCCCATTCGATTCCAACTAGGCGTATGGAAATAAATGGGACCCTAATTGAGGTAGGCGCAAATTAGTCTACGTGATAAAAATAAATGTCCTATAAAAAAAGGTAGGTTATAGATACAGGTAAACTTAAGAATAAAGTATGCATCCATAAGGTAGGTTATAGATACAGGTAAACTTAAGAATAAAGTATGCATCCATTTTATTGCTTCCTCAATAGCAGCCCCAGTTCTGAGGGTAGTTTTGAGGGGTAACGACTAAGGGCCCAAACTTGAAAGAGGACCTATTTTTTTTAAGTTTTATAGTAATGGTACTAAAAAAAATTGATACAATAAAAATGTAGAAGCTAGAAGAAATTTTTTCACTCCAACAATGACACACTCTTTACCCCATTTATCAAAATTAAATTCTTCATCTTCTCTGATATCTCTCCCCAATATCCAAACTTTTTTTAATTCTCAAAATTTTCTCCAGCCATCAATAAATTCGTTAATTTTTTTTTAATATTTCTCAAAAAAATATTTCTAGGCTCGAGCTTTTTAAAGTGCCGAGTTCGAATACAAGTCCGGGCTCATTTAGTTAAACGAGCCGGTTTGGCTCAGCTAATAAAATTTAATGAACCGATTTTGGACATAAGATTAGGCTCGTTTAAGTATAATTTTACTCGAACTAGTTCACCCCCACTAATTTAAATAGGCTCGTTTAGCTAAACGAGCCGGCCCAACTCATGAAATTAAATGAGTCAGGCTCAACTCGTGAATCTTAATTACGGCAAGAGGAACCTTTTTTAAAGGAACCCCAAATTATTATTTTACCTAGAACCTCGAAAAATTGCGGATCGAACCTGCTCAATAGGATAGTATAACGATCATTAAGACTTAAAAATCCAAAGCACTGTCGACTTCAGTCTCGGGATCCAGAAATAGTAGAAATGTATGATGATTAGAAGTCACTATTCACATACTAATCTGATGTCATATGCATGCAAAATCAGGCGGATTATCAGCTCTCTGTCTGCATGAAAGTGATGGTGGCGTTCTCTCACTCACTCGCAGAGTCAGGTCAGGTCACAAATGCTCATAATATCAACATAGGATGTAGTAACAAAACTACAGCAAATAAATTAGAAAAAATAATTCGTTTGAATAGTCGAAAGTGACAGTTCATGTATTTTATTGCATTGATATTTCCAGATGTTCATGGAGCATGCCCGGCAAGGATGTGTTTAGTTGCCGCAACTTATATCATCTTAACTTTTAAATCAATAAATATTACAAACAAATTTGAGGGAGCTTGAAAATATGTTTGGAATAGCAATTAATTAAATTTGAACACTGTGTACATACTACATTGTTATGGACTGGCCCAACTCACATATGCCAGGAGAGGCCCAATGACAAAAGGGTAATTTGCAATCTAACGAAATGGCTGGATAAAAATAGACAGGGGAGGGGGAGAAAAGAATTATTGAGAATATTGTGTTTGCTAAGTCAGTCATTGTTGGAGAGAGCGGACCTCTCGAAAGTCCTGCAACTTGTTCGTTCTTATCGTTTATGGGTCTGTAATTGAATTAAGTACTTTGTTATCTTCGTGGTTAATCAAAGCGTTTAGTTTCTTCTTCTTAAATCAGTAGTAATCTATTACAAGTGGTATCAGAGCATTCGATCTAATGGGAGAGAAGATGACAGATCTCGGAGAGGAGATGAAGGAGTTGATTATGAAAGGGGTGGAGGAGGCAATTGAGAAAGCAATGGCTGCGATGCGTCAGTCGTTGGCAGATTGGGTTATGAAGGGTCAAACCATGGCGAAGAAGAAGATGGGAAAGAATTATGCAGGCCCATCAAAGCCTGTTGCTGAGAACGACGAGGGGGGGAAAGAAATTGAAGTTGGTGGAGAAAGAACACAGGCAAAGGAGATGTCCTTAAATTTGGTAAATCCATCCTCAACTACACTTACTCTTGTTTCAGTTTTTGATAATCTGGATAATGAGAGTAGAGTTGAGAAGTTATTCGATGTTAATTTGGAGGCGTCACAAATTACAATATCTGCACCTCAAACGTTTGATGAAATTCCTGTGAAGATATATGATGTCCAAATTCCAGCAACAACTTTACATGCCCCTAACTCTGTTGTTATTCATGTCGAGTCAATTAAGAGAGCTTTGACACTAGTTTTGAGTAATGAACTTACTAAGAATGATAAGGAAAGGGTTTATAATCTTCATGAGAATGAATACGGTAAAGTTCTTGTGAAACCCCATGTTAATTATAAGAATGTGATGAATGGAACTAATGTATTTGTTGTTAAAACACCTGGCTTGTACAAAGAGTACTTTGCAGTTCCTTATTCACTACCCAAATTGGACATGATTGCTAGTCCTAACTTTGCTGCTGGGGATATGGAAAATTATGGGTTCGTTACAAACAGGGAAACAACTTTGATTTTTGATGAAAAGCACTCTGCAGCTGCTAACAAGCAAAGGGTTGCAACTGTGGTAGCCCATGAGCTCGCACACCAGTGGTTTTGCAATCTTGTGACAATGGAATGGGGGACGAATCTGTGGCTGAATGAGGGTTTTGTAACATGGGGGAGCTATTTAGCAACTGATAGTTTTTTTCCAGAATGGCAAATTTTGAATCAGTCTCTTGATGAAAGCACTGAGGGACTTCGCTTGGAGCAAAAAACAGTGGAGGATGTGACATGTGGGAACACAGTTGCTATGGTTGGTTTAAATCTATTTATCACAAAAAATGTTACTCTGACAAATGAGAAAGAAGTAGATGTTCATCCCATCAAAGCCATGAAGTTTTTAGTCTCCCCTGTTGTACGTGTGGCTGTGCAGCGCAAAGTGGCCTATGACCTTCACAAACTCGTGGAAAGACTAAAGCGTTTGGCGAAGTCTGACCCTATGGTTGTCTGTACCATTGAGGAGTCTGGGGAGCATATCGTAGCCGGTGGTGCTAGAGAACTTCACCTTGAGATATGCCTTACGGATTTGCAGGAGGATTTTATGGGAGGTGCTTTAATTGAGTTTCAGATTAGCAGGCTATCTGGACCGGTCCTTGATTGGATGCTAACAGGAGGAAGTGCGATTGATCTTTCATACGACGATTTTACATTAAGAAGTTCGGAGGCCTCACACTGTCAACAAAAGAATGTAATCTTGTTTGCTGGCGCTTCTAAAGCCAATGTATCGGGAATAGCTTCATGCTTGAATTTTTGTCGCCCACGAGATTGGCACTCTTTCCATATAAATTGTGGTGGACGAGAAGTCAGTGAAGGAATTACAAATTATGAAGCCAATACACCCGGTGGACCTTCAAATTTCTTTCAGAGTGGGACTAACTGGGGATCTAGCAGCACTGGTCACTTCTTGGATGAAAATATTTCTAAAGATGTATATACTTGGATGAATACTTCGAGGCTCTATGGGAACCTGTCCACCTTATACACGACTGCAAGACTATCTCCGATATCATTGACATATTACTGTTTCTGTCTACTAGGAAACTATACAGTACTGCCTCAATTTGCAGAGATCATGTTCGCTGACGACAAAAGCTATAGCAGCCCAGGAAGACGTGTATTTGACGTTTACATTCAGGGGACGTTGGTGCTGAAAGATTTCAATATTGCAGCTGAAGCAGGCGGAGTTCGAAAAAAAGCTGTAAAAAGGTTTATTGCGGTTGTAAACAGTAGTACGTTGGAGATCCGCTTTTATTGGGCTGGAAAAGGGACAACAGGCATCCCTATAAGAGGTGTATATGGTCCTCTAATATCAGCTATTTCAGTGAATCGTGATTTTATTCCACCATCGCGTAAAGGAACAAGCATATCGGTGAGCGCTGTTGTTGGGATTGTGGTTGCAGCAGTATCTGTTGTAGTCCTGGTTTTGAGAATTCTTTGGTGGAAATGCTGCGTACAAAAAAATTACAGAACAGACCTAGATCTGAAGAGTCTTGACCTGCGTACTGGTTCATTTACATTGTGTCAAATTAGAGCTGCAACTTATAATTTCGATGTTGCAAATAAAATTGGGGAAGGCGGGTTTGGACCTGTTTACAAGGGACTTCTACTGGACGGAACCTTAATTACCGTGAAGCAGCTTTCTTCAAAGTCTAAGCAAGGGAACCGTGAGTTTGTTGATGAGATAGGCATGATTTCTGCACAGCAACACCCGCACCTTGTCAAGCTATATGGTTGTTGTATTGAAGGAAACCAGTTACTGTTAGTGTATGAATATATGGAAAATCAGATTTTTACAGATTTCGCTGGCTTCAGTTGTACCCTTCCTCACAAGGAGTCTGGAGTAAAATGCTGCGACGAGGTGGATTCAGTTGCCAAGTCAATAGGAGCTGTTAATTGCATTGTGAGGAGAAACAACGGGAAGTTATTTGGTTGCAATACAGGTTATGTTGGCGCAATTTCTGCAACAGAGGATGGGCTACGAGGTTCAGAACTTATAGATAGCGCAGCTGGCTCCCCCTTGGCCGGTAAACTATTTGTAGTCATTGGTGCTGCAGATGCTGGTACGACACTTACAATGACTAAAGTAGTAATTGGTGCATATGGTATCAAGGAAAAGGGAGCTAGGGTTGTGATTGCAAACCGTACTTATGGTCGAGCCAGAGAACTTGTAGATGTAATTGGAGGACTTGCTTTATCTCTTTCTGAGTTAAATAGTTACTGCCCCGAGGATGATATGATCCTTGCCAATACAACCTCTATTGTTATGCAGCCAAAGACCGATGAATCATCCATTTCTAATGAAGCTCTGAAGTCATACAAATTGGTTTTTGATGTTGTTTACACCCCCAAAATCACCAGACTACTAAGGGAGGTCGATGAATGTGGAGCTAGGATTGTTACCAGGGTGGAAATGTTCATTGGTAAGGCCTACGCACAGTATGAGAGGTTTACAGGTCACATGTACCAATGGAATTATTCAAACACATTATGGCTACGTATTGAAGGAGATTCTAATTATATATCTATGATTCTAATTATGCCTTCCTGGAAGAACGTGGTGTCACCTAGCTTCGACCTTGAGGACAAGGTCGTTCTTTGGGAGCGGGGTATTGTTATGGACTGGCCCAACTCACATATGCCAGGAGAGGCCCAATGACAAAAGGGTAATTTGCAATCTAACGAAATGGCTGGATAAAAATAGACAGGGGAGGGGGAGAAAAGAATTATTGAGAATATTGTGTTTGCTAAGTCAGTCATTGTTGGAGAGAGCGGACCTCTCGAAAGTCCTGCAACTTGTTCGTTCTTATCGTTTATGGGTCTGTAATTGAATTAAGTACTTTGTTATCTTCGTGGTTAATCAAAGCGTTTAGTTTCTTCTTCTTAAATCAGTAGTAATCTATTACATACATATACCTGGTAGTACTCATGCAGTATAACTCAACGCCCAACGGAGACTTGAGGGTGCCAAAGCCAAGACAACACAGACACACAGTAGACAATATTAATCAATTAATTACTTTAATTAACTACTGAGTAGTACTCCCTGTGTTTCATAAACATTTTCTTGTTTTGACTTTTGTTCCTGTTCATTGTAAGCACTTGACTACTAATTTACCCATAATTTATAAGATAAAATATATTTATGAGTGATCTTGTTTGATTCGTATTTGTGAGTACTTTAATACAATGAAGTTTTTATATTTGATACTAACACGAAATTGAAAATATTAACGATCAAAAGTGTGCATTGGCAAACGTGTCAAAGGTAAACAGGAAAAACATTTAGGAACGGAGGGAGTAATTATTTATCTAAAAATTCAGACAAGTAGACGGATGCCTAATAAATTCCTCCAAAAGACTCCATGAACATCAGTCACATAAACACAAACACAGACAGACATAGTGCCCCGCCCTGGATGATTAGAGTGTTACACGTATACAGTTCACATGGTACATTCAGAGCATGCTTTGCGATCTAGAAAGGCCCGTCCGGTGTTTAATTGATCTTCACATCTTTCATTTCAATTTTAATTCTCCGCCCCTTCAAAGATTAGAATATTAAACATGATATAGGGATCATTTGTGAAATCTTATTTTTTCAGAAATAACTTACGGAAAAAAGATAGGAAATATGTACTTTTTTCTGAAATAGGTAACTTATTTTTGCAAGATAACGAATATTGAACACCCCATACACATTTTTTTCTTTTAAAAAGGTATGTAAATACGAAATTTTTTTCGAAATATATTACTTATAAGTTGGGCAGCGGATTTGCCAAACAGACCCATAATCATGTACTAACGGATTCACATTTTTGCATTCCCGTATTCCATATATTAATGATCTACAGTTCAATAACTTTCAAGTGAGGGAATGTATGCTACGTTTGTCTTTCTAAACTTTTGAGCTTTACAAGAATATAAAGCTTACTACCTTATAACTCACTCGTACTCTGCGATATATGAATTTTTTTTTATATTTCATAAATTTTATTTTATGTTATAACTAGTCGATAAAGTCGCGCTTCGCGGCGGCGTTACAATATTTTTTTAAAAAAATCAATATATTTACGTTATATTATAATACTAACATTAAATTTTAATAATTAAATAGTCTTCTCTAATGAATCGATTTCTTGTTAAACACAATTCTTTCGATTGAGCCGCTCTTTCGTTAAAACCGAAATCCCAACTTTAACATATATTATAAAGACTTATATAAAAAAATTTATCCATAAAATTGAACCGTAAAAATAAAAAAAAATTATGACATCAGTATCAAATTTTAATAGCTAATACAATCTTTTCTAGAGAGCCGTCTTCCCGTTAAATACATTTTGAGCCGCTCTTATTTGGAAACGAAATTCTAACTTCATTATATAAAGAGAGTAAATTCCAGTTTTTATATTCTTTAAACTTTCTAATATTTTGGAGTTTTAAAAGATGAAAACATTTTATATTTTCTGTATATAATAAATATTCCTGTATTTATTTACAACTTTCGCATGAGAATGTCTTTCTATTATGTTAACATATCAAAAAAAAATACGAAGACTTTTCGTGACGGGAATAATATTAAATTTATGGATATATTTTTCTAATGCAAGTATAATTAACTTCTATAAAAAAGTTAAAATAAAGGTTTCTAGGAAGAAAAGATACATAGTTTAAAAAAAATTGTATAAAACGTCTCCACCGTCCTCGTATTCTACTTCCAATAAAACATTTTATTTTATGTATTCCTAATATATTCAAACATCTTTTATACGGTCTTCTCTAATGAACCGTTTTCTCATTAAACACGGTTATTACTATTGGTCCGCTCTCTCGTTAAGACCAAAAACCTAACTTTTACATATATCACTTGTATGACAATGTTTATCCATAAAAGTCAAATCCTAAAAATAAAATGAAATTTATAACATCAATATGACATTTTAATAGCTAATACAATCTTTTATAGTGAGCCGTCTTCCCATTAAAAACGTTTCGATCCGCTCTCGTTTGAGATCGAAATTCCAACTTCATTACATATTATTGATGATACTTATCTTACACAAAATTTTTTTTCCTTAAAATCAAAACCTAAAAAATAGAGTGAATCCAATTTATACTTTCTCTAAACTTTCTAAAATTTATGGAGTTTTAGAAAATGAAAACAGATCTTATTTTCTCTTTATATTAAAGATACTTCTGTATTTATTTGGGATTCCTGCATGAGAATGTTCTTTTATTATGTTAACAAATCAATTTTTTTCTTTTTAAATACGATGACTTTTTTTATGACAATAGTATTTGGATTTATGAATATATTTCCTGTCGGTTTGTTAACATTTCAAAATAGGGTGTTTGACACGCATTTTAAGGTGGAATTTAAGGATAGTTTCATAATTTATTTTTGAAATTTTCTCTTTTTTTTGTATAAAAGTAGAACAATCCTATTTTTATACAAAAAAGAAAATTTTAAAAATAAGTTATGAACTGTCCTTAAAATTCACCTTAAAATGCGTGCCAGAAAATGACAAAAAAAGTGTTAATAATTGGGTAGGACGGAGGGAGTAATATAAAAAATTATAATTTAAGAAGATCATACTTTCTATAAAATATTTAATTATATGTCTGCTCTATATATTCAAACACCTATTTTACTTCTAATACAACGTTTTTTATATGTTTATTTCTATAAAATTGAACTCCTATTCTACTTCCAATGGAACTTTTAATCATATGTCTTATAAATACTAATTCTACTTCTAATAGAACTTCAAATCATATAATTTAAGAAGATCGTACTTTTTATAAAATATTTAATTATATGTCTGCTCTATATATTCAAACACCTATTCTACTTCTAATAAAACTTTTATTTATATGTTTTTTCTATAAATTCGAACTATTATTCTCTATAAATTCGAACTCCAATTCTACTTCCAATAGAACTTTTATGCATATGCCTTATAAAAACTTATTCTACTTCCAATAGAACTTCTAATCATATGTCTTACCTATAAATTCGAACTCTTCTTCTCTATAAATTCGAACACATATTCTACTTCTAATATGTTAAATGATATTTTATATTTATTAATGTTTAAAATTCAAAAATTCTAGAAAATTAGAAAAATAGATCGAGACGATCTTAGAGCGCCACCTAAACTCCCGCGTACCCTCCTTTATATATATATATATTGATTATATTTTTACATAATAATTATTTAAATTGATTGTTTTAATTTCAATATATAATAAATGTATTTAATGACATGTATGTTTTAAAATTTATATTATAAAATTTCTTCTCTTTCTATATATAATAGAGCAACAAGGGAATAATTTTGAGCCAATAAACCCCCTGTGAAATTACAGTTATACCCTTACAATTTATAAAATTACATGAAATGTCACTCTTTTATTTAAATGGGAAAAAATGAGTTTTTGTGGTGAATCGAACCTAAAACCTCCTCTTCACAAGTTATCCTACCAACCACTGTGCTACATGGACTTTTTTGTTTTGATTTAAAAAATCTTTTACATAAACCCGACCTCTCCATTATTTTATTTTTACTATTACTTTAAAAATATTATATTTTAGGTTTCACAATATGGTACACATCCATCCATTCTTTCTATATATAATAAGAGAACAAGAGGATTTTTAGGGGTTTTTTGAGCCAATAAATCCTCTATGAAATTACAGTTATACCCTTACAAGTTATAAAATTATATGAAATGTCACTATCTTATTTAAATGGAAAAAATGAGTAAATTTTATTTTTATGGTGAATCGTACCTAGAACATCCTCTACACAATTTATCATACTAACCTTTGTGCTGCATGGACTTTATTATTTGTTAATAAACCTTTTACACAAACCCGACCTCTCCATTATCTTATTTTTACTATTATTTTAATTTTTTAGTAAAAATAATGGTGACTCATATTATTTTAAAAATATTATATTTTAGGTTTCACAAAATGGTACACAATCTATCTATTACTATATATTAAACCACAACACAATGGGAACACCAATGGTATAGGGATTGTCATTCGAGATCATAAGGGACGCATGTTGAAGGCACTCACAGGCACCATGAGAGGTCTCTCTCCCCTAGCCATCCAACTTTGGGCACTGCATATGGGTCTCAATCAGGCCCGACTCATCAATTGTGAGATTGTATCACTAGAAACGGACAACTTCAACTCGTACTTCGAGGTTACTAAGAAGGATGGGCGAGGAGATCAAACTTGCCTTTGGATAGTGGAGCAGATCAAGAACTACTTGGGCACAACCCGGAATGGGCAAATATGATTCATTATGTGGCGGAATCTGCTAATCGCACCGCTCATTACCTTGCAGTGGTGGGACTGAATCACTGGGATACTATGTACTACACTACAGTCCCGTTTGGCAGGCTTCAAGAGAAGCTGGACTTAGATATGGGATTCGGCCCTCCAATCCCACAGCTCCTGACTTCTCCAGTCCCTACTGATGCTAATGGGTTTGTGGTAGGGTTTTTGCCTTCTGGTGAACTTGCCCGTCCTCAGGAACAAGCTCAAGATCAGGACTCGGTTATTGGCTGTGGATCGCAGTAACATGTCTTCTCTCTAGCCTTTTGCAGCTACTTGTCTTTTGTTTTGCTACTTTAGTTTGTATTCTAGATATAGTCTCTTTGGTATCGTTTGATACCCATCTGCTTTACACACTGTGTGTGTTTTGTTGTAGCTCTTTTGGGTAGGTTGGGCTTCTAGGGTTCCCTAGAAGTATTGCTAACCTAAAGCTATAAAATTTTAATTATATAAAAAAAACCACAACACAAGTGCAAAATGTGTCATTTTAATGGTTGTGAACTTACGATAATATCTCTATATGTTTAAAAATTACAAAAGCACCATCCCTTTAATATTTATGCAAACAATATATGAAATTATGTTAGTGTTAGGCCATAGAAATTATAATCCCTTGTATTTTTTGTTTTCTTCTTAATACAATCAGTTTATCAAAAAAAAAAAGAGAAATTATGTTAGTGTTAGGAATCAACCCTCTCGTAATTTCGGATTATAATTCTATGCGACTTATATATCTTGATGAGATATTTAAAGAAATAAATATTAAGGAGCGTACTAATTTTATTTGGAAAGTATTGTATGATGTGTATTATTCACATCGATGATATGTCTTTTTATCATTGTTCTAAAAGAAATTGTGTTATAACCTATACAATATATTTATATGCTACAAAACATCCTTTTCTTAGTACTCATATGATCAATACATAAATAAAATAATACATAAATTAAAATACTGATATTATAATATGTATGAACATAAAAGGTGCACTTATATTCAAAAATATCCTTAAATCGTAAAACTATACAGAATTTATAGCAATTGCTAGAGGATGACCCGTGCCTCGCACGGGTTATTATGCTAGTTTTAAATTAAATATTAAAATTTAGATTCGAACCTTGAATTTATAGTGGATATATAACACATCTTGTCATTCGATCTAACGATTCTTATTTTTTTACTAAAAAATTATTGGTTATTATTCGTTGTATGGTTGAATTGAATCAAAATAGAAACAATTATACTGATGTTTCCTTGTATGGTTGAATTGAACCAAAATATAAACAATTATACTGATATTTCCTAATAAACATATAAATTTTTTTAATATATTTTATTAATGATTGGAAGAGATATAATACGATACGATACGATATTTTTTTGGTATATATTAGTGATTGTAAAATTATATTTTAAAATAAAAGCTAATATGTTTTAGTTAGAAAATGAACTTTTATAACTAAAAGATATGACATAAATGATATGTTTTGATGTTTATCAAAACAAATATCTTTCAATTAAAAAAACGTATTTAATTAGAAAAGAAAATTGACTATTTACCATTTATTAAATAATAATTATTTATTTTTTTAATTAAGATAACTATATCAAAAACGAGTAATTTTAATATGGGTGATGGCCCAAAATATTCATATGGGAGCCATGCTGGCCCTTTTTACTGACTGAAAACGCTACACCGTCTACCGTGATATGAGGGGTGTTGCGGAAGACCGTGTTCCGTATCATGGGGTGTTGCGGAACACCGTGTTCCGTATCATGGAGTGTTGCGGAACACCATGTTCCGTATCATGCACGGATACGGAACACGGTGTTCCGTATTATGCTAACACGGAAGATGGTGTTCCGTATCATGCATAATACGGAACACGGTGTTCCGTATTATGCTAACACGGAGGACGATTCTCCGTATCCCGTCGGTATTTCGGGCCATTTTTTTCAAAATCAGTATTTTGGGCAAAAACTTGTGAAAAATAGGCATTTTGGTAATTCTCTCTTTTAACATAATGATATAAATATAATACTGTTCACTCTAATAAATTTTCTTATAACTAAGAATAGAAATTAGAACTTTAGACGACGGAAGGAGACCATTAAAACTAACGGTCCTAAACATTTTCACTTTACATAAGTCATAAATCCACCTTAGAATCCTCATAAAAGGGAGCCCATGCCATGATGGCAACAAATTAGATCTGCTCAGTCTTAAGTTAAGTTTTGACATACACAGAAGAAAATGACTATAGTGATGGTCCTGACCATACTAACCTCATAACCTGGCCCATTATTTACAGCAGGCTCCAGTAAAACAGCTGAAGCAGTGAAGCATATTTATTTAAATTCAGCGTATATGACTATATGTAATGCATGCCTTATTAGAATTGAACGCTTCATTATAGCTACAAAGTTGTACTCCCTCCATACCATCCGTTTCTTAACATAAATTTTTCACTTGCGTAACATGCATTTTAAGGATTTTATAAAATATAGTTCCATAACTTATTTTTAAAATTTTCTTTTTTTTGTATAAAAATAGGATTATTCTATTTTTATACAAAAAAAAAAAATTCAAAAATAAGTTATAGAATTATCCTTAAAATCTCCCTTAAAATACGTACCGAACCCCCGTCCCCCAATGTTACCTATTGGCTGGGACGGAGGGAGTATCATACAAGCGTATGTTATGTTTCTAAACGTTTATAAAAAAAATATATTTCAAAAGGGTTTTTAACCAATCATGACAAAAAATGAGTAGGGATGGTATAAAATCCGATTCGATGCATATTCAATTCATTTTAATTCGATTAAGTTTTATTGAACCTGAAATTTTGAATTTGGATTTTTTTTTAAATTCGAAAGAGTTCGGATATGAATTTCAATATATATTAGGTATATCGATTTGAACCGACACGAAATTCTGAACCCGATCCAAATTCTGTATATCGATTTAAATTCGAAAAATCATGTCGTGTTTTCGTATATTCTGTATCATAATGTATGTCCTAATTCGATTGTAGATAAACTCACGTTGTCTTGTGTATTACGTGAATGCATATCTTGTTTTCATTACATATTCATAATATGGATAAAAATATTATTGTATTATAATTTCATAAAACTATCATTCTAATTTCAGAACGAATTTTTTTCTTCGATGATAATTTTCTTTTGTAGTTATTGAAATACTTCTATCTTAAAATTTTAAAAGTTAAATTATTGTGTTAGCATGATAGTCGTATAATACACGACTTGTATTTTAACTATGATAACTTTACATACACATATTCTAATGAAATTATCACTATTATGATTATGAGTTCATTAGGTATAAAAATCTTTAATTGCCATATCTCTCGTACAATAATCTTATACAAATATGTCGAATGTCATTGTGTCAACACTATATTTTTTTAAAATTTTAATTATAACTTATAGCCCGTGCAAGGCACGGACCACATTCTAATTCATATAATATCTTTCGAATTTTGCGATAGAGTCTTTTCTATTCTCCCATCAGTCTGCTTTACCTTTCATGTGCAACAGTCAATTGAAAGTCAACAATTAATAAATGTTATAAATTTAAATTATTAGCGTATTTTAAATTTCGAGAATCATTTTTATAATGGTGCTTATTTAATGTGAGAACGATAACAGTTAAAAATGGTAAATAAGAATTAATCGTCATCTCAAATTTGTCCATTCTTCCCTTTTTTTCGATCATCTTTCATTAATTTTTGACAACCTCTCATCGACCTGCCTTTTCATATATATTTTAAATTATTATTGTGGTAGATATGAACTGAATAAGTATTATCATAATAAAATAGTTAAATGTCATACCTCACTCGCACATTAAACTTGTATACTTCTTTCGAATTTTTTCTGCTAATATCATAATTTTTAAATTTTAAATTGAACTCATCTAATATTTATCAACAGGTTAGATTAAAATATTATTATCAACTAATTATTTTTGTTACCATTTGTTTTTAAGTTGGCAAAAAAAAATTTGTACCTATTCTTTTGTTATTTAATTAAGGCATAAGTGTTTACAATAAGAGTTTTTCATACATGGTTGATGTCCAAATTTGACAATAAATGAACTCATGTCATCTTGTATACCTAGGAGTGGTATCAGGTCAATTTAGGATCGAAGAGTTCTATATCCATGGCGATCCCAAACTTCGAAAATAATCATTGAACATGTCCCGACCGGTTCCTGAACGGAGATTATTTTGCATTCTCATTCTCATCCCACGAATTTTTATTTTACAATATTCCCTACTTTCAGAGACGGAATTAAGGGGGGGGCATGGGGTGGCGGCCGTCCCCCCAAAATTCTAAAATCGACAAATTTTATATGTATATAATTCAAAAATTATCGTTTCGTCCCCCCATTTATACAAAAAAATTAATTTCGTCCCCCCATATTTACAAAAAAATTCATTTCGTCCCCTAATTTTTACAAAAAATTTCATTTTGTCCCCTTATTTTTTTAAAATATTTTCATTTAGTCCTCATTTTTTTTTACAAAAATCTTCATTTAGTCCCCTGTTTTTTACAAAAAAAATTCTGATCTAAATTTTTTCGATAACCAGAAAATTTGGCTCCGAACCAAAAAATTTAGCCCCCCCAATATATATTCCTGGTTCCGTCCCTGCCTACTTTCCATACTGAAACAGAAAAATTTCCTAAATCCCCAACCTAAATGGAAAGGGGATCGGACGGGATGGGTGAAATTCTCATCCATACGTGTACCAAATGAATTTGTTTTGTGTTTGTCATTAGCATAACAAATATGAATAAATATTATAATTTATGATTTTACAAAAATATACTATTATACATGTATGATAAATCAAAAATTGAACTTAAATCATTTCGTGTACAATGTGAATTTGTGTCGTTTTTTCGTATCACGTACATAATATAAAAAGAATACTTTATAGTTTTAAAATTTCATGAAAATATAATAATAATGATGATAATAATAATAATAATAATAATAATAATAATAATAATATGATATGGGAATATTTTTTTGATAGTTTTATCATGCATAAATTTGAAAAAATGTAGGTATCAGAAATTGTTATGATGTAGTGGTTGTGTGCATAAATTTAAGTTGTTTGTATAATAAGGGAGATTATAAAATCTATTCCTAATAAAAATATTTTCTTAACATTAACATATATAAGGAGGGGTATGTTGATAAATTAATAAATTGACTTGAAAGACCATTTGGGTATATATATATATAATAATAAATGAAAAGAGACATTATTCTTTTATTTTCTTTGAAATTATTTCTGAAATAAATGTTAAATAAAATGTAGAATAGAGCTATTTAAGAATCTAGTGGATGAGTTCCAAATTTTCATCAAGGGGACTTCTAGCATGGTGGTCATTGTGGGACCATAAAGTAGACTCCTACTAAGAGGTCATGGGTTCATTCCATGCCAACAACTACAGTTTTAATATATTTATAAAATCTGGGGATATTTTAGTGAATTACTAAATGGCATGAAAAGCCATGTTGGCATATTATATATATATATATATATATATATATATATATATATATATATATATATATATATATATAGGGTTGGACTCCATAGCAAACACCTTTTTTTTTTTTTTGCTAAATTTATAGTATATAAAAAGAGAAAACAAAAAAGGGATTTACCCTAGCTCTAATACAAGGAAAAGAGAGAACTACTTAACAACATTCCAACCTAACCAAGGTAGCTAGAAAGGAAACAAAAAAAGACAAGCATCATATGACAAAAAGCCATTTATACATGTCTAATTGAGCAAACTGTTGGAACCATCTGGAGTGCTGCAATTTAGCCTTAAGATCGTTAATGATACTTCTTAGCAACCTGTGAGGACCAAAGGATCCTCTATCATGGTGTCTTGAATTGCGTTCCTTCCACAAATGATATGCAAAAATTTGAGCGGCGAGAAGAGCAACCTGTCTGAGAGAACCGTCTGTAATAGAGCCCCAGTTACTCTAATGGAGACACATGTTCGGTCACACATCTCATGGATTGCGTTCAGAAATTTTCTGACTCAAGTGGTCTTCACATTAGTCTTGAAAAAAGTACAGTGTTCTTTGGTAACTGCACTAGTGATTTTATCGAATGGTTTGATCAATCCTATGGCATTGAGCATGGAGCTCTTCCGGTCAAGTTTCTGGGGGTCCCTTTAATTTCCTCTATGCTGAGTCACAATGATTGCATTCCCCTTATTGACAAGGTTGCAGCTCGTATTTCGTGCTGGACGTCTCTGTTACTTTCTTTGGCAGGTAGAACACAGTTAATTCGGTCTGTCCTGTTTGCTATTCAAGCGTATTGGTCGAAGCATTTCCTTCTTCCAGCCTCTGTGCTTCGACAACTGCAAACTTTATTCACCAGATTTCTCTGGAAGGGAGATGTGGAATCAAAAGGGGGGGCTAAAATTAGTTGGAATACGGTCTGCCATCCTTATGAAGAAGGTGGCTTGGCTATTAAAAATCTAAAAGAATGGAACCAAGCTCAACTTCTGCATCATCTTTGCAGCATTGTGAGAAATAGTAAGTCTTTATGGTCGACTTGGATTAACACCACAGTGCTAAAACGAGCTCATTTCTGGACAATGTCAATGCCCTCAGACTGTTCTTGGATCTTCCGTAATGTTCTTAAGCTGCGTCATACGGCCCTCCAATTCATCACTTACAAAATTGGGAATGGTCAGAGTACTTCCCTGTGGTTTGATCCCTGGTGGAACTCGAGCTGCCTTGCTAATTCTCGGTATGATGTTATTATTGCTCAAGCCAACATTCATCATGATGCAAAGGTTCATTCTCTAATCTCAACAGGTGTTTGGCAATTACCTTGCCCTTCTATCAGGCTTCACCACCCAGACATGAGACTTACATCCTGGCTCCAACACTTTAATTTCCCAGCCTTCAATTCGCATATTTCTGATGATATCTTATGGAGAGGCACCTCTTTACGGAAAATTAAAACGTGGGACATTTGGAATTCCATTCGCAGCTCGCCCCCTTTAGTGCCTTGGTTCAGCCTCGTCTGGCACAAATTAAAAATTTTTCGATATGCGCACCATGAATGGCTTCTTTGTCACGATCGTCTTCCAACCTTGCACAGATTAACTTACTTTGGCCTAGACGTATCTCCATTCTGTCTTTTCTGTGTGGGAGGAAATGAGACTACTTCCCACCTTTTTATCACATGTCCATACAGCAGTTACATTTTATCCAAGCTAGCAGGCTTGTTGAAGCTTGACTGCTCCATAGCAAACACCTTATATAACAAACAACAAAGAACACCTCATATCTAATAAATCCATTGCCCCTGGTGGGGCCACCCAATACAAAAAATTCTTATTTTTTTAGGCTCTATCCATCCAGCAAAAAAAAAAAAATTGAAAATTTTACTGTTCATGATGACGTCACTGATGACGTCATCGTTGAACAGTAAATTTTCAATTTTTTTTTGCTGGATGGATAGAGCCTAAAAAAATAAGAACTTTTTGTATTGGGTGCCCCTGGCGGGGCCAATGGTTCTATTGGAATAAATGATTTTATAGTGTTCTTTATTGTTTGTTATATAAGAGTGTTCTTTATGGAGCAAAGGCCTATATATATATATATATATATATATATATATAACTAGCATGATAGCCCGTGCAAAGCACGGGCACCATTTAAATTCGTCTAATTTAATTGTTATGATTATTAAGATAGATGATTCGTAATTTTTGAAATGTAATAGATAAAAAGTATGATACATTTAATAAAATATTTGAAGTATGATACATTGTGTGTATACATCTATAAACTATTGTCACTCGACAATTCTTTAATGTCACCAAATCGATCAACACTCTAGAAATAACTTGTAAACACGTTTGTCACGAATTCCAACCACCCTACACCTCCGATCGCTCATTCATCTCACTTTTCACCCTTTCTCATAAGATCCGAGTTTATAAAGCCCATTCACCCACTCTACCACCGTTATACCAGCACCTTCGAACACTATTAGATTTTCAGATTTTGGAAATTTTGGTAATTGCGTTCAAAATTTTAGTGATTTAGATTCAAATTTTAGTGATTTAAGTTGAATGTTCGATCATTCTACTATCATTTTGATTTTTACTGGTGTAGAGCCTAATATTGATTTGATTGCAGTAAAAATTTAGTGATTTCACTCGTGATTCTAGCGATTGTGTGTGGTGGTGGCGATGTGGTGGTGGTATGGCCGTGATGGTGATAGTGGTGTTAACGATGTGTTGTTAGTGCTGATATTGATAATGATACATGTATTCATAGAAAACACATGACTTATATATATCTTTTTCTTACAAATTGAAAGATAATATGAAATATATGATCTATGATTTAGTTACGCATTATTTATAATTTTATAGTTAATTCTTCCTTTAAACTCCATAAGTAACCAATAATAATTATATAAGCGTATATATATATATATATATATATAGAGTAGGGTTCAAGGGAGAACCTCCCTATCAAGAAAACCAGGAGACCCAATCTAACACCGTAGATTATTATCAAATATTAATAATAAAAAATAAGATATTCCAATGGCAAATCTGTTATTATAATGAAATTTATGGACAAATTATAGACACAATAAAAGAATATTTTGCTGAATCTTACGTACATGGAAACATATATGTCATATTTTAGATTGACATAATCTTTGATTTTGTTCAGTTAAGGAAACGATTCTCCATATTAGAGTTCAAAATGGAAATGATTGATATAGTGTATATTATATGTTACAAACACGTATATGTTAATACCTTGAAAACACTTCCAAGAAAAGAAAAATGGAGGAGAAAACTGAAACAATGGATGAGTAAGGAACATTAAACATTTTATGATGTTTATGGATATCGTTAAATAATATATATGTGTGTCTTTGTGTTATATATGTGTGTCTTTATGTTCTACAAAAGCTTCTTGATATAACAACGATTCTTTTATGTGTTCTAAATGTCCTTATAGATTGTCCAACGATTCCATATATGAATGAAAATATATTGGGATTTACTGGGGACTTAGACAACTGCAGCCAATTTAACTGGTGTTCATATTTGATTAGTTGTCTAAAAGAAGCAAAGTTGAGATGGTGTGGAAAATCCAAAACACCATATTTTGCTGGTTCATTAGCATTGGTTAGTATAATCTATCTATTATTATTATGAATAAATTTATTTTATCTTACATTTGCAGGACAATGATTTGGTTTTCTTATGTTTTTGGCAGTTTTTCTATCTTGAACGTGTGTTAATTGGACGAGGAAATACTGCGAGACCTGGACCTGCATACGTTTATGGCTCTCTGATGTTTTGGGTAAGATGAGCACTCGATCAGAGGTATATAATTTGTGGATTTTCAATGTATTTAAAATGCTAATAATCGACAATAGGCATAATTTCTTATATTTCACTAATCATGCTTTTTATGTATATAGGTTAAAAGCATGTTTCTGTGTGTTCTACTACGGATTTTAATATATCGAAAATTCTTTTATGTACAAAACAAAGATACGGTTTTGTGTGTTTATGTGTGGTACTCATCATAAGTTATTGGTGATTGTGATTCATGCTATTTTATTAGAGTCTAGTTTTGTGTGTTATGATCCTGTTACGGATTTGGTGATCAATGGGTTTTAATTTTCCAGAGAAGTGGTCGTCTTCTGCGTTTGTAATGTCTAAGAGGTACACTTTGCCTGAGATTGTAAATCGTGATCGTGTTGGAGTTGGAGTGAAGATTGTTGTATAGAAGTTTCAGAGTATGGAAAAGTTCTTTAAGGTTTATGGGTCGATTTCTACAAATTCTGGGACACATTATTTACATTATTATTGCATGAATGAAGATCAGTTAGTGCCATTCTTGAATCTTATATGGGCGATTTGTGGGTCTGTGAGTGAAACTAATGAGAACGGGGGAGTTCTATTTACTGACCCTGCACGTGAAGGATAAACTTGTGTTGCCCATATTGATTGATCTGTGTGAGAAGGCTGGTTTGGAGCTGCTGGTACTTCTTTAATGAGGAGGGATCATCATCCCTTCCCTGGTGTAATTCCTGGTCCGTTTCCATACTGCATTTCTAGGTCGATTCCCTGGTATTATTGGTGAAGATTATGACAAGTTACCCCCGGTATCTTGAGGACCCTGCTTCTACCTGAACGAGGAAAACCTAGGTTTAGGAATATGCTAGCCCACTGTAATCTGGGAAGACTTTAGCCTGCCAACTTTGCTTGAATTTGTTTCAGTAATACATATATAGTTGCACTACCTAAGTTGTACTAAAACTGTTATTTTCTGTTTTTCTCATTTGTATATTTGAGTTCTGCATTTCTTATGATATAGTAATATTATTCTTAAACAATTATATATACTTGTTCCGTTTTTTCTAAACTGATGAATAGTTTATCTATTACATCTAAGGATCTACAAACATATTTGTTGGTCTAAATTCCATGTTGTGTGAGAAGAGAATTGTTGTTTAACTTGGCCTATTGTGTATTCCACATGGTTAGCTGTAAGTTGAGCTTCTAGCTTCTGTAGTCCTCCAGTGAAGAGCTGCATTTTTGTGTATACCAGTTTTTGGACCGGATGGCTCATAACTTGCACATCTTTGTGTATATTATTTGGTTTAGTTTTATAAAACAATTAAGAATTTTGAATAAATTAATAATAACACTTAAAAGAATCTTTAACAAATTAATTAAAACACTTACATTAACTTAATTTAAATTAATAATACCAAGATTCTTTTACGTGTTCCCAAACAAAAAAAAATCTAAATAAAACTAAAAAAAACACCTAAGAGAATTTTGGTATATTACATAATATTTTTATATATTTATTTTTTCAAAAGAAAAATTATACATGTTTTTTAAAATTAAGTTACACGTAGAAATATTATAAAAGGTACCAAAATTTTCTTACGTGTTTCAATTCAATTTATCAGTTTATTTACTTTTATTATCTTTTTGAGATTACGTTGAGAATTGTTTTAAAAGATATGCTATAAAATTGAATTTTAATTTGAAAAATTATTATTTAAATTTTATTAAATGTTGGATAAATTATTTATAGTGCTCTACTAGTACATAACTATATCGAAACTTATTTTATACTAATAGAATATTTAGTAGAATCTAAATGTAAATATCTAATAAAATTATATTAAAATTTTAAAATAATTAACAAAATATCTAAGAGAATCTTTGTGTATTACATAATAATTTTATATATTTCTTTTCTTAAAAAAATAAAAATTTCTTTTAAAATTAAGTTACATATAAAAATATCATCTATTATACCAAGATTTTGTTGCGTGTTTCAATGTATCAGTTTATTTTATTTTCTTTTATTATCTTTTTGAGATTCCTTCGAGAATTGTTTTAAAAGGAAAGCAATAAATTTTTTTTAATTATAATTCAAAAAATATTTTTAAATGTTCCATAAATTATTTATAATGTTGTACTTGTACATAACTATATTTGAAACTTATTTTAGATCAATAAAATATTTTAAATGAATCTTAATATAAGTATTTGATAAAGTAATATTATGATTTCAAATAATTAACAAAACACCAAAGAGAATCTCGGTATTACATAATAGTTATATATTTTTTTTAAATAATAATTACACAAATTTTTTTAAATTTAAGTTACATATAAAAATATTATGCCAAGATTCTTTTACGTGTTCCCAATCAATAAAATCTAAATAAAACTATAAAAATTATTATAAAAGTCAAGCTATAAAAATTTGAATTATAATTCGAAAAAATATTTGAATTATTTATAGCGTTGTACTTGTACATAACTATTCGAAACTTATTTGAATATAATAAAATATTTTAAAAAATCTTAATATAAATATTTGATAAACGAATATTATGATTGCAAATAACTAACAAAACACGTAAGAGAATCTCGATATTACATATGCTGAAATGTTTTGCCAAACCAATTTTATAGAGAATATATATATAACTAATTATAAAGTTCTATTTTTCACAACAATTTAATTGTGTTGATATATTTTAAAAAATTTATTTTAGGCTCTTATTATGAAAATAAAATAAAATAAGCATAATTTCTATGTTTTTTAATTACATTTTTGTGTATGTGTACATGGATTCTCTTGAACGTTTTACTAAAAGAAAGTAGTTATTTACAAAAAAAACTTACTTCCTAAATAAACTAGTTATACGTCTAGACAAGATTCTCTTAGCTATTTATGTGTCATTTTCATGACGAGACAAACAAATTATTTCTAGACAAAATATTATTATGTATTTTTGAAAAAAAAAACCGTTCAACGACTAATAATTTAACGATTAATAATTACTGTCATTTTTACGACGAAATGAGATTTTTCTTAAATGTTTCCTTAAAATTTGAGAATAGACATAATCTAAAAATAAAATACCTTTAAGATTCTTCTACTTATCTTCTATTTATATTTAGATATTTTTATAAACATGTATTTTCTTATGTGTTTTACTGATTAATATGTTAATTATTTAAAATAGCTTGCTTTTGTAAATAAACCTTTTTTTACGATTATATGAGATTCACAAAATTGTATATTTCATATTATTAAAAAATGCCTTAAAGTAAAATAAAACAAAAAAAATGCTAAACATGTCAATATATTGCAAAACACCTTATTGATTCTCTAAGAAGTAGAATAAAAAATTTATCCTAAAAAACTCTCAAAACGCTTTAAAGAATTTCAAAAATAGGATATTTAATATTATTCAAAACACTTAACAGAATCTTGAATAAATTAATAATAACACTTAACATAATCTTTAACAAATTAATTAAACACTTAAGGGTAACTTTAATAAATTAGTAAAATGTTTTAACGAAATCTTTAATAAATTAATGAAAACACTTAAAAAATTATTTAATAAATTAATGAAAACAAATAATGAAATCTTTAATTAATTAAAAAACAATTCACATAATCTTTGAAAAATTAATATAACACATATTAGAATAAATATAACACATATTAAAAAGTTTCAATTCTAATAATTTTGAATTGATCATTGAAAAATTATTATGAAATATCATAAAAATCTAAGATATAGTAAAAAAATCGAAAAAAATCTAAATAAAACTAAAAAACACCTAAGAGAATCTTGGTATATTACATAATATTTCTATATATTTTTTTTTCAAAAGAAAAATTATACATGTTTTTAAAAACTACACATGTTTTTTAAAGAGCATCCATGTGTCAATTTTACTACAAACATTCTCTTAAATGTTTGTTAAAAATATTAAACAGTTCTATATATTTTAAAAGATTCTCTTAAAAAGAATCTTGTTATATTACATAATATTTCTATATATTTTTTTAAAAGAAAAATTATACATTTATTTTAAAATTAAGTTATATATAGAACCTTAGGTAATACACCAAGATTCTTTTAAGTGTTTCAAATCAATATGCCAATTTTTTTATTATCTTTTTGAAATTCTTTCGAGTATTATTTTAAAAGACATGCTATAAAAAAATTGAATTATTTTGGTGTATTCGTGAGAATGTATATCATTTAAATTCTTTCATGATTTGTTTTTATATTTCAAAGTTTTTTAGGAAAAAATTGATCTTTCTTATTTTCTTTTAATTTATTTGAAATTTTTT
This sequence comes from Kitagawia praeruptora, assembly GCA_037693485.1. Lineage (NCBI taxonomy): Eukaryota > Viridiplantae > Streptophyta > Magnoliopsida > Apiales > Apiaceae > Kitagawia > Kitagawia praeruptora. Next base: position 133,435,243 of record CM075351.1, on the reverse strand, counting down.
AATGTGTTTTATTTTTAGCTATTAAGATTCTTCTACATTTTTCAATATACATTGAACCTTTTGAAAATTAAGTTGGTAGATTTTCTTTTATGTTTATTACAATAGATTTTCTTAAGTGTTTAATAGTAATATTTTTTATAAAAAATATATGTGTTAAGATTCTCTTGAGTGTTTAGTTTTTATCAAATGTTTGTCCATGAAATTTTAGAATTTTGTGAATAGGAGGACATAGTAAAAGGTCAATGTATACTAAATAATCCAAGAAAAAAATACATAAAAAATTAATATTTATATTTTTGAAAACACCATAATGAATCTCAAAAAAGTAAAAGAAAATCCTAAAAACGGTTCATTTTATTTTAAGACGTTTGGAGAAATATTTTTTAATCTTATTTTGATTCTCAGAACACTTAAGAAAATTTCAAAATTATATATTTTATATTACTAAAAACACCTTAAATTAAAATAAAAACTCTAAGTTCTCGATCAAGGCTCCTTTAAAATATCCTTTCCATGTGATTAAGCACGTCTTTTTTCAACATGGCAACTACGAGATTCTAGGTTTTGACAGGAGTAATCAAATCTTTGTATTTATAGTAACTAAATATTCTCTAATTAATAATTGTATACGTTTCATGTATATACACCTTGCTACAATTGATTTTATTTTGATAGACATTTGTTATATAATGCTGAAGAATCTACAACAGATCACTAATAAAAGCTTGTAAGATTCTGTTAATTGTGCACTAAGGTTATTTTAAGGTGTTCTTCAAGGTGTTTTACAAAAGATTTATTTGTGCTCTATGGCAAATTTTATCTTTTATTAATTTAAAATTTATATGTTTGTTATAAAAATACTTAGTAGAATCTTTTAAATATGTATTCATATTAATCTGACTCTGAGAAAGTAGAAAAATCTTAATGTTATGCAAAAACATAAGTTAGTACATATTTTTTTTGAAACAAGAGATGCTCTTGGTGAGGAGTTCAAGGGTTATGTCTTCAAGATCATGGGAGGGTGTGACAAGCAGGGTTTTCCGATGAAACAGGTGTTGGCCTTTTGCTTGTTCGAGCGTCTAAGGAAATCTGTAAGAGGGTATATTGTGAGCCCTGATCTCTCTGTTCTTAACCTGGTGATCGTGAAGCCTGATTGATGTTGAGAAACTCCATTAATGAACCTCCATATTTTTCCCAAAGCAAGAATTATATGTATAAAAAATTTGTATATTATATGATATCAGACAATATGTTGATGTATTCTATTTCCATATATGAACATATTGAATGATTAATGCTGATGATCTTCTAAAATGGTAATTCAATCAAGAATATTGTGATTTGACTCATAAATCAATTGATTAATGAATATTTTTATTGTAATATTTCTATTACCAAGACTACCCTTATCACAAGAAAATGGAAATCTTTTTAAATATTTGATATTAAAAGATTGATTATTTAAAACCCTCAGATCAGAATGAAATGAATGGTTTGATGGATGGTCTCTAGGTTCTCTCAATAGTAAGGGTTCTCCCTTGAGCATGAGCCTATATATATATATATATATATATGGTCTTGTTCTAATAGAAACTAACTTAGAATAGAAACTAGAAACTAAACCTAAATTAAATATTTCAAGCTAATCTAATGACCAAATTAAGGGTACCCCAATACAAAAAACGTTTAAAATTATTGGCTCTATTCAACAAAAAAATTAAAAAAATTAAAAAAAAAGTTACTGTTCACGTGATGACGTGACATGTGAACAGTAACTTTTTTTTTTTAATATTTTTGTTGAATAGAGCCAAGAATTTTATAAGTTTTTTGTGAAGGTGCCCCTAGCGTGTCCATTAAAATAAATGAAATATAATTTATTTAGTGTAGGTTTCTAGTTTCTATTCTAAGGTTGGTTTCTATTTGAACGCTAGCGCGCGCGCGCGCGCACACACACACACACACACATATATATATATATATTGTTATTATTACAAATTGAACGATAATATGAAATATATGTTCTATGATTTTAGTTACGTATTATTTATAATTTATAGTTAATTCTTTCTTGAAACTCCATAAGTAACCAATAATAATTATATAAATGTGTATACGCGTAGTCTTATATGAAAAATTCACCTTTTTTAATCTAAATTTTTTAAATTTCTTTTCAATACTATATAATTAATTGGTTATTTTTTTGAATTTAATTTTTAAATTCAACTAACCGATCATTATACTTTATGTATTATATATACAATTTAATATTTTTTTTAAATATCAATCTTTCATTAACATAACTATACATCTTAATCTCATAATTAATTGTTTTTTTTTGAAAATCAAAGGATTAAATTAAAGGGCTCAAGGCCAAGATCCAACAAGATAAAACTACAATCAAAACATGCTTTGATTGTAAGAAAACGATACTAAAATTGCAGAAAAAACAGAAATGCTAAAGCCCATGAAAATCAACAACTTGCATCCAACCATTTATCATCCAAAGCCCAGACAGAAAGGAAATCCACCGGCCCAAAACAAGCAGCAGCAACTGTTGGACTACCAATTCTCCATCCCCACAAAAACATTCCCTGCATGCAGTACTTGAAAATCTTGCTGAACTACCATGATTCCCAACTCTGGATTCTCAACCTCCTCCTCCATTGCTTCCACATTAACTTCCTCTTCCAGAACCCAGCCATACTGCGGACCAAACATACCCAAACCCATGTCTTGGTTCCATATTTCCATGACCCTCCCAAAAGGTTGTTTGATTAGCACCATCTGCGTCCAGTTATTTGCACCATACTGAGCTAGATAAGCTGCGAGTTCGTTGTCCACTTCGTCTGATAATCTGATTTCTAAAAGGAAGTTCCTGTCTCTACGCCTAGTGTTTAACTGCCTCAAGATAAACTCGTCGTCAGGATGCCCACCTGCTTCCAGAGAATCCTTCCATTGCCAGTAAGCATTAACGTGGTCTGTTTCCAGAATAACTTTATGATAGTCTCTAGCAAAAGCTAGCTTGAGCCCCTCCATAAACGCATAGAACTCGTTATTTCTTCTCCTTTCTTTGCATAAAGAACCAGACAGCATGCAGAGTATATTTCCTCTGTGATCTCTAGCAACTACTCCAATACCACTGACATTCCCATTTGGTAGCCTGTTGGCAGTGAAGAAGCTGTGCACGTTGATTTTGACGAAACCCCTTTTTGGAAGCTCCCACCTAGGCTCAACATCCACCATTTTCTGGATATTTCTACTTAAAACTCTTTTTTATTTGTTGTGGAGAGAGGAGAGAATGAAAATAAAACTCTGATCAAAGCGAAAATATATAGGGGGTTCTTGATAGAAAGACCATCAATTAAATGCTGACTGCTGTCTGCACATTCTCCCAGTACAACACCCAATGCCACTCCATTTGCTTTTGTTCTTAGAAGCGTTTCAAATTCCCAGATATTTTCCAAAAAATTGGAGAATAACTCTGTGCTAACCTGTACAGAATACTAAAAGGGCTATACTCTTACGTGGGCCTTAAAAAACTTGACACTAGTAGCCTATTATGGGCTTTGATTAAGACCAGAAAAAGAATAAATCCCAATAAAAGACTCGGAGACTATTAACTGAACCATGTAAAAGAAAAAGTGCCACGGGAAGCACCATTCTTTGCTAGCAGGTCAGCTTCATAATTGTCGTACCTGGGAATTTTTTTAACTGAGATATGAGAATTTAAGAGAAAATCATCCAAACCAACCTCTCGTGAAGATGGTAACAATGAAGAGGCTTTAAAATTCAGAACCAAATCAACCAGAGAGGCACTGTCCGTATAGATCACCAAACTATTATCACTAGAACTATGTTCTTTTACCAGCTTTGAAAGAGCATTTAGTGCCTCCAATTCTGTTAAGAAAGAGTTTGCCGCCAATGTTGGTCCTAAAAAAGACATAATGATTCTACCTCCCTTGTCTTTGAGTAAACCTTCTATTCCAGCTTGAGAAACTCCATTCCTGATAATCCAGCTCCCGTCAATGAAGCCAACAAGGTCAAAGCCTGCTAGGAGGAGCTTCTGTTTTCTTAGATGATCTGACCTAGACACAGAGCCCATAGGATTAAGACCCCACCAGATCAGAGTATCCTTATTCAGGTAATTCAGTGCTAAAGCCCATTCCTTAACTCTGAATTTTATCAGGAAGATGATTTCATTAGTCTTGGGCTGCCAGTTCTTAAAAATGGCATCATTCCTTTTGAGCCAAACTGTCCAAATTGTGGCTACCAAGACCATTTGCCAAATTTTCTTTTGGACTGCAGAGTTGAACCACCTAGTTGAATTCCACATCTCAGACAGGTTAGAGAAAGTATCTTTATTAGAGAAACCCCACCAATCTAGAATAGATTTCCAGCAGGATATTGCCATCCTACATTCCCAGAAAAGGTGATCCAGAGACTCATCTTGAGTGTTACAGAAGCTACATACCAGAGAACCAGGAAAAGATCCTATTCGAGAAAAGAGAAAACTTTTTGTAGGAAGAACCTTACTATGGACTTTCCAAAGAAACAAGTGCACTTTAGCAGGAACTTTGAGGCTCCAAATAAAATTCCAGTCTGTGAAGACAGTTTGAGGAAGATGTTGGACTATCCTCACTCCTTCACTAACTGAGTAAGAGTCTTTACTTGGAATCCAAATGAGCTTATCAATGCCCCTAGAAAGATTCAAGGAAGAGATGATTTTATCTAAAGAGTACAAGGAATCAACATCTGAACCTCTGAGATTTCTACTCCAGAAAATCTCACTCATATGGTCATAACAATCCCACAAGTCATAGAAAGCACTGACTGTTACCTCCTTTAGGTTAGAAATCCTATATAGTCTCTTATAGGAGTCTTTTAGAGGACTCCCATTGATCCAGTTATCTTCCCAAAATAACACTGAATGTCCGTTATTTGTGATCCAATAGAATTGTTTGAATGAAAGAGCAGGCCCTAAGATGGAAGTGCTTTGTAGGAAGGCCAAATCTTTAATAAAATCTGAGTTATTGTTACCCAACGTGCTGAATGAAGTGTCACACCCTATATTGCACCCATACTTACTTCTAATCCACTTATTCCAGCTTCTGTGCCTATCCGTGTGCCATTTGCTAAGCCATTTTCCCATAGAAGCCAAATTTTTAACTTCAAAAGAAGTTAAACCAAGACCACCTGATTTCTTGGGGGAACAAAGAGTGTTCCAGTTAATTAGGTGAAGTCTTTTAGAACCGGAATGAGAATCAGCTTTGGAGGTGTGCTTCCAAAAGAAGTCTCTTCTCAACCTTTCAAGTTGGTTACAAATACCTTTTGGGATTTTGAAGAGGTTAAGCCAGTATAGAGGGAGACTCTCCACTACTGATTTCAACAAAACAAGCCTCCCTGCATCGTTTAAAGATTCCGCTTTCCAAGAGGCAAGCTTGGTTTCCATTTTCTGTACCAGGGGCTTCCAAAAAACTTTCTTTTTGTGAGATAAACCAATAGGAACCCCCAAATATTTCATAGGCCAAGACCCTATTTGACATTTCAGAATGTGGGCACCTTGGTTTAACAGAGCTGAGTCTGAGGAACAGGAGTAGAGACTACTCTTGTGGAAGTTTATCTTGAGCCCTGACACTAATTGGAAACTTTGAAGAACTCTTTTGATACCTCTAATGGACTCCAGATCATTTTTGATGAAAATGATCGTATTATCAGCAAATTGTTGATGAGTAATTTGATCTCCAGAGTTATTAATTTCAATGCCTTGAAAGATTTTCAGATTCTTTGCCCTTTGCAACATGCTGTTTAACACCTCACCTGCCAGATTAAATAACAAAGGGGACAAAGGATCACCTTGTCTGAGACCTCTTTGAGGGGTGAATTCACTAGTTGGGGAACCATTTACCAACACTGAAATTCTAGTGGACTTAAGCAACTCTTCTATCCAGGCAAGCCAATTTTCTCCAAAACCTAGATTCCTCATTACTTGAAGAAGAAAATTCCAATTGACTGAGTCAAAAGCTTTTTCAAAGTCAAGTTTCAAGATTAGACCTTGCCTCTTGCACTTTTTAAGACTATGAAAAACCTCATTGACTATGACTATACTTTCTGCTGCTTGTCTGCCTTTAATAAACCCTGTCTGAGTGTCATCTATTATCTTGCCCATGAGAGGAGTCAATCTATTTGCTAAGATCTTTGTGAGGAGCTTTGCAGTGCAGTTAATTAGACTAATAGGTCTAAAGTCACTCACTACCTTAGGGTCTTTCACCTTAGGCACTAGAGAGATAAATGAAGAATTGAATCCCTTAGGAAGTGAACGATTCTGAGCAAAGGTCAAGAAACTTGAATAGACAATATTCTTGATATTAGGCCAAAAAAACTTAAGTGCTCTCATGTTCATACCATCTGGTCCCGGAGCTTTATCATTAGCAGCCTGTGAAACAACCAAGTCCAATTCCTCCATTGTAAATTTTGAATCCAAATAATGCATATCATCGAGATCTAGCTTTCGACTGATGACATTACCTACTTGGAAGACAATCCTATTCGACTGATGGCTGAAGAAAGTTGAGAAATACTGAAGAAAAACTTCTTTGATGGTTTTGGGATTTGAGAACCACTTACCATTCCAAAGGATTTTCTGCACATTATTCCTATTTCTTCTCCTGAGGATTGATTGATGAAAGAATTTGGAATTCCTGTCACCTTTAGAGCACCAGTTCAATCTCGATTTCTGTCTTAACTCCGAGTCTCTTTTGAAGTAAGAAGTTGCCAATTCTTGTTGAACAAATTGAGCATTGTTAGAGACAATATTACTTTGATCAATGAGCTCTAATTCAATTTCAAGAGACTGAATTTTGTTGTCCAGGTTAGACTTAGCAGTCTTAGTCCAACCTTTCAGCATCCCCTTAACTTCCTTAAGTACTGTCTGAATATTATCTTGATTGCCTGAGCCTCTGCTAGACCAAAAATCCTCAAGCTTACTCTTAATCGACTCTTCTTCTAGCCACCAGTTAAAAAATTTAAATGGCTTAGGACCCCAGTCTAGATCTTTAGTATACAGAACTATTGCTTTATGATCAGACTGCTTCCTACCAAAAGATTTAACTACCCAGGACCCAGACTCAAACCAGTACTCATTGAGTAGGAACCTATCCAACTTACTCTTCTTACCTTTGGAATCAAACCATGTGAAGTCTGAATTTAGAAACTTGATGTCCAGAAGGTTGAGATTTTTTATGAAAGAATTAAATCCCAAGGAGTCTCTCAATCTGTACTCACAATTCACCTTTTCCCTAGAATTTCTAACACAATTGAAATCACCCACAAAACAGCATGCTTCATTTTGAATCAGCTTCTCAATGAGGCTAAGCTCCTCCCAGAGTTTGACTTTGCCTTTCTTGCTTAGGGGGCTATACACATTAATTATGTTGAACCTTAAACCTGAGGAAATAGATCTCATTTGAGCCCAAATCCAGTTTTGAGTCTGTGCATAACCAAGACAGGAAAAAACACTTAAGTCCCAAGAACACAGTAAACCACCAGAGAGACCTTGTGAATGTTGCCAAATCCATCCATGGGAACTATCAAACCAAATTGAACTTCTTTGCCAATAATCTAAAAGTTCACATTTAGTCTCTTGAATGCAAATAACATTTGCTTTCGAGGCTAAGATCAATTCCTTCAGATTCCTTCTAGCTACATTGTTCCCTAGACCTCTACTATTCCAAGATAATATTTTCAGCTCTAACATTAAAAATTGTTAATTACTAAACTACAATCAGTCTCAACAGAAATTATCCACCAATTACAGGGCTCCCTCTTGCAGTTGACTGGCAACTACATTTACAATACCTTCCTTCTCTCCTAACAACTCAAGACCCAAGTCCTGTGCACATTGTACAATACATGCTGCTTCTTTCCTATAATCTCCTCCAAACTCCTCAGTGATTGGGAGAAGTAGTTCATTGTTTAAACTTTTCCCATAAGCCTTACGCAATTTACCCTTACTAGTAATCTTCTTTGAGTGTTTGAATTTATTAATACCAAAGTCAAAAGGATTTTTTGCATACCTTGCTTTTTTCCTAGGTCTGCCTCTAGAAAATCCCATATTCAATCCTCCTAGATTTTTACACAGCGAAACCTGGGGGCTTTCAGCTGTGACTAATCCGCTTGAAGATTCTTCGCGGTGATCACTTAACATAGTATCTGATTGAGTGCTAAGAGACTCACTACCATTTCTGGGCAAAAGGAAATGTTCACGCTTGCCTGAAAGAGAGGTTTCCTTCAAATTAGACGAAAAGTTGTGATCCTCCTTACTCTCTGAGACACTATCAGTATTGCTTATGGGAGGGCTTTCCTCTGAAACTTGGACCTTAAAAACTCCATCATTTGTCCCTGTATTCAGTTTACCATTCTCTATTGTACTATCTCCTACTTTGGTACTATCTTGGGGTATAGAGGGGTTAGTATTATTGATGTTAGACTCCTCCATAGGCTGCAACATGCCTTTAAGACCTTTCACATCCATAACCTCAATAAAAGTGATACAGCATTGTTTTCCTTTAATCAGAATTTTCAATTCTTCATTAATCGGAGATGAGCTGAGTGAAGACACGCAGATGAGAGGATTAAATAACATATTCTCATTATCACTTTGGTACGTCCAAGAGATCCAGTCTCCGAAAGGCCTTGAAAACGCTTTTAGATTACTCTCAATCCAAGCATTCATTGGTAAACCTCTACACTCCAACCAAACAGTTCTAGGTACATAAAGATCCTTTTCTTCAAAAGGTCTTACTTTAGAAAACCATTTAAACAAAGGGTCTAAATCAAAGTCCTTCCAACCTTTAACCTTTTCTGTCCTGAGAAGAAATTTTCTATCCGAAAGTCCCACTACTTTAATAAAGTCCAATCCTTCTTGAGATAACTTGTCCTGAAGGCTATTAGGGGATTCAATCACTTTGGATAAGCTTACTTTAGTTTGATAAAGGCCCTCCTCCACCTCTGAGTCCACTTCAGATTCAATGTATTCAAACATCTTCTTAGCAAGTGGAGCCTCCTCTTTTTGGGTTTTGGGTTCCCCCTCTACATTTGACTTATTTGCTTTGTTCTTCAAACTACTTTCTTTAGTAGTCATTTGGGGGGGATGATTAACAGACATACGGATTCTTTCACCCAAACCACCCGCTTCCTTTGCATTATTTATAATCAATCCCGCTTCCAATTCAGTGGTAGTTTTGACAAAACCAAATCTCTGATTGCGCTTATCCCTCTTCCTAGGTAGAATGATGTCTAAAATCACACCACATCGTTTGAAAAGAGACCAAAGTTCTCTTGCCGTGGTTTTATCCGGAATACCATATAGAAAGATGGTACTAGCGTCTGAGTTTTTAACCTGCTTCTTAGCTGCTTTGACCTGCTTACGAGAAGTTACTACTGTCCAGTTGTTTTCACCGATGTTATCGTCTTTTTTAGTTGTAGCCGAAACACCGTTACTAAGGACATCAGCAAAAGTTCTATCCGGCATAACCTTACTTTCTAGCTTTTCATTCCAAACAAATACCTTCCTCCTCTTCAAACTTCTCCAATGAATTTGGTTTAGTGCATCTGCTATGGCTTGGTTACTCCCTCTACAGAAATCTTCCAACACTTGTTTGTCCACTAGATCCTCATTTGCCAAGATGAAATCGACCAATACCTTGTCTCCATCCCCTTTAGCCTGAGATCTGTTACCTTGCTTAGCACTCCGATCCCCGAACTGATTGTTCTTCTCCTTTTTCGAATTCAAAATTTGAAATTTCTTCCCTCCTTGGATTGCGTGCTGACTCCTCCTCTCCGCTCCTCTTGAATCCATTTGTTAAGTAAAAACAATAGGTTCATAATTAATTGTATTGCATCTATAATCTAATTTATAATGTTGTGTCCTAACCAAATCCAACTACGCTTTTTAATTTAATTAAAAATCAATACAGTGTTTGTATCTCATATGTAAATTATTTAACTGATCACAAAACTATGTTTTAAATTATTATAACGGGTATATTGAATTTTTTATAACTCGTCAAAAATCATTTTGACCTATACTAAACATAATACACAAACAACATAATTCATTTGATGCTCATACTGAACATAATAGATAGATAACATAATTCATTTGATTAAATTTTTTACCCAAGTCCAACTACGCTTTTTAATTTAATTAAAAATCAATACAGTGTTTGTATCTCATATCTAAATTATTTAACTGATCACAAAATTATGTTTTAAATTATTATAACGGGTATATTGAATTTTTTGTAACTCTTCAAAAATCATTTTGATCTATACTAAACATAATACACAAACAATATAATTCATTTGATGCTCATACTAAACATAATAGATAGATAACATAATTCATTTGATTAAATTTTTTAATTCCCAGCAAGGTAGTAATATTAAATAAAATAGAACATGGGAGTTATGATTTTTAAAAAGGTAAGATAAATTCTTCTTTGGTGTAGTGGTTGGAGATAGGGCTGAGCAAAAATCCGAAAAAATCCGAATCCGAATCCGAATCCGCTAAAAACCGCTAAAAACCGATCCGTATAAAACCGATCCGAAACCGAAACCGAAAAATTAAAAACCGAATCCGAATCCGATTATGCGGTTTCGGTTTCTTATCGAATCCGATCCGAAAAAACCCGAATCCGATCCGAATAAAATAAATAAATAAATAAATATATATATTATTAATAAATACACAGATTTTTTGAAATAGAATTGCTAAAAATTTAGAGGTAAGCCTCCAGACATGAAATTCGTTTTAAGTCCAGTGGTCTGTGTGTTCTTTCCTGACTTGTCTCTCCTTGTACCCAATGTTAGGTATTGTATTAGACTTACAGACTACTTTCAATTCAGCCATTCAGGACAAACCAATGGTGTCAAGTGAAATTCCCTTTTACTGTAGATGCTACATAATATTCCTCCACCCCTAAAATCATGAATTGAAAGAAATAATAATGTAAACTTTGTGACCGTCAGTGTTCATGCCTGGCTGCCTCCTGCAATTTATATTCGAAGATTATGTTGAATTTTCATTTATGTTAGACTTTCGCAATTTATTATAAAAACTTTGTATGCTATTTCGGAGGAACAAATGGATTTTTATGCTTAAAAATTCTTGTAATCATATTTATTTTGTCAATTTTATTTGAGGCGGTTTTAAAACCGAAACCGAACCGATTGCAACCGATCCGACAATTTTGAATCCGAACCCGATCCGCCGGTTTCGGTTGCGGTTTCGGTTTTAGATTTTAAAATCCGAAGAGTTTCGGTTTCGGTTTCGGTTTTACCATAAATCCGATCCGATCCGATCCGTGCTCTCCCCTAGTTGGAGATGAGAACATAATTCTTTTCTAATCCAAAGAACATGGGTTCAAAACTTGGTGCCAACATTTTTTAAGTCATTGTGGGACCATAAAGTAGATTCCTAACAATAACTACATTTTTAATATATTTATGAAATCTGAGGATATTTTAGTAAATTACTATATGGCATAAAAAGCCATGTTGGCATATAATATATATATATAAAGGATTAAAAAACTTAGACTTTAAAATTCGAGTTTTATTAATAATTTTTGATAATTAATATTTTTTTTGCTAACTTTTAATTCAAAACTAATGTTTCATAAATTTTAGGTTTATAGGAAAAAATGGTACAAAACCTTTTTTTTTAGTAATTTTTTAAGATTTTCAGAATTGGGTTTGAATAAACCTAAAGATTGATTAAGTTTGAATTTCAATTTTAAAATTCAATTGAATTCAACAAAAAATTTGAATTTAAATTTGGATGACTTACAAATTCAATCTAACCGATCCCATTATCATCCCTAAAGGTGTGCTCCTGAGTTAGAATCATTATCATCCTTAAAGCTGTGCTCCCGAGTTAGAATTTAAAAAGAAGAGAAAAGAATGGAAGAGAAACTTTTCTTTCAGAATTATGCTACCCAGTTTTTAAGAACTCACATACATTTTCAAAAATTTCCCTTGAACTCACTTTTTTCAATATTTCTTTCATGATTTACAAAAAATCTAGGAAGCATGTTAAAAAAAAAAATTGCATCTCTTCTTTTCCGTTCTCCTCTCTTTCATTGTCTTCTTCAACAAAAAATTTGGAAGAACAGCGTAAAAACGAGAAGATGATCTCGGAAAGGGTTATGTACGTGTAATTGGTGGAGTATTACTTTATCTCTGAATTAATATGTTTAAAAACACGAAACCAGAGGAGCAGGGGTCTACTACTAAAGTCATGAGAGGGCTCGATCTTCTACTTAAAAAGTGTGGAAGCACATGTCTTGGATGTAGATATACAAAAATGTAAGCAATATTTCCCCCCCAAAGGTGCATTCGTGCTTACTTGGAAACACAAGATTTCTTGTGTATGTGATGCAGTCAAAAGGATTTGATGAATTTCTTCGAAAACCTAAATTGCAAGGACAAAGTTTATACTAGTAATGTCAAGACAAACACAAGTACTAGCTAGCTACTTTGTGGTTCTCATTGCATGGTTTCACGTACACCTAGATTTAGGCCTTGTGGCTTGGCAAACCAAATAAACATGTTTACAATATGGTTTCTTTAGTTAAAACTGATTTTTTCGATTTTTATTTTCGAGAGTAAGGAGCTTTTATAAAGATATAATTATAACCTACCATGATCAAATTAGTCCTTTCCTAAACCTAATAACGAAATAAGAAGCTCCGAATAGCATACAAATTTAATACATAAAGTTGTCAACTTTATGATTACGGGCATAAACAAAGAATAAAAACCTTTGAACTTGTTACTTACATCTAATTAACAAGAGTGGACCAAATGCTGAATTCACATAAATGAAATGGGAAAGTCAGTTGGTGTGAGGTATCACGATTAATTGAGATGCGTGCAAATTGTCCCAAATATCTGTTAAAGCATGAACGAATTAGAAAAATGAAATGCCGAAGCCAAACAGGAACATATATGTGTACTAATGTACATAGTAAATTGAAGAAAAATATTGTTCTCATGGTTGATCGATCATTGTCAGGACTCGATGTGTCTCCACTTGATTGTCCGGTTTTATTCATTGCACTTGCTTGCTGTACATAAATTGATATATTAATTCTCTTACTGTTCTTTTACTCCCCTCGTTCTTTTCAGCCCTTGGCCTTGGGGTGTAAATTAAATCGCAAATTTACTGTTGTACTTGCAGACACCGGCCCCCTCCCTCTTGTGTCGTGATGTGCATGTCACTAGTTAACTACTTCGTCCTTATTTCTTTTCCTGTTAATCATTATCATGCTTGTCAATGCACATTTTTAATCGTTAATATTTTCAATTTCATTTTAGTACTAAATATAAAAACTTCAATGCATTAAAGTGCTCAAAAATACGAATCAAACAAAATTACTTATGACTATATTTTGTATTATAAATTATGCATAAATTAATAGTTAATCACTTACGATGAACAGTGTAAAAAGTCAAAACACCAAAAATAAAAGGAAACCCAGGGAGTAGAAATTAAGATAAATGCATGTATATATCCAAAACCCAAATGATAAAGAAAAACTTTAGCAAGGACAAGAATAAGGGAAATCATAAAACATAATACTTGCTCAGTAGTATTATTATAATTAAGATTTGAATGCAAGATGTAGCGTTTTGTACTATACTTTTCAATATTACTACTAGTGTTTGGTAATTTTAATACTTTTCAGAAGATGAAATGTATATAAAAGTTCTGCGGTTCAAACTGGTTAGGAATCGTACTGTCCTTCGCTGCCATATTACAAAATTTTCGAGGCATTCAATTTATTTTGGCTATCACATTTTTTTATTTATGTACATTCATATCATTTCGGGTTGATAACATTTCTTAGAGAAGGGGTTAAATATCAAATGAAAAAATTAATACACTTTCATATTTGAAATGTTATCAAATATTTCACTATTATATTAATGGTTATTGTCCATCAACAACAAACGTTATATTTATGGGAAAATTATATGACCAAGTTCCCATGTTTGGAAGCATGTTACCTGCAAACGTGGAGTTACATTGGCTAGTTTAAAACTCATTTAACCAAGCAAACAAATCCGAGTTTCAAGTTTACATGCAAACAAACTGGATTAGGTTTAGGTTTGTTGATATTTTTCCCTCTCAACTTTAGGGCAATCTCCTAGCTTAGATTAAGGATGATATGTGAAGTCTAGATTTCTGATCGATGTTTCTAAAGAGACCTCCGATATAGAAATCAAAATTCCAAAGCAATGTACAATAAACAGACAATAAAATGTGCTACTAAAAAAAAAGGCAAAGAAACACTTTACAAAAAAACGGAGTCTTCAATTATAGATAGTAACTGAAAAAATTAATACATAAAGTGAACATAATCCAATCTGTTTTAATTTTTACAAATATTCACTTTAAATATCGTGAAAGTATATTATATTAAAAAAATGTTTATATGACCATTATCTAATTAATAATAAAGGTAACTAATATAATAGTATTCCTACTTCGCATATAATAATAATTATAGTAACTTTCCTTATTATATCATCTTCCAAAATCCACGTACCCAAAATAATAAGTGGTGAGAGTTTGAAAATTAATAAAAAAAATTAAAAAGAAAATAAAATCTTAAAAGTAGTAATCATGTCGAGATATAAGAATCATCGTTCATCCTCTGTGTTGTCGTTTTCAGTCGGAAAACGATTTTTCATCATCATTCTTTTATTTTTTTTGCTGTTTATAAAAACAAGGCAAAACACATAATTTGATACATAAATTTGTCTTTCATTTTTTATTTGGTCCATCAACTGAGTTTTTTATATTTAGGTACATATATTTATTTTAAAAAGGTCACATAATTTCAAATAATTTATTTTAATGCTTTTGTATATTTTTTAATGTTAATTTTTGAATTTAGAATTCATATAAATTTTTTGTAATGTCGAGGAATCAAATTCTTTTTTAAAGACTTTTAGGTCTATGAACGTTTATATATTAAATATGCATGCTTTATTTGATATTTTCATTTATTTGTTAAATTTTCAATTCCAAATGCTTCAAGTTCAATTATGACATGGGTTGAAATCTTTTGCTTGAAAATGGGTTGGGTGGAAAATCTTTTTTTTTTGAAACTGCATCAAACTTTGGCTTACAAGGGGCTCCAACATAGACTGTGGAGGAGTCATAAAATCAATAAAGCAATTGACTTCACAAGGTACTCTATCAACTAAATCAGCTACCTTATTCACGCTTTTTAATAAAAGAAACCGAAATGTCTCTACGAGCATTCAACAACCTATACTTTACTGCATTGTTAAGAGCCTGGATTGAGACTTGAGAATCACTTTCAACATCCACATTGTGTAACCCATGCTGAAGTAATCCATCAAATTGCTTCCAATACTCCAGTGGCCTCTACTTCAATTATTCGAACTTCACCTGCAACTTTGCGCATTCTTGCCCTAAAAAATCTACCTTCATGGTCCTTAAGGATCAGACCACAAGAGAACCACGAACACCCTGTAATAACATGAGCATCAACATTAATCTTCACTCGACCTTCAACTGGAGGATGCCATTTAGTCACTGTAGGCTCAGTTTTCTACACACATAATTTATCTCTGAGAGCCTTTCTTTGTTGACTATATCTCCACTGTTTTACCTGAAGAACATTGACCTGCATCGCCATTTGAGTTGATAATGTCTTGTTCTACCACACGGCCCTCAAGTTCCTAGCTGACCATATTCCCCATAAAATTGTTGCTATCTGGGAGGTATAAAACCCCAATCCTAACTCATTCCAACAGCCCTTTGCATAATTACATTCAAGACATACATGCCTCAAGTGTTCTACATCAATACCACACAACGGGCACAAAATGGTTATGTTCACTCCTTTCCCCCTCAATAAATTTCGAACAAGAACGTTATTTCGACATACCCTCCAAAAAACATCTTAATTTTCTGAGGGACCTGAATTTTCCATAATCTACCCCACCCTTTACTCTCCTCAAGTTGTTTGCACTTACTGTAATGCTGTTGCCAGAACCTATAACCCGACTTAGCACTGTACTTCCCATCCACTAAGTAACTCTAGACAATATGATCTTGGAACTGGTTTTTGGGGATAGGTATTGCTAAAATACAGTTAGCATCACTACTCGAGAACAAGTTGTGCACCTTGGTTACATTCCACTCATTACTACCAGAAACAAACAAATCGCACACCTTTAAGCCACTCACTGAATTCAAACACTGTTCATCAACTCTATGACCTTCTTTACCTCGAAGCCACGCATCAGCACCCACACTAATTGATTTTCCATCACCCACTACCCACCTATACCCTTGCTTCAGAGATTCTTTAGCTTGCCAAAGCCCTGACCACACATAACTTACTCCCCCTCCTCTATTAGCCTTAAATAAGTTCGATTCCGGGAAATATTTAGCCTTAAACACCGTTACAACCAGAGAATTACGGTTATTCAGGAGATTCCAACATTGTTTCCCAAGAAGCGCCATGTTAAAACCATGTAGATCACAAAATGCTAAACCACCTAGCTCCTTTGCCATACTCACATTTGACCATGAAGCCCATCTAAACCCTTCTTATTATTCTCTTGTGAACCCCACCAATAGCAATTCATCATTTTCTCAAGATCAGTACACAAAGACTTAGGTAATAGCAAACATGACATAGCATACGAAGGAATTGCTTGTGCTACTATACGAAGTAATACAGCCTTACCAGCTTTAGAGAGACACTTAGCACTCCACCCCTGAATTCTACTCCATAAACGATCCTTAATAAAATTAAAAACCGTTTTCTTTGATCTTCCTATCAAAGATGGGAGGCCCAAATACTTCCTTACACTCAAATCACTATAGACACCCAGTAAATCTTTCAACTCTTCCTGTTTATCCAACCTAACATTCGAGCTAAAATAAATACCCAATTTTTGGAGGTTGATTGATTGACCAAATTGCTCTTCATACCTTTGTAAAATCGATCTAATTTTCATGACCTCCTCTGACTTAGCTTTACAAAATAAAAAGCTATCATCTGCAAATAACAGATGCGTTATTGCAAGAGCTTGCCCACAAATTTTACAACCTTGGATTCGTCCTTCAACAGCTGCATTTTTCAACATACGAGATAACCCTTCCACACAAAACAAGAATAAATAGGGTGATAATGGGTCACCTTGACGTAATCCTCTTCTCGGAATTATAGGACCAATTTGTGCACCATTGAAATTGATTGAATAAGTCACAATCGTAACACATAATTGGATCCACGCAATCCATTTACTATCAAAGCCTAATTGCTTCATCTGTTGCATTAGAAATCCCCGATCCACTCTATCATATGCTTTACTTACATCCAATTTTAAAGCAACTTCTCTTTCAACACCCTTCTTCTTTTGTTTCATATAATGTAACAACTCAAAAGCCACCAGCACGTTATCCATTATATTTCTTCCTGGAACAAATGCCGATTGATTATCTAAAATGATGCCGAGAAAGATTCTTTTCAGACGATTAGCTAGAACCTTTGATATGATTTTATAAAGAACATTGCAAAGGGCTATTGGCCGAAGGTCCTTCATCTCATCTACATTCTCTTTCTTGGGAATTAACACAACGTTCGTATCATTTAGATCAAGAGGAAATGCCAAATATGCTAAGAATTTCTTACAACATTGAAAAACATCTCTACCAAACAGACCCCAGAAGTGTTGATAAAATGCTGGATTTAAGCCATCTAGACCAGCACTTTTGTCGAGATGCATTTGCTTTATAGCATTTGAAAACTCCTCATTTCTGGCCTTCTATTATGACAGCTTCTTGCACTTCCCTATTCTCCATCTCTGGCCTCCCTTCACCACCAAAAATTCTGGTAAAGTATCTCCTCACTACTTCACACATGTCTTCATGCTTATTAATCACCTCCCCTTCCTCATCTTTAAGAAAATCCACCTGATTTTGCTTCCTTCTACTAGTTGCAAACGCATGAAAATACTTCGTATTCGAATCACCATCTTGCAACCAGAAAGATTTAGCTCTTTGCTGCCAGTATAACTCCTCACTCAACATAAGTTTTTCAAGGTTCACTACGCCATATGTGGGCTAATGAAATGCTTTTTGAAAGCGTTACATGAAATAGTGTTACAATAGTTAGTAAATTTTGATCTGTTGTCACACCTCTCAACTAATATTACATTAGTCCAGAATTAGTGTTACAGTAAGGGTGACTGTGTTGCATACATGTAACACCACAATAAAGTGTTACATTAGTTAAATTTTTTATTTTTTCATTTTTCAACATATTGTGGGCCCCACCAGTAGTACCAACAGATGGACCCCACAAAAAATGTGGGCCCCACACGTGGGCCCCACAAAAAATACGTGCCCCAAATTCAACAAACTTTGCGAATAATAATTTTAATTATTTCTAAAAATAATGATTTATGATTTATACTCATTTGATATTTTGGGTCTCTAATTGGAGTAATTAAGGGTTTAAAATGATACTTGGGACAGTTTATTTTCATAAATATAAAGAGTTTCTTTAAATTTTCTTTTTATTTTTATTTCTTTTTACTTTCTATTTTTCATAAACTCAACATTACACAGACAATCAGCAATCCTTCCAGATTATAACGAATTAGAAACGCAGACCAACACGAGTTACTAGCAAGTTGATCAAGATCATTCAATCGATTTTTGGAATTTATAAAAGAATTTTGAAATTATTAAAAGATTTTTGAAGACTTCAAATTTTTAAGAAAATAATTCCTAAAAAAACAGCTTCTATACATGTTGATTCCAGTAGCCTCTAGAAGCTCTAGAAGCCAACCATTTGCAACCCATGTGTTTTTTTTTAGAAGTCAAATTCTACCTACTCCACCTACTCCACCTACCATCATTTATTTGCATTTAAGGACCTCAATATTTGCATGTAAGGACCTCTAGCATTAGTATAAATAGGCATGTTTAGAGCATTGTAAAATCACATTGAATTTGAGTAATAAAATTGAGTTATTTAGAGAATTTTCTCTCTTGTTCCTGAGCCATATTTTGGTATCAGAGCAAGCTTTTAGATCCCGGAGTTAAGTGAAAAAAAAAACAGAAATTCCGGTCATTATTTCGGTCGGAAGTTACTGTTCACTATTCACTGTTCATTGCCGGAGAAGACGACACTGTTCAGGCGGGGTTACTGTTCATCACCGGAGAAGACGACACTGTTCATCACCGGAGAAGACGACACTGTTCATACGACACTGTTCATACAGTACTGTTCATATGACACTGTTCATACGGTACTGTTCATACGGCACTGTTCATACGACACTGTTCATACGGTACTGTTCATACGGTACTGTTCACGAGCACTGTTCACGGGCACTGTTCACTGAAAATTTATTTTTTTCAACATGCCTCCACGAAGACAACCTCTGCGAGATGTTGAAATGGCGGACATGCGGAGACAAATTCAAGAACTTCAAGATGCTTTGCAAGCCCAACAAGTCTTGTTAAACGAGCGTCAACTAGAAGATGAAGAATCTTCCGGTGATTCTTCAACACCTAGAAATCGTCGACCTCAAAGGCCACAAGTCAGACATGATGACATTAAAGTTGACATTCCTAACTTTGAAGGAAGACTGCAACCGGATGATTTCATCGATTGGCTTCAAACAGTCGAAAGGGTGTTTGAATATAAGGATATTCACGAAGAAAAAAAGGTGAAGATTATTGCTGTGAAATTAAGGAAACATGCTTCCATTTGGTGGGAAAATCTTAAAAAAAGGCGAGACCGAGAAGGAAAAAGCAAGATCAAAACATGGGAAAAAATGCGAAAGGAATTAACCCGAATGTTTCTTCCTCCTCACTACTACCAAGACAAGTTTATCCAACTGCAAAATCTTCGTCAGAAGAATTTATCAGTCGAAGAATACACAAGAGAATTTGAGAAGTTGATGATGCAGTGTGATATACAAGAAAAAGAGGAGCAGACCATTGCCAGATACCTCGGAGGATTAAATACTGATATTGCTGATCGTGTTGAACTTCAACAATATTGGTCGTTAGAAGATGTTATTCGTCTTGCTACGCGAGTAGAGAAGTAGCTACCCAAAAGATCTACCACGAGAAATTTCTCTCCAGCAAACCAACCACCTTACAATCAAAAGCCATCTACCAACCAAGCCAGCTCTTCCACCCAACCCTCTCCTAAAACCATTTCTACAGAAAATAAAAACAAGGCCATTAAATGCTTTAAATGCCAAGGTTTTGGTCACATTGCTTCAAACTGTCCAAACCGGAGAACTATCACAATTATCAAAGGAGAAGCCTATGAAGTTTATGAGGAAGAAGAGACTCGAGAAGACAATGAAGGAGAATATTACGCAGATCCAATATACGATGAAGAAATTACTGCTGCTGATCAGGGTGAGTCCTTAGTAATCCGACGAAGCCTAAACACAATGGCCAATAAGGAAGAACCTTGGTTGAGACGCAATATTTTCCACACTCGTTGCACTTCTGCAGGAAAAGTCTGTGATGTTATCATAGACAATGGGAGTTGTGAAAATGTCGTTTCAAGTTACATGGTAGAAAAATTGGATCTACCAACCCAGATTCATCCACACCCCTACAGTTTGCATTGGCTCAATAAAGGAAGTACAGTCAAAGTTGACAAGCGTTGCCTAGTGACATTCTCTATTGGTCAGAAGTACCAGGATCAAGTATGGTGTGATGTTGTGCCTATGGATGCCTGTCATCTTCTTCTAGGTAGGCCATGGCAGTATGATCGTCAAGTACTTTATGACGGTTATGCAAACACCTACTCTTTTGTCAAAGATGGAGTAAAAATCAAGTTAGCTACTCTACCACCGAGTGAGCTTGATAAAAACAAGAAGGAAGCCAAACCATTAGTGTCCCTAGTCACAAAGAAACAACTAGAGGAAGCTATAGAGGAAGTTCAAACCATGAGCTTATTTCTATTATTCGAATCAAATAAGGAGACTCATGTTCCAGTCGAAATTAAACCACTACTTGAAGAGTTTCCCGATGTGGTTCCAGAAGACATTCCATCTGGACTACCTCCCATGCGAGACATCCAACACGCTATTGATTTCGGTCCAGGAGCAACGATTCCAAACCGACCCGCATACAGAATGAGTCCTCAGGAGCATGCTGAAATTCAAAATCAAGTTGAAGGATTATTAAAAAAAGGATTAATACAGGAAAGTGTTAGTCCTTGTGCGGTTCCTGCCATTCTAGTCCCTAAGAAAGATGGAAGCTGGAGAATGTGTGTTGATAGTCGAGCTGTCAACAAAATTACCATCAAGTATAGATTTCCAATTCCTAGACTTGATGATTTGCTAGATCAGATACATGGTTCCACTATCTTTTCAAAGATTGATCTTCGAAGCGGATACCATCAGATCAGAATTCGACCAGGAGATGAATGGAAGACTGCCTTTAAAACAAGAGATGGTCTTTATGAATGGACAGTTATGCCCTTTGGGTTGTCCAATGCGCCAAGTACATTCATGCGACTTATGAATCAAGTCCTTCGACCCTTTATTGGTAAATTTGTCGTCGTCTATTTTGATGACATTCTGATCTTTAGTAAGGACAAGGAGGAGCACTTGGAACATGTCCGACAAGTGTTACAGACTCTTCGTGAACAAAAGCTCTATGCCAATTTGAAGAAATGTGCTTTCCTGACAAATGAAGTTACTTTTCTTGGATACATCATCACATCCGAAGGCATACGAGTTGATCCAGAAAAGATAGAAGCGATCAATAGCTGGCCAGTTCCGCAATCCATCCATGAGGTCAGAAGTTTCCATGGATTAGCCTCCTTTTACAGAAGATTCATCAAAAACTTCAGCACAGTTGCTGCTCCCCTCACAGATTGTATCAAAGGAGACAAGTTTCAATGGACCGAGGCTGCACAAAAAAGTTTTGACGAGCTGAAGAAATATTTAACTGAAGCACCAGTATTAGCCCTTCCCAATTTTGATCAAGTATTTGAAGTTAGCTGTGACGCTTCCCACACTGGAATTGGTGTTGTTCTAAGTCAAGAAGGTCATCCTATAGCCTTCTTCAGTGAAAAGCTTAACAATGCAAAACTTCGGTATTCAACATACGACAAGGAGTTTTATGCAATTGTTCGAGCCTTGCATCATTGGAGTCATTACCTGTTAAATAAAGAATTCATTCTTTATTCTGATCATGAAGCTTTAAAATATTTGAACTCTCAACAGAAGATTAGCCGTCGACATGCATCTTGGAGTGAGTTTTTACAGTCTTATCCATTTCTAATCAAGCACAAAGCTGGAATTCAAAATGTTGTTGCAGATGCTCTCAGTAGGCGCCATAATCTACTGTCTACACTCCAAACAAAAGTAGTTGGTTTTGAAATGATCAAGGAGTTGTACCCAGATGATCCTGACTTCCAGAAATTTGGAATACTACTGAAGTGCAATCTTCCAAAGACTACTACAAGCATGAAGGATTTTTATTCAAAGAGAAGACTTTGTGTATTCCTCGATGTTCACTACGGGAAGCCATTATCTGGGAAGCCCATGATGGAGGATTAGCAGGTCACTTTGGCCGAGATAAAACTATGGCCCTGGTAAAGGAAAATTTTTATTGGCCAAGAATGGAAAGAGATATAAATCGGCATATTCAAAGATGCAGAATCTGTCATTTGGCTAAATCCAAACGCCAAAACACTGGTTTATATATGCCACTTCCCGTACCAGAATCACCATGGGAAGATGTTACTATGGATTTTATTTTGGGACTTCCACGAAGTCAACGTCAGAAAGATTCAATTATGGTCGTGGTGGATAGATTTTCAAAGATGGCCCATTTCATTTCTTGTCAAAAGACGAATGATGCTGTTCAAGTTGCTGATTTGTATTTCAAAGAAATAGTTCGTCTTCATGGAATTCCAAAAACGATCACTTCTGATCGAGATGTGAAGTTTTTAAGCCATTTTTGGAGAACTTTATGGAAGAAGATGGGAACTAAGCTGCAGTTCAGTAGTGCGAGCCATCCTCAGACTGATGGACAAACCGAAGCTATCAACCGACTGTTGGGAAATCTACTTCGAAGTTTTGTTGGTAAAAACTTGAAGCAGTGGGATCTTATTCTGGCTCAAGTTGAATTTGCTTACAATAATTCAACTAATCAGTCCACGGGAAAGTGTCCTTTTGAAGTTGTATATGGCACCCGTCCACTTAGCCCACTTGATTTGACTCCGTCAACCAACAAACAACAATTCAGTTCTGATGCAGATAGTCGAGTGAAGGAAATCAAGAAACTTCATGAACAAGTTCGAGAGCAAATACGGAAACAAAATTCCAGATACAAAAATCAGCGAGACAAACATCGGAAGCAACAGATTTTTAAAGTTGGCGATTTGGTCTGGATTCATCTACGAAAAGAGAGATTTCCTAATCAACCAAATGCCAAGTTGTCACCTAGAGCTGATGGACCATTCAAAGTTGTGCAGAAAATCAATGACAATGCTTACAAAGTAGAACTGCCTGGAACATATGGTGTTTCTGCTACTTTTAATGTTGCTGATCTTTCGCCATATTTGGACAATGAAGAATACTAAAACTCGAGGTCGAGTTCTCTCCAACCCGGGGAGTATGATTCCAGTAGCCTCTAGAAGCTCTAGAAGCCAACCATTTGCAACCCATGTGTTTTTTTTAGAAGTCAAATTCTACCTACTCCACCTACCATCATTTATTTGCATTTAAGGACCTCAATATTTGCATGTAAGGACCTCTAGCATTAGTATAAATAGGCATGTTTAGAGCATTGTAAAATCACATTGAATTTGAGTAATAAAATTGAGTTATTTAGAGAATTTTCTCTCTTGTTCCTGAGCCACATGTGGTTTCAAAATAATGGATTAAACAGAAAATTTGCAAGAACACATCGAAATTTTTAAGAACAGGCCACCGAATTCTGGGTTTTCCAGAATCCGGTCACCGGAATTCGGCAGCAACAAATGGAAATCAACCATACAGAATAACCAAGCATAAACTTCACGTGTTGAACATGGCAAAGTACATACAACCCAAATACTGACTTATAACGCATCAAAACTACATCAATTTGTAGAAATATACACACAACCCAAAATCCGACGAGGTATTACCGGACCCCGACCAACATCAAAACTCAACCAAAAATTAACCTTAAGATGTTCATATACCTAATTTTCAACCCAACAACACGAATATACAATCAGATTCTTCAAACAAACACTGACTCAATTAATTCGATGAAATAAACTTTCGATCCAACTAAAAATTCAAACGAAAATTCGACTCCTACTCGAATTATCAATAGGAAATACATAAACATACTTAAAACCATACAAAATTAGTCAAACACGATCATAATTCATGTCACCGGCTCACCGGAGTTTATCGCAGGTGACGGTCGATGACAGGCAACCCCAAATTCATCGATTCTTGCAGCCAATCAACCCTCATCCCCTAGATAAACACAAATAAATCCTTAACACCTTCAAATCAATCAATTATACAACAAAATCGAAACCCCCAATCAAACCCTCAGTTTTTGAATTATGTAGAATTTAAGTAAAAGGGAAAAGGGTTGTAGAGAAGTAAATAACGAGTATTTTGATCACCAAAACTCGAATTTTAAACAACGAAATCATATACAAATTTGAGTTTAATTGTACAGTGATTGAAGAAGAGAAAGAGAGAAAATGCTTACGGAGAGAGAGAAGAGATAGAAAAGTGAGAAAAGGTCACTAAAAAAAGAAAATTTTGGGAATTATTTATATTTCTCAAATTACTACCCCTTGGCACGTTTAAATTATTAAAATTCATTTTCATAATTGAAAGGTTTTGCAAATGGTTATTCTTAAATTATTTAAAGAATTCAATAATTATTTAAATAATGATTTCTTCAAATAAATTTTAATAAAAATTAACACTCATTTTAATATTGAGAAAAAATAATTAAAAAAATAAAAAAGTCGGGTTGTACGAGATTTTAACAAAAACGTAGTAAAAGTGCTACTTCCTATAACGGGACACGATTCAGATTCAATGAATAAGTTTTATGAATGATTTTTTCGACGATCGAACCATGCGGATGTTAATAAACACTCATTTTAGTGTTGAGAAAAAATAATCAAAAAATGAAAAGGTCGTTCGTACGAGATTTTAATAAAAATGTAGTAAAAGTGTTAGTTCCTATAACGGGACACGATTCAGATTCACTGAAAAAATGTGAGCCCCACCCGTTGGCCCCACAAAAATGTGGGACCCACACGTGGGCCCCACAAAAATGTGGACCATACACGTGGGCCCCACCAAAAATGTTGGCCACACTGTTACAAATTTTATATTACAAATTTTAAAATATTTTTTTATATATTAGGGTTCTTTATATTCAATTTAGGTGTTTTAGATCCGTTGATTCCTTGTGAAAACTGATGCTTCCTGCAGCATCTACATGTCATTTACAGTCGATTTGTGTATTTATTTGCACCAAATGATCGTGATTTGCTATAGAATGAAGTTCATGTTTTTCTTCAATTTTTAATTCGTTCGTACTTGTTTATCGTTGATTGTTTGCAAAAACTGGAACTGTAGGTAGATTGTAGGCCATCCCAACTTTGTTTTGACATATATTATGCGTAATATGGTTTTATATTTAGCAAATTTGAAGTTCGCAGGGTTTTTCCTTGAATTCGCCGGAGGTCAGGTTTTGTTGATGTTATCGTGATGTATTGGTATCAGAAGGGCTTAGGGAAGTTGTGTAATGAGATTGAGACTAAAAACCAGTATAGACACGTAGTGTTTTTGCTGTTTTTGGGTCGCCGGAGTTATGATCGTCGCCGGTTTCTGCAATTGGCAAGCCGGAATCTGCTGCTGTAGACGGAATCTACAGAAACTGAAGAACATTCAAATGTTCTTGATTTTTTTTATTTTCTTTTGTTTTATTTGTTTTCTGTTGATCTGTTGGGTAGGAACATGGTAAAAACTTTGTGATTTTAACCGATACATTTTTACCATGGTTGTTAAGTTAAAAAGAAAATTAACTTTTTACCTTTTGTGGTAAAAGTATAATTACTTTTTAGTAATTTTTGATTTTTATAAATTTATTTTAAAAGATTAAATTTTCTTTTAATTAGAAAATCAATTTTGGGAATAAAGTCAAAATTTATTTTTTTGTTACTGATTATTTAATTTTAAGTTAAAATTGAAAAAGTTGAAAAAATGTGGGCGGCAACTTTCCCCCCAAATCCAAATAATTACAAGTAATAGTTGACCGTCAAATTACTTAGTCAAATAAATTTATTTTTTCCCGAAATTTTGGCAATAACATTTAAAAGGGCGGATCTTGACCTCCGTACGGTTGGGTGGTCCAGAATTTTTTTAAAAAAAATAATCGAAACTCCAAATCATGACGAAATCGTGTTTAGGTGTTACGGTCAAAGTAATAATTCACCGTCAAATTACTTGGCCAAACAAATTTATTTTTTCCTGAAATTTTGGCAATAACATTTAAAAGGGCGGATCTTGACCTCCGTATGGTTGGGTGGTCCAGAAATATTTTTAAAAAAATCGAAACTCTAAATCATGACGAAACCGTGTTTAGGGGCTAGAGTCAAAGTAATAGTTGACCGTCAAATTACTTGGTCAAATAAATTTATTTTTTCCCAAAATTTTGGCAATAACATTTAAAAGGGCGGATCTTGACCTCCGTATGGTTGGGTGGTCCAGAAATATTTTTTAAAAAATCGAAACTCCAAATCATGACGAAACGGTATTTAGGAGTTACGGTCAAAGTAATAGTTGATCGTCAAATTACTTGGTCAAACAAATTTATTTTTTCCCGAAATTTTGGCAATAATATGTAAAAGGGCGGATCTTGACCTACATACCACTGGGTGGTGCAGAAATATTTTTAAAAAAAATTGAAACTCCAAATCATGACGAAACTGTGTTTAGGGGTTACGGTCAAAGTTATAGTTGACCGTCAAATTACTTGGTCAAACAAATTTATTTTTTCCCGAAATTTTGGCAATAACATTTAAAAGGGCGGATCTTGACCTCTGTACGGTTGGGTGGTCCAGAAATATTTTAAAAAAAATTGAAACTCCAAATCATGACGAAACTGTGTTTAGGGGTTACGGTCAAAGTAATAGTTGACTGTCAAATTACTTGGTCAAACAAATTTATTTTTTCTCGAAATTTTGGCAATAACATTTAAAAGGGCGGATCTTGACCTCCGTACGGTTGGGTGGTCCAGAAATATTTTTTAAAAAATTGAAACTCCAAATCATGACGAAACCGTGTTTAGGGGTTACGGTCAAAGTAATAGTTGACCGTCAAATTACTTGGTCAAACAAATTTATTTTTCCCGAAATTTTGGCAATAAAATTTGAAAGGGCGGATCTTGAAATTACTGACCTCCCCTCTTTATATCCCTCCCCTCTCACACTCTTGTTTCCTTCCTCATTTACATACTCGCACACACAAACACACACACACTCGCACAAACTCTTGTTTCTCTTTATTTGCTTCAGTGTTCAAGAAATGATTGTACAGACACTCATACACTGTAACACCCCTAGATCCGGGGTCAGGGATCGGGTCGTTACGGTCTCAATTCCCATAAATAACACTTGACTTGAGTCCAAAATAACTAAACTGAATGCTATGACCCCACAATAATATCACATCACACACACACAACCAGTTATAGTCCTAGAGATGAAATTGAAATAAGTCTCTACTAACAAGATCCACGAATATAAGTTATTACAAACCAAAAGGGGTACAACATAAGTTTAAAAGTTTTTGCCGTTGATTAAACTGGTAAAGAAAAGCTGCCAATCTAGGCTACCTCAGCAATGGTAGCGATAATATCAGCGGGTAGTCCTCTGGCTGGGGTCACCTACTTGCGCCGAGTGCGCCTTACGCGGGCCATTATACCTAGCTGTTGTTGTGACAATATAAACAAAGCAAGGGTGAGCAATAGCCCACCTAGAAAGAATATATAACTGAACAGTAATAGCATATATAACAGTTCAAAATATCTCTAAAATCATATGCCATGCATTAACGAACATAGAGCCAGTATAATATAAATGATGAAGTTACAAGGTCACTCAGAATGTATACTCCGAAGACATATTTTCTTTGCAAAGATATGAGCAAGATATCGACATATATCATAAAAGAGGAAATTACAGGAAAATATTGCAATTCTAGTTTTTGGACACTTTTCAACCCTGCCAACACTGGTAATGTTGCACAAGATTCCAACTTTGAAAGATGAACTAATACTGGAGCATTGACGCGCCAGAAGCCATAATATTTACGATGATCATTCGCATGTTATGCTCCCCATCTTTGTTCTCTACATGTAGAAGGAAGCACCGACGGATTTACTTGTATACCGCCCTCTCGAACCCCCCGGCCAACGGTTGGGCCATTGCTGGACCGGCACCACTCGGCCACTTACGCGGCTCCTATTTCAAATAACATCCATGACTCTGAAACGTAAAGTTCGTCCCCCTTTCCACAAGTAAAATACTTGTTGATAAGACTCCACAAAGTAGTCGTATCTAGTTGGAAAGGAAAATTCACCAATATTTCGCAAGTTGTTGCTTGTTAATGGATACCAACTTGTTCCAACAATTTTACCCCTCGAATAATGAGGAGGTAACACAAGGATTCAATTGATAAACAATAATCAAGTTGCGGATGAAAGAATAGTTTCAAAAGATTTATGATTGGGAAGTCAAACAAAATAAATAACAGCTCTCAAGTAAGGTTCCCTTATAATTTGGAAGATAGACTTGAACGAAGAATATAATTTTTGAGAACCTTTCTTGATAAAATAATATTAGTAATAAGACTCAGAAATGATTTACGTAGTATTTGAAGATCAAAGATAATAATTTGAATAAGAAAATTATTTTAAAACTAGTTTAAAAGAATCGAATAAACATTCCAAGGGTATATATTAAAATAATATTAGTAATAAGACTCAGAAATGATTTACGTAGTTTTTGAAGATCAAAGATAATAATTTGAAAAAGAAAATTATTTTAGACCTAGTTTAAAAGAATCGAATAAACATTCCAAGTGTATTTATTAACTCATAAATATTTAAAGAATATTTTTAATATAAAATATTGCTCAGAAATAATCCTCGAATGAATATATAAAAATATTCATCAAATAATTCAACCTTTAAACGAATATTCCAAAAATAATATTCATTAAATAAATAACTCAAAGGATTATTCGGAATAATATTCGATAAATAAATCAACCTTAAATGAATATTAAAATAATATTCAATAAGTAAATAAGGATCAAATGAATATTCAAAATAATATTCGTTCAGTAAATAATCTTGAATGAATATTCAAAATAATATTCATTAAATAAATAAAGCTCCAATGAATATTCAAAGTAATATTCATTAAATAAATTCAAATGAATGTTCCAAATAATATTCATTAAATAAATAATGGAAAACATTTACTTAAATATTTCCCTCCGAAAATAATCATGATATATCAAGAAATACAGACTCCCGGTCTATATTCGGAGAATGAGATTCATATGCCCTTCGCTAAGGGTCTTGCAATATCCGGCTAATAACCGATATATTAACTATCTAGCTTATAAGCCAACATTAAATCAGGGAACAAGTATACAATATAATTTGAAAGTAGGCATGCATGCTATGACAATATAACAACAATCAATCATATATATATATATATATATATATATATATATATATATATATAGACTAAATGCAAGTTTGTACCCCTTATGTATATGGGTTTTGTCAAATTGGTCCAGATTTACGTTTTTTAGCACTTTGCAACCCCTATCTTCAAATTTCGCTTCGAATTACAACCCTTCACTAATATTCTAGACCAAAAAAGAAGCCTTTCTTGATGGATGTATGCCTTTAAGGGTTCAAGACAAACATAGTACCTCTTAAACCTTTATGCATTTGTCCTATTCATCAATAAAAACCTTCCTTTTTGGTCTAGAATATTAGTGAAGGGTTGTAATTCGAAGCGAAATTTGAAGATAGGGGTTGCAAAGTGCTAAAAAACGTAAATCTGGACTAATTTGACAAAACCCATATACATAAGGGGTACAAACTGTCATTTAGTCATATATATATATATATATATATATAGGCAAGTGCTCAAATACAAACCACTCTTAAAATACAAACCTACAAACCAACACTAAATTAATTATATTTCATCTATTCTAAGGTTTCCGCCAAGGGTACCTTCACAAAAAATGCTTAAAATAATTGGCTCTATCCAACAAAAAAAAAAAAAATTCGAAAAAAAAAAAAAAATCTTGCCGTGGAAATGCGAAGCATTTAAGACAGTAAACGGATGAGTTAGGTAGTCATGAGGGCCGAAGGCTCTCGACACACCCGTCAATCGTCTATTGCCTTTACCATTGATTGTCATTCCTTACAACTTTAGAATGATAAAGGCGCGAAGCGTCGTACAAGAAGGTGCGAAGCACCGTTAACCAGTGAAATCCACTGCCACGTCATCACGTGAACAGTGATTTTTTTTTTTTTTTGTTGGATAGAGCCAATTATTTTAAGCATTTTTTGTAATGGGGTACCCCTAGTTTGGTCATTAGATTAGCTTGAAATATTAGATTATGATTGGTTTGTAGGTTTGTATTTTAAGGAGGTTTGTATTGGAGTAGCCCCCTATATATATATATATATATATATATATATATATATATATCACAACAACAGTTCCAAAATATTGGAAACTTACCTGGTAGTCGGGTCGAGGTAGTGTGTCCTGGGTCGGCTCGTTGATCTATAAACAATCAAAGGATTCGAGATTAATCACTTAACGCTTTAAAAAGGGCTAAGTATATATTTAACTTAGGTTAAAACTCGTTTTCAAGTTATCTCGGTATACACCCTCTAGTGTGCTCTTATTATCATTGCTATGATCCGACACTTGCTCGTTATTAAGGCATGTCATTACACTTACACTTGGTATACACTTAAGTCGTATAAGTTCTAAGGGCGGTCGCTTACGAATCAAGATTATACTTCGAGTTTTATTGTCTATTTTCTAAGTTATAACCATGTGTTCATTTAAGGGGTTCATTCGCACTTAACCTCAATTCGAACATTTTTATAAAATCGAAACATGATCCGTCTAACACGAGGTCTTCTCTCACACCTTCCTTATGATTCCTAATATTTAATTACCAAGATTCGCCACTGAATTAGTAAAATTAAGGGGGTTCAATTTCAATTACGAACTCGCAAATACGGTTTCGAACCACTTTTACGATTTTGACCATAACTCCTAAACCGTAAGGCCGTTTGCTTTGATTCTCATGCCAAAACGATCTATGACTCGAGATCTACAAGGATATGTCATATACTTAACCAGATTCGACCCTATGACCCAGTGTGATGCACGAATTTCAAGGTTTAACAAAATTTCGGTATTACGACGGCTATAAATCGAACGTTCCAAAATTTGTTACCACACAACCAAGCCACACCGGGCATACCATACATTTTATACACATGAAACTCATCTCAATATGTCCAAGAACATCTCCATTTATCATTATAATCATTATATGGCTAAACCAACTACAAGATCATGCTTACATGCTAATAATAACACTATGATCATAACTACACTAAAACCATCAAGAACATGCATATAACTTAAGATTCAACCAAGGCTTTCAAGTGGTATATCTTCCTTGGAGAGTTTAAAAGCCCTAATAAACCTTGATTTGTCCTTGTGTGTGCTTAAGCTAGCTTAGATCAACCAAAGAAATCAAGAAAAACAACATTAGTTCATGAGAGTTACTATTCATCCTCCACTTTGATGATTTTTGAAAATGAAAGAAGTGGATATTGAAGCTAAGATTTCTAATATATCTTTTATATGAAATGTAGTACTCACCATAAAAGTTTCAAGATCAAAGAGTGGTTGGAAGGTTGATTTTTGTCTTTGAATTTAGGGTTGGGCCGAATGGAGCAAAGGTGGAGAGAATGGAGTGATTTTCTTGGTTGCTTGCTTTGTTCTCATTTAATTTGCATTATTGTGGTGTTAAGAAAATATCAAGGCCATAAAGTAGCTTTATTAAAGGTATTATGTCATGCATGATGCGAATTGGATGGACAAATGTCTTGATTTTGTGGTAAGATGATGAAATGAAGCTAAGTACTTGGTTGATTCTCTAAGTATGCTAGTTGATTATGTAACTACTTAGTTCCTTGGTCTTATCCCCTTGCACATGCATGCATCTTGATTCCCTGATTGTTTCTTTGTCCGGTTATTGCTCATTTCATTGATCGTTTGGAGGAATATCTCAAGTATTTCTAGTTAGGGTTTTACCGGAAACCTTCTTAATATTTATACTACCATTCTCATTCCTCCTTTATAATCTTGGAATTTAAATTCCTCAATTCTCATTATTAAATCCTTAAATCCTTCATTGTCCAGGGGAAATCTCGAAGAAAATAAAAGTTCTATTTTTCTGAATCTGATATCGTTTACATACACTTATTTCACCCCTGGATCATTAATACAACCTCAAAAAACTGTTCTGAATACTTCTATATAGCGTTGTCTAATAATGATTTCCACCAAAAACACTATTCATCACTTATTCTCTTTTATTCCTTATATATTGTAAAATGTCCTTGTCCTCTTTCGAGCGTTCCTTAACTCTTTCACGGAACCACTGGACTAATAACAGATATCGATTTGGATGACATAAGAATAACTCTCCTGTTTAGAATTACCATATCTTACTTTCCTAGGAGATAGATTATTCAAATCTAAGTTGTCAGCCAATAGCATTCTTCAAGACATATAAACATTTTAATCCAAATCCATTCCATTTTCATTCCATTAGAACAATTGTTTCATCGTAGTCGTAACCACTATTCATTTCTACATTAATACAAAATAAAAGTTTTAATTCTACCAAAAATCTGGGTTCTTACAGCCTCCCCTCCTTATAAGGATTCCGTCCCGGAATCAGTCTAAAAACAAATGAGGGCACTTTTCTTGCATCGCGCTTTCTAGCTCCCATGTTGACTCTTCTACATTGTGGTTCTGCCACAAAACTCTGACAAGCTTGATGACCTTGTTTCGGAGCTCTTGTTCCTATCGATCTATGATTTCCACAGGCTGCTCCACATAGGTTAGGTCTGGTTGCATGTCTACATGCTCATATTCCACTATATGCTTGGCATCCGGATTATATTTCCTCAGCATCGAAACATGGAACACATTGTGCACTTGTTGCAGATTTGGGGGTAATGCTAATTCGTAAGCTAGTTCCCCGATACGTCTTAAGATTTCAAATGGTCCATTGTATATAGGACTCAACTTTCCTTTCTTCCCTAACCTCATTAAACCTTTCCAAGGAGATACCTTCAAAAACACTAGGTCTCCAACTTCATATTCCTTGCCTTTTCGAGCTAAGTCGGCATATTCCTTTTGTCGATCTTGGGCTGCTACTAGCCGTCCTTTGATTAGATCCACTACATCTTTAGTCCGTTGGACCACTTCGGGTCCAAGCATCTTTCGCTCTCCAACTTCATCCCAATACAAGGGAGATCGGCATTTTCTTCCGTAAAGGACCTCGTAAGGTGGCATTCCTACACTTGAATGAAAATTATTGGTATAAGAAAACTCAATCAATGGCAAGTGATCAACCCAATTTCCTTTAAAGTCTATAGCACAGACTCTCAACATGTCCTCCAGCATTTGGATGGTCCTTTCACTTTGCCCGTCTTTGTGGGGGTGGTAGGCTGTACTCATGTTTAGCCTGGTTCCTACACATTCTTGAAAGCTCCTCCAAAATCTGGAGTTGAATCTAGGATCTCGATCGGATACTATGGCGACTGGGACTCCATGTCGCGCCACTATCTCTTTTAAGTAGATATCTACTAGTCTATCGACCGTATACCTTTCGTTGATCGGAAGAAAGTGAGCTAACTTCGTTAATCTGTCTATAATCACCCATATGGCATCATGATTAGCTTTGGTCCTCGGTAAACCTACTACGAAATCCATGGCTATGTGTTCCCATTTCCATTCGGGAATCTCTAAGGGGTGTAGAAGTCCACTGGGCCTCTGGTGCTTTGCTTTCACTCATTGGCAGGTCAAGAATCTGCTTACCCACTCTGCAAATCTCTATACATCTTGGTACTACCGGGGTGCACTGAGTACCTTGAGTTGTGTGCCTCATATAGAATTTCGTCCTTTAGTTCCTGTTCATTTGGGACCCATATCCTCCATGCATACCTCATGATCCCTTCTTTATCTCTTTCATACTTAATTTCTTCCCAAGTCATTATCTCCTCTGTCGAGTTCTTTTCTTCTTCCATTATCCGTTCTTGGCATAGCCTAATCTTTTCCAACAATGGAGGTTGGATTCGAATTTCCATCAACCTCTCTTGACCATCTCCTGGTATCCTGACTTTGATTTCCAACTTCTCAAGGTCTCTTATCAACTCTTCTTCCGAAGTTATCATCTTTTGCTTCTCTTTCCTACTGAGGGCGTCACCCACCACATTGGCCTTACCCAGGTGATAACGAATCTCACAATCATAATCTTTAATTAGCCCTAACCACCTTCTCTAGTGCATGTTAAGCTCTTTCTGAGTGAAAATGTACTTGAGACTCTTATGGTCAGTGTAAATCTCGCACTTCTCTCCATACAAGTAGTGCCTCCAAATCTTTAAAGCGAAAACTATTTATGCTAATTCTAGATCATGAGTGGGATATCGAATCTCATATTCCTTAAACTGCCTTGACGCATACGCGATTACCTTACCGTGCTGCATAAGCACGCATCCTAATCCTTTATGCGAAGCATCACTGTAAATCACGAAATCTCCTTTTCCATCAGGCAATGCCAACATCAGGGCCGTCACCAACCTCTTCTTTAGCTCTTGGAAACTCTTCTCGCATTTTTCAGTCCATTCAAATTTCTCAGTTTTACGGGTAAGTTGAGTTAACGGGCTGCGATCTTCGCAAAATCTTGAATAAATCATCTATAATATCCGGCCAGTCCGATGAAACTCCTTACCTCTGTTGGAGTGGTTGGCCATTCCCAGTTTGAAACTGCCTCTATCTTGGAGGGGTCAAGCAACACTCCTTCCCTATTGATCACATGCCCTAAGAATTGCACCTCATTTTTCCAGAACTCACACTTCGAGAATTTGTCATACAGCTGCTCTTTCCTGAGTATCTCTAAGGCTATCCTCAAATGTTCAGCATGTTCTGCCTCTGTCTATGAGTAGATGAGAATATCATCAATGAAAACTATAACAAACTAATCCAAATACTCCTTGAACACTCTATTCATTAAATCCATGAAAGCTGCTGGGGCGTTTGTTAACTCGAATAACTTGTAGAAGGGGGGGGGGTTGAATACAAGTTATATAATCGTGTCTAATTTTTTGCTCGAATAAATAAACAAGAACAAACGAATAAACCGAATTATTTGTATTAATAAGTTCAAATACAGACTCTACCGAAGGTGTACAAATACCTTTAGCAGCTGCAGACAAAACAAATATCTCTCTGTTTGCACTCTCGTATACTTACGATTCCAAACCTCACGAACACACTTTTTACAATGATATAGAGAGTGTATTTATAATGCTACCTATTAACTAATAACATAAAGTTAATCTATACATGACAATGTTCTGCCGTCCAGTTTATAGTTTCCACCAATAGAAAATTCTTTCCTTCATGATATCTTCTTGCTTGTTCTTCAAACAACGATCCTGTTTTATAGCACTTGCCAGTTTCTTTAGCATCCATAATGACATCATTAGTAACACGACTGATATCAGGATTCTATCTTGCATCAGGATCTGACCATCCAATCAGTACTTGATCAGAATTTGACTCGTCGTATCAGGATCCAATCTCAGTTCCTGACATATAGTACTTGATGCACTGTTCCTGACTTAACTCTACAGATTACTGTCTAACACATATATCCAATACAAAGTGCTAAATCCTTTATAAGGTCAGGATATACAAGAAGTATAAGTAAAATTCTATTCTTAACATCACAACTCATGAATTATTCCTAACAATCTCCCCTATTTATGCTTTAAGATCTGAAGCATAAATCTGAGTTGTTGATATCAAAACATATAATAATACAATCAGAATAGAATTTATGAATTTAAAATTCATGAAGTTAAGTACCTCCCTCTTCAGATGTAGACAAAGTATTTAGTACTTAGAAGAAAGAATTCAACTATTTGATGCTTATTTTCCTTTACCACTTCCCTGATAAGATTCACCTCTGTCATCCTTAGTTCTTCTTTTATCTCTCCCAGTTTGTTTCTCTCCTCCCCCAGTCTGTTGCCTTTTAATTTTTTTTATCTCCCCCTTTTTGACATCAACAACATTAATTCCAAGAGATTCAGTAACAGAACAAATGAGATTCATTAGAACTGTTTATTTTCCATAATAGTGACTTGGTTATCTTCAAGTGTTCGAAGTCTTGATTGAATTTCAACTTGAGATTTCTGAATGTCTTGTAAAACTTCAAAATTGACTTCAATGTTGGAAGTGTTTGGAATATCTTCAGATTCAAGTCTTGTAGAAGAAGTTGCCTGTGTAGAATGATATTCAAGTAATAATACTCGAGCAGAGTTACAAACATCTTCATCTTTCTGATCTGAAGCTGAAATATGATCATCTTGTCCTTCACCAGTATTCTGTGTACTAACATCTACAAATCCTGACTCTTCCTTAGAGTAATCAGATACTGTTGATGTCTCAATTCTAGCTGATATTGGAAGTACATACAAAGGAATACTAGGATCATTAGGAATTTCTTCTGGTACAAGTGGTGTAGAAGTTTGTCTTAGCCTTTTACCATTTCTGTTGATAATTCCTGCAAGCCTTTCTTTATGCTTCTGAGCTTTAACTTCTGGCTTTGCATTATGCTTTGCTAAGTCATTCTTCTCATACATCTTGATAAAAGAATAAGTACCAGCATTCATACCAAGATTGTCAGACCAAGATTCAGGAAAAATCTGATCCCAGAAATCAAACGATGGTGGTTTCCTAATTTTCTCTCCCTCACTATGGAGTTGATCATCCATACCCTCATTTTCACTTTGACTATCTAAAGTCAACACTCTTTCTACCTTTCCTTTTGCCTAGTCAGCAGCCAGCCTCTCTATTTGTGGATCAATATCCATCTTTTCAAGTGTATCACTCAAATTTGGATAAATGCTCTCATGACCTACAGAAAAATAGAGTTTAGAAGAAGTTTTTATACCTGAACTCACATGGAGAGAGGGTTCCTCATCTGGCAAGGGGCTTGAGGTATTCTCCAAGGAGTGAGCTACTATAGTCTCTGAATCCTCACAAACATCTTCTTTCCTTCTAAAGACTACAGGCTCCAGTATACCACTTTTAGGTTCTCTACTAGACTTTGATGTCTTCAGTATACTTCATTAGACACCATAGTTAGCATGTCACCATCTTTGAGTGTTGTTTGTTGAGACACACCCTCAAAGTGGATAGACTCTGACTGAACAATGTTTGTTTGATCTTCAGTAAAATAAATCAAAGCCATTCCTCCCATACCATAGGGTTTCTCACTTGCAATTTTAGTCATCACAGAAGACCTTTTAGCATCAGCTATCACAGCTCCTGAGTCATCCAACCTCTGACTAGATGGTTCTTGTGTTGCAGTGACTGTGATCTGTCCTACTATCCACCACTGGTGTAATAATATCTTCTGTTGACTGCATTTCTCTCTCTACTTCCTCCTGTTGTTCACCTTGAGATGAAGCATCTTCAATAATGACATCCTTGTCAAATAAATATGCATGAAGTGATTGAAGTGCAACATGCTTTGAGAGTCCAAATTTCTTGACTAATTGTCTTCTGACAGATACATAGAAATACATCTTCATTAAGTCAAGTCTTTGATGTAGAAGTCCATATTCTTCAGGAAATAAAAGTTTTGGTATTCTTTCAACTAGAAAATCTAGAACAGGCCTGGATAGTTTTACTTTGATAGAAATAACTCCCATAGCCAGTCTGTATGACAATGTAGTTTCCCAGGAAGAATCAATATCAAAATCTCTATTGTCAATTGCTGACTTGATTATAGCTTCATTTGTAGAGACCTGCATGATGTTAGTTGGACTAGACTCTGTGTGTGTAGGTGACAATTGAATCTTTCTCCTTGTTCTCCTAGTATAGTGAGCAAAAGATTTATCTTGAGAAGACTCAAGAGGTGTAGACACAGAAGTGATCTTGGGATGAGATCATTTTTCAATGGACACAGTCTGTTGAGAGACAGTATATAGTAACTGTTTTCCCTTTTTAAGCACTACAGTCTTTTGAGAGATTGCAACCTGGCTGTGACTAGGTGCTTCATCTCTTTGTCCTAGCTTAGAAAGTTGAATTGCAGCCTTCAATTCTTCTCACTCAGCAAGAGATATATTATCATCATCTTCACTAGAACTACTACTACTTGACACAACAAATCTTCTCTTCCTTACAACTGATGTCTTTTGAGAAACACCAGAGGTTGGTTTCTTTGAAACAACAGGCTATGGATCAAAACTTGGTTCTTGAATTGTTTCAGAGACTATAATGTTTTGGGCTACTTGGGTAGACACAAGGGGCTTCTTCTCCAAATGGGATTCCTGAGTCATTTCACCACAAAAGAAAGAAGAATTGTATAGAGTAGGAAGATGAGTTTTTAGAATTACCTGAATATGATGTGGATAATGAATTGCAGGTACTTCATCTAGATTCTTTTCATTGTCCTTCTTTGTAATATCAGAGAAAATTATCTTTTGTTGTACATAAGAAGAAACATAATGTTCTCTACCAAATCTAACATCAACATCAGGAATAAAATGGTTAATAAACATTTGCATAAATCTATGATAATAAACCATTTTCCTGTCTTGATCTCTTGACTCAAGTTTAATACACATCTGACTTAAGATAATGTGACCAATGTTAATTACTCTGTCATAAAGCAAACTATAAGCAATGTGTGAGGTAATAGAAGTAATTTGCTGAAAAGAACTACATTTACCAGTAAAACATTTAGCAATTTGATCAAAGAAAAAAGACCATTCTTTCCTAAGAAATGATCTATTTAACTGGCTCATGTTGTCTAGAGGTCCACTATAACCTAGTGCAGACAACATAGTTCTTACATCATCATCAGATGGTTCACTTGCATAATTCACATTAACAGGTAAGTGAAGTACTGAATTAACAACAGATTCAGTAATGTCATAAGTATCTTGTCCTAAGTGTAGAACAATCTTACCCGATTGACTCTGAGTATAATCAATTACATCAGCATTCTCCCAAACTTGTGAAACAGCATCTTGATTTATTTCTGGAGATGCTGCCAATGCATAACGCAAAGGTCTAATAGCCATAAAATCCATCACAGGATGAAAATCAGCTGATACACCCTTCTTGCTGGTGATTGCTGCAACATGATTGTTAGTCATAAAATTAAAGTCACCAAACTTGAAAGCTACTGATTTTGGTAGTCTTCTTTGAGTTGCCTTTTTTGATCTGAAAAGAACTTGAGAAATATTAAAATTGATTAGAGATTTTGAGAACTTAAATGAATGTTTTTGCCTTTGGAAATTCGAATTAGAAGTTAGCAATAAACAGTCAGAGTCTCAAAATAAAGATATATTAAAAAATCCTTCAGACCCACTAACCCACGTTGACACGTAGGTTGACAGGTGTCAGTCCCTGAAAAATGCAGTTTACCCACGATTTTTGGAAAATAAAATCCAAAATTGATTTCAATTAAATAACTCAGGGTAAAATCAAAATAAAATCAATACTGATCAGCTTTGTTTCCTAACGTGACCTTTTTCACCAAGATAATCACAACTCACTAGTACAAAACTGACCTTATACGTCGCCTCTTATACGTCGGTTCTGGCCAAAGGCGACGTATAAAGTAGTTATATACGTCGGTTCCGCATAAAGGCGACGTATAAGGTCAATTTTTAACATTTTTTACGTCGGTTGAAGAAAACGCCGACGTATAAGGTCATATTATACGTCGGTTGAGGAAAAGGCGACGTATAAAATGCTACTTTATACGTCGGTTGAGAAAAAGGCGACGTATATAATGCTACTTTATACGTCGGTTGAGAAAAGGCGACGTATTAAATGCTACTTTATACGTCGGCTTTGTTTAAGGTGACGTATAAGATGTACTTTTTACGTCGGCTTTGTTTAAGGCGACGTATTAGGTATACTTTTTACGTCGACTTTCTTTTAGGCGACGTATAAGATGTATCTTTCATGTTTAGAGGATATATATGTTTTTTTACTCGTATACTTACATAAAAACGTGAAGATAAGTCTCATAGTTAGGTGTATACGTCTCTTTCCTTCTTCACACCAACAGCCGCCGCCCTTCTCCTCCTTCACACCCTTCTCCGCCCCACCCTCGCATCCTCCGCCCACAACCCTCCTATCGTTCACCTTTCATCCTCCATCCACCTTCTCTTCCTCTTAGCATAGCATATCGCGTATAAATATCAATATTAGATCGATTGATGTTTGAATTCGTTGGGGTTGGTTAATATTGATGTTCAAATTCATATCGATAATCTCTCTATAGATTATCGATACAGATCGAAACCAACAATTTGTATATATATCTGTTTAAATCTTCCATTCTATTCTATGTTTTATTAGATAACCCTAATTTTTCGATTTAGGGCTTTTGTTTCAGGTGACCAAATCGATAATTTCATGGACGTTTAAGGCATTACAGACGATCTTCTACATTATTTCATCACTCGCAAGGACTGCATATGCTCGCTGGTGAAGAATCAAGTCAACTCGGTTGTACCTAAAAGTTGGGTTATCTCCCTGTTTCACCCTCAAAACAATCAGAGATTGTGCATATGCCCGACCATATGCACAATCCTGAATAGCTCCTCAACGGTTTTGTTGCGTTGCGATTACTTATATTTGTTCGTGTGCACACCGTTTTATTTCTTACTTGTTTTTCTTATAATTGAAATATACCTAGAAAGTTGAATTGATGGTGAGAGTAACTGATTATTGCTTTGGAGGTTCTGTTAGGTGATGTTGTGGGGTAATTGTTAATGTATAGTGAGAATGTGAGATCGATTGATGGTGATATATTGTGTAAATGGTTGGTCGTATTTGGATTTAAAACATTTACAAGTGATTCAACAGGATTATTGTAACTAATATAAATAATGGTAATAGATGCAGTTTAATGTCGACCCATATTGTATCAAGTGATTCTATTTGATTGCTTGGTTCTTTTCTGCACCATTCTCGGCACTGGTTTATGCTTATTACTTATTAAATTTATTAAATTCTTTATTATACGCAGAAACTGATGATGATGATATGAAACCAGTTGATGCTGGCGGATACAATGCTGTTGCATTTTCTTATGGAAACAATGAGGAGTCTTCCGTTCATAAGGATTCCGACCCTGGATTGGGAAACAAATTTCGTGCCTTTGTTTATATTATTCTGTCAACTGGATGCGAGAGCTGGTAAGTGTTCACTTTTGAGGTCTTCATACTTGTGGAACAGATCTGTGATTTAACAAATTTCCTGTAATTTATATAGAACCTAACTATTTGGATGCAACAACAGATTAATGCTTTCTGTACCCAAGTTGCTGGAAGATTGGAACACATAAGTCAGGCAACGGAGAAGGAAATTGTTGACAAACTTTTGAAGCGCTTGAGAGACCTCATGTATGTTCTGTAGATACTTGCATTGAGATTTGGAACAACTATTCTTACTCACAAGCATTTATATTGCATTGCTAACTGTGATTAGGATACCAGTTTTTCTGAGAGTGTTAGAGAATCAGGATGTCACAGTATATATATGGGAGTGTTAACATGTTTATGTAGACTGTGAGATCTATTATTATTATTATTATTATTTGCTCTCCTTACTGGATTTCCTTATCTTGTCTAAGTGACTGTTTGCATAAAGCTCCTTTGCTAAGTTACTTATTATCATCTAATTATTATTTTCCACAAGAAACATATCACAGAATATGCCACCAGCACATCTAGATGCTCAACATAAATGGAAGTTTATGCTGAATTATATACAGCATTGTACCATTATGTTCTCCTGGCTGAATAATATACAGAATTGTACCAGTTTCTTAATTACGTTCTCCTGGCTGTGTATTCTACTTGAATACAAGCAGTCCTCTTTTAGATATCTGGTGGTGGAATCCTAAAAACCTT
The DNA here is from genome assembly GCA_037693485.1 of Kitagawia praeruptora. Lineage (NCBI taxonomy): Eukaryota > Viridiplantae > Streptophyta > Magnoliopsida > Apiales > Apiaceae > Kitagawia > Kitagawia praeruptora. The sequence continues at coordinate 133,392,801 of CM075351.1, read as the reverse complement.
TTCTTCTCACATTTTGCTTTTCTTTGTATTGGTGATTTGCACACGTTTTAATTGGAATCTTCTTTCACTTGTTTTTTTTAGCCTCCTACAGAGAAGTTGCATCATATAATTGCACGAACTGCAATATATGTCAGCAAACATGGAGCACAATCAGAGATTGTTTTGAGGGTGAAACAGGGTGAAACTGCATATAATCGCAAGGACTTTAGGTATCATTAGAATTTGTCTATCTGACTGCGGGGGCTGGGATAGCATCATTTTTGCGTAAGCCTCTGTCTCTTTCTATTGATTTGTGAGCTATCAAAGTGTGTGTAGTGATTGAGTTGAACATGGAAATGTTTGCAAATTGCACTCAGATTATGAATACCTCTTCTTTGTTGTTCCGCAGAGGTGACTTGCTGGATGGTTACAGGAGAGAGACAGGCTGCACGTGTAAGGAGTTTATATCTTAAAACTATATTAAGACAAGATGTTAGCTTCTTTGCTTCCCTTTCTAATATAAATACTATATTTGTTGTTCCTCACCTTTCTGACTGATTTATCTTTGCTTCCCTGGTAATATAAATACTGGTATATCTAACTTTAGATTCAGTGTTAGTACAACTCTTTGTTCTTTTAGACTTCTGGTAGTACAGGACCAGGTATACAAGAAAAGAAGGTGTAGTAGAATATACCTATACTCTGCTTCAAATACAAGTCCAGACACGCTTACCTATATTCTATTTCCCCCAGGAAAATAGGGGGAGTTTTCGTAAAAACTTGCCTTTTTCAGGTAAATATTTTTTGTGTTTTTGAATATTGTTGTTGATTTTGTTGCTTTGCTTAAAGTTTTGCTTTCTTTTCTTTGACTTAATGGTTGGTGGTAGGTTCTTCCACCGTCTTTTCCTACTAACTTCTTGATCTAGCTCTCTTTTTCAATCCACCCTCCTTTTCTTAATATGCATTTCACTCTTAACTTGAATAATAATTCATGGGTTTTGATTTTATTTACTTTTTAGTTCATGGGCTTCTTGTGAAATTTGTTAAAGTTCACTTCTTGACCTGAGGTTAAACCCAGTTTAATTCAAGATTTTGATGCCATTCCACTTTTACATTTTATTTGAATAATAATTTGGGGTTTTGATGTTAATTACTTTTTGGTTCATGGGCTTCTCATGAATTTGATAAAGTTTAGTTCTTGATGGACTACTTAACCTGAGGTTAGAACCAATTTTAATTTCAAGATTTTGATGCCATTTCATTTTCACATTTTTACCTTTTAGGGCTCTATTATATTTTAATGTTGTATGGAGTATTTATTGTGCAAGTACCAAAGTTGAATATTGACACTACAGAATTAAGAAATGGCATGTAAAGACAGTTCAACCAGATGGGAAAAAGTTAATGAACACAGCATCTTGCACAGACACTGACACATAGGTGTAAAGGTGTGGGCATTTTTAAATGTTGTGGTATGGCTATTGTAATGATGATTCTTGATTTTTTTTTCTTTTTTGAATTAGATTTGTTGAATTGGTCATCTTTATATATTGAAGTACATATGTATGTCAGTAGTGTGTACATGTTTGTTTGGAGTAGAAGGGAAGGTTAAGATATATTAGATTCCTGGAAAGTTATTTCTTCATTTAGAGTTGTTCTACATATCAGATCCCCCCTAGTCTTAATTGATTTTTATATCTCTGTTATGATATTTCTTTGCTCTTTGCCTGCTATTGTATACTTTTTGTAATATCAAACACAATTGGGCTGTTAATTTTTCTTAGTTGGTTATATATAATTGTTTCCTAAATAGATTGAAGCTTTTGAATCCAGCTAACAGTCAAAGAAATTGTAGCGTGGCCGCGGTGGAAGGCCTAAATGGTGGTGGTACAGAGTTAAGTTTAGCCTCGACATCAGCAACTCCAATCCAGGAAAAAGAGGCAGAAAAAAGTAATAAAGATCAAAAGAAGGAAACAGAGATTACCAAGGTTGTCCCATTTTACAAGCTCTTCTCTTTTGCGGATTCTACAGATATTATCTTGATGATCATTGATACCATAGGATATTTTTTTTGTAAATATTTTTTTCGTAGAGCTCTGATTTGTAAATATTTTTTTTGGATAATACACTGATCAGTTTTCTATTTTAAATACATTCTTTAGCTACTCCCCTCCATGTATCTCCTAGAAACATTTCTGATTTGTAAATTCAGGTCAAAAATTAAAATAAACAAAATATTTTTTTTTTAATTTTTTGGATCTTATACCGGTTTTTTTTTCTGATTTGTAAATTCAGGTCAAAAATTAAAATAAAAAAATTATTTTTTTTTAAATTTTTTGGACTTTATACGTCGGTTGTTTTGAAGAACCGACGTAAAAGGATAACAATATACGTCGGTTGTTTAGAGGAACCGACGTAAAAGGATAACAATATACGTCGGTTGTTTAGAGGAACCGACGTAAAAGGATAACAATATACGTCGGTTGTTTAGAAGAACCGACGTAAAATGGTACAATATACGTCGGTTGTTTAGAAGAACCGACGTAAAAGGGTACAATATACGTCGCCTTTTTAACCGACGTATAAGACTCTGACCTTATACGTAGCCAGCCCATACGTCGCCTTTTAACCGACGTAAAAGACCTATTTAACCGACGTAAAAGGCCAGTTTTCTACTAGTGACTCTCAATATGAAAAAAAATAAAAATAAAAATAATCACCAATCCTGATGAAAATTTTCTTATCTTCCTGATCACTATCATCCTGATTCCAGAGATTAAATGGAGTTCCACGTGGCAATTAAAAAAATTAACCTGAAAAGAACTTCAATAATCCAAGCAAAAAATATTTTGTTAGATTGGCAAAATATCTTGGAAATATGAGAGGGCCAGTCATACGCATAGATATTTACGCCGATACATTGAACAATTCAAATGACTGTTCAGCTTCTTACTTTTTCCTTTATAAACACTTGATGTCTTTTGCCTATCTTTACTCCACAAACACACTAAACTCTCTGTAAACACAGAGCTTCCTTAAAACACAATGATCTTTAACCCAACATTCCGATTCCTCACAGATGATGAATAGATTGTTCATGACCAAAGATTCATAGTTTATCTCTTTGAAGAGATGACTTCTCTCATGGAATTAAACATGACTGAAATAGATCCAAATAATGTCCAGAACCTTCTCTTAGAACATCCATCTATTGGATACAATCTTCATCTAACCTCCTCAAAACTTGAGGATGAAGAATTTGGTCGAGAGTCTGAGGTTGATCTTGATGTAGATGCTATTCATTCTCCTTAATAAACATGGAGTTGAGTCTGCTGCTCTCATTCAAGTTGCCCAGACAAAGAATCTAGGAGTAGATCATCCAGGTGACTCTTGAGATGCTCCTTGTCCTGAAGTCGATCTTTGAAGATTAAAGTAGCAACAACTTTAGACAAGATTAGGGTTATCCGTAGAAGTTAGACTAAAAGATGTTTGTATTTTATTTCCATGTATGTATTACTTTCAATTAATGAAAATACAAGCTTTCTTATTATCTACTTGCCTATTGTTGTTTATTGACTGATCTGAAAGACAATATAAACTATCAGTATGAATGAATTAAAGCTCGCTAGCATAGACTTAACAGAACTCAGAATTAGATCACTAAAAAAACTTCAGGATTTGAATAAGTCACACAAATTTCACAATCCTAATACTGACTATAAAATCCTGATGACGTCAACATACTGATAGCAATCCTGATCCTGATAATTAACAATAAGTCTATCATACTGAAATTTATCAAAGTAAAATGTTACAGCTTAAGCAATTATCAATTAAGTATAGATCCTGACAAGAATATCAAGTTATAAGCTGAAAACAACATACCTTGCTACTTTTACAGATGTTTAAAGATCTAGAAATTTAACATTCTTAACTCACTTACCAACCTAATGAATATAGCCTTATCAAGTGGTTTAGTTAGAATATCTGCAAGCTGTTTGTCAGTAGGAACAAAATTAAGTTCCACAGTACCATTCTCAATATGTTCTCTAATAAAATGATACCTGACATCAATGTGCTTAGTCCTTGAATGTTGAACTGGATTTTTTGCAATTTTGATAGCACTAGTATTATCACAAAACAATGGAATATTACTAAGTGTCATACCATAATCCATCAAATGATTTCTTATCCAAATGAGCTATGCACAACAACTGCCTGCTGCAATGTACTCAGCTTCTGCAGTTGAGGTTGAAACTGATTGTTGCTTCTTGCTTGCCCAAGAAATCAATCTGTTTCCCAAGAATTGACATGTACATGTAGTGCTTTTCCTGTCTATTTTACACCCTGCATAATCAGAGTCTGAATAGCCAATTAGGGAGAAGTCAGATTCTCTAGGATACCACAAACCAAGATTTGGAGTTCCTTTGAGATATCTAAAAATTCTCTTTACATCAATTAAATGAGATTCCTTATGATCACTGTGCGTACTTATTCACGCAAGAGAAAGTGGTCAACAAGTAATATACGGTAAATAGGATTCGTTCCCACAGAGACTCAAATTGTTCGTTTTGTTCACTTATACACCAGCTTATGATTACACTCACTGCCAAGACAATCACAATTTTTGTTTTAATTAACTAATGATTAATTGCCAACTATGGAAATTACGAGAAAATAACTTAACTTTTAATTTATAATAAACAAACATGGGATTTCAATTTCATTAACCACTTCATCTAGAATCCTTAACCTAGTATGTGACAGAGTTGATTACTGATTAGATGCACTAAACTGATACACACCAACTTTCGTTGTGCATATACCATCCTACTGATCATCCACAATTGATAGAAGCCAAGTAGTCACCAAATATGTGCAGTTCCTATATATCTATAGCAATTGAACACATACCGGTTAAAAATCAAGCATCCATTAAACCACATAGTCAATGCAAGACGGTTAGAATTACACCACAAATTAATACATGTTCTTCACATGCAAAAACCTATGCTAGCATGAATTGTTCTAAACCCTAGATCCACTTTCGCATTCACCAGGATCAAACACACATTTACAGGTGTTCGCGACTCACCCATAACGAACAAGCATAATCATAATAGACAATCAATTCAATCCATCACACACCAAGGCATAAGAACACTCAATTACTAGAATCCATAGAAAAATCCATTAAAATCCCATGATACTGATTTAGCCCATAATCGACTTCATCGCCATCATGGGTTCAATTGATAACATAATTCTAAAAAAAATAAATAATAATAAAAGAGAAACAGAGATAGAAATAAATCCCCAATAATGAGAAAGAGTATCCAAAGATTAAGCCTCCTTGCTTGTCACTCGCTTGGAGAACTCCCCTTGAAAAAATTGTTCTAAGATAATCCGGATGAAAAGTGTTGATAGATGCTAAAAATGAAGAACAACTCTAACTACAATCATGGATATTGTTTTTAAGTCTAACTATTACATATATAGTTGCCCTAATAGATAGGCCCAAAGTGTTTTGACCCGACTTAAATTCTGAAAATAATCTGAAAAACCAACTCGAGCAACAGCCATTCCTGGAGCGCCATTGCGCTTGTTTTCTCCTGGAAACGCACACACGCATAGCGCCATTGCGCCTGAACCTCGCGCAATTGCGCCTCTTCAACACGCGCCTCTGCGCCCCAACTAGCGCTGTTGCGCCTTATACTTCCTGGAAATTGGTATTTTGAGCGCTGTTGCGCTTGCCTGAGGCGCCATAGCCCTTGAACGCGCGCCATGACCCTTTGCGATCCCTGGACTTCTACTGCATGACTTGTTGCTTCCCCTCCAAATTTAAAACTCACCATATACTCATTTTAGCTCCAAAATGCCTCCACGACACAACCTACACAAATTACAAAAAAAAAACAAATCAATTGACAACGAAACTCGAGAACTTGCAAACGATTAAAGTCCAAACGGAAGGTAAATAGTGGATATAAAATCCACTTATCAATCACTTTGGAATCTAGCACATAAACAGGTAGAAAACATTATATCTGGTCTACTTGCAGTTAAATACAACAATGAGCCTATCATGCCTCTATAGCTAGTGTTATGAACACTCTTTCCCTTAGGATCAGAGTCTAGCTTAGTGGCTATTGCCATGGGTGTTTTTGCAACTGCACAGTCTTGAAAGTCAAACCTTCTTAAAAGATCTTTGATATACTTTGACTGATTAATGAAAATACCAGTCTCAGTCTGTTTGACCTGCAAGCCTAAGAAATAATTTAGTTCACCCATCATGCTCATCTGATACTTAGACTTCATAAGCTTGCTAAACTTAGCACACAACTTTTCATTAGTAGAACCAAATATGATATCATCAACATAAACTTGAACTAAAAGCAATTCACCTTTTACCTTTCTAAAGAATAGAGTTTTGTCAATTGTACCTCTTGTGAAGCCATTTTCAAGAAGAAATTTAGACAAAGTCTTATACCATGCTCTTGGTGCTTGCTTTAGTCCATAGAGTGCCTTGTCAAGTTTGTAGACATGATTTAGAAACTTGGAATCAACAAATCCAGGTGGTTGCTCTACATATACTTCCTCATTAAGCTTGCCATTTAGAAAAGCACTCTTTACATCCATCTGGTATACCTTGAACTTTGAATAAGCTGCAAATGCAAGAAACATCCTGATTGCTTCCAATCTTGCTACAGGGGCAAAGGTTTCATCATAATCAATTCATTCTTCCTGAGAGTAACCCTTGGCCACCAGTCTTGCTTTGTTTCTTACAATCATACCAGATTCATCTAGCTTGTTTCTGAAAACCCATTTTGCACCAACAATTGATCTGTCTTTAGGTCTTGGTACTAGTTACAAGACTTTGTTTCTCTCAAACTCATTTAACTCTTCCTGCATTGCAATTACCCAATCAGGATCCTGTAAGGCTTCTTCAACCTTCTTAGGCTCATTTTTTGAGAGAAAGCAACTGTACAAGCATTCATTTTGAATTGATCTTCTAGTTCGAACACCACTATTTGGATTACCAATTATCAAATCTTCAGTATGATCCTTTGTCCATTTTCTAACAGGTGGTAGATTGCCTCTACTAGACTCTCCCCCTTAGTTAGTGGTATCTCTCATAGAAGAGTATTCTCTGCCTTTAAAAGCTCCCCCTTGATTAGTAGAATCAGTAGATTCCATACTGCTACTAGTTACTGATCATTTCTCAGTAGACTCTGAAGAATCAGTTCCTGATGGAGTAGACTCTGAATAGCTAGTCTGCTCCTGATGATTACTGTGCCCTCCTTAATTTATTTGCTCCCCCTCAACAGTAGCATTCCTTTGAGAAGCAATAGAAATTCCTTCTGGAGAACCTTCATCATCACTGGAGAGTATCTCAGAATCCTTAAGATTTTCAAATTCCAAATTATCATGGCTTTCATCAGTTTGCAGAATTCAAAATTTCTTGTCATCAAATCACATGAATTGATTCCATAATAATGTGAGTTCTGAGATTATAAACTTTGAAGGCCTTTGATGCTGAATATCCTAGAAAGATTGCTTCATCCGATTTGGCTTCAAATTTTCCAAGTTGTTCTAAATGAACTTTTAGGACACAACATTTGCATCCAAAGATGTGAAAGTATTTCACACTTGGTTTCTTTCCTTTGATCATCTCATAGGGAGCCTTTCCATGACTATTTACCAAGGTACAATTTTGAGTGAAACATGCAGTGTTAATAGCTTCTGCCCAGAAATAGGTTGGAAGCTTTGCATCTGCAAGCACGGTTCTTGCTGCCTCTATGAGAGTCCTATTCTTTCTTTCCACTACACCATTCTGCTGAGGTGTTCCAGGTGTAGAAAATTGTTGAGTGATTCCATTGTCTACACAAAACTCCTCTATTGTAGAATTCTTGAATTCTGTACCATTGTCACTCCTAAGTACTTTGACTTTGTACTCAGAGCTATTCTGAATATTCTTGACAAGTTCAATGATTTGCTGAGGAGCTTCACCCTTTTTGTGTAGAAAGAACACCCATGTTAACCTTGTGAAATCATCCACTATCACCAGAGCATATTTTTTCTTGCAGATAGACATGATGTTTACTGGACCAAACAAATCAAGATGTAGCATGTGAAATGGTTCAGTAATCGAATTTTCAGTCTTGCTCTTGAAAGTGGTTCTTCTCTGTTTTCCAAGCTGACAGGCATCACAAAGTCCATCTTACACATAATTTGCCTGAGGTAGGACTCTCACTAGATTGTCCTTAACAAGTTGATTGAGCTTCTTGAAGTTGAGATGTGAGAGCTTCTTGTGCCAAATCCAGCTTTCATTATTTGATACTTTGCTGTAGAGACATCTAACAATTCCTTTAGATGTATCACTCAAGCTGGCTTCATATATGTCACCATGTCTTTGACCAGTTAGAACAATGTCTCCATTCTGCATATTCAAGATTTTGCATCCTTCTCTATCAAAGATTGATTGGTAACCTTTATCACCCAGTTGACTAATGCTTAAAAGTGTATGTTTGAAGCCTTCAACCAGTGCTACGTTTTCTATGATGACATTCCCCAAAACAATTGAGCCATATCCCAGAGTTTCTCCTTTGTTGCCATCTCCAAAAGATATTACTGGGCCAGCTTTCCTCTCAAACTTTGTAAGCAGAGACTTCTTTCCAGTCATATGTCCAGAGCATCCACTGTCTAAGATAATTGAATGTTTCTTTCCTGTGCCCTGCAAACAAAAAGTAACTAGTTAGAATTTTTTGGACCCAACTTTGATTGGATCCTTTCTTACTAGATTTAGAAACGACAGGCTTTGAAGATTTTGCTTTTACTTTACCTGTTGCAGAGTCAACCTTAGACTCTGATTTCACAAACTGTTTGTGACTAGGAGTTTCAGATTTCAGAGAATAATAGTCATAATACAGTTCATGATATTCTCTACACATGTAGATGGAATGAAGTAAACTACCACAATGATAACAAGCTTTTTGTGGTTGGTATTGAATTTTCTGAGTCTTGGGGTATCTGGACTCAGTTTTCCAAGAAGGTTTTTTATTGCAGTCTAGGGCCAAATGATTATGACTTCCACACTTATAACATTTTTTCCTAGGTGCATCAGGTACATTCTTGTAATTATTCTCTTTGTTAATACCTTCTTTTCCATTCCTATTTCTTTTGATCTTGCTAGACTCTGAAAGACCATCTAGTCTTTGTTTCAACTGAGACTTAGACAGAAACCCTATGTTTACATTCTTAGGTTTCTCTAACACTTTCTCATCTAAATTACTATTGTTAATTCTTTTGTGTACAACAGGGATACCTTTTGAATCAACAAATTTAACATGTTTAGGTTCAGAAACAACTCTCCTACCTTCAGATTTAGATGTGCTAGCTTCTACTTTACTATCATCATTGACAATAGCTACTTTTTCTTCTTGTCTAGCCTTATCAAAGCCTAAACCATTAATTTTACCACGAATTCCGCTTTCAAAGATTTCTTGAGTCTTTTTACCAGAATTGTTAATGGTCTTAATCACATCTCTCTCTTCCTCTAGTTCTTTTCTAACATAGTTATAAGCCTCAAGAATAACACTATAATCATGCTTAGCTTTATCAGAACTTAACTTATATTCTTCCATTTGAATTAACTCAGATTCAAGAAAATTATTTCTATCAACTAACTTATCATTCTTAACCTTAAGATCATCTCTTTCACTAGTAAGAATTCTAAAATTAGTCATAAGATTCTTAAACTCAGCATGGATAAATCTAATATCATCAGAATCTAAGCTATCAAATGAATCAAGAGAGTGAAGTGATACCTTAACAGAAGATGGAGAAGTTTTCTTTGGAGATCGAGGTTTGTCTGAAACATTTACCATCAATGCAATGTTGTCATAATCCAATTCATCTTCAGAATCACTGGAATCAACCCAATCCTTCTGTGTGACCATAAGTGCATTACCCTTTCCTGAATTCCTAGGCTTCTTACACTCACTAGCAAAGTGTCCAAGCTCGCTGCAGTTAAAGCACTTGATCTTGGCCTTATCAAGCTTGATAATTGTACTTTTGCCTTTGTCACTCTTCTTCTCCTCTTTCTTTTGAAAAGGTCCTTTGCTAAATCTTCTCCTGTTGAATCTTCCTTTCTTGAAACTTTAGCAAACATAGCAAAGAGTTCCTGCATCTCCGATTCAGAATCACTATTGTCAGAGTCTATATCAATAGTCTCTGATCAGAACTCTCTTTGCTTTTCTTTTTCCTTGAGTTCTTTACAGCAGGCTCATCATGTTGTTCCTCTGAAAGCTTCTTTGAGTCAGATTAAGTAGTGAGTGCAACAGTTTTCATCTTTCCTTCACTCCTACTCTTCTTATGTTACTTGTCAAGTTCATAAGCCCTCAATTTTCCATACATTTCCTCTAATGATATCTCATCCAGATCATTAGCTTCCTCAATTGCAGATATCTTCTCATTGTAAAAATCAGGAAGGGCTTTCATGAACTTAGTATTCATATCCTCCAAGTCATAATATTTACCATGCATGGCCATCTCATTGATGAGTTTTGTAAACCTATTAAAGGTATCAGTAAGTGACTCACCAGACTTGGATTCAAAATACTCATACTGTTGTATAAGTAGTGTCCTCATATTCTTCTTGACAGGCTTAGTTCCTTCACAGTGAACCTTAAGATTATCCCATATCTCCTTAGCAATCTTACAAGAGAGAACATAGTTAGTGAGAATAGAATCAAGACTGTTGAACAATATATTTCTCACTTTAGCATCTTTAAGAATGTTCTCCTTGTCCTTATCTGACCATTCAGATTTTGGCTTCTCTTCTGTGTGTTCTGGTTGAATTTTACCATCAACAGTTGTTTGACCAACAACCTTTGTTGGAACAAAAGGTCCATCTCTGATTCTGTCAAGATAATCAGGGTCTGTTGCTTCCAGATGATGCAACATCTTTACTTCCCATAGAGTATATTCGTTTCTCTTGAGCATAGGGATCTTAGTATTACCATCCTTATAACCAGACATGATTGCAGATCTTTATGATTATTCGAAATAACCCTGCTCTGATACCAATTGTTAACTCGAATAACTTGTAGAAGGGGGGGGGTTGAATACAAGTTATATAATCGTGTCTGATTTTTTGCTCGAATAAATAAACAAGAACAAACGAATAAACCGAACTGTTTGTATTAATAAGATCAAATACAAACTCTACCAAAGGTGTACAAATACCTTTAGCAGCTTCTGACAATACAAATCTCTCTCTGTTTGCACTCTCGTATACTTACGATTACAAACCTCACGAACACACTTTTTACAATGATATAGAGAGAGTATTTATAATGCTACCTATCAACTAATAACAGAAGGTTAATCTATACATGACAATGTTCTGCCGTCTAGTTGATAGTTTCCACCAATAAAAAAATCTTTCCTTCATGATATCTTCTTGCTTGTTCTTCAAACAACGATCCTGTTTTATAGCACTGGCCAGTTCTGTAGCATCCATAATGATATCATCAGTAACACGACTGATATCAGGATTCTATCTTGCATCAGGATCTGACCATCCCATCAGTACTTGATCAGAATTTGACTCGTCGTATCAGGATCCAATCTCAGTTCCTGACATGTAGTACTTGATGTACTGTTCCTGACTTAACTCTATATATTACTGTCTAACACATATATCCAATACAAAGTGCTAAATCCTTTATAAGGTCAGGATATACAAGAAGTATAAGTAAAATTCTATTCTTAACATCACAACTCATGAATTATTCCTAACAGCATTGGTCAATCCAAATGACATCACCACGAACTCATAATGTCCATATCTGGTACGGAATGCAATCTTTGGGATACCTTCGCGTTTAATCTTCAGTTGGTGATATCTAGTTCTCAGGTCAATCTCAGAGAAGTATACAGCTCCCTTCAGCTGGTCAAACAAGTCATCTATTCTGCGTAGCGGGTACTTGTTCTTTATGGTTAGCTTATTCAACTCTCTATAGTCGATGCATAACCTCATACTCTCATCCTTTTTCTTAACAAAAAACACTGGTACCCCCCACGATGACACACTGGGTCTTATCATACCCTTATCCAAAAATTCCTGTAACTGCTTAGCTAGCTCTTTCATTTCCACTGGGGCTAATCGGTACGGGGCCTTTGATACTGGTGCCGTCCCCGGGGCTAACTCGATAGCAAACTCAATCACTCTATCCGGCGGTAATCCGGGAAGATCTTGTGGAAACACATCTTCGAAATCATTAACTACTAGAATGTCTTGTATCTTAGGCGCTTCCTTCTGGGTATCTATAACGTAAGCTAAATAAGCCTCGTTCCCCTTTCGTAACAATCTCTTTGTTTGCGCCATGGTTAGAATATTCTAGGTCTATTGTAGCCCTCTAAACACTACTTCTTTCTTTCTTGGGGTTTTCAACTTAACCTTTTTCCTTTTACAATCTATCTGAGCGTTATTGCGAGACAACCAGTCCATTCCCAAAATGACATCAAACTCCTCTAGCTTAAAAGGAATCAAATCAACATAAAAAGATCGTCCTCCTATTTCTAATTCGCAATCGGGGTGAATCTGACTGATTGGAACGACTTCCTGGTTGGCTATCTCTACTTGTAAAAAATCCATTAGAGATTGGGTCTTAAGTTTCAATTTACGCGCAAAATCCCTCGATATAAAAGACTTAGTTGCTCCAGAATCAAATAAGACATTTGCACTAACTGAATTGAGAGAAAATGTACCTGCTATCACATCCATGTCCCTCACGTCATCCTGCACTGTCATATTAAAAGTTGTAGCATTTGGTGGCCTATTGGAGGCAGCTTTGCTTGCCCCTGATACTGCTGGCTTGTTCGCTGGATAATCCTTCCTCATATGACCTTGACATCCGCACTGGAAACAAGCTGTGCCTCTGTTGGCAATGGGAGTAACCGTGGTACAATTGCTGGAATAGTGGCCCATTCGTCCACACTTATAGCAGGTTATCGGTTTCTGGTTGCACACTCCAAGATGTCTCCTCCCACAAGTTGCACATACTGGTAACTAAGGACTGGAAGGGTGGGAGCGGGACACTCCTGATTGCTGGGTGCCCTGGCTCACACTTGCGCTCACAGATGGTTTAAATCCTACATTCCTTCCCGGTAGGGAAACTGCCCTCGGTTAAACTTATTCGGGGGCTTTCCTCATGCGGAACCTCCACCCATGCTGGCATGCTTCCTCTTTATTCCCCCTTTCTCTCTTCCCATCTGCATCTGATCACTCCCTGCTTCCACAATGGTTGCCTTTTGCACCATGGTGGCATAATCTGTAATCTCTAAGACCTCCACTCAATTCTAAATCCATTGTCTCAACCCTTGCTGAAACATGTTCGCCTTCTTCTCCTCCGTATCCACAAATTCTGGTACAAACCTTGACAACTCGGTAAACTTAGCCTCATAGTCAGCCACTGACATATTGTTTTGTTTCAGCTCTAAAAACTTAAGTTCCATCTGAGTTTTCATGAACCTCGGGAAATACTTATCCAGAAATAATTGCTTGAACCTCTCCCAGGTTACTATAGCATCTGCTTCCATGTTCTTCTTGGCCTCCCACCAATAATTGGCGTCTCTCTTTAGAAGGTAAGTGGCAAAAACGGTCTTTTATGCCTCGTCGGTACTCAGGATCTCGAAGGACTTTTCCATTTTCTTAATCTAGGCCCTTGCCTCAACTGGGTCAACCGATCCTTGGAACTCTGGGGGCTTAAGGGACTTAAAGGCCCTGAAAGAATTTACCACTGAAGTGTTGTTTCCTTGAGGTGGTTGGGGATAACGGTCTAAATTTTGCCTAAGCAGATCCATAAACTGCCCCATGGGGTTTCTATCCTGGTTCTCCCCCTGCTGCTCAACTTCAGTTTCCCCTTCATCTACTTCTTCTTCGAACTCTGCAGTATAAAAAGTTCCATCTGCTGCCCCATACTGGGAATCCTATTGCTCGTTGTAATCTTGATCTTGTTCTTCATCATATTCAGGATTTTCTTCATGTTGGTTATGACTCTCTTGGTCAATAGATTCACGGGGGTTAGCCCTAGTACCCACTCTTCTCGGAGGCATTTTACTGAAAATTTGGACAATTACACATTAGGTTCACTTACCTTCTTTAAAGGATTTCTCCTTGCAAAATTCGTTACATAATTGGATTTAGGATCCCATAGTTCTGTATCTCATGGCAACTTAATCGAAAGCAGTACGTGCAGTAAATAAGCTAATAAACTGGTGATCGCGTCACAACAGAACTGAAATGACTGAAAGGAAACAAATATATAAATTGTGCTGAAAAATACATCATCTGAGTCACATCGACAGTTTAGAGATACAACCATCCTAACAACAACTAGTCAAAAGTGAAATACGCTGCCTATCCGTCTAGTCAGTAAAAAGGGAAACTAAATACAATGAAACTATCCTACCAAAAGTCGGCACTACTACGTCCGTACATGACTAGACAACTAGACTACAACATCACTGTCTCTGCAATCAGCCACCATGGTGGCCCAAAGCCCGAACCCTCCTCATAGCAATGCAAAAGATCTCCTCGGCATCTACCCTAGATACCATGCCATGTCCATCAGTGGGTAAGGTCCAGACCCTCACCCGGGCCCTCAGCTCAATGCGGGTCACTCCCTATGCATCTCTCTAGCCCTGGCACGTCTCCCACCCTGGTGCCTCAATCGGGCGGCTCTCTCAACTGCTAACTCCCTCCTGGACTCTGCCAACCTAGCCTCAGCTACTAGCCCACTGCTACCTCTGTAGAAAGTCTGCTCACAACATAGTTATGCACACACACTGGAATCCCCTATATCGGAATGTGGGATGGGATAGATGGCTCTGCCGGAGCTGGAGCCTCTGTCTACTGGGGCTCAGGGGTAAGCTCCTCAAACTCATCAGAAAATGGGCTCACGGGTAGTGGTGGTGGTGTAAGGGCTCTCTCAACAGAGAGGGGTGGCACACGAAGTCCTGAACTCCCAACACACTACGCCATAGATGGCCTGCAGCAACACTTTTTTTTCGGTGTTGCAATGAAAAACGTTACAGTAGCTCTAAACTTGAAGGCCTGCAGCAACGTTTTGTTTTTGTGTTGCTGTATACAAAACATGGTGTTGCCGTAGCTATAAAAAACGTAGCAAGTTGCAACACTTGTGAAGTGTTGCCGTTAATATGATTTAAACACAATCCTTTTAACAAAAATTGAAATAAATAATTATTGTGAATTAAAATTAATTAATTTTAAAAACAAATAATTTAAATTTTCAAAGTTTGTTATTAGAGTCAATATTAGAATTTTTATAAAATATAACATTTTTTATAATTTGAAAATAGACCAAATCATTAAAAAAAATGTAACAAATTATTATAATTTTTTTAGAAAAATTATTTTTACAAGTTTTCCTGAAAATGAAAACGTAATATACTGTAAAAAAGATTCAATTGCATTTTTTTTACAAAAATAAAATATTTTCCAGTTATTTGAAAAAAATCAAACTATTTAAAAAAATTATCAAAAAATTAAAAATAAATAATAATTTTACACAAAAATGAATATATATCGTAAAAATATTTTTAAAATTTAAAATTAACAATTATTTAATGGAATTATTTTTGATGTTATCTATAAAGTAATATATTTTTAATAAGTTTTAAATGACCAAATTATTATAAAAGTGATTATTTTTCTTAAGAAAATTACAGGAAAATGAAGGCAGGGTAGTGAAATTGTTAGAAGCGGGAAAATTGCCGCTTCGTTTTTTGGCAAAAAAATTGAAAAATAACCTTATAGCTTACAACGGTGCTCTTTCTCTCTCACTTTCAAGTCTCACCACAACATTTCTCTCTCAACATATCGGTTCGGTTCTTCAGCAAAGAAGATTTGTCAAGATTTGGGGTTTGTTAAAGCTGACTTAATTAGGGCATAGGTTTCTTACAACTAGATTTAGGATTCTCCGATTAGGGCTTCTTGAATTGGGTTTTCTCTTCAAGCTTCACTTACGGCTTCTTCAATTGGGGTATCGATTCAATTAGTAATTATACTTACTTCAATTTGTTTTTTGATTCAATTAGATCTTGTTAATGTGTGTTTATATGATTCAAATATTCAATGTTTTTTATTTAATTCGATTTGGTTTCTCAATTTTGATGTGTTTTTTAGTAGTATTACTCTAAGTGATATCCTCTATCGTTATGAAGCATATATTGATTCTTCACCAGATGATCCAAGGACGGAGAGAGAAGATTCCGATTATGACGAGGAATTAGAGCTGGATTTCGAAACATCAATATTAGGTGATGAAGGACATGATACTGATGGGGAGGAGGTTCATCAAACTATAAATTTAAGAATCCCTGGCAAAGATGAATCATCAATAAGTGCGGATCCCCTACATCTCAAAATGATGGAAAAACTTACCAGGTCGAACCCTTTCTTAATGTCTTAAACATGGATGCACTAATTTCTCTAGCTGCAAGGATTAAAAAAATATTCGTTGTGACCCTGTTTATCTTTTTTTATGTTTCTCTTATAGTTATAGGTATGAATTGTGATTCTTGATTTTATATGCAATTTTCTTATGAAATGAAATTTGCAAGATAGACATCTTTTACTCTGTTCTTTAGTGGTTAATTACTTCTTAATCTCTAGTTATAATTAATTAATAATTATTTAGTATTATAGTTCAAGGTAGGTCATAGGTTGGTTAAAATAAGATCTGTATTTGAAAGAATAATTTGATTTTTATTACTTACGTGTTGCACTTGCATATGACCACCACTTGTCATTCTTTAAATTTTAGCAAAAGGGAACATATTCAATTTTACAAGACGTGTTTGTCTGTTAATTATTAGTTGGCAACTTTATAGACTATAATTTTACAAATAGTTCTTATTATTGCATAAGTTATGTGTGGTTAATGTACTCTCCTGTCAAAATTTTCTAAGATAAGCAACCTAAATGCATGAATCTTGTAGAATGAATTCTTAACTTCTTTTATAATCAAACTAAAAATAGATTTTGTAGTAACTGGATTTTAATTTTTGCAGGTTGAGAGTGCAATTACAGCCCATAATTGTAGTGGTGTTGTCATAGAATGGTTGGAAGCTGTCCTGAGCATTTTTTCTAAAATATTTGTACACCATGTGCAGCTGGTAGTTGGACAGAAGAGAGGACGTCTTGTGATGGATGAGGAAGATGAAGAGCAACCAAAGAAGAAAATCAGGATGGGAATGCCTGCTGCCCAGTGGATTAGTGTCTATAATGCTCGACGTCCCATGAAGCAAAGGTATGTATTTTTGCAACTGTACTCCATATAGGGTTGTGATAAATGGTAGAACGCAGACATCATATATTTACTTGATGGTGTAGATATCACTATAATGTAGCTGAAGGGAGACTTGGTCAGCACATTGAAAAAAGGAATGAAGATGGATTATTTATCAGTAGTGTGGCCTCTTGCTTTAACTTTTGGGCTATAATCATGGATGCTGGGACTGGATTCTCTTCACAAGTTTATGAAGTCTCACCTTAATTTCTTCATAAGGTATTATGCTTGTTCTGACACCTTTTTTGTCGTGCTCTTCTACATACTACATGTTTTTGTGGTATAAATGTTTATTGATTTAACTAGCTAATATATCTAATTTTCTTATTTAAGGAATGGATCATGGAATAGTGGGACCAAAATTATTACATTAGTGCTATAGTAGGGGCTAACAACGGGGGTTCACTTGTTGTAATGTCAAAGGGTTAGTGGAATTGCTTAACTCCTATATTTTTGTATATTGTTTGTGATGAGTACAAACTGAACTTTTTGGTCAAACGTTTTCACATCTTCAACAAAATTAAGTTCAGCTTGAAGGCTAGAATGCACATATTTGTGTTCAGTGATATTTTTTGTACTGTATTTAAATTGTTATTTATTCTTAAAATCTAGGTACTCAATATGTACAGCAGTCCTATAAAGTTAGTGATTCATTTCCATTTAAGTGGATAAACAAGAAGTGGAGAGAGGGATTCTTTGTTACTACTATGGCAACTGCAGGAAGTCATTGGGGGATTGTATACCAAGAAGAAAACCAGCGGATGAAAAACAAGAAACATTACAGACTTCTGCTTTTCCTAGCACACATGTCAAGGTGAGTAAAAAAATTAAATTAACCTTTTTTGATGTAGATATGTAGTTTTTATTGTGTATTGACTATTGTGTAACATATGGATTATATGGTCTTGTTTTGCAGGAAAAATAGCAAAGAATCTATATATTGCATCCATCAATTATGGTCGAACTGTTTCATGAGGTGTCACATTTTTTTCGAGCAATGGATTTTGGAGGTGCCTCAATTTTTGTCAAGGATGCAATTCGAAGGCTCCAATTATTTTGGGCACAAACTAGTATTGAACATCTTGGTTTCATCTCGGTTGGATAGATTTTATGCCAATCTTGTATTTGGAGCATGCTCAATTATAGAAGATGTATTGGGGGTGTTGGTTTTTAATTGGAAAAAGACCAGTAGAGGAGTCTGACCTTAGAACTATTATTAGCTGAGGTTTGTATAGGTTTTTGTCATCCGTAATTGGTCACATCCAAGGCAAATGTTGTTGGAGCTGATGGGTTCATCTGCGATGGAATTACAGATGAGCATATTGTAGAATAGAGGAGCAAAAAGATGCTACAAAGCAGAAAGATGGAGGAGGAGATGCTACATCTTAGTTAGATGTTCTGTTTTTAAGTGCATTATTTCATTACTTATAGTACTTTTGTATTTAAGGTGTTTAGTTGTTTTAATTATGTACTTATTTTGGTAAATTTTTGTATTGATGTAATGATACATATTTTAATTTTTGGGAAAGCAAATACATAAAATAGTTTTTGGTAAATTTTCATTTGGAACATGTTGTGGTAGGTTTAATATAATGTTGCCACTAATTGTTGTGGGACCCACATGTGGGACCTGCGTGTGGGTCCCAATTTTGCTAAATTTTAACATCTACTGCAACACTAGTTTAGTGTTGCTGTACATTATGTTTAACGTTGTCATAGAAGTTTTTGGTAACAAAAGTAGTAGTGTTGCCGTAGTGAACAAAAGCGTTGCCGTAGACCCTTACGGCAGCTGTGCCAAATGCAACGCTGAAAAAGCGTTGCCGTTTCATTTTTTTGCTCTACAGCAACGTTTTTTTGGCTTGCTGCAACATTTTGAAAACGTTGCTGCAGGCCATCTATGGCGTAGTGCGCATCATTCACTGGCTCATCAATATCTCCCTCAATACCCTCATCCACTGCATGTCCTATAACAGCAACCATAACCTGCTCAGTAGTAATATCAGTGTCCTCCTCCATCTTCCTAACATCAGACATAAGCTCGATCTCCTCCGGATCCTCCTCATCAGACTTCTCAGCAGCTATCTCAGCATCCTCTCCTGCCTAGACCTCCTCCGGGGCCTCCTCCTCAGACTTAACAACCTCTGTATCTCCATCCTCATCACCTAGACGCTCATAATAAGGATCTCTGGTCCTGAACAAGTCATCAGCATCAACCACTGCCATGCCCTCGGCAGCCTGGTGTTATGCTAAATTCACGCAAGCGCACGTAGTCACAAGTAATACAATTAAAGTTCGTTCCACAGAGATCTTGGTTAAGTTTTACTCAGAAAACATGTCTATGCAATAATGTATGGTTTTAATTCACTGCTAAGAAAAATAACAAATATGGTTTGATTAACTAAATTAAACTAAGATGCGAATTATAAAACTAAGAATTAAACAATTAACGAGAATTAAAATCGGATTACTTATATGAGAATAAAACATGGAATCCTAGTTTCATCAGCTACTTCACTTAGAGTTGCAGCCTTTAATCACTATGTGCAATGGTTTTGATATCTGATCGGACAACACGAAATAAGTATACGCTACCTGTCAGCATACGCATACCAAACTAAACATACATCCACAAAAGAGATAGAAGATGAATAGACACCAATTATGCTTAGACCCTATATGTCTATAGAATTTGAAAACATAACGGTTGAAGAACAAGTTATCCATAAAGATCACACAGGGCAGTATAAGTATTTTCATCTCACACCACAATCATATTGATAACAATTATGAACCTATGCTAGCATGGCAAGTTCTAAATCTCAAGATCCACTTTCACTTCACAAGAGATTAACAAATTAGATGTTCGCGACGCATCTATCTATTAAGCATAACCATACGAGGATATCAATTATACACCACACACAAATCTTTAAGGCATGTAAACTACTAAGCTACATAGATAAATCCACTAGGATCCCATGACAACGATTAGTTCATAACTAAACCTTTCGTCACCATGGGATTTGATGAAAACATGGTAAATAACAAGATATGAAGAAAAGAAGTAATTATATTAATAAACAAAAGTTGAGAAAACAAATCTATAATCCAAAGTAACACAAAGGATGAAGTAGATCTAGATCCGTTGCTTGTCACGAGCGTTGAATCCTTCTCTCCTTTTCTCCCTTGCAGCTCTAATCTAGGTTACAATAATAAAACTATGATATCTATTTTACAAGGCTAAGATGTGTTTATATAAGCTTACATATCTTGCCCAACAAGAAAATAACCTAAAAATACAATTGGAAATAGGTTTGGGTGTCAACAATATAGCTAAAATTCGAAATAGGGCAAAAAGGGAATTTTTTTCAGCAAAACTGCCGCACCAGCGCAGCCTGCGCTCCAAGCTGCGCAGCCTGCGCTCCTCCCCCTGTCCAGGTACTGTGCAGGCGCAGCCTGCGCTCTGTAGAGCGCTGCCAGCGCTCCTCTGGCTGGTGGTGGCTCGTTTTCTGCAGTTTTCTTCATTTTTTCGTCCGTTTCCTTCCATTCCTTTTGCATTCACTTCCCGTCTCTTCGTGCCAATGTCTTGAACACTCTTGGTAATTAATTTTAAGTCATCATTCTTCATTCCTTAGCATAATCAACTCCAAAATCAACGGAAAATTCACCCTTAATCAATATTTCTCCAAACCTACACAATCAAACAAAACACATAAAAAATACCACAAACTTGAGTCCAAGTACACCAATTTAAGCCGATATGGAACGTTCCAAGTGGATATAAAATCCACTTATCACCTGGATCGCCTCGTCGTGTTGTCTCTCAAGAGCCTCTAGATCGAAGATGTCGCTCGCCTACACAATACGAACTATGTTACTATCATGATACTTAAAAAGTTCCCGTAAGGATTTTAAGTGAACTTGGCAAGAGTTCTTATTATCTTAGTGAATTTATTATTATAACGTCGTATCATCTCTGCGATATATAACTCTTGCTCTGATACCATTTCTATAATACCCCCAGATTCGGGGTCAGGGATCGGGTCGTTACGGTCTCAGTTCCTATAAATAACACTTGACTTGAGTCCAAAATAAATAAGCAGCATGCTATGACCCCGCAATAATATCACATCACACATACACAACCAGTTATAGTCCCAGAGATGAAATTGAAATAAGTCTCTACTAACAAGATCCACGAATATAAGTTATTACAAACCAAAAGGGGTACAACATAAGTTTAAAAGTTCTTGCCGTTGATTAAGATTAATTATACATATAATTAAACTGGTAAACAAAAGCTGCCAATCTAGGCTACCTCAGCAATGGCAGCGATAATATCAGCGGGTAGTCCTCTGGCTGGGGTCACCTGCTTACGCCGAGTGCGCCTTACGCGGGCCATTATACCTAGCTGTTGTTGTGACAATATAAATAAAGCAAGGGTGAGCAATATCCCGGCCACCTAGAAAGAATATATAACTGAACAGTAATAGTATATATAAAGTTCAAAATATCTCTGAAATCATATGCCATGCATTAACGAACATAGAGCCAGTATAATATAAATGATGAAGTTACAAGGTCACTCAGAATGTATACTCCGAAGACATATCTTCTTTGCAAAGATATGAGCAAGATATCGACATATATCATAAAAGAAGAAACTGCAGAAAAATATTGCAATTTCAGTTTTTGAACACTTTTCAACCCTGTCAACACTGGTAATGTTACAGAAGATTCCAACTTCGAATGATGAACTAATACTGGAGCATTGATGCGCCAGAAGCCATAACATTTTTGATGATCAGTCGCATGTTATGCTCCCCATCTTTGTTCTCTACATGTAGAAGGAAGCACCGACGAATTTACTTGTCTACCGCCCTCTGGAACCCCCCGGCCAACGGTTGGGCCATTGCTGGACCGGCGCCACTCGGCCACTTACGCGGCTCCTAGTTCGAATAACATCCATGACTTTGAAACGTAAATTTCGTTCCCAAGTAAAATACTTGTTGATAAGACTCCACAAAGTAGTCGTATCTAGTTGGAAAGGAAAATTCACCAATATTTCCCAAGCTGCTGCTTGTTAATGGCCGATACCAACTTGTTCCAACAATTTTACCCCTCGAATAATGAGGAGGTAACACAAGGATTCAATTGATAAACAACAATCAAGTTGCGAATGAAAGAATAGTTTCAAAAGATTTATGACCGGGAAGTCAAACAAAATAAATAACAGCTCTCAAGTAAGGTTCCCTTATAATTTGGAAGATAGACTTGAACGAAGAATAGAATTTTTGAGAACCTTTCTTGATAAAATAATATTAGTAATAAGACTCAGAAATGATTTACCTAGTATTTGAAGATCAAAGATAATAATTTGAATAAGAAAATTATTTTAAAACAAGTTTAAAAGAATCGAATAAACATTCCAAGAGTATTTATTAACTCATAAATATTTAAAGAATATTTTTAATATAAAATATTGCTCAAAAATAATCCTCGAATGAATATATAAAAATATTCATCAAATAATTCAACCTTTAAACGAATATTCCAAAAATAATATTCATTAAATAAATAACTGAAAGGATCAAATGAATATTCAAAATAATATTCAATAAGTAAATAAGGATCAAATGAATATTCAAAATAATATTCGTTCAATAAATAATCTCGAATGAATATTCAAAATAATAGTAATTAAATAAATAAAGCTCCAATGAATATTCAAAGTAATATTCATTAAATAAATAAATTCAAATGAACATTCCAAATAATATTCATTAAATAAATAATGGAAAACATTTACTTAAATATTTCTCTCTGAAAATAATCATGATATATCAAGAAATACGGACTCCCGGCCTATATTCGGAGAATGAGATTCATATGCCCTTCGCTAAGGGTCTTAGCAATATCCGGCTTATAACCGATATATTAACTATCTAGATTATAAGCCAACATTAAATCAGGGAACAAGTATACAATATAACTTGAAACTAGGCATGCATTCTATGGCATATGTATAACAACAATCAATCATATATATATATATATATATATATATATATATATATATATATATATATATATATATATATATCACAACAACAGTTCCAAAGTACTGGAAACTTGCCTGGTAGTCGGTCGAGGTACTGTGTCCTGGGTCAGCTCGATGATTAACAAACAATCAAAGGATTCGAGATTAATCACTTAACGCTTTAAAAAGGGCTAAGTATATATTTAACTTAGGTTAAAACTCGTTTTCAAGTTATCTCGTTATACACCCTCTAGTGTGCTCTTATTATCACTTTTATGATCCGACACTTGCTCGTTATTAAGGCATGTCATTACACTTACACTTGGTATACACTTAAGTCGTATAAGTTCTAAGGTTGGTCGCTTACGAACCAAGATTATACTTCGAGTTTTATTGTCCTTTTTCTAAGTTATAACCAAGTGTTCATTTAAGGGGTTCATTCGCACTTAACCTCGATTCAAACATTTTTATAAAATCGAAAAACGATCCGTTTAACACGAGGTCTTCTCTCACACCTTCCTTATGATTCCTAATATTTAATTATGAGGATTCGTCACTGAATTAGTAATATTAAGGGGATTAAATTTCAATTACGAACACTTATGGTTTCGAACTACTTTTACGATTTTGACCATAACTCCTAAACCGTAAGTCCGTTTGCTTCCATTCACGTGCCAAAATGATCTATGACACGAGATCTACAACAGTATGTTACGTTCCAAAATTTGTTACCACACAACCAAGCCACACCGGGCTTTTATACACATGAAACTCATCTCAATATGTCCAAGAACATCTCCCTTTATCATCATAATCATTATATAGCTAAACCAACTACAACATCATGCTTACATGCTAATAATAACATTATGATCATAACTACACTAAAACCATCAAGAACATGCATATAACTTAATAATATTCAACCAAGGGTTTCAAGTGGTATACCTTCCTTGGAGAGTGTACAAGCCCTAATAAAGCTTGATTTGTCCTTGTGTGTGGTTAAGCTAGCTTAGATCAACCAAAGAAATCAAGAAAAACAACATTAGTTCATGAGAGTTACTATTCATCCTCCACTTTGATGATTTTTTTGAAAATGAAAGGAGTGGAGATTGAAGCTAAGATTTCTAGGATATCTATTATATGAAATGTAGTACTCACCATGAAAGTTTCAAGATCAAACAATGGTTGGAAGGTTGATTTTTGTCTTTGAATTTAGGTTTGGGCCGAATGGAGCAAAGGTGGAGAATATATCTATTATATGAATTTAGGGTTGTTTTCATCTAATTTGCATTATTGTGGTGTTAAGAAAATATCAAGGCCATAAAGTAGCTTTATTAAAGGTAGTATGTCATGCATGATGCAAATTGGATGGACAAATGTCTTGATTTTGTGGTAAGATGATGAAATGATCAAGCTAAATACTTGGTTAATTCTCTAAGTATGCTAGTTGATTATGTAACTACTTAGTTCCTTGGTCTTATCCCCTTGCACATGCATGCATCTTGATTCCCTTCTTGTTTCTTTCTCCGGTTATTGCTCATTTCATTGATCGTTCAGAGGAATATCTCAAGTATTTCTAGTTAGGGTTTTACCGGAAACCTTCTTAATATTTATACTACCATTCTCATTCCTCCTTTATAATCTTGGAATTTAAATTCCTCAATTCTCATTATTAAATCCTTAAATCCTTCAGTTTCCAGGGGAAATCTCGGAGAAAATAAAAGTGCTATTTTTCTGAATCTGATATCGTTTACATACACTTATTTCACCCTTGGATCATTAATACAACCTCAGAAATCCGTTCTGAATACTTCTATATAGCGTCGTCTAATAATAATTTCCACGGAAAACACTATTCATCACTTATTCTCTTTTATTCCTTATATATTGTAAAATGTCCTTGTCCTCTTTCGAGCGTTCCTTAACTCTTTCACGGAACCACTAGACTAATAACAGATATCGATTTGGATGACATGAGAATAACTCTCCTATTTGGAATTACCATATCTTACTTTCCTAGGAGATAGATTATTCTAATCTAAGTTGTCAGCCACTAGCATTCTTCAAGACATATAAACATTTTAATCCAAATCCATTCCATTTTCATTCATTAGAACAATTGTTACATCGTAGTCGTAACCACTATTCATTTCTACATTAATACAAAATAAAAGTTTTAATTCTACCAAAAATCTGGGTTCTTACACACACAACACTAGAGTCATTTACTAGTTTGATGTTCAAGTTTTAATTGGGGTTCAAGTTTCAATTACACTACTTGAAATCTGTTAATAGACATCACGCCTTTAACATCGGTCAGTAATGCCACCGATGTCTTTGTGTTTTAAGACATCGCTTGCAATAAAACCGATGTCTTTATGTTTTAAGACATCACTTTCAAAAAGAACCGATGTCTTAAATAAATAATAAAAAAAATATCCCGCACGTACCCCAAATAATTTCCCCCTTAATGTTTCCCCCAATTTTTTAAAATGTTTCCCCCCCGGGCCATTTTTTGTTCCCCCAATTTATCAAAACATACGCAATCACCCATCACCCTCTCTCTCAAACAAATTAATTAAAAACATAATAGGTAAAAACACTCTCGATTCTAAACCCTCTCTCATTCACACACTCACTCACCCGGCCTCTCCTCCAAGAACCCTAAGTCTCTCTCTCTCCCTCTCCTCCGATTGAAGTCCGAATAAGCTCCGATTGAGCGTCATTTCTTTCACCCATTTTTCATTTATTTTACCCACTCTCCTCTCTCTCTCTCTCTCACACACACACACACACACACACACACACTCACTCATCTCTCTCCACAAACACTCTCCGATTACAAGCTCCGATTGTATGTACTCTTCTCTGATTTTGTAAATTACAAGCACCGATTAAACTTTTCTCCTACTCGAATTACAAGCTCCGACTGGTAATTTTCTCTGATTGTTAATTTTTAGGGTTTTTTAATCGTGCATATGATTAGATTTGGGTCGTTCATATGTAAGTGTCATAGTTCGATTTAATAAGAAATTTGTGTAGCCCTTTTGACAACTAGTTGGGGAATACTATACCTATTAAAAGTGGTATATTATCTATGTGTATGTTATATGATTTTTAATAATTTACACTTGAATATATGAATTTATATTTTTTACGATGTTGTTAAAGTTAGAGACTGAGCAATTCATTATGTATATATTTAAACTAATCTTATGATGATTCTTATGTATAAAGTTTCGTAAAAAGAAGGAATTGGTGATTTTTAGGGCCTGGATGTTCATCAATAGGGTTCGGAGAAGCAGAGGAGTTGCTGATTACGCTATTGGTCAATATTCATATATAACTTGAATATATGAATTTATATTGTTGGTGGTTTATTAATCATTATATAGGTTTTGATACATATTGCATCTGTCATGACTGGATGGACAATAAGAACGATGAAGAGGGAGCCTTCACCTTTTCGGGATGAGTATGCCCCTGTGATATTTTCTCAAGAAGCTATCTCCTATATTGAATCACTTGATATGATGTCAGGAGAGGTAATATACTCATTTGCAATAGTTACATGAATTGCCTAATCTTTTCACCTTTTTGAGTTAAATTCTCGTACTATACATACACAACGTCTTGTCGCAATTAATAAATGAAAAGGGTGGTAAATCAAGTTTTGCCTGTTCTTTAAAATTATATAAGCACTAAAACTGTACAAGACTGTTCATGCTCATACTTCATGAACTTAACTTTTTAACTAATCCTAAGTAATGGCTTGAATCATTTCCCAGGTTCTGAGGCCATGTTTGCTGATCCTTGTCATTTTTCCGTTAGATCAGTTCAGGTAAATGAAAATGTGATTATGGGGTCTTTCATGAAGTACGTATTTAATTGTGTTAATATGTTACCGTTTACTCCCTTTATCAGTGTTCTCCATTCATTTTGTATACAGCTTACTTATGCAGCTCTTAGTTGTTTCCCTCGCCTTAAAACCATTCATACATCTCGTAAATAAATGTGAAGTCAAGGGAGGTGCATTTTCTTGATTATCTGTAAGAGGAATGAAAGATACTTTAATGCATTATGTTTCTCATTTGGATTTATCTTCTGTCTTTTTATTTAATTAAGTTTATGTGGCCTCTGCTAATTAGGATGTGACTTTTTTGGTTACAGGTGTTGCTACATTGCACTACTCAAAATCTGGACAGAAGGTAGCTGGTCCTCTTCCTGATCCTCCACATGATGCTTTTGACAAATCATTTGTGGTGAACCAAGCATTATCAATCAGGTTTGCTACATGCCTTTTAGCTTACTATTGATTACTGAACCTATGTAATTCGGATTATCCCTAGTAGGCCGCATAGTAGATCACCCCAAATGCATACATCCCTCTTAAATGCTACATATAAAGGATTTGTAGAAAATATATTGTTGAACAATGACACAACGGTACAGAGTTTTCACTTGCAAAAATTACACTACACATGTTAGTTTGTGGAAACTATTTGCAAAAGTACGACATCAGTACTCTTCTTTAATAACATTTTCTGTCGAGCAATTTGATAATATTTATTTCTTTTCCACTGCAGGCCACAAAAGAATAGCACTAACCACTTGACAATCTTGTTTGCACTAAATCACGCAAGCGTACGTGGTCACAAGTAATATATAAGGTTAAGTCCAAATTCGTTCCCACAAGGATCAAGTTATGGTTCTATTCAGTAAATATGCCTATGCAACAATGTATGGTTATTATGCACTGCTAAGACAATAACAATTTTGGGTTTATTAAACTAAATTAACTAAGACACAAATTAACAAAACTAAGAATTAACTAACTAACAAGAATTAAAATATAATTACGTCTGCAAGAGTAAACATGGAATCCTAACTTCATTAAATACTTTGCTTAGATCTGACGCCTTTAATCACTATATGCAATGGTTATGATATCTAATCAAATAACACGAAACAAGTATACGCTACTTCTCAGTATACAAATACCAAACTAAACATACATCCACAAAAGAGATAGAAGATGAATAGACACCAATTATGCTTAGACCCTATATCTCTATAAGATTTGAAAACATAACGGTTGAAGAACAAGTTATCCACATTGATCACATAGGGCAGCATAATATCTCTATTTACGCCACAAATCATGATGTTAAAACATCAACCTATCCTATGCTAGCATGGCAAGTTCTAAATCTCAAGATCCACTCTCGCTTCACAAGAGATTAACAAATTAGATGTTCATGACGCATCTAAACACATGAAACACAACCATACGAGGATATCAAATATACATCACACACATATCTTTTAAAGCATCAAGATACTAAAGCTCCATAAATAAATCCGTTAGAATCCCATGACAACGATTAGTTCATAATCGAACCTCTCGTCATCATGGGATCAAGTGAAATCATGATGAAAACAAAGTATGAAAAGATACAAATAAATATAAGTAATTGATATGTAATGGTTCTGGTCCTAATGATGATCCTAATGATCTTAATACAATTTACAAGGGTTGGATGTGTTTATATAGGCTCTAGACATCTTGCCCAGCAAGAAAATACCAGATCAGAATTATAATAGAATTTCTGCAAAATACGTTTCCTAAACTGATTCTGATTTAAAGGGAAATTCGTAGCTGACTTTTCTTCAGATATTCTGGAATGTTCCAAACGTAATTGGACCTCTGGACCACCTTAGAATGATAGATAATCTTGTTATCTTCGCGTGGACAGCTTACGGGCCTCAAACGGAGTTGTAGAACTCAAGATATGGCCAAAATAGTAAAAACTGTAATTTTTCAGGGGCAACTTGCGCCCAGCAGTCTGTTCTTCGCGCAAATTGCTCCTACCCGGCGCAATTTGCTTGTGATAATCCTATCCCAAGTTGTAGAAAATCTCCCAGGCTTCGCGTGGGCAGTAAGATTGCTGAAAACGGACTTCTAGAACTCCAGATATGTCCAAAACAGTGTAGACTGCGCAACCGTCTCAGAAATTCGAATTTTAATTAATTTATTCTCCAAAAACGATAGAAGCATCAACCATAATCAACATTCTTGTAAATCTGCACAACTAAACAAAACACATCAAAACTACCACAAACTTGAGTCCAAGACAATCAATTTAAGCCGATTTAGAATGCTCCAAGTGGATATAAACTCCACTTATCACACCCCCAAACTTAAACCGATGCTTGTCCTCAAGCATAAACAATTACAACTAACTAACTAACTAGTACCACTTCCGTAGGTGATCACGGTTGCATTTGGCATATGCAACAAACCCTTTAAACCCCTAGGCAGCCCTAGTGGACGAGTAAGGTCTCGTGAGGGCCTATAGCGAATGTACCCACAAAATCCATTTAACCTAATGCAATGCAATGCATGAATGCAACTAAATGAAAATGCAATTAATCTAGTACTAATATCCTACCATACCTTCAAATCCTCTCATGCCATATCAACTTAAGAATCAAAGTAAATACGCAATGTCTTGGTGTCGAAAGTGCAAGTATTCACATAGTCTACTCAACGAACATGCATAAGTTCTCACAAGTCCATGTCAAATGTAAGAATAAGTTAGTAAACATGCTAAGCCTACAAGAGTACATCTTTGAGACAAAACTCGGTATCTCATACGCAAAAACAAGCAAACACTCATAATCCACTCATAAAAGAATATTCACTCAAGAACAAGGGTAAGTGTATCACTCAATTCCAACAAAATCATAAGCATGCTTGACATTTGGTATCAATCTAACTCTTAACACAACATACATCAATGACGATAATCAAAAGGTCTTTATTTGGGTTGTAACGGGGCTAGGGACAAGGTATGTCAAATAAGCCAAAACAGGTGAAGTGTCAAAAGCTAGTAGGAACTATAATAAATCATACACAACACCCTATTTTCCCCCCCACATAATTTTTCTATTTTTCTTCCAAAAAAAACAATCGACGAGTCGACTAAAGTAGGATCACAACAAACACAAACATGCTCTCATAATATATTTTTCTTCTTTTTTTTTCTGTTTTTTTTTCTTTTTTCTGTTTTTCTTTTTTCTGTTTTTTTTTTTTCGAGAGCTAGATAAAACAATAATATAAACAATAACAATGATCCCATGAATTTATTACATATGTCGACTATCAAGTACACAACCCAATTTTCAATATTTCCCCCAAAAGTATGACCAACAATAAACCCTCCCTGGCACACCTTATTACTCCCTTAAGCACTCTACTAGCCTTTGACAATGCGGGTTCAAATTAATGTAAGGCTAATACAAGAAAAAGGTCTAGGCAAGTAATGTGGTATGTCACCGAAAAAAAAAAAGGATTAAGCTCAACGGGTTAACTAATTGATCATGTAAATATGGTATGGTAATATGGGAAAATATGCGGTTATTCCTAAATGCCTTTATCATTTTAATCGTCAAATAATGTCATGCGTTTCAAGAAAGATCTCAAACAACTGCTAGCAATGCAACAATCCGTGGACACTCAAGCAAACGAATGAATTGCAACAAATATGCAATAAGGCTCAAAATCTCACTTGGTGGAAAAACATACTCAATCCCAAGCAAAAATCTCTCTAACGCACCTACTTGTATTCAAAGCATGCAAACTAAATCAACTTGCACATATTCATGTCCTTCTAATCACTTACAACATTCAATAAGTCTACTAGCTTCAACTTACTAGTGTATGTGTGTGCACAAGAACAAAGCATATCACTTCTCAATCAAAAGCGTCAACAACACAAAATTCCTATCAAGCATGGGTGCAAATGCAACTATTATGAACTCACATGATATACTAACAAAAAAACAGAATGTCCTATATGAAACAAACGTAGATAACACGAACATAAGTGCATAATTTACTACTACTACTAATACGCAAAACATGAAATCCTACATGAACACAATGACTAACAATCACATATATATACACTACTTATCCCTCAAACCACCCCCAAACTTAGAATATTCAATGTCCTCATTGAATGGAAGTAAATACAAGGGAAAGTAGAAAACATACCTTGGGTTGCCTCCCAAGAAGAGCTTCTTTAACGTCAATAGCTTGACGTTACTTCCAAGCCTCCATTAAGGATGATAATAGTTTGCCTGGTCCTCTCTTCGCAATACTTCATCATCATCTCGACGACACACTTTCTGCCACTTCTCCTCGCTTGGCCTATTCGTATAACAAATATGTCTTATTCCAATTCCTTCATCTGTTGACCCAAAATCTGTCAATTTATAGAACAACACACATTCACGGGCTTCGCTTGAATATAATGGAGGAGGGTAAATGTAAGTTTCTGAAGCCTTTGGTTCTTCAAAGAAAACTTCCTCCATTGGCTCTAATGCGCTACCTCCATCTTCACACTTTAAGACAAGTAGAAGACCTGCATCTTTCTCATGATCATCAACCTCTTGGTACGCACATACCAATTCTTGAAATTTTTGTAGCTCGGCAGTGTCTGTCCCAAATAGTGCCCTTTCCAAATCATCCACCATCCTAACATGATCAAATTCCTTACATGGCTTGTGAACACTAACCTCCTCTTGGAATTTGTCTTCCTCAATTACGCATGTAGTACCTTGCTCCAAGTCACCATTATTTTCTAGTGTTGCCTCTAGTATGAATTGTTGATTCTCTTGTTCCAAGGCACTCAAAACTTGAGCAGCTAGTGTCCTCATAGAATTGATAGACTCCTCAGTACTCTTTAGAAGCATCCTAATCTCCTCCATAGCATCAACCTCATCTGACTGAAAAGTAGGAGTAGGTTGCTGATGTTGAAACTCTTCACTTCCATAGAAATATGACATATCTGGAACATCTTGCTGGTACTGTTAAGGATGGTATTGGAAATATGGTTGCTCTTCATAAGTGACATATGGATCAACTCCTTCGTAGTAACAATATTGCGAGGGATCATGAATGCCCAAACACCACTCACATGGTTGAGGCATGGATGTCCCAGAACCATCATAAGATTGTTGTTGCTGAAAACCCGGAGGTTGTGATTGCCACGGGGCATACTGCTGCTGAAAATTCTGGTGATTGTAAGGCTGTGCTCCATATTGCTGACCTTGAAATTGCTGAATAAGCTGTTGAGGTTGTTGAATACCACCTTGGTTGCTCCAGCACTGATTCGTCTCATGTGCGCCCGCACATAGATCACAAACACTAACCACCTGCTGAACTCCATAGTAAGTTCGAAAATCCATCTTCAACGTAAACACTCTCTGACAAGTACCTGAAACACCAACGAACTAAACAAGATAGGTGAGAAAAAGAAATCCGAGTCAGTGAACTCTAACGACCACTATTGACAAGCACATAAACCAAAAATAAAACACCAATGATCCCCGGCAGCGGCGCCAAAAACTTGTTTGCACTAAATCACGCAAGCGTACGTGGTCACAAGTAATATATAAGGTTAAGTCCAAATTCGTTCCCACAGGGATCAAGTTATGGTTCTATTCAGTAAATATGCCTATGCAACAATGTATGGTTATTATGCACTGCTAAGACAATAACAATTTTGGGTTTATTAAACTAAATTAACTAAGACACAAATTAACAAAACTAAGAATTAACTAACTAACAAGAATTAAAATATAATTACGTCTGCAAGAGTAAACATGGAATCCTAACTTCATTAAATACTTTGCTTAGATCTGACGCCTTTAATCACTATATGCAATGGTTATGATATCTAATCGAATAACACGAAACAAGTATACGCTACTTCTCAGTATACGAATACCAAACTAAACATACATCCACAAAAGAGATAGAAGATGAATAGACACCAATTATGCTTAGACCCTATATCTCTATAAGATTTGAAAACATAACGGTTGAAGAACAAGTTATCCACATTGATCACATAGGGCAGCATAATATCTCTATTTACGCCACAAATCATGATGTTAAAACATCAACCTATCCTATGCTAGCATGGCAAGTTCTAAATCTCAAGATCCACTCTCGCTTCACAAGAGATTAACAAATTAGATGTTCATGACGCATCTAAACACATGAAACACAACCATACGAGGATATCAAATATACATCACACACATATCTTTTAAAGCATCAAGATACTAAAGCTCCATAAATAAATCCGTTAGAATCCCATGACAACGATTAGTTCATAATCGAACCTCTCGTCATCATGGGATCAAGTGAAATCATGATGAAAACAAAGTATGAAAAGATACAAATAAATATAAGTAATTGATATGTAATGGTTCTGGTCCTAATGATGATCCTAATGATCTTAATACAATTTACAAGGGTTGGATGTGTTTATATAGGCTCTAGACATCTTGCCCAGCAAGAAAATACCAGATCAGAATTATAATAGAATTTCTGCAAAATACGTTTCCTAAACTGATTCTGATTTAAAGGGAAATTCGTAGCTGACTTTTCTTCAGATATTATGGAATGTTCCAAACGTAATTGGACCTCTGGACCACCTTAGAATGATAGATAATCTTGTTATCTTCGCGTGGACAGCTTACGGGCCTCAAACGGAGTTGTAGAACTCAAGATATGGCCAAAATAGTAAAAACTGTAATTTTTCAGGGGCAACTTGCGCCCAGCAGTCTGTTCTTCGCGCAAATTGCTCCTACCCGGCGCAATATGCTTGTGATAATCCTATCCCAAGTTGTAGAAAATCTCCCAGGCTTCGCGTGGGCAGTAAGATCGCTGAAAACGGACTTCTAGAACTCCAGATATGTCCAAAACAGTGTAGACTGCGCAACCGTCTCAGAAATCCGAATTTTAATTAATTTATTCTCCAAAAACGATAGAAGCATCAACCATAATCAACATTCTTGTAAATCTGCACAACTAAACAAAACACATCAAAACTACCACAAACTTGAGTCCAAGACAATCAATTTAAGCCGATTTAGAATGCTCCAAGTGGATATAAACTCCACTTATCACAATCCCTAGGATAATGTTCATCCGCGTATTCCATGTCAATGTGCTAACATCCCCTGTTGTTCCATGAAGCCAATGCCGGAGATTACCATTGTCTACATACTCGTACACGAGCATTCTGCTTACCATTAATACCAAATTACATATCTTTAACTAGGTAATGACTAGATAATATTTAAACAATCAGAATAAAGTTGTAGAAGCGAAGAAAAAGGAGAAAAAGAATTGTACTTGTAGGTTCCTTCTGTGCAGTATCCTAATAACTTCACCATATTCTTGTGCCTGACACCCCACATTACCTCCACTTCTTGTATAAAATCCATTGATTTACCACTGCAGTTTATATAATCACTATACAATCAGTATATGTTTACATAGTTTTCTTAATGAAATTAGAGAAAGCCTCATACTTGTTAAATACGAGTTTCTTTATAGCAACACGAGAATGATCAAACAATAAGCCACGATAGACAATCTCGTAATCTCCACTACCAATAACATTTTCATCAGCAAATCCATTTGTAACGGTTTTGATTTCCTCTATAGTTTATTGTTTTATCCCATTTACAGGGAAAAACCAAATACAGGTTTGTTTTACTTGTTATCGTACCTAGTCTCTCTCATATTGTTGGCCCCTGCACCTATCCTATGTAAATTGCTATGCTAATATTAATTTGATGCTTCTTATGGCTTATTAACTCATCTAGAACTTCTTTTCTTGCGTGCTTTTAGTTGCTTCAAAATATAGTGAGGTCAACTGAATTATGGTTTCCATTAGATGTAACGGATTTGAGTTCTGAATGCGTAGACTTGTGTCGAAGATTGCTACGACGCAATCTAGGTACATTCGTACTGAATTTTTAGATTGAGTAATGTATTAGACAGCGAACTAAAATACTTTATAGTAGTATCCAAAAGCCCACCTTCTTCTTGGGAATGAAAAAACTCTCATACTGTATTACATAAAAGGATATACTGAACTAGTCCAACTTCAGTGTTAAATAATCGATGCAGCAACTACTAACGAGCTTAATTTTGTGAAAAAATAATCAAATTGCATTAGTCCAACATAGCTTACACTTATAGATAGGCTTCTGAGCATTAAAAAAACAATTTGTCTACAAGTATAACTCTCTTTAATGCTGATGTGGTAGATATTCAACCATGACAGTTTGCAGCAGTCAGGTTCAACTGAAAATATTTATAATATGAGATAAATTAGTGAAATGCATGAAATGGAAAGATCTGAATGTCACATTGTTTCCATAACAAGCTGAAGAATACTTAATGTTTAAATATTTTAATTCTTAACACACACATTTTATTATCTTTCTGTCTACAGTGGAAAGACAGACATTTGAAGAGTTCTTCAACCACCCATTTCTTTCTCAGAAGCAAAAAGATGAAATGACAAGGTAAAGGAGGTTTCTAGCATTAGATTTAGTCATATCAATACATGGAAATCTCTCTATTTTGATACAATAGTGAAAGTTTGTTTGGTATGCAGAAGTATGAGATCTTTGAGAATGGATGGTTTTCCTTTCTGTGAAAGCAATCGTGACAGAAGCTGATCAGAGGAATGATCAGAGGGAAGTGTTCAGTGCTCCAAACAAGCAGGATATGCTTCATCAACATGGGATTCTGTTCGAGCACCACTGGGATGTACATTTGACTCGTAGATACTTGATGGTTCTAACTTTCTAGGAGTTAGGTTATTTTTGCATGTGGTAGTAGTAAATATTTTTGTTGGTTTTGCGGATTGGTGTATAGCATTGTGATACTTTAGATTTGGCTAGCTAGTTATTTAGATATAGTAGATTCGTTTACATTATGGTTGTTTAAGTGACATTGGTTGGATATTTTATAAATGACAAAATGAGTAGTTGTGGTTATGAGATGAATGTTATTTTTGATTAATGATTCTTATGTTGTCAATGACAAATTGAGTAATTAAATAATAAATATTTATTACAAAACAATACAGGACAAAATACAATAGACATCAGTAAAAAACGATGTCTATAACAAATATATACAACGATTATACTCTTTCACATCGGTTTTCACAAAGAAAACTGTTGTCGAAGGTTATATTTAACATCGTCTAAAACCGATGTCTAATACGACTTGATACATCAGTTACGATAGAAGAAACCGATGTCCAAAAAGGCCTTAGACATCGGTAAAAAACCGATGTCTATGACATGGTACAATAGACATCACCGACAAAGACATCGGTATGATTTTTTAATAGACATCGGCCAGAAACCGATGTCTATGAGCTTTTTTCTAGTAGTGTTAGGGCTTCGATTCTTATCCACTCAAGCGGTAACAATATCATCTTTTCATTAATCTCTTTCTTTTCAGTGTATATATATTTTGTTTTTGTTCATTTTTAATTTTTGCCTAATTTTTAGTTTATGTAAAGTGTGAATGAATCTGTTGTTTTGGTGTTTATGACAGGACTAAAGTGTGGTTTATGATGGATACATACGTGTCTATGGTGTACTCTGTTTGAAAATTATTGAAAAATACAATTGCACTATTTCAAACAGAATATACCATGGACACATATGCATTCATGTAGTCCATGGTGTACTCTCGAAGAAGGGAAATGGGCATCTCCAGCAGCTGGCCGCGTCTTTAGCTGTTTGTATCTAATTGGTGTACTCTGGAAGAAGGAAATGGGCTTTTAGTTAATTGGTATCTAATTGGGGTTTTCTGTTTGTATCTAATTGGGGGTTTTTGATTAATTGGAGTTTTTGATTTTTGGTCAGGCTTGGGGTGGATGGCGTTGGGGATCTCTTAAGAAGATCAGTAGCTACTATATTTTTCAAGACCTTGAAAAATGTAGTAATTTTTAAATCATTTTACAAGTAAACATCTTATGCTTTCTGTAAACATCTCATGCTTTCTGTATAAAGTTTGTTTCTTTCTGTGCTTGAATTGTGCTGCTATGACCAGCTCTCTGATAGTAAAACTTACATACTAACCACTACATTGCCTATTGATAAATAAAATTATTTTTAGAATATAGGTGATACTTAGATCCTCGCGTGTTGGGGGAAAACTCTAAATAACATTAAATTCTTGACAACTTTATTTCTCATTTTTTAATTATGCTTTCTCGAAAGCTAACCTCAATTTTATCAAAGCATGGTCATGTTTTGAACTACATACTTTACTACTTTACTGCTTGTTGCATATGATCTTCCACAGTAATGAATGACGAGCTTAACTTGTCCTGCTACCATGATGAAACTAAAATATAACATGGGAACCACATAGACTTCATCACCTGGTTATTTTTTCCTCACTTTTGTTTTGTCTACACGTGTTTATTGTTGGATCCTTGTTGTAGGGGGAAAGGACCTGGATTTGCACCTCCTTTTTATAGAGGTCACTTCTCACGGAGGTATTTGGAGGGTAATGTTGAAGTTCACTCCTGTATTAGGTATCATGTTTCTGCATCATACATTTAAAAATGCGTTGTTTCTGATGTGGATCATATGGTGACATAAAATGAAATCAATTAGTACAATTAACCTGGAATTATAACATGGCAGTTTAGGCTGTCCTTATTTTTGTGCAAGGCCCTTTTTGTTTGTTTGAGCTTATTTTTGTTATGTGCTTATTTCCGAGAGCACCTCTGTTATTACTTGAAGTACTTATTTGATGAAAATTCGCTAAATCTACACAAGCTGGTTCCTGTTGGTATTTTTGGTATATCACTATATTTTGTTGGATTGTGATTGGCCAAATGATCCTCGCCGCCATAAAATTCCATCATTGCCCTTTAATTGAGGCAGTGCGCAAACTTATATTGATCCATAATTTTTCCATATTTTCTTTTATTGATGTCTTATTTTAATGAAAATTGATAGGCGGTCGTGGACAAGAAGATCATGAGGGAAAACTAATTAACTCGTCATGATTTGGGGAGGGAAAACTTTGTATCAGAAGTGAGTTTTATGCCTCATACATGTGGTTTACTTCTGTGCTTTCATCAATTTATTATGTATAGCTTTTTTAATCTTCTAATTTTTGGAGATATGAATTTGGTTGAAGGTGTGGAATTGGAAAAATGAGCATGGGGGGCACTATCTTGAAACAATTATGCCGCCTTGGTGCTTCTCTTGACTAGTCTTATGAGGTAAACCTGGACATATAAAATGCATTTTAAATTTGAATTTTTTTGGAAATTTATCAAATCCTTGAGGAAACTTGTACTAGAAAGATCTTCTAATGCATAGTTTTTTTTTCTTTTGTCCTAAAATCATTGATAACATTGATTTTGTACATTGCCAACTAAAATACTGCTCACATCTGTAAACAGGTAGATCATCTTCTTCACCAGTAAACTCTACAGCAAATGTTTCACATCTTAACTATTCGCCAAGCATCTCGAGGCTGGTTGCTTTTGGGGAATACTTTCAACGTATTCGTCCTATTAGTTCACTTTGGGATGCTCGATCTCAACAAACTTAGTTTCAGACCACCATGTACGTTTGCCTGCCATGTATTACTCCTAAGCTAAAAAATAGCTTAGACTAAACGGTGCAGTTTTTGATGCCACGTGTCAGGTGGGCCCACGCATGCCCGTGTCAGATGGGTCCCACATGCCACGTGTCAGGTGGCCCCCACATGCCACGTGTTAGGTTGAATAAAGTTCAAATGTAACACTACAAATTAATCCGTTACACTAGGTGATGATAGTGTTACATTAGCGACATAATGTATCGCTTTATTAGTGTTACAGTAGATGGATAAAATCGTTACAATAGGCACCTGTTGTAACGCCCATAAATGTAACGCTCCCA
Source organism: Kitagawia praeruptora (assembly GCA_037693485.1). Lineage (NCBI taxonomy): Eukaryota > Viridiplantae > Streptophyta > Magnoliopsida > Apiales > Apiaceae > Kitagawia > Kitagawia praeruptora. The sequence continues at coordinate 133,353,597 of CM075351.1, read as the reverse complement.
AGTGTTACAATAGACCTATTGTAACGGATTTAGGGTCTATTGTAACATTACGCGAGAGTTACAATATGCCACTTATGGCGTAGTGGTTCTTCTTTTCCTCAAAGTATCTTCTATTTCTGTCCTCATTTGAACAATCCTCAAATGAAAGCATCAATTCCTTCTGTTTTTTTATTTTCTGACGGAATCTGTTAAAGAACTATTTCCCCCACTTTTCCATAAAAGACGACAGCTCTAACAATTTGGGAAGAAAGCTACTTGGTTCCAAACTTTTCCACCGATCAGAGACCTCCTTATGAAAATTTTATTCCTTAAGCCACGTATTCTCAAATCGAAATCTAAATTTCTTCTTCGAGTGGTCTGTACTGAAAAAATCCAGTTTTATTGGATCATGATCAAAATGAGTACAATGGTGCACATTTAATTTACACAAAGGAAATAAACTCCACCAAGAAGCAGAAGCAAACGCCCTATCTAACCTCTCCCTCACCCACTCCTGTTTACCTCGACTTTTCTCCCACGTATAGTTGCCTCCCACCAAATCCAGCTCAATCAACCCACACGCCTCGATTGTTTGCTTAAAACCATCCAAAAGAGATTGAGGATGAACACACGTTCCTTTCTTATCAGCAATATTGATCATATCATTAAAATCTCCTATCACCACCCATGCAAATCAGACACATTAGCTAATTACTTCAAAAGATCCCAAGACTCCCTTCTACAAGAACGTTCTGGAAAACCATAAAATCCAGTTAATCTCCACTTAACCTCATTTACATTCGTAATCCGAGCATCAATAAAGTTAATTCCATAATCAAGAACAACACACTTTACACTATTTTTCTAAAGCAGAGCAACACCTCCACTTCTACCAACACACTCCACTACCCAGTAATTATCAAAGCCCAACTTCCTGCAAAGATACTTTATTCTCTCCAGATGCTTTATTCTCTGCATCTTAGACAAAGTTTCCATTAAAAACAAAATATTGGGTTTATGAGACTTCACAATGTCACACAGAGCACGAACTGCACGAGGATTCCCCAATCCCCTGCAATTCCAATTTATAGCATTCATAATGTCCGGCTAGCTTGATGAGCAAGCTTAGCTAGTTGAGAATTTTTGGACGCTGTACAATCAACTTCAGAAAGCACACCATCATTATTTTTATGAACTACTACTAAACCAAATGTCCCTACAAGCTCACCAGGTGTATCCATTATATCGTAATTCTCTAGGCCACCTCGCATTCTTTTTCTTTCAGTAATTTGGAGCCCAATCATTTTATCATTATCCAACCCATTCTCCAACATTAAATTTGAATTTTTCCCCCTAACCTCCAAATTTGAATCTGCTAATTTTAAGGGATTAGAGCTATCCCCATTGAACTCCACTATCTAATTTTCTCCACTTCCTAAAATCATGCTATTACCTTCCTTCCCGCAACTAAATCCACCTGATTTTGGGCATGCACTGTATGGTCCCTGACGTGCCTCCCAATTGTTATCGTCCTGGGTGGAAAATCTTTTGCTTGAAGATGGGTTGGGTGGGTGAATAATTTGTAAACTAATGCATGCAATAGGATTACAAAACTGTTACAAAGAAATTTAGCTATTTTAATTGCCAAATAAATTTATGTAAAATTATGTGATCTTTTAAAATAAATATAATGTAGTTCATATACCTAAATATGTATAACTCAGTTAATAGACCAAATCGAAAATGAAAGATAAGTTTATGTGTTAAATTATGAGTTTTACCTAAAAACAACACCTACTTATTAATGAAATTAACCAACACAATAATTATATTATTCCTATTTATAATAATAATAATGATTATAATAATTACTTTTCGTATTATATTAACAATAAAGAAATTCAAGACAAAACAACATTTGAAATTAGAACTTAGTTCAAAACTTAGAAACTGATTTTGATCTCACGTGCGTGTTATTTCTTGGGACTAACGAAAGAAGAATAAAAACTTAAAGAAACAGAAGGTGAAACTTTTACTAGAAAAACAACTCATAAATAGATGAATATTTGACCCAAAATGAAGGTGAAAGGGACAGTATAGATAACTTAGACAACAGTAAACACGCTAGCAAATGCAGTCAGAGTGAAAAACTACTGATTGAAGACTAACATTTGTACACCATAAATATATAAAATTGTATGTATGTATGTGTGTACAAATTCATATATATCTGTATGAAGCACAATAATATAGTATAACAACCCTAAATATAAAAAGAATTGCAGCATAATGGTTCCTCTCTCTGTTTTTTTTTTTTTTTTGTCAAGTTCCTCTCTCTGTTTCGGGGAGACAAACCTGCAAGTTAATTCTGACCCTCTCTCCGTCTTTTTCATACTTTTTTAGCTTTAACATTTATACTTCTTTCAACTGATTTGCATGGTTAAGTAACTTGCTTACGTTTTTTCTTTTGCTAATTAACTTGCTTTAATTTTTCATCTAAACTAAAATTATGAGTTTCGATTTAGGATTTATTGCCAAACGAAACATGAGCAAACTAAACAGATTAAACCAGCAAACTGGCTAGCTAGTCGTTATGTTATTAAATTTTTACATATATAGCACATCCTGCTAGTTATCACTGGCCGGAATGAACCAAGATCATTGGATGACCTAACTAATATGTATGGGCATGCAAGCTGACCATTCTGAAAAGTATATATATATAAAAGTAAGATTTTGTAATAATTAATTTATTCTCAACTGTAGTAAAAAAAACTTATTTGACCGGCAACTCAACAATAAAAAAGAATATGAAAGTAAGAAATATTATGATGGAACTATATTGTAACATCCAGACCTTTTTTCAGAATATTAAATCGATAATAAATATAGTAATTCAATTCATAATTAAAAATCGAAAAAACCTTCAAACCAAGATAGTAAAAATTAACACAAAATCTAAGTATAAAAATTGGAGCGATGCTCCCACATATATTCAATTATAACAAAAGTCCAATGTCAAATAAAAATAATCCACTTAGGATGCTCAACTCGTCCATATTCTTTCGATAGCATTTTAGAATACTGAGCTAAAAATTCCAATAAGTAATTATCGTTCAATGGCTTACAATAATACTTTTGAAAACAATTTTCAAAATTTAAATCGATAAGAGTTTCAAATAATTGCACTTGATTTTTAATCCCACAATTTTATGTACAGCCACATTATGCCAATAACATGCCTTCTATAATTCAATGAATGGCTAGTTTACGTCTCTTAAAATTTCACTCAACAAAGTATTCTTCACAACACTCACACTATTCAGTGATCGAATTTTATAATTTGATATGTAAATAAATTATGAATTTTTTTAAATTTTTTTATTTCAATATCACAATTTTGGTAATCAAAATAAAATAAATATTTCAAATTTAATAAAATAAACAATTTAATACAGTAAATAACAAGAATTCACTTATCTCGATATAGACTCAATAATAAGGAAGAATAGATGAAAAGATCCTATCATTTTAATTACTAAAACAATACACAATTATTTATTCATTCTAAAATAGATATTTAATTATATGGTTGTCACATGTATACGCATAAGTTACTCTTTTGCTCAATCATTCTTGGCCTGTACAATGAAGTACTCCCTCCGTCCCCCGTAGAACAATCATATTTTTATAATTTATTTTAAGGTATATTTTAAGAATAGTTCTATAATTTATTTTTGATATTTTCTTTTTTTGTATAAAAATAAAATAATCATATTTTTATACAAAAAAAAACATTAAAAATAAGTTATAGAATTATTTTTAAAATACAACTTAATGCGTGTGATACACAGTTTTTTATGTAAAGAAATGGATGGGAGGAGTACAACATATTGTAGCATAGTTTTCTAACAAAATTATTTATTAGTAGAATTAGTAGTAGAACTTTATCTTATAAATTGAAATAAAATTTTAAATTTTCTTGAGATGAGAGTGGGGTATAGCAAACTTTGTCACTTAAACTCATAAACTTCTCGTTAGGTCAGACAGATATTTTATAGATTTGAATTATTCCTCTCAAATCATTGTGAATAATATCGACTGGTTTTATGTTTTTATCTTCGAAAATTATCCATTATGGAAAATATACCACCAGCTTTTGTGTATGCATCTTCGATAACTTTGATCAATCAAGATTTCAAGAACTGGCACCTGTATGTGAGTATTCAAATCAAATTTCGAACCTTTTTTTAAAAGTCGGGTCAAATCTCGATTTCGAATCTGTCAAAATATACCCACCCAAAATGCAGCTTATCTACAAGCTAGTTCATCACATATTCCCAATAATCATGATTTATCAATGAAAATAATAATAATATTTTAGCTTATAAACTGCAATCTCAAATTTCTCTGTATAAAATTGGGGTGTTGCATATATATTCATTAACAATAATATTATATCTGTTAACAAATTTATCCGATGATGGCACTATCCAAGTTTCGGTTACTCACTGATGCAACAATACTCTGGTCAATGATTTATTAAATTAATTAATTTAATAAGATTAAGTTTAGAAACAATTTCGTAATTACTAAAGAAATGATTAGTCAGTTGTTACTTCATACAATTTTTTTATCATATCAATAAATTTTGAAGCGAATTTTGCAATTATTTATTCATTAAAACAATGTTTTATAATCCTGTAATTAATAATATTGTATGTAAAATCAATCATCAATAATTTTTATTAATAATTGAAATTCTTTTTCGTTGGTGCGCGCATGAGTACCAAATTTTGGTTATCACTATATTAATTTTATTTATTATTATTATATTTATTTTTTATTAATATAAATATATAATCATTAAATAATGGAAGACACCTATTTCTCTTATAAGTCTTATTACATACACTCTTATTACATACCAACTTCTGCTTACACCTACTTCTACTATCAAGCTTATTGGATTATAATGATTATAATTTGTGCAATGCACGGAATTTTTTAATATGTTATAAATTTTATTTTATGTTATAATTATGTTTTTATATAATCACTATTTTCAATGGCTATTTTAATTTCAAAACAATTTAAATTATTATAAAATTTATATTATAAATTTTTAATTCAAATATGTTGTTAATGGGATTCGAACATTGAGTTTTTAGAAGAGTAATTCAAATATATAATATTTTTTATTATTAGATCCAACAATTGTTAATTATTTACCAAAAATCTAACGATCATTATTTATTATATTGTTGAACCGCTGAACCAAAATGAAAAAAATTATACTCATGTTGTTTACTATAAATGTACAAATTTTAAATATATTTTATAAATGATTACAAAATGTGGTGTGATAGTTTTGAGTATATATTAATGATTGCAAAATTATGTTTTAAATTAAAATTTAGCATGTTTTAATTAGAAAATAAATATTAACGATTGAAAAATATGGCATAATTGATATTTTTAGATGTTTATAAAATGTAAATTTTTTAATTAAAATTAATAATATTATTTTGTTATTTATTAATTAAAATAAAATATCGAAAACTATAAAAATCAAAACTTTCAATATTTTAACTTTAATATAATAGTATAGATTACACATCGAACTTTAGTTATGTGTATCAAATCAAATAAATAGGACGTACTTCATCTAAATAAATTATTTTATGCCCATGCTTGGCAGAAGCTATCAACTAGTATATATAATATCACATCTATAAAATCTTTTTTCCTTAATGCTTTTACATACATTAAAACTCTAAGGTAAAGCTTAATCAATTTGAAAGAAAAATGTTTAAAACTTAATTAAAAATGTTTAAAACTCTAAGGTAATTAAATACATTGGAAGTAACAAGTACTTATGCCTAAAACTTGAATGTATCACTGCCTTCTATTTTATCCTTGTCATCTTCCATAACTTAATTAATTAACAAATTTAAACAAAAGTAATTAAATAAAAATTGAAAATAAAATTAGCCTTCTTTTATGTGGTATATATGTTTTTATTGTCATCCAAATTTTGTACTTGCCTTCAAAAGAGTTGGTCCATGCTTCTATCATTATATGACATTGTTTTTTGTATCCCGAAAGAGAAAATGAAAAAAACGTATTATTTTTGTATTAACCCTAATTCATTCCTCGTGCTCATGAAATCCTCACAGATTTGTAATGTATACAGAGACAGGTCTTGTTGCAATTGTATAAATAGTGCATTCATTATCTTTTGTCGTGTAACATGCATTTTGTGGGGTCTCAAAGTTTATTACTTGCTCACTCTCATAGCCAGTCCTTCCTGTTCCTTCTCTCCCATATAATCCTGTTTTTGTGTACATATCTTGCATTATTGAAGCTAATATCATCCCCAAACAATCAACTTAAACACCTTGTAAAATCTCATACCATGGCAGAACCATACTCAAAATTCTTCACTGGAGGACGGTACAACTTTGTCCCTCTTCAACAACACTATTATCAACCACAAAATCAATCTTTTTCGCCTTCGAAAGAAGCTCTTCCTCTTCTTAACAAATTGACAAGAAATAACCAAGAGGCCTCCTCTTCATATTTTGGTATGGGTGATGGACACGATACCATGTCCAAAAATGATGGTCACTTATCAAGTACTACTAGTGATGTATTTGATGAAAGTATGAATGTAACCCTAAATATAGGGCTTCCAAGCCTTAGTTCTAATCCTAATTGGGAACCGACAACTCATGATGAGGAGAAAACTGATGGAGGAGTTGATGTGCTTTTAGGGTTACCCTTGAACAGATTAAACAAGGGCCAATACTGGATTCCTAACCCAAGTCAGATTCTCATTGGTCCAAATCAGTTTTCATGTCCAGTTTGTTGCAAGAACTTTAACAGATACAACAATCTACAGGTAATGTGTGCGTGTGTGTGTGTGCGTGTGTGTGACTAATGGATTCAATCCTTCAAATTTATGTTCAACTTTTTTAAATAGGTTCATGATTTTCATTAAATTAAGTTACTTCCCCTAGAGTTTGTTGATCTCCCAAAACTTCTGTAAACATTAATTTTATAGTTATCTTCTGTATACTAGATCTGTTAATTAATAAGTTCAAAGACCAGCGTTCCACTTTACAGAATATCATTATAGCTAGCAGTTTCCCATATTTAAGTAATACCTGCATTTGTTACCCTTTTATATCATTGTACTTCATAACTTCTCTGAAAAGAAATTTAGTCATCAAGTTTTAAGCATGTAGTTTTTAACTTAATTCAGTTGTTAGTCATGAGGTTTAAAGTGCTTAATTTATTTAATCCCATTACCTGTCTTCTTAGTAAGAGAGTAGAAACCAGTTGTGGGTTTGCACTAGATACATAATCTATTTGTATACAGTTAATCTTTCTATTGAATGAAATTACCAAATTATCAGCTCCAAGCCTCCAAGTATCTTTCATGTATATGTTTCGTCAGTTTTTTCTATGTATCTTGAGCACAATGAAGATAAAGTTGGATCTGTTCCTTACGTACGCCTGTTATATTTTAAAATTACTCATTATACAGTTAATTCTCACTTTGGTGTGATCTCTTCATGTGAGTTGGGACTCTAGCTTTGGTTTGATTTTCATACTACTAAAATATTAAACTTGCTTAACGTTTCAAGAAAAACAAAAGAAAAATATCAATGTTTGATATTAGCAGTGTCTTAACTGCCTGTTTTGATAGTCTCTTGAAGTTTGTGACATTAATATTTTGTGCCAGTGAGTATATATAGAGATCTCTTACTACAGACAAACTGACCTTACTGCACCATTTCACTGATTCAGATTATTGTCATCAACAAACTTACAAACATAATCTATTAAAGTTCACTAAGTTCATATGAGCATACAGATAAAAAAGCAGTAATTGCATACTGTCCTGTAGACTGAAGATAACTGTTGTTTTATCTCAGATGTATAGATCACAATCACTATTTCCCATAATTTTAACAAAGAAACTCTGCTTCTACATTGACTACTATGCATCAGATGAAATTTAATATGTTTGTTCAGTCATTAATTTAAGTAGTTCTAAGCCTTTGACTGAAACCACTTCTGTTTACTCCCTCCGTCCCAAAATAATGTTCCTTTTCTAAAAAACACACATATTAAGGTAAAGGTAGGTAAATGTTAGTTGAATAATATTTTTCAACTAATACCCTTAATTAATACATTGGAAAATGAGAATAATGTTAAGTTTGAAAGTCAAATTTTAGATACAATAAATGCAGGGATAGTTTTGGAAAATCACCTTCAATTTGTATTGAAAAAAGAAAAGGGACATGTAAATGGGACAAAATCATTTTTCAAAAGGAACATGTATTTTGGGACGGAGGGAGTATTAATTTTGTCCTATACCTTTCATTCAGTAGATTTATAATCATTTACTCTTACTCTCTCTAATTATTACTCAGTACAAGGATATAATTTTCTAACTAGCTATGATATGAAGTGTTCATGTCATTAGCAAATGATTATGGATCATGAAATGTCCATGTCATTAGGAGATGATTATGCATGCAGTGTTAGTACTCTTGGTACATACATGATACATATCAATTTATTTTTTATGGATCACGATACACAGAGAACACTACTCTGAAAAAGTTGTCACTATACCATAAATGACCTACTATAAAATTTTGTGCCCATGTTACCTTTGGTTTTGTTGGCTTTGCTATCCTAATTTTTGGCTACTACAACATTGTCATTTTTGTGTTACCTCAAGCATGTGTTGGTGTAGAATGAAAGTGCAAGTTTGCACGTTGCCACATATATGAATTTGTGTTGCCATAGTGACATGAAAACTAATTGATCTTGATTATTCATGGATTGTTAGTACTCTTGGTACATACATGATACATATCAACTTATTTTTTATGGGTCACCCTACACAGAGAACATGTCTTACTGTGAGAAAAGTTGTTCTTCAAATTTGGTAGTCTTAATAATTCACATATTTTTAGAAGGAAATCTATATTTTCTAAGAGTTGATTATACCTCTCTTCTGGAATTTGATTTATTTTAATTTTAGATGCATATGTGGGGGCATGGATCTCAATACAGAAAAGGACCAGATTCCTTAAAAGGAACTCAACCAACTGCAATGCTTAGACTGCCTTGTTATTGCTGTGCACCTGGATGCAAGCACAACATTGACAATCCAAGATCAAGACCACTAAAAGATTTTAGAACTCTCCAAACACATTATAAAAGAAAACATGGAATCAAACCCTTCATGTGTCGAAAATGTAGCAAGGCATTTGCAGTGAAAGGTGATTGGAGAACTCATGAGAAGAACTGTGGGAAGATTTGGTATTGTTTTTGCGGCTCAGATTTCAAGCACAAAAGATCTCTAAAAGATCATATTAAGGCCTTTGGCCGTGGTCATGGCGCAGTCGGGATTGACTGCCTTGATGAAGAGGATGAAGCTGCATCTGACAATGAGGTGGAACAAGAAGGTGATTCATCTATGTAATAGACCATCCCACACTCTGCCCAGATATACCTGCAGGATGCTTAGGTATTTTTTTTAATATTATCTTTCGAATGCATAGCAGTGGGTGTTTTTAATTGTGAGATGGTTACTTATGTATGGTCCAAATATATTATGAACTTTCAGAAAGATTCTCTTGTCTTTTAACACGAGGTATTGAAAATATTTGCCTGCATACGAATCTATTTAATTCGTCGATCCCTCTCATTTGTTTATAAACTAGTTGATAAAGCCGCGCTTCGCGGCGGCAACTTCATAATTTTTTTAAAGAATTTTTAATATATTATCAAATATCAAATTTTAAGAGTTAATACGGTGTTTATTGAGAATCGCTCTCTCATAAAACACTATTCTTCCTATTAAGTAAAAATCGAAACTCCAATTTTAATTTATATTATTATGGATACTCGTATAATAATTTTTATTCTTAAAAATCGAACTCTAAAAATAAAATAAAGTGCATAGCATCAACATCAAATTCTAATATCTAATATAATCTTTTCTAGTGAGCCGTCTTCCCGCTAAACACGTTTCAAGCCGCTCTCATTTGGAAATCGAAGTTCTAACTTCAATATATATTATTGATGATATTTCTCTTATAAAATAACATTTTTCCAAAAAAATTAAAACCTAAAATGAGAATAAATTTCAATTTTTACATTTTTTAAACTTTCTAATATTTATTGTGTTTTAAAAAATTAATGAAAATACATCTTAGCTTTTCTATATATTATAATAGATATTCATGTATTTATTTAAAGGTTTCGCATGAAAATGTTTTTCTATTATATTAACACACCAATTACATTCTTTTTTTTATACGAAGGCTTTTCGTGAAGAGAATAATATTAAATTTACGAATACATTTCCTAATGCAAGTATTAACTTGTATAAAAAACATAATTTATTTTTAGGGCGAAAACCTAAATTAAAGGATTTCTAGTACTATCGATATATAATTTCAAAAAATCGTAAAAAACATCTCCATCGTCCACGTATTCTACATCCAATAAGACATTTTATTATATGCATCCTTTGGATATTCAAACACATTTTCTACTTCCAATAAAAAAATTAATTAAATTTTATCTTATATTGTAACATCAATAATAAATTTTAATATTTGACGCGAAATTCTCTAATGAACCGTTTTCTCTTTAAATACATTCTTCCTATTGAGTCATTCTTTCGTAAAAACAGAAATCCCAACTTTTACATATATTGCTTGTATAATAATTGTTATCCATAAAATAGAACCCTAAAAATAAAATGAATTTTATATGATCAATATCAATTTATAATAGTTAATATGATTTTTCATAATGAGCCGTATTTCGCTAAACACATTTTGAGCCGCTCCCATTTAGGACCGATGTTCCAACTCCGTTACATATTATCGATGATACTTTTCTCCTACAATAACTTAATTCCTTAAAATCAAAACCAAAAAATAGAATGAATTCCAATTTTATTTTCTATAAACTTTTTAAAATTTATTGAGTTTTAATAAATGAAAATACATCTTATTTTCTCTATAATATTATAAATACTATTATATTTATTTACGGCTTCCGCATAAGAATGCCCTTCTATTATATTAACTCATCAAATTTTTTTTATTTTTAAATACGAAGGCTTTTTGTTATGAGAATAGTAATGTATTTATGACTATATTTTCTTACGCAAGTATAACTAACTTATATAAAAAATTAAAAAAGGAATTTTTAGAAAAAAAGATTTATAATTTTAAAAGATCGAAAAATATCTCACCACTGTCCTTATATTCTCTTTTCAATAAAACATATAAATAAATGTCAACTCTATATATTCAACACCTACTCTACTTCCAATAAAAACTTTTAAATATCTATATTTTTTAGAATATTCGAACTCCTTTTCTCTATAAATTCAAACTATTATTCTATTGGAATCCCAATAATAATTTTAGTTATATGTCTTATAAACACATATTCTAACTCCAATATAACTTTTAATTATATATCTTCCATGTAATACAAATTTTTCTCCTCTATAAATTCGAACACCTATTCTACTTCTAATATGTTAAAAGATATTTTTATATTTTTTAATATTTAAAATCCAAAAATTCGAAAAAATTAGAAAAATAGATTGGGAGCTTCCAAGAGGTGCCACCTAACCTCCCGAATCGATAAAGCCGCGCTTCGCGACGGTGTTATATTTTTTTCCTAAAAGGTTTTCAATATATATGAAATTTGTTAGGTAATATATATTACTAAGTTTTATCCATAAACACGTTTCGAGCCGCTCTCGTTGGTATCAAAATCCTAACTTCATTATATATTATTGATGTTCAACTTATACAATAATTTATTTAACATCACTCCACTTAATTATCTTATACAATTCAAAACATTCTACAAATTTAAAAATCTATTCTATTTCCAATAAAACTTTTAATTATACATCTTACAAAAATATATTCTACTTTCAATATAACTTTTAATTATATGTATTGCGGCCCTCATGTTAAGGTTAAAACCCCAACTTTAACATATATTATATTATTAATATTCGTACAATATTTTTTAAAAGAAAAAAGAATATTTATGATTGGGGTTGGATGTACTTACTAAGCAATCTTCAATATAATAATTTCTACTTTTGAACTATTAATATGTCTATATACAAAAAATTTCATAAATTAGTTTTTTCAGTAACGAATGCATAAATTGCCATAAGGTCGATTTGCAATAAAAATAGTAACATGTGAAATAATTTTTTTATATACCAAACAAAGTGAAAATTTTAAAGCGACATTGATTTTAACACATAAAACAACCAATTAAGTGATTATCAAAAACTACAAATCTCAACACTAATACTAATACGAAAATGTAATAATAAATTAAAATATAAAAATTGAACCGAACATAACCAAAATTATCTTCTTTTTTTCCTGACATGAACAAAAATTAGCTGAAGAAACCAAATAAAAAATTTAAGCAAAAATCAGACAGCTACCTAAGGTCAATTGTCACCTTACTCCATGAACCCTTCTTCATCTGCCAGAGTCAGACCGCCACCTTTGGTACTGTTGCCGTCCTTTTATCTCTGCCAGATTAGAGCTAGTCACGTAGGCGATCAATTATCGTAATTTTGACGATAAATTTATTGTAATCGAATTTGAATGAAGATACATAAGATTTTCAATATATTGTAGGTGTTTTGACAGCATCAATGAAAACTTAATCTACTTATAATATAATTTTTATTATATGCATTTCTTATTAATTTGAACTCTTCTTCTCTTAAATTCAAACATCTATCTTACGACTAATATATTAAATATAGTTTTTAAATTATCAACATTTTTTAATTCTAATATTTGCAGGTCTTTTCTACTTCTAAAACTTCTAATAGAACTTTTAATGTCTTCCCCATAAATTTGAAGTCTTCTCAATCATATGTTTTTCGTATAAATTCGAACTATTCTCCTCTATAAATTTGAACACCTATTATACTTCTAATATGTTAAATGATATATTTCAACTTCTAATATAACTTTTATTTATATGTTTTTTCTACAAATTCGAACTCTTATTCACTATAAATTCGAACTCCTATTCTACTTCCAATAGAACTTTTAATCATATGCTTTATAAATACTTATTCTACTTACAATAGAACTTCTAATCATATGTCTTCCCTATAAATTCGAACTCTTCACCACTATAAATTCGAACACCTATTCTACTTCTAATATGTTAAATGATATTTTTATATTTATAAATGTTTAAAATTCTAAAATTCTAGAAAATTAGAAAATTTCTTTCGTAAAAACAGAAATCCCAACTTTTACATATATTGCTTGTATAATAATTGTTATCCATAAAATAGAACCCTAAAAATAAAATGAATTTTATATCATCAATATCAATTTATAGTAGTTAATATGATTTTTCATAGTGAGCCGTCTTTCGCTAAACACATTTTGAGCCGCTCCCATTTAGGACCGATGTTCCAACTCCGTTACATATTATCGATGATACTTTTCTCCTACAATAACTTAATTCCTTAAAATCAAAACCAAAAAATAGAATGAATTCCAATTTTATTTTCTATAAACTTTCTAAAATTTATTGAGTTTTAATAAATGAAAATACATCTTATTTTCTCAAAAAAATTATAAATACTATTATATTTATTTACGGCTTCCGCATAAGAATGCCCTTCTATTATATTAACTCATCAATTTTTTTATTTTTAAATACGAAGGCTTTTTGTTATGAGAATAGTAATGTATTTATGACTATATTTTCTTACGCAAGTATAACTAACTTATATAAAAAATTAAAAAAGGAATTTTTAGAAAAAAAGATTTATAATTTTAAAAGATCGAAAAATATCCCACCACTGTCCTTATATTCTCTTTTCAATAAAACATATAATTAAATGTCAACTCTATATATTCAACACCTACTCTACTTCCAATAAAAACTTTTAAATATCTATATTTTTAATAATATTCGAACTCCTTTTCTCTATAAATTCAAACTATTATTCTATTGGAATCCCAATAATAATTTTAGTTATATGTCTTATAAACACATATTCTAACTCCAATATAACTTTTAATTATATATCTTCCATGTAATACAAATTTTTCTCCTCTATAAATTCGAACACCTATTCTACTTCTAATATATTAAAAGATATTTTTATATTTTTTAATATTTAAAATCCAAAAATTCGAAAAAATTAGAAAAATAGATTGGGAGCTTCCAAGAGGTGCCACCTAACCTCCCGAATCGATAAAGCCGCGCTTCGCGACGGTGTTATATTTTTTTCCTAAAAGTTTTTCAATATATATGAAATTTATTAGGTAATATATATTACTAAGTTTTATCCATAAACACGTTTCGAGTCGCTCTCGTTGGTATCGAAATCCTAACTTCATTATATATTATCGATGTTCAACTTATACAATAATTTATCTAACATCACTCCACTTAATTATCTTATACAATTCAAAACATTCTACAAATTTAAAAATCTATTCTATTTCCAATAAAACTTTTAATTATACGTCTTACAAAAATATATTCTACTTTCAATATAACTTTTAATTATATGTATTGCGACCCTCATGTTAAGGTTAAAACCCCAACTTTAACATATATTATATTATTAATATTCGTACAATATTTTTTAACAATAAAAATCGAAACCTAAAAGTAATATAATATCTATATATAACATCAATATCAAGGTCTAATAATTAATACAATTCATTCTTGATTTAAACTTTTTTACAATAAAAGATAATAATAAATGTTAGTTACTGTTTACATAGCGATAAAACGTAAAAGAAAAAAGGATATTTATGATTGGGGTTGGATGTACTTACTAAGCAATCTTCAATTTAATAATTTCTACTTTTGAACTATTAATATGTCTATATACAAAAAATTTCATAAATTAGTTTTTTCAGTAACGAATGCATAAATTGCCATAAGGTCGATTTGCAATAAAAATAGTAACATGTGAAATAATTTTTTTATATACCGAACAAAGTGAAAATTTTAAAGCGACATTGATTTTAACACATAAAACAACCAATTAAGTAATTATCAAAAACTACAAATCTCAACACTAATACTAATACGAAAATGTAATAATAAATTAAAATATAAAAATTGAACCGAACATAACCAAAATTATCTTCTTTTTTTCCTGACATGAACCAAAATTAGCTGAAGAAACCAAATAAAAAATTTAAGCAAAAATCAGACAGCTACCTAAGGTCAATTGTCACCTTACTCCATGAACCCTTCTTCATCTGCCAGAGTCAGACCGCCACCTTTGGTACTGTTGCCGTCCTTTTATCTCTGCCAGATTAGAGCTAGTCACGTAGGCGATCAATTATCGTAATTTTGACGATAAATTTATTGTAATCGAATTTGAATGAAGACACATAAGATTTTCAATATATTGTAGGTGTTTTGACAGCATCAATGAAAACTTAATCTACTTATAATATAATTTTTATTATATGCATTTCTTATTAATTTGAACTCTTCTTCTCTTAAATTCAAACATCTATCTTACTACTAATATATTAAATATAGTTTTTAAATTATCAACATTTTTTAATTCTAATATTTGCAGGTCTTTTCTACTTCTAAAACTTCTAATAGAACTTTTAATGTCTTCCCCATAAATTTGAAGTCTTCTCAATCATATGTTTTTCGTATAAATTCGAACTCTTCTCCTCTATAAATTTGAACACCTATTATACTTCTAATATGTTAAATGATATATTTCAACTTCTAATAAAACTTTTATTTATATGTTTTTTCTACAAATTCGAACTCTTATTCACTATAAATTCGAACTCCTATTCTACTTCCAATAGAACTTTTAATCATATGCTTTATAAATACTTATTCTACTTACAATAGAACTTCTAATCATATGTCTTCCCTATAAATTCGAACTCTTCACCACTATAAATTCGAACACCTATTCTACTTCTAATATGTTAAATGATATTTTTATATTTATAAGTGTTTAAAATTCTAAAATTCTAGAAAATTAGAAAATTTCTTTCGTAAAAACAGAAATCCCAACTTTTACATATATTGCTTGTATAATAATTGTTATCCATAAAATAGAACCCTAAAAATAAAATGAATTTTATATCATCAATATCAATTTATAGTAGTTAATATGATTTTTCATAGTGAGCCGTCTTTCGCTAAACACATTTTGAGCCGCTCCCATTTAGGACCGATGTTCCAACTCCGTTACATATTATCGATGATACTTTTCTCCTACAATAACTTAATTCCTTAAAATCAAAACCAAAAAATAGAATGAATTCCAATTTTATTTTCTATAAACTTTCTAAAATTTATTGAGTTTTAACAAATGAAAATACATCTTATTTTCTCTATAATATTATAAATACTATTATATTTATTTACGGCTTCCGCATAAGAATGCCCTTCTATTATATTAACTCATCAATTTTTTTATTTTTAAATACGAAGGCTTTTTGTTATGAGAATAGTAATGTATTTATGACTATATTTTCTTACGCAAGTATAACTAACTTATATAAAAAATTAAAAAAGGAATTTTTAGAAAAAAAGATTTATAATTTTAAAAGATCGAAAAATATCTCACCACTGTCCTTATATTCTCTTTTCAATAAAACATATAATTAAATGTCAACTCTATATATTCAACACCTACTCTACTTCCAATAAAAACTTTTTAATATCTATATTTTTAAGAATATTCGAACTCCTTTTCTCTATAAATTCAAACTATTATTCTATTGGAATCCCAATAATAATTTTAGTTATATGTCTTATAAACACATATTCTAACTCCAATATAACTTTTAATTATATATCTTCCATGTAATACAAATTTTTCTCCTCTATAAATTCGAACACCTATTCTACTTCTAATATGTTAAAAGATATTTTTATATTTTTTAATATTTAAAATCCAAAAATTCGAAAAAATTAGAAAAATAGATTGGGAGCTTCCAAGAGGTGCCACCTAACCTCCCGAATCGATAAAGCCGCGCTTCGCGACGGTGTTATATTTTTTTCCTAAAAGGTTTTCAATATATATGAAATTTATTAGGTAATATATATTACTAAGTTTTATCCATAAACACGTTTCGAGCCGCTCTCGTTGGTATCGAAATCCTAACTTCATTATATATTATTGATGTTCAACTTATACAATAATTTATCTAACATCACTCCACTTAATTATCTTATACAATTCAAAACATTCTACAAATTTAAAAATCTATTTTATTTCCAATAAAACTTTTAATTATACGTCTTACAAAAATATATTCTACTTTCAATATAACTTTTAATTATATGTATTGCGGCCCTCATGTTAAGGTTAAAACCCCAACTTTAACATATATTATATTATTAATATTCGTACAATATTTTTTAACAATAAAAATCGAAACCTAAAAGTAATATAATATCTATATATAACATCAATATCAAGGTCTAATAATTAATACAATTCATTCTTGATTTAAACTTTTTTATAATAAAAGATAATAATAAATGTTAGTTACTGTTTACATAGCGATAAAAAGTAAAAGAAAAAAGAATATTTATGATTGGGGTTGGATGTACTTACTAAGCAATCTTCAATATAATAATTTCTACTTTTGAACTATTAATATGTCTATATACAAAAAATTTCATAAATTAGTTTTTTCAGTAACGAATGCATAAATTGCCATAAGGTCGATTTGCAATAGAAATAGTAACATGTGAAATAATTTTTTTATATACCGAACAAAGTGAAAATTTTAAAGCGACATTGATTTTAACACATAAAACAACCAATTAAGTGATTATCAAAAACTACAAATCTCAACACTAATACTAATACGAAAATGTAATAATAAATTAAAATATAAAAATTGAACCGAACATAACCAAAATTATCTTCTTTTTTTCCTGACATGAACCAAAATTAGCTGAAGAAACCAAATAAAAAATTTAAGCAAAAATCAGACAGCTACCTAAGGTCAATTGTCACCTTACTCCATGAACCCTTCTTCATCTGCCAGAGTCAGACCGCCACCTTTGGTACTGTTGCCGTCCCTTTATCTCTGCCAGATTAGAGCTAGTCACGTAGGCGATCAATTATCGTAATTTTGACGATAAATTTATTGTAATCGAATTTGAATGAAGACACATAAGATTTTCAATATATTGTAGGTATTTTGACAGCATCAATGAAAACTTAATCTACTTATAATATAATTTTTATTATATGCATTTCTTATTAATTTGAACTCTTCTTCTCTTAAATTCAAACATCTATCTTACTACTAATATATTAAATATAGTTTTTTAATTATCAACATTTTTTAATTCTAATATTTGCAGGTCTTTTCTACTTCTAAAACTTCTAATAGAACTTTTAATGTCTTCCCCATAAATTTGAAGTCTTCTCAATCATATGTTTTTCGTATAAATTCGAACTCTTCTCCTCTATAAATTTGAACACCTATTATACTTCTAATATGTTAAATGATATATTTCAACTTCTAATATAACTTTTATTTATATGTTTTTTCTACAAATTCGAACTCTTATTCACTATAAATTCGAACTCCTATTCTACTTCCAATAGAACTTTTAATCATATGCTTTATAAATACTTATTCTACTTACAATAGAACTTCTAATCATATGTCTTCCCTATAAATTCGAACTCTTCACCACTATAAATTCGAACACCTATTCTACTTCTAATATGTTAAATGATATTTTTATATTTATAAGTGTTTAAAATTCTAAAATTCTAGAAAATTAGAAAAATAGATTGAGACGATCTTAGAGCGCCACCTAAGCTCCCGCGTACCCTCCTTTATATATATATATTGATGAGAGTTGAGCATCTAGATTAAGAAAAAGTGTAAAGTAGTAATAAAAATAAGCTAGGAAAATAAGTAAATGGTGGATCAATCAATATTTTATGTAATAAAGTGAGTTTAATGTAAGAAAAAAATATATGTAATTACTTTTTATATTATACAATTTTATTATTTTATAGGTAAATTTTAGGATGTAAGTAATTGAGAAGGATATTAAAAAAAAAGAGAAGAATAAAGGAGTACTAGTTAATGCAAGTATAATGTGTACGTATATATCCTTTATTATAATATTTCAGTCCAATCAAAAAATAGAAATTATTTTGGAACCAATAAGAGCTAATTCCTAAATTATCATGTTATATTAAAAGTTTTCCTTATTTACAATATCAACCTACCTCTTTAACCATGTTTAGTTAATACTTCTAATTTAAATACAACAATGGTTTTATTAAACATATCCATAAATACATATTTTTAAAATCAAAAAATATTTACTAGAAAACTACAATTTTAATTTGAAATCAATCACGATATACTAATATATATTTCAAATTAAATTTCATAATTAATCAACCATTCTTTTAATATAAAGTCAATCACAATCATATTATCATACATTATAAATTGATTTTCATAATATACACTGTACAATTGTAATTGATTTTAAGAAATTACAATTGTAATCGATTTTTAAGAAATTATAATCTAAGTCAACTAGAAATCTGAAAAATTCGGATTTGAAATCAAATTTTAAATAATTTGGATAAAATCCATACTTTCAAAATTTTGATTTTTTTAAAAGTTCAAAAAAATATTTATTAATAATTTGTTAATAAAGTTAATTACACTACACCATAGATGGCCTATAGCAACCTTTTGGCATGGGTGTTACCACTATGGGTGTTACCATAGCTATGAAAATTTTGACCTATCGCAACCTTTTGATTGTGGTATTACCATAGGCACAAAAGTATGTTACTTCAGTTATAAAAGGTGTTACAGTGAGCTAACACCATGAGGTGTGTTACCATAGAGTATTCATTAACAAAATTTTTATTTAATTTAAAATTAATGATTTAATAATTATTTGACTTTAAAAATAATTAATTTTAACAAAATCATTGAAATTATCATTTTAAAACGTAATATTCCATCAAATACTTGAATTATTTATATTTCATAAATATTAAATTTCTTTTATAAATTTTGAATAAAAAGGTTTAAAATAAAGTAATATCCAAAAATTATATAATTTTGATTCAAATCATTTAAAAATTTAACAGAAAAAAATAAGAATTTATATAATTGTGAATTACTTCCAAATAATGAAAATAATAAATTTAATAACTATCATTTTATAATTTATATCAACAAATTATAATAAATTTATAATATCTTAAAAAAAAGTACAATGAATCGCTCAGCGGCAAACCAAAAAAGGAAGCGACAAAACAAAAATTTAGAATGAGATTATTCAAACATAAGTTGGGGAAAACAATTGGGGGGCAAAAACACTTCTCTCATCTATCACCCCTCTCTTTCACTGACATCTCTCGTTTCTCTCGAGATACAATTAGGGTTCAACTGATTCAATTAAGATTCGAGTTAGGTTAATGGAAGGACCCAATTAGGATTCGAGCAGGGTTAATCGAAGTTTGATTGAAGGATTCAATTAGGGTTAATCAAAGCAGGGTTTGTGTTTGAAGGTGTTTGCTATCAATTTGAGGTATAAATCTCTCTTTAAATGCTTCAATTTGTGTATAGTTTTTGTGCTAACCGCGTTCAAGCTATTTACAGGTAGGGTTTCAAGGCGAGGCAGGGTTTCAAGGCGATGGCTTTCGCGAAGGAGGTGGTTGTCGGAGAGGTTAGTTTATTGCTACCGGGATCTACACATTTAGCTAAGTTCATGAAAACCCCTTTTCTCAATATATCAAGCAGAGATGTTACGGTATTAGTTTAATTGTCTCTATTTTTGAAGATTTAGCTAGATTGTCTAGTCTAGCATTAGATTTAATACTTGCTAACTTTTTGTCTTTTTAAAACTGCTACCCTCGGATAAATACTAGATTCCGAGATGGAAACCTGTGAACAGGACAAGTCGATGTTGAGAAGAAGGCTTCAGGTGTTAGAAAATGGAAAGTTTGAGGCATATTTATAATATGTTCTTGATGTCATTTCCGGAAACTAACAAGTGAAGGTTGTTCCTTGTAATGAGGACTTAAACTTTCATGTTTGGATCTAAGACATTTTCTTAGTGGAATCCATAGATAAATTGAGTTGAAACAAGTAGTTTTGAAATGGGTAATCGGATTGCAGATGGAAATCATGGCCATGATATATATTTCATGATCATGAAGAGGCATCAAAAGAGATGGGATATTCAGAAATGTTTCATGTCCATGAGAAAGTTTTCATGTCAATGAATGTATACTTGGTTGGTCAGAAACGTTTCATGCCCATGAGGAAGTTTTCATGCCCATGTTGTGCAATTGTTTTTAAATTAGATATTGATTTATTTTAACAGGTTTCAGATTTATTTGTTACAACAGTACTGGAAATTTGGATTAGTATTTGGATTAAATCCTGATGGAAATTTGGATCAGTACTTGGAGTAAAATCCTGATGGACTTGGTTAGACATCAGATACTGATGGGCTAAATCCTGATGGATATCAGTTCCTGACGAGGACTGAATCCTGATCCTGATGGACACCAAATCCTGATGCTACTGATGACCAAATCCTGATGCTATTGTAACTGAAATAAATCCTGATGCAGTTAATGCAATTAAATCAGAATATTTACTTTCCTTTTATGGAGTATCAGTTACGTTTTATTCTTGGTATTTATATACATACAGAAAATAACGTTATAGATAACGATACATCCTAAGGAGAGAAAACCCTCGTAATCTTCTTTCTCTCTGCTCTCTCAACACATACAGAAGAGATACATAATTCTCAGGCGAACTGAGGTGCTGGTCGCTGTTGATCACTGGTGTATTTGTGAACCCTTTGATCTGTTGCTGTTTTATCCTGGAAGTGATATTGCTGCAACCCAATCACAACGTAAGTGGGGCAATATTCCCTTCAAGAACAGCCAAGACTTCTTGAAGGGCTTGGTGACTCAGCTGTTCTTCTCTCTCTAATCAGTAGTGGCTAAAGCTTCTGTTGGAGATAAGTGTTCTTACTTTTCTTGTCAATTACAGTTACTGATTACTTTCTTGTTTATGCCTTCGTGATTTGTTTTGTTAATTGGTTAATTGCCTGTTCTTGTTTAATATATATCACTGCCTCATTGTTGCGTTGTTTAGTGTAATATACCCAACAATCTTGAAGAGAATAATTGTGTTATATATTGTTATTTAACAAGATGGTTAACGAAACTGAAACTCCTGTTGTTGAGACTAGCTCTGGGTCTGGTGTTACTGTACCCACCATTGATTGGACTACGTACCGTTTCCCACAGCCTATCGATATGTCAGGTATGCCTGATAAATTCGGTGGGGGTGTTGGGTTTTCTCGCTGGCAGAAAAAGATGAAACTGTGGTTAACGGTAAAGGGTCTATGGCCGGTGGTGCAGTATGAGAAACCAATTGTGGTTAAGGAGAAAGCTGAAACTGTTAAGGCTTATACCATGTGGGAGGAAAAGGATGGGGTGGCTAGGGCTGCAATTCTGGCAGCTTTGGCGAACACTCTATTCGATGTTTATTCATCTGACTCTTACACTGCTAAGCTTTTATGGGAGAAGCTTGACCAGACACATAATACTGACTCGCAAGGGTTGGAAAAGTATTCTGTGGCTAGGTTCCTTGATTTCAAACTGGTGGATACTAAATCCATGACTGAGCAGGTGCATGAGTTTGAGATGTTGGTTCATGCTTTGAAGGATTCTGGTATGGACCTTCCTGAAAAGTTTCAGGTTATGTCTGTGATTGAAAAGCTCCCTAAGTCTTGGGAAGAGTTTGCACTCTCCCTGAAAAGACAGAAAGGAGAGATCACTTGGACAAACCTGATGTTGGACATCTCTGTACAGGAGCAACACAAGTCCAAGCAAGGACATGTGATGCCTACTGAACATGCTGGGAGTTCGAAGGTGAATGTAGTAACTGTAGGACAGAAAAGAAAGACTGTCACTAAGAAGGAAAACACTAAGTCTAAGGACAAGAACAAGGCTAAGAAACCAAAGGCAAACAAACCTTGTTGGTCTTGTGGACAGGTTGGTCATTGGAGCAAGGACTGTCCTGTAAAGAAATCTAAGATACCAATTGTGGGAGAACAAGCTAACACTGTGCTTGGAACCACTGGTGGGTCTACGGTTAACATGGTTGTTAGTGAGGCTATTGCTTCTGAAACTGACAACGGGTATGTAACCTACAACCCTGTACTTTATTATACTTATTCGTCTCATGAATGGTTGATTGATACTGGAGCTAATGTACATATTTGTACTGATATTACTCTATTTGTATCTTATCAACAGACTCATGGAATGACTGTGACGATGGGGAATGCTAGTGTAGCTCAGGTACTTGGAATAGGAAACGTGGACCTGAAGTTCGCTTCTGGGCATGTTCTATCCCTCACTAGAGTGCACCATGTTCCTGATATTCGTAGAAATATAATAAGTGGAAGTTGTTTAGTTAATAATAAGTGGAAGTTGTTTAGTTAAGAATGGTTTTGAAGTTTCTTTGAAATGTAATAAAGTAGTTATTACAAATACTGGTGTATTTTTTGGCAAAGGTTACTTGTCAGATGGATTATTTTTAATAAATGTTGAGCCTGTTTTGGGCAGTTTTATTAATAATAATGTTGCTCCTTCTGTTAATTGTGTTGAATCATCTGATTTGTGGCACGCACGTCTTGGTCACTTGAATTTTGGTGCTCTAAAGAATATGATGAACTTAGAGTTGATTCCAAAACATGCCATTGAAAAGAAATCTAAATGTCAAGTATGTGTGACTGCTAAACAAACTAGGAAACCCTTTCATAATGTGGTTAGGGATTCGAATGTGTTAGATTTAGTGCACACTGACATATGTGAATTTGGTGGTGTTTTGACCAAGGAACATAATAGGTATTTCATTACCTTTATAGATGATTGTAGTAGATATTGTTATGTTTATTTGATTAAACATAAAGATGAAGCACTTGATAAATTCATTATGTTCAAAACTGAATCTGAAACACAAACTGGTAAAGTACTCAAACGTTTGAGATCAGATAGAGGTGGTGAGTATACGAGTAACTCGTTTAATGAATTTTGCAAAAGCAATGGTATAGTTCATGAGGTAACTCCACCATACACACCTGAGTCTAATGGGGTGGCAGAACGAAAGAACAGAACCTTTAAGGATATGATCAATAGTATGTTGATTAATTCCGGGTTGCCTAAGTACATGTGGGGAGAAGCTCTGAATACAGCTTGCCATATTCTGAATAGAGTTCCTCTGAAACATATGGACAAGACACCTTATGAATTATGGACAGAAAAAAGGACTAGTTTAAAATATCTTCGTGTGTGGGGGTGCCTTGCAAAGGTACTTGTCCCTGAACACAAGAGAAAGAAACTAGGACCGAAAAACTGTTGATTGCATCTTTCTGGGCTATATTGAAACCACTACGGCTATGAGATTTTTAGTATTAAAATCTGACATAGACGGAATAGTGGCTAACACTATAGTTGAATTTCGTGATGCAACATTCTTTGAGGATGTGTTCCCTATGAAGACTGGTATACCTCAGGGTATTTCTGATGATGATCCCACTCACACATCGAGTTCCATTCCTGATCATGTGGAAAGAATGACAAATGTGGGGGCAGATCCTGGTAGTAGCTCTACTCCTGATGAAGTAGAGGAACCTAGAAGGAGTAAGCGTGCTAAGGTAGTCAAGGATTTTGGAAGTGATTTTATCACTTACAATATCGAGGATGAACCTTTAACCTTCAGACAGGCCATGGATTCTTCAGAATCTAGGTACTGGAAAGGTGCTGTAAAAAGTGAAATTGACTCTATTGTTTCTAATGGAACATGGGAGTTGGTTGATCTACCTCCTGGGTGTTCTACTATAGGATGTAAATGGGTCTTCAAAAGGAAAATAAACCCGGATGGCTCAATAGATAAGTATAAGGCTAGGCTGGTTGCTAAGGGCTTTAAGCAAAAGGAAGGCATTGATTACTTTGATACATACTCTCCAGTTGCTAGAATGACAACAATCCGAATGCTTATAGCATTGGCTTCTGTACATGGTCTTATCATCCATCAAATGGATGTAAAGACAGCTTTTCTTCATGGTGAACTTGAAGAAGAGATTTACATGGATCAGCCTGAGGGATTTGTTGCCTCTGGTAATGAGAGGAAAGTATGTAAGTTAATCAAGTCTATATATGGCTTAAAACAAGCTCCAAGAGACTGGCATAAAAAGTTTGATGAAACTGTTTTAGAATCAGAATTTGTAGTTAATGAAAGTGACAAGTGTGTCTATTACATGGTTAAAGGAAGTGAATGTATTATTGTGTGCCTATATGTGGATGACATTTTATTATTTGGAACCAATATTGAGATTATTAACGAGACTAAAAGGTTCTTGAAAAGGCATTTTGATATGAAGGATATGGGAGAGGCTAGTGTGATTCTTGGTATCAAGTTGACTCAGTCAACTGATGGAATAACCTTGTCACAATCTCATTATATAGAGAAATCTATACTTGAGAAGTATGGTTATTCAAATTGTAGAATAGCAAGTACTCTGTATGATCCTAAAATTGCCCTTGTCAATAATAGTTCAGGAGTACCTGTGTCTCAGTTAAGGTATTCTCAGATTATTGGGAGTTTGCAGTATCTTGCTAATGGTACTAGGCCGGATATTTCATATTCAGTATCTAAGTTAGCAAGTATACAAGCTGTCCAAACAAGACTCATTGGGATGCTCTTGATAGAGTGCTTAGATATCTAAAAGGCACCTTATATCTTGGTTTGCATTGTATGAGGTTTCCTGGAGTGCTAGAGGGATATAGTGATGCAAGTTGGATAGCTAAGAAGTCTGGTTCCAATGGAGTGACTGGATACCTGTTTACCCTTGCGGGTGGAGCAGTATCATGGAAGTCTTCTAGACAGACTATTATAACTCGGTCTACTTTTGAGGCTGAGTTGTGTGCATTAGATGCCACGGGGACTGAGGCTGAATGGTTACATGGACTGATGTCAATGTTACCTGTAGTAAGTCGTCCACTTCCTGCATTTGCTGTTCATTGTGATAGCCGTACAACTATCGACAAGATTAACAGCAGGAAGTATAATGTGAAAACAAAGAGACATATCCAATTTAGACTAAAGTCTATAAGGGGACTAATGTCTGAGAGGATCATAGCTGTTGAGTTTATTGGAACTCAAGAAAATCTAGCTGATCCTTTGACTAAAGGGCTTGAGCATGCTGTAGTCCTTAAGTCTAGGTTGGGGATGGGACTGATAGCCCATAATAATTCATCTACAGCGGGAACCCAATACACATGAGAGGAGATCCCTCGTAAGTGTATTCAATGTGGTAATAACAAGTTGTAAGGGTGAATTGGTTTGTACCTTAAACTACATAGATTGATAATTATGTATCTGGTGTCTATCCCCTGTAAGCCTATAAGGTACTGTCACTGCCAGAATAGCAAGAGTTATATTGAACACTGAATGGGGTCAATTCATTTGACGAGATGCTAGCAGTACATCTCTGGAGATGCCCAGCTAAGCGAATGTAATTGTGTGGTCGCAATTAGAGGAAAGGGTTATTCCTTGAAACATTCGACGAACAGGATCGAGACATGACCATTAACGTCTCAAAGCCGTAGATTGGCACCATAGCCTTTGACTTGTCGTCGTCTATGGAATGTGGTTACACCAAACGGATAAAGATTCAAGGTAAAACATTCCATCTGAATCCGGTAGCCATCGAAGTAGAGGACTTAGGAGGGTTCAAACCCAGAAGGGTACCTACTCTGAAAAACAAGTTATGATGAGGATAGATATGTATTTGAATTTCTGTATGGATTCGTGGGGGATTGTTAGAAAATGGAAAGTTTGAGGCATATTTATAATATGTTCTTGATGTCATTTCCGGAAACTAACAAGTGAAGGTTGTTCCTTGTAATGAGGACTTAAACTTTCATGTTTGGATCTAAGACATTTTCTTAGTGGAATCCATAGATAAATTGAGTTGAAAGAAGGAGTTTTGAAATGGGTAATCGGATTGTAGATGGAAATCATTGCCATGATATATATTTCATGATCATGAAGAGGCATCAAAAGAGATGGGATATTCAGAAATGTTTCATGTCCATGAGAAAGTTTTCATGTCAATGAATGTATACTTGGTTGGTCAGAAACGTTTCATGCCCATGAGGAAGTTTTCATGCCCATGATGTGCAACTGTTTTTAAATTAGATATTGATTTATTTTAACAGGTTTCAGATTTATTTGTTACAACAGTACTGGAAATTTGGATCAGTATTTGGATTAAATCCTGATGGAAATTTGGATCAGTACTTGGAGTAAAATCCTGATGGACTTGGTTAGACATCAGATACTGATGGGCTAAATCCTGATGGATATCAGTTCCTGACGAGGACTGAATCCTGATCCTGATGGACACCAAATCCTGATGCTACTGATGACCAAATCCTGATGCTATTGTAACTGAAATAAATCCTGATGCAGTTAATGCAATTAAATCAGAATATTTACTTTCCTTTTATGGAGTATCAGTTACGTTTTATTCTTGGTATTTATATACATACAGAAAATAACGTTATAGATAACGATACATCCTAAGGAGAGAAAACCCTCGTAATCTTCTTTCTCTCTGCTCTCTCAACACATACAGAAGAGATACATAATTCTCAGGCGAACTGAGGTGCTGGTCGCTGTTGATCACTGGTGTATTTGTGAACCCTTTGATCTGTTGCTGTTTTATCCTGGAAGTGATATTGCTGCAACCCAATCACAACGTAAGTGGGGCAATATTCTCTTCAAGAACAGCCAAGTCTTCTTGAAGGTCTTGGTGACTCAGCTGTTCTTCTCTCTCTAATCAGTAGTGGCTAAAGCTTCTGTTGGAGATAAGTGTTCTTACTTTTCTTATCAATTACAGTTACTGATTACTTTCTTGTTTATGCCTTCGTGATTTGTTTTGTTAATTGGTTAATTGCCTGTTCTTGTTTAATATATATCACTGCCTCATTGTTGCGTTGTTTAGTGTAATATACCCAACATCAGGCATCTGCTGTTGTAATTGAAAGACAGGTATGACCTGAAACCATAAAATCTGGTGGCAATATACATGATTAGACTTAACCTTGTACTAAAGCTTTGAACTTTTGTAGAGAATGAAATGCTTCCCATGACAAACCTTATCTGGAAGAAGGTCTGGTTCTAATTCTGTAAGTTATATAGCTCTTCATTGTTCCATAACCACTAGAAAAAATCATTGAGGAGAATATCTAGGATAAGTTGATCAACCTGAAAAAACTTGGCTGCATTCTCTATGTTAAACTCGGTCTTTATTGCACAGATCAAAATGGATATGTGTCTATAAATTTGTTATTATATTAGTAACTAATATTTGGAAAAACTTGATTCCTTATCCCTTTAAAAGATGCCATTGAGACAGAACTCCCTGGTTTAATTGAAGTCCTGATAATATTTTTTTGTGGTCATAACCAGTTAACCATAAATAAGAAGGTTCCTGCATTTCTGTCTTCTCACATTTGTCCTTGTCCAATAATTAGATGATTGAGTAAAAGGCCACTGGCAGTCTGGCACAAAAACATATGAAGATGTGAAACCTTTTGTTGTTATTTGTTAATAAACCTTTTACTGAAAGTTGTGTTTGTATATTAGGTCGTTCAAGCATCTATGCAATATTATTATGCAGCGCTGAGAACTTTTTCATGGTTTGCTGCTTATTTAATAACAGACAAATATTTGACATATGATCATTTGGGTGTGGGATTGAAGGCTGCTCTTCAGAAAGACAATTCTGCTTTTGATGCTGATCGTTTACAATCATACACTGGTAATTTGGATTCCTATTTCCAGCCATAAATGCTCTGTAATTGATCTTTATTCAGGTTGATGTCGGGTTCTTTACTAGGATTAGTTTCTTATTATCCTAAATAGGGTTTTACTCATATATAAGGAAATGTAATCTTCCTTAATCGGATTTGAATAATATGATTTGATGAGTATATGATCTGAGGATTTATTTGTCTTAAAATCGATTCTATGCAGAGATAGATTGTATCCCCTGTTTTCAACCATTTCTTAACCTTGTACTTTATTAATTTATGGATCACAGCACTTTTTCTGTTCTTCTTCAACTCTTTCATGTTCAGACTACTCTGCATAGTCATTAGACTCTTAACTTGTGCTAAAAAATGACTTTAAATCTCCTACCATTGTAGCCTTGTCGAAATGAATTAATTCTTACTCTTGGGGCTAAGGACCAAGGAACACAAATGTTGTCTGATTCTATTGCAAATATCTGCACAGATGCTCTACTAGTTGCGATGAGCGCAATGCAGCTTTTACCCAATTTAAGATCGAAGCAGCTTCTTGTAAATGATTTTCGGGAGGATCTTGTATTGATTTCCCTTTTTGTTACAGTGTAATGTGATGATTTCCCTTCTTGTAAGTGTTTCTACTTGTGCAGGAGAAACAGAGGATTTTGAGTCGATATTAGAAACTGTTCTTGTTTTGCAGGTTAGTCAACACTTTCTCAGATTGTTTTTTCCAGATTTTATTTATTCTATATGTACTGGGTAATTAGAGTGTGGTTCGAAATATAATTTAAATATATCGTCAACAAACCATTTGCTAAATGCACCACCTTTAAGTATTCAGGCTTGTACTACATGCCTATACTCTATCTCTAGGTAGTAGTGAGATATGAATCTATTTCCAAGTGCATATAAAATGTCCTTTTTATAAAACTTTTTATAAAATGAGACACATATACTTATGGCAGTTATATACTTATGGCATTTATATATGTAATATTTTGCAGGCTCTTGAAAACTCTCCTGAGCCACAACAATGTGTCCATTCCGATCAGTGCTCTTCAGCGTATGACGATGCATTAAGTCATAGTAACCAGTGTTCTAAATATTACAAAAACTTATTACGCTAGTGTTTCATATGACACCGTTCTAAAAATAAGCGGTCTAGAACATGTGCCAGTCGGGTTTTATTACTTCGGCGAATTCATGGAGATTCTTCTACTATTGGTAATCCAGTTGCTATTCAGAGATTCTATGCAGATACAGATGTATACCTTTTCTGGTCATACGGAAACGCTGCAGATATAATGGGTGAAAAGGTCACAGAACTGATAATCAGTGCAGTGAACAGAATGGGAGGCACAGTTGAAAAAGTAGTATTACAACGTAGATTTACCATTAACATATACTTTAGAGATTTACCATGTTATTAGCTCTAGTACTTGTATGTTTTAAATTTTGTTCATTAGCTAGTGTTGGTAGATATTTTTGGATGACTTGGTTGGCTTTGTACTAGATGATGTTATTGAAATAATGTAAATTGGTTCTTGATTTCTTTTAATGGAAAATGTAATATTTAAATGTCATAATTTTTTTTTGTTATTAAAATTAGTTATAAATGATTTTAATTATGTAACACTCAATGTGTTACAATTGGTAAAAGAGGGTGTTACAATAGATTGTGGACCCCACCTAGATGTGGGCCCCACAGTTGTCCATGTGCAAAATTATATCCTCTATTGTAACACACAAACGATGTTGCTGTAGAGTGTTTAAGATGTTGCTATAGAGGTCTTTAGTAACCACATTTGCTATGTTACCTTAGGCTGTGTTTTGATGTTACCTTAGATAGCTATAGTTACTACTGAGAACCTAACACAGCTGAAGTGTTACCATAGCCCTATTTTGGCCTATGGTAACTTCAAACAGGGGTCTATGGTAACACAGTTTGGGGTTGCTATAAGCAATCTATGGCGTAGTGTTAATAAATGCATATAAGCCAACACTAAAAGATTGAATTAATTAGATCGAGCATATTTTTGGAAAAAAAATGATATTTTAGTTAAAAAAGTTAGAAAAGGTAATAGCTGAAAACGGTAATTGGTTAGTTATTATTTTGGAGAAAATGAGATATTTTAGTTAGAAAATTGTTGTGGAATTAAAAACTAGGTTATTAGATTGCGGCTAGGGTTTGATGTATTTAATGCAAAGGGTGGTTGAGCTTCGAGCTTTAATGGCTGCTTCTGCGTTCGAGACTTAATCGGTCCTCACAGAATGCCTACGTATCTCTGTATTAGAGAATCAAGCCAAGAAAACGTAGTTCTGAGATGAGGGGTCAGACCCTTTATATAGGCTGAGAAGCCCTAAAATCGTAGTAGGGTTTGGTGACTTGGTGGGCAAGTCACCGACTAGTAGAAGGTTCTAGTCTCCTTCCATGTATGAATCAGTTTCCATGTTAGAATATGTATCTTGGAGGCTAAGTCAGGCAAGAATCATATTCTTGTTTGACTCTTATTTGCTGAGCTGTTTTACTACCCTTAATATTAATTACGAAATTAATATTATAATTAGGGTTTGGGCCCATTTGGTGGGCCCCACGTTTGGACCATTCTAGGTCTAATTAATGCCACATTAAATGTGTCTTTAGGGCTTACTTTCAGCCCATATCATTTGCCCCCCAACTTCTAGGAAAACTGATCAGGTTTTCCTTGAAGTTATAACGGCCTTATTCGAGATTTGGGTCAGGGTTTATTGCTCTTACGCGAGTATTTTTAACAATATCATCTTAATGTAAAGCGTGGAGCGACCGACGCATTTACGACGATGTTGAACGACACTAATCAGCGTTAAACGGCACTACACAGCGCTAATCAGTCTCAAACAACGTTTAAACAATGTTAAATGATGTTGGACGACATAAAACGGCACTAACAGCACTAACTGGTGCTAATATGTGCTTATTGGCACTAATCTGTGCTTAATCGGCACTAATCTGTGCTTAATCGGCACTAATCTGTGCTAATCTCGACCTCTTTTTATCATTAAAAATCATCCGATATTCGCTGAAAAAGTCGAAATTTAGGTTTAAAAAGTTCACTGAAAAAGTAGGGATCCAGGACCAAGAACTGAACCTGGACCGGGGGGATCCAGGTCCAGAAGCTGGTCGGCTGGACCCCCTGAAAATGACCTGGTCGGCCAGAAGCTGGTCGGCTGGGACCTGGTCGGCCAGAAGCTGGTCGGCTGGCCCTCCTCCAGGGGAGCTGGTCGGCCAGAAGCTGGTCCTCCGGGACCTGGTTGGCTGAAATTCCTCTTTCAGGGCTAACTAGTCAGTAGTTGGCCTAAAAACTTGAACCTAGA
Organism: Kitagawia praeruptora; assembly: GCA_037693485.1. Lineage (NCBI taxonomy): Eukaryota > Viridiplantae > Streptophyta > Magnoliopsida > Apiales > Apiaceae > Kitagawia > Kitagawia praeruptora. The sequence continues at coordinate 133,321,277 of CM075351.1, read as the reverse complement.
CTCCTTCTTGATTTTAAAAGAGAGTGTGGATCTAGGATCAGAAACCATCCATGGTCCTAAGGATCCAGAATCTTGATCTTGACTATGAATCGTCAGTTTGGTCGTTTGTGACTTCATGGCTAACTTTGGCCTTCATGACTCATCTTGGCCTTCATGGCTAACCTTGGCCTCTCTTTAACATTGATAATCATCCGAGATTCGCTAAAAAAGTCGAGAACCATGTCCGAAATCAGTTGCTGAAAAAGTTGGGATCCAGGACCAAGAACTGAACCTGGACCGGGGGGATCCAGGTTCAGAAGCTGGTCGGCTGAACCCCTCCAAAATAAGTTGGTCGGCCGGGACCTGGTCTTCCGGGACCTGGTCGGTTGACCCTCCTTATTATGGGTTGGTCGGCCGGGACCTGGTCTTCCGGGACCTGGTCGGCTGACCCCCTTTATTATGGGTTGGTCGGCCGGGACCTGGTCTTCCGGGACCTGGTCGGCTGACCCCCTTTAAAATAGGTTGGTCGGCCGGGACCTGGTCTTCCGGGACCTGGTCGGCTGACCCCCGTTAAAATAGGTTGGTCGGCCGGGACCTGGTCTTCCGGGACCTGGTCGGCTGAGGCCTCTAGTGCGTCGCGGTCGATTGCTTCTTGGCTAGCTAGTTAACCCGGATGTGAAAATCATTCATGATCTTGAGGACCAAAAACCTTGATCTGAATCTTAAACCATCATTTTGGCCATTCATGACTTTGTTATCTTTCAGGATCAAGGAGCTTGACCTTGATCTTAGATCGTCAGTTTGGTCATTCGTGACTTCCGACGATATTATTCAAACATCATCTATTTCTTCTTTGTCATATTTGAATTTTAACGATCCTTTCTGTATAAAACGAGCAATTTCTGTCCTTTTTTCGTATTTAAACGATAGATGACCTGTAAATGCGAACAAAGCTGAACTTCAACTTATCATAGCAGGTCATACTTCTTTTATAAAAGAAGTGAGATAGCTTTCATTTCATTCACTTCTTCACTTCTGAGCTTTCAAATTCTTAAACTCTCTAGTTTTCAAGTAGCAAGATCAAGTTCCAGCTTTGTGATCGAGATGTCAGAAGGTGACCGCCCAGTTGCTCCCCCTGTCTCTATGATGGAGGCTATGGCAAAGAGGAGTAGAATGAGGACAGCTAAAGGTAAAGAAGATATTAAACCTTCTTCATACATTGAGCATAAATTTGAATCTTTACTAGACCTTCTTAATATTATGAGGGACACTTTCCCAAACTGTGCTAGTCTAGACTCTTTTAGAAGCCCCAGCAAATTGAAAGAAAAAGACATCCAGGAAATAAAGGACTCATATCACTTTCCGAGTGCTATCAAAGTTCGTCTTCCAAAACCATCAGACAGAACCTGTAATTGGCATCCCGAGAGACTTTGTGTCTACTGGGGTGCCCTTGATGCTGGGTTCAGATTCCCCGTTGATAACTTCATCATTAGATTGCTGGCAGAGTATCAAATCCATCCCTGTCAGCTGTATCCCAATTCTTGGAGATATATCTCTATATTTTTAATAAGATGTCGTCAATTGGGGATTCACCCGACTACCACATTATTTCGAAGTATCTTCGTGGCTAGTAACTCTACCGATCAAAAGAAAGGATGGGTCAGTCTCAAGCACAGGGCCAAAATTCCACAAATGGTGAACCCTTATTCTTTACCAGATTCCCAACATTCCTGGGAGAGAGAGTTTGCAGTTCTTGAATGGAAAGGCGGTGATTGGGGTAACTTCTTCGTAAAGAGATTCGGAATTGTAAAAGATAGCAAACACTTCGTTTGCGACCTTGATTATTCAGAGTTGCAGGATCGAGATTGGCTTCTTGCCGATGATGGCTGTACCCGTTATAAAACTTTTCTGAACGAAAAGAACCTTATTGAAGCTGGCCTTAGCTTTCTTTCCGTTGAGGGTAATTTTCTTACTTGAGCTTCTTATGAACTCTGTTTGTTCTTATACCGATGTTTTTCTCTTTGTATTTCAGCTGCTGAAGAGATTGACAGCCGCCCTCAGAACCAGCCGGTTGTGAATAAAAGAATGAAGAAAAAGGCGGAGGAACTACTGAATCCCGCCAAGCCTCGTATTCCCAACTTCTTGGAAGGTTGCTCTCAAGGCGGGAAGAGATCCCGTAATGCTGATGGAAGCATAAGAACTCCCTTCATGCCCTCCTGGGGTATATGCGAACAGGATTCAATTGCTGGGAGTCCTGACCTAGCCCTGGACTGGTCCAAGCTTTCGATTACTCCTCCTGATAGACTGTCCTTACTCGCTGGAGATAAAATGAACGAGAATCAACTTCTGGGCTCCCAAGCCATGTACCAAGTAAGATGTTTTTCCTACCAGTTCTGGTATATGATTTAGCCTTTGCACATTCCTTACACCTCGTCAACTTTGACTGCAGGCTAATGCCTACTTCCAATCTGTTTGTACCCAAGGCCTGGCTTTCAGGGATGAGAATATATCCTTGAAGACTGACTCAGCAAGGTTCAAGGAAGAGATTGACGACCTGCATTCTCAAGTTGCCCATGCTGAAGCGGATGCTTTATCCTCCCGCAAGCAACTTGCCTCCTTGGCTCAAAAGAAAATGAACGATGCTAACAAATTGATTAAGGCCTACCATCAGTCCGAGGAATTCCTGAGTTTCATAGATCAACATGACGATGAGGTGCGCCCTTACAACATGTCTGTTGGTTGGGACAAGGCAATCAATGCTGTGAGTATCAAGCATCCCTCAGTGGTTACTTCCTCTGATTTTCCTTGCCCTTTCTGGACTGAGAGTGGCGAGAACCGTGCAACCCTTGCTTCTGGATCGGGAACCAAGATTGTTCCTCAAGCATCATGTTCAGGTTCTAGAGGTAGCCATAGATCGTCGGGACCTCAGAGGCGTCCCCCAGCTGTTAGTCAAAACTCAAGTTCTTCGGGGTCCCGTGGAAAGAAGCCCCCGCCTGCCAGAAAAGTTGGAGTTGTTCGACAACCAATCCCAGGCAAGAGGGTGATCCGTAACGAAGACAGTTCGACCACATCCTCCGGAGAGGAGGAAACCGAAGATGTGGAGACTATTGCTCAACCTATGGCGGTTGTCGATCAAGTCGAGGAAGAAACTTCAGGTGAAGAGTCCGGCGAGGAAGAGGATTCAGGTGAGGAGGAGTCGGGCGAGGAGAGCAGCGAGTAAGAATCCCCAGCTAAGTAGAATAGATTCCCCTATGGCCTTGCACGGCCCTTATCTAGCCGTTTGTGGCTTTATTTCATCAGCTTTCAATTAATGTCCTTCGGGACTTAACTTTTATTCGTGTGTTGTAGCTTGACTTAAACCATGGCCCTTCGGGGCGTTTTATTTATGCTTCTGTTTCCTTTATTCTTATGTCTATTTACTTTCAGTACTTGATCTTTCCAGACTTGCACTCAACAGGTGCTTGGTACATAAACAAAACATAGAATCATAGAAAGGAAAACAAATTTGCATTAATAACTTGAAAGAGGGTTCAACCCTTACATAGATACTATGGTCCTACTCGGGGTACTAGTCCCTGAAATGGTTTCATCAAACCTTATTTCTATTTCTATCAGTAAATAGCTAAAAGCCAAATCCTTACAAGGAAGGCTTATACATAATAAATCTTCAAGTTCAGAGCGTGCCAAGTTCGGGGCACTTCATTCCCATCCAATGTCTCCAACTTGTATGATCCTCGTCCTAGCGTCTTTCTGACTCGGTACGGTCCTTCCCAGTTGGGGGCTAATTTCCCTTTCTGGCCAACTCCAGAAGCCTCGATCTTCCTGAGAACCAAGTCACCTTGCTGAAAGAACCTCTCCTTAACCCTGTGGTTGTAATAGAAAGACGCTTTCTTTTGATGCTCCGCATTTCTAGCGTTTGCCTCGTCCCTGACCTCATCAATCAGATCTAGAGCGAGCCTCATGCCTTCTTCATTAGTCTCAGGTTCATATGCCTCAACTCGAGGTGATGCCTGCATGATTTCCAGCGGCACAACTGCCTCAGCCCCATAAGCTAGCAGAAACGGGGTTGCTCCTGTAGTCACCTTACAAGTAGTGCGATAGGCCCAGAGTATAGGCAGCAACTCATCCACCCAGGTGTTCCTTGAGCGTTCGACCCTTTTCTTTAATCCATCCAGGATGATTCGATTGGCCACCTCGGCCTGCCCATTAGCTTGCGGATGTGCCACTGAGGTAAAACGAAGCTCAATAGCATTTTCCTCACAATACTTTTTGAATTCCTCATTGTTAAACTGTGTCCCATTATCTGTCACCAAAATTCGCGGGATTCCATACCTACAAATTATGTTCTCCCAAAAGAACTGGGAAACTTGCTTGGTGGTTATCTTGGCTAAAGGCTTAGCCTCAATCCATTTAGTGAAGTAATCAATGGCGACAATCAGAAACTTCCTTTGTGCCGAAGCCATAGGGAATGGACCAAGGATATCCATTCCCCACATTGCAAACGGGATGGGTGAGCTGATTGAGGTTAATCTCTCAGGCGGCTGCCTTACAACAGGAGCGTGTTTTTGACATCTGTCACACTTCTTGACATAATCCTGGGCATCTGCCAACATCTCTGGCCAATAGAATACCAGACGGGTAATCTTGTGAGCTAGGGCTCTGCCCCCCAAGTGCTGCCCACAGATCCCTTCATGAACTTCCTCCAATGCCTCTCTTGCCTCTTGGGGCCTTAGGCACTTCAAGTACGGGATGACAAACGATCTCTTGTATAAGATGCCTTCAATCAAGGCATATCTCAATGCTCTCACCGACAATTTTCGTGCCTCCAAGGCATTGTCAGGGAGCCATCCGGTTTCTAGATGAGCTTTAATAGGATCTATCCAACAGCTTCCAATATCGATAGGTGCTACCAACTTAGAGTTGACGGTCGGGGCCTTCAAGACCTGGAAGTAAACACTACCTGCGTAATTCTCTATCTCAGAAGAAGCGAACTTAGAGAGGGCATCGGCCTTAATGTTCTCTTCCCGAGGAATGTGCTCCACATAGCACTCCTCAAACTGAGTCATAGCAGCTTTCACGACTCTGAGGTATTTTGCCATAGTTTCATCCTTGGCCTCAAACTCGCCATTCACTTGCGAGACTACCAGTCTTGAATCTCCACATACTTTGAGGTTCTTGACCCTCATGACTCTGGCCAATCCCAATCCAGCTATCAATGCTTCATACTCAGCTTCATTGTTGGTTGTTGGAAAATCCAACTTCAAAGCATATTCAACTGTGAACCCATCGGGGCTTTGTAAAACCAAACCTGCACCACTAGATTTTGTTTTTGATGCTCCATCAAAATAGAGCACCCAATACTCTTTCTGGTCAGCTATAAGTTCTTCATCTTTATCCTCGTTCTCAGGGGTGGTTATCATCTCCTACCCCCCGACTTCTTGGTTGTTAATAGTGCATTCAACCACGAAGTCAGCCAATGCCTGAGCCTTGATGGCTGTCCGAGGCTTATACTTGATATCAAACTCTCCAATTTCTATGGCCCATTTGATCAATCTTCCACTTGCTTTCGGACTGTGCAATATGCTTCTCAACTGTTGGTCTGTCAAGACTTCGATTTTATGAGCCTGGAAGTATGGTCTCAATTTCCTGGAGGCAGTAACCAATGCCAGTGCGAACTTCTCAATGGGAGAGTAATTCAATTCCGCCCCATGTAGCACCTTACTCACATAGTAGATGGGTTTCTGAACCTTCTTTTCTTCTTTGACGAGAACAACACTCAATGCTTGTTCGGATACCGCCAGGTATAGGTAAAGAATCTCTCCAGGAGTAGGTTTGGCCAACAACGGGGCTTCAGCCATGTATTTCTTCAACTGTTCAAAGGCCTCTTGGCTCTCTGTGGTCCACTCAAAATTTTTCACCTTCTTTAATGCCTGAAAGAAAGGCAAGCATTTGTCACCAGACTTGGAGATGAATCTCCCTAGGGCCGCGACTCGGCCAGTTAATTTCTGTACATCTCGTACTGAGCGGGGTGACTCCATATCCAGAATAGCCTTAATCTTGTCCGGGTTGGCCTCTATGCCTCTCTTGGAAACCATTAGCCCCAAAAATTTTCCCGAACCAACACCAAAAGCACACTTGGCTGGATTTAGCATCATTTTATGGTGCCTTAGCACTTCAAACGCCTCTCTGAGGTGCCTTATGTGATCTGCCCTGAGTAGGCTTTTAACTAACATGTCATCGACATAGACCTCCATGGTTTTCCCAATTAAATGGGCAAATATCTTATTCACCAATCGTTGGTAAGTAGCCCCTGCATTTTTTAACCCAAAAGCCATAACGAGATAGCAGAAAACACCAAAGTCAGTTATGAAAGATACCTTAGGAATATCGTCCTTGTGCATCTTAATCTGATTGTATCCGCTGAAACCATCCATGAAGCTCAACATTTCATGCCCAGCGGTGGCATCTATCAACATATCAATTCTAGGCAGAGGAAAACAATCTTTTGGGCACGCATCATTCAGATCAGTGAAGTCTATACACATCCTCCACTTTCCATTTGCCTTTTTGACCATCACAGGGTTAGCTAACCATTCGGGGAATTGAATTTCTTCAATAAATCCAGCTTCCAACAATTTATCAACTTCTTGTTTAATTGCCTCTTGCCTTTCAGGAGCGAAATTCCTCTTTTTCTGCTTTATTTTCTTCCGTTCAGGATCGACGTTCAACCTATGAGTTATAAGTTGGGGGTCAATCCCTGGCATGTCCGCTGCTGTCCAAGCAAACACATCGTTGTTCTCTTGCAAGAACGCTGTCAATTCGCCCTTCAGGGGTTCCTTCAGAGATGCTCCTATGTATGTAACCTTTTCTGGGTCGCCTAGCTCTAGAGGGATAGGTATTAAATCCTCTGCTGGCTTTCCTCGCTGTTCATCATCACTACGGACATCCATGTCTTCAATCGGGAGTACCTGCCCCCCAACTCCATCAGCCCTTAGAGCGGATACATAACAACTTCTTGCCATCTTCTGGTCGCCTTTTTGTTCTCCGACCCCATTTCGGGTTGGAAACTTAATCTTCATGTGATATGTTGAGGCAACAGCCTTAAATGCATGAAGTCCAGTCCTTCCCAGGATTGCGTTATAAGTCGAGGCTGCCTTAATTACCAGAAAATTCAACATTTGAGTAGCTTCCTTAGGCTCCTGCCCGATTGTCATGGGTAACTGGATAGTACCCTCGACCTTGGACTCAACCCCATTGAATCCATAAATGGGCATGTTAGTTGGAGTCAGCTGAGAATCGGTATATCCCATCTTCACAAAAGCATCATGAAACAGAATGTCAACAGAAGCTCCATTGTCTATCAAGACTCGTTTTACCTCCGAGTTCCCAATCACAGGGGTTATAACTAATGGGTCATCATGGGGGAATTTCACCCCTTCCAGATCAGAATCATCAAAACCAATCACGATTTCAGTTCTAGCACGCTTCGGGGCTTCTCCCACAATATGCATCACTTCCCTTGCGTATGCCTTTCGAGAATTGCGGGTTGTTCCGGCCGCTGTCGGGCCTCCCCAGATCATGTTGATAACTGGCCCTCGGGGCTGCGTGTTACGGTCACGATCATTATCCCTTCTGTCATTGTTTCTCCAGTTGTAATCCCCTCTTTGGGTTCCATGATCTCCGCCCTTTGTGAAATTATTCAGTTTTCCTTTACGGATCAAGAACTCAATCTCGTCCTTCAACTGTCTGCAATCATCTGTATCGTGCCCCACATCTCGGTGGAATCGACAATATTGATCCTTGTTCCTCTTTGCGGGGTCTCCCCTGAGTGGCTTCGGCCATCGGAAGTCCTTATCCTTCTCAATTTCCAGCAAGATTTGACTTCTAGGGGCATTCAACCTTGCATAGTCGGAGAACCTTGGTCCCAAGTTCTTTTTTGGTGGCGAATCAGAGTCTTTGCTAGTTCGGGGATACTTGTCCCTAGCATCGTACTCCTGCCCTTGCTTGCGCTTTTTTGTGTCATTGTTTCCCTGACCATTGCCTAATGTGACTTCCTTCTTCGTGCTATCCTCGGCCTTGATGTACTTATCAGCCCTTCGTTGGAGATCAGCCATATTCTCCGGGGGATGCTTTGCCAATGATCTCTTAAAGTATAGGTCGGTGGTACCATGCTCCAAGGCTACCATTGCAACCTTATTGTCCAGATCAGTGATGTTCAGAGTCTCCTTAGTGAACCTCTTAAGATAGTCTCTCAGACTTTCGTTCTTCCCTTGTACCACATACATAAGAGATGCAGAGCTTTTCTCATGCGTTCTTCCGCTGATAAACTGACTAATGAAAGAAGCACTCAACTCCTTAAAGGAACCAATCGAGTTTGCAGGAAGCCGACTATACCATCTTTGAGCCATGCCTGACAAAGTTTGAGGGAAAGCCCTACACTTCAAAGCGTCGCTTGCAGGCTGCAACAGCAGTGCGTTTGAGAACGTTCTAACGTGGTTTGCAGGATCACCCATTCCATCATAAGCCTTGATAGTTGGCATCTTAAACTTCTTCGAGATACGAGCATTCATCACGTCCTCGGTAAACGGAGGTGTGGGATCATCAGGGTCCCCAAGTGGCATCAGATCCTTGGGGTTGCTCTTAGGGGTTTCCACCCTTGTAGTTCTTCCAGTTGGGACGGTAGTCCTTCTTTGCCTCCTTGGAGGCCTCTCCAGATCTATGAAGGGAATCGGTCCTGACGTGGGAGGTGGCAAAGTCTGATTTGTTCTGGCTTGCTCCCTGGCAATATCTTCCTTTAACTTTAAGATCTCGGCTTCATAAGCCTTAATCCTCTCAGCAGCTGTTGAAGTGAGTCCATCATGGATAGTTCGAGTTCTCCCCATAGGCTCTTTACTTGCACGTCGCCTCCTCGGAGCTTCATCACGCTCGTAATCATCGCCAGAAGATGATTCATCTGTATAAGGACCAGAAAAATCGCGATAATCTCGATCTCGAATATATAGGGCATGACCACTCGGTCCAGCTCCGTAATTGGACATCCCATACATTGGATTAGTGCTTATGGGGAGATCCGTGGTGTGGATCTGAACCCCTCGTGTAGGGTTGTTGGGGTCTACAATCAGGGAAGAAATTCCCATCTGAGGGGGGTTAGTCCCTGGAACTGTGTGGACGATCGGAGGTAGCGTACTCTCAACATGGGTAGTCGTCCCTAGGGGTTGAGAAACTTGGTACGGAACGATAGTCCCGGATGTCGGAGGTACTTGCTCAGATGTCGGAAGTACTTGTTCAGTAAGGGGCGGAGCAGAGCTAAGAGGTAGAGCCTCGGTAGCAATTGGCTCTGTATTGCTTGGTGCAGTTCTTCGTGTTTGAACCATGGTTGATGTCTTCTTCCCACAGACGGCGCCAAATGTTGTGGAATTAAAAACTAGGTTATTAGATTGCGGCTAGGGTTTGATGTATTTAATGCAAAGGGTGGTTGAGCTTCGAGCTTTAATGGCTGCTTCTGCGTTCGAGACTTAATCGGTCCTCACAGAATGCCTACGTATCTCTGTATTAGAGAATCAAGCCAAGAAAACGTAGTTCTGAGATGAGGGGTCAGACCCTTTATATAGGCTGAGAAGCCCTAAAATCGTAGTAGGGTTTGGTGACTTGGTGGGCAAGTCACCGACTAGTAGAAGGTTCTAGTCTCCTTCCATGTATGAATCAGTTTCCATGTTAGAATATGTATCTTGGAGGCTAAGTCAGGCAAGAATCATATTCTTGTTTGACTCTTATTTGCTGAGCTGTTTTACTACCCTTAATATTAATTACGAAATTAATATTATAATTAGGGTTTGGGCCCATTTGGTGGGCCCCACGTTTGGACCATTCTAGGTCTAATTAATGCCACATTAAATGTGTCTTTAGGGCTTACTTTCAGCCCATATCAAAAATATATACCTTTTAGCTGGAAAATGTAATCATTAAGTTATTTGTGAATTTTTTTAAAGACTCAAAAATATATTTATTCACAATTTTTTAATAAAAAATTAGTAAATTCATATAAACGACTACTACATACATTTTAATTACTTTAATTATTACATATACGCTAGAAGAGTACTATTATTGTTGGTGAATAAATTACCAATCAAAAAATTAAAATTATTTTAGAGGCAATCATAATTTACTTCTAAATTTTTAAATCAATCAATCATGTACAATTTTTTATTATTTACCATACTTATTCTAATTTACTAATCACGATTAAATTAAATTTAAATATAATAATATCTTGATTTAATAACTTCGTATATCACATGATTTTTAATTTTAAAAAATTTATACTAATCTTGTAAATATTATTTTCTATAAATTCACAAAACAATATATTACATATCTATACTATTATATAAAAGCCGAAATATTAAAAGTTTTGGTACCTGTTTTTTGGTACGTCGTGAATTTACTTATTTACCCTTCATTATAAAGAAAAATAAACACACCTAAAATAAATAATAACATAATATAATTAATGGTAATTAGTAATAATAACATAATATAATTAATGGTAATTATTCGATTGCCCTTTTCACATTTACTTTTAATTGAAGATATTACCTTTTATAAACACCTAAAAACATCAATCATATCATATCTTTCGATCATTAATATTACGTTACCTTTTTAATTTAAAACAAATCTTACAATCATTAATATATATACCCGAAAATATCACACCATAATTTTCAAGAATTTTTTGGTACTTCATGAATTTAGTTATTTACCCTTCATTATAAATAAAAATAAATACACCTAAAATAGATAATAATATAATATAATTAATGGTAATTAGTAATAATAACATAATCTATACTATCTATACTATATTTTAAAAGACGAAACATTAAAAGTTTTGGTACGGTATGGTATGGTACTTACCTTATTTAAATTGTTTTACTTTATTACCTTTAATTATTTTACTTAATTATAAAAAATAGAACAAAATCTTTTCTTAAAATATTACACGCAGCTCTTCCCAACACTTTTCCTAATTAATAATTAATCAATTACCTTTTTTATCTATTACATTTTCTAACCAAAATCTTTTCATTCCAAAAATATGGTCGCTCTAATTGACAAAATAAACTAATAATATTATAATTACTAATAACTAACTGATTACCTTTTTCACCCAATGGATAATATATTTTCTATATTTTTTAGTTAAAATATCTCCTTTTCTTCTAAATAATAACTATAGTAGAATCTCGATAAATGAACATTCGATAAACGAATAACCTCATCAAATAAATAATTTTTTTCGGACCCGACATAATAGAGACAGTATATTTTTGACCTCGATAAATGAAGAATCCCGATTAATGAATAAAATTTTCCAGTCCTGAGCCTACTCAGGTTTAACTGTAATCAATTACCTTTTTCAACTATTACATTTTCTAACTTTTCTAGCTAAAGTCTCTTTTTTCAAAAAATATGATCGTTTTAATTAATGAAATAAACTAATAATATTATAATTACTAATAACTAATTGATTGCCTTTTCCAGCTAAAAGATGAATATTAAAAATATGTTTTTCAATTTGTAACATTTATACGTCAAAAATTGACTTAAATGCTTTATAAGATTAGTTTTTTTTATAATATATGGACGAAAAAATACGGTTGACGAGACTACGAGAAATCATATAATTACTTTAATTTGAATGGGATTTGAAGTAATAGCATTAAAATATGATACATCTTATAACTATGAAGTCAAATTAGACTACTAGAAATCTAAAATTTTTAAAAATATTATAAATATTTATAATATTATGTTGAAGTCGAAACATTGAAAGTTTGTCGGTTTAATTTTCGGTACGGTTATCCTAATTATTAAAATAAATTTTAATTTTTGGTACGGGTATCCTAATTATTAAAATAAATAATAGAATAATATAATTAATGGTAATTAGTCGATTGCCTTTTTCATGTTTGTTTTTAGTTGATATTACCTTTTATAAACACCTAAAACATCAGTTATATCATATCTTCCAATCATCAATGTTTCTTTTCTAATTAAATACATTGCCTTTTAATTTAAAACTAAAATTTTCAATCATTAATGTATATCCAAAAATATTACACCATATTACGTTAGATTTTTGGTAATTAATAAAAACCATTAGATGTAATTATAACTTATTTTTGGTAATTAATAAAAACCATTAGATGTAATTATAACTTATAAGGTATATTTTATGATTAAATTACTTTACCAAAGATTCAAGTTTCGAACACCGTCAACGACATATTTAACTTTAAAATTTTATAATATAAAGTTTAAATTATGCATATCATTAATTAAATTTATAATAAATTAATTTTAAATTAATTTTAAATTAATTTTAAAATTAATAATTATATAAAAACATAATTATAGCATAAAATAAAATTTATAACCTATCAAAAAAAAAACCGTGCATCGCACGGGTTATAAGCTATCTATACTATTCTATTATAAGCAAAATAAGGTGTATTTGGTTAATTGGTGTTAACTCGAATAACTTGTAGAAGGGGGGGGGGGTTGAATACAAGTTATATAATCCTGTCTGATTTTTGCTTGATTATAAGAACAAGAATAAACGAATGAATCAAACTCTTGTTTGTATTAATAAGATCAAATACAAACTCTACCAAAGGTGTACAATACCTTTAGCAGCTGCTTACAATACAAATATCTCTCTGTTTGTTTCGAACTTCTCGAATACAAACCTTATACAGAGCAACGCACTCGAACTTTATCCTCACGAGCTACACTCTTTACAATGATATTGAGAGAATATTTATAATGCTACCTATCAACTAATAACAGAAAGATATAATCTATACATGACAATGTTCTGCCTTCTAGTCGATAGTTTCCTTCAATAGAAAACTCTTTCCTTCATAATATCTTCTTGCTTGTTCTTCAAACAACGATCCTGTTTTATAGCACTTGCCAGTTTTTGTAGCATCCATAATGACATCATCAGTAACACGACTGATATCAGGATCTGCACACTGCATCAGTATCTGATCAACCATCAGTATTGGACCCGTCATCAGGATTTGCTCTCTGTTCCTGACATGTAGTCTCCGATACACTGTTCATTCCTGATTAAACTATACAGATAACTGTTTTACACATAAAACCTATATACAGTGCTAAATCCTTTATAAGATCAGGATTACAAGAAGTATAATGTGTAAATTCTATTCTTAACATCACAACTTATGAATTATTCCTAACAATCTCCCCCTATTTATGCTTTACAATCTGAAGCATAAATCTAAGTTGTGAATGTCAAAACATATAACAATACAACCAGAATAGAATTTATGAATGTAGAATTATGAAGTTAAGTACCTCCTTCACAGATGTAGACGTTTATCTAGTACTTAGAAGAAAGAATTTTAACTATTAATGCTGCTCTTCCTTTACCACTTCCTAGCTGAGATTCACCACTGTCACTCCTGGTTCTTCTTTTTACTACCCTTTGTCTGATCTTTATCTCCCTCAGCTTTATCATCCTCAGTCTGGTGGTGTTGTTGTTGTCTTTGAATTGTCTTTATCTCCCCCTTTTTGACATCGGCAACATTAATTCCAAGAGATTCAGAAACAGAACAAATGAGATTCATAAGAACTGCTTGATTTTCCATAATTGTGACTTGGTTATCTTCAAGTGATTGAAGTCTTGTTTGAATAGCAATTTGTGAATTCTGAATATCTTTCAAAACATCAGAATGAACTTCAATGTTGGAAGTGCTTCTAGTATCTTCAGTATCAGAATCAGAAAGAACTGTATCTTCAAGTCTTGTAGAAGAAGTTGCTTGAGTTATATGATATTCAAGTAATAAAACCTGATTAGAAGTATCAACGTCTTCATCTTTCTGTTCTGGAACTGAAACTTGATCATCATCTCCTTCACCAGTATTCTGTGTACTAACATCTTCAAATCCTGACTCCTCCTTAGAGTGATCAGAGACTGTTGATGTCTCAATTCTAGCTGATATTGGAAGTACATACAAAGGAACACTAGGATCATTAGGATCTTCATCTGGTACATATGTATCAAGAGATTGCTTTATCCTGGCACCTCTTCTGTTAATAATTCCTGCAAGCCTCTCCTTTTGCTTCTGAGCTTTAACTTCTGGCTTTGCATTGTGATGTGCTAGGTCATTCTTCTGATACATTTTGATGAATGAATAAGTACCAGCATCCATACCCAAATTTTCAGACCAAGATTCAGGAAAAACCTGATCCCAGAAATCAAATGATGGTTTCCTAATTTTCTCTCCCTCACTATGGAGTTGATCATCCATACCCTCATTCTCACTTTGACTTTCTAAAGTCAACACTCTTTCTACCTCACCTTTTGCCTGGTCAGGAGCCAGCCGCTCAAATTGTGGATCTAAGTCCATCTTTTCAACTGTATCACTCAAATTTAGATAAGTGCTCTCATGACCTACAGAAAAATAGAGTTTAGAAGGAGTTTTTATACCTGAACTCACATGGAGAGAGGGTTCCTCATATGGCATGTGGCTTGAGGTTTTCTCCAAGGAGTGAGCTGCTATAGTCTCTGAACCCATACAATCATCTTCTTTCCTTTCAGAAACTACAGGCTCCAGTATACCACTTTCAGGTTGTTTACTAGACTCTGATGTCTTCAGTAATACTTCATTAGACACCATAGTTAGTATATCACCGTCTTTAAGTGTTGTTTGCTGAGACACACCCTCAAGGTGGATAGACTCTGACTGAACAAAATTTGTTTGATCTTCAGAAAAATCAACCAAAGTCATTCCTCCCATATCATAGGGTATCTCACTTGCATTCTCAGTCATCACAGAAGACCTTTCAACATCAGCTATCACAGCTCCTGAGTCATCCTTCCTCTGACTAGATGGTTCTTGTGTTACAGTGACTGTGATCTGATCTTTCCTACTATTCACCACTGGTGCAATAGTATCTTCTGTTGACTGCATTCCTCTATCTACTTCCTCCAGTTGTTCACCTTGAGCTGAAGCATCTTCAATAATTACATCCTTGTCAAACAAATATGCATGAAGTGATTGAAGTGCAACATGCTTCGAGAGTCCAAACTTCTTGACTAATTGTCTTCTGACAGATACATAGAAATACATCTTCATTAAGTCAAGTCTTTGATGTAGAAGTCCATATTCATCTGGAAATAAAAGTTTTGGTACTCTTTCAACCAGAAAATCTAGAACAGGCCTTGACAACTTCACTTTGAGAGAAATTAGTCCCATAGCCAGTCTGTATGATAATGTAGTTTCCCATGAAGAATCAATATCCAGATCTCTCTTGTCAAATACTGACATAGATGTAGCTTGATTTGTAGAAACCTGCATGATATTAGTTGGACTAGACTCTGTGTGTGTAGGTGACAATTGAATCTTTCTCCTTGTTCTCCTGATATAGTGAGCAAAAGATTTATCCTGAGAAGACTCAAGAGGTGTAGACACAGAAGTGATCTTGGGATGAGATCTTTGTTCAATAGACACAGTCTTTTGAGAGACAGTATCCAGTAACTGTTTTCCCTTTTTAAGAACTACAGCCTTTTGAGAGACTGCAGCCTGGCTGTGACTAGGTGTTTCATCTCTTTGTGCTAACAAAGAAAGTTGAATTGCAGCCTTCAATTCTGCTCTCTCTGCAAGAGTTAAATCATCATCATCTTCACTAGAATTACTACTACTACTTGACACAACAAATCTTCTCTTCCTTACAATTGATGTCTTTTGAGAAACACCAGAGGTTGGTTTCTTTGAAACAATAGGCTGTGGATCAATATTTGGTTCTTGAATTGTTTCAGAGACTATGATGTTTTGGGCTACTTGGGTAGACACAGGTGGGTTCTCCTCCAATTGAGATTCCTGAGCCATTTCACCACAAAAGAAAGAAGAATTGTAGATAGTAGGAAGATGAGTGTTAAGAATTACCTGAAAATGATGTGGATAATGAATTGCAGGTATTTCATCTAGATTCTTTTCATTGTCCTTCTTTGTAATGTCAGAGAAAATTCTCTTTTGCTGTTCATAAGAAGAAACACAATGTTCCCTACCAAATCTAGCTTCAACATCAGGAATAAAATGGTTAATAAACAATTGCATAAATCTATGATAATAAACCATTTTCCTGTTTTGATCTCTTGACCCAAGTTTAATACTCATCTGACTTAAGATAATATGACCAATGTTAATTACTCTGTCATAAAGCAAACTATAAGCAATATGTGATGTAACAGAAGTAATTTGTTGAAAAGAACTACATTTGCCAGTAAAACATTTAGCAATTTGATCAAAGTAAAAAGACCATTCCTTTCTAAGAAAAGTTCTATTCAACTGGCTCATGTTATCTAGAGGTCCACTATAACCTAATTCAGACAACATAGTTCTTATATTATCATCAGATGGTACATTCTCATAACTATCAGTAACAGGTAAGCAAAGTACTGAACTAACAACAGATTCAGTAATGTCAAATAAATCTTGTCCTAAATGTAGAACAATCTTACATGATTGACTCTGAGTAGAATCAATTACCTCAGCATTCTCCCAAGCTTGTGAAACAGCTACTTGATTAATCTGTGGAGATGCTGTCAATGCATAACTTAATGGTCCATACGCCAGAAAGTCCATGATTGGATGAAAATCAGATGACACTCCTTCCTTGTTGATAATAGCTGCAACATGATTGTTTGTCATAAAATCAAAGTCACCAAACTTGAAGGCTACTGATTTAGGTAATCTTCTCTGAGCTGCCATTTTTGATCTGAAAAGAAACTTGAAAAATTCTTGAAATGGATTAGTGATTTTGAAAACTCAAGAGTGATTTTTGCTTTAGAGAATGTAAGATTAGAGAAAGCAATTGCACGATTAGAGTTTCAAAACAAATATATTTCACAAATCTTTCAGACCACTATCCCACGTTGACACGTAGATTGACAAGTGTCAGTCCCTGAAAAATACGGTTACCCATGATTTTTGGAAAATAAAATCCAAAATTGATTTTCATGAAATAAATCAGGGTATAAATAAGCAATACTGATCAGCTTCCTTTTCCTGATGACCTCTTATCAAAATAATCACAAGCAATGATTTTCACATCCTGATGGTCACATATGAAATCCTGACCAATATAATCAGCGACTTAATATGGAGTTTCCACGTGGCATTTTTCTTTTATAATCTGAACAGAAAATCAATTGGTTAGATATTTTCAATATTTCTTGAAACAAGAAATACAGTCTCATGCAATAATTAGCATTTGACTTCATTAAGACTTCCAAGTGACTGCTCAGCTTCTCACGTCTTTCTTTAAAAGAACCAAACGCCTTGTGCCATTCTCCATAACCTTTCAATTTCTTTTCTTCTCAACAATGCTTCTCAAACCAAAAATCCCTTCAAACCCATCTTCCAGATTTTTCTTGGTCGATGAACATCCTGTTCTTGATCATCTCTTTGAACAAACGACTCTTCTCATCGAACTAATCATGAATGGATTGGTTTTCGATAATATCCAGAGGTTTCTCCTAGAACATCCATCTGTTGGATACAATCTTCCCCTAACCTCCTCAAAACTTGAGGATGAAGAATTTGGCCGAGAGTCTGAGGTTGATCTTGATGGAGATGCTATTCATTTAAGTTAGCTGCTCTCATTCAAGTCGCCCAGACAAGGAATCCAAGAGCAAACAAGACTTTCATCCCCTAATGGATTTCTTGAGATGCTCCTTGTCCTGTTCCTCAGAGTTCATATCAAAGACAAGTATAGAATAGAGATTTAGACAAAAAGATGTTGTATTTCATTTCCATGTAATGATTTTTATTAATGAAAATACAATTTCTTGTTATCTGCTTGTCTTTTGATTTCTGAATGATGTACAAATTATCAGTATGCAAATATCAAAACTTGCTAGCATAGACTTAACACATCACAGAATCAGATTACTACACAAAGTAAACGTCAGGATCTGAAACAATTTTCATAATCCTGATACTGACACAATACTGATGACGTCAGTATCCTGATAACAAATCCAATCCTGATGATTTTTAACAAGTCTATCATACTGAAATTTATCAAGGCAATGTGTTATAGCTAAAACATTTAACAATCAAATATAGATCCTGACAAGAATATCAAGTCTATAAGCTAAGAACAACATACCTTGCTACTTTTGCAGATGTTAAAGATCTAAAAATTTAACATTCCTAACTCACTTACTAGTCTACTGAATGTAGTCTCATCAAGTGGTTTAGTTAGAATATCTGCAAGCTGTTTGTCAGTAGGAACAAAATGAAGTTCCACAGTACCATTCTCAATATGTTCTCTAATAAAATGATACCTGACATCAATGTGCTTAGTCCTTGAATGTTGAACTGGATTTTCTGCAATTTTAATAGCACTAGTATTATCACAAAACATAGGAATATTACTAAGTGTCATACCATAATCCAGCAACTGATTTCTTATCCAAAGGAGCTGTGCACAACAACTGCCTGCTGCTATGTACTCAGCTTCTGCAGTTGAGGTTGAAACAGATTGTTGCTTCTTGCTTGCCCAAGAAATCAATCTATTTCCCAAGAATTGACATGTACCTGTAGTGCTTTTCCTGTCTATCTTACACCCTGCATAATCAGAGTCTGAATAGCCAATTAGAAAGAAATCAGATTCTCTAGGATACCATAAACCAAGATTTGGAGTTCCTTTGAGATATCTAAAAATTCTCTTCACAGCAATTAAATGAGATTCCTTAGGATCACTTTGGAATCTAGCACATAAACAGGTAGAAAACATTACATCTGGCCTACTTGCAGTTAGATATAACAATGAGCCTATCATGCCTCTATAACTAGTATTATCCACACTCTTCCCCTTAGGATCAGAGTCTAGTTTAGTGGCTGTTGCCATGGGTGTTTTTGCAACTGCACAGTCTTGAAAGTCAAACCTTCTTAAAAGATCTTTGATATACTTTGACTGATTAATGAAAATACCAGTCTCAGTCTGTTTGACCTGCAAGCCTAAGAAATAATTTAGTTCACCCATCATGCTCATCTGATACTTAGACTGCATAAGCTTGCTAAACTTAGCACATAACTTCTCATTAGTAGAACCAAAAATAATATCATCAACATAAACTTGAACTAAAAGCAATTCACCTTTTATCTTTCTAAAGAATAGAGTTTTGTCAATTGTACCTCTTGTGAAGCCATTTTCAAGAAGAAATTTAGACAAAGTCTCATACCATGCTCTTGGTGCCTGCTTTAGTCCATAGAGTGCCTTGTCAAGTTTGTAGACATGATTTGGAAACTTTGGATCAACAAATCCAGGTGGCTGTTCTACATATACTTCTTCATCAAGTTTGCCATTTAGAAAAGCACTCTTAACATCCATCTGGTATACCTTGAATTTTGAATGAGCTGCAAATGCAAGAAACATTCTGATTGCTTCCAATCTTGCTACAGGTGCAAAGGTCTCATCATAATCAATGCCTTCTTCCTGAGAATATCCCTTGGCCACCAGTCTTGCTTTGTTTCTTACAATCATACCAGATTCATCTAGCTTGTTTCTGAAAACCCATCTTGCACCAACAATAGATCTATCTTTAGGTCTTGGTACCAGTTTCCAAACTTTGTTTCTCTCAAACTCATTTAACTCCTCCTGCATTGCAATTACCCAATCAGGATCCTGTAAGGCTTCTTCAACCTTCTTAGGTTCATTCTTTGAGAGAAAGCAACTATACAAGCATTCATTTTGAATTGATCTTCTAGTTCGAACACCACTATTTGGATCACCAATTATCAAATCTTCAGTATGATCCTTTGTCCATTTTCTAACAGGTGGTAAATCAACTCTGCTAGTCTCTCCCCCTAAGTTAGTGGTATCTCTTGTAGAAGAATTCTCTCTACCTTCAAAAACTCTCCTTTGATCAATAGAATCAGTAGATTCCATATTGCTGCTAGTTACTGATCTTTCCTCAGTAGACTCTGAAAGGTCAGTACCTGATGGAGTAGACTCTGAAACGTCAATTCCTGATAGAATAGACTCTGAAAGACTAGTCTGCTCCTGATGATTACTGTGTTCTCTCTGATTGATTTGCTCCCCCTCAACAGTAGCATTCCTTTGAGAAGCAATAGAAATTCCTTCTGGAGAACCTTCATCATCACTTGAGAGTATCTCAGAAATCTTCAGATTTTCAAATTCCAATTTGTCATGGCTTTCATCAGTTTACAAAATTCCAAATTTCTTATCATCAAATGCAACATGAATTGATTCCATAACAATGTGAGTTCTGAGATTATAAACTTTGAAGGCCTTAGATGCTGAATATCCTAGAAAAATTGCTTCATCCGATTTGGCTTCAAATTTTCCAAGTTGTTCTGGATGAACTTTTAGGACATAGCATTTACATCCAAAGATGTGAAAATATTTCACACTTGGTTTCTTTCCTTTGATCATCTCATAGGGAGTCTTTCCATGACTATTTACCAAGGTACAGTTCTGAGTGAAACATGCAGTGTTAATAGCTTCTGCCCAAAAGTAGGTTGGAAGTTTTGCATCTGCAAGCATGGTTCTTGCTGCCTCTATGAGAGTCCTGTTCTTTCTTTCCACTACACCATTTTGTTGAGGTGTACCAGGTGCAGAAAACTGTTGAGTAATTCCAATGTCTGCACAAAACCCCTCCATTGTAGAATTCTTGAATTCTGTACCATTGTCACTCCTAAGTACTTTGACTTTGTACTCAGAGTTATTATGAATATTCTTGATGAGTTCAATGATTTGCTGAGGAGCTTCATCCTTCTTGTGTAGAAAGAACACCCATGTAAACCTTGTGAAATCATCCACCATAACTAGAGCATATCTTTTCTTGCTGATAGACATAATGTTTACTGGACCAAATAGATCAAGATGTAGCATGTGAAATGGTTCAGTAATTGAATTTTCAGTCTTGCTCTTGAAGGTGGTTCTTCTTTGCTTTCCAAACTGACATGCATCACAAAGTCCATCTTGCACAAAATTCGCCTGAGGTAGGCCTCTCACCAAATTGTATTTAACAAGTTGATTAAGCTTCTTGAAATTAAGATGTGAGAGCTTCTTGTGCCAATTTCAGCTTTCATCATTTGTTGCTTTGCTGTAGAGACATCTAACAATTCCTTTAGATGTATCACTTAAGCTGGCTTCATATATGTTACCATGCCTTTGACCAGTTAGAACAATGTCTCCATTCTGAATATTCAAGACTTTGCATCCTTCTCTGTCAAAAATTGATTTGTAACCTTTATCACCCAGTTGACTTATGCTTAAAAGAGTATGTTTCAAGCCTTCAACCAGTGCTACATTTTCTATGATGACATTCCCCAAAATAATTGAGCCATATCCCAGAGTTTCTCCTTTGTTGCCATCTCCAAAAGATATTACTGGGCCAGCTTTCCTCTCAAACTTTGTAAGCAGGGACTTCTTTCCAGTCATATGTCCAGAGCATCCACTGTCCAAGATAATTGAATGCTTCTTTCCTGTGCCCTGCAAACAAAAAGTAACTAGTTAGAATTTTTTAGGACCCAACTTTGATTGGATCCTTTCTTACTAGATTTAGAGACAACAGATTTTGAAGATTTTGCCTTTATTTTACCTGTTGCAGAGTCAACTTTAGACTCTGATCTCACAAACTGTTTGTGACTAGGAGTTTCAGATTTCAAAGAATAATAGTCATAATACAGTTCATGATATTCTCTACACATGTAAATGGAATGAAGTAAACTACCACAATGATAACAAGCTTTTTGTGGTTGGTATTGAATTTTCTGAGTCTTGGGGAATCTGGACTCAGTTTTCCAAGAAGGTTTTTGATTGCAGTCTAGGGCCAAATGATTATGATTTCCACACTTATAGCATTTTTTCCTAGGTGCATCAGGTACATTCTTGTAATTATTCTCTTTGTTAATACCTTCTTTTCCATTCCTATTTCTCTTGATCTTGCTAGACTCTGAAAGACCATCTAATCTCTGTTTCAACTGAGACTTAGACAGAAACCCTATGTTTACATTCTTAGGTTTCTCTAACACTTTCCCATCTGAATAACTATTGTTAATTCTCTTGTGTACAACAGGGGTACCTTTTGAATCAACAAATTTAACATGATTAGGTTCAGAAACAATTTTCTTACCTTCAGATTTAGATGTGTTAGCTTCTACCTTACTATCATTATTGACAATAGCTACTTTTTCTTCTTGTCTAGCCTTATCAAAACCTAAACCATTAACCTTACCACGAATTCCACTCTCAAAGATTTCTATTGTCTTCTTACTGGAATTGTTAATGGTCTTAATCACATCTCTCTCTTCTTCTAGTTCTTTTCTGACATAGTCATAAGCCTCAAGAATTACACTATAATCATGCTTAGCTTTATCAGAACTAAACTTGTATTCTTCCATTTGAATTAATTCAGATTCAAGAAAATTATTTCTATCAACTAATTTATCATTCTTAACCTTAAGTTCATCTCTTTCACAAGTAAGAATTCTAAAATTAGTCATAAGATTCTTAAACTCAGCATGGATAGATTTAATTTCATCAGAATTTAAGCTATCAAATGAATCAAGAGAGTGAAGTGATACCTTATCAGAGGATGGAGAAGTTTTCTTTGGAGATCCAGGTTTGTCTGAACTATTGGCCATCAATGCAATGTTTTCATAATCCAATTCATCTTCAGATTCACTGGAATCAGCCCAATCCTTCTGTGTGACCATAAGTGCATTACCCTTTCCTGAATTCCTAGGCTTCTTACACTCACTAGCAAAGTGTCCAAGCTCGCTGCAGTTAAAGCACTTGATCTTGGCCTTATCAAGCTTGACAATTGTACTTTTGCTCTTGTCACTCTTCTTCTCCTCCTTCTTTTGAAAAGGTCCTTTGCTAAATCTTCTCCTGTTGAATCTGCCTTTCTTGAAGGCCTTAGCAAACATAGCAAAGAGTTCTTGCATCTCAGATTCAGAATCATTGTTGTCAGAGTCCATATCAGTAGTCTCTGACTCAGAACTTTCTTTGCTTTTCTTCTTCCTCGAATTCTTTACAGCAATCTCTTCACGCTGTTCTTCAGGAAGCTTCTTTACTTCAGATTGAGCAGTAAGTGCAATAGTCTTCATCTTTCCTTCACTCCTGCTCTTCTTCTGCTGCTTGTCAAGTTCATAAGCTCTCAATTTTCCATAGACTGCCTCTAATGAAATCTCATCCAGATCATTAGCTTCCTCAATCGCAGATATCTTCTCATTGTAGAAATCAGGCAAAGCTTTCATGAACTTTGTATTCATATCCTCCAAGTCATAATATTTACCATGCATGGCCATCTCATTGATGAGTTTTGTAAACCTATCAAAGGTATCAGTAAGTGACTCACCAGACTTGGATTCAAAGTACTCATACTGTTGTATAAGTAATGTCCTCATATTCTTCCTGACAGGCTTAGTTCCTTCACAGTGAACCTTAAGATTGTCCCATATATCCTTAGCAGTTTTACAAGAGAGAACATAATTAGTGAGAACAGAATCAAGACTATTGAATAATATGTTTCTCACTTTAGCATCTTTAAGAACACTCTCCTTGTCCTTATCTGACCATTCAGATTTTGGCTTCTCTGCTGTATGTTCTGGAACAACCTTACCATCAACAGTTGCTTGTCCAACGACCTTTGTTGGAACAAAAGGTCCATCTCTGATTCTGTCAAGATAATCAGGATCTGTTGCTTCCAGATGATGCAACATCTTTACTTCCCATAGAGTATATTCGTTTCTCTTGAGCATAGGAATCTTAGTATTCCCATCCTTGTAACCAGACATGATTGCAGATCTTTATGATTATTCGAAATCAACCCGCTCTGATACCAATTGTTAACTCGAATAACTTGTAGAAGGGGGGGTTGAATACAAGTTATATAATCCTGTCTGATTTTTGCTTGATTATAAGAACAAGAATAAACGAATGAATCAAACTCTTGTTTGTATTAATAAGATCAAATACAAACTCTACCAAAGGTGTACAATACCTTTAGCAGCTGCTTACAATACAAATATCTCTCTGTTTGTTTCGAACTTCTCGAATACAAACCTTATACAGAGCTACGCACTCGAACTTTATCCTCACGAGCTACACTCTTTACAATGATATTGAGAGAATATTTATAATGCTACCTATCAACTAATAACAGAAAGATATAATCTATACATGACAATGTTCTGCCTTCTAGTCGATAGTTTCCTTCAATAGAAAACTCTTTCCTTCATAATATCTTCTTGCTTGTTCTTCAAACAACGATCCTGTTTTATAGCACTTGCCAGTTTCTATAGCATCCATAATGACATCATCAGTAACACGACTGATATCAGGATCTGCACACTGCATCAGTATCTGATCAACCATCAGTATTGGACCCGTCATCAGGATTTGCTCTCTGTTCCTGACATGTAGTCTCCGATACACTGTTCATTCCTGATTAAACTATACAGATAACTGTTTTACACATAAAACCTATATACAGTGCTAAATCCTTTATAAGATCAGGATTACAAGAAGTATAATGTGTAAATTCTATTCTTAACATCACAACTTATGAATTATTCCTAACAATTGGTTAATGTTTTCGAAAAAAATTATTAACACCTTTCTAAATAATAAGTTAAAAAAATTATATTAAAAATAATAATTTATTTAATATGAAAAACAAAATTTACCAATAAGGCACAAAAAATATTTTTAAAAAATTAAAAAAATATGTTAAAAATTTCAAATTCTATACTATTATAAGCAAAACAAGATGTATTTGGTTAGTTTGTTGGTTGGTTAATGCCTTCCAAAACAATTGTTAACACCTTCCTAAAAATAATAAGTTAAAATAATTATATTAAAATATTAGTTTATTTATTATAAAAAACAAAATTTAACAATAAGGCACAAAAAACATTTTAAAATAATTAAAAAACATGTTGAAAATTCCAAATTCAATTAAATTATATATTTATCTATACTATACTATTATAAAAAAACAAGGATATCGTTCAAAGGAACAATATCGCATATGTTGGTCTAAATTTTAAAGTTAAAATCCTTCTTCTTCACATCGCTTAATTAATACTCTCTCTGTCCCTCTCATTTCTTTACAGTTTCTATTTTGGGACGTCCCTCTCATTTCTTTACATACTATAAATAGTAACTTTTAACAATAAAATACATTATTACATCCATTACTTCACTCCACTTTTTCAACACTTTACACTATTACACCCACTACTTCACTTATTTAACAATAAAATCACTGTTACACCCACGTACTACTTAACTTATATTAACAATAAAATCACTATTACACCCACTACTTCACTTATTTTAATCATAATACTTGGTCTCCGTGAAAAAACCCAATGTAAACTATCAGGAGGGACGGAGGGAGTAGGTAGAAACCAGGGATTGTGCTTAAAATTCAATGCTTTTTTTTTGCCAAGGAAAATTCAATGCTTAATTATTTAAACTATCAAATTTAAAAAATATGTTAATGTTATAAAATCACATAAATCAATATAAATAATTAAATTATTTTCAATAATACGAACAAGCTGAGCTATTGCCGAAAAATTATAATAGTATACAATTAAAATATTTTTTAAATCGCTTAATTAACATGTACAAACTAGGGATATTATGCTTAAAATTCAATGCTTACTTATTTAAACTATCAAATTTAAAAAATATGTCAATGTTATAAAATCACATGAATCGATATAAATTATTTAAATTATTTTCAATAACATGAATAAGTTGAGCTATCGCCAAAAAACTATTATAGTATACAATTAAAATGTTTTTTAAATTTTTATTACTTTTTCTCAATCTTATCTTTAACAAAATGATTAAAAGATGGTTAACAATTAATTTTTAAAATTAATGAAATTAAATACAAAATACAGTAATTATAAATTTAAATATACTAAAAATCACCTTAATTTCATGTTCATTTTAGAAATTACTAAAAGTTAAAAAATAAATCAAAAACTAAATGCGATACACTGGGTATAATTTTTAGTTTCGTTAACCCCTTTTTTAGTTACCCCATTTTTGGTTATCCCTCAACTCATGACCGTTATATACAACAATACTAAAATTTGTTAGATATAGTGGTCCGCCAACAACATATTAATTTATATTTAATACTAAAAATTATCATATACGAAGATGTAAGATTCGAAATCTTCCAATAACATCTTAAAATTAATATTTATAATATTATACTATATTATAAATAATTAAAAATAACCGGTATTTTGCACCAACTATATAAGCTAAGCTAGTAATATTCTGTCAAGCTTGTGTCGCATATACTACTAGAGCATTCAACGCACACAACTGCACATTCATACGAGTCATCGCTATATTTGAAGTTGGATATGATTCTTTGAGTTCTGATCGTATATTACTTTAATCATCTACATGCAATATCTTTGTTGCCTGCATATTAAAATTATACTATTTTCGTTTCGAAAATAGTTGTTTACTTTAACTTTTCTGTACGTGTTGAAGCCGATTTTAGTCAGGGACAATGCTTCAAGATTAAATTTATATTTGGGTATTCGGATAGAGATAATAAGAATAAAGATGTAAATATAATAATACAATTAGTGTTTCTGAGATATTTGGGACTGCTCTTGAGAGTTTGTAATCGGGTGTGTGTGATTTTTGATCCCTCTCAAGGTGCCTACGTACCCTATTTATAGGGATCAAGTCCACGTAGTTCTATTCGATTTAAGATTGTATTTCTGGCAATATTAGGCCCAACCATGTCTTTTATCTTTGGCGACAAGTAATTTCCATAATTGAGATGATATTGTCTTTGGCGGCAAGTATCTGGATCCTTCTAGAATTTGGTCTCCGATCCCATAATTCCTTTCCACCGCCTTAAGCATTGGGCTAAATAATTTGTGCGCTTTTTATTTATTGGATCGGACTCAGCATATTCGTTAGGGTTCCTTGTATTTGTTTGATCCAACCATCGGACACAACATGGTTTTAGGCTGTAGACGAAGGCCCGAATATTGATGGACTAATATTTCGCACATGCAAATAATCTTCGGACACGAATATGCAGGTCCAGCCTTTGGAAACATAGTGAATATATTTTGTATCAACAGGTCCCCAGTATTTGTTGAAGACGATGACTTCAATAAATACTCAAATAATTTGTAATGGTCTTCCTTGTCTTCAATCTGTATCCAATGCCTATAAAATATTTGTATGTGTAATTGACCCATACCATTGGATGTAATGTAGTCATTGGATGCAACAAAATGCTGAAAAGTCATTGGACGTAGCAAAATGCTGAAAAGTAATTTACTGCATGATAGGCTTCGGATGCTGAAAAACTAAGTATAGCCCTTGGACGCAACATATTCTAGGCCGCACACAGAGGCTTCGATATTTGATGTGATAATTATTGCACAACATGAGCCCATACGTGAATGACCTTCGGAAACATATATCATCAAGTCTAGTCATTGGAAGCAAGTATTAGCAAGTATAGCCTTTGGATGCAGATATTGAATAGTTTAGCCATTAGCAACATTTCTGACCTTTGGCAACATCTCTAGTATTCGGCAACATGTATCAACATGTATCTCTAGTATTCAATGTTGATAAATATTATTTTATCCAAATAAACCCTTATTAGAATAACCTTCGGAAACAAAAATAGAGGTCCGACCTTTGGAAACGAAATGAGTAAAACTCTTGTATCGGCATGCCTGTGATTTTTCAGAGGACAAAGAGGTTCATGATCCAGAAAGTAGGCGAAACATCATTGTTTTCATATAACCAGCAAATTCATTGGAGACAACAGAGTCATTGGACGCAGATAAGCCCTTTGGCGTAAATTAGCCTAGAAAACAAAATAAATATATTTCTCGTGCATGTGTCCAATGCTAAAATGTTATGTCATGGTTGCTAGTTTTGTTCAGATATGATGTAGCCGATGCAATAAAAGCCCATTTAGTTTTGCTTCTGCGTCGATACGATTCTTGTAGACAGATAACTACTAGCATGTTGCCGAAGCTTCTCGGAGTAAAATCACATCTGCTTCCAATTGGTGTTTAAAATCTCAAACAATTTGTACTAAGTCGTCGGATACCATTTTGTAGTTGGTCCCCAATCTCACACTCAATTTAGTGTTTCAAATAATCTAAGCTCTTGCTTAAAATTTCTTCTCGAACTTTTGGTGTTGTAGTAAATGTCCCATGGAAACAAAACTTCTGACGTAAATTTCATTATGTACTTGAAACTTTGCATTGGTTCATACTTCATGTTGTAATGTTGCCAACAGTTTCCAATGTAGAAGAATTTTTGTTTCCAATGCTATTGACAAATTGAAGTAGCAAATTAGTGCTTAATTTCGCATCCCTCGTACTCAGGCATTGGATACCGGTGTTTGGTCGTTCGATTCTAATGGTCTTTAAAAGGTCCTTAGTCTAATATGTATCCCTTGTTTCCAATGATACAGGAATGAGTGCTTTAGACTCCATATAACTCGTACATGGCTATCGGATACCAACTTTCATTTCAGCCCAATTTTTTTACCCAAGCTTTTTGCTTATAATTTCCTTTCTATCTGCAACGGATCGAGCATGATTGGATATAATCTTCTTTGTGTTTGCATCGGATCGAGTATGATTGGATCCGTTTGCTATCATCTTTAATCCAGTGGTTAAGTGATCATTCCACGTTCCATCGGATTCCTTTGCGTGACTTTGAACCATCATAGCACTAAACGCTGTTTTTCGATTCAGCTTCTGCATCCAATCCTCAAAAGTCCAAACAAGTACCTTGGTTCGGATTGTGCAGCGATGAGATATTGTCATATTGACTGTGTGATCTATAAAAATGTTAAATCTAAAAAACTTTAGATCACCTCTTTCTCATCTCCCAACTTTAAAAGTTGGCGGATGGACCATCATAGCTTCGCAATGAAGCGTATATCCGGCCCCATATCTCCTTTCCCCCCAAAGTGATGCAGTTCTTCTATTTTAAAGTGGTGTATCACTAGTCTGGGACCGAAGATTCTCTTGTCCCCAAGTGAGTGTCGATAAATCAAAGTTGGGACAATGAATTGATATTTGCCCCCAATTGATTGCCGATGGGTCAAGAGTCTTGTGAGTGTCGATAGATCATAAGTCGGGACTTGGTCAAATTTTCGTCCCTAGTTGATTGTCGATAGGTCACAAGTTTAGGATTAGATCAGTTTGATGCCCCCCAAGTGTTTGACGATTGGTCACTTATTCGGGAGTCCATCGAATTTGTTGCCCCCAGTGACCATCGGTGAACACTTGTTTGGGTTGGATAAATTTTTCAGTCCCAATGGCTTGTCATTCACAAGGAAATTAAACCACTAAGTTATATCATAACAATAAATCATATATGCATATCAACATTTATGAAAGAAATTAAAATTTTACTAATATGTAACACATAGCATGCTTAGCACGTAGCACATAACAAAATGGAAATCCTAATAAATACTAAAATAAATATCCTACTAAGATAAATAGAATATTGGTTCATCAACATCATTTCATTTAAGCTTATCTGATGTTGAAGATGATGATGAATTACTCGTTTGTGTTGAGCAACATGAAAACAGTCTCGTCCCTATTCTTTTTCCTCTCCGCTGATCAATCTGCATAGAATTTATCTTTGGCTCGGTCAATCTTTGAACGATCGGGTGATGAGTTCCTCTTGCGATTTGGAGATCTATCATTCTTTGATAACTTATCACTACTTTTTGGGCTTCCCATGCCAAGGGCTTCTTCTCTTCGGCGTATGTTTTCTGCCCTGGTGTACATGTCGTTCAAGCTTGCAGGAGGAAAATTAAATAGCGATTTCAACAACTTTCTGCTTCTCTTATTGTCTAGGCCGCTGTAAAAGAATCCCATAGCTTGATTTTCATCTAACGATGACACTTTTTCACATTCTTGCTTGTAACGCTTCATATAAGATGTTAAAGACTCATCGGATCTTTGTTTCACATTGTTGAGAGAAGCAGTCATCTGGCCGATCCTTCTGTTGTAGTCATAATGCTTAAGGAACTTAGACCTTAGTTGTTGATAGGAATATATTGAGTTGGGGAGAAGAGTCCGGTACCAGCCTTGCGCTCCATCTTTCAAGTAAACTTCGAACATGTTACACATGGTAATTTCATCATGGCCAGCACACTTCATATGCCTCTCATATTGGGTCACATGCTCATAAGGATCGGTTTTTCCATTATAATAAGTCATCTTTGGAATAGCATGACCAGCCCTTGGAACATAGTCTCTAATGTTTTGGACCAACGGTGATTCTGTTGAGTAATCTTCGTTTCCACCTCCTCGCATCTTTCTTTCCAACTTTTCCAATTGCTCTCGTAAAAGAGCTGCTTCATCAGATTGGTTGTTATTATAGCCTCTACCATCAGCATCATACCTATTCCTTCGGTCATCATCATGTCGACGATGGTAATCATCATCATCGTCCCCGTAACCACCATTATTGTTACTTCCACGACCTCCACCATTATTACCATGCCCTCCGCCGTGTCCTCTACCATTGTTTCTACGATCGTCATCATCACGAGGTGGAGTGCCTCTACGAGGGGGTGATCCGCCAGGTGCCGTGTGATACCGATCCCTGGATCTAGACCTCCTCCTCTTTGGTGATCGGTCATTTGCGGGAGATCGTCGATCATGTGACCGACCACGTGGGGGTGTTCTTCCGCCTAAGTTCTCTCGAAGTCGGCGTCGTTCATCGGCTAGTTCAATTTCACGATCTTCCAATTCTCTAATTCTCCTCTGGATTTCTTCATCACGGAGCCTTGCAATTTCACAATGTCTTGCTTCAGATGCTTCTCGATTCACGTCGCCCGACGTTCGATTGAATTCTGGTTCAAGGTTTCGTCCCCTGACGGGTGTATCTTCTCTCCTATCTTGAGTATTGGATCTGCCTCTTAATGCCAAGAGGATATTTCTTACATCCCTAATAGAGGGTTGTTGTTCACCTTGTTGACGATGTCCATCATCGGAAGCTCTGTTCAGAGGGATTGCACGACCTTCATTGTCAACGACGATTCGGGTGATGGTGGATCTGACACATTGAGATGTTTCGCCGACAGTAAAATTGCCGAATGGATTGTAGGTATGAATGGGAGTTTGGTAGGATGTTTGGCGAGCCATTGGTGATTGCTTTCGGTTACTTTTACGGTGACTGATGGATCTTCTTCTCTTTTCTCTAAACGATTCCCACAGACGGCGCCAAATGTTGAAGCCGATTTTAGTCAGGGACAATGCTTCAAGATTAAATTTATATTTGGGTATTCGGATAGAGATAATAAGAATAAAGATGTAAATATAATAATACAATTAGTGTTTCTGAGATATTTGGGACTGCTCTTGAGAGTTTGTAATCGGGTGTGTGTGATTTTTGATCCCTCTCAAGGTGCCTACGTACCCTATTTATAGGGATCAAGTCCACGTAGTTCTATTCGATTTAAGATTGTATTTCTGGCAATATTAGGCCCAACCATGTCTTTTATCTTTGGCGACAAGTAATTTCCATAATTGAGATGATATTGTCTTTGGCGGCAAGTATCTGGATCCTTCTAGAATTTGGTCTCCGATCCCATAATTCCTTTCCACCGCCTTAAGCATTGGGCTAAATAATTTGTGGGCTTTTTATTTATTGGATCGGACTCAGCATATTCGTTAGGGTTCCTTGTATTTGTTTGATCCAACCATCGGACACAACATGGTTTTAGGCTGTAGACGAAGGCCCGAATATTGATGGACTAATATTTCGCACATGCAAATAATCTTCGGACACGAATATGCAGGTCCAGCCTTTGGAAACATAGTGAATATATTTTGTATCAACAGTACGTATTTTAAAATAAATTGTTAATATATTTATATTTAAGAAAAAAGAGTACTACAAGAAATTTCAGTTTTTACAACAGAAAATTCTGTTGGCAAGATAAGCAATTTCGTTGGTAAGACAACTTGTCAATGGAATGCTCACGGAAGAGAACCGTTGATACAAACCTCGTTGGGAAGGGACTTGCGAACCGAATTGTTTCTGTTACTAATTCTACCAACAGAATAGCAATAAACTAATAACATATCTCAAAGTCACAAAAAAAAAGTATCCCGCCAACGGAACTGAATTCATTGTTAAATTTAGTAACACTTTGCCAACAGAAATCTATTGCTAAAATAATAACAAGTTTCCAATGGAACATGCTGTTGCTAGTTGTGAAATTAGCAACGGACACATTTTTTTTTTTTTTGGAAAAGAGCATTCATTAATGAAAAAGCTAGCCATTATATAAATGAAATACTTATTTTATAAATGCATATCTCGTTAAAAGTTGTTATTGTTCCTAAACATTGAACTTACAACCTATCTTAACAACTTATATACACTGCCGCACTGGAGTGTGAACTACAAAATCATGAATTACTCAACAGGCAAACAATCGAATCTTTTCGAATGCCATCACATTAAAATTAGAATAACTGAGATTTAGCCCAATACAAACTCTTTGGAGATGGCTAACGCCATTTGGATGGCCTGTCAGCTTTCTGAACAAGGGAACTAAGAAAACTTCGTATATTGGTACGAGAATGAACATGAACAATAGAGGAATAATGGATCGAGGCTGTAGGGATATCCAAATTTCAAGTTTTGGTGTCCATTAGGATGCCCTGCTGGATGGAAAAAGTTTGCAACTGAGCTAAACATGTGTTCATGAGTGTGGTGCTTAGAAGGATATGTATCATTCTTGTAAGGACTTTACTTCTTCAACCTGAGTCACTATGCATACTTTCCATTTATCAGGCTTGGAGCCATCAGCAAGAACAATAGCTTTATCTAGTAACCTGCTCCAATTAATTAAGTCAGTTGTGTTTATAATATTAAACGCGCGCAATTCGATTTTTCGCCAAACAACATAATATAGTCCTGTTCACCAAACAATGCGTTCTCTGTGTGAAGTATTGTCGGGACAACTGTGCAGATATACAAGTTTTGAGAATTTTGTGGTAGCTGTAATTTTCGGTTCTTTGCAGCAACCACCAAGACCTGCAGAGTTTCATAATTTTGAATGAGTACTAAAAAACCAATGTGACTGGTTTTAAAATATGCATAAAAAGTATCAAATGATTTACAAAGTTATGATCATATTCTATCCCAACTCCTGGGATATATAGCATAAAAAATACCTTAAAACATTCAGAAAGGCACTTTCTCTAGGCACTCGAACGCGATAAAATGGACTTCCCAGAGCAACAAAAACTAGACTGACAAATGTACAAACAATGGAGATGATGAAGCTCTTATCCCATCCTTTATTTGTGTTTACCCACACTACAACAGTAACCCCAATACAGCTCCACCAGATACGAAAAACAAGAACCAATTAAAGAAACTGGCTATGTGCTTACTTTCTTTTGGATCATTCTCATCAAATTGATCTTCTACTAGAGAAGGTACTGATCCTGCCTCCCCCCAGCACCAACAAATAAATAGAGGTATAAAATAGTAGAACATTAGTACTGTTGGGCCACTGGCCCACTTAGAGAGTCAAGCCCATTAAAGGCCCAATTAGAGCAATATATATATATATATATATATATATATATTCTTGTATCTCCAAAATTGTAAAGGAGGGGCTCATTAATATACTACTCTTTAACAATGGCACTAGAAGGAGGTTTTACCACCTCCTAACAAAAAAATCAAAAACAGTTACTAACACATCAAAATTAGTTAAAAACATCTCCAGATTGAGCTTTGATACTTGGTAATCGACCCTAAATTTTTGTTTTAAACAAAAAATGGCCGATGAACAGCAAGGCGCGAGTAAGCAACCTGCTCCGAAAATTCATGATGTCACGAGTGTTAAACGAGCTGAAAGATATAATGTTTTGATGTCTCCTCAAACGTTATTCTCTTCACCTCCTGGTCCTAGCCTGTTGGATCCATTGAACGGACCTCGTAGACCGAGGAACGATTCTTGACAACTGGTTTTGACTCCTCAACGAAAACATGTTCTTACGAGTGATGCACGCCTACATTTAGAGAAAGTTAAAAGGTAGAAACAAAACCAGGAGAGGAGAAACGAAGTGTCAAGTCATGACGTCATCGATGAAGAACTCCGTCAGCTAGATCTGGAAAGGAAGATATTAGCGAAGAAAATAAAAAGGAGAAAAAAGATTGTAAGGCTGCAGAAGGAACTCCAAGAGGTGTTTGAGGATTCATAGTATCAAACGGAGAATCGCGAGTTCCTATGGAGGACTTCTATGGGGAGCAAATACTCCAAAATGGAGGTGTTTTCTGATTAGTTCTCATCAAGGAAACGAAAAACCAGAAATGAAGAAAATGAGTGTTCGGAGAATGATGATGAAGACTATGAGAAGAAAGAGTCAAGCACGGCTAGCTAGTCAGCGAAAGACATATTGAGGTTCAAAGAGTTCATCAAGTCTCACTCGGAGGAGATCACTGAGGTCTCTTCGGAGAGTCCATTAATTAAAAGTATTGAAAAGGCTAAGGTAAACAGGGATCTTAAGGTGCCGCCTATGGATCAGTTTGATGGCTCTACAGACCCCTATGACTTCGTCAACTTATTCGATGGGAGAATGTCTTTTTTCGGACACAATGAAGTGATGAAGTGTCAGTTCTTCCCGACGTGTTTAAAAGGCACAACCCTCATGTGGTTCAACAACTTACCAGCAAGGTCAATAAGATCGTGGACCAGTTTGAAGGAAAAGTTCAAATCAAGAATCTCTACTAACAAGAAAGACAAGAAGCTGACGGCTACCCTTGTGAATATTCGCCAAAGGTCAAACGGAAGCCTACGGGAGTACTTAAACCGTTTTAGAGCAGAGATGATTCAAGTTCCAAATTTGGTAGAAAACTTAGCAATGACTTACCTGGCACCCGGAGTTGATAGAACCAGACATAATGCGGTTCTTGAGGAATATTTTGAAAAGGAACCTCAATGACTTCAAGCGGCTATACAGCTATTTGAATGAAGGTTAACTCTCCATGAGGCTGTTGGCAGCATTCAATCCTCGAGATCTCCGAGAATAAAGATGAATAGGTTTATTGAACATACCTCGCAATAGGAATATCGCCGAGGCGATCGAGGTGTTCGAGGAACGCGAAGGTCGCAAGCAAGATCACCAGTTCAAAAGGAAAAAAATGATATAGCCTCACACACATCAAATAGATCATCCACATCGTGGATGTCTCCACCTAAGCAGCGTCCTTGGCTTTAGAGACCTCAAGGCGATCAGGATTTCATAAAGTTTAATGCTGATAGAACTGCAATACTTGGAATTCTTAAAGCTGACCTAGCATATGTACCTCCAAGATCGATGAATCCTAATAGGCCTCCGAGTAACAAATTTTGTCAATATCACGAAGATACGGGCCACGACACGGAGAGGTGTTATCAATTGAAAAATTTGATTGAGGATAAAATTCAGAAGGGAGAACTTTCTCACTTTGTGGAAAGAGATAATGCGATGCAACAACAGAGAAATGAGCCGGACAGGGTCATTGACACTATATCTGTTGGGCGCACTTCATGAGGCTCATCGAACAGAGCAAAGAAGGCTTATGCAAGAGAAGTATTTCGGGTGGATAATAAGAGGCCAAAGAAAAATCCTTCCCTGGTAATATCGTTTTCAGATGAGGACTTTGGAGATAGAGTTATTGAAGATCATCAAGACGCGTTGGTCATTACTACAAAAATCGGGACAAATATGGTCAAGAAGATAATGATTGATGATGGCAGCTCAGTTGATATTTTATATCAAGGTACCTTTTCAAGAATGGAGTTGGGCGATAGAAAAGTTAATAGCGCGAAAGATGCACCATTGTATGGTTTTACTGGCAACGAAGTCAAAACGGTGGGGGTCATTGACATGTCTGTACTGTTTTGGGTCTCCGCCCTATCAAAAATGGCTCATGGTTAAGTTTCACATTGTTAATGCCATTTCAAGCTATAATGCGATATTAGGGAGATCAACTATTGCAGCTCTAAGGGGTATACTCTCCATAACGCATCTCAAGATGAAGTTCCCCACCGATTTCGGTGTTGGTTGTGGAGATCAGAAATTAGCTCGACAATGCTACATAAGTTCAGCACTTCTAAAGAAGTCGACTAGTTCATCAGCCTCGGTGAATCAAGTGGTTGAGATGGACCCAAGGGACATAATTGAACTCCCCAAACCGCCCAGCCATGAGCTAGTTGAACCAGTTGAAGATATTTGTCTATACCCCAATGACCCCGAGAAGGTCGTCAAGATCGGAACGAAATTGCCTACTGAACTTCGTGAAGCTCTCATTCAAACATTGAGAGAGTTCGCAGACATCTTTGCGTGGACTCCTAAAGACATGCCAGGGATTCTGGTTAAACCAGCTCTCTATCATCTCAACAGAAAGCCAGGAGTTCAAGCAGTAAAGCAAAAAGGCGTATGTTCTCCAAAGAAAAGCAGGAAGTTATTGAAAAGGAGATTGACAGACTACTTGAGGCGGACTTCATCAAGCCCGTCCAGTTCCCAAAATGGATTGCTAATCCGGTTCTAGTCAAGAAAAGCAATGGCAAATGGAGAATGTGTATAGATTACTCGGATTTAAACAAAGCTTGTCCCAAGGATTTCTATCCGTTGCCTAATATTGATCAGCTCATCGACTCCACAGCTGGCAATGAGTTGTTATCCTTCATGGATGCATTCTCGGGGTATAACCAAATCAAATTGGCTGAGCAAGATCAGGATGATACAACATTCATAACCCATAAAGGGGTCTTCGGGTACAAGCTAGGTTATTCCTTTTGGTCTCCTCAATACAGGGGCAACATTTCAGCATGCATTGGACAAAATATTTGCTTCTCGAATTGGGAGAAACGTTCAGGTTTATATCGATGACATTATAGCTATATCACTGACAGCCTCAGCTCACGTCAAGGACCTCAAAGAGACCTTCGGGAGGATAAGGGCTAGCACCATGAGATTAAATCCAACAAAATGTTCCTTTGGTTTGAATGAGGGTCGGTTCTTGGGATTCCTGCTCACCCAGAGAGGCATTTAAGCAGACCCGAACCAGATAAAAACCGTACAAAATGTTACGGCTCCAAAATGCCTCAAGGAGCTCCAGGCCCTCTGTGACAGCCCCAAATCCGGGGTCAGGAATCCAGGCCGTCACGGACCAATTTCCATTTAATAGAACTCTACTCTTGGCAGCTGGAATATAAATGCATAATAAAACTCACACAATAGACCCCACACTTAATAATATTAATACACACCAGTCATATGCTCAGAGAACAACATCCACAATATTAAAAGTTTAGAGTTAAGCAGTTATTACAAACCCAGAATCTTACTAAGTACATTGTTGAATAATACTTCTACAGGAAGCATTTCAACAACCAAAAGTTTATTACATGAACCAAAAGTTTATTACATGAGCTTACACACTTAATGTACATAAGTCTACCAGGACCCGTCTGTCTATACGCTACCTCAGGGATAGGTGCCAGCGCTCTCTCAAAAGGTCATCTTTCCCTTACCCTCTTGTGGGGTGTAGTGCGGAGTATCGGCATGCGACCTAGCTGTTATATAAATAAATAGCAAGAGTGAGCTATAATAGCTCAGCAAAATAAATTTTATAAACTAGCATCAAGGGAAAACATAAATATATCAGTATAATAAACAGAAGACAAATTATAATTATTATGAAAAGAATTTATTTTTATTCGATAAATACTCCTTCCAAATATTTTTATCCTAAAAGAAATATATAGCATTCTAATATCAGTTTCTCTTCTTATATAATATAATATCAGTTTCTCTTCTAAAATAATTAAAAACCATTACATCGTCTCAGTATAATATTTCAAAGTAATATATCACCTGCACAAAATATCTCAATATAATATTTCCATTTTCCTTTTTATACAACAATTATATAAAAATAATATAAAATCTGTTTCCCTTCTTACTGTAAAAACAATTCCATCATTTCATACCATTTTCCTTTTTCAGTACACAACTCTGAAAACCATTATCAATTCTTTCTTTTAAGTTTTGGGGATATCTGCTAGTGCCAGATACGTAGGACGATGATCAGTCGTCTGACCGTACCTGCTCTCTGTTTACTACTAGTAGAAGGGATGATCCTACCTGGTCATCAACCCTGGAGGAAGGCTACCTGCTACATCCTCCTTCGACAACTCTTGGGCCGTAATAAATATTAAGTGCTGGACTGTGCCGCACACAGCCTCTTACGCTTTTTGTTGCAATCCCCTTTGTCAATCAATATTCCATTTATACCAATATCATTCCACATTTTTCCTTTAAATTTCCATTTCCATTTCTCATCACCTTTAAAAATATATATGTCATAATACCTTGATTATGACTCAGACATCTCCTCTGTATTCAATGAAATCAAATACGCTCTTATATACATAAAATATTCCATCTATTTTAAAAGTATTAAATAATAATCAAATAATATTTATTAAATCACAACTATTTAAAAAGAATATTTTTAACATAATATTATAAATCATATAACCCTAGATAACAACTGATACCATTCCTTCATATCCTTTTTAACATAAAGCATATTCGCTCTATTCATAATTGTTGTGGAACAAAAAGTAGGGTGTATTTATTGTGTATTTAATGCTAGGGTTTGTGGAAGCTTCGAGCTTTAATGGCTGATCTTATGTTTCGTGACTTAAATCGGGTCCTCACAAGATGCCTACATATCTTGCAATTATCAAGAATCAAGCCAAAAACGTAGTTCTAGATGTGAAGGAGCAGGTCCTTATATAGGTGATGAAAACCCCCGAATTAGGGTTAGATTAGGAGACTTGATGGGCAAGTCACAGCTTAGGCACAATTCTAGAGCCTTCTAATAAATAAGAAGATAAGTATTTGGAGATATGTGCCTTGGAGGCTACTCCTAATATGATTTAGTTTCCTTTCTGGACTCAATTTCGAAGTCTTTTATTTGGCTGATTTATCAGCTACGAATTTACCATTTAATTAAGGTTTCGGGCCTCATTAATGGGCTTCGTATTTGGACCAAACTAGGTTTAATTAATACATCATTAAATGCGTTTACAGGGCTTACTTTCAGCCCATATCATTTGCCCCCCAACTTCTAGAAAAACTGATCAGGTTTTCATTGAAGTTAAAAGGTTTATGTACACTAGTGTTTCACAAGTATCGCCTCAATGTAAAGTGTGGAGCGACCTACACATTTACGACGATGGGAATTGTTCGAGGCTAAGCAATTATTTTTCCAACAACTTTTGTCATTGAATTTCGCTTATCTATAAAATTCCTCGTATTTTTTCATGTTTATCCTAATTTTTTTAGGATTTTTCTAGTACTCACAGGTATTTTTCTATATTTTCGATTTTATCGAAAAAAAATTGAATTGTGCTTCAAGCATTAAAAAATTATTTTCCTGTATTTCTGGAATTTTTTGGAATTTTTTGGAATTTTAATCTCCAAAATATA
The DNA here is from genome assembly GCA_037693485.1 of Kitagawia praeruptora. NCBI lineage: Eukaryota > Viridiplantae > Streptophyta > Magnoliopsida > Apiales > Apiaceae > Kitagawia > Kitagawia praeruptora. The sequence continues at coordinate 133,281,654 of CM075351.1, read as the reverse complement.
ACCATTTAACAATTTTTCAAAAAAATTTCTACAGATGTTCGACCTGGATCGAGGTCGTTAAGAGGCGCCCAGGTCGTGAGGCTGGCGACCTCATTTTTCGACCAGAATCGAGGTCGTACAAGGTCACCAAGATGGCCTGGTCGCGAGTTTTTCGATCTCCTTCCACGAACTGAAACGAGGTCGTGTACAGCCTATGAATCAGCCAGGTCGTGTGAGACTTGACCTAAATCCACGAGGTGGATCCAGGTCGGGTAGAGACGCCATATGAGGCAGGTCATGGGGACTGTGAGCTCACCACACGAGGTGGATCGAGTTCGCGTAAGGTCCTTAAACCTGACTGGTCGTAGGCCTTGCGACCTCGTCCTGCGACGTGGGTTGAGGTCGTGTAAGGGGCAATTACTGGCCTCCTCGTGTTCTATACAACCTCAATTTTCAAATTGAATTGAGTTCGTGTAAGGAACGATAATGGGCCTCCTCGTGGCTTTCTCGAACTCATACTTCGAACTGAATTGAGTTCGTGTAAGTAACGATAATGGGCCTCTTCGTGGCTTTCTCGAACTCATACTACGAACTGAATTGAGTTCGTGTAAGGAACGATAATGGGCCTCTTCGTGGCTTTCTCGAACTCATACTACGAACTGAATTGAGTTCGTGTAAGGAACGATAATGGGCCTCTTCGTGGCTTTCTCGAACTCATACTACGAACTGAATTGAGTTCGTGTAAGGTTTTTCATTTTCATTTTTTTTATCGTTTTCGCGATCCTTCTAGAATTCTCGTTTAGATTCTACAAGCTTCCATGAGCTTCTAGATCCTGGGCTTATGGGCTTTAACCGGCATTAACCAGTTAACTTAACACTCGAACCGGCTAAATGATCGGTTGGGTTGAGTATGAAAGAGTGAGAAGTGAACTCATTCTCACCTCACTCAAATTTTTCACCAAAATTTCTCTCAAGAGCTCTCATCTGAGGCGGTTTCTAGCAAGAAGTTTCCGGCGAACATTCTTCCTCTCACGGTGGTTTCTGGGTTTTCTTTGAAGTTCTCCTTTCGAAGCATTCATCCCAAGAATATCAATGGCAGACGACAGAGAAGCTAAGAGGTTAAGCAAGATGAATGCGTCATCGCGAGGTACCTCTTTCCCTCTTATCCGTTCCAAATATACTTCCTTGATAGATATGATTAATCAAAGAGGAGATGAATATCCCTCTATATCTGCATTAGATTCGTATAATCACCACTCGAGATTCTTTGATGCTGAAAAGATTAAAAAATTTAACAAACTTTTCAATATCCGTTCCCCTTTAAAATTAGTCCCAGCTGAACCAGGGGATCGTTCCTGTCATTGGAAACCCCACGCCCTTTGCATTTACAAAGATGCTATCATGGTTGGGCTTCGTTTCCCTTTTCATAATTTCATTCCGACCTTGCTAGCTGATGTTCAAATAAATCCTTGTCAGCTAGTTCCAAATGCTTGGAGAGCCATTATTTGCTTCATGGTTCTTTGTTTGAAAAACAATTTTCCATTATCTGTTCCCCTTTTTAGGAAAATTTTTCAATTTAAAAATAGTGCAATCACCTATCCTGGCTGGGTATACATCAGCCTTCGTGCTACGATCCCAAACATCTATGATCCCTCTTCAATTTCTGACAATAACCCTAAATGGAAAGAGGAGTTCATGTACCTTGTGTGGGAGGGGGGTGACTTGGGCACCCTCTTTCGTAGCTCCTTTAGGAAGGTAACTGATGGAAATCCAGACGATATCGAGCTGGATGATACCGAAAAAGCTGCTTTCAACACCCTTATTGAAGACAAAGGGGAAACTCACTTCTTCACTCTTCTTGAGGAATATTCCCTCAAGTCTGTGGGTCTTTCTTCTGTTACTGATAAGGGTAAACCCTATCATTCTTTTAATTAGCTTTTCCTTGATTTACATGTTATATTTTATTTATCACTAACTTTGTCTTTGTCTTTGTCTTTTGCTTTTTCAGCTGCTAAAGCTATAAATGATCTTCAAGAGCACCTCTCTGGGAAACTTCCCGGATGAAGAGGAAACGAGCTGCAAAAGATCCCAGGGGACAGCCCACAGAACCTGCCTTTCTAAGGCCTCATGATGCTGTTGATGTGGAAGGTGGGGCTGCCTCCTCTGTCAAATCATCCGTTTTTCGGTCAGCTTGGGGCATCAGAAAACAGGATTCAGTGGTTGGGGATACCAAGCACTCGAAGGATTGGTCTTACCATTCGATCACCCCTGCTGACTATCGTGACATTGTTGTTTCTCGTGACTTGGAGGGGGTTGAGTTGCTGGGAACTCAAGCTCTTGCTACTGTGAGTATTTTACTTCTCTTTTAGCTTAAATGTTTTACTTTCCGTTCCTTAACACTTAAATCGTGCTTTCAGGGTAATACCTACTTCCAGGCTGCCATGCATCATGCCAAGTCTTGGCGAACTCAGGCCGGGACTCATAAAAAGGATCTTGATCAGTCAAAGGTCCAAGTTGTAGGCCTGGAAGAGAAGTTGAAGGCCAAGGAAGAAGAGCTGGAGAAAGCCTATGGTAGCATTGCTGAGCTTCGCCAAGGCAAGGAGGATACCATTGATGATTACATGGATTCCGAGGACTTCCAGAAGCTTATGGCTAAGCATGATGACCTTGCTTATCCAGCCAACTACTTTAGTGGCTGGAAAGGGGCTTTAGATGTTGTTTCTGAGAGGCACCCTGGGTTGTTCCAGATTGGGGATTTCCCCTGCCCCGAGGCTCCTTTAGAGTTGGCCAAGCTGTTAGAATCCCAGAGGATTTCTCCTATGGAAGAGGACAAGGAGGATGGTGAGGAAGAAGAAGAGGGGGGTGATGCTACTAATAGGATCTTGGATCCTGAGCACTCCCCGCTTCAGGCTGATGCCAAGGAATCTACTACTGCCACCAGCACTGATAGAGATTCTCCAGTTAGGAGTACTGCCAAGGCTGCTAAGGCTACTCCTAAGGCTCCTTGAGTTTATTTATTGTTGGCCCTACGTGGCTTATCTTTTGACATTTTGCTTTCTTGATTTGTGAGTCGTAACTCATAGCCTCCGGGCTTTGTTTATTTGTTTTAATCATCCTTTGATTTTTCCTTTCACTTGGTTGCTTTGTCTTTTGTATTTTGGCTTACTTTAGCTAGCAATTTTACAAATATGCTTTTGATACATAACAGACATGGAAATAATAACCAAGAGAGAAGAAAATCAAATTGCATTAAAACTTGAAATGGGTCTAGCCCTTACATAGTACTCTACTTCCTACTCAGAGTTTAAGAACTCAAATATGGTTTCGTCGACCTTATTTCTACTTCCCTACTAAATATGAGCTATGCTCTTTATAGAATAATCAAACATAATAGATCTTGAGGTTTGACGCATGCCAAGTGCGAGGCACCTCGTTCCCTTCCAGAGTTTCCAACTTATATGATCCACGACCAAATGTTCCTTTGACACGATACGGACCTTCCCAGTTAGGTGCTAGCTTTCCCTTCTGTCCAACTCCGGATGCTTCAATCTTTCTGAGTACTAAGTCACCCTGACGGAAAAACCTTTCTTTCACCCTCAGGTTGTAGTAGAAAGAGGCCTTCTTCTGATGCTCAGCATTCCTAGCATGGGCTTCATCCCTTACTTCATCAATCAAGTCAAGGGCTAACCTCATTCCTTCTTCATTAGTGTCAGGCTCAAAGGCCTCCACTCGGGGACATGTATGCATGATTTCTACGGGGACAACGGCCTCAGCGTCGTAAGCTAACATGAATGGAGTTGCCCTAGTGGTTACCCTGCAAGTGGTCCGGTATGCCCAAAGTATGGGCAACAATTCATCCACCCAAGTATTTCGGGAACGTTCCACCCTTTTCTTGAGTCCATCAAGGATGATCCGATTGGCAACCTCAGCTTGCCCATTAGCTTGAGGGTGGGCAACTGAAGTGAACCGAAGCTCGATTCCGTTCTCATCACAATAATCCTTAAATTCTTTGTTGTTGAATTGTAACCATTGTCCGTAACTAGGATCCGTGGTATTCCATACCTGCACATGACATTCTCCCAGAAGAACTGCATAACTTGCTTGGTTGTGATCTTAGCCAAAGGTTTGGCCTCAATCCACTTCATGAAGTAATCAATAGCTACAATCAGGAACTTTCTTTGAGCTGTGGCCATTGGAAATGGCCCAAGTATATCCATCCCCCACATAGCAAAAGGAATGGGGGAACTGACGGACGTCAACATCTCTGGTGGTTGCCTAACCACTGGTGCATGTTTCTGGCACCGATCGCACTTTTTCACATATTCCTTGGCATCAGCCATCATCTCAGGCCAATAAAATCCGAGTCTAACTATCTTATGAGCTAGGGCCCTGCCCCCCAAGTGTTGCCCACAGATTCCTTCATGGACTTCTTCTAGTGCTGACTTAGCTTCTTCGGGCCTTAGGCACTTCAGGTACGGAATCACAAAGGATTTCTTATAGAGGATCCCTTCAATCAGAGCATACCTCAACGCCCTTACTGACAATCTTTATGCCTCCATGGCATTAGTCGGGAGCCAACCAGTCTCAATATGCATCTTGATCGGGTCTATCCAATACTCCCTAGTTCCAATAGGTGCTACCAGCTTTGAATCAATAGTGGGGGCTCTCAGAACTTGGAAATAGACACTACCAGAATAATTCTCTATCTCGGAAGAGGCAAACTTAGATAAGGCATCGGCCTTGACGTTTTCCTCCCTCAGAATGTGCTCAACGTAGCATTCATCGAACTGGGTCATTACAGCCTTAACAACCCTCAAGTAATTAATCATAGTCTCATCTTTCGCCTCAAACTCTCCATTGACTTGGGCCACAACTAGCCTTGAATCTCCACAAACTTTTAGATTTTTGACCCTTAGCGCTCCTGCCAAACCAAGTCCAGCTATCAATGCTTCATACTCTGCCTCATTATTGGTTGTTGGGAAGTCCAACTTCAGGGCGTATTCAATGGTGAATCCATCGGGACTTTGTAGGACCAGGCCTGCACCACTTGTTTTTGTTTTTGACGCTCCATCAAAATAGAGCATCCAGAATTCCTTCTCTTCTATCACAGGTTCCTTGTCTTCCCTATTGCCTTCCTGAGGTATCTCCTGCCCCCCGACTTCTTGGTTGTCAATGGTACATTCAACCACGAAGTCAGCAAGTGCCTGAGCTTTTATGGCCGTTCTCGGCTTGTACTTGATATCAAATTCTCCCAACTCAATTGCCCACTTAATAAGCCTACCACTGGCTTTAGGGCTGTGTAGGATGTTCCTCAGTGGCTGCCCTGTAAGGACTTCAATCTTGTGTGCCTGAAAGTAGGGACGTAGCTTCCTTGAGGCAGTCACCAATGCTAAGGCAAACTTTTCAATGGCAGAATAGTTCAACTCTGCTCCATGTATTACTTTGCTCACATAGTATACGGGTTTTTGAATTTTTTTCTTCCTCTTTCACTAGCACCGCACTCACAGCTTGAGCCGAAATGGCTAAGTAAAGATAGAGGATTTCTCCCATACTTGGCTTGGCCAACAGCGGGGCTTCAGCCATATACTTCTTCACCTGATCAAAGGCCTCTTGACTTTCTTCTGTCCATTCGAAATTTTTTACTTTCTTCAAGGTTTTAAAGAACGGCAAACACTTATCTCCGGATTTGGAGACGAACCTCCCCAATGCAGCAATCCTTCCAGTTAATTTCTGTACGTCCCTTATGGAACGAGGTGGTTCCATATCTAGGATAGCTTTGATCTTATCGGGATTAGCCTCAATTCCTCGTTTTGAGACCATAAGACCCAAGAACTTCCCTGACCCGACACCAAAGGCACATTTGGCTGGGTTCAACATCATCTTGTGGTGTCTCAACACCTCAAATGCCTCACGGAGGTGCTCAATGTGATCGGCCTTGCACATGATTTTCACCAGCATATCATCTACATAAACTTCCATAGTTTTTCCAATGAGATGAGAGAAAATCTTGTTTACCAACCTCTGATAGGTAGCTCCTGTATTTTTCAATCCAAAGGCCATGACCAGGTAAGAATACACACCAAAGTCAGTGATGAATGATACCTTAGGAACATCATCCTTATGCATCTTGATTTGGTTGTAGCCGCTAAAACCATCCATGAAGCTTAGCATCTCGTGCCCAGCCGTGGCATCTATCAACATATCAATCCTTGGTAAGGGAAAGTAGTCCTTTAGGCATGCATCGTTCAGATCAGTGAAGTCTATACACATCCTCCACTTTCCATTGGCTTTTTTGACCATTACAGGATTGGCCAACCATTCCGGGAATTGGATTTCTTCAATGAACCCTGCCTCTAGGAGCTTGTCAACCTCCTGTTTAATGGCTTCTTGTCTCTCAGGTGCAAAAATTTCTCTTCTTTTGTTTCACCGCCTTCCTGTCTGGATCCACATTCTGGTTGTGTGCTATCAATTGGGGATCTATCCCGGGCATATCAGCTGCTGTCCACGCAAAGACATCACTATTGTCTTGCAAGAAAGTGATCAATTCGCTTTTCAAGAGATCTTTCAGAGATGCCCCGATGTGAGTAATCTTTTCAGGATCTCCTAACTCCAAAGGTATGGGAACCAAGTCTTTGGCTGGTTTTCTCTCCGTTCTTCATCCTCTCGATCATCCATATCCTCAATTGGGAGGACTTGACCCCCAGTTCCATCAGGCCTCAGTGCGGCCACATAACAACTCCTTGCCATTTTTTGATCTCCTTTCTCTTCTCCTACACCGTTTCTGGTTGGGAACTTGATCTTTAGATGATAAGTGGAGGCAACCGCCTTAAAAGCATGAAGTCCTGTTCTTCCTAGGATAGCATTGTAGGTAGACGTAGCTTTAATAACCAAAAAATTTAACATCTGAGTGGCCTCCCGTGGCTCCTGTCCTATGGTCATGGGTAGCTGAATCGTCCCTTCAACTTTAGACTCAACTCCGTTAAACCCATATATGGGCATATTTGATGGCGTCAATTGAGACTCAGTATACCCCATTTTCAAAAAGGCATCATGGAACAGAATGTCCACTAAAGCTCCATTGTCTATCAAGACTCTCTTTACCTGGGAGTTGCCGATCACTGGAGAGATCACCAATGGATCATCATGGGGGAACTTCACCCCTTCAAGGTCCGAGTCATCGAATCCGATTGAGACCTCTGTCTTTGCACGCTTTGGTGCTTCTCCAACAATGTGCATCACTTCTCGTGCATACGCCTTTCTGGAATTCCTACTTGTCCCGGCCGCTGTTGGGCCACCAAAAATCATGTTTATTACCGGCCACCGGGGCTGTGGGTTGCGATTGTGATCATCATCCTTCCTATCATAATCTCGCCTCGGGTTTCCTTGATTCCCATCTTTGCAAAACTTATTCAACTTTCCTCTCCGGATTAGAAACTCGATCTCATCCTTCAATTGCCTACAATCGTCAGTGTCGTGCCCCACCTCTTTGTGGAATCGGCTGTATTGATTCTTATTTCTTTTCTCAGGATCGGTCCTTAGTGGCTTCGGCCATCTCACATCTCTATCCTTCTCTATGTCCATCAGGATTTGGCTCCTTGGTGCATTCAATCTTGAATATTCAGTAAATCTTTGTCCTGGATTCCCCCTTTTAGGAGCCGAATCTGAATCCTTGCCCGTACGTGGGTACTTTTCTTTGGCATCATATTCCTGATCCGACTTCCTCTTCCTAAAATCATTGTTATTTCCTCCATTACCTGCTGTGGCCTCCTTCTTTATGCTATCCTCAGCCTTGATATACTTGTCAGCCCTTCGTTGGAGCTCAGCCATATTCTCGGGAAGATGCTTAGCCAATGACCTTTTAAAGTATAGGTCGGTGGTACCATGCTCCAAAGCTACCATCGCCACCTTATTCTCCAAATCAGTGATGTTCAAAGTCTCCTTAGTGAACCTCTTAAGGTAGTCTCTCAGATTTTCATTCTTTCCTTGAACCACATACATAAGAGATGTAGAGCTTTTCTTATGCACTCTCCCACTGATAAACTGGCTAACAAAGGCATCACTTAACTCTTTGAAAGAGGCAATCGAGTTTGTAGGCAGTCGGTTGTACCATCTTTGAGCCATGCCCGATAAAGTTTGAGGGAACGCCCTACACTTTAAGGCGTCACTCGCAGGTTGCAGTAGCAGTGCATTTGAGAACGTCCTAACATGGTTTGCGGGATCACCCGTTCCATCATAAGCCTTATTTGTTGGCATCTTAAACTTCTTAGAGATACGAGCATTCATCACCTCCTCAGTAAACGGGGGCGTAGGATCATCAGGATCCCCAAGTGGCATCAGATCCTTGGGGTTTCTTTTAGGGGTTTCAACCCTTGTTGTTTTTCCGGTTGGGGCGTCGGCCCTTTTCTGCCTTCTTGAGGACCTTTCTAAGTCTATGATGGGAATCGGTCCTGATGTTGGAGGAGGTTGTGTCTGATTTAACCTAGCTTGTTCTCTTGCAATATCGTCCTTCAACCTTAAGATCTTGGCCTCATGAGCCTTGATTCTATCAGTGGCTATCAAAGGAGGTCCATCATGGATGGTTTGTGTTCTTCTTCTTGGATCTCTGCTAACACGTCGCTTCCTTGGGGCTTCATCACGATCATCTTCATCAGACGATGAATCATCAGTATAGGGGCCAGAGTAATCGACATATTCTCGATCTCGAATCTGCAGGGCGTGGCCACTAGGTCCAGGACCTTGAGTAACTAAAGGGTAGTTAGGCAGCCCATACATTGGGTTGGTATTCATGGGAAAATCCGTAGTATGAATTTGGACCCCATGTGGGGGGTTGTTAGGATCGACAACCAGGGGAGAAACCACCACCTGAAGAGGATTGGTCCCCTGATTTGTGTGGACGATCGGAGGTAACGTACCCTCAACATGGGAAGTTGTCCCTATAGGTTGAGAAACTTGATGTTGAACAATTGCCCCTGTCGTCGGGGGTACCGAATCCGTAGTAGGTGGTGCAGAGCTGAGTGGTAGAGGCTCGGTAACTGTTGGTGTCCTTCGTGTTTGAACCATGGTTGATGTCTAGTCCCACAGACGGCGCCAAATATTGTGGAACAAAAAGTAGGGTGTATTTATTGTGTATTTAATGCTAGGTTTTGTGGAAGCTTCGAGCTTTAATGGCTGATCTTATGTTTCGTGACTTAAACCGGGTCTTCACAAGATGCCTACGTATCTTGCAATTATCAAGAATCAAGCCAAAAACGTAGTTCTAGATGTGAAGGAGCAGGTCCTTATATAGGTGATGAAAACCCCCGAATTAGGGTTAAATTAGGAGACTTGATGGGCAAGTCACAGCTTAGGCCCAATTCTAGAGCCTTCTAATAGATAAGAAGATAAGTATTTGGAGATATGTGCCTTGGAGGCTACTCATAATATGATTTAGTTTCCTTTCTGGACTCAATTTCGAAGTCTTTTATTTCGGTGATTTATCAGCTACGAATTTACCATTTAATTAAGGTTTCGGGCCTCATTAATGGGCTTCGTATTTGGACCAAACTAGGTTTAATTAATACATCATTAAATGCGTTTATAGGGCTTACTTTCAGCCCATATCAATAATCATATCTATATATCCATATTCATAATCTATAATCCATATCCATTTCTCTTTAATTCCCAAAATCAGGAAATAAATTCTTAACAATATAGTAACAATAGAATCACATATATATTCCATGAAATCAGTTTTTTCTTTGAAGGTAAATACTTTTCCAAAGTAAAGATAGAAGAAATCTTGCCTCGATCTCTAAAGCCAAGAGGTATGACCCGGTGTTCGTCCTGAGTTTCTATAGACACGAAAAGGATCATCGTTAGAATATATTCCACTTAACCTCCTAGATTTTATATAGTAATACCCTTGACACATAATATATGGTTAACATAACCTTCATGTACCAAAAGTTCCAAGAACTTAACCATTTTTAGACTCAATCAAAGTTTTAGCGATTTACACCATTTTCTTAACAACCACTCTCAACTGTGAAAATTCTCATAAAATATAGACTTCGAATTTTGACCCAAGGTCAACTGTTAATAGCTCTCTGACCATCCTACTACAATAACTCAAAATTTCATAATATGTAAAAATGTTTAAGTATGATAATTAAGCCTCAAAGTTGACACAATTACGTTTTCTCGGTTTTCGAACGTCTTTCACTAAAACTGACTTTTCTCCTAAACCGTTTATCAGATTTTAACGTACATTATATCAAAACGATCTATGAACTAAGCTCTATCATCTCATGGTCACTTGGTACCCTAGGCAGAATGCTACCGTACGAATATTAGTGTCCAAAAACAGGGCATCTTTTGGTTTAAAGAAAATCGGGCATTATAACGGCTATATTTTCATACTTTCCAAAATTTTCTCATCTCTAAACTCATCCCCCAACACATATATCAATCCATATACCATGAGGTCATCATACCAACCATGGATTCCAACACACAACACTTCCATAATCATTTAAAATACCTTTAAACACTTATATAACCATAAATCCACTCTTTACACAAACTTAACCTTAAAACCAACCATAAACTCAAAGATCAAGCTAAGGTTCCAAGTAGCATACCTTCTTTGAAGCTTGAACAACACTAAATAAGCCTTAGATAGCCCTTAAACAACCTTGAAATAGCTTGGATAGTCTAAAGAAAACATAAAAACAAAGTTAGTTTTAGAAAGTTATTATTCATCACTTTTCACCCATCACTTTGATGAATTTATTACCTTACCAAATGATGCTTGTTTGCTATGAAACTTGGTGGATGTCTTTATATATCCTCAAGTAACCTCCATTATTTTTCCCTTGATTTTTAGTTGATTGTAACTAGGGTTTTGAATTTTTTTTCCTTGATGAATAGTAGAATTCGAATGGAATGAAGATGGATGGAAGAGAGAGATTTTTTTGTTGGCTATTCTTATCTTGATCTTGCTAGATATTTTATGTGATTTATATGATAATTATCAAGTAATTATCTAGATAATTCCTTGGAAAGTTAGTGGAAAATGATGTCATTGTTGGATGATCATGTGATTTTTATTCTTGATTTCCTAATTTAGTGTTTTAATGATTTTGTAATTACTAATATGGTATATATCCTTGGTATAACACTAATCTTGGTTGTTTAGTCTCCATATTCGTCTAGTTACGATTCGTTTCGAATATACCTCATTTTCCAAGTGGTTCTAAATTGTTTAACAATCCAAATTCCCTTGGCATTTCCTTAACTTAATCACTCCTTGGTTTAACCTAATTTTAATATTTCCTCAAGATATAAATCTTTTAATATTTCTATACTCCTTCATATCACATTCCATAGAGTCTCAATTGAAATCGAAAATCCTTAAAATCCATACTCAGGAATTTCTGAAATCCGACATCGTTTCAAGTCACTTATTTTCATAATACATCACTAATATGGTTTCCGATTATTCATTTTCTGTTTCACTTATAGGGTACCTACATACCATTTCCATAAATCCTCAAAATTTACTATTCATTTAATCACTGTAGCCTTTCTAAGGTTAGGGTTATTACACCCTCGCAGGGTCCATTGCAGCTCTCAGACGTTTTATACCTCAATCCTCGAAAAAATGCCTCCCGATGTACGAGGCAATGAAGGAAGCTTCAAAAGGTAAAACATTTACTTGGACAAAAGAATGTGAAGAAAGTTTACAAGGAATCAAAGATTTTCTCGTATCTCCACCAATCATGGCTAAACCTGTTCAATGTGAACCACTAAAGCTATATTTGTTAGCATCAGATTCGACCTTGGCTGCAGTATTGGTTAAAGAGGTAGATGCAGACCAAAGACCCGTGTACTACACGAGCCACATACTCAAAGACGCTGAGACACGATACTCCAACATAGAGAAACTTGCATACGCTTTAGTCATGGCTAGCAGGAAGTAAAGACAATATTTTCAAGGAAGACTAATCATTGTGATGACGAATCAGCCTCTGCGTCGGGTACTTCATAATCCAAATATGACGGGAAGGTTGGCTTCGTGGACTGTGGAGTTAAGTCAATTCCATTTAGAATTTCAGCCAAGAACCGCCATGAAGTCTCATGCTTTAGTAGATTTCATCACAGAATGTACCTTTACTTCCTCCGAACCAGAAGAAATAATCTCAGAGCCAAAAGACAAAGCTTGGATTCTATTCACGAATGGGTCGTCCACTTCACAAGCTGGTGGAGCTGGAATCATCCTCACAAGCCCCGAGGGCTTCACAGTTCGGTAGGTCATTAAATTGAAATTCTCCACGACCAACAATGAGTCGGAATATGAGGGTCTCATAGCAGGCTTAATATTAGCTCGCCACTTGGAGGTATCGGTCATAGATATATTCAGTGATTCATAACTTGTAGTGAAGCAAGTCTTGGGCGAATTTAAAGCTCTCAACGAAAGAATGGCGGCATACAGACAAATTATTTCAGAGTTGCTACAAAAGTTCACGTCATGGACCATCAACAACATTGATAGGTCCAAAAATCAGTGGGCAGATGCCTTGTCAAAGTTGGCTACTTCAAACGCTTCGAATACATCAGAACCTATATACTTCAGAGAGCTGCACGAGCCGTCAATAGTTCGAAAAGAGGTACTTTGTATATCAATACAGGATGACTGGAGAACTCCTATAATTAAATTCATCCAAGGAACTCATGAAGAATTAGACAGACAAGAGGCAAGGAAGATGGAGGTAAAGGCAAAACATTATTGCTTAGTAGATAACAAGTTATTCAGAAGAGCCCTGGTCGAGCCACTACTCAAGTGTGTTAATCAGGATGAAGCAAAAATAGTCATGATTGTGGTGCACTCTGGAATCTGTGGAGATCATCTAGCCGGGAAGAATATGGCTTTGAAAATCATGAGGCACGAAATTTAGTGGCCAACGATGCGCCAGGACTGTGAGGAGTTCACGAAGTGAAGCGAACCTTGTCAGAAGTATGGGTTCATGAACCATAAGCCTTCAGTTCCTTTCAACCCAACAACTACGCCGTGTCCATTCTTTATGTGGGGCATCGACCTGGTGGGTCCTCTGCCAAAAAGTTCTAAGCAATGCCAGTACAAAATTATGGCAGTTGATTATTTTACAAAGTGGATAGAGGCAAGACCTCTAGCAAGAATAAGGGAGATTGAGGCAGTTCATTTCTTCATGGAGCAGATAATGTTCAGATCTGGCGTGCCTAGAGTGGTTATCACAAACAATGGTACTCAGTTCATGGGGGAAAAGTGGGTCAACGCAATGACTGAACTCGAAATTCAACACCTCAAAGCTTCGATCGCGTACCCACAAGCAAAAGGGCAGGTGGAAATCACCAACAAAGCAATCTTGCAAGGATTGAAGAAGATACTACTTGAGGCCAACAGAAACTGGGTGGAGGAGTTGCCCAACGTGTTATGGAGTCTCCGAACCACTCCGAAAGCTTCTACAGGAGAAACACCATTCAGAATGGTGTATGGAACCGAAGTAGTTCTACCAGTTGAGATAAGTTCTAAGTCCCTAAGGGTTGAGAAGGTTGATCCCAAGTCATCTAAGGAGGGCCTAAAGCTAAACATTGATCTCCTCGAGGAGCTCAGGAACTCCACGTAAGCTAACATCTCCAAATACCTGGAAAAAGTGGCAAAACTGTACAATTTAAACATTAAACCGAGGAGCTTCCAGGTCAATGACCTTGTATTAAAGGAGGTTGTAGCCTCGACGCCCGCAAAGCAGAGCAAAATGTCCCCGCCATGGAAAGGACCTTACAGGGTCACGAAGGTCAACAACTCCGGCTCCTATCGCCTCGAGCACCTTGACGGAACCCTAGTGCTAAACGCCTGGAATGCCATCCACCTCAAGAAGTTCTATCCGTGAAATCTCCGGTAGGCATCACCTACCTCTCTAAGTTATTTAAGTTAAAGCTTTATGAAGTTAGTTTTTAAGCCTTTTTGTAATCAAGTCACCCTTATAGTTCATTCAGCTTGAACGGGTTATGTTTTAAGTTGACGTTTATTTAAAAGTTCGTTTTGAATGGGAATCTCCAGTTCAAAGTTTTAATTCTATTTATCAAAGTTATTGTGTACTCCTTAAAATTCCTGGCTTACAAGGATCGAACAAAAGGTAAAACGGCAATTCGCCAAAGGTCAAAATTCATCATAAACAAAAGAGAAAGGTAAAAGTTCGCCAAATAAAAGAAAATATTCCAAGGAAATAATTCGCCCAAGGAATCTCGAAGAGCTCAACGTCTTCATGGACATCACCAACCTTGCCACAAGTAAAAAAAAAAAGAGGTAAAAATTCGCCAAATAACGGAAACATAAACCAAAGGTAAGGTACATAAAAGATCAGAACCTCCATGGACATCTCCAGTACCAAAATAACGAAAAGCTAAAAATGCATCGTTCGACAACAGTTTGACTAGTTCAAACAGCTCAAAGAGCTTAGCATCTCCTCGGATATATTTAAACTCATCATAAACAACATGAAAAAAGGTAAAGTCCGCCTTTAAGATGTTGAAAGGGATGTCCCATGTTTACAAATATTCTCGAATGAGACACGAATAAAAGGAAAGCGTAAAGGTCGCCATCGAGCGAAAATGCAATCGAAACTGATAAAACAACTCCAAAAATATGTTGAACATAAAGAGAAGGGTAACGTGCGCCGCGACCACATCTTAAGATCTCTAAATGCTAAAGTAAAGATAAAAAATGCGCCGAATGATGAAACTTCGCCAATCGACGAAGAAGGAAAATAAGCCAAATCCAAAATTTTAACGATTTTAAGTCTCTAAAATTCAAACCACATGCATTGTCGGAAAAGTAAAATCCATTGGACTTTGGTATCACTCCAAATACCTCAGAAGCTTTAAAGTCCTATTGAACTTCTCCATATATTTTCGCTACTCCGAGAGAGGTACTAAAGTTCATGAACATTAAGAAACCCATGAATATCTACTACGAAAACATTAAAAGATGCACCAAGCATGGAAATACACCAAAAGCTAGACTACAAAATAGAGACATGCAAGAACAACTAGAGAATAATATTACGGTAGCATCAAAGGTTCCAAATACGACAACACAAGTCCAAAAGTACCAAAAAGTTTAGAAAAGATAAAGTGCAGAAATTAAAAGGTTACATAAAGCCTTCTGTGGCATACCCCAAGCCAAGCGAGGATCTTCAAGTTACTTAAGCAACGTTAGAGGAACCCGTCTTCCCAACATCATTTTTCTTCGCCAAATCAGCAAGGTAGTTGTCAAAGCCATGGTCCTTTACATCAACTCCAGAGCGAGCAAGACGAGCAACACTTTCGCCATAACCTTCTTCAAATGAAGACATGGCTTCGGCTTGGCTCTTAGCTAGTTTATCATTCAAACTTTCCAGCCTCTCCATCAACTCAACCCGCTCAGTTGTCCAAGTCTCCACCCCCTTAGCAAGATTCCCATTTGATGTCTTCACAGCCTCCTCCAAATTTTGGACATGTACTCCCAAATTTTTCATTTGACCACTCACTAGTACAAAAATTGCCATATGCATCTCCCCATTTGCGTCTGTTATAGGAGGAACAGACGCATAAAGTAATATTATGCGTCTGTTGAGCACTACACAGACATATATATCAAAAAGAGACATGTTTATACGTCTGTTGTACCTAAACAGACATATAAGGTAGTATTATGCGTCTGTTGAAAAATCATTTGCATCGATTATTTTATAACAGACATATATAATTTAACCATATACGTCTTACCTTTTAAAACAGACGTATAAAGGTGAAATAAATTAATTTTATAAAATAAATGTAATAAAAATATATGAGCGGTCCGATTACGATATGTGTATATCGACCTAATTACAAAGTACAGACCTCTTTAATTGCAAACCGGCGATTCTCTTCTCCAAAGTAAGGGGCGATTCAATTCTAATAGCATCTTCAATCTTCAACCCCTAATTGAAGCAGTTAATCTCCAAGTCCTAATTCAAGCAGCCACCAGCGATTCAATCTCAGGTATTAATTTATTTTTATGGTTTACAATCATCAAATAGGCCATATACTCACAGACTCACTTTGAGTCCTAATTCTCACTTCATCACTACGGTTCAGAAGAATCAAGCTTCATCTTCAACGATTCACTACGATTGAGAAGCCCATATAGTTCGATTGCGAAGCTCTTCTATTGTTTTCAATTTTCAGTTTTACTTCAAAATACTTGTATATTTCTCCTTTCTATTGTTTAGTTACTTATCATCATTTTTGTTAATTCTCTTCCAGGTTTATTTCGAACAATAGCCCTTTCCTCAACCTCACCAGAATGAGTCATCTTAAAAATGTGTAAGTCGCCAAAGGTTAAGAAACTTTAAGATTTAAAAACACCTGTCATCTTAATCTGATGGAGAAAATGTCCAAGTTTTATATTGCCATCCCAAACATCTGATTTCTCATCTATTTGTGGTGTTTAATACGTAAATATAGTAAGAAGTATCTTTTGTTGTAATTTTAGGGATCTGTGCAACAATTCGTTTACTACATCTACTATTCCTCCATGGTTTTCGACATTACATTCTTTGGAAATATTGTACCCCCCGCCCTCTCTCTCTCTCACAAACACACACACATGCATAGACATATCAACATGAGACACGACACTAGGGAAATACCCATATAGTAACAGTGGCTAGTCAATTTGTCAATGTGTTAATTCCTTGGCTAGTCAATGTGTCAATGAGTCCAAGAGCCTTTGCCTTTTATGACCATCATCTAGGATTTTTTTTTCCATTTTAAGAAATCAATGACAATGGCATTTGGTAAATATCTAGGCATAAGCAGGGCACCAATCCTTTTGAGTATTTGTAAATCAATCATCTGAGGAGAATTGGCAATTTAAGCATTTATGTATTTATTTTTACCATTTCCCAAGTTCCCTGAATCTGCATAAGAAATATTTCAGGTTAGGCACAAGCAAATATATGAAGGATACCAACCTACACGGTGTACAAATCAACAAGATTAGACTGATTTGCCTAGATACACATGTGAAACGTCTGAAATAAATTTATGTTTTACCTCTCTTTGATGCATGCATTAATGTTATGCCAACCAATTTCGGACCATTCAACGAGTCTAGTGAAATTTTCTCATCTAGATACAAAAATATGTATAGACATGCTCTGGGTAATAAATTAATTGAGCAAGTGGAACAGACTGTCAAGGACATACATGCAACCTATTTTTATGATTGTAATTTCGAAATTGAATTAAGAACTAGATGTAGTATTTGCTGCTGCTATTGAGATTGTGAATAAGCGAAATACCAAAATATTTCCACTTACCTAGGTTTCAAAGTTAAATACCAGAGCATATCTTTCTTGCAAGACCTATGCAAATAGGATACAAGATTTGAAGAGAAATAACCACACCCCAAACCTGATTTCCTACCAAACATGATAACCGTTTTTGTTGTGTGTCTAATTTACTTATCTCTTAGTGTCCTAATTAGTCACTCGTTGTCTTTATAGCAATCTTCTGGCCTTGAATAGGATTGCAACACTGCACCATGATGAGTTGGGACAGGTTTTATCCAATATAATTTTAAGTTGATTAATGAATTACTGGTAAGCCTTAAATGATGTAATATTGTACTTAACAAAATATGTCATTGCAGGAAACTCTTCTCAATCTGCTTCTACGCAATTATCTCCACTACAATTTGTATGATCAGGCAGAGAAATTAAGGTCAAAGGCACCGCGATTTGAAGCCCATTCCAATTAACAGGTTAATGCTATTTTTTTCTTCTTTAAATGATATTTATGCATATTCCTATCCGATTCTGGTACTAAAAGTTTTACTTAGTTAAACTCTTATATCAGATAGTTTTATTGAACTCTTGTAATAATTCTGAGCCATTCGATCCTTCGTATTCAACAGAACAAAATAATTGTGCACGTATTCCCTCTAGTTCAGATCAAGTTTCCAGCCCGAATTATAAATGTGCATATCCATTCAAGTTTACACTTTTCTTCCGAGTTCTTTCCTATCCAAACCTGACTGTATACAAAAATATTGAAACTTTTCCGTGGGATGAATTTCAGTCTATCCAATTCCCAATCGATTGAATCTCTATATTTAAATCCACCATAGATGTTTATAAATACTTAGCATTAGAATTGGAAATTTTTCCTTCTGGCATAGATCATTTCAATCGAACGGATATTTCTGGAATAGCTCTTGTATTTAGTAACCCGTCTTATAAGCCTGATATCATTTATGGATATTATCTTCAACGGTGTCAGCTACAACTTTTTTTCAGGTATTAGAGTGTATCACATCAACTCATAGATCACTTCTACCTTATTTTTTTGGTCTTTTAAAAGCTTATACTGATTATTTTCTAGGACACGGATTTCATAAGTCATCAAGTACAGGAATTATTCTTGGAGCAGGGGTAGATGGCTGTGTTCTTGTGATTTATTACTTATTTCAGGATTATATGCTTACTGTCAAAAGAGAAGGGCTGAAAGAGTTGACAAACAGAATAATCCATTTGGTATTTGATTACTAACCTCAACTGTAGGCTTCTCCCACATGTTAGTATGCTATTTTCAAGGATTTTCAGCCTGCCAATCTTAGTTAATTTTTGCATATTGTGATTTTCTAGGTCCGCATATTCTCGATATACTCTTCATTCTCTGTTTTTGCTGAGTGGCCTGGCTTGCTGCTGCATTATTGATCTTGTTGTCTTTTCAGTTTGTTGCTGATCGGAGTTAGAATTTGGCAACTAGATAGCTACACTAGTGTTTTATTTTTTGACTTTTAGAAACTATTGTACTGTTAACTCATGTAACTTGTTAACTAAAATGATTGTTATTCAGAATTATTGGATGTTAAGTTATGAAGCATTTCATTGTCAATTTGCATTTTTCCTTTATTCATGAGCTTTAGCTTTTAGTTTTAAGATTTGTGAACAGGTGGCATGCAAAAAATATTGCTAATTTTTTTTTAAAAAAAACAAACACATAATATGCGTCTGGTTAGTCATAGCAGACGTAAAAGGTTATGTTTATGCGTCTGTTCTTAATCATTATGTGTATGTTCTAGACAGATGTAAAAACTTTTATGCGTCTGTTAAGAAAAGCTAGTTTGAGAACTCAGAGTTATCGAACTACTCAACTCAAGTTCTCGAATGGTTTCTTGAAGATAAACATCTGAAGATGTACAAGTCAGAAAACCTACAATAAGCCAAAGAAGCTTAGAGAGGTATTTAAGGGAACAAGTAGCTAAAGAAGTGGATCTGAGCGGGTTAAAAAGAGAGTCAAATCATATGATGCCCAGACGTGTACCAAATAGGGATAGAAAAGTTAGAAAATGGATATGTCTATCACGACAATTGTAGTAAGTAGGCTGTACACATGTTCTATAAGTGTATAACCTCATTTCTTTAGCAATCAAGTTTTTCATTGTAATATACAACAAATATCTCTTTGAGAAACAAAGCTGAGAATACTAACTTTTGTATTCCCAGGTTATAGCATACTTGATCTAATAAAATATTAGATAAAAGTGAATTATTCGTGTTTCATTTTCGCACTCAATATTTTTCAAACACACACACACATTTAAATACAACAATCAAACAGATTCAAACAAACGGTTCTAAATGAAAACATCAAGAAAAGTTTGAAAATACATTCACCCCCTCTGTATTTTCTTCTGTGTATTTCATACTCAACAAGTGGTATCAGAGCAGGCTGTTAAGAAAAACAGAGAAAGATCAACATGAATACACCAAAGACAACAAGAATAGTGAAGGTCCCAAAGTTTCATAAAGATAACTACAACCTCTGGAAAATCAAGATGATGTTGTACATCAAAGCTGCTAACCCTCTATTCCTAGAGATTTTCAAGAATGGCCCGTTTATTCCACAACAAGAGATTGCTGAGAAGATTGTAGGAACCATGACAATTCCAAGGTCTTATGTTGCCAAAGATCCATCTAAATGGACAGACACTGAGAAAGACAAGGTTGCCCTGGACAGCCACCTAATGCTTATAATCATTGATTCAATGGAACTCTCAATGTTTGCCAACATAGCTTTATGCACATCATCAAAAGTGATGTGGGATCATATTGAGATATTATATGAAGAAACTAAGGAGGTTAGAGAAAATAGGAAACAGATATTGGTCACACCGTATGAGACTTTCATGGCTCAGCCAAAAGAAAGCATCACTAAGATGTTTGAGAGATTTCATAGGTTGGTTATGGACACTAAGGAGCTAAACATGAAGTTTCTACTCTCTTCACCTAACCACCTAGAGCAAAGAGTTATCTCTCTCAGAGAATGAGATTTGAACAAAATTTCATATGATGTGCTCTATGGTGTGTTGAAAACTCATGAGCTTGAGCTTCTGCAAAAAAGGGCTATACAAGCCAACCAAGGACACATCATGTGACTTGATTGTGAACAGAACTATCCAGGATCTTGAAGCTTCTACAAGTCAGTTGAGAATTAAGGAGATAGTAGATGAAGAACTTGAAGTGGAGGTGACTGAGACTGTCAAAGCTCAAGGAGAAGATGAGTTCTATACTCTTGAGTAGTTAGATGCCATAGAAAACACATCTTTTTCTTTCATGGCTAGAAAATTTCCAAACATTAGATTCAAGAGAAAGCAACCCTTAAAATCTAGACCGCAAAACCATTCGTTTAACAAGAATAAAGCACCTATGAAGCCAAGCAAAAATAAGTTCAAAATCGGTTATATGGATAGGTCATCAATCAGATGTTATAGATGCAATGACCTAGGGCATTTTGCTAGTGAATGCAAGAAACCTAAGAAAAAAGACAAGGAGTTTCTAGAGCTTGAAGCTAATTATAAGGCTCCTCTTAGAAAGCGAACACCAGGCAAGGCCTACATAGCTGAAGGGAAGTTTTGGGATGAAACTGACAGTGATGAAGAAGAACAAGAATTCTGCAACTATGCCTTGATGGTCAATTCCAAGGAGAAAAGATCTTCATTAGACTCTCAGGTACCATCTCTCACTACCATAGATATGTCTGTTTCTGAATATAAAGATGTTGTTGAACAGTTATCTGTTGAGATGTTTAATATTCATACTAGTATAACTGTTGCTAATGAAGAGATTGTGAAACGGTCTACTAGAAATGAAATGTTAAACAAGAGGAATGAGGAATTTGGGATAACTGCTATACAGGTATAAAACCTTATGAAAGAGATTTAATATATAGATAATAAGGTTCTATTTGCTAGTCAGACTGAGAAAGCTCTTAGGGAACAAATTGAAAATAATGAATTCAAACTTAAGACATTTAAGAACTCTTCTAGTCTATTGCAATTCACTACGCCACATATGGGCTTCAGCAACGCTTTTTTCAGTGTTACGAGCAAAAGTGTAGCCATATATGCCTTAAAAGAGCAAAAGTGTAGCCATATATGCCTTAAAATTGGTCTACGCCTACACATTTTTTTAATGTTACCATTTCTTTAAATTAGTGTTACCGTAGACTTCTGACTGTATCTATCCTAACACGGAAGCAAGTGTAGGCATTGGTCTTTAAAAAATGTGTAGCCATTGCCCTTTAAAAATGAGTAAAAAATAGGCGGGCTTAATCTTTGTCCAAAAATTTGATTTAAGCGGGTCAAATTTTGCTAAATCTCCCATTATTCCCTCTATCTCAATTACTCCCTCCGTCCCACTCATTTCTATACACTTACTATTTTGGGGTGTCCCATCATTTCTATACATTCCAAAAATAGTAAAGTTTTAATAATAAAAAATACTATTACACCCACTAACTTTCCTCCACTATCTCAAATTTATAATATAAAACACTATTACACCCACTAGTTTCCTCCACTATCTCAAATCTATTATTAAATATTGATAGGTCCCACCACTTTACCCACTTTTCATCAAACTTTACTCATTTTCTATACATTTTCTTGGTCTCCGTGCCCAGAACAAACGTATATAATTCACTGGGACGGAGGGAGTATTCACTCTGTCACTCTCTCTCTCTCTCCCAAATATCAATTAAACCCCAAGCAATTAGGGTTCTTCACATGTTCTGTTCATGTTTAATTAGGGCTCTCACTACGGGTTGTGTTCGGGTTCAATTAGGGTTCGACTGGGTTCTTGTTTAAGTGTCTTCTTTAGGTATTCATCTCCTTGTTTTTTGTTTATGTATATAACATGTTTCGATTATGGTGGGTTTGTGTAAAACATGTTTCGATTGGGTAGTGTTTGGGTTCAATTAGGCTTCATAACTGTATTTAATGTTTCGATTATGCTTATTTGGGGATTCGATTATTTGGGGCTTACTCTTATAACATGCTTACTGTTTGGGCTTTTTCTTCTTGTATAAGATGCTTACTGTTTGTTGCATGGTTCGATTATGATTGTTTTTGTATTTTTATATGTTTCAGTTATGATTATTTACTTTAGTTTTGATTTTTTGTGTAATTTATATCTGTTTTGGAGTAATTTCGATTTACTTTTGTTCGATTTTGTATGTGGCCATTACAGTGATATTTTTTTTAATATCCGAAAAAAAAAGTTTCATATTTTTTTTGTAAATGAAAACACACATCTACTCTTAAAATAAGAAGTACGGTAGTTATGTTAAGTGCAAGAAATTAATTTTTTGTTGCCCTCTTGATAAGTGCAATGACTTCCTAAATAAACAATTGTAAATTAGCGTCACTTAATAACTATGGGTTCCTTTACTGTTGAGCATAATGATGCATCATTTTCATATTTTTTTTATCCTTTTAGTGTTTACAAAGATGGTTGTAAGCTTACATTTCACGTGTTTCGCATCCCAGATGGTCAATTGTTGGCTGCTTGATTGCAACTGATTGCCTATTGGATCTTATTGGATATAGAATATTGCTATGTGAATCAACTAGAATAATTGAATCTGGGCATGCTGTTAATTAAAAATTGTAACTATATATATTTTCCTGAGATTCCCTTCTTTCTTACAAGAGCAGTTGAAATGGTCAAGTGTTCATCTATTTAATAACTTGAATGCTGGAGTATACATGTGCAAATTTAACTAAGTAATTAACTTGAGGATTTGGTCATTTACATTTCTGCATTCACTAGAGGTGCAAATGTGGTTCATATGATCGCTTAATTGTTTAAAACTTCAATTGATGCTTTTGCTGGATATGTTGTAACACTAAGTAATAATGATGTCTACATTATGAATGTCTTTAACTCTTCTAGCCTATACATATGCACATATCAATGATTATGCAATAAGAGAATTTTAACATCGGACATGGTATATTACACTTTAAGTTAAGATCTGTTTACACTTCTCAAGAACTATGTTCTTGTCATGTGTTCTCCCTTTAATATGGATTCTATCTAACAAGGGTTGTACACTTGTACTAAACTACTGTGATTTAACATTTCTATGGATCACAATACTAAGCAATGTTAAGGGTTCTTTATTTTTTTCTTTATCTGTATGTTTCTCTGTTTCTTTCTTCATTAATGAAATTGTTTGTCAAGGTTAAGAAATTGAAATTTGTGGATTGATAGTAGTGGTTTTAGATGTACCTTAAACTTTACTTGAGTGTATTCTTTAGTTTGGCTCTTTCCTGGTGCAGCCTAACCAGAGTAGAGTGTAGAGTGGTGTGTGGTGTGTGTTTGCAAAATCCAAGAATTTGAGTAGTTGAGTGCAGTCTGAGAAGTTTTTAATGTAAATCTTCCTGATACTTGTGCAATATTAATCAAGCATGCGGCTGCACGTATAGGTTGATGTATATGATCACTGTTCCCAGTATTAACAAGCTAAAACCTGTACAGGTTCTTCAGTGGTGGAGGTTCAATGGATGAGGAAGAGAAAATTATGAAAGGTGATGATGTAATTGTTGAACTAGAGGCAACTCTGGAGGATTTATACATGGGTGGAACAATGAAGGTAAGTTCATGTCTCAGGATATATTTCCATGTATTTGCACGGTTAATGTCTTCAAGAAGTGAAAGATGATTTTACTTATGTTGTCTTGATTTGACTGATGCATATCAGATCTCTGTAAATCTTGTATGACCACTACACATAGTTATACGGTAGAACCAGATGTTGCTAGTGTTTTTCCACCTTTTCCTTTGTTAGGCACAGTAATGAGCATATATTTGACATATCTTTGGCATCGGAAATCCTGGATTCCTACACTGATTTTGCAAAATTCAGTTACCTCGAAATTCAAAAAGCCTACATTTTTCTGCGACTTTGATATAGGATATATTCTCAAGTCATATTTGGCAGAGAAAGTTAAAAAATAATCCCCAAGTGATGTGGTTCACTGGGATTTTTGTCTAAATAAATTAGGTGTTTAGTTTTTGAACATCATGAGCCTGCTATCATGTAGGGGCCATAGGGAACTTGATATCCTCTTATACAATGTGAATCTCATTAAGATGCATCTGCATTAAATTAGGCGTGGAGGGAGAAAAATGTTTTAAAGCCAGCTCCAGGTAAGAGGTCTTGTAACTGCCGGAACGAGGTCTATCACAAGCAAATTGGTCCAGGAATGTTTCAGCAAATGACAGAGCAGGTATATTGTGTTGACCATTATGCTTTTGCAACCATTGCTCTGAAATTTAGCCCCCATTTATTCAAATATAGGTTATCAAGTGACATTTTCAGATTTCTGATTGAGATAACAATGAATAATAATTAATGATTGTGGCACAACATATGGTGCTATTACAGTCTAGTAGGATTCTGAAGTTCTCACTACAACTGTAAAAGTCCCTACCCTACAACAAAAATTATTATATGGTACGATTACAGTCTAGTAGGATTCTCAAGATCTCACTACAACTGTAATAGTCCCTACTATAAAATTTCACAGTATGAAAGATTTGTGGTATACCATTGAATCTTCATCCTGAGTTACATATCTTGGTTGGTTTACATATTTACGTGGTAAACAACCCAGAAGTTATCTAGCCACCTAAGGGAGTAATAGTATAGCTAAAACTTTACCCATCTTCTGGCTAGCTAGAAACTAAAATAGATTTCAGAATGCACAAATTTAAATCCTATAGTTTAGCATACAAGGTTTACTAAGGTGTTAAAACCTTCCGAGTTGCTTATTTCGACTTTGACATAATAAGAAACACTAATTTAAAAAAACTAGAAACTATTTAAGACAATTGAGTTAGTAAAGATCTTGTGCCTACACTAGTGTTGCACTACAAGTGATCACTACTAATTCCCCATTGTGCAAGAGGTTCCATTTCCCTGTCAGAAGTGGTTCGGTTGCAGCACTAAAAATATAAATGAGTTGTTGGCTCTGTTATAGAAATCGGCCGATTTTTGAAAAATCGCCGATAAATCGGCCAAAAATCGGTCGAAATTTTGGAACCGATTCGGCCGATTTTGCAAAAATCGCCGATAAATCGTCGATTTTTCAACCAAATCACCCGATAAATCGTAAATCGATACCTCAACCGAATAGTTCCGATTTCCGAAATCTGCAACACTGGTTGTTGGTACGAAGTCATCTAAACAACAGAGTTCACAGGCAATCAAAAATTGATTATAGCCAACATTTTCAAACACAATTCCTAAGTATAGCCACCATCTTGTATATGTAAAAATACAGCCACCAATTGATTGCACCTATTAAATTTAGCCACCTAAATACAGTTATCTGTAATAATAAACTATTTACTGTGTATCAATAAATTCCAAATATTGTTGGATAAAACAAATGATTAGATTTTGCACTTAGTTCCCCTCAAGCGAAACCCGATTGTAACATATGTTTTCTGTTATTAGTTATTCCTTAAACAGACAAAACATAAAATATACACCAATTTCAAGATTAAAATAGTTAAAAATTAAAATAAATTCTTTATCAGTTAAAAGGGTTGTTACAGAGTTCCATCTGAAAGCGTTATATGCTCCTATCATCTAATATCTCTGAAAGCGTTATATCATCTGATATCTCTCTTTCATGCACATCATTAAACATTATTAGCTTTTATCTCTTATTCACTTCGAAATATTTGTATTGTCATCAGGTTGGACAGCTGCTGAGTTTGTCCTTCTTGTGCGAGAGGTGCTCTTTCAATTGCTTACATTTTAGTATCTCTAAATATCCATGAATGTGATGTCTAAGACTGATAGTGTTTAATCTGTTTAGGTTTTTGTGGATATTGTCTCTGTTGATCTTGTAACCCCCTCTAGCACTAGACAGAGCCCTCCTGGTCAAAAGAAACAAAATCGAGGTTTCGCCTTTGTGAAGTTCTCATCACATGCAGTAAGTTTTTTTTCTTGATGTGAGCTATTTTCATTTGCATTCCTACAACTGTTAAATGAACTACTTGAGATTTGACTTGCCTGTTACATCTGAAATCATACAGGGTAGAAGCTCAAGGTCGTGGTTTTGATTCTCGCTTCCAGTCTTTGCTTTGAGTATAATAATAGGCCAAAGTTTTATAAAAAAAACTGCAGAGCCTTTATAAAAAAATATGATCCATTAAATTAAGTCCCAAAATATTAAGTTTGAACCCTCGTTTGCCTCCTTATACTGTTCTGTATTGTTTGCTGCAATTGACAACTACACAATGCATGTTCTACTTGTTGGTGGGGGTGATGGTGGAGTTCTAAGGGAAATTTCTCGACACAACTCAGTGGAGCATATTGATATATGTGACATAGATACAATGGTCATATATAGATGTATGTTGTATCAAAATGTGTGACTCATTATTTTAATTTGTTCTTTTTATTAAAATTAAAATTAATTTGTTTTATTTCAGGTAAGTACGATGTTTTTTCAAGAGCTAGCGATTGGTTTTGAAGATCACCGTGTTCAACTACATATTGACATTGGTAATCTTAACATTTAGGCATTTTAGTCATTAATTTAATGATCGTCAACCATGGTTGTTGGGAAAAATTAATGATCGTCTACCTGTTTGTACATTAAGTACTAGACATATTTAGTGTTCGTACTAAAAAATCTTTCCAAATAAGCCCAGTCTAATCCTGAAGGTACCATTTGGCTTTAGATGAAAATGATATCCTGATATCACCTACAGCTCCATCTGCAGCTTATAAGATCAGTATGCTATCTTCATATATAGCTTTTTTAGAAGAGAACTTGTTACTTGACACTAATATCATTTCAGGTGAAAAGAAAGATGATCCTTTGGCAATGTATGCTGGTGACATCATGACAGTAAGAATTACTAATGCATGTAGTGTTGTCATTTGAGCTCTGCATATTTAAGAATGATTGATATCCGATGTTGGCTAATGCATGTAGTGTTGTCATTTGAGCTCTGCGTATTTAAGAATGACTTATTCCGGCTATGTTTGGCCTTTCAGAAAAATAGGTATGCAATCATTCGCCAATGTAATATCAAGAGCAAAACCCGTGGAATTCAAGACAAGCGAGACATGAAAAAAGAGGAAAGAAGCTGAACTGAATCCTCCATCAACAGCAGGCAGTCGACGCTGTTGACTTTTCAAGTTTGTAATGCTTTGCAAATACCTAGCTTTAGACATAAGAATTAATAATTCTAGAGTTTTAAGTGATAAGCATAAACGGTGAATTGTATATTTGTTGTTCTTTCTGTTTTTTCAAAGAGTCGTGGTGGATTTGAAATGACTTCTGGACAGCCTGTTTATGTATTGGATGTTTGACAATATTTTGAATGGGAAGCTCTATTTTTCTACATCATGTTTCCTTTCTGTATTTAAAGTGTTGGTAAAAAGCTTGGAAAAATATAGCTATTGACTCCAAAGTGTTATTCTTCATGTGTTGGTAAAAGAATAGCGTGTTGCCAGAAAATATAAAAAAGTGTTGGCATAGGTCTACACGAACACTTTTAATAGTGTTACTACAAAGATAATGGTGTAGGCATAGATCTATACCAACATCTTATAAGGTGTAGCCACAGATCAGAAAGGTGTTGGCATAGGGGTCTAAGCCTACACTTTTCTCCCATGTTACCAAAAATCGAAAAAGTGTTAGCATAGACCCCTATGGTAGCACCCAATTTTGTAACACTCCCAAATTTGGTCAAAGTGTAGCCATAGCTGGTTTTAGGCTCTTTTACCAACACTTTTTGCCCTATAATCACACTTTTTTTGGCGTAGCCGTAGGCCATATGTGGCGTAGTGATTCTATCATGAGAAAACAAAGAGAATGTAAAGGCTGCTATTGGTTTTGATTATGACACACTCAAAAAGAGGAAAGGTTGTGTTATCATTAATGATGACAAAGTTGTTCATGAGAATGTGCCTCATGTTTTGAAAAATTTTAAGGCACCTATTTTTAAAGAATCAACACTTAAAACTGATAAGGAAGCCTTACTCATCAAGCAAATGTTGGTTGATGAAGATGAAACATAATCTAGTGAACCACCAGCACCATCTAAGAGTGAGAGTGTCAAAATGGAAACCAAGAAGCCTGTTGGAGTTGGACCTAAATCTGAAAAATTTGTTGTTTGAACTAGCTAAAAAGGATAAGTCTGTGAAGAATGTGGCTAAAAAGAAAAAAAAACAGAAATGGCAAACTAAGGATTAACAAGGATAGTAATTATGCTTATGTGCCAAATGCCCCTAGGAAAACATGTCAAAACTATTTTAGCACTAATCATTTAACTCATGGTTTTAAGAAACCTGTAGGTAGTGTGCCTAAGCCTTTTTATGATTGTTCTGTGCCTTTAAGACATAGAGATTCTCCATTTTGTGATAAGTTTGACTGTATGCCATGCAACATGAATGTTATGACTAGTTGTTTTGATTTGAGAAGACAATTCATTGATAGGCAGCCCTAGTGAACGAGTAAGGTCTCGTGAGGGCCTATAGCGAATGTACCCACAAAATCCATTTAACCTAATGCAATGCAATGCATGAATGCTACTAATATGAAAAATGCAAGATCCCCTTCAAACTCACCAAAACCAACTAACAAGCAAATATCTCAAAGAATGTAAATAAATCCAAGCAGAGCTCGACTAAGTCCCCGTATACTAACAATACATGAACAGAAACGTGAGTGTGTGCAATGCTCATCAGAAATACTCCCAACACTAGGTCAAAAATCATACCTATTCTTCGCCAAGACAATCACAGGTTTATAAATAGAATAGACTGTAGACACTTCATAACTTAGAAACACCTCCATCCTCATTCAAGTTAGCCAGGAATTCATGCTTTATTACTACACTACAACACATAATACTATAAACAATATGCATGCTTATTTAACCGTGCAATGAATGAGACCCCAAAAGGCTTATACAATAATACCCATGTAGCGAGTGTTAGGTCAGCAATCCCAAACCACAAAGGCTTTAGGTTACTAGGACTAAGTCCCCTCAGACTTAATTACTCGAGTATTAAAGAGCTCACTCGTGGTTAATTTTGCAATAAACAATTAAACTATTGACTTTTTTTTTCTTTTTTTTTCTGAATTTTTTTTTTCATGCAATCTGGAATGAGAATTCTCAATTCCAACCCTAGACTACTCATATAAATATGAGCCAGCTACTAGCCATTTGACACCTAGCCATAATTCAACAAATATTAACAACTAGCATGAAATCCCTGGTTTCCCCCAAACTTAGACTTTAGTGCTCCTACGCCATCAAGGGAATAACGAAAATTCTAAATATAATCAAGTGATTAAATCTCAAAGCATCCAAGCAAGCATGACCTCAACCTAGCCCAAAAGCACCCAATGAGTTTGTGTAAAAGTTTTGTTCCCGTAACATGCAAGTCAATTCCTAGGAACTATAAATCAGCCCTCTACTCATCATCAACACACTCAATTAAACATCTACCTATCAATCAGAATCAGCTCGTCCTAAGGGATCATGAAATATGCATGCCATGAAAATGCAACTAAAATGAAAACTCACATGGTATACGAAAAATAAAAAAAATACAGAATGTCCTATATGCAACAAACATAAAAAAATACGAACATATATGCATGAATTACGACTAATATGCAAAGCATGATATCCTACATGAACACATAAATACTACACATTAACATCCCCCAAACCACCCCCAAACTTGAAAGATTCAATGTCCGCATTGAATGGAAGTAAATACGAGGGATAGCAGAAAACATACCTAAAAATACCGAAACACATGGGTTGCCTCCCACGAAGCGCTGTCGTTAACGTCATTTAGCCGGACAAATATGATTCAAATCATGGTGGCTTGAAGATCGCATTTGACTTGTCCTTAGCAGAAGGACCATTCACCCATTGTCTGACAACCTTCTTGCTATCTTCCCACATCTTCTCTAAATCAAACTTCACTTTGCCTCTTCCTCCAATCGACTTCTTCGTGTTCTTTTTCTTCCTTACCCCTCTAAGGTGTTTATCCCTTTCAGTTGACTGAACCACACACTCTTCTACCACATCATCAACTATCCACCTTCTTAACACATTATCGTGTCCCTCTTCAAAAATCACTAACTCATCATTCAAAAGGACATACTTTAAATGAGATGGAAGTTTTCCGAGCTTGACATTCGAGAGATCTCGAACTGAAGAACTATCAATGGACTCACTGAAGTGCTGCTTTAGCATGTGCGTGTCTGATTTTTCACTCAATAACTGATCAAAATTCTTTCTCTGACCCGTATCAACCATCTCCACACTGCAACACTCTTCATCTTCTGTTGGAAATTTCATGGCCTTGAACACATTAAAAGTGACATTCTGATCTTGCACCCTCATTGTAAGCTCTCCTTTTTGCACATCGATCAAAGTACGACCCGTAGCTAGAAAAGGCCTTCCCAAGATTATGGGAATCTTCTTGTCTTCTTCGAAATCCAAGATAACAAAATCAGCGGGGAAGATGAACTTATCAACTTTTACCAAAACATCCTCTATTATACCCCTCGGATAAGTGATTGTCCTATCAGCCAACTACAAAGAGATGTTAGTTGGTTTCGGCTCCGGTAGACCAAGTTTCTTGAAAACAGACAAGGGCATGAGATTAATACTGGCTCCCAAATCACATAAGCATTTGCCAAAAGACAACTTCCCAATGGTGCATGGAATTGTGAAACTTCCCGGATCTTTCAATTTAGGTGGCAACTTCTGTTGCAGAACGGCACTACACTCTTCCGTCAAAGCCACTGTTTCAAACTCTAACAACCTTCTCTTTCGTGACAAAATATCCTTCATGAACCTTGCATATCTCAGCATCTGCTCTAACGCTTCAACAAAAGGAATATTAATGGACAGTTTCTTGAAGACATCCATAAATTTCTGAAACTGCTTCTCTTGACTTTTCTGCAAACGTCCAGGAAATGGAGGAGGCGGATAGATCTGATTATTCTTTGAAGATTGCTCCGGAATAGACTTTTCAATTGGGTTCTTGCTCTTCTCACCATCTAGCTCATCAGCTACCAAGTTAGATTTCTCAAATTCTGGCACTGCAAATTTTTCATCTTGCTGATTCTGCACTTCCTCATCTCCTTTAGCTGCAGATTTAGGATCTGATGTAACCTTTCCCGACCTCAACGTCACATCTTTCACATGCTCATGGACCTCCCTCCTACCTGGATTAGTCTCTGTATCACTAGGCAGAGTTCCTTGTGGCCTACTAAATAAAGCACTTGAAATCTGTCCAATCTGGCTCTCCAAGATCTTTTGAGAAGCTTGCAGATTCTTCACCATCATCCTCAAATCATCCATCTCTGATTTTTCATTAGAAGTTTGCCCCGCATGAGCCTGGGGTTGTTGCTGCTGAAATCCTGGAGGTTGATATGGTGCCCTCTGAGCATAAGGTTGCTGATAGCTTTGATTGAATGGCTTCGCTTGCTGATAAGGTTGTTGTGCACTCTGATTGTTGCTCCAGCTGAAATTGGGATGATTCCTGTTGCTAGGATGATAAGTGGCTGGAACTGGTACATTAGATCTCTGGAAATTACTCACGAACTATGCTGATTCTAAAGAGATAGCACACTGATTGGTCTCATGTGCGCCCGCACATAGCTCACAAACACTAGCCACCTGCTGAACTCCATAATTTGCAAGAGAATCCACCTTCATAGTTAAAGCCTTCAACTGAGCTGCAATAGCTGAAGCTGTATCCACCTCAAACAAACCTGCTACCTTGCCTTGAGAAAGCCTTTGGGTTGGATTCTGATATTCATTAGCAGCCATCGTCTCAATAAGTTCATAAGCTTCATCATAGTTCTTAGCCCATAAAGCTCCTCCTGATGCTGCATCTAGCATAGGTCTAGATTGTGCTCCCAACCCATTGTAGAAACTATTGATAACCATCCAGTCAGGCATACCATGATGTGGACACCTTCGAAGCATCTCCTTGTATCATTCCCAAGCCTCACACAAAGATTCTCCAGATTGCTGCTGAAACTGAGTTAACTGGTTCCTTATTGCTGCAGTTTTCGCCATAAGGAAGAATTTCGTAAGAAACTTCTGAGCAAGATCCTCCCATGTAGTAATGGAACCGGGTGGTAGAGAGTGTAACCAGCCCTTAGCCTTATCCCTCATAGAAAATGGGAACAGCCTCAACTTGATAGCATCATCCGAAACACCATCGAACTTGAAAGTATCACAGATCTCGATAAAGTCCTGAATATGCATATGAGGGTCCTCCGTAGAAGCACCCCCAAACTGAACCGAATTCTGTATCATCTGAATAGTGCCCGGCTTGATCTCAAAGTTATTAGCCGTGATGGCTGGCCTGATGATACTAGACTGGATATCATTGATCTTCGGCTGAGAATACTCCTTCAAAGCCTTAGCTGCTGCTGAATCTGCCATTGCTATTGTAGTTTCAGCTTCCTCGTTCTTATTCTCAAAATTCTCTACAAGATCGTCTTTTGCCAGTTTTTGTAAACGAGCTTGCAAACGTGTTTGCATACAAACCTAAGTACCTGAAACACCCCGAAACAAACAAACTAAGTAAGAAATCCGAGTCAGTGAACGCTAACGACCACTATTGACAAGTACATAAACCAAAAATAAAACACCGATGATCCCCGGCAGCGGCGCCAAAAACTTGTTATGATAAAATTACGCAAGCGCACGTAGTCACAAGTAATACAATTTAAGTTCGTTCCACAGAGATCTGGTTAAGTTTTAATCAGTAAATATGCCTATGCAACAATGTATGGTTTTAATTCACTGCTAAGAAAAGTAACAAATTTGGGTTTGATTATCTAAATTAACTAAGATGCGAATTATAACTAAGAATTAAATTAACTAAAAAGAATCTAAACTCGAATTACTTATATGAGAATAAACATGGAATCCTAGTTTCATTATCTACTTCACTTAGAGTTGCAGCCTTTAATTAAAACATGCGATGGTTTTGATATCTGATCGGATAACACGAAACAAGTAAAAGTTACCTCTCAGTATACTAGTACCAATCTACACATACATCCACAAAAGAGATAGAAGATGAATAGGCACCTATTATGTTTAGACCCTATATCTCTATAGAATTTGAAAACATAAAGGTTGAAGCACAAGTTATCCACTTAGATCACATAGGGTAGCATATTATCTCTAATCATGCCACAAATCATGATGTTAAAACATCAACCTATCCTATGCTAGCATGGCAAGTTCTAAATCTCAAGATCCACTCTCGTTTAGCAAGAGATTAACATATTAGATGTTCGCGACTCACCTAAATTCAATAAGCACAACCATACAAGGATATCAATAATTCACCACACATAAATCTTTGAGGCATGCAAACTACTAAGCTACATAGATAAATTCACTAGGATCCCATGGCAACGATTAGTTCATAATTAAACCTTTCGTCACCATGGGATTTGCTGAAAACATGGTAAATAATAATATATGAATAAAAGGAGTAATTATATTAATAAAACTAAGAGTTGAGAAAACAAATCTATAATCCAATGTATACAAAAGATGAAGTTGATCTAGATCCTTGCTTGTCACCGAGCGTTGAATCCTTCTCTCCTTTTCTCCCTTGCAAAAACTAAGCTAAGCTATGATATGTAATTGTATGTTGTGATGAAAAATCTATGTTTACAAGGGTTGGATGTGTTTATATAGGTTCTAGACATCTTGCCCAGCAAGAAAATACCTTAAAATACATCTAGAATTCGATTTAAGAATCAGAAACCACATAGAATACAATTTCAGCTCGAAAAAGGGCGAAACAGTAATTCCAGCAGAACAGCGCCGCGCCACCAGTGCGACTTGCGCCAGCAGCGCGCCCTCCTACTGCATAAACTCGCGCCAACCACACGGTTCAAGCTGCCAGCTTAACTGCAAATTGCAAAAACTTGGTTTTCTTCGATTTTTCAACGTTTTCTTCTCGTTCCTTTTGCATGAGCTTCCATCTTTAATTCCTAATGACTTGTACACTTCTTGATAGTTGACATTAGCCTCCATTTTTCCTTCCATATCATAAATCAACTCTAAAAAATGACGGAAACTACACCTTAAATCGATATTTCTTCAACCCTGCACAATTAAACTAAACACATCAAAACTA
The DNA here is from genome assembly GCA_037693485.1 of Kitagawia praeruptora. Lineage (NCBI taxonomy): Eukaryota > Viridiplantae > Streptophyta > Magnoliopsida > Apiales > Apiaceae > Kitagawia > Kitagawia praeruptora. Next base: position 133,247,103 of record CM075351.1, on the reverse strand, counting down.
CCATAAACTTGAGGCCAAAGCAATCAATTTAAGCCGATTTAGAATGTTTCAAGTGGATATAAAATCCACTTATCAGATGCATAAGACACAATTCACACACACACTACACAAGGTCCAAGTCTTCAAGTCCTCCTAAAGCAAGGAAGGTGCCTCTGTCACCTAAGTCTGAGAATTCAAGTTCTAAGACTTCTATCTGTGATAAGAAGACTAGCCCTAAGAAAGTTGATAAGCATGCTATTTATGATAAAACTATTTCTAATCCAGGTGGACCCGAACTTGTTTAGGTACCAAAGAAGAAGTAATACCTTTGTGTATGCAGGGTAAAGAAAAAGAAAATAAAGTCATTTGGGTATTGGACACTGGTTGCTCAAACCACATGACAAGTGATATGGCTCTGCTATCACAGTATGAAGAAAAGGTTGGCCCAATGGTTACTTTTGGAGATGACAACATTGGTAACAGATTAGGATATGGAAAGTTGGAAATTGGTAATGTCATCATTGAAGATGTAGCACTGGTCAGAGGGCTCAAGCATAATCTACTGAGTGTTGGTCAATTCACTGATAAGGGATTCAAAGTAAATTTTGATAAAGATGAATTTTTGATCACTCAAAAAAAGACTGGTGAACTTGCTCCAACTGGAGTGAGAAAAGGAAGCCTATTTGTAGCCAACATGGATTCTGCAAACAAGGACAAAGTTTGTTGCTTTTACACAAAGGCATCAAATGAAGATTGTTGGCTCTGGCATAAGAAGTTATCACACTTGAACTTTAAGGCCATTAACTTCTTAGTCAAAAGAGAGTTAGTGAGAGGCATGCCCACACTTAAATTCTCTCAAGAAAGCATGTGTGACGCTTGTCAAAAAGGAAAAATGAAAAGATCAAGTCACAAGTAAAAGACAGTGACATCAATCACCAAGCCCTTACAACTAATTCACATGTATTTGTTTAGGCCTATCAATATTATGTCACTTGCAAGAAAGAATTATGCCTTGGTAATGGTTGATGATTTAACAAGGTATACGTGGGTGGAATTTATGGCATCAAAAGATGAGCCTCCACAAGTGATCATTGAGCACATAAAGAAAATTGATAAAGAAGCAAAGGCTAACAATACAAGTGTGATTGCATTAAAGAGTGACAATGGAACTGAGTTCATAAATGCCATTCTTGAGGCATTCTGCAAAGAGAATGGTATTTTAAAATAATTTTCTGCTCCAAGAACTCCAAAACAAAATGGAGTTATTGAGAGAAAGAATAGAACTCTTATTGAAGCTACTAGAACAATGTTACTTGATGCAAAGATGCCTACATATTTTTGGGCTGAGGTTATAAGCATTGCATGCTACATTCAAAATCGAACCCTCATCAACAAAAACACTGGAAAGACACCTTAAAATCTGATGACTGAAAAGAAGCCCACACTTAAGCATGTTCACGCTTTTGGAAGAAAATGCTTTGTGTTGAAGGATAATTCTGAGTATGTTGGAAAATTTGATGCAAAGGAATTTGAAAGAATATTTCTTGGATATTCTATGGAAAGAATTGCTTACAAGGTTTATGCCATCAGTCAGAAGAAGGTTATGGAAAGCATAGATGTGACATTTGATGACAGTAAACTACCTTGTCTAGAAGAAGCCAATGATGAAGATAGAGATCTATTAAGATTTGAAAACATGGATGATTCTGATGATGAGATTGAAATTGAGGTTGAGACTATAGATCAACAAACTCCAGTGAATGAAGAAACAAGAGAAGAATTTATGTCAATCATCAGTGAGAATGTAAGCTTCCAAGACACACCTGTGAATTGGAGCACTTTCACAAGGGGGAGCAAATGAAGATGATCATGACTTGGATGATGAAGCAACATAAAATTTGAGAAATCAAACTGAGCATTCAAGGAAATGGGATAACTCACATACTGCAGAGCAAATTATTGGAGATCTAAATGCAGGAGTGAGAACAAGAAGGGCAACTTAAAATGAGTGCCTTTTTGTTTGTTTTTTGTCCCAGGTTGAACCTAAGAAACTTGATGATGCACTGTTGGATCCAGATTTGATTATTGCTATGCAAGAAAAGCTGAATCAATTTGAAAGAAACAAAGTATGGGAATTTGTGCCTGTACCAAAAGACAGAACCATTGTTCGAACAAAATGGGTTCTAAAAAAAATGGATGAAGATGGTGTGATTATAAGAAACAAAGCGAGGTTGGTTGCAAAAGGTTACTCTCAACAGGAAGGGATTGATTATGGGGTTAATTATCATACAGGTCACTTATTACACGCCAATATATCAAGCGGATCACTGGATTTTTTTTGTCTCATTTAAACCACTCAATACAAAAAATGTTACACTCCGTTAACTTTCGAAAATAAAAGTAATCTTTTTTGATTCTGCACATTTTTCTTGAATGCTACCGTAAATGAATAATTGTTAAATTCTAGTATTTTAGATAATATATTTAGATTTTTAAGAAATTATTTATTATTTATTTTTAATTTTATGGTTATTTTCCTTATTTTAATTAAAAATAAATAGTAAATGAACTTTTTAAATTTTAAATATATTATCTAAAATACTAGAATTTAACAATTGTTCAATTGGTTGTGGTATAATTCAAGAAAAATGTACAGATTCAACAAAAGATTACTTTTATTTTTCGAAAGTTAACGGAGTGTAACCTTTTCTGTATTGAGTAGTTTGAATGAGACAAAAAAAAACCCAGTGATCCGCTTGATATATTGGCGTGTAATATATAAGTGACCTATATGATAATTAACCCATTGATTATGATGAGACTTTTGCCCCTGTTGCTAGATTGGAAGCCATCAGAATTTTCTTGGCATTTGCTGCACACTCAAACTTCAAGGTCTATCAAATGGATGTCTAGAGTGCATTTTTGAATGGAGAATTGGAAGAAAATTTATATGTGCAACAACCTCCTGACTTTGAGGATCCACATTTCCTAGAATTTGTCTATAGATTGATTAAGGCACTATATGGACTTAAGCAGGCTCCAAGGGCATGATAAGATACATTATCATAGTTCTTACTTGAAAATCATTTCACTAGAGGCACATTAGACAAGACACTCTCTCTATGTCTCTGTCTCTCTCTCTCAAAACTCTTTCTCTCGAACACTCTCTCCCTCTAACACTCTCTTTCTCTCTCAAAACTCTCCCGTTAAAGCTCTGCTCTACTCCGGTTCGAAGCTCATCTCCGGTTTGAAGTTCGTGGTATGTATGTTTCTACGCTAATTAGTTCATCTAATTACCCTAGTTAATTATTTCATTCGTACTTTATAGTTTACAAACTCTAGTTTTTGGGGGGTTTTTTATTTTGTTAATTTTGGGGGTTTACAAACCCTAATTTTTTTTGGGGGGGGTTTCTAATTGGAACTTTTTTTAGGGGTTTGTTGATTCGAAGTTCAACTCTTGTTTCTCCGTCTAATTGCATACTTGAAGACTCAAGTGCACAGAGTCAGTGACATTCTGATTGATATCTCTCCCCCTATCCTGCTGTCTCTCTCTTTACACATACACACGTTTACTCAGTAAGCAAAAGGTTAGTTTACTCTAATCTTTCTCTCCTCAATTACAGATTCACTACGCCATAAACGCACATACGCAACCCCCAAATAAAGTTGCAAAATACCTGAAAAGCGTTGCGTAAGGTCTTACGCAACACCAGAGGGGCGTTGCCAATACCGGCGTTGCGTAAGACCCCTAACGCAACGCTTTTCCAAGCTTTTGCAACACCACGAAAGCATTACATAAGAGGCCTTATGCAACACCAAAAGCATGCAAAGGCAGCACTACATGGTGTTGCATAAGAGGTGCCACGTCAGCAGTGGGGCCCACATGCCACATCAGCTTTGGATCCCACGAGATGCCACGTCAACAAGGTGCCATGTCAGCAAGATGCCACATCAGCAAGATGCCACATCAGCAGTGGGACCCACAAGGTGCCACGTCACAGCTGGGGGGCCATGCCACATCAGCAGTGGGGCCCACCAAGGTGTCACGTCAGCAGTGGGCCCACATGGTTCCGCGTCAGCAGTGGGGCCCACATGCCACGTCAGCAGTATGGACCACTATCTAATGCAACACTAGTTGAGTCTAATGCAACATCAATATTTTTTTTTTGCAACATCAAATGTATTTTTAGCAACACTAAATCTACAATATTGCAACATCAAATAGAGTCAAATGCAATACTTTTTTACAAAAAATTTGAAATACTTTGTTTATACATTTATCCCAAAAATTACAAATCTTACCAACATATACTAAAACCAAATAACTAATACTTATTCTAACTTCCAAACTATGCCAATTCTGAGTTTACAATTGTATTGGTATATAGCACTAATACAATCAGAAAAGATAATATCTAGAGAAAACTAATTGTTTTCACATGTAATGTAATGCTTGCCCTATCCTGAATGTAGCTGGACAATCCTACTAGGAACCACCTGAGCACACCAGGTTGAGCTGCCAAAAAAAAAGTTCCAAGTAAGCATCACATTTTATTATTTTTCTCTATTACTAATTGTTATATAGATCATACTGGAGACTTAAGGGCATTGCAGTAGGTGATAGAAGCTACATTGAACAACAAAGATACTGTCAATTTAAGTAATTACAAAATTGGTTAAACTAACATAATCAAGAAAAAATAAATGCTCTTTGCATTATTCACTTCTGAAATATCAGCAGGTCATTATATTTATATGCACTTTTTTCAGGGCATATTTATATGCACTTTGCGATATATCTCATCAAGAGAAAATAAATGATACTAACAAAATGATGTTTATACTTAAAGCATAAGATACCTTCCTAACAAAAGGACTACTTGATTCCTTCGGTGTCCAAAGAAACGTATTTGCTCGAAGCATGTCTAGTGGCTGACCCTGAAATACATATATAAATGATAACTTCAAGAAAGGTAAAAGTAATGAATGTTAATAAGACAATAACAATTGACTTGATTATAGTGAAGGAAAATGATGAGAAACAACGCTAAGAACAAGCATAAGACTCTTAGTTAAGTAGTCAGTAGATAAACCAGCTGTTAGTCACAGAGGCATGCCTGTATACATCTAATAACAAGCCTAATTGTTTGTAATGCTCTGCATTACCTACATGACCTATTAACTGAGGGAACCTCTAGTTGAGTCTCTACTTGTTCTGTACCTGTAATAGGCACCAAATCCTAGTTGTGTAATTGTACTTATATAGTCAAGAATAATGCTTGAAAGAAGTTCGAAGGTTCATGCCTCAAGCAAGGAGATAAAGACTGTCAAATAATCACAGTTGGGATTTGAAGGAAGTGAAGAATTTGCCTAAGTACCAATTCGAGAAGTAGTTTTGTCTATTCGAGAAGTCCAGCATTCGAGAAGTCAGGGATTCGATATCTCAAGACACTATTCGATATCTATGAATACACTCATTCGATATCTCAAAGATTCGATATGTCTACTACTCTATTCGAGAACTCAAGAAGTCAACAAGTCAAAGTGGTATTCGAGTTCTCAAAGAGTCAACAAGTCAAAGTTCCATTCGATATCTCAAGGACTCAGAAAGCTATTCGATATCTCGAGGATTCGATAAGTCAAATGTTCTATTCGACAACTCAAGGAATCCTGATGAAAAAGAGCTATTCGAGAAGTAATTCGATATGTCGACATAACAGTGTTCAAGACACTACAAGAAATTTGACATTTACCTACTAATAATTTACCTACCAATTTTTATTGGTAGGTAAAAATCATCTTTACCCACCAATAATTATTTGTAAAAAGTATTAGTAGGTGAAAGTAGAATTTTAGAAAATTGTTATAAACTACCAATAATAATTTGTAAGTATAGAGATTTAGCTACACATATTATCATATTTGTAAGTTTTTCTAATTTTTTTTTAAAATGATGCCTATGTGTACAATGACATAACAAATATAATCATACCTGGCCAATTATAGATCCTTTTAAATTTACAGATCATTAAATAATTATATTTTAAAACCAATTATAAATTCATGAATAATGTACTTTCATATAATATTAATCAATATCAAAATAACAAATAAGAGAATTGTTTCGGTAAAGTACATGAACCCTAATTGTCGATCGGTAGTGGTGAAACCCAACCCAACTCGAGGCAAACTGATTGATTTTTTTTCATCTGTGTACTTGGTGATCACCCTAATTCATCACTAATAGGTAATCTCTCTAATTCATCTTTAATAGGGGTTGTGTGTATATATATACCTCGATGTAGCTAATTGATTGTAAACATAATCTTTGTGTTTAATTTTGGTTTATTTGACTTCTAATTCATTGCACATATTTTAGTGAGAATTGCATATTGAAATTACAGGGTATGTGATCATTCTTAGAATTTTATTAAAGTTTTTTTTACATGTTTCTCCCTTCTCTTTGCTGTAAACGCCTAATTATTTATAGTTCCTTTATTTGACAACAACAAGTATCTGTGTTATCTGTGTTATCTGTGGTGGACTTATGTGTTATCTGTGGTGGACTAGTTTGTTATTGTCGGTAAAGTCTTTGCCTGTTCTGGGCTTTTCTTAACGCGTGGCAAATGCTTCGATTTCGTGTATTGGTTCTTCGTGTTATGTGATTTCACTTTCCTAGAGCTTCACTTGATTGTGGTTATAAGTAAATTTTAAATAATAGTAAATAATAGGTACTCCTAATCCTTATTAATGTAATTTATAAATAAAAGTATATAATGAAATTACATTCTGGTAAATTAAATTCTTCATATGTATGTACATATACCACTCAAAAATTATGTTATTGTGTAATTTAAAAATTTAGAAATTAATAGGGCTGGACAAATTAAAGTCCAATAAAAAAATCTAGTTTGGTAATACCATTAGGATAAATCAGTATCCCTTGAATTATTTTGTTTTCGAAAAAAACAAATTGACAGAGATGGTTCAAGCTAGTTGGGTAAATGTACTAGCATAAATCAATATCCATTTAATGGTTTTGTTATCTTTTGTTAAACTAGATGATATTCTTAAATAAATTTTTTCAAATGTATAATAAACTAGTATGGTCATCATTGGTAGACTAATTCATTTCTGGTTATTGTTTTTGGTTATTGTTTTATGCATTGATGTTAAGGTTTTTTTTTTTCTATTCAGATTTATTAAAGACTATAAACTATTTAGTCCTCAAAAAAGATATGGATCGTTCATGGATAAATCTGCCAGATAAGTTGTCAACTGAATATACAGATGGTCTCAAAGAATTTATAGGTGTCGCAAAGAAGTCATTAAACTCTAAAGGGATGACATTATGTCCTTGTAATCGATGTGTTAACAAGCAATCACAGAACCTCAAAGTGATTAAGTTACACTTGCTTACAAATGGTTTTTTAAGTACTTACAGGAGATGGTATTATCATGAGGAGCTAAAAGATGACATAGAGAATGAAGTACATTTTGATAGTCGATATGAGGATGCGAAAAATGAACAACATGAAAATTTTGCTTCTGGTATTAATGATGCCATTGGTAGTAAGTTTTTTTACATTGGTCCAACTAGTGATTTTGATGGTGATTCTTCTTTTGGCCTAGGTGACAAATATAATGTCTTGTTTGAATCACTTCACAAGCCTCTATATGTTAATTGTAAAGAAGAGTTTTCTGTCTTAAGTACAGTGGTACGATTGATGAATTTAAAGGTCCTCAATAAACTATCTGATAAAGCATTCGAAGATATGTTAAAGTGTTTTAAAGAAATATTGCCTGAAGGTAATCATTGTCCAGAGAATTATTACCAGACAAGGAAGCTTCTTTGTGAAGTAGGATTGGGATATGAGCAAATTGATGTTTGTCAATATGATTGTGCCCTATTCTACGGTGAGAATGAAACTGCTTTGTCATGTCCAGTATGCAAAACTAGTCGTTATGTACGGAATAAGATCCCGCACAAACGACTTAGATGGTTCCCACTAAAAGATCGACTTAAGCGATTATTTAGCTCCAAACATACTTCAAAAGACATGCGATGGCACAAGGAAGTACGTAAAGATGAACCTGGTATATTACGACATCCTGCTGATGGGATGGCTTGGAAGCACTTTGATAACATGTACCCAGACTTTGCTACAGATTCTAGAAGCGTGCGAATGGGTTTGGCATCAGATGGATTTAACCCTTTTTCAAACATGACTTCAACCTATAGTTTGTGGCCTGTGATATTGATTCCTTATAACATGCCACCTTGGGCTTCCCCAAATGGTACAAACTACCTCATGTCTTTGTTAATCCCAGGTCCAAAATCCCCTGGAAAAGACTATGATGTATTTTTGCAACCATTAATTAAAGAACTGAAAGAATTATGGGATGGGATCGATGCTTATGATTTTTATAGTGGGTGTATGTTTAAACTTAAAGCTGCAGTACTATGGACAATTAGTGATTTTCCTGCTTATGCATACTTGTCTGGGTGGAGCACGGCTGGAAAATTAGCATGTCCTATTTGCTTAGAAGATACAAGATCTCGAAGAATTACCGGCAAACAAAGTTTCATAGGACATCGCTGTTATTTGAGTATGAACCATCCTTGGCGGAAGAGCAAAGGTTATGATGGTTCTAGTGAGTTGCGCGGTCCTCCACGAATTTTTACAGGTGAAGACATTTTAAAACAGTTGGAGGAAGTTCCTATACGCACAACAGGTAAAGCACCGAATAATTCTTCTAGAAAACGTAAACGTAGAGCCAATGAATTAAATTGGAGTAAAAGAAGTGTTCTTTTTGACTTGCCATATTGGTCAAAACTCTTATTGCGCCATAATCTTGATGTGATGCATATAGAAAAGAATGTTTGTGATAATATTATAGGCACACTTCTAGACATAGAAGGTAAATCAAAAGACAACTTGAAAGCTCGTAAAGATTTGCAAGACCTCAATATTCGAGAAGAACTTTGGTTAAAAAAGACTTCTAACAACAAATATGAAAAACCTCATGCTATTTACACTTTTACTAGAGATGAATGCAAGAGATTTTGTGACTTTATTCGCACCTTAAGAGTGCTAGATGGGTATGCTTCAAATATAAGTCGGTGCGTTACGGATAATGACAAGCTTAAAGGAATGAAAAGTCATGATTGCCATGTGTTACTTCACAAGATATTGCCTGTTGCACTACTGCCTTTTTTAACGAAAAATATATGTGGCACTTTGATTGAGCTATGCCAATTCTTTCAAAAAATTTGTGCCAAAACAATACGAATTTTGGATATTGAAGATTTGAGGCAAGGAATCGTAATTATTTTGTGCAAGTTAGAAAAAATATTTCCCCCATCATTTTTCACCATAATGGTCCATCTTTGTGTACACTTACCGGATCAAGTGTTGCAAGGTGGGCCGGTTGCTGCAAGATGGATGTTTAGGACAGAACGCCATATGGGTTTGTATAAGCGGTACGTGAGAAACATGGCACGACCGGATGGCTCAATTGCAGAAGCTTTTGTTGTAGATGAAGCTACAAGTTTTTTATCTACATACGTTTCAAACATAGAAACAAGATTCACTAGACCTGAACGTAACTGGGATTCACCTCTGCCGAATTGTCAAATGGAAGTTTTCAAGTCTAATGTCCGCCCGATAGGAGCATCTTCTGTTAGGTTGCTTCAAAGTTGGAAAAATACCATCCAATGGTATATATTAAACAATTGTGCGGATGATATTCAGGATTATCTCGAGTAAGTAATGATTTTTTTTATTTAAAAGATAATTACACTACAAACACCTGTTACTTATTAATGTATAGTACTGTTTGTAGTGATCACAAGAAAATGTTGCTGGAAAGAGGCCTTTCACATTCAGATATTGATATCAAGCAAAAAGAAGAGTTTCCATCTTGGTTCAGGAAGAAGGTAAGAGATTGTATTTGGTAATTTCTTAATTGTTGACAATTGGTAATTTCTTAATTTACTAATACAGTAACTCATATCATATATGTGTTCTATCTTTTGTAGATATCTCAAATGCAAGTACAAAACCCAGCTATTATCAATGATGATTTTTATGCCTTATCTCAAGGTCCACTAGAACGATACCATAGTTACCAAAGTTGTGTGATTAATGGCGTTCGATTTTGCTGCAAAGAGTATGATGATTCTCTTCGGACACAATGTTCAGGAGTGTGCACGGAAGGTGATCATGATAATGAAAACATTATATATTATGGAGTTCTGCTTGAGATTTTGGAATTGTCATTCCTTTTTGATCGAAAAATTTTCTTATTCCGCTGCAAGTGGTATAATTCTAATCCGAAAGGAAGGTCAATGTATCTGGATAATAATCTTACATCCATTAATACAGCTACTGATTGGTATCCGAATGAACCATACATATTGTCAAATCAGGCTCAACAAGTTTTTTATCTGCAAGATATGAAGCGTGGTTCGACTTGGAGATTTGTTCAAAAAGTAAATCATCGAAATTTATATGACATTCCTGAAAAATCTGAGGTGGTTAATGATTCACCAAACATTGATGTATTTCAAGAAGATGAATCATATCAATTGCCACCTTTCCAACCTGTCGAGGATTTAATAGATAGTTCATCTTTGGTTCGACGAGATGTTGCCTCTTTAATTATTTCAGACCAACTTGTTGTTGATTTATTATCCAAGAATGAAAAGCAACCTACTGGCGAAGAAAATGATCTAGACGAAGCTGAAGAAAATGAAATTGATGACGATGGAAATGTATTTTTTGACAATGAAGTAATTTGTTCCAGCGACGATGATGATGCAATGTCTGAAACTGAATCAAATGCATGATGATGTAAATTTCGAATCTCTTGTGAATGGGCTGTATTTGTGTATTTTTGTTTAGACAGATTTTTATGGTATTATTTACATCTAAATTTTAGAAACAATTATGAAGTAGATTTTTATGTTATTATGGACTGATACTAGCTTCCTTGATTGCAGGCTCAGTTAGGTGTATTCTTCCATGGTTGCAGACTTAATATTAGCAAAGGTTCTTATTTATTAAGTTGTTCCCCTTTTCTTTTTCAAACTGAGTTGTGCAAAAGAATTATTAAGTCCATCTACAAGTTTCAGAAACTCCAGAACATCTGCAAGTTTCTGTACACACTAGACATTTTAACTGAGGTCAGAAGCTGCCATAGAAATGAAAGAATTATTCTTTAGTGTTCGACTACTTACAGTGCGGTTGCTGACAATATCCTTATAATTATGTAGAACAGTATATGCCTGGTACTCTTGAACAATTCTAAACCACGTCTAGTTGTTTATTATGTAGAACAGTATGCCTGGTACTATAACAAATATGATAATATTTCTAGTTGTTAAATCCTTTATTTTGTCGGTAAAACATGTTTATTATGTTTTGTTTTTACCTAATTACCTTTGATTGCTCTATTACAACTTTGGTGTCCACTACCAGTTATATTTTATATTTATGCAAGTACCAATCTCATTTTACTTGTCAAGAGTTTGCTTTATTATGACCTTAGTTTACTAGCTGCCATATGTGAGAATTTTTGTGTACCTCTTGGTTTCCTTATATCTGAAATAGTACAGCCATTCTGCAGCTTAGAGTGTGCAAGTATGATTCGGCTTTTGGTTGTGTCCTCTTCTTATCATTATGACTTAATGAGAATGTAGCCTGAAGTCTCATAACTGATGACCACTTGCAATGTAATAGATTTTTAATGTTCTAGTAGTCTTCTAGGAAGATCCTGTTATGGTTATGGGTTGTATGAAGGAAAATTTGCACTTAATTTATGCAATTTTTATAAAGAATTGAACTTTGGTCGGTCCTGTAGGGACTATGTTGAAAATTTTGAGGCCCTCATAAGCGGGAGACATATGTACAAAGAACCAGAGCATCATAATATCAATCTAGTCTGTATATGTGTAGACTGCAGTTAATGATTATGCTTTGGTGAGTTATATTATGCGATTTTGTGAACTGCTTAGTCCAGGTTGACAAAGTGATTCTTGGTCTTAACCAGTGCCACCTTCACGACTATCCTGCATATCTGTGATTTGAAGTTTGGCAATATCCTGACATTATAAGTTAGTTGGAAGTATCTGCTACCTTATACAGAGAATGTTTGAAGTATCTGTTAATACCGACTTGCATGGAAGTATCTGTTAATACCTTATAAGTTTGATGTTTGCGCTGTACATGTATCAGACAAAGTTTCACAAATCTGATAAATGGTCCATCTAATAGCGGTGATACATATTTTACGCCTACATTATGTCCGATTTGATATAAATGCCCAGCACTGCATCAAGAATTGACTGCTCAATGATGTCCTTTAGGTAGCAGAACTTTGACCCATGAATATAAACAATAGTATAGGTTATTAGGTTTGTTGTGCTTGTTTACGGCTACAAGTGCATTCTTTTTTCTGCTTATCGTGTTGGGTTCTTCAGCTTGCTATGTGTTTGTTCCTCTTTCTAGGGCTAATTCATGAGTTATATGTAGATTTCTTAACCTCATTAAGCAGAACTCTTTTGATCAATGGCCTTCTAACTATTTTGATTTGCTTATAATATATAATATGTTGCTTGTTGGTGGTGATATCTTCAGGTGATGTTTCCATCCACACTTCTTGGAACTGGTCAAGATTGGACCCTGATGAAAACTATTAGTGTTACTGAATACTTGAACTATGAAGCAGGTTAGTTGATAATATGAATATGCTGTCTACTTATACTTGATAGGACATGGTGGATCAATAATGCTGTTGGTATACTTGAAGAAATACTCATTGTAATTGTTTTGACACTTTTTAAGCTTAATGTTTATATGGTGGCATGTGCAGGGAAGTTCTCAAAAAGCAAGGGTATAGGAGTTTTTGGAAATGATGCAAAAGATACTAACATTCCTGTAGAAGTACCTTATCGCTGTTGCAACTCCACATATAGCAAATAAAGTTATGTCTGCCAAAGCAATCGGCTTTGTGCTGTACATCATTAAATTGATGGCTGAGATACAAGATAACCTAGTACAACCGTATAATGTGGTTTATGTCCTTCAGCACCTGGCTCAGGAATTAAGATTGCCAACTGTTTCTCATGTGAGACATCTATGGGTCATTTCCATCTACATATACTTGTATATTTGATTGATTACCTTCAATATTTTTCTATTTGTTTCTGCTAAGCTACATTTCTGTTGCCTTCCATGGTTTGTGCATCATTTTTTTGACCTTTTCATATACATACCTATCCTCAAAAAATTATTAAAAATTCATAATTCAAAATTATATTGACACTTACAATATTCGTAAGTGCATGATTCATCATAGGGTCATTCAATTCGAATTATAAAGAACTTTTTTGATTTTTAAAAAAATATTTGCATTTAGTCTGAATTTTTTTTAAAAAAAAACTTTAAAATTTGAAGGTAATTCATTTTTAATTTTAAAAATTTCAATCATTAGAACGGATAATATTTAATTTGGATTTTTAAAAAATAAATAAAATTTGTTGGCATAAGTATGAAATTGGTGTAAATAATCTAAAATGAACACTTAACATTATCACACATAAGTCTTTCAATAGATCGGGTTCGAATCAAATCGACTCGAATTAAGTATCAGATTTTTGATTTTTATAGACCAATCCATTTTTGCTCCACTAAGATCACGGGTAATTGGATCGGATGAAAATTAATGGTATTTCATTTTCGATTTTAAAAAGTTCGATCATTAGAATTGTTGATATTTGATTTGGATTTTAAAAAAATAATTAAAATCTGTTGACACCGGCACGAAGTTAGTGTATATGGCTTGTAATCTAAAATGAACACTTTTATACCAAGAATATCGAGAAACACCATCACACATAGGTCTCTTAATAGATCGAGTTTGAATCCGATCAGTCTAGTTTTATATTCAAATCCATTTTGAATCCGAATAGTCTAACTCTATATTTTAATCCGTTTAATTAATCGAATAGGGTGTGATTGAACTAAGTGTCAAATTTCTTAAAAACCAATTTATATCCATATCCATATAGATCAATCTTGACATATAATAAAAAAATTAGAGTGGTCAACGTCAAAAATCTTAGTATAAAAATGATTCCAATTAAAACATAAATCCAACTTACAAGCATTAACGTATTCGTCAAAAACGTAATTTTCTTTTAAAGTTGTAGTGTGAAATAAATAGAGTTTGGAGGTTATATGTTCGACAATTATATATTTTTGTTGTAATAATATTAATATATATAAATTTAAATATATAAAAATATAATTACATTTATTCTGATCAATTTTTTAACAGAATGAATCATACAACTTCCATAAATTGTAATATTGACACTTTATAACTCTATTCTAAAAGTCGACGATTAATCGAGATTAATCGCCGATTAATCGGGATTAATCGCCGATTAATCGGGATTAATCGCCGATTAATCGTTGTTCGGTAGGTCACTGTACTGATTAATCGTTGTTCGGCTAAAAAATCGTTTTTTCAAAAATCGCTCAAAAGTCGGTCAAAATCGGGATTAATCGATCAAAAATCGGATTAATCGGTCAAAAATGGGCCTCATTGATAAAAAATTGAAAAATTTGTAGAAAAATTAAAAAAAAAATCAAAATTCAAAAAGTATAAAATTGAATAAATTTTAAGAAAAATATTATTCTCATATACGAAATTAATATTTCAAACGGTTAAATCATAAATTTAATTAATTTTTTCTCTCATGTTGACCCCAATTCAAAAATTAGATCTTAAAATTTATATTTACTTTAATAATGCTATATATTTTAAATATATTTGTATAAATATATGATAATTATTCATGTATAATCAAAATAATAAAATAATTACATATATTAATAATAATTATATTTAAAAATAATATTAAATTAGCTCCGATTAATGATCCGATTAATCATTCCGATTAATCCCCGATTATCCGATTAATCCCTGGACAGTACCTCCACCGATTAAGTTCGATTCCCGCTTTTTACAACACTGCTTTATAAGACTAAATTATTATTTTGAGCAAGTAATCCGAAATCGACTCTTTAGAAAATATTTTATTATTTTGTGTATGAATAAATTTGATAATTTTAATATTTTATTTAATAATCAATTAATATGCAACATAGCTAATAATGGACTACTCTTGTGTACTAGTAAATGTTTTCAGTTTTGGCGGTCATCATTTCCCCCCATTTTTTTTTTATTAATTTTCAACTTTTTATGTATAACTACTTAAGCGGCATAATATTCTTATATCCATAAGATTAGGGATAATTGGCAAAACTTATCCCCATTTCGTCCACCTCTTAAGCAACTACTTACCCTACCAGTACCCACCTTGCCAAAGTTAAATTTAAGAATCCTGCTTTTCACTCTAATTGGTAATTCATCTCTCAATATCTTTACATTTTTGTGTTTATATGCAAGTCCAATTTAAGTATATTTGTGTGAATCACTGGTTAAGTGGTGTGTATTACTATATGTGTTTGGATATAAACGGTGGGTATTATAACTTGTGTGTTTTATGATTTAATTCATCTGTTCTATGTTTATTGTGTGCAATTGATATTTTCCCCAACCTAATACTTCCTTTCACACAAACAGATACTGTGAGTTGTGATAGTTTATCCTCGCACTTTCAAAAAGTTGTTTGTAACTTGTAAGCACATGATGGCAAACAAACCCTAAAAAGGGTTGAAACTTTAGTTGTTTATTCTCCTATCTGTATGACAGCATAGATAGCGGCACAAAGACAGGTCAGCGATGTCAACAATCTGTTCTCCTTTCAGCATTTGTAGATACAACCTGTTCACGCGGCACAATCACACCACTTCATATGTTGAGAAAAATGGATTTAATTTTGCTTTCTTTACCTCTGTTGTGCATTCGTTAGGAACCTAATATATCAAAATAACTGTTTGATAATGATATGCATCTTATTCTTGAATAAGGAGTTGAGATCATGTTGAATGTGTGATCAAAATTAAATTTATCCTATGATTTTAAAGATAACAAGAAACTGGTCATTACATGGCTTGGAATTTTTAATTAAAATGAACTTAGAAGCTATTAATTCTCTGAAGACTATTAAGTATGTAGCTAGTACCAACAAATGTAACAGTGGTTTGTCTGGGTACTATATTTTGTTTACGGAGTTTTTTAATTTTATAATCTTCTATATAGGATTGCATACCATGTGTCCTGGACGCCGCCCCACTCGATCCATGATACGTAATCAACAAGAAATACCAACAAAAGATACAAATTTTCGTACCAGTGAATCAAAAGGCAACAATCATTCTGATGCTAAGATTGGACAACCTAGTGCTACAACTTCTTTGATTGGTGAAAATGACAATACTGCAAGATCTGGTAGTTAATTTGTAATATACTTTGTGTCTTTATATATTGTTTAGTGTATTGCATTTTGAGTTCTTTCGTTTGTTGAACACATATGTAGATCGAAAAGTTAACCCACGTAAAGCAACTCGTGGAATGGGAACTTCAAAAATTGCAAAGGCAGCCACAACAAGAAAGTTATCAGTCGTATTTGATGCAGATTGTCGTCAACCAATTTGTAGTAATGCTGAAAGATTTAACAATGAGATTGGATTTATTGTTCGTAATCACGGGACATTTTTTTATAAAGATTGGAGACTTGTTCCTGAGGAGGTCAGAGCACCACTGCGAAGCTATCTTTTGGTAACTTTTCTTACATTATTATACATTTATGTTTATGCTGCTTTGTTGCTATATTTGTCCCCCTTTAACATTGCGCTTTAGGTACCAAAACACTATGATTACACTTTCACCTATATATTTTCATTAAAAATTGTTTTTTTATAAAGTAACATTGCTTTCAGTGTATTGGTTGAATAAAAAATTTAAACTTGTGTAATTAGAAGTATACACATACATTTTATTGGTTCAGTATATTGATTTAACAAACAATACTGACTTATGGTCCTCAAAACTTGAAAAGTTATTCAAGGCAGGGGAAAAAAAATACAAGTGTCAACTTCCGGGGTACATTCAGATATTGTATTTACTGTGATCTAAATATTATATAATTAAAGTACACTGCTTTGGTCTTTTAGTGTAGACAAGAGAATGTAATTTAGGGGACCGAGGGGAAAAAGAGTGCTTCACTGCCCCTAAATGCCTATAGTCCATTGCAGAACACTTCAAAATAATGTACCCAGTTTGTCTTAAATCTTTCAACTGTCATGAACTCCAAAAAAGATTGGGAATTGTAAAAATTAGCCAAGTTGTCACAGAAACTTACCAACTAAGTGATAAAAAAGTTACTGTAGACTTTTATCTCTGTCCCTGCCATCCGGGCCTAGATTGCAGTGATACTCGTGGGGGGTTTCTTCGGTAAATCCTGCAATATATGTCATTCTAACCGAGTCAGTGCCATAATGTTGCACTGCATTTGCTCAAAAGAGTATAAACAGAGATACTTGCCACATAAGTTGCAAATGAAACGTCTTCCCTTATCAATTAACCTCATGAAATGATTAATGTAGCCTTTGGGGAAAGAACTTCCTTTAAATTGAGATATATATGTTTGTATTTTATATTGTATTTTCTGATGAGATGGTACACAAACATGTCATATATGGATTGAGGGCAGTTACATTGAAAGATTAGAAAATTTCATTCTCGTTTAATTATAAATGATAGATATGTCAAAGATTTATCTAGTCAGTAGTTTTCATTAGTTTGTCTTTCTTTTGAGTGAGCTAGATATATTCTTTATGAGCTATTCTTTTTTTTTTTATGCAGTAGTGTTTTTTATGTCCCAAGTGTTTGTTGTCATGCACAGGAAAATTTTGACATCAACTTGCGGGATAAAACAACTATATTGTGTATTGATGATCAAATGAGAAAAGCGTGGAGACAACACAAGTATAAGTTGCATTCTTATTTTAAAAGCATTGGAGGTACAAAAAATGTTGATATGGCGAAGAAAAAACGACATCCTGACATGAATGAGGACCAACAAGAAGATTGAGAGATCTTATGTGATCGATGGTGCTCAGATCAGTTTAAGGTAACCTAGTGTTTTTATAATCAATCCTGTTTTTTTGTTAACATTTGTTAATTTACTCTTTTTGTTTAGGAAAGAGCTGCTAAAAATACCATTAATCGGTCCAAAAGACCGTGAGAGTCTAAAAATGGATCGGTGTCAACAACACGACATCATATTCGACACGGAATGGAATTAACTTCAATAACAGGACAAATTGAAACATGGCATCTAAATCATGTTGGTGAAAATGGATGGACTGGGCCAGACCTTCAAAATTTATATGTGAGTAATATATTTATCTCTTTATTTTCTACTCACACATGTACATAGATACTTTGCTTTGAGGTACTAATTATAATTATTGTGTAACTAGGATAAAATGATGGATCTGAGACAAATTTATACTCCAGATGAAATGTCAGATAAGGAAATTATGGAAGCGGTACTTGGTCGTCATTCAGTATACTTGCGAGGATGGGGAAGATCTAGTGGCACATCCAACAAGAAGGCTCATGGTACTACTATCGAGTCTGACCAGCCGAGTTATGAGGATTTAGTTCAGCGACTTAATGAAGCCAATAAACGTCTTGATGAAGTTGTTAACGTGCTGTGCCAAAACAATCTTATGCCACATCCAAACAAATCTTCAATGAATGAAGATTTAGATGAAAATTTAGATGATTTAATTTAATCTGTTTTTTTTAAAAATATTGTTGGAATATGTAACTCATTTGACACTTGTTTTTAGTTAATTTTATATTAAATACAATTATGTAATTTTTGAGTTGTTTATTTAATTTAAAAATTTTATTTACAAGAAATCATTTTTGTATCATTATATAATAAATTGTTACCATTGGAAAATTGCCACATGTCAATTATGTGGGGTTACACGTGGCGCTTTTTCGAGGTGCCATATGGCACATTTTTAGAGCACCACATGTCATGATATAAGATGTGCCACATGGCACGACAATGAGGCACCACGTGGCATAATGAAGAGGTACCACATGGCGCATTAACAAGACTCCACGTGGCATGTCCATAAGGTGCCACATATGCATGCCATTAGATGACACGTCGGCATGCCACGTAAGCTAGTGACATGTCATCTGCTGATTTTTTATTGTGGGGTCCACAAATGTTATACCTACCAATATATAAATGTGTAGGTAATGAGTCTTTCTCCACCAACTTTAACCTACAAATCTGGACCAATATTGTATTGGTAGGTAATTTTCTTTACTTACCAATATCATACTTTTACCTACATTTACAATTGGTAGGTAAAAGCCAAATTTCTTGTAGTGAGAACTCAGAGTTATCGATCAAGTCAATTCTAGTTCTCGAATCACTTACTTACTTAGCCACTTCTCGAATACATTCTTAGAGACAAAATACTGGTGAAATTGTACAAGTCAGAATCCTGCAACAAGCCAATGCACTTTATGGATCTCAATCTGTAACGTGCTCTGGAAAGCCTACAAAGAAGCTTGGAGAGATATAGAAGAGACAAAGGGCTAAAGAAGTGGATCTGAACAGGCTTTGCAAATTCAAATCTGTAACCGTTTGGACTCTTACTCAAATAGGATAGACAGACTAGAAAGTAATTTGTTTAGCTACCTTATTTGTAGTAATTAGGTTGTATCCATACTCTATAAGGATACAGCCTCACTTCCTTAGCAATTAACTTTTGGAGAGTCAAGTTTTTTTATATTCATTGTAAGCAATATCTCTCTGAGAAAAATGAAGCTGAGAATACTATCATTTGTATTCACAGATTGTAGCAACCTTTATCTAATATTTTATTTATATGCATTAAAAATACCTATTTACATTGGTATGGTTAGATCGTCGAATAAATCATTTAACAAAATATTTTGTGAATCAGGGACGTATCTCGTTATATGAAGTAGTACGTTGACTAGAAGTTTGTTAAAAAGTGGTACAAGATAAATTTGAAATTTTTTGATTATTTTTTCCCAACACTAGAATGAGTACCTATTAACATCCGTACGGTTGGATCGTCAAAAAATTCATTTAAAAAAATATTTTGTTAATCGGGGACGAATATCGTTTTATGGAGTAGTACTTTGACTAGATCTCTATTAAAAAGTCATACAAGATAAATTCCTAATTTCTTGATTATTTTTCCCAACACTAAATAGTACCTATTAACATTCGTACGGTTGGATCGTCGAAAAATTCATTTAAAAAAATATTTTGTTAATCGGGGACGAATATCGTTTCAGGGAGTAGTACTTTGACTAGATCTCTGTTTAAAAGTCATACAAGATTAATTCCTAATTTTTTGATTATTTTTTCCCAACAGTAAAATGAGTACCTCTTAACATTCGTACAGTTGGATCAATGAAAAATACATTTAAAAAAAATATTTTGTGAATCGGGTACGAATCTCGTTATAGGGAGTAGTACTTTGACTAGATCTTTGTAAAAAGTCTTACAAGATAAATTCCTAATTTTTTGATTATTTTTTTCCAACACTAAAATGAGTACCTATTAACATCCGTATGGATGGATCATCGAAAAATTAATTTCAAAAAATATTTTGTTAATCGGGGACGAATCTCGTTTTAAGGAGTAGTACATTGACAGATCTCTGTTAAAAAGTCATACAAGATAAATTCCTAATTTTTTGATTATTTTTTCCTAATACTAGAATGAGTACCTATTAACATCCGTATAGTTGGATCAACGAAAAATGCATTTAAAAATAATAATTGTGAATCGGGTACGAATCTCTTTATAGAGAGCGGTACTTTGATTAGATCTTTGTAAAAAATTCGTACAAGATAAATTTGAAATTTTTTGATTATTTTTTCCCAATACTAGAATGAGTACCTATTAACATCCGTACGGTCGGATCGTCGAAAAATTCATTTGAAACAAATATTTTGTTAATCGGGGATGTATCTCGTTTTAGGGAGTAGTACCTTAACTAGATGTTTGTAAAAAAATCGTACAAGATAAATTTTAAATTTTTTTGATTATTTTTTCCAAACACTAGAATGTGTACCTATTAACATCCGTACGGTTGGATCGTCGAATTAATCATTTAAAAAAATATTCATTGAATCAAACTTTTTAATTTGATTTCCCCACCATTTATAATGTTGTCCGATTAGTTACTGAAATAATGTGGTTAACTACTGAAATGCAGGTCTGGGATTCAACAGAGGAGAAATTCATTTGTGGATGGAGTTTATAGAACAACTTGTCCAATACCTCCTGGCAAAAATTATACATATATCCTACAAGTCAAGGATCAGATTGGAAGCTTTTACTACTTCCCTTCTCTTGCATTCCACAAAGCAGCTGGTGGTTTTAGAGGTATTAGAATCTTAGCCGTCCCAGAATCCCTATCCCATTCGATGTACCTGTTGGCGATTACACTGTCCTAATCGGAGATTGGTACAAGTCCAACCACACGGAAATTGAAGCTTAAAGATTCGATATAAGTTCTAATTAAAATTGTGGTTTTAGTTTGGTGATGGATTATGTATGGATTGGTCTTAGATATTACATTAATTATGTTGCTCTTTAGTTTGGTGATGGATTATGTATGGCTAAGTGTTTGAATTTTATAGAATAGCATTGCGTTTCAATTTTGGCATTTTGGTATTATTATTTATTTTGGATCTTTATAATACAAATAAAACCCTGTATAATTTAGTTAAGTGTGTGTGGCTGTTACTATCCTTTAGCCACACTATATATTACAAATTTTATAAAAATAGGCTTTAGCCAGAACAATAGTTTCTACAATTATAAGTGACTAAAATCAGTTATTTAATAGTGTATATAACATAGAAACGACCACACAAAAATGTTAGGAATAATTCATAAGTTGTGATGTTAAGAATAGAATTTACACATTATACTTCTTGTAATCCTGAACTTATAAAGGATTTAGCACTATATATAGGATTTATGTGTAAGACAGTTATCTGTACAGTTTAGTCAGGAATGAACAGTGTATCGGAGACTACATGTCAGGAACAAAGAGCAAATCCTGATGATGGTCTAATACTGATGATGATCAGATACTGATGCAAGATGAAATCCTGATATCAGTCGTGTTACTGATGATGTCATTATGGATGCTACAGAAACTGGCAAGTGCTATAAAACAGGATCGTTGTTTGAAGAACAAGCAAGAAGATATTATGAAGGAAAGAGTTTTCTATTGATGGAAACTATCGACTAGAAGGCAGAACATTGTCATGTATAGATTATATCTTTCTATTATTAGTTGATAGGTAGCATTATAAATACTCTCTCAATATCATTGTAAAGAGCGTGTGTTGTGGGTTCGTGTGCGTAGCTCTGTATAAGGTTTGTATTCGAGAGTTCGAAACAAACAGAGAGAGAGTTTTATTTTGTCAGCAACTGCTAAAGGTATTGTACACCTTTGGTAGAGTTTGTATTTGATCTTATTAATACAAACAGAGTTTGATTCATTTGTTTATTCTTGTTCATATAATCAAGCAAAAATCAGACACGATTATATAACTTGTATTCAACCCCCCCTTCTACAAGTTATTCGAGTTAACAATTGGTATCAGAGTAGGTTGATTTCGAATAATCATAAAGATCTGCAATCATGTCTGGTTACAAGGATGGGAATACTAAGATTCCTATGCTCAAGAGAAATGAATATACTCTATGGGAAGTAAAGATGTTGCATCATCTGGAAGCAACAGATCCTGATTATCTTGACAGAATCAGAGATGGACCTTTTGTTCCAACAAAGGTCGTTGGACAAGCAACTGTTGATGGTGTGGTTGTTCCAGAACATATAGCAGAGAAGCCAAAATCTGAATGGTCAGATAAGGACAAGGAGAATGTTCTTAAAGATGCTAAATTGAGAAACATATTATTCAACAGTCTTGATTCTGTTCTCACTAACTATGTTCTCTCTTGTAAAACTGCTAAAGATATATGGGACAATCTTAAGGTTCACTGTGAAGGAACTAAGCCTGTCAGGAAGAATATGAGGACATTACTTATACAACAGTATGAGTACTTTGAATCCAAGTCTGGTGAGTCACTTACTGATACCTTTGATAGGTTTACAAAACTCATCAATGAGATGGCCATGCATGGTAAATATTATGACTTGGAGGATATGAATACAAAGTTCATGAAAGCTTTGCCTGATTTCTACAATGAGAAGATATCTGCGATTGAGGAAGCTAATGATCTGGATGAGATTTCATTAGAGGCAGTATATGGAAAATTGAGAGCTTATGAACTTGACAAGCAGCAAAAGAAGAGCAGGAGTGAAGGAAAGATGAAGACTATTGCATTTACTGCTCAATCTGAAGTTAAGAAGCTTCCTGAAGAACAGCATGAAGAGATTGCTGTAAAGAATTCAAGGAAGAAGAAAAGCAAAGAAATTTCTGAGTCAGAGACTACTGATATGGACTCTGACAACAATGATTCTGAATCTGAGATGAAGGAACTCTTTGCTATGTTTGCTAAAGCTTTCAAGAAAGGTAGATTTAACAGGAGAAGATTTAGCAAAGGGCCTTTTCAAAAGAAGGAGGAGAAGAAGAGTGACAAAGGCAAAAGTACAATTGTCAAGCTTGATAAGGCCAAGATCAAGTGCTTTAACTGCAGCGAGAATTGGACACTTTGCTAGTGAGTGTAAGAAGCCTAGGAATTCAGGAAAGGGTAATGCACTTATGGTCACACAGAAGGATTGGGCTGATTCCAGTGATTCTGAAGATGAATTGGATTATGACAACATTGCATTGATGGCAAATGGTTCAGACAAACCTGGATCTCCAAAGAAAACTTCTCCATCCTCTGTTAAGGTATCACTTCACTCTCTTGATTCATTTGATAGCTTAAATTCTGATGAAATTAGATCTATCCATGCTGAGTTTAAGAATCTTATGACTAATTTTAGAATTCTTACTTGTGAAAGAGATGAACTTAAGGTTAAGAATGATAAATTAGTTGATAGAAATAATTTTCTTGAATCTGAATTAATTCAAATGGAAGAATACAAGTTAAGTTCTGATAAAGCTAAGCATGATTATAATGTTATTCTTGAGGCTTATGACTATGTCAGAAAAGAACTAGAGAAAGAGAGAGATGTGATTAAGACCATTAACATTTCTGGTAAAAAGACACAAGAAATCATCGAAAATGGAATTTGTGGTAAGGTTAATGGTTTAGGTTTTGATAAGGCTAGACAAGAAGAAAGAGTAGCTATTGTCAATGATGATAGTAAAATAGAAGCTAACACATCTAAATCTGAAGGTAAGAAAATTGTTTCTGAACCTAATCATGTTAAATTTGTTGATTCAAAAGGTACTCCTGTTGTACACAAAAGGATTAACAATAGTAATTCAGATGAGAAAGTGTTAGAGAAACCTAAGAATGTAAACATAGGGTTTCTGTCTAAGTCTCAGTTGAAACAGAGATTAGATGGTCTTTCAGAGTCTAGCAAGATCAAAAGAAATAGGAATGGAAAAGAATGTATTAACAAAGAGAATAATTACAAGAATGTACCTGATGCACCTAGGAAAAAATGGTATAAGTGTGGAAATCATAATCATTTGGCCCTAGACTGCAATCAAAAACCTTCTTGGAAAACTGAGTCCAGATTCCCCAAGACTCAGAAAATTCAATACCAACCACAAAAAGCTTGTTATCATTGTGGTAGTTTACTTCATTCCATTTACATGTGTAGAGAATATCATGAACTGTATTATGATTATTATTCCTTGAAATCTGAAACTCCTAGTCACAAACAGTTTGTGAAATTAGAGTCTAAAGTTGACTCTACAACAGGAAAAGTAAAGACAAAATTCTCAAAGCCTGTTGTTTCTAAATCTAGTAAGAAAGGATCCAATCAAAGTTGGGTCCTAAAAAATTCTAACTAGTTACTTTTTGTTTGCAGGGCACAGGAAAGAAGCATTCAATTATCTTGGACAATGGATGCTCTGGACATATGACTGGAAAGAAGTCCCTCCTTACAAAGTTTGAGAGGAAAGCTGGCCCAGTAATATCTTTTGGAGATGGCAACAAAGGAGAAACTCTGGGATATGGCTCAATTGTTTTGGGGAATGTCATCATAGAAAATGTAGCACTGGTTGAAGGCTTGAAACATACTCTTTTAAGCATAAGTCAACTGGGTGATAAAGGTTACAAATCAATCTTTGACAGAGAAGGATGCAAAATCCTGAATATGGAGAATAGAGACATTGTTCTAATTGGTCAAAGACATGGTAACATATATGAAGCCAGCTTAAGTGATACATCAAAAGGAATTGTTAGATGTCTCTACAGCAAAGCAACAAGTGATGAAAGCTGGAATTGGCACAAGAAGCTCTCACATCTTAATTTCAAGAAGCTTAATCAACTTGTTAAGCACAATCTGGTGAGAGGCCTACCTCAGGCAAATTATGTGCAAGATGGACTTTGTGATGCATGTCAGCTTGGAAAGCAAAGAAGAACCACTTTCAAGAGCAAGACTGAAAATTCGATTACTGAACCATTTCACATGCTACATCTTGATCTGTTTGGTCCAGTAAACATTATGTCTATCAGCAAGAAAAGATATGCTCTAGTGATAGTGGATGATTTCACAAGGTTTACATGGGTGTTCTTTCTACACAAGAAGGATGAAGCTCCTCAGCAAATCATTGAACTTGTAAAGAATATTCAGAATAACTCTGAGTATAAAGTTAAAGTACTTAGGAGTGACAATGGTACAGAATTCAAGAATTCTACAATGGAGGGGTTTTATGTAGACAAAGGAATTACTCAACAGTTTTCTGCACCTGGTACACCTCAACAGAATGGTGTAGTGGAAAGAAAGAACAGGACTCTCATAGAGGCAGCAAGAACCATGCTTGCAGATGCAAAACTTCCAACCTACTTTTGGGCAGAAGCTATTAACACTGCATGTTTCACTCAAAACTGTACCTTGGTAAATAGTCATGGAAAAACTCCCTATGAGATGATCAAAGGAAAGAAACCAAGTGTGAAATATTTTCACATCTTTGGATGCAAATGCTATGTCCTAAAAGTTCATCCAGAACAACTTGGAAAATTTGAAGCCAAATCGGATGAAGCAATTTTTCTAGGATATTCAGCGTCTAAGGCCTTCAAAGTTTATAATCTCAGAACTCACATTGTTATGGAATCAATTCATGTTGCATTTGATGATAAGAAATTTGGAATTTTAAACTGATGAAAGCCATGACAAATTGGAATTTGAAAATCTGAAGAATTCTGAGATACTCTCTAGTGATGATGAAGGTTCTCCAGAAGAAATTTCTATTGCTTCTGAAAGGAATGCTACTGTTGAGGGGGAGCAAATAAATCAAAGAGAACACAGTGATCATCAGGAGCAGACTAGCTATTCAGAGTCTACTCCATCAGGAACTGATCTTTCAGAGTCTACTGAAGGAAGATCAGTAACTAGGAGCAATATGGAATCTACTGATTCTATTGATCAAAGGAGAGTTTTTGAAGGTAGAGATAATTCTTCTACAAGAGATACCACTAACTTAGGGGGAGAGACTAGCAGAGTTAATCTACCACCTGTTAGAAAATGGACAAAGGATCATACTGAAGATTTGATAATTGGTGATCCAAATAATGGTGTTCGAACTAGAAGATCAATTCAAAATGAATGCTTGTATAGTTGCTTTCTCTCAAAGAATGAACCTAAGAAGGTTGAAGAAGCCTTATAGGATCCTGATTGGGTAATTGCAATGCAGGAGGAGTTAAATGAGTTTGAGAGAAACAAAGTTTGGAAACTGGTACCAAGACCTAAAGATAGATCTATTGTTGGTGCAAGATGGGTTTTCAGAAACAAGCTAGATGAATCTGGTATGATTGTAAGAAACAAAGCAAGACTGGTGGTTAAGGGTTATTCTCAGGAAGAAGGCATTGATTATGATGAGACCTTTGCACCTGTAGCAAGATTAGAAGCAATCAGAATGTTTCTTGCATTTGCAGCTCATTCAAAATTCAAGGTATATCAGATGGATGTAAAGAGTGCTTTTCTAAATGGCAAACTTGATGAGGAAGTGTATGTGGAACAGCCACCTGGATTTGTTGATCCAAAGTTTCCAAATCATGTCTACAAACTTGACAAGGCACTCTATGGACTAAAGCAGGCACCAAGAGCATGGTATGAAACTTTGTCTAAATTTCTTCTTGAAAATGGCTTCACAAGAGGTACAATTGACAAAACTCTATTCTTTAGAAAGATAAAAGGTGAATTGCTTTTAGTTCAAGTTTATGTTGATGATATTATTTTTGGTTCTACTAATGAAAAGTTGTGTGCTAAGTTTAGCAAGCTTATGCAGTCTAAGTATCAGATGAGCATGATGGGTGAATTAAATTATTTCTTAGGCTTGCAGGTCAAACAAACTGAGACTGGTATTTTCATTAATCAGTCAAAGTATATCAAAGATCTTTTAAGAAGGTTTGACTTTCAAGATTGTGCAGTTGCAAAAACACCCATGGCAACAACCACTAAACTAGACTCTGATCCTAAGGGGAAGAGCGTGGATAATACTAGTTATAGAGGCATGATAGGCTCATTGTTATATCTAACTGCAAGTAGGCCAGATATAATGTTTTCTACTTGTTTATGTGCTAGATTCCAAAGTGATCCTAAGGAATCTCATTTAATTGTTGTGAAGAGAATTTTTAGATATCTCAAAGGAACTCCAAATCTTGGTTTGTGGTACCCTAGAGAATCTGATTTCTTTCTAATTGGATATTCAGACTATGATTATGCAGGGTGTAAAATAGACAGGAAAAGCACTACAGGTACATGTCAATTCTTGGGAAATAGATTGATTTCTTGGGCAAGGAAGAAGCAACAATCTGTTTCAACCTCAACTGCAGAAGCTGAGTACATAGCAGCAGACAGTTGTTGTGCACAGCTCCTTTGGATAAGAAATCAGTTGATGGATTATGGTATGACACTTAGTAATATTCCTATGTTTTGTGATAATACTAGTGCTATTAAAATTGCAGAAAATCCAGTTCAACATTCAAGGACTAAGCACATTGATGTCAGGTATCATTTTATTAGAGAACATATTGAGAATGGTACTGTGGAACTTCATTTTGTTCCTACTGACAAACAGCTTGCAGATATTCTAACTAAACCACTTGATGAGACTACATTCAGTAGATTAGTAAGTGAGTTAGGAATGTTAAATTTCTAGATCTTTAACATCTGCAATAGTAGCAAGGTATGTTGTTTTTAGCTTATAGACTTAATATTCTTGTCAGGATCTATATTTTATTGTTAAAAGCTTTAGCTATAACACTTTGCCTTGATAAATTTCAGTATGATAGACTTGTTAATAATCATCAGGATTAGATTTGTTATCAGGATGCTGACGTCATCAGTATTGTGTCAGTATCAGGATTATGAAAATTGTTTCAGATCCTGACGTTTACTTTGTGTAGTAATCTAATTCTGTGATGTGTTAAGTCTATGCCAGCAAGTTTTAATATTTGCATACTGATAATTTATACATCATTCAATAATCAAAAGACAAGTAGATAACAAGATATTGTATTTTCATTAATTGAAATCATTACATATATGAAAATGAAATACAACATCTTTTTGTCTAACTTCTACTGATAATTCTATACTTGTTTATTGATATGAATTCTGAGGTACAGGACAAGGAGCATCTCAAGAAATCCATCAGGGGATTGAATAGCCTCGTCTACTCTTGGATTCCTTGTCTGGGCGATTTGAATGAGAGCAGCTAACTTAAATGTATAGCATCCCCATCAAGATCAACCTCAGACTCTCGGCCAAATTCTTCATCCTGAAGTTTTGAGGAGGTTAGGGGAAGATTGTATCCAACAGATGGATGTTCTAGGAGAAACCTCTGGATATTATCTGAAACTAATTCATCCATGATTAGTTCGATGAGAAGAGTCGTCTTTTCAAAGAGATGATCAAGAACAGGATATTCATCGACTGTGAAAGATCTAAAGAATGGGTTTGAATGGAATTTTGGTTTGAGAAGCATTGTTGAGAAGAAAAGAAATTGAAAGGTTTATGGAGAAAGGCATAAGGCGTCTGTTTCTTTTAAAGAAAGACGTGAGAAGCTGAACAGTCACTTGGAAGTTTTAATGAAGTCAGATGCTAATTATTGCGTGTGACTGTATTTCTTGTTTTCAAAAAATGTTGAATATATCTAACCAATTGATTTTTGTTCAGATTAATTGTTTATTTCTTTTTCAGATAAAAGAAAGATGCCACGTGGAAATTCCATATTAAGTCTCTGGAATCAGGATGATATTGATCAGGATTTCAAGTGTGACCATCAGGATTTGAAAATTATATTTTTAAATCACATTGCATTTTGTGATTATTTTGGTGGGAGGTCAACAGGAAAAGGAAGCTGATCAGTATTGATTTTTATCTTAATAATACCCTGATTTATTTCATGAAAATCAATTTTGGATTTTATTTTCCAAAAATCATGGATAACTGCACTTTTCAGGGACTGACATCTGTCAATCTAGGTGTCAACGTGGGATAGTGGTCTGAAAGATTTGTGAAATATATTTGTTTTGAAACTCTAATCGTGTAATTGCTTTCTCTAATTTTACATTCTCTAAAGCAAAAACACTCTTGAGTTTTCAAAATCACTAATCCATTTCAAGAATTTTTCAAGTTCTTTTCAGATCAAAAATGTCATCTCAAAGAAGATTACCTAAATTAGTAGCTTTCAAGTTTGGTGACTTTGATTTTATGACGAACAATCATGTAACAGTTATCACCAACAAGGAAGGAGTATTAACTGATTTTCATCCAATCATGGACTTTCTGGCGAATGGACCATTAAGTTATGCATTGACAGCATCTCCACAAATTAATCAAGCAGCTGTTACACAAGCTTGGGAGAATGCTGAGGTAATTGATTCTACTCAGAGTCAATCAGGTAAGATTGTTCTACACTTAGGACAAGATTCATTTGACATTATTGAATCTGTTGTTAATTCAGTACTTCGCTTACCTGTTACTGATAATTATGCAAGTGAACCATCTGATGATAATGTAAGAACTATGTTGTCTGAATTAGGTTATAGTGGACCTCTAGACAACATGAGCCAGTTGAATAGGTTTTTTCTTAGAAAGGAATGGTCTTTCTTCTTTGATCAAATTGCTAAATGTTTTACTGGTAAATGTAGTTCTTTTCAGCAAATTACTTCTGTTACATCACATATTGCTTATAGTTTGCTTTATGATAGAGTAATTGACATTGGTCACATTATCTTAAGTCAGATGAGTATTAAACTTGGGTTAAGAGATCAAAACAGGAAAATGGTTTATTTTCATAGATTTATGCAAATGTTTATTAACCATATTATTCCTGATGTTGAAGCTAGATTTGGTAGGGAACATTGTGTTTCTTCTTATGAACAACAAAAGAGAATTTTCTCTGACACTATAAAGAAGGAAAATGAAAAGAATCTAGATGAAATACCTGCAATTCATTATCCACATCATTTTCAGGTAATTCTTAAAACTCATCTTCCTACTCTCTACAATTCTTCTTTCTTTTTTGGTGAAATGACTCAGGAATCTCATTTGGAGGAGAACCCACCTGTGTCTACCCAAGTAGCCCAAAACATTATAGTCTCTGAAACAATTCAAGAACCAAATTTTGATCTACAGCCTATTGTTTCAAAGAAACCAACCTCTGGTGTTTCTCAAAAGACATCAGTTGTAAGGAAGAGAAGATTTGTTGTGTCAAGTAGTAGTAATTCTACTGAAGATGATGATGATTTAACTCTTGCTGAGAGAGCAGAATTGAAGGCTACAATTCAACTTTCTCTGTTAGCACAAAGAGATGAAAAACCTAGCCACAGCCAGGCTGCAGTCTCCCAAAAGGCTGTAGTTCTTAAAAAGGGAAAACAGTTACTGGATACTGTCTCTCAAAAGACTGTGTCTATTGAACAAAGATCTCATCCCAAGATCACTTCTGTGTCTACACCTCTTGAGTCTTCTCAGGATAAATCCTTTGCTCACTATACCAGGAGAACAAGGAGAAAGATTCAATTGTCACCTACACACACAGAGTCTAGTCCAACTAATATCATGCAGGTCTCTACAAATGAAGCTACAATCAAGTCAGCAAATGACCATAGAGATCTGGATATTGATTCTTCGTGGGAAACTACATTATCATACAGACTGGCTATGGGACTAATTTCTCTCAAAGTGAAGTTGTCAAGGCTTGTTCTAGATTTTTTGGTTGAAAGAGTACCAAAACTTTTATTTCCAAATGAATATGGACTTCTACATCAAAGACTTGACTTAATGAAGATGTATTTCTATGTATCTGTCAGAAGACAATTAGTCAAGAAATTTGGACTCTCGAAGCATGTTGCACTTCAATCACTACATGCATATTTATTTGACAAAGATGTCATTATTGAAGATGCCTCAGCTCAAGGTGAACAACAGGAGGAAGTAGATAGAGGAATGCAGTCAACAGAAGATACTGTTGCACCAGTGGTGAATAGTAGGAAAGATCAGATCACAGTCACTGCAACACAAGAACCATCTAGTCAGAGGTTGGATGACTCAGGAGCTGTGATAGCTGATGTTGAAAGGTCTTCTGTGATGACTGAAATTGCAAGTGAGAAACCCTATGATATGGGAGGAATAACTTTGACTGGTTTTCTTGAAGATCAAACAAACAGTGTTTAGTCAGAGTCTATCCACCTTGAGGGTGAGTCTCAGTAAACAACACTTAAAGACGGTGATGTACTAACTATGGTGTCTAATGAAGTATTACTGAAGACATCAGAGTCTACCTGAAAGTGGTATACTGGAGCTTGTAGTCTCTGGAAAGAAAGTAGATGATAGTATGGGTTCAGAGACTATAGCAGCTCACTCCTTGGAGAAAACCTCAAGCCCCTTGCCATATGAGGAACCCTCTCTCCATGTGAGTTCAGGTATAAAAACTCCTTCTAGCCCCTATTTTTCTGTAGGTCATGAGAGCACTTATCCAAATTTGAGTGATACACTTGAAAAGATGGACTTAGATCCACAAACTGAGAGGCTGGCTCCTGACCAGGCAAAAGGTGAGGTAGAAAGAGTGTTGACTTTAGTAAGTCAAAGTGAGAATGAGGGTATGGATGATCAACTCCATAGTGAGGGAGAGAAAATTAGGAAACCTCCATCATTTGATTTCTGGGATCAGGTTTTTCCTGAATCTTGGTCTGAAAATTTGGGTATGGATGCTGGTACTTATTCATTCATTAAACTGTATCAGAAGAATGACCTAGCACATCACAATGCAAAGCCAGAAGTTAAAGCTCAGAAGCAAAAGGAGAGGCTTGCAGGAATCATTAACAGAAGAGGTGCCAGGATAAAGCAATCTCTTCATACATATGTACCAGATGAAGTTCCTAATGATCCTAGTGTTCCTTTGTATGTACTTCCAATATCAGCTAGAATTGAGACATCTACAGTCTCTGATCACTCTAAGGAGGAGTCAGGATTTGAAGATGTTAGTACACAGAATACTGGTGAAGGAGATGATGATCATGTTTCAGCTCCAGATCAGAAAGATGAAGATGTTGATACTTCTAATCAGGTTTTATTACTTGAATATCATACAACCCAAGCAACTTCTTCTACAAGACTTGACGATACAGTTTTTTCTGATTCTGATTCTGAAGATACTAGAAGCACTTCCAACATTGAAGTTCATTCTGATGTTTTGAAAGATATTCAGAATTCTCAAATTGCTATGCAAACAAGACTTCAATCACTTGAAGATAACCAAGTTACAATAATGGAAAATCAAGCAGTTCTGATGAATATCATTTGTTCTGTTTCTGAATCTCTTGGAATTAATGTTGCTGATGTCAAAAAGGGGGAGATAAAGATAATTCAAAGACAACAACAACAACACCAGACTGGGGGAGATAAAGAGAAGACAGAGGGAAGTAAAAAGAAGAACTAGGAGTGACAGTGGTGAATCTCAGCTAGGAAGTGGTAGCATTAATAGTTAAAATTCTTTCTTCTAAGTACTAGATAAACGTCTACATCTGGGAAGGAGGTACATAACTTCATAATTCAACATTCATAAATTCTATTCTGGTTATATTGTTATATGTTTTGACATCCACAACTTAGATTTATGCTTCAGATTTTAAAGCATAAATAGGGGGAGATTGTTAAGAATAATTCATAAGTTGTGAGGTTAAGAATAAAATTTACACATTATACTTCTTGTAATCCTGATCTTATAAAGGATTTAGCACTATAGATAGGATTTATGTGTAAGACAGTTATCTGTACAGTTTAGTCAGGAATGAACAGTGTATCGGAGACTACATGTCAGGAACAAAGAGCAAATCCTGATGATGGTCTAATACTGATGATGATCAGATACTGATGCAAGATGAAATCCTGATATTAGTCGTGTTACTGATGATGTCATTATGGATGCTACAGAAACTGGCAAGTGCTATAAAACAGGATCGTTGTTTGAAGAACAAGCAAGAAGATATTATGAAGGAAAGAGTTTTCTATTGATGGAAGCTATCGACTAGAAGGCAGAACATTGTCATGTATAGATTATATCTTTCTATTATTAGTTGATAGGTAGCATTATAAATACTCTCTCAATATCATTGTAAAGAGCGTGTGTTGTGGGTTCGTGTGCGTAGCTCTGTATAAGGTTTGTATTCGAGAGTTCGAAACAAACAGAGAGAGAGTTTTATTTTGTCAGCAACTGCTAAAGGTATTGCATGTACACCTTTGGTAGAGTTTGTATTTGATCTTATTAATACAAACAGAGTTTGATTCATTCGTTTATTCTTGTTCATATAATCAAGCAAAAATCAGACACGATTATATAACTTGTATTCAACCCCCCCCCCCCTTCTACAAGTTATTCGAGTTAACAAAAAATTATAGAATGTGGCCATGGCAAGGCTTTTTGCCACGATTTACCAATAAATAGTGCGACCAAAAATAAGCCTTTGATGAATGTTGGTATTTAGCCACGTTATTAATTCTCTTTAGCCACTACGCATCATGTGGCTGCAAGTTGGTATTTAGTCACACTTTTGAGCTTAAAATGGGGGCTGTCAGACCCAAATAGTGGTATGCTTTAGTCACTCTGTTTTGAGTTACAGCCACACAACAGAGTGTGTCTGTAGGGGGCATAAAATGATCCGACCTTATGTCACACTTGGTTGAAAAATTAAAGAGTGACGTAAAGTTCATAGCCACACATATTTTATGTGGCCAAAGCCAAAATTTGACGTAGTGATTGAAAGACTCAAGAATCCGACCAACAATAAACATCACAGAGTATCTTAAGAAAACAAAGAAGGAGAGTGGAGAGGGGTATAGAGAGAGAGATAGAGGGAGTGGGACAGAGAGAGAGAGAGAGATGGAAAGGAGAGAGAGGAGAGGGAGGGGGAGAGAGAACTTTGAATATTTTCAATTTCTTGATTGTACGCATGCGATACATATTATTTGAACACGTATTATTTAAGAACATATTTTGAATCAAATTTTGGATATAAAAAACACATATTTTGAACACATATTATTTGCTGGTATGTTTTTACTTCTTCGGAATTGTTGTGCCCAAAATCCGCCTTGAGCTTGATTTAAGGCCTACTAGGGATATGGGCTCGGGTTATCTGGATGTAGGGAAATAAGTTGAGCTAGGGGCATGATGGTCTAACGTGCTTTAGAAGTGAATCAAAGGCCTGGACATTTTAATGTGGGTTTTGCTCATGTAGGGGTGCAGGCGTGTGAACCCTGGGTATGGGTGAAATTGTGTTGATACTCGGTAGGGGTTCAACTGAGTAGTAAGCTACTAGGATGGGGGTACGCGCATGAATCCCGGTGATTCCCAGAAAATACACCAGCGGTCTCGGGATCTCCTAGATTGTAGGAGATTGTATAGGGCATGCTCTAACAACCTTTTGGATAGCTCCTGGACAATAGGAACGGCTCACCAGGAGTGGTTATAGTGGATTAACATCATATATACATGGGATATATATATATATGCGTGTATATTTGTGGATATATCAGGGAAATATATGGATTAATCATGGAATAACAGCTGGATAATTACATGGATGGAGATAAACAATCAATGCAGGTCTGTTATGAAGGATTAGCCTCATCAAATCGTGGAGGTTATCAAGAACTACATGGGACTTGATCTCTTATAAATATAAGAGTATGTAGGCAATTTGTAAGAGGTTAGACAAACATATACACCTCTAACACACACTCTGGGCTGGTCTCTCTCGATTAAATAGGTCTTATTCGATCACTGTAGCTCGGAGTGCTTGCAAACTCAGTCCAAATAATCATTCTTCCTCCATTCAAATTAGGGTTTATGAGACTAGGGTTTTTGGCTTGTAATTCGGTTTATTTAATTGGTATTCTTGGATTTTCTTGGTTTATTCTTGTAATTCCACTACAAGAATTTTTGATTCAGAAAAAGGTTTTTCACCATCGTGTGGAGCCCTGCTTTTCCGTTGTCTATTAGAATGCCATCTATTACGCGTATTAGACAACAGCAGCATAACCGTTGTCTGTGTTGCAGAAAGATAACATACGTGATTTCAAAACTG
Organism: Kitagawia praeruptora; assembly: GCA_037693485.1. Taxonomy (NCBI): domain Eukaryota; kingdom Viridiplantae; phylum Streptophyta; class Magnoliopsida; order Apiales; family Apiaceae; genus Kitagawia; species Kitagawia praeruptora. The sequence continues at coordinate 133,211,375 of CM075351.1, read as the reverse complement.
TTGTATGAAAGCTGGTATAGACAATAGTTTAACAAGAAACTATTGTCTCATTTCGAGTAGCTCAAGTGTTTCTTTTTCTCGAACTGTTGTCTAGTTTCACCTACGTCCATGGTTTATAAAGGTTTTTTCTGTTGTATCTTTATGGTATTGTTGCCCAGTAATTAACAATTGTAGAAGGGGGGTTGAATACAATTGTATAAGATTTTCAACTTAAATAGAAAATAACACAAGTATGAATCAATAACAACTTTATTAACTCTGATATAAAACTGTTACAAACTCTCTTAAGAAATCCTTATGTTCTTAAGAGCTGCTAGGTTACAAGATAACTCGTGTAAGCGATTACAATCATATAAAACCTAAACTGTGTTTATATAACATACACAGCTACACTATCAATTACAAGATATTCTAAATAAATTACATATGACTATGAATACATATCTTGAATGATAGCCGCCTTCCTATAAATTAGGAACCGACATATCAATCTTCCTTGATCTCTGGACTGATGAGAATCTTCACATAATCATGATCAACTTGCAATCCTGATAGCAATCTAATACTGACGTTGTATTACTGATGACGGCAGTATCAATATCTGATCAGTAACAGTCCAGATCCTGATATCACTTGAATCAATATCTAACAATCTCCCCCAATTTGTACTTAATAAAATAAAGCACAAATTCCTTGATTCAATGATGTCAAAAACTCAAAACAAAATACTACAAGAAATCTTTAGGCTCGGTCTCAGAAATTCTCACAAAGAAATTACTTATTTGCAAGAAATTTGATAGTAACTCTTCTTCTTTTTCACTCAAAATCTGAATCAGTCTTTTCTTCAGATTCCTGAGTTCTTCATCTTTCTTATCAATTTGATAGATACCAGCCCTGAGATTTTGAATTAAGCTTCTTGGTAAGTCTAACTCTCCCAATAGTAAATATGCAAGATCTCTTCCACCAGGATTCAAAGATAACTGTTCTTGATACAGTATCACTTTTTTAACAGCTAAACCCCTTTGCATTTCTACTTCTTGTCCTTCTGAATTCAAGTACATGGGAGTATAATTACCATCATACCTTGATCCTCCTTCTAAATATCTGGATCTAATTGTTTTGAAGATCATGGTACACCAGTTATTGTAAATATTGGCTTTTTGATCAGGAATACTTCTGTTCTCAAGCAGATAAAGAACATATTTTAGCTCTTTTGTTGATTTGCACAATACCTTATGAATACTTAGCTTCTTGACACTTCTGTCTTTCATGAAATACAATAATTTCTCTACCTTCTTAGAATCCACATTGTAAGCAACAATTGCAACGGATTCAAGTTCCCAAAGATCATCAACAATCAGTTCATCATCAAATCTTCTAACAAGAAAATGTTGATCTGTTTGAGCTGTAGACCTTAATTCTGTATCTCTAAAACCAATACCTCCTCGAGTGTAAGGTTCCAGTCCTATCAATTCAGATTGCATTCTGATCCACCTTGGTGGAGATTTGTCAGACTCAGAAACTTTAGCTTTCTGAAGTCCAGGAGAAACTGGAGGTGGCAAAATTATTCCACCAGACCTAAAAACAGCTGGTCTAGTGTACTTCATATCATCAACATCTTTCCATTTTCCTCCTTTCTTCTTAGACTGTGGTTCATTCGGAATTTCCTCCTCAGGTAGTTTGTTAATATCATACCACAATTATCCATCAGACTCAAAAATTCTTCTCACATACTCATCTGTTGCATCCTTAATAACATCTCTTCATTTCTCTTGATTTTCTTTTCTTCCTCAAATTCTCTGAACCTCCTTTGATTGAACTCATCAACCTCAAAATTATTAGATTCAACCACAATGGTAAGAATCATCATTTGAAGATTCTTTAATATTTTAGCATCATCAGATTCAGAGTTAGAAGCAACAATCTGAGTTATTTCAGCAACATTCCCCTGTGATTTCATAATAGATTTACTCCTTCTAGTTCTCAGTGAACTCTTCTTCAACCTCTACATTGACAACATCTTTAGGTTCATTGAATTTATTGTCTGGAGCCATTTTAAGAAGTAGTGGAGTTTTCTTCTTTTTATCCTCATAAATTTCTTCTATTCTGACTCCACTAGATCTCATCTGCCTTGTGCTTGCTTGTACAGGTTTCCTTCCTCTGCCTCTGTTTCTTCCTCCTCTGCCTCTTCCTCTTCTTGCTGTAGGAGCTTCTTTCTGTCTAGAAATTTCCTCAAGAATCCTATTTTGTTCTTCCACAATCTCATCAGTAGTTATGGTTTGATTTTCTTCAGAAGTTAAAGCAAGTGCCTTCTCAGCATGAAACTGATTAACCTTAGCACTATTATGATAGACAATTTCACTATCACATGACTCAGTAATGATCTTCTCAAAAAGATGTGGAGCATCTGCTACATCAGTAATTAACAATTCTCCATTACCTTCAAGAATTGTAGGAAGTGTTTGCCTTCTACTTTGACCAGGCGACAAAAACGGTTCTTCTGTCAGGATTTGAGATTGGACTATTGTTCTTACTATCCTTTTACCAGATTCAGAAACATGAGTTGACTGTTTGGTTTGAGTTTGAGATGAACTTCTCTTTTTTACCAAAGCAGCATCAGAGGTTTCTGTTCCATGTGCCTGAGCACCTCCATCATTTCCAGAAGTATCATCATCCTTTCTTACAACTAGATTAGGTGTGCATTTTGTTTTGTTGACTACCTTCTCCCCCCTTTTGACATCAGAACCCTATTCAATAAAAAAGATAAGATAAGTTTGAGAGTTTCGTCAATAGTATCGACTTTAGAAGACAAAGTATCAACTTTAGTCTCCACAGTGTCCATTCTCATGGTAAAGGAAGTGCTTAAACGTCGTTGAAGCTAATGAGTGGTAGGAATCTCAGAATAATCCTTGAGAAACCGAGCATGAAACTTTTCGTTGTCAGACTTGATAGACTTGACTTCATCTTTCAATCCCTTTGCCAAAAGAGTATTAGTCTTTAGAAGAGCCTTAAGCTCAGGAGTAGACATCCTAGTAGCAATATGGCTGGAATGAAAAAGAGCATTATTGAAGTTTATCTCAGCAGTTGGCTGATTCCACTCGGTATCCCATTCACATCTCCTCATAGCTCGAGCATGTTCAGTAAGATGAGTACTATATTCCCCTCTGAAATCCTCTTGAGTAGTTAGAGATTGACCAACAGACTGTATATACTTACTAGAAGATCCATGAGCAGATCCTAGACTTGCTTTCAGAGCTGCTTGCAGTTGAGCTGTTTCAGGATTATCATCAGCATCATCATCATCATCATCTGAGCTATTATCAGCCTCAGGGATTTTATCATCCACATTATCTTCAGGATTCTTAACACCTTTCAATTTCAGATCAACAACAGATGGAGCTGGTGTATCCTGAATACCTGCATTGTGAATAGAAACATTTCCTATATCTCTCTATTTTTTTAAAGTGATCTCATCACTTCTCACAATGTTACCCATGTTACTTTCAATAGTAACTGCTTCCTCACCACAAGTTAAAAACTTCTCACTCTGTTCTACCACTCCTTTTACCAGTTCAGGAGACTACCTCTCTTCACTCTTCTTTTTCTCTAATTGTTTACTCTCATTCTCACTAGAAAGGTTCTGGCTCAATAAATTCGAAGAAATAAGAGGTGGCTGAGAAGAGTGGACTGTAGTCATACAAATAGAGGTATTCCTTGTTTCAGGTCTATCTGTAATCATACTATCAGTATCAAAATAAGTAGAGATAGAAGTATTACCTAATGAAGTAGTAAATGATTCCATTGGCCTTGCAGAAATTGGCTCAATAAGCAGTGGAATATTTGGATCAGTGGTACTTGCATCAGGATTGACATCTACAACTAGAGAATGACTTGCATCAGTATTTGCTACCAATGGTTCTTGTGTAGTCTGAGGTTGAGAAGCTGCTTCAACACTTTGAGTCAAAGGTTCTTGTGTGCTTCCCTCAAATGCAGTGTCTGTGAGTAGATCATCACATTCAGCAATATGCTTGTCATGAGCAGCTCTATCTGCCAGACTTTGAACTAAGTCAAATTCAATTTCAGAAGCCCCTTGAGTTGTGTCAGGAAACTCCTCTGCTGATGTGACTTTGCCTATATCTTCACTTTGAGAAGATGGTTCTTGTGTGATAGGAATATGCTTGTCTTCACCTTTCCTTTGAGAAATTGGTTCTTGTGGGACTATTCCTTCGGCAATGTCTACATCCACACTTTGAGTGGATGGTTCTTGTGTGATTGGATATGTAGTAGCTGCTGAACTACTTTGAAGTTCAGGTTTTTGTGGGCTAGATCCTCTCAGAGGTGAAGTAGTCCTCTGTTTCTTCTGTCTATGAAAGACCTTTGCTTCAGCATTTGTCTGTGGCAGTGATACAGTTTTTAAACCAAGCTGAGCATCAATTTAATATACATCATCTACAGACATCTCAATTATCCTTCTTTTTGGAGATGTAGGTGCTGGAGAATCTGAGATTTCAACAGTCTTCACAGGTGAAGTGTCAGGAGTAGAGATGTCAAGATTTGTGTCAGGAACTGATGATCCATCTGGATTAGTAGAGACATTAGGAATGTCGTCTATATCATCATCAAGATTCTGTATCTCCATAGGAATGAAATATTTGCTCTTGTTAAGTAATCTTCTTCTATTCTTTGGCTTTTCAGAAATAGCCATTTCTTTAGTAACAACAACAGTAACTTCCTTTTTCTTCAAAGAAACTGATAAAGGTAGTTTATCATCATCAGAATCATAATCAGACTCAGAATCAATTTTCTGACTGAATTTCCTCTTTTCTCCTATTTCCTTATACACTCCTATATCAATCAAAGATTGATCAACTGTAGGAACATGTTTCTCCAAAATCAGGACCCCTTGTTCACCCCCTTGTACCTTCTTTTGAGAGTGGGTTTGATTGGAAAAATTCTTTGATCCTGATTGCCTTCCAGACACATCAGATCTAACTAATTTCTTTGATTTTACAACTGATGCCTTTTGTGAGACACCAGAGGTGGTTGATTGTTTAGTAGAGTGTTTGGGTTGTGTGCTTTGGTCAGAATCAAGATGTGTAGTGTCCTGTCTCATAGCACCAGCAGGTGATCCAATACCATCAGTAACTGTTCCATAATAATCAGGCATTCTCTTTTGCAAGAGAATCCTTACTTTATTAGGAATAAAAGGATTGCCCTCTAGATTATTTACCTTATCAGATTTCTCCAAGGATTTGATATTGTTTTCAGAAATCTTAAAGATATGCAATTTATCGTCATTTTCAAATTCAACATTGGGACATAAATATGAGAATATCAATTGAAAGAATCTAATAAAACAGACATATCCACACTTCTCTGTTTTTCTAGCATGAAATGCTTTCAAAAGAAATAATCCATAATCAAAAGGAGTTTCATGGATTAGAGAGTACCTAATTTGAACTGAAGCTGAAGGCAATGCATCAAAGTTGGAAACTTTATTCAGAAAGCATCTACTGATTGAATCAAAGAAGAAATTCCATTCTTTCTTAAGCTTTGTTTTGTATAACTCCCCAAACTTCATTGGTTGCCCTTTGATCCCAAGACTCTTTGCAAAATCAAGAAGTGTAGCATCAGAAACACTTTCTGTGGGTTTGCCATTGAGAGATGGTAGCTTAAGAGATTTCACTATCACCTCTGGAGTCACATTATATGTAGTGCCATTGTACTCAAAGGACATGTATGGATTCCTTGTTGTCATACCTTCACTAAAGACTGCTGTAGACCAAACCTGTATAACACACTTGAAAGAAACCTTGGAGGGTTGTGTTAAGGCATAATTAATTGGACTTGTGGCCAAGAATTATTGAATGATATGAAAATCATTCGTCAATTCATGATGATCAAGAATAACAGCAAAATTGTTAGGTGCAAAAGTAACATTATTGATGACAACCATTTTGTTGATAAATGTTGAAGTATCCATGATAGTTGAGACTATATGAATTTGAGAATTCGAAACATTAGGGTTTATGTTCGTACAGAGTGAAAAAGAAAAGGCAATACTAATTGTTTGAGAATAATGAATCAATTTAGAAAACTAAATTGATTTTAGACAAAACTAATGATTTCTCAAAGACATGTGTCAGTAATCGATTTGTGCAAAATAAGTAATGGACCAAATTACGTGAGGGAGTGGTGATAATCGCACGCGACATGATTAACAATGTGTATCTATATGTATCAACGAGTGAAACACACGCGCCCGTATTATTATTCGAGAAATACGATTGTGATAATAAAAATAAGGCAATGAGTTTTAATTTAAAGAAATCAAAACATCACAATCTAAAAATACCTGGTACCAAAAACCAGAATATGAATCATTTCATGTTCTCGTTCCACTCCCATCTCTATTTAACATCTAGAGACTTGTCCACTTTCTTTTTAACCCTTCTTCTCTCCTGTAAACCAACAACCCTTCAAAGAAAACACCATAATAAAAAGATGTCTAACCTCACCATCAAAGAAAATAATCTCCATCTCATATAGAAGAGATATATTTTCAGCTATACTCGTGAAGAGTTTGATGCCTTCGACTGGGAAAGGCAACTTGAAACTTTGTGGCTGCAGATGGATGCCGGTCTTGAAGAGATCGAGAGAGAAAGACCTGCAAAAGTGATCGACATCGATGCTGCCCTCCAAGCAACATTAGCATGGCTTTCTTCTAAGACATCCTCATCCAACACCACCAACCATTGTTAAAGAATATGTCAGCAAAAATAACCTTATCCCTATCGACTTCCACCCAAACAAAGTGGAAAAGATGGGATCTGGGATGACTGTTAACAATGGAGTGGTTTGGACTTTTTATTTTCCTGTTGAATAGATTAGTAGATAGAGAAAACAAAAAGATGTAATATTTTGCATGTAATCTCTTTCTTATTATCAATGAAAAACTCTGTTTCTCTAATCTTATTCAATATAGTCTACAATTTTATTTCTGAACTGTTCTTCAAAGAATTAAATCAGAGAAGGAAACATGAAAACTAATTAAAGTAATCACATAAGTAACAAGTTCTTTAACAATGGCCACAAATTAAATTAGGATATAGAACAATAAGAAAGTACTTAGATCTTTAACATTTTACTGATAAATGAACCGTCGCATCAGGATTTGATGTTTGACTATAGTCAGGATTGACTTTTCATCAGTATTCGATATGCATCAGGATTTGACGATTATCAATATTTATCTTTCTTTGTGCTCAGAAACTTTGATAGTTCACCATCCTAATTCATTCACCAATTTTGTAAACGTAGCTTCAGGAAGTGGCTTGGTGAATATATCAGCTAGCTGTTGATCAGTAGGAACAAAGTGTAGCTCAATTGTCCCTTCCATTACTTGCTCTCTTATAAAATGATATCTGATACTGATATGCTTAGTAAGAGAATGTTGTACTGGATTTCCTGGCATAACAATAGCACTTTGGTTATCACAATAAATAGGTATTTTTGAATATGATAAACCATAGTCCATTAGCTAATTTCTCATCCACATAATCTGAGCACAACAGCTTCCAACAGCAATGTACTCAGCTTCTGTAGTTGATGTGGAGATAGACTTTTTACAACTTCCTGAAGTACTTTTCCTATCTATTTTGCAGCCTGCAAATTCAGCATCTGAGTATCCACATAAACTAAAATCAGATTCTCTAGCATACCAAAGGCCAAGAGTTGGAGTGCCTTTCAAGTATCTGAAAATCCTTTTAACTGCAATGAAATGTGGTTCTCTAGGATTTGCCTGAAATCTTGCACATAGACAGGTTGCATACATGATATCTGGTCTACTAGCAGTTAGATACAAGAGTGAGCCAATCGTACCTCTGTAGTTTGTTACATCTACACTACACCATAAAAGGCCTACGGCAACACCGAAAAAGTGTTGCCGTAAGCCCGAAATATGTTGCCTTAGGCCCAAAAAACCCCAAAGGCAATATTTTGCTGGTGTTGCTATTTTTGCCATTGCCTTTGGGGTCAAAGGCAACATTCTACTTCTCTATGGCAACATCAGTTTTTCTGTTGGCATAGAATATCTATGGCAACATTATTATCAAATTTGAGCAACATGATATTATGTTGCCTTTGGGTTAAACATTTTGCAAAAAAAAATGGGCCCCACCAATGGGTCCATTGGGGCCCACTATGGGACCCACTTTTATGCCAACGCTAATTTTGACCTATAACAACATTTTCTAGTAACTTTTGTTAACATTAACTTTCCTTTTGCCAACATTTTTTAACATCAATGACAACACTTTTCTATTTCCACCAGAAAATCAAATACATTAAAATATGCATTCACTAAATACCAAATCAATACAACCAACAATCAGAATAATCCATACTACATAATCTAGATTCACTACAATCACGACCAACAACCCAAATTCACTAGAATCATCGACCAACTAGGAAAGTTCCTCCAAACACAATATTCAACAAACTAGCTAACGTGCAAATTTTACTAAGTACATAAGACTAAAATAATAACAAAAGGACGATCTAAAACATAAAAATATGGCATGCCTAAATTAAGAGCTGGTGCCACCGGTCGTTGGAGTACCATCTTCATTTTCACTCTAGATAGAGCACCAGGCATTGCAATATTCTTTGTTGTATCCCCCACCTCTTCATTAGCTCCAGCAACTTTGAGGTAGAACCTGTTCCAAAGATATATTTGAGAATAGATAAGTAGCTCAAGTAAAATACCCATTTGTTTATTTCGCGGCTCAATGGTCTAAATTGAATCACGAGCAAATTTAAACTTGTATTTACACGTCATAAGAGCATGATTGGATGAAACATACCACAAGAAGTTGTATATACCATCAGCAGGGAAAATATTACCCTTTCCTCCTTTGCTCCCACTGTCTTCATTGTCGCTATCAAAATAAAACTTTGATCTTTTGCTGGCTTTCTGTCCACCTGCTGCTCTATCTAACTCAGAAAGATCATCATTTTCTACATCACTGAAATGCTGTTTAATGTATACTCTATCTTTTATTTACTACAAAATATTCACCCGTGACAATATATTAAGAAAGCCAACCATGTTACTTAAATATTTTATGCAACTCTTAACTGGCAATCTTAAGGCATGGATATGTTGTCACACGAAGAAAGATAGAGGAGTAAATTAGATTTCACTTACTTGACCACTTAGTGATGGATCTATAACAGCTCCAGATATCAATTTCGCACTTGGATCTACAAGGTGACAAGGTCATATATAACCTCTGCTGCAGCATTTACCTTAAAGTACAATTTTTATAAGAGAAATTTAAACTTGAATTAATCCAGTAGATGTAGTATGATTTATCCACACTTATGTCTGTCAAGCGTGGAGAAGGACCAACAACGGACTCTTCACCCTTGAGCAAGTGCCACCAGGAGCTACACTCAGAAGGTCATATCAGAGACTTGGTTAATTAGTAAGTTTACCTGTCTTGTGGTCATTATGGTAGCAAATGTAAGTGCACCAAATGTGCGTATGGTGTAAGATATGAAAAATTGACTAGCTGTTGCTACCTGCCAGATGTTTTACTTTAGTAGTCCACTTCCATGTTGGGTGAGGCAGTAATATACTAACTAAGCCTTATTTCATGAATTAAAAAATAGCAAAGGAGATAATTTAAAAGGATCTTTCCTGTTTATACAATTATAAATTTGAATACTATATGATTTAGCTTTAAAGATGGCTTACAGTTGAAAGCAATACAATGTCCAACAAACAATCATTGTGAAGGTAAATAAAATCAATTTCCATCAGAAGACCAAATGGTCCAAAGAATAGACATATGCGACATGCCACCCAATATTGGTCCTTACAACATGGCAGGGTAAAAGAATGATACCGAAGACTTGTAAAGTTGAGTTGTGGTGAATATTTATAATCAGGGTGCACTTTTAAATTCATCAAAGTCCAAAACAAATGAAAAGTGATACTAACCCGGTTTCTGGACACAATTAATGCTATAAGGGCTGATGTCACAGCTGACTATAGGCAAATTCATTGTAAATTAATCACATGCATAATCTATTGAGGGCGATTGACATAAGTCAAAACATGTATCTTAGATCTAAAATATTACCTTTGTAATTTACTGAACCTTCTATCAATGAATAATGACCTCATAGACACAGCTCAGAATATCATTTTTTCAGTAGTTAATAAGGCTAAAAAGCTCCAGATCAATATATAATGAAAATTCAACGGAGAAGAGAAGAATAAGAGACCTAGTTGGGGTTATTGCCCCAGATCAACAAGATATAATAATCTATATCCAATGATACCCCCATCCCAGAGACTTTTAAAGTCTTAATGATGGAATACCTTGACATCTATCTACTTGGCAGGGGTTAGATAGACTATAACTGACACTTTAATCTCAAATAGACTATTGCTGACACTTAATTTCACAAACCGAATTTCTTATTCTGCTGTCATTTGTTTAGGCCCAATATTGACTCACGCCACTCATCAACTGAACTGCAATGAGAAGTTGCGTCCATCTTAAAATGTGTCATTAGGCTATTTTCCAGGGGAAATAGTGGTTTTAAAAATTTAAATCAAGCTCATGCAGAAAATACTGGAAAACAATATCAGGTTAATTGTTGGACGAGTTGCACTTACAAGAATACAAATACACAAATACAATGATAAATCTGCATGACTGGTAAGTAATTGGGATGTAAAAAGAAATCAGCAAGAATTTTAATTACATTCTTAGTCAAATACAGACATGAGTAATCGAGTGAAGTGAAGAGAATTGGTCAAAATAGTCAGTGATACACTTGATATTAAATATATGAAATATAAACAATCTAATGCATATACCAAATCAGATGTTAAATTAGCTAGAAAATTTACCATTATAAAGCAAGTTATAGCTTATAGCACTCTCAAATCAGAAATATATATAAGCTACCTGGATTTGAGGGGTACAAAAGTTTCATTTTGATCTGCAAAAGAAAAAAACAATTTTAGAAAGACATGTTCAAGCGAAACTAAGTGGGTGATAACTAAAGTACCTAGAATTCAGTTGCACTTACGAAATATCCATATAACTATCAGTATACAAACATTAAAATGCTACCTTTTAAGGAAACATACAGCATAACTATAGACTAATAACTACCAAATGAATCTTCACAATCACACATATTACTACTAATCTAAAACAGATACTTAATTCTATCAGCATTAAAATAAAACAAAATTTAAGTTCACGAAAATAGAAAAATACCTCTGCCAGGAACATACGCAATCCCTCTCCCCGCACTAAAATTAACACATTGCAATTTAGCCGCCCTGTGTCACTTTACATAATTGATATCGTACTTTCCCTAGGTCCAAACCTGAAAAAATAGAAATATTCTCCATGATTCATCTATAGTCTGATAAATAGAACAATTTAAAGAAGTAGAAGTATCAAATTTTACAACAGGGTCCTTCCCCTAGATATATGATATTCATCAACAACTTATTTGCTCAAATAGTAGTTCAAATATTAACACAACATTAGCATATAATTGAACATATACTTCATTTACACAAAATCTAGCATAGATACTAACATTTGACACTAACAAGAAAAAGTAATACAAAAAGTTCAACTCAGCTCACGAAAACTAACACAAAAAAAAAAAAATCGAACACAAATTACATATATATAACAAGACTCTAAAATCATACATTTTTAGAAATTCAGAAAATTCAATTAACAAATAGCAGCAAATGACAAATCATACATTAATAGCAACAGAGGCTAACAGAGCAAAAATATTGATAAATAACAAAACATAATTGAACATGCAAATACATAAGATATAGAAATAGCTTAAACTCGAAGCCCCAAATCGAGCAAGATAGAAACCCTAATTTTGAAACCCGAAATTGAACCCGATTGAGCCCGAAATTGACCTAACCTGTTTGAAGCCCTAATTCAAAATCAACCCCGAGACAGAAAAAGAGGCCCAAATTAGTGAAAATATACTAAATTAAAGGCCAAAATTGAATCAATTGAACCCAAATTTAACCATTGAAGGAGAGAAGAATGTGAAAGATGTGCATACAGTGAGTATAGAGATTGTGAGAGAGAAAGAGAGGAGAGAGTATAGAGAATGTATGTGAATAAAGCCAAGCAGCCGAGATAGAGAGGAGATCGAGAGAGAAACTATCTGTAGTGAAGAGAAAAAAAATGAAAAGTGAAGTGAGATTGTTTTCACTCGATAAAATGCAGTCTAATGAATTAGTTGAGCGGGTCTTTTTGCCGCTCAACAGGTTTCCCAATATTTTAATCCCTTTGTCTGTTAGAATTTTAGTTGAAAAAATAATTTATATTTTCATTTTTTTATTTATTTGAAAAAAATTAATTTAATTTTTTATTAAATATTCAATTTCTTTTACAAAATCTAAAATATTATATTCAAATATTTTTAATTATGTACAAAATTTTTTTATGATATATTAAAATATATTTAGAAAAAAAATCATTTTAAATTCTTTTTTCAATAATATTCAATGAACATAAAAAAAAATTATACATCTTAAAATGTTTTGACATTTTTAGTGAAATTTTCACTTCAAATGGAATATTTTAGATTTTTATAAAAAAATTGATTATTTTTATCCAAAAAATTAATTTTCATGTGAAAAAGATTAAAAAAATTTTATTTTTAGTAGAAAATGTAAAATTTTGTTCATTGCAAAATTATGGCAACACAATTTCATACCTATAGCAACATGCAAACACTTTTATTCTATGGCAACATATTTTTGCTACCTGGGGCAACATAAAAATGATAATGTTGTAATAGCCAAAAACATGCATGACAAAGGCAACATATCCAAAGACAACATAGGCTCTAAATGTGGTCGTAGACCTTTTATGGTGTAGTGTACCGCAGTACCTTGATTAGGATCAAGCTTGGTAGCTGTAGCTATGGGAGTTGAAGCAGTAGAACCGTCTTGCATGTTAAACTTCTTAAAAATATTCTTTGTGTATTTTGACTGATTGATAAAAATTCCATCATCAGTCTGTTTAACTTGCAGACCAAAGAAATAGCTCATTTCTCTCATCATGCTCATTTGATATCTAGACTGCATTAGCTTTGAAAACTTCTCACACAATTTGGAGTTAGTTGACCCAAAAATGATATCATCAACATAAATTTGTACTAACAGCAAGTCCTTACCATGATTCAAATAAAATAAGGTTTTATCAATTGTACCTCTTTTGAATCCACTTTCCAGTAAGAATTGAGCCAATGTTTCATACCAGGCTCTTGGAGCTTGCTTTAGTCCATAAAGTGCTTTATCCAGTCTGTAGACATAATCTGGATGTTTAGGATCAACGAAGCCAGGAGGTTGTTCAACGTATACCTCATCTTCTAATTCTCCAATTAGAAAAGCACTTTTCACATCCATCTGAAAACCTTGAATTTCTTGTGGGCTGCATATGCCATAAAAAGTCTGATGGCTTCTAGCCTTGCAACTGGAGCAAAAGTCTCATCATAATCTATTCCTTCCTGTTGAGAATACCTCTTTGCAACTAGTCTTGCTTTATTTATGATAATTGTGCCATCTGAATCTGTCTTGTTTCTAAACACCCACTTTGTACCTACAATTGACCTTCCTTTTGGCTTTGGTACAAGTTTCCAGACTTCATTTCTTTCAAACTCATTTAGTTCTTCTTGCATAGCCATAACCCAATCAGCATCCTTGAGTGCATCTTCAACTTTCTTAGGTTCCTCATTTGACAGAAAGTTGTGATAAAGACATTCATTCTATGTTGCACTCCTGGTTTTAACACCTGCGTCAGGATTCCCAATAATTAAATCAGGAGTATGGCTTTTAGTCCATTTCCTTGCTGGTGGTAATTCATTCCTTTAACTGGATGCTCCCCCTGGATTGGTGTTATCTTCAAAAGAACTAGAATTGCTAGAAGCTCCCCCTGAGATAGTGCTATCTCTTTCTGATCTACTCTCAGAATTATCACTTGAATCTGTTTATGATGAACCTCCTCCTGATGTATGAGTTGTTTCAGTTTTGGTGGTCTCTTGCTGTTGTTCCCCCTCAACATTTGCATTACCATCATTGATTTGTGTTTCATCAAAAATTTGAGGATCGTCAGGATCTGATAGAGTATCAGTCTCTAACAAGATTTCATCAGGATTCTTGGTAGCTTCATTTGCAAAAATCAAACTGTCGTGTGAGTCTTCAACTATTCCTGTAATCTTCTTATCATCAAAAGATACATTGATAGACTCCATGACTGTCTTTATTCTTAGATTGTAGACTTTAAAAGCTTTTGATGATGGATAGCCAATAAGATGCCCTCATCAAGTTTAGTCTCAAATTTACCTAGCTGTTCAGGATGAGGTCTTAGAACAAAGCACTTGCAGCCAAATACATGTAAATGCTTCAGACTTGGCTTCTTTCCCTTGATCATTTGATAAGGAGTTACACCATGTCTGTTGATCGATGTAATGTTCTGAGTGTAGCATGTTGTGTTGACTGCTTCTGCCCAGAAATATGTAGGTAGTTTAGCTTCCTCCAACATAGTTCGGCCAGCTTCAATAAGAGTTCTATTGTTCCTTTCAACTACTCCATTTTGCTGGGGTGTGCCAGGAGCAGAGAATTGTTGAACTATTCCTTTGTATTTGTAGAACTCTTCCAATGCTGAATTTTTGAATTCAGTTCCATTATCACTCCTTAGAATCTTGACTTTATACTTTGTGCCAGTCTCAATGAGTCTCACATGGTCCAAGAGTATCTCAGCTGTTTCATCTTTTCTGTGTAGAAAATACCCAGGTAAATCTAGTATTTTCATCAACAATAACTAGATTGTACCTTTTCTTACTGATGGACATTATGTTGGCTGGTCCAAACAAGTCAAGATGAAGCATGTGTATGGTTCATAAATTGAGGATTCTGTTTTACTCTTGAATGATGTCCTTCTCTATTTAGCCTTCTAACAAGCATCACAAAGTCCATCTGGAGTATACAGTGCCTTTGGTAATCCTCTCACCAAGTCTTTCTTTACCAACTCATTGATATTATTGAAGTTGAGATGAGAAAGCTGCCAATTCCAACTGTCATCTACAGAAGCTTTACTGATGAGACATGTAAAGGGTCCATCAGTATTGGTGTGTAGATGTTGGCTTCATAAATGTTACCATGCCTTTGACCAGTTAATGCAACCTTCTCTGATGTTTTGCTGATCACTTCAAAATGAGTATCATAGAAGTTGGCATGATAACATCTGTCTGTGATTTGACTAACACTTAGCAAATTGTGTTTGAGTCCTTTCACTAGAGCTACTTTTTCAATGATGACATTTCCAATAAATATATTGCCATATCCCATAGTTTGTCCAATGTTGCCATCTCCATAAGACACAGTTGGGCTAGCCTTCTCCTCAAATTCTGATAGCAAGGTTTTGTCTCCAGTCATGTGCACAGAACATCCACTATCCATGACTAACACATTTTTCTTTTTACCCTGCAATCAGAACCACAAAGAACTCAATTAGAATTTTTAAGAACCCACACTTGTTGGGTTCTATTTGCATGCAACTTAATATTTTTAGCAGCAGAAGACTTTTTAGAAAAAACAGTTTCTTCAGGATTGACTCCATCAGAATTTGCCTTGTTCTTATCAGATATAACAAATGCATGCTTAGAATTCACATTCTTTGTTTTACCAGAATTTGCACTTTTATTAAATTTAGGCAAAGGATCATAAAAGTTGTAGTACAAACTATGGTATTCCTCACAAGTATAGATAGAATGCCATTTACTGCCACAGTGGAAACAAGGATTCTGTGGTTTATAAAATACTGATCTATTCCTAATGTCAGACTTAGGAACTACAGTAGCCTTCTTTTTACTCCTCCTGCAATCAATAGCAAGATGATTATAGTTACCACAGTTAAAACATACTTTCCTTGGTGCATTTGGAATATACTTATAATTATTCTCTTTGTTTATTCCAACTTTACCATTCCTGTTTCTTTTGACAGTTGGGACTTTCTTTCTATCTGTCACATCACAGATTTTGTCCCTCAGTTGTTTCTTAGACAAAAGACCTACATTTTTTATTTTGATAGTTCTAGTCTCAGAACTATGTGTAGAAGTAGATCCCTTTTCTGAAGTAGATTTGGGATTTTCTGGATACACATAATTAATAGGTTTTAATTTAGTTTTAGTATTGTCTGTAACATATCTGTAGGTTTTTGGATTTGTTGACTCATTAACAACAACTCTTCCTGGTTCTGTTGTTTCATCAGTAACAACTTTACCTTTATCCTTTTTCTCATTTTCTGGCTTATAACCTAGACACTCTTTCCAATTTTTATCAGTGATAATATCATGGGTTTTCTTTCCAGAGCGTGTCCAGGTTCTGAGTTTTTTTTTAACATCCTCAAGTCTTTTTCAAGTTTAGTACATTTAAACTCCATTTCTAGTTTCATGTGTTTAGCACTATCACATTCTGCTTGTACCTCATGCAAGAAAAGTAACTCAGCTTCTAGATGATCATTTCTCTTAGCCACCTCTGCCATGTTAGATTTTATTCTAGCATTTTCAAGAGACTGACTCCTAAAACTAATATGCATAGATTTTAGAAATGATCTTAACTCAGAGACATTATTAGTATCAAAATCAAACAAAGTTTCAGATACCTTATTATCAGCAACAGCAGTCTCATCAGTATTGGCCATCAAATCATAGTTCACCTTCTCTTCTTCAGAATCAGAGGTAGAGTCCATCCAATCCTTTCTTGATGATATGAGAGCTTTAGTCTTGGTCTTCTTGAACTCAGTTACAAAGTGACCCATTCCATCATAGTTGTAACATCTGACTTTTGACTTGTCAAATTTGCTGCTTTTGTCTTCTTTCTTCTTGTACCTGTCTTTGTCAGCATTGAAGGTTTTCTTTTAAAACTTTCCTTGCTTCCTAGCCTTTCTGAACTTCATCTTCTTGAAGCCCTTGACTATCATAGCAACCATCTCCATCATATCAGAATCAGTAGAGTCCTCATCAGTATCAGAATCAGACTTAGCATCAGTATCTGATGATGAGTCATCAGGAATTGACTCTACAACTATACTCTTTCTGTTAGAAACCTCCTCAGCTTTTCCCTTTGATTTTGATTCCACATTCAAAGCAACAGATTTTGTCTTGACATTCTTCTTGTTCTAACTCTGTTGAACCTCAAGATCATAGGTTCTCAGCATTCCATAGACTTCATCAAGAGACAGCATTTTCAAATCATTCTGATGCCTAATGATTGAAGCTTGAGTATCCCACTCCTCAGTCAGTGCTCTTAAAAACTTGGTATTTGAATCCTCTGGATCATACTCTTTGCCAACAAGAGATAGATTGTTCAGCAGTGTCAGAAATCTATCGTACATATCACTAAGGCTTTCATCAGATTTAGCATCAAACTGTTCATACTCATGAATCAACAGAGCCCTTCTGTTTCTTTTGATAAATTCAGTGCCTTGGCATTGAGTTTCTAAGGTATCCCAAATTTCCTTTGCAGTCTTGCATGCTATTACCCTGTTTGACATGACATTATCAAGACTGCTATGCAAAATATTCTTTACTTTTGCAACTTTGAGCACTTGAGCCTTTTCTTCTGGATTCCATTCACTCTTTCCCTTGACGACATAGTGTTCAGGAACAGTCTCTATTATTCCAACTAATCTTGTTAGAAAAAATGGTCCATCATTAATTTTATCAAGATAGTCTGGATCAATTGCTTCCAAATACATCAGCATTTTCCCTTTCCATGTTGGATACTCAGTTTTCTTGATAATGGGAATCTTGATACTTTCATACTTGCTTGTCGACATCTTAAGATCGTTTCTGATTAAGATTAATCAGTTTGCTCTGATACCAATTGTTGCCCAGTAATTAACAATTGTAGAAGGGGGGTTGAATACAATTGTATAAGATTTTCGACTTAAACAGAAAATAACACAAGTATGAATCAATAACAGCTTTATTAACTCTGATATAAAACTGTTACAAACTCTCTTAAGAAATCCTTATGTTCTTAAGAGCTGCTAGGTTACAAGATAACTCGTGTAAGCGATTACAATCATGTAAAACCTAAACTGTGTTTATATAACATACACGGCTGCACTATCAATTACAAGATATTCTAAATCAATTACATATGACTATGAATACATATCTTGAATGATAGCTGACTTCCTATAAATTAGGAACCGACATATCAATCTTCCTTGATCTCTGGACTGATGAGAATCTTCACATAATCATGACCAACTTGCAATCCTGATAGCAATCTAATACTAACATTGTATTACTGATGACGTCAGCATCAGTATCTGATCAGTAACAGTCCATATCCTGATATCACTTGAATCAATATCTAATAGGTATAGACATTAGTTTTTTTGTAACAGAAGCGTTGTGTGAAATGTAGTTAGACAGCGATTTCGTTTTATTAGTATGTTGTATGTGTTATAAGTACACCACACTTTCTTTGTTTACTACATGTTGTCTGAATGTATAAGACACTACGTTTGATTTTTGAAAAAGCATTGTGTAAATGTGTAACCTACAACATTTTCATTTGGTTATTATGTTGTATGTCTTTTATGTACACCACACTTGTTGTGCTTACTACATGTTGTCTGAATGTATAAGACACTACGTTTTTAGTTTTGCAAAAGCGTTGTCTAAATGTTTAACCTGCAACATTTTCATTTCGTTATTATGTTGTATGTGGTTTAAGTACACCACACTTTTGTGCTTACTACATGTTGTCTGAATATGTAAGACACTACATTTTCATTTTGCTAAAAACATTGTTATGTTTTCTTATAGACAATGGATGCATTTTTTTGCTGTTGTGCGACTTTTCTTTACACAACGGTCTAGTTATTAAAAGCATTGTCTGGTTATAAAGCACATGATGGTTTTGTTACAAATCTTGGGTATTAAAAAGCATTGTCTATTACATTGCTCGTGCAGAAGGTTGCATTGCTGAGTCCTATATTGTGGAAGAGGCGGTTGAATGTTTGGTGGACCATGAAGAAGCAACTATTGGGGTACCTAAAAATGGTAGACATACCAAGGATGGCATTTGCAGACCATTATCCGGTGCAACTGTGATAACCCCGAGCAGCACTGATTTGCACGTAGCACATTTATGTGTTCTACAAAATACTGCTGCTGTTAGGCCATATTTTGAGTAAGTCATGAAATTAATTTCATTACATTTACCATTTCCTGCATGCACTCTTTTAACTAGAAAATCCAGTCCATATTTTATGTAATTATTTCATTATTTATGTAGTCTCTTTTACTTAAATGCAGTGAACACATGCCATTTTTAATGACCAAATATCCGGAACATGAAAATGATGAAATGTGGCTGAAGAACAAACAAAATGAGAAATTTCCAAAATGGTTTAAAGAAAAGGTATTATGTGTGTTTGGTAATAGTTTTCTGCATGTTTTACAACTACTTAGCTCATATTAATCATTTTGTAACTTGTATTTTTTTTTTAAGATTGCTTCAGATTTAGCTGATGAAAAAGAGGTATCGCATGAGATAAGATGGATCGCAGACGAGCCTAACAAGGATGTGCCTATGTTCAGAGGCTATAAAATGGACGGAGTTACCTTTACTACCAAGGATCGTGATGATACGCGTCAAGTTCAATGTAGTGGTGTGTGCGTTGAAGCTGATACAATGATAGTGCAAGGTACGGATCAAAATATTGAGCACACATCACATACATATTATGGAGTTATAACAAGTATATGGGACTATAACTACTTTAGGGTCCCTATTTTTCGGTGCAAGTGGGTAGATATAAACAAAGGGGTCAAGGAAGATGACTTAGGTTATATATTGGTTAATTTGAATAGGTTGGGGTTTTTAAACGATCCATTTGTGTTAGCAAAACATGTTAAGCAAGTTTGTTACATCGACGATCCTCTTGATAAATTATGGTCCGTGGTGTTGAAACTACCCGAGAAAAAGTACTATGAAGATAATGATGATGAAAATGAGGGATCCGTGGAAGTACAACTTGAGAATGACTGTTTTGTGCCCAATTTACCCGATGTTGATTTACTTGAGGAAGAGGAACATAGCTACGTGCGAGATGTAGATGAAACAATTCAACTTTCTTGATGTAATTTAAGTTGTGTACTTTTAATTACATAAACTTTGTAATATGATAACTGTGTTTGCTACTTTGAACATAACATTTTTTGATTGATGTTATGATGGCTGATGTTTGTTTGGTATGGCATTGTATTGCCTTTGATGGTTGTACTGTTTTGGCAGGGGTAAGCCCAATTTCAATTTTTTTTTTCCTACTGTAAAATCAGACAACGGTTTTTAACTATTAAACGCTTGTGTGAGAGCTAAAGAACTCAGAGTACAAAACCATTATGTGTTGCATGCAATTCAGACAACAGTATTCAGAAACCATTATCTGATTACCTTTTATACAACGTCATATCAAAACACTTGTCTAATTTTAACAACGTTTTTTGAAAGCATTGTCTTCAGAAAGCATTGTTTGAAGACAATGCTTTCAAAAAACGTTGTTAAAATCAGACAATAGTATTTAGTCACTGTTGTGTGACTACTTTTGAAACAGTATTTGATAAAAACACTTGTCTAAGTTTTACAACGTTTTTTCGGACCATTGTAAGACAACCTGTCACACAACATTACTTTCCAAAACCGTTGTAAAACTATTGTCGATTTTGGTCTTCCACACAACACTTTTTAAAACTGTCATAAAGTGCATGATCAGACAATACAACGAAAAGCATGAATAAAAAACCGTTGTGTGAAAATTTCAGCCAACACTTTTTTGTCGAAGCGTTGTCTGATGTGTGTCGTCTGATAGCAAATTTCTTGTAGTGTTCTCTCATTGAAGTGTTGTACCAATTTTCCCTCACAACAGGAATCATTCTATTTGTAGGCAATGAAAAAGTAATGCAGGAGAAAAACAAATTATTAACATGGCAAAAACTATTTCTGCTATATCTAGCTATAGTGTGTGTCATTGATTAAAATGGCAATCACGTTACAACATGTTGATATTTTAAATATTCGACTTTGAACTAGAGTAGTGAAAGTGGTAATATTGCTCAACTGCAGCAGCCTACATGTCCCGACTCTCGACAGATGCATTAAGATCCATGTAACCGATTTTCAGAGCACCATTAAAGTATGTTGCGAAATTTTTCTAAAACCCAACTTTTATGGTCTTGATGATCAGCTAAAATGTTTTCACTCAAACAGAATACACAGGCAATACATCCAAAAATCAAAAGTAACACATGGGAGGCAGGAAATTAAAATAAAAGCCCTAGCTAACCGCTGGGCGGTTACTAAAATAATATACAACACTACGGATGCTCCTAGAAAGAATTTTAACAAAATGGCATTGGACTGCAATCTGCTCAGATAACCTTCAAATGATTTTTTTTCAGAAATCATTCAGAAAGAACAAGCACTAATTATCAGAGAGGCATTGATAAAGAAGGAAGTAATCGATCTGAGTGATTATGTTCAAATGAAATGAGAACAATGATTGACCACAGAATAAAAGGTTTTTCAGAAGTGTTCTATTCATCGAAATATATCAGCATTATACAGGAAATTTAGTAAAGACTACTAACATCTAAATTCAAGCTTTAGGGGGA
Source organism: Kitagawia praeruptora (assembly GCA_037693485.1). Lineage (NCBI taxonomy): Eukaryota > Viridiplantae > Streptophyta > Magnoliopsida > Apiales > Apiaceae > Kitagawia > Kitagawia praeruptora. The sequence goes on along the minus strand of CM075351.1, from coordinate 133,189,601 downwards.
TTTTTAAATGCTCGACATCAAAAGATGACAGCACAGATAGTGTATTTCGCGTTGATTTCAGAGGAAAATGACTCCGTAAGATTAAGTTAAAACAGAGCAGATATGATTAAAGCCCTAAATTAGAAAGAAAATCCGTATTGACAAATATTATCTTGATACATAGATCATATAGGCACTCTTCATTCATAAGAAAAGTAAACAAAGGCTTCATATATAAAAAGGCCATCCAGTATATTTCCCTTCAAAATCTTTCAATAACTACTTACACTCCAACAGTTTTAAAAGACTCATGAACATGTCTCAAAGTTTCTTTATCTTTATTCCATTCCGGTGTTGGCGCATTAACAAAATGCGCGTAGAGCTTGTTCCTTGCACAAGTAACCGAAATTAAGCTATGTTTAGCAGCCCCGTCAATCTCATACACATAGTAAAGTTGCCCCTTATCATCATTTACTTCTTCTGAAGTCACACTATCTGCACTAGCAATGAGGTCTTGCAAGTCTACATCAGATAATGCCAAGTTATTCAGGATAGCTTCTTTAGGTCCCAACTGTCGGATCCCCGCAAGATAAAGTAAGTACTCTTTCTCAGTTTTCTTTTTTGGATTGTAGAACTCACTATCAGTGCCATTTGTTCCCTTCTCAACTTTAGACACTAATCTTTCTTTCCATCCTTGGGGCACGTCGTAAATGTACTCTGCTGAGTCTTTCTTGTTTGAGTTGCCACCGTAGCCGCCATAGTTAGCTGCACTGGCAGCAGTGCCATAGTATGTTTGGTAAGTTGAGTCTGCCAGGGAGGGAGTTGTGGAGGTTAGGATAGTGGCTGCGGCTAACGCCGCAGTTAACGTGGTACTTAAGTTAGTTGAGGATGACTTAGAGGGTGGAATGGTGATTTGGGGTTTGAATTGTGGTAGTTTAGAAGGAGTTGAGGAGGTGGAAGTGGTGGTGGAGAGGAGGGCTGAGGGGGAGAAAGTTGATGCCATTGGAAACAATTTTGGATAGATGGATCAGGCACTTTTTTTGTGTGTTAGTGGTGGTTGCTTATCTTGCTATTATAACCAAATAATCCTAGCCAATCATGTTGGAGACTTTTGCCATGTCATGCAGCACCAATACAATCTAGATTTATAGTTGTCCAGATTATGTCATCAGAAGATGAACAGCAGAATAAGTTTTATCACAATTTGCAAATTATGATTTGGTGTTTTGGCATTCGTATATTCGGAATAAGGGGAATAAGGGTGTCTATTAAGGAGTCATTTATCAAATTTCAATAGTATGAATTCAATTAATAAGATTTTAGGAATGATTAACCATTAAAATACTTTTGGACCTGATTATCTTGGTACTTGATGAGGCCAAAAAAAATTATAACCGAACAATATGATTCATTAGGCCTAAGTTCACTAGGATTGATTAACTCATAATTAGACATGGTAAATCGGATAATCAGATCGATTTTGGATTGGATCCATTTCGGATTGGATTAATTTTCGATTTTAATATATTTGGATACAATTCGGATCGGAGTGGATCTAATTCGTTCGGGTCTAGTATCGGTTTTATAAAATTTTAATCGGTTTCGGTTCAATTCGGATCTAGTTTCGGATCGGGTTGTTTTCATATTAAAATCGGATAAATTCCGGATTAAGATCAAATAAAATTCTTATCAGTTCGGATCTTTTCGGATTGGATTTTGTCGGATCGAAAAAATTTGGTTTCAATTATGTTATAAATTTTGAATTATCATTGAAATTAAATAAATTTCATTAGTAAGTTTGTAGAAGTATAGCTATAACGCAAAAACAAACTCAGTTGAGTAATATAAAACTTAATTAATTCTTTTGAGTATTTAATATTTAATATTGTTTTTCTAGTTTCCACCTGGACCAGTAATATAAAATAATATTTTTTCTAAGTGTATAATATTATAATTTTAGAAAAATAATATTTACAATATTATACATTATCCATTTATTTTTAAAATATGAAATATATTCACCTTTATGTTCACTTCTCACAAAATTAAAAGTAAATTTCGTTTTTAAAAATTTTTCATTATTGTATACACACTATACCATATATAATTTAAGTATATATACATGTAATATTTATCGATGTTTCCATCAAACATGTGTATCCAAAAGATACGAAGGTTTAACATGTGTAAATATACAGTATTTTTAATACATATTTTCTATAATATTATTCGTTTTTATTTCCAAAATTAAATATTTACTATACATGAATATTTTAATACATATATGATATCTTGAAACATTTTTTCCTAAAATATAGAATATTTTGAGTTAGAGAGAGAAATAAAATATAATATCAATAAAATCATTTCATTATATGATTTTCGGTATAGGTGTTTTTGGATTCCAATTTAGAACGGATATAGTACTTCATATTCTTTATATTTTACTCGAACAATATTTTTTTCTAATTTGATCGGTTTCGGATCATCATCGGATCAAGTATTTCAGATTACTATCGATTAGATATTCGGTTCGGATAATTTTTGGATCGGATGAGATCGGTTTTCGGATAATAATCGAATTTGACTATATCGAATCGGGTTTCGGTTCGGATCGAAATGTTTCGGATTCGATTAAATTTCGGTTAATCTAATTCGGATATAAAATCGGATCTCGGTTCCATGAATTTCGGACCGGTTGTTCGGATCCAGAACCAAATTGTCAGGTCTTACTCATAATCAAATGGATAACTAATTGGTGGCAATTCCTTTAAATACAAAATTACTAAAGTTAACAACACTAAATTAGACATAGGATTAGCTCTTGCTAAGACTTGTTCTAATGTCCTTGATCCTCTCTATATGTTCAAATGCACCCACTCTTTTTCCATGGAGAAATCAATTAAATCATCTACCACAAAACATTCTAGCCATGTATATCGGAAGACAAATGACTTGGTCAGCTTCTATCCCGAAAATAGGCTAAAAGATCCCCATAAATGGCCTAATCACCATCTTCATATTTCCCCAAGGCAGCAAACAGAGAACATACATTTGGTAAAAATTTCTCATTTTATTGAGAGGTTTTGCCAAAATTGTTGCCCACACACACGCACCTCAACATGGAAATGAAGAAGATGGCTTGTGCAGCCCTTGTTGCTGCTGCCTCCATGAGCGCGGTTTTGGCTCAGGCTCCAGTTGAGGCTCCATCTGAGTCTCCTCTTAACGAAGGATCAACAAGTTCTGTTTCTCCTGCATTGCCTGCTCTTGGAGTCGTTGGGGCTAGTCTAGTGTCAGTCATTGCTTTCTACCTCCAGTGAACAATTTGATTAAAGGGGTTGATAAATTGAGGGTATAGTATGTGCATGGGCATCCAAATTTAGTGTACTTTTCCTTTTTGTGTCTTCTTCTAGTTTCATTTTCATATGAGAATCGATCGATTTGATGTAATGGAATTTAGTTAAATAAAATAAAAGAAAAATTGACCAAATAGTGAGTTGCTGGAATTCAATTTTCATGAGAAACGTGAAAATTTATCTATTTAATGAAGGACTAATAGGTACATCTGGAAACATTATGCTTCTAATTATGGATAGATACATATTAAAGAGAATGCAGCACTAGCCGATGCAACTTATACTAACACTAATTTAGAGAACGCAGCAGCAACCAGTACAGGACTACATAGACTAACACTAATTTATGTGGTCGACTATACATGTTCTTTAACAATCATAAGAAATATTAAAACTGTACATTATGATATGCTAAATTTGTGTCTTTGCATGGGAAACCAGATTGAATTGCATTAACGTTTTTTTGATAAAAAAAAAAGTATTTGTGTCTATATATGCATGGGAAACCAGGTTGAATTGCATTAATGTTTTTTTGATAAAAAATAAAAAATAAAAAATTCTCCAGAGATGAGTCGAAAATGGCAAATTGTAGATAATGAAGACAACAAATAATGAAATTGTAGAGAATGAAGGTACTCGAACCTGAGGTCCCTCTTAAACCGGTTCTATACCATGTTTAGTAACCAGTCGCTCTAAAATCTTAAGGTATTAGAGGAAGAATCCAACGGGATTTTATGCTACAACATATATATTATCTAACATTGATAAAGTATGGAGAGAGAGAAAAAATTATGGTTTTATTATATTGGAACTTGTTGTTAATTACATTGAGCCAGAGGCTTATATAGTCACCAACTAAACAATAATAATGGAAATTATCCAAAACTATTACAATAATGAAATTATCCAATAATGTAATTATGTAAACATCCCCTCAAACTCACAACAGATAATCTAGAGTTTGTCAACAAGAAATCCAAAGTTGCAATCACGCAAAACAAGAGCATCAGAATCACGAATCCAAACAAGTCCAATACTTTCAAACGAATCCAGAACCGCTCACAAGCGCAAAATAGAGAGAAAAAAGTAGTATCCATGTTATCCAACAGTAAAAACTGAAATCCAGTTGTATAGAATGCACAAGCTCTCATGTTGCTTCAGTTGCACATGATTTATAATTAATTATGTGAGGAGATACCAAAAGGGTGGAAGTTAAAATATCACCAAAAGGAATATGATTATTGCTAAGGTTTTCATTGTCGTTGTTTGCGTAGAGCTTCTCTAGCTTGATCCATGCATGTGAACCTTAGATGCTTAATGCTGCGACACGCATTGAACTAAGGTTTACAAAAATGTAGGTACTGGTGTAATCTTGATACCCAAGTTACTGTCCGGCGCATAATATATTCATGTCAATTTCCCAAGGCAATGAAAACATATACGGAAGTCGAAATATGTAAAACAAAGAAAAGTGTTAAGTTACCAGTTCTCCTAAAACCTAAAGATGTTAAGGAAGCGGGCTTACCACGATCTCATATATTCAACATCCCCCTCACTAGATGGTCCATTATTTGGGTTAAAGAGTGGATCACTAGGTTGTTCGTGCCTTTTTGGCCCTAGCGACCTCCGATTTTCAATACTAGGTGGGAATCTCGTTCTTTTTTGGGCCTATCATAACACATAATTTCAATATTTCTATCAATGAGAATATTGGGGGTAGGAGGGACTCGAAGGGAGCTCCCACAACCATAGCTCTGAAACCATGTTAAAATATTAGTAAGGACTTATCATGTTATTCAATCGTAAGGCATAAGCCTTAATTCGTTTACAATACAATAATCGTTTATGTAGCCAATACCTAATCGTCATAAAGGAAACTATCCTTTCTTCTTAACCTATACAATACTATTATAAGCGAAACATGGTATATTTGGTTGTTGGTTTGAAACACTTTTTTGATACACTCAATAGCAACCATTGGATTTTTAGATAGATTAGTGAGAACCGTTGGATCTAATACTAAAAAAATATTCTTTTTCTAATATTTAAAATATTCTCATTGGTTAAGTTCGAATCCCACCAACAACATATCTTTATTAAACATATATATTATTTTATAAACTATTTTTAAGAGTTTAAGGTTCTATTCCCGTCAATATCATATTAAATCAAAAAATTATTTTTCTTAATAAAGTATTATTATACATTTATATTATCTTATAAGCTACTCCCAAAAAATTCCGTCAATAACATATTAGAGTTAAAAATTAAAATATTATTGTTTAAAATACTATCAAAAATGTATTATGATATTTTATTATCGTAAATAATTTTTTTCCAACCAATTAAACTATATATATATATATATATATGAAAATATGAGTAATAAGATAGAAAATATTAAAAAAAAACATTCGTGCATACACGAGTTATAAGTTATATAGTTAAAAATTATATAAAATCTAGAAAACATTTACAATATAGAAAATTTTGTATAAAAATAAAAAAAGGTCTACATGATTAGATAAATTTCACTCTTTCTACTAAATAAAAGTTAAAAAAACCACTTTTATGTAATATTTATATTACATAATTATATTTATATTAAAATACATAATTAGAATAATATTTATATTCATGAAATTTATAAAATTAAAAAAATATTTTAATAAGAAAAGCATATATATAACTTAAAATTTTAACGATATATATATATATATATATAGGGTCTTGCTCAGGTGAGAACCCCACTTATGATGAGATATGAGATCTAATCCTAGCCACTCATTTAAATACATTATATTTATCTCTCACCATTCATTTCAGATTTTAATATTTTATATTTGGGATTTCACCATCTTCTTTCTAATTCAACCACCCACCACCACCGGCAACCACTACCGGCGACCATCACCACCTCCGGCGACCACCAGAAAATCACCACCGGCAAACATAAAATCACCACAACCAAACCAGAAATCACCACCAGAAACACAAAAATACCACTCCGACCACCGAAAAATGAAAAATCACCACCACAAACCACCCAACTACTACCTCCGGTCACTGCTTGCGGCGACCTCCTCCGTCAACCCCAACAAATCACCACTGGTTCAAGAAAGTCACCGCAACACAACCATCATAAACAACCACAAAATCACGGGCTCCGGCCACTACCTCTCAAACTGCCAACAAATCACCCGGAAATCCATATAAATCGCCTATGAATAACAAAAAACACTTGTATTGGGGGTCGCAGAGAGTCGAAACTGTGACCTCTGCGTGCTTGAGCTCTAATACCATGTTAGAAACCGTTTCACCCAAAACCTTAAGGTGTTAGAGGGAGGCCTTATATGGATCTTATATTTATATTCTAACACACCCCCTCACTCGAAAAGCCCATTTTTGGGTCGAGAGTGGATCACGGGCGCCCATATTTGGAGCATAATTTGCCTATCGTGTCCATAATAAATTGTGTGAGAATATTGGGGGTGGCGGGGAATCGAACCTGAGTCCCGCCAGCGTGACCATCAAACAAAAATCACTACACTCAAACCACCACATTCAATCCCCATGTTCGGCCAACACCTCCGACCGTTACAAACAAATCACCAACATCAGGTACAAATCACTAGACTTAAATTAAAAATCCCTAAAAAAATCATTATCCGGTTGTGACTCGTTATTGATTTGAGTCGAGAGTCAACACTCGGAAATCAATAATCGGTTGTATCTCCGTTGATTATCGTCATTAAGGCGTTCATTGTTAGATTCACGATAAGTCATGGCCGGAATTGGTTGGTGAGGTGGTCGGAATCCATGGATGAGGTGGTCGGAGTCGATGTGTTGGGTGGGTGGAGGGAAAATTGAGAGAGGAGGGGGGGAGAGAGAGTTCGAATTGGGGTTAAAAGGAGAGGTTTGTATGACGTGATTAGCATCGGTGGGAGAGGTGGTAGAAAATGGTGTGTTGCAGGCGTTGTGTCACCGGTGGGTAAGAGCCGACATTTAAGTCTGAGTGGGGAGATAGAATAAAAAGGTACGGTTGGGATTAAAAGAATAATAAAAAAATAAAGGCCTGAGATTAGATCTCAGTTCTCACAATAAGAATGGGTTCTCACCTGAGCTAGGCATATATATATAGTACTCTCACACTCTCACTAAGCTGCCCTCTGTTAAATAATTCTAGTAGTGTGATATCCAACTACTGTACGGCAAGTAATAATAAGTACGGAGTATTAGCATTGAAATCCAAAATATACACCATTTTCTGTTACAAGTAAAACCAGAAATACACCATGTATACATTTTCACGTTACACTGATTCTTGTATTTCTAATAATATCAGGTGTAACTGAAAGAACATATAGAGGTACCTATTAACCAATCCATGTTGGATAACAACTCTTGTGTTTATCTCTAGAAAAAAACTCTTGTGTTTCTCTCTTTTATTTCTCTTGGTATATATTACAATTCTTCTCTTGGTTGTACGTACAAATGAACTAGCTTGGTTTCTATTTATAGGCTATAAAACTAACATACAGATCATGCCTTACATCACCTGCTATTAATTAAGCCTACCTTCTTTGACTTTCAATTATGTCTAGTAGTTGTTCACCTGCCTTTTATTCTTTTCTTCTTTTCATATTGCATGTTTCTTCCATTCAAATATTTCACCAGCTTCTTTATTTGACCTTCCAGAGAGTTTGAAATTCTAACACTCCCCCTCAAACTCGACTTTCCATTCCGAGTGATTTCCGAAACTCGTAAATCTTTGTTGCAGATAAACTCTTCGTAAATATATCCGCAACCTGATCTTCGGTCCTGATTGCCTTCATGTCAATATCTCCTTTAAGTACTTTGTCTCGTAAGAAATGATAATGTACTTCGACATGTTTGGTCCGAGCATGAAAGACCGGATTCTCAGCCAAACGGACTGCTGATATATTATCACAGTGTAATGGAACTCCATCTTCAATTGGTTGGTTAAAGTCCTTCAAGAGTTGAGTCAACCAAGCACACTCTTGTGCTGCCATCGCTCCTTCTCTATATTCTGCTTCAGTAGTTGAAAGAGAAATAGTAGGTTGTCTCTTACTGCACCATGATATAGCTCCTGACCCAAAATTAAATACATATCATGTAGTCGACCTTCTGGTGTCATGGTCTCCTGTATAATCTGCATCACAGTAGCCGCTGACCTTGCTTTGTACTCCATTCATGTAGAAGAGTCCCCAATCAATTGTACCTTTAACATATCTCAAGATTCTTTTAACTGCTTCAAGGTGTGTCTTCTTTGGGTTTTGCATGAACCTGCTAACAACACCTACTGCGAAAGCTATGTCTGGTCTAGAAAGAGTTAGGTAGATAAGACTACCTACTATTTTCCTATACATTTTTGTATCCTTCAAGTCCTTTCCATCGTAGGCACACAACTTTAAGTGTGGCTCCATTGGGGTAGAGATAGGCTTGCACTCAGCTAGCCCATACTTTTGAATGATATCTCTTGCATATTTTTGTTGACCAAGAAATATACCAGCTTCTGTTCTTTCAACTTCCAATCCTAGGAAGTGCTTCAACTCACCAAGCTCCTTCATTTGAAGTCGAACTGATAAGTTTTTCCTTGTTCGTTGAATCTCATCTTCATCATCTCTAGTGATGATTAGATCATCTACATATATAAGGATAATTGATAATTTTCCCCCTTGAGATTTCACGAACAAGCTCGAATCTGCTGGGGCAACATGATAACCACTTTGTACTAGGAACTCAGCAATCTTCCCGTACCATGCTTTGGGTGCCTGCTTCAAGCCATATAATGCCTTCTTCAACTTGCACACGTATTTTGGCTTTTCATGATTCACAAATCCTTGAGGTTGATCAATATAAATGTCACGATCAAGTTCTCCATGTAGAAAAGCATTCTTCACATCCATCTGCCATAATTTCCATGACTTACTTGCGGCTAAGGCTAGTAAGACACGAACTGTAGTAATCTTTGCCAATGGACTGAATGTCTCATCATAATCTAGGCCATATTCCTGAGCGAACCCGCGAACAACTAATCGAGCCTTGTATCGCTCGATCGTACCATCTGGATGAATCTTTAACTTGTAAACCCATTTACAGGATATGGGTTTAACAACTTCAGGTTTTGGCACTAAATTCCATGTTTGATTTTGTTTAAGTGCCAAAATCTCTTCTTCCATGGCCTTTCTCCACTCTGGACTCTTTGATGCTTAATCAAAGTTAGTTGGCTCTTTGACCTCAGCATAGGCAGCATCTATATACTTTGGATTTAGGCGTCTATCTCTGTTAGACCTTCGTACTTGATGTTGTGAAGGCTCTTGTTGTTGTTCTTCCGGTTGATTAGTTTGTACTTCATCTGGTGTTTCATGAACACCTATTTTCCAAGGGCTTCTTGACTTGGATCGTACCTCCAATTGATCCGTCGGGGATTGTGGTTCCTCTGTATCGTCATTGTTTTGAGATGAATCTAATTGTAACTTGATTTGTAACTTCTCTTGCAACTCCTGTGTATCTGGCAATGCTACCTTGTTTGTGTACCATGAAGATGCCTCATCAAATACAACATTTCGTGAGACATATATCTTGTTTGTATTGGGATCACAACATCTCCAACCTTTCTTCTGTTCGTCGTATCCCACAAAAATGCAGCGGATAGCTTTCTTATCAAACTTATTACGGTCTTCATCTGCAATAAACACATAACATACACAACCAAATACCCGGAAATAATTGACAGTTGGTTTTAGGTTATACATCTTCTGAAATGGTGAAACAAATTCCAACCTTGGTTGTGGTAGCCTGTTAGTGATATAGACCACCGTCTTCATGCATTCTGCCCAAAACCTTGTATCAACATTCTTGGCATGTAGAAGACTTCTACACGTCTCTGCTAGATGGTGGTTCTTCCTCTCCGCTACTCCATTCTGTTGTGGAGTTTTTGCACAAGTGAGTTGTCTCCGGATGTTGAACTCCTTGAGGTAGTTGCTGAACTCATTTGAAGTGTATTCTCCTCCATTATCAGTGCGAAGGCACTTGATTTTTCTCCCGAGATCGCGTTCTACCGTGTCCTTGAATTCCCTGAATTTTTCAAAAACCTCATCTTTATGTTTTAAGAAGTATACCCACACATACCTCGAAAAATCATCAATGAAGGTTAACAAATATTGATAACCACGAGTTGATGGTTGTTTGATTTTTCCAAGAACATCTGAGTGCACCAGCTCCAACGGCTCCTTTGCTCTAAACTTTGAGTCCTTGTATGGCAATTGATGCGCCTTACCATATTGACATCCAGCACATACAGTATCATGGCGGATCTCAATTTGTGGGAGTCCCTTCAACATTGACTTTTGCATCATAATCTTCAATTTGCTGTAGTTGACATGTCCGAGTCGTGCATGCCACAAGTCGCATGTGTCACTCTTTCTGGCCTTGTCTACATAGGCCTCTTCAGCTGATATCACATAGATAGCCTTCATTTTTGGTCCTTCTATGAAAGGTGTACCTATGACTTTTAATTCTTTATACACCTTCACATCATCTCGGCCGAATAATACGTAGTTACCTGAAGTTGTTAGTTGGGGTATTCTTCATCCCTGGGACATGATAAACATTTTCTAGTTGTATTTCTTCATGTCCATGCTTTTGCGGCAGTTGCGTCTTGCCAACATGGGATATTGGCAAATGTGTGTTATCTACTGTTACGATAACACGATCTCCTATGTACTTTGTTATGCTCGACAATTTTGACTCATCTCCGGTCATATGATTAGAACAGCCTGAATCAACGATCCAATCATTCTTGTAGTCGACTGACTGCTTACATACAGTAGTAAGTGCATGTTCTTCTTTTGGGCCTTTCCCTCGTGCATCAACAATGTCTTTCTCTTCCACAAAGAAAGAAGTGTCGAAGTTCCAATCTTCTTCTCCAGCGTCTTCGTTTTTAGAAGATGTTGCGACATTTCCTTCAATTTTCTTGGACCAACAATTTCTTGCGTAATGTCCCTTCTCGCCACAATTAAAACATTCCTCACTTTGACGATCCTTTTATTGCCACCGATTCTGACCACCATGATTATTTTGAGCTCCTCGAGCTCCCCCTGATTGGAAACCTCTATATTGATTTCCTCGAACGTCTCTTTCTCGATTATTGAATCTCCCGGCACCACGTCCTAGTCCTCGACCTCTACCACGACCGCGTCCTCGGCCGTCTCTCCTGTTGGTGAAAAGAGTCGTCTCTTCACGAATGGTTGGTTGACTAGACATGGGTTTTTCTAGATCCTCTTCGTTAATTAGCAAATTCTTTAGATCTGCTAAAGTTGGCTCGGTGGCCCAGCCCCGAGTTGCCGTGATAATACTCTTGTATTCCGGCTTTAGTCCATGGATGATAATTCTTTTCATCCTGGTTGGTGTAATACCATTTTCTGGATCTAGTTTGGAAATCTCGTCACAGAGATATTTTACTTTTGAGAAATATTGACTCACGGTCATATTCTATTGGGAGATGGTTGATATTTTAAATTATGTCTAACCGCAAGCGCACGGTATCAGTTGTAGTAGATACTAGCAAATACGGGTCGATTCCTCAAGGAGACAGTTTCAATTTCAATTCTACTATTATCAATTGCTTCTAGTCACAAACGATTATTAGAGAATTTTATTAACTACTAAAACAAATTTAACAAAGGTTTTAAATCAAATAATTAAAGGATCTAGGGCAATTCAGGTTCACCATGTTTACACCAAACAAATCACAAAAGTATAGCTTTTCAATGGGATAAAGTAATTAAAGCAATGGTTAATCTTTTTCAAGCATTAACACTCTCAGAATATCTAATGATGTTTTCACACTAACCTTCAATTCCGCTAATTGTATGTAAGCCTCTAGTAGTAAAATCTTTCGATCTATTACTCCTATTGCAATCAGTTAATCCATGAGATTGCGCAATTACACAAATTAAGAATTATAACATATCAATCAGAATTACTCTTTACCCATCAATCTACTAATCAAATTAAGCCCAAATCATGGTGCAAACATGGCTCCCCTTAATACCCTAGAATTAAACTACTCACTCATACTAGAAGTAAAAGCAATAAGAATAATGAAAGAAGCCATGTAAAACATATAATAATAAAACAAGAGAATAAAGAATACCTCAAACTTTGTATTAACGAAGAACAATGAAGATCCAAATTAAACCAAGTGCTTACAAAGGAAGAGATGAAGAGAGCAAAGAATCAAAACCCTAGCTTTATAAAAAGTAAAAAGTGTATACGTGTTTTTCTCCCCACATTCTAATAAATAAAACTAATGATAAAATCTGATTTCTATCCCCTAATAAAAGTATTTTTAATATCCTAATCAATTTACAAAAAGATATCCATAATTGAATAGGATTTTCTTGTAAAATTCGTCACTTCTTTTTCTCCTCTGTTTCTGGGCTCTTCCAGTTGGATTTTGCTTACTGGACCACCTCTGAATTAAAGATAATTCCCTAAGCTTCGCGTGGACAGTAAGATCGTCAAATTCTGACTTCTGGAACTCAAGATATGGCCCAAACAGTGTTAAACAGCCTGCGTAGCCCAATAATACGAATTTTCTCCTATTTTATCTCCAAAATAGCTCTTTTTGCTCCAAATCCTTCCAAGTCATGAATTCTTTATTTCCTACAATAAAACAATAAAATCTATTAAATAAAAATCCAAATCAATGCAAAACACAATAAATATGAGAATAAAATCATCTAAAATATATATAAAAATATACTCTATCAAACATCCCCACACTAAGCATTTGCACGTCCTCGGGCAAATAAGTGAAATAAAAACTAAGTCCTAACAAACATCACTTTCGTAGATGACACGATTGCATTGAGCATATGCAACAAGCCGTTAAACCCCTAGGCAGCCCTAGTAGGACGAGTGTTGTCTCGTGAGGGTTTATAGTGAATGTACCCACAAAATTCATCTAACCATGCAAAAGATCAATGCTAACACAACACCACACACACAAGTCCTCTCATGCCACATCAACTTAAGAATCAAAGCAAACATACGATGTCTTGGTGTCGAAAGTGCAAGTATTCACGTAGTCTACTCAACTAACATGCAGAAGGTCATAAAAATTCATGTCAAGTGTAAAAATCGTTGGTAATCATGCTAAGCCCACAAGAAATACATCTTTACGTCTAAACCTGGGATCTCCTATGCCAAAACAAGTAATAACTCACCTTTCACTAAAAAATGAATATTCACTCAAGAACAAGGTTAAATGTATCACTCAATTCCAACAAAATCATAAACACAACTTGACACTCGCAATCAATCTTACTCTCAACACAACATACATCACTGATGACAATCAAAAGGTCTTTATTCGGGTTGTAGCGTGGGCTAGGGACCAGGTATGTCAAGCAAAGCTAAAACAGGTTAAATGTCAAAAGCTAGTACCCAACAATAATCATTATTCAATTCCCTTTCTATTAAAACAAATACTTCCCCACACTTGGATTTTTCAATAACCCTTACATAATAACTTGACTAGTCGAATGAAGAAGGATCATACAAACATAAGAATGCTCTCAAATTTATTTATTTTTTCTCTTTTTTTTTTCTTCTTTTTTTTTTCTGAGAGCCAAGGAATAAGCACAATGATCCATAGATATTTTATGAATTTCGACTGACAAGCATCAACCAAAATCATTATTCCCCAAAAGTATGATCATCAATAACCCCCCCCCTTTTGTGAACACCTTATTACTCCCTTAAGCACGATACTAGCCTTTGACAATTTAGGTTCAAATTCAATGTAAGGCCAATAGAATAAAAAGGATAATGGCAAGTAATGTAGTGTGTTACCGAAAGAATAGGATTAGGCTCAAAGGGTTAACTAATTGATCATGTTTAAAAGGTGTGGAAATATGGGAAATACGAGGTTATACCTAAGTGCCTTTATCATCTCATCATCAAGTAATGTCATGCATTTCAAGAAAGATCTCAAGTAAGTGCTAGCAATGTAAACAACATGTGGACACTCAAGCAAACGAAAAATCATGCAAAAGATATGCATATAGGCTCAAAACTCACTTGGTGTGACAAAACATAATCAATCCCAAGTAACAAGACTCTCTAACGCACCTACTTGTACTCAAAGCATGAAAACCAAGTCATCTTGCACATATTCATGTCATTCTAATCACTTACAACATCCAATTAAGTCTACTAGCTTCAACTTGCTAGTGAATGTGTGTGCACAAGAACAAAGCACGTCACTTCTCATACAAAAGCGTCAATAAACACAAGAATTCTACGCATGCATGGGTGTATCAAGCAAAATACAACAACTAATCAAATTGCATGGCTAGAATTATTTTTGGTATTTTTCAATTTTTTAATTTTTTTTTTTAAAAAAAAAATCTCTTAACATTGAGAACCCTTCCCCACACTTAAGCGGTTCATTGTCCCCAATGAACTAATGAACAAGATACAAAACTACAACTAAAAACAAAATAAAACTACACTAAAAAGAAAAGAAAGAAAACTCCCCTGGAATCAATGTGTCGGGTCTGAAAACCATCCCTCATTTGCTTAGGAGCCATAATAACCAAAACTCCACTCAACAATAGCTTCACCAACAACCACCAAGAAATATCCTACCAAAAACCACCAAGCAATATCACACCAAAAATACCCAATTAACAAGAATAAAAAAAACCCCAATTGACAAGAACACAAATTCGTAATAAAAAAATAAAATAGAGAAGAGATATCCCAAGTACGAATCGAAAAGGTGAACTTGTACTATTTTCCCCCAAACTTGATTTTTTAGAGATGTAGAGGATGAAAAGAATGAATTGGGTGTGTATGTATGGGTATAGATGGATTTAAGAATTTTAATGTGAAAAGGAAAAATTTGGGTGGGATTTGAAATTTGATGTAGGATAGAAAAAAGATTTGATGATTTTAAGAAAAAGAATTAGATTAAAAATAGGTTTAGAATTTTTTAAAGAGAGATGGGAGTTTTGGATTTGAAATAGGAAAAGAATTAGGTAAAATAAGGGTATAAATAGAATGGGAGTGGAATTTTTTTTTTTTTTTTTATATATAAACGTACACAGCGCACAAGCAACACAAACAAGCTGAGAATTCCTCTCCACGCGCAGCCTGCGCGCAAGTGAAGCAAACCGCGCCCAGGTCAGTTGCGCAGGCGCAAGCTGCGTGACAGACGCGCAAACTGCCCCTCCTACAGTAACGCAGGTGCAACCTGCATTACACAGGCGCAACCTGCCCCAATTGCAGAAACGCAGGCGCAACCTGCGTTACACCCCAAATTTCGATTTTTTTTTTTTTTTTTTTGCATACAACACTCAATTTTTTTTTTTTTAAAAATGAAGGAATAATGCACACAACAAGGCTTAGAATGAACAAATAACTAAGCAATTCTACTATATATGGAAGTGAAGGAAAGAAGTACTCCCCTATGCAAAAGCATGAAGTGCACCGATCCTCCAATGAAATCTTGGGTTGCCTCCCAAGCAGCGCTTATTTAGAGTCATTAGCTTGACCTCCTCAAAAATACTCCGGTAAAGGCGTAATATCCATTTTCTCGATCATAAACTCGTCATCACAAAAAGTATCAAGAGTGTTAGTGGTTGTCTTTATCCTGCAGAAAGTCTCCAAACAAGCATCAGTAAAATAAAATATGTCATTAATAAGCAATAGAGAGAGTGCTTGTGCAGTTTTGGAAAACTTTGTGAGAAAACAGCGATAAAATTCAACACCATGAAAATATTGAACTCCCTTGACATAAGGTGGAGGTTCTGGTGGTGGCTTTTCTTCACTCCTCACTTTCACTGGAGCCATTCGGACATCTTGGCTTATCACATCATTGGCTAATAAGACACTTCCATCTTCTCCCTCTTCTCAAGCTTGAAACATATGAGCCACTTTGTATGGATCCTCAACCAGAATTTGAGAAATATCATCTTGGACAATATTTGTTATCACATCAACCTTGTAATAGGTAGTCTTGAGCAAAGAAGCCTTGTAAGTAGAGGCTAGATCGAGAGCAAATTTATCAATACATGGTAGCTTAGGCACAGGTTGTGGAAGAGAAACAACCATCTCTGTATTGCTTTCCTTTGTAGCCTCATCATCAGTCATATTGTTCTCAGTAGCAGCAACATCATTGATCTCGTCATCGGTGGCATGCTCCTTCTCTTTATCAATGGCCTCATCATCAACATACATGGAGAAACTATCATATTCCTGATCGCTTGTGATATTGATAGCAGTCAGGTCCTCTTCGGATCGGATAGATGATGATGGTAAATAGTCGAGCTGCCCTGTAGTAGAAGAGTTAGCCAACTGTGCAATTTGAGATTCAATCGCCAAACTTTGAGTTTCTAATTCTTTAAAACTCTTTATCATTTTATTCAAGATATCCCACATCTCATTTCTCTGATCAGCTTGCACATCTACACTGGATTGAGAAACATGTAGATCTTCTTGTAGTGGAGGATATTGATATTCTTGCTATGGCGGCTGCTCATATGACTGATAATATTGTTGCTCAAACTGTTGCTGATTATGATATGAAAAATTTTGAGCACCATTGTCCTGGTAGTAGAAATCTGGTTGATTCACGCATTCTTGATCAAAAGTGGTTGAATACTGATTGTACCCATATCCTTCTTCAAAAGAATTCATTTGTCCCAACTGAGCACTCTGAGAATTATAGACATTGTAAGAGCATTCAAAACCAAAGTGACCCTGCACACCGCAAATTTGACAGAAGTTGTAAGTTTTAGGGGCCACTTGTGACATCTCATTGATACTCATTGGACGCATAGTGGGCTCTGTAGGGTTGAATGAGGCAATTTCTCGAGTATGTGCCTCTACTAGGGAAGATAAGAGTGCAAAAGTATCAACTTCACCCATTGCAAACCTGTAGACACTCAACAAAGCCAAGAAAACGCAGTAAAATTTGCCTCAATTGGAACAAAGGTTCCAACGAGACAATGGAAACAATCTAAACAACTAAATTAAAATCAACAGAAACTCGCTGTCTCCCCGGCAGCGACGCCAAAAACTTGATATTTTAAATTATGTCTAACCGCAAGCGCACGATATCAGTTATAGTAGATACTAGCAAATACGGGTCGATTCCTCAAGGAGACAGTTTCAATTTCAATTCAACTATTATCAATTGCTTCTAGTCACAAACGATTATTAGAGAATTTTATTAACTACTAAAACAAATTTAACAAAGGTTTTAAATCAATTAATTAAAGGATCTAGGGCAATTCAGGTTCACCATGTTTACACCAAACAAATCACAAAAGTATAGCTTTTCAATGGGATAAAGTAATTAAAGCAATGGTTAATCTTTTTCAAGCATTAACACTCTCAGAATATCTAATGATGTTTTCACACTCACCTTCAATTCCGCTAATTGTATGTAAGCCTCTAGTAGTAAAATCTTTCGATCTATTACTTCTATTGCAATCAGTTAATCCATGATATTGCGCAATTACACAAATTAAGAATTATAACATATCAATCAGAATTACTCTTTACCCATCAATCTAATAATCAAATTAAGCCCAAATCATGGTGCAAACATGGCTCCCATTAATACCCTAGAATTAAACTACTCACTCATACTAGAAGTAAAAGCAATAAGAATAATGAAAGAAGCCATGTAAAACATATAATAATAAAACAAGAGAATAAAGAATACCTCAAACTTTGTATTAACGAAGAACAATGAAGATCCAAATTAAACCAAGTGCTTACAAAGGAAGAGATGAAGAGAGCAAAGAATCAAAACCCTAGCTTTATAAAAAGTAAAAAGTGCATACGTGTTTTTCTCCCCACGTTCTAATAAATAAAACTATTGATAAAATCTGATTTCTATCCCCTAATAAAAGTATTTTTAATATCCTAATCAATTTACAAAAAGATATCCATAATTGAATAGGATTTTCTTGTAAAATTTGTCACTTCTTTTTCTCCTCTGTTTCTGGGCTCTTCCAGTTGGATTTTGCTTACTGGACCACCTCTGAATTAAAGATAATTCCCTAAGCTTTGCGTGGACAGTAAGATCGTCAAATTCTGACTTCTGGAACTCAAGATATGGCCCAAACAGTGTTAAACAGCCTACGTAGCCCAGTAATACGAATTTTCTCCTATTTTATCTCCAAAATAGCTCTCTTTGCTCCAAGTCATGAATTCTTTATTTCCTACAATAAAACAATAAAATCTATTAAATAAAAATCCAAATCAATGCAAAACACAATAAATATGAGAATAAAATCATCTAAAATATATATAAAAATATACTCTATCAGTGGACAAAAGCTCATTTTCGAGCCTTTGTAATTTTGCGTCATTCTTCTTAGCGAAAACTCCTGTTAATATGTCCCACGCTTCTTTCGGCGTTTGGGCATCTTTGATTCGCTGTAGAAATTCATCCTCCACAGCTACGGTTAAAGCGTACATGGCTCTGCCTGCCTTAACCTTCCATTTCTTTAAGATCTCAGGGTCAGCTACTTGTTTTTGAGGTGTAGCATCTGGTCGTGCCGGTGTTGAGGTTGAATCGTCGGAACTTGTGACTATACTTTTGGCCTCCCTTGGTGGTGTTGTATCACTGCCATTTACAACATCCCATAAATCCTGTCCAAGCAGATAAAACTTTATACGGGTACTCCATGACCCATAATTATTGTTGTTGAGTTTCTGAATAGAGTTTGTAAAATCTCCCATGATTTTTACAGTGAACAGTATCGACTTAATGAACAGTACCGTATGAATAGTACCGTATGAATAGTACCGTATGAACATTACCGTATGAACAATGCCGTATGAATAGTACCGTATGAACAGTACCGTATGAACAGTACTTCGTCTTCTACGGCGTGAACAGTTTTTGCCGGAATAGCAACTTGCCGGAAAATTTGCAGAATTTTCAGAATTTAACAACCAAGCTCTGATACCAAATGTTGGATAACAACTCTTGTGTTTATCTCTAGAAAACAACTCTTGTGTTTCTCTCTTTTATTTCTCTTGGTATATATTACAACTCTTCTCTTGGTTGTACGTACAAATGAACTAGCTTGGTTTCTATTTATAGGCTATAAAACTAACATACAGATCATGCCTTACATCACCTGCTATTAATTAAGCCTACCTTCTTTGACTTTCAATTATGTCTAGTCTTCTTTTCTTCTCTTCATATTGCATGTTTCTTCCATTCAAATATTTCACCAGCTTCTTTATTTGACCTTCCAGAGAGTTTGAAATTCTAACAATCCATTGATTCATCTGTGTTTTCCCTGCCTTCTAGGATGTGATGGTAATTTCACTAGCTACTAAGAAAAGATTTACAAACCGTAGAATCCAAGCAGTATCTTTCTCTTACAACAAAAGCTTACGACTCTTGCACTGTTAATATTTTCCTGAACTTCATTTGTCTGTCCGAATTTTGATGTATGTGTAAACATTTTCACTTATTTTGAAGGTTTCTATTTTTATCGCTTTATTATATGAAATTTTCTCCATAAAGAAATCATGTTAAAATTCCTAAAAGCTATAGGTTTCATCGTTCCCACCATTTCATGGTAATCTTTTTCACCTTGGATGTTCCAAGTTTTTGAAAAGTTGCTTTTGTCTTGTGCAACTGAGATTTGTAGTCTTTCTTCCATGTTTCAAATCGCAATTTAAGCTTTCGAAGCTCGTCTACTGAATTTGCATCTGAACCTGACTCTCCTAAAAATGAAAAAGAGTCGCCATTACCATCACTAAGCAAAGGAGCAGAATCCACCATTGTGATTTCATTTGCATTTTTTCCGGCAGATTGAGTTTTGCTAGCCACTTCAGCTAGGCTCACCTGCATTACAGTTAAAAAGTAAACGAAAATTAATAAATTTTGTTCTGTCTCCAAACTATTGTGGAGAAAAAAATATTAATTTTCTTTGCAATTATTATTAAGTTGTATGATTATTTTTCATTATCTCCAAAACACATCCCCGTAATTTTTTGACCAAGTTATTTTCCTGCATCTCTAAACAAAATAATTCATAAGACAGTGGCCACTTTCTTCACTGGAGTTAAGAAAGTAATAATCTACTTTCAAAAAAAAAAAAAGAAAGTAATAATCCAATATGAACCCTAAGAATGTCAGTACATATTTATGAACCCCTGAACTTTTGATGTTATCCCTGAATCAGGACTTGGGAACGAATTGTTCAAGGCCCGATTTGACTAATATAAAAGAAGGTGAACGGTCCCTGGCAAACATTTGCCAGGGAACTGTTTCCCAACATATGGTTTCTGGACCGTTGGATCGTTGATCCAACGGTCCTGATTTAAAAAAAAAATTACACCGTACCGCAGAAACTTTCCGCGGTACGGAGTAATTACAAAAATGCCCCATGTTTTCACATCAAAAATTTACTGTTCACCGTACCGCAGAAAGTTTCTGCGGTACGTGAACAGTGAGGGCAATTTTGTAATTACTCCGTACCGCGGAAAGTTTCTGCGGTACGATGTAATTTTTTTTTTAAATCAGGACCGTTGGAAACGATCCAACGGTCCAGAAACCATATGTTGGGAAACAGTTCCCTGGCAAATGTTTGCGAGGGACCGTCCCCCATATAAGAATTAAGGGTTTAAAGTGTACAGTTTCGTAATAATTTTTAAGAGACAACGAAAATATTTAGTGGTCAGTCTTGTGCAGGCATGTCAATAATTTAACAGAGCTAATGGGAAAAAATAAGCAAGAATATCAGTTGGTGCAACTGACTTGTATAAATGTCAACTGCTCTTGCCACATCTTCTCCATTGATTTCATTTTTGCTTCCCGTTGCTGCCACTGTTTATCAAATTGCGCAATTTTCATCCGCAAACTATGATTCACCTCGATTTTATTTTGTACTGCTGCCTCGGTCTTGAGGACTGTCCGTTGCAGGTCATAGACATCACGATATGTAACATGAACACAATCCTGTTTCGAAAGTGCATAAGTATTGCAAAAATATAAGCACTGGGTACTCATACTATGTATTCGTCGTATAATGATCATAAGTAACATACACACACCTTCGCTTCCTGCCTTCTACTGTCATTTTTCTCGGTGAATTTAAGATGTCTCCGGCTCAACCAGCCTCGTGTTACTGAAAGAATAAAATTTTAAAAATGAGATGCTTGTATGGACCTACCCTAACATTTCAACAAAAGAATAATCTCCCATACCAGATTGCAAAAGTAAGACAGCTCTATGTCGTGTCTGAAATGTTCTGCTCGCAATCTTTCTAGCATTTTCAGCTCGAACAACTGCAACACAAACAAACCCAAATTAGATTTAATTAAAATTTCATCTTTATTTGAAGTTTTTTCACTTTGAAAGTCTGAATCTTCTCTTTTTTTTTTTTTGGGGGAGGAGGGGCTTATTAAGTGTTACAAAATTTAAGCCATAACTTCATCGAGAGCCATGTCCTTAAAAATAGCTATTCAATATTATATAGTTCTATGAATTATAGTACATGAATTACATGATTGCAGTGTAATTATCCCTCTTATGAGCTCTTCATGGCAATATCCATGGAAGTACGTCTGAGTACCAAGAATCCTTTGTAGTTCCTTTTCTCTTGTATAATCCACCATATCAGTCTGTAAATTTTTAGTATAAAATATGTAAGCACGCAATCACCAAAGAAGTAACATACATGCTTGAAAATGTAAAATCTTGATAGCAAAAAGAGTAGAAACAAAAATGTCCAATGTGGCTTATCAGGAAGGTTAAAATATGGGATTTGTAATTTTATTAATTTAATTTCTCAGTGCCAAGTAGTTGAATGTATTGACATATGAACATGAATCTGCTAACATCCAGATTTTCACCCTGATTTCACAGCTAACTATATATTTTGTTCCTATTGAACATGTTTTATAAACAGAAATAGAGTACAAACATAAACCGCCCTACGAGGCTTCTAACGTTCTATTGATTTAACATGTTAACTATAATATGATCCAATTTAAATCTGCGTGATACCTCAAAGGTTTTAGGAGAGTAAGTATCTTAAAAAGATATAAAACTCAAGTACGTGCAAAATCAATCCTGTCAAGAATCTATTTCCAGCTTAACATTGGGAAGGCAATTGGATTTCTAACACACACTTCTTTAGAACCAGGAAATGAAATAAAAATTTGCACATTTCACCTTCTGTATTAGACATCCATTAGTGTCTCCTCCAAAGCAACATTTCCCATTGGCTTCTCTGACATCATTTTTTCCTGGTGATTCGAATCCACCAACCAGTGAAACAAATCCATCCCTTCCTGGTGAATTATTAATTTGCAACTTCACAGGCCAAGACTTCTTTCCAGGAGGTAAACGGGCCTTTGAAATCGGACGAACTGGCAATGCTGGTGGCAGATCCTCTGCATTATGATCTGCACTTTGCTGAAGATTTTCAAGCATAAGCTCAAGTGTAGACATTGGAAACCTTGTATTCTATTCAAGTTTTTTGGTAAAATATTTGTAAGTGCAGCTGGAGAACACAGAGAGGTGTTAGAGCTTTACAAAGGCTGTGTAAGTTGGCACAGTTATTGTGCAAAGAATCTAGTATTTTGGAACTTGTTGGAGAACAAGAAGTCACATGTATTATATATGACTGAATGCATTACTGGAGTTTTTCTTTGCTTTTGGCTTTTAAAGCCAAGTTAACTGAAACACATCACATGGGCTTGTTGCCACTTTTTGGAGAAAACATATCTGACCATTTTAATTAAATGATATTTTTTCATGAATTAGAGATTAAATTTTCTTATACTAAGTTGTATACTTGTATGATTAAAACTGTAAGGTGTCATTTTAAAAGTAATGCCAGTATTGTATTCTTCATTTTTTTTTTTTGAACTAATTGGATATTATTGGACAGTCATCTTTTATTATAATACCCAAGTCTACCACACGTCAATTAACCAATCAGAACCAAGAAATTATTTTAGGACCAATCTAAAATTTAGACCTTTCCTTATTTACAATCTCACCCTACCTCTTTAACCATGGTTAGTTAACACTTCTAATTTAAATACAATAATGATTTTATTAAACATATCCATAAATACCTATTTTTTAAATCAAAAAATATTTACTAGAAAATCACAATTTTAATTTGAAATCAATCACGATATACCACCATATATTTTAAATTAAATTTCATAATTAATCATTCATTAATCAACCACTCTTTTAATATAAAACCAGTCACAATCATATTATCATATATTATAAATTGGTTTTTATAATATATATTATACAATTATAAGATATTAAATAATTATAATCTAACTTACTAAAAATCTGAAAAAATCGGATTTGAAATCAGATTTTAAATAGCATGGATAAAATCCATACCTTCAAAATCTGATATTTTTTTTATAAGCTCAAAAATATATTTATTCATAATTTGTTAATAAAATTAATTAATAAATGCATAAGCCACCACTACAAAATCGGATTTGAACAAATTTTAAATAACTTGGATAAAATCCATATATTCAAAAACTCGATTTTTTGAAAGGTTCAAAAATATATTTATTCACAATTTGTAATAAAATAATTAATAAATTCATATAAACGAAATTAAATACAATATTGATTTTATTAAACATATCCATAAATACATATTTTTTAAATTATTTACTAGAAAATCAAAATTTTAATTTGAAATCAATCACAATATACTATTATATATTTTAAATTAAATTTCATAATTAATCATTCATTAATCAACCACTCTTTTAATAAAGTCAATCACAATCATATTATCATATGATTTTTATGACATATATTGTACAATCACAATCGATATTAAATAATTATAATCTTAACCTAACTAAAAATCTGAAAAAATTGGATTTGAAATCAGATTTTAAATAAATTGGATAAAATCCATACCTTAAAAATGTTGATTTTTTTATAAGCTCAAAAACATATTTATTCATAATTTGTTAATAAAATTAATTAATAAATGCATATTAGCCTACACTACAAAATTGGATTTGAACAAATTTTAAATAACTTGGATAAAATCTATATCTACAAAAACTAGAATTTTTAAAAGGTTCAAAAATATATTTATTCAAAATTTGTTAATAAAATAATTAATAAATTTATATAAACGAACACTACATATATTTTAATTATTAAATATACACTATAAGAGTATTATTATTGTTCGGTGAATAAATTACAAATCAAAAAATAAAATTATATTAGAGGCAATCAGAATTCACTTCTAAACTTTAAATCAATCAATCATATACAAAATTTTTATTATTTACTATGCTTATTCTAATTTACTAATCGCGGTTAAATTAAATTTTACTATAAATTATCTTGATTTAATAACTTCGCATATCACATGGTTTTTTAATTTCAAAAAATTTCTACAACCGTAAATATTATTTTCTATAAATCCACATAACAAATATTATTTTCTATAAATCCACATAACAGTATATTACATATGGTTATATATCTTTTAGTTATGAATTGTTTTTTAACATTTTTTATTATAATAAAAGATACATGAATCTAACATGTATTAGTTAACCAATCACAAAAACAAAAGCCCAATAACGTGCTGCTATGCTGGCCAAAAGACTTCAACTGAATTTTGATTCACCAAGCTTCTATTCCCACAAAAACATTCCTTGCATGCAAGACCTGTTCATCTTCCTGAACAATTGTTAACACCATCTCCATTTATGGATTCACAATCTCTTCTTCCATAGCACCCACATTGACATCTTCCTCAAGAACCCATCTGTTTTGCTCATTTGGAGTATCGAGTCCCAAATCATGATTATACCAAAAGGCTGCTTGATTAAAACCATTTGCTTCCAGTTATTCGCTCCATGCTGAGCTAAATAAGACGCCATTTCATTGTCAACATTATCCGCCAAACGAATCTCTAAAAGAAAATTCTTGTCCCTCCTCCTTGTATTTAACTGCCTTACAATAAATTCATCTTCAGGATGACACCCAACTTCTAAAGAATCTTTCCATTGCAAATAGGCATTGACATGATCAGACTCTAAAGTTACCCTTGGGTAATCGTTGACAAAAGCCATTTTAAGTCCTTCCATGAACGCATGAAACTCATTGTTCCTTCTCCTTTCTTTGCCTAATGACCCTGCTAGCATGCTTAAAATATTTCCCTTATGATCTCTGGCCACTACTCCAATGCCACTGATATTACTATTTGGTAGTCTCTGCTCCGAGTAGAATCCATGTACATTAATTTTAACCCAACCCCGCCTTGGCAACTCCCATCTTGGGTGTACGTCTACCATTATGTGTATACTAGTGTTGCTTTGATGTGTTGGGAGAGTGTGAAAATAATCATGAAGTACCTGTATATATTAGAGACTTTGCTTCTTCACTCTTCCAAAATTTTTTAATACCAATGTTGTCTGCACAGTACCCCAAGCTGAGAGTGATTCGTTTCCTTAGTATGTCGTTCCATTATACAGGCTTGCATGATAATGGGCTTGTCTATCTTTTTAAATCAATACAAATTATCACTAAAAACCCTCTAAATAAAACACTTTTATCGGGTTTAGCAATTAGCCCCAATAAGAGTAAAATTCTCTACTGATTTTTCCTTTCTTGGCCCAAAAATCAGCTTCTTCGTTAAGAACTCTATCTATTAGTTATGAATTGTTTTTGAACATTTTTTATTATAATAAAAGATACATGAATCTAACATGTATTAGTTAACCAATCACAAAAACAAAAGCCCAATAACGTGCTGCTATGCTGGCCAAAAGACTTCAACTGAATTTTGATTCACCAAGCTTCTATTCCCACAAAAACATTCCTTGCATGCAAGACCTGTTCATCTTCCTGAACAATTGTTAACACCATCTCCATTTATGGATTCACAATCTCTTCTTCCATAGCACCCACATTGACATCTTCCTCAAGAACCCATCTGTTTTGCTCATTTGGAGTATCGAGTCCCAAATCATGATTATACCAAAAGGCTGCTTGATTAAAACCATTTGCTTCCAGTTATTCGCTCCATGCTGAGCTAAATAAGACGCCATTTCATTGTCAACATTATCCGCCAAACGAATCTCTAAAAGAAAATTCTTGTCCCTCCTCCTTGTATTTAACTGCCTTACAATAAATTCATCTTCAGGATGACACCCAACTTCTAAAGAATCTTTCCATTGCAAATAGGCATTGACATGATCAGACTCTAAAGTTACCCTTGGGTAATCGTTGACAAAAGCCATTTTAAGTCCTTCCATGAACGCATGAAACTCATTGTTCCTTCTCCTTTCTTTGCCTAATGACCCTGCTAGCATGCTTAAAATATTTCCCTTATGATCTCTGGCCACTACTCCAATGCCACTGATATTACTATTTGGTAGTCTCTGCTCCGAGTAGAATCCATGTACATTAATTTTAACCCAACCCCGCCTTGGCAACTCCCATCTTGGGTGTACGTCTACCATTATGTGTATACTAGTGTTGCTTTGATGTGTTGGGAGAGTGTGAAAATAATCATGAAGTACCTGTATATATTAGAGACTTTGCTTCTTCACTCTTCCAAAATTTTTTAATACCAATGTTGTCTGCACAGTACCCCAAGCTGAGAGTGATTCGTTTCCTTAGTATGTCGTTCCATTATACAGGCTTGCATGATAATGGGCTTGTCTATCTTTTTAAATCAATACAAATTATCACTAAAAACCCTCTAAATAAAACACTTTTATCGGGTTTAGCAATTAGCCCCAATAAGAGTAAAATTCTCTACTGATTTTTCCTTTCTTGGCCCAAAAATCAGCTTCTTCGTTAAGAACTCTATCTATCTTCTTAAAACTTATTGATAGAGTTAATAGGTCTTTTTTGACACTCTCTTCCAGAATTAGCCTTGTTTTTCTGGATGTTGCAAATTCTTTTAATTTTGTGACAATTTCAGCATTACCCAGATAGACCATGAATCTTAAATTTTTCTTACCATGCTTTGCAATGATCCATAATAGAGTTTTCAGAGCCTTTAATTCAGCCATGAAAGCACTTTCAGCAGTATGAGGGCTAGAGAAGACCATTTGTGTTTCTCCTTTTGCATTCTTAGCTATTCCTCCAATTCCTGAAGAACAAATACCGTTTTTATCCGTGCTCCATGCACCATCAATAAAACAAAAGGTATCATAATCGCATGACAGGAGATTCTTCTTCATTTCATCTCTTGTTCTAGTTATAACCCCTACTGGATTATTTTCCCACGAACCTACATTATCATTTGAGATGTAGTTGGAAGCCTCACTATTTATTTATTGATAATTAATTCATTAATAAAAAGACATATGTCATACAAAAAACAATCAAACCTGCAAAAATAATCAATAAAAGGGAATACAACATCTACAAAAATAATTAAAATTGAACAAACACATAGTAAATTATATCACTAATTTCCTTTATCCAATCATTGAATAGATATTCAATTATGGTACATCTCTAGCTTATGTCACTAAATTATACAGTCTTTTCGATGTGATAATCTAACAATTTGTTATAAACGTGAGGAATATGTATATCTGATTTGTCATAACGTATTCAAACAACTAACCAGAACTGTAATTCTATATTATCCAAATCAATGAACTAATATAAAAAAATCTAATATATGGGTAGACAAAATCCACGAACAGGAAATTAGGCTCTCAATAAAGAGAGATATTTAGTGAAAGCCAAAGTAAAATCAAGAAAAAAATAAGACTTATCATTTACAAGGAATTAGTACAAAATCTAATATTTTGGCACATAAAATCCACCAACGGGTAACGGGGTACTAGACTCTCAATGATATTTTTATTGAAAAATAAAGAAAAATCAATATAATTTTTTTAAAAAAAACTTAAAAAACTTATATCAGCTCCTAAATTTTAGATTAACATCTTTTGGGAAAGGTGGAGAGAGAGAGAGAGCAGCAGCTACGATTTTTATTATAAAAATTATTAATAATGATAAATAAAAAGGTTGATACACTTAATATTATATATTGTTTTTAATAAAAGGGTGTCTTTTTGAATTTTTTATTTTTGAATTAAAGTAATAGTATCAATTCACATATCTTAACCTAAAAGCATATATTGAATTTGCTTGGTTAATTGACTATATTTTTTTTATATCAACAAAACATAAAAAATGGCTAAAAAAAACTAAATAACTTGGTAGAAATATTGTAAACAAAGAGAGATGTTTGTTTAGGAAGAAAGACAAGAACAGGAGTATCTAATTATGGAGGGTGTGAGTATATGAGTTTGTGTGAAAGAGAATGTAACCCTAAACCTTTTTCTCCTTGTCTATTTATAGGCCAAAGATTAGGGTTCAGGGGTAGGTACTTGCAATCATAAGCGTTGGATCCGAGTTAGACGGGACACTTGTCCATTCCTGATAATTCCCACGCGTCCAGGTGATATTTGTGGTGGCGTGTGTCCCTAGCCTGTCAACACGTGGCATGATAAGGACGTAATTATGCCCATCCTAGGATTCTCTTATTTGTCACTGTCATGTAGGACCACAATCATGAGTCATGTTCTGTCATACCTCCATTTATACTGGGCTTAGGTCATTGGTCTGCTACGTCCGGCCCAATCTGGACTGAAGTCTCCCGAATGGTTCTGGGCCGGGTCCGGATTGGATGTGGCCTATCACATTGATCTCAAACTTGCAAAATATTTAAGTGTGGCTGGTAATGGATATTATAAATATCTACATACTATCCAATGTAGTGCATAATTCGAATCAAAACCTCTAAGCAGCTGACCGGAGTGATCAATGTTAACATAGAAGCGTAACATAAGCTCAAGTACATTTTATCTCGAGGTTTAGGAGAGTTGCAAACTTAATAACACAGCATTATGTGTTAGTTTGCCTCATCGCAATTGACTTGAGAATTACATACGAAATTATGGTAACAGAGCAGATCAGGTTGTTAAACTTGACTCGTATCACTTTTTTCTTCCATAAATCCCGCACACACCTTGAATTCATGATGAGGGACGGAGCTAGAAATTTGAGTTCGCGGGGGCCAATTTTTTGTTTTTCATCTTAATAACTAATTTATTGAAATAATTTGTTATTAAATAAAATAAAAAATTATCATTAATTTTTTTTAATTTATGAAAATAATTAAATTCAAATATTGAAATTCAAAATTATGATAAATATTGAAAATTTATTAACTATATTCATAAAATTTATATAAATTTGAGGGGGCGAAATCAAAATATTAAAATATTTTAATTTTAAAAATATGAATTTTTTAATTTTATTCATAAATTTTAATACTAATTTCATGATTAGACTAGGTTTTGGGGTGGCGGCCATGCCCCCTTCCCTCCGGGGTGAGGATCCTCTGTCTCCTTCATTGTATCCCCTTCTGTGTCCCCTATACAAAATGAGTGCCCCTGGCGGGGCCCATTGTAAGGAAAATGGAAATAAAATATTTTATTTCCATTTATCTTACAATGGGCCCGCCAGGGGCACCATTTTGTATAAGGGATACAGAAGGGGACACAATGAAGGGGACAGAGGATCTGGCTCTTCCCTCCGTCCCTGTTCATGACACCTTAGCAGGTCCAACATCCAATGAGTAAAGAAAGATGGAGAAAGGGGGATTACCAAAAGTGATTGTTAAACTTATTGGCTCCAAAAGCAAATGATACAATACGACAAACAAAGGGGGGAATGCAGAGAACGTAGTAACATAATGAACAATAAGTTAATTGCTTCTATATATGTTCACTGAACATGATTATGATTTAAGTAAGCTTAATGCTTGTATAAGTGAAATGAGTATAAAACTTGGGATCTAGAATAGATTAACGATATCTAGTATTCTAGTGAACAAGAGCGTATAATGTATTACATGTGTTGGTGGAAGTGATCATGAAACTGCAACTCATTTTCGGCTCAATGCCTGTTCCCTACTTATCTAGTTTTGTATGTCAAAGTTTATGTTGACCTGTGTTTAAATCCAAATCTGATGCCAATCTATATATTTTGTTAAACAGTAATTACATAGAGATGGTAACTCAACTCAATAACCATAAGACGCAAGAATTTATTGATTGATGAATACCTATTTAACAGGTTATAATTTCACATAAAAGATAACTAATGTCTAAGGAAAACAGTTTTTATCCTGAGAATAGTAAAAACGATTGTTCTGCACTCTTAGAAAAGTGTAGCACTTTTTTAACATTCTTTATGTTACATTGTTCAGCAATTTTCGGAAGTGCCAAACAATTTCTTCTCACATTAAAATCTATTCTCACATGTAAATCATTATAATATGTGTAATGTGACTTTACTTATGTGGTGAAGAGAGAGAGACAGAGGTAGAGAGAAGGATAATTTTAAGAGCAACTCCAAAAAGCTCCTAAATTTTTTCCATAAATAATATTATTATATAGCCTCTTAAGGAATTAAAGATACAAAATCTTTTATCATCTCCAACAACAACTTTAATTCCTATATATATATCGCGGACACCGTAAGTGGCACCCTAACTTCAAGTTACGGGTGGCACCCATAACCCATAATTTCAAGTTACGGAAGCTGCACTCTTATATTCTTACTGTTAAAACTGGTAAACATGATACACATTGCTTATAAACATTTGTTCTTAAATGTGCATGTCAGTAACATTATAGAGTGGAGGAACAAAAACACATTGAGTGCCAAAGAAAAAAACAAAGTAGAAAAGCACAATTTGCTGCACTGTTTTGTGGGAGCTAAAAATCAATTAAACTAGGTACAGTAGAGCACCGTAACTTGAAGTTATGGGCGTTACAATTTAAGCAAATTTTACGGGTGGCCGGATTATGGGTGGGTGGCAGGATTACGGGTGACCAGTCAAGTAAGTTTGTATGTTGGTGTAGAGGTTGTAATAAAAAATGAGATAGGTAAAGGAGAGAGAATCTTAAAATTGAGGAAAAATATGAAGCTCCTAACAATTTGAAGATGGGTTAGGAATCTGTTGAAGGCCGTTTTTAATTCAATTTCCTCAAAATTTAATTTAAGAGCCCGTGTAGAGAGCTTGTTGAAACCAAAATCTATTGTATATTTTACAAATAGAAGAAATCTTCTTAGCTGAAGAGGCTCCATGTTTGCTGTGATGAGTGCACAATTGGGGACATTTAGGAATCATCAAATGTAGGGAAACAGTGGCGCCATTCATAGCAATATTTAATTGACTTGCCAAAAGTTGTTCCCTGTTTCTCCCCAATGAGATTATTAAACACAAAATACATGTGCTGCGAAATCATCATTCTTATTTATTATACATGCGTATGCATTACTCGCAATGCAACGTTCGAACATTAAACTTTCGAATTTTATTGGACCAAAAGAAGAAGTCATCAGATATGATTCAACACTAATAATATTATTCTCTTCTAATCCCTTTCTAGAATGTGTATATTTGCTTAGACTGCAGATTTAGGGTGTGTTCACTTGGAAAGAATGGAATGAGATAGGAATGGAATGAAAATTGTAAACAAAATTTTTGAAGAAAGGTGGATGTTGGGGGAAATAATGAACAAATATGAGGGAGAAGAAGTTTTTTATGATGAAGATTGCAAGGAAAATGATGAAGATTGGGAATGGATCATTCCTTCCAAAACATGTGGGTTAGAATTCTAGTTCAAATTATTTGGAGAGGAATGAAGCAAGGAATGAAATTTATAAACACTTTCCCCAATCTCCCCCAAATAATAGTATAAATTTCATTCCATTCTCCCCTCATTCCATTCAATCCAAGTGAACATAGCCTTAGTTCTTCAAATTTGCTTGGGAAGAAAGAATTTTAGGATGATGCTAATAGGTTATTAAATACTTTAAAGTTTTAGTTTTAATTATCGAAACCTTCACAGCTAGTAATTTTAAAATAAGCTATGGTTGCAGTAGATCTCTTTGTTGAACAATTTAATAACTGAATGTCCGCATCTCATCCTTCTCAATCTCAGTTGCATGTTAATACTTGGTTACCTTTGCTCTTTAAAAATGGCACTCACATCTACATCACTACTCCTCTGGATAATAGGATCAACCGTATATATGATGTCCTCGAGGGGCGGACCTTGGGCTGGGCTTAGGTTGGCTCCAGCCCAGGTCAAATTTTGGGAGCCCATTTAACATTTAAACTATATATAATTCCAGCCCAGGTAGGATATTTTTAATAGCCCTGTTAATCTTTATCATTTAGCCTAGCCCAGCCCAGATGAGAGCAAATTGCTCAGCCCACACAATGAAAAGATCGAGGCGCTGTAACTTAAAATTTTAAAACATAATAGAATACTCCGTATATAATAGAATAAATGGTAGAATTGAATAATTGATAGACACGGCATAAATGGACAGACAAGTATACAAAAGAAGCAGGCCGCATGAAAACAAGTACAGTAAAAGTGTAAAACCTCTATAAAGAATTAAT
Source organism: Kitagawia praeruptora (assembly GCA_037693485.1). Taxonomy (NCBI): domain Eukaryota; kingdom Viridiplantae; phylum Streptophyta; class Magnoliopsida; order Apiales; family Apiaceae; genus Kitagawia; species Kitagawia praeruptora. The sequence goes on along the minus strand of CM075351.1, from coordinate 133,156,711 downwards.
AACCAAAGAATTAATTTCAATTATATACATCTAAATAGAATAAGTTGTACAATTAATGATTTATTCTTAATGCAATTAATTTAATATATATTTTTTACAAATTTAATGAGTACTTGGTTGAGAAGTCTACCGTGCCGGAGGATCGTAGAAGAAGCTATCGGTTGACGGCCCATATCGATGGAAAGATTGAATGTGTTTGTAGACAATTTGAACATTCCGGGATGATTTGTAAACACATGATCCGTTACCTAGACAAGAAACAAAAAATACGTATACCCAATGATTACATCATGTCTAGGTGGACAAAAAATGGCAACAAAATTGCTGGACCTCTACCTTATACCCTCCTGGTCTTGGTAATGTTGGTGCATCACAAGCATCAAGGTATAATGCATTGTGCAAATCATTTCAAAGTTTAGGCGCTATTGGTAGTTGTTTCGTCCCACGTTTCAATTACGTGATGAACGTGATTGAGCGAGAGAGGTGTTACGTGGAAAATGCTTTTCGACAAGAAGATAAGACCGAAAAAATGAACGAGTCATTTCATCAAGATTATTGGGATCATGATCCGATATTCGATCCTCCAATGTCACAAACTAAGGGACGAAAGAAAGCCGCAAGATATAAAAGTGGTATTCAAACGTCGACTTCAACAACCAAGCAACGAAAGTGCGGAAAATGTGGGTTGGTAGGTGCAAACCATGATAGAAGAAATTGTCCTGACCGTTAGTTTCAATTGTAGTCTATAATATTTGAAACTATTTTTATTAATTATAATCTTAATTTTCAATGTAAGGTATTAATATGCAATCCATGCATTTGTAATCATTTAACACCCTTGCAAGGAGACACCTTCAAGAACACATGATCACTTGGTTCAAATCCACCAAACTTTCTATGTTGATCCATATAACTCTTTTGACGCGATCGAGCTTCCTTCAAGCTTGCCTTAGCCTTCTCCACCTTTTCATTAGTGACTCTAACAAGTTCTGGTCCTTCAATGACTCTCTCACCAACCCCATCCCAACAAGATGGTGCCCTACACCTCCTACCATACAAAGCCTCAAATGGTGGCATACCAATACTCGCGTGCCAGCTATTATTGTACGCAAACTCAACAAGATACAGATACTTATCCCTATCACCTGTCCATTCTAAAGCACAAGCCCTTAGCATATCCTCCAATGTCTGAATCGTCCTCTCTGACTGTCCATCAGTCTGCGGATGATAAGCAGTACTAAAATTAAGCCTCGTACCCCAAGCTTGCTGAAATCCCTTCCAAAAACGTGACATAAACCTCGTATCTCTGTCAGAAACTATCGACACAGGCACACCATGAAGTCTAACAATATCCCGCTGAAAAATCTCCGCCCATATAAGAATAGTCTCTCTAATAGGCAAGAAATGAGCAGACTTAGTAAGTCTATCAACCATCACCCATATAACATCATTCTTCCTAAAGGTCCTCGGTAAATTAGTCACAATATCCATAGTAATGTTCTCCCACTTTCAAACTGGTATATCTAGCTGCTGCAATAATCCACTAGGCCTCTCATGCTCTATCTTCACCTGTTGACATGTAAGACATTTTCCCATAAACTCTGTTATGTCTCCCTTCATTCAACTCCACCAAAATTGCTTCTTCAAATCTCTATACATCTTGGTGGAACCTGGATGAATAGAGAATGAAGAGCTATGAGCCTCGGTCAAAATCTTTTCACGAATTGATGTGTTTGCAGGTAAACACAGTTTACTACCCAACCATATCATGCCCTCATCATCAACACGAAAATATTTTTGCTTACCTTCTGCCACCTCTGATCTAACAGCTCCCAAACTTGTATCATTCTTCTAAGCTTTTTTAACCCTTGAAACCAAATTTGGTTCCACTCTCAAACTCTCAATGCTACCATCTGATCCTCGAACATAAAACTCAATCCCAAAACGCTCCAAATCTGAAATAAGATGCGATTGAGTAATGAGAGATGCAACACTCCCCAAGTTCTTCCTACTAAGAGCGTTTGCCACAACATTCGCCTTCCCTGGATGTTACTGAATATTAGCATCATAATCCTTAAGAAGTTCAAGCCATCTTCGCTGCCTCATGTTAAGCTCCTTCTAAGTAAAAATGTACTTAAGACTTTTATGATCAGTGAAGATATCACAAGTCTCTCCATACAAATAATGCCTCCAAATCTTCAAAGCAAAGACCACTGCTGCTAACTCCAAGTCATGAGTAGGATAATTTACCTCATAAGGTTTAAGATGCCTAGAAGCGTAAGAAATCACCTTCCCATGCTGCATAAGAACACACCCCAATCCTCTCTTAGAAGCATCACTATAAACATGAAATCCCCCACTTCCTGATGGCAACATAAGTATAGGAGCTAACACCAACCTCTTCTTCAACTCTTGGAAACACTACTCACGATCATCATTCCCCTCGAACTTAACACCCTTCCTCATTAGTTGAGTCAGTGGCAAAGCTATGGATGAGAAACCTTCTACGAAGCGCCTGTAGTAACCAGCCAATTATTGATAGCCTCGAATTTTGTAGGATCCAACTCAATCCCTCTATAAGGAACAATATGCCCCAAAAATGCAATTTCCCTTTATTAACAATATCTCTTGATCTTTTTTTTTCATACTATTTAATACTCACACAAATGACCCCACAATAATATCATTACACACACCAGTCATATGCTCAGAGAACAACATCCATTAATGATAGCAGTTAAAGATAAACTATTATTACAATCCCAGAATACCATCTATTACACCCATATATAAGTATATACTACCTTGAGAACAGGTGTCGATACTTTCTCATAAGGTAGACTTCCCCTTTACCCTCTTCCGGGTTGTACTGCGACGTTTCGGCACCTGATCTAGCTGTTATATAAATAAATAGCAAGAGTGAGCTATAATAGCTCAGCAAGATAAATTTTGTAAACCAGAAATCAAAGTTAAAACATATATATATATATATTTATAAACGGAAAGTCCACTATAAGAATTAAGAAAATAATTATTCAATACACCATCCATTTTTCCTTTATAAGAAAAAATATATATAAAACAATATAATATCAGTTTCTATTCTAATATAATATAATATCAATACATCATCTCAGTATAATATCTCAAGATAATATCACATTTGAGTAAAAACTTTCAATATAATCCTTTCATTTCCTTTTTTTTCAACAATTATATAAAAATAATATAAAATTAGTTTATCTTCAATCCATAAAACATTTCCAAAATTTTCATACCATTTTTCCTTTTTCAATATATAAAACTGTAACCATTTTCAATTCTTTCTTTAAATACTTTGGGGATATCTACTAGCGCCAGATACGTAGGACGATGATCAGTCGCCTGACAGTACTTGCTCTCTGTTTTCTACTAGTAGAAGGGATGATCCCACCTGGTAATCAACCCTGGAGGAAGGCTACCTGCTACATCCTCCTTCGGCAACTCTTGGGCCGTAATAAATATTGAGTGCTGGACTGTGCCGCACACAGCCTCTTACGCTTATTATTGAAATCCCATATTGGGTGCCGGACTGTGCCACTCCCACACAGCCTCTTACGCTTTCTGTTGCAATCCCCCTTTTTGTCAAATCATTATTTCATTTATAAACACACCATTCCACATTTTCCATTTTTTTCGTTTCCATTTCCATTCACATATATCACTTCCATTTCCATTTATCATCACCTTTAAAAATATATATGTCATAATACTTTGATTATGACTCAGACATCTCCTCTGTATTCAATGAAATCAAATACGCTTTTATATATATATAATATTCCGTCTATTTTAAACGTATTAAATAATAATCAAATAATATTTATTAAATTAAAATTATTGAAAAAGAATATTTTTAACATAATATTATAAACATATAACTCTAGATAACAACTGATACCTTTCTTTCATATCCCTTTAAAATATAAAGTATATTCGCTCCATCCATATTCGTATCCATATCCATAATCCATATTCAAAAATCTCAGTAAACAGGTAATATATCCCTAATCATCTCATCATATAAGATTCATATATTATCCACCAAAACCATTTCCTTTGAACATAAACAGTTTATCAAAATAAGGATAAAAGAAATCTTGCTCCCTTTAATCCATATCCATACTCATATTCATATACATCTCCCTTTAATTTCCAAAATCGGGAAAACAAATCCTTAACAATATAATAATAATAGAATCACATATATATATTCCATGAAATCATTTTTCCTTTGAAGATAAATAATTTTTCAAAGTAAAGATAGAAGAAATCTTGCCTCGATCTCTAATCCCAAAAAGTATGATCCGTTGCTCGTCTCGAGTATCTATAGAAACGAAAAGGACCACCATCAGAATATATTCCACTTAACCACTTAACCTTTAAATATATATAATAACACCCTTGACACATAATATAAGTTTAACATACCCTTTATAGACCACAAGTTCCTAGAACTTATCCATTTTTAGACTCCATGAAAGTTTCAGTGTTTTTCACCATTTCCTTAACAATCACTCTCGACTGTAAAATTTCTCATAAATTAATAAATTCAAATTTTCACCCAAGATCAGTGGGTAATGCTTCTCTGATCACCCTACCATATCCTCCCAAAATTTATAATTTTTAAGAATGTTTAAGTATGTCAATTATAGCCTCAAAGTTGACATAATTACGTTTTCTCGTTTTTCGAACGTCTTTCACTAAAATTCACTTTTCTCCTAAACCGTTCATCAGATTTTAACGTACTTTATATCAAAACGATCTATCAACTAAGCTCTATCCTCTCATGGTCAGTTAGTACTATGGGCAGAACCCTAACCCTACCAGTATTGGTTTCAAAAACAGAGCATCTATAGGTCTAACTAAAATCGGACATTATAACGGCTATATTTTCTTACTTTCCATCTTATAACTCCTCCAAATCCAACATCCAACACACATACCAAACCCTACACCATGTTTTCATCATACCAACCATGGTTACAATCTCTCACAACACTTCCATATTCAATCAATCACTTATAACATACACATAATCATGATTTCATGCTTATTATACACTTAACTACTAAACTAACTATAAATCATCATAAACTCTAGATAATACTAAAGGTTCATGAACTCCATACCTTCCTTGAAGCTTGAACACTTTTAACAAAGGCTTGTAGTCCTTGGGAATCCTTGATATAACATTATAACACCTTAAACTAACAAGAAACATCAAGAACATACTTAGAATTTTCGGAGTTTCCATAACCCAACTGAAAGAACATGAAAAACGAGCCCCTTACCTTGCTTTTCTGGAAGAATCTTGTGAAATAAGAGTTGTAGATTATCGCATGGGCTTTCTAAAAACCTATAGAACGCAAAAGTTGGCTGAGAAACGAAGGAGTTATGCTCGTTTTACTGAGCTGTTATTGTTTTGGCTGAATTGCAAGAAATGGAGGGGGAGAGATTGTTCTTGGTTTCTTTGATCTTATCTTGTACAAATCTTGAAAATTCTAGAGTTTTAGAGATACTTGTGGAAGGTTATGGATAATCCTCATGTGAAATGACTAAGTTGCCCTTGATTAAATGTTAGTGGAAGATGATGTCATAATTATCCTTTAATCTCATTTCTTTGGTTTTTCTTAAGTAAATTCAAATCACTTTGGTTGCTCTCAATCTAATATCTATCCTTGTTGTATCACTAATTGCGATTTGTTTCGAATATACCTCGTTATCCAAGTGGTTTTGAAATCGTTTAAAAATCCAAATTCCCTTGGCATTTCCTTGACTTGATAATCCCTTGGCTTACCTAACTTCATTATATCCTCAACATATAAACCCTTTAATATTTCCATACTCCTTAATATCACATTCCATAGAGTCACAATTGAAATCAAAAATTCTTAAAATCCACACTCAGGAATTTCTGAAATCCGTCATCGTTTTGAGTCACTTATTTTCATGGTACATCACTAATATGGTTTCTGTTTACTCATTTTCTGTTTCACTCATAGGGTACCTACATACCATTTCCCTAAATCCTCAAAATTTAATATTCATTTAATCACTGTAGCATTTCTAAGGTTAGGGTTATTACAGTCTCCCCCCCCCCTTAAAAGGATTCCGTCCCGGAATCACGTTGAAAATATCAATGAATACCTTTCTCATCTGAGACTTTCTAACTTCTACACTACTTCCTTTATCCTTTTGCTCTTTCATAACATCTCTATCTTGTTTGCGCAAAAATACACCAACATAAACTTGCTTGTCATTCATCCATATGCCATTTAGCTTATCAATAGCAGCACTTTCACTATCTTTTTCTTGCAAATCTCCTCCTGTATGCAGTCATTCTATATTATCTCATTTCTCCTTCCTCTTTCGAATAAAGGTATCGGCCACCACATTGGCCTCCCCTGAATGGTAGTGCATCTCACTATGGTTCGTCTATATTTTGATCTCTATCATGACATAAATATTAACACCTCAATATTCCTATATCTCATCTCTGTAAAATTTTCCAGAAAATAAACTCTACTAATATTTCCTAAAACAATTGTAAGAAAATATTGGTTATAATATATATTCCTGTTCGTAACTATACGAGCATGTACTTTTCCTTCATCCGTAAAAATATTCTCACACCTTCTCTCATACTCTTAATCTCCTTTCTATAGAGTTCTCTGACCCTTAACAGATATTGATTTGGATGACACGAAAATAACTCACTTTCTTATATCACCATATTTTACTTTCTCACAGATAGATTATTCTTATCTATATTATCAGTCCATTTACACCATTCATTGACTTAGTCGATCCCTAACCAAACATTTACACTTAAGAGGTTAAATTAGAGCGTACCTACAATTTCCTCCGGATACCTTATCCCATATATCTATTGTTCACTATACGTTCCTTACATCTTGCTGATCCACCTTAGTTCCTTCATGATATACTATCTATTCCACCTCTGAAATTTCCCTTTATATTCTCATCAACATCTTTACCTCAAGTTTTACTCATTTACACCTTTTTGGATTAATCCTTTGAATACTTAACATCTTTAATCTATCTCTGCTACTTAGGGTATTAGTCACACTATTGGCCTTCCCCCATTAATAGTTATTGCACCTCGAAATCCTTCATTAATTATCCCCACTTCCTTTGTTTATCCTTATTCTGACTCTATCCTCAAAATACACCTTACTCTCAATAGTAAATCTCAATTATGCCTTAAAATTCCTCATTTTTTTTTCTTACTAATCATCAAATATACCTATTTCTTCTCACGAATTTCCTTCCTCTCTTATATTGAAACGCTTCTAGCTCTAATTATCTCTTATCGAAATTTCCCATTGGAATCTCCAGTTCCCTTTTATATTCACGTATACTCTAAACCTTGCTTCCATTATCCCATCCATTAATGAAATCTTCTATATTAAAAACAAGTGATAGAATTTAAGAGACTTTGAATTGAAACGAACCCAGAAACAAGAAAGGGTCCCACAACAATTTATAGGATTAAGAGTTTTAAATAACTCTTATTCGAAACAAAAGAATATTTGGGAAATCAATATGATGGAAGAACCCGTACGTCACACAAGTGAGGGCGTCCCCTCCGACTTTCTATCACACAGACAGATCATCCTTTTGTATACATATAGGGTTGTTCCTCTTAGTTGGAGTAAGAAATACAGAGGGAAATTTAAACCACGATGATAAATACCATCTTCCGAAAATAATCTTAGAGGAATATTTTGACTAAGATAGATAAAATACAATTTTGAAACACATTTCAAGGGTACCAAAAAGTTTTGAAAAGATACAGGCACTTAATAAATAAGAGGTGCCAGATCAAAACTGGAATTACCCATCAGTGGAGGAAAATTTGAAACTCAATAACATAATTTAGCAGGGCTTTAGAAAATTTGAGAATAGGTACCGTTAATAGCTTCTGCCCAATTGAAAATCCCAATAATGGAAGGTTTTCCTCAAATACCATTTATATCTTAGACTGCGTACTTTCCAAATTTTCTCAAATTTGGTATTCACCATTTATCCTTAACCTATCGTCTGATATTCCCAATTATCGTCATTTACCTAGTCGTGACTTGGCTCAATACTTTCTGCCTTTATCCATAATAAAACACAACCTTCTAATCGATATACTTACGTAATATTGATCGTCTTGGCCTAACACTGCTCCGGTATCAAGGACCCTTCAAACTATACTTTATAATTGTATATCTCAACATACCCTGTATACTCACGAGGTTATCTAACATACACTTCCCGATACATCAAGTATTCCCTTTCTCATATCAATCTCGTGTGCTACATAAACTTAACACTTTTGGCATAATAACCTTTTCATTTAAGTCAATCTCAAAATTTCTCATTCTGTCTTGGTCCTTAAGGTATATCTTGGCTTTACCGACCAATCTCAGTTTCACCATTTCATCTCCGCAATCAATTGAAACAATCAGTGTATGTTCACCAATCCACTTACAATATTTCTTCAAACTCCCTTAAACACAAGAAGACTTTAAATACCCTTAACTTTGACTCACCAATCTCCTCTCCCTATACTAAAACATAAACTTTTATTAGTAATAATCTATAAAATTATAATCACTATTTAGATTAAACGTTTCGTTCGATAAACCACCCTTGAACTCGATGTGAGTTCATATTTTATATCATTACATATATATCTATATGTGTATATTATTATCACTATTGTTCCTGAGCATTATGACCCTTAGCTCTGATACCAACTGTGACAGCCCGAGATCCGGGGTCAGGAATCCAGGTCATCACGCTCCAATTTCCCTTTATTAACAATATCTCTTGATCTTTTTTTTTCATACTATTTAATACTCACACAAATGACCCCACAATAATATCATTACACACACCAGTCATATGCTCAGAGAACAACATCCATTAATGATAGCAGTTAAAGATAAACTATTATTACAATCCCAGAATACCATCTATTACACCCATATATAAGTATATACTACCTTGAGAACAGGTGTCGATACTTTCTCATAAGGTAGACTTCCCCTTTACCCTCTTCCGGGTTGTACTGCGACGTTTCGGCACCTGATCTAGCTGTTATATAAATAAATAGCAAGAGTGAGCTATAATAGCTCAGCAAGATAAATTTTGTAAATCAGAAATCAAAGTTAAAACATATATATATATATATATATATATATATATATATATATATATATTTATAAACGGAAAGTCCACTATAAGAATTAATAAAATAATTAATCAATAATTATTCAATACACCATCCATTTTTCCTTTATAAGAAAAAATATATATAAAACAATATAATATCAGTTTCTCTTCTAATATAATATAATATCATTACATCATCTCAGTATAATATCTCAAGGTAATATCACATTTGAGTAAAAACTTTCAATATAATCCTTTCATTTCCTTTTTTTTCAACAATTATATAAAAATAATATAAAATCAGTTTCTCTTCAATCCATAAAACATTTCAAAAATTTTCATACCATTTTCCCTTTTTCAGTATTAAAACTGTAACCATTTTCAATTCTTTCTTTAAATACTTTGGGGATATCTGCTAGCGCCAGATACGTAGAACGATGATCAGTTGCCTGACCGTACCTGCTCTCTGTTTTCTACTAGTAGAAGGGATGATCCCACCTGGTAATCAACCCTAGAGGAAGGCTACCTGCTACATCCTCCTTCGGCAACTCTTTGGCCGTAATAAATATTGAGTGCTGGACTGTGCCGCACACAGCCTCTTACGCTTATTGTTGAAATCCCGTATTGGGTGCCGGACTGTGCCACTCCCACACAGTCTCTTACGCTTTCTGTTGCAATCCCCCTTTTTGTCAAATCATTATTTCATTTATAAACACACCATTCCACATTTTCCATTTTTTCCGTTTCCATTTCCATTCACATATATCACTTCCATTTCCATTTATCATCACCTTTAAAAATATATATGTCATAATACTTTGATTATGACTCAGACATCTCCTCTGTATTAAATGAAATCAAATACGCTTTTATATGTATAAAATATTCCGTCTATTTTAAAAGTATTAAATAATAATCAAATAATATTTATTAAATCAAAATTATTTAAAAAGAATATTTTTAACATAATATTATAAACATATAACTCTAGATAACAACTGATACCATTCTCTCATATCCCTTTAAAACATAAAGTATATTCGCTCTATCCATATTCGTATCCATATCCATAATCCATATTCAAAAATCTCAGTAAACAGGTAATATATCCCTAATCATCTCATCATATAAGATTCATATATTATCCACCAAAACCATTTCCTTTGAACATAAACAGTTTATCAAAATAAGGATAAAAGAAATCTTGCTCCCTTTAATCCATATCCATACTCATATTCATATACATCTCCCTTTAATTTCCAAAATCGGGAAAACAAATCATTAACAATATAATAATAATAGAATAACATATATATATTCCATGAAATCATTTTTCCTTTGAAGATAAATAATTTTTCAAAGTAAAGATAGAAGAAATCTTGCCTCGATCTCTAATCCTAAAAAGTATGATCCGGTGCTCGTCTCGAGTATATATAGAAACGAAAAGGACCACCATCAGAATATATTTCACTTAACCACTTAACCCTTAAATATATATAATAACACCCTTGACACATAATATAAGTTTAACATACCCTTTATAGACCACAAGTTCCAAGAACTTATCCATTTTTAGACTCCATGAAAGTTTCAGTATTTTTCACCATTTCCTTAACAATCACTCTCGACGGTAAAATTTCTCATAAATTAATAAATTCAAATTTTCACCCAAGATCAGTGGGTAATGCTTCTCTGATCACCCTACTATATCCTCCCAAAATTTTATAATTTTTAAGAATGTTTAAGTATGTCAATTATAGCCTCAAAGTTGACACAATTACGTTTTCTTGGTTTTCGAACGTCTTTCACTAAAATTCACTTTTCTCCTAAACCGTTCATTCACTACGCCATAGATGGCTTTATACAACACTTAGGGGGGGTGTTACCTTCTCGAGTGTTACCATAGCTATGAAATTTTGGACCTACCACAACACTCTAGTTTTGGTGTTACCATATCTTTAAAGGTATGTTACCATAGCTATGTAAGGTGTTAAACTTAGTAACACCAAGGGCTGTGTTACCTTAGAGTATAATTAACATATTTTTGAATTTTATTTATAATTAACGATTTAATAATTATTAAATTTTAAAATTAAATAATTTTAATCAAGTCATTGAATTTATTATTATAAAAATAATATTCTATCAAGTACTTGAATTATTCATATTTTTATAATATCAATATGTTTTTTAATAATTTTTTTAAAATATCTTAAAATAAAGTAATATTCAAAAAAATTTAAAATTTGATTAAATTCATCAATAAAATTATTGGAGAAAATAACATGGTATAATAAATTTAAATTATTATTCAATAATTAAAATGATTAAATTTATTGTCATACATTTTAATAAGAAAATTAATAAATTTTGTAATATTAGAAAATGAAAAAAAAAACAACGAATGAAAAATTGTAAAGAAAATGGGAATTGGCTGGGGCGGCAAAAGAAAATCAAAGCGGGCAAATCAAAATTGGTCAAAATTGCTTAATGTGCAGAAAGCGGGCAAAACAAAATTGGGGAAAACACAATTAGGTCACTCACCTCTCTCTTTCTCTCTCACCTCACTCACCTCTCTTTCTCTCACCTCGCTCACTCACCTCAATTGGTCGAGGCTGGTTTTCAATCCACGCTTCCGCTCTTCAAATTAGGGCTCAAGTTCTTCACTTTGAGTTTAATTATTAAAAATTTTCACTTGAATTTCATCTAATCAACCACTATTGTTGATTTCAGGTTTTCTTCGATTCGGTTTTGCAATTGAAGGTCTCCCTCTCTCTCCCCCCTTCTCTCTCTCTCTCTCTCTCTCCACTCTTGTTTCGCTTTTATTTTCGATGTTCAGTGGATGCACGTAGTATTTTTAATTTCTGGGCTTCATTTTTAGGGCTTATGATTTATTCTTCGCGTGTCTAATTTTGCCTTTAATTTTTAATTTTTTAATTCTTTTTTTGAAGAAGCCTTTAATTTTTAATTTTTTGGTGAATTTATGATTCAGAGCTTTTGGATGCGTTCGAGTTTTATGCTTCTTTGCTTCTTCATCTTTTACTTGTTACTGCTTTGATTTAACCATCAATTAGTTCTAACTATGATTCTCAATCGTACAAGGAGGTTGATTTAATTGATGGTGTGATGGGGTTTTATCTGCATATATTAAATGGGGTTGATTTAAATGGGGTTTGTAGTTCTTAGTTAAATGGGGTCTTGTTCTCGAATTTATCTTTTAATACTAACCTTTTACTCTGTTACATGATTAGCACATTTGCATCTTTCACTTGAGTTTAGAACAAGGCACCTAGCAAAGTTTCAGCCATGTTTACTAACCTTGTGTCTCCCATTTTGCTTGTCCCAAGATTATCCACATTCTAATATTAAGGTTAAGTACATGTTTATTTTAGCAACAATTTTAATGGTTTTATTTCTTTTTTCCTTATTAAATGAATTGTCACCTTATGACGCAAAAGAAAAGTTAAGTGTAGATAATACAATTTAACCTATAATGAGTGCTAGATCTATTTCTTGACAGATTTTATGTTGTTATTAGGTACAAACAAGGTCCGAGTTCTCAGAAGATGAGCTGTTGTCTGTTGTTATAATGAAGGTATATAGTCCTTATGATTTGATGTTAATATCTTAATATACCATTGATGTTGTGCCTACGATTATAGAAATGTTTCTTTTCAACAATACAACATTTGTATATATCTTTTCCCCTACTACCGGACGCATGTAGACTGTTTATTTTGCTTTAATTGATTATTTATATCATAAACAAGTCTGTATAAATCCATTTTTTGAATTGGTAATAAACCCATAGGCAGAGTATTTTCTACCTTTGTCATCCCATTTGGAAAGTACCTTGATTAAGTTCTGGAACTTCTTACTTTCAAAAAAAAAAACAGTTCTGGAACTTCTATGAGCCCGTTTGGAAAACCTAATATGTTACTCATATGCTGCAATAAGTACCTCCTGTAATTATTTACAGGTTATTGTTTCTAGGATGAGATACATATCTTCACAAACAGAACAATCAGTTCGTTTTGTAGGCCTTTCAACAGCATTAGCAAATGCACAGTATGTTTTCTGCTTTTCTTGTATATAATAAGCTTTCAGGTCCCTTTATGTTTTCTTATGCGCTCATTTCGCTACGATATGCTACTAGTTCAAAGTTCATAATGTCTAATAATCCAATCTATTGGTATACATTCTGTGAAAGTTTTCCTTCCAATCAGTGTAGGCACTTGGGGTCAGCAATTGTATGTTGACTATTTTCCCAGTTTTCAAAGATTATTGTTGATATTCCAGTTTAGCTATCCATTTTTTTTGGTATTGATGTTAAATATGTAAACTACATGAATGGTACTTTTTTTCTATACTAAATTGTTTATGTGTTTGTATATTTCTCAGTGATTTGTCCGACTGGCTTGGTGTGGGGGAAAATGGCTTATTTAATTTTAAGCCCAGCGTGAGGCCTGTGCCTCTTGAAGTTCATATCCAGGCAAGTGGGATTGGTTCTTGCAGTTAATTCATTTTTTGACTTTTTTATTGGCTTGCGTAATGATTTGCTTCTGGGATCCTGGCCATAAAAAGTTTGTGGCTTGTGCCAGCTGTCTTTCGTTGTTATTCCCAGATTACACACTTGTATAATTGTAGAAGGGGGGGGTTGAATACAATTCTTGATAGTTATAAATTTCTGATAAAAGCCACAGAAATCTATAAAGAAATAATTGCTGAATAGAAATAGTTCACAACCACATAAAAAATCAGGTGGTTGAATGTACCACCTGAGACTTTTATTTGAAGAAAACCCTGTGATACAAATGTACACAGCTTCTGTGTTTACAACTCTTTGCTTCTAAAGATATTCAAGAAACCCTAAGCAAATATGTATGTTTTCTTACAATCTAAAGAGTTGCTACACTTGGTTATATATTCCAAGTTTACAAGTGCTACAGGAATAAGATAATATTAATCTAATTCAAGTTGACTTGCTACTCTACTCCAAATCCACATGTAGCCGAAAGGTTGTCCTTGTGAACAGATATGTCCCCTGCACCTTTTTTGTATGTACTGTGTAAATGGAATGCTTCTTTCTTCTGTGTTTCCAAAGTATGGCTGCCATATTGCTTTTTATACCTACTATCAACCCATGTGATCTGTCAGTCAAACCTGTCCTTATCAACTGCTAATTCCTAGCATAGGATAAAGTGACAATGATTATCCGTTGATGTTGTGCCTACTTATCCGTTGATGGTAGTTTGAGCTGTATCCGTTGATCGAGTAGATTTGAGTTGTATCCGTTGATAGAGCCCTGTTCTTATCCGTTGATACATTTTCACTTAGACAGAATTACATAGCATAGCTTATTTACAATTGGCTACCCTATTCTGCCTATCCATTGATGGTCAACATGACTCTGAATAAAGACACTATCAACTGATAAATAGAGATATTGCAGTATGCTACAAAACCTCATCCGTTGATGAGCTACCTGTCAACGAATAGAGTTATAAGGTCTTATCCGTTGACAGTTACAAAACTTGACTTATACAATTTTGCTTGAATGTTAAGTTATCATCAACTACAACATATTCCTAACAATCTCCCCCAATTTATACTTGATGGCAATAAAGCATAAATTCAGAACCTTGATGATAACAAAACATTCCTAACGATATATACACACTACAGTATGCAAACATTGTATTAAGCTACAAAAATTAAAAACAGAAAGCTTTAAGAAACTTATCAGAGATGTGCTCCTTTAGATTGAGCAGATTAATGAGGTTTCCTCTCTCTGGTTGGCTGCACCCTTGACTTTCCTTCCTTGGCAGAGTTGGACTCAATTTGCACTTGAAGTTGCCTATAGAAGGTATCTTCTTCAACAACCTTTGGATTTAGCTTTAGTTGTAACCATCTCAGGTAGTCAGAACTAGCCTTTGACAGTTGGTCTTCTAACCTGAAGAATCTCCTAGTGCCCTCATCATCCCTGAACTCCATCATCCAAAAGGGTTGAATGTGGATTTTCTGTCCATTATAAGGGATCTTCATTTTCTTTGGTAGACTTGAGGGTGAGTTCCATTCTCTCCTTATTTCTTCTATTCTGCTAATTATCTCCCTTCTGGCTATCTCAGAGAACCCTGTTTGTCTCTTGAATGCTGAGAACACTCTGGTCAGTGTATGATAATTCTCTCCAAGAACCTTCTTTAGTGGCCATGTCCTCTGACTTCCTCCCTTGTAGACAAACACTAATCTCTCAGGCTGATTCTTGTACTTGTCAATTCCTCTTACTTCTGACAGTTCATCCAAATATAGATTCATGTCAGAGTATTCTTCAATTTCTGCCTGATAGATAAAGTCTTCTTTGTTTTCCAAGATTGGTTGTTTGACAATGGCAGGTACCCTAGCAACTTGAACTGGTCCCTTTGAAAGTTGCTTCTTTGGAGCCCTTTGCTTCTGTTTTGGATTTAGCAAGAATGAAGGAACTTCAATTGAATCAAAATTTACTGGTTCCTCTTTAGGCCTTATGGGGTCACCATGAAAGTTTACAGTTGGGTCGATTACTGTTGGAGACATAGGTACTGGTGAACCAATTGTTTCTTTTTCTGGAAGGGGTTCTGGAGAAAGAACCCTCTTGGTTTTAGCTTTCCTTCTTCTAGGTTTGATTTTGGGAACTTCCTCAGGTTCCTTCATTTCAACCTCTACCTCATCCATTAACTCTTGAGCTAGCCTGGCTTGCTTCTCTTCTGAGTTTTCATGTTGATTTTCTGTACTTGGATGGGCTTCCCTTTGGATTCTGGAGACTTCTTCTCTTTTAGCTTCCACAAATCTAGGATGACTGTTGGATATATTTAATACTTTTCCATTCCTCATGATTACAGCCATCCAATCTCTTACACTCTTATTTGTCTGAACTTTGAACTCTATAATTGTTTTTCCCATTAGCTTTTCTTCATCATTCTTGGGAAATGGGTAGTCCAATTGAAGCTTGTTCTTCCCATTTTCCTTTGGTGGTGAGTAGGCTCTGGTTTTGATAGCTGGTTCAAATTCTTTGACAAATGATGGCTCAGCATCATAGAATGTAGGAGCCACAACCCTTGGAGTGAGCACCTTCATGATTGTGGTTGATATTGTTGGAGCAGAAGATTGAGCATTAAGGAACAGAGATGATGCAATTGATTCATTGATCATCCTCTCTGTCCTTAGAATTCTTTCATTAGCCTCCTTGTTTATCTTTTCCAAAGCTTCTATCCTGGCTTGCCTTTCACCATCTGAGATGTCTTCTAAGTTTTGAATCTCAGGCAAAGCCACTTGTTTCTTCACAGGGGAAGCCTTTATCTCAAACTCTGTTGGATTGACCACTACAATTGGCTGTTGCTCCCCCTCAATCTGTGCTATCTCACTACTGGTAGTTTGAAATTGGCCAGTAGATGTTGCAGCCTCTTCTGTGCTTGTTCCCATTTTCTCCCCCTTTTTGTTAGCATCAAGGGTTGGGGTTGAAGCTGCAAGTAGCATTTCCAGTAGTTGAGTTTGTTTTGTTTGATTGGCAATGATGGTGTGCAATTGAGATTCCATACTATCCACCCTTGAGGAAAGAAGCTGAACAGACTTAGCCAGGCTATCTTCTTTGAGAAGTTTGCTAGAAAGCACCTTCTGAGTGGTAGTAGGAGCTAGTGCCTCAATCCTGGCATCTAGTGCTATTTTCATCTCTCTAATTGCAGACTGGACCTCCTCTTGCTGTGTTCTTTGAATAACAGATTGCATCTTTTGTAATTTCAGGGAGGCCATTACTTGCTCAAGAACAGTCTTTCTCTGTGGTTCTGCAGTTTGGTGCTCAGCCTTAGCAGATTGGTATTGCTTCATGATTTCCACATTGAGATGCCCAAGTTCAGTGGCATTGGAAAACATCCATCCTGGAGTTTCATCTTCATTTATGTCTTCACCATCTGAACTTTGACTGTCATCACTGCCAAACTCTTCACTTCCAGCATTTGGAGACAGGGTTTGTAAAGCTTCTTTTGCTCTTTGAAGAGATTCTGAGGTGTGCACTAGGTGCATTGCCTCCTCTGCCTCCACATTGCCCTGTTGTGCCATGACTTGATAGGCAGAAACAGGAAGAGTAAAGGTTTCAGGATCCAAAGAGATGGAGTCAATAACTGACTGATATTCTTGTCTAAATTCCATCTCTTTGGAAGCTTCATTAACCTCCATTAACTCACTTGCAATGGCTGATTCTTCCTGCCTTATTTCTCCTGTAGTCCCTTCTCTCCTCTCATCTCTCTTTTCTTGCATCAGGGGCTCCCCCTGGCTCACACCTCTCACACCCTCACCTTCACCTACTAAGGTGGAACTCTCTAGGTCTCCTTTTGCCTGACCGGAAGAAATGGTCAGCCTCTCATTGATTTTCTCTCCTTTTGCCTGCTCACAAGGCAGCCTCTCACTCCCTTCCCTCATTCCTAAAAGTGTTTCAATTACTACAAACTCCTCCACAGTTGACATAGGAATGTCACATTTTGCAGTGGTAGAGAGAGTTGTCAACGGATAAGGTGTATCCGTTGATGTAGTAGTTATTGCTGTCAACGGATAGTTAGTTGAAGACATATCCGTTGATGGAGAAACACTTGTCAACGGATGAAGGATATCCGTTGATGAAGGTAAACGAGTATCCGTTGAAGTGAAAACCAACACTGAATCTGTGGTGATTGATTTTAAGGAAGAGGTCACAGATAGTGTTATGAATTCAGGAATGGAAGATTGATGGCCCAACAAATCATCTAAAAGAGGATGACCACCAATTGTTGAGTGGGGCTTCTCCATGAATTTTAAAGATGGAGAATCAGGAATTGATGTAGATATCATATCCACATCCAGAGATGGAGTTGGTGATGGTGGATCAAAATGTGTATCGATTTGACGGTTAAGATCAAGGGGCTGTGACTCCACATTTATTGAAGTCACATCAAACTGAATTTGAGAAGGTACAGTTTGCTGTACAGTGTGTGCACCCTGTGATTCCCCAATGGTTTTGGATTTGACCCTTCTACCATAGGTTTTTGAGTGAGAGCTGTCTGTGTCCCTTGCCCTTTTGTGCTGTGTTCCTGAAATGGAACTTAAATTAGTAGTCACACCCTGTTGAGAGGATGTAACTAGAATTTGGCTTGTAGGTTCATTAACAGTCTTTTGAGAGACTGAAATGTTGGTTGTACTTGCCTTACCTTCCTTATCCTTAGGGCTTCTTTGATGTTCACCCTGTCCCTCACCACTCACTACCACCTTCACACTCCCCTCAAGAGCTTTGGTAGTTTTTGCAACAGATGCCTTTTGAGAGACACCTGAGGTTTGTCTTTTAGATTGTGGTTTAGGAACTTTGGATTTGGTCACTTTGGTAGGAGCCTGTTTGGTCACAGTCACAGACTCCATTGTGACACTAGAAGGCAAAGAAATTTGGGGGTTGGAGATAGGAATTTCAGGGTTGGAAACAGTTACCTGAACAATTGGTAGATATACCAATTGTACTTCTGCATTTAGGTTCATTCGAATCAAATCACTTAAGACTCTCTTCTCCTGAACAAAACAATTGAACTTGCTATCCGGGTTAGCAATGGATAGCTCATTCTCAGATACATGCAGTGCTAGGAGCATTAAAAATCTAGCAAAATAAACATTCTTGCTCCTAGTTTCCTTTTTACCTAATTTAGCTGCTATCTCATACATGACTAGTGTGCCAAAATTATAGAATTTATCAGTTAAAAGCATACATAGCATAACTAGCATGGAGTTGGTAACAGCATCAAAGTTACTAATCTTGCCAGAAAAAGTTTTAATGAAGGCATCACAAAGATAACTCCATTCCTTAACCATACCTTTCCTAACAATTTTCCCTAAGTTCTCAGTACTAAGGGTATAATTTATGGAATTAAGCATGGTAACAATTTCAGCATTACTGGGTTCCTTCAGACAGTTATTCTCAGGCAATTTTAAACAAGCAGTTAACACATCAGAATTAACTACATAATTTTTACCCTTTAAAGAAAAAGCAAGTGTACCGTCTGTGCCATTGTACTCAGCAGATGCCCACATCTCTTCGATAACCTCATGGATTAGAGGAGTGGTGGCAGTCATAGCATATGACAGTTTGCATTTCTTCACGAAATTCATCATGGTGTGATATGCTTCTGGAGCGTTCACAGTATCAACAAAGGCCGCGAAATTGTTCTTCTCATAGGTAAACCCGGTGGAAGACATCATCTTAACAATAGGCGCCATTGGAGTGTTTGAGCTTTTGTTAAAGAGAGAGATTTAGTGAAGAAGATGCAGTTAACTAATGAGACTCTTGAAAATGAATAAAGGTGAAATGTGAGGATACAAAACAGCCTTTTATATTTTCCAAGAATTGAAAATGAAATAATTAAGAGTAATTACCCCATTGGTCAAAAGTAACTGTCAGACAATAAATGAAAAGAAAAGAAGTACAGCCGTGACTAATTATACACGTTTATCAACGGCTATATAAAAAGAATATGTATATCAACGGATAAAGATTGGACGGTTGAGAAAACAGTTTATCCATCGATGACGTGGACAACCTGTTATCCGTTGACATACGAAAATCTAGTAATGTGTTTACACTACCAACGGATAAAAGGATATCCGTTGATAAGCAAATTTTGCCTTAGACAAAATTTCTGCTAAGAGTTATTCTGAGAGTTTTTAATTCTCAAGTAAATCAAAACACATTTCTAGCTGCAATACAGTATTATTAGATACCACTAGGAATTATGAAAAATTAAGCATACCTAGTTCACCTACCAACCTTGTGAATGAAGATTCATCAAGAGGCTTGGTGAAGATATCTGCAAGCTGCATTTCACTTGGCACAAAGTGCATTTCTACTGTACCATTCATCACATGCTCTCTGATGAAATGGTATTTGATGTCAATATGCTTGGTTCTCGAGTGTTGCACTGGATTTTCTGTGATGGCAATAGCACTAGTGTTGTCACAGAAAATTGGAATCTTCTCAACTTTTAGACCATAGTCAATAAGTTGATTCCTCATCCAAAGAATCTGTGCACAACAACTTCCAGCTGCAATGTACTCAGCTTCGGCTGTAGAAGTGGAGACTGAGTTCTGTTTCTTACTGAACCATGACACAAGCCTATTCCCTAGAAACTGACAGGAGCCTATAGTACTTTTCCTATCAATTCTGCAACCTGCATAGTCTGCATCTGAATAGCCAATTAGATCAAAGCCAGAATCTCTTGGGTACCAAATGCCAAGGTTTGGTGTTCCCTTGAGATACCTGAAAATTCTCTTAATAGCAATCAAGTGAGACTCTCTAGGGTCAGCTTGAAATCTAGCACAAAGACATGTGGAAAACATTATATCAGGTCTACTAGCTGTTAGATATAGAAGTGAGCCTACCATGCCTCTATAGCTTGAGATGTCCACAGATTTTTCCTTAGTATTCAACTCAAGCTTATTTGCAGTGGCCATAGGTGTTTTTGCAGAGGCACAATCCATTAAGTCAAATTTCTTTAAGAGATCATAAATATATTTTGTTTGACTTATGAAAATTCCCTCATTAACTTGCTTTACTTGTAAGCCAAGAAAGTAAGTTAATTCACCCATCATGCTCATTTCATACCTACTTTGCATAAGTTTGGCAAACCTTTTACAAAGCTTCTCATCTGTAGACCCAAAAATAATATCATCTACATAGATTTGAACAAGTATTGAAGAATCATTGACATTTCTATGAAATAAAGTTTTATCTACTGTACCTCTAGTGAAGTGATTCTCCAAAAGAAATTGAGATAAAGTGTCATACCAGGCTCTTGGTGCTTGCTTCAAACCATAAAGTGCTTTCAAGAGAAGATATACATAATCTGGAAATTCTGGATCTTCAAAGCCAGGAGGTTGATGGACATATACCTCTTCTTCCAGTTCCCCATTTAGAAAGGCACTTTTAACATCCATCTGATAGACTTTGAAGTTGGCATGTGCTGCATAGGCTAGGAAAATTCTGATGGCCTCAAGTCTTGCCACTGGTGCAAAAGTTTCATCAAAATCTATTCCTTCTTCTTGAGAATAGCCCTTTGCCACTAATCTAGCTTTATTCCTCACAATTATGCCATTTTCATCAGTCTTATTCTTGAGAACCCATTTGGTACCTATGATACCTCTATCATCAGGTTTGGGCACAAGCTTCCATACTTTATTTCTCTCAAATTGGTTTAGCTCTTCTTGCATTGCTAAGACCCAATCTGGATCTAGAAGAGCATCCTCCACTTTCTTAGGTTCCTCTTGAGACAGGAAACTACTGTATAGGCATTCTTCTTGTGTGGCTCTCCTAGTTTGGACTCTTGAGTTTGAGTCACCAATGATTAACTCAAAAGGATGATCTCTGGTCCATTTTCTTGAAGGTGGAAGGTTTGATCTAGATGAGGTTGTTTCATCTACGTGAGTATGATATTGTTGATTGGATATTGAGTTTTGACTTTGAGAAACTCCCCCTGAGTTTGTTGTCCTTGAGGAATTATGAAGTTGACTGTCAACAGAAACATCATTTTGTCTATCAACGGATGCTCCATTTTGCCTGTCGACGGATACATGAGAATGTCTGTCAACGGATGCATCTGATGATCTAGTATGACTGTCAACGGATGCTTCATTTCCAGTGTTAGCATCACTTCTAGTTGGACCAACAGCTCTAGGTGAATTTCCAAGGTCATGATCTTCATTTTCCTCATCATCATCAATGTACATTCTTCCTTCTACCTCATTTTCAAATCTCAACTTTTCATGGAAGCCTTCATCATTCAGACCTAGAATCTTCTGATCATCAAACACAACATGTACATATTCCATGACAATGTTGGTTCTTAAATTGTAGACTCTATAGGCTTTCCCTGCTGCATACCCAACAAAGATAGCTTCATCTGCCTTTGCTTCAAATTTGCCCAAGTTATCTCCATGATTCCTTAGCACAAAACACTTACATCCAAAGACATGGAGAAAAGCTAACGTTGGTTTCTTGTTGGTGAATAAGTGGTAAGGAGTCATTCCTCTAGCTTGATTGATCAAGGAAATATTCTGAGTGAAGCAGGCAGTGCTGACAGCTTCAGCCCAGAAATATGTTGGCAATCTTGATTCACTTAACATTGTTCTAGCTGCTTCAATGAGAGTTCTGTTTTTCCTTTCAACAACCCCATTTTGTTGAGGTGTTCTAGCAGCAGAAAACTCATGGACAATTCCATTCTCTTCACAGAAAATATTCATTGTGGAATTTTTGAATTCAGTGCCATTGTCACTCCTGATTCTTTGTACTTTTACTTCAGAACCATTGTTTACTTGTCTGAGATGATTGATGATGATTTCACTTGCACAATCTTTGGAGTGCAGGAAGAAAGTCCATGTAAACTTAGAGAAATCATCCACAATCACCAGACAGTATTTCTTCTTTGAGATGGACATGACATTTACTGGACCAAATAAGTCCATATGCAGCAATTGAAGGGGCTTAACAATAGATGACTCTGTCTTGCTCTTGAAGGATGATTTCTTTTGCTTCCCTAATTGGCAGGCATCACACAGTCCATCTTTGATGAACTCCAATTGAGGGATTCCTCTAGCAAGATCCTTTCTTACCAAATCATTCATTACTTTAAAATTCAAATGAGACAGCTTTTTATGCCATAGCCAACTCTCATCCTTGCTTGCTTTGCTGAAGAGACAAGTAATGGATTCTGAGCATACTGAGTTGAAGTCAGCTATGTAAACATTTCCTTTTCTAAAGCCTGTCAGAACCACATTGTTGTTTTTCTTGGTAGAAACAACACAGGCTTCTTTAGTGAACTTTACTTCATAGTCTTTGTCACAAATCTGACTGACACTCAGCAAATTGTGCTTCAAACCTTCAACTAAAGCCACTTCTTCAATGATGACATTGTCCTTTGTAATCAAGCCATATCCCTTAGTATATCCTTTGCTGTCATCTCCAAAGGTAATCCTAGGGCCAGCTTCCTCCTTGAACTCTGTGAGCAGGGTTGAATCTCCTGTCATATGCCTAGAACATCCACTGTCTAGGTACCATAGATTCCTCTTATTTCCCTGCACACAATCCAAAATACAAATCAAGTTGATTTTGGTACCCAAGTTTCCTTGGGTCCTTTCTTGTTAGCCTTTGGTTTTACACTCTTGGCAATCTTCACTTTGGGTGTAGATGCTTGAGTGATAGGTTTAGACAGATGCTCATTTGCATAAATATTTGATGCATGCATTTGTGAAAAATTGGCATACATATTATCCATGCTGGGGATGCTCCATGACATTTGTGGCATATTCACAGATTGAAAATAAGGATTAGGCACATATGGCATGTTCACATATGGATTTGAAAAACTAGCATTCTGATATAAACCAGGCATAACAGGCATTGCAGGCATACTTGGCATAGATTGAGGTACATGAACAGGAGTCCTTTTAACAGACTTGCAATTAGAAGATAGATGATTGACACTATTGCAATTACCACAAGTTTTCCTAGGAGCAAACTTGTCAGGAGAATAATTGTTTTTCTTGTTAATGCCTATCTTACCATTTCTGTTCTTTTTCTTTTTACCCTCAGTCTCTACCTTTTCATTAACTGACTTACCAACAGCCTTTTTGTTGGGTAAATCACCTGCCTTAGCCTTCTCACTTGATTTGGCTTGGCTACTTTCACCAGAAACAAAGTTCTTGGCTACTGGACCATACTGATTGTTCAGTCTCTTGAGTTCCTTCTTACTAACAGACTTTTTGTTTGTCGACGGATACCTCTCATCCGTTGATGGTTCATCTGTCAACGGATGATCACTATCCGTTGATTCACAAATAGTCTCTAGATCCTCAAGGCAAGGTTCTAGCTCCTTTTTCTTCTGAGTCCAGGTTGAAGGTTTCGATCATCAACACGCAGCGAAAACGATAGTAAAATAGATCGAAACCATGCCCGGATCCATGTATAATATCTTGATAATATGGTAGATAGTACGATTACCTTATCGAAGCTTTACGATTAAAGAACGATGAAGATGCAAACCTCCCACGATTACTGAGCACTCCTCTTCGAAGCCCCCTCTACGGTATCCACACGAACACTCGAAGAACGATTCTTCAATGGAAGAGAAGTACTAGCCTCTAATGAAAGATATGTTTTTAGGGTTAGGTCTTTATTGTGTCTGCGGCTTCTGTATTTTTCACGTAAAAAAAAAATCTCAAGCCTCCAATGCTATCATCATTTATTTATATGATAGTGTGAAGCTTATAAGCCCAAGTCAAAAACCTAGCCCAAGTAGATTTATTAAATAATAGAATCAAATCCTATTATTTAAATCAATAATAATTAAGTCAAACTTAATTATTAAAATCATAAAACATATCTCATATCTCTTTGTATTTTATTATAGCTTAATTAAGTCCCACTTAATTAATATAATAAAATCCAACTTATCATTAATTAACTTAAATTCATAATTTAAATTAATTCTTCCTTTAAAATGTTCTATGTGTGTGACCCTGTAGGTTATTATTTATTTTGGCAATAATTTTATTCTCCAATAAAATTATAAACAATGAGCGGTATCTAGTAATACATCATTGCTATCCAATTAAATAATAATTAAATCGTGATTCGATAAACCTTTTGTGATTAATGTTCCCGTGTAATATAATCCCTTTAACCAAATATTATAGATTAAACTCGAGGCATGTTTATCGTCATCCTCTTCATAATTTAATCCGGGTTTACTTGATCCATGAGCAGACTATTAATAACAAATCATTATTTGAGCACGGCCATGCATTTTATAGTCTCACTCAATCAAGAGGCCAATAATATCTCTCCTAATTATAGGAGGGTTAAATCCTTTATCTATCATTCATATTTCTCATACGATTCACAATATACCCGATGTCCACTTTTATCATCACCCGGTCAAAGGTAACTTTTAATGTAGTCAAAGTATACTATCCTCGTATAGAAATATAATGATCTCAAGTCAAAGGATCATTACACCATTATCACTGTGAGTCTTTCTTATGACTTAATTTAACATGAAGAATCTCACGGTGGGTCTGTCCAGTACCATGTACCCTACATGTACCTGTGTATTGACTTTAGTATCTCCATACTTATAACCAATGAGATGTGGTTATCAGTCAAAAACATACCAGTCTATTTATGTATTATTATTGTCCTGTATAATAATACTCGACTAGGGACCTTTAAGAATATGATATATTATATAATCTCAAGTTCAAGTCATGTACTTAAACTATACAACATGTATCATGATTCTAAGGACATTTATTATGCTAACAAATATATCGCAGTAATTAAAGTCATAATAAATACGTTTATTGAATAATCAAATGACATAAAGGTTTATTAAAATAACCAATGTATTGCCTCTAGGGCACCTACACTAACAATCTCCCACTTGCACTAGAGCCAATCACCCATGTTTCTAATACCCATGGAACTAGTGTGACCGTCGTGCTTCTGCTGCGACAGGCCTTTGGTCAGTGGGTCTGTAATGTTATCATTTGTATGCACTTTACATATATGTATTTCACCCCTTTCATTAATCTCTCGTATGAGGTGATATCTTCTGAGTATATGTTTGGATCGGGAGTGCGATCTAGGCTCTCTAGCCTGTGCAATGGCCCCATTATTATCGCAGTATAGATCAATGGGATCTGCAATCGATGGAACCACTTCCAAATCAGAAATGAATTTTCGAATCCAAACTGCCTCCTTAGCCGCTTCACAAGCTGCAATGTACTCAGCCTCCATTGTAGAATCAGCTACTGTTTCTTGCTTTGAACTCTTCCAGCTTACAGCACCTCCATTTAGACAAAACACAAAACCAGACTGTGATACAGTATCATCCCTGTCTGTTTGGAAACTTGCATCGGTGTAACCCTTTACAACCAGTTTCTCCTCTCCTCCATACACCAAGAATGAATCTTTAGTCCTTTTCAGGTACTTTAGAATATTCTTGACTGCCGTCCAGTGACCTTCACCTGGATTAGACTGATATCTGCTCGTCATGCTCAAAGCATACGAAACATCGGGGCGAGTACATACCATTGCATACATGATAGATCCAATTGCTGATGCATATGGAACTTTATTCATGTGGTCCTTTTCATCTAATGATTTCGGACACTGGTCTTTAGAAATCGTTATCCCTTGAGACACAGGGACATATCCCCTTTTAGCATTTTGCATACCAAAATGATGCAAAACTTTATCAATGTATGTACTCTGACTTAGACCGATCATCCTTTTAGATCTATCTCTATAGATCCTCATTCCTAGAATGTAGGTTGCCTCTCCTAAGTCTTTCATAGAGAAATTGCTCCCTAACCATGTCTTAACAGCCTTTAGAGAAGGTATGTCATTCCCCATTAGTAGTATGTCATCAACATACAGTACTATGAATGCCACATGGCTCCCACTAACCTTCTTATAAACACAAGGTTCATCCTCGTTTTGAATAAAGCCATACTCCTTGACTATTTCATCAAAACGAATATTCCATCTCCTAGAGGCTTGCTTCAATCCATAAATGGATCGACATAATTTACATACCTTGCCAACATTCCTTGGATCGACAAAACCTTCAGGTTGTGTCACGTACACATCCTCTTCAAGGCTCCCATTAAGGAAAGCTGTTTTGACATCCATTTGCCAGATTTCGTAATCATGGAATGCTGCAATTGCAAGCAAAATCCGTATGGACTTGACCATGGCAACTGGTGAGAAAGTTTCATCATAGTCAATACCATGAATTTGTTTGAACCCTTTCGCAACCAGTCTTGCTTTATAGGTCTGAACATTTCCCTCCATGTCAGTTTTCTTCTTGAAAACCCACTTGCACCCTACGGGTTTTACCCCTTCAGGTGGATCAACCAAATCCCAAACTTGGTTTTCGTACATGGAATCCATCTCGGATTTCATGGCTTCAAGCCATCTCTTAGAGTCTGGACTGTTCATAGCATCTTGGTATGTGAGAGGCTCATCCTCATTTATGAGCATCAAATCCCCACATTGAGTCAAAAGAAATCCATATCTCTCTGGCTCATGGCGAATTCTACCAGATCTACGAACAACCTGTGTTTCTTGAGCATTATCATTATTCTGCTCTTGTTCCACCTCAGGTTCAATGCTATTTTGTGGTTCTCGATCTTCATCGAGATCTATAGTTCTCCCACTGTCTCTTTTGGAAACAAAATCTCTTTCCATGAAGACAGCATCTCGAGCAATGAACACTTTCTGCTCAGAAGGACTATAAAAATAATACGCCTTTGTTTCTTTAGGGTATCCCACAAAATTGCACTCTTCGGATTTAGGTCCAAGCTTGTCAGATACTTGACGTTTTACAAACGCCTTGCATCCCCAAACTTTCATAAAGTTCATGCTTGACCGTTTCTCCTCCCATATCTCATATGGAGTCTTTTGAACCTTCTTGGTTGGAACACGGTTAAGTGTGAAAGCCGCTGTTTCTAGAGCATAACCCCAGAAACTTATTGGAAGATCTGCATGACTCATCATCGATCGTACCATGTCCAACAGAGTACGATTTCTCCTCTCTGAAACTTCATTCCATTGAGGTGTACCTGGCGAAGTGAGTTGTGATACAATACCACACTCCTTTAAATACTCTTTAAATTCGGTGCTTAAGTATTCACCCCCACGATCGGATCGTAAGATTTTAATACTTGCACCTCCGCCTATTTGCTTCTCTACTTCAGCCTTGTATTCTTTGAATTTTTCAAAAGAATCGGATTTGTTCTTCATAAGATATACATATCCATATCTACTGAAGTCATCAGTAAATGTTATGAAGTAGTAGTAGCCTCCTCTAGCCATCACACGCATTGGGCCACATACATCACTATGTATTAGCTCCAAACGTTCAGTGGCCCTTTGACCCTTACCAGTAAAAGGGGCTTTAGTCATCTTACCAAGCAAACAAGATTCGCATTTTTCGTATGATTCAAAATCAAACTTATCCAAGTATCCATCCTTATGTAATTTGGATATGCGTTTCTCATTTATATGACCTAGACGACAATGCCAGAGGTATGTTTGATTTGAGTCATTAACTTTAAGTCGTTTGTTTTCTATGTTACAGACAGGATTATCAAAATCAAGAACATATAAACCATTAAATAAACGCGCAACACCATAGGTTAAATCATTTAAAGCAAAAGAGCAACTATTGTTCTTTATTATAAACGAAAAACCTTTCTTGTCCAAACAAGAAACAGAAATAATGTTTCTGCGAATCGCAGGCACGTAATAACAGTCTTCAAGTTCTAAAACAAGCCCAGAGGGCAAAGATAGATAATAAGTTCCTACGGCTAAAGCAGCAACTCTTGCTCCATTGCCTACTCGTAGGTCCACTTCTCCCTTAGCCAAAGTCCTACTTCTCTGCAGTTCCTTCACATTTATACAAATGTGAGAAGCACATCCAGTATCCAATACCCAAGATGTAGAAGTAGACAGATTGACTTCTATAACATATATTCCTGAAGTAGAAGCTTGTTGAGCCTTCTTCTTCTTCAGATCCTCCTTCAATCTATCTTTCTCAAGGATTGATCGAACGGATAGAGAGTTTGTGTTGTTTGTCATTATTCAGTATCTACAATGTTAAAAGCACATAATAAACATTAGATTGTCTGAGTTATCATTATTATGTTCAAATGATTATGATATATTCATAATATATCTCCCACTATTTTTATCAAATTAATAGCCCTTACTATTAAATCGGAAAGAATATCCCATAAGTCTTTCTAGTGAGCCAAGATCCATATTTCGTCATATCCTAAGTCAACCACTGGTAGTCCTTAAAACATGATTATTTAGGTAGACAACATTTGTCAATTATATCATATATAATTCTTGGATAGTTTGGTGAACAACAATTGTTCTTGTCTATCTAATAGATTTTGAACCAAACTCTATGCTTCTAAGTTCATAATAATTGAATATAACCGTTTATTTTCACCTTATTATGACGACTCAGTTAAGTTAAACCCAATGATACAACGGTCGAATATAACCGCTTATATTCGTCACATCTCACCACGATAGACAGGAGTCCCCTGCCACTGGCAGTCATTCCCCTTATCGATCTAGGATTCAATGAGTGTTCATTCATTGGAAAGCATCCGATTAAAAATTAATATTTTTTGTTAAGGGGTTTCAAAATTAAAACGACCATGATCCCATCATAAAGAGATTCCCAATTTTTCCTTGAATTAAATACTTCAAATCAATATTCATCAATAGTTTGATTTCCAGGTTGTTGGAGGAGTCACAATTGGCCTCACTTAATACCCAACTTCCTTACAGGTAAAACCTGTTTTTGACAAAATCTCCCCATATCTTAAATAATTGAAAATTCGTATTTAATTCCGTGTTTCATAAACACAGAAATCTCATGATCGTTTGTTCATTTTAAAATCTCGAATCGTTACAGATTTTATCTTGTTTAGCATGGCAAGCATGGCATGGGTGACGTATCTAATACATGCATACATAATTAATCTAATTAAAACATGCATACATTTGCTACTCTACACATGTAAAGTGCATCACATAAAATAATATGCTATGATTATGGCCCAATCCTATGCGATTTTTCCAAGCTAATGGAAAAATCAAGGTCAATCTATGGTGGTAATAACTAATTATTACAAAATCTCTTGCTTCACTTCCAAAGCTGCCTTGATTGCCTCCAAGCTCCTCTTGAAACATTTTACAAAAGAACTCGAGTTGCATTCGAGATAAAATAATTACAAAAAGAAAAACGACATGCAAGTCGTATTTAATTATTACAAACCATAAATTAAAATTAATAAAATAAATTGAAAACTAGGTCTTGGGGCCATAACCATGCATCATGCTCACATAGCAATTAAAAGCATCACATATTGTATAAACACAATTTTATACAACATAAATTAAATATGATCAAATCATAAATAATAAAATTAACGCACTTTAATTAAAAATTAATCTAGTAATCAAAATTACTAATTAATAAAATTTTGCATACTCCAAGTTAAACATTAACAATTATTATTTAATCTAGCATGCAAAACCTAGCTGAATTTTTTTTTTTTTTTTTATTAAAACAGCTGTTGCGCATCTACAGTATGCGCAACAGACCTAATCTGTTAATTCTATCAGTAACGCATTCTACGTATGCGTTAATGGTCGAAACCCTAGCAGATGCGCATACTGAGTATGCGCATCACCTGTACATGCGATTTTCTGCAGATTTTTTCTGAAACCCAGTACGTGTTCTTCATTTTTAATCGTGGTTTTGATTCCAAACTGATTTTCAGACCTACGATTATACTAACAGGGACAACACAAACATATAACATCAATTATGAACGACCAACAAGGATGTTTTCAGATTTGTATGAACCCGTATGTATATATAAAAACACGTATGTATATGTATGCATGAACTTATAAACATGAACTGAATTTCTTAATCTCGACTGATTAAACAGATGATTTGGTCACGTGTTAATCTTATTAAAACATGGCAGTAACAGCAGATCATAGAAGCCTGTAAAACGCAAGAAACAGTAGCATGCAGATCGTGGGTTTTCATGAAAAACGTAGGGTTCTCGGAAAGAAACAAAAAAAAATTTCAGAACTGGTTATCAAATAAACAGACCGTGTGCATCAATATTAACCATATTATCATATTATACAAGTAGCTCTGATGCCATTGCAGGTTTCGATCATCAACACGCAGCGAAAACGATAGTAAAATAGATCGAAACCATGCCCGGATCCATGTATAATATCTTGATAATATGGTAGATAGTACGATTACCTTATCGAAGCTTTACGATTAAAGAACGATGAAGATGCAAACCTCCTACGATTACTGAGCACTCCTCTTCGAAGCCCCCTCTACGGTATCCACACGAACACTCGAAGAACGATTCTTCAATGGAAGAGAAGTACTAGCCTCTAATGAAAGATATGTTTTTAGGGTTAGGTCTTTATTGTGTCTGCGGCTTCTGTATTTTTCACGTAAAAAAAATCTCAAGCCTCCAATGCTATCATCATTTATTTATATGATAGTGTGAAGCTTATAAGCCCAAGTCAAAAACCTAGCCCAAGTAGATTTATTAAATAATAGAATCAAATCCTATTATTTAAATCAATAATAATTAAGTCAAACTTAATTATTAAAATCATAAAACATATCTCATATCTCTTTGTATTTTATTATAGCTTAATTAAGTCCCACTTAATTAATATAATAAAATCCAACTTATCATTAATTAACTTAAATTCATAATTTAAATTAATTCATCCTTTAAAATGTTCTATGTGTGTGACCCTGTAGGTTATTATTTATTTTGGCAATAATTTTATTCTCCAATAAAATTATAAACAATGAGCGGTATCTAGTAATACATCATTGCTACCCAATTAAATAATAATTAAATCGTGATTCGATAAACCTTTTGTGATTAATGTTCCCGTGTAATATAATCCCTTTAACCAAATATTATAGATTAAACTCGAGGCATGTTTATCGTCATCCTCTTCATAATTTAATCCGGGTTTACTTGATCCATGAGCAGACTATTAATAACAAATCATTATTTGAGCACGGCCATGCATTTTATAGTCTCACTCAATCAAGAGGCCAATAATATCTCTCCTAATTATAGGAGGGTTAAATCCTTTATCTATCATTCATATTTCTCATACGATTCACAATATACCCGATGTCCACTTTTATCATCACCCGGTCAAAGGTAACTTTTAATGTAGTCAAAGTATATTATCCTCGTATAGAAATATAATGATCTCAAGTCAAAGGATCATTACACCATTATCACTGTGAGTCTTTCTTATGACTTAATTTAACATGAAGAATCTCACGGTGGGTCTGTCCAGTACCATGTACCCTACATGTACCTGTGTATTGACTTTAGTATCTCCATACTTATAACCAATGAGATGTGGTTATCAGTCAAAAACATACCAGTCTATTTATGTATTATTATTGTCCTGTATAATAATACTCGACTAGGGACCTTTAAGAATATGATATATTATATAATCTCAAGTTCAAGTCATGTACTTAAACTATACAACATGTATCATGATTCTAAGGACATTTATTATGCTAACAAATATATCGCAGTAATTAAAGTCATAATAAATACGTTTATTGAATAATCAAATGACATAAAGGTTTATTAAAATAACCAATGTATTGCCTCTAGGGCACCTACACTAACACAGGTATCCCTTACAAATGATTCTATTCCCTGGACTTCTATTATGTTTTGAGAAATATTCCTACAACTTTGAAATTTAGCAATTATTCCTTGTTCTTTTTCAAGCTGGTTTCTTAAGATCAATTCTCTTTTTAACACAGCTTCAAGTTCATTTTTAGCATCATTGCAATCAACTCTCATTTTCTCAAATTCTAGAAATTGAACTTCTAGAACTGCATTTCTATTACTTAAGAACTGATTAGTTTCTTTAATCCTATTGTTCTCTTTAGTAAGTGATTTAAGAGTAACACTCAAGTGATATAGTTCAGTAGACATTTCATCTATAACACTATTACATTCCTCTTTGGTGAGCTCAGAGAGATTAGTAGAATATACCTGATTGCTAGCTGAACTTGCTTCCTGCTCAGAATCAGCCATTAATGCAAGGTTGACAAACTCAGCATCATCATCAGAATGATTTCCATCAGCAGCCCAGTCATACTCTTGGGTCATGAATGCCTTTCCTTTCTGTCTGAGAAGATCAAAATATTTCTTCTTGTAGTCAATAGTTTCAGTTGACTTTCCCTTGTTCTCAGATCTAGGCTTCCTGCATTCACTTATCATGTGACCAGCAATACCACAATTGTAGCATTTAATTTTGGATTTATCCACATAATTGCTTGTAGAAAAATCCTTGTTAAATGGCTTGGCCACCCCAGAGTTTCTTCTGAATTTTAGCTTAGAGAATCTCCTAGATAGAAAGGCTAAATGCTCATCTATCTCATCCAATTCAT
Source organism: Kitagawia praeruptora (assembly GCA_037693485.1). Lineage (NCBI taxonomy): Eukaryota > Viridiplantae > Streptophyta > Magnoliopsida > Apiales > Apiaceae > Kitagawia > Kitagawia praeruptora. Next base: position 133,123,376 of record CM075351.1, on the reverse strand, counting down.
CCTGCTGTAGGACATTCATTTCTTCAGACACTTTTTCCTTGCTTTTGCTCGATTCTGTTCTACCTTCACAAACCTCCCTGTTTGGTGTAGATTTAGCAGCTTCAGTCCTCTTTTCCTCCTTCTGCTCCAAGTTTGCAACAAGTGCAACTGACCCACTTTTCTTTTGGACCTTCTCAATTTCTTCATCCTGCTCCATTTCTAGTTCATATGTCTTTAAAGTTCCATAGAGTCTTTCAAGAGTAAATGACTTGTACTCTTGAGTGTTTCTTAGAGAAACAATCATAGGCTTCCACTCTTTGGGCAGTGATCTCAGAAATTTGAGATTAGAATCTTTCACTTGGTAGATTCTTCCATACAGTTTCAAGCCATTCATTAGCTTTTCAAATCTACTAAATGTATCATTCAATGTCTCTCCATTCTTGAAATGGAAGTGCTCATACTGTTGGATCAGTAGTTGCATCTTGTTTTCCCTTACCTGTTCTGTACCTTCACAAAGGGTTTGAACAATGTCCCATACTTCCTTGGCGGTAGTACAGTTGATAACATTGTCAACCATGTCTGTTTCTAAGCCATTAAACAGAATATTCATGGTCTTTTTGTCCTTGTGAACTTCTGCAATATCCTCAGCGCTCCATTCAGAAACAGGTTTTGGGATGTACGTGTCTGGTGCATCTGCAGCAAGACCAACTCTTGAAGCAGCCTTCATTGGAACATGAGGACCCTTCTCAATGCAATCTACAAAACCTACATCAATAGACATGAGATGTAGACGCATTTTTACTTTCCAGTGAAAGTAATTTTCCCTATCAAGAACCGGTATCTTCACTCCATAATCCTTCTTAGACATGTTGAAAGTGTGTTGATCTTTAAACTTCAAATATATTAGAAGCTTTCTCTGATACCAATTGTTATTCCCAGATTACACACTTGTATAATTGTAGAAGGGGGGGGGGGTTGAATACAATTCTTGATAGTTATAAATTTCTGATAAAAGCCACAGAAATCTATAAAGAAATAATTGCTGAATAGAAATAGTTCACAACCACATAAAAAATCAGGTGGTTGAATGTACCACCTGAGACTTTTATTCGAAGAAAACCCTGTGATACAAATGTACACAGCTTCTGTGTTTACAACTCTTTGCTTCTAAAGATATTCAAGAAACCCTAAGCAAATATGTATGTTTTCTTACAATCTAAAGAGTTGCTACACTTGGTTATATATTCCAAGTTTACAAGTGCTACAGGAATAAGATAATATTAATCTAATTCAAGTTGACTTGCTACTCTACTCCAAATCCACATGTAGCCGAAAGGTTGTCCTTGTGAACAGATATGTCCCCTGCACCTTTCTTGTATGTACTGTGTAAATGGAATGCTTCTTTCTTCTGTGTTTCCAAAGTATGGCTGCCATATTGCTTTTTATACCTACTATCAACCCATGTAATCTGTCAGTCAAACCTGTCCTTATCAACTGCTAATTCCTAGCATAGGATAAAGTGACAATGATTATCCGTTGATGTTGTGCCTACTTATCCGTTGATGGTAGTTTGAGCTGTATCCGTTGATCGAGTAGATTTGAGTTGTATCCGTTGATAGAGCCCTATTCTCATCCGTTGATACATTTTCACTTAGACAGAATTACATAGCATAGCTTATTTACAATTGGCTACCCTATTCTGCCTATCCATTGATGGTCAACATGACTCTGAATAAAGACACTATCAACTGATAAATAGAGATATTGCAGTATGCTACAAAACCTCATCCGTTGATGAGCTACCTGTCAACGAATAGAGTTATAAGGTCTTATCCGTTGACAGTTACAAAACTTGACTTATACAATTTTGCTTGAATGTTAAGTTATCATCAACTACAACATATTCCTAACATTCGTGGCTGCACGCTTTTTCATTTGTGAAGTTCTGGAGTGCATCTATCCATACTCAACTTACTTTTCCTCATTTGTTGTATCCAAGTTGTAATATGGTTTAATTTTGTAGATGCAAGTTAATATCAACACATTTTGGATACAGTTTGGTATTTTTTTGACTTGCACCTTTGTGGTAAATATTTGCCAATTATTTTACTTGAAATGTAGGTGCTCTGCTGAACGATTTATGAACTTATGTTATTAGCAGACTAGCAGGAAACAGTAGTTAACTAGAAACTTTTAAAAGACTCGAAGAAATGCATTTTGTACTGTTAGTGTCTCACTTAATCCATTTTCTTCTATGCAGTAGCTGAAGTGGAAAATGATGATGTTTTTCATGATTTTGTTAAAGATAGAGAGATTAATGGAGATTTTGTTACTAAGATTACCCATAGCCTCTGGCTGAGGGATGTAAAAGACATTGTTAATGTCGAAAGTGACATGCAGTCCGACTCATCTCAAGTATCCGAGGAGGTCTTAGACTATCTTACTTGATACATTTATATTTTTTTGCTGAGGAATAAATATCTTACTTTATTCATTTATGAAATATTCAGCAGTTATTATGAAATAATTATTGGATTGAGTGAATAAGTAGGAAATTTGGCCATGAAATAATCATCACGCTTTAGAATGTTAAGCTATGCATTCAACAACTTCCATTACCTTTTATGGAAGGGCACATTAATGTGAAACTAAATATGTAGCAATACAATTATTGCCAAGCTCTTAGAAAGTAGTAATTATGATTTCATTACTGAAGCGATACCATTTATTTGCTTTCTTAGAAAGTGATATCACTATTAGCTTTTAGCCTGCTAAACCACTTATCACAGTTCAGAACTGGTACAAATCAATGACCTTTGGTTATACTCAACTTACTTTTCCTCATTTATTGTATCCAAGTTGTATTATGGTTTAATTTTGTAGATGCAAGTTAATATCAACACATTTTGGATACAGTTTGGTATTTGTGATTGCAGATTTTGCCACTGCCATGCTTATTCGTGCGATTGGCTACGACCTCTTTTCAGTTGCAATGTTGCTTTTAATTTTTTTTTTTAAGTCTGGCTACTGCCGAATTAAAATAAATGTTTGAAGTTGTTTCAAGAGTATACTTAGAAGGAAATTTTGTGCAAGCAAACAGGTGATAGTTGAGTTCAAATGTTGTAGTACCATATTTGGTAAGAGTAATAAGTATCAAATACAACAATGCAGACCCATATTTGGTGAGGTCATATTATCGTCTGCCTTCAAAAACCATCATTTGTACATAGACGTGCATACTTGTTTGCATACTGTACTTAGGTAATCAGTTGAATTGTTCATTGTAGGATTTGATGAGCTTTGTTTATTTCTAGAAATTGTTCACTTGTAAGTTGCAAGCGTACTTTTATAGGTCTTTAGGTTTGTCTCACTTATTTTTATACTATCTCCAGGCTCAGCCTATAATTTTGGACCAGGTCTAGAACAGTTGGCCAAGGCAAGGAGAATGGGAATTTTAGAGCAATCACCTGCAGATGAAGAAGAAGGGGGACTTATCTTTTTCCAGCAGCAGCTACTTCACAATGCAGTTGCAAGAAAGCGGTTTAGTGGTCTCTCTTGTGACACTGTTCTTGTCATTCATATTTGTTATGAATTGTTATGCTGTAACTTATCTAGTCAAGTTTTGATGTTAGTCCCTTATGTGGGGATAGATTAGTTTTTGTTGGAATGTTTAAGTAATTGTAATCGGTTGTACGATTTGTAAATTTTTCTTTAAATTAATGATTTTTACAGTTTGGAGTTTTATTTTAAATTAATGCATTTTTTATGAATATTAGAGGAAGAAAATGGTAGAAAAATAATTAAATTTGAATTATTAATTTTAAAATAGACAATGTCTGTGGGGCCCACATAATTAATTAATAATTTTGCAAAATTATAACATCTGAGGTAACATAGATTTGGTGTTGCTATAGAATTGCTTAGTGTGTTACCTTATAGGTCTATGGTAACGAATTTGCCTATGTTAGCTTATGTGTGTCGAGGTGTTACCTTAGACCCCAAAGGTTACATAGAACAAAACTATCCCAGCTAAGGTGTTACCTTAGCCTTTTTTTGGCCTTTGGTAACGTTTTTTAGGGTCTAAGGTAACACAGTCGTGGTGTTACCGTAGGCTGTTTATGGCGTAGTGATTAGATTTTAACGTACTTTATATCAAAACGATCTTTGAACTAAGATCTATCCTCTCATGGTCAGTTAGTACTATGGGCAGAAACCTAACCCTACTAGTATTGGTCTAAAAAAACAGAGCATCTATAGGTCTAACTGAAATCGGACATTATAATGGCTATATTTTCTTACTTTCCATCTTATAACTCCTCCAAATCCAACATCCAACACACATACCAAACCCTACACCATGTGGTCATCATACCAACCATGGTTACAATCTCTCACAACACTTCCATATTCAATCAATCACTTATAACATACACATAATCATGATTTCATGCTTAATATACACTTAACTACTAAACTAAGTATAAATCATCATAAACTCTAGATAATACTAAAGGTTCATGAACTCCATACCTTCCTTGAAGCTTGAACACTCTTAACAAAGGCTTGTAGTCCTTGGGAAGCCTTTACATAACCTTATAACACCTTAAACTAACAAGAAACATCAAGAACATACTTAGAATTTTTGGAGTTTCCATAACCCAGCTGAACGAACATGAAAAACGAGCCCCTTACCTTGCTTTTCTGGAAGAATCTTGTGAAATACGAGTTGTAGATTATCTCATGGGCTTTCTAAAAAGCTATCGAACGCAAAAGTTGGCTAAGAAACGAAGGAGGTATGCTCGTTTTACTGAGCTGTTACTATTTTGGTCGAATTGCAGGAAATGGAGGGGGAGAGATTGTTTTTGGTTTCTTTGATCTTATCTTGTATAAATCTTGAAATTTCTAGAGTTTTAGAGATACTTGTGGAAGGTTATGGATAATCCTCATGTGAAATGACTAAGTTGCCCTTGATTAAATGTTAGTGGAAGATGATGTCATAATTATCCTTTAATCTCATTTCTTTGGTTTTTCTTAAGTAAATTCAAATCACTTTGGTTGCTCTCAATCTAATATGTATCCTTGTTGTATCACTACTCTTGGTTGTTTTGTTCCCATACTCGTCTAATTGTGATTTGTTTCGAATATACCTCGTTATCCAAGTGGTTTTGAAATCGTTTAACAATCCAAATTCCCTTGGCATTTCCTTGACTTGATAATCCCTTGGCTTACCTAACTTCATTATTTCCTCAACATATAAACCCTTTAATATTTCCATACTCCTTAATATCACATTCCATAGAGTCGCAATTGAAATCGAAAATTCTTAAAATCCACACTTAGGAATTTCTGAAATCCGTCATCGTTTTGAGTCACTTATTTTCATGGTACATCACTAATATAGTTTCTGTTTACTCATTTTCTGTTTCACTCATAGGGTACCTACATACCATTTCCCTAAATCCTCAAAATTTAATATTCATTTAATCACTGTAGCATTTCTAAGGTTAGGGTTATTACACGATCTCAAATCTATCTTTGAAAAGAATACCGCCCATTGAAATTGATCGAACAAGTCATCAATGCATTGCAAAGGATACCTATTTCTGATAGTCACCTTATTCAACTCCCTGTAGTCGATGCACAATCCTTCTTCTTAATAAACAATACCGGAGCACCCCATGGGGATACACTTGACCTGATAAATCCTCTATCCAACAACTCTTGCAACTGCACTTTCAATTCCTGTAACTCTAGCGGTGCCATTCGGTATGGCTCCTTAGAAATAGGCTCTGCAACTGGAACAAGTTCAATAGTAAACTCCACTTCTCTCTGTGGTGGTATACCTGGTACTTCATCGGGAAACACATTTGCAAATTCATTAACAACTGGATAATCCTCTATGCAAGGCTCTGATACCATCTTTGTAACACCCCCTTCCTAAATAGGAGGAGATATTACAAAAAATCCATAACCTACAAACAAAGCAATAAAATAATCCCTAAATAATGATAAACAATCCAATAATCTCCGAATAATATTAACCTCCAAACTACAATTCAAACCAATAAATACGAAGAACCAAAATCTGTAAATAAATAATCAAGTCTAAATAATGCTAGAATCAATAAATCCTAATCAACGAAATAATGGGTAGCTCTCCATCACACAGTCCCAGATCCCCCTAAGCATCTGCCGAAAAAAGAATACAACATGAGCCAACCACCCAGTACGGATTTGGAATACAATTTATAAAACAGAAAAATAGATAAGTATATTTGACAGTTATAGTAAAACATTTATTTTAAAAATATGCATGGCTGAACCAACGAGGGGTTATGATATTTCATACCGAGATCAGAAGAGAACAGATACAAATACACACTTCATAGGTTACCTAATGTGTGCAACAAATCGGATAACGTGTACGGCATATACAACGTCACCGCCAAATAAAATCACAAATCAAATCAAACTCTGGGTGCGCCCACGCATCCTGAAACAAATATCAAAATGCGCAAAAGCTCGCCACCTGAGCTATCAAAAGGATACGCCATGACCAATCACATTGCCACGGAAGTGTCATTTCACTTGTGCCGCAATGACATGGTTGTAGTACCCCTATAGCTGGTTAACTCGGTATACCCTATATCGATAAGGGTCCAAATAAAATAATTTGTATAACTTTGAAAATACTTTGCTATAGAGTCAAATATTCTACACAGATGTATAACATGCATAATTTTCAAAATCGCTGAAGTAGACATTCAAATATTTCGAAATAGATTTTTGAATAATTTTTCGAAAGTCAAATCAGTCAAAACGAATATTAAAAGAGCAAGCAAACCTATAGACGGAACGAAACATATGTAAATAATCATAATATGAGTAGCGCTGAATGAAACAAGATATAATCCGTACCTCAAGAATAACGATCTAAAACATTCACGAAATCCGCAAACGATTTGCTAAACTCCCGGCCCCTAATCTAAAATTAGAACTAAATTTTATTAATAACAATTCATTACTTACCATTTTATATAAATCATACTAGCTGACCATAAATATTATCATATGAAATACAAGTTAATAATACATGCATGTAACATTAAAAAAATGTAAACCACACTTCTCTATTCTATCTTATTAATATATTAAACTATTTACACTCGACCTTGACATAAGATGCTTCTGTGCTTGCCTCCTGTTATGTGCAAAACTAGCCAACTAGGTGACCAACTTTCTCTAGTACGTTAACAACACACTGACAAAAACTAAAATTAAATATCATTATAGGAGTACTATGTTACAAAACTTGTTTTATTAAATCAACAATGTTCATATGAAAACTCATTTACCTACTTAAATCTACAGAATTTAACTTTAATAAAAAAAATTAAAAAAATAAATAAATAAATTAAAACATGATATGTTCACAATAGGAGACAATAACTAAAATATATCAAGTTATACCACTAGTACATAAATAAACTAATAATATCCATGTAAATATTATTCAAAACTCTACATTTATAAGATCTATTAAAATAAAGCAGGGTTCCTTGCTTCTGTATCGAATCATAAGAAACTACAAGAAAATTCAAAATTAAAACACATGTTATATTAATGGATTAAAGCATAATATAAACTCATAAAAATTGAAGCATATGCAATACATGCATATAATTTAATAACCAAGACTTGCACATGGTATTATAACTAAATTAATCAACTCACTATATTAGTATTGGTAGTAGATATGTACATTATCAAACATCTAAAATGATCTTAATTTAAGATAAACAAATAATTATCATCCGAGTATATTCATGTTCTATACAAAATCTTCATAACACTACAATCAAGTAATTAACTAACGTATACACTCAACATTATGTGAGAAATCAAACAATAACAAATAGCTTAATATGGTAGTTGAAGTAGCTACATGTATGTAAATCATCCATAGACCTCTGATACCATCTTTGTAACACCCCCTTCCTAAATAGGAGGAGATATTACTAAAAATCCATAACCTGCAAACAAAGCACTAAAATAACCCCTAAGTAATGATTAAACAATCCAATAATCTCCGAATAATATTAACCTCCAAACTACAATTCAAACCAATAAATACGAAGAACCAAAATCTGTAAATAAATAATCAAGTCTAAATAATTCTAGAATCCATAAATCCTAAGCAACGAAATAATGGGTAGCTCTCCATCACACAGTCCCAGATCCCCCTAAGCATCTGCCGGAAAAAGAATACGACATGAGCCAACCACCTAGTACGGATTTGGAATACAATTTATAAACCAGAAAAATAGATAAGTATATTTGACAGTTATAGTAAAACATTTATTTTAAAAATATGCATGGCTGAAGCAACGAGGGGTTAGGATATTTCATTCCGAGATCAGAAGAGAACAGATACAAGTACACACTTCATAGGGTACCTAATGTGTGCAACAAATCGGATAACGTGTACGGCATATACAACGTCACCGCCAAATCAAATCACAAATCAAATCAAACTCTGGGTGCACCCATGCATCCTGAAACAAATATCAAAATGCGCAAAAGCTCGCCACCTGAGCTATCAAAAGGATACGCCATGACCAATCACATTGCCACGGAAGTGTCATGTCACTGGTGCCGTAATGACATGGTTGTAGTACCCCTACAGCTGGTTAACTCGGTATACCCTATATTGATAAGGGTCCAAATAAAATAATTTGCATAACTTTGAAAATACTTTGCTACAGAGTCAAATATTCTACACAGATGTATAACATGCATAATTTTCAAAATCGCTGAAGTAGACATTCAAATATTTCGAAACAGATTTTTGAATAACTTTTCGAAAGTCAAATCAGTCAAAACGAATATTAAAAGAGCAAGCAAACCTAAAGACGGAATGAAACAGATGTAAATAATCATAATATGAGTAGCGCTGAATGAAAAAAGATATAATCCGTACCTCAAGAATAACGATCTAAAACATTCACGAAATCCGCAAACGATTTGCTAAACTCCCGGCCCCTAATCTAAAATTAGAACTAAATTTTATTAATAACAATTCATTACTTACCATTTTATATAAATCATACTAGCTGACCATAAATATTATCATATGAAATACAAGTTAATAATTCATGCATGTAACATTAAAAAAATGTAAACCACACTTCTATATTCTATCTTAATAATATATTAAACTATTTATACTCGACCTTGACATAAGATGCTTCTGTGCTTGCCTCTTGTTATGTGCAAAACTAGCCAACTAGGTGACCAACTTTCTCTAGTACGTTAACAACACACTGACAAAAACTAAAATTAAATATCATTATAGGAGTACTATGTTACAAAACTTGTTTTATTAAATCAACAATGTTCATATGAAAACTCATTTACCTACTTAAATCTACAGAATTCAACTTTAATAAAAAAAAATAAAAAAAATAAATAAATTAAAACATGATATGTTCACAATAGGAGACAATAACTAAAATATATCAAGTTATACCACTAGTACATAAATAAACTAATAATATCCATGTAAATATTATTCAAAACTCTACATTTATAAGATCTATTAAAATAAAGCAGGGTTCCTTGCTTCTGTATCGAATCATAAGAAACTACAAGAAAATTCATAATTAAAACACATGTTATATTAATGGATTAAAGCATAATATAAACTCATAAAAATTGAAGCATATGCAATACATGCATATAATTTAATAACCAAGACTTGCACATGGTATTATAACTAAATTAATCAACTCACTATATTAGTATTGGTTGTAGATATGTACATTATCAAACATCTAAAATGATCTTAATTTAAGATAAACAAATAATTATCATCCGAGTATATTCATGTTCTATAAAAAATCTTCATAACACTACAATCAAGTAATTAACTAACGTATACACTCAACATTATGAGAGAAATTAAACAATAACAAATAGCTTAATATGGTAGTTGAAGTAGCTACATGTATGTAAATCTTCCATAGACCTCTGATACCATCTTTGTAACACCCCCTTCCTAAATAGGAGGAGATATTACTAAAAATCCATAACCTGCAAACAAAGCACTAAAATAATCCCTAAATAATGATTAAACAATCCAATAATCTCCGAATAATATTAACCTCCAAACTACAATTCAAACCAATAAATACGAAGAACCAAAATCTGTAAATAAATAATCAAGTCTAAATAATTCTAGAATCCATAAATCCTAAGCAACGAAATAATGGGTTGCTCTCCATCACACAGTCCCAGATCCCCCTAAGCATCTGCCGGAAAAAGAATACGACATGAGCCAACCACCCAGTACGGATTTGGAATACAATTTATAAAATAGAAAAACAGATAAGTATATTTGACAGTTATAGTAAAACATTTATTTTAAAAATATGCATGGCTGAAGCAACGAGGGGTTAGGATATTTCATACCGAGATCAGAAGAGAACAGATACAAATACACACTTCATAGGGTACCTAATGTGTGCAACAAATTGGATAACGTGTACGGCATATACAACGTCACCGCCAAATCAAATCAGAAATCAAATCAAACTCTGGGTGCGCCCACGCATCATAAAATAAATATCAAAATGCGCAAAAGCTCACCACCTGAGCTATCAAAAGGATACGCCATGACCAATCACATTGCCACGGAAGTGTCATGTCACTGGTACCGCAATGACATGGTTGTAGTACCCCTACAGCTGGTTAACTCGGTATACCCTATATCGATAAGGGTCCAAATAAAATAATTTGTATAACTTTGAAAATACTTTGCTACAGAGTCAAATATTCTACACAGATGTATAACATGCATAATTTTCAAAATCGCTGAAGTAGACATTCAAATATTTTGAAACAGATTTTTGAATAATTTTTCGAAAGTCAAATCAGTCAAAACGAATATTAAAAGAGCATGCAAACCTGAAGACGGAACGAAACAGATGTAAATAATCATAATATGAGTAGCGCTGAATGAAAAAAGATATAATCCGTACCTCAAGAATAACGATCTAAAACATTCACGAAATCCGCAAACGATTTGCTAAACTCCCGGCCCCTAATCTAAAATTAGAACTAAATTTTATTAATAACAATTCATTACTTACCATTTTATATAAATCATACTAGCTGACCATAAATATAATCATATGAAATACAAGTTAATAATTCATGCATGTAACATTAAAAAAATGTAAACCACACTTCTATATTCTATCTTATTAATATATTAAACTATTTACACTCGACCTTGACATAAGATGCTTCTGTGCTTGCCTCCTATTATGTGCAAAACTAGCCAACTAGGTGACCAACTTTCTCTAGTACGTTAACAACACACTGACAAAAACTAAAATTAAATATCATTATAGGAGTACTATGTTACAAAACTTGTTTTATTAAATCAACAATGTTCATATGAAAACTCATTTACCTACTTAAATCTACAGAATTCAACTTTAATAAAAAAAATAAAAATAAATTAATAAATTAAAACATGATATGTTCACAATAGGAGACAATAACTAAAATATATCAAGTTATACCACTAGTACATAAATAAACTAATAATATCCATGTAAATATTATTCAAAACTCTACATTTATAAGATCTATTAAAATAAAGCAGGGTTCCTTGCTTCTGTATCGAATCATAAGAAACTACAAGAAAATTCATAATTAAAACACATGTTATATTAATGGATTAAAGCATAATATAAACTCATAAAAATTGAAGCATATGCAATACATGTATATAATTTAATAACCAAGACTTGCTCATGGCATTATAACTAAATTAATCAACTCACTATATTAGTATTGGTTGTAGATATGTACATTATCAAACATCTAAAATGATCTTAATTTAAGATAAACAAATAATTATCATCCGAGTATATTCATGTTCTATACAAAATCTTCATAACACTACAATCAAGTAATTAACTAACGTATACACTCAACATTATGAGAGAAATCAAACAATAACAAATAGCTTAATATGGTAGTTGAAGTAGCTACATCTATGTAAATCATCCATAGACCTCTGATACCATCTTTGTAACACCCCCTTCCTAAATAGGAGGAGATATTACTAAAAATCCATAACCTGCAAACAAAGCACTAAAATAATCCGTAAATAATGATTAAACAATCCAATAATCTCCGAATAATATTAACCTCCAAACTACAATTCAAACCAATAAATACGAAGAACCAAAATCTGTAAATAAATAATCAAGTCTAAATAATTCTAGAATCCATAAATCCTAAGCAACGAAATAAAGGGTAGCTCTCCATCACACAGTCCCAGATCCCCTTAAGCATCTGCCGGAAAAAGAATACGACATGAGCCAACCACCCAGTACGGATTTGGAATACAATTTATAAAACAAAAAAACAGATAAGTATATTTGATAGTTATAGTAAAACATTTATTTTAAAAATATGCATGGCTGAAGCAACGAGGGGTTAGGATATTTCATACCGAGATCAGAAGAGAACAGATACAAATACACACTTCATAGGGTACCTAATGTGTGCAACAAATCGGATAACGTGTATGGCATATACAACGTCACCGCCAAATCAAATCACAAATCAAATCAAACTCTGGGTACGCCCACGCATCCTGAAACAAATATCAAAATGCGCAAAAGCTCGCCACCTGAGCTATCAAAAGGATACGCCATGACCAATCACATTGCCATGGAAGTGTCATGTCACTGGTGCGGCAATGACATGGTTGTAGTACCCCTACAGCTGGTTAACTCGGTATACCCTATATCGATAAGGGTCCAAATAAAATAATTTGCATAACTTTGAAAATACTTTGCTACAGAGTCAAATATTCTACACAGATGTATAACATGCATAATTTTCAAAATCGCTGAAGTAGACATTCAAATATTTCGAAACAAATTTTTGAATAATTTTTCGAAATACAAATTAGTCAAAACGAATATTGAAAGAGCAAGCAAACTTGAAGACGGAACGAAACAAATGTAAATAATCATAATATGAGTAGCGCTGAATGAAAAAAGATATAATCCGTACCTCAAGAATAACGATCTAAAACATTCACGAAATCCGCAAACGATTTGCTAAACTCCCGGCCCCTAATCTAAAATTAGAACTAAATTTTATTAATAACAATTCATTACTTACCATTTTATATAAATCATACTAGCTGACCATAAATATTATCATATGAAATACAAGTTAATAATTCATGCATGTAACATTAAAAAAATGTAAACCACACTTCTATATTCTATCTTATTAATATATTAAACTATTTACACTCGACCTTGACATAAGATGCTTCTGTGCTTGCCTCCTGTTATATGCAAAACTAGCCAACTAGGTGACCAACTTTCTCTAGTACGTTAACAACACACTGACAAAAACTAAAATTAAATATCATTATAGGAGTACTATGTTACAAAACTTGTTTTATTAAATCAACAATGTTCATATGAAAACTCATTTACCAACTTAAATCAACAGAATTCAACTTTAATAAAAAAAATAAAAAAAATAAATAAATTAAAACATGATATGTTCACAATAGGAGACAATAACTAATATATATCAAGTTATACCACTAGTACATAAATAAACTAATAATATCCATGTAAATATTAATCAAAACTCTACATTTATAAGATCTATTAAAATAAAGAAGGGTTCCTTGCTTCTGTATCGAATCATAAGAAACTACAAGAAAATTCATAATTAAAACACATGTTATATTAATGGATTAAAGCATAATATAAACTCATAAAAATTGAAGCATATGCAATACATGTATAAAATTTAATAACCAAGACTTACACATGGTATTATAACTAAATTAATCAACTCACTATATTAGTTTTGGTTGTAGATATGTACATTATCAAACATCTAAAATGATCTTAATTTAAGATAAACAAATAATTATCATCCGAGTATATTCATGTTCTATACAAAATCTTCATAACACTACAATCAAGTAATTAACTAACGTATACAGTCAACATTATGAGAGAAATCAAACAATAACAAATAGCTTAATATGGTAGTTGAAGTAGCTACATGTATATAAATCATCCATAGACCTCTGATACCATCTTTGTAACACCCCCTTCCTAAATAGGAGGAGATATTACTAAAAATCCATAACCTGCAAACAAAGCACTAAAATAACCCCTAAGTAATGATTAAACAATCCAATAATCTCCGAATAATATTAACCTCCAAACTACAATTCAAACCAATAAATACGAAGAACCAAAATCTGTAAATAAATAATCAAGTCTAAATAATTCTAGAATCCATAAATCCTAAGCAACGAAATAATGGGTAGCTCTCCATCACACAGTCCCAGATCCCCCTAAGCATCTGCCGAAAAAAGAATACGACATGAGCCAACCACCTAGTACGGATTTGGAATATAATTTATAAACAGAAAAAACAGATAAGTATATTTGACAGTTATAGTAAAATATTTATTTTAAAAATATGCATGGCTGAAGCAACGAGGGGTTAGGATATTTCATACCGAGATCAGAAGAGAACAGATACAAATACACACTTCATAGGGTACCTAATGTGTGCAACAAATCGGATAACGTGTACGGCATATACAACGTCACCGCCAAATCAAGTCACAAATCAAATCAAACTCTGGGTACGCCCACGCATCCTGAAACAAATATCAAAATGCGCAAAAGCTCGCCACCTGAGCTATCAAAAGGATACGCCATGACCAATCACATTGCCACGGAAGTGTCATGTCACTGGTGCCGCAATGACATGGTTGTAGTACCCCTACAGCTGGTTAACTCGGTATACCCTATATCGATAAGGGTCCAAATAAATAATTTGCATAACTTTGAAAATACTTTGCTACAGAGTCAAATATTCTACACAGATGTATAACATGCATAATTTTCAAAATCGCTGAAGTAGACATTCAAATATTTCGAAACAGATTTTTGAATAATTTTTTGAAAGTCAAATCAATCAAAACAAATATTAAAAGAGCAAGCAAACCTGAAGACGAAACGAAACAGATGTAAATAATCATAATAAGAGTAGCGCTGAATGAAAAAAGATATAATCCGTACCTCAAGAATAACGATCTAAAACATTCACGAAATCCGCAAACGATTTGCTAAACTCCCGGCCCCTAATCTAAAATTAGAACTAAATTTTATTAATAACAATTCATTACTTACCATTTTATATAAATCATACTAGCTGACCATAAATATAATCATATGAAATACAAGTTAATAATTCATGCATGTAACATTAAAAAAATGTAAACCACACTTCTATATTCTATCTTATTAATATATTAAACTATTTACACTCGACCTTGACATAAGATGCTTCAGTGCTTGCCTCCTGTTATGTGCAAAACTAGCCAACTAGGTGACCAACTTTCTCTAGTACGTTAACAACACACTGACAAAAACTAAAATTAAATATCATTATAGGAGTACTATGTTACAAAACTTGTTTTATTAAATCAACAATGTTCATATGAAAACTCATTTACCTACTTAAATCTACAGAATTCAACTTTAATAAAAAAAATAAAAATAAATAAATAAATTAAAACATGATATGTTCACAATAGGAGACAATAACTAAAATATATCAAGTTATACCACTAGTACATAAATAAACTAATAATATCCATGTAAATATTATTCAAAACTCTACATTTATAAGATCTATTAAAATAAAGCAGGGTTCCTTGCTTCTGTATCGAATCATAAGAAACTACAAGAAAATTCATAATTAAAACACATGTTATATTAATGGATTAAAGCATAATATAAACTCATAAAAATTGAAGCATATGCAATACATGTATATAATTTAATAACCAATACTTGCACATGGTATTATAACTAAATTAATCAACTCACTATATTAGTATTGGTTGTAGATATGTACATTATCAAACATCTAAAATGATCTTAATTTAAGATAAACAAATAATTATCATCCGAGTATATTCATGTTCTATACAAAATCTTCATAACACTACAATGAAGTAATTAACTAATGTATACACTCAACATTATGAGAGAAATCAAACAATAACAAATAGCTTAATATGGTAGTTGAAGTAGCTACATGTATGTAAATCAAACAATAACATCCGAGTAGTTGAGTACTACTACTACTACTACTACTACTACTAATATAGAAATTATCTAAAATTCATGTATATTACAATGGCATTAGCATCACAATTGTTGAAAGTTTTTACGACCTCATCTTTGACCCAAGCCCTTCTCCCTTGAACAAAGAAATCCCTAGCCTTCATATTAACTAAAGAATCTGCATATTGTTCATCTTCCACTCGGTAATCATTTCCCCCCCCCCCCCTCAACTAGGGATGGGCATTCACTCTGACCCGCCCGATCCCGATCTGATCCCCGCACCGAACAGGGTAGGGATTCGAGGATTTTTTCGGGTACGGGTCGGGGAACGGGGACAATTTCAAAGAAAAGCGGGGAGCAGGTCGGGGGCCGAGATTCTATGTCTCCCCGACCCGAT
Source organism: Kitagawia praeruptora (assembly GCA_037693485.1). Lineage (NCBI taxonomy): Eukaryota > Viridiplantae > Streptophyta > Magnoliopsida > Apiales > Apiaceae > Kitagawia > Kitagawia praeruptora. The sequence continues at coordinate 133,106,792 of CM075351.1, read as the reverse complement.
CCTCGATCTCTGCCCCAATTTTCTCCACCCACCACGATTCTCAATCCCCGACTCGATTTCACAACACTATAATACATAATAATATATATTAACAATCATATATTAATATATACAAATTTCAAACCCTTTATATTGGAAACAAAATGATATTTTGATCTTATATATTTGTCTTTTTAGTTGTTAAATAACCTCATTTACATGTTATTTAAAATTGCTTCTTTAACTAATATTTTTTTATCTTAATTTAATGCATATGAACTACTGAAAGTAAGGTAATTTTTAGATTTCAAAATGAAGTTTTAAGAGTTAACATTTATGCATGTGAAGTTTAAGATTAGATTAATGATGATGAAAAGACGTTATAACTTAACATCTAATCTAGCTATAGGTTAATTTCGCTATATATCGCAAGAAAAAACTACTTCAAGCCTCACTAGTTAGTTTTTAAAATTATTCAATATTTTTTTGTTTAAATTAAAATTTCCCGATTCCCCACGGGAATCGCTGTTACCCGTTTGGGTCGGGGACGAGGAATGAATAATAATCCTGACGGGGATCGGGCTGGGGATGGGGATCAAATTTGAATTCGGGGATGGGGCGGGGATAGCACTCCCCGCCCCCGAATTGCCCCGATGCCCATCCCTACCCTCAACCATGGGTCATTGCAAATGCTAGTAGATTGGTCATCACCCGGAACCCACCGATATCATTTTGCCAAAACTTTCTTAGCTTCCCAGATTTCAGACCAAATATAACTTGAACCTCCACTCTTGCTAGCTTTCACTACACCATATATGACCTTCGGTAACCAAAAAATTATGTTACCTTAGGGTGCTAAAATGTTACTATAGACCTATTTTTGGGCTAAGGTAACATAAATTATAAGTTACAATTTTCGATGTTACCCTAGGGTACCTAAGGTAACATATTTCACCCCTAGGGTAACATGCCATATCGGTCACCTTAGAGGTCTACTGTAACATAAAAAAAACATATTGCAACATAAAATTCGGTTACCTTAGGGTGTTTCAATTTTTTAAAAAAAGTGGGGCCACCAGTGGGCCCCACTACTGGGCCCCACCAGTGGGTCCACTTATGGGTCCAACATGTGGGCCCACCACCTGTGGACCCCACATGTGCCCCTATTTTTTAACCATGCTAATGTAACACTTTAACAGGCTAATGTAACACTTTACCAAAAAACAATTGAACAACACCTTTTTAAAAGTATACAATCCCAAAATACCATTCAACCACAATGAACCACAAAGAGATCAATCTCAACATCCAAACAAACTTATAAATTCTGATTCAACATCCAAACAAAACAAACTAATTTAACATCCGAATTAGAAGATAAAAGCTAGTTAACATCCATAACATAAGTACTTTTACATCCCAATTCTAAGTTAAATAATGTACTAGAAGCTTAAACTTAGAAAGCAGTGATACTAGAAGCTACTGCCTCCAGTGATAGGTGTACCATCATCAGCTTCACTTGTAGCAATTGCACATAACTTCTCGACATCAACTGTGATGTCCGGGTTGGCCTCTCCAAGTTTTTTAAGTGCAAATGCCAAGTTCTGTTGCATCTTCTGTTCAAATTCTGATTCGAGGACTCTCTTGACTCTCCATAGATGGTCAAGATGACGTACAGTGGCATCAAATGTTATCTGTCAATAAAGGACCAAGTAAAATAAAGCAGATTTAGTAGGATTTATTCTCAAGAGGTGAAGAACATTGGATATGAACGTATAATCAGATGCTTGAGTATTAGAACTATTAAAGTATAACGCAAGTCTGAAAGTGAAGCTTACCTACAAATACTCCATTCACATATGCATGTAAAGCATGCAACATAATATAAACAAATTTATCATCTGCAGACTGCAGTGAAGAAAATAGTCTCTTAATGGCATGTCACATGTGTACAGAAAGAGATTTTCAGGAACTGAGTATACGTTGAAACTTGAAGCTAAAAAACACAACCTATTTTGATACTAAACAAGCTTTGCTACAGCAACGATTACCCCTTCTGTAATAAGAAGCCAATAAGTAGGTCTGAATATTTTTGTACCATAAACTCTAACATATGATTCAAATCCAATAGAGTACCTTTCTGTCTTCCTCCGATTGACACATAATAACCTTCACAGTCCAGTCACTAACCAGCTTCTGAAGCTCAACTAAGATCCCTGGCTTCTTTGCTTCAGATAACATCTGGCAGTAACAAATGAACAAAATGTTAAAGTTTGCCCAGTAAAAGAACACAATAAGGTACTTCTTTACCAACATCTCCATGGGCCAGGGCAATAAACACAGACAAGAATGTAGTACGAATCATCAAATTTACATGATTTAGCTTGGATATTAAAAATTCCCAACAGAGATTTACAAACAAGATATATCTGACTTGATAATTAACTTAAACATAATAAACATAGCTCTAGAAGAAACAACAGAACATGATGTAGATCTGGAAGAAACAACAAATATCATTAAGTTGAGACATATATCTGCAAGGCTATCCAAGTCCCAATTTTATACATACAATGTTGCCAAGTCGGGCTATATTATACTCAGATAAACAGAACAATAAAGATCACACTCATTCTTAAAGACATATATAATTCTCTATATGCTATCTCACCTGTCTTGCAAGGGAGGGAATATCTAGAAGAATAGTCTTCACAGCCTGTGTATCTAACAACATCTGCAAAAAAAACAAAGAAAATTTCACACGGTAAGTGCAGCTCAACCCATCCTGGTGGATCAAACCACCATAATTAGCATAGCACTAGTTAACAATACGGATAAATAATCATTTCATGATATTAAAAATATAAACAGCTAGCAGACGTCTCTGTAATTTTCTTTTAACAAGGAAAAGGAGTGATCTTGGTCAAGACCTGCTGCGCCCCGGTTTCTGATATTTGTTTGCACTTAAAAATATTCTGGTAGAAGTGTGGACCAAGACAAGATGCAAGATGCAATATTAATGAAAAAAATTAGTACACTGAACACACCAAAAAAAAAGTAACAATTAATAGTCACTGAGAGTAATCAAGAATGGATGATAAGTTGATAACACATAGGATTTTTAAGTTGGAATTGAAAAATAAAATATATCTGAGTTGGCTTTTAAACACAATTATCTGACAATAATACAAATTAACGGAAAAGAATTACGTGAAAGCATTGAATAAAAATCACATGAAATTTCGCAATCACCTTGTCCAAGAAAAACTGGAAATAAATGGGAGAAAGTAGGCTTCCGAGTGCAGGAATACTACTCGAAAGGATCAAATTTATTCCATTTACATACCTGAATGAAAATGAACAAACTAATTTAGTTATTCAACTATGTAGTTAATCTGTTAATATTAACTATGGGAGAAAGTATACTGATTCAGACTGATAATATTTAGTGAAACACTGACTAGTGAACATGATGCTTAAGAATGAAAAGTTATGTGTACCACATCATAACACTTATACCTTAAATATGGCCTGTATGTTATCCCACCAACAACTGTGTTACGTCTGATGAGCATTACCGATTTATGACTTCTGTAACAGACAATTTGAAAAAGTAAGTGTCACTGAAACACAGAGAAATACCCAAAGCACTGGTAGTTACAGGAAGCTCATGAATATGATTCCTGGTCCCTATAATTCCTCTGCATTCTAGAACCAAATTCAATTTCCGCATACATATTCAACCAATGTGAGGGTAACATTCACCAAAAAATATATTTTACAAAAATAATAACAGGCTAAAATTTAAAACAAACACAAATAACCATATATTGACAGCTAAATGATACATATACATATAGTACATGGTAGGAGTAGGACACAGCAAAATGAGAAATTAGTGTAAATAGTGAAGAAAGCAAAATCGTAAATTATCATTAATTATACATCAGGCACACGATCGAAAATTCAATCAGATGATATATGTACATCTGTATACATTACCTTGAGGAAGAAGGGTAGAACTGAAGCGCTTACGATTTCTCGAAACAACAGGTTCCTAATAAAATAAAAGACAGAAGCAACGACAAGAAACAAAGAAATAATCAAAGCAACAATAAAATCAAACAGTAGAGTTCGATTAGATGAAATTGAAGTGAATGATATTTAAGTAATTGACCTTAAAATGAAGAACCAAATTCCAAATTCAAAGAACCAAAGCCTCGATTGAAGAATTAAAGGTCTAAACCCTCGACCCCTCAAATCATTTCACCTGTGTTTGTAATTTGAAACCTAAGTAATTGAATCCCTAACAAGTCTTAGTTGTACATACGAAAGTGAGAGAGTGAATTTGGAAGCAAGTGAGATAGTGAATTTGGAAGCCAGAGTGAAAGAAAGATGTATTGAGAGAGTAAGAGGGAGGGAGTTGTGAAAATTTGGGGGAGGGAGTTGTGAAAATTTGGGCAGAAAAGTTGCCGCTCTTGTGATTGATATTGTGCCGCTCTTGTAATCTGCTTTCATTTTTTCATCAGATATATTGTTACAATTTTTTAAAAAAAATTGATTAATTATTTTATTAAATAAACATGAAGTATTTATTAAAAAAAATTTGATATTTTTTTATAAAAATTGTTTTATTCGATTTTTAAAAAAAATTGGAGAATAAGTATTAACAATTGTTAAAAAAAATCTGTACAAAAAAATTCTACAAAATATTACAATTTCTGAAAAAAATTATTTTTAAAAAAATTTATATTAAAAAATAAAATAATTTTCTAACTCATTTTATAAAAAATTAACAAATTTTAAAAACTAAATTTATTTAAAGAATTTAAAAAAATTCAAAAAAAAAATTATATTAGATGAAAAGAGTTGGCATGGCCAACTCTAATGTAACACGTACATATTTATATTACATGCTTCAACACTTTCTAGCTACTGTAACATCATATTTTTAGCTAAGGTTACATAAAAAACACAATGTTACCTCAGGATGTAAGTAGTATAGCTAAGGTAACATATTGGGGTAACATTTCTTCAGTAGGGGTTACGGTAGGCCTTATATGGTGTAGTGTTTTATCAGATGAAAATCCTGAAAAATACGGAATTTTCTACCAAAGAACTCGGATCGGTAACAAATTTTCAACAGTGCTTTCCAAGTAAAGCCATGTTAATGGAAGTTACAAAAGCCCATTCCACATTTCTTCTTCAACATGCTCATTTTGTCCCATGCTAACTAATGAACACCCTTTGTATTTGATGAATTCGAACTCCACCAATATGCATTCATCATCCTCTCAATTTCTTGACAAAGAAACTTAGGTATTAAAAAACACGACATGCAATAAGAGAGGATCGCTTGGGCTACATTCTTTAATAAAACTGCCTTGCCAGCTTTTGATAAAAGATTTGTACTCCAACCTTGGATGCGTTTCTCCACTTTGTCATTCAGAAAGTTAAAAACACTTTGATCTACCAATCAGCGAGGGAAGATTAAGGTATTTGCTTTAGCGAATATCATTTTGCACACCTAGTAATTCCTTCAATTCAACTTGCTTAAGTTTTACTTGATTAGAATTAATTATAAAATTACAATATAATGTACAAAATAGGATCAATTGATTATAAATTTTAATTTGACGTTAGAGCAAATTAACTAGGGATGGTAAAAAAAAACCCGATCCGATGGATACCCGATCCATACCGATCTGATTGGATTTTACCGAACCCGCTTTGATCTACCAATCAGCGAGGGAAGATTAAGGTATTTGCTTTAGCGAATATCATTTTGCACACCTAGTAATTCCTTCAATTCAAATTGCTTAAGTTTTACCTGATTAGATTTTGATAGGTCCCGAAGGAGGGTAAAATAAGCTAGAAGGGGGGGGGGTTGAATAGCTTATGACCCTTTTAAAAAATAGAGCTTGGCGTTTTTAAATTTCTTTCTCCTTTTAAAATTAATTACTTATAAACAAGTAATATAAAATGCGGAATATAAAAGCGAGAAAGTAAAAAGATTGACACGATCGATATATCCTGGTTCGCGATGCCCGCAATCCCATAACAGATTCGAACACCCCTACTCCAGTCCCCAAGCTCCTCCCAAAATCGAGATTTATCCACTATAAGAATCACACTCCTTATAGTAGGCGGAGAAGCCTTTACAAACACTATGTATTTATCTTAGAGCCTAACTACCCGTTGCCTCTTCAAAATACAATGGCAAACCCTTACAAGATTATCTTGGACCGCAACTCCCCGTCACCTCCTCAAATGCTATATAAGTATAACACTTACTAGTTTATCTCGGAACGTAACTCCCCATTACTTCCTTACAACTACGTAAGACCTTACGAGTTTATCTTGAAGCGTAGCTTCTCCACTACCTTCTCAAAACCACGTAATAAAACCACTTACAAGTTTATCTTGAAACGTAACTCCAAGTTACTTTCTCAAAAACTATGCAAGCAAAATCTCTGCGTAGACTTTAGTATCTACACCCTTTAACGGTCTTGGGTCTTAGATCTTGGGTCTTTTCTCCCCTTCACGATGCAAAGATACCCAACTCCCCGTTAGCGTATCTAAGGCTTGGGTCTTAGAGCGAGAATCACCTCACTTCACTTCACCTCACGTCAAAGGATATAATACAAGTACTACGACTTGAAAATCCTTTATAAAATGACGATTAAAAATGAACTAGTATCCAAACTAGATCAAGTGGGAGGATATATAAATATTAACGAGTTAGACTACGTTAATACAAATATAAATCAAGTATATTAATTTATATAAATACTCTGTGTGGCCGAATATAAATAAAATTAAATATGCAATTTACTTGTGTAAAAACAACACAAATAACTACGAGAAAGAGCGAGTTAAAAAAAATATTCCGTAGAATATTTAACAAGCTACTAACTCAAGATATACAAATGTTTAAACACTTGTATTGAAATATTATAAGACCTAGATCAACAATGAAATGGTCGAAAATAATACTCCTAGGCCAAAGCGACCTTGATTTATCGAAGCTAGAGCGAGTTGCTTATATTCGCAAGAATATAGAACAAGTTACTTAAAATCGACAAATATTAGTGTTATCACAACAACACTTTGTATATGGCTTTGTATATAGCCGAATATATATATAGCTCGTCTAAGCGAGGGACGCTATTACGCGTTAATGCTAGTGCGGAAAGTATGTAAAACACACACAACAATCAATTAAGCACACCCCACACAAGCATATAAATACAACTCACACGTGCGTAAAAGTAACTCGCCTTATCTATAGGATAAAAACGAGGGCCGCTATTATGTGTTAAATTAGTGCGAGAAATGTAAACATGTAATAGTATAATAGTTCGGGCAAATAGCCGAATATAATGAACTTTGGTTTCGGTTAAGAAACTAGTTCAAGATGCTTGATTTAGTCCTTAAAGATGTGAGCTCAAGTTAAATTTAAAAGGACTAAAATGAACCAAGTTAAGAAACTTTCTTTTGATTTAAAGCTAACAAGTTTAAACAACTTGTTTATGCAACTTTAAAACACAAATCAAAAGATAGATCTTAGCCTTATAACCGATTATATATCAAGTGGTTACTAAGGACTTAGAGAGGAGTATATGAGATGTTTAAGTACCTCCTCTTGATAGACAACACCTTGTCTATACACTTCGGCCGAATGGAGCAAGCAAAAGGGCTGAGTGACTTGAACCTTGCTTTGGTTAAGAGCAAGTTCAATATGCCTTGGTTTAGTCCTTAAACGTTTAAGCTCAAGTAATTTTAAAAGGACTAAAATGAACCAAGTTAAGAAGCTCTCTTTTGATTTAAGAAATACAAGTTTAAATCACTTGTTTTATGTACTTTTTAAGCACAAATCAAAAGATGTTCTTAGCCTTTCAACCAAGTATTATCAAGAGGTTGTTAAGGACTTAAAGAAGAGCAAGTAAACACTTCAAGAAGCTCTTCAAAAATTCTGCACAAAATGTCAATATACACTACACGAATTAATCAAGAACAAGTGTATATTTTGGCGACGAAGTGCAATCAAAACTCAAGCCAAATGAGCACCAACCAAGAAGTAATCAAGGAGGATATTATGGTGACTCAAGTGCACAAACAAAACCACTCAAGGGCTGTTAAAAACGTGCACAAAAACTGCCTACAAAGGGCTTGGCCGAGAGCTTAAAGATGAGCAAGAAAGAGGTCCAAAATCACTACCAAATGGCCGGATTTGAGCACCAAATAAGAGGCAACCAAGGAGGTACCAAAGGTGACTCAAATATACAAGAAAGAACACTCAAGAGGCTGCAAAAAAACGTGCTTGGAGCTGCCTAAAGAGTACTTTTCGAGAGGTGTGAAGAAGTGTAAGAAAAGGACCAAAAACACCACTTAAACAAGGCCTATTTGAGCACCACTTGAATGTAATTCAAGAAGGATAAATTGGTGACTCAAACCACGTTAAAGAACACTTTGGGGACTGCTAAAAACTAGCTCAAGATCTGCCCCAAGAGTGATGGCCGGATGGTGTTTAAAATGCTCAAGAAATGGACTAACAACAAAGCTTTAAAGATGTTATAAAATGGAGCAACAAAGCTTTGTTATCCAAATATTTTGGAGGATTTTGGTACTCTAAGAAGGCTGAGATTCTAGAGAGAAATCATCAGCACTTCTAGGACACAAAATGCTCAAGTGAAATGGGTGGGATTATATAGGCAAAATTGTGTAAAAGTGAGCCAATAAGACCATGACACTTGGCACCTACTAATAAACAAATAGCAAAGCCACTTTCCTGGAAATTCATGCTAACTTGGTCCCCAAACTATGTGTATATACCAGCTATATAAGTGTAGGAATTGTATATTAGTTTCGTTTTATCCGAATAAATCGAAACTACGCATATTAGCACAAAACACCCACTATATTAAGATAAATCGAAAAATATCTTAAAAATTATTAAACTTTGGGAAACCTCTTGAAATATTCCCATAAGAATATGGTAAAAATTTCACTTAAAAACGAGTTGTCCTTCTCTGACTTTTAAACGACCGAAAAATCCATTACGAGTCGATTTTAGAGGTCCGGGAAAAAGTCATTCAAAAATTGTGAAATTTGGTCCAAAATTCTTTTTAATCATTTTAATGATATCCTAAAAATTTCAAGTCAAAATAATGTGTCTAGGTATTTTATCCAAAAATACTTTGATAAAATGTACTTTCGCGACGAAATAAAATACCTTAGCCTTTTGTCGTAACATGTCGACATTTTGGCCATAGTTTTGACTTGGTAAATATTCAAATATAATATTCCTCAAATAATAATGACCATGAAGTCCTCGGAATATTTATTTAGAATATTTTACGATTTTTATCCATTTAAGTGAAAGCCGTTAAGGATTCGGGATAAAATTCGTTTTTACTCTTTCTGCAAGTCAATAAATAAGGCAATCTTGAAAATATTATTTTGAAAGATATATTGAATATATTCAAGGTTAAAACCTTTGAAATGAACATCGTCTAGAATAAATCTAGCATTTTACGGCTCGTAAAATCATTGTTCGTAATATTTCAATATTCATGCCTTTTTGACTTTTCTTTGAAAATGTACCACAAATAATCTAAACTAGAAAATATCAATTTATTGACATTCCTTATCCAAATTAATCATTAGTACGAGAAAGCAGAATTTACTAAACAACGTAGTAAATTAATTTTTCACTTTCGTATTTTGACAAATCACCAAAACTTTTATACGTGGAGACAATTGTGAGACAGTCTTGTTTTAATAAGATTGTACGACAAATTTAATTATAAAATTACAATATAATGTACAAAATAGGATCAATTGATTAGAAATTTTAATTGTACGTTGGAGCAAATTAACAAGGGATGGTAAAAAAAACCGATCCGATGGATACCCGATCCATACCGATCCGATTGGATTTTACCGAACCCGCTTTGATCTACCAATCAGCGAAGGAAGATTAAGGTATTTGCTTTAGCGAATATCATTTTGCACACCTAGTAATTCCTTCAATTCAACTTGCTTAAGTTTTACTTGATTAGATTTAATTATAAAATTACAATATAATGTACAAAATAGGATCAATTGATTATAAATTTTAATTTTACGTTGGAGCAAATTAACTAGGGATGGTAAAAAAAACCCGATCCGATGGATACCCGATCCATACCGATCCGATTGGATTTTACCGAACCCGATTTTTTGGATTTGGATTTGGATTTTTTGGTTAATCTGAAAGATTTTGGATTTGGATTTTACGTGTATCGAACCGAACCCAATCCGAAAATCCGAAATCCGATCCAAACTTAAAACCCAAAAAACCCAACACATTTTGCGTTAAGTTCTATGAAGACCAACATTTGAGTGGAGACCGTGGAGACCATATACATTATGCACACAAAACACTGTAAAACATATATATTTGCAAAGAATGTTCAATGAACATTATTTTTTTATTCAAAATCTTAAAAATCATAAATGATTTACAAGCATAACATGTTTTGGAGAACAATACGTTCTGCAATATTTTGTTTGCAGAACATACATGATTTTCAAGATTTTTAATGAAATTTGCATGTAAAACATATTATTTTCAAGATTTTCAATGAAATAAATGAAATAGTGATTTTCATAAAACATGATTTTCAATGAATAAGTTTTTGCAATGTTTTGATTGATATATGGTCTCCGGTCTTCACTAAAAATGTTGGTCACCATAGAACTTATATATATATATATATAGGGTTTTGCTCAGGTGAGAACCCCATCCTTTTGTGAGAACTGAGATCTAATCTCAGTCCCACAATTTTTAATCAACTTTAAATCACAACCACACAAATTAAATACACACATATTAACACAACATACACCATACACATACACACACCAACATAGACTCCTACGACACCCACCCCCTACACCCACTCCCACCCCCACTCCTCCTCACCACCGATCACCGACAACCGCCGCACCATGACACCACCGCGCCGCTGCCATATACAGATTTACCGGAGCTATACATACATTTCTCGCCGGAGCTATACATATATATACCGGATCTATACAACCAGATCTGGTCAAATCTCACCGGCGCTGATTTTTTCCATTTTCTTCGTCGGTGGTGGCGATTTTAAAAGCTTTCTTAATCAAAAAGAAATGTCTGTCGGTTGATATTTTATTTATTTTATTAATTGTGATTTTAATTACAACATTTGGCGATTTTAATTTTGTTTGCTTGTTTTCGAGGCCTGTATTTGATGATGTATAGAGCAGTGGGGCATGGGATAATTAAGATATGTAGACACAAGTCTGTTAAACATTTTGGTGATTAATGGTGGTTTTTTAGTGATTTTCAGACTGCAGTTGGTGATTTGTTGGTGGTGTAGTGATCTTGTTGATGGTCGTTTTTCATTTTTTGGTAGTGATTTTTCGTTTTCCGGTGGTGATTTTCCCTTTACAGTTGGTCGGAGTGGTGAATTTTGTGTTTATGGTGGTAATTTCTGGCTTGGAGGTGTTGATTTTTGTGTTTCCGGTGGTGATTTTTGTGTTTCTGGTGGTGATTTCTGATTTGGCGGTGGTGATCTTTTGTTTGCCGGTGGTGATTTTTTGGTGGTCGCCGGAGGTGGTGGTGGTGGTCACCAGTGGTGGTTGCCGGTGGTGGTGGTGGGTGGTTGAATTAGAAAGAAGATGGTGAAATCCCAAAATATAAAAATATTAAAATATTAAATGAATGGTAAAAGATGAATATAATGTATTTGAATGGATGTATAAGATTAGATCTCATATCTAACCATAAGTAGTGGTTCTCACCTGAGCAAGACCCTATATATATATAAATATGGCATTGCTCCAAAAAGAACACCCTTATATACAGAACAATAAAGAACACCCTTATATCAATCTAAACCATTGATTCTATTATGATCTAATGGCCCCGCTAGGGGCACCCACACAATTAAAATGTACCCTCACACACCAGATTAAAAAAAAATTTTGATGAACACACCAGTAGACACTGTTCATCAATATATATATATATATAGTTGCACTCCATAACAAACACCTTATATAACAAACATTAAAGAACACCTTAGATCTAATAGATCCAATGCCCCTGGCGGGGCCACCCAATACAAAAAGTTCTTATTTTTTTACCCTCTATCCATCCATCATCTCAAAAAAAAAGTTACTGTTCATGAGGATGACGTCATCATGAACAGTAAAATTTTTAAATTTTTTATTTTTTTTTCCTGGGTTGATAGAGGGTAAAAAATAACAACTTTTTGTATTGGGTACCCTTGGCGGGGCCAGAGGATCTAATAGATCTAAGGTGTTCTTTATTGTTTGTTATATAAGAGCGTTCTGTATGGAGCAAAGGTCTATATATATATAGAGTAAGGCTCTAGAGAGAACATGCTTAAAAAGAGAACGGGAGAACAACTTAAAATATTGATTTTTAAAATTCAAAAAAATTATAAATATGTTTATATCATTAATACAATTCTAAAAAACACAATTATGAACAACAAATACATGTGTAAAAAACTATTTATGAGATTCTAAAAGAGATTCTTCAAAATTTGTGAGATTCTAAAAGAGATTCTTAAAAATTTGTGAGATTCTAAAAGAGATTAAAAAAACAAAATTCCAATAAATATTTTTTTCCACAAAAAATTATTCAAGTTTGAGAATCATAAAATGCATCTAAGAATATTTACAATTTTTAAATTAATTTTTTTGAGTTGTTCTCTCGTTCTCTTTTTAAGCATGTTCTCTTTAGAACCTTGGCCTATATTATATATATATATATATATATATATATATATATATATATATATATATATATATAAAGGGTGTTCTTTATTGTTCTTTATATAAACAATAGAACAATAATCTAACCATAAAAAACCCTAAATTAAAAATATAAGTGACAAGCATTGTCCCGGATTGTTGTTTCTATTTTTTAAAAAATACTTATCGACGATCCAACCGCACATATGTCAATATATGTCTAATTTATTGATATTCCCAAGTTTTGAAAAAATAATAAGTTTATTTGGATGGTAAAAGTGGTAGTGAACTATCGATTTGACCAGTACATCTAACTAGTGCTTTGTCCCGGATTGTTATTTCTATTTTTTAAAAAATACTTATCGACGATACAACCGCACATAAGTCAATATATGTCTAATTTAGTGATATTCCCAATATTTCAAAAAATAATAAATTAATTTGGAAGGTAAAAGTCGTGGTCAACTATCGATTTGACCTGTACTCCTAACTAGTGTTTTGTCCCGGATAATCTTAGAAATGAAAAAAATAGCATAAAACATTAATGTAAGTTAAAATGAATGAAAGCGTTAAGAAAAAATTTATATTAAATATTTTAAATAGAAAAAATAACAAAAAATGTTACCATCCTGATTTATTTTTCAACAGTTATCTAAGATTGAGATGTAGATGTCATTCCATCATTATTTAAACTACATAACATGTAAAAAATGTCCATAATACATTATTAAAGATACTTTAAAGTTAAAATTAATATATTTTATTATTTTGATGCATATTTAAAGATTTAAAAATAAAATAAAAAAAAATCTTAAATTACTGCCGCAATGAGACATTGCGGTAGATTTTACTGCCGCAATGTTTGGTTGTGGCTTTGAAAATTTTTTAGACATTAATTATGGTTGGTGGTTAGTAATAAATGAACCAACTGCAGCAATGTTTCATTGCGGCAGTTGGCATTTAAGGCTTCTTGCCGCAATGAAAAATTGCGGCAATATTGAAATGTTTCCTTTAAGGTTACAGAATTTGTCTTTTTTTCCACTTTCCTTTCTTTCAAATAGCAGAAAACACCAACGAAAATATAGGGTTTGGAGCTCAAAAATTCATCCAAAATTAAGGTTAGTGCTCTATTCAATGGCTTCATTTTTATTTAGCTCTTCTAGTTCATCTAGTGAACGTAATGGTGATGATTATGTTACGCCGCCCGTTAAAAAAAGCATGTTTCTCGTAAATTATTCATTGATGATGTAGATATTGCTAATTATTATAGTAGTGTTCATAAACGTAGAGTGAATCACAATGTTCATAAAAATAGAATGAATGTTGATGATGTTGGTGGGGAAAAAAATGATGATGGAAAGGGTAAAAACAAGATAATTATTAGTAATGGTGATGATGAAAAAGATGAGAAATTTGGGATGGGAAAAAATGATGGTGAAGGAGATGAGGATATTAGGATGGAAAAAATTGATGATGAGTAGGATGTTAGGATGGGAAAAAATATTGATGATGAGGATGTTAGGATGGGAAAAAATGATGATGATGATGATATTGGAAACCAAAATTGTGATTTGACATTTGCGGATGTTAATAAGGTTGTGCCTTGTGTTGGAATGATTTTTGATACATTAGATGAGGCAAAAAGTTTTTATAGAAATTATGGTCGAAATGTCGGATTCGAGATAATAATTAGGAATACTCATAAACATCAACGGAGTCATGATCCATCATCCCATTTGTTTATTTGTAAGAAGGGTGGAAGAGTAGCACCGGAATCGGATTATCTTGATAAAGGAAAATGACGCATTAGGGATGTAGATCCACGAACGAATTGTCGTGCTCGAATGTACGTATGTCACCTAGTGAATGTAAACAAATGGAAGGTAACTTTGGTTGATTTGAAACACAATCATTCCATGGTAACACCGGATAAGCGACAATTTTTTCAAACATCGCGCAACATCGATCCGATCACCCGATCATTGATTGAGTTGTTTAACAAATCGGGGATCGAGACGAGTAAAGTGATGAAATATCTTGGTGAGACATGTGGAGGCATTGAAAATTTAGGGTTTTCTAATCAAGATGTACGTAATGTCATACGGGATATTCGGCGCCGAGTGTTTGATTCCGGTGATGCAGAGTGTGGCTTGGTCTTGTTACGAAAGTTACAACAAGAGAATGTGTTCGGTCATTTCTTCTATCGAGTGGATGTGGATAACGAGAATCGTGTTAAAGGTTTGGTGTAGGTTGATCCTCGATGCATGAACGCTTACAAGAATTTTGGTGATGTGGTGACGTTCGACTCAACTTATCGAATGAATAGGTATTGTATGCCTTTCATACCTATTACGGGGGTGAACCACCATTACCAAAATATTTTGTTTGGATTTGCACTCATGAGAGATGAGACCGAGACTTCTTATCAATGGGTTTTAGAAACATGGTTGGAAGCCGTTGACAACAAACCTCCCACTACAATAATTACCGATCAAGACATTGCTTTGGGAAATGCTATTGCCACGGTTATGCCCGAAACAAATCACTTATATTGTACACGGCATATAAGTAGTAAATTTCCCGAGAAGTTATCTAGTTTGTACACCAAATATCCGGAATTCAAAACGGATTTTAATGCATGTGTGTACAAGTCGTTGTCACCCACGGAATTTGAAGGTAGATGGGAGGAATTGGTCAAGAAGTACAAACTTGAGGATCATGTTTAGTTGAATGAAATGCATCGCATTAGACATCAATGGATTCGTGCTTACACAAAGTCGCATTTTGCCGCCGGTATGACCACTACCTCTAGAAGCGAATCAATGAATTCATTTTTTGATGAATATGTGCAAGCATCTACCGGTTTGAAAGAATTCATTGAGAATTCCCAAAAGGCTTTGGAGGCACAATATCTTAGGGAGGTTAAAAGTGACTACGAGAGCGAAGAAAGGGAAAGGAGACTAGTATTGCAATCATCCTTGGAAATTCATGCATCCGAAATTTACCAGAAAGAGATGTTTAGGCGTTTTCAAAAGGAGCTTCTAAAAAGTACATCTTATGTCGTGACGAAAACTAAAGGTGGATGTCATTTGTTTAAAATGTTCGTGGTTGAGAAGTCTACCGTGCCGGAGGATCATAGAAGAAGCTATCGATTGACGGCCCATATTGATGGAAAGATTGAATGTGTTTGTATGCAATTTGAACATTCCGGGATGATTTGTAAACACATGATCCATTACCTAGACATGAAACAAAAAATACGTATACCGAATGATTACATCATGTCTAGGTGGACAAAAAATGGCAACAAAATTCCCTGACCTCTACCTTATACCCCTCCCATTCTTGTTAATGTTGGTGAATCACAAGCATCAAGGTATAGTGCATTGTGCAAATCATTACAAAATTTAGGCGCTGTTGGTAGTTCTTCCGTCCCACGTTTCAATTACGTGATGAACTTGATTGAGCGAGAGAGGTGTCACGTGGAAATTGCTTTTCCACAAGAAGATAAGACCGAAAAAATGAACGAGTCGTTTCCTCAAGAAGATTGGGATCATGATCCGATATTCGATCCTCCAATGTCACAAACTAAGGGACGAAAGAAAGCGGCAAGATATAAAAGTGGTATTGAAACGTCAACTTCAACAACCAAGCAACGAAAGTGCGGAAAATGTGGGTTGGTATGAGCAAACCATGATAGAAGAAATTGTCCTGGCAATTAGTTTCAATTGTATTCTGTAATATTTGAAACTATTTTTATTAATTATAATCTTAAGAAGGAAATTACAGTAAGGAGAGATTAATATGAGCATGAGGGGGATAGATACCGGCGTAGACTGTGAAGGAGGAGGGCTAGATACCGGGGTCGTCTGTGTAACAGGAGGAGCAGCTGCTGTAGCCTCAACCTACAAGATACACCGATCATGCATTTTATACCCTTATTAATTTCTATAATTCTTACATTAAACCAAGCGTTAAGGATTGATACCTCAACTTGGACTATAGGCGAGACAGATTCCAGGGTAGGCTGTGTAGCAAGAGCATCTGTAGTCTCAACCTGCAATTATATGTCAACGAACCGATCATATAGTTATATATATAATTCCTCCTAAGTGACTCGAATTAAACCTAGAATTAAGGATTACTACCTGACGATGACGTTTATAAGAGACATGAGGTGTGGCATCGTGCGTAAGTGAAGCATGAGAATCAACAGTCTCAACCTACAATAAAATATACAACAATCATACAAATATTCAATCCACTACATTCAAAGATAACAAGTATCAAAAGATTACTACCTCACGCAAACTTTTCTGAGAGACGGCTAGTGGAGGCTGATGCGAAGATGAAGGACCGTTGGGGTCAGTATCCATATCATGTGCACGAGAGGGTCTATCAAAACTAGGTCTGATAAATCCAACACCCCTCCACTCGGTGTTGATCCGATCATAACGAGCCAAAAACTCAGTGATGATATCAAAGAACCACTCGGGGGGATCACGCTCGTAAATGGTATGTAATGTCCTCATTCCACAATCCAGCTGCATTGAAGTATTTAGATGCAGGAATTAGATAAATAAAGGTCTAAAGTGCAAAAGTATAAATAAAGGTCTAAAATGCAGAATTATACAAATAAATGTCTAAAATGCGTGAATTGGAGAAATAAAGGTCTAAAATGCAAGAATTAGAAAAATAACGGTATAAAATGCATACCGCATCAGCCATGTCCTGCTGGGGATACCAGTAACGAAGCACAATCTTAGCACGATGCTCAGCCACAAATGGAGCAATCCTTAGCTTACTGACGCGCCTGTACCAATACATGTACTCCTCTATAGACACGTAATTGCCCTCCTCGACAATAGGTATCATGCCATCATTAAAAGCATGCCACTCCTCAACGTAATCTGCCAAGGTCACTGTACGAGATGCTCTCTCCATCCGCAGTGAAGTCATGGCAACCGGGGCCTGTGGGATATGCTGTAGAATACCAAACTGTCTCAAGACTCTATCTGGCATGACATACTCAACGATATCAAAAGAAATGAGAGGGACACGACCGAGAGCCATATAATGAGCATCCATCAAATCGATATTATAGTCCACAGAAACATCCTGAATGTCATAAAATCTCTGATAAGGCTGCCATGTCAGCCAACCAAGCTGAAAGCTGTCAAAGTCCCCCCGATAAAGACCTGTATGGTGGTGGGGGTTAGCCCTCCTCTCATCTACCGGCTCAGCCCAAGCCAATGCCCTCGGCCAAACAAAATCCATACGAGGTGCTAACAGAGGTGCCCCAGGCAACAACCTCTCGTAACTCCAAAGCTGCAAAAGCATGGTGCACCCATTAATAGCTTTGGCACCCTTCTGAGCAGCCTTGGCCAAACCCCTAAACAAATAACTTAAAACCGCAGCTCCCCAGGCATACTCCTTAATCTCATGTGCATTCTGGATTAACTGTAAATACCTGCAAAAAATCAGGAAATGCAAATTAAGGTAAGAATTCAATAATTGGAGAAATTAAGGATGAACATGCAAGAAATGTGAAGTTTAAGGCATAAAATGCAAGAATAAGATAAATTTAAGCATAAATTGCAAGGACTAGAGAGAGAAATGAAGTCAAGAAGTACCTAGGATGCACGGTGTCTCTATTCGATGAAGGAAACAACACACCCCCAATGATGTAAAAAGATAAGCCCGGGTGTACACAAGGTCATCATGCTCGATAAACTCGGGAGAAGGCTTCTCCGGTTTCTTTTTATACATTTCCCTCAACCTATGAAGCTTCACCCCACCTAAATTGCAAAGAAATGATAATTTAATGTATAACATGCAAGAATTAAACAAATTAAGGACTAAAATGCAAGAAATTAGAATTTATGGACTAAAATGCAATAACTAGATAATTATCTTCCAAAATTGCAAAGAAATGATAATTTAATGTATAACATGAGAGAATTAAACAAATTAAGGACTAAAATGCAAGAAATTAGAAATTATGGACTAAAATGCAATAACTAGATAATTATCTTCCAAAATTGCAAAGAAATGATAATTTAATGTATAACATGCAAGAATTAAACAAATTAAGGACTAAAATGCAAGAAATTAGAATTTATGGACTAAAATGCAATAACTAGATAATTATCTTCCAAAATTGCAAAGAAATGATAATTTAATGTATAACATGCAAGAATTAAACAAATTAAGGACTAAAATGCAAGAAATTAGAATTTATGGACTAAAATGCAATAACTAGATAATTATCTTCCAAAATTGCAAAGAAATGATAATTTAATGTATAACATGCAAGAATTAAACAAATTAAGGACTAAAATGCAAGAAATTAGAATTTATGGACTAAAATGCAATAACTAGATAATTATCTTCCTAAATTGCAAACAAATGAAAATTTAATGTGTAACATGCAAGAATTAAACATGTTAAGGACTAAAATGCAAGAAATTAGAATTTATGGACTAAAATTCAAACCTTTTTTATACATATCTTTGCGTTCGGTCTCAGTCAACCTCAAATCATGCCTCCGTCTTAGCCAATATGGAAGCGGTGCGGAAAGCTCCGTATGAGTAACAGCACGACCATGAACAGGCAATCCCAATATCATGTAAACATCCTCTAGAGTGATGGTGATCTCACCAAATGGGAAATGAAAGGTGTTGGTCTCTGGCCTAAACCTCTCCACCAACGCCGTGATCAATCGGATGTCGTTCTGGGGAATCGAGCGTGGGTTAGTAAACGCTCGGAAACCCCAGTCTGACAGCAAACTAACCTGGGTGTCATCAAATACCCAATCGTCGAGGTTGGCTGTCAACTGGCGGACATCCAACTTCTCCCGCTCACCCCCTTCCATATGTGACTGCTAATATGATCATCCTGCATGGTCAAGAGGGACCTATCGAGAGGCCCGCACTGCATATCCATAGCATCTGCAGTGTGCAAGATCAAAAAAAATAAGGCACATTTCATAAACATGTACCAAAATTGGCTAAAATTATCATTCCATTAAGATATATTTAAAACAAGAATAAATTAACAATGAATATCATTTATCAAATAAAATGCAGTACTAATATGTTAATTAATCAAAATTCGAATTAATAAATCATATTAATTCATAAATTCGAATTTTAAACTCAAAAATTCAAATTAATATTTCAAAATTTCGAATTAAAATTTCCACAACTCATAAAAAAAATTATAATTATAATTTCATAATTATAAACCCTAATAATTCGAATTAATTCATAGTTTTAATAAAAATTCGAATAATAATTCGAAACCTATTTCTAAATTGGGCATTTCGAGCTAATTCAACCTAATTAAAGATGAGAAACCCTAATTTCAACTCAATTGAGGGTAAAAACCCTAATTTCAAACTAATTCAAACCAAAAATGGATAAAATTCGAACTATGAACCCTAATAATTCGAATTAATTCATAATTTTAACTAAAATGAAGCAAATAAACACCACCCACAGTTAAAAACAAATCAAACCATGTACATATAATTGTGAGTAGCAATGTATATAGTAGTGCATGTGTGTATGTATAACTACGTGCGTGTGTGTAAGTGTCAATTAGAAGATATCTTGAGTAGGAAGATCGCCTGACATTCTCAACTGTGTGTGTAAATCGCCCGGAATCGGCTGGAAATCGCCTGAGAGTCGCCTGGAAATCGAGCTCTGTGGTTAATTAGGTTCAGTTCGGGTCGCGGAAACCGTAATGGGTGATTCTGTACTGCTGGTATCCGCATCGTATCATTGCGGCAGACGATTTAAGGGTAAAATAGTAATTGCATGTTTTTCCTCTTCCGCTATGTTTCATTGCGGCAGTTAGCATGTTTTTCCTCTTCCGCTATGTTTCATTGCGGCAGTTATTTTGAGGGTGAAAACGTAATTTCATATTTTTTACTTGTTTCTATATTTCAAATTAACAGCTTTATTGATTTATTATTTTTTATTACTTTTATTAATTATAAAACTATAATAATTTATTTAAAATTTTATGTAATAATTCAAATTTTATAAACAATTTTATATTTTATAATGTATTAATTTACCAATTTCTTTTTAATTTTAATAAATAATAAAAATAAAAGTATAAAAACATAAAATAATATTTAATACTGTTTTGTTTTGAAGTAAATTACAAATAATTTTGTTTGGTGTTATCTCTGGGGAATAAAGTATTTTTAAGTTAAAAACGCTGCCGCAACTATTCATTGCGGCTTCCTTTTTTTTTTTTAAATTTTCCTGCCGCAATGAAGACTTGCGGCAGTGTACGAGTTTGGTGGCTGTGGGCTATTTTCAACCAACGGTGGCTATGGAAGGGCACCCTATATAGGGTTATATAGTTACTTATTTATAATATTCTATATTTTTTATGCAACTAAAATATTTTAATATTTTAAATGTTAAATATATTTTTATTTTTATGTTTTGTTTAATGTGATTATTTTAATTTTTCAATTTTGAATTAAAAACCCGATTTAAACCCGAATCCGGACCGAAACCCGATAAAACCCGATGGTTTAGATTTGGTTTTTGATTTTCAAACCTGAATCTAAATCCGAACCAATCCAAAAACTTTAGATTTGAATTTAAATTCGACAAAAATCCAATCCGATCTGACCCGTTACCATCCCTAAAATTAACTATTCCTAGATGATAGATCAAACCCAATTTTTACCTATTTGGTAGGGGTGAGCAAAAAAATCCAAAAACCGGATTATCCGATTTTTCAATCCGGTATTCGATTATGAAAATCCGGAAATTAGGATAACCGATTCGAAAAAACCGGACCGGATATTCGATCCGGATTTTTTTTATGAATTCGGATATAGATACGGATCCAGATCACAACTTTTCACAAATCCAGATGTCCGGATTCGATCCATTTTTTAATATTTATTATAAATTAATTTTTTTATTTAATAAAAAAAGAACTCTTTTTAGACAAATAATTCAACATTGAACATATTAAATTAAGTAATGAATTATCACTAAAAAATTAATGAATTTATTGTGTATCACCTATATTTATAAGCATTTTAGGTTTAAAAACTTAAATACGGATGTACTTAAATGTGAATTTATAAATACAACTTCATATATTTGTATGTGAAAATTTCGGAACTTCATGTAAGTTTTCCTAAATCAACTTTGATAAATATTTTCTCTTACCTAATCATTTTATCCAAAGTGATTGATTAAGAAATTAAGATACTAAAAAAAATAAAAACAAAACAAATGGAAGAATAATTTTTTTTTAATAATAATTCTTAAAATTATGAATTCAAGAGCTTGCGTGTTACTCCCTCTATCCCGTTTATATTGACATTTAATCAAAAAACAGGTATTGAGAAATCAAGTGACAAACTTACTCTCAGTTGTTTGCATACTTGAAAAACATAACATTATTATTACTTAATTTGCTTTATTTAGGAAATGTGGCCACTACTTTTAGGATATGCAAAAAAGGATTTGTGGCCAATATAAACGGAACGAAGAGAGTATTAATATCTCATAAAAAAATATTTATAAGAACTCGTTAAAGAAATGAATGGTAGTTTATGATAGGTCAAAATAAAATTAGGAAAAAAATGAATATACAAATGTTAAAATATGAGATGATGATATCTAAAATTTTATTAATTAATTTTTCATTTATAAAGTTAACGATAACTTATTGAAAATGTATTAAAATTCATATACTTATACAAACTTAACTAAATTTACATAATTAATTTGGATCCGAATTATCCGATTTCCGATCCGTTTTCGGATATCCGAATTCTGGATATCCGGTTAAACCGAAATCGGAATAGATTTTTCATGATCCAAAAAACTGGATATCCGATCCGAATTTTAAAATCGGACCGGATATCCGATTTTGCTCACCCCTACTACTTGGCATGCTTATGGAGTTATGGACCAAGTAAAGCTCTGTTTGGGATTGCTGTTAAAAACTGATGTGCTATTGAAAAAAGTGCTGTTAAAATAAGTGATGTTGCGAAAATCAGATGATTGTTTGTGTTGACGGAGGAATTTGGTAACAACAAATTTCGGGGTACTTCGCCGGAAACAAGATCTACAGCGGTGGTTCTTTGCCGAAAAGAGTGGTGGCGTGCGGTGGCTATTTGTAATTGGTGGCTGAGATTGATAGGGTTAGTGGCGGCTATTCAGAGCTCTCGACTTCCAACCCCTCAATCGGCCTACGTACCCTTGTATTTATAGGGATCAAGCCAGACGTAGTTCTTGGAGAGCAAGAAACCCAAATGGGCTTGGATAACGGACCAGCTTCCGGAATGTTCTACTATGAGGCCTAACCACAAAGGCCCAAGGCTCATCCAGGATCTCAAGACTTCACGGATAAGGAAATTTCCCCTGTCGAGGACTAGTCCTATCCGCTACCAGCTATTTCTTGATTTCAAGGATGCAGGTATAGCCGTGGTTTACCCCAAGTACAGAACGCATCCCTGTCCCCCGAATGAGAAGCACCCACCAGATAGCAGGACAGGTGATCCAGAGCTTTTGGGTGCAAAGTGCAGGATTACTCCAAAGTTCCCCAATGAGGGCGCGCCCATTGGCTACAGGAACAGAGCTCCCAAAGCACACACCAAAGAGAGACCAATCTTTGCATCGAGGAGAACATGCCCTCAGCGTATAAGAGAGATCCCTAAATCTAGGAAAACCCCTAGAGGCCTTCTGCGACGGACATCCCCCTCCTGAGATACGACAGGAGGGAATCCTTCAATAATCAAACACGGAATGGACATTATTATTATCTTGGAATTCCAACACATCCCAGGGCGCGGCCTAATTCCCCCAGGGCGCGCCCTAACTTCTAGAAAACCCTAATTTGTTCTCTAAAATCCAAAATTGAACCCGTTATTGACCCGAATCCATCACGAAAATACCCAAACCAAATTTTGGCTATAACAACTACCCCCCAATTCCATATGAAATCAAAGATGATATATGGCATTTTCACGAACAAAGCCCAAAATTCAAATTTTTTTTTTGAAAAATATTTCCCTAGGGCGCGCCCTGATATAAGACGCGTCCTTAGAATTTTAATCGATCCAAGTGGTTGACAGCTGTCCTCCACTATCTATTTTCACTTCCTATAAATACTTAACCCCCTTTTTCTAAAAACCCTCTCCGGCGACTCATCTCTTCCGAGCAAAAATCCGGCCGATTCCATTACGTTTTTGTGCGTTTCTTCACTAAATCGTACTCTTAGAACTTGCAAGGTACGTTTTCATGTCTTCATTTCAAGTTTTCACCATGTTATTTGCCTGATTTTGTACTTTGACTGTTGGTTATCTTCGTGTTCTTCAATATTGCTTGTATGTATATATGTATGCATATGCATTTGATCTTCTTTTACTGTTATAACTTCTTTAAGATATGTTCCTAATAAATTGATATTGTTAATCAATTCTTAGGGCGCGCCTTTGACACAGGGCGCGCCTTGGATCCCTCTGATATCATAATGTAATCTTGATTCTTAGCCCTTTCTAGGATACCTTAGAAAACTTTTCTTGGCGCACCATCACGTCATCAACTTTGTATTTTAGGATGCGTCATGTATGGCTTTATAACCTAGGAAATCCTTTAGGGATAATCGACTTTTTAGATTCTCTTTTGCTTGTAACTTGTTAAAAAATTCTTTCCTGGGCGCGCCCTCAACTTTTATCTTTAATTTTGCAGCTGGAGGGCGCGCCTTCGCCATTTCATCCTTTTAAGGATTTTAATAGAAGCAACGGGATACACTCTCCCTTGCCAGCTCCTCTTCCTCCAACTCACTATAGGCCACTCTTCTCCTTTATTTCTTCAGAAGACAAGGCGCGCCTTATCGAAGAGTTCAACGAAGATAGAATGAGCTTCTCCAACGAAGATTCTTTAGATGATGTCCCCCTTAGCATCCCCGAAAAAATTCCAGCACCATTCCCCTAAAAACCTCAAAACCCTTTATATACAGATCCTTCTGACAACGATTTCACTCCAGACTCCAATTCTTCCAGTGATACACATTCTTCTGATACTTATTCCTCTGAGGGCGCGCCCTCAGCTTCTTCTATCTCACCCATGGCTGATTCCGAACCAACATCTCCACTACCTTCTCCTGTCCCGTTTGAACACTGGGAAGTTCTTGATGAAGAAATTGACATTGACTGGGGAAGATATGATGGCATGTCTGAGAAAGAGAAAAATCAACTCAGAAAGAAACAGGGCAAACTTGCCTGTGTAAACATGTCTTCCATTGCTACTAGTGATGAAGTGGGATGGGCTATGCAGTATTACGGTCAAGAAGGAATCTGGACCATCCCACATGCTCATTACCGTCCCAACATCTTCAATTACGTGAAAAATTTCAAAATTCCAAGGATGGTTCTAACACCAAAACTTGTAGCTCTAGGCGTGGGCGCGCCCTTACACCCTTACCTTCAACAGATTCTGAGGTGGTATGACATAGCACCCATTCAACTTTCCCCCAATAGTTACAAACTGGTACTCGCTTTGTTCATTCTTTATCATGATCTTGAGTTAGGAACTCCTTCTATGCATGAGGTCAGCTATTTCTTCAGCATTCGACAATCCAGCATTGGTTACTACTACCTTGTAATCAACAAACCTCACAACAACAAAGGTTTTTCCGAAGGAAGAATCAGCCATCTTAAGTTTTGGAAAGAACCTTTCTTCTATGTCTGGGATGTTCCTAGAGTTCGTATACAATTTAACACAAATCCTTGTAAGTGAGGACGCGCCCTGTACCATTCTTATCTTACATTTTAATTTCTCAATTATTTATTGATTCCATCAAATTTCAACAGATAAGAGAACACAGAAAACGCTTGAGGGCGCGGCCGCAACTCGGGCAAAAGCCATTTTGAAAGTTGCCTCAGAAAAATTCAACCTCCAATTTTTAATCACAGAAGAAAATTTAAAGAGAGTAGGAATTTTATCTGATAGGGTTGGACACATTTGTAAATTTAAAAGGTTTAAGAAGCGAATTCTCGTTCCCACAAACTCATCTAGTAGTAGTGAGAATTCTGATTCTGATGAAGGTAATGGTTATAATGTAGGCTAGGGCGCGCCATAACCATTTGTCTTCTTATCATAAATTGGTTATGTTATTCTTGTCTAATCCCCTTTTTACCCAGGGCGCGGCCTGACTCTTTTTCTTTTTGTCTTGCATAGGTATGACTGCCAAGATTCCTCGTGGATTTGGAGCTACCAAGAAGAAGAATGATAAGGAAAAGAATATTGATCAAACAGGCACTTCTGACTCCAGGGCGCGCCCTGTGCTCAGAAAAGAACCTATTGACATAGTCACTCGCTCCTCAGAATCCTTGAAGACGAATGCTGACACACAAGAGCCCATCATTGACAAGGGCAAGAAGCCAAGAACCGAGGGCGCGCCCTCGTACGTCGAGACTTTGATTGGCCCTGCTGTAGCTCCTCTTGTTGGAGAAAATGAGGTTGATTTGTGGCAGAACATGAATGCCGAAGAGGAATCTGAATCAATGATTCGAGCATCTGCTCAGCTACTCATTCAATCTCTAGGGCGCGCCCAGAGAGTACGCAAAGAAAAACTTCACATCAATAGGCTTGAGGCTGAGAGCAAAAGATTGTCCAAGATGGTTATCGAAAATGATAACAAGTGGAAAAAAGATTTGGATGCCAAGGACGCTGGAATTGCTGATCTGAAGCATGACCTAGATGAATCTTTTGAACATCGCGACCTTCTGAATGCCAAAAATGACGAGTTGGAGAAAGAGATGAAGGAGTTAAAAGTGCAGCTTGACGTTCTTAAGATCGAAAAAGCCAACTGCTGGAAAGAAGAAAAACAAGCTATGGAAGATCGCAATTTTCAGGCTGGCTTCGATTTTTACTTGCTTGGTTTCTTAGCCAATGATCCTGACTATGACTGGGACAAGTTTGGTCCAGGTTGTGCTGAGGATGTAGCTAAGTTTAAGGTTAATAATGCTGCAGCTATCAAGGCGAAAAGAGTAGAACTGGGATTAGAGGATCCCCCTGAAGGCGCGCCTTCCACAGAAAATATTCCTTCAACTCAAAACATCCAGATTTATCCTCCTGCATCTATCCCTACTCAAGGTTCACCTCCTGCAAACATATCTCCTCTTACCACTGTTCGTCCTAATGACGCCCAGGACGCGCCTTCTTCTTCTCCAAAGAACGCGCCCTAGGATTAGCTTTCTAACTTTTGACTTCTTAAGGTGCGGGTCCTTTGTAAAACCCTGCAAGTTGTAATTCCTAATTTTAATATCCTTTGAACTTTAGTATGCTTATTACTTATCCATGCTTTTATTTTTCTCGTTAAATTCTTCTAATAAGGGCGCGCCCTTCACGGGAGCACGACCTTTTCTTCATATTTTCATTTAATAAAATATCTTTAACTTCGATAGAAAAACACCTTAAAAAATCTTCACATATAAGTTGAGGGCGCGCCTTAGGCACTACCCTCTTCAGAATTCCTTTAACTTGCCAAAATTTGCTTATAAATACGCAGAACTTTGCAGGGCGCGCCCTAAGACATGGGGCACAACCTCTTATACTTTAATCAAAAACCTTCAGAAAACTTGAACAAATGTCTTGATATACTCTATTAATCTTCAAATAAATTCTTTATTAAATTCAAATCTCGACAGAACAAGGGAAGGTATACATATACTACCCCCCAAGCTAAGGAGAAAATTCTTCGTATAAATAACTTCGTATGGAATAAAAACAGCAAGTCTCAACTAGAACTAAAGAAGGCGTATGTGTACTACCCCCCTAGACTAGGAGAAGATGTATTTATGCTAGTTTATATCTTAAACATAAGCCTTCATAAAATAGGTGGCCAAAACCGCACCCTACTGATAATATTTCTTCAAATGCTCCGCATTCCACGCTCTCGGGATTGTATTGCCATCCAAGTCTTCCAGATGATAAGTTCCTTCCCAAATAATAGACTTGATCTTGTATGGACCTTCCCAGTTTGGACCAAAAACTCCATGAGCTGCAACTCTGGTATTTGGCATAACCTTTCGAAGAATCAAATCACCCACATTAAAAAGACGAGTCTTCACTTTCTTGTTATAATACCTTGCAATTCTCTGCTGATAATTTGCAAACCTCAACTACGAATTTCCCCTTATCTCTTCTAGGAAATCAAGATTTAGCCTTTGATTTATCATATTCGATTCTTCATCATAGAAATCCCTTCGGAATGACCCTGATCTAATTTCTACCGGAACCATTGCCTCACACCCATAAGACAACATGAAAGGGGATTCCCCAGTCGTAGTCCTTGGAGTTGTATTATACGACCATAAGACCATAGGAAGCTCCTCGGGCCAATTTCCTTTGCTTTCTTCTAGCTTGGTTTTCAAAGTATGCTTGATTAACTTGTTGATAGCTTCAGTCTGCCCATTGCTCTGAGGATGATACACAGCTGCGAATTCCTTCTTGATTCCCAAGTCTTCGCATAGCTTTCGTAACTCCTTGCTATCAAATTGCTTTCCATTATCTGAAATAAGCTTGTAGGGAATCCCGAACAAGCACACTATGGAGTTAAACACAAAATCCTTGATTTTCTTCGTTATGATTGTGGCCAAGGGCATCGCTTCCGCCCATTTGGTGAAGTAATCTACAGCAACAACAGCATACTTGACTCCTCCCCTAGACTTGGGGAGTTCTCCAATAAGATCGATTCCCCACATAGCAAATGGCCATGGACTCATCATAGAAGTCAAAGTAGTCACCGGAACCGTTGAAAAATTGGAAAACCTCTGACATTTATCACATACCTTGACAAACTCATAGGCATCCTTCTTCATAGTATGCCAATAATAACCTTGCCTTAACACCTTCATTGCCAACGAACCACCCCCCGAGTGATTACCACAAATTCCTTCATGCACTTCCCTCAATAGCCCACTTCAACATTCTCCCCGAAGCTTCCGGTTTGTGAAGGATACCTCTCAACGGGTAAGCAGTACGAACCTCGATTTTGTGAGCTTGAAAATAAGGACGAAGCTTCCTTGCTGCCAAGATTAAAACGTAAACCAACTTTTCCATGCTGGTATATCGAGTTTCTGCATCATGCAAATGCTTACTCACATAGTAAACTGGGGATTGATGATCAATCTCTTCTCTTACCAACACTGCACTAACGGAGTACTCCGAAACTGCTAAGTACAATATCAAAGTTTCTCCTTCCACGGGCTTGGCTAAGAGTGGAGGATTCCCTAACTGCTCCTTGATTTTCTGAAAAGCTTCTTCACACTCAAGAGTCCACACAAAATCTTTAGATGCTCCCTTCATTGCCTTGAAGAATTCTTTGCATCTATCTGAAGATTTTGACACAAAGCGATTTAACGCTGCAATTCTCCCAGCCAAACTTTGAACTTGCTTCACACTAGATGGAGATTTCATGTCAAGTAAGGCTTTAATCTTGGCTGGATTCGCCTCGATCCCACGATGGTTGACAATGAATCCCAAGAACTTTCCGGATTCCACTCCAAACACACATTTTTGAGGATTCAACTTCATCCTGAACTTCCTCAATACCCCGAACATCTGCTCCAAATGCTTTACATGATCCTTCGCCCTCAAGGATTTGACAAGCATGTCATCCACATACACTTCCATGGTTTTCCCTATCAGATCTTTAAACATCATGTTTACCAACCTCTGATAAGTAGCTCCAGCGTTGATCAAACCAAATGGCATTCCAATATAATAATACAAACCTCTATTCGTGATGAAAGAGGTGTGCTCTTGATCAAGTTCGTACATAGGAATCTGATTGTAACCTGAATAAGCATCCATGAAACTCAAAAGAGCGTGGCCAGCGGTAGCATCCACCAACTGATCAATTCGAGGGAGAGGAAAACTAACTTTAGGGCATGCCTTGTTCAGATCCGTGAAATCCACACAAGTTCTCCACTTTCCATTAGGCTTCTTGACAAGAACCGGATTTGCCAACCAATCTGGATAATATGACTCCTTGATCAAACCAACATCTAGAAGTCTATCAACTTCTTCTTTCAGTGCTATAGCTCTTTCTCCACTCACAGGTCGACGTTTTTGGCGAACTCCTTTCCTGGTGGGATCTATGTTCAAATGATGACACATAATCTTTGGATCAATTCCCACCATATCAGCATGACTCCAAGCAAAGACATCCAGATTATTCAAGAGAAAATTAGTGAGCATTCCTCTCAACTTGGAATTCAACTGAGATCCGATTTTCAAAACCTTACTCGAATCCTTCTCATCCACCATAATTGGAATAGTATCCTCTGCAGGACCAGTCTTTTCCAAAGGTTGTGGTGTTCTCGAATCAAGATCAAAATCAAAACTTCGTGGATCCTCAATCGGTGTTGCATCCTTGGAGGGCGCGTCCTCTTTAAGAGGGAAGTCTTCCTCAACAAGGGTATGCACCAAACCTTCAAGTAACATTCGCCTCCCTTCGACCTGCTCACCTCTGATATTAACTGAAATCACCTCCTCTGAATTTTCATCAATTTCCTCTAGAATTCCATCTTGAAGATCATCAAGTACTGGAATTCTCTCCTCAGGGCGCGCCATGTAGCAAGGCGTTTCCTCCTCTGGCTCTTGAACAAGATAACGGACCTTCACTTCTCCAGGAGCAATACTCATAACTCCTGAACTACTTCCACTGAGGGCGCACCCTCCATCTTGCTGTCTCCTGAATCCCTTGATTGCCTTGTGATAACAATCTCTCGAGTCATGCTGGGATCCTCGGATTGTTCCCACACCGTTTGGCGTAGGAAACTTCATCGCAAGATGATAGATGGAGGTCACAACCTTCATTTCTTTCAACAAGGGACGTCCTACCAAAGCATTGTGTGACGATTCCACATTCAAAATCATGAAATCCATCATTTGAGTCACAGAAAGAGTTCCTTCCCCGAGAGTTACTGGTAGCTTGATGGCTCCCATGACCTTTATAGACTCGCCCGAAAAACCATAGATCCATCCGTTGTCTTGAATCATATCCTTATCTAGAAGTCCCAGCTTTTGGTAAGTGCTGTAATATAGAATATTCACCGAACTTCCATTATCAACAAAAACTCAATGCACATTCTTGGAGCCAATCTGAATTGCCACCACCAAAGCATCATTATGAGGATGGTGTACCCTCCTTGCTTCTTCTTCAGTGAAAGTGATATCGGCACATTCTCCTTTGAACAATTTAGGCGGCCTCAATTCCAAACTATTCACATTTGTAAGAGGTCGGTATCTTGCTTCCCTAGCATACCTCTCCATAGCATGATTGCTATCACCTCCCAGGTGATGT
This sequence comes from Kitagawia praeruptora, assembly GCA_037693485.1. Lineage (NCBI taxonomy): Eukaryota > Viridiplantae > Streptophyta > Magnoliopsida > Apiales > Apiaceae > Kitagawia > Kitagawia praeruptora. Next base: position 133,075,637 of record CM075351.1, on the reverse strand, counting down.
CCACCAAAGATGGTGTGAATACTTCCTTCCTTGACGAACTTCTTCTCTTCAGGCTTGCCATCACTATGGAGGGCGCGCCCTCCATCTCTCTTATCAGGATTCTCCCTATGTTTTTTCACCTCTCTGACAATCCATTCTGTCAAATATCCTTCCTTGATCAAATCTTCAATTTCATCCTTCAATTGACGGCACTCATGAGTATTGTGCCCTGAAGACTCATGGAATTCACAGTACTTCCTCTTGTCTTTGCTTTGCCAAGAAGAGAGAGGCTCTGGCTTCCTGAAGAACCCTTTATTTTTGTTTACTTCGAAGATATGTTCAATGGAGGCTGCCAGGGGAGTATAATTACCCGGCCTTTGATCGTAGGTGTAAGTATCTGGGGGACCCCAATTTCCTCCTAAATCAGTTAAATTCACTCGATTGGCACCAGTCGCTATACGACGTGTTGGGCTAGGTGACCTGTCCTTCTTGTTAGTCTTTCCCTTAACACCACTTTGAGAATCTGATTTTCGATTGTCTGCTAAGGATTGCTCTACGATCTTGAAAGACTCAGCCTGTGCAAACACATCGGCCAGAGTAGGTGGATCTCGCCCTTGAAGATGCTTCCAGAAATCAGTTCCTACTGACAGTCCAGCTATTAAGAAACTCTTGAGCGTTTCATCAGTCGCTCCTCTTACTAAAGTAGACTCCGAGTTGAATCTTTTGAAATAAGATTGCAACTTTCTCCTTCCCTTTGCTTGATATTAACCAAAGTTGTGACTGGAGGGGCATACTTCACTGCCGCTTGGAATTTAGTCAAAAACAAATTCCTCATCACGTGCCAAGATGTAATCACTCCCGGGCCAAGTTTCTGAAACCATTGCTGAGCACTCTCCCTGAAAGTTGCTGCCAACAATCGACACCTAGCTAGCTCCATCACTTGATAAACATCCATCTCAATATCAAAGCGTCCGAGGAATTCCACAGGGTCTGCGTTTCCATGAAAACACAAATCATTTGTCATAGATCTATACCCTGTAGGAAGCTGCGCCTCTCTAACTTCAGTTGAAAATGGAGAGGATGTTTGCGCAGTAGCAAATATTCTTCCTCCATCCAAGTGAGCAAGGAGCTTCTTCAAGTCATCCACATTGAAAGTTCCGACCCCGGGAACATTCTGAATATTTGGTTGTGTCGCAGTTTGTGTACCCCCCGGGGGTGGAGGTGGAGTTGTTGTCTGAGCACCTCCCTAAGTCTCCGCTTGAGGTTGAATCACAACATCCTCTCGAGTTTGAGTTTGAGTTTGCTGTCCCTCAGGGTTTCCATGAAGTTGTGGATTCCCTTGAGAACTTCTCTGATGTTGTTCTCCTGAGTGAGGGCGCATCCTTGATCTAGACTCACCAGAAGCACTTGAGGGAATTTGATGGATACGGGGGGGTCTCCCACCCGAGGGCGCGCCCTGATTACGGGGCCGCCCATTTCCTTGATGCAAATCCATTCTTCTATCACCGTTATCACGGTTTCCTCTTGTTCCAGGAGTATCATGATGAAAAGCTTGTTTAGATCCAAGGGGCCGCGACCTGTTGTGAACAGGGGGCACGCGCTGTGGATTGTCATTGCGGGCAAGCGTCCGTCCATGTCCAAGGGGCCTCGACCTGTTGTCAGGGGGCACGCGCTGTGAATCATGGGGCCTTGATTCCAAATACTTGCTTTTCTTCTGTTGCTCAAGAAGTACCATCCTTAAATCGTCATCATTAAGCCTTATTCCAAGGCGTTCCTTCAAGCTGACATAATCTCTCCTTTCCCTTGCCATCTGCTTTTCATCCCTTTGGATTTCACCAGGGGTGCGCCCTGAGCGGTGTGGATGAGGGCGCACCCTCTCTTGAGGATTCGACAACCTGCGTTTAGAATTATCTTCACTAGGATGTTCAACAATAGGATCAGAATAATCTAACCTTCGAGGAGTGACCAGCTGAAATCTTCTTTCCTGATTTTCCTCCCTCCTTCGGGAATCCTCCTCAATCTGAGGGGATTTCCCTAACCAGCGATTATTTCGTGGGATGCTCCGAGATTCTCTCCTTGATCCCTGATTTTCCTCCACAGAACTCAATCTTGCTCCGAAATTATTTAGGGCATCCCCCATACGATACAGCTGTTCCATTAACGTCGCGTTACTGATAAGAACAGGTGGCTGTCTGCCGGCGGCGACTGGAGTCCCATGATGGTGCGGAGGAGCGGAGATTTCCTCCGGAACATAAGCCTCCTGGTGGGTTGGATTTCCCCCCATGCTATCTTCAGAATCGTAATCCTCTTCTCCATGAGAACCTCTGCGCTGATTGTGCGACATCTTTTCCTCCTAAGATTCAGATCTTGATTGGATCCCTCCTTCTAGCGCCAATTTGTTGACGGAGGAATTTGGTAACAACAAATTTTGGGGTACTTCGCCGGAAACAAGATCTACAGCGGTGGTTCTTTACCGAAAAGAGTGGTGGTGTGCGGTGGCTATTTGTAATTGGTGGCTGAGATTGATAGGGTTAGTGGCGGCTATTCAGAGCTCACGACTTCCAACCCCTCAATCGGCCTACGTACCCTTGTATTTATAGGGATCAAGCCAGACGTAGTTCTTGGATAGCAAGAAACCCAAATGGGCTTGGATAACGGACCAGCTTCCGGAATGTTCTATTATGAGGCCTAACCACAAAGGCCCAAGGCTCATCCAGGATCTCAAGACTTTACGGATAAGGAAACTTCCCCCGTCGAGGACTAGTCCTATCCGCTACCAGCTATTTCTTGATTTCAAGGATGCAGGTATAGCCGTGGTTTATCCCAAGTACAGAACGCATCCCTGTCCCCCGAATGAGAAGCACCCACCAGATAGCAGGACGGGTGATCCAGAGCTTTTGGGTGCAAAGTGCAGGATTACTCCAAAGTTCCCCAATGAGGGCGCGCCCATTGGCTATAGGAACAGAGCTCCCAAAGCACACACCAAACAGAGATCAATCTTTGCACCGAGGAGAACATGCCCTCAGCGTATAAGAGAGATCCCTAAATCTAGGAAAACCCCTAGAGGCCTTCTGCGACGGACATCCCCCTCCTGAGATACGACAGGAGGGAATTCTTCAATAATCAAACACGGAATGGACATTATTATTATCTTGGAATTCCAACACATCCCAGGGCGCGGCCTAATTCCCCGAGGGCGCGCCCTAACTTCTAGAAAACCCTAATTTGTTCTCTAAAATCCCAAATTGAACCCGTTATTGACCCGAATCCATCACGAAAATACCCAAACCGAATTTTGGCTATAACAGTTTGATAATATTTTTGATATATGCATGTTTTGCATATTATTTTATAAAAAATAATGTTTTTGATGAGATTTGATATTCATATCAGTAACTACTTCATGTAAAAGTTGAAAATCAATTTTTTTCAAAAGTATGGGAACATGCTTTCTCTAAAAGGAGCTTTTCAGCACTTTTCATAAAAATTGCTTTTAAAATTTACCGTAATTAGGAAATGGGTTTGATGGTCTCGTGTGTGTGCGAATTTTATGGTAGGAGTATTTTGCGAAGCCAGGGTAGATAAGATGATTATTAACTTGGACTGTACTTCTCATTAGATTCGGGTCAAACTACGGACTTAAACCCTTGTTTTCATCTCTCTCTTAGCATCCATGGCTGCCACAATCTCTCGCAAACTAACTCCTAATTTTCTCAAAACCACTCATCCTCTCTCCACCTTGTTCACTCTACACAAAACCCATCTCCCGAATCTCACTTCTCCCCAAACCCCATTAAACCCTTATTTCAGTTTCTCCCATTTTCATGTCCAATCAACCCAATTTCAACAACCCATTTTTTGCAATCAAAATTGCATAAAATCATTCACAAATTACACCCCAAGAAGCTTTACTTGTCACCCACAATCAAGAACCATAAACCCTAAAACTTTGAATTATCAAAGCTTGAATTTTTACCCAATTGGAAGCCCTAGGTTCTTGTCAACTAAACCCCTGCAAAACCCCGATCAAGAATCTGATGAAATCCAAGACCCGGTTCAGGATTTTGAAAATGCCCAAAACCCAGTTCTGGATTCTGAAAATGCACAAAACCCTGATCAGGTTTCGGATGAATTTCCCGGATTCAAGCACCAGGAGATAACGGGTCCAACTGTTGAGCGTGATGTCTCAGCTTTAGCGAATGAAACCCGACAAGTACTTGAAACAATGATGAAGACTATTTATAGTTTGAGTAAGGTTTTAGCTGCTTTGGGTTTGTTTAATCTTGGTTTGGGAGCTTGGATATCTTATATTACTCGAGAATCAGCAATTGCAGAGGTTTCTATACAGAGTTTTTTGGCGTTTGGGCTTCCGTTTTCATTGGCATTTATGTTGAGGAGGTCGCTGAAGCCGATGAATTTCTTTAGAAAGATGGAGGATCAAGGTAGGCTTCAAATTTTGACATTAACTCTTCAGATTGCTAAGAATTTGAATGTGTTTTTTGTGAGGGTTCGTGGGGTTTCGTATATGTGTGTTGCTGGTGCTTCAATTGGGTTGGTTTTTGCTGCCTTATATAGATGATTATGGCTTTAAATCCTTTATCGGATTGTTATATGTATTTGAAAAATGAATATGGAGTTCAATAAATTTCAAGAATGACTGATTTACTTTTAGTATATGAGATGTTTAAAGTTTTACTCTACATATGTTTATCTTGTTTATTCTGCCTTGGTTTACTATATATGGTCAAATTTATGATGTTGAGCTCTTTAGGCGGCCTGTTGAATAACAAATTTGAGCTTTCTTGTGAACCTGTTGTCAATTTTTTTAACAAATTTGAGATAACAAATTTATGTTGACAATTTTTTTCAGTTCCTACTGGGGTAGTATTTGTTTAAGACGCTATAGGATAAATATGATGTATATGTAACTGAAACAATCTGCACATTTTTGTGCTAAAAATGGCCGACTCCCACCAGAGAGATAAACACATAATGGTTGCTGCAGCCATAAGTTAGATGAGCAACACCACCACCAAGCGTAAACTATCCTAGCAGAAACATTTGTTCTTGATTCTGTCTTGGCTTTACTACGTATGTCTAAGCTTCAAATATATTACATTAAACCTTAAAGTCCTATGGGTAGGCTGTTGAATAACAAAAATAAACTTAGCTACTTATCTTTGCAGCTTAGATTATGACCTTTCTACTGAATCCTTTAGGCACTATATTTGTTAGAACACTTGTCTCATTTGCATCGCATTTGTTAACCCCTTTTGACAAATATATTGATTGTTATGTTAATATTGTGAGTATAGCCACCATTTTTGTGACCGGCACTTGGAGCTTTTTATTGTTATGCTATACCTTCCAAACCCCACCTGCATCTCCAATAATCCTGTAGAATTTGGCCATTTACCGTTTATTGCACTTCCCAATCTTCATTCCCCTTGTTCAAAACTTAAATATTCTATCCTTCTATATTGTAATTACTAGTAATCTCTCTTAGGAATATCTTTGGGCACTTTGTTATCCTTTTATTTGTGTGATGAAGCTGGTAGGGTCATCACTCATCATGTGAGCCCAATGACTAGTCGCTACGAGTGAGGAACATGTGTAAGAACAGGCAGAGGATAGAGTAAGGTGGGACTGTCAATGTTGCGAGGCAAGAGTGGTCGCGTTGGTATTCCATGACAATGTTTTTGGGTGATTAAATGGGAGTGTTGTGAAAAGTGTGTGAGTACTCGTTTTTTGTGAGTCAAAACCTGCAATTTAATGGGAGCTTTAAGTTGGCTATAAAGCATGCTTGGAATGAAAATACTCCCAGAGATATGCAAAAGTTAGAATAAGACTTGCAGAACTTGCGAGTATTCTGTAAATGATTAATTTGTTATCAAGAGTAAATTGCAGTATGATGGCTCGTAGAATTATTATTTTGGAGTTTAATGGCCATACTATAAAATAAGCAGTTTCATGGACTTAGTTTTTAATTTTAAAGCAATTTAGGGATTTCAGTGAATTTCAACTAACGGTGTTAGTGGCATCAAGGATAACATTGTCTTTTTCCTCTGTTAAAATATTAAATTATATTATATATACTAATCAGACTAAGAGCCCGTTTGGCAAGTGTGGCTTAAAGCTAAAAATAGCTTTAAGTCATTTTTGACCCGTTTGTCAACCGTTGCTTTAAGTCGGCTTTAAGTTAAAAAACTGCTTTAAGTCATAAGTTCCATTTAGGTACTTTTGACTTATGACTTATCGATTTTTTTTTTTTTTTTTTAAAACTTCCAGAACTCTTATAAAGTTTAAATAAAATGAATTTAATTTTTTTTAAAATCAAATTTTACTTTAAGTCAAAATTATTAAACTCTCATTTAACTTTAAGTAAACTTACCCAAACACATTCGTTCAATTTAAAGTAAACAACTTTACTTTCTCCTTTAAGTGCTCGTTTGGTATACAATAGGTATTAACTTCCCATTGTAATTTCAATTTCATGTCTTTATAAAGTTCGTGGGAAGTAAAATTTTTTGTTTGGTTACATGTAGGAACTTGTAGGGGAAGTAGTATATATAACATACCTATATATATAGATGTACAATTGTACACATATGTGTCTATAGCTATTTTTTAGGAGGGGAAGTGTAGATATAGCTATTTTTTAGGAGGGGAAGTGTAGATAACCTAGATGGAGGTGGGTAAGTATCTTCCCACATTTTGTAGGTATTTATACTTACCAAGTAATTTGTAATGCCTATGGTTCATGCAACCAAACAACTTTATTTTTCTCACTTCCTAGGTATTTCAAATACCCATATAAATACATGTCAACCAAACAACCTCTAAGTTAAAAACACTTCAATTAAGTCATAAGTAACTTATTTTAAAAATCCCAAACGGGTTAATTCATCATCACCCTACTGATCTCATTAGCAATACAATATCGTAAACCACCAATATAAATTTTCTCAATAACACTAATACATATACACATATGTTTACATATGTTCTTACCCACTAACTTCATTTTTACCAAATTTACAGCATGTTCGGCAACATCAACTTAAAGCGAAAATTAGCTTTAAGTTGTTTTTGAGGTATTTGGTAACCTCAGCTTTAAGGCGACTTTAAGTTAAAAAACTGCTTTAAGTCAGAAGTTTCATTTAGGTACTTTTGATTTATGACTTATCGAGTTTTTTTTTTTCACGATTCTTGTAAAGTTCAAATATTATGAATTTTAATTTTTTTTTAAATCAAATTTCACTTTAAATCAAAATTATTAAATCCTCATTTAACTTTAAGTAAAATTACCCAAACACTTTCATTCAACTTAAAGTAAACAACTTTACTTTCTCCTTTAAGTTAAAAACACCTCCATTAAGTCAAAAGTAACTTATTTTAAGCAATCCCAAACGGCCTCTTAGTCACTCTCATCATCCTCCACAAATTATTCGGATCCCTCCGGTAATAATGTCATCACAGAAATTGGATTTGCATAACAAGGAATAGAACATGATACAGTGAAAGGTGTTTCTGGTGCTGTGTTTCCGGTGGTCATTCAAAGCATTCTTTAAAACTCATTGAATTTGCTCTTCCAAATTATGTTGAATCAATTGGGGAAATAATTGAATTATCTGAGAGCCTTGTAGAGAAAAAAACAGTGTCGTAGGTGATCTCGAATAAGAAGTTTGTTGGGATTTTAAATCAAATCCTAAATCAAATTCCTGAAGGCAAAAGAAGGGTTCAGGAATTTGATGTATTGTAAATATGATTTGAAATTATGAAATGTGAGATATCTCTGGTGGTACAAACTAATTAAATAAATCTAGGAAAATCAAGAAAGGAAAAAGATTGAAGAAGACAAGTGACGAGTAAATAGTGATTGAATTGAATTTTACAAATAAAAACTAGCAATTTATCCAAATTATCCAACTAAATTAACGGAGTTGAGGGAACTTGATGGAAGTCCCTCAATTGCTTTAAAATTAAAATTTGAGGCCATCAAACTACTAATTTATAGTACAGCCAACACACTGCAAAAAGATTATTGTGTGAGCCATAAAACTGCAATTTACTCGATAAACAATGGTCTCTAGTTGTGTACAGCCAATGGTCATAAACCTCATGATCAAAATCCATACTCCATATGATTAATCAACAGCCAGTTGTCAACAGCTAGTTGTCCATAGTATCTTTTTAAAAATAAAGCCTTTGACTTCACTCTACAAGAATTCAGTCCTATTCTAGATTTGTGTTTAGTTGATGTATCTCAACTCCGAAAAGTGATTTGTGGTTTTGTTACTATTATGCCCAAATCTAGGCATAAGTCATAAACATGTATAATGGGCTAAGGTAGCGGTTCACCACTCTCAGTAGACCCAAATGTTGGCATTGGATCACTAAGGCCCATCACTTGGGACCAGTCCAACACGATGTCAAGTTAATATTTTAGCAAGACATCTAAATATTGCAATCCCTATCTCGGGGTCGCATCGTATGTGCCCAAGCATGGGATCACATTTTACTTATATCTCTAGAGGTGGAATCAACTTTGACCTATATGCGATCGCGACCTAGGGGTCGCATCGCCAATGGAAAATCTTATCACCACATGACGGCCCATGACCAAGTCTCAAGGGATCGCACGGGTGGAGGCATTCCTATGCATAGCATACTTAGGACTACATCGCATGCCTAGCACCCAAAAGGTCGCATGCGAGGTCTATATAAGGTTCTCCTTTAGCCTCATCATGAGGTCTCATCGCCCTAACTCAAGGAGAACCTTGCATAGCTTGTATAAGTTTGGGTTATGATTAGTCATGGGCTTATATACACCAGCCCACAAGCGTCCTAATGGACCTGGCACCTGGGCCGTAATGAATCCACGAAACCCTAGCCCTTATAGGTATCTTGTTCTCCAAGAATTGTGTAGCTTGAATCCCTATAAATAGGGTACGTAGGCCTCTTATTAAAGTTGAGAAACAGTTTACCTACCCTGAGAGAGTACTAACGTATTTTTTCTTTGATTCTACGAATCAACAAACAAGATCAGTCACATAAATCGCCAATTGCCGTCCCGTGTTCTTAGTACAATATCTGTATTTTGCTCCGTATTCCAGCAATCTCCGCAAATATTGTTATACGAAACTCTCCCTATAACAACTATTTACTAAGATAGAAATTGGACTCGAAAATGTGACTTCATTTATGAATCAGATCTCTAAATCTAGTTACATAGAAATAGGTTTCCATTTGCATTTAGTTCTGTGTCAGGATTAGGTGAATTAAGAATGTTTTTCGTGTTTTCTATTGATTTAAGTGAAGGAACAGGTAAAGCAAGGTAAAAGAGAGATAGATTTAGCAAAATTAGAAGAGAAACAGAGAGATTAGAGACAAAAATGTAGAGATTAGAGATAGAACAAATAAAAACTTGTAGGAAAAGATAAGAAATCTAGAGGAAGTAGAGGATTCAGTTATATATACTATATATATAGAGAGAGAGTGGTGGAAATCATTTCTTTTATTATATTTTTATTATATTTCAACGTAATAGAAATGTAACAATACGTCTGGTGTTTATACCCAGTACTAGGACTAACGACTCATAGATGACTGGAAAAGACTATAATACCCTTAAGTACTTGACTCCCACTATTACAACTGTACTACTACTGTGACTCACGTCTCACTGATATACTCCCTCCGTCCCAGCCAATACTTTACATTGTGGCTGGGCACGGAGATCAAGGATAGTGGGTGTAATATTGTTAAAATAAATGAAGTAGTGGGTGTATTAGTGATTTCAGTGTTAAAATAAGTGAAGTAGTGGGTGTAATAGTGTAAAGTGTTGAAAAAGTGAAGTGAAGTAGTGGATGTAATAATGTATTTTATTGTTAAAAGTTACTATTTTTAGTAATGTAAAGAATTGGTGGGACGTCTCAAAAAGGAAATTGTAAAGAAATGGATGGGACAGAGGGAGTAGCTACTTCACTCCTGACATTCTGCAATGAATTTTCTGTATTGTCAACATACTATGACAAATTTTAAATTTTATCAGATAAATGTTCAGTTACCTCACTACTCACTTAGTAGTAAGAGGTTAAGGGTTCAATCTTGATGAAATTGTGAGCAGCCGGAAATCTAGGGAACATCACCAGGCATCTCAAATCTCAATTGCACGCAACTTATTTCTCAAACTCGTCCCTCGTTATTCTTTCCAGCCATGTCCTGTTTTTGTCCTATTATCACTACGCCACATATGGCCTACGGCTACGCCCAAAAAAGTGTGATTATAGGGCCAAAAGTGTTGGTAAAAGAGCCTAAAACCACCTACGCCAACATTTTTCCCAAATTTGGAAGTGTTACAAAAACGGGTGCTAGCGTAGGGGTCTATGCTAACACTTTTTCGATTTTTGGTAACATGGGAGAAAAGTGTAGGCGTAGACCCCTATGCCAACACCTTCCTGATCTGTGGCTACACCTTATAAGTTGTTGGTATAGATCTATGCCTACACCATTATCTTTCTACTAACACTATTAAAAATGTTGGTGTAGACCTATGCCAACACCTTCTTTAGTCCTACTGTAACATCTCAGTGTGAAACACTTTGGTGTTTTTGCCAACACTTTGCTATTCTTTTGCCAACACATAAAGATTAATACTAATGCCAATGGCTACAATTTTGCAGCTCTTTACCAACATTTTAAATAATAAAGGCAACATATGACATTAAAAAAAAAGGTTCCCATTCAACATATTGTCAAACATAATTAAAGGCCGTCCAAAAGCCATTCAAATACATAAAATACCATCCAAAAGTTAAGTACCATCGCAATCCAAACATATGACTAGAACTACATAGGTTACGTACTTAGAATAGCATAAAATCTGATCAGTCATGATCAGTCAGTACTAACATCGTCGTCATCTCCATGGGACACTTCAGCTGATTTCTCAGAGGCCTCAATAGTGTCCAACTTCAAACCTGGATTGTTTGCAGCCAATATTTTCATCATCTGTTGAACTTTTTAATCAAGTTTCTGATCCATCTCTTGCTGAAGTTGAGCTCTGATCTTATCGGTTAGGTCAGCCACCAACTGATCTGGAGTTGGAGGTTGAACGGAGGATGTACCTGATGATGCTGCTGAAGGCCTTGATTTTGGTTCCTTTTTCCGAACAAGCCTCCCAATTAGGTAAGATGGATTGTGTTCCTTGCCACCAAGAACCAACTTATTAGCAGCCTCAACACCTTCGGTTTGCAGGGCGTTCTTAACATCAATCTGTTAAAAAACCAAAGCACCTATAGCGTAAACACAAATACAAGGAACAATAGAATTGGTACGGAAAAAGTAAACTGGATTATTTGAACTTACAATTTTTTCTTGAACTGTTTTGAACACCTCCTCGGGTAACTTGTACTCACGGTTCTCTTTTCGTTTGCGAGTCTCTATATATATATCAGCATCAGATATTTTAACTGGCTCCTCCTCATAATTACCCTCACCCTGACCATCATCATTGACAAGCATTTTTCCAAGTTTTTCCTGTTTTTCCAATTTTTCTTTTTCCAGTTTTTCAAGTAGCTGAATTAAATAAATTTTACACATTAAAAACATGAATTATCCTGATAATACAATGGAGACTAATAGAACTACATAAATTTCTACAAAATCAACTTGAATTAATATGAAATATGCATACCAGCTTGTGGGCAACTTGGGCGAAACTCGTGCCCCCAGTAGTATGCGTCTCGATAATTTTTTTTCGTGCCTCTGTATTCCTTTTTGCAAGTTCCTGTACAACAGAGGGGAAAAAAAGTCGGGGGTTATTTAAAACTTAAGCAAGACAAGTAAAAGATGTTCGAATTATTTAACATAAGCATTTTGTTTAATTAAGATAAATAATCTAAGAACAATTTTAGGAGTACAAAACTGGATACCAATACTTTTTACAAAATGATGTGTTACCTGAACTTTTTCGTCAGCCCAATAAGTCAAAAGAATCTTCCAGTCAGAAAGAGGAACCTCTTCGGGCCTGTGTGCCAACCTCTCCTCATCTGTAGGATAAGGATTGTAATTATCTCTCTTAATTCGACTTTTGTAGCTCCTAAACTGATCACTCATTGTTTTATTAACCCACGGTTTAGCATCTTCAGGAACAATATACTTGTCCTGCATAAAATTACGCAAAGTGCATAAAAAGGAACATATAAACCCTTACAGTTGTCAAATAAAATTAAGCACAAGTAAGAAACATTTTTTACCTTGACATACTCCCACAACAATTCCTTCTCAGGAACTTGATGCCAACTCGCACAAGTAAGAGACACAAATTGCCTTACAGTTGTCCCCAAAAAGCTGCTAAATTGAGCTAGTAACTTGCCATTATCCGCTACAGGTTGATTGAGATAATTGAGGGTTATCCTTTTTTTCTCTGATGTATTATGAATATGATTCATTTTGGTCTTCCCTCGTTTTCTTTTCGGAGCTTCATCAACAGGTGGCTCAGCTGATAATTGAGGGTTAATTAGGCTTTCAGATTTTGATATCAGATATTTATGCAATTAATTTCAGTTTTAGGGTTTATTAGTTACAAGAGAGATTTTATAGAGAAAGACTAAATCATGTTGCTGACCTTGGCCTAAAGGTTGAACTAAAATTGAAGAACATACACATACACATGATAAACACAAAAATAAATACTCGGGATTTCCTTTTGAAGTTGTTGTTTGAAAAGAAAAAATTACCGGACTGTGATTGCAAATGTTGCATTTCAGATTCTGCCCTCGGGATTTCCTTTTGAAGTTGTTGTTTTTCAAGTTCGCGTAACTTCAAGTATGCAGTCATTGAACCAGGACCGTCTCTCAGATTTTTTAGCTTCTCTTTTAGAGAAACTACTGGTACTGCTTCATTGACCTTAAAAGGAAGATTAATTGTAAACAGCGTAAAAAAAATTATCAGCTCAGTTATATTTTATTTTTAAATAAGTATTTTAATTCCTCACACACATACATAAAACTGGCACTTCAGTAGTAAAATAATTATAATACGTCCACAGGAAGTGAATTTGCGTCCCCAGCTGATTTATTCTTTTCAGATGAGTCTGGCACTTTAGTAACTCGGGAACGAGTTCTTGGTCCAGAACCGATCTCAACTCTCTGTCTCTTGACCTTTTTCGTTCCCTACAAATGTAAATTTAAGTCAATCAGCAGCAGTACTATAAACATAATTTGATGCTTAAAATAAGGAAAAATGTACCTTTGAAGTGACATTATCATCCTCATCGTCAGGTTGAACATTGTCATTGTCCGGGAGGTACTCACTCTCACTTGCATCGTCATTTGTTACCTTGCCTTTGCATTTTTCCTTTTGAGGACTCGTAACAGACTCGGTTTGGACCAATCCGAGTTCTACAAGCTTTGCCTTATTTTTCGCAACATTCTCATTCCTTTTCATTTCATAGTCATTACATCCTTGACCTTCAGTTTCTTCATGATATTGTTTTATATAAGATGACAAACCCATGAGACCATTCTCCGTTGTAGGATTAGAAGCAGACTGGTTGAACTCTAGTTTCTTCCTTGTACTGATTCTCCGTTCCTGGTCATCTTTCATATCCTTCTGCTTTCGTGTTTTCTCAGCATTGATGTTCTGTAATGTCACAAAAGTCCGCTTCTCAACTTTTTTTCCTTTAGCTTTAAAAGGGCTTGACCTTGGCCTTACAATCACATGTGGTTGCATTTGTTTCAATGCTGGTATATCTTTGTCGACATTGGCATCGATGTAAAAATCAACCTCAGATTTCCCTTTAGTATGTTCACCAACAGTTTTATCATCTTCCAGCAGTTTCCAACCATCATTATTGACATATACGCCACCGATCTCTGTGTAATTCATATCTTTAACAAATTCCATCAACACCGAGTAGGAAAATCTGTCAGGATCTTCCGAAAATGTCTCATGTTGGCCACCAGAATACCTAGTCTTTATGAAGTTTCCCTTGTGGTGCATTCGTACAATCAGATTCTCAGTTTCCATTCTGTAACAAAATACATAAAAAAAAGTCAGGAGGGAATTATATCCAGTTCAAGTAACTAATTTGAAGATGGCAAATATAACTAATTAAAAAAAATCATGTATAAATAGGTCTAATTAACAATGTATAAACAAGCATGGCCACATAAATAAACATCTTTTTCACATCACTAAAACACAATTAACGTAATTAATTTACCAATACTGATTCATCATGGTCAGTTTTCTTAGGTGACGAAATACGAATTTATTTAACTAAATTACATGACACTGTCATGGCTAAATCAAGATGCCAAAAATAACAGGAAAAAAAACTGATTTACAAAAATAACAGAAACAAATAACGTAATTTATACAATTAATTTTCCATGTCTAATTAATGATCAGTTTTCTTAGGCGGCTCAATAGGAATTTCTGTTACAGGCATATCATCTCTAAACCAACTAACTTCACGATCCTGTTCTTCTATAACAGAACGAAATATCATGTCATGTGTAAACTGCCCGTGTATATCATCTTCAACTACATTATCCCAGTCCTGTTTTTCATGGACCTCCGTTGGTAGCCTCTTAATAGGATATTTGATATGTTTTTCAACTGGATCTTCAATGTAGAACACTTGTTGCACTTACGTTGCCATGATAAAAGGATCATCTTTTTGACAAACTCGGTTGAAGTTAACTCGAGTAAAACCAAAAGAATCCTTTTCATCTTTGTACCAAGTACACCTAAATAGAACTACAGAAAAAGCTCCCCAGTAGTCAAATTCTATTATTTGTTCAATTGATCCATAGTAACCAAGATTCCCAACTAATGGATTACTATCCTTTGAACTTGCGAAACTAGTTGTTAAGGCTGTCAAAAACACACCACTATTCTGCGTTGTACACTTACGATCTCTTTGTTTCGTATGAAACCTATATCCATTTATTGCATACCCACTAAACCCCTTAGCCACTTTTCGTGGACCTTTTGCTAAGGAAAGCAGTTCCCTTGAAACCCCTGATTGTTTCCTAATTTCACTCCTGAACCACTCACATATTTCGTCGGTATGTGTTTTTTCCTTTTTATACCGTTTGGACTTCACGTTATTGTCCAATAATGCACGATGTTTCCTGAAATTATACACAAGTATAGTATGTCAGTGTACTGACTTAGATAAATTACTTTATTTACTTTTAAATTAAATGTTCAGGAAATTATTAAGTTTTAAGGACTTACTCAATTAGTTGTACCACTGCCTCATCATTGTAGTTAAATAAAATATTTCGATGAGCTGCGATCCACATTTCTTCAGCCAAGTGAATATCTTTCCCAGTTTTGTTTTTCCCTAAACCAATAAAATACCCACCAGTTTCTACTTTTGGAGTTGCAGACTCATTCAACGACTTATCTTTGCCATCATTTAGGAATCTTGAACAAAATGTCACACATTCATCAGCGAGATACCCTTCTTCAATGGACCCTTCTGGTCTGCTCTTATTGCGGACATATTTTTTTAATACACCTAGGTACCGCTCGATTGAATACATCCATCTTTGGTGGACTGGTCCACCGTATTCAATTTCCTAGCACAAATGTACCGGAAGGTGAAACATTATGTCAAAAAAGGTATTTGTAAATTGCATCTCAAATTGACAGAGTATTTCGATAATCTCCTCTTGTAGCTTCTTTATTTCATGCACCTCAATAACTCGGGAACAGATACCTCTTAAAAATTCACCGAGTCTGATTAATGGAACTGCAACCTCGGGCTTTAACGTTGGTTTGACAACAAATTGTAACAAGTATTGCATTATTACATGTACGTCATGACTCTTATATCCAACAACTTTCCTATCTTGCATGCATTTGCTAATATTAGAAGCAAAACCATATGGGAATTTAGCATTTTTAAGCACCGAACAGAATAAGTCCTTTTCTTCGTTCGTCATGTCAAAATTTGCTGCCCTGATTTCGATGTGCTTTCCATCAGCAGAGGTAGTGGGATGAAGGGCCTTCCTAATGCCCAATTCTTGCAAATCATATCGAGCATTTAGATGGTCTTTCGTCTTACCACTAATATTTAACAAAGTGCCCAAAATGCTATCACATATGTTCTTTTCTATATGCATAGCATCAAGGTTATGTCGAATTAAGTTGTCTCTCCAATATGGCAGGTCAAAAAATATTGACTTCTTATTCCAAGGGTTGACATCGCAACTGACTTTTCGTTTTTTTCCCACGCCACCAAAATCATTCTCGTAACCATCCAACATTATTTCGATTTGCCTGCCAGTTAACATTGGAGCACTTCTTCCAGTCTCGACCTTGCCATTAAATCTTCTCTTATCAGATCGCCATTTGTGGTTGGGATCTAAGAATTTCCGATGGTTCATATAGCACACTTTCTTGCTATGCTTAAAATACATTGATGATGTCTCGTAATGACATATTGGACACGCAAGTTTCCCTTTTGTGCTCCACCCTGACAACATTGCATATCCAGGGAAGTCACTAATGGTCCATAGGACACTTGCACGTAACGTAAAGGTTTGACCAGTGAAAGCATCGTATGTTTCTACTCCCGCATTCCATAACTTTTTCAGCTCCTCGATCAGCGGCTGCATGTAGACATCAATATTGTTTCCGGGATCATTTGGGCCAGGTATAAGGGTTGAGAGAATCAAGTTTTCTGGTTTCATGTTTAGCCAAGGAGGTAGATTGTAGTTCACGACTACAATTGGCCATGTGCTGTGTGTGGAACTCATTGTGCGAAACGGATTGAACCCGTCAGAAGCTAACCCTAATCTCACATTGCGATTATCTGCCGAAAATTGCGGATACAAGGCATCCATCGTCTTCCAGGCTTCAACATCTGCAGGATGCCGTAACTTCCCATCTTTTTTTCGCCCTACTGCATGCCACACCAATTGTTTGGCAAAATCTTTACACATAAACATTCGTTGGAGCCTTGGTGTCAACGGAAAATATCTCATCACCTTGGCAGGAACTCTATTATTGTCGTTGTCCGATTCTTCTGCCACGCTTTTCCACCTTGAAGTAATACAAATTTTGCAAGAAATTGAGTTTTCATTCTCACGCCAATACAACATGCAGTCATTTGGACATGCATGTATCTTCTTGTAGTCAAGGCCCAAATTTCTCATGATCCTTTTAGCGGAATTGAAAGTGGCAGACAGATTAATATCGGGAACAACCTCTTTCATCAGTTGTAATATCTCACTGAACGCAGACTCGGTTACTCCATGAATGCACTTCCAATGGTAAAGCCTAACTAAAAAACTTAAACGAGAAAATTTCTTACAACCAGGATAGAGGGGTTGTTTTCCTTCCTCGACATACTGATAAAATTTCCTTGCATCTTCATTTGGTCCCACGTTGCCATACATAACATTCAACATCTCATCAAAATTATCTTGAAATCCCGTATCTGGTTCAGATTCCATGATATTATTATCTTCTATGATATTATTATCTTCTAATAATGCAACATCATAAATCCATTCTACAAACGTTACACACGGTCCATTGCAAATGAGATGGTCGCGAACCGTGTCGGGACTCCGCCATAAAACATTTTCACACTTATCACAAGGACATTGTATTTCGTTCCCGTCGGCAAATTTGGCCATCGCATTTTTCACAAACAATTTGACTCCTTCGGTATATTCTTTGGTATACTTACGACGATTCAACCAAGTATTACCTTTCTGACTCATTACTACAGGAAAAAAACTACGATCAGCAACTAATTCTACCTAGTTAATCTCGTCAGTTTTACTTTGAATTTAGGACCTATATGTATTTAACTTCAAGTCACTAAGTCCAATCACACTATGAACACGTATGACTATATGTGTCCATGGTATACGTTGTTTGAAGATATTGCAATTGTATTTTGCAATAAATCAGACAGAGTACACCATGGACACGTATGTATCCATCATGACCACAGCATTTTGGAAAATCATTTAAAGTCAGCAACAACAAACACGCACAAGTTATCAAAAATCTAAACATAATCAGCAACAAACAATATTAGTAAGATATGTATTATTATTCAGGTGCCCATGTTATTGGTGCTTTATTATTCAGGTATTCCATTTACACAAACTTCAACTGTTAACTACTTAAACAACATGCTAGAATGAGGATGGTGATAATCTGCCATTGAATACAAATAATCCAATCACCCCAATTACCATTGTTTTACAAAAACACAAAAATCATGATAATTAACTAGGTCATAATTTTGTAATAATAAGCATAATCAAAAATCAAGCAACAAACACGCTCAAGCTATCAAAAATATAAACATATTTAGCAACAAACAATATAAAAATACAAAAACTTTCAAGCATAATTAAACCCAATATTCAGTATTAAAACAAATAATTAAACAGATAACAATTAAACCAAATAATCATAATTAAACCAAATAACTAAACCCAAGAAGAATGTAAGCCTGTAAGCATAATTAAAACTTTTATAATTGAAATATGCAAACAAGAACAGAACTCAATTGAACAAGAACAGATCTTAATAATTGAAGCATGTAATCGAAACAAGAAGAAGGTAGAGCCCAATACCTGAAGAAGACAGTTAAACAAGATCCCTAATTGAACAGAACTCGCGGAAAGAACCCTAATTGAACCCGTACAGAGCCCTTAAGAAAACCCTAGCTAATAGAGCCCTTAAGAACCCTAATTGAACCCGAATTGAGATAGTATAGAGTATAGAGGGAGAGAGAGGAAGAGCGAGAGCGAGAGTGAGAGGGAGAGAGAGAGAGAGGGAGAGAGAGGGAGTGAGATAGTGTGTTGAGAGAGGGAGGGAGATCTGATTAATTGAGGAGGGACTGAAATTATTGACCCGCTTAAATGAAATATTGAGACAAAAATTTCCCCCGCCTATTTAATTGTGTGTTAAATGAAATATTCAGACAAATATTGAGCTACGGTTACACTTTTTTTTAAGACCAACGCTAACAATTATTTCCGTGTTAGGATAGATACAGTCTGAAGTCTATGCTAACACTAATTTATATCAATGCTAACACTAAAAAAAAGTGTAGGCGTAGACCAATTTTAAGCCATCTATGCCAACACTTTTGCTTGTAACACTGAAAAAAGCGTTGTTGTAGGCCATTTGTGGCGTAGTGTATATTTATACTAGTAAGGCATTAACAGAGAGAATATTAGATAGGGGTAGGCCACAAAATATATCAACAAAACCTCCAGATATTTGAAGATATAATAATGACAGAAACATCGATCTCTTGCTCAAAATAATTGATTATTTCAACAGAATAAATAGACTACAGCCTTCTGGGGCAAGATGACTGAGCAGCTGATCGAGGTGAGGTTCAGGAGAAGCGAACAGCAGACAAGGTCTGCAGCTAATGGGGAGGATGATATGGTTGATATTCTTGATTTAGAAAAATGCCGTGGACAATGAAAAACTGAGCAAGCCAAACTATCCAAGTGATGTTCTTCAAGTCTTCAATAGTTGTGAATAAATATATTGATGTTACCTGTATTTGGTATAGATGCTGAGATTATGTATTTAGCGAGAAATTAGATTGTTCATAAACCACTATACCAGTTTTATATCAGCTGCTGCTCAAATTGAAAAACTCCAGAACTTCACATGTCAGATTACTCGATAATCTTAGCCATGGTACCCACTCTTGTAACAAAATTGAAGCCTATAAGCAAAATTATCAACTTTCAATATTGTATTTCACTGTATTTACCCCCTTCAAAAATTATGGTAGTTACCTAACATCATACTACTTTATTAAGTAAATACAGACACATTATGATATATTGAGATGTATAATATAACTAAACACCTTCAAGATGTATGTGATTATCAAATCGACTATATTTGAAAGTTTAAAACCTATCTTAAATTATAAAAATAAAAAGTAAAAACCCTTTATTGCACGTGTCTTGATATAAATTTTAAACCCGCTGTTACACACTCTTGTAACCCCTTCATCCTTGTTTTCATCTTTCAATTGTTTAGACAATGTTGATAATCCCCATGGACCCATCTCACATGTTAGATAAGATGCTCTTTAGGACTTCCCTTTCTTGTATCAAGGCTGGATGGCTAAGATGGAGAGCAGCGTCAGGGGTGCTGTGCGATAAGAAAATCCCTTTAAAATTGAAAGGTAAATTCTCTAGAGCGGCAATTAGACCTTGTTAGAAACCGTTTCACCCAAAACCTTAAGGTATTGAGGAAGGCCCTTTCAAGGATCTTATACTCATATATATTTAACATTCCCCCTCACTCGCAAGCCCACTATGGGGTAAGAGCCCACTATGGGGTAAGAGTGGTCACTAGGAGCCCATATTTGGAGCAATACCTTAGTGCCAAATTAAATTGAGAATATTGGGGGTGGTGGGGTTCGAACTTGAGACCTCCACAAACACTAGAGCTCTGATACCATGTTAAAAACCGTTTCACCCAAAACCTTAAGGTATTGGGGAAGGCCCTTTCAAGGATCTTATACTCATATATATTTAACAGACCTGCGATGTTGTATGGTTCAGAATGTTGGGCGGTAAAGAAGGCGCTGGAGAGCAAGTTAGAAGTGGCTGAAATGAGAATGTTGCGTTGGTCGTGTGGGCGCACTATGCTGGATGGAATACCGAATGTGGTTTTCAGGAATGAGTTAGAAGTTGCACCTATTTTCGCGAAAGTTCGAGAAGGGAGATTAAGATGGTTCGGCCACGTCCGCAGGAGACAGGATACAGCTCCAGTGCGGAGGGTAGAGAGTATTTCGGTCGTAGAGGTGAGAAGG
Source organism: Kitagawia praeruptora (assembly GCA_037693485.1). NCBI lineage: Eukaryota > Viridiplantae > Streptophyta > Magnoliopsida > Apiales > Apiaceae > Kitagawia > Kitagawia praeruptora. The sequence goes on along the minus strand of CM075351.1, from coordinate 133,054,816 downwards.
AGAGGTAGACCGAGGAGAACTTGGGAGGAGCAATTGAGGTTAGATTTGAAGGACCAAAACCTAAACGAGACCATGACAGCTGAGAGGTGCTCTTGGAGGCGACGTATCAGAGTTGTGGATTCTCTTTTAGGGAGTGGGTCTATTATTGAGAGTCTGAGAGTTGGGTTGTCCCGGTTATCTTTGTCTTAGAGTAGTGTGATCTTATTTTATCGTTAATATTTGACTGTTTATTGCCTGTGGTTTAGTTTTTGGCAGGGAGTTTTGCTGGGAGTCGACCTATATCAGGAGAGGAATATCTAATGCTCGCTTAGGTAAGTCCCATGAGGTCCAAGCCATGGGTCCAGGTTCGGCAGTGTACTTTCCCATTCGTAATCATCTTGGTATATAACACACTATTTTGTTGCGCACTAAGCCGGGGGTCTCCACGGAAACAGCCTCTCTACTATAAAAAGTAGGGGTATGGTCTGCGTACATCTTACCCTCCCCAGACCCTGCTCTGAGCGGGATATACTGGGTATGTTTGGTTTGGTTTGGTATTGCTTATTTTTGAATAAATCTACCTAATTTTATTAATCATCTTTAGTAGTTTCATTTGCAACGGTTGTAAACTTGGACACATGTCTTTAGGACAGTGGAATTGTATCATATGTTTGAGTTCTGCAAAACTGGGAACATAAATGGAGGAAGAAGCTGTTATCATGAGTCTCAATTCAGAAAAGATGATAAACAACCATGTTGTACCTAATTGCTAATGGTAATTTCTATGAGATTTATGTATTTTGAAAATGAAAGAAAATGATTAAGAACTGAGACTTTGGAGGTGCAGCTGTTGCAACCTCTATGACGACTCTATATTCTGATTGGAAATGTGGTGTTAGGTTTCTTTATTCTGATTGCAAATATGTTGTAAACTTGTACATGCATAAGCAATGTCAAGTCTTTTTTTATTCTCCGAATGACTTGTATAATATATTTAAGGATCCTAATGGCTTGTTTACTTTGTTGGAGAATCTTGGACTTAACATTGACATAGGGTCTTGACTCTCACTCTTCTGATTGCTAAAATTTGAATGAGGTTTTGTATTTCTCTATTACTGGTGCTTCTAATTCTATTAGGTCAATTATTGTTGCGTTATACAGGTGATTTTGGTGCTGAATCTTTTTCTCATTGGTATATATATTTGTACAGTGAATATGGAGATCAACAAATTTTTACCGCTATGGTTGGTTTTGTTACTATGGCTGTATTCCTTGATAAACACCAATGTTGTCATTGCAGTTAGTCCAACCCCCCGTTTTCAACTCCTATGTAGTTGCAGAAATAAGTCATTCCTCATTTGTCTCACTTTCGGATCTTTGTTCCTGCTTGGTTTAAACAAACATGATCACTATATGCTTTCAAGTAGTAGTCTACTCTGTTAGAAATATATATTTTGAGCAGCTGGGTATCCTCTACCGAGCTGTATTACTGCATTGGTCATTTGTGTGCTTGGTAACCATCGCTAAGAGCAGTGGACCCATTAGTTTTTTGTAATGGGTTCCTTAGCCTAAGAATAATATAGGAGAATGTGGAAGGCAGGGTAAGAGAAAACAGAGGAGATAGTTCACTGGGATTCTAAATGTTGCTAGGTGGGGCTGGTGGCGTTGTAGACACTAGACAGTGTTTTGGGGTGATTAAATTGAGTGTTAATTGAAGGCGGACGAGTACTTGGGTTTTGGAAGTCAAAAACTTGTGTGTGGAAGTTTTATATATAAACACCAGAACTCATCATTGAGTAGTTGGATATAGTCAGTAAGCAAATTTGGATAATGGGTCGGGTTTGTTGTACCGATCTTGTTTTTGGGTTAATATGTGTTTGCACTAAATCACGCAAGCGTACGTGGTCACAAGTAATATAGAATTAAGTTGAGTTCGTTCCCACAGAGATCTGGTTTAGGTTTCAATTCAGTAGATGTACTTATGCAACAATGTATGGTTTTAATTCACTGCTAAGACAAATAACAAATAGGAGTTTTTGATTATCTAAATTAAACTAAGATGCAATTTATTTAACTAAGAATTAATTAACTAATAAGAATTAAAATCGATTTACTTATATGAGAATAAACATGGGATCCTAACTTCATTAAATACTTCACTTAGATTTGACGCCTTTAATCACTATATGCAATGGTTATGATATCTGATCGGATAACACGAAACAAGTACACACTACCTGTCAGCATACGTATACCAAACTATCCATATATACATCCACAAAAGAGATAGAAGATGAATAGACACCAATTATGCTTAGACCCTATATGTCTATAGAATTTGAAAACATAACGGTTGAAAAGCAAGTTATCCATATTGATCATATAGGGCAATATAAGTATTTTCATCTTACATTACGAATCATGTTGATAAACAATCATGAACCTATGCTAGCATGGCAAGTTCTAAATCTCAAGATCCACTTTCACTTCACAAGAGATTAACAGATTAGATGTTAGCTACGCATCTAACAATTAAGCATAACCATACGAGGATATCAGATATACATCACACACATATCTTTAAAACATCAAGATACTAAAGCTCCATAAACGAATCCATTAGAATCCCATGACAACGATTAGTTCGTAACTGAACCTCTCGTCATCATGGAATCAAGTGAAACCATGATAATGAAATAAGATACGAATTCTATGTTATAATATGCTAGCTAATGATACAAATTACAATGGTAGGATGTGTTTAAATATGCTCTAGAAGTCTTGTCCAACAAGAAATTCCCCAAAATAGAGTTAAAATAGAATTTCTGCAGTTTACCACAAAATACGTTTCCTAAACTGATTCTGTTTTGAAGGAAAATTCGTATCTGACTTTTCTTCAGTATTTATGGACCGTTCCAGTTGTAATTGGACCTCTGGACCACTTTAGAATGAAAGAGAATTCCATTATCTTCGCGTGGACCGTAAGATCGTCCAAAATGGACTTGTAGAACTCAAGATATGGCTCAAACAATAAATCAACATTTTTCCAGCGAATTAGTGCGCAGTCTGCCTAGCAAGTGCGCAGACTGCCTAGCTCATGTCTATTTGCTGCGCAGACTGCCTAGCTGAATTCTGCCCGATTGCTTATTTTGCTCTTATTTCTTCGTTTTTGCTCCGTTTTCTCCCATTTCTTTTCCATTAGCTTCCGTCTTCAATCCTTCAGCCTTATAATCTTCATGGAAGCTTAAGCAAGTTCCCATTCTTCATTCCAATGCTAAATTTCAACTCCAAAATTGACGAAAACATCAAACCTAATCGATATTCTTGCAAACCTGCACACTTAAACAAAATATATCAAAACTACAACAAACTTGAGGCCAAGTGAATCAATTTAAGCCGAATTGGAATGCTCTAAATGGATATAAAATCCATTTATCACACCCCCAAACTTAAATCGATGCTTGTCCTCAAGCATAAACAACGAAAATTAACTAACTAACTAACTAGTACCACTTCCGTAGGTGATCACGGTTGCATTTGGCATATGCAACAAGCCCTTTAAACCCCTAAGTAGCCCTAGTGGACGAGTAAGGTCTCGTGATGGCCTATAGCGAATGTATCCACAAAATCCATCTAACTAACAATGCAAAAACAATGCAATGCATGAATGCAACTAATATGAAAATGCAAAGATCCCCTTCAAACTAACCAAACCAACTAGCAAGCAAATATCTCAAAGAATGCAACTAAATCCAAATAGAGCTCGACTAAGTCCCCGTATACTAACAATACATGAACAAAAACGTGCGTGTGTGCGATGCTCATCAGAAATACTCCCAAAACTAGATCAGAATCATACCTATTCTTCGCCAAGACAATCACAGGTTTATAAACCTAATAGAATAGACTGTAGACACTTCATAACCTAGGAACACCTCCATCCTTATTCAAGTTAGCCAGGAATTCATGCTTTATTACTACACTACGACACATAATAATATACAAGCATGCTTATTTAACCGTGCAATGAATGAGACCCCAAAAGGCTTATACAATAATACTCATATAGCGAGTGTTAGGTCAACAATCCCAAACCACAAGGGCTTTAGGTTACTAGGACTAAGTCCCCTCAGACTTAATTACTCGAGTATTAAAGAGCCCACTCTTGGTTAATTCTGCATTAAACAATTAAACTATTGATTTTTTTTTTCATGCAATACGGAATGAGAATTCTCATTTCCAACCCTAGACTACTCATATAAATATGAGCCGGCTACTAGCCATTTGACGCCTAGCCATTATTTGACAAATATTAACAACTAGCATGAAATCCCTGGTTTCCCCCAAACTTAGACTTTAGTGCTCCTACGCCATCAAGGGAATAACGAAAATTCTAAATATAATCAAGTGATTAAATCTCAAAACATCCAAACAAGCATGACCCTAACCTACCCCAAAAGCAAACGATGAGATTGTATAAAAATTTTGTTTCCGAAACATGCAAGTCAATTTCATAAGAACTATAAATCAACCCTCTACTCATCATTACCATACTCAATTAGACATCAACCTACCAATCAGAATTAGCTCATCCTAAGTGATCAGGAAATATGCATGCTATGCAAATGCAACTATATAAACTCACATGGTAAAACAAACAAAAATAACAGAATGTCCTATATGAAACAAACATAAATAATACGAACAAAACATGAATGAATTACACTAAACATGCAAAATATGATATCTATATGAACACAATGACATAAATAACTACTACACACTACTTATCCCCCCAACCACCCCCAAACTTGAAATATTCAATGGAAAGTAATACAAAGGATAGTAGGAAACATACCTAAATACAAAGGATGATAATAGTTGGCCTGGTCATCTCTTCGTGAGACTTCATCGTCATCACGGCGGCAAACTTTCTGCCCCTTCTCATCGCTTGGCCTATTCGTATAACAACTATGTCCTATTCCAATGCCTTTATCTATTGACCCAAAATCTGTCAATTTGTAGAACAACACACATTCGCGGGCTTCGCTTGAACATAATGGATGAGGGTAAATGTAAGTTGCTAAAGCCTTTGGTTCCTCAAAGAGAACTTCCTCCATTGACTCTAATGCGCTACCTCCATCTTTATACTCTGAGACAAGTAGAAGACCTTCATCTTTCCCATGTTCATCATCCTCTTGGTACGCACATACCAATTCTTGAAATTTGTGTAGCTCACCAGTGTCTGTCCCAAATAGTGTCCTTTCCAAATCATCCACCATACTAACATGATCAAATTCCTCACATGGCTTGTGAACGCTCACCTCACCTTGGAATTTGTCTTCCTCAATTATGCATGCAGTACCTTGCTCCAAGTCACCATTATTTTCTGGAATTGCCTCGAATATGAATTGTTGTTTCTCTTGTTCCAAGGCACTTAAAACTTGAGCAACTAGTGTCTCCAAAGAATTGATAGACTCCTCATTACTCTTTGCAAGCATCCTAATCTCCTCCATAACATCAACCTCATCTGACTGAAAAGTAGGAGTAGGTTGCTGATATTGAAACTCTTCACTACCAAAGAAATATGACATATTTGGAACATCTTGCTGGTACTGTTGAGGATGGTATTGAAAATATGGTTGTTCCTCATAAGTGACATATGGATCAACTCCTTTGTAGTAACAATATTGTGAGGTCTGAGGCATGGATGTCCTCGAATATGCCTACCATGGCAACTCCTCGCCTACCATTTTTACACCCTCAAGTACCTGAAACACACCGAACTAAACAAGATAGGTAAGTAACTAATTCGAGTCAGTGAACTCTAACGCCCACCGATGACAAGCACATAAACTATAATAAAACACAGATGATCCCCGACAGCGGCGCCAAAAAACTTGTTTGCACTAAATCACGTAGGCGTACGTGGTCACAAGTAATATAGAATTAAGTTGAGTTCGTTCCCACAGAGATCTGGTTTAGGTTTCTGTTAGAAATGATTGATGAGAACAGTGTTTGGAAGCTATAGTGACAAAACAGAGTTTAGCTGGAAGCAGTCAGAGTTTAGTTAAACACTGACTGGAAGCGCAACAGAGGTTGTTAAACTCTGTAGCGACATTGTCTGAAGAGTCAACAGTGTTTGAAGATTGATTCAGAATAAATATGGAAGCAATATCTTTGAAGATTGGAAAGCTGTCAAAGAGAGTGAGTTGACTTGGAAGACTGGAGCAATCGTGACTGATATCAATTGTATAACTTGATTATAGGAGAATCAGTTACTGATTGTACGAAGCTGTATGTTCTATAAATACAGTTAGGTTAACCCTAGAAGGGTATCGAACATTGAAAAATTCATTGATTGTAACCTAAGCAGCTCTCTGTGATATTTACATCACTGAGAGAGGAATTGTTAATTCCAAACAGTTTTTAAAGTGTTAAACAGTGTGTTCTTGTTAAGTTACTCATACAGTATTTGATTGCTTATTGTGTATTCGACCTAACAAGTGGTATCAGAGCGTAATCTGTTACTTTATTACAGTTAAAGATCCAAACACAAGAGTAATCAATGGCAGAGATACCTCCACCATCTGAGAAAGCCCCTACTACTGTTAGTAGGTATGAAACAATAAGGGTTCCTATACTTAGGCCATCAGAGTATGCAATTTGGAAGGTGAAAATGACCATGTTTCTGGAGGCTACAGATCCAGAATACCTTGATAGAATTTATGAAGGTCCTCACAAACCTACAAAACTATCTGCAGCTGCTGCTGGTGAGGAATCAAAGGTCATTCCAAAAGAAAAGAAAGATCTAACTGCTGAGGATCTTTCATCTATTGCAAAGGATGCAAAAGTGAGACATTTACTTCACAGTGCATTAGACAATGTTATGTCTAATAAAGTGATTAACTGCATAACTGCAAAGGAAATATGGGATGCACTTGAGGTTAGGTGTCAAGGAACTCCTGCAATCAAGAAAAACAGGAGAAACATACTCACTCAGGAGTATGAGCACTTTGAGGCAAAGTCTGAAGAAACCATGACAGAAACATTTGACAGATTCTGTAAACTGCTCAATGATTTGTCATTGGTTAACAAAGAGTATGATTTAGAAGACTCAAATCTCAAGTTTCTTCTTTCTCTACCTGAAAAGTGGGATGTGAAAACAACCACTATAAGAGATAATTATGAACTTGGTGAAACAGAGATTGATGAAATTTATGGGCTGCTCAAAACCCATGAATTGGAATTGGAGCAGAGAAACAAAAGATCTAGTAGAAAGTCAAAGTCTGTTGCTCTTAAGGTTGAGGAGAAACCATCAAAGAAGGAGGCATCAAGGAGAAAGGCAAAAGGGAAAGCCTTAGTCATACATTCAGAGAATTAGTCATCAAACACTGATGTTGACTCAAACACAGATGAATCATCTGATTCTGAAGATGATGAGGAGATGATGCAAATGGCTGCATTGATGGTAAAGACCTTCAAGAAGATGGGCTTCAAGAACTTCAAGAAGGGAAAGAGATTCTCCAGGGACTACTCAAAGTCTGACAAGAAGAATTTCAAGAAAACTGAGGGAAAGGACTTCAAATCTGGTAAGAAAGATAAGTCTGAGATTCAATGCTACAAGTGTAAGGAGATGGGTCACTATGCTCCTGAGTGCAAGAAGGGTAAAACTGAAAAGGCACTCTACACCAAAGGCAGAGATTGGGCAGACACTTCAGATTCAGATGAGGAAGTCAACTATGCTCTCATGGCTACTACTCAGACTGAAAATGATGATCTCAAGGTACCCCCAACTACCTATGCTTATAACACTGATAATATAACTGAATTGAGAATTTATCTTAAAGCATTGCATATCAGTTATAGGGATCAGACTTTAGAAAATGAGAGGATAAAGACTGAGTGCTCTCAACTTAAAGAGAGAAATAAACTTGTTGAGGAACAGCTAGAGAACATGAACAAAGTTAAAAAAGAGAGAGATGATGCAGTGTTTATTGAACAGGAGTTGCTAGGTAAGTATAAGCAACTAGAATCTGAATTGGAGGATACTAAACACATCATTAAAACTTGGACACACTCTGGTAAAGACACTCAAGAAGTGTTTCAGTCAGATACAGTAGGTCTAGGTTACTCTGAGGGAGATGAACTTAGATTTGAAAATCAGGTAAAAGTTAGACCACATCGTTCATCTGAAGGTAATGTCATGGGAACAGGTGGACCTAAGACTGAAGCACAGAAAAAGGCTGTTAAAGAGTCATATGCTAAGACTTTTGTTAAAGAGGCTAACATTGGTTTAATGACAGATAAACAACTCAAGCATAAGCTTAAGGAGATAAAATCTGTCAACAAACAGAGATTGCCTAAGAAAAACAAAAATGGAAAGGTAGGCATAACATCAGGAATTAAGCCAATGCTTGCTTCACTAGCTCCTAGAAAAACATGCTTTAATTGTGGTAGCACTAATCATCTTGCTAGTTTCTGCAGTAAGAATAAGAACATTAATTCTTTGCCCTCTAAAACTGCAGTAAATAATGATTATGTGAGAACTAGACCACAAACTTTGTGTAAACACTGTGGTAGTACATGGCATTCTATTTACACTTGCAGAGATTATCATGCTATTTACTATAATTACTATGAACCCAAGCCAAATTTGAAATGGGTTAAAGTAAACTCTGCTAATATAAACTCTGAAAAAGTTAGCTTAAACTCTGTTAATGTGAATTCCGCTGCAAAAGCTAACAGAATTAAGAAAGCCAAAGGATCCAAGCAAGTCTGGATCCTTAAAACTAATAATCAGTGATTGTTTGTGATTGCAGGGCAACAGGGTTAGTACCCTAGTCGTGGACAGTGGATGTTCAGGACACATGACAGGAAATAAAGCCCTGCTATCAGAGTTTGAGGAGAAGGCTGGCCCAGAAGTTTCCTATGGAGATGGCAACATAGGACATACACTGGGATATGGCAATATTAATCTTGGAAATGTCATCATCACAAATGTAGCTCTGGTTCCAGGACTCAAGCATGATCTGCTATCTGTGAGTCAAATCTGTGACAGAGGATATCATGTGGATTTTCAGCCTGAATATTGTCAAGTGATCAGTAAATCTACAGGGAAAGTTGCTCTAGTTGGAAACAGACACAATAACATCTATGAAATTAAATTGTCAACAAACACTGATGGCAAAGCAGTGTGTCTGTCTTCAAGGATGTCCAGTGAAGAGAGTTGGAAATGGCACAAGAAACTCTCTCATTTGAATCTGAACAACATCAATGAGCTAATCAAGAATGATCTTGTAAGAGGTCTACCAAAATCCTTGTTGAATATAGAAGGCCTGTGTGATTCTTGTCAAAAGGCCAAACAGAGAAAAGCCTCATTCAAAAGCAAATCTGAGTCTTCAATTGTTGATCCTTATTATCTCCTACATGTTGATCTTTTTGGTCCAGTGAATGTGATGTCTCTTGGAAAGAAGAAATATGCTCTAGTCATTGTTGATGAATATACCAGGTACACATGGGTATATTTTCTTGCAAAGAAGGATGAAACTGCATTAACACTGACAGAACATATAATCCAACTGGACAAAGGGTCAGAGCATCAAGTGAAGATAATCAGAAGTGACAATGGAACTGAGTTCAGGAATTCATCAATGGAAGAATTTTGCAAGAGTAAAGGAATCAAACAAGAGTTTTCTGCACCTGGCACTCCACAACAAAATGGTGTAGTGGAGAGGAAGAACAGAACCTTGATAGAAGCTGCCAGAACCATGCTAGATGAAGCAAAGTTGCCAACATATTTCTGGGCAGAAGCAGTTCAAACTGCTTGTTTTACTCAAAATGCAACACTGATCAACAAGCATGGTAAAACACCATATGAAATGGTGAAGAAGAAGAAGCCAAATCTAAAATATTTTCATATTTTTGGATGCAAATGCTTTGTGTTGAAGACTCATCCTGAACAGTTGACCAAATTTGACCTAAAGGCAGATGAAGGAATTTTTGTTGGCTATCCACTGTCAACTAAGGCATTCAGAGTTTATAATCTGAGAACCAGAGTGATCATGGAATCAATTCATGTGTCATTTGATGACAAGAAAATAACTGGATTTGAAGATGTCAATGAACATGATCAACTGCACTTTGAAAATGAAGATATATTCTCTGAAAAAGTAAACTCTGATCAGACTGATTTGACAAACTCTGTTGATCTAAACTCTGAACCTCTACTGGTAAATACTGAAGAAACTCTTCAATCAAAAACAAGGGAAGAATCAGTTGAGGGGGAGCATGAAGAATCACATCAAAGTGAAAATTCAAACACTGAAAGTGACTCAGTTGATAATTCTGAATCAAACTCTGTTGATTCAAACTCTGTTGATAATTCTGAGCAGTCACATTCAGGGGGAGCATCAGAAAATGAACAGAGACACCAAGAAAATCAGGAGAGCATGGATCAAGGGGGAGGATCACATGATGACAGAAGCAATCTGCCTTCTGCAAGAAAATGGACTAAATCTCACACACCTGATTTGATTATTGGTGATCCTGATGCAAAAGTAAGGACAAGAAGTGCAACAACAAATGAATGTCTGTTTCATGCATTCTTGTCACAATCTGAGCCAAAGAAAGTGGAAGAAGCTCTTAAAGATGCTGACTGGATAACAGCAATGCAAGAAGAGCTAAATGAATTTGAAAGAAATGAAGTGTGGACACTTGTACCAAGGCCCAAGAACAGATCCATTGTTGGCACTAAATGGGTTTTTAGGAATAAAACTGACAGTGAGGGTGTTATCACAAGGAACAAGGCAAGACTGGTTGCAAAAGGCTATTCACAACAGGAGGGAATAGACTATGATGAAACATTTGCTCCAGTGGCTAGATTGGAGGCAATTAGAATTTTTCTAGCATATGCCTCTCATAAGAAATTCAAAGTGTTTCAGATGGATGTAAAAAGTGCATTTTTGAATGGAAAACTTGAAGAAGAAGTGTTTGTGGAACAACCACCAGGTTTTGTAGATCCAAAATATCCAGACTATGTCTACAGGTTAGACAAGGCACTCTATGGACTTAAGCAGGCACCAAGGGCATGGTATGAAACTCTTGCCAAATTTCTACTAGAAAGTGGATTTCACAGAGGTACTATTGACAAAACTCTGTTTTACTTCCAAACTGGTAGTGACTTGCTTTTAGTTCAGATATATGTAGATGACATCATTTTTGGATCTACTAATGATAAACTCTGTAAGAAGTTTGCCAAACTCATGCAGTCAAGATATCAAATGAGTATGATGGGAGAGCTTAGTTATTTTCTAGGCCTACAGGTGAAGCAAACAGATGATGGAATTTTTATAAATCAAGCAAAATATACCAGAAACCTTCTCAAGAAATTTGGTATGCTTGACTGTTCATCTGCAACAACTCCCATGGCAACTGCAACAAAATTGGACAAAGATGCAGGGTCATCAGTAGATATGACAAGTTACAGAGGAATGATTGGTTCTCTACTCTATTTGACAGCTAGCAGACCTGATATCATGTATGCAACTTGTTTGTGTGCAAGGTTCCAGGCAGATCCAAGAGAACCACATTTAACAGCAGTAAAGAGGATATTCAAGTATCTCAAGGGCACTATAACTTTGGGGCTGTGGTATCCAAGAGAATCAGAGTTTAAACTTCTTGGTTACTCTGATGCAGACTTTGCTGGATGTAAGATAGACAGAAAAAGCACCAGTGGAAGTTGTCAATTTCTGGGTGACAGACTTGTTTCCTGGTACAGCAAGAAACAGAAGTCAATATCTACATCTACAGCTGAAGCAGAGTATATTGCTGCTGGTAGCTGCTGTGCACAAATTTTATGGATGAAGAATCAACTGCTGGATTATGGATTAAGGTATACCAAGATACCTATTTACTGTGATAATCAAAGTGCTATTGCAATGACAGGTAATCCAGTGCAACATTCAATGACAAAGCACATCAGCATAAGGTATCACTTCATCAGAGAGCATGTAGAGGAAGGCAACATTGAGCTTCACTTTGTGTCTACAGAACAACAACTTGCAGATATCTTCACCAAGCCATTGAGTGAAGCTACATTTACAAGACTGGTCAATGAACTAGGAATGGTCTCTAGTTTTGACTAGAGATGTTGGTAAGACTCAAAAACTAATCTCTAAAATATATTGCTCATGTTTCTGCAAATTGTTAAGTGCTGTGTGAACCTTAGTATTAAACTCTGTTCTGCTTGCTAATGTTTAAAACTTGTTAAACTCTGTCAGCATGTCTGTCTGTTAAACACTGTTAATATGTTGAATACACTCAGTGAATTCAGAATTGATTTTTGTCTGAATGAAAACACCAATGAAGAAAAATGTATGAAGCATGATTCTCAGTAAATAAATCATGATTCTTTCTGAGTCACTGTAATCTAATCAGACTTTGTGCAGTAAATCAACACAGCATGATACTGTTTCATATTTATAGCATCTCTTAGTTTATTCAGTCCTAAACTCTGAGTCTATGAATATTGTGTGCATTGCCTCTCATAAATAATTTTGGTTATTGATGAACTCTAAACTCTGATAAGTGACATTCTGTTTCCAAAGGTATGGTTCCTGATGATTCCTTGTTTGTACTTGTGAAAACCATAAAACTTGAGATGTGTCATTGATTAGTTTGGTGAGTTCAGATTCATGTCTACACCCTGTGAGAGTTTGAGCCAAATCAGTGATTGATACATTTTCTATCAATCAGTATTTATTGTTGTGTGATATTCATCAGGAAGTATGTTTCTCTAGAACTTGTATTAAACCATTTTGAGATTACATGATATGTGTGTGCATGAAAATGATAAAGGCAATAGGATTCACCATTTCTTCAAAACTTTTAAACAGTGTTTGAACACTGTATAAACACTGTTCATAATTTCCATCCTTAGTAAACCTCTTTGAACCTTATTAACTGCTCATTTACTTATACTCTGAAGTGTAAAGAGCAGTTATATTTTTTTTTCTCAAGCAGATGAGTGTCTCTCAAAGAAAAGAAAAGTTTATTCAGTATATATGCTAAATAAAAAAAAAAAAAAAAAGAAAAAAAAAAGAAGAAGCATATATACTGATCTTGTACAAATATGTACTAACAGTGTGACTGAACACTTTGGTCTATTAAAATGTTCAGCTTGATATTCACTCATGAATGAATCATCTTTTTCATCTGTTTGATCTTATCTCACTACAACCTTGAATAAAGTCCTTTTGATTTGTGCATACATGTACTCAAAGTAGTATAGATTTGGTGGACATTCAAGCATATGGTAGATTCTGCTATTTCTGATTGAATGTGAGTGTAAACACTTCACCTAAACACTTGTGTGTTTGAGAGTTTGTGAGATTATCCAGATCATGACTGTTATTCACTGAATGATGCTCTGATTTCTATCTCGTAATCTTTTTGTCTTCAAAGACTGTGTGCTTACCTGGATAATCATGGACATCAAAGGGAATAGAAGTTTTCAGATTTCTGTATTACAGTAACTACAGAGTTTAGCATTCATCAAACAATCAGTGTTTAATATGAGAGTTTGTGCATTCAGTGTTTATTGATTTTTGTTATGGATTTTATGAAAAATTAGATGCTCTAAAAATTGATTTTAGTAAACTCTGCTTCACACACATTCACAACTGTGCAATTTTTGAAAGGGTTGTTAGTGATAAAGTTGGAAAATTGATAAACACTGTTGAGTTGTGTTAAGTACTCTAAGGTAACATTTTCATTGAGATGATTTGACTATTTTGGAGTAATTGAGGTAGTTGACAACTGTTAATTAGTGTAAGTGTCGTGATTATAGGAATGACAGCGGTAATTATTAAGTGATCCATTGGTTGTTTGACACGTGTCCCATGATAGTGTCCCACTCACACATTACTCTACAATAGTTGCGCGCTTTTACTAAATAAACGATTGAGTTTTAATTTTACTCTAATCGTCTTTAGTCTCTCACTCCATATCGATTCACATTCACCCACTCACAGTTACTTGCATACTCATTCACTTTCAAAATTCTCATATACTCTCCTTCACATTTTGGTAAACACTCACCGTACATCTTCTCTCTAAATCTCTTCGTATCATATCTTACTAATGGCAACTAAAGCGTTTGATGCAGCAGGGTTAGTTTTTCTTCCTAGCAACTATGCGGCACCACTGGAGAATGCAAATGCTCCAGAGGCGTTTCATTTGTTCCAAAATTTCTTGAAAGATTCTGAAATAGGGAAGGCTTTAACTGCACCACCAACATTATCTGCTTCACAAATTGCTGCCTTCTGGACAAACTCTGTATATGATGATGGAGAAGAGTCTGGCACTCCAACAATTACTTTCACTCATGATGAATCAGAGTATATCATTACTCCAACTACGGTTAGGGATGCTCTGGATTTTGAGACACACACTTCTTACAGTGTTGTTGGTCATGATCGCTTGAGGACAATGTTGGAGCAAATAGGATGTGCAGGAAACTTGAATAAGATAGGGTCTTTGAGACGGCCACTTTTGAGAAAGGAGTGGAGTTTCTTTTTCGATTGCATCACAAGAGCTTTTGGAAAGAAGACAACAAACTGGGATGCACTTCCTCTTGATACTCTCCAAATTGGTCATGCTCTACTATATGGAGGTAATTTTGATTTTGGTAGACTAGTATTAATGAACTTGGGAGAGCGTTTGTCTGAGTCTACTTCTGTTTATTTTGCTCGTTTTTGTCAACTGCTATTTACTGCCTGTGTGCCTAACATTCAAATTGATGAAGCTGATGTGATTCAGCCTTTTCAAGTTGCTAAAAGAATGTTTTCTGATTTGACAAACAAAGATGTTACTAAACAGCAAATACCAGATATGTTTATGCCTTTAGCCTTACAGAACTATGTTAACCAACCTCAAGATTCTCAATCACCACAACAAATGCCTGAACCATTAGACACCATAAACTCTGAACCAACACCTACAACACCCACAACCACTGTACCTACTACATCTCATCAATCACAACCAGAAACCTTAAACTCTTCACCAATAAACTCTCCAACCATAAACTCTCCACCATTAAACACTGAAACCTTAAACACTGAAACATTAAACTCTGAGCCAGCACCTACTGAAAAACCCAAAACCAAGCCAAAAAGAAAGAAACACACTGCCCAAAACACTAAACACTCAAAGGCTAAACAGACACTACCTGGAGCTGTTTATACAAGAAGGAAGAAACAAAAGGCAAACAGACCTTCACTTTCACCACCAAGAGAGAGCTCAAGTGAAGATGAAGAGGAGATTGTAGTGCCTCAAATCAAGAAGAGAAGATTAATTCTTTCTGATTCAGATGAAGAGAATGTTGTTGAAGCTCCAGAGGTGGTTTCACAGCAAACACCTACTGTTGAGGATGAAGAAAATGTTGAAATACCTGCAGAGGTTGAAATGCCTGCAGAGGATACTGTCAATATTGAAATACCTACAGAGGATAAAATGCCTGTAGAAGAGGATCAAAGAGATGGTTTTTCACCAGTGAATGATGTTCTTGAGTCAATTCTTGATCCTATCTCACCTATTGCTAATACTGAAGCTCCTGGTGTAGCTGATGAGCCTGCAGTAAATGTTCCTGAAGCTGCAGCATCACACACAGAGCTGATATCTACTGCTTCTCCAATTCCAGACAAAGGTGATGAAGTTGATCAGGCAACAAAGGAAAATTCTAAATCTATGCCTGTTGAAGCTACAAAGGGAAACTCTGTTGCAGAGCCTGTGCAACATGAGGTGACTATTGAAAAGGTTGCAGAAGTTGTTGAAGAAACTGTGACTGACACTGCTCAGCACAGTGGTTCTTTAAAAGGTGATCAAGCTAAAGATGCAAGTGCTGAAGATGAGTCTGACAGTAGTGCAAACTCTGATTCTTTTGTGAGTGCACCAGCACAGACAGATAATAAACATACACCTTTTGATCAGCCTTGTCCATCTCATGCAGTTGAAGTAGAGCATCTTGCTAAATCTGCTGAAAATTGGTATAAACAAGACTGTATTTTTCCAAAAGGGAGAGCAGCTGAGTTTGTTAAGCAAACTGCAAAGCAAATTTCAAATCCAGAAATCTTATCCTGTTTAAAGGCAACTGTGGTACAAGTCAAGACTCTGGAAGGCAATTTTGCTGAAACAAAACAAGAGATTGCTTCTTTAAAGACTGAGATACAGTCAAGAGAATTGAAGATGGAAAGAGAGTCCAAAATAAAAGCTGTCCAGCTGTCTAAAGTTCAAGACACTCTCTTTGCCAGGCTAGGAAAAGTTGAAGAAAATCAAACTGCTTTGTTTTCTAAGGTGGATTCTATTGCTAACTCTTTGGAGCTCATTACATCAATACTCATTCCTGATGATGTCAAAAAGGGGGAGAGAGTTGCTAAGTCTAAATGCAAAGTTTCTCAAACTCTGACTCAAAAGGATGATGCTGGAGATGGAGGGGCAAGTGATAAGAATAAAGTCTTAAACTCTGAAACACTAACTCTGAGATCTGGCAAATCTCTGAGATCTGGCAAATCTCTTAAGTCACAGTCTGTTGGAATAAACACTGAAACTCAAGGTACTTCAAAAACCAAGAGTTTGGAATTAATTTCAGATCCAAAGACTGATGAGGAGTTAGCTGTTAAGCTTTTCATGGAAGAGAATGCAGAAGGAGTTACTATAGAAGATGCTAAAGCTGAAGAGAAGAGTTTACAAGAAAAGCATTTGAAAGCTCTAAAGTCTGAAAAAGTCAAGAAGAATGTGAAAATTGCTAAAGCTGCAAAGCCTGTTCTTAAAGGCATTCAAATCAAAGAACCAGTTGGTACAAATCAAAGAATGCAAGTATTCAGAAAACCAACAGATGCAGAAGCTAAGCAAAAGCTGAAAAGTATTGTTACAACCTCTGTTGATACACATGTTGTAGAGAAAAATGAAGACACAATCTCTGTTGCTGCACAAGTTGTGACCACACCATTATTGTCTTCTCAGTTGAAATCAACATTTAAGAAAGGTGCTCTTCATTATTCAAGACTAGAAGCTACAATTCCAATGGATTTTACTGATGGTAGAGCTTTATCTGGTAAAGTTGGATACAACAAAGAAGGCATAGGCTCACACAGAGATAAAAGGCAATATGTTGGTCCCAGAGATCCTTCTTCACTGTCTGTTCCAGGTCGTGGTGTCACTCAAGAGAGTTTAGACAAACTGGAGTCAGTACAGCGTGTATATCAGAAGAGTCTAGAGAAGGATTTCTTGCTATATTTCATGGCTGATGGAACAGTATTTAAAGTTTCTGAAAAGGATATTGAATTAAAATACGGGGAAGAACTTGAATATGTCCTGCATATTTTCAGAGTGAGAAATCAAAGAGCTCAGTCAGTTGCAAATGTGCTCAGACAAAGAATGATTCAGAACCTTGCAAGAAGACAAATGAAAATCAACAGTAAGTATGTTCCTAAATACAGAGATTGGGATGGCAATCTGATAGAAATGGAGAAGGGGACTACAAAACTGAAGACTGATCTTGGAATCACTGTTCTGGATTTTAATGTGAAATCTGAGGAAGTGAAATACATAAGGCTGGGAAATGAAATGAGAAGAAACAAAATCTACGATCTTAGAGCTGCTATCTATCAAACTGATGAGAATGATCCTCAGTTGAGAGAAATCAAGGAAGCTATGCAGATAGAGCTTGAAAATGCTGAAAGAAGGTTGCTTATAGACTATCTCAGAACAATGCCTGATCTGCAAGAGATTAGAAATTAAAGTCTGTAAGAATTTTCTTATTTTCTGTAGAATTTGTTAAGTAATAGCTTAAACTCTGTTTGTATGTTAAACACTGTAAAACTTTGTATTTGTTTTGACATCATCATTTACTGTAAAACTTGTACATTTTTGCTAATGGACAAGTTGGGGGAGATTGTTAGAAATGATTGATGAGAACAGTGTTTGGAAGCTATAGTGACAAAACAGAGTTTAGCTGGAAGCAGTCAGAGTTTAGTTAAACACTGACTGGAAGCGCAACAGAGGTTGTTAAACTCTGTAGCGACATTGTCTGAAGAGTCAACAGTGTTTGAAGATTGATTCAGAATAAATATGGAAGCAATATCTTTGAAGATTGGAAAGCTGTCAAAGAGATTGAGTTGACTTGGAAGACTGGAGCAATCGTGACTGATATCAATTGTATAGCTTGATTATAGGAGAATCAGTTACTGATTGTACGAAGCTGTATGTTCTATAAATACAGTTAGGTTAACCCTAGAAGGGTATCGAACATTGAAAAATTCATTGATTGTAACCTAAGCAGCTCTCTGTGATATTTACATCACTGAGAGAGGAATTGTTAATTCCAAACAGTTTTTAAAGTGTTAAACAGTGTGTTCTTGTTAAGTTACTCATACAGTATTTGATTGCTTATTGTGTATTCGACCTAACAGTTTCAATTCAGTAGATGTACATATGCAACAATGTATGGTTTTAATTCACCTCTAAGACAAATAACAAATAGGGGTTTTTGATTATCTAAATTAAACTAAGATGCAATTCATTTAACTAAGAATTAATTAACTAATAAGAATTAAAATCGATTTACTTATATGAGAATAAACATGAGATCATAACTTCATTAAATACTTCACTTAGATTTGACGCCTTTAATCACTATATGCAATGGTTATGATATCTGATCGGATAACACGAAACAAGTACACGCTACCTGTCACCATACGTATACCAAACTATCCATACATCCACAAAAGAGATCGAAGATGAATAGACACCAATTATGCTTAGACCCAATATGTCTATAGAATTTGAAAATATAACGGTTGAAGAGCAAGTTATCCATATTGATCACATAGGGCAATATAAGTATTTTCATCTTACACTACGAATCGTGCTGATAAACAATCATGAACCTATGCTAGCATGGCAAGTTCTAAATATCACGATCCACTTTCACTTCACAAGAGATTAACAGATTAGATGTTAGCTACGCATCTAACAATTAAGCATAACCATACGAGGATATCAGATATATATCACACACAGATCTTTAAAGCATCAGTATACTAAAGCTCCATAAATAAATCTGTTAGAATCCCATGACAACGATTAGTTCGTAATTGAACCTCTTGTCATCATGGGATTAAGTGAAACCATGATAATGAAACAAGATATCAATTCTATGTTATAATATGCTAGCTAATGATACAAATTACAATTGTAGGATGTGTTTAAATAGGCTCTAGAAGTCTTGTCCAACAAGAAATTCCCCAAATAGAGTTAAAATAGAATTTCTGCAGTTTAGCACAAAATACGTTTCCTAAAATGATTCTATTTTGAAGAAAAATTTGTAGCTGACTTTTCTTCAGTATTTCTGGACCGTTCCAGTTGTAATTGGACCTCTGGACCACTTTAGAATGAAAGAGAATTCCGTTATCTTTGCGTGGACTGTGAGATAATCCAAAACGGACTTGTAGAACTCAAGATATGGCCCAAACAATAAATCAGCATTTTTCCAGCGAATTAGTGCGCAGTCTGCCTAGCAAGTGCGTAGACTTCCTAGCTCATGTCTGTTTGCTGCACAGACTGCCTAGCAACTGAGCAGTCTGCCTAGCTGAATTCTGCCCGATTGCTTATTTTGCTCTTATTTGTTCATTTTCGCTCCGTTTTCTCCCATTTCTTTTCCATTAGCTTCCGTCTTCAATCCTTTAGCCTTATAACCTTCATGGAAGCTTAAGCAAGTTCTCATTCTTCATTCCAATGCTAACTTTCAACTCCAAAATTGACGGAAACATCAAACCTAATCGATATTCTAGCAAACCTGCACACTTAAACAAAACATATCAAAACTACAACAAACTTGAGGCTAAGTGAATCAATTTAAGCCGAATTGGAATGTTCTAAATGGATATAAAATCCATTTATCAATATGAACCTGCCCCGAACTCGAAACGCGTTAAAATTTTTTAACTCGAACCCGACATGTTAGTAACCGGTCAACCCGAAAATGATCAATTTTGATCCGAAAATAATTAAAAATAATTATTTTTTATTTATATAAATTATTTTTATTTTTAAAATATTAAAAACTATTATAATAGTAACTTTATTATATGATATATAAATTAAAATAACTTGAAAATATATCATATATAAATTATTATGTATATAAATTTATATATTTTATATATTCTATTATATATATTAAATTTTCGGGTTGGATTTGGATATTTCGGGTCAACCCAAAATTGATCCAAATGTTTCGGGTAAATTTTTACCCAACCCAACCCGAAACTCAAAATACTCGATTCAAATTCATACTTTTCTGTATCAAATTCATGGCGAATTTGGGGTCGTGTCAATTTTTGCGACCCTTAGTCCATACTCATCCAGCTAACTCATAATTCTACAGAAGTAGACTGCTGTAGAGTGTTTTAATCTACTCCATGTTGTCTTGTCACTTGAGGATTACCCGAAATACCAAGCAGCAACTTCATCAAGGATACTTTCTAATAAAGACCAGAAAAATTGTTATAGTATTGATATTCTAATAAACACCAGAAAAATTATTATAGTATTAATTTTGTTATTGAAAAGTAAAATAAAATAAATAGAAATACCCCGACTCAGAATGGGTAGAGAAAGAGAAACGTTTCTGACAGACATAAGGTAAAGGCACTAGCAACCTGCTCTGTTTACTTTAATTTAAATCTCTATTTATATGATTTCAAAATTTCAACTGCTTCCCATGTCAAATGAATTAGTAAGAGGGTTAATTGGCTATTTCATAACCCAACTCGTGCTTAACTTGCAGTTGGATAATCAAACTCAAAAAGCTTGCAATTGGGTGAGTACACTAATACTTGATTACGATTTATTCATTAAACACGAAATAACTTGCACAGCCGCGCCGTTAACTCGCATTTACTTTTAACGGTGCTCCTTTAATTGTTGCCACATGTGATGCCATGTCATTATTTTAACTTAAAATTAAATCAAAAAACTTTAAACCCAACTGCAAGTTAATTTAAGAGTAATATAAATAATTTTTACTTATTTTTCTCTCCTCTCTCTTTTCTCTCCCATATCTGTCTCTATCTCCTTCCCCTCCCATCTGCTTCAATCGCCGCCCTCCTCTTTCCTGCAAACTGTGCCACCACCGTTCATCACCCAACCATAGCCTCCACCCATCTCCTTCTACTCCCCTCTCCCGCTGCTCTCTTTCTTCTCTTCTGTAGGAATAGGTTGATTGACTGCATGTTCAACCTTCTGTATTAATCTGAATATATACAACTTACAAGAGAGTTACAAGGAAAGTGAAATAATCACGGAATAATTACAACATCAAGGAGTAATTAAGTAACATAAATCTTGACATATTTACATATCCTATTACTCCCCCGCAGACGTAGCAGGAGCTTGACGGATGCTCAGACTGGAACGGAAGTTTGTGAATAAGGGAGCAGGGAGCATGGAGCCCTTTAGTAAAGATATTAGCATATTGATAGGTAGATGGAATGTGCAAAACACGGATATCACCAAGCGCGACTTTTTCTCGCACAAAATGAATGTCCATCTCGACGTGCTTAGTTCGTTGATGTTGCACAGGATTGTGAGACATGTACACCGCACTGATATTATCACAATAAATGATAGTTGCTCGTTGCAAAGGACAACGTAGTTCAAGGAGCAAGTTCCGTAACCAACAAGATTCTGCAACAACATTTGCTACCCCGCGGTATTCGGCCTCTGCACTAGAGCGGGACAAAGTTTCTTGTCGTTTAGAGGACCAGGACACAAGATTGTCTCCAAGAAATATGCAATAGCCAGAGGTAGAACGTCGAGTGTCTGGGCATCCTCCCCAATCCGCATCAGAATAAGCTACAAGATTAGAAACTACTGAGGAGGATAATTGCATGCCATAATGTATGGTGCCACGAATATAGTACAAGATGCGTTTGAGAGCCTGAAAGTGAGCATAAGTGATGTCGGGCTGAGTAATTGTTAGATATTGTAGGGCTCCTGCCAGTTGATGATCTAAGGCGGGATCATCTATAGGTGGTCCACCAGATGCACTAAGCTTGGATTTGGTGTCAACAGGGGTCTGTGCAGGCTTACAGGAGCTCATGTTCGCACGATCAAATATCTCTCGTGCATACTTGCTTTGACAAAGAAACATTGTGTCCTCTATGCGGGTTACAGAGATGCCAGGAAAATATGATAGTGGTCCTAGATCGGTCATGGGAAATTCAGAACGGAGCAAAATAATCTGTTTTCGGAGAGACTCAGATGAAGTGACAAGAAGAATATCATCAACGTACAACAGTAAGTAGGCCATGTCTGTACATTTCTTGTATATGAATAAAGGGGATCACATTTGCTGCTTTTGAGCTCAACAGAGAGAATATAACTCGTAAATCGCTGAAACCAAACCCTTGAGGCTTGCCTGAGTCCGTAAATGGATTTTAAGAGAAGACATACATGTGTAGGCTTTGTGGGATCAACAAACCTAGGTGGTTGATGCTTATATACAGTTTCTTGTAAATTACCATGTAGGAAAGCATTTTTGACGTCCAACTGGTGGATTGACCATTTTCTAGACACAACCAAACTAAGCACTGTACGTATAGTTGCAGGCTTAACCACGGGACTGAAAGTCTCGTCACAATCTACTCCAACTTGCTAACCTTTACCATTGACCACCATTCGAGCTTTATACGTTCTAGAGAACCATCAGAACGATACTTGTGTTTAAATGTCCACATACTACGTATTATGTTGACCCCTTCGGGTCGAGGAACCAATTCCCAAGTTTTATTTTTGATCAAAGCTATATATTCATCTTGCATAGTTACTTTCCAATTAGGATCACGCAGTGCGGCTGAGTGAGAGCGGGGAATGGGCGAAAGTTGAGGTATAGAAGTGGTATTTAGAGAGTATTTGAGATTTGGCTTAACAATGCTGCTCATACTTCTAGTTTGCATGCGATGAGATGGGGGTGCTAAAGAGTCACTAGTTGTGGTTGTAGGTTGCGATTGATTTGAAGCAGGTTTGGAGAGTGTTGGAGAATCTGAAGTTATACTAGGCTGGTAGGTACTAGTAGGGGATGAGGGTGGTGGTGTTTGTGTCGGAAAAGATTTATTTCCCATAGTGAGATAATCATCAGTGAATATTGGAGACATGTCATCATTTGACAAAAAATCATAGTGAGAAAAAGATGGAGTAAAGAGAGTGGAGTAAGGAAATATTGACTCATCAAAAATTACATGACGTGATGTAATGACTTTATTGGTTCATATTGAGAGGCAACGGTAACCACGATGATGACCAGGATAGCCTAGAAATATGCATGGTGATGATCGTGGACTTAATTTATTAGGTACAGTGGTCGTGATATTTGGATAGCAAAGGCAACCGAATGTTCTTAAATGGGCATAAGATGTAATTTTGTTATACAAAATGTAAGTGGGAGATTGATAATTTAGCAGACGTGTTGGACAAATATTAAAAAGATAGACTGCTGTATGTAGTGCTTCTACCCAGAAAGTTGCAGGCAAGGAAGCTCGAGGAAGAAGAGTGCGAACAATGTTATTTGTTGTTCTTATCATTCTTTTGGCCTTGTCGTTTTGCGATGATGTATAAGGGCAAGAAAAATGAAATATCGTCCCATTTTGAGTACAAAAATTTGTTAGGGGAGTTGTCATACTCACGACCATTATCACATTGCAGTGCTTTAATTGAAGTCCCAAATTGTGTTTTAACATATGCATGAAAATTAATAAAGGTTGGATATACTTGAGACTTATTTTTCAAAGGAAATACCCATTGGAAATTAGTAAAATCATCCAAGAAAATAAGATAATATCGACAACCACCAGGACTTATTATTGGGAGAGTCCATAGATCTGAATGAACA
Source organism: Kitagawia praeruptora (assembly GCA_037693485.1). Taxonomy (NCBI): domain Eukaryota; kingdom Viridiplantae; phylum Streptophyta; class Magnoliopsida; order Apiales; family Apiaceae; genus Kitagawia; species Kitagawia praeruptora. The sequence continues at coordinate 133,030,881 of CM075351.1, read as the reverse complement.
ATGTCAAAGGCAGAAACGGTTACATTAACAAAAGGATAAAATGGTAGGCGACTATATTTGCCTAATTTACAAGCATGACAAACATGTGAAGTAGTCTCTTTATTACATTTGATATAATTATTGCTTTTAAGAAAATCAAAAATAGGTGCTCCAGGGTGTCCAAGTCGATTGTGCCAAATCGACGGAGAGAAAACTGCAAAAGAAGATGGTGGACTACTGGTGGTTGTATTGGATGATAATGGATAGAGATCCCCAACATTGTTACTCCTAATCATTGTGGCCCCCGTTTGAAGGTCCTTCATAGTAAAACCAAAAGGATCAAATTCCACAGACACAGAATTATCAGTAGTGAATTGACGGATAGATATGAGATTTTTGATGATGTCACGGGCATAAAGAATATTATTGAGCATGAAAAGAGGGTGAGGTTTGGGCAATGTAGAGCTAACTGATCCTTTTATTCCAATTTTATTTCCATTTCCGACCATAATATATGAAGTTATGCCAATCATAAATAGAAGATAATGTACCTGGATGTTTCATTAGATGTGAAGAGGCTCCTGTGTCAAGGTACCAATTTTCATCTGGTTGTTGAAGTTGCATGGAATTAAAGAGGCCTTGCAAATCTATTGGTTGCATGCCGTGATTGACGGGATCTTTTGGCGTAAGAAAAGCTTGTTGCTGGCCAGTTTGACGTGGAGCAGGACCAAGGATTCCAGGCTGAGGCTGTTGTTGTTGCGGGACACTGAGGGGATTGTTGTACGCCAAATTAAGGTAGGGACAAGGTGGATATCTCCATGGTTGTTGGCTTTGCATATGTCCAGAGCTGTAATAAGTTGGTCGGTTGTAAAATCGCCCATCATTTCCTTGTCTACTACCACGAGTGCTCCGTCCTTTTCCATGATAATTTCTTCCAATTTGACCACCACGATTGTTTCCATAAGAATAAGAATGTGATCCATATTGTTGTTCAGAAGGTGCAATAAGGACAGTAGGGGGAGAAGCAGCCTGGCTTGTTTTCTTGAGGTTATTACGGTGTGTTTATTCAAGAGCCAACATAGACCTTGCTTTGTTGAAGGATGGGAGGGGTATGGTTTGTTCAATGATTGTGGCAATCATAGCGTATTCTTCTGGAAGGCTAGCAACAAGTTGAAAAACCAAGCGTTCCTCAGAGATAGCTAGGACTATCAAGGCTAGATAATTGATCAGCAAGTGCTTTTAAAGCTTGGCAATATGCAGCAATGGAAGGAAAATCTTCAAGGTGAGTTTTACCAAATTGTTTTTCAAGGTGAACAGTGCGTGTACTTTTATTTCCTGAAAAAGATCACGAAGGAGGATCCAAGTCACCATGGCGGTTGCGTTCTCATCCAGAATGGTGAAAAGAAGATCATGTGATCAAGTCAAGTCCATAATTCATCATCTACATCAGTTGGTCATTTGACCTTGGGGTCAATGTGGTCGAGGACATTATAAGCTTTGTCAGTATTACGAAAAAGCATAGCCCAGGAAGGATATTGTACTTTTTCTACATCAAGAGTGAGAGGAACAAGATTTTTGATATTGGTTACTGTGAGAGCTGGATGATAAGTGGTGGGAGTTTTGGGAGAGGATTGTTGAGTACGTTCAGACGAAGCTTCCGTTTCGGACATGGTGTGAATGAGAAGGAAAGAAAAGAAAAAAAAAGAGAGGTTGGAGGCTAAAATAAGATTAAGGTTAGGCTCGATACCATGTAAGAATAGGTTGATTGACTGCTTGTCCAACTTCTGTATTAATCTGAATATATACAACTTACAAGAGAGTTACAAGGAAAGTGAAATAATCACGGAATAATTACAACGTCAAGGAGTAATTAAGTAACATAAATCTTGACATATTTACATATCCTATTATCTTCAAAAAAAATCTCTTGGCCGGAGCTCTTCTCCGCCATTGATTCCGATCCCGAGCTTCTTAAGCTCTAGTTCTCTGAATTTCCGTAGCTCTTTACAAGTTTTATTACCAGTATGTGCAAGTTGAACCTGGTGTGCACTGAATTGTGTCAAAATTGAAAATGTGTTTCGATTTTCTTGATGGGTCTCGATCTCTCCTATTCCCCATATGTTATAGGCGGTTGGAGAAGATAGGTGTGAGGTTGGGTGTGTTGAACGGATGGTGAAGGGGTGAGTTCGAATGACAGGCAGACAGAGATAGACAAGGAAAAGGGGTGAAGAGGGGCGGCAGGAGATGGAGAAAGGTGGAGGCGTGATTGGATGCAGAGGTGGGTCGAATTAAGGGGAGAGTGAGATGGGTTAGAGAAGAGAGGGCATGGTATTTAACACTTGGTTTGTGGTCATTATAGTTTTTGAAAGTCGCCGGAAACTGAAAATGGTCGTCGGATTTTTCCAAAATCCGACCATCTTCAAGAATATTTCGGTTGTGTTCTTATTGAGTTGCTGTTTGATCTTGTGGAAACTATAATCATTTCTACAAAGTTGTTTTGGGAATAATTTTGTAAACTTTAAAATTATTTTCAAAATTCTTTTATAAATTTAAAAAATCTCTTTGAATAATTATCTAATTAATTGACAACGTGATTTTTAGCTGTGTATATTAGTGATTTTAGAAGGAGTGGGGGTGGGGTGGGGTGGTGGGTATAGATTAGTGATTTTTAGATGTGTATATTAGTGATTTCTGGTGCGGATGGGTGGGGGGTATAATTTAGTGAATTTTTTTTACTACTAGATAGAGGATAGATTATTATACATTTTTTTGTATTGGGGTACCCCTAGTTTGGTCATTAGATTAGCTTGAAATGTTGGATTGGGGTTTGGTTTCTAGTGTCTATTATAATTTAGTTTCTATTAGAACAAGACCATATATATATATATATATATATATATATATATATATAAATTTATCCGAGAAATTATTGCAATATATATACAAGTCTGTGCCTAGCACGGGTTTTTCTGCTAGTTACTGCTAAATGATCAAGTGCCAAGAAGCTCATTCGCCAATGTTTTAAGTGTCACATTAATGTTCAATAATATTACTGTTAGATTACTTTTATAACAATAACAGTTTATGGACTTACAATTAAAGACAATTATATTTAATATTTAATCTATATTTGGACTAGTTACGCGGTCTAAAATAAAAGGTACAATAATATCTTATTTGGTATGCGCTTTGTAATGTGTAATGTCCAGTACTAATCTGATTAGGGTTAATGAGGTCTAATTATACTACTATATAAAGAACATAACTTGATTTTAGTCCCCAAGACTATTCACAACATCTACTCCTCTATTCCCATTAGTCAGAGCGAGATACGGCTAGAGGTGAATCAAGTCTACGGAGTATCAAGTCCCATAATCGGTATTCATATTTATCATCATGAAATGAGGTATATGCTTTCGCATTACAGTTTTATCGTGTAACCTTGATAATATCGCATAAGAGGATCCATGATTATTTATTTAGTTCTAACAATTTGTATCAGAACAAATCTTATGTTAAATTATTAGGATTGATCATATTTTATATGATTATTTTTCTGGTTGCCGATTAAACATATACACATATATATCGTTTATTGGAATCTCTATTATTAGGGTTCATCATAATTATAATTTTCTTTTATTATTGTTATCCATAAGTGATATGAATGCTCATATTCAACTAGTTTTGTGTTTTTTTATGGCATGACAGAACTTTACGAAATATATTGATTCATATTTGCTAGAACTAGTTGAATATATGGCCGTTGAATGTGGTACCGCTCGAATCAGTTGAATATATTGCCACTACACGTGGTACAGTGAGTTAGAATGTGTATGTTTATTATTTATGCGTTATAATAATGGGACCAAAGGAAAATTATTTAAAGGCCAAATAATGAATATATGTGCGGAAATAAATATGTAATAATTATAAATTTTTCCTATGAGTAATAAACCAACCCAAAGGAAAGTTATTGCTTGATCGAATTTATTACTAATATTTAATTTCTGCGTGGAGAATACCACTTACAAGTCAATATTTCTGTTCAAAGACTAAATGTTAATGTTGTGCTCGGTATCTTGTTTAAATGGGCCCTGTAACACCCCCTTCCCTAAATGGAAAGGAATATTACTTATAATCCATAAACCTGCAAACAGAGCACTAAAATATTCTCTAAATAAATGATTAAACAGTCTAATAATCTTCGAATAATATAAACCTCCAAATTACAGTTCAAACCAATAAATACGAAAAACCAAAAAGAATACGGAATAATCCAGTCTAAATAATTCTAGAAGTCCATAAATCCTAAGCAACGAAATAATGGATAGCACTCCATCACACAGTCCCAGATCCCCCTAAGCACCTGCCAGAAAAAGAATACGGCATGAGACAAATGCCCAGTACGGATTTGGAATACAATTTATAAAACAGAAAAACAGATAAGTATATTTGATAGTTATAATAAAACATTTATTTTAAAATACGCATGGCTGAAAACGAGGGGTTAGGATATTTCATACCGAGATCAGAACAGAACAGATACAAATACACACATCATAGGGTACTTAATGTGCGTAACAAATCGGATAACGTGTTCGGCATATACAACGTCACCGTCAAATCAAATCACAAATCAAATCAAATCTGGGTGCACCCACGTATCCTGAAACAAATATCAAAATGCGCAAAAGCTCGCCACCTGAGCTATCAGAAGGATACGCCGTGACCAATCACACTGCCACGGAAGTGTCATGTCACTGGTGCCGCAATGACATGGCTGTAGTACCCCTACAGCTGGTTAACTCGGTATACCCTATATCGCTAAGGGTTCAAATAAAATACTTCGCAAAACCTTTGAAATCACAATAAACAAATATTCGAACATTTCCAACAAATATTCCAGAAAATTTCAGAAACTCGCAGAAACAAATATTTAAATATTTTCAAAACAAATATAAAAATTACTTTTCAAAATCAACGAGTCAACTATTTTTTTCAAAATCAGAATAGTCAAAACAATTAAAACCAAGCGAATAGATTTGAGGACAAAACATATTTAATATAATTAATCCCAAAATGAGTAGCGCTGAAGAAAAAGGAGAAAGAATCCGTACCTCGAAAACAATGGTGCATATATATAAACAGAGCACACACAAGTAAGATTATCTCTTTTACTTAATAATATTATTATACTCATAGTGTGCCACTTTATTGTAGGAGTACTGTTTTGTGACCTTACTACTATTTATTTATTAATTACTTGGTTGTTGAATTGTTATTCTATTAAAAGTATATTGAAAGTTGAGTCTGTGTTGGCGTGTTTACATCACACTCATATGCACATGTACTGGTACAGTGGTACTGGATTGATTTGTAATATTTAATGTTTTAAATTGTTGTAAAGGAAATCAGGGTGGCTTGTTAGTGGATTTAGGATTGTATATAGTTTTGCACTCGAGAGAAAGTAAACAAGTTGTCCAGATATGGTTTTGTTAATTAAAATGAGTGCATCTGTTTCGTTATGTGCTCATTAATATTTTATTAATTTAACAAGGAGTCTATGTGTGTGTGTTTATAATAGTGATTTTGTAATGATATGTTTCAAGGTAAGTTTTTACTTTTATATTATAATGCATAACATTATAAATCATAAATTCTTATTCTATTATTATTATACAAAATTCCTATATATTACAGGCCCACACACTATAGTTTTTAAATTCATGTATTTTTTTGTATGCTATTATGTATGCATATGGCATGAATTTATATTATGCGAGCTATATGTTTTTTTTTGTTCTAAAATTGCTAGTGAATGCATCTGCTGCTAATATAACTACCAACATGAACTCCTTTCCCGTGCTTAACGACACAAACTTCAAGAGCTTGAAAGCGAAAGTTCTGTTAGTTCTCGACTGCATGGATTTAAACTCTGCTATAAGGAAAGAACAACCTGCTTCTCTTACGGATGAAATTTCTAATGCCAAGAAATTGAAATTTAAGAATTGGGAGCGTTCAAATCGCTTAAATCTAATGAAGATAAGGCACAGCATTCCTGAAGCATTTAGGGGCGGCATGTCTGATGACTCTGATGAGGTATCTGTTAAGGATTTCCTTCATGAGCTTGAAAAGCATTTTGCGAAAAATGAAAAGGCTGAGACAAGTAAGTTTTTGGCTGATCTTGTTCAGATGAGGTATAAAGCTAAAAGAAATATGCGTGAGTACATTATGGAGATGTTTAACATCGCTTCAAAACTTAAGGCACTAAAGCTTGACTTGTCTGATGACTTGCTTGTGTATTTGGTACTCATCTCTCTTCCTGCACAATACGGAAAATTTGTAGTGAGTTATAATACTCAGAAGGATAAGTGGACTATGAATGAGCTTATTTCACATTGTGTGCAAGAGGAAGATAGATTAAAGCATGAAAAGACTGAAAGTGCTCATGTTGCAACTACCTCAAAGGTTAATCATCGAAAGAGGATTAGAGATAAAGAGACTGCAATGGGAAAATCATAACATAAGAAACAAAAGACCTAGGATCAAACTATTATTTGCTTCTTTTGTAAGAAATCTGGTCATGTGAAGAAGGAATGTCCCAAGTACGTCGCATGGCGTATAAAGAAAGGTAGATTTTTCAGCTTTGTTTGTTCTGAAGATAATTTGACTGTTGTACCTAGTAATACATGGTGGGTAGATTCTTGTGCTACTACTCACACAAGAATTTCTATGCAGGGTTACATTTGGAGTTGGAAACCAAGTGATGCTAAAAGATTCATTATTGTGGGTGATGGCAATGCAGTTCCAGTTGAAACTATTGGCACTTTTAGATTATCTTTTAAGACTGGTCATTTTGTTGAATTAAGAGAGACTTTTGTAGTACAGTCATCTAGACGGAATTTGGTTTTCATTTCTGTTTTGGACAAATATGGTTACTCTTGTTCATTTGGAAATAATAAATTTAGTCTATTTCTTAATTCTTCTTTGGTTACGACTGATTCTTTGATTGATAATATATACATGATAAATACAATTGCTACACATAATGAATTATTGCAAACAACATCAAGAGGTACAAAATGTAAAATTATCAAGAGAGAATTCTACTATGTTATGGCATAAGTGCTTAGGACATATCTCTAAAGGGAGATTACTATAGAGACTTTTGTCATGTAGAATACTTGAATCTCTTAATTATTTTGATCTTAATGTATGCATTAGGTGTATTAAGGGTAAACAGAGAAACACAAGGAAATTAATTGCCAATAGGAGTACTGGTGTCTTATATTTGATACATACTGATATATATGATTCATTTCCTATAGCTTCTTGGAATTGTCAATAGTATTTTAACACTTTTATAGACGACTATTCTCGATATGGGTACTTATTTTTAATTTCATGAAAAGTCACGATCATTGGACGTCTTTAAAGTCTTCAAAGTCGAAGTTGAAAATCAGCTTAGTGAAAAGATTAAAGCTATCAAATCTGATCGTGGTGGTGAGTACTATGGTCGGTGTGACGGATCCGGTGAACAATGTCCTGGTCCTTTTGCTAAATTCCTAGAGGATTGCGGAATCATCCTACAATACACAATACTTAGGCAACCACACATGAATGGTATTGTTGAGAGAAGAAATAGAACGCTTAAAGACATGGTAAGAAGTATGATTACTCACTTTTCTTTACCAGAATCACTCTGGGGAGATGCACTTAAGATTACAGCCTACATACTAAATAAAGTACCTAGCAAAGCAGTAGCTAAAACCCCTTAAGAATTGTGCACTAAGAAACCACTTAGTCTTAATCATTTACATGTGATGGGTTGTCCAACTGAGGTTAAAAACCGCATGAAAATAAAACTGAACTCAAGAACTGTTCGTTGCTATTTTGTTGGGTATCCTGAAAAAATAAAGAGTTTCAAGTTTTATGATCGTTTGACAAAGTCTTTTTTCAAAATGGGAAATGCTAGATTTCTTGAGGATGTTGAGTTTGAGGGGGAAGATAAAGTCAGGGATTTATGTATGAGGAAGAATCAGTTTCTTTGCCTCGTATAGTTCAAGATAAAAATGTGGATATACTTGTACAGTTTCCTACTCAAAATCAAGATGATGTTCAACAAACTTAAGAGGAAATGCTACTTAGGCGATCCACTAGAGATAGAAAGAATGCAATTTTGGATGATTATATTGTATTTGTCAAGAGTATGAGTTTGACATAAGGATTGTGGAAGATGATCCTATCAACTTCTAGCAAGCCAAACGAAGTGCTAATAATCAAAAGTTGATTGAAGCCGTGAATGAAGAGATGAAATCCATGAAGGAAAATGACCTTTAGGATCTTATCAAGTTGCCTGAAGGTGCAAAAACAATTGGATGTAAGTGGATGTTTAAAACCAAAAGGGATTCAAAGAGCAATATTGAAAGATTCAAAGGCGTTGACTACAACGAAACTTTCTTCCTAGTATCATCAAAAGATTCTTTTAGGACAATAATGGCACTTGTGGCTCATTTTGATTTAGAGCTACACCAGATGGATGTCAAAACAGCTTTTCTCAATGATGACATTGACAAAATGACATACATGATTCAACCAAAAAACTTTGAAATTAGTGATCCAAAGTCTATGGTTTGTAAACTTGAATGATCCATCTACGGTACAAAGAAATCTTCTTGTATGTGGAATCGCAAATTTCATCAAACCATTGTCATACGGTTTTGAGTCCAATGTTATTGTAAAATGCATATATCATAAGTTCAGTAGGAGTAAATATATATTCCCGGTGCTTTATGTCGATGATATACAATTAGCTTATAACGATATAGGCTTATTGCACAAAACCAAAAGATTTCTTACTTCTTGTTTTGAGATGAAGGATCTTGGTGATGCCTCTTTTGTAATAGGAATTAAGATACATCGAGACTGTCTCGAGGTATCCTTAGGTTATCATAAAAGAGAGATATTGAGAAGGTGTTTGTTAATTTCACCATGAAAGATTGTGCACAACTAAGTACTCTTGTTGCTAAACGAGACAAGTTTAGTTTCAAACAGTGCCCTAAGAATGATCATGAAGGAAAGGAGATGCAGAACATTCCATATGCTTCGGCTATTGGGAGTCTTATGTATGCTCAAGTTTAAACTCAACTGGATTTGGCTTTCATGGTGGGTATGTTAAGCAGATATTTGAGTAACCCTGTAATGGATAATTGGATTGCAATTAAACGGGTTATGAGGTACTTGAAAATAACAAAAAAAAATTACATGCTCATTTATTGGAAGTCAAAAAATTTGGAGATCATTGGCTATTCCGATTCTGATCTTGTTGGTTACGTAGATACAAGAAAATATACTTCTGGTTATGTTTTCATGTTAGTTGGAGGAGCTATATCTTGTAGAAGTGCTAAAAATACACTTATAGCTCTATCTACCATGTAAGTAGAGTTTATAGCATGTTATGAGGCAACAAATCATGTTCTATGGTTGCAAAATTGCGTTACAGGATTGCGGGTTGTAAATGGAATTGAAAGACCATAAAACGTTTACTGTGACAATCGTTTATCAACTGAGTTTTCAAATGATAATGGAAGCTCCGCAGCTTCTAGGCATATACATATTAAATATCTAGTTGTCATAGAGAGAGTGTAGAATCAGATAGTGTCTATTGAGCATATAGGAACAAATTTTATGCTAGCAGACCCACTTACTAAAGCTTTGACACCTAAGGTCTTTCTTGGGCATATTGCTCATATGGGTGTTGTTTCATTGGAGGATATTCAATTTTATTGGTATTTTTTGTGTTTTGTTCTTGTATTCGGCACTCAGTTTTATATTGACACTATGGTGATACATCATATATTTTGACTTACTGCATAATATAGTTGTTTTATTAATTTATTTCTCTATATTGCTCTATATGAGTTATCTCTTTCAATTGTGGTTTTGACATAAAGTTTGAAAGAATAAAATTGATCCCACGAAGGTATTAAAATTGGAAATAAGCATGATTGAGATCACATTGCATGTAATTTCCAATTATACATCCATACTTGATCTATGTCATTGAATTATTAATATGGTGATCATTGAGGATCGAGTTATGACAATGTGATGAAGGTCGGTTTGGTTTCATGTATATATATGAGATGGACCAGATTGACTAAGAAAGATGTTTTCTAAAGAATAAATAATTTTGTGCGCACTTATGGTTATTGAATGTAATTGTTGTTTGAAACAATTTGTAGCCCAAGTGGGAGATTGTTAGATTATTATTATAATAATAACAATTTATGGGCTTACAAAGATAATTATATTTAATGTTTATTCTATATTTGGACTAATTAAGTGGTCTAAAATAAAGGGTCCAATAACATCTTATTCGGTATGGGTTTGTAATGTGTAATACCCAATAGTAATATGATAATTAGGGTTAACTTGGTCTAATTAGACTGCTTTATAAAGAACATAACAGGATTTTGGTCCCAAAACCATTCACAACCTCTACTCCTCTATTCTTATCAATCAAAGTGAGATACGGCTAGAGGAGAATCAAGTCCGTGGAAGATCAAGTCACATAATCCGTATTCATATTTATCGTCATGGAATCAGGTACACTTTCGCATTACAATTTATCGTATAATCCTGATAATATCGTATAAAATGATCCGTGATTATTTATTTAGATCTAACAACTATAACACTACATGAGATCCTTTTGTGGAGATAAGACATCAGAAAATTATAGTGTGCACTTTCATATTTTGAATTCATAATTTTATAGCCAAGGATATTACTAGCATCGTCCATATCTGAGCTAGCAGGAGATGTTATGTTATAACTTAATAAAATAGATACAACTAATAAGGAGGTTTCAAGATTAGAACAAATAGGATCGAACAATTATTACAATGTTAAAAAGATAAGAACAATAAGAGAATTGGGAATATACAAATTTATTGCTTAGAATATTTTTGCGGCTAGGATGCCTTAAATCAATACAAAGTAGTCTAGCAGTCGTTGAGGGGACAACTAGATAGTTAGTAATCTTACAAGCCACACACTTTATTCTTTTCCCACACACCACACAATTTATTTATTTTTTTGAAATAATAATTACGAATAGAGTATAATCTTTTAGTATATAAAAGCCAAGTAGTTTTTGAGGGTGATTTCCCCAGCCAAAATATCATATTTTTAAGTATTCCATCGTATTTTTACGTATTTTATACGTATTCATATGTATTTAAAAATTTTGTACATAATGTTCTTGTGTTAGACTTCTACTTTTTATAAACATTTTCAAAAATATAATATTATTTTTATCATATCTATAATCTATACTATATTACTGATTGTGTTGGTGTAATGTGGTAGGGCTGTTGATCAAATGAAGGGTTGTCATGTAATATGGTCTGGAGGTGCCAAGTATTTGGTTTAGCACCAGAAAGAGAGATTGAATTTCCGATTGATTTAGCACCACGAACCGAGCCAGTATCTAAAGCACCATATAGGACGGTACCCGCTGAGATGAAGGAATTAGCGACGTAATTGCAAGATTTATTGGACAAAGGAGTTATAAGGCCAAGTGTGTTTCCGTGGGGAGCACCAATATTGTTTGTTAAGAAGAAGGATGGAAGTATGAGGCTGTGTATCGATTATCGAGAACTTAATAAGTTGATTATCAAGAATAAGTATCCACTACCAAGAATTGATGATTTGTTTGACCAGTTGAAAGATGCTGCTTATTTTTCTAAGATCGATTTGAGATCAGGTTATCACTAATTGAAGATCAAGCCAGAGGATATTCTGAAGACTGCTTTTTGTACACGATATGGACATTATGAGTTCCTAGTAATGGGTTTCGGATTGACGAATGCGCCAGCTGTGTTTATGGAGTTCCTGTTTCGATAGTGCCTGATCGAGACCTGCGATTTAATTCGAGATTTTGGAAGCAATTTCAAGAATGTTTAGGAACCCAATTGACAATGAGTATAGATTATCACCCTCAAACAGATGGACAGAGTGAAAGAACAATTCAGACGATAGAAGATATGTTAAGAGCTTGTGCTTTGGATTTCAAAGGAAGTTGGGATGAGCATTTACCATTAGTTGAGTTTTTGTATAATAATAGTTATCACGCGAGTATTGGAATATCCCCGTATGAATCTTTGTATGGAAGGAAGTGTAGATCACTAGTGTATTGGGAAGAAGTTGGTGAGAGGAAAATTTTAGGACCAGAGCTGCTCCAGCAGACGAAAGAGAAGGTTGAAGTTATTCAAAAGAGATTGATTACCGCCCAGGATCGTCAGGGAAAATATGCTGATTTGAAGAGGAGAGATATGAGTTTTGAGATAGGAGATCAAGTGTTGTTGAAAGTGTCACCGTGGAAAGGAGTTACAAGATTTGGTAAGAAAGGAAAATTGAGTCCAAGATATGTAGGACCATTTGAGATTTTGAAGCGAGTTGGAAAAGTTGCTTACGAGTTAGCATTGCCGCCGCACATGCACCATATTCATAATGTGTTCCACGTATCTATGCTTAAGAAGTACAATCTTGATGCGAGTCACGTAATCGAGTATGAGCCTATCGAGATTCAGCCAGATTTGTCTTACGAAGAGCAACCAGTAGAGATTCAGGATAGAAGTGATAGAAAGCTCAGAAATAAATTTGTTAGATTAGTTAAATTTTTGTGGAGGAATCCTAGAGTCGAAGAGTCGACTTGGGAACTTGAAAGCGAGATGCTTACCAAGTATCCTCACCTGTTTACTTAGGTGAGATTCTGGGGAAAGAATCCTTTTAAGGGGGAAAGGCTATAATGACCTAGTTTTTTCGCGATTTATAAATGCTTATTTAATTGTTAAATGTGGAAAGTATGGGAATTATATGATGAGTATATTTTTGTGAAGTCAATATATGTGTGAAATCATGTTTATGTAATTATATGATGATTGGTATGTGTCGTATAGGTTCGTGGAATTTTATTTATATTTTTGAAGCATTAAAACTATTTTTAAAATGCATTTTTAATCTTTCGAAAATCATTGGAGTCGATTTAAATCTTGAAAAATTTTTCATTACCATCTTTGAGATATGATTTAGTTTTTAAAATTAGTGTGGAGATTTAATTGTGTGTTTTGGTATTTTAAAATGATTTAAAAACCTTTATTTCTTTTAAAGAGCCTTTATTTCGAAAATTCCTATAAAATTCCTTTTTGAGCCTAAAGTTAGTTTAAAAATATGGGGAGCCTTGTAATTTCATAAATTTTATTTTAGAATTTTAAAAATATTATTTTCCCTAATTTCCTGTTTTATTTTGACTTTAATCATTAAAAATTAGTTTTATAAATAAAAAGAAAATATTTCAGTTTTGGCAAATTACAGTTATGCCCCTGGCTGTATATATCAGTCACCACCGCCTCATTTCTTCCTTGCTCGCGAGTATTAGCAGCTGGGTACTTTTCTCTCCTCTTCTTTTTCGTTTCTTTCAATTTTTAATCATCAAACCATGCTGGAAACTCCGTTTTAATTACTTATAACCTATTTCTTTGCTTAGTTAATGATTTGGTAAGGTGTTTGTGTGAGTTTATGTATGTATATATTCGTTCGTGTGTATGTGTATATGTTAAAATCGACATGCAAGCCTCGAGGGCTTCTGATTTGATGATTACATGATACCATGGTGCTAATTGTGGATAGAAATCAAGTTTTTGTATGGTTTTAAGTTGTTTGTGAACCATCGGACAAAACCCTCTACCACCGACAACGATTTCCGGCGAGTGGGTGGTCGGAGATGGTAGATTCATGGTTGTGCAGTATCATTTATGTGTATATGTGATTAAGGAACATGAATTTCAAGTTGCATGTAAGAGATTACAAGTTTATAGTATTAATTCGAATTTTTCGAATCAATTAAGTTAGTAAATTAATTGTTTAACTAATTATATGTTTGATTCTCGAGCCTTAAATATGCTCCTGATGATTAGATGAATTTTGCTGGATAATTAACATGCATGTATAATTTTTCTGATTTGTTTCTAGATTAAATCAAATTTATGTATATATATGTGTGTGTGTGAATTGTTCGGATTTTATGAAATATTAATATTAATTTAAAGTGTTCTTGATGATTAAAATATCATAACTAGTTGAATAACTGTGTGTATGTGATTTTCAGATTTGATAAAGAGAAGATTCAAATTTTCATATATAAATTCGAATTATTCGAATTTTGTTACAATTTTAAATAGTAATTTAGAAATTAATTTTATGAATACGTGTTACATGATTTCAATTATATGTAAGTGAGATTTTCGGAACTTCTATAAGTTAAATATACGAATTTTAGATTAAAAGTTTGGTTATGTATTCCTTGTGACATAGCGTTTGTAATTTAGTAATTTTATTCAATGATAGATTAAAGTATTAGTTGATGTTAGTGGAATAAATGATTTTGAATGTAAGATAAGTGTGATACTTGTAGTTGGTATATGAGATATTTAATCCATTGGGAATTATAGGTGGATATAAAATCCATCGGAATTGATTTGGTTGTGCTTTGAGTCGGTTATGTTCCGACAGAATAGTCTTGTAAACAGAGGAAACTCTGCCCGATTTTCGTCAGAATTATAAGTTATAAAGTCTATAGTATATTCTTATAAGTTGATTACGAGTCAAGATGATATTATGTGTTAGTGTCTAAATGACTTATGTGCTTTTATGCCATCGATGCTATTTGGTTGTGTCTGATCTTAGTAAAGTATGCAATATGAATGTGATTTATAAGTTAAGTGGTAATGCGATATAGGAATCGATAGGGTAGATTAAGATGAGTCGTATTAGGAGTATAGTATACTAAGAGAGTGATTATGGTTTATGTAGATTCGAAGGACGTAGGACCGAGCGATAAAGGAAAAGCGAAGGTTGAGTATCAGTAAGCTGAGCCGTTAAGCTGTTGCATACTACCGAAGGCAAGTAATTGTAAGAACCCGAATTTTCGGTAGAATTAAAACTTTTTTTATATATTGATGAAAGAATGAACAGTGATTCTGACTACAAGGTATTAGCAATTCTAATGAATGAATGTGACTGGGTAAAGATTCCAATGATTATATGTCATGAAGAATGCAATGGGTTGACAACCTAGATTAGAATAATCTATCTCCTTAAAAATAAGATATGGCATTCCAAAGAGGAAGGAGATATTCTTGTGTCATCCAAATAGATATCTGTTATTAGCCCAGTGGTTCCGTGAAAAGATAAAGGAACGCCCGAAAAAGAACAAGGACATTTTTATGGATATAAGAAATAAAAGGAGAATAAAGTGTGAATAGTGTTTTTGGTGGGAAATGAGAATAGGAGTTAGACGACGCTATATAGAAGTATTCAGAACGGATTTCTGAGTTCGTATTCATGATCCAGGGGCGAGATAAGTGTATGTAAACGATATCGGATTCAGAAAATTAGCACTTTTATTTTCTCCGAGATTTCCCTGGACACTGAAAGATTTAAGGATTTATTAAGAGGATTTAATGAATTTAAGTGCAAGAATTATAAAGGAGGAATAAGAATGGGAATATTAATATTAAGAAGATTTCCGATAAAACCCTAACTAGAAATCCTTGAGATATTCCTACGAACGATCAATCAAATTGAGCAATAACCGGACAAAAGAGCAAGCAGAGAAGCTAGATACATGCATGTGCTAGTGGATAAGAGCAAGTAACTATGTAGCTATAAGAGTAACTAGCACACTTAGCAAACAAACCAAGTACTTAGCTCATCTCACCATAAGATCACAACACCTGTCCCTTTAAACTACATCATCCATGACGTTAGCACTTTATTAAAGTGACTTTATGCCAAGATATTATCTAAGGCACATCAATAATTCAAGATTAGATGAAGAGAACAAGAGCAAGCCAAGCAAAACATCACCATCTCTCTCTTTTCTCTAAACTGCCCAGCGGGAACAACAAGGGAAGAAAAATTCATATCTCCATTTCTATCCATGATAAAATCACCAAATTTTAACCATATCTTCTAAACTCCATGGGAATGTTCGTTCCAAATTTCATGGCAATCTAATGAGCATAGCCTAGTCAAATCGCCTCCCCAAGTTGAAGAAACCAACCTGCCTGTTCTTGGCAGTTTCTGTCCAGCAGGAAAAGAGGGCTCAAAACCATAGCTAGGAAGCTATATCTCAAATCAAAGCTTATGCAGAGGCCAAGATGTGGTAAAAAGTTGAGAGCCAAACTCTTATTTTTCGATTTGTTATGATTTTTACAAAAGTGATGATGAATAGTAACCCTTAGAAACTAACTTTGTTTTCTTGGTTTCTTTTGATGATCTAAGCTATATTAAGGTGTTCCAAGGACTAGATCAAGGCTTGATAGACTCATAGACACCCCAAGGAAAGTATAACTCTCTTGAAACCCTAGATCCACTTTAAGTTTTATGGATGTTCTTGATGATTATTAGATTAGTGATGAATATGATGATCTTACAAGCATGATTATGTAGTTTGTTAGTGGATCTGAGTATTATGATGTTATGATGGTGTAGTAAGATGTTCTTGACTTTTAAGAGGAGTATTACATGTGTATAAGATGTATTGATGCCCGGTATGGCTTGGTTGTGTTGAAAACAATTTAGAAACGTTCGATTTATAGCCATCGTAATGTCCGATTTTCGTTAAACCTTAAGAAACCGTGCATCACAGTAGCTTTAACTCACTGTTTAGCTTTTTATTATGCCATGACAAGCTATATTATGTTATAAGCTTCGTTTCGATATAAAGATCGTATGAAATGGACTTACGGTTTAGGAATTATGATTAAATTCGTAAAAGTAGTTCGAAACCGTAAACAAAAGTTCGTAACTGAAATTGGATTCCTTTAATACTACGAAATCAGTTGCGAATCTTGATAATCAAATATTAGAGGTAAAAAGGAAGGTGTGAGAGAAAACTACATGTCGAACGGATCGATTTCCGATTTTATAAAAATGTTCGAAGCGAGGTTAAACGTAAATGAACCCCTTAAAAGTATGACTTTGGTTATAACTTAGAAAACGGGCGATAAAACTCGAGGTATAATCTTGATTCGTAAACGACCGACCTTAGAATTTTTACGACTTAAGTATATACCAAGTGTAAGTATGACGACATGTCTTAGTAACGAACGAATGACGGGTCATAGTAATAATAAAGAGAGTTGCACTAAAGGGTGTTTAACGAGATAACTCGAAAACGTGTTTCGACTTAAGTTAAGTTATACTTAGCCTTTTAAAAATATTAAGTGATTGACCTCGGTTATTGTGACTATTTACAGTTCACCGGATTGACACGAGGCACACTGCCCCTACAGGATTGCCAGGCAAGTTTCAAATCCCCTTTTTAAAGCCTGTTGTTGCGATAATATATATATATATATGAATTGATTCTGTTATACATATGTCATAGCATGCATGCCACCTTTCAAGTTGAATTGATATACTTGTTCCCTAAATTATTGTTGGCTTATAAGTTAGATAGTGAATATATCGATTATAAGCCGGATATTGCTAAGACCCTTAGCGAAGGGCATATGAATCTCATTCTTCAAATATACACCGGGAGTCGGTATTTCATGATATATCATGATTATTTTTTAGGGAAAATATTTAAGTAAATATTTTCCATTATTTATTTATTTAATATTATTTGGAGTAATCATTTGAGTATTCAACGAATATTACTTTGAATACTCATTAGAGCTTTATTTATTTAAGTAATATTATTTTGAATATTCATTCGAGATTATTTACTTAATAAATATTATTTCGAATATTCATTCGACCTTTATTTATGTGATGAATATTATCTTCAATATTCATCTAAGAGTTGATTTATTTATCAAATATTATTGTCAATATTCATTTAAGGTCCACTCAATTATCAAATCCTATTTCGAGTATTCATTTAGAATATTATTTCTTCAATAAGTATTATCAATTGGAATATTCACTATTTATTCAGTGAATATTATTTCGAATATTCATTCTAGTTTTATTAGTTGATAAGTATTATTCTTCAAATATTCACTATTGGTTCAGTGAATATTATTTCGAATATTCATTCGAATTTTATTAATTTGATAAGTAATATTCTTCGAATATTCACTATTTGTTCAGTGAATATTATTTCGAATATTCAATCGAGTTTATTTATTTGATAAGTTTTATTAATATTAAATATTCATTATTTATTTGATGAATAATAATTGTGGATATTCATTCAAGGATTATTCCAAGCAATATTCTTTCAATATTTACGACTTAATAAATAGTCTTCGAATATTCATTTAATTCTCGTTAACCAAGATTTAAAATATATTATTTCGCTCAAATCTTGTTGCCCAGTAAATAACAATTGTAGAAGGGGGGTTGAATACAATTGTATAAGATTTTCGACTTAAACAAATAACACAAGTATGAATCAATAACAGCTTTATTAATTCTGATATAAAACTGTTACAAAACCCTCTTAAGAAATTCTTATGTTCTTAAGAGCTGCTAGGTTACAAGATAAATCGTGTAAGCGATTACAATAATGTAAAACCTAAACTGTGTTTATATAGAGTACACAGTTACACTATCAATTACAAGATATTCTAAATCAATTACATATATCTCTGAATGCATATCTTGTATGATAGCTGCCTTCCTATAATCTAGGAACCGACATATCAATCTTCCTTGATCTCTGGTCTGATGAGAATCTTCACGAAATACTGACCAGCTTCTAATCCTGATAATAGTCCAATACTGACGTTGTATTACTGATGACGTCAGCATCAGTATCTGATCAGTAATGCCCAGATCCTGATCATCACTTGAATCAATATCTAACAATCTCCCCCAATTTGTTCTTTATGAAACAAAGCACAAATTCCTTGATTCAAAGATGTCAAAAACTCAAAACAAAATACCTTCTAAAAATCATCAGGAACAGTTTCAGAAATTCTTTGATAAAACAGATTCATCTTCAAGAAATCAGATATCAATTCTTTTTCCTTGCTTTCAAGAATTTGAATCAATTTCTTCTTCAGATTTTTGAGTTCTTCATCTTCCTCATTAATCTGATAGATAGCTGCCCTGAGATTCTGAATTGAGCTTCTTGGAAGATCTAAATCACCTAGCAATACATAAGCAATTTCCTTCCCATCTGGATTTAGAGATAATTGTTCCATGCCTAGATACACTTCTCTAACAGTAGTACCTTTCTTCATTTCAACCTCTATGTCTCTTAAATTTAAGTACATAGGAATATAATTGCCATCATACCTCGTTCCTCCATCCATAAATCTCTGTCTGATTGTCCTGTAAATCATAACAAACCAATTGTAGTAAACTTCTCTTTCTTTGACATTGATTCTTTTACTTCTAAGAAGATACAGATCATATTTCAGCTCTTTTGCAGATTTGCACAACAACTCATGAATAGGAATCTTCTTTACACTTCTATCTTTCATGAAGTACAACATCTTTTCTATTTTCTTTGCACCAGCATGACAATCAGCAATGATAGCAACAGCTTCAAGTTTCCAGAGATGATCAACAGTTAACTCATCACCAATCTTGTCAACTAGAGCATGTTGATCAGTTTGTACAATGAAAATAATCTGTGCATGACTATATCCAATACCTCCTCTTGTGCCAGGTTCCAATCCTTTCAAACCAGATTGCATACTTACCCATTTTGGTGGATTTTCAGCAATAAATGTAGTAGACTTTGATTTAACAATCGATAAAGATTCATTAATCAAAGAAGACTCTGTTATCAGTCCTGCAGATTTGAAAACAATCGGTTTCCTATAATCACACTCACTCTTCTCCTTTTTCTTACTCTTCTTCTTCTCATCTGTTGGATAATACTGCTGATGTTCAGGAACAGATTTATCTTTATCATACAATAAATTCCTGTCTGATCTATAAACATTTCTCAAGTAATCTCTGGTTGTTATCCTTTCTGCTTCTCTGGCTTTAGCTCTGATTTCACTTTCTCTTTCAAATCTTCTGAAGTTCTCTTGCTCATACTTCAGTGTATCTTCAATAACTTCCATATTGTGAAATTCAACCACAACCTTAAGAATCATAATCTTAAGTTCTTTTAAAATTTCAGCTTCTTCAGAATCAGAGACAACATCAAGAATTGAACCAAAGACTGACTTCTCATTAGATGCAGTAGATTGAACAGCAACCTTGCTCTTTCTTTTTAAAGGCAATATCTCCTCTTCAATTTCTTCAGGAGCATTGAATCTGTTGTCCGGAGTTAATGCAAGAGATAGTGAAGTTTTCTTCTTTTCATTTTCAGAAACATCTTTTAATTTGATTCCACTAGATCTTGTTTGCCTTGTACTTGTTTGAGCAGATAATCTTCCTCTACTTATGTATCTTCCTCCTCTGCCTCTTCCTCTTCTTGCAGCAGGAGCTTCATTTTGTTTTGCAATCTCTCCAAGAATCCTGTTCTGTTCTTCTAAGAACTCATCAGTAGTCATGTTTGGATTTTCTCCAGTAGTTAAGATAAGTGCCTTCTCAGCATGATAATGTTGAACTCTTTTGTCTTTATGAAACAGCTTAAGAACACGACCATCCCCAGTGTCAAGTTCATGAAACAGATTAGCAGCATCTTCATCCTGTTCCACATACACATCATCCTCAGGAATGGTTGACAAAGTTTGATCAGGTGTTACGAACTGTTATTCTTTTGGATTCTGAGATTGCACCATTGTTGTCACTGTCTTCTTACCAGATCTAGAAACATGAGTTGACTGCCTAGTTTGAGTATTAGATCTCTTTGTTACTAAAGCAGCATCAGAGGTTTCAACTTTATGTGACTTAGCACCACCATCATTTCCAGAATTATCATCATCCTTTTGTACAACTGGATTAGGTGAGCATTTTGTTTTGACTATCTTCTCCCCCTTTTTGACATCGACATCTTCTTCAATGAAGAAAGACAAAATAAGCTTGAGGGTTTCATCAATATTATCAACTTTTGATTCCAAGACAGTCATTCTGGAATCCATCTTCTTGTCAAGTGCTTTAATATCATCAGCAAGAAGACGTGCTTGAGAAGCAGTAGCAGATATAGAAACAGATGTTTGAATACCCGCTTGAAATTTATCAGTAATAGCCTTCATAGAGTCAATCTCACTCTTCAATCCCTTTGCTAGAAGAGCATTAGTCTTGAGAAGAGCCTTGAGTTCAGGAGTAGGCATCCTCGTGGCAATATGACCAGAATGAAAAAGAGCATTTTGAAAATTCATCTCAGCATTCGGCTGATTCCATTCAGTATCCCATTCATATCCCCTTGCAGCTCGAGTATCAGGAGGAAGAATGGAACTGTACTCTCCTCTGAATTCTTCTTGAGTAACAGACTGCATGTACCTACTCGAAGACCCATAAGTAGAAAGGAGACTTGCTTTTATTGCTGCCTGCATTTGAATTGTCTCAGGATCAGCATTAGCATGATCATCATCATCATCTGAGCTACCACCAGCCTCAGGAAGTTTATCATCAACATTATCATCAGGATGCATAACACCTTTCATTTTCAAATCACCAGTAGATGCAGCTGGTGAATCCTGATGTCTTGCAGACAGATTAGTAACATTTCCTAAATCTCTCATTTCTTTTAAAGTGATCTCATCACTTCTCACAATGTTACCTAAGTTACTGTCAATAGTAACCGCTACCTCACTAGAAGTTAACAACTTCTCACTCTGTTCTACCTCTCCTTTTGCCAGTTCAGGAGACTGCCTCTCATCACTCTTCTTTTTCTCTAAATGTTCACTCTCAATCTCACAAGAAAGGCTCTGACTCATTAAATGTGAAGAAATAAGAGGTGGCTGAGAAGAGTGGTCTGAAGTCATACAAATAGAGGTATCCCTTTTATCAGGTCTATCTGTAATCATACTATCAGTAGTAAAGGAAGTAGAGATAGAGATGTTACCTGACGAAGTAGTTAAAGAATCCATTGGCCTTGCAGAAATTGGCTCAATAAGCAATGGAATAAGTGGATCAGTAGTACTTACATCAGGATCGACCACTGCAACTATAGCATGACTTGCATCCATTGGCCTTGTGTAGTCTGAGGTTTTGAAGCTTCTTCAACACTTCGAGTCAAAGGTTCTTGTGTGCTTCCCTCAAATGCAGTGTCAGCAATCACTTCATCACATTCAGCAATGTGCAAATCATGAGCAACTTTATCTGCCAGACTTCTAGCTAGTTCAATTTCAATTTCAGAAGCCCCTTGAGCATTGTCAGGAAACTCCCCTACTGAAGTGATTTTGCCAGCATCTTCACTTTGAGAAGATGGTTCTTGTGGGGCAGGAATATTCTTGTCTTCACCTTCCCTTTGAGAAAGTGGTTCTTGTGTGACTATTCCTTCAGAAATGTCTGCACTTACACTTTGAGTAGGTGGTTCTTGTGTGACTGGATCTGCAATAGCTTCTGAACTCCTTTGAAGTTCAGGTTCTTGTGGGCTAGATCCTCTCAGAGATGACATAGTAGTCCTCTGTTTCTTCTGTCTATGAAAAACGTTTGCTTCAGCAGTTTTCTTTTCAAGTGGTGAAGGTTTGAAACCCAACTGAGCAGCAATAGCATTTACTTGATCAACAGACACCTCAATAATTCTTCTCTTTGGAGATGCAGGTGCTGGAGAATCAGAGATCTCAACAGTCTTCACAGGTGAATTATCAGGAGTAGAGATGTCAGGATTAGCAGTAGCGTCAGGAACTGATGATCCATCCTGATTAATAGATACATCAGGATTGCTCTCCATAGCATCAGTAAGATTCAGTAATTCTGTGTGAACAACAAATTTGCCTTTGCTGATTAATCTTCTTCTTTTCTTCGGCTTTTCAGAGACAACCACTTCTCTAGTATCAACAACATCAATCTCCTTTTTCTTCATCAAGACTGATATAGGCATTGTGTCATCATCAGAATCAGAATCAGAATCAGAAACAGCTCTTTGACCAACTTTCCTCTTTACTCCTGTTCCTTTATTCAGACCAGATGTTTCCAGAACCCTTTGTTCACCCCCTTGTGACTTCATTTGAGAGTGAGTTGGAGTGGAGAAATCCTTTGATCCTGATTGCCTCTCAGACACATCAGATCTAGCTAATTTCTTTGATTTTACAACTGATGCCTTTTGTGAGACACCAGAGGTGGTTGACTGTTTAGAAAAGTGTTTAGGTTGTGTGCTTGTGTCAGGAATAGGATGTGTAAGGTCCTGTCCCATAGCACCAGTTGCTGGGCCATATTGAATAGGCATTCTCTTTCTTAAAAGAGACCATACTTCATCAGGAATGTATGGAGTTCCATCAAACTTATTTACCTTATCAGAATTGATTAGACTCTTTATATTGTTTTCTGAGATATTACATATAGGCAAAATTGTATCATTCTCAAAAACAGCATGAGGACATAAGTGAGAGAATATTAATTGGAAAAATCTAAGAAAGCAAACATAACCACATTTATCTGCTTTTCTTTCACTTAATGCCTTTAGTATAAAAGACCCATAATCAAATGAGAGATCATGAATTAGAGAATACCCAATTTTGGCTGAACCTGTGGGTAAAGCATCAAAATTTGACACTTTATTCAAGAAACATCTGCTGATAGTGTCGAAGAAGAAATTCCATTCCTTCTTAAGCTTTGTCCTGTAGAGCTCTCCAAACTTCTTTGGTGTTCCATTGTAACCCAAACTTACAACATACTCAAGGAGTCTTGAATCAGGAACTTTGAATACTGGCTTACCAATGATTGATGGTAAGTGTAGGGCTTCAGTGACAATCTCAGGAGTCACATAGTATGTAACATTATTATACTCAAAGCTCATTTTAGGCTTTTCTGATGGAAGTCCTTTCCCAAAGACACTTGTGTTCCAAACCTGCATTACAGACTTAAAAGATATCTTGGCAGGTTGGGTTAGAGCATAATTGATTGGACTTGAGGCCAAAAAGTCCTGAATAATGTGGAAATCATTGGGCAAGTCCTGATGATCTAGAATTGCAGTGAAGTTATTTGTGTTAAAAGTAACTCCATTGATTACCACCTTGCTGTTCATGAAAGATGAATTCTCCATTGAAATTTCAAACACAAGAATTGCGCTAATTTTGAAATTAGGGTTTGAGAGTGCAGAGATAGAGAGACGATGTTTTACTGATGGTTTTGAGAATAATAAATCAATTAGAAAACTAAATTGATATTTGGACAATACTTATGATTTCTCAAAAACAGGTGTCAGTAAACCATTCGTTTATACTGGAGTAATGGACCAAATTACGTGAGAGAGTGGTGATGATTGCACGCGTCACGACTTACATCTGTAACTATATGTAATGATCGAGTGAAACACACGCGCTTGTTTTATTCGAGAAATAAGATTGTGATTAAAATAAAACATGGTAACTTTGTTTTAAATAAAGAAATTTAAAACATCACAATCAAATAATACCTGGTACTTACACCAGAAATATGAATCGTTTCATATTCTTGTTCCACCCTTCTCTATTTAATCTTAGAGACATGTCCACTTACTTCCTTAACCCTTCATTCTCTCCTGAAAGAAGAAAAAAATAAGAAAAACCCTTCACAGCAAAACAATGTCGAACCTTACCATCAAAGAGAAGAATCTCCATCTCTTAGAGAAAAGAGACATCTTTAGCTATACTCGTGAAGAGTTTGATACTTTCGACTGGGAAAGACAACTTGAGACTCTCTGGTTGCAGATGGATGCAGGTCTCGAAGAAATCGAGAAGGAAAAACCTGCAAAAGTGATTGACATCGATGCTGCCCTTCAAGCAACATTATCATGGCTTTCATCTAAAGCATCTTCATCCAACTCCATCAACCATTGTTAATGAATAAGTCACCAAAAATAACCTTATCCCTGTCAACCTCCACCCAAACAAAGTGGCAAAGATGGGATCTGGGATGGCTACTAACAATGGAGTGGATTGGTCTTTTATTTCCTGTTGAATAGATTAGTAGATAGAGAACAAAAAGATGTAATCTTTGAATGTAATCTCTTTCTTATTATCAATGAAAAATTCAGTTTCTCTATTCTATTCAATGTTTTCCTGATTTATCATGTTATCTGAGAAATAAATATGAGGACTAATTAAAGTGATCACATTATCAGGAGTTCAATTACATTAATCATAGCTTGAATCAGGAAATTGAGATAAAACGAGGACAGTTAGATTCTGAACATAATACTGATGATCGAATCGTCGCATCAGGATTCGACGTTGACCACTGTCAGGATTGACTTTCCATCAGTATTTGCAAGTCGTCAGTATCTGATGACTTCTTTCTCTCAAGTACTGCCATAGTTTACCATTCCAAGTTCATTCACCAACTTTGTAAAAGTAGTCTCAGGTAGTGGCTTGGTGAATATATCAGCTAACTGTTGATCAGTAGGAAAAAAATGAAGTTCAATTGTCCCTTCCAGTACTTGTTCTCTTATGAAGTGATACCTAATACTGATGTGCTTTGTAAGAGAATGTTGAACTGGATTTCCTGTCATAGCAATAGTGTTAGGAATAATTCATAAGTTGTGATGTTAAGAATAGAATTTACACATTATACTTCTTGTAATCCTGATCTTATAAAGGGTTTAGCACTGTATATAGGATTTATGTGTAAGACAGTTATCTGTATAGTTTAGTCAGGAATGAACAGTGTATCGGAGACTACATGTCAGGAACAGAGAGCAAATCCTGATGACGGTCCAATACTGATGGTTGATCAGATACTGATGCAGTGTACAGATCCTGATATCAGTCATGTTACTGATGAGGTTATTATGGATGCTACAGAAACTGGCAAGTGCTATAAAACAGGATCGTTGTTTGAAGAACAAGCAAGAAGATATTATGAAGGAAAGAGTTTTCTATTGAAGGAAACTATCGACTAGAAGGCAGAACATTGTCATGTATAGATTATATCTTTCTGTTATTAGTTGATAGGTAGCATTATAAATACTCTCTCAATATCATTGTAAAAAGAGCGACGAAGTTGTGAGTTCATGTGCGTAGCTCTGTATAAGGTTTGTATTCGAGAGTACGAAACAAACAGAGAGATATTTGTATTGTCAGCAGCTGCTAAAGGTATTGCACACCTTTGGTAGAGTTTGTATTTGATCTTATTAATACAAACAAGAGTTTGATTCATTCGTTTATTCTTGTTCTTATAATCAAGCAAAAATCAGACACGATTATATAACTTGTATTCAACCCCCCCCCTTCTACAAGTTATTCGAGTTAACAATTGGTATCAGAGCAGGTTGATTTCGAATAATCATAAAGATCTGCAATCATGTCTGGTTACAAGGATGGGAATACTAAGATTCCTATGCTCAAGAGAAACGAATATACTCTATGGGAAGTAAAGATGTTGCATCATCTGGAAGCAACAGATCCTGATTATCTTGACAGAATCAGAGATGGACCTTTTGTTCCAACAAAGGTCGTTGGACAAGCAACTGTTGATGGTGTGGTTGTTCCAGAACATACAGCAGAGAAGCCAAAATCTGAATGGTCAGATAAGGACAAGGAGAATGTTCTCAAAGATGCTAAAGTGAGAAACATATTATTCAACAGTCTTGATTCTGTTCTCACTAACTATGTTCTCTCTTGTAAAACTGCTAAGGATATATGGGACAATCTTAAGGTTCACTGTGAAGGAACTAAGCCTGTCAGGAAGAATATGAGGACATTACTTATACAACAGTATGAGTACTTTGAATCCAAGTCTGGTGAGTCACTTACTGATACCTTTGATAGGTTTACAAAACTCATCAATGAGATGGCCATGCATGGTAAATATTATGACTTGGAGGATATGAATACAAAGTTCATGAAAGCTTTGCCTGATTTCTACAATGAGAAGATATCTGCGATTGAGGAAGCTAATGATCTGGATGAGATTTCATTAGAGGCAGTATATGGAAAATTGAAAGCTTATGAACTTGACAAGCAGCAGAAAAAGAGCAGGAGTGAAGGAAAGATGAAGACTATTGCACTTACTGCTCAATCTGAAGTAAAGAAGCTTCCTGAAGAACAGCATGAAGAGATTGTTGTAAAGAATTCGAGGAAGAAGAAAAGCAAAGAAAGTTCTGAGTCAGAGACTACTGATATGGACTCTGACAACAATGATTCTGAATCTGAGATGCAAGAACTCTTTGCTATGTTTGCTAAAGCTTTCAAGAAAGGAAGATTCAACAGGAGAAGATTTAGCAAAGGACCTTTTCAAAAGAAGGAGGAGAAGAAGAGTGACAAGAGCAAAAGTACAATTGTCAAGCTTGATAAGGCCAAGATCAAGTGCTTTAACTGCAGCGAGCTTGGACACTTTGCTAGTGAGTGTAAGAAGCCTAGGAATTCAGGAAAGGGTAATGCACTTATGGTCACACAGAAAGATTGGGCTGATTCCAGTGACTCTGAAGATGAATTGGATTATGAAAACATTGCATTGATGGCCAATAGTTCAGACAAACCTGGATCTCCAAAGAAAACTTCTCCATCCTCTGTTAAGGTATCACTTCACTCTCTTGATTCATTTGATAGCTTAAATTCTGATGAAATTAGATCTATCCATGCTGAGTTTAAGAATCTTATGACTAATTTTAGAATTCTTACTTGTGAAAGAGATGAACTTAAGGTTAAGAATGATAAATTAGTTGATAGAAATAATTTTCTTGAATCTGAATTAATTCAAATGGAAGAATACAAGTTGAGTTCTGATAAAGCTAAGCATGATTATAGTGTAATTCTTGAGGCTTATGACTATGTCAGAAAAGAACTAGAAGAAGAGAGAGATGTGATTAAGACCATTAACAATTCCAGTAAGAAGACAATAGAAATCTTTGAGAGTGGAATTCGTGGTAAGGTTAATGGTTTAGGTTTTGATAAGGCTAGACAAGAAGAAAAAGTAGCTATTGTCAATGATGATAGTAAGGTAGAAGCTAACACATCTAAATCTGAAGGTAAGAAAATTGTTTCTGAACCTAATCATGTTAAATTTGTTGATTCAAAAGGTACCCCTGTTGTACACAAGAGAATTAACAATAGTTATTCAGATGAGAAAGTGTTAGAGAAACCTAAGAATGTAAACATAGGGTTTCTGTCTAAGTCTCAGTTGAAACAGAGATTAGATGATCTTTCAGAGTCTAGCAAGATCAAGAGAAATAGGAATGGAAAAGAAGGTATTAACAAAGAGAATAATTACAAGAATGTACCTGATGCACCTAGGAAAAAATGCTATAAGTGTGGAAATCATAATCATTTGGCCCTAGACTGCAATCAAAAACCTTCTTGGAAAACTGAGTCCAGATTCCCCAAGACTCAGAAAATTCAATACCAACCACAAAAAGCTTGTTATCATTGTGGTAGTTTACTTCATTCCATTTACATGTGTAGAGAATATCATGAACTGTATTATGACTATTATTCTTTGAAATCTGAAACTCCTAGTCACAAACAGTTTGTGAGATCAGAGTCTAAAGTTGACTCTGCAACAGGTAAAATAAATGCAAAATCTTCAAAGTCTGTTGTCTCTAAATCTAGTAAGAAAGGATCCAATCAAAGTTGGGTCCTAAAAAATTCTAACTAGTTACTTTTTGTTTGCAGGGCACAGGAAAGAAGCATTCAATTATCTTGGACAGTGGATGCTCTGGACATATGACTGGAAAGAAGTCCCTGCTTACAAAGTTTGAGAGGAAAGCTGGCCCAGTAATATCTTTTGGAGATGGCAACAAAGGAGAAACTCTGGGATATGGCTCAATTATTTTGGGGAATGTCATCATAGAAAATGTAGCACTGGTTGAAGGCTTGAAACATACTCTTTTAAGTATAAGTCAACTGGGTGATAAAGGTTACAAATCAATCTTTGACAGAGAAGGATGCAAAGTCTTGAATATGCAGAATGGAGACATTGTTCTAACTGGTCAAAGGCATGGTAACATATATGAAGCCAGCTTAAGTGATACATCTAAAGGAATTGTTAGATGTCTCTACAGCAAAGCAACAAGTGATGAAAGCTGGAATTGGCACAAGAAGCTCTCACATCTTAATTTCAAGAAGCTTAATCAACTTGTTAAACACAATTTGGTGAGAGGCCTACCTCAGGCGAATTTTGTGCAAGATGGACTTTGTGATGCATGTCAGTTTGGAAAGCAAAGAAGAACCACTTTCAAGAGCAAGACTGAAAATTCAATTACTGAACCATTTCACATGCTACATCTTGATCTGTTTGGTCCAGTAAACATTATGTCTATCAGCAAGAAAAGATATGCTCTAGTTATGGTGGATGATTTCACAAGGTTCACATGGGTGTTCTTTCTACACAAGAAGGATGAAGCTCCTCAGCAAATCATTGAACTCATCAAGAATATTCATAATAACTCTGAGTACAAAGTCAAAGTACTTAGGAGTGACAATGGTACAGAATTCAAGAATTCTACAATGGAGGGGTTTTGTGCAGACAATGGAATCACTCAACAGTTTTCTGCACCTGGTACACCTCAACAAAATGGTGTAGTGGAAAGAAAGAACAGGACTCTCATAGAGGCAGTAAGAACCATGCTTGCAGATGCAAAGCTTCCAACCTACTTTTGGGCAGAAGCTATTAACACTGCATGTTTCACTCAGAACTGTACCTTGGTAAATAGTCATGGAAAAACTCCCTATGAGATGATCAAAGGAAAGAAACCAAGTGTGAAATATTTTCACATCTTTGGATGCAAATGCTATGTCCTAAAAGTTCATCCAGAACAACTTGGAAAATTTGAAGCCAAATCGGATGAAGCAATTTTTCTAGGATATTCAGCATCTAAGGCCTTCAAAGTTTATAATCTCAGAACTCACATTGTTATGGAATCAATTCATGTTGCATTTGATGATAAGAAATTTGGAATTTTGCAAACTGATGAAAGCCATGACAAATTGGAATTTGAAAATCTGAAGAATTCTGAGATACTCTCAAGTGATGATGAAGGTTCTCCAGAAGAAATTTCTATTGCTTCTCAAAGGAATGCTACTGTTGAGGGGGAGCAAATAAATCAGAGAGAACACAGTGATCATCAGGAGCAGACTAGTCTTTCAGAATCTATTCCATCAGGAATTGATGTTTCAGAGTCTACTCCATCAGGAACTGACCTTTCAGAGTCTACTGAGGAAAGATCAGTAACTAGCAGCAATATGGAATCTACTGATTCTATTGATCAAAGGAGAGTTTTTGAAGGTAGAGAGAATTCTTCTACAAGAGATACCACTAACTTAGGGGGAGAGACTAGCAGAGTTGATTTACCACCTGTTAGAAAATGGACAAAGGATCATACTGAAGATTTGATAATTGGTGATCTAAATAGTGGTGTTCGAACTAGAAGATCAATTCAAAATGAATGCTTGTATAGTTGCTTTCTCTCAAAGAATGAACCTAAGAAGGTTGAAGAAGCCTTACAGGATCCTGATTGGGTAATTGCAATGCAGGAGGAGTTAAATGAGTTTGAGAGAAACAAAGTTTGGAAACTGGTACCAAGACCTAAAGATAGATCTATTGTTGGTGCAAGATGGGTTTTCAGAAACAAGCTAGATGAATCTGGTATGATTGTAAGAAACAAAGCAAGACTGGTGGCCAAAGGTTATTCTCAGGAAGAAGGCATTGATTATGATGAGACCTTTGCACCTGTAGCAAGATTGGAAGCAATCAGAATGTTTCTTGCATTTGCAGCTCATTCAAAATTCAAGGTATACCAGATGGATGTAAAGAGTGCTTTTTTAAATGGCAAACTTGATGAAGAAGTGTATGTAGAACAGCCACCTGGATTTGTTGATCAAAAGTTTCCAAATCATGTCTACAAACTTGACAAGGCACTCTATGGACTAAAGCAGGCACCAAGAGCATGGTATGAGACTTTGTCTAAATTTCTTCTTGAAAATGGCTTCACAAGAGGTACAATTGACAAAACTCTATTCTTTAGAAAGATAAAAGGTGAATTGCTTTTAGTTCAAGTTTATGTTGATGATATTATTTTTGGTTCTACTAATGAAAAGTTGTGTGCTAAGTTTAGCAAGCTTATGCAGTCTAAGTATCAGATGAGCATGATGGGTGAACTAAATTATTTCTTAGGCTTGCAGGTCAAACAGACTGAGACTGGTATTTTCATTAATCAGTCAAAGTATATCAAAGATCTTTTAAGAAGGTTTGATTTTCAAGACTGTTCAGTTGCAAAAACACCCATGGCAACAGCCACTAAACTAGACTCTGATCCTAAGGGGAAGAGTGTGGATAATACTAGTTATAGAGGCATGATAGGCTCATTGTTATATCTAACTGCAAGTAGGCCAGATATAATGTTTTCTACCTGTTTATGTGCTAGATTCCAAAGTAATCCTAAGGAATCTCATTTAATTGCTGTGAAGAGAATCTTTAGATATCTCAAAGGAACTCCAAATCTTGGTTTGTGGTATCCTAGAGAATCTGATTTCTTTCTAATTGGCTATTCAGACTCTGATTATGCAGGGTGTAAGATAGACAGGAAAAGCACTACAGGTACATGTCAATTTTTGGGAAATAGATTGATTTCTTGGGCAAGCAAGAAGCAACAATCTGTTTCAACCTCAACTGCAGAAGCTGAGTACATAGCAGCAGGCAGTTGTTGTGCACAGCTCCTTTGGATAAGAAATCAGTTGCTGGATTATGGTATGACACTTAGTAATATTCCTATGTTTTGTGATAATACTAGTGCTATTAAAATTGCAGAAAATCCAGTTCAACATTCAAGGACTAAGCACATTGATGTCAGGTATCATTTTATTAGAGAACATATTGAGAATGGTACTGTGGAACTTCATTTTGTTCCTACTGACAAACAGCTTGCAGATATTCTAACTAAACCACTTGATGAGACTACATTCAGTAGACTAGTAAGTGAGTTAGGAATGTTAAATTTTTAGATCTTTAACATCTGCAAAAGTAGCAAGGTATGTTGTTCTTAGCTTATAGACTTGATATTTCTGTCAGGATCTATATTTGATTGTTAAATGCTTGAGCTATAACACATTGCCTTGATAAATTTCAGTATGATAGACTTGTTAATAATCATCAGGATTAGATTTGTCATCAGGATGCTGACGTCATCAGTATTGTGTCATTATCAGGATTATGAAAATTGCTTCAGATCCTGACGTTTACTTTGTGTAGTAATCTGATTCTGTGATGTGTTAAGTCTATGCTAGCAAGTTTTGATATTTGCATACTGATAATTTATACATCATTCAAAAATCAAAAGACAAGCAGATAACAAGAAATTGTATTTTCATTAATAAAAATCAAGCTACATCTATGTCAGTATTTGACAAGAGAGATCTGGATATTGATTCTTCATGGGAAACTACATTATCATACAGACTGGCTATGGGACTAATTTCTCTCAAAGTGAAGTTGTCAAGGCCTGTTCTAGACTTTCTGATTGAAAGAGTACCAAAACTTTTATTTCCAGATGAATATGGACTTCTACATCAAAGACTTGACTTAATGAAGATGTATTTCTATGTATCTGTCAGAAGACAATTAGTCAAGAAATTTGGACTCTCGAAGCATGTTGCACTTCAATCACTTCATGCATATTTATTTGACAAGGATGTAATTATTGAAGATGCTTTAGCTCAAGGTGAACAACTGGAGGAAGTAGATAGAGGGAAGCAGTCAACAGAAGATACTATTGCACCAGTGGTGAATAGTAGGAAAGATCAGATCACGGTCACTGCAACACAAGAACCATCTAGTCAGAGAAAGGATGACTCAGGAGCTGTGATAGCTGATGTTGAAAGGTCTTCTGTGATGACTGAGAATGCAAGTGAGATACCCTATGATATGGGAGGAATGACTTTGGTTGATTTTTCTGAAGATCAAACAAATTTTGTTCAGTCAGAGTCTATCCACCTTGAGGGTGTGTCTCAGCAAACAACACTTAAAGACGGTGATGTACTAACTATGATGTCTAATGAAGTATTACTGAAGACATCAGAGTCTAGTAAAGAACCTGAAAGTGGTATACTGGAGCCTGTAGTTTCTGAAAGGAAAGAAGATGATTGTATGGGTTCAGAGACTATAGCAGCTCACTCCTTGGAGAAAACCTCAAGCCACATGCCATATGAGGAACCCTCTCTCCATGTGAGTTCAGGTATAAAAACTCCTTCTAAACTCTATTTTTCTGTAGGTCATGAGAGCACTTATCCAAATTTGAGTGATACACTTGAAAAGATGGATATTGATCCACAATTTGAGCGGCTGGCTCCTGACCAGGCAAAAGGTGAGGTAGAAAGAGTGTTGACTTTAGTAAGTCAAAGTGAGAATGAGGGTATGGATGATCAACTCCATAGTGAGGGAGAGAAAATTAGGAAACCATCATTTGATTTCTGGGATCAGGTTTTTCCTGAATCTTGGTCTGAAAATTTGGGTATGGATGCTGGTACTTATTCATTCATCAAAATGTATCAGAAGAATGACCTAGCACATCACAATGCAAAGCCAGAAGTTAAAGCTCAGAAGCAAAAGGAGAGGCTTGCAGAAATCATTAACAGGAGAGGTGCCAGGATAAAGCAATCTCTTGATACATATGTACCAGATGAAGATCCTAATGATCCTAGTGTTCCTTTGTATGTACTTCCAATATCAGCTAGAATTGAGACATCAACAGTCTCTGATCACTCTAAGGAGGAGTCAGGATTTGAAGATGTTAGTACACAGAATACTGGTGAAGGAGATGATGATCATGTTTCAGTTCCAGAACAGAAAGATGAAGACGTTGATACTTCTAATCAGGTTTTATTACTTGAATATCATACAACTCAAGCAACTTCTTCTACAAGACTTGAAGATAAAGTTCTTTCTGATTCTGATACTGAAGATACTAGAAGCACTTCCAATATTGAAGTTCATTCTGATGTTTTGAAAGATATTCAGAATTCTCAAATTGCTATTCAAACAAGACTTCAATCACTAGAAGATAACCAAGTCACAATTATGGAAAATCAAGCAGTTCTTATGAATCTCATTTGTTCTGTTTCTGAATCTCTTGGAATTAATGTTGCTGATGTCAAAAAGGGGGAGATAAAGACAATTCAAAGACAACAACAACACTACCAGACTGAAGAAGATAAAGATAAAGCTGGGGGAGATAAAGATCAGACAAATGGTAGTAAAAAGAAGAACTAGGAGTGACAGTGGTGAATCTCAGCTAGGTAGTGGTAAGGAGGAGCAGCATTAATAGTTAAAATTCTTTCTTCTAAGTACTGGATAAATGTCTACATCTGAGAAGGAGGTACTTAACTTCATAATTCTACATTCATAAATTCTATTCTGGTTGTATTGTTATATGTTTTGACATCCACAACTTAGATTTATGCTTCAGATTGTAAAGCATAAATAGGGGGAGATTGTTAGGAATAATTCATAAGTTGTGATGTTAAGAATAGAATTTACACATTATACTTCTTGTAATCCTGATCTTATAAAGGGTTTAGCACTGTATATAGGATTTATGTGTAAGACAGTTATCTGTATAGTTTAGTCAGGAATGAACAGTGTATCGGAGACTACATGTCAGGAACAGAGAGCAAATCCTGATGACGGTCCAATACTGATGGTTGATCAGATACTGATGCATTGTACAGATCCTGATATCAGTCATGTTACTGATGAGGTTATTATGGATGCTACAGAAACTGGCAAGTGCTATAAAACAGGATCGTTGTTTGAAGAACAAGCAAGAAGATATTATGAAGGAAATAGTTTTCTATTGAAGGAAACTATCGACTAGAAGGCAGAACATTGTCATGTATAGATTATATCTTTCTGTTATTAGTTGATAGGTAGCATTATAAATACTCTCTCAATATCATTGTAAAAAGAGCGACGAAGTTGTGAGTTCATGTGCGTAGCTCTGTATAAGGTTTGTATTCGATAGTACGAAACAAACAGAGAGATATTTGTATTGTCAGCAGCTGCTAAAGGTATTGTACACCTTTGGTAGAGTTTGTATTTGATCTTATTAATACAAACAAGAGTTTGATTCATTCGTTTATTCTTGTTCTTATAATCAAGCAAAAATCAGACACGATTATATAACTTGTATTCAACCCCCCCCCCCTTCTACAAGTTATTCGAGTTAACAAATAGCACTTTGGTTATCACAATAAATAGGTATTTTTGAAAATGACAAACCATAGTCCATTAGCTGATTTCTCATCCACATGATCTGAGCACAACAGCTTCCAGCAGCAATGTACTCAGCTTCTGCAATTGATGTGGAGATAGACTTTTGCTTTTTACTAAACCAAGAAACTAGTCTTCCTCCAAGAAACTGACAACTGCCTGAAGTACTTTTCCTGTCAATTTTGCATCCTGCAAAATCAGCATCTGAGTAACCACATAAACTAAAGTCTGATTCTCTAGCATACCAAAGGCCAAGAGAAGAAGTGCCATTAAGATATCTGAAAATCCTTTTCACTGCAATGAGATGTGGTTCCTTGGGATTTGCTTGAAATCTTGCACATAGACAGGTTGCATACATGATATCTGGTCTGCTAGCAGTTAGATATAAGAGTGAGCCAATCATTCCTCTGTAGTTGGTTACATCTACCTCAGTTCCTTGATCAGGATCAAGCTTTGTAGCTGTAGCTATAGGAGTTGAAGCTGTAGAGCTGTCTTGCATGTTAAACCTTTTCAGTAAATTCTTTGTGTACTTTGACTGATTGATAAAAATCCCATCATCAGTCTGTTTAACTTGCAGACCTAAGAAATAGCTCATTTCTCCCATCATGCTCATTTGATATCTAGACTGCATTAGCTTTGAAAACTTCTCACACAACTTAGAGTTAGTTGACCCAAAAATGATATCATCAACATATATTTGAACTAACAGCAAATCCTTACCATGATTCAAATAAAATAGGGTTTTATCAATTGTACCTCTATTGAATCCACTTTCCAGTAAGAATTGAGCTAGGGTTTCATACCAGGCTCTTGGAGCTTGCTTTAGTCCATAAAGTGCTTTATCCAATCTATAGACATGATCTGGATATTTGGGATCAATAAAGCTAGGAGGTTGCTCAACATATACCTCTTCTTCCAGTTCTCCATTGAGAAATGCACTTTTTACATCCATCTGGAATACTTTGAACTTCTTGTGGGCTGCATATGCCAGAAAAATTCTGGTGGCCTCTAGTCTTGCAACAGGAGCAAAAGTCTCATCATAATCTATTCCTTCCTGTTGAGAATACCCCTTTGCTACTAGTCTTGCTTTGTTCCTCACAATTGTGCCATCTGAATCAGTCTTGTTTCTGAATACCCACTTTGTACCCACAATAGACCTACCCTTGGGCCTTGGTACAAGTTTCCAGACTTCATTTCTTTCAAACTCATTCAGTTCTTCTTGCATAGCTGTCACCCAATCAGCATCCTTAAGTGCATCTTCAACTTTCTTAGGCTCCTCCTTTGACAGAAAGTTATTATATAAGCATTCATTCTGAGTTGCACTTCTTGTCTTAACACCTGCTTCAGGATTCCCAATGATTAAATCAGGAGTATGACTTTTAGTCCATTTCCTTGCTGATGGTAAGTCATTTCTTGAACTGGATGCTCCCCCTGGATTGGTGTTTTCTTCAAAAGAACTAGAATTGCTAGAAGATCCCCCTGAGATAGTGCTATCTCTTTCTGATATACTGTCAGGATTGTCACTTGAATCTGTTTCTGATGAGTCTCTACTTGATGTTAGAGTTGTATCAGTACTGGTGATGTCTTGCTCTTGCTCCCCCTCAATATTTGCATTATTTGAGTCGTCATCAGTAACTGGTATTCAATCAGGAATTGATCGATCGTCAGGATCTGACAAAGTATCAGTATCTGACATGACTTCATCAGAATTCTTGGTAGTTTCATTTGAAAAGATCAAACTATCATGAGAGTCTTCTATAATCCCTGTTATCTTTCTATCATCAAAAGATACATTAATAGACTCCATGATTGTCTTTGTTCTTAGATTGTAGACTTTAAAGGCTCTTGTTGTTGGATAGCCAATAAAGATGGCCTCATCAGCTTTTGTCTCAAATTTTCCTAGCTGTTCAGGATGAGGTCTTAGAACAAAGCACTTGCAGCCAAACACATGTAAATGCTTCAAACTTGGCTTCTTTTCCTTGATCATCTGATAAGGAGTTACACCATGTCTGTTGATTAGGGTGATGTTCTAAGTGTAGCATGCTGTGTTGACTGCTTCTGCCCAGAAATATGTAGGTAGTTTAGCTTCCTCCAACATAGTTCTGCCAGCTTCAATAAGAGTCCTGTTCTTTCTTTCAACTACTCCATTTTGCTGAGGTGTGCCAGGAGCAGAGAATTGTTGAACTATTCCTTTGTATTTGCAGAACTCTTCCATTGCTGAATTCTTGAATTCAGTCCCATTATCACTTCTCAGTATCTTGACTTTGTATTTTGTGCCAGTTTCAATAAGTCTCACATGGTCCAGCAGTATTTCAGCAGTTTCATCTTTTCTGTGCAGAAAATAAACCCAGGTAAATCTAGTATATTCATCAACAATGACTAGAGTATACCTTTTCTTACTGATGGACATAATATTCACTGGTCCAAACAAGTCAAGGTGAAGCATGTGATATGGTTCATCAATTGAGGATTCAGATTTACTCTTGAATGATGTCTTTCTCTGTTTAGCCTTCTGACAAGCATCACAGAGTCCATCAGGAGTATATAGTGCCTTTGGTAATCCACTTACCAAGTCTTTCTTAACCAACTCATTTATATTGTTGAATTTGAGATGAGAAAGCTTCTTATGCTAATTCCAACTTTCATCTACAAAAGCTTTACTGATGAGGCATGTAGTTGGATTATCAGTATTGGTGTGAATGTTGGCTTCATAAATGTTACCATGTCTTTGACCAGTTAATGCAACCTTTCCTGAAGATTTACTGATAACTTCAAAATGAGTATCATTGAAATTGACACGATAACCTCTGTCTGTGATTTGACTAACACTTAACATATTGTGCTTGAGTCCTTTCACCAGAGCTACTTCTCTAATGATGACATTTCCAATTACAATACTGCCATATCCCAAAGTTTGTCCAATGTTGCCATCTCCATAAGACACAGTTGGGCCATCCTTCGCCTCAAATTCTGATAGCAAGGTTTTGTCTCCAGTCATGTGCACAGAGCATCCACTATCCGTGACTAACACATTTTTCTTTTTACCCTGCAATCAGAATCACAAAGAACTCAGTTAGAATTTTTAAAAACCCACACTTGTTGGGTTCTCTTTTCATGCAACTTAACATTTTTAGCAGCAGAAGATTTTCTTGTAAGGACACCTTCATCAGGATTAAGTCCATCAGAATTAATCTTTTTCTTAACAGATGCATGATTAGTATCCAAGTTCTTTGTTTTTCCAAAATTTGCACTTTTATTGAACTTAGGCAAAGGCTCATAATAATTATAGTACAAATTATGGTATTCTTCACATGTATAAATAGAATGCCATTTACTGCCACAATGGAAACAAGGATTCTGTGGTTTATAAAATACTGATTTATTCCTAATGTCAGACTTAGGAACTACAGTTGGCTTCTTTTTACTCCTCCTGCAATCAATAGCAAGATGATTAGAGTTACCACAGTTAAAACATACTTTTCTTGGTGCATTTGGAATATACTTATAATTATTCTCCTTGTTTATTCCAACTTTACCATTCCTGTTTCGTTTGACAGTTGGAACTCTCTTTCTATCTGTTATGTCACAGATTCTATCCCTTAATTGTTTCTTGGACAAAAGACCTACATTTTTGTTTTTGACAGTTCTAGACTCAGAATGATGTGTAGAAGTGGATCCCTTTTCTGAAGTAGATTTGGGAATTTCTGGATACACATAATTAACCGGTTTTAATTTGGTTTTAGTACTGTCTGTAACATATCTGTAGGTTTTTGGATTTGTTGAGTTATTAACTACAACTCTTCCTGGATTAGATGAAACAACCTTTTCTTTGTCCTTTTTCTCATTCTCTGGCTTATAACCTAGACACTCTTTCCAGTTTTTATCAGTAATAATTTCATGAGTTTTTGTTCCAGAATGTGTCCAGGTTCTGAGTTTTTCATTTGCCTCTTTAAGTTGAATTTCAAGTTCATTACATTTAAACTCTGTTTCAAGTTTCATGTGTTTAGCATTATCACATTCTGCTTGAACTTCCTGCAAGAAAATTAACTCAGCTTCTAGATGATCATTTCTCTTAACAACCTCTGCCATTTCAGATTTTATTCTAGTATTTTCAAGAGATTGACTCCTAAAACTAATATGCAGAGATTTTAAAAAAGATCTTAGCTCAGAGACATTATTAGTATCAAAATCAAACAAAATTTCAGATACCTTATTTTCACCAACAGAAGTCTCATCAGTTTTAGCCATCAAAGCATAATTCACTTTCTCTTCTTCAGAGTCAGATGATGAGTCCATCCAATCCTTGCTTGAAGAAATGAGAGCTTTGGTTTTGGTCTTCTTGCACTCAGTTACAAAATGACCCATTCCATCACAGTTATAGCATCTGATTTTTGACTTGTCAAATTTGTTGCTTTTACCTTCTTTCTTCTTGTACCTGTCTTTGTCAGCATTGAAGGTTTTCTTCTGAAATTTCCCTTGCTTCCTAGCCTTTCTGAACTTCATCTTCTTGAAGCCCTTGACTATCATAGCAACCATTTCCATCATATCAGAATCAGTAGAGTCATCATCAGTATCAGGATCAGACTCAGTATCAGTATCTGATGATGAGTCGTCAGGAATTGACTCTTCCACTCTACTCTTTCTGTTAGAAACCTCCTCAGCTTTTGTGACAGCCCCAAATCCGGGGTCATAAATCTGGGCCATCACGGACCAATTTCCATTCAATATTAATATCCCTTGGGTTTTTTTATATATATATATATCATTTAATACTTAAACAGTTAACCCCACACTAATACACACACCAGTCATATGCTCAGAGAACAACATTTACCATAACAAAAGTTTAGAGTTGAAAGTTAAAAGAGTTATTACAAACCAGGATCATACTTAAGTACATTGTTGAATAACACTTCGACATGAAGCGTTTCAACAACCAAAAGTTTATTACATGTATTCATACTTAATTATACATAAGCCCTCAGAACCCATCTGCCTCATCACTACCTCCGGAATCGATGCTAACGAGCTCTCAGAAGGTCGCCTTCCCCCTACCCTCTTGCGGGGCGTTCTGCGTAGTATCGGCATACCTAGCTGTATATAGATAAGTAGCAAGAGTGAGCTATAATAGCTCAGCAAGATAATATTGTAAACTAGAATTTAAAATGTAACCAAGTATACATATATATACATATGTAAGCGGTAACCAATTATAAACTTTAAGGAAGAATAAAACTCTTATTTAATAATACATCATCCACTTACTATTATAAGAAAGAAATCTAGGATAATATAGTATCAGTTTCTCTTCTTAAATAATATAACAATCAATATACCCTTTCAGTGTAATATTTAAAGATAATATGAATACTTGAATAACTCTCTCACTATCATCTTATCATTTCCTTCTTATGCAACAATTTCATAAATTAATATAAAATCAGTTTCTCTTCATCTATAACGATAATTCCATCTTTCATATCATATTCATTTTTTCAGTATACCAATCTGACTTTATCATTGATTCTTTATTCAAATATTTTGGGGGTTTTCATTGTTGCCGAATACGTGAGGCACGATGATCAGTCGTCCTCCGTACCCGTCCCTTTTTACTACCGGTAGAAGGAGGAAGGTATACCACTACATCCCCTGGAGGAAGGTACACCACTACATCCTCCTTCGGCAACTCTTGGGCCGAATTAAAATATTGATTGCTGGACTGTGCAGCACACAGCCTCCTATGCTTTTTGTTGCTATCCCCCTTTTTGTCAAATCGTTATTCCATTTACAAAATATCATTCCACATTTCCATTTTCTCGCTTTCATTTCCATATGTCATTCACTCATCTCATTTCGATTCTCGCACATTATTTCTATAAAATATATATATAACATAATACTTTGATTATGATTCAAACATCTCCTTTATATTCAAGAATTCAAATATGCTTTTATATTCATAAAATATTCCGTCTACTTTAAGAGTAGTAAATAATAATTAAATAATATTTATTAAACCACTAACACTAGAAAGAATATCTTTAATATAGTATTATAAACCATATAACCCTAGATAACAACTGATACCATTCTCTTTCATATCTCTTTTACCATAGAGCATATTCACTTCATTCGTAATCATCTCTATACTCATATTTCATAAATCATATCCATCTCTCTTTAATTTCCCAAAATCAAGGAAATATATATTCTTTGCAACATAACAACAATAGCATCACATTTAATATCCCATGATATCATTTTTTATTCCAAGGATAAATAATTTTCAAAGTAGGGATAGAAGAATCTTGCCTCGGTTCCGGTATCCAGACAGTATGGTTTGGGGCTCTTCCGGAGTTTCTATAACACAAAAGGACCGTCGTTAGAATACCACATCTCTTACTCACTACATTCTTATATAACAAGACCCTTTACACTTCAATATATGTTTAACGTATCATTATTACCCCAAAGGTTCAAGAACTTAACCATTTATAAACTCGATCTAAGTTTTAGCATTTTCCACCATTCCCCTTAATAACCACACTCGACTGTAAAAATTCTCAGAAAATATAGATTTCAAATTTTAATGCAATGTCAACTGTCAAGGGTCCTCTGACCCCCCTACTACACTATCCCAAAATTTCGTGACTTATAAAAATGTCTAAGTATGGTAACTTTAGCTTCCAAGTTGATACAATTACGTTTTCTCGGTTATCGAATGTCTTTCACTAAAACTGACTTTTCTCCTAAACCGTTCATCAGATTTTAACGCACCTTATATCAAAACGATCTATGAACCAAGCTCTATCATCTCATGGTCAATTGGTAACCTAGGCAGTGAGGTACCGTACGAATACAGGGGTCACAAAACAGGGCAGATTTCATCCTAACGAAAATCGGACATTATAACGGCTATATTTTCATACTTTCCAAAAATCAAACTCCTCCAAATCAATCATCCACCTTATACACCATCACCTACACCATGTGGTCTACATCCCAACCATGGTTACAAGTCCACAACACACAATTTCCATATCAAAACAAACCATTTATAACACATAATCATCATAAACATTACATTAACACCACTTAACTACCAACCACTTCAATATCTACCATAAATATAAAAGGGCAAGGGTTTTTATACCTCTTTGAAGCTTGAAGAACACTTAATAAGCTTTGGGTACTCCTTAAACACTCCTAATATAGCTTGAATCAACTAAATGAACCATTAAAACAAAGTTAATTCCAAGATTTCACTATTCATCAAGCAACTTTGAGAATTTCTTTACCTTACTAAATAATGATGGATGGCTATGAAACTTTGTAAATCTCTCTTTCTATCCTCCAAGAAGCTCCATGAATTATCTCTTGATTTAATGTTGAAGCTAGCTAGGGTTTTGAAATTTTAATTTTTTTTCTTTTTTATGGTTTTGCCGAATGGAAATGAAGGAGAAAGGGAGAGAGATTTTTGTTGCTTTTCTTGATCTTATCTCAACTTCTCTTCATCTCTTGAATAATCTAGAGTTTAGTGGATAATTTCCTAGGTTAAAGACTAAATTACCCTTAAATTTAGGTAGTGGAAAGTGATGTAATGTAGGTGACCTCATAATCCCTTTTTCTTGGTTTTCTTTTCTAAGTTAAATCCTAGGAATCTTAGTATATGATAATGGGATAAGTATCCTTGTTATATTATTAATCTTGGTTGTTTGGTTTCCATACTCATCTAATTGTAATTCGTTTCGAGTAAACCTCATTATCTCAGTGGTTTTTGAAATCATTTAACAACCCAAATTCCATTGGTATTCTCTTAACTTAATAATCCCCTGGCTCAAATCTAAATTCACTAATCCCTCAATATATAATTCTTATAATGTTTCCATGCTCCTTAATATCTAATAGAAGTTCTTTGGAAGTCTAAATCCTCAAAAATCCATCTTTAGGAATTCCTGGAATCTATCGTCATTTCGAGTCACTTATTTCCTTAGTATATCACTAATATGATTTCTATTTATTCATTTTATGTTTCCATTATAGAGTACCTATATACCATTTCTCTAAGACCTCAAAATTTACTATTTATAGGATCACTGTAGCATTGCCAAAGTTAGGGTTATTACAGCTTTTCCCTTTGATTTTGATTCAACATTCAAAGCAACAGATTTTGCTTTGACATTTTTCTTGTTCTTCCTCTGTTGAACCTCAAGATCATGGGTTCTTAACATTCCATAGACTTCATCAAGAGACAACATCTTCAAATTATATTGATGCCTTATGATTGAAGCTTGAGTATCCCACTCCTCAGTAAGGGCTCTGAGAAACTTGGTATTTGAGTCCTCTGGATCATACTCTTTGCCAACTAGTGATAGATTGTTCAGTAAAGTCAAGAATCTATCATGCATATCAGTAAGGCTTTCATCAGATTTAGCATCGAACTGCTCATACTCCGGAATCAACAGAGCCCTTCTGTTTCTTTTGATAGATTCAGTACCTTGGCATTGAGTTTCCAAAGTATCCCAAATTTCCTTTACAGTCTTGCATGCTATTACCCTGTTAGACATGACATTATCAAGACTGTTATGCAAAATATTTTTTACCTTTGCATCTTTGAGTACTTGAGCCTTTTCCTCTGTCGTCCACTCACTCTTTGCCTTAATGACATAGTGTTCAGCAACAGTCTCTATTTTTGCAACTAGTCTTGTTGGAAGAAATGGTCCATCATTAATCCTATCAAGATAGTCGGGATCAGTTGCTTCCAGATACATCATCATTTTCACTTTCCATGTTGGATACTCAGTTTTCTTGAGAATTGGAATTTTGATGCTTTCATACTTGCTTGTCGACATCTTAAGATCGTTTCTGATTAATATTAATCAGTTTCGCTCTGATACCAATTGTTGCCCAGTAAATAACAATTGTAGAAGGGGGGTTGAATACAATTGTATAAGATTTTCGACTTAAACAAATAACACAAGTATGAATCAATAACAGCTTTATTAATTCTGATATAAAACTGTTACAAAACTCTCTTAAGAAATTCTTATGTTCTTAAGAGCTGCTAGGTTACAAGATAAATCGTGTAAGCGATTACAATAATGTAAAACCTAAACTGTGTTTATATAGAGTACACAGTTACACTATCAATTACAAGATATTCTAAATCAATTACATATATCTCTGAATGCATATCTTGTATGATAGCTGCCTTCCTATAATCTAGGAACCGACATATCAATCTTCCTCGATCTCTGGTCTGATGAGAATCTTCACGAAATACTGACCAGCTTCTAATCCTGATAATAGTCCAATACTGACGTTGTATTACTGATGACGTCAGCATCAGTATCTGATCAGTAATGCCCAGATCCTGATCATCACTTGAATCAATATCTAACAAATCTTATCTTCGATCTTCAAAAATTTTGTAACCTAGTCTGAGCCTTATTATTATTATTTTATCAAGGAAGGTTCTCAAAACTCCGTTCTTCATTCGAACCTATCATCTAAAATATAAGGGAACCTTACTTGAGAATTGTTATTTCTTGACTACCCGGTCATAAACTGGTACAACTATTCTTTTCACTTGCAACTTGGTTGCTAACCA
Organism: Kitagawia praeruptora; assembly: GCA_037693485.1. Lineage (NCBI taxonomy): Eukaryota > Viridiplantae > Streptophyta > Magnoliopsida > Apiales > Apiaceae > Kitagawia > Kitagawia praeruptora. The sequence goes on along the minus strand of CM075351.1, from coordinate 132,986,021 downwards.
CCAAATTGAATCTGTATGTTACTTCCTCATCATTCGAGGGGTAAGATTATTGGGACAAGTCAATATCCATTAACAAGCATCAGCTTGGGTAAAATTGGTGAATTTTCCTTTCCAACTAGATATGACTACTTCGTGGAGTCTTATCAACAAGTATCATACTTGGGGAAAGGGGGACGAGCTTTACGTTTCAGAATCATGGATTTACTCGAACTAGGAGTATTTGTGTAAGAGGCTGTGGGACAGTCCATCATTGATATACGGTGTAAGAGGCTGTGGGACAGTCCATCCTTAAAATAGGGTCCGAGTGGCACCGGTCCCGTCTATGCCCAATCGTTGGCTAGGGAGATCCGGCGTATGGTGGTATCCATATGTTCTTCCTTCTACATGTAGAGAAACAAATCTTGAGATGCACAACCTACGACTGATCATCGTAAGGCGGTGTCATCTGGCGCGACATACTCCAGTATTGGTTTACCATCCATAATCTATTTATTTTCTGCCACATTATCAGCGTTGGCAGGGTTGAAAATCGTTCAAAACTGGAATTGCATATTTTTCCTGCAATTTCCCTTTTTGTGAAATATGATGATATCTCGCTTATATCAGACAAAGCAGATATGTCTACGGAGTATACCTTCTGAGTTATCTTGTAACTTCATCCTTTATATTGATCTGGTACTATTTTCGCTAATGCATGGCATATAGTTTCAAAATATACTTTTGAACTGTCATATATATCACTGTGCAGATATATTATTGTTGGTGGGCTATTGCTCACCCTTTCTTTATTTATTTATATCACAACAACAGCTAGATCAGATGGCCTGCGCAAGGCGCATTCAGCACAAGCATGTGACAGCCGTCAGAGGAATAGCAGTTAAGATCATAGCTACCATTGCTAAAGAGGCAGCCATTGGTATGCTAGATATTAGCATTTGAGTATTAAATGTATTTATTATATGACATATACAAATGGATGGCAAAGAGTATGTAATAGTTAAATTGTAAATCTTTTGGGTTGTAAGAACTCAATCTTGTGATTAATAAAATTTGGTAGTTACTCTGATTTCATCTCTGGGACTATAACAGGTGTGTTTTATGTTGTTGTTTTGGGTCACAAGGTTGTAATTTGAATTTTATGCTGGTTTTGTGGATGGAGATTGAGACCGTAATGACCAGATCCCTGACCCGGATAGTAACTTATCGCGTTCTCGTGTCGACTGGTAATAACGACTGACTTTGAGGCGTTCGAGGAGTAGCACGGTGATGCTTTGATTATTTGCTAACGATCGTATCGTGGATTCGAGAGAGTACCCTACTGAGGACCTGGAGAAGGTTCCAGCAGAGGAGGAGAATCATGTTAAGGATAGTTTACCCTTGAGGAAATGAGGGTTGCAGCTAGAGAGACAGTAAGAGTTAAGGTATAGTGCTCAGAGAAGTGAGCGTAAAGAACTGAGGTATTATTAGAAAGAACTAAAGATGCATGTGGGATTCATAGCCGGACTACCTGAGGTAGTACCAGCACGTAAGACGGATTGGGAGAATTACGTGAGATCTTATATGGGGATAGACCAGAATCCTTAGAAACTTTCAGATTAATGAGAAAAAGAGTTAGAGTGGTACATGATTATCAAAGACAACGATAGAGGACAGGGAGCAGAGTCTCCAGGAGTAGTTGAGATAGAGGCAGCAAGTGCCATATCATTTGATAAATGGATTAGCGTGAATATTGTTAATGATAATTCGCCATGAGAAGGCAGATTTCATAGGTTATAATTTATAAAGTCAAACTGAGATTGATGAGGTGGTTTGGTTCAGGGAAATGTCCATTTTATGAATGGATCAACTTAGAAAATAAAGACATTGGAAGGTGAAGGTATGATTGGATAAAGTATATAAGGAAGTATTAAGCGAGACAATGATCTCAGAACCTACAAGAGGAGAAGACCAGTGAGTCTATGATAAACTAGTAATAAGGCTATCGTCAGGAACCAAGTATAATTTAGTTCAATTCAGTGAAATGATGAACCAGAAACATTAGATGCATGTGATTCAGAGGAATATTAAATTCTTTCTTTTCCTTGAATGGATTATGGTAGTTACCTTAAGTTTATTCCGACACTGAATTGTTAATTGTTTGGTTAAGATGTAATTGAGAATGCTTTTAGATGAAACCTGAAAGAACAGGTGTAGGCCAAGTTCTCGAAGTAAGAATTTTGGCAAAATGAAGTCCAGTTAATAGGACATATGATCAATAGGAGTAGTGTTGGTCGACCCCACCAAGTTAAAGACAGTTTCAAATGGAGAAAGGCCTACCACACTGGCAAAGGTGAGAAATTTCATAAGATTCACGAGGTAGTACCAAAGATTTGCTCAGGACTTTACAAAGAGTGCAGTCCCGTAACCAGACTTATTAGTAAGACTAAAAGTTTGAATGTACAAGATAAATGGGGGAAAATCTCCCTGGAGCTAAAGATAAAATTGGTGACGACCCAGCATTGGCGTTACCTAATGGAGGAAGGAAGATTTTAGAATTTATTAGGATGCACCTCGTACAGGTTTAGGTGTTGTGCTTGTGCAACACGGCAGGGTAATTGCGGATGCATTCGGACAACACGGTTCATCAGATTCGGAAGGCCCTGGTAGTGCCAGTTTTGTGGAACGACTAACTTCGACGGTAGTGTTCCTTCTGAGACTAGATGTTAGGTAGACTAGTATTCGGTAGTATCGACTATTAGGACGAATATGTACCGGGAAGTTGTGGTATGTTTCAGTTTGGAAACTTTGATTTTCCCTTCTAGGGGAGGTATATATATTTGGTTTCTTCCCGATGGTTAAACTCCCAACTTGATGTCAATCATTTCTTTATTATAACTGTTTATGGTTCCACCTGCTTCGATGTTCCTAGAAATATTCTTCGGTTATCGAAATGGATCTTCTTAGTGTTACCATTGGGTGGATAGATTGATTGAAATTTCCATGATTCTGGAAAGAACTTCAACAAATTTTAGCAAAACCTTGTTTTTCTGATTATCGGAATATGTCACTGAAGAGAGTGGAAATTGGAGTGAACCCTATGGATTGGGTAAGGTAACCGCTATACGGGCTGGTGGACAGACCCCAATTATTACGATCGATTATAGAAACAAAATTATAAAGTTGAGATTGGACGGAAAAAGGGAAATGTAATTAAGAAACAAGCCGGACTGAGAAATTCCGAGATTGACTTAAATGAAAAGGCTGTTATACAAAGAGTGTAAACTTTTGTGGCACATGGAATTAATAAGAATAGTTGAAAAGATAAAAGTAAAGGAAGGTGACCAGAGACGGTACCGAGAAGTCGATTGAGACTTATATGGAGTAAAGTTTTGAAAAGATCAAAAGGTATCAAAGAAAGAAGGCACTATGCCAGAAATTGCTAGAAAAGTAATGATATTAGCCAACCCCTAAACTCACATATTTATTGTGGCCAGGGGAGGCCAAGTCACAAAGGATTAGCAAGTGACTAAACCAGCAATGTAAGGACAAAGCGGGGTGCTTCTAATTAAGCGTCAACTGCGAGGACTTTTGACATAAAATAAATTGAAATACAGGATGATGGATTTTATATATATCATGGACGTATTAGGATTGAAGGTAGTGACCAATGAAGAGTTACAAAGATTGTCAAAGATAGTGCAGTATGATGCATAAATGTTATCTGAAGCTTAGTGTCCTCAAGAAGAGCAATAGGTACCAAGAGATTCATGTTGAACACGACCAATATCTTCCAGAACATCCTTGCTACCATTACCAAGTTCTGTAAGAAAGAATAGATAGACATGTGTTGTCTTTTGGAAGGTCATATAGACTGTCATTCGTTTGAAAGAAGAGGTTAGCATTAAGCTACCTATAGATTATCAAGATGGGAATGATTGAAAAGAGACCCTTATTAAGGATATATGATTGGATTGCCAATTACAGGATGTAAGTATTCCTTGAAAATAAAATTGAGGATAGAATGTCCATATATTAAGACGAACCCTAGGGGATGCACAAAGGATAGCATCACCCCTAATAAAGACATTATGAATTCAGACGATATAAGTTGAATCGACTAAGGTATCAATAACCTGTAAGGATTTGTGGAAAGGAGTCTTGAAAAGTACATAGATAGAATTGTTATAGAATTGATTAATGATGTTTGATATACCCTGTACCAAGAAGATACAGGAGGAATGATGAGGATGACCTAAGAAACCTTTTAAGGAAAGAGGTAATATTCCGAACTTCAAAAGGGAAGTTTGGTAAGGAATGTATGACATAGTAACAATAAGGCTAGATGAAGCATGTGTGAAACCATGAGAAAGTATGAATTGAACCAGTAAGGTTGAGATTATCCTAAAATAAGAAAGGACTAAGATTAGAAATATCCTAGGTATGATTGGGAGTAACCGTGATAAAGTCCACACGGAAAGGTGGAAATAATGACTTATGGAAAAGGAATGATATATATTTTCTCTCCTTAGCAGAGTCTAAGGAAGAATACTTTCAACAAGTAGTGATGGGAACGTGGTAGAAATATTTAAGTTGGAATAGGCCCAGAAAACATTGATTACAAGGAATTATTATTATCAGGAAAGGCCAATGAGGTGGCCGGCACTTTAAGTATAAGGGAGTAAGTATAAATGCTCATACCAAAAAAATAGCGTGATAATGAGAAGGGCCTTGACGGTCATGTTAGGAATAATTCATGAGTTGTGATGTTAAGAATAGAATTTTACTTATACTTCTTGTATATCCTTATCTTATGAAGGATTTAGCACTTTGTATAGGAGATATGTGTTAGACAGTAATTTTTAGAATTAAGTCAGGAAAAGTGCATCAAGTACTACATGTCAGGAACTGAGATTGAATCCTGATACGTCAAGTCAAATACTGATCAAGTACTGATGGGATGGTCAGATCCTGATGCAAGATGGAATCCTGATATCAGTCGTGTTACTGATGATGTCATTATGGATGCTACAGAAACTGACAAGTGCTATAAAACAGGATCTTTGTTTAAGGAACAAGCAAGAAGATTTCATGAAGGAAAGAATTTTCTATTGATGGAAACTATCAACTGGACGACAGAACATTGTCATGTATAGATTATCTTTCTATGATTAGTTGATAGGTAGCATTATAAATACTCTCTATATATCATTATAAAAAGAGTTCGAATCATGAGTTTTGTATGCGTAGCTCTGTATAAGGTTTGTATTCTAGAGTTCGAAACAAACAGAGAGAGAGAGATTTATTTTGTCAGCAGCTGCTAAAGGTATTGTACACCTTTGGTAGAGTTTGTATTTGATCTTATTAATACAAACAGTTTGATCCATTCATTTATTCTTGTTTATCTAATCAATCAAAAATCAGACACGATTATATAACTTGTATTCAACCCCCCCTTCTACAAGTTATTCGAGTTAACAATTGGTATCAGAGCAGGTTGATTTTGAATAATCATAAAGATCTGGAAACATGTCTGGTTACAAGGATGGGAATACTAAGATTCCTATGCTCAAGAGAAATGAATATACTCTATGGGAAGTAAAGATGTTGCATCATCTGGAAGCAACAGATCCTGATTATCTTGACAGAATCAGAGATGGACCTTTTGTTCCAACAAAGGTTGTTGGACAAGCAACTGTTGATGGTCAAGTTGTTCCAGAACATACAGCAGAGAAGCCTAAATCTGAGTGGTTAGATAAGGACAAGGAGAATGTTCTTAAAGATGCTAAAGTGAGAAACATATTATTCAACAGTCTTGATTCTATTCTCAATAACTATGTTCTCTCTTGTAAAACTGCTAAGGATATATGGCACAATCTTAAGGTTCACTGTGAAGGAACTAAGCTTGTCAGGAAGAACATGAGGACACTACTTATACAACAGTATGAGTACTTTAAATCCAAGTCTGGTGAGTCATTTACTGATACCTTTGATAGGTTTACAAAACTCATCAATGAGATGGCCATGCATGGTAAATATTATGACTTGAAGGATATGAATACAAAGTTCATGAAAGCTTTGCTTGATTTCTACAATGAGAAGATATCTGCAATTGAGGAAGCTAATGATCTGGATGAGATATCATTAGAGGCAGTGTATGGAAAACTGAGGGCTTATGAACTTGACAAGCAGCAGAAGAAGAGCAGGAGTGAAGGAATGATGATGACTGTTGCACTTACTGCTCAATCTGAATCAAAGAAGCTTCCAGAGGAACAGCATGAAGAGCCTGCTGTAAAGAACTCAAGGAAGAAGAAAAGCAAAGAAAGTTCTGATTCAGAGATTATTGATATAGACTCTGATAACGGTGATTCTGAATCAGAGATGCAGGAACTCTTTGCTATGTTTGCTAAAGCTTTCAAGAGAGGAAGATTCAACAGGAGAAAATTTAGCAAAGGACCTTTTCAAAAGAAGGAGGAGAAGAAGAGTGACAAAGGCAAAAGTACAATTGTCAAGCTTGATAAGGCCAAGATCAAGTGCTTTAACTGCAACGAGCTTGGACACTTTGCTAGTGAGTATAAGAAGCCTAGGAATTCAGGAAAGGGCAATGCACTTATGGTCACACAGAAGGATTGGGCTGATTCCAGTGATTCTGAAGAAGAATTGGATTATGACAACATTGCATTGATGGCAAATGTTTCAGACAAACCTGGATCTCCAAAGAAAACTTCTCCATCTTCTGTTAAGGTATCACTTCACTCTCTTGATTCATTTGATAGCTTAAATTCTGATGAAATTAGATCTATCCATGCTGAGTTTAAGAATCTTATGACTAATTTTAGAATTCTTACCAGTGAAAGAGATGAACTTAAGGTTAAGAATGATAAATTAGTTGATAGAAATAATTTTTTTGAATCTGAGTTAATTCAAATGGAAGAATACAAGTTAAGTTCTGATAAAGCTAAGCATGATTATAGTGTTATTCTTGAGGCTTATGACTATGTCAGAAAAGAACTAGAGGAAGAGAGAGATGTGATTAAGACCATTAACAATACTTGTAAAAAGACTCTAAAAATATTTGAAAGTGGAATTCGTGGTAAAGTTAATGGTTTAGGTTTTGATAAGGCTAGACAAGAAGAAAAAGTAGCTATTGTCAATGATGATAGTAAAGTAGAAGCTAGCACATCAAAATCTGAAGGTAAGCTATTTTTCTGTAGAAGCTATTTTTCTGTAGGTCATGAGAGCACTTATCCAAATTTGAGTGATACACTTGAAAAGATGGATATTGATCCACAATCAGAGAGGCTGGCTCCTGACCAGGCAAAAGTAGAGGTAGAAAGAGTGTTGACTTTAGATAGTCAAAGTGAGAATGAGAGTATGGATGATCAACTCCATAGTGAGGGAGAGAAAATTAGGAAACCACCATCGTTTGATTTCTGGGATCAGGTTTTTCCTGAATCTTGGTCTGACAATCTTGGTATGGATGCTGGTACTTATTCTTTTATCAAGATGTATGAGAAGAATGACTTAGCAAAGCACAATGCAAAGCCAGAAGTTAAAGCTCAGAAGAAAAAAGAAAGGCTTGCAGGAATTATCAACAAAAGAGGTGAAAGGCTAAGACAAACTTCTACACCACCAGTACCAGAAGATATTCCTAATGATCCTAGTATTCCTTTGTTTGTACTACCAATATCAGCCAGAATTGAGACATCATCAGTATCTGATCAATCTAAGGAGGAGTCAGGATTTGTAGATGTTAGTACAAAGAATACTGGTGAAGGACAGAATGATCATATTGCAGCTTCAGATCAGAAAGATGAAGATGTTTGTAACTCTAATCGAGTATTATTACTTGAATATCATTCTACACAGGCAACTTCTTCTACAAGACTTGAATCTGAAGATATTCCAAACACTTCCAACATTGAAGTCAATTCTGAAGTTCTACAAGACATTCAGAAATCTCAAGTTGAAATTCAATCAAGACTTCAAACACTTGAAGATAACCAAGTCACTATTATGGAAAATCAAGCAGTTCTGATGAATCTCATTTGTTCTGTTACTGAATCTCTTGGAAATAATGTTGCTGATGTCAAAAAGGGGGAGATAAAGATAAAAACAGTTCAAAGGCAACAGACTGGGGGAGGAGATAAACAGACTGGGAGAGATAAAAGAAGAACTAAGGATGACAGAGGTGAATCTTATCAGGGAAGTGGTAAAGGAAAAGAAGCATCAAATAGTTGAATTCTTTCTTCTAAGTACTAGATACTTTGTCTACATTTGAAGAAGGAGGTACTTAACTTCATGATTTTTGAATTCATAAATTCTATTCTGATTGTATTGCTATATGTTTTGACATCAACAACTCAGATTTATGCTTCAGGTTTTAAAGCATAAATAGGGGAGATTGTTAGGAATAATTCATGAGTTGTGATGTTAAGAATAGAATTTTACTTATATTTCTTGTATATCCCGATCTTATAAAGGATTTAGCACTTTGTATAGGAGATATGTGTTAGATAGTAATCTGTAGAATTAAGTCAGGAACAGTGCATCGAGTACTACATGCCAGGAACTGAGATTGAATCCTGATACATTAAGTTAAATACTGATCAAGTACTGATGGAATGGTCAAGTCCTGATGCAAGATGGAATCCTGATATCAGTCGTATTACTGATGATGTCATTATGGATGCTACAGAAACTAGCAAGTGCTATAAAACAGGATCTTTGTTTGAGGAACAAGCAAGAAGATTTCATGAAGGAAAGAATTTTCTATTGATGGAAACTATCAACTGGACGACAGAACATTGTCATGTATAGATTATCTTTCTGTGATTAGTTGATAGGTAGCATTATAAATACTCTCTCTATATCATTATAAAAAGAGTTCGAATCGTGAGTTTTATATGCGTAGCTCTGTATAAGGTTTGTATTCGAGAGTTCGAAACAAACAGAGAGAGAGAGAGAGAGATTTATTTTGTCAACAGCTGCTAAAGGTATTGTACGCCTTTGGTAGAGTTTGTATTTGATCTTATTAATACAAACAGTTTGATTCATTCATTTATTCTTGTTTATCTAATCAAGCAAACATCAGACACGATTATATAACTTGTATTCAACCCCCCTTCTACAAGTTATTCGAGTTAACAGGTCAGAATATGATGGAGGAATTTACGTTCCCCTGATGATTGTGTGAGGATCAACTATAAGGATAGTCTAAGTAAACATTCGATTCTTGATTTTGTCTTTAGCTCATTACCAACATTAGGAGATTCTGCGACAGGCCAAACCAAATTCTCCAAGAGACTCGCCTTTCTTTTGGGAAGAGAGAGGAGAGACTAGATAATAATGGATGACTGAATACAGAAGATAGATTGGTACTGATATTGATAAACTGATTGGCATGATGATGAATGACAAGCAAGTTTATGTTGGTGTATTTCTATGCAAACAAGATAGAGAATATGAGGTTGGCAAGTGATTAAGCAAACCGCTAAGCTTCTAGTCTTCTACTGGAGACATATGATTAATAATCTCACCATCCTGTTCCAGCTGTGATGTTAGAAGCTCTTCTGCAATTTTATTTGCTTCATGTCATACCTACGTCAAGTTCAGGAAGCGTTCCTTATGGATAGGGAATAGTGATTATTTTGTTTTTCTAGAGGATTTTGATCTGACAATTAGGAAACCCGTATGTTTAGTTATTAAAGCACTGCGTAAACGACAAACGATGGTGATCCTTCTGAGAAATTAGGTGATGACGACTGTGGAAATGTCGAATTGAATATAAGTTAGAGAAAATCATCCAGGCTTATTTCGGATGGTTTAATTTTGGGAATGACGGGATATTTGCGATAAATGATTAGGCTATGATAGTTCATAGAGTGATTATAGTAGAAATGGAAACAAGTAACTGATAGAGATGAATATAGAGTTGAGAAATCAATAAGGGAGTAGATATGCAGACTCTTAAGAAACCCCAGCAATGAGGTAAGAAAAGTATGATATTGACATTGTAAGTATTGGTCACAATGGAAAGCTGAAATTGAAAGCATAAATGACATAAAGATTAACCCCTTTAAGTTGGGAGAATTTGAGAAAAATTGGAATAGATTGATTGAGTAATAAGGAGACTCATGGATCGAGAAAGTGGGAATCTAAATGGTTTAACAAAGGAAAGTTTGACCCCAAACGTGTAATGCGTATTGAGTAAAGGTGATGAGTGTCCCACTAATGAGATGGCGGTGGAGTTAAGCAACAGAAGTAAATAAGAACTAGATAATACGAAGGATGTGATTGATAAAGAAAAGATTGGGAGATAATAATGAAATGAAAAGCAAGGAATGTTATGAATGGACTTTCTAACGAACTCTCGGGATGACAGCATGATAGTGTTAGTATTGTGAATATGAAAGAGTCAGTAGAGTGGCGTGGAATGTCATTAACTATGATGTCAAGCGAGAAATCTAAGATTTAACCTGAGAGGTTGAAAGATTTTCCGACGATGAGTGTTGCAACAAGGATATGTTGACACGTGAGATTTCGATATAGTGGTATTTTATACGATTACGATTATTTTTCTTCTCTAATAAACCTCTATAGTTCAGAGGAAAATTTTAAGTATGATATTTGACAATCATGAAAAAAATTTCTATAACTCTCTGAAATTCTTTTCTTTTCTTTTCTCTTATTTATCTTCTTCTAAATTGAGAAGAACAACCCTTTAAGGAGGGGAGGTACTGCTACGTGACTACCTGTCTATGTGATGGGAGTCTAAGTGGAATACCATAACTTGTCTAAATTGCTTGTCAAGTACTAAAGACTGGCCACCTTCTATACTAACTATGCAATCGGACGAATGTCCATTGATCATAGTGATCTCTCAATAAATCCCTCTAATTATATATATTGATCGAGATTGCGAAGATTAAAGCGATTAGGAAATGCATAATTACGAGTGAGGTTATCTCTGAATTCGCAGCGCGATAGTGATACCAAAGTCGATCACTACCGATACCAATAAGGAAAATAGCATATGACTGGGAAAGAGCATAAACCGGATAGTGTATTGTACGAAAAGTAGCGAAGATTAATGAAAAAGGATAAAGGATGTATTGTAGCACTAGTAAGATGTGCTGAAAAAGGATTGGGATTGATTAAGGATTGACTAGGAAACTGGAAAGTGAAATAACCAACAAGTACCCTGTAGTAACCCTAACTTTTAGAATGCTACAGTGCCTAAATGAATAGTAATTTTGAGGATTTAATATTTTGGAATTTTATTATATTTGAATTGAGAATTTTGAACGAAAACTACTGAGACAGTGAAACGAACGTTCTAGAAGCCGCTGAGACTTTTATAACGAGATTAAGCGATCAAGTGAATGAATCATGGGTTAAGGATATTAAATATTAGAAGTCCAAGAGAGGATATATTATGAGAGGGAAAGAGGATTGAGAATATAATCCTAGAGCAAAGAGAATGCAAACTAGTTTGAGAACACTTGATAAACCGGGAGAGCAAATTCTAAGATAAAGAGAATATACCAAGGATATTGGATTTAATACCTACTTGAAGATTAGAATCACCCTAACACACTAATATATGATGTGGGAGAGGATATTATATATCTAAGGAATTTACAAAGGAGAAACCACTGAGACGATCACAGAAATCATTCGACGAATCAAATGACGAGATAACTTTGAATGGAGCCCAAACGAAAGGCCCAAGGACAAGGGGAAGCCCAATTTTGGCCCAAGTAATAAACAAGAGCTTATTTATGAGTTAATTGAGAGGCTTTTGGTGTAAGCCAGGAGGCAAGGACATTAGTGTAGTAAGAATAAAAGACCAAGGGCATTGGTGGAAGTATTAACCAAAAATGAAGATAACATGTGATTTTCTTAGCCAACACACTACGATAAGATGAGGATGAAGAGATATTTGTTATGTTAACCAAAGCTAGAACTAACCAAGGTAGGAAGTAACCAAGATTAGCCAACCAAGTCAAGGGATAAGGCAAAGAAAACACAAAGAAACACACCATTCCACAAACTGTCCAGCAGAAACCAAAGGCAAAGAAAAATTCATATCTCCCCTTCTATCCATTCACAAATCACCAAATTTGAACCATAGTTTCCTCATTGTATGTAGAACACACGTTTAAAATTTCATGGCCAACAAAGGAGTGTAGCCTAGTCAAATCCCTCCTCCAAGTTGGAGAACCCAATCTGTCCAGTTTCTGTCCAGCGGAAAGATGGAGCTCAAAACCCTAGCTAGGAAGCTTCAAATCTGATGTTATATAGCTTAAAACATATCTTATGAAGAGCACAAGGTGTGGTAAAAATTTGAGAACCAATCTCCAATTTTTCAATTTTATATGAATTTTATAAGATGAGCATGAATAGTGATGATTAGTAACTTACATTGATTTTCTTGATTTGTTCTTAAGGTTTAAGCTTTATAAAGGCTATCTAAGGCTTGTTAAGTGTTTATAAACACTTGTTAGTGTTGCTAGAGCTTCCAAGAAGGTAAAAACCCTAACCCACCTTTGAGTTCATATGAGTTTTTGATATAGTTTTGATGTTATACAAAGATAAGTTCATGTTTAGGAGTTTTATGATTGTTTGGTTGAGCAAAATGTGTAAAATGGTGGGTGTTGGATTGTAGCCACACCACTGACTTTAGAAGTAAAAAGGTTGGTTGTTGAGGTTGTGGATGTATGGTATGCCCGGTGTGGCTTGGTTATGTTGTGACAAAATGAAAATGTCCGAGTTATAACCGTCGTAATGACGAAATTTCGTTAGCCTCATAAAACAATTTTACCCGAAACCTTAAAATTGTTTCTTGACTTACCACTGTATATGGTTGTAAAGATATGGTTGTCTAGTTTATTTTGCCGAAAGAATCGAGTCAAAAGAGTTTACGGTTTAGGAGATATGACCATTTTAGTGAAAGTTGTTCGAGGAATGGAAGTGAAGAAATGTTCCAAATTTGAGGCTATAATTACCATACTTAAACATCTTTAAAAGTTATGAAATTTTGGGACAATATAGTATGGTGAATAGAGAGGCAAACCCCACTGACCTTGTGTCAAAATTCGAAATTGTAATTTTTGAGAAATTTTACAGTCATGTGTGGTTAATAAGAAATGGTGAAAAACACTGAAACTTTCATGGAGTCTAAAAATGGATAAGTTCTGGGAACTTGTGGTCTATAAAGGGTATGTTAAACTTATATTATGTGTCAAGGGTGTTATTATATATATATATATATATATATATTTAAGGGTTAAGTGGTTAAGTGAAATATATTCTGATGGTGATCATTTTCATTTCTATAGATACTCGAGACGAACACCGGTTCATTCCTTTTGGGATTTAGAGATCGAGGCAAGATTTCTTTTACCCTTATTTTGTTAATTTGTTTATGTTTAAAGAAAAGTGGTTTTGCTAGATAATATATGAATCTTATATCAATATATGATATGGATTACGGATATGGATTATGGATATGGATATGAATATGAATGGAGCTAATATACTTTATGGCTTCAAAAGATATGAAAAAGAATGGTATCAGCTGTTATCTAGGGTTATATGGTTTATAATATTCTGTTAAAGATAATCTTTAAACATTTGTGATTTAATAAATATTATTTGATTATTATTTAATACTTTTAAAAACAGTTGAAATATTTTGTATATAAGAGCATATTTGACTTTATTAAATACGGAGGAGATGTCTGAATTATAATCAAAGTATAATGATATATGAGAATGGAAATGATATATGAGAATGGAAATGATATATGAGAATGGAAATGATATGTGTGAATGATATATGGAAATGGAAATGGAAAATGGAAAATATGGAATGATGTTTTATAAATGGAATAATGATTTTTCAAAAATGGGGATTACAACATACTTGCGTAAGTGGTTGTGTTTAGTACAGTCCATCAACCATCATTTTATGAGGAAGTAGTGGAGAACCTTCCTCATTATTTTATTTTGGCCCATGTGTTGCCGATGGATGTAGTGGAGAACCTTCCTCCAGGGGGATGTAGTGGAGAACCTTCCTCCAGGGATGATTGACATTTCTTCTACTAGTAGTAAACAAGGAGCAGGTACGATTAGGCGACTGATCATCGTCCTAACGTATCAGGCGAGAGTGGATATCCCCAAAACTTTTAAAGAAAGAATTGATAATGGTTTTAGATTTGCATTCTGAAAAAGGAAATGGTATGAAATTATGGAATTGTTTTTATGGATTGAAGAGAAACTGATTTTATATTATTTTTATATAATTGTTGTATAAAAGGAAATGGAAAGATTCTATTGAGATCTTTATTTCAAATGTTATATTATCTTGAGATATTATAGTAATATGATGTAATGATTATTATCTTGTTATAGAAGAGAAACTGATATTATATTAAATTAGAAGAGAAACTGATATTATATTGTTCTATATTTCTTTTCTTATAAAGAAAAATGGATGGTGTATTTAATAAGTAAGAATTAATTCTTTTCTTAAGGATTATGATGAGTTTTCTATTTATTAATATATATATATTTATATATATATATATACTTTCATTGATGCTAGTTTACAAAAATTTATCTTGCTGAGCTATTATAGCTCACTCTTGCTACTTATGTATATAACAACTAGGTCAAATGCCGATACTCCGCACTACACCCCGCAAGAGAGTAAGGGAAAGATGACCTCTTGAGAGAGTGCTGGAGCATATCCCTGAGGTAGCTGATAGGCCGATGGGTATTGGTAGACTTATGTGTATTAAGTGTGTAAGTCGAGAACTAAACTTTTGATTGTTGAAATGCTTCCTCTCGAAGTAATATTCAGCAATGTATTTAAGTAAGATTCTGGGTTTGTAATAACTCTTTTAACTTTAAACTATTATTATTATGGATGTTGTTCTCTGAGCATATGACTGGTATGAAATGTTATAGTATGGGGTCTATTGTGTGAGTGTTAGCAAGTATTTATATTTCAACTATCAAGAATATAATGTTATTAAATGTAAATTGGATCGTGATGACCTGGATTCATGACCCCGGATCTAGGGGTGTCACAGATGGTATCATAGCTTAGAGTCATAATGCTCAGGAATAATAGTGATAATAATATACACATATAGATATATATGTAATGATATAAAATATGAACTCACTTCGAGTTCAAGGGTGGTTTATCGAACGAAGCGTTTATTCTAAGTAGTGATTATAATTTTATAGATTATTACTAATAAAAGTTTATGTTTTAGTATAGGGAGAGGAGATTGGTGAGGCAAAGTTATGGGTATTTAAAGTCTTCTTGTGTTTAAGGGAGTTTGAAGAAATATTGTAAGTGGATTGGTGAACAGACACTGATTGTTTCAATTGATTGTGGAGATGAAATGGTGAAACTGAGATTTGTCGGTAAAGCTAAGATATACCTTAAGGACCAAGACAGACTGAGAAATTCCGAGATTAACTTAAATGAAAAGGTTATTATGCTAAAAGTGTTAAACTTATTTAGCACACAGGATTGATATGAGAAAGGGAATATGTGATGTATCGGGAAGTGTACGTTAGACAATCTCGTGAGTATAAGTGGTATGTTAGAATATACAATTATAAAGTATAGTTTTAAAAGGGTCCTTGATACCAGAGCATTGTCAGGATAAGACGATCAACATTACGTAAGTATATCGATTAGAAGGTTGTGTTCTATTATGGATAAAGGCAGAGAGTATCGAGCCAAGTCACGACTAAGTAAATGAAGATAATTTGGAATAGCAGACGATAGGTTAAGGCTACATGGTGAGTGCCAAATTTAAAAAAATTTGGAGAGTACACAGTCTAAGATATAAATAGTATTTGAGGAAAATCTTCCATTATTGGGATTTTCAATTGGGCAGAGGCTATTAAAAGTACCTATTTTCAAGCTCCTAAAGCCCTGCTAAATTATATTATTGAGTTTTAAATTTTCCTCCACTAGTGGGTAATTATTCATTAAGTGCCGGTATCTTTTAAAAACTTTCTGGTACCCTTGGGGATGTGTTTCAAAATTTTATTTTAACTATCTTAGTCAAAATATTCCTCTAAGATTACTTTCGGAAGATGGTATTGATCATTTTGATTTAAATTTTCTTTATATTTTTACTACAACTAAGAGGAACAACCCTATATGTATACACAAGGACGATCTGTCTGTGTGATTGAAAGTCGGAGGGGACGCCCTCCTTTGTGTGACATACGGGTTCTTCCATTATATTGATTTCTCAGATATCCTTTTGTTTCAAATAAAGTTATTTAAAACTCTTAATTTTATAAATTATTGTGGGACCCTTGCTTGTTTCTGGGTTCGTTTCAATTCAAAGTTTCTTAAATTCTATAAATTGTTTCGAATATAGAAGATTTCATTAATGGATGGGATAATGGAAGCAAGGTTTAGAGTATACGTGATTATACAAGGGAACTGGAGATTTCAAGGGAAATTTCGTTAAGAAATGATTAGAGATAGAAGCGTTTCAATACAAGATAGAAAGGAATTTCATGAGAAGAATTATGGGTGAAAGTTATAGAATTATGGAGAATTGCTTCGTACATGGTGAATACGGGAGAAATAAGAGTAAAGAGATATTAATAAGGGTTAAAACCCTAGATTCAGAATAAACTGATAATAAGGGGGAATACAATTGTCCGTAATTCCTCAAATTATTTTAATAAAAAGGCAAGAGTTTTTATTAGGGAGTAATAGAGAATTGGATAGCTAGGTGGTGAATATATGCGGCCTCTGTTATCGGGTGACCGAACTTGTGGATAAAAGCATGCAAGTATATATTACTAATTGAGAGTGAAATGGTTTGAGTATCCTAAGAATAATACTACATGTGTCAAGTGTGTAAAAGATGACTTACGATGTAAGTTACAGGAAGTTGGTCCAAGAAATGATGAGGTGATACTAAGAAAAGGCTGAGTTGCAAGGGAGATACTAATTCAAAAAGTGTTATGATAATTTGAGAGCTACAAAATATTACAGCTCGAGGAATGTGGATTTGAGGGTCAACTGTAGTGATTCAATGATATAGAGTTGAGACGAAGACAAAAGACAAAATGTGATTATTCCATGAAAGGAAATACGAGAGATAGCTAATCAGGAAGTATTCAATTTCCATAGTCAATGAATGGTGTAAATGGGCTGATAATATAGATAAGAATAATCTATCTTTGAGAAAGTAAACTATGGTGATATAAGAAAGGAGGGTTATTCTCATGTCATCCAAATCAATATCTGTTAAGAGTCAGAGAACTCTATAAAAAAGAGATTAAGAGTATTGGGGAAAACGCGAGAATATTTTTCAAGGAATATTATTATAACTTATTTTCTGGAAAATTTTACAGAGGTGATATATACAAATGTTGGAGTATTAATATTTTATGTCATGATAGAGATCAAAACATAGTTAAACAATAGTGAGATACACTACCATTCAGGGAAGGCCAATGTGGTGGCCGATACCCTTAATTAGGCAAAAGAGGAAGGAGAGATGAGATAAGATAGAATGACTGAATATAGGAGGAGATTTGCAAGAAAAGATAGTGAAAGTACTGCTATTGAAAAGCTAAATGGCATGTTGATGAATGACAAGCAAGTTTATGTTGGTGTATTTCTGTACAAACAAGATAGAGATGTTTATGGAAGAACTAAAAGATGGAGGAAGTAATGTCAGAATTTGAAGGTGTTAGGTGGGAAAGGTAATTATCGATATTTTCAACATGATTCCGGGACGGAATCCTTTTAAGGGGGGAAGACTGTAATAACCCTAACTTTTAGAATGCTACAGTGCCTAAATGAATAGTAATTTTGAGGATTTAATATTTTGGAATTTTATTATATTTGAATTGAGAATTTTGAACGAAAACTACTGAGACAGTGAAACGAACGTTCTAGAAACCGCTGAGACTTTTATAACGAGATTAAGCGATCAAGCGAACGAATCATGGGTTAAGGATATTAAATATTAGAAGTCCAAGAGAGGATATATTATGAGAGGGAAAGAGGATTGAGAATATAATACTAGAGCAAAGAGAATGCAAACTAGTTTGAGAACACTTGAGAAACCGGGAGAGCAAATTCTAAGATAAAGAGAATATACCAAGGATATTGGATTTAATATCCACTTAAGGATTAGAATCACCCTAACACACTAATATATGATGTGGGAGAGTATATTATATATCTAAGGAATTTAAAAAGGAGAAACCACTGAGACGATCACAGAAATCATTCGACGAATCAAATGACGAGATAACTTTGAATGGAGCCCAAACGAAAGGCCCAAGGACAAGGGGAAGCCCAATTTTGGCCCAAGTAATAAACAAGAGCTTATTTATGAGTTAATTGAGAGGCTTTTGGTGTAAGCCAAGAGGCAAGGACATTAGTGTAGTAAGAATAAAAGACCAAGGGCATTGGTGGAAGTATAAACCAAAAATGTAGATAACATGTGATTTTCTTAGCCAACACACTAAGATAAGATGAGGATGAAGAGATATTTGTTATGTTAACTAAAGCTAGAACTAACCAAGGTAGGAAGTAACCAAGATTAGCCAACCAAGTCAAGGGATAAGGCAAAGAAAACACAAAGAAACACACCATTCCACAAACTGTCCAGCAGAAACCAAAGGTAAAGAAAAATTCATATCTCCCATTCTATCCATTCACAAATCACCAAATTTGAACCATAGTTTCCTCATTGTATTTAGAACACACGTTTAAAATTTCATGGCCAACAAAGGAGTGTAGCCTAGTCAATCCCTCCTCCAAGTTGGAGAACCCAATCTGTCCAGTTTCTGTCCAGCGGAAAGATGGAGCTCAAAACCCTAGCTAGGAAGCTTCAAATCTGATGTTATATAGCTTAAAACATATCTTATGAAGAGTACAAGGTGTGGTAAAAATTTGAGAACCAATTTCCAATTTTTCAATTTTATATGAATTTTATAAGATGAGCATGAATAGTAATGATTAGTAACTTATATTGATTTTCTTGATTTGTTCTTAAGGTTTAAGCTTTATAAAGGCTATCTAAGTCTTGTTATGTGTTTATAAACACTTGTTAGTGTTTCTAGAGCTTCAAAGAAGGTAAAAACCCTAACCCACCTTTGAGTTCTTATGAGTTTTTGATATAGTTTTGATGTTATATAAAGATAAGTTCATGTTTAGGAGTTTTATGATTGTTTGGTTGAGTAAAATGTGTAAAATGGTGGGTGTTGGATTGTAGCCACACCACTGACTTTTAGAATTAAAAAGGTTGGTTGTTGAGGTTGTGGATGTATGGTATGCCCGGTGTGGCTTGGTTATGTTGTGACAAAATGAAAATGTCCGAGTTATAGCCGTCGTAATGACGAAATTTCGTTAGCCTAATAAAACAATTTTACCAGAAACCTTAAAATTGTTTCTGGACTTTCCACTGTATATGGTTGTAAAGATATGGTTGTCTAGTTTATTTTGCCGAAAGAATCGAGTCAAAAGAGTTTACGGTTTAGGAGATATGACCATTTTAGTGAAAGTTGTCCGAGGAATGGAAGTGAAGAAATGTTCCAACTTTGAGGCTATAATTACCATACTTAAACATCTTTAAAAGTTATGAAATTTTGGGACAATATAGTAGGGTGAATAGAGAGGCAAACCCCACTGACCTTGTGTCAAAATTCGAAATTGTAATTTATGAGAAATTTTACAGTCATGTGTGGTTAATAAGAAATGGTGAAAAACACTGAAACTTTCATGGAGTCTAAAAATGGATAAGTTCTGGGAACTTGTGGTCTATAAAGGGTATGTTAAACTTATATTATGTGTCAAGGGTGTTATTATATATATATATATATATATATATATATATATATATATATATATATATATTTAAGGGTTAAGTGGTTAAGTGAAATATATTCTGATGGTGATCCTTTTCATTTCTATAGATACTCGAGACGAACACCGGATCATTCCTTTTGGGATTTAGAGATCGAGGCAAGATTTATTTTACCCTTATTTTGATAATTTGTTTATGTTTAAAGAAAAGTGGTTTTGCTAGATAATATATGAATCTTATATCAATATATGATATGGATTACGGATATGGATTATGGATATGAATGGAGCTAATATACTTTATGGCTTCAAAAGATATGAAAAAGAATGGTATCAGTTGTTATCTAGGGTTATATGGTTTATAATATTCTGTTAAAGATAATCTTTAAACATTTGTGATTTAATAAATATTATTTGTTTATTATTTAATACTTTTAAAAATAGTTGAAATATTTTGTATATAAGAGCATATTTGACTTTATTAAATACGGAGGAGATGTCTGAATTATAATCAAAGTATAATGATATATGAGAATGGAAATGATATATGAGAATGGAAATGATATGTGTGAATGATATATGGAAATGGAAATGGAAAATATGGAATGATGTTTTATAAATGGAATAATGATTTTTCAAAAATGTGGATTACAACATACTTGCATAAGTGGTTGTGTTTAGTACAGTCCATCAACCATCATTTTATGAGGAAGTAGTGGAGAACCTTCCTCATTATTTTATTTTGGCCCATGTGTTGCCGATGGATGTAGTGGAGAACCTTCCTCCAGGGGGATGTAGTGGAGAACCTTCCTCCAGGGATGATTGACATTTCTTCTACTAGTAGTAAACAAGGAGCAGGTACGATTAGGTGACTGATCATCGTCCTAACGTATCAGGCGACAGTGGATATCCCCAAAACTTTTAAAGAAAGAATTGATAATGGTTTTAGATTTGCATTCTGAAAAAGGAAATGGTATGAAATTATGGAATTATTTTTATGGATTGAAGAGAAACTGATTTTATATTACTTTTATATAATTGTTGTATAAAAGGAAATGGAAAGATTATATTGAGAGATTTATTTCAAATGTTATATTATCTTGAGATATTATACTAATATGATGTAATGATTATTATCTTGTTATAGAAGAGAAACTGATATTATATTAAATTAGAAGAGAAACTGATGTTATATTGTTCTATATTTCTTTTCTTATAAAGAAAAATGGATGGTGTATTTAATAAGTAAGAATTAATTTTTTTCTTAAGGATTATGATGAGTTTTCTATTTATTAATATATATATATATATATATATATATATATATATATATATATATACTTTCATTGATGCTAGTTTACAAAAATTTATCTTGCTGAGCTATTATAGCTCACTCTTGCTACTTATGTATATAACAGCTAGGTCAAATGCCGATACTCCGCACTACACCCCGCAAGAGGGTAAGGGAAAGACGACCTCTTGAGAGAGTGCTGGAGCATATCCCTGAGGTAGCTGATAGGCAGATGGGTATTGGTAGACTTATGTGTATTAAGTGTGTAAGTCGAGAACTAAACTTTTGATTGTTGAAATGCTTCCTCTCGAAGTAATATTCAGCAATGTATTTTAGTAAGATTCTGGGTTTGTAATAACTCTTTTAACTTTAAACTATTTTTATTATGGGTGTTGTTCTCTGAGCATATGACTGTGAAATGTTATAGTATGGGGTCTATTGTGTGAGTGTTAGCAAGTATTTATGTTTCAACTGTCAAGAATATAATGTTATTAAATGGAAATTGGATCGTGATGACCTGGATTCATGACCCCGGATCTAGGGGTGTCACACCATTTGTCTTTTACCCGATTTCGGGATGGAATCCTTTTAAGGAGGGGAGACTGTAAGAACCCGAATTTTCGGTAGAATTAAATCATTTTTTATATATTGATGAAAGAATGAACAGTGATTCTGACTACAAGGTATTAGCAATTCTAATGAATGAATGTGACTGAGTAAAGATTCCAATGATTATATGTCATGAAAAATGCAATGGGTTGACAACCTAGATTAGAATAATCTATCTCTTAAGAAATAAGATATGGCATTCCAAAGAGGAAGGAGATATTTTTGTGTCATCCAAATCGATATATGTTATTAGCCTAGTGGTTCCGTGAAAGGGTTAAGGAACGTCCGAAAGAGAACAAGGACATTTTTATGGAATTAAGAAATAAAAGGAGAATAAAGTGTGAAAAGTGTTTTTGGTGGGAAATGAGAATTAGACGACGCTATATAGAAGTATTCAGAATGGATTTCTGAGTTCGTATTCATGATCCAGGGGCGAGATAAGTGTATGTAAACGATATCAGATTCAAAAAATTAGCACTTTTATTTTCTCCGAGATTTCCCTAGATACTGAAAGATTTAAGGATTTATTAAGAGGATTTAATGAATTTAAGTGCAAGAATTATAAAGGAGGAATAAGAATGGGAATATTAATATTAAGAAGATTTCCGGTAAAACCCTAACACTAAACCACAAATGGTCTATGGCAACACCCAAAATAAGTGTTAAAAATGCTAAAAAAATGTTACCATAGGATTTAAGGCAACACTTTGGTCAATTTTGAAGGTGTTGGGAATTTGCATGTGGGCTTAGAGGTTAAGCCAACACATTTTGTCAAATCTATGGCAACATCAACATGATGTTGCGTTAGGCACTTATGCCAACATTTCATGCAATATAGCAACACTATTTTGGGTGTTGGCATAAAATATATGGCAACACTGTCTACTCAACACCAACACCCTTGTGATGTTGCCATATAGGCTATTCCAACATCTTTGTCCATCTACAGCAACACTAGTTGATATAAATTTTTTGAAAATTTTTATTTTTATTTTTTTTTTGGATTTTTTTTATTTGTGATATTCTTAAATTTTTCAAAAATACAATAAAAAATTAACGCAAGTCAAGGTAAACTAAAATATAATTTAATCAATCACATTTATCAAGATCTATAAAACTAAAATATATCACTAATTCCGTTACAAAAAATTACTAATTACAAAAGTAAAATCATTATACAATTAAATCTACACTCCATTTCAGTGTCCTTCTCATGCTAATCATTTCCACCTCTGTTTGAAACTGCAGCTCACCACCCGGCGTTCGTTCTTCTTTTAGCCTTTTAACTGCCACATGGGAGCCATCTGCAAGGCGTCCCTTGTATACCTTACTAAATCCACCTCTTCCAAGTATGTTACTAAAAGTATCTGTTGCAACTTGTAATTCTCGCAAAGAAAACCTCTTCAGCTGACCTAGGTGCACTTCTGGGTCCACTTCAGCTAAGGCGAAATAAGAAAAATAAAGACAGTTTCTAAATAAAATATGTGCTTGAATAAATTGTAAGTTGCATGACTAACCTGGGACATCAAAGAAATGTTCTCGAGGTTTCCTTCGTCGCCACCAAGCGAATGCCACTGCAGGTGCAGCAAACAGTAGAGCAGCACCTGCAGCTACTCCTCCAGCAATAGCTCCAGTTGGACCATTTTCTCCTGCAATAGTATATGACAAAAAATTAAGAACAAGTTTGCAGGTCTGAAAAAAGGTAATGTTTCCATGTCATAAACATTTAAAAAATAAAATGTTTCCATGTCATCACCTGGAGGCTGTACTGTTGACGGTGGGATAAACGGAGGAGGTGGAGAGAATGGAGGAGATCCAGGGCAAGGTCTCCCAGTAACGGGTCCACATAAATTCAGATTGGCAAAACTGCAAGTGAAAAGGGTCAATACAGTTCTCAAATTCTGATTCATGTCATTAGACAATTTAAAGACAAAAACACAATGTATATCGAGGAGAAAAGGGTCAATACAAGCATACCAGTAACCAATTATACATAAACGCCAACACACATTTAGATATATAACCACGGACACTATAAAGGTTACCTTCTACTAAAAGCCAGTTCTATACCTAACAAATATAGAAACAGAAGGTTATCAGTTTAAAGGAAACAATGTCTCATCACAATTAACTTTAGTAGAAAGTTGAACCATATTAGAATTAACAAGTGTATAACTACCTGTCACAATGTTTAAATCTGGGTGACCTTTAAGGCTTCTGAAATAACTCCTATCAATGTACAGATATTACACATTATGAACTGCCTATGAGACTATATATGCACAATCATAATAATAGTCCACTATAAAGAATAAAATCAGGGATCTTGAGCAGTAAATTTATTTACACTCAACTCTATATATGATTAGTAGAAAATCAATAACTCAATACCAAATTACAAAGTAAAGTTGACTACTAACTTTGACGCATTCTAGGTTTCTTACATCTGTATATCAACAACACAATATTTATTTTCAAAAGAATGTTTATTTTCACCAAAAAAGAAACACTGCTTTTACCATCCATTGCATCAAGATCTATAAGTGTTGCAACCAGCAATTCAAGCTGCTCAGAGAAAATAAAATGTAAATGAACAAGCTTTGCAGCTGTAACCGCATTGGTATATCCAGGAGTTATTTGCTGCTTAATTCAAACCTCTTCTGGATCAGAGTAGTCAACTCCATCAGCTTCAGAGAGTCCAGATGCTATATCCCTATAAGAATATATGTTGCCATATCTTCTAATTTCAGAATATTAGACTTAAAGACTATAAGTTGCAAACTCAATCGAGAAGTTTTCAGAAAAATACCTGAATAGCAGTAATTCGATCAGCAAACACCTCCCCTAGAAAGAAGTCAAGGCTAATCCCATTTTTTTCAAGTGTTATACGTCTTTCCATCTCATTAGCAAATAAGGAACCCTTACTCCTATGAAAAGGTTTGACATCAGTAAAACAAAATCAAGCCTTTTAAGACCCGGGTATATTATAAGAATAAAACGAATGTACAATCAAAAGAGGAACTCACAGCGTGTACATCTTGCACACCATCATATCATGGATGTCTTTTATATACTGTAAAACCACAAACAACGGGTAAGTCTCAAAGATATAAGACAATAATGCAATTTTTCACTTATGCGAAGTGAGAGATAATGGTAGCAAAAAGAAACTCTATAGAAAAAGGTATTAGCTTTGTCTTCAAAATTTAGCAATACAGAGTACTACCGAGCATACCTCCAAAATTGTTACTGGAACGTGTCTATAAAAGCACATCTATACAAACAAAAACTAAACGAACAAATTACCAAAGTAATCAGAAAATATAATAAGAGCACATCCACAATTTGTAACAGAGTACTCAAAATCAGAACAATTACATATATATACACAAAAATAGAAAGAAGATTAAAACATACACACAAACTATATATATAAATACATGTATGTGTACAGAGAGGGAGAGAGAGATAGAGAGAGATGAAGAATACCTAGAATCGAATTGAGATGAATAAACTTCTAATCGTATTAAGATAATGGATTCAGTAAAAACCCCAAAAATTAGGGCACGAATCAATTAAGGTAATTAGAAACATACCACGTACGAATTAATTGAGAGAGAGATAGCCGAGATGAGCGGAGATGGATAGCGGAGATGGACACTGGAGAGATGAGAGGGAGAGAAGAGAGTGATAGAGATGAGAGCCGAGAGCCGAGAGAGATGAGAGGGAGCTGTGAGAGTGAGAGAGAGATGAGATCTGTGAGCTTTTTTTGTGTTTGTTTTATTTTATTTTGTTTTCTTTTGTTTTAGAGGAGAGTGGGCTTTTTAACTTATCTGAAAATTTTAGCGGCCTTCTATTTTCAGCAATAGCGGCAAAATTTTTAACATTTTAGTGTCTAAGGCAACACCAATTCATGTGTTGGCTTTGAGGACTAAAATTGAATTTAAGGCAACATGAATGGCAACATCCGGTTATGATGTTGGCTTATATCAAATATATTCAATTTTTAGCATCTAAGGCAACATTTAACGTGGCAACATCGGTTTTCAGTGTTGGCAAAGACCATTTGTGGTGTAGTGTAACTAGAAATTCTTGAGATATTCCTACGAATGATCAATCAAATTGAGAAATAACCGGAAAAAAGAGCAAGCAGAGAAGCTAGATACATGCATGTGCTAGTGGATAAGAGCAAGTAACTAAGTAGTTATAAGAGTAACTAGCACACTTAACAAACAAACCAAGTACTTAGCTCATCTCACCATAAGATCACAACACTTGTCCCTTTAAGCTACATCATCCATGACCTAGCACTTTATTAAAGTGACTTTACGCCAAGATATTATCTAAGGCACATCAATAATTCAAGATTAGATGAAGAGAACAAGAGAAACACAAGCAAAACATCACCATCTCTCTCTTTTCTCTAAACTGCCCAGCAGGAACAACAAGGGAAGAAAAATTCATATCTCCATTTCTATCCATGATAAAATCACCAAATTTTAACCATATCTTCTAAACTCCATGGGCAAGGTTCGTTCCAAATTTCATGGAAATCTAATGAGTATAGCCTAGTCAAATCGCCTCCCCAAGTTGAAGAAATCAACCTGCCTGTTCTTGGTAGTTTCTGTCCAGCAGGAAAATAGGGCTCAAAACCATAGCCAGGAAGCTTTGTTTTTGGTGATCTATAGCTCAAATCAAAGCTTATGCAGAGGCGAAGATGTGGTAAAACGTTGAGAGCCAAACTCTTATTTTTCGATTTGTTATGATTTTTACAAAAGTGATGATGAATAGTAACCCTTAGAAACTAACTTTATTTTTCTTGGTTTCTTTTGGTGATCTAAGCTATATTAAGGTGTTCCAAGGACTAGATCAAGGCTTGATAGACTCATAGACACCCCAAGGAATGTATAACTCTCTTGAAACCCTAGATCCACTTTAAGTTTTATGGATGTTCTTGATGATTATTAGATTAGTGATGAATATGATGATCTTGTTAGTGTAGGTGCCCTAGAGGCAATACATTGTTTCTTGAATAAACCTTTATGTCATTTGATTAATAAATAAATGTATTTATTATGACTTTAATTACTGCGATATATTTGTTAGCATAATAAATGTCCTTAGAATCATGATGCACATTATATAGTTGAAGTATATGACTTGAACTTGAGATTATATAATCTATCATATTCTTAAAGGTCCCTAGTTGATTATTATTATATAGGACAATAATAATATATAGACTAGTATGTTGTTTGACAGATAACCACATCTCATTGGTTATAAGTATGGAGATACTAAAGTCAATACATAGGTACATGTAGGAATACATGGTACTGGACAGACCCACAGTGAGATTCTTCATGTTTAATAAAGTCATAAGAATGACTCACAGTGGTAATGGTGTAATGATCCTTTGACTTGAGATCATTATATTTCTATACGAGGATTAATATACTTTGACAACATTAAAAGTTACCTTTGACCAGGTGATGATAAAAGTGGACATCGGGTTTTATTGAAAGGCATATGATGTAGCCTATTTGTATTTCGAGGATACAACTCAACTTAAACAAGATTGTAATAGTAAATAGTATATAGACTGTCACAAAGAATCTCAGATTGTATTATCTGTCAGAAGAAAAAGATCAAGGTCAATCTACAGACTTGAAGAATTACTGCATTGAAAGAAGCTCAGTCATCTGATCAAGCCTCAGTGAAGTATTCGTTAAAGAAGTGGATTCGTTTAAAGTGATAGAGATTTCAACAGTGACAGAGACAGTATAGAAGATTAAAGAGAGAGAGGAGAAAAGAAAAGGAACCAGATTTTAAAGTCAATATATGAAGAACAGTCATTGCGGTTAGTCACTCATGAACCAGACAGTACATCGAGTGTCAACATTAAACAGTGGTTGTTTATCATTAACTTCAGTGGTTCAAGCTATCAAGACTGGTATGTGAGAAAATCATTGTGCAAGCAACAGAAGTGCTAAATTAATTAATCACAAAGATTTTATTATCAAGTGGACTGGCTACGAGGAAAAAGAATTATCATAAAGAAATTCTAAATGATATATTCTTAATGCTGGAACTCCGGTTAGAATTGTTGTATTTTATGCTAAGAAAAAGGAGTCCGGTTTCACATCCTCAAGAGACCGTAGCTTACACCTGGACGGGTTATGAGAAAATAGAATTATCACAAGAATATTGAAAGTGATATATTCTTAAAGCTGGAACCCCGGTTGGAATTGATATATTTTTTGTTAAGCAAAAGGAGTCCGGTTCCAGACGCTCAGGTAACCGCAGTTTAGAGTTTAATTATAATTTTATATTAATAAATATTTTATTTATTTAGAAAATTATATTTATAAATATCTAAAAATATTAGATATTTATTTTTATAATTTCTGGATTAAAATAATTATTTATTAATTAAAGATTATAAGCTGTGCGGGTTAAAAAGCATTTGGTCGAATCAAATTCATTTGCTTTAAAAAGCGGTGGCAGGAATTGTTTATAAGAAAAGAGAAAGTAGTTGTCGGCACATGTACTGGAATATATAAGTGAATTGGAAATGAATTGAAATGAAGTGAGGCTGACCACGTGAAGCTTGTCGGCAAGAGTTCACTCTCCAGCGCGTGCGTGACATCCACGCGCCTTAACAATTCAGAAAGAAAGCTGCGTGCGTGCACTACAACTCTTTCTCCTGCGACTGGTCTTCAGTGTGTCAGTTCAAATCATTTGTTCAACATAATTGATTCACCGAGTTTTTTAATTCCCCAAGACAATTTCCAATTGTCTTGGCGATTGTCTTGGTAAGCAAAACAGATTGTCTTGGCAGTACAAAATCAATTGTCTTGGAAAGCTTGATTGTCTTGGCGATTGTCTTGGCAGTTCAAATTCGATTGTCTTGGCAGTACAAATCTGATTGTCTTGGAAGAACAGATTGTCTTGGCGATTGTCTTGGAAGAACAGATTGTCTTGGAGATTGTCTTTGATGTACAAAATGAAATGAAAAGTGGCAGGGGATTTGTTTGTATTAAAGATCAACAGGCGGCTCATTTCAACAACATCACAAAAACACAACATTATATCTTTCAACCAAGAAAAGCTTTCTCTCTCATTTTCTCTCAAGAACACAAGAGTTAGAAAAATTCATAGAAAATCAAGTTCATCATATTTGTAATATCTGATCCGATAGAACTTGTTTATTTGTATCTCTTGTACTACTAGCGAGTTTTTACTCCTAGAACTTATCTTGATTTTTATTAACTAAATTAGAAAAGTTCATGTCGAATTTTCTAATTAGTTTTTATCAACTTGATAATTAATCTGTACTGAAATTGTAACACCCATCAAGTTAATATATTTTTATATTCAACTTGAAAATTGTTTCAATTTATTCCGCACAAATTTGTTCAAGTCAAATTTTATTTAAAGGACAAATTTCGATAAATTGGTATAGATTGTATTCAACCCCCCCTTCTACAATCTTATCGGACCTAACAATTGGCATCAGAGCCTATTGATTGATACACAAATCAAGATCCTATTTTTATTCAATCAAAAATTTATCTCGAATTTTTAACTCACTTAAAAATTCATCATGTCTTCAAAAGCCATTGTTAAGATTCCCATATTTAATAAGGATAATTATGATATGTGGAAAAATAAAATGGAATTGTTTCTTGATGTTACAAATCCAAATTATTTATCAGTTTTGAAAAATGGACCAATAATTCCTATGCAACATGATGCTGAAACGGTTACAAATGGAGTTGTAACAATACCTGCAAAAGATTATCCAAAGGACCCTAAGAACTATACTCCTGATGAAAAGGAGGATGCTGGATTGGACAAAAATCTGAGACTCATTCTGATAGATTCCCTGGATGCTGTGATGTATAGTCATGTGATGAATTGTAAAACTGCTAAGCACATTTGGGAAACTATTGAGACTATTAATGAAGGGACTGATGAAGTCAGGGAAAACAGACTTAAAATTTTGACCTCTGAATATGAACACTTTAGAGCTGGCCCCAATGAAGGCATTCAGGAAGTGTTTGAAAGGTATAACAAAATAATCAACAACTTGCAAGTTCATGGCAAGCAATATACTCAGAAGGAGATCAACATGAAGTTTTTGCTGACTATGCCTACTCACCTGGAGCATAGAATTACTGCCATCAGAGAATCCAGGGATTTAAATAAGATTGCTCTTGACAGGCTGTTTGGTGTTCTGAAAACGTATGAATTAGAACAAGTACAGCAGAAGGAGTTCTCTGGCAAAGGGAGAGTGGCAAGTTCTTCTACAGCTCTGGTAGTTGAGGTTCCTAAGGAAGTGGAAGATAAAATTGTTCAACCTAAAAGCTTCAACAAGGAACAAACTGAAGTTGAACATGGCCAAACACCAGCTACTCAGGATGGTGGAGAATTTTATTCACTAGAAGAGCTGGATCAACTAGAAGATGAATCTATGGCTATGATGGTGAGACAATTCAGTAACTTCAGATTCAGGCGAAATCCAAAGTTCAGGTTTAAGTCTAATAGCAGATTTCAGAGAGGAGGTTCTTCATCCTCTAGTAACAGGGGAGGTTACAAAACTGGTACAGTTGACAGAAGCAAGATCCGTTGCTTCAACTGTAATGAGTTGGGACACTTTGCTACTGAGTGTCAAAAACCCAAGCAAGCACAGAAAAAGGACTATGCTTCTGAAAAGAAGAAAACTGGAAGAGCTTATGTAGCTGCCGGTAAAAGCTGGGATGACACAGACAGCGAAGATGAAGAATATGGAAACTTTGCGCTGGTGGCAAATGCTGAGTCATCAACTTATTACACCACACCGGTAATTCTTACTGATGAAGAGTTAATTCGTAGCTTACGTAGTTCCATTGGTTGTGCACAGAAAACAATTGCAAGAATAACTCTATTAAACACTAAACTTGAAAATGAAGTGTTAGAGTTAAAAAAGGTGCCTGATAATAATGATCAACAAATAAAAGAAATAGCTCGTCTTAACTACAAAGAAAAGGGTCTAGGAGAATACATGGTAAAACAAGTTGATAGGATTGCTGAACAAGACATCAGGATTAGAGAACTTGAAACACAGATTAGAGCTTGTTATAATTCTGTTAAAGTTTCCAAAGAGCACTTCAACAAACAATCTAGAGAACAAACTGTAGGAATAGGGTTTGGTTACAAAGAAGCTGCTGGTTCTTTGGGCAATCATTCTGCTAATCCTATCCCTGCTAAAGAAAGAGGTATACCACACGTTCTCAAGAATGTTGAGAAACCCATGTTTAAAGAATCTGTTTCTGAACCACCAAACATGTATTCTATTGTGATTCAAGAAGAAATGAGAAATGAGGACAGTGCTAATGGCATAGTCCTTGATAATGATAAATCTGTTAAGGCACCTACAACCAAAAATGTTAAATCTAATAAGGTTGTTTCTATGAAACCAGTGAAGTTTGTTCCCAGTTCATCTAAAATTGAGTTAGGTGATAACAAGTTGGAGCAGAATAATAACATGTCTAACATGAATACCATGCCTGTTATTGATACTTCTCATAAAGCATGTGGTGTTGTCAATTGTATGTCTTGTGCTTTTAATGTTATGTCTGCTTACTTTAATGGTAATCATGCATGTGATAATAAGACTACTCCTCGACAACACATGAACAGAAATAAAAATGCTAGATCAAAGACTGCTAGTCCTTCTCATGTTGGGAGAGAGACATTTGTACCTAAGCCTAAACAAAGTTTTACTAAGGCTGTTTACAAGGTCAAATGTCCCGTCAATGAAACAAGTGTTATTGCTGGTAAACAAACATGGATACCCAAAATGAAACAAAAGATTGTAAAATCTGTTTATAGGGTAAAATGCTTGTTGACTAATGGTAAAATTGGTGTTAAGGTGAAAAATGTTGTTTTGCCTGACAAAGGCCAATTCTTTAAGTATTCTGGACCCAATCAAATTTGGGTTCCGAAGAAGGTTTAATCCGTTTGTCATTGCAGGGTGTTGAGCAGGTTGAGCGAGTGACCTGGATCTTGGACAGTGGATGTTCAAGGCATATGACTGGTGACAGAACCCTGCTGACAAATGTGGTGGAGAAGGCCGGCCCAGTAGTTACCTTTGGAGATAACAGCAAAGGTAGAACTGATGGATATGGCAGACTTGAAGCTGGAAATGTTATCATTGATGAAGTTTCTTTTGTGAAAGGACTTGAGCACAATTTGCTCAGTGTTAGTCAATTCTGTGACAAAGGATATGAAGTTTATTTCAACAAGAAGAATTGTCTAATTTCACACAA
This sequence comes from Kitagawia praeruptora, assembly GCA_037693485.1. NCBI lineage: Eukaryota > Viridiplantae > Streptophyta > Magnoliopsida > Apiales > Apiaceae > Kitagawia > Kitagawia praeruptora. Next base: position 132,953,953 of record CM075351.1, on the reverse strand, counting down.
GAGACATGAAAAGCCACAACTGACAGGAGTTAGAAAAGGCAATCTGTACGTAGCCAATATGAACTCAGGAAGCACTGCAGAAATTACTTGCTTCTACACTAAAGCATCTAATGACGAGAGTTGGCTATGGCACAAGAAACTTTCTCATCTTAATTTTAAAACAATGAATTCTCTAGTTAAAAGAGAATTGGTGAGAGGTTTGCCTTCAATGGAATTCACTCAAGAAGGACTGTGTGATGCATGTCAAAAAGGCAAGCTAAAAAGGGCAAGTCACAGGAGCACTGACACATCTTCAATAACTGAACCATTACAATTACTTCATATGGATTTGTTTGGTCCAGTTAATGTGATGTCTATGTCAAGGAAGAGATATGCTCTAGTGATTGTTGATGATTTTTCAAAATACACATGGGTCCTGTTTTTGAATTCTAAAGATGAGACTCCACAACTGGTGATTGATCACATCAAATTAATTGAGCGAGATTCTACGTATCCAGTGAGAGCTATAAGATCAGACAATGGAACTGAATTCAAGAATGCAGTTCTAAATGACTTCTGCACTGAGAAGGGTATAACTAGACAATACTCAGCTCCAAGAACTCCTCAGCAAAATGGAGTAGTGGAAAGAAAGAATAGAACCTTGATTGAAGCTGCACGTACTATGTTAAGTGAATCAAGGCTTCCATTGTACTTTTGGGCTGAAGCTGTCAACACTGCTTGCTATACCCAGAATCGAACTCTAATCAATAAAGACCATATGAAGACACCCTATGAAATTATGGCTGATAAGAAACCATCACTCAAATACTTTCATGTATTTGGAGCAAAATGCTTTGTGCTTAAAGAAGGTGATGATCAAGGTGGTAAATTCGATACCAAAGCATTTGAAGCAATTTTTATTGGTTATTCAATGAGAGCATACAGGGTGTATGTGATTGATGAACAGAAGATGATGGAAAGTGTCAATGTAACATTTGATGACACTAAACTCCCTAGTATCCAAACTGAGGATCCATCTGAAAAGCTATCTTTCGATGACATGACAGATACAGATTCAGATGATGACAATTCACCTGAGATTTTTGCTGATGCTAATGACAACGATGATGATCAGAGTAATGGTGGTGAAAACAATGAGAATAATGAAGATACACCTGACACTCCTGAACAATCATCTAGTCAACCTGGCAACAACTCAGGGGGAGACAATGAAGGGTCAACTGGTCACACACAACATCACAATGAAGAACAAGGCGAATCATCAAGATCTAATCTTCCCAGACAGACTGTTTGGAATAGAGCTCATCCTTTTGAGCTAATCATTGGTGATCCAGATGTTGGTGTGAAAACTAGAAGTGCTACTCAAAATCAATGTAATTATTCAGGGTTTCTATCTGAAATGGAACCTAAGAAAACTGAGGAAGCTCTTTCTGATCCTGATTGGGTGATTGCTATGCAAGATGAACTCAATCAATTCAAACAACAAGAAGTATGGAAGCTGGTACCCAGACCCAAAGACAGGAAAGTGGTTGACACAAGGTGGGTATTCAGAAATAAGCTAGATGAAGATGGCACAGTGACGAGAAATAAAGCAAGACTGGTAGCAAAAGGTTATTCACAAGCTGAAGGCATTGATTATGATGAAACCTACGCTCCAGTGGCAAGACTTGAGGCTATCAGAATATTCTTGGCATTCGCAGCATTCTCAAACTTTAAGGTTTATCAAATGGATGTCAAGAGTGCTTTTCTGAATGGTAAGCTAGATGAAGAGGTATATGTAGAACAGCCCCCTGGCTTTGAAGATCCAGAATTCATGGACTATGTCTACTTTCTCTTCAAGGCTATTTATGGTCTTAAGCAAGCACCAAGGAAATGGTATGACACTCTCTCTGAATTTTTACTTGAAAATGGTTTTGTTAGAGGTGTCATAGACAAAACTCTCTTCACAAAGAAACATAAAAATGATACAATATTAGTTCAAATCTATGTGGACGATATAATATTCGGGTCTACTAATGATCTTCTTTGCAAGAAATTTGCTAAGTTAATGCAGGGTAAGTTTGAAATGAGCATGATGGGTGAGCTGAAGTTCTTTCTTGGATTGCAAGTAAGTCAAAGGACAGATGGAATATTTATCTGTCAATCCAAGTATGTCAGAGAGCTTCTCAAGAAATATCAAATGGAGGACTCATCTTCAGCAAGAACACCATCATCTACAGCTGTTAAATTTGGAGCATGTGAAAATTCTATCAAGGTAGATGTCACAAGCTACAGAGGTATGATAGGCTCATTACTTTATCTTACTGCAAGTAGACCAGATATTATGTATGCTACGTGCTTGTGTGCAAGGTTCCAATCGGATCCTAGAGATGTTCATCTCATTGCTGTTAAACGAATCTTAAGATATCTTAAGGGTACGCCTAACTTAGGCATCTGGTACCCTAAAGATTCTGGTTTTAATCTTGTTGGATATACAGATTCAGATTATGCAGGAAGTGTTGTAGATAGGAAAAGCACCTCTGGGAGTTGTCAATTCCTAGGTGGCAGGTTGGTTTCCTGGTACAGCAAGAAACAGCAAACAGTTTCCAACTCAACAGCTGAAGCTGAATATATAGCTGCTGGAAGCTGTTGTGCACAGATTTTGTGGATTAGGAATCAGCTAAGAGACTATGGCTTTGTACTTGACAAAATTCCTATCTTGTGTGACAATACAAGTGCCATAGCAATCTCCAACAATCCTGTGCAGCATACGAGGACAAAGCACATCGATATCAGGTATCATTTTATTAGAGAGCATGTCATGAATGGTATCGTGGAGTTACATTTTGTACCCACGGAAGAACAAACAGCAGATATTTTTACTAAGTCTCTTGACGAATCCACATTCACCAGAATTGTTGGTGAATTGGGTATGTTAAATAGTCCTAGTAATTAAACTAGTTAATATCTGAGGTTTGCTCTTTAATAATTTATAAGTGATTACTTTGTTAATATTTGTTATTAAAATCACTTGTATAATTATTTTATCAACTTATTTTCTTGCTTGTTAATTCTTAAATCATTGTCATTATCTTCTTAATATATTCCTACTTACTTCTTTTAATTTTAGAATATTTTATTTTCTCTAAAAATATTTTTCTCAAATTTTACAAGTTGAAATTATTGAGAAATCTATTTTTGTTGAAAATTACTTTTGAATATTTGTGTTGATTTAATAAGTCATATTTTCTCTTTAAATGATTTTCTATAAGAAAGTTATTTTATTAAGAAAATATATAGATTTATTAATTTACTACAAATATTTTTGTAAATAGTTAATAGTTTATTAAATGGTTTGTAGTGTTTGTCCTTTTGTTATTAATGTTTGATTTCGTAAAAAGGATAACCTATGGTGTTTTTAGCTTTTTTTATTTTCTTCTATTTAGCTATTGTTAAGTAGTTATATTATTGTAAATATTTTTGTAAATTATTTTCTTTTATTTCTAATATTCTGTAAATATTATTAATACAGTTATTTTTGAATAATAAAAATAAAAAAATAAAATAAAAAAATAAAAAGTATTTTTCTTTTGTTTTTAGTTTTTATTTAAAATTATTTATATATGTATATTATTTCTTATTTTGTATATTATTTTTCATGTGTATATAATTAGTTTGTATAGTTTTTCAGTTTAGTCACTATACTTTCAAAACTTACAAACAGGTCCCTGTACTTGGTTCTTTTGTACCTATTCTATTTAACACACACATATCATGCTGTTTTAACTTCTAATCTTTGTTGTGTTGTTGTTATTAACAGAATTTCTTATTAAGGAACATTGTTGGTATCAAAATGGTATATGTCAATTCAAATGTTTCGGAACTAACGTTTGATTTTCAGGTTCTAACAATTGAAAGACAAGACCTAACAAGTGGTAAAAGTTGGTATCTAACATACAGGATCTAAAACATGATAAAATAGTTTTGTTTGTATTGGTTTAAACATTAACATACATTAATTCGATTAATATTTATTAATTGGATTGTTGCCTTTGTTTTTGTTTAGTAAAACCAGCTCAAGATCTATATCTTTCCAGACTCAAAATTTCTTTCTACAACTGTGATTGCTTACATTGTAAATCTTTTGAAATCACAACTGTATATCATTCTATCTCTATTGCTCACTTTCTGTGATGCAGGTTCATCTACATGGAATTTTGTTTTCTCACATGTTTAGTCATAAGGTTGTAAACCCAACAACTTTTATCCCAGACTACAGTCAAACTCAAACACATTCTATCTTACCCCCTAAATGGAAGTAACCTATCAGACTAGAGGTCACTAGGGAGTAATTGCACTTGATGCAGCAACTAAGGATGTGTGGGATATTCAGTTGGAGAGTCACTACCTTATACACTAACCAAAATATTTCATATGCACAAAGTGAGATTGCACACACTTAAGGATGAATTGACGGAAACCTGTAATCCAACCATTTTACGGTTAGGATTATAAGTTAAAGGTTCTTTAATGAACCAAGAGTCTTCACAGACCTTGAGAGAAGGTATTGATCTCAATGCAAAATTCAACAAGATCATTATCTAACTCCCCAGAGGGAACATCTCTGGATCCTGCGGGTAACGGATCCGACATAGGTGCGGATCGGCAACTTGTAAACTATGATTCAGATTTTACCTGATGAGTTTAACAAGGTGAAGTCTTCACAGACATTAGAAGGGAACCTTGATCTCGATGCTAAATTTATAGATCATTGTTTACCTTCTCAGAATTCAAATCTGAAAACCCTAAAAAGGGAAAACTAGCAACTTGTAGATTATGACTCAGATTCGTCTGACGAGTCCAACGAGGATTTGGGATTTGCGAACTCCCATTGCACCACCACTGACCTCTCTTGAAGGGGCTAGGGTGATTTTTCTTTGAAGGTACACTAATAGATATTGGAGCTATGAGTGATATGAGCGATACACCAGTGAGTAAGAGTGTAAACACAGAGAGAAGTGAAACACTCAACACAAATGAGTGGAGAGAAGAGTGAAACACTTGTGAGGTACACTAAACACTATCACACACTCACAGTGAGGAAGAAAATGAAACATTCTTTCTAACAGAACTCTATAATTGGTACAACTACTTTGTCAACTAGTTGATTGGAGGATTCCTCAACTAAGGGGGAGAAGTAAGGGGGTACAAGAAAAAGGAGATTAAGTTAGAAAGGGGGAGCATTTACAGACTGTGCTTTGGAGGAGAAGCAAGTCAAGTTACTAAGGGGGAGCCTTAGACGGAAAAGTAAGGGGAGATTCAGTTGAGAAGAAAGGGGAGATATAAGGAGACAGCTTACATCACAATACTATTCTATTAGTCTTTCAATGTACTAAGTATAAAGGCTAACTGGAGGAGTAGTAGATTTCCTAGAAGTTAAAGAAATGGTATTGATTCACCATTGTCTATTTATTAGGAGCAGTTGTTTTTCTTAAGTGAGAAAAGCTGTGTCAGAAAAGGGAAGCGATTGTAAATCAAGAACTGCTGATAATCATCAATGTAAGATGTGAAGGATTATCAGGCAGAGATTTGAAGAATCAGAAATGAAGATGAGTTATCTATTGAAATCAGTTCAGTGCTAGAGGAACAATCATCTATCATCTCATCAACTGAGGATTCTGGAATTGTTATATTTAAACCAGAGAAATTTTTTAATGTACTATTTACTAAGCTCTTAAATGCTTAATCTTTTTCTTGTTTAAGTGAGTTAGTTGAGTTATCCTCTAGGTATTTGCTTGTTATTGTCTAACAAACAAATAGGGGGAGATTGAAAGGCATATGATGTAGCCTATTTGTATTTCGAGGATACAACTCAACTTAAACAAGATTGTAATAGTAAATAGTATATAGACTGTCACAAAGAATCTCAGATTGTATTATCTGTCAGAAGAAAAAGATCAAGGTCAATCTACAGACTTGAAGAATTACTGCATTGAAAGAAGCTCAGTCATCTGATCAAGCCTCAGTGAAGTATTCGTTAAAGAAGTGGATTCGTTTAAAGTGACAGAGATTTCAACAGTGACAGAGACAGTATAGAAGATTAAAGAGAGAGAGGAGAAAAGAAAAGGAACCAGATTTTAAAGTCAATATATGAAGAACAGTCATTGCGGTTAGTCACTCATGAACCAGACAGTACATCGAGTGTCAACATTAAACAGTGGTTGTTTATCATTAACTTCAGTGGTTCAAGCTATCAAGACTGGTATGTGAGAAAATCATTGTGCAAGCAACAGAAGTGCTAAATTAATTAATCACAAAGATTTTATTATCAAGTGGACTGGCTACGAGGAAAAAGAATTATCATAAAGAAATTCTAAATGATATATTCTTAATGCTGGAACTCCGGTTAGAATTGTTGTATTTTATGCTAAGAAAAAGGAGTCCGGTTTCACATCCTCAAGAGACCGTAGCTTACACCTGGACGGGTTATGAGAAAATAGAATTATCACAAGAATATTGAAAGTGATATATTCTTAAAGCTGGAACCCCGGTTGGAATTGATATATTTTTTGTTAAGCAAAAGGAGTCCGGTTCCAGACGCTCAGGTAACCGCAGTTTAGAGTTTAATTATAATTTTATATTAATAAATATTTTATTTATTTAGAAAATTATATTTATAAATATCTAAAAATATTAGATATTTATTTTTATAATTTCTGGATTAAAATAATTATTTATTAATTAAAGATTATAAGCTGTGCGGGTTAAAAAGCATTTGGTCGAATCAAATTCATTTGCTTTAAAAAGCGGTGGCAGGAATTGTTTATAAGAAAAGAGAAAGTAGTTGTCGGCACATGTACTGGAATATATAAGTGAATTGGAAATGAATTGAAATGAAGTGAGGCTGACCACGTGAAGCTTGTCGGCAAGAGTTCACTCTCCAGCGCGTGCGTGACATCCACGCGCCTTAACAATTCAGAAAGAAAGCTGCGTGCGTGCACTACAACTCTTTCTCCTGCGACTGGTCTTCAGTGTGTCAGTTCAAATCATTTGTTCAACATAATTGATTCACCGAGTTTTTTAATTCCCCAAGACAATTTCCAATTGTCTTGGCGATTGTCTTGGTAAGCAAAACAGATTGTCTTGGCAGTACAAAATCAATTGTCTTGGAAAGCTTGATTGTCTTGGCGATTGTCTTGGCAGTTCAAATTCGATTGTCTTGGCAGTACAAATCTGATTGTCTTGGAAGAACAGATTGTCTTGGCGATTGTCTTGGAAGAACAGATTGTCTTGGAGATTGTCTTTGATGTACAAAATGAAATGAAAAGTGGCAGGGGATTTGTTTGTATTAAAGATCAACAGGCGGCTCATTTCAACAACATCACAAAAACACAACATTATATCTTTCAACCAAGAAAAGCTTTCTCTCTCATTTTCTCTCAAGAACACAAGAGTTAGAAAAATTCATAGAAAATCAAGTTCATCATATTTGTAATATCTGATCCGATAGAACTTGTTTATTTGTATCTCTTGTACTACTAGCGAGTTTTTACTCCTAGAACTTATCTTGATTTTTATTAACTAAATTAGAAAAGTTCATGTCGAATTTTCTAATTAGTTTTTATCAACTTGATAATTAATCTGTACTGAAATTGTAACACCCATCAAGTTAATATATTTTTATATTCAACTTGAAAATTGTTTCAATTTATTCCGCACAAATTTGTTCAAGTCAAATTTTATTTAAAGGACAAATTTCGATAAATTGGTATAGATTGTATTCAACCCCCCCTTCTACAATCTTATCGGACCTAACATATATTATGAGTCATATGAGAAATTTGAATGATAGATAAAGGATTTAACCCTCCTATAATTAGGAGAGATATTATTGGCCTCTTGATTGAGTGAGACTATAAAATGCATGGCCATGCTCAAATAATGATTTGTTGTTAATAGTCTACTCATGGATCAAGTAAACCTGGATTAAATTATGAAGAGGATGACAATAAACATGTCTCGAGTTTAATCTATAATATTTGGTTAATGGGATTATATTACACGGAGACATTAATCACGAAAGGTTTTATCGAATCACGATTTAATTATTATTTAATTGGGTAGCAATGATGTATTACTAGATACCGCTCATTGTTTATAATTTTATTGGAGAATAGAATTATTGCCAATTAAATAATAACCTATAGGGGCACACACATAGAACATTTAAAGGAAGAATTAATTTAAATCATGAATTTAAATTAATTAATGATAAGTTGGATTTTATTATATTAATTAAGTGGGACTTAATTAAGCTATAATAAAATGCAAAGATATATGAGATATGTTTTTATGATTTTAATAATTGAGTATGACTTAATTATTATTTATTTAAATAATAGGATTTCATTCTATTATTTAATAAATCAAATTTGGGCTAGGTTTTGACATGGGCTTTTTGGCTTTACACTATCCTATATATAAAGATATGGGGTGAAGTTTTAACGGGTGAAAAAAACAGAAGAGGCCACACAAAACTCTAACCCTAAACCTATTTTCATTAGAGGCTAGTACCTCTCTTCCGGACAAGATCGTGAGACGTTCTTGAAGGTGTTCGTGTGGATACCGTAGAGGACGTTTCGAAGAGGAACACTCAGTGATCGTGGGAGGCTTTCATCATCATTATCCTACAATCATAAAGCTATAATAAGGTAAACACTCTTACTACCATGATTATCCTAATTATTATACATGGATCCGGGTTGGTTTCGATTTTATTTTGTACTGTTTTCGCTGTGTGTATGCGATCGGAACCATCAGATCTTATAAGCATGATTATGTAGTTTGTTAGTGGATCTAAGTATTATGATGTTATGATCGTGTAGTAAGATGTTTTTGACTGTTAAGAGGAGTATTACATATGTATAAGATGTATGGATGCCCGGTGTGGCTTGGTTGTGTTGAAAACAATTTAGAAACGTTCGATTTATAGCCGTCGTAATGCCCGATTTTCGTTAAACCTTAAGAAAGCATGCATCACAGTAGCTTTAACTCACTGTTTAGCTTTGTATTCTGCCTTGACAAGCTAGATTAGGTTATAAGATTCGTTTCGATATAAAGATCGTATGAAATGGACTTACGGTTTAGGAATTATGATTAAATTCGTAAAAGTGGTTCGAAACCGTAAACAAAAGTTCGTAACTGAAATTGGATTCCTTTAATACTACGAAATCAGTGGAAAATCTTGATAATCAAATATTAGAGGTAAAAAGGAAGGTGTAAGAGAAAACCACATGTCGAACGGATCGTTTTCCGATTTTATAAAAATGTTCGAATCGAGGTTAAAGGCGAACGAACCCCTTAAAAGTATGACTTTGGTTATAACTTAGAAAACGGGCGATAAATCTTGAGGTATAATCTTGATTCATAAACGATCGACCTTAGAATTTATACGACTTAAGTATATACCAAGTGTAAGTATGACGACGTGTCTTAGTAGCGAACGAATGACGGGTCATAGTAATAATAAAGAGAGTTGCACTAAAGGGTGTTTAACGAGATAACTCGAAAACGTGTTTTGACTTAAGTTAAGTTATACTTAGCCTTTTAAAAAGTATTAAGTGATTGACCTCGGTTATTGTGACTTTATAGATCACCGGATTGACACGAGGCACACTACCCCTACAGGATTGCCAAGAAATTTTCAAATCCCCTTTTTAAAGGCTGTTGATTCTGTTATACATATGTCATAGCATGCATGCCACCTTTCAAGTTGAATTGATATACTTGTTCCCTAAATTATAAGCCGGATATTACTAAGACCCTTAGCGAAGGGCATATGAATCTCATTCTTTGAATATAGACAGGGAGTCAGTATTTCATAATATATCATGATTATTTTTTAGGGAAAATATTTAAGTAAATATTTTCCATTATTTATTTATTGAATATTATTTGGAGTAATCATTTGAGTATTCAACGAATATTACTTTAAATACTCATTAGAGCTTTATTTATTTAAGGAATATTATTTTGAATATTCATTCGAGATTATTTACTTAATGAATATTATTTCGAATATTCATTCGACCTTTATTTATGTGATGAATATTATCTTCAATATTCATCTAAGAGTTGATTTATTTATCAAATATTATTGTCAATATTCATTTAAGGTCCACTCAATTATCAAATCCTGTTTCGAGTATTCATTTGGAATATTATTTCTTCAATAAGCATTATCAATTGGAATATTCAATATTTATTCAGTGAATATTATTTCGAATATTCATTCGAGTTTTATTAGTTGATAAGTATTATTCTTCAAATATTCACTATTGGTTCAGTGAATATTATTTCGAATATTCATTCGAATTTTATTAATTTGATAAGTATCATTCTTCGAATATTCACTATTTGTTCAGTGAATATTATTTCGAATATTCAATCGAGTTTATTTATTTGATAAGTATTTTTAATATTAAATATTCATTATTTATTTGATGAATAATAATTGTGGATATTTATTCAAGGATTATTCCGAGCAAAATTCTTTCAATATTTATGACTTAATAAATAGTCTTCGAATATTCATTTAATTCTCGTTAACCAAGATTTAAAATATATTATTTCGGTCAAATCTTATCTTCGATCTTCAAAAATTTTGTAAACTAGTCTGAGCCTTATTATTATTATTATTATTTTATCAAGGAAGGTTCTCAAAACTCCGTTCTTCATTCGAACCTATCATCTAAAATATAAGGGAGCCTTAGTTGAGAATTGTTATTTCTTGACTACCCAGTCATATACTAGTTAAACAATTCTTTTCACTTGCAACTTGGTTGCTAACCACCAAATTGAATTTGTATGTTACTTCCTCATCATTCGAGGGGTAAGATTATTGGGACAAGTCAATATCCATTAACAAGCATCAGCTTGGGTAAAATTGGTGAATTTTCCTTTCCAACTAGATATGACTACTTCGTGGAGTATTTTTAACAAGTATTATACTTGGGGAAAGGGGGACGAGCTTTACGTTTCAGAATCATGGATTTACTCGAACTAGGAGTATTTGTGTAAGAGGCTGTAGGACAATCCATCATTGATATACGGTGTAAAAGGCTGTGGGACAGTCCATCCTTGAAATAGGGTCCGAGTGGTGCCGGTCCCGTCTATGCCCAACCGTTGGCTAGGGAGATCCGGCGTATGGTGGTATCCATATGTTCTTCCTTCTACATGTAGAGAAACAAATCTTGAGATGCACAACCTACAACTGATCATCGTAAGGCGGTGTCATCTGGCGCGACATACTCCAGTATTGGTTCACCATCCATAATCTATTTATTTTCTGCCACATTATCAGCGTTGGCAGGGTTGATAATCGTTCAAAACTGGAATTGCATATTTTTCTTGCAATTTCCCTTTTTGTGAAATATGATGATATCTCGCTTATATCTGACAAAGCAGATATGTCTACGGAGTATACCTTCTGAGTTACCTTGTAACTTCATCCTTTATATTGATCTGGTACTATTTTCGCTAATGCATGGCATATGGTTTCAAAATATATTTTTGAACTGTCATATATATCACTGTGCAGTTATATTATTGTTGGTGGGCTATTGCTCACCCTTACTTTATTTATTTATATCACAACAACAGTTAGATCAGATGGCCTGCGCAAGGCGCATTCAGCACAAGCATGTGACAGCCGTCAGAGGAATAACAGTTAAGATTATAGCTACCATTGCTAAAGAGGCAGCCATTGGTATGCTAGATGTTAGCATTTGAGTATCAAATGTATTTATTATATGACATATACAAATGGATGCCAAAGAGTATGTGATAGTTAAATTGTAAATCTTTTGGGTTGTAAGAACTCAATCTTGTGATTAATAAAATTTGGTAGTTACTCTGATTTCATCTCTGGGACTATAACGGGTGTGTTTTATGTTGTTGTTTTGGGTCACAAGGTTGTAATTTGAATTTTATGCTGGTTTTGTGGATGGAGATTGAGATCGTAATGACCAGATCCCTGCCCCGGATCTGGGGGTGTTACAGTAATTCTGTCTCTTCTTGAAAGTTCATATTCTTGAAACCGTTATACCATGTGGAACCATGTTTATATATCCTGCTTTCATATGCTACGCCATACCTTCTCATAAACCCTGATACCTATTGTTCACTTTACAATACAACTGCAAACTACCCTAAATCAGACTAATTCTTTTTAATTGCTTCTTGACCATATATGCCATACTGCTTCCAGAGTCAAGTCAAATTGATTGACGGATAAACCACTTTTATAGTTAACCTATGTCCGTGACCCAGATACCCTGTGTTGATTTTAAAATACTTTTCAAACATCATGTTGGCCTAAACACTGTTTTTCGAACTGGATGTCTTTTATCAATGATTCTTAAACCTTTTACCTTGTTCAAATGTTTTTAAAGCTAAGGCTTAATTCTTTTGGCCTAAATACTATTTTACAAACCTGATATCCTTTATCAATAACTTTTAAACCTTACAACTTGATCAAATGATTTTAAAACTAAAGACTTATTTTATATCTTTGACCTTTGACTTGAATTATTCCCTTGTACCCTGATCAAAGCCTTGATTCCAATTGAGTCTATATCCTATTGATCCAGACTTGTACCTTTATTCCTTGATGTCAGAATACCTAGTCAAACCTTTTACTTTTATCATTTCAAATCAAAATGAAATGTTTTCTTAAAATGCTTTGAAGCTACTTAGACTGGGCTGATCTGTTATCAGTGAGTCGAATGTACTTCAGGGTAAAGGTTTTTGAAAGGATTTGAATATTAAAATGTTTTCCCGATTTCGAAATGATTTCCAAAATGTTTTATAAAGAGATTTTGTAAAAGTGTTTGGAATGCCGTCAAAAATGTTTTATATACGGATTCCTGACGACTGGAGAGACGGGGCGAACGGGTAATATTGGTTCCATCTGGTTATCTATTACAGTGTAGTTCTGGTCTGTCTAGTTCAGCACTTTTTATTTATAGGCCAATGTGTGCCTCTTGGTAACCCAAGCAATCCTAATGAGAGAATTGATACCCAGAGGGACTTTGTGTCCGATATGGGGGGATTTTATGGGCTGATCACCCATTTTGTCTTGTTAATAGGGATATAAAACCTCCAATCAATTTTATTAAAGTGATGATTATTTTTATTTTACTGAAAAATGAAATTGGTTTACCATTGGAAATGTCAATTGCTTTACACAGATTTTGAAATATCTACTGCTACTTTATTATCAACTTATGCCCTGTCATTATCAGATACCAGTATTGTTTTACTATCTTCAGCACAGTTATTGTTATCTTACTATCAATTGATCCCATGTTAAAGTTTACCTACCATGAACGTTGTTATTACTTTCAGATAACTATGCCATATTCTATCATACTGTCAACACTTGCGATATTCTGCTTCACAGTTTTCAGTTGAGATCATGATTTACTTGCTGAGCATTAGCTCATTATTATTTTATCTAACCTTTTGACAGTAGCCTAAGAATCATGGTTCGAACTATCCAAACCGCAAGGAAGCGCACTTACCGTGGCCCTGAGTTGGTCCAGTTTCAGATAGCTCCCGAGGTAGATGCAATAACAGCTCAGTGAGGATGTTTAGTTGGTTAGTTTGTGAGTGAGATGAAAGAACTAGTTGGTTAAGAATTTGAATTCAAGGTTTGTAATAATAATTTAATTATGGTTTGTAATAACAAGTAGTTAGACGATGGCTTGCTTGTTTTATACCATTACCTCTGAAAGATCTTGGATAGTAGAGTTGGGGCCAGTCAGCATGCTATATCTATATTTATTTATTTTTAGGTTGTTTGTATCTAGAGTGTGTCAGTGACCTTCCGATCTAGGCCCCAGGTCGGGAGGGCATCACAGGTTGGTATCAGAGCTACGGATTTTAGTCACTGAAAAAGCCAGGAAATTTAAGATCACTAATAAAAGAAATTGATACAATTAGGATTCAAGAGTGATAGATGTTAGGGAGTGACTATAGGTTTAGGTTTTCCCTTCGTGATAGATTTCTAGGACTAACCTTACTTATCTCATTTATATTCTTCGTGTATATATATATATATATATATATATATATATATATATATATATATATATATATATTTATATATATATGATTACTATAGGATATGGATCTCGATGACGATGCACCACCCCTACCTTCCGATTCTAGCAGTTCATTCGAGGAGTTCGATCCTTCCAAGAGGATGTCCGATACTGAGGCTGATGCAAAGATTGAGTCTGATGTTCCTATGTCTGATTTTGAGGTTGAGAGTCCCACGGCCCGTGCCGACATTCCTGTACCTATGTCTGTTACCAAGACCGTGCCTATTCCACTTCCATTATCTATTGAGATTCCATATATATACGAGCATGGTGAGTCTTCACGTGGATCCTTGCCGATTCCTAAGCCTACACCCTTACGTACGTATATCGAGATGGTCCGCACTTGTAAGAATCTGCCGAGTAGGAATGATGAGCTTTCAGCATTGATCGAGTAGATGAAGGAAGAGGCATAGCGTCGAGTAGATTTATCCATGATTGATTGGACCGGTCGTATTGAGTTAGTGGAGAGGATTACCAGGTGACGTTTCCTCGAGAGCCCTGTATCTGTACCTACCTTTGATGAGGTCTGTAGGCTTTCCAGTTTGATCGGTTGGATGGTGGAGGTTCGAGTGACCCGAGGTTCTCGTGATTAGAGTTGTTGCTGTAGAGATGGTTGTGAGTGGGACATTTGGTGGAGCCACTAGTTTAGTTGTGATTACTACTAGTATAGGATGTTTTCCCTATTTCCTAGTACTAGTAGACGGATAGTTTCTATTGTTATTTCAGACTGGTTTTATTTCAGCTTTGATGTAGAGGGTTTAAATACCCTTAACCTTATGTTGGTTTATTTTCGTCCTTGAGACGTGTGTTTATTCGTATACCCCTGTGTTCACCGCTTTACTTATCGCTTTTACATATCGTCTTTACATACCATAATTCCATACTTATCAACCTATTCATATAAACCCTGTTGCATTACATTTCAACTATACCCATATCATATTGATTTGTTGGAACCGATCGTCTATTGGTACTAGACAGAGAAACCCTGTTTCTTTTGAATATACACTACACCATAAATGGCCTATAGCAACCTTTTGGCATGGGTGTTACCACTATGGGTGTTACCATAGCTATGAAAATTTTGACCTATCGCAACCTTTTGATTGTGGTGTTAC
Organism: Kitagawia praeruptora; assembly: GCA_037693485.1. Lineage (NCBI taxonomy): Eukaryota > Viridiplantae > Streptophyta > Magnoliopsida > Apiales > Apiaceae > Kitagawia > Kitagawia praeruptora. Next base: position 132,938,691 of record CM075351.1, on the reverse strand, counting down.
CATAGGTACAAAAGTATGTTACTTTAGTTATAAGAGGTGTTACAGTGGGCTAACACCATGAGGTGTGTTACCATAGAGTATTCATTAACAAAAATTTTATTTAATTTAAAATTAATGATTTAATAATTATTTGACTTTAAAAATAATTAATTTTAACAAAATCGTTGAAGCCAAAAAAGGGTGTTACACATTAAAAATAAAATAACATAGAAAAACTAATAAATTTTGATTAAAATCATTAAAAATTTTATTATAGGAAATAACGGCTTGCAATAATTACAGATTATTAGAATTTAACCAAAATAATTAATCTTTTGTTATAACTAAATATCAACAAATTAAAAGGAGTTCTAATATTTTAAAATTGAAATTTGAATTAAAATTACTTTCAATATTTTTCCATTTTTTCCCCAATTTTAACTAATTTATAAAATAAATTTAAAAAAATATTATGATTTAAAAGGGATCAAAGCAACACATACAAGGTGAAAATGTTAGGAGCGGGACAATTTCCCCCAAACGAAAAATTAAATCAACATTTTTTCCCTCCTCTCAAAAAACTCTCTCCGCCTTATTTCCCCAATTTCACAAACATACACTCATCTAAATACTCACCATACAAACACCTAATTTTCCGATTACAACCTCTCCACTACAACTATAAACTTTCGATTACAAATTAGGGTTTAGGTGCAAGGATTCCATTAGTGTTCAAGCACAAAACCAGGGGATCCAGAATCGTCAAAAAATGGCAGCAAAAATGATGTAAATTTATTATAAGTTTTATTTTTAATCAAACACAATTAACACCCAGGCTTCATCAACATCTCTAAGTTTTCATCTCAATTATCATCTCTCTCAACTTCTCATGTAATCGGGTTATAATCGGGTTAAGGGAGGGTGAAAATTTAAGAGGAGGCGATTGGAGATTGGCGTCTTCATCTAATCGATTGTAAGTATTTTATTTTGGGGTTTTTACTGGGTTTCAAATTTTGGGGGTTTTAATTGGTCTCTCTCTCTCGCTCTCTCTCTCTCTCTCCCACACACATGTATATAAACTGTTTTAAATAATTCTCTATTTTATTTTAATCCCATCATCTTTTTATAGTTTCAATTTATTTACCCTACTGTTTTGTTTTGCTTGATCAATTCTCGAAATTATTAAATTAGTGCGGTGAAGAACAAACTTGCTATCATGTCCAACTATTTAGGTACTATTTTTAGTTTAATGTTAATTCAAAATGATCATTCAATTTTTTTTAAAATTAAATATTACACTTGGAAACGTTTATTGTACCTTTAGATAACTTCCGAATATGAGTTTTATAGGAGATGGATATATGCTCGTTTAATTGGCTCATTAGGCCCCTATTGATATCTTAAAGGATATAGCAACCGAGAAATCATTGCTTTTTGCTCCTAGGCTACCTACTGAATATACCTACTAATATTTACATACTTATTTGGCAGGAAAGGTACATGGTTGATTTGGCATTTTATACTGATGAGATTGTAACAACCCTGCTCAATCAGAGCCAGGGTGTAGCACAACACTTATTGATCCAATATGCTAATGATATAAGTTCAGAAGCTCATGTTGAGGTTATATATCTTGTATAGTATTGATCAACAGCCATCAATTTGTTCAACTAAGTTTGTCTTCTCTGCAGTTGTGAAGTATATCTTTGTTCCCCTCCTCACAAATGCAAGTAAGTTACTGTTACTAGAAGTATCAAGCATGCATTTACTTATTTATAGAAACATTGAAAATAATGTCGCCTTCTTTTCAGTTCTGAGGACGATATAATATGTTAGTGAAAATCTTGGATATGTTGTTGTTTTGCCAAATTGTATAAGAAATGTAACTTTAGCACTGGATATATATATATTATTTTCTGAAACCTTTCGTGTACACTGCATTTTTGAGTTTTTAAAAAAAGATCTTTTGAGTTTTGACTTTGATTTGTTAGTGGTCGAACTTTCCTTATTTATATATTCCATGCATTAGTTCAGGTTCTTCAACCTTGCTTTCTGTTTATCTCATTGTGCACTGATTAAGTATGATTTCTATGTTATTGATTAATGTACCATCAGAGATTGACATACATCTTGCAACAAGCCTTATGCGACCAGATGATTTCTATGTTCTTGTTGAGAAGGCTCGACCAGATGGTGTAGTTGAACAGATTATTTTTTCTTCAAGTGGAGATGTTGATGTGTATGATCTACAAGCCTTATGCGATAAGGTGATTGCATTTGCAAGCTATTTCATCCATTGAAGCCTAACTGATTAATTTAAATTTTCAGTTTCTTCTATTATGTAGATTATATCACTTGGGATGTCCCAGATAATAATATATCATATGCATTAAAAGTATTGAAGAATTTGAAGTCACTTTAAAATTCTAAGGCTTGGCATTGAATTATCACTCTGTCATGGGTTTTTAACCCATCTACTGTATTCTGATTATAATTTTTAGTGCATATACCGGCCATCCAGATTTCAGTTACTAAAATGTTCATATTTATTTATTGAAATACTTTAACTACTGGTCTTTATAGGTTGGTTGGCCTCGTAGGCCACTATCAAAACTAGCCGCAGCTTTAAAAAATAGCTACATGGTAGCTGCACTGCACTCCACTATTATATCAGCTGAAAAAGGTACTAAATCATATGCTCTTTAAAGTTACTCTTTATATCTGTTGGGTGCTTAATGTTTTAGGTTTATTTTCAAATACATGATTAATATCTTAGTTTACTTGGAAGAGTTTCTTGGCAGAAGGGGATGGCAATAGGAAGCTAATTGGATTAGCTCGTGCTACATCTGAACATGCCTTTAACGCCACAATCTGGGATGTCCTTGTTGATCCTGAATACCAGGTATACCTCATTCTTTGTTCCATGTTACCAGGCTGCATGTACAATCATGTCACTGGTTGATCAAATACATCTTATTTTCAATCTTTTTTTGTCTAACTTTTTTACTGGGACTACTGTTGAAGCTATAAATAGGGTTGGATTCTTGTTTCATTTCATAATTATATTAATTTAGAGTTCTTTTTTGATTGACCACGCACATGCTCAATTATCCTGTTTGGGCATTTTGATGGTTGGAACCTAAGTTTAGAGTAACCTTTGATGCCTTTGAAGATGCCTTTGAAGTGATTACCCTTTTTTTAGATAGTGATTAACCACGTAAAAAGTAGTAGCAATTTTGACTCCTGATCTCAATTTATCTCCTAATTCTAGATCTCAATTTTAGACGTGGTGTAGAACTCAATTGCAATGCAAGGATTTAACATATTGTTGGCTTGAGTTACTCATCGTCTGGCAAAACCTCCTGTCAAATAAAGTACAAAACCAGTTGATATAGTTCTCCATCGCGATGTAAGGGCTGTAGAGCGTGCTGAGTTTGATCACCAGGTACACTCTCCGTTCATACATTTATCTGTGCTGGTGTGTAATGACTTGTCAGCTTAAAAATTTACACCCACTTTGTATTAAAGCTTGTTTCTATTTGTGAATGTAATTCCATGTATCAGGTGGTAGAAAAAATGAGTTTAATTGAGAAATACAGAACGGAGATGGAAAGGCAGCAGAAGGTTAGAGTGGTTAAAATTTTTGTCACATGGATGAGTGAATTATTGTAACTTGATAGAATTACCTGGAGTGCTGGATACTAAACATTTTAATGTATAGCTAGAAGAAGAAGAAGAAGAAGAGATAAGGAGACTCAGAAAGGAGCTTGTTCCAAAAGCCCAACCAATGCCTTAATTTGATAGACCTTTCATCCCCAGAAGGTAAATTTCAGTGGTTTTAGGATGTGTATATATAAAATTGTTTCTGATAACATAGATGTGGTTTTAGAATTAATTAGTTCTGTACATATTGTATTATATGTAGCAGTTAGCTTCAAAATTAATTAGTTCTGTACATATTGTATTATATGTCATTATTTTAAAATTTAATGTAATTTAATTACTCTTTCAATTTCTATATGAATTAGAGCAATACCACATTACTTCTCAGGTGTCTTGAAATTTAGGACGAAAGCATCCTTGTGAGCCGGAAACAACTAGACTGATGAAACTAGTTTTATCTTAGAAAACTTGGCAAGAAAGTGTCAAAGTCTTCTGATATAAAACTAGTTCCATCAGTCTTGCTATATCTTGTTGATCCTTGGCTGAGAAGATGGAACAGAGGTTTGCTATATCTTGCAATGACTTCAAAGGAAATGCTGATTTTATTTAATGCTGTGGTTACAGAATCTTTCTTGAAAAAACAGAAAAGAGATGTTTTATAGGTAGACATGAGGTGTTATGAGCTAGCTACATGTTATTAGCTCTAGTACTTGTACGTTTGAGTTTTGTTCATTAGCTAGTGTTGGTAGATATTTTTGGATGATTTGGTTGGTTTTGTACTAGATGATTTTATTGAAATGATGTTATTGAAATGTAATTAATTTGGTTCTTGATTTCTTTTACTTGAAAATGTAATATTTAAATGTCAATTTTCTTTGTTATTAAAATTATTTATAAATGATTTTAATTATGTAACACACAATGTGCTACAATTAGTAAAAGAGGGTGTTACAATAGATTGTTGACCCCACCTAGATGTGGGCCCCACATTTGTCCCTGTGCAAAATTGTATCATCTATTGTAACACACAAACTATGTTGGTGTAGAGTGTTTAAGATGTTGCTGTAGATGTTTTTGGTAACCACATTTGCTATGTTACCTTAGGCTATTTTTCGATGTTACCTTAGATATTTATAGTTACTGCTGAGAACCTAACACAGCTGAAGTGTTACCATAGCCCTATTTTGGCCTATGGTAACTTTAAACAGGGGTCTATGGTAACACAGTTTGGGGGTTGCTATAAGCAATCTATGGCGTAGTGATATGTACTCACTTGTTGTTTACCAAATGTTTACCCTCTTATTAGAAAGATGCCTCCCAGAAGAAGATCTACTACCAACAATGATAACCAAGACTAGCAAAACTAAGATAACCGGACAATGGCCCAAATATTTTAACTTTTACAACAGCAAACTGCCGCTTTTATTCATCACCAACAACACCAAGCTGCCCAACCCACTATTACTTTTAAATCTTTTCAAGTCGTTCATCCACCCGAATTCAAAGGTACCCTGAACCCCATAGAAGCAAAATCGTGGCTGGTGGATATTGAGAAATCATTCGCTTTAGTTGGAGTTGAGGAAGGGAAGAACGTAGAATTTGCTAGTTTTTATTTAAGAGCAGAGGCCAACTTTTGGTGGGAGTCAGTGAAAGTTACTGAAGGAGCCGTGATTGCATGGCCCAGGTTTGTAGAGCTATTTAACGAAAAGTATTTACCAGGATATCTTCAGGACCAGTTGGAGGTTCAGTTTTTAGAGTTGAAGCAAGAAAATATGAATGTGGCTGAGTTTGAAGCCAAGTTTAAGGAGTAGTCTAGATTTGCACCTCGGTTTGTAGGAAATGAAGCCAGTAAGTCGAAGAAGTTTTAGCATGGATTAAAACCGTGGTTGAGGAGTAGAGTGGCTTCGTTTGAACTAAGGACTTATACTGTTGTGGTACAGAAGGCCATGGTGGTTGAAAGAGAAAGTGATTTTAACCAAAGCAGAAGGCTGATAAGAAAAGAAAATTTGAGAAAGTTGAAAAGATTCAGGAGACTGAAGGTCGGAAGAATTTTCAGAATAAGGGAAGATTTGGAAGCCAGAAAGGAGGAAATAGAAATTTTCGAAGATTCAAGAGTGGTAACGGAGGACAAGACCGTCGACCCCAAGGAATGAACCCTTAGGCTATAGCGAGACCCGTACTACAAGACTGTAAGATTTGTGGAAGAAAGCACCCGGGTATCTGCAATAAGCCCAACATTGTTTGTTTTAAGTGCCAGAAGAAGGGACATTATGCTCATGAGTTTCCAGAGGTGAAGTTAGTTGGAGTCACTTGTTATAAGTGTGGAAAGGTGGGACATATGGCTCGTACCTGCAAGGAGCAAGTATGGACTTCGAAAGTGTTAAGGATTACAGCACCGCCAGCACCTCAGCGAGCACCGTATCAAGCATCCCAACCTAGAGCTCTGTTAGAAATATTTGATGTAAGTATTAATCAGTGTTTAAGTGTAACAGTGATAAATCAGAGTTTAGCTGGAAGCAGGTCAGAGTTTGTTAAACGCTGACGGATGGAAGCGCAACAGAGTTTGATAAACTCTGTCTGGCGGAAGCATCTACTTGTCAACAGTGATTGAAGAATAATTGAAGACAATTATGGAAGCAATATCTTTGAAGATTGGATAGCTGTCAAAGAGATTGTGTTGACTTAGAAGATGTGTAGCAATCGTGATTGATATCAATTGTATAGATAAATTATAGGAGTATCAATTTAACGATTGTACAGTAGCTGTATGTTATATAAATACAGTTAGGTTAACCCTAGAAGGGTATCGAACAACGAATTATTATTCATTGTAACCTAAGCAGCTCTCTGTGATAGTTTACATCACTGAGAGAGGAATTATTAATTCCAAACAGTTTTTATTTGTTAAAACGTGTGTTCTTGTTAATCTCTCATACAAATCTTGATTATATTTGTGTATTTTGCCTAACAAGTGGTATCAGAGCCAATCTGTTACTTAATACAGTTTAAGATCCACACACAAAACAATAATCAATGGCAGAGATTCCTCCTCCAACAGGTTTAGGTTCTGAGAAGGCTCCTACTACTGTGAGTCGTTATGAGACTATTAGGGTTCCTATTCTGAGACTAGCAGATTATGCTATCTGGAAGGTAAAGATGACTATATTTCTGGAAGTTACAGATCCAGAATATCTTGACAGAATTTATGAAGGTCCTCATAAACCTACCAAGCTATCTGCTGCTACTGCTGGTCAAGAAGCTAAGACAGTCCCAAAGGAAAAGAAAGATCTGACTCCTGAAGATCTTTCATCTATTGCTAAGGATGCAAAGGTAAGGCATCTACTTCATAGTGCTTTATACAATGTCATGTCCAATAAGGTGATTAACTGCACTACTGCCAAAGAAATTTGGGATGCCCTTGAAGTTAGATGTCAAGGAACTGCTGCTATCAAGAAGAATAGAAGGAATATACTCACACAGGAGTATGATCATTTTGAGGCAAAGTCTGAAGAAACCATGACAGAAACATTTGATAGGTTTTGTAAACTGATCAATGATTTGTCATTGGTAAATAAAGAGTATGATCTAGAAGACTCAAATCTCAAATTTCTTCTTGCTCTACATGAAAAGTGGGATGTGAAAATAAACACTATTAGAGATATAATTATGATCTTGTTGATACTGAAATTGAAGAGATCTATGGGTTGCTCAAAACTCATGAACTGGAAATGGAACAGAGAAATAGAAGATCAAGCAAGAAGGCAAAGTCTGTTGCTCTTAAGGTGGAAGAGAAACCCATGAAGAAGGAAGCATCAAGGAAGAAAGCAAAGGGAAACGCTTTAGCTATATATTCTGAAAGTGAGTCATCAGATTCTGATGTTGACTCAAACACTGATGAATCATCTGATTCTGAGGATGAAGAGGAAATGATAAAAATGGCTGTCCTGATGGTGAAGACTTTTAAGAAGATGGGTTTCAAGAATTTTAAAAAGGGAAACAGGTTCTCTAGAGATTCAACTTCAGATAGGAAGAGTTTCAGGAAGTCTGAGAGAAAGGAGGCTAAATCTGGGAAGAAAGATAAGTCTGAGATTCAATGCTACAAGTGTAAGGGGATGGTTCACTATGCTCTTGAGTGCAAGAAGGGTAAAACTGAAAAGGCACTCATCACAAAAGGTAGAGATTGGGCAGACACTTCAGACACAGATGAGGAAGTCAACTATGCTCTCATGGCTTCTATTGAGAATGAAGCAGAAGAGTCTGAAAACAAGGTACCCTTAACTACCTATGCTTATAATACTGATAATATATCTGAATTGAGAATTTATCTCAAGACATTGCATATTAGTTATAGGGATCAGACTTTAGAGAATGAGAGAATTAAGTCTGAGAATTCTGAACTTAAACAAAGAAATAAAATTGTTAAAGAGAAACTTGAAAACATGCAACAAGTTCAGAAAGAAAGAGATGATGTTGTTTATCTCGAACAGGAGTTGCTAGGAAGATATAAGCAACTAGAATCTGAGTTGGAGAAGGCAAATCACATAATTAAAACATCGATTGATTCTGGAAAAGACACTAATGAGTTTTTTCAGTCTGACACAGTTGGTTTAGGTTACTGTGAGGGAGATGAACTTAGGTTTCAAAATCAAGTCAAAATGAGAGCTCATCTTCCTATTACAAAATTTGTTCATGGAGTAAATGAATCTAAGTCTAAAGCTGAAAAAGGAACTGTTAAGAAAGAACCAGTAAAAACTAGTGTTAAACAGGTTAATATTGGTTTAATGACAGATAAACAACTCAAGCATAAGCTTAAGGAGTTAAAATCTGTTAAGAAACAGAAAGTGTCTAGAAAGAATAGGAATGGTAAAGTACGCATTTCTCAGGGTAATTATCCAATGCTTGCTACTTTTGCTCTAAGAAAGACATGTCATAACTGTGGTAGCACTAACCATCTTGCTAGTTTTTCCAGGAAGAACAAAAACATTAATTCTTTACCTCCCAAGTCTGAAGTAAAGAAAGTTAATGTTAGAACTAGACCACAGACTTTATGCAAACATTGTGGAAGTACTTGGCATTCTATTTATACTTGCAGAGATTATCATGATATTTATCATAATTACTATGAACCCAAGCCCAATCTGAAATGGGTTAAGGTTAAATCTGCAAGTGTAAACTCTGAAAGTGTTAGCTTAAACTCTGATAATGTGAATTCCGCTGCAAAAGCTAACAAATTTAAGAAAGCCAAAGGATCCAAGCAAGTCTGGATCCTTAAAACTAATCTTCAGTAAATGTTTGTGATTGCAGGGCATCAGGGAGAGTACCCTAGTCGTGGACAGTGGATGTTCAGGACACATGACTGGAAATAAACCCCTGCTATCAGAGTATGTGGAGAAGGCTGGCCCAAAAGTTTCTTATGGTGATGGCAACATAGGACATACTCTGGGATATGGCAATATCAATCTTGGAAGTGTCATCATCACAAATGTAGCTTTGGTTCCAGGACTCAAACATGATCTGCTATCTGTGAGTCAAATCTATGACAGAGGATATCATGTAGATTTTCAGCCTGAATATTGTGAAATCATCAGTAAATCTACAAGGAAAGTTGTTCTAGTTGGACACAGGCACAATAACATCTATGAAATAAGGTTGTCAACAAACTCTGATGGAAAAGCAGTTTGTCTGTCAACAAGAATGTCCAGTGAAGAGAGTTGGAAGTGGCATAAGAAACTCTCTCATTTGAAACTGAACAACATCAATGAGCTGATTAGAAAGAATCTTGTTAGAGGACTCCCAAATTCTTTATTAAATGTTGATGGCCTGTATGATTCTTGTCAAAAGGCCAAACAAAGGAAGTCATCTTTCAAGAGCAAGTCTGAATCTTCAATTGTTGATCCTTATCATCTTCTACATGTTGATCTTTTTGGACCAGTAAATGTGATGTCTATTGGAAGAAAGAAATATGCTTTTGTAATTGTTGATGAACACACCAGATTTACATGGGTGTATTTTCTAGCAAAGAAAGATGAAACTGCATTAACTCTGATGGAGCATGTAAAGCTACTAGACAAAGGATCAAAACACAAAGTCAAAATTATCAGGAGTGATAATGGAACTGAATTCAGAAATGCAATAATGGAAGAATTCTGCAAAAATAGAGGAGTGAAACAAGAGTTTTCTACATCTGGTACACCACAGCAAAATGGTGTAGTTGAAAGAAAGAACAGAACCTTGATAGAAGCTTCCAGAACTATGCTTGATGAAGCAAAATTGCCAACCTATTTCTGGGCAGAAGCTGTTCAAACTGCTTGTTTTACTCAGAATGCTACTCTGATCAACAAGCATGGAAAAACACCATATGAGATGGTGAGAGAAAAGAATCCAAACCTGAAATATTTTCATATATTTGGGTGCAAGTGCTTTGTGCTGAAAACTCATCCTGAACAGTTGACAAAATTTGAGCTAAAAGCTGACGAAGGAATTTTTGTTGGTTATCCACTGTCAACTAAGGCATTCAGAGTTTATAATCTGAAAACCAAAGTGATCATGGAGTCTATTCATGTGTCATTTGATGACAAGAAAATTACTGGACTTGAAGATGTAGATGATCATGATCAACTGCACTTTAAAAATGAAGATTTATTCTCTGATGAAGTAAACTCTGATGAGGCTGAACTGACAAACTCTGTTGAGCTAAACTCTGAACCTCTATTGGTAAATACTGAAGAAACTTTTCAGCCACAAACAAGGAGAGAACCAGTTGAGGGGGAGCATGAAGAAACACTTCAAAGTAATGACTCAAATTCTGAAAATGAGTCAGCTGAAAAAACTGGATCAAACTCTGTAAGTCCAAAATCTGACAGTTCAAACTCTGAGCAGTCACATTCAGGGGGAGCCTCAGAGATTGAAGAAAGACAACAAGAAAATCAGGAGAACATGGATCGAGGGGGAGGATCAAATACTGAGAGAAGTCATTTGCCTTCAGCTAGGAAATGGACAAAATCTCACACACCTGATTTGATTATTGGTAATCCAGATGCAAGAGTAAGAACAAGAAGTGTAACAACAAATGAATGTCTGTTTCATGCATTTTTGTCAAAGACTGAACCAAAGAAGGTAGAAGAAGCTCTTCAAGATGCTGACTGGATAACAGCAATGCAGGAGGAGTTGAATGAATTTGAGAGAAATGAAGTTTGGACCCTTGTACCAAGACCAAAGAATAGGTCTGTTATTGGTACTAAATGGGTTTTCAGAAATAAAACTGATAGTGAGGGGGTTGTTACAAGAAACAAGGCCAGACTTGTGGCAAAAGGCTATTCACAGCAGGAAGGAATAGATTATGATGAGACTTTTGCTCCAGTTGCAAGATTGGAAGCAATAAGGATGTTTCTAGCATATGCTTCTCATAAGAAATTCAAGGTATTTCAAATGGATGTGAAAAGTGCCTTTCTGAATGGGAAACTTGAAGAAGAAGTGTTTGTTGAACAACCACCAGGATTTATGGACCCCAAACATCCAGATTATATCTACAGGCTTGATAAAGCACTCTATGGACTTAAGCAGGCACCAAGAGCATGGTATGAAACTTTTGCTCAATTTCTTCTAGAAAGTGGGTTCAACAGAGGTACTATTGATAAAACCATGTTCTACTTTAAATCTGGTAGTTACCTACTTTTAGTTCAAATATATGTTGATGACATAATTTTTGGGTCTACTAATGATAAACTCTTTACAAAGTTTGCCAAGTTAATGTAATCCGGGTATCAAATGAGTATGATGGGAGAGCTTAATTATTTTCTAGGCCTACAGGTGAAGCAAACAGATGATGGGATCTTTATAAATCAAGCAAAATATACCAGAAATCTTCTCAAGAAATTTGGTATGCTTGACTGCTCATCTGCATCAACTCCCATGGCAACAGCAACTAAGTTGGACAAAGATACAGGAGCATCAGTAGATATGACAAACTACAGAGGCATGATAGGGTCTCTTCTTTATCTAACAGCAAGTAGACCAGATATCATGTATGCAACATGTCTATGTGCAAGGTTTCAAGCAGACCCAAGAGAACCACATATAACAGCTGTGAAAAGAATTTTCAAATATCTAAAGGGAACCATTACTTTAGGGCTGTGGTATCCCAGAGAATCAGATTTCAAGCTTCATGGTTACTCTGATGCAGACTTTGCAGGTTGTAAGATAGACAGAAAAAGCACCAGTGGAAGTTGTCAATTTTTGGGTGAAAGACTAGTTTCTTGGTACAGCAAGAAACAGAAATCAATTTCTACATCTACAGCTGAGGCAGAGTATATTGCAGCTGGTAGCTGTTGTGCACAAATTCTATGGATGAAGATTCAATTGCTGGATTATGGATTGAGGTATAGTAAGATTCCTATTTACTGTGATAATCAAAGTGCTATTGCTATGACAGGTAATCAAGTACAACATTCAATGACTAAGCACATCAGCATAAGTATCACTTTATCAGAGAACATGTAGAGGAAGGAAACATTGAGCTTCATTTTGTGTCTACAGACCAACAGCTAGCAGATATCTTCACCAAGCCATTGAGTGAAGCTATATTTACAAGGCTGGTAAATGAACTTGGAATGGTTTCTGGTTTTGACTAGAGATACTGGTTAGACTCAAAATTCTATTTGTGAAATGCATTACTTATGTTTCGGTGATGTGTTAAATGCTATGTGAACTCTGTTTTTAAACTCTACTATGTAAACTCTGTTCGTAGACTGTTAAACTCAGTAAGCATGTTCTGTCAGTCAAACACTGTTAACATGCTGGATAAACACTGATAAATTCTGATATTGTTATTATCTGAGATGAACACCGATGAAGAAATTTGTATGTAGCATGATTCTTAGTTATTAATCATGAATCCTTCTAAGTTATCTGAGATCTAATCTTAGACTGTGCAGAAAATTAACACAAGCATGATACTGTTTCATATTTATAGCATCTCTTAGTTTATTAATCCTAAACTCTGAGTCTGTAAATATTGTGTGCATTGCCTCTCATGGATAACTTCTGATGTTGATGACTCCTAAACTCTGTTAGTAACACTCTGTTTTGATCTGCCCCCAAAGAAATTGATGATTCCTTGTTTGTGCTTGCGAAAATTACAAACTTGAGATGTGTCTTTGTTAATTTTGGTAAGTACTGAAGCATGCTTTCACCCTGTGAGATCTTGAGCCAAATCAGTGATTGATACACTTTATGTCGATCGATTTTTGTTGTTGTGTGATGTTCATCAGTGAGTATGTTGCTCTAGAACTTGTTTTAAACCATTTTAAGATTACATGATATGTGTGTGCATGAAAATGAAAAAGGCACTAGGATTAACCACATTTATCCAAACACTGCCCATAAAATAAATCCTTAGTGAATCCTTTTGAGCTATTTAACCATTTGGTGATTGGTGACTGAACAGTGTGGGGATTTCTTGTTACAGTGTGTTCATTTGATGGGAATATAAAAAAAAGTGTGTATATATAAATTATTCAATATAAATTGCTCTATCAGTTTGTCAAATTTGTTATCTGCTAGTTCTTATTTTTTTTCTCTCCTTCATATAAGCCTCGTTTCAACCCTTAATTTGATTTGTGCATACATGTATTCAAAGTAGTGGAGATTTGGTGGACACTCAAGCTTATGGTAGCACATGATTTTACTGATTGAACTTGAGTGTATACACTTCACCTAAACACTTGTGTGATTTGAGAGTTATGTGAGCTTTTACATTCATAGCATGTTACTCACTGAATGCGACATTGATATTCATTTCATGATCTTTTTGTCTATCTAGATTGTGTGCTTACTTGGATAATCTTGTACAAAAGGGGGTATAGATTATTTCAGAGTTTCTGTATATAAGTTTCTACAGAGTTTAGTATTCATCAAAGATTCAGTGTTTACTATGAGAGTTTGTGCATCCAGTGTTTACTGATTTATTTTATGCGACATTGATATTCATTTCATGATCTTTTTGTCTATCTAGATTGTGTGCTTACTTGGATAATCTTGTACAAAAGGGGGTATAGATTATTTCAGAGTTTCTGTATATAAGTTTCTACAGAGTTTAGTATTCATCAAAGATTCAGTGTTTACTATGAGAGTTTGTGCATCCAGTGTTTACTGATTTATTTTATGGATTTTATAAAATATTAGATGCTCTAAAAATTGGATTAGTAAACTCTGCTATACACACATAAATATTCACATCTGTGTAGTTTTTGAAAGGGTTTCAGTAATAAGGATGGAAAATTTACAAACGCTGATGGATTTTGTCTAATACACTAAGGTATATTTTCTTTCAGATGATTTCAAATTTGGAGTAAAAAGAGGTTTGACAGCTGTTAATGAGTGTAAAAGTGTTTAATTATGTCAGTAACAAGAGAGAGTAAGTAGCAGTAATTATGGTTGTAATTACTGAGCATGCACATCTGATTTGCTAATTATGTGCCACGTGTCCCACTCACACAAATCTCTATGAACGTGTCCCACTAGCAAATGGTAAGTGGTTGAGTGATTTAATGGTAAAACGATTGGGTTTATTTTTTTCTTACATCTCTAATCATTTCACAACACGATTTATATTCGCTTATTCACTTTCACACACACTCCCAATTACTTTTTACTCAAACACACAGTTACTTCGTATTTTTCACTTGAGCATTTTAGCAAACACCTTTTACTCATATTATTTTCTTTCATATTTTCTTCTCTGATTGATCTAATGGCCACCAAACTGTTTACTGTTCTTGGACTTTTGTTTGTGTCTAACAACTATACAGCCCCACTGAACAATGAAAACGTTCCAAACGCTTTTCATCTGATTCAGAACTTCTTGAGGGATTCGGAGATTGGTCAAGCCTTGGTTGAACCTCAAATGTTGTCTACATCACAGATTGCTTCTTTCTGGCAAAACTCTGTTTATGATGATGGAGGAGAGAATGGGACTCCATCTATTATTTTCACTTATGAGGAAACAAACTATGTTATCACTCCAGATACAGTCAGAGAAACCATGGGATTTGACACTCACTCCTCGTACAGTGTTGTTTCAGAAACGAATCTGCGAGAGATGTTGTAGCAGATTGGATACTCTGGATCTTTGGCCAAGCTTGGGTCAGTGAAAAGGCCACAGTTGAGAAAGGAATGGAGTTTCTTCTTCGACTATATAACTAGGGCCTTTGGCAAGAAAGTTACCAATTGGGATGCAATTCCAACTAACGGTCTACAAATTGGGTATTCTCTTCTCTATGGAAGTAATTTCAATTTTGGCAGACTTGTTTTAATGAATATAGGTGATAGATTGTCAGAGTCTACAACTATCTATTTTGCTAGATTCTATCAATTATTATTTACTGCATGTGTGCCCAACTTATCAATTGCTGAGGATGATGTGATTCAGCCCTTTAAGGTCAACAAAAGGATATACTCTGATTTGACTAATAAGGATGCTACCAAAGAGCAAGTACCTGCTTTGGTTTTGCCTCTTGCTCTTCAGAACTTCTTACAACAACCACAAGAATCACAACCACACACTGATCAAAATCCGATCACATCACCCACTTCAACAAAACCACAAACTCAACCTTTATCCACTCAACCAGATACTACACCAGACACTGAACCACTACCCACAATCATTGAACCTCAACCATCTCAATCAAAACCTTAACCTTCCATTAAACCTCAATCTGACCACCAGCCATCCAAACCAAAACATGGAGGTAGAACAAAGCATCCTGCTCACAATTCCAGGCATAGCTCTGCTAGAGCTAAGAGGGCCAGAAAAGAGAAAAAGGAAAGGGCAAATAGGTCTCCATCACCCTCTCTTGTTGAGATAGATGAAGAGTTAACCTCTGCTGAAGAAGAGGTAGTAGTTGAGGTCCAAACCTAAAAAAGAAGAAAGTTAATAATTGCTGATTCTGATGAAGACATGAATATTGAAGCTCCAGGGGTACTTCCTACATAAATACCTACTGTTGAGATAAACACTGAAGAAGCAGCTGTGCAATCACCAGTATATATGCAAATGGATGAGGACAACAGATATGGTTTTCCTTATTTGGATGATTTTGTTGAAACTGTCATCCCACTCTCTGATCATTTTGATGTTCCTACTTCATCTGTGGCTGTTAATTCTGGAGAAACTGGTGCTACAGATCAAGCCACTGTAGTACTTGATGAAACAGTGGCTACTCATACTGAGGTATTATCTGATGCTCACCACACTGTGGAAAAAGGTGAAGAGGTTGAACAGATACCCAAGGATGTAATCTCTGATTCTTTGGATGTTGACATTCACGAAAAACCTGCAGAGCCTGTTTCTGATAAAGTTGCAGAGAATATAATAGACACTACTGTTGCAAATACTGAAGTTCATATTGCAGAGTCTCTTGCTAAGGTTGTTGAGACTGCAGAGCAACCTGTTGTTGCTGAGAATGTAGAGACTGTTGCGGAACCTGTGCACACTGTAGCTGACACTGTGGAAATTGTGGCAGAGAATGCTGATGTGCATATTTCTGATTCAGTTGCAGATGCAAGTGTTGAAGTTGAAGGTGAAGGGAGTGCAGAATCTGATTCTTCTCAGAGTGTCCCTGTGCAAACTGATGCTAAGCATGCACCATTCTCTCAGCCTTCGAATGCTCATGAAGTTAAAGTAGAGTACCTTGCTACATTTTCTGCAAATTGGTACAAGGAGGATTGTATCTTTCCAAGAGGGAGAGCAGCTAAGTTTGTTCAGCAGACTGCTCAAGAGATTTCTAATCCAGATATTCTTTCATGCCTAAAAGCTACTGTGGTACAAGTTAAAACTCTGGATAGCAGATTTTCTGATTCTCAGAAGGCACTTACTGATCTCAGAACTGAAATTCAAACTCAAGATATGAATATGGAAAGAGAGAGTAAACTAAGACTTCAAAAATTTTCTAAAGCTCAAGACACTCTTTTTGAATGGCTGGCTAAAGTTGAAGCAAATCAGACTACAATGTCTGATAAGATTGATTCCATTGCTACTTCCTTGGAACTGATAACATCAATTCTGATTCCTGATGATGTCAAAAAGGGGGATAGATTTGCTAAGTCTAAATGCAGGCAGTCTCAAACTCTGACTCAGAAGGATGATGCTGGAGATGGAGGTGCAAGAGGACAAAAGAGTTTAAAGTCAAGAGTTGTTGAGAAGAGTTTACAAGCTGGCAACATTTCTAAGTCAAAGTCTGATGGTGTAAACACTGATACTCAGGGTACTTCCAAGACGCAGAGTTTGGTATTAACTTCTAATCCACAGACTGATGTGGAATTGGCTGCTAAGTTGTTCCTTGAAGAGAATGAAGAGGGAGTTACTATTGCAGACATTCAAGCTGAAGAGAAGAATCTACAAGAAGAACATCAGAAAGCTTTGAAGTTTGGCAAAGTCAAGAGGAATGTAAAAGCTGCTAGGCCTGTTCTTAAAGGCATTATGATCAAAGAAAATGTTGGTACTGATCAGAGGATGCAAGTCTTCAGAAAACCAACAGAAGCAGAAGCTAAACTGAAGATGAAGGGTAAGGCTGTTGAGGAGGAAAAGGTTTCAAAGAAAGCTAACACAACCTCTGTTTCTACACAAGTTGTACAGAAATATTTATCTACTCCATTGCAAACAATTTTTAGGAAATCGGTAATTCGTGAAGAAACTCTGGAGGTTAGTGAGGCTGGAGGTATTTTTATACATGGCAGAACTCAAGATGGAAAGATTGGAGGAGATAGAGCTGGTTTGGGCTCTCATAAAGAAAAGAGAATGAATACAAGTCCTCAAGATCCTTCATCACTGTCTGTTCCAGGTCTTGGTGCTACACAGGAGAGTTTAGATAGACTGGAATCAGTGCAGTTGATTCATCAGAAGAGTTTGGAAAGAGATTTTCTTTTGTACTTTATGGCAGATGGTACTGTATTCAAAATTGGTGAGTTTGATCTTGATCTGAAGTGTTATAAAGAATTAGAGTATGTTCTATATATTTTTCAAGTAAAGAATCAAAGGACTCATAAAGCTGCGAATGTACTGAGAAAGAAAATGTTGCAGAATTTGGCATATAGAGGTACAAAGTATAACAGTCAGTATGTTCCAAAATACAGAGATTATCATGGTAATCTAGTTGAGATGAAGAAAGACAGTGCTAAGCTGAGGACAAATTTGGGTATAACTGTTCTTGATTTTAATTCTAAATCAAAGGAAGCACATTTCATCAGACTGGGAAATGAAATGAGAATAAACAAAATCTATTCTCTGAGAGCTGCTATTTATCAAGCTGGTGAGAATGATCCCAAGCTAAGAGAGATCAAGGAAATTATGCAGAGGGAGCTTGAGAATGCAGAGAGAATATTGCTGATTGATTATCTCAAAACAACACCAGATGTTGAGGAGATTTGGTGAAGAATGCTCTGTAAGAATTTCTTGCTTTCTGTAGATTTTGTGTAAGTAAAAGTATAAACTATGATTATTTGTTAAACACTACATTTGTCTATTTTGTTTTATCATCATCAATTAATTGTTAACTTGTGCATTTTTGCTAATGAACAAGTTGGGGGAGATTGTTAGAAATAATTGATGTAAGTATTAATCGGTGTTTAAGTGTAACAGGGATAAATCAGAGTTTAGCTGGAAGCAGGTCAGAGTTTGTTGAACGCTGACGGATGGAAGCGCAACAGAGTTTGATAAACTCTGTCTGGCGGAAGCGTCTACTTGTCAACAGTGATTGAAGAATAATTGAAGACAATTATGGAAGCAATATCTTTGAAGATTGGATAGCTGTCAAAGAGATTGTGTTGACTTAGAAGACGTGTAGCAATCGTGATTGATATCAATTGTATAGCTAAATTATAGGAGTATCAATTTAACGATTGTACAGTAGCTGTATGTTATATAAATACAGTTAGGTTAACCCTAGAAGGGTATCGAACAATGAATTATTATTCATTATAACCTAAGCAGCTCTCTGTGATAGTTTACATCACTGAGAGATGAATTATTAATTCCAAACAGTTTTTAATTGTTAAAACGTGTGTTCTTGTTAATCTCTCATACAAATCTTGATTATATTTGTGTATTCGGCCTAACAAGCTTGTACTTTCAACATGTCTGTCAATGAAGTCGTCAATGATGTCGATGTGGTTGCAGGTACGCTTCCTATCAACTCTTTTGAAGCTAAAGTATTAATTGATTCAGGAGCTACTAGATCTTTTATATCTGAACGATTTCTTGATAAGTTGCACTATGAGATTCGCCCGTTAGAGAAAGCATTAGTAGTAGAAGTTGTTAACCAGGATAAGATTTCTGTAGATCGAGAGTGTCCGATTTGTAATATCGAGATTGGTGGATTTCTTTTCTATGCGGATCTATTACCTTTTAAGTTGGGAGAGTTTGATGTTATTTTAGGAATGGGTTAATTGGCTAATTCATCACTGAACTGAACCTCAACTTGCAAGTGGATAATTGAACTCAAAAAGCTTGCAGTCAACTCATTATACTAATTAAAACTT
This sequence comes from Kitagawia praeruptora, assembly GCA_037693485.1. Lineage (NCBI taxonomy): Eukaryota > Viridiplantae > Streptophyta > Magnoliopsida > Apiales > Apiaceae > Kitagawia > Kitagawia praeruptora. Next base: position 132,919,512 of record CM075351.1, on the reverse strand, counting down.
GCAATCTCGTAACTGCCATCATCTCATTTAACGGGACTGGCGGAAAACTGATGTGGCAAGAATTTTAACGGGTAAAATGGCTAATTCATAACTGAACTGATCCTCAACTTGCAGCTGGGTAATTGAACTCAGAAAGGTTGCAATCAACTCATCAGTTAGTGTTATAAAAATATTCTAAACAGTAATATATAAAATTATAGGATTTTTTCTAATATATCCCATTTGAAAAGGTTGTTTATGAATATGTCCTATTTTTAATTTTAATTATAAATATGTCCCATTTTACTAATATGTCCAATTTTCAAATATAACCATGACTAACTTACTAACTTTATATTATTAAAAGACATTTTTGTCCTCCTAATTATCCTAATTCCTCACCCACATTTTTGGTACCTTTGCTAAAATTCACAATAATCACCTTCTTTTGATACATATGCACTTCCTACAGTTGTCCGGGATTTAATATCGTCCATCATTTTTGTTGACTCCATCATTTCTGTTCAAGTATAAACTGTAATATGAAAATATTGAAATAATATTAAATAATGAGATATGTGCGTGTTTTAATGTGTAGTTTCAGTTATCCAGTTGCAAACTTTTTGAGTTCAATTACCCAGTTGCAAGTTGAGGGTCAGTTTAGTTATGAATTAGCCATTTTATCCCTTATATGTACAAAATTAACGGACCTCCATTAAAAGTCATCGAAAGTTATCGGTCATGCAAGCTTTTAATAGTTTAATTATGAGATTGCGAGGTTTAATTAGTTTAATGACGTTAATGAAAGTTTTTTGAGTTCGATTACCCAACTACAAGTTGAGCACGAGTTCAGTTATGAAATAGCCAATTAACCCTTTTAGGAATGGATTGATTGACTGAGTGTGATGCGCAGATTGAGTGTAGGAAGAAACAGGTGAAGTTGCATACCGAAGATGGTAGAGAAATAGTATTTCAAGGATAAAAGCAAGAAAAGAGATTTCTGACATTTATGCAAGCAAAGCGATTGTTGAAGCAAGGATGTGAAGATTATTTAGCGCATGTAGTTGATACGGAGAAGCAAACCCCAAGAATGGAAGATATTCCAGTTGTAAATGAGTTCCCTGATGTATTTCCTGACGAATTACCTCCAGATAGAGAGATTGAATTTCCGATTAATTTAGCACCAGGAACCGAGCCAGTATCTAAAGCACCATATAGGATGGCACCCGCTGAGATGAAGGAATTAGCGATGCAATTGCAAGATTTATTGGACAAAGGAGTTATAAGGCCAAGTGTATCTCCGTGGGGAGCACCAGTATTGGTTGTCAAGAAGAAGGATGGAAGTATGAGGCTGTGTATCGATTATCGAGAACTTAATAAGTTGACTATCAAGAATAAGTATCCATTGCCAAGAATTGATGATTTGTTTGACCAGTTGAAAGATGCTGCTTATTTTTCTAAGATCGATTTGAGATCAGGTTATCACCAATTGAAGATCAAGCCAGAGGATATTCCGAAGACTGTTTTTCGTACGCGATATGGACATTATGAGTTCATAGTAATGGCTTTTGGATTGACGAATGTGCCAGCTGTGTTTATGGATTTGATGAATCGAGTATTCAAGAAATATTTTGATAAATTCATCATTGTATTTATTGATGACATCCTTATATACTCGAGAAACCCTGAAGAGCATGTCGAGCATTTGAGAATCGCATTAGAAACCCTGAGAAAGGAAAGATTATACGTGAAGTTTTATAAATGTGAGTTTCGGTTGCAAGAAGTGCAATTATTAGGTCATGTGATTAGTAAAGAAGGGATCAGAGTGGATCATGCGAAGATTGAAGCTGTGGTGAGTTGGAGTAGACCGAGAACTCCTACGGAAGTGAGAAGTTTCTTAGGATTGGCTGGTTATTACCGAAGATTTGTTCAAGATTTTTCAAAGATTTCTACGCCGTTGACAAAGTTGACTAGGATGATTGAAAAGTTTATTTGGAGTGAGAAGTGTGAGGAAAGTTTCCAAGAGTTGAGGAAAAGATTAGTTTCCGTGCCAGTGCTAGTATTGCTAGATGATAAAGGAGATTTCGTTATTTACAGTGATGCTTCACACAAAGGATTAGGATGCGTTTTAATGCATCACGGAAATGTTATTGCGTACGCTTCGAGACAACTTAAGCCGCACGAGCAAAAGTATCCTACGCACGATTTGGAGTTAGCTACGATTGTGTTTGCGCTGAAGATTTGGAGACATTACTTATATGGAGAGAAGTGTGAAATTTTCACCGATCATAAGAGCTTAAAGTATATCTTTACCCAGAAGGAGTTGAACATGAGACAGAGAAGATGGTTGGAGTTGATTAAGGATTATGAATGTACGATAAGTTACCATCCTAGAAAGGAGAGGAAGGAGAGGTTAAACACGTTGACTATGCCTAAGGAGTTATTTCGAGAATTTGATAAGCTAAGTCTAGAAGTTTATGAATCGAAGGATGTTGATGAGATTCTGAGTACGATGATGTTTCAACCGGTGTTGTTAGAAAAGATTCAAAGATGTCAGGAGAAAGTAATGAGTTGTGAGATGAATACATTGACTGGAGAAGAAATTTGCACACAGAAAGATGATCAAGGTATTTTGAGATTTGGAAAGAGAATATGGAGTCCTAATGTGGAGGAGTTGAAGAACGGGATTTTGAGTGAAGCTCATAGTTCAAGATATTCTATTCACCTTGGAAGTACAAGGATGTACCGAGATTTGAAGGAGAATTTTTGGTGGCCAGATATGAAGCGAGAAATTGCCGAATGGATAAGCAAGTGTTATACGTGTCAAAGAATTAAAGCCGAACATTAGAAGTTGAGTGGATTGTTACAACCGTTAGATATTCCTGAGTGGAAGTGGGAGCACCTTGTCATGGATTCCGTAGTAGGATTGCCGAAGACTAAGGTGAATCATGATGCGATTTGGGTTATAATTGACTGATTGACGAAGTCTGCACATTTTTTACCGATTAATGAAAGGTTTTCATTAGACAAGTTAGTGCATTTGTATTTGAAGGAGATAGTGTCACGTCATGGGGTTCCTGTTTCGATAGTGTCTGATCGAGACCCGTGATTTAATTCGAGATTTTGGAAGCAATTTCAAGAGTGTTTAGGAACCGAATTGAAAATGAGTACAACTTATCACCCTCAAACAGATGGACAGAGTGAAAGAACAATTTAGACGATAGAAGATATGTTAAGAGCTTGTGCTTTAGATTTCAAAGGAAGTTGGGATGAGCATTTACCATTAGTTGAGTTTTTGTATTATCGCGCAAGTATTGGAATGTCCCCGTATGAAGCTTTGTATGGAAGGAAGTGTAGATCGCCAGTATATTGGGAAGAAGTTGGTGAGAGGAAAATTTTAGGACCAGAGCTGCTCCAGTAGACGAAGGAGAAGGTTGAAGTTATTCAGAAGAGATTGATTACCGCCCAGGATCGTCAGGGAAAATATGCTAATTTGAAGAGGAAAGATATGAGTTTTGAGATAGGAGATCAAGTGTTGTTGAAAGTGTCACCGTGGAAAGGAGTTATGAGATTTGGTAAGAAAGGGAAACTGAGTCCAAGATATGTAGGACCATTTGAGATTTTGAAGCGAGTTGGAAAAGTTGCTTACGAGTTAGCATTGTCGCCGCACATACACCATATTCATAATGTGTTCCACGTATCTATGCTTAAGAAGTACAATCTTGATACGAGTCACGTAATCGAGTATGAGCCATCGAGATTCAGACAGATTTGTCTTACGAAGAGCAACCAGTAGAGATTCAGGATAGAAGTGATAGAAAGCTCAGAAATAAAGTTGTTAGATTGGTTAAAGTTTTGTGGAGGAATCCTAGAGTCGAAGAGTCGACTTGGGAACTTGAAAGCGAGATGCTTGCCAAGTATCCTCACCTGTTTACTTAGGTGAGATTCTGGGAACAGAATCCTTTCAAGGGGGAAGGCTATAACGACCTAGAATTTTTCGCGATTTATAAATGCTTATTAAATTGTTAAATGTGGAAACTATGGGAATTATATGATGAGTACATTTTTGTGAAGTCAAGATATGTGTGAAATCATGTTTATGTGATTATATGATGATTGGTATGTGTCGTATATGTCCGTGGAATTTTATTTATATTTTTGGAGCATTAAAACGATTTTTAAAATGCATTTTTAATCTTTCGAAAATCATTGGAGTCGATTTAAATAATGAAATCTTTTGAATTACCATCTTTGAGATATGATTTAGTTTTTAAAATTAGTGTGGAGATTTAATTGTGTGTTTTGGTATTTTAAAATGATTTAAAATTCTTTATTTCTTTTAAAGAGCCTTTATTTCGAAAATTCCTATAAAATTCATTTTTGAGCCTAAAATTATTTTAAAAATATGGGGAGCCTTGTAATTTCATAAATTTTATTTTAGAATTTTAAAAATATAATTTTCCCTAACCTATTTTTTTATTTTGACTTTAATCATTAAAAATCAGTTTTATAAATGAAAAGAAGATATTTCAGTTTTGGCAAATTACAGTTATGCCCCTGACTGTATATATCAGTCACCACCGCCTCATTTCTTCCTTGCTCGTGAGTATTAGCAGCTGGGTACTTTTCTCTCCTCTTCTTTTTCGTTTCTTTCAATTTTTAATCATCAAACCATGTTGTAAGCTCCATTTTAATTACTTGTAACCTATTTCTTTGCTTAGTTAATGATTTGGTGAGGTGTTTGTGTGAGTTTATGTATGTATATATTCATCCATGTGTATGTGTATATGTTAAAATCGACATGCAAGCCTCGAGGGCTTCTGATTTGATGATTACATGATACTATGGTGCTAATTGTGGATAGAAATCAAGTTTTTGTATTGTTTTAAGTTGTTTGTGAACCATTGGACAAAACCCTCTTCCACCGGCAACAATTTCCGGCGAGTGGGTGGTCAGAGATGGTAGATTAGTGGGATGCCCAACTCCTGACATCTTATTATGAAAATATTGATAAACCTCCATGCGTTGGGATACATCTGACAAGGGTAGACTTGAAGCTCTGCCAGAAATCTGATAATAAAAAGGTCTACTGGGAATCTGAACCCGGCTTCAAGGGTGCCCTGGTTGACACAAATCCTCTCGGGATGCCAGTTGCAAGTTCTGTCGGTTGGGCTTGGAAGACGAACCTTGATAGCACTTGCAAAACTATATGTCTTTCTGATTTTTACTCCTTTAATTTACAAGGACTATGGAAGGCGTCTAAGCTTGAGCTGTTAGGGAAGACTTCCCCCATAATGATTAACAGATCTAGCAAGGATTCAAACCTATGATCAACATATGAAGGGGGTTTTACTTAATCCATGCCTTTGGCGGTCCTCATCTTGCTCCTTTTGGCCATTGCTTCCATCATGGAGACCTGGGGAGCAGCTGCACGGTTGCCTTCTGGCTTCTTGATCTTGAACTTGGAACTTGATCTTGAACTTGAAACTTGATCTTCAACTTCAACTGGAGCTAGAAAACTAGAGAGCTTAAGAACTTGAAAACTTTGAGAAGTGAAATGAAATGAAAGGTACTTCTCCTCTTTTATAGAAGAGGCATGACCTGCTACACCAGGTTGAAACACACCCTGGTTCGCGTTTACAGGTCATCTATCGTTTATAGATAAAAGAAGGACAGAAAATATCCATTTTACATGGAAAGAATAGTTATAATTCATATGAGTCCGGTAAGAAACGACAAATATATTAGGTAAAGTTAAGCACGGGAATAGTAATGTTAATCTAAGTTTAAGTGTAATCTCACTAAAAGTCACGAATGACCAAATTCGTAAGTTGGGATTCATAAAATTCAGTGTTCAACGTTGAGGTTTCGATATCAACGTTCTAAGATTGATGTTCAATCCCTGACCAACTGAAGACAGCCCACCGTCGTCAGCCGACCGTCGTCAGCCGACTGAGCTCCAAGGGAAGCGTTAGCCGACCTCCGTCAGCCGATCGAGCCCACGAGGAGCCCTAGCCGACCGCTGTTGGCCGATTGAGCTCTGGGAGAGGCTTCAGCCGACCTTCAGCCGACCGCGAACGGCCGACCGAGGCACACATGGTGGCCCAGCCGACCGATCCCCGCATGGAGCGCCAGCCGACCGCAGTTGGCCGACCGACCCCCGCACGGAGCATCAGCTGACCCTCGTTGGCTAACTGACCCACGCACGATGCTCCGACCAACCGCGAACGGTCGACCGTGGCTTCCCCTGCTGTCCCAGCCGACCGAGATCGATTTTCAGTCCGAGTCCTCGAGCTTTTCAGCCGACTGAGATTGATTTTTAGTCCAGGTGCTTGAGTTGGTGTTTAACTTCAATCCTAACATGTTGAACGTGAAAATCAGTACGAAGCCTAAATTCTGTTTAGTGTCGTAGCACCGTTTAACGCCGTTTAGCGTCGTTTAAGGCTTGCTAGCGCCGTTTAGCGCCATTTAACACCGTTTAGCATCTTTTAACATCGTTTAAACGTCATTTAAGGCTGTCTAGCGTCGTTTAGCGCCGTTTAACATCGTCGTAAACGCGTCGGTCGCTCCACGCTTGACATCAAGACGATACTCATGAAAACACTAGTGTATAAAGATAAACCCTGACCCAAGTCTCGAATAAGGTAGTTAAAACTTCGAGAAAAACCTGATCAGTTTTCCTTGAAGTTGGGTGGCAAATGATATGGGCTAAAAGTAAGTCCTAAAAGACACATTTAATGTGACATTAATTAGACCCAGTATGGTCCAAACTTGGGGCCCATTTGTGGTGCCCAAACCCTTATTTTCAATATTAATTTAGCAATTAATATTAAGGGACATAAACATCTCAACAAAAAGAGATCGACAAGGAAACAATATCTTTAAGAGTAGCCTCCAATGCACCCAATTCGATAAGGAAACAGACTCCTACAAGGAAGGAGTCTAGAACCTTCCTCAAGGCGGTGTCTTGCCCACCAAGTCTTCAAATCCTACCATAATTCTAAGGCTCCCAAAGCCTATATAAAGGGTCTGACCCCTCATTCTCAGAACTACGTCTTGGCTTGATTCTCAATAACGAGATACATAGGCACTCTGTGAGGACCGATCAGTCTCGAAACACGGAAACAACCATTAAAGCACGAAGCTCACCAATGCTCGCATTAAATACACACAAACCCTAGCCACAATTCAATGACCTAGTTTTTATTCCACAACAATGGAGTTAAAAATTGTTAACAAAAAAAGTGCAAAGTAAAGCGAAACATGAAATATGAGATGTAAAGTGTCGAAGTTCATAATGTATAACCAAATCGAAAAAACATCCAAAAATAAGGGGTGTAAAATACAATTTATTCGTTATAAAATGAGGTTTTGTTTTTGTATTGTTCTTTGCCAATGATAAGCTTGTTAAATTAGATGTTGGTTTCACATTAATTATTACTTTTTTTCTACTACAAGAAGATGATTTTTTACTAGCATGGCATGATTTATGTGAATATTCAATATATAATTTAGTAATGCAAGTTTTGTATATATATTGATGACATACAGGAAAATAGAATGTTATCTAGCTAGTTACTAGGTGAACTCATGGTTGAAACTGCACTTGCCTTTTCAATTTACTTGACCTAGCACAGATCAAAATCAAACCAGTTAAGTTTTAACACTGCTTCAAATGCAACCCAAACTAGTTTATACTTTATCGGGTTAATTGGCTATTTCATAACTGAAGTCATGCCCAACTTGCAGTTGGGTAACTAAACTCAAAAAGCTTGATGTCAACTCATCAAAGTAATTAAAACTTGCAATTGACTAACCACCGTTAACTCCATGTAACGTTCTTGACGGAAATCTGACGTGGCATGCTTATGTGTTAAAAATTTATACATTGTCTACTAAGGTGATGAATCCCTAAAATAAAATATAATTCATAAAATCCATAAAAAAAATATAATTCATAAAATCCATAAAACAAAACATAATCTCCAACAACCCCCTGAAATCAGCTTCCCCCCTTTTAATTCATAGTTGTTATTCCTTCTTGCCGCCAACATACATATACAAACACACACATACAACTCAAACCCATGTCAAACAACAAGTAAAAAACAAAACTTCCCAGCACAACCACCCCAAAATCCGTCGCCAGATCCGCCGCTGTGGGCCGGACACGCAGCCGGAGTGTTCTCAAGACATTCAACAACATTAAAATCACTATTCTTTGTGGGTTTGTTACTATACTTGTACTTCGTGGTACTATTGGTCTAGGCAATTACTCTACTGAGACTGAAGATCAAACCCTAGCTGAAGAAATTAATCGGATCCTAGCTGAGATCCGAACCGACTTAAGTAAAATAAAATTTTGTGATTTTAACTCCATGAAAAATTACTGTGGCTGTAATTTCCTTAAGTAAAATAATTTTTTCTTTTACTGTTAGTAAAAGTATTATTTACTTTTAATAAATTATTTTAATTATTTATTTAAAAAGGATTTAAAAAGGGTTTATATAATTTTTGATTTAATTTTAAGTTAAAATTCTGACATGTCATCACACGTGGCAAGAGTTAACGGAGCACCGTTAAAAGTCAACGTGACTTAACGGCCATGCAAGTTATTTCATGTTCAGTGGTTCAATTGCAATAAATAATTAGTGTACTTACCAATTTGCAAGCTTTTTGAGTTCAGTTACCCAACTGCAAGTTGGGCACGAGTTCAGTTATGAAATAGCCAATTAACCCATACTTTATCTACTTTAGATTCAATGCAATTTAAAACGACAACAGAGGGGCAGAATTACAAGCAAAAAGGATAGCTAAGGCACAAACCTAAGAAAAAACGTAAATTTCTGTGACATTCGATTGGTGACTATAGTTGCCAAGGATAGCTAGGGCAACATTTAACATAGTTTACTATAGTTGCCAAGGATAGTTAAATCTTGGTAAGATTGCCTAGTAATTTATGATTCCAAGACAGTTCATATACTTGGAAATTAACTTGGCACTTGAGTGTAGGAGTATAGCAGGGGTAGTAAAACATGCACAAGTTAGTGAAAATATAGAATTTAACTATTAAAGCATAAATGATGAGCCAAGAAATGCAGCAAGAGCAGGATAGATACTGTATGTAAATTAAGTGTAGCACATAGCAATAACAAAAATAAAAATGAACAAGTCCACTGATTCTTATCAATCTGCGGCGACTTGCATCTCCACTGAACTAAGATTTACAATTTGTAGATTTTAAACAGAACATTAATGTTTACAACCTTTGGCGCTGTCAATTTATTTTTCAGCTTCATCTTGTGTAGGTGTGACTGCATAAATATCCTCAACTGGTCACAAGGTTACTAGATTATCGAGTTATTATGTTTCCACGTACCAAATGAGGTTATACTACTAATATATTTTCTAAAAAGATGGTTTGACAAGTATGAGAGCCAAAAGTTGTTGCAATGGTAATTTGTACATCGCAGCTGTAGGGCTGTCAAACGGATATTTCGGATACGGATCTGCCTATATTTGAATCTGAAATCACTATCCGAATCTGAATCCGAATTCGATGGATATTACAAAATTATATCCGAATTCGAATCCGACGGATATTATCCGGATACGGATAATATATGAATCCAAATATCCGATTTTTGAAATTTTTTTAAATATCCGAATATCTCCGAAAATCTGAATATCCGAATCATTTAAAAAAAATTAAAAAATTACAATTTTTTCCATTCAAACATAGTAAAATATAATAAATAAAAATTTTTAAACTACAGACATCATGCAACAATCAAAATAAACAAAATAAACCCCAACCACTAGAGAATAATAGGTGTTCCAGGATTCAAATTACCAACTGCAAATAACTTGACATACAGAAGAATAGAATTACGCATTAACAAGACTTGGGCAGTGCAAACACTTGGGTTAAGCATTCCACAAATGAAAACGTACGTTCGTATTGTGGGTAAATATTTTACTTATTAATGAATTAAATAATTAAATTTTAATACAGAAATAATATAATATAAATATTAAATTATTAATTATAAATTATATATTCTAATAAGTATATATATGTATATATATATGTATATATATATATATATATATATATATATATATATATATATATATATATATATATATATATAGGGTTGGACTCCATAACAAACACTTTATATAACAAACAATAAAGAACACCTTAGATCTAATAGATCCAATGCCCCTGGCGGGGCCACCCAATACAAAAAGTTCTTATTTTTTTACCTTCTATCCATCCATCATCTCAAAAAAAAAAATTAAAAGTTACTGTTCATGATGATGACGTCATCAGTAACGTCATCATGAAAGGTAAACTTTTAATTTTTTTTTTTTTTGCTAGCTTGATAGAGGGTAAAAAAATAACAACTTTTTGTATTGGGTGCCCCTGGCGGGGCCAAAGGATCTAATAGATATAAGGTGTTCTTTATTGTTTGTTATATAAGAGTGTTCTATATGGAGCAAAAGCCTATATATATATATATATATATATATATATATATATATATATATATATATATATATATAAATTTTCGGATATCGGATATTTCGAATACGGATGTGCCTATATCCGTATCCGCTATTTTTGGATATGAATTCGGATACCAATAATATCCGTTTTCTTTTGAATACAGATATTATTCAATTTTTTCGGATTCCGTATCGAATTTTTTGGTCGAATATTGGATTTTTTGAATTTTTTTGACAGCCCTACGCAACTGTTGTTATTCCGACTCTTCATTATGATTGTAATTTGCAAATATGTTGTAACTTCTCATCTTTAATCGATTTGATAGATCAACATCAAGTAGGCGGATGGGTAAAACTTAGTCTACAATCTTGTTTGAGAAGTTTTTATCTCTCTGAATGACTTTTATAGTTGTATGCAAGGATTCTGTAGATGAAGAAATTAGTTTGCTTCATTCCTTACCCTTTTAAACTGTTCTGCTTCTAGACTTGAATGAATTTTTACATGATACTTGATAACTCCAAGACCCGATCTAGGTGCCTCCTCAACCGTTCCCACGCCTGGTAGAGGTGATGCTGGTGGTTGGGCCTCTGCAAAACAATACCGGGAGGTGGGTTTGAACCCACGGCGCCTCCAGCGTGAGAATATGAGTAGGGTTTGGAAGGTAAAAGATAAGGACTACAGTATCGAAAATGTGGAGGGTGTGTGTATATGAGAGTGTGTAAAAGAGTGTAACCCCTACACCTTTTTCTCCTGGTCTATTTATAGGCCAAGGATTAGGGTTTAGGGGTTGGTACCTGCAATAATGAGTGTTGGATCCTAGGTACGAGGGACACTTGTCTACTGCTGATAATCCCCACTTGTCCAGGTGATAATTGTGGTGGCGTGTGCCAATGGCATGTCAGGACGTGGATTGACTGGGACATGATTGTGCCAATCCTATGATTCCCTTATCTATCGCTATCATATGGGACCATAGTCATGACTCGTGTCTACCAATCCAATAATATTATCTCACACGTCCTGGGCCTGGCTGCGGGTCCATTAGCTTAAGCCCAATCCGGACTGGGTGTAGGCCTGGTCTACGGTGAACCTAGACTGAGCCCAATCGGGATTGGTTATAGCCTATCATTTTCCCCCCACTCCGTCATGCAGATTTTTCGGATGTGGGAGTAGAGGTTAGAGAAAAATCTTGAAGATAGATTTTCGGCTAAGCATTTGCCTCCAATCTAAATTGTTGTCAGGTGGAGACAATTTGGATTGAGGAGAAACTTTTTGGTTGAATATTGCCCCATAATCCAAATTGTTGTCAGGTGGAGACAATTCGGATTGAGGTTATGAGGAAAAAATCACTACACCATAGATTGGCTATGGCAGCCAGACTTGTTAAAAAGCGTTGCTATTGCTTGACAAGTTTTTACAAAATTAGACATATTGTAATGCTTTTCAAAACCGTTACAATTGAAGTGAAAAACTGTTACATATTGTAAAATTTGCTATCTATTGCAATGGTTTTTTAAGGCGTTGCGGTAGATGGCCCGAAAAATTGGCGGCCTTTTGAAAATTTGATAAAAAAATGAGCGGGCTTCTAAATTTTAGTTTGCCGGGCTTACCAAATATAATAAAACAAAAGAAATTAAAAAACATGGACACAACCACACACATAGACACAAAACATACACGAACACTTTTTAAGAAGAGGGTAAATCAAAGTAAATCAAAGAAATTAAGAAGAGGGTAAGATTGAGGCTCTCGAAGGACACTGACGCTCGAAGAAGGTAAATCTTCTTCCCCAAATTGAGTATGAATATTCAATTGAGTAATTTTAATCGAGAAGGTAAATTGAAGAACGTTGAAGCTCAAGTATTATTAATTTGGTGTTTGTTTATTTATTAATTTGCTCATATATGTTTAATCAAAGAACGTTGATCAGTTTTTGTTTGTTTTTATGAATTTGGGGTTTATACATCTCTATACAAGGATGTTTCTGAACCCAATTAGAGCTAAACAGTTTTTGTCTTTAATCTAGCGATTGCATTATGAAGTTTAAAATGGTTGTTAAGCATATTTTGGTACTGGTTAGGTTCAGAAATTGTGTTGTTAAGGTTTATAAGAATATAAAATCTTGGCAGAGCAACTCCATGACAGCCCATGTTACTTGATCCATATAAACGTTTCAGTAACAAACTTCATAGAACATGACATAGATTATGGTACATGTTGATTCTTGCACTACCTTTTCTTTATGTCTACATGGATAACCTACTATTTTCTTATGATTATTGAAGAATAGCTAGTTATATCAATGGCTGCTAGTTATATATATATTAATATATGTTCACATGTCAGATTGTAGAGTTTTCTATAGGATTGATGATAATTATATTCATTTTCTAGAGTAGAAAAATACGTTCAGATTCTGAAACTTTAATATATGTACTAATTGTTACTCAATGAATTGGTGTTGCTGCTGCTGCTCTATTTTGCCTACGCATCCTAGCTGGTGGGAAAAAAGATAGCTATTATTAGTCTTTGACCTCTATGGAGCTATTGAGGGGATGGGAGCTGGTCATCTCACTTCACCTTTAAGATTTCTGAGTTCTAATTATTTGCTTAATTGAATTATGTTCTGAGTTCTAAGTAACTTAAATCATTTCACTCTTTTAACTTTTTGATTTTAGGGTTCTGAGTTGTGGTTGTTTGAGTTTCAGTTCTTTGAGTTATGGTTCGAACAACATCAGCAACTAATGTCACTGAATATGCAAGCACAACAGGAGGAGGTTATTTTCTTCAGCATAAAAGAATATTTCTTTAAATGTCTTCATTTTGCAAATGGTTATGTAAAGTTTATTTTGATTTATTTTTGTCTTTGATTTATTTTTGTTCACACCAGCTTATACAGGTAGTGTAATATGCAGGTAATCATTTTCCAACAATATTCCAACCCTTCCTTATCTACCTAATTTTGTCAAGCTCGATCACGTGGTTTATTTAAGTAGAATCATGTAACTATTTCGTTTACTAGTATGTGAAACTCTAGGTAATATCGAATAAGTAAAACTAATTTGGTACAATGACAATTGTCTATCTTGTTATAATTTGGTATATTAATGTTCAATAGTACTTGTCTTGATTGTCCATGTTTTTAATATCTTGTGTCACCTGTCTCAAACACAAGAAAATCTGACCTTGTGCAAAATGAGTGAGACTAAACACTAGTGTACTCTGTAATAGGGGCATGGGAGGCCACTTTGGTTGATGCAGGGGTTGTTTCTAGCCAATGGTGGGTGTGGTTATGTGAAACTCCATGTAACTTCTCATTCTCGTTGAATAAGCTACCATCTCTGTATTGAAATTCTGCATTATTTATTCCTATTACGCTCATTTTGTCGTTAAAACTATGGCTAGGAAAGAAAGAAAGCTGAGCAGAGCTCTGGACAAAGCCCGGATCAGTTGGGAGTATAGGCAAAGCAGAAGTCATAGGCATTGGATTTCCTACCTTTTCTGAATTAAATGGTTTGTTTTGTATAATTTGTGTATTCAAGAGGTCTCTCCTCTCTACCTTTACTCGTACATTCTTTTGATCACACGGACAATTATATTTCTATTATTATTGCACACACACAATTCTATGATTACTGCCATAAACACGTAGATAACAATTTGCTTAACCTGGTGATGTAAGTTCTGTCAAGGATGTAAAATTATCAATTTCAAGAAGTATATCCTGCATTTTTTATATGGTTCATTAATATCACTGGTATGAATAGTATCTTGATCCGCCTTTTCTTTAAAAATGATCTTGTTCTGCCTTTTCTTTAAAAATGATCTTCTGCCTTTTATTTCATATATTAAAAGCTAATTATTAATACTATTGTAATATCTTTTATTAAACATGTCAGGTGCTCATGCACTATTCTTTCTATTTGTTTCCCAGATAAAGCAATTCAGTTACTACCATTTACTGCAGATATCATGTGGTTTGTCATGGTTTGTCTTCTGCAGGTGATTTATTGGATATTTACAGGACACCTACAAGTATGGGAGGAGAGCTGGTTTGGCCAAGGGTCTAGGACTTGGCACCTTGCACTGTGTACTTTTTCTTTCGTGGTCCATGCTGGTTTGGTTTACTAGCATTGTTATGTTTTTTAAGGTTGCTATTTCAAAGATGCTTGTTTATGGTACTAAACATATCGAAGTTGTCTTTCTTTGAGGGTTGAAATTCTTGAAATTTAATCATTAACTTTACAGGGATTTAGGTGCCGCAATTGCAGGACTTGATGCAATGACTGGTGAGCATTTTGGCATTAGTATTGTAGAATACATGGCAGCAGGAGCAATTCCAATTGGTAGCTTCTTTACCTCAACTTCTTTATACAGTTCTAATCATTACTCATGCATTTTTGCTTCTTTATGATGTTTTGTATTTTTTGTTTACCTTCTGTTTTCCCCTTTATAGAACAAGAAGAAGGAGATCTCCAAAGTAGAAGTTTTGAAACGAGTTTGGGTATACATCACGGAAAACAAATTGGAGGTTGAAGAATTTTGTGATAATTCTGTCGAGGATGGTGTCGAGGATGGAGAGAAGTCAGATGGAGAAGATGCAGATGCTTGTACTTAGCGCATATACATTTAATTTATAGCTAATCTTTTGGTGAATGTAAACTTGAATTGTACCACGTCTATGTCGTCGTTTTTGCATTTAGTCGTTAGACGTTGAATTACTGTTTTTGGGCAGGTGATAATGATGTAAAAAGTACTCTTTCGATTGGTGTGTATGAAAAAATACCATGTTAATGGTGGATTTCTATATGAACAAATGGGTCATGTCCATTTCTTTAAAAAGAAAAGCATTGTTATTGCCTCATAATGTGTTCCATTTATTGTTAATTCCTTACTAAAAGCATTGCTATTAAACAGAAATGTGTTGTCATTGCCACCTTAAACGTTGCTATAACTAATGTATTGCAATACTAAACAAAAAATAAATATCCAAAACAGGGTTGCTATAGCCTATTGCAATGAATTTAAATTGTTGCTATAGACTGGAAAACGTTGCTATAACAAGCTTTTGCAATGACATTAAAGCATTGCTATATGGTACTATATTTGTTGCTATAGGGACCTATTGCAACCCAAGCAAAGTTCACGCCAAATTTTTGCAAAAGCATTGCCATAGCATCAATGGCAACGGTATTAGGCCCTTTAGCAACAATTTTAAGGTGTTGCTATAGGCAATATATGGTGTAGTGAATTTTTGATTGAATATTGCCCCCTAATCCGAATTGTTGTCAGGTGGAGACAATTCGGGTTGAGGTTATGAGGAGAAAATTTTTGGTTGAATATTGCCCCCTAATCCGGATTGTTGACAGGTGGAAACAATCCGGGCTTGAGGGAGCCCTGGTTGTGTCGAAATTTCAAGCAATTTTTGGGGGTTTTCCCACTATCGGTTTCAAAAATATGTTACTCCACTTCTCCTAAAAAGACATGCCACAGATGTCCACCATTATGGGCTTTGTCTCTTCACCTTTTTAATCATTTTTCATCCAATAAAAATTCGCCACGTGACCTCTGAGCCGTTTCTTTTTAGAGTCTATATATAACCTCCTTTCTGTTCCAATTGTACTTTCATTCACTTTTTTCAAAGACCCGAAAGCGAAACCCCTTTCTCTCTTCTTCTTCTCTCGAAACTTGTGCCGTCACCGGAGTTCATACATCTGGGCTTTGAATCTTCGATTGTCGCACTTTGGAAAACTTATTTTGTAAGTCTCTTCTCTACCTTTAATCCCATTTTGCATGTGGTTTGAGAAGGGGCTTCCTCAACTGTTCATCTTCTTGAATTTCATTTAGAACCATATATATTGTTTTTGTGTTTTTGAATAAGACTACAATTTTTTTGGTTTGATAACTCAAGTTTATGTGTTTAAAACTTTGGAATTGGGAGTTTTGGCTATTTTGAGGGTCTGGGTTTGTATTTGATGTTTTTCGTGTTCGTGATTTTCTGGGTTTGCATGTTTGTGTGTATATGTGTATATATGTATCTAGATGTTGTTTTGGTGCTTTGAATTTTTGTATTGTGTTTTTCTGGATTTGGGTAAGTACTTAATCCGGATTAGGTGCCTCATCAAGAAAGAGGTGGCCACTTGGTCCAGATTTGGGGTAAAAGGTGTTTAGATTTAGAAGGGATCACGCTAACTCTAACTAATTAGGATTGATGCTTTGCCCGATCCAGGATAAAAAATGTATTAGCCCGGAGTAGGGTTTTATAATTTTTTTACTCCGAGACACAGTAATGAAAAATTGTGGGTTAATGAATGCGAGTTGAATGTAAGAAAGAGAACTTAACTCTGGTTATTTCTCCAGGTTTATGGTTTGTCTTAAAAGCCGGGCAAAGAGACCAACGCTTTCTCCTGACGTTCTGACCATTAGCTCTGACAATAGTGCTAGTAATTCAAACTCTGTTAACCAACCCACATCCGTAGTAGATCTCGACTGGTGTCTTATGGCCAAGAAGAAGAAACATAACCGGGAAGTTGTGACTCAGCTTTTTATCAAGGACCAAGGTGGTGGCCAAAGTGTTGTAGGTCCGGACGGGTATTGGGTAGACAACAAATTTTTGTTTGTTAGGAAGTATGAAGTAGGAAAGCTTCTTCTATGGAGACTTCAGTTATCAATATAAAGACCGGAAACCATGCGGGATCCCTGGTCCTTATGATCAGGCAAGGTTGGATGTGGCTTTTTCCAAGACCGTATTAAGTGAGGTCCCGTATCCCCTCTTATCCAAATATGCGGCTTATCCGGATTCCGACATGGATGCTGCGGTCTGGTCCGCTTTTCATCTTGGTCCGAAAATCCAATGGAGGTGGCCCTGTCATGGGAAGAGAATCTACCATCGCCCTGTAGATGGGTATGTCGGAGTCTGGCTGGAACATCTTCATTCTGGGTGGACTCCGAAGTGCCATCTCTTTGTGAAACATCTCTGTAAGTATGAGTATGGGGTTTCTTTAATGTAGCTGACCCCCAATGTTGTTAAGTGGACTCCTGGTTCCTTGCTGCTTGCAACCACACTAGGATTTTCCCTAGTTTTAAACATTTCCACCAAATCTTCACTCTTATACATTCTAGCAAAGACCCCTTGTACGAGCTTCTATTTTATGGAGAAGAACTCGGTTATGAATCTGGTGATGCTAAACCTGTGATAATGGAAGGTTCCCTCAAAGGGTGGAACCTATCGTGGATGTACATGAAAGGTTTGGACATCGGGTACAGGCCACTTTTCTGTAAGCGTATGAATACTATCCCGAAAAGGGAAACTTTTAAGTTTGAAGGAGAAGCTCTTCAGAGGCTCCACACGTTCTACGAGTGTGTCGGGTTTTAGATGACCTGGGATACCTTTATGAACCATGAGCAGATATACAAACTGGGGTGTATGTTTTTTGTTTTCTTTTCTTGCATCGTTATTTATCACTTAGTTTTCTGACATCATTTATTTATATTTTCTTTTCAGGCTTGCCTCATTATGATTCAGATCTGGTTGACAAGATGAAGAAGAATTATGCTACCCAGGCTCTTGCTTCCAAGATGAAGAAGCTTACGAGGATTCACCAAGTGAAAGTTGCTACCAACCGAGCCCCAGATACATCTGAAAGGGAGACCGGAGCTGGTGACAGGTCTAGCATCTGGAAGGAGGGTGGTGGGGAGTCCTAAGCTCCTCCCCTACATATAGAAGACCTTACCCGGACTGAGGGGTTGGGTTCTCCTCCGGTTCTAAGCCCCCCTTCAAAACGGCAAAGGGTATTCCAGGAAGGCCATGACTTCAATCCAGATTCTTATCGTGCGGTAAGTGTTGTTGTCGCTAATATCGGAGCTGGGCTTAGTAGAAAGGGTGCTCATTATCGGGTCGGGAAGCTTTCAATAAAGGAGATTGCCGAATTTGTTGCTTCCATCCCTGAGGAGGCCGATTGGAAGGCCATGGATCGGCTTCTGAACTCCCAGTTGATCAAGAGGAGTCTTGCTGTATGGGCCCAGGTAATATTGACTTTACTTTACATTCACATATTTTCCCTTAGCATGATTTCACACGTTTTAATTTGTTTTATTTGTGTCTCAGCAAGGACTTACTTTGGCTGGTTCTGCTGCTAATGCTGAACTTAAAGAGGAAGAAATCAAAGAGCTGTCCAGCAAGCTTTCCGAGAAAGAGAAAGAGATTTCTCATAAGAATCTGAAAAATGCTGAACTTGAAAAAACTCTAGCCGAAAGCTCCGGGAAGGATTTGAGGATCAGTGAGCTTGAGAAAAAGGTTTCTGAGCTGGAGGATGGGGTGAAGGCAGCCACAGACCGGGCTGTTGCTGTGGAGACTGAATCCAGAAATTTCAAGAAACATGATGAAGATTTAGATGCTAAATTCAAAGAGGTCAAGCCCAAGGCGGATATTATTGCTGAATACTAGACCTCGGGCGAGTATACCGAAGCTGCTGCTGAGGCTACTGCTAAGAAACTTCTGCATTGCTGGTTGATTGCCGAGCGGCTGATTAAGACCGATCCTGAAGCTTTATGGGAGAAATTTACTAAGGTATATGTTGCGGCAGAGGAGGCCTTTGATGCGGACGGGACGAAACCTGCGCCTTATGATGGACCTAGTCTGATCATCGCCCCCGCTGTCCAAACTGCCGAAGTCCAAGTTGCCAATGAAGGCGATCAAGACCAAGATTAATTTCTTACTGTATTCTGAAGATGTCTTTTTGTAATCTAACTATTGGCCTTTGCGAACTCATGTATTGTAACCTTGGAATTTGCGCCTTATACGTGCTCTGAACTTGTGAATTTTTTATCCCCATTATCTCTGCTTTTGTTCGCATATATTGTGTATATTTGTTGCCCCCCAATCCGGATTATTTCCAAAGGAAGGAATCCGGATTGTATATATTGTGTTTTTTTGTATTTGGCCCTAAGATAGAGGCTGATTTTCCTAAGGTCCTCCGTAGGATTGAAGAAGCTCTGGCTCAACGCAAGATGGTTGAAGAGGGTTCCAGCGGCTCTCACTCGACCCCTGGGGGAAAAGCCGTCTAGATACGAGTACTTTTGTGCTTTTATATTTTCAAATAAAGTTGTACTCCTCCTTGCTTTATCAATAAAAATGGCTCGAAGAACAGCCATAAATGTTTGCTTTGATTTTTGTCTTCATTTGTTTTCCTTCATAAGAAGTAGCTTCATATTTGTATAGTTCCTTCAGTTTGAAGTCTTTTAAAGAGCTCTAGGCTATTTGTGGGAAATTTATTCGATTTGCCCCCAATCCGGATTTCGCTTGTAGTGATAGTGTTAGTGCCCTAGAGACAATGTTATTGTGCCTCTAGGAAAGACTATTTTGTTATTTGATGATTATGTTTAATGGATTATTCTACATTAATTTATTATGTATTAATTTACTGCGATATAAGTGTTAGAGTAATAAATGTCCTTAGAATATAGATCATGTATTCTATATCTTTAAGTATGTGACTTAAAAATGAGCTTATATGAATAGTGTTTATATTCCTAAATATCCCTAATCGAGCATTATTATTAAGGGACAATTTTAATGCATAAAGATTAGTATGTTTGTTGACAGATGACCACATCTCATTGGTCATAGGTATAGTGATACTAAAGTCAATAACATAGGTGCATGTAATATTATACATGGCACTGGATTAACCCGTTGTGAGATTCTACATGTTAATAAGGTCATCAGAAAGACTCACAATGATAATGGTGTAATGATGCTTAGACTTGACATCATTATTTTTTTATATGAGGATTAATATACTGTGACTACATTAAAAGTTACCTTTGACCGGGTGATGATAAAAGTGGACATCGGGTATATTATGAGTCATATGAGAAATATGAATGATAGATATAGGATTTAACCCTCCTATGATTAGGAGATATATTATTGGCATCTTGATTGAGTGAGACTATGAAAATGCATGACCATGCTCAAATATTGATTTGTTTTAATAGTCTACTCATTGATCAAGGAAATCCGGATTAAACGTTGAAGAGGATACTAATGACATGCCTCGAGTTTAATCTATAATATTTGGTTAAAGGGATTATATTACACAGAAACATTAATCACGAAAGGTTTAATTGGATCACCAATTATTATTATTACTTGGGTAGCAATGATGTATTACTAGATGTCGCTCATTGTTTATAATTTTATTATTGGATTTTAAAATTATTGTCAACGTAATAATAACCTAAAGGGTTACACAATAAGAACATTTAAAAGGAGTTTTAATTTAAATTACGAATTTAAATTAAATTATTAAATTCGAAATTGGATATTTAATTAATTGAGCTGGACTTAATTATAATTAAATAGAATTCGAATTTAATATTAAAATCAAATCAGAATGGGTTTGGAGAAGCCCAATTCGATTTAGGGTTTAGCCCAATCTCTCTTCCCTATAAATACATAATGATGTATTGTTTAGGGACACACTTTTTGCAATTCGCTAAAACTTGTGAGAGGCTAGAGAGAGAGAGGCAGGTTATTCGGCTAGTACCGGGGTGATCGTTGGACGATCAAGCGTTCGTGTGGACTACTTTGGCAACGTAGATTTCGAAGAGGGCTGCGTGGTGATTGCTTTGGACCTCCATCTATCATCAATTTGTAAAGCTTCTTTAAGGTAATCATCTAACTCCAAATTAAATATCAGGTTTTTGCATGGATCCTGCGGTAGGGTTTCGATTTTTATTCTTTTTCGCGATTAATTCCGCTGCGTTTGATGCTCGAAACCCTTCATGTAGGTGGTAATCCGGATCGTGGTGTTTGTTCTGATTTTTTCGTTAGGTTCTAAGCAAACTTTAGGTTACTTAAAAAGTCTTTACGAAATTTGCCCCTAATCCGGATGTATTTCGTAGAAAATAGTCTGGATTATAGTAGCTGTTTTTGTAATTTTTGGCTAAGTCCAGAGTTTGGCAGCTTTGGGTTACTTAGAATTTTTTTTAGCATTTTGCCCCCAATCCGGATATTTTTTCGGAGAAAATAATCCGGATTAGAGTAGTTGTTTTTGAAATTCTAGGCTAAGTCCAAAGTTTGAAAACTTTGGTTACTAGAAAATTTTTAGCATTTTGCCCCCAATCCGGATATTTTTCGTAGAAAATAATCCGGATTGTGGTAGTTATTTTTGAAATTATTGGCTAAGTCCAAAGTTTGAAAACTTTGGGTTACTTAGAAAAATTTTAGCGTTTTGCCCCCAATCCGGATATTTTTCGTAGAAAATAATCCGGATTGTGGTAGTTGTTTTTGAAATTTTTGGCTAAGTCCAAAGTTTGAAAACTTTTGGTTACTTAGAAAATTTTTAGCATTTTGCCCTCAATCCGGATATTTTTCGTAGAAAATAATCTGGATTGTGGTAGTTGTTTTTGCTTTTGAACCCTATGCTGCCTATGGATCCGGATCGGGGTTATTTGTGTGATAGTGATAAAGTAATTTTTACAACAAATGAAGAAAAATACAAGGCAATGCCTGATTTCGTTAAACAAAATGTTAAAATTATAAAAGATTTTATTCTTGCTTCATTACAGAGATTAATCTATCCGTTGAAGACTTTTGGGCTCTGAAGTAGCTCCTTGATTGGTTTCGGGCGTTTGCCTTTTTCTTACTGTAGAACTTTCTGAGTCTGAGGCCATGCCAGGTGTTGGGAACCTTAGAATCATCCATATTATTGAGCTTATAAGTTCCGGGATGAAGAATTTCTTTGACCTTGTATGGCCCTTCCCACTTAGGCATTAGCTTCCCAGTGTTCGTCGGGTCCGAAGGTTCAGTGTCACGAAGGACTAGGTCTCCAGCTTGAAAGTACTTGACTCTAGCCTTCTTGCCAAAATACTCTTTTGTCTTCTCCTTATACTTTTCCATTCTTTCCACAGCTTCATCAACTAGATCTAGGTTAACCCGTAGGCCTTCTTCATTTGCCACTTCTTCAAAATTTATAGCTCGGTATGACGAAGATCCCACTTCTATAGGTAACATGGCTTCAGTTCCGTAGGCCAGTTTGAATGGCGTTTCTCCGGTACTAGTCCTTGGGCTAGTCCTGTATGCCCATAATACATTTGGCAATTCCTCTGGCCATTTTTTCTTACTTTCCTGGAGCCTTTCTTAATTCCCCTTAGCAGAATCCTGTTAGTAACTTCCACTTGACCATTTCCCATCGGATAGCCTATTGACGATTTCTTATGCATAATCCCTCCTTCCTTTAGATAGTTTTCAAAGTCCGATCCAACGAATTGTGGGCCATTGTCGGAAACTAGGACTCGAGGCAGCCCGAACCTCATCTGAATGTTATCCATGAAATGAATGCAGCCCTGTTGATTGATAGTTCTCATAGCTTTAGCTTATGCCCACTTTGTCATATAATCAATCGCCACAAGGAGATACCTCAAGTCCACCTTTGCCCGGGGAAAAGGGCCCATAACAATTCCCCAAACAGTGAAGGGTATGGGAGACAGGATTGAGGACGGCAAAACTGGGCTCTGCCTTTGCACATTGCTGAACAGCTGGCAATTTCTACACTTCTTGACAAACTCAACTGCATCATTGTGAATAGTTGGCCAGTAATAGCCTTGCCTTATGATTTTATAAGTTAGAGCCTTTGCGGACAGATGATCCCCACAAATCCCTTCATGAACTTCTTGCAAGCAATACTCAGCTTCACTTGGTCCGATGCACTTCAGGACCGGACTAGAGAACGTTCGGCAGTAGAGCTGTCCTTCTTCCAGGAAAAACTTCGCAACCTTGGCCTTGAGTCCTTGAGCTTTATTCTTGTCTTCTGGTAGCTCCCCCTTTACCAAGTATAAGATCAAAGGGGTCATCCAGTCAGGTTGATCGTCTATCTCCATAACCTTGTCTTTTTCAATTGTGGGCTTCTGAATTTCTTCAAAATAGACCGAACAATCCAGTTTAATAGTATTTTGGACCAGTCTGGATAATGAATCAGCTTCTACATTTTCTTCTCTGTTTATCTGGATCAATTCAAACTTTGGGATCGTAGTTTGGTAGCTTTTAACCAGGGCTTGGTATTGAGCTAGTCTCGGATCTTTTGCAATATAATCCCCTTCAGTTTGTTTCACCACAATCTAGGAATCACTATAGATGTTCAAGATCTGGACTTTCACTGATCGGGCTAACCGAAGTCCAACCAAAAGTGCTTCGTACTCCGCTTGGTTGTTGGTGGCCAAGAACTTGAAGGTTATAGCTTGTTGAATCTGGAAACCATGGGGAGTTTTCATAAGTAGACTCGCTCCGGATCTTTCATTTGTTGAGGATCCATCAGCATAAAGAGACCACGCTTCCGGATCAATGTTACCTTCTTCACCAGTATCCACGATCATGGGACTAGATCGGGGCTCATGGAAAGAGCATTCCATAATGAAATCAGCTAGAACTTGGGCCTTGATTGTTGTCCGAGGTATGAAGGTGAGATGGAATTGGCTTAACTCGACAACCCAGTTGACGAGTCTTCCGGACACATCTGGCTTATGAATTATCCTTCTCAAAGGTTGATCAGTTCTGACATTGATCTCCCGCCCTTGCAAATAGTGCCTTAGTTTTCTGGAAGCTGTTACTAAAGCAAAGGCAAATTTTTCCAAGTTAGGGTACCGGGTTTCAGCATCTTTCAACACCTGACTGACATAGTAAATCGGTTTATGTTGCCCATCTTGTTCTCTGATTAAAGCTGCTCCTACAGCTAGCGGTCCTGCAGATAAGTAAAGAGACAGCGCTTCCCCGGGCTCGGCTTTAGACAGGACTGGTGGAGATGACAGAAATTCCTTTATTGACTCGAAGGACTTCTAGCACTCCGGACTCCAATCTATCTCCTTCTTGTTTTTCGCCCCTTAAGCAGATCAAAGAAAGGTAGGCAGCGTTCGGCTAACTTAGGGATGAATCTCCTCAACGCGGCTAGTGAGCCTGCCAGTTTCTGTATCTCTTTCTAAGTCCGGGGCAATTCCATTTCCTTTATCGCTTTAATCTTCTCCGGGTTAGCCTCAATTTCCCTTGGACTAATAATGAATCCCAAAAAATTTCCAACTCCCACTCCGAAGGTGCACTTCTCCGGGTTCAGTTTCATTTCGTGCTTCCTTAGATTCTCGAAGCATTCCCGCAGATCTTGGACATGCTCCTCAACTATTTTTGACTTAGCTATCATGTCATCCACATAGGACTCCAGGTTCTGACCCAGCTGATCTTTGAACACTTCAACCATTGCTCTTTGATATGTTGATCCAGCATTCATTAATCCGAAGTATAATAACCCTAACTTTGGCAATGCTACAGTGATCCTATAAATAGTAAATTTCGAGGATTTAGAAAAAATGGTATATAAGTACTCCATAATGGAAACGGAAAATGAATAAACAGAAACCATATTAGTGTCGTACATTGAAAATAAGTGACTCGAAATGACGATGGATTTCAGAAATTCCTAAATATGGATTTTGAGGATTTTGATTTCGAATGAGCTTTTATTGGATATTAAGGAGCATGGAAATATTATAAGAATTATATATTGAGGGATTAGTGAACTTAGGTTAAACCAAAGGATTATTAAGTTAAGAGAATACCAAGGGAAATTGGATTTGTAAATGATTTCGAAAATCACTGAGATAATGAGGTACACCCGAAACGAACCACAATTAGACGAATATGGAGATTAAGCAACCAAGATTAGTAATATAACAAGGATACATACCACATTTTTACTTACCAAAATCATTAGCATTATACTTAGAAAATCAAAAATGGGATTTATTGGATCATCAAGTGACATCACTTTCCATTAACACCATTTTAAGGGTAAATTAGTCATTTTAACATGTAAATATCAACCAAGCTTCCAAGACAAGTTAGACAAACAAGTAATTAGCAAGATTAAGATGAGATAAGATCAAAAATATCAAAAGAAACCTCTCCCCCCATCCATTAGCAACTTTCGGCCAAAACCAAGAAAAAGAAAACAAAAATTCCAAAACCCTAGCTAGCTTCAAGATCAATTCAAGAGAAAAATCATGGAGTTTCTTGGAGGTTAGGAAGGAGTACTCACAAAGTTTCAAAGCCAACCAATATCATCTTCATAGGTAACAAAATTCTTAAAGATGATGATGAATAGTGAATGAATAGTGTTTTATAAGTTTTAACTTTGTTTTAATGATTTATTTAGTTAATACAAGCCATACTAAGGTTGTTCAAGGTGTGCCCAAGGATTATTAAGGATATTAAAAGCTTTAAGGAGGTATAACTATGCTTGCTTCTTTGTATTTATGGTAGAAATTTAATTGGTTAGTAGTAAGTGATGTTAATGTAATGTTTATGATGAATATGTGTTCTAAATGGTTTGGGTTGATATGAGTTTTGTGTTGTGAACTTGGAACCATGGCTGGAATGTAGTCCACATGGTGTAGGATTTGGATTGAGTGTGGAATGATGGTTTTGGAGTGGGTAAAATATGGAAAGTATGAAAGTACAACGGTTATAATGCCCGATTTTCGTTAGAATGTAAATTACCCTATTTTGGACCCCTGTACCCGGACGGTACCCTACTGTCTAAGTTACCAATTGACCATGAGATGATAGAGCTTGGTTCATAGATCGTTTTGATATAAGGTGCGTTAAAATCTGATGAACGGTTTAGGAGAAAAGTCAGTTTTATTGAAAGACGTTCGATAACCGAGAAAACGTTATTGTATCAACTTGGAGGCTAATGTTACCATACTTAGACATTTTTATAAGTCACGAAATTTTGGGATAGTGTAGTAGAGTGGTCAGAGGACCCTTGACAGTTGACCTTATATTAAAATTCGAAATTTAAAATTTATAAGGAATTTTACAGTCGAGTGTGGTCGTTAGGTGAAATGGTGACAAACACTGAAACTTCGATTGAGCTTATAAATGGTTAAGTTCTTGAACCTTTGGGTTAATAATGATACGTTAAACATATATTGAAGTGTAAAGGGTCTTGTTATACAAGAGGGTAGTGAGTAAGAGATGTGGTATTCTAACGACGGTCCTTTTGTGTTTATAGAAACTCCGGAGGAGGGACCAGCCATACTGTCAGGATACAGAAACCGAGGCAAGATCTTTTCTATCCCTACTTGGAAAATTATGTATCTTCAAAGAAACTTGATTTCATGAAATATATATATATATATGTGTGATGCTATTGCTACTATCTTGTTAAGAATAGGTCTTTCTTGATTATTGACCTTAAAAGGAGAGGTATATGAGTATGGGATGGATATGGATATATATAGAGGTGATTACGAATGGAACGAATATGCTCTATGGTAAAAGAGATATGAAAGAGAATGGTATCAGTTGTTATCTAGGGTTATATGGTTTATAATACTATATTAAAAATATTCTTTTAGTGTTAGTGGTTGAATAAATATTATTTGATTATTATTTACTACTCTTAAAATAGACGGAATGTTTTATGAATATAAAAGCATATTTGAATTCTTAAATATGAAAGAGATATCTGAATCATAATCAAAGTGTTATGTTATATATATATTTTATTGAAATAATGTACGAGAATGGAAATGATATACGGGAATGGAAATGTGAAATGGTGTTGATAAATTGAATAATGATTTTATAAAAAAGGGGGATTAGCAACAAACTTGCATAAGAGGCTGTGTCAGGGCTGTGTGCGACATAGTCTAGCATTCATGATTCGGCACGAAGATGCCAAGGGAGGATGTTAGCAGGTGGCCTTCCTCCAGGGAGGATGTTAGCAGGTGGCCTTCCTCCAGGGATGATGTTAGCAGGTGGCCTTCATTCCTTCTACCGGTAGTAAAAAGGGACGGGTACGGAGGACGACTGATCATCGTGCCTCACGTATTCAGCAACAGTGAAAACCCCCACAATTATTGAATAAAGAATCAACGATAAAGTCAGATTGGTATACTGAAAAGGGAAAATGATATGAAACGTTGGAATTATTGTTATAGACGAAGAGAAACTGATTTTATATTAATTTATAAAATTGTTGCATAAGAAGGAAATGAGAAGATGATAGTGAGAGATTTAAGCAAGTATTCATATTATCTTGAAATATTACACTGAAAGGGTATATTGATTGTTTTATTATTTAAGAAGAGAAACTGATACTATATTATCCTAGATTTCTTTCTTATAATAGTAAGTGGATGATGTATTATTAAATAAGAGTTTTATTCTTCCTTAAAGTTTATAATTGGTTACCGCTTACATATGTATATACATGTATACTTGGTAACATTTTAAATTCTAGTTTACAATATTATCTTGCTGAGCTATCATAGCTCACTCTTGCTACTTATCTATATACAGCTAGGTATGCCAATACTACGCAGAACGCCCCGCAAGAGGGTAAGGGGAAGGCGACCTTCTGAGGGAACGTTAGCATCGATTCTGGAGGTAGTGATGAGGCAAACGGGTTCTGAGGGCTTATGTATAATTAAGTATGAAGACGTGTAATAAACTTTTGGTTGTTGAAACGCTTCATGTCGAAGTGTTATTCAACAATGTACTTAAGTATGATCCTGGTTTGTAATAACTCTTTTAACCTTCAACTCTAAACTTTTGTTATGGTAAGTGTTGTTCTCTGAGCATATGACTGGTGTGTGTATTAGTATGGGGTCAACTGCATAGGTATTAATGTTAAAAAAAAAAAAGACCCAAGGGATATTGATATTGAATGGAAGTTGGTCCGTGATGGCCCGGATTCATGACCCTGGATTTGGGGCTGTCACAGTTTGGTATCAGAGCTAAGAGTCATAATGCTCAGGAACAGGAGTGATAATAATAAATGTATCAGTTATAATATAAATTGTGAACTTTCATCAAGTTCAGGGGTGGTATATCGCAGGTAGTATTTAATTTAAGCATTGAATATAATATTATAGACCGTTACTAATAGAATTTTATGTTTTATGATAGGGAGCGGAGATGGGTGAGCCGGGTCAGGATCCCCAGTGGCTAGGACTACCCGAGCAGGAGATTAGAGACTTGCTGCTAGTAGGTGTAGAGGTTCCAGAGTATGCTATCACTGACCTCAGGAGGAGAGTTCGCGCGGAGGCCATGGAGAGACACGAGATCAGAGTGAGACTTGAGGAGACAGAGGAGCGCAGGCAGAGGGATGCTGTAGCCATAGTGCCATACACTGGTAGACCCTATGTAGGACCTGATGGGGCAGGTCCTTCTCGGGTGCGGTCGGATATTCCTGAGGAGGAGATGCCCTTGCGTAAGAGGCCTAGGTTATCTATTTTACCTGAGGAGCCGATTGAGTGGAGGGACATTCACATGACTCCTACTCCTGTCCCACCTATTCCAGTGCCATCACCAGTTCCATCTCCTCTACCTAGCCCTGATCCTTTTGAGGATCCAGCAGAGCCATTTACTCCACCAGGACACTTTATCTTGTCAGAGGATGAGTTGGAGGATGACCCTTCTGAGGATGCGGACACGGAGCTAGTTCCTCCATCCCCACCATTTGCACCACCACCACCTCCACCAGTAGATGCACCCCCACTTGTAGATGTACCTCCCCCAGTTGTTATGCCACCTCAGGAGGCACCTATATTTCCAGCTGGTCAGTTGCCAGCTATTCTCTTGCCAGAGTACTTTGTCCTACAGGGACAGCTGGAGGAGTCCCGTCGGACTATAGATACACTTGTGCAGAGGTTAGACAGAGCGAGAGGAGGAGGAGGAGGTGTGATACCAGATGGGTTGTCTTTGGGCATAGTTAGTATCGAGCTACGGGCACTCGGTGATATTAGGAGGATGTTGGGAGACAGCGGGGATCCAGTATGGAGGGCTCAGATAGTTGATGTAGTCACCACTATGGTAGTGCAGATCAGAGACGTTGTCAGAGCAGCATTCCCGTGATTCAGAGTAGTAGTTTTAGTTACTAATCAGACTAGTCATCTTGTGGATGTCATTTTGGGGATTAGGTTAGTTGTTTACTGTCTTAATCCCAGTCTGATTAGAGGACAGCTAGTAGTGCTTTTGTTATATCGAGTTAGTATGTACGGTTATGCTTTTGGGGTTTCAAACCTTGTACTCTATGATGTATGTATTGACTAGTAGTGTAGGATGTTATCCACAAGTTGTAAAATATTTATGTAAATTAATGAAGTTTATGTACTTTGCCTAATTTTATCGTATTTTGATATTAAGTGTTGAGATTTAAAAATATTGATATATATATGAGGTGATTGACTTAAATGAAAAGGTTATTGTGCTAAAGGTACTAAGCTTATTGTCAAAGTTGTATTATAATTAAATATTACTTGTGTGGAGTTAAAAATACTGGGATGCATAAATAAGTTAACTAACGATATAGTTGTGAATATATGGAAATGATGTATGTTGTACCCTAAATTTGGGTGATTAATGAAAAATGTTGCTATATACAGAATCATGCCGCCTAAGCGTAATAATAGAGTGAATGCAAGGGAAAATGAGAGAGATGAAGGAAGTCGAAATAGACAGAATGAAAATACTCATAACGAACAAAATCATGAGGAAGAGGAAGATGAATCAACTGAACAGCAAGGAAATCAGGGTGGTGACCCTTTTAACCAATTTATGGAACTCTTGAGGCAGAATTTAGCTAATCCACAGAATCCGCCACAACCACCTGTTCTTCCCAACCAGGCAGCTAACTCTTTTCGTGCTTTTAAGTCATTAAAACACCTAGAGTTTGAGGGAACTGTTAACCCAGTAGTAGCCAGAGCCTGGTTAAAAGAGATGGAAAAAGCTTTTGAGAAACTGAGGATAGAGGAAGACCAGAAAACAGTTTTTGCAGCCTATCTCTTAAAGGGAGAGGCAAATTACTGGTGGGAAACTAAAAAGAATCTAGAAGGAGCGGGAGTGATAACCTGGGAGCATTTCACTAGGGTGTTCTTAGAAAAGTATTCCCCTAGGTACCTGGAGAACCAAATGGAAATAAAGTTTCTAGAGTTAAAACAGGAAAACCTATCAGTGGCAGAGTATGAAACTAAATTTACAGAACTGTCTAGGTTTGTTCCTGAATTTGTGCGTACTGAAGAACAAAGAGCAAAAAGGTTCCAACAAGGAATGAAACCATGGCTACGAACGAGAGTGGCACCATTTGAGTTGACTGATTATGCTGCGGTGGTTCAGAAAGCATCTATTATCGAGGCCGAGAATGAACAAACCCAATTAGGTCGAGAGAACAAGAAAAGAAAATTTGAGGGTCCAAAGGGAGGTTCAAGTGAGGGAAGCTACTTTAACAAATTTGGTAAAGGACAAAAACCCCAGTTTGGAGGAAAGTCAGGGAATAATAAGACTACCAGTGAGACTGTGAATCAGGGTGGTAGATCCACAGGAACCTTTCAGTCTAATCAACTGCGATCACCATTTCCAGATTGTAACACGTGTGGTAGGAAGCATACGGGAGTGTGTAGAGCGTTAGAAATAAATTGCTTTAACTGTGGACAGAAAGGACACTACCTTAGCCAGTGCCCATCGGCTAATACCAATCCTAAGAGGGACGTCAAGTGTTATCAGTGTGGGAAACTAGGACACATTGCCAGAGATTGCCGTTCCGGGGGATCATCCGCGCCAGAACAGAGTGTGACTGCTTCAAACAGGCCTACTGCTAGAGTATATAACATGACTTTAGGAGAGGCATTGAGAAAGCCGGATACAGATGCAGGTGAACAATTTTTTTCTAATATTTAAATTTTTAGTGTAAATGTTTGGTTAGGAATCAATGTGGTCAATGAATGGTATAGGTAGGTTGCCAATCTAGATAAGGAAAATCAATATCTGTTAGGGGTTAGAAATTCTATAAAAAGGAGAATAATAGTATTTTGGGGGTAAACCACAGACTTGTTTATATACGAACAGGAAATATATATTATAGGTAGTATTTTCTTACAATTGTTTCAAAGAATCTTATTCTAGTCGAATTTCTGGAAGATTTTACAGAGACAAGATATAATAAGATCGAAGTATGTATATTTTATGTCATGATAGAGATCAACATAGGGATAAACCATAAGTGAGATACACTACCATTCAGGGGAGGCCAAGGTGGTGGCCGATACCCATAACCAAAAGAGGAATGTTGATGAATGACAAGCAAGTTTATGTTGGTGTATTCTGTGCAAACAAGATAGAGATATTATGAAGGAAAAAGGATGGAGAAAGTGGTATAGAAGTTATACGGTGTAGATGAAAAGGTATCTATGGACATTTCTGACGTGATTCCGGGACGGAATCCTTTTAAGGAGGGAAGGATGTAATAACCCTAACTTTGGCAATGCTACAGTGATCCTATAAATAGTAAATTTCGAGGATTTAGAAAAAATGGTATATAAGTACTCCATAATGGAAACGGAAAATGAATAAACAGAAACCATATTAGTGTCGTACATTGAAAATAAGTGACTCGAAATGACGATGGATTTCAGAAATTCCTAAATATGGATTTTGAGGATTTTGATTTCGAATGAGCTTTTATTGGATATTAAGGAGCATGGAAATATTATAAGAATTATATATTGAGGGATTAGTGAACTTAGGTTAAACCAAAGGATTATTAAGTTAAGAGAATACCAAGGGAAATTGGATTTGTAAATGATTTCGAAAATCACTGAGATAATGAGGTACACCCGAAACGAACCACAATTAGACGAATATGGAGATTAAGCAACCAAGATTAGTAATATAACAAGGATACATACCACATTTTTACTTACCAAAATCATTAGCATTATACTTAGAAAATCAAAAATGGGATTTATTGGATCATCAAGTGACATCACTTTCCATTAACACCATTTTAAGGGTAAATTAGTCATTTAAACATGTAAATATCAACCAAGCTTCCAAGACAAGCTAGACAAACAAGTAATTAGCAAGATTAAGATGAGATAAGATCAAAAATATCAAAAGAAACCTCCCCCCCCCATCCATTAGCAACTTTCGGCCAAAACCAAGAAAAAGAAAAAAAAAAATCCAAAACCCTAGCTAGCTTCAAGATCAATTCAAGAGAAAAATCATGGAGTTTCTTGGAGGTTAGGAAGGAGTACTCACAAAGTTTCAAAGCCAACCAATATCATCTTCATAGGTAACAAAATTCTTAAAGATGATGATGAATAGTGAATGAATAGTGTTTTATAAGTTTTAACTTTGTTTTAATGATTTATTTAGTTAATACAAGCCATACTAAGGTTGTTCAAGGTGTGCCCAAGGATTATTAAGGATATTAAAAGCTTCAAGGAGGTATAACTATGCTTGCTTCTTTGTATTTATGGTAGAAATTTAATTGGTTAGTTGTAAGTGATGTTAATGTAATGTTTATGATGAATATGTGTTCTAAATGGTTTGGGTTGATATGAGTTTTGTGTTGTGAACTTGGAACCATGGCTGGAATGTAGTCCACATGGTGTAGGATTTGGATTGAGTGTGGAATGATGGTTTTGGAGTGGGTAAAATATGGAAAGTATGAAAGTATAGCGGTTATAATGCCCGATTTTCGTTAGAATGTAAATTGCCCTGTTTTGGACCCCTGTACCCGGACGGTACCCTACTGTCTAAGTTACCAATTGACCATGAGATGATAGAGCTTGGTTCATAGATCGTTTTGATATAAGGTGCGTTAAAATCTGATGAACGGTTTAGGAGAAAAGTCAGTTTTATTGAAAGACGTTCGATAACCGAGAAAACGTTATTGTATCAACTTGGAGGCTAAAGTTACCATACTTAGACATTTTTATAAGTCACTAAATTTTGGGATAGTGTAGTAGAGTGGTCAGAGGACCCTTGACAGTTGACCTTATATTAAAATTCGAAATTTAAAATTTTTAAAGAATTTTACAGTCGAGTGTGGTCGTTAGGTGAAATGGTGACAAACACTGAAACTTCGATTGAGCTTATAAATGGTTAAGTTCTTGAACCTTTGGGGTAATAATGATACGTTAAACATATATTGAAGTGTAAAGGGTCTTGTTATACAAGAGGGTAGTGAGTAAGAGATGTGGTATTCTAACGACGGTCCTTTTGTGTTTATAGAAACTCTGGAGGAGGGACCAGCCATACTGTCAGGATACAGAAACCGAGGCAAGATCTTTTCTATCCCTACTTGGAAAATTATGTATCTTCAAAGAAACTTGATTTCATGAAATATATATATATGTGTGATGCTATTGCTACTATCTTGTTAAGAATAGGTCTTTCTTGATTATTGACCTTAAAAGGAGAGGTATATGAGTATGGGATGGATATGGATATATATAGAGGTGATTACGAATGGAACGAATATGCTCTATGGTAAAAGAGATATGAAAGAGAATGGTATCAGTTGTTATCTAGGGTTATATGGTTTATAATACTATATTAAAAATATTCTTTTAGTGTTAGTGGTTGAATAAATATTATTTGATTATTATTTACTACTCTTAAAATAGACGGAATGTTTTATGAATATAAAAGCATATTTGAATTCTTAAATATAAAAGAGATATCTGAATCATAATCAAAGTGTTATGTTATATATATATATTTTATAGAAATAATGTGCGAGAATGGAAATGATATACGGGAATGGAAATGTGAAATGGTGTTGATAAATTGAATAATGATTTTATAAAAAAGGGGGATTAGCAACAAACTTGCATAAGAGGCTGTGTCAGGGCTGTGTGCGATATAGTCTAGCATTCATGATTCGGCACGAAGATGCCAAGGGAGGATGTTAGCAGGTGGCCTTCCTCCAGGGAGGACGTTAGCAGGTCGCCTTCCTCCAGGGATGATGTTAGCAGGTGGCCTTTATTCCTTCTACCGGTAGTAAAAAGGGACGGGTACGGAGGACGACTGATCATCGTGCCTCACGTATTCGGCAACAGTGAAAACCCCCACAATTATTGAATAAAGAATCAACGATAAAGTCAGATTGGTATACTGAAAAGGGAAAATGATATGAAACGATGGAATTATTGTTATAGACGAAGAGAAACTGATTTTATATTAATTTATAAAATTGTTGCATAAGAAGGAAATGAGAAGATGATAGTGAGAGATTTAAGCAAGTATTCATATTATCTTGAAATATTACACTGAAAGGGTATATTGATTGTTTTATTATTTAAGAAGAGAAACTGATACTATATTATCCTAGATTTCTTTCTTATAATAGTAAGTGGATGATGTATTATTAAATAAGAGTTTTATTCTTCCTTAAAGTTTATAATTGGTTACCGCTTACATATGTATATACATGTATACTTGGTTACATTTTAAATTCTAGTTTACAATATTATCTTGCTGAGCTATCACAGCTCACTCTTGCTACTTATCTATATACAGCTAGGTATGCCAATACTACGCAGAACGCCCCGCAAGAGGGTAAGGGGAAGGCGACCTTCTGAGGGCACGTTAGCATCGATTCCGGAGGTAGTGATGAGGCAAACGGGTTCTGAGGGCTTATGTATATTTAAGTATGAAGACGTGTAATAAACTTTTGGTTGTTGAAACGCTTCATGTCGAAGTGTTATTCAACAATGTACTTAAGTATGATCCTGGTTTGTAATAACTCTTTTAACCTTCAACTCTAAACTTTTGTTATGGTAAGTGTTGTTCTCTGAGCATATGACTGGTGTGTGTGTGTATTAGTGTGGGGTCAACTGCATAGGTATTAATGTTAAAAAAAAAAAAGACCCAAGGGATATTGATATTGAATGGAAGTTGGTCCTTGACGGCCCGGATTCATGACCCCGGATTTGGGGCTGTCACACGAAGGGCATGTACTTATGTGCATAAACAGCTATGTGGGTTATGAAGGCGGTTTTGGTTATGGCAGCTACGTAAGTTAATCTAATCATGACCGCTGATTATACATTTTAATGGTATAAGATGGGTTGGTTAGATATTAAAAAATATCCAACTGTGGCTGGTGACCAGTTTCCATATATATATATATATATCAATAATCATATATTAATATAAACGAATTTCCAACACTTCATATTGGAAACAAAATGATATTTTAATTTTAAATGTTTGTCTTTCTAATAGTTAAATAACTTCATTTCCATATTATTTATAATTATTTCTTTAAGTAATATTTTTTTATCTTAATTTAGTGCATTTGAGCTCACTAGTTAGTGTTTCAAATTATTTAATATTATTTTTTGTTTTAAATAAAATTCCCCGTTTCCCCGCGGGGATCCCCGTTACCCGTTTGGGCCGGGGACGGGGAATGAAAAATAGTCCCCGATGGGGATCCGGCCGGGGACGGGGATCGGGTTTGAATTCGGGGATGGGGGCGGGGATAGCACTCCCCGGCCCCGAAGTGCCCCGACGCCCATCCCTAGTGGGGGATATGGATCTTTGGGGCATGCAGCATTGAGGTCAGTGTAGTCTAAGTACATTCTCCATTTTCCATTGGGCTTTTTGACCACATTGGCCAGCCAGTCAGGGTACTTTATCTCGCAAAGTATTCCAGCTTTGAGAAGTTTTTCAACTTCTTCATTGATTGCTTTTTGCCTCTCCGGGGCGAAGTTTCTCCGTTTCTGCTTTACAGGCTTTTTATGGGGATTAACATCCAGGCTATGCATTGCTACAGATTCTTTGAGTCCGGGCATGTCATCCGGGCTCCAAACGAAAACATCTGTGTAACTTCTAAGTAGCTGAACTAAATCTTTCTTGAACTCAGAATCCAGTTCAGATCCAATCTTTATTCTCCTATCCGGATTGCCTTCTTCCAGTTCAATGGTTTCTGTTTCAATAGTGGGTTCCACCTTACCCAGATCCTTTTT
The DNA here is from genome assembly GCA_037693485.1 of Kitagawia praeruptora. Classification (NCBI taxonomy): domain Eukaryota; kingdom Viridiplantae; phylum Streptophyta; class Magnoliopsida; order Apiales; family Apiaceae; genus Kitagawia; species Kitagawia praeruptora. The sequence continues at coordinate 132,883,208 of CM075351.1, read as the reverse complement.
TGAAGCGAATTGTCGGATCCGGGCTTGGGTGTTGGTTTCCAGGTAGTTCCGGGCTTTCGCGATCAATTCTTCCTTAGTGTGGGCTTCCATACTTTCGATGTTTTGTACTTCATGTGCGGGCTCTTTTTTGAAGTGCACTCTATGCTTCTTTCGACTTAGGTTCTTTTGATACAAAGAGGCTTTCCTTTTATTTTCTGGATCAGTTTCAGCCATGACTAAAGCTTGGCCATAGCATCGTCCGGCAATTTCTGAATCTCCTTTGACCTCCCCAATTCCAGATGGTGTGGGAAATTTGAACTTTAAGTGTGGCGTGGAGGTTATGGCTCAGAGCTTAATTAGTTAAGGCTGGTTGGCCGAGGATCATGTTGTAAGAAGACGGGGTACTGATGACATAAAATTTCACAGTGTCGGTAACTTGTTTTGGGAAAGTGCCGAATTGGACCGGTAAGTATAAGGTTCCTTGAATTGGGACTAAATTGTTCCCGAATCCGAAGAGAGAATCCTCCTTGCACTCATTCATCCTTACGCTGCCGAGCTGCATTCTGTTAAAAGTATGTTTAAAGATGATGTTGACCGAGGATCCGTTCACTACGCCATAAGTGGGCATACGCAACCCCTAAATAACGTTGCATAAGGCATGAAAAGCGTTGCGTAAGGCCTTACGCAACACCAGAGGGGCGTTGCCAATACCAGAGTTGCGTAAGACCCCTAATGCAATGCTTTTCCAAGCCATTGCAACGCCATGAAAGTATTGCATTAGTGGCCTTATGCAACACCAAAAGCACATAAATGCAACACCACAAGGTGTTGCATAAGACTTCTGGTTTCACCATGGTGCCACATCAGCAGTGGGGCCCACAATGGTGCCACGTCAGCAGTGGGGTCCACAAGATGCCACGTCAACAATTGGTCCTACATGATTCCACGTCAGCATTAAGGCCCACTAGGGGTGCCATGTCAGCAGTGGGGCCCACATGGTGCCACGTCAGCAATGGGGATCACTATCTAATGCAACACTAGTTTGGTCTAATGCAACATCATATTTTTTTTGCAACATCAAAAGTATCTTTAACAACAATAAATATACAATAATGCAACATCATATATAGTCAAATGCAACACTTTTTAACAAAAAATTTGAAATGGCTACTTTGTTTATACATAAAACCATCCTAAATTTGAAAGTACGCAAATTATAACTTCAAAAGTACTAAATTACAAAGTTCTAATACTAGCTACTTAAAGCTACAAAAAAATTACTAAGAAGTGGAGTCGTCTTGAGTCATTGGAATATAATTATCATCTTAATCGCTTGAAAATGTGGCCTCCTTGATAGTATTAGAAAATGTGGCCTCCTTAAAAATGTGGCATCAATCCAATTGTCAAATCTAGATAGGTATTAGAAAATGGATTGCCAAGGAATGAATTCGTGATTCTGTAAAATGCACTGCAAAGAAAAAAAGGGACAAAGTTAACAAAAACCCAACTTACAACTATCAAATTACAAGTACTTGGCATAAAAGACTCGGCCTTATAAATTTCATACTCATTGACTTGTGGTAATTACAAAGCTGAAACTACCATCTTTTTTATCGTTACAAAGCTGTATCAATTCACTAAAATTAGTAACATAGTAAACACTTTAAAATCTAAAAAAGTTGACAGAAATCATTTACCTTTAAAATGTTTGGAGGGCTTAGTTCAACATTTTCTACCTTTAATGTACAACCAACAGTATCAGCCCCGTCATCATCCTGCAAAACACCAAACACTGGTATAATCTTTTCATCCTTTGTAAATTAATTTTTTTCATACTCATTGACTTGTGGTAATTACATTTTGGTAATTTAGTTATTAAATAAATTGATATATAACAATTTTTCAATGTGATTCAGGACCAAGATATCTTCTCTTAAAGTTGGTCCTCTTAAACAACCTTGCCTGTTAGTGATAGCATAACTTTCAGGGCTCTCAAATTCATACTAAAGTAGTTGAAAAGAAGAAGAAAATGGGAAGAAGTACATGTATGTATAATCATTTTCATTATACCTTCTCATTGCCTGCCCTCAGAGCTAGTTTGTCAATCAGATAAGTTGCCACTGCTATTTGTCGCTTTGCGATATCTTTATTAGCAAAACCTTTGGTGTAAGCTGTTCTAATGCCTACAATATACCCCTGTAGAAGTCAAATATATAATTAGGTTTTCCCACCTCGAAAATGTTCTTCCATGCAATAGCTCATCTAAATTCTAACCCAAGCCGCTAATTTTTGTCAGAAGATGGGTAATCTGAAATACCTTTAACTTCCTTGCTTTCTAAAATGAACTGAAAATGCCAAAACTGGCCATTCAAGAAGATGAGTAGCGCCAGAAGGCTACATATTATTGGAATCCCAAACTTGACTGCCCAAGATTTTATGAATGGTAGGACTAAACTGCTTACAATGATAACAATTACCATAACACAACTAATCCTTCTTCTATATTACTATTTGTGCTTTCCCCTTACTATATGTGCGTTCGACCAATGCATTTATGCTCATTTTCTTCACATGACCCAAGGAACTGAGGTGTTGACAGTGTTAGGCAGCAGCCGGCTGCTTCTTTCACCAACTCTTCTTTCCACCAACCCCCCCTCACCTACTACAATCCTCCTCTTATAAATACCCCCTCCCCTTCATTAGTTATTACACCATAATTCTCTCTTCTCTCTATATAGCTACTAGATAGTCCGTCTAGTAGGAAAGCCAGTTTAGCCCGCTTTCAGGAAGTGTCGGGATAGAAGGTCCTCATGCCTAAACTATTCCTTAGGGTACTTGGGTCTGATTGCAGCCATCGGAGGTGGTCCCGCTGCAGGGGGTCTTTCTATCAGGTTGTGTGGCACTGTCCGGGTTGGGAGAGGGAGAGAAGGAAAGGTTGTCGGGAAACAGTGATAGGGGGAGGTTTTGAGATAAACACTTCAGTGAGTTGGGGATATACATAATAGGTATTGTAGGGCTGAATTTTTGTATGAAATTCAAGGGGCCGGATACCCGGATATTGTAATCTCTTTTATCTAGTGTGAAGTTGTTGCTCTTGTGGATGTAGGCTGGGCCGAACCACGTTAAATCTCTTGTCTCTTTTACTGTATTGTTGGTTTGTTGCTTTATTACTATCACCTATATTTGTGGGATCTAAGCGCACATATTTACCAAATCGCTTCCGCATTCGCCGGGAATCGGGATGATTCCTAACAGTTGGCATCAGAGCTAGTTGTGTCTAAATTATTGGTGCCGAAGGAAAGTCGTTAAGAAAAGTGGTTGTCTAATTTGGCGCCGTTTTGATGGAAGTGCTCCTATTGTTTCTTACACTTACCTGGCCAATTGATTTAGTTGTTTGGATTGGTTTGTGTGTGCAAACGGAGATGATGACAAGTATTAAAGGATTCACGGTGACTCCATATGATGGTAAAGGAAGTTTTACTCTTTGGCAGAGAAGGGTAAAGGATATCCTAACCCAACAGAAGCTAGCAAGGGCTTTAAAGGGGAAGGAGGGAAAACCAACAAAGATGAACGATGTAAAATTGGAGGAAGAAGATAAGGCCCTTATTCTTCTTACTTCGCTTCCGGAGTCATTCGATCATTTGGTCACAACCATTTTGTACGGAAAGGACACGTTAAAAATGGAGGAGGTTCAGTCAGCACTTTTGTCAAATGTTGGAAGGAAGAACCAGGATGGTGACAAGGACGGAATGATAGTTTTGGCTTTGCGTAGTCAAAATAATAGAGGAAGAGGTGCTGTGAGAGGATCTACCAATAGCAGGGGTAAATCCAGATACAGGGAAAAGGGCATGCAGTGCTTTGGTTGCAAGGAGTGGGGTCATATTAGGCCAAATTGTCCGCTTAATAAGAAGGATCCAGATGCATCATTGGCTGTGGTTACTCTCGATTGTGAAGATGTTTGCACCGTCTTCAATCGAGGCACTAGTTCTCCAGGAGAATGGATATTAGACTCAGGGTCATCTTACCATGTATGTTCCGAGAGGGGGCATTTTGACAAATTCCAAGATACAAAGAATGAAATAGTTTCTTTAGCTGATGGATCTACTTGTGAGATCAAGGGGATTGGAATTGTGAAAATCAAAATGTTCGATGGAATAGTTCGCAGCTTGAACGGGGTAAGATATGTGCCTAAGCTGAGGAAGAATTTAATATCTATCGGTCGGTTAGCTTCAGAAGGCTACAGATGCTCTGTAGTAGGGGGAGCTATGAATATCAAAAGAGGCCGTGTGGTTCGGATAAAGGGAGAGCTACGTGGGGGAATATATCGTCTGATTAGTACGTGGCCAGAACGTACTGGAACTTCGAAAATCTGGTTATCTCGTGCACGAGGGAAGAGTGACTTGAAGGATACTGCTGCGGTTGTATTGCCTTCCAGTCTAGACGATGGTGCAAAGACTGCTGGGATGGATGCTTGGTCGAAGGGCTTCCACGACATCAACGCGTAGTTGGTGTGTTGCAGCTGCATATGGGCATCGATCAACATGAATCAAGTGAACAGTGAACCATGCAACAGATTGATTTGTTTGATATGTAGTTGGGGAGTAAATGAAAGATCGATGGTCACACTTGTGTGTGTGATGGTCACACTTGCGTGTGTGATGGACTACATATGTGATTGGCCGACGTGAATCAAGTGAGTATGTGTATATACAATAGATTGCTTCACATGTATGTAGTTGGACAAATAGAGGTCAATGGTACACTTGTGTATATAGCAAGTGGGCATTCGAGAATGAATGTGTAAACTAGGGCATAGTTTGGAGTCTTGGACTCGGGCAGAGTTTTGTCGCAGGGAATGATACGGATCGAGGAAAAGTTGGAGTTGTGTCAACAGGGTGCATGTATGGAATGCAAGTGAAGAGCTGTGAGTTTGGAAAGAGGGGGAGATTGTTAGGCAGCAGCCGGCTGCTTCTTTCACCAACTCTTCTTTCCACCAACCCCCCCTCACCTACTACAATCCTCCTCTTATAAATACCCCCCTCCCCTTCATTAGTTATTACACCATAATTCTCTCTTCTCTCTATATAGCTACTAGATAGTCCGTCTAGTAGGAAAGCCGGTTTAGCCCGCTTTCAGGAAGTGTCGGGATAGAAGGTCCTCGTGCCTAAACTATTCCTTAGGGTACTTGGGTCTGACTGCAGCCATCGGAGGTGGTCCCGCTACAGGGGATCTTTCTATCAGGTTGTGTGGCACTGTCCAGGTTGGGAGAGGGAGAGAAGGAAAGGTTGTCGGGAAACAGTGATAGGGGGAGGTTTTGAGATAAACACTTCAGTGAGTTGGGGATATACATAATAGGTATTGTAGGGCTGAATTTTTGTATGAAATTCAAGGGGCCGGATACCCGGATATTGTAATCTCTTTTATCTAGTGTGAAGTTGTTGCTCTTGTGGATGTAGGCTGGGCCGAACCACGTTAAATCTCTTGTCTCTTTTACTGTATTGTTGGTTTGTTGCTTTATTACTATCACGTATATTTGTGGGATCTAAGCGCACATATTTACCAAATCGCTTCCGCATTCACCGGGAATCGGGTTGATTCCTAACAGACAGTGTCCGAAATCCTAGCCCCTACTGTGAAGACATTTTCGTTCAGTTTTACAACATTAATATCTCTTTAAATGTATGCACATATCGATTATAAATAACTACTTACTATGGCATCGACAAAATAGGAGAACATGAGCATATAAAAGTTTCCAAGGAAGGAATCAGCGAAGAATGCAAAGGGTATTGGTTAGAAAAATGTTAGTCCATTCCAGACATTGACAATACCAGCAGCATGTGACACACTCAGATTCTATACAATTGTCAAGTATGTCTGCATCACCCACATTATAACTGCTTCTAACAATCCCCAGAAAATAGAAAACAATGTCTTGCACAAAATGATTACAGCACTAAAGCTTACTTGAACAGGCATTTTGTGGGGTTTATTGACAAAAATGATGGCTCAATCCTACAAAGTGTTTAAAAAAAGAGGTATCCCCTGTTACATATGGAAAAAAGAATGGCGAAAAACTTAAGAAATTCGTGAAATGCATCAAAACCTTGCACAATTCAGTGCTATGTAAGAACTTCTGTTCTTCCTCATTGAAACGGGATATCTGATTCTGCTCATGCTTGTAGTTGTAGACTTATAGTCATATACTAGTATATATTTGTAGACATAATTTGTAGTCATATAATTTAATATCTTGAATTCTTTTTGAAGAAAATAGTCATATATATCTTGGAGATAGGCATGCAGTGTATTAAGGATAAGTATACAACTGACATCATATTGATAAAAGTTGGACTTGACAGAAAAAGATGAACTAGAAATTTACCTGCTTTCTCCATGGCCATTAGCACAAAGATAAGAAAAACATGATCTGAGTTCCTTGTGAATCAACTATGATTTTCCTCTTCTTCAAAAAATAAAACAAACTTGAATCAGAAAAATTCATGTACAATTTCATAATATACAACTAACTATACAACACCACCACTGCATACAGAAAAACCAAGCTTAATTATTGCATACCTGTTAAGCAACTTAATCATGTTGATTCCCTTCAATTTCTGAGTTGCTCTACTTGGATCTAGCCTATGTACACACACAGAGGGAGTATAATATTTATGTCCAATTAAGATGTCATTGGTATAAACGTAAAGATCTACCAGTAACATAATCATTTCTTATTTAAAAAGAAAGGAGGGAGGCATGGACTATTATAGAGATGAAAGGACCACAGATGTATTAAACTTGGCATAGCACAGGAGGATTAAGAAGCATTATTTGAAGCATTAACAAAAGGCATCCAAAGCAAAAAGATTAAGGTAAAGAAGATATATTTATATAAGTGTAATACACATTAACAATGTTAATGCCTATCACTTTGCTGAAACTGTGGAGACAAGTGTTAGACAACCCCGGAATACAATAATAGGAGTACCATGTAAAACTCTCCTGGATTATGGAGGTACAAATTGCAGCGGCAATCCAAACCATTTGTATTACTAGACCAAGGACACTTTTTTATAACAGTTTAAAGGCATGACCATAATGTATGACATTATTGTCCACACCACAATAAAATAAATGTAAACACATACATAAACACACACAAAACTGAGATGAACAAAACCCAAAATTGAAACAAAGTCAATTAGAGATTTACTATGTTGGTCCAGGAAAGTATTGCAGAAGGGGGGTTGAATGCAATACTAATAAATTTCAAAAACTATTTCAACAACTTAAATAGAATTTGTGATTTACTAGTAGAAGAAATGCAAACACAAGTAAATCAAATACGAGGATTTCACAAAATAAATGTTTTATTTATTTTGCAAAGTTTTGCTACAACCTTGAGAACAAAATAATTCTCAAGCTACAAATACTCAAGAGATTACAGTTGTTGAGCTATTTATTGTATAAATAGAGTGCTCTATTTATAGTGTGATAATCTACTGTACTATCATCATCATCATTGGTTGATGAATTGCTGTTATATTCCTTTTGCAGCTCATTCCATGATTTATTCCCATGTGATCATCACAAAGTAACTTAAAGATACTTTCAACATTTGAGCCACCCAGATCTAGCCGTATTCAATTTTATCTGCTCTAGACTTTACAGGTTGTTCCATGTGATCTCTCGAGCTTCAGTTATAGACTTTCCAAGCTTGCTGTAAAGGTTGAATATTACAACACGCCTGCTTCTTTTGAACATGTACTCTGTCGTTTAATTTGACTTAGAAAATTCCTAAATCAGGTTAATTCTATATGACAGTATGTTTGCCACAAAGTTTGCTGTCAATGAATTACGCTTTGGTTGACAGTATGAATTTCCCGCAGATATTACTGTCAAGAATTTTGCTTTGGTTGACAGTATGAATTCCCGCAGAGATTGCTGTCAAGAGTTGTACTTTGATTGACAGCATGTTTTTCCCGCAGAGATTGCTGTCAGGAATTCCAAACTTACTGTCGCAAACTGTACATCAAAGTTGCTGTCATTAGAATCTCCGCCAATGTTGCTGTCAAGTTGAAACTTGCTGTCGACTTCGTGAAACTTGCTGTCGACCTAGGCAACATGTTGTTTTCTTGTAACCTTACTGTCAGAGTTTGACAGTAACATTTATTCCTTCTGTCGAACTTATGTATTTCTTGAGGCTTGAACATAATCGAACTTCTTCCAAGAATTACACTTATTACTTGACAGTATTTATTTAAATTACAAGAATACATTTCAGGCTATGACAGTATGTTCTACTTAGTAAAAACTAAGTATACCAATAAAACTAGTTAAGTTGTCTATTCCATCACCCATAAATCCCAACAATCTCCCCCAATTTGTTTTTATGGACAATAAGGACAAATTTACAATTATCATGCTGACAACTTAACTACCATAGATCAGAAAGAATAAACTCTTCATTTCTGACCAATGATTAAACTGAATTGTTTTCAAACAATATATCACAAAAGTTCACAAAAAAAAACTTTACTTATCTTGATTTGAACTTTTCACTTTGCTCCTTTTCCCTTAGAGCTCTTCTGAGATTTTCAATTAACTCTTTTTCTTCAGGGGACTGTGCATCATCTTCATTTTCCACAATGTATTTTCTGATCATTGAGGAAGCAGTGTTTAATGTATCTCTGAGTTCCATCCAGTAAACATTTTGCTTTACAATTGATCTGAATTTTAGCACATCTCCCTCCATCTTGAATCTCCTGCCAGGAAACTGATTTAGAGTTTCCCTTCTTTGTTTGTCCAGGCTGGGATCCTCTCCTCTCCTCTGATCAAGAATCATATCAAGCTCCCAAGAACACAGTGTTTCAAGACTGTTAGTTGATCCAACCACTTGCCAGTATAATTCTTTTAACACACTGGTCTTCAATTTAGAGAAACTATCTACATAAATTTCTTCTTTGCCATACTTGATTCTCAAAGGATTGTCCAGTACGCATGGCTGATAGTTGGATTCTTCACTGTTGATCTTATTGATTTTACTGTAATTTTTCTTCATTTCAGCTTCAATCTCATCTTCTATCTGTTGACGAGATTTTTTCCTTGATGCTAATTCTTCTTTGAACCTTTGCTCTGCTTCATACATCTTCATTTCATGTTCTGAATAAGGTTTTCGCATTTCAATCCAGTTATAATCAGGAATAGGATTGTCTTCTTCATACTCCAAACCAAGAATTTGATAGACATCATCATCATTGTGAAGTGTCCAATCACCAAACTTCTCAATAAATTCAACATGCCTGGCTTCATAGTACTTGAGAACTTGATCCATGATCTTCTTTGAAACATTATCATAGGTTTGCAGTAGCTCAACCATCCTTTCCAGATTGAAGAAATCAATTCTTCGTTTTACTGTTTCAGAAGTTTGAATGAGTTTCTTGGAGATCACCTTTGATTTTGATATCTGAGTGAAGTCAGATTCCACTGTAATCAACTTTTCATTGTTTTGCCATAGAATGTATCTTGCAACTTCTTCTTTTGGTCCATCAAATTCTATGGATACAGAGGTGATTGTTTCTTTGGCATTCAGCTGCATCATTTCAAAGCTATTCATTCTTCTCCTCATGATAGGTTTCTTGAGTCCCAACCCTGTAGCTTTTCCTTCTCCTTTGTAGACAGTCTTTCCCTTTGTTGGTCTTTTTGATTTTCTCTTGATTCTTACTGTCTTGAATGATTTGACAGTAGGATCGTTGACAGTTTCTTTTATAGGGCTTCTGACAATGTCTTCTTTGACAGTATCTTCAATGACTGTTACTTCATCCTGACTGACAGCATCTTTATTGACATCCTTGACAGCATCTTTGTTGACAGTATCTTTTTCAAGATGTATACTGTCAATTTCCATTTCTTTTTTATTTCCTTTCAATGCTTCAAGTACTTCTTCCTCTTTCTTCTCATCAACTTTCTTGCTTGAGCTAGAATTTTCAGAAATTTCCTTTGATTCTGCTTCTTTGACTTGAGTTTGCTCTTTTGAAGAGTCTCTCAGTTCTGTTCTCTTAGGTACTCCAGCTTCACCTCCATCTTGATTGTCATCATCATCTTTCTCCAAAGTGTCATCAAAAGTGCAGTTTCCTCCTTGAGCATTTCTGCTTGAGTTTGCTTTGGCAATGAGCTTTTTAATTTTGGCACTGTACTCCATTTCTCTCTTTGCCAATAGCTTGTGAATATCTTTGACTGCCTGAATCCTTTCCTTGGTGATGGGTGCTTTCAGCAATAATTTAAGTACTTCCATGATGACTTTGCTTTTCAGAGATGTTTTGCCTTCAAGTGTTAAGAATCCCAGACCTTTAGTTCCTTTGGCTGTTGTCTGTTTAAAGCTTACACCATATGGCTGGGAACTTACTTCTGGAAGTTTGTTGTTGACCATTGTGCCCAGTTGCATATAGAGACTTTCATCAAAGATAGTAGAGTTTTTCTTCACTAGAATCCCAAGGATGTATTGCACTCTGGCAGAGAAAGTTTCCAACAGTTGAGTTGTTATGAATATTGAATGTCCACTCTTCAGATACACTTCAACTGCCCACCTCTTCTCTGAGCTAATCTTCACAGATAGATTTACAATCTTTTCTTTCAAAGCTTCTGCCAACTTAGCAGGTTTTCCTTTAGTCACTGTGATTGCTTCATTCACCAGATTGTTGAATTCCTCATCCTTATTATTCAAGGTGCTCTCCATATGACTTACTGTTATTGAGTCAGCTTCTTCTTGGGAATATGTACTTCCATCAGTCCAAGTGATAGGCTCTGAAGAAAACACATATTCAGGCAACTTGCCTTTGCCTTTACCCATCCTATTTGATTCCTCTTTTTCTCTCCATAGCCTCTCCAATGTGGATTCTTTCTTCTCAGGAACTGGTTCATTGATTTTGATTGAGGATGCTTTATTTCCTTGTATTTGACTTAATACCTCCTTGGATACTAGCATTTGTTCCCCATCTACTTCAGCTTCAAAAAGCTCCTCAGTTCCAGAGGCTATTGCAGTTTTTACTCTCTCTTGCTCCCCCTTACTCCTTTGCTCCCCCTGTCTTTTAGCTTCCCCTTGTAACTCCACCTTTCTTCCTGGTTGCTTACTCCTTTGCTCCCCCTGTCTTTTAGCTTCCCCTTGTAACTCCACCTTTCTTCCTGGTTGCTCAGCCTCTTTCTGATCTTTTACTTTCTCCCCCTTAGTTAAGTTTGCAGCATGAAGCAATGAAGAGAGTGACAGTAGTGTGGCTTGAATTTCAGCAAATCCAGTCTTCACAGTAGATGACAGGTTGTCCAGTTTGCTTTCCATTGTAGCACATCGATTTTCCAATGCTTGGAGCCTGTCATTTGAGGATGCAGAAGGACCACCAGACCTAAGCCTTTTAGGAGGTAAGGGATAAGTCTGGGGCATGGAGGCTGTTGGGGTTCTCACACTCTCAGTGTTTTTATAGATGATCTCATCATCTCTCACAAAAATTCCCTCAAGGCCTAATGCCTTTTGTTTATTGGCTCCCTCAAGTTCACTCTGGACATGCTCAAGTCCCTCTCCTTTTGCCAGCACATTTGGCTGCCTCTCATTTTTAGTCTCACCTCTCTGTTCTTTTATCTCTCTTTGATTTTTCACTCCCTCACTCATCCTAGATGCAGTAGTATGAGCAGTACTAACATGCAAAAGAGTAGATTTTACCTTGAAGGCCTTTGAAAGGGGCAAGTCATCATCAGAGATATCTTCCACTAATCCTTCTTGTAGTTGAGGTTGAACAGTATCTTTTGTCAGAATGGTACTGTCACTTGATTGTTTGACAGCACCTTCTGTTTTGTCTTTGACAGCATCTTTGGCTGTGACAGCAACTTCCCTAGGGTAAGATGCTTTGAGGGAATCGATCAAGATGCTGGCTGTTTCAATTTCTGGCAAATTTGCATCTTGATCTAATCCAGTGTTTGATGGGGTGGTATCCATTTCACTTTGAGAAATGGGTTCTTGTGGACCACTTGATGGGAGCTCATCCATGATTTGAGATGGATGATCAAAACCTGAGGGGTTGGTACTGTCCCCCTCTCTAGGTTGATTAGAAGAAACAACAGATGTGGGAATGAAAGAAGAAGTTTGAAGTTCAGATTGATTAAATGGCTGTTCCACAGAAAAAGATTGTGGAACATCAATAGTATGAATGAATTCCTCACTGTGTTCTATCTCAATGTGTGTATCTTCAAATACAGGTTCCTCAAGAGTGAGTTCTTGAGTTTGTGCAGACTCTTTACAAGGTGCCTTGGGAGACAGGCCAATTTCAATAGATGTCCCTTGTTGAGAAGAGACACCTAGAGGTGAGTTTATTTCCCTATCATCCTCTACAGTCTTTTGGGAAACTGTAGGGTGGCTGACAGTAGTCTTGGTCCTTCTAGCTCTCTTCTTCTTAGGCTCAGAAGGGGCTACTGTGGGTTCTATTCCACTACCATCCTTATTTGCTGCACTTGGTGCAGTAACTCCCTCTTGACTCACCACATTGTCACCAGTTTCACTCTCCAGGGATCTTTTCTTGGATTCCTGTTTGGCAATTTTAAGGGCCTTTGGTAGTCTAGAGTCCCTAGGTGGAATGTATGGTGTAGAATGTGGGTTAACTGAATTTGGGTCTAATTCAGCTTCATTCTCTATTGTGAAAACAGTGTAACCTGTTGGAAATGGAAAATCAAGGTTGGGCACTTGATTTACCATGTGTTGTGTGAAACATAGTGGAATATGTGCATTCAAATTTTGTGTGTTAAGAGATGTGTGAGTGTTTTTCTTTAAAACAGGACATTCTTCAAAATCAGAAGTATCCTCAATACTTCCACAAATATTATTAATACACATAGTTAAAAAGCGAGGATAGATAGATACCTTCTTGCCTATTGCGCTTTTCAACTGTGCCATGATCAGTTTTCCAATGTTCACCTTGTATCCATGGACTAATGAATGAGTGAGCTTCTTGATATATGATGGTATTCCATTCCAGCCTGTAGTCTTGGTAGAGAACACCTTCACCATTACATCAAAAATCATACTCCACTCTTTTCTCAGAAATTTCCTGTCCATTTCTCCTGTTTGATACCACTTATCCGAAGTTTCATCAATCTTAGATCCTGAATATCCAATCTTCAGAAAGAACTTCTTCAGAGTATCATCAGTTGCTAGCTCCTTAAAGCTTTCTTCACTTGTCAACACTATACCCAAAGCCTCATTGATATTCTTTACTGAAAGAGAATGACTTGCATCATCTATATTGAACTTAATTGATTCATTCTCTCCAGTTCCTTGAGCACTTGCTGATTTCCAGAATTTTTCAATTCTAACAGCATCAATTTTGGGGGAAGAGGTTATTGCATGACCTAGGTAGGATTTATTTAAGAAGGAAATAAGTCCTTTGAAGTTTTCACCAGCATCATTAGGAGAAAAGATACCGGCAAAGTTGGTTTGAGCAACACTTTGTTTAGGTGCCATTGTTGAATGCTTTGAAAAATGAGAGAGAAAATGCGGTTTTTGGATGCAGAAGGTTGAGAGGTTTTTGCAAATGAAAGTGATAGTAGATTAAACGGTAGATTCAGTTTCTAATATGAATCGATTTAACCTCTCTTAAATGAACGTGTGATAATGATATTACCCATTAACTCCACTTGCTATATTACGTGGCAGTTGCTATTAGATCGTGGATTGGTGAAAAGAAATATACGTATATATATATAAATTAATATATATATCTTTCCACTATCTTTGACAGCAACTTCTCGTGACAGCATCTTTCATTGACAGTAACCTCTGCGCATTTCTTTCTCTACCAATTCTGACAGCAATTTCTTGTGACAGCAACTTTCATTGACAGCAACTTGTGCGCTAACAACATTTCTGTCAATCAGCTTCATGAGTGACAGTAAGTTTTATCTGACAGTAAACTTATCATAAGATCATGCTGTTACTGTTCACACATAACTTAAGTTAAGGACACATGATTTCTTAAAATTAATTTAAGACAGACATGTAAAACTATTTTAGCATAGTCATAGCAAACATGATATCTAAAAATCCTTTTAGCATAGTCATAGCAAACATGATATCTAAAAATCCTTTTAGCATAGTCATAGCAAACATGATATCTAAAAATCCTTTTAGCATAGTCATAGCAAACATGATATCTAAAAATCCTTTTAGCATAGTCATAGCAAACATGATATCTAAAAATCCTTTTAGCATAGTCATAGCAAACATGGTGTCTGAACAAGTATCACAATGTACCTTAACTTCTCATGACAGTACCTTCTAGTGACAGTACCTTTAAAAGTTTCTGTCATGAGCTTCGGCTTTATAATTGATAAACCAGTTAGATGATCATACCTGATTTAGCATTCCTAATTCACTCACCAACCTGGTAAATGTTGCTTCATCCAGTGGCTTGGTGAATATATCTGCAAGTTGCTTATCTGTTGGAACATAAACCAATTTTACATCTCCTTTTTCAACATGCTCCCTGATGAAATGATGCCTTATATCAATGTGCTTTGTTCTGGAGTGTTGAACTGGATTGTCTGATATGGCTATGGCAATAGTGTTGTCACAGTAGATAGGAATATTTGACAACTTTAGTCCATAATCCATTAATTGATTCTTCATCCAAAGAATTTGTGCACAGCAACTTCCAGCTGCAATATATTCAGCTTCTGCAGTTGATGTAGAAACTGAGTGTTGCTTCTTACTGAACCATGACACCAATCTCCCCCCAAGAAATTGACAGCTTCCTGTAGTACTTTTTCTGTCAATTTTGCAGCCAGCATAGTCTGAATCAGAATATCCAATTAGATCAAATCCAGTTTCCTTAGGGTACCAAAGACCTAGATTTGGGGTACCTTTGAGATATCTAAAGATTCTTTTAATTGCAACTAAGTGTGATTCTTTTGGATCAGCTTGAAACCTTGCACAGAGACATGTAGCAAACATTATATCTGGCCTGCTTGCTGTTAAGTACAGCAATGATCCTACCATGCCTCTGTAGGTACTAGAATCCACTTTCTTGCCTTTAGGATCTAACTCTAATTTGGTGGCTGTTGAGATAGGTGTCTTGGCAGGTGATGAATCTTCCAAGTTAAACTTCTTGAGAAGCTCTTTGACATACTTAGATTGACAGATGAAGATTCCTTCCTTCTTCTGATAGATTTGAAGACCAAGAAAGAATGCTAATTCTCCCATCATGCTCATTTCATACTTGTTTCTCATTAGAGATGAGAACTTTTCACACAATTTTTCATTTGTTGAGCCAAAGATTATGTCATCAACATATATCTGTACAAGAATGATGTCTTTGCCATGGTATTTATAGAATAAAGTTTTATCCACCATACCTCTTATAAATTGATTTTCCAGGAGAAAAGTGGATAAAGTGTCATACCAGGCTCTTGGTGCTTGCTTTAAGCCATATAGAGCCTTGAACAGCTTGTAGACAAAATTATGCAGTTTGTCATTTTCAAATCCAGGAGGCTGTTCAACATACACTTCTTCTTCTAATTCTCCATTTAGAAAGGCACTTTTAACATCCATTTGAAATACCTTGAATTTGCAGTGTGCAGCAAAAGCTAAGAAAATTCTTATGGCTTCAAGTCTGGCAACAGGAGCAAATGTTTCATCATAATCTATCCCTTCCTGTTGACAGTAACCTTTGGCCACTAGCCTTGCCTTATTTCTTGTCACATTTCCACTCTCATCTATCTTGTTTCTGAAAACCCATTTTGTCTCAATGACTGATTTTCCTTTTGGCCTTGGAACTAGTTTCCAAACATTGTTTCTTTCAAATTGATTGAGCTCCTCCTGCATGGCCATCACCCAATCAGAATCCAACAATGCTTCTTCAACTATTTTTGGTTCCATTTGAGATAAGAAACATGAAAACATGCTTTCAGCAGAGATATTCCTCCTTGTCCTTACACCAGTAGTGGGATCTCCAATAATTAGATTACTGGTATGATCTCTGTTCCACTTTGTTAATTGAGGCAAGCTACTTGTTTGATGAGAATGTCTTTCATCAATATGAGGATTTGATTCTCCACCATTTTCATTATTCTGCTCATTTTGCTCAAATTCTCCAGTCTCACATTCTTGTTGATTGATGCCTGAAATTGTCTGTGATTGAGCTGAGGTTTGATTTAGATTATGAGAATTGACAGATTCTTTCTCATATCCCATTGATTGAATGAGACTTGGTTCTTCATCAACAAATTCTTCTTTTTCCAAGTATCCTTGATTCTCAAATCTGAAGGGTTGCATTTGACCATCCTCATGTAGCCCTGGAAACTTTGTTTCATCAAACGTGACATTGACACTTTCTTCAATTGTTTTGTGCTCCATGATATAGACTCTGTAGGCAGTCCTTTCTATCCCATATCCCATGAAAATGCCTTCATATGCTTTAGTATCAAACTTGCCTTTTCTTTCATGGTTGTCTTTCATCAAAAAGCACTTGCTTCCAAAAATATGAAAGTACTTGACAGTAGGCTTCTTTCCTGTCAAAAGATAGTAAGGAGTATTGCCATGAGCCTTGTTGATTAGTGTTCTGTTCTGTGTGTAACAAGCAGTGTTGATGGCTTCTGCCCAGAAATATGTTGGTAATTTAGCATTACTCAACATAGTCCTTGCAGCTTCAATAAGAGTCCTATTTTTCCTTTCTACAACTCCATTTTGCTGTGGAGTTCTTGCAGCAGAGAATTGTTGAACAATTCCTTGATCTTTGCAGAAGTTTCCAAGTGTAGCATTTCTGAATTCAGTTCCATTGTCACTTCTTAGAAATTGAACTTTTGCTTCAGGGGTCCTGTCAAGTACCCTTATGTGATCAATGATTTCTTGAGCAGCTTCATCCTTTGATTCTAAAAATTTCACCCAAGTGTACCTAGAATAGTCATCTATCATGACCAGTGCATATCTTTTTCTAGATAGTGATTGAACATTCACTGGTCCAAAAAGATCCATGTGAATCAACTTGAGTGCTTCAGTGTTAGTGTTGACTTGCTTTGATTTATGCATTGCTTTCCTCAATTTTCCCATTTGACAGTCTTCACACAGTCCTTCTTGACAGAATTCCTGTTGAGGTAGTCCTTTCACTAATTCCTTCTTCATCAGCATGTTCATTGTTTTGAAATTGAGATGAGAAAATTTCTTGTGCCAAAGCATGCTATCTCCAACACTTGCTTTGCTGTAGAAGCAAAATATTCTTTCCTCATTTGTTGAGTTTAAGTCTGCAACAAATAGGCTTCCTTTCCTTACTCCTTTCAGAGATAGGCTTCTATCCTTCTTGTGGTGAATTGAACATTCCATCATGCCAAAGTTTACTTTGAATCCTTTGTCAGTGAATTGACTGACACTGAGCAGATTATGCTTCAAACCTTCCACAAGAGAGATTTCTTCAATGACAACATTTCCAGCTTTTAAACAGCCATATCCCACAGTGTAACCTTTGCTGTTGTCTCCAAAGGTTATTGTTGGGCCAGCCTTCTCAACATATTGTGATAGCAGGGATATATCACCAGTCATGTGTTTGGAACATCCACTGTCGATTATCCACATGACCTGTTTACTTTTCTTTCCCTGCAAGACAGAATGAGTTTAATTTGCATTTGGTACCCAAGTCTTGTTGGGTCCTGCATACTCAGTATCATCAGAAACTTTATCAATATTTGAAACAATATTATCAGAAGATGGTTCCTTGACTTCTTTTATTATCCACTTAGTTTTTGACTTTGACTTTTTCTTAGTGAGAGCAGACTTCTCACTTTCTTTAGTGGATTCAGAAGTCTTTGCAGTTTGCATATAAGAACATAATTCATTAGATGAAATTTGCAAATTAAAACATGTACTCATGGCAGTAATTTTGCATGGCATACAGTCAATGTTATTACAAACTACCAATTTTCTTTGCATAATGGGGGTTCTGTGTAAGTTCCCTTTCAACTCTGTTGCATTAGATATGCTACTAGTTGATTTCTTACAAACATGAGTTAAATGATGTGAGGAGCCACAATTATTGCAAAGTTTCCTTGGTGCCTGCTTAACATATTCATAATTATTCTTTTTATCAATGCCTAGCTTCCCATTTCTGTTTTTGGACTTGGAGACTACTGTCTTGACAATCTGTTCAGAAGATGCTGTCGAACTATTTTTGACAGCATCTTTTGTACTTGCTGTCTTGACAGTAGGTTTGAAAGTTACTGTCTTGGATGACTTCTTGACGGTATCTTTTGAACACTTGGTTGGACTGTTTAACACTGTTTCTGTCATAGACATTATGACAGAATCTTTTTCTTTCTTAGATTTACTGTCAATCCTCTCATCTTCATCACAGAGTTCTTGATTAATAATTAGGGAGTTTTCATTAACCTCAAACTCTGTACTTTTGAAAATTGGGTTACTCATATTTTTGAGGATGTGAGGTCTTACAGTATTATTATCATCATTTTTCTGTATAACAACCTCTTTACCAGGTCTCCTGCCATAATCATAGCCTATGCCTATCTTCTTACTTTCAGTATGTTTCTCATGATACTCTTGAACTAATTTAGAGGAATTTCTAAATGCCTTTAGCTTAAATTCATTCTCAGAAATTTCTTTTCTTAGATAATCCTCTATCTCTTTAGCACAGATTAAATCATTTTTTAGTCTTTCGTTTTCCTGAGCTAAAGAATCAATAGAACTGGTCTTAAGCAACAACACATCATTGTTAGATCTGAGTACTTCATTTTCTTTAGTTAATCTACCAATTTCTTCATTTGCAGCAGATAAACTAGTATGAATATTAAACATTTCAGTACTCATTTCCTCAATGGTTTGCTTATAGTCATTTAAAGACATATCTAGTAATACTAGAGATGGTACCTGACTTGACGAGGTTGATGCTTCTTCATTCTCTCTAGCCATCAAGGCTAAATTCACAAATTCCTCTTCTTCTTCATTATCAGATTCATCCCAGCATTTTCCTTCAGCCACATAGGCTTTTCCTTGTCCTTTCTTAAATTGACTCCCAGTTCCTCTCTCCATTCTTTGTATTTGTTTTGGTCTTTTGCATTCAGTAGCAAAGTGACCAAGTTCATTGCAATTGTAGCATCTAAACTTTGACCTATCTACCATTCCTGTTTTGTATCCTCCCTTGGTGCCAGTAGCAGGTTTTGATGAGCTTCCTTGGTTATATTTTGGAAATTGACCTTGAGGCTTATATGGCTTGTTCCTCCTGAACCTTATATTTTTGAATTTTCTTGCCATAAAAGCCATGGTTGGATTATCCATTTTCTCCATTTCTTCTAGAGTGAAGAATTCTTCATCATCAACATCTTCTAGTTGAAGGACAACCTTTTCTTCATCTTCAACCACCTCTTCTATTTTCACAGATGAAAATTGAGGTTGTTGATCATTTTGAATTTGCTCACTTGCTTGAAAATATGATGGTCCTTGAGCAACTAGAGCACCAGCCATGTTTGCCATCAATCCTTTGGATCCACTTTGTATAGCTTTCTTTTGATAATATTCAAGTTCATAAGATTTTAGAACTCCATACAATGTTTCAAGAGAAACAGAATTTAAGTCTCTCCCTTCTCTTATGGCTGTTACTCTGTGCTCAAGATGTTCTGGAAGAGTTAGCAGAAACTTGATATTGACTTCCTTCTTTTCATAAAACTTTCCATGAATTTGAAGCTCAGCTATCAGTTTGCTAAATCTTTCAAACATGTGAGTTAGCTCTTCTCCATGCTTTCCCATAAACGCTTCATATTGTGACACCAGTATTTGTTTTTGATTTTCTCTGACCTCTTCACTTCCTTCACATAACAGTTCTATCTTTTTCCATATATCCCTGGCAGAGTTGCATGCTATTATATTTCCACTCATAGCTTTGTCCAGGGTAAGTGCATCTAGTAGAATGAGTTGCAGATGATCATCCAGTGCTACTTTTTCTTTTTCTGAGTCATTATACTCAGAAGGCTTCTTAGCAACCCAATGAGCTGGGATTACTACATCATTCACTGTAGCAGCTGGGATTTCCTTTTGAGGAATGAAGGGGCCATTTTCCAGAATACCTAGGAATAGTGGATTCTGAGCTTTGATAAATAACATAATCTTCTTTTTCCATATGTTGTAGTTTTCTTTATCAAAAGCTGGAATCTTGATATTACTTGACCTTTGAATACTTGCCATTTGGATCTCAGATATGTGTATTAATCTGATCGCTCTGATACCAGTTGTTGGTCCAGGAAAGTATTGCAGAAGGGGGGTTGAATGCAATACTAATAAATTTCAAAAACTATTTCAACAACTTAAATAGAATTTGTGATTTACTAGTAGAAGAAATGCAAACACAAGTAAATCAAATACGAGGATTTCACAAAATAAATGTTTTATTTATTTTGCAAAGTTTTGCTACAACCTTGAGAACAAAATAATTCTCAAGCTACAAATACTCAAGAGATTACAGTTGTTGAGCTATTTATTGTATAAATAGAGTGCTCTATTTATAGTGTGATAATCTACTGTACTATCATCATCATCATTGGTTGATGAATTGCTGTTATATTCCTTTTGCAGCTCATTCCATGATTTATTCCCATGTGATCATCACAAAGTAACTTAAAGATACTTTCCACATTTGAGCCACCCAGATCTAGCCGTATTCAATTTTATCTGCTCTAGACTTTACAGGTTGTTCCATGTGATCTCTCGAGCTTCAGTTATAGACTTTCCAAGCTTGCTGTAAAGGTTGAATATTACAACACGCCTGCTTCTTTTGAACATGTACTCTGTCGTTTAATTTGACTTAGAAAATTCCTAAATCAGGTTAATTCTGTATGACAGTATGTTTGCCACAAAGTTTGCTGTCAATGAATTACGCTTTTGTTGACAGTATGAATTTCCCGCAGATATTACTGTCAAGAATTTTGCTTTGGTTGACAGTATGAATTCCCGCAGAGATTGCTGTCAAGAGTTGTGCTTTGATTGACAGCATGTTTTTCCCGCAGAGATTGCTGTCAGGAATTCCAAACTTACTGTCGCAAACTGTACATCAAAGTTGCTGTCATTAGAATCTCCGCCAATGTTGCTGTCAAGTTGAAACTTGCTGTCGACTTCGTGAAACTTGCTGTCGACCTAGGCAACATGTTGTTTTCTTGTAACCTTACTGTCAGAGTTTGACAGTAACATTTATTCCTTCTGTCGAACTTATGTATTTCTTGAGGCTTGAACATAATCGAACTTCTTCCAAGAATTACACTTATTACTTGACAGTATTTATTTAAATTACAAGAATACATTTCAGGCTATGACAGTATGTTCTACTTAGTAAAAACTAAGTATACCAATAAAACTAGTTAAGTTGTCTATTCCATCACCCATAAATCCCAACATACTACCTTGAGAATAACAAGCAAACAGCTTAATGAATGTCCTAGAATGAAATCCCTTAAAATGAAAGGCCGAAAATAATTACATGAAAAATAAAATAAAAACCTTAAAAATTCACAATCGAAGAAAATTACCGATTGGATCTTGTAATCTCTAAATCGGAGCTTGTAATCTCTGAATTGGAGCTTGTAATCGGGTGGGTGAGAGAGAGAGGAGCGGGTGAGTGAGAGAGAGGAACAGGTGAGTGAGAGAGAGACAGACGAGCGGGTGAGTGAGATAGTGAGTGTTTGTGGAGGGAGAGTAAATCGGAGTTCAATCGGAGGGGTGATAAGTGGATTTTATATCCACTTATTATGCGCTAATTAGACCTAAATTGGTGGTTTAGCCTTAAGTATGTTGTGTCTTTTAATTAGTTTTATGTTGTTTCAAGTCTTTGTAGTGCAGAACTCACAGCTTCAGGTATCCTGGCGATAAAAGGTTAAAAGACGGTGGATTTCTGGCTCAGATGGATTGGCTACGAGGAAAAAGAATTATCATAAAGATTTCTTAGTGATATATTCTTAAAGCAGGAATCCCGGTTGGAATTGTTATATTTTTTTCTAAGCAAAAGGAGTCCGGTTTTAGAGCCTCAAGAGACCGTAACTTGCATCTGGACGAGCAATGAAGAAATAAGAATTATCACAAAAATATGGAAAGTGATATTTTCTTAAAGCTGGAACCCCGGTTGGAATTGATATATTTTCTGTTAAGCAAAAGGAGTCCGGTTCCAGACGACCAGAGACCGCAGCTTAGACAATAAAGATTTATTTATATTATTAAATAATTTTATTAATTTAGAAAATTATATTTATAAATATCTAATAATATTAGATATTTATTTTTATAATTTCTGGATTAAAACAATTATTTATTAATTAAAGATTAATAGCTGTGCGGGTTAAAAGCATTTCTACGGAGCTGATATTAAAATTCAACTACCGCGAGTTACGGAAGAAGAATTCAAACTGGTTTTGCAATTGTCAGAGAGTTGTTAAAGTTAGGCTAGAATTTTTTAACAAAGCTGACTTTGTAAAATTGTGTTAGGTGTGTTAAAATTTTCTATAAATATGTGTTAGTTGCATAGGTTGAAAACACACCCGGAGAACTGATTTCCAGTTTTATTCTCTCCAGCTTTCATCAATTTTCTGTTGTAAATTCAGTCTCATTTTAAACATTTTAAATTTTTGCAAACAGTTTATTTATTACAATTTAAATTTCTGTAATGTTATTATAATTTAAACACTTTGAATTTCTGTAATTTAATTTTATTTTAAACACTTAAAAATTTCTAAAAAATTATTATAAGAATTAATTTAAGATTTTAAGGAGATTATCAGGAGGGCTCTTCTATTTTATTCTGTGATTAATTTATTCCGAAAGCATCAGAATTGCTTTTTGAATTAACAAAATTCTGTGACTCAATCTTCCCTACACTCGACATAGCAACAGAACCAACTGCAGGAGAGATCTGGCCACGCGCAGAAAATTTATCAGCCATAGTAGGCGCGTGCGCTTCACGCGCTGGAGGGGAGAGTAGGCGCGTGGTTCGCACGCGCTGTCCAGGTGAGTACAGAAAATTTCTTGCCGACAGTTTTGAGTAATGGACAGGTTAGTGTGCTTTAATCAATTTGTCTGTTGATTTATATATATATATATAATACTTTTCTTTCAATTGCATTTTTGTCCGTAGTTTTGTTTTAATCGGTTTCTATTGCTTTTAATTAATTGTAAAAACTGAATTTTCGAAAGCTATTTTAATTCTAATTATTTTTATTTTTAATCTTGTAATTTTATATTTAATTTATAAAATTTTCTGCCATGATTTTATTTAATTCCATAAAGTTACCTAGTTTAATTATGAACTAAACACTTTCATGGGGTTCTAATGTAATGAATTGTTAATGCTCATGTTAATTTGATAGATAATTTGTGTTTACAATTTCTATATAAGATTGCCTTGCATGGTTGTTTTAATTAAATATAGGTGAATAGCTAACATCTATTGTGCCAAATTTCTAATGATTGCGAAAGTGGATTTAGAGATTTAGGGCTTGCCATGCTAGCATAGGTATGTCGGCTTCTCCGCATTTTGGATTATAGTTTCGAAAGAACATTATTCCCCTATGTAGTTAATTGCGGAACTTGTAATTAAATCGATTGTATCACCCATTCACATAGACATATAGTGTTTTGGATATAATTGATGCCCTTATAACTTCTATCTCTTTTGTGGATGTTTATTTGGAATGGTATGAGTTAATTGAAAGATGGTTCATATTAGTTTCGTGTTCCCGCTAGCATTCTTAACAATTGTAACACATTAATTCTTGATAATTAATAAAAGTTAAAACATTCATGAAATTAGGACCCCATGCCACTATCATATTATTTCAAACAAATTAGCCGTACTTCATTAGTTAATTGTTATATGCAAATAAACCATTTTAGTTCGTTCAAGCTTCTATAATTAACCAAACATTGTTGAATAGACATATTTACTAAAATAACCGAGTCTTCGTGGGAACGATCCTTATTTCCCTATATTGCTTTTGGACTGCGTACACTTGCGTAGAAAAATAGCGAACAAGTTTTTGGCGCCGCTGCCGGGGACTCGGTGTTATTTTTGTTTAAGTGTTTTACTACAATAGAAGTTAATTTGTTTGACTTGAACTGTTTTTTTTTTTTAATTGATGGATTATTGGGAGCAGGACTACGTAATTGTATGTGAGCTGTGTGCAGGTGGACATTACACTCATCAATGTGAGTATAACAGAAACCGGCCAAATTTCAGCTGGGACTATAATCAGAGTGGTCTGGAGCAATCCCAATATCCATCCTACTTGCTCCAAAATCAGCAGTATGGAGATGAACCATACAGTCCATGGGGAATACAGCAGCAACAGGGGCAAGAATTTCAGCATCATTATGCTCCAGTGCATCAACACTTTCAAACTCCTGAATTTCAGCAGCAGCAATTTCAGACTTGGTCTAACCAACAGTCGTCCGAAGAAGCTGAATTAAAAGAAATTAGGTTGATGATGGAAAGCAATGCATCGTCTCTCCAGACAATAGGAGATCAGATTAGTCAACTTACAAATGCATGGAAAACATGGAATCAAATTGCAAGTGACAGAGAAGGCCTTGCTGTAGAGGAGGAGGACAAGAACCTTCCTATCAGTCTTGACTGGCCTTTCTTAGCCACGGGTGAGACCATGATCGAAGTTCAGGATGAAGAGTCTGAGGGCAAAGATGACGAAGAAGCAGAACAGGAAGCTGATAAGGAAGAAAGGTCAAAAAATGCAATTCTGAATATTCAGCCGCAACCACATCCTTTGCAATCTGAAAATGTTGAAGATGTTGAGAAGAAGAATTTTGAAATTGTGTTAGTTGAGACCCATGAACTTGTTGAGGTGTCTCAATTAAATTCTGAACATGAAGGATATGTGGAAGAATCTTCAACAATATCAATGAAGGATGTTCTGGTTTATGATAAATTAGAGGATAATTTGTATGAAGATCCATTGGAGCAGCCTATGTTTCTAGAATTGGGACCTGAGAAGAATGAAGACGAGCATCTAACGTTGTTAGAAGATAATTCACAAAGTGGAATGATGCATTGTTTCAAGTCACTAGAAGTGCTATCTGCAGAAGGCAAACCTCCAAAAGCCTCTATCAAGGAACCACCTGACTTGGAACTGCAGTTGATATCCTCTCAATCTCAGGAGTTTGATTCGAGCTCATTTGTATCATCTTCTATCATCATCTCAGCAGAATTACCTCCGGACAAGAATTTTGAAAGGGTTATTTCAAATTTTCGTGACAGTATGCGCTCTGCAGATGTGCAAAATTTGTTAGTGGACAATACGATTGGTTTTGTTGAGAAGCAGAGAAGGTTGACATCTCCAACCTTATCCACTATTATCTCAGCAGATTTACCGCCTGATAAGGAAGAAGTACGTTTGGCGGATTTACAAAAGCATACAGGTAGTGGATGGATGATTTCAGATAATCAGATTATCATCTATTCGTTGGTTATTCAAATATGGTGTGGGAACAATGTCACGGGCACTTTGGAAGAGCGAAGGAGGTTGAAGCTTGTCGTCAATGACATTGCCCCGAAGAAGATCATTAAATGGCCTTATAGAAATACGGTGCAGAAATTTTTCAAGAGGAAAATCGTGGCCAAGTCTAGCTAAAGACGTTAAAGAAAGGCGCTTCGTGGGAGGCAACCCATGTGTTTCGATGTTTTCAGGTATGTTCTCTACTATCCCTTGTATTTACTTCCATTCAATGCGGACATTGAATATTATAAGTTTGGGGGTGGTTTAGGGGATAAGTAGTATGTATATGTGTTAGTAGTTTTTTTTGAGTCATTATGTTCATGTAGGATATCATGTTTTGCATATTAGTAGTAATTCATGCATATTTGTTCGTATTATCTATGTTGTTTCATTTAGGACATTCTGTTATTGTTTGTTTGTTTTACCATGTGAGTCATATTAGTTGCATTTTCATGGCATGCATTTTTCATGATCCCTTAGGACGAGCTGATTCTGATTGATAGGTGGATGTTGATTTGAGTGTGATGATGATGAGTAGAGGGCTGATTTATAGTTCCTATAAAATTGACTTGCATGTTTCAGAAACACAACTTTTACACAGTCTCATTGGGATGCTTTTGGGCTAGGTTAGGGTCATGCCTGTTGGATGTTTTGAGATTTAATCACTTGTTTATTCTTAGAATTTTCGTTTTTCCCTTGATAGCGTAGGAACACTAAAATCTAAGTTTGGGGGAAAACAGGAATTTCATGCTAAGTGGTAATAATTGTCAATAAAGGCTAGGCGTGAAATGGCTAGTAGCCGGCTCATATTTATATGAGTAGTCTAGGGTTGGAAATGAGAAAGGCTCATTCCAGATTAAAAAAAAAATGAAAGAAAAAAAAGAAAAAAAGAAAAAAGAAAAAAAAGAGTCAGAAGTCCAATTGATTATATATGCAAAATTAACCAGAGTGAGCTCTTTAATACTCGAGTAATTAAGTCTGAGGGGACTTAGTCCTAGTAACCTAAAGCCCTTGTGGTTTGGGATTGCTGACCTAACACTCGCTACATGGGTATTATTGTATAAGCCTTTTGGGGTCTCATTCATTGCACGGTTAAATAAGCATGCGTATTGTATATGTAGTGTCGTAGTATAGTAATAAAGCATGAGTTTCTGTCTACTTTGGATAAGGGTGGAGGTGTTCCTAGGTTATGAAGTGTCTACAGTTTATTCTAGTTATAAACCTCTGATTGTCTTGACGGGAAGCATGTATGGTTTTTGACCTAGTTTTGGGAGTATTTCTGATGAGCATTGCACACACGCACATTTCTGTCATGTATTGTTAGTATACAGGTACTTAGTCGAGCTCTGCTTGGAGTTGTTGCATTCTTTGGAGATATTTGCTTTTTAGTTGAATTTGGTGAGTTTGAAGGGGATCGTTGCATTTTTCATATTAGTTGCATTCATGCATTGTTAGTTGCATTTGATAAATGGATTTTGTGGGTACATTCGCTATAAGCCCTCACGAGACCTAACTCGTCCACTAGGGCTGCCTAGGGGTTTAAAGGGCTTGTTGCATATGCCAAATGCAATCGTGATCACCTACGGAAGTGGTACTAGTTAGTTGTATATAGTTATATTGTTTATGCTTGAGGACAAGCATCAGTTTAAGTTTGGGGGTGTGATAAGTGGATTTTATATCCACTTATTATGCGCTAATTAGACCTAAATTGGTGGTTTAGCCTTAAGTATGTTGTGTCTTTTAATTAGTTTTATGTTGTTTCAAGTCTTTGTAGTGCAGAACTCACAGCTTCAGGTATCCTGGCGATAAAAGGTTAAAAGACGGTGGATTTCTGGCTCAGATGGATTGGCTACGAGGAAAAAGAATTATCATAAAGATTTCTTAGTGATATATTCTTAAAGCAGGAATCCCGGTTGGAATTGTTATATTTTTTTCTAAGCAAAAGGAGTCCGGTTTTAGAGCCTCAAGAGACCGTAACTTGCATCTGGACGAGCAATGAAGAAATAAGAATTATCACAAAAATATGGAAAGTGATATTTTCTTAAAGCTGGAACCCCGGTTGGAATTGATATATTTTCTGTTAAGCAAAAGGAGTCCGGTTCCAGACGACCAGAGACCGCAGCTTAGACAATAAAGATTTATTTATATTATTAAATAATTTTATTAATTTAGAAAATTATATTTATAAATATCTAATAATATTAGATATTTATTTTTATAATTTCTGGATTAAAACAATTATTTATTAATTAAAGATTAATAGCTGTGCGGGTTAAAAGCATTTCTACGGAGCTGATATTAAAATTCAACTACCGCGAGTTACGGAAGAAGAATTCAAACTGGTTTTGCAATTGTCAGAGAGTTGTTAAAGTTAGGCTAGAATTTTTTAACAAAGCTGACTTTGTAAAATTGTGTTAGGTGTGTTAAAATTTTCTATAAATATGTGTTAGTTGCATAGGTTGAAAACACACCCGGAGAACTGATTTCCAGTTTTATTCTCTCCAGCTTTCATCAATTTTCTGTTGTAAATTCAGTCTCATTTTAAACATTTTAAATTTTTGCAAACAGTTTATTTATTACAATTTAAATTTCTGTAATGTTATTATAATTTAAACACTTTGAATTTCTGTAATTTAATTTTATTTTAAACACTTAAAAATTTCTAAAAAATTATTATAAGAATTAATTTAAGATTTTAAGGAGATTATCAGGAGGGCTCTTCTATTTTATTCTGTGATTAATTTATTCCGAAAGCATCAGAATTGCTTTTTGAATTAACAAAATTCTGTGACTCAATCTTCCCTACACTCGACATAGCAACAGAACCAACTGCAGGAGAGATCTGGCCACGCGCAGAAAATTTATCAGCCATAGTAGGCGCGTGCGCTTCACGCGCTGGAGGGGAGAGTAGGCGCGTGGTTCGCACGCGCTGTCCAGGTGAGTACAGAAAATTTCTTGCCGACAGTTTTGAGTAATGGACAGGTTAGTGTGCTTTAATCAATTTGTCTGTTGATTTATATATATATATATAATACTTTTCTTTCAATTGCATTTTTGTCCGTAGTTTTGTTTTAATCGGTTTCTATTGCTTTTAATTAATTGTAAAAACTGAATTTTCGAAAGCTATTTTAATTCTAATTATTTTTATTTTTAATCTTGTAATTTTATATTTAATTTATAAAATTTTCTGCCATGATTTTATTTAATTCCATAAAGTTACCTAGTTTAATTATGAACTAAACACTTTCATGGGGTTCTAATGTAATGAATTGTTAATGCTCATGTTAATTTGATAGATAATTTGTGTTTACAATTTCTATATAAGATTGCCTTGCATGGTTGTTTTAATTAAATATAGGTGAATAGCTAACATCTATTGTGCCAAATTTCTAATGATTGCGAAAGTGGATTTAGAGATTTAGGGCTTGCCATGCTAGCATAGGTATGTCGGCTTCTCCGCATTTTGGATTATAGTTTCGAAAGAACATTATTCCCCTATGTAGTTAATTGCGGAACTTGTAATTAAATCGATTGTATCACCCATTCACATAGACATATAGTGTTTTGGATATAATTGATGCCCTTATAACTTCTATCTCTTTTGTGGATGTTTATTTGGAATGGTATGAGTTAATTGAAAGATGGTTCATATTAGTTTCGTGTTCCCGCTAGCATTCTTAACAATTGTAACACATTAATTCTTGATAATTAATAAAAGTTAAAACATTCATGAAATTAGGACCCCATGCCACTATCATATTATTTCAAACAAATTAGCCGTACTTCATTAGTTAATTGTTATATGCAAATAAACCATTTTAGTTCGTTCAAGCTTCTATAATTAACCAAACATTGTTGAATAGACATATTTACTAAAATAACCGAGTCTTCGTGGGAACGATCCTTATTTCCCTATATTGCTTTTGGACTGCGTACACTTGCGTAGAAAAATAGCGAACAAGGGGAGGGAGAAAGAGAGAGCAGGCGGGTAAGTGAGTGAGTGAGTGAGAGAGATAGCAGCGGGGTGAGGGGATAGAGTGCTTTGGGTGATTGTTTTGAGAGTGTTTTGATGGAAAGTCCGCCCAAATTGTCCGCCTAAATTTTGAGTGAATTTTAGTCCTCGCCCCTTTGTCTCATCTTACCCGCGTCCGTTCATAAATTTAATAAAAGTTTATAATCAATTTTTTAATTCGATTTTTGAAACTTAAATCAATTAAATCATTTTCCACATATAAAGTTATAAGATATATATACAATTGTTTAATATTTTTATAATAATATAAAAAAAATATTCATAATATAAAAATATAATTTATATGAAGATATATAAAATTAAGTCAATTAATTAAATTATTTTACCCATATAAAATGAAAATGATAGTTCAAGTAAAGCCAATTTTGATTTGAGGGGAAAATTCTCCCCCCTTTTTTCACCCTTGTGCCTTTCTTTTACATCAGTACTGTTGTTTTAAATTCATTTTAAATTTTTTAATTAAAATTTTTAATTTCTTAATAATATTAATATAACATGTATTTATAATAAATATTTGTAATACAATTTAAAAAATTTTAAAATTTAAAATCTATGATATATCAAAATTTTGTATTTTAATATTAATATTTTTATTTTTTATAATATTCAACAAATAACTATAAAAAACTTTCATATTTTAATTAATTTATAAAATAAAAATTGTGAAATTTATTTATATTAAATATACGTGAAATAAGTATATATTTATAATATGTTATATATCAAATTTGAAAAGTAAGTAACATAGGAAACATTAAATTTCATTTTCTTGAAAATAAATATTTAGCTTTAATAATTATAAAAATTTAAATCTAATGCAACACCATGAAATATGCGTTACACACTAATCCCATGCAACACCAAATGTATATCTATTGCAACATTATTTGAATAGCGTTGCAAAAGACCAAATATGAGAAGAGCTATTGAAACGCTTTGGTGGCAACGCTCACTAAAAGCGTTGAGTATGCTCACTTATGGCGTAGTGGTTATCTACAAGAATCCTTTTAACTTCGTTTTCAGCAACGTCCAAGCAAAAAACCAAGGCTTCATTGTGATTTGGATCAACTCCTTCAAAGTCCACATTGCTGAAGGTTATTACTTGCTCGGGAAAGGACTGAATCATCATGACTTCATCTCCCGAGTCCGGACTAGGAGGAGGAGAGTTGGATTCTCCCATTACCACATTGACAACGTGCTTCTTTCCCGATCCAGATCCCTCCCCTTTTTCCATGGTTTTACGAACTATATACTGCCCCATGTTTCCTTTTTTTGATTTGATCCTCGATAAAGTACTTTAGAGATAAGCAATTTTTGGTAGTATGACCTTGAGTGCCATGGTAGTCGCATTGTTTGTGGGTAGGCCGATTCTCCGGAGCTGTGATCATTGGTTTAGGTGGGTAGAAGTATGGCTTATCCCGGACTTCCTTTAGGATATCAAATCGGGTTCGGCTGAGCGGAGTCCACTCAGGCTCTGGTTTTGGATCATATTTTGGCAGCTTTGGAGGCCTCGAGTCCGGTTTGGTTGTTATTAATGCATGTTCAGAGACTTTCTCCGGAACTGCGGGCTGGGAACTCTGAATATAGTTGGTCTGTCTATTTGGTTTGAATCTTTTGTCCGGCTAGTAACCACCTCGAGGGCGGTCGTCTTGGGTTGTTCGGGTTGAGGAACTCCCTTGACGAGTCATCCTCACAGCTTGCAGTACATCACTTTATTTGATGAACCGAGCCACCATGGAATATGCTATTGCCAGGCTCTGGGGTTCTTTGTTGATTAGTTCATAAACATATCTTTCGTTATGCTCCGGGTCTAGGTTCCACCGGAAGATGCTGAGAGCCTCACGCTCTTCTAGGCACGAAATTTTGCTAATCGCCTCTTGAAAACGCCTCATATAGTCTGAGAGGGGTTCATTGTCATATTGTCGAATTATCTCCAGGTGGCACATGTGTAACTCATGAGTTCTTGTAATAACCCGGATTTTTCAAGAAATGATTTCATTATTATTTCAATAATAATAATATTGTTTTCCTAAAATGAGGAGGAATTTTTTTTTATTATTATTTTATTATTTAATTATTTTCGGTTAAGTGGAGCCTGGTCCTCCTATTTAAAACTTTATTGACCGGATAGATACCTCGGGTCAATAGTCTATTTGTGCAAAGATTAATTTTGGAATGTGAAATTATTCAGTAAAGATTTTATTTTAAATTATTGAATAATTTAGAGATTTTAAAATCCTTAGAAAATGTTTATTTTAATTATTTGAAGATTTGTAGAAATTACTTGATTAATATATAAAATCAAGAATTTGAGATTTTACTAAAACAATAGTGTTTGTAGTATTTTTATAAAGCCCTGTAAATTGTGAATTATGAATCACAATTATTATTTTTACGAATTGTTTTTATAAATTAATAATATTTGTAAAATGCATATCAATTTAGAAAATTTAGATTTAATTCTAATTCTTTCTCCAAAAGTCTTTAAAAATATTCTAGTATTTAATTATGCTAGAAATTTTATTTTTACAAATTAGAGTTATTAGTGTAAAATATTATTTAGAGTATGTAGTGATTAATTGTATTGTTTTAATTGTTATTGGGCTTGAGCCCATTAGGGTTAAACAAAAACACACACAGCACATAGATACACACAAAAACACACAAACGCAGCCACACAAGAAATCAGTCGGGGGGGAGAAGGAGTGAAATCGGGAAAATGAAATTTGGGGGTTTTGATTATATACCCATATATATACATACATATACGTGTGTGTGAGTGTGTGTGTGTGTGTGTGTGCGATTTGCGTGTGTGGTGTGGGTGTAGCAACAGTTCAGACGAGGGGGAGGGGGAAACCACCGCGCGCGGCGGCGGCCGGCGACGGCGCTGGTTCTCGTCGTGTCCACAGGTCCAGCAGGTTGAGGGGGGTGCGCAGGTGGTCGAGAGAGAGAGAGAGAGAGAGAGAGAGGGAGAGAGAGAGAGATGGGGGAGATTAAATTGCCGATGGTTTGCTTTTCGGGAGATTCGATTCGAAATTGAAAATGGTTTAATTTCTTCGTATTTTTAAATTACGTATTTAATTATCGTATATTAATTAGTTAATTGCTATGAGCTAATTAGTTGTAAAATTGATATAGTTTAATTGTTATGATTTTAATTAGCTAATTGTGGTAATTTAATTGATTTTAAATTGTGAGATTATTGTGGTAATTAAATTAGATTTAATTGTGAGATTATTGTGGTAATTAGTTAGTTTAAATTGCGAGGTTAATTATGGTGGTTTAACTAGTTTAAATGGAAAGCTTAATGTGGTAATGGGTATAATTAGACTAAAATTGTAAGATTATAATTATTGGTTGAATTTCCGATATTTAATTCGGAAGGTATGTTTGTAATTATAATTGTTGAAGTTTAATTATGAGTCCGATTAAAGGTTTGGGTTAGTGATTGTTAATTGTTAAATTGCTAATTGTTAATTGTTAGTGAGTAATTATTAACTGTCGGATAATATATTTGGGTTAGTTGTCAAGTAATTGTTAAGTGCTAATTGCTAATTGTTAGTTTCCAATTGAAATTGTTAATTGCTAAGTGCTAAGTGTTAATTGTTATCGCCATATAATGTAGTCATAAGAGTTGGATAACTTGTAAATGTCTATGTGCTAGATGGTATGAATCAAGTTATAGTATATGTTGATAGTATAAGTGCCAACTACGTGGTGTTGGCTTAAATGTGGATAAACTTAGTTTACTTTCCTTATGTGCTAGTTGCCGCATGTCTGGGCGGGTACTTTTCCTTATGTGCTAGTTGTCGCATGTCTGGGCGAGTACTTTTCCTTATGTGCTAGTTGCCGCATGTCTGGGCGGGTACTTTTCTTACTTGTTTACTTTGCTGCAAGTTGAGGCAGCTTTTATTTTATCAAAAGCAGGGTTATAGATTGTTTTGTTTGGCATGGAGGGGCTGAGCCCATAGTCCGATAAACGAATACTACATGCCGAAATTTTCTAAAAATCCCCTGCATTTTAATTTATTTAACTTATTTGATTTCAAGGGCTTAAAGGTATGATTTGGGTGTTAACTGTTTATGTGTATATGTGTTAAGTGAATTAATTCGAGGGTAATTGTTGTCTCGAGGATTTATGTGCTAAGTGATTTAATTCGAGGATTTATGTGTCTCGAGGATTAATTATGTTTGAGGACTATCTATATACTAAGTTGATTAAGTGGTATGGTTTGAGGTGTTTAGCACCAGGAATTGTCCACTTTAAAGAGGGGACTTTTCCATTTCTTTTCTTTACTATAGTATGTTATGTGCAATAAGTGGTATTAGAATAGTCAACTTAGGGAGGACACCTATAGTTTGACTTTATGTTATTTAGTGATAATTCCGAGTTGTGTCTACTCGATATACGAGGTAGGACTGACACGCACTCATAACTATTTCAGTACCATTAGGGCGAAATCAAATTGGAGCGACGTGCATCCAAAAAGGAAGATCGAGACGTCAGGTAAGGTCCATGGAATTACTTGGACGAGGTGCGAAGGATTTGTTCGCGGTTTCTATTTTCTGCTAAGGACCAGAGGCAAGTTTACTATGCATACTCTATTGTTCAGAGTATATTTATTTTAAATATATGAAATGTGTTAAACAAGTTTTCAATTCATAATCGCGAGTTTTTCCAACCTTGTAATTCTTCTCCCAAATCATTGTATTCCTGGCTTTGCCAACAATATTAAATCCTGCTCGTGCAATAACCAAAACCCCATGGCTTATAATACTGTTGATGGGCAGTGATATTTTTATGGCTCTATATCTTGATTTATACGGTATATATATATCTATAAACTTTTCGTACTATGGAAGTGGACTATATGTTATGAGGTATATATTTATGTATCGGAATAAGAAAGGCTCAGAGGGTAGGGCATGTATTGAGTTTTAGAACTTAGCCGCGTGTTGGGGCTATTTTGTATTGTATGTTTTCGAAAACCCGGGCAAAGCTTTTAAAAAGAATTTCGCAATAATTAACCTAAAGGCAACATCACCAATAAACCAGTGTTTATTTAATTAATAGATGCTCCTGAAAGCATTTACTAATTAAATAAACCTCATTCGCCTAATTAAATTTATTTAATTAGATGAATATCATTCTCAAAATGCTTTCTTAAAATCACTTTGTCCCGGAGAAATAATAAAACAATTTAATGGAGTGATTCTATCTGGTATATTATTGATCGGAGATAGTTTATTTTCAATACGGATTAAAGATATTCCAATGGTTATAAATTGGTTACTTTCAGCTTAAAACAGCTAGATTGATATCGATATATGTTATTTGAATGCTTAATTCGATGAATATTAATTATAATATTCATTAAGAAACAAAAAAAAAAGAGAAGAAGGATTTTCATGCTTATTAATTATTTCTTATTGACCGAGAGTCAGTAGTAGTTATTTGATAAAGTGGCTAAAGTTTGGAGACTGCTGGAGAGATTGTGTCTTGATTTTGATTAGAAACATTCCAAGAGTTGTATTTGGGTGTTTTGAGGTTATTAAATATTCCAGTATTAATAGTAAGTATCATTTGAATATTACTTAATAAATGAATATTAATTTGAGTATTCTTTTAAAAAGGGATTATTGAATATTTATTATTTGTTACGTAGTAGTAAAATATTTATTAAATACTCTAAGCGTTTTGAAGGTTATAAAACACTATTTAAAGGTTGTCTAAGGACTTTCATAGTCATTTAAAATATTATATTTTGAACCTATCTAGGTAAGTTACTTTTCAAGAACTTATATATATATGGAATTACCCTGTTGTGGTTACAAGCTTTATGCGTACCATTTTCCATGTGTGATCACGAAACCCTGTGTCGAGATTGATATCGGTACAAGTGTATATTTATACTTGAACTCTTTTGAACTCAAAACATTTTCGAAAACCCCCGGTCAGGTTTTACTCTTTTGCTCGTTTTTCAAGAAATTATCGGTCGACTGAAGTCGAACTTCAACTACTCAAGTTTTCTATCAAAATGATTTTGACAAGAAAAGAAAAAGGGGACTCTGGCAGGTGTGGGAATCGTTGACGAACGATTCCCGGGATGTGTAAGCGGCCGTGAGCCAGGCAGTCCATCAATTATTATTCCGGCCCAGGTGTTGCCGAAGGGTGATTACGGATGTAGTTTTCATCGAGGGTGATTACGGATGTAGTTTTCACCCAGGGATAGTTACGGATGTAGTTTCTATCCTTCTACCGGTAGAGAAGACCCGCGGATTATTGGACTTGGATGTGGCGACTGATCATCGTCAATCCTTGTCAGGTTTTTATGTTTTCTTTAAGTCCCATCCTCCACTTTGGAAAAATACTCAAACACTGCTTCTTAGGCCTAACTGCCAAGTAGCCGATAGTGTTATTTTCAATTTTGAAAGATGATGAATTCATGCAGTATCTAGAACTGCAAGATTATTCTAACAATAATGGCACGTGCTTGTGCACTTTTGCAATTATTCAAAAGATGAAAGATGGTTCATCGCTTATTGATGTTAAATCCCAAATGTTTTGCTTCAAGAGCTTTGACTCTCTTCCTATCAGTTATTTCTGAGTTTAACTTATCAAGTGGTAACGAACTTAAATCCTGTACAGAATCTTGAACTGTAAGGTGTTTTGATGATAATGATATACTCATGTGTATATACTTACAAACTTGAGGAGTATTAAAAAGGGGACTTTATAATGGTTTGGTTTATGAAGGGTGGTAATAACCATCTTAGCAGCATATTGAACTGCATATTTTGAAAAGCTCCCTAAGAGGTTATCAATACTATGAGGTGTGGTATGTGGATAAGGTATGAGGATTACTATTGTTGACATGAACTTACTTTATTTATTTGATGTTACTCGAAATGTCATATATCCCCTACTGAGGTTTCGTTGTTGTAAATATTTCGAAATTGATATTAAGTATCGTTATATTTTGAAAACTCCATGAGTATATTGATATATATTGTTGTGCTCTATTAATACTTGCTGGGCAATTCTTTCGCTCATACTTGCTTGTTTTAAATATTAACCTTTCAGAGGAAGGTAGATGATTGAGGCTTATCTGCATGGCTCAGAAGAAGCAGGCAGTACGCCCTTATGAAGATGATATGATCCAGAAAAGTTATAACTGGAATAAGTTATATGTAAGTACATTGATGTGTAATATATATTACTTTGTGCTGAGTAGTACTAGTTGCTGGTGTACTTCCCAACGAAGCTATACTAGTAGTATAAGATTTTTAAGACATAGTGCGATGTAATAGAATGGATGTAATAAAGATGTAAAGAATGTAGTTCTTGTTTCTAGCCCTATAACCTAAAAGATGCTTGGTGGTTGGGGTCACAGATGTTGTAATTCAGTTATTAAATTATTACAGGTGGTTGAATATTGTCAATCAGGTGATTGGATGTTAAGGATTTCCGCGTGACGACCAAATCCCTGACCCCGGATTTGGGGCGTTACAGAAATGGTATCAGAGCTTAGGTTATAGTAAACTAGAAACGAGAGTGAGTAGGAGTGTGTATAGTTATGTGAGAACGTCAGAACTCATGTAGAGTTCCTGTTGGACTATTGGATATAGTACCAATGATTAAGATAAGATTTTGAGGAATATGTTGAGGTAGACTTCACTTCTTGTGGTGATGGATGTCTACGAAAGAACTCTTAGAGACAAGTGTTGGTTGGCAGGGGCATAGAGCGCCCGAGGCCTAAATTTAAGATGATTTTAGGGGATTCATGGAGGCAGTTATGTATTCCCCGAACTATAGGGAATTTCAATATGATGGTGAATGATAGAAAGATGACATCTAGTATTATGGCAAGGATGTGTTGAGAATGTACTCATATTGTTAAAATTCCGAAAGGGGAACAAAACAAGATCACTATGAAAGGTTATCAGTCGAAGTTGCGGGTATTTAAAACCCTCTCGAGCTTGATAGAGTTTAAGGTAATATTATGAATGGATTGGTGGATAGACACCGATTGTCTCAAAATTATAGAAGTAAAAAGGGTGAAGATGAGATTGATCAATAAAGACGAAATGTTTTAAGAATCAAGACGGACTGAGAAAGTCTGAGAAAGACTAGTACGAAGGCTGTTATGCCAATAAGGGATAAGCTTAAGTTGCACACGGAATTGTCATGAGGATAGGAACATGTGGTATAAATACGGTTATAATGGTGACTGGATCTAAGTATGTATTTCCAGCAATGTTCCAGAATATCGCCCATTCAACACGTGGAATTCGTCGTTGCTAGGGGCGACACCGGTATCGAAGTCTTCTCAAAGAATAGAACGCTTGCGTGAGATGCTTGCGCCGAGTCGAATAGAACTCCTTAATATCGTAAAATGCCGATGGTTGAATCTCTAGCGACTATTACGAGTCGAAGATGACGTCGGTTATCGAGCGCCTTAGGGTGTGCGTGGAAAAGAAGAGCACTATAATCGAACAATTATCCATCAAAGGAGCCGACATGAAAGGCATCCGTGGAGACCTTGGCATTACCCTCCCCAATTATGAATCATTTTGATTATCTCCCCAATACGAATTGTTTGACATCTTCCCATTTGCAAATTATGTTTATTACCTCC
Source organism: Kitagawia praeruptora (assembly GCA_037693485.1). Lineage (NCBI taxonomy): Eukaryota > Viridiplantae > Streptophyta > Magnoliopsida > Apiales > Apiaceae > Kitagawia > Kitagawia praeruptora. Next base: position 132,845,033 of record CM075351.1, on the reverse strand, counting down.
CCAATCTGTAAATTATTTGACACCTCGTGCATAAATTATTTTGATTACCTCCCCAGTCTATGATCTATCTTGACATCTCTCCAAGAGAGAATTTTAATAAAGAATATACTCCCTCTTCGAAGTTGTTCTTTAATACTTTTGTTAAACCATATTTAATGTCGATTGTGCCAGAAGCTGTCATTATTCCTACCTTCAGATTTCTGAAGCCCTGTTGAATGATGTTATTTCAAATTCCCACTTTTCTTCAAATATTGGATAATCCTATGGTGCTATAGCACCACTTGCTTGTTGTATACCAGTATCTTTCTGGTTATCCTTTTCCTTGGAAATTGCACCTTGGAATCTGATCAATTTTAATCCAGGGTGTCCACCTGAGAATTATTTGTCGAAAGACGATAATTATTATCTTCACTTCGAATTGCTTTCATACTTCTCAGCTTCCACTGAGACGAACAACCTTATGCTCATAGGGGACGCAAGGGCTATCTGTCTGTGTGATAGAAGTCTGACGGGACGCCGTCACTTGTGAGTTGTGAAATACAAGAAGGCTAACTACCTTTAGTAATGTCTTAACTGAGACACGCAACGTGAGTTCTTATGATCATATTGATCTCTCAGTAAATTCTCTTATTTCAAACAAGGTTTACTTTAATACTCATAACCTTATGATCATCAATGTGTGGCAATAGCCTTGATATGACAGCTATCTTTTCAAAGTTTCATCATTCTTATTATCTCTAATAAATTTGAAGGGGATGCCAACCAGGTCGGCCAAGTCGTAAATTTGCTGATCAAAACTGGATTCGAACGGAATCGCCAAGAGCAAGAGCGAATCCCAAGGCGAATAGAATATCAGTGACGTATCAATAGAATTAGTGCATTCTCTCTCTCAAGAGTGTTATGTAAATAGAATCAGTGAACTCTCTCTCGCAAGGATAGTGTGATAATCGAAATTTGGTCAAAGACATATGTGTGAAAAGAATAAACGTGGTAAGACTAAAGTGATAACTGTGTCAAATAGAGATCCTATGGTTGGATTGAGGTTTCGGAGAAGTTGTTTATGAATGGACACTCTCCGGTTTGGCAGAATAAATGTCGATGATGAAAGAGTTAAGGAATCCCAGTAGTGGCCTTAGCTGATTCCGTGGACGGAATCCTTTTAAGGAGGGTAGACTGTAATAACCGGATTTTTCAAGAAATGATTTCATTATTATTTCAATAATAATAATATTGTTTTCCTAAAATGAGGAGGAATTTTTTTTTATTATTTAATTATTTTCGGTTAAGTGGAGCCTGGTCCTCCTATTTAAAATTTTATTGACCGGATAGATACCTCGAGTCAATAGTCTATTTGTGCAAAGATTAATTTTGGAATGTGAAATTATTCAGTAAAGATTTTATTTTAAATTATTGAATAATTTAGAGATTTTAAAATCCTTAGAAAATGTTTATTTTAATTATTTGAAGATTTGTAGAAATTACTTGATTAATATATAAAATCAAGAATTTGAGATTTTACTAAAACAATAGTGTTTGTAGTATTTTTATAAAGCCCTGTAAATTGTGAATTATGAATCACAATTATTATTTTTACGAATTGTTTTTATAAATTAATAATATTTGTAAAATGCATATCAATTTAGAAAATTTAGATTTAATTCTAATTCTTTCTCCAAAAGTCTTTAAAAATATTCTAGTATTTAATTATGCTAGAAATTTTATTTTTACAAATTAGAGTTATTAGTGTAAAATATTATTTAGAGTATGTAGTGATTAATTGTATTGTTTTAATTGTTATTGGGCTTGAGCCCATTAGGGTTAAACAAAAACACACACAGCACATAGATACACACAAAAACACACAAACGTAGCCACACAAGAAATCAGTCGGGGGGGAGAAGGAGTGAAATCGGGAAAATGAAATTTGGGGGTTTTGATTATATACCCATATATATACATACATATACGTGTGTGTGAGTGTGTGTGTGTGTGTGTGTGTGTGCGATTTGCGTGTGTGGTGTGGGTGTAGCAACAGTTCAGACGAGGGGGAGGGGGAAACCACCGCGCGCGGCGGCGGCCGGCGACGGCGGTGGTTCTCGTCGTGTCCACAGGTCCAGCAGGTTGAGGGGGGTGCGCAGGTGGTCGAGAGAGAGAGAGAGAGAGAGAGAGAGAGAGAGAGACAGAGAGAGAGAGAGAGAGAGAGAGGGAGAGATAGATAGATGGGGGAGATTAAATTGCCGATGGTTTGCTTTTCGGGAGATTCGATTCGAAATTGAAAATGGTATAATTTCTTCGTATTTTTAAATTACGTATTTAATTATCGTATATTAATTAGTTAATTGCTATGAGCTAATTAGTTGTAAAATTGATATATTTTAATTGTTATGATTTTAATTAGCTAATTGTGGTAATTTAATTGATTTTAAATTGTGAGATTATTGTGGTAATTAAATTAGATTTAATTGTGAGATTATTGTGGTAATTAGTTAGTTTAAATTGCGAGGTTAATTATGGTGGTTTAACTAGTTTAAATGGAAAGCTTAATGTGGTAATGGGTATAATTAGACTAAAATTGTAAGATTATAATTATTGGTTGAATTTCCGATATTTAATTCGGAAGGTATGTTTGTAATTATAATTGTTGAAGTTTAATTATGAGTCCGATTAAAGGTTTGGGTTAGTGATTGTTAATTGTTAAATTGCTAATTGTTAATTGTTAGTGAGTAATTATTAATTGTCGGATAATATATTTGGGTTAGTTGTCAAGTAATTGTTAAGTGCTAATTGCTAATTGTTAGTTTCCAATTGAAATTGTTAATTGCTAAGTGCTAAGTGTTAATTGTTATCGCCATATAATGTAGTCATAAGAGTTGGATAACTTGTAAATGTCTATGTGCTAGATGGTATGAATCAAGTTATAGTATATGTTGATAGTATAAGTGCCAACTACGTGGTGTTGGCTTAAATGTGGATAAACTTAGTTTACTTTCCTTATGTGCTAGTTGCTGCATGTCTGGGCGGGTACTTTTCCTTATGTGCTAGTTGCCGCATGTCTGGGCGGGTACTTTTCCTTATGTGCTAGTTGCCGCATGTCTGGGCGGGTACTTTTCTTACTTGTTTACTTTGCTGCAAGTTGAGGCAGCTTTTATTTTATCAAAAGCAGGGTTATAAATTGTTTTGTTTGGCATGGAGGGGCTGAGCCCATAGTCCGATAAACGAATACTACATGCCGAAATTTTCTAAAAATCCCCTGCATTTTAATTTATTTAACTTATTTGATTTCAAGGGTTTAAAGGTATGATTTGGGTGTTAACTGTTTATGTGTATATGTGTTAAGTGAATTAATTCGAGGGTAATTGTTGTCTCGAGGATTTATGTTCTAAGTGATTTAATTCGAGGATTTATGTGTCTCGAGGATTAATTATGTTTGAGGACTATCTATATACTAAGTTGATTAAGTGGTATGGTTTGAGGTGTTTAGCACCAGGAATTGTCCACTTTAAAGAGGGGACTTTTCCATTTCTTTTCTTTACTATAGTATGTTATGTGCAATAAGTGGTATTAGAATAGTCAACTTAGGGAGGACACCTATAGTTTGACTTTATGTTATTTAGTGATAATTCCGAGTTGTGTCTACTCGATATACGAGGTAGGACTGACACGCACTCATAACTATTTCAGTACCATTAGGGCGAAATCAAATTGGAGCGACGTGCATCCAAAAAGGAAGATCGAGACGTCAGGTAAGGTCCATGGAATTACTTGGACGAGGTGCGAAGGATTTGTTCGCGGTTTCTATTTTCTGCTAAGGACCAGAGGCAAGTTTACTATGCATACTCTAATGTTCAGAGTATATTTATTTTAAATATATGAAATGTGTTAAACAAGTTTTCAATTTATAATCGCGAGTTTTTCCAACCATGTACTTCTTCTCCCAAATCATTGTATTCCTGGCTTTGCCAACAATATTAAATCCTGCTCGTGCAATAACCAAAACCCCATGGCTTATAATACTGTTGATGGGCAGTGATATTTTTATGGCTCTATATCTTGATTTATACGGTATATATATATCTATAAACTTTTCGTACTATGGAAGTGGACTATATGTTATGAGGTATATATTTATGTATCGGAATAAGAAAGGCTCAGAGGGTAGGGCATGTATTGAGTGAGAGAGAGGAACAGGTGAGTGAGAGAGAGACAGACGAGCGGGTGAGTGAGATAGTGAGTGTTTGTCGAGGGAGAGTAAATAGGAGTTCAATCGGAGGGGAGGGAGAAAGAGAGAGCAGGCGGGTAAGTGAGTGAGTGAGTGAGAGAGATAGCAGCTGGGTGAGGGGATAGAGTGCTTTGGGTGATTGTTTTGAGAGTGTTTTGATGGAAAGTCCGCCCAAATTGTCCGCCTAAATTTTGAGTGAATTTTAGTCCTCGCCCCTTTGTCTCATCTTACCCGCGTCCGTTCATAAATTTAATAAAAGTTTATAATCAATTTTTTAATTCGATTTTTGAAACTTAAATCAATTAAATCATTTTCCACATATAAAGTTATAAGATATATATACAATTGTTTAATATTTTTATAATAATATAAAAAAAATATTCATAATATAAAAATATAATTTATATGAAGATATATAAAATTAAGTCAATTAATTAAATAATTTTACCCATATAAAATGAAAATGATAGTTCAAGTAAAGCCAATTTTGATTTGAGGGGAAAATTCTCCCCCCTTTTTTCACCCTTGTGCCTTTCTTTTACATCAGTACTGTTGTTTTAAATTCATTTTAAATTTTTTAATTAAATTTTTTAATTTCTTAATAATATTAATATAACATGTATTTATAATAAATATTTGTAATACAATTTAAAAAATTTTAAATTTTAAAATCTATTATATATCAAAATTTTGTATTTTAATATTAATATTTGTATTTTTTATAATATTCAACAAATAACTATAAAAAACTTTCATATTTTAATTAATTTATAAAATAAAAATTGTGAAATTTATTTATATTAAATATACGTGAAATAAGTATATATTTATAATATGTTATATATCAAATTTGAAAAGTAAGTAACATAGGAAACATTAAATTTCATTTTCTTGAAAATAAATATTTAGCTTTAATAATTATAAAAATTTAAATCTAATGCAACACCATGAAATATGCGTTACACACTAATCCCATGCAACACCAAATGTATATCTATTGCAACACTATTTGAATAGCGTTGCAAAAGACCAAATATGAGCAGAGCTATTGAAACGCTTTGGTGGCAACGCTCACTAAAAGCGTTGAGTATGCTCACTTATGGCGTAGTGGTTATCTACAAGAATCCTTTTAACTTCGTTTTCAGCAACGTCCAAGCAAAAAACCAAGGCTTCATTGTGATTTGGATCAACTCCTTCAAAGTCCACATTGCTGAAGGTTATTACTTGCTCGGGAAAGGACTGAATCATCATGACTTCATCTCCCGAGTCCGGACTAGGAGGAGGAGAGTTGGATTCTCCCATTACCACATTGACAACGTGCTTCTTTCCCGATCCAGATCCCTCCCCTTTTTCCATGGTTTTACGAACTATATACTGCCCCATGTTTCCTTTTTTTGATTTGATCCTCGATAAAGTACTTTAGAGATAAGCAATTTTTGGTAGTATGACCGTGAGTGCCATGGTAGTCGCATTGTTTGTGGGTAGGCCGATTCTCCGGAGCTGTGATCATTGGTTTAGGTGGGTAGAAGTATGGCTTATCCCGGACTTCCTTTAGGATATCAAATCGGGTTCGGCTGAGCGGAGTCCACTCAGGCTCTGGTTTTGGATCATATTTTGGCAGCTTTGGAGGCCTCGAGTCCGGTTTGGTTGTTATTGATGCATGTTCAGAGACTTTCTCCGGAACTGCGGGCTGGGAACTCTGAATATAGTTGGTCTGTCTATTTGGTTTGAATCTTTTGTCCGGCTGGTAACCACCTCGAGGGTGGTCGTCTTGGGTTGTTCGGGTTGAGGAACTCCCTTGACGAGTCATCCTCATAGCTTGCAGTACATCACTTTATTTGATGAACCGAGCCACCATGGAATATGCTATTGCCAGGCTCTGGGGTTCTTTGTTGATTAGTTCATAAACATATCTTTCGTTATGCTCCGGGTCTAGGTTCCTCCTGAAGATGTTGAGAGCCTCACGTTCTTCTAGGCGCGAAATTTTGCTAATCGCCTCTTGAAAACACCTCATATAGTCTGAGAGGGGTTCATTGTTATATTGTCGGATTATCTCCAGGTGGAATATGTGTAACTCATGAGTTCTATTTGCTCTGAATCTCTTCAGGAAGGTTTCACGGAATTCCTTTCAGCTATGGATGCTCCGGGAGGGGATCCGGCTGAACTATCTTTGTGCCCCTCCCTTCAGGGTTGATGCAAAGAATCGACATTTGGTTATGTCGTTGTAGTAGTAGATGAGAGCAATCTGTTCAAAATAATTCACATGTTCTTCAGGGTCTCCCATCCCATCAAATGAATCGAAGTTGTAGTGCTTCAGGTTCTTTTATCTTGGAATAGCTTCCAGAGAACGGCTAAAAGGTGTCAGAGTCCCTTCGATTTTGAGTCCGAAGTCATGCCCCACCTTTCTCTGTAGCTAATGGATCATTTGCATTAAATTGTCTTCAGGTTCATCTTCGTCTATGATAAGCTCCGGGGTGATCTCCTTGTGGACTCTTTTGGATCCGGACCTCCGCAAGACCCGGTCTTCTTCTTCCTGGATTCTTTTCTGGATTTTCAACTCAAGTTTGGCCTCCTCCTCTTGCCTGATTTTTTCTTTAAGTTCAGCCTCATGGTCTTTATTTTTGCTTTGAGCTTTGTGGGTTGTCCGCTTTTCTTTGCCTTTATCTCCAATGCGGTCAAAAACCGACCTCCGGGAACGGTGAGAATGTTCAGAGTCTTGAGAGTTTTCAACTTGTTCAGGTTCGGGAGGGGGTGCAGTCCGGGCTGTTCGGAATGCCCGGATTGCCTCCGAAAGATCATCTCTGGTAAGATTTTCCATATGCATTGCTGCCAGGGGCACATCGGTATATTTATATTGGTTGACTTCGATTTCGATTCTAGCATCTCCAGGTCCAATCTCTACCCTCTCTAGTACCAGAGTGCCAGTAGCCGGGACTAGAGGTAGGTCCTGAACCGGGTTGGGCTCTTGATTCCCCTCGGCATGGTTTCAACAAAATATAATTTCCAAAAAAGAAACTTCACAGGAAACAATGTTATGATAGATTTGGGTTGGGCTTCAAGTAGACAACGTACGTATGCACACAATAGTTGAATAAAGCCACAGGTTGGTAAGAATAAATGATTATAATTGCAGATCTAGATATTAATTAGGGCTAAAAGCTAAAAATCGTAACTTTATCAAAGATCTGGGCTAGAAAGGTTAAGGGTTATTAACACATCGGCCCTTAAAGTTTGGTCGAAAATACACATAAACCCTTAAAGTATAAAAACGTACCTCCTTACCCCTGAAGTATGTCTTTTGTACGTATCGGCCCTTTTTCCGATGATCGGAGATAAAAGTTGCATATCGGTTGTCCGGCATAGGGGTAATATCGGAATCTATGTGTTAATCTGTACAAATATGCATACTTCATGTGTTAATCTATACAAATGTGCATACTTCATGTGTTAATCTATACAAATGTGCATACTTCAAGGGCCAACTTATTAATATTGCTAGGTTATGAAAAAGGGCAAAAGAAAATTCAATTTCACTTGTTTTCACGGCCTAAAAAATATAATTTGTACATATCATTTTTTCATTTTTTTATTCCGTATTAAAATTCAGATATCCAACTTTGGTAAAAGTCAAATAACTTGAAAAAATAAAATACAAAACCATGTTATTTTTAGATCCGTAAATGACAAAAAAACATAATTTCCATAACAACTTATTTCCATAGGCATTTTCACGGCCTAAAAATATCTTTTACATATTTTTTTTTTCATTTTTTAAATTTATATTAAAATTTGAACGTTCTACTTTGGTGCAAGTCAAAAATTTCGAAAAAATATATTGCAAACCTATGTTAATTAAAGGTCCGAAAAAGACAAGTACACTTAATAGAAATATTAAAATAATATTTTTTACTAGATGTGTAAATGTGTATAAACATCCATACTTTAATGGCCAAAGTGTACACATATCCATACTTTAAGGGCCAACAAGTTCATATTATTGTTATGTAGCGTTACAAAGTAACTGAAATGACGAAATTATCCCCAGCCGATTTAATAATATATGGATTTGAACGGAAAAAGGGTCGAATTGTACATCGGACATACTTTAGGGGTAAGGAGGTACGTTTTTGTAGTTTAAGGGTTTATGTATACTTTCGACCAAACTTTAAGGGCTGATGTGTTAATTACCCAAAGGTTAAACAAGGTTGAATATGTGCATACATAGCTGAAAAATGTGTAAAGGTGACATCTTTGGCAAAGACTTTGGGTGTTTTTAGATCTTACAATTTTATTCGGACTCTCTTTCGAGAGCTTGCTGATGTAGACGAGTCCTGTGGCACCGAGACTAAAGGACAGAGCCACCCCTCCTTCTACCGCCAATGATAACTCCAAGACCCGATCTAGGTGCCTCCTCAGCCGTTCCCACGCCTGGTAGAGGTGATGCTGGTGGTTGGGCCTCTGTAAAACAACGCTGGGAGGTGGGTTTGAACCCGCGGCGCCTCCAGCGTGAGAATAAGAGTAGGCTTTGGAAGGTAAAAGATAAGGACTAGAGTATCAAAAATGTGGAGGGTGTGTGTATAAGAGTGTGTGTAAAATAGTATAACCCCTATGCCTTTTTCTCCTGGTCTATTTATAGGCCAAGGATTAGGGTTTAGGGATTGGTACCTGCAACCATGAGCGTTGGATCCTAGGTACGCGGGACACTTGTCTTCTGCTGATAATCCCCACTTGTCCAGGTGATAATTGTGGTGGCGTGGGCCAATGGCATGTCAGGACGTGGATTGACAGGGACATTATTGTGCCAATCCTAGGATTCCCTTATATGTCGCTATCTTATGGGAGCATAGTCATGACTCATGTCTGCCAATCCAATAGTATTATCTCACACGTCCTGGGCTTGGGCTGCGGGTCCATTAGCTTAAGCCCAATTCGGACTGGGTGTAGGCCTAGTCTACGGTGAACCTGGACTGAGCCCAGTCGGGATTGGTTATAGCCTATCAATACTAAAATCTTTAGCTTTATTTGATTGTAAGTAACAGAACGAGATGAAAAGTAACAAAAACTTGTACATCTGTAGAATTAGAAACTATACATATCATTCATCTCCTTTCACCAATACCGGTAAAAGCGGATTAAATTGAGGATTATAATCCTTTAAAGTGATCCCTTCTTTGGTTGGGATAAGGGATATAATTATAATCCTCTCTGATACTTGGTTGGAAGAGAGGTATTATATAATCTCCTCCCACAAATCAATCATTTTTTTAAAGGATGATAGTCTATTCACTATAATCACTGCTACAACAAACATAGATTTAGAAATTTTAAAAGAAAATAGTGCAATCCATAGGTTATTCCTCAAAACTAACACTGGATATGATAATTTAAATGATAAAATTTATTTTTAAAGGATTACAATCCAATCCTAAACTTAATACTTCAAAACAACACAAGAAACAAGAAAATTTAAATTATTATAATCCTAAGGATTATAATAATGGAACTATTATACTCGAATTATTATCCCATATTATAATCCCTCGAAACAAACGTGACCCTATTGTCAACTCCAATTTTGATTTAGAGATCCTTTCTTCTTATAAGTAGATGCTCTTTTTAGACTGTTTTCAAGGCATTTGGGTTTCCTCTAATTGTGTTAGGGGGCTGGTATGGTCATTTTGTGAACCCAACAAGGTGTTGCTAAGACTGAGCATGCAGGAGGCAGAGATGGTGAACTGGTGTGGACAGTGTTGTTATCAATTTACTCGGCAAAATAAATCCATCAAAATTGGCTTAAAACAAAAAACAATGATCATGTATTTTCATCTATTAATTCTATCAGCTTCACCGGAACAAAACGTATAATCACGTCAACCAACCACAGATAAACTTAAAAACTAGTGGATATGCGTGATCTATATTTTTTCTCTCAATAGTTTTAGCTTTTGTTCTTTATCTGAGGCTGATGGTTAACAAAAGCTAATGGCTCATCGGCGATGCTACTAGTTAAAATTAAGTACATACTGCATAAATTATTGTCAATTTTACATTTGGCTAGTAAATATTTGTACTCAACCATACTATATGTAAGTAGTTACTAGCTAGTTATTACTTTATTCTAGTTATTATTACTTTATTCTATACATCCAAATACTGATAGGAAATGTATAATGTCAAATCAAAATAGTGATGGGAAATTTTGGTCAGCTAAAAATTTCAAGTAAACCACACTGGAATAGATACTGATAGATACACATAATCAATAGCAGATATCTCGAAGGAGTTGTTACACAAGGCAGCATTCTAGGAAGAATTAGAGAACTCAACGAACCGTTAGTTTACACCTTGAATATTATTAATGTTGTATTTGATTGGAATGAAATGGATAAAATTGAAGAAAAACAGTGAAGAATAGAGGAAAGATTTTGGAAAAAAAAAAAAGAGAGATAATACAAAATTATTTTGATAAGAACTGTGAGAAAATGTTTTCAAAATGAGGTGCTTAAATTATAATATAAATTGTTGGGAATGGAATGGAATAAAGAATGAATATCTTGAATATTTACCCATTTTATATTTTGAATCTCATTCAATTCCCTCTCACTTCGTTCATCCCAACCAAACACAATATATAAAAATAGATACTAATTCCTAAAGTCATCCCACATATTTCTTTTTACAATATGCACATCCTTACCGGATTTTATTCCCCTTCAGCGGGGATTAGAATAATAAGATATAGTTCAAGCAAAATGATTACACGGATGTTCATGTTTTCAGTATCAAGAACTAGACTGCAATAAGGTAAAGATACAGGCTATATTCGCTAAATATTCACAACTGAAAACATACACAGTTTCCAAAACAGAATAAAATCAAACCAGTTATTAGGTTTTAACATTGCTTCAAATTTAACATAACCCACACAAGTGTACACCACCGACTGTTGATGTAATCTTAAATTAAACGCGTAATTTATTTGGGAAAATATTCAAACAGATAGGGCAAGACAAAGCACAAAATCAAACAAAAAAATATAGTATCATATATCTGGGGATGTTCTGTAGGTGACAGAGTTGAGCTAATTTGAAGGAAAAATTTAACACAGTATACTATAGGTTCCAGAAAGAATTATTACCTAGTAATTTATAATTCCATCACAGTTCATATACTTCAAATAGCAATACATCAATACAACATGAACAACGCGAAAGTGAATCTATAAAACTTAGGCAAGGATTAGGAAAGATGCCACAAAAGTGAAGAAATTATGAATTGCACAAGAGCATGATAGACATGTGGACTGAGACTCAAATTTTGTTCTGTTCTAATAGTACCAACAACATAGCAGAGAATTTATCAATTGAGAGAATTGTGATTGATAACAGTAGAGAAGACAACATTGCATATACTTCACGGATTTGAATGGCTTATGAAGTTACTTAGGAAACAAAATAACTTAGTAAGTTATATATCAAGTGCTCTCGATTAGAATTACCGATTAATTAATGCTTACTTAAAAGTTGCATAACAAATTTGTTAAGCAGCATATATCAGTAGTAAGTACTAATCAAGTTTTAAAAGAAGATATTATAAGGATTAATGACCAGCAGGAAAAAACAATTTCTTGGTGTAATCACTTACCAGTCAAATTGGATATAAAGTTGAGCAATAACAAAGATATAACTAAACAAGTCTCGTCAATTGAACAAGTTATGATAACTATTTGTTTCTAAGACAGCACATACAAGATGTGCAGAACACAGATACAAAGGAGTCTCAGGCTAAAGTGGTTCTCAATTGAATATTAGTCTGCTGATATATATATATATATATATATATAAAATCAGCAGCAAAGATCTCAATTGTGCTTGTGCGGACATTCATTTCTACTGTTTTCCCACAGTTCTTTCCTACGCTTGTCAAGTTTCTTCCCCACATTTTCTTTTTACATTTTGAACATTCACCTTACAGAGATTTTCTCCACCATCACCACAGATTATAATTTGGAAAGATACGACCCACCATATATAAATTACATCGAAATTGATAGTAATAATAAAAATAACAAATCAAAAAACAACTCTTGCACAGAAAATAATCCACTAACCCGCAAGGCTTTAAACGCACTTTAATACTTCAACAAAACTATGCTTACTTCACTAACCAGAAAATAGCACACAAATAGGGACAAATATTGCACACACATAGGGGTACAGTGAGTGACCAAATTGCACTACATAAATAGTCGGTGCACGTTTTGAATCCCGCCTAGCGCATTTGTTTCTTAGCTACATATAAACGCATGTAATAATTGCGCGATTAAAAAGGCAAAATGTGTTCCTTACATTGGTGTAGACACTTATTCTAAAAATGCCTAGCACATTAATTCTTAACTGCGTATAAACTCATGTCATAAATGAGTGATTAGGGCTTTTAAAGCCTGTTATTCCTGTGTCAACACAGAACTTATCGAAAAAGGCTTGCCACAAAAGGAAAACCGGGTTTCTTGTTTTTAGAGTAGAAACGCATTCTAAGAATGCGTAATGGCTTATTAATAAAACAAAAAAAAAATCAGCACCAAAATGGGGAAACTTTTTGAGGAGTGCTATTCTGGGCGTTTTAAGTCCAAACTGCGGCAAAAAAGCCAACACCCACAGAGAGAATAGCATAGAAATAATAGCCCACTGCTGCAAGTTATATCAAGAACAACATCACCAAGTATAAATTACATAGGATGTACTAATAATAAAAAACAGAAACATCTCTTGCACAAAAACAATTGAGCATCCTAGCAGAATATAGAACTGAAACTACAGCAAAAGTATGCTTACTTCACTAACCAGCTTTTGCCTTACCATCACCATCAACAGAGAGAATTGGTAGGCTATCCAAAAATTCATCAAGACCATCGAAGAAAGCAGTTCCTACTACATTATCTTCGACCCCTTGTTCTTCGGTGCTGCCTCCACTTGTTCCCTTACCAGGATCTTCAACCTCATTACTGAACTCCACATTCAGATCCAACTTCCCCATATCCTTCGCAACTCCACCTGGTCGGTTGCTTGCAATAACACTTGCTGCTCTGTTACTAGGATTACCAACTGGTATACTAGGCACCTCCACATCAGGTACACCAACACCCTCACTCTCTTGAGCTGCACGTACAGGCTGTGAATTCCCAATGTTACTCCGTTTAACCTTCTTTGACTTGTTCACTTTGGGTGGCTTAACTTTTTTATTAGATGTTGAGTCCTTCCCCTTGGGGCTCCTAGCTCTCTTCTTCTTCTTCTCCTTAGTACTGTCCCAATCCTCATCAGAATCTTCTTTTGGAGGCACATCTTGAGCAAAATCTTGATCATCATCAATATAAATCCAAGGACCTGCATTTGGCTTCTTATTATTCTGCTTTTCAACATGACAATTATTTTCCCCTTGAGGAACAACAAACATGTTTGAAATGGGCATCCAAGTTGAGGCTTCTGCATTACTTTTATTAAAATAAGATTCCGAAACCCCAAATGGGAAAATAGCCCAAGAACAAAAGTAAGCATCTTTACTGTCAGCTGCCAATGGCGGGGTAGAAACCTCAACAGCATGAAACGCCCTCTTACAATTTTGGCACCGAAGTGTACATTCAGCATAAAGCCGTGGATATTCATACATATAATAGCAATACGGGCATCCAGTCCAAAAACTAGATATGTCAATTTGTGGGATACCATCATTATCTCCACTTTTTTCTCCTGCCATCTGTCTTGCCTGTTGTCCCACCTCCTCAAACTTCTCATTTTCCCCACGATCCTGAGATTCAGCCGGAGGCTTCATTGACTGTGTTTGTGGCTTTGATTTTGCCTGCTTTTTTGGAGGTCGCTTTGATTTTGCCTGTGACGGTGGCTGTGATTTTGCCTGTGGCTGTGACTCTAGCTGCTGTTGTGGTAGTGATTGTGGCTGCGCCTCTGGTTGTGGCTGCGCCTCTGGTTGCGGCTGCGCCTCTGGTTGCGGTTGCATATGTGGCTGTGATTGCAGCTGCGCCTCTGATTGTGTTTGTGTCTGATGTTGCACCTTCTCAGACCCCGGCAAAGGCGATTGTTGCTTAGGTGAAGGCAATTGCACCACAGACACAGGAATAGGCTTCAGCATAGGCTGTGGCGCTAGAGGTTGTGTCCTAGGTAAAGACAGTTCTGGTGGAGGAAGAGATTGTTGCTGAGGTGGAGACTGAGACAGAGGCTGTTGAAGTTGAGGTCGAGCAGAAGGTGGTTGTTGCTTAGACTGATGTGAAGCTATAGGCAGTTGTTCTTGAGGTTGAGGCTCAAGCTTAGGCACAGGTAGCCGAACTACAGGCGGTTGTAAATTAGGTGGAGGTGTAGGCTGGCCCAAAGGGTTTTGTGGTGGAGGTGTAGGCTGAAGCAAAGGGTTTTGTGGCGGAGGTGTTGGCTGAAGCAAAGGGTTTTGTGGTGGAGGCGTTGGCTGGCGCAAAGGCTTTTGCGGCGGAGGTGTAGGCTGGCGCAAAGGCATTTGAGGTTCAGGTTCAGAACGAGCCAATGGCTGTTGCGGCTGAGAATGTTGCCAAGGCAAAGGCTGTTGTGCTACTGGCTGATACAATTGTGATTTAGGAAGAGGTTGTTGGTGCTGTCGCGGAGGGGGAGACTTAGGCAAAAGCAGTTGGGTTTGCGGCTGGTGTGAATGAGGTGGGGGTGGGGGAGTAGGCTGACGCAAAAGGCTTTGGCTTTGTTGTTGAGGAACAGCTGATGGTTGTTGTGGCTGAGAATGATGCCAAGGTAAAGGTTGTTGTATCAGAGGTTGATGCTTAGGCCAAGCTTGTTCAGTTTGTGGTTGAGGTGGAGGAGTAGGCTGACCAAAAGGTTTTTGTTGTTGAGAAGCAGCTGATTGTTGTTGCGGGTGAGAATGGTGCCAAGGTAAAGGCTGTTGCTGCTGAGGCCAATGTTGCTCCACTTGTTGAGACGGAAGCTGTTGTGGGTTAGGTGGAGGCGAACGCTGAGGCAACAGCTGTTGTGGCTGACCTCGAGTCAACACCTGCTGCTGCTGCTGCTGCTGCTGTTGAGTATGCCTAGGTACAGGGTGATGTTGTTGTTGAGACCAATGTAGAGCCTGTACCGGCTGAAGCTGAGACCAATGTAAAGCCTGTTCCGGCTGAAGCTGCTGAGTGTGAGACCAATGTAAACCCTGTTGGTGCACCTGAGGCTGTTGTTGCACAATCTGCTGTTGGGCCTGATTCGACCACTGCTCATTCAAATACTCCACAGGTTGATTGGGAAACAACTGGTGCTCACCAAATTGTTGGTGAAAATGTTGTTTCTGCAACTGCTCACTATGCTCCTGAATAAAACTATAATGAGTACTCCCATTGTGCTGCTGCTGCTGCTGCTGCAATCCCGTTGCCGTTCCCGAGGCCGTAGGCATCTCCCCTTGTATGAAATTAAACCCCCCCGCACCCCCACCCGCACCAGCACCACTAACATTTTGATTTGTAATTAATCCATCAAACTCAAATTTGCGAGACGGGTTGGACAAAACCGACCAGGCCTCGTTAACCAAGTTAAAAGCATTTTCCGCAAACGGGAAAGTATTACTCCTGGGATTCAATAAAACACTGAGTCTCCGATAATTCCAACCAACAATCTCAGAATCACTACAATTACTCTCAACTTGCAACACCCCATACCAATCAATTACCTTATTACTTATCCTCTTTTCACTAGCACTTAGTGTCTCAGCTATTGCCATGATTTGCTCCGCTTGCTCCATTCTCGGGTCCGATTCCCGCGCCCGGCTCGCGTACACTTTGCATTTACCGTACTCACGGTTACATAGATGCTGCTCCGCCAACGACATGCACCGGAGACCTTCATCTCGGCCGTTGAAATTGAATGGTTGCATAATTTGGGGGAGGAGGAGGAGGACATATGTGCCAGAGGCGGCCGTCTGTGTTTGTGTATATGTTTTATATTGGTGTGTGTGACTGTTTCTGCGCCGTTGGATTGGGATTGGACGGTTGGGATTTAATTTGAGGGTCTCCGTGTGACTGTGTGTATTTTCCTTTGTGTGTGCTTTACTGGATTTGGTTATGTGATTAGTTTTGGAGAACGTGTGCAACGTTTCCATAACGTGTACCGCTTTATGTTCCGATTTTTGAAATGAACTAGCAATATTGTCCGTGCTTCGTACACGGAAATTCATTTTTATCCATTCATTTTTCAAAATGAATGCATTCGTTACAATTAATAGGAACGTTTTATTATAACGATGATTGTTATAATTTTAAAACATTTTCATAAACAAATGATTAATAAATGTTTTATGATGACGTCTCGCATTTTTAACATTTTAATTGAAAATATCATATAAAATGATTTAAATCGTTCTACATTCCCTATTAAATTTAAGCATATTTATTGACAATTTCTCGCCATTGTCTTTGACAATGCCTCGTATTTTGTTAACAAAATGAGGAATATACAAATAATATGTTATGATAATAATAATTGCATATATATATATATATTCAAAAAATCACAAAATACTTTTTTAATATAGAACATTTGAATATATAAATGTATATGTTTTCTTGAAATGTATAATGGGTATATAATTATTATAATGCAAAAATTTAGATAATTTTAATTTAAATTATATATTGCCCATTTCTCGGCATCGTCCTCGAATTTTGATAACTAAAAAAGGGTAATATGTTATATTATAATACATGTACACTTCGACCACTTCTTAAATTTAGTGTCGCCAACAAAATGAGCTCTATTATAAAAAGCCCGGTCTTCGGCCCGGCCCGATTAAAAGCCCGGTTCGGCCCGAAAAAGCCAGGGTAAAATTCGATTATTCTAGTATACTTACATAAATATTTATGTATTTACACTTCCTACAAATATAAAAATAATTTAAGTACATATATATTTACATATTTATTATTAATAATAAGATTTTTTATATGCATATATTACTATACATGAACGAAACAAGTTAAGTACACGTGTAATCAATTAATATATCATCAAATCAAAAAGTAAATCGATAAATGTAATATTTGTATCGGCAATATAGATTGTTTAACACATGACTGCCTTTATTACATAAAAAACATTCTTATATAACATATAATCTCGATCTCATTTGATCCCGGAAAAAGCCCGATCCGGCCCGGCCCGCTTCAGGCCCGGAAAAAAGCCCACCGCGGCCCGCTTCGAGGGCCTAAACGGGCTCACATTTTTCACAGAAGCCCGGCCCGGCCCGGTCAAAGTCAAAGCCCGGGCCGGACTTTGACCAAAAAGCCCGGGCTTTTCAAAGCCCGATCAAAGCCCGGTCCGATGGGCTTTTTGTGCATCTCTAATTTGGTTATGGGATTAGTTTTGGAGAACGTGTGCAACGTTTCGATAACGTGTACCGCTTTATGTTCCGATTTTTGAAATGGATTTAACTCCTACCAAAAATTATTTATCATTTAATTTTACTATATTATTTATCATTTAATTTCACTTTATTAATTATATATATATATATATAGAAGAAAGTTCTATGGAGTACTATTTAAATTAGAGTATTGGAGTACTAGATCTTAACCATTAATTTGTTTATTATCCAATGGTCCAGATTTTTTTACTTTTTTTATGTAATTAAAATTGAAAGGGTAGTTTTGTAGACTTATATATGATAAAGATATTTCAGTTATATATTTCGAATGGATCAAGTTTATGAAGACAGGTGGTTACTTTTTTTAAGGGATGCAGTTTTGTTGTTTTATGGATACTGCTATTTGTAGAAATTTGTCATTGCATCTTTGATAAGTGGGTATTTTATCTACTTAGAACGTTTCCATTTAGCTTAAAACGATGGATTGTACTTGAGTTGTGGTGTTTTTGATCTCTTTTAAGGGTATTGTGCAGGAATATCAATCACAGGTGTTAGAGGAACGAAGCGTAGCAATCGAAGTGCAAAACGGAGTTAAATTAAAGAAAAGGAAAAAATTGAAGTTGCTGGTCAGTAGGCTCGGCGCCGCGTCGCCGCAAATGTACTGGAGGACGGCGCCGCATCGCCGTGGTGGAGGTCCTGGCGCCGCATCGCTGATTTTGTGCTTGAAGCCGGCGCCGCGTCGCCGTCTCGTCTGACCCGGTTTCCTGATTTGTTTTGGGTGAATTAAAAAAAAAAAAACACTTCTTCTATGTACTAGCACCTGGAGGCCTATATAAAGGAAGTAAAGAAAACCCTAGAAAAGGAAGTGACAGCTTGTTTTATGTACGTAGTTTTTTTTAGCACAAAGAAGGAAGGAAGAAGATAGTTCCCAATTTATTCTTGTATTCTTCCTAGTTGTGGATGCTTAACCTTGGTGTATTCTTTAAAACCTTTGATATTTATCTCAGTCATTATTCATTTCTTTCTATCATGTTTTCATTGGAACCCATGATGATGATTAGTTCGATCATGAACTAATTCGTTGTCATGGGGGTTTAGTGGATTTATTCATGAATTTTATGTGTTGAATCTTCTCGATGCCTATAGTGTGATTGATGTGATATCCTATCATGGTTGATTTTAATTCGTTATAGGAGAGTAGCTAACTCCTGTAATTGTGTGTTAATTCTTGTTGAAGCGAAAGTGGAAATAAGAGTTTAGAACTTGCCATGTTAGCGTAGGTTTATGCGTGATAATATCATTCGTAATTAGTGTCGTAACTCTAATCGTTTTATGACGACTATGTGATCAATTGAATGCTTGCACCTCAACCATTATGTTTTATTCTTTATAGACATATGAAGACTTGGCATAATCGGGAGACTAAATGATTTCTATCTTTATTGTGGATATTGTTTAGGATGGTATTTGTGTAACGGAAGTTGGCTTATATCAGTTTTGTGTGTTCGATCAGGTGTTAATAAATCACATGAACAAGGCTAGGGATTTGGAGACTATAGATGGATTGTTAAAGAAACTAAATTCCCATGTTTTATTTGCATAAGTAATTCGACATAAATCTCAGTTCAAGCAGTTGATAATTAGTTATAATTCTTAGATAAATTTTAGTGATAACAACAATCCACTTTATTATTTGTTTTAGCATCGGATAATAATCATACATTGGTGAGTGAATTAGCTAGACAATACAACGAGTCCCTGTAGGAACGAACCTTATTTGCTATCTGTATTACTTGAGATCACGTGCACTTGCGTGTTGAGTTGGTCGTAACAAGTTTTTGGCGCCGCTGCCGGGGACGCGGTTTTTTTTTTGTTTAGTTTCAATATTTGCCATCAGTGGTCATTGAATTTCGGTGACTAGGACGTTTTCATAAAATTTCTTGTTGGTGAATTTCAGGTACGTGTTGAGAGTTTATGCGTACACGAGCTCGGGCACGTAGAGACGAACTAGCTAGGAGAAGACTTGATTTCGGGTTAGAAGACAATCTTGAAGCAAGGGAAGTTATGGCAAATCAAGATCAAGCAGCGAGGGCTTTGAGTGAATTCTCTCAGCCGAAAGTGGAGGACATTCATACTAGTATTGTTCGCCCAGCTATAGGGGCTAACAATTTCGAGCTAAAGCCAAACATCATTCAGATGATTCAGAACACAGTCCAGTTTGGGGGTAGTCCTGCTGAAGATCCCAATGCTCATATTAGGGACTTCCTTGAGATCTGTGACACCTTCAAATTCAACGGAGTTACAGATGACGCAATCAGATTGAGGCTATTTCCCTTCTCTCTTAAGGATAAAGCCAAGAGTTGGTTACATTCTATGCCATCAGGCTCTATTACAACATGGGCAGACTGTGCTCAAAAGTTCTTGACCAAGTATTTCTCCATGACGAAGACAGCAGCTTACAGGAATGCCATTTCTCAGTTTGCTCAGCATTCCCAGGAATCTTTGGGAGAAGCTTGGGAGAGGTACAAAGAGATATTGGCACGTTGTCCTCATCATGGAATGCCGGATTGGATGATAATCAGCAATTTCTATAACGGGTTGGGAGCTCAGTCCCGGCCTATGTTAGATGCAGCTTCTGGAGGTGCGCTATGGGCAAAAAGCTATGAGGATGCTTATAATCTGATTGAAATGATGGCGGCCAATGAGTTTCAGAATCCTACTCAACGCTTGCCACCTGCTAAAGTGGCTGGAGTTCTTGACTTGGATGCAGCTACTGCTATTGCTGCCCAACTCAAAGCGTTGACAATGAAGGTAGATTCCCTTTCTAATCTTGGGACTAACCAGGTTGCTATGGTGTGTGAATTGTGTGCAGGGGCACATGACACAAATATGTGTGCTATCTCAGCTGAATCCGCACAATTTGTTGGTAATTTTCAAAGATCTCAGCAACCAGTGCCAAATTTTTATCATCCCAACAATCGGAATCATCCTAACTTCAGTTGGAGCAACAATCAGGGAGGTGCTCAGCAACCACAAAATCAGCAGTTCAATGCAAGGCCAAGTAATCAGAACTATCAACCACCACCTTATGCTCCAAGGCAACCATTCAATCCACCGGGGTTTCAACCATCTCAAGGAACTTCATTGAATCAGTCTGAGAAGTCGGAATTGGAAGAGCTTCGAATGATGTATAAGAGTCAGGCGGTGTCATTGAAAACTTTAGAGAATCAAATTGGCCAGCTAGCCAATGCTTTGTTGAACCGTCAACCAGGAACGCTTCCGAGTGACACAGAGGTGAATCCAGGCAAGAAAGATCAAAAGGAACAGGTCCAGGCAATAACATTACGATCAGGAAGAAGTCTACAAGGTCAGAACGAAGAAAAAGCAACCGAGGAAAAAAATGAAATTCCTGAGCAGGCCCTACGGCGCCGTGGCGCCGCCTCACAGTACAAAAACGGCGACGCGTCGCCGGGCTCTCTGGAGGAAAAACTTGAATTTTCAGTTGAGGTCGAATCTGGTTCTGATTTGCTTCCTAATGCTACTCCTTCAACTCCTATCATTCACAAGAGTGTTAATTCCCAAAAAGAAGTAGAAGATAAGGTGTTTCCACCTCCTCCATTCCCAAAACGAATTCAAAGGCAAAAGTTAGACAAGCAATTCGCTAAGTTCTTGGATGTATTCAAGAAGCTGCAGATTAACATACCATTTGCGGAGGCTCTTGAGCAAATGCCGAGCTATGCGAAGTTCATGAAGGGTATTCTCTCGAAGAAATTGAAACTTGAGGAGTTAGAGACCGTTGCCTTGACGGAGGAATGTAGTGCCATCTTGCAACAAAAGTTGCCTCCTAAGTTGAAGGATCCTGGAAGCTTCACCATTCCATGCACTATTGGAGACCTCTCATTCAGCAAATGTTTGTGTGATTTGGGTGCAAGTATTAATCTCATGCCCTTATCAGTTTTCATGCAACTTGGTCTTCCAGAGCCAAAGCCCACTACCATGACTCTACAACTTGCTGACCGTTCTGTTACTTATCCGCGAGGGATAGTTGAGGATGTTTTGGTGAAGGTCGACAAGCTTATCTTTCCAGCCGACTTTGTTATTCTTGACTTCGAGGAAGACAAGAAGATCCCTATCATCTTGGGACGACCATTCTTGGCGACGGGCCGAACTCTTATCGATGTCCAAAAGGGGGAACTCATTATGAGGGTGCACGATCAAAATGTCACTTTTAATGTTTTCAATGCAATGAAGCTTCCAACTGACGATGAAGAGTGTTTCAAAATTGATATGGTCGACAAGGTGGTTAACCCCGCAACTCAACACTTGATAAAAGCTGATGTGTTGG
Source organism: Kitagawia praeruptora (assembly GCA_037693485.1). Classification (NCBI taxonomy): domain Eukaryota; kingdom Viridiplantae; phylum Streptophyta; class Magnoliopsida; order Apiales; family Apiaceae; genus Kitagawia; species Kitagawia praeruptora. The sequence goes on along the minus strand of CM075351.1, from coordinate 132,823,083 downwards.
AAAGAGTTCTTGCTAATGACTTGGAGGTTGAGACCGAAGAGGATGAAGAACATTTGCAATATCTTAATGCATCACCATGGAAGAAGTTTCAAAGTTCATTTGAATCATTGGGGTTGTCAGAATTGAAAAAGTCTCATGTTAGACTTAAGCCATCCATCGAGGAAGCACCTACATTGGAACTTAAGCCATTGCCTGAACATTTAAGGTATGCCTATCTTGGTGATTCTTCTACCTTACCTGTTATTATATCTTCTCAGCTTTCAGGAATAGAAGAGGAAAAACTATTGCGAATCTTAAGGGATTCCAAATCAGCCATTGGGTGGACTATAACAGATATCAAGGGTATCAGTCCGTCGTACTGCATGCACAAAATTCCTTTGGAAGAGGGAGCTAACCCTACAGTTGATAATCAAAGGAGACTGAATCCTGTCATGAAAGAAGTTGTGAAAAAGGAAATTCTTAAATGGCTTGACGCGGGCATTATCTACCCGATTTCTGATAGCTCTTGGGTGAGTCCGGTACAGTGTGTGCCTAAGAAGGGGGGCATGACAGTGGTGACTAATGAGAAGAACGAGCTCATTCCTACGCGAACAGTTACGGGTTGGAGGATTTGCATGGATTATCGGAAATTGAACAAGGCCACTCGGAAAGATCATTTCCCACTTCCATTCATTGATCAGATGCTCGACAGATTGGCTGGACATCAGTACTATTGCTTGCTTGATGGGTATTCTGGTTACAATCAGATTTGCATAGCACCCGAGGATCAGGAGAAGACTACATTCACTTGTCCATTTGGTACATTCGCATTCAGACGTGTTTCTTTCGGGTTGTGTGGTGCACCAGCTACTTTTCAAAGGTGCATGATGGCCATCTTCTCTGACATGATTGGAAATAATGTGGAAGTATTCATGGACGACTTCTCAGTCTTTGGGGATTCTTTTGATGAGTGCTTGGAAAACTTGAGTTTGGTTCTAAAACGTTGTGTGGAGACGAATCTTGTTCTAAATTGGGAAAAGTGCCATTTCATGGTACAAGAAGGTGTCATTCTGGGACACAAGGTGTCGTGTAAAGGTTTGGAAGTTGACAAAGCAAAGGTGGAGACTATTGAGAACCTTCCTGCCCCTGTCTCAGTCAAGGGTATTCGTAGCTTTCTTGGTCATGCGGGGTTCTACAGGCGCTTCATTAAGGATTTCTCAAAAATTTCTAAGCCGTTGTGCAATCTTTTGGAAAAAGATGTGCCATTCAAGTTTGATGAGGCTTGTTCACATGCGTTCGAGATCTTGAAGAAGAAACTAATTTCTGCTCCAGTTATTACAGCTCCTGATTGGAGTCAACCATTTGCTTTGATGTGTGATGCCAGCGATTATGCACTTGGGGCCGTTCTAGGCCAAAGGAAAGAAAAAGTGTTCCACGTTATTTACTATGCAAGTAAAACGCTAACTGATGCTCAGTTGAACTACACGACCACTGAGAAGGAGCTACTTGCTATTGTCTACGGGTTTGAAAAGTTTCGCTCTTATCTGCTTGGTACAAAGGTGACAGTTTATACGGATCATGCTGCCATTCGCTATCTCCTTGCGAAGAAGGACTCTAAGCCAAGATTGATTCGTTGGGTTCTTCTGTTACAAGAATTCGATGTGGAAATCAAGGATAGAAAGGGGACGGAGAATCAGGTAGCTGACCATCTCTCTAGATTGGAAGATCATGGCAAGTCACCTAAAGACAACACGGTCATTAATGAGTTCTTCCCTGATGAGCAATTATTCAAAGTGCAAGATGATGAACCATGGTTTGCAGACTTCGTGAATTATCTAGTAAGCAACATCATTCCACCTGAGCTCTCTCATGCTCAAAGGAAGAAATTTTTGCACGATGTCAAGCAATATATTTGGGATTAACCGTTTTTGTTCAAGCAAGGAGCTGATCAGATTATTAGGCGTTGTGTTCCTTACAGTGAGACCGAGGCTATTCTTAGTGATTTTCATGCTACAGCTTATGGAGGTCATTATGCGGGTGAGAAGACAGCTACACGTATTCTTCAAGCAGGGTTCTATTGGCCAACTCTATTCAAGGATGCTCATCAGTTTGTGTTGAGGTGCGATCGATGTCAGCGAGTTGGTAATATTTCTCGTAGGGACGAGATGCCTCTGAATGTCATGATGGAGGTAGAGATCTTTGACGTGTGGGGAATCGACTTCATGGGACCGTTCATTCCGTCATGTGGTAATCAATATATTCTTCTGGCCGTGGATTATGTGTCTAAGTGGGTGGAGGTAAAAGCACTTCCAACGAATGATGCTAAGGTGGTGCTTAATTTTCTCCACAAGAACATATTTACTCGATTTGGCACTCCACGAGTTATAATCAGTGATGAGGGTACGCATTTTTGCAATCGGAAGTTTACATCTCTGATGGCACGCTATAACATCAATCATCGAGTTGCTACAGCTTATCATCCTCAAACCAATGGGCAAGCCGAGGTCTCTAATCGCGAAATTAAACGGATTCTTGAGAAGGTAGTTAGTCCTTCTAGGAAGGATTGGGCATTGAAGCTGGATGAAGCAGTGTGGGCTTATCGGACAGCCTATAAAACACCGTTGGGAATGTCACCATTTCAACTAGTGTATGGGAAAGCTTGCCATCTTCCAGCTGAGTTAGAACACAAGGCATATTGGGCATTGAAGAAGCTGAATTTTGATCTTACAGCAGCAGGTGAGAGGCGTATGGTTCAGTTGAATGAAATGGACGAGTTCCGTTTGCAAGCTTATGAGAACAACAAACTCTACAAAGAGAAAGTAAAAAGGTGGCATGATCGTCGGTTGGTTCTTAAGACGTTTGTACCCGGATAATTGGTTCTGTTGTATAACTCTCGGCTTCGGTTATTTCCTGGGAAGTTGAAGTCACGTTGGTCAGGCCCATTCACAGTCAAAACAGTTTTTCAACATGGGGCAGTGGAGATTTTTGACAAGTTACCGGAACAGTCGTTCAAGGTTAATGGTCAGCGGTTGAAACCATATTTTGGAGAGAAGTTGAATCGCGAAATTGAGACTGCGGTTCTAATTTGTGCAAATTAAGGAAATGGAGCTACGTCAAGCTAATGACGTAAAAAGAGCGCTTTGTGGGAGGCAACCCACTTGGTTGGTAGTTGTTTTGTTCAGGCTCAGGAGTTACTAGAAAAAAAAAAAAAAAAAAAAAAAATTTCAACAGTGAGCAAGGCGCCGCGTCGCCGTTCCCCAGTGTAAATCTGGCGCCGCGTCGCCGAAGCCCCTGCTGAAAAAAAAAAAGAATTGATGATGTAATTGTTGTTATATATATATATACCCAAACCCAACCCCATTAACCTTAACCCATCTCTTATCCACATCCCTAACCCTAAATTTCTCCTATATATACACTTATACACCTCCACCTATACATACACACTCCTTACAAATCTCAAACCCTATAAACACTCTAAATACATCCTCCATTCAATTCAATGGCATCCAAGCGACAAAGGGTGGTAATTGGTGGCGGTGAGGGTGCTAGTGGAAGTGCGGGTGGTGGTAGAAATCCTCCTTCTTCTTCTCCATCTGCTTTTGGGGGTGGCAATGGTGGGCCTCAATTTATCTCTAATGCGGCTCGCGAGAGGTATATTGAATTGTTGGAGTGTCCTATTGCCCGTGAGAGGGGTCTTTTGCCTACTGTAGATGATGGGAGTATGTTGGAGAATATTCAAGAGAGAGGTTGGGAGCGCGTTTGTGAGATTCCGGAACCTGTTCCGATGTCTGTGGTTCGCGAGTTCTATGCGAACGCTAGTGTGGACAAGAATGGTATTAGCCGGGTTCGTGGAGTTCGTGTGGATTATCGGCCGCGGGCTATTCGTCGTGTTCTCGAGCTTCCGGGTATTGATAAGGATCGAGAGGATTGGTCGGGGAAGACTCGTGATGGTGTGGATCTTCATATGATTATTCAGCAGTTATGTGTTCCTGGTACTGAATGGAGGTTGAGTAGGGGCACTACTGAGCCCACTACGTTTGTATCGAAGGCCTTGAATCAATATGGGCGTACTTGGCACTCGTTCATCTGTGGCAACCTCATCCCTACTAGGCATTCGAGTGAGGTGACGGTTGAGCGGGCTATTCTGTTGTATGCTATATGCAGTAGAGAATTCGTGGATGTGGCTAGTTTGATCCATCAGGGTATTCTACGGTTCATGCAAGGGAGTTCTACTGCGGCGATGCCTTATGGTTCGGTCATTGCTAGGTTGGCTAGTTTTCATGGTACTGTTTGGTCAGAGGCGGAGGCGGTGCAGCAGCCACAGGCAGTGCTAGATCATCAGAGTATAGAGCGGCTGGCTGTGTGGGCTGGTGGTGAGGCCGATGATTGGGGCCTTGGGTATGTAGCAGCCGGAGGAGCAGCCGGAGGAGCAGCAGCAGCACGAGGAGCCTAGAGATTTTGTTGATCAGAGGCAGTATAGGCGTATGATGAGGCGTATTGACGCAGTGCACGATATGCAGGTGGGTTTTGCAGCAGATTTTAGTCAGTTTGCACAGGCTTTGAGCACGGCTTTCCGTGCTAGTGGAGTGGACGTGACTTTTCCGCCGTTTGGAGCAGGAGCTGGCGCTGTCTATCCGCCACCGGACACTCCCGATGGGAGTGCTTCGGACGACGAGTAGGTATGCCTTGCACTCTTTTGATTCTTACCTTCAATGTGGACATTGCAACTTTTAAGTTTGGGGGTGGGGATTAAAGGTGCATTTGTATTAGTTGTATAATAGATGTGTTGCATGTCATGTTAGGAGCATAATTGCATGTTAGTGTAGAGCGTTTTTGTTTTGTTTTTATGTATGCCATATAGGACATTCTGTTTATTGTGATATTTATGTTCATATAGTTGCATTTGCATTGCATAGCATGCATTTTTCATGATCCCTTAGAACGAGCTAATTCTGATTGGTAGATAGATGTCTAATTGGGTGTGGTAATGATGAATAGAGGGTTGATTTATAGTTTCCATGGAATTGACTTGCATGTTACGGAAACAGAATCTTTTCACTAGTCTCATTAGGTGCTTTTGGGCTAGGTTAGGGTCATGCCTGATTGGATGTTTGAGACTTAATCACTTGATTATAATTAGAATTTTCGTTATTCCCTTGATGGCGTAGGAGCAATAAAGTCTAAGTTTGGGGGACACCAAGGATTTCATGCTAGTGTTAATTTTGGTCAATAATGGCTAGGCGTCAAATGGCTAGTAGCCGGCTCATTTTTATATGAGTAGTCTAGGGTTGGAATTGAGAATTCTCGTTCCAGATTGCATACATGAAAAAAAAAAGAAAAAAAAATGAAAAAAAAAAAATGAAAAAAAAAATGAAAAAAAAAGAAAAAAAAGAGTCATGTAAATAGTTTAAATGCAAAATTAACCACGAGTGAGCTCTTTAATACTCGAGTAATTAAGTCTGAGGGGACTTAGTCCTAGTGACCTAAGGCTTTTATAGTCTGGGATCCACTGACCTAACACTCGCTACATGGGTATTATTGTATAAGCCTTTTGGGGTCTCACTCATTGCACGGTTAAATAAGCATGCGTAGTGTATATAGTATTTAGTGTCGTAGTAATAAAGCATGAATTCTTGGTTAACTTGAATAAGGATGGTGGTGTTCCTAGGTTATGAAGTGTCTACAGTCTATTCTGTTTATAAACCTGTGATTGTCTTGGCAAAGGATAGGTATGGTTTTTGACCTAGTGTTGGGAGCATTTCTGATGAGCATTGCACACACACGCGTTTCTGTTCATGTATTGTTAGTATACGGGGGCTTAGTCGAGCTCTATTCGGATTTAGTTGCATTCTTTGAGGCAGCTGGTTGCTAGTTGGTTTTGGTCAGTTTAAAGGGGATTGTTGCATTTTCATATAGTTGCATTCATGTAGTTAGTTGCATTGTTAGTTGCATTATTAGATGGATTTTGTGGGTACATTCACTATAGGCCCTCACGAGACCTTACTCGTCCACTAGGGCTGCCTAGGGGTTTAAAGGGCTTGTTGCATATGCCAAATGCAACCGTGATCACCTACGGAAGTGGTACTAGGTAGTTGTAAATATTTTGTTTGTTATGCTTGAGGACAAGCATCGGTTTAAGTTTGGGGGTGTGATAAGTGGGTATTTTATCTACTTAGAACGTTTCCATTTAGCTTAAAACGATGGATTGTACTTGAGTTGTGGTGTTTTTGATCTCTTTTAAGGGTATTGTGCAGGAATATCAATCACAGGTGTTAGAGGAACGAAGCGTAGCAATCGAAGTGCAAAACGGAGTTAAATTAAAGAAAAGGAAAAAATTGAAGTTGCTGGTCAGTAGGCTCGGCGCCGCGTCGCCGCAAATGTACTGGAGGACGGCGCCGCATCGCCGTGGTGGAGGTCCTGGCGCCGCATCGCTGATTTTGTGCTTGAAGCCGGCGCCGCGTCGCCGTCTCGTCTGACCCGGTTTCCTGATTTGTTTTGGGTGAATTAAAAAAAAAAACACTTCTTCTATGTACTAGCACCTGGAGGCCTATATAAAGGAAGTAAAGAAAACCCTAGAAAAGGAAGTGACAGCTTGTTTTATGTACGTAGTTTTTTTTAGCACAAAGAAGGAAGGAAGAAGATAGTTCCCAATTTATTCTTGTATTCTTCCTAGTTGTGGATGCTTAACCTTGGTGTATTCTTTAAAACCTTTGATATTTATCTCAGTCATTATTCATTTCTTTCTATCATGTTTTCATTGGAACCCATGATGATGATTAGTTCGATCATGAACTAATTCGTTGTCATGGGGGTTTAGTGGATTTATTCATGAATTTTATGTGTTGAATCTTCTCGATGCCTATAGTGTGATTGATGTGATATCCTATCATGGTTGATTTTAATTCGTTATAGGAGAGTAGCTAACTCCTGTAATTGTGTGTTAATTCTTGTTGAAGCGAAAGTGGAAATAAGAGTTTAGAACTTGCCATGTTAGCGTAGGTTTATGCGTGATAATATCATTCGTAATTAGTGTCGTAACTCTAATCGTTTTATGACGACTATGTGATCAATTGAATGCTTGCACCTCAACCATTATGTTTTATTCTTTATAGACATATGAAGACTTGGCATAATCGGGAGACTAAATGATTTCTATCTTTATTGTGGATATTGTTTAGGATGGTATTTGTGTAACGGAAGTTGGCTTATATCAGTTTTGTGTGTTCGATCAGGTGTTAATAAATCACATGAACAAGGCTAGGGATTTGGAGACTATAGATGGATTGTTAAAGAAACTAAATTCCCATGTTTTATTTGCATAAGTAATTCGACATAAATCTCAGTTCAAGCAGTTGATAATTAGTTATAATTCTTAGATAAATTTTAGTGATAACAACAATCCACTTTATTATTTGTTTTAGCATCGGATAATAATCATACATTGGTGAGTGAATTAGCTAGACAATACAACGAGTCCCTGTAGGAACGAACCTTATTTGCTATCTGTATTACTTGAGATCACGTGCACTTGCGTGTTGAGTTGGTCGTAACAATCTTCTTCCTTGCCTGTTTTTAACATTTGTTGAAGTATGTATATTGTTGTAATATGACTCTTGGCGAAGTTGGTTCAGGTAATGTCACGGATTGGAGTTTTTTTGTCCTGCAGAAGTGCAGATGTACATTGGTTTTGTCCTGCAGTTGTACATTGTTTTTGTCACTTACCTTAATAAGAAACACAAACCTTCCGTAGTTGCACTCATGATCAGATATTCTTTGTTTCCTTATTTGATGATACTGATTGCAAGGTTATGAGTACGAAACTGTACGAAACTATAAAGATCAAACATGTGAAATGCATTATTTTCGCTTGTACAACAAGAAAATAAAAATAAAAACCCTGCTCTATATTTCAAGAAGATTTGAAATACGTAATCCCAAAACAAGAAGATTTTGGATTGTAGAAATCGAGAAATCCATTACAAGAATATTTCAAATCATTAATCATAAAGGTTTTGTGAGCACTCAATTAATAGTTCGTTATGTTCCCAGTTGCAAGTTTCTACTTATTCTAATTGACATGTAATGCACTTTATTCTCTACTAACTGCCAGAGTGATGGGAGAGTATGAGAGTGTTGCGCTTTTTTTGGTTTTATTCGGTTACGCCTCTTTTTTAAATTAAATCCTGACCACATAATCTATTTCAATCTAAAGGTGATGTTATAGTACTCCAAGTACTCCAAATAATAAGTACTTAGTTTAAAATCTATGCGATGCACAATTTTTTTTTAATATTGTATGTATTTTTTCATTAATTTTAGTTTTTTTAAAAAACATATTTTTTGGAGGCTTAGATAAAATATAAAAGATATTGTATTTTACCTGAAAAAGGAAGTTATTTAGTTATTGAAAAATAGAAAAGATAATATGTTTAATATGAAAAAGGAAATTGATTAGTTAGGAGGATGGATTTTATCTGTAATTGAGTAAGGGTAAATAAGTAAAATCAACAAGTACCGTACCAACCGACCGACCAAACTTTTAATGTTTCGGCTTTTATATAATAGTATAGATAAGGTGTTGCTCAAATGAGAACCTCTAATTAAAATGAGAACTGAGATCTAATCTCAGCCTCACAATTTTTAATCAACTTTAAATCACATCCGCACAAATTAAACACACACCCACCCCTATAACACACGCATACACTCACAAACACACACAAAACACACGCACTTCACTCACAAACACAGCCCCTCCAACCGCCCACGCCGCCAATCGGCGAGCTTCAATTTCCAACGAGCTTCAATCTCTCTTTCTATCTCAAATTAGGGTTTTTTTTATCACTGAATCTTTCTTTAATTCATATACATACAAGAATGATATACATACAACCTATACATACAGCGAATCCGTGTTTAGCTCGAATCACCAGTGAAGTCGTGGACGGCTGCGATGGTTCCGAAGATTTGAGTGGGAGGAAGTGGAGTACACCACTGAGTGAATAGCTTGAGACCACGTAAATTGGAGATGAAATCATACGTGACTCACTGAGTGGCGAGTGTAGAACTATTCTAGTGTGAGGGAACCAAAGGGAATGGTTTGATGTGTTATGATTTTATTTTGCGGTGATTTTTGGACTTCCGGTGGTGAGTTTTGGTGGTGTCCAGAGGTGGTGGCGGTGAAATGGTGGTTTGTGGTGGTTTTGGTCGTGTTGATTTTTGTATACGGGTGGTGATTTTTGGGTGATGGCAGTAATGTGGTGGTCGGAGGTGGCGGAGTGTGGTGATTTTTGTTTACAACCGGGGACTTTTGTTGGTGGTGGTGGTGGCTGAAAGTGGAGGCAGTGTGGTGATTTTCTGTTTAACGGTGGTGATTTTCTGGGTTGGTCGGAATTGGTCGTCGGAGATTGTGACCGGAGTTGGTGACCGGAATAGGAAAGAATATGATGGTGGAAGATGATGTTGAATTAAATGAATAATAAAAAAAAAATTTCAAATATTAATTGTGGGGCTAGGATTTAATTTAGATATAAAAAACGTGTGGCTAGGATCAGATCACCATAATAGGAGTTCTCATTTGAGCAAGATCCTATATATATATATATATGTCTTTCCTTCACTAAAATTAATTACTCTCATTTACTAGTACTAGCTGTATACCCGTGCAATGCACGGGATACTTTATAAATATTATTAATAAATTGTTGAATTTTTATGACAAATTTTTATTTTTCTAATTTTGTTGAAAAACTTATAAAATAATGTTTGCAATTTTGATTAAATTTATGATAGTTATTTTATTAACAAAATTTTTTATATTTTTATTGTTGTACTTTTTTAATTGAAAATATTTACATTATTTTTCTTATTTTAAAATTATTAAATTTATAATTTTTTTATATTTTGTTTACTTAATAACTTTATCATACTCTATATAATTAATATTTGATTTTCTTCTGAAAAGTTCCATTCTCCATTCTCGGGTCCGATTCTCGCGCCTGCCTCGCGTACACTTTCCATTTACCATACTCACGCTTACATAGATATTGCTCCGCCAACGACATGCACCGGAGACCTTCATTTCCGCCATTCAAATTGAATGGTTGCATAATTTGGGGGAGGAGGACATATGTGCCAGAGGCGGTCGTCTGTGTTTGTGTTTGTGTGTGCATATGTTGTATATTGGTGTGTCTGACTGTTTGTGCGCCGTTGGATTGGGATGGACGGTTGGGATTGAATTTGAGGGTCTCTGTGTTTATTTTCTTTTGTGTGTGATGATTTATTGGATTTGGTTATGGGATTAGTTTTGGATAATGTGTGCAACGTTTTGATAACGTGTACCGCTTTGTGTTCTGATTTTTGAAATGGATTTAATCCCTATAAAAAATTATTCATCATTTAATTTCACTATATTAAGTACTCCCTCTAATCCGTTTTATAGGGCGTTTGCAACATTTGCACAGGTTTTTAGGTTTTAATAAAGTAACTCAAAATATTCCATATTTACCCTTATTTTGTACGAGTAGTTTTTTGAAACTAAACTCCAGCTATAAAAACTATTGCTCGGTACTTGTACATACATTTATTAAGGAGCTATTCACATAACTTCATGACTATTTTTTTAAATTCTGCCGGTTTACTTTTCTCATTTTACCAATATTAAAATTAAATTTAAACTCCCTCCACAAATTCCCACTAAAATTTAAAATTTTCAGAATTAAATTATGTTTTCTCACCATTTTTTCCTTATAAGGCAGGCTCGGCTCGTAATATGAAGAGGCCCTGTGCAAATATTATAAAACGAGGGCCCTAATATATTAAGTCCTTTTAATATATTTTTCTTTTCTTTTAACTATATATTTTTAGCCTATTCTTCTGGTGCCTTCTGTAGTATATGTAGCTTTGGGGATGTTAAATTGAATCATATATAACAAAAAATTATCATCTTCTATTCAAAATTAGTAGTTAAAATAATATTGGAAACATATTTAGAAATATATACATTAAGATCAAAATATGTGTTTTTTATCTTACTTTCTTTTTGTCATTATTGTTGATTTAATATTGATTTTATATTTGGAATCATTGATATTATATCAATAAAATATATAATAAAACTAGTTATGTTTCAAATTAAGTAAAGATTCATTTTTGATAAAAAAGCAAAAGTTAATAATAATTACAGTAAAAATTCTATAATTTAATAAACACTTGACCTCCAATAAATGAATACGAAAATTGAGAAAATATAAATACTAAATTATAACCAAGTGCAAGTTAACTGTATAGGGGGGGTATGAATTCTGGGGCCCTCCAAACAAAGGTGGCCCTGTTCAGGTGATCACTTTCACTACGCCATAAATGCTCATATGCAACGCTTTTAGAAAGTGTTTCACTGAAAGTGTTTCGTTAGATATGAAATTTTGGGTCTAATGAAACAGAACTTGAACTGGTGTTGCATTACATATAATTTAGTGTTGCATTTGATCCACGGTGTTTCACATAATGCAACACTAACAGCTGGCGTTGCATTAGATATTTTTTAATTTAAAAAAAAGCTGACGTGGCAGAAGTGGGGTCCACATTTGCTGACGTGGCAAGTGTGGGGCCCACAATTGCTGACGAGGCAGAAGTGGGACCCACTTGTGTTGACGTGGCATTTGCTGACGTGGCAGAAGCGTTGCATTAGGTGACAACAGTGTTGCATTTGCTCTTTGGAAGTGTTGCATTAGCTAATTTCTTAATTTTGATAAATGCTGACGTGGAAGTGTGGGGCCCACAAGGTGACGTGGCAGGAGCTCACAATTGCTGACGTGGTAGAAGTGGGACCCACATGTACTGACGTGGCATTTGCTGACGTGGTAGAAGCATTGCGTTAGGTGACAACAGTGTTGCATTTGCTGTTTAGAAGTGTTGCATTAGCTATTTTTTATTTTAATAAATGTTGACGTGGCAGTTGTGGGACCCACCAATGCTGACATGTCGGTGTGGGGCCCACAAGGGTGACGTGGCAGGAGGCCCACAGATGCTAACGTGGCAAGTGTGGGGCCCACAATTGCTGATGTGGTAGAAGTGGGACCCACCTTTGCTGACGTGGCATTTGCTGACGTGGCAGAAGCGTTGCATTAGGTGACAATAGTGTTGCATTTGCTGTTTAAAGTGTTGCTTTAACTACTTCTTTTACAGGAATGATGAATCTATTTTTTAATTTTTTTTTTCGACGTTCCAAACGTTCGGATGTCAAGATCTAATGATTTCAGTGATGGGATAATTTTTTAAAAAGAATTCCTAAATGTATTTGGTTTGGTTTTATAACGGTCAAATCGGTCAAAGTAGGCTTTCCTTTTAACTAGTCTTGTCCCGAATGATAAAGCTATTTTTTTTAAATTATTTTTTCGACGTTCCAAATGTACGGATGTCAAGATCTAACGATTTTTTTGATGTGGCAATTTTTTAAGAAATTTCCTAGATGTATTTGGTTTGGTTTTTATAACGGTCAAATCGGTCAAAGTGGGCTTTTCTTTTAACTAGTTTTGTCCCGAATGATGCTTCTATTTTTTTAAATTATTCTTTCGACATTCCAAACGTAAGGATGTCAAGATCTAACGATTTTAGTGATGTAGCAATTTTTTAAAAAAATTGCTAGATGTATTTGGTTTGGTTTTATGACGGTTAAACCGGACAAAGTAGGCTTTCCTTTTAACTTGTCTTGTCCCGAATGATGAATCTATTTTTTTAATTTATTTTTTCGACGTTCCAAACGTACGGATGTCAAGATCTAACGATTTTAGTGATGGGATAATTTTTTAAAAAAATTGCTAGATGTATTTGGTTTGGTTTTATAACAGTCAAACAGGTTAAAGTATGCTTTAATTTTATCTAGTCTTGTCCCGAATGATGCATCTATTTTTTAAATTATTTTTTCGTCATTCCAAACGTACGGATGTCAAGATCTAACGATTTTAGTGATGGGATAATTTTTTAAAAAATTTGCTAGATGTATTTGGTTTGGTTTTATAACGGTCAAATCGGTCAAAGTAGGTTTTCCTTTTAACTAGTCTTGTCCCGAATGATGAATCTATTTTTGTAAACTATTTTTTCGACGTTCCAAACGTACTGATGCCCAAGATCTAATGATTTTAGTGATGTGTCAATTTTTTAAAAAATTTGCTAGATGTATTTGGTTTGGTTTTATAACGGTCAAACCGGTCAAAGCAGGCTTTCCTTTTAACTAGTCTTGTCCCGAATGATGAATCTATTTTTTTAAATTATTTTTTTAACATTCCAAACGTACGGATGTCAAGATCTAACGATTTTAGTGATGGGATAATTTTTTTAAAAAAATTTGCTAGATGTATTTGGTTTGGTTTTATAACGGTCAAATTTGTCAAAGTGGGCTTTACTTTTAACTAGTCTTGTCCCGAATGATGAATCTATTTTTTTAAATTATTTTTTCGACATTTCAAACGTACGGATGTCAAGATCTAACGATTTTAGTGATGGGATAATTTTTTTAAAAAAATTGCTAGATGTATTTGGTTTGGTTTTATAACAGTCAAATTGGTCAAAGTAGAATTTCCTTTTAACTAGTCTTGTCCCGAATGATGAGTCTATTTTTTAAAATTAATTTTTCGACATTCCAATCATACGAATGTTAAGATAACGATTTTAGTGATGCGATAATTTTTTAAAAAATTTCCTAGTTGTATTTGATTTGGTGCTATAAGTGAACTTTCCTTTTAACTAGTCTTGTCCCGAATGATGAATCGATTTTTTGAAATTATTTTTTCGACGTTCCAATCGTACGGATGTCAAGATATAACGATTTTAGTGATGTGGTAATTTTTTAAAAAATTTCCTGGATGTGTTTGGTTTGATTTTATAACGGTCAAACCGGTAAAAGTAGACTTTCCTTTTAACTAGTCTTGTCCCGAATGATGAATCGATTTTTTTTAATTATTTTTTCAATGTTCCAAACGTACGGATGTTAAGATCTTACGATTTTAGTGATGTGGTAATTTTTTTAAAAAATCCTTTATTTATTTGGTTTGATTTTATAATGGTCAAATCGGTCAAAGTAAATCTTCTTTTTAACTAGTCTTGTCCCGGATGATGAATCGATTTTTTTAAATTATTTTTTCGACGTTCCAAACATACTAGATGTCAAGATCTAACGATTTTAGTTATATGGTAATTTTTTTATATATCCTAAATTTATTTAGTTTGATTGTATAATGGTCAAATTGGTCAAAATAGACCTTCTTTTTAACTAGTCTTATCCTGAATGATGATTATATTTTTTAAAATTATTTTATCGACGAACCAAGTGTAGGAATGCTAATATCTAACTAATCTTATATTACCCATATTCTATATAAGTACAATAATTAAAATTGATTATATTAACAAAAATATATCAATAAAGCACATATTACACATATTAAATATTAAATTTTATAAAAAAAATGAAATCAGATGGGCAGCTAATTATCCCGCTCTCTACTTTTCACATCCCGCTCTCACTTTTCAACACACACTCTTTATACTTTTCTTTCTTTACATACTTCACATATTACAACACACACACACACACAGACACACAGATTATATCCGCACACACATTTCAGTTCAAACTTCAAACCTACAAATTCATAAATTTAACACTGGCCTACTTCAGATCCGTTTTCTAATTACAACCCAAATCCATTAATCTGTTAGAATCTTAAAAATAGCAAAACCCCCAATTTGAGTTTCTTGAATTAGGGTTGAATTTGATGTTTCAGAGGAAGAATGCTCTGTCTTTGGTTCGAACCCAACAGCTCTATCAGTTTGGTTTCTAATTATATTTCGAAGGTTTTATGAGCTTTTATTCATTTATTTTGTTATTTTGGTATGAAACTGCTTTCTAAGTCTGAGAGGGATGTGTCCAGGTTTGCAAGTATAGCACTAGTTGATGTTGATTCCGAAGACGTCCAAGTTTATGTCAAGTACTTTGACATTACCTTTATTCCCTCCACTGTTTTTTTTTTCTGAAGTTGATAAATAAATATGTGGTTATCAATGTATGCATCTACAAACACACACATGTATTTTGATTATGTTTTTTTTTGTTGTGAACCTGCGCTATAAACTCTTGGTCTGGTTGCTTACTGGAGTCTAATTTTTTAATCGCTGCAGCTTGCCCACTTCTCAAGACACCATGATATACTCTTAGGCCCCCTCACCAATTAAAGCTAGAGTAAAACTAATTTTTTGCTTTAGAAGATAGTGAAATTGATAATATGTAAACCATGAGTTATAAGAATTAAAAGTACAACAAAACAAGTAATCAGAATTCCGTGTAATGAAGGAAATATTGAGATATTGCAAGTCCCTACAAACTTAAAGTATAACTTTTATGTAAATTTAAGTTTACCAAACAGACAAAGGTTTTTCTTTTGACTTACTTTATGTTGCAAGTTACTTTTTTTAGGTAAAACAAACGCCTCCTTAGTGTGATGTGAGTGAGTGTGTCTGTGTGTTATTTTTTTTTATTTCAGTAGAATACAGGACTTCTTTTCAAGTTCAACGAGTAGTTGTGATTGTTGATACTGGATGTAGTTGTACTGATCAGAGGGATATCCGTTGTGTTTTACAGAATTTTGTAAATTATAAAAAATATTGGGAGGTGGTACAAAGAGTAGTTTGAGAAAGGCACTTGGAGCTATTAAGGATACAACAACTATCAATTTGGCTAAAGTGAATAGTGACTATAAGGTAAATGTATTAACTTTCAACTTTCCATTGGGTTCTTGTGTTGTTCGTAATTCTAATAGTTCCTTTCCATTGGGTTTTTCTTTTGACTTACTTTATGTTGCAAGTTACTTTTTTTAGGTAAAAAAATGCCTCCTTGGTGTAGTTTGAGAAAGGCACTTGAAGCTATTAAGGATACAACAACTATCAATTTGGCTAAAGTGAATAGTGACAATAAGGTAAATGTATTAACTTTCAACTTTCCATTGGGTTCTTGTGTTGTTCGTAATTCTAATAGTTCCTTTCTTTGGTTGGATACATTCTGCAGGAGTTGGAAATCAACATTGTTAAAACAACTAATCATGTTGAGCGCCCTGCTAAAGTAAGGCACATTAGAGGCAAGTACTTTTGTGAGAATGGAACGTGACCTATTGGCTTGTATTATGTATACTTGCTCCAATTTTGCACTCTCCTTTCAAAAAGGGAAGCTAACACACTTAATTGTGTTGATTGTTGCAGCTATTTTTGCTGCCATCTCTGCTACAGGGCCTCGTGCTGATGTTGCATACTGCATTCATGCTCTTGCAAGACGCTTATCGAGGACACATAATTGGGGGGGTATGGTTCTCGCAAATAGGATTTTGTGAACTAGCACATATAACAATCATCTACCAATAGGATATGTTTAGGCGTTGCAGTGTAGTTTTGTGGCGTAAAGTGGAGTTCTCTTTGAGAATACTAGAATATTTTTCTATAATTCTTCGTGTTCTTATAATTGTTTTAGAACTTAGAACCTTACTCTACATGTTTGTCCGGGTCAATGACTTTATCGAATATTTTAAATGGTAGAGATATTTTTATTAATCATGTAATGTTAGAACTATGTATAATAAAACATCTGCTGATTGATTTGGCTTATACGGTCCAGTAGCAGCAGCCTTTGGTGTATTGTCATCCGTGCAACAGCCGAAGAAACTCATTACGTCTTTACCTTACCACTTGACACAGACTAGAAATGATACATAAAAATGCCTTAATTCCTAGAGCTGCAAGAAATGATCATAATCAGAAGTATGACACACATTTGTGTAAATTGCATTTATCACCCAGAAATGCCATAGTGCATCACAAATTTTATGAGTATCTTAAGAACAAGAGTCTTGACTACTTCCTGTTTGGTAAAATAGATCTTTCTGGATGCATTACCTATATGTCTGTAGAATCTAATATAATTACTAGTAGGACATGCATTGCAGATATAAAATTTTACAATAATTGCATATTGGTTTTCCAGATAAAAGCAAATCTTCATCGTTGAATTGGACGACAAGATTCCAAATTATAACAGGGGTTGTTAGAGGTCTTCTTTATCTCCATGAAGAAGCCCCTGTAAGGATTATTCATCGAGATATTAAAGCCAATAATATATTGTTGGATGAACAATTAAATCCCTAAATCTCTGATTTTAGGTTAGCAAGGCTTTTTCCAGGGGATGATACACATCTCAATACATTTAGGATTTCTGGTACCCAGTGAGTGGTTTAGTTATCTTGCTTTTACTGTTTTTTATATTATAATCCCCTGACTTTGTTATGTCCTCACAGAAATTGATACACATTAAAACTTAATTTAAGAAGTAGAAGAAATCCATTTGGTCGTACTGGGATAATATTTTGTTAATGTTGTACATACTCTCTCTTATTTATTCAGGGAATATATGGGGCCTGAGTATGCTATGCATGGATATCTATCGGTGAAAACAGACGTGTTTAGCTTCGGGGTTTTGCTGCTGGAGATTGTGAGTGGGAGAAAAAATCTTGATCGACTGCTTGGTTCTGAAAAAGGCAGATCTTTTAACTTATGTAAGTCACTTGTAAAACCTAACCTAGTTGTCTCAGAAATAGCTAGGGACATTATCATTCTACTTTTCCTATTCTGTTTTTCATTGAAATTTTATCTCTGGTGATCCCAGGACCATTCACCGTACAATTAATTATAATGTAACTGTCGAGGAGCATATCGTGAAAAATATAATTTAAAAATAAGAAAAAATGGATATTATAAACTATTGGTATTGAGTGATCAAATGTTTATAGGCAATGAAGTATTATGTCTCTAATGCATGAATTATAAGGCTTGTTCATACTTAAATTTACTGTGTAGCAGAATGAATAAATAAATTAGCGGCAATTGTTTTCTATTACTTTCTTTCTGCATTACATATCATACATAAAAGTCCAATAGTTTTTGTTGTGTAAATTCTTTTGTTTATGCATGCATCATTTCTGATTTGAAAAATCAGATTGTCCCTCCTAATTTTTAGGCATTTTGAGGTGATGTTATTATGTAAAAGAGTACACACATCAGGTAGTAAGGATCATCTTTTATTAGTACTATTGTAGTGGTTCATGTACTAGATGAATTTTTATACCTGTCCAGTTCATGTACTCGTACATAATGTTCTTACTGGATTGCTTTTGTTTGGTTCAGGGCACTTACTTATGCTGCACCGGACATGTAAATCTTCAATCAGGCCATCGCTACAGGAAATGAAGTATTTGCAGATTAAGATAACTTATTGTTCTGTTTTACCAGACATCGAAAAAAGCAACCATCTTTCAAAAGTTTATAACTAAGTATAATTAGAAATTTAGACAAAACTAGTATGATGTTGGATTACTTGGATGTATGGTGTGGATGGGCGGATGTAAATTATTTGGATGATTGGTAGGATGATTGAATGTATGTTGAATGTTTTGGATTGGTTTCTTTATGTATGAAATTATATATTGCAGAAATTTTAATTACAGTGTTGCATTTGATATTTTTAGTGTTGCATTTCTAGAACTTTGTAGCGTTGCATAAGTAAATACAGCATTGCATTTGATATTTTAGTGTTGCATTTCAAGAACATGATAGTGTTACATTTGGTAAATATAGTGTTGCATTACATGTTGTGGGCCCACTGCTGACGTGGCACGTGGGACCTATTGTTGACGTGGCACGTGGGCCCTACTGCTGACATGGCATGTGGACCCCGTTGTTGACATGGCATCCTAGTGGGCTCTACTGATAACGTGGCATGCCAACTGTATAAATGCTGACGTGGCATGCCAACTGGACCAATGTTGACGTGACATGCCAGCTGGAACCATTGCTGACATGGCATGCTAGTGGGGCCCACTTTCGTGACGTGGAATTGAAACTGTATCTAATGTCAAATGCAACGCCTTTTTGGTGTTGCATTTGCTTGCTGTGGTGTTGCATTACATGTTAGATGCAACGCTTATTGCTGTTGCTTTAGATGCCAAAAAGCGTTGCATTATGGGGTCTAACGGCACGGTCGCGGATGCAACGCCCCCTGGTGTTGCATTTGGTCTAACGCAACGCTTTTTTGGCCTAAAGCAACAGTAAACATGGCGTTGCATATGTGCGTTTTTGGTGCAGTGCTTTGCACCGGCTAAAAGCTGGGCCTGCTATAAGGTGGCTACCTTCAACAATTTTTATTATGGAACACAACTTTGATTTAAATAATTATGCAAGTGATACAGATTCAAGTTTAGATTTAAACGTCCAAACAAGGGACGAACTTATAGGTAACATTCTTTACCGGTAACATTCTTTTTTTTTTTTTGTTCATAAATCTTTATTATGTCTCTTATTTATCAAAGTATGATTAAAATATTTCATCAACAAATGAAGAAGAATTTGGTTTTCACCAAGAGAACCCAACTCAAGCTCATGATGGACGTGTGCTATATATAAATTTAAATGAAACACCACCAGAAGGTAAATGTAAATTTCATTCAAATAATCATGTATTTCCATTCATGTTGCTAATCTATATTTGCAAAAAAGAAACAATATTTTAACAATTTTATTTTAATAAATCTTGGAAATTTATTTACTTTAATAATTAATAAGATAAAACAAGGCAGTGATTATTTATTGTCACAATAGATGAAGAAGATTTTTTCCAGGAAATTCCATCTCAAACAAATGTCCCATGTAAGTTTGAAGGTCTAAATAAAAAAAATCTCATTATTTATTTTAAACTAAGGAATAGAATTGTTTATTGTCATATGTTATTTGTTTGTTTCTTATAATAGGTGAAGATGAGAGTAACACCAGAGATAGTGTATGTTTGGGGTATCTTAAAATAAGTAACTTATGACTTATAAGCACTTATGTCATATAAGTGATGAGTAGAGCAGAGATTAGAGTGTTTGGTAATCAGAACTTATAATCAGTAGACTGTTTGGGTAAATCAGAACTTATAAGTTAACTTTTTTTTTTATAATTTTCAAAATATTTATTTTTTATATATAACAATGGATATCAATGGATAGATCCCGATGAATAGAGAAATTTGATATATACGTATCAATTTTCTGATGAACGGATCGAGAGATATATGGTTTTGAAGATTTGAAGGATATTATATATTACGTATATCGAGAATAAGTTATAAGTTATAAGTTGAAAGTTAAGAATTCTTAACATTCAACTTACGAACTTATAAGTTATAATTTGAGCTAAAACTTATTTTGGCAAACACCCCCATAAGTGCTTATGGCATTATAAGCCATAAGTCATCACCTTTATGAAACCCCAAACGGGGCCATAATAGTCCAGCAATCAAAAAATGAAATTTTCTGTCAAATGAGCAACGCAGTGCAGTTTACTTAGCTTTACTGACAAAAAGTGTAAATGGAAAGCTACCCGGAACAGCTACACATGAAGTTGCATCAACAATGTGTATTCCTAAGTGTGTGGTTCAACGTATATGAAAACAAGCAAACGATTCATTAGCTAACGGTACTGCCACTACTGTATCCCATAAAAGGACCAAGAATTGTGGACGTAAAAGAGTGACCATTGACGTGGAACAGTTCTCCAACATATCTTTATGGCACCATAAGGCGAAACTCTAATCCCATTAAACCAATGTTAAAAGAAGAAAATAAAAGAGCGAGGTTACAATTTTGTATTTCCATGCTCGACCAAGAGAGTATACTACATGATCCACAATTTATAAATATGTACAATGTCATTCATATTGATGAAAAGTGGTTCTACTTGACCAAGAAGAAAGAGAATTATTATCTCTTTTCAACAGAAAAAGATCTGATAGGTTCCGAATGAAGGTAAAATAAGCTAGAAGGGGGGGTTGAATAGCTTATTACCTTTTTGAAATTTGAGCTTGGCGTTTTTAAATTTTCTTCTCTTTTAAAATTAATTACTTATAAATAAGTAATGTAAAGTGCGGAAAATAGAAGAGAGAAATGAGACACGATCGATTTAAATCTTTTAAGAATGACAAAAAAATCATAAATAAAATTAAACACTAATAGATTTATATTGATATTATAATTGTTTTTTTTAATTTGAAAATGCATATTTAAAAATGTGAAACAATTTTCGTTTTGTTAATTTTTTGTTTTCTTTAAATGGACAAGTCTACAAAAGAGGTATTACATGCATGATTTTTTGCCCAGTTACAAATAGTACAATGCTTTCGGAAAATTAAAAAATCATTTCCATAAATTCAATTTGACGTTTTCTTATGTTTTAATAAAATAGCAATCAAAAAACAAATAAAAAGGTTTAAAAAATGGGAAATAGTAATTGTTTTTCATGAATTATAAAAAAATTAAGGATATTTACCAAAAATACTAGATTTAAAGTTTTTTTTTTTGCAAAAATACCACCTTCCTTAATAAATTGCAATTTTACCAAACAAGGTTTCAAACTTGCAAAAATACTAGGTCCCCCCTCCTCCCTCCCTGATCATCAGTGTCGCCGCCTTTTGTACTTTTTTTTTTTTTAAGACGGGGCTATTTTGGTGGATTTTGGTTTTGCAACTCAATGCAACCACATTCAAATAATGCAATCAAATGCAACTTTTTTTTTAAAAGGTGGGGTAATTTTGGTGGATTTGGGTTGCAAGGCCCCGTCAGGGGCAATATTCAACTGAATGCAACCACATTAAACTTCTTTTTTTTAAAAAAAGGTAGGGTGATTTTGGTGGCTTTGGGTTGCAAGGCCTCGCCAGGGGCAATATTCAACTGAATGCAACCACATTCAACTGAATGCAACCACATTCAACTTCTTTTTTAAAAAAAGGTAGGGTGATTTTGGTAGCTTTGGGTTGCAAGGCCCCGCCAGGGGCAATATTCAACTGAATGCAACCACATTCAATTGAATGCAACCACATTCAACTTCTTTTTTAAAAAAAAGGTAGGGTGATTTTGGTGGCTTTGGGTTGCAAAGCCCCGCCAGGGGCAATATTCAACTGAATGCAACCACATTCAACTGAATGCAACCACATTCAACTTCTTTTTTTAAAAAAAAGGTAGGGTGATTTTGGTGGCTTTGGGTTGCAAGGCCCCGCCAGGGGCAATATTCAACTGAATGCAACCACATTCAACTGAATGCAACCACATTCAACTTCTTTTTTAAAAAAAAGGTAGGATGATTTTGGTGGCTTTGGGTTGCAAGGCCCCGCCAGGGGCAATATTCAACTGAATGCAACTGAAATCAGAAATTGAGTTGAATGTGGTTGCATTCAGTTGCTAATTTCAGGTTCCATTTTTCAGTTGTCATTTTCGACCTCATTTTTGGATTATATATATATATATATATATATATATATATATATATATATATATATATAGAATCCAAAAATGAGGTCGAAAATGACAATTGACAAATGGAACCTGAAATCAGAAATTTAGTTGTATGTGGTTGCATTCAGTTGCAAATTTAGTTGAATATGCCCCTGCGGGGCCATGGAACCTAAATCCACCAAAATATCACCCACATTAAATATATATATATATATATATATATATATAGGGAGGTGCTCAAATGAGACACCTCTTATAATGAGACCCTCTCTTATAATGAGTCCCCTTATATTTCTTCTATTCTAAAGGGCCCCGCCAGGGGCACCCAATACGAAAAAGTCTTATAATTATACCCTCTATTCATTCATAAAAAAAAATTAGGAAAAAAAAATTTTAAAAAAATAAAAAAATTGTTGCCACGTCATCATTTTTTCCAAAAAAAAATTATATATTTTTTAATTTTTTTCTTTTCATAAATGGATAGAGGATAGAATTATAAGATTTTTTCGTATTGGGTGCTCCTGGCGGGGCCCTCTAGAATACAAGAAATATGAGGGGGACTCATTATAAGAGAGGGTCTCATTATAAGAGGGGTCTCATTTGAGCAGCCCCTATAAATATATATAGAGTTAAAAAATGAGGTCGAAAATGACAACTGACAAATGGAACCTGAAATCAGAAATGTAGTTGCATGTGGTTGCATTTAGTTGCAAATTTAGTTGAATATGCCCCTGCGGGGCCAGGAAACCCAAATCCACCAAAGTAGCCCCACCTTAAAAAAAAAAGAAACAAAGGAAAAAAAAGAGGTGTCACAAGCAGAAAGACAGAAAATGGGAGGGTTAGGGTTAGGGTTAGTATTTTTGCAATTTGAAACTTAGTTTAGTAAAATTGCAAATAGACTCTCTTAACAAAAGTAAATGTGCAAAAATTTACTTTTTCCTATTTATTTTTCAAAAGAGCCCAAAAATTAATCTAAATAATCTTGAAATATTTATTTATAACCATTCTGCCTTACTTCTTATCCTCACTAAGATTAGTTTTATGAACAAAACTTTCATTTTTTTAATGTTTTGAAAAAAAAAATCTGTCCAGAATGATTTTTGTTTTATGAAAAACAGTTTTGAATTTAAAAAAAAATAGATAATTTAAAACATGATTTTAATTTTATATAGAGAGCAAATTAATTATCAAACATGCAAAACCTTCTTTAGAAACATGGATATTTAAATACTCCCTCTGTCCCATCCATTTCTTCACACTTTCCTTTTTGGGATGTCCCATCCAATTCTTCACATTTCCTAAAATAGTAAACTTTATACATTATATATTTATGGGTCCCACTACTTTACTCACTTTTCTCCTCCACTATACCCACTTTATACATTATATATTTATGGGTCCCACCACTTTACTCAATTTTCTTACTTTTCACCCCTTTCTTTATATATTTCCTTGACCTCCGTGCCCGAACCCATATGTGAACATATGGGTGGGACGGAGGGAGTATGGAGTACACAATAAGCCACGATTGAACTACGTACTTTTTATTATTTTTTAATCGGATACTTCTCTTATGCTTATGATTGCGAATCGTTCCTATCAAATGACGATGCTATCAAATGACGATGGGTAACCTTTAACTATATTTTTATATATACAAGCTGCGATGTACTATTTCTTTTGATATGTTATAAGTTTTATTTAATTTTATAATTATATTTTTATATAAACATTATTTTAAATAATTTTAATTTTAATTTTAATTTAAAATAATTTGATATATTCATGTTAATGGATTATACTGATTTCTTTCTTATTATAAACAATGATACGTATTTTTAAAAAAAGTAAAGGTAATCTAGATAGTTTTAAAAAAATCCCAAATATTAATGATCGAAAGATAAAGTATGATTTATGTTTTTAGGTGTTTATAAAGGGTAATATTTTCAACAAAAAGTAAACGTGAAAAAGGCAATCAACTAATTACCATTAATTATATTATATTATTATTAATTTTAATACTTAGGATAACCATACCGAAAACCAAACCGACAAACTTTTAATATTTCGGTTTTAATATAATAACTAGCTTATAGCCCGTGCGAAGCACGGGTTACTTTTAAATACTTTTAAAATTATATAATTAAATAAAATAGAGAATAATTTATTACGAATTTATTAGTAATAATAATAGTTTAATAAATGATATGTATTGATTAGAATTAATAATATAAAATCTTAATGTAAATTTATTGTTGATGGGATTTGAACCTTGATCTTTGGAAGAGGGATTTAAATAAAGAATATTCCTTATTATTAGATCTAACGGCTATGTGAAAAGTATTTATGTTTGATATATGGTGTTGAAAAAGAAGAGAAAAGACGAAGAAGATTGTGTATTGAATTGATGAAGATTGCGCAGATGAGGTTTAGAAGAATAGAGTTCAGTAAGGCAACAGAGGTTTTAAGTTTAGCTGTATTAGTAAAGGTGTAAATATAAAATACTACTCTGTATTGGTTTAACGGAATTCATTTGATTTGTTTTATATTATAAATAATTTAAAATTAAATAATTAGAGTGAAAACCAAAATTTAGGAGAAAACCAAAACTTTCAATGTTTCGGCTTTAATATAATAGTATAGATAGTATAGATATATATATATTATTTCATAGTATGTTATATTTTGAGTAAAATTATAATAATTTGGAATTGCATCTCGAATGACTTTCATTATCTTTTGACCACGTCCTTTTATTGGACCTCACAAATCATGTTTAGGTATATCTATCTATCTATCTATATAATAGTTGCTGTTGTGTGTTTTGAACAGTATTTTGCTCCATCCAGATTTTTACCCTCCAAGTGAAGCTTTATTACAAATTTGCCATTGCCACCTATGTATGTTGATGCTCTTTACTTTTTTCCTTTTCACGTGATGTATTTATGTAAGCATTATAATAATATATGTTCATTTGATGCAAACTAATGAAATGAATGAAGCTTTTGGCCGAAGCTTGCCACAGTTTTCAAAATTCAAAGCTTCTCAGAGAAGCTACACACATTTATCAAAGATATTTTTATTTAATAATCAATTTGAAATTCAAACCAGCTTTATTAGATTTCTTTTTCTTTCATTTCATACCGTCTCTTTCTGTTTTCTATACTTTTGAATCATGCATATCTTAATCTCTCTCTAATTCATACCTTCATTTTTTCTGATTTCATGTAACTGTATTACATTATGTTTTACTATCATTTTCTCTCTGTTGTTCTCATCATCAAATCAATATCTATCAATTTCACTAATCATATTTGTTTAATTTTATTGCAGATTGAAGCTTGCATACCAATCGCTTAATGTATTGAGTATGAGAAAAAAATTAATAATCCCGTTTCTTACCAAGTTTTTTTTCCCTTCTATGCAGACAACAATAGATCATATGACCATCAAGTAACATGATAAAGTGTATATGCAGGTTTAACTTCTAATTTCTTTTAGTTTTCATGTATAGTTTGTCACCTGTTTGATAGATTGTACGAGTTTGTTTAATCTGTTTTGGTTATACAACTTGACATTTGTATCTTTGGCAGAAAAGAAGATGGGATCTTACTAGATATTTCTTTTAAAATTTTTATATCATATTGTAGTCAGGATAAGATTTTTTTGATTTTGTTACTTAAACAAATTGTAAGAATAAGAATGTGATATGATTGTTTTCGGGTTTTATGTGTTTAATGTATATGCTGGAAATTTAATTTTATGATTTATTGGTTGGTCGGATTGACATGGAAAGTTATAAACTTTTAGATTGAGATACTACATTTTATCTTATTAAAAATTAATAACCCCGTTTATTTAATTTTGTTGCAGATTAAAGATTGTGCCCCAACCGTTTGCCATATTGACTGTAAGATAAAAAAAATTTCAATTTTTTTCCTAACTCTCTCTCTATATGTGTTTTTGCATCACGAGTTTGGACTTCTTTTAATGAATGTTTCATTACAAATTTTATGACATATGAATTGGAACCCAATATTGTTATGAAAGAAGAATCTAAAAGCAGATATGTGTTGTATGTTTTTTTTTTGAATTCTAGAATGATGTTGGTCTTTAATTATAGAGCATGGTTCATGCGTAATTGCTTCAGTAATGTTAACAATGCCATACTTTTTCTTATTTTTTTAACAGTATTGAGAAATTCCAGAGAAGATTCTCCTTAAGAAGAAACAATTGTTCCCGGAAAGGTTGTGGGACTGGAGATGAGATGAGTAAATCACATGCGTCGACTGAAAAGAATTCAGCACAGTTAGATTCAGCAGTTCGAAAAGAATTCCTTCATGGAACAGTCCAGGGATTCTGATCACAGATAGAAGCTCAGACATGGATTCTGATCAAAGGGATGTTAATAATAAAGCTCCAGGGATGTTAATATACGTTACTGTTAAAAGGCCAATGCTGATGTCAAAGGCTATATCATTTGTTTTTTTTCGTCAGCCTCCTAGCAGCCTCAGGTATGACAGTTCTAAAACAGTCCTTTAAACATCACAGAGCTTTAAACATCATCTTCATTATACGATCTTCTGCCTGTCTATATGCTTATATGCTGAAATCCCTGATCCATGTAGGTTTATCACAGAGCTTGCTTCCGCTGCAGGTTTATCACTCTTCCGTGTACTCACTACAATAACACCCTATGTTTACTTGCGATGTGATTTATTATTTGTATCCATTTATCATTTTTAACCCTCGATTATTTGCTCCTAATGGTCATCCTTTTATGTAGCAATCTAAAAAAGCTAAAAACCCTCGATTTCTTAAGGCTATAGAGAAGTGTTCTGCATTCAAACTTTCAACTATTGATTTGTCAAAATCCCGCACTTTATTTAATTATGCATCTGCTGGGTTTATAACAGAAAACCTTTTTTCTGTTAGAGCAGAGCAGTAATATGTTAGTACGCATTGCTGACAAGACTACATAGGAGCAAGGTAGATCACTTCGTGTTTTCACAATACTGATAATGTAATGCTCTATGCTTATGACCTGCGTGTGTTTGTCCCCCGTGCCCTACCCCTATAATCGAATCCTAAAGGGCAAAAAAATTCTTTACCTTGCTATTGTTCTGTCAAAATGAGAAGGCAAGAAGTCTGAATTGGTTACGTTCTATTTTGAAAACCCAAGCTTTCTCTCATACTATTGACCAGGGTAACTTTTTAAGGGTGGTTGTTTATGTGTTTAGTTTTTTGACATATTTTCATAAACATGTATACATCATCAACACAGACAGATAATGTGTGTTCTGGTGTGATTTTTAAAAAAAAATTCTTTTTAGGCTAATTTTAGTTTACTTATAGGGTTTGGTTCTTAGTACTGTACAGGTTATTAAATGGAAATCATGAAAAATTGTTAAAAATAACAATTTTTTTAGAAAAAGGAACGAGAATACCAATCTGGGAAAGGGGGTGTGAAAAATACCCATTTGGTGACCCAAATATCATATGCGTATTCTACCATCATCTCTCTGAGCAAATCTCTCTGGCCAAATCTCTCCGACGACCGGCGATTTGTCCAGAATGGCCGTTCACCACCATCTCTCTGGCCTCTACCATCTCTCTCTGTCTCTCTCGTTCCTCTCTCGTAGACTCTATCTCTCCCCATATCTCTTTAGTGATCTCCGGCCCCGCAGGGGGCTTGCACTAAGCTCGCCGGAAAAACGACGTTTAGGGTTTGGATTTGGGCGAAAACAATCCGGCAAATCATATGCTATGAAATTGGTCTAGTCTTGTAGAGGATTTGATTACGATTTTAATGGTATATAGTATGTGTTGAAAAAGTTGCATCTACGGACGAACGGAGAGAATGAACAATTCGCCGGAAATCGCCATGGAAATCGCCTTGGAGCTCTCGTCTGTGCAAAAGTGACGATGACGTCATATGACGTCATCACGCAGGTTGTGCATGCGTTATGCATGATACGCAAGACACAAATGCGTATTACCCCTTTACCCAACAGCCGATTGCGTATTCAAGGTTTCAGAATACATGTATTACCCGAGTGAAGCTTGCGTAACCCCTGTCACCCCAACCCCAAATGCGTAACCCGCGTTACCCAAACCCCAAATGCGTAATAAAATGGGTATTTTCAACACCCCCTCCCGAAAATTGGTATTTTCAGAATCCAAACCCAAAAAATTGTTATTTTTAGATTTAACCCGGAAATCATCATATTCAAGTCTGATGCCTGATGGATATTCTTTCTCTTTTCCTTTCAAATGTAGTTCTTTTCCTTTCAAATATAGTACAACTATCATCTCATCCTCATCGGTCATGTTTATCATGTGGTGTACTGATTTGTTGTTTCTTTAGCAGCATAACATTTTTCTATGAAATCAAAATACTGTACTGATTTAAATTTTTAAAAAGAAATTTGGTTATCTTTTAAGCTTTTGCAAGTATATATAGCTGGTGGTTCATGATGATTTTTTTTTTTGGCCAAGTATGATTTATTAGTTTTTTAGGAAAAAACGTATAATTTACCAACTTACTTTTTATAAAATTGATTTTGTTTTTCAATAATGAGGGTTCGAGGCGCCGCCAAAGGCGGTGCCGAGGAGTTTTGTCACACAATATTGTTTTCTAAAATTACTCAATTATTATGCAATTATAATTTTATTTTAGATATGATTCAAGGTGAAGTCTTTTTCCTCCACTTGCTTTTTTCGGAAGATATTATTTGTATTGTTGATATTCATTTTGTAGATTGATCTTTGGACATGAATTATGAGCATAGCAGACCAAGTATGATGGATACTACATCATTAGGTTTGGTGGAATCATACATAAGGTGTATGTTTTCTTTTAACGGGTAGTAGCTTCTAGATGAATGCTTGACATATTGTTGTATATCATGCAAAATATGTTGCCATTTTGCTAGATAAGTATGGGAGGAGGCCATTAGAGATTGGTACCCTTAGTGGATTGTTTTGTCTTGCGGGAAGTTTAATGGCAAGAAATGGCCCATGGAAATTTTTGAGAATGGTTTGCGATGTGTTGGGGATATGTGGGATGACAGGGACTTATAATATATTGTTTATATACACAGTGGAGTTGTTTCTAACTGTGGTCATAAATGCAGCTCTCGTGTGTGCAACTCAAGCAGCGCAAATGGGGGCTATTTTGGCATTGTTTGTGGTGGTTTTGGGTGGCGGTATACCATTTGCAATGTTTGGAGTATGCAGCGTTGTAGGTGGGATCCTCACGTTTTACTTACCGTAAACATTGCATAAGCCCTTATACGACACAATGGCTGGAATGGGAGAGGGTTAGAATGTCATTAGGGTGATATTTTGTTGTTAATGTCAGTAAACTTTACGTTTTAGACATGTCAGTTTGTAAATTTCCCATGTTGGGTTTTTGTTATACTATAATGCTTTACTGTTGTTGTAAGGTTATGGCTACGTACTGTAATTTTTTAAGAAACTCTTTTGGAACAAAGCAACCAAGCTCAAAGTCTGCAATCCACATCCACTCTTTGTTTTTCTTAACTTATAACCTGGATAATACATGGTTTGTAAATTCTATTTAGCTTCATTTTCAAATTATCAGACTGTACATAGATATTTATATGATGTTATGAAAAAAATATTATACAAAACTTGGGGATCATATGACATGTAAAGAAGTGTATATTATTTATTTAAACGTTTTGGCATAATTGACATTTTTTAATAATGACACAATCCGGGTTTGAGGTGCCGCCGGAGGCGGTGCCGAGAAGTATTTTTTATAAATATTTAATTATAAAGATTATAAAAATTATGTGTTTTGATCATTTTGAAAAATTAATGTTACTACTTTATGTATGTAAAAGCACATTACTCATAAGAAAAAAAACCTTAAGTACTTTTTTATTTAAAATTATAAATGACATAAAGTTTATACTCTAACTTATGTTAAATTAAGTAATAAAAGCAAAATTGTGAACAAACAACTTGCAAACATGTAAAACTTTATATTCTAACTTATGTTAAATTAAGTAACAAATTTATTCTTGCATTGATGTAAGCATTCTATAATTTATTTATTATTAATTATTAAATAAATAATTTAAGATAAATATTTCAACATCTAAGATAATTGTTCACTTTATCATTTCTTAATAGTATTATATTTTTAAAAGAATAGCAAAAGGAAAAAAAATTAAATACACCACTATGTAAATTTACGATAAGATATTATATTTGATAATTTTATTTTTTAAATATAGAACAATTTTTTTTTGTCGGAGCCCAGCAACGCGGGCAAAAATCCTAGTTCATATATTAAATTGTTACCTCAGAAATCATGTTTAGGTATATTCATATATTAAATTGTTTGAATTTAGGTGTTTTTAACATGTAAAAGGCCCCAAAAATCATGTTTAAGCAAGGGCCTCCAATATAGTTGGGACGGGCTGGTAAATGAGGAACATTGCTCCAAAAAATAAAAATACATATGTTCCAAGAAGTAGTGAAAAAAAATATTAGTATTAGTAACAAAATTTTTCATCTTTATTCATGAGCATAAAATATTTTATTTAATCAAAAAACAAATTCAAAGTTGAAATGCGGAACGTTAGCAAGAATAGAAAGTTGAATACGATTATACTATAATAACATCAAAGTACATACCTCCATTCTTAAAAATTTTGTACCATGATATATTTATGATATATTTCTCCTAAATTGAAATCGAATTTTTTAAATATTGTAACTCTAGCAAATTATATATTTAAAAGATAATCAACTTCGCTCGCGAAGCGTGGGTAAATTATATGTCATATATCTTGGTCATGTGTACAAGCATTGGTCCATATGAATACACATTAAAAAAGATTCTAAAATAGCTATGTTGTCCATTAACAATGCAAATAAATATGGAATAAGCTCTGTTGTTCAACTAAAACTAAAACTGGCCAGATCATTATATTGCCAATCTTGATCAGCATCCTATCTCAGGGAGCTCGATTATTCAAAGAATGTTTAAAGGTAATGGAAGCGTTGGACGTAACTCTTCGTCGCTAGCTACTTCTAAGTTATTTATCCTATCCAAATTTGTTGCATTAATTGTTATAACAATTGCATGTCATAATCAAATGAATATAAAAAATTGGCAACATAATTGCATGGATTATAATTTGTATGCGTATATTTAATATGATTACCATTAACTAATATTTGAGAATGGAGAGGATCTCAAAATACGAACAAAGAAAATCAATAAGTTTATTCTCACATAGAACCCAAAACATTTTACCAAATCAAATAAAACCAGGTCAATTTAGGAATGCAAGATTTTAATCTTCACAATTACTTTTGGCTCTAAAAGTAATTGCAGGTGTTGCGTTTCTTAAGCAAAACCAATTGGTTAATTGTGCAGCTATGATTTTAAGTATCTAAATACGAAGCAGCTATGTCAAAATAGTTCTTTCACTACCAATTATTATGATTTGCAAAGGTTATAAGTATTTATAGCAAATGCAACATGAAGGAAAGCAAATACTTAGATACTAAAATACTCATATAGATCATACCATTAAGGGACGTACCTATAGTATATGTAGTGGGTGCCTTGGAACCCACTAGACCAGCTACAAAGCCCATATTATATACCTAATTTTATGAAGGAACCCCATTTAAAAAAATTCTAGGAACCCACTGTATATTAGAAACCCACTAGATAAAAGCCCAAAAGTTAAAAGAAAAATCTCAAATTCCATCTCAGTTATATTCTAACATGAACGTAAAGGCCTCGCTCCCTTTCTGTGCTCTCTGCCCTTGACTATCCCAGTATTTCTTACAATTATATACTCGAACCCAAATGTTGATTATGATTGTGGTACGAGACAACATTGGAAACTTTCAATATGTGAAAAAATAATCAAAGAAGATGAAGATTTTGTAATAATGCATTTTGACTTAAAAAAATATTAGTCAAAATAACATAATTCTCAGTTTTAAGGAACTAAAAACAAGTTCAAATAATTTTATTTAATCAACAAAAAAACAACTAAAAATAGAGTCGAAAATATTTATCAAACAATTTAAACAAAGTACTACCTCCTCTAAAACATTTTGCATCATAATTTATTTATTTTTATTAAAATCAATATTTATATTATTTTACCATTAAAAATTTCTAACAAACAAGATTAATCAACGCCCGCTCGTAGAGCGCGGGCAAAAAAGACTAGTAAGTAATGTAAAGTGCGGAAAATAGAAGAGAGAAATGAGACACGATCGATTTATCCTGGTTCGCGATGCCGCAATCCCCTAACGGATTCGAACACCCCTACTCCAGTCCCCGAGCTCCTCCCCGGACTCGGGATTTCGTCCACTATAAGTAAACTCCTTATAGCAGGTGGAGAAACCTTTACAAATTACAACTATATATTTATCGTCAAGCGTAACTCCCCGTTACCTTCTCAAAATATAATCTACTCCGCTATATATTTATCTTGGAGCGTAACTCCCCGCTACCTCCTCAAAATATAGAGCAAACCAATAATTATTTATCTTGGAGCGTAACTCCCCGTTACCTCCTCAAAATAATTAGTAAACCACTAAAATATTTATCTTAGAGCATAACTCCAAGTTACCTCTTCAAAATATTTTAGTAAACCCTACGTAGCTGTTGATGAGTGGATTTCGTAACAACTTTTGTGAGGTTCTTGATGAGTTGTAAGGCTAACGATTAACTTTTCAATGAATGATTTGGGTTGTGTTTGTGGGGTTGAGCTGAGCTCGAGGGTGTCTCCAATAATCTCAGATGCCTTTAGAGAGAATTAGAGAGCTGAATTCGTCCTACCCTCAAGGTGCCTACGTATCCTTTATATAGGAATCAAGCTAACGTAGTTCTAATGCAACTCTGTCTCTGCTGGAATAGCTGTATTCGATTACTTAGTTCGTATTAGACTCAGGTTCCTTTAGAGCCTTTCACGAACTAGTTGATGAAATAGAGCAGAACTCGAGTTCGTACCCTATTATAATTCTCTCGTATATCAGAAATATTCTAGGATCATCTGTGCCCTAGAATTATACTCCAATAATAATGTGTTTATCTATTCTAGATAGCTTCCAGAACATTCTATCGGTCATTTTTAGGAACCTGGTGCTCAGGAACCTATATCTTAGGGGCCTGTTTCTCAGGAACCTCCTTATTTCGGGACATATTGCTTAGGAACCTCTTTCTAGGTACCTGTACCTGCACAAATAACAAACATGTTAGGCTGGATAACTCATCTAATATCTTTGCATGTTCTTACCTCTTTTCGTGGCTGTAGTTGTATTAATTCGAACTCTTCTACTTAGAGGAACCTGGCCTTCAAATGATCTACCCAGCTTCCAGACCTTTAGGAACCTCCTGATATTTATATTTTCTTGATCATTTCTCTGTTTGATGCTTACTTCATCATATCTAATCTTCATGTCTTGTACTAGATCTATCTTCTAGCTCGCATGGATTGAACCCATAAGTCTAATGGGCCTAAATTCAGCCCATGATGATTTTGGGCACAACAAATACCCCCCGGTTCCTTGAAAGCTTGTAAGGTGAAAGGAACCTATTTTGCTTTCTGATCATGGATTCGGTGCTACATCATTCCTCTCTCAATCCTTCATTCCAATATTATACATCCAAGCCTACATGAGCTAACTCGGCGTAGGAAACAGGACATAAAATATTCTCAGCGAATACATCTTTAATCAGCTTCCTTCTATTCAAGGAACCTGTTCTCGTATCATTTTCTTCAAACCATAACTTCTCGAAATCAGCTCAATACTTGTGCTTAGCTTCCTAGGGAATCTAATTTGATTCTCGCTATCACATCTCCTTGAATTTTCAAAATTTAAGAATTCGTAGGAGAGATAATCCTCAACTGAAAATATCTGGAAGTGATAATTCAAAATTCGAATTAACCCTTATCACTTACCCAAGCTGCAGTTAATACAATTTCTTCCCAAGATTCACACGCCTCTTGCGCGTGTATCTCTTCAATTACTGCTTCAATAGCTCGCTGCCACGTGTGTATAGCTGTCTCCTATTTACCTCGACTATATAAACACATGAACGGCTTCATCTCCATTTTTACCTTTACCAAATATTTTCTAAAACCCTTAGAGAAAGAAAAGAAGGAGGAGTCCGACGGTCACCAGCTTAATTCAACTTCTCCGTCACCGTTTTCTTCAATCCGAGGTATGATTCTGACTCGTTTCTTCCGTTCTTTAACATTCTTGACTCATTTTTTAACTATCTGTCTCATGTCAACGTTTTTCTTCATTTCTAGTTTATGTATGTATGTGTCTGTATTTATTCTTCACACTCCATATTCCACACACGATTATTCACTAGACCTTGCTTAATGATAAGTGGATTTTATATCCACTTGGAGCGATCCATATCGGCTTAAATTGATTGACTTGGTCTTAAGTTTGTTGTATTTTTGATGTGTTTTGTGTAGTTGTGCAGGGTTGTAGCTATCGGTTAGTGTTGGTGTTTCTAATCGATATTAGAGTGGAATTAAGCATTGGAATGAAGATTGGACACTTGTGTTGTGCTATCAAGGAGTTACATGTGTCTTGTTATTGAAGATGTTAGCTAATGCAAAAGAAACGGAGGAGAAATGAGCAAATTTGTGTAAAATTCGGATTTTCTGGATAGGTTGCGCAGTCTTCACTGTTTTGGCCATATCTGGAGTTTTAGAAGTCCGTTTTCAGTGATCTTACTGTCCACGCGAAGCTTGGGAGATTTTCTACAACCTTGGACAAGTCTTCCACGCGCAGGCTGCGCGTGGTGGGCGCAGGAAGCGTGACAAACAGACTGATGGGCGCAGATTGCACGCGCGCGGTGCTGAAAAATTACAGTTTTTACTATTTTGGCCATATCTTGAGTTCTAAAAGTCCGTTTTGGATGATCTTACAGTCCACGCGAAGATAACGGAATTCTCTTTCATTCTAAAGTGGTCCAGAGGTTCAATTACAACTGGAACGGTCCATAAATACTAAAGAAAAGTCAGCTATGAATTTTCCTTAAAAACAGAATCAGTTTAGGAAACGTATTTTGAGCTAAACTGCAGAAATTCTATTTTAACTCTGTTTTGGGGAATTTCTTGCTGGGAAAGACTTCTAGAGCCTATATAAACAAATCCTACCATTGTAATTTTGTATCATCATTAGTTTGCATATTATAACATAGAATTCATATCTTGTTTTATTATCATGATTTCACTTGATCCCATGATGACGAGAGGTTCAATTATGAACTAATCTTTGTCATGGGATTCTAACGGATTTATTTATGGAGCTTTAGTATCTTGATGTTTTAAAGATCTGTGTGTGATGTTTATTTTATATCCTCGTATGGTTGTGCTTTATGAATTTAGATGCGTAGCTAACATCTAATTTGTTAATCTCTTGCGAAACGAGAGTGGATCTTGAGATTTAGAACTTGTCATGCTAGCATAGGATAGGTTGATGTTTTAACATCATGATTTGTAGCTTAAATAGAGATATTATTCTGCCCTATGTGATCTTAATAGACAACTTGTTCTTCAACCGTTATGTTTTCAAATCTTATAGAGATATAGGGTCTTAACATAATTGGTGTCTATTCATCTTCTATCTCTTTTGTGGATGTAGGTTTAGTTTGGTATTCGTATACTGAGAAGTAGCGTTTACTTGTTTCGTGTTGTCTGATCAGATATCAAAACCATCACATGCATTGATTAAATGCATCAAATCTAAGCGAAGTATTTAATTAAGTTAGGATCCCATGTTTTCAATTGCATAAGTAATTTTATTTAAATCCTCGTTAGTTAGTTAATTCTTAGTTTGTTAATTTACTTCTTAGTTAATTTATTTAATTAAAACCCAAATTTTTTAATTGTCTTAGCAGTGAATAATAATCATACATTGTTGCATAGGTACATCTACTGAATTAAAACCATAACAAGATCTCTGTGGGAACGAACTTGACTTATTCATATATTACTTGTGACCACGTACGCTTGCGTGATTTAGTGTAAACAAGTTTTTGGCGCCGCTGCCGGGGATCATCGGTGTTTTATTTTTAGTTTATGTGCTTGTCATCAGTGGTCGTTAGAGTTCACTGACTCGGATTGTTTCTTACATAGTTGTTTAGTTTTATGTATTGCAGGTAACAATGGGAGAACCAGCAGCAGCGAAAGTATTGATGTATTATTCTCAACCAAAGATCAAGGACATCCAATTTAGCATTGTCAGGCCAGCTATTGCAGCTAATACTTTCGAAATCAAGCCTAGCATAATTCAGATGGTGCAGAATTCGGTTCAGTTTCGGGGTGCTCCTACGGAGGATCCTAACATGCATATTCAGAATTTCATTGAGATCTGCGACACTTTCAAGATCAACGGTGTGTCAGAAGATGCTGTGAAATTAAGACTTTTCCCATTCTCTTTGCGGGATAAAGCTAAGGGCTGGTTACACTCTCTATCAGCAGGTTCTATTTTGACATGAGAGGATCTTGCTCAGAAATTTCTCACTAAATTTTTCCCCATGGCAAAGATCGCAGCAATCAGGAACGCTCTAACTCAGTTTTCACAGCAGTCTGAAGAATCTTTGTGCGAGGCTTGGGAGCGATATAAAGAGATGCTAAGGAAGTGTCCACATTATGGGATGCCTGATTGGATGGTGATTAACTGCTTTTATAATGTCTTGGGTGCACAGTCAAGACCCATGCTAGATATAACATCAGGTGGAGCTTTATGGGCTAAGAGTTATGCGGAAGCTTATGAGCTAATTGAGATGATGGCTGTGAATGAATACTAGAATCCAACTCAGAGATTATCACAAGGTAAATTAGCAGGAATTCTGGAAGTTAATACAGTCACAGCTCTAGCAGCTCAGCTAGAGGCACTTAATAAGAAATTGGATTTTATGTCAAAGCATGGGGTGCCTCAAGTTGCTAGTGTTTGTGAGTTATGTGAGGGCGCACATGAGACGAGACAATGTGCCATATCTTCTGAATCGGTACAGTTTGTGAGCAACTTCCAGCAACCTTCGAAACTAGCTACAGCCACCTATCATCCCAATTTTGGCTGGAGCAACAATCAAGATTTTCAGCAGCAACAGTTTCATGGGGATGATGGTCAATTTTCGAATGAAAAATCTGAATTGGATGAATTGAGGTTGATGATTAAAAGTCATGCAGTATCTCTCAAGACATTGGAGAATCAGATTGGGCAAATTGCAAGTGCCTTTCTCAACGGACCGCAGAGAGTTCTTCCTAGTGCCACAGATGTAAATCCAGGAAAACCAGATGTCATGGAGCAGGTTAATGCCATAACACTCAGATCTGGAAAAGTCACGAACGATCAGAATTCAGCAATTGAGGATGAAGAAGGAATTCATGATCCGAGTCCTACAGAAAAAGAAGAAAATTCTGTTTTGTCAAAACCTGTGGTGGATAGTGATGAGGCGGAAGAGTGTGAGTCACTAGGCTTGGCTTATCTCGGGGATTCTAAGGTACTGATTAATGAGGTTGTTTCATGGTCAAATCTTGAGGATAGTGCAATTGAGTCTTTTCTTGAGGAAGATGTTTTGATTGAGGGTAATAAAGATCTTCATGAGTTATACAAGAATTTTACTTCTGATGAGATGTTAGAAGAATTGAAGGTCATTTGTTCTAAGCATGAAATTCAGCTACAGGAGAATTCTTTTAATTCTGAGTCTGTTGTTAAGACTTCTATTGGTGAACCACCCACTTCTGTTCCTAATCCGTTTATTCTCACTCTTGATCAGTCTTTGGTGGTTAATAATGAAAATCATCACGTTGAAGAAGCTTCCAAACTCGAGCTTAAACCACCAGATCACCTGAGGTATGTATATTCGGGCCAATCATCTGCTTTGCTTATTATTATTGTTGCTAACTTGTCAGGTAGTGAAGAGAACAATGTTACTGACACTTTTGAGGAGCAAAGAAGGCTGAAACTTGTCATCAAGGATGTAGCCCCGGAAAAGATAATTAAATGGCCATATAGAGACACGGTGCCGCCCGAGGAGGGTGATCCTACCGACAGTTAGGTATGTTCTCTACTATCCCTTGTATTACCTTCCATTCAATGGGGACATTGAATATTTTAAGTTTGGGGGTGGTTTGGGGATAAGTAGCGTGTGGTAGTTATTTATGTTATTGTGTTCATGTAGATATCATGTTTTGCATGTTAGTAGTAATTCATTCATGTTTTGTTCGTATTATTGCATGTTTGTTTTATATAGGACATTCTGTTTTTGTTTCGTATACCATGTGAGTTCATATAGTTGCATTTGCATAGCATGCATATTTCTTTATCCCTTAGGATGAGCTAATTCTGATTGGTAGGTAGATGTCTAATTGAGTGTGGTAATGATGAGTAGAGGGTTGATTTATAGTTCCTATGAAATTGACTTGCATGTTTCAGGAACAAAACTTTTACACAGTCTCATTGGGTGCTTTTGAGTTAGGTTGAGGTCATGCTTGTTTGGTTGTTTTAGATTTAATCACTTGTTTATATTTAGAATTTTTGTTATTCCCTTGATGGCGTAGGAGCACTAAAGTCTAAGTTTGGGGGAAACCAGAAATTTCATGCTAGTTGTTAATAATGGCTAGGTGTCAAATGGCTAGTAGCCGGCTCATATTTATATGAGTAGTCTAGGGTTGGAATTGAGAATTCTCATTCCATATTGCGTATATGAAAGAAAAAAGTAGAAGAAAAAAGGAAAAAAAATAAAAAAAAAGGAAAAAAAAAGTCATGTAAATATTGTTAAATACAAAATTAACCAGAGTGAGCTCTTTAATACTCGAGTAATTAAGTCTGAGGGGACTTAGTCCTAGTGACCTAAAGACCTTTTGGTTTGGGATTGCTGACCTAACACTCGCTACATGGGTATTATTGTATAAGCCTTTTGGGGTCTCATTCATTGCACGGTTAAATAAGCATGAGTATTGTATATAGTATTATGTGTCGTAATGTAGTAATAAAGCATGAATTTCTGGCTAACTCAGATAAGGATGGAGGTGTTCCTAGGTTATGAAGTGTCTACAGTCTATTCTATTTATAAACTTGTGATTGTCTTGGCGAAGAATAGGTATGATTTTGATCTAGTTTTGAGAGTATTTTCGATGAGCATCGCACACACGCACATTTCTGTTCATGTATTGTTAGTATACGGGGACTTAGTCGAGCTCTATTTGGATTTAGTTGCATTCTTTGAGATATTTGCTTGCTAGTTGGTTTTGGTTAGTTCGAGGGCATCTTTACATTTTCATATTAGTTGCATTCATGCATTGCATTGTTTTTGCATTGGTTAGGTTAGATGGATTTTATGGGTGCATTCGCTATAGGCCCTCACGAGACCTTACTCGTCCACTAGGGCTGCCTAGGGGTTTAAAAGGCTTGTTGCATATGCCAAATGCAACCGTGATCACCTACGAAAGTGGTACTAGTTAGATAGTTTTTAATTGTTTATGCCTGAGGACAAGCATCGGTTTAAGTTTGGGGGTGTGATAAGTGGATTTTATATCCACTTGGAGCGTTCCATATCGGCTTAAATTGATTGACTTGGTCTCAAGTTTGTTGTATTTTTTATGTGTTTTGTGTAGTTGTGCAGGGTTGTAGCTATCGGTTAGTGATGGTGTTTCTAATCGATATTAGAGTGGAATTAAGCATTGGAATGAAGATTGGACACTTGTGTTGTGCTATCAAGGAGTTACATGTGTCTTGGTATTGAAGATGTTAGCTAATGCAAAAGAAACGGAGGAGAAAGGAGCAAATTTGTGTAAAATTTGGATTTTCTGGATTGGTTGCGCAGTCTTCACTGTTTTGGCCATATCTAGAGTTCTAGAAGTCCGTTTTCAGTGATCTTACTGTCCACGCGAAGCTTGGGAGATTTTATACAACCTTGGACAGGTCTTCCACGCGCAGGCTGCGCGTGGTGGGCGCAGGCAGCGCGACAAACAGACTGATGGGCGCAGGTTGCACACGCGCGGTGCTGAAAAATTACAGTTTTTACTATTTTGGCCATATCTTTAGTTCTACAAGTCCATTTTGGATGATCTTACAGTTCACGTGAAGATAACGGAATTCTCTTTCATTCTAAAGTGGTCCAGAGGTCCAATTACAACTAGAACGGTCCAGAAATACTAAAGAAAAGTCAGCTACGAATTTTCCTTAAAAACAAAATCAGTTTAGGAAATGTATTTTGAGCTAAACTGCAGAAATTCTATTTTAACTCTATTTTGGGGAATTTTGTTGCTAGGAAAGACTTCTAGAGCCTATATAAACACATCCTACCATTGTAATTTTGTATCATCATTAGTTAGCATATTATAACATAGAATTCATATCTTGTTTTATTATCATGGTTTCACTTGATCCCATGATGACGAGAGGTTCAATTATGAACTAATCGTTGTCATGGGATTCTAATGGATTTATTTATGGAGCTTTAGTATCTTGATGTTTTAAAGATCTGTGTGTGATGTTTATTTGATATCCTCGTATGGTTGTGCTTTATGAATTTAGATGCGTAGCTAACATCTAATTTGTTAATCTCTTGCGAAACGAGAGTGGATATTGAGATTTAGAACTTGTCATGCTAGCATAGGATAGGTTGATATTTTAACATCATGATTTGTAGCGTAAATAGAGATATTATGCTGCCCTATGTGATCTTAATAGACAACTTGTTCTTCAACCGTTATGTTTTCAAATCTTATAGAGATATAGGGTCTAAACATAATTGGTGTCTATTCATCTTCTATCTCTTTTGTGGATGTATGTTTAGTTTGGTATTCGTATACTGAGAAGTAGCGTTTACTTGTTTCGTGTTGTCTGATCAGATATCAAAACCATCACATGCATTGATTAAAGGCATCAACTCTAAGCGAAGTATTTAATGAAGTTAGAATCCCATGTTTTCAATTGCATAAGTAATTTGATTTAAATCCTCGTTAGTTAGTTAATTCTTAGTTTGTTAATTTACTTCTTAGTTAATTTATTTAATTAAAACCCAAATTTGTTAATTGTCTTAGCAGTGAATAATAATCATACATTGTTGCATAGGTACATCTACTGAATTAAAACCATAACAAGATCTCTGTGGGAACGAACTTGACTTATTCATATATTACTTGTGACCACGTACGCTTGCGTGATTTAGTGCAAACACTTAATGATCACCCATTCATCGATTCACGGTCGTATCGTCATGACTTTTATTGCACATGTTATCTGTCTATTCACCTTCTACATGCTTCATACCATAATCGATGTATGTTGTATTCATTGTGTAATCCACTATCTGTCCTGTATCTCATAATTAAGATCACCTAAACATTTAAAAAAACTACAAGTTTTCTCTTAGAAGGCCCAAAACCTGACCTTTCTCCATCTATTTCTTGCAGATGTCTTCTGATTCAACACATTCCGACCACCTTTCTTCAATAAAACCTACCCTTACTAGGTCTGTCAACCATAGAACTAGATCTAGAGTTTTGATTCCCAACACCAGTGAGCCTCAAGACATTCTCATGAAACCTCCAAATGTTATCGATCCCTTAAAACCTTTAAGCTTAATCGACTTAGGAGATGATTGGTTTGATAACGAAGAGGTGTCTAAACCTGACCATGAATTGCTGCCTGAACCTGACTTTGATAATGAGATTACTGTTGAAAGGGAACTGTATAAGCAAAAAATTGTCCCTTTTTGTGAGAAACTTGACTCTGTTATGACCTCAGCTAGGTTAGAAAGAATGTATGATGAATGCCCCCGTCCAACCTGTTCCATTGTGATCCCAGAATCTGGTGAAAGAGCTCACAAGTTCGATATCAAAACTCCTGATCGTGGGATTCCTAATGTTGTGACCTCAGCCGCCTTCTTCAAGGTTGGTGTGTACTTTCCCCTTCATCCATTCCTACAAGAAATGCTTGATTTCTATAATCTGGCTCCTCTGCAATTGACACCTAATTCATATAGGCTAGCCATTAGCACATACATTGTGTACACCAGCTTGTTTACCACCCCTCTGTCTGCACCTGAGCTCGGTTACTTCTTTAGATTAAAGGACACTGGAAAGGGTTCTGGTTGTTTTTACTCGACTGCATGGCCTGGTCATCAAAGCCAATGTATAAAAGGCATTAAACAAAATTTTGATCAATGGCAAGAGCAGTTCCTTTACTGTTTTGATTGCCCCCTGTTCGTTTTGAGTTCAACCGTCGTCCTTTAATACCCAAACAAACTGTTCTTACCGGGGTTTGCTTACAAATAGCTGGAGAGGCCTTAAAGCACTCTTCCTCCATGAGAGATTGTATGATTTTATTGACATCTGAGAACCTTATTACCCTATGTTTTATTCTTGCTTCCCCTGGTAACGTCTTACTTCGTTTTTTCTTTACTGCGTTCTTGTCTATTTACCTCATATTCTTTATTTATCCTGATTCATTTCTGGTTTTGTATCTACAGGTATGGCTCCCAAGATTCCATCTTTCATAAAAAGATCTAAGAACGTGGAAGAAGTTTTCAAGACTGAAAATAAGGAGGTTCCGCTTGTTGCAACTCCTATAAGTCGAGTTCCTACTCCTGCATCCACTCAGAATCAACCATCAAGCTCCTCCAAACGCAAGCTTGCTCAGACCACTCTAGACTTGTCGGGAAGCTCTCAGACTCGATCCATGAAGAAAGGCAAGGCTGTGAAGGTAGAGTCAGCTGTGGCCCAGAACCAATTTAAAGAATTGATTGATACACACGTGATTCCAGAAGCAGTGGTTAGCTGGGCTAATATGGATTCTGTCGAAGCTATGCATGCCATGAGATTTTCCGCTGCCCAGAATGCCTTCTTTACCCTCAGATTCTGCGATGACTTTGCTGAGAAAACGCAGTACGACCTCCGATTGCAAGGAGAAGTTTCAAAACTAAAGGAGGAGCTGGCTGCTAAGGAGGAAAAGGTGAATATAGTTACTGCTGCTGTGAGATGAGCAAAAATAGTTGAGACCTCTTTAAAGAACAGTAAGGATGAGCTTCAGGGACAGGTGAAGAGTTTTCAAGATGAAAAAATTGCTCTGTTAGAGAACATTCGTGAGCTCGAGATTCAGGTTGATGCTCTTAACACTGTTGCTGATACTACCAAATCATCCCTGTTCATCCAGGAGAAGGCTAGGTATGATGAAGGTTATAATGAAGGCATTCGAGACTACATGAGATCCATGTGGGAGAAAATGCCTGAGCTAAACTGGTCTCTCCTCGGTGAGGATGTGGTAGGTATGATCAAGGACTTTGAAAACGAAGCTGTGATTCTGTAAGAACCTGTACCTCCCGTGGTTACGGTTGAGAGGTCTCCAGGTTCCATCCCTGAGACTGCAGAGGTCCCTGCTCCTAAGGTTACTCTAGCCACTCTTCCACCTTCTCCAGCTATCGAAGAATCTGACAAAGTACCCACTGCTTGAAGTTTTATGAATTCTCTGAAATTTTTATAACTTTTCTTGAGGTTGCGGGCCCCTCGTAGTGCCTTGCAGGTTGTATTTTTTGAATTTGGTTTCTATGGCCTTCGTGCCTATAACTTTTGGTTTGCCTAGGGTCCTTGTACCCTATAACTCTTTATGTTTCTAATGACTATTATCTACTTTTGCTATATCTCTTTTCCCTGCTTGTGCATGCTTATCTCCTTACTTGTATCTGAAATTAATACTGCACAATTTTTCTCCAAAACTTCATAGAACACTCTATTATCATGCATCTTAAAAATTAATTAGTGTCCATATTTATGCACCCAAGCTTACGTGGGCTAACCCGTTGTAAGAAACAGAATGCATTCATACTTTCACTTATAATTTTCTCAAAATAAATATAACTGTATATTGCTTACTTGTAAATTTGGGACCTCTTTATTTATACCTTGAGACATGTATCCACCACCATAATCTAAACTGTAGCTTCCCTTAATAATCTCACCCATATATCTAAACCAGGTTCCCTGCGAATAACTGATCAACCCTGCAAATAAAAACATAAAACATAAAACAAAAAATAGTTAATGTTAGTAAAATTTCTCTTGTTTAATTCGGGTCAATTCTTGGAAAGGTCGCCTGCTTGGCTCCTAGTCCTAAACTTTAGGTCCCAACATGCCTCGAGGCATGTTGGTTCCTTTTTTCTCTTGGAAAGGTCACCTGCTTGGTTCCCAATCCTATGCTCTAGGTCCCAACATGCCTCGAGGCATGTTGGTTCCCTTTGTTTTTCTTGCCTCGAGGCGATTCTAGGAACCTATGC
The DNA here is from genome assembly GCA_037693485.1 of Kitagawia praeruptora. Taxonomy (NCBI): domain Eukaryota; kingdom Viridiplantae; phylum Streptophyta; class Magnoliopsida; order Apiales; family Apiaceae; genus Kitagawia; species Kitagawia praeruptora. The sequence goes on along the minus strand of CM075351.1, from coordinate 132,778,425 downwards.
GCCGTTCTGGGAGTCCACACAGATTCCTCTTCTTCATGTGTCAGGCTAGACATCTTATGAAGGTAAATGCTAAGGAACTTATTCCTTCTTCCCATGTGCCAAAGACGGTTCCACATGAGGGAGAGCTTATTAGGCTTCTCTTTAAGTACAAGTGTGCCGGTCTAGGCTCCACACAAGTTCCCACTTCCTCTCGTGCCAGTGTCGGCTCTACGGAGGGGTGAAACATATAGTTCCAGGTTCCTGTATGTCAGTCTCGGCTCCATACAGGTTCCTTTAAAGATGCCTTTTATCAGGACTTTAGGTGCCTTTTGTCAGGACTTTAGGTGCCTTTTGTCAGGACTTTAGGTGCCTTTTGTCAGGACTTTAGGTGATGTGCTCAAGGATCTTGAGGCTTTTAGCAAAAATGTCGTGCTCAGTCAGCTGAGACTTTTCATTCAGATCTGCTCAGGAAGCTACCTAAGGCTTTTCTCATGCTCAGGAAGCTACCTGAGGCTTTTTCTCGAATCAATCAATCATAATCTGCATATTCATACTTCTCGGAACCTTTTCGACCCAGGTTCAAATTCATATTCGCATACTGTCAATGCTACAGGAACCTATTCATCAAGGCAACCTGTTTCACAATACAAGTACTAAAACAAGCACTTAAAAGTTTCAAATTGGCATATTAAATGGCTAATCATATCATGCACAATACTGTCTAAGTAGGAATACTACCCCCAGTTCTTTTGGGTAATTATCGTTACGTAAAAGAACTATTAGGAAGTTACAATCATCAATACTGCAATCAACAAATTCATCATAAAGCTATCAAAGCTCAATAAAGAAAACTGTCTTGCAAATAGGAAGGTTCACATCAAGTACCCCCCGATTACATGCAAAATTAAATACTGAAATAAACAATTCTGGTCAGCTATAACTAAATACTGTCTTGCTCTCACCTTCTTGTTGTAATACCTTCGAACTATCTGCTGATATGCTGCTAGCTTCACTTGCGAATCTGTTCTCAACTCTTCGATCATATCCATGTAAAGCCTATGATTGACCTCATTATTCTCGGGGTCATAATGCTTTCTTCTCAAGGAACCTGTACCAACTTCCATAGGTACCATAGCTTCACAACCATAAGTGAGAGTAAAAGGAGACTCACCAATTGTAGTTCTTGGAGTGGTATTGTACGACCACAAGACTCCAGGAAGCTCCTCTGGCCAACTTCCTTTCTTATCTTCAAGCCTTGTCTTCAAAGTATGCTTGATAATCTTGTTCACAGCTTCAGTCTGTCCATTACTCTGTGGATAGTACACTGCTAAAAATGCTTTCTGAATTCCAAACTGCTCGCATAATCCTCTAAGCTCTCTACTATCAAACTGCTTCCCATTGTCAGATATCAGCTTCTGAGGAAGACCAAACCTGCAAATAATTGCTCGAAAAACAAACTCAGTCAACTTCAATGCTATAATCTAAGCAAGTGGTTCTGCTTCTACCCACTTTGTGAAGTAATCAACTGCTACCACTACATATTTTACTCCACCCTTTCCTGTTGGGAGCTCCCCAATGAGATCTATCCCCCCAAACTGCAAATGGCCAAGGGCTGACAATCTGTTTAATAGGAGCTACAGGTCTGCTATCAAAATTTTCAAATTTCTGACAATTGTTGCATGCTTGTACAAATTTGTAAGCATCTGTTTTGAGGGTTGGCCAGAAATATCCTTGTCAAAGAACTTTCAAAGCTAAAGAGCCACCCCCGAGTGATTTCCACACACTCCTTCGTGAATCTCTTCGAGAATATATCTGCACTGCTCTCCAGCTACACACTTAAGCAAAGGATGATTGAACCCTCGCTTATATAGGACTCCATCATAAATCACATACTTGGCAACATGATATTTCAACCTTCTGGCTTCATCTTGGTTAGAAGGTATCTCTCCTTTTGTCAAATAATTATAGATGAGAGTCATCCATGAATCTTCAATCGGAAATTCAATGTCCATCACCTCTTCTCTAAAAACACTAGGCTGCTCCTGAATCTGAAGTGGAATCACACCCAGTAACGTGGATTCTCTCTATGAGCCTAATTTAGCTAATGCATCTGCATTTGTGTTTTGCCCTCGAGGTATCTAATCTAGCTTCACTTTTCTGAACCTTGCAAGTAACTCCTGGGAGTACCTCAAATACAAATCTGTTCGTGGACCTCCTGCTTGAAATCCACCCCGAATTTGCCATACTACTAACATTGAATCACTGAACACTCTGATATTCTCGACTTTCATCTCTAAGGCTAGCTTGAGACCTGCAATAAACGCCTCATACTCTGCATCATTGTTGGTGGCCTTGAAAGCAAAGTGAATTGAACTATGCAACCTATGTCCCTTTGGGCTTACTAGTTCTATGCCTGTACCTGCTCCATTACTGTTAGCAGCTCCATCCACATACAATGTCTACCAAGGTGCACAATTATCATCTTCTATCTGCTCTTTTTCCAACTCTTTCGGTACCTCCTGGCCAGTAACCTCCACATGCGGTGGAAACTCAATCAAGAAATCTGCCAAAGCTTGGGCTTTAATTGCTATCTTTGGCTTATACTCTATGTCAAATTGCCCCAATTCCACAGACCACTTCAACATTCTTCCTGAAGTCTCAGGCCTGTGCATCACCTGTCTAAGTGGGTACGAGGTTCGCACTTCAATCTTGTGTGCTTGAAAATAAGGTCGCAGCTTCCTGGAAGCCAGAATCAAAGCATAAACCAGCTTCTCCATTCCTGTATACCTTGTTTCTGCATCAAGCAACCTTTTACTGACATAATAGACTGGGCTCTGCTGTCCTTCTTCTTCTCGAACCAAAACTGCACTAATAGAATATTCTGACACAGCCATGTAGAGTACTAATGTCTCTCCATCAACGGGTTTAGCTAACAACGAAGGGCTACCCAAATGCTCTTTCAGTTTCCCAAAGGCTATCTCACATTCCTCAGTCCACTCGAACTTACTTCCTTTCTTTATGACTTTAAAGAATTCTTGACATTTGTCTATAGACATCGAGATGAATCTGTCCAAAGCTACAACTCTTCCTGTAAGAGACTGAACCTCCCTCACAGTTCTTGGTGACTTCATATCAATTAACGCTTTAATCTTGGCTGGATTTGCTTCTATACCTCTGTGATTCACCATGAACCCTAGGAATTTCCCAGACTCCGCCCCAAATACACACTTCTGGGGGTTTAACTTCATTCTTTATTTTCGCAAGATTCCAAACATCTCTTCTAAGTGCTTCACATGATCAACAGCTTCCTTAGATTTAACCAACATATCATCCACATATACCTCCATGGTTTTTCCAATTTGCTCTTTAAACATCATGTTTACCAACCGTTGATACGTGGCTCCAGCATTAATCAATCCAAATTGCATGCATACATAACAATAAAGACCTCTATCCATAATAAAAGAAGTATATTCCTGATCAAGTTCATACATAGGGATTTGATTGTAACCTGAATATGCATCCATTAAGCTAAGTAAGGCATGTCCAGCGGTTGCATCCACTAACTGATCAATTCGTGGCAATGGGAAGCTATCCTTTGGGAATGCTTTGTTGAGATCTGTGAAGTCCATACATGTCCTCCATTTTCCATTAGGCTTCTTTACAAACACAGGATTTGCTAACCATACATGATAGAAAGATTCCTTAACCAAACCTGCATCCAGTAACCTATCAACCTCTTCTTTCAATGCCTGAGCTCTCTCTCCACTAACTGGTCTTCGTTTCTGTCTCACATCTTTCTTCTCTGGATCAACATTCAATTTGTGACACATAACCTTTGGATCTATTCCTTCCATGTCTGCATGGCACCAAGCAAAAACATCTAGATTCTTACTTAGGAAAGAAACAAGAGATTCCTTTAGAGTTGGTTCCAGGTGAGCTCCAATCTTCAAAACCTTTGTACCCTCCTTATCATTTATCTTCACATCCAATGTCTCCCCACATGGTCCAGCCTTAACCACCGTTTCTGGCATTCGAGGATCCAAATCTATATCCATTTCTACCACCAATTCTTCTTGAGGTTCCTCCACAACAGGTGCTACAGGTGCTTCCTACATGACATTCCTTCTTTTAGCAACTGGCTGACTATCCTCACTACTTCCACTGTGCTTCAATTTTCGAGAATTCTCAGAATCAAATTCTTCTGTCATACACACATCACCATCATTGTCCGTAGGGGGTGCATTTTTTAAGAACAAGTATGGGGTATCCGGTCACTGAAAAACTGGAATCTCAGCATGAGGTTCCTCTTCTGTGATCTCTTCAATTCTCACTGCTCTACACGATGCTGGCACAAAACCCTCCAATGGCTGGCTACGTAGATCAACTGTTATATCATCCGGATTCTTCCCTGGAAAATCATCTGGAACCTCATCCATTGGCTTAGGTAGCTTAGCAGCATGCTGCAAAGCCTTGGTATAGTATTCTCTAGACTCATACTGACAATCTCGAACTATACCAATACCACATGGTGTCGGAAACTTCATAGTTAGGTGATAAATCGAGGTTACCACCCTCATCTCTTTCAGAATCGGTCTCCCAAAGATAGCATTGTAATTCATGTTGTCTTCTATAAAAATAAACTCTGATAACTATGTAATGCAGCAAGGCTTATCACCTAAAGTTACTGGTAAACGAATCTTACCTTTGATTGGAACCTGATTATTGGTAAAACCATACAAGGTATCCTTTGTTGGAGTTAAGTCTCTATCCAGAAAATGCATCTTTTTGAAAGCTGAATACGATAGTAGATTCACAGAGCTTCCATTATCCACTAGCACTCGATGAACCTCATAAGACCCAATTCCTGCTTCAATCACCAAAGCATCTGTGTGGGGATGATGTACCCAAGAAGCATCCTCTTCAGTGAAGGTAATATCTGCATCCTCCCCTTCAAACAACCTGGGTGACCTCTGAGATAAATTACAAACATTGGTCAACGGTCGTTCCCTAGCTTCACGAGTATACCTTTCCATAGCGTTTTTACCGCTTTCTCCAACATGGGGACCTCTTATAATAGTTCGTATGCATCCAGTTTTAGGTGGTCCTTCTATTAACACAGGTTCTGGTGCTTTCTGCATCTTCTCCTCTCTGTACTTCTTTCCTTCCTGAGCTACCCATTCAATTAACTGTCCTTGCTTGATCAAAGTTTCTATTAAATCCCTCAAATGGCGACAGTCTGCTGTATTATGCCCATTATTGTTATGAAAATCGCAATATGGACGCTCATTCTTATTTCCTGGAGGACCCGTTCTAAAAGGCTTCCTAAACCATGAGGACTTTTCATTCACAGCATAAATATGATCAATCGGTGCTATCGAAGGGGTAAAAGTTTCATAAACAGGTCTTTCCTTCTTGGGTGGATTGTAGGAAGCTGGTGGTGGCACCTGGTTCATAGCAGACCTGGTAGGATTCACAGCTTCCACTTCAGGCTTCCCTTGAGACGTACGACTAACCACCTTCTTACTGTCACGGTTATTAGGACTCATTGGCCTTGACCTCTTGTTTCCTGACCATCCACTTTGCTTCTCATAATCTGGATCCTTCTTCAAATCAGCTAAAGACTCCTCAACCAAACGAAAAGATTCTGCCTGAGAATAGAAATCCACCAGGGTCTCAGGTTCCTTCCCTTGCAAATCCTTCCAGAAATCAGAACCCCTTTTGACTCCAGCTATCAAGAAATTCTTTATGGTCTCCTCAGATGCTTTTCTAACCTTTGGAACCTCTGCATTGAACCTCTTAAAATATTCTGTCAATGTCTCACCAGGTCTCTGCTTGATGTTGGCTAAGGTATTGGTAGGTGGTGCAAACGCTACTGATGCCCTAAACTGAGTAACAAAGAGTTTTCCCATGCTTTCCCAGAAACCAATTGAATCAGCAGGTAACCTCTTGAACCATTGATGAGCTCCACCCTGCAGAGTTGCAGCCAGTAACGTCCTACACCTAGTAGCCTCCTTTACTTGATAGACATCCATCTCTGTGTTGAAACGACTTAAGTACTCAATAGGGTCCGTGGTTCCATCAAACTTCAGTTCATTCGAAGGCCTATAGGATCTAGGTAAAACCGACTTTCGAACCTTCTTGGTAAAAGGAGAAACAGTTATAGGCCTAGCAGCAAGATTCTTCTCATCCTTGAGTTGAGCCAGTATCTTCTTAATATCCTCAGCAGTTACCTCTCCAATAGCTTCCGTCTTGGCTTGCTTACTCACTCCTTCATCATCCTGTGACTCTGCAGTACTAGACTCCTTGCTTGTTTCCTCTGAATCTGTTTCATCATCGTCAATTATCTCAATAGATGGCTCCTTATCTTTCTTTTTCTTCTGTGAGGAACCTCTTGTTTTCACCTTCTTTTTGGACTCAGTACGGACCTGGGATTGCACCTTCTTGGCAGGAGTTTTATTCTTCTCAGGATTATCTTGTTCTTCTTCATCGCCATCCTGCTTTGGTTCTTCTTCCTCTTCTCCTAGTTCTTTTTCCTCAAAGTCCAACTGTTTAGGAGTAACCTTCGATTTCTTTCCCTTTTTTGTCTTCCTTTTCTTTTTCCCTGAAGCTTGTTCCAAGGTTGACAATCGTTCTCCAAAAGTCTTCAAAACCTCCAACACATCTGCTGAGGTAACCTTCTTTCCTTGGGGAATACGTTCGTCCCCGTCATGAGTTTTCTCCACAAAACGGGTTGCTTCGCTATCTGAATCGCCTGCCATCTTTCCACTCTTAAGATGTTAACTCAGGCCCCTCCTTCTAGCGCCAATGTTGATGAGTGGATTTCGTAACAACTTTTGTAAGGTTCTTGATGAGTTGTAAGGCTAACGACCAACTATTCAATGGATGATTTGGGTTGTGTTTGTGGGGTTGAGCTGAGCTCGAGGGTGTCTCCAATGATCTCATATGCCTTTAGAGAGAATTAGAGAGCTGAATTCGTCCTACCCTCAAGGTGCCTACGTATCCTTTATATAGGAATCAAGCTCACGTAGTTCTAATGCAACTCTGTCTCTGCTAGAATAGCTGTATTCGATTACCTAGTTCGTGTTGGACTCATGTTCCTTTAGAGCCTTTCACGAACTAGTTGATGAAATAGAGCAGAACTCGAGTTCGTACCCTATTATAATTCTCTCGTATATCAGAGATATTCTAGGATCATCTACGCCCTAGAATTAATAATGTGTTTATCTGTTCTAGATAGCTTCTAGAACATTCTGTCGGTCATTTTTAGGAACCTGGTGCTCAGGAACCTATATCTCAGGGGCCTGTTTCTCAGGAACCTCCTTATTTCGGGACATATTGCTTAGGAACCTCTTTCTTGGTACCTGTACCTGCACAAATAACAAACATGTTAGGCTGGATAACTCATCTAATATCTTTACATGTTCTTAACTCTTTTCATGGCTGTAGCTGTATTAATTCGAACTCTTCTACTTAGAGGAACCTGGCCTTCAAATGATCTACCCAGCTTCTAGACCTTTAGGAACCTCCTGATATTCATATTTTCTTGATCATTTCTATGTTTGATGCTTACTTCATCATATCTAATCTTCATGTCTTGTACTGGATCTATCTTCTGGCTCGTATGGATTGAACCCATAAGGCTAATGGGCCTAAATTCAGCCCATGATGATTTTGGGCACAACAGTAGCCTTGGTGCTACCTTTGTAGGTCTTGGATCTTAGGTCTTAGGTCTTGGGTCTTTCCTCCTACTCACAATGCGAAGACACCCAACTCCCCGTCGGCATGTCTAAGACTTGGGTCTTAGAGCGAAGATCACCTCACTTCACTTCACCTCACTATAAAGATACAACAACAAGCTACAAACAAACAATTAAGTGAGATATATAATAAAGGCCGTGCAAAACTAGTATGTTATGGTACCAGCCACGTGGATGCTATTACACGTTAAAATAATTAATTCGTTATTATTTAAAATCGAGCGAGTCACGACGCCAATCGGACGAGCTACTAAACTTTAGTGGTGTTTGCAAGAGTGCTTAATTATTAACTCACAAGTGTGAGGACGAAATAAAAATATCAACTCGCAAGTTCGAGGACCGTTAAGAAAAACGCTTATATAACATTAGTGATTTGCGTAGTGCGGAAAATAGTAAATAACGGCACGAGATAAGTCACACGAGGGACTTGTCACACGAGCGGTGATGCAAGACAATAAATTAAACGTGCAACAATTATATCCGTGAATGCAACACACACAACACACGTAACACGCACAACAAAAATGTAACTAGTTTATGACCTTTGGCTTTATCCGGTGGCTTGGTTGCCTGAAGCAAAGAATTATCAAATAAGAGGTATTCTCAAAGGATACGAACTAGGTTCCGGGACTAGTATGTGTAGATGTACACACACTAAACAAAAATTAACTAACTTAGAATCACTTGAAGTCTAGAAAGAAATCAAGTAAAACAAGCTAGGATCGAAGCCTAAAAAACACCAAAACTAGTGGCCGAAATGAGCACCAAATGAAGGATATTCAAGGGGTTATCAAAGGTGACTCAAGACACAAGAAAGAACTGTAATAACCCTAACTTTAGTAATGCTACAGTGATCACATGAATAGTAAATTTCAAGGATTTAGAGAAATGGTATATAAGTACTCCATAATGGAAACGGAAAATGAATAAACAGAAACCATATTAGAGTTTTACATTGAAAATAAGTGACTCGAAATGACGATAGATTTCAGAAATTCCTGAATATGGATTTTGAGGATTTTAATTTCGAATAAGTTTCTATTGGATATTAAGGAGCATGGAAATATTAAGGGAAATATATATTGAGGAATTAGAAGATTTAGGTTAAACCAAAGGATTATTAAGTTAAGAGAATACCAAAGGAAATTGGATTTGTAAATGATTTCAGAACCACTGAGATAATGAGGTACATTCGAAACGAACCACAATTAGACGAGTATGGAAACCAAGCAACCAAGATTAGTAATATAACAAGGATACATACCATATTATTTACCAATGTGATGGGCATTTTACTTAGAAAATTTAGAAAATAAGAGATTAGATCATCCAAGTGGCATCACTTTCCATTAACTTGTTTTTAAGGGTAAATTAGTAACTTTGCAAGGTTTAACCACAAAATATCTTCCAAGCTTCCATAACACTCTATATTAGTAAGTAATTAGAAGATAAGATCAAAGAAAAACACAAAAATTTCTCTCCCCCGTCCACTTTACTCCATTCGGCCTATCAAGAAAAAAAAGAAGAAAAATAAAAACAAAAATCCTAGCTAGCATCAAGATAAAATCAAGAGGAAATTCATGGAGCTTCTTGGAGGTTAGGAAGGATCATCTACAAAGTTTCATAGCAAACTAACATCATTAAGCAAGGTAATAAATTCATGAAAGTTGATGGTGAATAGTGATGAATAGTAGTTTTCAAGAAACTAACTTGATTTTTATGGTTCCTTTAGTTGATTCAAGCTAGTATAATGTTGATTAAGGATATATCAAGGATTGTTAAGGGTTGTCAAAGCTTCAAGAAGGTATAATCATGCTTGCCCTTTTATATTTATGATGGATATGGTTGTGTTTAGTGATTAAGTTGTATAAATGTTATGATTATGATGTTATAAGTGTTTGTAAGTGATTAAAGTTGAATATGGAAGGAGTATGTGCTTGTAACCATGGTTGGTAAGGTGACCACATGGTGTAGGTGATGGTGTATAAGGTGGATGAGTGATTTGGAGGAGTTTGATTTTGGAAAGTATGAAAATATAGCCGTTATAATGTCCGATTTTCGTTAGACCAAGAAACTGCCCTGTTTTGGACCCTGTACCCGTACGGTAGGTTACTGTCCAGACTCCCAAGTGACCATGAGATGATAGAGCTTGGTTCATAGATCGTTTTGATATAAAGTGCGTTAAAATCTGATGAACGGTTTAGGAGAAAAGTCAGTTTTAGTGAAAGACGTTCGAAAACCGAGAAACCGTAATTGTGTTACCTTTGAGGCTATAACTACCATACTTAGACATTTTTAAAAATTATAAAATTTTGGGATATGGTAGTAGGGTAGTCAAAGAGGCATTACCAGTTGGCCTTAGGGTAAAATTCGAAATCCATATTTTCTGAGAATGTTTACAGTTAAGTGTAGTCGTTAGGGGAAATGATGAAAACCCCTGAAACTTCGATTGAGTTTATAAATGGTTAAGTTCTTGAACCTTTGGGGTAATAGTGATACGTTAAACATATATTAAAGTGTCAAGGGTAATGTTATACAAGAGTGTAGTGAGTAAGAGATGTGGTATTCTAACGACGGTCCTTTTGTGTTTATAGAAACTCCGGAAGAGACACGAGCCATACCGTCAGGATACCGAAACCGAGGCAAGATCTTTTCTGTCCCTACTTGGAAATTATTTATCTTCAAAGAAACTTGATTTCATGGAATATATATATATATATATATGTGTGTGTGTGTGTGTGTGTGATGCCATTGTTACTATATTGTTAAGAAATTGTTTTCCTTGATTATTGATATTAAAAGGAGAGGTATACAAAGATATATATGAATGTGGATGTGAATATGAGTATGAGACGGATATGGATATATATAGAGATGATTATGCATGAAGTGAACATGCGTTATGATTAAGAGTAAATGAAAGAATGGTATCAGTTGTTATCTAGAGTAAATGAAAGAATGGTATCAGTTGTTATCTAGAGTAAATGAAAGAATGGTATCAGTTGTTATCTAGAGTAAATGAAAGAATGGTATCAGTTGTTATCTAGGGTTATGTGATTTATAATATTATGCTAAAGATATTCTTTTAAAACATTGTGATTTAATAAGTATTATTTGATTATTATCTACTATTTTAAAAGTAGATGGAATAATATATATATATATATATATGGGAGCTGGATTTCACTGAATGCAGAAAAGATGTCTGAGTCATAATCAGAGTATTATGGCATAAGCTTTAAGAGTAATGACATATGTGAATGTAAACGGAAATGTAAATTGAAAGAAAAATGTGGAATGATGTTATAAGTGAAATAATGGTTATAAAAAGGAGGATGTAGCAGATAGAGCCTTCCTCCAGAATGTTATTATGGCCCAAGAGTTGCCGAGGGGGATGTAGCAGTTTGAGCCTTCCTCCAGGGGGATGTAGCAGTTTGAGCCTTCCTCCAAAATTATTATTACGGCCCAGGAGTTGCCGAAGGAGGATGTAGCAGTTAGAGCCTTCCTCCAGGGATGATGTTAGCAGTTAGAGCCTTCATTCCTTCTACCGGTAGTAAACAGAGAGCAGATACGGTCAGGCGACTGATCATCGTCTTACGTATCTGGCGCAAGTAGATATTCCCAAAAGATTAAAAGAAAGAATGAAAAATAGTGTCAGAATGAGATACGGAAAAGGGAAAAATAGTATGAAATTATGAAATTGTTGTTATAAATGGAAGAGAAACTAATTTTATATTATGGTATAAAATGGTTGTGTAAAAAGGAAATGGAAGGATTATAATGAGAGATATAGTTCAAATCTCTATGCTATCTTGAGATAATATGTTGAGAGAAAGTGTGGATTATTGTCTGAATATAGAAGAGAAATTGATATTATATTGTTGTATCTTTCTTTTCTTATAATAGAAAGTGGATGATGTATTATTAAATAAGAATGTCATTCTTTCTCAAAGTCTATAATTGGTTTCCAGTTATATATATTTAGATGTTTAAATTTTGTTTTTAGTGACAATATTATCTTGCTGAGCTATTATAGCTCACTCTTGCTACTTATTTATATACAGCTAGGTATGCCAATACTTCGCAGAACGCCCCGCAAGAGGGTAGGGGGAAGGCGACCTTCTGAGAGCACGCTAGCATCGATTCCTGAGGTAGTGATGAGGTAGACGGGTGCTGTGAGCCTTATGTATAATTAAGTGTGTAAGAATGTAATAAACCTTTGATTGTTGAAATGCTTCATGCCGAAGTATTATTCAGCAATGTATTTAAGTGTGAGCCTGGGTTGTAATAACTGTTATCTCTAAACTTTTATTATGATGAATGTTGTTCTCTGAGCATATGACTGGTGTGTGTGTGTGTGTATTATTGCGGGGTCAATTGCATAGGTATTAATTGTAAAAAAAAAGACCCAAGGGATATTGATATTGAATGGAAATTGGTCCGTGATGGCCCGGATTTATTACCCCGGATTTGTGGCTGTCACAGTTTGGTATCAGAGCTTAGAGTCATATTGCTCAGGAACAAGAGTGATAGTAATATACGCATATAGATATATAGGTAAGGATATAAAATATGAACTCACATCGAGTTCAAGGGGGGTTTATCGAACGAAGCGTTTATTCTAAGTAGTGATTATAATTTTATAGATTATTGCTAATAAAGGTTATTATGCCTAAAGTGTTAAGTTTATGTAGCACACGAGATCGATATGAGAAAGGGAATACTTGAGGTATCGGGAAGTGTACGTTAGATAACCTCGTGAGTATTTCCAGGGTGACCTATCATCTCTTATTCAAAAGGGTCCGGTATCTTTTCAAAACTTTCTGGTACCTTTGGAATGTGTTTCAAAATTGTATTTTATCTATTTTAGTCAAAATATTTTCCTAAGATTATTTTTGGAAGAGGGTATTTATCATCGTGACTAAATATTTTCTTTATACTTCTTATTCCAACTAAGAGGAACAATCCTATATGTATACACAAGGACGATCTGTCTGTGTGATTGAAAGTCGGAGGGGACACCCTCACTTGTGTTACGTACAGGTTCTTCCATCATATTGATTTCCCAAAATATTCTTTTGTTTCGAATAAGAGCTATTTAAAACTCTTAACCTTATAAATTGTTGTGGGACACTTGCTTGTTTCTGGGTCCGTTTCAATTCAAAGTTTCTTGAATTCTATCAATTGTTTCAAATATAGAAGATTTCCTTAATGGATGGAAAAATGGAAGCGAAGTTTAAAGTATACGTGATTATACGAGGAAACTCGAGATTTCAAGGGAAATTTCAATAAGAGATAATTAGAGTTAGAAGCGTTTCGATATAAAAGAGGAAGGAAGTTCGTGAAAAGAAATGGGTATATTGATGATTAGTAAGATAGAATAATATGAGGAATTTTAAGGTATAATTGAGATTTACTATTGAGAGTAAGGTATCAGAATAGGGATAAACAAAGGAAGTGAGATAATTAATGAAGTTTGTGTATTCTGTCTAAATTCTATCGTATTTTGATATTAAATGTTGAGATTCAAGAATATTGATGTATATAAAGTGATTGACTTAAATGAAAAGGTTATTGTGCTAAAGGTGATACGCTTATTTGCTAAAGTTGAGTTGTGAATATTATGGTATATAAATGAGTTAACTAGTGATATAATTGTGTATATGAGAATGGTGTATATGGGAATGATGTATATTGTACCCTAAATCTGGGTAATTAATGGAAATATTATGTACAGAATCATGCCTCCAAAATCAAATACCAGACAAAATAGAAGAAGAAACGAGAGAGATCAAGGAAGTCAAAATATGGAAGGCAATAGACCAAATGAAAATGCTCATAATGAACAAAATCATGAGGAAGAGGAAGATGAATCAACTGGCCAACAGGGAAATCAGGGTGGTGACCCTTTTAACCAATTTATGGAACTATTGAGGCAGAATTTAGCTAATCCACAGAATCCTCAACAACCACCTACTCTTCCCAATCAGGCAGCTAACTCCTTTCGTGCCTTTAAGTCATTAAAACCCCCGGAGTTTGAGGGAACTGTTGACCCAGTAGTAGCCAGAGCATGGCTGAAAGAAATGGAGAAAGCTTTTGAGATATTGAGGATCGAAGAGGATCAGAAAACAACCTTTGCAGCCTATCTCTTAAAGGGAGAGGCAAATTATTGGTGGGAATCTAAGAAGAACCTAGAAGGAGCGGGAGTGATAACATGGGAGCGTTTCACTAGGGTGTTTTTAGAAAAGTATTCCCCTAAGTACCTGGAAAATTCAATGGAAATAAAGTTTCTCGAGTTAAAGCAGAATAACCTAACAGTGGCGGAATATGAAACTAAGTTTACTGAACTGTCTAGGTTTGTTCCAGAATTTGTGCGTACTGAGGAACAACGAGCAAAAAAAGGTTCCAACAAGGATTGAAACCATGGCTACGGACGAGAGTGGCGCCATTTGAGTTGACTGATTATGCTGCAGTGGTCCAAAAGGCATCTATTATCGAGACCGAGAGCGAACAAACTCAAATAGGTCGAGAAAATAAGAAAAGGAAATTTGAGGGTCAGAAGGGTGGTGCAAGTGAAGGAAGTTACTTTAGCAAGGTCAGCAAAGGACAAAAATCTCAGTTTGTAGGAAAGTCAGGGAATAACAAGGCTGGTAGTGAGACTGTGAATCAGGGTGGTAAGTCCTCAGGAACATTTCAGTCTAATCAATCAAGACCACCATTACCAGATTGTCCTACGTGTGGTAGGAAGCATACAGGGGTGTGTAGAGCATTGGGAATAACTTGTTATAAGTGTGGACAACAAGGACACTATTTTAGCCAATGCCCAACTGAGAAGAGTGGTGTCAAGTGTTACCAGTGTGGGAAATTAGGCCATATAGCCCGAGATTGCCGTTCCGGTGGGTCATCTGCGCCGGGACAAAGTATGACTGCTTCAAATAGACCTACTGCCAGGGTGTATAATATGACTTTAGGAGAAGCGTTGAAAAAGCTGGATACAGATGCAAGTAAACATTTTCTGTTATTATTTAACCTTCTAAGTGTAAATGTTTGGTTAGGAATTAATGTGGTCAATGAATGATGTAAATAAGTTAACAAAATAGATAAGAATGATCTATCTGAGTTGGAGGTAAGATATGCTGATCCACAGAGAGAGAGAGAGTAATAGTATTTTGGGGAAAAACATAGACTTGTTTAGATACGAACAGGAAATATATATTATAGGTAGTATTTTCTTAGAATTGTTTCAAGGAATAATGTTGTAGTTAAATTTCTGGAAGATTTTACAGAGACAAGATATAATAAGATCGAAGTTTTCATCTTTTATGTCATGATAGAGATCAAAATACAGATAAACCATAGTGAGATACACTACCATTCAGGGGAGGCCAATGTGATGGCCGACACCCATAG
Organism: Kitagawia praeruptora; assembly: GCA_037693485.1. NCBI lineage: Eukaryota > Viridiplantae > Streptophyta > Magnoliopsida > Apiales > Apiaceae > Kitagawia > Kitagawia praeruptora. The sequence continues at coordinate 132,763,276 of CM075351.1, read as the reverse complement.
CCAAAAGAGGAATGTTGATGAATAACAAGCAAGTTTATGTTGGTGTATTTTCGCAAATAAGATAGAGATATTATGAAGGAAAAAGAATGGAGAAGGTGGTATAGAAGTTAGAAGGGTGGATGAAAAAGGTATCTATGGACATTTTCAGCGTGATTCCGGGACGGAATCCTTTTAAGGGGGGAAGGATGTAATAACCCTAACTTTAGTAATGCTACAATGATCACATGAATAGTAAATTTCGAGGATTTAGAGAAATGGTATATAAGTACTCCATAATGGAAACGGAAAATGAATAAACAGAAACCATATTAGTGTTGTACATTGAAAATAAGTGACTCGAAATGACGATAGATTTCAGAAATTCCTGAATATGGATTTTGCGGATTTTGATTTCGAATAAGTTTCTATTGGATATTAAGGAGCATGGAAATATTAAGGGAATTATATATTGAGGAATTAGAAGATTTAGGTTAAACCAAGGGATTATTAAGTTAAGAGAATACCAAAGGAAATTGGATTTGTAAATGATTTCAGAACCACTGAGATAATGAGGTACATTCGAAACGAACCACAATTAGACGAGTATGGAAACCAAGCAACCAAGATTAGTAATATAACAAGGATACATACCATATTATTTACCAATGTGATGGGCATTTTACTTAGAAAATTTAGAAAATAAGAGATTAGATCATCCAAGTGGCATCACTTTCCATTAACTTGTTTTTAAGGGTAAATTAGTAACTTTGCAAGGTTTAACCACAAAATATCTTCCAAGCTTCCATAACACTCTAGATTAGTAAGTAATTAGAAGATAAGATCAAATAAAAACACAAAAATTTCTCTCCCCCATCCACTTTACTCCATTCGGCCTATCAAGAAAAAAAAGAAGAAAATTAAAAACAAAAATCCTAGCTAGCATCAAGATAAAATCAAGAGGAAATTCATGGAGCTTCTTGGAGGTTAGGAAGGATCATCTACAAAGTTTTATAGCAAACTAACATCATTAAGCAAGGTAATAAATTCATGAAAGTTGATGGTGAATAGTGATGAATAGTAGTTTTCAAGAAACTAACTTGATTTTTATGGTTCCTTTAGTTGATTCAAGCTAGTATAATGTTGATTAAGGATATATCAAGGATTGCTAAGGGTTGTCAAAGCTTCAAGAAGGTATAATCATGCTTGCCCTTTTATATTTATGATGGATATGGTTGTGTTTAGTGATTAAGTGGTATAAATGTTATGATTATGATGTTATAAGTGTTTGTAAGTGATTAAAGTTGAATATGGAAGGAGTATGTGCTTGTAACCATGGTTGGTAAGGTGACCACATGGTGTAGGTGATGGTGTATAAGGTGGATGAGTGATTTGGAGGAGTTTGATTTTGGAAAGTATGAAAATATAGCCGTTATAATGTCCGATTTTCGTTAGACCAAGAAACTGCCCTGTTTTGGACCCTGTACCCGTACGGTAGGTTACTGTCCAGACTCCCAAGTGACCATGAGATGATAGAGCTTGGTTCATAGATCGTTTTGATATAAAGTGCGTTAAAATCTGATGAACGGTTTAGGAGAAAAGTCAGTTTTAGTGAAAGACGTTCGAAAACCGAGAAACCGTAATTGTGTTACCTTTGAGGCTATAACTACCATACTTAGACATTTTTAAAAATTATAAAATTTTGGGATATGGTAGTAGGGTAGTCAAAGAGGCATTACCAGTTGGCCTTAGGGTAAAATTCGAAATCCATATTTTCTGAGAAGTTTTACAGTTAAGTGTAGTCGTTAGGGGAAATGAAGAAAACCCCTGAAACTTCGATTGAGTTTATAAATGGTTAAGTTCTTGAACCTTTGGGGTAATAGTGATACGTTAAACATATATTAAAGTGTCAAGGGTAATGTTATACAAGAGTGTAGTGAGTAAGAGATGTGGTATTCTAACGACTGTCCTTTTGTGTTTATAGAAACTCCGGAAGAGACACGAGCCATACCGTCAGGATACCGAAACCGAGGCAAGATCTTTTCTGTCCCTACTTGGAAATTATTTATCTTCAAAGAAACTTGATTTCATGGAATATATATATATGTGTGTGTGTGATGCCATTGTTACTATATTGTTAAGAAATTGTTTTCCTTGATTATTGATATTAAAAGGAGAGGTATACAAAGATATATATGAATGTGGATGTGAATATGAGTATGAGATGGATATGGATATACATAGAGATGATTATGCATGAAGTGAACATGCGTTATGATTAAGAGTAAATGAAGGAATGGTATCAGTTGTTATCTAGAGTAAATGAAAGAATGGTATCAGTTGTTATCTAGAGTAAATGAAAGAATGGTATCAGTTGTTATCTAGAGTAAATGAAAGAATGGTATCAGTTGTTATCTAGGGTTATGTGATTTATAATATTATGCTAAAGATATTCTTTTAAAACATTGTGATTTAATAAGTATTATTTGATTATTATCGACTATTTTAAAAGTAGATGGAATAATATATATATATATATATATATATATATATATATATATATATATATATATATATATATATATATATATATATATATGGGAGCTGGATTTCACTGAATGCAGAAAAGATGTCTGAGTCATAATCAGAGTATTATGGCATAAGCTTTAAGAGTAATGACATATGTGAATGTAAACGGAAATGTAAATTGAAAGAAAAATGTGGAATGATGTTATAAGTGAAATAATGGTTATAAAAAGGAGGATGTAGCAGATAGAGCCTTCCTCCAGAATGTTATTATGGCCCAAGAGTTGCCGAGGGGGATGTAGCAGTTTGAGCCTTCTTCCAGGGGGATGTAGCAGTTTGAGCCTTCCTCCAAAATTATTATTACGGCCCAGGAGTTGCCCAAGGAGGATGTAGCAGTTAGAGCCTTCCTCCAGGGATGATGTTAGCAGTTAGAGCCTTCATTCCTTCTACCGGTAGTAAACAGAGAGCAGATACGGTCAGGCGACTGATCATCGTCCTACGTATCTGGCGCCAGTAGATATTCCCAAAAGATTAAAAGAAAGAATGAAAAATAGTGTCAGAATGAGATACGGAAAAGGGAAAAATAGTATGAAATTATGAAATTGTTGTTATAAATGGAAGAGAAACTGATTTTATATTATGGTATAAAATGGTTGTGTAAAAAGGAAATGGAAGGATTATAATGAGAGATATAGTTCAAATCTCTATGCTATCTTGAGATAATATGTTGAGAGAAAGTGTGGATTATTGTCTGAATATAGAAGAGAAATTGATATTATATTGTTGTATCTTTCTTTTCTTATAATAGAAAGTGGATGATGTATTATTAAATAAGAATGTCATTCTTTCTCAAAGTCTATAATTGGTTTCCAGTTATATATATTTAGATGTTTAAATTTTGTTTTTAGTGACAATATTATCTTGCTGAGCTATTATAGCTCACTCTTGCTACTTATTTATATACAGCTAGGTATGCCAATACTTCGCAGAACGCCCCGCAAGAGGGTAGGGGGAAGGCGACCTTTTGAGAGCACGCTAGCATCGATTCATGAGGTAGTGATGAGGCAGACGGGTGCTGTGAGCCTTATGTATAATTAAGTGTGTAAGAATGTAATAAACCTTTGATTGTTGAAATGCTTCATGCCGAAGTATTATTCAGCAATGTATTTAAGTGTGAGCCTGGGTTGTAATAACTGTTATCTCTAAACTTTTATTATGATGAATGTTGTTCTCTGAGCATATGACTGGTGTGTGTGTGTATTATTGCGGGGTCAATTGCATAGGTATTAATTGTAAAAAAAAAAGACCCAAGGGATATTGATATTGAATGGAAATTGGTCCGTGATGGCCCGGATTTATGACCCCGGATTTGGGGCTGTCACAAGAACACTCTAAGGGCTGCCTAAAATATGAGCTAGGGGCTGCCTAAAGGGTTTGGCCGAGAGGTGTATGAAAGAGCAAGAAATGACACCAAAAATCACCAAGAAAAGCTACCAAAACAAGGCCACCAAGATCAATCAATGAAAGACAACTTAAGGGGGACACAAGGATCCTTAAACCTCTTCCAAAGCACTTCAAGAACCCACTTTAGTCGAGCTAAAGTTTTGTCTTCGAAGTGGTCTTGGATAGAATTGTTTTAGAGCAAGAAATGGTGATTAAACACTACCTAAAGGGGCCGGATTTGAGCACCTAAACAAGGGTATGCAAGGAGGGATTAAAGGTGGCTCAAAGACACAAGGAAGAACACTTCAAGGGCTGGAAAAACCGAGCTAAAGGACTGCCCAAGAAGCTTTGGCCGAGAGGTGTGTTTATGGGTGAGAAATGTGCTAAAAACAAGCTTAAAAGGTGTATAAAAGATGAAGATCAAAGCTTGTTTGCTAGATACTTTTGAGGCAATTAAATTCTGGGATATGGTGTGTATCTAGAAAGAAAATAGCAGCATTTCTTTGGCTCTTAGGCTTGGGGGAAATGGGTGAAATTGGCTTGGTATTTATAGGCATAAAAAGGAGTTAATAACCACTAAACACTACTAGAAATTTGTTAATAGACATCACGCCTTTAACATCGGTCAGTAATGCCACCGATGTCTATGTGTTTTAAGACATCATTTGAAATAAAACCGATGTCTTTGAGTTTTAAGACATCGCTTTCAAGAAGAACCGATGTCTAAAATAAGCTAAAAAAAATGAAAAATTCCTGCGCCCACCCCCAATAGTTTCCCCCTTAGAATATTGGCTTAATTACCTTTTGGCCCTTCAAGTTTGCGCAATTATACCCATAAAGCCCTAAGGTTTAAAGTCGTTCCTTTTCGCCCCTCCAACTTCAAAAATGTACCTTTTAGTCACAAACCGTCGTCTTTGACTTTTAAAAGGCGACGGTTTTGTGTCAAAAAGACGACGGTAAAGTGGCTAAAAGGTATATTTCTAAAGTTGGAGGGGCAAAAATGAACGACTTTAAACCTTAGGGCTTTATGGGTATAACTGCGCATACTTGAAGGGCCAAAAGGTCATTAAGCCTAGAATATTTTCCCCGATTTGTTAAAATGTTTCCCCCCCTTAGACGATTTTTTGTTCCCCCCAAATTATCAAACATGTTGTACTACTCAAATACACACTCTCTCTCTCAGACAAAACATAAAAAACATAAAACAAAAAACACTCTCTCTCTCATCACTCACCCCTCTCCTCTCAAGAACCCTAAATTTCACACACTCACCGCCTCTCTCTCTCTCTCTCTCTCTCTCTCTCTCCCTGTCTCTCTATCTCTCTCTCTCTCTGTGCGTGTCTCTCTCTCAAAGCTGATTCGACTGGAGATTTGTTCGAGTATTAAGCGCGCTCTTGCATTCAACTTGATTTCTACAAAGCTCGATTTGGGTAAGCTTGCACTGAACTCGAATTAGCTTGCATTGAACTCGAACTATCTTGAATTGAACCATTTGTTCGATTTAGTACTAATTTGGGGATTTAGTTCCGGTGCCAGTAGTTGGTGAAATCGAGACTATCCTACAAGCTGTTGGGTCTCATGTAGCATGGCCCGAGAAATTGATCAGCTACCCTGGTGTTGTGGTATGATTTACCATAAAAAATAATTACATTTCATTTTCTATGCATGCATGATCTATTGAACTAAAAATGCACATAAATATGTATATATATGGTTTTATTATCTGTAGATTAAGAAAAAGGAATCAGTACCAATTAACAACAAGGGTGAGCTACAGAAGTTGAAGGCCCTCTTTACTGAAGCAAAGCCAACTCCAAAAGTACCGAAGGGATTTAATTTATTGTTTAAACATGCAACCTACTGGATGAAACCCTATGGGATCTCATTACAATTATCATGTGATAAAGATGTGTTTGGATGCGATAATAAAATCATTTATCTGTTACATGAGAATATTATAGCGTTATTGGAGTTCAAGATGATTGGCCAGGCTGCTATCTCAGCTTATATGCTATAAGTTACATTTTTTTGTTCTCAGATTATTGAAGGTTCCATATGCATTAATAATGTTAATATTGTTTTTGTAGGAACTTGCATTTAAAGTTAAGTGGTACTTATGAATCAGACACTTTTGCTTTTGTTGATCCGGGATTGACATATAAACTCAATGATGAGTTTGAAATTAACATTGTAAAATGACTCAAGGAGGGTAATGATGATCATATTTTCTTTTTGCCACATAATCATAAGTAAGTGCAATCTTTATTCTAGTAAATTGGAACACTTAAATTCTCGTAATTTGTAACTTTAATATTTTTAAATACCAGCAGTACTTGCATCTAATTTGCTTAATTAATTTAACTTTGGTATATTTTCTTAATTGAAAACAGTGTGCATTGGATTATAGCTATATGTTAACACAAAATCACGCAAGCGCACGTGGTCACAAGTAATATAGATATAAGTCAAGTTCGTTCCCACAGAGATCTTGGTTTTTAATTCAGTTTAGTACCTATGCAACAATGTATGGTTTTAATTCACTGCTAAGACAAGTAACAAATTGGAGTTGATTATCTAAATTAACTAAGATTCAAATTATAAAACTACGAATTATCTAATTGACGAGAATTGAAATCGAATTACTTATATGAGAATAAACATGGAATCCTAGTTTCATTATCTACTTCACTTAGAGTTGCAGCCTTTAATTAAAATATGCGATGGTTTTGATATATGATCGAATAACACGAAATAAGTAAAAGTTACCTCTCGGTATACTAATACCAAACTACGCATACATCCACAAAAGAGATGGAAGATGAATAGACACCTATTATGTTTAGACCCTATATCTCTATAGAATTTGAAAACATAAAGGTTTAAGCACAAGTTATCCACTTAGATCACATAGGGCAGCATAATATCTCTATTGATGCAACAAATCATGATGTTAAAACATCAACCTATCCTATGCTAGCATGACAAGTTCTAAATCTCAAGATCCACTCTCGTTTAGCAAGAGATTAACAAATTAGATGTTAGCTACGCATCTAAATACATGAAACACAACCATACGAGGATATCAAGAATTCACCACACATAAATCTTAAAGGCATGCAAACTACTAAGCTACATAGATAAATCCGCTAGGATCCCACGACAACGATTAGTTCATGATTGAACTTTTCGTCACCATGGGATTTGATGAAAACATGATAATGAACAAGATAACAAAGATGAATAAATCAATAATATAACAAGGTTTAGAGAACAAATCCGTGAATGAAACAAGCATCCAAAAGATACGCCTAAACAAAGGAATCCAAGAAAACTATGTCTAGATCTTCTTGTCGTCACAATCCTCGCCTTGGCTTCTCGATCTCGTGCTATGAACGAATTGGACTGAACTCTGGTGTGTAGATGATTGTGTAGGTGATTTTGATGACCCCCAAGGTGTGTATTTATAGCCCCAAGTGTCCTCTTTTCCAAGTAATTACCGTCTTTGAATTAGAATAGAATTCCAGCAATTTCCGTTCTTGAATGGATTAGAATTGCAATTCCCATTTTTAATTATGATTCTGGAAGCTTCTGGCCGACCAAAACAATTGCCATATTGATTAGGAGATGATATGAGGAAGTTTCCCATGAGAACTTGAATTTCAGGAAGTTTCTGTCGAAGCTCCGCGCGGCCACGCGCCATTTGAACTCTATTCCAGCGCGTCCGCGCGCATACGAATGCTGGAATTCTGCTGAGAATGCCCGCGCTCTCTGTCTTCACAACCCACGCGCGCCCGCGCCTGTCTTGATTCTCAGCAACAATTCTCCTGCCTTTGCTGATTTCTTTGCCGACTTCACCTACAACTTCCGACACTTACTCCCTTGACTTCAAAAACACCATAATATCACTGAAAACTCCATTCCTTCACCTCTAAATGCATCCTGCACAATTCTCACCAAAACAAATTAAAACACACCAATACTTGAGACCAAGACACCAATTTAAGCCAAAATGGAACGATCCAAGTGGATATAAAATCCACTTATCACTATACTTTGGCACGATGAAATTTACATACTTAATCCATTGCCGCATCTGACACAATTTCTAGCACTAGAAAAAGCTTTACAAAGGTAACATTTAATTTACTGTTAGATCATTTTGATAAATGTTAAAGTATTCTTGGGTTTTGACATGGAGTACATTTAATTTACTGTTAGATCATTTTGATAAATGTTGGTTGATATTACCCGCAGATATTACCCACCCTGAAAACAGTGTATTTGTATTCTCTATAGCCTCTTAACTAATGCTGTTTTAATTTTCCGTTTCTCATTTCCCATCTTTTTGTCTACATTAGCTATGTTTTTTTTTGTAAAAAGCGGGCTTGTTTATTTTACTTTTTTAGTGTCATAGATTCGAATTTTATGTTTCTGTTTATAAATTCCCTTAAATGTTGTTAGGACCTCCGAAATGTGAAAGTGATTATGAAGAAGCTATGGATTTGATCCAATCAAGCACCACAATTATTTCTGCCCATGGGTGAATGGGAATGTAGCTGGAGCAGGTTGTGGCACCAACAATAGTTCCAGTGGTGTGAGTGCTATGGCTCTATGCGGTTGGAAGCTAACGTTAGATGCCTTAGAGGAATTTCAGTCAATCGGGCATGTTCCAAATCAATTAAGTCCGGGACTCTGAATTAGCTGCATCACTATATAAGGTTGGTGAGTTTGTGTTATTTCCTAAGTTGTCTTGTGTTAACTTTTTTTTTTTGAATTAATCAGTATTATTGTACTCCATAAGCACTCATGTTATTATGATTGATTTCTTGCATATGTTTACCTTTTAGGGCAGTTTTTTTAATTATCTTTGATTGCATCTCTGTATATAATTTCTTTTTGAAGAAGTAATGTTTTGAACTTATGCCATTTCTATCTAGAAATTACTTATAATACTTACAATTAATTATGTTTTTAACAAATTGCTAGCTATCTGTGATAAAATCATGTGCTAAGTCCCATGCCTTGCATTTATGGGCAACAGGGATTAGAAAATATTTAGAATTGCAGAGTATGCAATCTGGCTGTTGGTGGAGCAGCCAACAACCATTTAATTTCTGGAGTTTAGAATATAAGCTAGTATTCTGTACCTTATTAGCCTGCATTCTTTTCTTATAGGTCCTGCCATCAATAGTTTTTGTGAAGGCAAACAATGGAGAGCCCTCCGAGAGTCTTAAGTTTCAACGGCTTGCTTGTGCGAACCTCTCTCAACGATCAAAAAAGAAAAAAATGAAGGCCCTTATACCTCAGATATGTATGGAATGGTTTGCTTGTTGAAGTACATGCAGTTGGTTTGCAAGCTAGTTAATTATGATAGCTGGACGTATTATTTTGGTTATGTTAGTTGATGCAAAGATTGAATGTTTTGTGTTTGGTAAATGGCAAGTGCTTATAACTGATTTCGTATTTTAGTGTTTTGGTTTAATTTGAGTTATTTTGGTGCATATAGAAAGAATAATGCATACTACTAAAACCTGAACAAGACATCGGTTTTTAACAAATAAACCAATGTCCAAGTAAAGCTAATACATCGCATATTTTAAAAAAAAATTGATGTAATATGTTAAATATTACAATGAAAATGGATAGAAACCGATGTTTGTTAGAACATATAACATCGGTTTCACTAAGATACTAATGTCTGTTAGGACATATAACATCAGTTTTGTTATTGAAAACGATGTTTACTGGAACATATAACATCACTTTTGTTCATGAACACGATGTCTAATATAGAATATAACATCAGTCTTACCAAAGAACCGATGTCTAATATAACATAAAACATCAATTTTTACCAAGAAAGCGATGTATATATCATTATTTACCTTGTATGTGTTATGTTTATGTTGATCTAATGCACATAATATATCATAATCTAAAAAGAACTACTGCACATAATGTAGTTTAGACATCAGAAATAGTTAAGAAACTGATGTCTAAGTCGATAATAGACAACGGCTAAAAACCGATGTCTAAAGTTTCTACCTTTCTCTACACACGCATAGACATCGCCCAGAATTTTTTTTTAACAACGGCCAGAAACCGATGTCTATTGAGTAGTTTCTAGTAGTGTTAGACAACATATATTTATCGAAAACAATACAGGATAAAATACAATAGACATCGGTAAAAAACGATGTTTATAACAAATACACACAACGGTTATCACAAATAAAATCGATGTCTAATACTAACTTAAATAGCGAATAAGTAAAAAAATCGATGTCTAATATATTATTCCACATCGGTTACCACAAAGAAAACCGATGTCTGAGGATATATTTAACATCGTCCAAAACCGATGTCTAATACCACTTTATACATCAGTTGCGATAGAAGAAACCGATGTCTAAAACAGACTTAGACATCATTTTACTTCTAAATAATGATGTATATGTCGATTTGTGAGTTGTGCACAACATGTTTAATTACATCTAGCACCTGTAATAGTACGGTAGAAATGTCAGGTTCATGCAATTTATGCAAAACTATTAGATATAAACATCATTTTTTTGGTTTAAAATCGATGTGTAATAGCTTCCTGGACATCAGTTAAAAACCGATGTCTGTGACATAATACAATAGACATCACCGACAAAGACATCGGTATGATTTTTTAATAGACATCGGCCAAAAACCGATGTCTATGAGGTTTTTTCTAGTAGTGAAACAAGAGCAAGCAACCAATGAACAATAAGCAAAGAAGTTATTACCCAACTTGGTCCCCAACTTGCTTAAAATATGCAGTAGCACATGTGGGAATAACAATTATAAAATATAGGAAGCTTTTCTTGGTACGTAATTAGCCAATAAATATGATATTATGCGACAAACCCATTTCGTTCGATTTTCTTTAAAACAATTTGAAAAAATATGAGACCAATGCCAAAAGTCTTCAAATATTATATGTAAAATATAGACAAAGTCGACCCATAAGTTCCATATATTTGGACAACTTTTAGCGAACCCCAAAATAAAAACCGAAGTGATTTTAAGGGGTTCCGGAAAAATGTTCTCATAAAATCATGAAACTTTTACGAAAATTCTTTTTAAATATTCTAGTGACATTCCCAAAGTTTCAAGTCAAAATAACATGTGGAGGTATTTTATTCAAAAATATTTTGCTTAAATGTCCTTACGCGACGGAATAAAATACATTAGCCATTTGTCATAACTTGTCGACGTTTTGGCTAAAGTTTTGACTTGAAATATATTCAAACATAATATTCCTCAAATAATAATGATCTTGAAGTCCTCGGAATATTTATTTTGAATATTTTATGATTTTATCCATTTAAATTAAAAATTGTTAGGGGTTTGGGATAAAATTCGTTTTTGATCTTTCGGCAAGTCAATAAATAAGGAACTTTTGAAAATAATCTTTTGGAAAATATAACAAATATATTTGAGGATAAAACATTTGAAATGAACACTGTTTTGAATAAAACCCTCGATATTTGTGCCGACTTGACTTTGCCTTTAAAATGTACCATATAGAATCTAGACTAGGATATATCATAGCATGGATATACCTTATCAAAATCAAATGATTAGGTACGAGAAAACATTTTTGTCAAATTGACTCGTTATTCGTTAATGTCACATCGAATAATCCTAGGGGAGGAATTACTATATTAGCTAGTAACTTCCTAGACCTAATTTAATTTTCATTTTCGTACTTTTACAAATCACCAAAATCTACAAGGAAAAGGCTGTATCACAATCTTCCCCTTTTTGGTATTGGTCAAAACTACTCACGAAAATTTAATATGTGTGTGCACCTATTTCTAGTGTATGCATGAAAAACGTTTTATTCATTTAAATGCCTATTTAAACACCTTCCCTTAAAGTGATGAAAACTCTTTGTTCATTTTACGCGAAAACGCATAGGCATACATGAATATAAACACACAATCATGTAAGCACACAAGGATATCACATAAAGATAAAAAAAATTAAGTATAAGTGATATACCTTTCCTTGATAGGTAAGATTCTGCAAAACAGATAGGTTAGTGCACATGTGTAGATAAGTAATCATATAGAACAATATAAGCGATCTAGCTTATCTAGTATATTCCATTTATAGAAATAGAATATAATTAGAGTTTAGTAAACTTCCCTATTTTGTATCAAAATATGATGCAAGTGCTTTCCACTTGAAGTATATGTTGGTTAAATTTTCAAAAAATGACTTCCCCTTGCTATATGAACTCTTTTTCCAAAAATATTCGAACTAAAGATTTTATACTTTTAAGCATTCGAATTTTGAATTTTTGATAAAATTTTCAAAATTTTTTGCAAGGGTCCATCTCTTTGTCAAGCCAAAACCAAACATATATCTTCAACTTCCCTTATAAAATCATTCTTCTTCCCCTTTGTATCAATTATATGGCAAACAAGAACACACATATTGAATTTTTCTTCTTCCCCTTTTTGACAAAAACCAAAAAGAAAGAAAAATAAAATTCAAGGGGATTAGGGAGGGGGATCATGCATCCATGCAAACCATGCAAATAAGGGGGATGAGGGGTGAATACTAAGCTATTACAATCAATTTTCCACCGATCCACCTTATACCTCCAAAACAGTCCTTACTCCATAAATCTTTACATTTTATGGACTGTTTTTAAATATTACAAGACAATGAAAAACCTAAACAAATTACAAGTCCAAATCTCCCAAAATCAAGACATAAAGAAATTACAATGTAGACATTGTGTCTTGAGTTGAAGTTGCAGACTGTTCTGAGCATGGCAAGGATAGGAGCTGGTATCAAGTCATAGACTCAAAATGAATACCTGCAATGTTAGTTCCCAACAAACAATATCAGTCAAGTCTTCAAGTTAAAGTGATTAACAATTTAAATTCAAGAGACAAGTTGACAGATTATAGTACTAGTATCAAAAACAAGGACAAGGTTTGTATCAGAGTTAAGCAAAATCTTTGTATCAGAGGGGGGTTTTGTATAGTGTTCAGAGCAAAGATGCTAGTATAGTGTGTAATGTGGTTCAGAGAATGTCACATTGTATGAGTGTTCATGGGCTCGAAAGAATTTGCAGAGATGATCAGAGCTTGTGAGTGTGTGAGTGTATCAGAGAGAAAAAAAAATGTGTAAATGTTTTAATTATCAAATGTGGCCAAGGTATCAAAGTGTAAGGGTGCTCTGATTTGACAGAAAAACAAGACACAAGCAATCTCAAAATATGACTCAACACTTAGAGAGTGAAACCTGCAAATTACCACTTCAGAGAACAATGTCAATAAGAATTTATAATTTTAACATTTAAGAGCTGAATTGACAAAGTTTAAGTCAAGAAATACAATACAGTGGTTTCCAAAGCAATGCTTAGTGAATTTCGGGCCAAGGCATCTGTTAAAAACTTAAACCTGATACATGCAACTATACGACCTAAGAGTGACCAGTTTCCCCTGGGTTCAGATCAAAGAGATCTCTAAGGGATCTCAATGCAGTCTATAGGTACAGTGGTATGTATGTGCTCGAATTCTAAACATGCATATGCACTATGTAAGCAAGTCCTAATTAATAGAAACTGCAATTTCATTCATTAAAACAAAAGTACATCATCTTAATTTCTAAATCCAACTAACAGGTGAAAACAGTTGGAGATAGAATTATCACACACATCACTAGTACATAAAGCCAACATCTAGCTACATCAAGCAGACATAAAACAAACGCACAAGCTAGAGCAAAACAGATAGCAACTAGCAGAATACAAGCATACATAATAAGCAAGCATACAAGTCCAACAACAACTCAGTTTCTAGCAACCAACATCACTACCACTCAAACCAACTAATCCACCTTGTTATACTCAGCATTATTAACCACATCATCAGTAGTATTCTCACAATCCATACCCTCATTACCATTCTCTTCAATAGGCTCAAGTTTCACATTAACATCCACCATAGTCACATTCTCATTGTTATCAAGATCATCAATCTCTATAACCTCAGTGGAGCTAGGAATAACTGAAGCAACGGGAATTCCTAAGGCAATGTTACTAGGGGTGAGTTACTATGCATATTGATCTGTAACTGGATAATCTGAGCTAGAGTGCTCTCAAGTAGGGTCATCCTAGACATAGCAGTGTTGAGATACCCTTGCACAGTTTCTAGTTTAGACACAACCCTATCATAGTTGTCAACAAGAATGTCCAGAGTGGACTTCAAAGCAACACAATCAGTCTTAAGTTTATCTAGGTCTGCAGTCATAGTCCTAATGGTCTCATAGGGCACTTTGACAAGAAGTTCAGTAGGCTTAGGTTTCACAACAACAGGAGCCTCTTCAACAGGGGGATCAACATGAATATTGAGAGGCAACACAGATCTAGAGGTGTACTCAGAGATCTTAGCAGTGACATCAAAAAGAGGTGAAGTATTGATGTTGTACTTAAGAAACTCAAAGATTATTGTCAAGAGAAGGCCATAGGGGTTGAGACCTTGCTTGGAGGCAGAATGCATCCTAAGCATAATCATATGAGGTATGCTGAAATTGAGTCTGTTTGTGGCTATCCTATGCATGATTTTCATCTCAAGAAAGGAGACAAGTTTCTCATCAGTAGGAAAGAAGTTGTGTTTGACAAACAAAGCAAGATTCTGATAAATGGGAGTGAAATGGTCATAACTAAGACCTCTATCATTAGAAAAGACATTAGGAGGCACCTCTACACCACAGAAGAGAGAGATGAAGTTCCTATACTCATTTATTTCAAAAACAAAAGTCTTAGAGATGTCAATGTGATCAAAAGCATAGAGAGTGGGATGGAGATTAAGAGCTTTGACAAGGACCTCTTGGTCAACAAGACATGGAATGCCATTCATAATGGAAGTGAGAAAGACAGTTTCACTAGGACCAGGGTTAAGAGTAAGGTTATTATAGAAACCAACAACTAAGCTCATAAGAACCCTCTTAGTAGGATAAATGAGGAAAGGTTCTAGCTTAGCTCTAGTGAGAACTCTATGAAGGTCTGATTCATGAAACAACTCAACCAACTGACCAGGCACAAGCTTGCCCTTTACAGGCTTAGCAAGGCCATGCTTAGACATGAACAAGGCATTACCATAATTGGCTTTCTTCTTCTTGTTTCTGGAACTAGAAGAAGATGGCTTAGTGTGGGTGTTGGTGTTGGTTTGTGTGCTGGGAAAAAAAGACAGAGTTGTGTTTAATGGAGTCAAAGGAATTGAGCAATTAAGACAATCAGGAGCCATGTTTAAGTGTATGAAGACAAACGAAATGAATGCAAGAATGTAGAATAAATACAGCAAACACTTCTCTTAAATACACAGATTCAGCAAAGTTTAAGCATGTAAAGATGTGCATACACAGTGCAAGAACAGTGAAAACAGTACAAGCACAGTGACACAGGACAGACAAGTACATATAAAGATATGATATGGTGCATAGAAGTACGGCTACTTATCAGTATAGTACTAACTAATTTGGCTAAATGCAAGCATGCCACCTTATTTTTAGCACTTAGCAGCAAATAGCAATAAATGCATTTTAAGGTAGTTGATATCCAAGAATACACTTTTAGCAAAAGTACTATTATAAAAGCACAACTCTCACATCTTCACAACTGGTTTGTGCAAAAATAAGGTCTCACATATACACACACAAATAGGCTTCTGAGAATGCATGGAAATATATATAGAAAGCACACAAACTCTCACACGGAATGCACATGCACTCATAAAATTAATTATGAAGACTAAGAATAGGAGTGCAGAGCTAGAACTTAGGAAATGACATGTATCAAATCACACAAATTATCCTAACTAAGTTGGTAACTAGAGATGCAAAGGTTTACACACAGAGAGCACAATCTAGTCAGAGCCGGCTCCAAGGGGAGTTGCCCTAGGCTTGTGCCTAGGGCCTCCAAAATTATAGGGGCCACATTTTCCTCCCATAATATATACATTATTTAATGTTTATAGAATTTTAGTAAAATTTTGTCACACTCTTTTAATATCAATATTGTTTAAAATGTTATATAGTATAAACTTGAGATCCAAAAAAGTTTGGTTACTTTTGTTATTTTATTCCAAATATTAAATATCTTATGTCTTATTTCTTTTTGATTGCTACCCTTTTTTCAAATATTTTTTTATTAGAAAAAGCTTTTTTTTAGAGAAAATAATTATTTTTGCAAAAACAATTTTAAAAATCAAATTAAAAAATCTCTTGAATTTTGTAGTTGGATGTCACTTACGAGCTCTGAATCGATTATTCGATCGAGAAAAAGTCCCATAAAGAGTTTTTGTTAGTCTAACTCCCGATCGACATGCGTTAACCCGCTATATATTACCATGTTAGCAATTCAAACGATCAATCTAACATTCAAAATATTTGGAACTAAAATTTATATCTGATTCTTAAACCAATCCAAACTAGGGCCTCCAAATTACTGGAGACGACCCTGAATCTAGTTATAGGAATCCAACCAACTATGCTCGAGCAAACTAGAAGCATGCACAGATATTTGTCTAAGGAGGTAAGATCAAACAAGTTCATTGCACTTAGACACAATATATGCAATTTGCAAGCTAATAAACAAATGACTTTTTAGAAGCTTAGGGTAATAAAATAATTCTAGCACAGCTATTAGGACTGAGGTCTATAAGAATCCAATTTTAATCCTATTGAGTCTAAATGATCACATAATCAGATAAAATTCAATTTTATAACTCATTTAGCACTAAGTGATCAAAGAGGCAATTATTCATGAAATTTAAATTTTATTCATCTAGAAGACCTAAGTGATCAGAGATAAAACTTATATAAATTAATATATAAATTTTATAAATTTTGCAACCTACTTAGATCCACACAGAGATAATGAACTCATGTGAGCAAGCATGTAGTTGCAGTTATATATAGCATTTAGAGTTAAATGGCACATTAGCAAAGACCAATCTTTTGCAAGATTATGCTAACTGCAAGATAAATAACTCTATTCTATTTGACACTACCAATTAGCACATAAACACACTGCAAGTAAAAATCAAACAATTAGGCAAGGCACAGAGATATTAGCATACTGTGACTGATACAGAGCACATAGGAGACAATGTGAAGCAACTTAATTCACAAAATTTTAAATTTACTTAATCAACCAAGATTTCACAGTGCATACTAGTATCACAGTCAATTCAATGCATTATCATCTCAAGAAACTCATGTATTTACTAAGTATAAATAAGACAGTCAGAATAAAAATGCAAGAGTTTGAGATATATGTACCTTGGTCATGGTGGCAATACAAATGACAACATCCAAATTAACACATAAACTTACAGAGACAATCATAGTACCAAGTCCTCACCAATGCACACAAGTGCTCATCAAGGCAATGGCCAAAGTCACACAAAGATAATCACAAAACATTAGGGTTAGCATAATTAAGCAGTAAGATTAATAAAATCAAAACAAAGCATAATATTAAAGGTATGATCACCACAACTCTAAATAACAATCTCAATGTAAAGGGATGCCTGTTGGTAAGGCAGAATACTCAAATTAAGACTAATCAAAACAAAGTTTCTATCATACCAGCAGGATCTCAATACAAGAATATTGAAATGGGCTAGATTTTCAACAAAATCAGTGCATAGAGATGTCTCTTGGTTCGCCAGAAATCTCAATCACTTAAACACAACCAAATGAGAGTTTTCTGACAAACCAATAAACTTTCTTTATAAAAACATTGAAACATGACAATCTAAGCACAGATATCCTTGAATCATCATTAGGACACTACGATTTTTACTTTTATGCACAAAGATTATCAACCAGAGCTAACTATCCTTGTCCACACAGTAAAAATCTCAGTACCAAGAGAATGGATAAAAATTCACAATCAAATACATACGATCATCATATGATCAATTTCACCGGACCTTATACGCCCTGACGCCTCGATCAATCAAGAGAAACAATATCTTGAAGTGTCTGAGCGTATAATCCTGATTAAATGGATCATACACACATGAACAAATCGATTAATCGATTTGGTGAAGGCTTTTTGTTAAACCCATACAAAACTCAAATTTGGGGGAAAATAGTATAGGATAGATACCTGAGAGTTTGGTATTAGGGTGTATGTATTTTGATGTGAGGGACACGAATCTGGGGTTGGATTTTGCAATCGACGACAGGTTTGGCCGGAATTTGGATATCGAAAACTAGGGTTTCGACCAATTTAGTGAACAAAACAGGAGGGAGAAGAGAGAGTTTGATAAATTTCTATTTTTATAAATTTATTTAATAAAACTTTCTACACTCCAGATTAAAACGGACCTTTGAATCAATGGACCAGATCTTCTCGCGCCTTTTCGATGCTTGACCGGCTGACTGTTGACTGCTAATCCCCAAATACGCATTTCACATAAACGTATCAGCCCCTGTTTGATTTATTTTTGAATTTTACATGATTTTATTTAGTTTAAATTTTTTTTCGAAAAATCATATAAAATAGTAAAAAAATCAGAAAAATCCTCCAAAAATTTCTGCGTCACGAGAAAAATAGCTATTTTATTATAGAATAATAAAATGCACAAAGTTCCAAATTTTCGAAAATAAATACATTCTTAGCTAATAAAAATAATATGGAACTTATTCAAATTAATTTGCAAAAATTAAACAAACCACATATTTCTTTTGGTTTAATTATTTACAGCTCACAACATTGTCGAAGAAATCTGAACGTTCAAGTCCCGCTTGAAAATCTGCTTAAACAATGCTCTAAGTTGTAGAATAATTAAAATAAAGTAATACATACTTTGAATAAAATTTGACAAATTAATTTGGGCACTCCATCATTCCTAAATCAAATCGCAATTTAGAGAATCTTTCGGAGTTTAAATGTTTCGTGAAAATATCCGCGATATTAATTTCGGTATCGATATGAACCAACTTAATATCACCTTTATTAACATTATCACGAAGAAAATGATGTCGAATATCTATGTGTTTAGATCTCGAATGCAATACCGGATTTTTACTCAAATCAATTGCACTCGTATTATCACACAAGATAGATACCACATTGAATTTAATAACATAGTCGGCTAATGTTTGCTTCATCCACAAGATTTGAGCACAACATTTCGCGGCCGCTATATATTCTGCTTCGGTGGTAGAAATAGAAACAGAGTTCTGTTTCTTCGAAAACCAAGAAACTAAACATCCACCGAGAAATTGACAAGTACCACTAGTGCTTTTTCTATCGATTAAATGCCCCGTATAATCCGAATCAGAAAAACACACTAAGTTGAACGGATGTCCTTTAGGATACCAAAGACCTAAATCCGTAGTACCTTTAAGATATCTAAATATTCGTTTAATTAACCGCGGATAAATGAGATTCTTTCGGATCCGCTTGAAAGCGAACGCATTTAGCAACGCTAAATTGTATATCCGGTCTACTAGCCGTGATATAAAGTAAACTTCCTATCATCCCTCGATATTTCTTAATATCTACGGAAACACCGTCTTTATCAATAGATAACTTATCGGAGATAGACATAGGAGTACTATTAGGCTTTGCATTTTCCATCTCGAATTTCTTTAACATTTCTTTACAATACTTCGATTGTGAAATGTGAATACCATCTCGAGATTGTTTAATTTGCAAACCTAGGAAGAAATTTAATTCTCCCACCATGCTCATTTCGAATTCTTTACTCACCTTTTCCGAGAATTCGTTACATAGTGATTCTTTGGTTGCACCAAAAATAATATCATCTACGTAAATTTGAACGAGCAAGATATCATCACCTTCATACTTAGTAAATAGAGTAGTATCCGCAATTCCCATTTTAAAATCATTATCGGTTAGGAATTTATTTACCACTCATACCAAGCTCTCGGAGCTTGTTTTAATCCGTATAAGGCTTTGTACAACTTGTACACATAATTATGATGCTTATGATCTTCGAATCCCGGCGGTTGTCTTACATACACTTCTTCTTCTAAGACTCCATTTAGGAATGCCGATTTAACATCCATTTGATAGACTTTGAAACCTCTATAGCAAGCATAGGCTAAAAACATTTGAATAGACTCGATTCTAGCTACAAGAGCATAAGTTTCATCAAAATCTATACCTTCCATTTGAGTATAGCCTTGAGCAACTAATCTTGCTTTATTTCTTACCACTTCTCCACCTTCGTCAAGTTTATTACGAAAGACCCATCTTGTTCCAATAATGGAAGTATCGGGTGGTGGAGGCATGAGTTCCCAAACTTTATTTCGAGTAAATTGATTTAGCTCATCTTGCATGGCATCAATCCAATCCTCATCTAATAAAGCTTCTTTAGCCGATTTGGGCTCGATTTGTGATAGAAATGCTATATTACTCACAATGTTTTGAACTTAAGCTCGAGTTTGAACGCCTTTATTAAGTTCACCTAAGACATTGTCTATAGGATGATTCTTAATCAATGGAATCTCCGGAGGCAATCAAACTTCGGACTCAATTGTTTCGAGAGGATTAGTAGGAATTTTAGTTCCTAGATCCATGGTTCCCATTTGACGAATAATATTTTCCA
This sequence comes from Kitagawia praeruptora, assembly GCA_037693485.1. NCBI lineage: Eukaryota > Viridiplantae > Streptophyta > Magnoliopsida > Apiales > Apiaceae > Kitagawia > Kitagawia praeruptora. The sequence goes on along the minus strand of CM075351.1, from coordinate 132,742,691 downwards.
CTTCGGCACTAGAACCATTTTTAGGATCATTCGAATCATCATCCTCTTCAACTAAATCTTTAAACTTAGCAAGTGGTTTTGATTCATCGAATACAACATTCAACATTTCTTCCACTACTAAAGTTCCAAGATTAAATACTCGATAAGCTTTGCTAGTATTCGAATAACCAAGAAATACACCCTCACACGACTTGGGGTCGAATTTCGTTAGATAATCTTTTGAATTCAAAATATAGCACTTACTTCCAAAAACCTTGAAATAGCTTATTTTAGGAGTTTTACCAAAATAAAGTTCATAAGGAGTCTTCATTTTGATCGGACGTAGTAAAACTCTATTTAGAACATAGCAAGCCGTAGACATAGCTTCGACCCAAAAATACTTTGGTCTACGATATTCATTCAACATCGTATTTGCCATTTCTTGTAGCGTTCTATTCTTTCTCTCGACAACCCCGTTAGATTGAGGTGCATACGGAGCCGAGAAATTATGAGTAATACCACACTCTTCACAAAAGTTAACAAAATTTGAATTGTCAAATTCTCTACCATGATCGGTCCTTATATAGACGATCGTGTTATTTTGTTAATTTTGTATTCTTTTGCAAAGTGCAACAAACGATTCAAATGCATCGCTTTTTGCTTTTAGGAATTCTGTCCACGTAAAGCAAGAGTAGTCATCAACTACTACACGAGCGTAAGAACACCCTCCTAGGCTTTGTACGGGAACCGGTCCTATTAGATCTATATGCAAAAGCTCAAGTGGTCTAGTAGTAGACACCATGAATTTGGCTTTATGAGATGAACGAATTTGTTTGCCAATTTCACAAGCTTCACATACATGATCTTTTACGAAACTTAGTTTAGGTAATCCTCGAACATGTTCTTTAGAACAAATGTTCTTAATGAGTTTCATGTTAATATGACCAAATCTACGGTGCCATAACCATGGATCCTCATTCATGGATACTAAACAAACGTTATCGTAATCATTTAAGTCACATGAATAAACATTCTTATTCCGTGGACACTTAAGAATCAAGTTCCACTCTTTGTCATAAATAGCACAATGAGATGGAAAGAAAATCACCTTGCAACCATTATCGCACAGTTGACTAATCGAAAGCAAGTTGTACTTTAGTCCCGTGACTAATTGTACATTCGAAATTTTAACGCTTTCATTACTAATATCAACAATGCCAACAATATTACCTTGACTGCTATCACCAAAAGTTACACTTCCGGCGGTTACCTTTTTAATGTTGTTCATCAAAGATCTATTTCCCATCATGTGCCATCACGATTCTTATCATTGACTTGTATCATATCTTTTTCATTTTCTTCGGCTTGAATAACTAGAGAAACATTCTCTATTTCGAGATTTCGAATATTTTCATTCTTTGCATTGATCTCGATTTTCAAGCGCTCATTTTGTGAAGAAATGAAATCGGAATATTCTTTGTCATTAACATGAATATCCTTCAAAAGAGCGACTTCTTTTTGAAGCTCACTATTTGTCTCACAATATTTATTCCTTTCGGAACTCATCGTAGAAAATTTGCAATTCATATCATCAAGACTCGATTTTAACGAGTTCACTAAATTAACAAGTTCGGAAGGATCCAAACTAGAGTAATCCATACTTGACAAATGCACATTTAAATAATCACTACTACATGATACAACATTTAGATTTGAAGTAGAGTTTCGGGTTACCTCATGGTTAGTAGTCAATTTATCCGTTGATGTAGATTCGTCGGAGAGAGCCATTAAGCAAAGGTTGACAATTTCTTCGGTTTCTTCCGATGCTTTTTCATCTTCACTTGAATCCCAACCGTTCTTCGCGACAAGACCTCGACCTTTAGGTAACTTTGGACATTCACGTCTAAAGTGACCCGGTTATTTGCATTCAAAACAAACATATTGAGTTTCCTCGACTATTGGCTCCTTTTGCTTAGGTGCCGAATAGTTCTTCGTATAATTTGGATTGTTATACGAATTGTTACCTTGAGGTGCCACTAGTACAAAATAGGCTTTTAGCGTCGGTCAAAATAGGCATTAGACGTCGGTTATTGGGCGTAGTATATGAAGGCGACGCTATAGGTATAGGCATATGGCGTCGGTTAATTGAGCGACGCTATAGGTATAGTAATAGCGTCGGTTGCCTAATGAACCGATGCTTAAAGTCCGACTATTGGTGTCGGTTTCTTAAAGAACCGACGCTTAAAGTCCAACTATTGGCATCAGTTGCTTAAAGAACCGACACTTAAGGTCCTACCATTGGCGTTGGTTGCTTAAACAACCGACGCTTAAAATCCTACTATTGGTGCCGGTTGCTTAAAGAACCGACGCTTAAAGTCAATTTTTTTTTAAAAAAAAATTAAAATTGCAATAACTTTTAATTCACACCAACAAGTACCATATAGTATAATACAATTACAATTATACCCTGCCAACAAACATGAGATTTATCATCTAAAGAACTAATCTCAAACTTCAAAAAGGAAGTGACCACATTCAACCTTATTAATAAAAAAAATATTACAAAATCATTCTCTGCATCAATTTAGTCACACCAAGAATATTACATAAACTTGCAAAAAGTATAATTCTACAGGCAGGAACGCCATAAGTAGTGGTACAGATAATTTAGTGGAGCTGAATGAGTTCAGAGCTTAGAAATTCAGTAGCAAAGTGGAAAAAATAAAGGCACACCAAAGTTTCAGTTGCAATTCGAAATCTGCCATTAATTGAAGCACCTGCACCTCCCATAATAATTCCATTCAGAAATGATACCTATAATATCAATTGCCAGATAATATAAATGCATGATCATTCCTACCAAATATCAATAAACGACTTGTAAGGATCTGTTTAGTGCTGAATGCTGATAGTTACCTGTGGTTTACTGTATGTTGCCATCAAATATTTCAAGGTAAATTATTTCCTGAAATAGTTTTCTCCTAATTTCCAGTCACCTGATGATGCACAGAACTGAATAAAATGTTCAGGAACTATCATCAGCATAACAAGTGATCTTTTACAAAGCACAAAGCACTAGAGACATTCAGTTTTCTTGAGATCCTATACAAATAAAACATGACATATAGAGGTAAAGAAAGTGATCAATTTAGCAGGGATATATCATCAGCATAACAAGTGATCTTTTACCATTTTATATCATTGATTCGAATCCTAACATGTGAGAGAGAGAGAGAGAGAGATAAAGAAAGCATATACCTGGCTCTATAGCAAGATCCCAGACCTCTGTCACAGAACTAATTTCACGCTCTTGTGGAGCATGCAGAACAATGATGGTTGAGCCCACAACACACAAAGCACAACCAAGAATTCCAAATATGTGTAGCTTCTCTTGCAAAATTATATGTGCAAGCACAATACTGCAATATGAATAGGTGATTAGCAGTTAAAAATAATTAATCAAGTTACAAGGGTTGGACAATTTAATCTGTACCTGATAATAATGCTGAATAGAATAGCTGTCCTTGACAAGGGTTGGACAATGACCAGAATAGCTGGCGCAAATGCATAAGCTGCAAAATTTACAACTTCTCCAACAATCACTGTTAAAATAGTGACATATAGTGAGATACAGAATTTGAACGAATTAAGAATCAGACTACTAGCGAAAGTAGATTAATAGAATTATAGTGCAGCAAGATGTGTATCTCAAAAATGAAGGATAATAGATTCAATAAAAAAAGCAGACTGTAGTTTGATGAAGTACACAAGGTCTCAGTTAGAACAGATACTACTGCATACAGTTGCATATTATGAAATATAGTTCCAATTAGAGCGTAAAACACCTGTAACCAGAAAGTATCCATCACAAGTAATAAAAGAAAGCACAAAAGAATACTTTTTAACCAAAAAATATAGACACAGGGATATAAAATTTAAAGCACAAAGTGAAAACCAAGTTAGGACTTATGAATAATTAAGTCAATATAGACACACTAAGATAGCTAACTCGAAAGTTTAAAATATGTAATAATGTCACATTTTCAACAAATCTGAAGAAATATAGCCGAAAATCTATGACCTTGCCTATTTTAGTCAAACAACAGATGCTACAATCCATGGCTGAGGTAAGAAAAGATTCAACATCTCTGGCTCAGGTAACTTTGCGAGATATATGAAGTGAACATTTTGCCATCTACCTTAATGAAGAAGTATAATTTAGCAAAAAAAAAAGGCTAAATAATTAAGAAAAACCCAGAGAACTCGAAAAAATCATCCCCCTGACTCATAGTGGCAACTGGCAAGTCACGAGAACATTGAATAAATATGGACAAGACAGGGAAGACAAGAGTAGCCACATGGAGAGACGATGTTGTATGTGACGATGATGAAGGAGGTGTGGGGATGAAGTTGGAGGGAGAGATGAGTACAAATCTGTGTTTATCTGCATACTTTAGATACACCACTCTGGGTAGCAAATTGAGTGGGTATTTAGGACCAAAAAACTAACAACAGGTATATGGGGCCAAGGTATACCAAAAAATGGGTATATTGGTTATTTTCTCAATTCATAATTGATAATTCAATAAGCGAAACATAATATAAAATTTGAAAGTTTAAAACTGATATATCAATTCCAAACTTAAAAGCCAATTTAAAATTCGAATTTTGTGTTAACAAGTAACAAAAAATCATTTTGTTAACTAGTCGACTAGTCTTCTCTGGTCGACTTGATAACAGTGACAAAATCCACTGCTCATCATAGAAAGAAAATCTAAATTAGAAACACTATTTCGTAGTTACTCTGTCAATTGACATGGTAATAGGTCACTCCTGGTGGAGTATAAAGTTCTGAAACAACCAGTATGTTTTGTCCTAACCAAATTACATACACTGCAGGGGCAAACTTTACCAAGCAGGACTTCCGATATAGATGCTCAATGAATTAGCACCAACCTAAAGCCATATCAAGTAAAATTTAAATATTTTATTTAATTTATACACTGTCTTGAAACTCTACACAGACAAAATTTCCTCAACAAAATTTCTCCACATACAAATATCAACATTGATCAAAATGTCTACCAAACATAATTTCCAAACCTTAATTCCGAAACATAACTATAAAGAATGACAATACAACAGAAAAATGAAAATAGTTACGGAAAAAAAGGATATACCTGTTGGATATTATCACATAAATTTGATCAAGTTATGAAATAATATCCCCATGCCCAAGTCAATTTGATTCACAATGAAAACTTGACAATTAGGTATCGATATCGAATTAGTAGTTCAACAAAAAACCACCAGATAATTGCAGCCTGAAAGTTGGCTTATATACATATACTTATTTACTCTACATATATTCATAATCATCACTACTATCAGATTAGTTGTATCATAATCTAAATTACAGAAGTATTTTAATGGATACCCTCTCTACAATGTGTTTTGAGCTTCTCAAAGACAGTATTGACTGAAAAAAGTTGGAAAACTTTTATTTTAAGTCAAATAGTAAAGAAATCAATCAAGCATAACTGTTCATCCCACACAACCCCGATTTAGGTTGAAGATTAATGGAAAGGAAAGCAAATAAATCCATGTTCAGGGCAGGGTTGCAGATTGTTCTATCTCGTTTCTGCAGATAACATCCTTGTAGCTCATTAAACTGTTTTAATAAATGTACGAGGGAACGGATACAACGGGGTCTAAACACAAATTGTTGTGCAAGACTATTCTTAACCTAATAACCTCTGCAAGCTAATTATTTAAAAAAATATTATTGAAGAAGTGATAGCAAACAAAGTTAGATGACACAAAAGATCTTTTAAAAAAGAACTCTATCTACTTATTACTCCAGCAAACAGGAACACTGTGTGCACATTTATCTATATATATATATATATATATATATATATATATATATATATATATATATATATATATATATATATATGGAGAGAGAGAGAGAGAGGAGGGAGAGCTACCTTACAAATAGGAACCATGCTGATAATATGGGAACTGCTTACACCATAGTACCCTCGGATCCTGGATGAGCCATGATGCTATAATTTCGGAGCAGCTTCTTTTATCATCTCTGCAAATATGTTAACAAGACAATGTTAATCACACATCAATTCCCCATTTTAGGAATGTTCAAAAGCTTGAAATATTAGTTGCATATACGATATACCCAACACTGTAGTTATATTTATATACTTCATGTAATTACTTATAACATTCCTGGCCGTTATGTAGTCCAAAAACCTGTAAACCAAGTAATAATACTAAGCTTAAACTTCGTGCAAAATGGTTGGTTATGGAAGTCAAATAAGATTTCGATTCCTAAATTAAAATATATGTTGAAATTTATCAATGAAATACTTCTATATGAAATTATTATCCCAATGTTTACTATCCATGAACTGCAGAAGTAAAGAAAGAAAACCATTTGTCAAAATAAATTTTATTTTGTGTGTGCATAACCTTTTTTAGGTACTGCAAGTAGATTATTAGAAATTTCCTAGGTTATGGTCTTATAGTTATAAATTTTGTTGCCACCTATATTTATTTATTTTAGTAGATTCATCTAAAGATGCAGGTATTGGTTAGGCATGCCCCTCCCCTTTAAACTCATAAACAGAGAGGGAAAAATGTTATATGTAGCCTAGTGGAATCCTATAGAGTACAGACCAACTAAAATTGTGGCGCATATGCATAGATAGAAACAATAGAATGGGTCTTCCTGTCCACAAATTCTAAACACATCTTTACTCCTACATAATTTAGATAAGAATTTACGAGGAAGCATAAAAAGCATAATGGAATAATCATTAAAAGAACATGCATTTCACAGGTGAAACTGAATAATCATGAACTATAAAGCATAGCAGCAAAATTAGAAAGGTCAGTCCCAGCATCAGACTAACCTGCTCTTCTAGCTTGTTAGGGTCTAATATAACATGAATTAGATTAGTGATATTCATGCAGTCCAGGTGGAATCAGCGTATAATCCTAGTGCTAATTCCCCAATAGCTGAAACGGTAAGTTGGGAATAAATGTAAGAGCGTTAAATAATTAAACAAGGCTCTAAAAGATATACCGGTGTGCGGCTCCCGTCAAAAGTGTGGGGAATGCTTCCTTCGTTATGTGTACATTGGCAACTCTAGTGGTAGCTTGGTCTCTGACGAAAGGATGATCTAATAGTTGTGAGGCAGTAGGCCGTGCAGATGGGTTGCGTTGCAGGCACAGCCATATAAAACTCTTGGCATCATTAGATAAATGATGAGTAATTTCAGGAATCTCTTTGTTGTTTCCAATCTTAAATATAGCAGCCACCTGCAATATTCAGCGTAAGGGAGAAAATTTCAGTCCCAAGGCCACGATGTCTATCTAAAGTAGGTTTCTAATAAGATATACCCACAAAAGGACAAATATCTCACCCCCTTGTATTGAACCCAAGGTGGTTTCGATGTGGCCATTTCTAGTATTGCACATCCTAAGCTCCATATGTCAACGGCAAGGTTATATCCATTTGAGTTCATTTCAGATATATTAACTAATTAACATGATTATTCAATTAAATTTTATTGAAAAGATACAAGGCCAAACGAAAACTTAATAACAGATGAAAGCAACTTCTTACGCATGGCTCTGGAGAAAAAGAGACTGAGGCCATCCAGTATGGACTTCCTTTGAAAGAGAGCATTGAAGAACAATTCGTAATCTGGTTGAAAAGGGCAAATGAGAATTAAAATGCATGTGTAACTTCAATTCATACGAAAATCAAGTAGCATCGGATGAGAATCATATCTTTGAAAAAATATATCTACATAACGTTTTAACCTATAGAATTCCTTTTCATTTGCAGTTAAGCGTGATAAAAAGAAATTCAAGTGACATAAACAAGATGGTGACATAGATAGATACACGGTCGTTGGGGTTTCTGCCATAGCCTCCTGTAGATAATTTAATTACATAAACAATTTTGTCTTGCCTTTGTGCTATATAGATATTAAGGCTGGTGATGAAAACTATAAAAATGTCAAAAAGTTTGCACATCAAAAATCACCACACAAAAGTGCAGAACCTTTTTAACAAGTACTGACTAGTGTTTGTAAAATGAGATTAAAATCTTATTTTCATAAACCAATATTGGGGGAAATATACTAAAGGATACGTACAATGGAAAGGAAAATCATAAGTAGCAAGATGGTGAAAGGAATACCTGGTTCAATTGCTTGAGACATTCTTTCGATGTCTGGTCATCTGCAACAACTCTTACTTCTCTTACTACACACATTTGCCCGCTCTCACTGTCAAAATCGCCACACAACATCAGTAAATTATACAATTTGTATCTTATTTTTTTCAACTACACAACATCAGACCATCCATGTATCTCACAGTAGGAACTTCAAGTTCCTAACACACTGACTAAACATAAAATTGCTACGTACTCATCTTAAGATTGATCAAAAGATACCTGAATATACAAACCTGAATTAATCCCAAAGATGCCCAATCGATCCAAATAAGAAGAACCCAAAATTGATAAAGAGAACCCTGAAAGCAATTAATTAGCAGTGATAAATCGAACACGGAGATGCCCAATCGAATCCGGAGATGCCTAATCGAACACGGAGATACCCAATCGAACCTCGAAAAGTAAACTATCACCAGAGATTTAAAAACCAGGAGATGCCCAATTGATAATCTGAGCGGAGTAAGGTCATAGAGTGAGGTTAGCAGGAGAGTAAAGTGAGAGTTATCAGCAGAATTAGATGCACAAAGATCGTCTCTGAAATTGGGGATCCGGTGATTTTATTGTAGGTAACTATAATTATTGAGGTGAAGTTACATGTTTTTATTACTTTTTTTTTTTGAAGAATTTTATTACTTTTTTTATGTGGCTGATGTAAAAAGACACAGGTGTATATTTGTATATAAAATTTAGTTTTTTTAAATTATATTACTTTCAGCGTCGGTTGAGTAAAGACGACGCTAAAGGGTCCGTTTTAAGCGTCAGTTATTTATGACCGATGCTAAAGGCTCATTTTAGGCATCGGTTGAGTAAAGACCGATGCTAAAGGGTTAGTTTTAGGCATCGGTTGAGTAAAGACCGATGCTAAAGGTTCAGTTTTAGGCGTCGGTTGTTTATGACCGACGCTCTAGGTCGGTTTTAGGCGTCGGTTGAGTAAAAACCGACGCTAAAGAATCAATTTTAGGCGTCAGTTGTTTAAGGACCGACGCTAAAGGTCCAACAAAAATGACTTTAAGTGTCGGTTAATGTAGCAGCCGATGCTTAAAATAAGTATAGGCCACGGTTCTCCATTTAACCGATGCTAAAAGTGCGACGCTTAAAGCCTATTCTGTACTAGTGTGCGCCTTGAGTTTTAACAAAATTCGTATTAGGGGAGTTATTATACGAATTAGGAGCACCTTGATTTTTAGCATAGCTCATAAACGGAGAATTATTTCGATAATTCGGCCTTCCTTTCGAATTAAATACTTGATTTTGATTGTTCGATTTTAGGAAGCCTTTTCCGTACCTTTGAGCTTTACTTTGAAACACACGACGAAGTTGTCTCGATAATAAAGCAATTTCATGTTCATCAAGATTTTCCAACTCTTCGTTTAACTCATCGTCGTTTTCTTCTTCATCGATTAATATAGCTTTTAAAGCCATATTCTTTCGTTTGTCATCCATTTTAGGGACAACTTTATCCGGTATATTATCTTCCTCGTAAGCACGAAGATTCCCGAATAAACTATCGATGGAATAGTCATTAAGACTATGCATTTCTTTGATCGTGGTAACTTTGACTTTCCAACTCGGAGGCAAGGCTTTTAAAATTCTTCGATTTTTCTCATTAGTCGTATAGACCTTACCGAGTTGAGCAAGATCATCGATTACACGAGTGAACCTCGTTTCCATATCGATGATAGTTTCACCTGCGAGGAGTTTAAAATTCTCGTACTCATGAATTAAGGTATCTGTTCGAGATTCCTTAAAATCTTTTGTACCCTCGTAAGTGATAACTAACTTGATCCACATTTCTTGTGCCGACTTGCATTATTAACACGTTTATATTCTTTTTCCGTAAGTGCACTAGTTAACACCATTTCCGCTTTAGCGGCTATATTCATCCTTATTTCTTCTTCGGGAGTATATTCGCTCACCTTTTTCTCGACGGATATTTCACCTTCGGTTTTGGTGGGAATTACTACGCCATCTTTGAGAGCCATCCAAACTTTAACACCTTGGGATCTAGCATATATTCTAAATCGTATTTTCCAAGTTGCAAAATTTGTACCATCGAATAGTGGAGGTCTAGAACTCGAAAGACCTTCACCGCAACCGATCGTATTTAAATATGCCATTTTAACGATCTACTTTTGGTTACGTTTTTCGAACTTCACAACGTTCAAAATAACGAGATTAAAAGTAACTGCTCTGATACCAATTGATAGGTCTCGAATGTGGGTAAAATAAGCTAGAAGGGGGGGTTGAATAGCTTATAAATTTTCTTTCTCTTTTAAAATTAATTACTTATAAATAAGTAATGTAAAGTGTGGAAAATAAAAGAGAGAAATGAGACACGATCGATTTATCCTGGTTCGCGATGCCGCAATCCCCTAACGGATTCGAACACCCCTACTCCAGTCCCCGAACTCCTCCCCGGACTCGGGATTTCGTCCACTATAAGTAAACTCCTTATAGCAGGTGGAAAAACCTTTACAAATTACAACTATATATTTATCTTCAAGCGTAACTCCCCGTTACCTTCTCAAAATATAAGCTACCCCGCTATATATTTATCTTGGAGCGTAACTCCCAGCTACCTCCTCAAAATATAGAGCAAACCACTAATTATTTATCTTGGAGCATAACTCCCCGTTACCTCCTCAAAATAATTAGTAAACCAATAAAATATTTATCTTAGAGCGTAACTCCAAGTTAACTCTTCAAAATATTTTAGTAAACCCTACGTAGCCTTGGTGCTACCTTTGTAGGTCTTGGATCTTAGGTCTTGGGTCTTTCCTCCTCACGGTGCGAAGACACCCAACTCCCCGTCGGCGTGTCTAAGACTTGGGTCTTAGAGCGAAGATCACCTCACTTCACTTCACCTCACTACAAAGATACAACAATAAGCTACAAACAAACAATTAAGTGAGATATATAATAAAGGCCGTGCAAAACTAGTATGTTACGGTACTAGCCACGGGGACGCTATTACGCGTTAAAATAATTGATTCATTATTAATTAAAGTCGAACGAGCACGATGCCAATCGGAAGAGCTACGGAACTTTAGTGGTGTGTGCAAGAGTGCTTAATTATTCAACTCACAAGTGTGAGGATGAAATAAAAATATCAACTCGCAAGTGCGAGGACCGTTAAGAAAAACGCTTATATAACGTTAGCGATTTGCGTAGTGCCGAAAATAGTAAATAACGGCACTGGATAAGTCACACGAGGGATTTGTCACACGAGCGGTGATGCAAGACAATAAATTAAACGTGCAACAATTATATCCGTGAATGCAACACACATAACACACGCAACACGCACAACAAAAATGTAACTAGTTTATGACCTTTGGCTTTATCCGGTGGCTTGGTTGCCTAAAGCAAAGAATTCTCAAATAAGAGGTATTCTCAAATGATACGAACTAGGTTCCGGGACTAGTATGTGTAGATGTACACACACTAAACAAAAATTAACTAACTTAGAATCACTTGTAGTCTAGAAAGAAATCAAGTAAAACAAGCTAGGATCGAAGCCTAAAAAACACCAAAACTAGTGGCCGAAATGAGCACCAAATGAAGGATATTCAAGGGGTTATCAAAGGTGACTCAAGACACAAGAAAGAAAAATCTAAGAGCTGCCTAAAATACAAGCTAGGGGCTGCCTAAAGGGTTTGGCCGAGAGGTGTATGAAAGAGCAAGAAACGACACCAAAAATCACGAAGAAAAGCTACCAAAACAAGGCCACCAAGATCAATAAATGAAAGACAATTTAAGGGGGACACAAGGATCCTTAAACCTCTTCCAAAGCACTTCAAGAACCCACTTTAGTCGAGCTAAAGTTTTGTCTTCGAAGTGGTATGGGATAGAATTGTTTTAGAGCAAGAAATGGTGATTAAACACTACCTAAAGGGGCCGGATTTGAGCACCTAAACAAGGGTATGGAAGGAGGGATTAAAGGTGACTCAAAGACACAAGGAAGAACACTTCAAGGGCTGGAAAAACTGAGCTAAAGGACTGCCCAAGAAGCTTTGGCCGAGAGGTGTGTTTATGGGTGAGAAATGTGCTAAAAACAAGCTTAAAAGGTGTATAAAAGATGAAGATCAAAGCTTGTTTGCTAGATACTTTTGAGGCAATTAAATTCTGGGATATGGTCTGTATCTAGAAAGAAAATAGCAGCATTTCTTTGGCTCTTAGGCTTGGGGGAAATGGGTGGAATTGACTTGGTATTTATAGGCATAAAAAGGAGTTAATAACCACTAAACAAGAGCAAGCAACCAATGAACAATAAGCAAAAAAGTTATTATCCAACTTGGTCCCCAAGTTGCTTAAAATATTCAGTAGCACATGTGGAAATAACAATTATAAAATATAGGAAGCTTCTCCTGGTACGTAATTAGCCAATAAATACGATACTATGCGACAAACCCATTTCGTTCGATTTTCTTTAAAACAATTTGAAAAAATATGAGACCAATGCCAAAAGTCTTCAAATATTATATGAAAAATATGGACAAAGTCGACCCATAGGTTTCCATATATTTGGATGACTTTTAGCGAATCCCAAAATAAAAACCGAAGTGATTTTAGGGGTTCCGGAAAAATGTTCTCATAAAATCATGAAACTTTTTCTAAAATTCTTTTTAAATATTCTAGTGACATTCCCAAAGTTTCAAGTCAAAATAATATGTGGAGGTATTTTATTCAAAAATATTTTGCTTAAATGTCCTTAAAATACATTAGCCGTTTGTCGTAATTTGTCGACATTTTGGCTAAAGTTTTGACTTGAAATATATTCAAACATAATATTCCTCAAATAATAATGACCTTGAATTCCTCGGAATATTTATTTTGAATATTTTACGATTTTATCCATTTAAATGAAAAATTGTTAGGTGTTTGGGATAATATTCGTTTTTGATCTTTCGGCAAGTCAATAAATAAGGCACTTTTGAAAAAAACTCTTTTGGAAAATATATCAAATATATTTGAGGATAAAACATTTGAAATGAACAATGTTTTGAATAAAACCCTCGTTTTTGTACGTAAAAATCAGTGTTCGGAAATATATCGATATTTGTGCCGACTTGACTTTGCCTTTAAAATGTACCATATAGAATCTAGACTGGGATATATCATAGCACGGATATACCTTATCCAAATCAAATGATTAGGTACGAGAAAACGTTTTTGTCAAATTGACTCTTTATTCGTTAATGTCACATCGAATAATCCAAGGGGAGGAATTACTATATTAGCTAGTAACTTCTTAGACCTAATTTAATTTTCATTTTCGTACTTTGACAAATCACCAAAACCTACAAGGAAAAGGCTGTCTCACAAGATCCATACCGTACTTGTAAAAGCAAAAACTTTATAGATAAAGTCATGTTTTTAGCGGCTGTGGCTCGACCTCGATTTGATGCTCAAGGAAGTGTAAAGTTTGATGGAAAGCTTGGCATTTTTCCATTTACAACCAAGGAGCCAGCAAAATGAAGCAGTGTGAATCGACCAGCGGGAACACTTGAGACCAAAGCTATGACCTCCATTGGAAAAGATGTAATAAGATTTTTCTTGACTAATAAAGTAGTTCCTGCAATTAAAGAGAAATGGCCAAAGGAAGAAGAACTTGGAAGGGATATTTTCATACAACAAGATAATGCCAGGACACATGTACACCGAAGTGATCCTGGGTTTTTTCAAGTTACGGCGTAAACTGGGTTTAATATTCATTTAAGATGTCAACCTCCTAATTTAACCTGATCTAAACGTGTTAGATCTTGTTTTTTTAATGGTATTCAATCATTACGAAACAAGGAATCTCTAAGAAATATTGACGAGCTTGTTAGTGCAGTGGAAAAAGCATATGTAGAGTTCTCACCCACGTTTTCTAACTACAACTTTTTGACATTGAAACATGTCATGGTGGAGATTATGAAAGTTGATGCACTACAAAAAAAACAGCATCAGACAACACTTATCAGAAGTGTAGATATAGTAATTTCTTCAAAATTAACGTAATCTTAAGCTATTATTTCTTGTTTGCAGTGCTGGTTAGCAAAACAAAGTTGGGCGAACAGCAACAAGATTTGACTCAATGCAGGATCTATATATACCGGAGTTGTTTTCAATAAAAGGCTGTGTGAAGTCTCAGTTGTCAGAAGGTATTGGTTCTCGTAGTGTGCTGATGAAATAAAAGATTGCAAAAAGTTTTTGTAGCACTGTATTATTTTCTTTTGTGAGCAAGTATCTTCTCTTCAAGAGAAGCATACAGCTCTACTCCGTTTTCATGTGTTACAACTAAACCGAGTTTTCTTACATAGCCATTTTTTCTCTACTACTATAAATCTGGTCTAGTCTAATAGTGTTTGCTGAATTGTTATGTGGATCCATTGCAATTGATGATAGTTATGCAATATATTGACACTAGCTTTGATTTTGTAGCTGAAATCTTGTTCATCTTACTTATCATTTCCTCTTGTGTTCTGCAGGTAATCTTAAATACTTGACAAATAAGTACTTGAATTGGTGAAAGCTCATATTGCTGCCGGTAATAAGCAGTTCACATTCTCAATTAATTTCTGAATATTTATCGAGCTTTACAATTGGGTTTATATTATCTTTCCAGGATCAAATTGTCGTTTTACATCTAGACAACTACTTTTGCTTGGTGAGATGATTGATTTCTCAAACACTTCAAATTGGAAAGTTGCTGGTGCATTTATCCAGGAGTTGCTAGAGATGCCTCCTGAATATGAATTAGATGATGATGACAATGAAGTTGTCATATGAGATGGGATCAACCTTGGTGGAGGTAGGCATTGTGATTTAAAATGTTATCTCTTTTTTGTGGATATGTTCATCCCAAAATATGTTTGTAGTCATGTTAGAAATGGTGGCCAATGTTTTTATGAATATTAGTTGGTTTATTGGTGAATATTGTTTTGAACCTGGTGGTAATGGTGAAATATTGGTTGGTTTGTGCATTTTTTGCTTGTCGATTGAATTGTCCAATTGCTTATTATTTGCGTAAATAAACCATTGTCTAAAGTGTGATTAGCCAATGAGGGCATCTTTAATGTTTTACTTGTTAAAAACCATATCAGACAATGTCATGTCTTAGACAATATCATATTATAATGTTGTTTATCATCCAAACAAACAATGCTTGTTAAACATAAACCATTGTGCACTGTTATTTCTTACAACGGTTTAAATTAAACAAACCATTGTGTAGAGTCCCAAACAACAATGGATTACTTATACAAGAATGTTGTGTGTTTTCCTTTCAGACAAGTGTGTATTGAATTAAAACTATTGTGTAGCATCCTAAACAACAATGGAAAAATTCTATAATAACGTTGTGTGATTTACTTTTAGACAAGTGTGTATTGAGATAAAACTATTGTGTGATTTCTTTTCAGACAAGTGTGCATTCAATTAAAACTATTGTGTGATTTCCTTTAAGACAAGTGTGTATTCAATTAAAACTATTGTGTAGTATCCCAAACAACAACGGTTTCTAAATCGACTGTTGTTGTTTCTGGCTATCAGACAACGACGTCTAGAGATGAAGTCGTTGTCCCTCGCTCTAACACACAACATTTCGACCCGTTGTCTGAGGCGCGTAACAGACGACACTCCGATAGACAACGGGGTTTGTCAGTATCAGACTACGGATGAAATCCGTTGTCTGAATCGAAATTCCTTGTAGTGATGGGTCAAACGACTACAAGCTTCCTCACACACAAAAAGCTGCTTTGGAAAGAAAATGTCTACTTCCATGTCAAGTCGAATGTGAAGCAGAGCTTGTTAAGGATGTGTTCCAGAAGTTGCAAAATTGAAGGTGCATGTGGTTAGTTTATAAGTACGTAAATGAATCTGTTACATACATACTACAATTTTTGATGTCAGGATGACTAACTCTGTGTCACTTTTATTTTTTCTTTGACAGGCATTTTGTAATTGAAGTAATTTCTTAAGTATTTTAATATGTATCTTCTGGGTGAAGTGTTAAAAATATTTATTTACATCTTTTTTTATTCAAATTTTATCTATTTTTCTCAATTTTATATCTCCTTGCCATACTAAAAAAATTAGTCTTGTTTACAAAACAAGATTATCAAAGAATTATCAAAGTACTTTGAAACATTAATTACAATTTTTTAAAAATATTTTACAAAAAATTATCACTTTTTTATTTGAAATATTACTCCATTTCATACTTTAAAAAAAACATGTAAAAAAGAGTTTTATACTTTAAAAACAATTTATTTTCCAAACATTTATTTTCAAACATCTCTTTAGAAAAATATAAATAAAAGGATCAAAATTATAATTATCATACTTGAAAAAAGAAAGTAAACTAAAATATATAAAGAAAAGAAAAACATTACACTTAAAAAAATAAAAAAGAAATCACTAATACAGTAAAACCTCTATAAATTAATAATGTTGGGACCGGCAAATTTTGGCAATTTTTATTAATTTATCGAGATTATTAATTAATTGAGGAAAAAATTATACTATTACTATTATGTTGGGACCAAAAATTTGCATTCAAAATATTAATTTATCGTGGTATCGAATATTAATTTAATGAGGTTTTACTGTATTAGCATCATTTAAGTTGAACAATTCCATACACAACAACTTGAAGACCATGAACACATAACTCTTAGAACTGATTCCAATAAACAAAAAAAAATTCAAACTTAAAGACAAAAAATTACCAGAGAGCACTGGGAAAATATATCTCCATGTTTGCACTAATTCACGCAAGCGTACGTGGTCACAAGTAATATATGAATAAGTCGAGTTCGTTCCCATAGAGATCTGGTTAGGTTTCAATTCAGTTCTTGTACCTATGCAACAATGTATGATTTTTATTCACTGCTAAGACAATTAACAAGATTGAGATTTGATTAACTAAATTTAACTAAGAAGCGAATTAACAAAACTAAGAATTACTTAACAAATGAGAATTAAAATCAAAATACTTATATGCTAGAGAAAACATGAGATCCTAACTTCATTAAATACTTCGCTTAGACTTGATGCCTTTAATCAATGCATGTGATGGTTATGATATCTGATCAGACAACACGAAATAAGTAAACGCTACTTCTCAGTATACGAATACCAAACTAAACATACATCCACAAAAGAGATAGAAGATGAATAGACACCAATTATGCACCCTATATCTCTATAAGATTTGAAAACATAACGGTTGAAGAATAAGTTATCTATTAAGATCACATAGGGCAGCATAATATCTCTATTTACGCTACAAATCATGATGTAAAAACATCAACCTATCCTATGCTAGCATGACAAGTTCTAAATCTCAAGATCCACTCTCTTTTCACAAGAGATTAACAAATTAGATGTTCGCGACGCATCTAAACACATGAAACACAACCATACAAGGATATCAAGAATTCACCACACGTAAATCTTTAAAGCAATCAAACTACTAAGCTACATAGATAAATCCGTTAGAATCCCATGACAACGATTAGTTCGTAATTGAATCTCTCGTCATCATGGGATCAAGTGAAACCATGATAATGAAACAAGATATGAATTCTATGTTATAATATGCTAACTAATGATACAAATTACAATGGTATGATGTGTTTAAATAGGCTTTAGAAGTCTTGCCCAACAAGAAATTCCCCAAAATAGAGTTAAAATAGAATTTTTGCAGTTTAGCACAAAATATGTTTCCTAAACTGATTCTTTTTTGAAGGAAAATTCGTAGCTGACTTTTCTTCAGTATTTCTGGACCGTTCCAGTTGTAATTGGACCTCTGGACCACTTTAGAATGAAAGAGAATTCTGTTATCTTCGCGTGGACTGTAAGATCGTCCATAACGGACTTGTAGAACTCAAGATATGGCCCAAACAATAAATCAGCATTTTTCCAGCGAATTAGTGCGCAGTCTGCCTAGCAAGTGCGTAGACTGCCTAGCTCATGTCTGTTTTCTGCGTAGACTGCCTAGCAACTGAGCAGTCTGCCTAGCTGAATTCTGCCCGGTTGCTTATTTTGCTCTTATTTCTTCATTTTCGCTCCGTTTTCTCCCGTTTCTTTTCCATTAACTTCCGTCTTCAATCCTCTAGCCTTATAATCTTCATGGAAGCTTAAACAAGTTCCCATTCTTCATTCCAATGCTAACTTTCAACTCCAAAATTGACGGAAACATCAAACCTAATCGATATTCTTGCAAACCTGCACACTTAAACAAAACATATCAAAACTACAACAAACTTGAGGCCAAGTAAATCAATTCAAGCCGATATGGAATGCTCTAAATGGATATAAAATCCATTTATCACTCCATCATCATTGCAACAACTTGCTTTATAACCATGTTGTCTTTTTGTGAAATATGAGACTTTTCTTTTGCAATATCTTTGTTCTCAGTTTCATACATCTCGATCTCTTTCAGACCCAATACAAATGGGAAAAATGTTTCATAGATCATGTGGAGAATGATACCATTGGATTCTTCAATGGATGCTTTTAGTTGTTCAGCATGTGATATCTCGTTTAGGCCTATATATGCTTTTTGTAAACCCTCACTTTTCTTTGTTTCTTCCTTGCTGTTTATGGAATCTTCACCTGTAAACATATTTTCTTTAACTGGAAATTCATTCAACTTCAACCATAATTTTTTTAGAGAATCACACTCATGTTTCACATGTTTCTTACTCTTCACATCATCTTTCTCAACAACAAAATGCATTTTAAATAGGTTTAGAGAGGAAAAAATTTCTTTATGGAAAGTTTTTTTAAAGAGGAGTGATATAGAGTAAAATGTATAAATAATGAATAAGACTACAACTAAGAGATTAGGAGAGGGTTAATTGGCAAATTCATAATTGAACTCGTACTCAACTTGCAGTTGAGTAATCAAACTCAAAAAGCTTGCAGTCAACTCATTAAAGTAATTAAAACTTGCAATCTCATAACTGCCGTCAACTCATTTAACGGGACTAACGGAAAGCTGACATGGCAAGCTGACGTGGCAAGCTGGTTCAGAGTTTACCAAACACGTATTATCTCTCCCAAAAAAACATCAAAATTTAACACAAATCAGTAATTAAAAAAATCACACACACACACACACACTTATAAAAGATGTAAACTCCATACAATCTCACAACATTCTCTTTCGGAATTATATCAAAAATCCGGTCAAGACACGAACAATCCGGCGACAAAAGAATTTACCCAAAAAAATCTTCAACACCAACCCCTCTTCTCCTTCTTCAACACCAACCCCTCTTCTCTTCAACACCAACCCCTCTTCTCCTCCCCTTCAAAATCTCGTTTGTCTCCACCTATTCCCTTCCATCTCCTTCTACCACCAACAACCAACACAGCCTCCACCCATCCATTTCCTCCAACCACCAACTCCTTCTTCAACAGCCACCAATTCCACCATCCGCCCCTCCTCTTCATTCAACAGCACCACACCTGCAAACCACCTCTGCTCCTCCCCTCTATTCCCCCTCAAAACTCATGTTCCCATCCAAAACCACATACATATACACACTCGACTCGTTCTTAACAGCTCAATTTCTGTATAACCTAACCACAATCACTGTAACAAATTGACCCCCCAAATTCAACAACCAAGACTCGACCGGACTTGAAAAAATCCGATGACTCACAACAAACCCATAAAATTTGCACAAATCATCTTCTTATTCTTCTTTTAACCATATATTCACAACTGTAATTCAAACTCTCAAACAATCATAATAAAAGAAATTTCCGGCTAATCAAAATCTTCCGACGAAAAATCAAAATTCACAAAACTAGAATAGAGTGACGTGTAAAGCAGTAAACACTAGGAACAACGAAGTACTGAGGATTAAGTACGAAATCGAGGCCATCATCAATCAAAATGAACAGAAATGGAAAAATCCCAATTCATAATGAATTTAAAGGTTATCGGTTTCTGTTATTACTCGATGGAGAGGGCTGAGACTCGATTTTCTATTGTCTGGCTTCTAAAATCAGCACTTCGGTGGTGGTTTTAGGTGGCGGTGGTGAAGCTTGAGAGAGAGAAAGAAGAATGGTGAAAGAGAGGGAGAAGAAAGAGACGAGGGAGTAGAAAGAGGAGAGAAAAAAGAAAAGAAAAATAAGTAAACTAATTTTATGTTTTTTTTGACAAAAAATTAATTTTACATTAAAACAATGACATGGCATCACACGTGGGTGACAATTAACGGAGCACCGTTAAAAGTCAACGCGAGTTAACGGTTGTGCAAGTTATTTCGTGTTTAATGATTAAATTGCAATTAATTATTAGTGTAATCACCCAATTGCAAGTTTTTTGAATTCGATTACTCAACTACAAGTTGAGCACGAGTTCAATTATGAAATAGCCAATTAACCCTGAAGAAGAGTTTATTCATCACGTACTCCAATATATATTTACTGTAGTTTACCCGTTAAGAGTGGTAACTAGCGTAAAAGCCCGTGCAAGGCACAGACCTTCATTTTAACTCACAATTTTTATGATATTTTTACAAACATTTATAACTTTGCTATAAAAGTTAAGGAAAGAAAAATTATAAATATTGTAGAAATTTACATTCAAATAATTTTTTAGCAAAGTAAAACACTACATCAAGTTTGAATTTAAGAATGAAAGTGGTTTAACGAAACTAAGCATAGTACTATAAAAATGTTCTCTACATCCACCTATTACAGGTGCAAGTTTCTTATTAGAATCATTTCAAGCTCCTGAGATTCTACAAGAAAAGAGGCAGCTAACTCTTGCAATCTATATGTAAGGGATGATATACGTGACCTACATCACAAAGGTAAACTCATGCATTTTATTCATACTTGATAATCTGAAACCATATTATAAGATATAACATAATAAGATGCGAAACAAATTGTGCCAACAAAGGCACGAGCCTGTGTCTATAGACAATTAGTTTAGTTTTTAAAAATACGTTAAGTTTGCTTTTTTTTGTTCAAGGTGACGGTTGTGCAGTATAATGGTCAATTTCATTACAAGGAGAGGGCCATCCTGTTAAAAGACAAAGACAAACTGTAATAACCCTAACTTTAGAAATGCTACAGTGCTTAAATGAATAGTAATTTTGAGAATTTGGGGAAATGGTATGTAGGTACCCTATAAGTGAAACAGAAAATGAATAATCAGAAACCATATTAGCGTCGTACTATGAAAATGAGTGACTCGAAATGATGACGGATTTTAGAAATTCCTGAGTATAGATTTTTGAGATGTTTGATTTCAATTGAGCACTATTGTATTGGATATTAAAGAGTATGGAATATGAAAAGTGTGTATACTTTGAGAAACATGTGAAATTAGGTTAAACCAGGGGATTATTAAGTCAAGGGAATGCCAGAGGAATTTGGATTGTTAAACAATTTAGAACCACTTGGAAATGAGATATTAAATTTAAGGAATTGAGAATTTAGAACGAAAACTACTGAGACAGTGAAACGAACGTTCTAGAAACCGCTGAGACTTTATAACGAGTTTAAGCGATCAAGCGAACGAATCATGGGTTAAGGATATTAAATATTAGAAGTCCAAGGGAGGATATATTATGAAAGGGAAAGAGGATTGAGAATATAATCCTAGGGCAAAGAGAATGCAACTAGTTGGAGAACGCTTGAGAAACCGGGAGAGCAAATTCTGAGATAAAGAGAATATGCAAAGTATGTTGGATTTAATACCTACTTGAGGATTAGAACCACCCTAACACACAAATATATAATGTGGGAGAGGATAATATGTATCCAAGAGTTTTACAAATGAGGAACCACTAAGAGGATCACAGAAATCCTTCGATGAATCCAACAACTAGAAACTCTTGGACAAGGCCCAAGTATAAAACCAATAACAAGATATGGGCCTTACCATTGGCCCAATCATATTCAAGGGCTGATTTTAAGTGGATTAAGAAGGGAAGTACCAAAGTAGAAGAATTATAAGACTTAAAGGATGTTGGATGCAATTTACATAAAGCTAAGGACTTTCTTGCAAAATTCAAGGATAAGCATAAACAAGGAGCCAACAAGTGGCCTCTTCTCATTGGTGGACTTCAAACACACTTATTAAAAGATAAGAGAGCTGATTATACAACCTAAATAGCTCTCATAATTCATTGGACAATTAGCTAGGCAAGAGAAAAAGAGAGAAAATACCAAGAACACCAAAATTGCCAAGTTTCTGTCCAGGAGGAAAAACGGGTTCAAAACCCTAACTACCCAGCACCAAATTTGATGATCTATATCTCAAATCAAATCTTATGAAGAGGCCAAGATGTGGTAAAACATTTGAGAGCCAAACTCTTATTTTTCGATTTGTTATGAAATTTACAAGATTGATGATGAATAGTAAATCTTAGAAACTAACTTTAGTTTTCTTGGTTTCTTTGGAAGATCTAAGCTATACTAAGGTGATATAAAGGTTATACAAGGTGTATTAAGGCTTGTACACACCCCAAGAAAGGTATACTACTTGAAACCCTAGCTTGAATCTTGAGTTTATGGTTGGTTTTTGGAATAAGTTAGTGTAAAATATAAAATCATGGTTATATAAATGTTTATAAGTGTTTTGATGGATCATGGAGGTGTTGTGAGTGCTTGTAACCATGGTTGGTATGATCACCACATGGTGTAGGGTTTGGTATATGTGTTGGATGTTAGATTTGGAGGAGTTATATTATGGAAAGTATGAAAATATAGCCGTTATAATGCCCGATTTTCATTAAACCAAAAGATGCCCTGTTTTTGTCAACCATATTCGTATGGTTAGGATTCTGTCCAGGGTAATAACTGACCATGAGAGGATAGAGCTTACTTTATAGATCGTTTTGATATAAAGAACGTCAAAATCCAATGAACGGTATAGGAGAAAAGTTATGAAATTTTGAGAAAATATAGTAGGGTGAATTGAGAGTAAAACCCCACTAACCTTGTGTCAAAATTCGAAATTTATAATTTATGAGAAATTTTACAGTCATGTGTGGTTAATAAGGAAGTGGTGAAAAACACTGAAACTTTTATGGAGTCTAATAATAGATAAGTTCTTGGAACTTTTGGTCTATAAATAGTATGTTAAGCTTATATTATGTGTCAAGGGTGTTACTATATATATATTAAAGGGTTAAGTGGTTAAGTTAAATATATTCTGATGGTGGTCCTTTTTGTTTCTATAGATACTCGAGACGAACACCGGATCATTCCTCTTGGGATTAGAGATCGAGGCAAGATTATTTTATCCTTTATTTTGATAAATTGTTTATGTTTAAAGAAAAGTGGTTTTGCTAGATAATATATGAATCTTATATCATTATAGGGTTAGGGATATTCCCTGTTTGTTGAGATTAGTTAAGGTGAATATGGTTATGGATATGGATTACGGATATGATTATGGATACAGATTACGGATATGGATTATGGATATGGATTATGGATATGGATTACGGATATGGATTATGGATATGGACACTACAAGAAATATGGGCTATTGCAAGCCCAATATATTTTTGTGTTACATAAAGTGTTACAATAGACAAAAAATTTGGTAGTCTATTGCAATATTTTAAAAAATGTGGCAATACATATGAAAAGTGTTGCAAGCAAAATGATCATTTTGAAATTTTAGAACAATTGCAATACTTTAGCCAAGCGTTACAATAGACTATACAATTTGCCCAAAATTGTAGGCGGGAACTTGAATTTTTTAACCGGGCGGGATGAAAAAGGGGCCAAAATATTTCTTAACAATTAAAACAGGAAAACAATCCCCAAAAATCTATCCTCTCCACCGCTGTCTCTCTCCACCGTCTCTCTCCACCGCTGTCTCTCTCATATCTGTCTCTCTCGACCCACCACTCTCTCTACCGCTCACCTCTCTCCATCTCTCCTCTCCATCACTCCTCTTTCTCACTCCTCTCACCCTAAAATCAATTAAAGCATAATCCCAAAACTAAATTAGAGGTTCAATCGAATAGGGCTTCGACTTGTAAAATCCCAAAACAATCAAATTAGGGTTTCGATTTGGGCTTCGCTTAGAGGTAACTTTCGATTATATTCGATTTGTATATACGTGTGTACGTATATTTATGTATATGTATAATTTTTTATTAGATTAGTAGAAATTTAATAGTGTTAGATTTGTGTGCTTTTTGTATTGAACTAGCAGGAATTTACTTTAAGATTTGAAGGTATGAAGTTAACAAAATTAGTTTTGTATTTCAAACTTTTTGAAAAAATTCGTCTGTAATAACTTGTTGAGAGTAAGTTGTGTATTTCAAACTCAATTGTTCTTATAATACTGATTCGATATTTTGCTAATGAGTGGTAAATGAATTTGGAATAATTATTTGATTAGTTAGGTTATTACTGGTCTTCGGATTCTGATTACATTTAACAAGGCATTACAGCTTAAATTTAAGCAAGGTCACTTTTCTGATGCTTCTTGCTTTTACAAGGGAAATGTTCTATATGGAATTTCCTTTTTGGTATTATTTCATTTTTGGTAAAATAAATCTCGATTACATGCAATTTTCTTTTATTGAATTACATAAGCTTATTTATACGATAGTGGGAAGTGCTTTCTGTTCCTTTGAGATTCTTTTACAATGAAATATGATAATTTACATCTTTGCACGTGTAAAATCTCCTGTGGTGAAAGCAATTACCTACTTGAATGGTGCAGTTCTTTCCTATAAATGATGAAATGGATGCTCGACAACCTGAAACAAAAGCAATTATGAGTTGGCTGAAAGAGCAACAGTTTACTGCATCTGCCAGTCTTCACGGGGTAACTCTTATCTCTGTCTTTTGTGATCTTCCTCGAGTTTTTCCTGCTGGTTAGCAGCATTCATTCCATTGTATGTCTGAGCTTCTTGTGGCTATTATAAGTTGGATCGTCGATCTGTAAAAGTAAATTAAAACTTGCATCACATTACATTGTTTCTGATTATATTCTCTGTCTGTTGAAGGTGGCCAAACTTGGTCCCGCTACTGTTTTCCTCTGTGCAGTGTATGCAATTTTATTAACGCCTTTACATAAGAAGGGTAAATAAGTGAGTGTATTAATCAACATATTTCACATGTATCTTTCTGTTTACAGGGAGCACTTGTTGCAAATTATCCATGGGATGGCACTGAGGATAAAAAGTAAGTTAACCTCAACTAATGGTGCATTTTAACTACTTGCCAGAGAGAGTTGCAAAAGATGATGACAAGATTTATTATGTTCATTAGGTTTACTTCTCCCCTAGTTTATAGTTTAATCTTAGCTTATCTTGCACCGATTATGCTTGTTAATGAGCTGGACCTTTTTTAAAAAGTATGCTCGCCCCAACAGTATGTGAATCATAAATATGCATGCAACCTTTTGCCAAATTCTCTTATTACGTTTTCAAAAAAAATGTTAACTAATGATGTGAATTTTTATCTTCAAGGCATATATTGTATCCTAGAACTGTTCTCTAGAAAATATTGAAAATCATTACTATGAGAATTCTTTGAAGTGTTTATAGTATAAAGTATTTTCTATTATGCTTGCCAAGTGACTTTTAGAGTGACACTAAAGCAGCACTTCACATCGCTTATATTTTTGTATTTGATAGGAAAAGAAAAAATGAATAAAGTTGAGTATTGTTTTCTTTCTGAAAGCATAGAAAGGACTTATCTCTGTATATCATTTTCATATGTAGAAACGACTTGATAATGTCTTTAATTAGTCCTTGAGACTGTCTAGAATTACTTAAATCTGTAAAAGAATATATTTGATTGATGTGCCCCTGATCCGAGTGATGTTACTAGTTTTCCCAATTAGTGTTGGCATTTGTTTTTTTTGAATCATATTAGCCTATATCAAGTTGCGTGTGTTGGACACTATGATATGACATAGCCTATATCAACAGTTGATTGTGTGGGGTAAAGACTGATGGTTTTGTCCTGCATCATGTATTCATGACCAGGGATTTGGAAAGGTTACAAGGTAGAGAAGGATGGGTCTATGTTGGGGTGATAAGGAAGAGTGATTTTTATTGCTGGTGTGAAAAGAAATTTGGGAAATTGTACATGGCACGCTTAAGTGTAGCATTTCGTGTGCATCAAATTCTTTTTAAATCAAATCCTCACTTAAACACATTATACCGTAGTTGACGTATTAAATTCATATTTCAGGTACTCGATGTGTTAATAGATCTGTGAGTGTAATATTTACTGTGAATCTTGTTTTTCCGAACAGGTGTCTAATGACCTTCTAGACCTTTTTTGTCGGTAAATAACCTTTTGCAAGACACTGTGTATCTAGTCTGTGAACTAGACATCCAAGAAGAGCAGTTGTATTGCGATTTGATATATATTATGTATAAGTTGTTTGCTCGAGTGGTTCAGTAGATATCATAATTGCAGGGTTGTTGACACGTTGAACTCCTGTTCACGTGGACGCGGGGTTAGGGCATCACAACCGATGCCTAGCAAGTGACCTGAGGGCGGGAAAACAATGAGAATTGTCTTTTCTATGAAGAAAAGTACTACTCATGATTTTAGTTTTTGACCTCCTTGGATCTGTTGTACTTTAATATTCAACTCTTGTTTAAATCTGTATATTTATTTCTTCACTTCACTACCTCAGTATGGTTTGCTGAACTATTGCTTCATTTGTACGTTTCTTCACCATGTTTTATCTTCTCAAACTGGCTGAATTTCAGGACGCACTACAACGCGTGTCCTGATGACAAAACATTCAGGTATATGGCAAGCTTATACAGTCGATCACACACTAATATGTCTCGGAGCAATGAATTTGAAGGAGGAATAACAAATGGAGCATTGTGGTGAGTAATGTAGGCAGATATCCTATATTTATTAGTTTTGTACGTAAAGAAGCTCCCACTTTGTGTAAAAGTCTGTTTCTCTCCTGGAAATTCATCCCAAACAAAATTGAAACTTTATATACAATTCAGCAGATCCTGCTTGTTCTCCCTCTAGTTTTTCTGTGAAAGAAGCAGAACTAGGAATTAGGTACCGGAAGTAATTCAATAAGGACTCTTGACATAAATAAATGTATTAGAAGTTCCATACTATAGGTTATAGTGTCAATCATATGCTTTAGGCTAATAGCTGACAGGCGTAACAATATTTATCACTTTTGGTTGCTGGGCAGAGTTTATTCAGTTCTGTTTGTGCTGTTTGAATGTGTTTTAAGAAGTCAACCAAAACATCCGTGAGGAATGACTTAGTGAAAGAAAATAAATTCAGTTACTAATTAATTACAATTATTATTCTGTAAGGAAGGACTTGGCCCTTGCACCATATTAGATTACCATATAACCAAGTAGAAACCTTTTGCATGTATGTATATTTATGTTAAATATTCCTTTTTTAATTGAAAGGAGCAGGGTAGACTATAATCTATATCTATTAATAAAATTTATTTATTCTTCTTCCAAATAAGTTTTATCATATGCTGGCTAGTAAAGTAGTTATGTTCTTTTTTCTATCTCTTCTTTAAGTTGTAGAGTTTGGGGTATAAATTTCTAGATGATTTTTTGCTCTCTTTTTGCCTTTTTTATCCGTAAGAAATATTAAGAATCACCCCTTGTATTTAGCGAAAAAAAAAAAGAATCACCCCTTGAAAGTTGAAACAAATGTTTGAACCAACTTTAAAATCTGGGAAAGCATTTGTGCATTGTTCTATATCCAATATTATCTAACTAAGTTGAATAATTGTTCATTGTTTGATATTATCTATTGTGCATGGCAGGCCCTGGCTTATCCATACTTTAAGGGACTCACCAAAGCTGACAGAGACCATCATCCGCTGATATAGCTGTCAAACTAGAGATAGAATCCTCAAATTTAATTTGTTTGTTTGCAGAGTATAGAATATAAAAAGGGATATACATGTAATTTTTTCATTACATTGTGTTATGGTTTTCTTAAATTAGCTTGGTACTTTAACATGTAAGATGATCTTATGGGCTTTATTGACATATATTATGTTGGATTTGCTATCTCCTGGTTTGATATACTTTTGTGTTGGTTTATTGACATTTCAATTTCAATCAGGATATTGCAAACTGGACTAATACAAAGTGTTGCACAAAAATGTTGCTAAAAAAATCTAAATGTATTACAATATGAACAAAAGTGTTGCACATAAATGTTGCTAAAAAAACAAAAAGCATTACAATAGGGGATAAAATGTTACATAAAAATGTTGCAATAAATTGACTGTGCAACACTTTTAACGAAAATATGTTACAAAATTGTGTTGCAATAGTCTATTGCAACATCATAAAAGTGTCACTAAACATGACAAAAGTGTTGCACTAAAGGGGATATTGTAATACTTTAAAAATGTTGCAATAAGTAGGTAAAACGTTGCTATAGGGGTCTATTGCAACGGCAGCAGATGCAACGCTCAATTTTGGCAAAAACGTTGCAAAAACCTCTATTGTAACACATTTGGGGTCTAATATGACACTTTTTTGGCGTTGCAATAGCCCATATTTCTTGTAGTGGGATTATGGATATGAATATGGATGGAGCTAATATACTTTATGGCTTAAAGAGATATGAAAAAGAATGGTATCAGTTGTTATCTTGGGTTATAGGGTTTATAATATTCTGTTATTTATAATCTTTAAACATTTGTAATTTAATAAATATTATTTAATACTTTAAAAATAGATGGAATAGTTTATGTATTTAAAAGCATGTTTGACTTCATTAAATACGGAGGATATTTCTGAACTTATTTCAAAGTATCTTGAATATTTCTGTCTTTTGAGTTAATGATCTCAGGTTTCTTTAAAGGGAGTTATATTTAAAGTATAATGATATATGTATGGATAAGGGTGGAAATGGAAATGAAATTCTTAAATGGAATAATGATTTTACAAAAAGGGGGATTACAACATACTTGCGTAAGTGGTTGTGTTTAGCACAGTCCAACATCCATCATTTTATGCGGAAGTAGTGGAGAACCTTCCTCATTATGTTATTACGGCCCAGCGGATGCCGGAGGAGGATGTAGTGGAGAACCTTCCTCCAGGGATGATTGTCGGTGAGGGTCATTCCTTCTACTAGTATTAAACAAGGAGCATGTACGATTAGGCGACTGATCATCGTCCTAACGTATCATCAGGCGACAGTGGATATCCCCAAAATTGTTAAAGGAAGAATTAATAATGATTATAGACTGGTATACTGAAAGATGAAAGGAAAACTGGTATGAAATGATGGAATCATATTACATTGTTTTAGAAGAGAAACTGATATTATATTGTTCTATATTTCTTTTTCTTATAGAGGAAAATGGATGGTGTATTTAATAAGTAAGAATTAATTCTTTCTTAATGATTATGATGGGTTTTCTGTTTATTACCATATATATATGTTTTTCCTTTGAGGCTGGTTTACAATAATATCTTGCTGAACTATTATAGCTCATTCTTGCTATTTATTTATATAACAGCTAGGGCAGATTCCGATACTTCGCATTACACCCCGGAAGAGGGTAAGGGCTTTTGAGAGAGTACTGGCGCCTATCCCTGAGGTAGATCTTGTAGGACGGATTAGTATTAGTAGACATATGTAAATTAAGTGTGTAAGCTTGTGTAATAACTTTTAGTTATTGAAATGCTTCTTCTAGAAGTAATATTCAGCAACACTACTCAAGTAAGATTCTGGGTTGTAATAACTCTTTTAACTTTAAACTGTTATTATTATGGATGTTGTTGTCCGAGCGTATGACTGGTGTGAAATGTTATAGTATGGGGTCTATTGTGTGAGTATTAGCAAGTATTTATATTCCAGATGTCAAGAATATAATTTTATTAAATGGAAATTGGTCCGTGACGGCCTGGATTCCTGACCCCAGATTTGGGGCTGTCACAGATGGTATCAGAGCCAAGAGTCATAATGCTCAGGAACAATAGTGATAATAATAAATATATCAGTAATAATATAAATTGTCAACTCACATCGAGTTCAAGGGTGGTTTATCGAATGTAGCATTTATTCTAAGTAGTGTTTATAATTTTATAGATTACTACTAATAAAAGTTTATGTATTTTGCCTAAGTTTTATCGTATTTTGATACTAAATGTTGGGATTCGAAAATATTGATGTATATAAGGTGATTTACTTAAATGAAAAGGTTATCGTATTAAAGGTAATGAGCTTATATGTTTCGTATAAATGGTATTATAACTTGATATTAATTGCTTGAATTTGAGAATATGGTCATATATAAATGAGTAATTAGTGATATAATTATTGTATATGGGGATGATGAATATTGTACCCTAAATTTGGGTAATTAATGGAGAATATTGTTATTGAAAGAAAAAAATGGCTAGACGTAATAATAGAGCGAATGAATGGGAAAATGAGAGAGATGAAGAAAGTCAAAATAGACAGAATGGGAATGCTCAGGACGAACCAAATCATGAAGAAGAAGAAGCAGACGAATAAACTGGCCAACAAGGAAACCAGGGAGGTGATCCCTTAAACCAATTTATGAACCTACTAAGGCAGACTTTAGCTAATCCACAGAATCCCCAACAATCCCCTGTTCCCCCGAACCAGGTAGCTAATTCATTTCGTGCCTTTAAGTCATTAAAACCCCCCAGAGTTTGAGGGAACTGCTAACCCAGTAGTAGCCAGAGCATGGCTGAAAGAGATAGAGAAAGCTTTTGAAATTTTGAAGGTAGATGAGGAACAAAAGACAATTTTCGCCGCCTATCTCTTGAAGGGAGAGGCAAACTATTGGTGGGAGGCTAAGAAGAATCTAGAAGGAGCAGGAATGATAACCTGGGAGCGATTTACCAGAGTGTTTTTAGAGAAGTATTCCCCTAGGTTTATGGAAAATCAGATAGAGATTAAGTTCTTGAAGTTAAAACAAAATAATTTGACAGTGGCAGAATATGAAGCTAAATTTACCGAGTTGTCTAGATTCGTGCCAGAGTTTGTTGACACTGAAGAGAAATGAGCCAAAAGGTTTCAACTAGGATTGAAACAATGGATACGAACTAGAGTGGCACCATTTGAGTTGACGGATTATGCAGCATTAGTTCAGAAAGCATCTATCATAGAGATAGAGAGTGAACAATCGCAACTAGAAAGTAAGAAAAGGAAATTGGAAGGTCAGAAGGGAGGTTCCATTGAGAGAAAATTTCTAACAAGTTCAGTAGAGGGCAAGGATCTTCATTTTCGAAAAATCCAGGATTTAGTAGAACAAAGAGTGAAATAGTTGATCAGGGGGGTAAGTCATCAGGAGCAACCCAAGCTAATCAGTCACAACCACCATTACCAGATTGTAACACATGTGGTAGGAAGCATACGGGAGTGTGTAGACTGTTAGGAGTAACTTGTTATAAATGTGTGTTAACTCGAATAACTTGTAGAAGGGGGGGGTTGAATACAAGTTATATAATCGTGTCTGATTTTTGCTTGATTAGATAAACAAGAACAAACGAATAAATCAAACTCTGTTTGTATTAAATAAATCAAATACAAACTCTACCAAAGGTGTACAAATACCTTTAGCAGCTGCTGACAAACTTAATCGCTCAACTCACAATTGCTTCGCACGACTACTTTTTACAATGATATAGAGAGTATTTATAATGCTTCCTATCAACTAATAACAGAAAGATAATCTATTCATGACAATGTTCTGCCATCCAGTTGATAGTTTCCATCAATAGAAAATTCTTTCCTTCATGTTATCTTCTTGCTTGTTCTTCAAACAAAGATCCTGTTTTATAGCACTTGCCAATTTCTGTAGCATCCTTAATGACATCATCAGTAACACGACTAATATCAGGATTGCACACTGCATCAGTATCTGACCATCCTATCAGTACTTGACTTGTTCTATCAGGATTCGATCTCAGTTCTTGACATGTAGTCCTCGATGCACTGTTCCTGACTTAAATTCTACAGATCACTTGTAAAGACCCCATTTTTTTTTGAAAAAATTATTTATTTATTTTATTGATCTTCATTAAGAATAATATTTATTATAAATAATCTATCTTATTTGTGTTGACCCAATAATAGTTGGACATTTTTTTTTCTTTTAAGATTTAAACTCTTGTTAGAAAATGGAAATGAGTTAATTGTGGTAAATGGCATTTACTAATTATTATGAATATTGATTGTGATATGATTAAGTACAAAGACGTTTCTATATGTGATGAGTTAAGTAGCTAGAGCCTTTATATATCACAAAAGAAAAACAAATAGAATACAATCTGATAAGAAGAAAATAGAGTCGGTGAAAGAGAAAGAAGGACTTGGGAGTTGGGAGGAAAGTTCCGAGCGAAGTAGCTAGCTAGGCAATCACCATTTTGTATCAATCGGTAATAACTCTTGTTCTTATAAAATTGATAATATGTATTACTTGTTAGTATAGTTGATTTTTAGCATGCTCATAGACGCATCCATCCTATGTCTCATATGTATATGATTGGTTTTGCGAATTCTGTAAAATGCTACCACTGACAAGTTGATTCCTTTTAATTAAAAATAGATATATTAATTTTCTTAGATTACTTATAGACCTTTAGTGTTAAATTTGATTACATGATATTAGTTTCATAATATGCTACCTTCTTTTAAGATTAATTATGTGTTAAGTATTATATTAGTAATATTATTTGTTTTGGTTATTACAACTCTTGATATAATGAGATTTTCGCATTGGATATGGATATTAGTACGTAAGAATTCTTTGTTAAATTGGATTATTTGGTATCTACTTATATTTTTTTATTTATAATGGTTATATTTAAGTGTTTATTTTAATATTCCGAAAAAGGTCGGGATGTTACAGATGGTATCAGAGCTTAGGTTATGATTCCTTAGTAGCCTTTTGGCTGGACGTGTGGGTTGTGGATTTTGTGTTGACGTAAGGGATTTAATGAATTTATGATCATTATTTTTCGAACCTTGTGAATGACAGTTATTATAATGTGTTGGATTTCGTGGGAGGCGGACTTCGAGAATGTTGAGGAAACATTGGTGGCTGATGACCCTAGCTCGGAGGAGGATCCTAGCTCCGAGGAAGATCCAAGTGAGGAAGAAGATCCCAGTGAAGAAAGCTTTAGTGAGGAGGATGATGAAGATGATGACAATGAAATAGAGGAAGCCTTGGAAAGTGAGGGCCAAGTGGAGGTTTTGGCCGATGGTGAGATCATGATTACTGATGAGCGGTCCGTCATTCCTTTTGAGGACTCGCAGTTAGGGGAGTGGGATAGGGGGTCTGTTAACCGGATTGGAGTGCCAAATCGGGAACAACAGATATACATGCGAAAGCGTCGTAGAGAGATTTTTTTGGGTGAAGTAGATTCAAATACTAGTAAGCTTGAACGTAAGGATGAAGAGATTCGTGAGCTAAGGGAGAAAGTACTTGAACTAGAGGAGGAGCTTAAAGTTGCTAGGGAGCTTTTAACTAAAAAGGATTAGATTTTATGTGATTTTTATGTTTAATTTGCATTTAGAGACATGAAGTTTGAGACCTAATATTGTAATTTGCTTGATATTAATAAATATTGTTTTCTGCTTGAGTATTGTTCAATTGTCATTTAAATATTTTGCATAAGTTTTGAATATACTTTTGTTATGACGTGAAGGAAAATGGGAGACGACAATAACAATGGTGGTAACAACAACAACAACAATGATGGAGGGGCTAGAATCATGAATCAATTGGCACAAACTTTAGCTAATCTGGTAGGAAACCAACAACCAAGGCAACCAAGCATTGTTTCGGAGTTCAAAAGACTTAACCCGCCAACCTTTGATGGAGCGACCGACCCATCGATAGTGGAAAAATGGACACAAGAAATGGAAAAGACATTTGAGCTACTTGGCAGCGACGAGCAGAAAGTCACACTTGCGGTTTACTAACTCCAAGGTAGTGCCTATGACTGGTGGCTTATGGAAAAAAGGAAAAATGAACAAACTGAAGCAAATGTGGAGGCAAACCCGGAGCCATACACGTGGGAAAAGTTTAAGAAAGCTTTAGAGGGTAAGTACTTTCCAAGGACCGTACGCTTACAAAAAGAAAGGGACTTTATCCGGCTTGAGCAAGGTGGGAGGTCAGTTACCGAGTATGAAGCAGAATTTGCGAAACTTGCTAAATATGCACCGACATTGGTAGCAGATGAGGCAAGTCGAGCAAGAAGGTTGGAAGAAGGATTGAAAAGTGATATTCGACATGGAGTGGCGTCCTTTGAACTTCAGACTTATGAGGCGGTTCTCAACAAAGCTCTAGTGATTGAGAGGGGTTTGGCGGAATCCGAAAAGACAACAGAAAACTGGAGCAAGAAGAGGTTTGCTCCCACTGGTGGACAATCATCCCAAGGAGGGCCGCTCAAGAAACCACATGCATACGATCGAATGAGCAATGAAGGAAATCAAAATAAGTGCGGTAGGTGTGGTGGAAATCACGTGGATAAAGAGTGTCGTTGGAACTTGGGTGCATGCTTTCATTGTGGGGAAGTGGGGCATAAAATCTCTCAATGTCCTAACAATCCACCACCAAGAAAAGAAGCAGATAACAAGAAAGGGAATGGTCGTGTGTTTCAGCTTACGCGTAACTAAGGTACAAATTATATATATTTTTTCTTTTTCTCATATCTTTGATTAGTTTAGAAATTTGGAGGACCAAATTTTTTAAGGTGAGTAGATTGTAAAGACCCCATTTTTTTTGAAAAAATTATTTATTTATTTTATTGATCTTCATTAAGAATAATATTTATTATAAATAATCTATCTTATTTGTGTTGACCCAATAATAGTTGGACATTTTTTTTTCTTTTAAGATTTGAAACTCTTGTTAGAAAACGGAAATGAGTTAATTGTGGTAAATGGCATTTACTAATTATTATGAATATTGATTGTGATATGATTAAGTACAAAGACGTTTCTATATGTGATGAGTTAAGTAGCTAGAGCCTTTATATATCACAAAAGAAAAACAAATAGAATACAATCTGATAAGGAGAAAATAGAGTCGGTGAAAGAGAAAGAAGGACTTGGGAGTTGGGAGGAAAGTTCCGAGCGAAGTAGCTAGCTAGGCAATCACCATTTTGTATCAATCGGTAATAACTCTTGTTCTTATAAAATTGATAATATGTATTACTTGTTAGTATAGTTGATTTTTAGCATGCTCATAGACGCATCCATCCTATGTCTCATATGTATATGATTGGTTTTGCGAATTCTGTAAAATGCTACCACTGACAAGTTGATTCCTTTTAATTAAAAATAGATATATTAATTTTCTTAGATTACTTATAGACCTTTAGTGTTAAATTTGATTACATGACATTAGTTTCATAATATGCTACCTTCTTTTAAGATTAATTATGTATTATATTAGTAATATTATTTGTTTTGGTTATTACAACTCTTGACATAATGAGATTTTCGCATTGGATATGGATATTAGTACGTAAGAATTCTTTGTTAAATTGGATTATTTGGTATCTACTTATATTTTTTTATTTATAATGGTATAGTGTTTATTTAAATGAAAATGGAAGATTAGCTTACTTTGGATGGTTGGACATGCATGCATATACCTTGAGTGTCATTTAATTATGTTCATGGTGATTAAGGGGTTTGAAAACATTAACCTGCATTCTATTCGGATAAATATTTTTAGTGCATGATTTTAAACTTTTGCTTTGGATCGAAGATACTTGATTATTTTGTAAGTTAACGTTTATTAGTATAGCAATTTGTTAACAATTATTGGTAATGCTTTATTATTATTATTATTATTATTATTATTATTATTATTATTATTATTATTATTATTATTATTATTATTATTATTATTGCAATATTTTGTTATAAGTCATTCTCGATTATCTTTAAATTTCTAAAGTTGCGATGGTACAGAATCTGGTTGTATAAAATATTGGTGTTGGAAAACCATTATTTTATTATTGTAAGTTTAATTAGTTATTTACTAAGATATAATGGTCGTATGTACATGCATTATTAAGTTGCTTTTGGTTCAATTACTAAGCAAGATGTATATTAATATTATAGACGTGGTCGCATTTTGTTTTTCAGGAGCGGGATCGATATTGTGGTAAGTAACTTTTCGTTGCTCATTAATGTTATAAAATCTGTTTTTAATATGTTTTAAAATATCTGTTTGATTTGGTTATCGAAATTGTGATATCGAAAATTGATTTTAGAACAGGATTATTTTAGAATTCCCCAATTTTAGTTGCGTATCGAATCATAGAATCCGGTCACTGGATAGTGTGACATATCGAATCATAGAACTAGTTTACGCACGTTCCGGAACACATAGATACCTTGTTGAGTTTGACTTAACGAGGGACGTAAACTAGCCCCTATCGAATTACAGAAGCCGTGTCACTGGCATAATGTGACCATATATAGAACTGTGGGATTAAAAAATTAAGTGCATTGTTGAAACTCTATCGATTTAAATTCTGAATATTGATTTCGAAAATATTATTGTGAGTCATTAGACGATAGTTACTTGCTGGGCTTCGTAGCTCATTATTGTGTAATATTTCAGGTTTTGGCTTTCGAAAGGATAAGGATGCTACTTGGATTTTATTTGTTTCGCATATTATTATTGAAGAAAATGTGGGAGCTGCGTCTCCATTTTTAGTACTTTAGACTTTGTGTTGATTTTCGATGTTTTAATTCGAAGGATTTTCAGATTTTTGATTTAAAAATTGGATTGTTATATTTAAGTGTTTATTTTAATATTCCGAAAAAGGTCGGGATGTTACATCACTGTCTATTATATATATCCTATACAAAGTGCTAAATCCTTTATAAATCAGGATATACAAGAAGTATAAGTGAAATTCTATTCTTAACATCACAACTCATGAATTATTCCTAACAATCTCCCCCTATTTATGCTTTAAGATATGAAGCATAAATCTGAGTTGTTGATGTCAAAACATATAATCAATACAATCAGAATAGAATTTATGAATTTAAAAATCATGAAGTTAAGTACCTCCTTCTTCAGATGTAGACAAAGTATCTAGTACTTAGAAGAAAGAATTCAACTATTTGATGCTTTTCCTTTACCACTTCTATGATAAGATTCACCTTTGTCATCCTTAGTTCTTCTTTTATCTTTCCCAGTCTGTTTATCTCCCCCGGTATGTTGCCTTTGAATTGTTTTTATCTCCCCCTTTTTGGCATCAGCAACATGATTTCCAAGAGATTCAGTAACAGAACAAATAAGATTCATCAGAACTGCTTGATTGTCCATAATAGTGACTTGGTTATCTTCAAGTGTTTGAAGTCTTGATTGAATTTCAACTTGAGATTTCTGAATGTCTTGTAAAACTTCAGAATTGACTTCAATGTTGGAAGTGTTTGGAATATCTTCAGATTCAAGCCTTGTAGAAGAAGTTGCATGTGTAGAATGATATTCAAGTAATAATACTCGAGTAGAGTTACAAACATCTTCATCTTTCTGATCTGAAGCTGCGATATGATCTGTTAGATATAATTGATGTAAATATTAATCAGTGTTTAAGTGATACAGTGAGTTTAAGCTGGAAGCAATCAGAGTTTGAGTAAACGCTGATGGATGGAAGCGCAAACGCTGATTGATGGAAGCAACAGAGTTTGTTAAACTCTGTTCAGCAGAAGCATCTACAAGTCAACAATGATTGAAGATAAACATGGAAGTAATATCTTTGAAGATCAGATAGCTATCAAAGAGATTGAGTTGACTTAAAAGATGTGTAGCAATCGTAATTGATATCAATTGTATAACTTAATTATAGGAGTATCAATTACTGACTGAATAGAAGCTGTATGTTTTATAAATACAGTTAGGTTAACCCTAGAAGGGAATCGAACATTGAAATATTCATTCATTATAACCTAAGCAGCTCTCTGTGATATTTTACATCACTGAGAGAGGAATTATTAATTCCAAATAGTTTTTAAGTACTAAAACGTGTGTTCTTGTTATTCTCTCATACAGTACTTGATTATATTTTGTGTATTCGACCTAACAAGTGGTATCAGAGCCAATCTGTTACTTTATTACAGTTTAAGATCCAAACACAACTATAATCATGTCAGAGATACCTCCTCCAACAGGTCTAGGCTCTGAGAAAGCTCCTACTACTGTGAGTAGGTATGAGACAATTAGGGTTCCTATACTCCGGCCAGCAGAGTATGCAATCTGGAAGGTGAAGATGACTATGTTTCTGGAGGCTACAGATCCAGAATATCTTGACAGAATATATGAAGGTCCTCATAAACCTACAAAGTTATCTGTTGTTGTTGCTGGTGAGGAATCAAAAGTAATTCCAAAGGAAAAGATAGATCTAACTACTGAGGATCTTTCATCTATTGGTATGGATGCAAAAGTAAGGCATTTACTTCACAGTGCTTTAGACAATGTTATGTCTAATAAGGTGATTAACTGCACAACTCTAAAAGAAATTTGGGATGCACTTGAGGTTAGGTGTCAAGGAACTGCTGCTATCAAGAAGAATAGAAGGAACATACTCACACAGGAGTATGAGCATTTTGAGGCAAAGTTTGAAGAAACCATGACAGAAACATTTGACAGGTTCTGTAAACTACTCAATGATTTGTCATTAGTTAACAAAGAGTATGATCTAGAAGACTCAAATCTCAAGTTTCTTCTTTCTCTACCTGAAAAGTGGGATGTGAAAACAACCACTATAAGAGATAACTATGATCTTGCTGATACTGAGATTGATGAAATCTATGGACTGCTCAAGACTCATGAATTGGAAATGCAGCAGAGAAACAGGAGATCAAGCAAGAAGTTAAAGTCTGTTGCTCTCAAGGTTGAAGAGAAACCATTGAAGAAGAAATCAAAGGGAAAGGCTTTAGTCATTCATTCTTAAAGTGAATCATCAAACTCTAATGATGATTCAAACACTTCTGATTTATCTGACTCTGAGGATGATGAAGAAGAAATGAGAAAAATGGTTGTTTTGATGGTAAAGACCTTTAAGAAGATGGGTTTCAAGAACTTCAAGAAGGGAAAAGGGTTCTCTAGAGATTCAAATGACAGAAAGAGTTTCAGAAACTCTGAGAGAAGAGATACCAAATCTGGGAAGAAAGACAAGTCTGAGATTCAATGCTACAAGTGTAAGGAGATGGGTCACTATGCTCCTGAGTGCAAGAAGGGTAAAACTGAAAAGGCACTCTATACAAAAGGCAGAGACTGGGCAGACACTTCAGACTCAGATGAAGAAATTAACTATGCACTCATGGCTTCTACTCAGAATGAAGATTCTGAACTCAAGGTACCCCCAACTACCTATGCTTATAATACTGATAATATAATTGAATTGAGGATTTATCTTAAAGCACTGCATATCAGTTATAGGGATCAGACTTTAGAGAATGAGAGAATCAAGTATGAGAGTTCTCAACTTAAAGAGAGAAACAAACTTATTGAAGAACAACTTGAAAACATGCAAAAAGTTCAGAAAGAGAGAGATGATGCTGTTTTTCTAGAACAGGAGTTGCTAGGTAAATGTAAGCAACTAGAAACTGAATTGGAGAATGCAAATCACATCATTAAAACTTGGACACACTCTGGAAAAGACACTCACGAGGTTTTTCAATCAGACACAGTAGGTCTAGGTTATTCTGAGGATGATGTACTTAGGTTTCAGAATACAGTCAAAATTATAGACCACCACTTCCTTCTAAGAAATTTGGAACATTTGTTAATGGAGTAAGAGAACCTAGGTTTGAACATGGAAAAGAAGTTGTTAAGAGAGAACCAGTAAAAGCTAGTGTTAAACAGGTTAATATTGGTTTATTGACAGATAAACAACTCAAGCATAAGCTTAAGGAGTTAAAATCTGTTAAGAAACAGAAAGTGACTAGGAAGAACAGAAATGGAAAAGTAGGCATCACTCAAGGTAATTATCCAATGCTTGTTAAATTAGCTCCAAGAAAGTCATGTCATAACTGTGGTAGCACTAACCATCTTGCTAGTTTTTGTAGGAAGAACAAAAATATTAATTCTTTACCTTCTAAGTCTGAAGTAAAGAAAGTTAATGTTAGAGCTAGACCACAGACTTTATGCAAACACTGTGGTAGTACTTGGCATTCTATTTATACTTGTAGAGATTATCATGCTATTTATCATAATTACTATGAACCCAAGCCAAATTTGAAATTGGTTAAAGTAAACTCTATAAATGTAAACTCTGATAAAGTTAGCTTAAACTCTGATAATGTGAATTCCGATGAAAAAGCTAACAGAATTAAGAAAGCCAAAGGATCCAAGCAAGTCTGGATCCTTAAAACTAATCCTCAGTGATTGTTTGTGATTTCAGGGCACCAGGGAAAGTACTCTAGTCGTGGATAGTGGATGTTCAGGACATATGACTGGAAATAAAGCCCTGCTAACAGAGTATGTGGAAAAGGCTGGCCCAAAAGTTTCCTATGGAGATGGCAACATAGGACATACTCTGGGATATGGCAATATTAATCTTTGAAGTGTCATCAACACAAATGTAGCTCTGGTTCCAGGACTCAAGCATGATCTGCTATCTGTGAGTCAAATATGTGACAGAGGATATCATGTAGATTTTCAGCCTGAATACTGTCAAGTTATCAGTAAATCTACAGGGAAAGTTGTTCTAGTTGGAAACAGACACAATAACATCTACGAAATAAAATTGTCAACAAACACTGATGGCAAAGCAGTGTGTCTGTCAACAAGGATGTCCAGTGAAGAGAGTTGGAAGTGGCACAAGAAACTCTCTCATTTGAATCTGAACAACATAAATGAGCTGATTAGAAAGAATCTTGTAAGAGGGCTCCCGAAATTATTATTAAATGTTGATGGCCTATGTGATTCTTGTCAAAAGGCCAAACAAAGGAAGTCATCTTTCAAGAGCAAAACTGAATCTTCAATTGTTGATCCTTATCATCTTCTACATGTTGATCTTTTTGGTCCAGTTAATGTAATATCACTTGGAAGAAAGATATATGCTTTAGTCATTGTTGATGAACACACCAGATATACATGGGTGTATTTTCTAGCAAAGAATGATGAAACAGCATTAACTCTGATGGAGCATGTCAAGCAACTGGATAAAGGATCAAAACACAAAGTAAAAATAATTAGAAGTGATAATGGAACTGAATTTAGAAATGCAACAATGGAAGAATTTTGCAAAGACAGAGGACTGAAGCAAGAGTTTTCTGCACCTGGTACACCACAGCAAAATGGTGTAGTTGAAAGAAAGAACAGAACCCTCATAGAAGCTGCCAGAACTATGCTTGATGAAGCAAGATTGCCAACTTATTTCTGGGCAGAAGCTGTTCAAACTGCCTGTTTTACTCAGAATGCCACTTTGATCAACAAGCATGGAAAAACACCATATGAAATGGTGAGAGAAAAGAAGCCAAACCTGAAATATTTTCATATTTTTGGGTGCAAGTGCTTTGTGTTGAAAACTCATCCAGAACAGTTAACAAAATTTGATTTAAAAGCCGATGAAGGAATTTTTGTTGGCTATCCACTGTCAACTAAGGCATTCAGAGTTTATAATCTGAGAACCAAAGTGATCATGGAATCAATTCATGTGTCATTTGATGACAAAAAAATAACTGGACTTGAAGATGTAAATGAACATGATCAACTGCACTTTGAAAATGAAGATTTATTCTTTGATAAATTAAACTCTGATGAGGCTGATCTAATAAACTCTGTTGAGCTAAACTCTAAGCCTCTACTGGTAAACACTGAAGAAACTGTTCAGCCAGAAACAAGAGATGAACTAGTTGAGGGGGAGCATGAAGAATCACATAATAGTGTCAACTCAAATTCTAATAGTGACTCAGCTGAACAATCTGAATCAAACTCTGATGACTCAAACTCTGAGCAGTCACATTCAGGGGGAGCCTCAGAGAATGAAGAAAGACACCAAGGAAATCAGGAGAACATGGATCAAGGGGGAGGATCAAACTTTGAGAGAAGTCATTTGCCTTCAGCTAGGAAATGGACAAAATCTCACACACCTGATTTGATTATTGGTGATCCAGATGCAAGAGTAAGGACAAGAAGTGCAACAACAAATGAATGTCTGTTTCATGCATTCTTGTCACAAGCTGAGCCAAAGAAGGTTGAAGAAGCTCTTCAAGATGCTGACTGGATAACAGCAATGCAAGAAGTGTTAAATGAATTTGAGAGAAATGAAGTTTGGACACTTGTACCAAGACCCAAGAATAGGTCTATTGTTGGTACTAAGTGGGTTTTTAGAAACAAAACTGACAGTGAAGGGGTTGTTACAAGAAACAAAGCCAGACTTGTGGCAAAAGGCTATTCACAGCAAGAGGGAATAGATTATGATGAGACTTTTGCTCCAGTTGCCAGGTTGGAGGCAATAAGGATGTTTCTTGCCTATGCTTCTCACAAGAAATTCAAGATATTTCAGATGGATGTGAAGAGTGCTTTTCTGAATGGGAAACTTGAAGAAGAAGTGTTTGTTGAACAACCACCAGGATTTGTTGACCCCAAATATCCAGATTATGTCTACAGGCTTGATAAAGCACTTTGTGGACTTAAGCAAGCACCAAGAGCATGGTATGAAACTCTTGCTCAGTTTCTACTAGAAAGTGGGTTCCACAGAGGTATAATTGATAAAACTCTATTTTACTTTAAATCTGGTGGTGACTTGCTTTTGGTTCAAATTTATGTTGATAACATAATTTTTGGGTCTACTAATGATAAACTCTGTACAAAGTTTGCCAAGCTAATGCAAGTGAAGCAAACAAATGATGGAATATTTATAAATCAAGCAAAATATACCAGAAACCTTCTCAAGAAATTTGGTATGCTTGATTGCTCATCTGCATCAACTCCCATGGCAACAGCAACTAAGTTGGATAAGGATACAGGAGCATCAGTGGATATGACAGACTACAGAGGCATGATAAGGTCTCTTCTTTATCTGACAGCAAGTAGACCTGATATCATGTATGCAACCTGTCTCTGTGCAAGGTTTCAAGCTGATCCCAGAGAACCACATCTCACAGCAGTGAAAAGGATTTTCAAGTATCTCAAGGGAACCATTACTTTAGGACTGTGGTATCCTAGAGAATCAGATTTCAAACTTATTGGTTACTCTGATGCAGACTTTGCAGGTTGTAAGATAGATAGAAAAAGCACCAGTGGAAGTTGTCAATTTCTGGGTGACAGACTGGTTTCTTGGTACA
Source organism: Kitagawia praeruptora (assembly GCA_037693485.1). Taxonomy (NCBI): domain Eukaryota; kingdom Viridiplantae; phylum Streptophyta; class Magnoliopsida; order Apiales; family Apiaceae; genus Kitagawia; species Kitagawia praeruptora. Next base: position 132,699,163 of record CM075351.1, on the reverse strand, counting down.
GTAAGAAACAAAAATCAATTTCTACATCTACAGCTGATGCAGAGTATATTGCTGCTGGTAGCTGCTGTGCACAGATTCTATGGATGAAGAATCAGTTGTTGGATTATGAATTAAGGTACAGTAAGATTCCTATTTACTGTGATAATCAAAGTGCTATTACTGTGACAGGTAATCCAGTACAACACTCAATGACCAAGCACATCAGCATAAGGTATCATTTTATCAGAGAGCATGCAGAGGAAGGGAACATTGAGCTTCATTTTGTGTCTACAGACCAACAGCTTGCAGATATCTTCACCAAGCCATTGAGTGAAGCTACATTTACAAGGCTGGTAAATGAACTTGGAATGGTCTCTAGTTTTGACTAGAGGTACTGGTTAGACACAAACTTCACTTATGTAATGCATTATTCATGGTGGTGTGATGTGTTAAATGCTATGTGAACTCAGTTTTTAAACTCTGTTTGTAAACTCTGCTCATAAACTGTCAAACACTATTAGCATGCTAGATAAACTCTAAGTAATTCTGATAATGTTATTGTCTGAGATGAACACCAATGAAGAAAATGTATGAAGCATAATTCTCAGTTAGTAATCATGAATCTTTCTAAGTTATCTGTGATCTAATCTTAGACTGTGCAGAAATTCAACACAAGCATGATACTGTTCATATTTATAGCATCTCTTAGTTTATTTCTCCTAAACTCTGAGTCTGTAAATGATGTGTGCATTACCTCTCATTAATAATTTCTGATATTGATGATTTCTAAACTCTGATTAGTGACACTATGTTTCCAAGACATTTACATGGTACTTGATGATTCCTTGTTTGCACTTGTGAAAATTTTAAAACTTGAGATGTGTCATTGTTTATTTTGGTGAGTACTAAAGCATGTCTGCACCCTGTGAGAATTTGAGCCAAATAAGTGATTGATACATTTTATATCAATCGAATTTTAATTGTTGTGTGATGTTCATCAGTAAGTATGTAGCTCTAGAACTTGTTTTAAACCATTTTGAGACTGCATGATATGTGTGTGCATGAAAATGATAAAGGCACTAGGATTTCCCACATTTATACAAACACTGACCTTACATTAAACTCTTAGTGAACCCCTTTGAGCCTTATTAACTGTTCTCTTAAACTCTGATATATCTAGAGTATTAAACTCTGATGTATGTAGAGCAGTTAGATATTTTTTTTAATTTGAAGAGCAAACAGGTGAGAGTTTCTCTGCAAAAGAAAGTTTATTCGGAGGATATATATACATAAAAAAATGTATATATCCTGATCAGCTTGTACAGATATGTACTTAGACAACTGAACACTTTGCTCTATTAATTTGTTCAGTTAGTCATTTATTCATTATCTTCTTTCTTCTCATCTGTTTGCTTACAACCAAATATAAACCCTGAATAAAGTCCTTTTGATTTGTGCACACATGTTTTCAAAGTAGTGTAAATTTGGTGGACAACCAAGCATATGGTAGCATCTGCTTTTACTGATTGAACTTGAGTGTAAACACTGTCCCTAAACACTTGTGTGATTTGAGAGTTTGTGAGTTTAATCAAATCCTTGGCATGAAACTCACTGAATGATGCTTTGATATCTATCTCTTGATCTTTTTTGTCTCCAAAGACTGTGTGCTTACTTGGATTATCATGGACATCAAAGGGAATAGGTGTATTCAGATTTCTGTATATGATTTACTACAGAGTTTAGCATTCATCATATAGTCAGTGTTTACAATCAGAGTTTGTGCATCCAGTATTTACTGATTCTGTATTATGGAATTTCTGAAAAATTAGATGCTCTAAAAATTGGATTAGTAAACTCTGCTATACACACACAAAATTCACATCTGTGCAGTATTTGAAAGGGTTTCAGTTACAAAGTTGGAGAAGTGATAAACACTGATGAATTTTTGTCGAAATACTCTAAGGTACATTTTATTTCAGATGATTTCACATTTGGGGTAAAAAAAGTTTTTGACAACTGTTAGTTAGTGTTAAAGTGTTTATCTGTGCAAGTAATTATTGCGAAAAGGTAGCAGTAATTGGGGTTGTAATTATTGAGTATGTATGGTTGTTCAGCTAATTATTTGACACGTGTCCCACTCATACATCTTTCATTGATCGTGTTTTACTAATAATGGTAAGTGGTTGCGTGTTTTAAGGCGAAAAACGTTTGAGATTCACTCTTTATTTCATATTCACTTTCACCCACTCATATTCACTTTTTACACTTTCATTCAAAGTTTCATATCATTTTCATTTGAAATTTTCATCAAACATCTTTCACTCATACCATTCTTATTCGTATTTCTTCTCAAACTATTCTAATGGCAACCAAACCTTTCAACACTCTTGGTCTTTTGTTTGTGCCTAATAATTATGCAGCTCCGTTGATCACTGAAAACGCTCCAGAAGCTTTTCATTTGATGCAGAATTTCTTGAGAGATTCAGAAGTTGGTTTTGCGTTGGTCGAACCTCAAACGCTGTCTGCATCTCAAATTGCTTCATTCTGGCAAAACTCTGTGTATGATGATGGTGGAGAGAATGGGACACCATCAATTATTTTCACATATAACGCAACTGACTATGTTATCACTCCAGATACAGTCAGAGAAACCATGGACTTTGACATTCATAATTCATATGCTGTTGTTTCTAAAACGAATCTGCGAGAGATGTTGTAGCAGATTGGGTACTTAGGTCCGTTGGACAAGATTGGATCAGTGAAAAGACCTCAGTTACGAAAAGAATGGAGTTTCTTCTTCGACTGTATTACACGGGCTTTTGGAAACAAGGTCACCAATTGGGATGCGATTCCTACTGATAGTCTCCAAATCGGGTATTCTCTTCTTTATGGTTCTAATTTCGATTTTGGAAGACATGTGTTAATGAATATAGGAAGTAGGTTGTCAGTATCTAGAACTGTTTATTTTGTTAGATTTTGTCAACTACTATTTTCTGCCTGTGTGCCAAATGTTGCAATTGCTAAAGTTGATGAGATTCAGCCTTTTAAGGTCAATAAGAGAATATTCTCTGATTTGACAAATAAGGATGGTAACAGGGAGGTGCCTGCTCTAGTTTATCCTCTTGCTTTACAGAACTTCATAAATCAACCACAGGAACCTCAACAACCTCAAGAACCTCACCAAACTGAACAATCTCAAATTAATCCTGAGCCACTAAACACTGAACCACTAAACTCTGAACAAGTAAACTCTGCACCACTAAACTCTGCCCCACAACCACCAACATCTCAGCCTTCCACTCAACCTCAACCATCCAAGTTCAAATCCAAACGTAAGGGGAGAACTAAGCATGTAGCTCATAAGTCAAGGCACAGACTTACTAGAGCCACACTGGCTAGAAAAGAGAAAAAGGAAAGAGCAAATAGATCACCATCACCATCTCTTATTGATGAAGAGTCTTCTTTTTCTTCTGAAGATGAGGCACCTGTTGAGTTGCAGACTTACAAAAGAAGGAAGCTAGTAATATCTGATTCAGATGATGAGATACCTGCTGTTGAGATACCTGTTGAGGTAAATACTACTACAGAATGTGAGAAATCACCTGTTAATATGCACGTGGATGACAACAGAGATGGCTTTACTATGGATGATTTTGATGAGACTGCCATGCCATTCTCTGATCCTATGATTCCTCCTACTTCTACTCTTCCTGTTCATTCTGAAGAAACTGGTGCAGTTGCTCAGCTTACTGTACTTCTTGAAGAACCAGTAGCTTCTCATACTGAAGTATTTTCAGATGCTCAACAGGGTTCTAATCATGGTGAAGAAGTTGAAAAGGCAACAAAGAATTTAAACTCTGATATTCTGCCTGCAGTTGTTTCTCTTGCAGAGAATGTTGATAAGACTGTTGTGTCTGAAAAACAACCTGCTCAGACTGTTGAAAATGTTGCAAAGAATGCAGTAGCTGCGGAGATTGTTGCAGAGAATACAGCTGAGGCTGTTGTAGAAACTGAGCACACTATTGCTGAGAATGTTAAATTTGCAGAGAATGTTGAATATGTTAGTGTTGAAGCTGAAGGTGAAGAGAGTTCATACTCTGATTCTTTTGCAAGTGCACCTGTGCAGACTGAAGGAAAGCATGCACCTTTTGTTCAGCCTTCCAAACAGCATGAGATTGAAGCAGAGTATCTTGCTAAGTTTTCTGCAAATTGGTATAAGGAAGATTGTATTTTTCCTAGAGGGAGAGCAGCAGATTTTGTGAAGCAAACTGCTACTGAAATTTCAAATCCAGATATTTTATCCTGTTTGAAGGCCACAGTGGTGCAAGTCAAAACACTGGATGGCAGACTTGATGATTGTCAGAAGTCAATTACTGGTCTCAAAGATGATATTAAGGATAAGGATATGACTCTGGAGTTTGACACTAAACTCAAGATTACAAAATTCTCCAAGGCTCAAGATTCTATGTTTGCCAGATTGACCACAATTGAAGAAAATCAGAATCGTTTGTCTGATAAGGTTGATGCTATTGCTTCTTCCTTGGAGTTGATTACATCCATTCTCATGCCTGATGATGTCAAAAAGGGGGAGAGATATGCTAAGACTAAATGCAGGCAATCTCAAACTCTGACTCAGAAGGATGATGCAGGAGATGGAGGAGCAAAAGGTCAAAGAAATCTAAGGTCAAGGGCAACTGAGAAGAGTTTATCTGAAAAAACTTCTAAGTCTAAGTCTAGTGGGGTAAATACTGATACTCAGGGTACATCTAAAACCCAGAGTTTGCTATTCACTGATAATCCACAGACTGATGAAGAGTTAGCTGCCAAAGTATTTCTAGAGGAGAATGCAGAAGGAGTTACTCTTGCAGACATTCAAGCTGAAGAGAAGAGTTTACAAGCTGAACATCAGAAAGCTTTGAAGTCTGGTAAGGGTAAGCAAAATGTGAAAGCTTCTAGGCCTGTTCTTAAAGGCATTGAAATCAAAGAAAATGTTGTAGCTGATCAAAGGATGCAATTATTCAAAAAGCCAACAGAAGTAGAAGCTAAGCAAAAGCTTAAAGGCATTGCTAAAGAGGAGAGCATGTCAAAGAAATCAAACACAACTCCTGTTGCTAAAAGAGTTGTGCAGAACTCTCTATCTTCTTCTGTATTACAATCAATTTTTGGGAAGACATCAGTGTTTGAACCAACCCCAGAGACTGGAGGTCCTATGGATTTTTCAGATGGAAAAGGTTTAGTTGGAAAGATTGGAAGTAATAAAGCTGGACTAGGCTCTCATAGAGATCAAAGACAACAAACTGGTCCTAGAGATCCTTCTTCACTGGCTGTTCCAGGTCGTGGTGTAACTCAAGAGAGTTTAGACAGACTGGAATCAGTACAGTTGGTTTATCAGAAGAGTTTGGAAAAGGATTTTCTCTTATACTTCATGTCTGATGGTACAGTATATAAGATTGGTGAATTTGATCTTGATCTGAAATACTGGGAAGAACTAGAACATGTTTTATATCTGTTTTAAAAGAAAAATGCTTCACAATTTGGCAACTAGAGGCATGACATACAACAGCAACTAAGTTCCTAAGTACAGAGATTGGAATGGAAATCTAATTGAGATGAAGAAAGGAACAACAAAGTTAAAGACTGATCTTGGTGTTACAATTCTTGATTTCAATTCACAATCAGAGGAAGTAAAATTCATCAGACTGGGTAATCAGATGAGGAGAAACAAAATTTATGATCTGAGAGCTGCTATCTATCAGACTGATGAGAATGATCCTGAGTTAAGAGAAATCAAAGAGATAATGCAGAGAGAGCTTGAGAATGCTGAAAGAAGATTGCTGATAGACTATCTCAGAGCTACACCAGATCTTGAGGCAATTTTATGAATGATGCTCTGTAAGGATTTCATGTTTTTCTGTTGATTTTGTTTAAGTAAGTAGTTTTAACTCTGATCATTTATTAAACACTGCATTTGTCTATTTTGTTTTGACATCATCAATTATCATTAACTTGTGCATTTTTGCTAATGAACAAGTTGGGGGAGATTGTTAGATATAATTGATGTAAATATTAATCAGTGTTTAAGTGATACAGTAATATATCAGAGTTTAAGCTGGAAGCAATCAGAGTTTGAGTAAATGCTGAAAGATGGAAGCGCAAACGCTGATTGATGGAAGCAACAGAGTTTGTTAAACTCTGTTCAGCAGAAGCATCTACAAGTCAACAATGATTGAAGATAAACATGGAAGCAATACCTTTGAAGATCAGATAGCTATCAAAGAGATTGAGTTGACTTAAAAGATGTGTAGCAATCGTAATTGATATCAATTGTATAACTTAATTATAGGAGTATCAATTACTGATTGAATAGAAGCTGTATGTTTTATAAATACAGTTAGGTTAACCCTAGAAGGGAATCGAACATTGAAATATTCATTCATTGTAACCTAAGCAGCTCTCTGTGATATTTTACATCACTGAGAGAGGAATTATTAATTCCAAATAGTTTTTAAGTACTAAAACGTGTGTTCTTGTTATTCTCTCATACAGTACTTGATTATATTTTGTGTATTCGACCTAACATGATCATTCTGTCCTTCACCAGTGTTCTGTGTACTAACATGTACAATTCTTAACTCCTCCTTAGATTGATCAGATACTATTGATGTCTCAATTCTGGCTGATATTGGAAGTACATACAAAGGAATACTAGGATCATTATGAATTTCTTCTGGTACAAGTGATGTATAAGTTTTTCTTAGCCTTTCACTTCTTCTGTTGATAATTCCTGCAAGCCTTTCTTTTTGCTTCTGAGCTTTAACTTCTGGCTTTGCATTGTGCTTTGCTAAGTCATTCTTCTCATACATCTTGATAAAAGAATAAGTACCAGCATCCATACCAAGATTGTCAGACCAAGATTCAGGAAAAACCTGATCCCAGAAATCAAATGATGGTGGTTTCCTAATTTTTTCTCCCTCACTATGGAGTTGATCATCCATACCCTTATTCTCACTTTGACTATCTAAAGTCAACACTCATTCTACCTCTCCTTTTGCCTGGTCAGGAGCCAGCCTCTCAGATTGTGGATCAATATCCATCTTTTCAATTGTATTACTCAATTTTGGATAAGTGCTCTCATGACCTACAGAAAAATAGAGTTTAGAAGAAGTTTTTATACCTGAACTCACATGGAGAGAGGGTTCCTCATTTGGCAAGGGGCTTGAGGTTTTGTCCAAGGAGTGAGCTGCTATAGTCTCTGAACCCTTACAAACATCTACTTTCTTTCCAGAGACTACAGGCTCCGGTCACTACGCCATAGATGGCCTATAGCAACCCCCAAATTGTGTTACCATAGACCCCATTTTGAAGTTACCATAGGCCAAAATAGGGCTATGGTAACACTTCAGCTGTGTTAGGTTCTCAGCAGTAACTACAGGTATCTAAGGTAACATCAAAACACAGCCTAAGGTAACATAGCAAATGTGGTTACCAAAAACCTCTATAGCAACATCTTAAACACTCTATAGTAACATGGTTTGTGTGTTACAACAGATAATACAATTTTACACAAGTGTCACATGTGGGTCCCACAGGTTATTTTTCTACCATTTCCTTCCTCTAATATTCATAAAAAAAAATGCATAGATACAACAAAAAAATTAAAAAACAGCCAAATGTCAAATCTAAAATAAAACTACAAACTATAAATATCATTAATTTAAATAAAATTTTACAAATCGTACAACCGATTACATTTACTTAAACATCTCAACAAAAACTAATCTTTAAAGCATATTAGTTTACATCAACTGATCCCGGTAGGTAGAATGCCTGAACGGAGAAACAGACATTTAAAGATTTTATATAAATCTAATTATCCCAAAATTGGAATTATCATTTGCTTCCAGACCTTGCCCGATAGTAATTCTTGATCCTCCCAAATATTATCATATGGAGATTCCTTCTTTCTGTCAAGTCTGTAGTAGCGGCAAGAGAAAAAATAAATTAATCAAGAAGCCATTAACTGTTAACTTTTGTAGTATGAACATTTAGCCAGGCAAGAAACAGACCTTTCAGAGATGTCAACAAAAAGCCTTGGCCCTCCAAAATCTGTTGCTGCAATATCACTAGTTCTGCATATAGAAGAAAGGAAGAACAGGATTATTCCATGTTTATCAGCTTCAGGATACCTGCTCAATGTCATTAATAGCTTCTTTTTTTAAGGTGAAAAGACTAAAAAAGCAAAGAGGTAGGAACAGTACAACTGATTGATTACAATAATATAGGGCGTCTATGACCATGACTGGGACCTTTGTGTCGTGTACCTTGTGGTACTTATCAGAGATCCAAACTTTTTCACCGGCAACGGCACTATATATCAGAAAAATGGAGTGTACCAAGTACTAACTCTAATTACTGTATTAGCTTATAGATTTAGCAACCAGATTTCATGTGCTTACACAATATACCGTTTGCATTGATACAACTGTTCCGATATCCTACTTAATGTTTGCTCTGCCAATTTTACAATTCTTACCTGACTATACAATATAACAGTGTAAAATAACAAAAACCTTGGGACAGGAATATTGATGCCACTTCAGGATGGCATGTCTTTGCTTCAGGGGACCACTAAATTAGAAACTAATTAAAGAATATAATGGAATTTGGGAATCGGATTACCTAAAACTATGTTGATCAAGTCTGAGTTAATAACAACTTCAAATAGATCAAGGCAAAGGCATGGGTGGTTTCCACTTGTTGAATTCCATCAAGTTTCTGTTCACTACAGAACCGTTGTGCAACCAAAAAGTTTCAGTTGACTGGTGGAATCACAATACGGTATTCCAAAAATAATGGTACATACAAGCTTGTACATTACAACCTTTGTACTATTGGTATGTACAACCTTGTATGCATACCATCTACAAAAGTTTGATGTTTACATACAATGTGGTCCTAAAACAAATTCCTACACAACCGTACAAGATATGCAGTCATTACAACATAAATGCGTCGGCCAAATCAACCGAAATTATGTGTTTACAAAAGAACTGGATCACATAATAAGGTGGTTAAACTTAGGTCAGTACTCACACAAAATTTTCTATCAATAACAAGGTGACCAAAGTTAGGTCAGAACTCAAACAAAGTTGTTTGTCTACTAACATGTGTCTGCTACGAATTCTTCCTAAAGAAAAGATTAGACTGGTCCATAGTCAATGCGACTATAATGACAACATGATCTAAAGACACTAATAATTACAGACTTTCAAGTAGAATGTGACACTTGCATATACTTAATTTAAAAAACAAGGTACAGTGTAGTTATTCATAACATTCTCTGAGTTATTTAACCTCCTAATACGCAGTTTGCATCTACCCATATATATCTAGAAGAGAGAGAAAAAGCTAATATATACCATAAAAAAGGACTCATAAAACCGAAGAGTCCAGGATGACTCGCCACGTGGAGCAAGACAAACTTGGCATTTCGGAGGTGCTGAAAATAATCTTTTCTACCAAGTTTGTCAGGGCCACTGAACTTCAACTCAGGAGATTCCAACTGTTTCAGGATGCATACAATTAAGATAGAATTAGATAACTCATAAGTTGAGCAAGTTGTCTAAATTGTAAATTGAACCATGTAGAACAGAATGTATGTTGCAAACAATTTCATACCATAAGAAAAAATCAATCCCATAAGGTGGGAAATTGCTCTTAAACGGAGTTCCAATGTAGTTGTTGCTTCCCGGATCAACGGTCAAATCACCTGTCAATGGAAGATGTAGAGACATTACTTTGAGAGATAAATTTCAGATTCCGGACAGTACAGTTTGGCAAAATAAATCCCCACACTTCAACAATTTTCAAATAATAATCTTTACTCTCAAGTCATTACAAGGCCTTGCCGATTGCCATCTGCAAGTTCTCAGAGTGCCCGGCTCTAAAAAGACATCATATTGTATGATGCTCATAGTCATCATCCTCCTGATCAAAATCCCTGATCTTCACGTCAGCATCTTCACCGTACTGAATACAGATGTCAATTTGTGACAAGATGTACTCTATGCTTCATACACGGAGGCAAATTATGAATCAGGGACTAATCAGAAAACCAATAAATGATACAAGGGGGTTCTTTACTGAGTACAAAACCACCTTACTTTCATCCCATTTTAATCTTCTACAGAGGATATTAATGCAATAGAACATACCTATACATTGCGCGGAGTATGGTAATTGGCTATAATACAACCCTCATATATTAGAATTATTTAGAAGTCAACAAAAAGCTATCAACTATAGATATCCCATAAAGAATTTACAATGACCATGTAAAAGACTACAAACTTGATGTAAAGCAACATATGAAGTGGTAGACAAAAGTTTTACCTCTTCTTTTTCCTCAAATCAAGAGGCACAAAACTAACCATGCTATACTGATCCACCTGGTTTTAAAGAAGACAAAAGTAATTAGAGTTAGTGACACCATACCAGCACTGTACTTATGTTCCTAGTTTTCTTTGTACATGTGCAACGGCACCGTTCTTCCAAGATATAATTACGAAACCAAGTTCTTAAAGTGCAGGTTAAGGTCAACTAAGAACATGGAAAAGAGCCAGGAAAGCTAAACTGTGAAAAGAAAATTTGTTCAAAAATTTGTTCAAAAACTTCACTGTGAAAAGAGTACATCTTGTGAATCAGGCAATTACCATCTTCCTCTCTAGAAGTTCTTAAACAATCTTGGTTGCGTACTAACGCTTCAGCTGTTTCTGAAAAGTGAACTCCGATCCGAAGCAGCAAATCCGAAGCCCCAACCGAAGAATCCCTGAAATCGAAAATAGAGATCAATTAGTTGAAGTTTAAGCCTAATTAGTGAAGAAATCGAATTGATTGAACTCAAAACGAAGAACCATAATTTGAAAAAGTCCTGATTTGAAAAGGCCCCAAATTGAAGAAATTTAAACCTCAAATTGAAGTCCCAATCAACTGAGAAGCCCTGAATTGAACTCAAATAAACACTAACATGAAGAAAATTATAGAGAAATTGAGCGAATTAGGAGAGAATGAGAGAGTTTTGAGAGAGAGAGAGAGGAGGGCCGAGAGAGAGTTTTAGGAGAGTGAGAGAGTTTTGTCATTGTTGAAGATTGAAATTTTTAGTTTGTTTCGGCGCTAGTTTTTGCCGCTTACAAATTTCACCAATTCAACATTGTTATAGATATATTTATTAATTTTTGATTTTTTTAAGAATTTTTCATTTTAAATTTAATAAATAAATAGAACCTAAAAAATAATAATAATTAAATACCTTGATATTTAAAAATAAAAACTAATTTACTTGGTAAACTCTTAAATTTTATAAAAATTAAATATTTTAAAGGTAAATGTCATTTTTAAATAATTAAACAATTTTTTGGTTAAAAAATTTAAAATTGAGTTTATTAATAACTTCAATGATTTTATTAAATTAAATAATTTTAAAGTCAAATCATTATTAAATCAATAATTTTAAATATTATAATATATTTTAATTTCTTGATATTAAAATACAATTTCTTGATATTATAATATATTTTAATTATTACGTTTTAAAATGATTATTTCAATGATTTTGTTAAAATTAATTAATTTTAAAGTCAAATAAATATTAAATCATTAATTTTAAATTAAATAAAATTTTTGTTAATGAATACTCTATGGTAACACATCTCATGGTGTTAGCCACTGTAACACCTTTTATAACTAAAGTAACATACTTTTGTACCTATGGTAACACCACAATCAAAAGGTTGCGATAGGTCAAAATTTTCATAGCTATGGTAACACCCATAGTGGTAACACCCATGCCAAAAGGTTGCTATAGGCCATCGATGGCGTAGTGGGTATACCACTTTCAGGTTCTCTACTAGACTCTGATGTCTTCAGTAATACTTCATTAGACACCATAGTTAGTATGTTACCGTCTTTAAGTGTTGTTTGCTGAGACTCACCCTCAAGGTGGATAGACTCTGACTGAACAATGTTTGTTTGATCTTCAGGAAAATCAGTCAAAGTTATTCCTCCCATATTATAGGGTTTCTCACTTGCAATTTCAGTCATCACAGAAGACCTTTCAGCATCAGCTATCACAGCTCCTAAGTCATCCAACCTCTGACTAGATGGTTCTTGTGTTGTAGTGACTGTGATCTGATCTGTCCTACTATCCACCACTGGTGCAATAGTATCTCCTGTTGACTGTACCTCATTCTACGTCCTCCTGTTGTTCACCTTGAGCTGAAGCATCTTCAATAATGACATCCTTGTCAAATAAATATGCATGAAGTGATTGAAGTGCAACATGCTTCGAGAGTCCAAATTTCTTGACTAATTGTCTTCTAACTGAGACATAGAAATACATCTTCATTAAGTCAAGTTTTTGATGTAGAAGTCCATATTCTTCAGGAAATGAAAGTTTTGGTACTCTTTCAACTAGAAAATCTAGAACAGGCCTGGATAGCTTCACTTTGATAGAAATAACTCCCATAGCCAGTCTGTACGACAATGTAGTTTCCCATAAAGAATCAATATCAAGATCTCTATTGTCAATTAATGACTTGATTGTAGCTTCATTTGTAGAGACCTGCATAATGTTAGTTGGACTAGACTCTGTGTGTGTATGTGACAATTGAATCTTTCTCCTTGTGATAGACTCAAAGTCTTTTTAGGAAGTTTGATAGATTTAGGTTTTGGAATTTGTCAAATAAAAGTGAAATTAAATTAAATAGGATTGCACTTAGAATCCTCCCTTAGGTTTATTTTATGGCATTTTCTGGAATCAAGTCAAACTGGTCAAACCGAACCCAAAAATATTTTCTGACTTGTTCTTCACATCAACATTAGAATAATAATATCAATTTAATGTTATTTTATATTCTAGGTCATTTGTGTCGAAAAATTTAAGCATCGGCTAAATGCACGTATATCAAGAATTTTTAAACACTGCTTTTACGAACGAAAATTGCCAAAATTATTTAAAAGAGTGTTGTTCTTAAATTTTTTTCCCCCAAATATTCTTGATATATTTCTCAAATATTTCTAAATGATTTATCGTGCCAAAAGCCATGTCAAAAGAGCAAAAACCGATTTTATTCCGAATTACTCATAAATCCTTATTTTTCCGGATAAAATCATTTTAAATTCAAACTAAATTGTTCCTTGGACTTCATGGTCATTATTATTCATGGAATATTATGTTTGAATATTTTTCAAGTCAAAACTTTTGCCTAAGTCGTCGGTAAAGGCAAATGAATTTTTCGGTCACTCCGGAAGGTTGTTTTAACATTCGAAAAATTCTCAAATATTCTCCACTCATCATTTTGACTTGAAACTTTGGATTTGTCATTAGTTTACCATCAAGAAGCTCCAGTAATATTTTCGTAATATTTGCATGACTTTTGTCCGGGACCCTAATATTCGATACGTAATTGATTTTTCGGTCGCTCGAAAGTCATAGATGGTCAACTAATTTCAAGGTGAAATTTTGACCATAATCCTATGGGCACATTTCTGGGGGATTCCCAAACTTTCGTAATTTTTCAATGATTTTTCGATTTATTGCGATTAAACCCATTTCGTCTCGTCGGTACGCGCGTTTCGTGTTTTAATCGCTTCGTTAAATCATAAAAACGTGTGGGCACTCTTTCCCACACATTTTTGAATTGTGTAGAAGCTAGGGAGTGTGTCAAACACATGCCAACACATGCCAACACATGTATAACACATGCCATTCACTTTTTTGGCATATAAATAGACCCCCACCCCTCATATTTTCTCCAAGCCTTGAAGAGACAACTAAATGCTGAAGAAATACTCTCCCAAACACTCTCAATACAGCCCCTAAACTTTCAAAAACGTAGCTTGTGTTTGTGCCAATTTTAAACCTTAGTTTAACATCTTTTTGGCTTGTATTTCTTCACCAAACTTGCTCTCTAACACACACCTTTGGTCACCCTTGTTCTTGCACCTTCCAAGCCTTGTTTATGCAGCCTACAAGTGACCTTAGAGCCCTCAAAAGTCGGCCATTAAAGCCCCCATATTCGGCCATTTTCCGGCCACTTTCCAGCGACTTTTCCGGCGATCCTTTTTATGTGTTCTTGGCTTCCTAGCTTGTTTATCTTGTAGCTTTCTCTTTAATATTAAGAGGAGCTTGAGCCTTTGTAAGGTCAAGATAAAGAAGTTAGTTTACTTGCTTAAATATTGTATATTTGTGCTTATACTTGCTAGATCTACTTATTTATACATCATATTTAAGCATACTTGCATTTTGTCACTTAAATACACTTGTTCTTGACGTTTATTCGTGTAGTGTATTTTTGGACCATTTGTAAGTGTTTTATTTAGTTAGTAACGATCTTGAAATAAAGGGAACATTGCGTTTAAGCAAAAGGCCTTTCTTGAATCGTGAAAGCTAGCTCGGATTTGTTTAGTTCGATTCAAAATAAGGTATTTTTAGTAGCCTTGTATAAGGTGAAACAAAACCTTGAATCTATAACTGAACTTGGTCATACTGTCTTAAAAGAAACATAAATCCATAACCTTATAAAGGTTTTATATTATTTGGATTTTGTTAAAAAGACAAGACCACTTGAACTTGCAACTTGAACTAGTCATCTTGTTTCTTGGCCTTAAATATTCGGCCACTTTGTTATAAGGCAAGACTAGTCTTCAAACCAAGTTCATTTTATTCCTTGGCCATTAACATATATTCGGCCATTTTTAAATATATGTAGTTTATATACTTGTTTGATTTAAAGTGCCGAGTCCGCTATTCGTGACTTAGCCTTATTTCGTAACAAATATATATATATATATATATATATATATATATATATATATATATATATATATATATATATATATATATATATATATATATATATATATATATTCGGCCATATATAGTTAATATATATAGTCTGTATACTTGTTAGATTTAAAGTGCCAAGTCCGTTATTCCGTGATTTAGCCTAAATTCGAAACAAATATATATATACTTATATATATTCGGCCAAACCATTTTGTGCTAACTTGCACCAACTTGCACTACTTGCTATTTAGTTTAATATTCCTTGTTTGTGTGTGTGTGTAATAATTTAACGCATAATAGCGGCCCTCGTTTTATCCTATAGATAAGCGAGTTATATTTTTGCACGTGTGAGTTGTGTTTGTGTGTTTTTATTTTCGGTCCTCACGTTCGTGAGTTGAATAATAGTTTAAATCGTAATAGCGTCCCCGTGGCTAGTACCGTAACATACTAGTTTGCACGGATTTAATATATATTCATCTTATATATTGGTTGTTTGTTTTAGACTTGCAGTGAGGTGAAATGAAGTGAGGTGATCCTTGTTTCTAAGACCCAAGTCTTAGGTGTACTAACGGGGAGTTAGTAACCTTTGCACCGTGAGAAAAAAGGAAAGACCCAAGACCTAAGACCTAAGATCCAAGACCGGCAAGTGGTAGAAGTTCAAAGTCTACAAGGGGTTGCTACTTCGACTTTGAGGAGGTAACGGGGAGTTACGCTCCAAGACGAGCTTAGTAGTGGTTTGCTTCGACTTTGAGGAGGTAGCGGGGAGTTACGCTCCAAGACAAGTCAAGTATTAGTTTGCTTTGTATTTTGAGGAGTTAATTTGTAAATTAAGGGCCAAGATAAATACTTAGTGTTGTAAAGGCTTCTCCGCCTACTATAAAGGAGTATCTTTATAGTGGAAGAAATCTCGAGTCCGGGGAGAAGCTCGGGGACTGGAGTAGGGGTGAGCGGATCCATTAGGGGTTGCGCCATCGTGAACCAGGATAAATCGACAGTGTGATTGCATTTTTATTTCTTGGTTTACTTTCCGCACTTTTAAATCGTTTACTTTTAGTAACGTATTTAAAGACAAAAACGCCAAGAAAAAATTTTAAAAAGGTAATAAGCTATTCAACCCCCCCACTTTCTAGCTTATTATCCCCCCTTTCGGGACCAACAATTGGTATCAGAGCAGTGCTTTTTTTAACGTGCTTTTCGATTGTTGTGATAATCGTTAAACACCACAAAAAGTAGATCCTTACCGTATTTAATCGATTTGTTGTGATAAATTGATAAATACAACAAAAGGGGATCATAATTGCGTATTTAAATTCTATCGGGTGCGGCGAAGGACTTTCAAGTTCTAGACCACCTTTGTTTGATGGCACAAACTTTGCTACTTGGAAGACAAGATTTAGAATATATGCTAGATCCCAAGGTGTTAAAGTTTGGATGGCCATAGAAGATGGAGTCACCACTCCTACTAAATCGGTAGGCGACGATATTGTCGAAAAGAAAGTGAGTGAATATACTCCGGAAGAAGAAATTCAAATGAACATAGCCGCCAAAGCGGAAATGGTTCTAACTAGTGCACTTGAAGAAAAAGAATACAAAAGTGTTAATAATTGCAAGTCCGCACAAGAAATGTGGAATAAATTGGTTATCACTTACGGGGGAACTAAAGATATTAAAGAATCCCGAATGGATACTTTAATTCAAGAAAATGAAAATTTTAAACTCCTCGAAAGTGAAACCATAATCGACATGGAAACTAGGTTCACTCGAATTGTTGATGAACTTTCACAACTGGGAAAGGTTTATACTACGAACGAGAAAAATCGTAGGATTCTAAAAGCCTTGCCCCCTAGTTGGAAGGTAAAAGTCACAACTATCAAAGAAATGCATAATTTGAATTCATATTCAATTGATAGTTTGTTTGGAAATCTTCGTTCTTACGAAGAAGACAATATTCCGGAAAAGAATCTTCCGAAAATGGAAGATAAACGAAAAAGCATGGCTTTAAAAGCAATACTAATTGATGAAGATGAAAACGACGATGAGTTGAACGAAGAATTGCAAGATCTAGATGAACAAGAGATTGCATTACTTTCGAGACAACTTCGTCGAGTATTGCAAAGTAAAGATCAAAGATACGGAAAAGGATTCCTCAAATCGAGTAATCAACATCGTGTGTTTACCTCGAAAGGAAGGACAAATTTCAAGAGCAATAATTTTCCGTCTTCAAATTTGACTAAAGGCAAAGGTGTTCAAGCATCAAATGCTTATAACAATAATAATAATTCGAATTATTCAAATAATTATACACCACCTAAGCCTAAAGAGCCATCTAACGAAGAAGCACATGATGCGTGTTTCGAATGTAAACAACCCGGTCATTTTAAACGGGAGTGTCCTAAATTGGAGAAAGGAAGAAGCTTAGTTGCCGATAGTGGATAGGACTTAAGTGAAGATGAAGAAACTCCCGAGCCAAGTGAAGAGGTTGTGAATTTGTGTTTGATGGCAATTGGTGATGAAGCTACACCAAAGGAAATCTCCACTACTAACCATGAGGTAACCCTAAACCGTTGTAGTAATTCGGCATCATGTAGTAGTGTTAATGTTAGTCAAGATTTATTTAATTTAGATAATGCGAATTTGGGTGTCTCGGAGCTTATTAATCTTGTAAAAATGTTGAAAATGAGTCACAATAAAATTAGCCAAAAATACATCACCGTTAGTTCCGAAAGGAATAAAATACGGGATGTGAATGTTGAGCTATAAAAAGAGGTCACTCGATTGACCAATGTTAACTCAAATAACTTGTAGAAGGGGGGGTTGAATACAAGTTATATAATCGTGTCTGATTTTTGCTTGATTATATGAACAAGAATAAACGAATGAATCAAACTCTTGTTTGTATTAATAAGATCAAATACAAACTCTACCAAAGGTGTACAATACCTTTAGCAGCTGCTGACAATACAAATCTCTCTCTGTTTGTTTCAAACTCTCGAATACAAACCTTATATAGAGCTACGCACATTCACTAGTTCGACTCACGCTCTTTACAATGATATTGAGAGAGTATTTATAATGCTACCTATCAACTAATAACAGAAAGATATAATCTATACATGACAATGTTCTGCCTTCTAGTCGATAGTTTCCATCAATAGAAAACTCTTCCCTTCATAATATCTTCTTGCTTGTTCTTCAAACAACGATCCTGTTTTATAGCACTTGCCAGTTTCTGTAGCATCCATAATGACATCATCAGTAACACGACTGATATCAGGATCTGTACACTGCATCAGTATCTGATCAACCATCAGTATTGGACCGTCATCAGGATTTGCTCTCTGTTCCTGACATGTAGTCTCCGATACACTGTTCATTCCTGACTAAACTATACAGACAACTGTCTTACACATAAATCCTATATACAGTGCTAAATCCTTTATAAGATCAGGATTACAAGAAGTATAATGTGTAAATTCTATTCTTAACATCACAACTTATGAATTATTCCTAACAATCTCCCCCTATTTATGCTTTAAAATCTGAAGCATAAATCTAAGTTATGGATGTCAAAACATATAACAATACAACCAGAATAGAATTTATGAATGTAGAATTATGAAGTTTAAGTACCTCCTTCTCAGATGTAGACGTTTATCTAGTACTTAGAAGAAAGAATTTTAACTATTAATGCTGCTCTTCCTTTACCACTTCCTAGCTGAGATTCACCACTGTCACTCCTGTTAGTTCTTCTTTTTACTACCCTTTGTCTGATCTTTATCTCCCCCAGCTTTATCTTTATCTCCTTCAGTCTGGTAGTGTTGTTGTTGTCTTTGAATTGTCTTTATCTCCCCCTTTTTGACATCAGCAACATTAATTCCAAGAGATTCAGAAACAGAACAAATGAGATTCATAAGAACTGCTTGATTTTCCATAATTGTGACTTGGTTATCTTCAAGTGATTGAAGACTTGTTTGAATAGCAATTTGAGAATTCTGAATATCTTTCAAAACATCAGAATGAACTTCAATATTGGAAGTGCTTCTAGTATCTCTAGTATCAGAATCAGAAAGAACTGTATCTTCAAGTCTTGTAGAAGAAGTTGTTTGAGTTGTATGATATTCAAGTAATAAAACCTGATTAGAAGTATCAACATCTTCATCTTTCTGTTCTGGAACTGAAACATGATCATCATCTCCTTCACCAGTATTCTGTGTACTAACATCTTCAAATCCTGACTCCTCCTTAGAGTGATCAAAGACTGTTGATGTCTCAATTCTAGCTGATATTGGAAGTACATACAAAGGAACACTAGGATCATTAGGATCTTCATCTGGTACATATGTATCAAGAGATTGCTTTATCCTGGCACCTCTTCTGTTAATGATTCCTGCAAGCCTCTCCTTTTGCTTCTGAGCTTTAACTTCTGGCTTTGCATTGTGATGTGCTAGGTCATTCTTCTGATACATTTTGATGAATGAATAAGTACCAGCATCCATACCCAAATTTTCAGACCAAGATTCAGGAAAAACCTGATCCCAGAAATCAAATGATGGTTTCCTAATTTTCTCTCCCTCACTATGGAGTTGATCATCCATACCCTCATTCTCACTTTGACTTACTAAAGTCAACACTCTTTCTACCTCACCTTTTGCCTGGTCAGGAGCCAGCCGCTCAAATTGTGGATCTAAGTCCATCTTTTCAAGTGTATCACTCAAATTTAGATAAGTGCTCTCATGACCTACAGAAAAATAGAGTTTAGAAGGAGTTTTTATACCTGAACTCACATGGAGAGAGGGTTCCTCATTTGGCATGTGGCTTGAGGTTTTCTCCAAGGAGTGAGCTGCTATAGTCTCTGAACCCTTACAATCATCTTCTTTCCTTACAGAAACTACAGGCTCCAGTATACCACTTTCAGGTTCTTTACTAGACTCTGATGTCTTCAGTAATACTTCATTAGACACCATAGTTAGTACATCACCGTCTTTAAGTGTTGTTTGCTGAGACACACCCTCAAGGTGGATAGACTCTGACTGAACAAAATTTGTTTGATCTTCAGAAAAATCAACCAAAGTCATTCCTCCCATATCATAGGGTATCTCACTTGCATTTTCAGTCATCACAGAAGTCCTTTCAACATCAGCTATCACAGCTCCTGAGTCATCCTTCCTCTGACTAGATGGTTCTTGTGTTACAGTGACTGTGATCTGATCTTTCCTACTATTCACCACTGGTGCAATAGTATCTTCTGTTGACTGCATTCCTCTATCTACTTCCTCCAGTTGTTCACCTTGAGCTGAAGCATCTTCAATAATGACATTCTTGTCAAATAAATATGCATGAAGTGATTGAAGTGCACCATGCTTCGAGAGTCCAAATTTCTTGACTAATTGTCTTCTGATAGACACATAGAAATACATCTTCATTAAGTCAAGTCTTTGATGTAGAAGTCCAAATTCATCTGGAAATAAAAGTTTTGGTACTCTTTCAACCAGAAAGTCTAGAACAGGCCTTGACAACTTCACTTTGAGAGAAATTAGTACCATAGCCAGTCTGTATGATAATGTAGTTTCCCATGAAGAATCAATATCCAGATCTTTCTTGTCAAATACTGACATAGATGTAGCTTGATTTGTAGAAACCTGCATGATATTAGTTGGACTAGACTCTGTGTGTGTAGGTGACAATTGAATCTTTCTCCTTGTTCTCCTGATATAGTGAGCAAAAGATTTATCCTGAGAAGACTCAAGAGGTGTAGACACAGAAGTGATCTTGGAATGAGATCTTTGTTCAATAGACACAGTCATTTGAGAGTCAGTATCTAGTAACTGTTTTCCCTTTTTAAGAACTACAGCCTTTTGAGAGACTGCAGCCTGGCTGTGACTAGGTTTTTCATCTCTTTATGCTAACAAAGAAAGTTGAATTGCAGCCTTCAATTCTGCTCTCTCAGCAAGAGTTAAATCATCATCATCTTCACTAGAGTTACTACTACTACTTGACACAACAAATCTTCTCTTCCTTACAACTGATGTCTTTTGAGAAACACCAGAGGTTGGTTTCTTTGAAACAATAGGCTGTGGATCAAAATTTGGTTCTTGAATTGTTTCAGAGACTATAATGTTTTGGGCTACTTGGGTAGACACAGGTGGGTTCTCCTCCAATTGAGATTCCTGAGCCATTTCACCACAAAAGAAAGAAGAATTGTAGAAAGTAGGAAGATGAGTTTTAAGAATTACCTGAACATGTTGTGGATAATGAATTGCAGGTATTTCATCTAGATTCTTTTCATTGTCCTTCTTTGTAATGTCAGATAAAATTCTCTTTTGCTGTTCATAAGAAGAAACACAATGTTCTCTACCAAATCTAGTTTCAACATCAGGAATAAAATGGTTAATAAACATTTGCATAAATCTATGATAATAAACCATTTTCCTGTTTTGATCTCTTAACCCAAGTTTAATACTCATCTGACTTAAAATAATATGACCAATGTTGATTACTCTGTCATAAAGCAAACTATAAGCAATATGTGATGTAACAGAAGTAATTTGCTGAAAAGAACTACATTTGCCAGTAAAACATTTAGCAATTTGATCAAAGTAAAAAGACCATTCCTTTCTAAGAAAAGACCTATTCAACTGGCTCATGTTATCTAGAAGTCCACTTATAACCTAATTCAGACAACATAGTTCTTATATTATCATCAGATGGTACACTTACATAACTATCAGTAACAGGTAAGCAAAGTACTGAATTAACAACAGATTCAGTAATGTCAAATGAATCTTGTCCTAAATGTAGAACAATCTTACCTGATTGACTCTGAGTAGAATCAATTACCTCAGCATTCTTCCAATTAGCTTGTGAAACAGCTACTTGATTAATCTGTGGAGATGCTGTCAATGCATAACTTAATGGTCCATATGCCAGAAAGTCCATGATTGGATGAAAATCAGATGATACTCCTTCCTTGTTGGTGATAGCTGCAACATGATTGTTTGTCATAAAATCAAAGTCACCAAACTTGAAGGCTACTGATTTAGGTAATCTTCTCTGAGCTGCCATTTTTGATCTGAAAAGAACTTGAAAAATTCTTGAAATGAATTAGTGATTTTGAAAACTCAAGAGTGATTTTTGCTTTAGAGAATGTAAAATTAGAGAAAGCAATTACACGATTAGAGTTTCAAAACAAATATATTTCACAAATCTTTCAGACCACTATCCCACGTTGACACGTAGATTGACAGGTGTCAGTCCCTGAAAAATGCGGTTACCCACGATTTTTGGAAAATAAAATCCAAAATTGATTTTTCATGAAATAAATCAGGGTATAAATAATCAATACTGATCAGCTTCCTTTTCCTGATGATCTCTCATCAAAATAATCACAAAATGCAATGTGATTTAAAAATATAATTTTCAAATCCTGATGGTCACACATGAAATCCTGATCAATATCATCAGAGACTTAATATGGAGTTTTCCACGTGGCATTTTTCTTTTATCTGAAAAAGAAAATAAACAATTAATCTGAACAGAAAATCAATTGGTTAGATATTTTCAATATTTCTTGAAAACAAGAAATACAGTCACATGCAATAATTAGCATTTGACTTCATTAAAACTTCCAAGTGACTGCTCAGCTTCTCACGTCTTTCTTTAAAAGAACCAGACGCCTTATGCCATTCTCCATAATTTCTTTTCTTCTCAACAATGCTTCTCAAACCAAAATTCCCTTCAAACCCATTTTTCAGATTTTTCTCAATCGACGAACATCCTGTTCTTGATCATCTCTTTGAACAAATGACTCTTCTCATCGAACTAATCATGAATGGATTGGTTTTCGAAAATATCCAGAGCAAACGAGGCTTTCATCCCCTGATGGATTTCTTGAGATGCTCCTTGTCCTGTTCCTCAGAGTTCATATCAAAGACAAGTATAGAATAGAAATTTAGACAAAAAGATGTTGTATTTCATTTCAATGTAATGATTTCTATTAATGAAAATACAGTTTCTTGTTATCTGCTTGTCTTTTGATTTTTGAATGATGTATAAATTATCAGTATGCAAATATCAAAACTTGCTGCTATAGACTTAACACATCACAGAATTAGATTACTACACAAAGTAAACGTCAGGATCTGAAACAATTTTCATAATCCTGATACTGACACAATACTGATGACGTCAGCATCCTGATAACAAATCTAATCCTGATGATTATTAACAAGTCTATCATACTGAAATTTATCAAGGCAATGTGTTATAACTCAAGCATTTTAACAATCAAATATAGATCCTGACAAGAATATCAAGTCTATAAGCTAAGAACAACATACCTTGCTACTTTTGCAGATGTTACAGATCTAAAAATTTAACATTCCTAACTCACTTACTAGTCTACTGAATGTAGTCTCATCAAGTGGTTTAGTTAAAATATCTGCAAGCTGTTTGTCAGTAGGAACAAAATGAAGTTCCACAGTACCATTCTCAATATGTTCTCTAATAAAATGATACCTGACATCAATGTGCTTAGTCCTTGAATGTTGAACTGGATTTTCTGCAATTTTAATAGCACTAGTATTATCACAAAACATAGGAATATTACTAAGTGTCATACCATAATCCAGCAACTGATTTCTTATCCAAAGGAGCTGTGCACAACAACTGCCTGCTGCTATGTACTCAGCTTCTGCAGTTGAGGTTGAAACAGATTGTTGCTTCTTGCTTGCCCAAGAAATCAATCTATTTCTATAACATCCAAGCCCACAATCGAATGCATACCGGACCCAACAACCCACCACAGGTCAGTCCAAAAATGCTAGCAAATTGGTACACATTGATCATTGACTTGTATCTATAAAGATCTCAAACACTCTTATTCTTATCGATGTGGGATGTTACAAACACCCCCTCTTATAGGGTCGACGTCCTCGTCGAGCCCACACACAAACTTACTAAACCCGGGCAGTGCCTCTGCACTTCCGGCCGGGCAGAGCTCTGATACCATTTATAACATCCAAGCCCATAACCGAATGCATACCGGACCCAACAACCCACCACAGGTCAGTCCAAAAATGCTAGCAAATTGGTACACATTGGTCATTGACTTGTCTATATAAAGGACCCGAATACTCTTAATCTAATCGATGTGGGATGTTATATGTGACAACCCGGGTCAAATCCCGAGCCTTTTTTCGAAAATCGGGTCAAGTCCCGATCACGAATCCGAAATAAGCCAAAGCAAACTGGCCCAAATGCCGCCAACTTGGGTAATCCACAAGCCCACCACAGGCCCCCAAAAGATCATGATTTGTTGGTGCAATCAGTAGTAGTACTTTGCCTTATAAACTGAACTGAAGTCCCAAATCTCCTCGATGTGGGACTGGGGTGTTACAAACTCCCCCACTTAAACTCCTGACGTCCTCGTCAGGCCTGAACGGATATCCCATAGGTCCAAGATCGTTCCTCCCTAGCCATTGTGGGATAATACCGGCCGGCTTCGTGTCCCCACCTCCGGACCTCTATCCATTGTGGGATAATACCACCAGCCTTCGTGTCCCCACCTCCGGCAACTTGACGAATCAAGCTTTCGAGAGTCGGCTCTGATACCATTTATAACATCCAAGCCCACAATCGAATGCATACCGGACCCAACAACCCACCACAGGTCAGTCCAAAAATGCTAGCAAATTGGTACACATTGATCATTGACTTGTATCTATAAAGATCTCAAACACTCTTATTCTTATCGATGTGGGATGTTACAATTTCCCAAGAATTGACATGTACCTGTAGTGCTTTTCCTGTCTATCTTACACCCTGCATAATCAGAGTCTGAATAGCCAATTAGAAAGAAATCAGATTCTCTAGGATACCACAAACCAAGATTTGGAGTTCCTTTGAGATATCTAAAAATTCTCTTCACATCAATTAAATGAGATTCCTTAGGATCACTTTGGAATCTAGCACATAAACAGGTAGAAAACATTATATCTGGCCTACTTGCAGTTAGATATAACAATGAGCCTATCATGCCTCTATAACTAGTATTATCCACACTCTTTCCTTTAGGATCAGAGTCTAGTTTAGTGGCTGTTGCCATGGGTGTTTTTGCAACTGCACAGTCTTGAAAGTCAAATCTTTTTAAAAGATCTTTGATATACTTTGACTGATTAATGAAAATACCAGTCTCAGTCTGTTTGACCTGCAAGCCTAAGAAATAATTTAATTCACCCATCATGCTCATCTGATACTTAGACTGCATAAGCTTGCTAAATTTAGCACACAACTTTTCATTAGTAGAACCAAAAATAATATCATCAACATAAACTTGAACTAAAAGCAATTCACCTTTTATCTTTCTAAAGAATAGAGTTTTGTCAATTGTACCTCTTGTGAAGCCATTTTCTAGAAGAAATTTAGACAAAGTCTCATACCATGCTCTTGGTGCCTGCTTTAGTCCATAGAGTGCCTTGTCAAGTTTGTAGACATGATTTGGAAACTTTGGATCAACAAATCCAGGTGGCTGTTCTACATACACTTCTTCATCAAGTTTGCCATTTAGAAAAGCACTCTTTACATCCATCTGGTATACCTTGAATTTTGAA
The DNA here is from genome assembly GCA_037693485.1 of Kitagawia praeruptora. NCBI lineage: Eukaryota > Viridiplantae > Streptophyta > Magnoliopsida > Apiales > Apiaceae > Kitagawia > Kitagawia praeruptora. Next base: position 132,673,732 of record CM075351.1, on the reverse strand, counting down.
TGAGCTGCAAATGCAAGAAACATTCTGATTGCTTCCAATCTTGCTACAGGTGCAAAGGTCTCATCATAATCAATGCCTTCTTCCTGAGAATAACCCTTGGCCACCAGTCTTGCTTTGTTTCTTACAATCATACCAGATTCATCTAGCTTGTTTCTGAAAACCCATCTTGCACCAACAATAGATCTATCTTTAGGTCTTGGTAACAGTTTCCAGACTTTGTTTCTCTCAAATTCATTTAACTCCTCCTGCATTGCAATTACCCAATCAGGATCCTGTAAGGCTTCTTCAACCTTCTTAGGTTCATTCTTTGAGAGAAAACAACTATACAAGCATTCATTTTGAATTGATCTTCTAGTTCGAACACCACTATTTGGATCACCAATTATCAAATCTTCAGTATGATCCTTTGTCCATTTTCTAACAGGTGGTAGATTAACTCTGCTAGTCTCTCCCCCTAAGTTAGTGGTATCCCTTGTAGAAGAATTCTCTCTACCTTCAAAAACTCTCCTTTGATCAATAGAATCAGTAGATTCCATATTGCTGCTAGTTACTGATCTTTCCTCAGTAGACTCTGAAAGGTCAGTTCCTGATGGAGTAGACTCTGAAACGTCAATTCCTGATGGAATAGACTCTGAAAGACTAGTCTGCTCCTGATGATCACTGTGTTCTCTCTGATTTATTTGCTCCCCCTCAATAGTAGCATTCCTTTGAGAAGCAATAGAAATTCCTTCTGGAGAACCTTCATCATCACTTGAGAGTATCTCAGAATTCTTCAGATTTTCAAATTCCAATTCGTCATGGCTTTCATCAGTTTGCAAAATTCCAAATTTCTTATCATCAAATGCAACATGAATTGATTCCATAACAACGTGAGTTCTGAGATTATAAACTTTGAAGGTCTTAGATGCTGAATATCCTAGAAAAATTGCTTCATCCGATTTGGCTTCAAATTTTCCAAGTTGTTCTGGATGAACTTTTAGGACATAGCATTTGCATCCAAAGATGTGAAAATATTTCACACTTGGTTTCTTTCCTTTGATCATCTCATAGGGAGTTTTTCCATGACTATTTACCAAGGTACAATTTTGAGTAAAACATGCAGTGTTAATAGCTTCTGCCCAAAAGTAGGTTGGAAGTTTTGCATCTGCAAGCATGGTTCTTGCTGCCTCTATGAGAGTCCTGTTCTTTCTTTCCACTACACCATTTTGTTGAGGTGTACCAGGTGCAGAAAACTGTTGAGTGATTCCATTGTCTGCACAAAACCCCTCCATTGTAAAATTCTTGAATTCTGTACCATTGTCACTCCTAAGTACTTTGACTTTGTACTCAGAGTTATTATGAATATTCTTGATGAGTTCAATGATTTGCTGAGGAGCTTCATCCTTCTTGTGTAGAAAGAACACCCATGTGAACCTTGTGAAATCATCCACCATAACTAGAGCATATCTTTTCTTGCTGATAGACATAATGTTTACTGGACCAAACAGATCAAGATGTAGCATGTGAAATGGTTCAGTAATTGAATTTTCAGTCTTGCTCTTGAAAGTGGTTCTTCTTTGCTTTCCAAGCTGACATGCATCACAAAGTCCATCTTGCACAAAATTTGCCTGAGGTAGGCCTCTCACCAAATTGTGTTTAACAAGTTGATTAAGCTTCTTGAAATTAAGATGTGAGAGCTTCTTGTGCCAATTCCAGCTTTCATCACTTGTTGCTTTGCTGTAGAGACATCTAACAATTCCTTTAGATGTATCACTTAAGCTGGCTTCATATATGTTACCATGTCTTTGACCAGTTAGAACAATGTCTCCATTCTGCATATTCAAGATTTTGCATCCTTCTCTGTCAAAGATTGATTTGTAACCTTTATTACCCAGTTGACTTATGCTTAAAAGAGTATGTTTCAAGCCTTCAACCAGTGCTACATTTTCTATGATGACATTCCCCAAAACAATTGAGCCATATCCCAGAGTTTCTCCTTCGTTGCCATCTCCAAAAGATATTACTGGGCCAGCTTTCCTCTCAAACTTTGTAAGCAGGGACTTCTTTCCAGTCATATGTCCAGAGCATCCACTGTCCAAGATAATTGAATGCTTCTTTCCTGTGCCCTGCAAACAAAAAGTAACTAGTTAGAATTTTTTAGGACCCAACTTTGATTGGATCCTTTCTTACTAGATTTAGAGACAACAGGCTTTGAAGATTTTACTTTTATTTTACCTGTTGCAGAGTTAACTTTAGACTCTGATTTCACAAACTGTTTGTGACTAGGAGTTTCAGATTTCAAAGAATAATAGTCATAATACAGTTCATGATATTCTCTACACATGTAAATGGAATGAAGTAAACTACCACAATGATAACAAGCTTTTTGTGGTTGGTATTGAATTTTCTGAGTCTTGGGGAATCTGGACTCAGTTTTCCAAGAAGGTTTTTGATTGCAGTCTAGGGCCAAATGATTATGATTACCACACTTATAGCATTTTTTCCTAGGTGCATCAGGTACATTCTTGTAATTATTCTCTTTGTTAATACCTTCTTTTCCATTCCTATTTCTCTTGATCTTGCTAGACTCTGAAAGACCATCTAATCTCTGTTTCAACTGAGACTTAGACAGAAACCCTATGTTTACATTCTTAGGTTTCTCTAACACTTTCTCATTTGAATAACTATTGTTAATCCTTTTGTGTACAACAGGGGTACCTTTTGAATCAACAAATTTAACATGATTAGGTTCAGAAACAATTTTCTTACCTTCAGATTTAGATGTGTTAGCTTCTACCTTACTATCATCATTGACAATAGCTACTTTTTCTTCTTGTCTAGCCTTATCAAAACCTAAACCATTAACCTTACCACGAATTCCACTCTCAAAGATTTCTATTGTCTTCTTACTGGAATTGTTAATGGTCTTAATCACATCTCTCTCTTCTTCTAGTTCTTTTCTGACATAGTCATAAGCCTCAAGAATAACACTATAATCATGCTTAGCTTTATCAGAACTTAACTTGTATTCTTCCATTTGAATTAATTCAGATTCAAGAAAATTATTTCTATCAACTAATTTATCATTCTTAACCTTAAGTTCATCTCTTTCACAAGTAAGAATTCTAAAATTAGTCATAAGATTCTTAAACTCAGCATGGATAGATCTAATTTCATCAGAATTTAAGCTATCAAATGAATCAAGAGAGTGAAGTGATACCTTAACAGAGGATGGAGAAGTTTTCTTTGGAGATCCAGGTTTGTCTGAACTATTGGCCATCAATGCAATGTTGTCATAATCCAATTCATCTTCAGAGTCACTGGAATCAGCCCAATCCTTCTGTGTGACCATAAGTGCATTACCCCTTCCTGAATTCCTAGGCTTCTTACACTCACTAGCAAAATGTCCAAGCTCGCTGCAGTTAAAGCACTTGATCTTGGCCTTATCAAGCTTGACAATTGTACTTTTGCTTTTGTCACTCTTCCTCTCCTCCTTCTTTTGAAAAGGTCCTTTGCTAAATCTTCTCCTGTTGAATCTTCCTTTCTTGAAAGCTTTAGCAAACATAGCAAAGAGTTCTTGCATATCAGATTCAGAATCATTGTTGTCAGAGTCCATATCAGTAGTCTCTGACTCAGAACTTTCTTTGCTTTTCTTCTTCCTTGAATTCTTTACAGCAATCTCTTCATGCTATTCTTCAGGAAGCTTCTTAACTTCAGATTGAGCAGTAAGTGCAATAGTCTTCATATTTCCTTCACTCCTGCTCTTCTTCTGCTGCTTGTCAAGTTCATAAGCTCTCAATTTTCCATATACTGCCTCTAATGAAATCTCATCCAGATCATTAGCTTCCTCAATCGCAGATATCTTCTCATTGTAGAAATCAGGCAAAGCTTTCATGAACTTTGTATTCATATCCTCCAAGTCATAATATTTACTATGCATGGCCATCTCATTGATGAGTTTTGTAAACCTATCAAAGGTATCAGTAAGTGACTCACCAGACTTGGATTCAAAGTACTCATACTGTTGTATAAGTAATGTCCTCATATTCTTCCTGACAGGCTTAGTTCCTTCACAGTGAACCTTAAGATTGTCCCATATATCCTTAGCAGTTTTACAAGAGAGAACATAGTTAGTGAGAACAGAATCAAGACTGTTGAATAATATGTTTCTCACTTTAGCATCTTTGAGAACATTCTCCTTGTCCTTATCTGACCATTCAGATTTTGGCTTCTCTGCTGTATGTTCTGGAACAACCACACCATCAACTGTTGCTTGTCCAACGACCTTTGTTGGAACAAAAGGTCCATCTCTGATTCTGTCAAGATAATCAGGATCTGTTGCTTCCAGATGATGCAACATCTTTACTTCCCATAGAGTATATTCGTTTCTCTTGAGCATAGGAATTTTAGTATTCCCATCCTTGTAACCAGACATGATTGCAGATCTTTATGATTACTCGAAATCAACCTGCTCTGATACAAATTGTTAACTCAAATAACTTGTAGAAGGGGGGGTTGAATACAAGTTATATAATCGTGTCTGATTTTTGCTTGATTATATGAACAAGAATAAACGAATGAATCAAACTCTTGTTTGTATTAATAAGATCAAATACAAACTCTACCAAAGGTGTACAATACCTTTAGCAGCTGCTGACAATACAAATCTCTCTCTGTTTGTTTCGAACTCTCGAATACAAACCTTATACAGAGCTACGCACATTCACTAGTTCGACTCACGCTCTTTACAATGATATTGAGAGAGTATTTATAATGCTACCTATCAACTAATAACAGAAAGATATAATCTATACATGACAATGTTCTGCCTTCTAGTCGATAGTTTCCATCAATAGAAAACTCTTCCCTTCATAATATCTTCTTGCTTGTTCTTCAAACAACGATCCTGTTTTATAGCACTTGCCAGTTTCTGTAGCATCCATAATGACATCATCAGTAACACGACTGATATCAGGATCTGTACACTGCATCAGTATCTGATCAACCATCAGTATTGGACCGTCATCAGGATTTGCTCTCTGTTCCTGACATGTAGTCTCCGATACACTGTTCATTCCTGACTAAACTATACAGACAACTGTCTTACACATAAATCCTATATACAGTGCTAAATCCTTTATAAGATCAGGATTACAAGAAGTATAATATGTAAATTCTATTCTTAACATCACAACTTATGAATTATTCCTAACAACCAATATCCATGCTAAGGACATGGAATATTCCGAATTCATTACATCTCAAAACGAACGGTTGAATATTGAAAGTAAAAATAAGGATGATATGATTCGAAATCTTGAGATTGAGAATATATCCTTAACACTTCAAGCCGAAGAGATGGAAAATGAAAAAGTTCAATTATCTACTAACACTAGTGATCTCCATGTTGAGATGTTGAATTTAAAGATTCGAAATGAATCTTTGATTCATGAAAATGAGACACTAAGTGAAAGGATAAAAGAACTAGAACAAGCTTTAACGGGAGATGTTGAGGAAGAGCTACACGAAGCCCTAAAAGAAAAAGAAATGGATTTTCAAGTTACGATATCCGTTAAAGATTTTGAACTTGCTAAAATTAATGGTTTACTCGAGACCAATTCAAAGGAACGAGATCATGTAGTCTCGGAACTTAAATCGGTTCTCGTGGAAAATCAAAGGCTTCAAGATGATAATAAAAAGCTCTTATCTCAAGTCTTGGATCAAGCAAATTTCTTTAATAACAAGATTAATTCTTTGTTATCCGAAAAAGAAAATCTTGAGAAAACCGTTAAGCAATTCACCAAGAGTAATACTATATTGGATAGTATGGTATTTAACTCAAAGGTACCATTTAACCGAGAAGGATTGGGATATAATGTGAACTCTCCTCCTAAACGAGAAGATCCACCTCCTAATACTTCAAGGAATACTCCTCCTAAATCATCTCCACCTAAGTGTTCATATTGCAATGTAAGTGGACATATAAGTCTATTTTGCAAAGCCAAAGAAGGTGAGAAAAAGGGGAAGTATAAATGGGTTCCTAAAGGTGAATGTTCGAAAAATGGTAATAAAACGAAAGTTGCTAAGAAGAAAGAAAAAGTAGTCACAAATGACAAGAAGCAACCGAAGTTTCATTATCAACAAAGACCAATCAAGTTTCAACAAAGGAACATGCAACATCAAGCTAGTACTAGTGCTAACAATGCTAGTTCTTCTAAAGTTCCGAATCAAGGTCATAAAGCTAGAAACCCAAATGGTCATGGTCATGCTCGTAATTTAAATGCTTATGCTATGCCTAGGAATACGAGTCATTATAATGCTAGATCGAGTCATCATGTTAATGTGAGTCATCATGCTTATCCTAGAAATAATAAGGCTCATGTTAGAAATAATCGTGTGAATTACCATGCTAATTCTCGTGCTAGAGATTCCGTTATTACTATATTTCCCCGTAGTGATAATGTTAATGCCTTTCGTGGTAATTCTAAATGTGCACCTAGGAGAAATCCTTATCATATCTCAAATAAGAATCATGCATCTAGAAATGACATTGTTTATGTGAATGATTATCCTATGCCTCGCTTTATCTACGAAAGTACTCGATTGCCTCATGATGTGCTAACACCCGGACCCTCAAGTAAAAAGGGTACCAAAAGGTTTAATTAATCTTTTGTGTAGGTGTGCCTTGCTGCTAAGAAAGATGTTTGGTACCTTGATAGTGGGTGTTCACGGCATATGACCGGAAATAAGTCATTGTTGAACAACATTAAAAAGGTATCCAACGGAATTGTAACGTTTGGAGATAGTAGCAAAGGTGAAATTATCGGAATTGGTGATATCGGCAATAAAAGCTTTAGAATCCATGACGTGCAATTAGTCACGGGATTAAAGTATAATTTGCTTTCGATAAGCCAATTATGTGATAATGGTTGCAAAGTAATTTTCTTTCCATCTCATTGTGATATTTATGACAAAGAGTGGAAGTTAATTCTTAAATGTCCACGAAATAAGAATGTGTATTCATGTGACTTAAATGATTATGAAAATGTGTGTTTGGTATCCATAAATGAGGATCCATGGTTATGGCATCGACGTTTAGGTCATGTTAACATGAAACTCATCAAAAATATATGTTCGAATGAACATGTACGTGGTTTACCAAAACTCAATTTCATAAAAGATCATATATGTGAAGCTTGTTAAATTGGCAAACAAGTTCGAGCATCTCACAAAGCCAAATTCATGGTGTCTACTACTAGACCATTGGAGCTTCTACATATGGATCTAATTGGACCCGTTCCCATTCAAAGTTTGGGAGGTAGTTTATATACTCTTGTAGTAGTAGACGACTTCTCACGATATACGTGGACGGAATTCCTAAAAGCAAAAAGTGATGCCTTTACATCATTTGTTGCTCTTTACAAAAGAATTCAAACTCAACAATAAACGTCTATTGCTTATATAAGGACGCATCATGGTAAGGAATTTCAAAATTCCGAGTTTGTTGAATTTTGTGAAGTAAGTGGTATTACTCACAATTTCTCTCCTCCTTATACACCTCAATCAAACGGTGTAGTGGAAAGAAAGAATAGGCCATTGCAAGAAATGGCGAATACCATGCTAAATGAATATCGTCGACCTAAGTATTTTTGGGCCGAAGCTATGTCAACGGCTTGCTATGTTCTTAATCGAGTATTATTACGACCAATTAAAATGAAGACTCCCTACGAGCTTTATTTTGGTAAAACTCCTAAGATAAGCTACTTTAAAGTTTTTGGGAGCAAATGCTTTATTTTGAATATAAAAGATTATTTAACAAAATTCAACCCAAAATCAAGTGAAGGCGTATTTCTTGGATATTCAAATACAAGCAAAGCTTATCGGGTATTTAATCTTAAAACTTTAATGGTGGAAGAATCATTTAACATAGTATTCGATGAATCAAAACCACTTTCAAAGTATAAAGATTTGGTCGAAGAGGAAAATGATCCAAAAGAAGCTTGTCAAGAAAATGTTGAAAATATTATAAGACAAGTCGAAAATTGTGATCATTAAACAATGGTTCCGAACAACCCTCTTGAAGTGGTTGAGATCAATAATAAGTTACCTTCGGATGTACCTTGGGTTAGAAATCATCCTATCGAGAATATCGTAAGTGATATATCTAAAGGTACACAAACTCGATCTCAAGCATGAAATATGACTAGTCACTTAGCATTTCTATCACAAGTAGAACCCAAATCGGCTAAAGATGCCTTGCTTGACGAGGATTGGATTCTTGCTATGCAAGAGGAATTAAACCAATTCACTCGTAGTAAAGTTTGGGAGCTAGTTCCACCACCAACCGATGGTTCCATTATTGGGACTAAATGGGTCTTTCGAAATAAGTTAGACGAAAATGGAACAGTGGTAAGAAATAAAGCACGACTAGTTTCTCAAGGTTATACACAAATGAAAGGTATAGACTACGATGAAACCTATGCACCCGTAGCTAGACTCGAAGCAATTCGAATGTTCTTAGCCTTTGCGTGTCATAAGGGATTCAAAGTCTATCAAATGGATGTTAAGTAGGCATTCCTAAATGGTGTCTTAGAAGAAGAAGTTTATGTAAGACAACCTCCGGGATTCGAGGACTTAACACATCCGGAATATGTGTATAAACTATGTAAAGCCTTATACGGACTAAAGCAAGCTCTAGAGCTTGGTATGAGCGGTTAAGCAAATTCCTAATCGATAGCGATTTTAAAAGAGGAATTGCCGATACTACTCTCTTTACGAAGTATGAAGGTGACGATATCTTGCTCATTCAAATTTACGTAGATGATATTATCTTTGGTTCAACTAAAGAATCACTATGTAACGAATTCTCGGAAAGTATGAGTAAAGAGTTCGAAATGAGCATGATGGGAGAATTAAATTTCTTCTTAGGCTTGCAAATAAAGCAATCTAACGAAGGCATTCATATATCTCAATCAAAATATTGCAAGGAAATGCTTAAGAAATTTGAGATGGAGAATGTTAAACCACTTAGTACTCCTATGTCTCCCTCGAAGAAATTAGTGGCGGATGATTCCGGAAAATCGGTTGATATAAAGAAATACCGTGGTATGATTGGTTGTTTACTTTATATTACCGCAAGTAGACCGGACATTCAATATAGCGTTTGTAAATGCGCTCGATTTCAAGCGGCACCTAAAGAATCTCATTTATCCGCGGTTAAATGGATATTTAGATATCTAAAAGGGACCATGGAACTCGGTCTATGGTATCCGAAAGGCTTGCCATTCGACTTAGTGTGCTATTCCGACTCGAATTACGCGGGTCATTTAATTGATAGAAAAAGCACAAGCTGTACTTGTCAATTTCTCTGTGGATGTTTAGTTTCTTGGTTTTCAAAGAAACAAAACTCCATATCTATGTCCACCGCGGAAGCCGAATATATAGTGGCGGCAAAATGTTGTGCTCAAATATTATGGATGAAGCAAACATTAGCCGACTATATGATTAAATTCGATGCCGTATCTATTTTATGTGATAATAAGAGTGCGATCGATTTAAGTAAAAATCCCGTATCTCACTCTCGTACGAAACATATAGATATTCGACATCATTTTCTTCGTGATCATGTTAATAAGGGTGATATTATTATGGACCATGTTGATACCGAAAATAATATTGCCGACATTTTCACGAAACCAATGCATTCCGAACGTTTTGCTAAGTTGCGTTTACTTTTGGTAATGTTGGAATGCCCACAATAATTAAATATAGTCTTCTATATTTAATTAAAGTCTTTGTTGTAAATAAAGCATTCGTGATTTTATAGCCAACGCACTCAAGCGTATCGTGTGAGCGGATTTTTGTTTTTACAAAAATGCATATTTTTCTACGATAAATTTGTTTAAAATAGACTTTATTATTATTGTCTATGTTTTGGCTAAATACCATGGTGAAATGTTTCAATAAAGAGAAAATTTAATTGGTTTTCAATTTTTGCATGGCCTTGAATTTTTATTGTTCAAAACTCGGAGCAAAGATATGAAAACTAATTAAATTCGAGATCTTAAATTTTAGAATTTAATTTTAAAATTTGGATCAGATTTTTATTTAGCTAGAAATAATTTTTATGTGATTTTAGCAATTTTATATCTTTATTTACAGTTTTTTTTGTATTTAAAGATTTAATCTAAAATCACTAAAATGATTTTCTACAAAATCAGAATTGTTTTTCACCTGAAATGGTCCATATCCTCTAATCTTAGCCATTCGTTTCTAAACCCTACAATCTCAGCCGTCTAAATTAAATCACATATATTCTATGAGATGTACGGATAGTTCACACAATTCTCTCTCGTCTTTTTTCTTCTCCGAAACCCTACTTGGCGATTTGCTTTTTCCGGTCACCTCCGACCTTGTCTGTAAAAATGGACACCATTTTCGTGATCCTCATATCATTTTACATCATCTTTGTGTCTCAGTTCTCATACCTCATCTCCTGCGAGTTCTTATTCAAAACCCTAGATTTTGGTTGAGTTAATTGAACTTCAATTCAATGAAGTTTCGATTGATTCTTGCCATATTCAGGCTTGATATGATGTTCTTGATATCATATCTCAAAATCCCTTTGATTTGGCTTCAAGTTCTTTCAAACCCTAGATCTCTGTTCTTCAATTCACTCATTTATATAAGGGTTCTGATGAATTTGTTGAGTTTTACAGGTCTCTCTTACGATATGGTGATGATTATATGAAGTTCTTGAGGTAACTCGGAGTATCTTGGTGAAACTCAGTGAGTCGAGTGACTCGGTAGAGCGATTCGTGCCGTGGTATGGTTATTAGTATGTTGTCTTGTGTATTTGGAGTATTATGCTATGTGTATTACCACCATAGCCAAGGTGTCTCTCCTGAACCTTAAGTATCTTACTACTGTCTCATGTTAATTGCTTAGTAAATATGTTTTTTGGTTGAGATGATGTGTGAGATATATTAAGACTCCATGACTTTGGTTGTGTTTTGAATATTACTTGTCTAACTGTTGTCATGAGCCTTGATCTGAACCTCGACTCCTTACAGTCTGGTCATTGAATTTATGTATGTTGAAATACTTGTATGTGATACACAATTCACTTCGTATGTGTGATAGTTGCATTGCTTAAATCTGTCTCATTATATATGTGACTTGTGGCCTATGATATCTGATGAGGAAACTTGGACATTTGTATATGTATTTGTCTCGTTTGAACATTTATACATCTCTGTGTACCATGTTTTATGCCTGTCTGGATGCTAAATGACTCGTTGATGGTGCACTTCACCTAGGACCACAAGATTTATACCTATCACATTTTACAAATTCTCATATATGCTAATTTAAATGCAACATTTCTTTAAATGAGATATTTGTTCAAAATCCGAGCTTCTAGATTTCATATATGTACATCATTTGTTTATAAGATGTCAGTCATACTTCTTGTAATATGTGCTCTGTGCATTGAGATATGGTCACTATGTATCTACTTAGCCAACTGGTTCGGTGTTTAATCTTTTGCAACCAGAGTAAGTAGAAGGAGAATGATTCAGTTGTGATTTGGTTACACTGTGATGTGATTATTCATACATGCATATACATATTGTCACTGCTTGATGTGAAATTATCTTTTGTGTTAGTTGTGCAATATTATAGCTGTAGATGTATTAGTTACTCTCATTGCTTTAATAATTGAATATATATATGCATGTTTGTGTGAGTATGGCAATACTTATATGCATGAAACTCTCACTTACTTTCATTTATTGCCAGCATTTTGAAATGAGAGTTTGTGATATATTTATACATATTTCTTTGCTACTTTTGCTCACCAGCCCTCATTGCATTTAATGATATGTCCTGTGTCTGACTTGTGCATACCTTTACATGCCTACTTTTTGTCAGTCCTGCAAATTCTGTGGTTGTTTAACTAAAAATGTTATAAATCTGTCAGTTAATAACCCCTGAATCTGTTGTACTTGGTATTGTGCTTGTCCTGTCCTGACACTGTCCTGACACTGTTTAACACTATTCTTGTACTGCTTGCACTGTTCACTGTACTTAACTTTTTGCATTCTCTGTGTATTTAAGGATACATCCTGTGTGCATTTATCTCATATTACCTGCACTAAATACACATTCCTTCATTTATTTCCTTTGTTTGCATTGTCTTTATTGTCTTTGTTTGCTGTGTATCAATGGCTGATGACATTGATACTTCCCTTTATTTGTTTGACCCCAATGCCTCTAGCCAATTCTCTAGTGAAAACACAAACAAGAAAAAGAGACTTAAACACATTGACCCTCAATTTGTTTCTAGTGTTGCGCCTACCAAACTCACCAAGGCTAAACACCAACCTGGCTGTCTTATTCAGTTAGATCATGTTTCTGAACTTTACAACATGTTTAAGAGTCCAAAGTGGGAACCCATTCTCACTTTTCCTACTAGGAAGGTCTTACCTAATATGGTAGCTGAGTTTTATTGTAACATGGCTGTAGGTACAGGTCTTAATGGGGTAGTTTTCTTGACCACTGTGGTCAATGGGGTTCTAATTTTGTTGGACCACATGGAATTGGGTAGGGCACTTAAGTTAAACCCTAAGGCTATGGGAATGTCTCCTAGAGACATTACTAAAGACTTTACTTTTGATTCTCAAGAGATGAAATTGTATCTTACCATCTTCTGTGGAGTTGAAGAAATTCCTCTCTATTTCTACTCAACTGATAAGGGTATTAGTCTCCACCACTTCACACCTCTTTACCAAACTCTTGCTCTTATCATAAGGGCCAATGTCTTTCCAACTCAACATGGTAATAAGGTCTTGACTTTTGTGGAACTTAAACTTATGTACAAGCTTGCTTCTGATAGGGTTGACTTTAACTTGGCTTACATGATTATCCTTAAGATGATTTCTGCTACTAAGAGTGGATACATGCCTTATGGCATGCTATTGACTCAAGTGTTTGAGTACTTTAAGCTAGACACCTCTCAGCTTCCTCACTTTCATGTTAAGGCAACCATTTCTGACGAGAACACTAGGGCACCAGTTCCCTTAGAGCCTCACTCTGCTAGTAACAATGCTATGGCTGATTTGGTTAAACTTGAGTCTACTCTTAAAGCTTTATCTGACAAACATGAATCTTTGGTTTTAGAATTCAACAACTTGAAAATCATGTATCAAACTCTGTCTTTGAAGTATGATCAACTATGTGCTAAGGTGGAAATTCTTGTTGCTACTATTACTACTGCTGTTGGTAGGGCTAATGCTATTGAAGATGGTTTGTCTAATGTTATGAGTATGCAATTTGCTATGAGTAATGGTTTCAATACTTATCCTGCTCCTGTTGTGCCTTCTTCAGTGATAATTGCTCCTGCTCCTATTAATGCTTCTGAACCTGCTGGAAAAGATGATATTAACACGAATGATGACAACTCTGTGATCAACAATGCTGCCTATGAGTCTGTTGACAGATGTTCTTCATGCTTAGTTGTTGTATTGTGGACTTTAGCACTATCTATTTAAGTGCTACTTGATATTATGTATGATTGTAAGCTTATGAACTGTAAAGCCCTTGATGGCTTGATGTGTGTGTTGTAAGAACCCGAATTTTCGGTAGAATTAAAACTTTTTATATATTGATGAAAGAATAAACAGTGATTCTGACTACAAGGTATTAGCAGTTCTAATGAATGAATGTGAATGGGTATAGATTCCAATGATTATATGTCATGAAGAATGCAATGGGTTGACAATCTAGATTAGAATAATATATCTTCTAAGAAATAAGATATGGCATTCCAAAAAGGAAGGAGATATTCTTGTGTCATCCAAATCAATATATGTTGTTAGTCCAGTGGTTCCGTAAAAGGGTTAAGGAATGCCCGGAAGAGAACAAGGACATTTTTATAAATATAAGGAATAAAGATGGAATAAAGAATGAATAGTGTTTTTAGTGTAAATAAGAATATTATTAGACGGCGCTATATAGAAGTATTCAGAACGGATTTCGGAGTTCGTATTCATGATCCAGGGGCGAGATAAGTGTATGTAAACGATATCGGATTCAGAAAAATAGCACTTTTATTTTCTCCGAGATTTCCCTGGACACTACAAGACTTGAGAATTTATTAATGGGATTTAAGGAATTTAAATTCGAGAAGTATTAAGAAAGATGGAAAATGGTATTATAATTATTAAGAAGGTTTCCGGTAAAACCCTAACTAGAAATCTTTGAGATATTCCTACGAACGATCAATCAAATTGAGCAATAAACGGACAAAGGAGCAAGCAGAGAGCAATGGAATGCATGTGCTAGTGTAAAATATCTAGTAACCATGTAGTTACATAAGTAACCAACATACTTAGAGTTTAAACCAAGTACTTAGCTTGCTTTTCTCATCTTACCATAACAATTCAACACATGTCTCTGTCGGTAGACAAGTAAATCTGTCGGTGCTTCCTTCTACATGTAGTAAACAAGAGGTGGGGAGCATAACATGCGACTGATCATCGTGTAAATGCTATGTCTCCTGGCGTGTCAAACTCCAGTATTAGTTCATCACTCAATGTTGGAATTTTCTGCAACATCATCATGGTTGGCAGAGTTGAAAAGTACTTGAAACTGGAATTGCAATATCTTTCTTGCAAGTTCCTCTTTTATGAAAATGATGCTATCTTGCTTATCTTGACATAGCAGATATTTCCATGGAATATATATGTTTTGAGTTACCTTGTAACTTTATCCTTTATATTGATCTGGCACTCTTTTCGTTAATGCATGGCATATGGTTTCAAAATATACTTTTGAACTGTCATATATATCGCTGTGCAGTTATGTTATTCTTGGTGGGCTATTGCTCACCCTTGCTTTATTTATTTATATCACAACAACAGCTAGACCAGAAGGCCGCACAAGACACTCAGCATAGGCAGGTGTCAGCCGTCAGAAGATTAACCGCTGAGGTCATAGCTACCATTGCTGAGGATGCAGCTTCTAGTAGGGTAGTTGTTAGCATTTAAGTATCAAATGTATTTAT
The DNA here is from genome assembly GCA_037693485.1 of Kitagawia praeruptora. Taxonomy (NCBI): domain Eukaryota; kingdom Viridiplantae; phylum Streptophyta; class Magnoliopsida; order Apiales; family Apiaceae; genus Kitagawia; species Kitagawia praeruptora. The sequence goes on along the minus strand of CM075351.1, from coordinate 132,658,689 downwards.
AATATGGCATATACCAATGGATGGCAAAGAGTATGTAATGGTAAAATTATAATTCTTTGGGTTATAAGAACTCAAACTTGTGATTAAGAATATTGATGGTTACTCTGATTTCATCTCTGAGACTATAACGGGTGTGTTTTATGTTGTTGTTTTGGGTCACAAGGTTGTAATTTAAATTATGTTGGTTTATGGATGGATATTGAGACCGTAACGACCAGATCCCTGACCCTGGATCTGGGGTGTTACATGTGTGTTTGCTTTTGGATCCAGTCTCTGTTTTAGCTGGATTGTGTTTGTGTTGTTGTTGCAGGATGCTTGTAGCCCTTTGTGGCATTGGTACTAAGTCTGTTGTTGCCCTTTTGAGGCTTCTGTTATGAATGAATGTTTTTCTAAGTAGCTTACCTCATGTGCATCCTTAGGACACTACACACACACTCCACTGATCCCATGGACTGCCTGAAGTTCCCTGAGAGAACTTCTTGATCTGTTCCCAGGGTGAACTGGCACTAGAAAGCATATGCACTTTGTACTTGATTTGGCTTCACTAACCTTGCAGCCTTCACTCTTGCCATGAACTTGGATATCATTCCTTGTGCTTTTCTGAGACATCCATCTTGGTGATATCCTTGCCAGATGATGCCAGTCTCTTGTCTCGTTTATATGAGCAAGAAGAGACTGTTGATGGATTCCCTTACCTGCTAAAGAACACATACTAACACATCTCTTTTTGTCTATTTTGCAGGTACTCCCCCCTCCTGGGGTGGCTAAGTGATGTCAAAAATACATTCCACAATCGATATGAATTAGCTCTGATTAATATCTTAGACTGATAGCCACTGTACTACTCTCATGAAAATTACTAACTATTTTTCTTTGGTCTTTCTGTTTTGCAGGCCCTCTCTTTAACAAAGAGATGGCTAAGTGATGCTAAAGTCAGTCACTATTGTTTATGATCAAGTCATGATGATATTATATCACTCAGCTGATAGCCAATCTCCTAATTGACTTTTCCTTGTGAAGATTGTTGATTAGTTTGACTTTTCTAAGTCTTGTGTTAAAAGAGTCCCTATTCCTTATTTTTATTTATCTGATACATGTTATGCACTTGACCTTAGTTTTTGAGTTGCCTTGAGTATAGGTGCAGAAATGCATGTTGGACTTGGATTTGGACTTTGGAATTTTTGGGCGCTACACACAAGCATTGTTTGATCTTTCTCACCTTAACTCTTCATTGTTTATTATTTTAGAGAAAAATGATCTAACCTGTTTTATGTCAAGTTGAGCGGGGATGAACCTCTTTTCTGAGCTCAATTCCCCTTCCCCCTGTACTTTTGAGAATTTTATGAGCTTAACATTTGTTCACATCTCTTGAAAATTCTCTTGTGCTAACTTGATTTGCTTTTATGCAGCCTCAAAGAATTCAGTTGCTTGATAAACTCAAGCTGCCTCTTAATTAGATAGTTTACTTATTTAATTAAGATTATATTGTTGTTGCTTACTTCACATTGCTAAAGTTTTGTATTGTCCAAGACTGTATAATGTGGCTTTTATTCGTATGATTCTTTAAATTCTGCACTTATGAGTACTTGGTAATACTCTTGTAATATTTATGGTTAGAAGGGCATTGAAATGTTAGAGTACTCATCAATCTTACATGCCTCGATAAAATATTTTGAATATTCGGGACCCACTGTATTCGGGACCCATAAGGTCGAATTTTTTTGCAAAAAAGGATTCAAAGAAATTGGAATGGACTAAAACAGGATAATTCGAATTTCTAAAATTCGAACTTCTTTCTTAATTTTATTAAGCAACATAAATTGTCATCCTTTACATGTAAAATCTTTCTAACAATTTAACAATGTTGCAGAATCATTGATCATTAACGATTAATTGGAGTTTGTCTCAAACGACATATGCTTAAGGGGAAGCATATATTTAAAAGCCATACTTGCTAAAAGATTTTCATGGAAATTTATGGCCGGATTCATTCAAAATGGGGAAGAAATTCTATTCAAAAAGGGGAAGAAATTCTTTTAGATCATGTATTTAAGGGGAAGTGATTATTTATTTCAAGGGGAAGAATATATGTTTGAGGGGAAGAGTATTTTTGTCAAAAAGGGGAAGAAACTATGTAATTCATAGACTAGGTCTTGATAATGTTGTAATTATTTAAAACCAGTCCCATATGTGAAGATTTGGGAAGTTTGACTGGTTCGGAGTGATAAGGAATTGGTGGTGCTAAACTGTAATAATTTAGGACTTTATCACCTTAATTCCCTCTCCCTTGTTCCCTCCCTCAATACTAATTTCACTTTTTGGCATTATGTCAAAAAGGGGAAGATGGTATTCTACGGGACTAATAAAATGAAAATTATTTGTGTGCTTGTACTAACGACATTTGTGTAGAAAAGCGAAAACGGCGTTGGAATTTTGTGATAAGTACCGACACTTATCACTTGGGGTAAAATTCTAACTCAAACTTTATGTGGTTATGTGCATAGTATCATGCATACACTTTAAGGCACACGCCAAATTTAATTTTCACTTGTAGTTTTGACAAATACCAAAAAGGGGAAGATTGATAGACTCAAAGTCTTTTTAGGAAGTTTGATAGATTTAGGTTTTGGAATTTGTCAAATAAAAGTGAAATTAAATTAAATAGGATTTTGCACTTAGAATCCTCCCTTAGGTTTATTTTATGGCACTTTCGGGAATCAAGTCAAATTGGTCAAACCGAACCCAAAAATATTTACCGACTTGTTCTTGACATCAACATTAGAATAAAAATATCAATTTAATGGTATTTTATATTCTAGGTCATTTGTGTCGAAATATTTAAGCATCGGCTAAATGCACGTATATCAAGAATTTTTAAACACTGCTTTTACGAACGAAAATTGCCAAAATTATTTAAAAGAGTGTTGTTCTTAAATGTTTTTCTCCCAAATATTCTTGATATATTTCTCAAATATTTCTAAATGATTTATCGTGCCAAAAGCCATGTCAAAAGAGCAAAAACCGATTTTATTCCGAATTACTCATAAATCCTTATTTTTCCGGATAAAATCATTTTAAATTCAAACTAAATTATTCCTTGGACTTCATGGTCATTATTATTCATGTAATATTATGTTTGAATATTTGTCAAGTCAAAACTTTTGCCTAAGTCATCGGTAAAGGCAAATGAATTTTTCGGTCGCTCCGGAAGGCTGTTTTAACATTCGAAAAATTCTCAAATATTCTCCACTCATCATTTTGACTTGAAACTTTGGATTTGTCATTAGTTTACCATCAAGAAGCTCCATTAATATTTTCGTAATATTTTCATGATTTTGTCCGGGACCCTAATATTCGATACGTAATTGATTTTTCAGTCGCTCGAAAGTCATAGATGGTCAACTAATTTCAAGGTGAAATTTTGACCATAATCCTCTGGGCAAATTTCTAGGGGATTCCCAAAATTTCGTAATTTTTCAATGATTTTTCGATTAAACCCATTTCGTCTCGTCGGTACGCGCGTTTCGTGTTTTAATCGCTTCGTTAAATCATAAAAACGTGTGGGCACTCTTTCCCACACATTTTTGAATTGTGTAGCAGCTATGGAGTGTGTCAAACACATGCCAACACATGTATAACACATGCCATTCACTTTTTTGCCCTATAAATAGACCCCCACCCCTCATATTTTCTCCAAGCCTTGAAGAGCCAACTAAATGCTGAAGAAATACTCTCCAAAACACTCTCAATACAGCCCCTAAACTTGCAAAAACGTAGCTTGTGTTTGTGCCAATTTTAAACCTTAGTTTAACATCTTTTTGGCTTGTATTTCTTCACCAAACTTGCTCTCTAACACACACCTTTGGTCACCCTTGTTCTTGCACCTTCCAAGCCTTGTTTAGGCAGCCTACAAGTGACCTTAGAGCCCTCAAAAGTCGGCCATTAAAGCCCCCATATTCGGCCATTTTTCCTGCCACTTTCCGGCGACTTTTCCGGCGACCCTTTTTGTGTGTTCTTGGCTTCCTAGCTTGTTTATCTTGTACATTTCTCTTTAATATTAAGAGGAGCTTGAGCCTTTGTAAGGTCAAGATAAAGAAGTTAGTTTACTTGCTTAAATATTGTATATTTGTGCTTATACTTGCTAGATCTACTTATTTATACATCATATTTAAGCATACTTCAATTTTGTCACTTAAATACACTTGTTCTTGACGTTTATTCGTGTAGTATATTTTTGGACCATTTGTAAGTGTTTTATTTAGTTAGTAACGATCTTGAAATAAAGGGAACATTGCGTTTAAGCAAAAGGCCTTTCTTGAATCGTGAAAGCTAGCTCGGATTTGTTTAGTTCGATTCGGAATAAGGTATTTTTAGTAGCCTTGTATAAGGTGAAACAAAACCTTGAATCTATAACTAAACTTGGTCATATTGTCTTAAAAGAAACATAAATCCATAACCTTGTAAAGGTTTTATATTATTTGGATTTTGTTAAAAAGACAAGACCACTTGAACTTGCAACTTGAACTAGTCATCTTGTTTCTTGGCCTTAAATATTCGGCCACTTTGTTATAAGGCAAGACTAGTCTTCAAACCAAGTTCATTTTATTCCTTTGCCATTAACATATATTCGGCCATTTTTAAATATATATAGTTTATATACTTGTTTGATTTAAAGTGCCGAGTCCGCTATTCATGACTTAGCCTTATTTCGTAACAAATATATATATTCGGTCATATATAGTTAATATATAAAGTCTGTATACTTGTTAGATTTAAAGTGTCGAGTCCGTTATTCCGTGACTTAGCCTTAATTCGAAACAAATATATATATACTTATATATATTCGGCCAAACCATTTTGTGCTAACTTGCACTACTTGCTATTTAGTTTAATATTCCTTTTTTGTGTGTGTGTGTGTAATAATTTAACGCATAATAGCGGCCCTCGTTTTATCCTATAGATAAGCGAGTTACATTTCTGCACGTGTGAGTTGTGTTTGTGTGTTTTTATTTTCGGTCCTCACATTTGTGAGTTGAATAATAGTTTAGCACGTAATAGCGTCCCCGTGGCTAGTACTGTAACATACTAGTTTGCACGGATTTAATATATATTCATCTTATATATTGGTTGTTTGTTTTAGACTTGTTTTCTAGACTTGCAGTGAGGTGAAGTGAAGTGAGGTGATCCTTGTTTCTAAGACCCAAGTCTTAGGTGTATTAACGGGGAGTTAGTAACCTTTGCACCGTGAGGAAAAAGGAAAGACCCAAGACCTAAGACCTAAGATCCAAGACCGGTAAGTGGTAGAAGTTTGAAGTCTACAAGGGGTTGCTACTTCAACTTTGAGGAAGTAACGGGGAGTTACGCTCCAAGACGAGCTTAGTAGTGGTTTGCTTCGACTTTGAGGAGGTAGCGGGGAGTTACGCTCCAAGACAAGTCAAGTATTAGGTTGCTTTGTATTTTGAGGAGTTAATTTGTAAATTAAGGTCCAAGATAAATACTTAGTGTTGTAAAGGCTTCTCCGCCTACTATAAAGGAGTATCTTTATAGTGGAAGAAATCTCGAGTCCGAGGAGTAGCTCGGGGACTTGAGTAGGGGTGAGCGGATCCATTAGGGGTTGCGCCATCGCGAACCAGGATAAATCGACCGTGTGATTGCATTTTTATTTCTTGGTTTACTTTCCGCACTTTTAAATCGTTTACTTTTAGTAACGTATTTAAAGACAAAAACGGAAGACAAAAACGCCAAGCAAAAATTTTAAAAAGGTAATAAGCTATTCAACCCCCCCCCTTCTAGCTTATTATCCCCCCTTTCGGGACCAACACCTTGTTCTCCTGGTATAGTGAGCAAAAGATTTATCCTGAGAAGACTCAAGAGGTGTAGACACAGAAGTGATCTTGGGATGAGATCCTTTTTCAATAGACACGGTCTTTTGAGAGACAGTATCCAGTAACTGTTTTTCCTTTTTAAGTACTACAGTCTTTTGAGAGACTGCATCCTGGCTGTGACTAGGTGCTTCATCTCTTTGTCCTAGCTTAGAAAGTTGAATTGTAGCCTTCAATTCTTCTCTCTCAGCAAGATATATATTATCATCATCTTCACTAGAACTACTACTACTACTTGACACAACAAATCTTCTCTTCCTTACAACTGATGTCTTTTGAGAAACACCGGAAGTTGGTTTCTTTGAAACAAAAAGCTGTGGATTAAAACTTTGTTCTTGAATTATTTCAGAGACTATAATGTTTTGGGCTACTTGGGTAGACACAGGTGGGTTCTCCTCCAAATGAGATTCCTGAGCCATTTTACCACAAAAGAAAGAAGAATTGTAGAGAGTAGGAAGATGAGTTGTAAGAATTACCTGAACATGATGTGGATAATGAATTGCAGGTATTTCATCTAGATTCTTTTCATTGTCCTTCTTTGTAATGTTAGAGAAAATTCTCTTTTGCTGTACATAAGAAGAAACACAATGTTCTCTACCAAATCTAGCTTCAACATCAGGAATAAAATGGTTAATAAACATTTGCATAAATCTATGATAATAAACCATTTTCCTGTTTTGATCTCTTGACCCAAGTTTAATACTCATCTGACTTAAGATAATGTGACCAATATTAATTACTCTGTCATAAAGCAAACTATAAGCAATATGTGATGTAACAAAAGTAATTTGCTGAAAAGAACTACATTTGCCAGTAAAACATTTAGCAATTTGATCAAAGAAGAAAGACCATTCTTTCCTAAGAAAAGATCTATTTAACTGGCTCATGTTATCTAAAGGTCCAGAATAACCTAACTCAGATAACATAGTTCTAACATTATCATTAGATGGTACATTCTCAAAGTTCATACTAACAGGTAAGTGAAGTACTGAATTAACAACAGATTCAGTAATATCAAATGAGTCTTGTCCTAAGTGTAGAACAATCTTACCTGATTGACTCTGAGTAGAATCAATTACTTCAGCATTCTCTCATGCTTTTAAAAAAGCAACTTGATTTATTTCTGGAGATGCTACCAATGCATAACTTAATGGTCACTACACCATAAAAGGCCTACGACAACGCACAAAAAGTGTTGCTGTAGGCCCAAAATATGTTGTTGTAGGCCCAAAAAACCCCAAAGGCAACATTTTGCTGCTGTTGCTATTTTTGCCGTTGCCTTTGGGGTCAACAACAACATTCTTATTCTCTATGGCAACATCAGTTTTAATGTTGGCATAGACTTGTTATAGCAACATTATTATTAGTCTTTAGCAACATAATATTATGTTGGCTTTGTGTAACATTTTTTTAAAAATAGTGGGTCCCACCAGTGGGGCCCACTTTTGGGACCCACTATGGGGCCCACTTTTGGGGCCCACTATGGGGCCCACTTTTAGGACCACTGTGGGGCCCACTTTAATGTCAACACAAAATTTTGCCTATGGCAACATTTTCTAACAACATTTCTTCACATTAATTTTCCTTTTTGCCAACACTTTATAACATCAATGGCAACACTTTTCTATTTCCAACAAAAAATCATATAAATGAATATATGCATTCCATAAAACCAAATCAACACAACCAACTTTAATTACCATCATAGCAATACATACAAATTCAATACAATCTCAACCAACAACCCAAATTCAGAGCAAAAGGCATAAAAGCTGGTGCAAAAAGTACATAAACAACAATCTTACTAAGTACTTAAGTCTAACATAATAGCAAAAGACTTTGTAAAACATAAACACATGGCATGACTCATTACTGACTGCTAGCTAGCGGGAACAGTTAAGTGATGATGCTAAACTAGAGTTGCACATTACGCGCAAGAAAGGCCTGGTACTCGGCATTATAATCCTCTTGCCCCACTGAACTGCCTGTCACCATGCTCAACCCTTGGAGCCTCTCATTTCAGCTGATATCTGCCAGTTTAACCAAACATTAATATTCTATAATACACATACATGGCACAACACACCCACACACACATTCGGTGATATAATTTATTCAGAATTTTGTCAAGTGTTATACCTTTGCTCTTAAGTAAGCATTTCATGCTTAATTCGTGTAAAGTTTCGAAATATGTTGAAAATTAAAAAAATTTAGTTGAGATCTATGGATTTATGTTTGAAAATTTTAAGTTTCATCTTACAGACACTTTTCTCTATTGATTATAACAATTCAAATCTTCTGCACTTTCAGTACATAAGTCAAGTGCATATTTTGGAAAGAGCGAGAATGGTAGGATTAAGAAACAAGGGAAACAAAGCAAAATAAAGTACCTTAAGCCCAGAAATAATTCCCCGAGCTGCATCAAAGAAAGCACCAGATATACGTCCATGCTCGCGTAGTTCTGGTCTGGTAGCTTCACCAAGCCTTCCCTCTGGATCTGAACCAATTACATTAAAGTATCTGGAAATGTATAGAGTATAATAATTAAACATTATTCAGTTTCTTTGTAATCATGTCTCATCGTTAAGCTAAGAAATTGGATTCATGCATTTACAAATGATAAAGCATACAATTTTTTTAACTATAAGTTGTGTCTTAATCCTTAGCAAGTAAAATACTAAAAGTGGATATGAGTAATGTTTTACTGTTAGAAGTGGCAACTTTAAAACAGCAGATAAGGCAGAGGTGCCAAATAGTTACATATATACCTTGTTTCCTTTTGATATACGGAGATTTCCAGAGTTTGAAAGATAAGTTATGTCTAACCAACCCTTGGCTTCATCTCCTAGAAGTTTAAAAGGTACGGGATATGGAACCTTGAAAGGTAGGAACTTGAAAGAAAAGGCTGCTTTGTCAAACCGAAAAAGGATGCACTTTTCTTTGATTGATGTTGTAGCCTGCATTTACAACAGCAATAACTAAATTTATCAAACACCCTACAAATATCTCCTCTATATTTTTTTTGGATGATTAAAGATCTCATTTTTTACACAAGAAGGAAAATAAATAAAAAGATGAACTCCAGTATCAAATGCAGGTTCAAAGAAATTTGTTGAGGGTGAACTACATTATACTTTCAGATTTTGAAATTGTTGAGGGTAAGCCAATTTGCATTTAAAATATTTTACGATGCCAAATTACACTTATTATCGAATCAAGAAAGAAAAAACTATTAATCTCTAACAATCTTTGGTCCAATGTTATCGATGAACTTTCAGATTGTTCTTTAAATATATATCTTTCAGAGTAAAGTGTTAGAACCAAGGGCTAATATACCACTATTCGCGTGATAAGAATATTAAAATGAGTTCCCGTAACTTAATCCTGATAAAGTTTCACTGTTACTTGTTATGTGGATGTCTTTCTCTAACACTCCTATAGTTAAAAAAAATAACTCATACAATGGCATCATCATAGACTATTCTTTTATCATTTACTAGTGTTTAATAATATATTTGCATGTATGCAACCAGTTAACTAAGCAGGAACAGTACATCAAAGACATAGTTTAAGGGCTAGCATCAACAAAAGTGCATGTGATGATTGCCTTAAATAAAACTAAAATATAATAGTTCAGCTGCAGGCCCTCTATGGATTAGATTTTATCTACATTTTAATTTATTATTGATAATGAATGGAATATGACACAAATCAATTTCACAGAACTGCGTTGGCTTGATCCTTATAAATATAAGGTACGCAGGCATCTTGGAAAAGGATCCGACACATCTAACAAGTCGAGACACCTCTCAAGTCCAGCCCCAAACATCCAAAAACCAAAATCCCCCTATTTTCATAATTCGTTATTCCAGCAACCTCCGAAATCTGTTATCACCAAATTCCTCCGTTAACAATTGGCGCTAGAAGGAGGGCATTATTTATTGATTGTGGAGGACAATCAATTCATACGTGTGGGGGGTTCTCATGGATCTGGAGCTGCTTTAATGGAGGAGCTAAGCGGTGGAGGCGGCGGTTTTATTCTTAATTAAGATAAGTTTTTTTATGATTTTGTTCATACAAGTTAGTTATCTTATAAAATTCGTAGTAAATTCAATACATGTCGGATTTCGATGATTTTTAATGATTCGGAAAGCTTGTTAAATTTCCTATAACTTTCGTTCTTTGAGTTTTCTCAGATTATATCTCGATCTATTCTCGAAATTACAAAATACAATCAGATCTCGTTTTTTCAGCATCGAGAAGCAGATCAGCAGACATTTTATTTAATTCCCGATTCGTTATAAGTCCGTTTTTTATGAGCCTTATATCGTCGGAAAGGTCTTTTCGTTCTCTACAACTTTTGTGTTTTGTGTTTTTCCAGAAAAAATCGTTTAGAAGGTCAAAAATTCCAAAAACAGATCTGGGCAGAATTAGAATTGTGAAGATTTTCAAGATTTTAGGTGTTATCTTCGTGTTACATGATTTTGGAAGGCTCTTAATTAAAGAGTCTATTATTTTGGAAGGTCCTCCTTTACGGGGGTAATATTTTAGAATGCTCTTATTTAAAGAGTTTATTATTTTGGAAGACCCTTCTTTGCATGGGTAATTATTTGGGAAGGCTCTTATTCGAAGAGTTGATTATTTTGGAAGACCCAATTCTGATGAGGGTAATATGTGAAAAGACGATCTTCTCTAAGGAGAGCTTTAGTAAAACTATAACGATTTTCTAGAACATTATCTCTCGGGAGGAGAGTGTTTTTGGAATTTGGATATGACCTCCCGAGAGGAGGGTATCACCCGATAATTTAAATCCTTGCAAAAACCGTACTTCCGGGGGGGATGTCAGTACTTCCGGTGCCTCATCAAGGTACGATTTTTCAGCTACATTATCTCCCGGGAGGAGAGTGTTTCTGGAATTTGGATATGACCTCCCGAGAGGAGGGTATCCCAAATTACCAAAGTCCTTGCAAAAACCGTACTTCCGGGGGGGATGTCCGTACTTCCGGCGCCTCATCAAGGCACGAACTTCGGGAAGTCCACCTCCTGTGAGGAGGGATATTTCTGGAATGGGGAACGACCTCCTTTGAGGAGGGTATCCCAAATTACCAAATCCTTGCAAAAACCGTACTTCCGGGGGGGATGTCCGTACTTCCGGCGCCTCATCAAGGTTCGAGCTTCGGAAAATCCACCTCCTGTGAGGAGGGTATTTCTGGACAAAAATGGTCTCCTTTGAGGAGAGTACTAATGATCTCCTTTGAGGAGAGTATTATAAAATTCTGAGGAAAATGACCCCCTTGGAGGGGGATACCCTCTAGAAGACATGGTAGATATGACATTTTTCGACTGGATGTTGCTCAAAATGCTTTGCACGACTCTCCGAATAATGCTTGGATGATTCTACAAGATACATTCTCTCACACCTACAAAACTTATTATTTACATATTGCATATTGTCTTATTTACATCTACATGCATATTACGAGCACCTAGGTGCTCCATATTATTTACTAATCTTCATCTCCTAGCTGTTTCAGTGACTTAGGAAATTTAGAAGATCGAAGCATGCTTAATTCTCCACTGCAGCAAGCTACACTGAAGAACTGGGGGGTAGTTGTTATGCCATATTTTCGGTTGCCTCTAATATCTCCCAAATTTCCAATATTATTAATTATTAATTCAGATTAATAATTATAACTTAATGCCTAAGTTTTATCCTCTCCCTGAAACGAGGAAAGAATCAATCTCAATCAATCAATAACGAAAAATATCTTCAAACGATATTCTTCAAATCAGGAAGATATCATAACGATAAGATTAAATCGGATAAAATCAGTAATTACCCAGATTAACGAAGTTTATCCCTAAAGTCTCTAAGGGATAGACACAAATCAATTTCACAGAACTGCGTTGGCTTGATCCTTATAAATATAAGGTACGCAGGCATCTTGGAAAAGGATCCGACACATCTAACAAGTCGAGACACCTCTCAAGTCCAGCCCCAAACATCCAAAAACCCAAATCCCCCTATTTTCATCATTCGTTATTCCAGCAACCTCCGAAATCTGTTATCACCAAATTCCTCCGTTAACAGACAGATTCCACACATATTCTGGATAAAGTGTCAAACTTAAAAAGAATTTAACCAAAACTTGATGCTCTACTAAATGACTTATGCAGGTCCTACTTATATAAAGCAGTTGTCCTGTACTATCACACAAAAGCTAAATATAAAGAATATAAATAACAAAGATGAAGTAGTAAAGGTTTTTTTGATGTCTAACCTTGTATACGTTTTTTATGATAAAGACACATAATAAAACTGCATAACTCTAATTTCTTTTAATAGAGATATCGATTATTTATTACCTTCTCTGAGCCCTAAGAAAAAACAAAGCAAGAACTTCTTTCCAGATTGAAGAAGCTATATAACACTATAATTAAATAATATACTTACTGCGTCCATAAGTAAATTATGGTCATTAAATATAGTCAATTAAAGGGTATTAGGAGTAAATTATTATGGTTTCACTAGTACTTGCAACATAAGTCACATTCATTGCTTGATATCTAAATTCGTTTTCTTTATGGTCATTAAATATGCCCAGATAAGTAGTAAGAAGGTAGCAGCATCACTACATAATAAATGTAAGTACTTTCTTAACTCGTGACAACCAGGCTAATCCTTGTGAATTATAATCTACATCAGAAGTATTTTACACCTCTTTGATTCCATATGCAACACACAATCAAGTATTTTCCTTGCATAAATAAATATGGGATACAGTAATTTTAACTCCGTATCTTTACAGATGTATTTGCATTATTGTAACATAAGTAATATTCTATAAGCTTTCTGTATTGGTCGTCAAATACATTGATCAATGACAGATACAATATAAAATTACAGAGTGGGAATCGCTGAATGTGCTTGTCCGTTAACAATATCATAATAAAAAGTACTGAAGCCATAAGTTTACAGACCTGTCTGTGTGCTTGTCAAGCTCTTGTTGAAGCTCTGCAAGTTCCTTTTTAACGATGCCAATGGATTTGTATTCTCGGGACAGAGGGTTTAGTACATCAACAACCTACATGAAACTCTTGGTGAGAAAAACCTCAACTAACATCTACAAGTATGAAATGATCGAATATCATAAACTGGAGCTTCAAAACTCTAATAGTGATCCTTACTATATACGGAGTAGATACAAGGGACCTCTATTACAGATACACAAAATGTATTTGCAAAAAAAAAACTAATTTTTTTTGCCAACTATATATGAAAAAAATATTATACTACCAAAATAATTCAAAAACATAATGCCCAGGTTTCTATATGAAACAACACAATAATATATAATGTCACAAATGAATATAATTGTTGTATACCTTTTCATGAAGAAGCATGGTTGTAAGCAGATCCTAGCGAGCACGCCAATCACAATACTGTATGTCGAATCTAGCAACTTCTAGAGCTTCATTTACATCTACAAACTTCCCTTGAACGTGAGTGACTTTGAACTTGGGCTGTTCCACTTCAAAGATAGCACCCCATGGGTTTTTCTTGTCCACCAGACCATTTTCATCACCTAATATAGCAAACACCCTGAATCCAGCTTTGAAACCCTGAATCATTCACCTAATCAGTCAGCAATAAATAAATAAATTTAGATTCAAATGTAAACTGAAAGGTTTTTTTTCATTGCGATACAAATTGAGAAGTTGTTACTCAGCTCTCAGCATAGTTATATTTTTACTAATTATGTTTCCATTTCATATACTTCACTTCCTTTAAAAAAAGGTGTCTCAGACTCATCCAGTAATAACAATATAAAATCAAACTATTCCAAACATTCCTGAGGTTCATTATGCAATCACTAATCAATCTTACCTCATTCAAACAATTACACACTAGAATAAGAATTGATTTATCTCAGAAGAAATAACATAATAGTCTTATAAACACATATATGAAGAAATAAACATATGAAAATTGTATACCTCATTCCCAATGATAGTAGCAATCTCTGTATCTGATTGAAGATATAGAAATACCTTGAACTCCGAATCCCCAAATCAAACACAAACCCCTAATTTTAAAGCCTCAAATTGAACCCAATTCAAGTCCCAAAATTGACTTGACTTGTTTGAAGCCCTAATTCGAAATCAATCGTGAGAGAGAAACAAAGCCCCAAATTAGAGAAAAAAAAAAATTAAACTAATGGCCCAAATTGAACAATTGAACTCGTATACTAAAGCAGCAAAGATTGTGAGAGATGTGCATAGGAATGTGAGAGAGAAAGAGAGGAGAGAGTATAGAGAATGTGTGTGAATATTGTGTGCGCCGCAGCCGAGAGAGAGATGAGTGGAGAGAGAGACGACAAATGAGAAAAAATGGAAGTGAAGTGAGATTTGTTTTTAGTAGTGAAAATAGCGGTATATTGAATTGGTTGGGCGGGTTTTTTGCCGCTCTCACCAATTTGCCCGAAATTGTTATGCTTTGGTCTGTTTTTGTCTCTTAAGGAAAAAATAATTAAATTTTTAATTTTTTATTTAGAAAAAGTATTTTATTTTTTCATTAAATATTCAATTTCTTTTACATAATTTGAAATAATATATTCAAATATTTTTAATCATATACAAAAATATTTTTATTTTAATGGATATATTAAAATATGTTAGATATTGATTCAAGTGATATCAGGATCTGGATTGTTACTGATCAAGATACTGATGCTGACATCATCAGTAATACGATGTCAGTATGAAGATATTGTCAGTATTAGAAGCTGATCAGGATTATTTGAATATTCTCATCAAACCAAAGATTAAGGAAGATTGATATGTCGGTTCCTAAATTGTAGGAAGGCAGCTATCATACAGGATATGTATTCAGAGTAATATGTAATTGATTTAGAATATCTTGTAATTGATAGTGTAGCTGTGTATGCTATATAAACACGGTTTAGGTTTTACATGATTATAATCGCATACACGAGTTATCTTGTAACCTAGCAGCTCTTAAGAACATAAGAATTTCTTAAGAGAGTTTGTAACAGTTTTATATCAGAATTAATAAAGCTATTATTGATTCATACTTGTGTTATTTCTGTTTAAGTCGAAAATCTTATACAATTGTATTCAACCCCCCTTCTACAATTGTTAATTACTGGGCAACAATTGGTATCAGAGCAAACTGATAAATAGTAATCAGAAACGATCTTAAGATGTCGACAAGCAAGTATGAAAGCATTAAGATTCCCATTCTCAAGAAAACTGAGTATCCAACATGGAAGGTGAAGATGTTAATTATCTGAAAGCTACTGATCCTGACTATCTTGACAGGATCAATGATGGACCATTTCTTCCAACAAGATTAGTTGCAAGAACTGAAACTGTTGCTGAACACTATGTCATCAAGGCAAAGAGTGAGTGGACTCCAGAAGAAAAGGCTCAAGTTCTCAAAGATGCAAAGGTAAAAAATATTTTGCACAACAGTCTTGATAATGTCATGTCAAACAGGGTCATAGCATGCAAGACTGCAAAGGAAATTTGGGATTCTTTGGAAACTCAATGTCAAGGCACTGAATCTATCAAAAGAAATAGAAGGGCTCTGTTGATTCAGGAGTATGAGCAGTTCGATGCTAGAACTGATGAAAGCCTTACTGATATCTATGATAGATTTCTAACATTGCTGAACAATCTATCTCTAGTTGGTAAAGAGTATGATCCAGAGGATTCAAATACCAAGTTTCTAAGAGCTCTGACTGAGGAGTGGGATACTCAAGCTTCAATCATAAGGCATCAATATGATCTGAAGATGCTGTCTCTTGATGAAGTCTATGGGATGCTAAGAGCCTATGATCTTGAGGTTCAACAGAGAAAGAACAAGAAAAATGTCAAAGCAAAATCTGTTGCTTTGAATGTTGAATCAAAATCAAAAGGAAAAGCTGAAGAAGGTTCTTCTAGAAAAAGTAGAGTTGTGGAGTCAGTTCCTGATGACTCATCATCACATACTGATGCTAAGTCTGATTCTGATACTGATGATGACTCTACTGATTCTGATATGATGGAGATGGTAGCTATGATAGTCAAGGGCTTCAAGAAGATGAAGTTCAGAAAGGCTAGGAAGCAAGGTAGGTTCCAGAAGAAAACCTTCAATACTGACAAAGACAGGTACAAGAAGAAAGAAGACAAAAGCGGTAAATTTGACAAGTCAAAAGTCAGATGCTACAATTGTGATGGAATGGGTCATTTTGCAACTGAGTGCAAAAAGGCAAAGAACAAAGCTCTTATCTCATCAAGCAAGGATTGGATGGACTCTTCCTCAGAATATGAAGAAGAAGAGGTGAACTATGCACTAATGGCCAATACTGATGAGACTATTGTTGCTGCTGAAACTAAGGTATCCGAAACCTTGTTTGATTTTGATACTAATAATGTCTCTGAGTTAAGGTCTTTTATTAAGTCTCTGCATATCAGCTTTAGGAGCCAATCTCTTGAAAATACTAGAATAAAATCTCAGATGGCAGAGGTAACTAAAAGAAATGATCATTTAGAAGCTGAGTTAATTTTCTTGCAGGAAGTTCAAACAGAATGTGATAATGCTAAACACATGAAACTTGAAATAGAGTCTAAGTGTAAAGAACTTGAAATGCAACTTGAGGAAGCTAATGAAAAACTCAGAACTTGGACACACTCTGGAACAAAAACTCATGAGATAATTACAAATAAAAACTGGAAAGAGTGTCTAGGTTATATGCCAGAGTTTGAGAAAAAGAACAAGGAAAAGGTTGTTTCATCAAATCCAGGAAGAGTTATTATCAATGAATCGACAAATCCAAAAACCTACAGGTATGTTACAGACAGTACAAAGACTAAATTAAAGCCTGTGAATTATGTGTATCCAGAAAATCCCAAATCAACTACTGAAGAGGGATCCATTTCTGCACAGAATTCTAAATCAAAGTCTGTTCAAAACAAGAATGTAGGTCTTTTGTCAAAGAAACAACTGAGAGATAAAATCTGTGATGTGATAGAAAAGAAGAGAGTCTCTACTATCAAAAGAAACAGGAATGGTAAAGTTGGAATAAACAAGGAGAATAATTATAAGTATATTCCAAATGCACCAAGAAAGACATGTTTTAATTGTGGTAACTCTAATCATCTTGCTATTGACTGCAGGAGGAGTAAGAAGAAGACTATTGTTATTCCTAAGTCTGACATTAGGAATAGGACAGTATTTTATAAACCACAAAATCCCTGTTTTCACTGTGGTAGTAAATGGCATTCTATTTATATGTGTGAAGAATATCATAATTTGTACTACAATGTTTATGAACCATTGCCAAAGTTCAATAAAAGTGCAAATTCTGGCAAAACAAAGAATGTGAATACTAAGCATGCATCTGTTAATTCTGATGATAGCAAAATGAATTCTAAAGGAGGTAATCCTAAAGAAAACGTTTTAGTTAAGAAATCTTCTGCTGCTAAAAATGTTAAATTGCATGCTAAAAGAACCCAACAAGTGTGGGTTCTTAAAAATTCTAACTGAATTCTTTGTGATTCTGATTGCAGGGCAAAAAGAAAAATGTGTTAGTCATGGATAGTGGATGTTCTGTGCACATGACTGGAGACAAAACCTTGCTATCAAAATTTGAGGAAAAGGCTGGCCCAACTGTGTCTTATGGAGATGGCAACATTGGACAAACTTTGGGATATGGCAGTATTATCATTGGAAATGTCATCATTGAAAAAGTAGCTCTGGTGAAAGGACTCAAACACAATCTGCTAAGTGTTAGTCAAATCACTGACAGAGGTTATCATGTCAACTTCTATGATACTCATTTTGAAGTAATCAGCAAATCTTCAGGGAAGGTTGCTTTAACTGGACAAAGACATGGTAACATTTATGAAGCTAACATCTATACCAATACTGATGGACACTCTACATGCCTCATCAGTAAAGCGACTGTAGATGAAAGTTGGAGTTGGCACAAGAAGCTTTCTCATCTCAACTTCAACAATATAAATGAGTTGGTAAAGAAAGACTTAGTGAGAGGATTACCTAAGGTATTGTATACACCAGATGGACTTTGTGATGCTTGTCAGAAAGCTAAACAAAGAAGGACATCTTTTAAGAGCAAGACATAATCCTCAATTGATGAACCTTATCACATGCTTCATCTTGACTTATTTGGACCAATAAACATAATGTCCATCAGTAAGAAAAGATATACTCTAGTAATTGTTGATGAATATACTAGATATACATGGGTGTATTTTCTACACAGAAAGGACGAAACAGCTGAGATACTTTTGGACCATATGAGACTCATTGAGACTGGCACAAAGTATAAAGTCAAAATTTTAAGAAGTGATAATGGAATTGAATTTAAGAATTCAGCAATGGAAGAGTTCTGCAAATACAAAGAAATCGTTCAACAATTCTCTGCTCCAGGCACACCCCAGCAAAATGGAGTAGTTGAAAGAAAGAACAGAACTCTTATTGAAGCAGGCAGAACTATGTTGGAGGAAGCTAAACTTCCTACATATTTCTGGGCAGAAGCAGTCAACACAGCATGCTACACTCAGAATATCACACTGATTAACAGACATGGTGTAACTCCTTATCAGATGATCAAGGAAAAGAAGCCAAGTCTGAAGCATTTGCATGTATTTGGCTGTAAGTGCTTTGTTCTAAGACCTCATCCTGAACAGCTTGGAAAATTTGAGACTAAAGCTGATGAGGGCATTTTTATTGGCTATCCATCATCAAGAGCCTTTAAAGTCTATAATCTAAGAACAAAGACAGTCATGGAGTCAATAAATGTATCTTTCGATGATAAGAAGATTACAGGAATTTCTGAAGACTTACATGATGATTTGATTTTTGCAAATGAAGCCTCAAAGAATTCTAGTGAAATCTTGTCAGATACTGACAATTCATCAAATACTGATGAACCAGTTATTACTGATGAAACACAGATTATTGATGGGAATGCAAATGTTGAGGGGGAGCAACATCAAGAGACCATCAACAATGAAATAAATGAAACATCAGGAGGAGATTCATCAGAAATAGATTCAAGTGACAATTCTGATAGCAGATCAGAAACAGATAGCAATATTTCAGGGGGAGCTTCTAACAACACTAGTTCTTTTGAAGATAACACCAATCCAGGGGGAGCATCAAATTTAAGGAATGATCTACCACCAGCAAAGAAAAGGACTAAAAGTCATACTCCTGATTTAATTATTGGGAATCCTGAAGTAGGTGTTAGAACCAGAAGTGCAACTCAAAATGAATGTCTTTATCATAACTTTCTGTCAAAGGAGGAACCTAAGAAAGTTGAAGATGCACTAAAGGATGCTCATTGGGTTATGGCTATGCAAGAAGAACTAAATGAGTTTGAAAGAAATGATGTCTGGAAACTTGTACCAAGGCCAAAAGGAAGGTCCATTGTTGGTACAAAGTGGGTGTTCAGAAACAAGACAGATTCAGATGGCACTATCATCAGAAATAAAGCTAGACTAGTTGCAAAAGGATATTCTCAATAGGAAGGAATAGACTATGATGAGACATTTGCTCCTGTTGCAAGACTAGAAGCTATCAGAATCTTTCTTGCATATGCAGCCCACAAGAAATTTAAAGTTTTCCAGATGGATGTGAAAAGTGCTTTTCTCAATGGAGAATTAGAAGAGGAAGTTTATGTTGAACAACCTCCTAGCTTCGTTGATTCAAAACATCCAGATTATGTCTACAGACTGGATAAAGCACTTTATGGACTAAAGCAAGCTCCAAGAGCCTGGTATGAGACATTGGCTCAATTCTTACTGGAAAGTGGATTCAAAAGAGGTACAATTGATAAAACCTTGTTTTATTTGAATCATGGTAAGGATTTGCTGTTAGTTCAAATTTATGTTGATGATATCATTTTTGGGTCAACTAACTCTAAATTATGTGAGAAGTTTTCAAAGCTAATGCAGTCTAGATATCAAATGAGCATGATGGGAGAGATGAGCTATTTCTTAGGTCTACAAGTTAAACAGACTGATGATGGGATTTTTATCAATCAATCAAAATACACAAAGAACCTATTGAAAAAGTTTAACATGCAAGACAGCTCTACTGCATCAACTCCCATAGCTACAGCTACCAAGCTTGATCCTAATCAAGGTACTGAGGTGGATGTAACTAATTACAGAGGTATGATTGGCTCACTGTTGTATCTAACTGTTAGTAGACTAGATATCATGTATGCAACCTGTCTATGTGCAAGATTTCAGGCAGAACCCAGAGAACCACATCTTATAGCTGTTAAAAGGATTTTCAAATACTTGAAAGGCACACCATCTCTTGGCCTTTGGTATGCTAGGGAATCTGATTTTAATTTATGTGGTTACTCAGATGCTGATTTTGCAGGCTGTAAAATAGACAGAAAAAGTACTTCAGGCAGTTGTCAGTTTCTTGGAAGAAGACTTGTTTCTTGGTTCAGTAAAAAGCAAAAGTCTATCTCTACATCAACTGCAGAAGCTGAGTACATTGCTGCAGGAAGCTGCAGGAAGCTGTTGTGCTCAGATCAGGTGGATGAGAAATCAGCTAATGGACTATGGTTTATCATATTCAAAAATACCTATTTATTGTGATAACCAAAGTGCTATTGCTATGACAGGAAATCCAGTACAGCATTCTCTTACTAAGCATATCAGTATCAGATATCATTTCATAAGAGAGCAAGTAATGGAAGGGACAATTGAGTTACACTTTGTTCCTACTGATCAACAGCTAGCTGATATATTCACCAAGCCACTTCCTGAAGCTACATTTACAAAGTTGGTGAATGAACTGGGAATGGTAAACTATGATAGTTTATGAGAACAGAGAAAGATCAAATACTGATGTTCATCGAATCCTGATGCATTTCGAATACTAATGAAAAGTCAATCCTGACATCAGTCAAACATTGTATACTGATGCGACGTTTCACTTATCAGTAATGTATTTCAGTATTCTGTTTTCTGTTCTGCTTTCCTGATATACTTGTGACTTTTGAACTTGTTAATAAGGTGATTACTATAATTAGTTTTCATGTTTATTTCTTAGATTCAATTATTTGAAGAACAAGTTCAATGCAGAAAACAATGAATAAGATTAGAGAAACAAAGATTTCATTAATAATAAGAAAGAGAGTACATTCATAGGTTATATCTTTTTGTTCTCTATCTACTAATCTATTCAACAGGAAAAGGAAGTCCAAACCACTCCATTGTTAGCAGCTATCCCAGATCCCATCTTTGCCACTTTGTTTGGGTGAAGGTTGAGAGGGATAAGGTTATTTTTGCTGACATATTCATTAACAATGGTTGATGGATTTGGATGAGGATGTCTTAGAAGAAAGCCATGCTAATGTTGCTTGGAGGGCAGCATCGATGTCAATCACTCTTGCAGGTCTTTCTTTCTCGATTTCTTCGAGACCAGCATCCATCTACAACCAGAGAGTCTCAAGTTGTCTCTCCCAGTTGAAAGCATCAAACTCTTCATGAGTGTAACTGAAGATATCTCTCTTCTCTACGAGATGGAGATTCTTCTCTTTTATGCTAAAACTCGACATTTTTTTTAAAGATATTTGTGAGAAGAGTTTTGAGTTTGCAGGTAAGAAGAAGGGTTAAGAAGGTAGTGGACAAGTCTCTAGGCGTTATATAGAGAAAGGAGTGGAACAAGAATATGAACCGATTCACATTCTTGTGTTGGTATCAGGTATTTTTAGATTGTGGTGTTTTAATTTCTTTAAATTAAAACAAATTACCTTGTCTTATTTTTATTCACAATCTAATTTCTCGAAAACTGCGGGCGCATGAGTAACACTCTTGTGCGTATATACTTACAATTTGAAAATCGTGTCGCGTGCAGTTATCACCACTCTTACACGTAATTTACTCCATTACTTATGTGTGCACGAGTCGATTACTGACACCTGTCCTTGAGAAATCATTAGAATTGTCCAAAATCAATTTAGTTTTCTAAATTGATTCTTTTATTCTCAAAGTATCAGTATTAAATCGTCTCTCACCTTGTGCAAACATAAACCCTAATTGTTCGAGAATACAAAATCTCTCTGTTTAACCAAAATGGAAAATCAATTGTTTACAAACAGTAAAGTTGTCATCAATGGTGTTACTTTTGTACCTAACAATTTCGTTGTTGTTCTTGATCATCAGGATTTATCGAATGATTTCCATATCATTCAAGATTTCTTAGCCTCAAGTCCGATTAACTATGCATTAACACAACCCTCCAAAGTTTCTTTCAAAAGTGTTATGCAGGTATGGTCAACAGCAGTTTTTAGTGAAGGAATGACAACAAAGAATCTGTACATGTCCTTTGAGTATAATGGTGCTACTTATAGAGTGACTCCAGAGGTGATAGAGAAGGCTCTTCAACTACCATCTCTCAATGGCAAATCAGCAGAAAGTGTTTCTGATGCTACACTTCTTGATTTTGCAAAGAGTCTTGGCATCAAAGGACAGCCAATGAAGTTTGGGGATTTATATAGAACAAAACTTAAGAAGGAATGGAATTTTTTCTTTGATACTATCAGTTGATGTTTTCTGAATAAAGTCTCTAACTTTGATGCATTGCCTTCAGCTTCAGTTCAAATTGGGTACTCTCTAATCCATGAAACTCCTTTTGATTATGGATTGTTTCTTTTGAAAGCCTTTTATGCTAGAAAAACAGACAAGTGTGGATATGTTTGTTTTATTAGATTCTTTCAATTGATATTTTCATATTTATGTCCCAATGTTGAATTTGAAAATGATGATCAATTGTGTATCTTTAAGATTTCTGAAAACAATATCAAATCCTTGGAGAAATCTGATAAGGTGAATAATTTGGAAGGCAATCCTATTATTCCTGATAAGGTCAGGCTTCTTTTGTCAAAGAGAATGTCTACTTATTATGGATCTATTACTGATGGTCTTGGACCTACTTCTGGTGCTCTGAGACAGGACACTACCCATCCTGTTTCTAACCAAAGCACACAACCCAAACACACTACCAAACAGTCATCCACCTCTGGTGTCTCACAAAAGGCATCAGTTGTAAAATCAAAGAAATTAGCTAGATCTGATGTGTCTGGAAGACAATCAGGGTCAAAGAATTTCTCCACTCCAACCTACTCTCAAAAGAAGTCACAAGGGGGTGCACAAGGGGTCCTGGTTGAGGAGAAATCTGTACTTGAGATTGATCCATCTTTGATTGACATAGGGGTGTATAAGGAAACAGGAGAAAAGAGGAAATTCAGTCAGAAAATTGATTCTGAGTCTGATTATGATTCTGATGATGACAAATTGCCTTTATCAGTTTCTTTGAAGAAAAAGGAAGTTGTTGTTGTGACTCCTACAGAACTGGCCATTTCTAAAAAGCCAAAGAAAAGAAGGAGGTTACTTAAGAAGAGTCAATATTTCATTCCTCTGGAGAAACAGAATATTGAGGATGATATAGAAGACAATCAGAATCCGGTTGCATCATCAGTTCCTGACTCAACTACTGATCTTAATGTCTCTACTCCTGATACTTTGCCTGTGAAGACTGTTGAAATCTCTGATTCTCCAGTCTCTACATCATCACAGAAGAGGACATTTGATATGTCACTGGACAAGGTTGTTGGCATTGCTGTCAAACTTGGACAAAAGCCACCACCTCTTTATATGCAACAACAAACTACAACAAAAGTTTTTGAACGACAAAAGAAACAGAGGATATCATCACCTCTGAAAGGATCTAGCCCACAAGAACCTGAACTTCAAAGTAGTTCAGCAGCTACTACAGATCCAGTCACACAAGAACCATCCATTCAAAGTATGGATGCAGACATTGCTGAAGGAATAGTCCCACAAGAACCACTTTCTCAAAGGGAAAGTGAAGACAAGAATATTCCTGCCCCACAAGAACCATCTTCTCAAAGTGAAGATGCAGGCAACATCAAATCATCAAAGGAGTTTCCTGACACTGCTCAAGGGGCTTCAGAAATTGAATTTGACTTAGTTCAAAGTCTAGCAGATAAAGCTGTTCATGCCAAGCATATTGCTGAATGTGATCATATACTGAAGGACACTGCATATGAGGGAATCACACAAGAACCTTTGACTCAAAGTGTTGAAGAAGCTTCACAACCTCAGACTACACAAGAACCATCAGTACAGAATACTGATGCAAGTCATGCTTTAGTTGCAGTTGTCAATCCTGATGCAAGTACTACTGATCCAAATATTCCATTGCTTATCGAGCCACTTTCTGCAAGGCCAATGGAATCTTTTATCACTTCCTCAGGTAACACTTCTATCTCTACTTCTCTTAATACTGAAAGTATGATTATAGATAGACCTGATACAAGGGATACCTCTATCTGTATGACTTCAGACCACTCTTCTCAGCCACCTCTTATTTCTTTGAATTTGTTGAGCCAGAAGCTTTCTAGTGAGACTGAGAGTAAACAATTAGAGAAAAAGAAGAGTGAAGAGAGGCAGTCTCCTGAACTGGCAAAAGGTGAGGTAGAAGAGAGTGAGAAGCTAAAAACTTTTGGAGTGGTAGTAGTTACTCTTGAAAGTAACTTAGGTCATGTTGTGAGAAGTGATGAGATCACTTTAAAAGAAAAGAGAGATTTAGGAAATATTTCTATTCCCACTGCAGGTCTTCAGGAATCAACAGGTCCATCTTCTGTTGATGTGAGATTGAAAGGAGTTATGAATCCTGAAGATAATATGGATGATAAACTTCCTGAGTCTGATGACAGCTCAGATGATGATGATGATGATCATGCTGATGATGATCCTGAGGCAATTCAAATGCAGGCAGCCATAAAAGCAAGTCTAGCATCTGTTTATGGATCTTCGAGTAGATACATGCAGTCTGTTACTCAAGAAGAGTTCAGAGGGGAGTACAGCTCTACACTTCCTGCTGATACTCAAGCTGCAAGGGGATATGAATGGGATATTGAATGGAATCAGCCAGATGCTAAGATGAATTTTCATAATGCTCTTTTTCATTCTAGTCACATTGCCACAAGGATGTCTACTCCTGAGCTTAAGGCACTTATCAAGACTAATGCTCTTCTAGCAAAAGGATTGAAGAGTGAGATTGATTCTATGAAGGATGATAATGCTAAAGTTCAAGCGGATATTCATACGACTGTTTCTATACCTGCTACTGCTTCTCAAGCTCGTCTTCTTGCTGATGATGTTAAGGCACTTGAAAAGAAGATGGAGTCAAGAATGGATGTCTTGGAATCGAAAGTTGACACTATTGATGAGACACTCAAGCTTATCTTATCTTTCTTTATTGAAGAAGATGCAGATGTCAAAAATGGGGAGAAGGTAGTCAAAACAAAATGTACACCTAATCCAGTTGTGAGAAAGGATAAGGATGATACTTCTGGAAATGATGGTGGTACTAGTACTCAACAACAACATGGGAAAGGAAAAGGAACCTCTGATGCTGGTTTAGTAAAAGGGAGGAGTTCAACTCAGACTCAAACTAATCAGTCAACTCATGTTTCTGAATCTGGAAAGAGAAGGCAAACTCTTTCTATAATTCTTGAAGGTGATGAAGATATGTTGATTACTGATGTACAAGATGCTCCTCACCTCTTTGAAAAAATTATCACTGAATCAGGTGGAAGTGAACTTGTTTATCGAAACAGTGATAAGTTTCATCATTATCATGCTAAGAAGGCACTTGAATTAACTTCTGAAGAAAATCCTGATATGACTACTAATGAAATTGTAAAGGAACAAAACAGGATTTTTGAGGAGATTGCAAGACAGAAGGAAGCTCATACTGCAAGAAGAGGAAGAGGGAGGAAACCTGTTCAAGTAAGTACAAAGCAGACAAGGTCTAGTAGAATCAGAATAGAGGAGATTACTGAAGATTTAAAGAAGAAAACTCCTTTATCTCTTGAATATTTTCCATCATCAAGTATCTTTGATGAGCCTGGTACAGAAGAAGAAGAAATTCCTTTAGAGAGAAAGAAAAAGAAAGTTGAAAAAGCAAAGAAGGAAACTGTTGACTTTGATACTGATAATATTAGAAGATCTAAAGAAGTCAGAAACAGTGTAAATGATATTGTTGAAAGAGCCAGCAAAGAATATTTCAGAAGGCTGATTAATTCAGAAAAGGATTTATTTATTAATAAATCTAAACAAGTGAAAGAAGAAGAAGAAGAAGAAGAACCTAGTGATCCATAAACAAAGAAGAGAAGGAAAAAGTAGGTTGAAGTTGATAAACTGAAGTATACTGGACCAGTTGTTTTTAAGTTTGGAAGAGTAATTTCAGAACCTCCAATGAGTCCTGGACTTCAGAAAGCAAAATCTTCTGAATTTGATAAAGGTTCACCAAGCTGGATTAAGATGAGTTCTGATCTGAAGGGACTGGAACCTTACAATAGAGGAGGATTTGGTTCTAGGGATGCAAAACTCATACCTGTATTTCAAGCAGATCAATATTTTCTTACCAGAAGATTAGGTGAAGAATTAACTGTTGATGATCTTTGGGAACTTGAATCAGTTGCAATTGTTGCATGCAAGATGGATGGTAAAATGCTGGAAAAGTTGTTGTACTTCATGAAAGACAAAAGTGTCAAGAGGTTAACCATTCATGATGTATTGTGCAAGTCAACAAAAGAACTGAAATATGTTCTCTATTTGCTTGAAAATAGAAGCATTCCTGACAGAGAAGCTAGTGTTTACAGAAACTGGTGTACTATGATCTTCATGAAAATAAAATCCAGATATATGGACGGAGGATCAAGATATGATGGTAATTATACTCCCATGTATTTGAACACAGAAGGACATGAAGTAGAAATGCAAAAGGGTTCAGCTGTTAAAGAAGTAATTTTGAGGCAAGAACAGTTATCTTTGAATCTTGGTGGAAGAGATCTTGCATATTTACTGTTGGGAGAGTTGAATTTACCAAGGAGCTCAATTCAAAATCTCAGGGCTGGTATTTATCAGATTGACAAGAATAATGAAGAACTCAGAAGTCTGAAGAAAAGACTGATTCAGATTCTAGCAGGAGAGGAATTATTATCAAGTTTCTTGCAGATAAGTAATTTCTTTGTAAGGATTTCTGAGACTGAACCTGAAGATAACTCATAATTTTTTGTTTTGAGTTTTTGACATCTTTGAATCAAATAATTTGTGCTTTATGTCATTAAGTACAAATTGGGGGAGATTGTTAGATAATGATTCAAGTGGGGTTAAATGGCAGTTAGGTCACTCAACTGACTGAAAACTTTCAGTTGGGTCATCCAACTCAAAAAACTTTCAATCAGGTCACGTAACAAATAAAAACTTTCACTCAGGTCATTTTACACGTTAAATGACCTGATTTTAATGTGTTTAATGACCTAATTTTATCGTGTTTAATGACCTGATTGAAATTTTTTAACATGTTTAATGAGTTAATTGAAAGTTTTTATTTGTTATGTGACCTGATTGAAAGTTTTTTGAGTTGGATGATCCAACTAAAAATTTTCAGTCAGTTGAATGACTTAACTGCCATTTAACCCGATTCAAGTGATATCAGGATCTGGATTGTTACTGATCAAGATACTGATGCTGACGTCATCAGTAATACGATGTCAGTATGAAGATATTGTCAGTATTAGAAGCTGGTCAGGATTATGTGAAGATTCTCATCAAACCAAAGATTAAGGAAGATTGATATGTCGGTTCCTAAATTGTAGGAAGGCAGCTATCATACAGGATATGTATTCAGAGTAATATGTAATTGATTTAGAATATCTTGTAATTGATAGTGTAACTGTGTATGCTATATAAACACGGTTTAGGTTTTACATGATTGTAATCGCATACACGAGTTATCTTGTAACCTAGCAGCTTTTAAGAACATAAGAATTTCTTAAGAGAGTTTGTAACAGTTTTATATCAGAATTAATAAAGCTGTTATTGATTCATACTTGTGTTATTTCTATTTAAGTCGAAAATCTTATACAATTGTATTCAACCCCCCTTCTACAATTGTTAATTACTGGGCAACAAAATATGTATAAAAAAAAATTATTTTAAAAATTTTGTTGAATAATATTTAATGAACATAAAAATAAATTATTCACCTTAAAATATTTTAACATTTTTAATGAAATATTCACTTCTACTAGAATAATCTTGAATTTTATAAAAACTTCTTAATTATTTTTATCCAAATAAATTAACTTTCATGTGAAAAAAGGTTAAACTTTTATTTTTATTAGAAAATATAAAATTTTGTTCATTACAAAATTATGGCAACACAATTTGATACCTACGGAAACATGCAAACACTTTATTCTATAGCAACATAATTTTACTACCTAAGGCAACATAAAAATGATAATGTTGTAATAGCCAAAAACATGCATGGCAAAGGCAACATATCCAAAGGCAACATAGGCTCTAAATGTGGTCGTAGGCCTTTTATGGTGTTGTGGGTCCATTCACCAAAAAGTCCATAATCGGGTAAAAATCAGATGACATCCCTTCCTTGTTGGTGATAGCTGCTACATGATTATTCATCATAAAATCAAAGTCACCAAACTTGAAAGCTACTGATTTTGGTAGTCTTCTTTGAGCTGCCATTTTTGATCTGAAAAGAACTTGAGAAATCTTGAAATTGATTAGAGATTTTGAGAACTTAAACGAATGTTTTTGCCTTAAGAAATACAATTTAGAAGTTAGCAATAAACAATCAGAGTCTCAAAATAAATATATATTCAAAAATTCTTCAGACCCACTAACCCACGTTGACACGTAGGTTGACAGGTGTTAGTCCCTGAAAAATGCAGTTTACCCGCGATTTTTGGAAAATAAAATCCAAAATTGATTTTATTTAAATAAATCAGGGTAAAATCAAAATTAACTCAATACTGATCAGCTTTATTTCCTAATGTTATCTTTTTCACCAAGATAATCACAACTCTTAATGTGATTTAAAAATAATAAAAATAATCATCAATCCTGATGAAATCACTCTCGCTTTCCTGATCACTATCATCCTGATTCCAGAGAATAAATGGAGTTCCACGTGGCAATCTCATAATTTTAACCTAAAAAAACATCAATATTCCAAACAAAAATATTTTGTTAGATTGTCAAAATATCTTGGAAATACGAAAGGATTAGTCATACGCATAGATATATACGCCGATACATTGAACACTTCAAAATGACTGTTCAGCTTCTCACTCTTTCCTTTATAAACACCTGATGTCTTTTCCTTTCTTAATTCCAAAAAAACACACAAAACTCTCTGTAAACACAGAGCTTCCAAATACAATGACCTTTAACCCCATCTTTCGATTTCTCACAGATGATGAACAAACTATTCAAAACCAAAGATTCATTGTTCGTCTCTTTGAAGAGATGACTTGTCTCATCGCTTTAGACATGGTTGGAGTAGATCCAAATAATATCCAGAATCTTCTCTTAAAACATCCATTTGTTGGATACAATCACCCTCTAACCTCCTCAAAACTTGAGGATGAAGAATTTGGCCGAGAGTCTGAGGTTGATCTTGATGGAGATGTTATACATTCTAGTCAGCTGCTCTCATTCAAGTCGCCCAGAGAAGGAATCCAGGAGTAATCATCAAGGTGACTCTTGAGATGCTCCTTGTCCTGAAGTAGATCTTTGAAGACTAAGAACAACAACAACTTTAGACAAGAATAGGGTTATCAGTAGAAGTTAGACAAAAAGATATTTGTATTTCATTTCCATGTATGTAATGATTTCAATTAATGAAAATACAATTTCTTATTATCTACTTGTCTGTTGTTCCCTGTTTATCGAATGATCTGACTAATGGTATAAATTATTAGTATGCACATATTAAAACTTGCTGGCATAGACTTAACAAAACTCATAATTAGATTACTATACAAAGTAAACGTCAGGATCTGAAACAATTTTCACAATCCTGATACTAACACAATACTGATGACGTCAGCATCCTGATAACAATTCTAATCCTGATTATTATTAACAAGTCTATCATACTGAAATTTATCAAGGCAAAGTGTTACAACTAAAGCATTTAACAATCAAATATAGATCCTGACAAGAATATCAAGTCTATAAGCTGAAAACAACATACTTTG
Source organism: Kitagawia praeruptora (assembly GCA_037693485.1). Taxonomy (NCBI): domain Eukaryota; kingdom Viridiplantae; phylum Streptophyta; class Magnoliopsida; order Apiales; family Apiaceae; genus Kitagawia; species Kitagawia praeruptora. The sequence continues at coordinate 132,628,652 of CM075351.1, read as the reverse complement.
CTACTTTTGCAGATGGTGTTATACAATCTGATCATCTTGGTGTACATAATTTAAATGCATAACATGTAGTGCTTTTTTTTCTTCTCTAAGGTGCTAAACTCTACCTTAAATAAAACTTACAACACTAAAAAAAGTACAGTCAGAGGGCTTTGGTATATGATATCAAGCTATAAAAATATTAGAATTAGAAAAGCCTAGACATCCATACATACTGCAAATAATAGAAGAATTGATAGTACATTATTAAATAAAAAAGGACTTCAATTAGGCATATAACTAGCAATAGCTATAAGCAAAAAACTTGTTTACCTGTTAATAAGTCGTCACAACATCCATCTTAGTTTATAAGGCCAGATTTTAAGAGAACAATTTTGATTAATTGCCAAATCAAGCACAGAACAATCTATTTTCAGTTTTTCACCAAATAACCTTGCAACCGATTAAGAGTATGACAACCAAAAATTACTAGTAACTTGTTAATTAGACATCTTCTAAAATTATATATGAACCCACTATCTACTCATGTTAAGAGGATTGAATATGACTGGTATTTATGTATTTATCATGTTCTGCCTTATAAAATAGGGAAACGAGGATAACTGGTTATCATATACTCTTCAAAGTGTCATAACTGAAGTAATACCTGATCATAAACTGATCAGGATGGTTGATCTGTCAAGGAAGTAGACTGAACACTAAGCGAAGCAGTATTTCCAGGTCTAAAGTCTAGAGGATCACCACCATGCAGATAAGATGACATTACTCATAGCAATCTTTTACTTCTGGAAAGATTTTACTGGTAACTAATATCTGATGCTTACTTACTCAAGAAACTCCAACTGTCTTCTTGCTTGCTCGTAACAAACATAATGTTGGCTGTTAAGAGTAACAATAACTATTTTATAACACCATGTGAAGTCAGAGCTTCCACATATTATAGCTATATAGCATATTTCATTTCATAACAAAAGTAAAGGGCCATAATACCTTAGTTCTACTTTTGTCTCCTCAATGACTGTTTGATGTGGAGAATGGTCATTACTAACACCACCTTTGTGGTTAACAACTCCTCCCATAGAATCAATAGAAGCATTGACTGAAACATGAAGTTCTGGACTACATTCATGCATTCCTCACAACTCTTAAAAGTATTTCGGTCCCATCGTTTCAACCTTAATATGGTTCCTAAAACAAAATATTGGCAATTGTTGGATAAATTTAAAATAGAGTACAACATAAATATAGTGCAAAAGAGAGAGACAGCTGAAATAATAGTCAAAATTTTCACTGTTTCTTAAATGTTTCTTAAAAGGGACAACAAATCATCGCACATATTAAATTTAAAGGATCTAACAGATAGAAGGCGTTTCTTAACCTTCACGAAAACATACAGATATACATTGGGTTCAGAAAATTTCAAGATTGAGGTTTTGCTAATTTAGATATAACATATATAACAACTAAGGAACACATGATCTGATACACAATATATATAGACAGGTTGTTCGATATGAGTAAAAGGTTTCAGTTGTTACACAACTTTATGTACACAGGTGGTTATTGGTGCAGTAATAGACACCACATCTCGTGCTGGTATGGAGGCAAATGTTTCCTTACATATGGCATTAGACAATTTTAGCAGACAAACAAATCAAAGTTTTGCGTTGCGAGTGATAAACTCCCAAGGGGAACCTGCCATGACAGCTCTAGCAGGTAAACTTTATTTGTTATCCTGCAGTATACCAAGCAAGCAATAAGAGCACACAAAAGGAAAACCAGTAGCAGTAATGCATACCACGTAAAATACCCCAAACACCAAAAAACTAGATATACTTTTTTTTACTCACTAAAATTGTATTTAATCTTCAAGTAAAATGAAATCCCTAATATCTCTTCACTTATATGTCAAGCACTGAGAGCACTGCCATAGCCATTACTTTTCTATACTGGTTAAAATTAGAACTGCAACTTGTCATTTCAAAAATGTATATCTAATACTGGAGCAAACTATGCTATATGTTAATTTTCGAATTTTGAAATATTCATTATTCATAATTACCCTATCAATGCCAGATCTAAATATAGAAGATTACAATTATCAACTATGTAATCAACAGAAGCAACAGAAAATAGGACATTGTAACTTTCTAAATTAAGTTACTAGAAATTAAGTTACAACTTAGAATCAGAAATTAAGTTACTAGAACTACAACTTAAAAAATCAAGTAAAATTTGTTGTACTGGTGTCTGCATATCTTTCTCACATGTCATGTGCAATTTTACTTGTTTTGCTAGGAATACAATATCTGCTTTACAACTGGTAAAGTCAAGGTTAAAGAGACATATCTGTGATGTCCCAAGCATCAAATTTGGAGGTATCTACACCTCTATGAATTCTCGATCAGTAACTCCACTCTCTATCCCTCCCAATTGCAAACGCAAAACCCGAAAGTTTGTTCCACCAAGGTCTAGTGCATAATAGACACATACCTCAGCAATAAAAATTGAAAAACAGAAAAGTCCTCATCTAATATAATTCATCGGATAAATAAAAATAGAAGTGCACAAACTTCACTTAAAATGGAAACGTATCATCAGATAATGTGTGTGTGCCATGGCCTGATGCATCCGGGGAGATAAAAATTCAACAATATCACTTCTGTTCAGCTTCCCGAATTCAGCTTCATATACTTTAATGTACCAATGAGCACCAATTATCTTCATGCAGAATGCAAGCTTGATTAATTAGTTAAGATAGACATTAACAAAGTACTGCTAAATTTTCTTAGTGGAAGTGGCTGTAAGCTTTATTTTTCTTGTGATTGCTCACTATATTCTCCAGGAACATAGTTTGTACTTGTTAATGCATCCAGCAATGTTAGTTTTTCTATTTCTTGATATTGGTTTGCTTATGGAAATTATTGTAATCTGAATATTGTCTGTGTAGATGCATTTTTATGCTATCTTCTTGTAGTACTAGCAGTACTTTGTTAATGTCTATCTTAACTAATTAATCAAGCTTGCATTCTGCAGGAAGATAATTTGTGCTCATTGGTACATTAAGTTTATGAAGCTGAATTCGGGAAGCTAAACAGAAGTGATATTGCTGAATTTTTATCTCCCCGGATGCATCAGGCCATGGCACACACACATTATCTACTACAGCTGGTGCTATCGTGTATATAAAGTCTGTTGGTCTACTGGAGGCTGCAGCTAGGCTGATCTCGATCTTTGAGTTTTTTATGGATGTTGGCCATGTTATTTCTAGTATTTGTATGTTTTAAGTTATATTCAATAGTTAGTGTTGGTCAATATTTATAGATGATATGGTTGGTTTATTAGTAGATGATGCTATTGTAATGATGTTGGATGATATTTTTGGTGAATGAAAACATGAATTGAATTGAATTTTTAATTTTTTCCTGGAAAATGCAATATTTAAATGTTATATTTCTATTTTGTCAATAAAATTTAAAATGTGAAACACATGTGGGACCACAGGTGGGACCCACATAATTTATTAATAATTTTGCAAAATTATAACATCTAAGGTAACATAGATTTGGTGTTGCTATAGAATGCTTAGTGTGTCACTTTATAGGTCTATGGTAACTAATTTTCCTATGTTAGCTTAGGCATGTCGAAGTGTTACCTTAGACCCCAAAGGTTACATAGAACAAAACTATCACAGCTAAGGTGTTACCTCAGCCTTTTTTTGGCCTTTGGTAACATATTTTAGGGTCTAAGGTAACACAGTCGTGGTGTTACCGTAGGCTGCTTATGGCGTAGTGAAGGTTTCAATCAAATCCAAAAGAATCATATTTGTTTGCTATAAAAAGGATCTTTAGATATCTAAAGGGCACTCCAAACTTGGGTTTATGGTATCCTAAGGACACAGGGTTCAATCTGGTTGGTTATTCTAATGCTGATTATGCTGGATGCAGAGTGGATAGAAAAAGCACCTCAGGTAGCTGCCAGTTTCTTGGACAAAGGTTAGTCTCTTGGTATAGCAAGAAACAACAATCTGTGTCAACTTCTACAACTGAGGCTGAATACATAGCTGCTGAAAGTTGATGTGCTCAAGTGCTTTGGATTAGAAATCAACTTAGAGATTATGGACTTATGTTGGAAAGAATTCCAATCATGTGTGATAACACAAGTGCAATCTCTATAGTTGCCAACCCTGTCAATCATTCTAGAACAAAGCACATTGACATCAGATATCATTTCATTAGAGAACATGCAACTAATGGTACCATTGAGTTGCATTATGTCTCTACAGATAAGCAACTAGCTGATATATTCACTAAGCCATTAGATGAAGCCACCTTCACAAGGTTGGTTAGTGAGATTGGAATGCTGAATTCTTCAGATTTTGGCTAAGTGAATATATCATCTAGATTGTTGCAGCAGTAAACACTTACTTTATCTAAATTCTCAATATTTTTGGAGTAAGTGTTGGCTGAAATATGATTTATAAATATTTCAAATCTGTTGCATATATTGAAAAATCATATTTTATTAACTTGAAATTTCTATGAAATTTTGAGAAAATCACTGTTTAATTTGCTAGAATATTCTTCATTGAATATGACTGGTAAATTTTAAAAAGATAGTGAAAATTAATTTTTATGAGTGGAGAGTATATTTCGGTAAGTCAGACTTCTCGAATGGTTCACTATTCGACATCTCTCATAAGTCTCATTAGAGCACTCTCGAGTTCTCGAATAGAGTCTTTTAGAGATATCGAATAGAGGTATTCTTGACTTCTCGAATATGATAATTGAGTTCTCTAATGACTGAGTTCTCGAATACTATATTTGAGTTCTCGAATCATTTGAAAAGGCTGAATTCTCGCTGAATCTCAATCGATTTTGGATTTTTGTCTAAAATTTTAATTCACTCATAAAAACACATTTTATTTAATTTAGAGTTATTTCTAAGTTAGATAAATGCCAGCTGTGAGTTACCATCTGCTTGAGTTATCGAATAAGCCTTTCTTGACTTATCGAATAGGTGTTTTCTACTTCTCGAATGCCTGACTTATCGATACAAAACATATATCTAATCGACAATTCAAGTACTTCATACTTATACAATTTTACACCTATTCGGTTCATTTCATTCGATTTCTCAAGCATCTAAACTCCCAAAACCTCTGAAAACCCTAACTGCAAAAACTTAATTTCTTCTTCAATCTTCATTCTCTTTCTCTCTCTATACAAATGGCAAACACTCAACTCACCATACCCACTCAGACCAATTTCATTGCTATAACAAATGATGTGGAGGCACCAAATGCGAACTTCAAGTTCTTTGTTCGCTGGATGTCTGAATCATATATCAAGAATGCTCTATCAGCCAACCCAACTCTGTATCTGGACCTACTAGAATAGTTTTGGAGGACTACCACCATGGAAGTCATTGCTCTTGAGAATGCTATAACCTCATATGTAGTCTACTGCAAAATTCAAGGAAAGGATATCACTATCACTACATCTGACATGCATAAGGCACTGGATTTACAACAAGAGGAGTATGACATACTGGCCACAAATGTATAGTTAGAAGAATTCTTTGAATTTATCAACTACTCAGATGCAATCAATCTTGGAAAGTTGAACATAAAGAATCTAAGGAAAGAGTGGAGCTATGTATTTGCCACTCTCCTTCAAGTCTTCACTGCCAGGAAGTCTAGTTTTGACCAAATCAGTGCACCTGCATAGCAAATTGGCTATGCTTTGGCCTATAGGAGAAAGATTGATGTTGGACAGATCATTCCACAAGAACTATATGGGAGACTTGGTAAGAACACAGCCAAGAGAGGTACTGAAATTTTCTTTCCTCGTTTTATTCAACCTGTACTCAATTTTGTAGATAATAAATTGATTGAATTGCCTGGATTAGATAAGACTAGAATAGGCTACCCTAGATCCATGACCAAACTCATTTTTAGTAACTTGGAGACTAGGAATGATGTGGATGTAAGACTCAAAATAACTCCCCATATGGAGAGTCTATTTAGGACTTACCCCCACAACATGCCAATATTTGATTCAAAATCTCAGTTAGCATAGCCCAAGCAAGTATAACACAATGCTAACCCAGGGGTTGCTAACCAACCCTCTCAACCAAACACTCTACCAAACATTGAGCCAACTGAATCATCCTCTCAAAAGGGTGATGTTAGTAAAAAGAAGAGAAAAGAGATAGCTTCTGCACCATTAACCATATTATCTAAAGCAGCATTGGCTGTAGAATTAGAAAGTGAGGAACCTGAGTCACCCCTTGTCAAGCCAAAGAAGAAGAAAACTAAAACCACCTCTTCAGTCACACAAATGGCTGAAGTTGTAAAATCAGGGGCAAACAGTTCACTAGATGTATCCTCTCAACAGGGTGCATCTATAGAATCACGCATCCTCCCCAATGCACCTACTTGTACAGAGTCAGCACCTGGGAGTGATAAGGCTGGCACCACACTGAGTGGAGAGCACATCACATTTGAAACTCCCTCTATTTCTCAAGGGGAGTTGCCAAAATCTATTCCACAAGACACTTCTCTTCCAGAATCTACAACTGAAATTTCTTTGCAGCCTGCAACTCAAGCAATTGAGGAGCAAGGACTTGATCATCAAGAATTCTTCTCTCTTGATGAGCCAACAACTTCAAGTGACATGGTGCTTGACACTGTGCTCACCACCCAGAAACCACATTCTGATGGTGAGGGAATGCTAGCTGGGGCATATTCTGATGACACCATCACAACCACAGAGGATTCATTAGTTTTTACTAGAGACTCTGTGCCTGTGTCAACTACTGTTGTAACTCATTCCACTCCTGTGGAGACAACAGTAGTAGAGTCATTCCATCCGGTTACAGAAGTTGCATCTGTAACTGATGAGTCTAGCTTGCCTAGCTCTAGCTCTGACTTTATGTCACAATGGCTGAAGCCTGTGCAACATGACAGTGCTTTAGGATCAGGGTTTGTTCCACCACAATTGACAGTTGAAGCACTTCAAATCTTAGTTGTGGATCAGATTCCTGAGTTTGTCAAGATTGTTCAGAACTTGGTCACCTCCAACATGCCTAATCTAGACTATGAAGCCATTCTGCTATGCCATAGGGATGATGTGGAGATGTAAAAGGCCAAGATAATTGATGCTGCTGAGAGAGATGGCAATGTAGATGCCTGGCTGCAAGGAAAATATGATATTACTCTTGATGAAGCTCTTCAATATCTCAGAGAGGAATACATCACTTCACTGGGTTCTAATGCAAAATCTCTGACTCCTGGTGAAGTGTATGAGGCTATGAATGATTCACACAAGGGATTCCTCAAGGCTACACACTATCTGGGAAAAGGAGTCAAAACTGAGGTCAATAGAGTGTGTGATAAGACAGCCACTACAGTGGAAGAAATCAAGAGGGTCTTTGATGCCAAATTCCCTCAGTTGGATAGTGTATTCAAGGACCTCAAACACTGCAACACCACCTGTACCAAAATGGATAATGGCCTAGCTCTACTCAAGGATACTGTCACAGGTCTGGGGCATAAATTTCAAGTTATATCTGATCAGACAACAGATGTCAATGCCATGCTGAAGACTATGTTCAAAAATCTATATGGAGATAAGCTAATGACTGAGGTCCCTGTGCATGAAATCTCCAAGTATGAAGTGAAGAGACTGCAAGACCAATCCTTATCTGATTTCAAGGCAAATGAGTTATTCACTATGGATACTCTTGAAAAGAAGGTGGTGTCTCTCAAAGAATCCAATGCTCATTTGACAGACAAGGTTGCAACTCTAACTGAGCAGTTGAGCACTCAAGCCACCAACACAGCTGAGGTTCTTCTGCATCAACAATCAATGTTGTCTACCATGATGAAGCACATGGGTCTCCCTCTACCTGAAGACTCTTCAAACCCAAAGGTCATTCCTATAGCCTCTGTGCCTGACAACAAGCCTAAGGGGGAGAAGAGGACATCAAGGCATTCAAATCCAAAGGGGGAGAAACCTCAAGAGAAACCTCAAGCCAAAGGCATAAAGCTAAATGAGGGTGGTCACCAAAGGGCTTCTAAATCCATAACTCATGTGCCAGGAAAAGGGAAAGCTAAAGTGGATGAGCCTCCTACCTCTCTGCCAGTTATTACTCTACCAACTGTGCACATCACTACACCAAGTGGCCAAAAGCAAACTGTCCCTACTACAGTGGTGGCAGGTTCCATGCCAAGTGATCTAGTCCAAGACTCTAGACATGAAGATGACCCATTGGAAGCCAGTGTGATTACTGAGGCCAAGCTGATAGAAGTAGCAAATTCAAAGACTTATCATGATGCTGCATTCTTGAAGTTTCTGCAAGTCTCAAAGGCAAAGGTAGGTGGAGATACTTTGCTGTACAGAAGAAGCCTCAAAGACCAAATTAAATATCTAACAGTTATTCCAAGAAAGCTGAATCAAATCTTTCTCAAGGAAATCATGATGGTGACCAATGGCAAGATATGACACCTATTTATTGACACCTTGAAAGCCCTTAAATTCACTGAGATTGATGCCATCTTGGAACTAATTCAGCAGAAATGGGAGAACAACAAGTGTCTATACACTGAACTGAGAAATGGTCAACAAGCTAGGTTTCCTGAAGTATGCATCAAACTAATAACCATCTTCTATCAGTCTAGTACAAAAATTCAAGATGTCAATCAGTTGGTTATCCCCAGTGATCTCACCCCTTGAAACTACAGACTCATCATTGCTGTTACTGATCAGCTACAAAAGAAGGGTGAAGTCAGAACTGATGAAGAGTTGGAAGCACTACACATCCTAAGAACATTTATTGCTACTGGTACAATTCCAGAAATGGCTCAGCCTAGGAGGAATAAGGATGATAAAGATGATGACAAGAGTAATGGGAGGAGAAGTCATCATAGGAGTGATAAGGGTGATAGAGATGAGAAGAAGAAGAAAGATAACAAAGACAAGAAAGATGGTGATGACCAAGGGAAAGTCTATGAGAGGAAGATTGGAAAACAGCAAGCCTTAGGCATTGCTAGCAGTAACCTCACCACAACACAAGACTCTAAGTCTAGGGTGAATACTATTAGTAGTGACCTAGCAAAATCTACATCTATGGCTTCTGCAACTGTTTTGCCACCTCAAGAAGAGAATAAGATTCAAGTCAAGAAACCATCTGTGTGTTTCAAAAGGGAAACTGCTAATGGAATACTATAATGGTCTACAAATAAAGGTCAAATGCTACTGCCAGGCAACCATGTAAAAAGGATCAAATTCAAACAAGCTGCAAGGAAACCAAAGCTATCCAAATCAAGAACCCTAACTATCTATCCAGGACTGAAACTCTAACCTCTTGATGAAGACTTTGATAAAGACCAATTGCAATATCTAAGAGCTCAGAGAATCTACTATGCTGCCATTGTGAATAACTGCCTTGAGATTAAATATACTGATGGAAGGGAGAAGAAATTCAAACAAGGATAGTGTCAAATTGGGGCAAGCTATATGAAATAGAAAGGATCATTGCATTATTGGATTCTAAAGACAAAATAGAGAAAGTATGGAAGCTGGAGTTGATTGATTTTATGAAGATGAAGAGAGACTATGCTGAGAAGATAAGAAAGGGGTGCTTTGAGAAATGGCTAGAAGGAGAAGGAGATTGATAGGCTGGAAGTTGAATCAGAAAAGCTAAGGGCAAAAGGATTGTGTAGAGTTCAATTCAATCCCTATGTGGTGAAATATAGGAGGAGAAATGGAGATAATGTCAATATAAGAATGAACCTGCTCAGTCACTATCCTACCAACATTCTGAAACCAGTACTTGAAGATTTCAAAGACTCTATCATGCTTGAAGAATTGGATGCTTTGGCAGAGATCATAAAGGCCATGGATGAGAATGCAATAAAGGAGAAAGAAAGAAAACAGAAAGCATATGATGATCTACTAGCCAAAGCAATGGAGATGGAATCAAATGAGAATGGCTAGCATTTCATCATACTGTAAGATTATTCATCTTGTAATTTCATTCATGTGCTCAATAAAATTTCATACCTGTACCTTTCAAGTTTTATCTTTATGTATGTTAGGCTTGTTATCAGACATTAAATTATGACTATGGGTCTCACTCACAATTTGGGGGAGATTGTTAGTCACAGAGGCATGCCTGTTTACATCTAATAACAAGCCTAATTGTCTGTAATGCTTTGCATTACTTACATGACCTCTTAACTGAGGGAACCTCTAGTTGTAGAGTTTCTATTTGTTTTGTACTTGCAATAGGCATCAAATCCTAGTTGTGTAATTGTACTTATATAGTCAAGAATAATGCTTGAAAGAAGTTCCAAGGTTCATGCCTCAAGCAAGAAGATAAAGACTGTCAAATAATCACAGTTGGGATTTGAAGAAATGAAGAATTTGCCTAAGTACCAATTCGAGAAGTACTTTTGTCTATTGGAGAAGTCTAGCGTTCGAGAAGTCAGAGATTCGATATCTAAGAAGACACTGTTCGATATCTCTAAATGCACTATTCGAGAACTCAAGAAGTCAACAAGTCAAAGTGGTATTCGAGTTCTCAAAGAGTCGACAAGTCAAAGTTCCATTCGATATCTCAAGGACTCTGAATGAACTATTCGATATCTCAGGGATTCGACAAGTCAAGTGTTCTATTCGAAAACTCAAGGAACCCTGGAGAAAAGTACTATTCGAGAAGTGATTCGATATGTAAATCATACAGTATTCGAGAACTCAGAGTTATCTAATCCTAGTTCTCGAATCAATCACTTAGTCACTTCTCGAATACATTCTTAGAGACAAAATACTGAAGAAATTGTACAAGTCTGAAACCTGCAACAAGCCAATGCACTTTATGGACCACAATCTGTAACGTGCTCTGGAAAGCCTACAAGGAAGCTTGGAGAGATATAGAAGAGACAAAGAGCTAAAGAAGTGGATCTTAACAGAACTTTGCAAAGTCAAATCTGTAGCCGTTTGGACACTTACTCAAAAAGAATAGACAGACCAGAAAGTAATTTGTTTTAGCTACCTTATTTGTAGTAAGTAGGTTGTATTCATGTTCTATAAGAATACAGCCTCACTTCTTTAGTAGTAATCTTTTGAGAGAGGAGAAGTTTTTCATACACACTTAAGACATATCTCTCTGAGAAAAACGAAGCTGAGAATACTATCATTTGTATTCACAGATTGTAACAACCTTTATCTAATAATATATTAGATTAAAGTGATATTGTGTCTTGTGTTATCTTTATCCGCACCTATACATTTGCACACACAAACACTTATCTGCTACACAGATTCAAGAACTAAGAAAAGTTCAAGAATCCATTCACCCCCCCTCTGTATTCTTTTACTGTATTCAATACTCAACAAATAGTATAAAAATGTGGAGTATTCGCTAGTGCTTATTAAGAATACTTTATACTTGCTTATAACCCGTGCAACGCACAGCTCTTTTTCTAATATTTATAATGTTATTTTTTTATTATTTATTTGTTATTAGTTTACATATCAAATTGTTGTTATGAAATTGATATATATATATCTATATATATTTATATAAGATTTTACATGTTCAATTTATTATGTGTTTTATCTTGAATTCTTAAAACTTGATTTGGATGAATTTATAGCCTACTTGAAATAAACAAGCTAAACTTTAATTTAGTGATGATTTAATAATTTTCTCCAATTAAAACTACCAAGAAACAAAAGAGAAATAAAATTGACGATTTTTTATATTGAAAAGTTATGAAATCTACTTATCTTCTGTTTTGATTATCAAAATAAAATAAATAGATTCTTAAAATAAATAGATAAAAAAACGTTGGATCTAGCATAAAAAATATTTAATATTTTAATATGTAAACTAAAAAGTGTATTTATATTGAAATACGAAAAAGTGCTTGTCAATGATTTAAATCATTAATCATATATAATTAGGTTTTCTACATTGAATATGATTATTAATGTATGTATTCTACACTAAATAGGATTACTGTAAAAATTCGTAATTATATCTTCTCTTGAGATTCTGAGTATTTTCATTTGGATAATAATTGTTAAATCATCATTAAATTAAAGATAATTTTCATGAGTTTCGCGTGGACTGTAAAATCATCCAAATCTGATTTATATATCTCGAGATATAGCCTAAATAGTAAATATGAACTTTTTTAATATTAATAAATAAATAAATAAAATTCAGTTCTATTACAATCTTTTATATCCTTTTCAGATTATGACTTCTTTTTAAAATTCAATTCTAATACAACGTTTTTAATTATATCCTTTTTAGATTATAATTTTCTTTTTAATATGATATAATCTTGATCGTTTATTTTTAAAAATATTATAATCGATGGTTGAGATTATTTTGACGGTACAGTGAGCAAACCAAAGTGACCAAACCAAAATTATGGATAAGATCCCTCTTACGCTTATTATATATAAGGATATCATATAATGTAACTAATAATAAGTTGTTTTAGACTTTTTTGTTACATCTTATTATTAACTGATTTTTTTTTTCAAAATTAATGTAAATTATATGCACATATGAAGTACATAAGACAAACATGAATTTATGTTTTGTAGTAGTTAAAGTCAGTTTTGATTTGGATTGTTTCCTGAAAGTCGAGGCGTTATAGTTTTCTGTAGAAGAGATGAGGATTGATTCGTTCTTATGTACTTGCAATTTTTCAATGCTATCTTGTAAACTAAATTTTTGGCGTGTACTAATATCAAATTTAATAGATGATTAATGATTTTCTAATATTAAATTTAATAGATAATTAATGAGTTTTGAAAAGTGAATTTTATCATATATTTTATTAGTATATTTAAAGTTACAAATATTAAATTTCATTATGTTGTTAGCGAGAATCGAACCCTTGACCTATGATAGTACTCGCTTATTACTCCCTCCGTCCCAATTTACATGTCCTTTTTGAAAACAATACGCATATTAAGAAAAAGGTTGTTTGGATAAGTTTTTTCAATAAATAACAATGCATTGAAAAATGAGAATAGAGTTAAGTTTTAAAGAAGTCAAGCATTGAAAATACAAATATAGGGATAATTTTGGAAAATTAGACTTAAATTTGTATAGAAAGAAGAGATATTTGTATGGAAAGAAGAGGGGGACATGTAATTTGGGACAAATTTTTTTTTTTTGGCAAAAGAGACATGTATTTTGGGACGGAGGGAGTAGTATATTTAAAGTTACAAATATTAAATTTAATTATGTTGTTAGTGAGAGTCGAACCCTTGACCTATGGTAGTACTCGCTTATTATCTCTCTTACTCTTATTATATAATAGGAGTATAATATAATATAATATGATTTGGTTTTCTACATTGAATGTGATTATCAATGTATGTCTTCTACACTGAACATGATTAATGTAAAAATTCGCAATTACATTTTTTATAAATGGATTTTATATCCATTTTGAGCATTCCATATCGGCTTAAATTGATTCACTTGGCCTCAAGTTTGTTGTAGTTTTGATGTGTTTTTGTGTAGTTGTGCAGGATTGCAATTACCGGCTAGGATTAGTGTTTTTCATTATTCTTGGAGTTGAAATTTAGCAATGGAATGAAGGATGACGTATTTTCCTAGGCTACCATGAAGATCATAACGTTCAAGAATTGAAGAACGGGAAGTGGCAGAAGAATCGGAAGAGGAAACGGAGGAGAAATGAGCAAATTGTGGAAAATTCGGATTTTCCGGGTAGGTTGCGCAGTCTGCACAGTTTTGGCCATATCTGGAGTTCTAGAAGTCAGAATTTAGCGATCTTACAGCTCACGCGTAGACAACGAATTTTTCTACAATCCTGGATGGAAAGTTTGGGGCGCTGCGGCCTGGGTTGGGCACTGCAGCGCGGGAAAACTCCTGGAAAAGAATTGTTGATTCACTATATGTTTTGGCCATATCTTGAGTTCTACAAGTCCGTTTTGGACGATCTTACTGTCCACGCAAAACTAACGAGATTCTCTATCATTCTAAAGTGGTCCAGATGTCCAAACACAACTGGAATGGCCCAGAAATAATGAAGAAAAGTCAGTGACGAATTATCCTTTAAAACAGAATCAGTTTAGGAAACGTATTCTATTTTAATTCTGATTTGGTAGTTTCCTTGCTGGGCAAGATTTCTAGAGCCTATTTAAACACGTCCTACCATTGTAATTTGTATCACCATTACATATCAATTACTTAGGTTTATTTGTATCTTTTCATACTTTGATTTTATCATGGTTTCATCAGATCCCATGATGACGAGCTGTTAATTCGATTATGAACTAATCGTTGTCATGGGATTTTAACAGATTTATCTATGTAACTTAGTAGTTTGATTGCTTTAAAGATTTATGTGTGGTGAATCTTGATATCCTTGTATGGTTGTGCTTCATGAATTTAGATGTGTAGCTAACATCTAATTTGTTAATCTCTTGCGAAACGAGAGTGGATCTTGAGATTTAGAACTTGCCATGCTAGCATAGGATATGTTGATGTTTTAACATCATGATTTGTAGCGTAAATAGAGATATTATGCTGCCCTATGTGATCAATATGGATAACTTGTTCTTCAACCGTTATGTTTTCAAATTCTATAGAGATATAGGATCTAAGCATAATTGGTGTCTATTCATCTTCTATCTCTTTTGTGGATGTATGTTTAGTTTGATATTCGTATACTGAGAGATAGCGTTTACTTGTTTCGTGTTGTCTGATCAGATATCATAACCAACACATGCATTGATTAAAGGCATCAACTCTAAGCGAAGTATTTAATGAAGTTAGGATCCCATGTTTACCCTTGTAGAAGTAATTCGATTTTGATTTTCATTAGATAATTAATTCTTAGATTGTTTATTTATTTTATTTAGTTAATTTTAGTTAATTAAAACCCAAATTTGTTAATTTTCTTAGCAGTGAATAATAATCATACATTGTTGCATAAGTACATCTACTGAATTAAAACCATAACCAGATCTCTATGTGAACGAACTCGCCTTATTCATATATTACTTGTGACCACGTACGCTTGCGTGATTTAGTGCAAACAATTTTCAATTGAGATTTTGAGTGTTTCCATTTCGATAATACTTGTTAAATCATCCCTAAATTAAAGATAAATTTATAACCTTCGCATGGGCTGTAAAATAATCCAAATCTAATTTCTAGATGTTGAGATAGAACATAAATAGTAAATATAAACTTTTTTAATATTAATAAAAAAAATATAATTCAGTTATATCCCTTTTTAAATATATTCCTTTTTTAGTATAATTTTCTTTTTTGAATTCAATTCTAATACAACTTTTTTAATAATATCCTTTTTAGATTAAAATTTCCTTTCTAATATGATATAATCTTGATCATCTATTTTTAAAAAGATTCGATCGACGGTTGAGATTAATTTGGTAATACAGTGACGAAAATTATGGATACGATCCCTCTTATGCTTATTATTATTATTTTTATTATTATTATTATTATTTATAAGGATATGGGTTTCATGTGCCTGACAGGGTTCTGCATGCAGCGCCGGCCCTGGCCCAGTGCCAACTGTGCTGTGGCACAGGGCCCATTGGGTCAGGAGGCCCAAAAAAATATTTCACGCTGTATTAGGTTTACTAGGTTTACTTGGTCCAGTCCGATGGTTTTTTTTTCCAGTTCTATAACCTATAACTACACTAGTGACTACAGACACTACGAGCAGAACACAGCAACTAAAGGGCTTCCAAAATCTTGTTATGAAATTTGATATTCCATAAAAGGTGATATTTCTTATAATCTTGTCTTGTATTCTTATTATATTTACAAGAATAATAGTTAATTACTATTTACTAATTTCCCATAGTTGTTAGTAGTTTGATTTGTATATTTGTATGTATATGTTGTATCATAATTGAAACTAATTAAACTATGATTATTTTTGTTTTTTAGTATTGGACTTGGTAGTACTTGGTGTAGTAAAGATTGGCGGAATCATCTTATTAAATTGATAGAGCTCAAGATTGTGATGTGATTTGTGAGTTCATCGAGGTTTTATTATTCTCACCCTCCCATTTGTTTTTGCCCATAATCTTTGTACAGGTATACTAACTTCATTATAATTCATAATATCTTGTTTTATTACTTAATGTATCTTATTATATGATGTTCATCCTATATAATTTATGTGAAATTTAGATTAATTTTATTGAGTTTTTTATGTAGAGTTGCTTTTTCTTGTCAGGATGCGTAATATATCTCCATTATCATCCGCTCAATGAGGAAGAATGAGATCCAACACTTGTTAAGTTTGCTCTAAAAAGGTTAGAAAAAGTTACTTCAGTTTTCTTGTTTCTGCTTATTACCAGTTGTGTTTTTAAACATGTGATGAGTATAATAAAATTTAGTTGACATTATATGATATATGACTAAAGTTCAATTTCGTAAAAAAAAAAATTGAAGGGCCCAAAATTTTCTTCCCGCACTAGGCCTACAAATACTCAGGGCCGGCCCTGTGCATGAGGTTAGAACAAATTTCAATACAAATTTAAGGGTATTTTTTAAATTAATGAAAAAAGTTTTATATTTACAAAAATGCCCCTACGGGGCCCCTTACTTTATACTCCCTCCGTCCTAGCCAAATATTAACATTTCAAAATAGAGTTTCTGGCACGCATTCTAAGGTTGATTTTAAGGATAGTTCCATAACTTATTTTTGAAATTTTCTTTTTTTTGTATAAAAATAGAACAATCCTATTTTTATACAAAAAAAGAAAATTTCAAAAATAAGTTATGGAACTATCCTTAAACTTCATCTTAAAATGCGTGCCAGAAAGTGACAAAAAAAGTGTTAAGAATTGGATGGGACAGAGGGAGTAGGTATATTTTGTTATAATCTCAGGAGAGATACCTGAGGTTGTCGTCAGGCTCATTTTTCTCTAAGGATATAATATAAGGGAAATGCTAACCATAGCCCTTAGGGCTATGGTTAAGCATTAAATATTATTATATTTTCAACATTTATTCTTAGTTATTTAATTAATTTTTACTTTTCCAATGCTCCTTTACATCATTAATTTAATTTTTCAAGTAATAATATTGGATGCCCCTGGCGGGGCCCTCTAAAATACAAGAAATATGAGAGGGACTCATTATAAGAGAGAGTTTCATTATAAGAGGGGTCTAATTTGAGCACTTCCATATATATATATATATATATATATATATATATATATATATATATATATATATATATATATATATATATATATATATATATATGAGTCCCCTTCTAGAGAGGACCTCATTATATAGAGAATATGAGAGAACCATATATTTTTTCTGATTCTACAACAGAACCAATTTTTTTTATTTTTTTTTCAAAAATAAATTTTTTAAAAAAATTTGACATTGCCACGTCATCACTGTTGACGTGGCAGTGACACGTGGTAGTGCCACGCCAGCTTCCACATCATCATTGCTGATGTGGCAGTGCCACGTCATCAATGACGTCATCATTGATGACGTGGCACTACCACGTGTCACTACCACGTCAACAGTGATGACATGGCAGCTGACGTCGGCAGTGCCATGCCATGTCAGCATTGGTTCTGTTACAGTATCAGAATTTTTTTTGTTTATAGAACCAAAAAAAAATTGGTTCTTTTTTATAGAACCAAAAGTTAAAACTTTGATTCTACTATAGAATCATATAAAATTAGTAGTTCTCTCATATTCTCCATATAAGGAGGTTCTCTCCAGAATAATGGCCAGTAAGGATCTAGGGAAAACCTTATTTGATGGAAAACTTAGAGAACTAAATCTACAACATTCATTACTATAATATAGAATCTGACTATATTGACAAATACAAATACAAATAAGGTAATTATCTCATTCAAATACATTTAAGATTCAAGTCAATATTCAATAATGGAAACTGTATAATGGCATTTAATTCAAGATATACTCTAATTTCAGTGAGATCTTGTTGCCTATTTTCAGTTTATAAAATGTTTCTACAAAGTTTCTATCAAATATTTCATTAATTTTTTATTCTTGTAAATAATTTTGTAACTATTATTAATAAGATTTAATATAATTAAATTTGTTAAACAATAAAATTAGATTTCTATTAGGTGTTCTACTAGGTGTTGTCAATCTTTAGCTAAAATTATATTCTAGTAGATGTTCGATTAGATGTTCTATATATTAAATCACAATTATATTAAATATGTCACTATTATTTTCATAACAAAATTTATTCTTCAATCATTTTTTTAACAAGATTTAATATAATTAATTTTTCTAAATAATAAAATTATAATTCTAACAATTATTCAACTAATTACATTAGGTGTTCTACTTGGTGTTCTACTAATTACATGTGTTTCACTAGGTGTTCTACTAAGTGTTCTACTAATTACATTACATGTGTTCTGCTAGGTGTTCTACTAATTTCTTGTGTTTTACTAATTACATGTGTTCTACTAGGTGTTCTACTAATTAGGTGTTCTATTAATTACATGTAATTACATGTGTTCTGCTAGGTGTTCTATTAGGTGTTCTAGGTATTCTACTAATTACATGTGTTCTACTAGATGTTCTACTAATTACATGTGTTCTAATTACATGTGTTCAAAGGAAGTTTTTATATTAAGTTACATATCCTTTATAGTAATTACATGAATATAAATATGTCACTATTATTTTTAGAATAAAATTTATTCATCAATTATTTTTTTAATAAGATTTAATATAATTAATTTTTTTTAATAATAAAATTATAATTCTAACAAGTATTCTACTAATTACATTAGGTGTTCTACTAATTACATGTGTTCAACTAGGTGTTCTACTAAGTTTTCTACTAATTACATGTGTTCTGCTAGGTGTTCTACTAATTTCTTGTGTTCTACTAATTACATGTGTTCTACTAGTGTTCTACTAATTAGGTGTTTTACTAATTACATGTAATTATATGTGTTCTGCTAGGTGTTCTAGGTATTCTACTAATTACATGTGTTTTACTAATTACATGTGTTCTACTAGGTGTTCTACTAATTACATGTGTTCCAAGGAAGGTTTTATATTAAGTTACATATCTTTTATAGTAATTACATGAATATAAATATGTCACTATTATTTTTAGAATAAAATTTATTCTTCAATTATTTTTTAACAAGATTTAATATAATTAATTTTTTTTAAATAATAAAATTATAATTCTAACAAGTATTCTACCAATTACATTAGGTGTTCTACTAATTACATGTGTTCTACTAGGTGTTCTACTAAGTGTTCTACTAATTACATGTGTTCTGCTAGGTGTTCTACTAATTTCGTGTGTTCTACTAATTACATGTGTTCTACTAGGTGTTCTACTAATTAGGTGTTCTACTAATTATATGTAATTACATGTGTTCTGCTAGGTGTTCTAGTTATTCTACTAATTACATGTGTTCTACTAGGTGTTCTACTAATTGCATGTGTTCTAGTTACATGTGTTCAAAGGAAGTTTTTATATTAAGTTACATATCTTTAATAGTAATTACATGAATATAAATAAATTTGATTTCCTTAAAAAAAAAATTAGATATTCCATGCAATTATATATGGAAAGATTTTGAATTTATTGAAAAATAGATAAGAACAATCTTGTTAAAATTGGCAAGCAGAATTTAGGAAATATTTCAAATCTGCATTCATTAATGAGTAATTTGGTTTACTTATATATGGTTTCACTAGTACAAAATTGGTTTTTTACGTCGGTTAAATATGTCTTATACGTCGGTTAAATGGCGACGTATAGAGGGGCGACGTATAAAGTCACGAGTCTTTTACGTCGGTTAAAAAGGTGACGTATAAAGTTTAATATACGTCGGTTAAAAACGCGACGTATAAAGTAGAAGAATGGCGACATATAAAGTCGAAGAAAGGCGACGTATAATGTCCAAAAAGCCGACGCATAAAGTCGAAGAAAGGCGACGTATAATGTCCAAAAAGCCGACGTATATAGTTATTCTTTATACATCGCCCATGTGAGAACCGACGTATATTGTCCACAAAAATTAAAAAAAAATATATTTCTTTTGTTTCTCTGCCAATACCAAAAACCTGTTAAACAATCAAAATAACATGCTTTAAGAAAATTTTGTACAACGAAAAACCTACAATAATTAAAATTTCTCAATTCAATTTGAACACAATCATAGATAAAAGAACATAATTGTTTTTATACACTTGAAAAAATACATCCAAAATGTTCACAAATTCTCAATCTAACGGGTCAAGCATATCATGCACGAGAGATTGTACAAGTTCAATGAAAACTACTGCTTCATCCAAAAAAATCTCCATCCATCTCTCCTTTTATACTCTTCTGCCACCATCTCTATAATTATCACTGGAAAAATAAAATATGATCAACAACATAAAATAGTAACAAATAAATTGGCAGCAAAAACATGATACTGTAAACTAGACAAAATTCTATCCAACAGGATGTCACCAGTAGACACCTTAAATTGTCCGTGGCCCGGTGCATCAATTCCTTAAGATATTCATAAAACTATGAAGTACAGATCTCAAGAACCCCTTTTTCGTCATTCTTTTAGTGGGTGAACTAAGGATTTAGCGATGTTAGAGACTACAAGCTACGGTAATATATGTGCAAATATTTATCAGAGGAAAATTTTGCAGCTAATATCTTCATTACACTCTCCAAACTATCTTACATGCCCACCAAGAGAGTCTTGGTTACGACATGCTAAGCAATTCCTACTATGTTTCAGCTTATATTCTTTCTGGATAAGAGGATTACAGTAAATATAAAGAGAAATCGAGGTCTTGAAATTTTAAGTTATTAATCTACATCAGAATTTTAGTTTAGTCTGTCAACGTCCAGGTATACACCTCACTAACTCAATGAGTCAATCAGGAAGATAAAAGAATTACTATTATATGTAAACTGAGGGGAACTCTGAATGACATACTAATAATAGTCAGAAGTACTAGGCTATTAGCCAATGTTTTATTTACAACAATGCAATATTAAAATTATTAAAATCAGGAAGAAAACTTACTCGGCCAGTTTCCCTCTTCATCTCAATTTGTTCGGGCGTCTTAATCTTCAAGAAATTGGAAACAAGACGGAAGACTAGTTAGAACTCAAAAAGAAAAAAAGATGAGAAAATGATCCCTTTTTATCTTATTGATATAAAAAATTATAGATTATCTTATTGTAGCAAAATGTTCCATATGCATCACAACTGACAAGCAAACAATACCATACATGCAAAGATCTTGTAAATCTCTATTATCTTATTTATATATTATGTAAATTAAATAAACCTTCACTACTTGTTTCTTCAGTGTCGTATATTCTCAAAGACATAATTTGTGATTCATAATCATAAATCATAATGTTACAAATTATTATTCGGCTAATTTTGCACATCAAATGTTTGACTATGCATATGTGCTATGTTGCCCTGACTTGGACCCTGGTACAGGGTGTTGCACAGGACACATATGACTATTAGACTCGGAACTCTCTGAATTGGGGGCATGAGGACAATGTCTTATTTCTATATACGGGCACGATGACGTAACATGATACAGAAATTAAAATATACATTAGATAGGATATCTACAGTTCCATCAAAATTTCATCTCATTCATGGTCTTTCAGTTGGTCTTTCAGTCGGAGTAAAATAGCTTATATGACAAGTTTACCATATCCTAATATACCAGATTGCACAAATTGGTTCTGTACTTGTTTGAGGGATTAATTTCCTAGTTATTATAGGCATCAAAGCTAGCCAGTCCTTCGTTAATGGATCCATGGGTGTTCATAAATTATCTTCTTGTTTAATATTTTAACTTTCACCAGGAATTGAATGGACTTTGTTTCTAATTTTTTACGGATTCCAAACCAATCATTCACACCAAAATTTAAATAGTAACACAAAGGATGTTTAATATGCAGTTATCATTGATAACAGAATATCGTCTTATATATATATGATAGTAGCACTGCAAGAATTAATAAGGACAATATAATTATTAGGAACTTACCTGATGGTCCATAAGAACATGGGCTTGCTTATGATCATGATTGAAGAGGATAAGATGCAAAAGCCAACATGTCAGTGATTCCATCCTAGTTGCTCCAAGGTCGAAAGAAATCTCGGTCTTATAATCACAACAAAAAGGCTTACACTTCTGGACAAGACGTGAACTTGGAACTATGCATAGAATTCTTGTCCAAACTTGCAATACTTTGGGTGTTATCTGACAATATAAGATATGTTATAATTAAATGCATATCCTATGCCAAAATACTTTCAATTGCAACAAATTTTGGTACTACAAATAGTATACATTCTAACCTGCAGATTCGTACTTGTGCTACATTCTTAAACCTTCCAAATGTGATGAATCCATTGGAAAGAGCAGGAGTCTGAGTCAAGGGTCCAGCTTCAGGAGGGTATATAACAAAGAAAGCATGATAAACGGGCCAACTCTTCCACATGATTGTCACTATTAAGACAAGTGAGAAGAATTTTCATCATACTATGGTGTTATAAATTTGGACAGAAGTAAAAGAACATAGGAAGTACTGGATTTAAGCCGACAAGCTTAGTTTTTCTAGCACTATATATAACACGGAAATATTCTGCTATCTTGTAACTTGGTGGATCCACATTCAAAGATCGCCTCTGAAATTTATGCAGCTATGACAGAATTCTTAGAGTGAGTGTATGGGGGCGTTCGTCTGTGGCTGATATTTTTCCATGGCATAATTGGCTTGACCTGCAAGAGAAACAATAACAGTTACTTCTGAGTTTGTGGACGCCGTGTTAAGCAGCAGAAAAAGAAAGAAGGAAACTTATCAAAGAGCAAAGACTTCATAGACGCGTTGCCAGATTTCAAGGACAACGGAAAGGATGAACCGGCCAAGCTACCAGACCACCAAATACCAATTTCCTACTAGCAACTTTGTTCCAATCGCTTGATGTACTGACGATGTGTTCCGTTCAACCATATGGTAATTTTTAGCTTACCCTGCATTTCTAAATGTTAATTTTTAGACTCCACAGCAATTATAACTTAATCAGTTATACCACACCTCAGGCCACATAATAGCTTCTAAAAGAGAAGCTAAACATTCATCTACATAATGAAATCTGCACTAACATTCATCCAAACTAACATATATTACGCAAAGCACTTCATATCAATTTTCATTATATATGTCTCAGCCTTGTAACTTAAACAACAAATCTAACACCGAAAAGTGCATTATAAACAATAAATCGAGAACAAATCAGAGAAATTCCAAGGGAGGGGGGAGAGAGAGAGAGAGAGAGAGATTATTGCATATATATGCATAGAGAGGAGGGAGGGAGGGAGAGTGAGATTATACAGCTTCTCCGTAACCGCCTTCTTCATGCCGGCGACTTCACCGTTGAGTCTCATCTGCTTCTCTTCATTCAATAACTTCTCTATTATCGATTCCCAATCACCCACGCCTTCCTGTAAATCACGATTTAGAACCAAAATCAGTTATGATACAAATATACATATATAGTGAGATCTAAATTGATAGGATTGAGAATTTATCCTCTTGAAATTAGAGCGAGGTTAAGAAATTGAATGTGTGTGATTGAGAGAATATGAAACCGTAAGAGAGAGAGAGAGAGAGAGAGAGAGAGAGAGAGAATGAGAGCGAGTTGAATTTGGGGATAGTGGAGAGCATTGGGGAAATAAAATGATAAAAAGAGACAGTTTTATACGTCGGAGTTCAAGGAGGCTGGCGTAAAAAGAATCTATATACATCGTCTTCTTCCTCAATCGACGTATATAGTACCACTATATACGTCGTATTTTTCTCAACCGACATATAATGTCATCATATACATCGCATTTTCCTCAACCGACGTATATAATATCATTATATACGTCGCCTTTTCCTCAACCGACGTATATAGTAGCATTATATACGTCGCCTTTTCTTCAACCGACGTATAATGTTATCATATACGCCGCCTTTTTCTCGAACCGACGTAAAAAAGGTTTCAAAATGTAAATATACGTCGCCTTTTGGCGGAACCGACGTATAAAAGTGTTTTATACGTCGCCTTTGGGCGGAACCGACGTATAATAGGCGACGTAAAAGATCATTTTTGTACTAGTGTTTTTATTAGATTCTAGCATATTTGATAAAATAGCATGAACCGTCAGATTGATATAAAATCAATGGATGAGAAAAGTTTCTTGGTTTTCTCCAAAAAATAGTTTTCTCTTGAGCAACTCCCTATATATATATATATATATATATATATATATATATATATATATATATATATATACATTTATAAATTTTCGGATATCGGATATTTCGAATACGAATAATATCCGTTTTTTTTCGAATACGGATATTATCCATTTTTTTCGGATTCGATATCGAATTTTTCGATCGAATATCGAATTTTTTGAATTTTTTTGACAGCCCTAGCCATTACCCATTATAATATGGATATTTACCAAAAATACTAGGTTTCAAGTTTCTATTTGCAAAAATACTATCTTCTTTCATTAATTGCAATTTTACTACATTAAGTTTCAAAATTGCAAAAATACTACAATTTAAGTCAACCCTTCCCCCCTCCCCCCATGTGCCCTCCACGTGCCTTCATGCGACACTTTTTTTTTTTTTTTTTTTTAAGGTGAGATGCTATTTTGGTGGATTTGGGTTGCATGGCCCCGCAGGGGCAACCACTTTCAACTGAACATGCAACTAAGTCGCCTGTGTACTTTTTTTTTTTTTTTAATGTTTGATGCTATTTTGGTGGATTTGGGTTGCATGCCCCCGCAGGGGCAACCACTTTCAACTGAACATGCAACTAAATTTCTGATTTCATGTTCCATTTTTCAACTAAATTTTGAAAATGACATTTGAAAAATGGAACATGAAATCAGAAATTTAGTTGCATGTTCAGTTGAAAGTGGTTGCCCCTGCGGGGCCATGCAACCCAAATCAGCAACTGAATGCAACTTTTTTTTAAGGTGGTTTGATTTTGGTGGATTTGGGTTGTAAGGCCCCGCCAGGGGCCATATTCAACTGAATGCAACCACATTCAACCAAATGCAACCCCACATGCAACTTTTTTTTAAGGTGGGATGATTTTGGTGGATTTGGGTTGCAAGGCCCCGCCAGGGGCCATATTCAACTGAATGCAACCACATTCAACTGAATGCAACCACATTCAACCAAATTCAACTTTTTTTTGAGGTGGGATGATTTTGGTGGATTTGGGTTGCAAGGCCCCGCCAGGGGCCATATTCAACTGAATGCAACCACATGCAAATTTTTCAACCAAATGCAACCACATTCAACTTGTTGCATTCAGTTGCTAATTTCAAGTGAAATCAGAAATTTAGTTGCATGTGGTTTCATTCAGTTGAAAGTGGTTGCCCCTGCGGGGCCATGCTACCCAAATCCACCAAAATAGCATCCCATCTTAAAAAAAAAAGTTGCATGTGGTTGCATTCGATTGAATATGGTTGCATTTAGTTGCTGATTTGGGTTGCATGGCCCCGCAGGGGCAACCACTTTCAACTGAACATGCAACTAAATTTCTGATTTCATGTTTCATTTTTCATTTGTCATTTTCGACATCATTTTTGAACTCTGATATTAGAGTTCAATGATGTCGAAAATGACAACTGAAAAATGAAACATGAAATCAGAAATTTAGTTGCATGTTCAGTTGAAAGTGGTTGCCCCTGCGGGGCCATGCAACCCAAATATTAGAGTTCAAAAATGATGTCGAAAATGACAATTGAAAAATGAAACATGAAATCAGAAATTTAGTTGCATGTTCAGTTGAAAGTGGTTGCCCCTGCGGGGCCATGTAACCCAAATCCACCAAAATAGCATCCTACCTTAAAAATAAATAAATAAATTAAAAAAAAAAAAGTACACAGCGGCTGATTATGAAAGAGGAGGGAAGGGGAAAGGGTTAGGATTAGTATTTTTACAATTTTGAAATTTAGTGTAGTAAAATTGCAAATAGTTTAGTAAAATTACAAATAACTATTCTTAACAAAAGTAAATGGGTAAAAATTTACTTTTTCCTATTTATTTATGAAAAAAGCTCTTATAATATTGAATATTGAATATTGATATTAGTATTTTCATTCATACGAAAAACTAAGTCGTCTGCTCTATCGTCTCGTCTTCTCCACCACCGACGCTTCAATTACTTTCAATCGGTACGATTTATTTATACACACAACAATCTCTACATACATACACACCGATCCTTGTGCTTACCGATTTGTTTTTCAATTCAATCAATCATCATCACATACATGTATATTTCATCTGTTTGTATCTAATTTTAATTGTAATTAGGTTAATATTGTATGTTTTTCATAACGAGATTAGTTTGAATTGTGTTTAGATCGGTTGTTTCGTTTTTTATCGATTTTGATTCTGATTGTTAGGGTTTTAATTTTGTGTTAATGTAATTTTTTGTTTTATAGTGTAGTGTATTGGATTGGAATGATGGTTTTTTGGTTAAATTATGTTTGGTTTCGGGATCGGAGAATGATTTTTAGGAGAGTAGGGAGGCGCTTTTGGGGTTCGGGTGTGGTCTCACTTAAAACTAATTAGATTAGATAAGCATATAAGCATAAATTTATAAGAATGATTCTATTTAATCTGGGATATAAGGATTATTTTAGTCGAGTTTGATCGGGACTAAATATGAAAGCCTAGATGAATAGAAAATTTAGAAAACGAGCCGTTTTGTGTTGTATTTATGTTAAACAAGTTATTTTGGGTTATTTTCTATGTGATTGTGTTAGTAATGGAGTCGGGTTGGGGGTGTCAGACTTTGTGAGGCTACCAGATACTGAGATAGTATGGGTTAAGAAGGAATTATATTAATAGATTTTGTAAAAGTATTACTATATATTAGTGTTTTACTTTGTAATTAGTGTAGGGTTGTTAATTGTTGTGCACCTTGGAGTTTTAATTGAGATGAGTAGTTTTCTTATGTTTTGCAGCTGGGAAATTTTATTGATTACATATTAACTAATTATTAATTGGTATCATACAAGTTGTTTGATTAGTTTTTTTTTCTTTTGGGATTTTTCTTTAAAAAATTATAGAAGACAATATCAGTAGGTTGTTGCAAATTGCAATTTTAATTTTTAGACTGAACTCACATTTCTGTTGGGATGATTTATCTTAGTTTGTAACTATAGAGTTTAAGCTACAACTTTCTTAGTTAATTAATAACTAATATAATTTATTTATTTTAGCTAGACCTATCAATGTTTTCAGTGCATCTGGTGAAGGTAACAAACAGATCAAGGTTCAGTCATTGATTGGATAGGTTTGTAATCCGGTTTGGATTAATAGAATATGTAGCTGACAAATATAGAATCTCTTATGTCTTGCATCTTTAGGATAGGTCTTGCACCAATATTTTCTTTGTCCAAGAGCTTAGAATTTCAATTTGTGATTTCAAAAAAGAGAGGTCATGTTGTTTTGCTAATATATGTTATGTGTACCAATTTAAATTTGGCACATACCTCTTTCTTTCACTCTCTTTCAAATATTTATTGTTTTGTTGGTTTGGTGTAATAGCTATTTTTCAAATATGCCTCTTCTCTGCTAGAAAAGATCAATAGATTGTAAGCTTACTTGTCAAGCAGTGAATCTTTTAAGCAGCTAAAAGAATATCCCCTGTTGCCACATGGAGAAAGGAAAAACATCGGCATTATTTGTTAACGATGGATCATTTATGGAGAGGTTCAAACAGCTTCAAGAGGAAAATGGAAAGGGTGCCACAAAGTCTCCCCCAACTGTTTCAGGGGTTCCAATTCCAAAGCATGTCATAAATAAGACTGGATCAGTTTCTAAAGTAAATGACTCTCGGAAACCCAGTACAAATGCTTCTGGTGGAAAACTTGCATTCAGTTTGAAACAGAAGTCAAAGCTTGTGGCTCCCCCTGTTAAATTAGATGAAGATGATGAGGAGGAAAGGGATGATGGATATTCGTCAGGTAATGGTTCAACAAAAAGGCAGAAAGTTGGCCAGTCTGATGGCCCTGTGCAGCCAACAAAACGGGTCGATGTTGGTAATTACTTCTTATATACTTTATTCCATTTAGTAGTTGACTTCGGGGTTGATCGTGGTAGATAAATGATTTCTGATGAGACTATGTAATTCAGATATAATGATACATGGTGCCTTGTAAGGATTCTGGGTGTGGGCGTATATGCACCCTGATAACTATATACTTTGGCCTAAGTAGACGGGTTCATCTGTTGTTCTGTTCAAACTTGGTTGGTATAGTCTTTGGTGAACTCGATCGATTTCAGAAAGTATTAAACTTTCTGTTTAGTTGGGAAGTGTCAGTGTCCCACCAGTCCCTTTTTTTCTGAGTTTTCCATCTTATCAGTCCCACTGTTTTCTTTTTCTTTTTCTCCTGCTGTAGTTTACAACTTCATATTAGTCTATCTGGTAAAATATGAGTTATGTGGATGTATGTATGTAATTGGTACATGATAAAGAACATATTTGTCGGAGTCCCTTGTTTTTTCCAAACAGTCTTTGAAAATATTTAATAAATTTCACCTTAGTTTTATTAGTTAATCAGTGGTGGGATTAATTTCTTATGGCATGAGAAGAGTTTGCATGTTCTAGTGCTGTCTGTGTTTCGATCTTACTGCAAGCTGTGTTGGAAGTAATGAACTCTGTAATTTGTCCCCTTTCTCTCTGTGATGGGCTACTTAACTCTTAAACTGATGGAGTAAGAAGACAGAAGCATTTTTGAATTATTCATATCTGATATATGCAGCTTAAATATTAATTGTTTATCAGCAGTGGTGGAAAGAGATTTTCAATGACCGATTTGCAAAATGTTGGACGCCTGCTACAAGAGTAATTTGCATTTCCTGTTCATGTTCTAGGTATTAATCAGTTCTTTAAGTGACATGCAGTACCTCCATCACCAAGTGATCCTACAGTGAAGAAGGTTGCAGACAAGTTAGCTAGTTTTGTGGCCAAAAATGGAAGGCAGTTTGAACATGTCACACGACAGAAAAATCCTGGTGACACCCCTTTCAAGTAAGCACCTAAGTTGTGTAGTAGGAGTAGCCTTATCGTTTCATTTAATTCCCTTTAGTTACCTATATCTGCACGTTTGACTGATTTGTTTTTATGAACACTTATACATATTTATCTGTCTGTTTGGCCATGTTTGCAAATTTGTGTGTAAAGACCAGCTAAGTACATGTGTATAGATATCATTTACGACTGGTTACATACTATATCCAGAACTTTAATCAACATTTAGTGGTGCTTGGTGACTGTAAGGTGAACTTTGTGTTATATATTTTTTTAGTGTGATACTATTGTGTTCTTTTGCAGTGAATAGTTTGTCTACATTTTTTTAACCTGTGCAGTATTGGTTCTAGTTCAACCCTTCAGCCTTTGTTACACTTTTATATTTAATTTCCTGACCCACAATAGATTTTGCCTCTGTTTCTGCTGCATACCTTTAGTTAGGTGGTGTTTGCTTATTGCTTAATGCACCGGCACAACTTTTTTTTTAATCAGTTAACATCTACTTATGTTTGGGAAAAATTATAATGTTCTAAGTGATTAAATTTCGCTCTAATGGTCTTCCGTAAAATCAACTTCAGAGTTCAGATATCCTCATGAGTCGTAATTGGCCAGATATAGCTCTGCTTTTCTTCAGATGTTTCAGTTTGTAGTTTGTGTGCGCTTCCTCTCACCTTTTGTTGCCATAAATCTCCATCCACATGTTCCAGTGAAAATATACCAATGTAATAAGTCTATATATCTGAAAACACTGATGTTTGCGCATTTGAGTGACTCCAATCGAGATTAGATATGTAACTATACTAGAATTTAGTTGGAATTGCAAAATAGATATATAATAATAATAACTAATGCAGTATTGACTAATTATTTAAATTATTCTTATTTATCAATTATTTATAAGTTATATCTTGGAGTGAAAATTCTTAATAAACATTTGTTTAAAACAATAAAATTGAGGGAGTTTGTAATTAACTTTTAACTTTTAAGCTAATATTAATATATGTGTATATATATTAAATTATTCGTAGTTTTAAATAGTTTCTATAATCTGTAGTGTGACTGTCAAAGGGATGCAGTTGTGAATTTTAAAATTTAAAGTTATATTTAGAATTATTATCATACACCATTTTCTATTTACCAACAGCTCCACTATACATTCCAGTGCACTTGATTCAGTTTTGTATGATTCCAGTTTTATCGGACAGCACCTTATTCTTCTTACATCCCAGATCGTCTCGCATATATTATAACCTCTCACTCTCAGTATCTCATAATCCTTTTCACTATTGTTTGCTCTAAAATCTTCTTATGCAGTACAAAATTTCTATCCATGCATTGTTTGGTAACAAGTAAAATGTTTAATTTGTGATGTTCCTATAGGTATATTCATATAAGTTCCTGATTGCTTGTAGCTTATGTTTCCAGCAAATTAGACGAGCGAGACTAGTTAATTGAGAGGCATTCAACTGTCTTTTTCTCATCAACGTGTGAGCCCATGTAGATACATATTAAAAAGCTCAGACGTACGAGTTTGAAAACAATCCGGACTTTGATCTTGTCTGTATAAAATGTGGCTATGTTAGAAGCAAAATAACAGCTACAGCTATTTAATATACCTAGAATTTATGCATCACACACTTTATGTTCTGCTGGGGCTTTACTTAATCTAGATTTCTTGTTCTCTGTTATATGCAGGTTTTTATTTGATGAAAGCTGTGCTGACTACAAGTACTATGAGTTTCGGCTTGGTGTTGAGGAGAAAGCCTTGTCACAATCTGCAGAACAACGAACATCACGAAGTGGTCTGTGCATCATTTTCTATATACACTTTTTTTTATTTCACTTCATACAGGAGGTGTACATTAAAAAGATAGTGGAAGTATTACTTTTTTACTTCCGAGAATGCATTCCTGTAGTGATCAAATGTCCATTTTGATTTGACTTCAGTTCTCTACTGTGCTCTTTACTCTGTGTTTGTTAGATTGACGGTTCTGATTGGGTGTTTTTGTCATATCCCAACTTTTATATCTTACAATTATATGATGTTAACATGTAAGAACCTTGTGCTGCAGGTTATGCTAGCCCTGCAACTCCTAGTACCACTGTACTTCAGAAATCACATCAACAGCAATTGAATTATCAAATCCCTGCATCTGCTTTATATGAAGCTCCTGAGACAGATCCTACCGGACAATCCGGATATGGTAGGGCTTTAACATTGCCTTATTATTATTATATATGTTAACAGCTACTGATAACTTTGCGCTGGATATCCAATAATAAATTTAAGCCGTGCACAAAGAAACTTGCCGGCGCTGGTGTAGGTTTCAGCCAGGGCATGTTATATTTGAAAATTTTAACATTTGTTTTTTGGTATGTCAGTTTAATCATTGTTTTGATTCTGTGAAATAAAAATTTATAGTTCGGCTGTTAAACATAAGTAGCATTATCACTGGAAAATAAATACAAAGGGCATGATATACTGTCTAATACTCTAATACAAATATGTATATGAATGTATTCAGTTACGATGGATCTCTTGCTGTAGGTGAATCTACTGCTCCAACATCTGCTGATCCTATTGCAATGATGGAGTTTTACATGAAAAAGGCTGCTCAAGAAGAGAAGAAGAGACAGCCTAAGCAGTCAAAAGATGAGATGCCTCCACCTGCTTCACTACAAGGTTCTTTTTTATATATATATATATAATATTTCTGTGGAATATTGTTACTTATGCTGGTATACTTCCTATAGAGGTTATTCATTGCTCTGGTAATTTCTACAAATCCACCTAATATCTCTTGGTGTAATAATTGTAGGCGCTGACAAAAGAGGACATCACATGGGTGATTATATTCCCCTCGACGAGCTCAATAAGTTCATGTCTAGCTGTAATGATGTTGCTGCACAGAAGGCAGCCCAAGAGGCTGCAGACAGAGCAAAAATACAGGCTGATAATATAGGGCATAAACTTTTGTCCAAAATGGGTTGGAAAGAAGGTGCGGTCTTATCTCATCCTTGAAGCTTACATTTTCTAATCTCGTAATCTTTATAGATGACGCACTTACCAACTTCTCAAAACTGTAAGGTATACTTAGAGGGACATAATTGGATCTTGTATTTATCAAACCAATACCCTCTTTTGGGGTTAAAAGAGTGGATCACTAGGATCCTGTCTTTTGGATTGTTATTCAATCTGTCCAAAATATTTTTTATGAGAAAATTGGGAGTACCTGAATATAAACTCTCAACATCAAGTGTCATGATAAGTTACCAACTCCTGGACCCTATGGTATTCATAATGCAATTTAATTGGATTGTATATCTTCAACATTTTTTAATATAATAGATTGATTTTGTTTGTCACTATCTTGTAACAATCATACAGATGTTTTTTCTATGCATTTAGTCACTAAGAAAATCTCTTTCCAAACTGATATTCAAGGATTTGTACATATTATTCAGGTGCACTTGGCTTTCCATTTTTGTGTTTTACTAAAATATTCTAGTTACAATAAGATGTCAGCTTTAGGTATAATTATGTAGCATAATTGAATAATTAAATGATGATAAAAAGAAAAACTCCGGGTGTAGTTTGCTTTTAATAGAACATAGAGGATAATGCTCTGACATTAAAGGGGAAAATTCGAGTAATGCAGTTTCTAGTTGCACCACATTTACCTAGTAAGTTGATCCACCTCTGGATTATATTTGGAGGTCATACAAGTGTGTGACTGGAATGGGATAGGTTAGGTGGTCTTTCTAGGTTTATCGAGAATACGCAAGGGATAAACCATCGAAATTGACATAAGTGATGAGCTACTAGGCCAAATTATGCTTGTATATTTGTGCAGTATAGCTTAAAATTTGTAGGTAGGACTGTGTTTTGACTTTTGAGGATAAATGTACAGGACTAATTTAAGAACCTGTTGGGGCTTCCTTAAATTTAGCCCTTCATGTATTCTCTATTTTAAAATAAGTCTGTTTGGCTGATATACTTCAAATAAACTTTAAGTAAAAAGTTGGTAAAAATCAATAGATCATAATTAGATAACTCAGACTTTTCCACTTTATTACTTTAAAGTTATGTAAGAATTTTTGTAATAAGTAACTTCTTAAGTTAATTCAAACACCCTATAAGTAACTAAGTTATGAGTTATGAAAATAATATTCGTAACTGAGCTCTGACCTAGTCTGAGTGTGTATTTACGTGGTACTGCAATAAAGAGGTTTTAGTGAAGGATAGTTAGTTAGAATGTTATCACTCACCGTGGAGATAATGTTGTGTGGTGGTGGGTCAGCTCAGCTGGCATAACAGCTTTAAAAAAGAATAGTTCTATGTTATGTTACCTACTTATTTTATGGTTCCAGTGTTTATTTAATGAATAGTGTCTCTAGCTATTTACCTTGTTAGTTCAAGTTTGAACTGACTAGGGCAGGGTGTAGATGAGCAGTGGCAGAATGGTGGGTCAGGTCAGTATTCAGCTGGCATAACAGCTTGAAAGAAGAATAGGTCTGTTTGTTACTGAGCTATAGTTGTATGGATTAGATACTAGACCCTTAGAATATCTGAATGCACCATGCTGATTTAACTACTTTCATTTACTATGAGTTGGTACGATCTTTAGTACTGTATGGTACCTGTGATAATTTGTTATTTCTTTTTTGCCAATGAAGGCGAGGGTCTGGGTAGTTCTAGAAGTGGAATAGCGGATCCAATTTCAGCAGGCAATGTGAAAATTGACAACTTAGGAGTTGGAGCTAGTAAGCCTGGGGAAGTGAAGCCAGACGATGATATATATGAGCAGTATAAGAAGCGAATGATGCTTGGTTACCGTTACAGACCAAACCCAATGGTATATCTATTCTCCATTCAGTGTACTCTGTTTGACATATACTTGCATGCCACTAATTTGATGGGATGTAATATATGAGAAAAAGGACCCTGAGATTAAACTCACGAAAGTTTCCTAAGATATTCTTTAAAATTTATTGGGCTCGCAGGGCTAATTAATAAAATTTTAAACAAATCTTGATTTTACAAAATGTCCACCCCATATTTACATATAAAATCTATGTATCTCATGAAATTTACCTGAGATATATCTTAGGCTCCCTACTCTCTCTCTCTCTCTCTCTCTCTCTCTCTCTCTATATATATATATATATATATAACATTCCTCTCATTCGTTTGGTCTTTTCAGGGTAACCCCCGGAAGGCATACTACTGAATCAACAAGCAGAACCTTCATCAGTGGGTTTCGCTACAAACAAAAATATTTTTTAAAGTTTGATCTTATATCAGAGCAACTGAATATTTTGTGTTTGATTGAAGATTAATTTCAAATTTTATGCAATATATTAACATAATATGTGAACTTCCCCACAATCTGTCAATGTATTTTCAGTTTTTTCCCCGTCTCCTGATACATAATTTTTTTTTTTTGCATTTTAAGTTCTTAACCTATCTCGTAATAATTTTATGTGACGGGAAGAGTATGGGTTCCTTTGCCCTTGCAAAAGTGATGTGTGTTGGGTTTTTGTCTCTGTAATAGTTTACAATGATTTTCTTGATTGGTTTTGTTAAGTGACAACTTGAGATCTTTGATGTTTATTTGATTTTTGTGCTATGTTCCTTTGTACATTGAGAAATGAGGATTGTGGCCCTGTTGTGAGTTTTGAGCGTGTAATAGTTGATAGGGCATCTTCCTAGCTCAATCAAATTTATTTCAGTGATATTGATTTCGGGTTTCAAAGTAGTTATTTTTTTGTACATTTTTTGATTTTTTGATTTATGATTACAAAATTTCTCAACTCACCTGTTTTGTGTGAGGTAATATATTTGAAACAAGATGAAGAAAAGGGTGGTGCAAAGTAAATAGTGAGGTGAGAATTTTAGTGAGAGTAAATCCTGTACTATGGGAGCCGAGGAGATGGAGATCAAAGTGCTCTTATGCTTTTGTTTAAGGTTCCCGTTCCCAGTGAACTGTTACACAACATATGGTGTTCCAGCCGCACAACATATGGTGTTCCAGCCGTTGGATCGTTGATTCAACGGTTGGGGTTTAAAAAAAAATTTACATTGTACCGTAGAAACTTTTCGCGGTACGGGGTAATTACAAAAATGTCCCCCTGTTTTTACATAAAAAATTTACTGTTCACAGTACCGCAGAAACTTTCTGTGGTTAGGGCTGTAAATGAGTCGATACGCTCACGAACAGTTCGGTGTCCGGCTCGAAAAAAGTTTGACTCGAGTTCGATTCGATTTGTAAACGAGTCGAACATGATCACGATTTTGAGGTTCGTCTCGTAAATGAGCTGAACTTGAGCACAACATAGTTCGGCTCAAAAGTTTGCGAACAAGTTCGATTGTGTAGTTTGTGAACAAGTTCGTTAATATAGTTCGTGAACAAACTCGTGAATATGGTTCATGAATGAGTTCTTATACATACTCGATATATATTCTCGTGAACATATTTAATTAAGATTTTACAAGAGTTCTTGAATTCATGATAACTAATAAATAATTTATGTCCAGGAAATAATATATTAGTTTATTTTGTCTATTAATTATCTTATTATAAATAATTAAATTATGACATATATTACATGGTAATTGTAACATTAGTTGATTAGGTATTAACTAAATCTGATTTAAATTTGACTCCTTGATAAATGTAGACTAGAAGGATGTTTTTAATTTTTAGGATTTTATCTTTTTTTTAAAAACATTAAAATGTTTTAGAATTAAATGAGGTATTAGTGAACACGAGATCATGGGCAGTATTCATGAGATGTTCATTAGCTAGTATTCATGAAACGTTCGTGTGCAATAGCTCGTGAGACATGTTCGTGAATTGTTCGCGAACATGTTCGTGAATAACATTTTTCTTAACGAGTCGATACACAAACAAAAATATTGGCTCGATAAAAGTTCGAGCTCGAGTTCGAGTTCGAAATATTTATAACGAACTGATACACGAACAGTCAAGAGTTCGGCTCGGCTCGACTCATTTACAGCCCTATCTGTGGTACGTGAACAGTGAGGGCATTTTTGTAATTACTTCATATCGCGGAAAGTTTTGCGATACGGTGTAATTTTTTTTTTTAAATTAGGACCGAACGATCCAACGGTTCTGAAGCTATATGTTGGGAAACAGTTCCAGCAAATGTTTGTTAGGGAACGGATCCCTTTGTTTAATTGTGCATTTTTGGATTTTGCATTGTTTTGTGTTATGTTTTACAAAACCATACACGGGCCTAACTTGAGAGCATCCACAATGCTAGAGCCCATTTCCCACTTTTTTGGACCCCACTTGAATGCCAAATCAGCAAAATATGGTATGGTCAAAAAATTGGACAACTTGATACAATGCTAGAACCCATTTCTTTTGGACAACTGAATATAATATGTATATTGAAGGCATAACGTATATACATAATATATTAAAATTGTATAATTATAAAGAACAGGTGAGCAGCAAAGATTAAAATAAGAAAAGTTATGAAATGGGACGGTCCCGGGTGGCGGGACTGGCCACTTCTCCCTCTTCCTATACAATGCAAAACCAGTCCCACTTTCTAACAAAATCCCATTTCACGTGGCCCGAGGAGTGAAATGGGACTCCATTGTGGATGCTCTGAGTTCTACTCCCTTTTGGATAATATTTTTAAAACGTTCCTCTTTTTGCATAGAATTTTGTAACTTAAAACTGTTGCACAAAAAAATTATAATATCAAAAATGTTATGGGACAGGGAGCATTAAACAATAAATAGTCACCTAATTTGAATTGCTTTTCTAAATTTTTGACTTTTACTACTGTACAATTGAAGATTTTTTCTTGTTTTAACGAGTTCGTTTACCTGGGGAATATGGGAACAAGGAGTCAAAATTAATGAGGGAACAACTCTGAATTCGTTTTTGTGCAACTTCAACTAGCTTCATTATGAGACAACTTTGGAGAAAGGTAAAATATATAACAATGAATAGATTTCAAAAAAAAACAATGAATAACAGAGGAAGTAGAAATTAAGATCACAATATCATAGTTATAGAAAAAATATACTAATGAAAACGTTAGTCCAAGAAATTGAAGTTAAAGTAACCGTACTGAAAAGTTTGTAGACATAGGGTCTGTTTGGAAAATCTTATTTTTCAGAAATAAGTTACTTATTTTGGAAAAAAATTAGGAAATATGTACTTTTTTCTGAAATAAGTAACTTATTTTTGTAAGATAATGAATATTAAAATCCCCGTACACATTTTTCTCTAAAAGAAAGTATGCAAATACGAATTTTTTTCCAAAATAAGTAACTTATAAGTTCGAGAACTTATTTGCCAAACGGGGCCATAATAAAATCATAAAGAACAAAGTAAAAAAAGAATAGGGAAAAGAAAAGAATCCGCAATACAAAAGAGAAGGGGCGAGATAAATTAGAAAAGCAAAAGGAAGAAATTATGTTGGGGCTAAGAATTTTGATCAGCGGTGTTAAATTTCAGGCGTAGAAGAACGAACCTGTGTAAATAAACCTTTCAACACGCAATGAATCTTACGCTGAAAAATTTGTGTATAAACTACCACCACTCTCTCATTTCTCCTATACTAGTACAAATGGAAATAATCAAACACTTTAGCCACAAGCATCCCCTAGTTCTCTCCAAATACCATAATTATGGCGCAAATGCACTTTGCCGTGCCTGCCACGACCCAATCTTTGAACACACCAGTGTCTACCATTGTATTCATAGATCAGTCACTACTCAAGATTCTCCTTCTAGTCATTTTTTTCTCCACCAGACTTGTGCAAACCTACCTATGATCACGCTGAGCACGTGCTAACTCTATCGCAAAATCAATGGTTAAATTGCAATATTTGTGACGACTCACTTGGCCAACGGTTGGTTTATGAATGCACTAGGAAATGTTTCTTCGCAGTTTGCTTCAAATGTGCATTTCTAGAGCGTCAACTCAATCATCCATCACATAATCACACATTAACCTTACTGCCTCTAAAGGGATCGCATCTGTGCATAGCTTGTGGCATGGAAGACAGCAAGGACTTTTCTTACTTGTGTCAAATTTTCTTTTTTTGGATACACAAGAGCTGTGCATCTGCACCCGCTCAACTCATTCGTAAGGATCACCACAAAGATCATCCACTTGTTCTTGCTTATTCACTGCCAGGAGAGTATCAGTCCTTCGGAGTGTCATGTAATTTGTGCCCTGACAAGGTTTATCCCTTCTACTGGCTTTATTATTGTGCCGGATGTCGCGCATGTCCAATGCGCTTTATCAGCAGCAGAGTATGTTTTCTTCCCTTATGTTGATCATTTTTTTGGTCTTGGTTGGTTGCCTGATACCTGATATCATTCAAAATTCGATTCAGGTCTGGAAAAGATGGGAATGAAATTAATAATGAAGACGTGGAAAGATCTAATTTGGTAAATTTCCCGATCTCTGATGATCAACCTTACTTATTGTACCACTTGATCGAACAATTTGCAAAGAAGTTTGGTACTTCAACGTATGACAAATCTGGAAAAGCAGATGAAATTAGTCAGTGTCACAATAGTCATTCACTCATCCTCTTTGATGATTATTATGATAAAGATGTCAATGAAAAAGACACTAGTGGTAAACGGATATGCAACGTATGTGTGCAACCTCTATCTCCACCTGATTCATTCTACAGATGTCACGATTGGAACTTTGATCTCCACAGTGTTTGTGCTACAAAGCTATCAAGGGAGTTTCAACATGTATCGTATCCAGAAAACAAGCTCATTAAATGTTGGAATCCATATTTTTCGCAGCTCCTTCGGATGTAAATTCTGTGATTATTACGTTCATATAAAATGTGCACTAAAACCAGGCATAGTAAAGCACAGATGGGATGAACATCAACTTCTTTTGATGTATCCTCCGGTTAAAGGTCATCCACACGCTTTCAATTGTGAACTCTGCTCCGAGGATATAAATCCTAACTATTGGTTCTATCACTGTGACAAATGTGATACTTCATTTCATACTTTTTGCATCGACCAAGATCACTATTCAAATATCAAGTATGGGGGAATTGTTAAATATGATGATCTGCATGAACACAGCCTTGAACTCACCGGGACTAGAAAGAATTTCAGGTGCGGAGATTGTGGTACAGACAGAATCCTGCATTTTAAATGGGAGCCATGTCTTAAATGTGTATCATGTAAATTTTTAGTCTGCTTGATCTGCATTCAGAGGCGTAGATATCGTAATGTACAAGTACTAAATAACTATACATGATATAAGGCTATGTTCACTTGGATTGAATGGAATGAGGGAAGAATGAAATGAAATTTATACTATTATTTGGGAGAGATTGGGGAAAGTGTTTATAAATTTCATTCCTTGCTTCATTCCTCTCCAAATAATTTGAACTAGAATTCTAATCCACATGTTTTGGAAGGAATGCTCCATTCCCAATCTTCATCATTTTCCTTGTAATCTTAATCATAAAAAACTTCTTCTCCCTCATATTTGTTCATTACTTCCCCCAACATCCCTCTTTCTTCATAAATTTTGTTTACAAATTTCATTCCATTCCTATCCCATTCCATTCTTTTCAAGTGAACACACCCTAATGTTGTGTTTGGTTGGGGTGAATGGAATGGAATGGGTAAAATTAAAGGAAATTAGTGAAGATTAGAAAGAAGATTTGGAAAAAATTGAAATAGTACAAATTTGTTATGATAAGAATTGTGAAGAAAATGGGGGGTGGTAAGGAATGGAGCATTCCTTCTTAAAATGAGATGCTTGAATTATAATATCAATTGTTAGGAATGGAATGGAGGAAAAAATGAAAATTTTGAATATCTACTCATTTTATACTTGAAATCTCATTCCATTCCTTCCAATTTCTTTCATCCCAACCAAACACAACATAAGTACTTTACTGTATAATTACTAAAGAGGTTCACTAATTTTTTTTTTCCGTTTCTCTGATCTGCGACTTTAACATGAGATAAGCCCTTATCAGTTCCTCTCCGCACATCATGTATTACTTCAAACAGTTTTCTCCAATTAAAAAATGAAATTTGTACATCGATTTCACAATGCATACTATTTCAGATTCAAGCAAGCAAAGTTCAATGTATAAGTGCATCCACATTCAAGCCCTATCCCCAAATATTTAGGGAAATATTTAGCTTTTATGCAAAAAATGGCTTCCATCCCATTCCCCATATTAGGGATTAATTTTGGGGACAAGTTTTGAATCCCCATATGTTTTGAACCCTAAATCATCTCTCTCCTCTTTTAAATATATTTAATTGTAGTGGGTGAGTTTTAATAGTTAAAATTTAAGTGAAAGAGAGAGAAAGAATTAATATAAAAAGGAATGTAGGGATACGGGGATGGAAAATGGGGAATGGGATGTAGAACATTTTTAATAATTTTGGGGATTTACTATTTTTATTTGGGGATTTGCTATTTTTAGTAAGTTTTTAGGGATGAGGATGGGGACTGGATGTGAATGCTCTAAAGTGTTTGGTTAATAGGGACATTGTATTTTTTCTGAATTTGAACCAATTAGAGCATTCACATCCCATCCCCCTCCCCAACCCCAAAAACTTACTAAAAATAGTAAATCCCTAAACAAAAATAGTAAATCCCCAAAATTATAAAAAATGTTCTACATCCCATTCCCCATTTTCCATCCCCATATCCCTATATTCCTTTTTATATTACTTTTTCTCTCTTTTTCATTTAAATTTTAACTATCAAAACTCACCCATTACAATTAAATATATTTAAAAGAGGAGAAAGATGATTTGAAGATAGGGATAGGGGTTGCACGGTAATCCCCAAAGATGGGGACTCAAAACTTGTCCCTAAAATTAGTCCCTAAAATGGGGAATGGGATGTAGGTGATTTTTTGCTTAAAAACTATTCTATACCCTAAATATTTGAGGATGGGGATGGAATGTGAGTGCTCTTAGTACAACAGAAGATTTTTCTTTTGATTACATCTTCGTTTTTATGGGAAATGATTAATGAGGGAACAAGGAGTTGAATCTACGAATATTTAATCATAAATTAGGCACCTAAATCGTCAACTCCTTACTAGTTTTATTTGCTTCTGTTATCGTTTGTCTTTGCTTCAGTGCAGCTGCAACTACCCTTGATTATTATGTAACAACTTTTGAGATAGATAGAATAGATAACTGGAATTGCACTCTATGAAGAACACCTTATCTGAAGAACAATAAATGACACCATTATAACGTTCATATTTAATCTAATCTAAGAGTTCTGTTGGGCCAGAGGCCCACCTAAAGAGTCAAGCCCATTAAAGGCCCAATTTGACCACTATATATAGAGATGTATCACCAACATTGTAAAGGATTGACTCATTAATATACTACACTTTAACAATAGCGCTAGAAGGAGTTCTAACCTCCTCCTAACAAAAAAAATCAAAAAACAGCTACCAATATAAACAGATCAAGCTCTAATACATAAAAATTGACCTTAATTCTTCGGTAAAAACACGAAGGATGGCCGATGAAGCTCCGAAAACTCAGAATATTGCGAGTGGTAAACGAGTTGATAAAACTAAGGTTTTAATGGCTCCTCAAGCTTTGTTTTCTTCACCTCCGAGGCCTAGCTTGTCGGATTCGGTGAACGGATCTCGCAAGGCAAAAAATGATAATCGACAGTTAGTCCTCACACCTCAAGGCAAGCACGTATTAACGAGTGACGCTCGTTTACATCTGTTAAAGCTTAAACGACAGAGGGAGCAACAATCTGCGGCTCCAGGTGATGTTGTTATCGACGATGAACTTCGCCGATTGGATTTAGAAAGACAAATATTGGCTGAGAAGGTAAAGAGGAAAAAAGAGATAATTAGATTGCAGAAAGAGCTCCAGGAGGTCTCCGAAGGTCATGCTTCGTTAGATTATCAAACGGAGAATTACGAGTCCTCTTTGAGGACCTCTATGGTAAGCAAGTACTCTAAGACAGATGTGTCTTCTGGTTCGCTTTCATCTAGAAAACGCAAAATAAGAAATGAGGAAAAGGAATATTCAGAAAATGAAGATGAGGACTACGGAAAAGAGGAATCAAGCACAACTGGTCTGTCGACGAACGACATATTGAAGTTCAAAGAGTTCATCAGGACGCAATCGGGGGAGATTGAGGTCTCCTCGGAGAGTCTGTTAGCTAAAAACATCGAAAAAGCTAAAATAAACAGGGACCTTAAGGTACCACCCATTGATCAGTTTGATGGCTCCACAGACCCTTTCGACTTCGTCAACCTCTTTGACGGACGAATGTCCTTCTTTGGACATAGTGAGGTGGCGAAGTGTCAATTCTTCCCGACGTGCTTGAAGGCCACAACACTTATGTGGTTCAACAATTTGCTAGCGAGGTCGATCAAGTCATGGACTGGTCTGAAGGAAAAATTTAAGTCAAGGTTTTCTACTAACAAAAAAGGGAAAAAGTTGACGGCCTCTCTTGTGAACATTCGCCAAAGGTCAAATGAAAATTTACGGGAATATCTGAACCGTTTTAGAGCGGAGATGATTCAAATCCCAGATTTGGTAGAAAACCTGGCAATGACATATTTAGCAGCATGAATTGATAGAACCAGACACAATGCAGTTCTCGAGGAATAATTTGAAAAGGAACCTCAATCATTCCAAGTAGCTATTCAGCTATTTGAACGAAGGCTAACTCTCTAGGAAGCTGTTGGTAGCATCCAGTCCTCCAGATCTCCAATGGGAATATCGCCGAGGTGACCGAGGTGTTCGAGGAATGCAAAGGTCACATGCAAGATCACTAGTTCAAACGAGAAAAGAGAGTGTTCCTTCACGCACATCACATAGATCACCTACATCACAGGCGTCTCCACCAAGTCAGCGTCCGTGGCTTCAGAGACCACGAAGTGATCGAGACTTCACAAAGCTTAACGCTGATAGAATTGCAATACTTGGAATTCTTAAAGCTGATCCTGCATATGTACCTCCAAGACCGATGAATCCAAACAGGTCGCCGAGAAATAAGTTTTGTCACTATCACGAAGATACAGGCCATGACACGGAGAGGTGCTACCAATTGAAAAATCTGATTGAGGATAAAATTCAGAAAGGAGAGCTTTCCCATTTTGTGGAAAAGAGCAATGAAATGCAACAAAGAGACGAGCAGGAAAGGGTCATAGACACTATATCTGGTGGACGCACCAGGAGGTTCATCGAATAGAGCAAAAAAGGCTTATGCAAGAGAGGTATTTTGGGTGGACAATAAGAAGCCAAAGAAAAATCCTTCCCTGGTAATATCATTTTCGGATGAGGATTTTGGAGATTGGATAATGGAAGATCATCAGGATGCATGGATTGGATCGAATATGGTCAAGAAAATCATGATTGACGATGGCAGTTCGGTCGATATATTATACCAAGGCGCCTTTTCGAGAATGAATTTGGGTGATAGGAAAATTAATAGTGTGAAAGATGTGCCGTTATATGGATTTACTGGCAATGAAGTCAAAACGGTGGGAGTTATTGATATGCCGGTGTTGTTCGGATCTCCACCTTGCCAAAAATGGCTCATTGTTAAATTTCATATAGTAAATGCCATTTCAAGTTATAATGCGATTTTAGGAAGGTCGACTATTGCAGCCTTGAAAGGTATAGTTTCCATACCTCACCTGAAAATGAAATTTCCCACGGATTTTGGTGTGGGTGTGGTATGTGGAGACCAGAAATTGGCTCGATAATGCTACGTTAGTTCAGCTCTCCCAAAGAGATCGGCCAGTTCAACGACCTCGGTGAATCATGTGGTCGAGATGGATCCAAGAGATATCATTGAACACCCCAAACCACCCAGTCACGAGCCGGTTGAGCCGGTTGAGGAAATCCCATTATACCTCGACGACCCTGAAAAGATCGTGAAGATAGGAACAAAATTACCAACTGAACTCCGTGAGGATCTCATCCAAACACTAAGAGAGTTTGCAGACATTTTTGCTTGGACCCCCAAAGATATGCCAGGAATTCCAGCTGAGATAGCTCTACATCATCTAAACATAAAACCAGGGGTTCAAGAGATAAAACAGAAGAGGCGTATTTTTTCCAAAGAGAAACAAGAGGC
This sequence comes from Kitagawia praeruptora, assembly GCA_037693485.1. Lineage (NCBI taxonomy): Eukaryota > Viridiplantae > Streptophyta > Magnoliopsida > Apiales > Apiaceae > Kitagawia > Kitagawia praeruptora. Next base: position 132,584,340 of record CM075351.1, on the reverse strand, counting down.
TATTGAAAAAGAAATTGACAGAATGCTAGAAGCGGACTTCATCAAGCCCGTCCAATTCTCAAAATGGATTGCGAATCCAGTTTTAGTTAAGAAAAGCAATGGTAAATGGAGAATGTGTATAGATTATTCGGACCTCAACAAAGCTTGTCCAAAAGATTTTTATCCGTTGCCCAACATTGACCAGCTCATTGACTCCACAGCAGGAAATGAACTATTATCTTTCATGGATGCATTTTTGGGATATAATCAGATAAAGATGGCCGAGCAAGATCAAGATGACACAGCATTCATAACTTACAAAGGGGTGTTTGGGTTCAAAGTTACTCCTTTTGGTCTTTTGAACGCAGGAGCAACGTTTTAGCACGCAATGGATAAGATATCCGCTCCCCAAATTGGAAGAAATATCCAGGTATATGTTGATGACATTATATCAATGTCACCGACAGCCTCAGAGCACGTCAATGACCTCAGGGAGACCTTTACAAGGATAAGGGCCAGCTCCATGAGGTTAAATCCAGCAAAATGTTCTTTCGGTTTAAGTGGAGGACGGTTTTTGGGCTTTCTCCTCACTCAGAGGGGTATTGAGGCAGATCCAAACCAAGTAAAAGCCATTCAAAATGTTACAGCCCCAAAGTGCCTCAAAGAGCTCCAAGCTCTCGCAGGGTCCATTGCAGCTTTCAGACGTTTCATACCCCAGTCTTCAAAGAAGTGTCTCCCGATGTATGAAGCAATCAAGGAAGCCTCGAAAAATAAATTTTTACTTGGACAAAGTGGTGTGAGGAAAGTCTACAAGGAATCAAAGATTTCCTCGTATTACACCAATCATGGCTAAGCCTCTCCAATGCGAACCATTAAAGCTATACTTATCGGCATCAGATTCAACCTTGGCTGCAGTACTGGTTAAAGAAGTAGATGCGGACCAGCGGCCCGTGTACTACACGAGCCACATACTCAAAGATGCTGAGACGCGATACTCAAATATAGAAAAGCTTGCATATGCCTTGGTTATGGCCAGCAGAAAATTGAGGCAATATTTTCAAGGAAGAACAATCATTGTGATGACGAATCAGCCCTTACGTCGGGTACTTCATAAACCTGACATGACAGGACGATTGGCTTCATGGACTGTGGAATTAAGCCAATTCCACTTGGAATTTCAACCAGGAACTGCCATGAAATCTCAGGCTTTAACAGATTTTGTCACAGAATGTACCTTCACTTCCATCGAACCAGGAGAAATAATTTCAGAACCAAAAGATAAGGTTTGGACTTTGTTCACGAATGGGTCATCTACTTCACAAGCTGGTGGAGCTGGAGTCATTCTGACAAGCCCCGAGGGCTTCACGGTTCGGTAGGTCATCAAATTCAAATTCTCCACGACCAACAATGAGTCAGAGTATGAGGGTCTTATAGCAGGCTTGATATTGGCTCACCACTTGGAAGTATCGATCATAGACATATTCAGTGATTCACAGCTTGTAGTAAAGCAAGTCTTGGGGGAATTTAAAACTCTGAATGAAAGAATGGCGACATACAGACAAATCACTTCAGAATTACTACAAAGGTTCACGTCGTGGACCATCAACAACATTGACATGTCCAACAATCAGTGGGCAGATGCCTTATCAAAATTGGCCACTTCGAACACATCAGAACCCATATACTTTAGAGAGCTGCACGAACCATCAATAGTTCGAAGAGAAGTACTCTGCATATCAAACCAAGGTGACTGGAGAACTCCAACAATCAAATTCATCCAAGGAACTCATGATGAGTTAAACAAACAAGAAGCAAGGAGGATGGAAGTAAAGGCAAAACATTATTGTCTAGTAGATAACAAGTTATTCAGAAGAGCCCTGGTCGAGCCGCTACTCAAATGTGTTAGTCAGGATGAAGCGAAAATAGCTATGGTTGAGGTACATTCAGGAATATGTGGAGACCATCTGGCTAGGAAAAACATGGCCTTGAAGATCATGAGGCATGGAATTTATTGGCCCACGATGCACCAGGACTGTGAGGAGTTCACAAAGCGGTGTGAATCGTGCCAGAAATACGGGTCCATGAACCACAGACCCTCAGTCCCTTTCAACCCAACTACAACTCCATGCCCATTCTTTATGTGGGGCATTGATCTGGTAGGACCTCTACCAAAAAGCTCTAGACAATGCCAGTACATAATCGTGGCGGTGGATTATTTCACAAAATGGACTGAGGCCAGACCTCTAGCAAGGATAAGAGAGATTGAGGCAGTTCATTTTTTTATGGAACAAATTGTTTTCAGATTTGGAGTACCTCGGGTGGTCATCACAGACAACGGAACTCAGTTTACAGGAGAAAAATGGGTGAACGCAATGAAAGAACTTGAAATCCAACATCTCCAAGCTTCGGTTGCATACCCACAAACAAACGGGCAGGTGGAAATCACCAACAAAGCAATTTTGCAGGGATTGAAGAAAAGGCTGCTTGAGGCCAACAGGAATTGGGTCGATGAGATGCCTAACGTATTGTGGAGCCTGAGAACTACTCCGAAAGCCTCCATACGTGAAACTCCATTTAGAATGGCATACGGAACTGAGGCAGTATTGCTGGTGGAAATAGGTTCAAAGATTTTGAGGATTGAAAAGTTTGATCCTAAATCGTCTGAGGAGGGCCTAAAGCTGAACGTCGATCTCCTCGAGGAGCTCAGACACTCCACGCAGGCCAATGTCTCCAAATACCAGGAAAAGGTCGCGAAGCTATATAATTCAAAAGTCAATCCAAGGAGTTTTCAGGTCAATGACCTCGTCCTAAGGGAAGCTGCGGTATCCATGACATAAAAGCAGATCAAAATGTCTCCACCTTGGCAAGGACCTTACAAGGTCATGAAGGTCAACAGTTCGGGCTCCTATCACCTCTATCACCTCGACGGAACTCCAGTGGCAAATACCTGGAACACAATTCATCTCAAAATTTTTTTTTCCGTGAAATCTCAAGCAGGCACCATCTATCCCTCTAAGTTATTTAAATTAAGGTATGAATTAGTTTCTTAGTTTCCTTTGTAATCAAGTTGCTTTCGTGGTTAATTATACTTATGAATGGACTACGATTTAAGTCGACACTTGTTTAAGTTTTTTCTTATGAATGAAAGCTCCAGCCGGAGTAAAAGTCTTTAAGATATTATACTTTCGTTCATTGGTCACCCCACTACATTTTACTTGTTAAGACTGATATACATGCTTTAAAACTACCAATTTACGAAGTACAAAGTATTAAGAAGGTAAAGTGCTCCGATGGTATCTCCAACATCAAAAGGGTCGAAAAGATCAAAGGCTCCAATGATATCTCCAACGTTAAAATATGGAAAAAGGTAAAGTGCGCCGAGGTGAAATACTTCGATCACCCCAAAACAGCTCAAAGAGCTCAAACTCTCCTTGGACATATTTGAATTCGCCATGAATAACAAACAAATGTAAAGTTTGCCATCAAGGTAAAAATACAATCAAAAAGAATACTCCAAACTAACAGACATCTCCAAAGGCGCCAATAATTCAAAGAAAAAGGTAAAGTGTGCCATCAAAGTAAAGATGCAAAATGAAACACTTTATGTGCTCCAAGCAGCCCAAAGGGCTCAAACATCTCTTCGTGCATACACAAGTTAATCACGAATAATCGAAAAGGTAAAATTCACCATTAAAATAAAAAAAATGACATCAAGAGAAGTACTCCATGATTATCAAACATCTCCAAGTGCTCCAAAGAATAAAAGGAAAAGGTAAAGGTCACCATCAGATAGAAGCACAAATCGGAATCGATAAAACACTTTAAAATCGCCAAATACCAAAAGGAAGACCAACTTCCAACGTTTTTTTATCAAAAAAAGAAAATTACGCCAAGTCTCCAAGATTGTGAACAACATTATTGAAAAGGTAAAACCTAACAAGTATGCAAATAGAATGACGCCAAAATAAGAATAATATAATACTTAGAACATTCTCCAGATAACGTCATCAGAGTTCAATAGGTTCAAAATATGAAACCAGATCAAAGAGTTCAAATGCCTCAGAAAAGTTCAGGAAATATAACTTAGCAACATAAAATTACATAAAGCCTATAGGGCGTACCCTAGGCTGATTGGAAAATCTTTAGCATTTGACGAACCGGTGTTCCCAACTCCTTTCTTCGCCACATATGCTAAGTAATGCTCAAAGGTATGGCTGGTCATGTCAATTCCAGAACTAGCGAGAAGACTGACGCACTCCCCATAGCCTTCTTCAAAGGAAGACAGAGACTCAGCCTGACAATTAGCTAGCTGGGCATATAGATCCTCCATCTTAGCCACCAAATCAGCTCGTTCAGTTGTCCACGCACTCACTCATTTGGCAAGATTATCTTCTATTTCCTTAGTAGCTGTCTTCAAGGACTGATTCTCCAATTGTAAGTTCTTTATTTGGCCTCCCAGGGAATCACACTCAGTAATTAGTCCAGACTTCTCAGTCAGAGCAGCAAAGAGCTTATCAGCAGCAACATTATTATCATTAACAAGATTCTTAGAGGTTTCTTCCAAATCTTTGTTAAGCTTCCGCTAGTCTCTCACCTCACCACGAAGCTTCTTCACCTCAAGAACGTCAGCAAGATCATCAAGCTTCAGTAGCTTCTCTAGTTCCACAGATAGCTGAAAAGGAAAACCAAAATAAAGGAATGTCATATGAATACAATCAACAAAAATTACAAAACCAATATAGGCATACAGCCAACAAAAGACATGGAAAAGAGAAGGGAAGGAAAAAGGGAACTAAAACCCAAAAATACCTTATCTGACAATTCCTTGCAACCACGAAGGCCGTTTCCAACGATAGATCCAAAAGGAACCACACCAACAACTCGGGGAACCAAAGTCCCAGCATCATCTTTAGACTGCAAAACCAATTCCCCAGAAGCAGGGCAGCTCATAGAGTCCTTCAACCTTTTTGAATGAGGATTTTTTGAGGAATGCTCGTCATGATACCTCTTCTTCTCCTTACCTTTCCCAACAACAGTCTCAGAAATATCAGCACCAACCACACCAGGTGAAGGCACATGAGGCTTTGAAACGGCCTCAGGACCAGTCTCTATCCCAATAGTAGGCATCATGGTCGATGCTCCGGCAGCTTTGCTTTTGACAAGACGTGCCAAAAAATCCTCAGTAGGCATGTTTGCGAAAAGTCTTTACTAATTCAAGTACCTTGGCTCTAGTCACTACAGGCAAAAAAGGAAGCAAGTCAGGCAAAGAAAGTAAATACTAGATTGAATACCCAAGAAAACATATACAAGAAGCATGGTTACAAGCTTACAACAATGAGTACTCAAGAATTGGACATCTATAAAATCATCAGGCTGATACTTAATCTCGGGACCAAGAAAAACTCGCAACTCTGCAGGGGTCCTGGACCCCAAACGGTTCATGGACTTCACACGACCCGGGCAAAGAACTTTCCAAGGTCCTATAGCCTCCAGTTCATGTTCCTCATACCAAGCCCACATCCCATACCAACCAGAGTTTGAGATGAGAGCCTCAACCAACTTCTTACACCTAACTTTCTTATCAACATAGAGTTGTACCCCAGTGCTCTTAACTCGGAAAATAGAAAAAAATAAATCAAGACTGGGAAATTGACGAAGCTCATAACACCTCGCGATAACTCCATTTATCTGGAGAACCGCATTGGGCACCAATTGACTCAAACTACACCCTAGAGCTTGAAGAATGAAACGGAAAAAAGGATGCAAAGGCAATCTAAGCCCATATTCAAAATAAACGTCAGGAATAGCGACACAATTGGGACGAGGAGGTCTCCACATCCGGTCATCATCACTCGGGGCAAAGGCATTATAACCTTCATAGAAAGAGACATGCTGAGATAGTTTATCAAGATCTAAGGGGTGTTTGGAGTAATAACTGGGTTTGTTAAAAGATTTATTCGACTCGAAGTTAGCCCCAGAACGAGGCCTCGAAACATAATCAAGAGAAGGGGTTCGAGAGGCAGATCCAACAATTAAAGAAACCCTATTAGCGGAACTTACATCACCACCAGGGGAAAAAGTTAAGTTTTTTACGGAAGAACAAGTACGAAGATGATAACGGGGATGAGTAACAGTCTCAAAAGGAAGAACTTCAACACTACCTTTACTATCAGAAGAGTTCTCACGCTCAGTAGAGGAGTAAGATGCAAGAGCAGCCCTCATATTTAAAAACAAAAGGTAAACAAGAATACAAAGCACAAAACAAGGAAAACGCGGATAGAGCAAGAGAAGAGAAAATACCTCACACACTAGAAAAGCAATTAGAGAAGAAGATGAAGAAAACAACAAAGGGGCATAAAATAAGAAACTTTTATAGAAAATAAGGAAGAGTAGAAGGGGTTCTTTACCTCTACAACTGCTGGTGCTAGTCTCGAAGCATGGGAAAATGGAGAGACAAGACTACACAACCAATATACACGTAACCGCGTGTCAGGGCCAAGTTCAAATTTTAATTTACTTTTCTCAAGTAAATTTCCATTTTCCAAAATTTTTATTTTTATACTTTTAGTCTTGGGCTTGTAAAATAATACTGAAAAGATCTAAATATCTTTTGCTTGTACTTAGGGGGGGACTAAATGTTGGGCCAGAGGCCCACCTAGAGAGTCAAGCCCATTAAAGGCCCAATTAGACCACTATATATAGAGATGTACCACCATATATAGGCCCAATTGGCTCATTAATATACTACACTTTAACAAGTTCCGTCATGGTACCCAATACAAAAAGTTCTTATTTTTTTACCCTCTATCCATTTAGAAAAAAATCACTGTTCATGATGATGTCACTGCTGTTGTCATCAATGAACAGTGAATTTTTTTTTTTGCTGAATGGAAAGAGGATAAAAAAAATAAGAATTTTTTGTATTGGGTGCCCCTGGCGGGGCCATTGGATCTATTGGAATAAGTGATTCCATAGTGTTCTTTATTGTTCTTTATATAAGAGTGTTGTTTATGGAGCAATGACCTAGATAACTGATGGTAATGTTTAAAATTAGGAGCAACAAAGCCGATGGAAATAAAAATGACAATGACGATGTCTCATGTCCTAAAAAAATGATCAAGAATAGATAAATAGTTAAAACAATGAAATTAAATGAATTATTTTTGTAAAAACGATTTTTGACCTTATTTCACCGTAATCAAGTCGATGAATTAACGTCTAAAGATTTATTGCCGCCTTTTAGAATTTTATGTATGACCCCCCCCACCCCCTCCTCCCCTCCCCTCCCTAAAATAACTTCAGGATCCGCCATTGTCAGTAGGTGTGGTTTTTGAATTGTATCCGGCTTAAGATTTTTTCAACTACCATTGTCGGTAGGTGTTCTTTTTTAATTGGACATGGGATAAGATTTTTTCACCCTAAGGAAACATAAACAGAGAAATGTGTAGGGGAAACATCAACAGAGAAAAGTACAAGCAGCTAGTAAAAGAAATAGACAAGAGGAATCCGCGGTGCAAATGAACCTTTGAACACGCAATGAATTTTCAGATACACAGTGCTGACCAATGTTTTTTTTTTTGCAAAATTGCTAACCAATGTTTGTTAAAGCTAGAAATTTGTATTTTCACACTCTCTCATTGATGGTTTCGATCATCAATACGCAGCAAAACAGTAGTAAAATAAATCGAAACCAACCCGGATCCATGTATAATAATTCGGATAATCATGGGAGTAAGAATGTTTACCTTATTATAGCTTTATGATTGTAGAATAATGGTGATGAAAGCCTCCCACGATCACTGAGTGTTCCTCTTCGAAACCTCCTCTACGGTATCCACACGAACACCTTCAAGAACGTCTCACGATCTTGTCCGGAAGAGAGGTACTAGCCTCCAATGAAAAAAATATGAGATTTGGTTTAGGGTTTATGGTCTGCGGCTTATACAGTGAATTTTGTCGTGTAAAAATCTACTGCCTCCAATGCTATCATCATTTATTTATATGATAGTGTGAAGCTAATAAGCCAAAGTCAAAAACCTAGCCCAAATTTGATTTATTAAATAATAGAATAAAATCCTATTATTCAAATAAATAATAATTAAGTCATACTCAATTATTAAAATCAACAACCATATCTCATATTTCTTTGCATTTTATTATAGCTTAATTAAGTCCCACTTAATTAATATAATAAAATCCAACTTATCATTAATTAATTTAAATTCATGATTTAAATTAATTCTTCCTTTAAATGTTCTATGTGTGTGACCCTATAGGTTATTATTTAGTTGGCAATAATTTTATTCTCCAATAAAATTATAAACAATGAGCGGCATCTAGTAATACATCATTGCTACCCAATTAAATAATAATTAAATCGTGATTCGATAAAACCTTTCGTGATTAATGTCTCCGTGTAATATAATCCCTTTAACCAAATATTATAGATTAAACTCGAGACATGTTTATTGTCATCCTCTTCATAATTTAATCCAGGTTTACTTGATCCATGAGTAGACTATTAACAACAAATCATTATTTGAGCACGGCCATGCATTTTTATAGCCTCACTCAATCAAGAGGCCAATAATATCTCTCCTAATTATAGGAGGGTTAAATCATTTATCTATCATTCATATTTCTCATACGACTCATAATATACCCGATGTCCACTTTTCTCATTACCTGGTGAAAGGTAACTTTTAATGTTGTCAAAGTATATTAATCCTCGTATAAAAATATAATGATCTCAAGTCAAAGGATCATTACACCATTACCACTGTGAGTTATTCTTATGACTTTATTAAACATGAAGAATCTCACTGTGGGTCTGTCCAGTACCATGTACTCCTACATGTACCTATGTATTGACTTTAGTATCTTCATACTTATAACCAATGAGATGTGGTTATCTGTCAAACAACATACTAGTCTATATATATTATTATTGTCCTATATAATAATAATCAACTAGGGACCTTTAAGAATATGATATATTATATAATCTCAAGTTCAAGTCTTGTACTTAAACTATACAATGTGTATCATGATTCTAAGGACATTTATTATGCTAACAAATATATCGCAGTAATTAAAGTCATAATAAATACATTTATTTAATAATCAAATGACATAAGGTTTATTCAAGAAACAATGTATTGCCTCTAGGGCACCTACACTAACACTCATTGTATCATTGTATTCAACTTTTCAGAGATCAATTACTATTTACTACTTAAGATTCTTGTTGTATGTAAATTTTTCTCCACAAGACAAGTGCAAACTTACCTATGATGATCCAACACCAGCTTCACACAGAACATATGCTTGTTACATATAAAGTTTATACATATGAGTATAGATGTTCGATATATGAAACTGTATAAGCTAAACTCCACGAGGTGATTTTATTCAATGAACGAGTACAAGATAAAATAGGGAAAACAAGCAACTGACTTGCTAAAAACTAGGAACTACTCTGAATCAAATCTCCTAAATCAATTCCACCTCTAGCTTATCACAGAAAACACCTAAACTGACTCCACTAAATTAGCACGACCAATTCATGCTCTTATCAGACACAACGAACTAAAATAAATGCAAACATAATTTATTTAGGAAATACATATTTTGAGATTAAACTCCAACATTTCCCCCCTTAATCTCAAACATGTTTCGCCAGTTCTTTGACTCCCAACAAGTTATGCATTCTCTCGAACTTTATGGTCGCCAGAGCCTTTGTCAAACCATCTGCACGCTGCTTATCACTACTGACATGCTTCACAATGATTTCCCCGCGTTCTACACATTCTCGTATGAAATGAAAACGAATGTCAATGTGCTTGCTTCTTCCATGAAACACAAGGTTTTTTGCTAGATCAATCGCTGACTTATTATCGATAAATAGAGTTACTGGACCAATATATTCACCTGTGATTTTGCCAAGTACATTTCAAACCCAAATACCTTGACAGGCAGCAGCTATCGCAGCCATGAATTCAGCTTCACACGATGAAAGTGCTACCACCCTTTGCTTTTGAGACACCCACGAGATCAAGCTTTCGTTCAGGTAAAAAACCATGCCACCAGTGCTTCTCCTGTCATCTATCATTCCTCCCAAATCACTGTTAGTAAAACCCGTAACCACATTGTTCCCACTATTTTGCGTATAGATCAAACCATACTATAATGTCCCCTTGATATAACGCAGAATCCTTTTTACTGCACTCATATGAAGCGTTGTGGGACGTTCCATATATCGACTCACAATCCCAACAGAAAAAGCTATGTCAGGACGCGTGTTAACTAAATACCTCAAGCCTCCAACCATACTCTTGTACATTGTAGCATCAACAGTCCTACCCCTTTCTTCTTTGGACATCTGCTCTTTAGGATCCATTGGGTACTTTGTAGGATTACATTCCCCCATCCCTGCTCTTTCGAGTAATTTTGTAGGATTTCCCAACCTAAAAGAAATGATGGCATTAGAGAAAATTTATGGTTGACCTTGGGTTGACTCGAGAACTTGTTCTTCTCTCGCTCACACATGGCGTTGGCTAATTGACACACTTGAAACTCTAACTTAGATATGGCTTGAGTACTAGCATTTAAAATTTGCCTATCTTGAGTCATGGTTTGCATGAAGGTTTGTTGAGATTGAGCCAAATTAGTTGTTGATTTCAAAAGCGCATCAAGACTCTTTTCTAAAGGTTTAATTCTCTTATCCGACTCATGAAAGCCGGGAGGGTGGGTGGGATCTTGAGTTGGATAAGGACCTTGGTTCGGAGTTGGGTAAGAGTTCGGCTTATGAAAAGGTGGCAGAGATTGGTAGTTTTGACCTTGATTCCAAGAGATATTCGGGTGATTCTTTCACCCGGGATTGTAGGTTGGTGCAAACGGGTCATGCCTAGGCCTAGGTTGGAACATTGCATTCACTTGCTCAAAGTTGGGACAATGTTGAGACTCAAAGTTTGAAGGATTATAGTTTGGGTACATGGACATAGGTGCGGGACCACTATGAGTTTCCAAAGCTTCAAGTCGTCTAGTAAGAGTAGCTAATTTGGCATCGGTTTCAATCGAATTCCCAATTGAATGCAACCCTGTAAATGAACTAGACGACTCGTTGGTCTTATTAGGTTCCCTAGTAGACTCCCACAACATAGTCTTTTCGGCTAATTTCTCGAAAAATGCCCACCCTTCGTCCTCATCTTTTTCCATGAATTTACATTTGCACATAGACTCTAACAAAGCGGTTGTCGAACTATCTAAGGCCTCGTAGACGATCTTACAAAGTCTCCATTTTTCTATTTTGTGATGGGGACATTGGGACAAAAGATTTTTAAAACGGTCAAAATATTTCCAAAAAGACTCGTTTTCCTTTTGATGAAATTGGTTTATCTCATTTGTGATCCTTGTAGTCTTGTGATTAGAAAAATATTTTTTTAGAAAAATGACCACGAATCCCTCCCATGTGGAAATAGAATCAACGGGTAGGCTATACAACCATTTTTTTAGCATTTTCTTTTAAAGCGAAGTTGATAAGTCTCAGCCTAATGGAGTCCTCGGAAAGATGTTGGAGTTTTTGCAATGCGCATGCAAACCTCCTAAAATTCATGAAGAAAAAGATAGGGGTCCTCACCATCACTCCCGGTAAACTTAGGTAAAATACTAATGTGATGGGCTTTAATCTCGAAATTATTACCATTAACAGGAGGAAGAGTGATACACGAGGGTTGAGCAGAACGGGTGGGGTAACAACGGTCCTTTAGAGACATGGCCATGGTCACTATTGGTTAGGAATTTTCTACGGACTTAGATTCAGAAGAGGAAGAAATCTTAAATGATCTCACTAGCCTAGCAGAATTATCCCTAATCCAAGTAGTTCGCATAAACCACGAAAGTAAACACGTAGCAAGTAAGTGCGATAAATTAAACAAACAAAAGAAAGGGTGAAAAATCAAAAAAAAAAATCATAGATCTAGGGTTCCTTAATAAAATAAACTAGACCTTGCTCCTAACTTTAATGACCACCAAAAATTCGGTAAATCAAGAATTATTCGAATCGATTTGGCCAGGTAGGTGCAAGCATTGCCAATAGGCTAAACACCAGCCTAGACACCAAATCTTAATTGTCCAGGTAAGCTTTCGCTTGCCTAGACACCAAAGAGTCGGAATAATTAAAGATTACGTCCTTTTTTAGGTACCTTCCTAATTGAGCGTGAAATTCCTAGGGGCCATGTCTAATTTAATTTTATTAAAGGCAACGGTATGCAAAATGATGGATTAATTGTTGTTTTTGGGCCAAGGAAAGAGTGATGAAATCCCTTCCCTTATCTTGAAAGTGGTTTTGCCCTTAAAATTTATTTACAAATGATGCAACAAACAAAGAGATATGAAAACTATAAACACTTATGGATGCTCTACACTACGTGTCCTAAATTCTAAAGAAAAGAAGTAACGTACCTTGGGGTCCTCCAGCGATCACCACAATTTATAGGGTACGAAAACTTAAAAACAAGAAAGTAAAAATCTAGATGATGTGATCCTAGGTGATTAAATGCATGATGCAACAAGTAGGTATTTACTAGCTATTTTTTTTGTGATTTTTAATTTTTTTTTGTGATTTTCTAAAAATAGAAAGGCGAAAAGAGTGAAATACGGGTTACCAAAGCACGCTTCCAAAAATTCCACTTTTCCTCCACGCTCCGTGAGAAGATTCCCGAAATTTCCAACTTTCCTAAAAAAACGAGACAAAAATAAGGCAAGACAAAACTAATCCGAAAAACTTAAAATTAAGGCGCAAAAAATTATAGTCCTTGGCAGCGGCGCCTAAAACTTGATGTGCTAAAAATAAAGATTTAAATTGCAAGTGCACAATTTCATCGTTTTAATACTTGAGATATCGATCCACGGAGACTATATATTTTTCGCGAACCTTAAAATTTAATTTAATCGGACTAGAATAATTGGGTTTCGGAAAATTCGGTTTTATACTTTAATTCCTAATTTTAAAAATTCTAAATTATTCTAAAAATCCTAAATTCGAATTAAAACTAAATTTTATTCTAATAGTCCTTTGAATTAAAATTTATTTACACAAAATTTTAGAAAAATTGGGCATTATATATTCGTAAATCGAGCTAGCCATTAATACAATACACACAAGAAATTCCATCGAAAGACAAAGAGAATAACGTTAATAACCAATTACAGCTTAATAAAATTCAATAAACTCTAACAACGCAGTAAGGACTCAGCACAACTCCAAGATTCAACAATTGGGCCTCTAGTCCAGTTGGCATTTGTGCGCGGTTTCCTTCAAGAAGACTCGAGTTCGAGTCCTTGCTCCTTGCTGATGTTTGTTTTTTTTACAGGAGTAAAATTAAAATTAAATTTTACTAAAAAAGTGCTTTTTTTAATAAAAAAGTTAGGAAAATCATAGCTTATTTTTTTAAAATAAATCAACTTTTCTTAAAAATAAGCTCACCCAAATACCCACATAATAATTTGTGATATACTTGAAGGCATCTTATTGCAATTGAAATTTCAACATCTAAACTAGTTATAAGATACTTTGTCATTGGATACTTTGTCATTGGCCAATGACAAAGTATCGTACCCAAACAGATATTGACTTAAAATTTTCCTTTTACACTTATCAGTTAAAGCAACTTTAAATCATAAGTAATAAGTTTAAGCCCGACTTCTTTGTGATTTTTTAATTAGAAAAATGCGTGGTTGTGTATTAAGTCAAAAAATGACTTAAAGTTAAAAAAATAACTTAAAGTTAAAAAAATAACTTAAAGTTAGCTAATATTGGGCATGTTTGGCTGAACTTAATTTAAGTATTTAGACTTATTTTCGGGTAAAAATTTCATATTTTGATATATTTTTTATACAAGTATGCAATGTATGTTTGAGATTCTATAAGTTGCAAAAAAAAAGTTAACTATTTTTTGAAAAAAGTTATAAATCTCTAATTTTAAAATATATGTGGTATGGTGTTTACATGTTGGGCGTGTTTGGCTAAACTTTTTATAAGTCCTTATGGACTTATTTTCGGGTAAAAATTTTATAATTTGATAAATTTTTATACAAGTATTTAATGTATGTTTGAGATTCTATAAGTTGCAAAAAAAAGTTAACTTTTTTCAGAAAAAAGTTAGAATTCTCTAACTTTGTCTTAAAATAAGTTGACTTATTCTGAAAAAAGGTTTTCCCAAACACCTCCGTTATATGATGACTTATATATGAATTGTGAGTCCGTGTTTTTTTATTTAAATTTTTATGATTTAAAATCTATTTAAAACATGTGTTATTGATCTTTAAAAAATCTTATAAAATCATCGGAATATTTAAAAATCCCGAAAACTTTTGTGTTATTATCTTTTCGATATTATTTAGTTTTTAAAATTATTGGGGGAATTATTTTGAGTGTTTATGTATTCTAAATTTATTTTTCTACTAATCTCCTACTAAACCCAAAAACTCAGTTTCCCCAATTCAGTATCACGACTCTGTTTGATTAACTAAAACCAATCAAAGCGCTATATTTCGATCCTATCTGTTCACTTCTCTCGAGCGAGGCGACATCTCTCAACTCGAGTATCTCTCTGTTATTCATCTGGACATCTCCACATCTCTCTGTGCTTTGATTCAATTTATAAGGGTCAATTGAGGTTAATTTTAAGGTTTTAAATATGTTAATCTATGTTCTCTGTTATGTGGGGTTTATCATTTTAGGGGTTTTAATTTGGTAATTTCTGGGTTTTTATTCTGAGTATACTATATCTTTGATTCCTTATATATGAAATGGGTTTGATTTGTTGTATACAATTGAGAATGGCTGTGTTGATAGCTGGGTTGATTTATTGTATATATGAATTAGGTTTGATTTATTGTATACAATTGTGCCTTTGCCCTCACTTTCTAAAATAATTGTAGAGAATAGTTGGGTTTGATGAACTTATGTCACATGTAACCAGTGATTTACAAGTATACTTGCTTGCTGAACTTGTAGAATAATGATATAATAGAATATGTATATATGATTGGGACGAACAGTTTTGAAGCATGGTAGTAACGATATAAGCGGAACGCCAGGAATAGATGTGATCGCCTGGTTTAAGGCTGTCTCGATATAAGTACTATATTAAAACAGAAAAGACCAAAATTCTCCTGCTGTTATCTTGGTGGGAGGATCCGGTAGCATCTACTTAAAGCCAAACTCGTTGAAAGGAGTAGTATTTTAGCATGAAACATAACTTTTTTACAGAAAAATTAAACTAATAAAAAATTACTTATTACATTATACTTAAATATTTTATAAATATATATAATAACTTTACATTACATAAATATATAAAATACACATGCTGCCTTCTCTTCATATATTCTATAGAAATATAACATGGATATAATATAAAAATAATTTTTTGAATAAGTATGAAAATATTTTTAATCCTTAAACCGTACTTTAGCCCTCTTGATGCTATACAGAGACTCACTTCGTGCCTCTCATCCATGCTACCTTCTTATCCATATATACTATAGATTTATACTTGTGGACATTTTTTAACACATGCTGCCTTCTTATCCATATATTCTATAGATTTATAACATGGATCGTTATACATGGATGTACAAAATACCACGTATAGCAAAGGAATATATTGATGGAGTTGAAAAGTTCATTGATTCTACTAAGGAATTTCTAAAGAAGAAAAGAAGGGAACCGGGAAAGGAAGACATGATCATATATCCATGCCGTGATTGTTATAATCTAAAAAAGTATCCTAGTGCTACGACAATACGTGATCATCTATTTCGTCGTGGTTTCATGGATAATTATACTAAAGTGGATTTGGCATGGCGAAGGAATTCATTCTGAAAAAATAAGGAAATCTGATGGGGATTTTGGAAGTAATGAAGATATATAGTATGCCTACCAATACAGAAGATGATGTAGAAAATGATAGGGTCAATGAGATGATCCATGATGTTGAAGATCTTATAATGCACCAGCCAAAAATTCTTGAGAACTTGGTGGATGATTCCAAGAAACTTCTCTATCCAGGATGCAATGATCAATTTACTAGATTATCGACAACCTTGAAGTTGTGTAAGCTCAAAGTACAGAACGGGTGGAGTGACAAAGTTTCACAGAGCTGCTAAAACTTCTAGCCGACATGCTTCCTCCGAATAACGAGCTTCCCACTTCCACCTATGAGGGAAAGAAGATACTCTGTCCCATGGGTATGAATGTAAAGAAGAAACATGCATGTCCAAATGATTGTGTGTTGTTTCGCAATGAGTATGAACATCTACACACATGTCCAAAGTGCGGAGCCTCTAGGTACAAGAAAGAGGATAATAATTCTTCAACTGATAACAAGAAAAGGCCTCCTGTCAAGGTGTTACGGTATTTACCCATAGTGGAACGATTCAAACGCCTATTTGTAAATGTCAATGATGCAAAGCTTATGAGGTGGCATGTGGAAGGGAGAAAATCAGATGGCATTCTCAGACACCCAGCTGACTCTCCACAGTGGAGAACCATTGATGGAAAGTTCCCGGAATTTGGTGGAGAAGTCAGAAATCTACAACTTGGACTTTGTGCAGATGGCATGAACCCATACCGCACTCTAAGCTCTCAACATAGCACTTGGCCGGTTCTTCTAACAATTTATAACTTGCCTCCTTGGTTGTGCATGAAGCGCAAGTACATCATGATGACGTTACTCATCCCCGGTCCTAAAGAACCCGGAAACGACATAGATGTTTATCTTCAGCCACTTATCGAAGATCTAAAGTTATTATGGGATCAAGGCGAGAGAATGTATGATGCATACAGCCAAACAGATTTCACTTTGCGTGCCATGATCTTTTGCACCATAAGTGATTTTCCTGGCTATGGAAATCTTTCAGGCTACAGTGTCAAAGGAGCAAAAGCATGTCCGATTTGTGAAGATGCTACGATTGACCTTCGTTTAAAAAATTGCAAAAAAATGTATATATGGGTCATCGTACATTTCTTCCTCGTTATCATCCTTATCGTAAGAAGAAAAAGTCTTTCGATGGGACGATCGAGACTCGAGTGGCTCGTTTGCCTTTAACCGGGAAGGAGGTTTTTGAACGAGTCAAAGATATTGATGTCGTACTTGGAAAGAGGAATAAAAATCCAACTCTGAAAAGTATTTGGAAGAAGAAATCTATATTTTGGGATCTTCCATATTGGGAACACTTGGTAAATGGTTCGATATCAAGCGTGGTGTTCGGGTGGATGAGTCTGGCTTTACTTTGGTAGACTTTAGTCGGTTTGGCTATGAAGATGATCCATTTATATTCACTACACAAGTTAAACAAGTTTTCTATGTTAGAGACCCCGCTGATCCTAGATGGTCCATTGTTCTTCAAAGCAAGCGTCGCATTCTTGGAATTGATAATGTTGAACACGAGGAAGAGTATAATCAGTTTGATGAGAATCCCCCTTTCTCAATTGGTCTACCCACTACTATTAGGGAAGACAATGTAAATGCAAATTATGTTCGTCATGATCATGATGAAGGGCAATGGATTGACCATCAAGTTTGAGTCCTTGCAAGTTCTTCCTGGTAACCTTTATACTCAATAAATGAATGAGTTCTACTCATTGGAGTTATTTATTTCCTTTGCTCTAATAGGAAGGTCAAGTTTATTAAGTAGGGCCAACTTTGATTTTTTAACTGACCCAGCTAATTTTCCCCTTGTCTGTCCATTTTTTGGTGACTGGCGACTAATTTATTAACAAAAGCTGACCGATACATCTTATTCTTGAAAATTGACTATTTTGGAGCAGAAATATTGCGTGTAACCACACTATTGGGGAGTGCATAACCTTTTGTTTAATCTAATTTTGTACTGTTTCAAGAATCATTTTCTGACACTCTTTTTACATCTAATGCTGACTAGCTTACTTGTTATTCTAATCAAAATTGGACATCGTTCTGCTATAACAGGTAGTTGGACTATGAAGCTAACAACATCAAGAGTGTAACGTAGATTTAACCAAGATTCTGATATGAAAATTTAACTAGTTAGATAGTTCTCACATTTTGGGTAAAAGTATGCTGTCACGTGATAAATTCTGGTCTGAAACAATAGTGAGGCCAATTGTTTTAATGTATGATACTGATTGGTTAATGCGTTTTGCCACATAAAAGGTTATGAACCACCTATGTTGTTTTTGGATTTATGAAAACCTTAATTTTTGATCAGACAATGAACTAGGATCTTAGTTGTTAGTATTTTGCTATTATGTATAACATCATGTGAAGTTGTAATACTTGTTTGTTTTATCGTGCCCTGTTATTCAATTTTATACTTGGTGTAGTTGCTTAAATGTTCAGTGGGGGAATAAGTGTAGCTGCACTTGGTAAATTTTCTGAGTCTGAAGTTTATAATACCATGCTAATAGCTAACCAGACTAGACAATACCCCCCCACGTAATAAGATTAGGGCCAAAGTGATGATGATTAAGAAACCAATACTATTTAAATTTATAGCAAAACATATGACACTATTAGCTAATAAATATTACTTCTTTTTTTCCTTAATATTTTCTGGGCGGGGGAGAGGTGGTGAGGATCTGCTATGATTAAATAGTAGGCTAATAGCAGTTACAATTTTTCTATCTTCAAAGTGCAATCTTCTTAATTCTTGTTAAATAACTGAATTATCACTACGCCATAAATGCTCATATGCAACGCTTTTAGAAAGTGTTTCAATGAAAGTGTTTCGTTAGGTATGAAATTTTGGGTCTAACGAAACAGAACTTGAACTAGTGTTGCATTACATATAATTTAGTGTTGCATTTGATCCACGGTGTTTCACATAATGCAACACTAGCAGCAGGCGTTGCATTAGATATTTTTTAATTTTAAAAAATGCTGATGTAGCAGCAGTGGGGTCCACACGTGCTGACGTGGCAAGTGTGGGGCCCACATTTGCTGACGTGGCAAATATGGGACCCACATTTGCTGACGTGTCATTAGCTGACGTGGCAGAAGCGTTGCATTAGGTGAAAGAGCTGTTGCATTTGCTGTTTAAAAGCGTTGCATTAGGTATTTTTGAATTTTTAATAAATGCTGACGTGGCAGTTGTGGGACCCACCAGGGTGACGTGGCAGTGTGGGGTCTACCAGGGTGACGTGGCAGAGGCCCACAAGTGCTGACGTGGCAAGTGTGGGGCCCACTTTTGCTGATGTGGCAAATGTGGGACCCACATTTGCTGACGTGTCATTGGTTGACGTGGCAGAAGCGTTGCATTAGGTGAAAGAGGTGTTGCATTTGCTGTTTAAAAGCGTTGCATTAGGTTTTTTTGAATTTTTAATAAATGCTGACGTGGCAGTGTGGGGTCCACCAGGGTGACGTGGCTGAGGCCCACAGGTGCTGACGTGGCAAGTGTGGGGCCCACAATTGTTGATGTGGCAAATGTGGGGCCCACATTTGCTGACGTGTCATTGGCTGACGTGGCAGAAGCATTGCATTAGGTGAAAGAGGTGTTGCATTTGCTGTTTAAAAGCGTTGCATTAGGTATTTTTGAATTTTTAATAAATGCTGACGTGGCAGTTGTGGGACCCACCAGGGTGACGTGGCAGTGTGGGGTCCACCAGGGTGACGTGGCAGAGGCCCACTGGTGCTAACGTGGCAAGTGTGGGGCCCACATTTGCTGACGTGGCAAATGTTGGACCCACATTTGCTGACGTGGCAAATGTGGGACCCACATTTGCTGCAGTGTCATTGGCTGACGTGGCAGAAGCGTTGCATTAGGTGAAAGAGGTGTTGCATTTGTTATTTAAAAGCGTTGCATTAGGTATTTTTGAATTTTTAATAAATGCTGACGTGGCAGTTGTGGGACCCACCTGGGTGACGTGTCAATTTTCATTTTCTGAAAATTTGGGAATATCAATAAATTAGATATATATTGACATCCGTACGGTTGGATCGTTCAAAAATATTTTTTAAAAAATAGAAAGAATAATCCGTAACAAAGCACTAGTTACGAGTCATATTGAAAATAGTAGTGATCTACTAAGATCTCCAATCAAATTAATTTTTTATTTTCTAAAACTTTGGGAATATCATTACATTAGATATATATTGACATCCGTACGGTTGGATCGTTCAAAAATATTTTTTTAAAAATAGAAAGAATAATCCGTAACAAAGCACTAGTTACGAGTCATATTGAAAATAGTAGTGATCTACTAAGATCTCTAATCAAATTAATTTTTTATTTTCTAAAACTTTGGGAATATCATTACATTAGATATATATTGACATCCGTACGGTTGGATCATTCAAAAAATATTTTTTAAAAAATAGAAAGAATAATCCGTAACAAAGCACTAGTTACGAGTCATATTGAAAATAGTAGTGATCTACTAAGATCTCCAATCAAATTAATTTTTTATTTTCTAAAACTTTGGGAATATCATTACATTAGATATATATTGACATCCGTACGGTTGGATCGTTCAAAAATATTTTTTAAAAAATAGAAAGAATAATCCGTAACAAAGCACTAGTTACGAGTCATATTGAAAATAGTAGTGATCTACTAAGATCTCCAATCAAATTAATTTTTTATTTTCTAAAACTTTGGGAATATCATTAAATTATATATATATTGACATCCGTACGATTGGATCGTTCAAAAATATTTTTTAAAAAATAGAAAGAATAATCCGTAACAAAGCACTAGTTACGAGTCATATTGAAAATAGTAGTGATCTACTAAGATCTCCAATCAAATTAATTTTTTATTTTCTAAAACTTTGGGAATATCATTACATTAGATATATATTGACATCCGTACGGTTGGATCGTTCAAAAATATTTTTTAAAAAATAGAAAGAATAATCCGTAACAAAGCACTAGTTACGAGTCATATTGAAAATAGTAGTGATCTACTAAGATCTCCCATCAAATTAATTTTTATTTTCTAAAACTTTGGGAATATCATTACATTAGATATATATTGACATCTGTATGGTTGGATCGTTCAAAAATATTTTTTAACAAATAGAAAGAATAATCCGTAACAAAGCACTAGTTACGAGTCATATTGAAAATAGTAGTGATCTACTAAGATCTCCAATCAAATTAATTTTTTATTTTCTAAAACTTTGGGAATATCATTACATTAGATATATATTGACATCCGTACGGTTGGATCGTTCAAAAATATTTTTTAAAAATAGAAAGAATAATCCGTAACAAAGCTCTAGTTACGAGTCATATTGAAAATAGTAGTGATCTACTAAGATCTCCAATCAAATTAATTTTTTATTTTCTAAAACTTTGGGAATATCATTACATTAGATATATATTGACATCCGTACGGTTGGATCGTTCAAAAATATTTTTTAAAAAATAGAAAGAATAATCCGTAACAAAGCACTAGTTACGAGTCATATTGAAAATAGTAGTGATCTACTAAGATCTCCAATCAAATTAATTTTTTATTTTCTAAAACTTTGGGAATATCATTACATTAATTTTTTAAATTATTTTTTCGACGTTCCAAATGTACGGACATCAAGATCTAACTATTTTAGTAATGTGGTAAATTTTTATAAAAATTGTTAGATGTATTTGATTTGGTTTTATAACGGTCAAAACGGTCAAAGTAGATTTTTTTTTTAATTAGTAACGATGATTATTTTTATTTGGTTTGGTTTTTAGTAATGTAGTAATTAATTTTAAAAAAATTCTAGATTTATTTTGAAAAAAAATTGAATTAAAACTTTAAAATTAAAATTGCATTCTCTGAAAATAAAAATCCAATAGTGCGACACACATTATCCAGAGCACAGGACACGAGGTGAAAATTTTGGGCGGAAAATTTCCCACTTAGATGAAAATTTTAGAAATTTTGGGGAACAAGAGTATAACACTCCTCTGCTCCTTATCTACCATCTTTCTCGTTTCCATCTCAACAAAATTGAACCATCAATTTAGAACCCTAACTTTTCACTCCAGTATCACACTTCACTACTCTACAAGCACTACTCTCTCAATCATCGCCGCCTCTGCTCATCTCTCACTCGCACGAATCTCTCCCACACTTCACCTCTCTCAAACCATCAATTTAGAACCCTAACTTTTCACTCCAGTATCGCACTTCACTACTCTACAAGCCCTACTCTCTCAATCATCGCCGCCTCTGCTCATCTCTGTTTCGTTCAATTAACAATCAATCAATTAATCAGCCTCAAAGCCCTAAAATGGCCATTACATTCACAGATGTACACACTGAGTCGGGACTCAAGTCTCTCAACGAGTTCCTCTCTGGCAAATCCCATATCTCCGGGTCTGTTCTTGTAACTCGACTCAGTTATATGTTAATTGTTTGTGTATTAATTGTGTAATAGTGATTGATGTGTTAATTGATTGAATTAAAATCAGGGACAAGATTAGTAAGGATGATGTGAAGGTGTATGCAACTGAAATTTAACAACATACCTTACCTCTGCTATTAAAGTATATTGTTGTTGACAATTTTTATGTTGTACAGCCTCGACGAAGATAGCCTTCTTCCTCTTCAATGCAGTGGACTGCCCAAAATTGATAATGGTATTTATGCATTTTAACCTTTCTATTTTCCACATTGTACAGTCTTTTACCTCATTTAGAAAATAGAACATGAACTAGTTTTTTCTCTCATTGTTCATACAAGCATGGCGTATAAGAATATTCTTAAAATCTAATGGGAACACGTATAGGTTGATGTCTATGATCACTGTTCTCCCAGTATTAACAAGCTAAAACCTGTATAGGTTCTTCGGTGGTGGAGGTTCAATGGATGAGGAAGAGAAAATTGTGAAAGGTGATGATGTAATTGTTGAACTAGAGGCAACTCTGGAGGATTTATACATGGGTGGAACAATGAAGGTAAGTTCATGTCTCAGGATATATTTCCATGTATTTGCACGGTTAATGTTTTCAAGGAATGAAAGATGATTTTACTTATGTTGTCTTGATTTGACTGTTGCATGTCTGGTCAGATCTCTGTAAAACTTGTATGACCACTACACATAGTTATACGATAGAACCAGATGTTGCTACTGTTTTCCACCTTTTTCTTTGTTAGGCACAATAATGAGCATATATTTGACATATCTTTGGCATCGGAAATCCTGGATTCCTGCACTGATTTTGCAAAATTCAGTTACCTTGAAATTCAAAAAGCCTACGTTTTTCTGCGACTTTGATATAGGATATATTCTCAAGTCATATTTGGCAAAGAAAGTTAAAAAATAATCCCCAAGTGATGTGGTTCACTGTGATTTTTGTCTAAATTAATTAGGTGTTTAGTTTTTGAACATCATGAGCCTGCTATCATGTAGGGGCCATAGGGAACTTGATATCCTCTTATACAATGTGAATCTCATTAAGATGCATCTGCATTAAATTAGGTGTGGAGGGAGAAAAATGTTTTAAAGCCAGCTCCAGGTAAGAGGTCTTGTAACTGCCGGAACGAGGTCTATCACAAGCAAATTGGTCCAGGAATGTTTCAGCAAATGACAGAGTAGGTATATTGTGTTGACCATTATGCTTTTGCAACCATTGCTCTGAAATTTAGCCCACATTTATTCAAATATAGGTTATCAAGTGAGATATTGAGTTTGACATATTGAGTTGTTTCTTTAATGTAATTTGGAGAACATGAGTATGCCTGTATAATTCTTGTGATTCAGTGGAGGTTTTTGAATGCTAAAGTAACTAAATCTCTTTGCAGGGCCAAAAGACCATACAGAAATGTAAGGTGAAATTTTGGAAGGTCTTGTGGCTCGCATTGTGTGCCATGATAGCTCAAAACGTATGAAGAAAATTTTAAAACATTCAACTCCACATCAGCCGGAGGGAGGTAAGCTAATTTATTTCTAAATTACTCTAGGTATAGTACCATCTCTTCGTATATTTGCACATGCACTTTTGCCCTCTCTAGTTGCTCGTATTTTGTAGTTATTAGCTTATGTAGGAATTTACTTCCTATGCAGTACATTGCTCCCTTCAGGTGTTGTAAATTGTAATTCTTGTATAGTATGACTATATTATAGGTAACCGAGTCCAATTGTGGTCTGGACTAAGTAAATTTGAGGTTCTTTTAGGGCTCTGTTATATTTCTCATCCTTAAGAGGTGTCGGATATAATAAAAATGTCTGATGCACCAATATTGAGGTTCTTTTAGGCCTTTGTTATATGTCCTTCAGCGTGAAGTGTCATCAGATAGTAATCCTAGAATTTGGAGGATGTGTTTCTTGAGAAACGTCTTTTCAGGAGTCAGTAGCCTAGTATAATGAAGTTGAAGTGTTAAAGTTAAACAGGGTTTGAACTATATGAATTTTGCTAACTATATTTTTTGAAAAGTATTTGAGGAAAGTTTTACCTTGGAACAATAAAAATTAATTACTGGAGTTCACAGCAGAGTAGCTTTAATGTCTGATTTTGTTTATCTTGTTTCTTATCTAGAGTTTACAGTTTGGTTAAAGATTGTTTATGTTATAACTTGATATTGTGTTGCAATTCAGCTGGCCTGAATTTGGGGCCTAGCTTCCGGGAAATATTTGCTGCAAACAGATCAGATGAAAAGCGGGTAATATAAAGTTATTTGATGTTTTTGAACATATGCGGATATATTTCAGTAAGTTAAGAGTGTAAACTTAGGGTACAAAGCTGAATACTTGCTTTTATTGATGCACTACTACAGAAAATTAAAGCACTCCTTCAGAACGTTGGTACCTCATTTTGCCCCAACTTTTCTGACTGGTTTGGAAATGGAGGAACAGATGCACACTCTACAAATGCTGGTGAATCATCTTTCAAAATTCTTACAAGCTAATCCTTCTGATCTTTCCACTACCAAGTTTTAGGTTTGCCTCTGAATGCTACCGAGTCATAGCCACTTGTTGAAGCGAATGTACCTGAGAAGCAAAGAGAAGTTGATTGGCCCTGATACCTAAACAGGGTGATTTTGTACTTTTAAACTTTAGACTTAATCGTATGTACTTGTTAATTTAGTATGATGTTGGATTCCTTTTGGATGCATTAATAATGGTTTTGGATGGCTGGTTGAATGCCTCGAATGTATTTTAATGTTTTGGATGGGTTTTCTTATGTATCAAACAAGATATTGCAGAAATTTTAATTAAAGCGTTGCATTTGATATTTCTAGCGTTGCATTAGATATTTTAGTGTTGCATTTGGTAAATATAGTGTTGCATTTGAAAAGCAAATAAAAGCGTTGCATTATATGATTGTGGGCCCCAGTGATGACGTGGCACATGGGCCCACTGCAGGCGTGGTACACGGGACCCAATGCTGACGTAGAATGTGGGACCTATAGTTGACGTGGCATGTGGGACCCACTGCTAACGTGGCATGGCAGGCCCCATCATTGACATGGCACGTGGGCCCCACATGATGACATGGCAAGTGGGCCCCACATGCTGACGTGGCATGCCAGCTGGACTGTTGCTGACGTGGCATGCCAACTGGACCCATTGGTGACCTGGCATGCTAGTGGGACCCACTTAGTGACGTGGAATTGTAATTTTAGCTAATGTCAAATGCAACGCCCTTTTAATGTTGCATTTGAATGCTCTGGTGTTGCATTATATGTCAGATGCAACGCTTATTGATGTTGCCTTAGATGCCAAAAAGCGTTACATTAGGGGGTCTAATAGGACGGTGGCGGATGCAACGCCCCCTGGTGTTGCATTTGGTCTAACGCAATGCTTTTTTGGCCTAAAGCAACAGTAAACATGGCGTTGCATTTGTGCGTTTATGGCGTAGTGTATATAATTCTGCCATGCATATTCTGCTATTTACTGCTCCATCCTTATTGCAAGAGAACTAATTCTTAAGGTGTTTATTTTCTTTTAGGTGTTTGCCATGGATGAAGATAATAGAGAGGAAAGTTCAAAGGAAGTAACGAAGAAAAGGACTAGAGGTCCAATGACATGCAAAAAATTTAAAAAAAAGGATGTTAAAACAAAATTCAGAGTGTAGCATTGATTTTGATGATCTAGGTGACCCAATTGGGGACATGGGTGGAGATTTTAGGAAGTACGTAGGATCAGTGGTTCGAGTCCTGTTAGGAATAATTCATAAGTTGTGATGTTAAGAATAGAATTTACGCATTATACTTCTTGTAATCCTGATCTTATAAAGGATTTAGCACTATATATAGGATTTATGTGTAAGACAGTTATCTGTACAGTTTAGTCAGGAATGAACAGTGTATCGGAGACTACATGTCAGGAATAAAGAGCAAATCCTGATGACGGTCTAATACTGATGATGATCAGATACTGATGCAAGATGAAATCCTGATATCAGTCGTGTTACTGATGATGTCATTATGGATGCTACAGAAACTGGCAAGTGCTATAAAACAGGATCGTTGTTTGAAGAACAAGCAAGAAGATATTATGAAGGAAAGAGTTTTCTATTGAAGGAAACTATCGACTAGAAGACAGAACATTGTCATGTATAGATTATATCTTTCTGTTATTAGTTGATAGGTAGCATTATAAATACTCTCTCTATATCATTGTAAAAAGAGTTAGTTCGTGAGGTTTGTATTCGAGAATTCGAAACAAACAGAGAGAGATTTGTATTGTTCAGCAGCTGCTAAAGGTATTGTACACCTTTGGTAGAGTTTGTATTTGATCTTATTAATACAAACAGAGTTTGATTCATTCGTTTATTCTTGTTCATATAATCAAGCAAAAATCAGACACGATTATATAACTTTTATTCAACCCCCCCCCCCCCCTTCTACAAGTTATTCGAGTTAACAATTGGTATCAGAGCAGGTTGATTTCGAATAATCATAAAGATCTGCAATCATGTCTGGTTACAAGGATGGGAATACTAAGATTCCTATGCTCAAGAGAAACGAATATACTCTATGGGAAGTTAAGATGTTGCATCATCTGGAAGCAACAGATCCTGATTATCTTGACAGAATCAGAGATGGACCTTTTGTTCCAACAAAGGTCGTTGGACAGGCAACTGTTGATGGTGTGGTTGTTCCAGAACATACAGCAGAGAAGCCAAAATCTGAATGGTCAGATAAGGACAAGGAGAATGTTCTTAAAGATGCTAAAGTGAGAAACATATTATTCAACAATCTTGATTCTGTTCTCACTAACTATGTTCTCTCTTGTAAAACTGCTAAGGATATTTGGGACAATCTTAAGGTTCACTGTGAAGGAACTAAGCCTGTCAGGAAGAATATGAGGACATTACTTATACAACAGTATGAGTACTTTGAATCCAAGTCTGGTGAGTCACTTACTGATACCTTTGATAGGTTTACAAAACTCATTAATGAGATGGCCATGCATGGTAAATATTATGACTTGGAGGATATGAATACAAAGTTCATGAAAGCTTTGCCTGATTTCTACAATGAGAAGATATCTGCGATTGAGGAAGCTAATGATTTGGATGAGATTTCATTAGAGGTAGTATATGGAAAATTGAGAGCTTATGAACTTGACAAGCAGCAGAAGAAGAGCAGGAGTGAAGGAAAGATGAAGACTATTGCACTTACTGCTCAATCTGAAGTAAAGAAGCTTCCTGAAGAACAGCATGAAGAGATTGCTGTAAAGAACTCAAGGAAGAAGAAAAGCAAAGAAAGTTCTGAGTCAGAGACTACTGATATGGACTCTGACAACAATGATTCTGAATCTAAGATGCAGGAACTCTTTGCTATGTTTGCTAAAGCCTTCAAGAAAGGAAGATTCAACAGAAGAAGATTTAGCAAAGGACCTTTTCAAAAGAAGGAGGAGAAGAAGAGTGACAAAGGCAAAAGTACAATTGTCAAGCTTGATAAGGCCAAGATCAAGTGCTTTAATTGCAGCGAGCTTGGACACTTTGCTAGTGAGTGTAAGAAGCCTGGGAATTCAGGAAAAGGTAATGCACTTATGGTCACACGGAAGGATTGGGCTGATTCCAGTGATTCTGAAGATGAATTGGATTATGACAACATTGCATTGATGGCAAGTAGTTCAGACAAACCTGGATCTCCAAAGAAAACTTCTCCATCCTCTGTTAAGGGCACAGGAAAGAAGCATTCAATTATCCTGGACAGTGGATGCTCTGGACATATGACTGGAAAGAAGTCCCTGCTAACAAAGTTTGAGAGGAAAGCTGGCCCAGTAATATCTTTTGGAGATGGCAACAAAGGAGAAACTCTGGGATATGGCTCAATTGTTTTGGGGAATGTCATCATAGAAAATGTAGCACTGGCTGAAGGCTTGAAACATACTCTTTTAAGCATAAGTCAACTGGGTGATAAAGGTTACAAATCAATCTTTGACAGAGAAGGATGCAAAATCTTGAATATGCAAAATGGAGACATTGTTCTAACTGGTCAAAGACATGGTAACATATATGAAGCCAGCTTAAGTGATACATCTAAAGGAATTGTTAGATGTCTCTTCAGCAAAGCAACAAGTGATGAAAGCTGGAATTGGCACAAGAAGCTCTCACATCTTAACTTCAAGAAGCTTAATCAACTTGTTAAGAACAATTTGGTGAGAGGCCTACCTCAGGCAAACTTTGTGCAAGATGGACTTTGTGATGCATGTCAGCTTGGAAAGCAAAGAAGAACCACTTTCAAGAGCAAGACTGAAAATTCAATTACTGAACCATTTCACATGCTACATCTTGATCTGTTTGGTCCAATAAACATTATGTCTATCAGCAAGAAAAGATATGCTCTAGTTATAGTGGATGATTTCACAAGGTTCACATGGGTGTTCTTTCTACACAAAAATGATGAAGCTCCTCAGCAAATCATTGAACTTATCAAGAATATTCATAATAACTCTGAGTACAAAGTCAAAGTACTTAGAAGTGACAATGGTACAGAATTCAAGAATTCTACGATGGAGGGGTTTTGTGAAGACAATGGAATCACTCAACAGTTTTCTGCACCTGGTACACCTCAGCATAATGGTGTAGTGGAAAGAAAGAACAGGACTCTCATAGAGGCAGCAAGAACCATGCTTGCAGATGCAAAACTTCCAACCTACTTTTGGGCAGAAGCTATTAACACTGCATGTTTTACTCAAAACTGTACCTTGGTAAATAGTCATGGAAAAACTCCCTATGAGATGATCAAAGGAAAGAAACCAAGTGTGAAATACTTTCACATCTTTGGATGCAAATGCTATGTCCTAAAAGTTCATCCAGAACAACTTGGAAAATTTGAAGCCAAATCGGATGAAGCAATTTTTCTAGGATATTCAGCATCTAAGGCCTTCAAAGTTTATAATCTCAGAACTCACATTGTTATGGAATCAATTCATGTTGCATTTGATGATAAGAAATTTGGAATTCTGCAAACTGATGAAAGCCATGACAAATTGGAATTTGAAAATCTGAAGAATTCTGAGATACTCTCTAGTGATGATAAAGGTTCTCCAGAAGGAATTTATATTGCTTCTCAAAGGAATGCTATTGTTGAGGGGGAGCAAATAAATAAAAGAGAACACAGTGATCATCAGGAGCAGACTAATCTACTACATCAGGAATTGACGTTTCAGAGTCTACTCCATCAGGAACTGATCTTTCAGAGTCTACTAAAGAAAGATCAGTAACTAGCAGCAATATGGAATCTACTGATTCTATTGATCAAAGGAGAGTTTTTGAAGGTAGAGAGAATTCTTCTACAAGAGATACCACTAACTTAGGGGGAGAGACTGGCAGAGTCAATCTACCACCTGTTAGAAAATGGACCAAGGATCATACTGAAGATTTGATTATTGGTAATCCAAATAGTGGTGTTCGAACTAGAAGATCAAGTCAAAATGAATGCTTGTATTGTTGCTTTCTCTCAAAGAATGAACCTAAGAAGGTTGAAGAAGCCTTACAGGATCCTGATTGGGTAATTGCAATGCAGGAGGAGTTAAATGAGTTTGAGAGAAACAAAGTCTGGAAACTGGTACCAAGACCTAAAGATAGATCTATTGTTGGTGCAAGATGGGTTTTCAGGAACAAGCTAGATGAATCTGGAATGATTGTAAGAAACAAAGCAAGACTGGTGGCCAAGGGTTATTCTCAGGAAGAAGGCATTGATTATGATGAGACCTTTGCACCTGTAGCAAGATTAGAAGCAATCAGAATGTTTCTTGCATTTGCAGCTCATTCAAAATTCAAGGTATACCAGATGGATGTAAAGAGTGCTTTTCTAAATGGCAAACTTGATGAGAAAATGTATGTGGAACAGCCACCTGGATTTGTTGATCCAAAGTTTCCAAATCATGTCTACAAACTTGACAAGGCACTCTATGGACTAAAGCAGGCACCAAGAGCATGGTATGAAACTTTGTCTAAATTTCTTCTTGAAAATGGCTTCACAAGAGGTACAATTGACAAAACTCTATTCTTTAGAAAGATAAAAGGTGAATTGCTTTTAGTTCAAGTTTATGTTGATGATATTATTTTTGGTTCTACTAATGAAAAGTTGTGTGCTAAGTTTAGCAAGCTTATACAGTCTAAGTATCAGATGAGCATGATGGGTGAATTAAATTATTTCTTAGGCTTGCAGGTCAAACAGACTGAGACTGGTATTTTCATTAATCAGTCAAAGTATATCAAAGATCTTTTAAGAAGGTTTGACTTTCAAGACTGTGCAGTTGCAAAAACACCCATGGCAACAGCCACTAAACTAGTCTCTGATCCTAAGGGGAAGAGTGTGGATAATACTAGTTATAGAGGCATGATAGGCTCATTGTTATATCTAACTGCAAGTAGGCCAGATATAATGTTTTCTACCTGTTTATGTGCTAGATTCCAAAGTGATCCTAAGGAATCTCATTTAATTGCTGTGAAGAGAATTTTTAGATATCTCAAAGGAACTCCAAATCTTGGTTTGTGGTACCCTAGAGAATCTGATTTCTTTCTAATTGGCTATTCAGACTCTGATTATGCAGGGTGTAAGATAGACAGGAAAAGCACTACAGGTACATGTCAATTCTTGGGAAATAGATTGATTTCTTGGGCAAGCAAGAAGCAACAATCTGTTTCAACCTCAACTGCAGAAGCTGAGTACATAGCAGCAGGCAGTTGTTGTGCACAGCTCCTTTGGATAAGAAATCAGTTGATGGATTATGGTATGACACTTAGTAATATTCCTATGTTTTGTGATAATACTAGTGCTATTAAAATTGCAGAAAATCCAGTTCAACATTCAAGGACTAAGCACATTGATGTCAGGTATCATTTTATTAGAGAACATATTGAGAATGGTACTGTGGAACTTCATTTTGTTCCTACTGACAAACAGCTTGCAGATATTCTAACTAAACCACTTGATGAGACTACATTCAGTAGATTAGTAAGTGAGTTAGGAATGTTAAATTTTTAGACCTTTAACATCTGCAAAAGTAGCAAGGTATGTTGTTTTTAGCTTATAGACTTGATATTCTTGTCAGGATCTATATTTGATTGTTAAATGCTTTAGCTATAACACTTTGCCTTGATAAATTTCAGTATTATAGACTTGTTAATAATCATCAGGATTAGACTTGTTATCAGGATGCTGACGTCATCAGTATTGTGTCAGTATCAGGATTATGAAAATTGTTTTAGATCCTGACGTTTACTTTGTGTAGTAATCTAATTCTGTGATGTGTTAAGTCTATGCCAGCATGTTTTGATATTTGCATACTGATAATTTATACATCATTCAATAATCAAAAGACAAGTAGATAATAAGAAATTGTATTTTCATTAATTAAAAGCATTACATATATGGAAATGAAATACAACATCTTTTTGTCTAATTTCTACTGATAATTCTATACTTGTCTATTGATATGAATTCTGAGGTACATGACAAGGAGCATCTCAAGAAATTCATCAGGGGATTGAATAGCCTCGTCTACTCTTGGATTCCTTGTCTGGGCGACTTGAATGAGAGCAGCTAACTTAAATGAATAGCATCTCCATCAAGATCAACCTCAGACTCTCGACCAAATTCTTCATCCTCAAGTTTTGAGGAGGTTAGGGGAAGATTGTATCCAACAGATGGATGTTCTAGGAGAAACCTCTGGATATTATCGGAAACCAATCCATCCATGATTAGTTCGATGAGAAGAGTCATCTTTTCAAAGAGATGATCAAGAACAGGATGTTCATCGACCGTGAAAGATCTAAAGAATGGGTTTGAATGGAATTTTGGTTTGAGAAGCATTGTTGAGAAGAAAATAAATTGAAAGGTTTATGGAGAATGGCATAAGGCGTCTGTTTCTTTTAAAGAAAGACGTGAGAAGCTGAACAGTCACTTGGAAGTTTTAATGAAGTCAGATGCTAATTATTGCATATGACTGTATTTCTTGTTTTCAAGAAATGTTGAATATATCTAACCAATTGATTTTTGTTCAGATTAATTGTTTATTTCTTTTTCAGATAAAAGAAAAATGCCACGTGGAAACTCCAATTAAGTCTCTGAAATCAGGATGATATTGATCGGGATTTCATATGTGACCATCAGGATTTGAGAATTATCATATTTTTAAATCACATTGTATTTTGTGACTATTTTGATGAGAGGTCAACAGGAAAAGGAAGCTGATCAGTATTGATTATTTATACGCTGATTTATTTCATGAAAATCAATTTTGGATTTTATTTTCCAAAAATCGTGGGTAACCGCACTTTTCAGGGACTGACACCTGTCAAACTACGTGTCAATGTGGGATAATGGTCTGATAGATTTGAGAAATATATTTGTTTTGAAACTCTAATCGTGTAATTGCTTTCTCTAATTCACATTCTCTAAAGCAAAAACACTCTCGAGTTCTCAAAATCTCTAATCTATTTCAAGAATTTTTCAAGTTCTTTTTCAGATCAAAATCAATGGCAGCTCAAAGAAGATTACCTAAATCAGTAGCCTTCAAGTTTGGTGACTTCGATTTTATGACATACAATCATGTAGCAGCTATCACCAACAAGGAAGGACTGTCATCTGATTTTCATCCAATCATGGACTTTCTGGCGAATGGACCATTAAGTTATGCATTGACAGCATCTCCACAAATTAATCAAGCAGCTGTTTCACAAGCTTGGGAGAATGCTGAGGTAATTGATTCTACTCAGAGTCAATCAGGTAAGATTGTTCTACACTTAGGACAAGACTCATTTGATATTACTGAATTTGTTGTTAATTCAGTACTTCACTTACCTGTTAGTTTGATTTATGAGAATGTACCATCTATTGATAATGTAAGAACTATGTTGTCTGAATTAGGTTATAGTGGACCTCTAGACAACATGAGCCAGTTGAATAGGTCTTTTCTTAGAAAGGAATGGTCTTTTTACTTTGATCAAATTGCTAAATGTTTTACTGGTAAATGTAGTTCTTTTCAGCAAATTACTTTTGTTACATCACATATTGCTTATAGTTTGCTTTATGATAGAGTAATTAACATTGGTCATATTATCTTAAGTCAGATGAGTATTAAACTTGGGTTAAGAGATCAGAACAGGAAAATGGTTTATTATCATAGATTTATGCAAATGATTATTAATCATTTTATTCCTGATGTTGAAGCTAGATTTGGTAGGGAATATTGTGTTTCTTCTTATGAACAGCAAAAGAGAATTTTCTCTGACATTACAAAGAAGGACAATGAAAAGAATCTAGATGAAATACCTGCAATTCATTATCCACATCATTTTCAGGTAATTCTTAAAACTCATCTTCCTACTCTCTACAATTCTTCTTTCTTTTGTGGTGAAATGGCTCAGGAATCTCATTTGGAGGAGAACCCACCTGTGTCTACCCAAGTAGCCCAAAACATTATAGTCTCTGAAACAATTCAAGAACCAAATTTTGATCCACAGCCTATTGTTTCAAAGAAACCAACCTCTGGTGTTTCTCAAAAGACATCAGTTGTAAGGAAGAGAAGATTTGTTGTGTCAAGTAGTAGTAATTCTAGTGAAGATGATGATGATTTAACTCTTGCTGAGAGAGCAGAATTGAAGGCTGCAATTCAACTTTCTCTGTTAGCACAAAGAGATGAAAAACCTAGTCACAGCCAGGCTGCAGTCTCCCAAAAGGCTGTAGTTCTTAAAAAGGGAAAACAGTTACTGGATACTGTCTCTCAAAATACTATGTCTATTGAACAAAGATCTCATCCCAAGATCACTTCTGTGTCTACACCTCTTGAGTCTTCTCAGGATAAATCTTTTGCTCACTATACCAGGAGAACAAGGAGAAAGATTCAATTGTCACCTACACACACAGAGTCTAGTCCAACTAATATCATGCAGGTCTCTATAAATGAAGTTACAATCAAGTCAGCAAATGACCATAGAGATTTGGATATTGATTCTTCATGGGAAACTACATTATCATACAGACTGGCTATGGGACTAATTTCTCTCAAAGTGAAGTTGTCAAGGCCTGTTCTAGATTTTCTGGTTGAAAGAGTACCAAAACTTTTATTTCCAGATGAATATGGACTTCTACATCAAAGACTTGACTTAATGAAGATGTATTTCTATGTATCTGTCAGAAAACAATTAGTCAAGTAATTTGGACTCTCGAAGCATGTTGCACTTCAATCACTACATGCATATTTATTTGACAAGGATGTCATTATTGAAGATGCTTTAGCTCAAGGTGAACAACTGGAGGAAGTAGATAGAGAGAAGCAGTCAACAGAAGATACTATTGCACCAGTTGTGAATAGTAGGAAAGATCAGATCACAGTCACTGTAACACAAGAACCATCTAGTCAGAGGTTGGATGACTCAGGAGCTGTGATAGCTGATGTTGAAAGGTCTTCTGAGATGACTGAAATTGCAAGTGAGAAACCCTATGATATGGGAGGAATGACTTTGGTTGATTTTTCTGAAGATCAAACAAATTTTGTTCAGTCAGAGTCTATCCACCTTGAGGGTAAGTCTCAGCAAACAACACTTAAAGACGGTGATGTACTAACTATGGTGTCTAATGAAGTATTACTGAAGACATCAGAGTCTAGTAAAGAACCTGAAAGTGGTATACTGGAGCCTGTAGTCTCTGGAAGGAAAGAAGATGATTGTAAGGGTTCAGAGACTATAGCAGCTCACTCCTTGGAGAAAACCTCAAGCCCCTTGCCAAATGAGGAACCCTCTCTCCATGTGAGTTCAGGTATAAAAACTCTTTCTAAACCCTATTTTTCTGTAGGTCATGAGAGCACTTATCTAAATTTGAGTGATACACTTGAAAGGATGGACTTAGATCCACAAACAGATAGGCTGGCTCCTGACCAGGCAAAAGATGAGGTAGAAAGAGTGTTGACTTTAGTAAGTCGAAGTGAGAATGAGGGTATGGATGATCAACTCCATAGTGAGGGAGAGAAAATTAGGAAACCATCGTTTGATTTCTGGGATTAGGTTTTTCCTGAATCTTGGTCTGACAATCTTGGTATGGATGCTGGTACTTATTCATTCATCAAAATGTATCAGAAGAATGACCTAGCACATCACAATGCAAAGCCAGAAGTTAAAGCTCAGAAGCAAAAGGAGAGGCTTGCAGGAATCATTAACAGAAGAGGTGACAGGATAAAGCAATCTCTTGATACATATGTACCAGATGAAGTTCCTAATGATCCTAGTGTTCCTTTGTATGTACTTCCAATATCAGCTAGAATTGAGATATCTACAGTCTCTGATCACTCTAAGGAGGAGTCAGGATTTGAAGATGTTAGTACACAGAATACTGGTGAAGGAGATGATGATCATGTTTCAGTTCCAGATCAGAAAGATGAAGATGTTGATACTTCTAAACAGGTTTTATTACTTGAATATCATACAACCCAAGCAACTTCTTCTACAAGACTTGAAGATACAGTTCTTTCTGATTCTGATTCTGAAGATACTAGAAGCACTTCCAACATTGAAGTTCGTTCTGATATTTTGAAAGATATTCAGAATTCTCAAATTGCTATGCAAACAAGACTTCAATCACTTGAAGATAACCAAGTCACAATTATGGAAAATCAAGCAGTTCTGATGAATATCATTTGTTCTATTTCTGAATCTGTTGGAATGAATGTTGATGATGTCAAAAAGGGGGAGATAAAGACAATTCAAAGACAACAACAACAACACCACCAGACTGGGGGAGATAAAGAGCAGACAAAGGGAAGTAAAAAGAAGAACTGGGAGTGACAGTGGTGAATCTTAGCTAGGAAGTGGTTAAGGAAGAGCAGCATTAATAGTTAAAAGTCTTTCTTCTAAGTACTAGATAAACGTCTACATCTGGAAGGAGGTACTTAACTTCATAATTCTACATTCATAAATTCTATTCTGGTTGTATTGTTATATGTTTTGACATCCATAACTTAGATTTATGCTTCAGATTTTAAAGCATAAATAGGGGGAGATTGTTAGGAATAATTCATAAGTTGTGATGTTAAGAATAGAATTTACGCATTATACTTCTTGTAATCCTGATCTTATAAAGGATTTAGCACTATATATAGGATTTATGTGTAAGACAGTTATCTGTACAGTTTAGTCAGGAATGAACAGTGTATCGGAGACTACATGTCAGGAATAAAGAGCAAATCCTGATGACGGTCTAATACTGATGATGATCAGATACTGATGCAAGATGAAATCCTGATATCAGTCGTGTTACTGATGATGTCATTATGGATGCTACAGAAACTGGAAAGTGCTATAAAACAGGATCGTTGTTTGAAGAACAAGCAAGAAGATATTATGAAGGAAAGAGTTTTCTATTGAAGGAAACTATCGACTAGAAGACAGAACATTGTCATGTATAGATTATATCTTTCTGTTATTAGTTGATAGGTAGCATTATAAATACTCTCTCTATATCATTGTAAAAAGAGTTAGTTCGTGAGGTTTGTATTCGAGAATTCGAAACAAACAGAGAGAGATTTGTATTGTTCAGCAGCTGCTAAAGGTATTGTACACCTTTGGTAGAGTTTGTATTTGATCTTATTAATACAAACAGAGTTTGATTCATTCGTTTATTCTTGTTCATATAATCAAGCAAAAATCAGACACGATTATATAACTTTTATTCAACCCCCCCCCCCCTTCTACAAGTTATTCGAGTTAACAAGTCCAAGTTGATATTAATATCGAGAGTTGGGATGTAGTTAATGAAGGATTGAAAGATGCAATATGGGATGATATTAAGGTATATATTGATTTCTCAGCTATTACTACCATTTTGCGGATATGTTCTTTAATTTTGTTATTCCTAATATTTAATAAAAAAATATACTGTTGCAATGCATTCAGATAAATAAAAAATGCAACACCTCATCAGATCCTTTCATGCATTCCATCTACAATACGGGTAAATGGATAGATATTGATGTGGCCACCCCTCGACACCCCTGAATAGGAAGACCAACGGGTCGGATTTAGAATGAAAAATGTAATACTAAGTCTGAGGTACATGAATAATTTAATTACTTGACTAGTACCTAAAGAAGTCCCCTAAGTTGTCTATATACTCCCAGAACCCCAGGGTCTAGTTGCAAAGCATATCCATAACTAATCGACACACAATATGTATCCATGTAGAGAAAACAGAGTACATGTAACACATCAGCTAACTCGTCTGCAATAGGAGTGTAACATAGAGAAATGAAACCAGAAATTCACCTTTTCATCCAAAGAATGACAATTCAGATCTAGGTTTTCTGCTCTTTCATTAAATATTGGGTTCTAGGCAATGGAACCCAATATTTAATAGAGATAAAATATGTCTAATAGAGATATCAAAATTTTTTCATTTTTGTCAGATGCGTTGGAAACTTGATGTTTCGCGTAAGAAGAACTTGTTAGAAAGAGCAGGAAAGCAATGGAGAGATTTCAAGGGTAAGTTGACTAGGAATTGGTTGCGCAAAGGGAAGAATCCATGTGAAAAATATCAGTACATCACCGAGGAGATGTGGGAAATTTTCAAAAAGTGACGTGAAACTGAGGAGTTTCGGGTAAAAAATCGGACTTGATATATTTTACTTTTGTTGAATTCTCTACTAATATTCTGTTCCGTAACCTGCCAGATGAGCAAATATTAGACATTGTTTACTAAGAGTTATTTTTTCTTTATTAACAGGAAATAAGTGAAAAAGCAAAAGAAAGTCAGAAACATAACGAACATGTACATTATCTTGGGCCTGGTGGATATGCGACTAAAAAGGGTAAGTGGTGTGTTGAAGACCCCATCAATTCTTTGAATGATTCTAAATCCATTGATCCATCAATTATATTGGGTCAGCGTACTGGACGTAGTTATGATTGGATTAGAGCACGTACAAAACCTTTGGAAGATGGACGTTACTATTTCCCAAATGAGAAAACAAAGGAGGTGTTTCAGAAAATGATAAATTACTTAATTATTCTGAAGTTAAATTACATATAATTCTATAGGCTATTATTAATTATGTCTACTTTCTAATGAACATTTTCAACAGGGAGAGTTGGAGAGCCAAGTTTCTGATGGCTCATGGACTCCACAAGGCCATGATGACATATTGTCTCGTGCACTTGGACAAAGGAGCATGGAGGACGTGTTAGAGGGGTTGGTGGATCCGCAAAAATTAAAGATGTATTTGGATCAGGGATAAACAAACACAGTGGAGTTGTCTCCGTGGATGAGTTGGCTAAAATTACACAAGATATTACAAAGAAAGTTCAGAAGGAGTTCGAGGAAAAGATGAATGATATGATGAATTTCAAACTCGAAGGTATCTTCGGTCAATTAAAGCAGATGGGTGTGTCACTCCCGGATGATATTGGTACTTCGAAAAATGAAGTTATTCGAAGTAGTTGCCAGTCGATGGATCGGGAAGATCATTTCTCAGTTCTTAAGGTACTTTTGTAAAATTTTATTGTTAAGTATGTGCATATGATCTTTCGAAATTCATTGACCTCAAACTTGTTTATCTTAATATTTCCTTCTTTTGACATGACCTAAAGAATTGACAGTGTCCATAAATGTTAAACCATTAAAGAAACTAGAATGTGATACATATTATGAACTAAATCTCATTAATACACAAGGTCATAAAAACCAAATAAGAAGAAGAGCAGAAAGTCAATGTAATTAATTAAATCCTAAATTAAACAGTGAATGCACTAATAAAAGTTTAAACACCAAAAGCTTCGTTTACTACTGTTTTCTTAAGTATCTTATCTTCAATTGTTCATAACCTGGAGTAATAAGAAATCACAATCCAAAAACAAAGTTTAAGAGTGTTCTGTACCTTGCTGCTTGTTCAGTAAAATATCTGCACGGCTGCTTTTGACGGAGTAAATGCAGATCCCCGCCTGGACAATACTCCATAACCAAGCAAGATAAATTATCTGAAATAAATTGGTCATATAATGTGGGGAGAAAATGATGATCCAGAATTCTCAGGATTTCTCTTTCAGTTTGGGCCCTTGGTATCTTCTTCCTTTTTGCAAAAGAACTCGTTGTCCATAACCTTTATCGCAAATAGACAATTCGTCCCAATCAGTTCAGCAAGATATAATGTACCACTGTCTCCACCACCAAGTTTTTTAATAGATTAAAATGTCTTAATCCTAGAAATCCACACTGCTTTGAAACATGCTGTATGGCTGCCCACCTCATATCTTTTGACATATGAGGCTTGTTGCCGAAACTAGATCCACTGAGATTGCTATCTTCGCTGAGGCTAGTTCTGCTACTGAATTCACTGATACTACTCTTAGAGCTCTGTGATAGATCACCTTTTTCTCTAGGTCTCAGGTACTTTTTGGTTTTCGCAACAATAGAACTATTACAAGAAATAGTGTTTGGTTTGCTTGTAGTGGTGACCATATTAGTTGAGTTGCACCCTGGAGCAACAACTTTCGACTGAGAGGCTGGAGAGCCTTTACTTGTAGATGTCAACTGACTCTGTTTTTCAGAACTGACTTTTTTCTTTATGAACTACAAAGTATTTGTTTTGCTTAAAAACATTCTGATATGTGCAACTCTATGAGGCAGAGTCCTGCAATTTGTAGTCTTTGGATCATACATTCAGAAAAAGAAAGAGTTATTGTGGTAATAGGGACTTTTTTCCCATCAAATAGTCAGGGTAGTTATATGCTTCATAATAACCCAATTGCGCCTCACAATGTCAAAGTATCAGTTGATGATGTTGTAGATGAATATCAACTTACTCCACTTCCTGTTCCATGTGAAGAACATGAGACAGTAGGAAATGCTGCAGGTAGCTTTGTTCAATGGCCGAAGGACCTTGTGACGTTAGGGCAGGTATATCATGTGAGGTTTATTTGTCAATTATTTGTTTCTCATTTAATTGGAACATGATCATTGCTACAATTGTCTTTGATTAGGATCCTATATATCATTAGAGAAGCAAAAAAGCCATGCGATGAGCCCCAAAAGAACAATTTAGATATCAAAAAAGGTTGAAAGCAAAGGTTCGGTGACTACTACGAAGAAGAAAACCCCTACAGTACTTGATGATGACATGAATTCTATTGAGAATTGTCGATCTTTGCGTTTCTTGCTTAATAAGAGGCCATCTACTAAAAAAGATGATGTCTTTAAGTTTCAAGAAGATGGAAAAGATCCGATACTTATCGGGCCTAAAGATGTCGATCAGTTTTTGAAAATGAGTTGCTTAGACACTTCCATTTTGGAAGTTTTTTCAAAGTAAGACTAAGTCCTTTTTCCTTAATTTACTTTGGTATCTATCAAAACACATGTTTATCATAGTAAGTAATTTTGTAGGTATGTTACCATGTTGTGCAAGGATAATATGTTTGCATTCATGTCGCCATCTAGATTGGCAATACCACATATCCGTGACTATCAACGTCAAAGTGAAGCATCTGAGTACTTAAGTGAATTTTTGGTTGCCAATAAAGATAAGCGTTTATTCTAGCACCTTACCACCAAGAGTAAGAAGAAAATAAATTTCTGTTAGTAATTGTATTATTATAATCCAACAAATACATCATACATGTGTATATTATTGTAGAAACCATTGGATGTTGCTCCTTTTTTGTCTCTGTGAAAGTACAATCTACGTCTTTGATCCGTTGAAAAAAGAAAGAAAAATACGCTTGATAACACCTGCACGAACGTAAGTTAAATATGAATTCAGATTTCACATAGTGTAATTTATATTTTCTAATTTAGTAAGAGTTGTGATTACATTTACTTATTTTACAGGGCATTTAAATTGTATATATCTCAAGGTGGAGCGAGGAATAATAAAAAAGAATTTCTTTGGCATCATGTTGAGGTTCAAGTATAACTTGGTTTTTACATTCAATTATTTTGCTCATTCGTTACTTGTATTAAATAAATCTTTTTGGTTTATTGTAGTGTCCTCAACAAGAAGGAGGTACCGAGTGTGGTTATTTTGTTATGAAGTACATGCATGACATTGTCATGCTTTGTCAAAAAAATCCTAACAATAGTTGGAAAGTGGTAAGAGAAAAAAAAAATTATTTTTACCTTTATCGAACTCGTGATTCTTTTTTAATATGTTATCTTTTATATTTGGAAGGGTCTTGCTTCGAAAAGCTATACCAAAAAGGAAATCAATGAGATTCGAGAGCTTTGGGCAAAAATTTTTATTCTAGGATGTCTATAATCAGGTACGACAATTACTTTTAAATGTTATGTCATTTTTTGTTAAATCCAGATGTGCCACAAGTGTTGTCAAATTACTAATGATCATCATTATATATAATTATAGAAAACATCAAATTTAGGGAAATCTTAAGTTATACATTGTTTACTTAAATTGGTCTTCTCATTTTGTGTGAAATACATGTTCATTTTCCTATGATCTGTATATCCATTAAAATACAGGTTCCTGACTATGTGTTTAGTAAAGTCAGTGAATTATATTCTTTGTAATAAGCAGGTTCCTGACTTGAAGCATTTGGTTTTATATTACTTTTGTTACTGTTTGATGTGCATTATGAAGAACTGGGCAGTTTTTTGTTTTGTTATGATGGGTCTGGATAGTCCTGGTAATGATCTGAATAGCTGTTCAGTTTAGTGTGCAGTGACAAAGTTAAAAATCTAATAAATCTAAGTGTAGTGCTTGGGGTATTGGTTTTTTTTGGAAAGGGAGTGTGTGCGAGTTGTTTATTTCAAGAATAGGCTGGATCCAACCAGCTGTACTTTTTATGTTATAACTATGAAAAGTAGGTACATTATCTCACGAATGACTTCTGAATAAAGAGATCATATGCAAGAACCATAGCATTTCGTTATTCGTTGGTAAATCCGCTTTGATTCTCTATCAACCAAAAATGTCTATACACATATTATTATTTCTGATATAATTAATAGATATCTAGATTATTGTTAGCATTAGTTCCTCTTACTCTATGTACAATTGTTATGCCTTCTTTGCATATCTAATGTACATTTTGTTTATTTGTGCCTGCAGGGATGAATTTCTTCCTAGAAGTTTCAAATCAACAACTGATGTGTTTTTACAATGTCTACTACGATGGCTGGCCAGGATTTCTTCTATTTTCCTATGTCAGAACTGTTTGTCGAGTTTGGGAAACCTTGATGACACATGCATTTCTTGGACTAAGATTGTAAGACTTTGGATGTCTATTTGGATTTATGATCCATTTCAAGTAGAGGCATGCTGCTTTTGTAACTCAGCTTAAATCTGTATGAATAGCTGCCTGTGAGCACCTTTGTAATTAATTAGTATAATAGACTAATAGCTGCAAGTACTAGAAAGAATTGTACTTTTTATTCCAATTGTAAAATTATGAACATTAAATATTTTAAATTTATTTTAATCAAATTATCAATTAGATTGTGTTCTGATTTTATATACTGATATGTATGTAGA
Source organism: Kitagawia praeruptora (assembly GCA_037693485.1). NCBI lineage: Eukaryota > Viridiplantae > Streptophyta > Magnoliopsida > Apiales > Apiaceae > Kitagawia > Kitagawia praeruptora. The sequence goes on along the minus strand of CM075351.1, from coordinate 132,541,448 downwards.
GCAGGTAGCATATGAAACAAAAAAAAAAAAGGCGTCGGTCATTTGACAGAACCGACGCTAAAAGTAAAGAGAATAGGCGACGGTCATCTGACAGAACCGACGCTAAAACTAAAGGAGAAAGGCGTCGGTCATTTGATATAACCGACGCTTAATGTAAAGAGATTAGGCGTCGGCGTTTTACGGAACCGATGCTATAGGTCATATACATATGCGTCGGCATTTAAGATAACCGACGCTTTTGGCTATCTTTATGCGTTGGTTCTAAGAACAACCGACGCCAAGTTTCTATACTTTATGCAATGGCATTTCTTCTAACCGACGCTTATGGCTGTCCTTATGCGTCGGTTATCAGCCTTTTAGCGTCGGTTCTACCACCGACACAAAAAAGTTCTAGCGTCGCCTTCATATACTACGCCCAATAACCCACGCCTAAATCCTATTTTCACCGATGCTAAAAGCCTATTCTGTAGTAGTGGATCCCTCCTAGATGATGGATAACTCACCTTTACTATCATTAATCTCTTCTTCTTCATCGTCCATTATGATTGAGAAAAGTTGCTTACTTCTACAATTATGACCTGGGGTGTATTTCTCATCACAGTGTATGCAGAGCCCTTTGCTCATCTTCTCTTTAAACTCATTGTATGGCAGCCTTTTTACTCCCTTGTTGCCTTGTTTATCTTGCAGCTTATTGTTACCAGAGAAGCCCTTGGTCACCTCACTGTTCTTTCCCAGCCAACTTTTATTTGAATTACTGTTGGTTGACACAGGTAGCTTGTTTGCAATTTTTCCTTTCTTTTCCAAAGCCTCCACCACACACTCCTGTGCCCTGGCCTTGTCCCTAGCATCCTTCAGAGAGCTAGGTTTATGCAGGTAGATAGTGCTCGAAATCTCCTCTTTCAACCCACTTAAGAAGCTGTTCACAAAGTATTGTTCCCCCAAGCTAGGGTTTTGAGCCAGCATATGCTTTTTGAGTTCCTCAAATTGAGTAATGTAATCATCAACCTTCCCCTTCTGAGTGAGCTTATTGAATTGGCCTTCTAAGTTTTCATAACCCCCTTTAGTAAACCTGTGACAAACCAGTCTAGAGAATTCTGCCCATAGTAAATCTTGTTGTTCTACTTGGATAGACTAGTACCAGGTGTCCGCCTCTCCATCTAAATAAAGGGATGTATAGATTACCCTTTGCCTATTGTCCAATGTAGGGTTAAGCTGAAAAAATTTCTCACATTTGGAGATCCAACCTCTAGGGTCTTTTCCCTCAAATCTGGGAAAATCAATCTTGGGAAATTTATAAGGCACAAAGGATGGCTGGTCTCTATGATATTGTTGATTTTGAAATAGAGGGTTTTGGTTCTGGCTTACATGAAGCTGGTATGAGTATCCCATCTGAGAGAATTGAGGATATGGTATGTTTGGAGCTTGATGTGTGGCAGTCCCCCACGAGTAAGAGGTGGTTGGGTGAAGGGTTGAGATAGGGGTTGGGAGATGAAGCTTAGATGTGGTGTAGATGTAACAAAGTTGTTGTGTACCAGAGGAGGGGGTTGTTGAGCCAAGATATAAGGGTTTGAGTTTTGATACAGGGGTTCTTGATAGTGGCCAGCAGAGTTCATATATTGTTGCAGTAATGGTGGCAGTGGGACAGTAGGAGTTATAGCAGGAGTAGTAAAAACATTAGACTGCAAGAATCCAAGATTAGGGTTTGGTGAGGGTCGTACCTTTTGAAGATCTGGTTATTGATAGAAGGTTTGGTGGGCTTGCACAGAGGGCTTGGATAAAGAAGAGAACACTGCAGGGTGTGCACCAGCAACAAAGTTTTGCTTGTTGGTTCTTGGGTCTTCAAGGTTAAAGGGGTCATTGATGGTGCCAAACTGTGTGGGTGTTGGTGATGTGAAACCAGGGGGATAACTAATGTTCTTGGCTGGCCCAGTCTTCCCCACCTTTGTTGAAGAAGCTCCTTCCCCAGAGTCTACGTCCTTCCCTTTCCAGTTTCGTTTCAAGAACTCCATGGAATCCATGAGGTCGTCTAACTTTTTATTATTTTGAGCCATTTGTGATTTGACCTCATAAAATGTATCAGTTATTCTCTTTACTTCTTCTTCCATGGCTTGCTGCATACCGTCTAGCTGAGATTCAAGATCATTAATGGTGGTTTCTGCCATGGCCCAGGGGTGGCTCTGATACCAAAATGTCACTATTTTTACCTCCTAACTAATTTTAGGCAGACAAGAAGATAATAGTACAGTAAAGGAAGAGATAAGAACAAATAACAAAACAAGACAAATAAAGTTGGTGATATTTCATTTCATGATTCTCCAGTACAAGGTGCTGATACATATATAGTGGTGCCTCTAACGGTAAGATACCATAGGCCCAATACCTTACTGCCACCATATGGACTGGCCCAATATTAATATCCAATAACCAAACGACGTTGCACACTAAAAATACAAATTAGCTAGAACGCGCCAATTCCAAATGACTCACTTAGGAAACCTGATTACTAAATTTGTGACAAAAAGAAATCTCTCGATAATTCGAGAGAGACAAAGAAGAAGCTCGAGAGAGTTCCAAGACCCAGCTGAGCCCAAACTGAATTGGGGGAAAATATAGCTTAATTAGGGATTTAAGAGAGACAGAGTAATTAGAAAATCTCACAATGCTGGAAACAAATAAATAAAAAAAAATACTTTAAGTCATTCTAAAATCGAAATTAATCAAAAAAATTCGTAGAAAAATCAATTTTAAAATTTAATTTAGGAAATTACAAACATCCCCATATTTTAAAAATATTTTTAGGATAAAAAATGAATTAAATATGAATTTTTGAAGTTTTGATCGTTTGAAAGCAACATAACTCTTAAAATCATTTTAAAATGCTTGAACACCCAAAATAATTCTCCCAATAATTTTAAAAACTAAATAATATCATAAAGATGATAATACAAAAGATTTTATGATTTTTAATAACTTCGATGATTTAATAAAATTTCCAAAAGAATAATAATGCATAATTTAAATAGATTTTAATCATCAAATATACAAATAAAAATACAAGGACGACTTACGCGACACACATAAATCATCACATAAACATGTAAACGTGGTGTCACATATATTTATCCTAAAAAAAATTCACACCTTATAATCCACATTTAACATTAAATAATAATATTTATAATTACGAATTTTCTAAATCGTTATATCCTTCCCCCCTTAATAGGATTCTGTCCTCGGAATCAATCTTAAGAAAACATAATGACGGTATTACTCAAACATTTCGCTTTTCAATATCCTAAGTTATTTCTTCAACTCTCGGATTCCTTTATATCAACTCATATTTATAAGGCCATATCCTGCCAATCATCATATCCCATTACGACTTAAATCCTTTGGTTACGAGTCTCGTTAACTCTATACGCTCACTACTCGTAGGTGGAGGCCTTATCTACCAAAAATCGGACATGACCTATTCATATAGTGGACTATGCCCTGTACACAATGCCTCCATTACTGATCCAATCATCTATAATAATTCATTCATATACAATACTAAAACGAAATCTGCCTTGACTTGAAGTAAACGGGTAAATAATTAAATCTTTAAACGAATTCCACGCAACTAAAACAATTGATACCACTTCCACGCTCCTAATCATAATTCAGATTGCCCCATATAAAACTTTGAGAAAACGAATATCAAGAAATCCCCTAATTATTCTTACTCCCCTTTCAACGTACAATGTTACTCGAGGAGGGAATAAGTAGGAAATTTCTATCTATCCCTAATCCCATTGTTTTACTGAGGCACCATTTACTTTAAAACATGTATATCTTATTTGGAACACAAATTATCCCGAGGTCACAACCCTCCAATACTATTCACAAATTAAACTTTCAATCCAATAAACTCTAACAATTTTAGCATCTGATAAAAATCAACATTTAACTTGACATATGTAAACCCAAGTATACTTCATCAATAATTTTTTTTTTTAGCTAAGTTGTATATATATTAAAAAGAAACACCAAAACAGGGATTGACCCTTGCTCTATGACATGCCATAGAGGAGGTTATCTATGATCAATCTAGAAAGAAGATTGAAATTTTTTTTGAAATCAATAATGAGAAAAAACAACTCATCAAACAAACAACCATCGGTTAAGACCAAACGAATGGTTATGACTAGCAAACCAGGTAGAACTAGATAATCTGGTTTTGACATCTAGAATAATAGATGCTAGAAGCTGTGCAGGGCCAAAGCAACCTCTATCATGAGCACGAGAATTCCTTTCATGCCAAATATGGTACACAAAAACCTGAGCAGCAAGCATGGCAATGTTGTGGTAAAGCGAACTTGGAGAATCATACCAAGTGTTTAATAGTTGAAGCCATGAAGTAGCTTGGATTGTGAGCTGAAGCATGGTAGCCAGTTGGTTCAGAATCCACTGACTATAAGGACAATGCATGAAAAGATGGTTTGAATCCTCCTCACCACTCACGCACAAATAACATTGCTTGGATGTAATGATTCCCATATGAAACAATCGTTGTAGGGTGGGAAGTCTATCTAAACAAAGAAGCCATTGATAGTGAGCAAATCTAGGTATGTAAAGTCGATGCCAGACATGATGGTACCATTGCACCTCTGTATGTTTGAATCGTATGACCTCCCAGATGTGCCAGGTCTTCAGTTTTGTAAGTGGCATGCCATTCCATGTAATTATGTCATTTTGGTTAAGGTTAAAAGCAGGAGGTGTGAAAGAAGATAGCCACCTCGTAAGATTTTCATTGACATGATGAAGCCTGCTATTTGGAGTTGGAAGGATCCAAGCACCCGTGCTGATAAGCTCATTGACCATAGCGTTTGCCTGAAGACCTGCCTGAGATATGATAGGATCATGCTTTGACGTAGCTAAGCATTCCGAATTCCACCAAGGGGTGAACCAAAGAGAAGTGCGTAAGCCATTCCCTAATGTGTATGATATGAACTGTTTTGCCAGCGGCCTGGGTTTAAGAACTCGATGCCAAATCCAAGAGCAGTCTGATGGAATGTCCAAAGTCCAAAAATGGTGTCGTTTTAGAAGGGTTTTGTTAACCCACATTGGCCACAAGGATTTACTACAGTTGATGACTTTACATAAGTGAAATAGGATTTGTGCTTTGTTCCAATCCCTTGGGCTTTTGAATCCCAGACCCCCTTCTTTCCTTGGGAGAAAAACATGTTCCCATTTTACTTTGGCTCCTCCTCTTCTCATGATGCTTCCTTGCCACAAAAAATGAGTAAATATTGTTTGCAGCTGCTGATGAATAGATCCCGGAAGAATAAAATGATTCGACCAATAAGATTGTATAGAGAAGAGAACAGAGTTAATCAGCTGAGCACGGCCTGCAAGAGATAGAAGATAGTTCGTCCAAACATAGATACGAGCAGTTATCTTGTCTATGAGGGGAATGCAGTCACTGGAAGTTAGCTTTGTAGATATTAGTGGAACTCCTAGAAATCTGACTGGCAGTTGTCCATGAGGAATTTGATAAATTTCTTCAAGCCATGACACCACATCCTGACTACAATGGCAGAAAAAAACCATACTTTTTTCAGCATTAGGGCGAAGACCACTCATTGTTGAAAACCTGTCCAGGGAGTCCATTAGATGTTGCAGAGAATGTTTGTCTCCATGAGCAAAAAGAAGGACATCATCAGCAAAGAATAAGTGTGTGAGATTCATGTCCTTGCACTTTGAGTGAAATTTAAAGTTGCTTGGAATTGATGATAGAATGCATGATAGCACGTTCATTACAATAGCAAAAAGGTAAGGGGACATAGGATCCCCTTGCCTCAGCCCCTTAGCACCCTTAAAATACCCCTTCAACTCGCCATTGACTTTCACAGAATACATTGGAGTAGTTATGCACGCCTGGATCCAGTTTACAAACCTAGGAGGAAATTTCATGTGGTTCAAGACTTCTATTAGAAATTCCCAGCTTAGCGAATCAAATGCTTTATGAAGATCAATTTTTAACGCACAATTAGCCGGTCCAGTGTCTCTATTATATCCTCGAAATAACTCTTGCGCCAGAAGAATGTTATCAGAGATGTGGCGACCCTTAATAAAAGCTGATTGAGATATATCTATAAGACCAGGGAGGACCAGCTTTAATCTGTTAGCAATTATCTTTGCAATGCATTTATAAGCCACCGAGCATAATGAGATGGGTCTGAAGTCCTTCATTGAAGTCGGAGTCGAAATTTTGGGGACTAAGGCTATACTCGTAGAGTTAATGCCTTGATGCATATTTGAAGTATGAAAGAAGTTTGAGATTGCCTCACAGAAGTCATTTCCAACAATATCCCAAGCAGATAAATAGAATTCGACTGTAAACCCGTCGGGACCTGGAGCTTTGTTTGTCTTCATTGTTTTTAAAGTTGAATAAATGAGCTCATGAGTGATTATATCCTCGAGATGAGAAGCCTGGGTTTCAGATAAATGTAGGATTCTCAAGTTCGCCAGATTGTGATCAGAAATCGGAGTATTAGTGCCTATCGAATTCTGAAAGAAATCTACTTGAAAATCTGCAACTTGATTGTGACCAAACACAATATTACCATGATCATTTTCAATAGCCAATATCTTTGAATGATTCCAGTTGGCTCTAACCTGGTTGAAGAAGAAACTATAATTACGATCACCCAAAGATAACCATTTTACACGAGATTTCTGGTGTAACAGTGATTCCTCTTGAGTGAGAGCATCTTCAAGCTTCTTTTTTGCCTCAGCTTCAGATTTCCTAAGATCACAGTTAGTTGGATTGCATTGGACCTCTTCCTGCAAGTTGTTTAGATCCTTTCCAGCAATATCTACATTTGAGTGGACATTTCCATTTCGCTTATTGAAAGCATTTAAAGCTTGTTTGACCTGCTTTAGCTTCTTGCAAAGGATACCCATTGGGTCACCATACCATTGGTGGTTCCAAGCTTCTCTTACAATGTCATGATATCCCTCCATTTTACTCATAAAGGAATAAAATTGAAAAGGTTTCCTGATATTAGTGATTTGCAAAAGAATTGTAACAAGAAGCGGGCAGTGATCCATAATTCCTTTTTGATGAACAACAGTTGTGCTTTCGAGAAAAGAATTGAACCAAGCTTGATTCCCCAAAGCACGATCTAGACGCTTTTGAATAAATTAATCTTGTCTATTGTTTGCCCAAGTGAAAAGAGGACCCACGGTTTTTGTATGTCCCAAAGCCGCCTTAAAAAGGCAATCTTTAAATTGCTGCATATCCGTAGTCCAGTGCTCTCTCCTTCCATTGACTTCTGTTAGGCTGGTGACACAATTGAAATCCCCAAGCACACACCAAGGATTTGTTATGAGCTTACTAAGATCCAAAATTTCAGACCATAAAGGCATACGTTGATGAGGTTTATTGAAGGCATAGACAAAAGAAACACAGAAATGCACTTGTTTTTCAATGTGAGTAATAAAACAAGTAATTGTCTGGGCCGTTTTTGTATGTAAGGTGAGATGCCAGATATTAGCATCCCATCCTACCCAGATTCTTCCATTGTAATGATGTTAATAATTAAACAGCCATGACCAGGAGCTGCTAATTCTTTTCGATATATGCAGGGAGTTTTCAGCTTTCACTCTTGTTTCGATACAACTCATAAGAGAAATATTGTTACTAGAAATGAAGTGCTTAAGTTCCTTTTGATGAGTCCTTTTATTGAGGCCTCTAACATTCCAACAGGAAAAATTCATTACAAACGTTTGAGAATAGTTGGTCTACCCACCAACCTGGGAGATCTTCTTTGAGAGAATTTTATGGAAGTATCCTTAGCTGCAACCGATTTAATTTTATTTTTCAGTGGCTTGGATATTGCATCAGGGATCAACCTGTTCCCAGAATTATCAGGGCCTTTAGTAATTGCCAGAATTTCCCCATCTTCCATTTCTGTGAGCGAGTGAAATGCATTGGTGAGTAGAAGTGGCAGATGTTTTGTGATTATCTCCTCTGTATCTGTTTGTGTTTGGCTCCTTTCTTCAGCCTCCCTTTGATCTGGTTCCATCTGTTGTCCAATCACATTGAGTGGACTTGCATCAGCTTCCCTTAACTGTTGTGTCTCTAGGTTCCCCTGTTGAGCATTCTTTAGTATGTCATCATCATCCATCACAACTGGGCATCCCATAAACCTACCTATTGTATATGGCACTATCTCCATATTTGAGATATAGTCTTCATTTCCACCATTGTCACTATCAGTTACATTGGCTCGTGTTTCCGTATTGTGTTCCTCCAAAGGATCTGTACGAGCATGTTTTTTCTTGTCATTCACCTTATTTTTTGGTGTTGTACGTTTGATTGCCTCCGGATTATTGCTACATCGAGAAAGGGAGTGACCAAAGGCCTTACACAGGCTGCATGAGTACGGTATCTGTGAGTATTGAATTTCAATTCTCTCTTTCTCCTCTATACCAAGGCTATTAACAACCTTTATCCAAACATGGTCTGGCCTTGGACTTGTGTACTGCAGTTCCACCTGAATGTTAGCATATTTGAGGGGTTCAAAGTTTGAGGTGGCTTCATCAAACTTTAAAGGTTTACCCACTGCTTTAGCAATAAGACTTAAACCTTCTCGAAACCAGTAAGAATGAGGCACATCAATAAGACGAATCCAAATAGGAACTCTATCAATTACATTTCTTTTAAATGTCAAACCCTCCATCCAAGGCATTAGATACATTGTTTTTCCACCTAATTGTACCGAGTGAAGATCTAGAATCACATCCTTCTCTTTCACCGTGTTAAAACAGAATGTAAAGTAGCCCTTCGAGCTATAATAAACCCGAGAAAGGCCCAAGTTACTCCACATCTTCAAGGCTTGTTCTTTGACGAATTTAAATGAATGGCTACCCCCAATAAAGTGTCCTATCAAACTAGATTCCCAACGTTTTTGTGCATTCAAAAGAAAAGCACGAGGAGGGAAGATGTTAGCAGAACCATCTTCATTATAAGTGACTTCAATATTTGGAATTGTAGTAGCATTTTGTTTAGGTACTGAGCTCGTGACCAAAGAGCTCCAAGTGACTGTTTTTTTAATCTTACTAGTCTCCCCAGTAGTGATATGGTCAAGATCAATGTTTGCTATAGTAGCATTATTGAGATTAGTAGTACCTTGTGGCCCAATTTGATTGTTTTCTGGATGTAAACCAGAGTTGACTTCTTCAGGAGATTGAACATTCTTAGGCGAGGAATCCTGACTCGTCTTAGAGGTTGCAACATTAGGTCCACTGGCGTTTAACTCAGTTCCGTCGTTTAGAATTAATTGAATCTGTTCTTGCATTCTTCGTTGGGTTGTTGGAGATAGAGGTTCCCCCATTACTCCGTCAGTATTAAAGGACCCTTCAACCTCTTGGATCAGGTTAAGCATTGCTGGCATAGGAGGTACATAATTATGACCAATAAAATTTGCAAACTCATCGGAATCCATGGAGGCAGAATTTTCAGAGTTACGGGAACCCATCCAAATAGATCAGATCGAGATTATAACCACCAATAGATGATTAAAGAGTTTGAGGTTATGACAGAAATCAGTATCGTAGAGCGAGTGAAGTGGTTAGAAGTGTAGGATAGGGCGGTCAAAGGCTGTCGGAATAGTAATATAAGGTGGGCTGAGTAAGTAATAGTGTTTAGATTAGGTAGGCAAGGTAGCAGGGTTTTAGAGAGAAGGGAGAGCATTTTCTCTCTCTAGCATTTTTCTGTTCCATCAATAATTAACTGAAAACCTTCAAAACTTATTTAAACTATGCACATTTTAATTCTAACATTTATCGACAACTGACTAACCGAAATATAATATTCCTAGCTGGTCCTTCAAAGTTTTCAATCTCTGTAGACGTCTTAGGCCTTTCCCGATTCATTGCTGCTTCGTCTTCACGGCATTCACTTCGGTCTTTTCGTCATATCCTGAAAATTATATTTATTCCAATTCCAAAGATCGTACTTAGAAATCTCATCCAAAGCTCGTACTTAGAAATCTCATCCAAAGCTCGTACTTAGAAATCCCATGCATGTTCTTCTTATATCCTCAAATGTCTTGCTATGCCTTCCGATCTTGTATCCTCAAAACTGATTACATTCCTGGTTGTAAAATAAATTAATCAACTTTATCTCTCTATCTGGTGATAATCCTGGTAATTCATCAAGCCACATATCCGAGAAGTCTTGACCATTGAATTTTGTTTCACTTAAATTATCTCCTTAATGATATCTCCCACGTGTATACAATAACCTTAAAATCTTATACTATAACCTTAAAATCTTATTATAATAACCTCTTAGTCTGCATAATCCTTAGAACTCCTTTATCCACCTCCCGACTCGAAACAAAATTTACATATCTCTTGCAATTCATAATTTCACCTTCTTATCTTCACCCTTGGCCTGTACTGAGTGGTTAACTAACCGATCCAGTCCTAACTCGCACTTAACTCTTTTAACTGCCATCACATCCATATCCTTACTAGCATCATTTATCATTATATTAAACTTGTCGCTTCTAGTTCTGTCACTACCAACAATACTATTCTTTCCACCTACTGTAATAGCCCCGAATCCGGGGTCGGGGACCTTGTCGTTACGGTCTCAATTCCATCGATAATACCTTGAACTTAAATCAAAATAAATAAACTGCATGCTATGACCCCGCAATAATAACACATCACACAACCAGTTATAGTCCCAGATATGAAATTGAAATAAGTCTTAAATTATAGGATCCACGAATAAAAGTCATTACAACCCAAAATGATTACAACATAAGTTTAAAGTTTCTTGCCGGTGATTAACATTAGTAATACATATAAATAAGCTGGTAAACAAAAGCTTCCAGTCTAGTATACCTCAGCAAAGGCATCAACCATCTCAGCGGGTAGTCCTACGACTGGGGTCACCTGCTTTCGTCGAGTACGCCTTACGCGGGCCATCAAACATAGTTGTTATTGTGATATAGTAATAAAGCATGGGTGAGCAATAGCCCACCAAAAATAATGTATAACTGAGCAATAATATATAACAGTTCAAAAGTATCTTTGAAACCATATGCCATGCACTTATGAAAATGATGCCAGTATAACATAAAAGATGAAGTTACAGGTAACTCAAAATATAACTTCCGTAGCAATGTTTGCTTGTGCAAAGATATATGCAAGATATCATCATATTCCACAAAAGATGAAATTGTGGGAAAGGTATTGCAATTCCAGTTTTGAACACTTTTTAACCCTGCCAACATTAACAATGTTGCAGAAAATTTTCACATTGGAAAATGAACTAATACTGGAGCATTGACGCGCCAGGAGACATAACATTTTACGATGATCAGTCGCATGTTATGCTCCCCACCTCTTGTTCTCTACATGTAGAAGGAAGCACCGACGGATTTACTTGTCTACCGTCCTCTGGAACCCCCCTCGGCCAACGGTTGGGCCATTTGCTGGACCGGCGCCACTGGGTCACTTACGCGACTCCTAGTTCGAATAACATCCATGACTCTGAAACATAAAGTTCGTCCCCCTTTCCCCAAGTATAATACTTGTTGATAAGACTCCACAAAGTAGTCGTATCTAGTTGGAAAGGAAAATTCACCAATATTTCCCAAGCTGATGCTTGTTAATGGATATAAACTTATTCCATCAATCTTACCCGACCCTCGAGTGTTGAAGAGGTAACCAAAAAGACTCATATCGATGTTTGGAAAGAATCAAGATGTGAGTGAAAAGGTAGTTTAACAAGTATATGATCGGGCAGTCAAAGAAATAACAGCTCTCAAGTAAGGTTTTCTTATATTTTAGAAGATAGATTCGAATGAAGAATAGAGTTTTGAGAACCTTCCTTGATAAAAATAATAATACGACTCAGAAATAATTTACATAGTATTTGATGATCAAGGAAATTTTTGAATAAAATATATTATTTTAGAGCTAGTTGAAAGAGGTAAATAAATATTCAAAGAATATTTATTAAACCCGAAATAGTTCCAGAATATTCTTAATATAAATATTGCTCCTCAATAATCCTCGAATAAGTATAAAATATTCATTAAATGAATAATTCCTCGAATAAATATTTAAAGTAATATCCAAGAAAATAATTAAAACCTTAAATGAATATTCGAGATAATATTCTTTAAGTAAATAAGCTCAAATGAATATTCGAAAGTAATATCAAATAAATAAATAAATTCAAATGAATATTCTAAATAATATTCATTAAGTAAATAACATTCTAAATGAATGTTAAAATAATATTCATTTAAATAAATAAAGCTCAAATGAATATTCAAAATAATATTCAATAAATAAATAAACTCGAATGAATATTCGAAATAATATTCATCAAATAAATAACTCGAATGAATATTCGAAATAATATTCATCAAATAAATAACTCTAATGAATATTCAAAATAATATTCATTAAGTAAATAACATTCTAAATGGATGTTAAAATAATATTAATTAAGTAATTAAAACTCTAAATGAATATTGGAAATAATATTCATTAGATATTCTTCCATTGAGGTAATACTCAAATAACATTCCCCGAATAATTTCCAAGTAATTAATACTCTTATGGAAATATTAATAATGTTTACAAATAACATTCCTCCAGCTCGATAATACTCTGTCGATGGAATCCCTCCGATTTCCACGACTAACCTTGATATTACAAAATACCGACTCCCGGTCTATATTTAATGAAGAAAGATCATACGCCCTTCACTAAGGGTCTTAACAAAATCCGGCTTATACTGATATATCATATCTAGTCTATAAGCCAATATCAATTCGTGAAACAAGAATTGCAATAGACTTGAAAGTAGGCATGCATGCTATGACATATGTATCAGAAAACAACAGATATATATATATATATATATATATATATATATATATATATATATATTATCACAACAACAGTTCCAATGTATTGAAAACTTGTCCGGTAATCCTGTAGGAGTAGTGTGCCTCTGGTCAATCCGGTGATCTATAAATAGTCATAATAACCGAGGTCATTCACTTAGTATTTCGAAAGGTTAAGTATGCACTTTACTTATGCTAAAACATGTTTTCAATTTAACTCGTTAGGCATCCCCTAACATACTCTTATTAACACCGTTATAATGCGACACTTGCTCATGGTAGGCACTTAAGTCATATAAGTCCTAGTGTCGGTTGTTACGAACCAAGATTATACCTCGAGTTTTATCGCTCGTTTTCTATGTGATTTTCCAAAGTTATACTTAAGCAATCCCCTAAGCGGTTCATTCGCACTTAACCTCGATTCGAATATTTTTATAAAATCGAAAAACGATTCGTTTGATATGAGGTTTTCTCCTACACCTTCCTTATGATCTCTAATATTTAATTACCAAGATTCGCCACTAAATTACATATTTTACAGGAGTTCAATTTCAATTACGAACTCACACTTATGGTTTTGAACCACTTTTACGATTTTGACCATAACTCATAAACCGTAAGTCCGTTTGCCTCGATTCTCACGCTAAAACGATCTATGACTGGAGATCTATAAGGGCATGTTATATTATTAACCAGTTTAGACAATTAGAGCTACTGTGATGCACAGATTTCAATGTCTAACGAAAATTTGGCATTACGATGGCTATAAATCGAATGTTTCAAAATTACTTTCAACAAAACCAAGCCACACCGGGCATCCATACCACTTATACACATGTTATACATCTCAACACGTCCAATAATATCATGCTTCATCATCATATGCATCATATTACTTAGATCAACTAAACCACTAACTAATCGTGCTTATAACATCACCATAATCATAACTAAGCTAAATATCACCAAGAACATACATAATCTCAAAGTAAGATCTAGGGTTTTTAAGAATTATACCTTCCTTGGAGAGTTTACAAGCCCTAATAATCCTTATATAGTCCTTGTATGGCCTTAAGCTAGCTTACATCATCAAAGAAATCAAGAAAATCAAAGTTAGTTCATGAAGGTTACTATTCATTCTCCACTTTGATGATTTTTTTGAAAATGGAAAAAGTGGAGTTTAAAGCTAGGATTTCTAGGATAGCTATTATATGAAATGTAGTACTCACCATAAAAATTTGGAGGTCAAACAATGGTTGGAAGTTGGGTTTTGAAATCTTAAAATCTTAAAAATTCGAAGTGCTATTCTTCAAGGGGAAAAATCAAGCGACTTCTCGAATTTATTTACCCATCCAACCGATCTTCATCAATTATGAAATTAAATCCACTACTTCATATTGATGTGTAGAAGCTCCGTGATTTTTTTCATGATTTGTAGATGAGTAGAACTGGGTGACAAAAAATTGCAAAAACCCCCTATCCTGGAAAATCCAAACTGATGGAAATTGGGGAGAAAGAAAGAAATAGTGGTTGGCTTGGTTCTCTTGCTTTGCTCTCATTTAAAATGTATTATTATGAAAATATCTATCATAAATTAGCTTTATTAAAGGTGCTATGTCATGGATGATGTATTTGAAGTGGACAAGTGTTGTGTTCTTGTGGTTTGAATGAGATAATGAAGCTAAGTACTAGTTTGATTCTAATGTTGCTAGTTCCTCTTGTAACTAACTTGGTTACTTGATCTTATCCACTAGCACATGCATGTATCTTGCCTTCCTGCTTGTCCTTTGTCCAGTTATTGCTCAATTTGATTGATCGTTCGGAGAAATATCTCAAGGATTTCTAGTTAGGGTTTTACCGGAAACCTTCTTAATATTATACTACCATTCCTAATCCTCCTTTATAATTCTTGAATTTAAATTCCTTAAATACTCTTAATAAATCCTTGAGTCTTTCAGTGTCCAGGGAAATCTCGGAGAAAATAAAAGTTCTATTTTCTGAATCTGATATCGTTTACATACACTTATCTCACCCCTAGATCATGAATACGAACTCAGAAATCCGTTCTGAATACTTCTATATAGCGCCGTCCAATAATATTCTCATTTACACCAAAAACACTATTCATTATTTATTCTATCTTTATTCCTTACATTTATTAAAATGTCCTTGTTTTCTTTCGGGCGTTCCTTAACCCTTTCACGGAACCACTGGACCAATAACAGATATCGATTTGGATGACATGAGAATATTTCCTCTATTTGGAATTCCCATATCTTATCTCCCTAGGAGATGGATTATTCTAATCTAAGTTGTCAACCCATTGCATTCTTCTTGACATAAAAACCTTGGAATCTATATCCAATCAATACTCATTCATTAGAACTGTTAATACCTTGTATTCGGAATCACTGCTCATTCTTTCATCAGTACATAAAAAAAAATTTAATTCTACCAAAAATCTGGGTTCTTACACCTACCCTCATAGCTTTCCATCTTTATCCTAGTACAATTACAATATACTTCCTCTGGAAATCCCGTCTTCAAACAGTGGCGGTCCTACTAGTCTCAGTATTTCATATTCCTTGGGTGGCTATCATACCTCGTTATCTTGGTTTTCAAAATTTTCTAGATCCCAAATTCCTTTCTAGTTAAATCTCACATCTCCTATTATCACCATTCTTGAAAATTTCTTGGTTCTCTGTCTTCCTTTTCTTACCATCTTGTTCCATCTGCGTAAACTCACTCTTATTCTTAATTTTATGGACCCTCTGACTATATTCACACAAGTTATTAATTCCACACAACCACTTTACTTCATTATTCAAAGCTTCAATTCTTGTTAAAATTTCTTAAAAACGAGACGTCCCACACTACCTTGTCTTGCTCAAGTTATCTCGTTCCGGTTCTAAAAATTTCGTATCTGACAATTAGTGTCGAAACATCTAAAATCTCGTACTATTCCATCTACTACATCCACAATGTAATATGTAATAAACAAGGGTTCATCAAAAGTCTTTACTCAACATAACTATCACATACCAACTATATCCATTATTATTCAATTTTTGACCTTAACAAAATTAATAATCTCGTGTCCTTGTTATCTGCTCCTTGTCCATACTTGCTTTAACCTCAATTCTCAAACTTGCTCATCCAATTTTTTTCATTCGACATAAATGTAGCTTACACCACTCAAAATTTCATCGTCTCTATCTTTCCTGCTCACAATCATTGATAACTTTTCGAGAGGTCGTATTCCCAGAATTCTTACCTTAATGAGGCGCCGGAAGTACGGACATCCCCCCGGAAGTACGATATTTCGAAGGATTTTATTAATTCGGGATACCCTCCTCCCGGGAGGTCGTTCCCCATTCCAGAAACACCCTCCTCACGGGAGGTCATATTCCCAGAGTTCTTACCTTGATGAGGCGCCGGAAGTACGGACATCCCCCCCCCCGGAATTACGGTTTTTCAAAGATTTTTTTATTAAAACTCTCCTTAAAGGAGATCATCTTTTAAATAAATCACGAAGACCCTCCTAAGAGAAGGTCGCCTATCAAAAAAAATAAGGGAGACCCTCCTTAGAAATGGTCATCTTCCCAAATCCATATCAATATCCCAAGATTCTTCCAAAAAATATCAGCAACACTTGATGGGTCTTTCAAAAAATATAAGCAATACCCACCTCAAAAGAGGGCCTTCCAAAATAATACCCTCACAAGGGAGAGACTTCTAAAATATTACTCATACAATGGAGGACCTTCCAAAATATTACCCTCATCAGAAGAGACCAAAAACCTGTATCACGAATATTACAACTAAAACCTTGAACATCTCCACGATTGAAACTCTGCCCAGATCTAAATGACATTTTCTTAAAAAACACAAAACACGAAAGTTGTAGATAACGAAAAGATCTTTCCATCAAGATACGGCTCATCAAAAACGAAATTATAACGAATCGGGAATCAAATAAAAACGTCTGCTGATTAACTTCTTGATGCTGAAAAACGAGATCTGATTGTTTTTTGTGATTTTGAGAATAAATCGAGATATAATCTAAGAAAACTCAAAGAACGAAAGTTATAGAAAAGTGAAAAATCTTTCTAAATCATAAAAAATCATCAAAATCCGACATGTATTAAATTTACTACGAATTTTATAAGTTACCTAATTTGCATGAACAAAATCATTAAAAAAACTTATCGTAATTCAGAATATAGCCACCGTCTTCATCGTTTAGCTCCTCCATTAAAGCAGCTCCAGATCCATAATAACCCCACATGCGTATAAATTGATTGTCCTCCACAATCAAAAAATAATGCCCTCCTTCTAAAGCCAATTGTTAATGGAGGAATTTGATGATAACAAATTTCGGAGGTTGCTGGAATAACGAAATCATGAAAATAGGGGGATTTGTGATTTTGGATGTTTGGGGCTGGACTTGAGAGGTGTCTCAACTTGTTAGATGTGTCGGATCCTTTTTCAAGATGCATGCGTACCTTATATTTACTAGCTTATAACCCGTGCAACGCACGACTCTTTTTCTAATATTTATTGTATTATTTTTTTTATTTATTTGTTATTAGTTTACCTATCAAATTGTTATTATGAAATTGATATATATATATATAAGATTTTACACGTTCAATTTATTACGTGTTTTATTTTGAATTATTAAAACTTTATTTGGATGATTTTACAGGCTGCGTGAAATTAACAAAATAATCTTTAAATTATTGATGATTTAATAATTTTCTCCAATTAAAACTACCAAGAAACAAAAGAGGGACGAAATTGAAGATTTTTTATATTGAAAATTATATTTTATTTAGGAAATCTACTTATATTTTGTTTTGATTATCAAAATAACCTTCTTATTATTTGAAGATAGTTGTACTAATAACCAAATACAGTTTTAATAATAAGTGTAGGAGGGATTTTGTCCAAAACTTTAGTAGTTGGTAGTCTGGTCCTCAGTACGATGAAATAAATAAGAACTGTTAGATCTTAAAATAAATGGATAAAAAATGTTGGATCTAGCATAAAAAAATATTTAATATTTTAACATGTAAACTAAAAAGTGTATTTATATTGAAATACGAAAAAGTGCTTGTCAATGATTTAAATCATATATAATTAGGTTTTCTATATTGAATAGGATTATTAATGTAGGCTTTTTTTTACACTAAATAGAAATAATGTAAAAATTCATAATTATATTTTCTCTTGAGATTATGAGTGTTTTCATTTGGATAATAATTATTAAATCATCATTAAATTAAAGATAATTTTATGAGTTTCGGGTGGACTGTAAAATCATCTAAATCTGATTTCTATATCTCGAGATAAAACCTGAATAGTAAATATGAACCTTTTTTTAATATTAATAAATAAATAAATAAAATTCAGTTATAATACAATCTTTTATATCCTTTTCAGATTATAACTTCTTTTTAAAGTTCAATTCTAATACAACCTTTTTAATTATATCCTTTTTAGATTATAATTTTCTTTTTAATACGATATAATCTTGATCGTCTATTTTTAAAAATATCATATTTGACGGTTGAGATTATTTTGGCGGTATAGTGACAAAACCAAAGTGAACAAACCAAAATTATGGATAAGATCCCTCTTAAGGATCAACCAAAATTATGGATAAGATCCCTCTTAAGGATCAAGTCAACGCAGTTCTGTTCAGTATTGGTTTTTAATCTATATGATTGTTAAGAGATGTATGTTAGGAATTTGTAGATTTTATCTATTTAAATTATATTCACGTTGGGATACCTTCCGGATTTGAACGATATCGTTTGAAGATATTTTCTATCATTAATTGGAGATAATTCCTCGTTTCAGATAGAGGAAATTGATTTGGGGATTAAGTTAATATTATATTCGTATTGAGAAATTTAAAAGATAATTGAGGCAACTGAAAATATGGCTAACAAATTGTATTCTGTTATGAGTTGCCAGAGGATTTATATAAGTTGACTTGTTTAATGCAACCCTCGATCACTTTTATTTTTTCTCGAGTGTATTACTAGCTTATTAGTAGTATTACGTAAACCAACACCACAACCTTCAACTCATGTATAGGAACTAGAAACAAGTGACTCTCTGAATAGGAGCCACGTAAAATTATGACCACTCGAATACCATTTAAATTTTCAGTCTGCATCCGGTGTATTATTATTACTAACTTATAATCCGTGCAACGCACGATTCTTTTTCTAATATTTATTATATTATTTTTTTATTATTTATTTGTTATTAGTTTACATATCAAATTGTTAATATGAAATTTATATATATATATATATATGAGTCCCACTCTATGGAGAACCATCTTACGTGGAGAACCACTTAAAATGCATTAAAATTGCCCTTTATATAAGGCCCCAGGCGAGGCCCCTTCACATAAAAGTCTTATAATTCTACCCTCTATTCATTCATCAAAAAAAAAATTAAAAAAATTTAAAAAAAAATTTAAAAATGTTGCCATGTCATCATTTTTTGAAAATTTTTAATTTTTTTTTTTGTAATTTTTTATAAATAGATAGAGGATAGAATTATAAGACTTTTTTGTGAAGATGCCCCTGGGGGCCCTTATATATAAAGCAATTTTAATGCATTTTAAGTGGTTCTCCACGATTCTTCACGTAAAATGGTTCTCCATGGAACAATGACCTATATATATATAGGGTCTTGTTCTAATAGAAACTAAATTAGAATAGAAACTAGAAACTAAACATAAATTAAATATTTCAAGCTAATCTAATGACCAAATTAGGGGTACCCCAATACAAAAAGTTCATAATATTCTTGGCTCCATCCAGCAAAAAAAAAAATTACTGTTCACTGCTGACGTGGCAGTGACGTCAGCGTGAACAGTATATATATATATATATATAACCAAATTTTGTTACACTGTTGTTCCAGAGTAGAAGCATGTTTGAATTTATTTAATGCTTATTATTTTTTAATAGAACCAAAATTTGTAAAGTTGTGCTTCTATTTAAATAAATAGGTATAAATTGTAGTTCTGTAATAGAATCTGATAGTTGCATAATTTTGCATATTTTTATCCATATCTTATTGCTTGTCTTCGCATTTTTAATTAGTTAATTGTCTTATTTCAGGAAATTGTAAAGAAATAAAGAAAGGAGAAGAAAAGATTATTAAAAGGAGCAAAAGGGTAAAAGAGGAAGCAAAAGAGAAAGAAGGAAAAAGAAGGAAGAAGAAAATGCAAAAAGAAAAGAAAATGAAGATTACCCTTCTACCCCTAAAACTCTACCTTGTGCCTATTTACGCATCTTATTCTCACCCTTAGCCCCCAACTTAGTCTATACCCTAGTTGTATAGTAGTAGCATCTCTTTAATGTTTTCTAGATCTAGCATTTCATTTCAAGTTGTAAACACTTTCCATATTATGCAAGCTTTCCTTCTCTACTTTTATTGTATTTTTCATCCCTCTTTAGATTCACTCTATCTTTCACTACGCCATAGATGGCTTTATACAACACTTAGGGGGGGTGTTACCTTCCCAAGTGTTACCATAGCTATGAAATTTTGGACCTACCACAACACTCTAGTTTTGGTGTTAGCATATCCTTAAAGGTATGTTACCATAGTTGTGTAAGGTGTTAAACTTAGTAACACCATGGGGTGTGTTACCTTAGAATATAATTAACATACTTTTGAATTTTATTTATAATTAACGATTTAATAATTATTAATTTTAAAATTCAATAATTTTAATCAAGTCATTAAATTTATTATTATTATAAAAATAATATTCTATCAAATAATTGAATTATTTATATATTTACAATATTGCTATATTGTAAATTAAAGAAATATTCAAAAATTATTTATAAAAAGTTTGAAATAATTAAAGAAATATTCAAAATTTATTAAATTTTGATTAAAATCATTAAATTTTTTATTAGAGAAAGTAATGACTTGTAAAAACTAATATGAATAATAGATTTCATAATAGATTGTAAGAATAAATAACTGAAATAATCGATTCAATAATTATAATTTAATATTCAACATATTAAAATAAATATATAATATATATTTTTTTAAAAGGAAGTATACACTGAAATTATTGAGATGATGGAGCTGAGGACCGAGAAGCGGCAAACAAATACGCTGAGCGGCAAAACGAAAATTAACAAATACTAAGGCGGGGAAAATTGGGGAAATACTCAATAACCAAACTCAGTCTCCTTATTATGTTTGAGTTCTTAATACTTAGTCTCTCATTCTCACAGTTCTCACTCAGTCTTGCTCACTCTCTCTCAAGAATTAATCGAAGTTTGGTTCAATTAGGGTCCAATTAGGGTTCGACCTAGGTTTAATCGAAGCAGCTTTTATATTATATGTTTCAATTTGTATATGTATTTGTGTTTCGATTTGTATATATATTCAAGAATATATTACGCAGTCGATTTACTTATCACTTATAATCAACTTATTAACTTAAAACAATAAGTTACTTTTTTAAAGTTACGCCAAACGGCCCCTTAGGGCCTGTTTGGCTTTCCATTTTTCAGTCAACTTATGGCTTATAAGGCCATAAGCACTTATGGGGGGTGTTTGCCTATTTAAGGGCCTGTTTGGCTTCTCATTCTCTGACCAACTTATGGCTTATAAGGCCATAAGCACTTATGGGGGGTGTTTGCCAAAATAAGTTTTAGCTAAACTTATAAACCCATAATTTGAATTTTAAGAATCCTTAACTTTCAACTTATAACTTATAACTTATTCTCGATATACGCAATATATAATATCCTTCAAATCTTCAAAACCATATATCTCTCGATCCATTCATTAGAAAATTGATATGTATATATCAAATTTCCCTATTCATCGAGATCTATCCATTGATATCCATTGTTATATATAAAAAAACAAATATTTTGAAAATTATAAAAAAAGTTAACTTTTAAGTTCTGATTTACCCAAACAGTCTACTGATTATAAGTTCTGATTTACCAAACACTCTACTAACTGCTCTATTTATCACTTATATGACATAAGTGCTTATAAGTCATAAGCTACTTATTTTAAGATACCCCAAACATACACTAAAAAATTATATTAAATTAAAATTAAAAATAATGATTATATAAAGACATAATTGTAATATTAATAAAATTTAGAACATAATAAAAAAAACCCGTGCATCGCACGTGCATTGAAAGTTTGTCGGTTCGATTTTCAGCATGGTCATCCTAATTATTAAAATAAATAGTAAAATAATATAATTATTGATAATTAGTTGATTGCCTTTTTTTAATTAAAAGAGGTTTACTTTTAATTGATTGATGATATTACCTTTTATAAACACCTAAAATATTGTATCTTCCAATCAATAATATTTCTTTATAAATAAAATACGTTAACTTTTATTTTAAAATATAATCTTACAATAATTAATATATACCCCAAAATATAACAGTATATCGGCTAATAACTAACAAAATATAATAGAAATTTGTATACAACGAATAATGACCGTTAGATTTTCAGTAAAAAATCAGAACCGTTAGATCTAATGGTTAGATATATTATATGTTTAAATTAATTTACTTAAATTTCAAGGTTCGAATTTTGTCAACGACATACTTTTTTAAAAAATTTATAATATAAGTTTTAAACCACATAATTTTGCAATCATTAATGTATACCCAAAAATATTACACCATTTTGCTGTTATTTTTAGTAATTAATAAGAACCGTTAGATGTAATTATAAGGTATATTTTAAGATTAAAGTACTTTACTAAAAATTCAAGTTTCGAATTCCGTCAACGACATACTTAACTTAAAACTCTATAATATAAATTTTAAATCATGCATATCATTAACTAAATTTATGTTAAATTATATTAACATAATATTAAAATAATTTTTACAAAATACTGATTATATAAAACATAATTATAGTATAAAATAAAATTTATAACATATTAAAAGAAACCCGTGCATCGCACGGGTTATAAGCTAGTAAATAAATAAAGAGGGAATGATAAAAGTTCAAACCTTTTGTGCTAAGTTTTTCAAGTGCTTCTACTTCTCAAAAAGAGAAAGATTTGCTAATTCTTGTTCACACGATCAAGTGTTTCTATACCAAGATCACTAACAAAAAAATTCAAAATCCAAAGCAAAAGAGAACCCGTGGTTACTAATAATCCATAATTATAACTAAAATCATTACAAATCATAAAATTAAAATTAAAACGAAGAAAACAAATGTTAAATCTAAATTCAAACCTTAAAAATCAACAAAAAAGCAACCTGTAAAATCCCAAAAAATCAGTGGAGCACAAACATAGCCAAGTATATTGAAAATTAAATAAAATAAGAATAAGTAAAAAAATTAAAAAACAAATAGACGAACACAAAAGCAAAAAGAAGCAAGAAAAAAGATTACAAACATGGTGATAAAATTTGATTGTTTGATTGTTGGAAGCAATGATTGTATATATATAAGAATATAAAATTTCTTTTCTAATTTCGAATAAGTAAATTTGAATATTCTTCCATACAAATTCAAAAGCCTTTTCTATTTCGAAAATGTTAATGTTAAAAAAGAAAATTTTGAAATATTAAATTCTCTTTTATTTCGAATATATAAATTTGACTTCTTCTTCCCTACAAAATCGAAAACCTTTTCTATTTCAAGGATTTTAATGTTAATGTTAAAAAATGAAGTTCTAATTTCTTTTCTGAAAAATAGGACCTAAAGATGGAAGTTTTGATTTTAAGTATTTAAAAAATAGGAGTTCTAAAAAAATAGATAAGTAGGATTCGAAAGACAAAAGCAAACAGAAGTAAGAAAAGGATTACAAACATGGTGATAAATTGATCGTTAAAAGTAATGATTGTATATATATATAAGAATATAAAATTTCTTTTATATTTCAAATATGTAAATTTGAACTCTTTTTCTCTAAAAATTTAAAATCCTTTTCTATTTCTCTTTTGTATATTTAGTTGACTAAGTCGCGCTACGCGGCGGCCTTATAGTATTTTTAAAAAAATAATATTTTTTAAGAAAAAATTTGAAACAAAATAAAAAAACTACAATTTTATTTAAATTAGTAAACACAATTTTGCACAAATTTAAAATACATAGACAATAAATTAAAATGTTTACATTTTTTTATATCATTTTTGTTTCATATTTTCTTATAGATTGACACCCATGACAAATATATGCAGATAAAAAATTAGTAACATAATATATTTAAATAGGTACAAATTCCGATTTGATTACCGAATTCGAGATTTTAAATTTGGTTTTGGATTTGAGTTTATTTTTTAAGCACGAATTAATTTGAATCTGAGTTTAAATATGTTGAAAATATAACATAATTTAAATGTTTGTCCTTTAGCAAATTTTCTCTCATAAAAATCAAATAATGAGATAAGCTATTTGTAATACTTGATCTCTTCTTAACCTTAACCTTGAACAATATGATATATTGATATGAATTCATGTGTACTACGACTTTTCCTTGAAAGGTACAAACATAACTTAAATGGAGTGAAAATTTCCCACTCTTGATACAAACATAACTTAAATGGTGTGAAAATTTCCCACTCTTGATACAGTAACTTTTCAACTATCATTCATATAAAAACAAAAAACAACTTGTAACCTCCTCCATCCTAATAATTTAAAGTTTTTAAATCAATATACAGTACATTAGAAAAAATATGTCTAAAATTCGATAGACATGCATATATAGTTATTGAATAAACATAAAAAGTAAAATTTTCATTCTCATTAAATTACCTCTTTAAATAATTGTTGTGCATTTTATTCTTTAAATAAATTACATTAATCATAATTAATTCGTTATTTGAATATTTACTATTTTTTAAAATTGCCCCTGAGTTGTCAAGTACCAACATACATGTGTGCAAGCAAGTATGCAGGTGTGTGACTGCTTGAACAATAAGTTTCTTGCAAATTGCTACGGGGTACTACATGTAAGGCATCTCTTGGGTCAAGAAAAGTATTGTCTCATCCATTTCTTAACTTAAATTTTTCACTTGCGTGACACACATTTTAAGGCTTTTATAAAGTATAGTTTTATAACTTATTTTTAAAATTTTATTTTTTTGTATAAACATAGGATTGTTCTATTTTTATACAAAAACAAAAAAATTCAGAAAGAACTTATGGAACTATCCTTAAAATCCACCTTAAAATGCGTGTCGAACCCCGTCCCCCAATGTTAACTATTGGATGAGACGGAGGGAAGGGAGTACATGGTTTTGGGCAAGATTGTTAAAATTTAATCCTTACAATAGATATATTTAATTATTTTGAGATAGGAAGAAAAAGAAGAAAAAAGATACAAACCCTATATTAATCAGTAATCACTGCAAAGAAACTTATCTATATATATTATAATGCCTGAAAATCGGAAAGTTACCAGAAACGTTTAAGGTATTTTTCTTGAATTTTCGATTTTTCGATTTTTTTTATTAATTTTTTTTTCTTGCATTAAATAGCTCTTAATGGCATATTAATTAGTCATTAATTATACCTAATAAATATGTATTAAATTTATTTTATTTATTTAAGAAATTATAAAACATTATTTTGAGCATTATAATTATTATTTCAGTATTAAATATTAATTACATATATAATTAAGTTTATTTTTAGATAAAATGACGACAAAATATTGTTTACATTGCGTAATTTTTTATTCCATATCGAATACTACTCCAATTTCTTTTCGGACAATTGTAATACAGACGACCCTTAACTTTTCAAGCAATATTTATCATTAGTGATTATGGAAATCGTAATAAATTATAAAAGTATGTAAATGTTCGCTTAACACATGTAATAAAAATAACATTGGTTATGACCAAACTGATTAAATTGAAAAAATACATTTTTATCGGTAGACTAAATCGATAAAAAAGTTACATACCCGTTGTTCATTATATTATGTCGAAATAAATTAATATTCTAATTAAATAAATTCTACACTACAATTGAACATGTATGAGAGGGACGTCGGCTTTAAAAAGTGTTATTATATTTAATATTTATAACTTTTGATCGGAAAGATTACGTTTGTATTATAATTACTACTTTTATGTTTATGATATTTTTGAGATTATAAAATTTTTAGATATATAAAGAGAATATCTTCAAACTTATAATTTATGTAAATTATTTTGAATCATTTTAAAAAAAAATTCTTATGAGACCAATCAATTTTTAAAAATAATAAAAATTAATTCATTTGTTTTCAATATTTTAAAATAAAAAATTTGTGAACCGCTCGAAGCGCGGATAAATTGACTAGTATATTATAATGCCTGAAGATCGGAAAGTTACCAGAAACGTTTAAGGTATTTTTCTTGAATTTTTGGTTTTTTGATTTTTTTTATTAATTTATTTTTCTTGCATTAAATAGTTCTTAATGGCATATTAATTAATCATTAATTATACCTAATAAATATGTATTAAATTTATTTTATTTATTTAAGAAATTATAAAACATTATTTTGAGCATTATAATTATTAATTCAGTATTAAATATTAATTACATATATAATTAAGTTTATTTTTAGGTAAAATGACGACTAAAAATTGTTTACATTGCGTAATTTTTTATTCCCTATCGAATACTACTCCAATTTCTTTTCGGACAATTGTAGTACAAACGACCCTTAACTTTTCAAGCAATCTTTATCATTAGTGATTATCGAAATCGTAATAAATTATAAAAGTATGTAAATGTTCGCTTAACACATGTAATAAAAATAACATTGGTTATGACTAAACTGATTAAATTGAAAAAATAAATTTTTATCGGTTGACTAAATCGATAAAAAAGTTACATACCCGTTGTTCATTATATTATGTCGAAATAAATTAATATTCTAATTAAATAAATTAATTCATTTGTTTCCAATATTTTAAAATAAAAAATTTCTGAACCGCGCGTAGCGCGGATAAGTTGACTAGTATTCTTCTTATTCAAAAGATTTTATAAATAATCCTTTCAATCGTTTTCAAAAAAAAAAAAAATCCTTTCAATGATCGGGCCTAAAATTTCGCATACATGTACAAAAAGGGCAGGAAAACATGTAAGGAATACGGACATATATGTTAAAACACAAATATTAAAACTGTGAAAATAATAGGCAGAGATATATTTACAATGATCATAGGAAAACCTGATTTTCAAATCAGCCCAAAGCTTGTATCAATTTTATATTCTGCATAAAAAAATTACAAATATTAGTCATTGACATGGTAGTTTGAAGATCAAACGCATTAGAAGATAGTTTTTCATGTAAAACAACCTCGAAATCATAAAAAATCAAAGACGCACACACATAGTCTTATATCGAGAATTAAATAAATTAAGAATGAAATAATTTTTTTAAAAATAGATGAAAATAAAAGCAAAAGAAGTAAGAAAAAAGGTTACAAACATTGGTGATAAAATTTTATTGTTGGAATCAATGATTGTATATATATATATAGAGTCTTACTCTACTACAAACTAAAATTAACTACAAACTAAAAACTAACCCCTAATATAACTTTTCAAACTAATCTAATAACTAAACTAGGGGTACCCCAATACAAAAAAGTCTTATAATTCTACCCTCTATCTATTCATCGAAAAAAAAAATTAAAAAAAAATATATTTTTTTTTCAAAAAAATTGATGACGTGGCAGGCAGCAGATTTTTTTTTTTTTTTTTTTTTACTTTTTTTATTAATGGATAGAGGGTAGAATTACAAGACTTTTTTGTAAAGGTGCCCCTGGCGGGACCATTAGAATAAATGAAATATAAAATATTTAATATTAGTTTGTAGTTTGTATTTAAGGATTGGTTTGTAGTTGAGCAAAAGCCCTTGTTCTAATAGAAACTAACTTAGAATAGAAACTAGAAACTAAACCTAAATTAAATATTTCAAGTTAATCTAATGACCAAATTAGGGGTACCCCAATACAAAAAACGTTTAAAATTATTGGCTCTATTCAACAAAAAAATAAAAAAATAAATTTTTTTAAAAAAAGTTAATGTTCACGTGATGACGTGGCACGTGAACAGTAACTTTTTTTTTTTAATTATTATTTTTTTTTTTTATATATTTTTTTTGAATAGAGCCAAGAATTTTGTAAGTTTTTTGTGAAGGTGCCCCTAGCGGGGCCATTAAAATAAATTAAATATAATTTATTTAGTGTAGATTTCTAGTTTCTATTCTAAGGTTGGTTTCTATTTGAACGCTAGCCTATATATATATAAGAATTTAAATTTATTTTCTATTTTGAATATGTAAATTTAAATTCTTCTTCCCTACAAATTTGAAAACCTTTTCTATTTCGAAGATGTTAGTGGTAATGTTAAAAAAGGAAGTTCTGATTTCTTTTCTACAAAATAGGACCTAAATATGGAAGTTTTGATTTTAATTATTTAAAATAGAGGAGTTCTAGAAAAATAGATAAATAGGATTCGAGCGATTCTGGAGCTCCTGCGGGTTCTCCTTTATATATATAAAAGATATTGATGATTTTGAAAAATAGTATATTTGCAAAATAAAATAGAAAATATAGTATTTTTTATAAATTCTCTATTATCTACTTCATCATTGGGCGTAGAAATTAAAAAAAATACAAAATAATGAAGAAAAGTAAATAAAATGTGAACAATCAATATTTTATGTAATAAAGTAAGTTTAGTGAAAGAAATTAGTGAATATAGTTACTTTTTATATTTTAAAATTTATTATTTTTAGTAAATTTTGAAATGTAAAATCCCAAAATGAACACGCAAGAGGGAGTGGAGTATCAATCCAATCAGCTCAAGTCAAAATCAACTGTTCTTTAGTTTTACTAATTTTTTAATCTTGGTATGTATTATTTTCATGTATTTTAAATTTGCAATAAATCGAAATCGAACATAACTAATCTATTTTATTTTTTTTTTTTGAAAGCGAACATAACTAATCTATTAAAAATCGGTTTAATTTGGATTATTTTTATTCCAAAACCTCGTAAATCCAACTGTGTTAGGCCGTAAGCAAGCTAAAGAGTCATAGGGCTAGTCATAAAGCCCGGCCCGTTTGGATTAATTTAAAAATTGTTAAAGTGATTATTAAAATTTTTAGTTATGTTAGATTTATTTTCCAAAAAGTTTGATTATAAAAATAGAAATTTAATTTTTAAACATGAATATAAAAATATAAACTTTATGCAAAAAATAAAACATGAATTAAAAGATAACTTAAATATGTTAAATTTGATATGAAAATAAAAATGAGTTGAAAAAAAATAATTAAATACTTAAAATTTTTAAACTAAAAATAAATTTAAGCTGAGAAATTTAAGGGAAAATGTTAAAAATAACAAGTTTTTAAGTGAAATTAACAAAAATATTAATTTTTTGGTGGAGTTGCGATTTTTACCGAATGAGATATGCATTTGCCAGTTGGGTATCCCATTTTATATAATATACACAACTCACAAATACGTATCTCAAAAAAAATTAAAAAAAATATTGATACATATTTGTCAGTTGAATATCCCATATATATATATGATATCCAACTGATAAATACGTGATAAATGTATATTCAATCCGTTATTTTCAACCGTATATTTTTAAATGTAGGACCAACTTAGCCTGTTTGACCGGTAAGTTTTTCCTTTTTAAACAGGCTCATAGTCGTAGGATTGGTAAAAAAGAATAATGGGAAAAGGCAAGTTTATGAAAAGTAAATTACATAAAATTTATACTCCCTCGTCCCATCCATTTCTTTACATGTTTTCAATCTTGTTTGGCACGTATTTTAAGACATCTATAAAGTATAGTTCCATAACTTATTTTTAAAATTTTCTTTTTTTTAATAAAAATTTAAACATTAAATTTTTATTCAGAAGAAAAAAAATTAAAAATAAATTATGAAAATATATTTTTTAGGAGCGTTAAAATACGTGCCGAGCTCCCGTCGCTATCATGTAAAGAAATGATGTAGCTTGCATGAGCTGGTTTCTATATAGTGAAGAGTTTTATATGTATAGGTTGTTAATGAGTCAGTGGTGGCACTATCATGTTTTCAATCTTGTTTGGCACGTATTTTAAGATGTCTATAAATTATAGTTTCATAACTTATTTTTAAATTTTTTTTTTTGAATAAAAATTTAAACATTAAATTTTTATTCAGAAGAAAAAAAAATTAAAAATAAATTATGAAAATATATTTTTTAGGAGCGTTAAAATGCGTGCCGAACCCCATCATTATCATGTAAAGAAATGATGGGACTGACGGAGTATAACACATCGCTTGCATGAGCTGGTTTCTATATAGTGAAGACTTTTATATGTATAGGCGTATAGCCGTATAGGTTGTTAATGAGTCAGTGGTGGCCTGACTCTCAGCCTGTTTGGGAAACGCATAATGCGTTTTACATTTGGCTTTAAGCGGAAACAACATGTTTGGCTAAAGGGCTTTAAGTCAGCTTTTAACTTAAAATTAAGCCATAAGTCATAAGTACCAATAAGGTACTTTTGACTTTTGACTTATGACTTATGACTTTTTTTTTTTTTCTTTCTTCTTCCATGACTCTTGTAAAGTTTAAATAATGTGAATTTAAAATTTTTTTAAGTCAAATTTCACTTTAAGTCAAAATTATTAAACTCTCATTTAACTTTAAGTAAAATTACCCAAACACATTCATTCAACTTAAAGTAAATAACTTTACTTTCTCCTTTAAGTTAAAAATACCTCCATTAAGTCAAAAGTAACTTATTTTAAGTAACCCCAAACACCCTCTCTATTTCCCGTGCCTCTTCGTTCATAGTTTAGGCTTGGCTCCATCACGTTTCGAGCTTTTGCTTCTCCTACCGTCGTCTTCGTACTTTCTATTTTAAATGAGTCAACCAATGTGTTTGTTGTTATTTACAGATACTAGTCTATAATATGCTATAACTCGTGCGACGCACGGTTTATTTGTATTTCGTTAAAATTTTAAGTTATATATATGTTTTTATTATTAAAAATATTTTTTTAATTTTATAAATTTCATGAATAAAAATATTATTCTATTTATGTATTTTATTTATTACTTTCAAATACATATGCGTTTTTAAAAATATTACATAAAAGTAGTTTTTTAACATTTATTTAGTAGAAAGAGTAAAATTTATCTAATCTTGTAGACTTTTTTTTTTAATTTTTATACAAAATTTTCTATATTGTAAGTGTTTTCCAGATTTATATAATTTTTAACCATATAACTTATAACTCGTGTATGCACGAATGTTTTTTTTAATATTTTTTTATCATATTACACATATTTTCATATATATATATATAGTTTAATTAGTAGGAAAAAAAATTATTTGCAACAATAAAATATCATAATACATTTTTGATAGTATTTTAAACGGTAATGTTTTAATTTTTAACTATAACATGTTATTGACGAAAATTTTTGGGAGTATATAGCTTATAAGATAATATAAATGTATAATAATACTTTATTAAAAAAAGATAATATTTTTTTTATTATAATATGATATTGACGGGAATAGAACCTTAAACTCTTAAAAATAGTTTATAAAATAATATATGTGTCTAATAAAAATATGTTGTTGGTGGGATTCGAACTTAACCAATGAGATTATTTTAAATATTAGAAAAAAAAAATATTCTTTTAGTATTAGATCCAACGATTCTCACTATTCTATCTAAAAATTTAACGGTTTCTATTGAGTGTACCAAAAAAAGTATACCAAGAAAAATGTACCAAACCGACAATCTTTTGAAATTACAGTTATGCACTTACAATTTATAAAATTACATGAAATGCCACTCTTTTATTTAAATGAGAAAAATGAGTTTTTGTGGTGAATCGAACCTAGAACCTCCTCTACACAACTTATCCTACCAACCACTGTGCTACATGAACTTTTTTGTTTTGAGTTAAATTTTTTTTTACATAAATCCGACCTCCCCATTATCTTATTTTTTACTATTATTTTAAAAATATTATATTTTAGCTTTCACAATATTGTACACATCCATCCATTCTTTCTACATATAATAAGAGAACAAGGGGATTTTTAAGGGGGTTTTGGGCCAATAAATCCTCTATGAAATTACAGTTATACCCTTACAAGTTATAAAATTACATGAAATTTCACTCTCTTATTTAAATGGAAAAAATGAGTAAATTTTATTTTTATGGTGAATCGTACCTAGAACCTCCTCTACACAATTTATCCTACTAACATTTGTGCTGCATGGACTTTATTATTTTGAGTTAATAAACCTTTTACATAAACCCGACCTCTCCATTATCTTATTTTTATTACTCCCTCCGTCCTTCATGGTTGTTTACATGAGGGATGGACACGGAGACCAAGAAAATGTGTAAAAAATGAGTAAAGTTAGATGAAAAGTTGGTAAAGTGGTGGGACCTATTAATATTTAATTATAGATTTGAGATAGTGGAGGAAAGTAGTGGGTGTAATAGTGGTTTTTATTGTTAAATATATGAGATATTGGGTGTAATAGTGGGAGAAACTTACTATTTTTGGAAAGTAAAGAAATGAGAGGGACACCCCAAAATAGTAAGAGAGGGACAGAGGGAGTATTATTTTAATTTTTTAGTAAAAATAATGGTGACTCGTATTATTTTAAAAATATTATATTTTAGGTTTCACAATATGGTACACAATCTATCTATTACTATAAATTAAACCACAACACAAGTGCAAAAAGTGTCATTTTAATGGTTGTGAACTTACGATAATATTTCTATATGTTTAAAAATTACAAAAGCACCATCCCTTTATTATTTATGCAAACAATATATGAAATATGTTGGTGTTGGGAATCAGCCATCTCGTAATTTCGGATTATAATTCTATGCGACTTTATATATCTTGATGAGATATTTAAAGAAATAAATATTAAGGAGCGTACTAATTTTATCTGGAAAGTATTGTATGATGAGTATTATTCACATCGATGATATGTCTTTTTATCATTGGTCTAAAAGAAATTGTGTTATAACCTATACAATATATTTATATGCTATAAAACATCCTTTTTTATGCTCATATGATCTATACATAAATAAAATAATACATAAATTAAAATACTGATATTATAATATGTATGAATATAAAAGGTGCAATTATATTCAAAAATATACTTAAATCGTAAAATTATACCAAATTTATAGCAATTGCTAGAGGATGACCCGTGCCTCGCACGGGTTATTATGCTAGTTATACATAATACATAATACTTTATATAAATGCAAACTCATCAAACTTATATAAGCATTAAATAAAAATAAAAAGTAAGTAAGACCCATCAAAAAATTTGGAAATTAAAAGTTTAACAATTATTTTTGTGTAATTAAATTATAAATTTAGTTATTATATAAATTGAGATAGACTTATTTGTATTCAAATTATTTGTGTTTTAATATATATTTTATTTTTGAAATGTTTGGTGAATTGATGCTATTTTAGTGTATTTGTGTCGACATTTGTAAAATTCATACTCCTTCATCCATTTTTAAATTTAATAATAAATCTATTCATAAGAATTAAAAAAAAAGAAAAGGACAGAGTATAGTAAGAGGAAGTTTTAAGGGTTAAGTTTACATGTGTTTAGTTTTACATGTTTTTACCTTGGTTAATCTCATAAATAATTTATTTTTTCTATCCCATTTTATATATTTATTTGGATTTTTAGTGATCTAATTGATTAATATTTGATTAATATTAAAAAATATAAATAATTATTTAGAAACTTGAAAAATTATATTTTTAAATGAAATAGTTATACTTTCCAATGATGGTATTTTTTTAACTTCTCTTAATTTTGTATTATGTATAATTTTAGTTATCAATTAATTAGTTAAAATTTAATATATATATATATATATATATATATATATATATATATATATATATATATATATATATATATATGGTAAGGTTCTAGGGAGAACCTCCTTATCAAGAGAACCAAGAGACTAAATCCTAGCCATCCAAAAATTGAATTTTAAATATATTTTATAATACTGTGAGTAATGGCATTTGTGTAATTATCTTGAAAGTTGTAGGCTGATTAGAATTCAGTTACATGTATTATACGCTTACAATATTTTCATATAAGGAAACGACGACAACCGGGGGATTTGATTGTTGAATAGAATTTTTGTAGTTTTGGAAACAAATATCTTACTGAATAAATTACATCGCCGTGATATATATGAATATGCAATATATAAAAATGCGATTCAGAACACACTTTTTTGACCTAGATGAAAATGGTGAGAAAGGCAGAGGCTTCAAGGTACGGGTTTCTTACTTTGTACTGATGTTAGGTCCGATAAGATTGTAGAAAGGGGGGTTGAATACAATCTATATCAATTTCTCGAAATTTGTCCTTTAAATAAAATTTAGTTTAGACAAATTTGTGCGGAATTAATTGAAACAAATTTTCAAGTTGAATATAACAATATATTAACTTGATGGGTGTTACAATTTCAGTACAGATTATTATCAAGTAATTAATAACTAATTAGAAAATTCGACATGAACTTTTCTAATTTAGTTAATAAAAATCAAGATAAGAACTAGGAAACTTAATTCGCTAGTAGTACAAGAATCACAAATAATCAAGTTCCACCGGATAAAATATTACAAAGGAGATGAACTTGATTTTACAGAAATTTATTTGTTCTTGCTGGGTGTGTTCGTCAGGAGAGAGAAGAGAGCTTCTGTGTTTGGATATTATGTTGTGTGTATATTTTTGTTGAGCCGCCTGATGCCTTATAACATCTTCTGTCTTTTCTTTTTCACTTGCAGACTATCCAGAGACTATCAAATGACTTGCAGACTATCCAGATGAGCTGCAGACTACCGGTGTGACTATCATTGATAGACTATTAAATGGCTTGTAGACTATCCATTTAATAATACAGACTATCAATTACTCTTGTAGACTATCGGTCTGACTATCCTCTTTAAAAACAGACTACCGTTGTGACTATCAAGATAGTCTCTAAATGAATTAAATAAACACTGCCTCTTCCGGATTAATTCTTTTATGTACAAACTGAACCAGCTGTATAAACGAAGACCAGATGCAGAACGGCAGGTGAGCTACACGCGGTAGTGATTTTGATTCTTGTCCCTGGCGCGTGTAACACACGCTCCTCTAGGCGTGTGAGATCCAGCCGACAACATCTTGCATGTGAATGACAGCAACTTGATTTCTTCTTATTAAATTCATTTGAATTGTTAACAAATCAATTCGTGAAGTTTGTGTTCACACACAAAAGTACAACTTAGTACCTCATCTTTGACACAACTTACACATCTGTTGGGCCTTGATCCCAATGGCTTTTTAATCAGCCCAATTCAATTCTAATGGATTCAGCCCATGCAATTCATAACCCAATACTCTTTTGTTTTAATTTAATTAATTACTTAATCAATTAATCATTTAAACAAATAATGATTAATTCATTAATTAATTAATTAAATCAATTTAGATTAATACATTAATTCAACGTTAATTAACATGATAATTAATTTAATAAATAAATTAATTCAGAATGAATTAATTTATTAATTAAATAAATTACATAAATATGTTAATTAAATAAGAATTAATATAAATCTATTGATAGCGTAAATTCTTTTTCCTCGTAGCCAGTCCACTTGATAGTGAAATCCTTGTGGTTACTGAATTTAGCACTCCTGTTGCTCGCACAATGATTTTCCCACATACCAGTCTTGATAGCTTGAACCACTGAAGTTAATGATAAACAACCACTGTTTAATGTTGACACTCGATGTACTGTCTGGTTCATGAGTGACTAACTGCAATGACTTTAAAAACTGGTTCCTTTCTTTTCTCCTTTCTCTCTTTAATCTTCTGTACTGTTTCTGTCACCTTGAAATCTCTGTCACTTTAAATGAATCCACTTCTTAACGAATACTCCACTGAGGCTTGATCAGATGATTGAGCTTCTTTCAATGTAGTAATTCTTCAAGTCTGTAGATTGACCTTGATCTTTTTCTTCTGACAGATAATAAAATCTGAGATTCCTTGTGACAGTCTATATACTATTTACTAATACAATCTTGTTTAAGTTGAGTTGTATCCTCGAAATACAAATAGGCTACATCATATGCCTTTCAATCTCCCCCTATTTGTTTGTTAGACAATAACAAGCAAATACCTAGAGGATAACTCAACTAACTCACTTAAACAAGAAAAAGATTAAGCATTTAAGAGCTTAGCAAATAGTACATTAAAAAAATTTCTCTGGTTTGAATTTAACAATTCCAGAATCCTCAGTTGATGAAATGATAGATGATTGTTCCTCTAGCACTGAACTGATCTTCAATAGATAACTCATCTTCATTTCTGATTCTTCATATCTCTGCCTGATAATCCTTCACATCTTACATTGGTGTTTATCAGCAGTTCTTGATTTACAATCACTTCCCTTCTCTGACACAGCTTTTCTCACTTAAGAAAAACAACTGTTCCTAATAAATAGACAATGGTGAATCAATACCATTTCTATAACTTCTGGGAAATCTACTACTCCTTCACTTAGCCTTTATACATAGTACATTGAAAGACTAATAGAATAGTATTGTGATGTAAGCTTCTCCTTATTTCTCCCCTTTATTCTCAACTGAATCTCCCCTTACTTTTCCATCTAAGGCTCCCCCTTAGTAACTTAACTTTCTTCTCTTCCAAAGCACGGTCTGTAAATGCTCCCCCTTTCTTACCTACTCTCCTTTTTCTTGTACCTCTTTACTTCTCCCCCTTAGTTGAGGAATCCTCCAATCAACTAGTTGACAAAGTATTTGTACCAATTATAGAGTTCTTTGTTAGAAAGGAAGTTTCATTTTCTTCCTCACTGTGAGTGTGTGATAGTGTTTAGTGTACCTCACAAGTGTTTCACTCTTCTCTCCACTCATTTGTGTTGAGTGTCTCACATCTCTCTGTGTTTACACTCTTGCTCACTGGTGTATCACTCATAGCTCCAACATCCATTAGTGTACCTGCAAGGAAAAATCACCTTAGCCCCTTCAAGAGAGGTCAGTGGTGGTGCAATGGGAGTTCGCAAATCCCAAATCCTCGTTAGACTCGTCAGACGAATCTGAGTCATAATCTACAAGTTGCTAATTTTCCCTTTTTAAGGTTTTCAGATTTGAATTCTGAGAAGGTAAACAATGATCTAGAAATTTAGCATTGAGATCAAGATTTCCTTCTAATGTCTGTCAAGACACTTAGTTCATTAAAGAACCTTTAATTTATAATCCTAACCGTAAAATAGTTGGATTACAGTTTTCCGTCAATTCATCCTTAGTGTGTGCAATCTCACTTTGTGTATATGAAAATTTTTGGATAGTGTATAAGGTAGTGACTCTCCAACTGAATATCCCACACATCCTTATTTGCTGCATCACGTGCAGTTACTCCCTGGTGACCTCTAGTCTGATAGGTTACTTCCTTTTAGGGTGTAAGATAGAATGTGTTTGAGTTTGACTGTAGTCTGGGATAAAAGTTGTTGGGTTTACAACCTTATGACTAAACATGTGAGAAAGCAAAACTCCATGTAGATGAACCTGCATCACAGAATATGAGCAATAGAGATAGAATGATATACAGTTGTGATTTCAAAAGATTTACAATGTAAGCAATCACAACTATAGAAAGAGATTTTGAGTTAGAAAATATAAAGAGATTGAGTCGGTTTTACTAAACAAAAACATAAACAAAAATCCAATTAATAATAAATATTAATAAAATTAATGAATGTTAAGGTTTAAACCAATACAAACAAAACTATTTTATCATGTTTTAGATCCTGTATGTTAGATATCAACAATTACCACTTGTTAACACTTGTTAGGTCTTGTCTTCCAATTGTTAGAACCTGAAAATCAAACGTTAGTTCCTAAACAATTGAACTGACATATACCATTTTGATACCAACAATGTTCCTTAATAAGAAATTCTGTTAATAACAACAACACAACAAAGATTAGAAGTTAAAACAGCATGATATGTGTGTGTTGAACAGAAGAAGTACAAAAGAACCAAGTACAGGGACCTGTTTGTAAGTTTTGAAAGTATAGTGACTAAACTGAAAATACTATACAAACTATTAATTTACACATGAAAAATAATATGCAAAATAAGAAATAATATACATAAAAATAATATTAAATAAAAACTAAAAAGAAAAGAAAAATACTATTTTTTTTAATTTTTTTTTATTATTCAAAAATAACTGTATTAATAATATTTACAGAAAATTAGAAATAAAAGAAAATAATTTACAAAAATATTTACAACAACACATAAATAATAGGTCCGATATCGATTTGAGCTTTCAGAGTGAAGTTTTGAAAATTCTAAGTCTGGGAAGATTTTCGAGTTAGTGAGTCAGTGACTATCTCGAACTTCAACTCGAAACTCGACTTAGATTTTCGAGTTAGTGACTATCTCGAACTTCAACTCGAAACTCGACTTAGATTTTCGAGTTAGTGACTATCTCGAACTTCAACTCGAAACTCACTATCTCGAACTACATCTCGAAACTGACTATCTCGAACTTTATCTCGAAGTTCGACTTAGGATTCGAGT
This sequence comes from Kitagawia praeruptora, assembly GCA_037693485.1. NCBI lineage: Eukaryota > Viridiplantae > Streptophyta > Magnoliopsida > Apiales > Apiaceae > Kitagawia > Kitagawia praeruptora. The sequence goes on along the minus strand of CM075351.1, from coordinate 132,502,804 downwards.
TCGAGTTATCAGTGCCTAGTTTTTATCTTCAAAATTTTCGAGATAAGATCTATCTCGAACTTTATCTCGAAGTTCGAGATGAGGACCAATATAACTATTCTAAAAATCAAGTATTAACAGAATATGTACCAGATTATTTACATGAAGCAATTCTAACAATGAAGCAAATTTAATTATTAAAACAAGCTATAAAATAGCAAAATAATTTACACTAAAATTATAAAATCGAATAAAAATTATAAAAACAATCATATGTAGTCCCTTTTATGAAATCAAACATTAATAACAAAAGGACAAACACTACAAACCAATTAATAAACTATTAACTATTTACATATATATTTGTAGTAACTTAATAAATCTATATATTTTCTTAATAAAATAACTTTCTTATAGAAAATCATTTAAAGAGAAAATATGACTTATTAAATCAACACAAATATTCAAAAGTAATTTTCAACAAAAATAGATTTCTCCTAATTTCAACTTGTAAAATTTGAGAAAAATATTTTTAAAGAAAATTAAAATATTCTAAAATTAAAAGAAGTAAGTAGGAATATATTAAGAAGATAATGACAATGATTTGAGAATTAACAAGCAAGAAGATAAGTTGATAAAATAATTATACAAGTGATTTTAATAACAAATATTAACAAAGTAATCACTTATAAATTATTAAAGAGCAAACCTCAGATATTAACTAGTTTAATTACTAGGACTATTTAACATACCCAATTCACCAACAATTCTGGTGAATGTGGATTCGTCAAGAGACTTAGTAAAAATATCTGTTGTTTGTTCTTCCGTGGGTACAAAATGTAACTCCACAGTACCATTCATGACATGCTCTCGAATAAAATGATACCTGATGTCAATGTGCTTGGTCCTCGTATGCTGCACAGGATTGTTGGAGATTGCTATGGCACTTGTATTGTCACACAAGAAAGGAATTTTGTCAAGTACAAAGCCATAGTCCCTCAGCTGATTCCTAATCCACAAGATCTGTGCACAACAGCTTCCAGCAGCTATATATTCAGCTTCAGCTGTTGAGTTGGAAACTGTTTGCTGTTTCTTGCTGTACCAGGAAACCAATCTGCCACCTAGGAATTGACAACTCCCAGATGTGCTTTTTCTGTCTACAACACTTCCTGCATAATCTGAATCTGTATATCCAATAAGATTAAAACCAGAATCTTTAGGGTACCAGATGCCTAAGTTAGGCGTACCCTTAAGATATCTCAAGATTCGTTTTACAGCAATGAGATGAACATCTCTAGGATCCGATTGGAACCTTGCACACAAGCACGTAGCATACATAATATCTGGTCTACTTGCAGTAAGATAAAGTAATGAGCCTATCATACCTCTGTAGCTTGTGATATCTACCTTAGCAGAATTTTCACATGCTCCAAATTTGACAGCTGTAGATGATGGTGTTCTTGTTGAAGATGAGTCCTCCATTTGATATTTCTTGAGGAGCTCTCTGACATACTTGGATTGACAGATAAATATTCCATCTGTCCTTTGACTTACTTGCAATCCAAGAAAGAACTTCAGCTCACCCATCATGCTCATTTCAAACTTACCCTGCATTAACTTAGCAAATTTCTTGCAAAGAAGATCATTAGTAGACCCGAATATTATATCATCCACATAGATTTGAACTAATATTGTATCATTTTTATGTTTCTTTGTGAAGAGAGTTTTGTCTATGACACCTCTAACAAAACCATTTTCAATTAAAAATTCAGAGAGAGTGTCATACCATTTCCTTGGTGCTTGCTTATGACCATAAATTGCCTTGAAGAGAAAGTAGACATAATCCATGAATTCTGGATCTTCAAAGCCAGGGGGCTGTTCTACATATACCTCTTCATCTAGCTTACCATTCAGAAAGGCACTCTTGACATCCATTTGATAAACCTTAAAGTTTGAGAATGCTGCGAATGCCAAGAATATTCTGATAGCCTCAAGTCTTGCCACTGGAGCGTAGGTTTCATCATAATCAATGCCTTCAGCTTGTGAATAACCCTTTGCTACCAGTCTTGCTTTATTTCTTGTCACTGTACCATCTTCATCTAGCTTATTTCTGAATACCCACCTTGTGTCAACCACTTTCCTGTCTTTGGGTCTGGGTACCAGCTTCCATACTTCTTGTTGTTTGAATTGATTGAGTTCATCTTGCATAGCAATCACCCAATCAGGATCAGAAAGAGCTTCCTCAGTTTTCTTAGGTTCCATTTCAGATAGAAACCCTGAATAGTTACATTGATTTTGAGTAGCACTTCTAGTTTTAATACCAACATCTGGATCACCAATAATCAGCTCAAAAGGATGAGCTCTATTCCAAATAGTCTGTCTGGGAAGATTAGATCTTGATGATTCGCCTTGTTCTTCATTTTGATGTTGTGTATGACTAGTTGATCCTTCATTATCTCCCCCTGAGTTGTTGCCAGGTTGACTAGATGATTGTTCAGGAGTGTCAGGTGTATCTTCATTATTCTCATTGTTTTCACCACCATTACTCTGATCATCATCGTTGTCATTAGCATCAGCAAAAATCTCAGGTGAATTGTCATCATCTGAATCTGTATCTGTCATGTCATCGAAAGATAGCTTTTCAGATGGATCCTCAGTTTGGATACTAGGGAGTTTAGTGTCATCAAATGTTACATTGACACTTTCCATCATCTTCTGTTCATCAATCACATACACCCTGTATGCCCTCATTGAATAACCAATAAAAATTGCTTCAAATGCTTTGGTATCGAATTTACCACCTTGATCATCACCTTCTTTAAGCACAAAGCATTTTGCCCCAAATACATGAAAGTATTTGAGTGATGGTTTCTTATCAGCCATAATTTCATAGGGTGTCTTCATATGGTCTTTATTGATTAGAGTTCGATTCTGGGTATAGCACGCAGTGTTGACAGCTTCAGCCCAAAAGTACAATGGAAGCCTTGATTCACTTAGCATAGTACGTGCAGCTTCAATCAAGGTTCTATTCTTTCTTTCCACTACCCCATTTTGCTGAGGAGTTCTTGGAGCTGAATATTGTCTGGTTATACCCTTCTCAGTGCAGAAGTCATTTAGAACCGCATTCTTGAATTCAGTTCCATTGTCTGATCTTATAGCTCTCACTGGATATGTAGAATCTCGCTCAATTAATTTGATGTGATCAATCACCAGTTGTGGAGTCTCATCTTTAGAATTCAAAAACAGAACCCATGTGTATTTTGAAAAATCATCAACGATCACTAGAGCATATCTCTTCCTTGACATAGACATCACATTAACTGGACCAAACAAATCCATATGAAGTAATTGTAATGGTTCAGTTATTGAAGATGTGTCAGTGCTCCTGTGACTTGCCCTTTTTAGCTTGCCTTTTTGACATGCATCACACAGTCCTTCTTGAGTGAATTCCATTGAAGGCAAACCTCTCACCAATTCTCTTTTAACTAGAGAATTCATTGTTTTGAAATTAAGATGAGAAAGTTTCTTGTGCCATAGCCAACTCTCGTCATTAGATGCTTTAGTGTAAAAGCAAGTAATTTCTGCAGTGCTTCCTGAGTTCATATTGGCTACGTACAGATTGCCTTTTCTAACTCCTGTCAGTTGTGGCTTTTCATGTCTCTTGTGTGAAATTAGACAATTCTTCTTGTTGAAATAAACTTCATATCCTTTGTCACAGAATTGACTAACACTGAGCAAATTGTGCTCAAGTCCTTTCACAAAAGAGACTTCATCAGTGATAACATTTCCAGCTTCAAGTCTGCCCTATCCATCAGTTCTACCTTTGCTGTTATCTCCAAAGGTAACTACTGGGCCGGCCTTCTCCACCACATTTGTCAGCAGGGTTCTGTCACCAGTCATATGCCTTGAACATCCACTGTCCAAGATCCAGGTCACTCGCTCAACCTGCTCAACACCCTGCAATGACAAACGGATTAAACCTTCTTCGGAACCCAAATTTGATTGGGTCCAGAATACTTAAAGAATTGGCCTTTGTCAGGCAAAACAGCATTTTTCACCTTAACACCAATTTTATCATTAGTCAATAAACATTTTACCCTATAAATAGATTTGACAATCTTTTGTTTCATTTTGGGTATCCATGTTTGTTTACCAGCAATAACACTTGTTTCATTGACTGGACATTTGACCTTGTAAACAGCCTTAGTAAAACTTTGTTTAGGCTTAGGTACAAATGTCTTTCTCCTACCATGAGGAGGACTAGCAGTCTTTGATCTAACATTATTATTCCTGTTCATATGTTGTCGAGGAGTAGTCTTATTATCACATGCATGATTACCATTAAAGTAAGCAGACATAACATTAAAAGCACAAGACATACAATTGACAACACCACATGTTTTATGAGAAGTATCAATAACAGGCATGGTATTCATGTTAGATATGTTATTATTCTGCTCCAACTTGTTATCACCTAACTCAATTTTAGATGAACTGGGAACAAACTTCACTGGTTTCATAGAAACAGCCTTATTAGATTTAACATTTTTGGTTGTAGGTGCTTTAACAGATTTTTCATTAAGTTGAACACTACCACTAGCAATGTCCTCAGTACGCATCTCCTCTTGAATAACAAGAGAAGTCATATCTAGAGGCTCTGCAACAGACTTCTTAAAGAGTGGATCTTCAACATTCTTAAGCACATGTGGTATTCCCCTTTCTTTAGCACTAACAAGATTAGGGGAATTTATGCCTAACATTCCAACAGCTTCGTTGTAGCCAAACCCTATTCCTACGGTTTGTTCTACAGCTTGTTTATTGAATAACTCTTTAGAAATTTTCACAGAATTAAAACAAGCAGATAATTTGACATTCTGTTCCTTTATCTTAGTTTCAAGTTCAGCAACTTTAGCAATTTGTTTATGCATGTATTCTGATATCGACTTTTCTCTATAGTTAAGTCGAGCTATTTCTTTTATTTGCTGATCTTGATTATCAGGCACCTTTTTTAACTCTAACACTTCATTTTCAAGATTAGTGTTCAACAGAGTTATTCTTTCAATTTGTTTCTTTGCATTACCCATGGAATTATATAAGCTATCAATCAACTCAGCGTCAGTAAGAATTACCGGTGTAGTATAACGAGTTGATGTTTCAGCATTTGCCACCAGCGCAAAATTTCCATATTCTTCGTCTTCGCTATCTGTGTCATCCCAGCTTTTACCGGCAGCTACATAAGCTCTTCCAGTTTTCTTCTTTTCAGAATCATAGTCCTTTTTCTGTGCTTGCTTGGGTTTTTGACACTCAGTAGCAAAGTGTCCCAACTCATTACAGTTGAAGCAACGAATCTTGCTTCTGTCAACAGTTCCAGTTTTGTATCCTCCCTTGTTACTAGAGGATGAAGAACCTCCTCTCTGAAATCTGCTATTAGACTTAAACCTGAACTTGGGATTTCTTCTGAATCTGAAGTTACTGAATTGTCTCACCATCATCGCCATGGATTCATCTTCCAATTGATCTAGCTCTTCCAGTGAATAGAATTCTCCACCATCCTGAGTGGCTGGTGTTTGTCCATGTTCCACTTCAGTTTGTTCCTTGTTGAAGCTTTTAGGTTGAACAATTTTATCTTCCACTTCCTTAGGAACCTCAACTACCAGAGCTGTAGAAGAACTTGCCACTCTCCCTTTTCCAGAGAACTCCTTCTGCTGTACTTGTTCTAATTCATACGTTTTCAGAACACCAAACAGCCTTTCAAGAGCAATCTTATTCAAATCTCTAGATTCTCTGATGGCAGTTATCCTATGCTCTAAGTGAGTAGGCATTGTCAGTAAAAACTTCATGTTGATCTCCTTCTGGGTATATTGCTTGCCATGAACTTGCAAATTGTTGATTATTTTGTTATACCTTTCAAACACTTCCTGAATGCCTTCGTTAGGGCCAGCTCTAAAGTGTTCATATTCAGAGGTCAAAATTTGAAGTCTATTTTCCTTGACTTCATCAGTCCCTTCATTAATAGTCTCAATAGTTTCCCAGATGTGCTTAGCAGTTTTACAATTCATTACATGACTATACATTACAGCATCTAGGGAATCTATTAGAATGAGTCTCAGATTTTTGTCCAATCCAGCATCCTCCTTTTCATCATCAGAAAATAGCTTAGGATCCTTTTCATAGGTTCTAGCAGGTGTTGTAACAGCTCCATCAGTAACAACTTGTTCTTCATGAACCATAGGAATTTTTGGTCCATTCTTTAAAACCCACAAATATTTTGGATTTGTAACATCAAGAAACAACTCCATTTTATTTTTCCACATATCATAATTATCCTTATTAAATATGGGAATCTTAACAATGGCTTTTGAAGACATGATGAATTTTTAAGTGAGTTAAAAATTCGAGATAAATTTTTGATTGAATAAAAATAGGATCTTGATTTGTATATCAATCAATAGGCTCTGATACCAGTTGTTAGGTCCGATAAGATTGTAGAAGGGGGGGGGTTGAATACAATCTATATCAATTTCTCGAAATTTGTCCTTTAAATAAAATTTAGTTTAGACAAATTTGTGCGGAATTAATTGAAACAAATTTTCAAGTTGAATATAACAATATATTAACTTGATGGGTGTTACAATTTCAGTACAGATTATTATCAAGTAATTAATAACTAATTAGAAAATTCGACATGAACTTTTCTAATTTAGTTAATAAAAATCAAGATAAGAACTAGGAAACTTAATTCGCTAGTAGTACAAGAATCACAAATAATCAAGTTCCACCGGATAAAATATTACAAAGGAGATGAACTTGATTTTACAGAAATTTATTTGTTCTTGCTGGGTGTGTTCGTCAGGAGAGAGAAGAGAGCTTCTGTGTTTGGATATTATGTTGTGTGTATATTTTTGTTGAGCCGCCTGATGCCTTATAACATCTTCTGTCTTTTCTTTTTCACTTGCAGACTATCCAGAGACTATCAAATGACTTGCAGACTATCCAGATGAGCTGCAGACTACCGGTGTGACTATCATAGATAGACTATTAAATGGCTTGTAGACTATCCATTTAATAATACAGACTATCAATTACTCTTGTAGACTATCGGTCTGACTATCCTCTTTAAAAACAGACTACCGGTGTGACTATCAAGATAGTCTCTAAATGAATTAAATAAACACTGCCTCTTCCGGATTAATTCTTTTATGTACAAACTGAACCAGCTGTATAAACGAAGACCAGATGCAGAACGGCAGGTGAGCTACACGCGGTAGTGATTTTGATTCTTGTCCCTGGCGCGTGTAACACACGCTCCTCTAGGCGTGTGAGATCCAGCCGACAACATCTTGCATGTGAATGACAGCAACTTGATTTCTTCTTATTAAATTCATTTGAATTGTTAACAAATCAATTCGTGAAGTTTGTGTTCACTAGGGCTGTAAATGAGTCGAACCGAGCCGAACTCTTACCTGTTCGTGTATCAGCTCGTTATAAATACATTGAACTCGAACTCGAGCTCGAACTTTGATCGAGCCAATATTTTTGTTTGTGTATCGACTCGTTAAGAAATTTTTTATTCACGAACATGTTCGCGAACATGTCTAACGAGCTACTATTCACGAACATCTCATAAATAGTGTTCATGATTTCGTGTTCATGAACACTTCAACCTTTTTTTTTCTAGAAAATTTTTAATGCAATTAAAATAAAATTAAATTGGGGGATGAAACATTGAAAACTCGAGAAATGCTTCGATTTTAGACTTATCAAGGAATCAAATTTGGACCAAGTTTAGTTAATACATAACGAACTAATGTTATAATTTATAATGTAACATATGTATAATTTAATTATTATTAATAAAAATAATTTATAAATTTAAACAAAGAAAATATAATGAATAGACAAAATAAAACTAACATATTACTTCGTAACACTTACTTATACAATTATTTACAAATTATCGTGAATTCAAGAACTCTCGTTAAATGTTAAAGAAATTATGTTCACGAACGTATATATATGAAGTTTGTGCACAAACTTATTCATGAACCATATTTACTAACAAGGTTCACGAACTATATTAATGAACTTGCTCATTAACTATATAATCGAACTTGCTCGCGAACTTTCGAGCCGAACTATGTCGTGTTTGGGTTCAGCTCATTTACGAGACGAACCTCAAAATCGTGTTCATGTTCGACTCGTTTACAAATCGAACCGAACTCGAATCGAACTTTTTTCAAACCGGACACCGAACTATTCGTGAGTGTATCGACTCATTTACAGTCCTAGTGTTCACACACAAAAGTACAACTTAGTACCTCATCTTTGACACAACTTACACATCTGTTGGGCCTTGAGCCCAATGGCTTTTTAATCAGCCCAATTCAATTCTAATGGATTCAGCCCATGCAATTCATAACCCAATACTCTTTTGTTTTAATTTAATTAATTACTTAATCAATTAATCATTTAAACAAATAATGATTAATTCATTAATTAATTAATTAAATCAATTTAGATTAATACATTAATTCAACGTTAATTAACATGATAATTAATTTAATAAATAAATTAATTCAGAATGAATTAATTTATTAATTAAATAAATTACATAAATATGTTAATTAAATAAGAATTAATATAAATCTATTGATAGCGTAAATTCTTTTTCCTCGTAGCCAGTCCACTTGATAGTGAAATCCTTGTGGTTACTGAATTTAGCACTCCTGTTGCTTGCACAATGATTTTCCCACATACCAGTCTTGATAGCTTGAACCACTGAAGTTAATGATAAACAACCACTGTTTAATGTTGACACTCGATGTACTGTCTGGTTCATGAGTGACTAACTGCAATGACTGTTCTTCATATATTGACTTTAAAAACTGGTTCCTTTCTTTTCTCCTTTCTCTCTTTAATCTTCTGTACTGTTTCTGTCACCTTGAAATCTCTGTCACTTTAAATGAATCCACTTCTTAACGAATACTCCACTGAGGCTTGATCAGATGACTGAGCTTCTTTCAATGTAGTAATTCTTCAAGTCTGTAGATTGACCTTGATCTTTTTCTTCTGACAGATAATAAAATCTGAGATTCCTTGTGACAGTCTATATACTATTTACTAATACAATCTTGTTTAAGTTGAGTTGTATCCTCGAAATACAAATAGGCTACATCATATGCCTTTCAACTGAGCTTACAACAGATCCATTCATAAAATTCCTAACAAGAATCTTTTTTCTTTTATGAAAAGTTATATGGATTCATCAAGGTATCAAGGATATCGGAAAAAATAAGATTTGGAGGAAAATATCAGATGGCAGGATTTCAACCAGAGCTTTTGACAAATGCGATTTCTTCTTTGACAGATGATCAGAAAAAGTGGATTAATGGAATGGCTTTGCTCGAATCTTGTTCTCCAATACAAGTGAATATCCATTCAATATATATTTGTTTGTTTTAAAATCTTATCAGCTAGATTCTTCATCACTCCTTAATGAAATTTTGTGTTAAATTGCAGTTTAGGTAAGACTCATTAAGGTGTTCTTTTGGTGTAGGGTATATTGTTATTTAGATTAGCAGATTCCCTAAATTGTAAAGATTCATTAACGTGTTCTATAGGATATATATATATATAACACTCTATTATATTCTTAGCTGTGTTCTTTATAAAAATCTCTTAGGTGTTTTGTGAATGGTACTGTATTTATGAAATCCAGAAATTTTCCTATGCAGAGGACTCTTATGGTGTGAGAATTCACTTGCTCAATTAACTTCTAATTATGTATTTTTATTTGTCTAAAGGATTTAATATGCTTTACAATAAGGTTCTGTTAAGTGTTGCTTTAAGTATATGTTATGATGGTGTGAAAAGAACTTATATGTTCTCGTAGGAATTCTTATACTAACAAAATCCTCGTGAATGTGTATATTGTTTATGTGGATCAGAACAGGAGTCATCCCTTTACTATGATCCTGTAAAATTTTTTTAAAGACAAGGAATTATTGGATACATGGAGGAGAAGATTAATACTTAGACTGTTACATATGCAAAGGCATCCATTTAAGCCCTATGAGAAGCCTGCCAAGTATATTGAGCATGACACAATGTTTGGAGAAGGCATTAAAGGTGACTTGCAATCTCAATTATGCATTTTACAAACTAAAACTGAAAAGAATTGCAAGGAAGCAGGAAAGCTATGTCCGAGATTTTGAAAATTGATGCTAAGAATATGAAATAATTTTATATAAGGGCTCAAGCTTATGTCAACCTTGTTGATCTAGATTTGGTAGAGTCTGTATCAAGAAAGCTCCAGAAATTGATCTTACAAATATAGATGGGAAGTTTGAGTGTAATGTTCTGGAGGAGAATGTGAAAGAAAGCAACGAAGGCCATGCCAACAATGCCCCGGGAATATCTTTGGTAAAAATAATGAATAAGTTGGTGCATTTTAACATAGATAAACTAGATTCGAAAGAAACATATCTGTACAATCAAGTTCTCTAATATGATGAGCGTTCATATTGTCATTTTGGTGTTAATGTGTTTTGATATGAACAATAAACTAGCTAACTTTTGAAGCAATATAGGTTTTGATATGAAAATACAAAGAGTGAAAAATTAAAAAATATGATTCTCAATTTATTTTCCAAGAAAAAAAAATGGTAAGGGTGAACCAATATAGGTTTATATTTACAAAGAATATTTTAGAAAATTTGTCTATTTTGAAAAATGCTTATATGAATACTATTAAGTGTCATTTTTAAGACATGATAAGATTTTCTTAATAACATTAAGATTCGATTAAGTGTTTTAAAAAAGTATATAATTGTTTTTTCATAAAAATATCTTAAAATAGTAAAACACTTACTAAAATCTTAAAATACTTTATAGAATCTTAAAATAAGGAGTTTTTTTTTCTATAAAATCTTATAAGGACAATGAATTTTTTCAATAAAATCTTAACATATACAAATTTTTACTTTTTTATCTAATTTTTTTTTGTGTTTGACTTAAATTCTCTTAAGTGTTTAATTAAAAAATATGTTAATTATTCAAAATAATAACTTTCATAAATAAACAAAATTTTCGAATAGACAATATTCTTTGAAGTATTTTTTTAAAAAATATTAATCATAAAAAAACATTCATGTGTCATTTTTAAGATGGGAGAAGATTTTTTTAAGTGTTTCAACTTGAACACTAAAATTCTATTAAGTGTGGTGTTGTGTGATGTTCTCTTAAGTGTTCAACTAATATCAATCACAATTAATATGTTGAAACCACTTAGTAGAAAAATTAAAATATTATTTCAAATAGAAATATTATAATGTTTTGAAAAAACCTCAAAAGTTTAAACCAAATTTTAATATAAATATCTAATGAAATAATATAATAATTTAAATTAAATAAAAAAACGCCTATTAGAATCTTGGTCGATTACAAAATATTTTTATACATTTTAAAAAAACTATGCATTTCTTTTAAAATTAAGTTACATATAAAAATATCATTTAATACACCAAGATTCTCTTACGCGTTTCAAATCATTATATAGTTTATTTCCTTTTATTATCTCTTTAAGATTATGCAATATTATGCAATAAACTGATATATTGATTTGTAACGCATAAGAGAATCTCGGTATTTCATTATAGTTATATATTATGCAATTTTTCTTAAAAATAAGTTACATATAAAAATATTATGTAATACATCAAAATTCGTGTTCCCAATCAATAAAATCTAAATAAATTTAAAAAACACCTAAGAGAATCTTTGTGTATTACACAATATTTGTATATATTTATATTTTCAAAAGAAAATTTATACATTTCTTTTAAAATTAAGTTACATGTAAAAATATTATAAAGTGCACCAAGGTTCTCTTACGTTTTTCCAATCAATATATCAATTAATTACTACCCTTTTGAGATTCCTTTGAGAATTTCTTATGTGTTTCAAATCAATATATCAGTTTATTTACTTTTATTAAATTTTTGAGATTCTTTTTAGAATTATTTAAAATATCTAAGAGAATCTTTTTAGAAATTATTTTTGAGATTCTTTTTAGAATTAACAAAATATCTAAGAGAATCTTGGTATATTACATAATTTTTCTATATATTTTTTTTATTTAAAAGAAAATTTATGCATTTCTTTTAAAATTAAGTTATATATAGAAATCTTAGGTAATACACCAAGATTTTTTTACGTGTTTCAAATCAATATGTAAATTTTTTATTATATTTTCGAGATTCTTTTGAGAATTATTTTAGAAAACTTGCTATAAAAAAATGAATTTTAATTCGAAAAATATTCAATAGATTTTCTTAAATGTTTGATATATTATTTATAGTGTTGTACTTGTACATAATTATATTCGAAACTTATTATAGATCAATGAAATATTTTTATAAAAAATTTATATTTAATAAATATTTATTTATAGTATCAGATAAATTATCATGTACATGAATTATTTATAGTGTTGGATAAATTATCATGTAATATTAATATGTCAATAAAAACAAGGGATATTTACATAAATACATAAGATTTTAATAATTATTTCCAATTTTACTACCACCCAACTATCTTTTCACTTCTATAAAATCATTTTTTCAAAAATACTACCTCATTATACTTTTATGTTTTCAAAATTCCAAAAATACTACCTTCCTCAATTGCAACTTTTGCAACCTCATTTGCAACTTCCAGTTTTCAAATTTCTGATTTCATGTTCTGGGGCTCAGATGTCATTTTCGACCTCTTTTTTGGACTCTGATATATATATATATATATATATATATATATATATATATATATATATATATATATATATATATATATATATATATATATATATCAGAGTACAAAAAAGAGGTCGAAAATGACATCTGACAAATGGAACTTGAAATCAGAAATTTGAAAACTGGAAGTTGCAAATGAGGTTGCAAGGCCCCGCCAAGGGCACTCATAATTGGTGACTTTGGGTTGCAAGGCCCCGCCAGGGGCACTCATAATTGGTGGATTTCTGATTTGCAACTTTCAGTTTTCAGTTGCAACTTTTGCAACCTCAGTTGCAACTCCTCAGTTGCAACTTTTGCAACCTCAGTTGCAACTTTTGCAACCTCAGTTTTCAGTTGCAACTTTTGCAACCTCAGTTGCAACCTCAGTTGCAACTTTTGCAACCTCAGTTGCAACTCCTCAGTTGCAACTTTTGCAACCTCAGTTGCAACTTTTGCAACCTCAGTTTTCAGTTGCAACTTTTGCAACCTCAGTTGCAACTTTTGCAACCTCAGTTGCAACTTTTGCAACTGAGGTTGCAACTCCTCAGTTGCAACTTTTGCAACCTCAGTTGCAACTACGGTTTGCAACCTGAATTGCAACTTTTGCAACCTCAGTTGCAACTTTTGCAACTGAAAACTGAAAGTTGCAAATCAGAAATCCACCAATTATGAGTGCCCCTGGCGGGGCCTTGCAACCCAAAGTCACCAATTATGAGTGCCCTTGGCGGGGCCTTGCAACCTCATTTGCAACCTCATTTGCAACTTCCAGTTTTCAAATTTCTGATTTCAAGTTCCATTTGTCAGATGTCATTTTCGACCTCTTTTTTGGACTCTGATATATATATATATATATATATATATATATATATATATATATATATATATATATATATATCAGAGTCCAAAAAAGAGGTCGAAAATGACATCTGAGCCCCAGAACATGAAATCAGAAATTTGAAAATTGAAAGTTGCAAATGAGGTTGCAAAAGTTGCAATTGAGGAAGGTAGTATTTTTGGAATTTTGAAAACAAGGTCGGTATTTTTAGAATTTCAGAAAGATGGGTAGTATATATTTAAAAATCTGATAGTTCACATGGGTAGTTTTGAAACTATCCCTAAAAACAATTAGTATAACACCTTGGATAAATTATCATGTAATATCAAAACTCTTTTACTTGTTTCAAATCAATATGTGAATTTTTTTATTATCTTTTAGAAATTCTTTTTGAGTAATTAACAAATACCTAATAGAATCTTGGTATATTACATAATTTTTTATATATTTATTTTTTTAAAAAAATTATGCATTTCTTTTAAAATTAAGTTATATATAGAAATCTTAGGTAATACACCAAGATTCTTTTACGTGTTTCAAATCAATATGTCATTGTTTTATTATATTTTTGAGATTCTTTTGAGAATTATTTTATTTATAGTATCAGATAAATTATCATGTACATGAATTATTTATAGTGTTGAATAAATTATCATGTAATATCAATATGTCAAAAAAAACAATTAGTATACCTTAGATTCTACAAGGTCTTTTAATACTTATTTGGAAACAATTTTATTTTGTAATTTTTGACAACTTGTTTACATATATACTTATCTTCAATTATTTTTTAAAAAATAGTTTGAATATGTATCATGTTTAAAAATTATATAAAAAAGTTATTAAATTATAAATAAAAAATAAAAAAAAATCTTACACTCCAGATTCTACGTACTGCTGTCTTGATATTTTACAATTTTGTTAAGTATTTTTTAAAATTCTAATTTGTAATGTTAAAATTCTATCAAGTTATATGTAGAAACGTTAATGCACCAAGATTCTTTTACGTGTTTCAAATAAATATGTCAATTTTTTTGTTATCTTTTAGAAATTCTTTTTGAGTAACTAACAAAATTCTTAAGAGAATCTTGGTATATTACATAATTTTTCTATATATTTATTTTTTTACAAGAAAAATTATGTATTTCTCTTAAAATTAAGTTATATATAGAAATATTAGATAATACACCAAGATTCTTTTACGTGTTTCAAATCAATATGTCAATTTTTTTATTATATTCCCGAGATTCCTTTGAAAATTATTTTAGAAAACTTGCTATAAAAAATTGAATTTTAATTCGAAAAAATATTCTATAGATTTTTAAAATGTTTGATAAATTATTTATAGTGTTGTATTTGTACATGACTATATTCGAAACTTAATTTAGATCAATAAAATATTTTTATAAAAAATTTATATTTTAAGAAATATTTATTTATAGTATTGGATAAATTATCATGTACATGAATTATTTATATTGTTGGATAAATTATCATGTAATATCAATACGTCAATAAAAACAATTAGTATAACAACTTAGATTCTACCAGGTCTTCTAATACTTATTTGGAAACAATTAGTTTTTTAATTTTTAACAATTTGTTTACATATTTACTTATCTTCAATTATTTTTAAAAAAATATTTTGACTACGTATCATGTAACAAAATTAAAAAAAAGATAATTAATTATTAAAAGAAATTTACACTCCAGATTCTACGTACTAGGTGTCTTGATAGTAGTTTTTAAAATATTCTATTTTGTAATGTTAAAATTCTATCAAAGTATATGTAGAAACGTTAGGTAATGCACCAACATTCTTTTACGTGTTTCAAATAAATATGTCAATTTTTTTTTTTATCTTTTAGAAATTCTTTTTGAGTAATTAACAAAATATCTAAGAGAATCTTTGTATATTGCATAATTTTCTATATATTTATTTTTTCAAAAGAAAAATTATGCATTTCTTTTAAAATTAAGTTATATATAGAACTCTTAGGTAATACACCAAGATTCATTTACGTATTTCAAATCAATATGTCAATTTTTTATTATATTTCGAGATTCTTTTGAGAATTATTTTAGAAAACTTCCTACAAAAAATTGAATTTTAATTCGAAAAATTATTTTACAAATTTTATTAAATGTTTGATAAATTATTTATAGTGTTGTATTTGTACATAACTATATTTGAAACTTATTATTGATCAATAAAATATTTTTATAAAAAATTATATTTTTAAGAAATATTTATTTATAGTATTAGATAAATTATCATGTACATGAATTGTTTATAGTGTTGGTCTGTTGGATAAATTATCATGTAATATCATTTTTCAATAAAAACAATTAGTATAACACCTTAGATTCTACTCTTTTGGTATTTATTTGGAAACAATTTCATTTTGTAATTTTTGACAATTTGTTTATATATTTACTCATCCTCAATTATTTTTTTAAAAATATTTTGAGTACGTATCATGTTAAATTTTTTTTAAAAGAAGTTATTAAATTATAAAAATAATTACAAAATCTTACACTCCAGATTCTACTAGGTGTCTTGATATTTTACAATTTTGTTAAGTATTTTTTAAAATTCTATTAAGTAATGTTAAAATTCTATCAAGTTATATGTAGAAAGGTTAGGTAATACACCAAGATTCTTTTACGTGTTTCAAATCAATATGTCAATTTTTTTATTATATTTTAGAAATTCTTTCAGAGTAATTATCAAAATTCCTAACAGAATCTTGGTGTATTACATAATTTTTCTATATATTTAATTTTTTAAAAGAAAAATTATACATTTATTTTAAAATTAAATTATATATAGAAATCTTAGGTAATACACCAAGATTCTTTTACGTGTTTCAAATCAAAATGTCAATTTTTTTATTATATTTTTGAGATTCTACTAGGTTTTTCGAGATTCTACTTGATTATACGAGTGAATATATATCTTTACAATTTAATATGATGGAGTATATGATTATATTTGGTTCCTTTCATACAAAAATGTATTGTAAAGATTTTTGATGATATGCTTTGATTTGTTTCCTTTTGGAAATTAGAAAGAGTGTGTAATATAAATCATTGATTAATTCCTAATAAATAGGTTTTCAAATCTATTATTAAATTAAAACTATTATTAAGTTTCATGTAAAAATATTATTAAATTTATTTTCTACCTTTTTGGATATTTTAAAAATCAATTTTTAAGGTTTCAATCTCAAATTTCATTAAGTGTTTTTTCATTAACATATAAGTTATTTAATTTAATCCTAGATTCTGTTAAGTGATTTAAAAGATTTCATTACGTAAGATTTTGGTTAATTGATGCATCAAAATCTGTCTACACTTAATTTTCTTATTTATGGATCTTTTATGGGTGTAATGATTTTTGGCTTTCTCCTAACATGTCAAAACAAATATATTGGTTCTGGGAAGGAAACCAAATTTGCAGGAGATTTGAATGAATATCTAAAAGAACAATCAGAAACACTTAAAAAAACACTATGAACATGATCACATGTTCATGATCTTAATTACATATATTGAAAAAAACAAGAACCAACAATGGTACTAACACATTAGAATCAAACATCTAACTTATGTCTTCTTCTTCTTCCGTATGGTATCAAGATAACTATTGTGTACAGTTTCGTGAATCACAAAACCAAGCGCTTCACAACCTTTTATGCCTTCTCCTAAATCCAACTTTCTTCACAACCTTTTCGTGAACCATGTATTGTTCGATCCTCATACTACAATAATGGAGAAATAAAAATCAACACTGATCCTCAATATGGGGACAGACTGTTGAATATTAAAATTTCATTAAGATTCCATTAGGCCATGTCGTACATTACATCTGATACATGACCTGTATGAGCAAAGAAGTGAGAGGCCAAAACCTAAAACAACACCGGTGACTAGCAATTAACAAACTAGAACAACACTAAACAAACAAGAGCAAAAGATAGTTAAGATAACAATCATGAAACTTTCATTAAACATTTTTAAAAACACTTCAGAACACCTTCAATAACGTTTTAAGAACACTTCATTGAACACCTTCAATGTCATCTCCAAAACATCTGTAAGTAATATTTCTTGGACTCTTACATCTTTGCAAATGAAATTGCAGGTATACGATTCGTTTTTGTCTAATTTTTGTGTTCCATTGACAATCTGAAACCTAGTGTTCTGTGATGAAAAATAAAATAAAATGACAAGACGACTTACTTGTAAAACTGATAATGTAATGTTGTCATGTCAAATTAAATGAAATACAGGCAATCAACATAGCTGATAAACATGACTTAGTTGTAAAACTGATAATGTAATGTTGTCACGTCAAATTAAATGAAATAAAGCAATCAACATAACTGGTAAACATGTGTATGGAATGTAGAGCGCTCATCGTGCACAAGATCTCTGCAAAATATTTACAAACATGGAAATGATTCTGTATAATACGTAAATGTACTTATTATGTTTATGTATTTTCAGTTTCAAAATACTACCCTTTTAATTAGAAATAAGTAAAATAGTATCTAATATGTATATAATCTAGGCCATAGGATGAAAAGGAAATCAATGGTAAATAATAGGGTCTTCTGGTTCTCTTGCTAATGAGGGTTCTCTTTTGAACCTCCTCCTATATATATATATATATATATATATATTCATTTATTTATTTATTGTGGAACGAAAAGTAGGGTGTATTTATTGCGTATTGAATGCTAGGATTTAGGGAAGCTTCGAGCTTTAATGGCTGATCAAGTGTTTCGTGACTCAACTCAGGTCCTCACAAGATGCCTACGTATCTTGCAAATATCAAGAATCAAGCCAAAACACGTAGTTCTGTATGTGTGGAATCAAATCCTTATATAGGTGTTGGGAACCCTAGAATGAGAGTAGAATTAGGAGACTTGGTGAGCAAGTCACAACTTTTGCCCAATTCTAGATCCTTCTAAGAGGAAGGTGGATAAGTATTGAAGGTGTAGGCCTTGGAGGCTATTCCAAAGATGATTTGGTTCATTTTTGGACTCAATAACGAAGTCTTTTATTTGGCTGATTTAATAGCTACGAATTTATTATTATAATTAGGGATTTAGACCTCATAATTGGGCTTTGACCTTGGGCCATTCCGAGCTTATTTAATGTATCATTAACTATATTTGTAGGGATTAGTTTCGGCCCATATCATTTGCCCCCCAACTTCTAAGAAAACTGATCAGGTTTTCATTGAAGTTAAAGAGTCTATATACACTAGTGTTTCATAGGTATCATCTTGATCGTAAAGTATGGAGTGACCTACACATTTACGACGATTTAACTTACTCGAGGCTAATCAACAATTTTCATGTCTCATTGAAAATTTATTTATAATTTTTTTGCACGTTTTGGGATTTTTCCTAGTGCTAACAAGCTTTTCTTTATTTTTGATTGATTGTATCAAAGATATTTTGGGATTACTAACATTTGGAGGTAATTTTTACAATCTTCCCCAAATTTATCCTGGAATTTGAGGCTTTTTTCAAAAGACATTTTCTGAAAAAGAAGTTCAAACAATACAGAACCCTTCGACCAGGATTCCTGATCGAATTTCGATCAGGATTCCTGATCGAATTTCGATCAGGATTCTGGTCGACTTATCTCAAAAATGGCATTCTGATCGAAGCCCTTTCGACCAGGATTCCTGATCGAATTTCTACCAGGATCCTAGTCGACTTTAGTCATTTTTGCTGCCCTGCTCGAAGACTTTTCGACTAGGAATCCTGATCGAATTTTGACCAGGATCCTGGTTGACTTAAGTCATTTTTGCTGCCATACTCGAAGACTTTTCAACTAGGATTCCTGATCGAATTTGGATCAAGATCCTGGTCGAATATTTTTCTTGGACTTCTCTTGAGAGCCCTGAACTTTTAATGGGCCTGTAAGTTGGGCCTGAATATTCTCTTGGGCCTATCTTACGTTGTAAATTTTTATTGGGCCTTTGACTAATGACTCCTAGTCGAAAATCGATCAGGATTTAGGTCGACTTAAATGCCTTTTTGCCACTCTAATCGAAGTCATTTCGAGCAGGACTCCTGATCGAATTTTGATCAGGATCCTGGTCGACTTAAGTCATTTTTAACGTTCTGGTCGATGGTATTTCGATTGGAATTTTTGATCGAATTTCAATTAAAATCCTAATTGAAAACCCCTTTTATTTTTTTAATTTTTTAATTTTTTTAAATCCTATAACAGACTAAGTTTGTGAGCTTATCGGGCCTAGTAGTCCTAATGAACCTTACTGGGCCTATGGCCAATTAATCCAATATTCATATTTTTCTGGAATTTCTAGGATTATTCTAGGATATTCTAGATCCTTCTTCCCTTTGGGCCTATAGGCCTTAACCGGCTATTGTCGGTCACTTATGATTTCAACCGGCTACCAACCGGTTGAAAAATTTCTATAAAAGAGTGAAGTGAGATTCATTTCTCACTTTACACTTAAACATTATACTTTCCACCAAAATCCTTCATTAAACCCTTTCTTAATTTCTCTCTAAATCAGGCGATTTTCGACATCTTTTTTCGTCGAGATTCATCGTTTTCTGGGTTTTTCTGAAGAATTTCTGGATTTTCCCTTGAAGATTTACTTCTTCAACCATTTTCTGGGTTTTCAAGCATTCATCCGTTGAAGATCAATGGCGGACAAAAATGCACAACGCCTTGCCAAGATGAACTCTGCCTCCAAAAAAGGTAACGACATCGAAATCCGTTCATCTTACATGAATTTAACCCAGATGATCAATGTTCGTGGGGATGAATACCCCTCCTTATCTGATTTAGACGCATATAATTGTTGTAACAAATTCCATGATGATGATGTTATCAAAAGTTATAATAGAATTTATAATGTTAGGGCCCCTTTAAAACTTGTTAAGGCCGGGCCTGGCGACAGGCCTTGCCATTGGAGGCCCAATGCCTTGTGTGTCTTTAGGGATGCTTTCCTAGCTGGGCTTAGGTTCCCTTTTAATGACTTTGTGCCCCGCTTATTAGCCGATGTGCAAATTAGCCCATGCCAACTGCCTCCCAATGCGTGGCGCTCTATTTTGTGTTTCATGGTCCTTTGTCTTAAAAACAATTTCCCACTTTCTGTTTCCCTTTTTAGGAAAATTTTTCAATTTTATAATACCTCTCTAAACCAACCGGGGTGGGTCTATATTAAACAACGGCCCAAAATCCCACATATTTTCAATGGCCACTCCGTGGTTGATAACAACCCTAAATGGAAAGAAGAATTCACGTATCTGGTTTGGGAAGGGGGTGATTGGGGCACCCTCTTTAGAAAATCCTTTGGAAAGGTGTCTGATGGAAGCACTAATAAGATTGTCTTGAACGCGAAGGAGCAAGCTGCCTATGACTCCCTTACCGAGGATAATAGGCAAACTCTATGCTTGGACCTCAATAATGAGGAGTCTTTGAGGGATGTTGGCCTTTCCACCGTATCTGATCAGGGTAATTTCCCATTCCTTTGTAATTTTTAATTTTTATACTATCTTATACCAACATTTTTGTTTGTGTTTATGCAGCTTCTTTGAAGATAATGAAGGCTACTGAGCCTAATGATGAAGAGACTACCCGTATGAGAAGGGCCAAGAGGTCCCTTGACATGAGGGGCAGACCTACTGAGCCTTCCTTCCTGCGCCCACATAAGGTGTAGAAACAAGATTTGATTTTTGTTGACCTGGAAGATGGACCTCAACAGGTGAATGTGCAGTCTACTATTTATAGGGCCCCCTAGGGCTTCAGGAAACAGGATTCTATAGTGGGATCCACCAAACATTCCATGGATTGGTCCTTGAACTTCATCACTCTCTACGACTACAAAGACTTTGTATCAGGAGGTAGCATGGAGGAAAATGAGCATTTGGGCGCCCAGGCCTTGGCCTCTGTATGTTTCCTTTCTTAATTCCTTTTCAACTTAATATTATTTGATATTATGTCCCCCTTTTGATCTAACTCCTTTGTAGGCTAATGTCCACTTTCAAGGCATGGTTCACCAAGCCAAGTCTTGGAAAAACCAGTCCAAGTCTTTTGAGACTAAATACCAGAAAGAGAAAATTCGAAGCAAGGAGTTCGAGGACAAGATGAAGGGGAAGGAGGAGGAGCTGGCAACTGCCCAGGCAGAGTTGGTGGATCTGAGATCGAAGAAGGAGGACCTCATCGATGCCTACATGGATTCTACTGACTTTCAGACTTTGATGGAGAGGCACGATGAGGTTCTTTACCCGGACTAGTATACTGATGGCTGGAATGAGGCTTTAGAGGCGGTGCTCAAAAAGCATCCCGGGTTATTTTCCCCTGAGGATTTCCCGAGTCCACACCCTCCTGCTGTCCTTCCTGCTGAGGAGGAAGATGTTGAGGAAGAAGAGGGTGAGGATGAAGATGAGGTCTTAGGAGATGGGGAGAGGTTTCTTGACCCTGAGACCTCCCTTCTCCGAAGGGACTCGGATACTACCGCCACTTCCCCTTCACGTTCAGCTGGTGCTTCAAAGACCCAGGGAGATGAGGAGAGATCGGCTTCCTCTAAGGAGGTTGATAATTAGCTTTTTATGATTGCCCTGCGTGGCGTTTGATTTATTTTCTTGTCTTGTAAACTTTAACTTATAGCCTTCGGCCTTATTTATTTATGCATTTTCCAGCTTTCCTTTTATTGATTTTGTCATTTGTATTTGTCCTTTTATAAGCTTGCAATTTAATTATGCATTGATATATACAAGATAAATAATATGAACACAAAAAATACTGAAAACCAAATCGCACGTTTGCATAAATGAATCCCAAAATGGGTCCGTCCCTTACATAAAATACTCTATTTCCTACTCGGAGTTTGAAAAACTCTGGTATGGTTTCGTTGACTTTATTTCTACTTTTCTGTTAGTATAAGCTATGTCCTATATAGGATTATCAAACATTCAAACATAATAAAGTTCTGTGATAAGCCTTTATGGTGGGCATCTTGAACTTCTGTGTTATGCGCGCATTCATCACCTCCTCAGTGAATGGAGGGGTCGGATCATCAAGATCTCCTAGTTGCATCAGGTCTTTAGGGTTGCCTCCGGGGGTTTTGACCCTCGTGTTTCTACTTCTAGGGACCTCGACCATTCTCTCTCTCCTCGGGGTTCCTTCCAAATCAACAAAAGGAGTTTCTCCTCCCGTCGTTGGTGGGGGTTGGTTCTGATTATGTCTCTGTCGCTCCCTTTTTATGTCTTCCTTCAGTTTTTGGATTTTGGCTTCATGAGCCTTAATCTTTTCAGCAGCTGTTAGTGGGGGTCCATCATGGATCCTTCGGCGAGATTGTCCAATAGGTTCCTTACTTGGACGACGCCTCCTAGGGGGTATATCCTCATCTCCTAAGGATGAATCATCAAAATACTGGCCTGAGTAATCTTGGTATTGTTGGCCTTGATTGGGTCCTAAACCCCTGATGTAAGGTGGGATGTACGGTTCGCGTATCTGGAGGGCATGACCGCTTGGTCCGGCCTTATATGGGGGATAATTGGGCCCCATACATCAGGTTCATGCTTGCTGGAATCACAGTAGTAGAGATCTGAGCGATGGGGGAAAAGGATTGGCCTCCAAGAGGGGAGACTACCATCTGCAGGGGATTCGTCCCTTGGGTAGAGGGATTCGTCACCAAGGGTAACGATCCATGAATTTGTGTTTCGATCCCTTGAAGCAGAGTAACTAGAGTCTGGGAACCCGTCCTTGGGGGTACCTGTTCCCCAATCGGGGGTGCGGTGGTGCTGGTAGTGGTTTCAGAAAGTGTTGGTGTTCTTCGGGTGGTAACCATGGTTGATATTCGGGCCCCACGGTGGGCGCCAAATGTTGTATGTGGAACGAAAAGTAGGGTGTATTTATTGCGTATTGAATGCTAGGGTTTATAGAAGCTTCGAGCTTTAATGGCTGATCAAGTGTTTCGTGACTCAATTCGGGTCCTCACAAGATGCCTACGTATCTTGCAAATATCAAGAATCAAGCCAAAAAACGTTGTTCTGTATGTGTGGAATCAGATCCTTATATAGGTGTTGGGAACCCTAGAATGAGAGTAGAATTAGGAGACTTGGTGAGCAAGTCACAGCTTTAGCCCAATTCTAGATCCTTCCAAGAGGAAGGTGGATAAGTATTGAAGTTGTAGGCCTTGGAGGCTACTCTAAAGATGATTTGGTTCCTTTTTGGACTCAATAACAGAGTCTTTTATTTGGCTGATTTAATAGCTACGAATTTATTATTATAATTAGGGTTTTAGACCTCATAATTGGGCTTTGACCTTGGGCCATTCTGGGCTTATTTAATGTATCATTAACTATATTTTTAGGGATTAGTTTCGGCCCATGTCAATATTTATACTATAATATTATAAGCAAACTAGGGTATATTTGGTTGTCAGTTTGGTACACGTTTTTTGGTACACTCAATAACAACCCTTAGATTTTAAGATAAATAAATGAGAACCGTTGAAACACTATCATTAGAAATACTAGCAAACATATATTATAGTATTTTATTATCTTCTAAAATTTATTTCCTTACTGATTAAAAATTAAAGAGAATTTATAAAAAATACTTTGTTTTCTAAATTTGTTTTGCAAAACTACTATCTTTCAAAATTCATTGCAAATATATTTTTTTAATTGCAAATGTACTATATTTTCTTATTATTAGGTGCACTACTGTCTCTTTAATCTCCCCCATGTGCACTCCTTCTCTTTTCAATTTTTTACTTTCTTATCTTTTCGTTACTTTTGTTCAGCCCATTGTCATACTTTCTCTTCTTCTCCGACAATTTCTGACATTCCTCCTCCTCCGCCGCTCCTCCACCCCCTTCTCCCGACTCCACACCCACACCATCATCACCTTCTTCCCCGATCTGTCGTCTTCCCCGGTTAGTCGTCTTCTCCGATCTATTGGATATCGGGACCACAGGCCAGGGAGAAAGAGCTTCGAAGAATTCCGACGAGCTTCAAAAAAATTCCGAAGAGCTTCGAAGGATTCCGGCGAAGTTGCTGTTGGTTGTATTTGCGAGCTTCTCTACCGTCTATCTCTCTCCAAAACTGATTACTCTACGAAACTCTTCTCTATTACTTCACATGACCAAAAGTCAGCTCAACCACGGGAAGCGTGTATGTGAAGAGGATGATGATGTGGATGAATGATGACATCAACCATATTCTTATTTGTCTGTATAGAAGATCGTATATTTGTAATTCTGTGCAAAAAAAATAGTATTTTTGTAATAAAGATTGTATTTTTACAAAAGTGTTTTTAAAATTATAGTATTTTTGCAAAAACTTCAAACCCAATATATATTTTTCAAAAAAGCCCAAAAATAAATATGAAAATATGTGTAATAAAACAAAAAATATTAAAAAAAAAATATCCGTGCATTACTCGTGGTAAAAAATTACACAAAATCTGGAAAACACTTACAATATTGAAATTTTGTATAAAAATCGGGAAAAAAATTTACATGATTAGATAAATTTAACTTTTTCTATTAAATTAAAGTTCAAATAAAAAAAAACTTTGATAATATTTATATACATGAGATTTATAAAGTTAAAAATTTATTTTATTAATTAAAATATATGTACAACTTAAAACTTTAATAATAAAATAGAATTAAAACGATTACGAGCGATGCACGAATTATATGCTAATATATATATATATATATATATATATATAGGCAAGTGCTCAAATACAAACCATTCTTAAAATACAAACCTACAAACCAACACTAAATTAATTATATTTCATCTATTCTAAGGTTTCCGCCAAGGGTACCTTCACAAAAAATGCTTAAAATAATTGGCTCTATCCAACAAAAAAAATAAAAAAATTTCAAAAAAAAAAAAAAATCTTGCCGTGGAAATGCGAAGCATTTAAGACAGTAAACTGATGAGTTAGGTAGTCATGAGGGCCGAAGGCTCTCGACACACCCGTCAATCGTCTATTGCCTTTACCATTGATTGCCATTCCTTACAACTTTAGAATGATAAAGGCGCGAAGCGCCGTACAAGAAGGTGCGAAGCACCGTTAACCAGTGAAATCCACTGCCACGTCATCACGTGAACAGTGAATTTTTTTTTATTTTTATTTTATTTTTATTTTTTTTTGTTGGATAGAGCCAATTATTTTAAGCATTTTTTGTATTGGGGTACCCCTAGTTTGGTCATTAGATTAGCTTGAAATATTAGATTATGCTTGGTTTGTAGGTTTGTATTTTAAGGAGGTTTGTATTGGAGTAGCCCCCTATATATATATATATATATATATATATATATATATATATATATATATATATATATATATATATATATTATACTAAGCGAAAGGGAGTATAATTCGTAGTTTGGTTATCCCTCATTTATAACCGTTAGATCTTCAACTTAAATAGATCATGACCATTAAATACAACAATACTAAAATTTGTTATATACAGACCGAGTCTAAGGTTTTATTCCCGCTAACAATATATTATTTTATATGGGTTTGATGTGCCTGAGGATGACCTCAGGGTTCTACCTGAGGTTAAAACATTTTTAATACAAATTTAAGGGTATTTATGTAAAATCACTGAAAAAAGTTTATCTTTATAAAAATGTCCCTGTGGGGCCCCTTACTTTATAAGTAGAAATCACTTATAACCTTAGGAGACATCCCTGAGGTTGTCCTCAGGCCCAATTTTCTCTTATATATATTTAATACTAAAAATTATTATATATACAAAGATGTAAGGTTCGAATTTTTCCAATAACATATTAAAATTCATATTTATAATATTATAATACATCATAAATAAATTAGAAAAAATTAAAAGTAAACCGTACCTTGCACGGGCTATAAGCTAGTATATAATAATAGAAATAAAAGTTTTCCAATTGTTATGCCATAATTTTGGCATGTCTAATAATCTCCTAAATTTCTAATATCTATTAATTATTAATTCAGATTAATAATTACAACTTAATGCCTAAGTTTTATCCTCTCCCTGAAATGAGGAAACAATCAATTTCAATCAATCAATAACGGAAAATATCTCCAAACGATATTCTTCAAATCAGGAAGATATCACAACGATAAGATTAAATCAGATAAAATCAGTAATTACCACATTAATAAAGTTTATCCCTAAAGTTTCTCAGGGATAACCACAATTGCACAGAACTACGTGGGCTTGATCGAATATAAATTGGTACGTAGGCATCTTGGCAAAGGATCTGATACATGGGACCGATACACGAGACAAATCGAGACACCTGCCAAGTCCAGCCCCCTCTTTTTTTATAACTCCTAATCCCCTAAAACAGCCACATATTCATACACAATTGCTCTACTATTCCAGCAAACCTCCGATTTCGTGTTGTTACGAAATTCCTCCAACAAAATTTGGCGCTAGAAGGAGGGTCTTTAATTTATTATTCATGGAGGATGAATAATTTAATCACAATTCAGGGAGTTTTTGGTTTTATCGGTTCGTCAATTTAATCACGAGGCATACAGCAGTGGCTTGTAACGACTACGAAAGGAAAAAAGATGAAGCAAGCCGGAGGCACAAAAAAAATTGCCAAACTAGGACGAAGCCTAAAAAAAAGTATCATTACAAATTGGGAAGAGGGAGCCCACGCGCCCACGCACATGGTTAGCACTTATCAGCAACAAAATATAACGCCATAGAAGCCGTTGCATGGATGCAGCGAAGGCCAACAATAAAAAAATGACGAAGCACTTGGAAATTCCAACTGGTTCAAGTCCGATCAAAACAAAAAGATAAGTTTTTTATTCTTATTTTAATTTTCTGCAATTTAAATTAGAAATGTTATGCCATGCATGCATGTGTTTTTAAATATTTTTCATAAAAATATTTATTATTCAGAAAATTCGTGCGAGCAATATATTTTTATGCTTGTAAAATTATTGCGATTTAGAAAATATCATACGAGATACTTTTGCTGATTAATTGTGGATATTTATGACTTGATGATTTGCGGATTTATTTTACAATCCCGTACGAGCTGCATATTTTGAAGAAAAATATATATGCGAGACGCATAATTTTGAAGAAAATTCTTACAAAAAAGGCATTATTTTCGAAGCAAATAAATATCGCGACATTCTTAAAAAGAGCATATTTATTATTACATTTGGATTTATGAAATATTTTTCATATATCGTCGCGATAGTACATATATGTCAAAAAAATATTTTCAAACTTGCAAACTAAATTGTCAAGTAGGGTAGCCTGGACAAGCTATAAATCTCGCAATGCTACATGCTTAGTAAAGTGCAGCACCCTCTGGATTATTGAAGGCCCATGAGATATCTCTATATCGAATGGGTGGAGGCATCCCAATGCAAACTACCTTTAAGACTTCGTA
Source organism: Kitagawia praeruptora (assembly GCA_037693485.1). Taxonomy (NCBI): domain Eukaryota; kingdom Viridiplantae; phylum Streptophyta; class Magnoliopsida; order Apiales; family Apiaceae; genus Kitagawia; species Kitagawia praeruptora. The sequence continues at coordinate 132,474,761 of CM075351.1, read as the reverse complement.
GCATAGCTAACCCAACAAGGGACGCATGCGAAGTTCGCCAGAACTACATCTACATCTCTTGTTAACAGTCTCGTCACAAACGAAGACACATCCTTATGTGGTTGCATCAGATACTTGAAAAGCGTGTATGCCAGTTCGGGATATATACAAACGCCAAGGTCCTAACTAGACAACAAGGATCGCAAAGGATTTCAAATGAATTATTTATGCTCGCACATTTGAAAACCTTGGCAAACGTATATCCTATAATGGTCATCGCATGCTATCACACTTGCATCCGCATATGCCTAACGAGCACAGTGGTGCTCTAAAAGTTTTTCTAATCATTTATTTTCAGTTTTTTTAGCTACTCAAGAAATTTGGAAGCTTGAAGATTCTTAGTTCTCCACTGCAGTAAGCTAAACTGAAGAACTGGGGGCTAGTTGTTATGCCATAATTTTGGCATGTCTAATAATCTCCTAAATTTCTAATATCTATTAATTATTAATTCAGATTAATAATTATAACTTAATGCCTAAGTTTTATCCTCTCCCTGAAATGAGAAAACAATCAATTTCAATCAATCAATAACGGAAAATATCTCCAAACGATATTCTTCAAATCAGGAAGATATCACAATGATAAGATTAAATCAGATAAAATCAGTAATTACCACATTAAAAAAGTTTATCCCTAAAGTCTCTCAGGGATAAACACAATTGCACAGAACTACGTGAGCTTGATCCAATATAAATTGGTACGTAGGCATTTTGGCAAAGGATCTGATACATGGGACCGATACACGAGACAAATCGAGACAACAGCCAAGTCCAACCCCCTCTTTTTTCATAACCCCTAATCCCCTAAAACAGCCACATATTCATACACAATTGCTCTACTATTCCAGCAAACCTCCGATTTTGTGTTGTTACGAAATTCCTCCAACAACACCAATGTTGTCAAAATTAGAAAATAGTTGGGAGAAGATCATCTGCAATACATACAATATACACATATTTATCTTCTCTAATATTTTCTAGTTTCCACAAGAAATGGCATCAATGGGAGCTAGTTATGGTTCACTTCACATACAGCAAAAACGTGTTCAAAAGAAGGTGAAAAAAATGGAAGTCGAAAAACAAGGTAACAAGAGTTTTGGCAGTAGCATAGGACATTTGACCACTTCAGTAAGTCCAAAAACAATAACTAGGCGGAGAAAGAGATGATGGGTTTCATCAAATTGGCTAGACTTTTCTTGAAAGAGCAAGATTAGAATCTAACCAAAGATCAAGAACATAGAAATCTGCTAATAAGAAAAGTGAAAATATAATGAATTGAAGTAAACTCCTGAAGCTCAAGGTCATGCCACCGTCTTTGTTGCCAAGTTCTTCGGACGTGCTTGCCTGCTCTTTTTCAGTCGTTGTTATTCGAAGCTGCTGGATGGACCGTGAATCCAGTCAACGGAGCCGTGGGCCTTTTGTCCACTGGAAACTGGCACATATGACAAGTTGCCGTCAAAACTGTCCTGCGCGGTGGCGCGTTGCGTCCACTCACAGATCTGGAATCATCATCCTTTGAATGCACCGACATATTTAAGCTACGAGATTCAACTTCAACTTGTCGTTTAAGAGTGGAGAAGCATTCCGAGTGACTAAAGGCATCTTCTTCGGCCTCATCTTTGGCCACCACTCTAGCCACTCCTACTCCTACTGCATCTGCACCAATTTAAACTCCACCCCTATCCACTCCTACATCTATTTTTGCTCCTCAGGCTACTCTTCCGGTCAGTTCACCACCTCCGTTGACTCCATAGCTCTCCACCTGCTGCTGTTACACCTATTGCTGCTCCTCCAGTATTTACCCAACTCATGAGCCACGGCAAACGAAGCTCACACGCCTCCAAATGGGGTTGATACTTAGATGTACCTAAGCTTGCATGTTGTGTTGTATGAGGTGCTAAAGAAAGAAAGAGTGTACCTAAGCTTGCATGTTGCCTGTTTGTGGTCATTGTTTTCACTCCGAGTGTGGATAAATGGCTTTCAACTCAGTCAAGTTATACAAGGAGAAGCACGAAACAGAATCGATGGTGACTCGGTTGTGACTCGGTGGTGACTCAGCGACTCAAGTTGAAGCCAAATATCTTTATTTATTACATTTTCGGTAATAAGAAAAGGTAAGGAATATGTGTAGAGACCCCGCATCAAAGGTGAAAATCTTATTAACCTATGTTTGTTTTGTTCTAGCCGGAGTTTTTCCGATGGTCAACTAGGTTTCAGTAACTGTCTTAGCAATAATTTTAATAACTTTTATCTGCCCTGCGTTGCGCTAAGGTGTTTTGTGAATATTTTTTTTACAGTAACTGTCTTTGAATTAAATGCGAGATGCCATCTTCTCGTCTATGGGGACTCTGCTCAGCACCAATATGGGATATATACTTTTTGATAGTTTATTTGTTTAGTGGGATCATCAGTATTTCGGCAAGAGGGCACTCTTTTTCCCCCTTGAGTATTTTTTTCCATTGGGTTTTACTCTTGTGGGGTTTTAACGAGGTCCTTTTGCTTGGAATAACAATGGTTCGTCATTCGAGGATCGTGAAGTTTTCGTAGAAGCTTCAGAGGTGGATAGGGAGATTGTTGGCAGATGCTAAAAGCAACTAGAGATTGCAGGTTCAGAATTTTTATAGTGTCTTTAGATCATTATTTTTTATTGATGCGTTCTAAAAACCAACTATAATTAGAACCTCGGTTCTTAATCTATAGTGTTTTTAGAGCGTCATCCTTGATAAATGAGATTTAGAAACCAACTATAAGCCTTTAAAGTGTTTGTAGATCAATAATAATGACTAATACTGTCTAAAAACCAACTATAGATAGAATTCATGTTCAATTTTTATAGTGTATTTAGGTCGCTTTTAGTGATTCATAACATTCAGTGGTATATTTAGTGGTAGTATGCAACCTAAAAACCAACTATAATTAGAACTCTGGTTCTAAATCTCTATAGTGTCTTTAGATTGTCATTCTGGACTTATTTGAACTACTAACCGCCAATAAATAAAATGTTGCGGTCTAGAAACCAACTATAATTATATTACAGGTTCTGAACAGTGATCCTGGAATTGCTCCTTCGGTGTTTGGCACTAAAATTGAAGACCAAATTCATTGGAAGTATGTTGACCAATAGTTAGTTTAATTGAAGACCAGATTTCAATAGTAGCATGTTCAGTGGTAATTGTATCAGTGGAAGTGGGAATTTATATCAGTGGTTGTATCATGTCTGGCCTTATGGCTTATTCTAATACAACTAGCATTATAACACATGCGAGGCACGAGTATGCTCTAGACGTTCACTTATCTTGCTTTGTGATCAAACCCGTAGGCGATATTATTATAATTGAGACGTTTGAAAAGCCCCGATTCTTCGCTCATTCTACGATTTAAAAATATTTGATCGTCTTAACCAATCTGTATTGGCTTTCTTGTTGCCATCATTATTTCTCCAGTTTCCACAAAATATTTGGTAAGTCCTGATGGCATGCAATTCTTCTCCCTTGCCAAGTTCATGTATTCACCTTTTGTTAGTTCTATATCTGATAGCATTCCAAGAAATGATGGTTTTAGACGTGAATTCCAACTTTCTCTTGAATCATCCTAGTGTGGGTACATCAGAAGTTTGCTTGTACCATCAAATAATTTCTCTTTTCCCTTTTGGTCGATCACATCCTTTGAAGGTCCTTCTACAGAAATGCATAGTATTTACTGGTTATAAAAATTAAAACTTTAATTAGAGTATAAGATAGACACTTGCTTATGAAAATGAAAAAAGTGTTTTGAAAGAATTGGTCCAATCCTCAATGAGCCCATACTCAATTGGTCATTAAACAGAATGGTTGTTCTTGATATTCATTGTAGCGTTAAGGGACCACTCTGGACCTAATTGACTCATTTTACATGCACAAATTCCAAGCAAAGTGGACGACACTGGGGTGATTTCGTTGAATATATGTAGCTCATAAGTCCTAATAACCAAAAGAAAGCTCAATATAAACTCACCAGATTACATAAACTGGTCACTAAAAATTAATAATAATTTTTAAATTCAGGCATAAATCTGACTAATGCGGTGGTCAAGGGAATTGTCAACCTTTTAAAATTATGAATTTTAAGAATAATATGAATTAGTGATGGACACAAGACCGTAGACCTGAGCTCACAAAACAAATTATAGCAGCATTTATAGTTCATGGTCAGATCATTTCTATAACATGCAAATGCTAACTAATCATGTTCCCACCTCTGGCATTGATCAACAAAAAAATCTTATCCACCCCTGGCATTGTAGTCAGAATCTTCTCCATAAAAACCATACATACAAGTTAGGGAGTGGAAGCCACTAAGTTAATTGAAAAATATTGCACTACCCCTGAAAATTTTAATATATTTTTTTTTCTTAAAATATGTAAACTTAGATGTAATAGTGTAAGAGTAGTTAGAAGATGCTTTCCAGTTTCCACAACAAAAAATACGGATAAGTCCAATCCCATCATGCATTTCGGAACTTGTCTGATCAGTAGTTGAAGATTAGGAATTGAGGTACACAATGTAGAACCATAGTTATTATACATTTACATACACCTTATAGGAAGCATGAGCAAAATTAATCGATAAAAAGAACTTACTAAGTGCCTATGGATATGGAGCTGGTAATTTGTGGTCACTTGCTTGAGTTAACTATTCTCTCAGTAGACATATTTTTTTTTTTATTATGAAGTTGGTCAATTTTATGAAGCATTGCAATTTATATCTTTATATTTTATATCATGAACAAAAAAAATTGAGGTGCAACACTTAGCAAAATTAAAAAATGACATGAGTGTTAGGGACTCATATATACAATATTGCAAATAAAAAGTGTTTATCATGCTGCATTTTAAGAAGTGTAAAGCTTCAAATACATGTAAATCATGGCAATAAGTCACATCCTAAGCATCGAGTTACCAAAAAATTACATTTACTCTCCTTTATTTGATTTAATAATTCAACATAGTATGAATAGTACATATCAATACCTAACCATTCAAATCTAATCCTTATATTCCTTTATCTTAGTTAGTCCTTCAACAGTTTAAAACCACCCTATAATAAGCTATAATAACATTAAAAAATAGTACGTACACTATCAGCGTATGTATAAGTAGTACATGCAAATGGAAATGAATTTTTAAAAAGATAAGATAGCTCGAGAGCTAAGGAAACAGAGGAGAACAAAGTCCTAGATTCATACTACTAAAATGTACTCTCAAACATTGTCCCCTTCTGCTATAACATAAATAGATAGGCAACTAATTTTATAGAAAAAATGAAGTACATTAAAGAGATAAAAAAAGCTGGCACCTTGTTTTCTCTCATTAGAAAAGTGATATTTGTATAATATTGTATATTAACCTTGTACAATGTGTATATAAACCTAAGCAGTTATGATTCTAAAACAAGAGAGACAGGAGAGTGAAATCAGATCTAAAATAATGTGTAGCTCATTTGTATGTGTACAGGCTAGTGAAAACAAGCACAAGAGAAGGTAAAAAATTGCTAAATGTATTGTGCTTATCTAACTTACTTGTGCTCCAGCAAGCTTGCTGTTATCGCAACTAAATGCACCATAATTCAAGACCTCCCCAAAAAAGCACTAGCATGTGTGGCCCGTGAGGCCATTTTGATATTAGTTAGAAGCGAAAGAAATGAGTTATTTCTTGTAGTATAATACAACCAAGCTCTACCCCAAACAAACTTATCCCAATAAGTCGTGGAATTATACATAAATTCTGCCTCATTCGTAGAACTTTACCTGCCGCACTGATCCCTAAAAAATTTAAAGAGCATTCTAGCACCGTGCACAAACTTTTCTAAATAAGCCTTATTGTCCTTGGAAACAATTGATGTAGAAGCCAAAAGAGTCGCCTTCGCGGTAATAAGGTCTGAGCAGCTGCTACAGGTAGATACTGTCGAGGGTAATCAATATTCTCGGGATGCATTCAACAGTACTCATGAACATTAGGAGTTGTATTTCCACCTGAGGTTTGACTCGATCCTACTGTTAGCCACAGAGGCATGCCTGTATACATCTAATAACAAGCCTAATTGTTTGTAATGCTTTGCAGTACTTACATGACCTCTTAACTGAGGGAACCTCTAGTTGTAGAGTTTCTATTTGTTTAATACTTGTAATAGGCATCAATTTCTATCTGTGTAATTGTACTTAAAAGTCAGAGAATAATGCTTGAAAGAAGTTCCAAGGTTCATGAATCATGCCTCAAGCTTAAAGAACAAGGTTGTCAAAATAAACACAGTTAGAGGTTGGAGAATGAAAATTTGCCTAAGTACCAATTCGACAAGTATGTTTGTTATATTTGAGAAATCTAGCCTTCGAGAAGTCAGGGATTCGATATCTTAAAAGACACTATTCGATATCTCTGAATGCATGGTTCGATATCTCATTCGATATCTCAGAGATTCGATACGTCTACTACTCTATTCGAGAACTCAGAAGGTCTACAAGTCAAAGCATCATTCGTGTTCTCTAGGAGTCAACAAGTCAAGGTTCATTCGATATCTCAAAGACTCAGAAAGCTATTCGATATCTCAGGGATTCGATAAGTTAAATATTCTATTCGACAACTCAAGGATTCCTGAAGAAAAGAGCTATTCGAGAAGGGATTCGATATGTCAACTTTATAGTATTCGAGAACTCAGAGTTGTTTAATCCTAGTTCTCGAATCAATCACTTAGCCAATTCTCGAATGCATTCCTGGAGACAAAATACTGGAGAAATTGTACAAGTCAGAAACCTGCAACAAGCCAAAACACTTTATGGACCACAACCTGTAACGTTCTTTGGAAAGCCTACAAAGAAGCTTGGAGAGATGTACAAGAGACAAAGAGCTAAAGAAGTGGATCTGAATAGAGCTTTACAAAGTCAAATCTGTAGCCGTTTGGATGCTTACTCAAAAAGGATAGACACTCTAGAAAGTAAATTTGTTTAACTACCTTATTTGTAGTAAGTAGGTTGTATTCATGTGTTATAAGAATACAACCTCACTACTTGAGAAGTTAAGTTTTTTTTATACACATTCAAGAGTACATCTCTCTGAGAAAAAACGAAGCTGAGAATACTACCATTTGTATTCACAGGTTGTAGCAAATCTTTATCTAATAAAAATATTGTGTCTTGTGTTGTTTATTATCCGCACATTTAGATCATCACACACATAACACATATCTTGCTACATAACCTACATTCACCAAACAGATTCAAGAACAAGAAAAGTTCAAGAATCCATTCACCCCCCCCTTCTGTATTCTTTTCGTGTGTTCAATACTCAACAAGTGGTATTAGAGCAGGCTGTTTATTCAAAAACAGAAAATGATCATGAGTTCGAATACACCAAAGACTACAGGAACGGTGAAAGTCCCTAAGTTCGATAAAGAGAATTATAGCCTCTGAAAGATTAAAATGTTGTTGTTCATCAAAGCTGCTAATCCTCTATATCCTGATATTCTCAAGAATGGTCCCTTTGTTCCACAACAAGAGATTCCTGAAAAGATAGTTGAAACCAGGGTTAAATATTAAATTGGTCACTGAAGTGGTGGCCATATATCATTTTACTCACTGATTTCAACGGGGTCGCATTTGAATCACTTAAGTCAGAATAAATATAAAAAAGATACCTATAAATATGTGATCGAGAATTAAAATTATTTTTTGTTAAGTTCTGTACATTTTTCTTCAATGCCACCATAACCAAATGAAAAGTCATGGGTTATAATATTTTAGATAATATATTTAAAATTGTTAAAATCTATTTATTATTTATTTTTAATAAAATCAAAGAAAATAACTAGAAAATCAAATATAAATAGTAAATAAATTTTAAAATTTTTGAATATATTATCTAAAATATTAGAATCTATGACTTTTCATTTGGTTATGGTGGCATTGAAGAAAAATGTATAAAACTTAACAAAAAATTATTTTAATTCTCGATCACATATTTATAGGTATTTTTTTGATATTTATTCTGACTTAAGTGATTCAAATGAGACCCCGTTGAAATCAGTGAGTAAAGTGATATATGGCCACCACTTCAGTGACCAATTTGATATTTAACCCGTTGGAACCACAACCATTCCAAGATCTTATGTGGCCAAGGAACCATCCAAATGGATAGACTCAGAGAAAGATAAGGTTCACTACAAGAAAAGCGCCTATCTGCGACCGCATTTCAGCGACCGAATGCCGTAGCTACTGAACATCAGCGACCGAATACAGTAGCTAAGCTTAGTCGCACAAAAACTGGTAGCTGATAGTCAGTTTTGCGACGCATAATAGCGACCGCAACTTTAGCGACCGATATTAGCGACGAGTCGGTCGCTAATCCTAGTCAGCTTTGATCTGCCACCATTACACGTGTCACCGACGAGGCCTGCTACGGTATTCGGTCGCTACTATTAGCGACCAGCTTTAGCTACCATTTGTTATCGCTATTGTTAGCGACTACTTTCTGCTACCAACCTCTGTCGCTATTGTTAGCGACCACTTCCAGCTACAGAAGTCTGTCGCTATTGTTAGCGACCAAAATCAGCTACCGAAATCTATCGCTAATTTCAGCCACCAAATTCAGCTACGGTCTTCCATAGCCAACATTTGCAGAACATCAGCTACCGCTTGCGGTCGCAGATACATTATTTATAATATACAAAATTTTATCTATTTCTGTCAATTTCCAAGAAAACTACACCTAATTTGTCATAGCACATTCACAACACACAAACGTAATAAATATAAATATTTGGCTAACCAACAAAATTCAAGTACTCAAATCGAATAAATTAAAAAGTTCACATCATCCAAAATATCCAAAATTTAATCCTTAACAACCACAACCATATGTTCGAGTCTCGTTCAAGTACGACATTACAATAAAAACACAAGTGCTACTATAATAAACTAAGGTCCTCCATTCTCGCCATTCCCGCCATCCCCGTCATGATGTACATGATGTGATCCCTATAATTAATAAGACAATAAAATAGGTTACCTATACATGATATACATTAACAACAAACTAAATAAGCAAATTCAAGAAAAGAATGCTGCATCTTAACTTAAAATGCACTATAGTTGCTCTCACTAAGTAAACACTAAACACCACAATTTGAAAAGGCAGAATATAATATAGTCTTAAAAATTATAACCCAATAATTAAGCTTGTGGATTGTGCCTTATGATTAATATACATGTCTGACAGGTACTAAACACATGAACAGCAGGTAACACGATCTGTTATATTGACAATGGATCTCAAGTAGCTAAACAATATACCTGGCTGCCATCACCTCGCTGCGAAGATGATGCTGCCTCTGCCATTGCACGAGCTAACTCGTCAGGACCCAAAGCCACAAGATGCCCAGCAAGTGTACGAAGAAGCTCACGATCTTGACATATAGCTCTTACATAGTCAGCCAGACTATGACTAGGTGGTTGACTCGACGACTGTGACGACTGAGAGTTTCCCGAGCCACTAAAGATTTTACATAATTCTTCTTCACAATAGAAGCTCTCTCCCACAACTCCTGGTCAATGTGTGGATGCTCGGTGCCCTCAGGATAGCGCTCATCAAGTAAACGTCGATAATCATCCTATCAGAATAATCAAATAATTAAAAATAAAGTCACATGGATCAAAAAGTTGTTTTTTGAAACAATGTATTCTTGCAAAAGATATTGTTGCTTAAAGTATAATTTAGTAAAATCCTAGAGAATGATGTTGAACTTAATAAAAAAATGTCAAAGTTGTACCGCTATTTTCTGCGCTTCGGGGATACCATCACAAGTGGACACGTACACCTCCAACCAGTCGATAGGAGTGCCCTCAGACTCAGACTCCTATAAAAAAAAACATTTCATCATTAGTTCCAGGTAAACATCATTAGTTTCAGCAATCTTTAGGGCATAGTTACACTTACATACTGAGTCAAGAGTCAGAAACATTAGGTTTCTACTAACTGTTCTACACTTTTACTATTAGAATACTGGACTGACACAAACTTGCAGATTACAAACCTATTCTAAAGTGGGTACAGGACTTGTAAATTTGTGCAGGTTTCGTTGTTTTCAGTAAGCTTTTTCATTCTAATAGCACCCCCGACACACGCAACATTCTCACATATTGAAAACTGCCGAGGCCACATGCTACCAAAAACTTTAAGAGCCACATCCAGCAGTAGAAAGAGTAATGTTAGTGCAAGTCAGTCAAGAGTGGGTTTGCATTTATAATTTTATTTTGGTTGTTAACAAGAAGCATTCTCCAACTATTTTTTACGTTCATTACTGTATATAATTTGCTTGTGCATAATAATAAACTACACAGAAATCATAATACTCTGTGATTCTAGGAATAGTTAATCACCAAAGATTGTTTAAGACTAAAAAATAGGGTGTGACCAACTTCTTGCTTATCTACTCTTTCTTTATATTCAGTCACGGCATTTGACCCGTAGCATGAAAGTCTTTCATAGGGTGTGCACTTTGTTTTTTTTTCATTCTCCTTATAAAATAACATGCAATCATTGGGACATGCATCGATCTTTTGGTATCCAAGACCCAATTTCTTCACCATTTTCTTGCAATGGTAATAATTATCAGGTAATTTTTCACTTTCGGGCAACATACTCTTAATGGCCTTCAAGAGAGACTCAAAACACTCATGGCTCATGTTGTGATCAGCCTTGATGTTAAGTATTGTCGCCACTGCAGATAATTTACTTTGTTTGGTGCAACCATCCAATAATGGCTCGCTACCTTCGTCTAATAATTTAGGAAATTCTTTGGCATCAGCATTCATGGGTTGCTCCCTGACTTGGTCCCAATCAAAATCTGGCCCTGCAAAATCACGAACCATCTCATTCATACGATAAGTACCACTGCCCGGATTGTTTACTGTGGTGTCACCACCTCTTTTTTGCCCATGTGCCCACCAATATTCTTCATAATTCCTCATGAAACCGTTAACAAGTAAATGGTAGTTTACCACGTCTCTCTCCAGATAATTTACATTTTTACACTTCCAACATGGACACCGTATCTGGTTCTTACCATTCACACATCTCACACATTCCGGGTGGCTATACGCATAATCCAAGAACGCTTTAAAACCATCTCTAAATTCAGCAGTAGCACCTATCTCAGTACTTGACTTTCGCCGTGCCATCCAACTACGGTCCACTAAGAAATTCATGTTACCGCGATACCTGAATTTCACAAATAAATGAAAAGGTATTTCTACAGGTAAATAAACATATCCTACGGCTCCTTTTTCGGTTTATTTTATTCTTTTTAATCATGTAGTTGTATATACTCTTATTTAAAAATCACTGAACACATCCTATATTTATGCTTCAATTTTACTATTAGTAAGTTAAATACATTAAGTATTACAATTAGATTAAATTATACTATTATGATTCCGATTAATCTACAATCATTTAATTAAAATTTAATCAATATTTAATTGTTTATTATGCTTCTATTTTACTATTAGTAAGTTAAATACATTAATTGTTTTTTAATTGTTTATTATGCTTCTATTTTACTATTATGAAGACCACATTATATAACTAATTAAATACAATAGTAATTATAGAGGGGGGCATAGATTAATCTTTACATGAAATATTGAGGAGATCTAAAAGTAGTTAAGCTTTTGATGATATGACCAATATATCAAATTACGCAAGATTAGGATTCTGACCTACAAACCAAAGTCCAGACAGACTATATAACATACTTAACTAATAATCAAATAATTAATGCATTAATAATGAAATTAATACATATCATCAACAAAAGGACTGTAGAATGGGTGCAGACATTGGATCTTTACTCAGCAGACAAGGTGTCGTCTTGCTGTGACAGTGTGATTTGAGATTTTAAAGAGTCCATATGACAATATTTGACAAGAAAATGACTAGGACTCTGCCCCTACAACTTGCATAGAATTTAAAGTGAAGAACCATAGTAAGAATCTTACCTAAAAAATGTACATAACCCCTCTAGTTACCGAAAAATCATTACTCGTTCCAAAATTGCAAACTCTAAACACACATAAACGAGTTATGTAGTATATCTTTCTATGAACCAATTATAAAGATGCAAGAGCTGAGAAGAGAATAAGTAAATTAAAGTTTAAGAAGCTAGAGTAAGTATATACATCCTTGGTGCCTTACAATCCTTTTACAGAAGTAATAAATGTTGGCATAATATACTTTCAATATATTTATTAAAATGAACTGCAATATACCAATTTGAATAAATTAAAAAGTTCCATGTCCATTGTTAACCTCGTTGATTTACATTTATTAATATATCCATTACGAGTCTAAATTTAACAAACCAGCAAATATCCAGCTATTATCCATTCTTAATAATCTCAAAGGCTAACTACTAATGCACAAACTTGAAAGCTATACAAAGGGATCGTACCAGAACATACCCAGTATTAAACAGTTTCTTCTTTTATACATAGAATACAAAAACCAATAATCCAAATGGGTTAAAATTCTAATATAATCCAATAATCCATAAATAGACACAATCAAATAATCCAATTAAACACAAATACACAATCTTTGATTCTTTATACATTCAATTAAACAAGATCAAACAAATTAAACTTATTGAACATAATATATTACATGTAATTTACACATATATTTGGAATACCCAGGTTAAAAACACTATTAGATACAAAGAGGATTACACACCATAACTTGTAAAATCGTAGATGATGACGATGACCACGATTAAAGAGATGATTACCTAGGTTTGCAATCGACCCTGCTTCGTACGTAGAGATTATTGAACTGATTGAACTGCCCTGCTTCTTCTCCGTGGAGATGATTGAACTACCATGCTTATTGAACTGATCGGGTAAAGTGGGGTTTTGTTTTGTTTGTGAATTCCTAAAATTAGAAATTGTAACTTTTTTTTGCTAATTATACACACACCAAGCAGGATAAATTTTTTAATAATTTATAACGACTCATTTAAAATTTAATCGATCAATTATTTTATAAACATTAATCAGGGATTAATATATGAGTAATTTTAGAGGTCCCAAAAAAATTTCAAAAAGGTGAGTTGTCATATTTTGATTGGTCATTTTTTGTAAAATCAGAATTTTTTAATTAGTCATACGGGTCCAATCAAATTTAAAGTGTATTTTTTAAGTATTTCAGGAAAAGTTTCTTGAGATCAATCTCAGGGTTCTTTTTGTCTTAAAATATATAAAATTTGGGGAATTAAAAACTATTTTCCCATTCCGTTATGGTGAAAATCGTTTTTTTTCATTTTTGGTACTCACCCGAAAAATGAATATTACAAGAAGAAATTCTATTTCTTTAAAAAAAATTGCGATTCTCAAAATATTTACAAAAATACGGTTTGTAACCAAATGAAACATGTATATAACACATATTCATAACATATACTAACAAAGATTTAGGCCCTGCTTCGAAAGCTGTTAGCGGTTAGCGGATTAAGTTAGTTATTTTGACTAGCGAATTGAGTTAACTGTTTTGACTAGCAGATTGACTAAGTTGTTTTACATGAAATTGTTTGAGTTGGCTTTTTAATATGTATATTTCTTGTAGTGATTTTTCTTATTTATTCCAAATATTTTAGGAATTCTCTTGTACCCACAAGTATTTTTCTTATTTATTCCTAATATTTTAGGAATTTTCTTGTACCCACAGGTATTTTTCTTATTTATTCCTAATATTTTAGGAATTTTCTTGTATCCATGGGCATTTTTCATATTTATTCCTAATATTTTAGGAATTTTCTTGTAACCACGGGTATTTTTATTATTTATTCATAATATTTTATGAATTTTCTTATAAACACAGGTATTTCACTTATTTTTATAAGATTGGTAAGAATAAAGCTCCCGAAAATTATTTTTTTAGTATAATTGTAATAAATAATTAAAAATCTAAAAATTGACCTTAATTATTTTTTTAGTATAATTGTAATCAATAATTAAAATAACCATTTAAATCTAAAAAAATAATTATATTAATAGCGACCGCATTTTGCGACAGAATTGGTAGCAAAACACTGACGTGGCATCTTCTGCTACCATATTCGGTCGCTAATAAGATTTCGTCGCTAAAACTCAACGATTTTTTTGCGCCAAAAAATTTGGGGGGATTTTACAATAGCCACGGATTAGCTACCGGAGTCGGTAGCTAATTTTTTTAGCTACTCCAGTCGGTCGCTGATAATCGTCAATCGCCAAAGCTTACAATAGCTACAGATCCGCTACTGCATTCGGTCGCTAAAATTTTGCTTATGTGGAACTTTTTGGGGGGATTTTACAATAGCCACGGATCAGCTACCGTCGTTGGTCGCTAACTCTTTTTAGCGACGACATTGGAATCCGTCGCTGATAACGGTCGCTGAAACTTTCCTTTTGCGACGAAATTTGCGGTCGCTAAAAAATTTGGTCGTTGATAGGCGTTTTTCTTGTAGTGGTTGCCCTGGATAGTCATCTCATGATGTTGATAATAGATTCTATGGAGATGTCAATGTTTGCAAACATAGCATCTTGCACTTCTGCTAAAGAGATGTGTGATCATATTGAGGTTTTATGTGTAGGAACAGAGGAGGTCAGAGAGAACAAGAAACAGATACTGGTCACACAGTATGAAGCTTTCATGGCACAACCCAAGGAAAGCATCACTGATATGTTTGAGAGATTTCACAAGTTGGTGACTGAGCTACAAATGAATGGCAAGGTTTACATTACCAAGGAGTTGAACATGAAGTTTCTATTATCTTCTCCAAACCACCTAGAGCAGAGGGTCATTTCTCTTAGGGAAAGAGATTTGAACAAAGTCACATATGATGTGCTCTATGGGGTTTTAAAGACTCATGAGCTTGAGTTGCATCAGAAGAGGGCTATCCAAGCCAACCAAGGCAGAATGATAAACACTTCATGTACCTTGATTGTCAGTAAATCTGTTTAAGACCTAGAAGCATCTACAAGCCAGCTGAGAATAGAGGAGATAGTAGATGATGCAGAAACTGAAGCTGAAGTGGTCAACCTGTTGAAGAGAAGGAAGAAGAAGAGTTCTATACTCTTGAAGAGCTAGATGGCATGGAAAACACCTCATATGCTTTCATGGCCATAAAATTTCCAAACATCAGATTCAAGAGGAACCAATCCTTCAAACCTAAAACCCAAAACCATTCATTCAACAAGAGTAAAGCACCTGTGAAACTAAACAAGAATAAATTCAAAACTGGTTATTTGGATAGGTCATCTATGAGATGTTATAGATGTAATGACCTAGGGCATTTTGCTAGTGAATGCAAGAAGCCTAAAAAGATGGATAAAGAGTTTTTGGAGATTGAAGCTAAGTATGAGGCCCTTCTCAAAAAGCAAAGACCAAGCAAGGCCTACATAGCTGAAGGGAAGTGTTGGGATGATACTAATAGTGATGAAGAAGAGCAAGGATTTTGGAACTATGCCTTGATGGCCAATTCCAAGGATGAAACACCTTCATCAGACTCTCAGGTACCATCTCTCACTACCATAGACATGTCTATTTCTGAGTACAAGAATATGATTGAATAACTATCTGTTGAAATGTTTAATATTCATACTAGTATGACTGCTGCTAATGAAGAAATTGCTAAACTGTATACTAGAAATGAATTGTTAAATAAAAGTAATGAGGAACTTGAGCTAACTGCTATGCAAGTAGAAAACCTTAAGAAAGAAGTTGAATATCTACAGAATAAGGTTCTATGTGCTACTCAGGTTGAGAAGGCTCTTAGGGATGAACTAGCTGAAAATGAATTCAAACTGAAAACCTTTAAGAACTCATCTAGTCTATTGCAGTCCTACCATGAGAGAAACCAAGCTAAACCCAGGGTTTCCATTGGACTTGACTATGGCACTCTTAAATAGAGGAAAGGCTACGTTGTCATTGAAGATGACATAGTTGTTCAGGAGGAAGTGCCTCACATTTTGAAAAAGACTGAGTCTCTAATTTTTAAAGAACCAACAATTGAAATTGATGAGGATGCCTTACTCATTAAGCAAATGTTGAATGATGAGGATGAGGCACAGTCTAGTGAACAACCAGCATCCTCTAAGAGTGAGAGTGTCAAGTCAAAAACCAAGGAGCCAGTAGGTGGTAGATCTAGACCTAAGAAGTTTGTGAAGTTTGTTTCAGCTGGGAATAGTGAATCTAAAAAGGAAGTGACTAATAAGAAACAAAACAGGAATGGCAAGCTAGGGATAAACAAGAATAACAATTATGCTTATGTGCCAAATGCACCTAGGAAAGTTTGTTAAAACTGTTTCAGCACCAATCATTAACTCATGCATGCAAGAAACCTGTTGGTAGTGTGCCTAAACCTTTCTATGATTGCTCCGCGCCTTTAAGACATAGAGATGCTCCATTTTGTGATAAATTTGATTGTATACCATGCAATATGAATGTGATGACTAGCTGTTTCAATCTGAGAAGGCAATTCATTAATGGTTGTATCAGTCACAATTATCACACACTACACAAGGTCAAAGTCTTCAAGTCCTCCTAGAGCTAGGAAGGTACCTCTGTCACCTAAGTCTGAGAACTCAGTTGCTAAGACTTTTAACAGTGACGAGAAGACTAGTCCTAAGAAAGTTAATAAGCATGTCGTCTATGATAAATCTGTTTCTAAGTCAAATGGACCCAAACTTGTTTGGGTACCAAATGAGAAGTAATACCTTTATGTTTGTTGGGCAAAGAAAATGAAAAGAAGGTCATGTGGATTCTGGACAGTGGATGCTCAAATCACATGACTGGTGATATGGCCCTACTATTACAGTATGAAGAGAAGGCTGGCCTAGTGGTTGCTTTTGGAGATGACAGCATGGGTAACACATTGGGATATGACAAATTGGAGGTTGGTAATGTAATTATTGAAGATGTAGCACTAGTCAAGGGACTCAAGCATAATTTGCTAAGTGTTGGCCAGTTTACTGATAGAGGATTCAAAGTGAATTTTGACAAAGATGAATGTTTGATCACCCACAAGAAGACTGGTGATTTTGCTCTATCTGGAGCAAGAAAAGGAAGCCTGTTTGTAGCCAATATGGACTCTGCAAGCAAGGATAAAATCTGTTGCTTTTATTCAAAAGCATCAAGTGAAGACTGTTGGCTGTGGCGCAAGAAGTTATCACACTTGAACTTCAAAGCCATTAATTCTCTAGTCAAGAGAGAGTTAGTGAGAGGCATGCCCACACTTGAATTCTGTCAAGAAGGAGTGTGTGAGGCTTGTCAAAAGGGAAAAATGAAAAGGTCAAGCCACAAGTCAAAGACAGTGACATCAATCACCAAGCCCCTACAATTAATTCATATGGATTTGTTTGGGTCTGTCAATATTATGTCACTCTCAAGGAAGAAGTATGTCGTGGTGATGGTTGATGACTACACAAGGTATACATGGGTGGAATTTCTATCATCAAAGGATGAGGCTCCACAAGTAATCATTGAGCACATAAAGAAATTTGACAAGGAAGCAAAGGCCAACAATGCAAGTGTGATTGCATTGAGAAGTGATAATGGAACAGAGTTCAGAAATGCCTTACTTGAAGCCTTTTGCAAAGAGAATGGCATTTCTTAACAATTCTCAGCTCCAAGGACTCCACAACAAAATGGAGTAGTTGAGAGAAAGAATAGAACTCTGATTGAGGATGCTAGAACAATGTTGCTTAATGCAAAGATGCCTACATGTTTTTGGGTTGAGGTTGTGAGCACTGCATGCTATCCAGGATAGAACCCTCATCAACAAAAACTCGGGAAAGACACCTTACAATTTGATGACTGGAAAGAAGCCTACTCTAAAGTATGTTCATACTTTTGGAAGCACACACTTTGTGTTGAAAGACAATTCAGAATATGTTGGGAAGTTTGATGCAAAGGTATTTGAAGGAATTTTTCTTGGCTATTCTATGGAGAGAATTGCATATAAAGTTTATGTCATAGTTAAAAGAAAGTTATGGAAGGCACAGATGTGATATTTGATGACAGCAAACTACCTGCATTAGAAGAAGCCAATGATGAGGATAGAGATCCATTAAAGTTTGAAAATCTAGATGATTCTGATGAAGAGATTGAAACTAAAGTTGAAATTGTAGTTCAACAAACTCCAGTAAATGATGATACAAGAGAAGAATTTGTGCCAATCAACAGTAAAGAGACAAGCATCCAAGACACACCTGTGAATAGTGACAACTTCACAGGGGAAGGAAATGAGAATGATCATGACTTGGATGATGAAGCAACATCAAGGTTAAGAAATCAGACTGAGCATTCAAGGAAATGGGATAGGTC
This sequence comes from Kitagawia praeruptora, assembly GCA_037693485.1. NCBI lineage: Eukaryota > Viridiplantae > Streptophyta > Magnoliopsida > Apiales > Apiaceae > Kitagawia > Kitagawia praeruptora. The sequence goes on along the minus strand of CM075351.1, from coordinate 132,456,337 downwards.
ACATGCTGCAGAGCAAATCATTGGAAATCCAAATGCAGGAGTAAGAACTAGAAGAACAACTCAAAATGAGTGTCTCTATGGTTGCTTTCTATCTCAGATTGAGCCTAAGAAACTTGATGATGCACTGTTGGATCCAGATTGGATTATTGCTATGCAAGAGGAGCTGAATCAATTTGAAAGAAACAAAGTATGGGAACTTGTGCCTGCACCAACGAACAGAACCATTGTTGGAACAAAATGGGTTCTAAAGAATAAAATGGATGAAGATGGTGTAATAGTAAGAAAGAAAGCAAGGCTGGTTGCAAAAGGATACTCTCAACAGGAAGGCATTGATTATGATGAGACATTTGCCCCTGTTGCTAGATTGGAAGCCATCAAACTCTTCTTGGCATTTGCTGCTCACTCAAACTTCAAAGTTTATCAAATGGATGTCAAAAGTGCATTTCTGAATGGAGAGTTGGAAGAAGAGGTTTATGTGCAACAACCACCTGGTTTTGAGGATCCACACTTCCCAGAATTTGTCTACAGATTACTTAAGGTACTATATGGACTTAAGCAGACTCCAAGGGCATGGTATGACACATTGTCACAATTTCTCCTTGAAAATCAATTCACTAGAGGCACATTGGACAAGACACTGTTTTACAAGAAGCATGGTGATGATATTATTCTAGTTCAGATCTATGTCAATGATATCATATTTGCCTCTACTAGTGAGAAACTGTGTGAGAAATTCTCTAAGCTCATGCAGAGCAGATATGAGATGCGTATGATGGGAGAGTTAACATTCTTTCTTGGACTGCAAGTTAGTCAAAGGAAGGATGGTATTTTTATCAGTCAAACCAAGTACATCAAGGATTTATTGAAGAAGTTTGACTTAGAAGATTGCTCACCTGCAAAGACACCCATGGCCACTGCCACCAAATTGGATGAAGATGCTAAAGGCAAAAAGGTAGATATCTCAGTCTACAGAGGCATGGTTGGTTCTCTACTCTATCTCACTGCAAGTAGGCCAGACATCATGTTTGCTACATGCTTGTGTGCAAGGTTTCAATCAAATCCAAAATAGTCACATTTGATTGCAATAAAGAGGATCTTTAGATATCTAAAGGGCCTCCAAACTTGGGTTTATGGTATCCTAAGGACACAAGGTTCAATCTGGTTGGTTATTTTGATGCTGATTATGCTGGATGCAGAGTGGATAGGAAAAGCACCTCATGTAGTTGCCAGTTCCTTGGACAAAGGTAAGTCTCTTGGTACAGCAAGAAACAACAATCTACGTCAACTTCCACAGCTGAGGCTGAATACATAGTTGCTGGAAGTTGTTGTGCTCAAGTGCTTTGGATTAGAAATCAACTTAGAGACTATGGACTTGTGTTGGAAAGAATTCCAATCATGTGTGACAACACAAGTGCTATCTCTATAGTCGACCATTCTAGAACAAAGCACATTGACATCAGATATCATTTTATTAGAGAGCATGCAACTAATGGAACCATTGAGTTACATTATGTCTCTACAGATAAACAACTAGCTGACATATTCACTAAGCCATTAGATGAAGCCACCTTCACAAGGTTGGTTAGTGAGATTGGAATGCTGAATTCTTCAGATTCTGGCTAAGTGAAAATATCACCTGGATTGTTGCAGCAGTAAAACTTTATCTAAATTCTCAATATTTTTGAAGTAAGTGTTGGCTGAAATATGATTTATAAATATTTCAAATCTGTTGCATATGTTGAAAAATCATATTATGTCAACTTGAAATTTCTATGAAATTTTGAGAAAATCACTATTTAATTTGTTGGAATATTCTTCATTGAATATGTCTGGTATATTTAAAGGATAGTGAAAATTGAATTTTATGAGTGAAGAAAATATTTCGATAAGTCAGACTTCTCTAATGATTCTCTGCTCGACATCTCTAACAAGTCTCTTTTGAGCACTCTCGAGTTCTCGAATAGAGTCTTTTAGAGATACCGAATAGAGGTGCTCTTGACTTCTCGAATATGGTAATTGAGTTCTCTAACGACTAAGTTCTCGAATACTGTATTTGAGTTCTCGAATCATTTGAAAAGGCTGAATTCTCGCTGAATTTCAATCGTTTTTGGATTTTTGTCTAAAATTTTAATTCACTCATAAAAACATATTTTATTTAATTTAGAATCAATTCTAAGTTAGATAACTACCAGATGTGAGTTACGAGTTGCTTGAGATATCGATTAAGCCTTTCTTGACTTATCGAATAGCAGATTTCTACTTCTCAAATGCCTGACTTGTTAATACAAAACATATATCTAATCGACAATTCAAGTACTTCATACTTATGCAATTCTACATCTACTCGATTCATTTCATTCGATTTCTCAAGCATCTAAAGTTCCAAAACCCCTGAAAACCCTAATCTCAAAAAGCTAAATTTCTTCTTCAACCTTCATTCTCTTCTCTGTACCAATGGCAACTGTGAAATTCAACACCAACTTCATCGCTCTCTCAAGTGATGTCGAAGCTCCAGATGCTAATTACAAGTGTTTTATCAAATGAATGTCTGAATCTTATATCAAAGGAGCACTGACGGCCAACCCAACTCTGTATCTAGACATTTTAGAACAAATTTGGAACACTGCAATGACTGAAACTGTTGCTCTAGGAGATGGCAGTCTGGGCTATGTCATTAATTACAAGATTCTTGGTAAAGAGTTCAACATCATCTCTGAGGACATGAGCAAGGCCTTGGGTCTTCACCAGAATGAGTATAATGGCCTTGTAACAGATGGTCAACTGGTGGAGTTCTTTGACCTAATAAGGTACTCAGATACCATCAAGGTTGGAAACCCAAAATGGGCGCATCTGAGAAAAGAGTGGAGCTATGTGTTTGCCACACTCCTGCAAGTCTTCAGTGGAAGGAAATCTAGCTATGACCAATTAAGTGCACCTGTTCAATAGATAGGCTACTGACTTGCCTATGATAGGAAGATTGATGTTGGAAAGCTCATAATGCAAGAGCTCAATGGAAAACTTGGTAAGAACACAATCAAGAGAGGTAATGATATCTTCTTTCCCAAATTCATTCAGTCTATACTTAATTATTTAGATAAGAATGTGGCTGATTTACCTGGTTTAGATAAAACTAGAATAGGTTACCCTAGGTCCATGACCAAACTTATTTTTGGTAATTTGGATACTAGGAATGATATGGATGTAAGACTTGTAATAACCCCTCATATGTAGAAGTTATTTGAGTCTTACCCCCACAACATGCCAACATTTGCCTCCAAATCTGAGTTAGCCCGGCCCAAGCAAGTAGAACAAAATGCTAACCTAGGGCCTGCTAACCAACCACCTCAACCAAACACACTACCAAACACAGAGCCACCTGCATCATCCTCTCAATAGGGTGGTGTTAGTAAAAAGGAGAGGCACCTTTAACCATCTTATCTGAAGCAGCATTCGCTATAGAACTAGGTATAGAAATTGAGGAACCTGAGTCACCCTTGCAGAGGCCAAAGAAGAAGAAATCTAAAACCACCTCTTCAATCACACAAATGGCTGAAGTTATAAAATCAGGGGCACACAGCTCACTAGATGTATCCTCTCAACAGGGTGCATCTATAGAATCAAGCATTCTCCCCAATGCATCTTCTTGTATTGAGTCAGCACATGGGAGTGATAAGGCTGGCACTACACTGAGTGGAGAGCACATCACACTTGAAACTCCCTCTATCTCTCAGAGGGAGTTGCCAAAATCAAATCTACAAGACACTCATCTTCCAGAATCTAATAATGAAATTTCTTTGGAGCCTGCAACTCAAGCAATTGAGGAGCAAGGCATTGATCACCAAGAATTTTCTTTTCTTGGTGAGCCAATGGATTCAAGTGACCTAGTACATGACACTTTGCTCACCACCCAGGAACAACATTTAGATGGTGAGGGAATGCAAGCTGGGGCATATCATGATGACACCATCACAAACATAGAGGATTCACTAGTTTTCACTAGAGACTCTGTGTCTGTTTCAACTACTGTTGTAACTCATCCCACTCCTGTGGAGACAATAGTAGTAGAGTCAATCCATCCGGTTGCAGAAGTTGCATCTGTAACTGAGGAGTCTAGCTTGCCTAGCTCTAGTTCTAACTTTATGTCAAAATGGCTGAAGCATGTGCAACATGACAGTGCTTCAGGATCAGGGTCTGTTCCACCACAATTGATGGTAGAAGCACTTCAAAGCTTAGTTGAGGATCAGATTCCTGAGTTTGTAAAAATTTCCCAACACCTTGTCACCTCAAACATGCCAAATCCACAGTATGAAGCCATCTTGCTCTGTCATAAAGAAGATGTGGAGAGTCAACAGAAGAAAATAGCAGATGAGGCTGAAAGAGATGGTAATGTTGATGCCTGGCTACAAGGTTCTTATGACATTTCTCTCTCAGAAGGGCTTCAATTTCTTAGAGAAGAGTACATCACATCACTAGGGTCAAATGCTAAATCCCTAACCCCTAGTGATGTGTATGAAGCAATGAATGACACCTACTAGGGAATTCTCAAAGCTGCACACTATCTTGGCAAGGGCCTCAAGACAGAAGTTAATGAAGTATGTGTAGCCACAATTAAAGAGGTGCAGGAAGTAAAAAGGGCTTTTGATGCCAAATTCCCTCAACTGGACACTGTTCTCAAGGATATTCAACTCTGCAAGTCTGAATGCATTAAAATGGAAAACTCCATGCTATTAGTTCAACGTGTTGTCAAGAATCTTGCAACTCAAATCCAGAACCTATCTTCTCAGATAAATGATTTCAATGCCATGACCAGAACTCTCTTTGCCAATCAATATGGGGATAAGCTGGTGACCGAGGTCCCTGTGCATGATATGACAAAATTTGAAGTAGTGAGGCTCAAGGAACAGTCACTTTCTGGTTTTAAAGCTACTGAGTTATTCACCAAGGTGGATGCTCTGGAGAAAGAAGTGACCTCACTCAAGGCATCAAATGCTCATCTTACAGACACTGTTGCTCTTCTCAATGAAAAGTTGGACACTCAAGCTACTACTAATGTTGATGTTCTTCTCAATCAACAACTGATGTTGTCTGCTATGATGAAGCACATGGGACTACCTCTGCCTGATGAATCTGTCACTCCCACCTCTCTCAACCCTAAGGCCCCTACCACAGCCTCTGTGCCTGACAACAAGCCTAAGGGGGAGAAGAGGACCTTAAGGAACTCAAAACCTAAGGGGGAGAAAGGTATTATAATAACTGAGAGTGGTCATCAAAGAACTTCAAAATCTACAACTCATGTGCAAGGCAAAGGGAAATCTAAAGTTGATGAACCTCCATCTTCTCTACCTATTGTTACTCTACCACCTGTGCACATCACTACTTCCAGTGGCTAAAAGCAAACTATCACTACTACAGTGGTTGCAGGGAGTATGCCATCTGACAAACCTCCATTCTCCAAAACTGAAAGTGCCAAGCCTGTAGAAGTAAAGGTGGTTACTGAGGCCAAGCTACAAGAAATTGCAAACTCAAATGTCTATCATGATGATGCATTCTTGAAGTTTCTGAAAGTCTCAAGAGAACAGGCTAAGGACACACAAGAATATCTGAGGAGCTTGAAGGATCAGATTGACTACCTCAATATTATGCCTAGAAGAAATGATGGTGTGTGGTTCAAGGAGATAATGATGGTGACAAAATCCAAGATATGGCACCTAACCTACAAAACTCTACAAGTCCTAAAATATTCAGAGGTAGATGTGTTGATCAAACTGATTGAGAAGAGAAATGACAACAACAAAATTCTATATGATGACTTAAGGAATGAACAACCTGCCAGATTACCTGAAGTGTTTACAAATCCTAGAATCATCATCTACCAATCTGGAACAAGAATTGATGACATCAAGCAGTTGATTATTCCCAAGCATCCTATCCCTCAGAAGCAAAGTCTCGTCATTCCCATCATTGAAAGACTAACTAAAAAGCAAGGAATCAGAACTACTGAAGAGGTGGAAGCACTGATCGAACATTCTCAAATCCTTCATTGCAACTGGAATTGTCCCAGAAATGGCCAAAAATAGGAGGAATAAGGATGATGAAGATGAAGACAAAAGTGATTGAAGTAGAAGTTGTAACGCCCCCAAATCCGGGGTCAGGGATATGGGTCGCTACTGCGAAAAACCTTAATAATCGAACAATCACCTGCCAATATTTAATCTAAAACATGACATCCGACCCTAACCTAACAAGATATTTTCAAGTTATAGACTAGAAAACAAGAAATCCAAAATATAATAATAACTTCTTTTATTAACTCACAACTCTTAGTACAAAAATCTCTCATACAATCTTATGCTGTTAGTATCACCTTGATATAAGGTATACAACAATCACAATATTCTAATACAACAAATATTACAAGACAAGAATAAATACTTTACCAGTCTAACTAAACATCTAGTAGACTATCTCAAAAGACAGAATCAGTTTGAGTCAAAACCATCTTGATCCAAGTCCTTCCCTGCTTCGAGCTAAACTAAGTCATCCGCATCAATTATCTATCTCTGTAAAATAAGATTTTAAACAAAAGCAAGAATGAGCGAAAGAAGCGCTCAGCAAGTATATAATAGAGTATACTAAGATACTTTTAGAAAAACTTTGAAGGTTTTAAAATCCAACTTGTGGATGATACCATTTTTGAAATATTTATAACGAAGATTTTCTAAATAGGAAAGAGTTTAACAGCATTCAATAAGAAATTCACCTCGACAGCTTTATAAAAGGATTTTTGATATTTATTTCAACAATTTTTATAGCGACTTCCGATAAAAACTTTGAATAACTGAGCGACAGATGCTTCAGCAACTAAGAGACAACATACAAGAAATTCCTAATTATTCATAATCTCACTCTTGTCGACTAAGCACTTACATACTTAGCTACCAAACCGGCCTGACAATAATGAGTTCATGAATAAATAAGAAGATCTCAATTCATTCTCGATTTTTAACCGTCACTATGCAACAAATGCTCCAGCGACAACCTGAATCTCGAATTAATATAGAAAAATTCAATAAAAGATTCGACATTTGATTCTCAACAATAAAATATGATTTTTCAGAAGGAATAACCATCAAATATTGGAACTACGATAAGACGCTACGAGCTAAGCTGGGTGATCAGCCCACGACAGAGCTTCGAACCACATATCCAATGTGATTCTCAAATATGAAGGATCCTTAGGCACACACAAGCCTTAATATAAATATGAAAGGGGGGGACCAGCGCCTCGGTCAAAAAGGGCGTTCCAATATGATAAGGATATTCAAACGAAAGGGATTCGCATTCCCAATAGATATTAAATCGTATCATAATCATGAAAGAAATGTAAAATAGTTTTTATAGGGGTAAAGAACAATTGTAAACTTTCATGACACAATGAATAAAATCACATGCTTGCGATAAGTTGAAAGCAGTTATAAAACTGAGTAAATGACTTGAATGATTTCTCGCGAATTTATGAGTTTAAATAAGCATTTGTAGAATTTTTGTTTTTAAGAAAGCATACTATTATACTTAAACATTCAGCATAGATATTTTAAAACATGCATACTCTGAACGAAAGAGTACGGTTAGTAGACTTGCCTTAGGTCCTAGCTAATAAGTACGCTTGACAATTTAGAGAGAACATTCCTTCGTTTGTCCCGCGTGTCCAATCCTCTGATTTGATCCTCTTTCGATTCGATACACTTGCGATTGTCACCGGTCTGATTCACCGCGATCGAGTCCGCACATCGATTCTATAGTTAATACTAGACGATACTTCAGTCTTCGGAATAAACATATGATCTACCGACTCTAGTACGCACACTCTAACACATTTAACTTAATCACAATTATTACTATAAAACACTTCCCGGTGTATACAACACCTTACCACAATCAACACTTTAACTAACCATTTACACTTAATAACTTTATAACATCTAGGGTCTATGCCCGGCAAATCTTAAATCACAATTTTAATCTCAATTAGAAACCTTTGCACACAAATTCTTTGATAACATAAATCATTACATTTGAACATATAAGATGTTAATGACCAAAAACTCAAGTCGATATTGCATACTTAAACAAAACACTCAAATAGAGTTCCATGCTTTAACAATATTTAATAATTAAACAAAATCCACAATTTAACATGAAACCTTTTTCTAACATCATCTCGAATGTTATATCTACCTAACGTAAAAGTTTTAGTTTGAAATGATCATTTTAACTAGATCAAGTACCAACCCAAACTTAATAGAAAACAGTTTTGTAAATTCTGCGCAACTTACACTCTATCAATTATCATAAATCGAAAAACCATCATTTGAACACAAAACCTCTTTTATTACAAACGTAAACCTTATAAATTTCTAACATAAAAACTTTGAATTGAAAATATCAGTTTGTCTAAGCTAGGTACAGACCCAAAGTTGGTTTAAAAACAGAGCTGTTGGTTTTGTAACATTCACACTCAAACATTTTTAGTAAATTGAAAAATCAACAATTTTAAATGAAAATTTTATGAGATCACCCTGAACCATCCCTCTAGCAACCATAAAAATTTCAGCTTAAAAAAGAAAGGTTAAGTGGGTGAAATACGACTCCAAAATTAGTAACCCGAGAGATTACTCTGTTTTGCGCAGGTTTTACTAAAACTCATCAATTTATATATAAAACACATAACTAAGCATGGAAAACATATAATATACTAAGATCATCCATGTTTTTGGCAAGAAACACATACCTGCTTCATCAATTCAACTAAAATATATTCAAAACTCACATGCAATGATTTATTTATAGCTAACTATGTTAAAAAAAACATGTATGCATACATTCAAACTAACAATTGACCCCATGAGGTCGCACTAGGCTCATTGCTCATGGATGAGTTTGTCTTGGATAAGCCCAAAAATTAGTGGGTCTCATCAAGAACAACTCCTACATCATTTATCTAACCTTGCATGTAACAAAATAGGTTGAAAACCCTATTTCTCCAAATTTTCAGATTTAAGAAACTTGATAAAACTCAAAGATATGGTTAGAGATAGATACAAAATTGAAAGATGATGATTTTGGTTATAAGAACTTGAAGTTTGGAAAAGAAAATCACCTTAACTTGAAGCTCTAATGTTTGTTAATGGTGAAGAAGAGAAGAAATGGTTTGGAGAAGAAGAGAACTCGGGAGAGAGAGAGAGATGGGGGGTGTTTTTGCCGATTAAAAGAAAATAATGGGAAATGGGTGGGCTTGGGCTTTATATTAACATACTTACACACACTTTGTATTTTATTTTAAAACATGAACCAATAAAATCTAAAATCCTAATTAATAAATATATTTTGCAAAAAAAAAAATTATTTGCACATATATTTGAAACACAAAATTACCTTCCCCAAGGTATTTTTAAAATATTTTTGAAGTCATTATTTAAGAAGATATGGATTTTACAAGAAATAGTCTTTATAAAGAAATATTCTTGGTAAAATCATGTAAAAATCCATAAAAGCCAAAAATAATTAAATTCTTATTTATATAACCAAGAGTATAAAATTAGGAACACATACTTACCAAAAATATATTTTACGACTTGTAATCATTAAACTAGAGATTTTACAAGATAATTTATCTAAAAAGAATTTCATGCTTTAAAAATCTCTAAAAATTATTGGAGCCCAAATAAAATAAACTTGCAATTTTAAAACATTTCTACATACCAAAGAAACATTGTGAAAGAGATTTCATGATTTTTCGATGCTCTAAGAATTTTAGAAAAATTAAACAGTGCTTTAAACTAGCATTTAAATGGAATAAAAATTCATATAAGCATATTTAATCAAACCGACTATACATATAAGTCACATATACATATCAATTTAATTCAAATAACTCCTATAATCACTTAGGCAGTTAAGTCACATTGACTTAATTCACAAAATTTAAAACAAACCCATTTTCCACTTAATCATACACAAATAATATTTAATCACATAAATGCTCCACAATCAAATAAATATTATAAAATAATATTTAACTATTCTCTTATCTCATCACACCTATCGGTCAATGTAAAATAATAATAAAAATTTTATTTTAAAAATTCAGGTTGTTACAATCTTCCCTCCTTAACAGGATTCCATCCCCGGAATTCGAAGAAGAAAGAACGGGGTTCTAAGACGGACCGCTTCCCTCCGACTGAAATTCCCAAGGCCTACGGAAATCCCCGCAACTTCGCTATCTCACGACTCAAACGATTTGTGTAACACCCCCAAATCCGGGGTCAAGGATTTGGTAGCTACGCGGAAATCCTCAATGTCAAATTACCTGTTTAACAACATTAAACCATCTGTAATCATTAAAACTGAAATATAACTCTGCGACCCCAACCACCAAGCATCTTTTAGGTCATATGGCTAGAAACAAGAACTAAGATCTTTACATCTTCGTTACATCCATTCTATTACATCGCACTATGTCTTACAAATCTTATACTACTAGTATAGCTTCGTTGGGAAGTACACCAGCAACTAGTACTACTCAGTACAAAATAATATATATTACACATCAATGCACCTACATATAACTTACTCCAGCTATAGCTTTTCTGGATCATATCATCTTCATAGGGCGTACTGTCTGCTTCTTCTGAGCCATGCAAATAAGCCTCAACCGTCTACCTTCCTCTGAAAGGTTAATATTCGAAACAAGCAAGAATGAGCGAAAGAGTTGCTCAGCAAGTATTACTATAACAAAAATATCCCAACCTATAAAATATCCCTTTTTATGCATTGGGTTTTTCAATATTCAACTTATACTTAATATCATTCTTGAAACATTTAACCATGAAACTTCAATAGAGGAAGTATAACGCTTAAAATAACATCAATGAACGGATTAAGTTCATTATAACAGGAAAATCTTCACCTGGCGACATAGTATATACTATAGCTTTGATAATCTTTTAGAAAGCTTTTCAATATGCTGCTACCTAGTTGCCTTTCATCATGCGTAAACTTAACCATTTATAAGGTACCAAAACAATACTCCTCAAGCTTGAAAATATATGTGTATATGTATCTCAATACCGCCATAACACTTGATAGATCAAGATACTGTACCTCAGCAATATAATAACAGTTCTAAAATATCTTTAAAACTGTATGCCATGCATTGATGAACATAGTGCTAGTATATTGTAAAAGATGAAGTTATAAGGTGATCCAATATCAAAAACCTCCTTATCACAACTCAGGTTATGTAAGGTATCAACAGAGTCATCAATTATAAAATAAAGGATGAAGTTACAAGGTAACTCAAATTATAACTTTCGTAGGAATATCTGCTATGCAAAATATGAGCCAGATATCATCATATATCACAACGAGGAAATTGCAGGAAAATATTGCAATCCTAGTTTTGAACATGTTTCAAACCCCTGCCAACCTGAAAGAAGTCTCTTCGATACGTGTCACGGGAACCACCCGTCAACCTGAAAGAAGTCTCTTCGATACGTGTTGCAGGAAATATCCAAATCGGATGATGAACTAATACTGGAGTATTCACCGCGCCCGCTGTTCCAATCTTTACGATGATCAGTCGCAGATTGTACAGCTCAATTTCATTTTACTACTGGTAGAAGGAAGAACTGACGGATTTACTTGTCCACCGCCCTTTTTGATCTCCCTGGCCAACGGTTGGGCCTTTGGGATGGACCGGCGCGACTCGGCCTCTTACACGACTCCTAGTTCGAATAAAATCCATGACTCTGAAACGTAAAGTTCGTCCCCCTTTCCCCAAGTATAATACTTGTTGATAAGACTCCACAAAGTAGTCGTATCTACTCGGAAAGGAAAATTCACCAATATTTCCCAAGCTGATGCTTGTTAATGGATATAAACTTGTTCCATCAATCTTACCCCTCGAGTGTTGAGGAAGTAATCAAAAGGACTCATCTTGAGGTATAGGAATCAAGAAGCGAGTGAAAATAATACTTTCAAAAGCTTTATGACCGGGCAGTCAAACAAAATAAATAACAGCTCTCAAGTAGGGTTCCCTTATATTTTTGGAAGTTTTGAGCGAGCATTTAAATCTTGCTATAAGATTGATTTAAATGGAAAATAAAGTTTTGGGGACCTCTCCTTCATAAGAATAAGTCTCAGAAATATTCCATACCATTATTGAAGGTCGAAGATGAATAAGATAATTCGCTTTAAAAAGCTAATTTAAAAGTATCTAATAAATATTCGAAGAATATTCATTAAATACATAATTAACAAAGTAATCAATAATAATACATAAGTTCTCAAGTGAATATTCGAAAATAATATTCACTTAATAATTAAACCTCGAATGAATATTTGAAAATAATATTCATTAAATAAATAGTCTTTAAATGAATATTCAAAATAATATTCATTAAACACAGTAATAGTTATCTGATATATTTATGAGAATATATCTTCGAAAGTATACGAAATACCGACTCCCGATCTTTTACAAAGATACGATTCATATTCCCTTCGCTAAGGGTAATTATAAAATCCGGCTCATAGCTAATATTCAATATCTAGTTATAAGCCATTCCTCAAATCATAATCCAGTATCACAGTATGTTTCCCCTAATCAGTATGCTTTCCACTAGCATATATATATATATAGAATAATATCACAGTATATACCTTTCAAGAACAGTCATGGTTTTCTACTTAGCATATACATATCAGCAATAATAACACATCAGCAAGAAATAGGTTCGAAAACTTGCTTCGGTAGAATCACAGTATGATATTTTACTGGTTATGAAAGTCCCTAAGTAACCTTCACTTAGCATTTTATAACTCTTGAATCATCCTCGAGAATTTAGTGATTATACAATTTAATAATCATTAGGCAATGACTACCTAATGATCCCTTTTTAAAAAGGATAATCCAATTAATCGTCTTTTATTAAAATAAATATTCGAATAATATTTATTAATAATATTGAAGTACTTAATAGCCACCAAAACACCCAAATATAAACCTTGGAATATATTAACCAAAACCACATTATTACCCCTCCGGCCATTTCCGGACTTTAACCACTTTGTTAAATATTCACACTGATTCCCAGTTAATAGGTAGTAAATCGTACATAGATCCTTGAATGAGTTGACACTCAATAATGTTGCTCGTATGAGAAAATATTCAAATAATATTCCACGAATGAGATAATACTCAAATAATAATCCTCGAATCATTTCCAAGAAATTACTTCTTTCTGGAATTATAGTTAATGTTCGTAAATAACATTCCTCAAAATGAATAATAATCGGTCGCTGGAATCCCTCCGGGTTTCCACGACTATCTCTATATCTCAATATACTGACTCTCGGTCAATAAGAAATAAACAATTAATAAATCAATTTTTAAATGAATATTATAATAATATTCATTGAATCAAATAAACATCCAAATCACATTTTATCAATATCATTCCTGATATTTATAAACGAAAATATTCAATTTATAACCATGGGAATATCTTTGTTATCATTCCGGAACAAAGCGATTTTAAGAAAACGTTTTGAAAATGATATTCATCCAATTAAATAAATTTAATTAGACGAATTAGGTTTATTTAATCCGTAAATGCTTCATAAATATTTACTAATTAAATAACCACTGATTTGCTGGTGATGTTGCCTTTAGGTTAATTATTGCGAAATATCTTTTAAAAAGCTTTGTCCGGGTTTTCGAAAATATATAATACAAAATAACCCCGCCACGCGGGCTAAGTTATACAACTCAATACATGCTCTACCCTCTGAGCCTTTCTTATTCCGATACATATAATATATGGTCCACTTCCATAATACGAAAAGTTTATAAATATAAACCATATACATCAAAAGGTATAATCATAAAAACATCACCGCCCATCGACAATATTATAAGTCATGGGGTTTTGACCATTTGCATAAGCAGAACTTAATAACATTAGCAAAGCCATAAATGTATGGTTTTGATGAGGAAGCACAGAGTGGGAAAGCTTGCAATTATGGATTCAAATCTAATCCACACATTTCATATATTTCAAAACACATATACTCTGAACAATAGAGTATGCATAAATAAACTTACCCCTGGTCCTTAGCAGAAAACAGAAATCGCGAATAATTCCTTCGCACCTCGTCCAAACGTTTCCATGGAGGTAGTTTACCTTTCTTTATACGACGCCTCGATCTTCCCTTTTTGATGTACGTCGCTCCACTGGATCATACCCTAATGGTACTGAAATAGTTACGAGTACGTGTCAGTCCAACCTCGTATCTCGAGTAGACACAACTCAGAATTACCACTAAGTCACCTAAAGTCGTACTATAGTTGTTATCCCTATAGTTGACTATTCTAATACCACTTAATACACACAACACATTTAGTAAAGAAAATGACATGGAAGAGTCCCCTTTTTAAAGTGGGCATTTCCTGGTGCTAACCACCCCAAACCATACCACTTACTCAATTTCACTTAACATACACAACTATAATACCATTGACATTCTATGACAACTTAATTAATATTTAATCATCAAAACATACTTAATCCTCGATAAAGGCTCATAATACCCATTTAATCTTCAAGACACATTTAATCCTCGAATTAGCACATAATCTTCGGAGCAACAATTAACCTCCAAAATAATTCACTTAGCACATATTCACGTAAACAATTAACATCCACTTCATGCCACTAGACCATTTATATTAAATGAGTTAAATAAATTTAAATGCAGGGGATTTTTAGAAAATTTTGACATGAAGTATTCGTTTATCGGACTATGGGCACAGCCCCTCAAATACAATTCAACCCTGTTTTTGCAAAAATAAAGCTGCCTCAACTTGCAGCAAGGTAAACAAGTAAGAAAAGTACCCGCCCAGACATGCGGCACCTAGCACATAAGAAATTCTGCCTCGACATGCAGTAAACACATAATAACTTATATTAGCATTAACTACTACTTACGCTTACATCAATAATCGTATCACTCACGCATTTTAATGATACACGTGACAATCAATTATTAATATTCGTAAGCCCTAGGGAACAACCCCTAGCATTAACTACTACTTACGCTATATCAATGATCATATCACTTGAGCATATTAATTATACTTGTGACAATCAATCATTGATATTCGTAAGCTCGAGGAACTAGTCGAAGAGAATTACACAAGTCCTTAAATACTGACATTTAGAACTTATGATCTCTTTACGACTCCTCGCAGTTAAACTAAATAACATAAAACATCCATAATTAGTAAAGCCATCAAATACCACGACTCGACTTATAGCACTTAGCACGTAAACATTTATTGATGACCATATATAACCAGTAAGTCACATAAACCTTTAATTATCGACTCGATTAAACTTAATTCTCGCATTTAAGACATTCATCAAATACTACGGTCAAACTCGATTGTTGACTAACTCGATTATCATTTAATCAATTAAGTATAGCAATTTCATATAACCACTTTGTTGTGCCCAAAATCTCCATGGGCTAGATTTAGGCCCATTAAGCTATAGGGTTCGATCCATACGAGCCAGAAGATTGATCCAGTATGAGTTATGAAGACCAGATAGAAGAAATGACTAAGGAAGTATGAGTATCAGGAGGTACCCAATGGTTAGGAAGCTGAGCAGAGTATTAGAAGGCCAGGTTCCTCCCAGCAGAAGAGTTCGAGTTAGCATAGCAACAGTCATAGAGACGATAAAAGCATGTGAAGAGTTATCCAGTCTAACCAGTTTGTTATTTGTGCAGGTACTGACGCCTAAAGGGAGGTCCCTAAGCGATATGTTCCGAAATAAGGAGGTTCCTGAGAAACAGACTCCTGAGATATAGGTTCCTGAGTACCAGGTTCCTACGAGTTGCCAACAGAAAGTTCTAGAAGCCATCTAGAACAGATAAACGAATTGATATTGGAGTATAATTCTATGGCGCAGATGATCCTAGAATTACCTCTGATCAATGAGAGAATTATAGTAGGGTACGAACTCGAGTTCTATTCTACTTAGCCAACTAGTTCGTGGAAGGCTCTAAAGGAACCTGAGTCCTACATGAACTAGGTGACCGAATACAGCTATTCCAGTAAGAGACAGAATCATATTAGAACTACGTGAGCTTGATCCCTATATATACAAGGGTACGTAGGCACCTCAGGGGAAAGACGCATTAAGTTCTCTGATTCTCTCTAAAGGCACTTGAGATTATTGGAGACACCCTCGAGCACAGCTCAACCCCCACAAACACAACTCAAACCTTTTCACAGAATAGTTGATCGCTAGCCTATACAACTACCCGTAAACCTCTCAACAAGTTGTTACGAAATCCACTCATCAACATTGGCGTTAGAAGGAGGGGATAGTTAATATCTTAAGAGTGGAAAAGATGTCAGGCAACTCTGATAGCGAAGCAACCCGTTCTGAGCGACAGATTCACGATGGGAACAAATCTCCTCCTAGAGCACCGAAGGTTACCAAAGCAGCTATGATGGAAGTCTTAAAGACTGTGGGAGAGCGATTGTCGACTTTGGAGCAGGCTTCAAGCAAAAAGAAGAAAAAGAAGGCAAAGAAAGGCAAGAAGTCGAAGGTTACTCCGAAACAGTTGAACTATGAGGAAGAAGAATCTGAGGATGGAGAGGAGGTTCCAGAAGACGGTGAAGGACCAAAGCAGAATAATGGTGATGAAGAACTAGAGAATCCTGAGAAGAGTAAAACTGTTAGCAAGGGCCGTACAGGGTCCAAGGGAAAGAAGAAGACCAAGACTGGAGGTTCCTCACAAAAAAAGAAGAAAGATAAAGACCCATCTGTTGAAATAATTGAAGAAGAAAACACAGATTCAGACGAGGATACTGAAGAATCAAGTACTGCGGAGTCGCAAGAGGAGGAAGGAACGAGCAAAATGACAAAGGCGGAAGCTACTGGGGAGGTGACAGCAGAAGATATCAAGAAAATTTTGGCTCAACTCAAGGACGAAAAGAATCTTGCTGTGAATCCTATAACTGCTTCTCCTTTCACCAAGAAGGTTCGAAAGTCGGCTCTGCCTAGGTCTTACAGGCCTTCGAATGAGTTGAAATTCGATGGAACTACTGACCCCATTGAATACCTCAGTCGTTTCGACACAGAGATGGATGTCTATCAAGTGAAGGAAGCCACCAGATGCAGGTTACTAGCTGCAACTCTACAGGGTGGAGCCCATCAATGGTTCAAAAGGTTACCTACTGATTCGATTAGTTCTTGGGCGAGTATGGGGAAGCTCTTCGTTACTCAATTTAGAGCATCTGTTGCATTCGCACCACCTACCAATACCTTAGCCAATATCAAGCAAAGACCTAGTGAGACATTGACGGAATATTTCAAGAGGTTCAATGCAGAGGTTCCAAAGGTTAGGAAAGCATCTGAGGAAACCATAAAGAATTTCTTAATTGCTGGAGTCAAAGGAGGCTCGGACTTTTGGAAAGCACTTCAAGGAAAAGAACCAGAGACGTTGGTAGATTTTTATGCCCAGGCAGAACCCTTTCGTCTTGTGGAGGAATCTCTGGCTGAGTTAAAGAAGGATCCAGATTTCGTAAGGCAAAGTGGAAGCAAGAGGTCGAGACAAAGAAGCCCCAATGGTCGTGACAATAAAAAGGTGGTTAGTCGTACATCCCAGGTGAAGCCTGAAGCTATGAATCCTACTAGACCTGTCATGAGTCAGGTCCCGCCACCAGCTTCCTATAACAACAACAAATATGAGAGGCCTGTCTATGAAACTTTCACCCCTTTGGTAGCCCCAATCGATCACATTTACGCGGTGAATGAGAAGTCCTCATGGTTTAAGAAGCCTTTCAGAACTAGCCCTCCAGGGAATAAGAATGAGCGCCCATACTGTGACTTCCATGATAACAATGGGCATAATACTGCAGACTGCCGTCACCTCAGGGACCTAATTGAAACTCTAATCAGGCAAGGGCAGTTGAGTGAATGGGTGGCTCAAGAAGGCAAAAAGTATAGAGATGAGAAGACTCAGAAGACACAGACACAGGAACCTATTGTAATTGAAGGACCACCTAAGGCTGGGTGCATACGCACAATTATAAGAGGTCCCCATATTGGAGGAAGCAGCAGGAGCGCCATGGAGAGGTATACCCGTGAAACTAAAGAACGTCCTTTGACCAGTATTTACAATCTGTCACAGAGGTCCCCAAGGCTGTTTGAAGGAGAGGATGCAGATATTACTTTCACTGAAGAAGATGCTTCTTGGGTGCACCATCCCCATACCGATGCTTTAGTGGTCGAGGCAGGAATCGGGTCTTATGAGGTTCATCGAGTGCTAGTTGATAATGGAAGCTCTGTAAACTTGTTATCTTACTCAGCTTTCAAGAAGATGCATTTTCTAGATAAAGACTTAACTCCAACAAATGATACCTTGTACGGATTCACTAATAATCAGGTTCCTATCAAAGGTAAGATTCGTTTACCAGTAACTCTAGGTGACAAACCATGTTGCATTACACAGCTGGCAGAATTCATTGTTATAGAAGAAAATAAGAATTACAATACTATTCTGGGAAGACCCGTTTTGAAAGAGATGAGGGTGGTAACCTCCATTTACCATCTAACTATGAAGTTCCCAACACCAAATGGAATTGGTGTAGTTCGAGGATGCCAGTATGAGTCTAGAGAGTGCTACACCAAAGCTTTGCAACATGCTGCTAAGGCTGCTAAATTACCTGAACCCATGGATGAGGTTCCTGATGATTTTCCAGGAAAGAACCCAGATAAAATAACGCTCGATCTGCGTAGTACACCCTTGGAAGGTTTTGTGCCAGCATCCTGTAGAGCTATAAGAATTGAAGAGATCATAGAAGAGGAACCTCATGTTGAGATTCCAGTTTTTTGGGGATCAGATACCCCTTACCTGTTGTTAGAAAGTGTACCCCCTACGGACAAGGATGGTGATGTGGGTATGGCAGAAGGATTGGATGAAGAAAAATCCCGAAAAATGAAACATAATGGAAGCAATGAAGATAGTCAGCCAGCATCAAAAAGAAGGAATGTCATGCACGAGGTTCAGGAACCAATTACAGTCCAGGAACCTCAAGAGGATTCAACCACAGAGATGGAGGTAGACTTAGATCCTCGAATGCCAGAAACCATGGTCAAGGCTGGACTAGCTGGTGAAACTTTGGAGGTGAAGATCAGTGACAAAGATGGTACAAAAGTGTTGAAGATTGGAGCTCAACTCGACCTAGCCTTAAAGGAATCTCTCATTACCTTTTTGGGCAAGAACCTGGATGTGTTTGCATGGTGTCACGCAGATATGGAAGGGATAGATCCAAGGGTCATGTGTCATAAGTTGAATATTGATCCAGAGAAGAAAGGAGTGAGACAGAAGCGAAGACCAGTTAGTGGAGAAAGAGCTCAAGCATTGAAAGAAGAGGTCGACATGTTATTGGATGCAGGATTGGTTAAAGAATCTTTCTACCCAGTATGGTTGGCAAACCCTGTTTTGGTAAAGAAACCTAATGGGAAATGGAGAACCTGTGTGGACTTCACAGATCTCAACAAAGCATGCCCGAAGGACAGTTTCCCGCTGCCACGGATTGATCAGCTAGTGGATGCAACAGCTGGACATGCCCTCCTCAGCTTCATGGATGCATATTCAGGTTACAATCAAATCCCTATGTATGAACCTGATCAAGAGCATACTTCTTTTATTACGGATAGAGGTCTTTATTGCTATGTATGTATGCCATTTGGATTGATTAATGCTGGAGCCACATACCAACGGTTAGTGAATATGATGTTTAAAGACCAAATTGGCCATACCATGGAAGTATATGTGGATGATATGCTAGTCAAATCCAAGAAAGCTGTTGACCATGTAAAGCACTTAGAAGAAATGTTCGGAATCTTGCGAAAGTACAGAATGAAGCTGAACCCTCAAAAATGTGTGTTCGGAGTAGAATCAGGAAAGTTTCTGGGTTTTATGGTGAATCATAGAGGTATCGAAGCCAACCCAGCCAAGATTAAAGCATTGATTGATATGAGGTCACCAAGGACTGTGAGAGAGGTTCAGTCCCTCACAGGGAGAGTTGCGGCCTTGAACAGATTCATCTCGAAGTCCACAGATAAGTGTCAGGAGTTCTTTAAAGCTATAAAGAAAGGAAGTAAATTTGAGTGGACAGCAGAATGTGAGATAGCATTTGGAAAGTTAAAGGAGCATTTGGGGAGCCCCCCACTGTTAGCCAAACCTGTGGATGGAGAAACATTGATACTTTACTTGGCCGTATCAGAGTATTCCATTAGTGCAGTTCTGGTTCGAGAAGAGAATGGATAGCAAAGCCCAGTTTATTATGTTAGTAAAAGGTTACTTGATGCAGAAATGAGGTATACAGGAATGGAGAAGCTGGTTTTCGCGTTGATTCTAGCCTCCAGGAAGCTGCGACCTTACTTCCAAGCTCACAAGATTGAGGTGAGAACCTCATATCCACTTAAGCAAGTGATGCATAGGCCAGAAACTTCCGGGAGAATGTTAAAGTGGACTGTGGAGCTAGGACAGTTCGACATAGAATACAAGCCAAAGACAGCAATCAAAGCTCAAGCTCTAGCAGATTTCTTAATCGAGTTTCCACCTCATGTGGAGGTTACTGGCCAGGAGGGCCCAAAAGAGGTGGTGGAAGAATAGACAGAGAATGACAACTGTGCACCCTGGTTGACACTGTATGTAGATGGAGCTGCTAACAATAGTGGAGCAGGTGCAGGCATAGAGCTAGTTAGTCCAGAGGGGCACCAACTCTATAGCTCGATTCATTTTGCTTTTCGAGCTACAAATAATGACGCAGAGTATGAGGCATTGATTGCAGGTCTCAAGCTAGCCTTGGAAATGAAAGTTGAGAATATTAGAGTGTTCAGTGATTCGATGTTGCTAGTTTGGCAGATTCGTGGTGGTTTTCAGGTGAGAGGTCCACGAACAGACTTGTATTTGAGGTACTCCCAGGAGTTGATCGTGAAGTTCAAAGAGGTTAAGCTAGATCAAATACCTCGAGGAAAAAATACCAATGCAGATGCATTGGCCAAGCTAGGATCTCAGAGAGAATCCACATTATTGGGAGTAATTCCACTTCAGATTCAGGAGCAACCTAGTGTTTTCAAAGAAGAGGTGATGGACATCGAGTTCCCAGTTGAAGATTCCTGGATGACCCCAATACATCGTTACCTGGATAAAGGGGAGCTACCTCCCAGTCAAGATGATACCAGGAAGCTGAGGTATCATGCAGCCAAGTATGTAATCTATGATGGAGTTCTGTATAGATGAGGATTCAATCAACCTTTGCTCAAGTGTGTAGCTGGAGAGCAATGCAAGTATATCCTCGAGGAAATTCATGAAGGAGTATGTGGAAATCACTCGGGGGTAATTCTTTAGCCATGAAGGTCCTTCGACAAGGATATTATTGGCCAACCATCAAAGCAGATGCTACCAAATTCGTACAGGCATGCAGTAATTGTCAGAGGTTTGTAAATTTTGATAGTCGTCCTGTAGCACCTATCAAACAGATTGTTAGTCCTTGGTCGTTCGCCGTTTGGGGGATAGACCTCATTGGAGAACTCCCGAAAGGAAAAGGAGGAGTGAAATATGCAGTGGTTTTAGTTGATTACTTTACAAAATGGGCAGAAGCAGAACCACTTGCTAAGATTACAACATCAAAATTTACTGAGTTCGTGTTTCGAGCCATTGTATGCAGGTTTGGCATTCCGCAGAAGCTGATTTCTGACAACGGGAAGCAGTTTGATAGTGGAGAGCTTAGAGGGTTGTGTAAGCGGTTTGGAATTCAGAAGGCTTTTTTAGCAGTGTACTATCCACAGAGTAATGGACAGACTGAAGCGGTGAACAAGATTATCAAGCATACTTTGAAGACGAGGCTTGAAGATAAGAAAGGAAGCTGGCCAGAGGAGCTTCCTGGAGTCTTGTGGTCGTATAACACCACGCCTAGAACTACAACTGGTGAGTCTCCTTTTACTCTCGCTTATGGTTGTGAAGCTATGGTACCTGTGTAAGTTGGAATAGGTTCCTTGAGAAGAAAGTATTTTGACCCCGAAAACAATGAGGTCAATCATAGACTGTATTTGGACATGGTCGAAGAGTTGAGAGCAGATTCGCAAGTGAAGTTAGCAGCATATCAATAGAGAGTTCGAAGGTATTATAACAAAAAGGTGAAGGCAAGACCTTTTAAAGTTGGAAACCTAGTTTTGAGAAAAGTCATGCCAAATACCAGGGTTCTGGCACATGGAGCTTTTGGAGCAAATTGGGAGGGACCTTACCAGATAAATTCAGCCATTTGGGAAGGAACCTACCACTTGATGGATATGGATGGGAACCTCATTCCGAGAGCATGGAATGCAGAACATCTCAAGAAGTATTATCAGTAACTCTTTTATGTCTTTTTCTTAGGAAAAGTAGGGCTCTTTCAGCCCAAGAATAAAGGCAGCTTATTAGTTATAGCTGACCAGTATTTTGATTTCAGTATTTAATTATGCATGTACTCGGGGGGTACTTGATGTGAACCTCCCTACTTGCAAGGCGATTTCTTTTTAAAGTATTGAGCGATAGATAGCTCTACGTTGAATATTTTGAGTGCATTCTTTGCAGCTATAGCTCCTTAATAGTTCTTTTACGTAACAATAATTACCCAAAAGAACTGGGGGTAGTATTCCTACTTAGACAGTATTATGCATGATATGATTTGATATTTCATATGCCAATTTGAAACTTTTTAAGTACTTGCTTTAGTACTTGTATTGTATTTGCAGGTTACCTAGGCTAACAGGTTCCTGTAGCATTGTATTGTATTTGCAGGTCACCTTGATTTACAGGTTCCTGTAGCATTGAAAGTATGAGCAAAGTATGAATGTGTTTCGACAAAGTATGCAAATTGAGAGTGACTGACTTGAACCAAAGCCTCAGGTAGCTTCCTGAGTATGAATTAAGCCTTGGGCAGCTTCCCGAGCATGCATCAAGAAAAAGTCCTAGGTAGCTTCCTGGGCATCGAGCAAAGTCCCAGGTAGCTTCTTGGGCACGAGAAAAGCCTCAGGTAGCTTCCTGAGCGAATGTGATTGAAAAGCCTCAAGTTCCTTGAGCACGTGAACTAAAGTCCTGACAAAAGGCACTTAAAGTCCTGACAAAAGGCACTTAAAGGAACCTGTGTGGAGCCTAGACCGGCACACTTGTTTCTTAAAGAGAAGCCTAATAAGCTCTCCCTCATGTGGAACCGCCTTTGGTCCATGGGAAGAAGGGATAAAATCCTTAGCATTTACCTTCATAAGATGTCTAGCCTGACACATGAAGAAGAGGAATCTGTGTGGACTCCCAGCACGGCGTACAGGTTCCTAGAATCGCCTCGAGGCACAAAAAAAGAACCAACATGTCTCGAGGCATGTTGGGACCTAAAGAGTAGGACTGGGAACCAAGCAGGTTACCTTTCCAAGAGAAAAAAGGAACCAATATGCCTCGAGGCATGTTGGGACCTAGAGATTAGGATTGGGAGCCAGGCAGGCAACCTTTCCAAGAGATGACCCGAGTTAAACAAGAGAAATTTTACTAACCTTAACTAGTTTTTTGTTTTCTGTTTATTTTGCAGGTTTAATGGTCGAGGAACCTGGTCAAACCATTTAGGATCTAAGGTTATCAGAAAGGGTTTTAGTTCAGAATGCGACTCTGAAAATGTTGAGTGAAGCATAGGAAAAGACGTGTTTAAGCTTACAAGTAAGTTGTTGCGATTTGATTGTCTTTTATTTCAGGAAATTATAAAGTGAAAGTACGAGTATATTCTGTTTCTTACAAAGGGCTAGCCCACGTAAGCTTGAATGCACAAGTATGGACACTAAGTAATTGCTAGAGGGAATAAAGGTAAGATGCAATGATGGAAGCATATAAGTACAAATATGTGACATAGATATGTAGCAAAAGCAGATAATTGTCGTAAAAGACCCAGGAAACCAGCATAAAGAGTTGTAAGGCACGAAGGCCATAAGAAACCAAATTTAAAGTTTACATTATGCGAGGCGCTACGAGGGGCCTGCGACCTCATCAAAAGTTATTAAGAGTTCAATAAATCATAAAGTTTCAAGCAGTAGGAGTTTTGTCTGGATCTTCAATAGCTGGAGGAATTGGAAGGACAGGTTGAGCATCTTCGGTAGCAGGAACCTCTGCAGTCTCAAAGATAGTACCTGGAGACCCCTCAACCGTAGCCACGGGAGGTACAGGGTCCTGTGGAATTGCAGCTTCATCTTCAAAGTCATGGATCATGCTTACCACGTCGTCGCCCAAGAGAGACCAGTTTAGCTCAGGCATTTTCTCCCACACAGACTTCATGTAGTCTCAGATGCCTTCATTATAACCTTCATCGTATCTAGCTTTCTCCTGGACGAGCATGGATGATCTGACAGTAGCAGCAGCAGTGTTTAAAGCATCAACTTGAGCTTCTAGCTCATTGACCTTCTCCAGCATCGACAGTTTCTCATCACTCAGATTCTTGACTTGGGCTTGAAGTTTCTCCTTGTCATTCTTCAGAGATGTTTCAATAGCTTTGGCTTTCCTCACAGCAGCGGTAGCTAGGTTCACCTTCCCTTCCATAGCAGTTAGCTCCTCTTTCAATTTTGAAACTTCTCCTTGCAGTCGGAGGTCATACTGTGTCTTCTCAGCAAAATCATCACAATACCTGAGGGCAAAGAATGCATTCTGTGCAGCAGAAAACCTCATGGCATGCATAGCTTCAGTGGAATCCATCTTGGCCCAACTAGCAATTGCTTCTGGGAGCACATGAGTATCGATTAATTCTTTAAAGGCATTCTGGGCCACGGTTGATTCAATCTTCACAGCCTTACCTTTTTTCATGGACCGAGTCTGAGAACTTCCAGAAAGATCAAGAGTAGTTTGAGCAAGCTTGCGTTTGGAGGAGTTTGATGGCTGGTTCTGAGTAGATGCTGGGGTAGGAACTTGACTTATAGAAGTTGCAACAAGCGGAACCTCCTTATTCTCAACCTTAAAAACTTCCTCTACGTTCTTGGATCTTTTTACGAAAGAGGGAACCTTGGGAGCCATGCCTGTAAATACAAAGTCAGAAAGAAAATCAGGATAGGTAAAGAGCATAAGATGAACGGACATAGTTACAAGAATGCAGTGAAGACAAGTAAAATAAAGTATTACCAGGGGAAGCAGGAATAAAACCTAAGGAAATGAGGTTGTCAGGTGTCAACAAAATCATGCAATCTCTTATAGAGGAAGAATGTTTTAAGGCCTCTTCAGCTCTTTGTAAACAAACCCTAGAAAGAATAGTTTGTTTGGGGATCAGTGGACGACGATTGAATTCAAATCGAACGGATGGACAATCAAAACAGTACAGGAATTGCTCTTGCCATTGGTCAAAGTTTTGCTTAATACTTTTTATACATTGGCCTTGGTGACCAGGCCACGCAGTCAAATAGAAACAACTAGAGCCCTTTCCAGTATCTTTTAGTCTGAAGAAATAGCCTAACTCAGGTGCAGATAAAGGAGTGGTGAACAGACTGGAGTACAGAATATATGTGCTCATGGCTAGCCTATAGGAATTGGGAGTCAGTTGGAGAGGGGCTAAGCTATAAAAGTCGAGAACTTCTTGCAAGAAAGGATGTAGGGGGAAGTAGACACCCACTCTAAAAAAGGCAGTAGAGGTCACTGCATTAGGAATACCACGTTTTGGAACTTTAGAGTCGAACCTGTGAGCCCTCTCACCAGGTTCTGGAACAATGATTGGACAGGTTGGACGAATACATTCTTCCCACAACTTCTCTAACCTAGCTGAAGTCATGGACGAATCAACTTTCTCACAGAAAGGCACAATTTCTTGTTTGTACAACTCTCTCTCAACAGTCACCTCACTCTGAAAATCAGGTTCCAAGAGGGATTCAAGTTTAAGTTTAGGTTTTGACACCTCCTCATCATCAGAGGGCCAATCATCTCCTAAGTCAACAAATACAGGGACAGGAGGTTGAGACAATGGAGATATTGTGGGTTTAATGAGTATGTCCTCAGGTTCATTTACATTAGGTATTACAACCCTGGATCTAGTTCTCTCACCAATCGACATAGCAACTAAGGGTTGAATTGAAGATTGATGGTCAGAATGGGTAGATTCGGAAGACATCTGCAAAAAGACAGACGAAGAAGGGTCAGGTTTTTATGGAACCTAGGAAAAAGATTAGGGTTCTAAAGTGTTTGGACACAGTGCAGTTATTTACAAGGTATATTACAGGAAACCTTGAAGAAGGCATGAATCACACATATGAATAGACAGACAGTTAAAGATTATGATAAAATCATGACGATGCAACCATGAATCGACGGTTAAGGTACTGATAAACCAGAGATTGTGAATGCTCGTGTGTGTGAAATATGGAGTGTGAAGAACAGATACAGACGCGTACATACAAAGAAAAATGACGGCATGCAAAGCCCAAGGAAACAGATAATTGAAAAACGAGACAAGGACATGAGAGAACAGAAAGAAATAAGTTGAAACCATACCTTGATTTCAGTTGAACGGCGGCGGAGAAGATGAATTAAGCGGGTGACTGTCGAACTCCTCTTGTTCTCTCTCCAAGGGTTTTTTCAAGAATTTTGTAAAGGTAAAAATGGACCTGGGGAGGGGTGAGATGGCGATTAAATAGTCAAGGTAAATAAAACAGCTCCGTACACGTGGCAGAGCGTTACTGGGGCGGTAAAACGAAGAAGTACACGCGTGAGAGGTGTGTGAACCTAGGGAACTCACGTATTAACTGCAGCGTCGGTAAGTGATAAGTTTGAATTTGAATTTTGAATTATCTCTTGCTTACCAACCATTATCCCCTCTTAAATTATTAAATTTAAAGAGACGTGGGGTTGAGTAACAAGTTAGATTCCCTGGGAAGTTGAATGCAAACATAGAGTAGATTTCGGGAACTGCGATCTGAAGAAGAAAATAGCAAGATAACAGGTTCCTTGATGTGAAGTAAGCTTACTCAAGATTATATTAAGCTAAAAATATTCTATGTCCTGTTTCCTACGCCGAGTTAGCTCATGTAGGCTTGGATATAAAATGTTGAAGCAAGGTATTGTTACTAGAACGGTTAAGCATTGAACTTTTGATCGTAGAATTAGAATAGGTTCCTTTCACATTATATGATTTCAAGGAACCGGGGGGTACTTGTTGTGCCCAAAATCTCCATGGGCTAGATTTAGGCCCATTAAGCTATAGGGTTCGATCCATACGAGCCAGAAGATTGATCCAGTACGAGTTATGAAGATCAGATAGAAGAAATGACTAAGGAAGTATGAGTATCAGGAGGTACCCAATGGTCAGGAAGCTGAGCAGAGTATTAGAAGGCCAGGTTCCTCCCAGCAGAAGAGTTCGAGTTAGCATAGCAACAGTCATAGAGACGATAAAAGCATGTGAAGAGTTATCCAGTCTAACCAGTTTGTTATTTGTGCAGGTACTGACGCCTAAAGGGAGGTCCCTAAGCGATATGTCCCGAAATAAGGAGGTTCCTGAGAAACAGGCTCCTGAGATATAGGTTCTTGAGTACCAGGTTCATACGAGTTGCCAACAGAAAGTTCTAGAAGCCATCTAGAACAGATAAACGAATTGATATTGGAGTATAATTCTAGGGTGCAGATGATCCTAGAATTACCTCTGATCAATAAGAGAATTATAGTAGGGTACGAACTCAAGTTCTATTCTACTTAGCCAACTAGTTCGTGGAAGGCTCTAAAGGAACCTGAGTCCTACACGAACTAGGTGACCGAATACAGCTATTCCAGTAAGAGACAGAATCATATTAGAACTACGTGAGCTTGATCCCTATATATACAAGGGTACGTAGGCACCTCAGGGGAAAGACGCATTAAGTTCTCTGATTCTCTCTAAAGGCACTTGAGATTATTGGAGACACCCTCGAGCACAGCTCAACCCCCACAAACACAACTCAAACCTTTTCACAGAACAGTTGATCGCTAGCCTATACAACTACCCGTAAACCTCTCAACAAGTTGTTACGAAATCCACTCATCAACACACTTAATCATTTTATTCATTTAAAACGAATCATAATAATCTTTAAATCTAACATCCACTCCGACTATTAAAATCGAATATTAACGAGACCACTTAGCAACTAACAATTTAACAGTTAAAAAATATTAACTCGAACATTTAATCGGACTCATAATTAAACTCAACAATTATAATTATCTATGCTCTCCGAATTAAATCACGAAAATTAACAATTAAACTCGCAATTTAAATCTAATTAAATTACAACAACAATCTCACAAATTAAACTAATTAAATTACAACAACATTTTTGAAATTTAATCAAAACGAAAATTAAATAATTAAATCCGAAAAGAGGATACCATTTTGGTTCGATCGGACCCACCGGAAACAACCCACCGGAAAATCTCTTTCCTTCCAACCTCCCCCTCTCTCTCTCTCTCTCCCTCCCTCTCTCTACTGCTGCCTACCGCTGCTACTGTGCTAGCCACCACCTCACCACACACACCGCACCACAACCATCCCTTGCTTCGCCGGAGTCGTCACAGCCGCTACAGCCGCCGCCGGACTCCGACGCCTTCCTCCCCTGCTGCCCAGCTCTGCACACACACGACCTCACACATACACACACGTGTGTATAGATACACACACACATACACAAACTTCTTCTCCCTCTTCAATCTCTCCCAATTTCTCCCCCTCCCTCGACTAATTCTCTCCCCCTCCCCCGATTGATTATGCGGCTGTGTCCGTATGTATGTATTTGTGTGTATATTTGTGGTGTGTTGTGTGTTTTTGTGTTAAAACCTAATGGGCCTTTGGCCCAATATTATGTAAACACTACATTTCTAATTTTAAACCCGCAAAACATATCTCGGGTAAAATAATAATTTTTGAATTAAAAACCTCGATTGGTAAAAATAAAAATTCCAGCATAATTAAATACTAGATTATTTTTAAAGACTTTTGGAGAAAGAATTAGAATTAAATCTAAATTTTCTAAATTGATATGCATTTTACAAATCAATAATAATTTATAAAAACAATTCATAAAAATAATAATTGTGATTCATAAATCACAATTTACAGGGCTTTATAATAATACTACAAACACTAATGTTTTAGTATAACCTCGAATTCTCGATTTTATATAATAATCGAGTAATTTCTGCAAATCCTCAAATAATTAAAATAATCATTTTCAAAGGATTTTAAAACCCCTAAATTATTCAGTAATTAAAAATAAAATCTTTACTAAATAATTCCACACTTCAAAAATTAAACCTTTGCCCAAATAAACTATTGACTCGTGATATCTACTCGGTCAATAAAATTTTAGAAAAGGAGGACCAGGTTCCACTTAACCGAAAATAATTAATTAATAAAAGAAAAAAAAATTCCTCCTCATTTTAGGAAAAACATTATTATTATTATTGAAATAATAATAAAACCATTTCTTGAAAAATCCGGGTTATTACAATTTGGTACACACATATCCAGTTCTTCATATCCATAGTGCTTCGGGTTAAACTTATGAAAAGAATATCGAGAAGTCCCTAATCGCCACGATTCCACTTTCAACGTACAATGTCGATCGAGGAACCTAACAATCGGAAGATCTCAATTCATTCCTTATTCAACTGTTTACCGAGCAACAACGTTATAACACGAACACCATGTCGTCATTCGTTAAGATATAAAAGAATAATGAAAACAACTAAAATGATGGAATCTTTGAAGAAAAGAGATTCCTCATCAATCTGAATGTCACATAATGTGATCATGATTAAAAGGTTTTAAGCAACCATTAAAGGTTATAAAAGAATAACTGAGAGATCAATATGATCCAAGAAACTCAACGTTGCATGTCTTAGTTAAGACATTACTAAAGGTAATCAGCTTTCTTGTATTGCACAACACACAAGTGATGGCGTCCCATCCAACTTCTATCACATAGACAGATAGTCCTTGTGTCCCCTATATAATAGGATTGTTTGTCTCAGTTAGAGTAAGGAGTTTTGAAAAGAAATTTTCTGATTAAACAAATAAACATCATCTTACAACAAGAAACTTTCAAACGTAAACCTTGGACAAAACTAAGCAAATTCCAAGGGTGTTAATCCCGAAAGAAAGATTTCACGGGAGAGGATACTAGCACATGACGAGCAAGTAGTGCTGTACCATGAATAAATTTTTATCCACCCTAAGAAAAATTAAGGCGGAAGTTCATTTTGAACAAAGCTATCAGGGCCTCAGAAAACCTGAAAAATAGGTATCATGATAGCCTCTGACACAATCGAAACCCAACATTCGGGTGAACAAAAAGTTTTAAATAACTATAACTTAGAAGATGAAATATATCTTCTAACACAATCCTCCAGTGAAGGAATATCAAATAAATTATAGATGAAAAAGAATATTGCCCCGATCTCCATAGATGCATCCTCTGTCGGCTCCTCTGACGAACGATTGATCAATTCTAAACTCTCTTCGCAACGTATTAAGATACATGATACCCTACGTCGGTAACAACTCATAGTAGTCTCTAAAGACTCTACTGTCACTATCTCCAATCACAAGGAATTCTACCCGACTCGAAAGCATCATCCTCAGGTAGAATCCTAATCTCGACTTACTCATTGGAACTATATCCGATAGTCCAACACAAACTCTATGTGAGTTCGGACACCCTCACATAAATATATATATAATCCTACGCCCTCTCTTGTTTCTAGTTTCTATAACCTTAGCTCTGATTCCAAACTGTAACGCCCCCAAATCCGGGGTCAGGGATATGGGTCACTACTACGAAAAACCTTAATAATCGAACAATCACCTGCCAATATTTAATCTAAAACATGACATTCGACCCCAACCTAACAAGATCTTTTCAGGTTATAGACTAGAAAACAAGAAATCCAAAACATAATAATAACTTCTTTTATTAACTCACAACTCTTAGTACAAAAATCTCTCATAAAATCTTATGATGTTAGTATCACCTTGATATAAGGTATACAACAATCACAATATTCCAATACAACAAATATTACAAGACAAGAATAAATACTTTACCAGTCTAACTAAACATCTAGTAGACTATCTCAAAAGATAGAATCATTTTATGTCAAAACCATCTTGATCCAAGTCCTTCTCTGCTTCGAGCTAAACTAAGTCATCCGCATCAATTATCTATCTCTGTAAAATAAGATTTTAAACAAAATCAAGAATGAGCGAAAGAAGCGCTCAGCAAGTATATAATAGAGTATACTAAGATACTTTTAGAAAAACTTTGAAGGTTTTAAAATCCAACTTGTGGATGATACCATTTTTGAAATATTTATAACGAAGATTTTCTAAATAGGAAAGAGTTTAATAGCATTCAATAAGAAATTCACCTCGACAGCTTTATAAAAGGATTTTTGATATTTATCTCAACAATTTTTATAGCGACTTCCGATAAAAACTTTGAATAACTGAGCGACAGATGCTTCAGCAACTAAGAGACAACATACAAGAAATTCCTAATTATTCATAATCTCACTCTTGTCGACTAAGTACTTACATACTTAGCTACCAAACCGGCCTGACAATAATGAGTTCATGAATAAATAAGAAGATCTCAATTCATTCTCGATTTTTAACCATCACTATGCAACAAATGCTCCATCGACAATCTGAATCTCGAACTAATATAGAAAAATTGAATAAAAGATTCGACATTTGATTCTCAACAATAAAATATGATTTTTCAGAAGGAATAACCATCAAAGATTGGAACTACGATAAGACGCTACGAGCTAAGCTGGGTGATCAGCCCACGACAGAGCTCCGAACCCCATATCCAATGTGATTCTCAAATATGAAGGATCCTTAGGCACACAGGCCTTAATATAAATATGAAAGGGGGGACCGGCGCCTCGGTCAAAAAGGGCGTTCCAATATGATAAGGATATTCAAACGAAAGGGATTCACATTCCCAACAATATTAAAGCGTATCATAATCATGAAAGAAATATAAAATAGTTTTTATAGGGGTAAAGAACAATTGTAAACTTTCATGACACAATGAATAAAATCACATGCTTGCGATAAGTTGAAAGCAGTTATAAAACTGAGTAAATGACTTGAACGATTTCTCGCGAATTTATGAGTTTAATAAGCATTTGCAGAATTTTTGTTTTTAAGAAAGCATAATATTATACTTAAACATTCAGCCTAGATATTTTAAAACATGCATACTCTGAACGAAAGAGTACGGTTAGTAGACTTGCCTTAGGTCCTAGCTAATAAGTACGCTTGACGATTTAGAGAGAATATTCCTTCGTTTATCCCGCGTGTCCAATCCTCTGATTTGAACCTCTTTCGATTCGATACACTTGCGATTGTCACCGGTCTGATTCACCGCGATCGAGTCCGCACATCGATTCTATAACATCTAGGGTCTATGCCCGGCAAATCTTAAATCACAATTTTAATCTCAATTAAAAACCTTTGCACTCAAATTCTTTAATAACATAAATCATCACATTTGAACATATAAGATGTTAATGACCAAAAACTCAAGTCGATATTGCGTACTTAAACAAAACACTTAAATAGGGTTCCGTGCTTTAACAATATTTAATAATTAAACAAAATCCACAATTTAACATGAAACCTTTTTCTAACATCATCTCGAATGTTATATCTACCTAACGTAAAAGTTTTAGTTTGAAATGATCATTTTAACTAGGTCAAGTACCAACCCAAACTTAATAGAAAACAGTTTTGTAAATTCTGTGCAACTTGCACTCTATCAATTATCATAAATCAAAAAACCATCATTTGAACACAAAACCTCTTTTATTACAAACCTGAACCTTATAAATTTCTAACATAAAAACTTTGAATTGAAAATATCAGTTTTTCTAAGCTAGGTATAGACCCAAAGTTGGTTTTAAAACAGAGCTGTTGGTTTTGTAACATTCACACTCAAACATTTTTAGTAAATTGAAAAATCAATATTTTTATATGAAATTTTATGACATCACCCTGAACCATCCCTCTAGCAACCATAAAAATTTCAGCTTAAAATAGAAAGGTTAAGTGGGTGAAATACGACTCCAGAATCAGTAACCCGAGAGATTACTCTGTTTTGCGCAGGTTTTACTAAAACGTCATTTCCTCCTAGCTCGTTAACTCAAATGATGCACTGTTTTCTCCTACATAAAATAGACTCCAAATAGAACAACTTTCATCAAAGGACCACTGCCCAGAACAGGACATAACAGTCTCGAAAAAAATGAGTAAAACAGGACAGTTGCTGCAAATTTTTTCAGAACTTCAAGAACAACAACATATCATTCATCTTTATCATCTAACATCACATTAACATAACCCACTTAGAAAATAAACTAACTTTAACAAAACTTTTAAAAACCCTCTTTTACAACTTGACATGCAACCTCTAAAACTCATCAATTTATATATAAAACACATAACTAAGCATGGAAAACATATAAGATACTAAGATCATCCATGTTTTTGGCAAGAAACACAAACCCACTTCATCAATTCAACTAAAATATATTCAAAACTCACATGCAATGATTTATTTATAGCTAACTATGTTAAAAAAACATGTATGTATACATTCAAACTGTCACACTAGGCTCATTGCTCATGGATGAGTTTGTCTTGGATAAGCCCAAAAATTAGTGGGTCTCATCAAGAACAACTCCTACATCATTTATCTAACCTTGCATGCAACAAAATGGGTTGAAAACCATATTTCTCCAAATTTTCAGATTTAAGAAACTTGATAAAACTCAAATATATGGTTAGGGATAGATAGAAATTGAAAGATGATGAGTTTGGTTATAAGAACTTGAAGTTTGGAAAAGAAAATCACCTTAACTTGAAGCTCTAATGTTTGTTAATGGTGTAGAAGAGAAGAAATGGTTTGGAGAAGAAGAGAACTCTGGAGAGAGAGAGAGATGGGGGGGGTTGTTTTTGCCGATTAAAAGAAAACTAGCGTAAAAGCCCGTGCAAGGCACGGGCACTGAACTTATTTCTCATAATTAAAAATATGATAAACTATAAGATTTCAATTTATCTAATATTTTTATAATTATTTTATAATTTTGCATACTAATTTTTTATATTACATTTTGAATTAGCTTTTAACTCAATTTTAAAAATTTCTAAGGGTTTAATGATTCTATAGTTAACTGTACATATTACCTAAAGTTAAGATATATTATAATACTATTCAAATGTTATTTTTGTAAATGCATAGGATGGATTTCATTATTTCAAAAATGGCATCCACTTTTCTCTTCTAAAATTTCAGTTAATGTTATATGATAAAGCGATCTTAATGATCAACGCATGTATAAGAAATTTACAATCAATGTTTTTTATTTTATCTTATATTTATCTAAGTACTCAACTATTATACATTATATTGATCAATTTGTCAAATTATATAAATATTCATATGTACCATACTTCATAGTCGAGTTATAGTCTAATTGATCAATATAAATAATAGTTGTAATTTTGTAATAATTATGATTTAAAATTTTATATATTTTTTGAATTTTTTGAATATTAATTATGTTACTTTTTATATATAACATAGATCATATTTTTAGAGTTCTCATATTTTTAACATAATTTCATTTTTTTCGTGTGTGTATATATATATATATACCAATCATATATTTTATTCGTTGAAAGTTTAAATAGTTGGTGGATCAAACCCCATAACATAACTCACATATTTAAATTTTTATATACCTAAAACTAATGTGATGCAATTATTAATTATATATGTATGATTTGATAATTAAAATTTTAAATTTACATATTTTTTAAAACCAAATTTTATTTTTTATTTCAAGAATTTAATATCTACATGGATCGGAGAAGCATATAAATAATTTTTTTGTACTCGGTTAAAGTATGTATAATCTAAAATGACAAAAAAGAATTGTAGAGTATGCTCAATCTATTAAAATATTTTTTGTAAGTTTACCTATCCAATATTTTAGAAATAATATAAGTCAAAATTTTATTTACTCAAAAAAAAGTAAAAGAAGAATGGACAAGAGTAGAAGATGTGGCTTATCTTATAGGATTTTTGAACAAAACTCAAAATTAAATGTAGAAAAGTTGGATATGACGTAAGTTTAATAGAAGAGGGTTAGTAGTTCGAATCCCAACACAAACACAATTTCACCTTTTTTTACATACTATTAAAGGATGGTATTTTTGTAATTTTTAAAAATATAAGGGTAAAATTGTAATTTCACAACCATTAAATTGGCAACTTTTGCCCTTGTGTCACCTAATTTAATATCTACATGGATCGGAGAAGCATATAAATAATTTTTTTGTACTCGGTTAAAGTATGTATAATCTAAAATGACAAAAAAGAATTGTAGAGTATGCTCAATCTATTAGAATATTTTTTGTAAGTTTACCTATCCAATATTTTAGAAATAATATAAGTCAAAATTTTATTTACTCAAAAAGAAGTAAAAGAAGAATGGACAAGAGTAGAAGATGTGGCTTATCTTATAGGATTTTTGAACAAAACTCAAAATTAAATGTAGCAAAGTTGGATATGACATAAGTTTAATAGAAGAGGGTTAGTAGTTCGAATCCCAACACAAACACAATTTCACCTTTTTTTACATACTATTAAAGGATGGTATTTTTGTAATTTTTAACAATATAAGGGTAAAATTGTAATTTCACAACCATTAAATTGGCAACTTTTGCCCTTGTGTCACCTTATAATATATAGTAATAGATAATGGGAAATGGGTGGGCTTGGGCTTTATATTAACATACTTACACACACTTTGTATTTTATTTTAAAACATGAACCAATAAAATCTAAAATCCTAATTAATAAATATATTGTGTCAAAAAAAAAATATTTGCACGTATATTTGAAACACAAAATTACCTTCCTCAAGGTATTTTTAAAATATTTTTGAAGTCATTATTTAAGAAGATATGGATTTTACAAGAAATAGTCTTTATAAAAAAATATTCTTTGTAAAATCATTTAAAAATCCATAAAAGCCCAAAATAATTAAATTCTTATTTATATAACCAAGAGTATAAAATTAGGAACACATACTTACCAAAAATATATTTTACGACTTGTAATCATTAAACTAGAGATTTTACAAGATAATTTATCTAAAAAGAATTTCATGCTTTAAAAATCTCTATAAATTATTGGAGCCCAAATAAAATAAAATTGCATTTTTAAAACATTTCTACATACCAAAGAAACATTGTGAAAGAGATTTAATGATTTTTCGATGCTCTAAGAATTTTAGAAAAATTAAACAGTGCTTTAAACTAGGGGTGAGCAACGGGTCGGACCCGAACCGAACCGATCCGGACCCGAAAGAACCGAGAACCGAAAATGACAATTTTTTAGAACCGAACCGGACCCGAAATTGTGATAGAACCGAACCGGACCCGAACCGTGAATTACGGTTCGGTTCGGTTCCAACCCGAAAGAACCGAAATGTATATATTTATATATTAATATATAATTAATAATATATATGAATAATATATATAATTAATTAATAATATATATTATTATTATATATTTAATATGTTATTTAAATAGATTTTATAATTTTGGTAATAATATATAATTAATAATATATGTTATTATTATATATTTAATATATTATTTAAATAGATTATATAATTTTGGTTCGGTTCGGTTCTTTCGGGTTTTGGATGTCAAGAACCGAACCGAACCGAGAACCGAACTTTTCTCAATTTTAAGAACCGAACCGGACCCGAATTATACAAAACCCGAACCGGACCCGAAATTTCGGTTCGGTTCCCGGTTCTAACCCGAAAAATGCTCACTCCTACTTTAAACTAGCATTTAAATGGAATAAAAATTCATATAAGCATATTTAATCATACCGACTATACATATAAGTCACATATACATATCAATTTAATTAAAATAACTCCCATAATCACTTAGGCAGTTAAGTCACATTGACTTAATTCACAAAATTTAAAACAAACCCATTTTCCACTTAATCATACACAAACAATATTTAATCACATAAATGCTCCATAATCAAATAAATATTACAAAATAATATTTAACTATTCTCTAACTCATCACACCTATCGGTCAACGTAAAATAATAATAAAAATTTTATTTTGAAAATTCAGGTTGTTACAGAAGTCATCACAGGAGTGATAAGGGTGATGAAGATAAGAAGAAGAAGAAAGATATAGCAAGGACAAGAAAGGTGATAATGACCAAGGCAAAGTCTATGAGAGGAAAAGTGGAAAACAGCAAGCCTTAGGCATTACTAATAGTAATCTCACCACAACACAAGACTCTAAGTCTAGGGTGAATACAGTTAGTAATGACCTATCAAAATCTACATCTATGGCCTCTGCAACTGTATTACCACCTCAAGAAGATACAAATCAAGAAACCATATGTATGTTTCCAAAAGCAAAATGCTAATGGTATACTACAATGGTCTACAAGCAAAGGTCATAAGTTTCTGCCAAGCATTGGAGTGAAAAAGGTTAAATTCAAGCAAGCTGCAAGAAGGGTGAAGTTATCTAAATCAAAGGCACTGACAATCATTCCAGGGTTAAACCTACCATCTCTGGATGAAAGCTATGATGAAGACCAACTGTAGTTCCTATGGGCTCAAAGAATCTATCATGTTGCCATTGTTGATGATTGTCTTAAAATTAAATATACTATGGAAGACAGAAGAAATTCAGGTAAGGGACATGTCAGCATTGGGCCAAGCTATATGATATAGAAAGGATTATTGCATTGTTGGATTCTGAAGATAGAGTGGAAAGGGTATGGAAGCGGGAGTTAATTGACTTTGTCAAAATGAAGAGATCACCAGGCAGAACAGAAAAAGAAGAGTGAAGAACTACTAAAGAAAAGAGAGGAGGAGTTTGTAGAAATGGAAGCTAAGGCTAATGAATTGATGGCTATAGGTCTGTGTAGAGTCAAATTTAATCCCTACATCATTGAATATAAGAAATATGGAAGAACTGTAAAGATTAGAATGGATTACATCAGTTCCTACTCTGAGAAACAACTGAATGAAGTACTCAAGGATTTATCAGACTCTCCTCTAATTGAAGAACTCACTGCAATGGAAGACATTATTCTTGCAATGGAAGAAAATGCAAAGAAGAAGGATAAAGAATCTGAAGAAAAGAGGAAAAATGAGAATCTGCAAGCCAAAGCTCAAGGGATGAATCCAAAATAATATGGCTAGTAATTCTTCATAACTTGTAAGGATGCTTGTTTGCATTTTTAATTAAATCATATACCTGTACTTTCCAAGTCTTATCTTTATGTATGTTAGGCTTGTTATCAGACATGAAATTGTGACTAAGGGTCTTACTCACAATTTGGGGGAGATTGTTAGTCACAGAGGCATGCCTGTATACATCAATAACAAGCCTAATTGTTTGTAATGTTTTGCATTACTTACATGACCTCTTAACTGAGGGAACCTCTAGTTGTAGAGTTTCTATTTGTTCAGTACTTGTAATAGGCATCAATTTTTGTCTGTGTAATTGTACTTAAAAGTCAGAGAATAATGCTTGAAAGAAGTTCCAAGGTTCATGCCTCAAGCTTGAAGAACAAGGCTGTCAAAATAAACACAATTAGAGGTTGGAGAATGAAAATTTGCCTAAGTACCAATTCGACAAGTATGTTTGTTATATTCGAGAAGTCTAGCCTTCGAGAAGTCAGGGATTCGATATCTCAAAAGACAATATTCGATATCTCTGAATGCACAGTTCGATATCTCAGAGATTCGATATGTCTACTACTCTATTCGAGAACTCAGAAGGTCAACAAGTCAAAGCATCATTCGAGTTCTCTAGGAGTCAACAAGTCAAGGTTCATTCAATATCTCAAAGACTCAAAAAGCTATTCGATATCTCAGGGATTCGATAAGTTAAATGTTCTATTCGATAACTCAAGGATTCCTGAAGGAAAGAGCTATTCGAGAAGTGATTCGATATGTCAACTTTACAGTATTCGAGAACTCAGAGTTGTTTAATCCTAGTTCTCGAATCAATCACTTAACCAATTCTCGAATGCATTCTTGGAGACAAAATACCGGAGAAATTGTATAAGTCAGAAACCTGCAACAAGCCAAAGCACTTTATGGACCACAACTTGTAACGTTATTTGGAAAGCCTACAAAGAAGCTTGGAGAGATGTACAAGAGACAAAGAGCTAAAGAAGTGGATCTGAACAGAGCTTTACAAAGTCAAATCTGTAGCCATTTGGATGCTTACTCAAAAAGGATAGACACTCTAGAAAGTAAATTTGTTTAACTACCTTATTTGTAGTAAGTAGGTTGTATTCATGTGTTATAAGAATACAACCTCACTACTTGAGAAGTTAAGTGTTTTTATACACATTCAAGAGTACATCTCTCTTAGAAAAATGAAGCTGAGAATACTACCATTTGTATTCACAGGTTGTAGCAAATCTTTATCTAATAAAATATTAGATTAAAGTGATATTGTGTCTTGTGTTGTTTATTATCCGCACGTTTAGATCATCACACACACAGCACATATCTTGCTACATTCACGAAACAGATTCAAGAACAAGAAAAGTTCAAGAATCCATTCACCCCTCTGTATTCTTTTTGTGTGTTCAATACTCAACACCTACCTGTCTAATAAAGAAAGAAATGGATTCATTATAATTCATGATAACTAACTGTACGTGAATTATGCGACTCCTATAATATCTGATGTCCACACTTAATTCAAGCATGAAAAGAATGGTACCATCAATTATTCTTAAGGTGGTAAAAGATTAAACTTATAAATGGATAGTATTTACCTATGCCACTAAATGGTCTATAGTGTCAGTGTCAGTGTCAGCAGAAGAATTTAAAGTCTTGAGAAAATAATCAATCCCCCACTTAATGATCTCTTTAACATGATTAAGCTCTCATGCAACTTCTATTTGTCACTACATTCAATTACCTTCCAGCTCAACATTTGTCACAGCAAATGAAGCAGGGAAGTTGACCTTTATTGCATCCCAACATCTTAATAACCACCCACCAAATATTTGGTTATAGTCCACGACATATTTGACTTGCCGTAATTCATACCAGAGTACCCCCTCCATGAAAATTAGTGTGTCTCGGGAGTTCTCCAACTATGCAAATAATCACATTCAGATCAATCACAAAAAAAACATTCACACTTAGATCTACCAAAAATGCTGAATTGCTGATATAAACTAAACAAATATTCATAAGAGCAAAGAGTGTGAAGTAATACCCGTAATATTAAAGGCCAACAAAAAGAGTAATCTTTACAATATAAATCATCAAGTCGTAGATAATTGAGCTTCTATACTGCAAATAGAAGAAGAGCTGTCGAACTATTGACCCATAATCACTCTTCATAGCAAACCACTTTCCCCATTTGGACATTTATTTATCGAATCCAGGTACCTGACATCTACATACTAAAATTCCAATAAGTTAAAATCATCAAACGATGCCAGTACGACCAGATTTAATTCATTCATGGAAATTTAGTCCTTTTTCCATTTTTCATATTGCATTAGGTCTAAAATAAAACACCAACTCTACTTCTATAAAAGCTCAAAAACATTTCCCTAAAAAACATATCAACAACCACTAGATGGCCTATTGCAACCTTTTGGCATGTGTGTTACCACTATGGATGTTACCATAGGTATGAAAATTTTGACCTATCGCAAACTTGTGATTGTGGTGTTACCAAATCCGTAGAAGTATGTTACTATAGTTATAAAAGGTGTTACAGTGGGTAACACCATGAGATGTGTTACCATAGAGTATTCATGAACAAAATTTTTATTATATTTAAAATTAATGATTTAATAATTATTTGACTTTAAAAATAATTAAGTTTAACAAAATCGTTGAAGTAATCATTTTAAAACGTAATATTCCATCAAATAATTAAATTATTGATTTTTCATAAATATTAAATTTTGTTTATAAATTTCAAATAAAAAGGTTTTAAAATAAAGTAATATCTAAACATTATTAAATTTTAACTAAATTCATTAAAAATTTAATAAAGAAATTTTTATAAAGGTTAAAACATTTTAAGATGAATAATTTTATTTTTATGTTCATTAAATATTATTAAACAAAATTTTTAATATGATTTTTTTATATATATTTTAATATATTATTAATTAAAATAAAAATAGTCTCATATGTGATTAAAAATATTTGAATTATTTTACTTCAAATTATGTAAATGAATCATTTAACAAAAAGAAAAAAGAAATCGAATATTTATGAAAAAATATATTGTTTTCCTAAATAAAAAAAATAAAAAAGTAAAAGAATAATTTAGCAACAGAAAAAAAAAATGCAAGTTTGGCCTAAATATTGGTGAGCGGCAAAAATACCGCCCAACCAAATTTTAGACCTCGTGGTTTGGGACAAAAATACGCTCTAAGTTCACTTTCCTTTTTCATTACACACACTCTCCGCTCTCATCTCTGGTCTCTCCTCTCTCCGCTCTCTGGTCTCTTCTCTCTCCGGTCACACACACTCCATGCTCTCACAGTTCCACACTCTCCTTTCTTTCTCGCCTCTCTCTCCTCTCTCTCTTCTCTCTCCTCTCTCGCATCCTCTATTAATATTTACAAATGCATCTGTCAATTGGGGCTTTAATTCACTAATTGGGTTCTATTTGGGGCTTCAATTCACTAATTTGGGGCTTTTTTTTGCGTTCTCAGGATTAATTTCAAGTTAGGGCTTGAAACAGGACGGGTGATTTTTGGGCTTCAATCGGTTCGATTTGGGGCTTTGCAATCAGGGTTTCGATTTGGGAGTTCGAGTATAAGGTATTTCTATATCTTATGTTTTCTTAGTATTTGGACTAAGTTTTATTATAAGGTATTTCTATATCTTATGCGCACACAGGTGAAGTATGGAATTGATAGAGTTATGTGCACACTCCCTCGCATGTATCAGGTTTGTTCGAACAACAATATATTCCTCAGACTTTCCTTCTTTCCCATGTTATTTGTCCCTTTCTGTATATGTCTAACTGGTAGAATCCTGCTTGTAGCTTGCACAAGGAGACACCGCTGTAGGGACTGGATTAAACACAAAGAAAGGGTAAGCCTTTCTATCAAGATATGCTAGTTTTTTTTGGGGGAAAAAATCACTTGTTCAATAGCTAATTATATGACTGTTTTATGCTAATTACTTATCTCTTTGTGTGTAAGGGAAAAGTGTACTAGGCTTTTCCGAGAGAGAGAGAACAAATTCTGAAACTATGTAGATGTGTTATTTTACTAGATAATGTTTGCAGGAATCTGCCCACATCTTGCATTCTCTTATTCATTTGGGAGGATTTTATTCATTTACTCTTGTTCAGTAATAAGTATTTGCATTCTTATTCTCAATGATTTGTTATTATTCAGGCGAGAAGGGGATTAGTTCCAAAACAGGGAAGCCCTTGCACTACAAATGAACATTCTTCAATCGCATAAAAAAGGGATCTATGGCATAGGTATGTACTTGTATTTTCCTTGTAGCTACTCTAAATGCCAACTATCCATTTTGGCTTTAGCTAACAGGCCGACTATGTGGTAGAGTCCTTTATGTCGTTTCGTATGCTATCCTTTTTTATGCTATAGGATACAGGGCTGATGATCACGATTTCTTTTCTTATGATGTAGTCTTGAGGTTGTGCTTACAAAGTTGTTTATACTTATTGAACAAGAATAATCATGTGCCGTCACTATTTTTTATGCACATGTATTTTGAATATTTAATTGACAGTAGATACTTCTTTTGCAGACCCATGATTTTCTGAAGCGTGATGGTAAGTGTAAGGAATAATTCATAAGTTGTGATGTTAAGAATAGAATTTACACATTATACTTCTTGTAATCCTGATCTTATAAAGGATTTAGCACTATATATAGGATTTATGTGTAAAACAGTTATCTGTACAGTTTAGTCAGGAATGAACAGTGTATCGGAGACTACATGTCAGGAACAAAGAGCAAATCCTGATGACGGTCTAATGCTGATGATGATCAGATACTGATAATACAAGATGAAATCCTGATATCAGTCGTGTTACTGATGATGTCATTATGGATGCTACAGAAACTGGCAAGTGCTATAAAACAGGATCGTTGTTTGAAGAACAAGCAAGAAGATATTATGAAGGAAAGGGTTTTCTATTGATGGAAACTATCGACTAGAAGGCAGAACATTGTCATGTATAGATTATATCTTTCTGTTATTAG
Source organism: Kitagawia praeruptora (assembly GCA_037693485.1). Classification (NCBI taxonomy): domain Eukaryota; kingdom Viridiplantae; phylum Streptophyta; class Magnoliopsida; order Apiales; family Apiaceae; genus Kitagawia; species Kitagawia praeruptora. Next base: position 132,412,855 of record CM075351.1, on the reverse strand, counting down.
TTGATAGGTAGCATTATAAATACTCTCTCTATATCATTGTAAAAAGAGTTCGTGAGGTTTGTAATCGTGAATATACGAGAGTACAAACAGAGAGAGAAAGATTTGTATTGTCAACAGCTGCTAAAGGTATTGTACACCTTTGGTAGAGTTTGTATTTGATCTTATTAATACAAACAGAGTTTTATTCATTCGTTTATTCTTGTTCATATAATCAAGCAAAAATCAGACACGATTATATAACTTGTATTCAACCCCCCCTTCTACAAGTTATTCGAGTTAACAATTGGTATCAGAGCAGGTTGATTTCGAATAATCATAAAGATCTACAATCATGTCTGGTTACAAGGATGGGAATACTAAGATTCCTATGCTCAAGAGAAACGAATATACTCTATGGGAAGTAAAGATGTTGCATCATCTGGAAGCAACAGATCCTGATTATCTTGACAGAATCAGAGATGGACCTTTTGTTCCAACAAAGGTCGTTGGACAAGCAACTGTTGATGGTGTGGTTGTTCCAGAACATACAGCAAAGAAGCCAAAATCTGAATGGTCAGATAAGGACAAGGAGAATGTTCTTAAAGATGCTAAAGTGAGAAACATATTATTCAATAGTCTTGATTCTGTTCTCACTAACTATGTTCTCTCTTGTAAAACTGCTAAGGATATTAGGGACAATCTTAAGGTTCACTGTGAAGGAACTAAGCCTGTCAGGAAGAATATGAGGACATTACTTATACAACAGTATGAGTACTTTGAATCCAAGTCTGGTGAGTCACTTACTGATACCTTTGATAGGTTTACAAAACTCATCAATGAGATGGCCATGCATGGTAAATATTATGACTTGGAGGATATGAATACAAAGTTCATGAAAGCTTTGCCTGATTTCTACAATGAGAAGATATCTGCGATTGAAGAAGCTAATGATCTTGATGAGATTTCATTAGAGGCAGTATATGGAAAATTGAGAGCTTATGAACTTGACAAGTAGCAGAAGAAGAGCAGGAGTGAAGGAAAGATGAAGACTATTACACTTACTGCTCAATCTGAAGTAAAGAAGCTTCCTGAAGAACAGCATGAAGAGATTGCTGTAAAGAATTCAAGGAAGAAGAAAAGCAAAGAAAGTTCTGAGTTAGAGACTACTGATATGGAAGCTGACAACAATGATTCTGAATCTGAGATGCAGGAACTCTTTGCTATGTTTGCTAAAGCTTTCAAGAAAGGTAGATTTAACAGGAGAAGATTTAGCAAAGGACCTTTTCAAAAGAAGGAGGAGAAGAAGAGTGACAAAGGCAAAAGTACAATTGTCAAGCTTGATAAAGCCAAGATCAAGTGTTTTAATTGCAGCGAGCTTGGACACTTTGCTAGTGAGTGTAAGAAACCTAGGAATTCATGAAAGGGTAATGCACTTATGGTCACACAGAAGGATTGGGCTGATTCCAGTGATTCTGAAGATGAATTGGATTATGACAACATTGCATTGATGGCAAATGGTTCAGACAAACCTGGATCTCCAAAGAAAACTTCTCCATCCTCTGTTAAGGTATCACTTCACTCTCTTGATTCATTTGATAGATTAAATTCTAATGAAATTAGATCTATCCATGCTGAGATTAAGAATCTTATGACTAATTTTAGAATTCTTACTTGTGAAAGAGATGAACTTAAGGTTAAGAATGATAAATTAGTTGATAGAAATAATTTTCTTGAATCTGAGTTAATTCAAATGGAAGAATACAAGTTAAGTTCTGATAAAGCTTAGCATGATTATAGTGTTATTCTTGAGGCTTATGACTATGTCAGGAAAGAACTAGAGGAAGAGAGAGATGTGATTAAGACCATTAACATTTCTGGTAAAAAGACACAAGAAATCATCGAAAATGGAATTCGTGGTAAGGTTAATGGTTTAGGTTTTGATAAGGCTAGACAAGAAGAAAAATTAGCTATTGTCAATGATGATAGTAAAGTAGAAACTAACACATCTAAATATGAAGGTAAGAAAAGTGTTTCTGAACCTAATCATGTTAAATTTGTTGATTCAAAAGGTACCCCTGTTGTACACAAAAGGATTAACAATAGTAATTCAGATGAGAAAGTGTTAGAGAAACCTAAGAATGTAAACATAGGGTTTCTGTCTAAGTCTCAGTTGAAACAGAGATTAGATGATCTTTCAGAGTCTAGCAAGATCAAAAGAAATAGGAATGGAAAAGAAGGTATTAACAAAGAGAATAATTACAAGAATGTACCTGATGCACCTAGGAAAAAATGCTATAAGTGTGGAAATCATAATCATTTAGCCCTAGACTGCAATCAAAAACCTTCTTGGAAAACTGAGTCCAGATTTCCCAAGACTCAGAAAATTCAATACCAACCACAAAAAGCTTGTTATCATTGTGGTAGTTTACTTCATTCCATTTACATGTGTAGAGAATATCATGAACTGTACTATGACTATTATTCCTTGAAATCTGAAACTCCTAGTCACAAACAGTTTGTGAAATTAGAGTCTAAAGTTGACTCTACAACAGGTAAAGTAAAAGCAAAATTCTCAAAGCCTGTTGTTTCTAAATCTAGTAAGAAAGGATCCAATCAAAGTTGGGTCCTAAAAAATTCTAACTAGTTACTTTTTGTTTGCAGGGCACAGGAAAGAAGCATTAAATTATCTTGGACAGTGGATGCTCTGGACATATGACTGGAAAGAAGTCCCTACTTACAAAGTTTGAGAGGAAAGCTGGCCCAGTAATATCTTTTGGAGATGGCAACAAAGGAGAAACTCTGGGATATGGCTCAATTGTTTTGGGGAATGTCATCATAGAAAATGTAGCACTGGTTGAAGGCTTGAAACATACTCTTTTAAGCATAAGTCAACTGGGTGATAAAGGTTACAAATCAATCTTTGACAAAGAAGGATGCAAAATCTTGAATATGCAAAATGGAGACATTGTTCTAACTGGTCAAAGACATGGTAACATATATGAAGCCAGCTTAAGTGATACATCTAAAGGAATTGTTAGATGTCTCTACAGCAAAGCAACAAGTGATGAAAGCTGGAATTGGCACAAGAAGCTCTCACATCTTAATTTCAAGAAGCTTAATCAACTTGTTAAGCACAATCTGGTGAGAGGCCTACCTCAGGCAAATTATGTGCAAGATGGACTTTGTGATGCATGTCAGCTTGGAAAGCAAAGAAGAACCACTTTCAAGAGCAAGACTGAAAATTCAATTACTGAACCATTTCACATGCTACATCTTGATCTGTTTGGTCCAGTAAACATTATGTCTATCAGCAAGAAAAGATATGCTCTAGTGATAGTGGATGATTTCACAAGGTTCACATGGGTGTTCTTTCTACACAAGAAGGATGAAGCTCCTCAGCAAATCATTGAACTTGTAAAGAATATTCAGAATAACTCTGAGTACAAAGTTAAAGTACTTAAGAGTGACAATGGTACAGAATTCAAGAATTCTACAGTGGAGGGGTTTTGTGCAGACAATGGAATCACTCAATAGTTTTCTGCACCTGGTACACCTCAGTAGAATGGTGTAGTGGAAAGAAAGAACAGGACTCTCATAGAGGCAGCAAGAACCATGCTTGCAGATGCAAAACTTCCAACCTACTTTTGGGCAGAAGCTATTAACACTGCATGTTTCACTCAAAACTGTACCTTGGTAAATAGTCATGGAAAAACTCCCTATGAGATGATCAAAGGAAAGAAACCAAGTGTGAAATACTTTCACATCTTTGGATGCAAATGCTATGTCCTAAAAGTTCATCCAGAACAACTTGGAAAATTTGAAGCCAAATCGGATGAAGCAATTTTTCTAGGATATTCAGCATCTAAGGCCTTCAAAGTTTATAATCTCAGAACTCACATTGTTATGGAATCAATTCATGTTGCATTTGATGATAAGAAATTTGGAATTCTGCAAACTGATGAAAGCCATGACAAATTGGAATTTGAAAATCTGAAGAATTTTGAGATACTCTCCAGTGATGATGAAGATTCTCCAGAAGGAATTTCTATTGCTTCTCAAAGGAATGCTACTGTTGAGGGGGAGCAAATAAATCAAAGAGAACACAGTGATCATCAGGAGCAGACTAGCTATTCAGAGTCTACTCCATCAGGAACTGATCTTTCAGAGTCTACTCCATCAGGAACTGATCTTTCAGAGTCTACTCCATCAGGAACTGATCTTTCAGAGTCTACTCCATCAGGAACTGATCTTTTAGAGTCTACTGAAGGAAGATCAGTAACTAGCAGCAATATGGAATCTACTAATTCTACTGATCAAAGGGGAGTTATTGAAGGCAGAGAGAACTCTTCTACAAGAGATACCACTAACTTAGGGGGAGAGACTAGCAGAGTCAATCTACCACCTGTTAGAAAATGGACCAAGGATCATACTGAAGATTTGATTATTGGTGATCCAAATAGTGGTGTTCGAACTAGAAGATCAATTCAAAATGAATGCTTGTATAGTTGCTTTCTCTCAAAGAATGAACCTAAGAAGGTTGAAGAAGCCTTACAGGATCCTGATTGGGTAATTGCAATGCAGGAGGAGTTAAATAAGTTTAAGAGAAACAAAGTCTGGAAACTGGTACCAAGACCTAAAGATAGATCTATTGTTGGTGCAAGATGGGTTTTCAGAAACAAGCTAGATGAATCTGGTATGATTGTAAGAAACAAAGCAAGACTGGTAGCCAAGGGTTATTCTCAGGAAGAAGGCATTGATTATGATGAGACCTTTGCACCTGTAGCAAGATTAGAAGCAATCAGAATGTTTCTTGCATTTGCAGCTCATTCAAAATTCAAGGTATACCAGATGGATGTAAAGAGTGCTTTTCTAAATGGCAAACTTGATGAGGAAGTATATGTGGAACAGCCACCTGGATTTGTTGATCCAAAATTTCCAAATCATGTCTACAAACTTGACAAGACACTCTATGGACTAAAGCAGGCACCAAGAGCATGGTATGAGACTTTGTCTAAATTTCTTCTTGAAAATGGCTTCACAAGAGGTACAATTGACAAAACTCTATTCTTTAGAAAGATAAAAGGTGAATTGCTTTTAGTTCAAGTTTATGTTGATGATATTATTTTTGGTTCTACTAATGAAAAGTTGTGTGCTAAGTTTAGCAAGCTTATGCAGTCTAAGTATCAGATGAGCATGATGGGTGAATTAAATTATTTCTTAGGCTTGCAGGTCAAACAGACTGAGACTGGTATTTTCATTAATCAGTCAAAGTATATCAAAGATCTTTTAAGAAGGTTTGACTTTCAAGACTGTGCAGTTGCAAAAACACCCATGGCAACAGCCACTAAACTAGACTCAGATCCTAAAGGGAAGAGTGTGGATAATACTAGTTATAGAGGCATGATAGGTTCATTGTTATATCTAACTGCAAGTAGGCCAGATATAATGTTTTCTACCTGTTTATGTGCTAGATTCCAAAGTGATCCTAAGGAATCTCATTTAATTGCTGTGAAGAGAATTTTTAGATATCTCAAAGGAACTCCAAATCTTGGTTTGTGGTACCCTAGAGAATCTGATTTCTTTCTAATTGGCTATTCAGACTCTGATTATGCAGGGTGTAAAATAGACAGGAAAAGCACTACAGGTACATGTCAATTTTTGGGAAACAGATTGATTTCTTGGGCAAGCAAGAAGCAACAATCTGTCTCAACCTCAACTGCAGAAGCTGAGTACATAGCAGCAGGCAGTTATTGTGCATAGCTCCTTTGGATAAGAAATCAGTTGATGGATTATGGTATGACACTTAATAATATTCCTATGTTTTGTGATAATACTAGTGCTATTAAAATTGCAGAAAATCCAGTTCAACATTCAAGGACTAAGCACATTGATGTCAGGTATCATTTTATTAGAGAACATATTGAGAATGGTACTGTGGAACTTCATTTTGTTCCTACTGACAAACAGCTTGCAGATATTCTAACTAAACCACTTGATGAGACTACATTCAGTAGATTAGTAAGTGAGTTAGGAATGTTAAATTTTTAGATCTTTAACATCTGCAAAAGTAGCAAGGTATGTTGTTCTTAGCTTATAGACTTGATATTCTTGTCAGGATTTATATTTGATTGTTAAATGCTTTAGCTATAACACTTTGCCTTGATAAATTTCAGTATGGTAGACTTATTAATAATCATCAGGATTAGATTTGTATCAGGACGTTGACGTCATCAGTATTGTGTCAGTATCAGGATTGTGAAAATTGTTTCAGATCCTGACGTTTACTTTGTGTAGTAATCTAATTCTATGATGTGTTAAGTCTATGCCAACATGTTTTGATATTTGCATACTGATAATTTATACATCATTCAATAATCAAAAGACAAGTAATTAATAAGAGATTGTATTTTCATTAATTGAAAGCATTACATATATGGAAATGAAATACAACATCTTTTTGTCTAACTTCTACTGATAATTCTATACTTGTCTATTGATATGAATTCTGAGGTACAGGACAAGGAGCATCTCAAGAAATCCATCAGGGGATTGAATAGTCTCATCTACTCTTGGATTCCTTGTCTGGGCGACTTGAATGAGAGCAGCTAACTTAAATGAATAGCATCTCCATCAAGATCAACCTCAGACTCTCGGCCAAATTCTTCATCCTCAAGTTTTGAGGAGGTTAGGGGAAGATTGTATCCAACAGATGGATGTTCTAGGAGAAACCTCTGGATATTATCAGAAACCAATCCATCCATGATTAGTTCGATGAGAAGAGTCATCTTTTCAAAAAGATGATCAAGAACAGGATGTTCATCGACCGTGAAAGATCTAAAGAATAGATTTGAATGGAATTTTGGTTTGAGGAGCATTGTTGAGAAGAACAGAAATTGAAAGGTTTATGGAGAATGGCATAAGGCGTCTGTTTCTTTTAAAGAAAGACGTGAGAAGCTGAACAGTCACTTGAAAGTTTTAATGAAGTCAGATGCTAATTATTGCATAAGACTGTATTTCTTGTTTTCAAGAAATATTGAATATATCTAACCAATTGATTGTTGTTCAGATTAATTATTTATTTCTTTTCAGATAAAAGAAAAATGCCACGTGGAAACTCCAATTAAGTCTCTGAAATCAGGATGATATTGATCAGGATTTCATGTGTGACCATCAGGATTTGAGATTTATTATTTTTAAATCATATTTCATTGTATGATTATTTTGATGGGATATCACAACAGGAAAAGGAAGCTGATCAGTATTGAGTTTTATCTTGTTAATACCCTGATTTATTTCATGAAAATCAATTTTGGATTTTATTTTCCAAAAATCATGGATAACCGCATTTTTCAGGGACTGACACCTGTCAATCTACGTGTCAACGTGGGATAGTGGTCTGAAAGATTTGTGAAATATATTTGTTTTGAAACTCTAAATCGTGTAATTGCTTTCTCTAATTCTACATTCTCTAAAGCAAAAAACACTCTTGAGTTTTCAAAATCACTAATCCATTTCAAGAATTTTTCAAGTTCTTTTCAGATCAAAAATGGCAGCTCAAAGAAGATTACCTAAGTCAGTAGCTTTCAAGGTTGGTGACTTTGATTTTATGACAAACAACCATGTAGCAGCTATCACCAACAAGGAAGGAGTATTAACTGATTTTCATCCAATCATGGACTTTCTGGCGAATGGACCATTAAGTTATGCATTGACAGCATCTCCACAGATTAATCAAGCAGCTGTTTCACAAGCTTGGGAGAATGCTGAGGTAATTGATTCTACTCAGAGTCAATCAGGTAAGATTGTTCTACACTTAGGACAAGTCTCATTTGATATTACTGAATCTGTTGTTAATTCAGTACTTCACTTACCTGTTAGTTTGATTTATGAGAATGTACCATCTGATGATAATGTGAGAACTATGTTGTCTGAATTAGGTTATAGTGGACCTCTAGACAACATGAGCCAGTTGAATAGGTCTTTTCTTAGAAAGGAATGGTCTTTTTTCTTTGATCAAATTTCTAAATGTTTTACTGGTAAATGTAGTTCTTTTCAGCAAATTACTTCTGTTACATCACATATTGCTTATAGTTTGCTTTATGACAGAGTAATTAACATTGGTCACATTATCTTAAGTCAGATAAGTATTAAACTTGGGTTAAGAGATCAAAACAGGAAAATGGTTTATTATCATAGATTTATGCAAATGTTTATTAACCATTTTATTCCTGATTTTGAAGCTAGATTTGGTAGGGAACATTGTGTTTCTTCTTATGTACAGCAAAAGAGAATTTTCTCTGACATTATAAAGAAGGACAATGAAAAGAATCTAGATGAAATACCTGCAATTCATTATCCACATCATTTTCAGGTAATTCTTAAAACTCATCTTCCTACTCTCTACAATTCTTCTTTCTTTTGTGGTGAAATGGCTCAGGAATCTCATTTGGAGGAGAACCCACCTGTGTCTACCCAAGTAACCCAAAACATTATAGTCTCTGAAATAATTCAAGAACCAAATTTTGATTCACAGCCTATTGTTTCAAAGAAACCAACCTCTGATGTTTCTCAAAAGACATCAGTTGTAAGGAAGAGAAGATTTATTGTGTCAAGTAGTAGTAATTCTAGTGAAGATGATGATGATTTAACTCTTGCTGAGAGAGCAGAATTGAAGGCTGCAATTCAACTTTCTCTGTTAGCACAAAGAGATGAAAAACCTAGCCACAGCCAGGCTGCAGTCTCCCAAAAGGCTGTAGTTCTTAAAAAGGGAAAACAGTTACTGGATACTGTCTCTCAAAAGACTGTGTCTATTGAACAAAGATCTCATCCCAAGATCACTTCTGTGTCTACACCTCTTGAGTCTTCTCAGGATAAATCTTTTGCTCACTATATCAGGAGAACAAGGAGAAAGATTCAATTGTCACCTACACACACAGAGTCTAGTCCAACTAATATCATGCAGGTCTCTACAAATGAAGCTACAATCAAGTCAGCAAATGACAATAGAGATCTGGATATTGATTCTTCATGGGATATTGATTTCTCTCAAAGTGAAGTTGTCAAGGCCTGTTCTAGATTTTCTGGTTGAAAGAGTACCAAAACTTTTATTTCCAGATGAATATGGACTTCTACATCAAAGACTTGACTTAATGAAGATGTATTTCTATGTATCTGTCAGAAGACAATTAGTCAAGAAATTTGGACTCTCGAAGCATGTTGCACTTCAATCACTTCATGCATATTTATTTGACAAAGATGTCATTATTGAAGATGCCTCAGCTCAAGGTGAACAACTGGAGGAAGTAGATAGAGGGAAGCAGTCAACAGAAAGTACTATTGCACCAGTGGTGAATAGTAGGACAGATCAGATCACAGTCACTGCAACACAAGAACCATCTAGTCAGAGGTTGGATGACTCAGGAGCTATGATAGCTGATGCTGAAAGGACTTCTGTGATGACTGAGAATGCAAGTGAGATACCCTATGATATGGGAGGAATAACTTTGACTGGTTTTCTTGAAGATCAAACAAACATTGTTCAGTCGGAGTCTATTCACCTTGAGGGTGAGTCTCAGCAAACAACACTTAAAGACGGTGATGTACTAACTATGGTGTCTAATGAAGTATTACTGAAGACATCAGAGTCTAGTAAAGAACCTGAAAGTGGTATACTGGAGCCTGTAGTCTCTGGAAGGAAAGAAGATGATTGTATGGGTTCAGAGACTATAGCAGCTCACTCCTTGGCGAAAACCTCAAGCCCCTTGCCATATGAGGAACCCTCTCTCCATGTGAGTTTAGGTATAAAAACTCCTTCTAAACCCTATTTTTCTGTAGGTCATGAGAGCACTTATCCAAATTTGAGTGATACACTTGAAAAGATGGACTTAGATCCACAAACTGAGAGGCTGGCTCCTGACCAGGCAAAAGGTGAGGTAGAAAGAGTGTTGACTTTAGATAGTCAAAGTGAGAATGAGGGTATGGATGATCAACTCCATAGTGAGGGAGAGAAAATTAGGAAACCATCATTTGATTTCTGGGATCAGGTTTTTCCTGAATCTTGGTCTGAAAATTTGGATATGGATGCTGGTACTTATTCATTCATCAAAATGTATCAGAAGAATGACCTAGCACATCACAATGCAAAGCCAGAAGTTAAAGCTCAGAAGCAAAAGGAGAGGCTTGCAGGAATCATTAACAGAAGAGGTGCCAGGATAAAGCAATCTCTTGATACATATGTACCAGATGAAGTTCCTAATGATCCTAGTGTTCCTTTGTATGTACTTCCAATATCAGCTAGAATTGAGACATCTACAGTCTCTGATCACTCTAAGGAGGAGTCAGGATTTGAAGATGTTAGTACACAGAATACTGGTGAAGGAGATGATGATCATGTTTCAGCTCCAGATCAGAAAGATGAAGATGTTGATACTTCTAATCAGGTTTTATTACTTGAATATCATACAACTCAAGCAACTTCTTCTACAAGACTTGAAGATACATTTCTTTCTGACTCTGATTCTGAAGAAACTAGAAGCACTTCCAACATTGAAGTTCATTCTGATGTTTTGAAAGATATTCAGAATTCTCAAATTGCTATGAAAACAAGACTTCAATCACTTGAAGATAACCAAGTCACAATTATGGAAAATCAAGCAGTTCTGATGAATATCATTTGTTCTGTTTCTGAATCTCTTGGAATAAATGTTGCTGATGTCAAAAAGGGGGAGATAAAGATAATTCAAAGACAAAGACAACAACAACAACACCAGACTGGGGGAGATAAAGAGCAGACAAAGGGAAGTAAAAAGAAGAACTAGGAGTGACAGTGGTGAATCTCAGTTAGCAAGTGGTAAAGGAAGAGCAGCATTAATAGTTAAAATTCTTTCTTCTAAGTACTAGATAAACGTCTACATCTGGAAGGAGGTACTTAACTTCATAATTCTACATTTATAAATTCTATTCTGGTTGTATTGTTATATGTTTTGACATCCACAACTTAGATTTATGCTTCAGATTTTAAAGCATAAATAGGGGGAGATTGTTAGGAATAATTCATAAGTTGTGATGTTAAGAATAGAATTTACACATTATACTTCTTGTAATCCTGATCTTATAAAGGATTTAGCACTATATATAGGATTTATGTGTAAAACAATTATCTGTACAGTTTAGTCAGGAATGAACAGTGTATCGGAGACTACATGTCAGGAACAAAGAGCAAATCCTGATGACGGTCTAATACTGATGATGATCAGATACTGATGATACAAGATGAAATCCTGATATCAGTCGTGTTACTGATGATGTCATTATGGATGCTACAGAAACTGGCAAGTGCTATAAAACAGGATCGTTGTTTGAAGAACAAGCAAGAAGATATTATGAAGGAAAGAGTTTTCTATTGGTGGAAACTATCGACTAGAAGGCAGAACATTGTCATGTATAGATTATATCTTTCTGTTATTAGTTGATAGGTAGCATTATAAATACTCTCTCTATATCATTGTAAAAAGAGTTCGTGAGGTTTGTAATCGTGAATATACGAGAGTACAAACAGAGAGAGAGAGATTTGTATTGTCAGCAGCTGCTAAAGGTATTATACACCTTTGGTAGAGTTTGTATTTGATCTTATTAATACAAACAGAGTTTTATTCATTCGTTTATTCTTGTTCATATAATCAAGCAAAAATCAGACACGATTATATAACTTGTATTCAACCCCCCTTCTACAAGTTATTCGAGTTAACAGTAAGCTCTCTTATTCTTGCTTTATATCCACTTATATATATACTCCATGACTTGCAAATATGAAGTGAACTAGAGTTTTCATGTATCTAGCTTTTCTGTAACACGTAGAGTAATGTATACTCTCTTGACCCTTTGCATGTCCAGAATTGTGGTATCAATACAGTGCTGCATGCTCCTTGGTCCTTACACCTTTTCATGCTTGGCATAGAATATCTTCAATAATGATTAATTGGCATGCAGACATTGTGCCTTAAAATGGGTAAAATACTAACATCTTGGGACAGGAAAAAGTGTGCGACTGATGTTCTAATTTTAAGACCTTATAGATTTACCAAATCTCTATTTCTCGTGACAAAAGGAAAAAGAAGTAATGATGAAAGTAAATAGTTCAACCAGGAGGCATTTGTTGTGACCGACTTTAGCTTTTCAAAAGTGCTGTCACTATATAAGAACTATACATAGTTAAAAGTATATACATGGATTATGTGTTTCTTTTTTTCATTGTGTTTTATACATAGTTAAAAGTATTTATATTGCAGTTGCTGTATTTAATAATGAAGGTCAGATGATGCCTAAAGAGGTGATTACTTTCTTGATATATGCGCTTTTACCGCCAACGTATTTACATACTCCCTCCGTCCCTTATTTCTTTTCCTACTTTCCTTTTATGGATATTCAAAATACTTTTCCTCTTACTATTTTTGTCCATAAAAAATAATATTCAATATCCACTACTCCATCCACTACTCCTTAAAAATAATATTCAATACCCACTACTCCACTCACTAATCATTACAAATAATATTCAATACCCACTATTCCACCCACTACTTTTTAAAAATAATATTCAATATCCACCACTCCACCCACTACTCTTTAAAAATAATATTCAATACCCACTATTCCACCCACTACTCAAAAAAAAAAAATATTCAATACTCACTACTTCTTAAAAAAAATATTTAATATCCACTACTCCATAAACAATCAATATTCATTCTTCACTATCTTAAAACCCGTGAAATTCAGCAAACAAGAAAAGAAATAAGGTACGGAGGGAGTATCTGAATAGGTAACCAATTTATAATGCCTGACCGGTGATTCGTTTATAAGTGAAATGTCAGAATGTAGATCAATCATGCCTCCCATATTTGTATGAATTCTTTATTCCACATTATATCATGTTCTTTTTTCTAACTTTCTTATTTTTCTGTTGTTTTTGTAGACTGATGGCCTGTGTTATTAAAACCGGACCGGACCGGCCGGTTCAACCGGTCCGACCGCTAACCGGTGGCTGGTCCGGTTCGGTTCACCCATAAAACCAGTCATCCGGTTCTACTGTTGAAAACCGTCCAAAACCGGCTAAAAACCGGTCATAACCGGTAGTGAACCGGACCGGCGGCCGGTTCGACTAATAAAACGGGGCAAAAAAAAACAATTGAATGTACCGGTAGTGAACCGGACCGGCGGTTTATTGAATAACCCGGGGAAAATCAACTCAGAAACTTCCGGCAACTTCCGATCAATCTCGAAACTTCCGGCGAACTAAAACAACTCGAACCCAAAACCCCGATCTTTACTTTAAAAATCGAATCTGATAAAACTTTAAAGTGATGATGTAAAGATATAAAGGATTGAGAAAGCTTGGTTTTGATTATTTATACAAAGGAGTTGGTCAGTTGGTGGGTTTGATTGTTTTTTTGGGATGAAGCACAGGGGAGGAAGATTGGTGGGTTGGGGGGGTGGGGTTTTTCACGGGTTAGATAATAGATTAAGTGGAAAAAGAAATTATATCATTTAATAAAGCTTACCTACGTATTTTACCTACATATATTTATGCTTACAATAAAATTGGGGTTTTATTTTAATAAAAAAATTTCATAATTTTCAGAATGTATCATATTTATATATATATATATATAATTAAATATATATATAATTAAATATTATATATATATATATATAATTATATATTACATAATTATGACGTCACACCGGTTGAACCACTGGTCGAGCCGGTTGAACCAATCGAACCAGTAACCAGTAGGGTTTCCGGTTCGATGCCCGGTCCGATTTTGAAAACACAGCTGATGGCAGTGTACCAAATACTTTGGTTATCGCAAATTGTGATGTAGTTAAAAAAAGGTTGCAGCAGGGGACCACATTGTGCAAGTATTGCTTTTCATACCTTTTCTTGGCCCCTACCATGTATTTTGTTTCTCTTCATACCTTCTTTTATCTTCTAACTAATCACTTGAAATTTTCAGTTCAATGAGGATTCACGCTCGCCGTTTGTGAAGAAGTACGAAACTATAATACATCCTGGAGAGGTATGCATCAACAGATGTTCTTTTAAGGAGCTTCTATGTGTTGAATGGTAGTGTGCCTGTAATTGTATCAAATTTCCATTTCTTATGTTTATATTTTATTACCAAAGTTTACTCTTTGTATTTCTGATTTTTAAATTTTATTACCTTCATCAACAGATTTGAGGTTGCTTGAGCAGGTATTTTTGATTTTATAGGTCTGTTTTGTAATGTTGTACTAGGGTCTGTTTTGTAATGGTTTAAACCAGAAGAACTGACAAGTTACGCCATTAACATATAGTTTAGAGATTTGAGAAGGCAATCAAAGAAAAAACTTGCAATGCTCTTCTACTTAAGGTAATTTATTGACCCCTGCTTCAGAGTAGAATGATTTGATTGTAAACACAAGTTTGTTTTCTATTTTTCTTTCACTTCTTTGCATTTCCCATATAATTAAACGTGGAAATAATATTTTGATAGAAAGAGAAAGTCAAAGTATTGCTTCATTTATGTGTTTACGTTACTGAGTTACAAATAAAATTAGTCGTCGCGTACATATTAATTACAACTAGTTGTGGTTGATGTAAAGTTTAGGGGTCAAAACAATACCGCCAGCTAGTAATACACTTAAGACAAAAACAAAGTGAGAGTTGACATTAAATAAAGTCAACATACATAATCACTTGTTGAACTGTAATTAGCATGAACAAGAAGCTTAATTAGAGCATCTCCAATGCAGTCCCATTTGCAGCATAGGGACTCGGGAATTGTCACTGGGCTGCTGACTGGCCAAAATTTTGCATTGGATGGAAGAAGTAAAAAGTGGGCAGTCCCTCCCTCCCGGGACCGTCCCACTTTATTATTTTAATAACGTGAAATGGCAGAAAATGTCTCCATCAGTGTCCATCCCAATTTTTGTGTATTAAAAAACCATGGAAGTGGGTAACTTATATTTTATTTATTATAAAAAAGCCAACGAACTGGGCTTGTCCATTGCATGGGTGTGGCCAGTTTTTTCATTTGCCCACTTTGAGGTGACGGGGCTTGTTAATGGGGCCAAGCACAGTAAAAAATGGGACTAAGCATTGTGGATGCTCTTAAGCCGGTCGGTCTTTATTAAAAATTGGGATATTCAATGCCTCAGATGAAATGATGCCACCATGGTAACCTTTTTATGTGTAAAAACCATTGTTCTAAAAATCCCCGATTTAGCCGATTAATCCCCGATTAATCCTTTGTAAGATAATCAACCAATTCGATTTTTGAAATCCGATTAATCCTGTGAATTTATTTAAAATGATATGTTTAATGGTAAATTAGACTAATATATTAATTATTATTATAATATCTGATTAATATTCCGATTAATCCTTCCAATTAATCCCCGATTACCCGATTAATCTTAAATCGGTACCTTAACCGATTTATACCGATTACCGATTTTTACAACCATGGTAAAAACTAAAAACATGAACCTAATGATTAATTAGGTTATGCTGAGTGTGTGTGTTCGATGACTTTGACCGACTAGGAAGAAGCATTCTTCACTTTTGGCCATCGAGTTACTAATTTTTTTAAAGTTATTACTCCCTCCATCCTAATTTATAAATCTCTTTTCTAAAAAACACATATATTAAGAAAAAGTTAGTTGAATAAAATTTTCCAACTAATACCCTCAATTAATACATTGAAAAATGAGAATAATGTTAAGTTTGAAAAAAGTCAAATTTTAGATATAATAAATGTAGGAATAGTTTTGGAAAATTACCTTTAATTTGCATTGAAAGAAGAAAAGGGACATGTAAAATGGGACAAATTCATTTTTCAAAAGGAACATGTATTTTGGGACGGAGGGAGTAATATTTGTTAATATATTACGGTTTTAATTTGTACATGATTTTTTTTAAGATGAAGCCTAAAATTTCATATTTTTCAAGATACATATAAAGTAACACCTCTATACATTAATATAGTTGGGAATAGAGGATTTTATTACTTTTAGAAAGGTATTAATTAATTAATAAATTAAAAATTATTAATTTATAGAAAATTTTCGATAACGAATGATACAATATCTTTCGAGAGTTTGTATAAAGAAGCACTCAAGATATAAAAAATACTTAATAACTTTTTGATGCGATACGAAAATAACACATCCTAGCTTTTGGATGTAATAAGGAAAGTTATGGATGCGTTTATGTAATTTTAAATTTCAAGAAAATACTTCTGAGGTTAGAATCATATTTTACAAAAATGTACTAATAAATAAAATTTTATGATTATAAGGTAATTATTAATTAAAAAAATTATTTGTACCATATATTTACATAAGATTTCTCAAAAAAAATATAATTTTATTATCATATCGAAATTGATTCATTTTTTGAACTGGCCCAAATCGAGATCGGGAGAATTTATTAACTTAAAAAGACTATTAATTTATCGAGTATTAATTTACCGAGGTTTTATCGTATATGATATTATAGAATTATATAATTTTGCTTTTTACTAGATGTATGTTATTATTTGGTTCAATTCAATTCATATAGTTCCTCTTTCCTTATATTTATACTCCCTCCGTCTCTTAAAACGTTTCCTGTTTACTAAATCGGGACAATCAAAATACTCTTCTCCTTTCTATTTTAAGCCATAAAAAATAATATTCAATACCCACTACTCCACCCACTACTCCTTAAAAATAATATTCAATACCCACTACTCCACCCTCTAATCATTACAAATAATATTCAACACCCAATATTCCACTCACTACTCCAAAAAAACAATATTCAATACCTACTATTCCACCCACTACTCCTTAAAAATAATATTCAATACCAACTACTTCCCCCACTACTCCAAAAAAACAATATTCAATACCCACTACTCCTTAAAAACAATATTCAATACCAACTACTTCTTACAAATAATATTCAATACCCACTTTTTTTTAAAACCCGTGTTTTTAGTCAAATGGGCAATGTTAAAAGAGACGGAGGGAGTACATTTTAATTTTTTTAAACAAAAAAATACTAATCAACCTATATTATTCTTACAATTAAGTTATCCTCTTGGGCTCTTCATGTCTTCCATTATACTTCCTCTGTCCCTTTTTAGTTGGCACATTTGCAAAAAACACACATATTAAAAAAGCTTTAATTATGTAATTTGTTTCCATGTTTGCCCTTAAGCTTAATATTAAATGATGAGAGTTATGAGTGTGTATGTTAAATATAAAGTCAAATATATTGGTATTAGAAATTGTTAGACAATCTGCGATAAATACAATCAGTATAATATTTGTGCGTGTGTGAGTAACAGTTATGTGTATAATTAAAACAGACAAAAGAGGAGACAAGGAACAAAAAACCCGAGTCCAGTGCGTGACTGTCTCCTTAAAGCGTATTAGCCCTCACCGTATGTGCGAGCGAAACGCCTCCCAGGATAAAACAGATTGCAGTGAGGATACAGACGAGCGTCACTCTCAGCGAGCTTGAGACGAGCAAGAACTATCACCAGAGGAAGAGAAGAGACTGTATATGAGAGGGGGATATGTGTTTTCGAGTAAATAATCCTAATGCTCTAGATGAGTATTTATAGGATGAGAAGACTTGTGCGCTACACAATTGCCTTAATTAATTAGCCGCGCTAATCAATTAAATCGGTGGCAATTTCTTTAACACAATTGCCTTAATTAATTAGCCGTGCTAATCAATCAAATCGGTGGCAATCTCCTTAATTAATTAACCGTGTTAATTAATTATGTTAAGGCGGTGGCAAAAAATCCGTAGTAAAAACGGAATTGATTTTACCGAATCAATGAATTCAAATTATAATCGAATCCATATTCCAACAATTCCCCACATGGATCAGATTGATATCGTAGTAGCGCACACTAGACAGACACAGAATTTGATTTGGTGATAGATTCTTCGATCAGATATAGCATACGATAGGTAGAGGTTTGCTCCTTGAACCTTCGCTTAAGTAAGCATACCGACCTTACTGGTAGACAGTGGAGGTTTGCTCTTTGAACTGTTCGACCGTTTGTGTAAGTGATGGTATACTTATCACTACATCCTTCTTGACTCGTTCAGCTCTCATTATTATGTCCATTTTGGCCATGGAACATCGTCCTGGTTCTGTAGGAGTTTCTAAAGAATTATGCCTCGCAATTCTCCTTTGAAGCGGCCCCACTTCTCTCCCACATAGGTGATCTTTATACTTAAAGAATAACCCGCGTTTACTCAACTGAATTCCATGTGTTCTAACCTTGAACTCCATGTATTCACCGAAAGATTATTAAAAGCTCGAAAGTTTACCCTCGTACCTTACGGGTCTCACTGTTTCTCATCATAGGAACAGGCCAGGGGTTACCCCCACAGTGATTTGGTCATCATGATTTAGTTGGCCCATTAAACCAAGTTCTTGGGACCTCCAGTCAGCAATGGTTGGGTGTCCACCATGACGCCGTTAAGCAATAGGCTTAAGGCCCATCCCTCTCGATGATTTTACAACTATCTCTCAGTATAACCAGATTCTCTTGGTTTAACCAGATTATCTAAGTTTAACCATCTAGTTAGTGGATCCACAACATTATCATTTGACTTTACAGAGTCAATCCTGATAATTCTCGTTGAGAGTAGTTGTTTAATGATATTATGTCCTCGTCATAGAGGTGAGACATATCATTACATACATAACAATGTAATCCCCCAATTTGCAAATTATTCACATAAAATATGCATATTGAAGACATATTTTCTTGTCATTTAGGAATATCCTTTACAAAGTGACTACCAATTCACCCTCTTACATGCACATATATTATGCAAAAGACTCGTATTCCATCATGAATCGAGCTATGTTTAATCGTCCATTTAGGATTTCCATGACATGGCTGCTTACGTTAATGTGAACTAAATTCACTAATGACTTTTAAGTTCTTAAAGTCAAACATCTAACATCCATACTATATCCACATAGTACAATTACATATTGTTTGCAATGCAGCCCAAACTCACGAGTATATCTCAAACTTCTTAGTCTCATTGCAATCACTTTCAAGAGACCAATTTCGATTTGACTCGTGCATCTACTCAGCTTACCAACTGTGTAGCCTATGTCTGATTTTGTACCATTTTGAAATGTACAATAGACTTTCAATCATTCTTGAGAGATCCTTGTTCATCTATCCTTAGATAGATACATCATATATATTCATTCTAGATATACTAGATTTAGTTACGTTGATCTCTTCAAGATTCACATCACTAACGTGTGACATGTATCCTTTAGGACTTTTAAGTTATTAAGATTTTAATCTCCAAAATCAAAACTTTAAGCCTCATCCAAATTGCTAGAGCTGATCATCTTGTCATTACTTCTCGTAATGATCAGATCACTCACGTGCAATTACAACAATTTATCATCCAAATTACTAGAGATGATCATCTTGTCATTACTTCTCATAATGATCAGATCACTCACCTGAAATTACAATAATTTTATCATCTCATGTGTAAATAACATATACACATTTGTGAATTCATTGATTTTCTATCAATTTTACATCTCAACATTGGCATGTCACTGTTAACTCGAATAACTTGTAGAAGGGGGGTTGAATACAAGTTATATAATCGTGTGTGATTTTTTCTCGAATAAATAAACAAGAACAAATGAATGAAACCAAACTGTTTGTATTAATAAGATCAAATACAAACTCTACCAAAGGTGTACAAATACCTTTAGCAGCTGCTGACAATACAAATATCTCTCTGTTTGTTTCGAACTCTCGAGTACAAACCTTATGCTATCGACTTACAATCGCTCGACTCTTTTTTACAATGATATAGAGAGAGTATTTATAATGCTACCTATCAACTAATAACAGAAAGATAATCTATACATGACAATGTTCTGCCGTCCAGTTGATAGTTTCCATCAATAGATAATTCCTTCTTTCATAATATCTTCTTGCTTGTTCTTCACACAAAGATCCTATTTTATAGCACTTGCCAATTTCTGTAGCATCCATAATGACATCATCAGTAACACGACTGATATCAGGATTCCATCTTGCATCAGGATCTGACCGTCCCATCAGTACTCGATCAGTATTTGACTTATCATATCAGGATTTAATCTCAGTTCCCGACATGTAGTACTTGATGCACTGTTCCTAACTTAATCCTACAGATTACTGTCTAACACATATATCCTATACAAAGTGCTAAATCCTTTATAAGATCAGGATATACAAGAAGTATAAGTAAAATTCTATTCTTAACATCACAACTCATGAATTATTCCTAACAATCTCCCCCTATTTATGCTTTAAGATCTGAAGCATAAATCTGAGTTGTTGATGTCAAAACATATAATAGTACAACCAGAATAGAATTTATGAATTTAAAATTTTAAAAATCATGAAGTTAAGTACCTCCCTCTTCAGATGTAGACAAAGTATCTAGTACTTAGATGAAAGAATTCAACTATTTGATGCTTCTTTTCCTTTACCACTTCCCTGATAAGATTCACCTCTGTCATCCTTAGTTCTTCTTTTATCTCTCCCAGCCTGTTTATCTCCCCCAGTCCGTTGCCTTTGAATTGTTTTTGTCTCCCCCTTTTTGACATCAGCAACATTGATTCCAAGAGACTCAGTAACAGAACAAATGAGATTCATCAGAACTGCTTGATTTTCCATAATAGTGACTTGGTTATCTTCAAGTGTTTAAAGTCTTGATTGAATTTCAACTTGAGATTTCTGAATGTCTTGTAAAACTTCAGAATTGACTTCAATGTTGGAAGTGTTTGGAATTTCTTCAGATTCAAGTCTTGTAGAAGAAGTTGCCTATGTAGAATGATATTCAAGTAATAATACTCGAGTATAGTGACAAACATCTTCATCTTTATGATCTGAAGCTGAAGTATGATCATGCTGTCCTTCACCAGTATTCTGTGTATTAACATCTACAAATCTTGACTCCTCCTTAGAGTGATCAGATACTGTTGATGTCTCAATTCTGGCTGATATTGGAAGTACATACAAAGGAATACTAGGATCATTAGAAATTTCTTCTAGTACAAATGGTGTAGAAGTTTGTCTTAGCCTTTCACCTCTTCTGTTGATAATTCCTGCAAGCCTTTCTTTTTGCTTCTGAGCTTTAACTTCTGGCTTTGTATTGTGCTTTACTAAGTCATTCTTCTCATACATCTTGATAAAAGAATATGTACCAGCATCCATACCAAGATTGTCAGACCAAGATTCAGGAAAAACCTGATCCCAGAAATCAAACGATGGTGGTTTCCTAATTTTCTCTCCCTCACTATGGAGTTGATCATCCATACCCTCATTCTCACTTTGACTATCTAAAGTCAACACTCTTTCTACCTCTCCTTTTTCCTGGTCAGGAGCCAGTCTCTCAGATTGTGGATCTATGTTCATCTTTTCAAGTATATCTCTCAAATTTGGATAACTACTCTCATGACCTACAGAAAAATAGAGTTTAGAAGAAGTTTTTATACCTGAACTCGCATGGAGAGAGGGTTCCTCATCTGAAAAGGGGCTTGAGGTTTTCTCCAAGGAGTGAGCTGCCATAGTCTCTGAACCCTCATAAGCATCTTCTTTCCTTTCAGAGACTACAGGCTCCAGTACACCACTTTCAGGTTCTCTACTAGACTCTAATGTCTTCAGTAATACTTCATTAGACACCATAGTTAGTATTACACCGTCTTTAAGTGTTGTTTGCTGAGACTCACCCTCAAGGTGGATAGACTCTGACTGAACAATGTTTGTTTGATCTTCAGTAAAATCAATCAAAGTCATTCCTCCCATATCATAGGGTTTCTCACTTGCAATTTCAGTCATCACAGAAGACCTTTCATGTAATAACCCGGATTTTTCAAGAAATGATTTTATTATTATCACTACTACAAATTTGCACTTGCAGAGCGTTTTTTTTTTTTACTTACATAGCGCTTTTGAGCGCTGTATAAGCCGCCGCTATGCAAGTACATATGACTTACATAGCGCGTTTTTTGGAGCTATGCAAGCAACGTACTTAAATAACGGTTTCTAAAACGCTGTACAAGTAAGTGATGTCTAAGTGTACCACTACTTTTTATAGCACTTAGAAAAACGCTATGCAAGTAAAACAATTTTTGAAAATTCATAATTTATTTATTTTCTTCCATATCTTTACCTATTAAAATCTTTAAAAATTCATAAATACAACGAAAAACAAACATATGCCAAATACATAATCACAACTCCAAACTGTAATTTTCATTAATTCAAAGAAAAAAGTATAAACTGTACAAACAAATCTAAGTGTCAGATATCATACACTTTCATATTTCTCCTAAAACTATACATGTTTCAGATATCAAAACTAAGTATAGACCGAATCCAAATTTCTGGATACATGTTTAGGAGGGCTGGAAAGTTATTGATGTGGCAGAAGATCCATGAAGAAGCCCATCACGAATCTGGGTAGCAACATCACGAACTTAGTCTGGGAACGAGGATATATGTCATGGGTCTGCCCCTACATCTTAGCCTTGTAGAACTATTGTACCATTAAACAATGGACATATTAATAGACATGCTCATCGGGTTCAATATCAGTGTCTGGACGATCTCATATACATAATAAGACATTGCCTGCAAGTAGCAGAAATAAAACACTTTCAAAGGCACAAGAGCTAAAGTTTTAACACAGTAGTAGTAACAACTTAAAAGCTAAAAAAGTATAAAACATACCAATAACCGTGACAATGCTGGAGCATATTTAATGATCGATTAATGCTTCTTTGTTGAAAACCTCAATTTGTCAAAGAAATTTGTACAGAGTATAAAACGCAAAAGGACCAAGGCCCATATATACTTGGGCTTATTATTAATAATCTAATTCTTTACTTCCGTTCCTCATCAATATGATTAAAAATTAAAAGTGGTATCGAACTAGAAGAAACATTAAAAATAAAAGATTGCTTCTACTCATTTAAATAAATAGACACACAAGGTCACAAGTCACCGACAAAGATCAGATACTTCAAAAAATGCAAACAAAACTTAACTTCAAATCAGAAGTTCTTCAATATTGTCACTCATAATATGAACATACTTCACTTTACTAACTGACAAAAAAACTGCACAGCTGTCATCAAGCTTCAGCGCATGATGCCAAACCAGTAAGAATGAACATACTTAATGAAATAAAGCTTGAAAATTCAAAAGGAAGAACAAGTAGTAACTCTTCCTTCTTGCCTCCAGAGAAGGCTTTGAACCCACCATAGATAAGTAGACCCCATCCAGTTAAAGATACGACTACGAACTGCAAAAGTGAGAGAAGTATTTGTACCTTAAGTTCTGGATCATAACTAATACAAATACGTCATCCAACAATTACTAAAATTACAAATTACTGCAATTCAGCTTCAACTATCAATACCCATTTACAAATATCTTCTTGTGGCATGTAGGGGGTAATTATACCCTGCCGAGTCTAGAGTTTAGGGATGCATATTCCTTCTTTGATTGTGCAACTAGAGATGCATTATTAACCAATAATTTCTCATTTACTCTTCTTCCAACAATAATATCTGTGTGTTAGAGAAAGTTGGACACTATGGGTCATGATTTTAAAGCTGGTGACAAGAATGTGTACCAATCACCAAGACAGAAAGAGTCCATGTCTATTGTTAAGCTAGACATCATACCAATATACTTTTAACTATGTATGGTTCTTATATAGTGACAACACTTTTGAAAAGCTAGTCAGTAACAACAAATGCCTCCTGGTTGCACTATTTACTTTCATCGTTACTGCGTTTTCTTTGTGATGAGAAATAGAGATTTGGCAGATCTATAAGGACAATGTCTGCATGGCCAATTAATCATTATTGAAGATATTCTATGCCAAGCATGAAAAAGGGTAAGGACCAAGGAGCATGCAGCACTGTATTGATACCACAATTCAGGAAATACATAGGATCAAGAGAGTATATACATTACTCTACGTGTTACAAAAAAGCTAGATACATAGAAACTCTAGTTCACTTCATATTTGCAAGTCATGAAGTATATATATAAGTGAATATAAAGCACTAATCAGAGAGCTTACCATCATGCTTCAGAAAATCATCGGCCTGTAAAAGAAGTATCTACTGTCAATTAAATATACAAAATACATGTGCATATAAAATAGTGACGACACATGATTATTCTAGTTTAATAAGTATTAACAACTTTGTAAGCACAACCTCAAAACATCATAAGAAAAGAAGTCGTGATCATCAGCCCTGTATCCTACAGCGTAAAAGGGGATAGTTGACGAAACGACATAAAGGATTCTACGACGTAGTCGGCTTGTTAGCTAAAGCCAAAATGGATAGTTGGAATTTAGAGTAGCTACAAGGAAAATACAAGTACATACATGTGCCATAGATCCCATTTTTATGTGATGGAAGAATGTTCATTTGTAGTGCAAGTGCTTCCCTGTTTTGTAACTAATCCCCTTCTCTCCTGAATAATAACAAATCATTGAGAATAAGAATGCAAATACTTATTACTGAACAAGAGTAAATGAATAAAATCCTCCCAAATGAATAAGAGAATGCAAGATGTGGGTAGATTCCTACAAAAACGATTAAAAAAACACATCTACATAGTTTCAGAATTTGTTATCACTCTCGGAAAAGCCTAGTATACTTTTCCCCTACACACAAAGAGATATGTAATTAGCATAAAACAGTCATATAATTAGCTATTGAACAAGTAATTTTTTCCCAAAAAAACTAGCATATCTAGATAATTCTACCTGTACATAGATAATTCTACCTGTACATAGTGGAGTAGAGAGATGATGACAGCTTGAGTCCCAAATCCAAAATTTGTAGCAGCTACCAAAATACCTTACAATCCAAATTAATTTCGAATTATCTTAAAATAACTTTAATCCTTAAGCGAACGGTAGATAAGTGGCAAGTTTGATTCCCAAATCGCAATAGAGAAGTAGCACATCAGTTAAATCGAATACATAAGAAACGATAGAACCCTAAAATTGCAGAGAAGTAGCACGCAATTCCCAAATCGAAACCCTGGAAGTCGTTGTTCAGGAGATGCTAAAACTGTAAAATCGCAGAGAAGATAAAACCAATGAGTTGTAAAGAGTGATTGAAACCTAAAAACTTAGTGAGAAGATAGCTTGATGTCTCGATGAAGATGAAACAGCGATTGAATAGAGCAGGTTTGAGATATTGAGAGGGAGAGATTGAGAGAGGCGAGGACAGGGAGAGATAATCGAGAGCGGCGAGCGAGAGAGTATTAGGTAAATTAGGTCATTTGAGATAAAGTGTATATTGGGTGTTATATTTAAAATACGTTAACTACGATAGTACTTTCAAAAGCGCTATACAAGAAGAAATAAATATTTATAAATTTATGAAAATTAAAAAAATATTACTTAAAATATGGAACCTAATATAGCATTTTTAAAAACACTATGGAAGTGTACGCTTACATAGCGCTTATTAAATAAACGCTATGTAAGTCTTTTTTTAATTTTTTAATTTTTATTTTATTATGCTACATAATTACTTGCATAACATTTATTCCAAAAACGCTATCTAAGTAACATACTTGCATAGCATTTTCCAAAAAACGCTATGTAAGTGGTGTTTCCTAAGTTTAAATGTGTAGTAGTGTATTTCAATAATGATAATGTTTTCCTAAAATGAGGAGGAATTTTTTTTTATTTAATTATTTAATTATTTTCGGTTAAGTGGAGCCTGGTGCTCCTATTTAAAATTTTATTGACTGAGTAAATACCCCGAGTCAATAGTTTATTTGTGCAAAGATTTAATTTTGAATGTGAAATTATTCAGTAAAGATTTTAGTTTAAATTATGGAATATTTTAGAGATTTTAAAATCCTTAGAAAGTGATTATTTTAATAATTTGAGGATTTGTAGAAATTGCTTGATTAATTTGTAATATCGAGAATTTGAGATTTTACTAAAACAATAGTGTTTGTAGTATTTTATAAAGCCCTGTAAATTGTGAATTATGAATCACAATTATTATTTTTATGAATTGTTTTTATAAATTATTATTGATTTGTAAAATGCATATCAATTTAGAAAATTTAGATTTAATTCTAATTCTTTCTCCAAAAGTCTTTAAAAATATTATAGTATTTAATTATGCTAGAAACTTTATTTTTACAAATTGGATTTATTTACTCCAAATATTATTTATAGTGTGTAGTAATTAATTGGGTGTTTTAAATTGTTATTGGGCTTGAGGCCCATTAGGGCAACACAGCTTACATACATACAAACACACGCAGCCACACACTCATACATACATCGCAGCGCAAAAACAGTTCGGGGGAGGGGGAAGAAAACAGTGGGGGAGAGAAGAGAAGAGAAAGAGAGTTTGGGGGTTTGATTTTGAACCAATTAAAACCTATACATACATATATATGAGCGTGTGTGTGTATGTAGTGTGGGCGATGCAACGCAGCGGGAAGAGGGAGACCACCGCGCGGTGGCAGTTGGTCGGCGGTGGTGGCGGCTCTCCGGCGGCGCGCGGAGAGGAGGCAACAGCGGGGTGAAGAGAGAGAGAGAGAAAGAGAGAGAGAGAGAGAGAGAGAGAGAGAGAGAGAGAGAGAGAGAGAGAGGAGGGAGAGATTGTTGCGGGGAAATCGATTAATTCGGGAGGTATAATCTCGCATCTCCATATCTATTTAATTTTCGTAGTTAATTAGTTGTAAATTTTGAGTTAATTGTTTTAATTTTTTTTTTTTTTTGTAGTTTAAATTCGGAAAGTATATAAATCATTGTGAGTGTGGTAATTTAATTGTGATATAGTTATGTAGTTGATGTAATTTAATTAGTTTAAATTACGAGGTTAATTGTGGTGGCTTAATTAGTTTAAATGGAAAGCTTAATGTGGTAATGGGTATAATTAGACTAAAATTGTAAGATTATGATTATTGGTTGAATTTCCGATATTTAATTCGGAAGGTATGTTTGTAATTATAATTGTTGAGTTTAATTATGAGTCCGATTAAAGGTTCGGGTTAGTGATTGTTAATTGTTAAATTGCTAATTGTTAATTGTTAATTGTTAGTGAGTAATTATTAATTGTCGGATAATATATTCGGGTTAGTTGTCAAGTAATTGTTAAGTGCTAATTGCTAATTGTTAGTTTCCAATTGAAATTGTTAATTGCTAAGTGCTAATTGTTATCGCCATATAATGTAGTCATAAGAGTTGGATAACTTGTAAATGTCTATGTGCTAGATGCTATAAATCGAGTCATAATGTAGGTTGAAAGTATAAGTGCCAACTACGTGGTGTTGGCTTAAATGTGGATAAACTTAGTTTACTTTTCCTTATGTGCTAGTTGCCGCATGTCTGGGCGGGTACTTTTCCTTATGTGCTAGTTGCCGCATGTCTGGGCGGGTACTTTTCTTACTTGTTTACTTTGCTGCAAGTTGAGGCAGCTTTTATTTTATCAAAAGCAGGGTTATAAATTGTTTTGTTTGGCATGGAGGGGCTGAGCCCATAGTCCGATAAACGAATACTACATGCCGAAATTTTCTAAAAATCCCCTGTATTTTAATTTATTTAACTTATTTGATTTCAAGGGTTTAAAGGTATGATTTGGGTGTTAACTGTTTATGTGTATATGTGTTAAGTGAATTAATTCGAGGGTAATGGTTGTCTCGAGGATTTATGTGCTAAGTGATTTAATTCGAGGATTTATGTGTCTCGAGGATTAATTATGTTTGAGGACTATCTATATACTAAGTTGATTAAGTGGTATGGTTTGAGGTGTTTAACACCAGGAATTGTCCACTTTAAAGAGGGGACTTTTCCATTTCTTTTCTTTACTATAGTATGTTATGTGCAATAAGTGGTATTAGAATAGTCAACTTAGGGAGGACACCTATAGTTTGACTTTATGTTATTTAGTGATAATTCCGAGTTGTGTCTACTCGATATACGAGGTAGGACTGACACGCACTCATAACTATTTCAGTACCATTAGGGCATAATCGAGTTGGAATGACGTGCATCAAAAAGGGAAGATCGAGGCGCCGTATGAAGAAAGGTAAGCTACCTCCATGGAATTACTTGGACGAGGTGCAAAGGATTTGTTCGCGGTTTCTATTTTTCGCTAAGGACCAGAGGCAAGTTTACTATGCATACTCTATTGTTCAGAGTATATTTATTTTAAATATATGAAATGTGTTAAATAAGTTTTCAATCCCTAATCGCGAGTTTTTCCAACCTTGTACTTCTTCTCCCAAATCATTGTATTCCTTGCTCTGCCAATAATATTAAATCCTGCTCGTGCAATAACCAAAACCCATGGCTTATAATACTGTTGATGGGCAGTGATATTTTTATGGCTCTATATCTTGATTATGCGGTATATATATATATATCTATAAACTTTTCGTACTAGGGAAGTGGACTATATGTTATGAGGTATATATTTATGTATCGGAATAAGAAAGGCTCAGAGGGTAGAGCGTGTATTGAGGTATCGAACTTAGCCCGCGTGTCTGGGCTATTTTGTATTGTATGTTTTCGAAAACCCGGGCAAAGCCTTTAAAAAGAATTTCGCAATAATTAACCTAAAGGCAACATCACCAATAAACCAGTGTTTATTTAATTAATAGATGCTCCTGAAAGCATTTACTAATTAAATAAACCTCATTCGCCTAATTAAATTTATTTAATTAGATGAATATCATTTTCAAAACGCTTTCTTAAAATCACTTTGTCCCGGAGAAATAATAAAACAATTTAATGGGGTGATTCTATCTAGTATATTATTTATCGGAGATAGTTTATTTTCAATACGGATTAAAGATATTCCAATGGTTATAAATTGGTTACTTTCAGCTTAAAACAGCTAGATTGATATCGATATATGTTATTTGAATGTTTATTTAATTCGATGAATATTAATTATAATATTCATTAAGAAACAAAAAAAAAGGAAAGAGAAAAAGAATTTTCATGCTTATTAATTATTTCTTATTGACCGAGAGTCAGTAGTAGTTATTTGATAAAGTGGCTAAAGTTTGGAGACTGCTGGAGAGATTGTGTCTTGATTTTGATTAGAAACATTCCAAGAGTTGTATTTGGGTGTTTTGAGGTTATTAAATATTCCAGTATTAATAGTAAATATTATTTGAATATTACTTAATAAATGAATATTAATTTGAGTATTCTTTTAAAAAAGGGATTATTGAATATTTATTATTTGTTACGTAGTAGTCAAATATTTATTAAATACTCTAAGTGTTTTGAAGGTTATAAAACACTATTTAAAGGTTGTCTAAGGACTTTCATAGTCATTTAAAATATTATATTTTGAATCTATCTAGGTAAGTTACTTTTCAAGAACTTATATATATATATGGAATTACCCTGTTGTGGTTACAAGCTTTATGCGTACCATTTTCCATGTGTGATCACAAAACCCTGTGTCGAGATTGATATCGGTACAAGCGTATATCTATACTTGAACTCTTTTGAACTCAAAACATTTTCGAAAACCCCCAGTCAGGTTTTACTCTCTTGCTCGTTTTTCACGAAATTATCGGTCGACTGAAGTCGAACTTCAACTACTCAAGTTTTCTATCAAAATGATTTTGACAAGAAAAGAAAAAGGGGACTCTGGCAGGTGTGGGAATCGTTGACGAACGATTCCCGGGATGTGTAAGCGGCCGTGAGCCAGGCGGTCCATCAATTATTATTCCGGCCCAGGTGTTGCCGAAGGATGATTACGGATGTAGTTTTCATCGAGGGTGATTACGGATGTAGTTTTCACCCGAGGATAGTTACGGATGTAGTTTCTATCCTTCTACCGGTAGAGAAGACCCGCGGATTATTGGACTTGGATGTGGCGACTGATCATCGTCAATCCTTGTCAGGTTTTTATGTTTTCTTTAAGTCCCATCCTCCACTTTGGAAAAAAAAATACTCAAACACTGCTTCTTAGGCCTAAGTGCCAAGTAGCCGATAGTGTTGTTTTCAATTTTGAAAGATGATGAATTCATGCAGTATCTAGAACTGCAAGATTATTCTAACAATAATGGCACGTGCTTGTGCACTTTTGCAATTATTCAAAAGATGAAAGATGGTTCATCGGTTATTGATGTTAAGTCCCAAATGTTTTGCTTCAAGAGCTTTGACTCTCTTCCTATCAGTTATTTCTGAGTTTAACTTATCAAGTGGTTAACGAACTTATATCCTGTACAGAATCTTGAACTGTAAGGTGTTTCGATGATAATGATATACTCATGTGTATATACTTATAAACTTGAGGAGTGTTAAAAAGGGAACTTTATAATGGTTTGGTTTATGAGAGGTGGTAATAACTATCTTAGCAGCATATTGAACTGCATATTTTGAAAAGCTCCCTAAGAGGTTATCAATACTATGAGGTACGGTATGTGGATAAGGTATGAGGATTACTATTGTTGACATGAACTTACTTTATTTATCTGATGTTACCCGAAATGTCATATATCCCCTACTGAGGTTTCATTGTTGTAAATATTTCAAAATTGATATTAAGTATCGTTATATTTCGAAAACTCCATGTGTATATTGATATATATTGTTGTGCTCTATTAATACTTGCTGGGCAATTCTTTCGCTCATACTTGCTTGTTTTAAATATTAACCTTTCAGAGGAAGGTAGATGATTGTGGCTTATCTGCATGGCTCAGAAGAAGCAGGCAGTACGCCCTTATGAGATGATATGATCCAGAAAAGTTATAGCTGGAATAAATTATATGTAAGTACATTGATGTGTAATATATATTACTTTGTACTGAGTAGTACTAGTTGCTGGTGTACTTCCCAACGAAGCTATACTAGTAGTATAAGATTTTTAAGACATAGTGCGATGTAATAGAATGGATGTAATAAAGATGTAAAGATTTTAGTTCTTGTTTCTAGCCCTATGACCTAAAAGATGCTTGGTGGTTGGGGTCGCAGAGTTATATTTCAGTTTTAATGATTATAGATGGTTTAATGTTGTTAAACAGGTAATTTGATGTTAAGGATTTCCGCGTGACGACCAAATCCCTGACCCCGGATTTGGGGCGTTACATTTCAGCATCAGCTATCACAGCTCCTGAGTCATCCAACCTCTGACTAGATGGTTCTTGTGTTGTAGTGACTGTGATCTGATCTGTCTTACTATTCACCACTGGTGCAATAGTACCTTCTGTTGACTGCATTCCTCTATCTACTTCCTCCAGTTGTTCACCTTGAGCTGAAGCATCTTCAATAATGACATCCTTGTCAAATAAATATGCATGAAGTGATTGAAGTGCAACATGTTTTGAGAGTCCAAATTTCTTGACTAATTGTCTTCTGACAAATACATAGAAATACATCTTCATTAAGTCAAGTCTTTGATGTAGAAGTCCATATTCTTCTGGAAATGAAAGTTTTGGTACTCTTTCAACTAGAAAATCTAGAACAGGCCTGGATAGTTTTACTTTGATAGAAATAACTCCCATAGCCAGTCTGTATGACAATGCAGTTTCCCATAAAGAATCAATATCAATATCTCTATTATCACTTGCTGACTTGATTGTAGCTTCATTTGTAGAGACCTGCATGATGTTAGTTGGACTAGACTCTGTGTGTGTAGGTGACAATTGAATCTTTCTCCTTGTTCTCCTGGTATAGTGAGCAAAAGATTTATCCTGAGAAGACTCAAGAGGTGTAGATACAGAAGTGATCTTGGGATGAGATCCTTTTTTAATAGACACAGTATTTTGAGAGATAGTATCCAGTAACTGTTTTCCCTTTTTAAGTAATACAGCCTTTTGAGAGACTGCAGCCTGGCTGTGACTAGGTGCTTCATCTCTTTGTCCTAGCTTAGAAAGTTGAATTGCAGCCTTCAATTATTCTCTCTCAGCAAGAGATATATTATCATCATCTTCACTAGAACTACTACTATTTGACACAACAAATCTTCTCTTCCTTACAACTGATGTCTTTTGAGAAACACCAGAGGTTGGTTTCTTTGAAACAGCAGGCTGTTGATTAAAACTTGGTTCTTGAATTGTTTCAGAGACTATAATGTTTTGGGCTACTTGGGTAGACAAAGGGGGTTCTCCTCCAAACGAGATTCCTAAGTCATTTCACCACAAAAGAAAGAAGAATTGTATAGAGTAAGAATATGAGTTTTAAGAATTACCTGAACATGATTTGGATAATGAATTTCAAGTATTTCATCTAGATTCTTTTCATTGTCCCTTTGTAATGTCAGAGAAAATTCTCTTTTGCTGTACATAAGAAGAAACACAATGTTCTCTACCAAATCTAGCTTCAACAATTGGAATAAAATAGTTAAAAAACATTTGCATAAATCTATGATAATAAACCATTTTCCTGTCTTGATCTCTTAACCAAAGTTTAATACACATCTGACTTAAGATAATGTGACCAATGTTTATTACTCTGTCATAAAGCAAACTATAAGCAATATGTGATGTAACAGAAGTAATTTGCTGAAAAGAACTACATTTACCAGTAAAACATTTAGCAATTTGATCAAAGAAGAAAGACCATTCTTTCCTAAGAAAAGATCTATTTAACTGGCTCATGTTGTCTAGAGGTCCACTATAACCTAGTGCAGACAACATAGTTCTTACATCATCATCAGATGGTTCACTTGCATAATTAACATTAACAGGTAAGTGAAGTACTGAATTAACCACAGATTCAGTAATGTCATAAGTATCTTGTCCTAAGTGTTGAACAATCTTACCTGATTGACTCTGAGTAGAATCAATTATATCAGCATTCTCCCAAGCTTGTGAAACAAAAGCTTGATTTATTTCTAGAGATGCTGCCAATGCATAACGCAAAGGTCCAATAGCCATAAAATCCATCACAGGATGAAAATCAGCTAATACACATTTCTTGCTGGTGATTGCTGCAACATGATTGTTAGTCATAAAATCAAAGTCACCAAACTTGAAAGCTACTGATTTTGGTAGTCTTCTTTGAGCTGCCATTTTTGATCTGAAAAGAACTTGAGAAATCTTGAAATCGATTAGAGATTTTGAGAACTCAAATGAATGTTTTTGCCTTAAGAAATACGATTTAGAAGTTAGCGATAAACAATCAGAGTCTAAAAATAAAGATATATTCAAAAATTCTTCAGACCCACTAACCCACGTTGACACGTAGGTTGACAGGTGTCAGTCCCTGAAAAATGCAGTTTACACACGATTTTTGGAAAATAAAATCCAAAATTGATTTCAATTAAATAAATCAGGGTGAAATAAAATCAATACTGATCAGCTTCATTTCCTAATGTGATCTTTTTCACCAAGATAATCACAATTTTCAATGTGATTAAAAATTAAAAATGATCATCAATCCTGATGAAATTTCTCTTGTTTTCCTGATCACTATCATCCTGATTCCAGAGATTAAATGGAGTTCCACGTGGCAATTTCAAAATTTAACCTGAAAAGAACATCAATAATCCAAACAAAAATATTTTGTTAGATTGTCATAATATCTTGAAAATACGAGAGGGCCAGTCATACGCATTGATATATACGCTGATACTTTGAACATTTAAAATGACTGTTCAGCTTCTCATTATTTCCTTTATAAACACCTGATGTCCTTTGCCTTTCTTAACTCCACAACCACACAAAACTTCTCTGTAATCACAGAGCTTCCACAAAACACAATGGCCTTTAACCCAATCTTCCAATTCCTCACAAATGATGAACCGATTTTTCATGACAAAAGGATCATAGTTTGTCTCTTTGAAGAGATGACTTTTCTCATCGCTTTAGACATGATTGGAGTAGATTCAAATAATATCCAGAACCTTCTCCTAAAACATCCATCTGTTGGATACAATCTTTCTCTAACCTCCTCAAAACTTGAGGATGAAGAATTTGGCCGAGAGTCTGAGGTTGATCTTGATGGAGATGCTATTCATTCTCCTCAACAAGAATGGAGTTGAGTCTGCTGCTCTCA
Source organism: Kitagawia praeruptora (assembly GCA_037693485.1). Lineage (NCBI taxonomy): Eukaryota > Viridiplantae > Streptophyta > Magnoliopsida > Apiales > Apiaceae > Kitagawia > Kitagawia praeruptora. Next base: position 132,378,762 of record CM075351.1, on the reverse strand, counting down.
TTCAAGTCGCCCAGACAAGGAATCCAGGAGTAGATCATCAAGTGACTCTTGAGATGCTCCTTGTCCTGAAGTAGATCTTTGAAGACTAAGAACAGCAACAACTTTAAACAAGAATAGGATTAGTAGAAGTTAGACAAAAAGATGTTTGTATTTCATTTCCTTGTATGTAATGCTTTCAATTAATGAAAATACAGTTTCTTATTATCTACTTGCCTATTGTTGTTTACTGACTGATCTGAAAAACAATATATACTATCAGTATGAATGTATTAAAGCTTACTAGCATAGACTTAACAGAATTCAGAATTAGATCACTACATAACATGTACTTCAGGATTTGAATAAGACACACAAATTTCACAATCCTGATACTGACTATAAAATCCTGATGACGTCAGCATACTAATAGCAATCCTAATCCTGATAAAAATAAGTCTATCATACTGAAATTTATCAAAGTACAATGTTACAGCTTAAGCATTTAACAATCAAATATAGAGCTGAAAACAACATACCTTGCTACTTTTGTAGATGTTAAATATCTAGAAATTTAACATTCCTAACTCACTTATTAACCTACTGAATGTAGCCTCATCAAGTGGTTTAGTTAGAATATCTGCAAGCTGTTTGTCAGTAGGAACAAAATGAAGTTCCACAGTACCATTCTCAATATGTTCTCTAATAAAATGATACCTGACATCAATGTGCTTAGTCCTTGAATGTTGAACTGGATTTTTTGCAATTTTGATAGCACTAGTATTATCACAAAACATAGGAATATTACTAAGTGTCATACCATAATCCATCAACTGATTTCTTATCCAAAGGAGCTGTGCACAACACGTGCCTGCTGCTATGTACTCATCTTCTGCAGTTGAGGTTGAGATAGATTGTTGCTTCTTGCTTGCCCAAGAAATCAATCTGTTTCCCAAGAATTGACATGTACCTGTAGTGCTTTTCCTGTCTATTTTACACCCTGCATAATCAGAGTCTGAATAGCCAATTAGGGAGAAATCAGATTCTCTAGGATACCACAAACCAAGATTTCGAGCTCCTTTGAGATATCTAAAAATTCTCTTCACAACAATTAAATGAGATTCCTTATGATCACTTTGGAATCTAGCACATAAATAGGTAGAAAACATTATATCTGGTCTACTTGCAGTTAAATATAACAATGAGCCTATCATGCCTCTATAACTAGTATTATCCACACTCTTTCCTTTAGGATCAGAGTCTAGTTTAGTGGCTGTTGCAATGGGTGTTATTGCAACTACACAGTCTTGAAATTCAAACCTTCTTAAAAGATCTTTGATATACTTTGACTGATTAATGAAATACCAGTCTCAGTCTGTTTGACCTGCAAGCCTAAGAAATAATTTAGTTCACCCATCATGCTCATCTGATACTTAGACTGCATAAGCTTGCTAAACTTAGAACACAACTTTTCATTAGTAGAACCAAATATGATATCATCAACATAAACTTAAACTAAAAGCAATTCACCTTTTATCTTTCTAAAGAATAGAGTTTTGTCAATTGTACCTCTTGTGAAGCCATTTTCAAGAAGAAATTTAGACAAAGTCTCATACCATGCTCTTGGTGCCTGCTTTAGTCCATAGAGTGCCTTATCAAGTTTGTAGACATGATTTGGATACTTTGGATCAATAAACCCAGGTGGTTGCTCCATATACACTTCCTCATCAAGCTTGCCATTTAGAAAAGAACTTTTTACATCCATCTGGTATACCTTGAATTTTGAATAAGCTGCAAATGCAAGAAACATCCTGATTGCTTCCAATCTTGCTACAGGGGCAAAGGTTTCATCGTAATCAATTCCTTCTTTCTGAGAGTAACCCTTGGCCACCAATCTTGCTTTGTTTCTTACAATCATACCAGATTCATCTAGCTTGTTTCTGAAAACCCATTTTGCACCAACAATTGATCTGTCTTTAGGTCTTGGTACCAGTTTACAGACTTTGTTTCTCTCAAACTCATTTAACTCCTCCTGCATTGTAATTACCCAATCAGGATCCTGTAAGGCTTCTTCAACCTTCTTAGGTTCATTCTTTGAGAGAAAGCAACTATACAAGCATTCATTTTGAATTGATCTTCTAGTTTGAACACCACTATTTGGATCACCAACAATCAAATCTTCAGTATGATCCTTTGTCCATTTTTTAACAGGTGGTATAATACCTCTGCTAGACTCTCCCCCTAAGTTAGTGGTATCTCTTATAGAAGAACTCTCTCTACCTTCAAAAACTCCCATTTGTTCAACAGAATCAATAGATTCCATATTGCTGCTAGTTGCTAATCTTTCCTCAGTAGACTCTGAAGAATCAATTCCTGATGGAGTAGACTCTGAATAGCTAGTCTGCTCCTGATGATCACTGTGTCCTCCTTAATTTATTTGCTCCCCCTCAACAGTAGCATTCCTTTGAGAAACAATAGTAATTCCTTCTGGAGAACCTTCATCATCACTGGAGAGTATCTCAGAATTCTTCAAATTTTCAAATTCCAAATTGTCATGGCTTTCATCAGTTTGCAGAATTACAAATTTCTTGTCATCAAATGCAACATGAATTGATTCCATAACAATGTGAGTTCTGAGATTATAAACCTTGAAGGCCTTTGATGCTGAATATCCTAGAAATATTGCTTCATCCGATTTGGCTTCAAATTTTCCAAGTTATTCTGGATGAACTTTTAGGACATAACATTTGCATCCAAAGATGTGAAAGCATTTCACACTTGGTTTCTTTCCTTTGATCATATCATAGGGAGTCTTTCCATGACTATTTACCAAGGTACAATTTTGAGTGAAACATGCAGTATTAATAGCTTCTGCCCAAAAATAAGTTGGAAGTTTTGCATCTGCAAGCATGGTTCTTGCTGCCTCTATGAGAGTCATGTTCTTTCTTTCCACTACACCATTCTGCTGAGGTGTTCCAGGTGTAGAAAATTGTTGAGTGATTCCATTGTCTGCACAATACTCCTCCATTGTAGAATTCTTGAATTCTGTACCATTGTCACTCCTAAGTACTTTGACTTTGTACTCAGAGCTATTCTGAATATTCTTGATCATGTTAGTCACAGAGGCATGCCTGTTTACATCTAATAAAAAGCCTAATTGTCTGTAATGCTTTGCATTACTTACATGACCTCTTAACTGAGGGAACCTCTAGTTGTAGAGTTTCTACTTGTTCTGTACTTGTAGTAGGCATCAAATCCTAGTTGTGTAATTGTACTTATATAGTCAAGAATAATGCTTGAAAGAAGTTCCAAGGTTCATGCCTCAAGCAAGAAGATAAAGACTGTTAAATAATCACAGTTGGGATTTGAAGAAATGAAGAATTTGCCTAAATACCAATTCGAGAAGTACTTTTGTCTATTCGAGAAGTCTAGCATTCGAGAAGTCAGAGATTCGATATATAAGAAGACACTGTTCGATATCTCTGAATGCACTATTCGATATCTCATTCGATATCTCAGAGATTCGACATGTCTAAATGCTCTATTCGAGAACTCAAGAAGTCAACAAGTCAAAGTGGTATTCGAGTTCTCAAAGAGTCAACAAGTCAAAGTTCCATTCGATATCTCAAGGACTCTGAATGAACTATTCAATATCTCAGGGATTCGACAAGTCAAGTGTTGAATGTACTATTCGATATCTCAGGGATTCGACAAGTCAAGTGTTCTATTCGACAACTCAAGGAACCCTGGAGAAAAGTACTATTCGAGAAGTAATTCGATATGTAAATTATACAGTATTCGAGAACTCAGAGTTATCTAATCCTAGTTCTCGAATCAATCACTTAGTCACTTCTCGAATACATTCTTAGAGACAAAATACTGAAGAAATTGTACAAGTCTGAAACTTGCAACAAGCCAATGCACTTTATGGACCACAATCTATAACGTGCTCTGGAAAGCCTACAAGGAAGCTTGGAGAGATATAGAAGAGACAAAGGGCTAAAGAAGTGGATCTGAAAAGGCTTTGCAAAGTCAAATCTGTAACCGTTTGAACAGTTACTCAAAAGGATAGACAGACTAGAAAGTAATTTGTTCAGTTACCTTATTTGTAGTAAGTAGGTTGTATCCATGTTCTATAAGGATATAACCTCACTTCCTTAGTTGTTAATTTTTAAGAAGTCAAGATTTTTCATACACATTGTAAGACATATCTCTCTGAGAAAAACGAAGCTGAGAATACTACCATTTGTATTCACAGATTGTAGCAACCTTTATCTAATAATATATTAGATTAAAGTAATATTGTGTCTTGTGTCATTCTTTATCCGCACCTACATATTTGCACACACAGACACTTATCTGATACACAGATTCGAGAACGAAGAAATGTTCAAGAATCCATTCACCCCCCCTCTGTATTCTTTTACTGTATTCAATACTCAACACCTGACAAGTTCAATGATTTACTGAGGAGCTTCATCCTTCTTGTGTAGAAAGAGCACCCATGTGAACCTTGTGAAATCATCCATTATTACTAGAGCATATATTTTCTTGCTGATAGACATGATGTTTACTGGACCAAACAAATCAAGATGCAGCATGTGAAATGGTTCAGTAATTGAATTTTCAGTCTTGCTCTTGAAAGTGGTTCTTCTTTGTTTTCCAAGCTGACAGGCATCACAAAGTCCATCTTGCACAAAATTTGCTTGAGGTAGGCCTCTCACCAGATTGTGCTTAACAAGTTGATTAATCTTCTTGATGTTGAGATGTGAGAGCTTCTTGTGCCAATTCCATCTTTCATCATTTGTTGCTTTGCTATAGAGACATCTAACAATTCCTTTAGATGTATCACTTAAGCTGGCTTTATATATGTTACCATGTCTTTGACCAGTTAGAACAATGTCTCCATTCTGCATATTCAAGATTTTGCATCCTTCTCTGTCAAAGATTGATTGATAGCCTTTTATCACCCAGTTGACTTATACTTAAGAGAGTATGTTTCAAGCCTTCAACCAGTGCTACGTTTTCTATGATGACATTCCCCAAAACAATTGAGCCATATCCCAGAGTTTCTCCTTTGTTTCCATCACCAAAAGATTTTACTGGGCCAGCTTTCCTCTCAAACTTTGTAAGCAAGGACTTCTTTCCAGTCATATGTCCAGAGCATCCACTGTCCAAGATAATTGAATGCTTCTTTCCTGTGCCCTGCAAACAAAAAGTAACTATTTAGAATTTTTTAGGACCCAACTTTGATTAGATCCTTTCTTACTAGATTTAGAAACAACAAGCTTTGAAGATTTTGCTTTTACTTTACCTGTTGCAGAGTCAACCTTAGACTCTGATTTCACAAACTGTTTGTGACTAGGAGTTTCAGATTTCAGAGAATAATAGTCATAATACAGTTCATGATATTCTCTACACATGTAAATGGAATGAAGGAAACTACCACAATGATAACAAGCTTTTTGTGACTGGTATTGAATTTTCTGAGTCTTGGGGAATCTGGGCTCACTTTTCCAAGAAGGTTTTTGATTGCAGTCTAGGGCCAAATGATTATGATTTCCACACTTATAGCATTTTTTCCTAGGTGCATCAGGTACATTCTTGTAATTATTCTCTTTATTAATACCTTTTTTTCCATTCCTATTTCTTTTGATCTTGCTAGACTCTGAAAGACCATCTAGTCTCTGTTTCAACTGAGACTTAGACAGAAACCATATATTAACATTCTTAGGTTTCTCTAACACTTTCTCATCTGAATTACTATTGTTAATTCTTCTGTGTACAACAGGGGTACCTTTTGAATCAACAAATTTAACATGTTTAGGTTCAGAAACTATCTTCTTACCTTCAGATTTAGATGTGCTAGCTTCTACTTTACTATCATCATTGACAATAGCTACTTTTTCTTCTTGTCTAGCCTTATCAAAACCTAAACCATTAACTTTACCACGAATTCCACTTTCAATGATTTCTTGAGTCTTTTTACCAGAAATGTTAATGGTCTTAATCACATCTCTCTCTTCCTCTAGTTCTTTTCTGACATAGTCATAAGCTTCAAGAATAACACTATAATCATGCTTAGCTTTATCAGAACTTAATCTATATTCCTCCATTTGAACTAACTCAGATTCAAGAAAATTATTTCTATCAACTAACTTATCATTCTTAACCTTAAGTTCATCTCTTTCACTAGTAACAATTCTAAAATTAGTCATAAGATTCTTAAACTCAGCATGGATAGATCTAATTTCTTCAGAATTTAAGCTATCAAATGAATCAAGAGAGTGAAGTGATACCTTAATAGAAGATGGAGAAGTTTTCTTTGGAGATCCAGGTTTGTCTGAAACATTTGCCATCAGTGCAATGTTGTCATAATCCAATTCATCTTCAGAATCACTGGAATCAGCCCAATCCTTCTGTGTGACCACGAGTGCATTACCCTTTCCTGAATTCCTAGGCTTCTTACACTCACTAGCAAAGTGTCCAAGCTCGATGCAGTTAAAGCACTTGATCTTGAGCAGTGAGTGCAACAGTTTTCATCTTTCCTTCACTTCTGCTCTTCTTCTGCTTCTTGTCAAGTTCATAAGCCCTCAGTTTTCCATACACTGCCTCTAATGATATCTCATCCAGATCATTAGCTTCCTCAATTGCAGATATCTTCTCATTGTAGAAATCAGGCAAGGCTTTCATGAACTTAGTATTCATATCCTCCAAGTCATAATATTTACCATGCATGGCCATCTCATTGATGAGTTTTGTAAACCTATCAAAGGTATCAGTAAGTGACTCACCAGACTTGGATTCAAAGTACTCATACTGTTGTATAAGTAATGTCCTCATATTCTTCCTGACAGGCTTAGTTCCTTCACAGTGAACCTTAAGATTATCCCATATATCCTTAGCAGTCTTACAAGAGAGAACATAGTTAGTGAGAACAGAATCAAGACTGTTGAATAATATGTTTCTCACTTTAGCATCCTTAAAAACGTTCTCCTTTTCCTTATCTGTCCATTCAGATTTATGCTTCTCTGCTGTATGTTCTGGAACAACTTCACCATTGACAGTTGATTTTCCAACAACCCTTGTTGGGATAAATGGTCCATCTCTGATCCTGTCAAGATAATCAGGATCTGTTGCTTCCAGATGATGCAACATCTTTACTTCCCATAGAGTATATTCGTTTTTCTTGAGCACAGGGATCTTAGTATTACCATCCTTGTAACCAGACATGGTTGTAGATCTTTATGATTATTCAAAATCAACCTGCTCTGATACCAATTGTTAACTCGAATAACTTGTAGAAGGGGGGTTGAATACAAGTTATATAATCGTGTCTGATTTTTTCTCGAATAAATAAACAAGAACAAACAAATAAAACCAAACTATTTGTATTAATAAGATCAAATACAAACTCTACCAAAGGTGTATAAATACCTTTAGCAGCTGCTAACAATACAAATATCTCTCTGTTTGTTTCGAACTCTCGAATACAAACCTTATGCTATCGACTTACAATCGCTCGACTCTTTTTTACAATGATATAGAGAGGGTATTTATAATGCTACCTATCAACTAATAACAGAAAGATAATCTATACATGACAATGTTCTGCCGTCCAGTTGATAGTTTCCATCAATAGATAATTCTTTCTTAATTTCATAATATCTTCTTGTTGTTCTTCACACAAAGATCCTGTTTTATAGCACTTGCTAGTTTCTGTAGCATCCATAATGACATCATCAGTAACACGACTGATATCAGGATTCCATCTTGCATCAGGATCTGACCATCCCATCAGTACTCGATCAATATTTGACTTATCATATCAGGATTTAATCTCAGTTCCTGACATGTAGTACTTGATGCACTATTCCTGACTTAATCCTACAGATTACTATCTAACTCATATATCCTATACAAAGTGCTAAATCCTTTATAAGATCAGGATATACAAGAAGTATAAGTAAAATTCTATTCTTAACATCACAACTCATGAATTATTCCTAACAGTCACATTTTGGTAATTATTTTACCAGTCATCAGCTAAGGCTTCAAATCGTAATTGACATTACCAATTTTTAGCGTCCTAAAAATTAGTAATTTCAATTTATCTCATTACCAAGTTTAAGCATCCCTAAACTGGCAATACTCATTCACTCAGTTACCAAATTTGAGCGTCCTCGAAGTGGCAACTATACCGTTTATTATGAAACCATAGCATATCGCAACAATATCAAATTTCATATGCCTATGCCAATTTTCGTATCTATGTTGTTTAAATCAACATAATCACCAAAATACAGACTTTCTACTCTTTCCTTAACCAGAGAAACCAAGAAAGACTGTTCCAAAGTTCATTGATGTACTTCTAAATTTCACAATGCCGATAATTTAAGTATCATCTTGATGAACCATATTCTTGTAACTCAAGAATATAACATAGAGTAAGTTAGGTCTTCACTTTTGACCATAATCTTTAAATTATCAGTCTGGCCTTTTACTTTTCTTTGACCCATATATTTATTTTCTAAATTTGTAAATTCGTTTGGGCCAAAATGGCATCTATCTCGCAAGAAGATCCATACGTTGTTGAATATGATTCTGTCACATAGAATCACTTCTCTCTATTTATTAATCGCTTCTCTCTACTTCTTAACATCCCTTTTCCCCCACAAAGGATATAGAGAGATCAAATTTATTTGAAAAGTGTCACAATCCATTTTCTAACATACGTGTTAGAAATCTTGACTTATTTACTTCTTAATTCTAATAAATTTCTCTATTTATATCCTTTTTCTCATAGGATTATCAGAAAAAATTCTCGTAGCTTCTCTCAAGATTTGAGGTTTACCTTCAAGCAAAATTTTAGATTTTCCAAGTCTTTTGCTCTTTCTAGGTTCAATCTCACATTCATCCAATAACTCGAAAATTTATTCGGATAAATTTTAATTACAGATTTACAAGGAACTACTAATTCATCATAGAAGCATTCCTAGATTTTGTAATTGCATTATAATGAATCTTATACATTAGATTCATCTGCAGACCACAGGATATCGTTAAACTTCATCGTTGTCTATATATCCATCCAAAATATCACAACTGGCGGTATCAAGACATCTTCAAGATACCCCCACATTTTAAATATATCTAAGAATGTTTCTCTACATTCTAGAATTCTCAGAAAATTTTATTATTTTCGCTTCAAGATACCCCCACATTTTAATATTTCTAAGAATGTCGAAACCATTCCAGAATTAAAAGGAAATTCTATTATTTCCTTTCAAGGTATCTTGTTTAAGGAATGATTAGTCTCTATGTGACTAATATCCTCATATTCAGTGATAGTCTGAACTGATCAGCATCGATTTTGCATCTCCATTAGAGTGCAACTCAACCTGCAGCTACTCCATTTGATTAATGCGAGTAATGTGCGGTAACCTCATGAATATATCCACATTGTGAATAAACATCACCTAGTGGTTATTCAGTATCAAAGTCATTCCTTACCCTCTTAATTTTGTATTAAGTTGGTTATCTATCATGAGCTTATAGAGCACTAATTTCTCTATTTAGCTTCACTCTTTCTCATTACCGAGTACACGTAACAAATGTATTATTATCTTCAGATAGTAATCACATTTTTTGTTACCACCTCTCATTAGAGTAGGTTTCATCATCATTTAAAACCTCACTGGTTTTAGCATCAGATTAAAGAACTTTTACATTCTTATCACTAAAATTCAATTATTGAATTTTCTCCAAAAATTTCAGCATGGTTCAAAAGAGAATCGAAATTTATGGCACAACCAGACGAACTGGTACCCATTGAGGGATATAAACCTCCAATAACCCACATTCCATGACCCTTGATCAATTGATGCGTTAGGGTTAACAATGTCTCAGATTTCTCCGAATTTTCTGCATACAGAGCTGACATCCATATTCACCGTATTAGGTATCACATGGATCACCATAATAGGATCGTGTGTAACTGCCGTAGCAAACCGACACCAACAAGAGATTATATTATATAACTAGAGGAACGAATCCAACTAGAAAATTATAAATCTCGTGTCGACCCTTATCCTGTACTTAATAAGTAACAGGCCTGTTAGGTTTTTCAACATCTCGAAACATCCAACCAAGATTGATATTTCAAAAGAAATTTTCTTGCACTTGTGCTTAAGATAGTTCTTGAAATCTTTCCATCCAAGTGGCTGCTTTTCAATTACAGTAGTAACTTGGAAAGACTCACTTATGGTCATCCCTTCAGCATGAATATCATGGATGATCACTTGCAGTTCTTGCACCTGACTGACCACAGTCTTAGAATCCGCCATCATATAGTCAAGAAAGTGGCCAACAATCCACTTCTTAGCCCCAACGTCCTTGATTTTGTACTTATGGTCAAGTGACTTCCATAAGACCTTAGTTGTTGGCTTCGTACTGTACACGTTATACAACGAGTCAGCCAAGCAATTTAGCACATAATTCCGACAAATATAGTCGGCGTACTTCCATGCATCAACAACATAAACTGTTTGTGTGTTACTCTCAGCAATGAACAATAGTGGATCTTCCCTGAGGTAGCGATCCATATTCAACGGGATCAGATAGAACAACATCTTTTGCTGCCAGCATTTGAAGTTCGTACCATTGAACTTCTCAGGTTTCTCAGCATGTGCAGTAGGCAATGTAGGAACCGTAGGCACAACAGGTGCAATATGTGCATTAGGCACCACATGTATAATAGGCGTCTGTTCTACCGATGTTTACACACCAGTAGGCACCGCATGTCCGTTCGTAGGAACGAAACCTATCGTAGTCGATCCAAATGGAACATTAATCTGGCCAACGACAATATGTCCCAAAGGCACATGTAATAACCCGGATTTTCAGAAAATGATTTTATTGTTATTTTAAGAATATTAATGTTTTCCTAAAAATCCCCTGCATTTTAATTTATTTAACTTATTTGATTTCAATGGTTTAAAGGTATGATTTGGGTGTTAACTGTTTATGTGTATATTTGTTAAGTGAATTAATTCGAGGGTAATTGTTGTCTCGAGGATTTATGTGCTAAGTGATTTAATTCAAGGATTTATGTGTTTCGGGGATTAAATGCGTTTTGAGGATTATTTATAAACTTAGTTTTGTCATAGAATGACACTAGTATTATAATTGTATATGTTAAGTGAAGTTGACTAAATGGGTTGTGTGCATTATGTGGTATTAGAGTAATCAACCATGGGGAGGACACCGATATATAGTTTGACTTTGTGTGACTCAGTGGTAATTCCGAGTGGTGTCTACTCGAGATACGAGGGGGGACTGACACGTACTCGTAATTATTTCAGTACCATTAGGGTATAATCAAGTGGAGTGACGTACATCAAAAAGGGAATATCGAGGCATCGTATAATGAAAGGTAAACTACCTCCATGGAAATGCTTGGACGAGGTGCGAAGAAATTATTCGCGACTTCTGTTTTCTGCTAAGGACCAGAGGCAAGTTTATTTATACATACTCTATCGTTCAGAGTATATTTATTTTGAAATATATGAAATGTGTGGAATAAGACTTCAGTCCATATTTACAAGATTTCTTCTATCTTTATTTTGATAAATTGTTTACTTTTAAGTAAAATGGTTTGACTGGAAATGTATGTGATATGGAGAGAGAGATATACTATAAAGAGTAAAGTGATATGGGAAGGAATGGTATCAGTTGTTATTTATGGTTATTTTAATGATATTATGGTATCAGTTGTTATCTAAAGTTATTTTATAATATTGCAATTATGTGTAAATTAGGGATATTTGAGTTCTAAACTGTTTCAGACGTATTAATAAATATTTTGTTATGTAAGGTGACAAGGGCTGATATTTACAGATTTTCTTAAAAGGGATTTACATGTAAAGTATTTTAGTTGGTGTATTTTATGGGTATTGATATATGAATGGAACAATGGAAGGGGTTATCTTGAAATGTATATTTTCGAAAACCCAGACAAAATTTTTAAAAAAAGAATTTCGCAATAATTAACCTAATGGCAACATCACTAATAAACTAGTGTTTATTTAATTAGTAGACACCTCTGGAAGCATCTACTGATTAAATAAACCTTATTCGTCTAATTAAATTTATTTAATTAGATGAATATTATTTTTAAAAATGTTTTCTTACAATCGCTTTGTTCCGGAATAATAATAAAGATATTTCGATGGTTATAAATGAGACATTTTTGGTTAAAAATGTCTGGAATGATATTGATAAATGTTATTTTAATGGTTATTTAATTCAATGAATATTAATTATAATATTCATTTAAAAAGGGATTATTGAATAGTTATTCTAAGTGTTCTAAGGGTGATTAAATATTGTTAAAAGGTTGTTTAAGGAATTTCATAGTGAAATGAATGTATGACTTGAATTGATACACTGATGATATACCTTTATAAATGTTTTCTGACAAATTCTGTAAGTAGAGAGATAGAGAGGAAGTAATCACAGAAGGAGTAATTTGTATATATGTTGTGTATCTATTACAATGTAAAGCTACTATATTTATAGTAGAACAAATACACAATAGTCATGAACGGTGCCTAAACTATGACTTTGTACTATGACTTTGTTGTGATGTTAAAGTCTAAGATGCTTAATATGTGTTGACACTCCCCCTCAAGTTGATGCATATATATCACTCATGCCCAACTTGCCAATAAGTGGATGAAGCATCTTCTGATTTAAACCTTTGGTAAATATGTCAGCTATCTGGTCCTCCGATCTTACAAAGTGAATACCAATGGTATCATTATTGATCTTCTCTTTTATGAAGTGTCGATCAATTTCGATATGTTTGGTCCGATCATGTTGAACTGGATTATGTGCAATGGCAATAGCAGCTTTGTTATCACAATGCAGCTTCATTGGAGTTGTAGATGCAAGTCCCAATTCTTCTAGGAACAATCTTATCCACAATAATTCACGCACACCTTTAGCCATAGCTCTATATTCTGCCTCAGCACTAGATAAAGCAACCACAGGTTGTTTCTTGCTTCGCCAAGTAACCAAATTGCCACCAACAAATGTACAATATCCTGAAGTAGATCGTCTATCGTCTTGACAACCGGCCCAATCTGCATCTGTATAGCTTTCAACCCCGAGATGATTGTTTTTAGTAAACATTACTCCTTTTCCAGGAGCAGCCTTAAGATACCTTAATATCATATAAACTGCATCCAAATGTGGTTGACGAGGATCATGCATATACCTACTAACAATTCACACTGCATATGATATGTCTGGCCTTGTATATGCAAGGTAGATTAGTCGACCAACTAACCTTTGATATTGAGATTTCTCGACAATTTCACCAGCATCTCCACAAAGTTTATGATTTGCTTCTATTGAAGATTCTGCAGGTCTACATCCCAACATCCCTGTTTCATTCAGAAGATCGAGTGTATACTTCCGTTGTGAGAGGAAGATACCACCTGGACTTCTAGAGACCTCAATACCAAGGAAATACCGTAGCTTTCCTAAGTCCTTCATCTCGAATTCAGAGGCAAGCTTGCGTTTAACATTAGCAATCTCACAGGTGTCGTTGCCTGTTATCACAATATCATCGACATAAACAATCAACACTGTGATTTTTTCATCTCGTCTTTTTACGAACATGGTGTTATCTGAGTTGCTTTGTTTGTAGTCAAATTTAATCATTGCTCCCTGAAATTTGCCAAACCAGTCCCTTGGAGACTGTTTTAACCCATAAATAGTTTTCTTTAGCTTACATATTTTCCCAATGGTCGCAGCTGTAGAAAAACCCGGTGGGACATCCATGTAAACTTCTTCTTTCAGGTCTCCATGTAAGAATGCATTTTTTACATCCAATTGCTGAAGTTCCCATCCAAGATTTGCTGCACATGATATCAAGACTCGAATAGAGGCCATCTTTGCTACTGGAGTAAAAGTTTCCTGATAATCAATCCCGTAAGTTTGAGTATACCCTTTTGCTACAAGTCTTGCTTTGTACCTATCAATCAGCCCATTAGGTTTCTGTTTCACAGTGAATACCCATCTGCATCCTACTACCTTCCTTCCAGCGGGAAGATGAGTTAACTCCCAACTGCCATTATGTTTCAAGGCATTCATTTCTTCTATCATAGCATCTTTCCATTTAGGATCACATAAAGCATCCTGCCAAGTATGCAGAACAGAAACACTAGACAAGGATGATACAAAAGCAAGTGAAGATGGAGATAATGCATTATAAGATACAAAGTTTGAGATAGGATGGTTAGTGCAAGAGCGTACACCTTTTCTTATAGCAATAGAAAGATCTAGAGTAGGATCAAGAGTATTACCATTTTCTGGCTCAAACACAGGAGATGCAGGATCTGTCTCGAGGTCAGAGGTCTCTAGATGCGGTAAAGTGGTGATATCATTTTTCCTCCGCCTGGAATATGTAATCAAATCTGGAATATCCAGTCTATTTAGATCATCTGACTCTTTACTCGTATGTGGAGGAATAGATAACCTGTTTGAACTAGTGTTTGGAATAGGTATATTAATAAATGGAAGTGTCTATGACTCATCTGTTGCTTTACTATCAAGACTGTGTCGGTTTATCTCCCCCTGAAGCAAGGAGGAGGAACCCGGAGAAAAATAAGAAATGTTCTCCCAGAAACTAACATCATGACTGACAAAAATTCGACGTGATGGAGGATGATAACATTTATATCCCTTCTGATTTGGTGAATACCCAATGAAAACAGAGCGGAGGGCCCGAGAGTCAAGTTTATCCCGAGATGGAGCATGATTATGAACAAAACATACACTCCCAAATACTCGAAGGGGTAGTGGATGTGAAGAAGGTGCAAGAACACAAGACAACGGTGTTTTGAATTTTAGGACACTAGAAGGAAGACGGTTTATAAGATATGCAGCAGTCATGACTGCCTCTCCCCAAAGATATTTGGGAACATGCATTGTTAACATAAGCGACCGAGCAACTTGTTGTAAGTGACCAATTTTCCTTTCGGCTACCCCATTTTGTTGAGAAGTTTTGACACACGAAGTTTGATGAATTATACCACATGTGTCCAAATAAGATATAAACGGGCCTCCATATTCAGTACCATTATCACTCCGAAGAATTTTAACAGAAGCATTAAATTGTGTTTGTACCATGTGGTGAAAAGATTTAAAACACTCAAAAACTTCACTTTTTTGTTTAAGGATATATACCCAAGTAAGCCTAGAATAACAATCAACAAAGATAACAAACCATCTATACCCATCATGTGTAGGATGTCTAAATGGACCCCAAACATCAGTATGAATAATGGAAAACAAAGTAGAACTTCTTTTATTTCTGGATGGATAAGATGATCTTTTATGTTTTGCTAGTTCACATGGTTCACAAAAGAAATCTTCCTTCTTACAGTGTTTTACTAAGGCAGGGAATATATGTGTTAAAACACCAAAAGATGGATGTCCTAACCGTCTATGCCACTGATACAAAGATTCAAAAGCAGAATTTAACTTGGATGACACCTGATAAGTTGAGGGAGAAATAGAATTCCCTTCCATAACATAGAGTCCATCTACCACTTTACCATTGCCAAGGACCTTGCCTGTCGCCAGATCCTGAAATACACAGTGGGAGGAAAAAAAGGTTACTGAACAATTAAGATTTTCAGTAATACGTTGAACAGATAATAAGTTTGCTGTTAAGGAGGGAACATGTAACACATCAGATAGCGGCAATGATGATGAGAGGCAGTGAGAAGTGCCTTGTCCATGAACAGGTACAATAGCTCCATTGGCAACACGAATATTGCCTGTTTCACCATTATATGTTTCTAGGAAACTAGAATTTCCAGTCATATGTGCTGATGCTCCGGAATCAATAATCCATGAATTATGACATTTATCGGAGGTAAAGTGACAAGATGTACCTGCATGGGCAGAATTAGCTGTAGATGGAGTGGTGTTCATTTGTGACATTAATTGGCGGAGGGTGTTGACTTCTAAAGCAGTCATCGTCCCTGTTGAAGAATAAGACTCACATCCTGATGCAGCATGATGAGCACTAAAGGGAATACCTCTACCCGTGCTTCTGCCAGATGAGACACCACGGTAACCACCTCGGCCACGCCCTCCTCGTCCTCGAATTCTAAGATGAGGGTGCAGGATAAAACATGTTTCACGAGTGTGGTTTAACTTCTTGCAGTAGTCACATTGAAGACTGGATTTTTCACCTATTAAAGCCATTGGTATCTGTTCAGGTTGTTCTGCCTCAGATTGCTGAACATTTCCAGTTAAGAGTGCAGATCTTTCAGAAGAGACGACCGGAGCCATGCTTTGCTTTCGACTTTCCTCTAATCTGACACGACCATAGGCTTCTTCCACTGTAGGAAATGGAACTTGTCCGATAAGTTGATTTTTTATTGAATCATACTCATCAGACAATCCGTCAAGAAACTTCATCACTTTCTCTACAGTCATCATCTTTTGATATTTTTCTTGATCTTCAACATGTTTACACTCAAATATAGTGTAATGTCCCAACTCACTCCATAATGATGTAAGCTCAGAATAATACTGAGCTAATGTGTGGCTTCCCTGAGCCAATGCCCACATCTTCCGTTTGATCTCAAATTGCTTGGCTACATTTCCGGAGAAGGAATACGTCCGAGTGAGAGAATTCCACACATCTTCAGCGGTATCAATGAAGATATATGTTTTTCGAATATCAACTTCCATAGAGTTAGATAGCCATGAACAAACCATGGCATTTTCAGATTCCCAATCATCGAAAGTAGTATCACTTTCCAAAGGTTGCTTGGCTTTCCCATTGATATATTTCATCATTCTATGAGATTTAAGTGCCATTGTACAAGCTTTGGACCATTCCAGAAAATTCTTTCCGTTGAATTTAGGGCTTACATACGGAGTACTATGAAATCCAGATTTCCTGCTACTTATAGCACTACTCTCGGATGTATTATCTAACACTTCCGCCATTTAATGTTTTAAATAGAGTAATATCCAATCAATAATTATTGAACATAATATATTAATATCATAAGTGTATATATTTACTGCTATTTATCTCTCAAGACACACATATAGCAGTTTTTATCAAGCCAATCAGTAGTCCAGTTGGGAGAAAAATAACGAAACACAAAACAATTTCAACTGATAAAAAAAAATCTTCTCAGATTCAAGAAAGAGTACCACGGATAGAATCGCAATTAGCAGAGGATTCAGAGTCTCTGAAGGAAGATTTCCAGAAACTGGCCGGAACAGGCCTCACGCGCCGGCGCGTGGGCGCGTGTGGCGGCACGGCGGCGCGTGGGGTGGCGCGTGAGGGCGCATTTGCAGCTGGTTTTCCAGTTTGCTCGTCTCTGTAATCTCCTCTTCTCCTGCTCTTTCCAGTGG
This sequence comes from Kitagawia praeruptora, assembly GCA_037693485.1. Taxonomy (NCBI): domain Eukaryota; kingdom Viridiplantae; phylum Streptophyta; class Magnoliopsida; order Apiales; family Apiaceae; genus Kitagawia; species Kitagawia praeruptora. Next base: position 132,361,332 of record CM075351.1, on the reverse strand, counting down.
TATGCTAATATTTGTGTTTGGGTATGTTTTGAATTTCGAGTTTTTTAACAGAGGAGTATTTTTCTGGGTTTCTTGTTTGTTGTTCTTCTGATTTTGATTTCTTCCTTCTTCTATGTTAAACCCGCTCTGATACCATGACAAATTCTGTAAGTAGAGAGATAGAGAGGAAGTAATCATAGAAGGAGTAATTTGTATATATGTTGTGTATCTATTACAATGTAAAGCTACTATATTTATAGTAGAACAAATACACAATAGTCATGAACGGTGCCTAAACTATGACTTTGTACTATGACTTTGTTGTGATGTTAAAGTCTAAGATGCTTAATATGTGTTGACATTTTCAAATGGTTATAATACGAATATGGAAATGGAAATGTGAAATGTGAAATGGAAATGTGAAATAGAAATGGAAAAAAATGGAAAATGTGGAATGGTGTTTTATAAATGGAATATTGATTGACAAAAAGGGGGATTGCAACAGAAAGCGTAAGAGGCTGTGTGCGGCACAGTCCAGCACTCATTATTTTATTTTCGGCCCATGTGTTGCCGATGGAGGATGTAGTGGAGAACCTTCCTCTAGGGATGTTTGACATTCCTTCTACTAGTAGTAAACAATGAGCAGGTACGTAGGCGACTGATCATCGTCCTAACGTATCTGGCGCTAGCGGATATCCCCAAAACTAAAAAGAAAGAATTGATAATGGTTTTCAGAGTTGTGTACTGAAAAAGGAAAATGGTATGAAATGATGGAATTGTTTTATAGTAAGAAGGGAAACTGATTTTATATTACTTTTATATACAGTTGTTGTATAAAAGGAAATGGAAAGATTATATTGAGAGCTTGATTTTAAATGTTATATTACCTTGAGATATTATACTAAGATGATGTATTGATTATTATCTTGTTATAGAAGAGAACTGATATTATATTATCAATAAGTAAGTGATTTCATATTGAATAACCAGCAAGTTTATGTTGGTGTATTACTGCGCAAACAAGATGTGGCTATTTAATTATCTTGTAACGACATCTTTTATATTATATTGGTATATTGTTCAGTTGATATTATTTTCAAATATTATATTTTCCCTATAGAATTTCGTGGTTATAAATGTTTCAAGAATGATATTAAGTATCAGTTGAATGTTGGAAACCCATGCACCTGATGGGATATTTGTTAAACTCTAGTAATAACTTGCTGAGCAATTCTTTCGCTCATACTTGCTTGTTTTCAAATATTAACTTTTCAGTGGAAGGTAGCCGGACGAGATTATCTGCATGACTTAGATGAAGCGGGCAGTGTGCCCTTATGAAGACGATATGATCTAGAAAGTTTATAGCTGGAGTAAGTTATATGTAAGTATATTGATGTGTAATATATATGTTACTTTGTGCAAAATAGTACTAGTTGCTGGTGTACTTCTCAACGAAGTTATACTAGTAGTAAGGAGTTGATTCTTATTTCTAGCCCTATAACCTAAAAGATGCTTGGTGGTTGGGGTCTCAAATGTTGTAACTCAATTATTAATGACTACAGATGGTTTAATGTGGTTGAGCAGGTGATTTGTTATTAAGGATTTCCGCGTGACGACCAAATCCCTGACCCCCGGATTTGGGGGCGTTACAACACATGTCCCGTAGGCACATGTCCAACCAGCATCGCACCCACATCAGATGTTACAATCTATGCGTTAGGGTTTAACGAAGGCTGATGATCCCCATCAGATGTTACAATCTGTGCGTTGGGATCAACCACCATGTTCGTGTTGTTCACTGTTTGATTTTCCATTGATTCTGTCACTCAAACAAACAAGCAAATACGTAAGTACAGATCACAGATATAATTTAATACGCTTTAAGATTGTTAGACAATCTGCGATAAATACAAACAGTATAATATTTGTGCGTGTGTGAGTAACAGTTATGTGTATAATTAAAACAGACAAAAGAGGAGACAAGGAACGAAAAACCCGAGTCCAGTACGTGACTGTCTCCTTAAAGCGTATTAGCCCTCACCGTATGTGCGAGCGAAACGCCTCCCAGGATAAAACGGATTGCAGTGAGGCTACAGACGAGCGTCACTCCCAGCGAGCTTGAGACGAGCAAGAACTATCACCAGAGGAAGAGAAGAGACTGTATATGAGAGGAGGATATGTGCTTTCGAGTAAATAATCCTAATGCTCTAGATGAGTATTTATAGGATGAGAAGACTTGTGCGCTACACAATTGCCTTAATTAATTAGCCGCGCTAATCAATTAAATCGGTGGCAATTTCCTTAACACAATTGTCTTAATTAATTAGCCGTGCTAATCAATCAAATCGGTGGCAATTTTCTTAATTAATTAACCGTGTTAATTAATTATGTTAAGGCGGTGGCAAAAAACCGTAGTAAAAACAGAATTGATTTTACCAAATCAATGAATTCAAATTATAATCGAATCCATATTCCAACAGAAATTAAGGGGTATATAAGGAAAATTGATAAAAAAATGTATTGAAATAAAGAATGTGATAATTATTTAGAAAGAAATTACCAACTAAAAAGGGATGGAGGGAGTACGTGTTTCTTCTATCTTTTGTTCTAGGTTGAATTTCTTTCAAAAAAAATCTTCGAATTGACATTTCTTCAACTGAATTTTCTACTATATATTTCCTCATTAACCTGTTCATGTGTATGTACCTGTATATATTAAAACTCTGTAAATTAACCTGCATTATGTTTGCTACTCTGAAAGATCAAATTTTTGACTCGAAGATCGAAGAAAGAATATTCAAAATATACAAAGGGGTCACCGTAAATAAAATAAAGACGCCGCCATAAACGAAACAGAAACAGTGAAACACGTTTTACAATATTGTTTCTAAGATGGCCTGATGGGACATCTTCTGTCCTCAGACTTCTATTTGACCTCATCTGTTCCCATTTTAATAGTGACGTAGGACTTAGGAGTATCATTTTGTTAAAAAATAGAGGAGTATAATTATGTGTTATGATATTCTCCCGTTCCAAAATATATGTTTAATTAATATATTTTTTTAAAATAGATTTTTTTTTTCATTTTACCTGTTTTTTAAATACAAATTTAAGATAGTTTTTCAATTATATTTCTACATTTATTATATCTAAAATTTGACTATTTTCAGATTTATTACTATTCTTATTTTTCAATGTATTACTTCAGAGTATTAGTTGGAAAATATTATCCAACTTAACGTTATCTTAATATGTGTATTTTTGAAAAAGGTATGTAAAATGGATGGAAGGAATAGTATTTTTAAAAAAATACATAAATTATTTAAATATTATTTATATTCATATATAATTTTCAAAAAAATGTTATGTATTTATCAAATAACAATATTTTATTTAAATTTGTTGAACGTGGTCGTTATACACTATTATTGCAATGAATTTATTTGGTTTAAGCTGTCATCACTTTTAAGAATTAATGGTCGCACTAGGTAATTTATTTCTATATAAGTATAGGTTGAAATTCAAAATTACAAAGTAAATAAAAATAAGTTCTCCTACTTACTAAAGAAAATACATTGTAATTAAATCACTAGGTAATTTTTTTATTAGGCGGTGCCTAGGCGGAATTAGGCGGTTTAATCAGTTACGCGGGAATAATCGATTAGGCGGTGATTAATCGGCCCAAGGCGGTATTAGGCGACGATTAATCGATAAAATTTTAAAAAAACAGTCAAATTAAGAATAAAACTTTAAAAATATAATTTTTTTTAAATAAAAAAGATACTTTACACATGAAAGGGTAAATTCACTCATCATATTTAATAGGGAAAATTATTTCTAAAGTCCCTGAACTATTACCGTTTTTTTCTCTAAATCCCTGAACTAAAAAAGTGAATTTCTAGGTAATCAAACTTTTGAATTTTTCTCATCGCAGTCCTTCCGTTAGATTTTGACTAACGACCGTTAGTCAATGATTTATTATTATTAGGCATTTCTTATGTAAGTCCCTAAACTATTAGGCATGTCTTATGTAAGTCCCTGAACTATTAGGCATTTCTTATGTAAGTCCCTGAAATGAAAATTTATTTACTTTCATTCTTTTTAGTTTAGAATTTTATTTATTTTCTTTTTTAACTTTGCATATATTTGTGTTCTGAAAAACATTAAAAACTTAATATATATGTACAATGTTTTCATTTTAACTTTGTTTATATTTATATTTTTAGTAATTTTTATAAAGTCGGTGTATACAATATAAAAAATTGTTTAATTTATTCCTGATATGTAAATTTTAGATGTATATCACACTTTGGCAAATGATTTTTTTATATAATTTCAATAAATTAGAATATATAATGAGTTCATGTATTTTTGTAGTTCAGTTAACATTACTCATTTTATTAGTTATTGAAAATAGAAAAGGTAACATGTTTTACCTGAGAAGGAAAATTTATTAGTTAATAGTAATAATAAGTAATTAAGTAATAATATATGCAAAGTTAAAAAAGAAAATTAGTAAAATTCTAAACTAACAAGGATGAAAGTAAATAAAAAATAAAAGAGTAATAAATGTGATTTTCAATATAAAATTGAGATTTAAATTTAAATTTTCAGTTCAGGGACTTACATAAGAAATGCCTAATAGTTTAGGGGACTTACATAAGAAATGTCTAATAGTAATAAATCATTGACTAACGGCGTTAGTCAAAATCTAACGGAAGGACTGCGATGAGAAAAATTCAAATGTTTAATTACCTAGAAATTCACATTAATTTTCCCAATTTAATAATAAAATTAAGATATTTATATTTTTACTTATATAAAATATATTTTTAAATATTAAATTAAATTTTGTAAAAAATAACATTTTAATACATCTAATTATTGTTGCGATTAATCGTTCCGATTAATCAACACATATCCAATTAATCCCTTGAAAATAGGCTCACCACACAGTACCCTAAGAGTTTTTAGAACATTGCAAAAAAGTCAAAATACAGCTAGTCTCACTTTTAATTTAAGAAACAAAAACTAGTATAAAACCACACTCCACCCACCTTTCCATTTTCAGATTCCCGCAAACCCAAAACCCCCCCCTTATCCAATCTCTTTCTTATTCCTCTCTATCTATCTATACTTGCAAACATTTGTATCTATACTTTCACTTCACTTCTTGTAATAGCATGTATACACTTACTGGCTCAGATTCAATCCCAAAACAACTCAATAATCTTCACTTCTCTTCCAATTTCAATTACAAGCCCGAGATTACTAATGTTTTTTCGGCTTCTAACTTATCCCGGTACAGATCTGCCCCGAGTTCAATTTTCGATGTTTTACTTGATGAAGTGAAAATTGATTCAGATTTAAGCAGTGATTTGAAACCACAAGTTGCGGATTTAGATGGGTCGGATTTTTTTAATGTTCCGGATATGGGATATGTTATTCCGGGTCTTCCTAATGCGGACAAGTCGTTTAGAGGATTGGAGGAGATGAATTTAGTGAAGAAAAACTCTAATTTGATAAGACAAAGTAGTTCCCCAGCTGGGTATTTGTCAAATTTGGTTGCTCAAATTGGTAACTATTTTTATTTATTTATTTGTTCTGTGGTGTTTATATTATTATCTATGTTGTTTGTCAATTTCAATTTTATATTTGTTTAGTGTTTTGTTTTATCGGACTTGATTGTAAAAAAATAGAGGCTAGTAGGAAATAAGGTAGTAAAGTTTATTTTAATAGTTTACTGGTAGGAATGTTGAATGAATTTTGAAAATTTAGAATTTATTTGGTAGTGAAAAAAGTTGACTTAAGCAAAAAGGAGAAGAAAAAATGTTGACTTATTCCACTATTTTGGATCTCAAAATAGGATCATTTTTGTCCCTACTCCTGATCAATGTCCTTTCAGTGTTATGAAGAGTGGTTAGTAATTAAATACTGTACAATTTTAATCCCTATAATCACATCTCGAGTATATAGTTTTATAACTTTATTCTTGCATTTATGTAAGTTATTTTAATTTTGTAAGATAAAAATTTAGAGGGTCGAGGAAATGTAGTCAATTACTACACTAAAGTTTATTTAAATTATTAAGGCCATAGTGAAAGTGAACAATGTGAGTTCTCTAAAGAGGACAATATTGTAGCAATTACTTAAATTCTGTTTAAAGATTATTACCTACCATTTCTTTTGTAATAGAAAACAAAATAATAATATATTTTACAAATTTCAAAACTTGTTTTTGTTTTTTGTGAGCATGCCTGGCTAAGTTCTGGATCATTGACTCTATAATTCTTATAAAAATGTTGGATTCATTATTTCTCGTATGCTACAAGCTTGTGTTAAGTTTCTTATAACCTTTTCTTCTGGTCAGTGTTCACTGATTGCTAAGAAATTTCAAAATGATTTACAGAATTTGGTGCCATGGACAAATTGGGTGGAAGTTTTGATGCTAATAAACGAATAAGGACAGACATCAATACGACATCCAGCAGGTTGAGTACTCACGTGAACATTTTGTCCGGATCATCTTCTAAATCAAGGTTCATGCCTCATACCACTGAGAAAATTGCTACAAGTTGCCAGCAGAATGTCCAGTTGAATAGTGGACAGAATCAAGAATGGCCAAGTGATTGTACCTTTACGGGTTCAAAAAGAAATAGAGATGGCGAAGTCAAGATGCTTTCGAACATAAATGGATTGGACAATCAGGTATTTCCTTGAAAGTTTATTTTGAGTTTTTTCTTTTTTGGTCACTAAACTCGAAATATTTGTGTCAGAGTGAGGCTTCAAAACATTACAGTTCCAGCTTACTTCACCAATTCAGCTTGCCAAGCACCAGTTCTGAAATGGAAACGATTGAGAATCTTTTACATTTTCAGCAAGACTCGGGTGTTCCTTGCAGGACACGGGCCAAAAGGGGTTTTGCCACTCATCCTCGAAGCATAGCAGAGAGGGTAAACTTTAACAGATCTAATCTTTGTTGTTTAATTCTTGAAGTAAAATAACTATCTTTCAGGGTGAGTAAGTTACTTCTTAGCTACATACATTTGACTAGGTGTTTCATCAACATTTCAACAATATCATCTACACTAAAGAACTTGTCTTAATGTTGATATGGTATGATTTATAGATGAGACGAACACGCATTAGTGAGAGAATGAAAAAACTGCAGGATCTTTTCCCAAATATGGACAAGGTAATTTAATTTCTCAGCTTTTCAAGTCTAGGATGTGGGGGTTTTTTCTTGTACAAATTAAGAGAACTCACATTTTTGTTGTCCATTGACAGCAAGCAAATACAGCAGATATGTTGGACTTGGCAGTTGAATACATTAAAGACCTCCAGAAAGAAGTAAAGGTACAGCTAAAAATATCTCATTTAGGCTCGTATAGTCAAATATCAACTACGCTGGGATTTTTTCTCACCACATGTTTTTTATATGTATAGACTCTGAACGAGACTCAGGACAGATGCACATGTTCGAAATGAGGATGACATTATCCTACCCCCATGAGCTGCTTTTGGTAAAGATTATTATGTGTGTTTAGAAGATGAAAACGGAGAATGAGCAAGAAGGAAGACAGATGACTAGATGAGCTTGTTCAATAGTTGAAGTTATTAGCTGAGAAATCAAGAAATGCATATGTGAAACAAGAAATCCTAGCAAGAAGGTTAGCGTAATCGACCAATAAGGTTAAGATTAGATCAAAGTATTGTAGTTTAAAATTTCCTTAGATTCACTTACAGCAATGAGGAAATTGTTTGTTGAAGCTGCCTTGTTTAATGAAAGGTGTTTAGCTTTTTTGTTTCTCATAAATCTCTCCCATCTTCCATCTTGTAAAAAAATGTATCTGTGAATAGGGCAGTGTAAATAAAAATAAGTATTCAGCCATTTGACCGGTTCTCGTTTTTCTTTGTGAAATGTAAGTTTAGTTCTTTTTAAGAGATTTCCTTTTGACTGGTTCTACATTTTCTTTGTGAAATGTAAGTGTAGTTATTCTTACTAGTATTTATGCCCGTCATGCTGGGCTTATAAATTTTTAGAAAAATTTTGTTAAAAATTGATTTATGTTTGGTGCATTGTAAAGAGATTGAGTTTGTGCACTGTGTTGTTTTTTGATTACTAATAAGTTGTATAAGAAAGAACCAACGAAAATTGTAACATAAAATTTGAATCCATCGATTATATCATCGTTTACGGAATAATCAACCATACAAATGATCCAAATAACATTACAATTTTTTGAAAGACATAGAAATGGATTTAAGATAGCGATATGGTAATAACCATACACTTTCATACTTTGACGTACTATGATGTCAAATTTCATTCCTTAAATTCACAGCTCCCTCATGCTCCGGGTTTATGTAGAATCTAGTTGCTAGAAAGTTTGTTAGGTAGATTACATCTGCAAATTGCAAAGTTCAAATTAGTATATGAGGTAATTGAAGTTCTATCAAGTTAAATTCAGTGAGTAGTCTTCAAAGTTACCTCCTACTAAGTTAAGTTTGCAACTTGCTATTATGACAACAACTGGTTGTGGATTTGCATTATCCAGCTAGTTGAGGAAGGACTCTCCAAATTCTCTACGGAAGACGACACTTACATTGCAGCTGGTTCATAGATATGTAGAAGGTAATGAAAAGTTAGAACAATTTATATACGTGTAATTGGAATATATTTTACTTACTTGTTTTGTGTTAAAACAAAGTTGATCATTGAATCCTCTCCGTTGTTTCGATTTATGAAGCGACGTTGTGTCTGAACACTTGTAACAACTCCAAGAACATCTGAAGAATTTGTAAAAATGTCATAGTAATATTGTCTTCTGAGTTGATGCATATAAACAAAGATTCGTTTTATACCTATGAGGTAACGGTGATGCTGAACAGATTGTGGTAAATTTTCCAGATTTGTGAAGTGGAAAACATGTAATGGTATGTGGATTGGTAGAAAATCATGTGGCAGAATGACTGTTGAAGTGATAAAACTTATGTATTTATCATTTTCGAAGCATATGTTCTTTGCACTGTTCTCACATGTTTTCACGTTGAAATTGTGAACACTTGCAGTTTCTCCTTCTTCGAAGAACTGTATGAAGAAGTTGTTGATGGTAGATGGAATCCAAGCATGTAGACGATTGTTCTGTATAGAAAAGTTAGAGCATATATTTGATATTGAATTTGACTTATGGATTTAAGTATGTAGTTACCTCAGAATCCACCAGAATGTAGTTCATTCCTACAACTTCGCCATTCTCATGATTAACTTGTTGCCACATTCTTGAGACTTCCAGTTGATCTTCAGAGATGGTTGTAGTGATTATATTGTATCAAATTCAGTAGATGCCATAATGGATATTTTTTGTTTTTTTCAGTTTTGGTTGTGATGGAAAGTTTGTGGAGTTTGTTTAAAGTATATATGAATGTTTTGTAGTTGTATGGACAGTAGATTGAGTTGTATTATTGTGATTCATACTGTTATAAGTGATGTTTGAGGAGGACTGATGTAAAGAAAAGCTAGTGGTATTTTCTGAAAAAGCTGTAGGAAGATTGATGTGAATAGTTTATATTGTCTACCTGGTCCAAGTTTATACATTGGGTTCCATTTGTTGCTGTGTACATATTTGGGTTTGGATTGAAATAAGAAAAAGTTCTATAGTTGAAAGAAGTTGATACAATAAAATTAATGTAAGTAATTAACAAATATAGTAGTAATACATTGGCAACAACAACAAATATCTTGAGTGCATTGTAAGGAGATTTAGCTAGTGCATTGTCTTGCTTGTTGATTACTAATAAGTTTCATTACAAACAACCAAATCTTCATAAATAACTTTGAAATAGATTGGTTCAAAAGTAAAATATTGTTCCACTGCATTTTCCTTGTTGGCATGCTATTTTGCTGCATTTCCACCTCTCCTAAGATGATTAAAAATTTAACTCGGACAATCCTTGTAGATGATAAGTTGATTTAGTAGCCTGTTTGCATGATAAACTATTATTAAATGAACAATTGTTTATGTTTTTTTTTGATATTGTTCAAAGTTGATTACATGGGAATTTGAAGGTTGAGAAGCATTCACAGTTTCTTCCTGGGTAGGGTTGACAAAACCATTGCATATATTAGTTGCCCAATAAACTTGGAAGTGATCAACAACGTTTGTTTTTTTTATTCTTAGGGCTACAATATAATCCTTTTTGGCAATGGTTTTCAGGATTTGTTGGAATTTTTCTTTGCCGTGCACCTGGTAATGCAATACGAATTTTAGAAATATGTTTTCCCAAATAGTATATATTCATCTCCTAGGATTATACCTCATCATATAAGTCTTGTGCCATTCTCCTAGGATTATACCTCATCATGCAAGCTTGTAGTTATTCTTAAGAGATTTATTTTTCCTATAATATGACCCAGGGGTGTAACGGAATCGAACCCAGCTAAGAGTAGAAAAGCTAGAATTGCATGTACTCAATAGTAACAAGGTAACAAGCTCTAACGTGTTAAGTTCATGAGAAGTCCGACTCAGTTATATATGTAGAATAAATATAAATATGTAATATATAGTAGTAAATAATAATTGAATGAATTGTGAGCCTCACGAGTCATGAGCAAAGTAATTTGAAATTCGAGCTCGTTCAAAAAATTAGTAGGAAAGCTCGAGTTCAAGATTGGCCCAATTTTTCCGAGTTAAATTTGGATATTTTACAAGTTGAGTTCAAGTTGCTCCCTACATAGCTTCATTCTTTAATACCCATGACTATAATTAAAATCTGTTTTGAGTCCAGACTGGGCCCCGAAACCCAGATTATGAGAATAAAAAGACATCAATCATGACACGTGATACATGCGATGCAATGATCATTGTTAAAAATCCCATAGATGACCTGTGATTGTTACATCAAGATCTCGATAAGCCACATGCCGCCACAATTTCCACTTGGACATGTATAACATCTACAAGTCTCATATGTCTTTTATTACCTAAGATTCAATGTTTATGATTGTAGGTATCAATTTCTAATTCCTAATCCTTGGCCTATAAATAGCCCAAGCAATAAGGAGTTGGTGCTACCCTCTCTCACATACAAACACCTTCTATATTTTTGATATTTCACATTTTTCGATTATCTTATTCTCACATCGAAGTTGTTACGGGACCAAACTCATTTTATGTGTTGTTTTGCAGATCCCAAAACAATAACTATACCACTTTTCGAGCATAAAAATGATGAGAAATGACTGAATGGAGATTTGGAGTTATCATCCAACATCTTAAAGAACTCAGGATTAAATACATAGTTCAAGATGCTTCCCTTCCAACAGAATTGAGGCAAAGTGATGTTGTGCAGAAATATAATTTACAGAAAAGAGGACCACTAGTTAAATATGTAGAAAACAAGCGGGTCCAATCCTCTGGATAATGGACCTTAAGTACTTGGCCGATTCTTCTCTTTGGGCCATTACTCTCGATTATAAAGGAGTAAAGTTTCGTCCATTCGGTGAAATGACAAGTTTCTTCTTTTCGACTAGAAATGAGTCAATTCTCTTCATTTCATAAATGAGTCGGCCTAAGTGAATGTCGAACTCAAAAAGTTCGGTAAATGAGTCGAGCAGATCGTTTGAAATTAAAAAGACATAAATTGTCGTGTTCAATTCTCTTTATCGATTTTGGTTAGTTGAGTAGAAAGGTTTTTGGACCATAACGAGTCATTCTCTTTACTTCATAAATGTTATATGGAGAAATTGGTATAACAATATTTTGGAGGTGTGTTGGAATCACGTAGTAGAATACAGATATTCTACTTAGAACACGAAGAACACGGGGGAGCTTTGTAACTATTTATGGCTGATCTTGTTTGTTGATATTACAAGGGTGAACTATTTCTCATCCATAACAAGGTGTCTACGTACCCTATTTATAGGGATCAAGCCATACGTAGTTCTTGGAGAACAAGTTACCCTGACGGGCTAGGGTTTCTATGGGCTCGACTTGGCCCAAATCCACTAATCGTTCATGGGCTGAAAGAATCTATCCATTAATCCTGCTCATGACCCATGGCCCATTAAAGGTTACCTATGGCTAGCATGATTCCAAGATCACATGGCCTCACTGGCGAGGCTTATGGAAAACTCACCTAGGCCTCGCATGTGACCTCACTGGGCTTAATCATGCGAGGTGGTCCTAGATGTGGAGATGATCATACTCACGCGACCTCACTAGGCTTTAGCTGTGAGCCTTCGTAATAAGAATATCTAGGCCTCGCTGGACCTTATAAAGAAATGTGATGCGATCCCATGTTAAGGACTACTAGCGAACTCAACCCTCAACTAGGGGCCGCTGGTCTTCACATTCATGCTTGATAGTGAATTGGACCGGCTCCTGATAGTGGGCTTTAGTGACCCAATCTTCATCTTTAGGCCCATTATGAGTTGTGGACCGCTATTCTAGCCCATTAGGCCTGTTTAGGGCTTATGCCAAGATTTGGGCATAACAACTACCCCCCGAGTCCATATTGCCATTGGAAATGCGATGTGGACTCAAAAAATATTGTTGTTGGATACTTCAGTGCGAGGCCTGTGCTCGCTACTGATGTTTGTAGATGAAATTTCAATTAATTCCCTGACTGCTTTGGGTTCGCATCGCGACCCTTACGAATTCGAATAGTTTCAGACAGTTGTCATGTCTCGAGATCTGTTCCCAGTAACTGAGATGGTAACACATGTAAAATATCCTTCTCTCTCCTGACTACTATGTAAACCCAGGCTTCCAGTCATTTGTCACTTTCCTTATTAACATTATACCGAACTGCTGCCGGATAACTCAAGGATCAAACAAAGAATCAGATCGCATTTTTCGCAAAACAACCTCAACTTTTTTCAAGATCTTCACAATTTCTTCATCAAAAAGTAAGTTTCTCTCTCTTGTTCTTCAATTAAATGCATGTTTAGCTAGTAATTCTATATTTAAATGCTTAATATTGAATGTGATGCGAGCCTGATTCTATGCGACCCCTTATACTTAATTTCACACTGCGAACTCCACTTCGCTATAGAAAATGTGATCCTCCTTTAGATAATAGGAAGATAACCTCACCTTTAGAATAGGAGCGTGACCCCTCTTTTTCCTCGTGTGTGAAGTGAGGACATTTAGAGCCTTCTCCATTAATTTTCTCTTTTCTTTCTAAACTTCCTTGATATTTTGTAAGTGCACACACTGATGACTCACTCTTTCAGATGTCGAACAACGACAGCTCAAGGACTCCTTCCCCTATACTTAATGTCTTAATCAGTGATAAGGCGGCCTCAAACATTGCGAGGGCAATGAGCACCAGTGATAGCTCGTTTAGACTATACATGGACCCTGCATGGTCAAATGAAGAATATACTAGAGAAGTTCCTTTGAGCTCGTGGAGGACAAAGCGTCCCTCTGATTCACGAAGCCATTCTACTGACATTCCCTTTGGCTCGCGAAGTCAACCATTAACTGCGCCTAAATCTGTTGCTGAAATACAGAGAGAAGCAGACGAACTGATACAGAGAGGGAAAAAAAAAATTCTCAAGCATCCCCAACCCCCTTTCTCCTCTAAAGACAAATCCCTTAGAGAATCCCATCGAAATCAGTGACTCCTCTGTGGACTCACTAGGTGAAGCTTTCTATGACCTCAAGGGTAGAGGTGACAACGAGGCCAACTCGGATGATTCTGACTACGAGGAACCTTCTTTTGCTGATGGTGACTTGGATGAAGTCTCCAGGGTCATCAATTTTAAAGATTATACATATGTGCCAGAGGACTCTCCTCAACCTTATGTTCCAACCCCTTAGCCTGAATTAGAGGGTGTTATATATGTGGGGGACCTCGCCCTGAGGATATTGAAGAGGGCTCTAATGCGAAGCCAGGACAACCTCGTATTCTAGCCTGTAGAGACCTATCTACAACCCTGGCTGTTGATTCTTTAACAAAGGCTGTTGATAAGTTTTGGCTTGAAGGCAAGATCATTCTTGTTTGCACTAAATCACGCAAGCGTACGTGGTCACAAGTAATATAGATATAAGTCAAGTTCGTTCCCACAGAGATCTGATTTTTAATTCAATATTGTACCTATGCAACAATGTATGGTTTTAATTCACTGCTAAGACAAATAACAAATTGGGTTTTAATTAACTAAATCTAACTAAAAAGCAAATTAACAAACTAAGAATTAACTAACTAACAAGAATTGGAATCAAATTACTTCTGCAAGATAAACCATGGAATCCTAACTTCATTAAATACTTCGCTTAGATCTGACGCCTTTAATCACTGTATGCAATAGTTATGATATCTGATCTGACAACACGAAACAAGCACACGCTACCTGTCAGCATACGTATACCAAACTACCCATACATCCACAAAAGAGATAGAAGACGAATAGACGCCAATTATGCTTAGACCCTATATGTCTATAGAATTTGAAAACATAACGGTTGAAGAGCAAGTTATCCATTAAGATCACACAGGGCAGTATAAGTATTCTCATCTCATACTACGAATCATGTTGATAACAATCATGAACCTATGCTAGCATGGCAAGTTCTAAATCTCAAGATCCACTTTCACTTCACAAGAGATTAACAGATTAGATGTTCGCGACGCATCTAACAATTAAGCATAACCATACGAGGATATCAATTATACACCACACACAGATCTTTAAAGCATCAAGATACTAAAGCTCCATAAATAAATCCGTTAGAATTCCATGACAACGATTAGTTCATAATCGAACCTCTCGTCATCATGGGATCTGATGAAACCATAATAAAAACAAAGTATGAAAAAATACAAATAAATCTAAGTAATTGATATGTAATGGTTCTACTCCTAATGATGATAATCCAATTTTACAAGGGTTGGATGTGTTTATATAGGCTCTAGACATCTTGCCCAACAAGAAAATACCAAATCAGAATTATAATAGAAGTACGTTTCCTAAACTGATTCTGATTTAAAGGGAAATTCGCAGCTGTCTTTTATTCAGTAATTCTGGAACGTTCCAACTGCAATTGGGCTCTTGACCACTTTAGAATGATAGAGAATCTCGTTATCTTCGCGTGGACTGCTTACGGGCCTCAAATGGACTTCTAGAACTCAAGATATGGCCAAAACAAAATCAGAAATTCTGGCTGATTTTTCACCCGCGCACCACCAGCGCAGGAGCGCCGTTTGGGCGCCTGAGGCGCCATGCCAATCTGCTCAAAATTATAGAAAATTTCCCAGGCTTCGCGTGGGCAGTAAGATCGCTGAAAACGGACTTCTAGAACTCCAGATATAACCAAAACAGTGTAGACTGCGCAACATACCCTGAAATCTGAATTTTCCACAATTTGCTCAATTCTCATCCGTTTTCTCTTCCGATTCTTTCGCCACTTCCCGTTCTTCAATTCTTACCTTATAAATCCTCATGATAGCCTAGGGAAATATGCCATCCTTCATTCCATTGCTCAAATCATCTCCAAAATTGACAGAAACACCAACCCTAAACGATATTTCGCAACCCTGCACAACTAAACACAAACACATCAAAACTACAACAAACTTGAGTACAAGACAATCAATTTAAGCCGATTTAGAATGCTCCAAGTGGATATAAAATCCACTTATCACACCCCCAAACTTAAACCGATGCTTGTCCTCAAGCATAAACAATTACACTATCTAACTAGTACCACTTCCGTAGGTGATCACGGTTGCATTTGGCATATGCAACAAGCCCTTTAAACCCATAGGCAGCCCTAGTGGACGAGTAAGGTCTCGTGAGGGCCTATAGCGAATGTACCCACAAAATCCATGTAACCTAATGCAATGCGATGCATGAATGCAACTAAATTAAAATGCAATTAATCTTGTACTAATATCCTACCATACCTTCAAATCTTCTCATGCCATATCAACTTAAGAATCAAAGTAAATACGCAATGTCTTGGTGTCGAAAATGCAAGTATTCACATAGTCTACTCAATGAACATGCATAAGTTCTCACAAGTCCATGTCAAATGTAAGAATAAGTTAGTAAACATGCTAAACCTACAAGAGTACATCTTTGAGACAAAACTCGGGATCTCATACGCAAAAACAAGCAAACACTCACAATCCACTCACAAAAGAATATTCACTCAAGAACAAGGGTAAGTGTATCACTCAATTCCAAAAAAATCATAAGCATGCTTGACATTTGGTATCAATCTAACTCTTAACACAACATACATCAATGACGATAATCAAAAGGTCTTTATTTGGGTTGTAACGGGGCTAGGGACAAGGTATGTCAAATAAGCCAAAACAGGTGAAGTGTCAAAAGCTAGTAAGTACCATAATAAATCATATACAATACCCTATTTTCCCCCCACATAATTTTACTATTACAAACACTCGACTAGTCGACTGAAATAGGATCGCAACAAACACAAACATGCTCTCATAATATTTTTTTTTCTTTTTCTTTTATATTTTTTTTCTTTTGTTTTTTCTTTTTTTTATTTTTTTTCCGAGAGCTAAATATAACACAAACAATAATATAAACAATAACAATGATCCCACAATTTTATTACACATGCCGACTATCAAGTAAACAAACCCAATTTTCAATATTTCCCCCCAAAAGTATAACCAACAATAACCCCTCCTTGCACACCTTATTACTCCCTTAAGCACTCTACTAGCCTTTGACAATGTGGGTTCAAATTAATGTATGGCTAATACAAGAAAAAGGTCTAGGCAAGTAATGTGGTATGTCACCGAAAAAATAGGAATAAGCTCAACGGGTTAACTAATTGATCATGTAAACATGGTATGGTAATATGGGAAAATATGCTGTTATTCCTAATATGGTAACATGGCATATTCATGTAGCAACTATATCCTCTTCCAATGCCTTCATCTGTTGACCCAAAATCTGTCAATTTGTAGAACAACATACACTCGCGGGCTTCACTTGAATATAATGGAGGAGGGTAAATGTAAGTTGCTAAAGCCTTTGGTTCCTCAAAAAGAACTTCCTCTATTGGCTCTAATGCGCTACCTCCATCTTCACACTTTGAGACAAGTAGAAGACCTGCATCTTTCTCATGTTCATCAACCTCTTGGTACGCACATACCAATTTTTGAAATTTGTGCAGCTCATCAGTGTCTGTCCCAAATAGTGCCTTTTCCAAATCATCCACCATCCTAACATGATCAAATTCCTCACATGGCTTGGGAACGCTAACCTCCTCTTGGAATTTGTCTTCCTCAATTATGCATGCAGTACCTTGCTCCAAGTCACCGTTATTTTCTGGAATTGCCTCTGGTATGAATTGTTGTTTCTCTTGATCCAAGGCATTCCTAACTTGAGCAGCTATTGTTTCCAAAGATTTGATAGACGCCTCGTTACTCTTTATACGCATCCTAATCTCCTCCAGAATCTCTTGTTCCAATGATCTCACAGCTTGAGCAACTAGTGTCTCCACGGATTTTAAAGACTCTTCGTTACTCTTCAAAAGACTCCTAAGCTCCCCCATAGCATCATCCTCATCTATTTGAAAAGTAGGAGTAGGTTGCTGATGTTGACACTCTTCACCACCAAAGAAATATGACATATCTGGAACATCTTGCTGGTACTGTTGAGGATGGTATTGAAAATATGGTTGTTCCTCATAACTGACATATGGATCAACTCCTTCGTAGTAACAATATTGTGAGGGATCATGAATGCCCAAACACCGCTCACATTGATAAGGCATGGATGTACTCGAATATGCCCACCACGGCAACTCCTGACCTGCCATCTTCAAAAACTCAAGTACCTGAAACACACCGAACTAAACAAGATAGGTAAGAAAAAATCTGAGTCAGTGAACTCTAACGACCACTATTGACAAGCACAAAAACCAAAAATAAAACACCAATGATCCCCGGCAGCGGCGCCAAAAACTTGTTTGCACTAAATCACGCAAGCGTACGTGGTCACAAGTAATATAGATATAAGTCAAGTTCGTTCCCACAGAGATCTGATTTTTAATTCAGTATTGTACCTATGCAACAATGTATGGTTTTAATTCACTGCTAAGATAAATAACAAATTGGGTTTTAATTAACTAAATCTAACTAAAAAGCAAATTAACAAACTAAGAATTAACTAACTAACGAGAATTGGAATCAAATTACTTCTGCAAGATAAACCATGGAATCCTAACTTCACTAAATACTTCGCTTAGATCTGACGCCTTTAATCACTATATGCAATAGTTATGATATCTGATCTGACAACACGAAACAGGCACACGCTACCTGTCAGCATACGTATACCAAACTACCCATACATCCACAAAAGAGATAGAAGACGAATAGACGCCAATTATGCTTAGACCCTATATGTCTATAGAATTTGAAAACATAACGGTTGAAGAGCAAGTTATCCATTAAGATCACACAGGGCAGTATAAGTATTCTCATCTCATACTACGAATCATGTTGATAACAATCATGAACCTATGCTAGCATGGCAAGTTCTAAATCTCAAGATCCACTTTCACTTCATAAGAGATTAACAGATTAGATGTTCGCGACGCATCTAACAATTAAGCATAACCATACGAGGATATCAATTATACACCACACACAGATCTTTAAAGCATCAAGATACTAAAGCTCCATAAATAAATCCGTTAGAATCCCATGACAACGATTAGTTCATAATCGAACCTCTCGTCTTCATGGGATCTGATGAAACCATGATAAAAATAAAGTATGAAAAAATACAAATAAATCTAAGTAATTGATATGTAATGGTTCTACTCCTAATGATGATAATCCAATTTTACAAGGGTTGGATGTGTTTATATAGGCTCTAGACATCTTGCCCAACAAAAAAAATACCAAATCAGAATTATAATAGAAGTACGTTTCCTAAACTGATTCTGATTTAAAGGGAAATTCGCAGCTGTCTTTTATTCAGTAATTCTGGAACGTTCCAACTGCAATTGGGCTCTTGACCACTTTAGAATGATAGAGAATCTCGTTATCGCGTGGACTGCTTACGGGCCTCAAACGGACTTCTAGAACTCAAGATATGGCCAAAACAAAATCAGAAATTCTGGCTGATTTTTCACCCGCGCACCACCAGCGCAGGAGCGCCGTTTGGGCGCCTGAGGCGCCGTGCCAATCTGCTCAAAATTATAGAAAATTTCCCAGGCTTCGCGTGGGCAGTAAGATCGCTGAAAACGGACTTCTAGAACTCCAGATATGACCAAAACAGTGTAGACTGCGTAACATACCCTGAAATCTGAATTTTCCACAATTTGCTCAATTCTCATCCGTTTTCTCTTCCGATTCTTTCGCCACTTCCCGTTCTTCAATTCTTACCTTATAAATCCTCATGATAGCCTAGGGAAATATGCCATCCTTCATTCCATTGCTCAAATCATCTCCAAAATTGACAGAAACACCAACCCTAAACGATATTTCGCAACCCTGCACAACTAAACACAAACACATCAAAACTACAACAAACTTGAGTACAAGACAATCAATTTAAGCCGATTTAGAATGCTCCAAGTGGATATAAAATCCACTTATCAATTCTCCCCAATCCTTCAATGCGGTGCTATCGCTTTAACCACGAAGTGAATGGTGGTAGAGTGCCTCGAATGGTTCTAACTTCTGCAATGATGAGAGTGGGCGTCTCCTCTCCTCTTCACCCTTTCATTAGGGATGTCTGCGAGATGTACCATTTAGCTCCTATCCAAATAAATCCCAATGGCTATAGGTCCATGATCGCACTGTACATTTTGTACTACAAACTTGGCTATCCCCCACTTGATGCGAGGACAATGGGATATTTTCTGCAATTAAAATGATGCGGGGCATCTGACTTCAGCTATGTATATTTTTCCATCTGGCCGGAATTTAATAAAAAAGAACTTATTCATGGTGGTCCGAGCAATGCAGGCTCATGGATAGGGCCCTATTTTTACGTTCAAGAGGTTCCAAGAGTGAAGACCTCGTTTTAACTATCTCTCAGGTCAACAACTGCCCCTTTCTTCTATACTTTTCATTGTACTTCAATCAGAAATTGACCCAACTCTTATGGGCTCGTAGTCGGCCAGACTCGCACTATCTTAAAAGGCGAGGAGAAGAAGCAAGCCGACGATGTGTTAAAGACGCGTCGTGAGGAGAGGAACATTCGAACCCTCCTTTCCCTCGAAAACTTAATTGAGTGTGGTTTCCTTGAGGAGGGGGTTGGATTATCCCCAGAGGCGGGGCCTTCAAGTGCGAGGAAGGCCTCGCGGAAGAGGAAGACAAGGGAGGAGACCTCATCCTCTCGAATTGAAACATCTGAAACTAAGGGTATCTCAAAACGACCCCGGTGTCGTATTTGCTAGCTTTATTATTCCCATGCATTAATTTGCCATGTTATCTGTCTTCGCATTTACATTCCTTATTGTAGTTATCTTTGTTGGTCTAACTATTCTTGTACTTGTGCAGGCATGTCTTAAAAGAGTGGCTCCCGCAGACCTCCATTCCTGGAAAGGGGCGGGGATGCATCTGCAACGAAACCCTCTACCACTGCTTCCACTAAGCCATCTACTACCACCTCTCAACAACCAAAAATTACAGATCTTGTGAAGGATCCCTGGGTCGAGTTCAATGCCGAAATCCTCAATCAGTGAACCTAGGGGACTCCTGATGAGCATGCTTTAAAGAAATCAAGGAAAGAAAGGCCTGTGCTGCCAACTCCTAAGGCTCATGCTACCGCGACCCCTGTTCACCATTTATTTGCGAAGCACGGGTATACCCACGCCTCCGAGGCTGAATGTACAGACTGGGTCAGTGCGGGGCTGGAGGAGAATGCCGAATCTGTTTCCAAATGCTTAGTCGAAGCGTTCATCCGCCAGGCCTCGAATCTCAAGGACTTCAAGAATGTTCTGGCTACCAATATAAAACTTGATAAAGAGAACAAAGTTCTTAGATGGAGATGCGAGGAGGACAAGAGGTCGTTGATGGAGTCCCACAAGTAGGCCTTGCAAACTAAGACATCGAGCCTCCGATCTGAGCTAAAGAATGTCACCTTACAGAAGACTGCTCTCGATAAGTCCTTGAAAGAGGCAGAGAAGCTAGCCAAGGATCTCAAGGGTAAGCACGAGGCCGATATCGAAAAGATGAAGAAGGAGCTTGAAGCGGCCAAGTTTGATCACGAGGCTATTGTTGAGGCCACCCAGGTCGAATTTATGAAGGGATTCATCAAGAAGATTCCCTACTTGGACTGGGATAGGCTTGGTCCTGGCAATGCTTCATTTGCAGACTCTCACCACAAGGAGATCGAGGCCGCTGAAGAGGCTAAGAAGGCAGAGGTAGCTAGGCAGGCTAGCGAGGCTAACAAGACAAATCCTGACGGGGCTGCTTCATAATATTGATATCTTTTATTCTGGTCTATTCTTGAACTCACTTTTAAACTAGGGATGCGTGCACCCTTTAAATGCCTCGCAAAGTGTAATATTTTTTGATGATAACTGTTTTGGGATCGTATGGCGACCTGATAACTGTCTGTGAATTATTTGATGTTTGTCTTAATAAAATATCTTGTTTCTGCTTTACTTTCTTTTGCATGCTCTAAGTAACTTGACGTCGCAGATGTGAGGTCATTTTTGTAGTTAGTGTTGCTTCAAACCTTCTTTATGTTGAAAATTTGATAAGTAGATTTGCCTCACAGAAGCGAAGCTGCCATTGTCTAGTTGAAAACTTGTTTTTCTTGATCTTTGTAATTGTAGGAATGTTCCACTAAGTAACTTTAAACTTTGCTTGTAGCTTCTGAGGTGCGATCCCTCTTTTTGGGACCGTGGTATGCGATGCCTTCCTTGCGAGGTCGCTATTGATAGTGTTAGTGCCCTAGAGACAATGTAGTTGTGCTTCTAGGAAAGACTATTTTGTTATTTGATGGTTATGTTTTATGGATTATTCTACATTAATTTATTGTAAGAACCCGAATTTTTGGTAGAATTAAAAACTTTTCTTACTACGATTAAGTGCATCAGTGAATATTGATTGAGGACCGAGAAATTTTTTATGTCACCTATGTATGAGACATGGTAAGGATATTTCGAAGTCATATTAGTGATTCACGGAGTAAATAAGTGTATGCAAAGACGATCGGAATTCAGAAATTCCAAATTCTATTTTGGTGTAATATTTGAATAAACAGTGAATTATATATTATTATATTCAAGAAATGAGATATTAAATTTGGTGATTTAATATTTGAGAATTTTATTATATTTGATTTGAGAATTTAGAACGAAAACCACTGAGACAGTGAAACGAACATTCTAGAAACCGCTGAAACTTTACAACGAGATTAAGCGATTAAGCGAACGAATCATGGATTAAGGAGTGAGATTATGACAAGATTAAATATCCTACATGATCATCAAGAGAATTATATTAATTGGATTTAAGGATTTAATGTTAAGATTGAAGGATTTTAAATCCAAGGATTATAAATATGGATTGAGGAAGGTATTAAAAATGCCAAGAAATTTTTAGTAAACCCCTAATGATAAATCCCTTGAGATATTCCTCCGAATGATCAACAAGATTGAATGATAACCTGTTAGGAATAATTCATGAGTTGTGATGTTAAGAATAGAATTTTACTTATACTTCTTGTATATCCTGATCTTATAAAGGATTTAGCACTTTGTATAGGATATATGTGTTAGACAGTAATCTGTAGGAATAATTCAGGAACAGTGCATCAAGTACTACATGTCAGGAACTGAGATCGAATCCTGATAGAGCAAGTCAAGTACTGATGGGATAGTCAGATCCTGATGCAAGATGGAATCCTGATATCAGTCGTGTTACTGATGATGTCATTAAGGATGCTACAGAAACTGGCAAGTGCTATAAAACAGGATCTTTGTGTGAAGAACAAGCAAGAAGATATTATGAAAGAAAGAATTATCTATTGACGGAAACTATCAACTGGACGGCAGAACATTGTTATGTATAGATTAACTTTCTGTTATTAGTTGATAGGAAGCATTATAAATACTCTCTCTATATCATTGTAAAAAGAGTCGAACGATTTGTGAGTCGATAGCATAAGGTTTGTATTCGAGAGTTCGAAACAAACAGAGAGAGATTTGTATTGTCAATAGCTGCTAAAGGTATTTGTACACCTTTGGTAGAGTTTGTATTTGATCTTATTAATACAAACAGTGTGATTTATTCGTTTGTTCTTGTTTTATTTATTCGAGAAAAAATCAGACACGATTATATAACTTGTATTCAACCCCCCCTTCTACAAGTTATTCGAGTTAATAATTGGTATCAGAGCAGGTTGATTTCGAATAATCATAAAGATCTGCAATCATGTCTGGTTATAAGGATGGTAATACCAAGATCCCTATGCTCAAGAGAAACGAATATACTCTATGGGAAGTAAAGATGTTGCATCATCTGTAAGCAACAGATCCTGATTATCTTGACAGAATCAGAGATGGACCATTTATCCCAACAAAGGTTGTTGGACAAGCAACTGTTGATGGTGAGGTTGTTCCAGAACATACAGCAGAGAAGCCTAAATCTGAATGGACAGATAAGGAAAAGGAGAATGTTCTTAAAGATGCTAAAGTGAGAAACATATTATTCAACAGTCTTGATTCTGTTCTCACTAACTATGTTCTCTCTTGTAAGACTGCTAAGGATATATGAGACAATCTTAAGGTTCATTGTGAAGGAACTAAGCCTATCAGGAAGGATATGAGGACATTACTTATACAACAGTATGAGTATTTTGAATCCAAGTCTGGTGAGTCACTTACTGATACCTTTGATAGGTTTACAAAACTCATCAATGAGATGGCCATGCATGGTAAATATTATGACTTGGAGGATATGAATACTAAGTTCATGAAAGCCTTGCCTGATTTCTACAATGAGAAGATATCTGCAATTAAGGAAGCTAATGATCTGGATGAGATATCATTAGAGGTAGTGTATGGAAAACTGAGGGCTTATGAACTTGACAAGCAGCAGAAGAAGAGCAAGAGTGAAGAAAAGATGAAAATTGTTGCACTTACTGCTCAATCTGAATCAAAGAAGCTTCCAGAGGAACAACATGATGAACCTGCTGTAAAGAACTCAAGGAAGAAGAAAAGCAAAGAAAGTTCTGAGTCAGAGACTACTGATATGGACTCTGACAATAGTGATTCTGAATCTGAGATGCAGGAACTCTTTGCTATGTTTGCTAAATCTTTCAAGAAAGGAAGATTCAACAGGAGAAGATTTAGCAAAGGATCTTTTCAAAAGAAGGAGGAGAAGAAGAGTGACAAAGGCAAAAGTACAATTATCAAGCTTGATAAGGCCAAGATTAAGTGCTTTAACTGCAGCGAGCTTGGACACTTGGCTAGTGAGTGTAAGAAGCCTAGGAATTCAGGAAAGGGAAATGCACTCATGGTCACACAGAAGGATTGGGCTGATTCCAGTGATTCTGAAGATGAATTGGATTATGACAACATTGCACTGATGGCAAATGTTTCAGACAAACCTGGATCTCCAAAGAAAACCTCTCCATCTTCTGTTAAGGTATCACTTCACTCTCTTGATTCATTTGATAGCTTAAATTCTGAAGAAATTAGATCTATCCATGCTGAGTTTAAGAATCTTATGACTAATTTTAGAATTCTTACTAGTGAAAGAGATGAACTTAAGGTTAAGAATGATAAGTTAGTTGATAGAAATAATTTTCTTGAATCTAAGTTAGTTCAAATGGAAGAATATAGATTAAGTTCTGATAAAGCTAAGCATGATTATGGTGTTATTCTTGAAGCTTATGACTATGTCAGAAAAGAACTAGAGGAAGAGAGAGATGTGATTAAGACCATTAACATTTCTGGTAAAAAGACTCAAGAAATCATTGAAAGTGGAATTCGTGGTAAAGTTAATGGTTTAGGTTTTGATAAGGCTAGACAAGAAGAAAAAGTAGCTATTATCAATGATGATAGTAAAGTAGAAGCTAGCACATCTAAATCTGAAGGTAAGAAAATTGTTTCTGAACCTAAACATGTTAAATTTGTTGATTCAAAAGATACTCCTATTGTACATAAAAGAATTAACAATAGTAATTCAGATGAGAAAGTGTTAGAGAAACTTAAGAATGTTAACATAGGGTTTCTGTCTAAGTCTCAGTTGAAACAGAGACTAGATGGTCTTTCAGAGTCTAGCAAGATCAAAAGAAATAGGAATGGAAAAGAAGGTATTAACAAAGAGAATAATTACAAGAATGTACCTGATGCACCTAGGAAAAAATGCTATAAGTGTGGAAATCATAATCATTTGGCCCTAGACTGCAATAAAAAACCTTCTTGGAAAACTGAGTCCAGATTCCCCAAGACTCAGAAAATTCAATACCAGCCACAAAAAGCTTGTTATCATTGTGGTAGTTTACTTAATTCCATTTACATGTGTAGAGAATATCATGAACTGTATTATGACTATTATTCTCTTAAATCTGAAACTCCTAGTCACAAACAGTTTTTGAAATCAGAGTCTAAGGTTGACTTTGCAACAGGTAAAATAAAAGCAAAATCTTCAAAGCCTGTTGTTTCTAAATCAAGTAAGAAAGGATCCAATCAAAATTGGGTCCTAAAAAAATTCTAACTAGTTACTTTTTGTTTGCAGGGCACAGGAAAGAAGCATTCAATTATCTTGGACAGTGGATGCTCTGGACATATGACTGGAAAGAAGTCCCTGCTTACAAAGTTTGAGAGGAAAGCTGGCCCAGTAATATCTTTTGGTGATGGCAACAAATGAGAAACTCTGGGATATGGCTCAATTGTTTTGGGGAATGTCATCATAGAAAACGTAGCACTGGTTGAAGGCTTGAAACATACTCTCTTAAGTATAAGTCAACTGGGTGATAAAGGTTATCAATCAATCTTTGACAGAGAAGGATGCAAAATCTTGAATATGTAGAATGGAGACATTGTTCTAACTGGTCAAAGACATGGTAACATATATGAAGCCAGCTTGAGTGATACATCTAAAGGAATTATTAGATGTCTCTACAACAAAGCAACAAATGATGAAAGCTGGAATTGGCACAAGAAGCTCTCACATCTCAACTTCAAGAAGCTTAATCAACTTGTTAAGCACAATCTGGTGAGAGGCCTACCTCAGGCAAATTTTGTGCAAGATGGACTTTTTGATGCCTGTCAGCTTGGAAAACAGAGAAGAATCACTTTCAAGAGCAAGACTGAAAATTCAATTACTGAACCATTTCACATGCTGCATCTTGATTTGTTTGGTCCAGTAAACATTATGTCTATCAGCAAGAAAAGATATGCTCTAGTGATAGTGGATGATTTCACAAGGTTCACATGGGTGTTCTTTCTACACAAGAAGGATGAAGCTCCTCAGCAAATCATTGAACTTGTAAAGAATATTCAGAATAACTCTGAGTAAAAAAATAAAGTACTTAGGAGTGACAATGGTACAAAATTCAAGAATTCTACAATGGAGGAGTATTGTGCAGACAATGGAATCACTCAACAATTTTCTGCACCTAGAACGCCTCAGCAGAATGGTGTAATGGAAAGAAAGAACATGACTCTCATAGAGGCAGCAAGAACCATGCTTGCAGATGCAAAACTTCCAACCTATTTTTGGGTAGAAGCTATTAACACTGCATGTTTCACTCAAAATTGTACCTTAGTAAATAGTCATGAAAAGACTCCCTATGAGATGATTAAAGGAAAGAAACCAAGTGTGAAATATTTTCACATCTTTGGATGCAAATGCTATGTCCTAAAAGTTCATCCAGAACAACTTGGAAAATTTGAAGCCAAATCGGATGAAGCAATCTTTCTAGGATATTCAGCATCAAAGGCCTTCAAGGTTTATAATCTCAGAACTCACATTGTTATGGAATCAATTCATGTTGCATTTGATGACAAGAAATTTGGAATTCTGCAAACTGATGAAAGCCATGACAATTTGGAATTTGAAAATCTGAAGAATTCTGAGATACTCTCCAGTGATGATGAAGGCTCTCCAGAAGGAATTACTATTGCTTCTCAAAGGAATGCTACTGTTGAGGGGGATCAAATAAATCAAGGAGGACACAGTGATCATCAGGAGCAGACTAGCTATTCAGAGTCTACTCCATCAGGAACTGATTCTTCAGAGTCTACTGAGGAAAGATCAGCAACTAGCAGCAATATGGAATCTATTGATTCTGTTGATCAAAGAGAGTTCTTCTATAAGAGATACCACTAAATTAGGGGGAGAGTCTAGCAGAGGCAATCTACCACATGTTAGAAAATGGATAAAGGATCATACTGAAGATTTGATAATTGGTGATCCAAATAGTGGTGTTCGAACTAGAAGATCAATTCAGAATGAATGCTTGTATAGTTGCTTTCTCTCAAAGAATGAACCTAAGAAGGTTGAAGAAGCCTTACAGGATCCTGATTGGGTAATTGCAATGCAGGAGGAGTTAAATGAGTTTGAGGGAAACAAAGTCTGGAAACTGGTACCAAGACCTAAAGACAGATCAATTGTTGGTGCAAAATGGGTTTTCAGAAACAAGCTAGATGAATCTGGTATGATTGTAAGAAACAAAGCAAGACTGGTGGCCAAGGGATACTCTCAGGAAGAAGGAATTGACTATGATGATACCTTTGCACCTGTAGCAAGATTGGAAGCAATCAGGATGTTTCTTGCATTTGCAGCTCATTCAAAATTCAAGGTATACCATATGGATGTAAAGAGTGCTTTTCTAAATGGCAAGCTTGATGAGGAAGTGTATGTGGAGCAACCACCTGGATTTATTGATCCAAAATTTCCAAATCATGTCTACAAACTTGATAAGGCACTCTATGGACTAAAGCAGGCACCAAGAGCATGGTATGAGACTTTGTCTAAATTTCTTCTTGAAAATGGCTTCACAAGAGGTATAATTGACAAAACTCTATTCTTTAGAAAGATAAAAGGTGAATTGCTTTTAGTTCAAGTTTATGTTGATGATATCATATTTGGTTCTTCTAATGAAAAGCTATGTGTTAAGTTTAGCAAGCTTATGTAGTCTAAGTATCAGATGAGCATGATGGGTGAACTAAATTATTTCTTAGGTTTGCAGGTCAAACAGACTGAGACTGGTATTTTCATTAATCAGTCAAAGTATATCAAAGATCTTTTAAGAAGGTTTGACTTTCAAGACTGTGCAGTTGCAAAAACACCCATGGCAACAGCCACTAAACTAGACTCTGATCCTAAAGGAAAGAGTGTAGACAATACTAGTTATAGAGGCATGATAGGCTCATTGTTATATTTAACTACAAGTAGACCAGATATAATGTTTTCTACCTGTTTATGTGCTAGATTCCAAAGTGATCCTAAGGAATCTCATTTAATTGCTGTGAAGAGAATTTTTAGATATCTCAAAGGAACTCCAAATCTTGGTTTGTGGTATCCTAGAGAATCTGATTTCTCCCTAATTGGCTATTCAGACTCTGATTATGCAGGGTGTAAAATAGACAGGAAAAGCACTACAGGTACATGTCAATTCTTGGGAAACAGATTGATTTCTTGGGCAAGCAAGAAGCAACAATCTGTCTCAACCTCAACTGCAGAAGCTGAGTACATAGCAATAGGCAGTTGTTGTGCACAGCTCCTTTGGATAAGAAATCAGTTGATAGATTATGGTATGACACTTCGTAATATTCCTATGTTTTGTGATAATACTAGTGCTATCAAAATTGCAGAAAATCCAGTTCAACATTCAAGGACTAAGCACATTGATGTCAGGTATTGTAACACCCCCAGATCCAGGGTCAGGGATCTGGTCGTTACGGTCTCACTATCCAACCACAAGACCAACATAATTTAAATTACAACCTTGTGACCCAAAACAACAACATAAAGCACACCCGTTATAGTCCCAGAGATGAAATCAGAGTAACCAACAATATTATTAATCACAAGTTTGAGTTCTTACAACCCAAAGAATTACAATTGTACAATTACATACTCTTTGCCATCCATTAATAGATACCATAATATAAATACATTTGAGGCTCAATTGCTAACAACTAGCCTACCAGTAGTTGCATCCTCAACAAAGGTAGCCAAGACCTTAGCGGTAAACCTCTGACGGTTGACACCTGCTTACGCTGTGTGCGCCTTGCGCGGCCATCTGATCTAGCTGTTGTTGTGATATAAATAAATAAAGCAAGGGTGAGCAATAGCCCACCAGAAATATAATTGAACAGTGATAATATATAACAGTCCAAAATATCTTTGAAACCATATGCCATGCATTAACGATGTAGTACCAATATAAGGTATGAGATGAAGTTACAAGGTAACTCAAAAAAAATATATTTGTTTTGAATAAATATCTGCTATGCAAAAGATAAGCAAGATATTCTCAATTATCATAAAAGAGGAACTTGCAGGAAAATATTGCAATTCCGGTTTCAACACTTTTTCACCTTGCCAACACCAACAGTGTTGCAGAAATTTCTCACTTTTAGAAGATGAACTAATACGGGAGCATTGCCGCGCCAGATGCCCTGACGTTTACGATGATCAGTCGTATGTCATGCATCTCATCAGTCGTTCTCTACATGTAGAAGGTAGCTCCGACGGAATTACTTATCTACCGCCCTCTGGAACTCCTCAGCCAACGGTGGGGCTATTGCTGGACCGGCGCCACTCGGCCACTTACGCGTCTCCTAGTTCGAATATCATCCATGACTCTGAAACGTAAAGTTCGTTCCCCTTTTCCCCAAGTGTAACACTTGTTGATAGGACTCCACAAAGTAGTCGTATCTAATTGGAAAGGAAAATTCACCAATATTTCCCAAGCTGATGCTTGTTAATGGATATAACTTGTTACATCAATCATACCCCTCGAGCGTTGAGGAGGTAACCAAAAGACTCATATCGATGCTTGAAAGAATCAAGATGTGAGTGACAAGATAGTTTTAGCATGTATAGGACCGGGCAGTCCAATAAATAACACCTCCAAGTGAGGTCCCCTTATATAATTTTTGGAAGTTGAGCGAGTATTTAAATCTTCTTATAAGATAGATTTAAATGAAAATAAAGTTTTGGGAACCTCCCCTTGATAAAATAGTCATACAAGACTCCGAAATATTTTACATAATATCTGAAGGTGAAGGATAATCTTTGAATAATATAAATCATTACAAAAAGAATTCAAAAGAATTTTATTAAATATTCCAAGAATATTTATTAAGTCAATAATAATTACGGAATATTATTAAATCATAATATTGCTCGTAAGTAATCCTCGAATGAATATATAGAATTATTTATTAATTAAATCTCTTCTTAAATGAATATTTAAAATAATATTCATTGAATAAATAAACTTAAATAAATATTTAAAATAATATTTACTGAATAAATCAAACCTTAAATGAATATTTGAAAATAATATTCATTTAACAAATAACATTCCAAATGAATATCCAAATAATATTCATTAAACAAATAATATTCCAAATGAATATCCAAATAATATTCATTAAACAAATAATATTCTAAATGAATATCCCAAAATAATATTCATTTAACAAATAATATTCTAAATGAATATCCAAAATAATATTCATTTAACAAATAATATTCTAAACGAATATCCAAAATAATATTCATTTAACAAATAATATTCTAA
This sequence comes from Kitagawia praeruptora, assembly GCA_037693485.1. Classification (NCBI taxonomy): domain Eukaryota; kingdom Viridiplantae; phylum Streptophyta; class Magnoliopsida; order Apiales; family Apiaceae; genus Kitagawia; species Kitagawia praeruptora. The sequence continues at coordinate 132,330,626 of CM075351.1, read as the reverse complement.
ATGAATATCCGAATAGTATTCATTTAGTAATCAAAACTTTAAAGGAATGTTTGGAGTAATATTCCTTGAGTAAATAAAACTTCCAATGAATATTTTAAAATAATATTCATTAAGTAAATCAGACCTTAAATGAATATTCGAAAGTAATATTTATTAAATAAATAAAGATCAAATGAATATTCCAAATAATAATAAGTAAGCCAAACGAATATTTGGGAATGATATTCGTCAACCAAATAACTCTAATGAATATTCAAAATAATACCCATTAACTAAATAACTCCAATGAATGATCAAAATAATATTCATTAAATAAATGACATTCTAAATGAGTATTAAAATAATATTCATTAAATATTCCCTCACTGAGGTAATACTCAAATGACGTTCCTCGAAAGATTCGTAATCGAATAAAAATCCTCGAAGTAATAAATTTGTCGCTGGGATCCCTCCGGGTTTCCACGACTATTTATATATTACAAAATATCGACTCCCGGTCTATATTTGAAGTATGAATATCCTACGCCCTTCGCTAAGGGTCTTAACCAAACAATCCGGCTTATAACTGATATTTCATATATAGTCTATAAGCCGATATCAATTCAGGGAACAAGTAATTCAATATTAACTTGAAAGTAGGCATGCATTCTATGGCATATGTATAAAACAATCATCATATATAATATCACAACAACAGTTCCAAGTATTGGAAACTTGCCTGAGAATCGAGTGCGGGTAGGGGTAATGTGTCCCGGGTCAGCTCGACAATCTATAAACAATCAGAATATTTAAGATTAACCACTTAACGCTTATTAAAAGGCTAAGTATAAACTCCACTTAAATCGAAACATGTTTTCGAGTTATCTCGGTACGTCTCTTTTAGTGTAACTCTTTTTATCACCGATACGATCCGACATTCGTTCGTTATCAAGACATGTCATCATGCTTATACTTGGTATATACTTAAGTCGTATAAGTTCTAAGGTTGGTCGTTTACGAATCAAGATTATACCTCGAGTGTTATCGCCCGTTTTCTAAGTTATAACCAAAGTCATACCTTTAAGGGGTTCGTTCGCGTTTAACCTCGATTCAAACATTTTTATAAAATGGGAAAACGATCCATTCGACATGTGGTTTTCTCCCACACCTTCCTTTTTACTTCTAATATTTAATTAATAAGATTCGCCACTGATTAAACGACATTTAAGGGAATCAATTTCAATTACGAACTTTCGTTTACGGTTTCGAACCACTTTTACGAATTTAATCATAACTCCTAAACCGTAAATTGAAATGCTTCGATTCTTTCGCCAAAGTGATCTATGTTCAAAAATCTAGCAGTAGGATTCATTATCTTGCCAAGAACAGAGAGTTATGGCTACTGTCCAGTTCGGGTTCTTAGTGTTAATGAAAATCGGTCATTACGACGGCTACGAATCGAGCGTTCTAAAATTCGTTACGCAACAACCAAGCCACACCGGGCATCTAATCAATTACTACAGTTGATAATCATCTATTAAAAGCTCAAGAATATCATGCTTCATCAATATATCACCATGAAGCTAATCTATCCACAAAATCATGCTTACATGGTGGTAAAATTACTACTAATATCACTTAATCCAAAATCACCATGAATCATGCATAAACTCAAAGTAAAGCTTAGGGTTTGAAATGATTTATACCTTCCTGAGAGAGTAGTATAACCTTCCTAAGCCTTGATCTATCCTTGGATGATCCTAAGCTAGCTAAATCCACCATGAAAAACAAGAAAAAACAAGATTAGTTCTTAAAACCACTATTCATCCTCCTCTTTGATGAATTATTTGAAAATGGAAACAAGAGAGTTTGGCTTTGAAATTTTTATGGGATCACTTTTAGGAAATGTAAGGCTCACCATAATTTTTTCAAGATCAAAAGATGGTGGGAAGAGGGGTTTTGATTTTGGAATTACAAGAAAAGCCGAATGGCTTGTTTTGGTGGTGGTGGTGTTGTTTTTTGATCTTTCTCTCCTTTTTCTCTTTTGACTTGTTGGTGAAATGATTTTGTGATATTTGTGGGGTGTTATGGCTGCTAATACACTCTAATTACAAGTGTCAAGACTTGATGGTGTGTTAGAAAAGAGTGGTGACATGTAGCCTTGTTGTTTCATTCTAAATCACACACCTCATCCTTTCCTTTTTCTTTTCTTTTCTCATTTCTTTTCCACCAATCTAATATTAGTAAACCCTAGATGATCATGTGGTGTTTCTCATCTCGTTATATATTTAATCCGTAATTCGTTTCGCGTTCGCTTTATCGCTTAATCTCGTTATAAAGTTCTAGCGATTTCTAAAACGCTTATTATTCTAACTCGAGGATTTTCATTCTAAATTCTCAAATCATAATTAAATAAAATCCTTAATTCCTTGACATTATAATTCTCTTATCTTGTTCGCATTAATATGCTCTTTACTGCTCGATCAGATTTTCCTTAAAAATAAATTTTGGATTTTCTGAAATCCGATCACGTTTACATACACTTATTTGCTTCGTAGATTGCTAATACGAACTCAGAAATCCGTTCCGAATACCGGGTATAACATTATTATAATAATATTCCAATTTCCACCAAAATCACTATTCATCACTTATTTTTATTTAATTCCTATAATTAGGAAAATGAACCTGGTTCACCTTCGAGTGTTCCTTAACCTTTTTACGGAACCGCTGGGCTTATAATAGATATTGATTTGGATGACATGAGGGTATCTATTTCTCTCTAGGGAATCTTATCTTAACTTTCTAGGAGATAGATTATTCTAATCTAAGTTATCACCCAATAGCATCCTTCAGGCCATATAACCTTGGAATATATATATCCTGTCATTATTCATTCTTTAAAGCCAGTATTACATTGTAGTTGTAACCACTGTTCACTCTTACATCAATATATAATAAAAGTTTTAATTCTACCAAAAAATCTGGGTTCTTACAGTCTCCCCTCCTTAAAAGGATTCCGTCCCGAAATCAGGTAGAAGACAATTGGGTACTTGTTGGTTATTTCGCTTTCCAATTCTCTGGTCGATCCTTACACATTCCAGTCTTTCTAAAGCACATCAAACTGGTGTTACAACACACCCTTTATCCGTTCTACCAATTCTTTGATACTTTCGCATAACATATCATCCGGTATACGCTCTTGTCCGTTCTTATACTATTAACCTTATTGGAACGTGCAGTGACTTCGGTATCACTAAGGCGTTACGAATTCCGGAGATAACCTCACTCGTAATTTTGCAATTCCTGACCACTTTAATCTTCGCAATCTCGCTCAATATATAGAATTAGAAGAATTCATTGAGAGATCACTATGATCAATGAACATTTGTTATATTGCATAGCTAGTACAGAAGGGGGCCAGCCTTTAGTACTTGACAAGCAATTAAACAATTAATGGCATTCCACTTAGACTCCTATCACACAGACAGAGAGTCACGTAGTAGTACCTCCCCTCCTTAAAGGGTTGTTCTTCTCAATTTAGAAGAAAATAAATAAGGGATATTAAAAGGAAAGAATTTCAGAGAATTATATAAGAAGATTTTCATGATTGTCAAAATATCATACTCAGAATTTACCTCTGAACTATAGAGGTTTATTAGGGAAGAAAGTAATCGTATTCGTATCAAATACTACTTTATCGTAATCTCGCATATCTCATGTCCTTGTTTCTCTGTCCATCATTCTATGGACCTATACTCTTGTTTGATATTAGCATTACTTACTTTTGGAAAATCCTTCAACCTCTCAGGTTAAAATCATGGATTTCTCGCTTGACATTATTATTTCTGGCATTTCACGCCACGACACTGGCCATTTCATATTCATAATTCTAACACCATCAGGTTGTCATTCCGATAGCTCGTTAGGAAAACCCATTCATCAATCCATTCATAGCATTCCTCGCTTCACTTCCATCCTTATTTCCCAATCTTTTCTTTATCAATCACATCCTTCGTATTATCTAATTCTTATTTACTTTTATTGTACTCCACCGTCACCTTATTAGGGAAACGCGTGTTACCTTTATTCAATATACGTGGCACGTTTGCGGTCAAACTTTCCTTTGTTCAACCATCTAGATTTCACTTTCTCATTCCATGAGTCTCTTTATTACTCAATCAATCTATTTCATATTTCCTCAAATTTTCCAAACTTACTAAGGAGTCAATTTGTATGTCATTCATGCTCCTAATTCCAACTTTCCGTTTTGGCCAATATCCTTACCTTGCCAATTCCATACTTTTCTCGCTTCATTACTGGAGATTCTCATGAGTCCGCCTATCTGACTCTCTCATTAATTCCCAATTCTATTTCCATCTCTATCAGTCTCTTGTCTTTACTTCTACTATAATCATTTTATGAACCATCATAACCTAATTCTTCATTTCAAATATCCCGTCGATCCAGAAATTACACCATCCGAAATAAACCTGGATGATTTCTCTAACTTAGATTCACTTTGATATTTCCACAGTCGTTACCACCTAATTTCTCAGAAGGATCACCATCGTTTATCGTTTACTTAGTGCTTTAACAACTAAGCATCATAATTGTCAATTCAAGATCCTTTAGGAAAACAAAATAATCACTATTCCCTATCCATAGGGAATGCTTCCCGAACTTGACGTAGATATTACATGAAGCAGATAAAATTGCAGGAAAGCTTCCAGCATCGCAGCTGGAACAGGCTGGTGAGATTATTAATCATATATCTCCGGTAGAAGACTAAAAGCTTAGCGGTTGGCTTAATCGCTTGCCAATCTCATAATTCTCTATCTGGTTTGCACAGAAATACACCAACATAAACTTGCTTGTCATTCATCATCGTGCCATTTGGCTTATCAGTATTTGTACCCTCTCTATTTCTGGTCATTTACTACTAATTCATTGTTACTTAACCTCCCCTCTCTCTTTCCAAAGAAAAGGCGAGTATCTTGGGGAATTTGGTCTGGTATGTCGTAGAGCCTCCTAATGTCGGTAATGTGCTACTGGCAACATCAGGAATCGAATCTTTACTTAAACTATTCTGATAGTTGATCCTGGCAAAATCATTAGACGGAATGTAACTTCCTCGACCACATTATGACCATCAAGGTCCTTACATTATCATTCTATTTCTTTGGTCTGAGCATTTATGCTTACTCCCCTATATTTAAAGTGTCGGCCACCTCGTTGGCCTTTCCTGATTATAATAATTTCTTGAGATCAATGTTTTCTGGATCTATTCCAACTCAGGGTGGAAGCATTCTCCCTTAAATTCTGCTGAATGAGAGAAAACATCTATCAGTCTTTTCCAAAAGTCATTGCTCCCACCTTTCTAGTGCGATCTTGACTACAGGTACTCCAAATCATACCTAGGATATTTCCTTACTTAACTCCCTTCTTGTTTTTAGGATAATCTCAACCTTATTGGTTCAATCCATACCTTCTCATGGTTTCTTACATGCCTCATCCGACCTCATTATTATTATATCATACATTCTCTACCAAACTTCCCTTTTTGAAACTCAGAGTATTACCTCTTCCCTTATAAGGTTTCTTAGGTCATCCTCATCATTCCTCCTGTATCTTCCGGGTACAGGGTATATCAAACATCATCAATCAATTCTATAACAATTCTGTCTATATACTTTTTGAGACTCCTTTCCACAATTCCTTATAGGTTATTGACACCTTGGTCTATTCATTTATATCATCTGATTTCACAATGTCTATTGTTAGGGGTGATGCTATTCTTTGTGCATCCCCCGGGGTTCGTCTTAATATATGGACATTCTATGCTCAATTCTAGTTTCAAGGAATACTTATATCCTGTACTTGGCAATTCAATCATATATCCTTACTAAGGGTCTCTTTTAATCATTCTCATCTTGATAGTCTATAGGTAGACTAATGCTAACCTCTTCTTTCCAACGAATGTTAGTCTATATGACCTTCCAAAAGACAACACATGTCTATCTGCTCTTTCTTACAGAACTTGGTAATGGTAGCAAGGATGTTCTGGAAGATATTGGTCGTGTTCAACGTGAATCTCTTAATGCCTAATGCTCCTCTTGAGGACACTAAGTTTCAGATAACATTTATGCATCACAGTGCACTAACTTTGGTAATTTTCGTAACTTTTCAGTGGTCACTACCCTCAATCCTGATACGTCCATGGTATATATATAAATCCATCATCCTGTATCTCAATTCATTTTATATCAAAAGCCCTCGCGGTTGGCACTTGATTAGAAGCACCCCGCTTTGTCCTTACATTGTCGATTCAGTCACTTGATAATCCTTAGTGACTTGGCCCCAATGGCCATGCTAAAATATGTGAGTTTAGGGGTCGGCTAATAGCATTACTTTTCTAGCAATTGCTGGCATAGTGCCTTCTACTTTGATACCTTTTGATCTTTTCAAAATTTTACTCCATATAAGTCTCACTTGACTTCTCGGTACCGTCTCCGGTCACCTTTCCTTTATTTTTATCATTTCAACTTCTCTTATCAATTTCACGTACCACGTAAGCTTAACACTTCTAGCATAACAACCTTTTCATTTCAGTCAATCCCGGAATTTCTCAGTCCGACTTGTTTCTTAATTACATTTCCCTTTTTCCTTCAAATCTCAACTTCATAATTTTATCCCTATAATCAGTCATAATAATCGGGGTCTGTCTACCAGCCTGCATAGCGGCTATCCTACCCAATCCATAGGGTTCGCTCCAGTTTCCATTCTCTTCGGTGACGTATTCAGATAATCAGAAAGACAAGGTTTGCCAGAATTCGTCGAATTCCTTTCCAGGATTAGGGAAATTTCAGTTAATCTATTCACCCACTAGTAACATGCCACATCTTCCCGATACATTTTCATCCTATTAGTCGATACTACCAAATACCAGTCTTCTTAACAACTAGTCTTAGAAGGAACACTACCGTCGGGGTTAGTCGTTCCTCAACATTGGCACTACCAAGGCCATCCGAATCCGATGAACTGCGCTGTCTAAATGTATTCGAAATTACGCTGTCGTGCTGCATAAGCGTAGACCTATACCTGTATGAGTTGCATCATAATATCTCCCAAAGTTTCCTTCTTCCATTAGGCAACGCCAACCCTGGTCATCACCAACTTTACCTTTAGCTCCAGGAAGATCTTCTCACGTTTATCTTGTCCATTCAAACTTTTATTCTTATAATAAGTCGGGTTACGGGACTACACTTTCTGTAAAGTCCTGAGCAAATCTTTGGTAATACCTTGTGAATTTTATGAAATTTCTCACCTTTTCCAGTGTGGTTGGCCAATCTCTATTTGAAACTGTCTTTAACTTGGTAGGGCCGACCAACACTACTCTTATTGATCATGTGTCCTATTGCTGGACTTCATTTTGCCAAAACTCTTATTTCGAGAACATGTCCTACACCTGTTCTATCAGGTTGCACCTAGAAGCATTCTCAATTACATCTCGACCACTGCTCGCCTTGCCTAATCCATTTATGATTCAGTGTCAGAATAAACTTAAGGTAACTACCATAATCCATTCAAGGAAAAGAAAGAATTTAATACTCTTCTGAATCACATGCAACTAATGTTTCTGGTTCATCATTTCACTAAATTGAACTGAACTTACACTTGGTTTCTTGACGATAGCCTCATTACTAGTTTATCATAGACTCACTGGTCTTTTAGTCTTGTAGGTTCTGAGATCATTGTCTTGCTTACTATTTCCTTATATACTTTATTCAATCATGCCATCACCTTTCAATGTCTTTATTTTCTAAGTTGATCCATTCATAAAATGGACATTTCCTTGAACCCAACCACCTCATCAATCTAAGTTTGACTTTACAAATTATCACTTATGAAATCTGCCTTCTCATGGCGAATTATCCTTAACAACATTCACACTAATTCATTTATCACATGATATGGCATTTGCTGCCTCTATCTTAACTACTCCTGGAGACTCTGCTCCTTGTCCTCTATTGTTGTCTTTGATAATCATGTACCACTATAGCTCTTTCTTTATTAATACAAAGGTCTCTAAGGATTTTGGTTTTTATCTATCCCCATATAAGATCTCAAGTAATTCCTCAAGTCCATCTTACCTGCTGGTTCTTCATCTAGCAGTCCCGCTATGAATCCAATACGCATCTTTAATTCTCTTTAATAATATCTCAGCTCTTTATGCTCACTTTTCTGAGCACTATACTTTAACTCTTACAGTCTCTCTGGCTGTAGCCCTCATTCCTTAAGTGTAAACTCCTTATACTTATCTATATTCTCCTCCTCTGCTGGAACCTCTTCCGGGTCCTCAGTAGGGTTCTCTATCGAATCCACCATCCGATCTTCAGCATCAAAACAAGCATCATTGAATTACTTCTCGTAATCCCCAAGGTCTATCGCCTTACTAGTCGATACAAGAACGAGCTAAGTTACTATCATGATACTTAATAGTTCCCATAAGGGTTTTATACGTCAGTACTACATTAAGTAGACCGACTATGAACTTGGCAAGAGTTCTTATTATCTTAATGAATTTATTGTTTTAACATCGCATCATCTCTGGGATATATAACGCTCTCTCTGATACCATTTCTGTAACACCCCCAGATCCAGGGTCAGGGATCTGGTCGTTACGGTCTCACTATCCAACCACAAGACCAACATAATTTAAATTACAACCTTGTGACCCAAAACAACAACATAAAGCACACCCGTTATAGTCCCAGAGATGAAATCAGAGTAACCAACAATAATATTAATCACAAGTTTGAGTTCTTACAACCCAAAGAATTACAATTGTACAATTACATACTCTTTACCATCCATTAATAGATACCATAATATAAATACATTTAAGGCTCAATTGCTAACAACTAGCCTACCAGTAGTTGCATCCTCAACAAAGGTAGCCAAGACCTTAACGGTAAACCTCTGACGGTTGACACCTGCTTACGCTGTGTGCGCCTTGCGCGGCCATCTGATCTAGCTGTTGTTGTGATATAAATAAATAAAGCAAGGGTGATCAATAGCCCACCAGAAATATAATTGAACAGTGATAATATATAACAGTCCAAAATATCTTTGAAACCATATGCCATGCATTAACGATGTAGTACCAATATAAGGTATGAGATGAAGTTACAAGGTAACTCAAAAAAAATATATTTGTTTTGAATAAATATCTGCTATGCAAAAGATAAGCAAGATATTCTCAATTATCATAAAAGAGGAACTTGCAGGAAAATATTGCAATTCCGGTTTCAACACTTTTTCACCTTGCCAACACCAACAGTGTTGCAGAAATTTCTCACTTTTAGAAGATGAACTAATACGGGAGCATTGCCGCGCCAGATGCCCTGACGTTTACGATGATCAGTCGTATGTCATGCATCTCATCAGTCGTTCTCTACATGTAGAAGGTAGCTCCGACAGAATTACTTATCTACCGCCCTCTGGAACTCCTCAGCCAACGGTGGGGCTATTGCTGGACCGGCGCCACTCGGCCACTTACGCGTCTCCTAGTTCGAATATCATCCATGACTCTGAAACGTAAAGTTCGTTCCCCTTTTCCCCAAGTGTAACACTTGTTGATAGGACTCCACAAAGTAGTCGTATCTAATTGGAAAGGAAAATTCACCAATATTTCCCAAGCTGATGCTTGTTAATGGATATAACTTGTTACATCAATCATACCCCTCGAGCGTTGAGGAGGTAACCAAAAGACTCATATCGATGCTTGAAAGAATCAAGATGTGAGTGACAAGATAGTTTTAGCATGTATAGGACCGGGCAGTCCAATAAATAACACCTCCAAGTGAGGTCCCCTTATATAATTTTTGGAAGCTGAGCGAGTATTTAAATCTTCTTATAAGATAGATTTAAATGAAAATAAAGTTTTGGGAACCTCCCCTTGATAAAATAGTCATACAAGACTCCGAAATATTTTACATAATATCTGAAGGTGAAGGATAACCTTTGAATAATATAAATCATTACAAAAAGAATTCAAAAGAATTTTATTAAATATTCCAAGAATATTTATTAAGTCAATAATAATTACGGAATATTATTAAATCATAATATTGCTCGTAAGTAATCCTCGAATGAATATATAGAATTATTTATTAATTAAATCTCTTCTTAAATGAATATTTAAAATAATATTCATTGAATAAATAAACTTAAATAAATATTTAAAATAATATTTACTGAATAAATCAAACCTTAAATGAATATTTGAAAATAATATTCATTTAACAAATAACATTCCAAATGAATATCCAAATAATATTCATTAAACAAATAATATTCCAAATGAATATCCAAATAATAATCATTAAACAAATAATATTCTAAATGAATATCCCAAAATAATATTCATTTAACAAATAATATTCTAAATGAATATCCAAAATAATATTCATTTAACAAATAATATTCTAAATGAATATCCAAAATAATATTCATTTAACAAATAATATTCTAAATGAATATCCGAATAGTACTCATTTAGTAATCAAAACTTTAAAGGAATGTTTGGAGTAATATTCCTTGAGTAAATAAAACTTCCAATGAATATTTTAAAATAATATTCATTAAGTAAATCAGACCTTAAATGAATATTCGAAAGTAATATTCATTAAATAAATAAAGATCAAATGAATATTCCAAATAATAATAAGTAAGCCAAACGAATATTTGGGAATGATATTCGTCAACCAAATAACTCTAATGAATATTCAAAATAATACCCATTAACTAAATAACTCCAATGAATGATCAAAATAATATTCATTAAATAAATGACATTCTAAATGAGTATTAAAATAATATTCATTAAATATTCCCTCACTGAGGTAATACTCAAATGACGTTCCTCGAAAGATTCGTAATCGAATAAAAATCCTCGAAGTAATAAATTTGTCGCTGGGATCCCTCCGGGTTTCCACGACTATTTATATATTACAAAATATCGACTCCCGGTCTATATTTGAAGTATGAATATCCTACGCCCTTCGCTAAGGGTCTTAACCAAACAATCCGGCTTATAACTGATATTTCATATATAGTCTATAAGCCGATATCAATTCAGGGAACAAGTAATTCAATATTAACTTGAAAGTAGGCATGCATTCTATGGCATATGTATAAAACAATCATCATATATATTATCACAACAACAGTTCCAAGTATTGGAAACTTGCCTGAGAATCGAGTGCGGGTAGGGGTAATGTGTCCCGGGTCAGCTCGACAATCTATAAACAATCAGAATATTTAAGATTAACCACTTAACGCTTATTAAAAGGCTAAGTATAAACTCCACTTAAATCGAAACATGTTTTCGAGTTATCTCGGTACGTCTCTTTTAGTGTAACTCTTTTTATCACCGATACGATCCGACATTCGTTCGTTATCAAGACATGTCATCATGCTTATACTTGGTATATACTTAAGTCGTATAAGTTCTAAGGTTGGTCGTTTACGAATCAAGATTATACCTCGAGTGTTATCGCCCGTTTTCTAAGTTATAACCAAAGTCATACCTTTAAGGGGTTCGTTCGCGTTTAACCTCGATTCAAACATTTTTATAAAATCGGAAAACGATCCATTCGACATGTGGTTTTCTCCCACACCTTCCTTTTTACTTCTAATATTTAATTAATAAGATTCGCCACTGATTAAACGACATTTAAGGGAATCAATTTCAATTACGAACTTTCGTTTACGGTTTCGAACCACTTTTACGAATTTAATCATAACTCCTAAACCGTAAATTGAAATGCTTCGATTCTTTCGCCAAAGTGATCTATGTTCAAAAATCTAGCAGTAGGATTCATTATCTTGCCAAGAACAGAGAGTTATGGCTACTGTCCAGTTCGGGTTCTTAGTGTTAATGAAAATCGGTCATTAAGACGGCTACGAATCGAGCGTTCTAAAATTCGTTACGCAACAACCAAGCCACACCGGGCATCTAATCAATTACTACAGTTGATAATCATCTATTAAAAGCTCAAGAATATCATGCTTCATCAATATATCACCATGAAGCTAATCTATCCACAAAATCATGCTTATATGGTGGTAAAATTACTACTAATATCACTTAATCCAAAATCACCATGAATCATGCATAAACTCAAAGTAAAGCTTAGGGTTTGAAATGATTTATACCTTCCTGAGAGAGTAGTATAACCTTCCTAAGCCTTGATCTATCCTTGGATGATCCTAAGCTAGCTAAATCCACCATGAAAAACAAGAAAAAACAAGATTAGTTCTTAAAACCACTATTCATCCTCCTCTTTGATGAATTATTTGAAAATGGAAACAAGAGAGTTTGGCTTTGAAATTTTTATGGGATCACTTTTAGGAAATGTAAGGCTCACCATAATTTTTTCAAGATCAAAAGATGGTGGGAAGAGGGGTTTTGATTTTGGAATTACAAGAAAAGCCGAATGGCTTGTTTTGGTGGTGGTGGTGTTGTTTTTTGATCTTTCTCTCCTTTTTCTCTTTTGACTTGTTGGTGAAATGATTTTGTGATATTTGTGGGGTGTTATGGCTGCTAATACACTCTAATTACAAGTGTCAAGACTTGATGGTGTGTTAGAAAAGAGTGGTGACATGTAGCCTTGTTGTTTCATTCTAAATCACACACCTCATCCTTTCCTTTTTCTTTTCTTTTCTCATTTCTTTTCCACCAATCTAATATTAGTAAACCCTAGATGATCATGTGGTGTTTCTCATCTCGTTATATATTTAATCCGTAATTCGTTTCGCGTTCGCTTTATCGCTTAATCTCGTTATAAAGTTCTAGCGATTTCTAAAACGCTTATTATTCTAACTCGAGGATTTTCATTCTAAATTCTCAAATCATAATTAAATAAAATCCTTAATTCCTTGACATAATAATTCTCTTATCTTGTTCGCATTAATATGCTCTTTACTGCTCGATCAGATTTTCCTTAAAAATAAATTTTGGATTTTCTGAAATCCGATCACGTTTACATACACTTATTTGCTTCGTAGATTGCTAATACGAACTCAGAAATCCGTTCCGAATACCGGGTATAACATTATTATAATAATATTCCAATTTCCACCAAAATCACTATTCATCACTTATTTTTATTTAATTCCTATAATTAGGAAAATGAACCTGGTTCACCTTCGAGTGTTCCTTAACCTTTTTACGGAACCGCTGGGCTTATAATAGATATTGATTTGGATGACATGAGGGTATCTATTTCTCTCTAGGGAATCTTATCTTAACTTTCTAGGAGATAGATTATTCTAATCTAAGTTATCACCCAATAGCATCCTTCAGGCCATATAACCTTGGAATATATATATCCTGTCATTATTCATTCTTTAAAGCCAGTATTACATTGTAGTTGTAACCACTGTTCACTCTTACATCAATATATAATAAAAGTTTTAATTCTACCAAAAAATCTGGGTTCTTACAGTCTCCCCTCCTTAAAAGGATTCCGTCCCGGAATCAGGTAGAAGACAATTGGGTACTTGTTGGTTATTTCGCTTTCCAATTCTCTGGTCGATCCTTACACATTCCAGTCTTTCTAAAGCACATCAAACTGGTGTTACAACACACCCTTTATCCGTTCTACCAATTCTTTGATACTTTCGCATAACATATCATCCGGTATACGCTCTTGTCCGTTCTTATACTATTAACCTTATTGGAACGTGCAGTGACTTCGGTATCACTAAGGCGTTACGAATTCCGGAGATAACCTCACTCGTAATTTTGCAATTCCTGACCACTTTAATCTTCGCAATCTCGCTCAATATATAGAATTAGAAGAATTCATTGAGAGATCACTATGATCAATGAACATTTGTTATATTGCATAGCTAGTACAGAAGAGGGCCAGCCTTTAGTACTTGACAAGCAATTAAACAATTAATGGCATTCCACTTAGACTCCTATCACACAGACAGAGAGTCACGTAGTAGTACCTCCCCTCCTTAAAGGGTTGTTCTTCTCAATTTAGAAGAAAATAAATAAGGGATATTAAAAGGAAAGAATTTCAGAGAATTATATAAGAAGATTTTCATGATTGTCAAAATATCATACTCAGAATTTACCTCTGAACTATAGAGGTTTATTAGGGAAGAAAGTAATCGTATTCGTATCAAATACTACTTTATCGTAATCTCGCATATCTCATGTCCTTGTTTCTCTGTCCATCATTCTATGGACCTATACTCTTGTTTGATATTAGCATTACTTACTTTTGGAAAATCCTTCAACCTCTCAGGTTAAAATCATGGATTTCTCGCTTGACATTATTATTTCTGGCATTTCACGCCACGACACTGGCCATTTCATATTCATAATTCTAACACCATCAGGTTGTCATTCCGATAGCTCGTTAGGAAAACCCATTCATCAATCCATTCATAGCATTCCTCGCTTCACTTCCATCCTTATTTCCCCATCTTTTCTTTATCAATCACATCCTTCGTATTATCTAATTCTTATTTACTTTTATTGTACTCCACCGTCACCTTATTAGGGAAACGCGTGTTACCTTTATTCAATATACGTGGCACGTTTGCGGTCAAACTTTCCTTTGTTCAACCATCTAGATTTCACTTTCTCATTCCATGAGTCTCTTTATTACTCAATCAATCTATTTCATATTTCCTCAAATTTTCCAAACTTACCAAGGAGTCAATTTGTATGTCATTCATTCTCTTAATTCCAACTTTCCGTTTTGGCCAATATCCTTACCTTGCCAATTCCATACTTTTCTCGCTTCATTACTGGAGATTCTCATGAGTCCGCCTATCTGACTCTCTCATTAATTCCCAATTCTATTTCCATCTCTATCAGTCTCTTGTCTTTACTTCTACTATAATCATTTTATGAACCATCATAACCTAATTCTTCATTTCAAATATCCCGTCGATCCAGAAATTACACCATCCGAAATAAACCTGGATGATTTCTCTAACTTAGATTCACTTTGACATTTCCACAGTCGTTACCACCTAATTTCTCAGAAGGATCACCATCGTTTATCGTTTACTTAGTGCTTTAACAACTAAGCATCATAATTGTCAATTCAAGATCCTTTAGGAAAACAAAATAATCACTATTCCCTATCCATAGGGAATGCTTCCCGAACTTGACGTAGATATTACATGAAGCAGATAAAATTGCAGGAAAGCTTCCAGTATCGCAGCTGGAACAGGCTGGTGAGATTATTAATCATATATCTCCGGTAGAAGACTAAAAGCTTAGCGGTTGGCTTAATCGCTTGCCAATCTCATAATTCTCTATCTGGTTTGCACAGAAATACACCAACATAAACTTGCTTGTCATTCATCATCGTGCCATTTGGCTTATCAGTATTTGTACCCTCTCTATTTCTGGTCATTTACTACTAATTCATTGTTACTTAACCTCCCCTCTCTCTTTCCAAAGAAAAGGCGAGTCTCTTGGGGAATTTGGTCTGGTATGTCGTAGAGCCTCCTAATGTCGGTAATGTGCTACTGGCAACATCAGGAATCGAATCTTTACTTAAACTATTCTGATAGTTGATCCTGGCAAAATCATTAGACGGAATGTAACTTCCTCGACCACATTATGACCATCAAGGTCCTTACATTATCATTCTATTTCTTTGGTCTGAGCATTTATGCTTACTCCCCTATATTTAAAGTGTCGGCCACCTCGTTGGCCTTTCCTGATTATAATAATTTCTTGAGATCAATGTTTTCTGGATCTATTCCAACTCAGGGTGGAAGCATTCTCCCTTAAATTCTGCTGAATGAGAGAAAACATCTATCAGTCTTTTCCAAAAGTCATTGCTCCCACCTTTCTAGTGCGATCTTGACTACAGGTACTCCAAATCATACCTAGGATATTTCCTTACTTAACTCCCTTCTTGTTTTTAGGATAATCTCAACCTTATTGGTTCAATCCATACCTTCTCATGGTTTCTTACATGCCTCATCCGGCCTCATTATTATTATATCATACATTCTCTACCAAACTTCCCTTTTTGAAACTCAGAGTATTACCTCTTCCCTTATAAGGTTTCTTAGGTCATCCTCATCATTCCTCCTGTATCTTCCGGGTACAGGGTATATCAAACATCATCAATCAATTCTATAACAATTCTGTCTATATACTTTTTGAGACTCCTTTCCACAATTCCTTATAGGTTATTGACACCTTGGTCTATTCATTTATATCATCTGATTTCACAATGTCTATTGTTAGGGGTGATGCTATTCTTTGTGCATCCCCCGGGGTTCGTCTTAATATATGGACATTCTATGCTCAATTCTAGTTTCAAGGAATACTTATATCCTGTACTTGGCAATTCAATCATATATCCTTACTAAGGGTCTCTTTTAATCATTCTCATCTTGATAGTCTATAGGTAGACTAATGCTAACCTCTTCTTTCCAACGAATGTTAGTCTATATGACCTTCCAAAAGACAACACATGTCTATCTGCTCTTTCTTACAGAACTTGGTAATGGTAGCAAGGATGTTCTGGAAGATATTGGTCGTGTTCAACGTGAATCTCTTAATGCCTAATGCTCCTCTTGAGGACACTAAGTTTCAGATAACATTTATGCATCACAGTGCACTAACTTTGGTAATTTTCGTAACTTTTCAGTGGTCACTACCCTCAATCCTGATACGTCCATGGTATATATATAAATCCATCATCCTGTATCTCAATTCATTTTATATCAAAAGCCCTCGCGGTTGGCACTTGATTAGAAGCACCCCGCTTTGTCCTTACATTGTCGATTCAGTCACTTGATAATCCTTAGTGACTTGGCCCCAATGGCCATGCTAAAATATGTGAGTTTAGGGGTCGGCTAATAGCATTACTTTTCTAGCAATTGCTGGCATAGTGCCTTCTACTTTGATACCTTTTGATCTTTTCAAAATTTTACTCCATATAAGTCTCACTTGACTTCTCGGTACCGTCTCCGGTCACCTTTCCTTTATTTTTATCATTTCAACTTCTCTTATCAATTTCACGTACCACGTAAGCTTAACACTTCTAGCATAACAACCTTTTCATTTCAGTCAATCCCGGAATTTCTCAGTCCGACTTGTTTCTTAATTACATTTCCCTTTTTCCTTCAAATCTCAACTTCATAATTTTATCCCTATAATCAGTCATAATAATCGGGGTCTGTCTACCAGCCTGCATAGCGGCTATCCTACCCAATCCATAGGGTTCGCTCCAGTTTCCATTCTCTTCGGTGACGTATTCAGATAATCAGAAAGACAAGGTTTGCCAGAATTCGTCGAATTCCTTTCCAGGATTAGGGAAATTTCAGTTAATCTATTCACCCACTAGTAACATGCCACATCTTCCCGATACATTTTCATCCTATTAGTCGATACTACCAAATACCAGTCTTCTTAACAACTAGTCTTAGAAGGAACACTACCGTCGGGGTTAGTCATTCCTCAACATTGGCACTACCAAGGCCATCCGAATCCGATGAACTGCGCTGTCTAAATGTATTCGAAATTACGCTGTCGTGCTGCATAAGCGTAGACCTATACCTGTATGAGTTGCATCATAATATCTCCCAAAGTTTCCTTCTTCCATTAGGCAACGCCAACCCTGGTCATCACCAACTTTACCTTTAGCTCCAGGAAGATCTTCTCACGTTTATCTTGTCCATTCAAACTTTTATTCTTATAATAAGTCGGGTTACGGGACTACACTTTCTGTAAAGTCCTGAGCAAATCTTTGGTAATACCTTGTGAATTTTATGAAATTTCTCACCTTTTCCAGTGTGGTTGGCCAATCTCTATTTGAAACTGTCTTTAACTTGGTAGGGCCGACCAACACTACTCTTATTGATCATGTGTCCTATTGCTGGACTTCATTTTGCCAAAACTCTTATTTCGAGAACATGTCCTACACCTGTTCTATCAGGTTGCACCTAGAAGCATTCTCAATTACATCTCGACCACTGCTCGCCTTGCCTAATCCATTTATGATTCAGTGTCAGAATAAACTTAAGGTAACTACCATAATCCATTCAAGGAAAAGAAAGAATTTAATACTCTTCTGAATCACATGCAACTAATGTTTCTGGTTCATCATTTCACTGAATTGAACTGAACTTACACTTGGTTTCTTGACGATAGCCTCATTACTAGTTTATCATAGACTCACTGGTCTTTTAGTCTTGTAGGTTCTGAGATCATTGTCTTGCTTACTATTTCCTTATATACTTTATTCAATCATGCCATCACCTTTCAATGTCTTTATTTTCTAAGTTGATCCATTCATAAAATGGACATTTCCTTGAACCCAACCACCTCATCAATCTAAGTTTGACTTTACAAATTATCACTTATGAAATCTGCCTTCTCATGGCGAATTATCCTTAACAACATTCACACTAATTCATTTATCACATGATATGGCATTTGCTGCCTCTATCTTAACTACTCCTGGAGACTCTGCTCCTTGTCCTCTATTGTTGTCTTTGATAATCATGTACCACTATAGCTCTTTCTTTATTAATATAAAGGTCTCTAAGGATTTTGGTTTTTATCTATCCCCATATAAGATCTCAAGTAATTCCTCAAGTCCATCTTACCTGCTGGTACTTCATCTAGTAGTCCCGCTATGAATCCAATACGCATCTTTAATTCTCTTTAATAATATCTCAGCTCTTTATGCTCACTTTTCTGAGCACTATACTTTAACTCTTACAGTCTCTCTGGCTGTAGCCCTCATTCCTTAAGTGTAAACTCCTTATACTTATCTATATTCTCCTCCTCTGCTGGAACCTCTTCCGGGTCCTCAGTAGGGTTCTCTATCGAATCCACCATCCGATCTTCAGCATCAAAACAAGCATCATTGAATTACTTCTCGTAATCCCCAAGGTCTATCGCCTTACTAGTCGATACAAGAACGAGCTAAGTTACTATCATGATACTTAATAGTTCTCATAAGGGTTTTATACGTCAGTACTACATTAAGTAGTCCGACTATGAACTTGGCAAGAGTTCTTATTATCTTAATGAATTTATTGTTTTAACATCGCATCATCTCTGGGATATATAACGCTCTCTCTGATACCATTTCTGTAACACCCCCAGATCCAGGGTCAGGGATCTGGTCGTTACGGTCTCACTATCCAACCACAAGACCAACATAATTTAAATTACAACCTTGTGACCCAAAACAACAACATAAAGCACACCCGTTATAGTCCCAGAGATGAAATCAGAGTAACCAACAATAATATTAATCACAAGTTTGAGTTCTTACAACCCAAAGAATTACAATTGTACAATTACATACTCTTTGCCATCCATTAATAGATACCATAATATAAATACATTTGAGGCTCAATTGCTAACAACTAGCCTACCAGTAGTTGCATCCTCAACAAAGGTAGCCAAGACCTTAGCGGTAAACCTCTGACGGTTGACACCTGCTTACGCTGTGTGCGCCTTGCGCGGCCATCTGATCTAGCTGTTGTTGTGATATAAATAAATAAAGCAAGGGTGAGCAATAGCCCACCAGAAATATAATTGAACAGTGATAATATATAACAGTCCAAAATATCTTTGAAACCATATGCCATGCATTAACGATGTAGTACCAATATAAGGTATGAGATGAAGTTACAAGGTAACTCAAAAAAAATATATTTGTTTTGAATAAATATCTGCTATGCAAAAGATAAGCAAGATATTCTCAATTATCATAAAAGAGGAACTTGCAGGAAAATATTGCAATTCCGGTTTCAACACTTTTTCACCTTGCCAACACCAACAGTGTTGCAGAAATTTCTCACTTTTAGAAGATGAACTAATACGGGAGCATTGCCGCGCTAGATGCCCTGACGTTTACGATGATCAGTCGTATGTCATGCATCTCATCAGTCGTTCTCTACATGTAGAAGGTAGCTCCGACGGAATTACTTATCTACCGCCCTCTGGAACTCCTCAGCCAACGGTGGGGCTATTGCTGGACCGGCGCCACTCGGCCACTTACGCGTCTCCTAGTTCGAATATCATCCATGACTCTGAAACGTAAAGTTCGTTCCCCTTTTCCCCAAGTGTAACACTTGTTGATAGGACTCCACAAAGTAGTCGTATCTAATTGGAAAGGAAAATTCACCAATATTTCCCAAGCTGATGCTTGTTAATGGATATAACTTGTTACATCAATCATACCCCTCGAGCGTTGAGGAGGTAACCAAAAGACTCATATCGATGCTTGAAAGAATCAAGATGTGAGTGACAAGATAGTTTTAGCATGTATAGGACCGGGCAGTCCAATAAATAACACCTCCAAGTGAGGTCCCCTTATATAATTTTTGGAAGTTGAGCGAGTATTTAAATCTTCTTATAAGATAGATTTAAATGAAAATAAAGTTTTGGGAACCTCCCCTTGATAAAATAGTCATACAAGACTCCGAAATATTTTACATAATATCTGAAGGTGAAGGATAACCTTTGAATAATATAAATCATTACAAAAAGAATTCAAAAGAATTTTATTAAATATTCCAAGAATATTTATTAAGTCAATAATAATTACGGAATATTATTAAATCATAATATTGCTCGTAAGTAATCCTCGAATGAATATATAGAATTATTTATTAATTAAATCTCTTCTTAAATGAATATTTAAAATAATATTCATTGAATAAATAAACTTAAATAAATATTTAAAATAATATTTACTGAATAAATCAAACCTTAAATGAATATTTGAAAATAATATTCATTTAACAAATAACATTCCAAATGAATATCCAAATAATATTCATTAAAAAAATAATATTCCAAATGAATATCCAAATAATATTCATTAAACAAATAATATTCTAAATGAATATCCCAAAATAATATTCATTTAACAAATAATATTCTAAATGAATATCCAAAATAATATTCATTTAACAAATAATATTCTAAATGAATATCCAAAATAATATTCATTTAACAAATAATATTATAAATGAATATCCGAATAGTATTCATTTAGTAATCAAAACTTTAAAGGAATGTTTGGAGTAATATTCCTTGAGTAAATAAAACTTCCAATGAATATTTTAAAATAATATTCATTAAGTAAATCAGACCTTAAATGAATATTCGAAAGTAATATTCATTAAATAAATAAAGATCAAATGAATATTCCAAATAATAATAAGTAAGCCAAACGAATATTTGGGAATGATATTCGTCAACCAAATAACTCTAATGAATATTCAAAATAATACCCATTAACTAAATAACTCCAATGAATGATCAAAATAATATTCATTAAATAAATGACATTCTAAATGAGTATTAAAATAATATTCATTAAATATTCCCTCACTGAGGTAATACTCAAATGACGTTCCTCGAAAGATTCGTAATCGAATAAAAATCCTCGAAGTAATAAATTTGTCGCTGGGATCCCTCCGGGTTTCCACGACTATTTATATATTACAAAATATCGACTCCCGGTCTATATTTGAAGTATGAATATCCTACGCCCTTCGCTAAGGGTCTTAACCAAACAATCCGGCTTATAACTGATATTTCATATATAGTCTATAAGCCGATATCAATTCAGGGAACAAGTAATTCAATATTAACTTGAAAGTAGGCATGCATTCTATGGCATATGTATAAAACAATCATCATATATATTATCACAACAACAGTTCCAAGTATTGGAAACTTGCCTGAGAATCGAGTGCGGGTAGGGGTAATGTGTCCCGGGTCAGCTCGACAATCTATAAACAATCAGAATATTTAAGATTAACCACTTAACGCTTATTAAAAGGCTAAGTATAAACTCCATTTAAATCGAAACATGTTTTCGAGTTATCTCGGTACGTCTCTTTTAGTGTAACTCTTTTTATCACCGATACGATCCGACATTCGTTCGTTATCAAGACATGTCATCATGCTTATACTTGGTATATACTTAAGTCGTATAAGTTCTAAGGTTGGTCGTTTACGAATCAAGATTATACCTCGAGTGTTATCGCCCGTTTTCTAAGTTATAACCAAAGTCATACCTTTAAGGGGTTCGTTCGCGTTTAACCTCGATTCAAACATTTTTATAAAATCGGAAAACGATCCATTCGACATGTGGTTTTCTCCCACACCTTCCTTTTTACTTCTAATATTTAATTAATAAGATTCGCCACTGATTAAACGACATTTAAGGGAATCAATTTCAATTACGAACTTTCGTTTACGGTTTCGAACCACTTTTACGAATTTAATCATAACTCCTAAACCGTAAATTGAAATGCTTCGATTCTTTCGCCAAAGTGATCTATGTTCAAAACTCTAGCAGTAGGGTTCATTATCTTGCCAAGAACAGAGAGTTATGGCTACTGTCCAGTTCGGGTTCTTAGTGTTAATGAAAATCGGTCATTACGACGGCTACGAATCGAGCGTTCTAAAATTCGTTACGCAACAACCAAGCCACACCGGGCATCTAATCAATTACTACAGTTGATAATCATCTCTTAAAAGCTCAAGAATATCATGCTTCATCAATATATCACCATGAAGCTAATCTATCCACAAAATCATGCTTACATGGTGGTAAAATTACTACTAATATCACTTAATCCAAAATCACCATGAATCATGCATAAACTCAAAGTAAAGCTTAGGGTTTGAAATGATTTATACCTTCCTGAGAGAGTAGTATAACCTTCCTAAGCCTTGATCTATCCTTGGATGATCCTAAGCTAGCTAAATCCACCATGAAAAACAAGAAAAAACAAGATTAGTTCTTAAAACCACTATTCATCCTCCTCTTTGATGAATTATTTGAAAATGGAAACAAGAGAGTTTGGCTTTGAAATTTTTATGGGATCACTTTTAGGAAATGTAAGGCTCACCATAATTTTTGCAAGATCAAAAGATGGTGGGAAGAGGGGTTTTGATTTTGGAATTACAAGAAAAGCCGAATGGCTTGTTTTGGTGGTGGTGGTGTTGTTTTTTGATCTTTCTCTCCTTTTTCTCTTTTGACTTGTTGGTGAAATGATTTTGTGATATTTGTGGGGTGTTATGGCTGCTAATACACTCTAATTACAAGTGTCAAGACTTGATGGTGTGTTAGAAAAGAGTGGTGACATGTAGCCTTGTTGTTTCATTCTAAATCACACACCTCATCCTTTCCTTTTTCTTTTCTTTTCTCATTTCTTTTCCACCAATCTAATATTAGTAAACCCTAGATGATCATGTGGTGTTTCTCATCTCGTTATATATTTAATCCGTAATTCATTTCGCGTTCGCTTTATCGCTTAATCTCGTTATAAAGTTCTAGCGATTTCTAAAACGCTTATTATTCTAACTCGAGGATTTTCATTCTAAATTCTCAAATCATAATTAAATAAAATCCTTAATTCCTTGACATAATAATTCTCTTATCTTGTTCGCATTAATATGCTCTTTACTGCTCGATCAGATTTTCCTTAAAAATAAATTTTGGATTTTCTGAAATCCGATCACGTTTACATACACTTATTTGCTTCGTAGATTGCTAATACGAACTCAGAAATCCGTTCCGAATACCGGGTATAACATTATTATAATAATATTCCAATTTCCACCAAAATCACTATTCATCACTTATTTTTATTTAATTCCTATAATTAGGAAAATGAACCTGGTTCACCTTCGAGTGTTCCTTAACCTTTTTACGGAACCGCTGGGCTTATAATAGATATTGATTTGGATGACATGAGGGTATCTATTTCTCTCTAGGGAATCTTATCTTAACTTTCTAGGAGATAGATTATTCTAATCTAAGTTATCACCCAATAGCATCATTCAGGCCATATAACCTTGGAATATATATATCCTGTCATTATTCATTCTTTAAAGCCAGTATTACATTGTAGTTGTAACCACTGTTCACTCTTACATCAATATATAATAAAAGTTTTAATTCTACCCAAAAATCTGGGTTCTTACAGGTATCATTTTATTAGAGAACATATTGAGAATGGTACTGTGGAACTTCATTTTGTTCCTACTGACAAATAGCTTGTAGATATTCTAACTAAACCACTTGATGAGGCTACATTCATTAGATTGGTTAGTGAGTTAGGAATGTTAAATTTCTAGATCTTTAACATCTGCAAAAATAGCAAGGTATGTTGTTTTCAGCTTATAGACTTGATATTTTTGTCAAGATCTATACTTAATTGATAATTGCTTAAGCTGTAACATTTTACTTTGAAAAATTTCAGTATGATAGACTTATTGTTATCAAGATCAGGATTGCTATCAATATGCTGACGTCATCAGGATTTTATCATTAGTATCAGGATTATGAAATTGTGTGTGTTGTTGTTTCAAATCCTGAAGTCCATTTTATGTAGTGATCTAATTCTGAGTTCTGTTAAGTTTATGCTAGCAAGCTTTAATTCATTCATACTGATAATTTAATTTATTTTTCAGATCAATAAACTACAATTGGCGTAGATAATAAGAACTTGTATTTTCATTAATCGAAAGCGTTACATACATGAAAATGAAATACAAACATCTTTTTGTCTAATTTCTACTGATAACTCTATTCTTGTCTAAAGTTGTTGATATTCTTAGTCTTCACAGATCACTTCAGGACAAGGAGCATATCAAGAGTAACTTGATGATCTACTCCTGGATTCTTTGTCTGGGCGACTTGAATGAGAGCAGCAGACTCAACTCCATTCTTGTTGAGGAGAATGAATAGCATCTCCATCAAGATCAACCTCAGACTCTCGTCCAAATTCTTAATCCTCAAGTTTTGAGGAGGTTAGAGGGAGATTGTATCCAATAGATGGATGTTTTAAGAGAAGGTTCAGGACATTATTTGAATCTACTCCAATCATGTCTAAAGCGATGAGAAAAGTCATCTCTTTAAAGAGACAAACTATGAACCTTTCGTCATGAACAATCGGTTCATCATTTGTGAGGAATTGGAAGATTGGGTTAAAGGCCATTGTGTTTTGTGGAAGCTCTGTGATTACAGAGAGATTTTGTGTGGTTGTGGAGTTAAGAAAGGCAAAGGACATCGGGTGTTTATAAAGGAAATAATGAGAAGCTGAACAGTCATTTTAAATGTTCAAAGTATCAGCGTATATATCAATGCGTATGACTGGCCCTCTCGTATTTTCAAGATATTATGACAATCTAACAAAATATTTTTGTTTGGATTATTGATGTTCTTTTCAGGTTAAATTTTGAAATTGCCACGTGGAACTCCATTTAATCTCTGGAATCAGGATGATAGTGATCAGGAAAACATGGAAGATGTCATCAGCATTGATGATTATTTTTTTAATTTTTAATCACATTGAGAATTGTGATTATCTTGGTGAAAAAGATCACCTTAGGAAACGAAGTTGATCAGTATTGATTTTATTTTGATTTTACCCTGATTTATTTAATTAAAATCAATTTTGGATTTTATTTTCCAAAAATCGTGGGTGAATTGCATTTTTCAGGGACTGACACCTGTCAACCTACGTGTCAACATGGGTTAGTGGGTCTGAAGAATTTTTTAATATATCTTTATTTTGAGACTCTGATTATTTATTGCTAACTTCTAAATCGTATTTCTTAAGGCAAAAACATTCATTTGTATTCTCAAAATCTCTAATCAATTTCAAGATTTCTCAAGTTCTTTTCAGATCAAAAATGGCAGCTCAAAGAAGACTACCAAAATTAGTAGCTTTCAAGTTTGGTGACTTTGATTGTATGACTAACAATCATGTTGCAACAATCACCAGCAAGAAAGGAGTATCAGCTGATTTTCATCCTGTAATGGATTTTATGGCTATTGGACCTTTGCGTTATGCATTAGCAGCATCTTCAGAAATAAATCAAGCTGCAATTTCACAAGCTTGGGAGAATGCTGAAGTAATCGATTCTACTCAAAGTCAATCAGGTAAGATTGTTCTACACTTAGGACAAGATACTTATGACATTACTGAATCTGTTGTTAATTCAGTACTTCACTTACCTGTTAATGTTAATTATGCAAGTGAACCATCTGATGATGATGTAAGAACTATGTTGTCTGCACTAGGTTATAATGGACCTCTAGACAACATGAGCCAGTTAAATAGATCTTTTCTTATGAAAGAATGGTCTTTCTTCTTTGATCAAATTGCTAAATGTTTTACTGGTAAATGTAGTTCTTTTCAGCAAATTACTTCTGTTACATCACATATTGCTTATAGTTTGCTTTATGACAGAGTAATAAACATTGGTCACATTATCTTAAGTCAGATGTGTATTAAACTTTGGTTAAGAGATCAAGACAGGAAAATGGTTTATTATCATAGATTTATGCAAATGTTTTTTAACTATTTTATTCCAATTGTTGAAGCTAGATTTGGTAGAGAACATTGTGTTTCTTCTTATGTACAGCAAAAGAGAATTTTCTCTGACATTACAAAGAAGGACAATGAAAAGAATCTAGATGAAATACCTGCAATTCATTATCCATATCATGTTCAGGTAATTCTAAAAACTCATCTTCCTACTCTATACAATTCTTCTTTCTTTTGTGGTGAAATGACTCAGGAATCTCATTTGGAGGAGAACCCCTCTTTGTCTACCCAAGTAGCCCAAAACATTATAGTCTCTGAAACAATTCGAGAACCAAGTTTTAATCAACAACCTGTTGTTTCAAAGAAACCAACCTCTGGTGTTTCTCAAAAGACATCAGTTGTAAGGACGAGAAGATTTGTTGTGTCAAGTAGTAGTAGTTCTAGTAAAGATGATGATAATATATCTCTTGCTGAGAGAGAAGAATTGAAGGCTTCAATTCAACTTTCTAAGCTAGGACAAAGAGATGAAGCACCTAGTCACAGCCAGGCTGCAGTTTCTCAAAAGGCTGTAGTACTTAAAAAGGGAAAACAGTTACTGGATACTATCTCTCAAAAGACTGTGTCTATTGAAAAAGGATCTAATCCCAAGATCACTTCTGTGTCTACACCTCTTGAGTCTTCTCAGGATAAATCTTTTGCTCACTATACTAGGAGAAAAAGGAGAAAGATTCAATTGTCACCTACACACACAAAGTCTAGTCCAACTAACATCATGCAGGTCTCTACAAATGAAGCTACAATTAAGTCAACAAGTGATAATAGAGATCTTGATATTGATTCTTTATGGGAAACTACATTGTCATACAGACTGGCTATGGGAGTTATTTCTATCAAAGTGAAACTATCCAGGCATGTTCTACATTTTCTAGTTGAAAGAGTACCAAAAGTTTTATTTCCTGAAGAATATGGACTTCTACATCAAAGACTTGACTTAATGAAGATGTATTTCTATTTATCTGTCAGAAAACAATTAGTCAAAAAATTTGGACTCTCAAAACATGTTGCACTTCAATCACTTCATGCATATTTCTTTGACAAGGATGTCATTATTGAAAATGCTTCAGCTCAAGGTGAACAACAGGAGGAAGTAGATAGAGAAATGCAGTCAACAGAAGGTACTATTGCACCAGTGGTGGATAGTATGACATATCATATCACAGTCACTGCAACACAAGAACCATCTAGTCAGAGGTTGGATGACTCAGGAGCTGTGATAGTTGATGCTGAAAGGTCTTCTGTGATGACTGAAATTGAAAGTGAGAAACCCTATGATATGGGAGGAATGGCTTTGATTGATTTTCCTGAAGATCAAACAAATATTGTTCATTCAGAGTCTATCCACCTTGAGGGTGAGTCTCAGCAAACAACACTTAAAGATGGTGACATACTAACTATGGTGTCTAATGAAGTATTACTGAAGACATCAGAGTCTAGTAGAGAACCTAAAAGTGGTATACTGGAGCCTGTAGTCTCTGAAAGGAAAGAAGATGCTTGTGAGGGTTCAGAGACTATGGTAGCTCACTCCTTGGAGAAAACCTCAAACCCCTTGCCAGATGAGGAACCCTCTCTCCATGTGAGTTCAGGTATAAAAACTTCTTCTAAACTCTATTTTTCTATAGGTCATGGGAGCACTTATCCAAAATTGAGTGATACACTTGAAAAGATGGATATTGATCCACAATCAGAGAGGCTGGCTCCTGACCAGGCAAAGGAGAGGTAGAAAGAGTGTTGACTTTAGATAGTCAAAGTAAGAATGAAGGTATGGATGATCAACTCCATAGTGAGGGAGAGAAAATTAGGAAACCACCATCGTTTGATTTCTGGGATCAGGTTTTTCCTGAATCTTGGTCTGACAATCTTGGTATGGATGCTGGTACTTATTCTTTTATTAAGATGTATGAGAAGAATGACTTAGCAAAGCACAATGCAAAGCCAGAAGTTAAAGCTCAGAAGCAAAAAGAAAGGCTTGCAGGAATTATCAACAGAAGAGGTGAAAGGCTAAGACAAACTTCTACACCATTTGTACCAGAAGAAATTCATAATGATCCTAGTATTCCTTTGTATGTACTTCCAATATCAGCCAGAATTGAGACATCAACAGTATCTGATCACTCTAAAGAGGAGTCAGGATTTGTAAATGTTCGTACACAGAATACTGGTAAAGGACAGGATGATCATACTTCAGTTTCAGATCATAAAGATGAAGATGTTTGTAACTCTACTCGGGTATTATTTGAATATCCTACTAAACAGGCAACTTCTACAAGTCTTGAATCTGAAGATATTCCAAACACTTCCAACATTGAAGTCAATTCTGAAGTTTTACAAGACATTCAGAAATCTCAAGTTGAAATTCAATCAAGACTTCAAACACTTGAAGATAACCAAGTCACTATTATGTAAAATCAAGCAGTTCTGATGAATCTCATTTATTCTGTTACTGAGTCTCTTGGAATCAATGTTGCTGATGTCAAAAAAGGGGGAGATAAAAATAATTCAAAGGCAATGGACTAGGGGAGATAAACAGACTGGGAGAGATAAAAGAAGAACTAAGGATGACAGAGGTGAATCTTATCAGGGAAGTGGTAAAGGAAAAGAAGCATCAAATAGTTGAATTCTTTCATCTAAGTACTAGATACTTTGTCTACATCTGAAGAGGGAGGTACTTAACTTCATGATTTTTAAAATTTTAAATTCATAAATTCTATTCTGGTTGTATTGTTATATGTTTTGACATCAACAACTCAGATTTATGGTTTAGATCTTAAAGCATAAGTAGGGGGAGATTGTTAGGAATAATTCATGAGTTGTGATGTTAAGAATAGAATTTTACGTATACTTCTTGTATATCCTGATCTTATAAAGGATTTAGAACTTTGTATAGGATATATGTGTTAGACAGTAATCTGTAGGAATAAGTCAGGAACAGTGCATCAAGTACTACATGTCAGGAACTGAGATCGAATCCTGATAGAGCAAGTCAAGTACTGATGGGATGGTCAGATCCTGATGCAAGATGGAATCCTAATATCTGTCGTGTTACTGATGATGTCATTAAGGATGCTACAGAAACTGGTAAGTGCTATAAAATAGGATCTTTATGTGAAGAACAAGCAAGAAGATATTATGAAAGAAAGAATTATCTATTGATGGAAACTATCAACTGGACGACAGAACATTGTCATGTATAGATTAACTTTCTATTATTAGTTGATAGGTAGCATTATAAATACTCTCTCTATATCATGGTAAAAAGAGTCGAACGATTTGTGAGTCGATAGCATAAGGTTTGTATTCGAGAGTTCGAAACAAATAGAGAGAGATTTGTATTGTCAGCAGCGACTAAAGGTATTTGTACACCTTTGGTAGAATTTGTATTTGATCTTATTAATACAAACAGTTTGATTTATTCGTTTATTTTTGTTTTATTTATTCGAGCAAAAATCAGACACGATTATATAACTTGTATTCAACCCCCCCCCCCTTCTACAAGTTATTCGAGTTAACATAACCGGGAAAAGAAACAATTGAATGATCAAGGGGCAAGCATGTGCACGTATAATGGGAACGAACTAAACTAGTTACAAGTATCCAAGTATCTTTAAGGAGCTAACTAGTTGGTTAGCAAGATTGCATCACTTTCACAACCAAAAATCAAACACTTGTCCAAAGATGAGCTAAGCAAGGTGAAGTCATCACTTTATTAAAGTAACCAAGAGATACTATTTCAATAATTCATCACTTTTTTGTGTTCTATAGCTTGTTAGAAAGGTCTTGAGATAATATACAACTCGTATTTCACAAGGTTTGTCCAGAAAAGCACGGTAAGGGCCTCATTTTTACAGTTCTTTCAATCAGACCAATAATAAAAGCTCTTACTAGTACTCTTAAGCTCCCAAGTAAGGTATAAAGTTTCTCAAACCCTAGGTTTTGAATTGAGTTTATGAGTTTATTTGATTGAAGTTTTGATTAAGTAGTTATAAGGCTTATTGTTGGTATTGATGTTTGTATTGTTGGGATGATCATTTGGAATGGTTTTGTTGGATTTTGTTGGATTTTGTTGATGTATATAAATTGACCTAGAGGTTAAGATTAAGGCATTGATGAGTTGTTGGATTGGTTTAATAGATGTAAAAAGGATGGAATGTTGTGTTTATAGTGGTTGTCATGCCAAAATTTTACTGCCCTGTTTTATGTGCAACATCCAGACATGAAACCCCCACTGGTTAGCTTCAACACTGCCATGACAAGTTAGGAAATGTTCCAAGCTTTGTTTTGGTATAGATATCATTTGAAACGGATAAACGATTTAGGAGAAACGACCGTTTTAATGAACGTCGGTTATTAAAACCAAACTGCACCTTTGATGGTACTTTGAGGTTGATTTCGAACCCTTTAAAGATGATATGAAATGTGAAACTTTTATGACAAATACTACAGACAATTAGGAAGCCCCTCGAGAAGAGTTTGTATGAAAAGGTATATTTTTCGATTTTATAAAATTATTGGAGTCGAGGGTGTTAGTGAAGAAGTTAGTTGAAAACGCGTTATAACTCGAGTATAGGTATATACTTAAGCGTAATGAATAACCTCAGATGTTTTGGTTGTTATAGATCATCGGACCATCCCGAGGCACAATACTAGCATAGCAGGAGTACCAGGCAAGCTTTCGAACCCTAAACTACTGTTGTTGTGATCAAATGTTTTGTTATATATATATATATATATATATATATATATATATATATATATATATATATATATATGTATGCTGCATAGTGAAATACATGTATGTTTTGAATCGATACACTGATGATATACATGTATAAATGTTTTCAATGGTTATATGATGCATGTGAATTACATACTCGCGATATATGCATATATGTTTTCGAACTGTTCTCGAAAGTATATTGTGATACTTGAGCAATGATTTGATTATTGGCTTATAAGCTAGATACGAGATATTAGTTATAAGCCGGGTTTTGCAATGGCCCTTAGTGTAGGGCGTATGATTCATATTCTTTAATATAGACCGGGAGTCGATATTTCCATATTTCTTGAGATTATTTTCTGATAAAAATATCGAATCAACATTATTCATTTATTATTTATTAAATGAATATTATTTTAAATATTCATTTAAGGATTATTTATTTAACGAATATTATTTTGAATATTCATTTAAAGATTTATTTATTAAATGAATATTATTTTATATATTCATTTGAGGGTTATTTATGAGCAATTATTTTGATTAAAAATATTCTTTAAATATTTACGAGTTAGTAAATACTATTTGAATATTTATTAAATACTTTTAAACTAGTTTTAAAAATGATTTATCTTATTCAAAAATTATCTTTGACCTTAAAAAATTATGTAAAATATTCCTGAGCCTCATTATGATTATTTTATCATGGGGAGGTTCCCGAAAGAAACTCTGTTTTCCATTTAAATCTATCTTCTAGGAAGATTTAAATGCTCGCTCAAACTTAAAAAATATAAGGGAACCTTACTTGAGAACTGTTATTTATTATGGTTGACTTCCCGGTCATAGCCTTTTTAAAAGTATTATTTTCATTCGCAACTTTGGTTACCACTAATCAAAATGAGTCTTTATTACTTCCTCATCACTCGAGGAGTAAGATTGATGGAACAAGTCGATATCCATTAACAAACAACAACTTGGGAAATATTAGTGAATTTTCCTTTCCAATTAGATACGACTACTTTGTGGAGTCCTATTAACAAGTGTTATACTTGGGGAAAGGAGGACGAACTTTACGTTTCAGAGTCATGGATTCTATTCGAACTAGGAGTCGTGTAAGAGGCCTAGTAGCGCGGGCCCATCCCAAAGGCCCAACCGTTGGCCAGGGAGATCAAAAAGGACGGTAGACAAGTAAATCTGTCAGTTCTTCCTTCTATCGATAGTAAAACCAATTTGAGTTGTACACTCTGCGACTGATCATCGTAAGGATTGGAACAGCGGCCCGGTGAATACTCCAGTATTAGTTCATCATCAAATTTGGATATTTCTGCAACATTAACGAGAGCACCCCGATCGGAAAGCTACGGCTGGGTGACCGATAAGTGTTGGCAGGGTTTGAAAAGTGTTCAAAACTAAAGTTGCAATATATTACCTTGCAACTTCCTCTCTTGAGATACATGTTGATACTTACTTATCTTTTGCACAACCGATATTCTTACGGAAGTTATATACGAAATTACCTTGTCACTTCATCTTTTAAATTATATACTGAGACTTTGGTTATACTGATATAACAAAGGATCTCAGGGGTGATATGAAAGGATTTGACTTTGATGTATTCTGTAACTTCTTTCTATAAGTTAAAATTATAAAACTTGGTTAATACTATTACAACCAAGGTTTTCAAACATTTTGTGAAAGGATATGTTGAAGTATCTTGAACTTCATTATACAGATGATATTATATTGGAATTTTGTTTATATTTTATTTAACAAAGGTTTCTGGAGTATGAAATACTATATTGAAGTTTATGGAACTTCATTATATATTAAGTTGAGGTTTGTTCATAGTATGCATGAAAAAGGATTTCAGAAATGTTAGAAACATGTTGATATATATATATATATATATATATATATATATATATATATATATAGGCCTTTACTCCATAAATAACACTCTTATATAAAGAACAATAAAGAACACTATAAAATCATTTATTCCAATAGATCCATTGGCCCCGCCAGGGGCACCCAATATAAAAAGTTCTTATTTTTTTAGGCTCTATCCATCCAGCAAAAAAAAAAAAAAATTGAAAATTTTACTGTTCATGATGACGTCACTGATGACATCATCGATGAGCAGTAAAATTTTCAATTTTTTTTTTTTTTTTGCTGGATGGATAGAGCCTAAAAAAAATAAGAACTTTTTGTATTGGGTGGCCCCGCCAGGGGCAATGGATCTATTAGATATGAGGTGTTCTTTGTTGTTCTTTATTTAAAGTGTTCTTTATGGAGTCCAACCCTATATATATATATATATATATATATATATATATATAACCTTTTTTAGAGGAAACTTAGAGACCATCATCTAGATCGTTAATCTTATTATCATTTTGTAATGGCAAATTTGTAAATAAATTCAAAATAAATGTATTATGTTAGTAAAGGATAAAAAAGAGCTAAAATGGAAAGTAACATTTTGATTTATTATTACTTCAATTAAGTCATTAAATACAATCTGTTTTGATTGATTGCAACAAATATATATCTTCTACATACTAAAAATACAAAACCACTTGCCAACTTTGATACATCGAGGTGCGTGCGTGCGAATGTGCGATTCAAATTTTGTACTGAAAATATTTGTCAAATCATAAAATCTAATCTCTTGGAATGATAAAAAATATTATGGAGTATATCTTTTTAACTAGAACGCTTAATAAAATCCTCAACGTAGTAAAATCTTAAATAATTGAATTGTACATAATTAGAACACATCTTAAATAATTGAATTGTACATAATTAGAACACTTATCAAAACACTTAGTATAATCTCAAAATTTATATTAGAATACTTAAGAGAACACCTAATACAATTTTAAATATACATTTTAGAACACTTAAGAGAACAAAAAATTTATTAAATTCAGTTATACGTATTTATTTGGAACTGTTAGATATAATTGATGTGAATAATAATCAGTGTTTAAGTGTTACAGTGAAATATCAGAGTTTAGCTGGAAGCAGTCAGAGTTTAGTTAAACGCTGACAGATGGAAACTCGACATAGTTTGTTAAACTCTGTCTGGAGGAAGCGTCTATTGGTCAACAGAGATTGAAGAATACTTATGGAAGCAATATCTTTGAAGATTGGATAGCTGTCAAAGAGATTGTGTTGACCAAGGAGACGTGTAGCAATCGTAATTGATATCAATTGTATAACTAATCTATAGGAGTATCAATTATCGATTGTATAGCAGCTGTATATCTTATAAATACAGTTAGGTTAACCCTAGAAGGGTATCGTGTAACGAATTATCATTCATTATAACCTAAGCAGCTCTCTGTGATATTTTACATCACTGAGAGAGGAATTATTAATTCCAAACATTTTTTAATTATTAAAACGTGTGTTCTTGTTAATCTCTCATACATATCTTGATTATAATTGTGTATTCGGACTAACAAGTGGTATCAGAGCCAATCTGTTACTCAATACAGTTTAAGATCTACACACAACTACAATCATGACAGAGATTCCTCCTCCATCAGGTTCAAGTTCTGAGAAGACTCCTACAACAGTGAGTCTTTATGAGACAATTAGGGTTCCTATTCTCAGGCCGGCAGACTATGCAATCTGGAAAGTGAAGATGACTATGTTTCTGGAGGCTACAGATCCAGAATATCTTGACAGAATTTATGAAGGTCCTCATAAGCCTACAAAGCTATCTGTAGCTACTGCTGGTCAAGAAGCTAAGACAGTTCCAAAAGAAAAGAAAGATCTGACTCCTGAGGATATTTCATCTATTGCTAAGGATGTAAAGGTAAGGCATCTACATCATAATGCCTTAGACAATGTCATGTCTAACAAAGTGATTAATTGCACAACTGCAAAAGAAATCTGGGATGCTCTTGAAGTTAGATGTCAAGGAACTGCTGCTATCAAGAAGAATAGAAGGAACATACTCACATAGGAGTATGAGCACTTTGAGGCTAAATCTGAAGAAACCATGACAGAAACATTTGACAGATTCTGTAAACTGCTCAATGATTTGTCAATGGTTAATAAAGAGTATGATCTAGAAGTCTCAAATCTTAAATTTCTTCTTACCTTACCTGAAAAGTGGGATGTGAAAACAACCACTATTAGAGACAACTATAATCTTGCTGATACTGAGATTGATGAAATCTATGGAGTGCTCAAAACTCATGAATTGGAAATGGAGCAGAGAAACAGGAGATCAAGCAAGAAGGTAAAATCTGTTGCTCTTAAGGCTGAAGAGAAACCCTTGAAGAAGGAAGCATCAAGGAAGACAGCTAAGGGAAAGGCTTTAGTCATACATTCTGAAAGTGAGTCATCAAACTCTGATGTTGATTCAAACACTGATGAATCATCTGATTCTGAGGATGATGAAGAAGAAATGAGGAAAATGGCTGTCTTGATGGTGAAGACTTTCAAGAAGATGGGTTTCAAGAACTTCAAGAAGGGAAACAGGTTCTCTAAAGGTTCAAATTCAGACAGGAAGAGTTTTAGAAAGTCTGAGAGATAGGAGACTAAATCTGGGAGGAAAGACAAGTCTGAGATTCAATGCTACAAGTGTAAGGAGATGGGTCACTATGCTCCTGAGTGCAATAAGGGTAAAACTGGAAAAACACTTATCATAAAAGGCAGAGACTGGGCAGACACTTCAGACTCAGATGAGGATGTTAACTATGCTCTCATGGCTTCTATTGAGAATGTTTCTAAAGACTCTGAAAACAAGGTACCTCTAACTACCTATGCTTATAATACTGATAATATAACTAAATTAAGAATCTATCTTAAGGCTTTGCATATCAGTTATAGGGATCAGACTTTAGAGAATGAGAGAATCAAAAATGAGAATTCTGAACTTAAAGAGAGAAATAAAATTGTTGAAGAGAAACTTAAAAACATGCAACAAGTTCAGAAAGAAAGAGATGATAATGTTTATCTAGAACAGGATTTGCTAGGAAAATATAAGCAACTAGAATCTGAATTGGAGAAGGCAAATCACATAATTAAAACTTGGACTCATTCTGGAAAAGACACTAATGAGGTTTTTCAGTCAGACACAGTTGGTTTAGGTTACTGTGAGGGAGATTAACTTAGGTTTCAAAATCAAGTCAAAATTAGAACACATTTTTCATCTATAAAATTTGTTCATGGAATAAATGAACCTAAGTCTGAACTTGAAAAAGGAGCTGTTAAGAAAGAATCAGTAAAAACTAGTGTTAAACAGGTTAACATTGGTTCAATGACAGATAAACAACTCAAGCATAAGCTTAAGGAGTTAAAATTTGTTAAGAAACAGAAAGTGTCTAGGAAGAATAGAAATGGTAAAGTAGGCATTACTCAAGGTAATTATCCAATGCTTGCTACTTTTGCTCCAAGAAAGATATGTCATAACTGTGGTAGTACTAATCATCTTGCTAGTTTTTGCAGGAAGAATAAAAACATTAATTCTTTACCTTCCAAGTCTAAAGTAAAGAAAGATAATATTAGAACTAGACCACAGACTTTAAGCAAACATTGTGGAAGTACTTGGCATTCTATTTATACTTGCAGGGATTACCATGCTATTTATCATAATTACTTTGAACTTAAGCCAAATTTGAAATGGGTTAAGGTTAATTCTGCAAGTGTAAACTCTGAGAGTGTTAGCTTAAACTCTGATAATCTGAATTCCACTACTAAAGCTAACAAAGTTAAGAAAGCCAAAGGATCCAAGCAAGTCTGGATCCTTAAATCTGACCTTAAGTGAATGTTTGTGATTGCAAGGCATCAGGAAGAGTACCCTAGTCGTGGACAGTGGATGTTCACGACACATGACTGGAAATAAAGCCCTGCTATCAGAGTTTGTGGAGAAGGCTGGCCCAAAAGTTTCATATGGAGATGGCAACATAGGACATACTCTGGGATATGGCAATATCAATCTTGGAAGTGTCATCATCACAAATGTAGCTCTGGTTCCAGGACTCAAGCATGATCTGCTATCTGTGACTCAAATCTGTGACAGAGGATATCATGTAGATTTTCAGCCTGAATACTGTGAAATCATCAGTAAATTTACAGGGAAAGTTGTTCTAGTTGGACACAGGCGCAATAATATCTATGAAATAAGTTTGTCAACAAACTCTGATGGAAAAGCTGTGTGCCTGTCTACAAGAATGTCAAGTGAAGACAGTTGGAAGTGGCATAAGAAACTCTCTCATCTGAATCTGAACAACATTAATGAGTTGATAAGAAAGGATCTTGTAAGAGGACTTCCAAAGTCTTTATTAAATGTTGATGGCCTGTGTGATTCCTGTCAAAAGGCCAAACAAAGGAAGTCATCTTTCAAGAGCAAGTCTGAATCTTCAATTGTTGATCCTTATCATCTTCTACATGTTGATCTCTTTGGACCAGTGAATGTCTTGTCAATTGGAAGAAAGAAATATGCTTTAGTCATTGTTGATGAACACACCAGATACACTTGGGTGTACTTTCTAGCAAAGAAGGATGAAACTGCATTAACTCTGATGGAGCATGTGAAGCTACTGGACAAAGGATCAAAACACAAAGTCAAGACAATCAGGAGTGATAATGGAACTGAATTCAGGAATGCAACAATGGAAGAATTCTGCAAGAACAGAGGAGTGAAGCAAGAGTTTTCTACACCTGGTACACCACAGCAAAATGGTGTAGTTGAGAGAAAGAAAGGAACCTTGATAGAAGCTGCCAGAACTATGCTTGATGAAGCAAAATTACCAACCTATTTCTGGGCAGAAGCTGTTCAAACTGCTTGTTTAACTCAGCATGCCACTCTGATCAACAAACATGGAAAAACACCATATGAGATGGTGAGGGAAAAGAAGCCAAACCTGAAATATTTTCATATTTTTGGGTGCAAATGCTTTGTGTTGAAAACTCATCTTGAACAGTTGACTAAATTTGAGTTAAAAGCTGATGAAGGAATTTTTGTTGGCTATCCGCTATCAACTAAGGCATTCAGAGTTTATAATCTGAGAACCAAGGTGATCATGGAGTCAATTCATGTGTCATTTGATGACAAGAAAATAACTGGACTTGAAGATGTAGATGCACATGATCAACTGCACTTTGAAAATGAAGACTTAATCTATGATGAAGTAAACTCTGATGAGGCTGAATTGACAAACTCTGATGAGGCAAACTCTGAACCTCTACTGGTAAACACTGAAGAAACTTCTCAGCCACAAACAAGGGGAGAACCAGTTGAGGGGGAGCATGAAGAATCACTTCAAAGTGATGACTCAAATACTGATAATGAGTCAGCTGAAAAATCTGGATCAAACTCTGATGACTCAAACTCTGAAAGTCCAAAATCTGACAGTTCAAACTCTGAGCAGTCTGTTTGCACAAATTCATGCAACCGTACGTGGTCACAAGTAATATAGATATAAGTTGAGTTCGTTCCCACAGAGATCTGGTTTAGGTTTCAATTCAGTCAATGCACCTATGCAACAATGTATAGTTTTTATTCACTGCTAAGACAATTAACAAGATTGGGTTTTGATTAACTAAAATTAACTAAAAAAACAAATTAACAAACTAATAATTAATTAACTAACGAGAATTTAAATCAAATTACTTCTGCAAGAGAAAGCATGGAATCCTAACTTCATTAAATACTTTGCTTAGATCTGACGCCTTTAATCACTATATGCAATGGTTATGATATCTGATCAGACAACACGAAACAAGTTGATAAGTGCATATTTTTGCATATTTTTATTACTTATTTATTGCTTGAATTCGTATTTTAATAAATTATTTTGTTGCATTTCAGGAAATTCGTGAAAAATAAAGAAATGACAAAATAAAAGAATAAAGAGCAAGGAAGGGCCAAAAAGAGAAGAAAATGACCAAAATGCAAAAAGGCGAAAGAATTAGGAGTTTGGTGAAAAAAGGGAAGCTTAAGGAGTCCGGTTCCAGACCCTCAGTAGACCGCAGCTCGGAACATAAGAATTTAATCTTTGGTTATAAATATTTTATTTAAATTAGAAAATTATATTTATAAATATCTAATAATATTAGGTATTTATTTTTATAATTTCTGAATTAAATTAATTATTTATTAATTAAAGATTATAAGTTGTGCGGGTTAAAAAGCATTTCTGCGAAGCCAAGCTTACAAGTCAAAACAGCCGGCCTTAAAATTTCAAAAGGACCAGGGAATCTTGAAAATTTATGCAGCATCATATTTGGACTATGACTTCATGAATTTTCATATGAAAACTAGTTCATCAGCTAGGTGTATAAATAGAACCATTCAGAGAGATACGAAGACACATCCCGGGGAATAGCCCCTTAGAATAGATTAGGACCTAGTTCATCCCCTAAATTATCGGTTGTAATTTCCTTTTGTAGCTCTTGTAAACAGTGTTTTTATACGTATTTTATTTCCTGCAAATTGCCGTTTTATTTAGTTTAATTCAAAGCAATACAGTCTCCCCTGTTTCGTTCTAATACAGATACAAAAACCCAGCTTAGTTCTTATCTTAGAGCTTCTTTCACCCATTTCGTTTTCTTCACAAACCTCCAAGCACCAAATCCTTTCACCCTCTGTTTCTCTATTTTTCGAATAAATCACCTCTCCCCCCTTCCTTTCTCCTTCACCGCTGCAATCACCGAATCCCCTATCCTCTTGCGTTTTCTCTAATGTTGATTTAATTGAGTCATTTGAGTTGTCCGAGTCCTGTAAATCTTTTATCATAATTTGTAAGTTCGTAGCGAGTCGCGAGTCTTGTTCTACAGTTGCTGCGTTTCTTTGAAATTTTGTATTGTCCGAGTTGTTTTTGATTCTCAGGTTGTGCCGAGTTGTTCTTGGTCTAGTGCGAGTCATCATTGCTGCGTTTGAACTGATAATTGAGTTGTTTGCTGTTTGAATCTTTGTTTGGTCAAGTACTGTAGTCCGAGTTGGTGTTTAAGTAGCCACATTCACGAGTTTCTGAGTATATCTGAATTACTGTTCCGATTGTTATAGTCTATAGTTTACTGAGTTCGAATGTTGTGATGAGTTTGTTTAGTTTTGTTGATTTCCGATTCTCGAGTTCTGGTTGAGTTTGCAGTGTTTGGCGAGTAGAGTTCTTTGTTGTTGCTGCATTTTAAATTTATGGAAAGTCGAGTTCGTTGCTGTATCGCCAAGTTTCGAAGTCTGTGATGTGGTTCCGTTTAATTCCTGTCCGAGTCTGGTTAATTCGAGTGGGTATAGGTTGTTTTCGAGTCGCCTGGATCGTGTAGTTAGTGTGTTCGTGAATTGGTTTGGGCTAGTTGTTCGATTCTCTGTATTTACTTGTGTACGTGAGTTGATTTGTTGCGTTGCCCTGTCCGATTTCTGTCCGAATTTCTGCTGTCGAGTTTTGTGTTTGAGTGTAATTTGGACTGAGTTATTGATTTCCTGTGTTGAATTTTTGATTTTCGTTGTAGTCTGTGAATTGCTAAGTCTTTAAGAATAAATCATGATTTTTGTAAATAAATTGTTAAGGTAAAAGCTAATTTTAATAATTTAGTTTAGTTTTAAATAAATTGGAATAATCTAGTTTTAATTAATTTAAATAAATTTTCATTTAGGAATTAATTAGTTAAAATCAAAATTCTTAAAAACCCAAAATCGTCTAATTCGATTAAATTAAGAATTAAGGATCGCGAAATAAATATTAGTCCCTGTGGATCGAATCTTAAATATTAAAACGATGATCGTGCGCTTGCGATTTTAATTGTCATATTTTTAGCACATCACAAGTACACGCTACCTCTCAGTATACGTATACCAAACTATCCATACATCCACAAAAGAGATAGAAGATGAATAAATACCAATTATGCTTAGACCCTATATGTCTATAGAATTTGAAAACATAACGATTGAAGAGCAAGTTATCCATAATGATTACATAGGGCAATATAAGTATTCTCATCTCATACTACGAATCATATTGATAAACAATTATGAACCTATGCTAGCATGACAAGTTCTAAATCTCAAGATCCACTTTCACTTCACAAGAGATTAACAGATTAGATGTTAGCTACGCATCTAACAATTAAGTATAACCATACGAGGATATCAGATATACATCACACACAGATCTCTAAAACATCAAGATACTAAAGCTCCATAAATAAATCCGTTAGAATCCCATGACAACGATTAGTTCGTAATTGAACCTCTCGTCATCATGGGATTTGATGAAACCATGATAAAAACAAAGTATGAAAATATACAAATAAACCTAATTAATTGATATGTAATGGTTATCCAAATTACAATGGTAGGATGTGTTTAAATAGGCTCTAGAAGTCTTGCCCAGCAAGAAAATACCAAAACAGAATTATAATAGAATTTCTGCAAAATACGTTTCCTAAACTGATTCTGTTTTTAAGGAAAATTCGTAGCTGACTTTCTTCAATATTTATGGACTGTTCCATTTGTAATTGGACCTCTGTACCACTTTAGAATGAAAGAGAATTCCGTTATCTTCGCGTGGACTATAAGATCGTTCAAAACGGACTTGTAGAACTCAAGATATGGTCAAAATAGTACATCAGGATTTTCGGGATAAAAATTTAGAATTTCCAGAAGGGTTCCCACGCCGCAGCGCCCTTCCCAGGCCGCAGCGCACCATGATTTCTGTCCAATATTGTAGAAAATCTCCCAAGCTTCGCGTGGACAGTAAGATCGCTGAAAACGGACTTCTAGAACTCCAGATATTGCCAAAACAGTGTAGACTGCGCAACCTTCCCGGAAAATCCGAATTTTAATAAATTTAACCTCCAAAAAACGATAGAAGCATTAACCATAATCGACATTCTTGCAAACCTACACACTACACAAAACACATCAAAACTACAACAAACTTGAGTCCAAAACAATCAATTTAAGCCGATATGGAACGCTCCAAGTGGATATAAAATCCACTTATCACGGTTGCATTTGGCATATGCAACAAGTCCTTTAAACCCCTAGGAAGCCCTAGTGGACGAGTAAGGTCTCGTGAGGGCCTGTAGCGAATGTACCCACAAAATCCTTCTAACTAAACAATGCAAAAACAATGCAATGCATGAATGCATCTAATATGAAAATGCAAAGATCCCCTTGAACTAACCAAAACTAACTAGCAAGCAAATATCTCAAAAAATGCAACTAAATCCAAATAAAGCTCGACTAAATCCCCGTATACTAACAATACATGAACATAAACGTGCGTATGTGTGATGTTCATCAGAAATACTTCCAACACCAGATCAAAATCATACATGTTCTTCGTCAAGACAATCACAGGTTTATAAATAGAATAGACTGTAAACACTCCATATCCTAGAAACACCTCCATCCCCATTCAAGTTAGCCAGGAATTCATGTTTTATTACTACACTACGACACATAATACTATATACAATATGCATGCTTATTTAACCGTACAATGAATGAGACCGCAAAAGGCTTATACAATAATACCCATGTAGCGAGCGTTAGGTCAGCAATCCCAAACCACAAGGGCTTTAGGTTACTAGGACTAAGTCCCCTCAGACTTAATTGTTCAAGTATTAAAGAGCTCACCCTGGCTAATTTTGCATTTAACAATTGAAACTTTTGACTCTTTTTTTTTCTTTCTTTTTTGTCTTTTTTTTTTCTTCTTTTCTGATTTTTTTTTCTTCTCTTTTCATATATGCAATCTGGAATGAGAATTCTCAATTCCAACCCTAGACTACTCATATAAAATATGAGCCGGCTACTAGCCATTTGACAACTAGCCATTATTGACACCATTAACAACTAGCATGAAAACCCTGGTTTCCCCCAAACTTAGACTTTAGTGCTCCTACGCCATCAAGGGAATAACGAAAATTCTAAATATAAACAAGTGATTAAATCTAAAACAACCAAACAAGCATGACCTCAACCTAACTCAAAAGCACCCAATGAGACTGTGTAAAAGTTTTGTTCCGAAGCATGCAACTCAATTCCTAGGAACTATAAATCAACCCTCTATTCATCATTACCACACTCAATTAGACATCTACCTACCAATCAGAATTAGCTCATCCTAAGGGATCATGAAATATGCATGCTATGAAAATGCAACTAACATGAACTCACATGGTATACGAAAATATACAAAAAAAACAGAATGTCCTATATGAAAAAAGCGTAGATAACATAAATAAACATGCATGAATTACTATTATTATGCAAACATGATATCCTATATGAACACATAATACAACAACAACTACTAATCCCTCAAACCACCCCCAAACTTAAAAAAAATTCAATGTCCGCATTGAATGGAAGTAAATAAGAGGGAAAGCAGAAAACATACCTACTCGTCCTACGAACCAAATCCAAATGGGTGACCGGCAAAAACCCTTTTTCTTTAGTAATCGACCTCGCCCATCAATTTATCATACTCGTTTTGAGCTTCCACCGACACAAATTTCCAAGGTTGGACGGGTACTAGTACTACCTTGTTGACGCCCAAATACGAACCGGAGAAGTGAAACTTGCAATTAAAAATCCCCCAAACTTGAATCTTGAAGCCTTCCTGGACAGAAACTTTGGTCGGCTATATCCTGAATCGTGCGCCATGGCTGGAATTTTCTGCTGGTTTTTTTTTTTGAGAAAAAACACTCAAAAAAATTTTAATTTTTTTTTCCTACACTAATGCGGGTTGCCTCCCACGAAGCGCTTCTTTAACGTCAATAGCTTGACGTTACTTCCAAGCCTCCGCTAAGGATGATAATAGTTGGCCTGGTCATCTCTTCGTGAGATTTCATCGTCATCACGGCGGCACACTTTCTGCCCCTTCTCCTCTCTTGGCCTATTCGTGTAACAACTATGTCCTATTCCAATGCCTTCATCTGTTGACCCAAAATCTGTCAATTTGTAGAACAACACACATTCGCGGGCTTCACTTAAATATAATGGAGGAGGGTAAATGTAAGTTGCTAAAGCCTTTGGTTCCTCAAAGAGAACTTCCTCCATTGGCTCTACTACGCTACCTCCATCTTTATACTCTGAGACAAGTAGAAGACCTGCATCTTTCCCATGGCCATCAGCCTCTTGGTACGCACATACAAATTCTTGAAATTTGTGCAACTCACCAGTGTTTGTCCCAAATAGTGCCCTTTCCAAATCATCCACCATCCTAACATGATCAAATTCCTCACATGGCTTGCGAATGTTCACCTCACCTTGGAATTTGTCTTCCT
Source organism: Kitagawia praeruptora (assembly GCA_037693485.1). Classification (NCBI taxonomy): domain Eukaryota; kingdom Viridiplantae; phylum Streptophyta; class Magnoliopsida; order Apiales; family Apiaceae; genus Kitagawia; species Kitagawia praeruptora. The sequence goes on along the minus strand of CM075351.1, from coordinate 132,286,237 downwards.
CAATTAAGCATGCAGTACCTTGCTCCAAGTCACCGTTATTTTCTGGAATTGCCTCTAGTATGAATTGTTGTTTCTCTTGTTCCACAGCACTCACAACTCGAGCAACTAGTATCTCCAAAGATTTGATAGACTCCTTATTACTCTCTGCAAGCATCCTAATCTCCTTCATAGCATTAACCTCATCTGACTGAAAAGTATGAGTATGTTGCGGATGTTGAAACTCTTCACTACCAAAGAAATATGACATATTTGGAACATCTTGCTGGTACTGTTGAGGATGATATTGAAAATATGGTTGTTCCTCATAAGTGACATATGGATAAACTCCTTCGTAGTAACAATATTGTGAGGTCTCATGAACGCCCAAACACTGCTCACATTGTTGAGGCATGGATGTCCTCGAATATGCCCACCACGGCAACTCCTCGCATGCCATCTTCAAACACTCAAGTACCTGAACACACCGAACTAAACAAGATAGGTAAGAAAAAATCTGAGTCAGTGAACTCTAACGACCACTATTGACAAGCACATAAACCAAAAATAAAACACCGATGATCCCCGGCAGCGGCGCCAAAAACTTGTTTGCACTAATTCACGCAAGCGTACGTGGTCACAAGTAATATAGATATAAGTTGAGTTCATTCCCATAGAGATCTGGTATAGGTTTCAATTCAGTCAATGCACCTATGCAACAATGTATAGTTTTTATTCACTGTGATAAGTGGATTTTATATCCACTTGGAGCATTCTAAATCGGCTTAAATTGATTGTCTTGGACTCAAGTTTGTGGTAGTTTTGATGTGTTTTGTTTAGTTGTGCAGATTTACAAGAATGTTGATTATGGTTGATGCTTCTATCGTTTTTGGAGAATAAATTAATTAAAATTCGGATTTCTGAGACGGTTGCGCAGTCTACACTGTTTTGGACATATCTGGAGTTCTAGAAGTCCGTTTTCAGCGATCTTACTGCCCACGCGAAGCCTGGGAGATTTTCTACAACTTGGGATAGGATTATCACAAGCAAATTGCGCCGGGTAGGAGCAATTTGCGCGAAGAACAGACTGCTGGGCGCAAGTTGCCCCTGAAAAATTACAGTTTTTACTATTTTGGCCATATCTTGAGTTCTACAACTCCGTTTGAGGCCCGTAAGCTGTCCACGCGAAGATAACGAGATTATATATCATTCTAAGGTGGTCCAGAGGTCCAATTACGTTTGGAACATTTCAGAATATCTGAAGAAAAGTCAGCTACGAATTTCCCTTTAAATCAGAATCAGTTTAGGAAACGTATTTTGCAGAAATTCTATTATAATTCTGATCTGGTATTTTCTTGCTGGGCAAGATGTCTAGAGCCTATATAAACACATCCAACCCTTGTAAATTGTATTAAGATCATTAAGATCATCATTAGGAGTAGAACCATTACATATCAATTACTTAGGTTTATTTGTATCTTTTCATACTTTGTTTTTATCATGGTTTCAACAGATCCCATGATGACGAGAGGTTCAATTATGAACTAATCGTTGTCATGGGATTCTAACGGATTTATTTATGGAGCTTTAGTATCTTGATTGCTTTAAAGATCTGTGTGTGATGTATATCTGATATCCTCGTATGGTTATGCTTAATTGATAGATGCGTCATGAACATCTAAATTGTTAATCTCTTGTGAAGCGAGAGTGGATCTTGAGATTTAGAACTTGCCATGCTAGCATAGGTTCATAATTGTTTATCAATATGATTCGTGGTGTGAGATGAAAATACTTATACTGCCCTGTGTGATCTTTATGGATAACTTGCTCTTCAACCGTTATGTTTTCAAATTCTATAGACATATAGGGTCTAAGCATAATTGGTGTCTATTCATCTTCTATCTCTTTTGTGGATGTATGTTTAGTTTGGTATTCGTATACTGAGAAGTAGCGTATACTTGTTTCGTGTTATCCGATCAGATATCATAATCATTGCATATAGTGATTAAAGGCGTCAGATCTAAGCGAAGTATTTAATGAAGTTAGGATTCCATGGTTTATCTTGCAGAAGTAATTAGATTTCAATTCTTGTTAGTTAGTTAATTCGTAGTTTTGTTAATTTGCTTTTTAGTTAGATTTAGTTAATTAAAACCCAATTTGTTATTTGTCTTAGCAGTGAATTAAGATCATACACTGTTGCATAGGTGCGTTTACTGAATTAAAACCATAACCAGATCCCTGTGGGAACGAATTTGGACTTAACCTTATATATTACTTGTGACCACGTACGCTTGCGTGATTTAGTGCAAACAAGTTTTTGGCGCCGCTGCCGGGGATCATCGGTGTTTTATTTTTGGTTTATGTGCTTGTCAATATTGGTCGTTAGAGTTCACTGACTCGGATTTCTTTTCCTCATCTATCTTGTTTAGTTCGTTGGTGTTTCAGGTACTTGTCAGGGAGCATTGTAGTTGAAGATGGATTTTCTAAATTACTATGGAGTTCAGCAGGTGGCTAGTGTTTGTGAGCTATGTGCGGGTGCACATGAGGCGTATCAGTGCTGGAGCAACCAAGGTGGTATTCAACAGCCTCAACAATGTGAGCAGTGTTTTGGCGTTCATGATCCCTCAAAATATTGTTACTACGGAGGAGTTGATCCATATGTCACTTATGAGGAGCAACCATATTTTCAATACCATCCTCAACAGTACCAGCAAGATGTTCCAAATATGTCATATTTCTTTGGTAGTGAAGAGTTTCAACATCAGCAACCTACTCCTACTTTTCAGCCAGATGAGGTTGATGCTATGGAGGAGATTAGGATGCTTCTAAAGAGTACTGAGGAGTCTATCAATTCTATGAGGACACTAGCTGCTCAAGTTTTGAGTGCCTTGGAACAAGAGAAACATCAATTCATACTAGAGGCAATTCCAGAGAATAACGGTGACTTGGAGCAAGGTACTGCATGCTTAATTGAGGAAGACAAATTCCAAGAGGAGGAGAGCATTCACAAGCCATGTGAGGAATTTGATCATGTTAGGATGGTGGATGATTTGGAGAAGGCACTATTTGGGACAGACACTGTTGAGCTATAGAAATTTCAAGAATTGGTATGTGCGTACCAAGAGGATGAAGAACATGGGAAAGATGCAGGTCTTCTACTTGTCTCAGAGTATAAAGATGGAGGTAGCGCATTAGAGCCAATAGAGGAAGTTCTCTTTGAGGAACCAAAGGCTTCAGCAACTTACATTTACCCTCCTCCATTATATTCAAGCGAAGCCCGCGAGTATGTGTTGTTCTACAAATTGACAGATTTTGGGTCAACAGATGAAGGCATTGGAAGAGGATATAGTTGCTACACGAATAGGTCAAGCAAGGAGAAGGAGCAAAAAGTGTGCCGCCGAGATGATGATGAAGTATCGCGAAGAGATGACCAGGCAAACTATTATCATCCTTAATGGAGGCTTGGAAGTAACGTCAAGCTATTGACGTTAAAGAAGCGCTTCTTGGGAGGCAACCCAAGGTATGTTTTCTACTTTCCCTTGTATTTACTTCCATTTAATGAGGACATTGAATATTTTAAGTTTGGGGGTGGTTTGAGGGATAAGTAGTGTATATATATGTGATTGTTAGTCATTGTGTTCATGTAGGATTTCATGATTTGCATATTAGTAGTAGTAAATTATGCATATATGTTCGTGTTATCTACGTTTGTTTCATATAGGACATTCTGTTTTTATGTTCGTATATCATGTGAGTTCATAATAGTTGCATTTGCACCAATGCTTGATAGGAATTTTTTGTTGTTGACGCTTTTGTTTGAGAAGTGATATGCTTTGTTCTTGTGCACACACATACACTAGTAAGTTGAAGCTAGTAGACTTTATTGAATGTTGTAAGTGATTAGAAGGACATGAATATGTGCAAGTTGATTTAGTTCGCATGCTTTGAATACAAGTAGGTGCGTTAGAGAGATTTTTGCTTGGGATTGAGTATGTATTTTCCTACCAAGTGAGCTTTTGAGCCATATTGCATAGTTGTTGCAATTTATTCGTTTGCTTGTGTGTCCACGGATTGTTTGCATTGCTAGTAGTTGTTTGAGGTCTTTCTTGAAATGCATGACATTATTTGATGATTAAAATGATAAAGGCATTTAGGAATAACCGCATATTTTCCCATATTACCACACCATATTTACATGATCAATTAGTTAACCCGTTGAGCTTAATCATATTTTTTCGGTGACATACCACATTACTTGCCTAGACCTTTTCTTGTATTGGTCTTACATTAATTTGAACCTACATTGTCAAAGGCTAGTAGAGTGCTTAAGGGAGTAATAAGGTGTGTAAGGGGGGTTTATTGTTGGTCTTACTTTTGGGGGAAATATTGAAAATTGGATTTGTTTATTTGATAGTCGACATATGTAATAAATTCATAGGATCATTGTTATTGTGTATATTATTGTTTGTGATATATTTAGCTCTCGAAAAAAAAGAGAAAAAAAAAAGAGAAAAAAAAAGAAAAAAATTATATATTATGAGAGCATGTTTGTGTTTGTTGTAATCCTACTTTAGTCGACTAGCCTATTGTTTTTGTTGGAAGAAAAATAGAAAAATTATGTGGGGGGAAATAGGGTGTTGTGTATGATTCATTATGATACTTACTAGCTTTTGACACTTCACCTGTTTTGGCTTATTTGACATACCTTGTCCCTAGCCCCGTTACAACCCAAATAAAGACCTTTTCATTATCGTCATTGATGTATGTTGTGTTAAGAGTTAGATTGATACCAAATGTCAAGCGTGTTTATGATTTTGTTGGAATTGAGTGATACACTTACCCTTGTTCTTGAGTGAATATTCTTTTGTGAGTGGATTGTGAGTGTTTGCTTGTTTTTGCGTATGAGATCCCGAGTTTTGTCTCAAAGATGTACTCTTGTAGGCTTAGCATGTTTACTAACTTATTCTTACATTTGACATGGACTTGTGAGAACTTATGCATGTTCGTTGAGTAGACTATGTGAATACTTGCACTTTCGACACCAAGACATTGCGTATTTACTTTGATTCTTAAGTTGATGTGGCATGAGAGGATTTGAAGGTATGGTAGATTAGATTAATTGCATTTTCATATTAGTTGCATTCATGCAGTGCATTGCATTAGGTTAAATGGATTTTGTGGGTACACTCGCTATAGGCTCTCACGAGACCTTACTCGTCCACTAGGGCTGCCTAGGGGTTTAAAGGGCTTGTTGCATATGCCAAATGCAACCGTGATCACCTACGGAAGTGGTACTAGTTAGTTAGTTAGTTGTAATTGTTTATGCTTGAGGACAGGCATCGGTTTAAGTTTGGGGGTGTGATAAGTGGATTTTATATCCACTTGGAGTATTCTAAATCGGCTTAAATTGATTGTCTTGGACTCAAGTTTGTGGTAGTTTTGATGTGTTTTGTTTAGTTGTGCAGATTTACAAGAATGTTGATTACGGTTGATGCTTCTATCGTTTTTGGAGAATAAATTAATTAAAATTCGGATTTCTGAGATGGTTGCGCAGTCTACACTGTTTTGGACATATCTGGAGTTCTAGAAGTCCGTTTTCAGCGATCTTATTGTATAAAATCTCCCAAGCTTCGCGTGGACAGTAAGATCGCTGAAAACGGACTTCTAGAACTCCAGATATGGCCAAAACAGTGTAGACTACGCAACCTTCCCGGAAAATCCGAATTTTAATAAATTTAACCTCCAAAAAATGATAGAAGCATTAACCATAATCGACATTCTTGCAAACCTGCACACTACACAAAACACATCAAAACTACAACAAAATTGAGTCCAAAACAATCAATTTAAGCCGATATGGAACGCTCCAAGTGGATATAAAATCCACTTATCACAGTCAAATTCAGGGGGAGCCTCAGAGAATGAAGAAAGGCAACAAGAAAATCAGGAGAGCATGGATCAAGGGGGAGGATAAAATTTTGATAAAAGCCATTTGCCTTCAGCTAGGAAATGGACAAAATCTCACACACCTGATTTGATTATTGGTGATGCAGATGCAAGAGTAAGGACAAGGAGTGCTACAACAAATGAATTCCTGTTTCATGCATTCTTGTCTCAATCTGAACCAAAGAAGGTACAAGAAGCTCTTCAAGATGCTGACTGGATAACAGCAATACAGGAGGAGTTGAATGAATTTGAAAGGAATGAGGCTTGGACCCTTGTACCAAGACCAAAGAATAGATCTGTTGTTGGTACTAAATGGGTCTTCAGAAACAAAACTGACAGTGAGGGAATTATTACAAGGAACAAGGCAAGACTTGTGGCAAAAGCCTATTCACAGCAGGAAGGAATAGACTATGACGGAACTTTTGCTCCAGTTACAAGATTGGAGGCAATAAGAATTTTTATAGCATATGCCTCTCACAAGAAATTCAAGGTATTTCAAATGGATGTGAAAAGTGCTTTTCTGAATGGGAAACTTGAAGAAGAAGTGTTTGTTGAACAACCACCAGGATTTGTGGACCCCAAATATCCAGATTATGTCTACAGGCTTGATAAGGCACTCTATGGACTTAAGCAGGCACCAAGAGCGTGGTATGAAACTCTGGCTCAATTTCTTCTAGAAAGTGGGTTCAACAGAGGTACAATTGATAAAACCCTGTTCTACTTTAAATCTGGAAGTGACTTGCTTTTAGTTCAAATATATGTTGATGACATAATTTTTGGGTCTTCTAATGATAAACTCTGTACAAAGTTTGCCAAACTCATGCAGTCCAGGTATCAAATGAGTATGATGGGAGAGCTTAGTTATTTTCTAGGCCTACAGGTGAAGCAAACAAATGATGGAATTTTCATAAATAAAGCAAAATATAACAGAAATCTTCTCAAGAAATTTGGTATGTTTGACTGCTCATCTGCATCAACTCCCATGGCAACAGCAACAAAGTTGGACAAAGATACAGGAGCTTCAGTAGATATGACAAGCAACAAAGGCATGATAGGGTCTCTTCTTTATCTGATAGCAAGTAGACCTGATATCATGTATGCAACCTGTCTCTGTGCAAGATTTCAGGCAGACCCCAGAGAACCACATCTAACAGCTGTGAAGAGAATTTTCAAGTATCTCAGGGGCACCATTAACTTAGGTCTGTGGTATCCTAGAGAATCAGATTTCAAGCTACTTGGTTACTCTGATGCAGACTTTGTAGGCTGTAAGATAGACAGAAAAAGCACCAGTGGAAGTTGTTAATTTCTGGGTGATAGACTTGTTTCTTGGTACAGCAAGAAATAGAAATCAATTTCTACATCTACAGCTGAAGCAGAGTATATTGCAGCTGGTAGCTGTTGTGCACAGATTCTATGGATGAAGAATCAATTGCTGGATTATGGATTGAAGTACAGTAAGATTCCTATTTACTGTGATAATGAAAGTGCTATTGCTATGACAGGTAATCCAGTACAACATTCAATGACCAAGCACATCAGCATAAGGTATCACTTTATCAGAGAACATGTAGAGGAAGGGAATATTGAGCTTCATTTTGTGTCTACAGAACAACAGCTTGCAGATATCTTCACCAAGCCATTGAGTGAAGCTACATTTACAAGACTGGTAAATGAACTAGGAATGATCTCTGGTTTTGACTAGAGATAGTGGTTATACTCAAAACTTACTTATGTAATATGTTGCTCATATTTCTGTGATATGTTAAATGCTATGTGAACTCTGTTGATTAACTCTGTTATGCAAACTCTATTCGTATACTGTTAAACTCTGTTAGCATGCTTTGTAGGTCATACACTGTTGACATGTTGCTTAAACTCTGATAAACTCTGATAATGTTATTGTCTGATATGAACACCGATGAAGAAATCTGTATGAAGCATGATTCTCAGTAATTAATCATGAATCTTTCAAAGTTATTTGTGATATAGTCTTAGATTGTGCAGAAAATTACCACAAGCATGATACTTTTAATATTTATAGCATCTCTTAGTTTATCTATCCTAAACTCTAAGTGTATAAATACTGTGTGCATTGCCTCTCATGAATAACTTCTGATGTTGATGACTTTTAAACTCTGTTAGTTAAACTCTGTTTAGTTAAATGCTGTAATTAGTAAACCCCCAAAGAAATTGTATATAGGATGCTAGAATTTCTTTCTGATTATGTCGTTCTAGGTTGACCCAGGAACTTGCTGGTAAAAAGTAAGGGCTAAAATTCTCTAATTTTTGGTGACTAATCAAAGACTAGGAAGAACCAGGAACTTATCAGAAGATAAGGGCTAAAATTCTCTCATTTTTTGTGACTAGTCAAAGACTAGGAAGACCCAGGAACTTATCAAAAGATAAGGGCTAAAATTATAGGATTTTTGGTGACTAGTTACAACCTCTGATTAAAAAAAAATTTAGTTAGAAAGGGGGGTATAAGTTAGTTCAGAGTTTCTGTATATAAATTTTCTACAGAGTTTAGCATTCATCATACATTCAGTGTTTACTATGAGAGTTTTTGTAAACAGTGTTTACTGATTTATTTTATGGATTTTATGAAATATTAGATGCTCTAAAAATTGAAGTGGTAAACTCTGCTATACACACACATATATTCACAACTGTGTAGTTTTTGAAAGGGTTACGGTAATAAAGTTGGAGAATTGACAAACACTAATGAATTTTTGTCTAGTACTCTAAGGTAATATTTTATTTCAGACAATTTCTATACGTGGGGTAAAAAGTCTTAACTGCCAACTGTTGATCAGTATTAGAGTATTAAAGTGTATTGATAATAGGAGAGAGAGTAGCAGTAATTATTGTTATAATTACTGAGCATGCAAAGCTGTTCCATTAGATATGTGCCACGTGTCCCACTCACACATTTCTCTAGGATCGTGTCCCACTTACACATGGTAACTGGTTGCCTGTATTAATGTTAAAATGATTGGTTTTAATTTTTAATTACATATCTAATCATTTCACTTAAACGGTTCATATTCACTCACCCACTTACACACCCACTCATAGTTACTTTGCATACACAATTACTCTCAGTTATTCTATTCTCTCTTACGCATTTTCACAAACACCTTCCATACACATATTTTTCATTAATATTTTCTTCTCACATCGATTCTAATGGCCACCAAAGCTTTCACTGCTCAAGGGTTCTTGTTCGTTTCTAATAATTATGCAGCCCCATTGGACAATGCAAACGTTCCAGAGGCATTTCATCTGATTCAGAATTTCTTGAGGGATTCGGAAATTGGTCAAGCTCTAGTTGAACCACCAACACTCTCTGCCACACAGATTGTTTCCTACTGGCAGAACTCTATTTTCGACGATGGAGGAGAGAATGGGACTCCTTCAATCATATTCACACATGAAGAAACAGAGTATGTGATTACTCCAACTACAGTCAGAGAAATCATGGGTTTCGATACACACTCCTCATACAGTGTTGTTGGTGAGAAACATCTAAGTGAGATGTTGCAGCAAATTGGGTATTCAGGTCCTTTAGCAAAACTTGGATCAGTGAAGAGGCCACAACTGAGGAAGGAGTGGAGTTTCTTCTTCGATTGCATAACAAGGGCCTTTGGGAAGAAAGTCACAAACTGGGATGCTATTCCTATTGACAGTCTACAAATTGGGTATTCTCTTCTCTATGGTAATAATTTCGATTTTGGTAGACTTGTTTTAATGAACATAGGTGATAGATTGTCAGAGTCTACTACTGTCTATTTTGCTAGATTCTGTCAATTATTGTATACTGCTTGTGTGCCTGGTATTGTGATTGCTGAGGATGATGTTATTTAGCCTTTTAAAGTCAATAAGAGAATATACTCTGATTTGACAAATAAGGATGCAACCAAGGGGGAATTACCTACTATGTTTTTACCCCTTGCCCTTCAAAACTTTCTCAATCAACCTCAAGATTCACTATCACCAACTACAAACTCTGAACCTGTACAACCCACAAACACTGATCAACCTCAACCCACTCAACCTGAGATTAATGAACAAACCACTAAACCTCCACAACGCAGAAACACTGAAACACCAGCAACCACTCAACCTCAACCTGAACAACAACCACCTCTTCCACAGGCTAAACCAAAGAAAAGAGGTAGAACCAAGCACATTGTTGTGAAAAGGGTTAAAAGGGATCCAAAGGAAAGAGCAAACATGCCTTCATCACCATCTATTGTAGATGAAGATTCAACCTCTGATGAAGAAAAAGTAGTAGTTGAGGTGCTTACATACAAGAGGAGAAGATTGATAATTGCTGAATCTGATGAAGAGATTAATGTTGAAGCTCCAGAGGTGATTTCTCAGGAAATACCTACTGTTGAGGTACATACTGCAGAAGAAGCTGTTCATACAACTGATAATGTAAAAATGGATGAGGCAAACAGAGATAGTGTTGCTGCTATGGATGATTTTGTTGAAACATTCATACCATTCTCTGATCCTATTAGTGTTCCTATCTCACTTGTCATTGCAAATTCTGGAGAAACTGGTGCAGGTGATCAGCCTACTATTGTCCTTGATGAAATAGTAGCCACTTACACTGAGTTATTCTCTGATGCTCACCAAACTATTGAAGACGGTGAAGAAGTTGAACAAGGTGTCATTGCAAAATCTGTTGCACCTAGAGAGCAACCTGCAGAGAATGTTGTTGATGAAACTACAGAGAATGTTGTAGAAACTGTTGTTGATGATCCAGTTGCAGATGCAAATGTTGAAGTTGAAGATGATGTAAGTGAAGAATCTAACTCTTCTCAGAGCATACCAGTGCAAACTGATACAAAGCACACACCTTTTTCTCAACCTTCAAATACACATGACATTGAAGCAGAGTATTTTGCTACATTCTCTGAGAATTGGTATAAAGAGGATTGCATTTTTCCAAGAAAGAGAGCAGCTAAATTTGTTCATCAATCTGCTAAAGAGATTTCAAATCCAGAGATTCTTTCTTGTCTAAAGGCAACTGTGGTTCAAGTCAAAACTCTGAATGAAAGGTTTGATAATTCTCAGAAGGCAATCACTGATCTGAGAACTGAAATTATGCAAAGAGACATGAACATGGAGAGAGATACTAAACTAAAGATCCAGACTTTCTCTAAAGCTCAAGAAACTCTGATTCAAAGGCTAGGTCAAGTTGAACAGAATCAGACTGTCTTGTCTGGTAAGATTTATTCTATTGCTACCTCATTGGAGCTGATTACATCTATCTTAATTCCTGATGATGTCAAAAAGGGGGAGAGAGTTGCTAAGTCAAAATGCAGGCAATCTCAAACTCTGACTAAGAAGGATGATGCTGGAGATGGAGGAGCAAATGAACAAAAGAGTTTAAAATCAAAAGCTGATATGAGTTTAAAATCTGGCAAATCTTCTAATTCAAAGTCTGATGGAATATATACTGATGCTCAGGGTACTTCAAAGACCCAGAGTTTGCTATTCACTGATAATCCATAGACTGATGAAGAATTGGCTGCTAGATTGCTCCTTGAAGAAAATGAAGAAGGAGTTACTATTGCAGACATTCAAGCTGAAGAGAAGAATCTACAAGAAGAACATCAGAAAGCTTTGAAGTCTGGGAAATTCAAAAAGAATGTGAAAGCTCCTAGGCATGTTCTTAAAGGCGTTATAATCAAAGAAAATGTTGGTGCTGATCAGAGGATACAGATATCTAGAAAACCAACAGAAGCTGAGACTAAACAAAAGCTGAAGGGTAAAGTTGGTGAGGAAGAGAAAGTTTCAAAGAAGGTAAATACAACCTCTGTTGCTACACAAGTTGTACAAAAGCCATTGTCTGCTCAATTGCAAACGATTTTTGGGAAACCAATAATTCGTGAACAAACTCTGGAGATTGGTGAGGCTGGAGGTAATTTTCTACAAAGCAGAGCTCTAATGGGTAAGCAAGGTTGAGATAAATCTAGTTTGGGATCCTATAGAGAAAATAGAACGACTACCAGTCCTCAAGATCCTTCATCACTGGTTGTTCCAGGTCAAGGTGTTACTCATGAGAGTTTAGACAGACTGGAATCAGTACAGTTGATTCATCAAAAGAGCTTAAAGAGAGATTTTCTACTGTACTTTATGGCTGATGGGACTGTATACAAAATTGGTGAGTATGATCTTGATTTGAAGCTATGGGAGGAATTAGAATATGTTCTATATATCTTCAAAGTGAAAAATCAAAGGACTCAGCTAGCTACAAATGTGCTAAGAAAGAAGATGCTGCATAATTTTGCAGTTAGAGATATAAAATATAACAGTCAGTATATCCCAAAGTATAGAGATTATCAAGGAAAGATTGTTGAAATGAAGAAAGATAGTGCAAAGCTGAAGACAGACTTGGGTATAACAGTTCTTGATTTTAATTTTGAGCCAGAGAAAGCACAATTCATCAGACTGGGGAATGAAATGAGGAAAAACAAAATCTATTCTCTAAGATCTGCTATCTATCAAACTGGTGAAGATGATCCTAAGCTGAAAGAGATCAAGGAGGTTATGAAGACAGAGCTTGAGAATGCAGAGAGAAGATTGCTTATAGACTACCTCAGAACAACACCAGATGTTGAAGAAATTAAGGAATAAAGCTCTGTAAGAATTTTCTTGTTTTCTGTAGATTTTGTTAAGTAGAAGCTTAAACTCTGTTTGTATATTAAACACTGTATTTGTCTTACTTATTGTAAACTTGTGCATTTTTGCTAATGAACAAGTTGGGGGGAGATTGTTAGATATAATTGATGTGAATAATAATCAGTGTTTAAGTGTTACAGTGAAATATCAGAGTTTAGCTGGAAGCAGTCAGAGTTTAGTTAAACGCTGACAGATGGAAGCTCGACAGAGTTTGTTAAACTCTGTCTGGAGGAAGCGTCTATTGGTCAACAGAGATTGAAGAATACTTATGGAAGCAATATCTTTGAAGATTGGATAGCTGTCAAAGAGATTGTGTTGACCAAGGAGACGTGTAGCAATCGTAATTGATATCAATTGTATAGCTAATTTATAGGAGTATCAATTATCGATTGTATAGCAGCTGTATATCATATAAATACAGTTAGGTTAACCTTAGAAGGGTATCGTGTAACGAATTATCATTCATTGTAACCTAAGCAGCTCTATGTGATAGTTTACATCACTAAGAGAGGAATTATTAATTCCAAACAGTTTTTAATTGTTAAAACGTGTGTTCTTGTTAATCTCTCATACATATCTTGATTATAATTGTGTATTCGGCCTAACAGGAACACTTATCAAAACACTTAGTAGAATCTAAAAATTAATATTTAGAACACCTATTAAAATCTTAAATACGTATTTATTATCATTAAAATAAAAGAGTTATTAAATTGAATTATACATATTTACTTACAACACTTATCAACACACTTAGTAAAATCTAAAAATTTATATTAAAACACCTAACAGAACATCTAATACAATTTTAAATATACATTTTTAAGAACACAAGAACAAAAAATCTATTAAATTCAATTATGCATATTTATTTAAATCATATGTCAAAAAAATTAATCAAATCTTAAAATTTATATTTAGAACAAATAACACGTAGAACACCTAGTAAAATCTTAAATACATATTAATTATTTATTAAAACAAAAAAAAGTTGTTAAATTGAATTATGTATACTTATAGAACACTTATCAAAACACTTAGTAGAATCTCAAAATTTATATTAAAATACCTAGAAGAACACCTAGTAGAATTTGGGTGAAAAACCAAAATACCCACATTTTAATTCCGGATGTCCAAAATACCCACAGGCGAAATCGTCCGCCCTTTTTACCCACGATGTACGCATCTTGGAGATGCGTACACAGTATACGCATCACAGTACTGCGTGGTCTTTGTAAATCAACAGTTTGCAGCTGTGAACAGTGCGTTGAATGCGCATGTTCAAAATGCGCATCTACGGTTACGCATGTTGGACATGCGTAGTCAACGAACTGTTCACCGTCCTCTACCCCCCGTCGTCATCGTCTTTTTCGACCAAAACTTCGATTGCTTCGTACACTCTATACAGGCATCGACCAATCACGTTCTACATATCAAAATGATCATCTCTTTACCCTCTACATGTCTATACCAATCAATAGTTGTTTGTTATGCCGGATTTAAAACACCCAAAATCGAATCACTTTTCCGATCAGTTTATTCAGTCATCTGTGTACGCCCCTGCGGGGCCAGAATCCACAAATCAGTCAAGGGGAAGGGAAGAGGGGAGGTGAGGGCTTCATTTTGGCACCCTCACAAGCACTGGGCGTGGCCGGATTGTTGAGAACGAAGATGTACGATTTGGTGGCGATTTTTTGCGAGAAAGGAGCTCAGATATGGATTGTTGAAAAGTGACGTGTGATGACGTCATCACGCATTCTCAGAATGCGTGACCTGAGATACGCATTTTCAGAATGCGTATCCCAGGCTACGCATTCTGAGAATGCGTAGACCGTGGGTAGATTGGGCGGAGTGCACCGGATATGGGTATTTTGGGCAGGGGTTAAGCAAAACTAGTGTATTTTGGGCATTTTCTCGTAGAATTTTATATTAGAACACCTAATAGAATTTCAAATATACATTTTTGAAAAAACACGAGAACACTTAAAAAAACATTTAAAAAACCTAGAACATTTATTAAATTCAATTATACGTATTTATTTAGAACACTTATCAAAACACTTAGTAGAATCTAAAAATTAATATTTAGAACACCTATTAAAATCTTAAATATGTATTTCTTATCATTAAAATAAAAGAGTTATTAAATTGAATTATACATATTTATTTAGAACACTTATCAACACACTTAGTAAAATCTAAAAATTTCTATAAGAACACCTGAGAAAACATCTAATACAATTTTAAATATACATTTTTAAGAACACAAGAACAAAAAATTTATTAAATTCAATTACGCATATTTATTTAAAACATATGTCAAAAAATAAATAAAATCTTAAAATTTATATTTATAACAAATAACACGTAGAACACCTAGTAAAATCTTAAATACATATTAATTATTTATTAAAACAAAAAAAAGTTGTTAAATAGAATTATGCATACTTATAGAACACTTATCAAAACACTTAGTTGAATCTCAAAATTTATATTAAAATACCTAGAAGAACACCTAGTAGAATTTTATATTAGAACACCTAGTAGAATTTTAAATATACATTTTTGAAAAACCACGCTCATCTATTCCATAGAACACTTAAAAGAACATTTAAAACACCTAGAATATTTATTAAATTCAATTATACATATTTATTTAGAACACTTATCAGAACACTTAGTAGAATCTAAAAATTAATATTGAGAACACCTATTAAAATCTTAAATATGTATTTCTTATCATTAAAATAAAAGAGTTATTAAATTGAATTATACATATTTATTTAGAACACTTAGTAAAATCTAAAAATTTATATTAGAACACCTGAGAGAACATCTAATACAATTTTAAATATACATTTTTAAGAACACAAGAACAAAAAATTTATTAAATTCAATTATGCATATTTATTTAAAACATATGTCAAAAAAATTAATAAAATCTTAAATTTTATATTTATAACAAATAACACGTAGAACACCTAGTTAAATCTTAAATACATATTAATTATTTATTAAAACAAAAAAAAGTTGTTAAATTGAATTATGCATACTTATGGAACCCTTATCAAAACAATTAGTAGAATCTCAAAATTTATATTAAAATACCTAGAAGAACACCTTGTATAATTTTATATTAGAACACCTAGTAAAATTTTAAATATACATTTTTGAAAAAACACGCTCATCTATTCCCTGGAACATTTAAAAGAACATTTAAAACACCTAGAACATTTATTAAATTCAATTATACGTATTTATTTAGAACACTTATCAGAACACTTTGTAGAATCTAAAAATTAATATTTAGAACACCTATTAAAATCTTAAATATGTATTTCTTATCATTAAAATAAAAGAGTTATTAAATTGAATTATACATATTTATTTAGAAACACTTATCAACACACTTAGTAAAATCTAAAAAATTATAGAGTTTCATGTGACTGAGGATGACCTCACGTACAACCCTAAGGTTAAAACAATTATAATATAAATGTAGGGGTATTTATGTAAAATAACTTTTAAAAAATTTTATTTACAAAAATGCCCCTGTAGGGCCTACGTTATTGTACAAATATGTGATAACCTTAGGACAGTTACCTCAGGACCTCAGTCCATTTTTCTCAAATTTATATTAGAACACCTAAGAGAACATCTAATATAATTTTAAATATTCATTTTTAAGAAAGCAAGAACAAAAAATTAATAAATTCAAATATGCATATTTATTTAAAACATATGTCAAAAAAATTAATACAATCTTATAATTTATATTTAGAACAAATAACACGTAGAACACCTAGTAAAATCTTAAATACCTATTAATTATTTATTAAAACAAAAAAAGTTGTTAAATTGAATTATGCATACTTATAGAACACTTATCAAAACACTTAGTAGAATCTCAAAATTTATATTAAAATACCTAGAAGAACATCTAGTAGAATTTATATTAAAACACCTAGTAGAGCGCCTACTAGAATTTTAAATATACATTTTTGAAAAAACACACTCATCTATTCCATGGAACACTTAAAAGAACATTTAAAACACCTAGAACATTTATTAAATTCAATTATACGTATTTATTTAGAACACTTATTAGAACACTTAGTAGAATCTAAAAATTAATATTTAGAACACCTATTAAAATCTTAAATATGTATTTCTTATCATTAAAATAAAAGAGTTATTAAATTGAATTATACATATTTATTTAGAAACACTTATCAACACACTTAGTAAAATCTAAAAATTTATAGAGTTTCATGTGACTGAGGATGACCTCACGTACAACCCTGAGGTTAAAACAATTATAATATAAATATAGGGGTATTTGTGTAAAATAACTGTAAAAAATTTATATTTACAAAAATGCCCCTGTGGGGCCTCTTACCTTATTGTACAAATATGTTATAACCTTAGGAGAGTTCAGGTCCATTTTTCTCAAATTTATATTAGAACACCTAAGAAAACATCTAATATAATTTTAAATATACATTTTTAAGAAAACAAGAACAAAAAATTATTAAATTCAATTATGCATATTTATTTAAAACATATGTCAAAAATATTAATACAATCTTATAATTTATATTTAGAAAAAATAACACGTAGAACACCTAGTAAAATCTTAAATACCTATTAATTATTTATTAAAACAAAAAAAGTTGTTAAATTGAATTATGCATACTTATAGAACACTTATCAAAACACTTAGTAGAATCTCAAAATTTATATTAAAATACCTAGAAGAACATCTAGTAGATCGAATTTATATTAAAACACCTAGTAGAACAGAACACCTAGTAGAATTTTAAATATACATTTTTGAAAAAACACGCTCATCTATTTCATGAAACACTTAAAAGAACATTAAAAAATATTTTGAATTAAAAAATTTTCAGAAAGAAAAGAACGTTACATATTTTAAATTAGAGAACACGTAATTTTTTTTACGTGCAAGTAATTGTTGGAATGCATTAAATGTTCTGAAGGTTTCTAAATCTAAAAGTAGAATAAATAAAATAGGAAGATTTGATAAAATTGGTAGGTGACATTAAATGCATTTTTTTATGAAAAGATTCAAAAATATATTTACTGTATAGATTGAATTGTATATGTAAGAATTCTTCTTAAATTAACCTTGTATTTAAGTCAATGCAATATTAATGGAATAACATCAACCATTGGATTGAAATTAAATCAAGGGATGTAAAAGGTACCTTAGTTTTCTCCAAAAAAAGGTTTTCTCTTGAGCAACTCCCTATATATATAGGCCAAGGTTCTAAAGAGAACATGCTTAAAAAGAGAACGAGAGAACATCTCAAAAAAAAATAATTTAAAAATTGTAAAAAATTATAAATATTCTTAGATGCATTTTATGATTCTCAAACTTGAATAATTTTTTGTGGAAAAAAATATTTATGGGAATTTTGTTTTTTTAATCTCTTTTAGAATCTCACAAATTTTTAAGAATCTCTTTTAGAATCTCACAAATTTTGAAGAATCTATTTTAGAATCTCACAAATAGTTTTTTACACATGTATTTGTTGTTCATAATTGTGTTTTTTAGAATTGTATTAATGATATAAACATATTTATAATTTTTTTGAATTTTAAAAATCAATATTTTAAGTTGTTCTCTTGTTCTCTTTTTAAGCATGTTCTCTCTAGAGCCTTACTCATATATATATATATATATATATATATATATATATATATATATATATATATATATGGGTTGGACTCCATAAAGAACACTTTAAATAAAGAACAACAAAGAACACCTCATATCTAATAGATCCATTGCCCCTGGCGGGGCCACCCAATACAAAAAGTTCTTATTTTTTTAGGCTCTATCCATCCAGCAAAAAAAAAAAATTGAAAATTTTACTGTTCATCGATGACGTCATCAGTGACGTCATCATGAACAGTAAAATTTTCAATTTTTTTTTTTTTTTTTGCTGGATGGATAGAGCCTAAAAAAATAAGAACTTTTTGTATTGGGTGCCCCTGGCGGGGCCTATGGATCTATTGGAATAAATGATTTTATAGTGTTCTTTATTGTTCTTTATATAAGAGTGTTCTTTATGGAGCAAAGGCCTATATATATATATATATATATATATATATATATATATATATATATATAATTTTTGTATGATTTTTAAGAAAAAAAGAAAAAATGTTTTATTTATCTCTTCGTAAGTCCATTTTGGAAGTTTTGGACATCCACTCAAAAACCATTATTAGGTAATGTTATCTAAATATTACATCGAAAAGCCATGAAAATTAATTTTGTATCAATACTATATTTACATACAATAATATAATAAGCGAAAAGGGATATAATTTATAATGGGTGAAAAATCAAAATACCCACCATTTAATTCCACATGTCCAAAATACCCACCGACGGAAAGGTCCGCCATTTTTATCCACGGGCCACGCATTCTCAGAATGCGTATAGGGTATACGCATTGTAGAAATGCGTTGGCACCGTACACGCATGTGTATGTTGCGTGGTGTTTGTAAAACTGAGCTGTTGTACTTGGTGAACAGTGTCTCAGTTACCCATGTCGGACATGCGTGATGGCTAATACGCATGTTCAACATGCGTATGGGGCACTGTTCACTGTCTCTCTCAACAACGCCGACGTCCTTTTTTTTTCGTCCAAAGCTTCGAGCTAATCGTTCACCACTTTACAGTCATTTTTGACTACCATATTATATATCAAAATGACCGCCATCTATCCCTCTACAAGTATGTACCATTCATTTTTCATTTGGTTTGTAGGATTTAAAAACCCCAATTCGAACCTCCATTTTCCGATATGCTTTCCGATTTATTTGTACAGGCCCCTGCGGGGCCGAAAATCACCAATCCAACGGGGAGAAATGGTGAAGCAGGTCTGGGCTTCATTTAGATGTTCTCAAAAATGGTGGAGGCAGCTAGAGTATGGCGAACGAAGGTGGGTGAACGACGAGGCGATTTTGTGGCCGCTAGAATGCCGGAATGGTCTGTGAAATAATGACGTCATTTGACGTCATTACGCATACTGGAAATGTGTGACAGTTGATACGCATTTAGAACATGCGTAACATAGGCCACGCATGAACAGTATGCGCAGTCAGTGGTCAAAAAGGGCGGACGTTCCCGCATAACGGCATTTTGGGCAAGGGGACTACAAAAGTGGTGTATTTTGGTCATTTTCTCATTTATAATTTGTTTAATCCTTTTTTGGTTATCCCTTGTTATCCCTCATTCATAACCCTTAAATTAAATCTTCAACTAAAACAGATCATAACTATTAGATACAACAGTACTAAAAATTGTTAATTATATACAGAGGTCTAAGGTTCGATTCCCGCCAACAATATATTAATTTATATTTAATACTAAAAATTATTATGTACAAATATGTAAGTTTCGAATTATTCAAAAAAACTTATTAAAATTGATAATAAGCGAAAAAGGGTATAATTTGTAGTTTGGTTAACCCCTTTTTTAGTTATCCCCTATTTTTGGTTATCCCTCATTCATAATGGTTAGATCTTCAACTCAAATAGAACATGACCGTTAGATACAACAATACTAAAAATTGTTATATATAGAGGTCTAAGGTTCGATTTACGCCAACAAAATATTAATTTATATTTAATACTAAAATTATTATATACAAAGATGTAAGTTTCGAATTCTTCCAAAACCATATATTAGATTTAATATCTATAATATTATACAAAACAATATATAAATTATAAAAAAAAAATTAATAGTAACCCGTGCAACACGGGCTATAAGAGCATCTCCAATGGCGTTAGCTAAAAATGATTGGCTAAATTACATAAAATATTGATTATGTAAAATTTGTCGAACCTGTAATACATTGTGTTCCGAGCGTATTGCCTATAATGATTGGCTATATTTTAAAAATGGTATGTTATTAATATTTCAAGTTGTTATTAATGGAATATATAATTTTAATATAGAAATCAGTGATGTGTCAATTCACTACAGGTCTCTAGAGGTTCGACAAATATAGCCAATATCAAGAGATTATCTATAATTATAGATAATGGTTTTATCCCATTGGAGTGCAATTTTTTTTACACATTCTTTATCATTCTTATTTATGATAATTAATTTTAAATTTTACCTAAGAGGTATCTCCCATTGGAGATGCTCTAAGCTAGTAGCATAAGTAACTCATAAACTTTAGATAATTGTTAGTTAACATGTTGTGATTATTATAGAGTTATTAAGACTTAATTGCATCCCAAAAATAATCCATGCATCACCTGATTTACTTCCTCTTATTTGCGCTAAACAAACGAACTCCATTAAATTTAGGACATTTATCAATTATACTAACTTTTTTAGTTTTATTTACAGATTTACCATATTTGTAGAATCATTGCATTTATACTATTTTTATAATTTTATTTACAAATTTGTCTTTCTTATTTTCTCCACCACCAGCCCCCAACCCCATTTTTCTTCAACCCACCTTCTTCTTCTACACCCCTCCCCACCTCCAAAACCACCGTCACATTGCAGACCCGATTGACCCACCCCCTGATGTCGGGACCACAGACCTCCGTTTTCCGTTCAACAACTCCACTTCTCCATCACCTCCCATCTCTGTCCCTTCCACAACCACCACCACCTTCTTCGATCAATGTTGATGGAAGATGAATCTTCAAAACAATCTTCTTCTTTTTTACGAAGATGAATTGTCCTGGATGATTTTCACTATTCTAAATCGAAAAGATTTTTTGATTTGGTATACATTCATAACAAAGATATTCGAAGCTTCCATTCTCCCTAGAGACGCTACCTTTTTTGTTCCGGTTAACAGAGATATAGATTTGGTTAAGTTAGTTCATATTTAATCTACTTACATAGTATTTTTGCAATTTTTAAAAAGAAATTGGTATAATTGCAATTAGATAGTAAATTTGCAAATATCTTTTCTTAAAAAAAAGTAAAATTGAAAATATTAAAAATTAATGATAAAAGAATAACACATGTACCAATGACCTATATATCAAACCGTGAAACGGCAAAATCATCATTCAACTGGAACTCAACTTGCAATTAGATCATCGAACTCAAAAAGCTTACAAACGGGTCACTCAACTATTTAAAACTTTCTTATCCATAATTAAACTCAAAAATCTTACAATCAGGACATCGAACTCAAAAAACTTACAATCAGGTCATCGAACCCTCCATAATATAAGTTCACAGTATACAATCTTATTGGCTTGTTCAATACAAATAAATACAAATTAAACTCAAAAATCTTACAAACGGGTCACTCAACTATTTAAAACTTTCTTATCCATAATTAAACTCAAAAATCTTACAATCAGGTCATCAAACTCAAAAAACTTACAATCAGGTCATCGAACCCTCCATAATATAAGTTCACAGTATACAATCTTATTGGCTTGTTCAATACAAATAAAAAGGAAATTTAGTTTTTAATATTTAAATTATAGATAAATTCAAATTCTCGTTCCTACAAATTTGAAAACCATTTCTATTTCGAATATGTTAATAATTATTTTCCTCTCTAAAAATTAGGACATTATAAAGAAATTTGATTTTTGATATTTAATTAGAGGAGTTTTAGGAAAAAAAAAGATAAATATGATTTAGACGATTTTAAACCTCCTCAGTATTCTCCTTTATATAAATTAAATTGGCTTAGAAAAAATTGTGAGCTTGTATGCTAGTGACTCAGAATAATGCTCATGTGTCTCTATCTACTGTCTAATATACGACTGGTTTGGAATTTAAGTTGTTAGAGTTTTCCCGGTCTCGAAGATTGAACATGCCAAAATGATTGTATACTGTGAACTTATATTATGGAGGGTTGGATGACATGATTGTAAATTTTTTGAGTTCGATGACCTGATTGTAAGTTTTTTGAGTTTAATGATGGATAAGAAAGTTTTAATTAGTTGAGCAACCGTTTGTAATCTTTTTGAGTTCGATGACCTGATTGCAAGTTGAGTTCCAGTTGAGTGATGATTTTGCCATTTCACCCATAAATCATGTCTTTACCTTAAGTGAAATATCGTTGACAATTAGAAATCCGTTAAGTCGTATCTTCCTTGCTACAATTAGAAGAGCTAAATTCACAGGCCAATATCCAAATAAGCATCAAACAATTACTTCTTTAATTTTTTTTGCATGAAATCAATATTATACTATTATATAAAAGGAAGACGAGCACGGTGAGATGATGCCCCTCAAATCGTTCTAATCAATATTTCTAATTTTTATAAATTTTGCAATTTTTAATATTAAACTTGTTATTTCATACAACTTCCTTTATTATCTTCGAAAGATTTTTCTAATTTTTATAGATTTTTACAATTTTAAAATATTACTGATTATAATTTCCTTCTTCATCTTCGAATTTGTAGTTAGAAAATGCATTATCATAGTAAAATAAATTTCATTACTTTCCCACAATAAGAAAAACTTCTTAAATAATTTTTTTTATACATATACACAACATTACCAAATTTACTTCATCTTTTCATGTTAAAATTGTAAAACGAACTAGAATTATCTTCTAATTTTCTCAAATTTTACAATTAATAAATACTAAAATTACAATTGCTTACTCACTTCGTCCCATTTTTATTATCCAAAATTTTATATTTCACTCATCCCAAACCAATTGTCCAAAATTAGTTAATATGGTAAATTTTATGTTAATTATTTTAACTTTTATGAAAAATAATATAATTATTTCATGACTATCAGTGCATTTAAGATGATTGAATAAAATGTGGATTTTTAATTGTGGACAATAAAAATGGGACGAATGGAGTAATAAATATTTGCTAATGTAGGAGATTTCCTAAATTTTCTCTCAAAGAAAAAAACTACAACTAACTTATTAAAGTTTGCTAATATAGGCGGTCCATAAATCGCAAAAATCTATTTTTTTTTGTAGAAATTTGTAATTTTAAATATAATAATTATAATTTCTTTTTCATCTCCGAATTTATAGCTAAAAAATGCATTATTAAGAACAAAGTAAATTTCGTAACTTTCCAACAAAAAGAAAAAAAATCTTAAATAAAATATATTATGATGTACGTACATAACACAATCATTATCTTAAGAGAGTTTGTGCTCCAAAACTCGAGTTCCCGAGTTCACCTTTCTCTAATAAATTTCATTTTATTTGCACTTTATGCTATCGATATACTATTGATTACGATTTGCTTTTTTGTTTCCTAAAATATGAGTGTTTTTGTTTTAGGTAATATGAAGAGGACGAAAACCGGAAGAAGATTGTGAATCCACAACACCCGAACATAAGTCATGTATGTAAATAATTCATGAAACCTTTTTTTACACATCTCTCTATATTTTGTAATTGTTACGTATTAGTTGAATATTTTTCAATCAACAAGAAAGAGATAAAAGATGATAATTCATAACGGCCCCGAGACATAAGTTTATTTCAAAAATTGTTTTACTTTCTTTGAAGAAGTTTTAACTTTTATATATATTTTTTATTCCGCGGATCAAAATTTTAAAGCCAATATTTATTCTTTGAATGGGATAGCAAAAAGGTTTTTAGAGATTTGAATGGAATACCAAAAAGTTACGTGACTATATATTTATATTTATGATCGTTAGAGCATCTCCAAGAGTCTCTTAAAATCACTCTTAAATATATTATAAAATAATAGCTCTTAGTGATTTAATGTGCACTCATCTCCAACAATGCTTCTTATATTGACTCCTCATTTTATTTTATATTATTAAAAGTGAGCTACATCCATAAAAGTATAAAAGCAAGTGGATAGAGAGAGAATGTTGTCTTATAAATTTATAATATAATATTAGTTAAGAGTTGCTAGTAGCTCTTAAAATTGAGGAGAGAGAATAGAATTTTAGTGAATTTAAGAGTCACTAGGAGTCTCTTGGAGTGAAAAAATTTCATCTCTCTCCTCAAATCTCAAGTTAAGAGCTATTTTAGGAGTCTCTTGGAGATGCTCTTAGTATTTGTGTCCTAGAGACAATACTTTTATGTTTTAGGGAAAATATTTTGTTATTAGGAATTCTGTTTTGTTGATTATTATTAATTTATTTATTATGTCTTTATTTACTGCGTTAAAATGTTAGCATAATAAATTTCCTTAGAATCATGATATGCACTATATATCTTTAAGTATGTGACTTGAAAATGTGATTGTATGAGTAGTATCTTTATTTCTAAGTATTCCTAGTCGAGTGTTATTATTTAAGGACAATAATGATGCATTGAGACTAGTATGCTTGTTGACTGATGATCACATCTCACTGGTCGTAGATATGGTGATACTAAAGTCAAAACATAGGTGCATGTAAGAGTACATGGCACTGGATTGACCCGCCATGAGATTCTACATGTTAATTGCGTCACAAGTAATTCTCACATTGATAATGGTGTAATGATCCTTAGACCTGAAATCAATATATTTTATAGGAGAATTATTATACTTTGGTTACATTAAAAGTTACCTTTGAATGGATATGATAAAAGTGGATATTGGGTATATTATGAATCGTATGAGAAATATGAATGATCTACATAGGATTTAACCTTCCTAGTTAGAGGAGTGATATTATTGGTCTCTTTTTTGAGTGAGACTATGAAATGCACGGCCGTGCTCAAATGTTGATTAGATTTAATAGTACTCTACTCATCGATCAAGAAAATTAAGATTAAATTATGAAGAGGATGACACATTATATGCCTCGAGTTTAATCTATAATATCATGGTTAAAGAGATTATATTACATAGAACATTATTCACAAAAGGCTGAATCGAATCACTGATTTAATTATTATTACTTAGGTAGCAATTATGTATTACTAGATGTCGCTCATTGTTTACAATTTTAACTAGATATTAAATTGTTGCCAAAGTAATAATAACCCCTAGGGTCACACATAAAGAACACTTGAAGGAGAAATAATTTAAATTAAGAATTTAAATTAATTAAAAAATTTATTCTTTATATAATATTAATTAGGGAATTTACCAAAAATACTATGTTTTCTAGTTTGTTTTGCAAATATACTATTTTATACTATCTTAATTGCAAATATACCCCATCTTCTTCAACCCTATTATTCTCCAACTCCCATTCTTCTCCTTCTTCTTCACCCACTCACCCTCCAGCCCCGCCCGCCGCCGCCACCTTACCCCATCTCCGCCCTCCCCCTCCTCCCCCTCCTCCCCCATCTCCTCCTCCTTCCTCCTCCGCCCTCCTCCCTTCTCTGTCCTTCTCCATCTCCGCCCTCCTCTATTCTCCGCTCCCCTCCTTCCCCATCCGATCTCTGCCCACTAGGGTCGCAGGCCACCACCTCCGATCTGTTCTCCACCACCACTAGAGCTTTGAGTTCAGATTTTGGGGTTTCAATTTTAGATTTTGGTTGATTTTGGATGAAGTTGTGTTCGGTTGATTTCAATTGATTAAATTGGTAATTTTGAGTATCGATGGGTAGAGAGAAAGAGAAAAAAAAGGAAGAGAATGGAGAGAGAAAGAGATGGTGGAAGGAGATTTTAGTTTCTTATTAAAATGTTGCAGATATGATTTGATTCACAAAATAGGTTGTATTTAGTTGCTTTCAAGTTGCTTGTGAAGTTGTAACGATGTCTCTAAATTGTTTGACTAAATGTTACAGAGAAAGAAAGTTGATTTTGGTTGGCTCGTGATTTATTTATTTATTTTGTTCTAGTTGCAGTTGCAAATAAGGTTGCAAGGCCCCGTAGGGCACTCATAACTCTCTATTTCTAACAGTTGCAACTGAATGCAACCACATGCAACTGAACGCAACCATATGCAACTGAATGTAACTAAAAATTGGAAGTTAAATTTTCATTTTTTGCTGCTGCGCAGCCCTTATATAGAACTGGAAGTTGGTAAAAAATGAAAATTCAAATTACAATTTTTAGTTGCATTCAGTTGCATATGCAACCTATGCAACTGAATGCAACTAAAAACTAAAAGTTAAATTTCCATTTTTTGCTGCTGCGCAACCCTTATATAGATCTGGAAGTTGGTAAAAAAATGAAAATTTAAATTACAAGTTTTAGTTACATTCAGTTGCATATGTAACCTAAGCAACTGAATGCAACTGAAAACTAAAAGTTAAATTTCCATTTTTTGCTGCTGCGCAGCCCTTATATAGAACTAGAAGTTGGTAAAAAAAATTAAAATTCAAATTACAATTTTTAGTTGCATGCAGTTGCATCAGTTGCATATTCTGCTGCGCAACCATTACAAATAAGATAGTATTTTTGCAAATAAGATGGTATTTTTGCAAATAAGATAGTATTTTTGCAAATTAATTTTTTTTAAACAAAGTATTTTTGCAAAAACATTTCTAGACAAGGGTATTTATGAAAAAAGCCCTGTTAATAAAGTACGACTTAATTAATTAAATAAATAGAAAAATGGAATTACTTAAACTAATTATGAAATTAGTTACTATTAATTAAGTGCGACTTAATTAAATAATAAATTTCAATTTCATATTAGAATTAATTATAATTGGATTAGAATTTGAAAACAAATTATCTTCTCTCTATATATATCTCATATTGGTCCATAACTCATATTGGGCCTAAGGATGGAGATTGGGTCAGTAAAGCCCACCATCAGGAGTCAATTCAATATATTATCAAGCACAATTTGGAAGTTTGTGACCCTACTTCTTGGGTCGAGTGTGACGCCCCCAAATCCGAGGTCAGAGATTCAGGTCGTCACATCACCATTCAACCATATCATACCTGTATTAACTTTACAACTCAACAATACATCCATCCAGACCTCAATCTTACGCACATACAAGTTAGAGCCTCAGAAACGATAATCAAAAGTAACACTAAATATTACAATTCATCTGTACAATCCAGAGTCTTACGCAATTCCACTTATACAACTACACTTGAAGACAAGTCTTACTATTACAGTTGAAAACCTATCAGACTACTCTGTAGTATTTATCAGGGACTAAATCATCTCCGGGTAATTCTTCTACTCCTCTTCTGCTGGTGTGGAGTTAATCGGCCAAATTCTTCCCTTTCTGAAAAGTTTTTATAAAGCAAGAATGAGCTACATAATGCTCAGCAAGTTCACTATTTTGTAAAATAATAATGTGGTTTATTTCGAAAACATTCCCAACTATATGGGTATATATCTCAGATTTCAAAACATAATTGGACAATGTATGTGCCCGAGTTTGAATAAAACATCTATACTCACTAAGGAGCTTTAGGATAACATATGAACCCCTTATAAGGTTCCCATTTCAATATATCTCAAGTTTGAAAATATATACATATTAATATATAATTTTCGGCAAAACACTCTACGATTAACATACTGTATAGGGAATACATCATTGCAAACCT
Organism: Kitagawia praeruptora; assembly: GCA_037693485.1. Classification (NCBI taxonomy): domain Eukaryota; kingdom Viridiplantae; phylum Streptophyta; class Magnoliopsida; order Apiales; family Apiaceae; genus Kitagawia; species Kitagawia praeruptora. The sequence goes on along the minus strand of CM075351.1, from coordinate 132,258,169 downwards.
CTATCCTTCCATTAGCTTAGAAGGTTTCTCATACAAAAACATTTCATTCTTTGAAACAATTGCAAGAGTGCACTAACACGTGCCAATCTTTATAGAAAATCTTGCAGTTCCAGATACTACACGATGTCAATATTTTCTCATCAAAAACCACACTATCGGCAACTTGGCACTTAGGCCCAAGAAGCAGTGTTTGAGTATTTTTCCAAAGTGGAGGATGGGACTGGAAGAAAACATAAAAACCTGACAAGGATTGACGATGATCAGTCGCCACATCCAAGTCCAATAATCCGCGGGTCTTCTCTACTAGTAGAAGGATAGAAACTACATCTGTAACTACCCTTGGGTGAAAACTACATCCGTAATCACCCTCGATGAAAACTACATCCGTAATCATCCTTCGGCAACACCTGGGCCGGAATAATAATTGATGGACCGCCTGGCTCACGGCCGCTTACACATCCCGGGAATCGTTCGTCAACGATTCCCACACCTGCCAGAGTCCCCTTTTTCTTTTCTTTTCAAAAATCATTTTGATAGAAAATTCGAGTAGTTGAAGTTCGACCTCAGTCGACCGATAATTCTTGAAAAACGTACAAGAAGCAAAACCTGACCGGGGGTTTTCGAAAATGTTTTGAGTTCGAAAGAGTTCGAGTTTGAAAGTATTAAAGGTATCTTGGATTAGCCTTGTTTTTAAAATAGTGAACAATAATTATTAAATGATATTTTAAGATTTAATATTAATAATTAATAAAATAATTATTTAATAAATAAACTTTTAATCCAAGATAGGGTTTCGAGTATTTACGAAGATATAATAATAGTTATTTGAATATACGATACCACCCGAATGCCCCTTCGGGTTTTCGCAATATAGATACGATATAATAATATACCGCTCCCCGGTCAATAGTATATATGGACCGCTACGACCTCTATTGCTAGAGTCGTTGTCCGAAGAAAACATTTCAATCTAAGTTCAAGGGGTAAAAGCATACATGTACTTGTTCAATCTCAATTGCATCAATACTTCGATAAACATAGCATTTGATATAATTTGAAAACTACAAACACAACAGTGAAAATCCTTGTATAGGGATAAGTTTTGAAAAGTAAACTTGCCTTGGTTTGGTTGGGGTGGTCGAGCGTGCGAATTCGAACGATCTATGCATAAACAATAATCGTTCGTTAGTACCTTAACAACTTCTTTCAAATTACGGGGTTTTAAGGGGATACGAAATTAACTTAACGACTTCGTCTTATGACTCCCTAGCCCCACTATAGGTCCATGACATCACTCGTTTACGCTCGTCACTTACTCGACTTAATTTAGTTACCACGTTCGAACCATAACCACTAACCCTAGAATAATGTTCCACTAATCGACCTTTTTCCATTGCGCGAATTTTACTCTAGCATTTTTATAAAATCCAAAAATTCATATTTTAATCCAATTCCTTTTGGGTTGTCTTCACCACTGCATTACCTACGTTCTCAAATTTTTCCATGATCCCAAATATTTTTTAAGGTGTTTAAACAAGGTTCACAAGGGGGTCACTTAATGCAGTCCATTGTCCAGAAACAAAATTCACTCCTCCGGCCATAACTAAAAATCCACACATCACCTAGCTATGAATCTTACATATCCAGAAACTACATTCAATTATCTTTCCATCAATATAAGGTAGGACATCAGGGGACATCATTTGGGTGTTCAAAATCGTGCTACAACACATATCAAAGTTCCTGGACAAAATCAGCAAGCTCAAATCACTTAGATCAACCATCTTTCATGCTTCCATAACATAAACACCACTTAAAACACTTAGATCATGACTCATAACACTCATGGAGATATATATATTCACCATAGTCATAAAATTCATCATCTCAACATCAAAACCCAAGATCCATGTTATCCAATACATATACATTCAAGATAACCCCTAAAATGCATGGATCTACTACCATACTACATGAACAACACATAACCAAGGGTGGTTTGAGATTTCATACCTTCTTGAGCTCCTAGAGACCTTGAACAATCTTTATACAACTTAAAAACACCTTATATGGCCTCCTACAACACTCACAATGCAAGATCTAAAAGATAGCAAACTTATGTTAACATTTCTCTAAACTTCCAACAATTATAACTCAAGAACCAATGGATGGAAGGCTTTGAAATTGATACCATACCTCTACTATGATGCAAGGAAGCCCTAGGAAGGTTGTAGATGGAGAAATCTTGGAGAGAAAATCTCTCCCTCTCTCCCAAGGTGGTTCGGCCGAGAGCTTTTCAAAGGGGGGGGGGAGAGTGTCTTTGCTTTGTTTTGTTTTGGAATGGTAAAAAAGAAATGCTAGAATGACTTGTATTATTAAGGAGTAGTCACATGTTGCCAAGCTAGCCTAGGTTGCATCCATGCCCTATTGTCCCCTAAGTACATCACCCATCATGCTAGTCACTATTCACTTTTGCTTTTATGTTTTCTAGTTCCTTTTTCTAACTATCTAGTTACATGGCACTTGCATGTAATTCCTTCCCTTGTAATATTATTCTCCCACCAATGCTTGTTATTTAATCCTTAATTCGTATCGTATCTCAATTAATCTCTCGTAATAATATTTTGTCGCGTAGAGATTTCCCCTATAATTCCTTAAGTACTTACTTGTGTAAATTCCTCGAATGTCCATAATTCCTTGTCATAATCCTTAATAAATCTTTTAACACTCTAATCATTCTCAAATCCCAAGTTTTATAAATCTTACTAACAACAAGACTCTTGCTTTCAACCACCTTCCCTTTACCTCATATAATGAATGCAACAACATAGTTTCTCAGACAATCAATTCCATTAAACAACAGGGATGACTATAAAGGCTCCAAATTGACATTGCCACATGATATTAAATAAAAGAAAATATTGCAAAAATTAGGGTTCTTACAGCCTCCCCTCCTTAAAAGGATTCCGTCCCGGAATCAGGTTGAAAACAGTTGGGGGTGCTTTTCACGCATCGCGCTCTCTAGTTCCCGTGTTGATTCTTCGACATTCTGGTTCCTCCCCAAAACTCTCACTAGTTTGACAACCTTGTTCCTCAGCACCTATTCTTTTCTATCCATGATTTCTACGGGTTGCTCCACATATGTTAAGTCTGGTTGTAGGTCCACTTGGTCGTACTCTATCACATGCCGATGATCGGTGTGGTAGGGTCGTAACATAGACACATGAAACGCATTATGAATTTGCTGCAAGCTTGGGGGCAAGGCTACTCGTAGGCTAACTTCCCAATACGCCTCAAAATCTCAAAAGGTCCAATAACCTCAGACTTAGCTTCCCTTTCTTACCAAACCGCCTCAATCCTTCTCAGGGGGATACCTTTAGCATCACGAAGTCTCCCACCTCATACTCCTTTGATACCTCATAAAATTTGACCATTCGAAATAATGGGTTTCGTAAAAAAAAAACTAATGACTTTTACATACACTCGTCTGCACCGTAGAGAAGTAATATCAATTCGAAATCTTTATTTAATAATTCGTACATATCGTGATTGAAAAAATTTCTCATCCACCCATAAAATTACTATTCATCCAGGTTTCGAATATTCACGAAAATTAGGGTTATTGCAGTCTCCTCTCCTAAAAGGATTCTATCTTAAGAACCTAAGGAAGATAGTTGTGGATACAATTCCAACTTTACCCTTTCCAACTCTCAAGTTGACACTTCAACCCTTTTGTTCTCTCACCTTGGTCTCACCAACGCTTTAATGTTGTTCCTCAACGCATACTCTCCTCGACCTGTATTCCTTATCGGTTGTTCTATGATTGAAAATTTCCATCCCACTACTTACACGTTCCTCTTCTACCTTGTTCATAGTATCCGTGTTGAGTTCTTGTATCGTTGGCCCGTGAATACTTTGTGGTCGTGTTTTGTAATCCGAGACAACGTCAATACGCACGGTATTCCTCATATTCCTTCGCTTGATTAGCAGGCATGTGTTGCCTCCCGTCAACCGTTACCACTTGCTATGGATACTGTATAGTCTTCGGTATACGTCGAACCAGTTCAGCTACTATGTCCCTCGTTCATTGACTTCTTCGTAACGCAAGAGAAGCGAAACTTCTTCTTTCATAGTGCGCTCTACAGGAGACGTCCTTACGTTCGCATGGCGATGATCGTGATAACAACATTCATTTCATGGATAAGTTTTTATTCTCGACTGCCCCGTGAAACCTAAGGCACGACACTAAATATAAATTCGATCGTCTGGACAATTCTTCTTCCCTGTCCGTCAGCCACAGATCAAATTTGTACCTACGCTTAATCTCTTGTTAAATATACATGAAAGCACCTCCAGCCTTCGAGATTTAACCTTAAGTTTTTTTTTTTATCTGACGTACTCGCTGCAGAAGTTTTATATTGCACCACCATCTCTTCCGTATATAAATCGATAATCTTCTAAATGGAAAGTCTCTCGTAGGTAAGTCACTTGGTTCAGCAATTATAAATCAACTAGGGCCATCTCTTGGCTCGGTCTTTGGCGACCTACTTATGAAATTCATTATAATCCTGTCCACGTTCAAGATTTTCTACAGGCGGAATTAATCCACTAGATCTCTATCATTCTGCTTTTAACATGTTGCGTTTGTACTTAATAGTTTGCCAAACATTCTCTTAATTCTCTATACATCTTTGTCCTTCCCCATAATTTACTCATTTTCCTCTAACATTAATCTTTATTGTATATACTCTATTTTCTTGGTCAATACTGACCAAATTCCAATTTCGAATAATCCCTTCTATAGGTATCGGTCACCACACTGGCCTTTCCTGGGAAATAACAAATTTCTCCATTATACTCCCTGCTCCCTTTCGTCACCTTCTATTTCTTATGTTTAGTTCTAATATGAAGATATACTTATGGCACTTGTGGAAAAATTTCACACTTTTCTCATAAAGTTAACGTCTCAGTTTTATGCGTGAACGCTATCATGACTAATCCCCGACTCACGGTTAGTACATCCTATCCCGTAACATTTATGTTGTTTAGAAGTATAGGCTATCATCCCCTTTCTACTGCATCAGCACACCTCTTAAACTCTTGAAAGACGCATCATCGTGACTCTCAAAGTCCTCTTTTTATCATCAAGTATAGTTAACAACGAGGTTGTTGCTAATATCTCATTTCATTCCAAAACTTTGTTCATTAATCCATAAAGGCTTCTAACTCATTAGTCAATCCACATGATACTACCAGAATTTATAATGTTTACATTAATGTGAAATGCCGACTTTGGTGCAGTACAGAGGTCGATCTGGAGTTGGTGAAACCTTCTCTTTAACCTTATCTTTGAAAAACAACTACGCACTTTAACTAGTCAACAATTCCTCCATTTCCGATAAGGGTTTCAGTTCTCGATGGTATAGGTAAGATGTCATGCGCTCGTCCTTTTTCACAACTGGCGCCAATCAGCCTGAGGCCTGTATGCTGCTGCGATTCCCAATAAACTTGATTAGGTGGTAATCTCGAAGGATCATTGGGATATATCCATGCATCCATTTGCTATTAAGGGCCTTTTAACCATTATGTCTCGCTATGTGCATCACTCCCTTTTAGCTAAGTAAAGCTTCACATTCTTACCACGATATTTCTTCCTTTCTTGTCCATCTCACTTCCATGTTAGTTTCCTCTAAGGATATGTCTTACATCGCAATCGATTTGCATTTCTTGGATCAGGAAAAGGCTTGGTAACTCCAGAATTCATTAATATAACATCCTGACAACGATTGGTAGGAGCGTACTCCCAACCACCTCATCATTTCTTATAACCTTCCTCAAACTAATATTAAAGGCCCTGTGGTATGCCCCGGCATGTTATTCCCATTTTAAATAATTAGGCATAACGCTCTGGCTGCACAATTACAACATTTGGTTTTTGATCTCATATTGGTGCAACGGTTCACAATTGTACCTCCCGTTCACCTTAGAGTAATCACTTTTGAAAGGAATGGTTTCAAAATAACAAGGTCCAATAGATAATTTCAATAAGAATTCCACATTGGATGTTCCAAGAATGTTGATGGTTCCAAATACTAGGAGTCTCGATTTTTCGGAGATGTAAGGATGGACAAAAGAATACAACAAGGTTTATTCCTTCATGTCCTGATAATCTTGTAATGTGATATCATAGAGAATGTTGCACGAGGGCAATGATTGTTGGATACAAAAGTCATAAAGACGGTCTTTATACAATTCTTACATCTGGTTAATACTTTTCCTCTTGAAAAATAAGAGGAAATCTAAAGTCGCATTGATGAAGGTCAGCCAATAGAAAAAAATTCTACTCCATGACAATTAAAGATTGAAGTAGTTTGTCATTCAAGTAATCAATGGTTTCAAATGAATTCTCGTTGTATGAATGAAAGAATAAAATATTCAAGTGATATAAAGTCTGATACGAAGATGGGTAAGAGTTCAAGTCGAGTGGGCGACCTCACTAGGTCTCAATCAAGTTATTCGTCAAAACTTTCATCATCATACTTTACCACATGCAAAATGCATTGCGGAATGAATTAAATTGGGAGTTGGACCAGTGGAACAATAACTAGTCCTTTTCAAGAAACACTAGAAACTAGCGAGACAAAATTTGCTAATTCACCCGTTTGAGACATCACCACTAGCTAGGACAATTAGCTAGGTGTTCTTCACAACATTACAATTTTGACTAGTTAGAACAATCAACTAGTCATTCATATTGACATATCGACTAGCCAGTTTTAATTGGCTAGAACGGAATTTCAACATCGTAGCCACTGAAGAAACTTTAGGCTACTCGGACAACGAATGGGAATAAGAAGTTATTAAGTTTGAAAAAGAAAACTATAAAATCTGAAGAGAATGTTCTAGGTATCGGAACAATCGATAACCTCTCATCAAATATTACTTATCAGTGAAACGGTCCACCCAAGGGTGTCTCCGTACACATGCTTTATCAGATCCTACAATAGAATTAAATTCGGAATACCAATATCAGAATGATATCCTTACTATGATTTCAACGTAAGACGCACAATCTCATTTTGAATAGGAGAAAGGACTCATGAGGAATATCTGGATGTTAGATCATCCCTGTTCTCAACAAGCGGATAAATATTTATGGGCTCGACTGAAGAATGCAAGTATGAAAGAAGTAGTCAAATATCAATATTCGTTTAGGAATATTCATTGATTAATTAAGGAAACGATTGTTGAACATTCCTTGGATAATTGAAAGGAAGTGTAAATAGTCCTGAGCGGAACGAAATAATTATAAACTTCAAATAGAATACTCGGGGGTCAAATAAGATACTTTGGATGAGTCCCGGTTTAGAAAAAGTATATCACTGGTGGTTATTCCACAAGTTTGAAGTAGAAAGCTAGAAGGATTACCTGATATAAACTAATCGAGGTAACATGGTTAGTGAACAGTTTAAAATGAAGTAGTGCTCCAGCCGGTAGTTACCAAAATAAGTTAATAACCATTCGTGCATCTCACTATCACCACTATAAGGGTAACTCCATCTCTTCGTCTTCGTAATTCAAGACACCAACTAGTACGTCTCTCAATCATCATCTTAAAGTCATTTATCGAGTTAGGGTTTCACAATATATCTGTCATTCTCGTGCTTTATCTTGAAGGCCAAGCTTCACATCATTCCGGGGACACCTGCTAAGTCCATAGGGTCCTACTTCACGCCTTCCGACATGAATCACAAGTGGCCAGTTCCCCCTGGGAACAGATCAAAGAGATCTCTCAGGGATCTCAATGCAGTCCATAGGTTCAGTGGCGGTGTGTGTGCACGTGAACATACGTTACCAGCAATATATAGGTTTACAAGTATATATGCGTAGTCTCTGCTAAAATTTCTATCAAATAATTCCAGTATGGACTCACTGGTCTCTTCCTTTGGTAGACTCTGAGATCACTGTATAGCTCGTTGCAACCATATTCAACTTCACTAGAGTCGCTTTGTTAATTCTGCTTGTTTGTTCTCTAAGTTGAACTACTAAGCTCTAGCGTCCGAATCATGCATGGAATTATCTAGCACGCTCGTCTTATGATAACATTCTCGTATAACACATGTAAAATTCGCCATCAAGGGTAATGGAATCCACAACGACATAGTGACCATCCTTCAAGGAAACCCGTTACTTATCGAAAATCGGATCTTATAACCAAAGTAAAAGACTTTCATTAATCCAAGTACTAACTACTCCTAATTATGTAGGGAAGTCCAAACTTCTTGATTCTTAAAATGTCGCCTCCTAAACTGTGGAGGAATATGGGCCACAAAATTTATGCCAGCCTAGTCATCTGATCATATTTGCAATATCGCCTCTACCTCAGCTGCTCTCGAGATTTCGCTCTGCTTCCTATGTCATTACCTATGATAGGTCATGTACGACTCTTAAATCTCCATTCATCATTCTGCAGGTCTCTAGGGATTCTATCGACCCTAGTATAATACCTTCAGTAACACTCCAGTCCATTCTACTCACTGGTACCTCTTCCGGTAGTCCAATCATAAGTTTACTACGATCTCTTATGTCATTCCCCTACTTAGACTTAGCTCTCAACACTCTCGTTTCTGAGTACTGTAACTTATCTCTCTGATACCATTTCTGTGACGCCCCCAAATTCGAGGTCAGAGATTCAGGTCGTCACATCACCATTCAACCATATCATACCTGTATTAACTTTACAACTCAACAATACATCCATCCAGACCTCAATCTTACGCACATACAAGTTAGAGCCTCAGAAACGATAATCAAAAGTAACACTAAATATTACAATTCATCTGTACAATCCAGAGTCTTACGCAATTCCACTTATACAACTACACTTGAAGACAAGTCTTACTATTACAGTTGAAAACCTATCAGACTACTCTGTAGTATTTATCAGGGACTAAATCATCTCCGGGTAATTCTTCTACTCCTCTTCTGCTGGTGCGGAGTTAATCGGCCAAATTCTTCCCTTTCTGAAAAGTTTTTATAAAGCAAGAATGAGCTACATAATGCTCAGCAAGTTCACTATTTTGTAAAATAATAATGTGGTTTATTTCGAAAACATTCCCAACTATATGGGTATATATCTCAGATTTCAAAACATAATTGGACAATGTATGTGCCCGAGTTTGAATAAAACATCTATACCCACTAAGGAGCTTTAGGATAACATATGAACCCCTTATAAGGTTCCCATTTCAATATATCTCAAGTTTGAAAATATATACATATTAATATATCATTTTCGGCAAAACACTCTACGATTAACATACTGTACAGGGAATACATCATTGCAAACCTCTATCCTTCCATTAGCTTAGAAGGTTTCTCATACAAAAACATTTCATTCTTTGAAACAATTGCAAGAGTGCACTAACACGTGCCAATCTTTATAGAAAATCTTGCAGTTCCAGATACTGCACGATGTCAATATTTTCTCATCAAAAACCACACTATCGGCAACTTGGCACTTAGGCCCAAGAAGCAGTGTTTGAGTATTTTTCCAAAGTGGAGGATGGGACTGGAAGAAAACATAAAAACCTGACAAGGATTGACGATGATCAGTCGCCACATCCAAGTCCAATAATCCGCGGGTCTTCTCTACTAGTAGAAGGATAGAAACTACATCCGTAACTACCCTTGGGTGAAAACTACATCCGTAATCACCCTCGATGAAAACTACATCCGTAATCATCCTTCGGCAACACCTGGGCCGGAATAATAATTGATGGACCGCCTGGCTCACGGCCGCTTACACATCCCGGGAATCGTTCGTCAACGATTCCCACACCTGCCAGAGTCTCCTTTTTCTTTTCTTTTCAAAAATCATTTTGATAGAAAATTCGAGTAGTTGAAGTTCGACCTCAGTCGACCGATAATTCTTGAAAAACGTACAAGAAGCAAAACCTGACCGGGGGTTTTCGAAAATGTTTTGAGTTCGAAAGAGTTCGAGTTTGAAAGTATTAAAGGTATCTTGGATTAGCCTTGTTTTTAAAATAGTGAACAATAATTATTAAATGATATTTTAAGATTTAATATTAATAATTAATAAAATAATTATTTAATAAATAAACTTTTAATCCAAGATAGGGTTTCGAGTATTTACGAAGATATAATAATAGTTATTTGAATATACGATACCACCCGAATGCCCCTTCGGGTTTTCGCAATATAGATACGATATAATAATATACCGCTCCCCGGTCAATAGTATATACGGACCGCTACGACCTCTATTGCTAGAGTCGTTGTCCGAAGAAAACATTTCAATCTAAGTTCAAGGGGTAAAAGCATGCATGTACTTGTTCAATCTCAATTGCATCAATACTTCGATAAACATAGCATTTGATATAATTTGAAAACTACAAACACAACAGTGAAAATCCTTGTATAGGGATAAGTTTTGAAAAGTAAACTTGCCTTGGTTTGGTTGGGGTGGTCGAGCGTGCGAATTCGAACGATCTATGCATAAACAATAATCGTTCGTTAGTACCTTAACAACTTCTTTCAAATTACGGGGTTTTAAGGGGATACGAAATTAACTTAACGACTTCGTCTTATGACTCCCTAGCCCCACTATAGGTCCATGACATCACTCGTTTACGCTCGTCACTTACTCGACTTAATTTAGTTACCACGTTCGAACCATAACCACTAACCCTAGAATAATGTTCCACTAATCGACCTTTTTCCATTGCGCGAATTTTACTCTAGCATTTTTATAAAATCCAAAAATTCATATTTTAATCCAATTCCTTTTGGGTTGTCTTCACCACTGCATTACCTACGTTCTCAAATTTTTCCATGATCCCAAATATTTTTTAAGGTGTTTAAACAAGGTTCACAAGGGGGTCACTTAATGCAGTCCATTGTCCAGAAACAAAATTCACTCCTCCGGCCATAACTAAAAATCCACACATCACCTAGCTATGAATCTTACATATCCAGAAACTACATTCAATTATCTTTCCATCAATATAAGGTAGGACATCAGGGGACATCATTTGGGTGTTCAAAATCGTGCTACAACACAGATCAAAGTTCCTGGACAAAATCAGCAAGCTCAAATCACTTAGATCAACCATCTTTCATGCTTCCATAACATAAACACCAGTTAAAACACTTAGATCATGACTCATAACACTAATGGAGATATATATATTCACCATAGTCATAAAATTCATCATCTCAACATCAAAACCCAAGATCCATGTTATCCAATACATATACATTCAAGATAACCCCTAAAATGCATGGATCTACTACCATACTACATGAACAACACATAACCAAGGGTGGTTTGAGATTTCATACCTTCTTGAGCTCCTAGAGACCTTGAACAATCTTTATACAACTTAAAAACACCTTATATGGCCTCCTACAACACTCACAATGCAAGATCTAAAAGATAGCAAACTTATGTTAACATTTCTCTAAACTTCCAACAATTATAACTCAAGAACCAATGGATGGAAGGCTTTGAAATTGATACCATACCTCTACTATGATGCAAGGAAGCCCTAGGAAGGTTGTAGATGGAGAAATCTTGGAGAGAAAATCTCTCCCTCTCTCCCAATGTGGTTCGGCCGAGAGCTTTTCAAAGGGGGGGGAGAGTGTCTTTGCTTTGTTTTGTTTTGGAATGGTAAAAAAGAAATGCTAGAATGACTTGTATTATTAAGGAGTAGTCACATGTTGCCAAGCTAGCCTAGGTTGCATCCATGCCCTATTGTCCCCTAAGTACATCACCCATCATGCTAGTCACTATTCACTTTTGCTTTTATGTTTTCTAGTTCCTTTTTCTAACTATCTAGTTACATGGCACTTGCATGTAATTCTTTCCCTTGTAATATTATTCTCCCACCAATGCTTGTTATTTAATCCTTAATTCGTATCGTATCTTAATTAATCTCTCGTAATAATATTTTGTCGCGTAGAGATTTCCCCTATAATTCCTTAAGTACTTACTTGTGTAAATTCCTCGAATGTCCATAATTCCTTGTCATAATCCTTAATAAATCTTTTAACACTCTAATCATTCTCAAATCCCAAGTTTTATAAATCTTACTAACAACAAGACTCTTGCTTTCAACCACCTTCCCTTTACCTCATATAATGAATGCAACAACATAGTTTCACAGACAATCAATTCCATTAAACAACAGGGATGACTATAAAGGCTCCAAATTGACATTGCCACATGATATTAAATAAAAGAAAATATTGCAAAAATTAGGGTTCTTACATCGAGGTTGCTAAGAATCCCCAGCATGGGATCGCATCTATCACATCTCTCTGCGAGGTCCAGCGAGGCCTAGAGGTCCAGTGAGGCCTAGAATACTCTTATGAAAGCTCATGATTAAGCCCAGCGAGGTTGCATGAGTAGATATGAAGGCTCATAGCTAAGCCTAGCGAGGTCGCATGAGTAGATATAAAGGCTCATAGTTAAGCACAACGAGGTCGCATGAGTAGATATAGTTAAGCCCAGTGTGGTCGCATGAGTATGATTATCTCCATAGCGTGGGATCACCTCGCATGACTAAGCCCAGTTAGGTCGCATGTGAGGCCACGTAGTTTTTCCATTAGCCTCGCCAGTTAGGCCATGTGATCTTAGCATCATTCTAGCCATATGTAACCTTTAATGGGCCATGGGTCATGAGCAGGATTAATGGATAGAATATATCAGCCCATAGACGTCAAGTGGGTTTGGGTCAAGACGAGCCCATAGAAACCCTAGCCCGTCTAGGTAACTTCTTCTCCAAGAACTACATATGGCTTGATCCCTATAAATAGGGTACGTAGGCCTCTTGTTAGGTTGGATTTACAGTTGGTAGCAGGAGAGAATAAACAGTTTTTCTCTGACATTCAACGAATCAACAAACAAGATCAACAACAAAAATCATCAATCTCCTTCCATGTTCTTCGTGTTCTTAGAAAAATATCTGTATTTTTCTCCGTGATTCCAACAACCTCCAAAATATTGTTATACCAATTTCTCCCTATAACATTTGGCGCTAGAAGGAGGGGAAGAGTCATCATATTGGGATAAAGATGACTAACTCGAACAAGAAGATGAACGAAGGGCACAACAATGGGGAGACCCCGGGATCACACAAGATACCCAAAAGCGATCCTCCTAGAAGCGAGGACGAGGATAGGCCCGAAAAGATAGAGACACCTGTCAATCACCAAGTGGCAGGGAATAGCGAGGGTATAGCCTGGTTTCAAACGTATTGGTGAACAAGTGTCAGCAGTGCAAGAATGGATGACTAGAGTGAAGAAGCAGTATAGCTCACGGGGCGCGAAGAGGAATGCTAGGAAGGGGGCCAAGACCTATCAGGAGGAGAGCAGTAAGGGTCCCACCAAGAAACTCTTGGATGAGTTTGATGATGTTGTTACAGATCAAAGAAACCCTAATTTGTATGAAGACCTCGAGTGGGAGGTGGATATAGAGGCTACTAAGATAAAGGAGGGGTTGCAGAATGAGGCCGCCTCATCTAAGGGGAGGTTAGTTAGTGTCTTTGATCATCTTAGAAAGAAGTTAACTGAGCATGATCTTCGCCTCAAGCTCAAAAAACTTACAGCTGACAAGAAGATAAGCGATCCCAGACTATGATCCAAGGTTCGGAACGACCTCGCTCTCATCGTAGAGAGCGTGAGCGGTCCCATCATCGTAATGACAACCCCCCTCTCCTCGTAAGGAGCGTGAGTGGTCACATCGTCGTGATGAACGACCCCCTCTCCTCGTAAAGAGCGTGAGCGGTCACATCATCACGATGAACGACCCCCCTCTCCTCATCGAGAGCGCGAGTGGTCCCATAAGTACAAACCCGACCCCCTGGATCGTAAAAAGAAGGATCGCAAGGAAGTTCAAGAGGAGTCTAATGCTCCCAGGAAGACCCAGTCCCACCATGACAGCACTGGAAAGGGAAAGAAAAAAGTTGAAGATAAGAAGACAAAGGTTGGAGACTACAAGCTAGAGGAGCTAAAGAAGGCCTTGGATAAGAGGAATGCAGATAAGGGGATCCTTAACCCCATGGGTCCTGCCTCTCCTTTCACTCAAGATATCAGGACCACTCCGCTTCCCACTATATTCCGGAGTAGTAACCCAGACATGACTTATAATGGGGACACTGACCCTGCAGAGTTTGTTATTCGATTTAACAATGATATGGATGTGTATCGGGTCTCGCTATTGGCTAGGTGCAGGTTATTTGCAACCTCGTTGAGGGGTAGTGCCCGGTAGTGGTTCTCTAAGCTAGGGGCTTACATCACTATAGACTCCTGGGAGTAGTTCGTGGACATTTTCATTAAGCATTTTCAGTCCTCCAAGCTCTATGCACCTCCTGTATCCACCATGGTGAACATAAAGTAGAAGGAGGGTGAGACCCTACAGGACTACCTCAAGAGGTTTAATGCCGAGGACTCTAGGGTGAGGGGAGCAAATGACAAGGCCATTAAAAAATTTCTTATTGTTGGGTTGAGAGAGGGCACCAAGTTCTGGAAGAAGTTGCAGGCACAGACACCACGCACTCTCTTTAAGTTCTAAAAGGAGGCCGAGCCTTACAAATTGATTGTCAAGTCGATGGAAGACCTCAAGAAAAATATTGAGGCTAGCAACAGTGGAAGTAAGAGCAAGGGAGTGAAGAGGAAGGACTCTTGGAGCCCTAAGCGAAGATGGGATCGCAATGAGAGCCCAAAGAGGAGGGTTCGCGGTCCACCAAGGAGGTCACCACCACGAGCTCAAAGTGGAAGGAATGAGGGTCAGTCCACACCTTTAGTGGCCTCCATTTATCACATTTATGTAGTTAATGCTGACAAGGGGATGTTTAAGAAGCCCTCACCTATGAATAGTCGGGCAACCAGGGATGCCTCTAATAAGATGCCTCTACATGAGATGCTTCCTGGTGAAATACCTCTACGTCGAGGAGAGGGGGGATGCCCCCGATCCTTGGGGAGAGGGGGGATGCCCCCGATCCTTGGCGGCAATGAGGAGGTCCTTGACTACCTCAATACACCCAGGAAGAGCAAGTGACTACTGCCCATCATGGTCCAACTTCCTCCAAAATAAGGTCCATGTGAAATCCCTCGAGAAGAAGATCACATGATGTGATCCCATAGTGGGATCTCTTTATCAATTGAGCTGTAAACAATGAAGAGGCTAGAGCCGGGATCGAGTTAGTTACTCCTGAAGGTCATTAGTTAAGAAGTGTAGTTCATTTCACTTTCAAGGCCACAAATAATGAGGCTGAGTAGGAGGCTCTCATCATTGGCCTCAAGCTCGTACTAGAGATGAAAGGAGAGAAGCCAAAGTATTGAAAATCAAAATGAGCTCAAGACCTCAATATCTACATTCTCGTTCAACATAGGGAAGCTTGTTATGACATTGAAGAAGCCAAGTGCCCCGGAATACCGTGATGAGGCCAAGTGTCCTGGAATAGCGTTGAAGAAGTCAAGTATACTTATAGCGGGATCACATCAAATTCTCTTCATTATAAATGGTGTCAACTCCAAATAATACAAGAAGATTGCTGAAACACTTTGATTCATCATCACATCAACAATGATAATGAGGACTCGGGGGTAGTGCCATTACATAAACACCTCTTCTAGTGGGACATTTAAAAAATTGCAAGACGAAGCTAGCACCTAGCGTTGCAAGGTCGCAAGCCCGATATCTTACGATGTGAGACCACTTGACCCAGTAGCGATGATGGGGGGATCAAATGAAGACTCAATAAGCTATCCAGAAGCACTTGGAAAAATTCAAAATTACCAGTATTCAAAATGCAAAGCCCACCAACTAGCATATGCAAGACGGGGCTAGAACCCAACAACATAATGGATGAAAAGGCAAATAAAAAAACCATGCAAAGTTGGCAAGTGCTGGTCGTGGAGGAATGTATTGAAGTTAAGAAATAAAAAAATCAAATATGGCATGTACAACTGCAAGACTAAGTAGTCAAGTTAGATAGCAATTTGTAGCAGGGCCCGTGTATTGTCATATCAGGCGAGGACAACAAGTACTAGTCCTGGCTGGGTGAAGTTAATTATGCGAGTAGTACAACGTGAAGCGAAGAATGCGAGGCGAAGTGAACCTGTAAACCTTTATAGTTGGCTTTGGTTAAAGAGAAATAAAAAAATTACTGCATGGCTCGACTTTTGGCATTGGCGTGCAAAGACAAGAAAAGGATGAAGACCACATGTGAGGTGGGACCAGATCATATGGTCACCCCAAACAAAAGCAAAGAATTTCAAAAGAATATCAAGTACGAGGTCATGAAATAAAGATGTGAAAAAGCTGGTCTGCGATTTTATTAGTGAAGAATGAAGAAGCGAAGGGAACTCGCGTGTAAAAAAAAGCCACTACGTAGGATGCCTCACGCGTTCAGAGGCCTGGTGTGGGGTGGAGTTTCATATGCAGGGTGACATAGTGCGACGAGGGATTGCATAAAAAAAATAATAATAAAAGCGCTGCGAGGAGTGCACTTGGTGACAGGCCGTCAAAATAAAAGTGGAGTCAGCCTATCATTAGCGGGCCGCGTAAAAAAGAAAAGAAAAATATTGCATGCCAGGTGAATTAGCATGTACAAATTACGAAGCATGGAAGTTACCTGAAAAGAATATTGGTGGAGGACCCTTATTAGTGCTCATGCGAGGTGAAATAAAGCAGCTGAGGAGTTCGATTGGTTAAAAAGATTTTTAAAAAATAGATAAACAAAATAAAGGATTCACGCAAGGAGAAGTTCAAAATAATTTTGAAGAAATTTTGAAGACCAGAAAAAATAGTTCTCCGCTACAACTGCCTGTACCGAAGAAATGGGGGGTAGTTATTATGCTCAAAAATTGATACAGGCTCTAAGCACACTCATTACGAGAATTGAGGATAATATTGGGCTAACAAGTCCGGAAATCTAGTACAGATCTCGTACCGATATGTTGACCAGGACCATGTACCGCTATGAGGAGGAGTCCTCGTAGTACATGAGGCTACAAGGAGGCCTCGCAACATATGAGGTTGCAAGGAGGCCTCGCAACATATGAGGTTGCAAGTAGGCCTCACAACATATGAAGTTGTAAAGAGTCCTCTCAATATATGGGGTTGTAAGGAGTCCTCTCATTATATCAACAAGAGGTGAGGAGTCCTCTCAACTTATGAGGAGGCCTTTCATCATAATAATAATAAGGAACAGAGGAGAGTCCTCTCATCATACTTTAAGAAGACCTGAAGATATAGGTGAAAGCCTGAGCTCACAAATCAGTTGTATAGAAGATATAATTATAATAATTTATGACTGCAAGGCCCTATGGGGTCGCCTCTCAACATCCCTGTAGGACCACATTGCGCTTGGAATGACCCTTTATGGTCACCATTACTTACATATACTTGGCTTCATATTAATTGAAAGACACACAACACGTGTCATCATCTTAGTGGCTGAGAGCAGATCTCGACACACGACAGTTGTCTGAAACCATTCAAATTCATAAGGGTCGCTATGCGAACCCTAGGAACATGAGATAGTTATGCTTTCATCTACTACAACAATCTATAGCGAGCACAGGCCTCGCATCGAAGTTTTGACAAACCAGTCTTTGAGTCCACATCACATTTCCAATGACAATATGGACTCGGGGGTAGTTGTTATGCCCAAATCTTGGCATAAGCCCTAAACAAGCCTAATGGGCTAGAATAGTGGTCCATAACTCGTAATGGGCCTCAGGATGGAGATTGGGTCAGCAAAGCCCACCATCAAGAGTCAATTCAATATATTATCAAGCATAATTTGTAAGTCTGTGACCCTAGGTCGTGGGTCGAGGTCGCTAGGAACCCCAGCATGGGATCGCATTTATCACATCTCTCTGCAAGGTCCAGTGAGGCCTAGAGGTCCAGTGAGGCCTGAATACTCTTATAAAAGCTCATGATTAAGCCCAGGAAGGTCGCATGAGTAGATATGAAGGCTCATATCAAAGACCAGCGAGGTCGCATGAGTATATATAAAGGCTCATAGCTAAGACCAGCGAGCTCGCATGAGTAGATATAGTTAAGCCCAGTGTGGTCGCATGAGTACGATTATCTCCATAGCGTGGGATCACCTCGCATGACTAAGCCCAGTGAGGTCGCATGTGAGGCCACGTAGTTTTTCCATTAGCCTCGCCAGTGAGGCCATATGTGATCTTAGCATCATGCTAGCCATATGTAACCTTTAATGGGCCATGGGTCATGAGCAGGATTAATGGATAGAATATATCAGCCAATAGACGTCAAGTGGGTTTGGGTCAAGACGAGCCCATTGAAACCCTAGCCCGTGTAGGTAACTTCTTCTCCAAGAACTACGTATGGCTTGATCCCTATAAATAGGGTACGTAGGCCTCTTGTTAGGTTGGATTGATAGTTGGTAGCAAGAGAGATTAAACAGTTTTTCTCTGACATTCAACGAATCAACAAACAAGATCAGCCACAAAAATCATCAATCTCCTTCCGTGTTCTTCGTGTTCTTAGCAAAATATCTGTATTTTGCTCCGTGATTCTAGCAACCTCCAAAATATTGTTATACCAATTCCTCCCTATAACACTCATTATGGTTGATTTTATTTAGTGATACAACTTTTACAAAATCCTAGCCATTTTGAGAGAAAGAGGAAGACGGAGAGAGACAATTTTCTAGTGCCTGTACACATCAATCCTTCGAAACAAGCATTCGTGTGGATACCGTAGAACGTAGATCCCAAGAGCGAGATACGTGGTGATTGAACAAGCT
Source organism: Kitagawia praeruptora (assembly GCA_037693485.1). NCBI lineage: Eukaryota > Viridiplantae > Streptophyta > Magnoliopsida > Apiales > Apiaceae > Kitagawia > Kitagawia praeruptora. The sequence goes on along the minus strand of CM075351.1, from coordinate 132,239,360 downwards.
TTGGACCTCCATTGATGAACTGCTAAAACTTCTTAAGGTATTTATTCTTAATCTCCGAATTAAATCTTTTAATTTTGCATGGATCCTACAGAGGGTTTCTATTTTGTTTTGTTTTACCCATTTTTCCACTACATTTATGTGCACGAAACCCTTCAATGGATATGGTTGGTTTTGTTGTTTTTATTGTTTTAAGATTTTATGTTTTTCTTTTGGATATGTTATTTTACTTTTTAATAATTTGATTTGTAACAAAATATATTTTTTTTCAGCCTAAGATCAAGATATTTATTACATCATTAAAAATATTAATACTTTTTATCAAATTAGTTTTTTTAAATATTATCAAATTAGTTATACATAATGTTTACTTTATTTCCTATTACAAAATTACAAGAAAATCCCATAAAAAATATATCAGCACGGGTGAACCTAAGACTCTGAAAGCCCTGAGAAGGATTAAGATAGAATTTTAGGATAATAGCATGAAAATTGGACCACAATATGGACCTCATAATATATCAACCAAGTTTAATTTGAATCAATTATAAATTTAAAATATGGGGATAAAATTTATAAGGAAGTAGCATTTATATAATATGGAGATAAAATTTACAAGGAAGTAGCGTTTATATAGTATGAGGATAAAATTTATAAGGAAGTAGCATTTAAATTAAAAATATGGGGATAGAAAGATTCAATTGACTAAATTATATAGTTTGGAAATTATAATTATAATTTTATATTTTCTACATTATAAAAATAATTCATATACTTAAAAAAAAAAATTATCACATCGCTGCAAAGTTTAGTTAACTAGTTAAATCAAAAAAATAGGTGTACAAAACTTGCAAACTTGAATGAAATCTCGGCCTTGGTAATTATTTTTTGACAAACAAGAAGATTTTATTAACATTCAAACACCGGAATCCAGCCGGAACAAATCCCCGAACTGTCAACTACAACCTGATTGTGAAACAAAAACCGACTTAAACAAATAGCCATTTTGTTTTCAGATCGCTTAACATATAGAATATTCAAATTCTTCAATCTAAATAGTATTACAATTATACCTCGATCAATCCAACCAACATCAGTTGTGAAACTAGTAGCATTGCAATTGAATTTCACATATTATGCAGCTTGTTTAGGTTGTTTAGGTTCTTTCTATTTCCAGGCTAGCTTGTTTAGGTTAGATTGTTGGTAGATAGCTCTCTCTTTGCCTTGGCTTAGAGAAATGGTCAACCCATGTACATTCTTTATTCTTTCTATATATTAGGCAGCTTAGCAAAAAAAGAAAAAAGAACTTCACATAAGCACCATCTGTTGCCCAATGTTCACAACTATCAGTTATATCAACTGATATTGATATTAGAGTAACAAATGCCCCCAAAATATAAACAATTTTTTGTTGTGAAAGGTAAACTCCTATGGTATCCGCCACCGTCCCATATTCGATGCAAGCCTTACGGATATCCCAAAATGTGAGAAATGAATCCCCTTGTTATCATTGATAGTGTGATGCCAATATATACAAAGCATCAGTTACAAACTAGCGTACATCAATTACAAATTAGCATTAGACTAGGCTAACTTTACGGAATACAGTGCTAGAAATTAGGAAGCTAATTTTGTACAGAATCTTAATAAAATAAATATCTACATATTCTATCACACCCACACAGTCGAAGCGGGAGGTTGTCGTACGCTGAGACTGTCCCGAAAATCATCAAATAAGACGCGTGGAAGGCCCTTTGTAAAGATATCAGCGATCTGGTAACGAGAAGGAACATGGAGAACGCGTACCTCACCTTGTGCTACTTTTTCACGGATGAAGTGAATATCCATCTCAATATGTTTAGTGCGTTGATGCTGAACTGGGTTACCTGTGAGGTAGATTGCACTAACATTGTCGCAGTAGACTAGGGTGGCTTTCTTGATCGGGCAATGTAACTCTAAGAGAAGATTACGAAGCCAACATGATTCTGAAACAACGTTAGCTACACCGCGATACTCGGCTTCAGCACTTGATTTTGATAGAGTAGGTTGTCGTTTTGCAGACCAAGAAATCAAGTTATCACCAAGGAAAACACAATAACCGGAGGTGGATCGACGGGTATCCGGGCATCCACCCCAATCTGCATCTGTATATGAGATGAGAGATCCAAGAGATGATTTATACAGATGCAGGCCATGAGAAATAGTACCTTGAATGTAATGAATTATATGCTTGAGTGCATTCATATGCTCAACTTTTGGATCATGCATGTATAAACAAATTTGTTGAACGGCATAAGAAATATCAGGTCTGGTGAAGGTGAGGTATTGGAGTGCACCCGCAAGCTTGCGGTATTGAGTCGGATTCTCGTAGGACATACCAGCCTTGGCCCCTAGTTTGTTTTTCGTGTCCACTGGAGTATGACACGGCTTGCAATGAGTCATGCCTGCACGTTCAATAATTTCCTCCGCATATGTCTTTTGAGAAAGGAACATACCATTTTTGTGAGGAGTAACAACAATGCCCAAGAAGTAATTCAAAAGTCCCAAGTCTTTCATAGCAAATTCAGCACTAAGAAGAGACATGATGGACTTGCGGAGAGTGTCTGAGGAAGCAGTCAGAAGTATGTCATCAACATATTGTAGAATATAAGCAATGTCAGAGCCATGAGAGTAAATAAAAAGTGAATGATCAGAACGACTGTGTATAAAACCAATGGTGGCTACATAGTCTGCAAATCTTTGGTACCAAGCCCGAGGGGCTTGTTTCAGCCCGTATTAAGATTTCAGCAACAAACAGACATAATCCAGATGATCGGGATCTTTAAACCCCATGGGTTGATGCATGTATACTAGCTCATTGAGATTGCCATTAAGGAAGGCATTCTTGACGTCCAACTGATGAATAGGCCAAGATTTTGACAAAGCAATACTCAATACAGTCCGAATAGAAGCCGGTTTTACAACTGGACTAAAAGTTTCCTCACAATCCACGCCAACCTGTTGACCACTTCTATAAGCTACAAGACGGGCTTTATGCCTCTCAAAAGAACCATCAGATTTCTTTTTGTGACAAAAAACCCACATAGACCGAATGACATTCACATTAGAAGGGCGCGGGACTAAGACCCACGTCTTATTTTGAGCTAAAGCATCATATTCCTCCTGCATAGAATTTTTCCAATTATGGTCATTTTGAGCACTTACTGGATTCCGAGGGATGGGTGATATGTTATCGGATGTGGATGTAGTTAAGTTGAAGTGGGTTTTTGGTTTGTAAATTCCGTGCTGACTTCTGGTAGTCATACGAGTAGGCTGTTGAGAAGGGAGTTGTATACGGGATTGGGTTGGCTGATTGGTGTTGGGATTTTATGGGGAAGGACTGGAAGTGGGCAGTCCAGTTGATGGAGTAAGAGAGAAAGGATGAGGTCTGGTATGCTCGATCGTGGATTCATGAGAATTCGTTGGGCTATGTCTAACATGAGAAGAAGTAGCTGGAGTTTCCAGTTGGATCGTAGGCTCAGTAACTTGAGTTGGGCTGATTGGATTTGGTGCAACTGCAGGATGATTAATTACAAAATGTAGGGAAATGCTATTTTCCAAAAAATCATATGAAGTACTAGCTGGAGAATGGATTTTGGAGAAAGGAAACTGTGACTCGTCAAAAATTACATGCCTCGAAATAATGATTTTATTGTTTGACAAATCCAAACATTTATAACCCCGATGATTGGAAGGATAACCTATGAATACGCAAGGAGTAGAACGGGCTTGGAGTTTATTGATTGTTGTAGAAGGGAATAAGGGGTAACATAAGCAACCAAAAACTCGGAGATGAGAGTATAGGGGATCCTGGCGGAATAAGACTTGAGTAGGGGATTTATAGTCTAAGAGTTTAGTAGGGAGAATGTTTATAAGATAGGTCGCCATTTGGAGGGCGTGGTGCCAAAAAGATGGAGGCATGGAGGAATGAACGAGTAAGGTTCGAACAATATTGTTAATTGATTTTATTTTTCTTTCTGCTTTTCCGTTTTGAGGAGAAGTGTGAGGACAGGAAAAATGAAATTGGATGCCATTTGAATTGCAAAAAGATTTAAAAATACCATTATTGAACTCCCCACCATTGTCACATTGAATATTTTTAATATCCTTTGCAAATTGAGTTTTAACATATGCTTTAAAGGTTGAGAATATAGAGTAAACTTGAGACTTTTTGGAAATCGGAAAAGTCCACAAGTAGTTACTAAAATTATCCAGGAAAAAGACATGGTAGCGGTGTCCGCTAGAACTCACAACAGGTGATGTCCACACATCACTGTGAATAATGTCAAACAGCATAGTAGTAACATTCAAGGAATCATGAAAAGGTAATTTAATATATTTTCCCAAAGGACAAGAATTGCAAAAACTACGAGTTTTATTACATTTGATAAACTCAGTACTACGAAGAGAATTTAGAATGACGTCCCCGGGATGACCCAATCGAGAATGCCATAGGTTTGAAGAAGCAGCAGTAAGGAATGTGGTTGGTTTGGTGATGGCTTGAGAATTGGCAGTGACTGGATAGAGTTCTCCCGAGCTCTCACATCTCATTATTTTTCTCCCCGTCCGGTAATCCTTCACAGAAAACCCAAAAGGATCAAACTCAACTGAAACCATATTATCATTAGTGAATTTTCTAAAAGAAATAAGATTTTTAATGAGTTTGGGAGCATGCAAGACATTGGATAGGGTTAAGGAGGGTTTTTGACGAATTGAGACTTGTATGACCATAACCATGAATTGGAATAGTGCTTCCATTACCAACAACAATGCCATTATTTGTGCTCAAATTAAAATAAGACGTGAGACTACCTGCTCTATATCGATTGGAATGTATAATGACTGAGATGGAGCATGCATATTATAGGACTGTGGTGGTCGGGCACCAAGGACACCTGCCTGATTAGTCGACCTAGGGAGCTGCTGTCAGGGCATAGTAGGATATGGACAAGGGGGAATAGACCATTGAGGAGGAGCCCAGGCCCACTATGGTGGTGGAAATTGCCAATATGGGCCAGTAGAGGAGTTGCCCACATTGTTGTTGTATTGGCTACGACCGCGTCCTGCCAAGCCACTGTTATTATTGTTGCTGCCACCACTGTGGCCACCACGGTGTTGGTTACCCCTTCCTCTGTAACTTTTCTTACCTCTGTAATTGTTATTCTGTCTGCCGCCACTGTTATTGTGTGAGCCACCATGAGGTTGAGTGGGAGGTGGTGGGGCTTCATCAACGGTCAGGAATGTAGCACCACCATGGTCGCGTGCAGCCCATTCTTTGTTGGTGGTGTCCTCGAGGTTTAATCTTGAGCACATCTCTACGAAACCAGGCAACTTTTTCTTCTGTTGCATTTCTGTAACAAAGTGACGGTAGGCTTCAGGAAGACCTGCAAGAAGACGGAGGACGAGGCGTTGTTTCGATACCGGAGCCCCAACATTGGCAAGTTGAGTGGCGATGGATTGAAGTCTGCTTGCATGGGCGGTAATGGAAGGAAAATCCACCATTACAGTGGTAGTAAATTTGGTCTCTAAGAACACTGCCCGTGTGTTCTTGTTGTCATGGAATAAATTTTCCACCCTTTTCCATGCTTGTTCCGCAACATCATCTTGAATAAGAATGGTGTCCAGTATATTCGGTGAGACCGTGGCATAAATCCACTGTAGTAACACGTTGTTGAGACGGGTCCATAGGGGTAAGTCAGCCTCTTTAGCAATGAGATAGGCTTTGAGGGCAGTGGGTTCGGTGGGTGGTATTATATGTTCAAGGATAGAGTGAATATTTGCTTGAACCTTGAAGAGAGTCGCCCAAGAGTGATATTTGCCACTTTCCATGTCCAACGTGATCGAAATGAAGGATTTCACGTTGGTTACAGTGAGCGTAGAGTGAAACTTGGATGTTTCTGCCATGGCTATGGAGGTCAGAGATAAGATAGAAAGACTAGAGAAGAAGGATAGGGCGACGGCTAGGTTTAGGATGCTAACCGCTCTGATACCATGTGAGAAATGAATCCCCTTGTTATCATTGATAGTGTGATGCCAATATATACAAAGCATCAGTTACAAACTAGCGTACATCAGTTACAAATTAGCATTAGACTAGGCTAACTTTACGGAATACAGTGCTAGAAATTAGGAAGCTAATTTTGTACAGAATCTTAATAAAATAAATATCTACATATTCTATCACAAAATATCATATAAATCTTTCTCAGAAAAATTACCGACACCCGTAACAAGATACACAAAAACATCAAAACATTACACACTAACATCCCAAAAAGATGAGCACAACTAACAACCTTGATAACAAGCTACTCAACAAGATCTCTGCCAAAAAGGATTAAATCTCGATTTTATTAAAAAATTGGTAAATAGAAAAGAGGAAGGAGGACGAAGGGGTTTAATCAGTGAAGGGGATAAAGGTTTGGAAGGTGGAGAAGTGGCGACTAGAACCCTATCTATGAAAGTCGTCTTTCAAAACAGTTAAATATCCTTGGTAGAAAAAAGAACAAGAAAAAAAAATGTAGGAAAAGTAAAGTTGAAAACTTGAAACATTCATTCATTGTCTTGATGGCCTTGGTAACTGATAGAAATTTATTTAGCATCAAATACATTACAATCATACAAGGAAACTTCCCTGTTTACAATCATCCCCCCACGGTGGTTTTCTTTTTAGTAAAGTCACGAGAAATTTCAACAAAATGAAACCACATAATTAGCTCCGGTGCAGGTAAAAGATTTGGTAGCATCATCAAAAGCAAAGTTATAAGCCAAAGGACAATTAGACTTAAAGACATCAGTATAACTATTTGCCTCACACTTTTGAGGATCACTAAATTCACCAGTACAACAAGCCATAGGATTACGGAAAACCAAACAAGGGGACAAACAAGCCACGGCTTTTCCTTGAACTCTATATTGCATCTGTTGTGGACACTTGCTCAAATCAACGTTGCACGAAATCTTACTACAATTACCATCTCCGCCAAGTGGCTCAACCGATACCTCCATGTTGTAGCCATTCACAAGGCTAATATCATACGAATCGCTGTCCGAACCTAAAACAAATTCAGCCACTGACACTGGAGGGGCGCCTTCTTTTCCTTCACAGTGTAAGGTGCCACCGCAGTCTCCCATGGCACATTTCCCTATGCCTTGATCGTCGAACTTGCATCCCTCACGTGCCCAAAATTTGCCTGACCAATTACTAGGGGCTGTTATGTTTTTTGATTCCCCTGCTTTGAGCTCGAAACCGCCGTTCAGTAGAGAAGGAGCTTCGTAGCTTGTTAGAATTCCGGGCCATATAGTTCCTTGACAATTGTTCTTTAATGTGAACACTGTACCATCAGCACCTGCTCATAAAAAGAAAAATCAAGATCAAATTATTTGGTTTATTAATTTGATCAAAACAAGAACCAGAAAATGAACATTTCATCAACAAAGTTGCACAATGAGTACCTAAGAAAAAGAGTAAAAGAAGCAAAAGATGTGAGAATGCCATGAGCTGCACAGATAAAATTATTAATAATGTGGACTTTGTAAAAAAAACTTTATGAGAGGGTTCTAATTTATGCAGGATGAGAGGTTCTTAAATTTACCTAATAGCACTTTTCCATTATAACTTATGGATACTCTTATCATCATTTTATGCATGCAATTAACGTGGTAATTTTACTGGTTGACAACACCGAAAGTCTTCCAAGTATGCCGATCTTAATTTTGTTGTATTATATGAAATTTTAGAACTTAAAGCTAGGTAAATTCTGATTAATGTGTTGCATTTTTTGATTAATGTACATCTATCTATCTATCTACACTACAGCAATCTTACATGGACTGGTGGTATAATGGATTCTACTACCACAATCTTATAAACTACAGCAGAAGTCTACTGTTGAGCATAAATGTTCAGGGTGACCAGCACCGCACTCTGGCCCCAAATACCCTACATTGCCTGCACTATATACATTTTGGTAGGTTTTTATATATTTCGCCAGAGTAATAAATCAATTTTACCTCCATCTTTTTCGTTGTTCCTTCTTACTCTCGATCATTTAATGTTTTATCGCCATCACAACCAGGGACAGAATGTTCCTTCTTTTTAGAAACCTAGAATGTGGCACATATTTTTGTCTTCAAAAAATTTGTTCTAAGTTTCGATCCTCCAAAAATATTAATTTTGATTCCGGCCCTGATCGCAATTTCAGTTATTTATATTAATTTTGGAACAACAACCAGCATGAGCGTTTCGGAATCCTAACTACAGTATCTCTCAGTTAATTTATACATTTTACAGGAGCTTTCTAAATGCGAAGTTTGTGCCAAAGGTAATTGTCAGATGTCACCATTCTAATTCCTCAATGTCAATGTAAGTAGTCATATGTTGAATATTACCCAACGAAATTACAAAAACACATAAGGTTGGTTGTGGACAGGATTATGGCTCTGTCCCCTTGTAAAATTCTGCTTTTAATTTTCTTCTAGACTTGACAATTTTTGTGTATTTTCACTCAATTTTTTACCTTCTTTTCTATTCCAACCAATCCCAATAAAGACTAGAAAAACACATGAATCATCAACTGCTTCTCATTCCATAGAAAATACCTAACATTTTTATCTCTATAAAAAATTTTGGGATATTTAGCATTTTCCAAATTTTTAAGTTCAATCTAAAAGTTAACACAAATGTCACAGATTTTAATCAATAACTTGCTTGCTTATTGTCCGTTTTCATATACACGATGCATGGTTTCATATTATGATTTAAGAAAGTACTTTCAGATTTCAGATTTGTACCAGAATAAAATTTGGACACCAATTCTTATTACTTGAACAATACTAATATTAACATCAATTGTGGAAAGGGGTGGAAGACTGATTTATAAGCGTCCATTAGTATAAGATTTTGTAAAAATCATCCAAAAATTTGTAAAAATCATCCAAAAATAATTCCGCGTGAATTTGGTTCAAAACGCACCTAGCAAGTATGAGAAGTAATATCAAAGTTACCGTTAGAACAATCTCTAAACGGGATCTCAAAATGCGTCAACTAAGAGCAAGTGAGGTACACTAGTGTGGCTGGGTTAAGAGGTGGCTTCAGGTATGGGTCGGAGGAGCTAGGTAGTCCTGGTGATATTCCAGTACATTTCCCGGTCGAGCAGGAACACACGTTACCAAGTGAAATTCAGCAAGTGTCAAGTGCAATGTGTGAAAAGTGAGTGATAGGTACCCGCTGTGCTGTAGAGACGGTCCACTCGCCGGGCACGCGATCGCGAGTAGGTGTCCGCCTACAACACAGCACTTGTCACTCCATGCACGTGTCATAAGATATTATCTTTCCTAAATTACTCAACTTGACAATAAATATCATTAGAAAAATACTCTTGTACAAAATATCTTGTTATCTTGCTCTACAAGACATGAGACAATAAACTATTCAAGGAAACACAAGGACATCCAACTATAGCAGACAAACTCTGAGCAGTACGGCGCGCAGTTGCAGTATGGCGGCGTGTCAGGAAGGGTCACACCGGTCACTGTAGTTTTAGCGGCTCACTGTAGCTTTTGCGGCTACCAAGTGGCCTACAGTGACTGGAAGGCCCAGCCTATAAATACCTCCATTCTGCACATAAGGTAAACACACAATTTCAGAAATACAAAAGCTCTCTACATATTCTTCACATCAGATACACTCTTACCAGCTTGATTATTATTATTTCCGATTACTGATTCTTACGCCGGAGGTGCTTGACGACCACCACCCCCGGGCAAGCATTGTTTTGTAGGCACTCACACTCAGGTGAAACATCCTGGAACAGTAGTCGGAAGCATCTAATCAGCCGTGGGAGTTATCATTTGGCGCTAGAAGGAGGGGGTATTTTTTTTTTAAGAAAAATCCCTCGCCTGCTCTACCAGAATATCTACCTCCACGAGACAAAACACAATCCCAAAAATCAGAATACACGCTACTAAAATGGCCCCAAACACCAGATCTAAGGGCACCACCACAACGGCAAGCCCAGACGAGCAACCACCAATAGAGAGAGAAGGAAACACTACCGGTGTCCCACCACAAAATCCTCAAATAAACCCTGAAAACCGTTTACAAGTAAACCCCCCTCGGGGAGACGACCAGGAACAAGTTCTTAGCCTTAACCTGACGGGCTATAATCAACAGCAAATCGATTTACTCATGTAGATAGCCTCGGCTTTCCCACAGCATGGCCAAGGGCAACCACCGGAGCAAAGAGATTCCCTAGCAAATCCACACAATGACCGAAGTGAGGCACACAGCCGACCTCGAAGGGCAAATTCTGCCTTTTCCCATTTAGGTTCATCTCAAGACACGAATCATGAGAGGCACAATAAAAACCATCATCAACCCAAAACATGGGAACAAAATAGAAAGCAGAGAGGCCTGAGGAAGGTGATTATAGACAAAAAGGCTGCCTATGAAAAAGTCTTAACTGAATACGAAAAACAAAGAAAGAGAGAACGATCCCCTATCCGTCCAAAAGTGGCCGACAATGCACAGCCAACAAACGCAGATGTTAGAAATGATTGATGAAAACAGTGTTTGGAAGCTAAAGTCAGAAAACAGAGTTTAGCTGGAAGCAGTCAGAGTTTAGTTAAACACTGACTGGAAGCGCAACAGAGGTTGTTAAACTCTGTAGCGGTATTGTCTGAAGAGTCAACAGTGTTTGAAGATTGATTCAAGATAAATATGGAAGCAATATCTTTGAAGATTGGAAAGCTGTCAAAGAGATTGAGTTGACTTGGAAGATTGGAGCAATCGTGATTGATATCAATTGTATAGCTTGATTTTAGGAGAATCAGATACTGATTGTACGAAGCTGTATGTTCTATAAATACAGTTAGGTTAACCCTAGAAGGGTAGTCGAACATTGAGAAATCTTTTGAATGTAACCTAAGCAGCTCTCTGTGATATTTACATCACTGAGAGAGGAATTATTAATTCCAAACAGTTTTTAATTGTTAAACAGTGTGTTCTTGTTAAGTTACTCATACAGTATTTGATTGTTTATTGTGTATTCGACCTAACAAGTGGTATCAGAGCCTAATCTGTTACTTTATTACAGTTAAAGATCCAAACACAATAGTAATCAATGGCAGAGATACCTCCACCAACTGAGAAAGCCCCTACTACTGTTAGTAGGTATGAAACAATAAGGGTTCCTATACTTAGGCCATCAGAGTATGCAATTTGGAAGGTGAAAATGACCATGTTTCTGGAGGCTACAGATCCAGAATACCTTGATAGAATTTATGAAGGTCCTCACAAACCAACAAAATTATCTGCTGCTGCTGCTGGTGAGGAATCAAAGGTCATTCCAAAGGAAAAGAAAGATCTAACTGCTGAGGATCTTTCATCTATTGCAAAGGATGCAAAAGTAAGACATTTACTTCACAGTGCATTAGACAATGTTATGTCTAATAAAGTGATTAACTGCACCACTGCAAAGGAAATATGGGATGCACTTGAGGTTAGGTGTCAAGGAACTCCTGCAATCAAGAAAAACAGAAGAAACATACTCACTCAGGAGTATGAGCACTTTGAGACAAAGTCTGAAGAAACCATGACAGAAACATTTGACAGATTCTGTAAACTGCTCAATGATTTGTCATTGGTTAACAAAGAGTATGATTTAGAAGACTCAAATCTCAAGTTTCTTCTTTCTCTACCTGAAAAGTGGGATGTGAAAACAACCACTATAAGAGATAACTATGAACTTGGTGAAACAGAGATTGATGAAATTTATGGACTGCTCAAAACCCATGAATTGGAATTGGAGCAGAGAAATAAAAGATCAAGTAGAAAGTCAAAGTCTGTTGCACTTAAGGTTGAGGAGAAACCATCAAAGAAGGAGGCATCAAGGAGAAAGGCAAAAGGGAAAGCCTTAGTCATACATTCAGAGAATGAGTCATCAAACACTGATGTTGACTCAAACACAGATGAATCATCTGATTCTGAAGATGATGAGGAGATGATGCAAATGGCTGCATTGATGGTAAAGACCTTCAAGAAGATGGGATACAAGAACTTCAAGAAGGGAAAGAAATTCTCCAGGGACTACTCAAAGTCTGACAAGAAGAATTTCAAGAAAGCTGAGGGAAAGGACTTCAAATCTGGTAAGAAAGATAAGTCTGAAATTCAATGCTACAAGTGTAAGGAGATGGGTCACTATGCTCCTGAGTGCAAGAAGGGTAAAACTGAAAAGGCACTCTACACCAAAGGCAGAGATTGGGCAGACACTTCAGATTCAGATGAGGAAGTCAACTATGCTCTCATGGCTACTACTCAGACTGAAAATGATGATCTCAAGGTACCTCCAACTACCTATGCTTATAACACTGATAATATAACTGAATTGAGAATTTATCTTAAAGCATTGCATATCAGTTATAGGGATCAGACTTTAGAAAATGAGAGGATAAAGTCTGAGTGTTCTCAACTCAAAGAAAGAAATAAACTTGTTGAGGAACAGCTAGAGAACATGAATAAAATTCAAAAAGAGAGAGATGATGCAGTGTTTATTGAACAGGAGTTGCTAGGTAAGTATAAGCAACTAGAATCTGAATTGGAGGATACTAAACACATCATTAAAACTTGGACACACTCTGGTAAAGACACTCAAGAAGTGTTTCAGTCAGATACAGTAGGTCTAGGTTACTCTGTAGGAGATGAACTTAGATTTGAAAATCAGGTAAAGGTTAGACCACATTGTTCATCTGAGGGTAATGTCATGGGAACAGGTGGACCTAAGACTGAAGCACAGAAAAAGGCTGTTAAAGAATCATATGCTAAAACTTTTGTTAAAGAGGCTAACATTGGTTTAATGACAGATAAACAACTCAAGCATAAGCTTAAGGAGATAAAATCTGTCGATAAACAGAGATTGCCTAAGAAAAACAAAAATGGAAAAGTAGGCATCACATCAGGAATTAAGCCAATGCTTGCTACATTAGCTCCTAGAAAAACATGTTTTAATTGTGGTAGCACTAATCATCTTGCTAGTTTCTGCAGTAAGAATAAGAACATTAATTCTTTGCCCTCTAAAACTGCAGTAAAGAGTGATTATGTGAGAACTAGACCACAGACTTTATGCAAACACTGTGGAAGTACTTGGCATTCTATTTACACTTGCAGAGATTATCATGCTATTTACTATAATTACTATGAACCCAAGCTTTGAAATGGGTTAAAGTAAACTCTGCAAATGTAAACTCTGAAAAAGTTAGCTTAAACTCTGTTAATGAAAATTCCGCTGCAAAAGCTAACAGAATTAAGAAAGCCAAAGGATCCAAGCAAGTCTGGATCCTTAAAACTAATAATCAGTGATTGTTTGTGATTGCAGGGCACAAGGGTTAGTACCCTAGTTGTGGACAGTGGATGTTCAGGACACATGACAGGAAATAAAGCCCTGCTATCAGAGTTTGAGGAGAAGGCTGGCCCAGAAGTTTCCTATGGAGATGGCAACATAGGACATACACTGGGATATGGCAATATTAATCTTGGAAATGTCATCATCACAAATGTAGCTCTGGTTTCAGGACTCAAGCATGATTTGCTATCTGTGAGTCAAATCTGTGACAGAGGATATCATGTGGATTTTCAGCCTGAATATTGTCAAGTGATCAGTAAATCTACAGGGAAAGTTGCTCTAGTTGGAAACAGACACAATAACATCTATGAAATCAAATTGTCAACAAACACTAATGGCAAAGCAGTGTGTCTGTCTACAAGGATGTCCAGTGAAGAGAGTTGGAAATGGCACAAGAAACTCTCTCATTTGAACCTGAACAACATCAATGAGCTAATCAAGAATGATCTTGTAAGAGGTCTACCAAAGTCCTTGTTGAATGTAGAAGGACTGTGTGATTCTTGTCAAAAGGCTAAACAGAGAAAAGTCTCCTTCAAAAGCAAATCTGAGTCTTCAATTGTTGATCCTTATCATCTACTACATGTTGATCTTTTTGGTCCAGTGAATGTAATGTCTCTTGGAAAGAAGAAATATGCTCTAGTCATTGTTGATGAATATACCAGGTTCACATGGGTATATTTTCTTGCAAAGAAGGATGAAACTGCATTAACACTGACAGAACATATATTACAACTGGAAAAAGGGTCAGAGAATCAAGTGAAGATAATCAGAAGTGACAATGGAACTGAGTTCAGGAATTCATCAATGGAAGAATTTTGCAAGAGTAAAGGGATAAAACAAGAGTTTTCTGCACCTGGCACTCCACAACAAAATGGTGTAGTGGAGAGGAAGAATAGAACCTTGATAGAAGCTGCCAGAACCATGCTAGATGAAGCAAAATTGCCAACTTATTTCTGGGCAGAAGCAGTTCAAACTGCTTGTTTTACTCAAAATGCAACACTGATCAACAAGCATGGTAAAACACCATATGAAATGGTAAAGAAGAAGAAGCCAAATCTAAAATATTTTCATATTTTTGGATGCAAATGCTTTGTGTTGAAGACTCATCCTGAACAGTTGACCAAGTTTGACCTAAAGGCAGATGAAGGAATTTTTGTTGGCTATCCACTGTCAACAAAGGCATTCAGAGTTTATAATCTGAGAACCAGAGTGATCATGGAATCAATTCATGTGTCATTTGATGACAAGAAAATAACTGGACTTGAAGATGTAAATGAACATGATCAACTGCACTTTGAAAATGAAGATTTATTCTCTGAAAAAGTAAACTCTGATCAGACTGATGTATCAAACTCTGTTGATCTAAACTCTGCACCTCTACTGGTAAATACTGAAGAAACTCTTCAATCAGAAACAAGGGAAGAACCAGTTGAGGGGGAACATGAAGAATCACATCAAAGTGATAATTCAAACACTGAAAGTGACTCAGTTGATGATTCTGAATCAAACTCTGTTGATTCAAACTCTGTTGATAATTCTGAGAAGTCACATTCAGGGGGAGCATCTGAAAATGAAGAAAGACACCAAGAAAATCAGGAGAGCATGGATCAAGGGGGAGGATCACATGATGACAGAAGCAATTTGCCTTCTGCAAGAAAATGGACTAAATCTCACACACCTGATTTGATTATTGGTGATCCAGATGCAAAAGTAAGGACAAGAAGTGCAACAACAAATGAATGTCTGTTTCATGCATTCTTGTCACAATCTGAGCCAAAGAAAGTTGAAGAAGCTCTTAAAGATGCTGACTGGATAACAGCAATGCAAGAAGAGCTAAATGAATTTGAAAGAAATGAAGTGTGGACACTTGTACCAAGGCCCAAGAACAGATCCATTGTTGGTACTAAATGGGTTTTCAGGAATAAAACTGACAGTGAGGGTGTTATCACAAGGAACAAGGCAAGACTGGTTGCAAAAGGCTACTCACAACAGGAAGGAATAGACTATGATGAAACATTTGCTCCAGTGGCTAGATTGGAGGCAATCAGAATCTTTCTTGCATATGCCTCTCACATGAAGTTCAAAGTATTTCAAATGGATGTAAAAAGTGCATTTTTGAATGGAAAACTTGAAGAAGAAGTGTTTGTGGAACAACCACCAGGGTTTGTAGATCCAAAATATCCAGACCATGTCTACAGGTTAGACAAGGCACTCTATGGACTTAAGCAGGCACCAAGGGCATGGTATGAAACCCTTGCCAAATTTCTACTAGAAAGTGGATTTCACAGAGGTACTATTGACAAAACTCTGTTTTACTTCCAAAATGGTAGTGACTTGCTTTTTGTTCAGATATATGTGGATGACATTATTTTTGGGTCTACTAATGATAAACTCTGTAAGAAGTTTGCCAAACTCATGCAGTCAAGATATCAAATGAGTATGATGGGAGAGCTTAGTTATTTTCTAGGCCTACAGGTGAAGCAAACAGATGATGGAATTTTTATAAATCAAGCAAAATATACCAGAAATCTTCTCAAGAAATTTGGTATGCTCGATTGTTCATCTGCAACAACTCCCAAGGCAACTGCAACAAAATTGGACAAAGATGCAGGGTCATTAGTAGATATGACAAGTTACAGAGGAATGATTGGTTCTCTACTCTATTTGACAGCTAGTAGACCTGATATCATGTATGCAACTTGTTTGTGTGCAAGGTTCCAGGCAGATCCAAGAGAACCACATTTAACAGCAGTAAAGAGGATATTCAAGTACCTGAAGGGCACTATAACTTTGGGGCTGTGGTATCCAAGAGAATCAGAGTTTAAACTTCTTGGTTACTCTGATGCAGACTTTGCTGGATGTAAGATAGACAGAAAAAGCACCAGTGGAAGTTGTCAATTTCTGGGTGACAGACTTGTTTCCTGGTACAGCAAGAAACAGAAGTCAATATCTACATCTACAGCTGAAGCAGAGTATATTGCTGCTGGTAGCTGCTGTGCACAGATTTTATGGATGAAGAATCAACTGCTGGATTATGGATTAAGGTATACCAAGATACCTATTTACTGTGATAATCAAAGTGCTATTGCAATGACAGGTAATCCAGTGCAACATTCAATGACAAAGCACATCAGCATAAGGTATCACTTCATCAGAGAGCATGTAGAGGAAGGCAACATTGAGCTTCACTTTGTGTCTACAGAACAACAACTTGCAGATATCTTCACCAAGCCATTGAGTGAAGCTACATTTACAAGACTGGTCAATGAACTAGGAATGGTCTCTAGTTTTGACTAGAGATGTTGGTTAGACTCAAAAACTTATTTCTAAAATATGTTGCTCATGTTTCTGCAAATTGTTAAGTGCTATGTGAACCTTAGTATTAAACTCTGTTATGCATGCTTATGTTTAAAACTTTTTAAACTCTGTTAGCATGTCTGTCTGTTAAACACTGTTAACATGTTAGATACACTCAGTGAATTCAGAATTGATTATTGTCTGAATGAAAACACCAATGAAGAAAAATGTATGAAGCATGATTCTCAGTAAATAAATCATGATTCTTTCTGAGTCACTGTAATCTAATCAGACTTTGTGCAGTAAATCAACACAGCATGATACTGTTTCATATTTATAGCATCTCTTAGTTTATTCAGTCCTAAACTCTGAGTCTATGAATATTGTGTGCATTGCCTCTCATAAATAATTTTGGTTATTGATGAACTCTAAACTCTGATAAGTGACATTCTGTTTCCAAAAGGTATGGTTCATGATGATTTCTTGTTTGTACTTGTGAAAACCATAAAACTTGAGATGTGTCATTGAATAGTTTGGTGAGTTCAGATTCATGTCTACACCCTGTGAGAGTTTGAGCCAAATCAGTGATTGATACATTTTCTATCAATCAGTATTTATTGTTGTGTGATATTAATCAGGTAGTATGTTTCTCTAGAACTTGTATTAAACCATTTTGAGACTACATGATATGTGTGTGCATGAAAATGATAAAGGCAATAGGATTTACCCTTTCTTCAAACACTGTTCAAAATTCTTTTGAACTTTGTTCAAACACTGTATAAACACTGTTCATAATTTCCATCCTTAGAAAACCCTTTTGAGCCTTATTAACTGCTCATTTTTCTTATACTCTGATGTATTAAGAGCAGTTAATTTTTTTTCTCAAGCAGATGAGTGTTTCTCAAGAAAAGAAATAGTTTACTCAGTATATATGCTAAACAAAATTAATATAAAAAAAAAACAAGAAAAAGAGCATATATACTGATCTTGTACAAATATATATACTAACATTGTGACTGAACACTTTGTTCTATTAAGATGTTCAGCTTGAAGTCACTCATGAATAAAACATCTATTTTCATCTGTTTGATCTTACTCCATTTAAACCCTGAATAAAGTCCTTTTGATTTGTGAATACATGTACTCAAAGTAGTGTAGAATTGGTGGACATTCAAGCATATGGTAGATTCTACTATTTCTGATTGAATGTGAGAGTAAACAATTTACCTAAACACTTGTGTGTTTGAGAGTTTGTGAGAATATCCAGTTCATGACTGTTATTCACTGAATGATGCTCTGATTTCAATCTCTTGATATTTTTGTCTTTAAAGACTGTGTGCTTACTTGGATAATCATGGACATCAAAGGGAATGGAAGTTTTCAGATTTCTGTATTACAGTAACTACAGAGTTTAGCATTCATCAAACAATCAGTGTTTACTATGAGAGTTTGTGCATTCAGTGTTTATTGATTCATGTTATGGATTTTATGAAATATTAGATGCTTTAAAAATTGATTATGGTAAACTCTGCTTCACACACACTCAATTCACAACTGTGCAATTTTTGTAAGGGTTTTAGTGATTAAGTTGGAAAATTGATAAACTCTGTTGAGTTGTGTTAAGTACTCTGAGGTAAAGTCTCATTGAGATGATTTGACTATTTTGGAGTAATTGGAGTAGTTGACAACTGTTAATTAGTGTAAGTGTCGTGATTAAAGAAATGACAGCGGTAATTGTTAAGTGAACCATTGGCTGTTTGACACGTGTCCCATGATTGTGTCCCACTCACACACTACTCTACAACAGTTGCGCGCTTTTACTAAATAAACGATTGAGTTTTAATTTTACTCTAATCGTCTTTAGTCTCTCACTCCATATCGATTCACATTTACCCACTCACAGTTACTTGCATATTCATTCACTTTCACACTTCTCATATACTCTCCTTCACATTTTGATAAACACTTACAGTGCATACACATCCTTTCTCTGAATATCTTCGTATCATTTATTACTAATGGCAACTAAAGCGTTTGATGCAGCAGGGTTAGTTTTTCTCCCTAGTAACTATGCAGCACCATTGGAGAATGCAAATGCTCCACAGGCATTTCATTTGTTCCAAAATTTCTTGAACGATTCTGAGATAGGGAAAGCTCTAACAGCACCACCTACACTATCTGCTTCGCAAATTGCTACTTTCTGGACAAACTCTGTATATGATGATGGAGAAGAGTCTGGCACTCCCACAATCACTTTCACTCATGATGAATCAGAGTATATTATTACTCCAACTACTGTTAGGGATGCTCTGGATTTTGAGACACACACTTCTTACAGTGTTGTTGGTCATGATCGCTTGAGGACAATGTTGGAGCAAATTGGGTGTGCAGGAAACTTGAATAAGATAGGGTCTTTGAGACGGCCAAGTTTGAGAAAGGAATGGAGTTTCTTTTTCGATTGCATTACAAGAGCGTTTGGAAAGAAGACAACAAACTGGGATGCACTTCCTCTTGATACTCTCCAAATTGGTCATGCTCTACTATATGGAGGTAACTTCGATTTTGGTAGACTAGTGCTAATGAATTTGGGAGAGCGTTTGTCTGAATCTACTACTGTCTATTTTGCTCATTTTTGTCAAATATTATTCACTGCTTGTGTGTCTAACATTCCAATTGTTGAAGCTGATGTGATTCAGCCTTTACAAGTTGCTAAAAGAATGTTTTCTGATTTGACAAACAAAGATGTCACTAAACAGCAAATACCTGAGATGTTTATGCCTTTAGCCTTACAGAACTATGTAAACCAACCACAAGACCCTCAATCACCACAACAAATGTCTGAAACTTTAGACACCATAAACTCTGATCCAACATCTACAACACCCACACCCACTGTACCTACTACATCTCATCAACCACAGCCAGAAATCTTAAACTCTCCACCAATAAACTCTCCACTCTTAAACACTGAACCCTCAAACACTGAAACATTAAACACTGAAACCTTAAATACTGAAACCTTAAACTCTGAGCCAGCACCTACTGAAACAGCTACAACCAAGCCAAAGAGAAAGAAACACACCGCCCTAAACACTAAACACTCAAAGGCTAAACAGACATTACCTGGAGCTGTTTATACTAGAAGAGTGAAGCAACATGCAAACAGACCTTCCTTTTCACCACCTAGAGAGAGCTCAAGTGAAGATGAAGAGGAGGTTGTAGTGCCTCCAATCAAGAAGAGGAGATTAGTTCTTTCTGATTCAGATGAAGAGAATGTTGTTGAAGCTCCAGAGGTGATTTCACAGCAAACACCTACTGTTGAGGATGAAGAAAATGTTTCTATACCTGCAGAGGTTGAAATGCCTGCAGAGGATAATGTTAATGATGAAATACCTACAGAGGATAAAATGCCTGTAGAAGAGGATCACAGAGATGGTTTTTCACCAGTGAATGATGTTCCTGAATCAATTCTTGATCCTATCTCACCTATTGTTCATGTTGAAGCTCCTGGTGTAGCTGATGAGCCTGCAGTAAATGTTCCTGAAGCTGCAGTATCACATACAGAGCTGGTATCTTCTCCAATTCAAGACAAAGGTGATGAAGTTGATCAGGCAACTAAGGTGATTTCTGAATCTATGCCTGTTGAAGATACAAATATAAACTCTGTTGCAGTTCCTGTGCAACATGAGGAGACTGTTGAAGGAAATACAAAAGTTGTTGGAGAAACTGTGGCTGACACAGCTCAGCACAGTGATTCTTTAAAGGATGCTCAAGTTAAAAATGCAAGCGCTGAGAGTGAATCTGAAAGTAGTGCAAACTCTGATTCTTTTGTGAGTGCACCAGCACAAACAGATAATAAGCATAAACCTTTTGATCAGCCTTGTCCATCTCATGCAGTTGAAGTATAGCATCTTGCTAAATCTGCTGAAAATTGGTATAAACAAGATTGCATTTTTCCAAAAGGGAGAGCATCTGAGTTTGTTAAGCAAACTGCAAAGCAAATTTCAAATCCAGAGATCTTATCCTGTTTAAAGGCAACTGTGGTGCAAGTCAAGACTCTGGAAGCCAATTTTGCTGAAACAAAACAAGAGATTGCTTCTTTAAAGACTGAGATACAGTCAAGAGAATTGAAGATGGATAGAGAGTCTAAAATAAAAGCTGTTCAGCTGTCTAAAGTTCAAGACACTCTCTTTGCCAGGCTAGGAAAAGTTGAAGAAAATCAGACTGCTTTGTTTTCTAAAGTGGATTCCATTGCTAACTCTTTAGAGCTCATTACATCAATACTCATTCCTGATGATGTCAAAAAGGGGGAGAGAGTTGCTAAGTCAAAATGCAAAGTTTCTCAAACTCTGACTAAAAAGGATGATGCTGGAGATGGAGGGGCAAGTGAAAAGAGTAAGGTATTAAACTCTGAAAGGCAAACTCTGAGATCTGGCAAATCTTTTAAATCACAGTCTGTTGGAATAAACACTAAAACTCAAGGTACTTCAAAGACCAAGAGTTTGGAATTAACAACAAATCCAAAGACTGATGAAGAGTTAGCTGTTAAGCTTTTCATGGAAGAGAATGCAGAAGGAGTTACAATAGAAGATGCTAAAGCAGAAGAGAAGAGTTTACAAGAAAAGCATTTGAAAGCTCTAAAGTCTGAAAAAGCAAAGAAGAATGTGAAAGTTGCTAAAGCTGCAAAGCCTGTTCTTAAAGGCATACAAATCAAAGAACCAGTTGGTACAAATCAAAGAATGCAAGTATTTAGAAAACCAACAGATGCAGAAGCTAAGCAAAAGCTGAAAAGTATAGTTACAACCTCTGTTGATACACATGTTGTAAAGAAGAATGAAGACACAACCTCTGTTGCTGCACAAGTTGTGACCACACCATTATTGTCTTCTCAGTTGAAATCAACATTTAAGAGAGGTGCTCCTCATGATTCGAGACTAGAAGCTACAATTCCAATGGATTTTACTGATGGTAGAGCTTTATCTGGTAAAGTGGGATACAACAAAGAAGGCATAGGCTCACACAGAGATAAAAGGCAATATGTTGGTCCTAGAGATCCTTCTTCATTGTCTGCTCCAGGTCGTGGTGTCACTCAAGAAAGTTTAGACAAACTGGAGTCAGTACAGCTTGTACATCAGAAGAGTCTAGAGAAGGATTTCTTGCTATATTTCATGGCTGATGGAACAGTATTTAAAGTCTCTGAAAAGGATATCGAATTAAAATACTGGGAGGAACTTGAATATGTTTTGTATATTTTCAGAGTGAGAAATCAAAGAGCTCAGTCAGTTGCAAATGTGCTTAGACAAAGAATGATTCAAAACCTTGCAAGAAGGCAAATGAAATTCAACAGCAAGTATGTTCCTAAATACAGAGATTGGAATGGCAATCTGATTGAAATGGAGAAGGGAACTACAAAACTGAAGACTGATCTTGGAATCACTGTTCTAGATTTTAATGTGAAATCTGAGGAAGTGAAATACATAAGGCTGGGAAATGAAATGAGAAGAAACAAAATCTACGATCTTAGAGCTGCTATCTATCAAACTGATGAGAATGATCCTCAGTTGAGAGAAATCAAGGAAGCTATGCAGATAGAGCTTGAAAATGCTGAAAGAAGGTTGCTTATAGACTATCTCAGAACAATGCCTGATCTGCAAGAGATTAGAAATTAAAGTCTGTAAGAATTTTCTTATTTTCTGTAGAATTTGTTAAGTAATAGCTTAAACTCTGTTTGTATGTTAAACACTGTAAAACTTTGTATTTGTTTTGACATCATCATTTACTGTAAACTTGTACATTTTGATAATGGACAAGTTGGGGGAGATTGTTAGAAATGATTGATGAAAACAGTGTTTGGAAGCTAAAGTCAGAAAACAGAGTTTAGCTGGAAGCAGTCAGAGTTTAGTTAAACACTGACTGGAAGCGCAACAGAGGTTGTTAAACTCTGTAGCGGTATTGTCTGAAGAGTCAACAGTGTTTGAAGATTGATTCAAGATAAATATGGAAGCAATATCTTTGAAGATTGGAAAGCTGTCAAAGAGATTGAGTTGACTTGGAAGATTGGAGCAATCGTGATTGATATCAATTGTATAGCTTGATTTTAGGAGAATCAGTTACTGATTGTACGAAGCTGTATGTTCTATAAATACAGTTAGGTTAACCCTAGAAGGGTAGTCGAACATTGAGAAATCTTTTGATTGTAACCTAAGCAGCTCTCTGTGATATTTACATCACTGAGAGAGGAATTATTAATTCCAAACAGTTTTTAATTGTTAAACAGTGTGTTCTTGTTAAGTTACTCTTACAGTATTTGATTGTTTATTGTGTATTCGACCTAACAGCAGATATGCTGCGTACCATCATGGAACTCAAGAAAAAGATAGAGGGTAATAGCGAGCAAGAGCTGGGCGGAACACCATTTACCATGAGGCTGGAGGCTGAGCCCCGTCAAAAAGACATCACAGCTTCAATTCTTTCGATGGGCTAGGCGACCCAGAAGAGCATCTTAGCTACTTTGACCAGCTAGCTCTCCATTATGAATACAACGATCTGACAAGATGCCGTTTCTTCACCGCAACCCTCCGCGGAAATGCTCAAAGATGGTTCTGTAGGATATCCGCCAGGTCCGTAGATACTTGGCTGGAGTTTAAAAAACTATTCCTGAATAAATTCAAGGTGAACCAACAGCACGAGGTTCATACCGTGTTTCTAGAAACTATCGCACAGCGCAACGGAGAAACTTTGCAAAACTACATCGACCGCTTCAAGGAAGCCGTCAACAAAGTTGTCTGCGTTAATGAAACAGAAGCATTGGTCCACTTGAGAAGAGGCCTTAACCCCTATGAATGCAAAAAATACGTATGCCGTCTCATGGAAACAAAACCCACCACTCTGGCAAAGGCATATGACTTAGCGTCTTAGGCCATCAACGAAACGGAATCCCTGAATGTGCTAAAACAATCCAGGGCTCCGCCAACTCAATCGCCATTCTTTCAAAGGGAAAGATTTACATCCTATCAAAGGCAAACACCAGTCCAACACCAAGTACAAACTACTCATGGGTCATCGCCTCCCGCCCAGAGATCACAATGTACGGCCCCAGTTAGAGACCACTTGGGACCGACAAACCCGCCCAGACCGGATAGACGTCCAGAGCTAGAATGGACAAAATTCACGCTCCCAAGGGCGACCATTCTGAGAGAAATCAAGGGGAAACCTTTCTACATGCCCCCGGCCCAAATGTTCTCCTCGCCCGATGACAGACCGAAAGACAAACACTGTGATTACCACGAAACGCATGGACACTACACAGACAGCTGTTTGTCCCTCAAATATTTCTTGGAAAAACAAGTCAAGGCTGGAAACCTATCTCAGTACTTACCAAGACAGGTGCTAGGAGCATCCACCTCACAAGGATAGAATAAAAATATCGTACATACCGTCTTTGGCGGGCAGTCCTCACCGCCAAGAGAAGAGCACGCCATCTATGCAATATCCGAGGGTCCGCCAAACATAATTACTTTCACAGACGCAGACTATGAGGGCATCAACCATAACCACACTGAAGCATTGGTAATGTCTTTGGGCATGGCCAATAACGAGGTCAAAAGAATTCTCGTAGACAACGGCTCCTCGGTCGACATATGTTTCAAACACACCTGGGACAGGCTAAAGCTAAATGACGAAAAATTGGAAACTTGTCTTGAAGAGACACCTCTGTACGGTTTCGGCCACAACGCCGTTCCAATTACGGGCATCGCAAGGCTCCTTGTTTATTTTGGTGGATCTCCCAGGCAAGTATGTCGAATCATCAAATTCTACGTCATCAATACCGCCTCCTCTTACAACATGATCTTGGGAAGGCCCACCCTAAACATGCTGAAAGTGGTCACTTCCACCCCTCATCTTAAGATCAAATTCCCCACTTCGAACAGGGTAGGAGAGATAAAGGGGGACTCAGAAACTTCCAAAAGATGCTATGGCATAGCACTCGCCCTAGGAAAAACTGAACCCAGTAATCTCCGCCGAGAAAAAGCAAATAAGAGAAGGCGCGAAAAAAGACAAAGGCACGCTGAACATCAGCAGAAACACAACAAAAGAAGGAAAGAAGTACAATTCATTGACGGGCATGACCCGGCATTAGAAGACCCACCCCGGATTGATGCAAACCTCTTGAAATGTCTTAAACGAAAGGAGAAACCACCAATCAGCCCGGCGGTGCAAATAGAAAAGGTAGAAATCATGCCCGGAGACCCGACCAAGAGCGTGAGCGTGGGGACCGGTTTAGATTCTATCTTCAAAACCGGCCTTACAAACCTCTTGAGACAATACGCAGACATTTTTGCTTGGAGCCCGAAAGACATGCCAGGTTTGGATGAGTCCGTGGCAATCCACAAGTTAAATGTGGACCCAGACAAAATGCCGAAAATTCAAAAAAGGAGAAATTTCGCACCAGAACGACAACGGGCGATTGTCATCGAAATTGACAAACTCCTAGACGTGGACTTGATCTGTGAAGTCACATACCCCAAATGGGTGGCAAATGTAGTCTTGGTGAAAAAAGCCAACGAAAAATGGAGAATATGCGTTGACTACACGGACTTAAATGCAGCATGCCCCAAAGATCCTTATCCACTCCCTTCAATAGACCAACTCATCGATGCAACAGCGGGCCATTTAATGCTAAGCTTCATGGATGCCTACTCAGGTTACAATCAAAGCAAAATGACCCCTGAAGATAGAGAGAAAACCGCCTTCATCACACACAGAGGGGTGTATTGTTACAAAGTCATGCCATTTAGGTTAATCAATGCCGGGGCCACGTTTCAAAAGGCCATGAACAAAATCTTTGCCGCACAGCTAGGCCGAAACATGGAGGCATATCTCGATGATCTTATTGTCAAATCTCTCTTAACGGCCTCTCACCTCCAAGACTTGGAGAAAGCTTCGTAACCCTCAGAAAACACAGCATGAAACTCAACCCAGATAAATGTGCATTCGCATTAGACGCTGGCAAATTCCTCGGTTTCCTGGTATCTCACAGAGGCATCGAGGCCAATCCAGAAAAGATAAAGGCCATAATCGACATGCAACCGTCCAAAACCTTGAAATAAATACAAAAGTTGACAGGAAGGTTAGCCGCTCTGAGGAGATTCATTGCCAAATTAGCAGACAGGTGCTTGCCATTCTTTGACACATTGAAGGGAGCAACTAAAACCAAGGCAATATCTTGGACGGACGAATGCCAAAAGGCCTTCGAAGACCTCAAAACTTATCTCTCCTCCGCTCCCTTACTTGCGGTGCCAGCCCCTTCGGAACCACTATCATTATACCTATCCGCAATGGATAAAGCCGTAGGGGCGGTACTCATCAAAGAAGAAAATAATGAGCAAAGGTTGGTATACTATGTCAGTCAGGTGCTCAAAGATGCAGAAACCCGCTATCCAAATGTCCAGAAGTTCGCTCTAGCTTTGGTAGTAGCAAGCAGGAAACTGAGACATTATTTCCAAGGCAGACAAATCAGGGTCATCACAGATCAACCGCTGAGAAAAATATTGCATAAACCTGATTTGTCGGGTAGGCTGATAAACTGGGTCGTAGAACTCAGCAAATTCGACTTAAAGTACATACCACGGAACGCCATTAAAGCACAAACACTGGCAGATTTCGTAGTCGGGTGCTCATTTTCAGAAACGGAGAAAGAAACTCCCGCAAATAACACTGCCACGATGGACAACAATTGGCAACTGTATGTAGACGGTTCCTCCACGAACACCAGTTGCGGGGTGGGTTTTATCCTTACTAGCCCCGACGGTTTCCAGGTCAAACAAGCCATAAAACTAAACTTCAAAGTCACAAACAACCAGGCAGAATATGAGGCACTTTTGGCCGTCCTAACATTGGCAAAAAGCTTGCAAGTAAAAAGGATCACCATCTACAGTGACTCACAACTGGTTGTTCGCCAGACAACGGGAGATTATTCTACAAAAGACACAAATCTCAGCAAATACCAAGAGATGGTACAAGCAATACTCTCCCAATTTGAGAAGTACACCCTGGAAAAGATAGACAGGACGGATAATACGATGGCAAACATGTTATCCAAATTAACACAAGGAGAAAAAATGGATTCCGACATAGTGTATTTCGAGGAGTTGCAGGCTCCCAGTATAAACAACCTGCCCGTCATGGTAATAAGCCCGCCAATAGATAACTGGATGACCCCTTACATCTGTTATTTGGAAAGCGATGCCCTGCCAGATGACGGTGTAAAAGCTAAAGTACTCAAATCCCAAGCAACGAAGTACTTTATACAAGAAGGTATCCTATACAAAAGAAGTTTCGACTCTCCCGTACTCAAATGTGTTGATGAGGAAGAAGCCTTATATTGTATGAGAGAAGTCCACGAAGGCATCTGTGGCGACCACATGGCCGGGAAAGCACTGGCCCACAAAATACTCAGACAAGGCTACTATTGGCCCAAAATGCACAAAGAATGCAAGGCATTCACCAAGAAGTGCCACCAATGCCAGTTGTTTAGCAACATGTCTAGAAAGGCCCCAGCCCTTCCGGCGTCCATTCTATCACCAATACCATTTGCGGTCTAGGGCATCGATATCATGGGACCATTCCCTAGGGCTAAGGGTGACTTACAAAATGTAATGGTCGCTATAGATTACATGACCAAATGGGCAGAAGCAAAGGCACTAAAAAACATCACACAAGATGATGAAATCCGTTTTGTCACAGAGCAAGTCATTAAAAGATTTGGAATTCCGGTAGTACTCATATCCGACAACGGCACGCAATTTGTTGGATCAAAATTCACCAAATTCCTATCTGATCATGGAATCAAACACAAAAAGGCATTTGTATGCCATCCACAGAGCAACGGTCAAGTCGAAGTCACCAACCGGATCATTGTCAGAGGTTTGGAAAAGAGGTTAACCACCTCAAAGAAAAAATGGTCGCATGAGTTGCCTAACGTTCTTTGGGCTTACCGGACATCAGCCAGGACAAGTACGGGAGAATCCCCTTTCAAACTAGCTTTCGGTACAGAAGCTCTTGCCCCAATTGAGATTGGGTCCCCATCCTACCGCGCCATCAGTTTTGAAGAAGAAGCAAATAACCAAGGACTCAAAACAAACCTTGACCTCCTAGACGAAACAAGGGAGTCCGCTGTCAAAAAAATGGTCGTCTACAAAGAAAAGACAAAGGAATTTTTTGGAAAAAGGGCTAGAGTCAAAGCTTATATACAAGGTGATTTGGTTAACCGGGCGACTGAAGCATCTGACCCTAGACACACTGGAAAACTTATGCCAAAGTGGGAGGGTCCCTATAAAATCATCCAAGTACTAAGGCCGGGTTCCTACAAACTAGCACGCCTAGACGGCACGAAAGTCAACAATACTTGGCATGGAGACAAACTGAGAAAATATTACCAATAGACGGCTATGTAGTCTCTACTTCCTCCTTTTTTGCAACCAATGGTATTATGTTTTAATGAAATACTTTTTGCACAAAAGCAATCTACAAAAGCAAAGTCCCCTAAGCGGGCAAGCAACCAACTACAAAAGCAAAGTCACTCAACGGGCAAGCAACCAACTACAAAAGCAAAGTCCCTTAACGGGTAAGCAACCAACTACAAAAGCAAAGTCCCTTAACGGGCAAGCAACCAAGTACAAAAGCAAAGTCCCTTAATGGGCACGCAACCAACTACAAAAAGCAAGAAATTCTACAATAGCAACCAAACAAAGTCCCCTTAGCGGGCACGCAACCTACTACAAAAGCGAAGTACTCTATAATAGCTGCCAACGACAGCAAAGTCCCTCAGCCGGCAAACAGCCCAGTACAAAAGAAAATAAAGTCTATGACACCAACTAACAAAGGCACAAATTACAACAGCAAAGTTATCTAGTATGGCAACTGCACTAAAGCAAACTACTATAGACGGCCTACAAAAACCTACACAAATATATGGGCTAAATATGCGATATGACAGGGAGCAAAAAGAAAATACAAACACTTTCGATAGGAAACGGGAAATTTTATTCATAAAATCCTTCATGCTTGGGGAGCTTTCGTCTCAGCATCCGCATTTTTCTTCTCGGAGCTCTCACCCTTCTCCGGTGCACGAAAGCGGAAGCGAATCTCATCAGTCTCCGCAGCCTCCTTCGCTGCACGAGCAGCGGCGACTTTCCGGGCAAATATTTGGCACTCCTCAGCCTCATAAAGGTCGCCCTCCTCCTCGTAATGCACAGCTAGGGCTTTCCACACCCCCTCAGTCTCTTTAGAGACGCAAAGGTCACGTCCCCAGGAGAAGGGTGTGAAAAATTCGTTTATCTCAGGGTTATCCATGTCACAGCTTACAAAGAAGGATTTTTCTAAAGGAAGGGAAGAGAAAGGTGATGGGAAACAAATTATAACACCCCTTTTTACAGTGGGGTAAAAGAGGGTAAAGTCTGTCTTGAGTCAAAATTTCCAATCTCCATGTAAAGCGCAGTAAATATAGTCAAAATGATGGAATTCCCATGCAACAGTAAAAACTACAAAGTCCCACAGTCAAATGCACGATTCCCAGGTAACACTTTTAAAAAAAACTCATTTACTACAAACCTTTTACAAAAATACTTGTATATATATAACCAAAACACTCGATTATATTCCTCCACAAATTGCAAAAATATATCCCACCAATCACAAAAATACTTCAGAATTTCAATTCCCCAAGTGCAAATTACATCAAACTGTTTCCAAGTCACACAGCGGACAGACCCGCTGAGTGACTTCAAAACAAATCAAAAGAACAATCTACACATATCAAGTACAAGAAAAATCATCCCCAGTGAGAAGCGCTCAACGGGCCAGCCATGCCTCTCAGCGGCTCCTCATCCTCATCCCCAATAGCACCATCATCCAACGCATAAGCAGCCCACCACCAAATTTTTTCTAACTCCTAAGTGTTGTCTGCCAACACATGGGGGGCAGCTTTTCAAAATTTTTCTTAACTCCTAAGTGTTGTCCGCCAACACTTGAGGGGCAGCTTTTCAAAATTTTTTCTAAGTGTTGTCCGCCAACACTTGGGGGGCATCATATCACAAAATTTCTAGAAAATACTCAAGCATTTGTCGTCATCTCTCTTGTCTCAGTTTTTCTCCCCCCCCCCTCTAAAAGCGCATAGAGGGAGTGGGGGCAATGATAGATACCCGCTGTAGAGGCGGTCCACTCGCCGGGCACGCGCCCGCGAGTAGGTACCCACCTACAACACAGCACTTGTCACTCCATGCACGTGTCAAAGATATTATCTTTCCTAAATTACTCAACTTGACAATAAATATCATTAGAAAAATACTCTTATACACAATATCTTGCTATCTTGCTCTACAAGATAGGGGACAATAAAATATTCAAAGGAACACAAGGACATCCAACTATAGCAGACAAACTCTGAGCAGTACGGCGCGCAGTTGCAGAATGGCGGCGTGTCAGGAAGGGTCACACCGGTCACTGTAGCTTTAGCGGCTCACTGTAGCTTTTGCGGCTACCAAGTGGCCTACAGTGACTGGAAGGCCCAGCCTATAAATACCCACATTCTGCACATAAGGTAAACACACAATTTCAGCAATACAAAAGCTCTCTACATATTCTTCACATCAGATACACTCTTACCAGCTTGATTATTATTATTTCCGATTACTGATTCTTACGCCGGAGGTGCTTGACGGCCACCACCCCCGGGCAAGCATTGTTTTGCAGGCACCCAAACTCAGGTGAAACATCCCGGAACAGTAGTCGAAAGCCTCTAATCAGCCGTGGGAGTTATCAGTGAGATTGTTAGGTTATATTTCATCAATTGTATGTGTTCAATCATTTTTCATATGTGACTTTTTGAGTTCATACACGTATATGGTTCAAAGGCCATGTTTGTTTCATAGGGATTAAATAGAGGATATGACTATAATCTATTAAAAATTTTATTCTCATGTTTGTTTGTAAAAATTTACTTGGGATTAGATTAATGATTATAGTCCTTTAAAATAACAAACTCATGTTTGTTTGGGTGGGATAAGAGATAGGATTATAATCCTCTCTAATACTTGGGCCATGTTTGTTTCATAGGATTAAGTAGGGGATAGGACTATAATCCATTAAAATTTTGAATCCCATGTTTGTTTGTGTTAGGTCCGTTAAGATTGTAGAAGGGGGGGTTGAATACAATCTATATCCTTTTATCGAAATTTGTCCGTTAAATAAAATTTAGTTTAGACAAATTTGAGCGGAATTAATTGAAACAAAATTCAAGTTAAATATAACGATATATTAAACTTGATGGTTGTTACAAAATCAGTACAGAGTATTATCACGTTAATAAAAACTAATTAGAAAATTCGACATGAACTTTTCTAATTTAGTTAATAAAAATCGAGATACGAACTAGGAAACTTAATTCGCTAGTAATACAAGAGTCACAAATAATTAAGTTCTATCGGATCAAATATTACAAATGAGTTGAACTTAATTTTCTGAGAATTAAATGTGATAATCAGTGGCTTTAAAGATGAGAGAGAGATGTAATGTTTATGCTCCTGTCTTTAAAACTTGTCTCGAGTGTGTCTGTCTGTGTATACAGGCTACTGTCTCTTTTGTAGTTGATATATTGTTGTAAATATCTCCTGCCTCTTTTTTCACTTCAACAGACTATCTACAGACTGTTTAAAGGCTTGCAGACTAACCAGGGGACACATAGACTACCGGTGTGACTATCCATACTTGTTGCAGACAACCGGTGTGACTATCCTTTCTCTATCAGACTACCGGTGTGACTATCCATACTCTGCAGACAACCGGTGTGACTATCCTTTCTTGGCAGACTACCGGTGTGACTATCCTTCTTGGCAGACTACCCAATTCTTTAGCAGACTATCAAACTGAGCTGTGTATGCTGAGCAGACTATCTCCTAGACTATCTCAGATAGTCTTTTAATAATAAAACCATAGTCTTAAAACACTTCTGATAGTCTTTCAGCAATCTATATTAATTCTAAATTAATTAATTCAATAATTAACTTAATAAATAAATTAATTCTTGAAGAATTAATTTATTAATTAAGTTAACTAAATACTTTAAATTAATTAATAGAGAATTAACATAATTCATTTGATAGTCTAATCTTCACTTTTAAACCACTGAAATAAATAAAGAACCTCCACTGAATATTTGTTGACGCTCAATGCACGGTCTGGTTCATGAACGACTAACTTCAACTTCTGTTCTTCATTCTTACTTTAAGCTGTGGTCAATTTCTTCTGACAACTTTCTTTAAATATTCTGTACTGATACTGTCTCTTGTCACTTGTAGAAATCTCTGTCCTTCTGAATTAAATCCATGACTTTGAATACCACACTGAGGCTTGATCAGTAGACTGAACTTCTTCCAGTGTAAAATATCAAAACTATAGATTGACTTGTAGATTTGTTCCTTCTGATAGATATCATCTTCTGAGATTCCTGTGACAGTTAATGTTATTTACTTATTACAATCTACTTTAAGTTGAGTTGGATCCTCGAACTATAAATAGGCTGAGTCATATGCCTTTCAATCTCCCCCTATTTGTTTGTTATAAATTAACAAGCAAATTCCTAGAGGATAACTCAACTAACTCAACTTAAACTAGTAAATGATAAAACATTAATGGCAAGTAAATAATGATAAAGTTCTGGTTTTTATAACAATTTCCAGATTCAAACATAATGATAATACAAGATAGATGATCCTCTAGCCTGATCATTTTAAACATTATCCTATCTTGATCTATCTAACTCTAAAGATATTACATGTAGAGCTTTTCTTCATTTCTGACTGTCTTCCTTCCTTATTTCTCCATCTTCTGGATCATCCATTTCTGGCAGATTTTTGTGCAATTCTGCATCAACTAGCAACTCTTTTCTTGATGAGAATCCTGTAGGGCGAACAAGAGGAATTCCAAGTACCTTTCTCAACTGACCTTTGAACTTCTCATAATCCTTAAAAAATTTGACTTCGGCATAGGATTTAATACGATCAGCAATTTCTAACTTCTCTTTAGTAGAAAATCCTTGATTTCTCAGAACATGTTCAATATAGACCAACTGCCTGGCAGAGTGTGTGAACAATTCCTCATTCTCAAGATTTATTGTATGAAGCACCTCACCTTTAAGGAATTTCAATTGTCTAGGCAATTCAACTATTTCAGGACCAGCTCTTTCAGCAAACTCTTTGAATTTCTCATGAAGTAGTACACCCAACTCAGAAGAAGTTCTTACTTTTGGCCTAAGAACCCAGATTTCTGTCAATGATTTGTCATAGAAGAACTGAATTGAAACTCTTTGTGTTCCAAACTCATGACAATCAACAAATATTAATAACTCATCTGTTTTCGTTTCACCTGCAGTGGTTATTCTCACAACTTCTGTTCTTAGGGCTCTCATGTACATATCGTGTGTTGGGTTAAGCTCTTTGAGTCTTTCAAAGATAGAAAGAAGTCGACAATCATCATTATCAAGAGATTGATGTGAGTCTATCATTCGTTGAGCACGATCCCATTTCTCACCACTCTTAAACTTGACGTATAACTTCCTCTCTTGAGTTTTAAGTACATGTTCTCGTTGCCTTGCTTCTGCTTCCTCTTTTTGAAGTCTTTCTTTGTGTGCAAGCATATCTAGTGTTCTCTGAAGCTTTTCATCTCGCAATTTGAGATTTGCTTCTTGCCTTTCAACTTCTAATTCAGCTTCAAAATCCAGTTTTGCTTGCTCAGCTTCATATTCAGGGTCAACTGGCACTTCATCTTCCCAGCTGCTAAAATCTGGTTCTGGTATTTTTTCACCCTCATCAGAGAACTTTAGATCAGCAAAAACATCAAAGTTGTCTGGTTCACCTGAGTAGTAATACCCTTCAGTGTCTTCTGCACTCTTCTGAGAATCTGCTATCTTCTTCCCCTTATCTCTCCCTTGTTCACCTTCAGATTTATCTTTTTCAGAGTCTTTACTAGTTCCCTCTCTTGACTTCTCCCCCTTAGTTGAGGAATCCTCTACCGAAGTGTGAAATGCACCATCTCCAGGGTCTCGCTCATCACCATCTCCACCTTTTCCTACAAAGAATTCCCTTTCTTCTGCTGTGGATGTGTGAGTTCTGCTGATCATGTTGAACAAATGTTTGATCCCTTTACCTTGTTGTGCATTCTGCCTTTCAATCACATCAAGACGATGTTCAGTAGACAACTGACTCTTAATTAATGCTGTTTGAAGATTTTCAACTTTGTCGGAGATTACAGAAATGAGTTTATCTTGAGTAACAGTAACCTCTCCAGCATCATCAAGTGCCCGTTCATAAGATAATTCGAGAGTGTTGAACTTGTTTGTGAAAGTTGTCTTCATCTTGGTGATGTCATTCTTTATCACAGCAAGCTGATTTTTGACAGAGGTAGATGAAGAAGACCGTTCACCCACTTGTGCTCGAAGTAATTTTGCTTCAGCTTTGCTGGCCTCAAGTTCCTTCTCTAGAGCTTTAATCTTTTCTTCCAATGAACGAGTGTATGTGTCAGTGTGTGCACTCACCTGAATATCACTCTGAGTTTCACTCATCTGAAGTGCAAGTGTTTCACTCAGTTTAGTGGTGTTCCTCACATCACTCCTCACTAATTCCTTAGCTGCTCCAGAATGTGTACCTGCAGATAAAATCACCCTAGCCTCCTCTTGGAAGGTCAGTGGTGGTGCAATGGGAGTTCGCAAATCCCTTTCCTCAGTCATTTTTGTCATCTCATTTGGAATTGATGTCTGAATTTCTTCAGTGACAGAAAGATCGAGTTGCCTTCCACTTTCTCCAGTTAAAACTGCGAGTGGAAAATCCCTTGAGGGAGCCAGGAATGTTCCTCCTGGGAGGGGAGATGATGACTCTATTATTTGTGGCTGAGAGTCAAGATTTCCCTCATTAACCTGTGAAGGCTCTTCTACCGTGACTATGGTAGGCACTGTTTCAGTAACAACCCTATTGTGCTCTCCTTGCTCATTGTCCCTAGTCACATCAGATTCTACAGTTATGTTTTCCCCCATTGTGAGTAATAGGGGTGTGCTTGACTCTGTACAAGGTGCCATGGCCGACTGGCGAATTTCAATGGACTCATCCTGTTGAGAGAATGGTTCCAGTAACTGTTCATGTGCCATTTCAATGTCCGTATCCTTTTGGGAGGATATGGATGGGCTGACAGTTGCCTCAATTTGTAAGTTTCTTCGCTTCTTTAGTGGAGGCAGAGCTGTGGGATCACTCATATCACTACTTCTTACTTTACGTCTTTTCACTGTTAATTTACTTCTGGATTTGGGTTTTGAGATTTTAGATGACACTGTGTTTGGCTCTAAGACCTGGGATAGAAGTTGTGGTTCTACAACCTCTTGGTCTAACCTATCAGCCACTTGGGCTCCAGAAGTAGTTTCAGGGAAAGATAATACCTGTTCAGTAGCAGTTGCAGAAATCCCAGCAATAGTGGGTTGAGCCACTTGAAGTTGATGTTCAGGTACAGGAGCAGTTGCTGCTTCTTGTTCTGGTTGCTCAGGAACATGCTCAGGTTGCTGTTGTGGTGGTTGTTCTTGTATGATTGGCAGTTCTATGAAGTTGGACATATATTGAGTAATGACCACTGGAACATTTGTGTACTTCTTCATTGTTGCTAACCTGGTGAAGAATTTTTTATGTGTTTTTCCTGATGCTTCAGTACGAGAGTTAGCAAACAATCTTTGATGAACATCAGAAACAACATGATTAAATATGAGAGTTAAAAACCTTGGATAGTAACAATCAACTTTACTACCCAAATCATGATCGTTCTTGGCAGTTATGAGACGATTTACCATGGCATCAAAAATTAATTTACCAAAATTAACCCTTTGATTATTAGCAACTGCATAACCAATTCTCTGAAGCAAAGTAGGAATATTGTGAAAATTATTCTTTTTAGTGTTAGCAAACACCTTAGCAATTGTGTCAAAGAAATAATCCCACTCAGCCATGAAGTTACTTTTAGACAACTTAGAAAGATCAACTTCTCCTTGATAATGGATGTCATTGAAAAATTGTGTCAGTACTGCTTCAGATGGAACATCAACAAAGTCATCTGTTGGAAGTCGTAGAACGGTGTTAACAGTTGAGTCATTCACAACATAAGGTGTGTCTCCCACGGTAAAAGTAAAAGATGTTGAGTCCGAGGAAAGAACAAATGTAGAACAAATTGCCCGAAGCACATCAACTTTCAACGGAGCATCAAGAATCAAGGCATGACGAATAAGAGAGTGTTCATTCAAAAACCGAATCCATGGCCTAATTCTCTCGAAAGTGCAATTATCGGGACTAACATGACCAACAAAATTGTGTTTTATTATCTCCATATTACCAGCCATTTTAAATAACCACACACTGAATTAACAGGTTTAAAACCTTCAAAATCGAGTCTTAGAAATTTTAACAATTACTAAGATTAATCCGAAAAATCAGAAAAATCCAAACTTCACAGAAAAATCTGAAACTCGAGTATGTTGATCACTGAACACACACGAACACACAACTATTTTTAGTTTTTATCAAATCATAATCAAACTCTCCAGTTTTCAGATCGAAAAGTTGTTTCCTCAAGAACACGAACAGTTTAATCGAAACAAAATCAAGATTTTAACCACTACAAACGACGGGATTTGAATGAGAAGAACAAATCTGGCCTTCGTTTTCAGAGATGACAAGAATTAAGCGATTAATCGATCAAAAATTTGGCATGGGTTCGACAGTGTATGTATTTGTGTGTGTATCGACAAGAACTGTACTCAGTGACTTAACACGAGAGTTTAGACTAAAAATAAGACTAAAGATAGTCTCAAGACAATTCTGTATATATACTAACGGTAGTCTAAACGGTAGTCTAAAATAGAATTAATAAAGAATTAGACTATGGACTAATAGACTATATCTGATAGTCTATCTGATAGTCTAATTAGACTAAAATAGACTGTCTAGACTAAACTATTTAAACTATTTAGACTATTTTAAAAACAGAATATAGACTAAACAATTTAGACTATAATATAGCAGAACATAGACTATCGAATATAGACTAAATAATTTAGACTAATAATACCGATAGTCTAAAATAAATAAAAGAAAATTAACTACAACAGACTATTGTTGGATAGTCTGACAGATAGTCTAAAAGAGCTAATTAAAAGACTATAGACTACTAAATTACACTACAGACTATTGAGAATAGACTATTTAATTTACATTAATAATAATACACAGACTATTGTATATAGACTATTGGCTGGATAGTCTGCCGAATAAGCTGAGTAGACAAAAATTGTCTAACAGACTATAACTAACGTTACAGACTATCTGTACATTAGTAATATAGACTATTAATTAAAGACAAAATAGACTATGAGACTATTAGAGACTAACTATGTAGACTATTATTTAACAGATTATGGACTAACTAATTTAGACTAATATTGTAGACTCTAATTTACATGAATAAAGACTATACAATTTAGACTATTTAAATTACATTAATAATATACAGACCAACGAACCATAGTCTGTGAATAACAAAACCAACAGGACAGACCCTCAAAAATAAGAGCTGCTATTTCCCAATAATTCAGAAAAATCGAACATTTAATATATATATATATATATATATATATATATATATATATATATATATAATTCAAATTAACCAATTACTTGACAGAAAAAATAAAAATAAGAAAATTCTATTAATAATTTACATAGTTAATAAACCAACCATAGGTTGTCCTTTACATGGAAACAAAACATTAATAATAGAAAGACAAACACTACAAAATATTAAGTATTAATAATTTACATAAATATTCATGGTAAATTAATAAATCTATATATTTTCTAATAAAATAACTTTCTAATAGAAAATTATTTAAAAAGAAAATATGACTTATTTAACCATCATAAATATAATTTTCAAGAAAAATAAGTTTCTCATAAATTACAACTTGTAAAATTTGAGAAAAATATTTTTAAGGAAAAAGAATTATTTTAACATTGAAAAGAAGTAAGTAGGGATATATTAAGATGATAATGGCAATGATTTGAACATTAACAAATAACAGGGTAAGTTGATAAAATAATTATACAAGTGATTTTAATCATCAAATATTAACAAGATAATCACTTGTAAATTATTAAAGATCAAACCTCAGATATTAACTAGTTTAATTACTAGGACTATTTAACATACCCAATTCACCAACAATTCTGGTGAATGTGGATTCGTCAAGAGACTTAGTAAAAATATCTGCTGTTTGTTCTTCCGTGGGTACAAAATGTAACTCCACGGTACCATTCATGACATGCTCTCGGATAAAATGATACCTGATGTCAATGTGCTTGGTCCTCGTATGCTGCACAGGATTGTTGGAGATTGCTATGGCACTTGTATTGTCACACAGAATTGGAATATTGTCAAGTACAAAGCCATAGTCACGAAGCTGATTCCTAATCCACAAGATTTGAGCACAACAGCTTCCAGCAGCTATATATTCTGCTTCAGCTGTTGAGTTAGAAACTGTTTGTTGTTTCTTGCTGTACCAGGAGACCAACCTACCACCTAGGAATTGACAACTCCCAGAGGTGCTTTTTCTATCTACAACACTTCCTGCATAATCTGAATCTGTATATCCAACAAGGTTAAAACCAGATTCTTTAGGGTACCAAATACCTAAGTTAGGTGTACCCTTAAGATATCTCAAGATTCGTTTAACAGCAATGAGATGCACATCTCTAGGATCCGCTTGGAACCTTGCACACAAGCATGTAGCATACATAATATCAGGTCTACTTGCAGTAAGATAAAGTAATGAACCTATCATACCTCTGTAGCTTGTGATATCTACCTTAGCAGAATTTTCACAAGCTCCAAATTTCACAGCTGTTGATGATGGTGTTCTTGCTGAAGATGAGTCCTCCATTTGATATTTCTTGAGGAGCTCTCTGGCATACTTGGATTGACAAATAAAAATTCCATCTGTCCTTTGACTTACTTATAATCCAAGAAAGAACTTCAGCTCACCCATCAGGCTCATCTCAAATTTACCCTGCATTAACTTAGCAAATTTCTTGCACAGAAGATCATTAGTAGACCCAAATATTATATCATCCACATAGACTTGGACTAATATGGTATCATTCTTATGTTTCTTAGTAAAGAGAGTTTTGTCTATGACACCTCTAACAAATCCATTTTCAAGTAAAAATTCAGAAAGAGTGTCATACCATTTCCTTGGAGCTTGCTTAAGACCATAAATTGCCTTGAAGAGAAAGTAGACAAAATCCAAGAATTCTGGATCTTCAAAGCCAGGGGGTTGTTCTACATATACCTCTTCATCCAGCTTGCCATTCAGGAAGGCACTCTTGACATCCATTTGATAAACTTTGAAGTTTGAATGTGCTACGAATGCCAAGAATATCCTTATAGCCTCAAGTCTAGCCACTGGTGCATAGGTTTCATCATAATCTATTCCTTCAGCTTGGGAATAACCTTTAGCAACCAGTCTTGCTTTGTTTCTAGTTACAATGCCATCTTCATCAAGTTTGTTTCTGAATACCCACCTGGTATCAACTACTTTCCTGTCTTTAGGTCTGGGTACCAGCTTCCATACTTCTTGTTGTTTGAATTGATTGAGTTCATCTTGCATAGCAATCACCCAATCAGGATCAGAGAGAGCTTCTTCTGTTTTCTTAGGTTCTATTGCAGACAGAAACCCAGAATAATTGCATTGATTTTGATAGCTCCTTCTAGTTTTTACACCAACATCTGGATCACCAACGATCAACTCAAAAGGATGAGCTCTATTCCACACAGTCTGTCTGGGAAGATTTGACCTTGATGATTCGCCTTGTTCTTCATTATGATGTTGAGTATGACCAGCTGATCCTTCATCACCTCCCCCTGAGTTGTTGCCAGTTTGACTAAATGAATGTTCAGGAGTGTCAGTGGTATCTCCATTCTGATCATTGTTTCCACCACCACCACCCTGATCATTATCATCATTATTACTGTTATCATTAACAGCAACATCAGGTTGGTTGTCATCATCTGAATCGAAGTCTGTCATATCATCGAAAGATAACTTTTCAGATGAATCCTCCGTTTGGATACTAGGAAGTTTAGTGTCATCAAATGATACATTGACACTTTCAAGCATTGTCTGATGATCAATCACATACACCTTGTAAGCTCTTCTTGAATAACCAATGAAAATTGCTTCATGTGCTTTGGCCTCAAATTTTCCACCACGATCATCTCCATCTTTAAGCACAAAGCATTTTGCTCCAAATACATGAAAGTACTTGAGTGTTGGTCTCTTTTCATACATAATTTCATAGGGGGTCTTCATCAAGTCTTTGTTGATTAAAGTTCGATTCTGGGTATAACATGCAGTGTTAACAGCTTCAGCCCAAAAGTACAAGGGAAGCTTTGATTCACTTAACATAGTACGTGCAGCTTCAATCAAAGTTCTATTCTTTCTTTCTACTACCCCATTTTGCTGAGAAGTTCTTGGGGTTGAGTACTGCCTTGTTATTCCCTTTTCAGTACAAAAATCATTTAGAACTGCATTCTTAAATTCGGTTCCATTGTCTGACCTTATTGCTCTAACTGGTTTCTTGTACTCCATTTCAATCAACTTGATGTGATCAATCACTAACTGTGGAGTTTCATCTTTGGAATTCAGAAATAAAACCCATGTGTACTTTGAGAGTCATCAACAATCACGAGAGCATATCTTTTCTTTGACATAGACATCACATTAACTGGACCGAACAGATCCATGTGCAACAGTTGTAGAGGTTCAGTTATTGATGATGTGTCAGTGCTCCTGTGAGTTGCTGTTTTCAATTTGCCTTTTTGACAGGCATCACAGAGTCCTTCTTGAGTGAATTCCATTGAAGGCAACCCTCTCACCAGTTCTCTTTTAACTAGAGAATTCATTGTCTTGAAATTAAGGTGGGAGAGTTTCTTGTGTCATAGCCAACTTTCATCTGTAGATGCTTTAGAATAAAAGCAGTTGATTTCTTCAGTGCTTCCAGTGTTCATATTGGCCACGTACAGATTGCCTTTTCTGACTCCTGTAAGAGATGGTTGTTCATGTCTCTTGTGTGAGATTAGACAATTCTTCTTGTTGAAGTAAGCCTCGAATCCCTTGTCACAAAATTGACTGACACTTAACAAATTGTGCTCAAGTCCTTTCACAAAAGACACTTCATCAATGATAACATTTCCAGCTTCCAATCTGCCATATCCATCAGTTGTACCTATGCTGTTATCTCCAAAGGTAACCACTGGGCCGGCTTTCTCAACCACATTTGTCAGCAGGGTTCTATCTCCAGTCATATGCCTTGAACATCCACTGTCCAAGATCCAGGTCACTCGATCAACCTGTTTCACACCCTGCAATGACAAATAGGTTAAACCTTCTTCGGAACCCAAACCTGATTGGGTCCAGAATACTTAAAGAATTGGCCTTTGTCAGGCAAAACAACATTTTTAACGTTGACACCATTTTCACCACTAACCAACAAACATTTAACCCTATAAACAGATTTGACAATCTTTTGTTTTATCTTGGGTATCCATGTTTCTTTAGCAGCAATGACATTTGTTTTACTGACTGGACATTTGACCTTGTAAGCAGCCTTACCAAAAGTCTGTTTAGGCTTTGATACAAATGTCTCTCTCCTATCTTGAGGAGGACTAGCAGTCTTTGATCTAACATTTTTATTCTTGTTCATATGTTGTCGAGGAGCAGTCTTACCAGCACATGCTTGATTAC
Organism: Kitagawia praeruptora; assembly: GCA_037693485.1. Taxonomy (NCBI): domain Eukaryota; kingdom Viridiplantae; phylum Streptophyta; class Magnoliopsida; order Apiales; family Apiaceae; genus Kitagawia; species Kitagawia praeruptora. Next base: position 132,197,744 of record CM075351.1, on the reverse strand, counting down.
CATTAAAGTAAGCAGACATTACATTAAAAGCACAAGACATACAATTGACAACACCACATGCTTTATGATAACTATCAATGATAGGCATGGTATGCATGTTAGACATGTTATTGTTCTTTTTCAACTTATGACTACTTAACCCAGTTTTAGATGAACTGGTTGGATAAACAACCTTAACTGGTTTCTTAACAGATTTAACATTATCAAGGACTATGCCATTTGCACTGTCCTCATTACGCATCTCTTCTTGAATAATGATAGAAGTGAAGTTTGGAGGTTCTGCAATCGACTTCTTAAAGAGCGGATCTTCAACATTCTTAAGCACATGTGGTATACCCCTCTCTTTAGCACTAACAAGGTTAGGGGTATTTATGCCTAACAATCCAACAGCTTCGTTATAACCAAACCCTATTCCTACAGTTCGTTCTATAGCTTGTTTATTGAAATGCTCTTTAGAAAGTTTAACAGAATTAAAGCAAGCACTAACCTTGGTTTCAAGTTCAGCAATTTTAGAAAGTTGTTTAGTCACTACTTCTAGAATGGATTTCTCTCTTCTATTAAGTCGTGCTATTTCCTCTTTTTGTTGATCTTGATTAACATGCACCTTCTTTAGTTCTAACACTTCATTTTCAAGTTCAGTGTTTAACAGATTTAATCTAGCAATGTGTTTTTGTGCATTAACCAAGGAACCACCTAACTGACGAACCAACTCAGAGTCAGTAAGTTTTACCTGTGGTTTAGGATCAGTGAGCATGTCACCATTTGCCATTAGTGCAAGATTTCCAAATTCTTCATCTTCACTATCTGTGTCATCCCAGCTTTTACCAGCAGCCACATAGGCTTTTCCAGGTTTCTTCTTTTCAGGAACATAATCTCTCTTCTGGGCTTGTTTCGGTTTCTGACACTCAGTGGCAAAGTGTCCAAGTTCATTGCAATTATAACAACGAATTTTGCTTCTATCAACAGTTCCAGTTTTGTAGCCACCTCTGCTACTGGAGGATGAGGAACCTCCTCTCTGGAATCTATTATTAGACTTGAACTTGAACTTAGGATTTCACAGCATCCAGGGAATCTATTAGAATGAGTCTGAGGTTTTTATCAAGCCCTGCATCCTCCTTTTCATCAGGTGTATAGGTAGCAGGGTCCTTTGCATAAGATTTAGCAGGAATCACAACTTTACCCTCAGCTTCAACTTCATCTTCATAGACCATAGGAGTTTTAGGTCCGGTTTTCAAAACAACCAAATATTTAACATTTGTACATTCCAGAAACAACTTCATCTTATTCTTCCACATATCATAATTATCTTTGTCAAAGATAGGTATCTTAACAATGGCTTTAGAAGTCATGATGAATTTTTAAGAGAGTTAAAAATTCGAGCTTGATTTTTAATTGAATAAGAATAGGATCTTGATTTGTATATCAATCAAACGGCTCGGATACCAATTGTTAGGTCCGTTAAGATTGTAGAAGGGGGGGTTGAATACAATCTATATCTTTTTATCGAAATTTGTCCGTTAAATAAAATTTAGTTTAGACAAATTTGAGCGGAATTAATTGAAACAAAATTCAAGTTAAATATAACGATATATTAAACTTGATGGTTGTTACAAAATCAGTACAGAGTATTATCACGTTAATAAAAACTAATTAGAAAATTCGACATGAACTTTTCTAATTTAGTTAATAAAAATCGAGATACGAACTAGGAAACTTAATTCGCTAGTAATACAAGAGTCACAAATAATTAAGTTCTATCGGATCAAATATTACAAATGAGTTGAACTTAATTTTCTGAGAATTAAATGTGATAATCAGTGGCTTTAAAGATGAGAGAGAGATGTAATGTTTATGCTCCTGTCTTTAAAACTTGTCTCGAGTGTGTCTGTCTGTGTATACAGGCTACTGTCTCTTTTGTAGTTGATATATTATTGTAAATATCTCCTGCCTCTTTTTTCACTTCAACAGACTATCTACAGACTGTTTAAAGGCTTGCAGACTAACCAGGGGACACATAGACTACCGGTGTGACTATCCATACTTGTTGCAGACAACCGGTGTGACTATCCTTTCTCTATCAGACTACCGGTGTGACTATCCATACTCTGCAGACAACCGGTGTGACTATCCTTTCTTGGCAGACTACCGGTGTGACTATCCTTCTTGGCAGACTACCCAATTCTTTAGCAGACTATCAAACTGAGCTGTGTATGCTGAGCAGACTATCTCCTAGACTATCTCAGATAGTCTTTTAATAATAAAACCATAGTCTTAAAACACTTCTGATAGTCTTTCAGCAATCTATATTAATTCTAAATTAATTAATTCAATAATTAACTTAATAAATAAATTAATTCTTGAAGAATTAATTTATTAATTAAGTTAACTAAATACTTTAAATTAATTAATAGAGAATTAACATAATTCATTTGATAGTCTAATCTTCACTTTTAAACCACTGAAATAAATAAAGAACCTCCACTGAATATTTGTTGACGCTCAATGCACGGTCTGGTTCATGAACGACTAACTTCAACTTCTGTTCTTCATTCTTACTTTAAGCTGTGGTCAATTTCTTCTGACAACTTTCTTTAAATATTCTGTACTGATACTGTCTCTTGTCACTTGTAGAAATCTCTGTCCTTCTGAATTAAATCCATGACTTTGAATACCACACTGAGGCTTGATCAGTAGACTGAACTTCTTCCAGTGTAAAATATCAAAACTATAGATTGACTTGTAGATTTGTTCCTTCTGATAGATAGCATCTTCTGAGATTCCTGTGACAGTTAATGTTATTTACTTATTACAATCTACTTTAAGTTGAGTTGGATCCTCGAACTACAAATAGGCTGAGTCATATGCCTTTCAGTTTGTAAAAATTTACTAGATCGTAACCCGTGCGAAGCACGGGCTCGGAGATTTATGTTAAATAATTACTATTTTTTATTTAATTAAATATTTATAAAATTATATTACAAAAATTATAAAAAGAATTATGTTATTTGCATAAAAAATTTATGCGATTAACAAACTATAAACTTAGATTGTTTAATAGAAATGAATGGAAACACGTTTCGATTGTTTTCATTGAAAAATATTTAGGATAATTGAACGTAATATTTTTTTATTATAAGTTATAATAGAAAAAGTTGCTAATACAATGTAAGAATTATAATAATAATATGATTTCAATTTTATTTTATTTTTTTTAAAGAATAATATATAATCGCAGGGAAGAATGTTCTAGAGTAGTTATAGAAACATGTTCTAGTTGTTCTCCTTGAAAAATCTTTTGGAGAATTGGTCGTATTATTTTTTTATTCTAAATTATGATAAAAAAATTGTATTATAATTATAATAGGATTTCAGTTTTATTTTTTTCTTTAAAAAATAACATAGAATTGTAAGGGAATATGATTCTAGGGATGAAACTATTTTTTTATTTAAAGTTGTAATAAAAGAATTATAATTACAATATGATTTCTTTTTTATCAAAAAACAACATAGAATTATAGTAAAAATAGGATTATAGGGGTGAAATCAAAATACGGTGCGAACCAAAAGTAATACCGTTAAAGGGGTGTTCCTTGAAAAATCTTTTGGAAAATTGATTGTATTATTTTTTTATTCTAAATTATGATAAAAAAAATTGTATTATAATTATAATAGGATTTTAATTTTATTATTTTCTTTAAAAAAATAACATAGAATTATAAGGGAATATGATTCTAGGGATCAAACTATTTTTTTTATTTAAAGTTGAAATAAAAGTATTATAATTATAATAGAATTTCTATTTTATTAAAAAAACATCATAGAATTATAGTAGAAATAAGAGTATAGGGGTGAAACCAAAATTGGGGTGAAACCAAAATAGAGGTGAAACCAAAAGTGGTACCGTTAAAAGGGTGTTTCGCTTATTAATGAAGGTTATAGATTTGGGATTAGGTTAAAGACTATAGTCCTTTAAAATAATAATCACATGTTTGTTTGGGTGGGATAAGGGATAGGATTATAATCCTCTTTAATACTTGGTTGGAGAATGTATTATTTAATCTCATCCCACAAGTCATTTTTTAAAAGGATTATAGTTCTTTCACTATAATCCCTCCTAAAACAAACATAGGATTAGAAATTTTAAAGGACTATAGTCCAATCCATAGGTTATCCCTCAAAACAAACATGAGATCGGATAATTTAAAGGATTAAATTTTTTTAAAGAATTATAGTCCAATCCTAAGCTTAATACTTTAAAACAAACATTGAATAGGATAATTTAAAGGATTCTAATCCTAAGGATTATAAATGATGGGATTATTATGGCAGGATTATTATCCCGGGATTATAATCCCACCAAACAAACATGGCCTTGGTCTCTAATACTTGGTTGGAGGAGATATTATTTAATCCCATCCCACAAGTCATTTTTTTAAAGGATTATAGTCCTTTCACTATAATACCTTCTAAAACAAACATAATTTTAAAGGACTATAGTCCAATCCATAGGTTATCTCTCAAAACAAACATGACATAGGATAATTTAAAGGATTAATTTTTTTTAAAGGATTATAGTTCAATCCTAGACTTAATACTTCAAAACAAATATGGAATAGAATCATTTAAAGAATTATAATCCTAAGGATTATAAATGATGGTATTATTATAGTAGGATTATTATCCCGGAATTATAATCATTCCAAACAAACATGGTCAAAATGAATAATTTCGAAACTAAGACGAGTTTAGTAAGTCCGAAAATAGATCCCAAATTTATGATTACTTATCTATAAATTTTGCTTAGAATAACTCCAAAACATCTTATAAAGGATTTTCATAACTACAGGCCTTTTATAAGAGTTATATCGTGTTTTTGCTTTTTATTCTACAGGGTGTTGGCCCTCTATATCACAATTTGAAACAAAATAGTCCCAAATATCACAATTTGTAAAGTTGGCCCCATATATCACTCTAAAACACTACATCGTGTAGTGTTTTCATTTTTTTTATGAAAACGCTACATCGTGTAGCGTTTTGACATATATATATTTTTTTACTGTAAACGCTACTTAAAATTTGGTTTTGGGCTATAACGCTACTTGAAGTTTGGTTTTGGGCTTGTAACGCTACACTAAGTTTGGTTTTGGTTTTTTTTTTTTTTTTTGAAACGTTAGTTTAAGTTTGGTTTTGGGTAATTTCTAAAGAGAAAAAGGAAACTGAGATGTATCTCAGGTAACTTTTCCTGAGATACATCCAAAATAGCTTTAAATTTTATTGGGCCCGCAGGGCCAATTAAAAAATTCTGAATTTACTAAAATGCCCATCCTATTTTTACATATAAAAGATGGATATCTCAGGGAAGTTACCTGAGATATATCTCAGGTTCCCTACTCTCATTTCTAAAACCCAAAATGGTAACGTTGAACCCAAAAGTTAATTGTTGAATCCCTAAATTTAAATAAAATTATATTTTTTTAAATTTAAAAATTTTAACTAAAAAATTGAATCCGGCGGCCTGATTTTTAAACGCTAACGCGTTTAAAAATCAGGATAAGTTAGGGTTTAGGGTCTAGGATTTAGGGTTGTAAACAACCCTAAACCCTAAATTCGTATACGGTTTATTTGTCGTTCTAAATATTTCTAAAACCCAAAATGAAAACGTTGAACCCCAAAAGTTAATTGTTGAACCCCTAAATTTAATTAAAATTTTATTTTGAAATTTAAAATTTTTAATAAAAAATTGAATCCGGGGGCCTGATTTTTAAACAAGATAACTTAAGGTTTAGGGTTTAGGGTTGTAAACAACCCTAAACCCCAAACCCTAAATTCGTATACGATTTATTTGTCGTTCCGAATATTTCTAAAACCCAAAATGGAAACCCTAAAACTTAATTATTTAAGGTTTGAAAGAATAAAAAAAAACTAAAAAATCCCAAAACTATAAAATGTGTGTTCGATGCTTTTTAAAAGCAACACTGGGCTGGGCTTAGAACACCACATAAAGTCACGTTTTCCCCCCAAAACGCTACATAAAGTCACGTTTCCCCCCAAAATGCTAGATTATACAACGTTGTTATTAAAAATATATATATATACCTGCAACGCTAAACGCAATAGCGTTTTTTTAAAATTAAAAAAAAACCAGAACGCTACACGAAAGTGTGTTTTGGAGTGATATTTGGGGCCAAGTTTTTGAACTGTGATATTTGAGACCATTTGCTTTAAAATTGTGATATTGGGGGTCTTTTCTCTGTTCTACAGTAGTGCAGTCTACACCATTAAAATTTAGACCATCTATTTACTAGCCACTATTTTTGTGCGTTCAACTGCAACAAATGATGCACATCGTGCGCACACTATAATGGTTGCAGTCCCAAATGATCGGGTTAAACTAACTAAACTTGGTACAAAATTACGAAACTACAGACTCATAATTAGACCTGGCAAATCGGGTAAACGGATATATTTCGGATCGGATCGGTTTTGGATCGGATCCACTTTCGGTTAAGGTACTATTTAGAGCCTGTTCGGTTCGGATCGGATCTGATTCGGTTCGGATCCACTTTCGGTTAAGGTACTATTTAGAGCATGTTCGGTTCGGATCGAATCTGATTCGGTCCGGGTAAAATTCGGATTAAAATCGGATAAATTTTGGATTAAGATCGGATCAAATTGTGTTCGGTTCTCTTTCGGATTTTTACTGTTCGGATCGGATTTTGTTTCGATGTAGGAACATTCGGTTCAGATCGGATTGTCGAGATATATCTAATTTTTTGATGTACTCAAATTTTCCAAAAACCAAAAAATTATTTTGTCTCGAGATCTTAGCAATGAACAACTAAATTGACTAGTACTAGTAACCAGTGCTTTGTTACGGCTTTTTGTTTCGTTTTAAAAAAAAATTCTCGACGATCCAACTGTCGGATGTCAAAATATATCTAATTTAATGATATTCTCAAATTTTCAAAAATAAATAAATTAATTTGGTTGGAAATCTTAGTAGTCAACTACCGAATTGACTAGTACTCGTAACTAGTGTTTCGTCACGGATTGTTATTCTATTTTTTTAAATTTATTTCTCGACGATCCAACTATACGAAACTCAAGATATATCTAATCTAGTAATATTCCCAAATTTTCATAAAATAAAAAATTAATTTGTTTGGAGATCTTTGTAGTCAACTACCGAATTGACTAGTACTCGTAACTAGTGTTTTGTCACGGATTGTTATTCTATTTTTAAGAATTATTTCTCGACGATCCAACCGTACGGATCTCAAGATATATCAAATCTAGTGATATTCCCAATTTTCAAAAAATAAAAAATTAATTTGGTTGGAGATCTTAGTAGTCAACTACCGAATTGATTAGTACTCGTAACTAGTGCTTTGTCACGGATTGTTGATTCTATGTTTTAAAAAATATATCTCGACGAACCAACCGTACGGATCTCAAGATATATCTAATTTAGTGATATACCATAATTTTCAAAAAATAAAAAAATTAATTTTGTTGAATATCTTAGTAGTCAACTACCGAATTGACTAGTACTCGTAACTAGTGCTTTATCACGGATTGTTGATTCTATTTTTTAAAAATTATTTCTCGACGATCCAACCATACGGATCTCAAGATATATCTAATCTAGTGATATTTCCAAATTTTCAAAAAAATAAAAAATTAATTTGCTTGGAGATTTTAGTAGTCAACTATTGAATTGACTAGTACTCGTAACTAGTGTTTTGTCACGGATTGTTGTTTCTATTTTTTTAAAAATAATTTCTCGACGATCCAACCGTACGGATCTCAAGATATATCTAATCTAGTGATATTAGCAAACTTTAAAAAATTAAAAAATAATTTGGTTGGAGATCTTAGTAGTCAACTACCGAATTGACTAGTACTCGTAACTAGTGCTTTGTCACGAATTGTTGATTCTATTTTTTAAAAATTATTTTTTCGAAGATCCAATACGGATCTCAAGATATATCTAATCTAGTGATATTCCCAAATTTTCAAGAAATAAAAAATTAATTTGGTTGGAGACCTTAGTAGTCAACTACCGAATTGACTATTACTCGTAACTAGTTCTTTGTCACGGATTGTTGATTCTATTTTTAAAAACATATATCTCGACGATCCAACCGTACGGATCTCAAGATATATCTAATCTAGTGACATTTCCAAATTTTTAAAAAATAAAAAATTAATTTGGTTGGAGAACATAGTAGTCAACTACCGAATTGACTAGTACTCGTAACTAGTGCTTTGTCACGAATTGTTGATTCTATTTTTTTAAAATTATTTCTCGACTATCCAACCGTACGGATCTCAAGATATATCTAATATAGTGACAAATTTTCAAAAAATAAAATATTAATTTGGTTGGAGATCTTAGTAGTCGACTACCGAATTGACTAATACTCGTAACTATTGTTTTGTCACGGATTGTTGATTTTATTTTATTTTTAAAATTATTTCTCGACGATCCAACCGTACGGATGTCAAGATATATCTAATTTAGTGATATTTCCAAATTTTGAAAAAATAAAAAATATTTTTTTAAAAATACATGTGTCAAAATCAATATATATATATATATATATATATATATATATATATATATAAAGGAGGATATACCCGGAAGTTTAGGTGGCATTTTAAGATCGTCTCAAACTATTTTTCTAATTTTTCTAGAATTTTTGAATTTTAAACACTTATAAATATAAAAATATCATTTAACATATTAGAAGTTGAATAGATGTTCGAATTTATAGAGGAGAAGAGTTCGAATTTATAGGAAGACATATGATTAGAAGTTCTATTGGAAGTAGAATAAGTATTTATAAAGCATATGATTAAAAGTTCTATTGAAAGTAGAATATGAGTTCGAATTTATAGTGAATAAGAGTTCAAATTTATAGAAAAAACATGTAAATAAAAGTTTCTATTGGAAGTAGAATAAGTATTTATAAAGCATAAGATTAAAAGTTCTATTGGAAGTAGAATAGGAGTTCGAATTTATAGAGAATAAGAGTTCGAATTTATAGAAAAACATATAAATAAAAGTTCTATTAGAAGTAGATTAGGTGTTTGAATATATAAAGCATCCATATAACTAAATATTTTATAGAAAGTACGATCTTTTTAAATTATATATTTTTTTATATAAGTTAATTATACTTCTATTAGAAAATTTATTCATAAATCCAATACTATTATCATAAAAAAAGTCATCGTATTTAAAAAGAAAAGAATTGATGTGTTAACATTATAAAAGAACATTCTCATGTAAGAATCCTAAATAAAAATAGGAGTATCCATAATATAAAGAGAAAATAAGATGTGTTTTCATTTTCTAAACCTCCAAAAATTTTAGAAAGTCTAAATAAAGTATAAATTGGAATTCACTCTATTTTTTAGGTTTTAATTTTAAGGAAAATAGTTGTTGTGTAAGATAAGTATCATTAATAATATGTAAAGAATTTGGAATTTCGACTTAAATGAGAGCGACTCGAAACGTGTTTAACGGGAAGATGACCCACTATAAAAGATTGTATTAGCTATTAAAATATCATTTCGATGTTATAAATTTTATATTATTTTTAGGATTTGATTTTTATGGATAAACATTATCATACAAGTGATATATGTAAAAGTTAGGTTTTTGATCTTAATGAGGGAGCAGATAAATAGTAATAACCGTGTTTAACGAGAAAGCGATTCATTAGAGAAGACCGTATAAAGATGTTTGAATATATAAGGAATACATAAAATAAAATGTTTTATTAGAAGTAGAATACGAGGACGGTGGAGACGTCTTACACGATTTTTAAAACTATATATCTTTTTTTCCTAGAAATCCTTTATTTTATCTTTTTTATACTAGTTAATTATACTTGCATTAGAAAAATATATCCATAAATTTAATATCATTTCCGTAACGAAAAGTCTTCGAATTTAATTTTTTTTATATGTTAACATAACAGAAAGACATTCCCATGTGGAAGTTGTAAATAAATACATGAATATCTATAATATACAGAAAATATAAGATGTATTTTCATTTTTAAAACTCTATAAATATTAGAAAATTTAAAGAATATTTTTACTTTCTTTATATAATTAGTTAGAATTTTGGTTCCAAATAAGAGCGACTCGAAACGTATTTAACGGGAAGACGGCTCAATAAAAAAGATTGTATTAGCTATTAGAATTTGATATTGATGTCATATTTTTTTTTATTTTTATTGTTCGATTTATGGATAAAAAATATTATATAAGTCTTTATAATATATGTTAAAGTTAAGATTTTGATTTTAACGAGAGAGCGGCCCAATCGAAAGAATAGTGTTTAACAAGAAATCGATTCATTAGAAAATGATATTTAATTATTTAAATTTAATATTTATGTTATAATATAACGTAAATGTATTAATTTTTTTAAAAAATATTATAACGCCGCCGCGAAGCACGGCTTTATCGACTAGTTTATTAAATAAGACCGAATATGTCAAAATTAGATACATCACTTATATAACGCTTCCATAAACGCTATGGAAGTGAATGCTCTCACTTAGACAGCGCTTCAATAAGCGCTATATAATTGAATGCACTTTAATTTCTGCCTAGAATATGCAGAATTTATTCATTTATTTATTTATTTTTTTGCTAATTATGTGCAGAATTTATTAATTTATATTTGCAAATTGAATTAAAATATTATTATATACAAAATATCGTAAGTAATATTCAATGACAATAATAAATATATAGCAAATCAGAAAATATAAAAATTGACAAAACTAAACAAATAAAGGTCAAGAAAATATTAATCTATATAAAATTATTTTATCGGATATTTTTCGATTCAGTAATTTTTAGTTTCGGATTTACATCGGATTCAAGTCATATTCGATTCGGGTAAATTTTTATTCGGATTTGATCGGTTCTGATTATAATCGGATACATGGTCATCATTGGATACAGTATTTCGGATAATTTTTGGTTAAATTTCCGGTTCGGTTAATTTTCGGATTGGGTCAAATCGGTTTTCGGATTTTTATCGGATTTTATTAAACTGAACTGGTTTCGGTTCGGATTCGGATTGTTTCGGTTTCGGATACAATTTCGGATAATCTATTTCGGATCCAATTTCGGATTTGGTTCCACATATTTCGGTTCGGTTTTCGGATCCAGACCCATTTTGCCAGGTCTACTCATAATCGATAAACGAGTGACAAGAACTTCATAGTGAGTGAGCACCCAGTTAAACAAGGGCTCGCTTACTTTTCTGGTATAGTACAGAATTGAGCTTTCATTTCTGGTACACTTGAACGTGAAGTTTCATTTCTGGTATAGTTCAGAAATTTTAATAGAAAACGCCACTAGAAGTGGCGGTTTCTGTTGAATTTCATTTCAACAGAAAACGCCACTTGTACTGGCGGTTTCTATTGAAGTGATTCCCCTCCACTTTTTCCCAGCACTTGGACTATTTTTGTAAGTAAAAATGTTCTTTCTAATATGCATTTTATATAACTTGGAAAATGTACTTACAAATAAAGTTTATTTCGTTTTTTCTGATCCGTATTAAAAAATTAACTTTGTACTTTGGTACAACACGAAAATTTTCTAAAATTATTATGTCTACCTATGTTATTTTTTGGTCCGAACATGGTAACTCCACATCCGATTCCTAACCATTCCTTCGTGGAGTCATGTTGAGGGACATAAAAAACAAATTTGTACATGTTTTTGTTTTTTTATTTTTTTCCCGTATTAAAGTATTAATGTTCTACTTTGGTGTAAGCTGAAAAACATTAATGTATTAAATTGCGTAATCATGTTTTTTTTAGGCCCGAAAATGACAAAATTTCTAAAATTTTTATTGAAATGAAACAAAGTACAGGAGATGAAGCACACTTAAATTAAAATGCAAACATAGGAATTTAAAAGCATAGATAAAAAACAACAACAAGTTCTTAAATTTGAATTAGGCCAACTGCCTAATTTTCGTCGCTACATTCCTCAATTTGTTGGAGGAAATTGACGTTCCCTTGCTTCATATTCTCCAACATAGTTTGCCATTTCCGCCTCCTCAGCGTCCAACAAATCCTCGTATTTTTTGTGTATCCGATTAGCCAGCTGTTCCACTTGAGTGTACCATTCCTCAACAGAAATCTTCTTCCATTTCAAATCTTCATCTAGCTTTTTACGACCATCACAAAACTCAGTTGCAAAATCATCATTATAGAAGTCGAAGTTAAACATCTCGTCCTTAGTTTTGACCCAGTCTTTTCCCTTTCTCTCCTCCCTGCTCTTAAAAATTTTCATTTTTTTTATGAACAAGGACTGCTCACCAGACCGTATAATCGCAGCCCTCCTCTTCTCTTGCTCTGCTTCTTTCTTCTTCTGCCTGTCGTCATATGCCCTTGTTTCTGACACTTTCCCCTTCCCCTTCCTCCTATCCATTTGATGCAAGTGCCTTGAAAAAAAATTGGTTTAAAAGTTATTTGAGAGGAAAGCAGTAAGTTGTGTTTATGAATGACAAAGAAGAACGTATTTATAGAGGAATTTGTACATTCACGAGATTGTTACTGGACATTCACGAGATTGTTACTGTACATTCACGAGATTGTTGTAATTATGTTAATGTTGACGGGACCTCACAGCTTTTTACAATGGGTTTTTAGGTCTGCAAAGATTCTTGTTGTTTTCTTGTTGTGCATTCACGGGAAGTTTGAAATAGCAATGGTAAAATGATAACACAGTGAAGGCAAGATGTGATCACTCAATCTTATCTGCTCTGGGATACTTTTTAGTGTTTGTTGCAGATTACTGTACATGCACGAGATTATTCACTATGTGAGTAGATGATGTGGTCCTGTGGACATAATGCAAGTGCTGGATAATAATGCATATAAATTTAAATTTCATGTTCCTGTGGGTTGTCATTGGTAGCTGAAATAATGCAAGTGCTGGAAAATAATGCAAGTGGAAAACAATAGTCTGTTTCACTATAAATATGTAACCAAAATATCTATCAGCCAATCACAAAATGACTTATACTCCTAGTGATATTTTTAGAGCTATGGGTAGGAGTTGGGTGTGTGAAGATGAATTTGCTTACTCGTTGAACCCTAATCATCGTTACTCAACTCTGTCAGTAGCAACAATGCGGAGGGAGTGGGAATGGCGTGCACGAACTCTTGACATTTGTGTTGACCAATGTCGAGAGTATGGGCTACGAGTAGTAAAACAGCGCGCTAAATCCATGCCACGTAACACTCCTCGACAACTGGAAACCGCGCTATTTCGTGCACGAGAGGAGGAAAATCGAATGCGTTTGCGCGTACGACGATACAGCCTAGCAGAAGATGCGAGGATGTGTGCAGAGGATGGAGACATCCTACAAGCTAGACAATATCATCAGTGGAGCATAAGTCCTGAAAATACATCGGACTGCGACATGTCCGACGAGGAGTAGACTATTGTAATTTTATCATTGGAAGTGTGTTAATTTCTGCAATTGATATGATTTCATAATTGTTGGCATTTGTTATGTTTGAAACACAAAATCATATAGGACTCTACATAAAAAAAAACAACCATGTTTGAATAACTGAAATGAAATTGATAAGAAACACACAAATACAACTATTACGAGCCAAAGTACATGGAAAAATAAAATAAAATAAAATCACACAAAACAGTTAAACCAAATGAAATGTGGATAAACAAACTACACGCATTAAGTAAAATGGGGGCAGGCACTTGAAGACTTGATTTCATCAACCAGAAGGGTCCGGGGGACGTTGTGGACAAAGTCTGCTCCGTTTTGTATGGCCTTCTTGCTTACACCGGCTACACTTTATCCCCAATCTTGATTGGTCCATTTCAGTTCGAATTCTTACGGACTGTCCCCTTGTGCCACTCTTTTTCTTCACCTTCTTGTAGGCGGGATTTGGTATCAATTTTCCAAACAGTTGCCACTCGTCGGGTAAAACGTAGTTCCACAAGTCCGTCCTTGGCAATGGAAATATCAGGGGTTCCCATAACTTATGCAATTTCGACGAGTAGTGGCAAGGTCCAACCCACTGCTTCCAATCAATATTGTCCACTAAACAACCAGCCATTACATGAGAACAAGGCATATGATGACATTTCCATTTTCCGCATGTGCAAGCTTTCTTACTTATGTCCACATTCTGTTGGTTTCCCCCCTTCGTGCAACCTTTCACCCGATAGCGTTGAGTGACGACTGTGAAAATGCCAAGTTGACGACTATGTGTTGTCACATGATGTGCTTTTGCCTTCTCCATATATCTTGTTATCATGTCATTCGTCCTTTGATAGAATTGTTGGCCGTCATGTAGGGCTTCAACGGCTTGGTTCCTTTGTGTGTTGACAATTCTAACATTTCTATAGAATATGTACTCCATCATTGCTGTAACAGGAAGGAAACGAGCCATTCGTATGTTTCCATTATAGCCTTCCATGATGTTGGTAGTGGTTTGTCCGTAACGAGCACCGCCGTGATCATGACTGATGGTCCATAGCTCGGGAGAAACGTTACAAAGCCACTGTAAAGCAGCAGGTGATATCTCCCCTATTCTTTTCATGTAGGCATTGTGTTTTTTGACCTGCGGGGTACTTCCAGCTAACCACATCAAGCGTTTCAAGTCCCCCCCGGGATGCTTACTAGAGAAGTTACTTCTGTAATGGTGTAGACACCATCTATGAATCCCATAAGGTGGTGCAAAGCCGTTGCCCGGATTCGATATTGCTGCGAGAATTCCACCGGCACGGTCTGATATTATGCAAACACCCTTCCTGTCCTTGCAAACGTGTTGACGCAGCAGTCAGGTTCCCAGATGACGGGTGCATGGGATATGGGTGGGTCTTTTGGTGGATTTCAGGACCCTTCCCAGTTTGTCCAGTCGCACATGACTTTTGGAGGTAGTTCGCAGATGACTTATGGAGGTCATTCCCAGTCACACCTGCATACGCCCCAGGCTCAGGGGTTTGGAGAGTTTGCACCTGTACGTGCTTCATCCAGTAGCGAGGAAGAGCCTAACGAGGAGCCCCATCTTAGGCAACAACCACCAAGAAATGTGAAGGGTAAGGGGAGAAGGTGTCACACAGGTAGCCATGTGTTGTGGGAGCCGAGGAAGTGAGTCTTCACAATAAGTATTCGGCTTTATGTTTACTTTAATGCAATCGAATGTTTTCTAAGTTATTTGCTTAAACAATTGTCTTTATTTGGTTTAATGTGTTGCTCAAACAATTGTGTTTAATGTTTAAATTTATTTAGTTTAATTGTAATGCTTTAACATTGGTCTTAAAACGACTTAGTTCCATTAGTCAAAGAAAATTACATCAACGTAGTTCAACATGCTTAATAACCAACGTTACATGGAACAAATACTAATAAATTCGATTAGTGATTACACTACTTCCATAACGAAATAAGCATGATTACTAGTACAGCACAGACCAAAAGCTTCTTTAATGTCATGTTTTCCTTCTCCGACTTCTTCAACAAATTTTTTGTTACTTCAACCTCATTTTGAAGCAAACCAATTTCTTCGTCCACCATCCAAGCATTGTGCAGGTCATCATCCTTTCTATTCAGTCTGAGCTTCAACTCTTTTATCACTTCTCTTGCTCTTTCGGTGTACGATGGATCGGCCCACTTAAAGAAGTTACATCTTCTTGTAGGATCCTAAAAACACATTAAACAAAAATCAATACATTTTGGCAACAACAAAATTTGCAGAAAGTGATGTTGTACATACCTTGTATTGGCTGCAACCGAAGAACCTCCTTCCTGGGTCAAGAGTACCTTCTTTCCATGCTTCTTGACAAGGAGCTGGTAGATTGCAGTTACACCTTACAGTTCCATGTTCACCTAAGTAGTTGAAAGTGCTTGAACTATGTCTGTAAGGGTTTCTAACCGAAGATGAAGAGTTTCTTGAATTAGACATGACGAACTTTTTAGATACAGAGACATCACATGAAAACATTCCAATTTATAGCCAAATTAGTGTGATTTCTTGAAGTGTAAAAAATTTTTAAAAAATACTAGACAGCTACCATTTCTGAAAAAGTTGGTTTGTCACTTCAAGACTGAAATGAAGTGTAGTATACGGACACAACTACAAAAAATGAAAAAGTTGAATGGTCATTTCATTACTTTATCCTACAAAGCTGAGTTGAATTTTCAGTACAAGCATGATCAATAAAACATGAGAACCCCACCCTCAAAACCCTACTTGCAAGTGGGTTGTACATGTATATATATATATTTAACCTTGCAGATAGGTTTAGTGCAAATTAATTTACCAACTACAAAAGAAATATGTCATCCTCTACAAATCGCAATTGGTTGCTCGGAGAAAGAAATGATGACTACAACCGTCTTAGACAAAGCGATCCAGTGGAATATTTTGCAGGCGTTCGTCGAGAATAGGCATATCGGCGTGAAGAATCGGAACGTTTGCGAAATGACCTAATTGCTATGGGTGCAAGGGTCCCTATTCGTCATTCCCTCGACATGTTTCCGCGTACTGGTGAATCATCGGGTTGGAATGATTATAAGCGTAAAGTCATTCGAGCTGTCAAACATATACGAATTGAGAACAACCGAATGTTGTTACGTAGAACTCGTCACTACATCTATCAACTTGCCAAAGACTCCGTTCGTGCAAGTGGGAGAGAGCTAACAGACGTTGAGGAACAACGTCTTTAACAAAATCCATGTTACATCTCTGATGATTACATGTCCGACGAAGAAATTTAATTAAGTACTACTCAATTATTTAAGTTTTTACTTTTTCTATTATGTATTTGTAGTGTGCATTTTTCGATTATGTATTTGTACTGTGTATTCTTCTATTACGATGGTGTTATAGTGTGCAACAAAACTACGTAATTAATTAAAACATCAAATTCCATAACATCACACAACATGAAAACAAGAAATACAAATGAATATCCGTAGAGGACATTCTTTAGGGGAAACTAAAAACAACCACATTTAATCATAGCCGAAGAAATTAATCTTCATCTTCATTATCATCATCATCATCATCTTCCGCATCTTCCTGCACGGAGTCCTCGATCACATCCTTCTGCTCAATCCCATCCTCCTTCACGGAGTCCTCACCTTCATTCTCATTTTCATCAACTGATTCACACATATGGCGAGTTAGTTCTCTGACTCGTTGCATTTCCAATTTCTCAAAATCACGCGCAGCACGCTCCTCTAATGGTTCATGAAGCCAACGAATGTACCCACATCCGTTGCCTCCATTTGGACAATTGAGATAGCTCCTTCCCGCATTTCTTCCATAGGGCCATGTGCGTTCAACGCACAACTTATCACAAAAACAAAGATTCAAATCGGGAATGTTAGACATGTTGAATTGTGTGTGAAATGCTAAATTAGATTGCAGTGGATGGGTGAACAAGCCTCACCACTATGTCGTTTTATAGCTGGGAATCAAGGGATAAATTATTGATTGGTGTTCAACTAGCCCGTGACTCAACAGTACTGTCAAAATACAATTGAATGAACTGCAAAATCTGTGAATGCACAGCAGCAAACACTTAAATTTACCCTGCATTATTGAAAAAAATCACTCTGAGAAAGGACTGCATGCTTAGCCTGTACTGAAATAAAGCTGATTTCTGAAAAAGTAAAGATTATTTCAGGCATAGTAAAATAAAGATGATTTATGAAAAAGTAAAGTTCATTGCAGGCATAGTAAAATAAAGCTGATTTCTTAAAAAGTAAAGTTGATTTCAGAAATTCCTAATTATTTTCATGCAGGCTACTAAATTTGAGTAGTCACGTCTTCTATTTCTTGTACGCAAAGTGTTGTAGTCACTTCACAATAACGCTTGTTTAAATTATTGAGGTCTTTTTTCATCAACAAAAAAGTTAAATAATTATCCGAAATTGGCTATAAAACCCAATTTGCTGCTTATTCAGAATCGCAACTTATTCAGAATGGCTGGGAATCAAGGGATAAATTATTGATTGGTGTTCAACTAGCCCGTGACTCAACAGTACTGTCAAAATACAATTGAATGAACTGCAAAATCATGTGAATGCACAGCAGCAAACACTTAAATTTACCCTGCATTATTGAAAAAAATCACTCTGAGAAAGGACTGCATGCTTAGCCTGTACTGAAATAAAGCTGATTTCTGAAAAAGTAAAGATTATTTCAGGCATAGTAAAATAAAGATGATTTATGAAAAAGTAAAGTTCATTGCAGGCATAGTAAAATAAAGCTGATTTTTTAAAAAGTAAAGTTGATTTCAGAAATTCCTAATTATTTTCATGCAGGCTACTAAATTTGAGTAGTCACGTCTTCTATTTCTTGTATGCAAAGTGCTGTAGTCACTTCACAATAACGCTTGTTTAAATTATTGAGGTCTTTTTTCATCAACAAAAAAGTTAAATAATAATCTGAAATTGGCTATAAAACCCAATTTGCTGCTTATTCAGAATCGCAACTTAGTAGTTTCCACTTAAATTTACTTTCTTCAAGACAATAGCATAAGATGGATAAGGGCAAAAAACCACAAACTACTAAAACCGAAATCAAACGAACCAGGAAAAACACAAAGTCATACGATGTGCAGGCTGAGGATGCTAAACTTGCAAAACATTTTGAATTTGCTGCACAACAAGTTAAATTTAAAATGGAAATGGAAGCTCGAGCTGCAAAGGAACGTGAAATTGTAATAGAAGTAGAAGCTGCAAAGGAACGTCAAATTGCAAGGGAAATTGAGGAAGCTGAGGACGAGAATTATGCTGTTGATCTCAGTGAATTTTAAGAAGTTGTATTGTGGTTCTCGTGTCAATGTATGCTTATTTTCTAATTTTCTGTTTTCAATTAAATCTAATTGTATGATGCTTCAATTTTCTGTTTTCAAATTGAAGTACTTGTATGATGTAGTATGTTTATTTAGAGTAATTAAATGTTTTCTAATATGTTTTTTATGCCCCTCAACGTAACTCCGCCAAGGTTTTTTTTTAAGAATTTGATGTGAAGTTGCCATATTCGGATGAACATTTAACGTAATTACACAAATTACTTATGCCTAAATTTTGGTTTACGCAAAAGTACAACGTCAATACTTGAATATGGAACAAAAACAACGTAAGAAAAACATGTACAAGTATATTTTTTTTCCCCCTAAACATGCCTACTCGAAAGAATTTTCAACAATTTGATGTTGAGTTGCCATGTTCGGACTAAAAAAGAAGATAATTACACATAATAATTTTTGGAGATTTTCATATTATACCAAAGTACAACGTCAATACTTGAATATGGAAAATAAACAACGTAAAAAAAACATGTACAGGTATATTTTTTTTTCCCCTAAACATGCCTACTCGAAAGATTTTTCAACAATTTCATGTTGAGTTGCTATGCTCGTCCCAAAAAATAAGATAGTTAGACATAATAATTTTTGGAGATTTTTGTATTATACCAAAGTAAAATGTCAATACTTGAATACGAAACAAAAATAATTAATAAATTCTATTGACAAATACTTTTTCTAAGCCATATAAAATGGCAACTACAAAGTTCATTTTGTGGTTACAAAATAATACTAAGTGCTGGAAAAAGTGGAAGGAAATAACTTCAATAGAAACCGCCAGTACAAGTGGCGTTTTCTGTTGAAATGAAAGTCAACAGAAACCGCCACTTCTAGTGGCGTTTTCTATTGAAGTTTCTAAACTATACCAGAAATGAAACTTTACGTTCAAGTGTACCAAAAATGAAAACTCAATTCTGTACTATACCAGAAAAGTAAGCAAGCCGTTAAACGAGTACGAGACAACGGTAAGCATTGGCTGAAAACTTGAGATGATAAAGAGAAGACTTTTGTGACCCTAAAAATTTTGGAACTTCAGTTTGAATATTGCATAACCACCAGTACTCTACTCCACTCACCCCAATCCCATACTTCAGTTTGGAACTTTTTTTTCTTTCAACTACTTGTGACCAAAGTATAGTCAGCACAGTCTAGTGCCTCCGCTAAACTTTCAATTTTGTGATGTTTATGCTGAAAAGTTATGATTCTGACCCTGTTAAAATAAAAAATTCTGTATGAGATCTTGCCAACATTAAAAACCAAGTTCAAACAATTGCAGACCAAATAATACTACAAATTGACAACATACCAGCTCTCACATAGGGAGTAGTAACATACAAGCCCAAAGAAATGAATTTGCAAACTACATACAACAAATTCTCCCCACAAAACAACTAGCTGACACAATTCGAATCTTACATGTATCGAACACTTGCTGTTTTCTTGGACACTACATGAGAATTTCAACAAAATGTGATCAGATAATCAGCTCCACTGCAGGTAAAAGTTTTGGTAGCATCATCAAAAGCAAAGTTATAAGCCAAAGGACAACTCGACTGAAAGATCTCAGTATAACTACTTGTTTGACACTTTTGAGGATTACTATATTGACCCGTACAACAAACTAGGGGATTTTTGAAAACCATACACGGAGTCAAACAAGCGACAACTCTTCCTTCAAATTTAACTTGCATCTGTTTTGGACACTTTTCCGCCAGATCAACTCTGCATGAAACTTTAGTACAATTGCCACTTCCACCAAGTGGCACAACTGATAACTCCATGTTATAGCCATCCACAAGGCTAACATCATACGAATCGGTATCTGAACTTAAAATAAATTCAGCCACCGACACAGGAGCAGCAGCCATCTTTCCTTCACAGCGTAAGTTGCCACCGCAATCGCCTATGAGACATTTCCCAATGCCACGTGCGTTGAATTTGCATCCGTCACGTGCCCATATTCTTCCTGACCAATTATCAGGGGCTGTTATGTTTTTTGATTGCCCTTTTTTGAGCTCTAGACCGCCATTCAATAGAGAAGGAGCTTCGTAGCTTGTTACAATCCCTGGCCATATAGTTCTTCCACAATTGTTCTTTAATGTGAAAACTGTGCCATCCGCACCTGCAATTTAAAAATTCAAAAATTAAATGCAAAATTTATATGCAAAAGTTAGAGAATTTCATATAGTCGTACACTTTGAATACCTAAGCAAAAGAGCAGGAGCAGTATAAGATGTGGAAATGCCATGAGATATTGTGATATTGTGGAGTGGGCTAATTATGTGATTACATGAAGTCTTGCATTGAATTTATAGAAGAAAGGGAGTGCTCAACCTTAACTAATATTTTTACCATTTAAACTCACTTTTTTAATAATGCTCTGGTAATTTATTGGAAGCACCTAATAAAAGACTAAAATTATTGGTTTGACCTGATGTGCCTATAAATTTTGGAATTTTACAAGTTATTATTAATTTCTAAATTTTAGTGCTAAATTAGTACTCCACAGACTACATGTCCCTCTCAAGACATGAGTCTCCAGAAGAGGCATAAAAACAACTTTTACATTATATTTAAGTTGAATAAAAGTAGGATTACAAAAACTATGATATTGAAGCTTCATAATGAAAGAAAGAGAGGTAAAAAAAAATGTGAGAATAGATCGTTTGATTAGACAACGATATCAAAGGCAAACCACACAGTTTGACAAACCCTTTGTGTGCTCTAATTTCAATATAGATGTGCTGCATGCTTTCAAGGGAAAGTGGGATTAAAGTTTTCGCGAGTTCATACAGCATTTTATCATTCTACCTAACGCGGCTCACTAAAAAATTCTAGAAATCTATTGTTTGTATATATGAAATCTTGATCTAGCGGACGTAACTCCTTTGCTCCCTTTTCGGGAGTTTCTATCAAACAAACTACGCATACATATTCATGCTCGCTAGTCGTTATAAATTGAACACTTAGGACAAACATACAAAAGTAGACACTAGCTAGGAGATTGGGACAATGGAGTTTAGATTCAAGGCTCGATCGACTTACAAGTGAGTGCCACAGTGGAGTTTGGGTCGAGTTCGATTTCAGCTGCATGACCCGGCTTCAATCAGTAACAGAGACAGATCAGTAACACATACCAGATAAATGGACAAAACTGCAACTTATCATCATGATATGCATGTTATTCATTTAAAGAATTAAATTTTGCGCAAAACAGGCCTAACTGATGAAGCACAATCCTTTAAAATATCATGTTGGTGAGAAGGAAAATTGACCTACCAAAATCTACAACAGAATATATGTAATAATCATATAGGCAAGTTTTCATGTCATAACGTTTTGCACCTGTTAAGCTATGATCATCTCCAATTATTATAACTTAGGCAGCTGTTGGCCATCATATCTATACTATCTATACTATACTATAATAAGTAAACTAGGGGATAATTGGTAGTTTGGTCCAACCCTAATTTTTAGCCATAATTTTAGTTCAATTAAAAATAAATTTAATTAATATTTTATCTACCTAAAAACATTCCGGGTAGGAAAAGATTTAGCCGACAGTTTTGATCGAGAGGAGTGGCGTGTGTGTGTGTTTTTTTTTTAATTTTATTAACAGGAGAGTGTTTTGTGTGTTTTTTTACATTTTTTTTATTATTAATAAACATTTTTTTATTATTAATAATAATAGAGATTTAAGCAAATCAAAGAGTGACCAAAATGAGTGACCAATAAAAAAGTACCAAACCGACAACCAAATATATCCTATTTCACTTATAATAGTATTAAATTAGGGGATAATTGGTAGTTTGGTTCAACCCTATTTTTTAATATTAAAAAACATATTAAACAAATAACAAATTACACTATAACAAATTAAAATTAATATTTATAATATTATATTACACTATAAACAAATTACAACAAATTAAAAGCAACTCATGCTTTGCACAGGTTATAAGCTAGTACTGATACATAATAAATAAATTAGGAGATAATTGGTTGGTTGTTTGGTCGTTTGGTTCAACTAACCATTAAAAGAATACTATTGACAAAACTTTTCTCTCTACTTGTCTTCGTCCCAGATAGTTTCATCCCCTCCGGCGGTGGTTTATCCACCGGCCGGAGGCCCTTCTTCTTGCTCTAATCTCCTCCTTCTCCAACCAAGCCTTCATCCACCTTCACAAATCCCTTTCATTCCTCCCATAAATCGGAATTTTTTCAAAAATTTCGAAAAACTCATTCAAGTTCTTTTTCAGATCTGTTGAGATTTAGAACTCGAAATATCAAATAAACACATTTTTTAAACTTAAAATCTCCTGCTTAACATCATTTCAAAATTTGGTGTCAATTCGAGATCTTTGACTTTTCGATTTGTAGTATGTCTCTCCCTTTGGAGTGGTTTGTATATGTTAATATGTCTTGGTGTGTTTGGTTTTGTTATTTCCGTACTCAGAAAATGTTTCAATTGATGTCTCGAGAGATCTGGAAAGGCCGCATCGAAGATGGGGCAGTGATAATTATTGCAAGAGCTCACCTTTCATAACATGATTGTGTTCACCTTTGGGGAGTTTTTACTTACGACAAGTCTATAGTTGGTTCCCGGCAAGTAGATAGCTGGGGTGCTTCACCTGAACAATGGGCTACAAATGATTTTTATGTGTTAAGCTCAATTGTAATTTTGCTGTATTCAGGGATGTTGGTACAATTTGGATTTATTGGGTTGTCTTTGTTTACATTTTCAGTTAACAGATTATCTCAGATCTGTATTGTCAAACGATCCGGAAACAAATCAGCTAAGCGTTTTAGCTTGCCTTTGTTTTTCAACCTGGTCGTACCACCAGTTGGGGGTTTGTCTCGACTGTGTGTTCGTTCAAATTAATGAAAACCTTTAATTTTTGTGGCAAAAAAAAAAAAAGAATATTATTGACCGTTAGATATTTAGTAAATAGATGATAATCGTTAGATCTAATAATAAGGAATATTCTATATATATATTTAAATCCCTCTTCTAAATATACAAGTTTTGAATCCGTCAACAACAGATTTACACTAAAATTTTATATTATTAGTTTTAAATAATACATGTCATTTAGTATATAACTATTATTATTACTAATAATTTTATTAATTAATATTACAAAGTTAAATTATATCCATAATAAATTATACTCTATTTTGTTTAATCATATAATTTTAAAAATATTTAAAAGTAACCCGTGCAAATAAGCTAGTATATCTTTAAAGTTTAAACACACCTTTATAAGTTGTAACCACTAATTACTTTGCTTTAAAAATTTTGGTGTATCATATTTTTAATGGATGACTGTTTAACTTAACTTCAACCTTTAATATAGGGATAAGAATACACACTTTTTGTTGATATAATGTGCCTGTTTGGCTAAGCTTATAATAAGGGCTTACAGACTTATTTTAGGGTAAAAATTTTATATTTTGATAAAAAAAATATACAAATATTTAATGTATGTTTGAGATTCAATAAGTTGCAAAAATAAGTTGGAAAATAAGTTGGAAAGTTAGAAATCTTAACTTTCAACTTAAAATAAGTTAACTTATTCTAGAAAATAAGTTTTCCCAAACACCCCCAATATCTTGTGTATAATAAAAGGATTACTAGGTTCAAACTTAAGTTTCTTACTTTGATACCTGTTAAATTACCGACTATATCTATACTTTATATTAATGTACAAAACCATGTTTTAATGGTACACAATAGTACCAAATACCAAAAGTATCAAATTTGGTTATCACTTAACTCGGGGTTCGATCCCTTCCAACTACATAATTATACAAGATTTATTATTTAATTTAATTTCACCCCATGTTCGATTTCCTATAAGGGGTTCGATTAAGGGGTTTGACGATTATCACTTAACTCGGGGTTCGATTCTTTCCAACTACATAATTATACAAGATTTATTATTTAATTTCTTTAATTTCATCGCGTGTTCGATTTCCTATAAGGGGTTCAATTCCTGACATAATTATAAAGATTTATTTACTTTAATTTTTTTAACTTTATATCAGATTCGATTCTTTATAACTACATAATTAAAGAGTGTATTAATATTAATTTTTTAATCTCGACACGTGTTCAATCTATGCCCGTGCTTCGCACGGGTTATCAGCTAGTTATATATTAATATGCTAAACAAAAAAAAAAAGCATTATAAAATCGTACATTCATGTTAATCTCTAGTTTATTTCAATGATCGATCAAGGTTTGGATTGAATAAGTTTTTGTTTGGCATATTATAATGTTTCGATCGAGTTTTAAGTTATAGGAAGTTACAGAACTCATGGTCATGGAGATGCAGATACATTCATTAACAAGATTAACATATAACTACTGTGGCATAGTTGTCGTGAGAGTGAGTTGCCTTAGTTTTAGCCTGTGGTAAAATCCTCCAATGCCATAAGATTTTGAGTCTAAGAAAAGCCAGGAATCTATTACTTCCAAGATAATGTATATTTAGTACATAATTCTAACAGCACTAGTACATTGTTACATGGACAGCTATAGAGTAGCTATCCACATTTATTCCTACAACTCTTCCAGGGTCTACAGGCCTACAGCACCATCATTTCTTTAAAATCTCACCTGCAGAAATAGCAATCAAATTGTAGAGCTTGTGGTTAGGTTGATTTTGAAAACTTAATAAGCTAAGTAACTTTACACAATTAGTAGCGTACAAAAATAAAATGGGAGAAAGAGTTACATGGTTCAAAATTAGCCGTGCATTTGTCAGGTAGCTGCAATGCCATGTTACGATCCACACCAGAAATCTGGGGGCCGTTGATGAGCACGCAAAGACAAGGCTGTCCCAGCGCTTTGATGGCAGCACAACAAGCAGGACTTGGTTGAATGGGGCTAAAGGGAGCGACTGCTGCACGACAAGGAATCATTTGAATCAATGATGAGAAGAATGTGTTCCCGCAAGTACGTCCAGCGCTCTCCTGCACTGATCCTGCCAGCACCAACACAATCATAAGAACTGGATATAATGCCCTTTTGTCAATAAGCTTTCCCATATCTGACTGAACGGATGTCGGAATCTGATGTATTTCTTGATTTTAATGAATCAATGCAACTGATGGTGGCTTACTTATATACTTGAGCCAAGGGTACTGCTGCATGCTATTGTTTGCTGCTGTCCTAATTTCTATTACAGTTGAATCATGTTATTTCCAAGCTAAATCTGCCTCTCTTAAGCAGTTTCGAAACTCAAATTTCATGACCCTGCTCACTAGATGTATGTTAGGTCAATTATGTCACTCCAGTATTTTAGCTTTTGTCCGAATCAAGTAATGCCAATAATATAGGCATGTAAATTCACCTTTTTGTGCAGACAAGTTCATATCTTTTTTAATACTATTTTACAAGACAAGATTAGTTCTAAAGGAAAACACTTAAATTGCTACCAAAGAAAGGAGAAGCTAACTTTATTTTCAGAGGGGATAAAAGTAAAATTTTGCAATCCATTGATTTTGGTAAAGGTAACAACATATCCCAGTGACAATTCATTGTCACTTAGTGTCACATAAAATACAATAAGGCCTGCTACTAACTGGCCTTGTTTTTCTCCAGGCTACCGATTCAAAGAAGCACAATATCTCAATCTGTTTTATAATTTAAATATCCTTCAAGTTATTAGAATCTGCATCAGGGTCAAATAAGCCTGTTTTGCTGAGTTACATAGCTCCTACATTTCCTTTGAGATTGATTGCAGAAAGCTCTTGTTCAACAAATTCTCCTGCACGGATTGGGTGATACTTGGCAGCAAGAGGAGACTCAGCAAAATGACCCAAGGGCTCTAGTATAGCATCAGATGCTATATGTGCAAACAACTTTAGAAAGAAAAAGAAATTTACATCAACACAATATATTATGTAAAAAATTGAAGGAACAGCAAATGATTGCAACAGTTGAACTCACTGTTGACGACACTCGCCAGAGGCTGCGGTTTTGCTCCTGTGCTACTTTAATTGCATCAGTAGTCCTTTTAGTTACGACAACTTCATGCATACCAGCTATACACTCTCCTGCAGTCAACCATTCTATCTGCACATAGAAACAGTGTGGAGGGTGCAAGGTTAAATATTGAAATTCATATACCATGATTCAAACTTAGTTACTCTGATATAGGGGTGTAATTGGGCCGAGCCGAGCCAAGCCGAGCCGAACAGCCGAGCCGAGCCAAGCCGAGCCGAACACTATCAGGCTCGAGTTCGAGTTCGACTAAATAGCTTAGGCTCGAGTTCGACCGAGCCTTCAATTTCAAGCTCGAAGCTCGGCTCGTAAAAAGTTTGATATGTTCGAGCTCGGCTCGAAAGCTCGAATCGATTTCACCACATTTGACAAAAGTTTGATTTTGATCGGTTCGGCTCGAGTTCAACTCGATTAAATATATAAACTATTTAAAAATTATCTAAATATATATTCATAATATATAAGAATTAAAAATAATGAAGGCTCGATTACGCTCGTGAACCTTACAAGCCGAGTAATTTGAAGCTCGAGCTCGGCTCGGCAATGTATTCGAATAGCTCGAGTTCGAGCTCGGCTAGATTAATACCGAGTCGAATATTTTACGAGCCGAGCTCAAGCAGCTCACGAACCGTTTTGACTCGTTTACACCCCTGCTCTGAAACCTTTTTTATCTGTTTAAAGTTTAAACACGCTAATTCCCCGAGGAGGAAAACTATGAAAAGAAATAACTAGAGAGCTCAAATTTTATACAAAATTATATTTATTATTTATCCATAACAACCATCTTGTATGCAAAATGCCTAGTCAAACCAGGATTTTCAAGCCACCAAACTAGCTCATAAAATTAAACTCTTCAAAGCTTCTCTGGCCAAATAATCAAAGAAACACTAATCCGTAACACACCCATACCTGCTTTCCAGTCTGAATAAGAAGGCATCCAATAGGAACCTTCACCTCAACTTTTTGCCCATTCCTCAGCCAGATGCTTAAACCGGGAAATCTACTTCTGCCATGAATTGTCAGAAAGTTAAGGTCATAATGGTACCCTGCAAACACAGTGCCCTCCTGGCCATAACGACTGAGGTCACTACCTGTTGGAGCTAGAAGATGTGGTCCCTAGAATTAAGATGGAAGGCCAATGTTAAAACAAACACCTATATCAAGAATTTTTTTGGCTAATCCAATATAAACATATACTGGCAGATATAGTATTTTGGACTGTGGGGTGCCCGAAAAATTTAAAATACAATGTTAGATATAATTGATGTGATTTAATGTCAGTGTTTAAGTGTTACAGGTAAAGAGAGTTTAACTTGATATTGAAAGCAGTTGTAACAGAGTTTGAGTATACGCTGATTGCTGGAAGCGCAAACGCTGACAGAGGAAAGTGTAAACACTGTTAGCTGAACACATGGAAGCGCAAACACTGTTAGCTTGGAGAGAACAGAGTTTGCTAAAGTCTGTCTACTGGGAGCGTCTACAAGTCAACAGAGTTTGAAGATTAATTTAATATTAATATGGAAGCGATATCTTTGAAGATTGGATAGCTGTCAAAGAGATTGAGTTGACTTAGAAGACGTGTAGCAATCGTAATTGATATCAATTGTATAGCTTAATTTTAGGAGAATCAATTAACGATTGTACGTAGCTGTATATCTTATAAATACAGTTAGGTTAACCCTAGAAGGGTATCCATCGTGAACGAATATCATTCTTGTAACCTAAGCAGCTCTCTGTGATATTTTACATCACTGAGAGAGGAATTATTAATTCCAAACAGTTTTAAGAGTTAAAAAGTGTGTTCTTGTTATTTACTCATACGTTACTTGATTATATATTGTGTATTCGACCTAACAAGTGGTATCAGAGCCAAATCTGTTACTTTATTACAGAAAAAGATCCAAACACAATAGTAATCAATGGCAGAGATACTACTACTGTTAGTAGGTATGAAACAATTAGGGTTCCTATACTTAGACCATTAGAGTATGCAATTTGGAAGGTGAAGATGACCATGTTTCTGGAGGCTACAGATCCAGAATATCTGGATAGAATTTATGAAGGTCCTCACAAACCTACAAAGTTATCTGCTGCTGCTGCTGGTGAGGAATCAAAGGTCATTCCAAAAGAAAAGAAAGATCTAACTGCTGAGGATCTTTCATCTATTGCAAAGGATGCAAAAGTAAGGCATTTACTTCACAGTGCTTTAGACAATGTTATGTCTAATAAAGTGATAAATTGCACTACTGCAAAGGAAATATGGGATGCACTTGAGGTCAGGTGTCAAGGAACTCCTGCAATCAAGAAAAACAGAAGAAACATACTCACACAGGAGTATGAGCACTTTGAGGCAAAGTCTGAAGAAACCATGACAGAAACATTTGACAGATTCTGTAAATTGCTCAATGATTTGTCATTGGTTAACAAAGAGTATGATTTAGAAGACTCAAATCTCAAGTTTCTTCTTTCTCTACCTGAAAAGTGGGATGTGAAAACAACCACTATAAGAGATAATTATGAACTTGGTGAAACAGAGATTGATGAAATTTATGGACTGCTCAAAACCCATGAATTGGAATTGGAGCAGAGAAACAAGAGATCTAGTAGAAAGTCAAAGTCTGTTGCACTTAAGGTTGAGGAGAAACCATCAAAGAAGGAAGCATCAAGGAAAAAGACAAAAGGAAAAGCTTTAGTCATACACTCAGAAAGTGAGTCATCAAACACTGATGATGACTCAAACACAGATGGAACATCTGATTCTGAAGATGATGAAGAGATGATGCAAATGGCTGCATTGATGGTAAAGACCTTCAAGAAGATGGGATACAAGAACTTCAAGAAGGGAAAGAGATTCTCCAAGGACTACTCTAAGTCTGACAAGAAGAATTTCAAGAAATCTGAGGGAAAGGACTTCAAATCTGGTAAGAAAGATAAGTCTGAGATTCAATGCTACAAGTGTAAGGAGATGGGTCACTATGCTCCTGAGTGCAAGAAGGGTAAAACTGAAAAGGCACTCTACACCAAAGGCAGAGATTGGGCAGACATTTCAGATTCAGATGAGGAAATCAACTATGCACTCATGGCTACTACTCAAACTGAAAATGATGATCTCAAGGTACCCCCAACTACCTATGCTTATAATACTGATAATATAACTGAATTAAGAATTTATCTTAAAGCATTGCATATCAGTTATAGGGATCAGACTTTAGAAAATGAGAGGATAAAGACTGAGTGCTCTCAACTCAAAGACAGAAACAAACTAGTTGAGGAAAAGCTTGAGAACATGAATAAAATTCAGAAGGAGAGAGATGATGCAGTGTTTATTGAACAGGAGTTGCTAGGTAAGTATAAGCAACTAGAATCTGAATTGGAGGATACTAAACACATCATTAAAACTTGGACACACTCTGGTAAAGATACTCAAGAAGTGTTTCAGTCAGATACAGTAGGTCTAGGTTACTCTGAAGGAGATGAACTTAGATTTGAAAATATGGTTAAAGTTAGACCACATCGTTCATCTGAAGGTAATGTCATGGGAACAGGTGGACCTAAGACTGAAGCTCAAAAAAAGGCTATTAAAGAGTCATATGCTAAGACTTTTGTTAAAGAGGCTAACATTGATTTAATGACAGATAAACAACTCAAGCATAAGCTTAAGGAGATAAAATCTGTCAACAAACAGAAAATGCCTAGGAAAAACAAAAATGGAAAGGTAGGCATAACATCAGGAATTAAGCCAATGCTTGCTTCATTAGCTCCTAGAAAAACATGCTTTAATTGTGGTAGCACTAATCATCTTGCTAGTTTCTGCAGTAAGAATAAGAACATTAATTCTTTGCCCTCTAAAACTGCAGTAAAGAGTGATTATGTGAGAACTAGACCACAGACTTTATGCAAACACTGTGGAAGTACATGGCATTCTATTTACACTTGCAGAAATTATCATGCTATTTACTATAATTACTATGAACCCAAACCAAATTTGAAATGGGTTAAAGTAAACTCTGCAAATGTAAACTCTGAAAAAGTTTGCTTAAACTCTGATAATGTGAATTCCGCTGCAAAAGCTAACAGAATTAAGAAAGCCAAAGGATCCAAGCAAGTCTGGATCCTTAAAACTAACAATCAGTGATTGTTTGTGATTGCAGGGCACCAGGGTGAGTACTCTAGTCGTGGACAGTGGATGTTCAGGACACATGACTGGAAATAAAGCCCTGCTATCAGAGTATGAGGAGAAGGCTGGCCCAAAAGTTTCCTATGGAGATGGCAACATAGGACATACTCTGGGATATGGCAATATTAATCTAGGAAGTGTCATCATCACAAATGTAGCTCTGGTTCCAGGACTCAAGCATGATCTGCTATCTGTGAGTCAAATCTGTGACAGAGGATATCATGTGGATTTTCAGCCTGAATATTGTCAAGTGATCAGCAAATCTACAGGGAAAGTTGCTCTAGTTGGAAACAGACACAACATCTATGAAATTAAATTGTCAACAAACACTGATGGCAAAGCAGTGTGTCTGTCAACAAGAATGTCCAGTGAAGAGAGTTGGAAATGGCACAAGAAACTCTCTCATTTGAACCTGAACAACATCAATGAGCTAATCAAGAATGATCTTGTAAGAGGTCTACCAAGGTCTTTGTTGAATGTAGAAGGCCTGTGTGATTCTTGTCAAAAGGCCAAACAGAGAAAAACCTCCTTCAAAAGCAAATCTGAGTCTTCAATTGTTGATCCTTATCATCTCCTGCATGTTGATCTTTTTGGACCAGTGAATGTTATGTCTCTTGGAAAGAAGAAATATGCTCTAGTTATTGTTGATGAATATACCAGATACACATGGGTATATTTTCTTGCAAAGAAGAATGAAACTGCGTTAACACTGACAGAACATATAATACAACTGGACAAAGAGTCAGAGAATCAAGTGAAGATAATCAGAAGTGACAATGGAACTGAATTCAGGAATTCAACCATGGAAGAATTTTGCAAGAGTAAAGGAATCAAACAAGAGTTTTCTGCACCTGGTACTCCACAACAAAATGGTGTAGTGGAGAGGAAGAACAGAACCTTGATAGAAGCTGCCAGAACCATGCTAGATGAAGCAAAATTACCAACATACTTCTGGGCAGAAGCAGTTCAAACTGCTTGTTTTACTCAAAATGCAACACTGATCAACAAGCATGGCAAAACACCATATGAAATGGTGAAAAAGAAAAAGCCAAATCTAAAATATTTTCATATTTTTGGATGCAAGTGCTTTGTGTTGAAGACTCATCCTGAACAGTTGACCAAATTTGATCTAAAGGCAGATGAAGGAATTTTTGTTGGCTATCCACTGTCAACTAAAGCATTCAGAGTTTATAATCTGAGAACTAGAGTGATCATGGAGTCTATTCATGTGTCATTTGATGACAAGAAAATAACTGGACTTGAAGATGTGAGTGAACATGATCAACTATACTTTGAAAATGAAGATTTATTAAACTCGGATGAGACAGATCTGACAAACACTGTTGAGGACAATTCTGAACCTCTACTGGTAAACACCGAAGAGACTTTTCAATCAGAAACAAGGGAAGAACCAGTTGAGGGGGAGCATGAAGAATCTCACCAAAGTGATAATTTAAACACTGATAGTGACTCAGTTGATAACTCTAAATCAAACACTGTTGATTCAAACTCTGATCGTTCAAATTCTGAGCAGTCACATTCAGGGGGAGCATCAGAAAATGATGAAAAGCACCAAGAAAATCAGGAGAGCATGGATCAAGGGGGAGGATCACATGATGACAGAAGCAATCTGCCTTCTGCAAGAAAATGGACTAAGTCACACACACCTGATTTGATTATTGGTGATCCAGATGCAAGAGTAAGGACAAGAAGTGCAACAACAAATGAATGTTTGTTTCATGCATTCTTGTCACAATCTGAGCCAAAGAAAGTAGAAGAAGCTCTTAAAGATGCTGACTGGATAACAGCAATGCAAGAAGAGCTAAATGAATTTGAGAGAAATGAAGTGTGGACCCTTGTACCAAGGCCAAAGAACAGATCCATTGTTGGTACTAAATGGGTTTTCAGAAATAAAACTGACAGTGATGGTGTGATCACAAGGAACAAAGCAAGACTGGTAGCTAAAGGCTATTCACAGCAGGAAGGAATAGATTATGATGAGACTTTTGCACCAGTTGCCAGATTGGAGGCAATAAGGATGTTTCTTGCCTACGCTTCTCACAAGAAATTCAAAGTTTTTCAAATGGATGTGTAAAGTGCTTTTCTGAATGGAAAACTTGAAGAAGAAGTATTTGTTGAACAACCACCTGGTTTTGTAGATCCAAAATATCCAGACCATGTCTACAGGTTAGACAAGGCTCTCTATGGACTAAAACAGGCACCTAGGGCATGGTATGAAACACTTGCTAAATTTCTACTAGAAAGTGGGTTTCACAGAGGTACTATTGACAAAACTCTGTTTTACTTTCAATCTGGTAATGACCTGCTCTTAGTTCAGATATATGTAGATGATATCATTTTTGGATCTACTAATGATAAACTTTGTAAGAAATTTGCCAAGCTCATGCAGTCTAGATATCAAATGAGTATGATGGGAGAGCTAAGCTATTTTCTAGGCCTACAGGTGAAGCAAACAGATGATGGAATTTTCATTAATCAAGCAAAATATACCAGAAATCTTCTTAAGAAATTTGGCATGCTTGACTGTTCATCTGCAACAACTCCCATGGCAACTGCAACAAAACTGGACAAAGATACAGGGTCATCAGTGGATATGACAAGTTACAGAGGGATGATTGGTTCTCTACTCTATTTAACTGCTAGTAGACCTGATATCATGTATGCCACCTGTCTGTGTGCAAGGTTTCAGGCAGATCCAAGGGAATCACATTTAACAGCTGTGAAGAGGATTTTCAAATATCTCAAGGGCACTGTAACCTTAGGGCTGTGGTACCCAAGAGAATCAGATTTTAAGCTATTTGGTTACTCTGATGCAGATTTTGCTGGCTGTAAGATTGACAGAAAAAGCACAAGTGGAAGTTGTCAATTTCTTGGTGACAGACTTGTGTCTTGGTACAGCAAGAAACAAAAATCAATATCAACATCTACAGCTGAAGCAGAGTATATTGCTGCTGGTAGTTGTTGTGCACAGATTCTGTGGATGAAGAATCAATTGCTGGATTATGGGTTAAGGTATAGTAAGATACCTATTTTTTGTGATAATCAAAGTGCTATTGCAATGACAGGTAATCCAGTACAACACTCAATGACCAAGCACATCAACATAAGGTATCACTTTATCAGAGAGCATGTAGAGGAAGGCAATATTGAGCTTCACTTTGTGTCTACAGAACAACAACTTGCAGATATCTTCACCAAGCCATTGAGTGAAGCTACATTTACAAGACTGGTCAATGAATTAGGAATGGTCTCTAGTTTTGACTAAGTGATGTTGGTTAGACTCAAAAACTTATTGCTCATGCTATGCAAATTGTTAAGTGCTATGTGAACCTTAGTATTAAACTCTGTTATGCATGCTTATGTTTAAACCTTGTTAAACTCTGTCAGCATGTCTGTCTGTTAAACACTGTTAACAAGTTGGATACACTCAGTGAATTCAGAATTGATTTTTGTCTGAATGAAAATACCAATGAAGAAAAATGTATGAAGCATGATTCTCAGTGAAAAATCAAGATTCTTTCTGAGTCACTGTGATCTAATCAAAAATTGTGCAGTAAATTAACACAGCATGATACTGTTTCATATTTAGAGCATCTCTTAGTTTATTTGATCCTAAACTCTGAATCTATGAATACTGTATGCATTGCCTCTCATGAATAACTCTGATATTGATGAACTCTAAACTCTGATTAGTAACACTCTGTTTCCAAGCCATACTTGATTCTTGATGATTCTTTGTTTGCACTTGTGAAAATTTTAAAACTTGAGATGTGTCATTGTTTAGTTTGGTGAGAAACAGTTCATGTCTGCACCCTGTGAGATTTTGAGCCGAATAAGTGATTGATACATTATATATCAATCAGATTTTATTGCTGTGTGATGTTCATCAGTAAGTATGTTGATCTAGAACTTGCATTAAACCATTTTGAGACTACATGATATATGTGTGCATGAAAATGATAAAGGCACTAGGATTAACCATCTTTCTTCAAACACTGTTCAAAACATCTTTGAACACTGATAATAAACACTGTTCATAAACACGACCCTTAGTAAACCCTTTTGAGCCTAATTAACTGCTCATTTTTCTTGAATACTGAAGTATTAAGAGCAGTTATATTCTTTTGATAAATCAAATTCAAGCAGGTGAGAATTTCTCAAGAAAAGAAATCTTACTCAGTATATATATATGTAAATAAATAAATAAATAAATAAATAAAAAGGGTATATATACTGATCATCTTGTACAAATATGTACTAACCGTTTGACTGAATATTTTGATCTGATAAATTGTTCAGTTAGGAATTCTCATTCGAAAATTATCTTTTCTCATCTGTTTGATTTTACTCAATTACAACCCTGAACAAAGTCCTTTTGATTTGTGCATATATGTAATCGAAGTGGTGTAGATTTGGTGGACATTCAAGCTTATGGTAGTATCTGCTTTTACTGATTGAATTTGAGAGTAAACACTTCACCTAAACACTTGTGTGATGTGAGAGTTTGTGAGAAAATCCTTGACATGTAACTCACTGAATGATGCTTTGATGTTTATCTCTTGATATTTTTGTCTATAATGACTGTGTGCTTACTTGGATAATCATGAACATAAACTGGAACAGAGATATTCAGATTTCTGTAATTAAGGAACTACAGAGTTTAGCATTCATCATATACTCTGTGTTTAATATGAGAGTTTGTGCATTCAGTGTTTATTGTTTTGATTTATGGATTTTATGAAATATTAGATGCTATAAAAATTGATTTGGTAAACTCTGCTACTCACACACAAAAATCACGACTGTGCATTTTTGAAAGGGTTTTTGTGATAAAGATTGAAAATTTGACAAACACTGATTGATTGTGTTATGTACTCTAAGGTAAATTTTCATTAAGATAATTTGAAAATTTTAGAGTAAATGGAGTAGTTGACAACTGTTAATTAGTGTATTTAGTGGTAAAGTGTCTTGATAAAAGGAACGACAGCGGTAATAATGGCTTTAACTGCGCGTGTATTAAGTGAATCGTTGCATGTTTGACACGTGTCCCACTTTCACCCAATCACTCATCATTATCTATCACTTTCGCATTTCTCGAGGGAACAGTTGTGTGTTTTCAAGATAAAACGTTTGAGTTTAATTTTTAATTATAACTCAAATTATTTTTTGTCACAATCACTTTCACCCACTCGTATTCACTTTACCAAAACAGAGAACTTCTTTGTTTTTCACTTTGGCATTTTCGCAAACACCTTTCTTGCATATCATTTTCA
Organism: Kitagawia praeruptora; assembly: GCA_037693485.1. Classification (NCBI taxonomy): domain Eukaryota; kingdom Viridiplantae; phylum Streptophyta; class Magnoliopsida; order Apiales; family Apiaceae; genus Kitagawia; species Kitagawia praeruptora. Next base: position 132,161,359 of record CM075351.1, on the reverse strand, counting down.
CGGTTGTTTTTTGCTTATTTCTTGATTCAATGGCAACAAAACCTTTCACCTTGTTTGGTCTACGATTTGTGCCTAACAATTATGCAACTTTACTTGAGAACGACAGGGCTCCAGAGGCGTTTCATCTAATGCAAAATTTTCTTCGCGATTCTGAGATTGGGCAAGCGCTGGTTGAACCGGCTACTATATCTGCTTCTCAGGTTGTTAACTTCTGGCAAAACTCAAGATATATAGAAGGAGGAGAGAATGGAACTCCATCTATCATCTTCTCTCATGAAGAACAAGAGTTTGTGATTACTCCACAAACTGTTCGTGATGCCATGGATTTTGACACACATACTTCGTATGCTGTTGTCTCTGAGCAAAATCTGAGAGAGATGCTAACAGAGATTGGGTATATGGACTCACTTGCAAAGCTGGGCAGTGTGAGGAGGCCGAATCTGAGAAAAGAGTGGAACTTTTTCTTTGATTGTATCACCAGGACATTCCAGAAGAAGGTCACCAACTGGGATGCTATTCCAATGGACAGTCTGCAAATTGGGTATTCTCTACTCTATGGCAGTAATTTTGATTTTGGTAGATATATATTAATGAATTTGGGTGATAAGTTGTCAGAGTCTACTACAGTTTACTTTGCTAGATTTTGTCAACTTTTGTTCAATGCATGTGTACCTGGGTTGACTGTTGATGAAGCTGATGAAATTCAACCTTTTCGAGTCACTAAGAGAATATTCTCTGATATGACTAACAAAGATGTTGGTAAAGACATACCTCCTTTCGTATTGCCACTTGCCTTACAGAATTTTGTCAATCAGCCACAAGATTCTCCATCACAAAACCATGAACCACATGAGACACAACAACCAGAACCACAACCTATGCCTGAACCTTTAGCCACTGATCGTACAGAAAACATACCATCTCAACCTATACAATCACCTGAGCCAACCCAAACAACCACTGTTCATCCTATATCACCAACAAACCCTGTCACTACTATTCACCAACAACCTCCATCTAAGTCCAAAAGGAAGAAGCATGCTGCACTTGATACAAAACATTCTAAGGCTAAACAGACATCTACAAAGGCTGTTTATTCTAGAAGATTCAAAGAAAGAGCAAATAGACCTTCTACACCACCAGCTGAGGATAGTTCTAGTGAGGATGAAGAACTGGTTGCAGTGCCTCAAGCTAAGAGGAGAAGGCTCATTCTATCTGATTCTGATGATGAGCATGTTGATGAGGCTCAAGAGAAAATCTCTATTGATATTCCTACTGGTGAGACAGAGGTTATAATAGAATCTATTTTACCAGAATCAGAAGTCAAGATTGCTGAACCAGAATCTACTAAGGTTCAAGAAAATGAAGATGTTAGAGATGCTTTGTCTCCAATGGAAGAGTTTGCTGAAACTCCAATTTCTTTTAATCATGAAGCATCTACTCCACCACTCATGGAGGTTACACATTCTATTGATACTGGTGTTGCTGATGGGCCTACTGTTGTTCTTGAAGACACTGTGGTTGCATCACACACTGAGTTAAACTATGCTGCCCATCATGTTTCTGATCATGGTGAGGAGGTTGATAAACCAGAGAAGGTTCTTTCTTCAGAGCAAATTCAAGTTGCTAAAGGAAAACAGGTTGCTCAAGAACCTGTGGCTGCTCAAAATGAAGACATTGCTTCTGTTGCCTCTACTAGTGAGTCGATAAGTGATTCAATTGAAGCCAAGAGTACAGGAGTTGAACAACCACAAACTCAAGCTGATGGTCAGAAAACAGGAGAAAAACCAGATTTTGCTGGGCCTTCTGTCAATGAAATTGATGATGATTATTTGGCCAAACAAACTGCTGATTGGTACAAGTCAGAGTGTATTTTTCCTCCTGGAAGGGCAGCTATGTTTCTCCAAGTAAATTCTTCGAAGATTAAAAATCCAGAAATATTCACTTGTTTGCAAGGCACAGTGATTCAAATCAAAACCTTGAATAATAGATTTGATGATACTCAGAAATCTATTGTTGATCTTCGAACAGAAGTTGCTACTCATGAGGAGAAAGCTCAACTAGCTAATGCTAAGCTTTTTCAACAATTCTCCAAAGCTCAAGCAAATCTTAATGACAGACTGAGCACAGTTGAAAAGAATCAGATTTTACTGACTGAGAAGGTTGATTCCATTGCAAACTCTCTTGAGTTAATCACCTCAATTCTGATTCAAGATGGTGATGATGTCAAAAAGGGGGAGAGAATTGCTAAAACCAAGTGCAAGCAAACTCAAACTCTGTCAAAGAAAGATCATCTTGATGAAAATACTCAGAGTACTTCTGGTTCAAAGCCAAAGGATTTGTCATTCTCTGACAATCCACAAACAGATGAAGAATTGGCTGCAAAACTCTTTCGTGAAGAGAATGCTGAAGCTACACTTGAGGATATTCAAGCTGAAGAAAAACTGTTGCAGAAAGAGCATTTAAAAGCTCAAAAGTCCAAGAAAGTGAAGAAAACTGTTAGAGCTTCAAAGCCTGTAATGAAAGGAATTGAGATCAAAGAAAAACTATCTGGTATTCAAGAAGAAGAAGAAGAAGATACTGGAAAGCTGGTTAGAAAGTCTTCTCTTGATGCAAAGCTGAAGTTAAAAGGAGTGATGGGTGAAGAGAGCAAGAATAAAATGATAATTACAACCTCTGTTGATACACATGTTGTACAGAAGAATGAAGACACAACCTCTGTTGCTGCACAAGTTGTGACTACACCAATACTGTCTTCTCAGCTGAAATCAAAATTTGGAAAAGGTGTTCTTCATGATTCAAGTCTAGCAGCTACAGCTCCAATGGATTTTACTGATGGTAGAGCTTTATCTGGTAAAATCGCATACAACAAAGGAGGCATAGGTTCACATAGAGATAAAAGACAGAATGTTGCTCCTAGAGATCCTTCTTCACTGTCTGTTCCAGGTCGTGGTGTCACTCAAGAGAGTTTAGACAGACTGGAATCAGTACAGCTTGTTCATCAGAAGAGTTTAGGAAAGGATTTCTTGCTATACTTCATGGTTGATGGAACGGTGTTCAAGATTGCTGAGAATGATATTGATTTGAAATTCTGGGAAGAACTAGAGTATGTTCTGTATATTTTCAGAGTAAGAAATCAAAGAGCTCAATCAGTTGCAAATGTGCTCAGACAAAAGATGATACAGAATCTTGCAAATAGACATATGAAATACAGCAAGTATGTTCCAAAGTACAGAGACTGGAATGGGAATCTGATTGAAATGCAGAAGGGAACTACAAAGCTGAAGACTGATCTTGGGATTACTGTTCTGGATTTTAATGTGAAGTCTGAAGAAGTGAAGTTTATCAGGTTGGGAAATGAAATGAGAAGAAACAAGATCTATGATCTCAGAGCTGCTATTTTTCAAACTGATGAGAATGATCCAGATTTAAGAGAGATCAAGGTAGCCATGGAGATTGAACTTGAAAATGCTGAGAGGAGGTTGTTGATTGATTATCTCAGAACAACTCCAGATCTTGAGGAGGTTAGGTAGACAGAATTTGTAAGTAATTCGAATTTTCTGTAAATTTTGCTAAGTCAAGTTTAAACTCTGATTATATGTTAAACACTGTGTTTTTGCTTGTTAGTTTTGACATCATCAATTACTGTAAACTTGTACATTTTTCTAATGAACAAGTTGGGGGAGATTGTTAGATATAATTGATGTGATTTAATGTCAGTGTTTAAGTGTTACAGGTAAAGAGAGTTTAACTTGATATTGAAAGCAGTTGTAACAGAGTTTGAGTATACGCTGATTGCTGGAAGCGCAAACGCTGACAGAGGAAAGTGTAAACACTGTTAGCTGAACACATGGAAGCGCAAACACTGTTAGCTTGGAGAGAACAGAGTTTGCTAAAGTCTGTCTACTGGGAGCGTCTACAAGTCAACAGAGTTTGAAGATTAATTTAATATTAATATGGAAGCGATATCTTTGAAGATTGGATAGCTGTCAAAGAGATTGAGTTGACTTAGAAGACGTGTAGCAATCGTAATTGATATCAATTGTATAGCTTAATTTTAGGAGAATCAATTAACGATTGTACGTAGCTGTATATCTTATAAATACAGTTAGGTTAACCCTAGAAGGGTATCCATCGTGAACGAATATCATTCTTGTAACCTAAGCAGCTCTCTGTGATATTTTACATCACTGAGAGAGGAATTATTAATTCCAAACAGTTTTAAGAGTTAAAAAGTGTGTTCTTGTTATTTACTCATACGTTACTTGATTATATATTGTGTATTCGACCTAACATACAACAAGATAGATACATGATTCACAAGCTTCCTTTTAGTCTGTGATCAGTGATCTGCTGGAAATTTGAAAGTTTTAACTTTGAACAAAAGAAGTTTATAATTAATCTGTAAAATGTGTTTTAAGTCTCCCTAATTTAATTTAAATTATAGAAACGAATAATATACTAAATGTATACGGACACGTACCTCAGAAGAAGTAAATCCAGACAATAGTATTTATAGTGGGGCACTTAAACATTTTAGTTTTATAAAAAAAATGTTCATTAATTTAAAACTAGCATTTATGCAAATTAAATCCGACAAACCTAGCATGTTATATGTAGACGAGTACACAAGAAAACAAGTAACATAAACATACAGATCTACTGAAAAAAATTTAATCATCCCAGACCTGCTTCATGCGACTAGTGAATGCATCTTTTGGAAGGCCAAATCCAATTGCTGCCATTTCAGCTACAGCCTGGGAAGACAAGTGCAGATATAGATAACTGTAATATACAATATAAACTGCCACAATTGAACATGTAGCAGTAATGCCTTACCTCAATAGCATTTACCATCTTATATCCCCAAGAGTCCATTGTGTCTTTCCATTCGGAGAAACCCTCCGGTATAACAGGCTCAGAATTCAGCTCCTGCAGACAGGATGTTCTTAATAACAGTTTAAAATCAAATATCAACCTGAAAGAATAAAATAGATATCATCAAACCTGAAAGCGAGTATTTGATGGTCGAGAACCAATCCTCCACATGTACCGCCACTTAGGATCTGGTCCAGTAGGAGTTGACGGTTGATATTCTTTAGGCATTTCATTAAACCTTGCTTGCATTTCCTCATCAACCAAACTACGAGGAACTTCAACTCCTTCAGGTGTCACTCCAACCTGTCACATGTAACAAAATAATTAATAAATACATACAGAAACAGACATGTATGTTAAATGTTGATATAGAAATATATAATCACATATCTATATGACTATATGAGAGTATGAGATCATAAGCCAAAGCAAGCTTACACTTCAACACCATCAGGTAAAAGAAATAAATTATCCTAATATCCTAAAAAGACGCTTAAAGACCTTGGTAGATACCTATTGAATAATTCTGACCCTATTATTTTCTGTGAATTCATTATGCATGACAACACAGAATCATATCAACTGCATGCACAAGCAAATGTTGTTCTTAGGAAGTAATCCCACGAGTATATCGGTAAGAAAATGAAAATGAGAATCACTGCAGAAGATGATAAACAAGATCTTCAGAAGCTAGTGTGGTTCCAGAAGTATGGTACAGAAGAAACTTGGCTAACAATCAAAAGAAAAAAATTTAGATTCATTACCACTTCCAATTTTCAAACATCCATTACCCACATCTTCAAGAACATTGGATGTCTTCTCTTTCTCACAGAACTCCCTTTCTCAGAGATGTGTAAATAGCAGTCTCTTCTACCTTTTATCTTGGTGCTGTACTACACCAGTTCCTCTTATATAAAGCAGAACTAAACTGTGTTCTTTTTCTTCAAAGCAGGAGATTTTTGTGATTTTAACACCTATTAAACGCAAGGGTGTCACCTTTCTTTGCTTATGTTACTCAATTTCCCAGGATGAAAAGTATTTTGAAATTTCTGCTCTCAGCAGACATCTGTGATTCATTTAACCACCTGATAATGGGTTCTGAAACCCATGAAATGTAAATGGCTTCAGAAATTGTGATCTTTGCATTATAAATAACACCAAAGCAGTACTCGAACACATATCCCCCCCCCCCCCCCAAACCCGGAGGAACTAATAATACCACCAGTCCACTGCATGTAATTCCTCACCTGGTCCCTGAAGTAAATCATCTCAGCAATCTGCCATAATATGGTTTCAACTTGTGACATGCACCTGTACCTAATGACACTGCACAAGAATTTGGCACCTAGTGGTTTTTTTTTTGCTTAGGTCACCTAGTGGTTTTTGTAGGTAAATGTGGGATGTTAGTGGTAGTGCTCTTTGCAGCCACTTGTGTGTTTCTAACACCTAGTTGACTGGGTTTGAAACACATGACATGTAGCGTACGTTGTGCTTTTTGCATTACTAGTTCCATTGAGGAGATATACGCAACCAAATTTACCTCCAAGCTAATAAAACCAGCAGACATGAATCTCACCTAGAAACTTGTGAAAGTAAAACACAATGTAACTACTAACCATTTTATTGACTGAAAGTAAAACAACCAATCTCATTTGGTCACATAATGACCGCCAATATGTATAAAAGCTTTAACCAATCATATTCCAATGATTATGGCAAGCTTTGTCAAGTGAAGCACGCTACAAGTTGCCATACCTTTCGGTACTTGTCAAACAAAACCGAAACTTTAAGTAATGACACTTACATCCAACTACAGAACGCTATCCTCCACTTAATCTTCCCTATTTCTGGATGATATACTCATTCCAGAGCTTCTAAAACCAACTGTAGCCTTCAAAAAATTGATGAAATGCAATCTCTTTTACAGGTTCAGGAAAAGATATAAAAAATGAGTAAATATTCAAGCTCAACCTGTCCGTTTTCAAAAGTTCAAGTAAAAGAATATTGAGAAGGTCTTTCATTTGCATATCATTATAGACCAGCCCATTTATAATATCAATGGGAGTAGAACCCGAACTCTATTGGGTGAAGTGCCAAAATAGCACAATTTCTGATCAAAATGCCCAAAATAGCACTTTCTGGGAAGTGTGCCCTGCACTGGCACATACATAACGCTAGTATTGTCTGCGTTAGGGGAGTAACGCATGTCATACATGCGTTACTCGTGTATTTTTCCTTCCCCAACTGATTTTTCAGACCAGAAACGCATCTAGTACCAGCGTTTGGGCTGTAACGCAAGTGCGTGATGCGTTATGGGGGTGGGGGTAACGCATCACGCACTTGCGTTACAGCCCAAACGCAAGTGTACCATGCGTTTTGCTTGTTTTTTCAGCTGGTGGGGTTGGAAAATACACGAGTAACGCATGTTGAACATGCGTTACCCCTAACGCATTTAGCAGATGCGTGAAGAAAGTGTCAGGCGCGGGCATGGTTTTCCAGGAGTGCTATTTTGGACATCCAACCCCCATTTTTGTGCCATTTTGGGCATTTTCTCAACTCTATTTACGATTCATTTTTTCTATCTGATCGACTTTTTTTTATTTCCTATTTCAATAAATCTATTTAAGTCTAGCCTCTTTTCATTTTTTATATCTTTTCCTAGACAAATTCACCATTACAACATGAACCAACTACTTTAAATATTAAAAACGAGTTTCAATCCCCGTTGTGTCAGAAATGGACCAATTAGGTAGAACTCATGTCTAGTTATAACCCATTAGCTAGAACAACTCTCTAGTTCTTACCATACTACTCATTTACTAGAAAGAAGACATGATTTCTGACATGTTCAACTCTGAACACATTCCTTCATGCTCACGAATTTAATAAGTTTTTCTCTAAAACAATCTTCATCAAGTCCACCTCACACCCATTTATACATAACATTCATACATGAATTTTTTTCCAAATCATTCAACTAATAAAAACCCATTACATTCCTCCCAACATAAAATAAAAAACCAATCATAATACACCCAATAACAAAACCAAAGTACTAAAATTCAAATCTTTCGCATGTAAAAAACCAATATAAACTAATCTAACACAACCCCTTTAACATACAAAAATCAAAAGCACTCACAAGTCACAACACCTAAATTCCACCACCACCCTCACAAAATAATCGAAAACATCTTCTTTAACATACCAAAATCACTTCCGTAAACTCACTCAAATCCATAACACGGAAAAAAACCCACCAACCATTTCTCTCAAATCAATACAAACACACATCAACTAACCCCTCCCCAAAAACAAAATGAACCACAAAACAGCTAAAAACAATGATCGCCCACAAAAACAATTATCAGCCAAAAACAAAACACAAACTAAATAAAAATCAAATCTTTCACATACCAACATGCTAAAACACACTAATCTAAAAAACCCAGAAACCAAAAAAACAATCTTGACTCAAACATAAAAATACACACACAAATAAACATAAATATACAAAATGGGTGTGAGTAATTTGACCTGATAATGAAGATGCGGTCTTTCTTGAACCCTTTTAAACTCCTTTGGCATTTCAAAATACTTCTCCATCATATCAATAAATTTATCATTATCTTCAACTGAACATCTCGGATCTTTCACTAACAAAGCTCCGGTTTGTTTCAGGATCCGACTCACTTCGCTGCACAGTGTGGTTAGGGTCGGATCCAATTGGGTCGGATCCGAATTGTTTGATGAAATTGTTAAGTACGAAGATAAGTCTATGACTTGGAGCTCCATTTTGTTGAAGATGTTTTTAGGGTTGTGTGTGTATAGTATAGATTTGTATGTATAGGTTGAAATGTGGTTTCTTTGCGTGTGGGGAGGTTTTTGGATTTACAGAATTATTGGGTGATGGCGGGAATTTATTACCAAATATAAGAGATCCAACATTTATACAGTGATCTGTTTGGTTGGGGTGAAGAAATAGATTGGAACATAGGAAAACAAAGAGGGGGAAAGGAATGGATAAAATTAAAGAAAAATGGTGGAAGTTAAAAATAACATTTGAAAAAAATTGAAATAATTTTAATGTAAAATTGTCATGATAAAATTTGTGGAGAAAATGGAAGAATCAAGTAACGATGCATTCCCTCTTAAATTGAAATGTTTAAATTATAACATAGATGATCAATGAAAATTTTCAATTTTTATTCATTTTATACTATAAATTAGGGGTGAACAAAATAAACCGAAATGAAAAATCAAATTGAAAAAAAAACTGAAATCGATAAAATCGAAAAAACCGTAACTAAATCGAATCGATATAACGGTTTGTTAACGGTTTAGATTTTATAAAATCAAAATTGAACCGAAAACCCAAACTGTATATATAATATTTATTTTTATAATTTACGTATAATATATTGTTAATTATACATATTAAATTATTTATCATATATAGCCTAGTAGCCATAATAAATTATTTATCATTCGTAGCAAAGTAGCCAACATAAAACAACTGCTGCTCTGATCATTATTCATGTTCCTGTTTATGTATTCTTGTAATTTCCAGCTTCGTTGCTGTCTGTTAACGGAGGAATTTGGTGATAACAGATCTCGGAAGTTGTTGGAATAACGAATTATGAAAATAGGGAGATTTGGGATTTTGGATGTTTGGGGCTGAACTTGAGAGGTGTCTCGATTTGTCTCGTGTATCGGATCATTTTCCAAGATGCCTGCGTACCTTATATTTATAAGGATCAAGCCAACGCAGTTCTGTCAAATTGATTTGTGTCTATCCCTTAGAGACTTTAGGGATAAACTTCGTTAATCTGGGTAATTACTGATTTTATCTGATTTAATTTTATCGTTGTAATATCTTCCTGATTTGAAGAATATCGTTTAAAGATATTTTCCGTTATTGATTGATTGAGATTGATTTTTTTCTCGTTTCAGGGAGAGGATAAAACTTAGGCGTTAAGTTATAATTATTAATCTGAATTAATAATTAGTAAATATTAGGAAATTTGGGAGATAATAGAGGCAACCGAAAATATGGTGTAACAACTACCCCAGTTCTTCAGTGTAGCTTGCTGCAGTGGAGAACTAAAATTCTTCAAGCTTCCAAATTTCCTGAGTCACTAAAACAGCTAGGAGAGGAAGATTGGTAAAAAAAATGGAGCACCCAGGTGCCCGTAATATACATATAGATGTAAATAAGACAATATGCGATATGTAAATAATAAGTTTTGTAGGTGTGAGAGAATGTATCTTGGAGAGTCATCCAAGCATTATTCGCAGAGTCGTGCAAAGCTTTCCGAGCAATACCCTGAAAAGCAAATATTCGAAGAAATATCCTCCATTAAGCACTCTGAAATACCCTCCTCAAAGAAGGACGTATTCTAGAGTTTACATAACGTATTCCGGAAAATATCCTCCTCAAAGAAGGTCATATCCACCAGAATTTCCATAAATATTTTAGAGATATCCCTCCTCACAGGAGGTGGATTTTCCGAAGCTCGAACCTTGATGAGGCGCCGGAAGTACGGACATCCCCCCAAAAGTACGGTTTTTGCAAGGATTTCGATAATTTAGGGTACTCTCCTAAAAGGAGATCAGTTTTTAGTTAAGAAATACCCTCCTTACAGGAGTTGAATTTTTCGAAGCTCGAACCTTGATGAGGCGCCGGAAGTACGGACATCCCCCGGAAGTACGGTTTTTGCAAGGATTTAATAATTTGGGATACCCTTCTCAAAGGAAGTCGTTCCCCATATCAGAAATATCCCTCCTCACAGGAGGTGGATTTTTCGAAGTTCTCTTCATTTTCACTAAGACTCTCCTTAGAGGAGATCGTCTTTTCACAAAAAATAACGGAAACCCTCCTTAGAGGAGGTCATCTTCCCAAAGCCATATCAATATCCCAATATTCTTCCAAAAAATATCAGCAGCACTTGAAGGATCTTCTAAAAAATAACCAACTCTTTGAATAAGAGCCTTCCAAAATATTACTCATGCAAAGGAGTACCTTCTGAAATAATAAACTCTTCGAATAAGAGCCTTCCAAAATCTTACTCCTACTGATAAGTGGATTTTATATCCACTTATTATGCGCTAAATAGACCTAAATTGGTGGTTTATCCTTAAGTATTTTGTGACTTTTAATTAGTTTTATGTTGTTTCAAGTCTTTGTAGTGCAGAACTCACAGCTTCAGGTATCCTGGCGATAAAAGGTTAAAAGACGGTAGATTTCTAGCTCAGATGGACTGGCTACGAGGAAAAGGAATTATCATAAAGATGTTCTGAGTGATATATTCTTAAAGCAGGAATCCCGGTTGGAATTGTTATATTTTTTTCTAAGCAAAAGGAGTCCGGTTTTAGAGCCTCAAGAGACCGTAGCTTGCATCTGGACGAGCAATGAAGAAATAAGAATTATCACAAAAATATGGAAAGTGATATTTTCTTAAAGCTGGAACCCCGGTTGGAATTGATATAATTTCTGTTAAGCAAAAGGAGTCCGATTCCAGACGACCAGAGATCGCAACTTAGACAATAAAGATTTATTTATATTATTAAATAATTTTATTAATTTAGAAAATTATATTTATAAATATCTAATAATATTAGATATTTATTTTTATAATTTCTGGATTAAAATAATTATTTATTAATTAAAGATTATAAGCTGTGCGGGTTAAAAAGCATTTCTACGGAGCTGATATTAAAAGTCAATTACCACCAGTTGCGGAAGAGAATTCCAACTTGGCTTTGCAAATTGTCAGGGGAGTTGTTAATATTAGGCAGCCTGTAGACTTTAAAAACCTCTGACTTTGAAGCTTGTAGTAGGTGTAGGCTTTGTATTATAAATAGATGAGAGGAGGACAGATTAAAAGGGGGGACGAAGCAATCACTCTCTCTGATCAAACACTCTTGTATCTAATTCTAGCAGCTTCTTTTTATAAACAGATCATTTTATACATATTAGTTCTCTAGAATTTTATTATATTTTATATACTTAAAATTTTCTGCAAATCAGTTAATTTATATACTTCGAAATTATGTAATTTTATTTTATTTTATACCTTTTAATATTTTTGTAAAATTAGTATAATTTTATATTTTGGGTTAAAGAATTACTGCAATTATTAGTAGGGTCTTGTTTTATTCGGAAGAAACTGAATCACTACAAATTACAAGCACAGCAACAGGCGCCAACTGAGACAGAGGGAAACACGCGGAGGAAATTGGTTGCCATTACTGGCGCGTGGCCTTCACGCGGAGGGGGAGAGAGTGTGCGCGTGTTATACACGCGCTGGCCAGGTGAGTTGAGCGCCAATTATTTTTTCTTCCGACAGTCCAGCAATTTAACAGGTGCGTTTGTCTTTTTCTTTTGCTTTGTCCGATTGCTTTTATTTATATATAATAATTTACTTTTGCAATTGTTTTTGTCCGATTGTTCTATTATATAATTATGCGGTTTAATTTCTGTTGCAATAAAATAAACTGCATGTTCCCATTTTATTTCGTTTCGAATTTCTTATTTTTATTATTTTAAATTCTTGTAATTTCATATTTAAATTAATGCAATTTTCTACCATGATTTTATTTAATTCCATAAAGGTGCCTAGTTTAATTATGAACTAAACATTTTCATGGGGTTCTAATGTAATGAATTGTTAATGCTCATGTTAAATTGATAGATAATTTGTGTTTACAATTTCTATATAAGATTGTCTTGCATGGTTGTTTTAATTGAATATAGGTGAATAGCTAACATCTATTGTGCCAAATCTCTAATGATTGCGAAAGTGGATTTAGAGATTTAGGGCTTGCCATGCTAGCATAGGTATGTCGGCTTCTACGCATTTCGGATTATAGTTTCGAAAGAACATTATTCCCCTATGTAGTTAATTGCGGAACTTGTGATTAAATCGATTGTATCACCCATTCACATAGACATATAGTGTATTGGATATAATTGATGCCCTTATAACTTCTATCTCTTTTGTGGATGTTTATTTGGAATGGTGTGAGTTAATTGAAAGATGGCTCATATTAGTGTCGTGTTCCCGCTAGCTGTCTTAACAATTGTAACACATTAATTCTTGATAATTAATAGAGCTAAAACATTCATGAAATTAGGACCCCATGCCTCTATCATATTATTTTAAACAAATTAGCCGTTACGTCATTAGTTAATTGTTATCTGCAAATAAACCATTTTAGTTCGTTCAAGCTTCTATAATTAACCAAACATTGTTGAATAGACATATTTACTAAAATAACCGAGTCTTCGTGGGAACGATCCTTATTTCCCTATATTGCTTTTGGACTGCGTACACTTGCGTAGAGAAAATAGCGAACAAGTTTTTGGCGCCGCTGCCGGGGACTCGGTGTTATTTTTGTTTATGTGTTTTACTACAATAGAAGTTAATTTGTTTGACTTGAACTGTTTTTTTTTTAATTGATGGATTATTGGGAGCAGGACTACGTAATTGTATGTGAGCTGTGTGCAGGTGGACATTACACTCATCAATGTGAGTATAACAGAAACCGGCCAAATTTTAGCTGGGACTATAATCAGAGTGGTCTGGAGCAATCCCAATATCCATCCTACCTGCTCCAAAATCAGCAGTTTGGAGATGAACCATACAGTCCATGGGGAATACAGCAGCAACAGAGGCAAGAATTTCAGCATCAGTATGCCCCAGTGCATCAACACTTTCAAACTCATGAATTTCAGCAGCAGCAATTTCAGACTTGGTCTAACCAACAGTCGACCGAAGAAGCTGAATTAAAAGAAATTAGGTTGATGATGGAAAGCAATGCATCGTCTCTCCAGACAATAGGAGATCAGATTGGTCAAATTACAAATGCATGGAAAACATGGAATCAAATTGCAAGTGACACAGAAGGCCTAGCTGTAGAGGAGGAGGACAAGAACCTTCCTATCAGTCTTGACTGGCCTTTCTTAGCCACAAGTGTGACCATGATCGAAGTTCTGGAAAGAGAGTCTTAGGGCAAAGATGAGGAAGAAGCAGAACATGAAGTTGATAAGGAAGTAGAGCCGGAGGCAAACCAATCAGAAAATTCAGAATGTCCAGAAAATTCGATTCTGAATAATCAGCCGCAACCACTTCCTTTGCAATCTGAAAATTCTGAAGAATCAGCCCAAGATCAAGAAAACTCCAAGGCTCAAGTGGCTATGTTATCTCCTTCGAAGGATGAAGAGGGTCTCAGTGTGGAAGATGTTGAATTAGAAGAGCATGTTCAGTTGTTGAATGCCGCTCCGTTGAAATCTGACTTCGACCAGTTGGAGGCCGAAGAAGAAAAGAGCATCACTCCTGTTGACAAATCTACTCTGGAGAAGACTACAGAGATCATCCAAATCGATTTTCCTTCTTCATATCCACAGAGGCTTCAGAAGCAAACTCTAGCCATGAATTTACAGGCGGAGGATGATGAGTGTTTTAGCTTGAAATTGGTTGATGCAGAGCAGAGTAAAAAGAGTGACACGGAGAAGGAGAAGGCAAAGCATGACCAACTGAGGATTACAGTGCCTTGGTTAATGGGGCTACGTATTCCGCATAAGTTGCTTGGAGTGGAAGATCTCTGGAATTCTCAGGTGCGCCTTAAGCCATCATTTGAAGTAGCTCCCGAACTCGAGCTCAAAACATTGCTAGTTCACCTGGGGTATGTTTCTTGTAATTCATATCCTTTGCTTGCTATTGTTATTGCTGCTAACTTTTCAGGTAGGCGGGAGAATGTTGTTAAGAGATCTTGTGAGGAGCGAATACGGGTAAAGCTTGTCGTTGAAGATGTCGCTCCAGAAAAGATCATTAAATGGCCTTATAGAAATACGGTGCAGAAATTTTTCAAGAGGAAAATCGTGGCCAAGTCTAGCTAAAGACGTTAAAGAAAAGCGCTTCGTGGGAGGCAACCCATGTGTTTCGGTGTTTTCAGGTATGTTCTCTAATATCCCTTGTATTTACTTCCATTCAATGCGGACATTGAATATTATAAGTTTGGGGGTGGTTTGGGGGATAAGTAGTATGTATATGTGTTAGTAGTTTTTGTGAGTCATTGTGTTCATGTAAGATATCATGTTTTGCATATTAGTATTAATTCATGCATATTTGTTCGTATTATCTATGTTGTTTCATTTAGGACATTCTGTTATTGTTGTTTGTTTTACCATGTGAGTCATATTAGTTGCATTTTCATGGCATGCATTCTTCATGATCCCTTAGGATGAACTGATTCTGATTGATAGGTGGATGTTGATTTGGGTGTGATGATGATGAGTAGAGGGCTGATTTATAGTTCCTATGAAATTGACTTGCATGTTTCAGAAACACAACTTTTACACAGTCTCATTGGGTGCTTTTTGGGCTAGGTTAGGGTCATGCCTGTTGGATGTTTTGAGATTTAATCACTTGTTTATTCTTAGAATTTTCGTTATTCCCTTGATAGCGTAGGAACACTAAAATCTAAGTTTGGGGGAAAACAGGGATTTCATGCTAAGTGGTAATAATTGTCAATAAAGGCTAGGCGTGAAATGGCTAGTAGCCGGCTCATATTTATATGAGTAGTCTAGGGTTGGAAATGAGAAAGGCTCATTCCAGATAAAAAAAAAAAGAAAAAAGAAAGAAAGAAAGAAAAAAAAGAGTCAGAAGTCCAATTGATTATATGCAAAATTAACCAGAGTGAGCTCTTTAATACTCGAGTAATTAAGTCTGAGGGGACTTATTCCTAGTAACCTAAAGCCCTTGTGGTTTGGGATTGCTGACCTAACACTCGCTACATGGGTATTATTGTATAAGCCTTTTGGGGTCTCATTCATTGCACGGTTAAATAAGCATGTGTATTGTATATATGTAGTGTCGTAGTATAGTAATAAAGCATGAGTTTCTGTCTACCTTGGATAAGGGTGGAGGTGTTCCTAGGTTATGAAGTGTTTACAGTTATTCTAGTTATAAACCTGTGATTGTCTTGACGGAAAGCATGTTTGGTTTTTGACCTAGTTTTGGGAGTATTTCTGATGATCATTGCACACACGCACGTTTCTGTTCATGTATTTATTAGTATACGGGGACTTAGTCGAGCTCTGCTTGGAATTGTTGCATTCTTTGGAGATATTTGCTTTTTAGTTATTTTGGTGAGTTTGAAGGGGATCGTTGCATTTTTCATATTAGTTGCATTCATGCATTGTTAGCTGCATTTGATAAATGGATTTTGTGGGTACATTCGCTATAGGCCCTCACGAGACCTAACTCGTCCACTGGGGCTACCTAGGGGTTTAAAGGGCTTATTGCATATGCCAAATGCAATCGTGATCACCTACGGAAGTGGTACTAGTTAGTTGTATATAGTTATATTGTTTATGCTTGAGGACAAACATCAGTTTAAGTTTGGGGGTGTGATAAGTGGATTTTATATCCACTTATTATGCGCTAAATAGACCTAAATTGGTGGTTTATCCTTAAGTATTTTGTGTCTTTTAATTAGTTTTATGTTGTTTCAAGTCTTTGTAGTGCAGAACTCACAGCTTCAGGTATCCTGGCGATAAAAGGTTAAAAGACGGTAGATTTCTAGCTCAGATGGACTGGCTACGAGGAAAAGGAATTATCATAAAGATGTTTTGAGTGATATATTCTTAAAGCAGGAATCCCGGTTGGAATTGTTATATTTTTTTCTAAGCAAAAGGAGTCCGGTTTTAGAGCCTCAAGAGACCGTAGCTTGCATCTGGACGAGCAATGAAGAAATAAGAATTATCACAAAAATATGGAAAGTGATATTTTCTTAAAGCTGGAACCCCGGTTGGAATTGATATAATTTCTGTTAAGCAAAAGGAGTCCGGTTCCAGACGACCAGAGACCGCAACTTAGATAATAAAGATTTATTTATATTATTAAATAATTTTATTAATTTAGAAAATTATATTTATAAATATCTAATAATATTAGATATTTATTTTTATAATTTCTGGATTAAAATAATTATTTATTAATTAAAGATTATAAGCTGTGCGGGTTAAAAAGCATTTCTACGGAGCTGATATTAAAAGTCAATTACCACCAGTTGCGGAAGAGAATTCCAACTTGGCTTTGCAAATTGTCAGGGGAGTTGTTAATATTAGGCAGCCTGTAGACTTTAAAAACCTCTGACTTTGAAGCTTGTAGTAGGTGTAGGCTTTGTATTATAAATAGATGAGAGGAGGACAGATTAAAAGGGGGGACGAAGCAATCACTCTCTCTGATCAAACACTCTTGTATCTAATTCTAGCAGCTTCTTTTTATAAACAGATCATTTTATACATATTAGTTCTCTAGAATTTTATTATATTTTATATACTTAAAATTTTCTGCAAATCAGTTAATTTATATACTTCGAAATTATGTAATTTTATTTTATTTTATACCTTTTAATATTTTTGTAAAATTAGTATAATTTTATATTTTGGGTTAAAGAATTACTGCAATTATTAGTAGGGTCTTGTTTTATTCGGAAGAAACTGAATCACTACAAATTACAAGCACAGCAACAGGCGCCAACTGAGACAGAGGGAAACACGCGCAGGAAATTGGTTGCCATTACTGGCGCGTGGCCTTCACGCGGAGGGGGAGAGAGTGTGCGCGTGTTATACACGCGCTGGCCAGGTGAGTTGAGCGCCAATTATTTTTTCTTCCGACAGTCCAGCAATTTAACAGGTGCGTTTGTCTTTTTCTTTTGCTTTGTCCGATTGCTTTTATTTATATATAATAATTTACTTTTGCAATTGTTTTTGTCCGATTGTTCTATTATATAATTATGCGGTTTAATTTCTGTTGCAATAAAATAAATTGCATGTTCCCATTTTATTTCGTTTCGAATTTCTTATTTTTATTATTTTAAATTCTTGTAATTTCATATTTAAATTAATGCAATTTTCTACCATGATTTTATTTAATTCCATAAAGGTGCCTAGTTTAATTATGAACTAAACATTTTCATGGGGTTCTAATGTAATGAATTGTTAATGCTCATGTTAAATTGATAGATAATTTGTGTTTACAATTTCTATATAAGATTGCCTTGCATGGTTGTTTTAATTGAATATATGTGAATAGCTAACATCTATTGTGCCAAATCTCTAATGATTGCGAAAGTGGATTTAGAGATTTAGGGCTTGCCATGCTAGCATAGGTATGTCGGCTTCTCCGCATTTCGGATTATAGTTTCGAAAGAACATTATTCCCCTATGTAGTTAATTGCGGAACTTGTGATTAAATCGATTGTATCACCCATTCACATAGACATATAGTGTATTGGATATAATTGATGCCCTTATAACTTCTATCTCTTTTGTGGATGTTTATTTGGAATGGTGTGAGTTAATTGAAAGATGGCTCATATTAGTGTCGTGTTCCCGCTAGCTGTCTTAACAATTGTAACACATTAATTCTTGATAATTAATAGAGCTAAAACATTCATGAAATTAGGACCCCATGCCTCTATCATATTATTTTAAACAAATTAGCCGTTACGTCATTAGTTAATTGTTATCTGCAAATAAACCATTTTAGTTCGTTCAAGCTTCTATAATTAACCAAACATTGTTGAATAGACATATTTACTAAAATAACCGAGTCTTCGTGGGAACGATCCTTATTTCCCTATATTGCTTTTGGACTGCGTACACTTGCGTAGAGAAAATAGCGAACACCTACAAAGGAGGCCTTCTAAAATATTACCCCACAAAGGAGGGCTTTCCAAAATAATAAATTATTCAATTAAGAGTCTTTCAAAATATTACCCCATAAAGAGGGCCTTCCAAAATAATACTACCTCTGTCCCATCAGATTCTATACAGTTTTTTTTCACTGCTTGGCACGCATTTTAAGACTCCTATAAAGTATAGTTCCATAATTTATTTTTAAAATTTTCTTTTTTTGTATAAAAATATAACATACCTATTTTTATAGAAAAAAAAAGAAAATTGGAAAAATAAGTTATGGAACTATCCTTAAAATGCACCTTCAAATGCGTGCCACACCCCCGTCCCCCAATGTATACTATCTGCTGGGACGGAGGGAGTAAACTCTTTAATTAAGAGCCTTCCAAAATCATGTAACACGAAGATAACACCTAAAATCTTGAAAATCTTCACAATTCTAATTCTGCCCAGATCTGTTTTTGGCATTTTTGACCTTCTAAACGATTTTTTCTGGAAAAACACAAAACACCAAAGTTGTAGAGAACGAAAAGATCTTTCCTACGATATAAGGCTCATCAAAAACGGACTTATAACGAATCGGGAATTAACTAAAAAGTCTGCTGATCTGCTTCTCGATGCTGAAAAACGAAATCTGATTGTTTTTTGTGATTTCGAGAATAGATCGATATATAATATGAGAAAACTCAAAGAATGAAAGTTATAGGCAATTTAAAATTCTTTCCGAATCATTAAAAATCATCAAAATCCAATATGTAATGAATTTATTACGAATTTTATAAGATAACAGATTTGTATGGACAAAATCATAAGAAAACTTATCTTAATTAAGAATAGATAGATCCACCGCCTCCACCGCTTAGCTCCTCCATTAAAGCAGCTCCAGATCCATGATAACCCCCCATGCATATGAATTGATTGTCCTCCACAATCAAAAAATATATGCCCTCCTTCTCGCGCCAATTGTTAACGGAGGAATTTGGTGATAACAGATCTCGGAGGTTGTTGGAATAACGAATTATGAAAATTGAAAATAGGGGGATTTGGGGTTTTGGATGTTTGGGGCTGGACTTGAGAGGTGTCTCGATTTGTCTCGTGTATCGGATCCTTTTCCAAGATGCCTGCGTACCTTATATTTATAAGGATCAAGCCAACGCAGTTCTGTGAAATTGATTTGTGTTTATCCCTTAGAGACTTTAGGGATAAACTTCGTTAATCTGGGTAATTACTGATTTTATCTGATTTAATCTTATCGTTGTGATATCTTCCTGTTTTGAAGAATATCGTTTGAAGATATTTTCCGTTATTGATTGATTGAGATTGATTCTTTCCTCGTTTCAGGGAGAGGATAAAACTTAGGCGTTAAGTTATAATTATTAATCTGAATTAATAATTAGTAAATATTAGGAAATTTGGGAGATAACAGAGGCAACCGAAAATATGGCGTAACACTGTCATTCACAATAAATTTATGTACTTAATTTATTTTTCTAAATTGCTAGATTATGAAGTTTATGGGATTACATGCAATTTTCGATTGTCTGCTCATAGGATCGTTACTCATACATAAACCTTCATGCATTGTTCTAAAAATCCTCGATCCATCCGATTAATCCTTTAGAAGGTGTCCAGCCAATTCGATTTTTAAAATTCTCGATTAACCTTTACGATTACTTCTTGATCGGAATTTATAATAGTTTAATAGAATTAAAATAATATATTAATTAAATATGAATTATTATATGTTTTATAATATGATAAATGAATTATTATATGTTATAATATAATCATAATAGCATATTAAATAATATTATAATATTAAAATAACATATGAATTATTATATGTTTTATAATATAATCATAATAGCATATTAAATAATATTATAATATTAAAATATATTCAATTTTTACTCCGATTAATCCTTGCAAGGTGCTCTTACCGATCTTGTCCGATACTCGATTTTTATAACAATGCCTTCATGTAATATTAAAGTTTGATATGCAAGATTACATTAAACCTTTTATGCTTTTTTTTTACGAACAAAATCAAACCATCATTTAAATTCGTGTAATTTACTTTTTTTTTTTAATTTTTGATGTAGATAACTCCTAATTTTTGAAAGATTATACATTATTAGTGTGATAAATTTCATAAAACTTATTTTTTATGAAGACTGATAGTAGTTGAACTTCTTACCTGAATTTTGCATATGATCAAAACAGTTTACTCACACTTAAGAATTCATATGACTTTTTATGAATAATTTTAAAAATGTAACTTAGAAAGACTCAAAAAGTATTTTGAAAAATCTATCCTTAAGTTAGTAGATTCACTTGTATAAGTTAGTAGATTCACTTGTAGACGTAAGTGTTCAAATGATAACTTAAATTATAATAAGAACTGGGAAGTAATCTCATGTTCAAATGTATAGTGTGTGCATGTATATACCATCCTTACTTGGTCATTCGTTTTTGTCATCAAATCAACCACCACTTTAACAATAGTTTACGAACACTTTTGTAATCAAGTTCCAACCACATTCCCAATCACACCTTAGATAACTTATTCATCTTATTTTTCATCCTCTCACAATAAAATTAGTTTATAAATTTCACCGATATCATTTTCAGCCACTCTACCACCATCAACGCCATCACCAACACCTTCGAATATTATTAAAATTTTAGATATGGAAATTTTGGTAATTGTGTTCAAAATATTTAGTATAATTTGACTTTTTACACAATTTTCGACAATTCACCAATGTTATCGCAACATGTTTTACTCTTGTACATTGTGTGTATACATTCATACGACATCCTCACTCAACTAGTCTTTTGTGTCACCAAATTGACCACCATTGTACAAATAACTTGCAAACACGTTTATCACCGAATTCCTACCATCCCACACCTCTGCTAACTCATTCATCTCAATTTTTTCCTTCTCACATAAGATCCGAGTTTATAAATCCCCATCGATGTCATTTTACCCACACTACTACTATCAACACCATCACCAGAACTTCCAAACACTATCAAAATTTCAGATTTTAAAAATTTTAGTAATTTTCATTCAAAATTTTAGTGATTTGAGTTCAAATTTTAGTGATTCAAGTTGAATGTTTAGCATTTTTTGTGGTGCAGGGGGATGTTGATGTGATTGTAGTAAAAAATTTAGTTCGCTTATGATTCTGGTAGTGGTGCGTGGTAGTGGCGGTGTGGTGGTGGTATGGCAGTGATGGTGGTGGTGGTGTTAATGATGTATTGTTAGTGGTGATACTGATAGTGATGTATCTATAAAAAGTACATGACTTTTTTTTTCTTATAAATTGATTGATAACACGAAATACATGATCAATGATTTTAGTTATGTATTATATTTTTCCTTGAAGCTACATAATTAACCAATAATAATTTTATAAATGTGTACATGTATATTACATGTAGTCTTATATTAAAAATTCACTTTTATTAACCTAAAATTTTAAATTTCTTTTAGATATAATCTAATTAGTTATTTTTTGAATTTTTCCTTTTTTAATTCAATCATTTTTGTAGTTCTTAAATTCAACTAATCGATTATTATGATTTGTGTATTGTATACAATTTAGTATTATCTTTTTAAATATCTATTTTTCATTAACATAACTGTTGAGGCATACATGTCTAAAGATGATGATAACAAATATGATAAGTGGATTTTATATCCACTTGGAATGCTTCCGTTCGGCTTAAATTGATTGTTTTGGACTCAAGTTTGTGTAGTTTTGATGTGTTTTGTGTAGTTGTGCAGGTTTGCAAGAATATCTAAGCTTTTGTCGTTTTTGGAGATTTAATTGATTAAAATTCGGATTTTCCGGGAAGGCTGCGCAGCTTATACTGTTTTGGCCATATCTGGAGTTCTAGAAGTCCGTTTTCAGCGATCTTACTGCCCACGCGAATCTTGAGAGATTTTCTACAACCTGGGATAGGAAACAAGTGCAAGAAATAAGCTGAATAAAGTCGCGCACGTAATCTTGATTAAAGAAGGCTGGGAATTTACTGTTTTACCCTTTTTCTAATTCTAATTGTATTCTGGGCAGTTTTGGGTACCTTCTTTAAATCCTAATTGTAATAGAAGGCAATTTCTTGCTAGGCAAGATATGTAGAGCCTATATAAACACATCCTACCATTGTAAATCATAACAATTCATAGATAACAATTCATAGCTTTTAATCGTATCAAGGTACTTTCGATCTTCAATTCTTCAATATTATGTTTTCATTCATTATCATTATTATTTTGTTTTCTTCTTTAATTATGTGTAACTAAATCTTTAATCTGAGGATTGGGTAGTATTCCTTGGTATTCATGTGTGTTTAATTATCTGTGATTTTCTTGCTTTGCTGATCTGTTATTGAGGGCTTAACACAATTAGAAGAGTAGCTAACTTTTGATTGTATTTTAGGGATTGTAATAACTTGGAAGAGGATTTGCAATTTTAGTACATGATTTAACAGACATAACTCGAATATTTGATTGGAAGATTAATAGGAGAGTTGTGAGACTTATAATTCTTGGAGCTTAATAGTTTATGATTGTCTTTGATTGTATCACGGAAGTGACAATTAGGGTATAGTTGTAGACATTATATTGTATCTTGGAAGAGAACATTATAACCTTAGAAGAATTGTTTTCAGCAGAGTAAGAACGTAGACATCACAAAGATATTGAATGTGCATTGAAACCAAGTGAAGAACCCCAGTTCTTGGATTGTTTTCCTCATATATTTTATTCTCGATTGATAATTAGTTTAATTTCGTTTAGTTTAATTTAGTTTATAAACACACCAAACATTCTTCTACACTTCTAAATTGTGAGAGATAAAAACTTGAACTTGATATTACAATTCAGTCCTTCCCTGAGAACGAACACATAAAAATACTACTAACAAAATACCACAAGGCAGAAAATAAATCAAGAAATTGAAGTTGACAAATAAATCAGGAAGCTAACAGAAATGCAGATCAACTAAGGCTACATCTTCTGAATGGAATTCTACAAATAGTTAAAAAGTATTTCTCCAACAAGTCATAAGATGTTGTAATCAAGTATCTGTAATCAAAAGAGATTTTGCTATACTCATGCAGGTAATTTCGAGAAGTCAAGAAAAGAAAGAGTTCGAGAAGTCAAGCCATTGTAATGTCTCCATTCGAGATCTCATAAACATGGTGGACTCGAGAACTCTGCAAAAAGGGTTATTCGAGAAGTCAGGCTACTAAAAAGATTCAATTCGAGAAGTCTACAAAAGAGCCTATTCGAGAAGTCATTCGAGAACTCAACAAAAGGGCTATTCGAGAAATCCTCATTCAAGAAGTCAAAGACTTACCAGTTAAAGAATCAGCCTGAATATTCTAGAGTTCTCTAATGGGACAAGTCGAATGAAGAACAGACCCAAAATTACTTTGCAACTCGTGACTTATAGACAGTGATAAATTACACAAAGGATGTTACTAGTAGGGAGTCAAATTGTAGATATTTGAAGGCTCAAACTCTTTCAAGTGAAATGTGAAATCAATCATTGTTTATCAAGCTTCAAGGGCAAGAATAAGAGTGGAAGCAATCTCCAACATGATTACATTACTACTGAAGAATTCAAAGGATAACTTGATGAGTGCATAAGGACTAGCTAATTTGTCTGAGAAGTTCAAGCATAAATCAATAAGCAGAAAAACTTATTGAATTTCTAAAAGGTTATCTTTTTGCTAAAGCAATTTTTCAGGAATAAAGATTCAAATCAAAAGTTTTTTTTGCATAAAGCAGCATGTGGGCTTGGGAGCTAAGTCAATTCAAAAACTTAGTAACTTATGAAGAAAGTAACATACACGAACTTGAAGCACGCTGGAATTGTCCAAATCTAGAAGAGAAGACTTTCAAGACATTTCCAGAAATGACGATATTTTTAAGCATGTGTGTGTGACAAGTTATACCAAAAATGTATTCTTTACATTTTACGTATTTTACTTGTCTTCATATAGTTTAAATAAGCTATATGAGCAGCATAGTCTTAGAAGAGAAAACACCGAGCATAATGTAGAGAGCATTAGGTTTTCTTGTAAACACTAAGACATTGTAACCAGCAGCTGTGTATTTTTACGTAGAGTATTTTCTTCAATACAACCCTCAGGTGGATCAGACAAACCCACCTGAAATTTTTTATAATGTGTTGCATGTCTGTTAGTTACCTTATTTACTATCTGTTCTTATACAAACTATTTTAGACCTCACTAATTCGAAAAGAATTTTAGACAAGCTTGTATTCAACCCTCCCCCCTCCCTTTTACAATCTCATGGTGTATAATTGGGAAATAACAATTGGTATCAAAGCAAGCTTCTAACATACAAGAAGTTTAAAGATCAACACCATGGGAATGAAGGATACAGGCGTAAAGATTCCAATTCTTGACAAAGAAAACTACTTTCATTGGAAAGTAAAGATGCACTTACATCTTTTATAACGCCTTGGAAAATTCGTAATCATAAATATTATTATTTAATATTAAATGTGGAATTTATGGTGTGAAATTTTTTTTTAGTTAAATATATGTGACATCATGTTTATATGGTGATTTACGTGTGGCGGATAAGTCCGTGTATTTTTATTTATATTGTTGGTGAATAAAATCTATTTAAATTATGCATTATTGATCTTCTGAAAATTTTATAAAATCATCAGAGTTATTAAAAATCATGAAATCTTCTATAATATTATCTTTGTGTAATTAGCTAGTTTTTAAAATTAGTGGGATAATTATTTTGGGTGTTTTAGTATTTTAAAATGATTTTAAGACTTTTATTGCATTTAAAGGATCAAAATTTGTAAAATTCATATTTAATTCATTTTTGATCCTAAAATAAAAATTTTAAAAATATGGGATGCTCCTACTTTCATAAATTTTATTTTCAAATTTTTAAACTTACTTTTCTACTAATTTTCTGTGTAAGTTTTCAATTTCTAAAATGATTTAAATTAATTTTATTTGATTTTCAGTTGTGTGAAAGTATTAAATTTCCCCTGCCTTTTAATCAAAAACCCAGCTTCTTTTGGCTCCTCAAATACGCTCTGTTATTTCTTTTCCTTCTAGAGGACTCTCGAGAAACTTATTTCTCCCTCGATTATACTCTCTCGACCGCTCTCTCCCTTCACTCTCAAAATCTCTCTCAAACTCTCTCCCTCCGCCTTTCTTCCTCATTCAGTCACAAGTTGTGTGTATATACTGAGATGGGTTTGATTGTGTGTATATGTGCGTATATGATATTTGTGTGTATTTCGCGAGCTGCTATGGGTACAGGTATATGCCGCGCATGTGTGTGTAGTGGGTCTTTACAGTTTTTGCTAAAGTCTTTGTAGTCGTTGTTGATGTTGGTGTTTGTGATGTGTGATTTTGCTGTCGAAAAGTGATTTGTTGCGTATGAGTTTACTGGTCACCGAATTGGAGGTGCTGGGTTTGTTGTTGTTTTTACAATTTATTGAGTTGATTCGGTTGTTCTGTCCTGAGCTTTGTGTCGAGTTGTAAGTTGTGCTGAATTGGGTTTTTGTTGCCTCTGTATTGTTAAGGTTGTTGCTGTTCGTTGTTGCGTGTGTTTGTGGCATCTGTCTGTGCGTGTGTGTGCGCAGGTGTGTGTTTCACTTTTTGTATAGCTGAGTTGTGTGGTGTTCGAAGATCTTGAGTTGCTATTCTGGGATTCATGGTTGTGCGGTTCGATTGTTGGCTGTTGTTTTGTATGCTTATACTCGCGTGAATGTATGTTACTAGGTGCAAAGTAAAATCAAAATGGGGGTTTCTTGAAGTCTTGAATGATATATTTGATTCGTATAGGAATTATAGGTGTAAATCTTCGTTTTATGATGATCGTTAATGGTTAATTTTTGAAAGTATAACCTGTTTATGTGATTTTATATGATACTTGGTTTCCCGGGAAGATGGTGTTAATTTAGTTAGTTTGAATTTGATTCGTAAACGTGTTAAGAATATGAGTTATCCTATTTGATATTATTAAGTTGTACATTGTTAAAAGAATGATTCGAATGTGTAGTCAGATATGGTAAGTTGGTTAGTTCGAATTCGAGGATCATATATGGATAGATGTGTACTAACCGTTGTCTATGTATAACGACTGTGAGTTGATTATGTGATATTTAAATAGTAGATTGTAACATATATATAAGTTGGGATTAAGAATAGAATATACGATTGTCACTTGTGATTGGGTCGGTTGTAATCCGATAGGTTAGGTTATATTTCAGAGAAAGTGCTATCAAAATTTCGATGAATCAGTGTATAATTTATAAAGAATTTTTGTAAGAATAATATGGATATATGTTTTTGTGCTAAGTATAAAGTGCTAGTTGGCAGTACGTGTTATGTGTTTATTTGGTTTATCTGGAGGTACTAAAAATATTTATGAGTATAATCTGATATGTCTGTATGTGTTGTATATGTGTAGCGGACGAGCGGGTGGTCAGAAGTTGTACAGAGTGTATGTTAGTATGATTGTGATGGATATGAAGTTGTATAGAGATAATAGTAGAGAAACAGATGTAGTGATTATTGCATTAGTTGATTTTATTTTGACAGGTTAGGTAATATTTAAAGAAGGTGTTGTCCAATTTTTATTAGAATTATTCTTATAGTACTTCGATAAAGATTATTGGTGTGCAAGTGCTATATGTGTGACATAAGGTATAAGTGTAAACTGATAATACGTGCTAAGTGTTTATGTGGTTTATGTGATTAATATGTGTTGTATGTGCTAAGTGTAAAGCGTATTAGGACGCGTTTGGGTAGAATAGAATTAGACGGTTAAGGTTATACACGTACTGAAGTAGTAATTTACCTGTATATAGGTACGCATTGGAGGCCAGCTAAGAACCAGAGCATGTGGAAATGGAATGTAGAGGAAGGAAAGAATTATCGGGATTGTCAAGTGATAAAGGGGAAATGGATGCGTGATCGAAGAAAGGTCAAGTAGAGACGGATGAAAAGTGATAAGGAGTTAAAGTATTGGAAATAGAAACCCTGTGTATTGAGGCAAGTTTACTATACCTCACTTATTGTTCAAGTGATGTGAAACCTTCTATGTTATTTATTTGTTCTATCGATATCCTTTCTTGCAAGCAATTACACTCTTTATATTTATTCTGAATAATGTGAACTTGTTCTGTTAATTAGACGATGTTCCTTTCAAATAGTGCCTACATTCTTCATTTTTATTTTCAGTGATATTATTCTTCTATTAATTTACAAACGTTTATTCTCAAATTATTCTGTCATTGTTTATTCTCTTCACCTATTGTTTCAGGTTTTGACTCTTTTAAAATTATTTTAATTAAATATTCCTCATCTTTACTAATATTCTTCAAGGAACATTTTCTTTCAAATTGATGTAAATTAATTTGAGGTTTATGCTGTTATTGAGGCATGTGTTGTTCAATGACGGTTAAAGCCGAGAATGAATTGAGATCTTCTTAATTATTTGAACTCATTATTGTCATGCCGGTTTGGCAGCTAAAGCCTATGAGTGCTTAGCCGACAAGAGTGAGACCTTGAGTAATTGAGAATTTCTTAAATCTTCGTTTTAACTATTCCAAATCTTTTATGTTAGTTCAAATTTTGCAACGAAAATTTTATCAGTTGGTAACCTTTGAAATGAGTGGTTATAGCTTGTGCAGTTGCTCAAATCTTCTGTTGAACTTTGAATTTTCTTTATTCCTTGATTTCCTTGTAATTGCTGTTCAATTTCTTGAATCTTAATAATTCATCCGTTATTTAATTGATTTACAATTCCTTGTTGATATATGATTCTATCTTGCTGAATCCTACCATGTTTAGTTAAATCTTATTGTTTTGTTGTTTATAATTCCTTATATCGAATGCTTCCCTGAATCTTAATCTTATTGATGTGTTGATCATGATTCTTTATATCGAATGCTTCCCTGACCCTTAATCTTTTATTGTTGTTCACTAAAATGGTTTAATTAATTAAAGATGTTTTTAAAATTCCTTATACTGGGCTGATCTGTTATCAGTGAGTATAAAGGACTTAAAAGTGAAATGTTTTAAAGGTTTTAAAGATTTTATTGTGAGGGATTCCGTCAAAAATGTTTTCTACGGATTCCTTCAGATTGGAGCAGCGTAAGAGGCCGGGTGACGCCAGTCCAGCACTTTTTATTTAGCGTAAGAGGCTAGTGGAACTAGTCCAGCAATGTAAAGGCAAATGTGTTGCCTAATTGGGAACCCAATTTTATGTCCAGACGGACAGAGTGTCCGGGCTGGGGACTTTACGTGGCTGATCACCCGTATTGTCCGTAGTCGTGAAAAAACTCCAATCAACTAAAAATGTTTTTAAAAAGGTTTTATGAAAAGTATGTTCCAAAGATGAAAAGGTTTTAAAGAAAGGAATGTTTTGATAAGATATATATATGTTTCAAGGTAAATGGTTATTGGTTTCGAAATTGTACTCAATAAAACAATGAGATTAAGGATGGATAGAAGTTTTCCAGTTATTCCCTTCGCAAGTAATATTGTACGTTGAAAGTGGAGTAAGAATGATTGGGGAATTTCTTGATATTCTTTTTCTCAAAGTTTTATCTGAGGCAGTGATGGTTTGTAGTAAATGGAAATTTTTTATTCTATGATGGAAATTGATGGATCTTTTGAGATAAAGTATTCATTGATATTGTTCATCAATAAATTTTCGTAACATCGTTGTTTCACTATATTATTAACTTGCTGAGCGTTCTTTGGCTCACTCTTGCTTTGTTTTACTTTCTCTTTCAGTTAGGGTTAAGCAGTTGGATACCTGCGCGTTATAATTCAAATGAGAGCGATGGTGTATTTTTCAAAGGTTAGTTGCAGAGCTAGCATGGGCATATACTATTTGGATTGCGCTATTTATTAAGCGATATAGAGGTTTGTATTTGGATCAGGGATAGTAGGTGTAATAATTTGTAGGCTTAATGGCCTTTTAGCCCTCAAAGTTTCCACTGATATACCCATCAGCCCTCAATATTTCAAAACGTTCCTTTTAACCCTCGAAGTATCCATAAAGGTCCTAATAACCCTTAAACCGGTACAAAAAATAAAAAAATAAAAAAACGGTATAACTCGGATGGGCAAAAGAGACATTTCACAAACCGATACCGAGGGTTAAAAGGTATACTTTAGATACTTTGGGGGTTAAAAGGTATACTTTAGATACTTTGGGGGCGAAAAGGTATACTTCAGAAAATGTTTCCAAAGTAGTATTAATGGTTCCAAAGTAGAACTCCTTTGTATTTGACAAGATTCAAACCATATTCCTACACAGATGAGAGGTAATTCTTTTTTTAATAGCAACACAATAAAATTCGTTCCTGATAATATTGTATATTATCAGCCTAACATCTGATAATCAAAAGAGTGAGTTGATCTTACATAGCCAAAAAATGAAAACTAGGTAAGTTTGCAGAACAAAATTAGCAATTATTTTAGCTTAGCTAATGGACAGAGCATTAATAAAAGTCTAATGATCTCTTGGCAATGATCTCTTGTCATCATTTCTGCTATTTCATTTTGAAGGTTCAAGTGCAGTAGCATCAAAGACTACATGATTTACAAATGAACATGGCCTCCGAAACAGAACTCTGGTAATATTCTTCTTTCACATCTAGAAGGCCTGATAATCAGTAGCATCACCACTCCTCTCTAGTCTCTACATAAAGAACAATGAGGTCTAATATATGTTAAACTGCAGGTGGTATATGATAAGTAGTGAAATATCAATGGTTATCCCATGTACATGGTACGATGGCATGGTATGAATGATACAATCTATACAGATTAATTGTTTTGAAGTATGTGTCTTAGAGATTGCATAATTGTTGAGAATAAAACAGTAGCTTTTAGATTGTGTAAGATACAAAAATTAGTACTATAACCATCCAGAAATGCAAAATCGCTAATGTAATTAATGAATTTTCATAAAAATAGAACTGAATGTCACGGAATTCGCACAAATTATAAATCAGGGAGTATCATTGACTAAGGTTACATTTTCATCTCCCTCATCTCACACTTGGTATTTTGATGTATTTCACCATATATGGGATTCAATAGGAGATAAACATGCTGCCTAACCAGTCATTGCAGTCTTCACCCAACCTGGACAATAACAATTGACGTATATTTTCTGTCCGTCAGGTCTATCAGAAAGTATCCTTGCCATTAGCCTGGTGTAGTAGTTAACTACAAGTTTTGATACCGAGTATTCAGTATTAGTCTAAGGCCATCCACCGGATTCCTAAGTCCCATCTTTTGCTTGTTCAATAAACGTGTTCACAGTCTTATCAATGAGCTCCTCGGATAGTGAGTTAGTGTCTGCTAGTTGTTCTATTAATGTGACATCTTCAATTTTCTGAAACAAAGAAATATTATGTCTATCATCTTCTTTAGGCAATATCACAAGTAGAATGCAAGAACATCTAAACTTATACTTGGTATATTTTTAGTGACAATAAATTCTAATATCATCTTCAGCGGTTGGCACATGATTTAATTATCTAAAATATGCAGCGCTACGACATTATCTAGTCGCACAGATATTATTCTGCCATATGCAAACTTTTGAAACTCAAAGATTTATCTACGGTCAATTTCCAAAAATGTGATGTGAGGATAATATCCCTAATAGAAATGGGTGCAACCTACAACTTCCTAGCTATAGTGAAACTTCTAGAAAGACATATGCACCTCAACTGCAATAGGTGAAAGAAAACATTTGGAAACATTTTCAGAAGTATACCTTTTCGCCCCCAAAGTATCTAAAGTATACCTTTTAACCCCCAAAGTATCTAAAGTATACCTTTTAACCCTCGGTATCGGTTTGTGAAATGTCTCTTTTGCCCATCCGAGTTATACCGTTTTTTTATTTTTTGTACCGGTTTAAGGGTTATTATGACCTTTATGGATACTTCGAGGGTTAAAAGGAACGTTTTGAAATATTGAGGGTTGATGGGTATATCAGTGGAAACTTTGAGGGCTAAAAGGCCATTAAGCCTAATTTGTATAGTGTAGATTCTTGTTTCATATCATAACCTGGAATCGATCCTCGGTGAGTAATCGCTGGTGTATTAAGTTTTATTTGTAATTGTTAATTGGAATTTGGTTTGGGTTGAAATACAGGTGGATAGTCCGATTTACGAATATTTCATGCCAAAATTTTCTAAAATTTCCCTGTATCAAAGTCTATTTTATTATAAAAAGTATATTTTAGTATTGAGAAGTCGGGGCATTACATCTTTCATCCATTGATGAAGGCTATGTAAACTACATAGAGAGAGGGCCACATATACCAATGAAGCCTAACTCTGCAGTTGGAGATGCCGCTGGAACTGTAGCTGTTGGAGGGCCAGTTCCCAAACTGCCAACAGAATTCATAGATGAAGACATAGAAGAAGTCCATAAGGACAAGAAAATCATGAACATATTGTTCAATGGTATTGACCAAGACATGTTTGATAATGTCATAAACTGCACTACTGCCAAACAAGTGTGGGACACTATACTGCCAAACAAGTGTGGGACACTATACTGCCAAACAAGTGTGGGACACTATACAAACACTCTATGAAGGAACTGAGCAAATAAGAGAGAACAAAATGTAACTTCTCATACAAAAATATGAACACTTTCACTCCAGTTTCAACAGTATGAACACTTTCACTCCAGTTCAGGTGAAAATGTAACTGACATATTTAGTAGGTTTCGAAAACTACTAAATGGGTTAAAGTTGTATGGGAGGGTGTATGAGACCAAATATTCCAACCTAAAATTTCTGAGGTCTTTACCCAAAGAATGGAAGCCAATGCAGTCTTATTAAGGAATTCTCAATATTACAAAGACTTCACTCTTGAGAGATTGTATGATATTTTAAAGACCTATAAGCTTGAGCTGCAACAAAATGAAGAAGTTGAGAAGAGCCAGAAGAAGGGTGGAGCTGTAGCTTTGGTGGCCAACGTTCCAAGTAGCCAAGATGGAAAAAATATAAAAAGTATGAAATCCACACCAAAAGTTCAAAGACTTGTGAAGGTGGAGCTGAGTCTAGCAAATGGAAGAGCAAGATGATTGAAAAGCTCGATGCGTCGAGTGATGATGAATCTGATGATCTAGACGAATATTTGGCATTTTTGTCAAATAGATTTTCGAAGTTAAGATTCAAAAAGAATCCAGGAGGAGCCGGGCAATTCAATTCAGGAAGAGCAACCAACTAAGCAAGGATGTGGTTGAAAGATCAAAGATTAAATGCTTTAGCTATGGAATTGCTGGTCATTTTACCAATGAATACAGAAAATCCAAAGTTGAGAAAGAGAAGAAACAGTTTGAAGCTATTGACTACAAGAAGAAATATTTTGATCTTCTCAAGCAAAAGGAAAGAGCATTCGTGTCAAGGGACGATGATTGGGCTGCTGGAGTAGACTCAGATGCATAGGAGAAGTTTGTCAATCTCGCACTCATGGCAAACGAGAATGATGAAGAAGATAGTTCAGCAAGCAACCAGGTATTCTCTACAAACCTAACTGAGCTTTCCAAAGATGAATATGATAATGTAGTAAATGAAATGTCTATTGAACTGTATAACATGCATATCACATTAAAATCACTTAACAAAGAAAACAAAAAAAATAAAGAACTAAATGCTAAGTTAAGTAATAGGAATACTCTTTTATAAACTCAGTTAATTGTGTTTGAGACAATGAGAGGAGATTGCCAGGATGCAAAGAATGAATTACTTGAGGCTCTGAAACAAGAAGAATGTTTAAAGAAATAGTTGGAAAAGGAACAAGGGTTAATTGCTAAGTGGAAAGGATCAAAGGTAGTAACTGAGGAAATCTTTAGTGTTCAAGGAGTTGATTCTTACTGCAAGTTAGCAAAAGCAAAGTTAGAAGTTAATGGGGTAGTTGCTTCAGACAGTGAGTCAACAGATGAGAAATGTTCGTTGAAGTCTAAACCTGTCAACAAAGCAACTTTGGCTAAATTGAATAAACAGTACGGACCTGTCAACAAGAACTTTGTAATTGGAGACTGTAGCAAAACAAAATCAGTTGAAAAAGGTAACATAGGACACTTGTCCAACAAGCAATTGAAGGACAAGTTAAAAAAGATTGAAACAAAGGCTGAGGTTAAAACAAGAATAGAAATGTCAAGGTAGGTATTAACAAACACAACAATACACACCTAATAAATATGCTCCTAGGAAAGTGTGTGTAAAATGTGGTAGCATTAATCATCTATCTACCAACTGTAAAATTATGAAAGATGCTTCTGTGCCTAACATGACTATGCCTATGTCTATGCCTGCTATGAATGTTATGCAACATGTTTGCTCAACCTGCTCATGCATCTAGTCAATTAGCTAACATGTCTTTCATGCAAAATCCATATTTCAATGCTTTTAATATGCCTCAGATGCCATGGATAATGCCTGGAATGAACAACATGTATGTACAAGCAATGTCTAATCCTGCTAATAACCTATATGCATATGAGCAAGTGTCAAACCCTATTCTTCAAAGACCTACACTAAGAGTTAAGGTTGATTTAAATCAATCAGAACCCTTGGATGTTAAGGGTTTGAAGAATAAGAAGAAGGCTAACAAGGCAGGACCCAAGGAAACTTGGGTACCAAAATCAACTTGATTTGGTTTTGATGTGTGCAGGGAAACAGAAAGAGTCTTTGGTACCTGTATAATGGTTGTTCTAGGCACATGACTGGAGATTCTACCCTGCTCACTAAGTTTGAGGAGAGAACTGACCCTAGCATTACCTTTGGAGACAATAGCAAACGATATACTGGAGGATATGGCTTGATTTCACAAAGCAATGTTATCATTGAGGAAGTAGCACTAGTTGATGGTCTTAAGCATAACTTGCTTAGCATCAACCAACTGTGTGATAAAGGCCAGAATGTATGGTTCACATCTGAAGCTTGTGTCGTTTTCAAGAAAAATGACAACAAGGTGGTGCTAATAGGAAATAGAAAAGGGAATGTTTACATTGTTGACTTCAATTCAACAAGTACAAATTCTGCTCCATGTCTTTTCAGCAAAGCAAGTGTAGATGAAGGTTGGCTTTGGCACAAGAGATTGTCATACTTAAGTTTTAAAGCAATGAATGAGTTGGTTAAGAAGGATTTAGTTAGAGGTATTCCAAAATTGGATTTTTCCAAGGATTGATTGTGATGCATGCCAGAAAGGGAAGCAAAAGAAGGCCTCTTTCAAATCCAAGTCAATGTCATCAATTGATCAACCCTTACAGCTGTTGCACTTGGATCTTTTTGGACTAGTTAATGTATTGTCTATTTCTAAGAAGAAATACTGTCTTGTGATTATTGATTATTTCTCAAAATACACTTGGACATTCTTTTTGCACTCTAGAAATGAGGCAGGTGAAATCATTATCAATCACATCAAGATGGTCAAAAAAAATCCATCATTGAAAGTCAGAAGAATTATAAGTGACAATGGAACCGAGTTCAAGAATTCTGTAATAAGAGAGTTTTGTGAAGAAGAAGGAATTATACAAGAATTCTATGTACCTAGAACTCCTCAACAAAATGGTGTAGTGGAGAGGAAAAATAGAACTCTAATTGAAACGGCAAGGACTATGCTTGAAGAATCAAAGTTGTCAACATACTTCTGGGCTGAAACTATTAATATGTTAGTATTTGTGCCCTAGAGATAATACTTTTATGTTTTAGGGAAAAACATTTTATTAATAGGAATTATATTTTGCTAATTATTATTAATTTATTTAATATGTCTTTATTTACAGCGTTATAAATGTTAGCATAATAAAAGTCGAATTATGATACGCACTATATATCTTTAAGTATGTGACTTGAAAATGAGATTGTATGAGTAGTATATTTATTCCTAAATATCCCTAGTCGAGTATTATTATTAAAGGACAATAATAATGCATAGAGACTAGTATGTTTGTTGACTGATGAACAAATCTCATTGGTCATAGGTATGGTGATACTAAAGTCAAAACATAGGTGCATGTAAGAGTACATGGGACTGGATTGACCCGTCGTGAGATTCTACATGTTATAAGTGTCATAAGTAATTCTCATAGTGATAATGGTGTAATGATCATTAGACCTGAAATCATTATATTTCTATACGAGAATTAACATACTTTGATTACATTAAAAGTTACCTTTGACAAGATGGTGAATTTTATGACTTCTAAAAAATGAATTTTGTGTGCGTCTTGTCATTTGACATGGTTTGATCTATCTTATTAAGTTCTTGTTCTGTCAATCATTTCATTTCAAATTTACAGTCATATTATGGATTTCGCTAATAATCTTTCCCAGGAAATCAAATAGCATATCTTTGGAAGATGAAGAAGAAGGAGGAATCGCTTTGGAAGATGAGATAGTAAACAGGAGTGGTCATCAGATAGAAGGTTTTAATGCAAAGCTGTGTGTGGTGGGTCATTTTATCTCGGAGGGAAGAGTCGATTTTCTGGTAATGCAACAAGCTCTTGCTGCTTTATGGAGACCATATAGAAGTGTACATAAAAGATCTTGATACCAATTTGTTTCAGTTCCAGTTCTTTCATGAGGTGGATGTCAAACGAGTAATGGATGGCTGTCAATGGTCATTTAACAGAAGGGCTTTGGAAATGGCACGATTGAAGGAAGGTGAAAACCCTCGCTGTGTAGAGCTTAATAATATGGAATTATGGGTCCAAGTCCACGATCTCAGAGTAGGTTTTATGTCTAAAAGAGTTCTAAAGGAAATTGGAAATTACATTGGTCAATATGTAGAGTCATGTTCAAGCAATTTCGTCGAGGTATGGAGGGAATATATGTGAATCTGTGTCTCGATTAATTGTCAAAACCTTTGAAAATGCGTATGAAAGTGAGGAGGACGAGAGATGACTGGTTCTGGACTAATTTCAAGTATGAAAATGTCCCTACATTTTGCTTTATTTGTGGTATAATTGGACATTCTGAAAGGTTTTATGGACGTTTGTTCAATATCCCTGAACAAGACATAGTCCGTCCTTATGGAGCTTGGATGTGTGCTCCCTTCAGAAAACAAGTTAAACCAATAGGGGCAAAATGGCTGCGTAATGGAATGGAAGGTGGCAGTCAGAGTTGG
Organism: Kitagawia praeruptora; assembly: GCA_037693485.1. Lineage (NCBI taxonomy): Eukaryota > Viridiplantae > Streptophyta > Magnoliopsida > Apiales > Apiaceae > Kitagawia > Kitagawia praeruptora. Next base: position 132,124,576 of record CM075351.1, on the reverse strand, counting down.
AACGAAGAAGGTCTCTGCAATGAGGCTGAGGAGGACATAGCTAATCAAGATCCTAAATCAGTTCCTAAGAATAAGAGGGTAGCTAATAGTGGAGATAGTCATGCGGGGTTATATTCCCGTGCTGCAGGGAAGGGAGTTAATCCAGGGAATTTTTAAAATACAGTTGCGCCAATTTAGCCAGCAAAAAATAAAAAAGGATATTACAGTTGTAGAATTTAAAAAGCGTAGAGTGGGAGATGGATTGGGCCTTGACTGTAATGTGGGCTTAAATACAGAGATGGTAGCAGAATCGGATGAAGAGAATAATGAGGTAATGGATTATGAAAGCCCAAATAAAATTATGGATCCAAAAAACGTGCAAATGGCGAGTACTCGCGTGGGTGCTCACCAAGAATTATGAGTATAATCAGCTGGAATTGCCATGGGCTTGGGACCCCATGGGCTTTTCAATTCCTAAAGGAGATAATTCTCCAAAAGAGATCTAATTATGTGTTCTTGTGTGAGATATTGTTCAAGCAGGAGAGAATAGAAAGAATGAGGATTGCCATTAGCTTTGAAGGGATGTTTGTTGTGGAAACCCAGGGACATAGCGGGGGCATTGCTTTATTGTGGAGAAATAAGGAAGAGGTCGCTCTTTGTACATATAATAAAAACCACATTGATGCAATTATCACAACAAAAGAAGGGCATAATTATAGGTTGATAGGGCTGTATGGTGAGCCAAACAGGTTGGAGATAAAGGAAACTTAGGATTTAATTCATAGTTTGTTAGTAAATAAATCCTTGCCTTGGTGTTTGATTGGCAACATGAACAACGTAGTTTCTCAGGACGATAAGAAAGGAGGAAGACCGTACCCACAGAGTCTCCTTCAAGGATTCCGTGATGTTTTGAATGACTGTGATTTACAAGATATGGACTTATCAGGATATCCATATACATGGGAGAGAGGGGCGGGAACAACTGAATGGATTGAAGTACGTCTTGGCAGAGCCTTGGTAACAGCTGATTTTTAAACATATTCAAATATGCAAAGCTGACAAATCTAGAAGTCTCAACCTCGGACCACTGTCCTATTTTATTAGAGCCTTATAATGTTATCCAGGTAGTGCAAAAGAAGAGCTTTCACTTTGAGAACGCTTGGCTTCGTGAACCGGTGTGTAAGCAATTGGTGGAAGATGTGTGGAGCAGAGCTCCTGATCGTTCTTTTTATGAGAAGATTTATGAGTGTACAGAGGTTTTGTCAGCATGGGGTCAGGAGATTACGGGAAGTTTTAAGAACCGGATTTTTTATTGTAAAAAAGTGCTGAAGGCCTTAAAAGGTAGAAGAGATGCAGAGTCTGTGAAAGTAATGAAAGAGGAACGTAAAAAACTTTCTGAGGTGTATGCACAACAAGAGGTTTTTTGGAGGCAACGTTTGAAACAGCTTTGGCTTCGTGAAGGCGACCAAAATAGTAAGTTTTTTCACGCTGCAGCAAAAAATAGGAGAGTAGTTAATCAAATTAGAAGTCTCTGATAGGTCCCGTATATGGGTTAGATAAGCTAGAAGGGGGGGTTGAATAGCTTATCACCTTTTTAAAATTTCGAGCTTTGCTTTTTGAAAATTCTTTCGCCTTTTTGAACTTCGTTACTTGTAAGCAAGTAAATAAAGTGCGGAAAATAAAGAGCGAAAGAAAAGAGAGTAGCACACGGTCGATTTTATCCTGGTTCGCGATGCCCAAAATCCCTAATGGATTCGAACACCCCTACTCCAGTCCCCGAACTCCTCCCCGGATTCGAGCTTTTCTCTACTACAAAGAAACTCCTTTATAGTAGGCGGAGAAGCCTTTACAACTCCTTAGACCACTATCTAATTATCTTGGAGAGATACACACACGTATCCTCCTCAAATTAAATAGCTAAATACAAACTACAAAACTTGTCTTGGAGCGTAACTCCCCGTCACCTCCTCAAAGACTTTGTAGTAACCCCTAGAAGACAATGTACTTCTACAACTTTGCCGGTCTTGGATCTTAGGTCTTAGATCTTGGTTCTTCCCTTTTCTTCACGGTGCAAAGGCTACTAACTCCCCGTTAGTACGCCTAAGACTTGGGTCTTAGAACAAGAGTCACCTCACTTCACTTCACCTCACTGCAAAGGTTAGAATACAAGTCCAACAAACAAACAACCAAGTAACTATAAGAGATATAAATCCGTGCAAGCTAGTATGTTATGGTACTAGTCACAGGGACGCTATTATGCGTTAAATTAGTATATAACGGCAAGGGATAAGTCACACGAATGGACTTGTCACACAAGCGGTACACACACTTACACTAATCACACACAACACACAAACGTACACGTACAGAAAAGTAACTCACTTATCTATAGGATAAAATGAGGGCCGCTATTATGCGTTAAAATATGACACACACAACACAAACAATAAATATAAATACACCAGCAAGCAAGCAAGCAAGAGTCACAAGTGCTAAAAGCACTTCGGCCGAATGGTAAGAAAGGGAATGGCCGGATTTTTCGAAGTCCTAAAACAAGTGCAAGTAGTCTTGTTTGAATCTTTGTTCAAGATATAAAGATAAGACAAGTGAGTAACCAACTTGAACAAGATAGACTACTAATAGTAGTTATGGCCGAATATAACAAAATGAAAAGGCCAACAGTAACTACCAACTTGTTTTAAAGAGCTAGCTTGTATAGTCTTGATTTGTTATGTGCTTGTTTAAAAATAAAACAAAAGATGAACAAAGGACTTGGTTATACAAGACTAACAACCAACTTATCTTTTGATTTTTAAATATCAAGTTTAAACCACTTAAGGTAAAAACAAGATGTAAGCTTTTTGTTTCTAAATCAAAAGATAGTTAACTAGCCTTTTTAATCCAAATACACAACTTGGATTAAAGGACTTAAATGAGGTGAATCTCAGATTTTCAACCTCAAGAACACCTTACAAGATGTCAAATATACACTACACGAATATACTTCAAGAACAAGTGTATATTAGTGACAAAATGCAAGAATGTTGAATATTAGTGTTTATAAGTGTGGATCTAAACCAAACAAGCAATAAATACTAAATATTCAAGTCACCCACCACCACCACTACTATATATACACGACTTATATATAGTAGAGTGAGGAAATATAGGAACTAACTTGTAACCCTTGAGTTCTAGAGAGAAAACAAGAGAAAAAGCTAGTAACGAAGCTAAAAACACACAAAAAGAGTCGCCGGAAAATGGCCGGAATAAGGCTTTATGGCCGGACTCTTGGAGGCTCAAAAGGTCACTTATAATCTGTTAAAACAAGGTCCAAAGACCACAAAAAGATTGGTGACCAAAGGTGTGTTTATGAGAGCAAGAATAAGTGAAGAAAACAAGCCAAAATGATGTAAAATCAAGATGTAAAAATGGCTTAACACCAAGAAACGTTTTTGCAACTTTTATGCAGTAGAGAGAGTGTTTCTAGGAGTGTTTCTTCAGCATGTGTTTGGCTCTAAAAGCTTAGGAAAAAGAGTGGGGGGCTATTTATAGCCAAAAAAATAAGGCATTTTAGCTTTATTTAAAAGCTAAAAAGGTACAAGCATGTGGTGGCTTGTGCTAGGCATGAGTTGGCATGTGTTAGACACACTCCCAGCTGTGCACATTTGAATTTTGCTGATGTGGACGTGCATAGGTGGCATACCAATTAACGAAATGATTAAAAACCGAAAAACGCGCTTACCGACGAGCCGAAATGGGTTTAATCGCAATAAATCGAAAAATCATCCAAAAATTATGAAATTTTGGGAATCTCCTAGAAATATGCCCAGAAGAGTATGGTCAAAATTTCACCTTGAAATGAGTTGACCAACTATGACTTTTAAGCGACCGATAAATCAATTACGTATCGATTTAAGGGGTCCCGGAAAAAAGTCATCCGAAATTTATTCTACAATGTCCTATGGGGAAACTAAGGATACATTCAAAGTTTCAAGTCAAAAAGATGAGTGAAAGTATTTTTTACGAATTTTTCGAATGTTAAAACAGCCTTCCGGAGCGACCGAAAAATTCATTTGTCTTTACCGACAACTAAGACAAAAGTTTTGACTTGAAATATTCAAACATAATATTCCTTATGAAATAATGACTATGAGGTCCAAGTAATATTTAAGTTTGAATTAAAAATGATATTATTTGGATAAATAAGGAATTACGGGTATTTCGGAATAAAATCTGTTTTTGGTCTTTTGGCATGGCTTTTAGCACAATAAATTGAATATAAATATTAAATAAATATATCAAGAATATTTGAGAGTAAAACATTTAAGAACGACATGCTTTTAAATAATTTGGGCAATTTTGGTTCGTAAAAGCCGTGTTTAAAAATTCTCGATATTTGTGCCTTTAGCCGAATGCCTATTTTCTTTTGACATAAATAACCTAGAATATAAAATACCATAAACATGATATTCTCATCCTAAGTTCATGTCGAAAACATGTCGGAAAAATATTTTTGGCTCGGTTTGACCAGTTTGACTTGATACCGAATTATGTCGTCCCCCGGGGAGGATTCTAAGTGCGATCTTAAATCTAATTTAATTTCACTTTTATTTTGACAAATTCCAAAACCTAAAGAGCGAAAGTAATGACTTTGTCAATCTTCCCCTTTTTGGTATTTGTCAAAACTACTTGTGAAAATTAAATATGTGTGTGCGATCTACTTCCCCTATGTGTATGCATGATACAAAATTAAAAATTTGGGGTCACTTCCCCTAAATATATGCATCCCATCATACAAGCATACAATCACACACATAGGCACATAGAATCATATAAGCACATAAAGGTGTAAGTTTAGAATTTACCCCACGTGATAAGTGTCGGTACCTATCACAACATTCCAACGTCGTTGTTTTTCTGCAAAAACATTGTTAGTAGCAACACACAATAATTTTCATTTGATTATTCCCGTAGAATATCTTCTTCCCCTTTTTGACACAATGCCAAAAAGTGAAATTGATATTGAGGGAGGGAACAAGGGAAGGGGATTTAGGTGATTAAATCCTACTTATTACAAGTGATTTCCACCAATCTCCTTATTACTCCAAACCAGTCAAAACTACCCAAATCTTCACATATGGGACTGGTATTAATTACATATTTCAAGACCTAGTCTATAAATACATGATTAATCTCCCATGCACTTTACAAAAGAATTAAATAATACAACTTGTTAAGTTCGACTTGTAAAATGATGTATCCATTTTCCCACAATGATAGGTTCCGAAGTAAACTTCCATTTAGAGTGTGGACCTTGGGATGGATAATTATGATCTTAAAAGATCAATATTTTCTGCAAGTATCACTTTAAATTGTTAGATAAATTTTACACTTAAGCTTGTAACAATGTAAGTGAACTTAGTTTGAAAAGAAAAAAAAATTCTGAAGTCATAAGTTTCGAATTTTTGAAAAATTCGAGTTTTAGCATAAGTCGAAAACTCCAAATTCCTTTGTCCAGATATTTCGTTTGCATTTTGAAGGCCAAGAATTATTTCAAATTTTCAAGAAGATTCGAATTAAATATCCTGCAGAAAATTTGTTAGAACAAAGTACAACAAAAATCATACAAGGTATCATAGGGCATCCACTTTCCCTTAGCTAAATAAACCGAAATGTATAGTTAATTCACTATACAAGAATCCATAAAATCCATCCTGTTTGTGTAAATGTAACTACTTAACAAAATTTAACAAGTACACTACAACAGAGATAAAAATTATTCATATAGGGAAACTCGAAGCTTCCAAGGTGACTGAGTGACTTGAAACTTTATCACTACTTCCTGCACACAAGCAATTGAGTTAGTACATCAACATTTTCTGTAAATAAAGAATAAAGATCAAGGAAAATGTGATGATTTTGGGAGGGGGAAGGGCAGAGCTCAGTCTTGGCTCATCATTGCTCTCTAGATAGGCAAATTGTTAGTAATGTTCTCAAGAAAGAATAATTGCAAAGATAATTCAAGGTAAAGTACAAAAATGCAACCAAATTGAGACAGAGAGAACAAACAGTGCACATGTGCAGTGGAGAACCATGACCAGGCGTGCTCAAATCCAAGGCACAATCCAAGCAATTATGACTACAAAATACCACTAAGGCACAACAAACTAAGGTCAAGTGCAGAAATATTCTTATCAAAGATAAGTAACTTGGAGTGGTCATATAGGCTAAATAATTTCACTTAAGAAGTTTTAACAAATATGTGGCTATCAGCTGAGTGATATGTTAAATCATAACTAGATCATGACAATAGTGACTGCAATTTTTAGCATCATTTAGCCACCCTCTTTTCAAGAGGGTACCTGCAAAACAGATAACCAAAAGAAAACAATTAGTATGGATCATGATGAAATTATAGTGGCTATCAGTCTAATGAAATTTAATCAGAGAGCAGTCAGAATGATTGTGGAAGAAATTTGACATCACTTAGCCACCCCTAGGGAGGGGAGTACCTGCAAAACAGAAAAAGAGAACCAAGTTAATAAGGGTTCTTTTACAGTTTGGAAAGCCACCAGCAGTCTCATATTGCTCAAATAATATGAGTCATGAGACTGGCATCATCTGGCCATCATCTCACCCAACCTTAGGATATATCAATTTAAGCTCAATATACATTTAGTATCAATCTGCAAGGTTAGTAAGATAAGCAAGAATGCAAAAAGTATGCTTGCTAAAAAGTGACTGGTTCATCCTGGGTTCAGATCAAGAGTTCTCTAAGGGAATTCAGGCAGTCCATGGAATCAGCAGTATAGTGAGGTCAATGTGTCCTAGTTGTGCAATGCTTATACTACAATGCATTTTATAATTACTAGAATGAAGTACTTAAAAGATTTCTGCAAAAGGAAAGTACTACATTAAAAGGAAAGCATTACACCATGCAACTTGGAAACATTACAGCAGCCAACAACAACTAGAAACAACCATACAAGCCAGTTTGGTACTGGTACCCAAAAGGAAACAACAACAAACTAGAGCATTCATCACTTAACTAATGCACAAAAATAGTTAGTGCATACAATAAAAGCAGATAACTTAAATAACCAACACATAATCTAATCAACTTGATTAAAGGAATCAGAGTTGATAACAGCATCCATCATATCAGCACTTATATCATTAGCAACATTCCCAGAACCATCACCATTCCCAACAACCTCAGGTTTCACAGCATCAACTACCTCTGTATCAAGATCCTCAATGACAACAGATTGAGCAACTGGTTTAGGAGGGGGAGTGTTTGCATCAATTTGAATTTGAACAAGTTAAGATAAATTACTCTTAAGAACACTCAACCTTCCCATATCAGATCCCAACACAGTCATCACTATATCCATCCTCTCAAGTAACTGAGTATATTTCTCACTTAAAGCAAGAAACTGGTTTCTCAAATCCTTATAATCATTTTCCAACTCATCACACTTAGAGGACAGTTTCACAAGTACAAAGAAGTATGCAGATAACTGGGCATGAGGGATGTTGGAAACAGAGACAGTAGAAGGAACCACAGAAGGTTCAGCAACAGATTCAGTAGAAGCAGGCATCATAGTAGGCACAACAACATCAAGATTAACATGAGCAGGAATAGCAGAAACATCAGGCAAAACAACAGTCACATCAGGCATGGCAAGAGACACAGGAGGCAAAGTACCAAATTAAACATTCAAAGCAGCAGGCATAACATTTAGTTCAGGTAAGGGCAAGGCGGTTCTATGCATTCTATCAGAAATGGTGTGTGACACAGAGAAGTAAGGAGGAAGGTTTATGTCAAAAGAGAAGTGCTCAAACACTTGAGTGAGTAAAAGACCATAAGGCATGTACCCCAATCTAGCAGCAGAAATCATTTTGGTGATTATCATATAGGGCAAGTTAAAATCAATTTTCTTGCAGGCCAACTTATACATGATTTTCATTTCCACAAAACTCATAAGTTTGCCAGCAGTTTGAGAAGGAAAGATATTCACCCTAATGATTTCAGCTAGGGTTTGGTAGAAAGGAGTAAAATGCTCATAGTCAATACCCCTATCAGTGTTAAAGACATTAGAAGGGACTTCAACTCCACAGAAAATAGAGATGAACAACCTTAGTTCATCAGGGTTAAATGTGTAGGTCTTAGTCACATCAAATGGACTCAATGACAAAACCTTAGGATCTAGCTTAAGTATCTTTCCCAACAACAAATGATCAAGGAGAATAGGCTTCCCATTAATCATAGAAGTCAGGTATGACACCCCACCAACTCCACTCCCTACCCCCATGTTGCAGAAAAACTCTGCCACCAAATTTGGTAGAACTTTCTTAGTAGGACTGACTAACACAGGATTCCACTTAGCATGAACAAACAGACCATACAACTTAGACTCTCTAGCAAGTTGAACAATTTTACCAGGTTGCAACTTATTCCTAACAAACCTATTCTGGGCTTCACTAGAGATAAACATTGGGGAATTGTGTTTGGCTTTCTTGTGTTTCTTGTTTTTGGAAGAAGAGGAGTTATCAGGCTGAGAAGTGGGTGAAAACAAGTTAAGAGTGGTGTCAACAGGTGTGTGAGACATGCTGTGCAAGTGTGTATATTTATAGCAAGTAAGCAATTAAGTGAAGACAACAAGAATGAAGTAAACACTGCAGTGAACACACTCTTAAATACACAGGAAAGCACAGATATCTAATAATGAACAGTAGTGAACAGTACAGCACAGAGTCAGAATAGTACAGATTATCGGAAAAGGACTGCACAGTACACATAAAGTACATAGGATTTCAGGAAAGAACAAGTATCAAATCAATCTGTCATATTGTAAAGCTGCAGATCACAACTAACAATAAGGACAAAAACCAGATACCAGCACATGATAACATGGTAAACGATAGAAACCATCTCCTAAAATAGTAATCATATTTAATGCAAAGTTGAAGCATGCAGCAAAGAGAAAATACTTGTGCAAAACAAATATTAACTTAAGCAAAGAAGGTCATATCATCACCATAAAGTTGTACATTATAAAATCAACACAAATCTCAAGCATGTTGTTGCACAGATTATACAAGCAATGTATACATATATCACAACACAGATCTGAACAAATGAACTGGACTTCTAGAAGCTCAATTCAAATCGAATTGAGATTCAAAAATATCTAAGTGACCACACAATGCAACATTGGACTAAGTAGATAACATTTAAACGAACAAGTCACATTGCACAAAAATAAACTCAAGAATTTAAAGAAATTCAGAGTTCTAGAAGGTCATCACAATAAAACACATTATTAACATTTACAGATGCAAGTAATAAATATTTCTACAATTTTACATCCTCTTATAACAGACAACATTCAAGATAGACTTAACACATACATATCCATCAAGAGCAACTCTTAAACTCACAAGGGAGTTAGAGTGAGCACAAGACATCAAGATTACTCAAGGGAATGCAAGTTCAAGTAAGTACACAAGGACTGACAAAGATCAAAGATCTCAAGACACAGCAACAAAGCCTAACACAAGAACTCTTCAACCATCCAGACAATCAAAAAGTGACATACACGAACTATACCAATGCTCATCAATATATCAAGATACAAATGATCAAGTAAGTAAGCAAGATTTAACAAATATTCATACTAACTTGACAAGTATCAACAATAGCAGAGCAAAATATCAGACAACTTGATTCAACAAGTATCAACTCATCTCAATAAACACAAAAACTCCATAAAAATTCATATAATCATCAGTCACACAATATCAAACCACAGAAAGGATAAAACAGCATGAAATGAAGGATTAGAACTTGTGCACCTTAGCTATGGTGGTCATACACATAGCACATCCATAAGAACGCATAAATAAACTAGTAAAAGCACACATACTGAGACATCATACTGAGAATCGCTCCACCGAGTCACCGGACTCACTGAGTCAACACCGAGTCAGTGCTCAAACCTTATAGGTTTAACACTAGACATCTCGAAGTCACTGAATCACTAAACAAAATGTTAGAATATGCATATAAATCAGTGAATTAAAGAAATCAAAAGCTAGGGTTTGAAACACTCGGAATCAAAACAGAGGACTTTTGATATATGATGTTAAAAACATCATATCACGAGCGAATAAGACTAGAATCAATCAAAACTTCATCAAATTGAAGCCTAATTGAAACAAATAGATTCTAGGGTTTGAGAGGATTCGAATTCAAGATACAAAGAATGAAAACTGAAACCATAAAGAGCTGTATCTTGGTGAGAGGATCACGAATCTAAGATTCATTTTAACAAATGAAGTTGGAATCGAACGGAATCGGCAAGTCGCCGTTCTAGGGTTCGAGAGAGAGATGAGAGGCGAGAGAGAATAATGAACTGTCCGTACAAATTGTAGTATATATGTGATGTATTATGAACGGTGCAGATTGTAGGGTTTAGAGATCAATGGCTGAGATCAAGGCATATGAACCATTTTGCTGAAAAATCAATTTTGATTTTCTGAAAATCATTTTTGTGATTTTAAACAAAATCTTTAAATACAAGATCTATAAATAAAGATATTATAATGCCAAAATCACAGAAAAATAATTTCTAGCAAAATAAAATTTAGATCCAAATTTTAAAATTGAATGCTAAATTTTAAGATCTCACATTTAATTAGTTTTTATATTTTTGCTCCGAGTTTTGAAACAACATCATTTCAATGCCATGCAAAAATTAAAACTAATTAAATTTTATTCGTATTGAAATATTTCAATATGGTTTTTGGCCAAAACATAGACAAAACACATTAATGTCTATTTTTAAACAAATTTATTGCAGAGAAATCTGAATTTTCAAGTACCGAAGTCTCAAGAAAATCCGCTCACACAATAAGCTTGAGTGTGTTGACTAGAAAATCACACGATTTATATTTCAATTTCAATTATAATTAAATATAGAGAAAAACTATATTTAATTATTTGGGCAATCCAACATTCCTAAAAGTAATAGCAATTTAGTGAATCTTTCGGAATGCAATGGTTTTGTGAATATGTCGGTGACATTATTTTCCGTATCAATATGGTCCATAATAATATCACCTTTATTGACATGATCACGAAGAAAGTGATGTCGAATATCTATGTGTTTGGTACGAGAGTGAGATACCGGATTTTTACTTAAATCAATCGCACTCGTATTGTCACACAAAATAGAAATCGTATCAAATTTAATCATATAGTCGGCTAATGTTTGCTTCATCCACAAGATTTGAGCACAACATTTTGCCGCCGCTATATATTCGGCTTCCGCGGTAGATAAGGATACCGAGTTTTGTTTGTTTGAAAGCCAAGAAACTAAACATCCACCGAGGAATTGACAAGTGCCGCTAGTGCTTTTTCTATCAATCAAGTGACCCGCATAATCCGAGTCGGAAAAGCACACTAAGTCGAATGGTAATCCTTTCGGATACCAAAGACCAAGTTCAGTGGTGCCTTTAAGATATCTAAAAATCCGTTTAACCGCGGATAAATGAGATTCTTTAGGCACCGCTTGAAATCGAGCACATTTACAAACGCTATATTGAATGTCCGGTCTACTAGCGATAATATAAAGTAAACTACCAATCATACCACGGTATTTCTTTATATCAACTGGTTTTCCGGAATCATCCGCCACTAATTTCTCCGAGGGAGACATAGGAGTACTAAGTGGTTTAACATTCTCCATCTCAAATTTCTTAAGCATTTCCTTGCAATACTTTGATTGAGATATATGAATGCCTTCGTTATATTGCTTTATTTGCAAACCTAAGAAGAAATTTAATTTTCCCATCATGCTCATTTCGAATTCTTTACTCATCATTTCTGAGAATTCGTTACATAGTGATTCTTTAGTTGAACCAAAGATAATATCATCTATGTAAATTTGAACGAGCAAGATATCATCACCTTCATACTTCGTAAATAGAGTAGTGTCGGCAATTCCCATTTTAAAACCATTATCAACTAGGAATTTGCTTAACCGTTCATACCAAGCTCTAGGAGCTTGCTTTAGTCCGTATAAGGCTTTATAAAGTTTATACACATATTCCGGATGTGTTAAATCTTCAAATCCCGGTGGTTGTCTTACATACACTTCTTCTTCTAAGACACCATTTAGGAAAGCCGATTTAACATCCATTTGATAAACCTTGAATCCCTTATGACAAGCGAAAGCTAAGAACATTCGAATTGCTTCGAGTCTAGCTACGGGAGCATAAGTTTCATCGTAGTCTATACCTTCCATTTGTGTATAACCTTGAGCTACTAGTCGAGCTTTGTTTCTTACCACTGTTCCACTTTCGTCTAATTTATTTCGAAAGACCCACTTGGTTCCAATAGTAGAACTATCTGGTGGAGGCGGAACTAGTTCCCAAACTTTGTTCCGAGTAAATTGGTTTAACTCTTCTTGCTTAGCAAGAATCCAATCCTCGTCTAATAAAGCTTCTTTTGCAGTTTTGGGTTCTATTTGTGATAGAAAAGCTAAGTGACTAGCAATATTTTGCACTTGAGATCGAGTTTGGACGCCTTTAGTTCTATCACCTACGATATTCTCGATAGGATGATTTCTAACCCAAGGTACGTCCGAAGGCAATCCATTATCGACCTCAACTACTTCGAGAGGGTTATTTGGAACCATAGTTCCTTGATCAAAAGTTTCGATTTGTCTAGCAACATTCTCAACGTTATCTTGACAATCTTCTTTTGGATCATTTTCCTTTTCAACCAAATCTTTATACTTCGATAGTGGTTTCGATTCATCAAACACAACATTCAATGATTCTTCCACCATTAAAGTTTTAAGATTAAATACCCGATAAGCTTTGCTTGTATTTGAATATCCAAGAAATACGCCCTCACTAAATTTTGGGTCGAATTTCGTTAAATAATCCTTTGTATTCAAAATAAAGCATTTACTTCCAAAGACCTTGAAGTAGCTTATCTTTGGAGTCTTACCAAAATAAAGCTCGTAGGGAGTCTTCATTTTAATAGGTCGTAGTAAAACTCGATTAAGAACATAGCAAGCAGTTGACATAGCTTCGGCCCAAAAATATTTAGGTCGGCGATATTCATTAAGCATAGTGTTTGTCATTTCTTGTAACGTTCTATTCTTCCTTTCAACAATCCCGTTAGATTGAGGTGTATAAGGAGGAGAGAAGTTGTGAGTAATACCATTAGCTTCACAAAATTCAACAAACTCGGAATTTTGAAATTCCTTGCCATGATTCGTCCTTATATAAACAATAGACGTTTCTTGTTGAGTTTGTATCCTTTTGCAAAGAGCAACAAATGATGTAAAGGCATCACTTTTTGTTTTTAGGAACTCCGTCCACGTATATCGTGAGAAGTCGTCTACTACTACGAGAGTATATAGACTTCCTCCCAAACTTTGTACGGGTACGGGTCCGATAAGATCCATATGCAAGAGCTCTAGTGGTCTAGTAGTAGACACCATGAATTTGGCTTTATGAGATGCTCGAATTTGTTTGCCAATTTCACAAGCTTCACATATATAATCTTTAACGAAACTGAGTTTCGGTAATCCACGTACATGTTCATTCGAACATATATTTTTGATGAGTTTCATGTTGACATGACCTAAACGTCGATGCCATAACCATGGGTCCTCATTCATGGATACCAAACACACATTTCCATAGTCATTTAGGTCACACGAATAAACATTCTTACTTCGTGGACACTTAAGAATTAGTTTCCACTCTTTGTCAAAGATATCACAATGAGATGGAAAGAAAATGACTTTGCAACCATTATCGCATAGTTGACTAATTGAAAGCAAGTTGTACTTTAGTCCCGTGACTAATTGTACATCACAAATTTTAAAGCTTTCATTACCAATGTCACCAATGCCAATAATGTCACATTTGTTACTATCTCCAAAAGTTACAACTCCGGCGGTTACCTTTTTAATGTTGTTCAACAACGACTTATTACCGGTCATATGTCGAGAACAACCACTATCAAGGTACCACACATCTTTCTTAGCAGCAAGGCACACCTACACAAAAGATTAATTAAATCTTTTGGTACCCCTTTTACTTGAGGGTCCGGGTGTTAGTATATCATAAGGCAATCGAGTACTTTCATAGATAAATCGAGGCATAGGATAATCATTCACATAAACAATATCATTTCTAGATGCTTGATTCCTATTAGAGATATGATAAGGATTTCTTCTAGGAGCATATCTCGAATTACCACGAAAAGCATTATTATTACTACGGGGAAATATAGTAATAACGAAATCTCTAGAATGATTATTAGCACGATAATTACCATGATTATTCCTAACATGAGTATGAGAGTTTCTAGGATAAGCATGATGACTCACATTAGCATGTTGACTCGATCTAGCATTAACATGACTCGCATTTCTAGGCATAGAATAAGCATTCAAGTTACGAGCATGACCATGACCATTTGGGTTCTTTGCCTTATAACCTTGATTAGGAACTTTAGAAGAACTAGCATTGTTGGTACTAGTGCTAGCTTGATGTTTCATGTTCCTTTGTTGAAAACTAATCGGTTGTTGATGATAAGTAAACTTCGGTTGCCTTTTATCATTGTTAACCACTTTTTCTTTCTTTTTAGCAACTTTAGTTTTCTTATCATTTTTCGAACGTTCACATTTAGGAATCCATTTATACTTTCCCTTTCTTTCACCTTCTTTGGCCTTGCAATAAAGACTTATATGTCCACTAACATTGCAATACGAACACTTAGGTGAAGATGGTTTAGGAGGAGTATTCCTTGAAGTATTAGGAGGTGGAACTTCTCGTTTAGGAGGAGAATTCACATTATATCCCAATCCTTCTCGGTTAAATGGTACCTTTGAGTTAAATACCATACTATCCAATATAGTATTACTCTTGGTGAATTGCTTAACGGTTTTCTCAAGATTTTCCTTTTCGGCTAACATAGAATTAATCTTGTTATTAAAGAAATTTGCTTGATCCGAGACTTGAGATAAGAGCTTGCTATTATCATTTTGAAGCCTTTGATTTTCCACAAGAACCGATTTAAGTTCTGAGACAACATGTTCTCGTTCCTTTGAATTTGTCTCGAGTAAATCATTAAGTTTTGCAAGTTTGAAATCTTTATCGAATAACATAACTTAAAAATCTAATTCTTTTTCTTTTAGGGCTTCGTGTAGCTCTTCCTCAATATCTCCCGTTAAAGCTTGTTCGAGTTCATTTATCTTTACACTTAGTGTCTCATTTTCACGAATCAAAGATTCATTTCGAATCTTTAAATTCAACATCTCAACATGGAGATCACTAGTGTTAGTAGATAATTGAACTTTTTCATTTTCCATCTCTTCAGCTTGAAGAACCAAGGATATATTCTCAATCTCAAGATTTCGAATAATTTCATCCTTCTTAGTATTTTCAAGATTCAAGCGCTCTCTTTGAGATGAAATAAATTCGTAATACTCCACATCTTTGACATGGATATCGGTCAAACGAGTGACCTCTTTTTGTAGCTCAATATTAACATCCCGTATTTTATTCCTTTCGGAACTAACTGTGATGTATTTTTGGCTAATTTCATCATGATTCGTTTTCAACATTTTTACAAGATTAATAAGCTCCGAGACACCCAAATTTGCATAATATAATAACTTTATACTTACATTATCACTACTACAAGATGCCACATTATTACTAGAGTTTAGGGTTACCTCTTGATTAGTAGTGGAGGTTTCCGCTGGTGTAGCTTCATCACCAATCGCCATCAAGCACAAGTTAACAACTTCTTCACTTTGTTCGGGAGCTTCTTCATCCTCGCTTAAGTCCCATCCATTTTCGGCTACAAGACTTCATCCTTTAGCTAACTTTGGACATTCCCGTTTAAAGTGACCGGGTTGTTTACATTCGAAACACAAATCATGTGTTTCCTCACTTGGCGATTCCTTCGGCTTAGGTGGGGAATAATTATTTGAATAATTTGAATTGTTGTTGTAATCATTATTCCCTTGTTGAACACCTTTGCCTTTGTTAAAACTCGTGGTCGGAAAATTATTGTTACTCTTATAATTAGGCCTTCCTTTCGAGTTAAATACTCGTTGTTGATTACTCGACTTAAGGAATCCTTTTCCGTACCGTTGAGCTTTACTTTGCAAAACCCGACGTAGTTGTCTTGAAAGTAGTGCGATCTCTTGTTCATCTAGATTTTGCAACTCTTCGTTCAACTCATCGTCGTTTTCATCTTCATCGATAAGAATTACTTTTAATGCCATATTCTTTCTTTTATCTTCCAATTTAGGAAGGGCCTTTTCCGGAATGTTATTGTTGTGGAATAAAAACTAGGTTACGAATTTTATTTAATGCTAGGGTTAGGGAGCTTCGTGCTTTAATGGCTGTTTCCGTGTTCGGGACTAATCGGTCCTCACAGAGTGCCTACGTATCTCGTATTGAGAATCAAGCCAAAAACGTAGTTCTAGGATGAGGGGTCTGACCCTTTATATAGGCTGAGAAACCTAAGAATTGTGATAGGGTTAGGTGACTTGGTGGGCAAGTCAGCCTTGAGGAAGGTTCTAGACTCCTACCTTGTAGGAGTCTGTTTCCTCGTATGACTATTTGCCTTGGAGGCTACTCTTCATAGAGATAATGTCCTAATCTGATTGATATTTCTCAGCTGTTAATTAGCCCTTAATATTAATTACGAAATTAATATCCAATTAGGGTTTTGGGCCTCATAAATGGGCTCTACCTTTGGACCAGGCTAGGTCTAATTAATGCAACATTAATGATGTCTTTATGGCTTACTTTTAGCCCATATCATTTGCCCCCCAACTTCTAAGAAAACTGATCAGGTTTTCCTTGAAGTTTTAACGGTCTTTTCCGAGATTTGGGTTAGGGTTTAAATATGTACACTAGTGTTTCACATATATCGTTTTTTCTTAAAGTGTGGAGCGACCTACACATTTACAACGATTTGCCTTATTCGAGGCTAAAAAATTATCTTCCATAACTTTAGCTACGGAATTTTTGCATTTTCAAGGAATTCTTTTTAAAATTCCTTGTATTTCCACATTTACCCTATATTTCAGGATTTGTATAGTACCCACAGGTATTTGTCTTTTATTTTTGATTTCATCGAAGAAATATCAGATTGTGCTTCGAGCATAAAAAGTTATTTCTCTATATTTATGGAATTTTGGAATTTTAATCTCCAAAATATAACCATTTTAAATACACTTCCAAAAATTTCCTATAGTCCTTCGACCATTTCCACCATTCTTTAAGAAATTTCCCAAAAATGGCCTCCTGGATGTTGATACCCCCGCCTAGGGGGTCCTTTATGGGCGTAGGTTATCCCATGCCTTCGAATCTCTAAGGTTAGTCTGGGCGTTGGTAGCCCCGCCTAGGAGGTGCCTGAACAACCAACGCCTAGGGGTTTTAACCTCCTGGGCGTGGGTTCTATAATGCCCCTTGCTTGTTAATCTCACCTTGGCGTGGGTGCCCCCGCCTAGGAGATGCCTTAAAAACCGACGTCAAGGAGAATTAGTCTCCTGAGCGTGGGTTCTTTCCTCTCCTCCATGTGTTAGCTTATTCTCGGCGTTGGTATGCCTGCCAAGGAAGCCTCTTGTAGCCCAACGGCGAGGAAATTTTGCCCCCTAGGCGTGGGTTACTTCTTACTTTTTATGTCTTAATTTGACTTAGGTGTGGGTACCCCCGCCAAGGAAGCTTCTTAAAAACCAACGTCGAGGATATTTAATCTCCTGGGCGTGGGTATTTTTCTAGGGCTCCCAGCCTTAGTTTAAATTCTTTTAATTGATATTTTTCGTAAATCCTCTTTTTATTTTGCTATAGAACTCTCTAGAATCCGGTAGAATTGCATTCAAATTTTGAATTTTGTGGGCTTCCCGCCTTTTTTCAAGGCCCAATCACCTGTTGATAGCCCATGCACTTTCTATAGCCGGTTGAGTGACCGACTGGGAACTCTATAAAAGTGCAAGTATATTTCCCATTTCTTCACACTTTTTTTTTCTCAAAGTTACTCTGCAAAAATTTTCTCTCGCATATCTCTAAAAGTTCTGCTAGGGTTTAACCGTGAGGCGATTCCCGGCGTTCCAACCACCACGGTATTTCCCAGTTTCCGTTTGAAGATCGTTGAATCTTCATCCTTCTTGGTTATTTCTTGAAGTTTTTCTGGGTTCAAACCTTAAAACGAAGAACATCCATGGCGAATTCAAGCTCATCCAGTCAATCTCAACTAGCTCAGACCACCTCTATTGTCGCTCCAAGGGCAGCTTCTCGGGGTAAAAAATCTCTTGTCCATGCTCAAGTTTTTTTTCTCGTAGATCTTTTGAATGAGTTTGGTCAATCATTTCCAAATTTACTCCACTTAGATGCTTATCAATATAAATCTAGGTATAAACAAAGTAAGATAGATGTTTATGCCAGACTATTCGGTATTCGTGGGCCTTATAGGGCCGTTGCTCCAGCCATAAATGAGAGGTCTTGTCATCCAAAACCCGGGGCTATTAGGGTTTATAAAGAAGCTTTTTATGGCGGTTTTAGACTTCCGCCTCCTACCTTTGTTTGTCGTCTTTTAGCTGAGGCTAGGGTCTGCCCAACTCAACTCATGCCCAACGGATGGCGCTTTATCCATTGTTTTATGGTCCAATGCAAGAGTCATGGGCTTGAGCCCAATGTATCCGTTTTTCGCTATTTATTCAAATTTGTCAACACTCCAAATAACTCGGGCTGGGTTAAAATTCAAACTCGAACTCTAAACCGTTCTTGTTTTATTTCTGATTCCAACCCTGATTCTTTTCCCAATTGGAAAAAGGAATGGTTTTATGTTTTCTGGGATGGTGGTAATTGGGACGACCTTTTTAGGCCCAATTTTTGTAAGGCCGAAGATGAGCCTATAAAGAGTTTAAAACTTGGTGTGGATGAGGAGGCTGCTATAGCCATGTTGACCAGCGATAATCTGCATCACTGCGCGGATTTACTTTCCGAGGGCTCTCTTCAAGCCTGCGGACTTAGTGACTTAGGCCCAGATGGTAATTTTAGCACTTTTCTTTTATATTCTTTTTTCAATCTTTCGATTGTTTATCACTTTCTCCAATATATCAATTTGCTCTCGCAGGTAGGGCTGCTTTGGATGTCATTTTCAAGAAAAGAGAGGAAGCTTCTGCTACCGGGGTTGGAGTGGAAAGACAAAGGACCAAAAGGTCTAGAACCGAGAACTCCACCCCTGTCATAGAGCAGGTTCCTGCCTTTCTTCAAGAGAAACCTGTCCCTATGGAGGAAGACCTCACCCCTTTCACTGTGGGATGGGGCTTGTGCAATAGGGACACTGCCGTGGGTGACTCAAGGGCCGCAGCTGAATGGTCTAGGAGTGTAGTCACTCCACGAGATAGGGCTCACATTGTTGAATCTTCTGATGATCTACAGATTGAGCTCCTTGGGTCTCAAGCTGTCGCTTCAGTATACCTTTACCTTTAAATCTTCTACCTTAGCTGCTATTTCATTTTCTTATTTCATTTTAACACTTGTTTCGCAGATGAACGCTTATCTTCAGGCCGCTGTCCATAATTTGAAGAAGATGCGTGCCGAGAAGACCATTGCAGAGAGAGATAGGGACAGATATTTCGCTGCTTCTGAAGCAAATTTTGCTCATTTCAAAGATGTAGAGAAAGAGCTGGCTGAAGAGAAGGAGAAGAACCGAAGGCTGCAGTTGGAGGCGCAGCAGAACAGAGATCATATCATTGCTGACTTTAAAGCTTCGAAGGAGTTCGAAGATATTTTAAATGATGACTATGATGCTAACTTCCTTACTACCTTTAAGGATTGCTGGGAGGAGATCATTACCGAGCTGAGTGAAAAATAGAGGGAGTAACCTTGGAGAGGTTTCCTGTTCCTACTTTTCCAGGACTTTCTGCTGCTACTCAAAAGGTAACCGCAGAGACTGTTCCTATGGAGGACTCTCAGCCTACTCAGGATCCACCTTCATCCCCTATTTTGGAAGAAACAGATGCCTCTCCTAAAAAACTTCTTTCCCCTGAGAAGACTAGAGATGACTATATTGATAACCTAGATGATTAGACTACCTTGCATGGCTTGCTTTTGTAATATCTGTCCTTAATTTTTACCCTTCGGGGTTTTAACTATATCTATTTATGCATCTAGTTTCCTTGGCTTCCAACTGCTTATCTTTTGCTTAAATTCTTAATTTTTGTAACTTAACTCAAATAGCCTTCGGGCTTTTATTTATACAACTTTTTAACTTAACTATTCGTATAGTAAGTTTCCTTTTTTTGCTTTTACTTTCTTGCCTTTTGCTTGCTGTCTGTTAAGCTTTAGAGTTCTTTAGGTACTTGGCCCCTTGGCTTGTACCAAACTCACGAATTAATTCATCCTTTGTTTTACGTGTTTATAATAACAAAACAAAAGAAGCAATTCAGAGAGAAAGCAAAACAAACTCCATTAAGCTGTCAAAGATAAAATGGGCTCAGCCCTTACATAAATACTCTATCTTTTACTGGGAGCAACATGTTCTGCAATGGTTTCATTTGAACCTTATTTCTATTACTAATAGATAAAAGACCAAGTCTTTAAACATAATAAGCCTTGAGGTTCACTGCATGCCAAGTTCGGGGCACCTCAACCCCGTCCAAGGTTTCCAACTTGTAAGATCCTCGTCCTAACACCTTTTTAACTTGATATGGTCCTTCCCAATTTGGTGCTAGCTTGCCTTTCTGGCCAACTCCTGAGGCTTCTATTTTCCTTAGAACCAAATCACCTTGCCAAAAGAACCTCTCATTAACCCTTTGGTTGTAGTGGAAGGATGCTCTCTTCTGATATTCTGCATTCCTGGTATTTACTTTATCTCTTACCTCGTCAACCAGATCAAGGGCTAGTCCCATGCCTACTTCATTACTTTCTGGTTCATATGCTTCAACTCAAGGTGAAGCATGCATAATCTCTAAGGGCACCAATGCCTCAGCTCCATAAGCCAGTAAGAAAGGGGTTTCTCCAGTTGTTACTTTGCAGGTAGTGTGATATGCCCAAAGTATAGGCAGTAACTCATCCACCCAAGTATTTCTCGAACATTCAACCCTCTTCTTTAGTCCATCAAGGATAATCCGATTGGCTACCTCAGCCTGTCCATTAGCTTGCGGGTGTGCTACTGAAGTAAAACGCAGCTCGATATTATTTTCCTCACAGTACTTCTTAAACTCTTCATTGTTGAATTGTGTCCCGTTATCCGTCACAAGGATTCGGGGAATTCCATACCTGCAAATTATGTTCTCCCAAAAGAACTGGGCAACTTGTTTGGTGGTTATCTTGGCTAAAGGTTTAGCCTCAATCCACTTAGTGAAGTAGTCAATGGCCACTATCAAGAATTTCCTTTGTGCTGAAGCTACAGGGAAAGGACCGAGTATGTCCATTCCCCACATGGCAAATGGAATAGGAGAGTTAATTGATGTTAATCTCTCAGGCGGCTACCTCACAATTGGAGCATGCTTTTGGCATCTATCACACCTTTTAACATAATCCTGAGCATCAGCCAACATCTCTGGCCAATAGAATCCCAAACGAGTAATCTTGTGAGCTAGGGCTCTACCCCCCAAGTGCTGCCCACAGATCCCTCCATGAACTTCCTCTAATGCTTCCTTTGCCTCCAAGGGCCTTAAACACTTCAAGTATGGGATGACAAACGACCTTTTGTAAAAGATGCCTTCAATTAAGGCATATCTTAATGCTCTTACTGACAGTTTCCATGCTTCCATGGCATTGTCAGGGAGCCATCCGGTTTCAAGGTGAGCCTTGATAGGATCTATCCAACAGCTTCCTATATCAATTGGTGCCACTAACTTTGAGTTGACAGTCGGGGCCTTCAAGACCTGAAAGTAAACACTCCCTGCATAATTTTCTATCTCAGAAGAAGCGAACTTAGACAGGGCATCGGCCTTAACATCTTCAAACTGAGTCATAACAGCCCTTCACGACTCTCAGATATTTCGCCATAGTTTCATCCTTAGCTTCAAACTCACCATTCACTTGTGATACCACAAGCCTTGAGTCTCCACAAACTTTGAGATTCTTGACCCTCATGATTTTAGCTAAGCCCAAACCGGCTATCAGAGCTTCATACTCAGCTTTATTGTTGGTAGTTGGGAAGTCTAACTTCAAAGCATATTCAACTGTAAACCCATCGGGGCTTTGTAAGACCATACCTGTAACACTGGATTTTGTTTTTGATGCTCCATCAAAATAGAGCACCCAATATTCTTTCAGATCAGGTACAGGTTCCTCATCCTTATCCTCTTTCTCAGGGGTAGTTACCATCCCTTGCCCCCCGACTTCTTGGTTGTTAATGGTGCATTCAACCACGAAGTCAGCCAATGCCTGAGCCTTAATGGTTGTCCGAGGCTTGTATGTGATATCAAACTCTCCTAACTCAATTCCCCACTTGATTAGCCTTCCGCTGGCCTTTGGGCTATGCAATATGTTCCTTAACTGCTGGTCCGTCAGGACTTCAATTTTTTGCGACTGGAAGTATGGTCGTAGCTTCCTTGAGGCCGTTACCAAAGCCAATGCAAACTTCTCTATAGTTGAGTAATTCAACTCAGCTCCATGCAAAACCTTGCTCACATAGTAGATAGGTCTCTGAACCTTATTCTCTTCTTTGATGAGGACGGCACTCAATGCTTGTTCAAACATTGCTAGATATAGATAAAGAATCTCTCCGGGACTTAGTTTGGCCAACAGCGGGGCTTCGACCATGTACTTCTTCAATTGTTCAAAGGCCTCTTGGCTTTTATCAGTCCATTCAAAAATTTTCACCTTCTTTAGTGCTTGAAAGAAAGGCAAGCACTTATCACCAGACTTGGAGATGAATCTCCCTAGAGCGGCCACCCTGCCAGTTAACTTCTGCACGTCCCTCACAGAACGGGGTGGTTCCATGTCTAAGATTGCTTTGATCTTGTCGGGTTGGCCTCTATGCCTCTTTTCGAAACCATCAAACCCAAAAACTTTCCAGATCCAACGCCAAAAGCACACTTGGCCGGATTCAACATCATCTTGTGGTGCCTCAGCACTTCGAATGCCTCTCTGAGGTGCTTAATGTGATCTGCCTTGAGTAGGCTCTTGACTAACATGTCATCAACATAGACCTCCATGGTTTTTCCAATTAGATGGGCGAATATCTTATTCACCAGTCGTTGGTAAGTAGCTCCTGCATTCTTTAGAGCAAAAGCCATAACAAGATAGCAGAAAACACCAAAGTCAATTATGAAAGATACCTTAGGGATATCCTCCTTGTGCATCTTAATCTGATTGTAGCCGCTGAAACCATCCATGAAGCTCAACATCTCATGTCCAGCTGTGGCATCTATCAACATATCAATCCTTGGCAGGGGAAAACAATCCTTTGGACATGCATCATTCAAATCAGTGAAATCTATACACATCCTCCATTTCCCATGCGCTTTCTTGACCATTACAGGGTTTGCTAACCATTCGGGAAACTGAATTTCTTCAATAAACCTGGCCTCTAAGAGCTTGTCAACTTCTTGTTTAATGGCCTCCTACCTTTTAGGAGCAAAATTTCTCTTCTTCTGCTTTATTGTCTTCCGCCCAAGATCAACATTCAACTTGTGAGTTATGAGTTGGGGATCAATCCCTGGCATGTCAGCTGCAGTCCAAGAAAACACGTCACTGTTTTCTTGCAAGAAGGCCGTCAATTTTCCCTTCAAGGGTTCCTTTAGTGAAGCTCCTATATAAGTAACTTTCTCAGGGTCGCCCAACTCTGGAGGTATGGGGACCAAATCTTCTGCTGGCTTCCCTCGGTGTTCATCATCACCACGGACATCCATGTCTTCAATTGGGAGTACCTGCCCCCCGACTCCATCAGCTCTCAATGCAGACACATAACAACTTCTAGCCATTTTCTGATCGCCCTTTTGTTCTCCGACACCATTCCGGGTTGGAAACTTGATTTTCATATGGTAGGTTGAGGCTACAGCCTTGAACGCATGAAGTCCAGTCCTTCCAAGGATTGCATTATAAGTCGAGGATGCCTTTATCACCAGAAAATTCAGCATCTGGGTAGCCTCCTTAGGTTCTTGCCCAATAGTCATGGGTAACTGAATAGTTCCTTCAACCTTGGACTCTACCCCATTAAATCCGTAGATTGGCATATTGGTTGGGGTAAGCTGAGAGTCGGTGTATCCCATCTTTACAAACGCATCATGAAACAGAATATCAACAGAAGCTTCATTGTCTATCAAGACTCGCTTCACTTCTGAGTTCCCAATCACAGGGGTTATAACCAACGGGTCATCATGGGGGAACTTCACCCCTTCAAGATCAGAATCATCAAAACCAATTACGATCTTAGTTCTAGCACGCTTCGGGGCCTCTCCCACGATGTGCATCACCTCCTTGGCATATGCCTTTCGAGAGTTTCGAGTTGTACCGGCTGCTGTCGGGCCTCCCCAAATCATGTTGATAACTGGCCCTCGGGGCTGCGTGTTACGATCACGATCATTATCCCTTCTGTCATTGTCTCTCCTATCGTAGTCCCTTCTTTGGGTTCCACGATATTCACCCTTAGTAAATTTATTCAACTTTCCCTTGTGTTGGTTCGAAAACTAACTACGCAAGCGTACGTGGTCACAAGTAATATAATAAGATCGATCCCACGAAGACTTGGTGTTTGTTCAGAAATAGTGCTTATGCAACGATGTATGATTAAACAACAAACTGCTTGAATAAATATAAAAGGGGAGTTTTGTTTTATTATTCTAATTGATTTATCAAAATAATAATATTAAATAATTCAAACTACTTGATTTAATTAAACGAGATTTTATATGTGAGAAAAACATGGGATTCTAATTTCATTACTTATTTCATTTAGAATTGATGCCTTAATTCAAAGTTATTTGATAATTACGAAAGCTAGCCAGGAACACGAAACTAACATAAGCGCCTTTCAGCCTTAACTTATATCAAACCACACGAACATCCACTTAAAAAGATAGAAGTTGTGTGGACACCGTTTATGTTTAGACCCTATATGTCTATAAGATTTGAAAACATAATTGGCTTACGAATAAATTCCTTTATTATGGCTACATAGGGCGATGTGATCCAAAACCCTACCACTTATCGTAAATGTACATAACAATTACGAACCTACGCTAACATGGCAAATTCTAAATTCCTAAATCCACTTTCGCATTCATTAGGAATTAATAATATAGACGTTAGCTACGCATCTAATAAATTAAGCATAACCATATTAGGCAATCTGAATTTTTATCACAATACAAATTATTAAGGCATCAAATTTCTAAATTACGTAAATAAATCCATTAGAATCCCATGACGTCGATTAGTTCATAATCGAACGAATCATCATCATGGGATTAAAAGAAAACATGGTATAAAATTGCATGAAAAAATATGAAATACAAGAGTTTAGAAAATAGAACCGAAATAGCTTCCAACGAAATAGAGAGGAGTAATACAAGTAATCCCCGTAAAATAAGAGTTTAGAAAATAGAACCGAAATAGCTTCCAACGAAATAGAGAGCACTCCAAGTAATCCCCGTAAAAACTTCAACCAAAATAGAACTTATACTAAATTTGCAGAAAATTAAAGTGTATAAAATGAAACTGAAATTACAAGAGAAAGTTGCTAAAAATTGAGAGAGAGTACAACTGAAAATTCAGCTCTCCGGATGATCCTAACCTTTGCAAAATCACTCATATTTATAGTACAATTTAGCACACCATAAGCAATAAATAATTCCGCTGAAAGCAGCAAAACAACAAAATAGGCTGTGCGGTTGGTGAGATAAAATGCGGGCAACGACGCCTAACTCTTGACAAATTTCATGCGGCTCTTTTATTTGGAAAGTTGACATCAATTGGTGTGCTTAACTAAAGTTACTTTAGTTTATTCACAAATACTTTAGTTTGTAAATGAACCTGGCGACTAGCATATTCAAGGCCTATTTCGTCTTATTATAAATAGCTCGTAAAATGCGTTTTAACCCGCACAGCTTATAATCTTTAATTAATATATAATTATTTTAATCCAAAAATTATAAAAATAAATATCTAATATTATTAGATATTTATAAATATAATTTTCTAATTAAATAAAATATTTATTAATTAAAATAAATCCTTAAGTACTAAGCTGCGGTCTATTGAGGGTCTGAAACCGGACTCCTTTTGCTTATCAGAAAATATATCAATTCCAATCGGGGTTCCAGTTTTAAGAATATATCACTTTCCATATTTTTGTGATAATTCTTATTTCTTCATTGCTCGTCCAGATGTAAGCTACGGTCTCTTGAGGATCTAAAACCGGACTCCTTTTGCTTAGAAAAAAATATAACAATTCCAACCGGGGTTTTAGCATTAAGAATATATCACTCAGAATTTCTTTATGATGATTCTTTTTCCTCGTAGCTAGTCCACTTGATAATAAAATTCTTGTGATTAAATTCTGAATTGAGGCAAAAATCCGAATTGATGAAAAAATCCACCATTTTTAGTCTTTTATCGCCACGATACCTACAGTTGCGAGTTCTGCACAACAAAGACTGAAACAACATAAACGAATTAAAAGACACAACATACTTAAAGATAAACCACCAATCTAGGTCCAATTAGCGCATAATAAGTGGATATAAAATTCACTTATCACACCCCCAAACTTAAACCGATGCTTGTCCTCAAGCAAAAACAGACTCGACTACCTCTAAATGCATGAATGCAACTGATGCAAGGATCCCATAGGCAAAGCAATAACCAATTTAGTAGAGTGCCTCAGAGAATGTGATAATTCTAAATAGAGATCGACTAAATACCCGCATATTAACATTTACAAGTACAGAAATGTGCATGTGTGCTTAGCTCACCAGATATACTCCCTACACTAGTTCAGAAACATAGCCTATTCTTGACCAAACAATCACAAGTTTATAAACAGAATGAACGTTAAACACTTAATATCTCAGAGACACCTTCATATTTATTCAAGTTTGCCAAGGA
Organism: Kitagawia praeruptora; assembly: GCA_037693485.1. Classification (NCBI taxonomy): domain Eukaryota; kingdom Viridiplantae; phylum Streptophyta; class Magnoliopsida; order Apiales; family Apiaceae; genus Kitagawia; species Kitagawia praeruptora. Next base: position 132,097,477 of record CM075351.1, on the reverse strand, counting down.
TTCAACATGCTTTATTTAGATCATTCAACTTCTATGTATACAAAACTATGCTACTTATGCTGATTTGACCGTGCAATGGTTGAGGTCCCTAAAGACTTATGCACTAATACTCTTGTAGCGAGCGTTGAGTTAATGAATCCCAGACCGAGAAAGCCTTAGGTCACTAGGCACAAAGTCCCCTAGAACTTAATTGCTCGAGTATTAATGAGCCCAACCGCAGTCAATTATGCCCATATACACTCATATCTACTTTTCTTTTTCTTTTTCTTTTTTTTTTTCTTTTTTTTCTTTTTTTTTTCCTTTTTTTTAAAATTTTTTTAAGAATGAGTGCGTTTCGCTCCATCTCATTCCACCCCTAGACTACTCATAAAATGCATATGAGCGGCTACTAGCCTTTGACGCCTAACCTTATTAACTTTCTTAACTACTACACTTTTAGCAAGCAATCCTTGGTTTCCCCCAAACTTATATTTTAGTGCTCTTATGCTTTTAATGGAATACAGAATATTCTAAATATAAACAAGTGATTATTTTTAACAAAACAACAAGTATGTTCCGGAACTAGTTCAAGAGCAATTGCTGAGACTCTGTTAAGAATGTGTTTCTGTAGCATGCAAGTCAATTCATAAGCATTTAAATCAGCCCTCTATTCATCATTATCACACTCAGATTCATCATTGGATACTAAACGGAACCACCAAGCGCTACGGGATCAAGGAAAATATGTTATGCAACTAATCATGAATATGCAATTTTTTTTAATGGTATAATATGAATTATATGAAATTATACTAGCATGGTATATTATGAACTACATGAAACTATATGCAATACTACGACTCGATTAATCAATTATCCTAAATCACCCCCAAACTTAAAATATTCAATGTCCTCATTGAAGGTATAGATAAAGGATAAAAGAGAACTCCCCTAACTGTCGGCATCGTCACCCTCCTCGGATGGTGAATCAAGTGGTGGAAAAGCTGCATGAGCTCCAAACTGAAGTCAGTCTACCTCGAAAGAAGAATTTTTCTTTTGCGAAGCAAGCTCCTGAATCCGTCAATGACCTGCAAATTAACTTAACATAATACAAAATAAAATCAAACTAAAAATAAAAACATAAAACCTATGGGTTGCCTCCCATGAAGCGCTGTCGTTGATGTCATTTAGCCGGACGTTACTTCCTCAACTCATGGTGGTTTCAAAAGGATAACCGAACCATCCTCAACAGAAAGACCATTCATACGAACGTTGACTTCTTGCTTGCTTACTCCCAACACAATTCCTCTTTCACTCTTCACCTTGACTTTTCCACCAATCGACTTCCTCGTCTTCTTTTTCTTCTTCACACCTCTAAGGTGTTTATCCCTCTCAGTTGATTGAACCACAAACTCTTCCACCTCATCTTCTATTATCCACCTTCTTAACACATTATCATGACCCTCTTCAAAAATCACTAACTCATCATTCAAAAGTACATACTTGAAGGGTGGTGGAAGTTTTCCGAGCTTAACATTCGAAAGATCTTGAGTGGAAGATTTATCAGCCTTACTTTCCTTGAGTATCTTGACTGCTTCAGACTTCTCAAAAGGAAATAAGTCACATGACACATCTTGAACCGACAACTCAAGGGGATAACTAGTGTCATGCTCAAGCGTATGCGTATCAATTTCATCAGTAAGAGATCTCACACAAAAACAACTTTCTGGATCGTCTAACAACTTCATAGGAGAAAACACATTAAAAGTTACCTGCTCATCTTGCACCCACATAGTTAGCTCTCCCTTTTCAACATCAATAAGAGTCCTTCCTGTGGCTAAGAATGGTCTTCCAAATAAAAGAGGAATTTCCTCGTCTTCCTTCATATCAAGCACAATGAAATCCGCAGGTAATATAAATTTACCAACCTTCACAAGAATGTTTTCCACTATTCCCCTGGGATAAATATACGTTCTGTCTGCAAGTTGTAACTTAACTGAAGTAGGCTTCACTTCTCCAACTCCAAGCTTCATAAAAATAGATAAGGGCATCAAATTAATGCTGGCTCCCAAATAACACAGAGCTTTCCCAAAATTTTTTGTACCAATAGCACATGGGATAGTGAAGCTTCCAGGATCCTTGAGCTTTGGAGGAAGCTTTTTCTACAGAATAGCACTACACTCTTCAGTCAATGCCACTATTTTGAATTCTTCCAAACTCCTCTTTCTCGAAAGAATGTCCTTCATAAACTTGACATAACTCGGCATCTGCTCTAATGCTTCAGCAAAAGGAATATTAATGGACAATTTCTTGAAGACGTCCAAAAATTTGTAAAATTGCTTTTCTTGACTTTTCTGCAAGCGTCAAGGAAATGGAGGAGGCGGATAGACATGCTTCTCTGGAGTTGGTGCTTTAACTGATTCATCTTTCCTTGATTCTTCATGCACCAACTTTTGAGGCTCTTCATTAGACTCAGATTCCTCTTTATCAGCTTTCTTTGTGTTCCCTTCAATCTCCTTACCACTTCTAAGAGTTATTACATTGCAAGTCTCCTTTTGCTCACTCTTTAGATTTGGCTCGGTATTGCTAGACAGAGTTCCTTGTGGCCTATTCAGCAAGGCATTAGCAAGTTGACCAATCTAATTTTCCAAGGTCTTTATCGAAACTGCTTGACTCTTGCACATCAACCTCAATTCCTCCAGTTCAGATTTTTCATTAGAAGATTGCCCCGCACTAGCATGCTGCTGAAATCCCGGAGGTTGAAATTGCTGCCTTGGAGCATACTGTTGCTGATAGCCGGAAGGATTGTACGGATTGTACGGCTTTGCACTATACTGCTAACCCTGAAACTGCTGATAAGGCTGCTGAGGTTGTTGCAACCCACCTTGGTTGTTGCTCCAACTGAAATTAGGAAGATTTCTATTGTTGGGTTGGTAAGTGTTTAGGACTGGGTGGTGTTGCTTTTGAAAATTGCTCACAAAGTGCACTGATTCATTGGAAATTGCACATTGATCCGTTTCATGTCGACCAGCGCATAGCTCACAAACACTCGCTACTTGTTGTACCCCATAATTTTTCAAAGAATCCACCTTCATGCTTAGCGCTTCGAGCTGAGCTGATAGGGATGTGGCTGTGTCAACCTCGAGGATTCCTGCCACCTTGTGTTGAGGCATCCTCTGCATCGGATTCTGATACTCATTAGCCGCCATCATTTCAATAAGCTCGTAGGCGGCTTCATAGCTCTTAGCCCATAAGGCTCCCCCTGATGCTGCATCCACAATTGGTCTTGATTTCCATCCTAGACCATTGTAAAAGCAATTAATCACCATCCAGTTAGGCATTCCATGGTGAGGGCATTTTCTTAACATTTCCTTATAGCGCTCCCAAGCTTCACATAAAGATTCCCCCGTCTATTGTGTGAACTGAGCAAGAGCATTCCTTATGGCAGCTGTTTTTGCCATGGGATAGAATTTCGTGAGGAACTTTTGAGCGAGTTCTTCCCATGTTGTTATCGAGCCAGCTGGGAGAGAGTGCAACCATCCCTTAGCTTTGTCTCGTAGAGAAAATGGAAAAAGCCTCAACTTTACAGCATCATCTGACACGTTGTTGAATTTGAATGTGTCACAAATCTCTATGAAGTTCCGGATATGCATATTTGGATCTTCCGTTGGTGCTCCCCCGAACTAGACAGAGTTTTTTACCATCTGGATTGTGCCAGATTTGATTTCAAATGTGTTGGCTGCAATAGCTGGCCTGACGATGCTTGATTGAATGTCATTGATTTTCGGTTGGGAATAGTCCATCAACGTCTTAGGCACATCATCCGCCATGTCTAACGTTTCTTCCAGCTTTATTACGGTTCTTGATTTAAGAGTTTGGGCACGCGTTAGCATAAACAACTCAAGATCCTTATACTGGCAGAGCGAGAAAACACGACGTGAGAAAAAAACTTGTTGATGTTAAGTTTAACCTCCGTTGATGTTAAACACAAATTCTGAAAATAACACCGAAGTCCCCGGCAGCGGCACCAAAAAGTTGTTGGTTCGAAAACTAACTACGCAAGCGTACGCGGTCACAAGTAATATAATAAGATCGATCCCACGAAGACTTGGTGTTTGTTCAGAAATAGTGTTTATGCAACGACGTATGATTAAACAACAAACTGCTTGAATAAATATAAAAGGGAGTTTTGATTAATTATTCTAATTGATTTATCAAAATAATAATACTAAATAATTTGATCTATTTGATTTTCTTAAACGAGAATTTTATAAGTTAGAAAAAAAAATGGGATTCTAATTTCATTATTTATTTCATTTAGAATTGATGCCTTAATTCAAAGTGATTTTGATAATTTACGAAAGCTAGCCGGGAACACGAAACTAACATAAGCGCCTTTCAGCCTTAACTCATATCAAACCGCACGAACATCTACTTAAAAAGATAGAAGTAGTGTGGACACCGTTTATGCTTAGACCCTATATGTCTATAAGATTTGAAAACATAATTGGTTTACGAATAAATTCCTTTATTATGGCTACATAGGGCGATATGATCCAAAACCCTACCACTTATCGTAAATGTACATGACAATTACGAACCTATGCTAACATGGCAAATTCTAAATTCCTAAATCCACTTTCGCATTCATTAGGAATTAATAATTTAGAAGATAGCTATGCATCTAATAAATTAAGCACAACCATGTTAGGTGTTGATGAGTGGATTTCGTAATCAACTTATGAGAGGTCTACAGGTAGTTGTATAGGCTAGCGATCAACTGTTCTGTGGAAAGGTTTGAGTTGTGTTTGTAGGGGTTGAGCTGTGCTCGAGGGTATCTCCAATAATCTCAAGTGCCTTTAGAGAAAATTAGAGAACTCAATGCGTATTACCCTGAGGTGCCTACGTACCCTTGTATATATAGGGATCAGGCTCACGTAGTTCTAATGGGACTTTGTCTCTTACTGGAATAACTGTATTCGGTCACTTAGTTCGTGTAGGACTCAGGTTCCTTTAGAGTCTTCCATGAACTAGTTGGCTAAGTAGAGTAGAACTCGAGTTCGTACCCTACTATGATTCTCTCATTGATCATAGATAATTCTAGGATCATCTGCGCCCTAGAATTATACTCCAATATCAATTCGTTTATCTGTTCTAGATGGCTTCTAGAACTTTCTGTTGGTAACTCGTAGGAACCTGGTACTCAGGAACCTATATCTTAGGAGCCTGTTTCTCAGGAACCTCCTTATTTCGGGACATATCGCTTAGGGACCTCCCTTTAGGTGTCAGTACCTGCACAAATAACAAACTGGTTAGACTGGATAACTCTTCACATGCTTTTATCATCTCTATGGCTGTTTCTATGCTAACTCGAACTCTTCTGCTTGGAGGAACCTGGTCTTCTAGTGCTCAGCTCAGCTTCCTGACCGTTGGGAACCTCCTGATACTCCTTCTTCCTTAGTCATTTCTTCTATCTGACCTTCACAACTCGTAAGGGATCTATCTTCTGGCTTGTATGGATCAAACCCTATAGCTTAATGGGCCTAAATCTAGTCCATGGAGATTTTGGGCACAACAAGTAACCCCGGTTCCTTGAAATCATGTAATGTGAAAGGAACCTATTCTGATTCTACGATCAAAGGTTTACTGCTAAACCATCCTGGTAACTATACCTCGCTTCAACATTGTATATCCAAGCCTACATGAGCTAACTCGGTATAGGAAACAGGACATAGAATATTTTCAGCTTGATATAATCTTGAGTAAGCTTCCTTTGTATTAAAGAACCTGTTATCTCGCTATTTTCTTCTTCTTGCTCCAGCTTTCGAAATCTACTTTATGTTTGCACTCAACTTCCCAGGGAATCTAACTTGTCTCTCAATTCTACGCCTCTTTAAATTTAATAATTTAAGAGGGGATAATGGTTGGTTGTAGAAGATAATTCAAAATTTGAATTGAACTTATCACTTACCAAAGCTGTAGTTAATGTGTAAGTTCCAAGGTTCACACGCTTCTCACGCGTGTACCTCTTCATTTTACCGCTCCAGTAATGTGCTGCCACGTGTACGAATTGTTTCCCATTTACCTCGACTATTTAATTATTTCTCAACTCCTCAGGTCCGTTTTTAACTTTACCAATCACTTGCAAAAACTTTTGGAGAGAAAACAAGAGGAGTTCAACAGTCATTCGCTTAATTCATCTTCTCCGTCGCCGTTCAATTCAAATCAAGGTATGGTTTCGACTTATTTCTTTCTATTCTCTCATATCCTTGTCTCGTTTTTCAATCATCTGTTTCCTTGGACTTTGCATGCCATCGTTTTCTTTGTATGTATGCGTCTGTATCTGTTCTTCACACTCCATATTTCACACACACGAACGTTCACAACCTCTGGTTTATCAATACTTTAACCGCCGATTCATGGTTGCGTTGTCATGGTTTTATCATAATCTTTAGCTGTCTGTCTATTCATGTGTTTCTAATTTCGTTGGTGTCTGCCCTCTTCAAGGTCTTCTGTAATTATGCCCTGTTAATAACTACACCGTGTCTAAACACTTTAGAACCCTAATCTTTCTCCTAGGTTCCATAAAGACCTGACCCTTTCTTCGTCTGTCTTTTTGCAGATGTCTTCTGAATCTACCTATTCTGACCACCAATCTTCGACTCAACCCTTAGTTGCTATGCCGATTGGTGAGAGAACTAGATCCAGGGTTGTAATACCCGATGTAAATGAGCCTGAGGACATACTCATTAAACCTATAGTATCTCCATTGTCTCAACCTCCTATCCCTACATTTATCGACTTAGGAGATGATTGGCCCTCTGATGATGAGGAGGTGTCAAAACCTGAACTTAAACTTGAATCCTTCTTGGAACCTGATTTTCAGAGTGAGGTGACTGTTGAGAGAGAGTTGTTCAAACAGGAAATTACACCTTTTTGTGAGAAAACTGATTCCATCATGACCTCTGTTAAGTTAGAAAAACTTCTGGAGGAATGTCCCCGTCCAATCTGTAGTATTGTGATTCCTAAGCCTGGTGAAAGAGCTCACAGGTTTGATGTCAAAATCCCTGATCGTGGGATTCCTAATGCCGTCATTTCTGCTGCTTTTTTGAGAGTAGGTTTTTCTATACCTCTTCATCCTTTTCTAAGGGAAGTATTAGAGTTTTATAACCTAGCACCTATGCAACTGACTCCCAACTCTTACCGTTTGGCCATCAGTACTTTTATTCTGTATTCCAGCAAATTCACAACCTCCCTGTCTGCCCCTGAGTTAGGTTATTTCTTTAGGCTGAAAGATACCGGGAGAAGCTCAGGTTGTTTTTATTTGTCAGCATGGCCTTGTCATTAGGGTCAATGTATAAAAAATGTTAAGCAGAACTTTGATTTGTGGCAAGAGCAATTTGTCTATTGTTTTGACTGCCCTGATGTTAAGTACGCTTTTAATCGCCGTCCAAATATCCCCAAACAAACCATTCTGACTGAAGTGTGTTTAGAGAGGGCAAAAGAGATCTTGAAACTATCAGCTTCCATTAGGGACTGCTTGATTCTGATGACCCCTGAAAATTTGACTTCCCTAGGTTTTATTCCTTCAAACACTGGTATGAGCTTCCTTATTGTTATGTCTTTCCTTCTTAACTGTATCTTTGTTAATATATCTTTTTACTCCATGCATGCCTCTCTAATTTTTAACCTATTGTCTTATGCAGACATGGCTCCCAAAGTTCCCTCTTTCGTCAAACGAACCAAGAATGTAGACGAGATCTTTAAAGCTGATGTTGAGATACAGGAGATTCCGCTCACAGCAACACCAATCAGCCAAGTTCCTACCCCAGCCTCTGTCCAGACTCAGCCATCTAGCTCCTCCCTGGGAGTTCACAAACCAGGTCCATGAGGAAGAGCAAAGCTGTGAAAGTTGAATCAGCTGTAGCACAGAATCAATTTAAAGAATTGATTGATACACATGTGCTTCCAGAAGCGATTGCCAGCTGGGCCAAGATGGATTCTACCGAGGCTATGCATGCCATGAGGTTCTCTGCTGCACAAAATGCATTCTTTGCCCTACGATACTGTGATGATTTTGCCTTGAAGACACAATATGACCTCCGATTGCAAGGAGAGATCTCAAAACTCAAAGAGGAGCTGGCTGCTAGAGAGGAGAGCGTGAATATTGCCACTGCTGCGGTAAGGAGGGCTAAAGCTGTTGAAACCTCACTAAAGAATAGCAGGGATGAGCTTCAGGAACAGGTGAAGAGTTTGCAGGATGAGAAATTATCCATGCTAGAGAAAATCAATGAACTAAAAGCTCAGGTTGATGCTTTAAATGCTGCGGCCGCTACTGTCAAATCATCCCTGCTCGTCCAGGAAAAAGCTAGGTATGATGAAGGTTATGACGAAGGCGTTCGTGACTACATGAGGTCCATGTGGGAGAAAATGCCCGAGCTAAACTGGTCTCTCCTAGGCGAGGACGTAGTGGGGATGATCAAGGACTTTGAGAATGAAGCTGCTGCTGCAACCTCTGTACCTCCCGTGAAAACGGTTGAGAGGTCTCTAGGTGCCAACCTTGAGACTGCAGAGGTTCCTGCTCCTGAAGTTGTTCAGCCTATCCCTCCAACTCCTCCTGTTGTCAGCAAGGGTTCTGATGAAGCCCCTCCTTCGTAATTTCAACAAGATCCTTTAAAAACTTTTGATAACTTTTGATGAGGTCGCGGGCTCCTCGTAACGCCTCGCAAGATGTAATTTTAAATTTGGTTTCCATGGCCTTCGTGCCAATAACTCTTTATGCTGGTTTTCTGGGTCTTTGTACCCATAACTCTCTTCATGGTTTATGATATTTATTTGCTTTTGCTGCATATCTATATTTGTACCTATGTGCTTCCATCATTGTACTTTACCTTTATTCCCCCTAACAATTACTTAGTGTTCGTACTTGTGCATTCAAGCTTACGTGGGCTAGCCCTTTGTAAGAAACAGAATATACTCGTACTTTCACTATATAATTTCTCGAAATAAAAAGCCATCAAATCGCAACAACTTACTTATAATCTTAAACACGTCTTTTCCTATACTTCACTCAACATTTTCAGAGTCGCATTCTGAACTAAAAACCCTTTCTGATAACCTTAGATCCCAAATAGTTTGACCAGGTTCCTCGACCATTAAACCTGCAAAATAAACATAAAACAGAAACTAGTTAAGGTTAGTAAAATTTCTTTTGTTTAATTCGGGTCATCTCTTGGAAAAGTTGCCTGCTTGGCTCCCAATCCTAATCTCTAGGCCCCAACATGCCTCGAGGCATGTTGGTTCCTTTTTTCTCTTGGAAAGGTAACCTGCATGGTTCCCAATCCTATTCTCTAGGTCCCAACATGCCTCGAGACATGTTGGTTCCTTTTTGTGCCTCGAGGCGATTCTAGGAACCTGTGCGCCGTTCTGGGAGTCCACACAGATTCCTCTTCTTCATGTGTCAGGCTAGACATCTTATGAAGGTAAATGCTAAGGATTTTATCCCTTCTTCCCATGTGCCAAAGACGGTTCCACATGAGGGAGAGCTTATTAGGCTTCTCTTTAAGAACAAGTGTGCCGGTCTAGGCTCCACACAGGTTCCTTTAGGTGCCTTTTGTCAGGACTTTAGGTGCCTTTTGTCAGGACTTTAGGTGCCTTTTGTCAGGACTTTAATTCTCGTGCTCAAGGAACTTGAGGCTTTTGGCAACAATGTCGTGCTCAGTCAACTGAGGCTTTTCAATCACATTTGCTCAGGAAGCTACCTGAGGCTTTTCTCGTGCCCAGGAAGCTACCTGGGGGCTTTTCTCATGCCTAGGAAGCTACCTAGGACTTTTTCTTGATGCGTGCTCGGGAAGCTACCCAAGGCTTTGGTTCAAGTCAGTCATTCTCAACTTGCATACTTTTATCGAATCACATTCATACTTTCAATGCTACAGGGACCTGTAAGTCAGGGTGTCCTGCAAAATACAATACAATGCTACAGGAACCTGTTAGTCAAGGTAACCTGTTTCAAAAGTTTCAAATTGGCATATGAAATATCAAATCATAGCATGCACAATACTGTCTAAGTAGGAATACTACCCCCAGTTCTTTTGGGTAATTATTGTTACATAAAAGAACTATTAAGGAGCTATAGCTGCAAAGAATGCACTCAAAATATTCAACGTAGAGCTATCTATCGCTCAATACCTTAGAAAGAAATCGTCTTGCATGTAGGGAGGTTCACATCAAGTACCCCCCGAGTACATGCATAATTAAATACTGAAATCAAAATACTGGTCAGCTATAACTAATAAGCTGCCTTTATTCGTGGGCTGAAAGAGCCTTACTTTTCCTAAGAAAAAACACATAAAAGAGTTACTGATAATATTTCTTGAGATGTTCTGCATTCCAAGCTCTCGGAATGAGGTTCCCATCCATATCCATTAAGTGGTAGGTTCCTTCCCAAATTGCTGACTTTATCTGGTAAGGTCCCTCCCAATTCGCTCCAAAGGCTCCATGTGCCAGAACCCTGGTATTTGGCATGACTTTTCTCAGAACTAGGTCTCCAACTTTAAAAGGTCTTGCCTTCACCTTTTTGTTGTAATACCTTCGAACTCTCTGTTGATATGCTGCTAACTTCACTTGCGAATCTGCTCTCAACTCTTCGACCATGTCCAAATACAGTCTATGATTGACCTCATTGCTCTCGGGGTCAAAATACTTTCTTCTCAAGGAACCTGTTCCAACTTCCACAGGTACCATAGCTTCACAACCATAAGCGAGAGTAAAAGGAGACTCACCAGTTGTAGTTCTAGGCGTGGTGTTATACGACCACAAGACTCCAGGAAGCTCCTATGGCCAGCTTCCTTTCTTATCCTCAAGCCTCGTCTTCAAAGTGTGCTTGATAATCTTATTCACTGCTTCAGTCTGTCCATTACTCTGCGGATAATACACTGCTGAAAATGCCTTCTGAATTCCAAACTGCTCACACAACCCTCTTAGCTCTCTACTATCAAACTGCTTCCCGTTGTCAGAAATCAGTTTCTGCGGATTGCCAAACCTGCATACAATGGCTCGAAACACGAACTCAGTCAACTTTGATGCTGCAATCTTAGCAAGTGGTTCTGCTTCTGCCCACTTTGTAAAGTAATCAACTGCAACCACTGCATACTTCACTCCTCCTTTTCCTTTCGGGAGTTCTCCAATGAGGTCTATTCCCCAAACAGCGAATGGCCAAGGGCTAACAATCGGTTTAATAGGTGCTACAGGACGATTATCAAGATTTGCAAACCTCTGACAATTACTGCATGCCTGCACAAATTTTGTAGCATCTGCTTTGATGGTTGGCCAATAATATCCTTGTCGAAGGACTTTCATGGCTAAAGAATTACCCCCCGAGTGATTTCCACATACTCCTTCATGAATCTCCTCGAGGATATACTTTCATTGTTCTCCAGCTACACACTTGAGCAAAGGTTGATTGAATCCTCGCCTATACAGAATTCCATCATAGATTACATACTTAGCTGCATGATACCTCAGCTTCCTGGCATCATTTTGACCGGGAGGTAGCTCCCCTTTATTCAGGTAACGATATATTGGGGTCATCCAGGAATCTTCAACTGGGAACTCGATATCCATCACTTCTTCTTTGAAAACACTAGGTTGCTCCTGAATCTGAAGTGGAATTACCCCCAATAACGTTGATTCTCTCTGAGATCCTAACTTGGCCAATGCATCTGCCTTGGTATTCTTTCCTCGAGGTATTTGATCTAGCTTCACCTCTTTGAACCTCGCGATCAACTCCTGGGAGTACCTCAAATACAAGTCTGTTCTTGGACCTCTCGCCTGAAAACCACCACGAATCTGCCAAACTACTAACATCGAATCACTAAACACTCTGATGTTCTCCACTTTCATCTCCAAAGCTAACTTGAGGCCTGCAATCAATGCCTCATATTCTGCATCATTGTTTGTGGCTTTAAAAGCAAAATGAATTGAGCTATAGAGTTGGTGCCCTTCTGGACTAACTAGTTCTATGCCGGCACCTGCTCCACCACTGTTAGCAGCTCCATCCACATACAGTGTCCACCAAGGTGCACAGTTGTCATTATCTGCCTGTTTTTCTACTACTTCTTTTGGCCCCTCCTGGCCGGTGACCTCTACATGAGATGGAAACTCGATTAAGAAATCTGCTAGAGCTTGAGATTTGATTGCTGTCTTGGGCTTATATTCTATATCGAACTGTCCTAGCTCTACAGCCCACTTTAACATTCTCCCAGAAGTTTCTGGCCTATGCATCACTTGCTTAAGTGGATATGAGGTTCTTACCTCAATCTTGTGGGCTTGGAAGTAAGGTCGCAGCTTCCTGGAAGCCAGAATCAATGCAAAAACCAGCTTCTCCATTCCTGTATACCTCGTTTCTGCATCAAGTAACCTTTTACTAACATAGTAGACTGGGCTCTGCTGTCCATTCTCTTCTCGAACCAGAACTGCACTAATGGAGTATTCTGATACAACCAAGTAAAGTATCAATGTCTCTCCATCCACATGTTTGGCTAATAGTGGGGGCTCCCCAAATGCTCCTTTAACCTTCCAAATGCTATCTCACATTCTGCTGTCCACTCAAATTTGCTTCCTTTCTTTATAGCTTTAAAGAACTCCTGACACTTATCAGTGGACTTCGAAATGAACCTATTTAAGGCTGCAACTCTTCCTGTGAGGGACTGAACCTCTCTCACAGTTCTCGGTGACCTCATATCAATCAATACTTTAATCTTGGCTGGGTTGGCTTCGATACCTCTGTGGTTCACCATGAAACCCAGAAACTTTCCTGATTCTACCCCGAACACACATTTTTGAGGGTTCAGCTTCATTCTGTACTTTCGCAAGATTCCAAACATTTCTTCTAAGTGCTTTACATGGTCAACAGCTTCCTTAGACTTAACTAGCATATCATCCACATATACTTCCATAGTATGGCCAATTTGATCTTTAAACATCATATTTACTAACCGTTGGTATGTGGCTCCAGCATTAATCAATCCAAATGGCATGCATACATAACAATAAAGACCTCTATCTGTAATAAAAGAAGTGTGCTCTTGATCAGGTTCATACATAGGAATTTGATTGTAACCTGAATATGCATCCATGAAGCTGAGTAGGGCATGTCCAGCTGTTGCATCCACTAATTGATCAATTCGTGGCAGCGGGAAGCTGTCTTTCGGGCATGCTTTGTTGAGATCTGTGAAGTCCACACAAGTTCTCCATTTTCCATTAGGTTTCTTGACCAAAACAGGGTTTGCCAACCATACTGGGTAAAAAGATTCTTTAACCAATCCTGCATCCAATAACCTGTCGACCTCTTCTTTCAATGCTTGAGCTCTTTCTCCACTAACTGGTCTTCGCTTCTGTCTCACTCCTTTCTTTTCTGGATCAATATTCAACTTATGACACATGACCCTTGGATCTATCCCTTCCATATCTGCGTGACACCATGCAAACACATCCAGGTTCTTGCCCAAAAAGGTAATGAGAGATTCCTTTAAGGCTGGGTCGAGTTGAGCTCCAATCTTCAACACTTTTGTACCATCTTTGTCATTGATCTTCACATCCAAAGTTTCACCAGCTGGTCCAGCCTTGACCATGGTTTCTGGCATTCGAGGATCTAAGTCTACCTCCATCTCTGTGGTTGAGTCTTCTTGAGGTTCCTGGATTTCGTACATGACATTCCTTCTCTTTGATGCTGGCTGACTGTCTTCATTGCTTCCATTATGTTTCAGTTTTCGGGATTTTTCTTCATCCAATCCTTCTGCCATACACACATCACCACCCTTGTCCGTAGGGGATGCACTTTCTATCAGCAAATAAGGGGTATCTGGTCCCCGAAAAACTGGAATCTCATCATGAGGTTCCTCTTCTATGATCTCTTCAATTCTTATGGCTCTACAGGATGCTGGTACAAAGCCTTCCAAGGGCGTACTACGCAGATCAAGCGTTATTTTATCTGGGTTCTTTCCTGGGAAATCATCAGGAACCCCGTCCATGGGTTCAGGCAATTTAGCAGCCTTAGCAGCATATTGCAAAGCTTTGGTGTAGCACTCTCTAGACTCATACTGGCATCCTCGAACTACACCAATTCCATTTGGTGTTGGGAACTTCATAGTTAAATGATAAATGGAGGTTACCACCCTCATCTCCTTCAAAATGGGTCTTCCCAGAATAGCATTGTAATTCATATTCTCTTCTATAACAATGAATTCTGCCAGCTGTGTAATGCAACATGGTTTATCACCTAAAGTTACTGGTAAACGAATCTTACCTTTGATAGGAACCTGATTATTAGTGAATCCGTACAAGGTATCGTTTGTTGGAGTTAAATCTTTATCCAGAAAATGCATCTTCTTGAAAGCTGAGTAAGATAGCAAGTTTACAGAGCTTCCATTATCAACTAGCACTCGATGAACCTCATAAGATCCAATTCCTGCCTCAACCACTAAAGCATCGGTATGTGGATGGTGCACCCAGGAAGCATCTTCTTCAGTGAAAGTGATATCTGCATCCTCTCCTTCAAACAGCCTTGGGGACCTCTGTGACAGATTGTAAATACTGGTCAAAGGACGTTCTTTAGCCTCACGGGTATACCTCTCCATGGCACTCCTGCTGCTTCCTCCAATGTGGGGACCTCCTATAATTGTGCGTATGCAACCAGCCTTAGGTGGTCCTTCCATTACGACAGGTTCATGTGTCTGTGTCTTCTGAGTCTTCTCATCTCTATACTTTTTTCCTTCCTGAGCCACCCATTCACTTAACTGCCCTTGTCTGATTAGAGTTTCAATTAGGTCTCTGAGGTGATGACAATCTGCAGTATTATGCCCATTGTTATCATGAAAGTCACAGTATGGGCGCTCATTCTTATTCCCTGGGGGACCAGTTCTGAAAGGCTTCTTAAACCATGAGGACTTCTCATTCACCGCGTAAATGTGATCGATCGGGGCCACCAAAGGGGTGAAAGTTTCATAGACAGGTCTCTCATGTTTATTGTTGTTGTAGGAAGCTGGTGGCGGGACCTGACCCATGACAGGTTTAGTAGGATTCAAAGCTTCAGGCTGCACCTGGGATGTGCGACTAACCACCTTTTTATTGTCACGACCATTGGGGCTTCTTTGTCTCGACCTCTTGTTTCCACTTTGCCTTACGAAATCTGGATCCTTTTTTAACTCGGCTAGAGATTCCTCCACCAGACGAAAAGGTTCTGCCTGGGAGTAAAAATCTGCCAACGTCTCTGGTTCTTTTCCTTGAAGTGCTTTCCAAAAGTCTGAGCCTCCTTTGACTCCAGCAATTAAGAAATTCTTTTTGGTTTCCTTAGATGCTTTCCTAACCTTTGGAACCTCTGCATTGAACCTCTTGAAATATTCTGTCAATGTCTCACTAGGTCTTTGCTTGATATTGGCTAAGGTATTGGTTGGTGGTGCGAATGCAACAGATGCTCTAAATTGAGTGACGAAGAGCTTCCCCATACTTGCCCAAGAACCAATCGAATCAGCAGGTAACCTTTTGAACCATTGATGGGCTCCACCCTGTAGAGTTGCAGCCAGTAACCTGCATCTGGTGGCTTCCTTCACTTGATAGACATCCATCTCCGTGTCAAAATGACTAAGGTATTCAATGGGGTCAGTAGTTCCATCGAACTTCAACTCATTCGAAGGCCTATAAGACCTGGGCAGAGCCGATTTTTGAACCTTCTTGGTGAAAGGAGAAGCAGTTATAGGATTCACAGCAAGATTCTTTTCGTCCTTGAGTTGAGCCAAAATTTTCTTGACATCTTCTGCTGTCACCTCCCCAGTAGCTTCTGCCTTTGTCTTTTTACTCGTTCCTTCCTCCTCTTGCGACTCTGCAGTGCTTGATTCTTCAGTATCCTCATCTGAATCCGTGCTTTCTTCTTCAATTATCTCAACAGATGGGTCTTTATCTTTCTTCTTTTTCTTTGAGGAACCTCCAGTCTTGGTTTTCTTCTTTCCCTTGGACCCTGTACGGCCCTTGCTACCAATTTTACTCTTCTCAGGATTCTCTAGTTCTTCGTCACCATTATTCTGCTTTGATTCTCCACCATCTTCTGGAACCTCCTCTCCATTCTCAGATTCTTCTTCCTCAAAGTTCAACTGTTTCGGAGTAACCTTCGACTTCTTGCCCTTCTTTGCCTTCTTTTTCTTCTTTTTATTTGAAGCTTGCTCCAAAGTCGACAAACGTTCTCCCACAGTTTTTAAGATTTCCATCATAGCTGCTTTAGTAACCTTCGGTGCTCTGGGAGGAGATTTGTTCCCCTCGTGAATCTGTCGCTCAGAACGGGTTGCTTCGCTATCAGAGTTGCCTGACATCTTTTCCACTCTTAAGATATTAACTATCCCCTCCTTCTAGCGCCAATGTTGATGAGTGGATTTTGTAATCAACTTATGAGAGGTCTACAAGTAGTTGTATAGGCTAGCGATCAACTGTTCTGTGGAAAGGTTTGAGTTGTGTTTGTAGGGGTTGAGCTGTGCTCGAGGGTATCTCCAATAATCTCAAGTGCCTTTAGAGAAAATTAGAGAACTCAATGTGTATTACCTTGAGGTGCCTACGTACCCTTGTATATATAGGGATCAAGCTCACGTAGTTCTAATGGGACTTTGTCTCTTACTGGAATAGCTGTATTCGGTCACTTAGTTCGTGTAGGACTCAGGTTCCTTTAGAGTCTTCCACGAACTAGTTGGCTAAGTAGAGTAGAACTCGAGTTCGTACCCTACTATGATTCTCTCATTGATCATAGATAATTCTAGGATCATCTGCGCCCTAGAATTATACTCCAATATCAATTCATTTATCTGTTCTAGATGGCTTCTAGAACTTTCTGTTGGCAACTCGTAGGAACCTGGTACTCAGGAACCTATATCTTAGGAGCCTGTTTCTCAGGAACCTCCTTATTTCGGGACATATCGCTTAGGGACCTCCCTTTAGGTGTCAGTACCTGCACAAATAACAAACTGGTTAGACTGGATAACTCTTCACATGCTTTTATCATCTCTATGGCTGTTGCTATGCTAACTCGAACTCTTCTGCTTGGAGGAACCTGGTCTTCTAGTGCTCAGCTCAGCTTCCTGACCGTTGGGAACCTCCTGATACTCCTTCTTCCTTAGTCATTTCTTCTATCTGACCTTCACAACTCGTAAGGTATCTATCTTCTGGCTTGTATGGATCAAACCCTATAGCTTAATGGGCCTAAATCTAGTCCATGGAGATTTTGGGCACAACATTAGGCAATCTAAATTTTTATCATAATACAAATTATTAAGGCATCGAATTTCTAAATTACGTAAATAAATCCATTAGAATCCCATGACGTCGATTAGTTCATAATCAAACGAATCGTCATTATGGGATTAAATGAAAACATGGTATAAAATTGCATGAATAAAATTAGAAATACAAGAGTTTAGAAAATAGAACCGAACTAGCTTCCAACGAAATAGAGAGGAGTAATCATGGCAATCCCCGTAAAATAAGAGTTTAGAAAATAAAATCGAAATAGCTTCTAACGAAATAGAGAGGAGCACTCCAAGTAATCCCCGTAAAATCTTCAACCAAAATAGAACTTATACTAAATTTGCAGAAAATTAAAGTGTATAAAATGAAACTGAAATTACAAGAGAAAGCTGCTAAAAATTGAGAGAGAGTACAAATGAAATTCAGTTCTCCGGATGATCCTAACCTTTGCAAAATCACTCATATTTATAGTACAATTTAGCACACCATAAGCAATAAATAATTCCGCTGAAAGCAGCAAAACAACAAAATAGGCTGTGCGGTTGGTGAGATAAAATGCGGGCGGCGGCGCCTAACTCTTGACAAATTTCACGCGGCTCTTTTATTTGGAAAGTTGACATCAACTGGTGTGCTTAACTAAAGTTACTTTAGTTTATTCACAAATACTTTAGTTTGTAAATGAACCTGGCGACTAGCATATTCAAGGCCTATTTCGTCTTATTATAAATAGCTCGTAAAATGCTTTTTAACCCGCACAGCTTATAATCTTTAATTAATAAATAATTATTTTAATCCAAAAATTATAAAAATAAATATCTAATATTATTAGATATTTATAAATATAATTTTCTAATTAAATAAAATATTTATTAATTAAAATAAATCCTTAAGTACTAAGCTGCGGTCTATTGAGGGTCTGAAACCGGACTCTTTTTGCTTATCAGAAAATATATCAATTCCAACCGGGGTTCCAGCTTTAATAATATATCACTTTCCATATTTTTGTGATAATTCTTATTTCTTCATTGCTCGTCCAGATGTAAGCTACGGTCTCTTGAGGATCTAAAACCAGACTCCTTTTGCTTAGAAAAAAATATAACAATTCCAACCGGGGTTTCAGCATTAAGAATATATCACTCAGAATTTCTTTATGATGATTCTTTTTCCTCGTAGCCAGTCCACTTGATAATAAAATCCTTGTGATTAAATTCTGAATTGAGGCAAAAATCCGAATTGATGCAAAAATCCACCATTTTTAGTCTTTTATCACCACGATACCTACAGTTGCGAGTTCTGCACAACAAAGACTGAAACAACATAAACAAATTAAAAGACACAACATACTTAAAGATAAACCACCAATCTAGGTCCAATTAGCGCATAATAAGTGGATATAAAATTCACTTATCACCTTGCGGATCAAGAATTCAATCTCATCCTTCAATTGCCTACAATCATCTGTATCATGCCCCACATCTCGGTGGAACCTGCAGTATTGGCCATTGACTCTCTTCACGGGGTCACCCTTTAGTGGCTTCGGCCATCGAAAGTCCTTATCCTTCTCTATCTCTAACAAGATTTGACTCTTAGGAGCATTCAACCTTGCATAATCAGAAAATCTCGGTCCAAAGTTCTTCTTTGGTGCTGATTCAGAGTCTTTTCTAGTACGGGGATACTTGCCCCTAGCATCATACTCCTGATCCTGCTTCCTCTTCTTTGTATCACTGTTAGCTCCACCATTGCTCACTGTGGTCTCCTTCTTTATACTATCCTCAGCCTTGATATACTTGTCAGCCCTTCGCTGGAGCTCAGCCATATTATCTGGAGGGTGCTTCGTCAACGACCTTTTAAAGTATAGGTCGGTGGTGCCATGCTCTAAGGCTACCATTGCCACCTTATTTTCCAGATCAGTGATGTTCAAAGTCTCCTTGGTGAACCTCTTAAGATAGTCTCTCAGATTCTCATTCTTTCCTTGCACCACATACATAAGAGATGCAGAACTTTTTTCATGTACTCTCCCGCTGATAAACTGGCTAACAAAGGCAGCACTTAACTCTTTAAAAGAGGCGATCGAGTTTGCAAGCAACCGGCTGTACCATCTTTGATCCATACCCGACAGGGTTTGAGGGAACGCCCTACACTTCAAAGCGTCACTTGCGGGCTGCAACAGCAGTGCATTGGAGAATGTTCTAACGTGGTTTGCGGGATCACCCGTCCCATCATAAGCTTTAATTATCGGCATCTTGAACTTCTTCGAGATACGAGCATTCATCACCTCCTCAATAAACGAGGGTGTAGGATCGTCAGGATCCCCAAGTGGCATCAGATCCTTGGGGTTGCTCTTGGGGGTTTCCACCCTTGTTGTTCTTCCAGTTGGGGCATCAGCCCTTCTTTGCCTTCTTGAAGGCCTCTCTAGATCTATAAAGGGAATCGGTCCTGATGTTGGAGGAGGTTGAGTTTGATTCAGCCTAGCTTGTTCCTTTGCAATATCTTCCTTTATCCTTAGAATCTCAGCCTCATGAGCCTTGATTCTCTCAGCAGCTGTCAATGGGGGTCCATCATGGATAGTTTGTGTTCTCCTTCTTAGTTCCCTACTAGCACGTCGCCTTCTCGGGGCTTCATCACGATCATCATCATCAGACGATGAATCCTCAGTATAGGGGCCGGAGTAGTCATAGTATTCTCGATCTCGGATCTGCAAGGCGTGGCCACTAGGTCCATACATTGGGTTGGTGTTCACGGGGAGATCCGTAATATGGATCTGGACCCCATGTGGGGGGTTGTTAGGATCGACAACCAAGGGAGAAACCACCACCTGAAGAGGATTGGTACCTTGATTCGTGTGGATGATCGGAGGTAATGTACTCTCAAAATGGGACGTTGTCCCTAGAGGTTGAGAAACTTGATGTTGAACAATCGCCCCGGTCGTTGGAGGCACCGGATTCATGGTGGGCGGTGCAGAACTGAGTGGCAGAGGCTCGGTAATTGTCGGTGTCCTTCGTGTTTGAACCATGGTTGATGTCTTCTTCCCACAGACGGCGCCAAATGTTGTGGAATAAAAACTAGGTTACGAATTGTATTTAATGCTAGGGTTAGGGAGCTTCGTGCTTTAATGGCTGTTTCCGTGTTCGGGACTAATCGGTCCTCACAGAGTGCCTACGTATCTCGTATTGAGAATCAAGCCAAAAACGTAGTTCTAGGGTGAGGGGTCTGACCCTTTATATAGGCTGAGAAACCTAAGAATTGTGATAGGGTTAGGTGACTTGGTGGGCAAGTCAGCCATGAGGAAGGTTCTAGACTCCTACCTTATAGGAGTCTGTTTCCTCGTATGACTATTTGCCTTGGAGGCTACTCTTCATAGAGATAATGTCCTAATCTGATTGATATTTCTCAGCTGTTAATTAGCCATTAATATTAATTACGAAATTAATATCCAATTAGGGTTTTGGGCCTCATAAATGGGCTCTACCTTTGGACCATGCTAGGTCTAATTAATGCAACATTAATGATGTCTTTAGGGCTTACTTTTAGCCCATATCAGTTATCTTCCTCGTAAGAACGAAGATTTTCGAATAAGCTATCGATGGAGTATGAATTCAAGTTATGCATTTCTTTTATTGTGGTAACTTTGACTTTCCAACTTGGAGGTAAGGCTTTCAAAATCCTACGATTTTTTTCATTTATAGTATATACCTTTCCAAGTTGTGCAAGTTCATCGACTATACGAGTAAACCTCGTTTCCATATCGATGATGGTTTCACCTTTGAGGAGTTTAAAATTTTCGTACTCTTGTATTAAAGTATCCAGGGCATATCTCTTCCTTGCAAGAGATTGAACATTTTCTGGACCAAACAAATCCATGTGAATTAATTTGAGTGGCTCAGTGTTGGTATTCACTTGCTTTGATTTGTGCACAGATCTTTTCAATTTGTCCATTTGACAGTCCTCGCATAGTCCTTCTTGACAGAATTCCTGTTGAGGTAGTCCTCTCACTAAATCCTTCTTCATCAGAATATTCATATTCTTGAAATTGAGGTGTGAGAGCTTCTTATGCCAAAGCATGCTTTCACCAACTGATGCTTTACTGTAAAAACAGTAAGCCTTGTCTTTATTGACAGAATTTAAATCTGCAACAAACAAGCTTCCTTTCCTGACTCCTTTCAAAAAGAGGCTTCGATCTTTCTTGTGATAGATATCACAAACCATCATATCAAAATCAACCTTGAATCCCCTGTCACTAAACTGGCTGACACTGAGTAGGTTGTGCTTCAATCCATCAACAAGAGCAATATCTTCAATGACAACATTTCCAATTTCCAAACAGCCATATCCCACAGTGTAACCTTTGCTGTTGTCTCCAAAAGTTATGATTGGGCTGGCTTTCTCCACAAAATGTGATAGCAGGGCTATATCACCAGTCATGTGCCTGGAGCATCCACTATCGATGATCCACATGACCTGCTTCTGTTTCTTGCCCTGCAAAACAAATGATTTTAATTTGCATCTGGTACCCAAACTCTGTTGGGTCCTGCAGTTACAACATCATTGTTCATATCATTCTGTTTCACATTTAAATCGACACTAGAATCCTCCTATCTGACTTATTTTACTGTCCACTTGGTTCTAAAGTTAGACTTAGTCTTTCTCTTGGTGGAAGCTGCCTTTTTACCAACATAGGCAGGCACAGAAGTCTCAGCAGTTTCTAAATAGGAGCATCTTTCAATAGACAGAATAGGTAGATTGAAGCAAGTACTCATAACAACGATTTTGCATGGCATACAGTCAATGTTATTACAGACATCCATACTTCTTTGCATAATGGGGGTTCTATGTAAGTTACCACTAACATTGGACGCATTAACCTTATCCTGTTTGGGTTTCTTACAAACAAATGTTAAATGATGAGATGATCCACAATTACTGCAAAGCTTCCTAGGGGCATCCTTAACATGACTATATCCATTCTTCTTATCAATCCCTAACTTACCATTCCTATTCTTAGGCTTGTAGGCATTTGCTTTGATAGTATGTTCTGAAGTTGCTGTCGAGCCACCCTTGACAGTACCTTTCTTTGCCTCTGTCGTGACAGTAGGTTTGAAAGTTGTTGTCTTGGGTTCTCTCTTGACGGTATCTTTTGAAGTTTTTGTCTCATCCTTGTTGTCAGCTACTTTAGAACATTCTGTCTGATTGCTTGGTAGAGTTTCTGTCATGGGGGACTTGACAGTATCTTTTCCTTTGCTCAGTGTGCTGTCAATGCACTCATCTTCATCAAGTAGCTCTTGTTTGATGAACAAGGAGGTTTCATCAAAATCAGCTTGAAGATTTTTGAAAATCGAATTGTTAACTCTTTTGAGAATTTGAGGTTTGACAACATCACTATCATCATGAACAATTGCTTTTCCATGCCTTCTACCATACTCGAAACCTATTCCTACCTTTTGATTCTCAGTGTGATTATCATGATATTCCTGGACTAACCTAGAAGAGTTTCTAAAAGCTTTGAGTTTAAACTCGTTTTCTGCAATTTGACTCTTGAGAAAATCTTCTATTTCCTTAGCACAGACAATATCATTCTTTAATCTAGCATTCTCTTGAGCTAATGAATCTAGGGGACTGGTTCTTAGCAACAACATTTCATTTTCAGATTTGAGAGTTTCATTCTGTTTAGTTAACTTAGCAATTTCTTCATGAGCAGCAGATAAACTAACATGAATGTTAAACATCTCAGCACTTAAATCCTTAATGGTATGCTTATACTCAGTTTTAGACATATCAAGTAAGACTAGAGATGGTACCTGATTTGATGAACTTGAAGCTTCTTCATCAGATTTAGCCATGAGGGCTAAGTTTACAAACTCCTCTTCTTCTTCATCTTCAGAATCATCCCAGCATTTTCCTTCAGCCACATAGGCTTTCCCTTGATTTCTCTTAAACTGATTTCCAGATCCCTTTCCTTGATTCTGTCTTGGTCTTCTGCA
The DNA here is from genome assembly GCA_037693485.1 of Kitagawia praeruptora. Taxonomy (NCBI): domain Eukaryota; kingdom Viridiplantae; phylum Streptophyta; class Magnoliopsida; order Apiales; family Apiaceae; genus Kitagawia; species Kitagawia praeruptora. The sequence continues at coordinate 132,074,237 of CM075351.1, read as the reverse complement.
CTCAATAGCAAAATGACCTAGCTCATTGCAGTTGTAACATCTAAACTTCGACTATCCACCAACCCTGTCTTGTATCCTCCTCTTGTGGCTCCACTAGTGGGCTTTGAAAAACTTCCCTTGTTGAATTTAGATGATTGACCCTGTGGCTTGTATGACTTGTCCCTTCTAAACTTGATATTCTTGAATCTCTTAGCCATATAGGCCATGGTTGGATTATCCATGCTTTCAATCTCTTCTACTGTGTAGAAGTCTTCATCTTCAACATCTTTTAGCTGCAGAACCACCTTCTCCTCGTCATCCAACACTTCTTCAATCTTCAAAGATGGCATTTGTGTTGGTTGTGAACTTTGTGATGGTTCACTTGGACAAGCTACTTGTGGCTCATGAGCTATGAGGCCTCCTGACATGTTTGCTAACTTTCCTTTGGTTCCAGTTTGAATAGCTCTCTTTTGAAAAACTCAAGTTCGTATGATTTGAGCACACCATAGAGAGTTTCAAGAGAGACATCACTCAAGTTTCTTCCCTCTCTTATGGCTGTGACTTTGTGCTCAAGATGCTCAGGGAGAGTGAGCAGAAATTTGATATTAATCTCCTTTCTATCATAGAACTTTCCATGAATTTGCAACTCAGCTATCAGCTTACTGAACCTTTCAAACATGTGTGTAAGTTCTTCGCCTGGTTTCGCCATGAAGGCTTTATATTGTGATACAAGAATTTGTCTTTGGTTCTCGCGAACTTCTTCACTTCCTTCACACAGCAGCTCTATCTTGCTCCACATTTATTTTGCAGATTTGCATCCCATGACATTACCATACATGGCTTTGTCTAATGTAAGTGAGTCGAGCAAGATGAGTTGTAATTTACTCATCCAAGACTACTTTCTCCTTTTCGGACTCTGTGTACTCTGAAGGCTTCTCTGCAACCCAATGGGCTGGAATGGTTTCACCATTCTCAGTAGCAGCAACTACTTCCTTCTGAGGTATGAAGGGGCCGTTCTCAAGAATTCCCAAATACAGTGGATGGGCAGCTTTGATAAATAACAAGATGTTTCTTTTCCAGAAATTGTAGTTCTCTTTATCAAAGACTGGAATCTTGATTCCACTTGACTTCTGAATACTCGTCATGATCTTCAGATTTGTGTATCAATCTGTACGCTCTGATACAAGTTGTTGGTCCTGGAGTATTGTAGAAGGGGGGGTTGAATGCAATACTGATAAAATCGAATATTAAAATCAACAACGAAAATAAAGATTATAGATTATCAGTAGATGTATGCAAGCAATAAGTGAAACAAGATTTCTCACAAAATAAATATTTTATTTATTTTGTGTGAAGTGTTGCTACAACCTGGAGAGAGTTTCTCCAGCTTCGATATCTCAAGAGATACAGATTGCTTCATGTGCGTACATGAATAGAAATGAATCTAAGATGTATCTAAGTAGACTAAGATACTCTGTTGTCCCTATCGCATGGGGTGTTGAGCTGCTATCGTTTTCAAGTGGCAGCTCATTACAATTTGCACACCCATGTGACTTTCCCTAATTGCTATACAGACAGGATAAACCTTATAAGTAAAGCAACCTAGATTCTTTCTATTTCTAGCTAATACAATTCTAGTAGATGTGGATATCACATGCTCCTCGAATTGACCCGCCTTGTCTTGTGAATCTCTTAAGCTTCTGTCGTGGTCTTGCAGGTCTGCTACAAATGATAGTGTGTTGCAGCAAATCTGTTTCTTGAACATGTAACCTGTCACGGGCTTTGACTGAGAAAATACCCAATTCAAATAATTCAAGGTGACAGTAACCTTAACCGCAGAGTCTGCTGTCAAAGGAATATTCAGAGGTTGACAGTACTAGCTCCCGCCAATGTTGTTATCGGAGCTCCAGACTTGCTGTCAAGTGTGAGAATGTTACTGTCTCTTGCTTCGGCCAATGTTGCTGTCAAATGTAGCTTTGTCGTGACTTTGCAACATTTGTCTTCTTGTAACATTACTGTCAGGGACATGACAATAACTTTTATTCTTGCTGTCTTCAGGATTCATTCCTTGAGGCTTGAACAAACATATGAACTTCTCCCAAATCATACATTTATTACATGACGGCAATTATTCGAATACGAAGACATACTCTGGCTGTGACAGTATGTTCAACTTAGTAAAAACTAAGTATAGGGAAATATAGTTAAGTTGTCTCTATGCTATCACCCATAAATCCCAACAAATTTCAATAAAATTATAACCATCAAATGTAAATATCAATATTGAGTAATAAAAAAAAATGGTAATATCAATATTTTGACTTGTTAAGAGCCCGTTTGCCAACCGACCTAAAGCCATTTTCAACTTTAAGTTAAAAAATGTCTATTTGTGTAATAAATTAGAAATTGACTTAAATTTAAAAAAATAACTTAAAATCAAAAGTTGGTAAGAGTTACTTTTTTGAATGACTTATTTTATTTTGAGAATTTTATTTGATGAAAGTTAATATCATAATTCAAATAGATAATTTATCAAATTTATTTTTATATTTACATTTTTAATAATTCATAAGTCATTCATGATATAAAATTATCCAAATAGATATTAACTTAAAATTTTTACTTTTTCTTTATCACTTTAAATAATTTTAAATCATAAATAATAATTTTAAGTATAACGAAACGGGCCGCCACAAATTGGGTGAAAAAACCAAACTACCCATAAATTAATTCCCACCGCCCAAAATACCCACCGCTGGAAGTGTCCGCCCTTTTTACCCACGGACCACGCATTACACACATGCGTATAGGGTATACGCATGCTGAAATTGCGTAGTCAAGGGCCACGCATCTACACAACACGTACACTTTGCAAAATTGGAATTCTGAGCTGTGAACAGTTACAAAGAATACGTATTTTCGGATTGCGTGTTTCGACATATGCATGATATACATGCGTATGTGTTCACTGTTCATCGTATTCTCTCCCCCGCCGCCGGACGTTTTTTCTTCGTTTTTTTCAATCGGTTCGTGCACGTTTTCTACGCATCGAGCAGTCACATCCTTTATTATAATACCTGAGTCTACCACACGTCAGTTAACCAATAAGAATTGAGGAATTATTTTAGGACCAATCAGAGCTAATTCCTAAAATTTAGACTTTTTCTTATTTACAATCTCATCATACCCTTTAATCATAGTTAGTTAACACTTCTAATTTAAATTCAATAATGATTTTATTAAACATATTCATAAATACCTATTTTTTAAATCAAAAACTATTTACAAGAAAATCACAATTTCAATTTCAAATCAATCACGATAAACCACTATACATTTTAAAGTAAATTTTATAATTAATCATTCATTAATCAACCACTCTTTTAATATAAAGCCAGTCACAATCATATTATCATACATTATAAATTTTTTTTATAAAATATATTGTACAATTATAATCGATATTAAATAATTATAATCCAACTTAACTAAAAATCTGAAAAAATCAAATTTGAAATAAGATTTTAAATAACTTGGATAAAATCCATACCTTCAAAAATTTGATTTTTTTTATAAGCTCAAAAATATATTTATTCATAATTTGTTAATATAATTAATTAATAAATGCATATAAGCTAAAACTACAAAATCAGATTTGAACAAAATTTTAAATAGCTTGGATAAAATCCATATCTTCCAAAACTCGCTTTTTTGAAAGGTTCAAAAATATTTTTATTCACAATTTATTAATAAAATATTTAATAAATTCATATTAACGAATTTAAATACAATATTGATTTTAATAAACATTCCATAAATACATGTTTTTTTAAAAAAATTAATAGAAAATCACAATTCTAAATTTGAAATCAATCATGATATACTATTATATATTTTAAATTAAATTTCTTAATTAATCATTCATTAATCAACCACTTTTTTAATATAATGTCAATCACAATCATATTATCATATGATTTTTATAACATATATTGTACAATTATAATCGATATTAAATAATTATAATCTAACTTAACTAAAAATCTGAAAAAATCATATTTGAAATAACTAGTCTAAAACCCGTGCGATGCACGGATTTTTTTTTATATTATATAAAAAATTTCATTAATTAAAATTAATTTTTTTTCAACATGAATTTTGGAGGCTTACTTTTTTTATATGAGATGATTTGATAGCAATTATATAAATGTTATTCGTGATATTTCTAGAAAATGAGGGATTTAGTTAGAAAATATAGAAAAGATGATAGGTTTTAGTTAAAAAGAATAATCAATTAATTATTAGTAATTATAAAATTATTACTTCATTTTATTAAATAGAATGTCCGTGGTATGATTAGAAAAATAGAGAATTTAGTTAGTGAAAATTAAAAAGATTACATGTTCTAGGTGAAAAAGGTAATTGATTAATTTATAGTAATTATAATTGAATTACGTTATTTTACTAAATACAATTGCTCGTAATGTTTTTAGAAAATGAGAAAATAATATTGTCGATTTTAGTTAGAAAATATAGAAAAGATGATATGTTTTAGCTGAAAAAAGGTAATTGGTTAATTAAAAATATTATAATATTATTAGTTTATTTTATCAAATAGAACCGTCCGTGATATAATTAAAAAAAATTAGTTAGAGAAAATAGAAAGGTAACGTGCATGATTTATGTGGAAAAAGTAATTGATTAGTTTATAGTAATTATAATTTAATTATGTTATTTTACGAAATAAAATTGTTCATAGTTTTTAGAAAATGAGAAATTAACGCTACCCGTTACATTTCTAGAAAAAAAAAGGAATGTAATTAGAAAAAATAGAAAAGATGATATATTTTAGCTGAAAATGTAATCGGTTAATTAGTAGTATTATAATATTATTATTTTATTTGTATTAAATAGAAACGCCTGTAATATAATTAGAAAAATGGAGGTTTTAGTAAGAAGAAAGAAAAAAGGTAACGTGTTTTGTTGAAAAAAGGTAACCGTCCATGATATAATTGGAAAAAGAGAGATTTTAGTTAGAGAAAAGAGAAAAGGTAACGTGTTTTGACTGAAAAAGGTAATTGATTAGTTAATAGCGATTATATATAATTATGTTATTTTTTTAAAACAAAATTGCTCGTAGTATTTTTAAAAAGGTGAAATTTTAGTTAGATAAAATGTAAAAGATATTCTATTTTAAATGAAAAATGAAATTATTTAGTTATTGAAAAATAGAAAAGGTTATATGTTTAAACTGAAAAAGGAAATTGATTAATAAATGAGAAATTTTAGTTAGATAAAATATAAAAGATATTGTATTTTACTTGGAAAAGTAAATTATTTAGTTCTTGAAAATAGAAAAGATAATATGCGTAACCTGAAAAAGGAAATTGATTAGTTAATAGATCTGTAATTGAGTAAGGGTAATTAGGTAAATTCAATAGGTACCGTTGAACCAAACTTTTAATGTTTCGGCTTTTATATAATAGTATAGACTTGGATAAAATTCATACCTTCAAAATTTTGTTTTTTTTATAAGCTCAAAAATATATTTATTCATAATTTGTTAATAAAATTAATTAATAAATGCATATAAGCTAAAACTACAAAATCAGATTTGAACAAAATTTTAAATAGCTTGGATAAAATCCATATCTTCCAAAACTCGATTTTTTGAAAGGTTCAAAAATATTTTTATTCACAATTTGTTAATAAAATATTTAATAAATTGATATTAACGAATTTAAATACAATATTGATTTTAATAAACATTCCATAAATACATGTTTTTTTTAAAAAAATTAATAGGAAATCATAATTCTAAATTTGAAATCAATCACGATATACTATTATATATTTTAAATTAAATTTCATAATTAATCATTCATTAATCAACCACTTTTTTAATATAATGTCAATCACAATCATATTATCATATGATTTTTATAACTTATATTGTACAATTATAATCGATATTAAATAATTATAATCTAACTTAACTAAAAATCTGAAAAAATCATATTTGAAATAACTTGGATAAAATCCATACCTTCAAAAATTTGATTTTTTTTATACGTTCAAAAATATATTTATTCATAATTTGTTAATAAAATTAATTAATAAATGCATATAAGCCAACACTACAATATCGGATTTGAACAAATTTTAAATAGCTTGGAAAAAATCTATATCTTCAAAAATTCGATTTTTTAAAAGGTTTAGAAATATATTTATTCAAAATTTGTTAATAAAATAATTAATAAATTCATATAAACGAACACTACATATATTTTAATTATTTAATTATTAAATATACGCTATAAGAGTATTACTATTGGTTGGTGAATAAATTATCAATCTAAAAATTAAAATTATTTTAGAGGCAATCAGAATTTACTTCTAAACTTTAAATCAATCAATCATATATAAAATTTTAATTATTTATCATGCTTATTCTAATTTACTAATTGCGATTAAGTTAAATTTAAATATAGAATATCTTGATTTAATAACTTCGCATAGCACATAGTTTTTAATTTTAAAAAATTTCTACTAACCGTAAATATTATGTTCTATAAATCCACATAACAGTATATTACATATGGTTATATATATCTTTTAGTTATGAATTATTTTTGAACATCATTTATTATAATAAAGGATACCCGAATCTAACATGTATTAGTTAGCAATCACAAGATTGTGAATTATTTTAATATCAATTAGAATCTATTAAATTTAAATCAATTAAACTTAATGTAACATGTTTTTCTATTGGATTTAGATTCTACGTTTCAGCCAAGACTAAACTCAAATTAAGTTACACTCAATAACAAATAATTTTTATTTTTTCATATCAATTAACTAAACATAATAACAACTAATTTTTATTTTAACGGTTAACTAATAAAAAACTTATATAAAATAAAATTCTTACAACCTAAAAAATATAATTATTATATCAATTTAAACATTACAGGAAATCTAAGCCGCTTATTCCCTATTCCCCATCAAACTTAGCCCACTTTGATAAATTAAGTGTATGCATCAATTCTTCTCAGGACTAAATCATATCAAATTCGGTTAAGGTACTAATTTATATCTTTTTATTATAAGGCATTTTATACTTGGACAAATTATCTTTTTATTTCGATTGTATATATGTATTATATCTGTCGTGTTTTAATTGTCCAATAAATTCAACATAAAAACGTTTCTGACAAGAAAAAATAGAAAACGATTTAGGTTATCATCATCCCCAGTCCTGATTCTCTCAGAGTTACTTCCCATTAGAATATTCAGTAGCAAACTTCAATAATTCAGCGATTTACTAAATTGTAGGCATCAATCCTTATCACATTACACTGATTTGTTTACATTATTAGGTGTGCGTATAGATAAATGTTTTTTTACAGTGTTGGGTTGTCAATGTTATTCAATGATTACTTAACAATTTTATTCTAAATACAATAATTATTTAATTTAAAATTTATACATTAATACATGAATCTATTATATTTATAATAGATGTTTTGATATCTCAAACTTTCAATTCAAAATCATAAGGTACAATTAAAATCATGAATTAAAAATTATTAACAATATAAAACTATTTACCACACTATTCTAAATACACATTCAAAATTTAAGTTATGTAAAGTATTAAATAATTCAGTCATAAAAAAAGCTAATCAACCAATTAAAATGTTAGAATGAATTTTAAACCAATCATCTTTTAACATTTTAATTACGAAATTTTTTTAACTATGCAATAATTAATGGAGAAAAAAAGATGACCTGACAATATATTTGAATTATTCAAAATATTAAATACACTTTTAAATAGTACTTTACATTATTTGGTGTATAAATTATCAAATTAAAAAATAAAAAATATTACATAGTCAATGAAAATATTGTTAGTGAATATTTCCATAATAAATTGGTCAATTTAGGACAGATTTTCTTACAAACAACTATTTATTTATTGATAATTAATTCATCAATAAAAGAACATATGTCATACACAAAAATTATCAAACCTGCAAAAATCATCAATAAAAGAGCATACAACATCTACAAAAACAATCAAAATTGAACAAACACATAGTAAATTATATCACTAATTTCCTTTATCCAATCATTGAACAGATCTTCAATTATGGAACATCTCTAGCTTATGTCACTAAATTATACAGTCTTTTCGACGAGATAATCTAACAATTTGTTATAAACGTGAGAAATATGTATATCTGATTTGTCATAACGTATTCAAACAACCGACCAGAACTGTAATTCTATACTATCTATACTATCAAAATCAATGAACTAATATAACAAAATCTAATATATGGGTAGACAAAATTCACGAACAGGATATTAGGCTCTCAATAAAGATAGATATTTAGTGAAAGCCAAAGTAAAATCAAGGAAAAGAAAATAAGACTTATCATTTACAAGGAGTTAGTACAAAATCTAATATGTTGGTAGATAAAATCTACCAACGGGCAACGGGGTACTAGACTCTCAATGATATTTTTATTGAAAAATAAAGAAAAATTAATATAAAAATTTTAAAAAAAACTTAAAAAACTGATATCAGCTCCTAAACTTTAGTTTAGCATCTTTTGGGAAAGGTGGAGAGAAAGAGAGAGCAACAACTACGGTTTTTGTTATAAAAATTATTAATAATGATAAATAAAAAGGTTGATACATTTAAAATTATATATTGTTTTTAATAAAAGGGTGCCTTTTTGAATTTTGTATCCTTGAATTAAAGTAATACTATCAATTCTCATATCTTAACCTAAGAACATATATTGAATTTGCTTGGTTGGTTTACTATATTTTTTTTTATATCAACAAAGCATAAAAAATGGCTAAGAAAACTAAATAACTTGGTAGAAAGATTATATACAAAGAGATATATTTGTTAACGAGAAATAAGAAAAAATAAAAAAGAAGGGTTTCATTTTGTTTGGGAGACTTTACACCATGCATGCTGTTGATGAGTGGATTTCGTAATCAACTTATGTGAGGTCTACAGGTAGTTGTATAGGCTAGCGATCAACTGTTCTATGAAAAGGTTTGGGTTGTGTTTGTGGGGGTTGAGCTGAGCTCGAGGGTATCTCCAATAATCTCAGGTGCCTTTAGAGAAAATCAGAGAACATAATGCGTCGTACCCTGAGGTGCCTACGTACCCTTGTATATATAGGGATCAAGCTCACGTAGTTCTAGTATGATTCTGTCTCTTACTGGAATAGCTGTATTCGGTCACCTAGTTCGTGTAGGACTCAGGTTCCTTTAGAGCCTTTCACGAACTAGTTGGCTAAGTATAGTAGAACTCGAGTTCGTACCCCACTATGATTCTCTCATTGATCAGAGATAATTCTAGGATCATCTGCACCCTAGAATTATACTCCAATATCAATTCGTTTATCTGTCCTAGATGGCTTCTAGAACTTTCTGTTAGCAACTCGTAGGAACCTGGTGCTCAGGAACCTATATCTTAGGAGCCTGTTTCTCAGGGACCTCCTTATTTCGGGACATATCGCTTAGGGACCTCCCTTTGGGTGTCAATACCTGCACAAATAACAAACTGGTTAGACTAGATAATTCTTCACATGCTTTTATCACTTCTATGGCTGTTGTTATGCTAACTCGAACTCTTCTACTTGGAGGAACCTGGTCTTCTAGTGCTCAGCTCAGCTTCCTGACCGTTGGGAACCTCCTGATACTCATACTTCCTTAGTCATTTCTTCTATTCGATCTTCATAACTCGTACTGGGTTGATCTTCTAGCTTGTATGGACCGGATCTTATAGATTAATGGGCCTAAATCTAGCCCATGGAGATTTTGGGCACAACAAGTACCCCCCGGTTCCTTGAAATCATGTAATGTGAAAGGAACCCATTCTAATTCTGCGATCAAAGATTCAATGCAAAACCGTTCTAGTAACAATACTTTGCTTCAACATTTTTATGTCCAAGCCTATAGGAGCTAACTCGGTATAGGAAACAGGACATAGAATATTTTCAGCTTGATATAATCTTGAGTAAGCTTCCTTTGTATTAAGGAACCTGTTATCTCACTATTTTCTTCTTCTTGCTCCAGCTCTCGAAATCTACTTTATGTTTGCACTCAACTTCTCAGGGAATCTAACTTGTCACTTAACTCCACGCCTCTTTAAATTTAATAATTTAAGAGGGGATAATGGTTGGTTGCAGGAGATAATTCAAAATTTGAATTAAACTTATCACTTATCAAAGCTGTAGTTAATGTGTAAGTTCCCAAGGTTCATACGCTTCTCACGCGTGTACCTCTTCACTTTACCGCTCCAGTAATGCGCTGCCACGTGTACGAACTGCTTCATTTACCTTGACTATTTAATCGCCATCTCACTCCCTCAGGTCCATTTTTACCTTTACCAAAATCTTGCAAAAACCCTTGAAGAGAAAACAAGAGGAGTTCAACAGTCATTCGCTTAATTCATCTTCTCCGTCGCCGTTCAACTTAAATCAAGGTATGATTTCGACTTATTTCTTTCTATTCTCTCATATCCTTGTCTCGTTTTTCAATCATCTGTTTCCTTGGACTTTGCATGCCATTGTTTTCTTTGTATGTATGCGTCTGTATCTGTTCTTCTCACTTCATATTTCACACACACGAACGTTCACAACCTCTGGTTTATTAGTACCTTAACCATCGATTCATGGTTGCGTTGTCATGGTTTTATCATAATCTTTAGCTGTCTATCTATTCATGTGTTTCTAATTTCGTTGGTGTCTGTCCTCTTCAAGGTCTTCTGTAATATGCCCTGTTAATAACTGCACCGTGTCTAAACACTTCAGAACCCTAATTTTTTTCCCAGGTTCCATAAAGACTTGACCCTTCTTCGTCTGTCTTTTTGCAGATGTCTTCTGAATCCACCCATTCTGACCACCAATCTTCAATTCAACCCTTAGTTGCTATGCCGATTGGTGAGAGAACTAGATCCAGGGTTGTCATACCCAATGTAAATGAGCCTGAGGACATACTCATTAAATCTGTAATATCTCCATTGTCTCAACCTCCTATCCCTACATTTATCGACTTAGGAGACGATTGGCCCTCTGATGATGAGGAGGTGTCAAAACCTGAACTTAAACTTGAATCTTTCTTGGAACCTGATTTTCAGAGTGAGGTGACTGTTGAGAGAGAGTTGTTCAAACAAGAAATTACACCTTTTTGTGAGAAAACTGATTCCATTATGACCTCTGTTAAGTTAGAAAAACTTCTGGAGGAATGTCCCCGTCCAATCTGTAGTATTGTGATTCCTAGGCCTGGTGAAAGAGCTCACAGGTTTGATGTCAAAATCCCTGATCGTGGGATTCCTAATGCCGTCGTTTCTGCTGCTTTTTTGAGAGTAGGTTTTTCTATACCTCTTCATCCTTTTCTAAAGGAAGTATTAGAGTTTTATAACCTTGCACCCATGCAACTGACTCCCAATTCTTACCGTTTGGCCATCAGTACTTTTATCCTGTATTCCAGCAAATTCACAACTCCCCTGTCTGCCCCTGAGTTAGGTTATTTCTTTAGGCTGAAAGATACTGGGAGAAGCTCAGGTTGTTTTTATCTATCAGCATGGCCTTGTCATCAGGGTCAATGTATAAAAAATGTTAAACAGAACTTTGATTTGTGGCAAGAGCAATTTGTCTATTGTTTTGACTGCCCTGATGTTAAGTACGCTTTTAATCGCCGTCCAAATATTCCCAAACAAACCATTCTGACTGGAGTGTGTTTAGAGTGGGCAAAAGAGATCTTGAGACTATCAGCTTCCATTAGGGACTGCTTGATTCTGATGACCCCTGAAAATTTGACTTCTCTAGGTTTTATTCCTTCAAACACTGGTATGAGCTTCCTTATTGTTATGTCTTTCCTTCTTAACTGTATCTTTGTGAATACATCTCTTTACTCCATGCATGCCTCTCTAATTTTTAACTTATTGTCATATGCAGATATGGCTCCCAAAGTTCCCTCTTTCGTCAAACGGACCAAGAATGTAGACGAGATCTTTAAAGCTGATGTTGGGACACAGGAGATTCCACTCACGGCAACACCAATCAGCCAAGTTCCTACCCCAACCTCTGTCCAGACTCAACCATCTAGCTCCTCCAAGCGCAAGTTAGCTCAGACTACTCTTGACCTCTCTGGGAGTTCACAAACCAGGTCCATGAGGAAGAGCAAAGCTGTGAAAGTTGAATCAGCTGTGGCACAGAATCAATTTAAAGAATTGATTGATACACATGTGCTTCCAGAAGCGATTGCCAGCTGGGCCAAGATGGATTCTACCGAGGCTATGCATGCCATGAGGTTCTCTGCTGCCCAAAATGCATTCTTTGCCCTACGATACTGTGATGATTTTGCCTTGAAGACACAGTATGACCTCCGATTGCAAGGAGAGATCTCGAAACTCAAAGAGGAGCTGGCTGCTAGAGAGGAGAGCGTGAATGTTGCCACTGCTGCAGTAAGGAGGGCTAAAGCTGTTGAAACCTCACTAAAGAATAGCAGGGATGAGCTTCAGGAACAGGTGAAGAGTTTGCAGGATGAGAAATTATCCATGCTAGAGAAAGTCAATGAACTAAAAGCTCAGGTTGATGCTTTAAATGCTGCAGCCGTTACTGTCAAATCATCTCTGCTTGTCCAGGAAAAAGCTAGGTATGATGAAGGTTATGACGAAGGCGTTCGTGACTACATGAGGTCCATGTGGGAGAAAATGCCCGAGCTAAACTGGTCTCTCCTAGGCGAGGACGTAGTGGGGATGATCAAAGATTTTGAAAATGAAGCTGCTGCCGCAACCTCTGTTCCTCCCGTGAAAACGGTTGAGAGGTCTCCAGGTGCCAACCTTGAGACTGCAGAGGTTCCTGCTCCCGAAGTGGTTCAGCCTATCCTTCCAACTCCTCCTGTTGCTACCAAGGGTTCCAATGAAGTTCCTCCTTCGTAATTTCAACAAGATTCTTAAAAACTTTTGATAACTTTTGATGAGGTCGCGGGCTCCTCGTAACGCCTCGCAAAATGTAATTTTAAATTTGGTTTCCATGGCCTTCGTGCCAATAACTTTTATGCTGGTTTTCTGGGTCTCTGTACCCATAACTCTCTTCATGGTTTATGATATTTGCTTTTTCTACACATCTCTTGTCCAGGGTAAGCTCATACATATTTCTTTGTTCGAATCTTAACTTACTACATACTTTTCTTCAAAACCTCATGAAATACTTCGCTGTTATGCACTAGAGAATAATTCAGCTTCCTTACTCATATGCTCAAGCTTACGTGGGCTAACCCATTGTAAGAAACAGAACACACGCATATTTCCACTAGAAAAATCTCAAAATAAATGCAACAAACTACAGCTGAGTTATAAAACCTGGAACCTCTGTGTTTATACTTTGTATCGATAATCAAAACCGTAGCCTTCTTTAATAACTTCTTCTTTATCAAGACCAGGTTCCTCGAGTATTAATTGTAACGACCCGGAAAATTACGTGTAATTTATTATATTAAAATATATTTTTAGTTGATTTTAATGTGTATTAGTTTATTTTTAATGCATTTAAACGCGTTATGATTTTTATTAAATAGGAAAATTATCCCATATGTGTTATGTGACTTCTGTGTATCATAGAATATTTTATTCTATTTTTCTGTAATTTTTATATTTTTATAATACAGTTATTTTGCATTTTAAATTCCGGACCCAGCCCCTGTACTGGATTCGAGGCCCTGTTTTTCATAAAATTATTTTTATATAATAATGGGATGTTCAAAAATGCATTATTTTGTAATTTTTGTAATGTTCATAATTTTTGGAAAATTTTGACATATATATTGTATTTGTTTAAAAATAAAAATTTTACATTTTTATCCCATAAAAATTATTTTTAGGGCTTAATAATTTTAATTAGGGGTTAAAAATATTTTTGGGGTATTAATTTTCAGATTTATATAAATAGCAGAATTTTATTATTAATTGTTAAAATTAACCAAAAATTAGATTTTTGATTTTATTTTCTGAAAATTCTGGAAATTGTGTTCTTGGTGTTCTTGAGAATCAAACCACTTTTTGACAGTGATTCCAGCATCCAAATCGATCATGTGAGTAACCAAACTGAAGCTATTGATCTCTACTACATGTTTATGTGTGTTTTAACATCCTAAATTGCTTGAATCGAAAATTCATAATTTTAGTTTAATATTCGAATTTTCTCGAATTTATTTTGGATTGTAGGATGATTTGTTGTTGATATGGTTAGTACCTACAGATTGCTTATGCTTCCAGGAGATTTATCATGATTTTTACTTGATTTTTCGTAGCTTAAATATGAAAGTCGAGTTTTAGTGGGGGTGAGATTTAAAGATTTATTTTTCTGGATTTATGAGTGATTTGTTGCTGTTCTTGATGATTGATATAGATTGTATGAGTAATAAGCTTCGTTTTGGTGTATAAAACGTTGGATTTGGTTGAGAAATGAGTAAAATCGAAGTTTACCGGTGAGGTCGCCGGATTTTACTTCGGTTTTGACCGGATTTTGGTTTCGGGTGATGCTGGGTTTGAACGAATGGTGTGGTTGTGTTTAGGAGGTGATTTGGAGTGTTTTTGTGATTTAAAACGTAGCAAACTGTGCATTTTTAAGGGTTGCCGGAGGTTGCCGGAATGTTTTTCCGGTGACCGGAATCTGGGAAACCTCCATTGTTGGAGGTGGTGTTCTTCGAAGCATTCATACGAAGAACAGTGAAGGTGGTGATGAACAGTGCCCATTTGATCTTCAAAATCTGAAAACCAAATTCTGAAAATGATTTTGGAAAATTATTTTCCAAATTTTATTATAAATTCGAATTTTATTTTCAGAAATTCGAAAAATCATTTTTAAATTTCGAAAAAATATTTTTAATTTCGAAAAATACTTTTAAATTTTTAATAAATTATTTTTATTCGAAAATCTATTTTATTTGATTATTTTAAATTTATTTATCTAATATATTAATTAATTTAAATTGATTGGTTAATTAATATTAATCAATTAATTTAATTAATTAAATATTATTTAAATATAATTGAAAATAATCAGATTTAATTATTTTGGAAAATAAAATGATTTATTTATTTTATAAATATTATTTTACCTTTAATATTTATTTCTTTATTTGTTTAAAATGAAATAAAATTGTTTTAAATCCTAAAAATAATCCGGGAACGGTAAAAATAGTTTTTAAATTCTAAAATTATTTATAAACCCGGATTTGATAATTATAAAAATATTTTGGGGATTCAATAATTACCCGGAGGGTTTATTAGCAATCCTTTTTGATTCAAAAATGGTTAATTAAATCTTTTAAAATTCTTTTAGTGCTTTAAAAATATTTTTTTTTAATATTCTAAAAATATTTTGAGTGCTCTTTTATTTGTGAGTCGTATCTGCTATGTGAATTACGTGCTATGTGAGTATGTGATCTACTTATGGAGTCCTTATACGTGCGATGTAAATTGTCAAAATATTAAGTATCAAGGGTTAGGTTATAAATTGAGTTTTGGCCGATATATATTTAATGTGTGCTTAATTGTGTATATGATTTATATTAAAAAGATGTCGCTAAGAGTAGACGATGTTTTCTTTGAATTACTGACTAAGGATTGTCAGAGTTATATTTCTTTTTGAGGACGAAGTGTTTGTTTCGAGGGTTAAGTGTTATATTTATATTTCTATTTCTTTATCGAGGATTAGAATAAATCTTTCAAGGATTAATTGTTGAATATTGACTTAGGTTTGTCAGCGGAGATAAGTAGATGTTTAATAAAGGAAGTTGGAGGTGGATGAAATATTCTTTGTGGGTTATGAAGAAGGTTGGAGATGGATGCAGTATTGGTTGTGGATTGTTGGATTTATTGTGAGGTGATTTGGCACCGGGAAAACGTCTATGTTCAAAGGGGACATTTCCAATTATTTTCTTCTAGTAGAGATATTGGTAAGCATGGTTAATACATTCGAAGTGAGTTTGCAAGCGTTTACAAAATGTCAGAATTGTCGTCCGGAGGCTGAGGTACTATCTTATGTTTGACTATAGAAGTAGACGCGCGGGCTCGATATCGACGGATCAGATTCGTGGCAATCGCAAGAGCATCTAACCAGCGAGTGATCAACAGAAGATGTGATGACGTGAGATAGAAGAAGATAGTTGTGTTACTTCGACTTTGCGCAATAGCTAAGGATCAGAGGCAAGTATTTTCTTTTTCATCTTAAACACTGTTTATTTTATGTTTCATTGATTCATATCATGACGAATAGCTATTGTTCAGAGCTATTCGTGATTCTTAAATATTTTTGTGCAAATGCAGTTGCTTGATATTGGTACCTTTGATGTGGGGAATTGTTTAAGATAAACTCTTCATATCCTTATTATCGTAGTAAATAATATGGATGTGAACTGTATGTGAAACTAAGCATTTCCTGTTGAATTCGGAAATTGCTCTATTGGATTGGAAAATGATAAAGCATAGGAGGCCATGATTGCTATCATGGTCCAGCAAAATATTAAATGATAAAGCGTAGGAGGCCATGGTTGCTACCATGGTCCAGCAATATTTAAGGAGGATATGGTAACCATACCATCTTCCTATAGGCTAACATTACTTGCCTATTTTGGGTACCCCAGAAATCCGAACTATACACACACGGAAAAAAAAAGAGAATACCGGTGGAGTATAGAGGGTCCCATTGCCTTAGAACCTGATCAGGGGGCAATGGTGTTTTAGTAAAGTGTATCCAATCCATATCGCCAGAATGGCTATTATATATTGTGAATTGGCAGATGATTCATTTTTATGACATGCCAAATGATTTCAGTTATGATGTGAATTATATCACAGTTGTTGATTAAGTTTCTCTATAAACTGTTTTACATTTCAGTTGATTTTATGCCCCACTTATCCTGATTTTATATCAAAATTTTTATACGCTTGCTGAGCATTTCTTTCGCTCATACTTGCTGTTGTAAATTCTAACATTTCAGTAAGGTAGTTTGGCAAGACGTATCCGCACAGTTCAGAAAGAGAAGAAGCGTGATGCTATTTCGAAGATGACTTGGCTCAGGATGTCTGGATTTAGTGTAAGATCTATTTTATATAATTGAGTTCTAATATTTATTATTATATTATGGTCTAGTTGGCCTGGCGTACTTCTTATCGAAGTTACACCAGTGATTTCAGTTTGATCAAAGAGAATGTTGTAAAGAATGAATGCTTTTTATCTAATGGAATTTGGATTCTTGTTTCTAGCCCTATAACCTTAAAAGATCTTGGTATGTTTGGGGTCACAGATGTTATATTTCCAGTGTTGGACAATCACAAGTGAATGATGATTATTAACCGGATGTTTTATTTTGAGGATTTTCGCGTGACAACCAAATCTCCTGACCCCGGATTTGGGGGGTGTCACAGTTGGTATCAGAGCTGAGGTTATAGTAAACTAGAAACGAGAGTGTGTAGGAGTGTGTATAGCTAAGTAAGGAACGTCTGAGCTCATATAGAGTTCGTGTTGGACTATTGGATATAGTACCAATTAGTAAGTTAAGATTGGAGTACTCGTTTGATATAGTTGTGCTGAATTGGATAGATCGCCTGGCGAATGGAGATGTCTACTGTAGAATCTTCAGAGATTATTATGAGTTGACGATGACATACGATATCGATATTTTTTTAAAGCGTGGAACGGAAGAAGCTTAAATTCGAATGACGAGCTATCGAAGGAATTGGCAAAGAAGGCATAAGTAGTGACCTTGGCAATACCTTTTCTTTCTATGAATTATTTTGATATCCCTCCTAAAGAGGTATTCGTTAAAAGATATTTCTCCTCTTCTAAACAGTGACATTTTGATACTTGTGTTCAATCTCCATTTTGAATCTCAATTGTTTCAGTGGTTACTATGAAACCTATTTTTAAATTTCTGAGACTTTCAACTTTTTGTTTTCTCCAATGATTAATAACCTTATTTGCAATATAGTACCACTTGTTCGGTACTTTCTTCCTGGTTTTTCTTTTCGGAAAATAACAAATTTGGAATTTCTTTCATATTTCTCTAATCCTACTGAGACGAACAACCCTATTTATAGGGGACACCAGGTATATCTGTCTGTGTGATAGAAGTTGGATGGGACGCCATCACTGGTGTGTTGTGTATTACAAGAAGGCTGATCACCTTTAATTGTAAATGTCGGAGCTAAGACACACAACGTCGGGTTCATGTGATTATATTGATCTCTCGGTTATTCTTTCATTTCAAATCAAGTTGCTTTATTCATAACCATAATTGTGGAACATTTGCTATGATATGGAATCCGTTTTCTTCAAAATTTCATGATTCTTGTTATCTCTATTGAATTTCAAGGGTATGCCAATCAGGTCAGGATAAGCGCAATTCGCAGATAGAAGTTAGATTAGCAACGGAATCGCCAAGAGTAAGACCGAGTCCTAAATGATTAGAATATCAGTGACATATCAATGGAATCAGCTCACTCTCTCTCTTTCAAGGATATTATGTTAATGGAAAGTTGGTCGAGCCATATTTGAAACGAATAATGATGGGTTGTAAGACTCCCGTGATAACTGTATCAGATAGAGACCCTAAAGTGAATTGAGATTTTGGAGAAGTTGTCTACGAAGGAACATTATCCCCAGTTTTATAAAGCAAGTATTGATGATGAAGGAGTTAAGGAACCCTACTAGTTGCCATAGCTGATTCCGAGGACGGAATCCTTATAAGGGGGGAAGTCTGTAACGACCCGGAAAATTACGTGTAATTTATTATATTAAAATATATTTTTAGTTGATTTTAATGTGTATTAGTTTATTTTTAATGCATTTAAACGCGTTATGATTTTTATTAAATAGGAAAATTATCCCATATGTGTTATGTGACTTCTGTGTATCATAGAATATTTTATTCTATTTTTCTGTAATTTTTATATTTTTATAATACAGTTATTTTGCATTTTAAATTCCGGACCCAGCCCCTGTACTGGATTCGAGGCCCTGTTTTTCATAAAATTATTTTTATATAATAATGGGATGTTCAAAAATGCATTATTTTGTAATTTTTGTAATGTTCATAATTTTTGGAAAATTTTGACATATATATTGTATTTGTTTAAAAATAAAAATTTTACATTTTTATCCCATAAAAATTATTTTTAGGGCTTAATAATTTTAATTAGGGGTTAAAAATATTTTTGGGGTATTAATTTTCAGATTTATATAAATAGCAGAATTTTATTATTAATTGTTAAAATTAACCAAAAATTAGATTTTTGATTTTATTTTCTGAAAATTCTGGAAATTGTGTTCTTGGTGTTCTTGAGAATCAAACCACTTTTTGACAGTGATTCCAGCATCCAAATCGATCATGTGAGTAACCAAACTGAAGCTATTGATCTCTACTACATGTTTATGTGTGTTTTAACATCCTAAATTGCTTGAATCGAAAATTCATAATTTTAGTTTAATATTCGAATTTTCTCGAATTTATTTTGGATTGTAGGATGATTTGTTGTTGATATGGTTAGTACCTACAGATTGCTTATGCTTCCAGGAGATTTATCATGATTTTTACTTGATTTTTCGTAGCTTAAATATGAAAGTCGAGTTTTAGTGGGGGTGAGATTTAAAGATTTATTTTTCTGGATTTATGAGTGATTTGTTGCTGTTCTTGATGATTGATATAGATTGTATGAGTAATAAGCTTCGTTTTGGTGTATAAAACGTTGGATTTGGTTGAGAAATGAGTAAAATCGAAGTTTACCGGTGAGGTCGCCGGATTTTACTTCGGTTTTGACCGGATTTTGGTTTCGGGTGATGCTGGGTTTGAACGAATGGTGTGGTTGTGTTTAGGAGGTGATTTGGAGTGTTTTTGTGATTTAAAACGTAGCAAACTGTGCATTTTTAAGGGTTGCCGGAGGTTGCCGGAATGTTTTTCCGGTGACCGGAATCTGGGAAACCTCCATTGTTGGAGGTGGTGTTCTTCGAAGCATTCATACGAAGAACAGTGAAGGTGGTGATGAACAGTGCCCATTTGATCTTCAAAATCTGAAAACCAAATTCTGAAAATGATTTTGGAAAATTATTTTCCAAATTTTATTATAAATTCGAATTTTATTTTCAGAAATTCGAAAAATCATTTTTAAATTTCGAAAAAATATTTTTAATTTCGAAAAATACTTTTAAATTTTTAATAAATTATTTTTATTCGAAAATCTATTTTATTTGATTATTTTAAATTTATTTATCTAATATCTTAATTAATTTAAATTGATTGGTTAATTAATATTAATCAATTAATTTAATTAATTAAATATTATTTAAATATAATTGAAAATAATCAGATTTAATTATTTTGGAAAATAAAATGATTTATTTATTTTATAAATATTATTTTACCTTTAATATTTATTTCTTTATTTGTTTAAAATGAAATAAAATTGTTTTAAATCCTAAAAATAATCCGGGAACGGTAAAAATAGTTTTTAAATTCTAAAATTATTTATAAACCCGGATTTGATAATTATAAAAATATTTTGGGGATTCAATAATTACCCGGAGGGTTTATTAGCAATCCTTTTTGATTCAAAAATGGTTAATTAAATCTTTTAAAATTCTTTTAGTGCTTTAAAAATATTTTTTTTTAATATTCTAAAAATATTTTGAGTGCTCTTTTATTTGTGAGTCGTATCTGCTATGTGAATTACGTGCTATGTGAGTATGTGATCTACTTATGGAGTCCTTATACGTGCGATGTAAATTGTCAAAATATTAAGTATCAAGGGTTAGGTTATAAATTGAGTTTTGGCCGATATATATTTAATGTGTGCTTAATTGTGTATATGATTTATATTAAAAAGATGTCGCTAAGAGTAGACGATGTTTTCTTTGAATTACTGACTAAGGATTGTCAGAGTTATATTTCTTTTTGAGGACGAAGTGTTTGTTTCGAGGGTTAAGTGTTATATTTATATTTCTATTTCTTTATCGAGGATTAGAATAAATCTTTCAAGGATTAATTGTTGAATATTGACTTAGGTTTGTCAGCGGAGATAAGTAGATGTTTAATAAAGGAAGTTGGAGGTGGATGAAATATTCTTTGTGGGTTATGAAGAAGGTTGGAGATGGATGCAGTATTGGTTGTGGATTGTTGGATTTATTGTGAGGTGATTTGGCACCGGGAAAACGTCTATGTTCAAAGGGGACATTTCCAATTATTTTCTTCTAGTAGAGATATTGGTAAGCATGGTTAATACATTCGAAGTGAGTTTGCAAGCGTTTACAAAATGTCAGAATTGTCGTCCGGAGGCTGAGGTACTATCTTATGTTTGACTATAGAAGTAGACGCGCGGGCTCGATATCGACGGATCAGATTCGTGGCAATCGCAAGAGCATCTAACCAGCGAGTGATCAACAGAAGATGTGATGACGTGAGATAGAAGAAGATAGTTGTGTTACTTCGACTTTGCGCAATAGCTAAGGATCAGAGGCAAGTATTTTCTTTTTCATCTTAAACACTGTTTATTTTATGTTTCATTGATTCATATCATGACGAATAGCTATTGTTCAGAGCTATTCGTGATTCTTAAATATTTTTGTGCAAATGCAGTTGCTTGATATTGGTACCTTTGATGTGGGGAATTGTTTAAGATAAACTCTTCATATCCTTATTATCGTAGTAAATAATATGGATGTGAACTGTATGTGAAACTAAGCATTTCCTGTTGAATTCGGAAATTGCTCTATTGGATTGGAAAATGATAAAGCATAGGAGGCCATGATTGCTATCATGGTCCAGCAAAATATTAAATGATAAAGCGTAGGAGGCCATGGTTGCTACCATGGTCCAGCAATATTTAAGGAGGATATGGTAACCATACCATCTTCCTATAGGCTAACATTACTTGCCTATTTTGGGTACCCCAGAAATCCGAACTATACACACACGGAAAAAAAAAGAGAATACCGGTGGAGTATAGAGGGTCCCATTGCCTTAGAACCTGATCAGGGGGCAATGGTGTTTTAGTAAAGTGTATCCAATCCATATCGCCAGAATGGCTATTATATATTGTGAATTGGCAGATGATTCATTTTTATGACATGCCAAATGATTTCAGTTATGATGTGAATTATATCACAGTTGTTGATTAAGTTTCTCTATAAACTGTTTTACATTTCAGTTGATTTTATGCCCCACTTATCCTGATTTTATATCAAAATTTTTATACGCTTGCTGAGCATTTCTTTCGCTCATACTTGCTGTTGTAAATTCTAACATTTCAGTAAGGTAGTTTGGCAAGACGTATCCGCACAGTTCAGAAAGAGAAGAAGCGTGATGCTATTTCGAAGATGACTTGGCTCAGGATGTCTGGATTTAGTGTAAGATCTATTTTATATAATTGAGTTCTAATATTTATTATTATATTATGGTCTAGTTGGCCTGGCGTACTTCTTATCGAAGTTACACCAGTGATTTCAGTTTGATCAAAGAGAATGTTGTAAAGAATGAATGCTTTTTATCTAATGGAATTTGGATTCTTGTTTCTAGCCCTATAACCTTAAAAGATCTTGGTATGTTTGGGGTCACAGATGTTATATTTCCAGTGTTGGACAATCACAAGTGAATGATGATTATTAACCGGATGTTTTATTTTGAGGATTTTCGCGTGACAACCAAATCTCCTGACCCCGGATTTGGGGGGTGTCACATTAATCCTGCAAAATAAACATAAAACAAAAAAAATAGTTAACGTTAGTAAAATCTTTCTCTTGTTTAATTCGGGTCATCTCTTGGAAAGGTTGCCTGCTTGGCTCCCAGTCCTATTCTCTAGGTCCCAACATGCCTCGAGACATGTTGGTTCCTTTTTGTGCCTCGAGGCGATTCTAGGAACCTATGCGCCGTTCTAGGAGTCCACACAGATTCCTCTTCTTCATGTGTCAGGCTAGACATCTTATGAAGGTAAATGCTAAGGATTTTATCCCTTCTTCCCATGTGCCAAAGGCGGTTCCACATGAGGGAGAGCTTATTAGGCTTCTCTTTAAGGTGCCTTTTGTCAGGACTTTAGGTGCCTTTTGTCAGGACTTTAGATGCCTTTTGTCAGGACTTTAATTCACGTGCTCAAGGAACTTGAGGCTTTTGGCAACAATGTCGTGCTCAGTCAGCTGAGGCTTTTCAATCACAGTTGCTCAGGAAGCTACCTGAGGCTTTTCTCGTGCCCAGGAAGCTACCTGGGACTTTGCTCAATGCCCAGGAAGCTACCTGGGACTTTGCTCGATGCCCAGGAAGCTACCTGGGACTTTTCTCAATGCCCAGGAAGCTACCTGGGACTTTTCTCAATGCCCAGGAAGCTACCTGGGACTTTTCTCAATGCCCAGGAAGCTACCTGGGACTTTTCTTATCAATCATTCATAGTCCACATATTCTGTCAAATCGTATTCATACTTCGCACATACTGTCAATGCTACAGGAACCTGTCAGCTCGGGTAACCTGCAAAATACAACGCAATGCTACAGGAACCTGTTAGTCAAGGTAACCTGTTTCAAAAATTTCAAATTGGCATATGAAATATCAAATCATAGCATGTACAATACTGTCTAAGTAGGAATACTACCCCCCAGTTCTTTTGGGTAATGATTGTTACGTAAAAGAACTATTAAGGAGCTATAGCTGCAAAGAATGCACTCAAAATATTCAACGTAGAGCTATCCATCGCTCAATACTTGAAAAAATTGTCTTGCAAGTAGGGAGGTTCACATCAAGTACCCCCCGAGAACATGCATAATTAAATACTAAAATCAAAATACTGGTCAGCTATAACTAATAAGCTGCCTTTATTCGTGGGCTGAAAGAGCCTTACTTTTCCTAAGAAAAAATTCATAAAAGAATTACTGATAATACTTCTTGAGATGCTCTGCATTCCAAGCTCTCGGAATGAGGTTCCCATCCATATCCATCAAGTGGTAGGTTCCTTCCCAAATTGCTGACTTTATCTGGTAGGGTCCTTCCCAATTTGCTCCAAAGGCTCCATGTGCCAGAACCCTGGTATTTGGCATGACTTTCCTCAGAACTAGGTCTCCAACCTTAAAAGGTCTTGCTTTCACCTTTTTGTTGTAATACCTTCGAACTCTCTGTTGATATGCTACTAACTTCACTTGCGAATCTGCTCTCAACTCTTCGACCATGTCCAAATACAGTCTATGATTGACCTCATTGCTCTCGGGGTCAAAATACTTTCTTCTCAAGGAACCTGTTCCAACTTCCACAGGTACCATAGCTTCACAACCATAAGTGAGGGTAAAAGGAGACTCACCAGTTGTAGTTCTAGGCGTGGTGTTATACGACCACAAGACTCCAGGAAGCTCCTCTGGCCAACTTCCTTTCTTATCTTCAAGCCTCGTCTTCAAAGTGTGCTTGATAATCTTATTCACTGCTTCAGTCTGTCCATTACTCTGCGGATAATACACTGCTGAAAATGCTTTTTGGATTCCAAACTGCTCACATAACCCTCTAAGCTCTCTACTATCAAACTGCTTCCCATTGTCAGAAATCAGTTTCTGCGGAATGCCGAACCTGCATACAATGGCTCGAAACACAAATTCAGTCAGTTTTGACGCTGTAATCTTAGCAAGTGGTTCTGCTTCTGCCCACTTTGTAAAGTAATCGACTGCAAC
This sequence comes from Kitagawia praeruptora, assembly GCA_037693485.1. Lineage (NCBI taxonomy): Eukaryota > Viridiplantae > Streptophyta > Magnoliopsida > Apiales > Apiaceae > Kitagawia > Kitagawia praeruptora. The sequence goes on along the minus strand of CM075351.1, from coordinate 132,049,523 downwards.
CACTGCATATTTCACTCCTCCTTTTCCTTTCGGGAGTTCTCCAATGAGGTCTATTCCCCAAACAGCGAATGGCCAAGGACTAACAATCGGTTTGATAGGTGCTACAGGACGACTATCAAAATTTGCAAACCTCTGACAATTACTGCATGCCTGCACAAACTTTGTAGCATCTGCTTTGATGGTTGGCCAATAGTATCCTTGTCGAAGGACTTTCATGGCTAAAGAATTACCCCCCGAATGATTTCCACATACTCCTTCATGAATCTCTTCGAGGATATACTTGCATTGTTCTCCAGCTACACACTTGAGCAAAGGCTGATTGAATCCCCGTCTATACAGAACTCCATCATAGATTACATACCTGGCTGCATGATACCTCAGCTTCCTGATATCATTTTGACTGGGAGGTAGCTCCCCTTTGTCCAGGTAACGCTGTATTGGGGTCATCCAGGAATCTTCAACTGGGAACTCGATGTCCATCACTTCTTCTTTGAAGACACTAGGTTGCTCCTGAATCTGAAGTGGAATTACTCCCAATAACGTGGATTCTCTCTGAGATCCTAGCTTGGCCAATGCATCTGCCTTGGTATTCTTTCCTCGAGGTATTTGATCTAGCTTCACCTCTTTGAACCTTGCGATCAACTCCTGGGAGTACTTCAAATATAAGTCTGTTCTTGGCCCTCTTGCCTGAAAACCACCACGAATCTGCCAAACTACTAACATCGAATCACTAAACACTCTGATATTCTCCACTTTCATCTCCAAAGCTAACTTGAGGCCTGCAATCAATGCCTCATATTCTGCATCATTGTTCGTGGCTCTAAAAGCAAAATGAATTGAGCTATAGAGTTGGTGTCCCTCCGGACTAACTAGCTCTATGCCTGCACCTGCTCCACTACTGTTAGCAGCTCCATCCACATACAGTGTCCACCAAGGTGCACATTTGTCATTGTCTGCCTATTTTTCTACCACCTCTTTTGGCCCCTCTTGGCCAGTAACCTCTACATGAGGTGGAAACTCGATTAAGAAATCTGCTAAAGCTTGAGCTTTGATTGCTGTCTTTGGCTTATATTCTATGTCGAACTGTCCTAGCTCCACAGCCCACTTTAACATTCTTCCAGAAGTTTCTGGCCTATGCATCACTTGCTTAAGTGGATATGAGGTTCTTACCTCAATCTTGTGAGCTTGGAAATAAGGTCGCAGCTTCCTGGAAGCTAGAATCAATGCGAAAACCAGCTTCTCCATTCCTGTGTACCTCGTTTCTGCATCAAGTAACCTTTTACTGACATAGTAGACTGGGTTCTGCTGTCCATTCTCTTCTCGAACCAGGACTGCACTAATGGAATACTCTGATACAGCCAAATAAAGTATCAATGTTTCTCCATCCACAGGTTTGGCTAACAGTGGAGGGCTCCCCAAATGCTCCTTTAACTTTCCGAACGCTATCTCACATTCTGCGGTCCACTCAAATTTACTTCCTTTCTTTATAGCTTTAAAGAACTCCTGACACTTATCGGTGGACTTCGAAATGAATCTATTCAAAGCTGCAACTCTTCCTGTAAGAGACTGAACCTCTCTCACAGTTCTCGGCGACCTCATATCAATCAATGCTTTAATCTTGGCTGGGTTGGCTTCGATACCTCTGTGGTTTACCATGAAACCCAGAAACTTTCCTGATTCTACCCCAAACACACATTTTTGAGGGTTCATCTTCATTCTGTACTTTCGCAAGATTCCAAACATTTCTTCTAAGTGCTTTACATGGTCAACAGCTTCCTTAGACTTAACTAACATATCATCCACATATACTTCCATAGTATGGCCAATTTGGTCTTTAAACATCATATTCACTAATCGTTGGTATGTGGCTCCAGCATTAATCAATCCAAATGGCATGCATACATAGCAATAAAGACCTCTATCCGTAATAAAAGAAGTATGCTCTTGGTCAGGTTCATACATAGGGATTTGATTGTAACCTGAATATGCATCCATGAAGCTAAGAAGGGCATGTCCAGCTGTTGCATCCACTAACTGATCAATCCGTGGTAGTGGGAAACTGTCCTTCGGGCATGCTTTGTTGAGATCTGTGAAGTCCACACAGGTTCTCCATTTTCCATTAGGTTTCTTTACCAAAACAGGATTTGCCAACCATACTGGGTAAAAAGATTCTTTAACCAATCCTGCATCCAATAATCTGTCGACCTCTTCTTTCAATGCCTGAGCTCTTTCTCCACTAACTGGTCTTCGCTTCTGTCTCACTCCTTTCTTTTCTGGATCAATATTCAACTTATGACACATGACCCTTGGATCTATCCCTTCCATATCTGCATGACACCATGCAAACACATCCAGGTTCTTGCCCAAAAAGGTAATGAGAGATTCCTTTAAGGCTGGATCGAGTTGAGCTCCAATCTTCAACACCTTTGTACCATCTTTGTCATTGATCTTCACATCCAAAGTTTCACCAGCTGGTCCAGCCTTAACCATGGTTTCTGGCATTCGAGGGTCTAAGTCTACCTCCATCTCTGTGGTTGAGTCCTCTTGAGGTTCCTGGACTGTAGACGGTTCCTGAACTTCGTGCATGACATTCCTTCTCTTTGATGTTGGCTGACTGTCTTCATTGCTTCCATTATGTTTCAGTTTTCGTGATTTTTCTTCATTCAATCCTTCTACCATACACACATCACCATCCTTGTCCGTAGGGGGTGCACTTTCTATCAGTAAGTAAGGGGTATCTGGTCCCCGAAAAACTGGAATCTCAGCATGAGGTTCCTCTTCTATGATCTCTTCAATTCTTATAGCTCTACAGGATGCTGGCACAAAACCTTCCAAGGGCGGACTACGCAGGTCAAGCGTTATTTTGTCTGGGTTCTTTCCTGGAAAATCATCAGGAACCTCGTCCATAGGTTCAGGCAATTTAGCAGCCTTAGCAGCATGTTGCAAAGCTTTGGTGTAACACTCTCTAGACTCATACTGACATCCTCGAACTATACCAATTCCATTTGGTGTTGGGAACTTCATAGTTAGGTGGTAAATGGAGGTTACTACCCTCATTTCCTTCAAAATGGGTCTTCCCAGAATAGCATTGTAGTTCATATTCTCCTCTATAACAATGAATTCTGCCAGCTGTGTAATGCAACATGGTTTGTTACCTAGAGTTACTGGTAAACGAATCTTACCTTTGATAGGAACCTGATTATTAGTGAATCCATATAAGGTATCGTTTGTTGGAGTTAAATCTTTATCCAGAAAATGCATCTTCTTGAAAGCTGAGTAAGATAGCAAGTTTACAGAGCTTCCATTATCAACTAGCACTCGATGAACCTCATAAGACCCAATTCCTGCCTCTACTACCAAAGCATCGGTATGGGGATGGTGCACCCAGGAAGCATCTTCTTCAGTGAAAGTAATATCTGCATCCTCTCCTTCAAACAACCTTGGGGACCTCTGTGACAGATTGTAAATACTGGTTAAAGGACGTTCTTTAGCCTCACGGGTATACCTCTCCATGGCATTCCTGCTGCTTCCTCCAATGTGGGGACCTCCTATAATTGTGCGTATGCACCCAGCCTTAGGTGGTCCTTCCATCATGACAGGTTCCTGTGTCTGTGTCTTCTGAGTCTTCTCATCTCTATACTTTTTTCCTTCCTGAGCCACCCATTCACTCAATTGCCCTTGTCTGATTAGAGTTTCAATTAGATCTCTGAGGTGACGACAATCTGCAGTATTATGCCCATTATTATCATGGAAGTCACAGTATGGGCGCTCATTCTTATTCCCTGGGGGACCAGTTCTGAAAGGCTTCTTAAACCATGAGGACTTCTCATTCACTGCGTAAATATGATCGATTGGGGCTACCAAAGGGGTGAAAGTTTCATAGACAGGTCTCTCATGTTTATTGTTGTTATAGGAAGCTGGTGGCGGTACCTGACTCATGACAGGTTTAGTAGGATTCACAGCTTCAGGCTTCACCTGGGATGTGCGACTAACCACCTTTTTATTGTCACGACCATTAGGGCTTCTTTGTCTCGACCTCTTGTTTTCACTTTGCCTTACAAAATCTGGATCCTTCCTTAATTCAGCTAGAGATTCCTCCATCAGACGAAAGGGTTCTGCCTGGGCATAAAAATCTGTCAACGTCTCTGGTTCTTTTCCTTGAAGTGCTTTCCAAAAATCCGAGCCTCCTTTGACTCCAGCAATTAAGAAATTCTTTATAGTTTCCTCAGATGCTTTCCTAACTTTAGGAACCTCCGCATTAAACCTCTTGAAATATTCTGTCAACGTCTCACTAGGTCTTTGTTTGATATTGGCTAAGATATTGGTTGGTGGTGCGAATGCAACAGATGCTCTAAATTGAGTGACAAAGAGCTTCCCTATACTCGCCCAAGAACCAATCGAATTTGCGGGTAACCTTTTGAACCATTGATGGGCTCCACCCTGTAGAGTTGCAGCCAGTAACCTGCATCTGGTGGCTTCCTTCACTTGATAGACATCCATCTCTGTGTCAAAACGACTAAGGTACTCGATGGGATCAGTAGTCCCATCGAATTTCAACTCATTCGAAGGCCTATAAGACCTAGGCAGAGCCGACTTTCGAACCTTCTTGGTGAAAGGAGAAGCTGTTATAGGATTCACAGCAAGATTCTTTTCGTTCTTGAGTTGAGCCAAAATTTTCTTGACATCTTCTGCTGTCACCTCCCCAGTAGCTTCTGCCTTTGTCTTCTTACTCGTTCCTTCTTCCTCTTGCGACTCTGCAGTGCCTGATTCTTCAGTATCCTCATCTGAATCCGTGCTTTCTTCTTCAATTATCTCGATAGATGGGTCTTTATCTTTCTTCTTTTTCTGTGAGGAACCTCCAGTCTTGGTTTTCTTCTTTCCCTTGGACCCTGTACGGCCCTTGCTAACAGTTTTACTCTTCTCAGGATTCTCTAGCTCTTCATCACCATTATTTTGCTTTGGTTCTCCACCATCGTCTGGAACCTCCTCTCCATTCTCAGATTCTTCAAAATTCAACTGTTTCGGAGTAACCTTCGACTTCTTGCCTTTCTTTACCTTCCTTTTCTTCTTTTTGCTTGAAGCCTGCTCCAAAGTCGACAAACGTTCTCCCACAGTCTTTAAGATTTCCATCATAGCTGCTTTAGTAACCTTCGGTGCTCTGGGAGGAGATGTGTTCCCTTCATGAATCTGTCGCTCAGAACGGGTTGCTTCGCTATCCGAGTTGCCTGACATCTTTTCCACTCTTAAGATATTAACTATCCCCTCCTTCTAGCGCTAATGTTGATGAGTGGATTTCGTAATCAACTTATGTGAGGTCTACAGGTAGTTGTATAGGCTAGCGATCAACTGTTCTATGAAAAGGTTTGGGTTGTGTTTGTGGGGGTTGAGCTGAGCTCGAGGGTATCTCCAATAATCTCAGGTGCCTTTAGAGAAAATCAGAGAACTTAATGCGTCGTACCCTGAGGTGCCTACGTACCCTTGTATATATAGGGATCAAGCTCACGTAGTTCTAGTATGATTCTGTCTCTTACTGGAATAGCTGTATTCGGTCACCTAGTTCGTGTAGGACTCAGGTTCCTTTAGAGCCTTTCACGAACTAGTTGGCTAAGTAGAGTAGAACTCGAGTTCGTACCCCACTATGATTCTCTCATTGATCAGAGATAATTCTAGGATCATCTGCACCCTAGAATTATACTCCAATATCAATTCGTTTATCTGTCCTAGATGGCTTCTAGAACTTTCTGTTAGCAACTCGTAGGAACCTGGTGCTCAGGAACCTATATCTTAGGAGCCTGTTTCTCAGGGACCTCCTTATTTCGGGACATATCGCTTAGGGACCTCCCTTTGGGTGTCAATACCTGCACAAATAACAAACTGGTTAGACTAGATAATTCTTCACATGCTTTTATCACTTCTATGGCTGTTGTTATGCTAACTCGAACTCTTATACTTGGAGGAACCTGGTCTTCTAGTGCTCAGCTCAGCTTCCTGACCGTTGGGAACCTCCTGATACTCATACTTCCTTAGTCATTTCTTCTATTCGATCTTCATAACTCGTACTGGGTTGATCTTCTAGCTTGTATGGACCGGATCTTATAGATTAATGGGCCTAAATCTAGCCCATGGAGATTTTGGGCACAACACATGCTACTCTTAGTTTTGTTTTGTAAAATCTCAATGTTGTTCTAAGTAGAGCGGGCAATCGGATCGTGTCGTGTACTTTCGTGTCGTGTACTTTCGTGTTTCGTGTACTTGAAGGTGAAACCCGTATCCACCCGAAACAGGATTCGTGTACTTGAATATGAAACCCGTATCCACCCGAAATGAATTCGTGTACTTTCGTGTCGTGTTTCGTGTATATATTATATAAAAATAAAAATAAAATTTAGTTAAAATTTATTAGTAAATATTATATTCATATGAAATATACATTAAATATTTTACATTTCCATATATAAATATAAATACAACTCTATAAAAACTTGTAAATATGTATATTTTTGTGTAAAATATGTATCCTTATAAAAAATATTAATATATACATAAAATATATAAGTAGTAAATTATTAACATCTTTATTTCGTGTACTTTCGTGTACCCAAAATGAAAACCCATATCCGACACTAAATCTATCGTGTAATTTCGTGTTCGTGTACTTTCGTGTTTCGTGTACTAAAAATCAAAACTCATATCCGTATTTTTTCGTGTCGTTTCGTGTCGTGTTCACGTGTCGTGTACCAAATTGCCAGGTCTAGTTCTAAGACATATAATTATATTTTAACATAACTTGGATACATAGTAATATTTCATATAATTGTTATATTTTTTCTATTCGCGTATTTTATTTCATTTCATGTACACGAAAAAATTTGTATAATTTAGTGTCATTTTGTGTTCTAATATCGGGTACACGATTTAATATCATGTCATTTTCGTTCAAGACCCTAAAGTACATGACATGAATGTACAAAACGATTTGTCAGGCCTACATAAGCTATTTCTTCTTATATATGTAGGAAAAATATACTCACTGTTAAAGGAAAATGAATTTCATGTTATTTAACCCAAAATCTGAATTACAAGGACACATATATAACAATGTGATTATGTGTTTATATATTACACACTTGATTTCAATTTTATGAACAGTAGCTTATTTTCACAAGTTAGTCAAATTAAGAAAAGATAGGTGATACTCATTTTCATATGTCTTATTTTAAGAATAAAAGAAAACTAAAGTTTATGATTCTATGTTTTACTAGAAAAGAATAAAAAAACCAAAATACAAACTTCCAAACTGAAAATGCACATTTTAAGTTGTCTTTACAAATAAGCTAAGGACAATAACCATAAAATCTAATAATTATATGTTACTCCAAGAGCGCGATATATTGAATTTGTTTGGTTAGTTGCTAATTTTTTTTTGTAGTAAATCAATTTATTAATAAAATGACATATAATTTATAAAAATGATATTGAAAAATCACATAGCAAACTAGATTAGATGAAAATTTCTATTGTTATAACTATGTTTGTTTCATATATATTGCACAGTAGATATCATTTCTCATATAGCTGAAACATGCAACCTTTTCTTATAGACAGTCTAATGATTTATTGGAGTCGTGAGGATTAAGTTTCTGCACATTTTAATATGTAATCGAAAAGTTAACCACGACCATACAATATTTTCAATAAATTAATATAATAAATATTTTAAGGATTCGATATTTAATAATTATACCGAATTCTCATAATATGGGTGAAAAATTTGTTAACCTGATACGTAGAAATATTCTCTAACAAAGAGAGAAATAAAATGAAAGCTAAATTTTAAAAGAAACAATAAAGAGGGATTTTGAACTTTTCAATGGGGTTGTATTTGTTTTGATGATTGGTTCATAATATTACTATTAATTCAATTGGTATGAATTCACAGATAAGTAATTTTATACTTACGTTAATTAACATTCCAATAAAATTATATATTTTTCTAAATAAAAATTAAAATAATATATTTATATTAATTTATTAATATAATTTATCGGTCGGTGCGTAGCACGGGTAGAACGCTAGTACTATGTACCAAAATGATCGTATTGTTCTCCTCTACAATCCTATAGTCTTAGTTTACCGTTCGGTTCGCCGGATTTAAAATCCCCAAATCGAGCTCATTTTCCGATCGACTTACCAGATCTGTCCGTGCACGCCCCTGCGGGGCCAGAACTCAACAACGGAATATGGAATGATGTAGATGCAGGCCTTAACATCATGTTTATATCCTCAGATGTTATGGAGGTTGCCGGAATTTGACGAACGGGATGAGGCGATTCTGTGGCGATTTTGTGCTCGTCTGAGCTCCGACAGCATTTGTGAATTAATGACGTCATCTGACATCAATACGCATCTCGCAGATGCGTGATAGCCGATACGAAAATGGGTAATGTGTATCCCAGTATGCGCAGCAAAATCATGGGTACTCAGTGGTCAAAAAGGACAGAACATATTGAAAATGAGTATTTCGGGCAACTTCAACATAAAAGTGGTGTAGTTTGGGCAATTTCTCCCACAAATTAGGCGGTATCCATAATTAATGGTCTAACATTATTTTCTTTTCTTGAAAAAGGAAATATTTTCTTTCGCTACCCTCACATAACTTAAAATTATTAAATAAAGGAATTTTGTAAACTATAGAAATTAACATTTTATCAAGTAATAATCGGGAAGAAATATAGTTACATGGTTGTGTGTATATATAAAACCTAATTCTGTGCCAAGCAAAAATCCCTCAGCCGTCTCTGTTTCTTAACCCCTATACTCTCTCCCCTCTCCTCACTTTCAACACCAGCAACTCTTGTTCTTTTCTTCCTCTGCCTACACAATTCAACTTTGAGCTCTACTTACTTAGTTGCAAGGTATTTCTTGAATTTTTTATGTATACATAAATGATTTCTTGGTATTTATTTTTTTCAATTAGGGGATTTTTTGAAACTTGGGTCTGTTAAATTTGGTGAATTAATGTTTTGGGTATTTTTTCTTTTGATTTTTTGGGGTGACCCAGATGGGGTTTTAAAGAGGAGGGGCTGATTGGGTTGTATTGGTGTTGAACTTGATGTTATGTGTGTCTTTGTTTATAAAGTTATGATTTTTATGTGAACCATTGGTAAATTGCAGTGAAGAACCCTCTTTTTCTTTTGTGTATGTATGTATGCAAGGATATGATTTTATGTGGACCACTGGTAAAATTGGAGTGAAGAACTCTCTTTGATATATGTTTGTGTATAAAGTAATTATTTTTTTTGTGTAAGATTGAAAGAAAGAACTATCTTTTGATGTTTTATGTGTTAACGTCATGATTTTTATGTGACCTTTGGTAAGTTAGAAGTGAAAAAACTCTCTTTTGATGTATGTATGTGTGAACCATTGGTAAGATAGGAATACAGATACTTTCTTTTGAATGAAAAATTACATTTTGTTGCTTGTATTGGCTTCCTTTTGATAGAAAGGGTGAGGGGGTTTTGGGCTTAGTGGGGAGTGTGGAACTTGATGATATATATGTATGTATGTAGATAAAGTAATGATTTTTATTACAACGATGGTGAGATAGATATAAATATTCATTTTTATGATGATATATGTACATATGTATCTGTAATACTGCATTTAGTAAAAACAATTGGTTGATAGAATAAGAAAAAAGATGTGTATTTTTTGGTTTGGAGTTTTTAATTTGTTGTTTGTATTTCCTGTACATTTACAAAGGGGTTGATATGGCTGGGAAATCAAATAAAGGAAGAAACAAGAAAGGGTCCCACCATCCTGTAGAAGCTGTTGCTGGGAACGTTAAGTCCACAGAACCTGTTGTTTCAGCAGATCCTATTGAGAACGACAAATCATCTACGGAATCATCAAAAGCTGATGAGAATGGAGAGGTGACTGTGAGTGAAGTAAATACAACTGAGCATGAGGTCAAGGAGGCGAATAATCAGAATCCAGAAAACCAGGAAAAGCAAGGTTAAGTTACTTCCTTTGTTAGTTGGTAAACGATGGTACATTGTTGACTCATCTAAAATGTCTATTTTCGAGCAAGTGTAAAGATTTAAATGGTAGTTTGTGATAATTTTTTTTATTATACTGGTCTTGGGAATTTAATTTTAAAGCATATTTTAACATAATAATAATAAAATTCCTTACAACTATATATAACAAAAATTCTGAGATTAAAGTGTGCTGTTAGAGTTGTCAGATAAACAATGTTCTATGCGCTGACTAGTTTTTTTTCGTAACATTGAATTATTTTCATTGTTCTTCCAATCCTCTTTCTCCCATCATTTACTTGTCTCCCTTGTTATCTCATTAAGCATGGGGCTACAGGTCAAAGTAAATCATTATGTATTTCTTCTACAGGTCAAAGTAAATCATTATGTATTTCTTACTTCTATGCAACATGTAGGTTTACCTAACTACCTAACTAATGTAATCCCTACCCAAAAAAGGTGTTGATGCAATGTATACCTTCGTTCCTGGTTTTGATGTGCTCTACTTTCTACTTGATTTAATCTCAACTATTTGTTTTTGAAATATACTTTTATGTTGTGATTAAAGGAGTACTGTTTTGTTGCATGGCGTTGATTTTGATGAAGCAGGGGATTCTTTCATTGTTTGCCTGTAGAAGTAGATTTAGTCACTGACAAACAGCCTATATTCTGCTCCTTATATATCTCTCCATCAGAAGTCTATCTCTGTTGGCTTTTATCATCATTCAAGTAAAAAAATGTCCTCAGATTTAACTGACTTGAATATATAGTGTCTACTTGGTCTAAAATTTTACTATTATACATAACTTAGAAGCTGATATAGCCAAGAATTAATATTTATTTATTTATTCTTGTGCAGGTGAGAGTCAATTATATACTGTCCCGGTGAAGACTCAAGGCAGAGAGAAGAAGCTTGACCTACAAGTATGCTGCATTACCTCTGTCTAATTGCTTTGGAACTGGGACTATGTCTCCCTTCTGACACTTGCTGTGTTACTAAAACTCTCTTGTATTTTTTTTGTTGTTGCGATGCTGCTATTTCTTCGTCAGTGGTAAAGTTATTAGACTGCAGTGTGTGATCTCTTTTTGTCTTATGCGTTTGTAATGATTTGATCTTTCAGTTAAGCCCTGGTGATTCTGTTATGGATGTAAGACTGTTCCTTCTCGATGCTCCCGAGACCTGTTTTGTTACATGTTACGACTTGTTGTTTCATGCTAAGGATGGTACAGTTCATCATCTGGAAGACTACCACGAAATATCTGAAGTTGCCGATGTTACTTCTGGCGGGTGTTCCTTGGAGATGGTTTCTGGTATGTACATGATTTTTTTTATCAGTTATCTAACATAAAACCGGGCATAAGGCTTTTAGGCAACTATGCGCACATTCAGATCATTTGACCAAGTACTTGTACTTAAAAATGTATTCAAGTTGTGGCTGAAGCAGGAATTTCATTAAGGTGAAATTGTCGGGATTAGCATGTTTATCAAGTAGGCCATTGGTAGAGCTGTTCACGAGTCGAGCTGTTCGCGAACAAGCTCGGCTCGTTAAGGGCTCGATTCGGCTCGAGCTCGTTAAGAGCTTGAGTCGAGCTCCAACAAGATTTTTTTTCGTTAAGCTTAACGAGCTAGAGCCGAGCTTTAGGGTGTTCGGCTCGAGCTCGGTTCGTTAAGGGCTCAGTTCGGCTCGGCTCGTTAAAGCTCGAAAAAAATCAAAAGTTTTACTTTTTATTTTTTTATCTCCAACCAAATTAATTTTTTAGTTTTTGAAAATTTGGGAATATCACTAAATTAGATATATCTTGACATCCATACGGTTAGATCGTTGAGAAATATATTTTAAAAAATAGAAACAATTCGTGACAAAGCACTAGTTACTAGTACTAGTTAAATTAGTTGTGATCTACTAAGATATCCAATCAAATTAATTTTTTATTTTTTGAAAATTTGGGAATATCACTAAATTAGATATATCTTGACATCCGTACGGTTGGATCGTCGAGAAATATTTTTTTAAAAATAGAAACAACAATTCTTGACAAAGCACTAGTTACTAGTACTAGTTAAATTAGTAGTGATCTACTAAGATCCCTAACCAAATTAATATTTTATTTTTTGAAAATTTGAGAATATCACTAAATTAGATATATCTTGACATCCGTACGGTTGGATCGTTGATAAATATTTTTAAAAAAATAGAAACAACAATCCGTGACAAAGCACTAGTTACTAGTACTAGTTAGAATAGTAGTGATCTACTAAGATCTCTCCAACCAAATTAATTGTTCGCGAACAGCTCGAGCTCGGATCGAGCTCGAGGTTGTTCGTGAACAAAACAACTCGAGTTCGGCTCGGTTCGGTCAAAGCTCGGCTCAGTTCGTTAAGAAATCAGCTCGGTTTGTTAAGATCAAAGCTCGGCTCGGTTCTTTAAGATCAAAGCTCGGCTCGGTTCGTGAACAACCCTAGCCATTGGTTTTTCATGCATATATGTGAATGTACATCACTTGAATTTTCAAAATCATAACTCATCTAAATAGTACTATGAATACTCCACTAATTATCCTGAAGAGACGGTAAGAATAATAAGATGAAAGAGCATTCAAAATAGGGTAGGGTATAAACTTGGAAAATATCAGCTAAATACCCTTCTTTTTGAGTGTGATTCATAACAATTTTGATTTATATACATAAATGTGGTTTACACAAAAAATCCATGTGGTGTGTATATCTTTAAATATAATTCTCTTAAAGGTAGTGTACCAGAAGAAGTAATCGCAAATAATGTGGACTGTAACAAGCATGCCTTGACCACACAATCATTCACCCAAAGCACTCATGTTTATTTGTTTGACCCACTTGGCAGTCTTCTTTAGTAGTGATTATGCCCCTATTGATTTCGAACTTCATTAAAATTCTGCAGCACTGTACGATGATAGATCTATCAGGGCTCACGTTCACCGTACCAGAGAACTTCTTTCTCTTTCTACTCTGCACTCCTCATTATCAACTTCACTTGCTTTACAACATGAATCAGCGAAAAATGCATCTGCAACTGCTGGAGGTTTGTAAACTTTCCTTGGTTGTGATATAAAATTGGGTGTTTCCCCAAGAAACTTATTAGTTTAGCTTTTAATGCAGAATCCAACAAAACTGAAGTATCGGAACTCGAGAGTTTGGGTTTTATGGAGGATGTATCTGATTCACTTGCCAACTTGTTGTCGACTCCTTCCAAAGAGATCAGATGTGTGGAAAGTATTGTGTTCTCTTCATTAAATCCTCCTCCAAGCTACCGAAGGTTCGTTTTATATAAATAAGTTCCATGTATGAGATTTTTATCGGAACTTTCCTCAAATTTGTTACATAGTTTCCTGTAAAAAGTCCTATGACACTGCAACTTATTCTATAATTTTAGGCTTGTTGGGGATTTGATTTACCTGGATGTGGAGACACTGGAAGGGAATAAATACTGCATTACAGGGAACACAAAAACATTTTATGTGAATTCTAGCTCAGGGGATGGGCTTGACCCAAAGCCAAGTAAAATTGATGCTGAATCAACTACATTTGTTGAACTATTGCAAAAAATTAGCTCCAAGTTTAAGACAGGTATCGTTATGATTGTATATAGAACTCTTAGTCATAATGGACAGTCTTTGTATTTCTTGTGCTCATAATATTTCTTTCAAATAAAGGTTTTGATGAAATACTGAAGAGAAAGGGCTCTGCTCATCCTTTTGAAAATGTCCAGTCTCTGTTACCTCCTAATTCCTGGCTAGGATTGTACCCTGTTCCTGGTAAGGCAATGTGATTGAACCTAACTGATATTCTTATGCATCATATTAGTGGTTTCTACTTCGCTTAAAAGTCGCAAAAATTCCGGAGATGCATCCATGAATTTTGTTATCCCTTGTATTTTTTCAGTATCTTATGAAATGTATACTTTTAACCAGGACAGTAGTAGATTATCATGAACTCTTAACAACTATTAGTCGAACCAAGTTTATCCCTATTTTATATGTTTGATGCTTTGCTGAGAATTATCTTTTCCCGTTCTGTGGTGCAACTTTTGTAGATCACAAGCGTGACGCAGCTAGAGCAGAGAATGCACTTACACTTTCATTTGGAAGTGAGTTGATTGGCATGCAACGAGACTGGAACGAAGAATTGCAGTCTTGTTGGGAGTTTCCTCATGGAACTCCTCAGGAGAGGTAATTTAGATGCCTACTGCAGTTATATGTTTATTCTTTGATTTTGATGTAGACACTTCATGATGGTTAAGACTATTTTGCAGGATTCTGAGGGACAGGGCTCTCTACAAAGTGACTTCAGACTTTGTTGATGCTGCTACAAGTGGTGCTGTTGGGGTCATCAGCAGATGCATTCCACCTATAAATCCTACAGATCCGGAGTGCTTTCACATGTTAGTCCTTTGTACTTGCCTATTTATCTTTTTTAACCAACCCCAAGGCCCAAGAGGTTGTCAGTACTGAAACTTTGATAACCCTCGAGGTCATTGGTTTTTGTTGACATACTTGTAACTGTGCTGTTCAGTTTCTAAGGGATATGTATTTGCAGTTTGTTGGATTTTTTCACATATTACAACTGCAAGGCAGGATTCAGTTAATAGCCTTTGTGTACAGATTAACAATTCCCTTTGATGCCTTCGGTACCAGTATGACATATCATGTAGAAGTAAAAACATCCATTTTCAGTGTTTCATAATTTTTATCCAAGTGATTCATCCGTCACAGTTATTTTTCGTTGCTTATAAGTTACTTTTGCTTAAACTTAAATTGGTTCCTTGTGTTAGTTAGATGCTTGTGGTCAGTATATACTTGTTGATTCTCTTTAATAGGTGCAACATCTGTTCTATCTTTATTTAGGTACGTGCACAACAACATATTCTTCAGTTTTGCGGTTGATGCGGACCTAGAGCATCTTCCCCGAAAGCAATCTGCGGAAAATAATCTGAAGAGTGACAAAACAAATTCATCACAGATGATGTACGAGACTGTTGATAAAATATCAGATGGAGCCATCACAGTTAATGGAGATAAATCAAGTGGCGAAAATGGGGATAATGTTATTTCAGAGGTAGCTGTTGATGTGTCTGCTGAGGCACAGTTGGCTGAAAGTGAGCAAGCAACTTATGCATCAGCAAATAATGATCTGAAAGGCACCAAGTCATATCAAGAAGCTGATGTTCCCGGTCTTTACAATCTTGCTATGGCCATAATCGATTATAGAGGTCATAGAGTTGTAGCACAGGTATGTAGTTAATTTGGGTCGCTTGTTCTGGATATTCTTTCTGCATGTGAGGTTGAAACCTCGATATAGCCTTTGCTTGTTTTACACTTCTAGTTGACTATCTTAGTTTCATCAAGAGGCTGTCAAATCTTTCTTCACTTTGAAATATAGTGTTTGTATTTTGTAAGGTTGTTTATCTAATCTTTATCCATGTTTCTGATTTTTTTTTCTTCTCACTTCTAGAGTGTACTACCTGGCATCCTTCAAGGCGATAAGTCAGACTCGCTTTTGTATGGTTCTGTTGACAATGGAAAGAAAATATGCTGGAATGAAGAATTTCATTCCAAGGTTAGAAACACGGATATGAAGTTGACTTTACACTTTTTTGATTAATTTATCATAGTGACACAGATGGATTGTACCCCACTGATAGTATGAAAGTCAAATCCTTTCAATATCAATTATAAAAATCACTGAAACTGATCAATGCTTCCACTGTTTTTTGATCTTTTCATTGCAAAATTTTTAATGCAAGTTGGTGTTACTTAGGTTCTCGAGGCTTCGAAACGCCTTCACATCAAGGAGCATACTGTGCTTGATGGATCTGGAGCTGTTTGCAAATTAGCTGCTCCAGTCGAATGCAAAGGCATTGTTGGTAGTGATGACAGGTGAATGCAATCTCTGATTTTTTTTCTTGTGTATCTGTGTCAGGAAAATAGTGAATTCATGACCTTTTTTGCATCTATTTTTGGTATTTTCTGTGTTTTAAGTTAAGTAACAGCTAGAAGTAGAAGAGAATCAGAGAAATATAACAGATTAGAGGTAGAAACAGAGAACATAGACGTAGATTCAGAGAGAAACTTGATTGGCATACTAATATATGCCAATCCTGACAATCTGTTATGTTTTCGCTCTGTAATTATAATCGTGGTTGGTTTTTAATCTTACCTATAATTGCTGTGATATTGTTTTATGAGAAATACTGGTCTGTCTTTCCTGAATTGGGACGTTAGATCTGAATAGCATCCACGACATTAATAGTTTAATGTCATATTCTTAATTCTAAAGAAGTTGCAGGACAGCTTTACATGCAACCTTTTATAGGAAGCAGGGTTGCAAATAGCTTTTTTGAATATAACTTTTTATGCATTATCACTAAATATTTAATCCACTTGATGTTTCAGGCATTATCTATTGGATCTGATGAGAGTCACTCCTCGTGATGCAAATTATACGGGACCTGGTTCTAGATTTTGTATTCTGAGACCTGAATTGATTGCTGCCTATTGCCAAGTAAATTATTTCTTATTTTCATGCCTATTGCTAAGTAAACACACACATTTTTTAATTTAAAACCCGACTTTGGGTAACTGTAATTTTCATTTCTTATTTCATGCAACTACTGTTTTTAGTGTAATTTTGGCCCTAATTTTATGTTACTTTGATGTATAGGCTAAAGAAATAGAGCAATCAAAGTCAAAGGCCAAACCGGGGGATTCCACTACAGTTTCTAAGTCTCACGAAGTCAAAGATGGCGAAGCACAGTTAGAAGCAAAAGAGGATGCTGTGGTGGCAGATATTGAGACGCAGGTGACCAATTTTGAAAGCAACTTGGGGACCAATATATATATATATATATATATATATATATATATATATATTTTGGTCCTTTACTCTTATATGTGCCATCTGCTTATTTTGAAATTGATGTCGAAGTATATTAATATTTTTGTACTGCTCCCCACAGAATATGCCTGAAAGTGAAAAGGCTGCTGCTGAGGATTGTGGCTCTGGACATCATGCTGGAACAGCAAAAATGTGCGAGGATATTCTTTTTAATCCTAATGTATTTACTGATTTCAAGTTAGCTGGGAGCAATGAGGTAAATTATATAACAATTTGATTTATAAATGTATTCAGTGATCTATGTGTATCATCCTCATGCTATTACTGTGTCTAATATTGTAAAATACCAGGAAATTGAGGCAGATGAAGAAAATGTGAGGAAAGTGAGTTTGTACCTTAGAGATGTGGTGCTTCCGAAATTCAATAAAGATCTTTACTCACTTGAGGTTTCACCAATGGATGGTCAGACATTAACTGATGCACTCCATGCTCATGGAATTAATGTTCGCTACATTGGAAAAGTTAGTTGAATTCTCTATTCTTAGTTTATTTTTAGACTTCAGTCTTTACCTGTTTAGACAAGTAGACATGTTAAGTACTTGAGTTTCGTAATACCATGTGTGTGGCATCAAAGCTGCATACAATCTATGTTACTCGGACTCGGCAATAAGTGTCCGACATGGGTACGTGTCCAAGTATCAGACTCGGAAACAATTTAAAAAATGTAGAAGTTTTTGGCTTAAAATAAGTGTCAAAGTCCGAGTGTAGATGTCCGAGTGTCGAGTGTCCGACACCGGTACTCTTAAGGTGAAACGAAGAGTCCGAGTAACATAGCATACAATTCTTTGATGTTTATTAAGGTTTCTGTACTTCAGGTTGCGCATGGGGCTAAACATTTGCCTCACTTGTGGGATCTTTGCTTGAACGAGATTGTAGTGAGGTCTGCAAAGCATATATTTAAGGTAATGCATGCTCACTAGTACAGAATTTGATATACTAATATTGGCAAACAAAAAAATAAATGTGATATTTGCTTGTCATGAGGTTATTTCTTATCAAGTATGTATATTATGAATCAAGTATGTGAATGAAAGCATTAGGTTATCTCTCCTTGTGCCTGTGCTTCTTGTTGATTATTTAATATTCATAAATTGTTATGTGCAATATATAATCAGCATTCAACATATGGCTAAAAAAAGCCATATTGGTTCCGATGCTAGCGGTCCAGGAGAAAAATTGTTACTACCTTAAATTGTACTTCGTGAATTCAACATGATTTCTACTGACTGTAGGATTTTTTGAGAAACTCGGAAGATCATGAACTCGGGCCCGCAATGTCGCGCTTTCTAAACTGTCTCTTTGGAAATTGTCAAGCTTTGTCTGGAAAAGGTGTCAGTAGTGGTACCAAAGCACGAACACCAAATAAGGTAAACAAGTCCCAAACTCTTAATTAATTGGTACCTGTGTTTACTTCCAAGTACCTGAAGTCAGGAATTAATATTTGTTATGTTATTATGTTAACGGCACATACTTGCATCGAGATTGTTTTCTTCTTGGTGCACATTGAATTTTCTTGTACTTGTAAATGCATCAATTTATGCTGGATATTATTACTCATAAGTGTAAACTGTGCAGGATCATTCGGTTCATCAGGCTTCAGGGAAATCTACTAGGGGGCATGGAAAGTTGAAGCAAGGAGTGTCAGCAGAAAGAAAACCAATGCAATACACTAGCTTTACCTCTGATAGCTTGTGGTCTGACATTCTAGAATTTGCTAAAGTCAAATACCAGGTACCGTTACAACGGTAAATTAGGTGCAGCTCAGTCTTAATTATTCATGCATAAGTTGTTAACTTCTATTATCTCTGCAGTTTGACTTGCCTGAGGATGCAAGATCATGTGTAAAGAAAATTTCAGTTATACGAAACTTTTGCCAGAAGGTAACTTTCAAAAGCATTTCGATGTCCTATGTAAAATCATTATTCGTTCTTGGTTAGAGACGAATTCTCATACAACTTGGAATTAATTGAAAATATATGCAGAAAGATATTATCGCATGATCTTAACATCCTTACAGTTGGATCAATGAAATTGTTACAAAACACATTTTTCTGCATCAACTGAAGAACATCTTGTTGTAACTTTTATAATCTCTTTACCCCTCATCATATACTGTTATTCTATAATCTTCTTTCTTTTTCATTCATTGTTTTCATTTGGATGGATCAACCTGTTGTTTTTGTTAAGTTGGTGTCTCTCGTCCTATTTGGGAGTAGAAAGGAATTCCATGGCTCATGTTTCTATAAATTGTGATTGCATTATCAAGGGGTGCTGCTAGACTACCTGGCTGCAGGGGATTATGTCGAACTGTTGTCCTAATAGGGCTCAAATTACGCTTTGTTGTTCCAAGTTTTTTTTCTTTTTCTGTTCAATACCATTATAAATCCACTGCTCTGCATTTTGATAGACTACAATATACTTCTAATTGTCATCTTGGAAGGAAATCACTTAGTTATTCGTTTGGAATTTGGATTGGGGTTAAGCGCCTACCTACCTAACTTTCATAATGAAACTTTTATGTCGCTAACAGGTGGGCCTAGCAGTTGCATCACGCAAATATGATCTTTCTGCAGCTCTTCCTTTCAGTCCCTCAGATATAATAAATCTACAACCTGTGGTTAAGCATTCGATTCCTGTCTGTTCAGTTGCTAAGGATCTTGTGGAAACTGGGAAGATCCAGTTGGCCGAGGTTTGAGCTGAATACTAATATTAATGTGATCCAAAATATAGTATTAAATTATTTATAACTTTTTTTTAGTAACATGTGCTTTGGGATACTAGGCGTAAATTTACAAATATTTCTTTGTAAGGAAAAAATTAACCGAGTTCATCAAAATTAAGAAAAATTATTTGACAAAATATCATACCAGTTTGTTACCGATATTATTGTTATCTTTTCATAGGGGTTGCTAGGTGAAGCTTACAGTCTATTTTCGGAAGCATTCACGATTCTTCAGCAGGTAAGTGGCTATATTCTCTGGTGTGGTAACTTTGTGGCTGTGGATATTTGTTTGTTCATTTGTATGGTTTCAGTATCTTGTATTTAATCCATTGCAGGTTACTGGTCCAATGCATAGGGAGGTTGCTAACTGCTGTCGGTATGTTCTTGATCGATGATATAATTATGCTTGAGATCCTGCCTTTTTAATCATTGTTGTTGAAAATAGACGGTTCTTCTACCAAGTTTTGTGTAGCTGGTTACATCTGTTGGGTCTGTGCTTCAAAATACATGCCATGCCACTTCAACACATTGCTTCTTATTGACTCTTTACTCACATATCTTTGTAATAAGCACAAAGCAGCTTTGCTCCTAAATATTACCTTGCTTACAGTTTGTTGACATTTTGTTCTAATTTTTTTTTTCTAAAAGCAGTCTTTTGATGTTAGCTAAGTTTTTCCCTGATATCTCTTTATCTCTAGTCGATGCAACTTTTTCTAATACAAAACTGGCTGTTCGGTTGTTGCTTGCCCTTATTTTAAACAAAGTTATTGTTCAAAATTTAATATTGTGACTTTCTTCTTTATAGCTACCTTGCCATGGTTCTATATCATGCGGGTGATATGGCTGGTGCTATAATGCAGCAGCACAGGGAACTTATCATAAATGAAAGGTGCCTTGGTCTAGACCATCCTGATACTGCTCACAGGTAGCTGATTATTTAGATTTCAGCCCTTCAGTAGTGATAATTTGCTTTTTAAAGAAACAAAACTTTGGTGTACATTCAGAAAGGCATGTTTGAGTTTATATTGTTTTTCTTTCTTATCCATATACCCTATAAACATTTACTAATTACTATGCTATATTTTACTGCAGTTATGGCAATATGGCTCTTTTCTACCATGGTCTTGGTCAAACAGAACTTGCTTTGAGGCACATGTCCCGTGCATTACTCCTATTAAGTTTGTCATCAGGGCCTGATCACCCTGACGTAGCTGCAACATTTATAAATGTTGCAATGATGTATCAGGATACAGGAAAGATGAGCACAGCCCTTCGTTATTTGCAAGAAGCTTTGAAGAAAAATGAGAGGCTTTTGGGCGAGGAACATATTCAAACTGCTGTGTGTTACCATGCTCTGGCGATCGCATTCAACTGTATGGGTGCCTGCAAGCTATCCCACCAGGCATGTATTTGATAGACTTAGTTGTTTCATATTTTCTGTAAATGATAATACTGCTGAAATTCTTATGTTGACAAAATAAAGTTCTCCTCTATTACAGCATGAGAAGAAGACATATGATATACTTGTCAAACAACTCGGAGAGGAAGACTCCAGATCACGGGATTCCCAAAATTGGATGAATACTTTTAAAATGCGAGAATTACAGGTGAATTATTTCACTTAATTTTGTATTACTATGCTACTAGGAGGTTCTTTATATCCCTTGACATCAATATTACTATTACAGATGACTGCACAGAAGCAGAAAGGTCAGACGCTAAATGCAGCGTCTACTCAAAAAGCTATTGACATTTTGAAGGTATGTAGTGTCACCTCACAGCAAATATCCTTTTAATGGTTTTAGACTTCTCTTAATGCACCCTTTGTGAAATATATCAAAGATTACATTAGAAGGTATACATTGCATTAAACCATTTTAATGGTTTTGATGTGTTAATCCAATGTATACCTTCTCTTATGTATTTCTTTTTAATTTCTGGTGTTGGAGAGCTAGTAATTATGTGACTAACTGTGTCTATGGCATTGCATTGTGGCAGATATGAGTTGTTTTGCTCCTACTTTTTTCTTTGATTATTAAATAATTGGTACTACAATTTACTAATATCATGCTTCTAATTTTTAAAAATTTAGACAGATTTATTTTTTTGTTAATTATTATATTTTGATCAAATATGGTCCCATCTTTGATTATTTTAAATATGCTAAGTTACTATCTGCCCTGAATTATATCTAGAGCTTATAATTAAAATTGGTTTTGTTTATTCATAATATTGTGAGATAGCTGTGATACTCCAACATACCCGATTCGTGGTTCTTTGTTATGTCCAAATTAAGCATTAATGTTCCAGGAAGGAATTTATGTGGCATAAACAAGTACAGGTTGAACAGACTCTTTGTTCGCTATTGTAAATACCATAACTATGTTGCACATATTTTTACCTACTGTCTTATCACCTTTAAATACAGCATGCTATCAAGTGATTTAATTTGTCTTTATATTGTTTGGTAGGCCTATCCTGATTTGGTACAGGCGTTTCAAGCTGCGTCTGCATCTAATAATGTTAGTGGTTCTGCCAACAAAACCTTGAACGCAGCAATGGTTGGTGAGGCCTTCCCTCGAGGGAGGGGAGTTGATGAAAGAGCTGCTCGTGCTGCTGCAGAAGCCAGGAAGAAAGCTGCCGCAAGAGGCCTTTCAATACGCCCTCATGGCATATCAGTTCCTGGCCAAGCCTCATCACAGGTGCCAGAGATCTACAACATAAGTAACCAGGGAATAGTCCCGAACGTTCGTAAACCCGAGGAAGCTGACAAAACTAAAAAGGTGAATGGTCACCCTTCAGGAGGATCTGAAAATGTGCGAGACGGAGAAGTTAAACTAGAGAAAGAAGACGAAACACTTGCCGGATTATCGGGCTCAAGTTTGCCTGCATTGGGTGCAGAAAAAAAGAAATCCAAAGCCAAGATAGGTTCTTAAATTTTTTGATGTCAAGAGCTTATTGATCGGAAAGCGTTGTTAGCCACGGCTCAATTCTTGGGTGTCCGTGAGTGAACATGATTTTGTCTGCTGATTATGACTGCATAGTGCAAAGTACAAATATGCTTTGTAAAAGAGTATAGTAGTCACGCTAATGTTCTAGTAATTTCCGTCATTTAATAATATCTTATGTTCT
Source organism: Kitagawia praeruptora (assembly GCA_037693485.1). Taxonomy (NCBI): domain Eukaryota; kingdom Viridiplantae; phylum Streptophyta; class Magnoliopsida; order Apiales; family Apiaceae; genus Kitagawia; species Kitagawia praeruptora. Next base: position 132,026,701 of record CM075351.1, on the reverse strand, counting down.
ACCATTTTGAGTTGGGAATCTGACAGACAATTGTCTATTTAGGTACGATAGAAAATATTTCAGGTAATTGTTTTTGAGAATGAGTGACTTGTGAATCCCAGATGTTTCATACCTTCCCATTCTTTGGATGGAATATATAGGGTGAACATGTGCTTTAGCCATTTTATTCTGCGATTTTTGTTCTTTGATTTATATTTTTTAGTCAATCACCATTTGCTACAAAGTAATTAGTCGTAAAGTCACTATTTGCTACGAAGTAAATCTAGTGAATTTATTTAATTTTTTGGATTGGAATAAATGTTGGATATTTGTAAGATTAATCCATTTGTCCAATTAAAAACTCTCTCTCTCTCTCTCTCTCTCTATATATATATATATATATATATATATGCTAGCGTTCAAATAGAAACCAAATTTAGAATAGAAACTAGAAACCTACACTAAATAAATTATATTTCATTCATTTTAATGGCCCCGCTAGGGGCACCTTCACAAAAAACTTATAAAATTCTTGGCTCTATTCAACAAAAATATAAAAAAAATTAAAAAAAAGTTACTGTTCACGTGCCACGTCATCATGTGAACAGTAACTTTTTTTTTATTTTTTTTTTATTTTTTTTTATATTTTTGTTGAATAGAGCCAATAATTTTAAACGTTTTTTGTATTGGAGTACCCCTAATTTGGTCATTAGATTAGCTTAAAATATTTAATTTAGGTTTAGTTTCTAGTTTCTATTCTAAGTTAGTTTCTATTAGAACAAGACCCTATATATATATAGAGTCCTACTCTAGAGAGAACTTATTATATGAAGAATTAGAGAGAACCATCATCTCAACCATTCATTTGTTCTTTATTTTTTTAACGATCAGGATTTAAAGCCATTATTTTATAATTTAACTAAGGGTTATTGACCTTTTGGCCCTTCAAGTTTACACACTTATACCCATAAAGCCCAAACGTTTAAACTCGTTCCTTTTTGCCACCCGAACTTCACAAATGTACCTTTTAGCCATTATACCGGGTCAGACTATGTATCGGCTTAAAACGTTACATAATAGCAGGGGTATAGTAGACATTTCACTAATAATTTAATTTAGCAATAAAAATTAGGAATTAATTAATTATAACAACAAAAACCTATCTCCTCAAACTCAATACTTTGTAACCACACCTTTCTAATCCCGTCACTCCCGCACCACCTTCGTCCGCCCCTACCACCGTTCGAACACCACTGCCTCACTTTTCTCAACATCATCTCCTTCTACAATCACCAACACCTTCAACCCATCTCCTCCTTTCTTCTCCCTTCATTCCACCCCGTTCCTTTCCCCTCTCCATCCATTCTCATCTCCGTTCTTCACCAACACTAACCACAACAAATACTTCACCACCAATTCCGCCAGCATCTTCTCCCTTCAACCCATTTCGAAACCAACCCATGAACTTGTAATCCAAGTCCAACACCCCCACTTCCAAGCCCATAACACCCTTATATAACACTCCCGATAACATAACTATTCAGAACAAACTCTTCACGCACCACACCTATGTTCTTCTTTTCTCCTCTCCACTCTCAATTCACCGCAACACCCTGCACTTTCAAACTCCTTCAGAGCTTCACAAACACTTTCAAGTTCTGGTTTATAGTTGATCTTTTGAGAAGTTGTAACGATCTCAATAACACCTAAGCAAGTGCTACTACCCTGTTCAAAAACTGGAACAGCAAGGGTTCCGCGGACATCATACTCTTGACTCTTGAGCATGACAAATTCGTTGACACTCTTCCCTTTTATAAAATCGAACATTAGGAGTCCACTCAGGAACCTTACCCATGAAAACTCGACTAGGCATTCCTTCAACTTCCTTGGAGTCGTGCTCCGCAGAAAATTGATACTTCACAGAAATGTCTCTGTAACGTGCAAGCCTTGGGCTGTTACTATCGAGTGAGAAAGGTTGACCACAAGTACTCAGAACACGTCTACCGCCTCTATCAATGGGCACCCATATTTGCAGGAGAACATCTCTATCTCTTGTGGAGCTTTTAAAATACTCAAGTGCTCGAACTACTCTATCCATGATAGACATTGCTCGACCCTGATTTGGCCTCGGTCCAATCCACCAATTACTGCCAAATTCAGAACCTTCAACAGAATAACTTCCAATTTGGTTCGAAGGACTAACCATATTATTGCCTACACGCTGAATTTGGTTAGGCGGTTGACTAATAGATAAATTCCGTGAGAAAGACGACCTTTGCCTCTCTTCTTGGTTGCAGTTATGGGTGGAAAAGAGGAAATAAGGGGGCTTCAAAAAAAACCGGCGTGGGGGTGGTGTTTTCAGGTGACGGTGGTGAAGATGGAGGGAGAAAGATTGGGAGAGAAAAAGGGGTGGAGGGAGAGATACTAGGAAACAGGGGTGAGTTATGGAATTAATAGGAGAGAAAAGAATTTTTTTCTTGTTTTAAAGATCTAATTTGTGGGATTATGAAATGTCTGTTATATCCCTCAGTTCTGTAACGTTTTTTACCCGATATGTACTCTGACTCGGTAAAGGTACATTTGTGAAGTTGGCGTGGCAAAAAGGAACGAGTTTAAACATTAGGGCTTTATGGGTATAAGTGTGTAAACTTGAAGGGCCAAAAGGTTAATAACCCTTTAACTAATTTTAAATAAAACAAACACACGCACCCCACTCCTCTACTGTAGGCGCATATACACACAACTATACACACAACACAACTTATAGAGAGAGATCAAACTACAATCGGCAATCGCAGCTTCAGATCCAGAAATTTCATCTCAAAAAGGTTAATAATTTTGGTTTCCTTGTGAGATTTGATCTTAATACTCATTGATTCATACATTTAGGGTTTCAATTTGAAATTTTAGAAATCGTGATAAGATTTTGATTCGTTCCTAATTACTCTTTAATTCATTTTTCTTGTTAAATTTAGCTGTAAATTGATATTGTATGATGTTTCTCCGAATAGGTATGGAATATTTTTGTGTTTAATAGTTTGTTTTAAGATTCCATAGTTGAATGTTGATTTTATACTTAATAGATCTCGTTTGTGCTTGTTTATGCTTATGCTTCTACGGTAGATTTTTTGCAAATTGTTTGTATAAATTAACATGTATTTCGATTGTATTTTTGTATGTAAAAATATTGATGCTACTAGAGAAGCATGTTTATGTTAATACCGATTCTAAGGTAGAAACATAATTTTTTTATTCTACAGTAAAATATTTATATTTGATTCTATTGTAGAATCAATATCTAGTAATAAATCTGATCTCGTCAATTTCATGTAAAAATTTGATGTTTTACGGTAGAAGCATATTGTATCTAATTTTATTCATATATGTATTTTTTTTTGATATTTTTTGTTTAAGAGGTGTTGTTGGAATCTAAACAATGACTTTGTTACTAAACTGCCAGAATTCCAAGTACACGATCAAGCAAGTCTAGAGAAAAAAAAAATTTGGGTCAAAAGGTTCTCTGTCCAAACAAGTCTAGTGTATGCTTTTTGTGTTCTATCATGGAACCACTATTTTTATTGTTGTTTATGATTTTTGTGTATAATGTGTTCTACAATAGAAGCAAGATTAAGAAGTTTTTTTTAAAAGAATTTTTGTGTAGTATAATGGTTCTATTGTAGTATAAATCTGATTTCGCGTATGTTTTTTATGTTCTATAGTGGAAGAACCGTTTCTCCTGTTGGTTATTATTTTTTTGTGTTTTATGTGTTTCTACTGTAGAAGCGTAATTAATAAGTTCTTATTTTTGTGTAGTGTAATGGTTCTATAGTAGGATCATATATTCGTATTTTTTAGATTTTTTGTATAGTGTTATGGTTATATAGTAAAATAAATTTGATTTCGTGTATTTTGTGTTCTATAATGGAAGCATATTGGATCTAGTTCTAGTGTTGTTTATTAATTTTTTTTTTGTGTTACTTGTTCTATAGTATAAGTATAATTTATATATTTTTTTAGAATTTTTGTGTAATGTAATGGTTCTATATTTGAATATATCGTGTATGTGTTTTATGTTATATGGTAGAAGAAATACTAGATCCGATTTTATTCGTATATATATATTTGATGCTAACTGGCTGATGTAGTGCATTTATAAAGTCTCACGTGTGAACAAGTTCCAAACTGTTTCACAGATAATGATGCTAAAAAGGTTGCACCAATGAAACTTCTAGCTTGGAGAATTCTAATAATTTTTTTTCTTATTTTGTAAATTCATATTTCATCGCTAGTTGTTGGTGCTTTTTTGTTGTTTAAGGTACTGGTCTAAATGAAACTACACCATAGTGTCAGCTTTGTTATTGTAATAGTAATGTAATGCACAGTTATCTAACTATGTTTATTGTATTGCTTAAAATAATTGTAAAACTAATATGATATTATGCACACAGGATGTTGCTGCATGGCTAGAGTATTTTGAATCAAAAGCTTTTGAACAAGAAAAAGCATTAAGTGATTGAACTCCAAAATCAGACGTTCCCCGGCTTTGGAATCGAGAGTTATAAAGCTCGCTAGTATTCATTTTGATGCTACCAATATTGTAGCTATCAATGTTAGCCTTAATAAAAGTGCCTAAATTTGTATGAATAGTATGTAAACTTTAGAGTTTAGATCCTTTTTTAAATATTTCAAGTGTTGATCTTCGTATATTTGTTGGTCAAAACTTAATTAGACACTACTATAAAACTACAAGACTATAGTAATATGAATTAGTAGATATTATATTACCGAAGTTTGTATCATTTTCTTTTTGTAATTTTTTCTGACTTTTTGGTTCATTACATTACAAGGGTTGAAAGAATAATTATATATCATTTTTTTTTGCTAAGTAATCATATGACACTTTCTGGTGGTTAAATATCATGAATGGGTCATTCAAGTTTGGTAAATGTTCAAGTCTAATGAAATTTCTTTTTACTGGCTTTTGCTATCAAGAACATCGCTTGAAAGATGCTCGATTCTTTAGGATGAGAATTTGCACCAAAATAAGTCAAATATAACTAAAATATAATTCAACCTTTTACCGAAAGGCAAACCATTACAGTAGCATTATCATGGCTTATGCAATATGCATACTTACATCGGAAGACCAAACAAAAGCAATCGAATTAATGGAAACGACACCATGCCAAATCTTATTAAATAAAAAATTAGTATACAAATATATGGGATGACTTATCCAAAAAAAAAATAACTAATCTCTTGAATCAAATTTCTAAATAGTGGGAGGACTCCTCCCAAAGGAAAACTAATCTCTTGAAACAAGCTAAAACAAAAAAAGATTAATATAGTACGATACAACCTATTTCTAAATAGAGGACTCTGATATACCAAAAACCTAAAAACTTGACAAAAAAGTCAAGAAAAAAATAACCAAAATGACGATCCCAATCGACTAGCATGCCAACGCTCCACCCTTCAAGCACCAAGCAGCCAAAAACAAGTACAGATACCTTTAATCCCGATCATGACCACTCTGATTATGTAAAGTTCCACCTCATATGCCATCAACCAGGATTTTGGGGATAATCAAAACTTCACAATTTCGACTAGTACGACACCCAGAAGCTTTTGCAGACTAGTTTCATAACACTATAACACAAGAATATCAAAATGCTACCAATCATGATCATTTTGGAAAAGTACAACATTGCAAGAAGAACAACAATCGTATGATCCCAATCACACTTGAACTTAGATGTAGTAAGGTGTACCCAAAGTCAATCTGATAGAAGATCAAGTGTTTTAAGCACTTGCCAAGCAATAAGACAATGATTAGCCAATCTGTTATAGAAAATGAAGTACTAAAAGAGAGCGATCATTTTGAGTGATGAATGTGGAACCAACATTTTCCGCAAATAGCTATAAAACTCCTAAAATTAACAATTTCTTATCACGAAAACTACATTCTTAGAAATAATTGGATCTATTAACTGCATATCGACTACAAATCTTGTATGCAGACATCAAATTTAAATTTTTTGATTCTATTTTAGAATCAAAAAAATAATATTTAAAAATAAAATAAAACTAAGTACTAGAATATACTACCTGTAGTACCATTGCTTTCCAATTGTGTTGAAAGAAGATACTTTATTGGTATCACAACTCACCACTATCAATGGAGCTTCAAAAACGTTTTAAGAGCAAACTTGTGGTGCATGAGGTGACTATCAATACTTGATTCGTCCTTTGGCACATTTAAATTACCATAACATCTCTTAAGGCCTTGTTTAGCTCTTCTAGTAGCATCATTAGCATTAATCTTCACTTGCTGGAATGTTTCATATCACTCTAGTATCTCTTGACACCTTTTCATCATTTTATTTTCTACCTTAAGAGTGAAAAAAAAAAAATTTCCAAGTTAAGCATTTAACTCGAATATTATATACAAAAGACATGTGATCTCATTGTTTAATTCCAGGAACAACAACATTTTTTCTTTTTTCATACTTTTAACAAACTTGGACACAAGTGACTGAACATCAGAATTTGGGGCTGGAATATCATTGTTTGATGCGGTTTTACTAGTAGATAAACTGTCCATTCTACCAGTTTCAACTTGCCAACCAGGCCCACCAGACTACAAATTGGAAACCAATTAATAACTACTCAATCGTATGATCTTATCTAGTACAACATTGTATAAACTTGTTATACTACTTGTAAGCTATATTGTGCATGAAACATAACATAGTTATACCAGAACTACTCAACTACCGAATCTTTGGCCGCAATGGTAAGAATGTTAGCGCAGGAAACAACTCCAACAGAACCAAATAAAAGACTGAGTGACAAAGGCAGAGATTCAATTAGTAAGAACATTAAAAAATAAATATTCTACAACTAGTATATGAAACAATCTCGACGTGCTTCAAATTATAGATTCCAATTAAGAAAAACACTATACATGTTGAAACTCTACTGTAGAATAAAAAATTTAACACTAGAATTAAATAAATCGACTAATGATTTAAGATTTTTACTAACTTGATTCTATAGTAGAATCAAAAATTCTGTGTAAAATTTTGAGATTGAGATTTGTTCGTTAATCATTTATCAGATTCTGTAGTAGAATAAAATATTTTACAAGATCTTTATAATAGGAAAATTAAAGAATACAACCTAATACGAAATAACAAAAAAAAATAACCACAAATTAAAGTTTATACTTAAATAGTGTAATGACTAATTTTAAGATTTTGTACTAATTGGACCCAATTGTGTAAGTTATAATGTGACCAATTACGAAAATAATAAAAAATAATAATAAGTTAGTAGGAGCATTACCTTGAAAAACAAACAATGCAAGCAACTTCCGAAAAACAAGCAACATCTTTTGAAGAAACTCCATAAGGAACAAAGGAGAAGCTGTCCAGCAAGTAAAACTACTATTTCAGCCTAACCTCCTCCACCAAGGAGAGTGTGAACTTGCACTACCAAATTTTTATCATTACTTTGCCACTTATTATTCCAACTGTATCCAAACTTACCAACTGTTTTTACAAAATAGGATCCTGTTAATTTAATTCTACAGTAGAATCAAAAGGCTATTTTGTGTCATGATGCTTAAGTAATAGTTAATTTGATTTTATTATAGAATCAAATTTTGAGTACAAAATTGTTGCTTTCGAGTCATTTCTCTATAATAATTGTGTAGTAAAAGTTTATTATAGAATTAAAAATTTTACACTAGGATAAACAAAATTAGATAAATAAATTTTTGTTTCTGTAGTAGAACCAAAAGAGGATGGAAATGCCTACCTAAAATTTTGATTAAAAAAATTGTTGCTTATGAATCATTTCTCAGACTTTGCTGTACAGTTTATGCATGAAATACTTATTGTTGAATCAAAAGTCATGCACTAATATTTAAAAAAGCGAATAAATACCAACTTGATTCTACAGTAGAATCAAAAGGCACATAATACTTTTAACATAAGATTTGTGATTTGCTTGCGAGTCATTCATTATCTATAGTATAATTTATGCAGTGCAAGCCTATTATAGAATCAAAATGTCAGCATTAACATTAAAAAAATCAATTGATATTAATTCAATTCCAAAGTAGAATCAAACAAAAACAAGTTCAAAATAACAACATAATTACATGGAATCAAACAAAAACAAGTTAAAAATAGGGATATTACAAGTATATAAATCATAGATCAAAATACTGACAAATCGAAACTAATTAACATGAATTGAATTTATATAAGAGATGACTTTATAGATCAAAAAGCACCAATTACAGTGAATGGATTAGATGTAAAGTACAATTAATAAGTTTAAGAACTAAGATAATCACAAATCGAAAAATCAAGATAATTGAATCAAAAACAAAAATACCTGAAGTATGAAATGAATCTCGAGATCTTAACATGGAGATCGTAAAGATTGAATCTTTAATTTAGTACAAATTGAAGAAATCTACGCTATGATGGATCAATCGATTAGGGAAATCAGAGAAATATACATACAACTTCCGTGTATGTATTTGTGGCTAAATGTTATCTAACTTTATATTTATTTATCTTGAACCATTGGATGGTATTCTAATCTAACGATTGAGATTAGTTTAAAGGGTTCTCTCATGTACTATATATAAGCAAGTGCTCAAAAGAGAACTTATTTTTTGAAGAAAACTAAGGTACTAATCCTAGCCATTAGATGTATTAAGATCAATGGCCCCGCCAGGGGCACCCACACACTAATCAAATACACTCTCACACACAGAATCACACCTAATCCCCTCCATTTTTAATTTGATTTTTCCCGTCAATCGGTGATATTTTTTTAAAATCTAATTTCACCACATTTTTCTTCCCAACGATTATTTTTCATACCATATATGCTATATTTCGATTTAGTTTTCTAAATTTTCCATTAAACGAGGTTTTCCCTAGATCCTTACTCATATATATATATATATATATATATATATATATATATATATATATATATATATATATATATATATATATATATATATATATATATATAGTTGCACTATAGGAAGAACAGCTTATATAACTTATATAAAAATAATAAAGAACACCATCATAATACTTTATTTTTGATAAAAAATGATTCGCTATGATAAGAATCACAAATTATAATAATAATTAAACTTAACATATCGAATCTAACGTAGAATCTCATCTAAATTTAAAAATCAAATGTTACATAGAATTCAGTATAGAAGTCACTATAGAATCCAATATATATTTCTGTAACAATAAAATTATGTGTAATCATGTTATATTTTATCCTAATTTTTTGTTGATTCTACTTTTATTCATGAAAAACTTTAGATGAGAAAAATAGAATTTAAATGTGATTCTACGTTAGATTCGATATGTTAGGTTTGATTGTCGTTAAAATTTGTGATTCTAATCATAACAAATCAATTTTTATGAAAAATAAAGTTTTATGATGGATTCTTTATTGTTCATTATATTAGGTGTTCTTTCTAGAGTGCAACTATATATATATACTAGCTTATAACCCGTGCGATGTGTTGAGTATTGAATACAGCAAAAGAATACAGAGGGGGGTGAATGGATTCTTGAACTTTTCTTGTTCTTGAATCTGTGTAGCAAGATAAGTGTTTGTGTGTGCAAATGTGTAGGTGCGGATAAAGAACAACACAAGACACAATATCACTTTAATCTAATATATTATTAGATTAAGGTTGCTACAATCTGTGAATACAAATGGTAGTATTCTCAGCTTCGTTTTTCTCAGAGAGATATATCTTACAGTGTGTATGAAAAACTTAATCAACTGAAGAAGTGAGATTGTATTCTTATAGAACTTGAATACAACTCAGTTACTACAAATAAGGTTACAGGATAAATTACTTTCTTGTATATCTATCCTTTTTGAGTAAGCATCCAAACGGCTACAGATTTGACTTTGCAAAGTTCTGTTCAGATCCACTTCTTTAGCTCTTTGTCTCTTCTATATCTCTCTAAGCTTCCTTGTAGGCTTTCTAGAGCACGTTACAGATTGTGGTCGATAAAGTGCATTGGCTTGTTGTAGGTTTCAGACTTATACAATTTCTTCAATATTTTGTCTCCAAGAATGTATTCGAGAAGTGGCTAAGTGATTGATTCGAGAACTAGGATTAGATAACTCTGAGTTCTCGAATACTGTATGATTGACATATCGAATCACTTCTCGAATAATACTTTTCTCCAGGGTTCCTTGAGTTCTCAGTAAGCTTTATAGCATATTCAATATATAAATGAACAGAAAAATATCATTTTGAAATTATGTTTCCTTCATTTAAGATTTTATTTAAGATTGAACTTCTTATAGAAACAAAAATAAAATAATAATGACAACCAACAAATAACTACTCAACTCATGACAATTGGCTAGTATATCACACTGATAAATAAATCCAACTAAACTTAAACCAATTTAATCCAGTACAAAGCTTGATTTAAAACGCAAGCAATCGAGCAAGAAACAATAAAATTTTCAGTTGCCAAAACTGATTTTGCCGACCCCAACCTTATTAAAATACACAAAACTCATATTCTCCGGATCGTCGTATTCAACATATGTCCAAATATAGACAAATAAGAAGTAAACACAAACCCCATATGTCAAAAGTGTTAATCAATATTAATTCTTAATTAACTTTTTGCCGGCCAAGGAACACAAAATCAAATCTAACTAAAGTAATAAATACCATGAAGGACCATGAGTTGATGGAGACGGTGTAAGGTAGACGTCATCAACCATAATCTCAGGCTGGTGAACTTTACCTTTTTTTTTGCATATTCCTCCTTTGCTGAATCCAAAACAGACTCCAACTATTTGATGTCATCTTTCCGACAACACAACAAAATTGCAGGCGCTTTTAATCTGAGTAAACACTGCAATATACATAGACATTACTACGAGCAAGGAACGTAATAATCTTCGAAAACTAACGAACAGTTAAACAAAATGCTTCAGATTAATATTGAACCAAAGTCATATTCACCACGCCTTCCTGTAAATCACCCACGCCTAAACTAAAAGCTCCAAAGCCCTGTAATGCCAAGACGCCTTGAAATTAAAGAGAGAGATGATTAGTTGAAGTTTAAGTGAAAAAATAAAATCAATCAAAATCAAAATTAAAAACCCCTAATTTGGAGAACCCTAATTTGAAGACCAAAAAACACAATTGCAGCCCTCAAACCAATTGAGAAGTTAAAGAGAAGTAAATAGATTACGATAGAGAGAATGGGAGAGAGAGAGGGGGGAGCGATACAGAGAGATATAGAGAAAGGGGGAGAGAGAGGGAGAGATGCAGAGAGAAAGAGATACAGGGAGATATAGAGCTTCCATTAATCCAGCTCAAACCCTAATTGAATCCTAATTGAATGAGAAATGAGAGGCGAGAGACGGAGAAGCGAGAGAAATGAGAAAGGTGAGAGTAGCGAGACATGTGTTTTTCCCCAATTTCCCCGGTTTGTATTTGGTTAATTATTCCCTTTCTAATTTTTCGTTTTGCCGCTCTCTATTTTGTTTGCCGCTCATCTCTCCTAAATAATTTACAGTATTTTTCTTTTACTTTAAAAAAAAAAATATTACTAATTTATTCAAATTTCTTGATATTAGATTATAATTATTAAATCTATTAATTTAATTATTTGTAATAATTCAAAGTTTATACAAATTATTATTTTCTTTATTAAATTTTTAATTAATTTAATTAAAATTTAATAATGTTTGGATATTACTTTATTTTAAAACCTTTTTATTTGAAATTTATAAACAAAATTTAATATTTGATGGAATATTACGTTTTAAAATGATTATTTCAATGATTTTGTTAAAATTAATTATTTTTAAAGTCAAATAATTATTAAATCATTAATTTTAAATTAAATAAAAATGTTGTTAATGAATACTCTATGGTAACACACCTCATGGTGTTAGCCCACTATAACACCTTTTATAACTAAAGTAACATACTTTTGTGCCTATGGTAACACCACAATCAAAAGGTTGCGATATGTAAAAATTTTCATAGCTATGGTAACATCCATAGTGGTAACACCCATGCCAAAAGGTTGCTATAGGCCATCTATGGTGTAGTGGTGTTTTAATATTATATATATCGTATATATTTTTCTTTATAATGAAGAGTAAATAAATAATATTTTTTTAATACAACGAAATACCAAAAAATATGTACCAAAAAACAGGTACCAAAACTTTTAGTGATAGTTTCAAAACTACCCATGTTAACTGTTAGATTTTTAAATATATACTACCAACCTTTCTAAAATTCTGAAATTACCGACCTTGTTTTCAAAATTCCAAAAATACTACCTTCCTCAATTGCAACTTTTGCAACCTCATTTGCAATTTCGATGCTACAAATTTCTGATTGCAAGTTCCGGGGTTCAGATGTCATTTTCGACCACTTTTTTTGGAATGTATATATATATATAAATATATATATATATATTCCAAAAAATTGGTCGAAAATGACATCTGAAAACTGGAACTTGAAATCAGAAATTCGTAGCATCTCAGTTGCAAATGAGGTTGCAAGGCCCCACCAGGGGCACTCATAATTGGTGGATTTGGGTTTCCAGGCCCCGCTAGGGGCACTCATAATTGGTAGATTTCTGATTTGCAACTTTCAGTTTTTAGTTGCAAAAGTTGCAACTGAGGTTGCAAACCTCAGTTGCAACCGAGGTTGCAAAAGTTGCAACTAAAAACTGAAAGTTGCAAATCAGAAATCCACCAATTATGAGTGCCCCTGGCGGGGCCTTGCAACCTCATTTGCAACTGAGATGCTACGAATTTCTGATTGCAAGTTCCAGTTTTCAGATGTCATTTTCGACCAGTTTTTGCAAGTTCCGGGGTTCAGATGTCGAAAATGACATCTGAACCCCAGAACTTGCAATATGAAATTTGTAGCATCGAAGTTGCGAATGAGGTTGGAAAAGTTGCAATTGAGGAAGGTAGTATTTTTGGAATATTGAAAACATAAAATTATAATGAGGTAGTATTTTTGAAAAAATGATTTTATAGAAGTGAAATGATAGTTGGATGGTAGTAAAATTGGAAAGAATTGTTAAAATCTTATGTATTTCTTTAAATATCTCAAACTTTTAATATTTCGGCTTTTATATAATAGTGTATATATATATATATATATATATATATATAATATATATATATATATATATAGGAGGAGGTTCAAAAGAGAACCCTCGTTAGCAAGAGAACCAGAGAACCAACATATTTACCATTGATTTGATTTCAATCCAATGGCTTAGATTTTGTACAATTCAATCAGTATATTGTTTAATTTATAGTATAAGAGTAGTATTTGATATAAGAAATATACAATTAAAACATATGTATAGCATTTAATATATTAACATGTTTGTCAAGATTCAATGAGATCATAAACTCTATAATTTCCATTATCAGTTATCAAATTAAATCTTGTAATGAGATAAGCTATAATCATGGATCATGTTTGGTAACATAATAAATCAATACCAGGTACAGATCTTTTGGTCATATATTGTTTGTTGGGAAAAAGTCTCTCCCTTGCTGTCTCGCGCACTCTTTCCACTCTTCCATCACTCAAGTTAATAGGGAATTTGCTCATAATGTTGTGGTGATCGTAGGCTGATGATCTATTTTATGCTTTGCACACTGGGAGGAGAGAGAACACCTTTTGTACCCGATCTTGCAACATACGAGCTGTTAAGTACCCAAGATGATCTTTGAAGAACCACTTCTTTATTTGCCTCCAGCTTTTTCAATGGAGAATTCACAAGCTTTTCAAACAATATTTTTATATATACTTTTGTCACAAGACTATATGATCCCAGATTGGGTGGACACAGATGTTTGTAAACCTATATCATGAGAAGAAAAATCCAGTTATTCTGATTGTTCAATTCCACAAATTTAGTCTCTAACTATTTTAACATTTCTTCACACACGTAAACTTCACTTTCTTAATAAAAGTTTTCTACACTTTCTCATGCTCTCCTAAGACATATTACGTTTTGTGCAAAACGGAACACTATGTAGAATCTAATCAATCTAATATATCATAAAAGTATTTTTTCAAGGCAGAACACCAAGACAAAATTTTTAATATCAAATATTCTGGTTTCCATCCAGCAAAGATTCGACTAAATTTTCACCTTGTTATAATTCAAATTTCCATTCACATTAACATTTTCATTTTATAATCTTTATTTAGATTTTCCATAAAATACCACAAAAATAGATAACAATTTTGGAAAATAGATAACAATTTAATGAAATCATAAACTAAAGATTTATTATATTTTGACCGACATATTTTTATATGGAAGGTTGCATTATGATTCCAAATTGAAAGATTTAAAATTCAAAATTTAAAAGATGTATGCTAAATTTGAAAATGAGCTAAGCATACAAGGAACATCTTAGAGAATCCGATACATAATTATAAATATTTGTCATTTTTGAAAAATATGTTTCAATTTTACTTTTTTGAGGTTGGTATTCGGAGAAATATCGAAAAATTAATTTTTTATATGTAGAATACTTTATAAAATATTAATTAATATTATTTAATTATAGTAGAGCTCTTAGTAAAATATTTAAGTAAGTCTAAAATCTGTTATAACAGAACATAAAAGCAGATTACCAAAATCTAAGAATGATATATAAGTTTTTTTTTTGGAAATAGGTAACAATTTGATGAAATCATAAACTAAAGATTTATTGTATTTTGACTGACATATTTTTATATGCAAAGTTACATTATGAGCTAAGCATACAATGAACATCTTAGAAAATCCGATACATAATAATCCATAATAGTCTTATAGAAAAGAATATATAAGTGAATCAAGACAAACATGTACAAATTTTAATAAATGGGCAACACCTAAGAGAACATCTTACAAAATCTCAATTAATATACCACATAAATCGCAGAACATCTTATAGAATCTCAATTATTATACAAGAGGAACTGTAGAACATCTTACAGAATTTCAACTAATATACCTAAGAGAATATAGATATCTAATAAAGTAGTACTACGATTTAAAAGAAATTAATAAAATGCCTAAGAGAATTCTGATGTATTACATAATATTAAAAATACATTTCTTTTTTTTTTATTAGAAAAAAACATACATTTATTCTAAAAATAAGTTTCATTTAAGAATAACATTTATCAATTTGTCCTAATTAATTTTTAAAAACAACCGATTAATACATATATGTTACACACAAAGGTTCTTTTACGTGTTTCAAACGAATTTAAATTCTATTTTGAAAAAATCTCAAAAATTAAAAATATTATTTTAAATATAAATAATATAATGATTTGAAAGATCTCGATAATATTAATAATATATATATATATATATATATATATAATAAAATAATACAATAATTTTGAAATAACTGAAAAAAGCCTGAGAGAATCTTGGTGGTTTACATAATATTTTTATACGTTTAAAAAAAAAGGAACTATACATTTCTTTTGAAATTAACTTATATATAAAAAAAATCATATAATACATCAGAATTCTCTTACGTGTTTCAAATACACCTAAGAGAATCTTGGTGTATTTAAATACATTTCTTGTTTTTTTATTAAAAAAAGAATTATTCATTTATTCTAAAATATGTTAATATTTTCATATAAACAAATATACATATAATTAACAAAATACCTAAAAAAAGATTGGTGGGTTAAATAATTTTTTTATACGTTTACAAAAAATATACATTTCTCTTGAAATTAAGTTACATATAAAAATATCATCTACTTGTTTCAAATACACCTAAGAGAATCTTTGGTATATTTAAATACATTTATATTAAAGTGTCACATCATTATACTAAAGTGTTTTAGATCAATAAAAACATTTAATATAATTTTAATATAGATATCTAATAAAGTAGTATTATGATTTCAAAGAAATTAAAAAAAGACCTAAGAGAATCCTAGTGTATTACATAATATTTAAAATAGAATCTTGGTGGGTTACATAATATTTTTATACTTTTAAAAAAAAAAAGAAACTATACATTTCTTTTGAAATTAACTTATATATAAAAAATCATATAATACACCAAGATTCTCTTACGTGTTTCAAATATACCTAAGAGAATCTTTGGTGTATTTAAATACATTTCTTGTTTATTTATTAAAAAAATAATTATTCATTTATTCTAAAATACGATAATATTTTCATATAAACAAATATACATATAATTAACAAAACACCTAAAAAACATAATATTTGTATACGTTTAAAAAAATACATTTTTTTTGGAAATTAAGTTACATAAAAAAATATAATCTAATACACCGAGATTCTCTTACGTGTCTCACATCATTATATTAAAGTGTTTTAGATCAATAAAAATATTTAATATAATTTTAATATAGATATATAATAAAGTAGTATTACGATTTCAAAAAAATTAATAAAATACCTAAGAGAATCCTGTCGTATTACATATTATTTAAAATACATTCCTTTTAATTAAAAAAAACATTGATTTATTCTAAAATTAAATTTCATTTAAGAATAATATTTTTCAATTTGTCCCAATTAATTTTTAATAACAACCGATTAATACATATATGTTACACACAAAGGTTCTTTTACGTGTTTCAAACGAATTTATATATAAAAAAATCATGTAATACACCAAGAATCTCTTATACACCTAAAAGAATCTTTGGTGTATTTCAATATATTTATTTTTTAAATTCGAAAAATACCAAAAAATTAAAATATTATTTAAAATAAAAATAATATAATGCTTCGAATTATATCAAAAGTTTTTTTTTAAAAATAATATAATATATTGTTTGCACTAAATCACGCAAGCGTACGTGGTCACAAGTAATATATGAATAAGTCGAGTTCGTTCCCACAGAGATCTGGTTATGGTTTTAATTCAGTAGATGCACCTATGCAACAATGTATGATTATTATTCACTGCTAAGACAAATAACAAATTGAGATTTGATTATCTAAATTAAACTAAGAAAGTAAATTAACAAACTAAGAATTAACTAACTAACAAGAATTGGAATCAAATTACTACTGCAAGAGAAAACATGGAATCCTAACTTCATTAAATACTTTGCTTAGATCTGACGCCTTTAATCACTATATGCAATGGTTATGATATCTGATCAGACAACACGAAACAAGTACACGTTACCTCTCAGTATACGTATACCAAACTAATCATACATCCACAAAAGAGATAGAAGATGAATAGACACCAATTATGCTTAGACCCTATATATCTATAGAATTTGAAAACATAACGGTTGAAGAACAAGTTATCTATAATGATCACATATGGCAACGTAATATCTCTATTTACGCTACAAATCATGATGTTAAAACATCAACCTATCCTATGCTAGCATGACAAGTTCTAAATCTCAAGATCCACTTTCACTTCACAAGAGATTAACAAATTAGATGTTAGCTACGCATCTAAATACATGAAACACAACCATACGAGGATATCAGATATACATCACACACAGATCTGTAAAGCATCAAGATACTAAAGCTCCATAAATAAATCCGTTAGAATCCCATGACAACGATTATTTCATAATTGAACCTCTCGTCATCATGGGATCTGATGAAACCATGATAAAAACCAAGTATTAAAAGTTACAAATAAATCTAAGTAATTGATATGTAATACTTCTACTCCTAATGATAATGATGATCTTAATAATGATAAATTACAAGGGTTGGATGTGTTTATATAGGCTCTAGACATCTTGCCCAGCAAGAAAATACCAAAACAGAATTATAATAGAATTTCTGCAAAATACGTTTCCTAAACTGATTCTGTTTTTAAGGAAAATTCGTAGCTGACTTTTCTTCAGTTTTTCTGGACCGTTCCAGTAGTAATCGGACATCTGGACCACTTTAGAATGATAGAGAATTCCGTTATCTTCGCGTGGACGCTTACGGGCCTCAAACGGAGTTGTAGAACTCAAGATATGGCCAAAATAGTAAAAACTGTAATTTTTCAGCACCGCGCGCGTGCAACCTGCGCCCAACAGTCTGTTCTTCGCGCAGATTGCTCCTACCCGGCGCAATTTGCTCGTGGGAATCCTATCCCAAGTTGTAGAAAATCTCCTAGGCTTCGCGTGGGCAGTAAGATCGCTGAAAACGGACTTCTAGAACTCCAGATATGTCCAAAACAGTGTAGACTGCGCAACCGTCTCAGAAATCCGAATTTTAAATAATTTATTCTCCAAAAACGATAGAAGCATCAACCATAATCAACATTCTTGTAAATCTGCACAACTAAACAAAACACATCAAAACTACCACAAACTTGAGACCAAGACAATCAATTTAAGCTGATTTAGAATGCTCCAAGTAGGAATAAATCCACTTATCACACCCCCAAACTTAAACCGATGCTTGTCCTCAAGCATAAACAATTACAACTAACTAACTAACTAGTACCACTTCCGTAGGTGATCACGGTTGCATTTGGCATATGCAACAAGCCCTTTAAACCCCTAGGCAGCCCTAGTGGACGAGTAAGGTCTCGTGAGGGCCTATAGTGAATGTACCCACAAAATCCAATGCAATGCAATGCATGAATGCAACTAAATGAAAATGCAACTGATCTAGTACTAATATCCTACCATACCTTCAAATCCTCTCATGCCATATCAACTTAAGAATCAAAGTAAATACGCAATGTCTTGGTGTCGAAAGTGCAAGTATTCACATAGTTTACTCAAAGAACATGCATAAGTTCTCACAAGTCCATGTCAAATGTAAGAATAAGTTAGTAAACATGCTAAGCCTACAAGAGTACATCTTTGAGACAAAACTCGGGATCTCATACGCAAAAACAAGCAAACACTCACAATCCACTCACAAAAGAATATTCACTCAAGAACAAGGGTAAGTGTATCACTCAATTCCAACAAAATCATAAGCATGCTTGACATTTGGTATCAATCTAACTCTTAACACAACATACATCAATGACGATAATCAAAAGGTCTTAAATTGGGTTGTAACGGGGTTAGGGACAAGGTATGTCAAATAAGCCAAATCAGGTGAAGTGTCAAAAGCTAGTAAGTACTATAATAAATCATACACAACACCCCATTTTCCCCCCTCATAATTTTTACTCAAAACAAACACTCGACTAGTCGACTAAAATAGGATCACAACAAACACAAACATGCTCTCATAATATATTTTTTTCTTTCTTTTTTTTTTTCCCTTTTTTTTTTCTTTTTTTTTTCTTTTTTTTTCTTTTTTTTTCTTTTATTTTCTTTTTTTTCCCGAGAGCTAGATAAAACAATAATATAAACAATAACAATAATCCCATGAATTTATTACATATGCCGACTATCAAATAAACAAACCCAATTTTCAATATTTCCCCCAAAAGTAAGACCAACAATAAACCCCTCCTTGCACACCTTATTACTCCCTTAAGCACTCTACTAGCCTTTGACAATGTGGGTTCAAATTAATGTAAGGCCAATACAAGAAAAAGGTCTAGGCAAGTAATGTGGTATGTCACCGAAAAAATTGGATTAAGCTCAACGGGTTAACTAATTGATCATGTAAATATGGTATGGTAATATGGGTAAATATGCGGTTATGCCTAAATGCCTTTATCATTTTAATCGTCAAATAATGCCATGCGTTTCAAGAAAGACCTCAAACAACTGCTAGCAATGCAAACAATCTGTGGACACTCAAGCAAACGAATAAATTGCAACAAATATGCAATAAGGCTCAAAAACTCACTTGGTGGAAAAAAATACTCAATCCCAAGAAAAAAAATCTCTTTAACGCACCGACTTGTATTCAAAGCATGAAAACTAAATCATCTTGCACATATTCATGTCCTTCTAATCACTTATAACATTCAATAAGTCTACTAGCTTCAACTTAATAGTGTATGTGTGTGCACAAGAACAAAGCATATCACTTCTCAATCAAAAGCGTCAACAACACAAAATTCCTATCAAGCATGGGTGCAAATGCAATCTATTATGAACTCACATGATATACTAACAAAAAAAACAGAATGTCCTATATGAAACAAACGTAGATAACATGAACATATATAAATAATCTACTACTACTAATATGCAAAGCATGAAATCCTACATGAACACATAATACAACAACTACTAATCCCTCAAACCACCCCCAAACTTGAAATATTCAATGTCCGCATTGAATGAAAGTAATACAAGGAATAGTAGAAAACATACCTAAATAAAAATGCTGAAAAGCGTGGGTTGCCTCCCACGAAGCGCTTTTTTAACGTCAATAGCTTGACGTTACTTCCAAGCCTCCATTAAGGATGATAATAGTTTTCCTGGTCAACTCTTCGCGAGACTTCATCGTCATCACGGCGGCACACTTTCTGCCACTTCTCATCGCTTGGCCTATTCGTGTAACAACTATGCCTTATTCCAATGCCTTCATCTGTTGACCCAAAATCTGTCAATTTGTAGAACAACACACACTCGCGGGCTTCGCTTGAATATAATGGAGGAGGGTAAATGTAAATTGCTGAAGCCTTTGGTTCCTCAAAGAGAACTTCCTCCATTGGCTCTAATGCGCTACCTCCATCTTTATACTCTGACACAAGTAGAAGACCTGCATCTTTCCCATGATCATCAACCTCTTGGTACGCACATACCAATTCTTGAAATTTGTGCAGCTCATCAGTGTCTGTCCCAAATAGTGCCCTTTCCAAATCATCCACCATCCTAACATGATCAAATTCCTCACACGGCTTATGAACACTCACCTCACCTTGGAATTTGTCTTCCTCAATTAAGCATGCAGTACCTCGCTCCAAGTCACCATTATTCTCTGGAATTGCCTCTAGTATGAATTGATGTTTCTCTTGTTCCAAGGCACTCAAAACTTGAGCAGCTAGTGTCCTCATAGAATTGATAGACTCCTCAGTACTCTTTAGAAGCATCCTAATCTCCTCCATAACATCAACCTCATCTGACTGAAAAGTAGGAGTAGGTTGCTGATGTTGAAACTCTTCACTACCAAAGAAATATGACATATTTGGAACATCTTGCTGGTACTGTTGAGGATGGTATTGAAAATATGGTTGCTCCTCATAAGTGACATATGGATCAACTCCTCCGTAGTAACAATATTGTGAGGGATCATGAACGCCCAAACACTGCTCACATTGCTGAGGCATGGATGTCCTCGAATATGCCCACCATGGCAACTCCTCGTATGCCATCTTCAAACACTCAAGTACCTGAAACACACCAAACTAAACAAAATAGGTAAGAAAAAATCCGAGTCAGTGAACTCTAACGACCACTATTGACAAGCACATAAACCAAAAATAAAACACCGATGATCCCCGGTAGCGGCGCCAAAAACTTGTTTGCACGAAATCACGCAAGCGTACGTGGTCACAAGTAATATATGAATAAGTCGAGTTCATTCCCACAGAGATCTGGTTATGGTTTTAATTCAGTAGATGCACCTATGCAACAATGTATGATTATTATTCACTGCTAAGACAAATAACAAATTGAGATTTGATTATCTAAATTAAACTAAGAAAGTAAATTAACAAACTAAGAATTAACTAACTAACAAGAATTAGAATCAAATTACTACTGCAAGAGAAAACATGGAATCCTAACTTCATTAAATACTTTGCTTAGATCTGACGCCTTTAATCACTATATGCAATGGTTATGATATCTGATCAGACAACACGAAACAAGTACACGTTACCTCTCAGTATACGTATACCAAACTAATCATACATCCACAAAAGAGATAGAAGATGAATAGACACCAATTATGCTTAGACCCTATATATCTATAGAATTTGAAAACATAACGGTTGAAGAACAAGTTATCTATAATGATCACATAGGGCAACATAATATCTCTATTTACGCTACAAATCATGATGTTAAAACATCAACCTATCCTATGCTAGCATGGCAAGTTCTAAATCTCAAGATCCACTTTCACTTCACAAGAGATTAACAAATTAGATGTTAGCTACGCATCTAAATACATGAAACACAACCATACGAGGATATCAGATATACATCACACACAGATCTGTAAAGCATCAAGATACTAAAGCTCCATAAATAAATCCGTTAGAATCCCATGACAACGATTAGTTCGTAATTGAACCTCTCATCATCATGGGATCTGATGAAACCATGATAAAAACAAAGTATGAAAAGTTACAAATAAATCTAAGTAATTGATATGTAATAGTTCTACTCCTAATGATGATGATGATCTTAATAATGATAAATTACAAGGGTTGGATGTGTTTATATAGGCTCTAGACATCTTGCCCAGCAAGAAAATACCAAAACAGAATTATAATAGAATTTCTGCAAAATACGTTTCCTAAACTGATTCTGTTTTTAAGGAAAATTCGTAGCTGACTTTTCTTCAGTTTTTCTGGACCGTTCCAGTAGTAATCGGACATCTGGACCACTTTAGAATGATAGAGAATTCCGTTATCTTCGCGTGGACTGCTTACGGGTCTCAAACGGAGTTGTAGAACTCAAGATATGGCCAAAATAGTAAAAACTGTAATTTTTCAGCACCGCGCGCGTGCAACCTGCGCCCAACAGTCTGTTCTTCACGCAGATTGCTCCTACCCGGCGCAATTTGCTCGTGGGAATCCTATCCCAAGTTGTAGAAAATCTCCCAGGCTTCGTGTGGGCAGTAAGATCGCTGAAAACGGACTTCTAGAACTCCAGATATGTCCAAAACAGTGTAGACTGCGCAACCGTCTCAGAAATCCGAATTTTAAATAATTTATTCTCCAAAAACGATAGAAGCATCAACCATAATCAACATTCTTGTAAATCTGCACAACTAAACAAAACACATCAAAACTACCACAAACTTGAGACCAAGACAATCAATTTAATCTGATTTAGAATGCTCAAGTAGGAATAAATCCACTTATCATATATATATCTAATAAATTATTTTTTAAAATAATAAGAGAATCCTTGGTGGGTTACATAATATTTTTATAGGTTTTAAAAAATAAGAACTATACATTTCTTTTAAAATTAACTTATATATATATATAAAAAATCATATAATACACCAAGATTCTTTTACGTGTTTCAAATACACCTAAGAAAGAGAATTTTTGGTGTATTTAAAAACATTTCTTGTTTTTTTATTAAAAAAGAATTATTTATTTATTCTAAAATATGATAATATTTTCATATAAACAAATATACATATAATTAAAAAAAACATCTTAAAAAAGCTTGGTGGAATACATAATATTTTTATACGTTTAAAAACAATATATACATTTCTCTAGAAATTAAGTTACATATAAAAATATCGTCTAATACACCAAGATTCTCTTACGTGTTTCAAATACTCCTAAGAGAATTTTGGTGTATTTAAATACATTTATATTGAAGTGTCACATCATTATGTTAAAGTGTTTTAGATCAATAAAAATATTTAACATAATTATAATATAGATATCTAATAAAGTAGTATTACAATTTCAAAGAAATTAACAAAATACCTAAGAAAATCCTGGTGTATTACATAATATTCAAAATATATTTTTTTAAGAAAAAAATTCATCTAATAAAATAATAAAATAATTTTAAAATAACAAAAAAAGTATTTGAGAGAATATTGGTGGGTTACATAATATTTTTATACGTTAAAAAAAACTATACATTTCTTTTGAAATTAACTTATATATAAAAAAATCATGTAATACACCAAAATTCTCTTACGTGTTTCAAATACACCTAAAAGAATCTTTGGTGTATTTAAATATATTTATATTTTAAATTGGAAAAAATACCAAAAATTAAAAATATTATTTAAAATAGAAATAATATAATACTTTGAAATATATCAAAAGTTTTTAAAGAAAAATATAATATAGATATCTAATAATTTTTTTTATATAATAAGAGAATCTTGGTGGGTTACATAATATTTTTATACTTTTTAAAAAAAAACTATACATTTCTTTTGAGATTAACTTATATATATATAAATCATATAATAGACCAAGATTCTCTTAGGTATTTCCAATACACCTAAGAGAATCTTTTATATGTAACTTAATTTTAAAAAAATTGCATGATTATTTTATATTAAAAAAAAATATATATATAGAACTATTATGTAATACCAGGATTCTCTTAGATGTTTTTTTAATTATTTGAAATCATAATATTACTTTATCAAATATTTATATTAAGATTCGTTTAAATAGTTTATTGATCTAAAATAAGTTTTGAATATATTTATGTACAAGTACAACGCTATAAATAATTCACGGAACATTTAAGAATATTTTTTTGAATTCTAAAAATTGAGATAATGGAGAATAAATTTTAAATGATACATGAAACACCCAATAGAAACTTGGTATATTAGATGATATTTTTACATTTTAACTTAATTTTAAAAGAAATGTTTAGTTTATTAAAAAAATTGAAATATATAAAAATATTATGTGATACACCAAGATTTTCTTAGGTGTTTTGTTAATTATTTGAAAATTGCAATATATTTTTATTAGATATTTACATTTAGATTTAACTAAATATTTTATTGGTATAAAATAAGTTTCGGTATAGCTATGTACAAGTATAGTACTATAAATAAATTATCCAATATTTAAAAAAAAATATAATTTTTTTTCAAATTAAAATTGAATTTTTGTAGCA
This sequence comes from Kitagawia praeruptora, assembly GCA_037693485.1. Lineage (NCBI taxonomy): Eukaryota > Viridiplantae > Streptophyta > Magnoliopsida > Apiales > Apiaceae > Kitagawia > Kitagawia praeruptora. The sequence goes on along the minus strand of CM075351.1, from coordinate 132,001,887 downwards.
TGTCTTTTAAAACAATTCTCGAAGGAATCTAAAAAATATAATAAAAGTAAATAAATTGATATATTGATTTGAAACACGTAAGAAAATCTTGATGCCTTTTATAATATTTCCACATGTAACTTTAATTTAAAAGAAATGTAAAATTTTTCTTTAGAAAAAATAAATATATAGATATATTATGTAATACACCAAGATTCTCTTAGGTTTTTTTTAGTTTTTTTAGTTTTTCTACTATACCTTAGTTTTTTAAGATATTTCATAATAATTAAAACTTTTTAGTATGTGTTATATTTATTCTATTATATGTTATATTAATTTATCAAAGATTAGTTAAGTGTTTTTATTAATTCACTAAAGATTTAATCAAGTGTTTTCGTTAATTTATTTCGTTGTTGGTGGTAAGCGCTGCAGAAAAGAAGGAAGTATCATATTGAAGTTGGCAATATTCTTGAGGCCTGTCAGCTGGTTTTGGCTAGCAGGAGTAATGTCAGGATAGGTCATGTTAGAAAGCTAGCAAACAAGGTAGCATACTTGATGGCTAGAATACCTTATGAGCTTAATAGGTACAACGATTATTAATCTCCTCCATATATTGTGTCGAGAAATTTAATGAAAGTTTCGTTAGTTTCAAAAAAAAAGAACACTTTATAGAATCTAAAGCCAAATATTTTTTGTAAAGATTCTGTAAAGTATTTTTGTGGTAAATGATATAAAATTTATGAATCACAAAATATGTAGAAAAAAAAATGACAACTACAAAAGAAAGGTTAAGGGTGCACTCCAGATGTCAGCTACACATGCTAGTAATAACAAAGCAATGCATTTCTATAACTTGTCATCCTGCACAAAACACCCCTATCCCTCCCGTCTACACCAACTTTTATCAAGAAAACATCAAGCCAAATTTACACTCCTCCCTCACACCCCTGCAGAACTGGTGCTTTTAAAAAAATGGCAATAGATGAAACAGTAGCAAAGCTCAGAAATACTCAACCACCTCGCAAAATTAGAGCAAACAACCACTACCAATAAACTTGAAAATTCTGAATCTTGTTGCTGAGACTTTTTAAACTCCATCAACCTTACTAATGTTTCAGATCATGATTTAAAGCAATCTCCAGCCCTTACATCTCTGAATTCCATTACATCCAACACCAATTTTCAAGCACAATCCATCACATTCCACCCCTACACATGTAGCTATTGTTAAATTAACATTAGCAGCAGGAGGGAAATAAGCTCGAAAAAAATACTTAAATAGGACACCAATAGAACACGTTAATGAACTGTAACACTTTAGCGAATCTTAATAATAGAACACTTAAACAGAATACCGACAGAACACGTTAAAGAATCCTAATATCTTAGCGAATCTTGATAACAAGACAATTACCCTAAAAAAGTACCTTAATGAATCTTAATAATAGGACACACAGTAGACATTAATAAATATTAATAGCTCAGCAATTCTTATTAGCAAGAGATTTCATCCTAAAAAAACACCTTAATGAATCTTAACAAGACACATTGACATATTGGAGAACTAACAATCTTAGTATTTGAGCAGCTCTTTAACAAAATAATTTCCATTGACCTAAACATGGGATCTAAAATTCAATATACTCTTTTTATTGTTGCTTCCTCCGAGAAGCGAAGAACTACCAACAAAATTCTTATCTGCTTAAAGGGCCCATACATTTATATATAAAAAAAACACATTCACCAAACACTTAAATGTTATCAAGGTAAACCAAGAACGCTATGCACATCTTATTCATTAAACTGAAAATTTATCCATCAACAACGAGTGAATAAGGAACTTGTTGATAAGATTTTAGAAAAAAATAATATATTTTGAAAGGATATTGTTCGCATTAAAGACAATACTGAATCAAAACCGGTTTCATCAATCAATTTTTTCTGACCTTTCGACAAAGAAGATACCACGTATATCAAAAAATCTGGTTGAAACCTTACTATTGGTCATTTTTCAACAATTTTTCGACAAATCTTCATCTGATGCTGAATCCGTATCACTCCTGCATCAACATACAAAGGTTCTTGTCAGTGTTCTATATATTTTCATGACTTATATGTATGTATTTCAAAACAGATATCACTATTGCATCAGGATCATGAAATGATAATTAAAACTTTCATGATTAATACGTATGAATTCGTTTAAAGAAATTAGCACCTCTATGTCTCAACTTTTTTCTCCCGATTCTTCTTGGTCCATAGCATTGTTGGTGATATCATTGTGTATAGTATATTAGCGTAAAGTATCAGCTCATAATTTGCTTACCAAAATTAACAAGATTGTGTTTGTAATCAAATCCCTAGATTCACGTTTCTTCCCTTATGTATGTAGATTGTATATACGCAAAATCGTATATACGAGCAGATGCAATACAAAAATGAAACAGTAGATACCCTTTATGTTTAAACAGAATTACAATAGTGCCATTAATAATAGTATTAACATATTTATAAAAATATATGGATTGAACGGTCTAGATTGAGTTCTCTGGTTCTCTTGATAAGAAGGTTCTCCCTAGAACCTTACCCATATATATATATATATGAGAAAAAGGACCCTGAGATATATCTCAAGGAACTTTTCCTAAGATACATATAAAATAATCTTTAAATCTTGTTGGGCCCGCAGGGCTAATTAAAAATCTTTGAAATTACTAAAATACCCACCCCATTTATATATATATATATATAAAGCAATTATCTCAGGGAACTTACCTGAGATATATCGTTGGTTGGAACAGCCACCAGTACTGCCGCAACTCTTCAATGATGCAGTATTGCTGCAAGCCTTCAATGCGGTAGTATCACTGCCGCAACCCTTCACTGTGGCAGTATTTATTAATTGTTTAATTAAAAAAATAACATAAGTTTGGATTCGGACTCTTGAGCTTTTACAAGTTATACAAAACTTTTGCCACTCCACCAACTTGTACTCTAGAAATTTAAACAAAATTATCTTATATATTATTTAAAATTATTAATTTGATATACATATATATATTTAAAAATTAATAAAGAACAGTAAATTTAAAACCATTCGATTGGATTCGAACTCTTGACACCAAATGAAACAAACATTATCTTACATATTATTTTACATTATTGTAATTTGATATATATTTATAAAATTAATAAAAAATAGTAAATTAATAGATAATAACATATAAAAATGTGTATAGACGAGTTAATGAACATGGGAATGACTTCCAACCATGACATATTTAAATTATTAATTAATTAAATTTTAAAACAAATTTAGGGAAAAAATGTTATGTAAAGTCAAAATTTGAAAATAATGATAATATATATTATTATATTCTTAAAAATGAAAAAATAGCATAAAACATTAATGTAAGTTAAAATGAATGAAAGCGTTAAGAAAAGATTATATTGAATATTTTAAATAGAAAAAAAAACAAAAAATGTTACCATACTGACTTATTTTTCAACAGTTATCTAAGATTGAGATGTACATGTCAATCCATCATTATTTAAACTACATAACATGTAAAAAAATATTAATAATACATTATTAAAGATACTTTAAAGTTAAAATTAATATAGTTTATTATTTGGATGCATATTTGAAGATTTAAAAATAAAATAAAAAAAAAGAAAAAATCTTAAATTACTGCCGTAATGAGCCATTGCGGTATCTTTTACTGCCGCAATGTGTAGTTGTGGCTTAGAAAATTTTTTTGCATTAATTACGGTTGGTGGCTGTTAATAAATGAACCACTTGCAGCAATGTTTCATTGCGGCAGTTTGCCTTTAAGACTTCCTTCCGCAATGAAATAATGCGGCAGGCGTGAAACCTATCTCCATTAAGGTTACAGTATTTTTCCTCTTTTCAAACAGCAGAAAAAATACCAGCCATTTTTAAGGATTTGGAGCTCCAAAATTCTTCCAAAATTAAGGTTAGTCCTCCATTCAATGACTTCATTTTTATTTAGCTCCTCTAGTTCATCTAATGAACGTAATGGTGATGATTATGTTACGCCGCTCGTTTAAAAAAACATGTTTCTCGTAAATTATTCGTTGATGATGTAGATATTGATAATTATTATAGTAGTGTTCATAAACGTAGAGTGAATTACAATGTTCATAAAGATAAAATGAATGTTGATGATGTTGGTGGGGAAAAAAATGATGGTGGAAAGGGTAAAAACAAGATAATTATTAGTGATGGTGATGATGAAAAAGATGAGAAATTTGGGATGGGAAAAAATGATGATAAAGGAGATGAGGATATTAGGATGAGAAAAATTGATGATGATGATGAGGAAAAACAAGAGAAATTTGGGATGGGAAAAAATGATGATGAAGGAGATGAGGATATTAAGATGGAAAAAATTGATGATGATGAGAATATTGGAAACAAAAATTGTGAGTTTACATTTGCGGATGTTAATAAGGTTGTGCCTTATGTTGCAATGATTTTCGATACATTAGATGAGGCGGAAAGTTTTTATAGAAATTATGGTCGAAATGTCGGATTCGAGATAATAATTAGGAATACTCATAAACATCAAGGGAGTCATGATCCATCATCCCGTTTGTTTATTTGTAAGAAGGGTGGAAGAGTAGCACCGGAATTGGATTATCGTGATAAAGGAAAATGACGCATTAGGGATGTAGATCCACGAACGAATTGTCGTGCTCGAATGTACGTATGTCACCTAGTGAATGTAAACAAATAGAAGATAACTTTGGTTGATTTGAAACGCAATCATGTCATGGTAACACCGGATAAGAGACAATTTTTTCAAACGTCGCGTAACATCGATCCGATCACCCGATCATTGATTGAGTTGTTTAACAAATCGGGGATCGAGACGAGTAAATGATGAATATCTTGGTGAGACATGTGGAGGCATTGAAAATTTAGGGTTTTCTAATCAAGATGTACGCTGTAATAACCCTGAGAAAATTTTTTATTTTATGGATGAATAGTAGTTTGCATGGATGAATAGTGATTTTGAGAGTTAAGAAATTTTTCATGTCACCTTATGTGCGGGATAGGGTATGGATATTTCGAAGTCATATTAGTAATATACGGAGTAAATGAGTGTATGTAAACGCGATCGGAATTCAGAAAATCCAAATTGTATTTTGGTGTAATATTTGACCGGGCAGTGAAGTGTATATCAACATTATCAAGAAATGAGATATTAAAATTGAGTATTTGAGGATTTTATATTTTATTATTTTATTATATGTGATTTGTGGAATTGGAACGAAAACCCCTGAGATAGCGGAACGAGCGTTCTGGAGATCGCTGGAACCTTATAACGAGATTAAGTGAACGAATTATGATTTATAAATTGAGGATCATGAGTAATAGAAATCTAAGAAAGGATATATTATATGAGGAATATAGGATTTAGAATAAAATCCCAGAGTGGAGGAATAGAGAATGCTTGAGAAATCGAGAGAACGTTTTCTGAGATGAAGAGAACATATAAAGGATTTTGGATTTAATATCTGTTTGAGGATTAGAACCACACCAACACCTTAGAGTAAAACGTAGGAGAGAGTAATATATATCCAAGAGATTTACAAAGGAGAAACCATTGAGACGATCACAGAAATCATTCGATGAATCAAATGACGAGAGAACTTTGAACGAAGCCCAAACAAAAGGCCCAAATACATGGGGCAAGCCCAAATTTCGGCCCAATACTAATTAAGAGCTGATATTGGTGTGTAAAGGAAGGAAACCACTTGAGTGAATAAGAGGAAAATGAAGGACATTGGTGGAAGAAGTGAAGATAAGGCAAGGACATGGAAGTAATGTTACTAAAATGGAGTAATGTGTTTTAAGGATGACATTTGGACCACTAGACCACCAACACTTGGCTCCAATAGATGATCAACAACACATTAAAAGAGATGAGGTTGAAATATAAGAGTATTAGATAGTTATTAATCAAGATAAGGCAAAGAAAACAAAAGAAACACAAAGACTCACAAACTGCCAAACTTGATAGCTAGGGAGCTTCAAATTTGATGAGCTAGGACTCAAAACAAATCTTATGAAGAGGGCAAGATGTGGTAAAAATTTGAGGGCCAAACTCTTAATTTTCGATTTTCTATGATTTTTACAAAAGTGATGATGAATAGTGTTTTAAGATTGTTTCATGTTTTGTTCATAGCTTTTAGGCTTTGTTGAAACTATCCAAGACCCTACCAAGGTGTAACAAGCTCTGATAGAGTTCCTAGAGTGTCAAGAAAGGTAAAACCCTAACCCACCCTTTTGAGTTTATATGAGTTTTAGTATAGTTTTGATGATATGTAGAGATAAGTGCATGTTAAGGAGTTTTATGATTGTTTAATGTGTAAAAGGGTTGGGTATTGGATTTGAATGTTACCACTACCCTTAGAAGTGTGAAATGAATGTTGGTTGATGTTATGGATGTATGGTATGCCCGGTGTAGCTTGGTTATGTTGTAACGAAATGGTAATGTTCGATTTATAGCCGTCGTAATGCCCAAATTTCTTGAACAATGTTGACAGTAGCTACCCGAGTCCTTAAACATGTTTAAATTGCAACCACTGACCGTATTGGGTAGGTTTTGGAGTCTAGTTTATGTGGCCGCAAAAATCGTGTCAAAAGAGTTCACGGTTTGTGAGTAATGACCGTTTTAGTAAAAGCGATTCGAGAAACCATGTCGCAGAAATGTATCAACTTTAAGGTTAAGTTTGAGACCCTTAAAAATGGAATTTGAATGTGATATTTTGAGGATAAATACTAAGGTCAGTTAGGAAAGTATGAGAAGTAGTTTCGAGTCCAAAGGACTATTTTACGATTGTAAAAAAATTAAACAACAGAGGTTGCGCAAGTGAAAACCCTTAAGAACACGACTTAGAAACCAATGTTCCAAATGGTTAAGTATAACTTGAATTCGAGGATCGATTTCGAACCAAACTTATGTCTTAAGTGTTTGTCGATTAACATGGACTTAGTACGAGTCTAGAAGGACCCCTTAGTGCCTTGTTGTGATTGACTTAAGTGTCTGAGCGTTGAGTTATAAGTGGATCGTATAGGGGATTAATCGCGTGTTTTCTTGACTTTGATTAGATTGTCGGATTCCGCCACGAGCCCCTATTACATCCGGAGCACCAGGCAAGTATACTAAACCTTAATCTATTGTTCAGAGTATATATTTTTCAAAGTATGGAATATGTTAGTTCAAAATGTTTTAACTACAAGTTGCAAGTATTTTATCTCGTTACTCAAATACCGGATATTGATGCAATTGAATGCATGTATATATATTATTGTTGTGAATGTTATTCGGATAGTATATAAGTATATTAGTATGTATAAGAGTTATTGGTCCACATGATTGGGATAAGTATCGAGGTACATTGTTCGTACTCGAAGGAAGATAAAATGTTTCGGAAAACTATCTTGCTATTAAGGAGAGTAATGTTTAATTATGAGAGGAGATGAGAGATTGGTCTGGATCATTTTATTCGAATCCATGATCAAAGCAGTTGTTCATATGTTTCCTCTTATCTTTCAAGAGGAAAGTGATTTATTGGAAATAGTAACCGTTCATTGTTTCCGAACGATAATAATTATTATGAATTGAGGTGCACGTGGAATTATACGTGACATCTAAGATGATAATTGTGGAAGGTGATCATGGGTACTCTGGCACCTTATGTTCTGGACTGGAGATAGAAAATATGTATGAAAGCCTGGATGCGGCTTAGGGTGAGGTCCGAGCAAGTCGGCTCATCCTGGGGTGATCAAGGCCGAGCAAGTCGGCTCCCCCCTCTACCGGTAGTAAAAATATTAGACGTATGGACTGATCATCCATTACAGCCCCGTGAATAAGAATCTCCTGAATATAGTCCATCAGCAGTATTTGATAAGTGTAATTGATACTTAAGGTGGGTATTAATTGCAGTATGAAAAATATGTCATCACTCAGTTCTTGTGAGTAAATTTCAGTACGATGAGGGAATTATAGGGAGTCATTTATCGAAGAAGTTATTGTATATATATATATATATATATATATATATATATATATATATATATATATATATATATATATATAGGGTCTTGCTCAGGTGAGAACCTCATCTTATGGTGAGATTTGAGATCTAATCATATCCACCCATTTAAATACATTATATTCATCTCTTACCATTCATTTAATATTTTAATATTTTGGGATTTAACCATCTTCTTTTTAATTCAACCACCCACCACCACCGACAACCACCACCGGCGACCACCACCACCTTCCGGCGACCACCAGAAAATCACCACCGGCAAATATAAAATCACCACCATCAAACCAAAAATCACCACCAAAAATACAAAAATCACCACTTCGACCACCTGGAAAATAAAAAATCACCACCGGAAAATGAAAAATAACCACTAGAAACAACTCCAGCGTCTCCGCCACCTCCGAACACCACCAACAAATCACCATCGACAGCTCAAAAATCACCACAAATTCCACCAAAATTACTACCAATCACCAAATTTCAAAAGATAAATCATAAAAAGAAAAAAAAATTAACACCAACAAATCACCACCAGCAACCACCACCTCCGATTACCACCGACAAATCATCAGTAACAACCCAAAAATCACCAAAAATAACCCAAAAATCACACACATATACATATAAATTATATATAACAATGGATGACAAACTCAATTCATTCGATTCAAATCACATTAACGAAGCCAAATCTACCAACCACCACGGCTAGCAAAAAGTTACATACGCTGAAAAATAGATGAAGCAATTCGCGAAAAAATTGTATTCAGGTAGGATTGTGTCCAATGGCGGGGGTAACATCATTTTAACGATGCTGGAAAACAATCAGAAGAGTGGCGTCGGAGAATAAGGTTGATCTATACGTATAAACAGTATATATGTATAGGTTGAGTTCGGCGGTGGTCGGAAATGAGGAGATGGGCAGGTGATGGTGGTCGGGGTTAGTGGGTGGCGATGGAGGCATGGAGCGGTGGGTGGGGCGAGGGGTATTGGGTATATACCTGTTCGTGTGTGAGAGCTGTGTGAGCAATGATCTGTGTGTGTCTGTCACGTGTGTACGTATGTGTTTAATTGGGTGTGTTGTGTGGTCAGGATTTAATTAGATGTAAAAAATGTAGGTTTGAGATTAGATCTCAGTTCTCATTTTAATTGAGGGTTCTCATTTGAGCAAAACCCTATATATATATATGATTCTGGTGTATAAAACTTGCAGGGCAATTTTTGGCTCATTCTTGCTATTTTAAATATTATAAAACAACGACAAACAGAGCTGGCACCAATACGGTGAACCGTGATAAGGGGAAAGGTCCTGCAACGGACGCAGTACGCTAAAAGAAAGGTTCCGGATATGATAATATGCTGGAAGAAGTATTATGAACTGCCAAGTAGACTCATTGTTGGAGACATTAACTCTAGGTAGAAGTTGTAATGAGATTCTGGAGGATACTCTGATGTGTAAATACTTTTGGGATTAGTAAGTACTTGTTCTAAGACTATAACCTGTGAAGTTAGATGCATGAAGATTACTTTTATTGTTGTAGTATAATATATTGAGAACAGGTTTTGCTCCATGAGGATGGATGAAGACGTGGCGACCCAAATTCCTTGTACGGAAGTTGGGGGCGTTACATACGCAATGTCATACGGGATATTCGGCACCGAGTGTTTGATTTCGGTGATGCGGAGTGTGGCTTGGTCTTGTTACGAAAGTTACAACAAGAGAATGTGTTTGGTCATTTCTTCTATCGAGTGGATGTGGATAACGAGAATCGTGTTAAAGGTTTGGTGTGGGTTGATCCTCGATGCATGAACGCTTACAAGAATTTTGGTGAAGTGGTGACGTTCTACTCAACTTATCGAACGAATAGGTATTGTACGCCTTTCATACCAATTACGGGGGTGAACCACCATTACCAATATATTTTGTTTGGATTTGCACTCATGAGAGATGAGACCGAGACATCTTATAAATGGGTTTTAGAAACATGGTTGGAAGCCATTGACAATAAACCTCCCACTACAATAATTACCGATCAAGACATTGCTTTGGGAATGTTATTGCCACGGTTATGCCCGAAACAAAACACTTATATTGTACATGGCATATAAGTAGTAAATTTCCCGAGAAGTTATCTAGTTTGTACACCAAATATCGGGAATTCAAAATGGATTTTAATGCATGTGTGTATAAGTCATTTTCACCCACAAAATTTGAAGGTAGATGAGAGGAATTGGTCGAGAAATACAACCTTAAGGATCATGTTTGGTTAAATGTAATGTATGGCATTAGAGACCAATGGATTGGCGCTTACAAAAAATCGCATTTGCCGCCGGTATGACCACTACCTCTAGGAGCGAATCAATGAATGCATTTTTTGATGAATATGTGCAAGCATCTACCGGTTTGAAAGAATTCATTGAGAATTCCCAAAAGGCTTTGTAGGCACAATATCTTAGGGAGGTTAAAGCCGACTACGAGAGCCAAGAAAGGGACAGGAGACTAGTATTGCACTCATCCTTGGAAATTAATGCATCCGAAATTTACACGAAACATATGTTTAGGCGTTTTCAAAAGGAGCTTATAAAAAGTACTCCCTCCGTCCCTTTTGATTCTTAACACTTTCTATTTTGGGATGTCCCAATAGATTGTTAACATTTCCTAAAATAGTAAGTTTTAACACTATTACACCCACTACTTCACTTATTTTAACAATACGTTACACTATTACATCCACTACTTAACTTATTTTAACTATAAAATCACTATTACACCCACTACTTCATTTATTTTAACAATATTACACCCACTATCTTGGTTTCCGTGCAAAAAGCAAACGTTAACATCCCATTGGGACGGAGGGAGTACATCTTATGTCGTGACAAAAGCTAAAGATGGTGGATGTTATTTATTTAAAATGTACTTGGTTGAGAAGTCTACCGTGCGCCGGAGGATCGAAGAAGAAGGTATCGGTTGACGGTCCATTTGGATGGAAAGATTGAATGTTTTTGTAGGCAATTTGAACATTCCGGGATGATTTGTAAACACATGATCTGTTACCTAGACAAGAAACAAAAAACACGTATACCGAAGGAGTACATCAAGCCAAGGTGGACAATAAATGGCAACAAATTACCGGACCTCTACCTTATACCCCTCCCATTCTTGGTAATGTTGGTGCATCACAAGCATCAAGGTATAGTGCATTGTGCAAATCATTTCAAAGTTTAGGCGCTATTGGTAGTTGTTCCGTCCCACGTTTCAATTACGTGATGAACGTGATTGAGCGAGAGAGGTGTCACGTGGAAAATGCTTTTCCACAAGAAGATAAGACCGAAAAAATCTACTAGTCGTTTCATTAAGAAGATTGGGATCATGATCCGATATTCGATCCTCCAATGTCAGAAACTAAGGGACGAAAGAAAGCGGCAAGATATAAAAGTGGTATTGAAACGTCAACAACCAAGCAACGAAAGTGCAGAAAATGTGGGTTGGTAGGAGCAAACCATGATAGAAGAAATTGTCCTGGCCGTTAGTTTCAATTGTATTCGGTAATATTTGAAACTATTTTTATTAATTATAATCTTAATTTTCAATGTAAGGTATTAATATGCAATCCATGCATTTGTAATAGTAATAATAATTAAAACAAATGAATAAATTAGATTAATTGAAATCATTGATTACTATTTATTAAAATATTGAATCCATAATTTCATTAAAAATGAATTATATGATATGATAAAAAAATATAACAAAAAAATTGTGAAAAAAAAAATTCGAACAGACCAGAACAGGGGAGAAGAGAGAATGGCTACTGCACCCTCGGCTGCCGCAATGAGGCGTAACCCAGTTATTTTTTATTATTTATTTCATAACATTTCAATTAAAAATTGGAAAATGATAAAATTACAATTTATTTCAAATGTTAAATATAAAATTCGAGAAAAATGAAAAAATAATTTTTTTCCCAAAATTTATTTTAAAATTTGAAAAATTGATAAAATAGAATTCTATTCCAAATTTTACGAAAAAAATCTTTCTAATTTGAATTTACCCAAAAATATTTATTTAATCGAATAAATGTTAAAAATATATATTTTTGTTAATTGAATTGGAGATAAATTTTAAGCCAATAATACAAAATGTTTAGAATAAACATCAAAAAAAGATTTTAATTCATTAATAATAATTTGGGAGGGAGAAAACATCAAAATACAATTTTTATTTCCAATAATTTCTTCGGAGATTCGGTACCCTCCTTCTTCTTCCATCTACGGATATTCATCTTGTTAGTCACAGAGACATGCCTGTTTAACTCTAATAACAAGCCTAATTGTTTGTAATGCTTTGCATTACTTACATGACCTCTTAATTGAGGGAACCTCTAGTTGTAGAGTTTCTACTTGCTTTGTACTTGTAATAGGCATCAAATTCTAGTTGTGTAACTGTACTTATATAGTCAAGAATAATGCTTGAAAGAAGTTCCAAGGTTCATGCCTCAAGCAAGAAGATGAAGACTGTCAAATAAATCACAGTTGGGATTTGAAGAAATGAAGAATTTGTCTAAGTACCAATTCGAGAAATACTTTTGTCTATTTGAGAAGTCTAGCATTCGAGAAGTCAGAGATTCGATATCTCAAGACACTATTTGATATCTCTGAATACTCTGTTCGATATCTCATTCGATATATCAGAGATTCGATATGTCTACTGCTCTATTCGAGAACTCAAGAAGTCAACAAGTCAAAGTGGTATTCGAGTTCTCAATGAGTCAACAAGTCAAAGTTCCATTTGATATCTCAATGACTCAGAAAGCTATTCGATATCTCAGAGATTCGACATGTCAAAATGCTCTATTCGACAACTCAAGGATTCCCAGAGAAAAGAGCTATTCGAGAAGTAATTCGATATGTCATATAACAGTATTCGAGAACTCAGAGTTATCGATCAAGTCAATCCTAGTTCTCGAATCACTTACTTTGTCACATCTCGAATACATTCTTATAGACAAAATACTGAAGAAATTGTACAAGTCAGAAGCCTGCAACAAGCCAATGTACTTTATGGACCACAACCTGTAATTTGCTCTGGAAAGCCTACAAGGAAGCTTGGAGAGATATAGAAGAGACAAAAGAGCTAAAGAAGTGGATCTGAACAGGCTTTGCAAAGTCAAATTTGTAACCGTTTGGACACTTACTCAAAAAGTATAGACAGGCTAGAAAGTAATTTGTTCAGCTACCTTATTTGCAGTAAGTAGGTTGTATCCATGTTCTAGAAGGGTACAGCCTCACTTCCTTAGTTGTTAACTTTTGAGGAGTCAAGTTTTTCATACATTGTAAGTCATATCTCTCTGAGAAAAACGAAGCTGAGAATACTATCATTTGTATTCACAGATTGTAGCAACCTTTATCTAATACAATATTAGATTAAAGTGATATCGTGTCTTGTGTTATTTTTATCCGCACTCATATCCTTGCACACACAAACACCTATCTTGCTACATAGACTCAAGAACAAGAAAAGTTCAAGAATCCATTCACCCCCCCTCTGTATTCTTTTACTGTATTCAATACTCAACAAGTGGTATCAGAGAGGGCTGTTTATTCAAAAACAGAAAAACGATCATGAGTTTGAATACACCAAAGACTACAGGAACGGTGAAAGTCCCTAAGTTTGACAAAGAGAATTACAACCTCTGGAAGATAAAAATGATGTTGTTCATCAAAGCCTCTCATCCTTTATATCCTGAGATTCTCAAGAATGGTCCCTTTGTTCCCCAACAGGAGATTCCTGAAAAGACTGTTGGAACCACAATAATTCCAAGATCTTATGTGGCCAAGGAACCATCCAAATGGACAGAATCAGAAAAGGAGAAGGTTGCCCTTGACAGTCATCTCATGTTGCTGATTATAGATTCCATGGACATGTCAATGTTTGCAAACATTGCATCATGTACCACTGCCAAAGAAATGTAGGATCACATTGAGGTGTTATGTGAAGGAACTGATGAGGTCAGAGAAAACAAGAAACAGATACTGGTCACACAGTATGAAGCTTTCATGGCACAGTCCAAGGAAAGCATCACTGAGATGTTTGAGAGATTTCACAAGCTAGTTACTGAGTTGCAGATAAATGGCAAGGTTTACAACACCAAGGAGTTGAACATGAAGTTTCTGCTATCTTCACCAAATCATCTAGAACAAAGGGTCATTTCTCTAAGGGAGAGAGATTTGAACAAAGTTACATATGATGTGCTCTATGGGGTTTTAAAAACTCATGAGCTTGAGTTGCTTCAGAAAAGGGCTATCCAAGCCAACCAAGGCAGAATGATAAACACATCATGTGTTTCGATTGTCAACAAATCTATTCAAGACCTAGAAGCATCTACAAGCCAACTGAGGATAGAGGAGATAGTAGATGATGAAGAAAATGAAGCTGAGGCTAGTGAACCTGTTGAGGAGAAGGAGGAAAAAGAGTTTTACACTCTTGAAGAACTAGATGGGATGGAAAACACTTCATATGCTTTCATGGCCAGAAAATTTCCCAACATTAGATTTAAGAGGAACCAACCCTTCAAACCTAAAACCCAAAGCCATTCTTTCAACAAGAGTAAGGCACATGTGAAAACAAACAAGAACAAATTTGAAACCAGCTATGTGGATAGGTCATCTATAAGGTGTTATAGATGCAATGACCTAGGGCATTTTGCCAGTGAATGCAAGAAGCCTAAAAAGAAGGATAAAGAGTTTCTAGAGCTTGAAGCTAAGTATGAGGCCCTTCTGAAAAAGCAAACACAAGGTAAGGCCTACATAGCTGAAGGGAAGTGTTGGGATGATTCTGATAGTGATGGAGAGGAACAAGAATTTTGAAACTATGCCTTGATGGCCAATTCCAAGGATGACACATCTCCATCAGACTCTCAGGTACCATCTCACACTACTATAGACATGTCTGTTTCTGAGTATAAATGCATGATTGAACAACTATCTGTTGAAATGTTTAATATTCATACTAGTATGACTGCTGCTAATGAGGAGATTGCTAAACTGTCTACTAGAAATGAAATGTTAATAAAAAAGAATGAGGAACTTGAGCTAACTGCTATGCAAGTAGAAAACCATAAGAAAGAAGTTGAATATTTGCAGAATAAGGTTTTATGTGCTAGTCAAGTGGAAAAGGCTCTTAGGGATGAATTAGCTGAAAATGAATTCAAACTGAAAACTTTTAAGAAATCATCTGGTCTAGTGCAATCCTACTGTGAGAAAATTCAAGCAAAACCCAAGACTGCTATTGGACTTGACTATGGCACTCTTAACCAGAGAAAAGGCTATGCTGTCATTGAAGATGACACTGTTGTTCAAGAGGAAGTCCCTCACATCTTGAAAAAGACTGAGACTCCTATTTTTAAACATCCAACACTTGAAATTGATGAGGAAACCTTACTCATCAAGCAAATGTTGAATGATGAGGATGAGGCACAGTCCAGTGAACAACAGGCATCCTCCAAGAGTAAGAGTGTCAAAGCCAAAGCCAAGGAGCCAGTAGGTAATAGACCTAAGATTGAAAAGTTTGTGAAATTCGTTTCAGCTGGAAATCATGAACCTGAAAAGAAAGTGACTAAGAAGAAACAGAACAGAAATGGCAAGTTAGGGATTAATAAAGATAACAACTATGTTTATATGCCTAACGCCCCTAGGAAAACTTGTCAGAACTGTTTCAGTACCAATCATCTAACTCATGCATGCAAGAAACCTGTTGGTAGTGTGCCCAAACCTTTCTATGATTGTTCTGTGCCTCTAAGACATAGAGATGCACCATTTTGTGTTAAATTTGACTGCATGCCATGCAATATGAATGTTATGACTAGTTGTTTCAATTTGAGAAGGCAATTCATTGATGGTTGTATCAGTCACAATTCTCACACACACTACACAAGGTCAAAGTCTTCAAGTCCTCCTAAAGCTAGGAAGGTACCTTTGTCACCTAAGTCTGAGACCTCAGGCTCTAAGACTTTTAACATTGACAAGAAGACTAACACCAAGAAAGTTGATAAGCATGTTGTTTATGATAAAATTGTTTGTAAGTCACATGGACCCAAACTTGTTTGGGTACCAAAGGAGAAGTAATACCTTTGTGTTTGCAGGGCAAAGAAAGTGAAAAGAAAGTCATGTGGATTTTGGACAGTGGATGCTCAAATCATATGACTGGTGATATGGCCCTGCTATCACAGTATGAGGAGAAGGCTGGCCCAATGGCTGCTTTTGGAGATGACAGCATGGGTAACACATTGGGATATGGCAAATTGAAAGTTGGTAATGTCATCATTGAAGATGTAGCACTAGTCAAGGGACTCAAGCATAATCTGCTAAGTGTTGGTCAGTTTACTGATAGGGGATTCAAAGTGAATTTTGACAAAGATGAATGTTTGATCACCCACAAGAAGACTGGTGATTTTGCTCTATCTGGAGTAAGGAAAGGAAGCCTGTTTGTAGCCAATATGGACTCTGCAAACAAGGACAAAATTTGTTGCTTCTACTCAAAAGCATCAAATGAAGATTGTTGGCTGTGGCACAAGAGATTATCACACCTGAACTTCAAAGCCATTAATTCTCTGGTCAAAAGAGAGTTAGTGAGAGGCATGCCCACACTTGAATTCTGTCAAGAAGGAGTGTGTGAGGCTTGCCAAAGAGGAAAAATGAAAAGATCGAGCCACAAGTCAAAGACAGTGACATCAATAACCAAGCCCCTACAACTCATTCATATGGACTTGTTTGGGTCTGTCAATATTATGTCACTAGGAAGAAAGAAGTATGCCTTAGTGATGGTTGATGACTTTACAAGGTATACATGGGTGGAATTTCTGGCATCAAAAGATGAGGCTCCACAAGTAATCATTGAGCACATAAAGAGAGTTGACAAGGAAGCAGAGGCCAACAATGTAAGTGTGATTGCATTAAGAAGTGATAATGGAACAGAGTTCAGAAATGCCATACTTGAAGCATTCTTCAAAGAGAATGGAATTTCTCAGCAATTCTCTGCTCCAAGGACTCCACAACAAAATGGAGTTATTGAGAGAAAGAATAGAACTCTAATTGAGGCTGCTAGAACAATGTTGCTTGATGCAAAGATGCCAACATGTTTTTGGGCTGAGGTTGTGAGCACTGCATGCTATATCCAGAACAGAACCCTCATCAACAAAAACACTGGAAAGACACCTTACAATTTGATGACTGGAAAGAAGCCTACTCTAAAGTATGTTCATACTTTTGGAAGAAAATGCTTTGTATTGAAGGATAATTCAGAATATGTTGGAAAATTCGATGCAAAGGCATTTGAAGGAATTTTTCTTGGCTACTCTATGGAAAGAATTGCATACAAAGTTTATGTCATCAGTCAAAAGAAAATTATGGAAAACACAGATGTGACATTTGATGACAGCAAACTACCTGGATTAGAAGAAACCAATGATGAAGATAAAGATCCATTAAAGTTTGATAATCTAGATGATTCTGATGAAGAGATTGAAACTGGAGTTGAAACTGAAGTTCAAAAAACTCAAGTGAATGATGAAGCAAGAGAAGAATTTGTGCCAATCAATAGTGGAGAAACAATCATCCAAGACACACCTGTGAATAGTGGCAACTTCACAGGCGGAGGAAATGAGAATGATCATGACTTGGATGATGAAGCAACATCAAGAGTGAGAAATCAGACTGAGCATTCAAGGAAATGGGATAGATCACACACTGCAGACCAAATCATTGGAGATGCAAATGCAGGAGTAAGAACAAGGAGAGCAACTCTAAATGACTGCCTCTGTGGTTGCTTTCTATCTCAAGTTGAGCCTAAGAAACTTGATGATGCACTGATGGACCCCGACTGGATAATTGCTATGCAAGAGGAGCTGAATCAATTTGAAAGGAGCAAAGTATGGGAACTTGTGCCTGCACCAAAAGGTAGAACCATTGTTGGAACAAAATGGGTTCTGAAGAATAAGATGGATGAAAATGGTGTAATCATAAGAAACAAAGCAAGGTTGGTTGCAAAAGGATACTCTCAACAGGAAGGCATTGATTATGATGAGACATTTACCCCTTTTGCTAGATTGGAAGCCATCAGCATCTTCTTGGCATTTGCTGCTCATTCAAACTTTAAAGTTTATCAAATGGATGTCAAGAGTGCATTTCTGAATGGAGAGTTGGAAGAAGAAGTTTATGTGCAACAACCACCTGGATTTGAGGATCCACACTTCCCAAAATTTGTCTACAGATTGCTTAAGACATTGTATGGACTTAAGCAGGCTCCAAGGGCATGGTATGTGTTTGAGGGATTAGTAGTTGTTGTTGTATTATTTGTTCATGTAGGATTTCATGCTTTGCATATTAGTAGTAGTAAATTCATGCATGATTGTTATGTTCGTATTATCTACGTGTGTTCATATAGGACATTTTGTTTTATTTTCGTATACCATGTGAGTTTTCATTTAGTTGCATTTTCATGGCATGCATATTTCATGATTCCTTAGGACGAGCTGATTCTGATTGATAGGTGGATGTTGATTTGGGTGTGATGATGATGAGTAGAGGACTGATTTATAGTTTCTATGAAATTGACTTACATGTTACGGGAACACAATTTATTACACAGTCTCATTGGGGTGCTTTTGGGCTAAGTTAAGGTCATGCCTGTGGGATGTTTTGAGATTTAATCACTTGTTTATATTTAGAATTTTCGTTATTCCCTTTATAGCGTAGGAACATTAAAGTCTAAGTTTGGGGGAAACCAGGAATTTCATGCTAGTTGTTCATAATTGTTAATAATGGCTAGGCGTCAAATGGCTAGTAGCCGGCTCATATTTATATGAGTAGTCTAGGGTTGGAAATGAGAAAGGCTCATTCCAGATTGCAGAAAAGAAAAAAAAAAGAAAAAAAAAGAAAAAAGAAAAAAAAGAAAAAAAAAGTGTCAATAAGTTATTTGTTCATATGCAAAATTAACCAGAGTGAGCTCTTTAATACTCGAGTAATTAAGTCTGAGGGGACTTAGTCCTAGTAACCTAAAGCCATTGTGGTTTGGGATTGCTGACCTAACACTCGCTACATGGGTATTATTGTATAAGCCTTTTGGGGTCTCATTCATTGCACGGTTAAATAAGCATGCGTATTGTATATTCTATTATGTGTCATAGTAATAAAGCATGAGTTTCTGTCTACCTTGGATAAGGGTGGAGGTGTTCTTAGGTTATGGAGTGTCTACAGTCTATTCTGATTATAAACCTGTGATTGTCTTGACGGAAAGCATGTATGATTTTTGACCTAGTTTTGGGAGTATTTCTGATGAGCATCGCACACACGCACGTTTCTGTTCATGTATTTGTTAGTATACGGGGATTTAGTCGAGCTCTGCTTGGATTTGTTACATTCATTGAGATATTTGCTTGTTAGTTGGTTTTGGTGAGTTTGAAGGGGATCTTGCATTTTTCATATTAGTTGCATTCATGCATTGCATTGCATTAGGTTAAATGGATTTTGTGGGTACATTCGCTATAGGCCCTCACGAGACCTTACTCGTCCACTAGGGCTGCCTAGGGGTTTAAAGGGCTTGTTGCATATGCCAAATGCAACCGTGATCACCTACGGAAGTGGTACTAGTTAGTTAGTTGTAATTGTTTATGCTTGAGGACAAGCATCGGTTTAAGTTTGGGGGTGTGATAAGTGGATTTATATCCACTTGGAGCATTCTAAATCGGCTTAAATTGATTGTCTTGGGCTCAAGTTTCTTGTAGTTTTGATGTGTTTTGTTTAGTTGTGCAGATTTACAAGGATGATGATTATGGTGGATGTTTTTGTCGTTTTTGGAGATTTAATTTATTAAAATTCGGATTTATTAGGCTGCACGCGTGAGATTCACTGTTTGGGCCATATCTTGAGTTCTATAAGTCTGTTTTCAGCCCGTAAGCAGTCCACACGAAGATAACGAGATTCTCTATCATTCTAAGGTGGTCCAGAAGCCCAATTACGTTTGGAACGTTCCAGAAAAACAGAAGAAAAGTCAGCTACGAATTTCCCTTAAAAAACAGAATCAGTTTAGGAAACGTATCTTGCAGAAATTCTATTATAATTCTGTTTTGGTATTTTCTTGCTGGGCAAGATGTCTAGAGCCTATATAAACACATCCAACCCTTGTAAATTAGATGAGGAAGATCATTATCATTAGAGAACAATTACATATCAATTACTTAGGTTTATTTGTATATTTTCATACTTTGTTTTTATCATGGTTTCATCAGATCCCATGATGACGAGAGGTTCAATTATGAACTAATCGTTGTCATGGGATTCTAACGGATTTATTTATGGAACTTTAGTATCTTGATTGCTTTAAAGATCTGTGTGTGGTGTATATCTGATATCCTCGTATGGTTATGCTTAATTGATAGATGCGTCATGAACATCTAATTTGTTAATCTCTTGTGAAGTGAAAGTGGATCTTGAGATTTAGAACTTGCCATGCTAGCATAGGTTCATAATTGTTTATCAATATGATTCGTGGTATGAGATGAGAATACTTGTATTGCCCTATGTGATCATTATGGATAACTTGTTCTTCAACCGTTATGTTTTCAAATCTTATAGAGATATAGGGTCTAAGCATAATTGGTGTCTATTCATCTTCTATCTCTTTTGTGGATGTATGTTTAGTTTGGTATTCGTATACTGAGAAGTAGCGTGTACTTGTTTCGTGTTGTCCGATCAGATATCATAACCATTGCATATAGTGATTAAAGGCGTCAGATCTAAGCAAAGTATTTAATGAAGTTAGGATTCCATGATTTTTCTTGCAGACGTAATTAGATTTTAATTCTTGTTAGTTAGTTAATTCTTAGTTTTGTTAATTTGTATCTTAGTTAATTTAGTTTAATAAACCCAAAATTGTTATTGTCTTAGCAGTGCATAATAACCATACATTGTTGCATAGGCATATTTACTGAATAGAACCATAACTTGATCCCTGTGGGAACGAATTTGGACTTAACCTTATATATTACTTGTGACCACGTACGCTTGCGTGATTTAGTGTAAACAAGTTTTTGCACTAAATCACGCAAGCGTACGTGGTCACAAGTAATATATAAGGTTAAGTCCAAATTCGTTCCCACAGGGATCAAGTTATGGTTCTATTCAGTAAATATGCCTATGCAACAATGTATGGTTATTATGCACTGCTAAGACAATAACAATTTTGGGTTTATTAAACTAAATTAACTAAGACACAAATTAACAAAACTAAGAATTAACTAACTAACAAGAATTAAAATCTAATTACGTCTGCAAGAAAAACCATGGAATCCTAACTTCATTAAATACTTTGCTTAGATCTGATGCCTTTAATCACTATATGCAATGGTTATGATATCTGATCGAATAACACGAAACAAGTATACGCTACCTCTCAGTATACGAATACCAAACTAAACATACATCCACAAAAGAGATAGAAGATGAGTAGACACCAATTATGCTTAGACCCTATATCTCTATAGAATTTGAAAACATAACGGTTGAAGAACAAGTTATCCACATTGATCACATAGGGTAGCATATTATCTCTAATCATGCCACAAATCATGATGTTAAAACATCAACCTATCCTATGCTAGCATGGCAAGTTCTAAATCTCAAGATCCACTCTCGTTTAGCAAGAGATTAACAAATTAGATGTTCATGACGCATCTAAACACATGAAACACAACCATACGAGGATATCAAGATATACATCACACACAGATCTTTAAAGCATCAAGATACTAAACTCCATAAATAAATCCGTTAGAATCCCATGACAACGATTAGTTCATAATTGAACCTCTCGTCATCATGGGATCTGATGAAACCATGAAAAAAACAAAGTATGAAAAGATACAAAAAAAAACTAAGTAATTGATATGTAATGGTTCTTCTAATAATGATTTTGATGATCTTAATGATCTTAATACAATTTACAAGGGTTGGATGTGTTTATATAGGCTCTAGACATCTTGTCCAGCAAGAAAATATCAGATCAGAATTATAATAGAATTTCTGCAAAATACGTTTCCTAAACTGATTCTGATTTAAAGGGAAATTCGTAGCTGACTTTTCTTCAGATATTCTGGAACGTTCCAAACGTAATTGGACCTCTGGACCACCTTAGAATGATAGATAATCTCGTTATCTTCGCGTGGACAGCTTACGGGCCTCAAACGGAGTTGTAGAACTCAAGATATGGCCAAAATAGTAAAAACTGTAATTTTTCAGGGGGCAACTTGCGCCCAGCAGTCTGTTCTTCGCGCAAATTGCTCCTACCCGGCGCAATTTGCTCCTGGGAATCCTATCCCAAGTTCTAGAAAATCTCCCAGGCTTCGCGTGGGCAGTAAGATCGCTGAAAACTGACTTCTAGAACTCCAGATATGTCCAAAACAGTGTAGACTGCGCAACCGTCTCAGAAATCCGAATTTTAACTAATTTATTCTCCAAAAACGATAGAAGCATCAACCTTAATCAACATTCTTGTAAATCTGCACAACTAAGCAAAACACATCAAAACTACAAGAAACTTGAGTCCAAGACAATCAATTTAAGCCGATATGGAACGCTCTAAGTGGATATAAATCCACTTATCATACCCCCAAACTTAAACCGATGCTTGTCCTCAAGCATAAACAATTACAACTAACTAACTAACTAGTACCACTTCCGTAGGTGATCACGGTTGCATTTGGCATATGCAACAAGCCCTTTAAACCCCTAGGCAGCCCTAGTGGACGAGTAAGGTCTCGTGAGGGCCTATAGCGAATGTACCCACAAAATCCATTTAACCTAATGCAATGCAATGCATGAATGCAACTAATATGAAAAATGCAAGATCCCTTTCAAACTCACCAAAACCAACTAACAAGCAAATATCTCAATGAATGTAACAAATCCAAGCA
Source organism: Kitagawia praeruptora (assembly GCA_037693485.1). Taxonomy (NCBI): domain Eukaryota; kingdom Viridiplantae; phylum Streptophyta; class Magnoliopsida; order Apiales; family Apiaceae; genus Kitagawia; species Kitagawia praeruptora. Next base: position 131,978,848 of record CM075351.1, on the reverse strand, counting down.
GAGCTCGACTAAATCCCCGTATACTAACAAATACATGAACAGAAACGTGCGTGTGTGCGATGCTCATCAGAAATACTCCCAAAACTAGGTCAAAAATCATACATGCTTTCCGTCAAGACAATCAAAGGTTTATAATCAGAATAGACTGTATACACTCCATAACCTAGGAACACCTCCACCCTTATCCAAGGTAGACAAAAACTCATGCTTTATTACTATGACACATAATAGAATATACAATACGCATGCTTATTTAACCGTACAATGAATGAGACCCCAAAAGGCTTATACAATAATACCCATGTAGCGAGTGTTAGGTCAGCAATCCCAAACCACAAGGGCTTTAGGTTACTAGGACTAAGTCCCCTCAGACTTAATTACTCGAGTATTAAAGAGCTCACTCTGGTTAATTTTGCATATGAACAAATAACTTATTGACACTTTTTTTTTCTTTTTTTTCTTTTTTCTTTTTTTTTTCTTTTTTTTTTCTTTTCTGCAATCTGGAATGAGCCTTTCTCATTTCCAACCCTAGACTACTCATATAAATATGAGCCGGCTACTAGCCATTTGACGCCTAGCCATTATTAACAATTATGAACAACTAGCATGAAAATTCCTGGTTTCCCCCAAACTTAGACTTTAATGTTCCTACGCTATAAAGGGAATAACGAAAATTCTAAATATAAACAAGTGATTAAATCTCAAAACATCCCACAGGCATGACCTTAACCTAGCCCAAAAGCACCCCAATGAGACTGTGTAATAAATTTTGTTCCCGTAACATGCAAGTCAATTTCATAGAAACTATAAATCAGCCCTCTACTCATCATCATCATACCCAAATCAACATCCACCTATCAATCAGAATCAGCTCGTCCTAAGGGATCATGAAATATGCATGCCATGAAAATGCAACTAAATGAAAACTCACATGGTATACGAAAATAAAACAAAATGTCCTATATGAACACACGTAGATAACACGAACATAACAATCATGCATGAATTATCACTACTATGCAAACATGATATCCTATATGAACACAAAATACAACAATATATACAACTACTAATCCCCCAAACCACCCCCAAACTTAAAATATTCAATGTCCGCATTGAATGGAAGTAAATACAAGGGAAAGTAGAAAACATACCTTGGGTTGCCTCCCAAGAAGCGCTTCTTTAACGTCAATAGCTTGACGTTACTTCCAAGCCTCCATTAAGGATGATAATAGGTGGCCTGATCATCTCTTCGCGATACTTCATCGTCATCAAGGCGACACACTTGCTGCCCCTTCTTCTCGCTTGGCCTATTCATGTAACAACCAGGTCCTATTCCAATGCCTTCATTTGTTGACCCAAAATCTGTCAATTTGTAGAACAACACGCAATCGCGGGCTTCGCTTGAATATAATGGAGGAGGGTAAATGTAAGTTTCTGAAGCCTTTGGTTCCTCAAAGAGAACTTCCTCCATTGGCTCTAATGCGCTACCTCCATCTTTAAACTCTGAGACAAGTAGAAGACCTGCATCTTTCCCATGTTCAGCAGCCTCTTGGTTCGCACATACCAATTCTTGAAATTTGTGTAGCTCATCAGTGTCTGTCCCAAATAGTGCCCTTTCCAAATCATCCACCATCCTAGCATGATCAAATTCCTCACATGGCTTGTGAACACTCACCTTACCTTGGAATTTGTCTTCCTCAATTATGCATGCAGTACCTTGCTCCAAGTCACCATTATTTTCTGGTGTTGCCTCTAGTATGAATTGTTGATTCTCTTGTTCCAAGGCACTCAAAACTTGAGCAGCTAGTGTCCTCATAGAATTGATAGACTCCTCAGTACTCTTTAGAAGCATCCTAATCTCCTCCATAGCATCAACCTCATCTGACTGAAAAGTAGGAGTAGGTTGCTGATGTTGAAACTCTTCACTTCCATAGTAATATGACATATCTGGAACATCTTGCTGGTACTGTTGAGGATAGTATTGAAAATATGGTTGTTCCACATAATTGACATATGGATCAACTCCTCCGTAGTAACAATATTGTGATGGATCATGAACGCCCAAACACTGCTCACATTGCTGAGGCATGGATGTCCTCGAATATGCCCACCATGGCAACTTCTTGCATGTCATCTTCAAACACTCAAGTACCTGAAACACACCAAACTAAACAAAATAGGTAAGAAAAAATCCGAGTCAGTGAACTCTAACGACCACTATTGACAAGCACATAAACCAAAAATAAAACACCGATGATCCCCGGCAGCGGCGCCAAAAACTTGTTTGCACTAAATCACGCAAGCGTACGTGGTCACAAGTAATATATAAGGTTAAGTCCAAATTCGTTCCCACAGGGATCAAGTTATGGTTCTATTCAGTAAATATGCCTATGCAACAATGTATGGTTATTATGCACTGCTAAGACAATAACAATTTTGGGTTTATTAAACTAAATTAACTAAGACACAAATTAACAAAACTAAGAATTAACTAACTAACAAGAATTAAAATCTAATTACGTCTGCAAGAAAAACCATGGAATCCTAACTTCATTAAATACTTTGCTTAGATCTGACGCCTTTAATCACTATATGCAATGGTTATGATATCTGATCGAATAACACGAAACAAGTATACGCTACCTCTCAGTATACGAATACCAAACTAAACATACATCCACAAAAGAGATAGAAGATGAATAGACACCAATTATGCTTAGACCCTATATCTCTATAGAATTTGAAAACATAACGGTTGAAGAACAAGTTATCCACATTGATCACATAGGGTAGCATATTATCTCTAATCATGCCACAAATCATGATGTTAAAACATCAACCTATCCTATGCTAGCATGGCAAGTTCTAAATCTCAAGATCCACTCTCGTTTAGCAAGAGATTAACAAATTAGATGTTCATGACGCATCTAAACACATGAAACACAACCATACGAGGATATCAAGATATACATCACACACAGATCTTTAAAGCATCAAGATACTAAACTCCATAAATAAATCCGTTAGAATCCCATGACAACGATTAGTTCATAATTGAACCTCTCGTCATCATGGGATCTGATGAAACCATGAAAAAAACAAAGTATGAAAAGATACAAAAAAAAACTAAGTAATTGATATGTAATGGTTCTTCTAATAATGATTTTGATGATCTTAATGATCTTAATACAATTTACAAGGGTTGGATGTGTTTATATAGGCTCTAGACATCTTGTCCAGCAAGAAAATACCAGATCAGAATTATAATAGAATTTCTGCAAAATACGTTTCCTAAACTGATTCTGATTTAAAGGGAAATTCGTAGCTGACTTTTCTTCAGATATTCTGGAACGTTCCAAACGTAATTGGACCTCTGGACCACCTTAGAATGATAGATAATCTCGTTATCTTCGCGTGGACAGCTTACGGGCCTCAAACGGAGTTGTAGAACTCAAGATATGGCCAAAATAGTAAAAACTGTAATTTTTCAGGGGGCAACTTGCGCCCAGCAGTCTGTTCTTCGCGCAAATTGCTCCTACCCGGCGCAATTTGCTCCTGGGAATCCTATCCCAAGTTGTATAAAATCTCCCAGGCTTCGCGTGGGCAGTAAGATCGCTGAAAACTGACTTCTAGAACTCCAGATATGTCCAAAACAGTGTAGACTGCGCAACCGTCTCAGAAATCCGAATTTTAACTAATTTATTCTCCAAAAACGATAGAAGCATCAACCTTAATCAACATTCTTGTAAATCTGCACAACTAAGCAAAACACATCAAAACTACAAGAAACTTGAGTCCAAGACAATCAATTTAAGCCGATATGGAACGCTCTAAGTGGATATAAATCCACTTATCATATGGTTTGGGGGATTAGTAGTTGTATATATTGTTGTATTTTGTGTTCATATAGGATATCATGTTTGCATAGTAGTGATAATTCATGCATGATTGTTATGTTCGTGTTATCTACGTGTGTTCATATAGGACATTTTGTTTTATTTTCGTATACCATGTGAGTTTTCATTTAGTTGCATTTTCATGGCATGCATATTTCATGATCCCTTAGGACGAGCTGATTCTGATTGATAGGTGGATGTTGATTTGGGTGTGATGATGATGAGTAGAGGGCTGATTTATAGTTTCTATGAAATTGACTTGCATGTTACGGGAACAAAATTTATTACACAGTCTCATTGGGGTGCTTTTGGGCTAGGTTAAGGTCATGCCTGTGGGATGTTTTGAGATTTAATCACTTGTTTATATTTAGAATTTTCGTTATTCCCTTTATAGCGTAGGAACATTAAAGTCTAAGTTTGGGGGAAACCAGGAATTTTCATGCTAGTTGTTCATAATTGTTAATAATGGCTAGGCGTCAAATGGCTAGTAGCCGGCTCATATTTATATGAGTAGTCTAGGGTTGGAAATGAGAAAGGCTCATTCCAGATTGCAGAAAAGAAAAAATAAAAAGAAAAGAAAAAAGAAAAAAGAAAAAAAAGAAAAAAAAAAGAGTCAATAAGTTATTTGTTCATATGCAAAATTAACCAGAGTGAGCTCTTTAATACTCGAGTAATTAAGTCTGAGGGGACTTAGTCCTAGTAACCTAAAGCCCTTGTGGTTTGGGATTGCTGACCTAACACTCGCTACATGGGTATTATTGTATAAGCCTTTTGGGGTCTCATTCATTGCACGGTTAAATAAGCATGCGTATTGTATATTCTATTATGTGTCATATTAATAAAGCATGAGTTTCTGTCTACCTTGGATAAGGGTGGAGGTGTTCCTAGGTTATGGAGTGTCTACAGTCTATTCTGATTATAAACCTGTGATTGTCTTGACGGAAAGCATGTATGATTTTTGACCTAGTTTTGGGAGTATTTCTGATGAGCATCGCACACACGCACGTTTCTGTTCATGTATTTGTTAGTATACGGGGATTTAGTCGAGCTCTGCTTGGATTTGTTACATTCATTGAGATATTTGCTTGTTAGTTGGTTTTTTTTTTTTTTTTTTTTTTTTTTTCTTCATACAACACTCAAAAATATTTTTTTTTCCTACACTAAAGCGCGGGTTGCCTCCCACGAAGCGCTTCTTTAACGTCAATAGCTTGACGTTACTTCCAAGCCTCCATTAAGGATGATAATAATTTGCCTGGTCCTTTCTTCGCAATACTTCATCATCATCTCGGCGGCACACTTTCTGCCTTTTCTCCTCGCTTGACCTATTCAGGTAACAACCATGTCCTCTTCCAATGCCTTCATCTGTTGACCCAAAATCTGACAATTTGTAGAACAACACTCGGGCTTCGCTTGAATATAATGGAGGAGGGTAAATGTAAATTGATGAAGCCTTTGGTTCCTCAACGAGAACTTCCTCCATTGGCTCTAATGCGCTATGTTACGACCAAACTCAACACGCAAGTGCACGTGATCTCAAGTAATACAGATAGCAAATAAGGTTCGTTCCTACAGGGACTCGTTGTATTGTTTAGCTAATTCACTCACCGTTGTATGATTATTATTCGATGCTAAGACAAATAACAAATTGGATTTGGTTTATCACTAAAATTATTCTAAGATTTAAAGCCAATTATCAACTACTTGAACTAAGAATTATATCGAATTACTTATGCAAATAAAACATGGGATTTTAACTTCATTAAACAATCCATCTATAGTCTCCAATTCTCTAGCCTTTTCATGTGATTTATTAATACCTGATTGAACACACAAAACTGATATAAACCAACTTTCGTTGCGCAAATACCATCCTAAGTCATATCCACAATCAAGATAGAAATCACTTAGTCTCCCAATTATGCTTAGTCCCTATATGTCTATAAAGATTGAAAACATAATGGTTGAAGTACAAGCATTCAATTGATCACATAGTCGTCATAAAACGGTTAGAGTTATGACACTAATTACGAATGATATTATCACGCATAAACCTATGCTAGCATGGCAAGTTCTAAACTCTTATATTCACTTTCGCTTCAACAAGAATTAACCCACAATTACAGGAGTTAGCTACTCTCCTATAACGAATTTAAACAACCATGATAGGATATCACATCAATCACACTATAGGCATCGAGAAAATTCAACAAATAAACTTCATGAATAAATCCGCTAAAACCCCATGACAACGAATTAGTTCATAATCAAACTAATCGTCACCATGGGTTCCACTGTAAACATGATAGTAATAAGTTCTAGAATACTAATAACGATAATAGAGTAATAAGGTTTAGAAACAAAGCCCAAAACGAGCATCCAAAGTATCGCCTAAAAAAAAGAACACATAGATAAGATGAAACTAGGTCTTCTTCTTAGCCGTCTCGTTGCTCTCCACAAGTGGTTAGGTCTTTTCTCCAATATCTCTGATGTCTCTCATTGTTGTTATGTCTATTAGAAGTATATATAAGCCTCCGGTGGACTGGGCCTCAGAAATTAGCCAAAACCCAATCAGAAACACAACAGGAATGCTTCTCCAAAACTTAATCAAAAATAATCTGGAATGTTGCCCTTGAAACCACTTTAAAAAGATAGGAAATTTCGTTAGCTTCGCGTGGACTGTAAGAACGTCGAAAACGGACTCCTGGATCAAAAGTTATGGCCAAAACAAAAATCAGCTTTTTTTTTCCCGAAATACCGGCGCCGCAGCGCCGGCTGATAGTACAAAAACGGCGCCGCCGCGCCAAGGTTACTGTTCATTTGCTGATTTTGCTCTATTTTCTTCGTTTTAACTCCGATTTTCATTCCGTTTCTTCCGGCACTCTCACAAATTGATGTACTATCATTCTTTAAGCTCAAAACCCACCAATTAAACATGGAAAACATCATCCCACATCCGACTCTTATTCCTGCACAAATTCACTACAAACACATCAAAAATACAACAAACTTGAGAACAAGGCAATCAATTTAAGCCGAATTAGAATGTTCCAAGTGGATATAAATCCACTTATCACACCCCCAAACTTAAACCGATGCTTGTCCTCAAGCATAAACACTTACAACTAACTAACTAACTAGTACCACTTCCGTAGGTGATCACGGTTGCATTTGGCATATGCAACAAGCCCTTTAAACCCCTAGGTAGCCCTAGTGGACGAGTAAGGTCTCGTGAGGGCCTATAGCGAATGTACCCACAAAATCCATCTAATAATGCAACTAACAATGCAACTAACTATATGAATGCAACTATATGAAAATGCAACAATCCCCTTTAAACTGACCAAAACCAACTAGCAACCAGCTGCCTCAAAGAATGCAACTAAATCCGAACAGAGCTCGACTAAGCCCCCGTATACTAACAATACATGGACAGAAACGTGTGTGTGTGCAATGCTCATCAGAAATGCTCCCAACACTAGGTCAAAAACCATACCTATCCTTCGCCAAGACAATCACAGGTTTATAAACAGAATAGACTGTAGACACTTCATAACCTAGGAACACCACCATCCTTATTCAAGTTAACCAAGAATTCATGCTTTATTACTACGACACTAAATACTATAAATACTATACATGCTTATTTAACCGTGCAATGAGTGAGACCCCAAAAGGCTTATACAATAATACCCATGTAGCGAGTGTTAGGTCAGCAGGATCCCAGACTATAAAGCCTTAGGTCACTAGGACTAAGTCCCCTCAGACTTAATAACTCGAGTATTAAAGAGCTTACTCTGGTTAATTTTGCATTTAAATTATTTACATGACTCTTTTTTTTTCTTTTCTTTCATTTTTTCATTTTTTTCACTTTTTTTTTTCATTTTTTTTTTTTTAATGTATGCAATCTGGAACGAGAATTCTCAATTCCAACCCTAGACTACTCATATAAAAATGAGCCGGCTACTAGCCGTTTGACGCCTAGCCATTATTGACCAAAATTAACACTAGCATGAAATCCTTGGTGTCCCCCAAACTTAGACTTTATTGCTCCTACGCCATCAAGGGAATAACGAAAATTCTAAATATAATCAAGTGATTAAATCTCAAAACAACCAAACAAGCATGACCTCAACCTAGCCCAAAAGCAAACAATGAGACTGTGTAAAGATTTTGTTTCTGAAGCATGTAAGTCAATTTCATAAGAACTATAAATCAACCCTCTATTTATCATTACCACACTCAATTAGACATCTACCTACCAATCAGAATTAGCTCGTTCTAAGGGATCATGAAAAATGCTATGCAACGCAAATGCAAATGCAACTATATGAACATAAATATCACAATAAACAGAATGTCCTATATGGCATACAATTATGCAACAATATTATGAACGCAACTAAACTAACACATGCAATATATAATATATAATTCCTACATGAACAATTGGTACAACAAACACTACTAATACTCAACCACCCCCAAACTTAGAATCTTCAATGCCCCCATTGAAGGTAAAGAATAGTATAGAGAACATACCTAGTTAACGGCAAGATCACCTTCCTCGGGTGGTAAATAATGAGATCCAAACACTGGCCAATCAATCAAACCTTTATAATGAGGAACGCCGCCTGACCATTCCTCCAATCTCTCAAAAGTAGCTTTAACAAAATCTACATTAGGTGGCCGAATCCGTTCGTCATAATCCCACCTCCAGCGATACATCAAGGGGTTAAGCTCAAAAGAAGGAGCTTCTTCAAAAGAAGATTTAAGCCGCACCCGAGAATCCCAAAGATCGACCAAACCAAGCGACTCATGCGAACTATCACCCTCTGCAATCTCACTTATATAACCCAAATTTCTGTGATGAGAAACGCCGCCGGGCCATTCCTCCACTCTCGTAAGAATAGGACTATCAAAGTCAACAGAAGTATGAACAATGGACTTCGAACAAATAGCGTTCAACTCATTTAACATCTCACACTCTAACAAAACATCTTCCTCGAGAAAAGAATCAATTTCATTATCCTCAAGAATACGAAGTTCTTTATTGCTCCCATATTCTAACAAAACATCTTCCTCAAGAAAAGAATCAATTTCATTATCCTCAAGATCCATCAGCAAAACATCTTCTAAAGAGTCTTTCTTCAACAGCTGATCAAACTCCTTACTTTGTCCTTTATCAACCAATTCCACCCTAAAACACTCTTCATCCAATGGGAGCTTCATTTCTTTGAACACATTAAAAGAAACAGTCTGATCTTGCACTCTCATTGTGAGCTCTCCTTTTTGCACATCGATCAAGGTTCTACCCGTAGCCAAGAACGGTCTCCCCAAGATTATGGGAATCTTCTTATCCTCCTCAAAGTCCAAGATAACAAAATCAGCAGGGAAGATGAGCTTGTCGACCTTCACCAAAACATCCTCAACTATCCCTCGCGGATAAGTAACAGAACGGTCAGCAAGTTGTAGAGTCATGGTAGTGGGCTTTGGCTCTGGAAGACCAAGTTGCATGAAAACTGATAAGGGCATGAGATTAATACTTGCACCCAAATCACACAAACATTTGCTGAATGAGATGTCTCCAATAGTGCATGGAATGGTGAAGCTTCCCGGATCCTTCAACTTAGGAGGCAACTTTTGTTGCAAGATGGCACTACATTCCTCCGTCAAGGCTACGGTCTCTAACTCCTCAAGTTTCAATTTCTTCGAGAGAATACCCTTCATGAACTTCGCATAGCTCGGCATTTGCTCAAGAGCCTCCGCAAATGGTATGTTAATCTGCAGCTTCTTGAATACATCCAAGAACTTAGCGAATTGCTTGTCTAACTTTTGCCTTTGAATTCGTTTTGGGAATGGAGGAGGTGGAAACACCTTATCTTCTACTTCTTTTTGAGAATTAACACTCTTGTGAATGATAGGAGTTGAAGGAGTAACATTAGGAAGCAAATCAGAACCAGAATCGACCTCAACTGAAAAGTCACATTTTTTCTCCAGAGAGCACGGCGACGCGTCGCCGGTTTTGTACTGTGAGGCGGCGCCGCGGCGCCGTAGTGCCTGCTCAGGATTTTCAATTTTTTCCTCGGTTGCTTTTTCTTCGTTCTGACCTTGTAGACTTCTTCCTGATCGTAATGTTATTGCTTGAACTTGTTCCTTTTGATCTTTCTTGCCTGGATTTACCTCTGTGTCACTTGGAAGCGTTCCTGGTTGACGGTTCAACAAAGCATTGGCTAGCTGGCCAATTTGATTCTCTAGAGTTTTCAATGACACTGCCTGACTCTTATACATCATTCGAAGCTCTTCCAATTCCGACTTCTCAGACTGATTCAATGAAGTTCCTTGAGATGGTTGAAACCCCGGTGGATTGAATGGTTGCCTTGGAGCATAAGGTGGTGGTTGATAGTTCTGATTACTTGGCCTTGCATTGAACTGCTGATTTTGTGGTTGCTGAGCACCTCCCTGATTGTTGCTCCAACTGAAATTGGGATGATTCCGATTGTTGGGATGATAAAATTGTGGCACTGGTTGCTGAGATCTTTGAAAATTACTAACAAATTGTGCGGATTCAGCTGAGATAGCACACATATTTGTGTCATGTGCCCCTGCACACAATTCACACACCATAGCAACCTGGTTAGTACCAAGATTAGAAAGGGAATCTACCTTCATTGTCAACGCTTTGAGTTGGGCAGCAATAGCAGTTGCTGCATCCAAATCAAGAACTCTAGCCACTTTTGCAGGTGGCAAGCGCTGAGTAGGATTCTGAAACTCATTGGCCGCCATCATCTCAATAAGATTGTAGGCATCTTCATAGCTTTTTGCCCATAGAGCACCTCCAGAAGCTGCATCTAACATAGGCCTGGACTGAGCTCCCAACCCGTTATAGAAATTGCTGATTATCATCCAATCCGGCATCCCATGATGAGGACAACGTGCCAATATCTCCTTGTACCTTTCCCAAGCTTCCCCCAAAGATTCCTGCGATTGCTGAGCAAACTGAGAAATAGCATTCCTATAAGCTGCTGTCTTTGCCATGGAAAAATACTTCGTCAAAAACTTTTGAGCACAGTCTGCCCAAGTTTTGATAGAGCCTGATGGCATAGAATGTAACCAACTCTTGGCTTTGTCCCTAAGAGAAAAGGGAAATAGCCTCAATCTGATAGCATCGTCTGTAACTCCGTTGAATTTGAAAGTATCACATATCTCAAGGAAGTCCCTAATATGAGCATTAGGATCTTCAGCAGGACTACCCCCAAACTGCACTGTATTCTGAATCATCTGAATGATGTTTGGCTTAAGCTCGAAATTGTTAGCCCCAATAGCTGGACGAACAATACTAGTATGGATGTCCTCCACTTTCGGCTGAGAGAATTCACTCAAAGCCTTCGCTGGTTGTGCTTGATCTGCCATAACTTCTTTTGATTCAAGATCGTCTTCTAAACCGATGTTCTCAAAGTCAAGTTTTCTCCTTGTTAGTTCTTCTCTACGTGCTCGAGCTCGTGTACGCATACACTCTCAAAAAGTACCTGAAATTCACCAACAAGAAAATTGGTGAGAAACGTCCTAGTCACCGAACTTTAATGACCACTGATGGCAAATACTGAAACTAAACAAATAAAACCGCGTCCCCGGCAGCGGCGCCAAAAACTTGTTACGACCAAACTCAACACGCAAGTGCACGTGATCTCAAGTAATACAGATAGCAAATAAGGTTCGTTCCTACAGGGACTCGTTGTATTGTTTAGCTAATTCACTCACCGTTGTATGATTATTATTCGATGCTAAGACAAATAACAAATTGGATTTGGTTTATCACTAAAATTATTCTAAGATTTAAAGCCAATTATCAACTACTTGAACTAAGAATTATATCGAATTACTTATGCAAATAAAACATGGGATTTTAACTTCATTAAACAATCCATCTATAGTCTCCAATTCTCTAGCCTTTTCATGTGATTTATTAATACCTGATTGAACACACAAAACTGATATAAACCAACTTTCGTTGCGCAAATACCATCCTAAGTCATATCCACAATCAAGATAGAAATCACTTAGTCTCCCAATTATGCTTAGTCCCTATATGTCTATAAAGATTGAAAACATAATGGTTGAAGTACAAGCATTCAATTGATCACATAGTCGTCATAAAACGGTTAGAGTTATGACACTAATTACGAATGATATTATCACGCATAAACCTATGCTAGCATGGCAAGTTCTAAACTCTTATATTCACTTTCGCTTCAACAAGAATTAACCCACAATTACAGGAGTTAGCTACTCTCCTATAACGAATTTAAACAACCATGATAGGATATCACATCAATCACACTATAGGCATCGAGAAAATTCAACAAATAAACTTCATGAATAAATCCGCTAAAACCCCATGACAACGAATTAGTTCATAATCAAACTAATCGTCACCATGGGTTCCACTGTAAACATGATAGTAATAAGTTCTAGAATACTAATAACGATAATAGAGTAATAAGGTTTAGAAACAAAGCCCAAAACGAGCATCCAAAGTATCGCCTAAAAAAAAGAACACATAGATAAGATGAAACTAGGTCTTCTTCTTAGCCGTCTCGTTGCTCTCCACAAGTGGTTAGGTCTTTTCTCCAATATCTCTGATGTCTCTCATTGTTGTTATGTCTATTAGAAGTATATATAAGCCTCCGGTGGACTGGGCCTCAGAAATTAGCCAAAACCCAATCAGAAACACAACAGGAATGCTTCTCCAAAACTTAATCAAAAATAATCTGGAATGTTGCCCTTGAAACCACTTTAAAAAGATAGGAAATTTCGTTAGCTTCGCGTGGACTGTAAGAACGTCGAAAACGGACTCCTGGATCAAAAGTTATGGCCAAAACAAAAATCAGCTTTTTTTTTCCCGAAATACCGGCGCCGCAGCGCCGGCTGATAGTACAAAAACGGCGCCGCCGCGCCAAGGTTACTGTTCATTTGCTGATTTTGCTCTATTTTCTTCGTTTTAACTCCGATTTTCATTCCGTTTCTTCCGGCACTCTCACAAATTGATGTACTATCATTCTTTAAGCTCAAAACCCACCAATTAAACATGGAAAACATCATCCCACATCCGACTCTTATTCCTGCACAAATTCACTACAAACACATCAAAAATACAACAAACTTGAGAACAAGGCAATCAATTTAAGCCGAATTAGAATGTTCCAAGTGGATATAAATCCACTTATCACGCTACCTCCATCTTTATACTCTGAGACAAGTAGAAGACCTGCATCTTTCTCATGTTCATCAGCCTCTTGGTTCGCACATACCCATTCTTGAAATTTACGTAGCCCAACAGTGTCTTCTTGATTCGCACATAACAATTCTTGAAATTTGCGTAGCTCATCAGTGTCTGTCTCAAATAGTGCCCTTTCCAAATCATCCACCTCACTAGCTTGATCAAATTCCTCACATGGCTTATGAACACTCTCCTCCTCTTGGAATTTGTCTTCTTCAATTAAGCATGCAATACCTTGCTCCAAGTCACCGTTATTTTCTGGAATTGCTTCTGGTATGAATTGCTGATTCTCTTGTTCCAAGGCTCTCACAGCTCGAGCAACTAGAATCTCCAAAGATTTAAGAGACTCCTCACTACTCTTTACAAACATCATAACCTCATCCCTAACATTAACCTCATCTGACTGAAAAGTAGGAGTAGGTTGCTGATGTTGAAACTCTTCACTTCCATAGTAATATGACATATCTGGAACATCTTGCTGGTACTGTTGAGGATGATATTGAAAATATGGTTGCTCCTCATAAGTGACATATGGATCAACTCCTTCGTAGTAACAATATTGTGATGGATCATGAACGCCCAAATACTGCTCACATGGCTGAGGCTGTTGAATACCACCTTGGTTGCTCCAGCACTGATACGTCTCATGTGCGCCCGCACATAGCTCACAAACACTAGCCACCTGCTGAACTCCATAGTAATTTAGAAAATCCATCTTCAACGTCAATGCTCTCTGACAAGTACCTGAAACACCAACTAACTACAAGAATAGATGAGAAAAAGAAATCTGAGTCAGTGAACTCTAACGACCACTATTGACAAGCACATAAACCAAAAATAAAACACCAATGATCCCCGGCAGCGGCGCCAAAAACTTGTTTGCACTAAATCACGCAAGCGTACGTGGTCACAAGTAATATATAAGGTTAAGTCCAAATTCGTTCCCACAGGGATCAAGTTATGGTTCTATTCAGTAAATATGCCTATGCAACAATGTATGGTTATTATGCACTGCTAAGACAATAACAATTTTGGGTTTATTAAACTAAATTAACTAAGACACAAATTAACAAAACTAAGAATTAACTAACTAACAAGAATTAAAATCTAATTACGTCTGCAAGAAAAATCATGGAATCCTAACTTCATTAAATACTTTGCTTAGATCTGACGCCTTTAATCACTATATGCAATGGTTATGATATCTGATCGGACAGCACGAAACAAGTACACGCTACTTCTCAGTATACGAATACCAAACTAAACATACATCCACAAAAGAGATAGAAGATGAATAGACACCAATTATGCTTAGACCCTATATCTCTATAAGATTTGAAAACATAACGGTTGAAGAACAAGTTATCCATAATGATCACATAGGGCAATACAAGTATTCTCATCTCATACCACGAATCATATTGATAAACAATTATGAACCTATGCTAGCATGGCAAGTTCTAAATCTCAAGATCCACTTTCACTTCACAAGAGATTAACAAATTAGATGTTCATGACGCATCTATCAATTAAGCATAACCATACGAGGATATCAGATATACACCACACACAGATCTTTAAAGCAATCAAGATACTAAAGTTCCATAAATAAATCCGTTAGAATCCCATGACAACGATTAGTTCATAATCGAACCTCTCGTCATCATGGGATCTGATGAAACCATGATAAAAACAAAGTATGAAAATATACAAATAAACCTAAGTAATTGATATGTAATTGTTCTCTAATGATAATGATCTTCCTCATCTAATTTACAAGGGTTGGATGTGTTTATATAGGCTCTAGACATCTTGCCCAGCAAGAAAATACCAAAACAGAATTATAATAGAATTTCTGCAAGATACGTTTCCTAAACTGATTCTGTTTTTTAAGGGAAATTCGTAGCTGACTTTTCTTCTGTTTTTCTGGAACGTTCCAAACGTAATTGGGCTTCTGGACCACCTTAGAATGATAGAGAATCTCGTTATCTTCGTGTGGACTGCTTACGGGCTGAAAACAGACTTATAGAACTCAAGATATGGCCCAAACAGTGAATCTCACGCGTGCAGCCCAATAAATCCGAATTTTAATAAATTAAATCTCCAAAAACGACAAAAACATCCACCATAATCATCATCCTTGTAAATCTGCACAACTAAACAAAACACATCAAAACTACAAGAAACTTGAGCCCAAGACAATCAATTTAAGCCGATTTAGAATGCTCCAAGTGGATATAAATCCACTTATCAGTATGATACTCTATCACAATTTCTTCTTGAAAATCAATTCACTAGAGGCACATTGGACAAAACACTGTTTTACAAGAAGCATGGTGATGATATTATCCTAGTTCAGATCTATGTGGATGATATCATATTTGGGTCCACAAATGAGAAGCTGTGTGAGAAATTCTCTAAACTCATGCAGAGCAGATATGAGATGAGTATGATGGGAGAGTTGACATTCTTTCTTGGGTTGCAAGTCAGTCAAAGGAAGGATGGTATCTTTATCAGTCAAACCAAGTACATCAAGGATCTATTGAAGAAGTTTGACTTAGAAGACTCCTTACCTGCAAAGACACCCATGGCCACTGCCACTAAATTAGATGAAGATGTTAAAGGCAAGAAAGTAGATATCTCAGTCTACAGAGGCATGGTTGGTTCTCTACTCTATCTCACTGCAAGTAGGCTAGACATCATGTTTGCTACATGTTTGTGTGCAAGGTTTCAATCAAATCCAAAAGAATCACATTTGATTGCTATAAAAAGGATCTTTAGATATCTGAAGCGCACTCCAAACTTGGGTTTATGGTATCCAAAGGACACAAGGTTCAATCTGGTTGGTTATTCTGATGCTGATTATGCTGGATGCAGAGTGGATAGGAAAAGCACCTCAGGTAATGATAAGTGGATTTTATATCCACTTGGAGCGTTCCATATCGGCTTAAATTAATGTACTTGGACTCAAGTTTGTGGTATTTGTGATGTGTTTTGTTTAAATGTGCAGGTTTGCGAATTATCGATTAGGGTTGATGTTTTTGTCGATTTTGAGAGTTGAATTCTAGCATGGAAAGGAGGAATGGAGACTTGTTTTGAGCCACCATGATGACTTGAAGTCTAGAGAATTGAAGACGGAAGCATTTGCAAAAGAAACGAAGGAAAAAGGAGTTAAAACGAAGAAAATTAGCCAAATTCAGCTCCCAACAGCAATTTCATGCGCCTGGAGCGCATAAATACGCGCCGGGGGCGCGTGATACAGTGATTTTACGCGCTGGGAGCGCACAAATACGAGCCGGGAGCGCGTAGAAATTCTGTCAGATTTCGGATTTTTGTTTTGGCCATATCTTAAGTTCAACAAGTCCGTTTTGGGCGATCTTACAGTCCACGCGAAGCTAACAAGATTCTCTATCATTATAAAGTGGTCCAGAGGTCCAGTTACGATTGGAACGGTCCAGAAATACTGAAGAAAAGTCAGCTACGAATTTTCCTTAAAAATAGAATCAGTTTAGGAAACGTATTTTGCAGAAATTCTATTTTAACTATATTTTAGGGAATTTCTTGCTGGGCAAGACTTCTAGAGCCTATATAAACACATCCTACTATTGTAATTTGTATCACCATTATATATCAATTACTTAGGTTTATTTGTATCTTTTCATACTTTGTTTTTATCATGGTTTCACTTGATCCCATGATGACGAGCAGTTCGATTATGAACTAATCGTTGTCATGGGATTCTAATGGATTTATTTATGGAGCTTTAGTATCTTGATACTTTAAAGATCTGTGTGTGATGTATATCTGATATCCTCGTTATGCTTATTTGTAGCGTAAATAGAGATATTACGTTGCCCTATGTGATCATTATAGATAACTTGTTCTTCAACCGTTATGTTTTCAAATTCTATAGATATATAGGGTCTAAGCATAATTGGTGTCTATTCATCTTCTATCTCTTTTGTGGATGTATGATTAGTTTGGTATACGTATACTGAGAGGTAACGTGTACTTGTTTCGTGTTGTCTGATCAGATATCATAACCATTGCATATAGTGATTAAAGGCGTCAGATCTAAGCAAAGTATTTAATGAAGTTAGGATTCCATGTTTTCTCTTGCAGAAGTAATTCGATTCCAATTTTCGTTAGTTAGTTAATTCTTAGCTTGTTAATTTAAATCTTAGTTTAATTTAGATAATCAAAACCCAATATTGTTAATTGTCTTAGCAGTGCATAATAACCATACATTGTTGCATAGGTACAAAACTGAATTAAAACCATAGCTGCCAGTTTCTTGGACAAAGGTTAGTCTCTTGGTATAGCAAGAAACAACAGTCTGTGTCAACTTCTATAGCTGAGGCTGAATACATAGCTGCTGGAAGTTGATGTGCTCAAGTGCTTTGGATTAGAAACCAACTTAGAGATTATGGACTTGTGTTGGAAAGAATTCCAATCATGTGTGACAACACAAGTGCAATCTCTATAGTTGCCAATCCTGTCAATCATTCTAGAACAAAGCACATTGACATCAGATATCATTTCATTAGAGAACATGCAACTAATGGAACCATTGAGTTGCATTATGTCTCTACAGATAAACAACTAGTTGACATATTCACTAAACCATTAGATGAAGCCACCTTCACAAGGTTGGTTAGTGAGATTGGAATGCTGAATTCTTCAGATTCTGGCTAAGTGAATATATCAACTAAGTTGTTGCAGCAGTAAACACCTACTTTATTTAAATGCTCAATATTTTTGAAGTAAGTGTTGGCTGAAATATATGATTTATAAATATTTCCAATCTGCTGCATATATCAGAAAATCATATTTTGTCAACTTGAAATTTCTGTGAAATTTTTAGAACATCACTATTTAATCTGTTGGAATATTCTTTATAGAATATGTCTGGTAGATTTTCAAAAGATAGTGAAAATTGAGTTTCTATGAGTAAAAAGGATAGTTCGATAAGTCAGACTTCTCGAATGGTTCATTTCATTGTTAGTGGTCGACTTCTCTAACAAGCCTATTCAGGACACTCTTGAGTTCTCGAATAGTGCCTTTTAGAGAACTCGAACAGAGACATGAGTGAGTTCTCGAATAAGGTATTTAAGTTCTCTATTGACAGAGTTCTCGAATAGCATGTTTGAGTTCTCGAATCATTTGAAAAGGCTGGTTTCTCGCTGAATTTTAACCGATTTTGGATTTTTATTCAAAATTCAGAATTACTCATAAAAACATATCTTACCTAATTTAGAATTTATTCTAAGTTAGATAACTGCCAGCTGTGAGTTACAACATGCTTGAGTTATCGATTAAGCCTTTCTTGACTTATCGAATAGTTGTTTTCTACTTCTCGAATGCATGACTTGTCGATACAAAACATATGTCTAATCGACAATTCTAGTACTTCATAATTATACAATTCTACATCTATTCGATTCACTTCATTCGATTTCTCAAGCATCTAAACCCCCAAAACCTCTGAAAACTCTAACTGCAAAAGCTTAATTTCTTCTTCAACCTTCATTCTCTTTTCTTCTATATACAAATGGCAAACACCCAACTAACCATACCCACTCAAACCAATTTCATCGCAATAACTAATGATGTGGAAGCACCTAATGCAAACTTCAAGTGCTTTGTACGCTGGATGTCAGAATCATACATCAAGAGTGCACTATCAGCCAACCCAACTCTGTATCTGGACCTCCTAGAATAGTTTTGGAGAACTACCACTGTGGAAGTCATTGCCCTCGAGAATGTTATAACCTCCTATGTAGTCTATTACAAGATTCAAGGCCAGGATATTTCTATTACTACAGCAGACATGAATCAAGCACTGGAATTACAACAAGAGTCATATGACATACTGGCCACAAATACACAGTTGGAAGAATTCTTTGAATTCATCAACTACTCAGATGTGATCAATCTTGGGAAGCTAAACCGGAAGCATCTGCGGAAAGAGTGGAGTTATGTGTTTGCCATCATTCTTCAAGTCTTCACAGCCAGGAAGTCAAGCTTCGATCAGATTAGTGCACCTGCACAGCAAATAGGCTATGCCTTGGCTTATGGAAGAAAGATAGATGTTGGTCAAATTATTCTACAGGAGCTATATGGGAGACTTGGCAAGAACACAGCCAAGAGAGGTACTGAAATTTTCTTCCCTCACTTTATTCAATCTATCCTTAACTTTAAAAATGTTAAATTGATTGAATTGCCTGGAGTAGATAACAGTAGAATAGGCTACCCTAGGTCCATGACCAAACTTATTTTTGGTAATTTGGAGACTAGGAATGATGTGAATGTAAGACTCAAAATAACTCCCCATATAGAGAGTCTATTTAGGACTTACCCCCACAACATGCCAACATTTGACTCAAAGTCATAGTTAGCACAGCCTAAGCAAGTAGTACAAGATGCTAACCCAAGGCTTGCTAACCAACCCTCTCAACCAAACACTCTACCACACAGTGAGCCAACTGCATCATCCTCTTAAAAGGGTGATGTTAGTAAAAAGAAGAGAAATGAGGTAATGTCTGCACCCTTGAACATATTATCTGAAGCAGCATTGGCTGTGGAATTAGGTATAGGTAGTGAGGAACCTGAGTCACCCTTATAGAGGCCAAAGAGGAAGAAATCTAGGACCACCTCTTCAGTCACACAAATGGCTGAAGTTGTAAAATCAGGTGCACACAGTTCACTAGATGTATCCTCTCAACAGGGTGCATCTATAGAATCAAGCATTCTCCCCAATGCACCTATTTGTATAGAGTCAGCACATGGGAGTGATAAGGCTGGCACAACACTGAGTGGAGAGCACATCACAACTGAAACTCCCTCTATCTCTCAGGGGGAGTTGCCAAAATCTAATCTACAAAACACTTCTCTTCCAGAATCTACCACTCATATTTCCTTGGAGCCTGCAACTCAAACAATTGAGGAGCAAGGCATTGATCATCATGAATTCTCTTCTCTTGATGAGCCAATGGATTCAAGTGACTTGGTGCATGACACCTTGCTCACCACCCAGGACCCACATTTAGATGGTGAGGGAATGCATGCTGGGGCATGTCCTAATGACACCATCACAAACACAGAGGTTCTACTAGTTATCACTAGAGACTCTATGCCTGTGTCAACTACTGGTGTAACTCATCCCACTTCTGTGGAGACACCAGTAGTAGCGTCAATCCATCCGGTTGCAGAAGTTGCATCTGTAACTGAGGAGTCTAGCTTGCCTAGCTCTAGCTCTGACTTTATGTCACAATGGCTGAAGCCTGTGCAACATAACAGTGCTTCAGGATCAGGGTCTGTTCCACAACAATTGACGGTTGAAGCACTTCAAAGCTTAATTGTGGATCAGATCCCTGAGTTCACAAAGATTGCTCAGAACCTCCTCACTGCAAATCTGCCAAATCCTGACTATGAAGCTATTCTCTTATGCCACAGAGATGATGTGGAGCTACAGAAGGCAAAAATAATAGATGATACTGAGAGAGATGGCAATGTAGATGCCTGGCTACAAGGACAGATTAATATTCCTCTCTCAGACAGTCTTCAGTATCTCAGAGAAGAGTACATCACTTCACTGGGGTCTAATGCCAAATCTCTCACCCCTAGTGATGTGTATGAAGCAGTGAATAATAGCTACAAGGGCATTCTAAAGGCTGCACACTACCTTGGAAAGGGTCTAAAGACAGAAGTTAATGAAGTGTGTACAGCCATAACCAAGGAAGTGCATGAGATAAAGAGGACTTTTGATTCCAAATTCCCTCAATTGGAGACTGTAGTCAAGGATATTCTAGCCTGCAAGTCTACCTGCACCAAGATGGACAATGGTTTAGCCATTCTCAAAGATGCTGTCACAGGCCTAGGGCACCAATTCCAAAATCTCTCTAATCAGACAACTGAGGCCAATGCCATACTTAGGACACTTTTTGCCAATCAGTATGGAGATAAGCTAGTCCCAGTGCATGACATGACTAGGTTTGAAGTGCAGAGACTTAAAGAACAACTCCTGTCTTGCTTCAAATCTACTCAATTGTTCAACAAGGTAGATGCACTTGAAAGGAGGTAGCCACACTCACTCAGTCTAATGCTCATCTTACAGACAAGGTAGCAACTCTCACTGAGCAGCTGAACACTCAAGCCATCACCACAGCTGATGTTCTCCTTGCATCAACAGTCCATGTTGTCTGTAATGATGAAGCACATGGGTCTCCCTCTCCCTGAAGAATCTTCAAACCCTGTGGTCACTCATCAAGCCTCTGTGCCTGACAACAAGCCTAAGGGGGAGAAGAGGACCTCAAGGAACTCAAATCCAAAGGGGGAGAAAACTCAAGCTAAAAGAATCAAGATAAATGAGGGTGGTCACCAAAGAGCTTCAAAATCCATATCCATACCCAATGTGCCAGGAAAAGGAAAATCAAAAGTTGATGAGCCTCCATCTTCTCTGCCAGTTGTCACTCTACCAACTGTGCACATCACCACTCCTGATGGTAAGAAGCAATCTATCACAACCACAGTGATTGCAGGGAGTATGCCATCTGATAACTCTCCATCTACCAAAGTTGAAAGTGTCAAACCTGTAGAAGTAAAGGTGGTTACTGAGGCCAAGCTACAAGAAGTTGCAAACTCTAATGTCTACCATGATGATGCATTCTTGAAGTTTCTGAAAGTCTCAAGGGAACAGGCTGATGATACTCAAATATATCTAAGGAGGCTGAGGGATTAGATTAATTATTTCACTGTGATACCTAGGAGAGTCAATGGCTTATGGCTCAAGGAGGTGATGATGGTGGCAAAATCCAATATCTGGCATCTGACCTACAACACTCTACAATCATTGAAACATTCAGAGAAAGATGCACTGATCAGGCTTATTGAGAAGAGGGATGCAAATGAAAACAATAAAAGTCTGTATGATGACTTAAGGAATGATCAACCTTCAAGGCTGCCAGAAGTAATCAAGAAGCCATGGACAATCATCTACCAATCTGCACTACTAAAAAAATGCTAATAGACATCGGTTTCTGGCCGATGTCTTTGAAAAATCCTGACCGATGTCTTTGTCGGTGATGTCTAAAGTCGAAAGTTTAGACATCGGTTTCTGGCCGATGTCTAATATCATATAACACATCAGTTTTAAATATATTTCTGATGTTTATGTACTGTCTTTTTGGGTTAAATGCATGAGATTAACTTTTGAATTGTTATATTAGAGGTCTTAGATGCTATTTAACATATAACAAACATAGAATAATTCGCCATAGACATCTGTTTTTTTCCAAATATTGATGTATAAACCTTTATTAACATCGGTAAATATAAAGAAAACCGATGTATAATGTGAACATAGACATCGGTTTTAGACGATGCTGAAGATATCTATTGCATTGGTTACCTATTTTTAAAACCGATGTCTGAGGTCCCTCAAACATCATTTTCAGCTGATGTTTAAGACTTCTAATATAATAGTATTTTATATACAATAATAACATAATATAGAATGCAAACTTGTCAAAAAATTATATAATTTAATTCGCTATTCAAAATAAATTGTGTACCACATTTAATCAACAAAAACAAAGTTACATATATAAAATGTTGTTACATTAGAATCCTCCATTAACTTCTAAGGTAATAATAACAGAGTACCAATAAAAAAATTATGAACAAAACATGTTGATCATTATCTATCATTTCTGTAGAACTGTCGGTGAAAGATGCAAGCTAACCCAGCTGCCAATCCCTCTTTCATACCAGATAAGTAATGTTATGTCACTTCAAGAGTGCTAACCATAATCTGAAATCATAGAAAAGAAATATCAATGTCAAAACTTATAATTGTGAACATACAATTAACAATGCTTTCTATTTGGAAACAGACTTCTAACCTTCAGTTTCTCATTTTTAGCAGCAAGCTTGTCCATCAGCCGATGATCAATAACTGGGACTTCCTGTTTGGCAAGGGGCTTGTTCTGCCAACTTTTTGGCTGCCTAACATTCTTTAAGCAGCAAGTCTTTAGCTTCCTTAAACTGAAGTTGCACATCTTGCAAAACAGATTTTAATTTTAAATTTTTCTATGTTTTTGCTCCTTCCAAATGAGCCTGAAACAGATAACCAAAATTTGTAAATATGTGATAAAAAACAATAAAACTAATTAATGGTCACACTGCAGAAATTCTTTATTATAGAATAATGACAAAAAAATTGCCTGGTATTACTTGACATTGTTTTTATATCAGGATGCCTTTCAACTTCACGACAACAAAATTGATTTAAAAACAGATCAATATGCCCACACATGTATACACACACATGTATGTTGTAATTCATCTAAAGTGTTATGAAGTTATGCTTCTCCTACAATTAAGTGGCATACCAATTGAAACAGAACGTGTGCATCTTGCATATCTGAGGGGAAAAAAAGGATATGAGCTAGTGCCATGTACAATTACGATGTAGAGGGCAAATTGGCTAAGGGGGAACAGATTTGGCAAAATAGAGGGCAAATGAAACTTTAAGTGGGAAAATAAAATTAAGGGGGGGAATATTTAAGAGGGGGCGCGCGTTTAATTTTTTAAGGAGAGACTTAGACATCAGTTGATAAATGAAGTGATGTCTAAATATTTTTAAGGAAAGCTTTAGACATCGGTTGAGAAATGAAGTGATGTCTGAATGTATAAAAGACATCGGTTTTATTTTCAGTGATGTTAAAAAAAAATTTAACATCGGTTTTATTTTAATCGATGTTAAAGACCGTGATGTCTATTAACAGATTTTTAGTAGTGCTGGCACCAAAATTGAAGACATCAAGCATTTGGTCATTCCCAATGATCTCACTTCTAGAAATCACAGACTTATCATTGCTATCACTGATCAACTACAGAAGAAGGGTGGAACCAGAAATGCTGAAGAACTAGAGGCACTGCAAATTCTCAGATCCTTTATTGCAACTGGTATAATTCCAGAAATTTCCAAGCATAGGAGAAATAAGGATGACAAAGATGAGGATAAAAGTGATGGGAAGAGAAGACATCACAGGAGTGATAAGGAAGATGAAGACAAGAAAAAGAAGAGGGATGATAAAGAGAAGAAAGATGGTAATGACCAAGGGAAAGTCTATGAGAGGACAAGTGTGAAACAGCAAGCCATAGGCATTACTGACAGTAACCTCACCACAACACAAGACTCTAAGTCTAGGGTGAATACTGTTAGTAGTGACCTACAAAAGTCAAATTCCATGGCCTCTGCAAATGTTTTACTACCTCAAGAAGAGAAGGAGATTCAAGTCAAGAAACCATGTGTATGTTTCAGAAAGGAAACTGCTAATGGAATACTACTCTGGTCTTCCAACAAAGGTCAAAAATTTCAGCCAAGCAATCAAGTAAAAAGATCTAACTTCAAGCATGCTGCTAAGAGAGTAAAGCCATCCAGGTCAAGAGCCCTAACAATCATTCCAGGACTGAAACTCCAACCACTAGATGAAGATTTTGATAAAGACTAACTGCTATTTTTGAGAGCTCAAAGAATCTACTCTGCTGCAATTGTGAATAACTTCTTTGAGATCAAGTATACTGATGGGAGACAGAGAAAATTCAAACAAGGAGGTTGTCAAAGTTGGGGCAAGTTATATGAGATAGAAAGAATTATTGCATTGTTGGATTCTGAAGACAAGGTGAAGAGAGTATGGAAGCTAGAGTTAATTGACTTTGTGAGAATGAAGAGAAATCATGCTAAAGCAATAAGGAAGAGGTGTCTTGAGAAATGGTTAGAAAGAGAGAAAGAAATTGATAGACTGGAGATTGAGGCAGAAAAGCTAAGGGCTAAGGGATTGTGTAGAGTTCAGTTTGATCCCTATGTGGTGAAGTATAGGAGAAGAAATGGAGACAATGTCAATATCAGAATGAACCTACTCAATCATTATCCTGCCAATATACTAAAACCAGTACTTGAAGATTTCAAAAACTCTATCATGCTTGAAGAATTAGATGCTATGGCAGAAATCATAAGAGCTATGGATGAGAATGCAAGGAGGGAGCAAGAAAGAAAACAGAAAGCATATGATGATCTACAAGCCAAAGCAATGAAAATGGAATCAAAGGGGAATGACTAGTATTTCATCATATTGTAAGAATACTCAACTTGTAATTCAACTCATGCTCTCAATCAAATTTCATGCCTGTACTTTTTAAAGTTTTATCTTTATGTATGTTAGGCTTGTTATGAGACATGAAATTGTGACTAAGGGTCTTACTCACAATTTGGGGGAGATTGTTAGTCACAGAGACATGCCTGTTTAACTCTAATAACAAGCCTAATTGTTTATAATGCTTTGCATTACTTGCATGACCTCTTAACTGAGGGAACCTCTAGTTGTAGAGTTTCTACTTGCTTTGTACTTGTAATAGGCATCAAATTCTAGTTGTGTAACTGTACTTATATAGTCAAGAATAATGCTTGAAAGAAGTTCCAAGGTTCATGCCTCAAGCAAGAAGATGAAGACTGTCAAATAAATCACAGTTGGGATTTGAAGAAATGAAGAATTTGTCTAAGTACCAATTCGAGAAGTCTAGCATTCGAGAAGTCAGAGATTCGATATCTCAAGACACTATTCGATATCTCTGAATACTCTGTTCGATATCTCATTCGATATCTCAGAGATTCGATATGTCTACTGCTCTATTCGAGAACTCAAGAAGTC
Source organism: Kitagawia praeruptora (assembly GCA_037693485.1). NCBI lineage: Eukaryota > Viridiplantae > Streptophyta > Magnoliopsida > Apiales > Apiaceae > Kitagawia > Kitagawia praeruptora. Next base: position 131,952,959 of record CM075351.1, on the reverse strand, counting down.
AACAAGTCAAAATGGTATTCGAGTTCTCAAAGAGTCAACAAGTCAAAGTTCCATTTGATATCTCAAGGACTCAGAAAGATATTCGATATCTCAGGGATTCGACATGTCAAAATGCTCTATTCGACAACTCAAGGATTCCCAGAGAAAAGAGCTATTCGAGAAGTGATTCGATATGTCATATAACAGTATTCGAGAACTCAGAGTTATCGATCAAGTCAATCCTAGTTCTCGAATCACTTACTTTGTCACTTCTCGAATACATTCTTAGAGACAAAATACTGAAGAAATTGTACAAGTCAGAAGCCTGCAACAAGCCAATGCACTTTATGGACCACAACCTGTAATGTGCTCTGGAAAGCCTACAAGGAAGCTTGGAGAGATATAGAAGAGACAAAAGAGCTAAAGAAGTGGATCTGAACAGGCTTTGCAAAGTCAAATCTGTAACCGTTTGGACACTTACTCAAAAAGTATAGACAGGCTAGAAAGTAATTTGTTCAGCTACCTTATTTGCAGTAAGTAGGTCGTATCCATGTTCTATAAGGATACAGCCTCACTTCCTTAGTTGTTAACTTTTGAGGAGTCAAGTTTTTCATACATTGTAAGTCATATCTCTCTGAGAAAAACGAAGCTGAGAATACTATCATTTGTATTCACAGATTGTAGCAACCTTTATCTAATACAATATTAGATTAAAGTGATATCGTGTCTTGTGTTGTTTTTATCCGCACTCATATCCTTGCACACACAAACACCTATCTTGCTACATAGACTCAAGAACAAGAAAAGTTCAAGAATCCATTCACCCCGGCCCCCCCTCTGTATTCTTTTAATGTATTCAATACTCAACACATCTCCATGCCCGTACAATTTTTTCAAATATGCAATCTCCATGTTAGCCTCTTTCAAGGCTTCTTGGAGATCTTCCACCTTCAACTCCAAATCAACAATTTGATCTTCAAGAACCTTGATCTCTATCTTGGCTTCTTTCAACTTTGTTTTTAAAATAGTCTTCTTCTCATTTTTAGTATCCATGACTTACTTTTTGTTGCTAGAGAGAAAATTGATAAGATTAGGATATGAAAATAAACTTAGGATGAGGGTGAGTATTTATAGAGAAAATTTTTGAAAGTAAAACATTTTCAACATTCAAATTTAAAATAAAATTTAATGTAACTTGAAAATAACATTTGAATTTTTGGGAATGTAAGTTGAACACATTGAAGACTGTGTAAAACTGGTTGGCTAATACTGCCGCAATGACTCGTCGCGGCAGTAAAACATTCTGCCGCAATGACTCAACGCGGCATCCTACCTCATGACGTCAGCCAGGCGTCACCTTTACCAATAAAATTGCATTTGAAATTCGAAAAAAAGCATAAATTATATTTTATTCCTAATAATAAATTTAAAATTCGAGAAAATGGAAAAAATTATTTTTCCCAGATTTTTAAACTAAAATTCGAAAAAAAGTATTAATTTAAAATATAATTTTACGCTTTTTTTCGAATTTTAAAGCAATATTTATAAATAAATATTTTAAAATATTATTATTTAAAAAATATTGAAATATGAGTGGAATTTTGTCCCATTGATATATGAATGGTTAATAGAACTAACCGATGTGGCATTCCTGGCCGAGTGTGTTAGTGTGAATTGAAACTCCGAGGTTAAGCGTGCTTGGGTTAGAGCAATCTATGATAGGTGACCCCTGGGAAGTTCCCTTTTTCCAAATTTTTTTTTTTAAGTTTGCTCAAAAAAATTATCTCTTTTCCCAAATATTCAATTTAAAATTCATATATGAATGCTTAAATTATATTTTAATCCAAATGTACCAGGAAAAAATAATTTAGTGATTCAAAAAAATTAATAGCTAATTTTTTTGAGCAAACTTAAAAAAAAATTGGAAAAAAGGAACTTCCCAAGGGTCACCCAACATAGATTGCTCTAGCCCAAGCACGTTTAACCTCGGAGTTTCAATTCACACTAACACACCGGGCCAAAAATGTCAAATCTGTTAGTCTTATTAACCATTCATATATGAATGCGAAACGAATTCCACTCATATTTCAATATTTTTTTAAGTAATAATATTTTAAAATATTTATTATTGCTTTAAAATTTGAAAAAAAATATGATTTAATTTTTTTGAATTACTAAATTATTTTTGGAATTAGCTAATTAATTTAAAATTCGGTAAAAGTGGAAGAAATTATATTTCTGATATGGGCTAAAAGTAAGCCCTAAAGACACATTTAATGTGGCATTAATTAGACCTAGAATGGTCCAAACGTGGGGCCCACCAGATGGGCCCAAACCCTATTTATAATATTAATTTCGTAATTAATATTAGGGATAATAAACAGCTCAGCAAATAAGAATCAAACAAGGATATAACTTTTGCCTGGCTTAGCCTCCAAGATACATATCTCAACATGGAAACTGATTCCTACAAGGAATGGGTCTAGAACCTTCCTTGAGGCGGTGGCTTGCTCACCAAGACACCTATTCCTACCATAATTCTAAGGCTTCTCAGCCTATATAAGGGCCTGACCCCTCATTCTCAGAACTACGTTGGGCAGAGCTCCATACGTCACCCACCACGTTTTGGCTTAATCCTCGAATAAGGACATACAAGCCACTGCATCCTAGGTGAGCTCTCGCCGCCATAGCCTCAAGGGCACCATCACCTAGAACTACGTTGGCTTGATTCTCTTACAATACAGAGATACGTAGGCATCTTGTGAGGACCGGTCAGTCTCGAACGCAAGAACAGCCATTAAAAGCACGAAGCTCACTCACCCTAGCATTAAATACACATAAACCCTAGCCGTAATATTCATAACCTAGTTTTTATTCCACAATATTTGGCGCCGTCTGTGGGAAGAAAACATCAACCATGGTTAACACACGAAGAACTGCACCAAGCTCTACCAAGGCTTTACCAATCAGCTTTGCTCCACCTCTCACCTCTGAGACAACCACCTTTGAACAAGGGACGATCCCCCAAACTCAAGTTTCTCAGCCTCCAGGGATGAATCCCCCTGCTGGGGAGCAGGGGGGATACGCTGTATGTGGTTCTCCAGATGGTGGTGTCTCCTCTGGTTAACCCTAACCACCCCCTACCACCTGGGGTACAGATCCATACTACGGATCTCCCCGTGAATACCAACCCGATGTATGGGTTGCCTAACTATCCTCCTAGTCGAGAACCTGGACCAAGCGGTCATGCCTTACAGATCCGAGATCGAGAGTATCTTGACTACTCCAGCCGTTATACTATAGATTCGACATCTGAGGATGACGACGATGATCGAGAAGAAGCCCCAAGGAGGCGACGTGCTAGTAGGGAACCTCGAAGAAGGACTCAAAGAATCCATGATGGACCTCCGCAAACGGCTGAGGAAAGGATTAAGGCTCATGAAGCTTAGATCCAAAGGCTGAAGGATGATATTGTTAGAGAGCAAGCCATCGCAGGAAGGAAGGATTCCCGTCATAAATCTGGAGAGGCCGTTAAGGAGGCAAAGAAGGGCTGATGCCCCAACTGAAAAAAAAACAAGGGTGGAAACCCCCAGGAGCAACCCCAAGGATCTGATACCACTTGGGGATCCTGATGATCCCACACCTCCGTTTACTGAGGAGGTGATGAATGCTCGCATCTCAAAGAAGTTCAAGATGCCGACGATCAAGGGTTATGATGGAACGGGCGATCCCGCAAACCATGTCAGGACGTTCTCGAATGCACTGCTATTGTAACCTGCAAGTGACGCCTTAAAGTGTAGGGCGTTCCCTCAAACCCTGTCGGGCATGGCTCAAAGGTGGTATAGTCGACTACCTGCAAATTCGATTAGCTCTTTTAAGGAGTTGAGCGCTGCCTTTGTCAGCCAATTCATTAGTGGAAGAGTTCATGAGAAAAATTCTGCATCCCTCATGTATGTGGTGCAAGGGAAGAATGAGAATCTAATGGATTATCTCAAGCGCGATTCACCAAGGAGACATTGAATATCACTGATTTGGAGAATAAGGTGGCCATGGTAGCCTTGGAACACGGAACCACTGATCTTTTCTTCAAGAGGTCTTTGGCAAAGCATCCTCCTGAAAACATGGCCGAGCTCCAACGAAGGGCCGACAAGTATATCAAGGCGGAGGATAGCATGAAGAAAGAAGCTGCTGGAGGCAATGGCAAGGGTTCCAATGACTCTAAGAAGCGAAAACAAGAACAAGAGTACGACACTAGGGACAAGTATCCCATGACCAGCAAGGACTCTGAGTCGCCACCAAAGAAGGGTTTAGGACCAAGATTTTCTGATTATGCGAGGTTGAATGCTCCAAGGAGTCAAATCTTGCTAGATATTGAGAAGGACAAAGATTTTCGATGGCCGAAGCCACTTAGGGGTGATCCCGCGAAAAGAAACAAGGATCAATATTGTAGATTCCACCGAGATGTGGGGCATGACACTGATGATTGCAAACAACTCAAAGATGAGATCGAGTTTTTAATCCGTAGAGGGAAACTGAGCCGCTTCACTAAGAGTGAAGATCGTGGTAATCAAATTAGAGATAATAGACGGGATGACGATCAAGGTCGCAACCCACAACCCCGAGGGCCAGTGATCAACATGATCTCAGGAGGCCCGATTGCGGTCGACACAACAAAGAATTCTCGAGAAGGCTTATGCCAGAGAAGTGATACACATTGTGGGAGAGGCCCCGAAGCGTGCTAGGACTGAAATAGCAATTGGTTTTAATGATTCAAACCTTGAAGGGGTGAAGTTCCCCCATGATGACCCGTTGGTCATAATTCCTGTGATTGAAAACTCAGAGGTGAAGCGAGTCTTGATAGATAATGGAGCTTCCGTTGACATTCTGTTTCATGATGCATTTGTGAAGATGGGGTACAATGATTTTCAGTTGACCCCCAATAACATGCCTATATATGGATTTAATGGAGTAGAATCCAAAGTTGAAGGGACTATTCAGTTGCCTGTAACTATTAGACAGGAGCCCAAGGAGGCCATTCAGATGTTGAACTTCTTGGTAATCAAGGCGGTTTCAACGTACAACGCTATCCTCGGAAGGACTGGACTTCATGCATTCAAGGCTGTTGCCTCAACGTATCATATGAAGATCAAGTTCCCAACCAGGAATGGCGTTAGAGAACATAAAGGTGATCAAAAGATGGCACGAAGCTGTTATGTAGCCTCGTTAAGGCCTAATAGAGTCGGGGGGCAAGTCCTTCCAATTGAAGACATGGATGTCCGCAGAAGAAAGGATTACCAAAAAGGCCAGCAGAGGACATCACACAGAAGCCTTGGACAGCCATTGAGGCTAAGGCGTTAACTGACTTCGTGGTTGAATGTACCATTGGCAACCAAGAAGTGAACTTCAGAATAAGAATGATGAGACCAGAAGGAATGGTGGGTGCTCTATTTTGATGGAGCATCAAAAACAAAATCAAGTGATGCAGGCCTAGTCTTGCAATGTCCCGATGGGCTCAAGTTATCCTAGTAGGACTTAGCTTCATCTAGTAGAAGCAGAAATAAGGTTCATTGAAACCATTGCAGAGCATGTTGCTCCGAGTAGGACAGTAGTACTCTATGTAAGGGTTAAACCCATTTCAAGTTATTAATTCAAGTTTGATTTCCATTCATTTATTGAGTGATTTTATTTATGTGCCGAGCACCCGATGAGTGCAAGTCAAGGATGACCGAGTACCGAAAATAAAAGAATACACGAATGGAAAACAATCAAATGCATAGGTGAAGATCCCGAAGGGTCAAGAGTTGGGTTACAACGTAACCAAGTAAGATTCTAAGTCTGTAAAGGACCCTGGATAAAAGAAAGGAAGATAAAAGCCATATGCAACAGTCAAAGCCATGAAAGGCCGAGGATGTTAAGGACTAGCTACTCTTCAATACTTATTAAGTACCTGGATTAAGGATCCAAGGATGAAGGCCAATAGATAACCTTAAGCAAGGATTAAGAAGTTCAAGCAAGCTCTCATATTAGAAGTTTAAAAGGCAAGAAGCCAACGGGATTGCATTTATCGAAATCTAAATCGAGGAATCAACCCTGAATCCTAGGTTGAAGAACAGAAGCTGTCAGCCATGAAGGCCAAGATTAGCCATGAAAGCCAAGATTAGCCATGGAGGCCAAGGTTAGTTATGAAGGCCAAACTTGAGGGGGTCATGAACCTCCAATTAAGATCCAAAGGTTGAAACTTCATGTTGACTTGAAAACCAATATGTAATTTTGAAAACCTCCTAGAGAAGGTTCAAGACCTCGTGGGGCTAACCAGAAACCCCCTGGCCTTGGACCGGCAGCTCTGATAGATATTTCGGTGATTTAAAATGCCCTTGAGATTGAAAACCCTTGATTTCAAACTTTGGTATTCAACCTTCGAACATCGACGTTCAACACCCAAGACCAAGACAAACATTGAAGCCATGACGGCCAAGCGAACTGAGAAGTTACTTATATGGGAGCATATTTGAAAGAACCCCTGAAGGGCAAGTTGATAGCATTCTTGCAAGAAAATAGTGATGTGTTTGCTTGGACAGCAGCTGATATGCCAGGGATTAATCCCCAACTTATAACTCACAAGCTGAATGTTGATCCCGAGCGGAAGACAATAAAGCAGAAAAAGAGGAATTTTGCTCCTGAGAGGCAGGAGGCCATTAAGCAAGAAGTTGACAAGCTCTTGGAAGCTGGATTTATTGAAGAGATTCAGTTCCCTGAATGGTTGGCTAACCCCGTGATGGTCAAGAAAGCAAATGGAAAGTGGAGAATGTGTATCGACTTCACTGATTTAAATGACGCATGCCCAAAGGATTGTTTCCCTCTGCCAAGGATTGACATATTGATAGATGCCACTGCTGGACATGAGATGCTGAGCTTCATGGATGGGTTCAGCGGCTACAATCAGATAAAGATGCACAAGGATGACATCCCTAAGGTATCTTTCATAACTGACTTTGGTGTTTTCTGTTATCTCGTCATGGCTTTTGGTCTAAAGAATGCAGGAGCTACCTACCAACGACTGGTGAATAAGATATTCGCCCATCTGATTGGAAAAACCATGGAGGTCTATGTTGATGACATGTTAGTCAAAAGCCTATTCAAGGTAGACCATATCAAGCACCTCAGAGAGGCATTCGAAGTGCTGAGGTACCACAAGATGATGTTGAATCCAGCCAAGTGTGCTTTTGGTGTTGGATCAGGAAAGTTTTTGGGATTGATGGTATCGAAGAGAGGCATAGAAGCCAACCCGGACAAGATCAAGGCAATTCTTGATATGGAGACACCCCGCTCTATACGGGATATACAGAAGCTAACTGGCCGAGTTGCGGCCCTAGGGAGATTCATTTAGTCTGGTGACAAGTGTTTGCCTTTCTTTCGGGCATTCAAGAAGGTGAAAAATTTTGAGTGGACCACGAAGAGCCAAGAGGCCTTTGAACAGTTGAAGAAGTACATGGCTGAAGCCCCGTTGTTGGCCAAACCAAGTCCTTGGGAGACTCTTTACCTATACCTGGCGGTATCTGAACAAGCATTGAGTGTTGTCCTTATTCGAGAAGAGAAGAAAATTCAGAAGCCTATCTATTATGTGAGTAAGGCTTTGCATGGGGCTGAGTTGAACAACTCGACCATTGAGAAGTTTGCCTTGACATTAATAACAACCTCGAGGAAGCTACGACCATACTTCCAAGCACACAAGATTGAAGTCCTGACGGACCAGCGGTTGAGGAACATATTGCACAGCCCAAAGGCTAGTGGAAGGCTGATTAGGTGGGCAATTGAGCTCGGAGAATTTGACATAACGTACAAGCCTCGAACGGCCATCAAGGCTCAGGCATTGGCTGACTTCGTGGTTGAATGTACCATTGGCAACAAAGAAGTCGGGGGGCAGGAGATAGTACCCAACCAAGAATGTGAGAATAAAGATGAAGAACTTATACCCGATCCGAAGGAGTATTGGGTGCTTTATTTTGATGGAGCATCAAAAACAAAATCCAGTGGTGTAGGTTTGGTCTTGCAAAGCCCCGATGGGTTCACAGTTGAGTATGCTTTGAAGTTATATTTTCCTACTACCAACAATGAAGCTGAATATGAAGCCTTGATAGCCGGATTGGGCTTGGCCAGAATACTAAGGGTCAAGAAACTCAAAGTTTTTGGAGATTCAAGACTGGTAGTCTCGCAAGTGAATGGTGAGTTTGAAGCTAAGGATGAAACTATGACAAAGTATTTGAGAGTTATGAAGGCTGTTATGACTCAATATGATGAGCGCTATGAGGAGCACATTCCAAGAAATGAGAACATTAAGGCCGATGCCCTATTTAAGTTCGCCTCTTCTGAGATAGAAAATTATGCGGAGAGTTTTTACTTCTAGGTCCTGAAGACCCCACCATCGATTCGAAATTGGTAGCACTAGTTGATGTAAGCTGAAGGATAGACCCTCTCAAAGCTCATCTTAAGACTGGTTAGCTCCCTGATAATGCCTTGAAAGCACATAAACTATTAGTGAGAATGTTGAGATAAGAGGTCCTTTGTCATTCCATACTTAAAATCTTGAATCTCAAATCCCGACACAAAATTTAAGCCTTGATGGCCAACAAGGCTGTCTACCTCCAATCGAGCTTGTCGTTTGAGTTTAAGGACTCAAATTAAGAGTCGTCAGTCAAATTGAGACCTAAGAAAGGTTATATGAGCATAAGAAGAAGGTTGGAAACCTAGAATCAAGCTAAAGGGTTGAAAACCAACAAAGGCATACCGGGCCTAAGGTCAACCGCTAAGGAGCAAGTGAACTATCTGAATGATCAACCGAGAAGGAAGACCTCCTCCATGAGAAACAAGGATGATGTAAGAACTAAAGAACTTCATCACAAGGATGAGAGTCAAGGGTTGATGATAGCCTTAAGACCAAGGATTCAGCAAACAAGTTAAAGCCCGGAAGGTCACGAAGATTAAGAAACAAGTCGTTTGAGTTCAAGGTTCACAAAACCCTTCAAGGCATAGCAAACACCTCCATCAGCATACCAAGACTAATTTTCAATTCTGAGCCAAGGCACGAACGAAGCCGAAATTAAAATTTAGCACCATTTAGTGCCATTAGCGTCGATTAGCGCCGTTTAGTGCCTTTCAGCGCTGTTCAGTGCCGTTAGCACCATTTAGTGCTGTTAGTGCCGCTAGCACCGTTTAGTGCCGTTTAGCGCCGATTAGCGCCATTTGAACACGAATGATTTTAGGTCCATAACTTTCTAAGACCACGGTTGGTTTTAGGTCCGGGTTCCGTAGCTCCAACCGATCACGAGCAGGCCGACCACGGTGCATGGGGAGCTTCGGCCGACCAGGAGCAGGCCGACCACGGTGCTTCAAGGGGCTTCAGCCGACCTCCGATTGGCCGACCACGGCTTGTCCGTAGCTCCAGCCGATCACGGGTGATCTTGGTCCTGGTCCTCGAGTTTTTCGGTTGACCAAGATTGATTTCCAGTCCGGTTCTGTGAGTTGGTATTTAACTTCAATCTTGGCATACTGAACGTGAAAATCAGTACGAGGACGGAATTAATTTTAGCACCATTTAATGTCGTTTAGTGCCGTTTAGCGTCGTTTAACATCGTTTAAACGTCGTTTACAGGTCATCTATCGTTTATAGATGAAAAAAGGACATAAATTGTCCACGTTCTACAGAAAGAATCGTTATAATTCATACAAGCCAGAGAAGAAACAACTGATATATTTGCTGAAATCACGAAACGGACGACTTTCGAAAGGATGATTGTGCTTAAGAAGTTAAGTAACGAGTTTAGCCTTAAGCACAAGATTAGCAGTGCTAATTGTAAATTAAGGAGTAATATCATTAGAAATCACGAATGACCAAACTGATGACTCAAGATCAAGATTCTTGATCCTTAAGATAACAAAGTCACGAATGACCAAAATAGTGATTTGAGATCAAGATCAAGATTTTTGATCCTTAAGATAACGAAGTCACGAATGACCAAAATAGTGATTTGAGATCAAGATCAAGATTCTTGATCCTTAAGATAACAAAGTCACGAATGACCAAAATAGTGATTTGAGATCAAGATCAAGATTCTTGATCCTTAAGATAACGAAGTCACGAATGACCAAAATAGTGACTTGAGATCAAGATCAAGATTCTTGATCCTTAAGATCATGGATGATTTTAGATCCTAGATCCATCATCCTTTTCAAGACTACGGATGGTTTTCAGGTTCGGGTTTCCTAGCCAACCACGAAGTGGCCGACCACGACACCCGGAGGGCCATAGCCAACCACCAAGCGGCCGACCATGGCACTTTGGGGAGCCTCAGCCGACCACGAGTCGGAAGACCACGAGTCGGAAGACCACGAGTCAGAAGACCACGAGTCGGAAGACCACGAGCTGGCCGACCACGAGTCGGAAGACCACGAGTCAGAAGACCATGAGTCGGAAGACCACGAGCTGGCCGACCACGAGTCGGAAGACCACGAGCAGGCCGACCACCTTGTCCGGGAGGCCTTCGGCCGATCACGGGCTAGCCGACCACGAGCTACCCGTTGATCCGGCCGATCACGGGTAGTTTGTGGTCCCAGAACTTGAATTTTTCAGCGAATCTCGGATGATTTCCAGTGCTGAAACGAGGTCAATATTAGCACAGATTAGTGCCGTTTAAGCACAGATTAGTGCCGATTAGCACAGATTAGTGCCGTTTAAGCACAGGTTAGTGCCGATTAGCACAGATTAGTGTCGTTTAAGCACAGATTAGTGCCGATTAGCACAGATTAGTGCCGTTTAAGCACAGATTAGTGCCGATTAGCACAGATTAGTGTCGTTTAAGCACAGGTTAGTGCCGATTAGCACAGATTAGTGCCGTTTAAGCACAGGTTAGTGCCGATTAGCACAGATTAGTGCCGATTAGCACAGATTAGTGTCGTTTAAGCACAGATTAGTGCCGATTAGCACAGATTAGTGCCGTTTAAGCACAGGTTATTGCCGATTAGCACAGATTAGTGCCGTTTAAGCACAGATTAGTGCCGTTTAAGCATAAATTATTGCCGTTTAAGCACAGGTTAGTGCCGATTAGCACAGATTAGTGCCGTTTAAGCACAGGTTAGTGCCGATTAGCACAAATTAGTGTCGTTTAAGCACAGATTAGTGCCAATTAGCACAGATTAGTGCCGTTTAAGCACAGATTAGTGCCGATTAGCACAGATTAGTGCCGTTTAAGCACAGGTTAGTGCCGATTAGCACAGATTAGTGTCGTTTAAGCACAGGTGCCGATTAGCACAGATTAGTGTCGTTTAAGCACAGATTAGTACATATTAGCACAGAATAGTGCTGATTAGCACAGATTAGTGTCGTTTAAGCACAGATTAGCGCCGATTAGTGCTGTTAGTGCCTTTTTATGCCGTTTAACATCGTTTAACACTGTTTAAACGTTGTTTAAGGCTGATTAGCACTGTGTAGTGCCGTTTATCACCGTTTAGTGTCGTTCAACATCGTCGTAAATGCGTCGGTCGCTCCACGCTTTACGTTAAGATGATATTGTTGAAAATACTCACGTAAGAGCAATGAACCCCGACCCAAGTCTCGAATACGGCCGTTATAACTTCAAGGGAAACCTGATCAGTTTTCCTAGAAGTTGGGGGGTAAATGATATGGGCTAAAAGTAAGCCCTAAAGACACATTTAATGTGGCATTAATTAGACCTAGAATGGTCCAAACGTGGGGCCCACCAGATGGGCCCAAACCCTATTTATAATATTAATTTCGTAATTAATATTAGGGATAATAAACAGCTCAGCAAATAAGAATCAAACAAGGATATAACTCTTGCCTGGCTTAGCCTCCAAGATACATATCTCAACATGGAAACTGATTCCTACAAGGAAGGGGTCTAGAACCTTCCTTGAGGCGGTGGCTTGCTCACCAAGACACCTATTCCTACCATAATTCTAAGGCTTCTCAGCCTATATAAGGGCCTGACCCCTCATTCTCAGAACTACGTTGGGCAGAGCTCCATACGTCACCCACCACGTTTTGGCTTAATCCTCGAATAAGGACATACAAGCCACTGCGTCCTAGGTGAGCTCTCGCCGCCATAGCCTCAAGGGCACCATCACCTAGAACTACGTTGGCTTGATTCTCTTACAATACAGAGATACGTAGGCATCTTGTGAGGACCGATCAGTCTCGAACGCAAGAACAGCCATTAAAAGCACGAAGCTCACTCACCCTAGCATTAAATACACATAAACCCTAGCCGCAATATTCATAACCTAGTTTTTATTCCACAACAATTTCCTAAGTTTTTAAACTAAAATTCGAAAAAAATGATTAATTTATCTATTTTTCCAAATAATCCCCAATAATGAAGAAATTAGATTAATTGAATAATTGATGACTATTTATAAAAATATTGAGTCCATAATTTCCTTAAAAATGAATTATATGATATGATAAAAAATATGACGAAAAAATAATAATATTCTTTCGATAAAATAATTTTTTTCCCAAAATTTAATTTAAAATTTGAAAACATTTAATTTTAGAAAAAAATTAATTTAGGTTGAGGGTGAGTATTTGTAGAGAAAAATTTTGAAAGTAAAACTTTTTCATCATTCAAAATAAAATTTAATTTAACTTGAAAATAACATTTGAATTTTTGGGAATGTAAGTTGAACACATTGAAGACTGTGTAAAACTGGTTGGTTAATACTGCCGCAATGACTCGTCGCGGCAGTAAAACATTCTGCCGCAATGACTCAACGCGGCATCCTACCTCATGACGTCAGCCAGGCGTCAGTTAGAGTTGCGCACCTCTACCAATAAAATTGCATTTAAAATTTGAAAAAAAGCATAAATTATATTTTATTCCTAATAATTAATTTAAAATTCGAGAAAATGGAAAAATTATTTTTCCCAGATTTTTAAACTAAAATTCGAAAAAAAGGATTAATTTAAAATATAATTTTAAAATATTTCAATATTTCAAATTCCACTCATATTTCAATATTTTTTTAAGTAATAATATTTTAAAATATTTATTTATAAATATTGCTTTTAAATTCGGAAAAAGCATAAAATTATATTTTAAATTAATCCTTTTTTAAGCTATCCTCCTTGCATCTTTCAATGATATGCCGCCAAGTATAGCATCCATATACTTGCAAACGTACACGCCACAATCAGAGCCGTCTTGTTGCTTCGGTCGATCCGTAATGAATGTTAGGAATAATTCATGAGTTGTGATGTTAAGAATAGAATTTTACTTATACTTCTTGTATATCCTGATTTATAAAGGATTTAGCACTTTGTATAGGAAATATGTGTTAGACAGTTATCTGTAAAGTTTAGTCATGAATGAACAGTGCATCGAGTACTACATGTCAGGAACTGAGATTGAATCCTGATACGTCAAGTCAAATACTGATCAAGTACTGATGGGATGGTCAGATCCTGATGCAAGAAGGAATCCTGATATCAGTCGTGTTACCGATGATGTCATTATGGATGCTACAGAAACTGGCAAGTGCTGTAAAACAGGATCTTTGTTTGAGGAACAAGCAAGAAGATTTTATGAAGGAAAGAATTTTCTATTGATGGAAACTATCAACTGGACGGCAGAACATTGTCATGTATAGATTATCTTTCTGTGATTAGTTGATAGGAAGCATTACTCTATATCATTGTAAAAGGTGTTCGTTTGTGAGGTTTGTAATCGTAAGTATATGAGAGTGCAAACAGAGAGAATTTTATTTTGTCAGCAGCTGCTAAAGGTATTTGTACACCTTTGGTAGAGTTTGTATTTGATTTATTTAATACAAACAGAATTTGATTCATTCGTTTATTCTTGTTCATATAACCAAGCAAAAATCAGACACGATTATATAACTTGTATTCAACCCCCCCTTCTATAAGTTATTCGAGTTAACAATTGGTATCAGAGCAGGTTGATTTCGAATAATCATAAAGATCTGCAATCATGTCTGGTTACAAGGATGGGAATACTAAGATTCCTATGCTCAAGAGAAACGAATATACTCTATGGGAAGTAAAGATGTTGCATCATCTGGAAGCAACAGATCCTGATTATCTTGACAGAATCAGAGATGGACCTTTTATCCCAACAAAGGTTGTTGGACAAGCAACTATTGATGGTCAAGTTGTTCCAGAATATACAACAGAGAAGCCAAAATCTGAGTGGTCAGATAAGGACAAGGAGAATGTTCTTAAAGATGCTAAAGTGAGAAACATATTATTCAACAGTCTTGATTCTGTTCTCACTAACTATGTTATCTCTTGTAAAACTGCTAAAGATATATGGGACAATCTTAATGTTTACTATGAAGGAACTAAGCCTGTAAGGAAGAATATGATGACACTACTTATACAACAGTATGAGTACTTTGAATCCAAGTCTGGTGAGTCACTTACTGATACCTTTGATAGGTTTACAAAACTCATCAATGAGATGGCCATGCATGGTAAATATTATGACTTGGAGGATATGAATACAAAGTTCATGAAAGCTTTGCCTGATTTCTACAATGAGAAGATATCTGTGATTGAGGAAGCTAATGATCTGGATGAGATATCATTAGAGGCAGTGTATGGAAAACTGAGAGCTTATGAACTTGACAAGCAGCAGAAGAAGAACAGGAGTGAAGGAAAGATGAAGGCTAGACAAGAAGAAAAAGTAGCTATTGTCAATGATGATAGTAAAATAGAAGCTAGCACATCTAAATCTGAAGGTAAGAAAATTGTTTCTGAACCTAATCATGTTAAATTTGTTGATTCAAAAGGTACCCCTGTTGTACACAAAAGGATTAACAATAGTAATTCAGATGAGAAAGTGTTAGAGAAACCTAAGAATGTAAACATAGGGTTTCTGTCTAAGTCTCAGTTGAAACAGAGATTAGATAGTCTTTCAGAGTTTAGCAAGATCAAGAGAAATAGGAATGGAAAAGAAGGTATTAACAAAGAGAATAATTAAAAGAATGTACCTGATGCACCTAGGAAAAAATGCTATAAGTGTGGAAATCATAATCATTTGGCCCTAGACTACAATCAAAAACCTTCTTGGAAAACTGAGTCCATATTCCCCAAGACTCAGAAAATTCAATACCAACCACAAAAAGCTTGTTATCATTGTGGTAGTTTACTTCATTCCATTTACATGTGTAGAGAATATCATGAACTGTATTATGACTATTATTCTCTGAAATCTGAAACTCCTAGTCACAAACAGTTTGTGAAATCAGAGTCTAAGGTTGACTCTGCAACAGGTAAAATAAAGGCAAAATCTTCAAAACCTGTTGTTTCTAAATCTAGTAAGAAAGGATTCAATCAAAGTTGGGTCCTAAAAAATTCTAACTAGTTACTTTTTGTTTGCAGGGCACAGGAAAGAAGCATTCAATTATCTTGGACAGTGGATGCTCTGGACATATGACTGGAAAGAAGTCCCTGCCTACAAAGTTTGATAGGAAAGTTGGCCCAGTAATATCTTTTGGAGATGGCAACAAAGGAGAAACTCTGGGATATGGCTCAATTGGTTTGGGGAATGTCATCATAGAAAATGTAGCACTGGTTGAAGGCTTGAAACATACTCTTTTAAGCATAAGTCAACTGGGTGATAAAGGTTACAAATCAATCTTTGACAGAGAAGGATGCAAAATCTTGAATATGCAGAATGGAGACATTGTTCTAACTGGTCAAAGACATGGTAACATATATGAAGCCAACTTAAGTGATACATCTAAAGGAATTGTTAGATGTCTCTACAGCAAAGCAACAAGTGATGAAAGCTGGAATTGGCACAAGAAACTCTCACATTTTAACTTCAAGAAGCTTAATCAACTTGTTAAGCACAATTTGTGAGAGGCCTACCTCAGGCAAATTATGTGCAAGATGGACTTTGTGATGCATGTCAGCTTGGAAAGCAAAGAAGAACCACTTTCAAGAGCAAGACTAAAAATTCAATTACTGAACCATTTCACATGCTACATCTTGATCTGTTTGGTCCAGTAAACATTATGTCTATCAGCAAGAAAAGATTTGCTCTAGTGATAGTGGATGATTTCACAAGGTTCACATGGGTGTTCTTTCTACACAAGAAGGATGAAGCTCCTCAGCAAATCATTGAACTTGTCAAGAATATTCAGAATAACTCTGAGAACAAAGTCAAAGTACTTAGGAGTGACAATGGTACAGAATTCAAGAATTCTACAATAGAGGAGTTTTGTGCAGACAATGGAATCACTCAACAATTTTCTCCACCTGGTACACCTCAGTAAAATGGTGTAGTGGAAAAAAAGAACAGGACTCTCATAGAGGCAGCAAGAACCATGCTTGCAGATGCAAAACTTCCAACCTATTTTTGGGCAGAAGCTATTAACACTGCATGTTTCACTCAAAACTGTACCTTGGTAAATAGTCATGGAAAAACTCCCTATGAGATGATCAAAGGAAAGAAACCAAGTGTGAAATACTTTCACATCTTTGGATGCAAATGCTATGTCCTAAAAGTTCATCCAGAATAACTTGGAAAATTTGAAGCCAAATCGGATGAAGCAATCTTTCTAGTATATTCAACATCTAAGGCCTTCAAAGTTTATAATCTCAGAACTCACATTGTTATGGAATCAATTCATGTTGCATTTGATGATAAGAAATTTGGAATTCTGCAAACTGATGAAAGCCATGACAAATTGGAATTTGAAAATCTAAAGGATTCTGAGATACTCTCCAATGATGAAGGTTCTCCAAAAGGAATTTCTATTGCTTCTCAAATGAATGCTACTGTTGAGGGGGAGCAAATAAATCAAAGAGAACACAGTGATCATCAGGAGCAGACTAGCTATTCAGAGTCTACTCCATCAGGAACTGATCTTTCAGAGTCTACTGAGGAAAGATCAGTAACTAGCGGTAATATGGAATCTATTGATTCTATTGATCAAAGAGGAGTTATTGAAGGCAGAGAGATTTCTTCTACAAGAGATACCACTAACTTAGGGGGAAGAATCTAGCAGAGGCAATCTACCACCTGTTAGAAAATGGACAAAGGATCATACTAAAGATTTGATTATTGGTGATCCAAATAGTGGTGTTCGAACTAGAAGATCAATTCAAAATGAATGCTTGTATAGTTGATTTCTCTCAAAGAATGAACCTAAGAAGGTTGAAGAAGCCTTACAGGATCCTGATTGGGTAATTGCAATGCAGGAGGAGTTAAATGAGTTTGAGAGAAACAAATTCTAGAAACTGGTACCAAGACCTAAAGATAGATCTATTGTTGGTGCAAAATGGGTTTTCAGAAACAAGCTAGATGAATCTGGTATGATTGTAAGAAATAAAGCAAGACTGGTGGCCAAGGGTTACTCTCAGGAAGAAGGCATTGATTATGATGAAACCTTTGCACCTGTAGCAAGATTGGAAGCAATCAGAATGTTTCTTGCATTTGCAGCTTATTCAAAATTCAAGGTATACCAGATGGATGTAAAGAGTACTTTTCTAAATGGCAAACTTGATGAGGAAGTGTATGTGGAACAGCCACCTGGATTTGTTGATCCAAAGTTTCCAAATCATGTCTACAAACTTGATAAGGCACTCTATGGACTAAAGCAGGCACCAAGAGCATGGTATGAGACTTTGTCTAAATTTCTTCTTGAAAATGGCTTCACAAGAGGTACAATTGACAAAACTCTATTCTTTAGAAAGATAAAAGGTGAATTGCTTTTAGTTCAAGTTTATGTTGATGATATCATATTTGGATCTACTAATGAAAAGTTGTGTGCTAAGTTTAGCAAGCTTATGCAGTCTAAGTATCAGATGAGCATGATGGGTGAATTAAATTATTTCTTAGACTTGCAGGTCAAACAGACTGAGACTGGTATTCATTAATCAGTCAAAGTATATCAAAGATCTTTTAAGAAGATTTGACTTTCAAGACTGTGCAGTTGCAAAAACACCCATGGCAACAGCCACTAAACTAGACTTTGATCCTAAGGGAAAGAGTGTGGTTAATACTAGTTATAGAGGCATGATAGGCTCATTGTTATATCTAACTGCAAGTAGGCCAGATATAATGTTTTCTACCTGTTTATGTGCTAGATTCCAAAGTGATCCTAAGGAATCTCATTTAATTGTTGTGAAGAGAATTTTTAGATATCTCAAAGGAACTCTAAATCTTGGTTTGTGGTATCCTAGAGAATCTGATTTCTCCCTAATTGGCTATTCAGACTCTGATTATGCAGGGTGTAAAATAGACAGGAAAAGCACTACAGGTACATGTCAATTCTTGGGAAACAGATTGATTTCTTGGGCAAGCAAGAAGCAACAATCTGTCTCAACCTCAACTGTAGAAGCTGAGTACATAGCAGCAGGCAGTTGTTGTGCACAACTCCTTTGGATAAGAAATCAGTTGATGGATTATGGTATGACACTTAGTAATATTCCTATGTTTTGTGATAATACTAGTGCTATCAAAATTGCAGAAAATCCAGTTCAACATTCAAGGACTAAGCACATTGATGTCAGGTATCATTTTATTAGAGAACATATTGAGAATGGTACTGTGGAACTTCATTTTGTTCCTACTGACAAACAGCTTGCAGATATTCTAACTAAATCACTTGATGAGGCTACATTCAGTAGATTAGTAAGTGAGTTAGGAATGTTAAATTTCTAGATCTTTAACATCTACAAAAGTAGCAAGGTATGTTGTTTTCAGCTTATAGACTTGATATTCTTGTCAGAATCTATATTTGATTGTTAAATGCTTAAGCTGTAACATTGTACTTTGATAAATTTCAGTATGATAGACTTGTTAATAAACATCAGAATCAGGATTACTATCAGTATACTGACGTCATCAGTATTGACATCAGGATTGCATCGTCATTATCAGGATTATGAAATTTTTGTGTTTAACAGTTTCAAATACTGAAGTTTATGTAATATAGTTGTCTAATTCTGGGTTTTGTTAAGTCTAGACTAGCAAATTTTCATACATGCATACTGATAATTTATACATCATTCAAATCAGTCAATAAACAATTGGCATTTGGACCTTTGCATTATGCATTAACAGCATCTCCAGAAATAAATCAAGCTGCTGTTTCACAAGCTTGGGAGAATGCTGAAGTAATTGATTCTACTCAAAGTCAATCAGGTAAGATTGTTCAACACTTAGGACAAGATACTTATGATATTACTGAATCTATTGTTAATTCAGTACTTCACTTACCTGTTACTGATAATTATGCAAGTGAACCATCTGATGATGATGTAAGAACTATGTTGTCTGCATTAGGTTATAGTGGATCTCTAGACAACATGAGCCAGTTAAATAGGTCTTTTCTTAGGAAGGAATGGTCTTTCTTCTTTGATCAAATTGCTAAATGTTTTACTGGCAAATGTAGTTCTTTTCAGCAAATTACTTCTGTTACTTCACATATTTCTTACAGTTTGCTTTATGACAGAGTAATTAACATTGGTCACATTATCTTAAATCAGATGAGTATTAAACTTGGGTCAAGAGATCAAAACAGGAAAATGGTTTATTATAATAGATTTATGCAAATGTTTATTAACCATTTTATTCCTGATGTTGAAGCTAGATTTGGTAGAGAACATTGTGTTTCTTCTTATGTACAGCAAAAGAGAATTTTCTCTGACATTACAAAGAAGGACAATGAAAAGAATCTAGAAGAAATACCTGCAATTCATTATCCACATCATGTTCAGGTAATTCTTAAAACTCATCTTCCTACTCTCTACAATTCTTCTTTCTTTTGTGGTGAAATGGCTCAGGAATCTCATTTAGAGGAGAACCCACATGTGTCTACCCAAGTAGCCCAAAACTTTATAGTCTCTGAAACAAATCAAGAACAACATTTTAATCCACAGCCTATTGTTTCAAATAAACCAACCTCTGGTGTTTCTCAAAAGACATCAGTTGTAAGGAAGAGAAGATTTATTGTGTCAAGTAGTAGTAGTAGTTCTAGTGAAGATGATGATAATATATCTCTTGCTGAGAGAGAAGAATTGAAGGCTGCAATTCGACTTTCTAAGCTAGGACAAAGAGATGAAGCACCTAGTCACAGCCAGGCTGCAGTCTCTCAAAAGACTGTAGTACTTAAAAAGGGAAAACAGTTACTGGATACTGTCTCTCAAAAGACTGTGTCTATTGAAAAAGGATCTCATCCCAAGATCAATTCTGTGTCTACACCTCTTGAGTCTTCTCAGGATAAATCTTTTGCTCACTATACTAGGAGAACAAGGAGAAAGATTCATTTGTCACCTACACACACAGAGTCTAGTCCAACTAATATCATGCAGGTCTCTACAAATGAAGCTACAATCAAGTTAGCAAATGACTATAGAGATCTGGATATTGATTCTTTATGGGAAACTACATTATCATACAGACTGGCTATGGGAGTTATTTTTATCAAAGTGAAGCTATCCAGGCCTGTTCTAGATTTTCTGGTTGAAAGAGTACCAAAACTTTTATTTCCAGACGAATATGGACTTCTACATCAAAGACTTGACTTAATGAAGATGTATTTCTATGTATCTGTCAAAAGACAATTAGTCAAGAAATTTGGACTCTCGAAGCATGTTGCACTTCAATCACTTCATACATATTTATTTGACAAGGATGTCATTATTGAAGATGCTTCAGCTCAAGGTGAACAACAGGAGGAAGTAGATAGAGGAATGCAGTCAACAGAAGATACTATTGCACCAGTGGTGGATAGTAGGAAAGATCAGATCACAGTCACTGCAACACAAGAACCATCTAGTCAGAGGTTGGATGACTCAGGAGCTGTGATAGCTGATGTTGAAAGGTCTTCTGTGATGACCGAAATTGCAAGTGAGAAACCCTATGATATGGGAGGAATAACTTTGACTGGTTTTCTTGAAGATCAAACAAATATTGTTCAGTCAGAGTCTATCCACCTTGAGGGTGAGTCTCAGCAAACAACACTTAAAGACGGTGACATACTAACTATGGTGTCTAATGAAGTATTACTGAAGACATCAGAGTCTAGTAGAGAACCTGAAAGTGGTATACTGGAGCCTGTAGTCTCTGAAAGGAAAGAAGATGATTGTAAGGGTTCAGAGATTATAGCAGCTCACTCCTTGGAGAAAACCTCAAGCCCCTTGCCATATGAGGAACCCTCTCTCCATGTGAGTTCAGGTATAAAAACTTCTTCTAAACTCTATTTTTCTGTAGGTCATGAGAGCACTTTTCCAAATTTGAGTGATACACTTGAAAAGATGGATATTTATCCACAATCAGAGAGGCTGGCTCCTGACCAGGCAAAAGGAGAGGTAGAATGAGTGTTGACTTTAGATAGTCAAAGTGAGAATGAGGGTATGGATGATCAACTCCATAGTGAGGGAGAGAAAATTAGGAAACCACCATCGTTTGATTTCTGGGATCAGGTTTTTCTTGAATCTTGGTCTAACAATATTGGTATGGATGCTGGTACTCATTCTTTTATCAAGATGTATGAGAAGAATGACTTAGCAAAGCACAGCTCAAAGCCAGCAGTTAAAGCTCAGAAGCAAAAAGAAAGGCTTGCAGGAATTATAAACAGAAGAGGTGAAAGGCTACGACAAACTTCTACACCATCAGTACCAGAAGATATTCCTAATGATCCTAGTATTCCTTTGTTTGTACTACCAATATCAGCCAGAATTGAGACATCAACAGTATCTGATCAATCTAAGGAGGAGTCAGGTTTTGTAGATGTTAGTACACAGAATACTGGTGAAGGACAAGATGATCATATTGCAGCTTCAGATCAGAAAGATGAAGATGTTTGTAACTCTAATCGAGTTTTATTACTTGAATATCATTCTACACAGGCAACTTCTTCTACAAGACTTGAATCTGAAGATATTCCAAACACTTCCAACATTGAAGTCAATTCTGAAGTTCTACAAGACATTCAGAAATCTCAAGTTGAAATTCAATCAAGACTTCAAACACTTGAAGATAACCAAGTCACTATTATGGAAAATCAAGCAGTTCTGATGAATCTCATTTGTTCTGTTACTGAATCTCTTGGAATTAATGTTGCTGATGTCAAAAAGGGGGAGATAATAATAGTTCAAAGGCAACAGACTGGGGGAGGAGATAAACAGACTGAGAGAGATAAAAGAAGAACTAAGGATGACAGAGGTGAATCTTATCAGGGAAGTGGTAAAGGAAAAGAAGCATCAAATAGTTGAATTCTTTCTTCTAAGTACTGGATACTATGTCTATATCTGATGAAGGAGGTACTTAACTTCATGATTTTTGAATTCATAAATTCTATTCTGATTGTATTGTTATATGTTTTGACATCAACAACTCAGATTTATGCTTCAGATCTTAAAGCATAAATAGGGGGAGATTGTTAGGAATAATTCATGAGTTGTGATGTTAAGAATAGAATTTTACTTATACTTCTTGTATATCCTGATTTATAAAGGATTTAGCACTTTGTATAGGAAATATGTGTTAGACAGTTATCTGTAAAGTTTAGTCAGGAATGAACAGTGCATCGAGTACTACATGTTAGGAACTGAGATTGAATCCTGATACGTCAAGTCAAATACTGATCAAGTACTGATGGGATGGTCAGATCCTGATGCAAGAAGGAATCCTGATATCAGTCGTGTTACTGATGATGTCATTATGGATGCTACAGAAACTGGCAAGTGCTATAAAACAGGATCTTTGTTTGAGGAACAAGCAAGAAGATTTTATGAAGGAAAGAATTTTCTATTGATGGAAACTATCAACTGGACGGCAGAACATTGTCATGTATAGATTATCTTTCTGTGATTAGTTGATAGGAAGCATTATAAATACTCTCTCTATATCATTGTAAAAGGTGTTCGTTTGTGAGGTTTGTAATCGTAAGTATACGAGAGTGCAAACAGAGAGAATTTTATTTTGTCAGTAGCTGCTAAAGGTATTTGTACACCTTTGGTAGAGTTTGTATTTGATTTATTTAATACAAACAGAATTTGATTCATTCGTTTATTCTTGTTCATATAACCAAGCAAAAATCAGACACGATTATATAACTTGTATTCAACCCCCCCTTCTACAAGTTATTCGAGTTAACAATGAACTTCAAATCCATGAAACCGTCTTTAGTAAATCTCAAAGGTTCCAAGAAATGAAGCATGCACGAGAATAATTTTTCCTACAAATTTACCACAAAAAATTAAAAACATATTCAAAAAAGAAGAAAGAAATAAGTAGGAAAGAAATAGATAACTATGAAGAGCATAGATTACCATGAAAAAAATTCTCCTTGGCGTATGCCTTTCGTAAGTCACAATGTGGAGGGACATGTTCCCGGAGAGGATCAATCAAAAGCAATTTCATTCGTTCAAGGTCCACAACAAACAAAAACCAATGACTACCTGTGCATACGGGGAACAAAGCAACATCACACAATTGTATTGGTGGCCCAAAGTGCTGGTCTTGGTAGGTAAGATGGAACTGTTCCTGGTCTTTCATCCTCTCCGGAGTTTTACAATTTGGATGCATCTGCAAAAAATAGAAAATAAGTTATGAAATGCAAGAATTCTTGCATTTTCTATTATTCTGTATTTCTGGCATTTTAGATCCTTATTTCTATAATTTTGCATTTTAGAACTTTATTTCTTTATTTCTTGCATTTTAGATCCTTATTTCTATAATTTTGCATTTTAGACCTTTATTTCTCTATTTCTTGCATTTTAGACCTTTATTTCTTGCATTTTAGATCCTTATTTCTATAATTTTGCATTTTAGACCTTTATTTCTCTATTTCTTGCATTTTAGACCTTTATTTCTATATTTCTGGCATTTTAGATCCTTATTTCTATAATTTTGCATTTTAGACCTTTATTTCTTTTTTTCTTGCATTTTAGATCCTTATTTCTATAATTTTGCATTTTAGACCTTTATTGGAAGTATTTCTTGCATTTTAGACCTTTATTTCTTTATTTCTTGCATTTTAGACCTTTATTTCTATAATTTTGCATTTTAGACCTTTATTTCTTTATTTCTTGCATATTAGACCTTTATTTCTATATTTCTGTCATTTTAGATCCTTATTTCTATAATTTTGCATTTTAGAACATTATTTCTTTATTTCTTGCATTTTAGATCCTTATCTCTATAATTTTGCATTTTAGATCCTTATTTCTATAATTTTGCATTTTAGACCTTTATTTATCTATTTCTTGCATTTTAGACCTTTATTTCTATATTTCTTGCATTTTAGACCCTTATTTCTATAATTTTGCATTTTAGACCTTAATTTTTCTATTTCTTGCATTTTAGACCTTTATTTCTATATTTCTTGCATTTTAGGACCTTATTTCTATAATTTTGCATTTCAGGCCTTTATTTCTCTATTTGTTGCATTTTAGACCTTTATTTCTATATTTCTTGTATTTAAGACCCTTATTTCTCTATTTCTTGCATTTTAGATCCTTATTTCTATAATTTTGCATTTTAGAACTTTATTTTTTTATTTCTTGCATTTTAGATCCTTATTTCTATAATTTTGCATTTTAGACCTTTATTTCTCTATTTCTTGCATTTTAGACCTTTATTTCTTGCATTTTAGATCCTTATTTCTATAATTTTGCATTTTAGACCTTTATTTCTCTATTTCTTGCATTTTAGACCTTTATTTCTATATTTCTGGCATTTTAGATCCTTATTTCTATAATTTTGCATTTTAGACCTTTATTTCTTTTTTTCTTGCATTTTAGATCCTTATTTCTATAATTTTGCATTTTAGACCTTTATTGGAAGTATTTCTTGCATTTTAGACCTTTATTTCTTTATTTCTTGCATTTTAGACCTTTATTTCTATAATTTTGCATTTTAGACCTTTATTTCTCTATTTCTTGCATATTAGACCTTTATTTCTATATTTCTGTCATTTTAGATCCTTATTTCTATAATTTTGCATTTTAGAACATTATTTCTTTATTTCTTGCATTTTAGATCCTTATTTCTATAATTTTGCATTTTAGATCCTTATTTCTATAATTTTGCATTTTAGACCTTTATTTATCTATTTCTTGCATTTTAGACCTTTATTTCTATATTTCTTGCATTTTAGACCCTTATTTCTATAATTTTGCATTTTATACCTTTATTTCTTTATTTCTTGCATTTTAGATCCTTATTTCTATAATTTTGCATTTTAGACCTTTATTTCTTTATTTCTTGCATTTTAAATCCTTATTTCTATAATTTTGCATTTTAGACCTTTATTTCTCTATTTCTTGCATTTTAGACCTTTATTTCTATATTTCTTGCATTTTAGGACCTTATTTCTATAATTTTGTATTTCAGGCCTTTATTTATCTATTTGTTGCATTTTAGACCTTTATTTCTATATTTCTTGTATTTAAGACCCTTATTTCTCTATTTCTTGCATTTTAGACCCTTATTTCTATAATTCTTGCATCTAAAATACTTATTTCGATAATTTTGCATCTTAGATCCTTATTTCTCTATTTCTTGCATTTTAGACCCTTATTTCTATAATTTTGCATTTTAACCATTATTTCTGTATTTCTTGCATTTTAGACCCTTATTTCTATAATTCTTGCATTTTACACCCTTATTTCTATAATTTTGCATTTTAGACCTTTATTTCTCTATTTCTTGCATTTTATAATTCTATAATGAGGCAATAAGTTATGAAATGCAATAATTAACCAAATTAAGGACTAAAATGCAGGAAATTTGAATTGATTTACCTCCAAGTCGGTGCAATGCCCAGCTGCAATGGTCATGAAATAACTCATTCCAAGGAAGAACCTCTTGCATGGACGGACTAACACTTTACTCTGAAAATATCTGCTATCCCTAAGCTTCAACAGCTCAATATATGTATCTACAAGATACATCGATCATGCATTTTAGACCTTTATTTGTTAACTCGAATAACTTGTAGAAGGGGGGGGGGTTGAATACAAGTTATATAATCGTGTCTGATTTTTGCTTGGTTATATGCACAAGAATAAACGAATGAATCAAACTCTGTTTGTATTAATAAGATCAAATACAAACTCTACCAAAGGTGTACAATACCTTTAGCAGCTGCTGATAAAATAAATCTCTCTCTCTGTTTGTTTCGAACTTTTGAATACAAACCTTATACAGAGCTTCTAACGAACTTACAATTCGTTCAATCACAAATGCTCTTTTACAATGATATTGAGAAAGTATTTATAATGCTACCTATCAACTAATAACAGAAAGATAATCTATACATGACAATGTTCTGCCTTTCAGTTGATAGTTTTCATCAATAGAAAATTCTTTCCTTCATGAAATCCTCTTGCTTGTTCTTCAAACAACGATCCTGTTTTATAGCACTTGCCAGTTTCTGTAGCATCCATAATGACATCATCAGTAACACAACTGATATCAGGATTCCTTATTGCATCAGGATCTAACCATCCTATCAGTACTTGATCAGTATTTGACTTGACATATCAGGATTCGATCTCAGTTCCTGACATGTAGTACTTGATGCACTGTTCATTCCTGACTAAACTTTACAGATAACTGTCTAACACATATTTCCTATACAAGGTGCTAAATCCTTTATAAAATCAGGATATACAAGAAGTATAAGTAAAATTCTATTCTTAACATCACAACTCATGAATTATTCCTAACATTATTTCTATAATTCTAGCATTTTAGATCCTTATTTCTATAATTCTAGCATTTTAGATCCTGATTTCTATAATTTTTCATTTTAGACCTTTATTTCTCTATTTATTGCATTTTAGACCTTTATTTCTCTATGTCTTGCATTTTAGACCCTTATTTCTAAAATTTTGCATTTTAGACCTTTATTTCTCTATTTCTTGCATCTTAGACCCTTATTTCTATAATTTTGCATTTTAGACATTTATTTCTCTATTTATTGCATTTTATACCTTTATTTCTCTCTTTCTTGCAACTCAGACCTTTATTTCTCTATTTCTTGCATTTAGACCCTTATTTCTATAATTTCTTGCATTTTAGACCTTTATTTCTCTATTTCTTGCATTTTAGACCCTTATTTCAATAATTCTTGCATTAAACCAAGCGTTAAGGATTGATACCTCAACATGGACTACAGGCGGGACAGATACCGGGGTAGGCTGTGTAGCAAGAGCATCTGTAGTCTCAACCTGCAATTATATGTCAACGCACTGATCATAAGGGTAAATAGATAATTCCTCCTAAGTGACTCGAATTAAACCTAGCATTAAGGATTACTACCTGACGAGAATGTTTATAAGAGACATGAGGTGTGGCATCGTTCGTAAGTGAAGCAGGAGAATCAACAGTCTCAACACAATAACATATACAACAATCATACATATATTCAATCCACTACATTCAAAGATAAGAAGTATCAAAAGATTACTACCTCACGCAAACGTTTCTGAGAGACGGATAGTGGAGTCTGTTGTGAAGATGAAGGACCGCTGGGGTCAATATCCATATCATGTGCACGAGAGGGTCTATCAAAACTAGGTCTGGTAAATCCAACACCCCTCCACTCGATGTTGATCCGATCATAACGACCCAAAAACTCAGTGATCTCATCAAAGAACCAGTCAGGGGATCACGACGGTAACAACGGTAAATGGCATGCAATGTCCTCATTCCACAATCCAACTGCATTGAAGTATTTAGATGCAAGAATTAGAGAAATAAAGGTCTAAAGTGCAAAAGTATAGAAATAAAGGTCTAAAATGCAGAATTATAGAAATAAATGTCTAAAATGTATGAATTCGAGAAATAAAGGTCTAAAATGCAAGAACTAGAGAAATAACGGTCTAAAATGCATACCGCATCAGCCATGTCCTGCTGGGGATACCAGTCACGAGGCAGAATCTTAGCACCATGCTCAGCCACAAATGGAGAAATCCATATTTTACTGACGCGCCTGTACCAATACATGTACTTCTCTATAGACATGTAATTGCCCACCTCGATAATAGGTATCATGCCATCATTAAAAGTATGCCACTCCTCAATGTAATTTGCCAAGGACACTGTATGATTGTCCCGCACCCAACGAGATGATCTTTCTGTCCGCAGTGAAGTCATGTCAACCGGGTCCTGTGGGATATGCTGTATAATACCAAACTGTCTTAAGACTCTATCTGGCATGATATACTCAACAATATCAAAAGAAATGAGAGGGACACGACCGAGAGCCATATAGCTAGCATCCATCAAATCGATATTATAATCCATAAAAACATTCTGAATGTCATAAAATCTCTGATAAGACTGCCATGTCAGCCAACTAAGCTGAAAGCCGTCAAAGTCCCCCCGATAAAGACCTGTATGGTGGTGGGGGCACTACGCCATAAATGACATACAGTAACACCACGACTGTGTTATCTTAGACCCTAAATTCTGTTACCAAAGGCCAAAAAAAGGCTAAGGTAACACCTTAGCTATGATAGTTTTGTTCTATGTAACCTTTGGGGTCTAAGATAACACTTCGACATGCCTAAGTTAACATAGCAAAATTAGTTACCATAGACCTATAAAGTAACACACTAAGCATTCTATAGCAACACCAAATCTATGTTACCTTAGATGTTATAAATTTGCAAAATTATTAATCAATTATGTGGGTCCCACATTTGGGCCCCACTAAAGTGGGCCCCACTTGTACGATTTTTCAAAAAAAAAACAATTTTTTAAATTTACAATTGCTGATGTTTTATGATATACAAAATATTTAACCTAATATCAAAATTCCAAGGCTTTGATAACAATAAAGGTGAAAAAAATCATGAAGGTAGAAGAAAATAATAGCATCAACATTTAGATTCAAGCACTTTGTACAACCAAATAGTATCAACATTTACCATATAAAAGAACTGGTACACAATACCACCAGATACACAATCTAATTGCAAAATTCTGGTCAAAAAAGTAAGTCATAGATTGGTAGGATTTTCACGGAGTAGGGTCTCTTGTATCTAACGAAGGTGGTGCATCTTCATTTGGAATCACAAAGCTTTCTTGCACAGGCCAAGTGTTAGCAGGTCTTCTTGATTGCTGGTAATATCGTTGTACAGGAGGCTTCTGACAGGAGGGAAACCCTTTAATGAATCTATATGTTCCTGCAGAAAAAAAAAGTTGAGAAAATATAAATAAGAAACATAGAAGATCCGAAATTAACTAAAAAACACATAGTAGCAGGATAAGAACTTCAACATGTACTGCACATATCAATGAGAAAATCTATAAGACACACACACACACACCATATGATATACACGATTAAAAGCTAGCAAACATTACCCCTAATCTTAATTATACTTCCACCACAAATAAATGACTGTAAGCAGGGGACAAGAACACTCATTTATAAGAAAATCAAAGATAGACGTGAGTACGTAACAATTCAAGATAAGAAATTATAGCTGTATATAATTGAGTGTTTTAAAAGCATAACGAGTACTTCTCTAGTTACTTAAATATCATTTTTTCGTAATCCTCTACTTCCAATCTGGTCCTGAATAATATATAGTTCATTAACTACATTACGTAAAATTGATACATTTGTGTGTCATTATGTTTAATTTTTGGCTTTTACAATGTACATCAAAGCATTTTAGAAAAGAAAAGAAACTAAATATTAATATGCAGTAAGGATCCTGAAAATTCAACATTAACACTTTAAACTCTTCTCACTTAATATTGTCAGATATGTAGCTAGTACTAGATAAAATGCCTAAAAACATACACAAAACACCACAATACCAAATCAGAACCGCTACTTTCTCAATTGTAACCAGGCTTAAGTAATCTAGTCGTTACTTTTACTACTTAATGTTCTCTCCATATTAATCAGATATTAGAATAAAACAATAAAACAACAGGACCAATAAATAGAGTTCTCAAATCCTCTTCTCTATTTTAATTCCTCACATCCTACATACAATTTTCTTAATTGAAAAAACTAACGAAAAATCATTATATGCTCACCTGCATAGTTACCTCTACAACGATTTTATATTACTAACTCCAGTGAGAACAATAAAAATTGGTGAAAGAGGACCTCACCAAAGTTGCACATGCTGGACAAACATATCCAGCTGGGGCAGTATGAGGAGGAAAATCTTTAATATGTGAAACCACACAGCTTGTATGTATTATATCTATATTGATCAACAAAGAAAATAGGTTATTTTGCATAATCTAACATACAATGTTACATAAGAACAACACTTGCATGAACAAATTATTTGAAGGTAAGTTATCTGGGAGATTGGCTTGTAGGAAAAAGGTTGTTAACAACTGAGTTATTATCCTCATTCAGCGTGACAACTGGTGGCTCCTGTTTTGAAAAAGAATTTAGTGTTATAGCATTAAGTCACACAGTAGAATAATCCTGAAAGTAAAAAAGGAGCTTACTACCTCTTCCTAGCTATTTAACCCAGCTTACCTGTCGATGATAGTACACAGAGTGTGCGAATTTAGTGTCAGCAGGAAACAGAACATAAATAGTAACAATTCTTAATTATGATGATAAAAATTGAAATATTAAGTAATAATACATGGAAGAAATCTTCTTGCAATCAGTAAATATATGATACAAAATCCGAACTAAGGTGAGAAATTTCATTTATACTAGCTTATACCCATGCAATGAACAAAGTACTTATAAATTTTATTTATATGCCAATGTCTGTTCCTGTTGCTATATGGCTATTGCACATAGAGATCGAAGACTACATAATTATTTGTTTAACTAGCATATTGAAAAACTGAACATGAATTTTCAGACTTTGCAAGTAGACATCTTCTTCTCATCTTACTTCTTCCCAATTTGCCTACTTTTTCCTTTATACTCATATTTCAATTAAAAGAACTGAAACAAAATAGAGTTGTGTGTCCGACAATTGACATAAGTACAAACACTCACAATACCCACAAAACATACCGAAACCCGAACACTCAATTACAGCTATAATTGAACAAACAAATAAATAAGATATAGAAATACCTTAAAGTCGAACAAGACTGAAATCCTAATTTTGAAGCCCCAAATTGAACCTGATTGAAGCCCAAAATTGACTAAACCCTTTTTAAGCCCTAATTCGAAATCAATCCTGAGAGAGAGAAAAAACCCCAAATTAATTTTAAAAAATACTAAATCAAAGCCCCAAATTAAACCAATTAAACAAATGGACTGGACTAGCGCATAAAGTGAGAAATATGCATATAGAGAATGTAAGAGAGGAGAGAGTATAGAGAAATGAGAATATAGAGTGTGTGTGAGTATGGAGTGTATGTGTGTGCAAGCACCTGAGAGAGAGGGGAGTGGAGAGAGAGGAGACCGAGAGTGAGAAGAGTGTATATGTGTATGAAGTGAAATGAAAAGATAGCAAGTGAAGTGAGTGTTTTTACCAAGTCAAAACAGCCGCGGTTGAATGAATTGGGTGGGCGGTCTTTTTGCCGCTCACCAGTTTTCCCAAATTTTGAACGAAAAAATATTTTACCTTTTCATTCCTTATTTATTTGAAAAAGTAATTTAATTTTTTATTAAATATTCATTTTTTTACATAATTTCAAATAATATATTCAAATATTATTGATGATATACGAAAATATTTTTATTTAATGATATATTAAAATATATTTAGAAAAAAAATCATTTTAAAAATTTTGTTTAATAATATTTAATGAAACATAAAAAAAAATTATTCACCTTAAAATGTTTTAACATTTTTAATGAAATAATCACTTTTACCGGAAAATTCTTGATTTTTATAAAAATTTCTTGATTATTTTTATCCAAATAAATTAATTTTCATGTGAAAAAAGGTTAAACTTTTATTTTTAGTAAAAAAAAGTAAAATTTTGTTCATTACAATATTATGGCAACACAATTTGATACCTATAGCAACATGCAAACAAATAATTCAATTATTACTTTATTTTAAGATATTTTAAATAAACATTATTGAAAAATATATTAATATTGTAAAAATATAAATAATTCAATTATTTGATAGAATATTATTTTTATAATAATAAACCGAATTACTTGATTAAAATTATTGAATTTTAAAATTTAATAATTATTAAATCGTTAATTATATATAAAATTCAAAAATATGTTAATTAAACTCTAAGGTAACACAGCCCATGGTGTTACTAAGTTTAACACATTCCATGGCTATGGTAACATACCTTTAAGGATATGGTAACACCAAAACTAGAGCGTTGTCGTAGGTCCAAAATTTCATATCTATGGTAACACCCGAGAAGGTAACACCCCCCCCCCCCCCTAAGTGTTGTATAAAGCCATCAATGGCGTAGTGGGGTTAACCCTCCTCTCATCTATCGGCTCAGCCCATGCCAATGCCCTCGGCCAAACAAAATCCTGATGAGGTGCTAGCTGCGGTGCCCCAGGTAACAACCTCTCATAGCACCAAAGCTGCAAAAGCATGGTGCACCCGTTAATAGCAGTGGCAGTCCTCTGAGCAGCCTTGGTCAAACCCCTGAACAAATAACCCAAACCGCAGCTCCCCAGGCATACCCCTTAATCTCATACGGATTCTGGATTAACTATAAATACCTGCAAAAATTCAGGAAATGCAAACTAAGGTAAGAATTCAATAATTGGAGAACTTAAGGATGAACATGCAAGAAATGTGAAATTTAAGGCATAAAATGCAAGAATAAGATAAATTTAAGCATAAATTGCAAGGACTAGAGAGAGAAATGAAGTTAAGAAGTACCTAGGATGCACGACGTCTCTGTTCGATGAAGGAAACAACACACCCCCAATGATGTAAAAAAGATAAGCCCGGGTGTACACAAGGTTATCATGCTTGATAAACTCGGGAGAAGGCTTCTCCGGTTTCTTTTTATAGATTTCCCCCAACCTATGAAGCTTCACCCCACCTAAATTGCAAAAAAATGAAAATTTAAGGTATAACATGCAAGAATTAAACAAATTAAGGACTAAAATGCAAAAAATTAGAATTTATGTACTAAAATGCAATAACTAGATAATTATCTTCCTAAATTGCAAAGAAATGAAAATTTAATGTATAACATGCAAGAATTAAACAAATTAAGGACTAAAATGCAAGAAATTAGAATTTATGGGCTAAAATGCAATAACTAGAGGATTATCTTCACAAATTGCAGAGAAATGAAAATTTAATGTATAACATGCAAGAATTAAACAAATTAAGGACTAGAATGCAAGAAATTAGAATTTATGGGCTAAAATGCAATAAATAGATAATTATATTCCTAAATTGCAAAGAAATGAAAATTCAATGTATAACATGCAAGAATTAAACAAATTAAGGACTAAAATGCAAGAAATTAGAATTTATGGGCTAAAATGCAATAACTAGATAATTATCTTCCTAAATTGCAAAGAAATGAAAATTTAAGGTATAACATGCAAGAATTAAACAAATTAAGGACTAAAATGCAAGAAATTAGAATTTATGTGCTAAAATAAAATAACTAGATAATTATCTTCCTCAATTGCAAAGAAATGAAAATTTAAGGTATAACATGCAAGAATTAAACAAATAAAGGACTAAAATGCAAGAAATTAGAATTTATGGACTAAAATGCAAACCTTTTTTATACATATTTTTGCGGTCGGTCTCAGACAACCTTAAATCATGCCACCGTCTCATCCAATATGGACGCGGTGTGGAAAGCTCCGTATGAGTAACAGCACGACCACGAACAGGTAAACCCAATATCATGTAAACATCCTCTAGAGTGATGGTCATCTCACCAAATGGGAAATGAAAGGTGTTGGTCTCTGGCCTTCACCTCTCCACCATCGCCGTGATCAATCGGATGTCGTTCTGGGGAATCGAGCGTGGTTTGGCAAACGCTCGGAAACCCCATTCTATCAGCAAACTAACCTGGCTCACGACAAATACCCACTCGTCGAGGTTGGCTGTCAACTGCCGGACATCCAACTTCTCCCTCTCACCCCTTGCCATATGTGGCTGCTAATATGATCATCCTGCATGGTCAAGAGGGACCTATCGAGAGGCCCGCACTGCATATCCATAGTATCTACAATGTGCAAAATCAAATAAATAAGGCACATTTCATAAACATGCACCAAAATTGGATAAAATTATCATTCCATGAATACATATTTAAAACAAGAATATATTAACAATGAATATCATTTATCAAATAAAATGTAGTACTAATAACATTAATTAATAAAAATTCGAATTAGTAAATCATATTGATTCATAAATTTGAATTTTAAACTCAAAAATTCAAATAAATAATTCAAAAATTCGAATTAAAATTTCCACAACTCATAAAAAAATTTATAATTATAATTTCATAATTATAAACCCTAATAATTCGAATTAATTCATAGTTTTAATAAAAATTCGGATAATAATTCGAAACCTAATTCTAAATTGGGCAATTCGAACTAATTCAACCTAATTGAAGATGAGAAACCCTAATTTCAACTCAATTGAGGGTAAAAGCCCTAATTTCAAACTAATTCAAACCAAAAATGGGTACAATTCGAACTATAAACCCTAATAATTCGATTTAATTCATGATTTTAACTAAAATGAAGCAAATAAACACCACCCACAATTAAAAACGAATCAAACCATGTACATATAATCGTGAGTAGCAATGTATATAGTAGTGCGTGTGTGTATGTATAACTATGTGCGTGTATGTGTAAGTATCAATTAGAAGATACCTACAGGAGGAAGATCGCCTGAGATTAGTTGCCTCTGTGTGTTAATCGCCCGGAATCGGCTGGAAATCCCTTGAGAGTCGCCTGGCCTACGCTCTGTGTGTTTAGTTCAGGTCGCGGAAACCGCAATGGGTGGTTGTATACTTCTGGCCTCCGCATTGTATCATTGCGGCAGAAGAATTAAGGGTAAAAATGTAGTTGCATATTTTCAGATTTTCGTTCCTCCGCTATGTATCATTGTTGCAGCAATTTGGAGGGTGAAAACGTAATTTCATATTTTTACTAGTTTTTATATTTCAAATTAACAGCTTTTATTAATTTATTATTTTTTATTACTTTTATTAATTTCATATGAATTATGTAATAATTCAAATTTTATAAACATTTTTATATTTTACCATTTTCAGTAATTTTAATAATAATAAAAATAAAAGTATAATAACGTAAAATCATATGTAATATTGTTTTGTTTTGACGAAAATTAACAATATGTTTATTCGGTGTAGTGGTTAAGTTGTTGCTACCTTTGTTGAACAACCTGAGATCGACTCCACATAAAATAAAGTTTTTTAAAAGTTAAAAACACTACCGCAAGCCTTCATTGCGGTAGGTCTTTTTTCCTGCCGCAATGAACACTTGCGGCAGTGTACGAGTTGGTGGTTGCACGCCATTTTCAACCAACGGTGGCAATGGAAGGGCACCCATATATATATATATATATATGTCACGCTCTAGTGAGAACACATGTGTTCACCACATTTCAAGCTATTTTAAAGAGCCCCGCTAGGGGGGCACCTTCACAAAAAAGTCTTATAATTCTACCATCTATCCATTCATAAAAAAATTAAAAAAATTTAAAAAAAACTGGTGCCACGTCATCATTTTTTAAATTTTTTAAATTTTTTTTAATTTTTTTATGAATGGATAGAGGGTAGAATTATAAGACTTTTTCGTATTGGGTGCCCCTGACGGAGCCCTTTAGAATAACTTGAAATGTGGTGTTCTCATTGTTCTTCAACATATACATGTTCTCACCTGAATCAATTCCTATATATATATATATATATATATATATATATATGCACTTGATCAAATAGAAATCAATTTTAAAATGAAAACTATAAACTAATCTAGTGGCCCCGTCAGGGGCACCATACACAAATCCAATACACTATCACATACACAATCCCGTCTAATCGCCTCCATTTTTTATTTTGATTTTTTTCGTCAATCGGTGACCATTGTTTGAAATCTTACTTCACTGTATTTTTCTACATCTCACA
Source organism: Kitagawia praeruptora (assembly GCA_037693485.1). Lineage (NCBI taxonomy): Eukaryota > Viridiplantae > Streptophyta > Magnoliopsida > Apiales > Apiaceae > Kitagawia > Kitagawia praeruptora. The sequence continues at coordinate 131,916,897 of CM075351.1, read as the reverse complement.
ACAATCAGTTTACATACTATTTATGCTACATTAATTCCAACGCAATTTAGGGAATTTTTTTATTTAATTTATAGCCTAAGAGTGGTTTCTACTAGAGTAGGACCATTTATATATATATATATATATATATATATATATATATAATTTTTTTTAGAATTGTATGTAAATATAAACATTTAATTTATATTTCATAAAAGTTTGCATAAAAATATATCTTTGTAATACACGTATTTTAATTAAACTGATACTCCTTAGGTTTTGATGATCACAAACAGCAAGCCAGGTGGCTTATTGTTAGATATAAAACAACAGGCTATTTGTATATGTACTAACTTGGTTTTGCAGGGTAATATAGCTTACTGATTATATGATCAATATGTCAGAAACAGCAAACCAGAGTTTAGTTTCAGTTACAATTGGCAAGCCATTTGCACAGAGACAGATCACAATCAGCAAGCCATTTGTCAACAGTCCAGAAGATTCAGAAGTACAAAAATCATGGAGATTTAATAGGGATTGCTTCTAATCAGTTGTAAGGATCTTTTAAATATATAATATGTATATTATATATATCTGAGCTCATTTTAAAAGTATCCTTATTTATAAAAACCTGTTTCCTTAATTATAAGAAGTTGTTTTAGATTAAAACTCTTATTCTTATTTAAAACTTCTTCTACGTTTTTCTCTCATCTTGTTTTCAGAAGAACTGGTCGTACAACTCTGTATCTTTCATCTCTTCTCTCAAACGTTAACATTAACGTTATAAACAAATCTAACAATTTTAAACGTTGGATTAGATCCGAACGTTGGAAAGTTGTTCCTTGGTTTATGACCGTTTGTGTTAAAGGGTTTATATACTTGTTCTTGGTTTCATTTTTTGGTTGATGAAAATACAAGAACCAAAAGAACAAAAACAACTCTGATTTACTTTGCAAAATCTTTTCTTGATTCTCTTGAGCTCATTTATATATATTCTTCGTATTGTTTGTTTAGAGAATCTATTGTTTGAGTTGTATTAATTATCATTTGTATTGTTCAAATTGTAAGTGTTAGTTTTGGACACTTGGCTTGGAATAGTAGGGATTCGAGGTTTGTGCTAGAGAAGTATACTAGGGTAGTATAGCTTAGAGAGCAGAATTTGTATCAGGTCTATTCAGCAAGCCATTCGTGTCAACAGCTGGGTTTGAGGGAGATATATTGTTGTATCTTATAATCGGATTATTTTGATCAATAATATATTCTCTTACCAGGTTGGTAAGGGACCTGGACGTAGACCATAGGGGATTAGGGGTCGAACCTGGCTAAAAGTTTGTGGTGTTCTTTATTTTTCCTGCACTTTACTTACTGTTTGTGCATTCAGCTTACCATTTACATTCAGCGTACCATTTGCATCTGTGAAAATTGAAATCAGTAAGCTGTTTCTGGTAAATTAATAAAATTGGATATAGTTAGCCATTTACACCTATTCACCCCCCTCTAGGTGTGCATTTTCATAAACTAAGTAGCTATTCTATTTAATGTATAGGAATATGACAGGAAATGTACATGACACATCTCGAGTTGGATATGTGTTTGATATTTAAGTGCACAAATTCAAAACAGATCAAATAGGGATTTTACATTGAAACACAGGAAGTCACAAAAATATACGACACAAAAGTACACAACACGCTACATTATGGAGTCTATTTATACAACACCACTATAGAAATGTACTTTATTTTTATTAAAATTTAACTTCATTCGTGATCAAAACTCTCGCTTAGTTGGACTTGATTCACTTCATTAACTAATTGAATCTGAATTTGAACAAGAAAATCACTTCATTAACTAAATGAATCTGAATTTGAGTAAGAAAATGTTCTCAATAAGTAAAAGAGTTTGTTATTCCTAAACTAAACATTTAGATGTATTGTAGAAGAAGGGGGAGTTGAGTACAATGTATGAGATCTTAAAAATCTTTTTGTATTTTTTACCTTTTCTTGTAGAACAATTTATGAGAGAAGAAAAGAATTACGTAAACAAGAAACACTATAATAATTTCAAGTGGATGTTTGTAAAGAATAATTTTCTCCCTCAACTAAATATGGAGCACTACCACGATCATCAAGTTAATTCCGGAAATGCTGGTTAGAGAAAGATCAGAGTGAATTTCTATCAATTTAAGATTCTTTTTTTATTCTGCATAGAGAAATATCAGAGTGAATTTCTATCAGTTTAAGATTCTTTTTTTATTCTGCATGGCCTTCATGTGATTAAATGACAAAAGACATCGAGGCAGGCAAAAAAAAGGATACAACAAATGGTGTTGCTTGTCTGCGCAAACAAGCTTTTGTTGGCATTTTAATCTTAAACTTATATTGCAGTATTTTATTTATTGCATGATTTGGTAATTGATGCACTGGAGATATGGTCTGATTTGGTGAAGATATTCTAGGATCAGTAGAATAAAGTAGTTGAGAGATTACAGGGATTTGTATAGCTCATTAGTCCATAATTTTTTGGTTTATTTGCTTTCTGTTACATAGTCTTATAGGCTATAAATTGTACTTGCTTTTTGCATAATAAAGGTGTGTCTTTGACAAGCAAATATATGCTTTCCTCTCTCTCAGTTTATATTAATACAGCTAGTATATTATGTATTTAACTTTATTTGGTATCAGAGCAAGGAATTTCTCGGTGAAGGTCAGAGGCATCAATGATGTAAATGAACAAAACAAAAGGAGGGTCATTCGGTCTGAGTTATCCAATGTTGGCTAGAAGCAACTACATCGCTTGGGCTCAAAAAATGAAGGTATTTATGCAAGCTCAAGGGGTCTGGAGTGCAGTGGAACCTAGAGATCCAAAGGCACGGGTGGATGACAAGACAGATAAAATCGTTATGGCCAAGATATATCAGGGAATACCTGGAGATGTGTTACTGTCTATAGCAGAGAAAAGACAACAAAAGAGGCCTGGGAGGCCATAAAGACTCTGTGTCAAGGAGCTAAAAAAGTGAAAATGGCAAGGGTTCAAACCCTCAGATCTGAGTTTGAATCGATAAGCATGAAGGAGAACGAAATGGTTGATGATTTATACATAAGTCTGAATGGACTTGTGACAAATATACGGGCCTTGGGAGAAGAAATGAAAGAACCCTATGTTGTGAAAAAGTTGTTACGTGCAGTCCCCGCAAAGTTTTTACAAATCACATCCGCCATAGAATAGTTTGGCAACCTGGGGACCATGAGTGTGGAAGAAGTAGTGGGATCTTTCAAAGCACACGAAGAGAGATTAAAGGGAAAGGTGGAGGAAACCGAGATCCAATTGATGCTTACGGAGGAAGAATGGATAAAGCGTGGAATGGATGAAGGAAAACTTCTACTTACTCATGAAGAGTGGTTAAAGAGGTCTAACATAGGGAGTACGGATGGACCTTCAAACCCAAAGTATCGCGGTGGATGTGGTAAAAGCAAAATACGGTGCTACAATTGTGGCATCTACGGACAGTTTGCTGCTGAATGTAGAAAACCGAAGCGGTTCAAAGAACAAAACCAGGAAGCAAACATGGCGTTAGTAGATGATGAAGAGCCTGCCTTACTGTTGGAGAAGCATGTGAAAGACGAACCGAAACTGTTGTTGTTAAATGAGAAAGGAGTAGTGCCTGCATTACTATCAGAAAATGGGAAAAACGTAAGTGAATCTTATTTGTGGTATCTTGATAATGGTGCGAGTAATCACATGACAGGGTACAAAGCCAAATTCTCAGGATTAAACGAAGGAGTAACTGGGCAAGTGCGTTTTAAAGATGACTTAACCGTGAAAATCGAAGGAAAGGGTACAGTGATGCTTATGTGCAAAAATGGAGAGGAACGAGCTCTTCGTGAAGTGTACTACATTCAAAGTTTACGGAATAATATCAGAAGAGGGAAACAGAGAGTCATACTTAAAGAAGAATTCCTATGGATCTATGACAAACAAGAGAGACTTCTCATGAAGGTGAAATGCTCATCGAGCAGACTGTACAAAATCATAATTGGAACCAGTAGGCATGTGTGTTTATTGACCAAAGAAGAGGAGGTGTCAAAGTTGTGGCATGCTCGTCTTGGGCATGTCAACAATCAGTCCATGGTGATGATGTCAAAAGCGAAAATGGCGAGAGGGTTACAAAAGATGGTTCAACCAAAAATCGTTTGTGATGGGTGTCTGATGTCCAAGCAGGCAAGGAGATAGTTTCCAACAAAAACCAACTACAACTCCAAGAAAATACTTGAACTAGTTCACGGTGACTTATGTGGTCCTATCTCTCTAGATACCACGTCGGGTAACTAGTACTTCTTCTTGCTGGTTGATGATTTTATCAGGTTTATGTGGGTTTATCTGTTAAAAAGCAAAGATGAGACACTTAACGCTTTTAAAAGGTTTCGTGCTTTAGTTGAAAATGGATCCGAAATAAAGGTGAAGGTGTTCAGGTCTGACATAAGGGGTGAATTCAACTCAAATGAATTAAAATTATACTTTGAAAATGCTGGGATTCAAAGGCATTACACTGCGCCCTATACGCCACAGCAAAATGGCGTAGTGGAGTGTTGTAACAGAACCATGACAGAGATGGCAAGGAGCTGTCTAAAAGAAATGTAACTACCAACTAAACTATGGGGGGAAGCAATCAGACATTCAGTGTATTTACTCAATAGACTCCCAACTCGAGCATTAACAGGCCAAACTCCATATGAGGCTTGGTCAAACAAGAAGCCAGATATCAGTCATGTCTACGTGTTCGGATGCCTGGCACATATGAAAGTGCCTAGTGTTCACACAAAAAAGTTAGATGATCGAAGCAAAGGAGTTATCAATCTTGGAAGGGACGAAAGCATATCGTCTCTATGATCCTGAAAATAATAGGGTTCATGTGAGTCGGGATGTGATGTTTGAAGAATCGAAACCCTGGATGTGGGATCAATTAAAGGAAAAGAAGGATGAGGAAATTTGCTTTCCAGTCATGGATACGCACAAGACAAATGAAGAGAATCAGTTCAATCTTAGAAGTGTAAGTCGTGGTAATTCTGGAACTTCTGGAAGTGTAAGTCGTGGTAATTCTGGAACTTCTTACACAAGAAACACTGAGCATTCCTTGAACATGACTCCTCCATCACAGTCCTCTATTTCAAGGCTGAATTCTGACAACTACGACGATAGTATAGAACCAAAGAAAACCAGATTGCTGAGTGATGTATACGATGAAACGGAAGCAATTGAGTTGGAGGAGGAGCTATATCTTATGGGAGTCGAAGAACCTGCAAGTTACAAACAGGTAGTAAAAGATAACAACTGGAGGCAAGCTATGAGGCGAGAGATCAATTCTATTGAAGAAAATAACACTTGGAAGCTGAAAACACCACCTCCTGGACAAAAAATTATAGGCCTAAAATGGATATTCAAGCTGAAAAGGGATGCTAATGGGAAGATTATAAAGTATAAGGCGCGCCTCCTGGCTAAAGGGTATGTCTAGGAACAAGGTGTAGACTTTGAAGAAATATTCACACCTGTCACACGTCTTGAGATGGTGCATTTATTGCTGGCATTTTCTGCCAAATATAATTGGCAAGTCCATCATCTTGATGTGAAAATGACATTTCTTAACGGGGAAATTAAGGAAGATGTCTATGTCAGCCAACCAGAAGGTTTCGAAGTAAAAGGACAAGAGAATTTGGTCTACAAACTATTGAAAGCTATGTATGGCCTTCGCCAAGCGTCACGTGCTTGGTATGCAATGCTTAATTCGTGTCTCGAGAATCTGGGTTTTGTTCGATGCCCATATGAACATGTTGTATATACTCAAAAGGAGGGCGAAGAGAGCCTGATCATAGTTGTGTATGTTGATGACTTATCACGGGCTCTAACATAGCTCTCACTGAAATTTTTAAGTGGCAAATGAGTCAGAAATTTGAAATGAGCGATATGGGGAAGCTGAACTACTATTTAGGAATATAAGTGGAACAAGGTGAAGGTTATATTGAACTTAAACAAGCTGGATACGCCAAGAAAATACTTGAAAAGGTAGGTATGGCATATTGTAATCCTACAAAGTACCCAATGGACCCGAAAGAACAGATCAACAAGGACGAAGGAGGGGAAAATGTGGATCCAACACATTTAAAAAGCTTGGTTGGTGGGCTAAAATATTTGGTCCATACTAGACCAGAATTCTAGTATGGAGCATCCAATAAAACTGCATCTTAATGCTACGAAGAGAATTCTGATGTACGTGAAGGGCACCATCCATTTTGGTCTAGTGTACTCAAAGGAAGGAGGAAATAATGTGTTGATTGGGTTCTCGGATTGCGACTTGGCTGGATAATTGGATGACAGACAAAGCACATGAGGTGTACTTTTCTACTTGAATGAAAGTGGATTACATGGGTTTCTCAGAAACAAAGGAGTGTTGCTCTGTCATCCTGCGAGGAAGAATTCATGGCTGCCACGGCCGCAGTGTGTCAAGGCATTTGGTTGAAGAATGTGTTGAGTCAAATAACTGAGGAGTGTAATAGTCCAGTAACCCTGTATATCGACAACCGGACGGCTATTGATCTATCCAAGAACCCCATGTTCCATGGTAGAAGCAAACATATAGACATACGGTATCATTTTATTCGAGAATGCGTGGAGCATGGAGAGATTATTCCGAAGCATATCCGCAGTGAAGAACAACGAGCAGATGTTTTAACCAAGGCATTGTCGACCATAAAAGTCGAGAAGATGCGGAATCTGCTGGGAGTAAAGAACCTGATTAAACAAGTTTAAGATTACGGGGGAGATTGTTGGCATTTTAATCTTAAACTTATATTGCAGTGCTTTATTTATTGCATGATTTGGTAATTCATGCACTGGAGATATGGTCTGATTTGGTGAAGATATTCTAGGATCAGTAGGATAAAGTAGTTGAGAGATTGCAGGGAAATGTCTAGCTCATTAGTCCATAATTTTCTGGTTTATTTGCTTTCTGTTACATAGTCTTACAGGCTATAAATTGTACTTGCTTTCTGCATAATAAAGGTGTGTCTTTGACAAGCAAATATATGCTTTCTTCTCTCTTAGTTTATATCAATACAGCTAGTATATTATATATGGAAAATGCTAGGTACCCCAAATTGGTACCCAAAATAATTCCCAAATGCCAAGTGTCTGATTTTAATTGATCATAACAAAATGGACCCCCTGCATTCACACCAACCTCCCCAATCTAAATTTTCTAATTTGTCACGTCATCGAAGCCACATCATTCGGGAACAATTTTTGGGTACCAATTTGGGGTACCTAGCATTACTTTAAAGTCATTGATGAAGGGCTATGTCAAACAATTGTGTGACATTTTCCATCTTTTGGCATATTGTCGAACTGGTTGTAAGTTATTTCCAAACCATTTTTAATGTACTTGGCATATTGCCAAGTTATTTCTTGCTGGTTCTTTCACAGGTTTGAACCTATTGTAGTTGAATATTGACATAGGAGGTAGACAGTGGTTGTCCTACCTGTTACATTCAAAAGATACTATCGGAAATCGCTGGTTCACTTTCTTTGTTTTCATTTGCATAGATTAATTTTGAAAGGCTGTATTTTCATTTGCTTTGTATCTGATATTCAGTGTCGTGCTAGGTTTAAAAATATAAATTGCTGTTGTCTAAGACTCTGTAGGTAACATATAGTGATTGGGCCTAATTCATTATGCTTTCATTATAATATTTTATGCGCACATTCTTTCATTACAAATGAGGTAGAATATTCAAGTGACCCTAGCTTTCTCTATTTCATCAAGTATCCCGTTGAGGTTTAGATAATTTGGTAACTGTATTATTTTGCTATTTGTCTGCAAAAAAGGTAGCGCAATGAGTTCAAAAGGACATTATGTTGTTTCTATTGGGATCTGTTCTTTTCAAGGTCTGTCGAGTTTTTAAGTTAACATAAATTATCAAAGTGCTAATTTGTTCTCTGGCATACTATATTTCTCCTCGTATTTGTTCTTTTCTTGGTTGTGGGACACTTAATAGTCCTCAATTGATATGCAAAGAGTTAAATTAACCTGGTTCTTTTATTTGGCTTTGGCTAAAATTATTTACTCTATGGACTATACATTCACCTTCACACTTCTCCGTGCAATCGCGATGGCTCAAGGCATGCAATGGTGAGTCCAGATTACGAAATAGTGGTTCTGATTTACATTCTGACCATAAAATTAATATAGTTCTAAGCCACGTGAATCCATTAGGTTGTTCTCGGAATGTATCAGTAAGCTTGATGATGATATAGAATACATGTAAGTATATGCAGAAATGAGCACTAAACTGTATATTCAACTTAGATCCAGAATGAGAACGTACATGAGTATTTATAGTACACATTTTTACCTACATACATTGCCTATATCTATATAATTTGTAACTAACTAACAGCCATCTCATGACAGCTCATATTAGCTGATAGAGTGTATTTTATATATACTTTATAGGATTTTATTCCCGCATTTACGGTGCTTTTGTGAATAATCGTGTGGATTTAATTAGTTTTTGATGAGTTTGTCGCAGGAAATAAAGAATTACCAAGTTGGAAGGAGTTTAACGATTTTTAGTTGAAGAATTAAGATTAAGGGTGTAGCTCCATCATTTTTGGAGTTGATTTATGATATGGAATGAAGAATGGGAAGTGGCAAAAGATTCGGAAGATAAAACGGAGGAGAAAGGAGCAAATTGTGTAAAATTCGGATGGTTGCGCAGTCTACACTGTTTTGGCCATATCTGGAGTTCTACAAGTCCGTTTGAGGCCCGTAAGCTGTCCACGCGAAGCCTGGGAAATTTTCTATAATTCTAAACAGTAACAGACCGCGCAGACAGCGGTGCTACCGCGCAGGGTGCGCCCGAACTCGCTGGAAATTCTGAAATTCTATCCTGTTTCGAATTAAATTGTATTTTTAGGTCTTTTCTTGTTGGAAAAGTATTCTAGTGCCTATATAAACACATCTAGGGTATTATTTTAGGGGGGATATATATCGTTTTACACAAAAATTTTACATACGTTCTTAATATTAAAAGATAGGGTTTTATTTTCTTCTCTCCATCTTTGCAAGCTCAATTTAATTCTTGGATTTAATTATTCTTCGTTATTCAAAGGTTTAAGGTATTTCTTATCTTCTCCTTATTAATTACATGTTTATTATGGCTTTCTTGATTATTATTGTTAGTTATAATCCTAGAATGAGTGAGTAATTTAATTCTAGGGTATTAAGGGGAGCCATGTTTGCACCATGATTTGGGCTTAATTTGATTAGTAGATTGATGGGTAGAGAGTAATTCTGATTGATATGTTCTAATTCTTAATTTGTGTAATTGCGCAATATCACGGATTAATCGATTGCAATAGGAGTAATAGATCGAAAGATTTTACTACTAGAGGCTTACATACAATTAGCGGAATTGAAGGTGATTGTGGAAGCATCATTAGATATTCTGAGAGTGTTAATGCTTGAAAAAGATTAACCATTGCTTTAATTACTTAATCCCATTAAAAAACTATACCTTTGTGATTTGTTTGGTGTAAGCATGGTGAACCTGAATTGCCCTAGATCCCATTATTAATTGATTTAAATCATAGTTAAATTTGTTTTAGTAGTTAATAAAATTCTCTAAAAATCGTTTGTGACTAGAAACAATCGATAAAAGTTGAATTGAAATTGAAACTGTCTCCTTGAGGAATCGACCCGTATTTGCTAGTATCTACTACAATTGATATCGTGCGCTTACGGTTAGACATAATTTCACACATCATTAGCTCACAAGAGAGCCACATCAGATGCCACATCAGACTCTAATTTGTCATTACTTGAGCTAACATCCCCCCTCAAGTTGGGAGAGAACAAATTGGAAACACCCAACTTGGATAACAAATAGTGCAGCTGACCAGATGAGAGAGCTTTGGTGAGTAAATCTCCAGGTTGTTCAGCTGAGCTAATGTGAAAAGTTTCAATAAAACCTTGTTGTAGTTTCTGCCGAACAAAATGACAATCAATTTCTATGTGCTTCATGCGCTCGTGAAACACTGGATTAGAGGCAATGTATAAGGCAGACTTATTATCACAGTGAAGTGGAATTGCAGTAGTAGGAGTGTGACCCAATGTTGTAAGAATAGAAGTTATCCAAAGAAGCTCACAGGTTGTGTCACCCAATGCTCTATATTCAGACTCACTAGAGGACTTAGACACAGTAACTTACTTCTTGCATTTCCAGGACACAAGAGCAGAACCAAGCATGACACAGTACCCTGTAAGAGAACATCTAGTATCAAGACAGCCACCCCAGTCGGCATCACAATAAGCACGAAGTTGCAAATCATTATTAGCAGGAAATAACAACCCTTGACTAGGAGCATTTTTAAGATATCGAACAACTCGATAAGCTGCATCAAGGTGATCCTGAAGAGGATTAGCAATAAACTGAGCTAATGTGTGGACATCATAACTCAGATCAGGACGAGTAATAATTAAGTAGATAAGACGACCAATCAGTCGACGAAATACTTTGATATCAGAACCAGTCACCGGAAGAGAAGTAGATTTCTGAAGATTATGATTCTGCTCCTTGGGAATAAGAGATGGTTTAGCAGCCAATAAACCAGTGTCTTTCAGAATATCCAAACAATACTTGTGTTGATATAGGTAAATACCAGCATCAGAACGAGCAATCTCCAAGCCAAGAAAGTAATTCATATGCCCCAAATCTTTAATGTTAAACTTTGTTTTAAGAAAATCTTGAACTTGAGCAATTAACTGAGGAGAAGAACCAGTGATCATAAGATCATCTACGTACACTAACACAGCTACAAATTGACCATCCTTATGTAGAGTAAACAGACTATGATCAGTAGGACATTGAATCAAACCAAATAGAAGTAAAGCATCAACTAGTTTGAGATACCACATTCGAGGAGACTGTCTAAGCCCATACAAAGACGTGATAAGCTTACAGACCCAAGTAGTTGAAGATGAAGTAGGAAAAGGTTTCCCAGTAAAGTGAGATAGACCAGGAGGCAACCTCATGTAAACATCTTCATGAAGGTCACATGCAAAAATGCATTGGTGACATCCATTTGATGCAATTTCCAGTTGAAAGCAGCAGCAAAAGTCAACAAAATCCTCACAGTGGTCATTTTGGCCACCGGTGCAAAAGTTTCAAAATAATCTAGGCCTTCTGTTTGAGTAAAACCCTTGGCAACTAGACGGGCTTTGTAACGTTCAACCTCACCATTGGCTTTGTACTTAACCTTATATAGCCATTTACAATCAACTATATTAGTATCAGGAGGCAATGGAACAATCTCCCAAGTGTTATTCGATTCAAGAGCTGTAATCTCTGCTTGCATTGCTTGACGCCATACATCATGTTTAACAGCTTGACTAAAAGTGTAAGGGGTAGGGACAACAGTTGTATTGGCCTGAAAGTTGACATATCTTGGTGTGAAAACATGATAAGACATATACCTTTGTAGTGGTTAAGTCACATGATTGGAAGTGGTTGATAAAAGAGCAGGTGGGAGTCCAGTGTAATCCAAAAACTTAGATGGCAGAGTTTTCTGTCGAGTTGGTCTACTAGGAACAACAATCTCATTGGGTGGAGTAACTGTATCATGTGATGCTATAACAGCATCATTGATTATAGTACCAGTCTCAGTAGTATTAGTGGTATCAGTAGTGGGTGTATCAGTAGCCTCATTAGAGATAGTATAAGAGGGAATATCAGTATCATTAGGATGACTTAATGACAATGAAGGAGATATAATAGTAGCAGGTATGGTCTGAAGTTTAGAAAAAGGAAATTTGTCTTCAATGAAATAGACATCTCGAGAGATATAAGTTTTCTTAGTATGCATATCCATCACTCTGTACCCCTTTTTACCAAATGGATAGCCAAGAAAAATACAAGCAATTGCCTTAGAATCCAGTTTATCTTTAGGCAAACCAACCTTTGTCATATAACATAGACAGCCAAAAACCTTAAGCTTGTCATAAGAAGGATATTTGTTAAACAACATCTCATAAGGAGACTTAAAGTGCAGAAGCTTTGAAGGGGTAATATTAATCAAATGGGTTGAAGTTAGAATGCAATCACCCCAGAAAGTATTAGGAAGTGAGGCTTGAAGTTTAAGAGATCGAGCAACATTAAGCAGATGTTGATGCTTCCTCTCAGCCACCCCATTTTGCTGAGGGGTATGAGCACATGAAGATTGATGATTAATGCCTAGAGACTTTAAATGATTCTGAAAATCCTTATTGACGAATTCAGTACCATTATCTGAACGAATAGTCTTAATAGTAATATTGAATTGAGTTTGAACAAAAGCAATAAAATTTTTGAGTAAACCTGAGACTTGAGTTTTGTCAACAAGTAAAAACACCCATGTACACTTGGAAAAATCCTCTACTATAGTTAGAAACATACTAAATTTTCCATGAGTAAAAGTCTTGTAAGGACCCCACAGGTCACAATAAACTAAATCAAACAAAGATGTACTAGCAGAAGTACTAACAGGAAACACCAATCTGGTTTGTTTAGCTTTATGACAAATATCACACTCACGTAGTTGAGAATGATCACAAGTAGATACAAACTGTAAATGATTGAGCACAGTGGAGGATGGATGACCCAATCGAGCATGCCACAGCTGAGCAGAATTTTTAGTACTGGATTGATGAACATAACTTGGCAGAGAAGAAGAGACAGGACCCAACAGGTGTGAATGAAATTTGTACAATCCATCAGCAAGTTTACCAATCTCTATCATCGTCTTCTGCTGAGGGGCCTGCATGAAGCATTTAGTGGGAGAAAAACTAACAGTACAATGAGAATGTGTTGTTAATTTTGGAATAGAAACAAGATTGCATTTAAAACTAGGGACACAAAGAACTTGATGAAGAGTAACAGATGCAGTGAGATTCAAAGATCCAGAGTGGGTAATAGGAGCAATAGTACCATCTGGTAAATATAAACTAGCTTGCAAAGGTGTTGTATTTAATAACAAAGACAACTGACATATGATATGATCAGTGGCACCCGAGTCCAAAATCCAGTCAACACAATGAGCCTTGGATAACAATTGTAAATTGTGAACTGATGAAACAGAACAGAAGTGTTTACCTTGCAACATAGAAGATGTAGCAGCAAAAGGAGTGTTAGAGACATGATTACTTTGCCAAGTATTAAGAGATTTCAAGCTAGCTTGAATCATATATGTAATTTGCTGACATTGAGCATCAGAGAAAGCAGGGGAAGACTGTTCTGAAGTCACTACACCAGTATCAGTTGAGACATGAGTTGTGCTTTGAGCAACCTTCTTGACTCTAGGTTTTGGTTTTGGTTGTCCATACAAACGATGCCAGTCAGGGTATCCATGAAGGCAAAAACACTTTTCTCTAGTATGACCACTTAGATGACAGAAATCACAATAAGCTTGAGGTTCAGAACTAGTAGAAATATTTCTTGTCCCAGTCTGATTCATAGTTCTACCTCTGGTATTACTAAACTTAACATTCATAGCAACTGAATCAGTAGCAGATATAGGATGAATACATTCTCTCGGCACTTCTTCTTGAAGCAGAAGAGAATAAGCTTGACTTAAGCTAGGTAATGGCTTCATCATAAGAAGTTGACCTCTCACAGTAGTAAAATGATCACTAAGCCCCATTAAGAACTGACTCAACTTATGAATTTGATCAAAAGTGTTCATTTTAGCAACAAAATCACATGTGCAATTGCGATTAACACAAGAACATCTAGGCATTGGAGATAGATCATCCATTTCATCAATCAAGGTTCTAAACTTAGTGAAATAAGCCGTAATAGACATTGTGCCTTGAGATAAAGACATGAGCTCTTTCTTCAACTGAAAAACCCTAGGCAAGTTACTCTGAGCAAATCTAATGGCTAAATCATCCCAAATAGCCTTAGTAGTGGTCAAATAGACAACACTATTACGTATCTCAGGTGAAATAGAATTCAACAACCACGATAAAACCATATCGTTACATCGTTTCCACAGAGCATATGTTGAGTTACTAATTGCAGGCATAACAATTGATCCATCAATTAGACCTAATTTCAGCTTAGCAGATAGAGCTAACGTAACAGCACGACTCCATTGCTGATAATTCTGTTCGGTAAGAAGCTAAGTTACAATCTCCATACCTAGATTATCACCAGTATGAAGATAAAATGGATGATTAACATCAATTGTCGAAGAATTAGCCGTTGTCGTTGTTGGAGATGCAGACGCCATTGAAGTTGAATTATTTGTTACAAGATTTGAAGCAGTAACAGCAGCGTATGATCGCCTAGGCATGAAATGATAACAGGTCGAGCTTAAGCTCTGATACCATCTCATAATGTATCAGTAAGGTTGATGAAGATATAGAATATATGTAAGTATATGCAGAAATGAGCACTAAACTGTATATTCAACTTAGATCCAGAATGAGAACGTACATGAGTATTTATAGTACACATTTTTACCTACATACATTGCCTATATCTATATAATTTGTAACTAACTAACAGCCAGCTCATGACAGCTCATATTAGCTCACAAGAGAGCCACATCAGATGCCACATCAGACTCTAATTTGTCATTACTTGAGCTAACAGTTATGCTCAGACAAGTTTCCCTCCACAAGACATTAATGTAATAAATTAAAATAACATGAGCACACTTCTCTTATACAAGTCAAATTCTATCTATGCATGATCTATTTATCTGCATATAGTCAATAAATTTTCTTTGAATCCTGGTATGTGGTATACACTGCTGGTAGACATCACATGGTTGGGACACTAACCGTTAGTCATGTCGCATGGTCAATTTTCGATGTTATTCTCTGGATTACCTGTTTTCATCACTTTTTTTTGTCAAGTTCTTTTATCTTAGTTTTAAATATAATAAATATCACTTTTTTAATCTAGCTTCAATTAAAAACAGTTAACCAGTTTTTAAATTCAAGTAGAAGAAAATAGTTTGGTAAATCACTTCGAAATTGGACAGGTCAGTCAAGTTCGGTCATTTGCTCCTGCGGATGGCAACTATGCATTGCTTTCATACAGCCCTGGTAACTTCTTTGTGCACTCTTATCTTTTCCTTATATATGTAGAACAATTTAAGTGTAAACACGTGGCGAAACAATTGTTCCCATATGTAGAACAGGGCTGATTTTTCTGTTTAACAGTTTATTGGATTGGGTTGAAAAATTTTAGAGCAGTGAAGTGAAAAAGAAAGATGTGGATAAACGATTATGCACAAGGAATTCATTTTCCAAAAGATCCTACAATTCCATAGATTCAAGGTTCTATTGTTCCCATATGTAGAACAGGGCTGATTTTTCTGTTTAATAGTTTATTGGATTGGGTTGAAAAGTTTCACAGCAGTGAAGTGAAAAGAAAGATGTGGATAAACGATTATGCACTTGCAATTCATTTTTCAAAAGATCCTACAATTCCAGAGATTCAAGGTTCTGTTCTAAATTTATGTTTTAGCGGCCACATAAAGATGTAATGTGTAGGAAGTCAAAAAGATGGAAGTCTTATATTTATTCCAAAAGATCCTACAATTCCAGAGATTCAAGGTTCTGTTCTAAATTTAAGTTTTAGTGACCTCATAAAGACGTAATGTGTGGCAAATCAAAAAGAAGGAAGTCTTATATTTATTTAATAGTGTATGTTCTATTTCTAACCATACCAAAAAGAACATCAAATTCAATAATCAAGCAAAGTCCAAACTAATGACTATTTGGTAGCTAACATCTATACTATTATATAAAAGCCGAAACATTAAAAGTTTGGTTGTTCAGTCGGTCGGTCGGTATGGTACTTGTTGATTTTACTTATTTATCCTTACTCAATTACAGATAAAATCCATCCTACTAACTAATCAATTTCCTTTTACAAATTAAGCATATTATCTTTCCATTTTTCAATAACTAAAAAATTTACAAAATCTTTTATATTTTATCTAACTAAAATTTCTCCTTTATTAATCAATTTCAAACATATTATCTTTTCCATTTTTCAATACATAAATAATTTTCTTTTTCAGGTAAAATACAAAATCTTTTATATTTTATCTAACTAAAATTTATCCTTTATTAATAAATTTCAAACATATTATCTTTTCCATTTTTCAAAAAATAAATAATTTCCTTTTACAGGTAAAATACAATATCTTTTATATTTTATCTAACTAAAATTTCTTCTTTATTAATCAATTTCCTTTTTCAGGTTAAACGTATATATTGTCTTTTCTATTTTTCAATAACTAAATAATTTCCTTTTTTAGGTAACATACAATATCTTTTACATTTTCTAACTAAAATTTCTTCTTTTTTAAAAACACTGAAATCAATTTTATTTAATAAAATAACAAAATTATATTATAATTACTGTTAACTAATCAATTACCTTTAACCTTTTCTCTTTTCCCTAACTAAAATCTCTCTTTTTCCAATTATATCATGGACTATTACCTTTTTCAGCCAAAACACGTTACCTTTTTTTTTTCTCTTACTAAAACTTCTCTTTTTCCAATTATATATATCACGGACGTTTCTATGTAATTAAAATAAAATAATAATATTATGATACTAATAATTAACCGATTACCTTTTCAGCTAAAACATATCATCTTTTCTATTTTTTCTAATTCTGCAAAAGCATATCATATTTTCTCTTTTTTTTCTAGAAATATCTCGGGCAACATTAATTCCTCACTTTCGAAAGACAGTACGAGCAATTCAATTTAGTACAATAACATGAATTAAATTATAATTACTATAAACTAATCAAATACCTTTTTCACCTAAAACATGTCACCTTTTTAATTTTCACATTACCTTTTCTATTTTCTTTAACTAAAATCTCTATTTTCCAATTAGATCACGGGCGGTTTTATTTAATAAAATAAAATAATAATATTATAATATTAATAATTAACCAATTAACTTTGTCAGCTAAAATGTATCATCTTTTCTATATTTTCTAACTAAAATTCCTCTTTTTCAAAAAAAATCACGGACAACATTAATTTCAACTTTTCTAAAAACATTACGAGCAATTTTATTTAGTAAAATAACATAATTGAATTACAATTACTCTATAAACTAATCAATTACCTTTTTCACCTAAAATATGTTTCCTTTTTATTTTTTTCTAACTAAGACCTCTTTTTTTCAATTAGATCACGGTCATTCTATTTAATAAAATTAGATAATAATTTTATAATTACTTATAATTAACTGATTACCTATTTCAACTAAAATCTATCATTTTTTCAATATTTTCTAAGTAAAATTCCTCCTTTCATAGAAATATCACGGATTACATTTATATAATTATTATCAAACATCTTATTTAAAAATTTAAGCCTCCAAAATTCATATTTAAAAAAAAAATCAAATTAATAAAAAAAAATCATATAATATTAAAAGAAATCTATGCATCGCACGGGTTTTAAGCTAGTATATTGTATTGTCTAATAAGCAAATCCTTGCATACAGTGTATACATATCTAAATATATGAATATACAAATAAATAAATATATAGGGTAAAGGGAGCCTAAAGTTAACTTTAGGAGAATTCCTAAAGTGAACCTATCAAATGATGACACATAGACACATTAATTAATGCCCCTGCGGGGCCCTTATAAATAAAAGGTAAGAGCTAAATCAAATTAGGTAATTTTAAAGGTTAACTTTAGGAAATCCCCTAAAGTTAATTTTAGAAACCTTTTTCTCAAATATATATGTATATATATATATATATATATATTTGTTAATAAAAAAATAATGATTTATTAATAAATGTAAGGCATAATGTAATGTAATATGTAATAGAGAAAATATATAACTCAACTAGGATAAAATATAAATAACATTAACTCGATACGGGGATCGTGAAATTTGAAAAACAGGCACCAACAAGGATCAAGTCGCTGAAAGAAGTTCATTAACATGATCAAGCCTCAATGACAGAATAAGATGTACAGTTGATTCAGTTGAAGGGCCAAAAGATTCCATGTATTTATATTATTTGAAGATACTCACTAGTACAGAATATGCTTTTAGCGTCGCACTTTTGGCGTCGGTTATATAGAGAGCCGTGGCCTATACATATTTTAGGCATCGGTTTCTAGCTTAACCGACGCTTAAAGTCATTTGTGTTGGACTTTTTGCGTCGGTCATAAAATAACCGACGCCTAAAACTATACCTTTAGCGTCGGTTTTTACTCAACTGACGCCTAAAACCAACCTTTAGCGTCGGTCATAAACAACCGACGCCTAAAACTCACCCTTTAGCGTCGGTCTTTACTTAACCGACGCCTAAAACTAACCCTTTAGCGTCGGTGATTACCTAACCGATGCTTATACTCATTTTAGGCGTCGGTTGTTAACTTTGCCGACGCTATTAATCATTTATACTGGACTTATAGCATCTGGCCTAGGAATGCCGACACTTAAACCTGCTTTTATGCGCCGGGTTTATAAATGCCGATGCCTAAAGCTTTAATAAAAAATTAAAAAAAGTAAAAATATACATGCTTTAATTAAAAATTAAAAACAGTAAAAATGTACATAGTAATAAAACACTCTGGTCATATTATCAGACACTAACATCTACATCTGGGTTATACATGCGTACTTCCACTCCAGCCCTCTCTATTCCAGCCCACTCCACTCGTCGATTTCACTTGCATTCTGATAATCATACACGGGCTCGATTAGGTTTCAATTTGATGGTGTTGGGTTCGATTTCTACCAATCTATCAATCTAATTTATTGCTGGGTTTCTAGGGCTTTGATTTTTGTCATACTCAATCGGGCTTTGCTTGATTCTTTAATAATTCAGTTCTCTGTGGTATTCAAAGATCAGATGTTTGTTTGATTCTTTAATACTTTTGGGTGTATTAAGCTTTAGTGTGTTAGCTCGTTGTTTTGGGGGTTTTATTATCTATTTGCTAATTTGTAATTTATTGCAGCAGAGGCAGCCGAAGGAGCAATAAAGCAGAAGAACATGGCAGTGATGAAGGGAGGAATTGACGAGCACTTGGAAATATCAGAAATCTTATTGCTATCCATGGAATTGAGGAAAAGTAGCAGCAAATCCCTTAAGTTTCCCGCCCCGTCACAAGGTACAAGAGACACACAAGGATATACCTACACATTTTATCAATTTTATAAACTTCTTGAATGATATTTATCAATTTCTGGTTTTATTTTGTTTCAGGAGTTTATGTTAACATTTGTTTATCTATGAAAAGAGAACATTAGTTTTTGTTATCGGTAAGCGGTGATTAATAGATGATATTATCAAAATAATTATCTCTTCAGAATTTTGTTTTGTATTCCTTTTTGTCCAACTGATATTAATTCCCTCACTTTTTCTTTCTCTATTAATATATTCCTAAGCTACTCCTTAAACAATGGTAATTATATTACATCATTTTTCTATCACCCCTCCCCCCCTCTTACACACAGAAATTTATCTCAGAGATTATTTTTCATTGATTAAAAATTTGATCAATCCTGTATCTCCTTTCAATATCTTATGTTTTTCCCTAAACTGTTTTGGATTGTTAGTGTAGACGATGGAAGATAAATCAGAGGACATGTATGTTTAGGTTCCATTTGTCGTTGGGGCTGTGGCGTGCAATAGATGGTCGAACTGAAAAGAGTCTGTAGTCTGGCACTGCACAAACATGATATATTAATCACTACTATTGTAATTATGGTAAATTGAGTTAAAATTGCTGCCATTTAATTTTGTAAGTGATGGTGCTTGAAGTTAAAGTTTTCTTGCATTTTGTGTACATTTGATTCGTTGTCTTTATTAAACGTCAAAACCAGTTCTGTGATTGCATTGGAAGTCGAACTTCATTGTTATGATCTTAGAATCTCACCTTTCTGCCTTCTTACATAACTTGAGAATGATGCAGATTAACAATGTTGGCTCAAATGCATACAGCTACAAACCACTGGACGAAGCTTCAGACGAGGATCTTCTGTATGTATCTAGTGTGGTACAAGCTCTTGATTAATTTCCATTAAACTTGTGTAAAGTTAATTATCCATTTAATCGTTGGCAGATAGTAGATGTAATTATCCTTGGTCTAAGTCAGTATTTGTTGTTGAAACACCATGATCGCTTTCCTTGGTATCTTTCTAATGCAGAGGTGCAGTGAGATCTGGCAGAGCACCAATTTATCCGCCACATAAGTCCTATCCCCTTCCTTGTCGAAAGGAATGTTTCATATAGCCTTTCAATTACAGTTCCATATCAAATGTAATTAAACTTTACATTGCCTTGATACCTCTGAAGTCTCTAGCTATTCATTACAAGGTAACTTACAAGCAGTACACACATATGCAGACTGCAGTACATAGCTTCCTCCAACTGCACTACTAAAACCTGCCAAGCGTTACCGAAAATTTCTTGGCAAGAGACTTGATGGTATGGCTTTCTCCGTGTGGGGTTCAAAATGTGAGAAGCGCTTAGACTGGTGTAACTTCATTTTAATTGAAGGAACCTTACGAGCCACAGCTTTCCATATCATTTGGACAGCATCATCCTCCTTGGATGGATATTGATACTCGAACATATTCTCAATCTCCTTCAACTTTTCCCACATTCTGGTCCACTCATCTTTTCCGATATTCCTAATTAGATTAATGAGAAAATTTTCTTTGACAGCATCTGCAGTACGAACAAACACACAGAACTCTGAATAGTCAAGAATATCTTCGTAGGGAAGCTCAATTTCATTACTGATAACGACTGGGACACAGTGGCTAGCAATGGCATCAAACAGATGGTTTGATGATGGAGTGTCACCAGCTATGTTGAGGCAGAATTTAGAGGAATGCATCCCTGCTGAAGCTTTATTAACTCCATCTTTTTGAGCACTCCCGAAACTAAAGTGTACATCTTTTTCTTGCTTTAAGAGGTAAAATAACTCCTGCCGGGCAGTCCCACCCTGAGATTGGGAAAAAAGGATAAAGGAACTGAGTAAATGAAATAAGTGTTATGGTCAAAGAGATTAAGCAAGCAAGTTGGCTGCAAGTAGACAATTAAATGGTTAAAAATGGTAGACATCAGTCATTTAAACAACCGACGCTTATAGTCTGGTTATAGGCATCAGTCATTTAAACAACCGACGCTTAAAGTCTGTTATAGGCATTGGTCATTTAAATAACCGATGCTTAAAGTCTGATTATAGGCGTCGGTCATTTAAACAACCGACACTTAAAGTCAATTTTAAAAAAAAATAAAATAAAAAATGCAATTCTGTTATGAAACAATACATTTTCATAAACAGTTTAGCCAATGCCAGAACACCAAATTATATACAAAATCAATCTATACATATATGATACATAATCAAGAATGAGATCTAATTAATAAACAATATATAAGACTACTCTACATTCTACAAGTCAATACCGATAACAAAGTAGACAAACTGATAGGTCTTCGATTACAGGACAAGAAACATTGCCCTGATTTGCTAAGCTAAGCCCAGAAGTGCCATCCTCATCATCATCAACTAGATTAATCATATTCATATTCTGTTTATCAACTAAACAAATTTTCGAAGATGGAGATCTTTCCTTCAGTATAAGTGCAATGGTTGATATTGTTTTTCCCAACCCCTGCCATGGTGAATACTGTATGTTAGAAACATAAAACATGAAGAGCTAGTTTTTCAGTGTATTGCAGATACTAAGAAATACTCATGTACTTTTTTCAGTGTATTGCGAAGTACTTGTGTTCAATATTTAACAAGATATACAGAATATCGTATTCTTCAATCATTTCCTTGGGTATTCTAGCCTAAACAAATGGAAGGAGAAAAAAAATTTGGCCAAAATAAAAACAATGAACGGAGTATGACAAAGTGAAAGAAACCCAACCTGATCGTCTGCTAAAATTCCTCCAGAGCAGTGTTCACTATTCATCTCCTTTTGTACCATCCATGATAAAGCAATTCGCTGTAAAAAATATCAACTTATTTCGATTAAGAAAGTCACGGACAGGATTGAAAGGGCAAAAGAGGTGAAAGGAATGTGAGAGCAAAGTGTCTGATTTGAGTGCCACACCTAAAAGACCACATTATACTATCTAGAGGACAAAAATATAAAAGATAAAAGACACAACTAGAAGTGATTTTCAGAAAGACATAATAGAGCCAGAATCTTTTAGTGTTTCTATATGGGATTTATAAGATTCAATCTTAAAATAATTTGACGCTTTTGATAATACAAATTCATTATATTACAAGCATATTGAAATACCAAGCAAGCAGAAAAGCATATTTAAAAAACCTACGCCTAAAGTGCGACGCAGAAAATCATTTATGTACTAGTGTGGGAACATTCAACTCCTAAAGAACAAGTAAACAAAGGTTTACTACACAACAAAATTTTTGCCAGATTAAATTTATGTGTTTAGTATAACTTACATCAAAGTGAACTTTCGGCTTTCTCTGTCTTTTACTCATTCCTTTTACCAAGCAGGCATGTTCTTTGGATTTCTTTGTCTTTTACTCATTCCTTTTACCAAGAAGACATGTTCTGTTTTGCTTGAATTTGTTGACTTTTAGCAGGAGCAATCAATTTTCTGGCCGAACTTTGGTGTTCCTTCTGATAAATTGCCTGCGACCAAAATGGAGTAGAATAATTAGTGAAACAGAGAGAAACCAGATGCAACAATATTTAATTAAAAAAATAAAAAGAAGAAGAAGATCAAATGTACATTATCAGAGCTAACATACATATTTCAGTGCCTCTTGAAACTCTTCTGAAGGGTTGCAACTTCTTTCTTCAAAGCAGTGAAGATAAGAAAACCTTAAATAAATTATGTGCCTACTTACAATGTGACAATAAAAAAGGGCAATTATTGCGGTGAAAAAAATAGCATCTTGATTTCTTTCATTAATAATAACCTTATACGGAATATTCAGTTTCTGACACACAAGTACATCAAGCCAAAGGTTAGTAGTAGAAACTGAGATGGAACTATTATTTGGGCTTCAGTTGATAGCAACAAGGATTGAGCAAGTCACTAGAGTAAGTAGCTAAAGATTAGTACATTAAGCTTATAGACATTGGTGCTCTTTGGTTTGTAGGAAATCAATTATTTAATAGAGAATTAAAAAAAAGTTTTCACACTAAATTTTACCATTTTGGCCTACATATTCTATATAGTTTTCAAGTTCTATAATTGAATTATAATTGAAGGTTTTATTACTTAATATTTCATAACAGTTACCTGTAAGAAATTTAATTGCCAACTTTTGTTAACTTCAATCTTCCCTAAAAGGTATAGAAGTTACAACTACTAATGATACTGTTTATTCAGAAAGGACCCGTATAGATGTAAAAAGTTGTGCCGGATAGGTAGTGAATTTGACTATAACTATCCCCTACCTGCCCTAATTCTCTCCTTTGTAGTAAAACTTATACTGTATAAGATAAGCACAGAAGTTTAATTCATGAATGCCTTTAAAAATCTTTGCCACAATAATTCTCAAGTTGCAATGTCAATCTGACATTTGTTAAATTCTTCAAAAAAAAAAATTACAGTGTCCCCTTAATTAAGGCTTCTAAGGTATAACAATAGGTATTTAAAATGTCGTTGACTGGTCATCTACAATGCTCTTTAAA
Organism: Kitagawia praeruptora; assembly: GCA_037693485.1. NCBI lineage: Eukaryota > Viridiplantae > Streptophyta > Magnoliopsida > Apiales > Apiaceae > Kitagawia > Kitagawia praeruptora. The sequence continues at coordinate 131,893,174 of CM075351.1, read as the reverse complement.
GTATAAACACATCAAGTCTAGAAGGATGTCAATATAAGAGCGTAGATACGGAAGTATCTCAGTCTACATATCCCTATACTCATTGTAATTTTGAGGAATATCCCACTACTTCAAATGTGGGCTCAAAAGTTTATTTCATGGAAAGCTATCAACTCGGTAAATAATCTTAAGATGAGAGCATTTGTGTATGCATCTTTACCTTCTCTCAGCCCATTCAGGATGGATCTGTGGAAATGGTAAGTGACGGGCAATATCTCCTTCCTCCTAATTACCTCCAGAGCTGGTAGCTTTTCAATCTCCCCCTCATTACAATATAACCTCTGTCTTTCTCCTTCAAATGGCGGACTCAGTGCATAATAATAAACCTAATTCAAGCAAAAAGGATTAAAACATATATATGAACTAAACAAATTCTAGGCGAACTGTAAATATAGAGCATCATGCATTTATCCTCGTCTACCTGAGACTATTAATTCTTGATGAGTCCTGTGGATGATTAACCATTTTTAACCATTTAATTGTCTACTTGCAGCCAACTTGCTTGCTTAATCTCTTTGACCATAACACTTATTTCATTTACTCAGTTCCTTTATCCTTTTTTCCCAATCTCAGGGTGGGACTGCCCGGCAGGAGTTATTTTACCTCTTAAAGCAAGAAAACGATGTACACTTTAGTTTCGGGAGTGCTCAAAAAGATGGAGTTAATAAAGCTTCAGCAGGGATGCATTCCTCTAAATTCTGCCTCAACATAGCTGGTGACACTCCATCATCAAACCGTCTGTTTGATGCCATTGCTAGCCACTGTGTCCCAGTCGTTATCAGTAATGAAATTGAGCTTCCCTACGAAGATATTCTTGACTATTCAGAGTTCTGTGTGTTTGTTCATACTGCAGATGCTGTCAAAGAAAATTTTCTCATTAATCTAATTAGGAATATCGGAAAAGATGAGTGAACCAGAATGTGGGAAAAGTTGAAGGAGATTGAGAATATGTTCGAGTATCAATATCCATCCAAGGAGGATGATGCTGTCCAAATGATATGGAAAGCTGTGGCTCGTAAGGTTCCCTCAATTAAAATGAAGTTACACCAGTCTAAGCGCTTCTCACGTTTTGAACCCCACACGAAGAAAGCCATACCATCAAGTCTCTTGCCAAGAAATTTTCAGTAATGCTTGGCAGGTTTTAGTAGTGTAGTTGGAGGAAGCTATGTACTGCAGTCTGCATATGTGTGTACTGCTTGTAAGTTACCTTGTAATGAATAGCTAGAGACTTCAGAGGTATCAAGGCAATGTAAAGTTTAATTATATTTGATATGGAACTGTAATTGAAAGGCTATATGAAACATTCCTTTCGACAAGGAAGGGGATAGGACTTATGTGGCGGATAAATTGGTGCTCTGCCAGATCTCACTGCACCTCTGCATTAGAAAGATACCAAGGAAAGCGATCATGGTGTTTCAACAACAAATACTGACTTAGACCAAGGATAATTACATCTACTATCTGCCAACGATTAAATGGATAATTAACTTTACACAAGTTTAATGGAAATTAATCAAGAGCTTGTACCACACACTAGATACATACAGAAGATCCTCGTCTGAAGCTTCGTCTAGTGGTTTGTAGCTGTATGCATTTGAGCCAGCATTGTTAATCTGCATCATTCTCAAGTTATGTAAGAAGGCAGAAAGGTGAGATTCTAAGATCATAACAATGAAGTTCGACTTCCAATGCAATCACAGAACTAGTTTTGACGTTTAATAAAGACAACGAATCAAATGTACACAAAATGCTAGAAAACTTTAACTTCAAGCACCATCACTTACAAAATTAAATGGCAGCAATTTTAACTCAATTGACCATAATTCCAATAGTAGTGATTAATATACCATGTTTGTGCAGTGCCAGACTACAGACTCTTTTCAGTTCGACCATCTATTGCACGCCACAGCCCCAACGACAAATGGAACATAAACATACATGTCCTCTGATTTATCTTCCATCGTCTACACTAACAATCCAAAACAGTTTAGGGAAAAACATAAGATATTGAAAGGAGATAGGGGATTGATCAAATTTTTAATCAATGAAAAATAATCTCTGAGATAAATTTCTGTGTGTAAGAGGGGGGGAGGGGTGATAGAAAAATGATGTAATATAATTTACCATTGTTTAAGGAGTAGCTTAGGAATATATTAAGAGAGAAAGAAAAAGCGAGGGAATTAATATCAGTTGGACAAAAAGGAATACAAAACAAAATTCTAAAGAGATAATTATTTTGATAATATCATCTATTAATCACCGCTTACCGATAACAAAAACTAATGTTCTCTTTTCATAGATAAACAAATGTTAACATAAACTCCTGAAACAAAATAAAACCAGAAATTGATAAATATCATTCAAGAAGTTTATAAAATTGATAAAATGTGTAGGTATATCCTTGTGTGTCTCTTGTACCTTGTGACGGGGCGGGAAACTTAAGGGATTTGCTGTTACTTTTCCTCAATTCCATGGATAGCAATAAGATTTCTGATATTTCCAAGTGCTCGTCAATTCCTCCCTTCATCACTGCCATGTTCTTCTGCTTTATTGCTCCTTCGGCTGCCTCTGCTGCAATAAATTACAAATTAGCAAATAGATAATAAAACCCCCAAAACAACGAGCTAACACACTAAAGCTTAATACACCCAAAAGTATTAAAGAATCAAACAAACATCTGATCTTTGAATACCACAGAGAACTGAATTATTAAAGAATCAAGCAAAGCCCGATTGAGTATGACAAAAATCGAAGCCCTAGAAACCCAGCAACAAATTAGATTGATAGATTGGTAGAAATCGAACCCAACACCATCAAATTGAAACCTAATCGAGCCCGTGTATGATTATCAGAATGCAAGTGAAATCGACGAGTGGAGTGGGCTGGAATAGAGAGGGCTGGAGTGGAAGTACGCATGTATAACCCAGATGTAGATGTTAGTGTCTGATAATATGACCAGAGTGTTTTATTACTATGTACATTTTTACTGTTTTTAATTTTTAATTAAAGCATGTATATTTTTACTTTTTTTAATTTTTTATTAAAGCTTTAGGCATCGGCATTTATAAACCCGACGCATAAAAGCAGGTTTAAGTGTCGGCATTCCTAGGCCCGATGCTATAAGTCCAGTATAAATGATTAATAGCGTCGGCAAAGTTGACAACTGACGCCTAAAATGAGTATAAGCATCGGTTAGGTAATCACCGACGCTAAAGGGTTAGTTTTAGGCGTCGGTTAAGTAAAGACCGACGCTAAAGGGTGAGTTTTAGGCGTCGGTTGTTTATGACCGACGCTAAAGGTTGGTTTTAGGCGTTAGTTGAGTAAAAACCGACGCTAAAGGTATAGTTTTAGGCGTCGGTTATTTTATGACCGACGCAAAAATTCCAACACAAATGACTTTAAGCGTCGGTTAAGCTAGAAACCGATGCCTAAAATATGTATAGGCCACGGCTCTCTATATAACTGATGCCTAAAGTGCGACGCTAAAAGCATATTCTGTACTAGTGTTTCTAAAATCTATAAATAGGCATGTTGTATTTCATTTCAAAACACACCTCAACACACAACTCTCTCTTCTCTCTCTTATATCTTCTCTGTGTAAGCTGCTAGACAGTCCATCTAGTAGGGAAGTCGGCTTAGCCCGCTTTCAGGAAGTGTCGGGTAGAAGGTCCTCGTGCCTAAACTATCCTTAGGAGTGTTCTGGTTTTTGAAGCTAATCCACTGGATTAGAAGTTGTAGCACCCCTCGGTTTTTATCAATTCAAAGATATTTTCCCGAATTGATTGTGTTATTTCGATTCAGTTGTTGACCTTATTTTTCACATCTCAAAAATCCAAATATTTCGAAATAACGTATTCAACCCCCCCTTCTACGTTATTTTGGACCTAACAATTGGCATCAGAGCTTGTTGATCGACATACAGATCAGATCCGCGTTCGTCATCCAGAATCATGAGTACTAAAAAAGGTAGCAGTATTAAGGTTCCTTCATTTAAGCGTGATAATTACAGCATGTGGAAAATGAAGATGTTATTGTTCATGCAAGCGTCAAATCCTAGATACATGGAGACGTTGACTGAGGGTTGGTCTAAACCAATGAAAGCTGCTCCTGAAACTACTGAGGATGGTGAAAGTAGTGCAGCTGTTGGAGGAATGATTCCAAAACGTCCATCGGAGTATACCGCTACTGAAACTGAAAAAGATGGATTGGATACCAATATTAGACTAATCACAGTTGACTCCATGGATGATGAAATGAATCATCAAATTATGAATTGTACTAGTGCGAAACACATGTGGGATACGATTGGAATGATAATGGAGGGAACTGATGAAGTTCGTGAAAATCGACTGGATATTCTGACGTCTCACTACGAAGCTTTTAAATCTCTTCCTGGTGAAAGTATCACTCAAGTTTTCGAGAGATACAATAAGCTACTGAATGAGTTGAGCATTCACGGGAAGAAGTGTCCTCTAAGAGAGACAAACAGGAAATTCATGCTGACTCTACCACACCATGTAGAACATAAAGCGTCATCCATCAGAGAGAGATGACTTTGCTACAAAGACTCTTGAGAAGTTGTATGGAAAGTTAAGAACTCATGAGATGGAGCAAGAGCAAAGGAAAATTATATATGGTGCTGGAACAGTGGACAGCAAGAATGCTGAATTATTGAAGACAACTGCTCTTACTACATCCAGCCACAAAGAACCTGAAACAAAGGTTGTGAAACCGCAGAACAAGAAGGATGTGTTCTTTGAAGCTGAAATGGACAACGATGATCTGCCTGGTGACGAAAGTGAGTATTATACTCTTGAGGAGTTGCAGCAACTGGAGGATCCTACTATGGCTACATTAGCAGCTAACTTTAGCCGAATCAGATTCAGGAAAAATGCCAAGTACAGATCTTCTGGAAGTAGCAGCAGATCGTAGAGAACGGGCTCATCTTCTGGGTCTGAATCAGGAAAGAGTAACAAGACAGGGATGGTAGACCGTAGCAAGTTTCGGTGCTACAACTATGGTAAGATGGGGCACTTTGCCAGCGAATGCAGAGAACCCAGGCAAGCAAATGAAAGGAAGAACGTTTTTCAGAAAAGGGACTCTAGCTCTCAGAGAAAGTATCCTGTCAAGTCATACATTGCCGAGGGCAAAAGCTGGGATGACACTGACGATGAAGAGGAGTATGGCAATCTTGCGCTGATGGAAGACTATGATCCTACTTATGGATATGAGGTAAAAAACATGCCTGCTTCTATGGTTGATAGATTTAAATGTCATAATCGTGATTGTGTCAAGCATGTGATAGACTCTCGCAAATCTATAAGTGATCTTAGATGAGATTTAGAATATGCTTTAAAAGATATAACAACTGCTAAATCTGAGACTGAAAATGCTAGGGCTGAACTTAGTAAGATACAAGCCAGGAATGAGGAACTAGAACTCACTAATATGCAGATAGAAAATCTAAAGGAAAGAAATGAGTATCTAGAAAACAAATTCCAGGTTAGTGTCGAGACAGAGAATGAACTTAAAGAGAAAATAGCTGACATAGATGGTAAGCTATATGCTTTTCAGAATTCAGCTAACCTTTCTAGGGAATTGTTTGATAGTCTAATATCTGGTCCAAGAGTTGCTATTGGATTTGACTATAATGTTAAGAAATGTAAGAAACAAGTGGTGGATCCTGAATCAGCTAAGGCTACATCCAGTAATGCACCACCTGTTCTTAAGAATGCAGATAGTCCCCTATATAAGGAAGTTACCTCTGAGCCCGCAACAGGAGAGGATTAAAAGTGCATTCAGACCATAAAACTATGACTTTAAGCTTACACTATAAGATTCTTTATACAACTGTGACTTTAAGTTTACGCAATGTTGGATTCTTTCTTTAGTATTTAGTATTTACCTAGTAGGAACAAATCCTGATTTTGTGTATTTTCTCATGGATCCCGATCCCTGACAATGTCAGGGACGAGTTATACAATAATTAGTTTTTCAATCGTCGGATCGATCAGTTAATTTTAGTTATAGAAAAATTAGTTATACAATAAATAATTTTGAAAAATTTAGGGAAAAAATAATCAAATTTGAGTATAAGTAAATCAAACATTATTATTTATGATTTCGCAGTTCAATTTACTATTTTCACTCTATCTTGAGTTCTAAATATTAATTTAGATAATTTTATATCCCATGCATATTAAGGATCATTTTTAATTTAGTGTTGCTTTAAAAATTATTACCCAACAGAAACTATCTGGAAATCGAAGAAAAAAAAAGAAAGTTACGAATTTTACATTGTGAATTCTATTCAATTTAAAAAACTTACTTAAATTTAATTTAGATTATTAAAATTTATTTTTTAGTATTTAAATATAGAGGTTTTTTTAATAAACATATTATTAAAAATAATTTTTTACAATTTTACTTTTTTAGAAAAAACTATTTGGAAAATTTAAATATATTTTAGTTTGTAGAAAAAATTTAAATTTTATTAGATTTTGATAAGTTATTGTTAACTTTACAAATTGTAAAATAAGTAATACTCTCTCTGTTCCTCTCAATTTTTTACATTTGGTACATAGAGTTTGACATGCATATTAAGGTGTATATAAAGTATAATATCATAAATTTTTTTTTTAAATTTTTTTTTTTCTGAATAAAAATTAAAACATTAAATTTTTATTCAGAAGAAAAAAAATTAAAATAATTTATGAAACTATACTTTATATGAGTCTTAAAATGCGTATCGAACCCTCTGTCCCAAAGGTAAGGAATTGGGATGGACAGAGAGAGCAACATTTTTTATATCAACATTTCATAATTTAATATTTATAGATTCATCCTTTTTAGTTTTATTTTTGAACCATCATAAATTATCATTCATTTTTTTATTAGTTTTTTAAATATTTGTTGAGAGATATTAATAACATAATTACTCTCAAATTGATAACTTTAAGTTAAAAGTTAATATTGAAATAGAATACTATTTCATTTGCTATGTTTTGAATTTTTTTTTTACTATCATAACTTCTTAATAAATCATTTTAGATAATCAATTTAGAGAAAAATGTATTTGAAATTGAATTATGAGATTATAAGATTTTCACGTACAAATATAAGAAATTGTATTTTTATATTTATATCAATAACACAATATCTGTTGTATCATATGTTATTACATATAGAAAGCCTCTAAATTCATGTAATACAAAACAAATTCATTAATTTGTTAATGATAATTTATTTCTTAATTTAATATGTCATATGTTGATTTTTTTAATATATTCATTATTTACTAAATATATAAATCATTTTTTTTAAGAAATACTAAAAACCAGATCGGATCCGGATATCCGATTTTGTAAAATGTTGTGATCCGAATAACGTATCCAAATTAATAGAAAAAATCGAACCAGTTATCCGATCTGGATTTTTCGAATCGAATATTCACATTTCCTGATTTTTTTTAAATCAGATACTGAATTGAAAATTAGGATAATCCGATTTTCGGATATTTATGCTCATCCTAATAGATATGCTGACATTCAACTCGCATGCATCTAGGCTACACGTAGTTAACTTTGTTTCTTACTTTTGAAAATCTCACACATTGTTTTGTGGAGTGTAATGGCCAATAATACCTTTTTTATCAACATCCCGTCACTGGAATACCATTTTTCAGAAAAGTGGCCAAAAATACTACTCTATTACGCATTTGAGATTGGGGTAATAGGTTTTATATTAGTTATGCATTTTAAAAAGAGGTAATAGGTGAAACAGTACTTCCTATTACGCATTTGGAGAATGGGAAATAGCTATTACGCATTCTCCAAAGGGGTAACAGGAAAAAATTTTATATGTATTACCCATTTGTCACATGCGTAACATAAAGTTTCAGATTTTTTTTTTATTACCCACTTGGTAGATGCGTAACTTGCTGGTATTATTGGCCATCAATCCCAAAAAGTATTATTTTGGTTAAGTTTTTAAAAACTTCTGGTCTTTATGTCATTGTTTCTTTTGTGGACTTTAACCGAGATCATGTTTTTTTATTAAACTTTACAATAATCATTAATATCTATTCGATATAAATTTGATATACGTGAGAGTCGAACCCAAAACTTGAGGTTGATTGATTGATAATTTTACCAATTGAGCTAGTGTTACTTTCAATATTTAACTCAATTTTTCAAGTTTATGACCGAAATAAATACGTTTATAAGATAATGAAAAAACCAAACAAAGAAATTCGTAAAGCCGAATATCAAGCACCCTTCTTTTTTTCTTTTTTTTTTAAGCAGGAAATATATAAATATATTAAAAAGTCTAGGTTGAAACCGTAGACTTGGATTACAAGAGCTTCACCGAACCTTACTACTGAAACAAAAGGACTTAGTCTAATGAAACAAACCCCTGATACTCGCTAGGGATCCTCATTTTCAATCTGTGGTGTTGCTGCTTCTGGATTAGAGTTGTTACTTGCTTGTTCCATGGGCCAGCCCGATAATATACTAGTCCTGGTGGCTCCTTCCTTGGCCAAACGGTCCGCTTCGAAATTCAAATTCCTGCTTATATGTTGAAGATGAAAATAATGGGCTTCATGCATAGAACTTAAAGTTCCTGGGTTTAAAATGTGAATTGGGCCTCTTGACGTTGCACTTGTTACCAATGACTTAGCATCTGAGAATAGTACTATTTGTTTACTGGCTCAATTTGTTTTTTATTTAACTTATGTTTATATTATGAATAGTTGCATAATCCTTTTCTCAAATTCAGTATTCATATTTTGGTTCGGATATAATTTAGAATTTTAAATTAATTCATTGGATAATTCATTTTTAGCTTTGGTTAAATATTTGTGTTGGTTAAGGTCCATATTTATAATTTGATCCATTATCAATTAAATAAAATTTGTATACAAATTTAAATATTATTAATATTCACTCCGTCCCTATTTTATTTTATTGTACACAATTTCCATTATTACTTATCTCAAAAAAATTGTACATTATTTGGCATTCTGAGTCTTCAATCTCACCACTCCTTCAAATTTTCTCTCCCCTATGTACTATTCTCTTTCCTTCTTATTCTTCTTTTTTCATTCCAATGGAGAGAACTCATGGGAGGTTCCAGAGGCGGGGTATGTAAAAAGGGTTTTGGTCCCCGACAATCGTTTGTCAGGTACCGGTTATATAATAATCGGTTTCTAAATCGTTGGATCAACGGTTTTGGTCCCTAACAATCGTTTGTCAGGGACCGATTATATAACAATCGATTTCTAAATCGTTGGATCGTTGATCCAACGCCCCCTGGATTACAAAAAAAATTTACTGTCCGTTATAATTTTCCGCGGATAGCCAGATTGCCTGTCCTATCCCCGGAAAATTATAGCGGACAATAATTATTATTTTTTTTTAATTTCAGCCGTTGGATCGATCCAACGGCTGTGGAACCGATTGTTAAATAACCGGTCCCCAGGACCCATGTAAAAATCAATGTGCATTATGTCTTTGTTCAAGGCTTCAAGCTCCTTTGCCGAATGGAAACATTAATGGAACTCTAATAAGGGATTCGGCTAGAAACAAAATCTAGGGAGCAATGGGTCCAATGAATGACAAAACAGAAGTGCAAGGGATCTTATGGGGTCTCCAATCAGCACTTATTCATTTGGCAGAGGTAGACTTGGACAAAGTTCCTACGGAGACTGTCAACAGGGTAGTACATGATGATATTAGATTAAGGGAACAGATTGTATTTCCTTAAGGCATGGGGGTGTAATGAATCAATTAGATGCCTTGTATGCAAGCACATATAAGGAAGGTATCACTGTCAGGCGAATTTCATTTATCTCGGAAGAAGCTAACTTTATAGTCAGGTACATGGTTACTTTTGGTATGAATAATATGCCCTCAGGTAGAAGCCCCAGGAGTGTTTGGGAGCATTTTTTAGATACAGATGCGGGACGAGCTATTCCTTTTGAGATCTTGCCAAACTTTGGATTGGGTGAGGTAACTGATACCTCTCCACCGACTTCTCTAATGTATGAAGTGAATATGGATATTGAGGTTGGCAAGGAGTTTGTCAATGAGAACATGGGTGTGATAATTCCGGAATGGAATGTGTATAGAGGGATCCCATTCCAAGGTGATTTGATGGTTGAAGAAGTGCTTTAGCTGAACCCACTTGATCAAGCTCCACAAAATCATTTGTTACTGCTGGGTGGGAGCTCCCATTGAAGAGACGCGTTCGAAAGCTAAGAAGAAAGTTTTATCAGAATTTGCATTTAACAATAATGGTTTGCTGGATGCAGAGGCCATTAAAATATTGGATAAAGGATCACTTAAGCCTATCTCCAAAGCTTTTTGTAAGCCATCTATAGACATGGAAAGAAGAGGTATTTGACGGAATCGGAGTCAAAAATGTCCTAGTCTTTGCCGATTCCTATCAACATGGTGCACCTCTTAGTAGAGGGGTGTGAAAAGGCCGTGGAGACTTTGACCGAATGAATGGGGATCAATTGATATCAATTTTGATAATGTAACAGGAACACTAGGCATCCTTTTGGGTAAAGCTCCTGCTCCAAATAGTAACGCTAGTCCTCTAAAAATTGTTGAGAACAAAGATAACTCAGAGCGAGATTCCAGGCTAGTTAAAAAGGAAAATGGTAACATCGATCTGATGGAAGTTGATCAGGTAATATTGCAGATGGTTTTGCTTGAAGAAGCAGAGATGAGGAAGGATTTTATGGGTTGGACTATAGGTTGAGATATGATAATATCTTACCTATTGTGTTTCAAAGTCGTAGATTGTTTAGTGTTAAGAAAGTTTGCTACTACTGATGGTGACTCCTATGATATTTCTGCTATGATAGATTTGCAGGTACATGGTGAAAAGGACAAAAGTCGGAATGCTTTGCTCGCATTTCCCAGGGACAATGATGATCTTAGGTTGGATTCTGGTTCAGAGCATAAGGGAAGACTAGACTCTGTTGTGTCAGACTAAAGCAGGACTATTTTGCCGTAGATCAGAGCATCAATGAAGAGGAAGAATACAAGTTGGGGATGGCAGGGCAAAGCAGGTCGTTGGAAATGCTTTGCACAAAGAAAATTCTCAGGGAATTTCTGGTCATTCTATTGTTGATGAAGATCATGCAGCCAATGGAACTACTGGGACTTTGAATGTCCGTGGAATAATGGGAGCTTGCGGAGTTGATGGTACTGGGTTGGACTTTTTCCCTGATGCTGCTTTGGTGGATGGTCATTTTGGTGGTGTTGGTGACATTTCGGATGATGCTGATCACTGGACCCCTACTCGTGCTGACACAAAGGCGAAGGATAGTTGCAAGTTGTACTCAGCTGGTCTAGCCTCTAAGGAAGCTGTTTCTGTGATTTCTGATCATTTTTATGATCGTGGCCCAGGATGTGGATAGGGGTTGATGTAATCCAGTTCTATATTAATTTTTGTCTTCGAGCCACTTTTACTTTTACTCCCTCCGTCCCATCTATTTCTTAACATAAATTTTTCATTTGCGTGACACGCATTTTAAGGTTCTTATAAAATATAGTTTCATAACTTATTTTTAAAATTTTCTTTTTTTGTATAAAAATAGAATTGTTCTATTTTTATACAAAAAAAAGAAGAAGAAAATTTCAAAAATAAATTATGGAACAATTCTTAAAATTCATCTTAAAATATGTGTCGAACCCCGTCCCCCAATGTTAACTATTGGTTGGGATGGAGGGAGTAACTTGTAATTCGTAATTGTGAACTTTGCTTACAACATATGGTTTGTAAGCGTGAACATTCTCTCACGGAACCCGGGTTTCTATTATGAATTTCCGTTTTATTATTATATAAAAATCTAGATGCATTACAAAAAAAAAAATAGTAGTTTTTAACTACGTCATTCATGTCCTCCGGCATAAACCATCACTTTGGTAACAGAGGCCACAACTATCTCATTCAATTCATAATATTCTTTAAAGTAAATATGATGTTGGTTCTTTTCCCTGTACCAAAGTTAACTATGATTCACATTCTGTTCAAATTTCCCCCAACACAATTATAAGCATTTCGTCATGTATTATATAATTCTCATTTTTATCCTTTTTTGGTTTTGTAACTGAAACCAAAAAGACAGAAAAACTCACTTAAAAGAAGAGATTTTCCACGTAACAGTGATTTCTAGAAAGAATTACCACGCCCTAATGTTTATAAAATATTAGGATGTGTAGCGAACACATTGAATCATCTCATGGTCATATTTGTTGAACAAGTATGTTAGTTTCAATAAATCGATATGGTTAATCAGACCTTTAATTTGGTACACCGTTGGATTCAAACCTTTAATGTCATACCATATCAGTTGGCTTCCCTGATGTTCCCTTCAGTGTTAGCTATATGTACAGTTCATGAGTACCTCTTATGCTTAAATCTACACTGACCTAGGACTAAATGCAATGACTTGACATTATAAAAAGAAAGGGCATTGAATACTGAAATGCGATCTTAATTTATCGTGTCATAGTAAAAATCACTAGTTTATGTACAAAATCACCTATAATATAAGATATTACCATTCTCCGGTACTAGTAATTCATAGAAATTATCTTTTGATTAATAAAAATCAATACCTTTCAGAACAGAAGGAAAAGGTTACAAGGTAAGAATATTACTCCTACAAAACTCTCCATGTTGGGGGTCAAGAATATATTTGCTTCCAAAATCCCCAAAAAATTGCTTTTACTTCTGCTTCAGCTAGGTAACATACTGAAGCAGCACTGTATAAAGCTTTGCTAACCTGATGCACCAGCTGCATTCCTCTTCTCATCCCTTTTATCATCTTCACCATGCTCTTCTTTTGAGAACTCCTCGATCAATTCACGCTGCCTCTGGGTCAAATTCCTATAAAGCAAATAGAACTTCGTTAAGTTAATTATGAAACATAGTTTAATATTCTAAGCAGCATGGAGCTAGGTAAAAGCCCTTGAGTCTTCAAGTACTGAGGCAAGTTGCTAGAAACAGATTTAGTATTGTTTTGCTTTGCTTTACGCCTATCTGGGCTCTGTTATCAGCACCATCAAATGATTTTAACGCCCATCAAATGATTTTCAAATATACATAGAAATTCCAGATTTCACCTCAAATCTCTTTCTTAGGTATGTAAAATGAGGGAAAAGGTGGCCAGCCATGACCACATATTACCCCTTACTATAAACTAAAAGAGAACACAAGAACGTACATCGGGATGGTGACATTGAAGTGCACAAACTGATCTCCAAATGAGAAAGAGTTCCTTGTTTTGATCCCTACATTTGTACATCAAGTCAGGAAGTTACAAACCAAATGCAGACACTGCCATATAAATAGGCTTGCAGCAGATACATACTAATAACATATATAGTGGTTGGAACAAATAGAACCACCAAGGTTCATCATACCAAATATATCAGTTTTATTTAACGGCAAAGAATCATCTCGGGATTAACATTCTAAAAATTAGGGTATTGAAAACACACAGTTCAAATATATACAAGTATAACTAAGGTTCAACAAAATTATGGTGTTCAGCCTTTGTTAGTGTTGAACCTTAGTGTTCGTAGTACTCATTTGAATCAGACTAATGCAGGACAAGAATTTAAAAGAAATAATCGAGCAATGGATTATACGAATCCCAAGAATATTCAATAATATTATTCCCAAGAAAAGTGTATATTCAAAGCTTAAGTAATATGTGGGGGATTACATCACTTATATAGACAAATTAAATCCTAGTACTAAACCTAATGGACCAAGGCCCGTAACCAATTGGGCCTTATTATAAATAAACTACTTAAAAAATAAATTCCTAACCCCACATATAAAAAAAATAAACAACTTCTTTCTAAACTAAATACAAATAAACCAATTAATAACAGAGATAAAAAGTACTTTAAAAAAAACAGCGATAAAAAGTCTTCAATCCCGTTCCTCATCACAGACCCTAAACATATATAGGCATGTGTCTATATACAAAGTAATTTAATCTACTAACTACGTACCAGGTAAATCTTATTTGAGTTCTAAAGAATTGCAATCTTGATCGAATTTTAGGTTCGGATTTAACTGTTGACCCTATTTATATTTTTAGGGAATTTTGAAGAGTTTGAAATACCAGATGGTTTGTTGTAGAACTAGACAATATATAGAGTGCACATTAATTACCTTTCTTTTTCAGGACAACCTTCTGGCCAGGTTGAGTTCCAGGACGAACCTGTGAATCAAAAGCAGGATTTAGTCAACCCACTTTAGTGCAACACTAGGTAACTATTAGTATATGTAATAGCTCTAACAAACCTTAAGAACAACATCTCCTGTTAAAGTAGGAACCTGGATTGTTCCACCCAAGATAGCCTACATAAGAGGAAACAGAAGACAAATATCCTTAAAGATCAATAGACAAAAACTTTAGTAGCCTTATAAAGAGAACACCTACCGAAAATAATAGACCTGACACATTAAAATAAGTCTAAGCAGTAACTATACCAGAATTAGTAAAGAAAGCAAAAAGTTATGTGATTCTGTTTTTTTTCAATAGACCTGCATCGCCAAGAGGTTGAAAATATTCAAGTACTTGCTATTATTATTTGAAGCTATCTTCGCATCAGATTATCTGTCTCCAATCATCTTCTCCCAACTAATGTGTCCAGCTTGATCGAGTGAACTAGAGTTCTGAATGAAACCCTAATTTTATTAACATAATTAAATATTTTGTTTGAAATCTTTTCATGCAACCTGCATATATTTTGTTTAAAATGTAAAACCCAATTTACTTTTTTTACAAGAACTGAAGATCATGATTTCTACATTTCTCAACTTATACAGTATCTATTCTGCAAAATATTGCATGTCGAATTATTATACATACACTTAAATACATATAACTCTTTAGCATCCGCTGTTCATGTTTTTTTAACTTCTTATCAGCAACTATATATTTTCTTTGATGTGGTAAAACTGGGGATCATAATTTAACTCGTCTCATTTTGCTGATTTCATTTGTTCAACTCTAAGCTGCAGAATTGCTTTGTTACTTTTTTTTTTTTCCTTAGATCATTCTCTACTGCAAATATCTAATTATTATGTACACCCATTATTTACTACAGAAACTTTACTAAGAATTCTAGTCAAACTGGATATTTAAATTGCCTATAGCTTAATAGGAGTGAAGGTACAAATATCATGGGACCCCACCATTGCAGAAATGTAGAAGGAAGAAAATTAATTAAACAAGAAAGTAGTTTGCTTATTTGAACTGGCATAGGCTTTTCACTACAATAGTAAATACCTGAGTAATACTTAGAATGGCATCGACATGAATGTCAGGACCTTCTCTTCGAAAGATAGGGTCTTCTCGGACCTAGAGTAATCACAATAAAAATTAGGGAATGTCAGGATGTGAACTATAAAAAATGGCATATCAAAAGATGATGTAAGAATCATTATTAAAGACAAGAAATCAGCAAAAATACCTTAAAAGTAACGTAGAGATCGCCGGGTTGATTACCCTCAGGATCCGCTCCTCCACTTCTGACGACTTTCATGGTTTCATTTTCATCTACTCCTGTTGATGCAAACCAACTAATATTAATTCTTTTGCGTATACTGAATAATTCAAGTTTAGTCTTCTTTCAATTTTCCTGCCAAGGAACTTATGCCCAAGAGTCCGGACAAGTCGCAAATTACCATATTTATTCAACTCGTAATTTCCTCTTATTGTCACCAATATCTCAGTCTTACCTTACATGTTCTATATGAAATCAACTGAAAAAAAAAAAAACAATCATTGCAATAAATTGCATACAAGAACACAGTTCCAGTGCACACTTTAAACAGATGACCACAAGATATTACAATATCTATATAGCTAATTGCAGTGTCCTACATGCTAAAGGAAGTCACTACATTTGGCACAATCTAGAAAAGGGTGTGGACAGCGTGGAGTTGAGAAACCAAGAAAGGGCCAATACTGGTAAATTAGGTCAATAAGTCAAATGATTGTAGCAGTCTGGTAAGCATCTAATGCAATAACTAATGGGCAATATATAGTCTCGTAATATAATTATAGTTCAGCGGTTGTCCTCTTTCCACAACACAAAATAGTAGCCCAAGGGAATTTATTACAAAATCAACAAAGTTAAAATTGGTTGATAAGTTTTAATCAAACAGAGATAATCATGTAACCAATTCATTGCAATTTCCTAATCTACCTGGCATGATATCCAACTTGACTGACTTCGGTCCTCTCACCACTCGGTGGCCATTGCAAGATTTGCATAAGCTCTGCATAATGACAAATGTATGTAATATGTCAGTCACCATTATCTAGTCAGTATTGTTTACTAGACTATATTTAATAAGAAGAATACAAAAATGATTAACGGAAAACTAACTACAAACTCACATGAAAGGGGACAAGTCGAATAAGTATCTGACTGAAAACACTTCAATGGTCCAAATTTCAACACATTAACGGCCCATTGTACCAGAAGTACTTTTACTTTAGAAAGACATCAGCAGGCTATAAACTTTAGCAGCTTAAGGGAAGGTATATGGATTGGGGGTGTCAAGTGTTAGATATCATTAACTAGTATATCAATCTATAAGCTCACAGTCCTCGCTCCTCACTCAAACTAAGGGGGTTTCTGGTTCATGGTTAATGAGCCCGGTTAACGGGAATCGGAAACTCAATCCCATGCATTAGTGATTGGATTAGTCATTTCGTTGTATGGAAAGGAAACCCCATTCCTTTTATGTAGTTAAATTATACCCTTTCCATCCCATGGGTTTTCATATCATTCCCATTCCCAACCTCCATCCAAAATCCCTCCAAGTGTTATACTTAGAAATAAAACTTGCTGTATCAAGAGAATTATTTTATGTTGCATACATTTTTCAGGTGGAATATACAACCCAGATAACCAGAAAATTAGGCAAGTAGAAGCTGCATATTCATACTATAGATAGCTAATTTCCGATCTAGAAAGACAAAAAAACTGTACAAATGTTGCACATTTACAAAACCAAAAAGGAGCAAGTATGCACGACTTTACAATGCACTGTGTCATACCTTCACATATTTACCAGTCCCACCACACTGACTACAAGTAACCTGGATTCTGAATGGACCACTTTGCTGAGTTGTCTGCATATGACAAAGCCAAGATTTAAGAACTGTTACAAACAGAAGACATCAACAAAGAATCATGCTGCAAGAACACTGACCATCCCCGCCCCTCTACAGCGTCGACATGTCTCCGGCTTGGTTCCAGGAGGAACACCAGACCCACCTAAATAAAGCCACGACAATGTTAGCAAGAAAGATCACATTTTTACATGTATACCAGTACTGTTGCCTCAGAGTTGCTGGCTAAGATAAAGAGAACAGATAAAAATAATGTACCGCAAGCATCACAAGGCAACTCTGTCTGGAATATCACAGTTCTTGTGCATCCCTGTACTGCTTCCATAAATGATAGTTCAAGCGCAACCTAAAAGACCAATGAATTTTTAATAATTAAATCATATCAATGGTTATAGGAACTCAAAAACAGAAGGAGAAAATAAAAACCTTAACATCCTTTCCACCGAAGTCTCTGTTACCGAATATTTTACTGAAGATCTGAATCAAATTTGCAGGTTATAATTTGACAGTTGGCAAAATAAAGTAATAAGTTAGTTTACAAGGAATATTATTTTGAAGATAGAGAAACACCATATATTTAAAGTGATTACCAAATTAAAGAATATGTACTTACATCCTCAGTACCAAATGGACTACCACCAAATGGAAATCCTTGGCCGCCCCAACCTCCTTGATCTGGTTCACCACCACCACCCTCACCAAATCTTATATAATTTTCATGACCAAGCTGAAATATTGATCATATCAGTGACCATGTTTCGAATAAAATTAAAAGCACTCTGACAATTCACATACAACTCAAGTAGATAGAGATTTAACAGAAATTTCTTTTACGAGTGTAAGTAATCCATTCCAGATAAGAGGACCGAAAACAATTTGGTTTTCTGCTAATAGAACAGTGCATATAGCTCGCTAAGTTAGATGTAAATAACTTAAATAATTTAAGGTAGCAATTAACAATTTGACACCTGATCATATTGTGCCCGTTTATCTTCATCTTTCAAAACCTGTCATTAAAAATGAAAGAGTACCATTTAGTAAGTTGGTGATTTTGACATCACAGTTATACACTAATTCTTGTCCAAAGCAGTTGACAAAGTAACATGACCTCGTATGCTTTCTGGACTTCTTGAAATTTCTTTTCAGCTTCAGGATCATCTTTGTTTGTATCAGGATGTAACTTCTTAGCTTGCTGGATGATAATTCCAATATACAGATTCAAGGAAGTCGATAGCAGATATAATATAGGTAAACTGACGAGGGAACAAGACAAGGAGAGGCAGTAATAAATACTGATACACATACCCCATAGTAAGCTTTTTTGATATCAGATGGCGCTGCATTCTTTGTTACACCAAGTGTCTCATAAAAATCTTTTGACGCCATGGATGCTGATTAAAATAAACCAGACGTAATGTTAATTTATAGAAGTTGAAAAAATGCACAACCAAGTCAAAGATACAAGTGTTCCAGTTGGAAATCAGACAAGGGCTGATGACATTTATCAAGGTCTTGTCAGGTTCTTTGTCAGAGGTGAACATAAGATTTGACTTTAAACATGAATTTTAAGTTTTTTCGAATATATAATGCCTTCGTCAAAAAATAAGACCCTGATCTACATCCAAAACTTCAGACACGTGTACGTGCGCACGCAGACACACCAACACGTGTTTCCTGCATTTATTTTCAGATGTTACAATTCTTTGTTTTCTCCTGAACACTTTTCGCAAGTGTCCATTCGAGAATGAAGCCAAGGGGCAAAAAGGTAATTGGAGCTGAGGTGGGTCAAAAGCTAAAGGAGGCAGTCGTGTCAAAGGGCAAAAAAGGAATTACAGAAAGGATGGAGAACTGAATGTATTAGAGAAAAAGGGGCATTAGGGTTTATCTCATCTGATTATTGTGTTGTTCTATCAGTACGTTTGGAGAGAAGGGCCTCTCGAATGTCCCTATTTGTAGTCGTCGTTATTTCTGTTCCTGGAACATTAAACCTATAACATATTAATTCAGTAATTCCTTCCAAAAATCTAGTACTGTGAGTCCAAACTATTGTAGTGCATGTCAACATGCTTCATCTTTGCAGATAAATTATTGTCATGCTTTATATTTTAACTGATTTACATAATGAAATATAAGACCTGGTCCCATGTATAAGTGGATGAATTTGTTTAAAATTTATACAACTGTACATCATGCTTTCATATTCTGTAGGCAATATAGGTTCGTTATGAATCTCCTGTCAACTAGGTTAAATTTTAAATAAAAAATCATGATGTGATAAGTAACATCAGTGAATACTTTCAGATAAAGCTTCAAGCTTTATTAAGGCAACTCGTAAATTCCCCAAAAGTTAACATTGTATATAAGTTCTGTGCTAACAACTATTTCAACCAAAGAAAATGTTAATCCTTGAGCCATAGATATTGTCTTTTTACGTAAAAAATAACTGAAAAGCTGGACAACATCTTTGCGGCAGAGGGAATATATTTTTAAAGTACCATTATGATAAATCGACAATTGTTTTCTGTGTAAGACTCAAAAATGAGTTACCTGCGATCTTTTTCACCATGTGATGTTCAAAACAATTATCAACAGCTAGAAGACAAAAGAAACTTACTCGTTCCATGAATTGATCTGAATCCGCCAAGATTAGCTTTCACTACTCCAAGTCTCAAACAGTTCTTGTAGTCAACTATTTCACAAAATGTACAGCCAAAAAACACAACTTCATCAGTAAACAACTCAAATTATAATAAACACACACACACACATTTAAAATCAAAACAAAATCACATCAATTACCATTATTTGGGCTTGAATTAGTAACAATCCGGGGCTGCCCGCCAATCAGGGTACCAAAGTTTCTACTACCCCCTTTCAGAAACGACTCATATACCTAAAATCACACATATAATAAAGATTATTAAAGATCCAAATTTTCACTCACATACACACTGTTACACATGAAAAAATACACCCCAAAGTTATTTCACACACACTATCAAGCACACAAATAATGAATTACCCATATATTAAAAACAACTAAAAATTAAAAGATTCACACATACACACTATCAAACACATAAATAATGAATACCCAGATGAGAAAAAATCTAAAATTTGACATGAAAACACAAGAAAGATGGGCAGAAATCAAAACTTTAACACATAAATTACATGTTTGAGGAAAGGGGGATTGAAAATTACGGCGATAGAGGAAGGATCGTGGAGCAATCTTGAACGGAGGAGAGATTGACGAGAGAGCAATCGAAGAAGCTTAACGCCATTTGAAGAAGCCATTTTTTATTGTAAAAACCCTAGCAAAAACCCTGATTTGGGGACTTAAATTATACACACACAAAGGGCTGTACCTATATCCCTTTCTTTTCTTTTCTTTTTGGTTTTATGAGTTAAGGATGTCCCGTTTCATTGGAAGGGTTTGCTTACTTTTTTTTTATCTCACTTTTCTTTTGTTAATTCTTCAAAAATGTGGAAATTTCATGTAATAATAAATTAATTAAAATCTACTTTAGAAGACTCTAGAAATCTCGATACTAGTTTATTTTTGCTCTTCAAATATATTCTCTGCTCTTGCATTGCATATATAACTAGGGGCTTCGTAATATTATGTTGATATATTTGAATTTCATGATTAATTCTGCACAAGGATGGGTTTTTTGTCTTTTTTTTTTGCAAAATGAAACGATTTTATTTAAATGATAAAATTTACACAATACAAAAATGAAATTACATTAAATTTACACAAGAAGGTAGGCCTGTCAACGGGTCGGATTCGGATCGGATTATCTTAAATCCATATCCGAATCCATTAAGATTTTTCGGGTTCGGATCGGATCGATCAGGGGCGGATATTTTTTAGTTCAATCCATACCCGATCCGTTCGGGTTTCTGATTTTCGGATCGGAGGTCCGACCCGTTTAATTAAAAAAATATTTTTTTGACAAAATTTTGTTATTATCTATTTCAAAATATTTTTTATTGGAATTTTTTTTATCTATTTAAAACCTAAACCCTAAACCCAACCCTAAAGGGTTTCGATATTTTTCAAAATATTTCTCGATGATCCAACCATATCGATGTCAAGATCCATCATTTTTAATGTTATTGCCAAAATTTCAGAAAAAAATAAATTCATTTGATTTGGTAATATAACAATCAACTAGTACTTTGACTAGTATCCCTAACATGGTTTCGTCCTTGATTCGTGTTTCGATTTTTTTCAAAATATTTCTCGATGATCCAACCGTACGGATGTCAACATCTATCATTTTTAATGTTATTGCCAATATTTTAGAAAAAAATAAATTTATTTGATTTGGTAATATAACGATCAACTAGTACTTTGACTAGTATCCCTAACATGGTTTCGTCCTTGATTCGTGTTTCGATTTTTTTCAAAATATTTCTCGATGATCCAACCGTACGGATGTCAACATCTATCATTTTTAATGTTATTGCCAATATTTTAGAAAAAAATAAATTCATTTGATTTGGTAATATAACGATCAACTAGTACTTTGACTAGTATCCCTAACATGGTTTCGTCCTTGATTTGTGTTTCGATTTTTTCAAAATTTTCTCGACGATCCAACCGTACGGATGTCAACATCTATCATTTTTAATGTTATTGCCAATATTTTAGAAAAAAAATAAATTCATTTGATTTGGTAATTTAACGGTCAACTAGTACTTTGATTAGTACCCCTAAACATGGTTTCGTCCCTGATTCGTGTTTTGATTTTTTTCAAAATATTTTTCGATAATCTAAACATACGGATGTCAAGATCCATCAATTTTAATGTTATTGCCAAAATTTTAGAAAAAAATAAATTTATTTGATTTGGTAATTTAACGGTCAACTAGTATTTTGATTAGTACTTTGACTTGTATTCAAATTTTTAGATGTTAATCAAAAAGTCTATATATTTTTTATAAATTTTATATTATATATGATAAATAAAATATATATAATATATACTAAATAATGAATGTAGTATATTATATATTATATAATACATATAAATAATAAATATAACATATTATATATATATAGTCCAGCACTATGGAGTATACTTATTTAATTGGAGTACGTGGAGTACATATACATTTTGCATTCAAAATTTTGCAAACTTTATTAATTTGCAAATCTTATTACATGAATATCACTATTTCATCGAAAATCTTAAAAATTTTGTATGTTTTGCTAACAAAATATTGCAAAATGAATTGTTCTGCGAAACACAATTGGATTGCAAAACATAAAGAATTTTCAAGATGAATATATTGCAAAATATACATGATTTTCAAAATTATCAATGAAATTATGATATTCATATAACAAGGTTTGCAAAATAATAAATTTTAAATTATTTTAAATGCAGAACGTATATGTACTCCAACGTACTCCAATTAAACAGTACTCCATAGAACTTTTCTCTCTATATATATATAATATATTATAGATATGTAGATATATTTTTTATATTATATATAAATATATTATATATAATATATAAAAAATATAAAAAATATTTAAAATATAAATATATTCGGATCGGTTCGTTAACGGATCGGATCATGCTAAATCCATACCCGCTTCTTATCGGATCAGATCCTTATCGGATCGGATCCTTATCAGATCGGATATTTTTTTGAAGGATCCATACCCGCTAATTTCGGATTGGATCGGATCGGATCAGATCGGATTCTTGATCCATTGACAGGCCTACAAGAAGGAGATAGGAATTGATTTGTCACTTGAATATATGAATGTTGAAATTATTCGATTAAGTTATATTGATGGGATTAAAATTATCTAAAATCGTTTTTATTTGGTCAAATAATAAATTTGGGCTACATAAATATGTATACATCCATTATATTTCTCAAAAAAAATTAACCAATTATATTTTAGCTCTTTTGTAATTACGATTAAAAATTCATACGTTTTGAAAAAAATTGTTACTGTAATTTGGATAATTATTTGATAATATTTTGATAAGTGCATATTTTATAATAAAATAAAAAAATAAGAGTTAAGTTTTATGAATATATGTACACCAATATTTGAGTGGAGACCATACATATTATCCACTCAAAACATTGCAAAAATATATATATTTATAAAGAATGTTTAATGAACATTATTATTTAATTCAAAATCTTAAAAATCATATATGATTTGCAAGAATAATATGTTTTGGAGAACAATACTGTTGTGGAATAAAAACTAGGTTACGAAATTGTATTTAATACTAGGTTTTGGGAGCTTCGTGCTTTAATGGTTGTTTCCGTGTTCGAGACTAATCGGTCCTCACAAAATGCCTACGTATCTCGTATTGAGAATCAAGCCAAGACGTAGTTCTGATAATGAGGGGTCAGGCCTTTTATATAGGGTGAGAAGCCTAAGAATTATGGAAGATTTGGAGGCTTGGTGGGCAAGCCACCGCCTTGAGAAAGGTTCTACACTCCTTCCTTGTAGGAGTCTGTTTCCTTATTGAGTTGGATGCCTTGGAGGCTAAGTTAGACATGAGTAATATCCTTATCTGACTCTTATTGCTGAGCTATTTATCTCCTTCAATATTAATTACGAATTTAATATTGAGATTAGGGATTTGGGCCCTACTAATGGGCCCCACGCTTGGACCATGCTGAGTCTAATTAATGCAACATTAATTGTGTTTTTAGGGCTTATCTTTAGCCCATATCAAATACGTTCTGTAATATTTTGTTTGGAAAACATACATGATTTCAAGATTTTTAATGAAATTTACATGTAAAACATATGATTTTCAAAATTTTCATTGAAATAAATGAAATACTGATTTTCATAGAACATGATTTTTCAATGAATAAGCTTTTGCAATGTTTTGATTGATATATGATTTATCGGTTTCCACTAAAACTTTGGTCTCCATAGAACTTACTAAAAAATAATAAATTTAACAGAATTTGATACTGTAAATATTTTTCATGAAAATTGGAAAACAATATTTATAAAAACGTGAAATTTTGTAGGTTAAACACTCTTTGCCGAAACTAATTTTAAAATTTATCAAAACGTAACCAAAAAAATAGCTTGCCATATAGCTGAAATATACCAAACTTTAAAGTTTCACTAGTGTTTCACGAGTATCGTCTTTTGATGTAAAGTGTGGAGCGACCGACACATTTACGACGATGTTAAACGGCCTTCAACGACTTTAAACGGCGCTAAACGGCACTAAATGACGCTAGACGGCGCTAAACGGTGCTAAATGATCGGTGAGAGGAGACCCGGGACGGTTGCAGTCCTTCCCGGGCAACTGGTCGACCGCTAGGTGCTTCTGGTCAGCTGCCAGGTGCTCCTGGCCGGCTGACAGGTGCACCTGGTCGGCTGACAAGTGCACCTGGTCGGCCATACCACTTCCTGTCACCTGGTCGGTTGCCAGGTGCTCCTGTTCGGCTGACAGGTGCACCTGGTCGGCTGACAGGTGCTCCTGGTCGGCCAGACCCCTTCCTGGGCAGCTGGTCGGTTGCCAGGTGCTCCTGGTCGGCTAACGGCTGTCCCTGGTTAGCTGATTGGCTGACAGGGGCTCCGTGTTGACCCAAACGGCACTAATCGACGCTTAAACTACGTTTAAACGATGTTAAATGGCGTAAGACGGCACTAAACGTTGCTAACCGATGCTAAGCGGTGCTAATTAACCTCAAACGACGTTTAATCTATGTTAAATGACGTTAAATGGCATAAGACGGCACTGAACGGTGCTAATCGACGCTAAGCGGCGCTAATCAGCCTTAAACGATGTTTAATCTATGTTAAATGATGTTAAATGGCATAAGACGGCACTAAATGATGCTAATCGACGCTAAACGGCGCTAAGTTTAGGAATGTTCGAAGGTCAACGTTCGTTCTGGAGACCAAAAACCTTCATCAGAACCATCAACTGGGCCAACCAACTGACGGGAGGTGCAAGGAGGTCGGCCAGACCCCTTCTCTAGCAGCTGGTCGGCTGCAAGGTGCACATGGTCGGCTGCCAGATGCTCTTGGTCGGCTGAGGCTGCCAGGAGGTCGACCTGACCCCTTCCCGGGCAGCTGGTCGGCTGCTAGGTGCTCCTGGTCGGCTGACGGCTGCCGGGAGGTCGGCCAGACCCCTTCCCGGACAGCTAGTCGGCTACCAGGAGGTTGGCGGTCCTTCCTCGTGTACCTTGTCGTGCCTCTCGGAGCTCTTTCGCGATGTTTGAATTCTCGTTCTCAACCTTGAATCTCGATCTTGATTTTTGGCTATTGAATACCAACTTTCGAAGTATAATTAATCTTTTTATTAGCAATGCTAATCTCTTGTAATCTATCTTAAGCTTAATTAGCTCTTAAGACTCAATTAAGCGTTCAAGTGCAGGCTGGTGCTACATACTCGTTCAAATCTTTCTTTTTCTTCTTCTTCGGAATCGTATGAATTACTTCGATTCTTTTCATAAGTAACAGATGAACTTCATCTTTTCTTGTTCATAAACAGCAAATGACCTGCAAACGAGAACCGAGCTGGCTTTTCACCTGATGTAGGAGGTCACCCATCTTCTATAAAAGAGTGGGAGGGGCTCTCATTTCATCACATCTCTTCATTTCTCAAAGTTCTCTAGCTCCCAAGCTCTCTAGTTTTCTAGCTCTTCTAGTTAAAGTTCAAGATCTAGCTTCAAGTTCGAGATCAAGTTTCAAGTTCAAGATGTCAGACGACAATCGTGCTCCTGTCCCTTCATTCTCCATGTCCGACGCAATGGCAAAGCGGACCATGTCAAGAACTCGACGAGGTAAACTTAGATTAAAACCTCCTTCATATATTGTTCGTTGTTTTTATTCTTTGTTAGACTTGTTGAATACCATGAGGGATGTATTCCAAAATAGCTCAGAACTAGAATCGTATCATAGTCCGTGTAAATTGAAAGAGTCCGACGTCAAGGAAATCAGAGAGACATATGGATTCCCAGACTCGGTCACGGTTCATCTTCCCAGTTTGGCTGACAGAACCTGTAATTGGCATCTTGAAAAGTTATGCGTTCACAAGGGTGCTCTTGAAGCGGGTTTGAGATTCCCCGTTGATCCCTTCATTATCAGGCTTCTAGCAGAGATTCGGGTTCATCCTTGCCAGCTATATCCTAATGCATGGCGTCGTATTATCATCTTCATGCTAAGGTGCCGAGATTTGAATATCTACCCGACCACCACGATGTTCCGAAGCATTTTTGCAATAAAAAACTCTCCTGATGGTAAGAAAGGATGGATCAGCATCCAGCACAGAACCAATGTTCCTCATATAGTAAATGCCTTCTCCTTCCCAGATTCCCACCATTCATGGCCAAGGGAGTTTGTGGTTCTCAAGTGGAAAGGTAGTGACTGGGGCCAATTCTTTGTGTCAAAGTTTGGGGAAGTGAAAGATAGTTTGCACTTCGTGTGTGATCTCGACCAGGTGGAGCTACTAGACCGGGATAGGTTACTTGCAGATGATGGTCGAACTCACTATAAAGTTGTCTTAACTGAGAAAATACTTGTGGAAGCTGGACTCAGCTTACTTTCTATTGAGGGTAATTTTTCTTTGTTGCATATTATGAACTCTGTTTGTTCTTATCCCGATACTTTTCCTTGTTGCGATTTCAACTGCTGACAAGATAGACAGCCGGCCCGAGAACCAACCAACGGTTACCAGAAGGATGATTAAGAAAGTCGAGGCAGCTGCTGCACCTACCGATCACAAAGTTCCGCAGTTTCTGGCAGGATGTTTTTCGAAGAGATCTAGGAATGCTGACGGGGATATCAGATCTCCATTTATCCCTCCTTGGGGTATTTATGAACAAAACTCTGTCTTGGGATCTCCGGAGTTGGCCTTGGATTGGTCTAAGTTTTCTATCACTCCCCCTGATCTTTTAACAGTAGCTGCCGTGGAGAAAATTGATGAATCGGAGACTTTGGGAGCTCAAGCTCTATATCAGGTTTGACATTCTTTTGGATATTGTGTCTTTGCATGGCTTGGCTTTGTAATTATCTCACCAACTCTTTGTTTCAGGCCAATGCTTACTTCCAGGCCAGCACCCGTCAAGGCCGAGCTTTTCGAGACGAGAACATGGCTTTGAAAAAGGAAAAGGCAACATTCGACGAGAAATGTCGGGACTTAGAGTCCAGGGCCATCCGTGCTGAAGATAATGCCCACTCTTATCAGAGGTAGTATGACTCCTTGTTCAAGAAAATGGAAATTGACTGCAAAAGGGTGGTAAAGGCTTACCAACAATCTGAGGACTTTTTCGAGCTCATTGACAAGCATGATGACGAAGTACGCCCTGGCATTATGTCCATTGGCTAGGAAAGGGCTGTCACTGCTGTGAGTAACAGGCATCCGACTGTGGTCAATCCAATGGACTTCCCAGGTCCTTATGGCAACCATGCTTCAGGCTCGGGGGTTAACACAGTGCCCTAGATATCAGGCTCCGATTCCAAGGGAGGTCACCGCCATTCTGGCTCTGGCTCAAAAGGGACCACCCAAGCTGTTAGCCATGGTTCATCTTCCTCGGGCTCTCGTGGGAAACAGCCCATGCCTGCAAAGAGAGTGGCGAGGGTACGACAGCCAATTCCGGGAAAGAGAAGGCTTTGTAGGAATGAGGCCAGTGAGTCTACTACTTCTACTTCCGAATCTGAGGAAGCGCAGCCAAAGGTGGTGGCCGAAGGAGAGACTGAGGATGATGATGATGACTCTGATGATGACGGATCCGGAGAAGAAGGGGATGAAGTGGTAGAAGAGTCTGGGGAAGAGTAGATGGTTATCATTCAAGGTCCTGTATGGCCTTTTATTGCCGTATGTGGCATTTATCTTTTTAGCTTTCAATCAAGGTCCTTCGGGACTTAACTTTTATTTGTGGTTTGTAACTTAAAACTCTAATCCTTCGAGTTTTTTTATTTATGCACTTGTTTCCCTTTATTCGTATATTCATTTATCTTCGGTGCTTGGTCACCAAGGACTTACACTTATCGAGTGCTAGGTACATAATTGAAATCATAGAATGGTGTTGTGCCCAAAATCTCGCATGGGTTAGATTTAGGCCCACTAGAGGATTAGGGTCCAGGTCCATGAAGAGAATGAGTAATTTGTCAGGTTTCCGGAGGCCTACGGTAGCCCTAGGGGTTACCATGTACGCTGCAGCACGGGAACACATGGCTAAGGGTCTCAAGGCATCCCCTTGAGGATAACCTATAACCATTACCAGACATCCAGTAGAGCTTCCAGAGTAGCTCCCGTGATAGGGGTTACCGGAGGGGGTACCGGAGCCAGGCTACCGGGCGGTACCCCCAGCTTCCGCCGGAAGCCTGATTAGGCTGCCAATACAGATAAGACACGCCCCCTATTTTTTAGGAACACGTCTATATCATCTAAAAACACTCTCAAACAGATAAACATTCAGTTATTTGAGGATATATGTCATATATACTTGATAAATGATACAAAATCATGATAAATATAAGAGATAATCATTCTATGTTACCTAAACTGCTTGGTAACCTGATTTTATACATCACACTCGATTATTATCAGAAATAACAGTCATTATCCCACTGGAGAGAGGATAACTCATCATGAACAAACAATCATATCATTCAAGAACTACATTCGGGCTTGATCCACTATAAATAGTGGTATGTAGGCAGTTTACGGGATCTTCTTCGACACTTTACACTCCTTGAGTAGCTAGAGCACGTGCACTCTTTTGTGACACAGTCAAATTAGGGTTCTTGGCTGGCCAACATTTGGTCCTTGAGCTCTCATCCCGTAGATTCAGTCCGATCCTTCCGAGGAACCACATTCCGTGTTCTTCGGTAACCCTAGTCGTGTGCCTTCCCGGGCGACTAGCCATTGATCTTCAACCACGAGCCTTTCCGGGTGGTTGTACGATTCCATATTTAATGGCGCTATTCCAGCAACGGCCTCCACGTAGTTGTGCTAAAATCCTCCCACAACAATTGGCGCCCGAAGGAGGGGCCTCAAAAATCGTCATTTGGAGGAGATATGGCGAGTGACAATTCTGAAAGTGATAAAACACCGTCTCAGGATGGTAATGGACGAAACAAAGGTGGTGATGATGTTAGTAACAAGGACATCATGAACTATCTGAAGACGATGAATGAAAGAGTCAACAACTTGGAAAAAGGTTCCGAAAAAATGAAAAAATGGCAAAGGAAGTGCAAGTCGAAGTCAAAAAAGAAGAATGTGACTCCGACAAGGCTGAACTTTGAGTCTGAGGACAATATTGAGGACAACACTGATCATGTCCCATCTGAAGAAGACGCAGAAGAGCCTGTGGAAGAAGAATATGAGGGTGACCGATCTGATGTCCCGGAAACCCAGGGTGCCGAAGGTTCACCCACCAGAAGTCTAAGTGTTTTTGATCGAGTTGGCAAAAAACTGACTAACAAAGACCTTCGTCACAAGCTGATTCACACTGGAAGCAAAGATCGGAGAGATGGCAATGGGGATTCCACAATTCAGGGTTCCCGAGAACGCCGGGAGAGGTCCCAAACGGTACCCCCAAAAAGCATTTCCAGGAGATCCAGATCTGATGGCAGAAGGAATTATAGGCAAAGCAGTCACTCTTCTTGGCATAGAAACAGGAGATCCCGCTCTACCGGAGTCCCTACCGGTGAGGGTACTGATCAGGATTCCGGCTCCCATCAAAGTTCAATCCCTAGAAGAAGCAAGACAGCCAATGAAGATGATGATTCTGAAAGTGATACGCTTTCAGATGGTGAAAATGGACAGTTCAGGATGTCTGACTGGAAAAAAGCCTTGGAAAAGATCAAGGAGGAGAAAAAGTTTAAGTCCGGTATCACTGCCGGTTCCCCCTTTTCTGTGAAAGTGAAAAAGGCAGCCTTGCCAAGGTTCTTTAAGATGAATACTGACTTGAAATTCAATGGAAACTCAGATCCAGTTGAATACTTGAGCCGTTTTAATACAGAAATGGATGTATACCAGGTGGAGGACTTAGCAAGGTGTAGGCTATTGGCATCTACCCTGACCGGAAATGCCCACCAATGGTTCAAGAGGCTAGCCGAAGGGTCTATCAAATCCTGGAGGAGGATGGGAGATCAGTTTATCTCTCAATTTAGGGCTACCGTGGCCTACGCCCCACCGGTGAATACTCTGGCTAATATCAAGCAAGAAACTCACGAGTCTCTAAGACAGTATTTCAAAAGATTTAATGAGCAAGTGCCAAAAGTGAAGAAGGCCTCTGATGAAACTCTGAAGAACTTCCTGATAGCCGGGGTAAGACCTGGAACCGAGTTTTGGAAGGAATTGCAAACCGAGGAGCCCGGAACCCTGGCGGAATTTTACCAACAAGCAGAACGCCATAAAGTGATTGAGGAATCCATGGCAAAATTGTCCAAAGATTCCAGTTCCCGAGGTTGGAACAGGAACAAAAGAAATCGTTCTTACAGCCCTAAAAGGGATTCGAACAAGAGGGCTTCCGGGAGTGGTACCGCCGGCTTAGGAGCCCCCCGGTATGATGACAAGACTGCCCCCATTGCTGTTAATGCAACTAAGGATAGAATTTCTGCCAAGGACAGACTCACTCCAAAGGCGAATTTTCAGAAATACTCAGAGTATACTCCTTTGACTGTCCCAATCAGTCATATTCTCGAAGTGAATGAGAAGAATGGGCTATTCCGGAGGCCCTACCGGGCAGGGCCCCCAGGAGTGAAAGATCAAGGAAAGTACTGTGCATTCCACGAAGTGAATGGACACGAGACTGCTGATTGCAGGCATTTGAAAGATCAAATTGAAGAGTTGATTAGAGGTGGATACCTGACTGAATTTGTAGCCCAAGAGGCTAAGAAATATAAAGAAGGTAGAGATAACAAGGACAGGGCTCCTGGAAACCAAGAAAGGACTACCCGAGCTAATAGCATCCATACCATCTTTGGCGGCCCTTATTTGGGGGGTGCCAGTCGGAATGCCAGAGATAGGTATGCCCGGGAAGCCAGGGACAAACCCCTAACTAATGTGTTCCACCTTGCAGAAAGGCCCCCTAAGCTGTTTAAAGGGGAAACCGCTGATATTTCCTTTACCGAGGAGGATGCCAAGTGGGTTCACCACCCTCATAATGATGCTTTGGTGGTAACCGTGAATATTGGTGGAATGAATGTGCACAGAGTGCTGGTTGATAATGGAAGCTCAGTAAATATCTTGGCATATACCACATTTCAGAAATTGGGACTTTTGGACAAAGAGTTACTGCCTACCAATAATGAGCTATATGGGTTTACCGGTAACCCAGTCCAAATCATGGGCAGGGTCAAATTACCCTTGACATTGGGTGTGGATCCCTGCAAGGCCACCCAAATGGCAGAATTCATGGTGGTAAATGAAGACATATCCCACAATGCAATTCTCGGTAGACCAGTATTGAAAGACATGAGGGTGGTAACCTCAATATACCACTTTTCAATGAAGTTTCCTACACCAAATGGCATTGGGTGTGTGAAAGGATGTCAACATGAGTCAAGGGAATGCTATAACAGAGCTGTGCAGGCTGCCGAGAGGGCAGACAAACCTATTCAAATTGAAGAAAAGGCTGATGGAGAAGCCTTAATGAGAAGCCATGGGCTTGAGCCACAGAAGTTTGAAAGAGCATCGTGTAATGCCATCATGATAGTGGAATTGCCAGATGAACCTACTGAAGAGGTTCCAAATTTTCGAGGGGTGGTACCACCACAAAGCTTGTTGTTGGAAGCTGCCGAAAAAAATGAGGAAATTCATAGCATTTCACTGGAAGGCATGGTAAAAAGTGCCTCAGATGATGATCTAGATGGAGCAATGCTAGAGAATGAGAGCCAGGGAGCGGAAAGAGGACTCCCGGTTGAGATTGACATTGATCCCAGGATGCCCGGTACCCTGGAGAAGGCAGGGGCTGCCGAGGATACTATCCCTATACTAGTGGATGCTGAAGATCCTAGTAAAATCTTGAAAATTGGGCAACAGCTAGATAAAAATACAAGAGAAAGGTTGACTGCTTTCCTTAAAAGCAACCTTGATGTGTTTGCATGGTGTCATTCTGACATGGTGGGGATTGACCCGAAAGTCATGTGCCATCATTTGAACATCGACCCTGAGAGAAGGGGTATCCGGCAGAAGAGAAGGCCTGTCAGTGGTGAAAGGGCTACCGCCCTCCAGGAAGAAGTAGACCGGTTATTGAAGGCTGGTTTGATCAAAGAATCCTTCTATCCAACATGGCTAGCAAACCCAGTACTGGTCCGGAAGCCTAATGTGAAATGGAGGACATGTGTTGACTTTACTGATCTTAACAAGGCATGCCCTAAGGATAGCTTCCCGCTACCCAGAATTGATCAGCTAGTGGATGCCACGGCAGGCCATGCTTTGCTAAGTTTCATGGATGCCTACTCCGGATATAACCAGATACCAATGTTTGAACCGGACCAGGAACATACCAGCTTCATAACTGATAGGGGGCTGTACTGTTATGTGGGGATGCCGTTTGGGCTATTGAATGCCGGGGCTACCTATCAGAGACTGGTAAACATGATGTTTAAGGAACAGATTGGTAAGACTATGGAAGTCTATGTTGATGATATGTTGGTCAAATCAAAGGTGGCAGCCGACCATGTGTTGCACCTATCTGAGATGTTTGATATCCTAAGGAAGTACCGGATGAAGCTGAACCCCCAAAAGTGTGTTTTTGGAGTGGAGTCTGGAAAATTTCTTGGATTCATTGTGAACCACAGAGGGATTGAGGCAAACCCTGCCAAGATCAAAGCATTGCTGGAACTGAGGTCCCCAAGGAATGTAAAAGAAGTCCAAGGGCTTACCGGAAGGGTAGCAGCCCTAAATAGATTCGTATCTCGGTCTTCCGACAAATGCAAGGAGTTTTTCAAGGCTATCAAGAAGGGTCAAAACTTTGAGTGGACCCCGGTATGTGAGGAAGCCTTCAAGAAACTAAAAGAACAGCTGGGAAGCCCACCATTGCTCTCCAAACCCTTGGAAGGTGAGGTACTCATTCTATATTTAGCTGTCTCGGAATACTCTATAAGTGCTGTGTTGATTCGGGAGGAAGAACAAGTACAATACCCGGTATACTATGTGAGCAAAAGGCTGCTGGATGCGGAAACCCGGTATCCCAGCATGGAAAAGCTAGCATATGCTCTAATATTGGCTTCCAGGAAGCTAAGGCCTTACTTTCAGGCCCATAAAATTGAAGTCAGAACATCCTTCCCGCTGAGGCAAGTGATGCACAAGCCAGAAGCCTCCGGTAGAATGATGAAATGGGCTGTCGAGCTAGGACAGTTTGAAATAGATTACAAACCCCGAACTGCTATCAAAGGCCAAGCACTGGCCGATTTCTTACTGGAGTTTCCTCCTGATTTTGAGGTTACCGGAGAAGATTCTACCCCGGTATCCCCATTTACCGAAGGGGATGCCGAAAGCCCCCAATTATGGTGGAACCTGTATGTTGATGGTGCAGTAAATAATAATGGGGGAGGTGCAGGAATAGAGTTGGTAAGCCCAGAGGGACACCGAATTCAGAGTGCCATACACTTTGGCTTCAGGGCTACCAACAATGATGCAGAGTATGAGGCCCTGATTGCTGGCTTGAAACTGGCTCTGGAAATGAAGGTAGAATACCTAAATGTGTTTAGTGACTCCATGTTGATTGTGTGGCAAATTAAAGGAAGCTTCCAGAGTCGAGGCCCCCGCACTGAACTCTACATGAAGTATGCCCAAGAACTTATCAGTAGGTTCAAATTGCTAAATCTAAATCAAATCCCAAGGGTGGAAAATGCCAATGCTGATGCCCTTGCCAAGTTGGGATCCCAAAAAGAAGCTGTCCTGTTAGGGGTAATACCCCTTGAAGTGCAACTCCAACCAAGTATCCATCGAGAGGAGACCATGGAAATAGATTCCTCAATGGAAAGCCAATGGACAACCCCGATACGTGAGTATATCACCAAGGGGACACTTCCGAAGGACAAAGATGAAGCTCGGAAACTCAAATATAAGGCTGCCCGTTATGTGATCTATGATGGCATCCTATACAAGAGGGGATTTAATCAACCTCTACTTAAGTGCATATCTGGAAATGAATGTGAATACATCCTAAGGGAAATTCATGAAGGCATTTGTGGCAACCACTCGGGGGGTACCTCCCTGGCCCACAAAATTCTCCGACAGGGCTATTACTGGCCCACCATGAAAACTGATGCTTATGACTTTGTTAAAGCTTGTGATCAATGCCAAAGATTTGCTAACTTCAATAGCAACCCAGCTGTGGAACTAAGACCCATTGGAAGCCCTTGGCCCTTTGCAATATGGGGGATTGACCTGATTGGGGAGCTTCCCAAAGGCAGAGGTGGTGTGAAATATGCCGTGGTAGCCGTTGACTACTTTACCAAGTGGGCAGAGGCGGAACCCCTAGCTACCATCACTGCTGGTAAGCTGAAGGAATTTGTTAAGCGAGCCATTATATGTAGATACGGGGTACCGTACAAGCTAATCTCAGACAATGGCAAGCAATTTGATAGTAGAGAAATGAGAAGTCTATGTGAGGACTTGGAAATAAAGAAAGATTTTTCAGCCGTTTGCCACCCCCAAAGCAATGGGCAGACGGAAGCTGTGAATAAAATCATCAAGCACACTCTGAAAGCCAAGTTGGAAGATAAAAAGGGAAATTGGCCAGAGGAGCTTCCGATGGTCTTGTGGTCTTACAACACCACTCCCAGGACCACAACCGGAGAGTCTCCCTTTGTTCTAACCTATGGCTGCGAAGCTATGGTCCCAGTGGAAGTCGGGACAGGGTCCTACCGGAGGGATAATTTCAGTCAAGAATCAAATGAAATACATCAGAGGTTGGCCCTAGACATGGTAGAGGAAAACCGGGCTACCGCCCAGCTGAAACTTGCGGCTTACCAACAGAGGACCCGCAAATACTATAACAACAAGGTACGCCCTCGACCCCTCAAGGTTGGCGACCTAGTACTGAGAAGAATGATGCCCAATATGCGGGTTCCCGGGCACGGAGCCTTTGGAGCAAACTGGGAAGGGCCTTACAAAATAAAGTCTATCTTTTGGGAAGGCACTTACCACCTTGAAGACATGGATGGGAACACTATCCCCCGTGCTTGGAATGCCGAGCACCTAAAAAAGTACTATCAGTAAGACTCTTTTCAGAACAAACGTAGGCCTCTTTCAGGCTTAGGATGAATAAAGGCAACCTACTAGTTGTGGTTGCGTCATTTCCCTTTCAGTTCTTAGGATTTCATGATTTTCAATAGATGCCCGGGGGGTAGTGGATGCACACCCCGTCTGGATGAAATTTGATGTATTCGTACTATTTGATTTTCAGTAAAAGTAGAAGTTGATTGTTTTCTTTTACATTTACCATTTTCAGAAATATATGTAAGACCTACAAGCATAGTTCTACATGGCAGCTAGGCTACCATCCAGAACTAGGGGGGTAGTAGTGGATACACCTCTCAGCTTAACAGGTTGAAATTATCAGAATTTCAAAATTTTGCCATTTCCAGACATGTACGGAACCTTGAGTGGTTCACATGGCTTACTTGGTTATCAGGGCATGTATGGAACCCTGTTCGGCATACATGGTTCCCTTCATTACTTGGGCTTGTGTGGTAACCTGATTGGCACACTTGGAACCCTTCAATACCAGACATGTACGGAACCTTGAGTGGTTCACATGGCTTACTTGGTTATCAGGGCATGTATGGAACCCTGTTCGGCATACATGGTTCCCTTCATTACTTGGGCTTGTGTGGTAACCTGATTGGCACACTTGGAACCCTTCAATACCAGACATGTACGGAACCTTGAGTGGTTCACATGGCTTACTTGGTTATCAGGGCATGTATGGAACCCTGTTCGGCATACATGGTTCCCTTCATTACTTGGGCTTGTGTGGTAACCTGATTGGCACACCTGGAACCCTTCAATACCAAACATGTACGGAACCTTGAGTGGTTCACATGGCTTACTTGGTTATCAGGGCATGTATGGAACCCTGTTCGGCATACATGGTTCCCTTCATTACTTGGGTTTGTGTGGTAACCTGATTGACACACCTGGAACCCTTCAATACCAGACATGTACGGAACCTTGAGTGGTTCACATGGCTTACTTGGTTATCAGGGCGTGTATGGAACCCTGTTCGGCATACATGGTTCCCTTCATTGCTTGGGCTCGTGTGGTACCCTGGTCGACCCACTTGGATCCCTTCATTACAAGACATCTTTGCAGGATTGGCCTACATGGCATCACCACACATGATTTATTAAAATGACTGGGACTCCCGGAACAAAGGTTTCCAGGCTAAGCCTCCGGTACCCAGGCTACCGGATAGGGGCTACCGGCCACGGGGCTCCCGGAGTCGGGTTCCTGCCTTCGGGCTTCCAAATGCTATAGGGATACCGGACGGTACCCCCACACCCACAGTGACAACCAAACAGACAAAGGTACAAGTAGTCTATCAGTTCTATGGCCACCTATCCAGGTATGTGTTGCCATATTTACTCTTGTACTCTTCTACACTGCGATACCCTTCTATCGTTCTTATCTTGATTCATGATCTAATATCTATTTAATCAACATATATATGACATGTATCCTCTGAGAACTTGTACAAACTTGTTTTAAGATTAGTCAGGGGAGTCATTCTACCAGATAGAAGTCGATGGTGGCGTTTAGTTATGCCCTGTTTTAAGTTATCGTAATACCTTTCTTACTTAGCATATTGGTACCCTAGAGAATGAGTGCTACGGAGGTTCTATGATTAAGGATTATTAAGTCCAGGTTAGTTCTCGTTGTATAACCAGAAATAATATGACAATTATACCTACTGCATAAAAACCAGATAATAAGGTAAACATGCATTACGAAAGAGGATTAAAAAGTACTAGGCCCAAGGCCATAAAGCGAATAGAGTTAAACGACTAAACCATTACATACGTGGAGCGTTATAGGAGCCCACCCCCTTTTAAAAGAACACAAGTTCGAAAACTGGCATAGTAAAAGGTCAAAATAATTGGAAAAAGATGATTTAAGAGGATGAGGGATTTTTAGTAGCCTCGGAGTTAGGGGAATCCTCAACAGGGTCCACCTTTCTAGCGGAATCACCTGGAGCCACCTCGACCGCACCTGCGGGAGCATCAACCCTGGTATCCTGAGTATCCTTAACCATGTCTTTCGGAATATCGGCTGGCTTGGGAGTCACCTTCGCGGCAGAAGTCGGAGATTTGATAGTTTCTTCTTTAAACTTCTCTACCTGCTTCACGGCATCCTCGCCCAGAAGGGCCCAATCCAAATTTGGCATCACCTCCCAAGTAGATTTCATGTAGTCTTGGACCCCCTTAGCAAATCCCAACTGATACCTCTCGGGAAGCACCTCTTTTAACTTCTTTACAGAGGCCTGGAGGGTATCCACTTGTAGCTGCAGCTCCGCAACTTCGGTAGCATGGGCTACCACCATCTTCTCCTTATCTCTATCTTGCTCATAAACCAGCTTTCCCAGTTTTTCTTTCTCCTTTGTGACAGCTGAAATCTCACCCTTCAACCTCTTACCAGCCTCAGACATCTTCTTCTTCTCACTTTCCGCAGCTTGCATATCTAACTTCAATTGCTTGATTTCCTCTCGGAGCCTCATATCGCCACGGGTAGCCAGGGCCATTTGATTGGAAAGCCTAAGTTGATGAAAGAAGCTCTCGCCCGCTGAAAACAGCATGGATCTCGCAGCATCAGAGGTTTTCTGTTTAACCCACCCAGCAATTGTCTCCATGGGAATCTGGCCCCCAGACATCTGATAGAACTGCTCCACTTCACCTACAGGCGCATCTTGCTGAGATATCCTAACTCTCTTCGAGGATCGAGTTTCTGGGGTAGTCTTGAAACTCCCTGAAGCTTGAGATAATCTGCGTTTTTCAGTAGCTGAAAGCTCAACCTTAATGGGTACAGGAGTTGGGACCCTGGAAATCGGAGTAGCGGCAATAGGGGTTTCCATCGTGAGCAAATCGTCTTCAGGAAATAAATCTTCATATTTATCAGATGGTTTGATAAAGGATGGCACAGATCCTGACATACCTGAAATGATGGAACGTTGGAAATATTAGTAACTGTAACACATAAACTGTATGAGGAAATATCAGGTTACCAGTAGGGTTACCGGAGCCTGATTCCCGGATGCATATGGTAACATGAGTAAGAAAAATGCAACAAGTACTATACAGTTTCGAAGCATACACATGAGAAAAGCAATAGAAACACCATTAATAACGAGTATCTATGAACAAAAGAACATGACATGTTTAGTGCGAATGTAAGAAAAAGGTATAGGGAGCGGTAGCCTGGGGTACCGGGAGATAAGTCAGTGGAAGCCCCATCTCTCTTTCCACGCTTCCTGTCAGTACCCTGAGGTCTAGGCTCTCCTTCCAATCCTTCCTCAACCTCCCCCCCCTGGGCAGGGGGAGAGGGAGCCAGGGGTCTCATAAATCCCAACCTCACTAAGGTTTCCGGATTTAACAGACTCTCGCCATCTCCTAAACTAGCAGCCAACCTCATGATCTTTTCGGCTCTCCTTGCCTCAGCCCCCTCGAGCAGAGTTTGCGATGGGATCCCTAAATGAGATAATAGATAGTAAAAAGGGGGTAGGAGCTATGTAGAAAACTAACCAAATAAAGGTTACCAATAATGAACGAGGGTACCGGATGCTTACCCGGAGTCAAATTCCACTCTTTCCTCATATCTTCACAAGCATAACAATACAAAAACATTTCCATCCAGTCATACATTCCTCGCTTATTTCCCTTAATACATCTCCCTTGTCTGTCATTCCAGGAGGTGAGGTAAAAAATACCTATCTTCCTTCCTACACCCTTTAGTTGATAAAAGTACCCCAATTCCCTAGGGGTAAGAGGGACAGAAAAGGTTTGATCGTAGAGGATAAACATACATGCCGCCACCCTGAAGGAATTAGGTGACAGTTGCATAGGAGCTATCTCATAGAAGTTCAGCATGTCAACAAAAAACGGATGCATCGGCATAGAGAATCCCAGCTTGAAAAAGGATGCAGACAGTACTGCATTGGGTATAGCCTGGTCAGGTTCAAAGTTGTCAAACCTGTGGCACCTCTCACCGGCGCTAGGTACCACCAGGTCGCACCCTGGATTGCATGATTCCTTCAACCTCGCAAGTCTGTCAGCATTCATGGACGAATCTGTATCCTCACAAGAAGGAACAAAACCTCCAGGAACATGGGGCTTTCGCTCAACCTCTGCCACCAACGGCGCCTCAGCATTATCATTCCTTTTCGTCACAACATCATTGCTGAAGAACGGTTGTTCACCACCCAGCCAGAGATCATTTATAGTTTTTTCCCCTTCATCAGTGTTGGAACTAACATCAATCCTTTCTGCCTCTCCACCGTCCGAATTCGATGAACCGGCCTCCAGGGAAAGGCTAGGATACCGGCTGACAATCTCAGCAGACAAGGGATCTATTACTTCTACCTGGGAACGTGTCCTGGAGCTAATTGATGGTTTTGATTCAAGCAGGGGCTGGGAAAGCAAAAGATTATTCAGATGGGTTGACCCCGAATCAGACGGTTCCCCAGACACGGGTGATAAATATCCGGAACACCGGGAGGACTCCCTCGATGCCGATGAAAGAGACATCTGCAACCACAAATAGGAAGCAGGTTAACAAAGGGACTTGAAGTGGGATGACTTAAAGTTGGGCAATGTTTCTGACGCCCAACCAAAGGGACACCCAGAATATGCAAAAATGGCCAAGCCAGAAGGGAGCTAGGGTGTGAAAATAGTCATCGACACGGCAACCTAATGTGATGACACTGAGGTTACCGGAATAAAATAGGAACCACGGGAATCTTTCTAAGGCACTATGGTCACACCCCTACCAATAATCCCCAAGTATTAGCTTAACAGTACAAGTCTAAAACAACACAAGTCAATAAGAACAAGCATCGATCATGCCATGAGCATCTAGAAAAATGATTAAAGGGGGCAACCGGAATACAAATCGCCCTAAATCCCTTTGATGCATGCACTATGAGCAAGAAGATTTACACATACAATTCTTTATAAAAGTTCAACTAGTCAGATCTACCCAAAACAGGGTCAACAGTTGAAGAATACGACAAGAATCAATGGATGAACATGAAAAGGTTCAAATGAATCGAAATAATTGACATGCAAAATCTCCTAGAATACGGAACCCACTATCGATTCAAGGACATGTAATGATGTGTCCAGAGTTCAATATGTGTGTATCAGTCATACGCATAATCACCAAAAGATTGAATACAGGCAGGTTAAGAAATTCAGAAGTATACCTGGATAAAGTCGAAAAGAAGAGTGTAAAAACACTGTAGCCTTCGCCGGAAGCCTCGTCGGGAAAATCTCGAAAACCTTTGCGTACTCGGAAGAGAATATGATGAGTGGTAGAAAGAAAAGTGAAAGGTTAATAATGTAGATATATGAGAATAGAAGAAAAGAGGCGTGACCCCCTTGATTAATGAATGTGGCACAGAAAACGAGGTGGAGTGGGAAACGTCCCTTGCTTGGAAAATAGCTGATTTTTTCAGTTTATCTATGTAAAAGCGGTAGAGTCCTAGCTTATTTTTTCCTCCTTGATAGTTATCATTTTATTTCCAAGGAATTAAAATGATTAATCTATCCTTAAACGAGTAAAAATACTAAGCTTCCGTTTTTATTCTGATTAGAGCTTATGTAGCACAATTACAAGAGCTACCAATTATAAACATCAGAATTAGCCCCAACTTCATGATTAAGAGTTTCCGATATTGACATGTAGTGTTAATTTATCAAGATAGCAAAAAGACGAATTTCCTTAGCAACCGGCACCCCCGTGGATAATAAGGTTCCCCTTGCACACAGTACTTCAGGGAACCGGGGGGTAGTTGTTGTGCCCAAAATCTCGCATGGGTTAGATTTAGGCCCACTAGAGGATTAGGGTCCAGGTCCATGAAGAGAATGAGTAATTTGTCAGGTTTCCGGAGGCCTACGGTAGCCCTAGGGGTTACCATGTACGCTGCAGCACGGGAACACATGGCTAAGGGTCTCAAGGCATCCCCTTGAGGATAACCTATAACCATTACCAGACATCCAGTAGAGCTTCCAGAGTAGCTCCCGTGATAGGGGTTACCGGAGGGGGTACCGGAGCCAGGCTACCGGGCGGTACCCCCAGCTTCCGCCGGAAGCCTGATTAGGCTGCCAATACAGATAAGACACGCCCCCTATTTTTTAGGAACACGTCTATATCATCTAAAAACACTCTCAAACAGATAAACATTCAGTTATTTGAGGATATATGTCATATATACTTGATAAATGATACAAAATCATGATAAATATAAGAGATAATCATTCTATGTTACCTAAACTGCTTGGTAACCTGATTTTATACATCACACTCGATTATTATCAGAAATAACAGTCATTATCCCACTGGAGAGAGGATAACTCATCATGAACAAACAATCATATCATTCAAGAACTACATTCGGGCTTGATCCACTATAAATAGTGGTATGTAGGCAGTTTACGGGATCTTCTTCGACACTTTACACTCCTTGAGTAGCTAGAGCACGTGCACTCTTGTGTGACACAGTCAAATTAGGGTTCTTGGCTGGCCAACATTTGGTCCTTGAGCTCTCATCCCGTAGATTCAGTCCGATCCTTCCGAGGAACCACATTCCGTGTTCTTCGGTAACCCTAGTCGTGTGCCTTCCCGGGCGACTAGCCATTGATCTTCAACCACGAGCCTTTCCGGGTGGTTGTACGATTCCATATTTAATGGCGCTATTCCAGCAACGGCCTCCACGTAGTTGTGCTAAAATCCTCCCACAACAAATGGAAAACAATCTTGATTTAATAGTTCGAAGATGGGCTCGGCCCTTACATATATAATACTATTGTCCTACTCGGGGCACAAGCCCTGGAATGGTTTCATTGAAACTTATTTCTACTCCTCCTAATAAATAAATAAAAAGCTAAGTCTTTATTAGGATAGCTCAAACATAATAGATCTTCAGGTTTAAAGCATGCCAAGTACGAGGCACCTCGATCCCGTCTAATGTCTCCAACTTGTAGGATCCTCGTCACAGTGTCTTCTTGACTCGATATGGCCATTCCCAATTAGGGGCTAGCTTTCCCTTCTAGCCAACTCCAGAAGCCTCTATCTTCCTTAGAACCAAGTCGCCTTGTCGAAAGAACCTTTCCTTAACCCTATGATTGTAGTAGAAGGATGCCCTCTTCTGGTGCTCTAC
Organism: Kitagawia praeruptora; assembly: GCA_037693485.1. Taxonomy (NCBI): domain Eukaryota; kingdom Viridiplantae; phylum Streptophyta; class Magnoliopsida; order Apiales; family Apiaceae; genus Kitagawia; species Kitagawia praeruptora. The sequence goes on along the minus strand of CM075351.1, from coordinate 131,850,591 downwards.
ATTCTTGGCGTTTGCCTCGTCCCTGACTTCATCAATCAAGTCAAGGGCTAGCCTCATGCCTTCTTCATTAGTCTCAGGCTCATATGCCTCAACTCGAGGTGATGCATGCATAATCTCCAAGGGCACAACTGCCTCGGCTCCGTAAGCCAGCAAAAACGGGGTTGCTCCAGTCGTTACTTTGCAAGTGGTACGATATGCCCATAGTATAGGCAACAACTCGTCCACCCAAGTGTTTCTTGAGCGTTCGACCCTCTTCTTGAGTCCATCAAGGATAATCCGATTGGCTACCTCCGCCTGTCCATTAGCTTGCGGGTGTGCTACTGAAGTGAAACGAAGCTCAATACATTTTTCTTGCAGTACTTCTTGAACTCTTCATTATTGAACTGTGTCCCATTATCTATCACAAGGATTCGTGGGGTTCCATACCTACAGATTATGTTCTCCCAAAAGAACTGGGCAACTTGTTTGGTGGTTATCTTGGCTAGAGGTTTAGCCTCAATCCACTTAGTAAAGTAGTCAATGGCCACTATCAAAAACTTCCTTTGCGCTGAAGCTACAGAGAAAGGACCAAGTATATCCATTCCCCACATCGCGAACGGGATAGGAAAGTTAATCGATGTTAACATCTCTGGTGGCTGCCTCATAAAAGGAGCGTGTTTTTGGCATCTGTCACACTTCTTGACGTAGTTCTGTGCATCGGACAACATCTCTGGCCAATAGAACCCTAAGCGAGTGATCTTATGAGCTAAGGCTCTGCCCCCAAGTGTTGCCCACAGATCCCTTCATCAACTTCCTCCAACGTTTTCTTTGCCTCCTGGGGCCTCAAACACTTCAAATATGGGATGACAAATGACCTCTTATAAAGGATGCCTTCAATCAAGGCATATCTCAATACTCTCACTGACAGCTTTCGTGCCTCCAAGGCATTATCAGGGAGCCATCCGGTTTCAAGGTGAACTTTGATAGGGTCTATCCAGCAACCTCCTACATCGATCGGTGCCACCAACTTAGAGTTGATGGTCGGGGTCTTCAAGACCTGGAAGTAAACACTCCCTGCATAATTCTCTATCTCAGAAGAAGCGAACTTAGCCAGGGCATCGGCCTTAACGTTCTCTTCTATCGGAATGTGCTCCACATAGCACTCATCAAACTGAGTCATAACAGCTTTCACAACTCTCAGATACTTTGCCATAGTTTCATCCTTGGCTTCGAATTCACCATTCACTTGTGATACCACTAGTCTTGAATCCCCACAGAATTTGAGATTCTTGACCCTCATAATTCTGGCCAAGCCTAAACCGGCTATCAAGGCTTCATACTCAGCTTCGTTGTTGGTTGTTGGGAAGTCCAACTTCAAAGCATACTCAACTGTGAACCCATCGGGGCTTTGCAAAACTAAACCTGTACTACTAGATTTCGTTTTTTATGCTCCATCAAAATAAATCACCCAATATTCCTTCTGATCAGGTACAAGCTCCTCATCTTTATCCTCCCTTCCAGGGGTGGTCACTATCTCCTACCCCCAACTTCTTGGTTGCCATTGGTACATTTAACCACGAAGTCAGCTAATGCCTGAGCCTTGATGGCTGTTCGAGGCTTATATGTAATGTCGAACTCTCCAAGTTCAATCGCCCACTTGATTAGCCTTCCACTGGCCTTCGGGCTATTCAAAATATTTCTCAACTGCTGGTCCGTCAGGACTTAGATCTTGTGTGACTAAAAATATGGTCGTAACTTTCTCGAAGCTGTTATCAATGCCAAAGCAAACTTCTCAATGGGAGAGTAATTCAACTCAGCCCCGTGCAACACCTTTCTCACATAATAGATAGGTTTCTGAACCTTATTCTCTTCTCGAATGAGAACGGCACTCAATGCTTGTTCAGATGCCGCCAGATATAGATAAAGAGTCTCCCCCAGACTTGGTTTGGCCAACAACGGGGCTTCCGCCATGTACTTCTTTAATTGTTCAAGGCCTCTTGGCTTTCAGGTGTCCACTCAAAGTTTTTCACCTTCTTCAATGCTCGAAAGAAAGGCATGCATTGTCACCAGACTTGGAGATAAATCTCCTTAGGGTTGCAACTCGGCCTGTTAACTTCTGCACATCTCGTATAGAGGGGGGTGGTTCCATGTCCAAAATCGCTTTGATCTTATCAGGGTTGGACTCTATGCCTCTTTTCGAAACCATTAATCCCAAAAAATTTCCTGATACAATGCCAAAAGCACACTTGGTTGGGTTCAACACCATCTTGTGGTGCCTCAGCACTTCGAATGCCTCTCTGAGATGCTTAATGTGGTCTGCCTTGATTAGGCTTTTGACAACATGTCATCAACATAGACCTCCATGGTTTTTCCAATCAGATGGGCGAATATCTTATTCACCAGTCGTTGGTAAGTAGCACCTGCATTCTTTAGACCAAAAGCCATAACAAGATAGCAGAAAACACCAAAGTCAGTTATGAAAGATACCTTTGGGATGTCATCCTTGTGCATCTTAATCTGATTGTAGCCGCTGAACCCGTCCATGAAGCTCAACATCTCATGTCTAGCTGTGGCATCTATCAACGTGTCTATTCTTGGCAAGGGAAAACAATCCTTCGGACATGCATCATTCAAATTTGTGAAGTCTATACACATCCTCCACTTCCCATTTGCCTTCTTGACCATCACAGGATTAGCCATCCATTCAGGGAATTGAATCTCTTCAACAAACCCGGCCTCTAAAAGCTTGTCAACTTCTTGCTTAATGGATTCTTGCCTTTCAGGAGCAAAATTCCTCTTCTTCTGCTTTATCGTCTTCCGCTCAGGATCAACGTTCAACTTGTGAGTAATGAGTTGGGGATCAATCCCTGGCATATCAGCCGCAGTCCAAGTAAACACGTCATTGTTCTCCTGTAAGAACGATGTCAACTCGCCCTTCAAGGGTTCTTTTAGAGAAGCTCCTATATATGTAACTTTCTCAGGGTCACCCAGCTCTAGAGGTATGGGGACTAGGTCCTTTGCTGGCTTTCCTCGATTTTCATCATCACCACGGACATCCATGTCTTCAATCGAAAGTACCTGCCCCTCGACTCCATCAGCTCTTAATGCGGATACATAACAACTTCTTGCCATCTTCTGGTCGCCCTTTTGTTCTCCAACTTCATTCCTGGTCGGAAACTTAATCTTCATGTGGTATGTGGAGGCCACAGCCTTGAATGCATGAAGTCCAATCCTTCCCAAGATTGCATTATAAGTCGAGGATGCCTTGATTACCAGAAAATTCAGCATCTGAGTAGCCTCCTTAGGTTCTTGCCTGATTGTCATGGGTAACTGAATAGTCCCTTCAACTTTGGACTCAACTCCGTTAAATCCGTAAATATGCATGTTGGTCAGGGTTAGCTGAGAGTCAGTGTACCCCATTTTTACAAACGCGTCATGAAATAGGATATCAACAGAAGCTCCATTGTCTATCAAGACTCGCTTCACCTCTGAGTTTCCAATTACAGGGGTTATGACCAACGGGTCGTCATGGGGGAACTTCACCCCTTCGAGGTCTGAATCATCAAAACCAATCGCTATTTCAGTCCTAGCTAGCACATTTCGGGGCCTCTTCCACGATGTGCATCACTTATCTGGCATATGCCTTTCGAGAGTTTCGAGTTGTGCCAGCCGCTGTCGGGCCTCCCCAAATCATGTTGATAACCGGCCCTTGGGGCTATGGGTTACGATCACGATCACCATCCCTTCTGTCGTAATCCCTTCTCTGGGTTCCACGATCTTCACCCTTCATGAACTTACTTAGCTTCCCCTTCCGGATCAAGAACTCAATCTCATCCTACAATCATCCGTATCACGTCCCACATCTCTATGGAACCTACAGTATTGCTCCTTGTTTCTTTTTGCGGGATCACCCCTGAGTGGCTTCGGCCATAGAAAGTCCTTATCTTTCTCGATATCTTACAAGATCTGACTCCTGGGAGTATTCAACCTCGCATAATCAGAAAACCTTTATCCCAAACTCTTCTTCGGTGGCGAGTAAAAGTCCTTGCTAGTCCGGGGATATTTGTCCCTAGCGTCGTACTCTTGCTCTTGTTTTCGCTTTTTTGAGTCATTGGTACCTTTTCTATTACCTACTGCAGCCTCTTTCTTCATGCTATCCTCAGCTTTAATGTACTTATCAGCCCTTCGTTGAAGTTCAGCCATATTCTCAGGGGGATGCTTTGCCAAAGACCTTTTAAATAAGGGATCAGTAGTTCCGTGTTCCAGGGCTACCATGGCCACCTTGTTCTTCAAGTCGGTAATATTCAGTGTCTCCTTATTAAATCGCTTGAGGTAATCCCATAGATTTTCATTCTTCCCTTGCACTACGTACATGAGGGATGTAGAACTTTTCTCATGAGCCCTACCACTGATGAATTGACTAATAAAGGCGGCACTTAACTCTTTAAAAAAGCTAATCGAATTTGGGGGCAGACGACTATACCAACGTTGTGCCATGCCAGACATAGTTTGAGGGAATGCACTGCACTTAAGAGTGTCATTAGCAGGCTGCAACAGCAGCGCATTTGAGAATGTTCTCACATGGTTTGCGGGATCACCCGTTCCATCGTAAGCCTTGATTGTCGGCATCTTGAACTTCTTTGAAATACGAGCATTCATCACCTCCTCAGTAAACGGGGGTGTGGGATCATCAAGATCCCTGAGTGGCATTAGGTCTTTGGGGTCAGCTTTAGGGATTTCCACCCTTGTAGCTTTTCCAGTTGGGACATCAGCCCTCCTTTGTCTCCTTGAAGGCCTTTCCAAATTAATGATGGGAATCGGTCCTGAAGTTGGGGATGACGATTCTGATTCTGCCTTTGTTGCGCTCTTGCAATATCTTCCTTCAACCTCTGGATCTCGGCCTCATGAGCCTTAATTTTTTCAGCAGTTGTTTGAGGGGGTCCATAATAGATTCTTAGAGTCCCTCCACGAGGCTCCTTGCTAACACGTCGCCTCTACAGGGCTTCGTCACGATCTTCATCCTCATCAGACGATGAATCGTCAGTGTATGGACCAGAATAATCATAATATCCTTGGTTAGGACCCAAACCTCTAATGTAAGGAGGGCGATATGGTTCCCATGTCTGCTGTGTATGACCGCTTGGCCCAAATCCTTGGGTATTCAGAGGGTAGTTAGGTAGTCCGTACATTGGGTTGGAGTTCGCGGGCAGATCAGTGGTGTGAATCTGCACTCCTGGAGGTAGCGGACGATTAGGGAGAGACCACCATCTGAAGCGGGTTGGTCTCCTGGCTTGGGTGGACAACCATAGGAAGAGTTCTCTCATCATGGGGAGTCGTCCCTACTAGCTGAGAAACTTGGGTTTGAGTGATCGCCCCTATCGATGGGGGTACAACAGGCAGAGGTGACGGTGGTCGCCTCGATTGTGACTGGTGTCCTTCGTGTTTGAACCATGGTTGATGTTTTCCTCCCACAGACGTCGCCAAATGTTGTGGAATAAAAACTAGGTTATCGAATTGCGGCTAGGGTTTGTACGTAATTAATGCCATGGTTGATGGTGAGCTTCGAGCTTTAATGGTTATTTCCGTGTTCGAGACTGATCGGTCCTCACAGAGTGCCTACATATCTCGTTATTGAGAACCAAGCCAAGACGTAGTTCTGAGAATGAGGGGTCAGGCCCTTTATATAGGCCGAGAAGCCTTAGAATTATGGTAGGGTTAGGTGACTTGGTGGGCAAGCCACCGCCTTGAGGAAGGTTCTAGACTCCTTCCTTGTAGGAGTCTGTTTCCATATCGAATTGGGTGCCTTGAAGGCTAAGTCTGGTAGGAGTAGTATCCTTATTTCACTCTTATTGCTGAGCTGTTTTATCCTTCTAATATTAATTATGAAATTAATATCTAATTAGGGATTTGAGCCCTTTTAACGAGCCCCATGCTTGGACCATACTGGGTCTAATTAATGCGACATTAAATGTGTCTTTAGGGCTTATTTTTAGTCCATATCAACTATACAATTAGATATAATTACAATATAATTAAATAAGAAGACAATTGTGGTTGATGGCTAAATCTGCCATCTATTTGAGGATCTTAACATTAATTTTATTTATAAAGAAAAGTTAAGGGGTCAAGTGAAATGAAAAGTGTGGGTCTGTTACTTGGTATGAAAGTATTTCATGCGGAAAATTTGAAATATTGTTTCCGCAAGTACGTGTAAAAATTATTGTAAACAATGGCTTCATGATTTCTGATTTATTTCATCCAATTTTAGAAATGCCTTCTGTATTGATTCAGAACATTACTTTAAATTTATTTGTTGATTAGTATGACCGACAAGGTTTCAGTTGACGTGCTCTGCTTTTACTGTACTGAATTGGAAATATAATACAACGGCCTCACAGGGTATTCTTTTTGTAGTGTATTGTGTTATTCATTGGTAGAAATATTTTGTAAACTATAAATTTGATAATAGATATCTTACTGGATTGCTTTTGTTTGGTTTCAGAGCACTTACTTATGCTGCACCGGACATGTAAATCTTCAATCAGGCCACAGCTGCAGGAAAGGAAGTATTTACAGATTAAGATAACTTATTGTTTTGTTTTACCAGACATCGAAAAAATAAACTATCTTTCAAAAGTTTATAACTAAGGTATAATTATAAATTTAGACATAACTAGTATGATGTTGGATTACTTTATGTATGGTGTGGATGGGATGTAAACTATTTGGATTGCTGGTATGATGGTTTGAATGTATGTTGAATGTTTTGGATGGGTTTGTTTATTTATGTAACTACATATTGTAAAAATTTGAATTACATCGTTGCATTTGATATGTTTAGTGTTGCATTTCTAGAACACGGTAGTGTTGCGTAAGTAAACACATCGTTGTATTTGATATTTTAGTGTTGCATTTCAAGAACATGGTAGTGTTGCATTTGGTAAATATAGTGTTCCCTTTGATAAGATCCTAGTGTTTTAAAAAGCTAATCAAAGCATTGCATTACATGTTGTGGGCCCCACTACTGACGTGGCATGTGGGACCCACTACTGACGTGGCACATGCGACCTACTACTGACGTGGCACATGCGACCCACTGCTGATGTGGCACGTAGGACCCACTTTTGACGTGGCACGTGGGACCCACTACTAACATGGCATGTTAGTGGGCCCCACTACTGACGTGGCATGCTAGTGGGTCCCACTTTCGTGACCTGGATTTGGGACTGTAGCTAATGTCAAATGGAACGCTTTTTGGTGTTGCATCTACTTTCTTTGGTGTTGCAATACGCCAATACATGTATTATGCAATACTTACTGCTGTTGCTATAGATGCCAAAAAAACGTTACGTTATGTGTCTAATACAACGGCCGCAGATGCAATGCCTCCTGGTGTTGCATTTGGTATAATGCAACATTTTTTTGGCATAAATCAATAGTAAATGTGGCGTTGCAAGAGCATTTATGGCGTAGTATTGCTGATAAAGTTCAGGATTATATTATCGTAACTTTGTGACACTAATTTTTTAATTGTGATTACTAACAAAGTTGTCATCTTTGACACATTATAACATGTATTAATTTTCAATTTTTTTCTTTCTTTCATGTTAATTTTGGCGACATTTACTTTAAATTATTATACTATTTTGCACCTTTAGAAGTTAGTTATGTTGTTTCAATATCTCACATTCTAAATAATTGTTAAATTATAAATAGTGTTGATGATCATAGATTTTGTGTTAAGTTTTTAAATGAATTAAAAGCGTTAAAATAGGTTTTACATGAAGTAAATTTTAGAGATGTATTTAAATAAAATGGTAACATTTGTTTCGTTAGAATAGATTTTTAAAATAGTTAGTCTCATAGTCATAGGTTTTAAATAATAAGACGCTTAAAAAAGTAATTACTCGCTGATGATATGTTTATATTCTATTTTTGGCGCAAATAACAAAAACTCAATAATAAAGTTCGAGTATAAAAAAAGAAGTACCGTACAAATCAATTGACTAACTTTTAATGTTTCGATTTTAAAGTACAACATATAAAAAAATGTAAAGTTTTGTACCGGAAAAATATTCAAATACGTATATATACTTTACTAGCTTATATAACCCCATGCAATGCACATATTTTTATTAGTGTGATATTATTTTATTATAAATGTCAATTAAAATTATATTCACTTGTATCTCGTGTGATGTACAAGTTTTTTTAGTATTTTCTTCTATTAATTTTTGTTATAAGTATTTTAATTATAATAAATTTTTAAAATAATTAAATATGTAGTGTTACGACTGGATTCTGCCAGATAACAATTCGGTCGGACCTGCAGAAGAAGAATGCGAGGGTTTGGCCCCCCGATTCACCTCCGGTGTGAGAATAAGTCAGTCGGTTCTTTGTAAGTAATTTGAACATAGAGCTTGTGTTTATTGTGTGTAATTGTGTATAAAAAAAATGAGAGAATGAACCTGACTGGACCATATCCTTTTTCCTCCAGGTGGTTACCCGAAGAGTGGGCATCGTGTGCAAACGTGTCCCACGTTTACAGGAAGGTGAACCATATAACCGTTATTGGTAGTAGGACCGGATGACTGTGGGCTTCCATTCGGATTCGGGGTGTTGGACCGTCGGTTCGGCCCATTAAGGAGATGGGCCTCTAACATGTCCCTGGGCTTCGTTCGGAGTTATCCTTAGGACGGAGGCCAAAGCCTGGGCCCATTATCGGAATTCGCTCTTCGGACGTTTCCTTCGGATAAGGATGACAACGTGTAACGATGAGATGCCTCATTAGGAGGCGTGTCCTTTAAAGATGACAACTGTCTAATCTTGAGATCTGCGCTTTAATCTCCACCGTTGAATTCGAAACGACCCTTGTCCAAACGTCGTGTCTTTGTACTTAAGCCCTCTAAAAACCCCTTCATTTTCACTTTTGTACTTACAACATCTCACAATTTCCAGAGCAAGAACTTTCTTCCCCAGAGTTTTTCGTGAACAACGATTGGGAACGTCGTTTCATTTCCGACCACTCCAAGTCCTCCGATTCCGGTAGCAGTTCATCTTCAAGGAAACTATCCCCAAGAATCAGATCTCATTTCTCATTGGCAAATTAGTGAGTGCTTCTATACCCCTTTTTCTTTTAACTTTATCTGTATGTTTGTACCATTCCCATTCTTGTTCTTTTTATTGCCATAAACCTGCATTTCATGTGTTCATGTATATATCTGTACACATATGTATATGCTTAAAGTTACCTGCAATTCTCAAATGTTCTATGTGCATGTCTGCAACGATTTAGGTACTTTTTGATGTCCCATTTTACCTCTGCATTAGCTTTTCCTAGGATTCTGGGATTTGTCCGAAAGTTGTTTGGGCAAGAACTTCCTTCGGGATCTTCGAACCTGGAGAACACTCTTCGGACCATCCCGATCTCTCGGAATTCTCTTCAGAATGTCCAAGTTTCCCGTAGTTTTTAGGCCTTCGACTCGCTTAGCCCTAGGTTGTAGGATGCCCCGACCGATCCTGGCTCATTGTACTCGGCCTTTTCCCCTTTTGTTTTCTTCTTTTTTGTCCGAGTACAAGGCTAACGTCTCTTCATTTCCGAATGTAGGGACATGGATCGGTCGACCGGGGGTGCTGGTACTTCGGAGGTTTCGCCCTTCAGCGACATCCAACTATACCCAGCTGCAAATTACCGGTCGAAGCTGATCGAAGATAAAATCAAAGACTTTCATACCAACTATCTAGTAGAGAGACATGTCTGGTACTTCTTCGCACCGAGGAAGAAGGACCGCATCTGGCATAACCCTGCAATTCCACCCCTTTGTGGGGGAAGCGTGGCCACTAGCATATCCGAGATGGCATTTAAATGCGGCTTTCGGTTGCCAATGCTGCCCATCTTGAAGAAGTTACTGAAGCAGCTGGGAATAGCCATAGGGGAGTTAGATCCGAATATCTTTTTCCACATAAATGCCTTCCAAGCCCGATGCCTGGCCAAGAGATGACTCCAAGGACAACTTTGTTCTGGCATCATTATGAGCTCCGAAGGAATTCAAAGAGCAACGACTACTATACCATAGCCCGTCGAACCGGTAAGGCGGACTAGGCTCAAACAAACTCCAGCAATAAAGGGACACATGAAAAGTGGGTTTTCATCTCGGGGCCGAAAATGGAGAAGTACGGACGCTGGGGGGAGCTCGATCCATCAAGGCTGAAGTATCCCGAACTCCTGCAGGCGGACGAGCATGATTACGGTTTTCTCTGCGAACTCAAAATGGATAGGGTTCCGTTATCCAGCAGCAGGGACAACGAGTGGTTGGTCGCCCTTTGGGGTATTGGTAACATCTATCTCTGTCTTGTTTTTGCATTTAGGTACTGCATTTTCATTTTATTTTGTCGTACATATTTAACCTTCTGATATTTTGTGCAGTGTCTTCCCTTCAGGCGATCATAGAACGCAAACGCAAGAAGGCGGCCGAACTTGCTGCTGCTGCTACAGCTGAAGCTGAAGCTGCGGCTCAGGCGACCGGTGGGGGGGAGAAGTCAGCTCCGGACCAGAGGGAGACAAATATAGTCACAACTCCGCCTGATTCTTCTCCTCCTCGGGACCTGGAGACGAGGGATACAGGTTCGACCACCCTGGTCGATTCAAGGAAAAGGGGCCGAAAGGGTGATGCGGGGCTGAAGGTATACGCTCCTCAGTGGGGAGTTCTGGAGATTGATCAGATCATCGCCCCCGCTCCTCAGCTGTCTACAATCATAGGTCCCGATCTCTACTGGGGTCTTATTCTGCCAGCCGATAGGCCGATGTTTGCTCAGGCGAACGACCTTGAGGCTTGTACTGAAATGATGGCCCTGCTTTCCATGGTGAGTTTTCTTCTTGCGTATTGTTTAATTATCTGCCTTCAACCTCTGACTCTTTTCCTTGTTTGTTTTTAGGGTGTCTCCTGGTCCGCCGTTGTTACCGAACGGATGGAGGGGATTCAGGCCAAGCTGAAGACGGTTGATCAGCTGGAAGCTCGGGCTGTCAAGGCTGAGGAAGATCTCCGAAATTCAACCAATGATCTGGAGAGGGTCACCGGCCAAGCTAGCTCCTTAAAGGAAGAGAATGATGCCTTGAAGGAGAAGCTGGAGGGAATGGATGCCTTGAAGAAGTGTGTTGAATGGAGAAACCAGCAACTCAAGGCAACCAGGAAGAACGTTCGGACGCTGCAGAAGAAGCTGGATCTGACCGAAGAGCGATGCTACCAGATGGGGTATGACGCTACCCTAGTGAAGGTGCACTCTCTCGGCTTCGATCCTACTCAAATGATTGATGTCGAGTTGGGTATGACAGATCTAGTTGACAGGATAACGTCCGATGAACCTCTGGTAGTCTCTTCGCGTGAAGACGAGCCTCTTTCCGATTAGTTCCCTTGGTTTTAATCTTATTTTGATGGCCTTCTGGCTTGTAATGTTTGTTGTGCCCAAAATCTCCATGGACTAGATTTAGGCCCATTAATCTATAGGGTACGGTCCATACAAGCTAGAAGATTGATCCAGTACGAGTTATGAAGATCAAATAGAAGAAATGACTAAGGAAGTATGAGTATCAGGAGGTTCCCAATGGTCAGGAAGCTGAGCAGAGCACTAGAAGACCAGGTTCCTCCAAGCAAAAGAGTTCGAATTAGCACAGCAACAGCCATAGAGGTAATAAAAGCATATGAAGAGTTATCCAATCTAACCAGTTTGTTATTTGTGCAGGTATTGACACCAAAAGGGAGGTCCCTAAGTGATATGTCCCGAAATAAGGAGGTCCCTGAGAAACAGGCTCCTGAAATGTAGGTTCCTGAGCACCAGGTTCCTACGAGTTGCCAACAGAAAGTTCTAGAAGCCATCTAGAACAGATAAACGAATTGGTATCTGAGTATGATTCTAGGGCGCAGATGATCCTAGAATAACTCTAACCAATGAGAGAATCATAAGTGGGGTACGAACTCGAGTTCTACTCTACTTAGCTAAACTAGTTCGTGAAAGGCTCTAAAGGAACCTGAGTCCTACACGAACTAGGTGACCGAACAACAGCTATTCCAGTAAGAGACAGAATCATACTAGAACTACGTGAGCTTGATCCCTATAAATACAAGGGTACGTAGGCACCTCAGGGGACGACGCATTAAGTTCTCTAATTTTCTCTAAAGGCACCTGAGATTATTGGAGATACCCTCGAGCTCAGCTCAACCCCCACAAACACAACCCAAACCTTTTTTCGTAGAACAGTTGATCGCTAGCCTATACAACTACCCGTAAACCTCACATAAGTTGATTACGAAATCCACTCATCAACATTGGCGCTAGAAGGAGGGCATAGTTAATATCTTAAGAGTGGAAAAGATGTCAGGCAGCTCGGAAAGCGAAGCAACCCGTTCTGAAGAACAGGTTCATGAGGAGAACACATCTCCTCCCAGAGCACCGAAGGTCACTAAAGCAGCCATGATGGAAATCCTAAAGACTGTGGGAGAACGTTTATCGACTTTGGAGCAGGCTTCAAGCAAAAAGAAGAAAAAGAAGGCAAAGAAGAGCAAGAAGTCGAAGGTTACTCCGAAACAGTTGAATTTTGAAGAATCTGAGAATGGAGAGGAGGTTCCAGACGATGGTGAAGAACCGAAGGAAGATAATGATGATGAAGATATGGAGAATCCTGAGAAGAGTAAAACTGGTAGCAAGGACCGTACAGGGTCCAAGAAAAAGAAGAAAACCAAGACTGGAGGTTCCTCAAAGAAAAAGAAGAAAGATAAAGACCCATCTGTCGAGATAATTGAAGAAAAAAGCACGGATTCAGATGAGGACACTGAAGAATCAAGCGCTGCAGGGTCGCAAGAGGAAGAAGGGACGAGTAAGAAGACAAAGGCGGAAGCTGTTGGGGAGGTGACAGCAGAAGATGTCAAGAAAATTTTGGCTCAACTCAAGGACGAAAAGAATCTTGCTGTGAACCCTATAACAGCTTCTCCTTTCACCAAGAAGGTTCGAAAGTCGGCTTTGCCTAGGTCTTACAGGCCCTCAAATGAGTTGAAATTCGATGGGACTACTGACCCCATTGAGTACCTTAGTCGTTTTGACACAGAGATGGATGTTTATCAAGTGAAGGAAGCCACCAGGTGCAGGTTACTGGCTGCAACTCTACAGGGCGGAGCCCATCAGTGGTTCAAAAGGTTACCTGCAGATTCGATTGGTTCTTGGGCAAGCATGGGAAAGCTCTTTGTCACTCAATTCAGAGCATCTGTTGCATTTGCCCCACCAACCAATACCTTAGCCAATATCAAGCAAAGACCTAGTGAGACATTGACAGAATATTTCAAGAGGTTTAATGCGGAGGTTCCTAAAGTTAGGAAGGCATCTGAGGAAACAATAAAGAATTTCTTAATCGCTGGAGTCAAAGGAGGCTCAGATTTTTGGAAAGCACTGCAGGGAAAAGAACCAGAGACGTTAGCAGACTTTTATGCCCAGGCAGAACCCTTTCGACTGGTGGAGGAGTCTCTAGCTGAATTAAGGAAGGATCCAGATTTTGTAAGGCAAAGTGGAAGCAAGAGGTCGAGACAAAGAAGCCCCAATGGTCGTGACAATAAAAAGGTGGTTAGTCGCACATCCCAGGTGAAGCCTGAAGCTGTGAATCCTACTAAACCTGTCATGAGTCAGGTACCGCCACCAGCTTCCTATAACAGCAATAGACCAGAGAGACCCGTCTATGAAACTTTCACCCCTTTGGTAGCTCCGATTGATCATATTTACGCAGTGAATGAGAAGTCCTCATGGTTTAAGAAGCCTTTCAGAACCGGTCCGCCAGGGAATAAGAATGAGCGCCCCTACTGTGACTTCCATGATAATAATGGGCATAATACTGCAGATTGTCGTCACCTCAGAGATCTAATTGAAACTCTAATCAGACAAGGGCAATTGAGTGAATGGGTGGCTCAGGAAGGAAAAAAGTATAGAGATGAGAAGACTCAGAAGACACAGACACAGGAACCTGTCGTGATGGAGGGACCACCTAAGGCTGGGTGCATACGCACAATTATAGGAGGTCCCCATATTGGAGGAAGCAGCAGGAATGCCATGGAGAGGTATACTCGTGAGGCTAAAGAACGTCCTTTAACCAGTATTTACAATCTGTCCCAGAGGTCCCCAAAGCTGTTTGAAGGAGAGGATGCAGATATTACTTTCACTGAAGAAGATGCTTCCTGGGTACATCATCCCCATACTGACGCTTTGGTTGTTGAGGCAGGAATTGGATCTTATGAGGTTCATCGAGTGCTAGTTGATAATGGAAGCTCTGTAAACTTGCTATCTTACTCAGCTTTCAAGAAGATGCATTTTCTGGATAAAGACTTAACTCCAACAAACGATACCTTGTACGGATTCACCAATAATCAGGTTCCTGTCAAAGGTAAGATTCGTTTGCCAGTAACCTTAGGTGATAAACCATGTTGCATTACACAGTTGGCAGAATTCATTGTTATAGAAGAGAATATGAATTACAATGCTATTTTGGGAAGACCCATTTTGAAGGAGATGAGGGTAATAACCTCCATTTACCACCTCACTATGAAGTTCCCGACGCCAAATGGAGTTGGCATAGTTCGAGGATGTCAGTATGAGTCTAGAGAGTGTTACACCAAAGCTTTGCAACATGCTGCTAGAGCTGCTAAATTGCCTGAGCCTATGGACGAGGTTCCTGATAGTTTTCCAGGAAAGAACCCAGACAAGATAACGGTCGACCTGCGCAGTTCGCCTTTGGAAGGTTTTGTGTCAGCCTCTTGTAGAGCTATAAGAATTGAAGAGATCATAGAAGAGGAACCTCATGATGAGATTCCCGTTTTTCGGGGACCAGATACCCCCTACTTACTGATAGAAGGTGCACCCCCTACGGATAAGGATGGTGATGTGTGTATGGTAGAAGGGTTGGATGAAGAAAAATCCCGAAAACTGAAACATAATGGATGCAATGAAGACAGTCAGCCAGCATCAAAGAGAAGGAATGTCATGCACGAAGTGCAGGAACCGTCTACCGTCCAGGAACCTCAAGAGGACTCAACCGCAGAGATGGAGGTAGACTTAGATCCTCGAATGCCAGAAACCATGGTAAAGGCTGGACCAGCTGGTGAAACTCTGGATGTGAAGATCAATGACAAAGATGGTATAAAGGTGTTGAAGATTGGAGCTCAACTCGATCCAGCCTTAAAAGAATCTCTCATTACTTTTTTGGGCAGGAATCTGGATGTGTTTGCATGGTGTCATGCAGATATGGAAGGGATAGATCCAAGGGTCATGTGTCATAAGTTGAATATTGATCTAGAAAAGAAAGGAGTGAGACAGAAGCGAAGACCAGTTAGTGGAGAAAGAGCCCAGGCATTGAAAGAAGAGGTCGACAGATTATTGGATGCAGGATTAGTTAAAGAATCTTTTTACCCAGTATGGTTGGAAAATCCTGTTTTGGTAAAGAAACCTAACGGAAAATGGAGAACCTGTGTGGACTTCACAGATCTCAATAAAGCATGTCCGAAGGACAGCTTCCCACTGCCACGGATTGATCAGTTAGTGGATGCAACAGCTAGACATGCCCTCCTCAGCTTCATGGATGCATATTCAGGTTACAATCAAATCCCTATGTATGAACCTGACCAAGAGCATACTTCTTTTATTACAGATAGAGGTCTTTATTGCTACGTGTGCATGCCATTTGGATTGATTAATGCTGGAGCCACATACCAACGGTTAGTGAACATGATGTTTAAAGACCAAATTGGCCGTACTATGGAGGTATATGTGGATGATATGCTAGTTAAGTCTAAGGAAGCTGTTGACCATGTGAAGCACTTAGAAGAAATGTTTGGAATCTTGCGAAAGTACAGAATAAAGCTGAACCCTCAAAAATGTGTGTTTGGGGTAGAATCAGGAAAGTTTCTGGGTTTCATGGTAAACCACAGAGGTATTGAAGCCAACCCAGCCAAGATTAAAGCATTGATTGATATGAGGTCTCCGAGAACTGTGAGAGAGGTTCAGTCTCTTACAGGAAGAGTTGCAGCTTTGAATAGATTCATTTCGAGGTCCACTGATAAGTGTCAGGAGTTCTTTAAAGCTATAAAGAAAGGAAACAAATTCGAGTGGACCGCAGAATGTGAGATAGCGTTTGGAAAGCTAAAGGAGCATTTGGGGAGCCCCCCACTGTTAGCCAAACCTGTGGATGGAGAAACATTGATACTTTATTTGGCTGTGTCAGAGTATTCCATTAGTGCAGTTCTGGTTCGAGAAGAGAATGGACAGCAGAGCCCAGTTTACTATGTTAGTAAAAGGTTACTTGATGCAGAAACGAGGTATACAGGAATGGAGAAGCTGGTTTTCGCATTGATTCTGGCTTCCAGGAAGCTGCGACCTTATTTCCAAGCTCACAAGATTGAAGTAAGAACCTCATATCCGCTTAGGCAAGTGATGCATAGGCCAGAAACTTCTGGAAGAATGTTAAAGTGGGCTGTGGAGCTAGGACAGTTCGACATAGAATATAAGCCAAAGACAGCAATCAAAGCTCAAGCTTTAGCAGATTTTTTAATCGAGTTTCCACCTCATGTAGAGGTTACCGGCCAAGAGGGGCCAAAAGAGGTGGAGGAAAGACAGGCAGACAATGACAACTGCGCACCTTGGTGGACACTGTATGTAGATGGAGCTGCTAACAGTGGTGGAGCAGGTGCAGGCATAGAACTAGTTAGTCCAGAAGGGCACCAACTCTATAGCTCAATTCATTTTGCTTTTAAAGCCACGAACAATGATGCGGAATATGAGGCATTGATTGCAGGCCTCAAGTTGGCTTTGGAGATGAAAGTAGAGAATATCAGAGTGTTTAGTGATTCGATGTTAGTAGTTTGGCAGATTCGTGGTGGTTTTCAGGCGAGAGGGCCAAGAACAGACTTATATTTGAGATATTCCCAGGAGTTGATCGCAAGGTTCAGAGAGGTGAAGCTGGATCAAGTACCTCGAGGAAAGAATACCAAAGCGGATGCATTGGCCAAGCTAGGGTCACAGAGAGAATCCACATTATTGGGGGTAATTCCACTTCAAATCCAGGAGCAACCAAGTGTTTTCAAGGAAGAGGTAATGGACATTGAATTTCCAGTTGAAGATTCCTGGATGACCCCGATATATCGTTACCTGGACAAAGGGGAGCTACCTCCCAATCAAAGTGATATCAGGAAGCTGAGGTATCGAGCAGCCAGGTATGTAATTTATGATGGAGTTCTGTATAAACGAGGATTCAATCAGCCTTTGCTCAAGTGTGTAGCTGGAGAACAATGCAAGTATATCCTCGAGGAAATTCATGAAGGAGTATGTGGAAATCACTCGGGGGGTAATTCTTTAGCCATGAAAGTCCTTCGACAAGGATATTATTGGCCAACCATCAAAGCAGATGCTACAAAGTTCGTGCAGGCATGCAGTAATTGTCAGAGGTTTGCCAATTTTGATAGTCGTCCGGTAGCACCTATCAAACCGATTGTTAGCCCTTGGCCATTCGCTGTTTGGGGAATAGACCTCATTGGTGAGCTCCCGAAAGGAAAAGGAGGAGTGAAATACGCAGTGGTCGCAGTCGATTACTTTACAAAGTGGGCGGAAGCAGAACCACTTGCTAAGATTACAGCGTCAAAATTGACTGAATTTGTGTTTCGAGCTATTGTATGCAGGTTTGGCATTCCACAGAAGCTGATTTCTGACAATGGGAAGCAGTTCGATAGTAGAGAGCTTAGAGGATTGTGTGAGCAGTTTGGAATCCAAAAAGCATTTTCAGCAGTGTATTATCCGCAGAGTAATGGACAGACTGAAGCAGTGAATAAGATTATCAAGCACACTTTGAAGACAAGGCTTGAAGATAAGAAGGGAAGCTGGCCAGAGGAGCTTCCTGGAGTCTTGTGGTCGTACAATACCACGCCTAGAACTACAACTGGTGAGTCTCCTTTTACCCTCACTTATGGTTGTGAAGCTATGGTACCTGTGGAAGTTGGAACAGGTTCCTTGAGAAGAAAGTATTTTGATCCAGAGAGCAATGAGGTCAATCATAGATTGTATTTAGACATGGTTGAAGAGTTGAGAGCAGATTCACAAGTGAAGTTAGCAGCATATCAACAGAGAGTTCGAAGGTATTACGACAAAAAGGTGAAGGCAAGACCTTTTAAAGTTGGAGACCTAGTTCTGAGAAAAGTCATGCCAAATACCAGGGTTCTGGCACATGGAGCTTTTGGAGCAAATTGGGAAGGGCCTTACCAGATAAAGTCAGCCATTTGGGAAGGAACCTACCACTTAATGGATATGGATGGGAACCTCATTCCGAGAGCTTGGAATGCAGAGCATCTCAAGAAGTATTATCAGTAACTCTTTTATGTGTTTTTTTTTTCTTAGGAAAAGTAAGGCTCTTTCAGCCCAAGAATAAAGGCAGCTTATTAGTTATAGCTGACCAGCATTTTGATTTCAGTATTTAATTATGCATGTACTTGGGGGGTATTTGATGTGAACCTCCCTACTTGCAAGACAATTTTTTCAAGTATTGAGCGATGTATAGCTCTACGTTGAATATTTTGAGTGCATTGTTTGCAGCTATAGCTCCTTAATAGTTCTTTTACGTAATAATCATTACCCAAAAGAACTGGGGGGTAGTATTCCTACTTAGACAGTATTGCACATGCTATGATTTGATATTTCATATGACAATTTGAAATTTTTGAAACAGGTTACCTAGATTAACAGGTTCCTGTAGCATTGTGTTGCATTTTGCAGGTTACCTAAGCTGACAGGTTCCTGTAGCATTGACAGTATGTGTGAAGTATGAATATGAATTGACAGAATGTGCAGACTACGATCGATTGATCAGAATTAGCTTGTAGACAGATTGCATTGAGAAAAGTCCCAGGTAGCTTCCTGGGCATCGAGCAAAGTCCCAGGTAGCTTCCTGGGCATCGAGCAAAGTCCCAGGTAGCTTCCTGGGCATCGAGCAAAGTCCCAGGTAGCTTCCTGGGCATCGAGCAAAATCCCAGGTAGCTTCCTGGGCATCGAGCAAAGTCCCAGGTAGCTTCCTGGGCATCGAGAAAAGTCCCAGGTAGCTTCCTGGGCATCGAGAAAAGTCCCAGGTAGCTTCCTGGGCATCGAGAAAAGTCCCAGGTAGCTTCCTGGGCATCGAGAAAAGTCCCAGGTAGCTTCCTGGGCATCGAGAAAAGTCCCAGGTAGCTTCCTGGGCATTGAGAAAAGCCTCAGGTAGCTTCCTGAGCAAATGTGATTGAAAAGCCTCAAGTTTCTTGAGCATGCGGATTAAAGTCCTGACAAAAGGCATCTAAAGTCCTGACAAAAGGCATCTAAAGTCCTGACAAAAGGCACCTTAAAGAGAAGCCTAATAAGCTCTCCCTCATGTGGAACCGCCTTTGGCACATGGGAAGAAGGGATAAAATCCTTAGCATTTACCTTCATAAGATGTCTAGCCTGACACATGGAGAAGAGGAATCTGTGCGGACTCCCAGAACGGCACACAGGTTCCTAGAATCGTCCCGAGGTACAAAAAGGAACCAATATGCCTCGAGGCATGTTGGGACCTAAAGATTAGGATTGGGAGCCAAGCAGGCAACCTTTCCAAGAGATGACCCGAATTAAACAAAAGAAATTTTACTAACCTTAACTAGTTTTTGTTTTATGTTTATTTTGCAGGTTTAATGGTCGAGGAACCTGGTCAAATTATTTAGGATCTAAGGTTATCAGAAAGGGTTTTTAGTTCAAAAGGCGACTCTGATAATGTTGAGTGAAGCATGAGAAAAGATGTGTTTAAGCTTACAAAGTTGATCAGATATTTTGTAGGGAACCTGGTTTGGATCTGGGAGGAATCTCTAAGGAAAACTATAGTTCAGATTACGGTGGTGAATACATGCCTCGAAGTATAAATAAAAAAGGGTTCCGAGTCTGCAAGTTTTGGAAAAAAGGTGTGCAGTATTAAGTACAGACGCAAGTTAAGAAAATAGGCATGAACAAGCAAGAGCAAGAGATATAGCAAAAATAGATAATAGTCATCAGAAACATAAAGAGTTATAGGGTACAAGGACCCTAGGTAAACCAAAGTTAAAGGCACGAAGGCCATTGAAACCAAGTTAAATTACATCCCGCGAGGCACTACGAGGGGCCCGCAACCTCAAGGAAAGTTATGGAAAGTTCAGAAAATTTATGAAGCTCTAGGCAGGAGATACTTTACTAGATTCTTCGATGGCTGAGGAAGGTGGAAGAGTGGTTAGAGTAACGTCAGGAGCAGGAATCTCTGCAGTCTCAAGGGTGGCACCCGGAGACCTCTCAACCGTTTTCACGGGAGGTACAGAGTTTGCAGCAGCAGCTTTCTCCTCAAAATCTTTGATCATCCCTACTACGTCTTCACCCAAGAGGGACCAGTTTATATTAGGCATCTTCTCCCATGTGGAACGTATGTAGTCATTAATACCTTCATCATAGCCTTCATCATATCTGGCCTTCTCCTTGACAAGTATGGATGACTTCACAACTTCAGCAGCAGCATTCAAGGCATCCACCTGGGCTTCCAGTTCATTGGTTCTTTCTAACATCGACAGTTTCTCGTCCCTAAGGATCTTGACCTGACCTTGAAGTTCGATTTTCTCATCTTTTAAAGAGGTCTCCACAATCTTGGCATTTCTGACAGCCGCAGTGGCAATGTTTGCCTTATCCTCACTAGCAGCTAGTTCTGTTTTGAGTTTGCGAATTTCTCCTTGAAGTTGAAGGTCATATTGGGTCTTTACAGCAAACTCGTCACAGTATCTGAGAGCAAAGAAAGCAGATTGAGCAGTAGCAAACCTCATGGCGTGCATGGCTTCAGTAGAACTCATCTTACTCCAGACAGCTATTGTCTCTGTAGGAACATGGGTGTCAATCATGTCTTTGAACAGGTTGGAGGATTGATCAGGATCGGTTTTTACTGCTTTGCTTTTCCTTGACGAGCGAGTCTGGGGAGCTGCTGAGAGGTCAAGAGTTGTCTGAGCAAATTTCCTCTTTGAAGAACCAGAATGAGTAGTTTGGGAAGCAGGAGTGCCAGGAATTTGATTAATAGGAGTTGCATTCAGCGGAACCTCCTTAGTTTCAGTCTTGAAGATCTCATCCACGTTCTTGGACCTCTTGATAAACGATGGGGCTTTTGGAGCCATATCTGCGAAAGAAAATACAAGAAAGTATCAGAGATTTATATACAGAATAAGCAGGTAAAAGTACAGATGTATAACAATAGAAAAGAAAGGACAATAACAGGGGAACTCATACCAGAAGCTGAGGGTATAAAACCTAGGGCAGATAAATTATCAGGGGTCAATAGGATCATACAATCTCTTATGGCCGAAGAATGCTTCAAAGCCTCTTTAGCTCTCATTAAGCAAGCTCCAGTGAGAATAGTCTGTTTTGGAATTAATGGGCGGCAATTGAATTCAAAGCGGATAGAGGGACAATCAAAGCAGTAAAGGAACTGCTCTTGCCATTGATCAAAGTTCTGTTTAACACCTTTTATACATTGGCCTTGATGACTAGGCCAGGCAGTCAGATAGAAGCAACCAGAACCCTTCCCAGTGTCCTTCAATCTGAAGAAGTAACCTAATTCATGTGCAGATAGTGGGGTTGTAAACATGCTAGTGTACAGAATGTAGGTACTAATGGCTAACCTATATGAGTTAGGTGTCAATTGGAGAGGGGCCAAACCATAGAAGTCAAGAACCTCTCTCAGGAAAGGATGCAGAGGGAAATATACACCAACTTTGAAGAAGGCAGCAGAGGTTACAACATTTGGAATACCTCGATCAGGTATCTTGGTATCAAACTTATGAGCTCTCTCACCTGGTTTAGGGATAACAATGGAGCAGGATGGACGAACACATTCCTCATACAATTTCTCTAACCTAGTCAAGGTCATAAGAGAATCCATTTTGTCACAGAAAGGTACGATTTCTTGCTTATACAACTCTCTTTCAACGGACACTTCGTTATCAAAATCAGGATCCGGGATCAGACTATGATCAGGCTTAGACACTTCCTCTCCGTCAGAGGGCCAATCATCCCCCAAATCTACAAAGGAAGGGGTAGGAAGATTTGTAGAGGGTAAGGTCGAAGGTTTGAGAAGGATATTTCCAGGTTCATCAATGTCTGGAACAACAACCCTAGACCTAGTTCTTTCCCCTATTGGCATCATAGAAGGTTGAATAGAAGACAAGTGGTCAGAGTGTGTAGAATCAGAGGACATCTGCAAAAGACAGACGGAGAAAAATCAGGTTTTGAGTTTTTTAAAAGAGAAATAGTGGTTCTAAAGTTCTGGGACGGACATAGCTATGAGACACATGGTAGTCAGCGAATTACACAAAAGCTACGCACCATTGAAACGACTCATATCGATTACAGTATAAGTCGAAAACATGTGTGTACAGAATGTGAATAAATAATATCGGATCCCAGGGAAACCAGGGTTACAAAACTATAAATCGATGACCAAACAAACAAGGTGTGGTGAACAAGTTGTATGAAAAGCATGGAATGTGAAAGATAGATACGAACGCATACATACAAAGACCATAAACAAAGAACATCGACATGCAAGACACGAAAGTGCAGACAGTACGAAATGAAGTCAAAAGAGCAGAAAGAAAGCAAATCATACCTTAATTAGAAGAAAGCGGCGACGGAGAGCTTGGATTGAGTAAGTGACCGTCGGACTTCTTTTCCTTCTTCTCTCTCTAAGGGTTTTGGAAGATATTTGGTAAAGGTAAAAACTAGACTTGGAGTTAGAAGTGTGTTTATATAATCAAGACAGTTCCGTACACACGTCAGAGCATTAGAGGAGCGGTAAAAACGAAGAGGTACATGTGTAAAAGGCGTGTGAGCCTTGGGAACTCATGCATTAACTACAGCTTTGGTAAGTGATAAGTTCAATTCGAACTTTAAATTATCTCCAGCTGCCAACCATTATCTCTTCCTATAGATCCTTAAATTATTAAATTTAAAGAGACGTGGAGTTAAGGGACTAATTAGATTCCTAGAGGAGCTAAATGCAAGCATCGAGTTGACTTCGAGAGCAGCTATCTAAAGAAGAAAAAAGCAAGATAACAGGTTCCTTAATGCAAAGGAAGCTTACTCAAGATTATATTAAGCTGAAAATATTTTATGTCCTGTTTCCTACGCCGAGTAAACTCATGTAGGCTTGGATATAAAATGTTGAAGCGAGGTATTGTTACTAGAATGGTTTAACATTAAACCTTTGATCATAGAATTAGAATAGGTTCCTTTCACATTACATGATTTCAAGGAACCGGGGGGTACTTGTTGTGCCCAAAATCTCCATGGACTAGATTTAGGCCCATTAATCTATAGGGTACGGTCCATACAAGCTAGAAGATTGATCCAGTACGAGTTATGAAGATCAAATAGAAGAAATGACTAAGGAAGTATGAGTATCAGGAGGTTCCCAATGGTCAGGAAGCTGAGCAGAGCACTAGAAGACCAGGTTCCTCCAAGCAAAAGAGTTCGAATTAGCACAGCAACAGCCATAGAGGTAATAAAAGCATATGAAGAGTTATCCAATCTAACCAGTTTGTTATTTGTGCAGGTATTGACACCAAAAGGGAGGTCCCTAAGTGATATGTCCCGAAATAAGGAGGTCCCTGAGAAACAGGCTCCTGAAATGTAGGTTCCTGAGCACCAGGTTCCTACGAGTTGCCAACAGAAAGTTCTAGAAGCCATCTAGAACAGATAAACGAATTGGTATCTGAGTATGATTCTACGGCGCAGATGATCCTAGAATAACTCTAACCAATGAGAGAATCATAAGTGGGGTACGAACTCGAGTTCTACTCTACTTAGCTAAACTAGTTCGTGAAAGGCTCTAAAGGAACCCGAGTCCTACACGAACTAGGTGACCGAACAACAGCTATTCCAGTAAGAGACAGAATCATACTAGAACTACGTGAGCTTGATCCCTATAAATACAAGGGTACGTAGGCACCTCAGGGGACGACTCATTAAGTTCTCTAATTTTCTCTAAAGGCACCTGAGATTATTGGAGATACCCTCGAGCTCAGCTCAACCCCCACAAACACAACCCAAACCTTTTTTCGTAGAACAGTTGATCGCTAGCCTATACAACTACCCGTAAACCTCACATAAGTTGATTACGAAATCCACTCATCAACAATGTTTAACATTGCCTTCGGGCTTTTAATTTGTGCATTCGGGCTTGTAATATTTTACTCCGCCTTCGGGCTTGATATTTTTGCCTTCGGGTTATTTTAATTTGCCTTAGCATAATTATTTTTGTTTATGCATCATCGGCTTCGGCCTTTTCATAGCTCTCTTTACATTTACGCATCTTCGGCTTTAATTTGCCTTAGCATAATTATTTATATTTTATGCATCTTCGGCTTCCTTTTGCCTTAGCATAATTACTGTTTATTTTTATGCGTCTTTGGCTTCATTTTGCCTTAGCAAATTACTGTTTAACTTTATGCATCTTCGGCTTCATTTTGCCTTAGCATAATTATTTTTTCTTTTTATGCATCTTCGGCTTCATTTTGCCTTAGCATAATTATTGTTTAACTTTATGAATCTTCGGCTTCGGCCTAGCATGTTGTGCATTTTTGGTCATAACCTAGCTGCCCCTCGGTATTTAAGGGGTTTTGTAAATGATTAAGGCCCCGTTCGGTCAGCTAAAAAATATTTCCTCCCGGCCTTAATTGATGTCAAAGCAATTTAAATACCAAGACATTTTTGTATGGGTCCAAATTTCATTCGGTCGGCCCAAAATTTGGATTTGTCCGGCGTTCTGTAACTTTAATCATAATGTACTTGGACATTAAAAATAAGTTAGGGGGTGCATGTTTTATTCAGTCGGCCCCAAACATGGGTCCGTTAAGCTTAATATTGTGTACTTAACCTTTGGGCTACAAATGTACTTAGCTTAATAACAGGAGATAAAAAATGGAGCAAACAATCTTTCATTAATCATGCAAATACTTTTACATAGTTTTGATTACAGATTGATGCTAGCTTAGGGAATTCAGAATGAACTTGCATAAAACAAAGTACTGAATTAAAAAGCAATAAAATGCGTCCAGTAAGCTTACTGGTAAAAGCGGCGAAGGCGAGCGGCGTGCCAAGTGTTCTTAATAGGGCTGCCATCCGAATGGGCTAGTTTATAGGTACTTGGCCGGACCACTCTAATCACCACGTATGGACCTTCCCAGTTGGGCATAAGTTTGCCTTGTTTAGTTGGCATGGAGGTGGCTAATTCCCGAAGCACTAAGTCTCCGACTTGGAAAGATCTCTTCTTCACTACCGAATCATAGTACTGTGTTGCCTGTAGCTGGTACCTTAGGTTCCTTTGATGAACTGCCTCCCTTTCTTTTTCCAGTAAATCCACGTTCGCCCGAAGTCCGAACTCATTCGTTTCCACATTAAACACCTATGTTCGATAAGACTCTAAACCAACTTCGACTAGCAGAAGAGCATCCGTTCCAAAGGCCAACTTGAAAGGTGTTTCTCCGGTAGAAGATCTAGCTGTTGTTCGGTACGCCCAAAGGACCCAAGGCAACTCTTCAGCCCAAAGTCCCTTGGCTTCGCCCAGCCTCTTCTTGATTCCATCAAAAATTATTTTGTTGGCTGCTTCGATCACCCCGTTTCCTTGGGGATGCCCAACTGAACTGAATTTCTGCCTTATTCCAAACTGACCCAGAAACTTTCTGAACTTGCTTCCAATGAATTGAGTTCCATTGTCTGATACACATACCATAGGAATGCCAAACCTTGGGATTACCTGTTCTAACATGAATTTCTTTGCTGCTTCTTCGGTAATGGCTGAGAGAGGTCTGGCTTCTATCTACTTGGTCATGTAGTCGATCGCCACAACGCAATACTTGGCTTGTTTGGTACTGGTGGGCAAGATTCCCACGATGTCAACTGCCCACATAACGAATGGGATGGGACTAAGGACCGAAGACATCTCTTCAGGAGGTTGCTTCGGGATTGTGCTGAACAACTGACACTGTTTGCATTTTTTGGCATATTCAGTAGCGTCTTCTTTCATCTTCGACCAAAAAAATCCTTGCCTGAGAATCTTGAAGGCCAAGGACCTTCCTACCAAATGTTCCCCGCAAATTCCTTCATGAACTGTCTTGAGGGCTAATTGTTGCTCTTCCTTATCTAAGCATCGAAGCAATGGTTGACTTGCTGACCTTCTGAACAGACGACCCCCGACCACGGTGTAATTCGCCAACCGATGCCTCACCTTTTGTGCCTCTTTTCGGTCGAGTGGCAAAGTTTCTTTTTCTAAAAATGCCCTGATTGGGGTCATCTAGTTTACCCCTTGATGGATTTCCATACATTGTTTCTTGTCTATCGAAGGCGTCTTTACTTCAGTCAAATAGATTGACCCATTCAAGTTTTGGGTTTCTACCGAAGCTAGCCTTGAAAGAGCGTCTGTCCGACTGTTGTTCTCTCTAGCTACTTGAGTTAATTCAAATGATTCAAACAATAAAGATGGTTCGCGTACCTTGAGGGCGTAGGCCTTGGTTCGGGGATCTTTTTATCCGTATTCCCTTGAAAACTGTTTCACCACCAACATTGAGTCACTGAATACCCTTAGGTGCTTAACTTCCAGATTTTTTGCCAAGTCCAAACCTGCCAAAAGTGCTTTGTACTCGGCCTCATTGTTCGTCAACGGGAAAGTGAACCTGATAGCTTGACATATTTCGAATCCTTCTGGGCTTGTCAGAATTAACCCTGCCCCACACTTTTCCTTGGCGACAGACCCATCAACAAACAACTTCCATTTTCTTGGTGCCTGAATTAGCTGCTCTTCGGGAGCCAAGTCTTTCGGCCCCGAGAATGAGCATTCCACTATAAAATCTGCGAGTGCTTGGGCTTTGATCAAAGTTCTTGGCGTATACTCCAAATCATGCTCCCCCAGTTCGATCGCCCAAGCAACTACTCTGCCCGATGCCTCCGGCCTTTGCAAAATTTTCTTTAACGGCTGGTCCGTTACTACTTTGATCGTCCTTCCCTGGAAATAATGCCTTAACTTTCTTGCGGCCATTACCAACCCATAGGCGAACTTCTCTGCATTCGGATATCTAGTTTCTGCATCTTTGAGAATATGAGAAACATAGAACACCGGATGCTGGTTCCCTTCATGTTCTTTGACCAACACGGCTCCAAGGGTTCGGTCGTTCACAGCTAAATACAACTGCAAGGTTTCTTTCGGATCAGGCCTCATTAAGAGTGGGGTTTTCACCAAGTATTCTTTAACTTCCTCAAATGCTTTCTGGCAATTCGGCCCCCACTCAAAATTCTTGGACCCCCGAAGTACTTCAAAGAATGGTAAGGCCTTTTCGGCCAATCTGGAAATGAACCTCCTCAGGGTTGCTAACCGTCCGGTCAGCTTCTGAATGTCCCTGATCGTCTTCGGTGCTTCCATGTCGATGACTGCTTTAATTTTTTCCGGGTTTGCCTCAATCCCTCGGGCACTAACCATGTATCCCAAAAACTTTCCACTGTTTACTCCGAACGTACACATGTTCGGGTTGATTCTCATATTGTTCCTCCTAAGGGTTTCAAAACAATCCCTCAAATCTTCAGCGTGATCCCTAAAAAGGGACTTAACGATCATGTCATCTACATAACATTCCATGTTCCGACCGATCTGGGCTTTGAACACCTTGTTAATCATCTTCTGAAATGTTGCCCCGACATTCTTCAGACCGAAGGGCATCTTGATATAGGCATAAGTGCCGTTCGGTGTGATGAATGCTGTCTTTGGCACGTCCTTGGCATTCATGGCGATATGGTGGTATCCCGAGAAGGCATCCAAAAAACCGAGTATTTGATGCCCCGAAGTGGTATCTATCAGTTGGTCAATATTCGGTAGAGGATAGTGATCCTTCGGACAATGCTTGTTTAAGTCTGTATAATCTACACACATCCTCCACTTGTCATTTGACTTTTTAACCACGACCACGTTCGCCAACCAGTCGGGATAGTCGATTTCTTCGATGAACTTCGCCTCTAGCAATTTTTCCACTTCAGCTTGAATTACTTTTTGCCTTTCCATGGCGAAATTTCTCTTCTTCTGTCTCATAGGCTTGGCTTCGGGAGCCACATTCAGGCAGTGTTTGGCTACCGAAGGATCCAGCCCTGGCATATCTTTGGGATTCCACGCGAACACATCATGGAACTCCCTAATGACTTTGATGACCTTCTCTTTTAACTCTGGCTCCATGTTTTTTCCGATTTGGATCATCTTTCGGCAGCTGGTTCGGAAATCGGGCTCGACCGGTCGGCCCCAAATTTCTCCAACTCTATATTCAGCAGTGGATGACTAGCAGTGGATGACTGCCTCCCGCGTCATTCTCATTTCTTTTTCTTTTTCCCGCTTCGATCATTTCTACATCCTTATCCTTCTCTAGATCTTCCAACATAATAATTCGGGCAGCCTTCTGGTCGCCTCTCATCTCTCCGACCCCATTCTCGGTCGGGAACTTTAACTTTAGGTGGGGAATGGATGACACAGCCTGAAAAAGAGACAAGGCTGGCCTCCCCAAGATCCCATTATACGGGCTGTCCACTCAAACGACATAGAACTTTGCCTCTTTGACGACAGTATACGGAGCCTTCCCCAAAAGAATGTTCAGCGTGATCGTACCTTCGATCGGTACTGGTTGATTGCCGAAGCCATATAGTGGTGCTTCATGGCACGGCTCCAGCTGTTCACCACCCAAATTCATCTTGCAATATGTTCGGTGATACAGTATGTTGACCGAACTTCCTTCATCGACCAGCACTCTCCAAATCTTGTTTTCCCCGATGACGGGGTTTATGACAAGAGGGTCTTCGTGCGGCCATATCACATCTTCAAAGTCATCTTCCGTGAATGATATCGGAAGTGGTTGCTTGGCTGCACTTGACTGGTAGAGACTATAGATTTGCCTGGCATACTTCTTTCGGGCTGTTTTGCTGTCCCGATCGAGTATGGATCCTCCGGATATTGTTCTGACTTCACCCCGATATTTCTCTGAACCTTCGGCATCTCTGGTGTCTCTCTTCTTTTCCTTGTCATCCAGCTTGTCTCTCAGATCCCCAACAAACTTGGTTAATTCTCCTTCTTTTATCATTTTCTCGATCAACTTCTTCAAGTGGAAACATTCATCAGTGTTATGGCCTTTATCCCGATGATAGTCACAATACTTATTCTCATTCCTTCTATTTTCAGGGGTCTTTAGCCTGGCCGGTCGAACGAACCCAGGCTTGCCCTTTATCTCGTGGAGAATCTTTGAGATAGGTGTGTTAAGTGGTGTGAACACAGTACTATCTCTATCTCTTCTTCGTTCGGCCCCCTTATCAGGCCTGGTATTATTCAGTCTGCTTTTAACATCACCACGACCCCTTCGGTCGTCCCTTCTACCATCCTTTCTATCATATCTATCATTTTTCTTGCTCTCCTTGTACCCCCCCCAATTGATTCTAACTTTCTTCTAATAGCCTCTTCCCTCAAATATATATCATTCAAAGATTTAGGAGGCATATCGTAAAGAGAAGATCGAAGCTTCTTACCTTTAATGGGGTCCAGGCCGGCTGCGAGGAATCCAACTGCCTTGACTTTATCCAGGTTGGTAACCATTCCAGCTTCTTCTTTAAACCTTGCCAAGTAGTCATCCAATTCTTCGTTCGGCCCCTGTCTGCAGTGGATCAGGGTTTCGGTGTCTTTCTCTCTTCGGCACAAATGGGAGTAGGACCGGATGACTGTGGGCTTCCATTCGGATTCGGGGTGTTAGACCGTCGGTTCGACCCTTTAAGGAGATGGGCCTTTAACATGTAGGTCTAAAAATAATTAAAGGTTTTTACAATAACCAGACTCATTAAAACAGATTTCAAATTATTAGGCCCTTATAAAATAAGTAGGTCCTAAAAATTTGATTCAATTATAATTTTTTTTTTATAAAAGCCTTAGAGTTATGTTTAAATTAAAATAGTCAGGTTTGGAAAATTTTAAGACCTGTTTTAACTAGAATAGGTTTGGAAAATAATTACACCCCGTTAATGAATTGATATATTAATATAAATGATATCTATATTATCTATACTATATACTATATTATAATAAATGAAATGGGATATAATTTGTATTTTGCTTAACCCCTATTTTTGGTTATCTTCTCATTTTTTGTTATCACTCCTTCACATTCGTTATATTTTCAACTCAAATAGATAATGACCGTTAGATACAACAATACTAAAAGTTGTTACATACAGAGGTCTAAGGTTCGATTGCCACCGACAACATATTAATGTATATCTATACTATTATATAATAGCCGAAATATTAAAAGTTTGGTTGGTCGGTAACTATTGATTTTACTTATTTACCCTTACTTAATTACAAATATAAATCTTCTTTAATATTTTATCTAACTTCTCTTTCAGGTTAAACATATTATCTTTTCTTTTAATAACTAAGCGCGCACTTTCCTTTTTTTCAGATAAAATATAATATCTTTTATATTTTATCTAACTAAAAAGTATATTATAATTATTATTAACTAATCAATTAACTTTTTCAGTAACCTTTAAGCTTTTATCTAACTAAAATATCTATTTTTCCAATTACATCACGGGTTACCTTTTTCAGCCAAAACAAGTTACCTTTTTTATTTTCTCTAACTAAAACCTCTCCTTTTCATTTTTTTTAATAAGTAAGCAATTTCCTTTTTTCAGATAAAATATAATATCTTTTATATTTTATCTAACTAAAAAGTATATTATTATTACTATTAACTAATCAATTAATTTTTTCAGAAACCTTTTCTCTTTTATCTAACTAAAATATCTCTTTTTCCAATTACATCACATGTTACCTTTTTCAGCCAAAACAAGTTAACTTTTTTATTTTCTCTAATTAAAACCTCTCTTTTTCAAATTATATCATGGGCGATTCTATTTAATAAAATAATAATAATATAATGCTATTAATTAACCGATTACCTTTTCATCTCTAGATATATCACGGATAACATTAATTTCTCATTTTCTAAAAACACTACGAACAATTTTATTAAAATAACAATTGAATTATAATTACTATAAACTAATCAATTACCATTTTCACCTAAAATATGTCATCTTTTTAATTTTCACGTTATCTTTTTCTATTTTCTCAAACTAAAATATATCATTTTCCAATTATATCAAAGACGGTTCTATTTAATAATATGAAATAATAATATTATAATACTAATAATTAACTGATTATCCTTTTCAGCTAAAACGTATCATCTTTTCTATATTTTCTAACTATAATCTCTCTCTAGAAATATCACGGGCAATATTAATTTTTCTTTTTCTAAAAACAATACGAGCAACATTATTTTGTAAAATAACATAATTAAATTATAATTACTATAAACGAATACATTACCTTTTTCACCTAAAACATGTTTTTTTTTAACTAAAATCACTGCTTTTCTAGAAATATCACGGATAATCCTTTATTATAATACCTGAGTCTACCCAGGTATATAGTTAGATGCAATTAGCCAATCAAAAAACTTTGAATTATTTTAGTACCAATTAGAGATCATTCCTAAATTTTAGACCAATCATATTATATCAAAAGTTTCCTTATTTACCATTATCATCCTATTATACTAACCATGGTTAGTTAACAATTCTAATTTAAATATAGTAATGACTTGATTTAATATACCATATATTACCTATTTTTTTAATATCAATTTTTTTTTTATAATAAATTAATATTTTAAATTAAAATCAAGATAGTTAGATGCAGTTAGCCAATCAGAAAATTTTGAATTATTTTATGACCAATCAAAGATCATTCCTAAATTTTATACCAATCATATTATATTAAAAATTTCTTTATTTACCATTCTCATCCTTTTATACTAAACAATTCTAATTTAAATATAGTAATGACATGATTTAACAAACCATATATTACATAGTTTTTTAATATCAAAATATATATATAATTAATTAATGTTTTAAATTAAAATCAATTAGGATTATAAAAATATATAATATTAAGCGATTATTCATAGTTGCATTATTATATATTACGAATTAATTTTCAGAAAAATATAAAAGAGCCAATTAGAATTAACCACTAAAATTAAATTAATTATATAAATCAATCACAATTATATTATTATATACTAGCACATCTGTTTTTTGCGCCACTCTCTATGTATATAGCCATTTTTGAAAATTGTGTATTTATTAATTGTTTTTAATACAATCATATTATTTTAATGCATGGGTCTATTTTATCTATATTATAAAATTTAATATTTTAATATCTCAAACACTCTATCCACAATCAAACAAATTTGAATAAATCTGCTATTATTCAATTAATATTTTAAAAATTAAAAAATGTTTACTACACTAATCTAAATACACCTTTAAAATTTAATTTATATAAACTTTTAAATTAATCAGTTATAAAAAAAATCTAAATTCAACCAATTAAAATGTTAAAATATGAATTTTCAACCAATTATTATTGTTATCGGCATTTTTTAGTTATGCAATAATTAATGGGACAAATAAATTAACTTTACGATATATTTGAATTATTCAAATACTTAATAGACTCTCAAAAAGTATTAGAAATTATTTGGTGTACAAATTATCAATCCAAAAAATAAAATTCATTAAAGAGTCAATAAAAATATTGTTAATGAATATTTTCATAGCAAATTGGTCAACTCAGCGCAAAAATTCTAAAAAATCACTATTTTTTGATAGATATCTAATTAATTTATTAATAAAAGGGTGTATGTCATCTACACAAATAATCATTCAAATTTTCACTATTTTTTATAGGTAAATAATTTATCAATAAAATGTCATACATCTGCAAAAATAATCAAGATTGGACAAACACATATTACAATAGATCATGTCAAAGTAAAAAGGTTGACTTAATCCAAACTACAATCGTTGATCAGATATTAAATATATAGTTACTCGCTTATATCACTAAAATATAACAAATAATTTATTTTAATCTTGAGGGAAATACATATGCGATTTGTGATAACGTATTCGAACAACTGACCATAACTACGATTCTATACTATCCAAATAAATGAACCAATATAAAATTATATATTGTTTCAAATAAAAGTTTAAAAATAAATATTATTGATAACTAGATAGGTCTATACATATAAAATTATATATTGTTTCTAATAAAAGGTGCCCATTTCAATTTTGTATTCTTGAATTCAAGTAATAGTATTCAAATCTCATATCCTAATCTAAGAGCAGACATATCGAATTTCCTTGGTTGGTTAATAATATTTATTTTTAATATCAACAAAACCTTAAATATAGGTAAAAAAATTTAATAACTTGGTAGATAGATTCTAATCAAACCTTCATTTTTATGTACTCTACTCTAATTTTTTTATTTTGTAGCATCTCAATATTGTTTTCAATTATATAGTAACATACTTAGATAACTTGGACAGAGAATAACATAACATGCATTTGTCATATTTTTTCTTTTCACATATTATTTTCGTTTCGTGTACAAAAAAAAATTGCGTAGTTTAGTAGCATTTTTTGTTCGAATTTTGGGTATACAAAATAATTTCATATCAAGACCCCAAAGACACATTGCATGAATGTACACAACACATACGATTTTCCAGATCCACGTAAAAGCTTTTTTTTAATATATGTTGGAAAAATATACTCACTGTTAAATAAAAATGAATTTCATATTTTTTTAA
Organism: Kitagawia praeruptora; assembly: GCA_037693485.1. Classification (NCBI taxonomy): domain Eukaryota; kingdom Viridiplantae; phylum Streptophyta; class Magnoliopsida; order Apiales; family Apiaceae; genus Kitagawia; species Kitagawia praeruptora. The sequence goes on along the minus strand of CM075351.1, from coordinate 131,816,782 downwards.
CCCGATAATTAAATTAAAAGGACACATATATAGTTATGTGAATATGTGTTTAAATATTACACATTTGATTTTAGTTTCATGTACAATTTACTATTTTAACATGTTAGTCAAATAGAAAAAAGATAGGTGATACTCATTTTCAAGTGTCTTATTTTACGCGTTTGTATGACAACGGGTTGGGTTTGATCCAAATTTTGTAAAATCCAAATCCACATCCAAATATTTTTGGGTTTAAAAAAAAAATCCAAATTGTTAGTCACAGAGGCATGCCTGTTTACATCAAATAACAAGCCTAATTGTTTGTAATGCTTTGCATTACTTACATGACCTCTTAACTGAGGGAACCTCTAGTTGTAGAGTCTCTACTTGTTCTGTACCTGTAATAGGCACCAAATCCTAGTTGTGTAACTGTACTTATATAGTCAAGAATAATGCTTGAAAGAAGTTCGAAGGTTCATGCCTCAAGCAAGAAGATAAAGACTGTCAAATAAGCACAGTTGGGATTTGAAGAAAGTGAAGAATTTGCCTAAGTACCAATTCGAGAAGTAGTTTTGTTTATTCGAGAAGTCCAGCATTCGAGAAGTCAGGGATTCGATATCTCAAGACAATATTCGATATCTCTGAATACACTATTCGATATCTCATTCGATATCTCAGAGATTCGATATGTCTATTACTCTGTTCGAGAACTCAAGAAGTCAATAAGTCAAAAGTAGCATTCGAGTTCTCAAGGAGTCAACAAGTCGAAGTTCCATTCGATATCTCTAGGACTCGGAAAGCTATTCGATATCTCGAGGATTCGATAAGTCAAATGTTCTATTCGACAACTCAAGGAATCCTGATGAAAAAGAGCTATTCGAGAAGTAATTTGATATGTCAATATAACAGTGTTCGAGAACTCAGAGTTATCGATCAAGTCAATTCTAGTTCTCGAATCACTTACTTAGTCACTTCTCGAATACACTCTTGGAGACAAAATACTGGAGAAATTGTACAAGTTAGAAACCTGCAACAAGCCAATGCACTTTATGGATCTCAATCTGTAACGTGCACTGGAAAGCCTACAAAGAAGCTTGGAGAGATATAGAAGAGACAAAGGGCTAAAGAAGTGGATCTGAACAGGCTTTGCAAAGTCAAATCTGTAACCGTTTGGACTCTTACTCAAATAGGATAGACAGACTAGAAAGTAATTTGTTTTAGCTACCTTATTTGTTGTAAGTAGGTTGTATCCATGCTCTATAAGGATACAACCTCACTTCCTTAGCAATTAACTTTGGAGAGTAAAGTTTTTCATATTCACTGTAAGCAATATCTCTCTGAGAAAAACGAAGCTGAGAATACTATCATTTGTATTCACAGATTGTAGCAACCTTTATCTAATAATACATTAGATTAAAGTGATATTGTGACTTGTGTTGTTCTTTATCCGCACCTACATCTTTGCACACACAAACACTTATCTGCTACACAGACTCACCAAGAAAAGTTCAAGAATCCATTCACCCCCCCTCTGTATTCTTTTACTGTATTCCATACTCAACACAAATCCAAAACTCAACATCTAAAACGTCGAATTTCGGATTAGATTTGATTTTTTTGTGTATCTAAAATTACTAATGATGTAGCCAAAATTAAAATAATTGCTACACGCAAACAATATTAATTATATTTATAAAAAAAATTAAAATTAAAATGATTAACTAAGTAGTCAAATATAACATATTATATTTAGCAAATATATGTATATATATAACATATTATACCAATTAACATACTAAGTAAAATCTTAAATATTTTAAAAAATAATGCTTTTTATAAACATAAATGAAAAATTAATGTAAAATAAAGAAAATTACATCTTAAATATATCAATAAAATTTGAGTTTGAAAAATATAAGTTTTAATTACTAAATTAGTATTGACTATTTTTAATGAAATATTTGAATAAAAAAATAAAATAATATGTCTTATATATGAAATATTACATTAAATAATTTTAAATTATAATATTATATTATTTATGTATCGGGTTTCGGATTCGAATAGGATATCGGTTCTGTACAACTTAAATTCAAATACAAATCGAAACTATTTCGGGTTTAAAATTTATATTCAAACCTAAATCAAAAAAATTGGAGTTTGGATCGGGTACCATCAAATTGAATTAATTTTCCTTCCTTATTTATGGGTAAAAGAAAACTAATATTTAATGTACTATATTCTGATATAAAAGAATAAAAAATTCAACATACAAACTCCCAAACTGAATATACAAATTTTAAGTTATCATTAAAAACAAGCTGATGACAATCACCATAAATTCTAACAGTCATATTTTACTCAAAAAACGAGATATATTGGATTTGTTTGGTTAATTGAAAATGTTTATTTTTCTATAGTAAATCAATTCACTAATAAAAGAACATAAAATTTGTAAAAATGATATGGAATAAACACATATATAGGAAACTAGATTAGATGAAAGTTTTCCTTTATCATAATTACGTTCGTTTAAAGGATCTTGTACAATAGTGATCCTTTCTCATATCGCTGAAACATGCAACCTTTTTTTGAGAGACAATCTAATGATTTATAACAATCGTTAGAAATAAGTGTTTATGAATTTTTAAAATCTATTCGAAAAATTGATCACGACCCATGCAAATATTTTGAATATTAATATAATAAAAATTATAGAAACCCATTGTACAACACATTTAAATATACCAAATTTTCAAAACAATAAAACTTAAAATATGGGTAAAAAAATTATGAACTTGGTTGAAAAAAGAAATCAAATGAAAAATAAAATTAAGAAAAAATAATATAGAGGGCTTAGAATGTTTAAGCGGGGATGTGAATGTTATGATGTTTATTTGATAATATTGATATTAATGCAATTGGTATAAATTGACAATAATTATACACTTAAATTTTAATGAAATTATCTTTTTTTTATAAATAATGAAAAAAATAATATGTTTATATTTATTAATTAATAAATTTTATCATTCGGTGCATAGCACAGGTAGAACGCTAACCAATCGTCAACTCACTTTTTGGGATTTTTTTAGGACCTCTAGAATTACTCCCTGAAATTGCTCATTTTCATTTTATTTGCATTTATAGAATGAAAAATATGTATTTGATTTATTTATTTTTATTAATAGTTATGTTTTTATTGTTCTCTACACCTGATCCTCAAAATATGATTATATTGAATCGAACTTTATGTAAAAATAGCATAAAATGTCGTCAAATTACTTGGGAAAAAAATAAAAGGGAATAAGAAAATTGATATGTATCTCATGTAAACTTTACATATATCAAACGAATGTGTTTTGATATTAATCTTTTCTTATATATACACAAATTTTCAAAATCTTTTAACATGCATCCATAGAGTTACATATAATTTGAGGAATGTTATTTGAGATGTATATCGAGTTCGTTATTCTGAAAACAAAATATAACAAAAAATTTAATTTTTTGATACACTATATATTTTTGTAACTATTTTAAAATTTTAAAATTGTGCTTTCGGTGCGTAGCACGGGTAAAATGCTAGTATTTATATAATTATGATCATCATCTCATTTACAAATTTAAGCCTCCAAAATTAATATTTTAAATAAATTAATTCAAATTAATAAAAAAACTAATATAATATTAAAAAAATTCCTGAATCGCACGGGTTTTAAGATATCTATACTATTATATAAAAGCCGAAACATTTAAAGTTTGGTTGGTTGGTCGGCGATAAGTGGATTTTATATCCACTTGTAGCATTCCATTTCGGCTTAAATTGGTGTCTTGGTCTCAAGTTTATTGTGTTTTTGATGTATTTTGTTGAGTTGTGCAGGGTTACGAATCGTCGGATTGGTTGGGCGATTTTCGTGATTTTGGGTGGATTTCAAGAGTAGATTGAAGAATGAAGTTTTACACAAATCTTGGGAGAGTTTGAGACCAAATTTTAGGAGGGTTTTGAGTTTTAGGATCAAAGATGACATTGCTCGAAGAAAGAACGGAAGAAAACAGCAAAAAAAACGACGAAACGATGAAGGGAAAATGTTGGGCAGGAACATCTTGGCGCCATGGCCTCAACTTGGCGCCATGGCCTCGTTAATCAGGAGAGAGCCGGCGCCATGGCCTCAACTTGGCGCCGTGGCTTCGCGGAGTTGCTGGAAATTCCGATTTTTCTCCTAAAAACTCGACAATTCTTTCATGTTTCGAATTTAATATGTATTTTTGGGTTTTTCTTGTTGGGAAAGACTTCTAGAGCCTATATAAACACATCCTACCATTGTAATTGGGGAAAACCATTACATATCAATTACTTAGGTTTATTTGTATTTTTTTCATACTTTGTTTTTATCATGGTTTCATCAGATCCCATGATGACGAAAGGTTCAATTATGAACTAATCGTTGTCATGGGATTCTAACGGATTTATTTATGGAGCTTTAGTATCTTGATGCTTTAAAGATTTGTGTGTGATGTATATCTGATATCCTCGTATAGTTGTGCTTTATGAATTTAAATGCGTCATAAACATCTAATTTGTTAATCTCTTGTGAAGCGAGAGTGGATCTTGAGATTTAGAACTTGTCATGCTAGCATAGGATAGGTTGATGTTTTAACATCATGATTTGTGGCGTAAATAGAGATATTATGCTGCCCTATGTGATCAATGTGGATAACTTGTTCTTCAACCGTTATGTTTTCAAATTCTATAGAGATATAGGGTCTAAGCATAATTGGTGTCTATTCATCTTCTATCTCTTTTGTGGATGTATGTTTAGTTTGGTATTCGTATACTGAGAAGTAGTGTATACTTGTTTCGTGTTGTCCGATCAGATATCATAACCTTTGCATATAGTGATTAAAGGCGTCAGATCTAAGCGAAGTATTTAATGAAGTTAGGATCCCATGCTTTCTCTTGCAGAAGTAATTTGATTTAAATTCTAGTTAGTTAGTTAATTCTTAGCTTGTTAATTTAGTTTATCAAAACCCAATTTGTTAATTATCTTAGCAGTGAATAATAATCATACATTGTTGCATAGGTACATCTACTGAATTAAAACCATAACCAGATCTCTGTGGGAACGAACTTGAATTCTATCTGTATTACTTGTGACCACGTGCGCTTGCGTGATTTAGTGCAAACAAGTTTTTGGCACCGCTGCCGAGGATCATCGGTGTTTTATTTTTGGTTTATGTGCTTGTCAATAGTGGTTGTTAGCGTTCACTGACTCGAATTTGTTTTTCTTATCTATCTTGTTTAGTTCGGTGTGTTCAGGTACTTGAGTGTTTGAAGATGGCATGCGAGGAGTTGCCATGGTGGGCATATTCGAGGACATCCATGCCTCAGCAATGTGAGCAGTGTTTGGGCTTTCATGATCCCTCACAATATTGTTACTACGAAGGAGTTGATCCATATGTCAATTATGAGGAGCAACCATATTTTCAATACCACCCTCAACAGTACCAGCAAGATGTTTCAGATATGTCATATTTCTTTGGTAGTGAAGAGTTTCAACATCAGCAACCTACTCCTAATTTTCAGTCAGATGAGGTTGTAACTATGGAGGAGCTTAGGATGCTTGCAAAGAGTAATGAGGAGTCTCTCAAATCTTTGGAGATACTAGTTGCTCGAGCTGTGAGTGCCTTGGAACAAGAGAAACAACAATTCATACTAGAGGCAATTCTAGAAAATAACGGTGACTTGGAGAAAGGTACTGTATGCTTAATTGAGGAAGACAAATTCAAAGGGGAGGTGAGTGTTCACAAGCCATGTGAGGAATTTGATCATGCTAGTATGGTGGATGATTTGGAAAGGGCACAAATTGGGACAGACACTGGTGAGCTGCAGAAATTTCAAGAATTGGTATGTGCGTACCAAGAGGCTGAAGAACATGGGAAAGATGCAGGTCTTCTACTTGTCTCAGAGTATAAAGATGGAGGTAGCGCATTAGAGCCAATAGAGGAAGTTCTCTTTGAGGAACCAAAGGCTTCAGCAACTTAAATTTACCCTCCTCCATTATATTCAAGCGAAGCCCACAAGTGTGTGTTGTTCTACAAATTGACAGATTTTGGGTCAACAGATGAAGGCATTGGAATAGGACATAGTTGTTATACGAATAGGCCAAGCGAGGAGAAAGGGCAGAAAGTATGCCGCCGTGATGACGATGAAGTATCGCAAAGAGATGATCAGGCAAACTATTATCATCCTTAATGGAGGCTTGGAAGTAACGTCAAGCTATTGACGTTAAAGAAGCGCTTCGTGGGAGGCAACCCACGCTTTTCGACATTTTTATTTAGGTATGTTTTCTACTATCCCTTGTATTACTTTCCATTCAATGCGGACATTGAATATTTTAAGTTTGGGGGTGGTTTGAGGGATTAGTAGTTGTTGTATTATGTGTTCATGTAGGATTTCATGCTTTGCATATTAGTAGAAGTAAATTATGCATTTATGTTCGTGTTATCTACGTTTGTTTCATATAGGACATTCTGTTTTTATGTTTGAATATCATGTGAGTTCATAGTAGTTTGCATTTGCACCCATGCTTGATAGGAATTTTGTGTTGTTGACGCTTTTGATTGAGAAGTGATATGCTTTGTTCTTGTGCACACACATACACTAGTAAGTTGAAGCTAGTAGACTTATTGAATGTTGTAAGTGATTAGAAGGATATGAATATGTGCAAGATGATTTAGTTTGCATGCTTTGAATACAAGTAGGTGCATTAGAGAGCTTTTTGCTTGGGATTGAGTATGTTTTTCCACCAAGTGAGTTTTTGATCCATATTGCATAGTTGTTGCAATTTATTCGTTTGCTTGAGTGTCCACGGATTGTTTGCATTGCTAGCAGTTGTTTGAGGTCTTTCTTGAAACGCATGACATTATTTGACGATTAAAATGATAAAGGCATTTAGGAATAACCATATATTTTCCCATATTACCACACCATATTTACATGATTAATTAGTTAACCCGTTGAGCTTAATCCTATTTTTTCGGTGACATACCACATTACTTGCCTAGACCTTTTCTTGTATTGGCCTTACATTAATTTGAACCCACATTGTCAAAGGCTAGTAGAGTGCATAAGGGAGTAATAAGGTGTGCAAGGAGGGGTTTGTTGTTGGTCTTACTTTTGGGGGAAATATTGGGTTTGTTTACTTGATAGTCGGCATGTGTAATAAAATTGTGGGATCATTGTTATTGTTTATATTATTGTTTTATTTAGCTCTCGAGAAAAAGAAAAAAAAAGAAGAAAAAGAAAAGGAAAAAAAAAGAAAAAAAAATATTATGAGAGCATGTTTGTGTTTGTTGTGATCCTATTTTAGTCGACTAGTCGAGTGTTTGTTTAGTAAATATTATGTGGGGGGGGGGAAATAGGGTGTTGTGTACGTTTTATTATGGTACTTACTAGCTTTTGACACTTCACCTGATTTTGCTTATTTGACATACCTTGTCCCTAGCCCCGTTACAACCCAAATAAAGACATTTTGATTATCGTCATTGATGTATGTTGTGTTAAGAGTTAGATTGATACCAAATGTCATGCATGCTTATGGTTTTTTTGGAATTGAGTGATACACTTACCCTTGTTCTTGAGTGAATATTCTTTTGTGAGTGGATTGTGAGTGTTTGCTTGTTTTTGCGTATGAGATCCCGAGTTTTGTCTCAAAGATGTACTCTTGTAGGCTTAGCATGATTACTAACTTATTCTTACACTTGACATGGGCTTTTGAGAACTTATGCATGTTCATTGAGTAGACTATGTGAATACTTGCACTTTCGACACCAAGACATTGCGTATTTACTTTGATTCTTAAGTTGATATGGCATGAGAGGATTTGAAGGTATGGTAGGATATTAGTACTAGATTATTTGCATTTTCATATTAGTTGCATTCATGCATTGCATTGCATTGGATTTTGTGGGTACATTCGCTATAGGCCCTCACGAGACCTTACTCGTCCACTAGGGCTGCCTAGGGGTTTAAAGGGCTTGTTGCATATGCCAAATGCAACCGTGATCACCTACGGAAGTGGTACTAGTTAGTTAGTTAGTTAGTTAGTTGTTTATGCTTGAGGACAAGCATTGGTTTAAGTTTGGGGGTGTGATAAGTGGATTTTATATCCACTTGGAGCATTCCATTTCGGCTTAAATTGGTGTCTTGGTCTCAAGTTTATTATGTTTTTGATGTATTTTGTTGAGTTGTGCAGGGTTACGAATCGTCGGATTGGTTGGTCGATTTTCGTGATTTTGGGTGGATTTCAAGAGTAGATTGAAGAATGAAGTTTTACACAAATCTTGGGAGAGTTTGAGACCAAATTTTAGGAGGGTTTTGAGTTTTAGGATCAAAGATGACATTGCTCGAAGAAAGAACGGAAGAAAACAGCAAAAAAAATGACGAAACGACGAAGGGAAAATGTTGGGCAGGAACATCTTGGCGCCATGGCCTCAACTTGGCGCCATGGCCTCATTAATCAGGAGAGAGCCGGTGCCATGGCCTCAACTTGGCGCCGTGGCTTCATGGAGTTGCTGGAAATTCCGATTATTCTCCTAAAAACTCGACAATTCTTTCATGTTTCGAATTTAATATGTATTTTTGGGTTTTTCTTGTTGGGCAAGACTTCTAGAGCCTATATAAACACATCCTACCATTGTAATTGAGGGAAAACCATTACATATCAATTACTTAGGTTTATTTGTATTTTTTTCATACTTTGTTTTTATCATGGTTTCATCAGATCCCTTGATGACGAAAGGTTCAATTATAAACTAATCGTTGTCATGGGATTCTAACGGATTTATTTATGGAGCTTTAGTATCTTGATGCTTTAAATATATGTGTGTGATGTATATCTGATATCCTCGTATGGTTGTGCTTTATGAATTTAGATGCGTCATGAACATCTAATTTGTTAATCTCTTGTGAAGCGAGAGTGGATCTTGAGATTTAGAACTTGCCATGCTAGCATAGGATAGGTTGATGTTTTAACATCATGATTTGTGGCATAAATAGAGATATTATGCTGCCCTATGTGATATCAATGTGGATAACTTGTTCTTCAACCGTTATGTTTTCAAATTCTATAGAGATATAGGGTCTAAGCATAATTGGTGTCTATTCATCTTCTATCTCTTTTGTGGATGTATGTTTAGTTTGGTATTCGTATACTGAGAAGTAGCGTATACTTGTTTCGTGTTGTCCGATCAGATATCATAACCTTTGCATATAGTGATTAAAGGCGTCAGATCTAAGCGAAGTATTTAATGAAGTTAGGATCTCATGCTTTCTCTTGCAGAAGTAATTTGATTTAAATTCTAGTTAGTTAGTTAATTCTTAGCTTGTTAATTTAGTTTATCAAAACCCAATTTGTTAATTATCTTAGCAGTGAATAATAATCATACATTGTTGCATAGGTACATCTACTGAATTAAAACCATAACCAGATCTCTGTGGGAACGAACTTGACTTCTATCTGTATTACTTGTGACCACGTGTGCTTGCGTGATTTAGTGCAAACAATCGGTCGATCGGTCGGTATGGTACCTGTTGATTTTACTTATTTACCCTTACTCATCCTACTAACTAATCAATTTTTTTTTAAGTTAAACATATTATCTTTTCCATTTTTCAATAACTAAACAATTTCCTTTTTCAGGTAAAATATAATATCTTATATATTTTATACTAAAATTTCTCCTCTATTAATCAATTTCCTTTTTCAGGTTAAACATATTACCTTTTCTATTTTTCAAAAATAAAATAATTTCCTTTTTCAGGTAAAATACAACACCTTTTACATTCCTTTTTTAAAATTTAATCAAATAACGTAATTGTATTATAATTACTATTAACTAATCAATTACCCTTTTCAGTCACGTTACATTTTTTCTTTTCTCTAACTAAAATCTCTCTTTTTTTCAATTATATCATGGGCGATTACCTTTTTCAGCCAAAACACGTTACCTTTTTATTTTTTCTTACTAAAACCTCTCTTTTTCCAATTATATCACGAGCGTTTCTATTTAATAAAAATAAAACAATAATATCATAATACTAATTATTAACCGATTCCCCTTTCAACTAAAACGTATTGTCTTTTCTATTTTTTCCAAATTAAATTCCTTTTTTTTTGAAATATCACGGGCAACATTAATATCTCATTTTCTAAAACATTATGAGCAATTTTATTTAGTAAAATAACTATTCAATTACTCCCTCCGTCCCAGTAGATAGTATACATTGGGGGACGAGGGTGTGGCACGCATTTTAAGGTGCATTTTAAGGATACTTCCATAACTTATTTTTTCAATTTTTTTTTTTGTATAAAAATAGGTATGTTATATTTTTATACAAAAAAAGAAAATTTTAAAAATAAGTTATGGAACTATACTTTATAGGAGTCTTAAAATGCATGCCAAGCAGTGAAAAAAAACTGTATAGAATCTGATGGGACAGAGGGAGTACCTTTTTCACATAAACCATGTCACTTTTTGAATTTTCATGTTACCTTTCTATTTTCTCTAACTAAAACCTCTATTTTTTCAAGTATATCACAAGCGATTCTATTTAATACAATAAACTAATAATATTATAATTTTAATAATTAACTGATTATCTTTTTCAACTAAAACGTATCAGTTTTTTATATTTTCTAACTAAAATCCCTCTTTTAATGAAAATATCAAGGACAATATTAATTTTTACTTTTCTAAAAATATTACGAGTAATTTTATTTAGTAAAATAACATAATTAAATTATAATTTCTATAAACTAATCAATTACCTTTTTCAACTAGAACATGTTACCTTTTAAAATTTTTTTTAACTAAATCCTCTCTTTTTCCAATCATATCACGAACATTCTATTTAATAAATAACATAATAATTTTATAATTACTAAAATTAACCGATTACCTTTTTCAACTAATACCTATTATCTTTTCTATATTTTCTAACTAAAAGACCTCATTTTCTATAAATATCACGGATAATATATATATATATATATATATATATATATATATATATATATATATATTCTTATCAAATCATCTCATAAAAAAATTTAAGCCTCCAAAATTCATGTTTTAAAATAAATAATTTAAATTAATAAAAAAAATTCATATAATATTAAAAAAAATCCGTGCATCGCACGGGTTTTAAGCTAGTTTAATATTAAAAGTTACTATATACAAAGATGTAAGGTTCGAATTATTAAAATAACATATTAAAATTAATATTTATAATATTATATTACACTATAAACAAATTATAAAAAATTAAAATTAACCCATACTTTTCACGGTAGTATCAAGTGTGTACATATAGATATGTATAATAAAAATGTCGTATAAACATAATATGTTATGTATTTTATTAATGATCGCAATATATAGTTTATTTGGTATTTTCTGGGTGTGTAATAATGATTTGAAGATATATAATTGATATACTATATTTTTTAAGTAAGTTTATAAAATGTAATAAGTTTTAATTAAAAAATCTTGTTAAATAAGAAAAGGCAATCAAATACTTACTACTTATATAAAAATTGGTATTTTTATAAAATGTAATATATTTTACTTAGAAGGTATATTAATGATCGCAATATATAATTTATTTGGTATTTTTTGGGTGTATAATAATGATTTGAAAATGTAGTATAATTGATATACTATATGTTTTAGGTAAGTTTATAAAATGTAATAAGTTTTAATTAAAAAATCTTGTTAAATAAGAAAAGGCAATCAAATACTTACACCTTATATAAAAATATGTATGTTTGTAAAATGTAATACTCCGTATAATTTACTTAGCAGGTAATGTGTTTTAATTGAAAAAGGTAATGGACTGTTTATCATTATTCATATATTTTATTTTTTATAAAAAAATGATTGAAAATTAAAATTTTCAATGTTTTTGCTTTAATATATTTATAACAAAATATATTAAAACTAAAACGGGATTGTTATTCAGCACTTTATACAATTAGAAGAGTCGCGAACTTTTAATTGAATCTCTACGAATTATAACGAATCGGGAGAGTAGTTGTAATTCTAGTACATGATATGATAGACACAATTTAAGTATTAGATCAGGAGATTGATATGTGAATTTTGAAACTGATAATTCTTGGTTCACAATAGTCTACGGTTGTACTTTTGATGACCATGAGAATGACGTTTAAGAGAAAATTTTATGCACTGTAATCTATATTATAATTTATCTTGGGAGAACATTAAAAGGATTGTTTTTAACAAAGAGAGTAGGTAAGCTAAGATACATCTTAGGTAAGTTCCCTAAAATATATGTGTTTTATATGTAAATATGGGGTGGATAATTTTGTAAAATCAAGAGTTGTTTAAAATTTTATTAATTAACCCTGCGGGTCAATAAATTTTAAAGGGATTTTATTCATATCTCAGGAAAGTTAACTGAGATATATCTCAGGTTCCTTTTTCTCTTTAACAAAACAAGAGACAAAAATTAGATATTGATAATAACCAATTGAAGAACCCTAATTATTTGGATTGTTTACTTTAATAATTATTATATACTTTTTATTTGTTTATTAGATTAATTAGTAGTTAATCACACACCCACAAACTATTTTCCACACTTCTAAACTATAAGAAATAAAAGATTTGGAATTAGGATTGAAATAGTACTTTTCTGTGAACGAAACTCTAAAAATACATATTAACAGATGATAATTGCTTATTATCCTTGCTTGCGAGAAGTATCTACTACAGTACTACGTATAATCATGGGAGCGATTATTCATTTTTTATCAATCGTCCAGGCTTGGTTACCGCTTACCCGGAACCAGAACAAAGTTCTATTGCACTTAATCCTTTGGGAAAGCTTCTCGATGTAGATGTTGCAGCAATCTTGTCCACCAGTGCTTGCAGCATATGTATGTCTTGTCATAAATCCACCTGCCTTGTAAAATATATATTTTTAATGTTTATTTTACTACACCCTATAGTAAATAACGAAATAATAATACAAAAAAGTGACTCGAAATCAAATAAGATTGTGCATGATAATTAGTATAAGGGGTCACTTGGCAAATTTGAATAAAAATGTCTGAATGATTAAAATATTTGAGTGATTAAAATATTTGAATTCTGAATAATATCATTTGATACTAAACGAAATTTCTGAATGGTGTTATTTTCTAAGAATATTTTGATAAGATAATAATACGTTATATCATAATGTTTCCTTTACTACAAATGTTAAAGGTTACAAAATTTAAAGAGTTCGATATTATCCAACAACTTTTTTTTTTTTTTTTGAAAGCAATTATCCAACAACTTTTGTTGAGTATGATTGAATAAGAAAATAAATTTAAAATTAAATAGACAAGAATTATATTTATAATATAAACAATAATAATGCAATGCACGAAGTATAAGATGGTATATTTGATTTAATCTAAAGCTTGCCATTTAAAGAAAATATTTTTTTTATATAATTATGTCAAATGCTTTTATACTAGAATAAATAGAATATATATTTATTAATTTTCATTTAGTAACACAATAAGATTATATATAAAGAAATTTTTATATACAAATAATATATGTAAGTAATATAATAAATCTATGATAAAACTAACACAATAAAAAATAATATAAAAATATTTTAGAGAGTACTTGTATTCATTTTATGCAAAGTATCATAATTTTTGAAGTAATAATATCGTGATAGCGAGGTTATAATGGAAAGGCGGTGAGTGCAAATTTCTTAATGATTGAACTTGGTTTTTCCATCTTACCGATTAAGACATATTTTAACGATTACTTCCTCCGTCCATTTCATTTCTTTACACTTTCTATTTTGGGCTGTCCATTCCATTTCTTTACATTACTAAAAATAGTAACTTTTAACAATAAAATACATTATTACATCCACTACTTCACTCCACCTTTTCACTATTACACCCACTACTTCACTTATTTTAACAATAAAATTACTATTACACCCACTACTTCATTTATTTTAACAATATTACATCCACTATCTTGGAGCAAAAAGCAAATGTAAAGAAAAGAAAAAAACAGAGGGAGTAAGAAGTAGCAAAAGTACAATCAAATGATCCGAATCGTCAATCATTAAAATAACGTACATGGTCTGATTAAGAAGTCCCATTAAGCATATTAAGAAGTAAACAATTGAATTAGTTTCGAAGGGAATAACGTACATGGTCTGAGCAGGCCTTATGCTTTCCTGGGACTACATATGTCCAAAAAGCCTGAAATTCAAAATCCAGCTCGATCCGTTCCGCAAAAAAGCCTAAAAATTTCGGTCTGAACAAAGTTTGGCCCGGTTCGACCCGGCCCGTGGACCTAAGATGGGCTTCCTATTTTTCATCATGCTCGGCCCGGCTTGACCCGAAAAGCCCGGATAAAGCCCGGGCTTTTAAAAAGCACGGTTCGGCCCAGATAAAAGCCCGGGCTTTTTAAGAAATCCTGATAAAAATCCAATTTTTTGTAAATTAAATCTAAATATATGTAATATTTTTAGTAAATTTCAATAATATTATATTTAGCAATAGAGTGGATGTGAAGGATAATGAGATTAGAAAGAATCAACAATATACTGGACAAACTCTTCTTTTAAGAAGACTAATTGAAGTGTAGATGATGTATATACTTCACGAAATGGTCATATACGAGGAGATTTATATGGCTTACAATCGCCTTAAGTCATAACGCATATTATGAGTAAAATGTTCTTGAATTACAGTGATGTTTTATGATAAAACAAGTATCATGCTAGTAGTTTTTTAGTATTAGGTTTCGTGGTGTTTTTTCTTATGTATTATGGATTATAGAATTTTAAAGGCCTATCTCTTTAGAGGTTATTTCTTTTTGTAAGATTTTCTTTTTTGTATGTTAATATATTATTAGGTTTGCAAAAAAAAAAAGACAAAAATTACATATATATATATTTTTTTTTTAAAAAGCACGGCCCGATCCGGCCCGAGGGTCTAAAACGGGCCTCATATTTTAGAGAAAATCCGGCCCGGCCCGATTTTTAAAAAACCCGACCCAGTCCGATTCTTAGAAAGCCCGGATTTTTTAAAGTCCAGATAAAACCCGGACCGAAAAACTTTTTGTGCATATCTACCTGGGAGCATTGCCAATATCCAAATACATTGAACCCCAGCTAAATGAATTATCCACTTGCTGCACACACCAAGATTGACCAATATTTTGTACAATATATAAAACCATATTATCTTCCACTTCTTTTATTATCAAAGTATAAGGATCAAAGAAATGTTAGTGCTCTTGTTCTTGATCCTATTATTCTCTGGAGTTACTTCATCCGAGCCTTGCCACCCTGATGACATATATTCCATCTTAGCATTCAAAAACAGCTTCTCCAATGGAGATATCTTACGTTCTTGGTCGTCCGATATGAATTGTTGTTACATATTTGAGTGCGAAAATAATCGTGTCACTGAGTTCACTATAACAAATTCTGAACTTTCGGGTTCGATAGAACCAGATGCATTTGCTGGTTTTACTCATCTCCAGAGACTAAGGCTTCACAAAATGCCATTTCTAGTTGGTGAAATTCCTCGTTCAATCGAGAATTTGACACACTTGACATACTTGGAGATAAATTGGACCAATGTAACCGGACATGTGCCAAATAGTCTCTCAAAGCTCAAAGATCTAATGATTCTTGATTTCTCCTTCAATAAACTTTATGGCTCAATTCCACCCTCACTTCCTTTACTACCAAGTATTTTTGCCATCAGCCTTGACCGAAACCAACTTACTGGATCTTTACCTGAATCTTATGGTCATTTTCCCACTACTTTGAACCTCCCAGTTCTCATACTATCTCATAACAAGCTTTCAGGGAAACTACCAATGTCTTTAGGTACTACGAATTTCTCGCGTATTGATCTGTCAAGAAATAATTTCTCAGGAGATGCATCAATGCTTTTTGGTGAAGAGAAAGGTTGTCAAGTTCTTGATATATCTCGAAATAACTTTGAGTTTGATTTCTCAAAGGTTGGTTTTATGAATGAAGATTTGGTAACATTAGACATATCTCACAACAAGATATATGGAAAGATACCATCAAAGATTACAGATGCTTTCATGTTGCAACAGTTAAACATGAGTTATAACAGATTGTGTGGGGGGATACCAAAAGGATGGAAATTAAAGTATCGTCAAGAGGGATTTGATAATTCATCATTTTCTCATAATCGGTGCTTGTGTGGAGCTCCTCTTGATCCCTGTAAACCTTAATCTTCTCTATGCGCTAGATGTATAAATAAAATCCTCTAATTGTCTTTTTATATTTGTTGGAGTATATTAGATAATAGTATTAAGGACCCTTTAGTAATCTTCTATTAATTTGTTAGTAGTTAGTTAGCCGCTCTATACAAACTCATTTCTCCCATTCCTCCTGTAACTAATTACACAATGTAGATATTCATTTTCTCTTCTCTCTGTAAAAGACTTGTTCATCAATGGAGTTTGTTATATTTCTTCTTCATTCTAGTTGATAAAACATGAATTGTAACATGGTATCAGAGCCTTCTGATCTTGTGGTCGTCGATGTCTGTTGTCTTCTCCGGTTAGAGCTGATCTCCGGTTCGATTCGATATCAATCGAATCATTTCTTGCTCATATTTCAGGTTTCTTCGTTCTTTTCTTGATCGTGATCTTTTGATTATCTCTTTCAATTTCTTCGTTGATTTTTCTTCGTTGACCTAGTCATCTTCTTCGTTAGTACAGGTTACATATATATTAATATTGATTTCTGTGCATTTCTCACTTGATTTCTGGAATCTTTGTTGTTCTTTCCACTTAGATTCGTCTTTTTACTCTGATATTGTTGACAACTTATCTGATACTTAAAACATCTCAAATTATATTGATTACACTTTCTTGATTTTGAGAATTTGTTTAGTTAAATCTCTGAAATATATACAAAATCCGTTCATTACTTCTTTGCACACAAAGTGTTTGACAAAATTCCTGACTCAATCTCTATACATAAATCTCACAGAAAGCACAAACGAATTGTTTTGTTTTTCTCTGCGTTTCTCATTCATGTAGAACTCTCTGAATCTTGATTTCTCTAAATGTTGCTTGTGTTTCCTGATAAACACAAAATGTTTGTATTTGTTCGTTCATTCGTTCCCTCTACTACTTGTGTTTTCATGCTCTCCACTTATCACAAGTTGTGAGTTGTGTCTTGTTGTCATATTGGTTTCTCCCTGCAAGTGTGATGTGACTGTGGTTGCTTGTCCTAAACTTCCTTTGTGAATTCTGAACATTCTGAATATTCTGATTCTAAGCTCCTTGGTGAGTTCTAAGCCTACTTTGTAGGTTCTGATTGTTTCCCAAACCCTCTTTGTAGGTTCCAACCTTTTTCTGATATTTCTGGCCGTTTGAGTCACTTTGTGGCTCTGTGAGGTCTTCACTAATTCTGAATTTGTGCCCTTTAGTGGTAATTTCTCCTATTGTGGGTTTATTTGGCTTGTCTCCTTTGTGAGCTAGCAATTTCCTAAATAAGTTTGTTATATCCCTTTGTGGATTTGATACTCTTTGTGGTTCTAAACCCCTTGGAGGTCTTCTAAACCCCTTGGTGGTCATTGTTACTCCTTTTGAGAGTTTGATATGCCCTTCATGGGTTTGATTTGTCCCTTAGAGGGTTGTTGCCCCTTAGAGGGTTGTTGTCCTTAGTGGGATTTGTTGCAATTCGAATACGAATATCAAGTTTTTCAATCCTTGTAGATTTCTAAATTCTAAACTCTATTGTGAGTTTCTAAATTCTGGTTTTCCAAAGTTTGTGTGTTACAATTGTATTGCTGGTGGAGTTGTTTATAGTAGATATGTGTTGTTTTGACAATTCTGAAGGTTGAAGGTGTTCAGGTGGATTGTTTTGGTATCTAAGGAGTATTCGGTAATTGTGAAGTTGTAGAGAGGTGAATTGATAACAGACTAACAGTATTGTTGATATAGAGTTGTATTGGTGCTGGTTCTGTATTGATTGGTTGACTTCTGTATGTGGTGTGTTAATAAACTGTTTGTGATTGATTGTTGCGGAGCTAAGGATAGTGTAACATAAGAAGTACTAGCCTTGTGAAAGTGTCTGTGAGAAATTTGTGTAGCAATACTCTGTTTCTGTGTTACATTGTGAATTCTCTGGTTAAATTGTGGTACTGGTATCATTGTTTTGAGTTGTTAGCTGGTTGTGGTGTGTAGTGAATTTATTACTTCAATAGTTGTAGTTACTTGGATAAGGTTGCAATTGTGTGTTGAAGTAAATGTTCATGGTTGTTTGGAATTAATCTGGTGTTGATCAGCTATGGTGTGTGAAGAATTGACTAGCTGAAGTGTTAGTGAGCCAGTAGTGTTGTGCTCAGTCTTGGTGGTGTTTTACTGTTATGGCTTACTTTCAAAGTTCAGACAATTAAATATGGAAATGGATGATTTGGTTATAGAGTTGTAGTTACAGAAGAATCATTGTAATGATCCTTGCCGCTACTGGAATTCGAATAACTAGGCTCCAGCGTCGTAAATTTTTATGCAGAAGCAATGGATAATACTCAGATGTGGTTTGCTTGGATTCAAAGCTCAATCAAGTGCCGACCGTTTTTCAGTTTTCAAGTTGAAGTTTTTCATTGCATTCCCACCTTCAACTTGAGGGGGGATGTTGGAGTATATTAGATAATAGTATTAAGGGTCCTTTAGTAATCTTCTATTAATTTGTTAGTAGTTAGTTAGCCGCTCTATACAAACTCATTTCTCCCATTCCTCCTGTAACTAATTACACAATGTAGATATTCATTTTCTCTTCTCTCTGTAAAAGACTTGTTCATCAATGGAGTTTGTTATATTTCTTCTTCATTCTAGTTGATAAAACATGAATTGTAACAATATTTAATTTTCTTTTTGAAAGCAATGAAATCTAAGTAATCTTTTTTACTCTTTAAAATCCTGTGATATATGAGCAGAAATATGAGCTGAAAAAGTTCTTGGCCTTGTGACATATGCTGTCTCCCACCCCCTTTCATGACATTATGAAAAAGCCATGTGTTTGGATACTCTCTTTTGCTCTTCACCAACTTTGATTTATGGTAAATTTGGCACCACCTATTCCACTAGAAAATTCTTTCCATTCACCAAAAAATGACATAATTCACCTGATGTGTTCCTACAAACAACCTCTTTGCAAATGCACCTTTAAATGTATCTTTCCGGGCAGTTGATTCTCGTTGGCTTCTCACAGAAGGGAAACTAGAGATAACAGGAGCATGAAGTTGATAGTTGAAGTTATAGATGCTCACTATGTAATGCTTAGATATAGTGAAACATTTCACAGTTAAGATTCTACACCTGCAGTTTTAAAATCTTCCTACCATTTTCTCAACCGTTTTTTACCTACTAGTTTGCCTCTTAGAAGTTCTACTTCTCAACTTAGAACCATTTTCAACTATACATGCTTTGCTTAAAATTATTAATACATAGATAAGATAAGAGGCTGCACTATGTAATGCTTTGCTTAAGCAATTCATACTACTAAGATAAGAGGCGGACAGAGTTATGGTAATACATGCATGCTAATAGCTAGTATATTCGGTAGACAGTTGCTATTTTTTGGCTCACTTCAAGCCATGATGACCACTGTAGACGATCTATAATGCTTATGTTTATTGCACTTCACTCTTGTACAAAGAAAATAAAAGGCTATTGCTTTCATTCAATTCACACTTGAAGATAAGAACAAGACAGAGACCTGCAACAATGAAAACTGTAGAGAATACACAACTTTTCAACATCAAACGTCTGTAGCAACATAATGGTGGCCAAGACAATCATCAGCCTCAGCCAAGCTGACAAGAACCCTTTGAATTTTAAGTAGTGGATTTGTTAGGCGGACTACCAGACCAGGCATCAGGCGTACCCGGGACCATCACCAGTAATCTGGCCAATTACATATGAACCACTAAAATAATTTCAACACACATCAAAATTGACCAAATTTATATGTTAGGCCACTTCAATGTTTTTCATCGAACCATATGACATCCACATTCTGCTTTTATCATTAAAAAAAGGGATCAAAGAAATGCTAGCACTCTTGTCCTTGATCCTAGTATTCCCTGGAGTTATTTCATCCGAGCTTTGCCACCCTGATGACATATTCTCCATCTTAGCTTTCAAAAACAGTTTCTCCAACGGAGATATCTTGCGTACTTGGTCGTCCGATATGGATTGTTGTCACATATTTGACTGCGAAAATAATCGTGTCACTGATTTCTCGATATTTAAATTAGGACTATCGGGTTCGATAAAACCAGATGCATTTGCTGGTTTTACATACCTAAAGAGGTTGATGCTTCACAAACTGCCATTTCTTGTTGGTGAAATTCCTCGGTCAATCGAAAATTTGACACACTTAACGTCCTTGGTGATAAATTGGACCAATGTCACCGGACTTGTACCAAATAATCTCTCAAAGCTCAAAGATCTACAGTTTATCAATTTCTCCTTCAATAAATTGAATGGCTCAGTTCCACCTTCACTTCCTTTACTACCAAGTATTTTTGCTATCAGCCTTAGTTGAAACCAACTTACTGGATTTCGGGTAAACTAACAGTTTCCTTAGGTACTATGAATTTCTCAAGAATCGATCTCTCTAGAAATAATTTCTCAGGAGATGCATCAATGCTTTTTGGTGAAGACAAAGGTTGTCAACTTCTTAATATATCTAGAAATAACTTTGAGTTTGATTTCTCAACCGTTGGTTTTATGAATGAAGAGTTGGTAACACTTGATATATCTCATAATAAGATATATGGTAATATTCCATCGAAGATTACAGATGCTTTCTTGTTGCAACAGTTGAACATGAGTTACAATAGACTGTGTGGAGAGATACCAAAAGGTTGGAATTTAAGTATGCTCTATGAATCGCTGCTTGTGTGGAGCTCCTCTTGATCCATGTAAACCTTAGTATGCTCTATGGATAAAATGTATACATAAATTCCTCTGTGTTGTCTTTTTTATATGAAAAATCGTTTCTGCAAAGCAGTGAAAGCTAGATTAATTTTTACTTTGATATGAGCAGAAGATATGATTTAAGGATAGACTAATGACAAATGCTTTCTCCCTCCCGTTTCCACGACAGGGTCAAGTCCGAAACTTCATCCACTGCAGCCTTTCTTTTGCACTTCATCATATGTAGTTTACGGTAACTACAGCATTAACCAGCACCTTCTTCACTAAAAATATAATCTTGCATTCGTTGAATATTGACACCAATCACGAGATGCTTTCCCGTCATTCATCAATGACATCCTTGCATATGATTTGAGTTTAAGATATCTTTCACATCAGGAAAGCATGCAAAAAGAGAAAAGGAGCATGAAGCTGTTTCTTGAATTTGTAGGTGCACGTGTTTACTTGGCTTTTTCTTTCAGTGTACACACAAGGAAAATAACCAGACAGAGAGCTTCAAAATAAAAAACTTTCAAAAACCAATAAAAACTGCAGAATCATATAGGTGGCCTAGACTTTTCTAGCAATGCAGTATCAAGTTAATCATGAGCCTCATCCAAGCTCACAAAAACCCTTTGATTTGGCGGACACGACTACACAAAATTGGTTAGTGGTGGACTTGTTCTGGAGCATTTAGTGGAAGAGGATTATAGGCAGTGAAAAATTTCCAAGCATCATTTTTGACCTAGTAGAGCCAACCTATTATATTTATGCATGATTTAGCGGGATATCTACTTAAAAGTGAAACTTAGACAATGAACAATGAGTCAAATTAGGGATTGCATTTTCCAAAGCGTAAATTCAATCGTCAATCCTAGAAGCTAGAAGGTTTTGTAAAAAAAAAAAATAGATGGTGGTAATACATGACTACTTTAAGAGAGAGGTCTTTGACCTGAATTAGGTTCCAATGAGTGTCTCCTGATAGCATCTAGCCCGACAATGGTACACACTGGACGATTATAGGGGAGGAGGAAAGGTGAGGGCGAAATCATGGTGGCAGGTCAGAGGTGGATATGAGTTCAATCTGATGAAGCCTTCTCAGACGCTTGGACTTGGAATTATCGATTCATTGGAGTGCCACGCGTCTGAGAAGGCTTCATTAGATTAAACTCATATCCACCTCTGACCTGCCACCATGATTTCGCCCTCACCTTTCCTCTTCCCCTATAATCGTCCAGTGTGTACCATTGTCGGGCTAGATGCTATCAGGGGACACTCATTGGAACCTAATTCAGGTCAAAGACCTCTCTCAGACGAATACATAAGGGGTGTTGAAACTACGAGTTATCGATAATTTCACATTTGCTGGACATGGAATACATAAGAGCAGGTACAAGCGCAGCACAAGATTCCAGAATTCGATAGCTATGAATTTGATTATCAGCCTTCTGCAGCTCATCAAAAATCGTATGTACAAATGTGATAACCACTGGGAGACAGAACAAATACACTAGGGGAATGAAAACCCAAGTACCAGTGCATCACAGGATTCTAAATTGGGACAGTGCAAATTTGATTACTAACATGCAAAGCTCATAGCATATAGAAAAACTCTTTCCTCTCCTTGGTCCCTAGAGTGCATTACTCAAATGTGGATTATGAGAAGAAAATTAGGATAATATCACTTCGGTTGGGTTTGTTACTGTGAATTTATAGTTTAGTGTTTAGGAATGTTTGTCGCTGAAAATTATTACGTACAATCACTTATAGTACATATCCTATTTTTGATACTGACACGGTACACAGAGCTGATACTTTCGGTTCTGTTTTTATACATGTTTATCATCGGACTGTAGAACTATAGGAATAAGACTGAAACACCCACCTCATACTGATACTAAATTTTAATAGGAACAAGCAGTACCCCTAATCGTCTTGATGAACAGTTCAACACTTTCCCTACATCTCAGCCTCAAGATACAGTCCGGAAAGGTACCATAGGCTTCAAAGTGTTTCCCCGAAGAGACAAGTTATGGCGGGAGAGATAGCAACACAAAGGATGAGGTTTCAGTCACTACTAAGCTGGAGAGATCCTAAAGCCACATGTCTGTATAGAATCTTCTGTCTCTGTGCAGCTGCGAAGCTTTTTCATCTTTATTTAATGTGGCTGCATTAGTTGCAGGATTGTATCTACTACAACATTCAAAATTTCTTAGCAAATTGCATGCTGTGCCTAACAATTTCTTGAAGAGACTACCAGAAAGTGATTGTTTGCTATGATATACTCTAATGTTTGATATAGTAAGATCACTTTAAGTGCTTGAAATAGCAAGGCTATGCATTTGTGTTCAAATATTTCAAAAATGGTAGGGCACTTGACCTTAGAGATTTGTATATAATGTTCAGCAGTTGCATGTATTACAAATCCTATAATTTTCATATATATGGATGACTGAGGTTTGTCCTCAACTCTTAATCTACTGTTAACTTCTATTGTTACAATAATTGTTCTTATAGTTTTTACCTGCCGAAGAAGGCAGGGTAAATGCTTAGATAAAAATTCAAAGGTTCATCCTAATAAGCACAAAGTTCTAGGTAAAGTTCTACGTTGAAAAAATAGTATCGAAGAAACATACCCCTTGAACGATTTTGTCTCCCTTTACAGTAGACATGTTTCATTCCTACTAACCGCAGAGATGAATTCAATATATCAAACACGTTAATGAATGGCTCAAAATTGTGCGCAAATTTCTTAAAGTGCTGAGACAAGTTATTCAGCATGAAATGACCAGTTGAACCTCAAATTTTTTTTGCTGCTGACAATGTTTTTGTGCAGGCACTTCCTTTCTCCCTCTTCAGATCCGTGTCTTTCCTCCTAAACCCCTTGCACTTTGGTAAACCTCTTCACATTTGAAACCCATGCAAAACAAAGTACAAAAGAAAAAGGTGCGGATTTGAATTCATTTTTTTTTTTTTTTTATCTCAATAAAGTAAGTTTTGATTGTGTTCTGGTGTCACTGGTAGGTCTCCGCATAAGACAGAGGTATCTACCATGTTATGCTTGATCATGACAATCCTAAGAAAAGTAAGATATAGATAGTTGGGCGATTGTCTGCTTAAAGCTCTAGATGGGATTGATTCTTGCATGTTAGTTACATGGTTGTCTGTTTTGACAAATTGGCTTGGATATGTATTGTTTAAATCATGGCACAACTGAAGCACTTTCTTTAATTAGGATTTGCATGCGACGGCTATATTTATGCTGTCAGTCGACGTGCTTTTAATTTGTCTATGGGTTTGTTAAATCTGCAGGTAGCATTTCTAGCAATGGTTGGAAAGGAATATCAGGTGCAACATAAAGGGATCATCGATCCTAGAAGAATAGAAAGGGGTATGTAGTTTTCTTAAAACCTTGCCCAATTATGTTATTTGCTTATAGTTTGAAGTATCCTACAATTTCATCATTTTATTTGATCTGCTCTGATGACTGAAATAGTTAGAGGTATCTTGCTTGTAATTGTATTCTACTTTGGTTTGTTTATACGGCACTATATATCATAGAATAAATCTATTAAACTGATATTCATTTTGTATAGAATTATAATCCACTTGAATACAATATAATATCCGGAGCTACCCTCAGCTTCCTTCCTCACAGTGCACTGTAATGATCCAAGATTATATATTTGGAGCTTTCTATTTGGAAGTTATATAAAGATATTTAAAATTTAGTTACTATGATCCAAGATTATTGTTTAATCAAACAGAGCCACATACTTTATTTTAAGAACAGATTGAAAATGAGCTAAAGAAATTGCTAGATTACATTATTTTTAGGGCAAGAAATTGCCAAATTACATTGTTTAAATGTAAAAAACTTTACTTCAGTACTCAAATATTTTCAACCCAATACTCGATTTCACATATATGATTCCTGAATTTCTACAGCTTGTGTTATAATGTTTTTTCCTGGAATGTAGGTACATAATTTGTGCTTGAAGTTTCTAATAGGTAAATGGCCTACTTGGTCTCCTTGGTTTTAATTTATATTCTGTTCTATAGTATAGTACAGTCTCAAGCCTCCAATGTTAAGATCATATAGTATGTATTAAGTAACAAGATTATACTGAAAGTTTTTAACACACTAATGTTGGGGCAACTAAATAACTGGAATTGTTAGCTTTATAGTTAAAGAATTTACTCTTAATTTTATTGCAATTATATATATAGCTAGGTTAGAAGATTCAGTTTGCTATCTTATCGTGGTAGCTGCTATGTAGAGTGTAATTGCAGATTTAAGTTGATAGTAAGTTGTAGAAGTTCCTAGATTTATGTGAGGAAATTCTTTGATATTTTTGTATATTATTCCATGCACGGATAAGAATGTTTTTAATGGATGGATCAATTACATATAACTTCAGAGTGACTCGAGGAATGGACAACAAGGGCAGTTTAACAAGTAATATGACATCTTGTTGTCATCAGTCTCCAACTTGTCCTTTTGGCCACACTCTAACCTGCATTTCGTTTTGCCAAAAATTGTAGCAGACTAGTAGGTTCTAGGATTGGTGACGCACTTGATGTATGAGTATTTTTGATATTCATCGCTGATCTCAATCGATAAGCTTTACCATTGTCCTGCATATTTTGAAACTCTTTTAAAGAATTCACTATTTCAGTATATAGTCAGTCAGGTAGTGGTTGCATACTGATATTGTCAAGCAGGGTTTAGATGTTATCCTTTCCAGTGAGAGTGTAAAAAGGCATGTGCATGCTATCCCAGAGAAACACACATGTCAAGGAACACTGCGCTCAATTAATAAAATCTCTCCACACACAATGGACTACATAATGGTGTTTGCGTACTAAACAGAATACACAGTAGGCAAAATCCTCCAAGGTTGTACCTTTTTCCTTGATTTTTCTACTTGAAATGAGGACACTCCTATGCACAAACTCCTCAAGGCACAAGCTAGGATTTGTAATTGTGCACCGGCTATATCAATGGCCATGAATTCTGTTGAACAAAACAAATCAATAATTATCTACTTAGCTGACATTCTGTACATTATAGGCATGACATTGTTAAAGTTTACCAGCGTCATTAAGGGGCCAGTTTTTCAGGTGTGAAGGATATAAATTTTGTCAATCAGAATTGAGGCTGACTTTTCAAGAACATACTATTGCTGGCTAAACTTTGGATCCGTGTGCTCAGCTTGCTGTCCACTTCCACAACTACATCACAACTACATTTATCAATTCTTGTTGCACATTCATCAACCAAAGATGCTACTATTACACACGGAACAATATCAGTGCGTTTTAATTCTATATTTCTTAGTTCCATCGATAAAAACTTGAAATACATGTCAACTACTTGATTGTGTAGGAGACACTTAACAGTTTTCGAGGAGTAACGTAAATCTGTTGTGCGGGTCTATATATATATATATATACTCGATGACTGCACCATTTTTTTTATACCTGATCTCTTTGACATTCAGTAACTTAGAACTTAGCTGCATGCAAGATTAAAAGTTATATATGCGCACTGTGTAAGCTATATTTCGCTTAAGGCATATATTCAACTGACTTGTGCAAGGCAACTAGCCCGTGCCTTGCACGGGATAAAGATTTCTGCGATTAATTGACTGTAACAAACAGCAGAAAGTACTGTCAAACTTAAATTTAAAGTTAATCGTTATCTATGACACCATCCAGCCAACTATTTGAGGTCCTGCTACTGAGGAAATAAATTTTCTCAGACAATCATCCTAGGATTCATTTGTAGCAGTTATTTTCAGAGTTTGAACCATAAAAGCTACACGTGCAATAACAACTTTTTACACAACTCCAGGAAAAATACTAATCAACAAAGGATCACTCAATAGGGACTGTACCAACTTCTAATAGTTCAATTCCTGCTCGATATGAGGTGGCCTTACATCAGGGGGGACAAAAACAGATATAATATGATGGTCCATACCAAAACCAATTTTGCCATTGCATTAGAAGGATAAATTGAAATGCAAAAACAGTCGCAGAAAAATTACAAAACAATACAGATAACTATGATAAGACAACTGGGATCATATGCCATAGATTCATATGTTTTACGTATGCACATCAGCAGTAAAGATTTGGAACATTAGAAGCACTATAAAACTAGTACAGATGGATCATACCGTTCAATTCGAAATCAAATTAGCAAATGGCTATGCATAATTGATATAGAAGTATGGAACAAAGTATGACAAGTAATATAAAAATCCAAAGCTTTTCTGCTTGAACAAGATAATGTATATTCAGTATCTTCCACCACTCATCCAGTTTGAATAAGAATTTGCAAGTATGATATAGAAATAACCAGCTTCTGTCAGGATGACCTCAAAAAGAAGCAAAAAGTTTCACAACAAGCTATCTGATCTTGCAGGTAATCTTCTGAAGAAACTTAAAGGAGTCATGGGAAGCTTATGGCGAAATCGTGGATGCCTCAAAACATAAAAACCCATTGTAACAGCAATAACGCGAGAGGGAGTAACATACAGCACAATAGCAGAAATGAAGCAGAGTATTAGAAAGAGAGATGTTGCCCTGGGATCTCGCCAGCTGAGCAAATTGTGCACCCTCTCCCCTTGAGTAGCCAAGTCACCGATAACAACTTGTATCCTCGAACCAATACATCTCAATCGGTCATATCTCATTTTAAGGACGTCACCTTGCTTAGATGTTGGAAATGTGTCAAACTCTTCGTCCAACTCATCTCCATGCGCTGTATGTGCAAGAGAGAGTTTAATATCCATGTGGGGAGGGTGCCTTGGCCGGAACCTGTACTTAGAGATCCCGATCATAAAAATAATAAGGCACATTGTGCTCAAAATCATCTGTGGATAATAAACAAGTACCAGAAGAAGTATATGAACAAGAACTGTAATGAAAGGGCTCTTCCACATGCAAATCTGATTAAACAATCGACAAAAAGTAGTAAAGCGAGTCATAACTTCTATGATCCTGCAATAGTTGGCCTTGCTCTTTCGTACACTCCACATTGTTGAACCAACATCAAGCATATACTCAACAACCTCCTTTCTCAGTGGCGGCTCAGCACGACTCAGCCTGGTGGAGACAATTTGTGTAGCCTGATGTCTTAGAGAATCAATCTGATGCATAGATAGGGGGTAGATATAATGCATTATGGGCAGCAGAGGTTGGGTATACATTTGCAGCAAATTGACCAAAGATGTGCAAGTAAACCGAACAGCCAATTGGATCTCCCCCATTTTTTTAACTCCAGAAGGCTCCAAAACTATAAGTGGATAAGAATGTGTATATACCCTGTCAGTTTCAAGAGTAGATAGCCGAATCCTTACCTTCCCTAATTTCGAATCCTTTGCACCCCCACCTTTGTCGACCCCTTGTAGATGCTGATTGTCAAAAACACCTATCGTAATGACAGTGCAGGGATCGAAAACCTCCCATGTGTATTGCTCATTCCATTTAGGACTATCATTATTCATGATTGTCCTAGTGCGAATCCATTTCTGTCCATACTTGGCCACACAGTAAGCATCTGTGGTTCCATTCCCACTTTTCTGCTTCATGGTTGAAAGTCCTTGAGCACTCAAAATCCCCAACTCCAGTATGCCAATGTTGGGTGTCCACAACTGCCGAGCCGTTGCCCTGAAATCACTACTGTAATGAGTTAACTCATCTAGAACATGGTAACCCCCTTCCAAACAAATCCTTAAATGTATCTTACTATTCAACTTCCCTCCATTTTTCGACCCATTTTCTCCCGTCACATGCTTCTCAAGATTAAACCACCTACTTGTGGCAAACTTATGATCCACCCTTTTTTCCACATTTTGTAAAGAGACAAAACATTTCCCCAGTACTTCATCCTTATTAGCTGACTGTCTATCCACTAAACTCAAACTCAAGGACTCTTCAAAAGGTTCTGCCACCACAAACATCAAATCCTCATTCCATAACGGAGTCCTGCTAGAAGAACTTTTAGTCCTTAATACCACTTTTCCCAACTCAACCTTCACAAAAAGCTCCAGCTGCCTGAAATTTCTATCACTTATTTGCAAACTCTGCGCCTCAATCACATTGACTCTAACATACCAAAGCCTCGGTGATAAATAAACCTTTGATCTTATATTTGCAACACCATCACCGCTAACTGCAGTAGCATCCAAAGGCCAAGCTTCCGGAAACGCTTCATCCGCCTGTGTCCCCATCCAAACAGCCAACATCAGCTCTCCTTGAGACCTTTTTCCCTCTTTATTCTCCAATCTATACCACTGCGGTGCCAAAGGACTATCAGGTGGGACCCTTTTCGGAACCTCAAAAATATCAAAACACACATTCCCAATAAAATGATCGTTGTTCTTATCATCCTTATCCTTCACAAAAAACCCAATACTCGTAGCCTGAATCTGATCTTTCAAAATCGCAAACACCTGGTTCCACTCAGGATTACTCACATTCTCAATATGTTTGGTAGTACCCCTAAAATTACCAAGCTGCAACTCAACAAAAGGGTCAGGAAAATGATCATTCTGTTTTTTCGGAAGCTCCTTGGCCTTAACCACCCTAACAAACAGATAATGCATTTGCTCAACAAGATCAAATGCAGTCCCAACCCTGTCATTACCCGGAAACCTACCGCCTCCAAGACGTGGCGCAGTCTCTCTAAGATCAAATTCCTCATTTGGGTTTGACTGTGGTCTAGGATTAAACTTTTGGTTCTGGGACTGGTTTTGATTAGGGTTATTATTGTTGTTTTGATTAGGGTTTTTGTTCTGATCATGGTTGTGCTTCCCCATTGATGCTTAAAAAGTTAAAATGTAACTGAAAACAAAAAAAAATAAAAATAGAAAAGACAGTAAACATAAGTACTACTCCATATGATTAGTATGTAAAATGAATGGGTTTAAAAGGAAATAGAAATTTGAAACTTAAATCCTACAAACATGGGATAAAATCAAGCATTAAACCCAAGAAGATAACATGGAACGTTACATATCTTCAGCTTTCAAATATTCTCCTTAAAAGTATGTCATAAAACCCATTTTAATTTTTTTGATAATAACATTTAAAACAAAAGAAAACCCCAACTATGAAATATTCAGGAATCTATTCAAATTTAAAAAGGACTCATAGCATCTCAAAATATATAGACATACACTCATGTACAAAATCAAAAACACATACAAAAAACACATAGATAAGTCTGTGTGTGTGAATCTATTAACATTCAACACATGAAATATATGTACCTCTGTTAAACTTAAGCTTTACATGGTGTTGAAGAAGATAGAAGAAAACAGAGATAACATTGTACATGTCATTTATATATTTCAAAGAAAAAACATAGACAAATTTAAAACCCTTAAACCCAAGATAGAAGATACACAAAATTAAACCCTTAAACCCATAATTTTTTTAATATGAGCAGAGCAAAAGGCATGTAACATGAAAGGAATGAGTGTACCTTAAAAAAGATGAAATGGGTATTTTTGGAGAAGGTAGAACTGTACAGTTTTGATATGAAATGTGTGAAAAAAAACTGGAAATGATATGGAGAGAAGGAGAAGAGAGAGAGAGTGTGTTTTTATGTACTATGTATGTAATAATAAGAAGATGGAGCAGAGGAACTCTGAAAAAGCTGGCAACCGGGTGCAGTACTAAATTAGATATACATGCGATTGGATCGTTGATAAGTATTTGGGACAAAACACTAGTTAATAGTACGGATCAATTCGAGAGTTGACTACCATTTTTACCATCCAAATTAATTTATTATTTTTTAAAATTTTGGGATTGTCACTAAATTAGATATATATTGACATACATGTGGTTGGATCGTCGAAAAATATTTTTCAAAAATAGAAACAACAATCCGGGCGGGACAAAGCACTAGTTAGTAGTACGGGTTAACTCGAGAGTTGACTACCACTTTTACCATCCAAATTAATTTATTATTTGGATCCCTATCTTATTTTTTTTATTAAAATCCTAATATATTTATATAAATGTATATATTCTTCATTTTTCTTATAGTTTTTAAATTTTACTTATAATATTATATATTTTTTATGCAGCTAAAATATTTTAATATTTTAAATATATTTGTACTTTTATGTTTTGCTTAATGTGATTATTTTAATTTTTGAATTTTGAATTTTGAATTAAAAACCCGATTTAAACCCGAATCTGATAAAGCCCGATGATTTAGATTTTGATTTTGATTTTCAAACCTGGATCCAGACCCGACCCGATCCGAAAACTTTGGATTTGGATTTGGCCAAACCCGATCCGATCCGACCCATTACCATCCCTAAGCAGAATGGGAAACACACTCCCAACTAGAGCTGTAAACGAACAGAACTTTTAACGAACAACTCGAGCTCGGCTCGATAAAAGCTCAGTTCGGCTCGAGCTCTAACAATATTTTTGTTCGTTAAGCTCGGCTCGATAAGAGCTCGGTTTGGTTTAGCTCGAGATCGGCTCGGCTCGAGCTCGACTCGTTGGCTCGTTAAAACTCGAAAAAAATCAAAATTTTTACTTTTTATTTTTTTATCTCCAACCAAATTAATTTTTATTTTTTGAAAATTTGGGAATATCACTAAATTCGATATATATTAACATCCATACGGTTGGATCGTCGAGAAATATTTTTTAAAATATAGAAACAACAATTCGTGACAAAGCACTAGTTACTAGTAGTACTAGTTAAATTAGTAGTGATCTACTAAGATCTCCAACCAAATTAATTTTTTATTTTTTGAAAATTTGGAAATATCACTAAATTAGATATATCTTGACATCCGTACGGTTGGATGGTCGAAAAATATTTTTTATAAAATAGAAACAAAAATTCGTGACAAAGCACTAGTTACTAGTACTAGTTAAATTAGTATTGATCTACTAAGATCTTCAACCAAATTATTTTTTTTTTTGAAAATTTGGAAATATCACTAAATTAGATATATCTTGACATCTGTACGGTGGATCGTCAAGAAATATTTTTTAAAAAATAAAAACAACAATCCGTGACAAAGCATTAGTTACTAGTACTAGTTAGAATAGTGGTGATCTACTAAGATCTCCAACCAAACTAATTGTTCGCGAACAGCTCGAGCTCGGCTCGGCTCGAGGCTGTTCGTGAACAACTCGAGTTCGACTCGGTTCGGTCAAAGCTCGACTCAGTTCGTTAAGAAATCAGCTCGGTTCGTTAAGATCAAAGCTCGGCTCGATTCGTGAACAGCCCTACCCAATCTTTTCATTGCCAACACTAACCCAAAAGGAATACAAGAAAATATAAACGAAAGACTACAATATTTTGAGCCGGTTCATCCTATCAAAATTATATGAGTTACTTATTTAATATTTGTGGGATCATATATTAGCTATAGTGTTAAAAACATAATGTTTATGGGATATATATATTAGTCATAATGTTAAAAACGTAATTACGAAAGTACATGAATCTTATAGATCCGACAAAAATTATAATTATCATTTAAACATTGTTGATATAATCAAGATTAAAAATGATATAACTTTTTGTACAAAATATGGATCAAAATGTATATGTTAAAGTTATTCTTTATCATCCAATAATAACTATATTGTGTATAAAAAATTATTTATTATTAAGAATTTAATGAATATCAGAAAATTTAAAATAAAATACGGGACATATTATTATAAATAAAAGTTAATAATTTTATTTCAAGCATATATCGACTACTTGATTATAATACTTTATAAAATTTAGTATTCTATCTTTAAATCTTATACTTTAATAGAAATGTATACTTTAAGTCGATTATTTGTGCATAATTTAAAATGTTATGTTTAAAATTGAATCACTTATTTATATTATTTTACGAACTAATTCGCTAGACTTAAAAGATCTTTAACATTTTGTGTATCTACTTATTTTTACACAATCTTTTCTTCTAGTATAGTTGGATTTGTAAAAAAAAATATAATTTAAAAACATAATTTCAAGTAACTTGTGCAGATAAATTTTCTATCTTGGTATCCTATTTTTAAATCTTATACGTTAATAGAAATCTGTACTTTAATTCAATAATTTGTGTATAATTTAAAATCTTATATTAAAAACCAAAATACTTATTTAAATTACTTTACGAACCAATTTGTTAGACTAAAATGATCTATAACATTTCGTGTACCTGCTTATTTTTACGCCATCTTTTTTATAGTAAATTTGGATTTGATAAAAAATTGTTGAGAACATGATTTAAAGGCATTGTGTAGATAAATTTTCTACCATGGTATACTATTTTTAAATCTCATACGTTAAAAGAAATATTTACTTTAAGTAAACTATTTGTGTATAATTTAAAATTTCATATTTAAAATCAAATAATTTATTTAAATTATTTTATGAAGCAATTCGTCAGACTAAAAAGATCTTTAACATTTTGTGTATCTCCTAATTTTTACGTGATCTTTTTCTTCTAGTATGGTTGGATTTGTAAAATTTTGTTAAAAACATGATTTCAAGTCACTTGTGCAGATAAATTTTCTATCTTGCTATCCTATTTTTAAATCTTATATGTTAATAAAAATCTATACTTTAAGTCGATTATTTTTGTATAATTTAAAATTTTATATTTAAAACCAAATTAGTTATTTAAATTATTTTACGAACCAATTCATTAGACTAAAAAGATTTTTAACATTTTGTATACCTACTTGTTTTTATGTGATCTTTTTTTCTCGTATGATTGGATTTGTAAAAAAATCTCTTTCTATATATAATAGAGCAACACACGGATAATTTAGGGAGCTATCTGCCAAAAAACCATTGAACTTTTCCAAATTTTGCAGTTTAACCATTAAAGTTTTTTTGTTGCTAATTTAACCAACCACCTTTCCAAAATTATGCAAAATTTAATCATGGTTAACAAAAAAATTGATGTGGCAACAAGATGTCACCTGATTGCAAGGCTTATGTGTTTTGATTAGGGCTTTTTCTGAGTTTGCAATGCTTATATGTTTCGATTAGGGCTTCTTCTGAGTTTGAAATGCTTATATGTTTTGATTTGGGGGATTTTGTGTTTGCAATGTATTGTTTTGATTAGGGGGTTTCAAATTATGTTGTTAATAAGTCTTTATTCACATATTGTTGTATTGTTTCGATTTTGTGTTTGCATAATTTTGGAAAGGTGGTTGGTTAAATTAGCAACAAAAAAACTTTAATGGTTAAACTGCAAAATTTGGAAAAGTTCAATGGGTTTTTTGGCAGATAGCTCTAATTTAGGGGTATTGAGCCAATTAACCCCTTGTGAAATTACAGTTATACTCTTACAAGTTATAAAATTACATGAAATGTCAATCTCTTATTTAAATGGAAAGAAATGAGTTTGTTTTCGTGGTGAATCGAACCTAGAACCTCCACTACACAAGTTATCCTATTAACCATTGTGCTACATGGACTTTATTGTTTTGAGTTAAAAAACCTTTTACATAAACCCGACATCTCCATTATCTTATTTTTACTATTATTTTAATTTTTTAGTAAAAATAATGGTGATTCGCATTATTTTAAAAATATTACATTTTAGGTTTCACAATATGGTACACATAGGGGCATTTTGAGCCAATAAACCCCCTGTGAAATTACGAGTTTGCCCTTATATATTACAAAATTACATAGATTTGCCACTCCCTTATTTATTTAAAGAGAAAAAATAAGCTATTTTGTGTTTGTGGAGAATTGAATCCACAACCTCCTCCATATATTTATTCCTCCAAATCATTATGCTACATTTTGTTTTTTGGTATGGAGTTAAAACTCTTTTTACATAAGTTCGATCTCTATATTATCCTGTTTTTACTATTATTTTAATTTATGAGTAAAAATAGTAATGACAAATATTTATTTCAAAATTTGAAATTTTACTTTTCAAAATATGGTACGTAATATATACACTAATTTCAAAATTTTACCACGCTCTTATTTTAAATGAGTTAGTTTATTTTTTTGTGAATTGAATCATTAACCTCGTCCAAACAATTCATACTCCCGATCATTGTACTACATATATTTTTGGTTTTTAGTTAAATTCGACCTCATATTTATTCTATTTTTAGTGCTAGTTTAATTTTTGAGCAAAAGATAATGGTGATTCATATTAGTTTTAAAATGTTGTATTTTAGTTTACAAAACATGGTACGTGATTATATATACAACTAATTTAAAAATATGATAATAATATCACGCAATGTAAATTGGTTTATTTTCAATTAATTAAACATTTCTTACATATAATATTAACTTAAATATATTTTATATTTTTACATAACAATATATAATTAAAAGATAAGATCCTTAAAAATGTCAGATAGTACAAAAGTTAAAAAAAATGAACCTTGTAGATAAGTTGAGAAAGATAAACTTCCTTAAAAAAAGAACATATAATATATGTTGTGCCCAAAATCCGCCGTGGGCTTGATTTAAGGCCCATTGAGATGATGGATTCGACTAAGTTAAGTATGGAAGGATAGGCTGGGCCCAGGACTGGACATGATAACTCAGTATGCCTCGAAGGTGAACTGGACGACAGGATTCTGGCCTCTAATGTAGGGGTATGTTCATGTAGTGGTGCGAGCATGTGAACCCTGGCTAGGGGTAGTGTTGTATTAAAGCTTGGAAGGGGTCCAGCTAGGTGGTAGGCAATCAGGCTGGGGGTACGCGCGCAAACCCTGACAGTTCCCAGAAAATATATCAACGGTTTCAGAATCTCCTAGATTGTAGGAAATCAATTAGGGCATTCTCTAACAGCTTTCTGGATAGCTCCTGAACAATAGGAACGGCCCAATAGCAATACTTATCACGGATAAATACCAAATATACATGGAATATGTGTATATGTACATATATGCAAGGATATATCACGGGAATGGGAGGATAATCATGGGATTATGGGATTATGGTGGAATAACAACTGGATAACTACATCAGGTGTGATAATGGATGAAGACAGTTCGGTTAAGGAAGATCAGGCTCATCACTTCGTGGGTAAATATTCAAGAACTAAATGGGACTTGATCTCTTATAAATATAAGAGTATGTATGCACTTTGCAAGGTTAGACACACATATACACCTCTAACATACGCTCTGGGCTGGTTTCTCTCGATCGAATAGGTCTTATTCGATCACCATAGCTCGGAGTGCTTGCAAACTCAGTCCATAAAATCATTCTTCCTCCTTTCGTGTTAGGGTTCATGAGATTAGGGTTTTTGGCTTGTAATTTGATTTATTTAATTAATATTCTTGGATTTTCTTGGTTTATTCTGGTAGTTCTCTCGTTGAAGGAGGGCAGGTTTTATCTCTTGAGGGAAGAGATGTCTCGAGATTCTGGTAACATTCATACACCGGAGGATGAACGGAGTGATGGTGATGGAGAATGTGATGATGAAGTCACGAATCAGGAGCTTAGGGAAAAGATTAAGAAGATGGAAAAGAAGATCGTTTCCTTGGAAAAGAAATCTGAGAAGCTGAAGAAGTGGAAACAAAAGCATGGTTCTACGGATCGAAAGGCAAATAAGAATGTGGTCAGACCAGTTCGGTTAGACTTCGACAGTGATGATGAGGAGTCGGAAAAGGAGGCCTCACAGAAAGGATTTTCTGATGTGGAGACTGACCAAACAAACCCGGACTCGAAAGAAGGAGAAGAAGAGGTTCATTAGTCACAGGGTTCGCCTACTCGTAGCCTGAGTGTCTTTGACAGGCTAGGCAACAAGCTGAATGTGAAGGATTTACGCCATAAGCTCGATGGAAAGAAGGAAAGGCAGACCCGAAAAACTCAGGACATGATATCTCAATCAAAAGGATCTCAGAGTCATAGAAGGGATAAGTCTATTTCTAAATCTGATAGGTTCTCTAAAGGGGGTGATGATGAGCGAAGCTGTACCTCTCGACATAACCCCGAGTATAGTGATGATGATCAGTACCAGACGAAGGGTTCTACTGAAGGCTTTAGTGATAATGGAAGCCAGTTCACAGATGGTGAGAATGAGCATTACAAGGTGAAGTATTTGCGTGAGGCACTAAAGAAATTGAGGTTGGAGAAACAGTCATTGGAAGGCCTAACGGTGGCTTCACCCTTCACCAAAAAGGTGAGAAAATCACCACTCCCACCAAAATACCGGGGGTAGGAGACTTAAAATTCAGTGGAACCACCGACCTAGTGGAATATCTCAGTCGGTTTGACATGGAAATGGAGGTATATCAAGTTAAAGATCTTACAAAATGTCATTTGTTGGCTGCTACACTAAGGGATAGTGCTCATCAATAGTTCAAGAGGCTACGTCCAAACTCTATTCGGTCTTGGCGACAAATGAGTGAGCTATTTGTAACTCAGTTTCGGGCTTCGGTTGCATTCGCACCCCCAGCAAACACTCTGGCAAACATCAAACAAGATGAGAATGAAACTCTCACTGAATATTTTAAACGGTTCAATGCAGAGGTTCCTAAGGTGAGGAACACTACAGATGAGACTTATAAAAATTTTCTGATTGCAGGCGTACGCCTAGGCACTGATTTCTGGAAGGAGCTACAAGGGGCAA
This sequence comes from Kitagawia praeruptora, assembly GCA_037693485.1. NCBI lineage: Eukaryota > Viridiplantae > Streptophyta > Magnoliopsida > Apiales > Apiaceae > Kitagawia > Kitagawia praeruptora. The sequence goes on along the minus strand of CM075351.1, from coordinate 131,779,148 downwards.
AACCCAAAACTTTAGCTGACTTCTATGCCAAGGCTGAAACTCACAAAGTGATCGAAGAATCAATGGCTAAGCTTAAGAAGAGTCGTAGCTCTAGGGAGTGGAGCAGGAGCAAGAGGCATAGATCTTATAGCCTAAAAGATAGGGGTACAACAAGCGAACCTCCTATGGTGGAAGCTCTTCTGCTAGGTCCACCCATCGAGATGAAAAGACAGCCCCAATAACTGTTAATACAACTGGTATGGGAAGGACAGTGAGCTACAAATATCCCGCAAGGAAGGACTCCTAAAGCGCATCTAAATATACCGAGTACACCCCGCTCACAGCTTCTATTGAGCAAGTGTACGAGGTAGGAAACAAGGCTGGAATGTTCAGGAAGCCGACAAGGAATGGGCCTCCAGGAAATAAAAATGAAGGGTGATACTGTGCTTTCCATGATGTCAACGGGCATGAAACTGCGATTTGTCATCATTTGAAGGACCACATTGAAGATCTTATAAAAAGGGGTTACCTGACCGAATTCATAGCCCAGGAATCTAAAGGGTACAAGAGTGATAGAACTAGTAAGGAAGCAGAAAAGACGAATCCAGAACGGCATACGAGGGCTAACAGTATTCGCACTATCATAGGTGGACCCTACATCGGGGGTATGAGTAGGACCGCCCGAAAAAATTATACTCGGGAGGCGAGGGGAGCACCCCTCACAAACATGTACAACTTGTCTGAAAGGCCACCCAAGCTTTTTAAAGGTGAGGTAGCTGACATCACATTCACCGAGGAGGATGCCAGGCACATGCATCATCCCCACAATGATGCTTTGGTAATTAAGGCTACAATCGGAGGTTTAAACGTACACCGGGTGTTAGTGGACAATGGAAGCTCGATAAATATCTTGGCATACAGCACTTACTAGAAAATGGGGTTAGTTGATAAGGAAATGGCTCCTTCTTACAATGAGTTATACGGATTTACTGGAAATCCTGTACAGATTGTGGGACGGGTAAAACTCCCTATCACTCTGGGAGAAGATATTTCTTATAATGGGATACTTGGGAGGCCATTGCTAAAAGAGATGCGAGTGGTAACGTCCATCTACCACTTGTCAATGAAGTTCCCGACTCCAGGAGGAATCGGATGCGTTCAAGGATGTCAATCTGACTCGAAGGAATGCTATAGCAAAGCCTTGCATACAGCTGAACAAGCCTGTAAGCACCTGTTGTTAGTAGATGGGGGTTCCTCCGAACAATGCTATCGTTACTCGGACCCCTGATAAGTGGATTTATATCCACTTGGAACATTCTAAATCGGCTTAAATTGATTGTCTTGGGCTCAAGTTTCTTGTAGTTTTGATGTATTTTGTTTAGTTGTGCAGATTTACAAGGATGTTGATTATGGTGGATGTTTTTGTCGTTTTTGGAGATTTAATTTATTAAAATTCGGATTTATTGGGCTGCACGCGTGAGATACACTGTTTGGGCCATATCTTGAGTTCTATAAGTCTGTTTTCAGCCCGTAAGCAGTCCACGCGAAGATAACGAGATTATCTATCATTCTAAGGTGGTCCAGAAGCCCAATTACGTCTGGAACGGCTCTGGAAAACAGAAGAAAAGTCAGCTACGAATTTCCCTAGAAAACAGAATCAGTTTAGGAAACGTCTTTTGCAGAAATTCTGTTTTAACTCTATTTTGGGTATTTTCTTGCTGGGCAAGACTTTTAGAGCCTATTTAAATACATCCTACCATTGTAATAGAGATATACAGATTATCATAGTTTTATTATTGTAACCTAGCTTAGATCTGCAAGGGAGAAAAGGAGAGAAGGGTTCAACGCTCGTGACAAGCAACGGATCTAGATCTACTTCATCCTTTGTTCTAGATTTGTTTTCTCAAACTTTAAGTTTTATTAATATTATTGATTCTTTTATTCATATCTTGTTATTTATCATGTTTTCATCAAATCCCACGATGATGAACAGTTCAATTATGGGCTAATCGTTGTCGTGGGATCCTAGTGGAGTTATCTATGTAGCTTAGTAGTTTGCATGCCTTAAAGATTTATGTGTGGTGAATTCTTGATATCCTCGTATGGTTAATCTTAATGCTTTTGGATGCGTAGCTAACATCTAAACTGAATTGTTAATCTCTTGTGAAGTGAAAGTGGATCTTGAGATTTAGAACTTGCCATGCTAGCATAGGTTCATAATTGTTTATCAATATGGTTGTGGTGTGAGATGAAAATACTTATACTGCCCTGTGTGATCTTTATGGATAACTTGTTCTTCAACCGTTATGTTTTCAAATTCTATAGACATATAGGGTCTAAGCATAATTGGTGTCTATTCATCTTCTATCTCTTTTGTGGATGTATGTTTAGTTTGGTATGCGTATGCTGACAGGTAGCGTATACTTGTTTCGTGTTATCCGATCAGATATCAAAACCATCGCATGTTTTAATTAAAGGCTGCAACTCTAAGTGAAGTAGATGATGAAACTAGGGTTCCATGTTTTAATTCTCATAAGTAACTCGATTTCTATTCTTATTAGTTAATTTAATTCATAGTTTTATAATTTTGCGTCTTAGTTTAATTTTGTAGTTAGTAAAAATACAATTTGTTATTTGTCTTAGCAGTGGATAAAAACCATACATTGTTGCATAGGCATATTTACTGAATTGAACACCATTCTAGATCTCTGTGGGAACGAATTTGGACTTAACCTTATATATTACTTGTGACCACGTGCGCTTGCGTGATTTAGTGTAAACAAGTTTTTGGCGCCGCTGCCGGGGATCATCGGTGTTTTTATTTTAGTTTATGTGCTTGTCATCAGTGGTCGTTAGCGTTCACTGACTTGGATTCTTATTTAGTTTGTTTGTTTCGTGGTGTTTCAGGTACTTAAGTTTGTATGCGAACACGCTTACAAGCTCGTTTGGAAGAACTGGCGGAAGACGATCTTGTAGAGAATAAGGAAGAGGGAGCTGAAACTACAGTAGCAATGGCAGATGCAGCAGCAGCTAAGGCTTTGAAGGACTATTCTCAGCCGAAACTCAATGATATCCAGTCTAGCATTATTAGGCCAGCTATTGCATCGAACAATTTTGAGATCAAGTCTGGCACAATTCAGATGGTGCAGAATTCAGTCCAGTTTGGGGGTGCTTCTACGGAGGATGCCAACATGCATGTTCGGGACTTTATTGAAATCTGCGACACTTTCAAGTGTAATGGTGTGACGGATGATGCTATCAGGTTGAGGCTTTTCCCATTCTCTCTGAGGGATAAGGCTAAGAGCTGGCTACACTCTCTACCACCTGGTTCCATTACTACATGGGAAGATCTTGCTCAGAAGTTCCTTACTAAATTCTTCCCTATGGCGAAAACTGCAGCATTAAGGAACCAGTTGACTCAATTCCAACAGCAATCTGGCGAGACTTTGTGTGAGGCTTGGGAACGCTACAAGGAGATGCTACGCAAGTGTCCTCATCATGGCATGCCTGATTGGATGGTTATTAATGGTTTTTACAATGGATTGGGAGCACAGTCTAGGCCTTTACTAGATGCAGCATCAGGTGGATCTCTTTGGGCAAAGAGCTATGATGAAGCTTATGATCTTATTGAGATGATGGCTGCTAATGAATATCAAAATCCAACCCAAAGGCTATCTCAAGGCAAGGCAGCAGGAATTTTTGAAGTAGATACAGCTGCAATGATTACGGCTCAGTTGAAAGCTCTTGCTATGAAGGTGGATTCTCTTGCTAATTGTGGAGTTCAGCAGGTGGCTAGTGTTTGTGAGTTATGTGCGGGCGCACATGAGACGAATCAGTGTGCTATTTCTCCTGAATCAGTACAGTTCGTGAGTAATTTTCAGAGACCTGCTGCACCAGTTCCAGCCACCTATCATCCTAATAATCGGAATCATCCCAATTTCAACTTGAGCAACAATCAAAATACTCATCAATCTTATCAGCAAGCGAAGCCGTACAATCAAGGCTATCAACAGCCTTATGCTCCAAGGCCACCATATCAACCTCCGGGATTTCAGCAGCAACCCCAGGCTCATGCGGGGCAATCTTCTAATGAGATAGATGATATGAGAGTGATGATAAAGAACCTGCAAGCTGGCCAGAAAGTTTTGGAAACTCAGTTGGGGCAGATTACAAGTGCCTTGGTAAATATGCAACAAGGAACTCTTCCTAGTGATACGGAGACTAATCCAGGCAGAAGGGAAAGCAAAGAACAGGTCAATGCAGTTACTTTGAGATCTGGAAAAGTCACGAGTGATCCTAAATCAGCAACTGAAGAAGATGAAGATGTTCAGAATCAGCAGGTTGAAAAATCTGCAGTGCCAGAAATTGAGAAATCTGATTTAGTGGCTAATCAGCTTGATGGTGAGAAGAGCAAGAAACCTGTTGAAAAGTCTATTCCGGAGCAATTTTCAATGAATAATCAGATCTATCCGCCTCCTCCATTTCCTGGATGTTTGCGGAAAAGTCAAGAGAAACAGTTTCAGAAATTCATGGATGTCTTCAAGAAACTGTCCATTAACATTCCTTTTGTTGAAGCGTTAGAGCAGATGCCAAGATATGCAAAGTTCATGAAGGATATTTTGTCAAGGAAGAGAAGGTTGGAAGATTTTGAAACAGTGGCATTGACGGAGGAGTGTAGTGCCGTTCTGCAGCAGAAGTTGCCACCTAAACTGAAAGATCCGGGAAGTTTCACCATTCCTTGTACTATTGGCAACCTTTCATTCAGCAAGTGTTTATGTGATTTGGGAGCTAGTATTAATCTCATGCCCTTGTCTGTTTTCAAGCAACTTGGTCTACCGGAGCCAAAGCCAACTAACATCTCTTTGCAGTTGGCTGATCGATCTATCACATATCCTAGAGGCATCGTGGAGGACGTTTTGGTAAAGGTTGATAAGCTCATCTTCCCAGCTGATTTTGTGATTCTAGATTTTGAAGAAGATAAGAAGATTCCCATAATCTTGGGAAGACCGTTCTTGGCTACAGGAAATACTTTGATTGATGTGCAGAAAGGAGAGCTTACAATGAGGGTGCAAGATCAGAGTGTCACCTTTAATGTGTTCAAGGCCATGAAATTTCCGACAGAGGATGAAGAGTGTTGCAGTGTGGAAATAGTTGATAAGGGTCAGAGACAGAAGTTTGATCAGTTGCTGAGCGAGAAATCGGACACACACATGCTAAAGCATCCCATCAGTGATTCCATTGACGGTTCTTCGGTTCGTGATCTTTCGAAAGTAAAGCTTGGAGAACTTCCACCACATTTGAGGTATGTCCTTTTGAATAATGAGCTAGTGATTTTTGAAGAGGGGCATGATAACGTGTTGCGAAGGTGGAAAGCAGATGATAAAGAAGAAATTTTTGTTCAGCCGGTTGAGTCAGAGAAGTACTTTAGAGGTGTGAAGAAGAAAAAGAAGAAGATGTGGCCGTTGGGAAGTAAAATTAGGTTGAAATCTGATGGAAGAAAATTGTGGAAAGCAAGCAATCAAGATGTCAAAGTTCGTATGAGTGGTTTGTCTGTTGAAGATGGTTCAGTTATTCTTTTGAAACCACCATGATTTGAGGAAGTAACGTCAAGCTATTGACGTTAAAGAAGCGCTTGGTGGGAGGCAACCCATGCATTAGTGTAGGAAAAAAAAAAAAAAAATTTTGAGTGTTGTGTGAAAAAAAAAAAAAAAAACTGTGAAAAAAAAAAAAATGAAAAAATCGAATTTTGGGTGTGTCACGCAGGAGCAACCTGCGTTACAGGGCAAATTGCGCCCCTGTTGCGCAAGTTGCGCCTGCGCAACTGTAAAGGAAGCAAGCTGCGCCCCTGTGGCGCAATCTGCATTAGCGTGTCTGGAAGGAGGGCAAGTTGCCCCCACGCTGGGCAACTTGCGCGTGGTTATCCAGTGGTGAAAAATCTTTCAGCTTGTCCCTGTTCTTGTCCGTGTGTGCTGTTTGTGTTATATAAAAAAAAAAAAAAAATTCTTTCCCCACCCATTCTTTTTATACCCCCATTCTAAACCTATTATTTTCCTATTTTAATTCCAAAACCTCCCATCTTTTCTCCAAAAATTCTAAACCTATTTCTATTCTAATTCTTACTTATTATTATTATTATTATTTTTTCTTATTTATTTTTATTTATTATTATTATTATTATTATTATTATTATTATGTATTATTATTATTATTATTATTATTATTATTATTATATTTAGTATTATTTTTTATTTTTTATTTCTTTTTATTATTATTATTATTATTTTTATATACACACATATACATACAAATCCAATTCCTCTTCTATTTTATTTAAATCTTTAATAAATTCAATTCTAAAGAGGAATTAATTGCAAGTTCACCTCTTTGATTCGTATTGGGTAAATCTTTTTCTCTAATCTTATTTTTATTACGAATTTGTGTTCTTGTCAATTGTGGGTTTTGTAGTATTCAGGCAAGGTGGCCAGTCTATGGAGCTCGTGCGCAATATCCTCCACCAGATTCATCCGAGGAGGGTGACTGCTTCGATATTCAGGTATGTTTTCTACTATCCCTTGTATTTACTTCCATTCAATGAGGACATTGAATATTTTAAGTTTGGGGGTGGTTTGAGGGATTAGTAGTTGTTGTTGTATTATTTGTTCATGTAGGATTTCATGCTTTGCATATTAGTAGTAGTAATTATGCATGTTTGTTCGTGTTATCTACGTTTGTTTCATATAGGACATTCTGTTTTTATGTTCGTATTTTATGTGAGTTCATAGTAGTTTGCATTTGCACCCATGCTTGATAGGAATTTTGTGTTGTTGACGCTTTTGTTTGAGAAGTGATATGCTTTGTTCTTGTGCACACACATACACTAGTAAGTTGAAGCTAGTAGACTTTTTGAATGTTGTAAGTGATTAGAAGGACATGAATATGTGCAAGATGATTTAGTTTGCATGCTCTGAATACAAGTTGGTGCGTTAGAGAGATTTTTGCTTGGGATTGAGTATGTTTTTCCACCAAGTGAGTTTTTGAGCCATATTGCATATTATTTGCAATTTATTCGTTTGCTTGAGTGTCCACGGATTGTTTGCATTGCTAGCAGTTGTTTGAGGTCTTTCTTGAAACGCATGACATTATTTGACGATTAAAATGATAAAGGCAATTAGGATTAACCACATATTTTCCCATATTACCACACCATGTTTACATGATCAATTAGTTAACCCGTTGAGCTTAATCCTATTTTTTCGGTGACATACCACATTACTTGCCTAGACCTTTTTCTTGTATTGGCCTTACATTAATTTGAACCCACATTGTCAAAGGCTAGTAGAGTGCTTAAGGGAGTAATAAGGTGTGCAAGGAGGGGTTTATTGTTGGTCTTACTTTTGGGGGGGAAATATTGAAAATTGGGTTTGGTTTGTTTACTTGATAGTCGGCATGTGTAATAAAATTGTGGGATCATTGTTTATTGTTTATATTATTGTTTGTGTTCTATTTAGCTCTCGAAAAAAAAAAAAAAAAGAAAAAAAAAAGAAAAAAAAAAGAAAAAAAAAAAAAAAGAAAAGAAAAAAAAATATATGAAAAAAAAAAGAGAAAAAAAATATTATGAGAGCATGTTTGTGTTTGTTGCGATCCTATTTCAGTCGACTAGTCGAGTGTTTGTTTTTAGTAAAAACTATATGGGGGGGAATTATGGTGTTGTGTATGATTTATTATGGTACTTGCTAGCTTTTGACACTACACCTGTTTTGGCTTATTTGACATACCTTGTCCCTAGCCCCATTACAACCCAATTAAAGACCTTTTGATTATCGTCATTGATGTATGTTGTGTTAAGAGTTAGATTGATACCAAATGTCAAGCGTGTTTATGATTTTGTTGGAATTGAGTGATACACTTACCCTTGTTCTTGAGTGAAAATTCTTTTGTGAGTGGATTGTGAGTGTTTGCTTGTTTTTGCGTATGAGATCCCGAGTTTTGTCTCAAAGATGTACTCTTGTAGGCTTAGCATGTTTACTAACTTATTCTTACACTTGACATGGGCTTGTGAGAACTTATGCATGTTCATTGAGTAGACTATGTGAATACTTGCACTTTCGACACCAAGACATTGCGTATTTACTTTGATTCTTAAGTTGATATGGCATGAGAGGATTTGAAGGTATGGTAGGATATTAGTATTAGATTAATTGCATTTTTCATATTAGTTGCATTCATGCATTGCATTGCATTAGGTTAAATGGATTTTGTGGGTACATTCGCTGTAGGCCCTCACGAGACCTTACTCGTCCACTAGGGCTGCCTAGGGGTTTAAAGGGCTTGTTGCATATGCCAAATGCAACCGTGATCACCTACGGAAGTGGTACTAGTTAGTTAGTTAGTGTAATTGTTTATGCTTGAGGACAAGCATCGGTTTAAGTTTGGGGGTGTGATAAGTGGATTTATATCCACTTGGAACATTCTAAATCGGCTTAAATTGATTGTCTTGGGCTCAAGTTTCTTGTAGTTTTGATGTATTTTGTTTAGTTGTGCAGATTTACAAGGATGTTGATTATGGTGGATGTTTTTGTCGTTTTTGGAGATTTAATTTATTAAAATTCGGATTTATTGGGCTGCACGCGTGAGATACACTGTTTGGGCCATATCTTGAGTTCTATAAGTCTGTTTTCAGCCCGTAAGCAGTCCACGCGAAGATAACGAGATTCTCTATCATTCTAAGGTGGTCCAGAAGCCCAATTACGTCTGGAACGGCTCTGGAAAACAGAAGAAAAGTCAGCTACGAATTTCCCTAGAAAACAGAATCAGTTTAGGAAACGTCTTTTGCAGAAATTCTGTTTTAACTCTATTTTGGGTATTTTCTTGCTGGGCAAGACTTTTAGAGCCTATTTAAATACATCCTACCATTGTAATAGAGATATACAGATTATCATAGTTTTATTATTGTAACCTAGCTTAGATCTGCAAGGGAGAAAAGGAGAGAAGGGTTCAACGCTCGTGACAAGCAACGGATCTAGATCTACTTCATCCTTTGTTCTAGATTTGTTTTCTCAAACTTTAAGTTTTATTAATATTATTGATTCTTTTATTCATATCTTGTTATTTATCATGTTTTCATCAAATCCCACGATGATGAACAGTTCAATTATGGGCTAATCGTTGTCGTGGGATCCTAGTGGAGTTATTTATGTAGCTTAGTAGTTTGCATGCCTTAAAGATTTATGTGTGGTGAATTCTTGATTTCCTCGTATGGTTAATCTTAATGCTTTTGGATGCGTAGCTAACATCTAAACTGAATTGTTAATCTCTTGTGAAGTGAAAGTGGATCTTGAGATTTAGAACTTGCCATGCTAGCATAGGTTCATAATTGTTTATCAATATGGTTGTGGTGTGAGATGAAAATACTTATACTGCCCTGTGTGATCTTTATGGATAACTTGTTCTTCAACCGTTATGTTTTCAAATTCTATAGACATATAGGGTCTAAGCATAATTGGTGTCTATTCATCTTCTATCTCTTTTGTGGATGTATGTTTAGTTTGGTATGCGTATGCTGACAGGTAGCGTATACTTGTTTCGTGTTATCCGATCAGATATCAAAACCATCGCATGTTTTAATTAAAGGCTGCAACTCTAAGTGAAGTAGATGATGAAACTAGGGTTCCATGTTTTAATTCTCATAAGTAACTCGATTTCTATTCTTATTAGTTAATTTAATTCTTAGTTTTATAATTTTGCGTCTTAGTTTAATTTAGTAGTTAGTAAAAATACAATTTGTTATTTGTCTTAGCAGTGGATAAAAACCATACATTGTTGCATAGGCATATTTACTGAATTGAACACCATTCTAGATCTCTGTGGGAACGAATTTGGACTTAACCTTATATATTACTTGTGACCACGTGCGCTTGCGTGTTTTAGTGTAAACAAGTTTTTGGGCGCTTGCGTGATTTAGTGTAAACAACCCCGGTGTTAGGAAAGGTAATGAATCCTTACGTCGAAAAGAGGTAAAGCCAATAAGAGATATGTGTAATGTTATAATGATCGTACAACATCCAGGCGATGAGACTTATACTAATGTTGCAACTTTTCGGTGGTAGATACCCATAACGGGATACTAATGTTGGAAGCCCCGAAATTCCAAGATTCAAAAGCTATTGAGCCGCTAATTGATGCGATGGTCGAAGAGGTTAATGACAGTGACTTTGAAGGCCTGGACAATGGAAATGATCAAAAGGAATCAAAGGAGGCTAGTGATCAGATGGTGGAACCTCACCAGGGTACGAATAGGGTGAACCCTGTGGAAATTGATCTTGATTCACGTATGCCTGAGACAAAGGAGAAGACTGAGGTAGCCGGAGACACTTTTTCTATCCTGGTGGATGCAACTGATCCCACTAAGGAGCTAAAGGTCGGTAAACAGTTGAACCATGAGATTAAGGAAGCACTGGTTTCATTTCTGAAAGATAACCTAGACATATTTGCATGGAGCCACGAGGACATAGTGGGAATAGACCCGAGGGTGATGTGCCACCATCTGAACATTGATCTGGAAAGGAAGGTCGTAATGCAAAAGAGAAGAGCAATAAGTGGGGAAAGAGCCATTACCCTGAAAGAGGAGGTGGATAGGTTGTTGAAGGCCAAGTTGGAGAAGGAGTCCTTTACCCCCTATGGTTGGTAAATCCGGTCTTAGTGAAGAAACCAAATGGCAAATGGCGTACGTGCATTGATTTCACTGATTTAAATAAAGCATGCCCCAAGGATGGCTTTCCACTCCCACGTATTGATCAACTAGTTGATGCTACAGCTGGTCATGCCTTGCTAAGCTTCATGGATGCATATTTGGGTTACAACCAAATTCCAATGTCTGAACCCGATCAGGAGCATACTTCCTTCATAACCGACAGAGGCCTTTACTACTACATTGGGATGCCCTTCGGGCTATTGAACGCTGGAGCAACCTACCAAAGGCTGGTCAACAAGATGTTTAAAGATCAGATTGGAAAAACAATAGAAGTACATATGGACGATATGCTGGTCAAATCCAAGGTTGCAGGTGATCACGTCGCTCACCTCACCGAGATGTTTGGTATCTTAAGGAAATATAGGATGAAGTTGAACCCCCACAAATGTGTATTTGGGGTTGAATCTGGAAAATTCTTGGTCTTCATTGTGAATCATCGAGGAATCGAAGCTAATCCTGCAAAAATAAAGGCATTGGTTGAAATGCGATCCCCCCGAAGTATGAAGGAAGTCCAAAGCCTTACGGGGCGAGTGGCAGCCTTGAATAGGTTTGTCTCAAAATTCTCTAACAGATGCAGAGAATTCTTCGCAGCCATAAAGAAGAGAAAAGACTTCGAGCGGACACCTGAATGCAAAGCTGCCTTTACCAAATTGAAAGAGCAACTAGGAAGCCCCCCATTGCTAGCGAAGCCAGTGGAGGGTGAAACCTTGATTTTATACTTGGCAGTGTCCGAACACTCTATTAGTTCCGTTTTGCTCCGTGAAGAAGATCAAACCCAGTACCATGTGTACTATGTGAGTAAGAGGCTTCTGAATGCTGAAACCCGATACACAAATATGGAGAAGCTGACTTACGCTTTGATTTTGGCATCAAGAAAGTTAAGGCCATACTTCCAGGCGCAGAAGGTGGAGGTACGAACCTCATTCCCACTAAGGCAGGTCCTGTACAAACCCGAAGCCTCTGGAAGATTAATGAAATGGGCCGTGGAGTTGGGCCAGTTTGATGTTGAATACAAGCAAAGAACAGCTATTAAAGGTCAAGCACTTGTTGATTTCTTTCTAGAATTCCCACCATCCTTTGATGTTGGAGTTAAGGAAAGGGTGATGGAACCCCGGGAGAAGGAGGCTCCACCAGAAAATTATGCACCATGGTGGACTCTATACGTAGATGGAGCTGTGAATGAGAATGATGCGGGTGCTGGCATAATCCTGATAAGCCCCGAAGGCCACAAATTGCAAAGCTCAATTCATTTTACATTCAAAGCTACAAACAATGATGCCGAATATGAAGCCCTGATTGTGGGTCTGAAGCTGGCTCTTGAAATGAAAGTGGTAAATATGATTGTGTACAGTGACTCCATGTTGGTGGTGGGACATATCAAAAGCAACTTCCAAGCTAGGGGTCCACGCACCGACCTATACATGAGGTACGCTCAAGAGCTGATGAGCAAGTTTGGGAAGATAAACCTTGTACAAATTCTAAGGACAGAAAACTCAAGTGCGGATGCTTTAGCCAAAATGGGTTCCACCACGGAAGCAACTATGCTAGGGGTGATACCGTTGGAGATACAACAGCAGCCTAGCATTCCAAGGTTCGACTGTATGGATATTGAGGTTCAGGTGGAGGATACATGGATTACTCCCATTCTGGAATACATAACAAAAGGGGTTCTACCAGCTGAAAAGGATGAAGCCCGAAGAATGAAGTATAAGGCTACCCGTTATGTTCTTTATGATGGAAAGCTATACAAGAGGGGTTTCAACAAGCCACTTCTACGATGCATAGCAGGCAGTGAATGTGAATATATCATGCACGAAGTACATAAAGGTATATGTGGGAACCACTCTGGAGGAACCTCATTGGCCCACAAGATACTCCGTCAGGGGTACCACAAGACACTTCCTGGGAATGACCAAGGGGCTTGTCGCCTAAATGAGCACCTTTGGCTTGCGCACCTTTGGCTTGAGACTTAAAGTGACTATCAATAAGACAAGTCCAAGAAGAAGAAGCATACAAACCTGAAATCAAAGAAGCATACAAATTACAAATCAAAGTGAGAGAATATAACCTGAAATCGAAACTCAGATTCAAGAAAATCCCTAATTGAAGCCCTAATTTTGAACCCAAATCCAAGAATCCCCAACTTAAATCTTTCTTTGACACCCGCAAGAAAGAGAGTGAGACAGAGCGATAAAAGTTCTGTGTGTATTCTAAGAGAGTTGAGATGAGCGGCTGTAGTCTTCAAAAATAGGGGGAAATTAAATGATGGGGAAGAGGGAAATGAAATTTTCATTAAGGGGGAAATGAATTATTGGTTGAGGGGGAAATAATTCGCCCTGTCTCGTCTTGAGCACATCAACTAAATTTTGGCTTGATTAATAATTTGGGAGTGAATAAAATTATTTAAAATATATTTAATATTTATAAAAATTTAATTATTTGTTAATTTGGTAGATTCAAAATTTTAATAAAAATTATTTTTTGGGTTCCTCAAAAGTCAAACCAATTTTTGTTAATATTAATTTGTTCTAAAAGTAAATAATTATTCAATTTTGAAGATTTATATTATAAAATCATATAAGGTAAACTTGAAAATTTCTAATTTTTGTTTTACATAACTAAAATCATTAGATATTAACATCTATACGATTGGATCGTCGAAAAAAATATATTAAAAAATCGATCATGTTCAATCGGTAAGACAATAGTTAGAGGGAGTATTATTTTTGGCGGATGTAAATAGTTCTTTGTCACGGATTGTTGTTTCTATTTTTTTAAAAATATTTCTCGACAATCCACCCTTAAGGATGTCAAGATATATCTAATATAATGATATTCACAAATTTTCAAAAAATAAAAAATTAATTTGGTTTGTAAAATTTAATATTTAATAAACGAAGTGTCTTGCTAAACGAAGTGGTTATTTGTCGAATACCGTTGTCTCGAGTGATACCAGACAACCATTTTGGACAAATAAACCGTTATCTGATAACAGACAATGGTATTTTAACAAATACAGTTGTAATGTGAAGCTTCAGACAACGATATGTTATAAAGATACCGTTGTGTGACACTAGTTATGTTTTTTTAACATACATATAAATTAACATAATAAATTTGAAATTTTTTAATGATATATTCAGTAACATTTCTCGACGATCCAAACGTACGGATGTCAAGATATATCTAATATATTGATATTCCCAAATTTCCTAAAAATAAAAAATTGATTTGGTTGGAGATCTTAGTAGATCACTAGTATATTGACTAGTACCTGTAACTAGTGCTTTGTCACGAATTGTTGTTTCTATTTTTTTAAAAATATTTCTCGACAATCCAACCTTAAGGATGTCAAGATATATCTAATATAATGATATTCACAAATTTTCAAAAATTAAAAAATTAAGTTGGTTTGTAAAATTTAATATTTAATAAACGGAGTGGTTATTTGTCAAATACCGTTGTCTCGAGTAATACCAGGCAACGATTTTGGACAAATAAACCGTTGTCTGATAACAGACAACAGTATTTTAACAAATACAGTTGTAATGTGAACCTTCAGACAACGATATGTTATAAGATACCGTTGTGTGACACTAGTTATGTTTTTTTTGAACATTAATATAAATTAACATAATAAATTTGAAAATTTTAAATGATATATTCAGTCACATTTCTCGACGATCCAAATGTACGGATGTCAAGATATATCTAATATATTGATATTCCCAAATTTCCTAAAAATAAAAAATTGATTTGGTTGGAGATCTTAGTAGAACACTAGTATATTGACTAGTACCAGTAACTAGTGCTTTGTCACGGATTGTTGTGTCTATTTTTTTAAAAATATTTCTCGACAATCCAACCTTAAGGATGTCAAGATATATCTAATATAATGATATTTACAAATTTTCAAAAAATAAAAAATTAATTTGGTTTGTAAAATTTAATATTTAATAAACGAAGTGGTCTTGCTAAACGAAGTGGTTATTTGTCGAATACCGTTGTCTCGAGTGATACCAGACAACGATTTTGGACAAATAAACCGTTGTCTGTTAACAGACAATGGTATTTTAACAAATACAGTTGTAATGTGAAGCTTCAGACAACGATATGTTATAAAGATACCGTTGTGTGACACTAGTTATGTTTTTTTTGAACATAAATATAAATTTACATAATAAATTTCAAAAATTTTAATGATATATTCAGTCACATTTCTCGACGATCCAAACGTACGGATGTCAAGATATATCTAATATATTGATATTCCAAAATTTCCTAAAAATAAAAAATTGATTTGGTTGGAGATCATAGTAGATCACTAGTATATTGACTAGTACCCGTAACTAGTGCTTTGTCACGGATTGTTCTTTCTATTTTTTTAAAAATATTTCTCGACAATCCAACCTTAAGGATGTCAAGATATATCTAATATAATGATATTCACAAATTTTCAAAAAATCAAAAATTAATTTGGTTTGTAAATTAATATTTAATAAACGAAGTGGTCTTGCTAAACGAAGTGGTTATTTGTCAAATACCGTTGTCTCGAGTGATACCAGACAACGATTTTGGACAAATAAACCATTTTCTGATAACAGACAATGGTATGTTAACAAATATAGTTGTAATTTGAAGCTTCAGACAACGATATGTTATAAAGATACCGTTGTGTGACACTAGTTATGTTTTTTTTGAACATAAATATAAATTAACATAGTAAATTTGAAATTTTTAAATGATATATTCAGTCACATTTCTCGACGATCCAAATGTACGGATGTCAAGATATATATAATATATTGGTATTCCCAAATTTCCTAAAAATAAAAAATTGATTTGGTTGGAGATCTTAGTAGATCACTAGTATATTGACTAGTACCCGTAACTAGTGCTTTGTCACGGATTGTTGTTTCTATTTTTTTTAAAAATATTTCTCGACAATCCAACCTTAAGGATGTCAAGATATATCTAATATAATGATATTCACAAATTTTCAAAAAATAAAAAATTAACTTGGTTTGTAAAATTTAATATTTAATAAACGAAGTGGTTATTTGTCAAATACGGTTGTCTCGAGTAATACCAGACAACGATTTTGGACAAATAAACCGTTGTCTGATAACAGACAACGGTATTTTAACAAATACAGTTGTAATGTGAACCTTCAGACAACGATATGTTATAAAGATACCGTTGTCTGACACTAGTCATGTTTTTTCAACATAAATATAAATTAACATAATAAACCGTTGTCTGATAACAGCTAATATTTTCTTAATCTAACGGCTAATATCTAATCTCATTTCAATCAAGGGCTCTTATTTCGCCACCTCAGCAATCCAGGTGAAAGATTTTCCACCAATCACGTGTTGTCACATGAGACAACGGTTTATTTATAAAATGTTTGTATAAATAAGTTTATGACAACAGTTTAAATTTTTAAATGCTTGTCTGAAAGTGTTGAAGACAACGATTTAATGTACAAAACCATTGTGTGTTGCATGCAATTCAGACAACAGTATTCACAAACCATTATCTGATTACATTTTATACAACATCTATCAAAACACTTGTCTGATTTTAACAACATTTTTTGAAAGCATTGTCGGAAGAAACTTCAGACAATACTTTCAAAAAGCGTTGTTAAAATCAGACAATAGTATTTAGTCATCGTTGTGTGAATACTTTTGAAGCAACATGTGAAAAAACAGTTGTCTAAGTTTTACAATGCTTTTGAGAACCATTGTAAGACAACATGTTAAACAACAACACTTTCATAAACTGTTGTAAAATGGATGTCTATTTTGATCTTCTAGACAACACTTTTGAAAACTGTCGTTAAGTCCATGATCAGACAATACACCGAAATGCTTGAAAGAAAAAACCTGATAAGTGGATTTATATCCACTTGGATCATTCTATTTAGGCTTAAATTGGTGTTTTGTATCTCAAGTATTGGTGTGTTTTAATCCATTTTTGTGAGAATTGTGCAGGATGTACTTCCAGGTACAAGTATGAATTTTCAATGCTTATATGATGTTGTGAAGCCAAGGGATCATGTGCTAGAAACTGAGTTCGAAGATGGAGAAGAAATCAGAAAATGGGAAAAATCAGTGTGTTGAGGAGTGGCTGGCGCGGGCGCGCCCAGATTGTTATACATATGCGCGCGGGCGCGCGGTGCAAAATTCTGTAAAATTGGAGGAGCGCGGGCGCGCTGGATCTGTGCACTAAACGCGCGCGGCCGCGCCTGGTTCGACAGAAACATCCTGATTTCAATTTCAAATAGGGAATTATTGATAATTCTTCTCCTAATCATTATGGAAGTTGTTTTGGACGATTAGAAGGTTCTGGAATTCAATTTAAACATGGGAATTGCAATTCTAATCCTATCAAAGATGGAAAATTACCGAAATTCTATTTTAATTCAAAGATGGTAATTGCTTGGTCAAGGAGGCACTTGGGGCTATAAATACACACCTTGGGGCACATCAAATTCATCATCTACATAATCTACACACACAATTCGTTCAGAGCACGAGAGAGAAGCCAAGGCGAGGATTGTGACAACAAGAAGATCTAAATATAGTTTTCTTGTATTCCTTTGAGGAGGCGTATGTTTTGGATGCTTGTTACTTTCACGGATTTGTTCACTAAACCTTATTCTATTATTGATTTATTCATCTTCTTTATCTTGTTTAATACCATGCTTTCGTCAAATCCCATGGTGACGAAAGGTTCGATTATGAACTAATCGTTATCGTGGGATCCTAGTGGATTTATCTATGTAGCTTAGTAGTTTGCATGCCTTAAAGATTTCTGTGTGGTGAATTCTTGATATCCTCGTATGGTTAATCTTAATGCTTTTAGATGCGTAGCTAACATCTAAACTGAATTGTTAATCTCTTGTGAAGCGAGAGTGGATCTTGAGATTTAGAACTTGCCA
Organism: Kitagawia praeruptora; assembly: GCA_037693485.1. Lineage (NCBI taxonomy): Eukaryota > Viridiplantae > Streptophyta > Magnoliopsida > Apiales > Apiaceae > Kitagawia > Kitagawia praeruptora. The sequence goes on along the minus strand of CM075351.1, from coordinate 131,761,470 downwards.
TGCTAGCATAGGTTCATAATTGTTATCAATATGATTGTGGTGTGAGATGAAAATACTTATACTGCCCTATGTGATCTAAGTGGATAACTTGTGCTTCAACCTTTATGTTTTCAAATTCTATAGAGATATAGGGTCTAAACATAATAGGTGCCTATTCATCTTCTATCTCTTTTGTGGATGTATGCGTAGATTGGTACTAGTATACCGAGAGGTAACTTTTACTCTTTTCGTGTTATTCGATCAGATATCAAAACCATCGCATGTTTTAATTAAAGGCTGCAACTCTAAGTGAAGTAGATGATGAAACTAGGATTCCATGTTTTTATTCTCATAAGTAACTCGATTTCTATTCTTATTAGTTAATTTAATTCTTAGTTTGTTAATTTTACTTCTTAGTTAATTTAGTCTATTAAACCCAAATTTGTTATTTGTCTTAGCAGTGGATAAAAACCATACATCGGTGCATAGGTACATTAATTGAATTAAACACCATTCTAGATCTCTGTGGGAACGAACTTGATTTAATTTAATCATATATTACTTGTGACAACGTGCGCTTGCGTGATTTTGCATAACAAGTTTTTGGCGCCGCTGCCGGGGATCATTGGTGTTTTTATTTTAGTTTATGTGCTTGTCATCAGTGGTCGTTAGCGTTCACTGACTCGGATTCTTACTTAGTTTGTTTGTTTCGTGGTGTTTCAGGTACTTAAGTTTGTATGCAAACACGTTCGCAAGCTCGTTTGAAAGAACTGGCGGAAGACGATCTTGTAGAGAATAAAGAGAATAAGGAAGAGGAATCTGAAACTACAGTAGCAATGGCAGATGTAGCAGCAGCTAAGGCTTTGAGGGAGTATTCTCAGCCGAAACTCAATGATATCCAGTCTAGCATTATTAGGCCAGCGATTGCAGCGAACAATTTTGAGATAAAGTCTGGCACAATTCAGATGGTGCAGAATTCAGTCCAGTTTGGGGGAGCTCCTACGGAGGATGCCAACATGCATGTTCGGGACTTTATCGAAATCTGCGACACTTTCAAATGTAATGGTGTGACGGATGATGCTATCAGGTTGAGGCTTTTCCCATTCTCTCTGAGGGATAAGGCTAAGAGTTGGTTACACTCTTTGCCACCTGGTTCCATTACTACATGGGAAGATCTTGCTCAGAAGTTCCTTACTAAATTCTTCCCTATGGCGAAAACTGCAGCATTAAGGAACCAGTTGACTCAATTCCAACAGCAATCTGGCGAGACCTTGTGTGAGGCTTGGGAATGCTACAAGGAGATGTTAAGGAAGTGTCCTCATCATGGCATGCCTGATTGGATGGTTATTAATGGTTTTTACAATGGGTTGGGAGCACAGTCTAGGCCTTTGCTAGATGCAGCATCAGGTGGAGCTCTGTGGGCAAAGAGCTATGATGAAGCTTATGATCTTATAGAGATGATGGCTGCTAATGAATATCAAAATCCAACCCAAAGACTATCTCAAGGCAGGGCAGCAGGAATTTTTGAAGTAGATACAGCTGCAATGATTACAGCTCAGTTGAAGGCTCTTGCTATGAAGGTGGATTCTCTTGCTAATTATGGAGTTCAGCAGGTTGCTAGTGTTTGTGAGTTATGTGTGGGCGCACATGAGACGAATCAGTGTGCTATCTCTTCTGAATCAGTACAGTTCGTGAGTAATTTCCAGAGACCTGCTGCACCAGTTCCAGCCACTTATCATCCCAACAATCGGAATCATCCTAACTTCAGCTGGAGCAACAATCAAAATACTCAACAGCTTTATCAGCAAGCAAAGCCATTCAATCAAGGCTATCAACAGCCTTATGTTCCAAGGACACCATATCAACCTCCGAGATTTTAGCAGCAACAACCCCAGGCTCATGCGGGGCAATCTTCTAATGAAAAATCTGATGAGATGTGGATAGCGTTGAAGAACTTACAAGCTGGTCAGAAGCTCTTAGAAACCCAGTTGGGGCAGATTACAAGTGCCTTGGTAAATATGCAACAAGGAACTCTTCCAAGTGATACAATGGGTAATCCAGGCAGGAGGGATAATAAAGAACAGGTGAATGCAGTTACTTTGAGATCCGGAAAAGTCACGAGTGATCCTAAATCAGCAACTGAAGAAGAGGAAGATGTTCAGAATCAGCAGGATGAAAAATCTGCAGTGCCAGAAATTGAGAAATCTGATTTAGTGGCTGATCAGCTAGATGGTGAGAAGAGCAAGAAACCTGTTGAAAAGTCTACTCCGGAGCAATCTTCAATGAATAATCAGATCTATCCACCTCCTCCATTTCCTGGACGTTTACAGAAAAGTCAAGAGAAATAGTTTCAGAAATTTATGGAGGTCTTCAAGAAACTGTCCATTAACATTCCTTTTGTTGAAGCGTTGGAGCAGATGCCGAGATATGCCAAGTTCATGAAGGATATTTTGTCACAGAAGAGAAGGTTGGAAGATTTTGAAACAGTGGCATTGACAGAGGAGTGTAGTGCGGTGTTGCAACAGAAATTGCCTCCTAAACTTAAAGATCCGGGAAGTTTCACTATTCCATGCACTATTGGCAACCTTTCTTTCAGCAAATGCTTATGTGATTTGGGAGCTAGTATTAATCTTATGCCCTTGTCTGTTTTCAAGCAACTTGGTCTACCGGAGCCAAAGCCAACTAACATCTCTTTGCAGTTGGCTGATCGATCTATCACTTATCCGAGGGGTATAGTGGAGGACGTTTTGGTGAAGGTTGATAAGCTCATATTCCCAGCTGATTTTGTTATCTTGGATTTTGAAGAAGATAAGAAGATTCCCATAATTTTGGGAAGACCGTTCTTGGCTACAGGAAAGACTTTGATTGATGTGCAAAAAGGAAAACTTACAATGAGGGTGCAAGATCAGAGTGTCACCTTTAATGTGTTCAAGGCAATGAAATTTCCGACAGAGGATGAAGAATGTTGTAGTGTGGAAATAGTTGATATGGGTCAGAGAAAGGAGTTTGATCAGTTGGTAAGTGAAAAATCAGACACGCACATGCTAAAGCAGCACATCAGTGATTCCATTGACAGATCTTCAGTTCGAGATCTCTCGAATGTCAAGCTCGGAAAACTTCCATCCCATTTGAGGTATGTCGTTTTGAATGATGAGTTAGTGATTTTTGAAGAGGGTCACGATAATGTGTTAAGAAGGTGGATCATGGATGATGAGGTAGAGGAGTGTTCTTATCAATTAACTGTGAAGCAAAAGCACTTTAGAGGTGTGAAGAAGAAAAAGAAAAAGTCAATTGGAGGAAGAGGCAAAGTGAAGTTTGATTTAGAAAAGATGTGGGAAGATAGCAAGAAGGTTGTCAGACAATGGGTGAATGGTCCTTCTGCTAAAGACAAGTCGAATGCAATCTTTGAGCCACCATGATTTGAATCATATTTGTCCGGCTAAATGACGTTAACGACAGCGCTTCTTGGGAGGCAACCCATGTGTTTCGGAATTTTTAGGTATGTTTTCTGCGATTCCTCGTATTTACTTCCATTCAATGCGGACATTGAATCTTTCAAGTTTGGGGGATGCGTAGTTATGTGTAGTATTTATGTGTTCATATAGGATATCATATTTTGCATATTAGTAGTAGTAAATCATTCATATATGTTCGTGATATTTACGTTTATTTCATATAGGACATTTTGTTATTGTTTGTTTGTTACCATGTGAGTTCATATTAGTTGCATTTTCATGGCATGCATTTTTCATGATCCCTTAAAATGAGCTGATTCTGATTGATAGGTAGATGTTAATTTGAGTGTGATGATGATGAGTAGAGGGCTGATTTATAGTTCCTAGGAAATTGACTTGCATGTTTTGGGAACAAAATTTTTACACAATCTCATTGAGTGCTTTTGGGTTAGGTTGGAGTCATGCATGTTGGATGTTTTGAGATTTAATCACTTGTTTATTATTAGAATTTTCGTTATTCCCTTTATAGTGTAGGAACACTAAAGTCTAAGTTTGGGGGAAAACAGGAATTTCATGCTAGTTGTTAATAATGGCTAGGCGTCAAATGGCTAGTAGCCGGCTCATATTTATATGAGTAGTCTAGGGTTGGAAATGAGAAAGGCTCATTCCAGATTGAGAAAAAAAAAAAAAAGAAGATCAGAAGAAAAGAAAAAAAAAAGAAAAAAAAAAGAAAAAAAAAGAGAGTCAATTTTTGTTTGTTAATGCAAAATTAACTAGAGTGAGCTCTTTAATACTCGAGTAATTAAGTCTGAGGGGACTTAGTCCTAGTGACCTAAGGCTTTATAGTCTGGGATCCACTAACCCAACACTCGCTACATGGGTATTATTGTATAAGCCTTTTGGGGTCTCATTCATTGCACGGTTAAATAAGCATGCGTATTGTATATGTAGTGTCGTAGTATAGTAATAAAGCATGAGTTTCTGTCTACCTTGGATAAGGGTGGAGGTGTTCCTAGGTTATGGAGTATCTACAGTCTATTCTAGTTATAAACCTGTGATTGTCTTGACGGAAGGCATGTATGATTTTTGACCTAGTTCTGGGGGTATTTCTGATGAGCATTGCACACACGCACGTTTCTGTTCATGTATTGTTAGTATACGGGGACTTAGTCGAGCTCTGCTTGGATTTGTTGCATTCGTTGAGATATTTGCTTGTTAGTTAGTTTTAGTAAGTTTGAAGGGGATCTTTGCATTTTTCATATTAGATGCATTCATGCATTGCATTGCATTAGGTTAAATGGATTTTGTGGGTACATTCGCTATAGGCCCTCACGAGACCTTACTCGTCCACTAGGGCTGCCTAGGGGTTTAAAGGGCTTGTTGCATATGCCAAATGCAACCGTGATCACCTACGGAAGTGGTACTAGTTAGTTGTATATATTTTTGTTTGTTTATGCTTGAGGACAAGCATCGGTTTAAGTTTGGGGGTGTGATAAGTGGATTTATATCCACTCGGATCATTCTATTTAGGCTTAAATTGGTGTTTTGTATCTCAAGTATTGGTGTGTTTTAATCCATTTTTGTGAGAATTGTGCAGGATGTACTTCCAGGTACAAGTATGAATTTTCAATGCTTATATGATGTTGTGAAGCCAAGGGATCATGTGCTAGAAACTGAGTTCGAAGATGGAGAAGAAATCAGAAAATGGGAAAAATCAGTGTGCTGAGGAGTGGCTGGCGCGCCCAGATTGTTATACATATGCGCGCGGGCGCGCGGTGCAAAATTCTGTAAAATTGGAGGAGCGCGGGCGTGCGGTGCAAAATTCTGTAAAATTGGAGGAGCGCGGGCGCGCTGGATCTATGCACTAAACGCGCGCGGCCGCGCCTGGTTCGACAGAAACATCCTGATTTCAATTTCAAATAGGGAATTGTTGAGAATTCTTCTCCTAATCATTATGGAAGTTGTTTTGGACGATTAGAAGGTTCTGGAATTCAATTTAAACATGGGAATTGCAATTCTAATCCTATCAAAGATGGAAAATTACCGAAATTCTATTTTAATTCAAAGATGGTAATTGCTTGGTCAAGGAGGCACTTGGGGCTATAAATACACACCTTGGGGCACATCAAATTCATCATCTACATAATCTACACACACAATTCGTTCAGAGCACGAGAGAGAAGCCAAGGCGAGGATTGTGACAACAAGAAGATCTAAATATAGTTTTCTTGTATTCCTTTGAGGAGGCGTATCTTTTGGATGCTTGTTACTTTCACGGATTTGTTCACTAAACCTTATTCTATTATTGATTTATTCATCTTCTTTATCTTGTTTAATACCATGCTTTCGTCAAATCCCATGGTGACGAAAGGTTCGATTATGAACTAATCGTTATCGTGGGATCCTAGTGGATTTATCTATGTAGCTTAGTAGTTTGCATGCCTTAAAGATTTATGTGTAGTGAATTCTTGATATCCTCGTATGGTTAATCTTAATGCTTTTAGATGCGTAGCTAACATCTAAACTGAATTGTTAATCTCTTGTGAAGCGAGAGTGGATCTTGAGATTTAGAACTTGCCATGCTAGCATAGGTTCATAATTGTTATCAATATGATTGTGGTGTGAGATGAAAATACTTATACTGCCCTATGTGATCTAAGTGGATAACTTGTGCTTCAACCTTTATGTTTTCAAATTCTATAGAGATATAGGGTCTAAACATAATAGGTGCCTATTCATCTTCTATCTCTTTTGTGGATGTATGCGTAGATTGGTACTAGTATACCGAGAGGTAACTTTTACTCTTTTCGTGTTATTCGATCAGATATCAAAACCATCGCATGTTTTAATTAAAGGCTGCAACTCTAAGTGAAGTAGATGATGAAACTAGGATTCCATGTTTTTATTCTCATAAGTAACTCGATTTCTATTCTTATTAGTTAATTTAATTCTTAGTTTGTTAATTTTACTTCTTAGTTAATTTAGTCTATTAAACCCAAATTTGTTATTTGTCTTAGCAGTGGATAAAAACCATACATCGGTGCATAGGTACATTAATTGAATTAAACACCATTCTAGATCTCTGTGGGAACGAACTTGATTTAATTTAATCATATATTACTTGTGACAACGTGCGCTTGCGTGATTTTGCATAACAAAACCGTTGTGCAAAAATTTCAGCCAACGCTTTTTCATCGAAGTGTTGTCTGATGCAAAAATTCTTGTAGTGAAATAATGTCATGCGTTTCAAGAAAGACCTCAAACAACTACTAGCAATGCAAACAATCTGTGGACACTCAAGCAAACGAATAAATTGCAACAAATATGCAATAAGGCTCAAAAACTCACTTGGTGGAAAAAATACTCAATCCCAAGCAAAAATCTCTCTAATGCACCGACTTGTATTGAAAGCATGCAAACTAAATCATCTTGCACATATTCATGTCCTTCTAATTACTTACAACATTCAATAAGTCTACTAGCTTACTAGCTTCAACTTACTAGTGTATGTGTGTGCACAAGAACAAAGCATATCACTTCTCAATCAAAAGCATCAACAACACAAAATTCCTATCAAGCATGGGTGCAATGCAAACTACTATGGACTCACATGGTATACGAAAATAAAAACAGAATGTCCTATATGAAACAAACGTAGATAACACAAACATAAATGCATGAACTGGCACTAATGTGCAAAGCATGAAATCCTACATGAACACATAATACAACAACAACTACTAATCCCCCAAACCACCCCCAAACTTAAAATCTTCAATGTCCGCATTGAATGGAAGTAAATACAAGGGATAGTAGGAAACATACCTAAAAATACCGAAACACGTGGGTTGCCTCCCACGAAGCGCTATCGTTAACGTCATTTAGCCGGACAAATATGATTCAAATCATGGTGGCTCGAAGATCGCATTCGACTTGTCCTTAGCAGAAGGACCATTCACCAATTGTTTGACAACCTTCTTGCTATCTTCCCACATCTTTTCTAAATCAAACTTCACTTTGACTCTTCCTCCAATCAATTTTTTCTTTTTCTTCTTCACACCTCTAAGGTGTTTATGCTTCACAGTTGATTGATAAGAACACTCTTCAACCTCATCATCCATGATCCACCTCCATAACACATTATCTTGACATACTTTAAAAATCACCAACTCATCATTCAAAAGGACATACTTCAAATGGGATGGAAGTTTTCCGAGCTTGACATTCGAGAGATCTCGAACTGAAGAACCGTCAATGGAATCACTGATGTGATGCTTTATCATGTGTGTGTCCGACTTTTTGCTCAACAACTGATCAAACTTCCTTCTCTGACCCGTATCAACCATTTCCACACTGAAACACTCTTCATCCTCTGTCGGAATTTCATGGCCTTGAACACATTAAAGGTAACATTCTGATCTTGCACCCTCATTGTAAGCTCTCCTTTTTGCACATCGATCAAAGTATGACCCGTAGCTAGAAAAGACCTTCCCAAGATTATGGGAATCTTCTTGTCTTCTTCGAAATCTAGAATCACAAAATCGGTAGGAAATATGAGCTTATCAACCTTCAATAATACATCCTCTACTATACCCCTCAGATAAGTGATCGACCTATCAGCCAACTGCAAGGAGATGTTGGTTGGCTTTGGCTACGGTAGACCAAGTTGCTTGAAAACAGACAAGGGCATGAGATTAATACTAGCTCCCAAATCAAATAAGCATTTGTCAAAAGACAACTTTCCAATGGTGCATGGAATTGTAAAGCTTCCTGGATCCTTAAGTTTAGGAGGCAATTTGTGATGCCCCCAGATCCGGGGTCGGAGATCTAGGCGCTCACGGTCCATCTTCCTTTGATAACATACTTATCCTTGCATATAATGATTATAACAGCAATCGACCCCGCAATAAACTCACACCGCACACATAGGTTAGAGTCTCAAAAACGTCATACACTTGATTAAGCAAAAGCAAAAGCAAAAGTAAAAGTTTTTAGAGTTATTACAGACCGAATTAAATAGTATTTATGCTACCAACAACACTTCTACTTGAAGCGGTGTTAGCGGCTTGAATGTTTGTTGCGGTACACTGCCTTGCACAGGTCATACTTATAAATAAAGTGTACTAACAAAAGTTGCAAACTAATCTGGCTAATGGGGCCTACCGGTGGAATCTCAGCTGCTGTCTGGGGTCTAGTCACATGTTTTCGGGCAGTCTGCCGGGGTCTTGCCATTTCTCTTAACTGTTGTGTTTGCAATTTTAAAAACAAGCAAGAGTGAGCAACTATAGCTCAGCAAGATATATATATAAGATAAGAAGTGTTAACCTTTATATTCGGTTTAGTAAATATTAAGTTTGATTATAGCAATAATTATATAATCATTTTTCATCTTTGAACCATCGTAAGAGTGCATCAACACGTGCCTTTGTTTTCAAAATAATTCTGCAGTTCTAGATACTGCATGAAATCAATATTTTTCTTACCAAAAATAACACTATCGGTAACTTGGCACTTAGGCCTAAGAAGCAGTGTCTGAGTATTTTTCCAAAGTGGAGGATGGGACTTGAAGAAAACATAAAACCTGACAGGGATTGACGATGATCAGTCGCCACATCCAAGTCCAATAATCCGCGGGTCTTCTCTACCGGTAGAAGGATAGAAACTACATCCGTAACTATCCTCGGGTGAAAACTACATCCATAATCACCCTCGATGAAAACTACATCCGTAATCATCCTTCGGCAACACCTGGGCCGGAATAATAATTGATGGACCGCCTGGCTCACGGCCGCTTACACATCTCGGGAATCGTTCGTCAACTATTCCCACACCTGCCAGAGTCCCCTTTTTTTTTCTTGTCAAAAATCATTTTGATAGAAAATTTGAGTAGTTGAAGTTCGACCTCAGTCGACCGATAATTCTTGAAAAATGTACAAGAAGCAAAACCTGACCGGGGGTTTTCGAAAATGTTTTGGGTTCGAAAGAGTTCGAGTTTGAAAACGATGAAGGTATCTTGGATTAGTTTTGTCTTTAAAATAATGAACAATAATTAATAAATGATATTTTGAGATTTAATATAAACAATTAATAAAATAACTATTTAATTAAAATAAGCTTTTAATCCAAGATAGATATTTTTGAGTATTTATAATAGTGTAAAAATAATAAATACTTAAGTATACGATACTTCCCGAATGACCCTTCGGGTTTTCACAATTTAATCACGATACAATAATATACCGCTCCCCGGTCAATAGTATATTTGGACCGCTACGACCTCTACTGCTAGAGTCGTTGTCCGAAGAAAACATTTTCATTCTAAGTTCAAGGGTGTACAAACACATATGTGCATATATCTCAAACTTCAACATAACCTCATAAAGCATAAGCATATAATACGTTTGAAAGCCACAAACACAATAGTGAAAATCCTTATATATAAGTTTTGAAAATTAAACTTGCCTTGGTGAGGTTGGGGTGGTCAAGCTTGCGGAGTGGAACGAAGATCTATACATAACCAATATTCGCTCCTTAGTACCTTAACAATACCTCTTAGTCACAAGGTTTTAGAGAATACAAAACTAACTTAATGACTCTATCCTATGACCCTCTAGCCCTCCTATAGGTCCATGCCATTACTCGATTACGCTCGTCACTTATTTGACTCGAATTAGTTACCACATTCGAAGCATAATTACTTATCCTTGAAACCATGTCAAACTAACTCCTCATATGACTTTTTCACTTGCGTGCACTTAACTCTAAAATTTATATAAAATTGAAAAATACAGATTTTAATCCAATTCTTTTTGGGTAATCTTCACCACTGTAAACTCTAGCTTTACTCAATTTTTCATAATGTTTACATAATTTTTAGGGGTTTAAAGGGGGTTCCCAAGCGGACCATACAGTGCAGTCCGGATTTCAGAACCACTCTTCACTTCTTGGGTCATAACTCAAAATCTATACATCACCTAGTCATGAAACTTATATTTATGGAAACTACATGAGATTATCTTTCTATCCATATGCATTAGGACCTCGTGAGACAAGATTTAGGGGTTCAAAACCCTCCTACAAGACAGTACATGCTCCCAGAAATTTACACAGCACACATCCTTTCTCAAACATTCAAGAACTCACTTTATACATCACATCTATCATCAAAACCACCAAGACTTATCTCTATAGCAAACATGGGGTTACATACTCTAAGTACAAGCCTTACAACCATCATAACAAGCACATAACTTCAAGATTTCATCATCTATAACTCATACTACCAAGATATGCACCAATACTTGTAGATCTAGCAATATGAACTATAAACAAGTCATGGCTAAGGGTTGAGAGAGTTTATACCTTCCTTGAGTCTCTAGGAACCTTGGGTGAGCTTTATGAACCTTAATAACACCTTGAATGAGTCTCTACAAGCCTTAAGATTCAAGATCTAAAAGAAACTAAACCTTGGTTACTTATTCATCCAAACTTTAACAATTTATAACTCAAGATTGGATGGATGAAATGCCTTGAAATTGATAACATACCTTCACTATGATACAAGGAAGCCCTAGGATTTTTTCTTGGGTGTATGGATGAGTGGAGGTTGAAGAGAAATTCTCTCTTCTTCTTCCTTGCTAGTTCGGCCGAGAGCTTCAAGAGGGGGGGGGGGGGAGAGTTTTTTGTTTTGTGTTGTTTGAAATGAGATGAATAATTGATATGTTGGGTATATGGGTATGTGTGTAGTCACATGTTGCCACCCTAGGTAGTAGGCTAGACACCCCCCATGCCCTCTTGTCTCCTAGGATGTGACACCCTTGACTAGTCACTATTCATTGGTTGCTTTTTGCATTTCTAGTTTACTTTTCTAACAATCTAGTTACATGATACTTGCATGTAATATCCTTCCTTGTACTATTATTTCTCCACCAATGCTTGTCACTTAACCCTTATTTCATATCGTATCTTAATTAAACTCCTCGTAATAATATTTTGTCGCGTAGAGATTTCCTTTGTAATTCCTTAAGTACTTAATTATGTAAATTCCCTAAATCTCCATAACTTCTTATCATAGCCTCTTAAAATCCTTTAATACTCTAATAATTCTCAAATCCCAAGTTTTTATGAATCTTACTAGCAGTAGGCCTCTTGCCTTCAACAATCTTCCCTTTTTTCTTACACAGTGAATATAACAACATAAATTTTCAGATAATCAATTTCATTACATAACATAGGTGACTCAAAAAGGTATCTACTTCACAATGTCATAAGCTTTTACATATTTAAAATATTACCAAAAATCAGGGTTCTTACAGCCTCCCCTCCTTAAAAGGATTCCGTCCCGGAATCAGGTTGAAAACAGTTGAGGTTACTTTTCATGCATCGTGCTTTCTAACTCCCATGTTGATTCCTCGACATTCTGGTTCCTCCACAAAACTCTCACTAGCTTGACAACCTTGTTCCTCAGCACTTGTTCTTTTCTATCCATGATTTCCACTGGTTTCTCCACATAGGTCAAATCTGGCTGTAGGTCTACCTGGTCGTACTCTATCACGTGCCGAAAGTCAGCATGGTAGGGTCATAGCATGGACACATGAAACACATTATGCACTTCCTGCAAGCTCGGGGGCAAGGTCAATTCATAGGCTAACTTTCCAACGCGCCTCAAAATCTCAAAAGGTCCAATAAATCTCGGGCTTAGCTTCCCCATCTTACCAAATCTCATCAATCCCTTCCACGGTGATACCTTTAACATCACACACTCTCCTACCTCATACTCTTTGTCCTGGGCCGCTACCAGCCGTCCTCGTATAAGTTTGATAGTTTTTCTTGTTTGTTGAACCAGTTCGGGCCCTAAAATCTTTCGCTCTCCAACCTCTTCCCAACACAAGGGGGATCGACATCTTTGTCCATATAAGGCTTCATATGGGGGCATTCCTATACTCGCATGATAACTGTTGTTGTAGGAAAACTCGATCAACGGCAAGTGGTTATCCCAACTTCCCTTAAAATCTATGGCACAAACTCTCAACATGTCCTCTATAGTCTGGATGGTTCTCTCGCTCTGTCCGTCTGATTGGGGGTGGTAAGCAGTACTCATGTTTAACTTGGTTCCCACACCATCCTGAAAACTCCTCCAGAACCTGGAGTTAAGCCTTGGGTCCTTGTCCGATACAATGCTCACAGGAACCCCATGCCTAACCACGATTTCCTTCAAGTAAATATCCACTAGTCTATCGACTGTGTACCTCTCGTTAATTGGAAGAAAATGTGCTGATTTAGTCAATCTATCGATAATTACAAAAATGGCATCATGATTAGTCTTGGTCCTTGGTAGTCCGACTACAAAGTCCATCGCAATATGCTCCCACTTCCACTCGGGTATCTCTAGGGGTTGTAACAATCCACTGGGCCTCTGGTGTTCGGCCTTCACTCTTTGACATGTCAAGCATTTACTTACCCACTCTGCTATGTCCTTCTTCATAGTTGGCCACCAATAGTATCCTCTCAGATCTCTATACATCTTAGTGCCTCCAGGGTGAATCGAATACCTTGAACTATGAGCCTCTTGCAAAATCTCATCTTTTAGTTCCTGAACATTCGGGATCCATATCCTAGATGCGTACCTCATAACTCCATTCCCGTCCTTTTCACACTTAATTTCCTCGCCAGTCAAGATTTCTTCCATCGAATTCTTTTCTTCTTCCATCTTCTTTTCTTGGCATAACTTAATCTTTTCCAATAGCGGGGGTTGGACTCTTATTTCCCTTAGGCTCTCCTATCCGGTCCCTGGTAACCTCACCTCAATTTCCAGTTTTTCAAAGTCCTTGATCAACTCGTCCACTGACGTTATCACCTGGAGTTTCTCCTTTCGGCTAAGTGCATCTGCCACCACATTGGCCCTCCCTGGGTGATAGTGAATCTCATAGTCATAATCCTTGATTAACTCTAACCATCTCCTATGTCTCATGTTTAACTCTTTCTGAGTGAATATGTATTTTAGGCTCTTATGATCCGTGTAGATTTCACATTTTTCTCCGTAAAGGTAATGCCTCCAAATTTTCAAAGCGAAAACTATCGCTGCTAATTCTAAATCATGGGTGGGGTATCTTATCTCATACTCCTTAAGTTGTCTAGACACGTACGCAATCACCTTACCATGCTGCATAAGCACACACCCTAAACCTTTATGGGATGCGTCGCTATAAATCACAAAATCTCCCTTATCATCGGGTAGGGCTAGTACCGGTGCTGTCACCAACCTTTTCTTCAACTCTTGAAAGCTCTCTTCGCATTTTTAAGTCCACACAAACTTCTCGGTCTTGCGAGTTAGTCGAGTCAAAGGGGCTACTATCGTAGCAAAGTCTTGGACAAACCTCCTATAGTAACCAGCCAATCCTATAAAACTTCTCACCTCTGTCGGAGTGGTCGGTCTCTCCCAATTTGATACAGCCTCTATTTTGGCTGGGTCCACTAGGATGCCTTGATCGCTAATCACATGCCCTAAAAACTGAACTTCCCTCAACCAAAATTCACACTTGGAGAACTTAGCGTAAAACTTTTCTTCTCTCAATGCTCCCAACACAATTCTCAAGTTCTCTCCATGCCCATCCTCCGTCTTGGAATAGATCAAGATGTCATCGATAAAGACTATAACACACTTGTCTAAGTACTTTTTGAAGACCCGGTTCATTAAGTCCATGAAAGCTGCGGGTGCATTCGTTAACCCAAACGACATTACTAAAAACTCATAGTGTCCGTACCGGGTGCGAAAGGCCATCTTTGGTATATCTTCTGGCTTAATCCTTAACTGGTGTGTTAAATATAATTGATGTAATTACTAATCAGTGTTTAAGTGATACAGTGTTAAAACAGAGTTTAAGCTGGAAGCAGACAGAGTTTGGATAAACGTTGATGAATGGAAGCGCAAACGCTGATTGAATAGAAGTGCAACAGAGTTTGTTAAACTCTGTTTGGTGGAAGCGTCTACAAGTTAAACAGTATCTGAAGATTAATTGAAGATAAATATGAAAGCAATATCTTTGAAGATTGGATAGCTATCAAAGAGATTGAGTTGACTTAGAAGACGTGTAGCAATCGTAATTGATATCAATTGTATAGCTAATTTATAGGAGAATCAATTTACGATTGTATAGCAGCTGTATGTTTTATAAATACAGTTAGGTTAACCCTAGAAGGGTATCAAACATTGAAATATTCATTCATTGTAACCTAAGCAGCTCTCTGTGATATTTTACATCACTGAGAGAGGAATTATTAATTCCAAACAATTTTTAATTAGAAAAATGTGTGTTCTTGTTAATCTCTCATACAGTACTTGATTATATTGTGTGTATTCGGCCTAACAAGTGGTATCAGAGCCAATCTGTTACTTTATTACAGTTTAAGATCCAAACACAATAATAATCAATGACAGAGATTCCTCCTCCATCAGGTTCCGATAAGGCTCCTACAACTGTGAGTCGTTATGAAACTATTAGGGTTCCTATTCTTAGACCAGCAGAATTTGCAATCTGGAAGGTTAAGATGACTATGTTTCTGGAGGCTACGGATCCAGAATATCTTGACAGGATTTATGAAGGTCCTCATAAGCCTACCAAGTTATCTGTTGCTACTGCTGGACAAGAAGCTAAAACAGTCCCAAAGGAGAAGAAAGATATGACTCCTGAAGATCTTTCATCTATTGCAAAGAATGCAAAGGTAAGGCATTTACTTCATAGTGCCTTAGACAATGTAATGTCTAACAAAGTGATTAATTGCACCACTGCAAAAGAGATTTGGGATGCCCTTGAGGTTAGATGTCAAGGAACTGATGCTATTAAGAAGAATAGAAGAAACATACTCACTCAAGAGTATGAGCACTTTGAGGCTAAATCTGAAGAAATCATGACAGAAACATTTGACAGATTCTGTAAACTGCTCAATGATCTGTCATTGGTTAACAAAGAGTATGATCTAGAAGACTCAAATCTCAAGTTTCTTCTTTCTCTACCTGAAAAGTGGGATGTGAAAACAACCATTATTAGAGATAAATATGATCTTGCTGATATTGAGATTGATGAAATCTATGGACTGCTCAAAACTCATGAATTGGAAATGGAGCAGAGAAACAGGAGATCAAGCAAGAAGTTAAAGTCTGTTGCTCTTAAGGTTGAAGAGAAACCATTGAAGAAGAAAACTAAAGGAAAGGCTTTAGTCATTCATTCTGAAAATGAATCATCAAATTCTGATGGTGATTCAAACACTTCTGATTCATCTGACTCTGAGGATGATGAAGAAGAAATGAGGAAAATGGCTGTTTTAATGGTGAAGACTTTCAAGAAAATGGGTTTCAAGAACTTCAAAAAGGGAAAAAGGTTTTTTAGAGATTCAAATGAAGACAAAAAGAGTTTCAGGAGGTCTGAGAGAAAGGATAACAAATCTGGGAAGAAAGACAAGTCTGAGATTCAATGCTACAAGTGTAAGGAGATGGGTCACTATGCTCCTGAGTGCAAGAAGGGTAAAACTGGTAAGGCACTTATCACAAAAGGCAGAGATTGGGTAGACACTTCAGATTCAGATGAGGAAATCAACTATGCTCTCATGGCTTCTATTGAGACAGATTCTGAAACCTCTGAAAACAAGGTACCCCTTACTACCTATGCCTATAATACTGATAATATAACTGAATTGAGAATTTATCTTAAGGCATTGCATATTAGTTATAGGGATCAGACTCTAGAAAATGAAAGAATAAAGTCTGAGAATTCTGAACTTAAACAGAGAAACAAAATTGTTGAAGAACAACTTGAAAACATGCAGCAAGTTCAGAAAGAAAGAGATGATGCTGTTTATCTCAAACATGAGTTGCTAGAAAAATATAAGCAACTAGAATCTTAGTTGGAAGAGAAAAATCACATAATTAAGACATGGACTCATTCTGGAAAAGACACACAAGAGGTTTTTCAATCTGACACTGTTGGTCTAGGTTATTCTGAGGAAGATGAACTTAGGTTTCAGAATAAAATCAAGATTTGACCATCACTCCCACCTAAGAAATTTGGAAAATTTGTTAATGGAGTAAGAGAACCTAGGTTTGAAGGTGGTAAACAAGCTGTCAAGAAAGAACCAGTAAAAAATAGGGTTAAACAGGTTAATATTGGTTCAATGACAGATAAACAACTCAAGCTTAAGCTTAAGGAGTTAAAATCTGTTAAAGAACAGAAAGTGTCTAGAAAGAACAGAAATGGTAAAGTAGGCATTTCTCAGGGTAATTATCCAATGCTTGCTACTTTTGCTCCAAGAAAGACATGTCATAACTGTGGTAGTACTAATCATCTTGCTAGTTTTTGCAGGAAGAACAAAAACATTAATTCTTTACCTTCTATGTCTGAAGTAAAGAAAGAAAATGTTAGAACTAGACCACAGACTTTATGCAAACATTGTGGAAGTTCTTTGCATTCTATTTATACTTGCAAAGATTATCATTCTATTTATCATAATTACTATGAACCCAAGCCAAATTTGAAATGGGTTAGAGTTAATTCTGCAAGTGTAAACACTGATAAAGTTAGCTTAAACTCTGATATTGTAAATTCCGCTGTAAAAGATAACAAAGTTAAGAAAACCAAAGGATCCAAGCAAGTCTGGATCTTTAAAACTAATCCTCAGTAATTGTTTGTGATTGCAGGGCACCAGGAAAAGTACCCTAGTTGTGGATAGTGGATGTTCAGGACACATGACTGGAAATAAAGCCCTGCTATCAGAGTATGTGGAAAAGGCTGGCCCAAAAGTTTCCTATGGAGATGGCGACATAGGACATACTCTAGGATATGGCAATATCAATCTTGGAAGTGTCATCATCACAAATGTAGCTCTGGTTCCAGGACTCAAGCATGATCTACTATCTGTGAGTCAAATCTGTGACAGAGGATATCATGTAGATTTTCAGCCTGAATACTGTGAAATTATCAGTAAATCTACAGGGAAGGTTGTTCTAGTTGGAAACAGGCACAATAACATCTATGAAATAAAGTTATCAACAAACTCTGATGGCAAAGCTGTGTGTCTGTCAACAAGAATGTCCAGTGAAGAGAGTTGGAAGTGGCATAAGAAACTCTCTCATTTGAATCTGAACAACATCAATGAACTGATTAGAAAGAATCTTGTTAGAGGACTCCCAAAATCCTTATTAAATATTGATGGCCTATGTGATTCCTGTCAAAAGGCCAAACAAAGGAAGTCATCTTTCAAGAGCAAGTCAGAATCTTCAATTGTTGATCCTTATCACCTTCTACATGTTGATCTTTTTGGTCCAGTAAATGTGATGTCTATTGGAAGAAAGAAATATGCTTTAGTCATTGTTGATGAACACACCAGATATACATGGGTGTATTTTTTAGCAAAGAAGGATGAGACTGCATTAACTCTGATGGAGCATGTAAAGCAACTGGACAAAGGTTCAAAACACAAAGTCAAGATTATCAGAAGTGATAATGGAACTGAATTCAGAAATACAACAATGGAAGAATTCTGCAAAGATAGAGGAGTGAAGCAAGAGTTTTCTGCACCTGGTACACCACAGCAAAATGGTGTAGTTGAAAGAAAGAACAGAACCCTCATGAAGCTGCCAGAACTATGCTTGATGAAGCAAAATTTCCAACCTATTTCTGGGCAGAAGCTGTTCAAACTGCCTATTTTACTCAGAATGCCACTCTGATCAACAAGCATGGAAAAACACCATATGAAATGGTGAGGGAAAAGAAGCCAAACCTGAAATATTTTCATATTTTTGGATGCAAGTGCTTTGTGCTGAAAACTCATCCTGAACAGTTGACAAAATTTGAATTCAAAGCTGATGAAGGAATTTTTGTTGGCTATCCACTGTCAACCAAAGCATTCAGAGTTTATAATCTGAGAACCAAAGTGATCATGGAGTCTATACATGTGTCATTTGATGACAAGAAAATAACTGGACTTGAAGATGTGGATAAACATGATCAACTGTACTTTCAAAATGAAGAATTATTCTCTAATGAAGTAAACTCTGATGAAGCTGATCTGACAAACTCTGTTGAGCTAAACTCTGAACCTCTACTGGTAAATACTGAAGAAACTTTTCAATCAAATACTAGAGAAGAACCAGTTGAGGGGGAGTATGAAGAAACACTTCAAAGTGATGACTCAAAATCTGATAATGAGTCATCTGAAAAATCTGAATCAAACTCTGATGACTCAAACTCTGAAAGTCCAAAATCTGATAGTTCAAACTCTGAGCAGTCACATTCAGGGGGAGCCTCAGAGAATGAAGAAAGACATCAAGAAAATCAGGAGAACATGGATCCAGGGGAGGATCGAATTTTGAGAGAAGTCATTTGCCTTCAGCAAGGAAATGGACCAAATCTCACACACCTGATTTGATTATTGGTGATCCAGATGCAAGAGTAAAGACAAGAAGTGCAACAATAAATGAATGTTTGTTTCATGCATTCTTGTCACAAACTGAGCTCAAGAAGGTTGAAGAAGCTCTTCAAGATGCTGACTGGATAACAGCATTGCAATAAGAGTTAAATGAATTTGAGAGGAATGAAGTTTGGAGACTTGTACCAAGACCAAAGAATAGGTCTGTTGTTGGTACTAAGTGGGTATTCAGAAATAAAACTGATAGTGAGGGGGTTGTTACAAGAAACAAGGCCAAACTTGTGGCAAAAGGCTATTCACAGCAGAAAGGAATAGATTATGATGAGACTTTTGCTCCAGTTGCAAGATTGGAGGCAATAAGAATGTTTCTTGCTTATGCTTCTCATAAGAAATTCAAGGTATTTCAGATGGATGTGAAAAGTGCCTTTCTGAATGGGAAACTTGAAGAAGAAGTGTTTGTTGAATAACCACCAGGATTTATGGACCCCAAATATCCAGATTATGTCTACAGGCTTGATAAAGCACTCTATGGACTTAAGCAAGCACCAAGAGCATGGTACGAAACTTTAGCTCAATTTCTTCTAGAAAGTGGGTTTCACAGAGGTACAATTGATAAAACTCTATTTTACTTTCAATCTGGTAGTGACTTGCTTCTAGTTCAAATATATGTTGATGACATAATTTTTGGGTCTACTAATAATAAACTCTGTACAAAGTTTACCAAGCTAATGCAGTCCAGGTATCAAATGAGTATGATGGGAGAACTTGGTTATTTTCTAGGCCTACAGGTGAAGCAAACAGATGATGGAATTTTTATAAATCAAGCAAAATATACAAGAAATCTTCTCAAGAAATTTGGTATGCTTGATTGCTCATCTGCATCAACTCTCATGGCAATAGCAACTAAATTGGATAAGGATACAGGAACATCAGTAAATATGACAAACTACAGAGGCATGATAGGGTCTCTTCTTTATCTGACAGCAAGTAGACCTGATATCATGTATGCAACTTGTCTCTGTGCAAGGTTTCAAGCTGATCCCAGAGAACCACATCTCACAGTTGTGAAAAGAATTTTCAAATATCTCAAGGGCACCATTACTTTAGGGCTGTGGAATCCCAGAGAATCAGATTTCAAGCTTATTGGTTACTCTGATGTAGACTTTGCAGGCTGTAAGATAGATAGAAAAAGTACTAGTGGAAGTTGTCAATTTATGGGGGACAGACTGGTTTCTTGGTACAGTAAGAAACAGAAATCAATTTCTACATCTACAGCTGAGGCAGAGTATATTGCTGCTGGTAGCTGTTGTGCACAGATTCTATGGATGAAAAATCAGTTGCTGGATTATGGATTAAGATACAGTAAGATTCCTATTTACTGTGATAATCAAAGTGCTATTGCTATGACAGGTAATCCAGTACAGCAATCAATGACAAAGCACATCAGCATAAGGTATCATTTTATCAGAGAGCATGTAGAGGAAGGAAACATTGAGCTCCATTTTGTGTCTACAGACCAACAGCTTGCAGACATCTTCACAAAGCCATTGAGTGAAGCTATTTTTACAAGGCTGGTAAATGAACTTGGAATGGTTTCTGGTTCGGACTAGAGATACTGGTTAGACTCAAATTTCACTTATGACATGCATTACTTATGCTTTTGTGATGTGTTCAATACTATGTGAACTCAGTTTTTAAACTCTGCTATGCAAACTCTGTTCTTTGACTGTCAAACTCTCTTAGCATATTTTGTTAGTCAAACACTGTTAACATGCTGGATAAACTCTGATTAATTCTGATAATGTTATACTCTGAGATACTCACCAATGAAGAAAATGTATGAAGCATGATTCTCAGTTATTAATCATGAACCTTTATAAGTTATCTGTGATCTAATCTTAGACTGTGCAGAAATTCAACACAAGCATGATACTGATTCATATTTATAGCTTCTCTTAGTTTATTTATCCTAAACTCTGAGTCTGTGAACACTGTGTGCATTGCCTCTAATGAATAATTTCTGATTTTGATGACTCCTAAACTCTGTTAGTGACACTCTGTTCCCAAATAAACTCATATGGTACTTGATGATTCCTTGTTTGTGTTTGTGAAAATTTATAAAACTTGAGATGTGTCATTGTTTAAATTGGTGAGTACTGAAACATGCTTGCACCCTGTGAGATTTTGAGCCTATCAATGATTGATACATTTTATATCAATCAGATTTTATTGTTGTGTGCTGTTCATCAGTAAGTATGTTGCTCTAGAACTTGTTTTAAACCATTTTGAAGCTGCATGGTATGTGTGTGCATGAAAATGATAAAGGCATTAGGATTTACCACATTTAACCAAACACTGTCAACAAATTAAACCCTTTGTAAACCCCTTTGAGCCTTAATAACTGTTTCTTTTAAACTCTGATTATACAAGAATAGTTAGATTCATTTGGAAATTGATGAGCAAACAGTTGGGAATTAATGTGTAAAGGAAAGTTCATTTCGTGAACATATATACATTAAAAAAAATGTATATATACTGATTATTATAAATAGTTCTGTATTTACAGTTCAACTGCTCACTTTGTTCTATTGAATTTGTTCAGTTAACCATTTATTTTCTTTCTTCTTTTTCTAGTCATCTGTTTGTTCTTAACCAAATTACAACCTTGAACAAAGTCCTTTTGATTTGTGCATACATGTATTAAAAGTAGTGTAGATTTGGTGGACAACCAAGCATATGGTAGTATCTGCTTTTATTGGTTGAACTGAGTGTAAACACTTCACCTAAACACTTGTGTGATATGAGAGTTTGAGAGTTTTTTTTTAATTCATGGCATGTTACTCACTGAATGCGACTTTGATATCTATCTCTTGATCTTTTTGTCTATAAAGACTGTGTGCTTACTTGGATTATCATGGACATAAAAGGGAGTAGATTTATTTAAAGTTTTGTATATTATTTACTACAGAGTTTAGCATTCATCAAATATTCAGTGTTTAAAATGAGAGTTTGTGCATCCAGTGTTTACTGATTTATCTTTATGGATTTTATGAAATATTAGATGCTCTAAAATTTGGATTAGTAAATTCTGCTATCCACACACAAATATTCACATCTGTGCAGTATTTGAAAGGGTTTCGGTAATAAAGATGGAGAATTGACAAACACTGATAGATTTTGTCTAAATACTCTAAGGTATATCTTATTTCAGATGATTTCAAATTTGGGGTAAAGAGAGTTGTTGACAGTTGTTGATATGTGTAAAAGTTTAATTGTGTCAGTAATTAGTGAGAGAAAATAGCAGTACTTATGGTTGTAATTACTGTGTCTGCATGTCTGTTCCGCTCAAAGTGTAACACGTGTCCCACTCACACATTTTTCATGGATCGTGTCCCACTACACATGATAATTGGTTGCGTGTATTTATGGAAAAACGTTTGAGTTTAACCGTATAATACATATCTAATCATTTTTCTTTATACGATTCATATTCACACATACACTTTCATCTACTCACAGTTACTTTTTACACAACCACTCACAAGTCTATCGCATTTCTCACTCACACATTTCATCAAACATCTTTCACTCACATCTTTCTTTTCATATTTTCTTCTAAAATCGTACTAATGGCAACCAAAGCTTTCACTGCCCTTGGCCTTCTGTTTGTTTCTAATAACTATGCAGCACCTCTGGACAATGAACACGCCCCAGAAGCGTTTCATTTGATACAGAATTTCTTACGCGATTCGGAAATTGGTCAGGCCTTGGTAGAACCCCAAACACTGTCTGCATCTCAAATCGCTTCATTCTGGCAAAATTCTGTTTATGATGATGGTGGCAAGAATGTGACTCCATCTATTGTCTTCACTTATGATGAAACTGATTATGTTATCACTCCAGATATAGTCAGAGAAACCATGGGCTTTGACACTCATACTTCTTATGCTGTTGTTTCTGAAGTGAATCTACGAGAGATGTTATAACAGATTGGTTATTCTGGGTCTTTGGTAAAGCTTGGGTCAGTGAAACGGCCACAGTTGAGGAAAGAATGGAGTTTCTTTTTCGACTGTATCACAAGGGCTTTTGGAAACAAGGTCACCAACTGGGATGCAATTCCAACAGACAGTCTTCAAATCGGGTATTCTCTTCTTTATGGTAGTAACTTTGATTTTGGAAGACTTGTCATAATGAATTTGGGAGAGAGATTGTTAGCATCTACAACTGTTTATTTTGCTCGTTTTTGTCAAATGTTGTTTAATGCTTGTGTACCAAATGTCACAATTGCCGAGAATGATCAAGTTCAGCCTTTTAAAGTCACTAAGCAATTTTTCTCTGATTTGACAAACAAAGATGCTACTAAGGATGTGCCTGAGTTGATTTATCCCCTTGCTTTACAGAACTTCATAAATCAACCACAAGAACCTCAAACCACTCTATCCTTAAACACTGCTCACACTTCAAACCCTGTTCCCACTCAAACTACACCACAAACCATACCTTCATCTATACAACCTGACCCACTAATCACTGAACCAATAAACACTGAACCTCCACCACCAAAACCAGACCAACAAACATCTAAACCTAAACGCAAACGTACCAAGCATGCTGCTCACAACTCTAGGCATAGCATTGCAAGGGCTACAAGGGCAAGAAAGGAGAAGAAGGAGAGAGCTAATCGATCTCCATCACCCTCTGTTGTTGATGTAGAGGATGAGTCAATTTCTGGAGAAGAAGTAGCAGTTGAAGTACAGACCTACAAAAGAAGAAAATTGGTAATCTCTGATTCAGATGAAGAAATGAATATTGAAGCTCCAGAGGATATCTTTAAGGAGACTCCTGCTATTGAGACAGAGATTAACATAGCAGAAAATGAACTCGGAAGTGATGAACCAGTGCTTGCTGAGGTTCAGATTGAAAAAGGTGACAAAACTGAGTTACCTGTCATGGAAGAGTTTGATGAAAATTTCATTGAAGTTGAAGTCCTAACTCCTACACCCATGCCTGCAACAAATTCTGTAGATACTGGTGTTGCAGATCAGCCTACTATAGTGCTAGAAGAAACAGAGGTTGCATCTCACACAGAGTTATTCTCTGATGCACATCAAGTCTCTAACCATGGTAAGGAAATTGATCAGCCTACAAAAGTTGTCTCTGCTAATCAAGAAGAACAAGTTACTAAAGAAGCCTCTGTTGCTGAACTTAATGAAGACACTGCCTCAGTTGCAGATGCAGATGATCAAGATCAAGTTCAAACTGATGAAGATGCAAATGATCTTTCTGAAGAACTGAGTGGAGATGCTGGTTCTGTTCCAAATGTTCAAGATCAAGTTCAGACTAATGGACATAAAATAGGGGAGAAACCAGACTTTGCTGGTCCTTCTGTAAGAGAAATTGAAGATGATTATCTGGCAAAGCAAACTACAGATTGGTACAAAGCAGACTACATCTTTCCTGTTGGAAGAGCAGCTACTTTTCTCAAGGATAACTCTAAGAAGATTTCAAATCCAGACATTCTTACTTGTTTGCAAGGTACAGTGATTCAGGTTAAGACTTTGAACCACAGATTTGATGACACTCAGAAGTCAATTATAGATCTCAGAACTGAAGTAGCAAATAGAGAAATGATTCTACAGAGAGACAACACCAGGTTGTTTCAAACCTTCTCCAAAGCTCAAGAGACTTTGACTCAGAGATTAGGCAAAGTTGAAGAAAATCAGACTTTGTTAGCTGACAAGATTGAATCTATTGCCAATTCTCTTGAGTTAATTACTTCAATCTTGATTCCTGATGATGTCAAAAAAGGGAGAGAGATATGCTAAGACTAAATGCAGGCAATCTCAAACTCTGACTAAAAAGGATGATGCTGGAGATGGAGGAGCAGATGATCAAGGTAGGAGATTGAGATCTGGGAAGTCGATTGCTTATTCTGAAAAAGTGGACAAAGTGGAAATTGCAAAGTCTGGTGGAACAAACACTGATGTTCAAAGTGCTTCGAAGATCATGAATTTAAAATTCTCTGACAATCCACAAATTGATGAAGAGCTTGCTGCTATGTTGTTTCTTGAAGAGAATAAAGAGGGAGTTACTCTTGCAGACATTCAAGCTGAAGAAAAGAGTTTACAAGCAAAACATAAGAAGGCTGTGAAGTCTGGCAAGTTGAAGAAAGATGTAAAAGCTGCTAAGCCTGTTCTTAAAGGCATTATGATTAAAGAGAATGTTGGTGCTGATCAAAGGATGCAAGTATCCAGAAAGCCAACAGAAGAAGAAGTTAAGTTAAAATTGAAAGGTAAAGTTGTGGAAGAAGAAAGAGATTCTAAGAAGTCAAGGACAACCTCTGTTGCTACACAAGTTGTGCAGAACTCTTTATCTTCTACATTACAATCAGTTTTTGGAAAAACCTCAGTTTTTGAGCGAACTCCGGAGACTGGAGGTCCTATGGATTTTTCTGATGGAAAAGGTTTAACAGGAAAAATTGGAAGAAATAGAGTTGGTCTGGGCTCACATAGAGATTCAAGGCAACAAACTGGTCCTAGAGATCCTTCCTCACTGGCTATTCCAGGTCATGGTGTAACTCAAGAAAGCTTAGACAGACTGGAATCAGTACAGTTGGTCCATCAGAAGAGTTTGGAAAAAGATTTTTTTTATATTTTATGTCTGATGGAACAGTATACAAGATTGGTGAGTTTGATCTTGATTTGAAGTATTGGGAAGAATTAGAATATGTTCTATATCTTTTCAAAGTAAGAAATCGAAGAACTGAGTCAGTTGCAAATGTGCTTAGACAGAAGATGCTTCATAACTTGGCAACTAGAGGCATGAAATACAACAGCAAATATGTTCCTAAGTACAGAGATTGGAATGGAAATCTTATTGAGATGAAGAAAGGTACTACAAAGCTGAAAACTGATTTGGGTATTACAGTTCTTGATTTTAACTCACAATCAGAGGAAGTGAAATTTATCAGACTAGGAAATGATATGAGGAGAAACAAAATCTATGATCTGAGATCTGCTATCTATCAGACTGATGAGAATGATCCTGAGTTAAGAGAAATCAAAGAGATAATGCAGAGAGAACTTGAGAATGCTGAGAGAAGATTGCTGATAGATTATCTTAGGGCGACACCAGATCTTGAGGCAATTTGATAAAAGATGCTCTGTAAGAATTTCTTGTTTTTCTGTAGATTTTGTTTAAGTAAGTAGTTTAAACTCTGATTACTTGTTAAACACTGCATTTGTCTATTTTGTTTTGACATCATCAATTATCATTAACTTGTGCATTTTTGCTAATGAACAAGTTGGGGGAGATTGTTAAATATAATTGATGTAATTACTAATCAGTGTTTAAGTGATACAGTGTTAAAATAGAGTTTAAGCTGGAAGCAGTCAGAGTTTGGATAAACGCTGACGAATGGAAATGCAAACGCTGATTGAATAGAAGTGCAACAGAGTTTGTTAAACTCTGTTTGGTGGAAGCGTCTACAAGTCAAACAGTATCTGAAGATTAATTGAAGATAAATATGAAAGAAATATATTTGAAGATTGGATAGCTATCAAAGAGATTGAGTTGACTTAGAAGACGTGTAGCAATCGTAATTGATATCAATTGTATAGCTAATTTATAGGAGAATCAATTTACGATTGTATAGCAGCTGTATGTTTTATAAATACAGTTAGGTTAACCCTATAAGGGTATCAAACATTGAAATATTCATTCATTGTAACCTAAGCAGCTCTCTTTGATATTTTACATCACTGAGAGAGGAATTATTAATTCCAAACAGTTTTTAATTAGAAAAACGTGTGTTCTTGTTAATCTCTCATACAGTACTTGATTATATTGTGTGTATTCGGCCTAACATGGTGGTACCCGGTTCTCAAATCGATTTTGGAAAAATAAACCGCGTCCTTTAGCTGGTCAAACAGGTCATCTATCCTGGGAAAAGGATTCTTATTCTTTATGGTCACCTTATTCAACTCCCTGTAGTCTATGCATAATCTCATACTGCCATCCTTCTTTTTCACGAACAGCACCGGGGCTCCCCACGGTGACACACTAGGTCTTATCATTCCTTTATCCAACAACTCCTGCAACTGAGTGGCCAACTCTTTCATCTCCACTGGAGCTAGCCTATATGGAGCTTTCAAAATTAGGGTCGTGCCAGGAACTAAGTCTATAGCGAACTCAATGTCTCTATCAGGTGGTAGCCCTGGAAGATTATCCGGGAATATGTCTGCGAACTCATTAACGACAGGGATTTCCTGTAGGCTTGGTGCCTCTTTTTTGGTGTCCTTCACATAGGCTAAATAAGCTTCGCATCCTTTACGCAACAGTCTCTTAGTTTGAATTACAGTTAGGAACTTTTGGTTTTGTCGTTTCCAGCTAAAAACTACTTCCTCGTCCCCTGGTAATCTCAAACTCACTTTCTTCTTCACACAATCAATCTGAGCTCCATGGGTTGTCAACCAATCCATACCTACTATTACGTCGAATTCTCCTAGTTTAAAAGGTATTAAATCTATCCGAAAGTGTCGCCCTCCTATTTCTAAGTCACAACCTGGATAAACTTGGCTAACAGGGATGCTTTCACGATTAGCTATCTCTACTTGCAATCTGACTTTCAATGATTCTTCCTTAAGGTCTAACTGACATGCAAAATCTAGGGATATAAAAGACTTGGTAGCTCTCGAATCAAATAAAACATTCACATTAACTGAGTTGAGTAGTAGGGTACCTGCGATCACATCCGTGTTCCTCACGGCATCTTGCACGGTCATGTTAAAAGTCCTAGCAGTAGGGGGCTTGTTAGAAGCAGTTCCACTAACTCTTGACGCAGCTGGCCCAGAGGACAAACATTCCCTCATTCGGTGCCCTGGTTTTCCACACTTGAAGCAAGTGACTCCGGCATTGGTGTTGTTACTGGTTCCTCGACAGGTGTTAGCATAATGTCCTGTCAACCAACATTTAAAGCACTTCACATCCTGCAGGGTACACACGCCCGCATGTTTCCTTCCGCACTTATTGCAATCCGGGGGTGGAGCTCGAGATGGGGCAGAGTAAGATGATCCCTGTGGTCGGCTGCCCTGGCCCACACTCCAACTTTCAGCTCTCTTGGTTCCAAAATTCCCGCTGGGCTGGGATATCGCCCCTCGCTTAAACTTATTCGGAAAACTCCCGCCCGCAGAATTCCCCTTTTGGTTATCAAACTTCCTCTTCTTTCCTTCCCTCTCCTTCTGCATCTGCTCACTTCCAGCCTCTATAATCGATGCCTTCTGTACCAAGGTGGCATAGTTTATCAGCTCAAGAACTGCCACACGATTCTAAATCCATTGCTTTAGCCCCAGCTAAAATATTCGGGCTCTCTTTGCCTCAATGTTCACATACTCCGGCACAAACCTTGACAACTCAGTAAACTTGGCCTCATACTCGGCTACCGTCATGTTGCCTTGCTTCAGTTCCAAGAACTTCAACTCTATTTGGGTCTCCATGAACCTAGGGAAGTACTTTTCTAAGAACAGCTCGCTAAACCTCTCCCAGGTCACCACACCTCTTCCCTCCAAATTCCTCTTAGCTTCCCACCAGTAGTTTGCCTCACCTTTCAGGAGATAGGTGGTGAAAATAGTCTTCTGCCCTTCAGCGACTCCTAGTATCTCGAAAGATTTTTCCATTTCCTTCAGCCAGGCTCTTGCCTCAACCGGGTCTACAGTTCCCGTAAATTCCGGGGGTTTCAGTGATTTGAAATTCCGGAAGGCATTTGCATTCGCATTGTTGGGTGGTTGTTGAACCGGGGGACGGTCCAAATTCTGCCTAAGTAGGTCCATGAATTGTTCCATAGGGTCTCTCCTTGGATTTTCTACCTCTCGGGTGTCATCTTCAGCTTCTTCTTCATCATACTCAGAGTTATCAAACAAGTTATAATCGCTACCCTCATCCTCGCTCGGGTTCAAATCCTCTCTCTCACGGTTTTGGTGGCCTCTGGGCCCATGGTGGCTCCATGGCCTTCAGAGCTGACCGGGTGAGCTCGAGTGTTCATTCTTCTGGGTGGCATGATTCTGATAATGAGACAAGAAATGGGTTAGGGTTTTCCAATTATTCGACAGTGTTTACAGGATATAGGAACGTACGGTTCCTCGTTATACCAGGTTAAAATTTCGAAACTTGTAATGTCCTCATGATGGTTATAAAACTTCAAAACCTTTTTAGGGAAAACCGTTACGTGGTTCGAAAACATTTGTAGAAATTTCCAAGATTTAACTGCGAAACTTGTATTTTTTTTTGCAAAATGTAAAATAGCATGGTTGTATGGTTGTGATTGGTAAAAGTTTTATATTCACAGGTGTATATCAAAACAATAAAGCATGGCATCGGAAAGTAAGGTAGTTGAGACAATATCAGGGAAATCGCCACTAGATAAATACGATACAAGAGGCATCACATAGTTTGGATGTTAAAGCCTAACACATAGTTCCAATATCTAGATCCATCAAAAGTGGAACAATAACAAATACATCATCTGAATAGTCAAGGCTACACAAAAGCAGGGCTACATCCGTACATACTATCCGAAGTCACATCTACATATCTGTAGGTCAGTCTACTCATCCACTGGTCAGAAAGGATACCACTGCATAAGTCAACTATCCCGCAAAATCGACACACTAATGTCATCTGAACCTAGAGGACTGAGCTATCCATAACACATCATGGTGCCGTCCCGCGACGGAGTAAGGCCCTCACCCAGGAAAATGCACGATGCACAACACGCCTAGCATCCCTGGTCTGGACCACTCCGCCCCCGCGGACTCCCAGACCAACCAACCTCGCGCGACTCCTCCTATCAATCTCGTGGAGTCGAGCTCTAGTCCTCCTAGCAACAACAGTCCTCATCTCAGCCTGAATCCTCAGTCATGCCTCGCGCTCCTCCACTAATGCTCGCCTCGCCTCAGTAAGTCTGGCCTCGACAGAAAGTAGGTCTCGGGTCATGAACTGCACAACAAAGACGTGCTCAGCGCCCGACACCGGGGTAGGTCTCGCGGTGAGGGTGGTATAGTAGGGGCAGGAGCAGGGGTAGGGTCAAGCTCCTCCTCGCCAGAAGTATCCTCCTCGAAGTCATCATCCAAAGAAGTGGGGCTCAATGACTGCGGAGAGGGTGGGGGTGACACGACACGGCCCTCACCAGATCGCATGCTCCCCACATTAGTGGCTACAGGGGAGGGGGTAACAGGCTCAGGCTCAGGCTCAGGCTCAAAGGGCTCCTCATCGGGATCCTCATCCGGATCCTCATCATCAGTATCCCCTAATATCGTAATCCAGGGGCCAAGCTCAGGGTCAGCACTCATGTCCTCCTCAGGATCCTCGGTATCTCTCATCAGTGCCTCATCGTGCTCTCTCTCGTAGGCCTCAGGGTCTGGTATCTCAGGGATCTCCGCCATCTACACAAGGAAAATAAGGTGGGTCACTAACCGTAAAGAAGGTTTTAAAGAGTAGTTCCCTCTCGGGCCTTAGAAGTCAGGGCTATATCCGATAACCCGACTGCGAACTCGATGAGAGCTCTAGGTATTAATGGGGCTATTATTAGTGCTATTATTAGTGCTATTATTATTATTATTATTATTATTATTATTATTATTATTATTATTATTATTATTATTATTATTAGGGTTGCTTTCTTAAATTACTATCGTTTCTGAGAACTGTAATCTCCGCTCTCATACCATTTCTGTGACGCCCCCAGATCCGGGGTCGGAGATCTAGGCGCTCACGGTCCATCTTCCTTTGATAACATACTTATCCTTGCACATAATGATTATAATAGCAATCGACCCCGCAATAAACTCACACCGTACACACAGGTTAGAGTCTCAGAAACGTCATACACTTGATTGAGCAAAAGCGAAAGTAAAAGTTTTTAGAGTTATTACAGACCGAATTAAATAGTATTTATGCTACCAACAACACTTCTACTTGAAGCGGGGTTAGCGGCTTGAATGTTTGTTGCGGTACACTGCCTTACACAGGTCATACTTATAAATAAAGTGTACTAACAAAAGTTGCAAACTAATCTGGCTAATGGGGCCTACCGGTGGAATCTCAGCTGCTGTCTGGGGTCTAGTCACATGTTTTCGGGCAGTCTGCCGGGGTCTTGCCATTTCTCTTAACTGTTGTGTTTGCAATTTTAAAAACAAGCAAGAGTGAGCAACTATAGCTCAGCAAGATATATATATAAGATAAGAAGTGTTAACCTTTTTATTCGGTTTAGTAAATATTAAGTTTGATTATAGCAATAATTATAGAATCATCTTTCATCTTTGAACCATCGTAAGAGTGCATCAACACGTGCCTTTGTTTTCAAAATAATTCTGCAGTTCTAGATACTGCATGAAATCAATATTTTTTTTACAAAAAATAACACTATCGGCAACTTGGCACTTAGGCCTAAGAAGCAGTGTCTGAGTATTTT
This sequence comes from Kitagawia praeruptora, assembly GCA_037693485.1. NCBI lineage: Eukaryota > Viridiplantae > Streptophyta > Magnoliopsida > Apiales > Apiaceae > Kitagawia > Kitagawia praeruptora. The sequence goes on along the minus strand of CM075351.1, from coordinate 131,730,150 downwards.
TCCAAAGTGGAGGATGGGACTTGAAGAAAACATAAAACTTGACAGGGATTGACGATGATCAGTCGCCACATCCAAGTCCAATAATCCGCGGGTCTTCTCTACCGGTAGAAGGATAGAAACTACATCCGTAACTATCCCCGGGTGAAAACTACATCCGTAATCACCCTCGATGAAAACTACATCCGTAATCATCCTTCGGCAACACCTGGGCCGAAATAATAATTGATGGACCGCCTGGCTCACGGCCGCTTACACATCCCGGGAATCGTTCGTCAACTATTCCCACACCTGCCAGAGTCCCCTTTTTTGCTTTCTTGTCAAAAATCATTTTGATAGAAAATTCGAGTAGTTGAAGTTCGACCTCAGTCGACCGATAATTCTTGAAAAATGTACAAGAAGCAAAACCTGACCGGGGGTTTTCGAAAATGTTTTGGGTTCGAAAGAGTTCGAGTTTGAAAACGATGAAGGTATCTTGGATTAGTTTTGTCTTTAAAATAATGAACAATAATGAATAAGTGATATTTTGAGATTTAATATAAACAATTAATAAAATAATTATTTAATTAAAATAAGCTTTTAATCCAAGATATATATTTTTGAGTATTTATAATAGTGTAAAAATAATAAATACTTAAGTATACGATACTTTCCGAATGACCCTTCGGGTTTTCGCAATTTAATCATGATACAATAATATACCGCTCCCCGGTCAATAAAATATTTGGACCGCTACGACCTCTACTGCTAGAGTCGTTGTCCGAAGAAAACATTTTCATTCTAAGTTCAAGGGTGTACAAACACATATGTGCATATATCTCAAACTTCAACATAACCTCATAAAGCATAAGCATATAATACGTTTGAAAGCCACAAACACAACAGTGAAAATCCTTATATGTAAGTTTTGAAAAGTAAACTTGCCTTGGTGAGGTTGGGGTGGTCGAGCTTGCGGAGTGGAACGAAGATCTATACATAACCAATATTCGCTCGTTAGTACCTTAACAATACCTCTTAGTCACAAGGTTTTAGAGAATACAAAACTAACTTAATGACTCTGTCCTATGACCCTCTAGCCCTCCTATAGGTCCATGCCATTACTCGATTACGCTCGTCACTTGTTTGAATCGAATTAGTTACCACATTCGAAGCATAATTACTTATCCTTGAAACCATGTCAAACTAACTCCTCATATGACTTTTTCACTTGCGCGCACTTAACTCTAACATTTATCTAAAATTGAAAAATACAGATTTTAATCCAATTCTTTTTGGGTAATCTTCACCACTGTAAAATCTAGCTTTAATCAAATTTTCATAATGTTTACATAATTGTTAGGGGTCTAAAGGGGGTTCACAAGTCGACCATACAGTGCAGTCCAGATTTCAGAACCACTCTTCACTTCTCGGGTCATAACTCAAAATCTATACATCACCTAGTCATGAACCTTATATTTCTGGAAACTAAATGAGATTATCTTTCTAGCCATATGCATTAGGACCTTGGGAGACAAGATTTATGGGTTCAAAACCCTCCTACAAGACAGTACATGCTCCCAGAAATTTTACACAGCACACATCCTTTCTCAAACATTCAAGAACTCACTTTATACATCACATCTATCATCAAAACCACCAAGACTTGTCTCTATAGCATACATGGGGTTACATACTCTAAGTACAAGCCTTACAACCATCATAACAAGCACATAACTTCAAGATTTCATCATCTATAACTCATATTACCAAGATATGCACCAATACTTGTAGATCTAGCAATATGAACTATAAACAAGTCATGGCTAAGGGTTGAGAGAGTTTATACCTTCCTTGAGTCTCTAGGAACCTTTGGTGAGCTTTATGAACCTTAAAAACACCTTGAATGAGTCTCTACAAGCCTTAAGATTCAAGATCTAAAAGAAACTAAACCTTGGTTACTTATTCATCCAAACTTTAACAATTTATAACTCAAGATTGGATGGATGAAATGCCTTGAAATTGATAACATACCTTCACTATGATACAAGGAAGCCCTAGGATTTTTGATTGGGTGTATGGATGAGTGGAGGTTGAAGATAAATTCTCTCTTCTTCCTCCTTGCTAGTTCGGCCGAGAGCTTCAAGAGGGGGGGAGAGTTTTTTGTTTTGTGTTGTTTGAAATGAGATGAATAATTGATATATTGGGTATATAGGTATGTGTGTAGTCACATGTTGCCACCCTAGGTAGTAGGCTAGACACCCCCATGCCCTCTTGTCTCCTAGGATGTGACACCCTTGACTAGTCACTATTCATTGGTTGCTTTTTGCTTTTCTAGTTTACTTTTCTAATAATCTAGTAACATGATACTTGCATGTAATATCCTTCCTTGTACTATTATTTCTCCACCAATGCTTGTCACTTAACCCTTATTTCATATCGTATCTTAATTAAACTCCTCGTAATAATATTTTGTCACGTAGAGATTTCCTTTGTAATTCCTTAAGTACTTAATTGTGTAAATTCCCTAAATCTCCATAACTTCTTGTCACAGCCTCTTAAAATCCTTTAATACTCTAATAATTCTCAAATCCCAAGTTTTTATGAATCTTACTAGCAATAGGCCTCTTGCCTTCAACAATCTTCCCTTTTTTCTTACACAGTGAATATAACAACATAAATTTTCAGATAATTAATTCCATTACATAACATAGGTGACTCAAAAAGGTATCTACTTCACAATGTCATAAGCTTTAATATATTTAAAATATTACCAAAAATCAGGGTTCTTATACAATTTTTGTTGCAACACCGCACTGCACTCCTCTGTCAATGCCACTGTTTCAAATTCTTCCAACCTTCTCTTCCGTGACAAAATATCCTTCATGAACTTTGCATATCATGGCATCTGCTCCAATGCTTCAACAAAAAGAATGTTAATGGACAGTTTCTTGAAGACATCTATAAACTTTTGAAACTACTTTTCATGATCTTGTTTCTGCAAGCGTTGAGGATATGGAGGAGGAGGATAGATCTGATTCACCCACTTCTGCTTCGGAGGAGAGTGTTCAACAGAATTTTGCTTCTGAAGTCTTTTTGGGAATGGAGGGGGTGGATAGATCTGATTGTTCTCTGTAGACTACTTTGGAATAGATTTTTCAACAGGTTCCTTGCTCTTTTCTACTTCACCATCTAGCTGCTCAATTACCAAGTCAGATTTTTCAATTCCGGGCACTGTTGATTTTCCAAGTTGCTGATTCTGCCCTTCTTCATCTTCCTTAGTTGCTAATTTTGGATCTGTTGTAACCCTTCCCGATCTCAAAGTAACTGTCTTCACCTGCTCATGGACCTCCCTCTTGCCTGAATTAACCTCTGTGTCACTTGGAAGAGTTCCTTGTTGCATATTTAGTAAGGCACTTGCAAGCTGCCCCATCTGGTTCTCTAAAGTTTTGAGAGCTACAGCCTGGCTTTTAACCATCATCCTCAACTCATCCATTTCTGATTTGTCATTAGAAGATTGCCCCGCATTAGCCTGGGGCTGTTGCTGAAATCCCGGAGGCTGATATGGTTGCCTTGGAGCATACTGCTGTTGATAGCTTTGACTGAATGGTTTCGCTTGCTGTCCCTGAAATTGCTGATAAGGCTGAGGTTATTGAGCACCTTGATTATTGCTCCAGCTAAAATTGGGATGGTTCCGATTATTAAGATGATAAGAGGCTGGAACTGGTGCAGCAGGTCTCTGAAAATTATTTATAAACTGTGCTGATTCAGAAGAGATAGCACACTGATTCGTATCATGTGTGCCCGCACATAGCTCACAAACACTAGCAACCTGTTGAACTCCATAATTTGCAAGAGAATCCACCTTCATATTCAACGCCTTCAACTGAGATGCAATAGCTGAAGCTGCATCCACTTCAAAAATACCTGCTACCTTGCCTTGAGATAGCCTCTGGGTTGGATTCTGATATTCATTGGCAGCCATCATCTCAATAAGATCATAAGCTTCATCGTAGCTCTTAGCCCATAGAGCTCCACCTGATGCTGCATCTAGCATAGGTCTAGACTGTGCTCCCAACCCATTGTAGAAACTATTAATAACCATCCAGTCAGGCATACCATGATGGGGACACTTCCGTAGCATCTCCTTGTAACGTTCCCAAGCCTCACACAAAGATTCTCCAGATTGTTGCTAAAATTGAGTTAGCTGGTTCCTTATTGCTGCAGTTTTCGCCATAGGGAAGAATTTAGTAAGAAACTTCTGAGCAAGATCCTCCCATGTAGTAATGGAACCAGGTGGTAAAGAGTGTAACCAGCCCTTAGCCTTAACCTCAGAGAGAATGGGAAAAGTCTCAATTTGATAGCATCATCCGACACACCATTGAACTTGAAAGTGTCACAGATCTCGATAAAGTCCCGAATATGCCTGTTAGGATCCTCCGTAGGAGCACCCCCAAACTGAACCGAATTCTGTACCATCTGAATAGTGCAAGGCTTGATTTCAAAGTTGTTAGCGGTAATGGCCGACCTGATAATACTAGACTGGATGTCATTGATCTTCGGCTGAGAATATTCCTTCAAAGCCTTAGCTGCTGCTGCATCAGCCATCTCTACTGTAGTTTCAGATTCCTCTTTCTTATTCTCTTTGTTCTCTACAAGATCGTCTTCTGCCAGTTCTTTCTTACGAGCTTGCAAACATGTTCGCATACAAACTCAAGTACCTAAAACACCACGAAACAAACAAACTAAATAAGAAATCTGAGTCAGTGAATGCTAACGACCACTATTGACAAGCACATAAACTAAAAATAAAACACCGATGATCCCCGGCAGCGGCGCCAAAAACTTGTTTGCAATAAATCACGCAAGCGTACGTGGTCACAAGTAATATAGAATAAAGTTGAGTTCGTTCCCACAGAGATCTTGTTTAGGTTTCAATTCAGTTAATGCACCTATGCAACAATGTATGGTTTTTATTCACTGCTAAGACAATTAATAAATTTGGGTTTTAATTAACTAAGAAGTAAATTAACAAACTAAGGATTAACTAACTAACGAGATTTGGAATCAAACTACTTATGCAAGAGGAAACATGGGATCCTAACTTCATTAAATACTTCGCTTAGATCTGACGCCTTTAATCACTATATGCAATGGTTATGATATCTGATCAGACAACACGAAACAAGTACACGCTACCTCTCAGTATACGTATACCAAACTATCCATACATCCACAAAAGAGATAGAAGATGAATAGACACCAATTATGCTTAGACCCTATATGTCAATAGAATTTGAAAACATAACGGTTGAAGAGCAAGTTATCCATAAAGATCACATAGGGCAATATAAGTATTCTCATCTCATACTACGAATCATGTTGATAAACAATCATGAACCTATGCTAGCATGGCAAGTTCTAAATCTCAAGATCCACTTTCACTTCACAAGAGATTAAAAAATTAGATGATAGCTACGCATCTACCAAATAAGCATAACCATACGAGGATATCAATTATACACCACACACAGATCTTTAAAGCATCAAGATACTAAGTTCCATAAATAAATCCGTTAGAATCCCATGACAACGATTAGCTCATAATTGAACTGTTCATCGTCATGGGATTTGATGAAAACATGATAATAAACAAGATATGAAAGAAAGATGCAATAATATTAATAAAACAAAGAGTTGAGAAAACAAATCTATAATCCAGAATAACACAAAAGATGAAGTAGATCTAGATCTGTTGCTTGTCACGAGCGTTGAATCCTTCTCTCCTTTTCTCCCTTGCAGATCTAAGCTATGATACAATAATAAAAACCGATGTAATGATATGATATTACAATGATACAATGAGTTTAAATAGACCCTAGAAGTCTTGTCCAACAAGAAAAGTCCAAAAATACCAAACAGATTCAAAACAGGAAAGTTATGGAGAACGTTTAGCACAAAATTTGAAGTGGGCAGCAGGGGTACTAGGCCGCAGCCTACCCTGCTAGGCCGCAGCCTACCCTGCTAGGCCGCAGCCTACCAGCAAATCTGTTGGAAGTTTTTCAGCATGCTAGTTCCTTCATTTTTTTCTTCGTTTTGCCTCCGTTTCCTTCCGTTCTTCTTCTCAAAGCTTTCATACTTCATTTCCTTGACTCAAAATCTCCCCAAGGATTATGTGGAATACCTCATTCTTCATTAAGACTTCAAAACCGCACCAAAATCAATTGAAATCTCCAACCATTCCCAATTATTTAGAACCCTACACAACTACACGAAACACATCAAAAATACAACAAACTTGAGGCCAAGTAAATCAATTTAAGCCAAAATGGAACGCTCCAAGTGGATATTAAATCTACTTATCATGGAAATTTGTGCTGGTTCATTCAGGAGGGATAACTTTGATCCCGTGGAAAATGAAGTTAATCATCGTTTGTATTTGGACTTGGTGGAGGAGGTTCATGCAACCTCTCAGCTGAAGCTTGCAGCCTATCAACAAAGGACTCGCAAGTACTTTGATGGCAAGGTTCGAGCACGGCCTTTGTAGGTTGGTGATCTGGTTTTAAGGAAGATGATGCTTAACATGAGGACTCCAGGATATGGGGCCTTTGAGGCAAACTGGGAAGGCCCATATGTGATCAAATCGGTCTTATGGGAAGGAACTTATCATTTGGAAGATTTGGACGAGAAGCTAATCCCGAGGGCATGGAACGCCGAACACCTTAAGAAATATTACCAGTAGTTGAATCCAGGTAACATTTCTTGTAGACCTCTTTCAGGTGTAGGAGAATAAAAGTGGCTTATTAGTTGTAGCTACCATGATGTTAGGATCAGTCGACTAGGAATTTTCCTTTCATGTTAATAAAGTGCTCAGGGGGTTGTGAATGTACGCCTACTTGTTGAACACTGATTATGGTTTGATTTAATGAAATTTGAATCAACTTGTTTTTCTTTTATCTCTGTCTTATGCATAAAAATGTATGGATATATGTGGATGAATGTATGTTATGTGTAACCTGCTTTACTTGTGTTTTAAAGAGGATACGACTGTTGAACCTAGTTCTTCCCTATAAGTTTAATTATATTAAAGAACTCGGGGGGGGGGGGTAGTAGGTATACACTAATTAATGGAAAGATAACTTGGCCTAAAAATGGGTAAATTTTTAAACAAAATGCATGTAATAGAATGGAAGCATATGGATTATATGTTTATGGATGGAGGCATATGGATTATATGTTTATGGATGGAAGCATATGGATTATATGTTTATGGATAAAAAAACATATAGAATATATGTTAATGGATTACACGGGTTATATGGAAGAAGTATGAATTATATGGGTACATGGAGGGGAACGTATGTGGATTACGTGCGCATGGATTGAAACATATATGGCTTACACATGGAATGGGGTGGAATCCCAAGGCAGGGAGGTTCTAGGGAAACTAGAGCCATGAGGATCACTTACAAGCAAGGTTCAATCGCTTGAACCCCGAATTACCGTGTAATCAATATGGTGGATAACCAACCTTATTATAGGATTTGCGCACAGCTGTGGAAGCTAAGTGCAGGTTGGCAAAATGACCTTGTTATGACCCCGGGGAAACTGGGTGAATGAGGCTTAACTCCATGATAAATGGAATGGCTAAGGAAATTGGTCTTGCGAGGAAATCACATGGAAATGGGAATCAAGGTTGGTGGGACCTAGTATATATAAAGGGTAACGCACCCAGGGGTACGATTGGTGGAACACCAGTCATCCCTTAGCGAAGGCCTTATGGATAATAAGGAATATAAATTGCAAATTAGAGACTTGGGATGGAAATGGCAGGCTTAGTGAGGATCTCACTTGGTTTACGGATTTGAAAGTTCATGATGTTCAGACGGGATGCGCCAGGACATGTGAAGGACATGACAGGTGGAATACTTACTGTTTTTAGGGAAGGGATACGCGTTCATTTCATTAATGTCCAGGGGTACAACAGGTGAACCCAAAAATTAATAAAGGCTAGTTATTCTAAGGGGAAACATGGCATGGACACCTAGTTGAACAACGAATGGCATGGATATTTCATTAAAACCTGGCCTGTAGAGCAAGGAACACCAAGTAGTGAATTAAACGTGGGTATGTGCATGAGTGAACATGTGAATTAACTACGTGGCAAGCATACACTGAGCAAAATCAAGGAAAACCCTTAAAACAAAGTCGAAAGTTTAAGCAAACCAAGTTAAGGGTTACAACTTGTGAGGCCTTCAGAGGAGCCCGCACCCTCAAAATATTCAGTTTATGGCAATCAATGCCAAGGAAAAAGTTTTCAAAAGGACTTACTAAAAGGAGTTATAAGTATTACTGGGTTGCGTTGATTGGGGAAGCTGGTGGAGTTGCCTGAGCAGGAGAAGTCTTCACATCCTTAGGATCTGTTGATGGGATTGACTCCTGAGGTACCATGATGGAATCCCCACCTACAACTCCAACTTCAGGGGCTACCAACGGTTCCTCTTGCGTCTAAACAATAGCTTCCACCTGCATCTCTTCAATCCTACCTTGGGGAGCTTCATCTATCTTCATTTCAGGGATGGTTGCAAGTTTCTCTTCCTTTATCGATTAAATGGCTTCAACTACATCCTGGCCCAAAAGGCTCCACTCCAGGTCAGGGAAAGCCTCATACATGGAAAACATATAATCTTTCACATGAGCTTTGTAACTAGAATTGTACTCCTTGTTCTCACGCTGGGAGGCAACAACTTTGTACTTGGCAATCGCACCCAGGAGGGACCTAATTTTTGATTCAAGCTTCTCCTTCTCCTTCTCCTTCTGACTGGCATTAGCTGCATCACTTTTCTCTGTGTCCATCTTGAAAATAAGGGCATCCAGAGTCTCCCTCTCTTTCAGCAACTTATCTTTTTCTTGAATCAACGCGCCCCCACTTTCGTACAACTTCCTGTTGGAGTCTAGGAGTTTCTTCCTATCATCTTGGAAGGCCTTTAACTCTGATTGCACCCTGAGTAGCTCTGCATGTACCCTTGAGTTCCCCTTTGTAGCTTCGAAAATTTGATCGCTGTGTTTCAGATATAAGAAAAGGCTTTCCGCTTTCATTAAAGGAACCCTGCTTGCAGCCTCTTCAAAGCTAAGGCTGTCCCATTCCAGGATGGATCGTATGGGGATCCTATCCTTTATAGACTCAATAAAAGCGGTTAATGGAGCAAGAGGAACGGTTTTTGGAGGAATTTGCTTCATTTCATTCTTAAAACGTTTGCTCCCACGAGCGCCAGAGGCTCCGGATTGCTGGGGGGTACGTTGGGAGGCCCTTTTCTAGGAGGAAGCAGCTCTCTCGGTTTGAACTCGACTGGTCTTGGTAGCTGGAACAGGGGTTCTATCAGATGAAGCAGGGGGTACGGTTGTTGTCTTGTAGGGACATTTATACCCAGAACATTTGGTGATGAAAAAGACATATCTGCATTATTAATGGAGCGATTAATCAGATTATGGTAGCAATAAAGACATTTCTCATAAAGAAAGCAAGTAAATCATACGTGTAAAAGAGACATGAAGCATTTATAACTAAAATGCAATAAAAGAAGGTATGACTGAAGGCAAAGGTACGAATGAAACCTGTCTCATTAGGGGTTCTGTCAACAGGACTTTCCTCAACAACGGCACAAGCATCCCCTGGAGACCTGGAGTTGAATTTTTTACTGAAACCTAAATGGATTAAAGTTTTCTTGGTGAGCAGGCTAGCACCATCTCCTAGCTCTGCACTTCTCCGTTAAGCTTTACGAGATCTTTTCAACTCGTCTCCTTCTAATATGGTTTAAACCGGCATATCGGGGTGGGGATTAAACTTTTTCTTATATTCGGGGCAGTCATAGCAGTACAAGAACTGCTTATACCATCCCGACATCCCTTTCTTGTTTCCCTTTATACACTTAGTTCCATTGGTGAACGTTCCAAGTGGTAAGATAGAAGAAGCCGGTGGTTTCCCAGTCTCTTTGAGTTGGTAAAAGAAGCCCAACTCACGAGCAGTCAACTTAACTTGGAAAAGGGAGTCATACAGGGTGTACATATAAACGGTCAACTTAACTGCATATGAGCAAGTTTGTAGGTATCAAGGATATCAATGATGAAAGGGTGAAGTGGTAATGACAATCCCAATCTAAAGAATTGGGAGGATAGGACGGCACGAGGAATCATTTGGTCTGGTTCAAAGTTGGAAAAATCATGGCATCTTTCCTCTGGTTGGGGTACAACCAGTGTACACCCTAGGACACATGCCTCCAGCAGGTTTGCTAATTTTTGGGTAGTCATGGAGGAACGAGTGTTGACACAAAAGAATTGGGGGGTGGTGGCATTAGAAATTGTAGCAGGAACAACTTCAATTGAGGATTCACTGGCTGTACCTGGTCTTCAAAGGGTTCAATCGTGGGGGACAGATGGCCTAATGAGTCAATCTCCTCCCCAGATTCCAGAGAATTTGAGCTAATGGTAATGGGTGCTACGGAAGATGGGCCCAAGGGACAAGATTTGATTAATATCTGAGCGGTAATGGGATCCAGAACTTTAACCTTGGAAGGGTACGTCCACTAATAGTTGAGGATAAGGGAGGAAATCTAGATATGGGACTTGGTGATGAGAACGAATCGGCTTCGGAGGCTACTGCCATTTGAGAAACCTCTTTGGTAATGGAATTCTGAGATTTACTAGACATGGATTGGCTCGACATCTGCACAAAGAAAAGCAGAGTGAGTTCCGAGTCCATGGTACAGCTCTTGAAGCGAGGCAGTTTTCACACCAGGAAAAAGACAGGGGAGTAGTGTTGACTATAGGGTTTCAGGCATAAAAACCCCCAATTCATCCAGGGTCATGTTGTTCATGGGTTCCAACAGGGTGGAAGCCAGTGGTGATGATGTTAGCTTGATGGTTCGTGCATGACGACCCATAGGGGCAAAAGGCTATAAATGAGGATAGTTAAAATTTCAGGTCAGTCATGATTCATAAAGGATGGATCTAATAAGAGGGTCGGTTTGATGAATCTCTAGAGCAGGGACAAAGAATAGAGCGAATTGGGTTTAATTGAAGTCTAAGGGTATGGAAGACACATAAGGGTTGATTGTAGGAAGGTGTGAGGGTGTAAGACGGGATTCCACAAGCAAATATTGAGTAAACAAAATGGTATTTTTAAATTTATGTGCCTTTGGGGGAATGTGTTCATGTGTGCAAACATGGATGTGAGAGAATGCGAACAAGCATGTTCAACATTGTCAGGGCAATCTAATAGATCTAGTCAATTCAGATGCAGAGTATAACATGTGTCAGTTAAGGATGGCATAGAACACTCGAGATATGGCATGCATGATGTAGGGTGTATAAAAAAAAATGAATGCAAGGTATTAGTGGGAGCATGTGCAAATCAATGTGCATATAAATGGGGAAATATACTATAAAATAAGGGATAAACTGAGAAAAGGAGTGGAAAATACCTTTAGAGTAAAGAAGGTGATTGGAAAATGGGAGCCCTCGCCGGAGTTAAGCCTGGGAAGATGAGACATTTTGGGGGGGGGGGGGGGGGAAGGCGGAAGGGGTTTTGTGTATAATGAATAAAGAAAGAAAGGGCGTGGGGAGAGAAGTATATATATAAAGTATGAAGAAGTGAACGGGCAGGACACGTGGTGCCGTGTGAGTTTGTTGCCCAGTAAATAACAATTGTAGAAGGGGGGTTGAATACAATTGTATAAGATTTTCGACTTAAACAGAAATAACAAAAGTATGAATCAATAACAGCTCTATTAATTTTGATATAAAACTGTTACAAACTCTCTTAAGAAATTCTTGTGTTCTTAAGAGCTGCTAGGTTATAGAATAACTCATGTAATCGATCACAATAATGTAAAACCTAAACCGTGTTTATATAGCATACACAGTTACACTATCAATTACAAGATATTCTAAATCAATTACATATATCTCTGAATGCATATCTTGTATGATAGCTTCCTTCCTATAAATTAGGAACCGACATATCAATCTTCCTTGATCTCTGGTCTAATGAGAATCTTTACGAAATCCTGACCAGCTTCTAATACTGACGATGCCTTCATACTGACGTTGTATTCCTGATGACATCAGCATCAGTATCTTGATCAGTAACAATCCAGATCCTGATATCACTTGAATCAATATCTAACAATCTCCCCCAATTTGTACTTAATGAAATAAAGCACAAATTATTTGATTCAATGATGTCAAAAACTCAAAACAAAATTTTACTAGTAATCTTCAGGCTTAGTCTCAGAAATTCTCACAAAGAAATTATTTATCTGCAAGAATCTTGATAACAATTCCTCTTCCTTCTCTGCCAGAACCTGAATCAGTCTTTTCTTCAGATTCTTGAGTTCTTCATTGTTCTTATTAATCTGATAAATACCAGCCCTGAGATTCTGAATTGAGCTCCTTGGTAAATCTAACTCTCCCAACAGTAAATATGCAAGATCTCTTCCTCCAGGATTCAAAGATAACTGTTCTTGCATCAGAATTACTTCTTTAACAGCTGAACCCTTTTGCATTTCTACTTCTTGACCTTCTGTGTTCAAGTACATGGGAGTATAATTACCATCATACCTTGATCCATCATCTAGAAACCTGGATTTGATTGCACCTAAGATCATACCACACCAGTTTTGATAAACACTGGCTTCTGTATCAGGAATTCTTCTGTTTTCAAGTAATTAAAGAACATATTTTAGTTCTTTTGTTGTCTTGCATAACACATCATGAATAAACAATCTCTTAACACTCTTGTCCTTCATGAAGTATAACATCTTCTCCACTTTCTTAGAGTCCACAATGCAAGCAACAATTGCAACAGATTCAAGTTCCCAAAGATCATCAATAGTCAGTTCATCACCAAATTTCTTAGTAAGAAAATGTTGATCCATCTGAGCTGTAAATTCTATTTCAGCATCTTTAAAACCAATACCACTTCTAGTGTAAGGTACCAGTCCTGTCAGTTCAGATTGCATTTTGATCCACATTGGTGGAGATTCATCAGATTCAGAAGCTTTAGCTTTCTGAAGACCAGGAGTCATTGGAGGTGGTAAATACATACCAGTAGATTTGAAAATCCTTGGTCCAGTATACTTCATATCATTTACATGAACCCACTTTCTTCCTTTCTGCTTGTGCTTTGACTCACTGGGAATTTCCTCCTCAAAAACTTTCTTGGAATCATACCACATATCTTTATCAGATTCAAAGATTCGTTTCAAGTACTCAATTCTTGCATCTTCAATAACATCATTATTAGTTTTCTTGAGCTTTCTTTCTTCTTCAACTTCCCTGAACCTTCTTTGATTAATCTCATCTGATTGAGATCCTTCAGAAACACCTTCCTGTGCTTTCACAACTGACTTGTTGCTCCTAGTTCTTAGCAAACTTTCTTCTTCAACTGTTTCATCAGAAACATTAAATTTGTTGTCTGGAACCAATTCAAGAAGAAGTGGAGTTTTCTTCTTTCTTTCATCAGACACTTCTTCAATTCTGATTCCACTAGATCTTGTTTGCCTTGTACTTGCCTGTACAGTATTCCTTCCTCTGCCTCTGTTTCTTCCTCCTCTGCCTCTTCCTCTTCTTGCAGTAGGAGCTTTCTTCTGTCTTGCAATCTCCTCAAAGATCCTGTTTTGTTCCTTTAAAATTTCATCAGTAGTCATATCAGGATTTTCTTCAGAAGTTAATTCAAGTGCCTTTTTAGCATGATACTGATGAAACTTATCACTGTTTCGATAAACAAGTTCACTTCCACCTGATTCAGTGATAATTTCTTCAAAGAGGTGAGGAGCATCTTGTACATCAGTAATCAACATATCTTCATCACCTTCAGGAATTGTAGACAGAGTTTGCCTTCTTTTTCCAGATTCAGAAACATGAGTTGACTGATTAGTTTGAGTCTGAGTTGAACTCCTTCCCTTTACTAAACCAGCATCAGAGGTTCCTTTTCCTTTCCCATGATGTTGCTGAGTACTAGTACCACCATCATTTCCAGAAGTATCATCCTTATCCTTTCTTACAACTGGATTAGGTGTACATTTTGTTTTAACTACCTTCTCCCCCTTTTTGACATCAGCATCTTCAATGAAGAAAGATAAGATAAGCTTGAGTGTCTCATCAATATTGTCAACTTTCGATTCCAAGACAGCCATTCTTGAATCCATCTTCTTTGCAAGTGCTTTAACATCATCAGTAAGAAGACGAGCTTGAGAAGCAGTAGCAGATATAGAAACAGTTGTTTGAATACCTGCTTGAAATTTATCATTAACACCCTTCATAGAATCAATCTCACTCTTCAATCCCTTTGCTAGAAGAGCATTAATCTTGAGAAGGGCCTTAAGTTCAGGAGTAGGCATCCTTATGGCAATATGACCAGAATGAAAAAGAGCATTTTGAAAATTCATCTCAGCATTCGGCTGATTCCATTTAGTATCCCATTCATATCCCCTTGCAGCTTGAGTATGAGGAGGAAGTATGGAACTGTACTCCCCTCTGAACTCTTCTTGAGTAACAGACTGCATGTATTTACTCGAAGACCCATAAGTAGATAGTAGATCATCATCATCTGAGCTATCATCAGACTCAGGAATTTTATTATCCACATTATCTTCAGGATTCATAACTCCTTTCAATCTCAAAGCAACAGTAGATGGAATTGTTGGTTCCTGAAGACCTGCAATAGGAATAGAAACATTTCCTAGATCTCTCATTTCTTTTAAAGTGATCTCATCACTTCTCACAACATTACCTAAGTTGCTTTCAATAGCAACTTCTACCTCACTTGAAGTTTGTAACTTCTCGCTCATGTCTACCTCTCCTTTTGCCAGTTCAGAAGACTACCCCTCACCACTCTTCTTTTTCTCTAATTGTTTTCTCTCATCCTCACTTGAAAAGCTCTGGCTCATTTTTATTTATGAAGAAATAAGAGATGGTTGAGAAGAGTGGACTGAAGTCATACAAATAGAGGTATCCCTTGTATCAGGTCTATCTATAATTATACTATCAATGTTAAGAGAAGTAGAGATAGAGGTGTTACATGACGAAGTAGTTAAAGAATCCATTGGCCTTGCAGAAATTGGCTCGATTAACAATGGAATAAATGGATCAGTAGTACTTACATCAGGATTGATAATTGCAACTAAAGCATGACTTGCATCAGTATTAACTACTGATGGTTCTTGTATAGTCTGAGGTTGTGAAGCTTCTTCAACACTTTGAGTTAAAGGTTCTTGTGTGCTTCCCTCAAGTGTAGTGTCCTTTAGTATCTCATCACATTCAGCAAAGTGCTTGACATGAGCAGCTTTATCAGCCAGACTTTGAACTAAGTCAATTTCAAATTCAGAAGCCCCTTGAGCATTGTCAGGATACTCCTTTGCTGTTGTGACGGTGCCTGCATCTTCACTTTGAGAAGATGGTTCTTGTGGGGCAGGAATATTCTTGTCTTCACTTTCCCTTTGAGAGAGTGGTTCTTGTGGGACTATTCCTTCAGCAATGTCTGCATCCATACTTTGAATGAATGGTTCTTGTGTGACTGGATCTGCAGTAGCTGCTGAACTACTTTGTAGTTCAGGTTCTTGTGGGCTAGATCCTTTCAGAGGTGAAGTGGTCCTCTGTTTCTTGTGTCTCTGAAAAATCTTCTCAGAAGAATCTTCCTGTTGAAGTGAGATAGGTTTGAATCCAAGCTTTGCTGCAATCTTGTTCACATCATCTACAGACATCTCAATTATTCTTCTCTTCGGAGATGCAGGTTCTGGAGAATCAGAAATTTCAACAGTCTTCACAGGTGTAGCATCAGGAGTAGAAATATCAGGATTGATAGTTGAGTCAGGAACTGATGAAACAACCAGATTCTAATCATTTTCGATAGTATCATCAAGATTCTGTATCTCTAGAGGAATGAAGTATGGACTTTTTTTATGTAATCTCCTTCTTTTCTTTGGCTTTTCAGAAACAACCATTTCTTTGGGAGCTACAGTAATGACTTCCTTTTTCTTCAAAGCAACAGATAAAGGAACTTTGTCATCATCAGAATCATAATCAGACTCAAAATCAATTTTCTGACTGAATTTCCTCTTTTCTCCTGTTTCCTTATACACCCCAATGTCAATCAAAGATTGATCAACTTTTAGCACAGATTTCTCCTTTGCCAGGACCTCTTGTTCACCCCCTTGTGACTTCTTTTGAGAGTGAGTTTGAGTGGAGAAATCCTTTGATCCTGATTGTCTTCCAGACACATCAGACCTAGCTAATTTCTTTGATTTTACAACTAATGCCTTTTGTGAGACACCAGAGGTGGATGACTGTTTGGTAGAGTGTTTGAGTTGAGTGCTTTGGTTAGAAACAGGATTGGTAATGTCCTGTCTCATAGCACCAGAACTAGGTCCTTGACTATCAGTAATTGATCCATAATGAGTAGGCATTCGCTTGGTTAAAAGAAGCCTGACCTCATTAGGAATATATGCAGTTATACCTTCAAAACCATTTGCCTTATCACTCTTAAGCAGAGAATTGATGTTATTAGCAGAAATCTTAAAGATAGATAAATCTGTATCATCAGCAAATTCAACATTGGGACATAGGTACGAGAATATTAACTGAATAAATCTAGTATAGCAGACAAAACCACATTTATCTTTCTTTCTAGCAGTTAATGCTCGCAATATAAAAGACCCATAATCAAAAGGAGTTTCATAGATTAGAGAGTACCCAATGTGAACTGAGGCAGTAGGTAAGGCATCAAAGTTAGACACCTTATTCAAGAAACACCTACTTATGGTATCAAAGAAGAAATTCCATTCCTTCTTTAGCTTGGTTCTGAATAGATCTCCAAATTTCTTTGGTTGTCCATTGTAGCCCAACTTTAAAGCAAACTCCAAAAGAAAAGCATCAGTAAACTTTTCTGGAGTCTCACCATTTAGAGATGGTAGATGAAGAGCTTTACAAACAACATCTGGAGTGACTTGATGTGTAATACCATTGTATTCAAAACTCATATTCGGCTTTCCTGATGGCATACAGTCACCAAAAACAGCAGTACTCCACACCTGCATAACACTCTTAAAAGAAACTTTGGCAGGTTGAGTTAGAGCATAATTGATTGGACTTGAGGCCAAAAGATCCTGAATGATATAAAAATCATTATCTAGTTCCTGATGATCAAGAACTGCAGTAAAGTTGTTAGGAGAAAAAGTAACACCATGAATTACAACTTTATTGTTTGTGAATGCAGATGAAGACATTTTTAAATCGAATGTGTAGGAATTTGCGATTTTCGATTTAGGGTTTGTGTTCGCACAAAGTGATAGAGAAGATACAATACTGATACTTCGAGAATCAAGGAATCAATTTAGAAAACTAAATTAATTATAAACAAAACTAATGTGTTCTCAAAGACAGATGTCAGCAATCTACTCGTGCACACATAGGTAATGGACAAAATTACGTGTAAGAGTGGTAATAACCGCACGTGTCACGATTTTCAAACTGTATGTATATACTCAAGTGAGTACAATACACGCGCCCGTATTATTTGAGAAATAAGATTGTGATTAACATAAAACAAGGTAATTTGTTTTAAATAAAGAAATTTAAAACATCACAATCAAAAAATACCTGGTACTTACAACAGAAATATGAATCGTTTCATATTCTCGTTTCACCCTTCTCTATTTAATCCTAGAGACTTGTCCACTTACTTTTTAACCCTTCTCCTTCTTCTTCTCTCCTGCAAACCAAAAGCTTTTCTTGCAAAGTTTCTCAGTACAGAGATGGCAAAACTTACCATCATAGAAAAGAATCTTCATCTCGTCGAGAAAAGAGATATCTTCAGTTATACTCGTGAAGAGTTTGATACTTTCGACTGGGAAAGACAACTTGAGACTCTCTGGTTGCAGATGGATGCAGGTCTCAAGGAAATCGAGAAGGAAAAACCTGCAAAAGTGATTGACATCGATGTTGTCCTTCAAGCAACATTAGCATGGTTTTCATCTAAGGCATCCTCATCCAACTCCATCAACCATTATTAATGAATATGTCACTAAAAATAACCGTATCTCTGTCAACCTCCACCCAAACAAAGTGGCAAAGATGGGATCTGGGATGGCTACTAACAATGGAGTGGTTTGAATTTTCCTGTTGAATAGATTATTAGATAGAGAACAAAAAGATGTTATCTTTGAATGTAATCTCTTTCTTATTATCAATGAAAATTTTGTTTCTCTAATCTTATTCATTGTTTTCTACATTGAACTTGTTCTTCAAATAATTAAATCAAAGAAATAATCATGAAGACTAATTAAAGTGATCACCCTATTAACAAGTTCAAGAATCACAAGTGTATTATGAAAATAGAACAGAAAACAAAATACTGATATACATTACTGATAAGTGAAACGTCGCATCAGTATTTGATGTTTGACTGAAGTCAGGATTGATTTTTCATCAGGATTTGAAATGCATCAGGATTCGACGAACATCAGTATTTGATCTTTCTCTGTTCTCAGAAACTATCATAGTTTACCATTCCCAGTTCATTCACCAACTTTGTAAATGTAGCTTCAGGAAGTGGCTTGGTGAATATATCAGCTAGCTGTTGATCAGTAGGAACAAAGTGTAACTCAATTGTTCCTTCCATTACTTGCTCTCTTATGAAATGATATCTTATACTGATATGCTTAGTAAAAGAATGCTGCACTGGATTTCCTGTCATAGCAATAGCACTTTGGTTATCACAATAAATAGGTATTTTTGAATATGACAAACCATAGTCCATTAGCTGATTTCTCATCCACATGATCTGAGCACAACAGCTTCCTGCAGCAATGTACTCAGCTTCTCCAGTTGATGTAGAGATTGACTTTTGCTTTTTACTGAACCAAGAAACAAGTCTTCCTCCAAGAAACTGACAACTGCCTGAAGTACTTTTCCTGTCTATCTTACAGCCTGCAAAATCAGCATCAGAATAACCACATAAATTAAAATCAGATTCCCTAGTATACCAAAGGCCAAGTGATGGTGTGCCCTTCAAGTATCTGAAAATCCTTTTGACAGTTATAAGATGTGGTTCTCTTGGTTCTGCCTGAAATCTTGCACATAGACAGGTTGCATACATGATATCTGGTCTACTAGTAGTTAGATACAATAGTGAGCCAATCATACCTCTGTAACTAGTTACATCCACCTCTGTACCTTGATTAGGATCAAGTTTGGTAGCTGTAGCTATGGGAGTTGATGTAGTAGAGCTGTCTTGCATGTTAAACTTCTTCAATAGGTTCTTTGTGTATTTTGACTGATTGATAAAGATTCCATCATCAGTCTGTTTAACTTGTAGACCTAAGAAATAGCTCATTTCTCCCATCATGCTCATTTGATATCTAGACTGCATTAGCTTTGAAAACTTCTCACATAATTTAGAGTTAGTTGACCCAAAAATGATATCATCAACATAAATTTGAACTAATAACAAATCCTTACCATGATTCAAATAAAACAAGGTTTTATCAATTGTACCTCTTTTGAATCCACTTTCCAGTAGGAATTGAGCCAATGTCTCATACCAGGCTCTTGGAGCTTGCTTTAGTCTATAAAGTGCTTTATCCAGTCTGTAGACATAATCTGGATGTTTTGAATCAACGAAGCCAGGAGGTTGTTCAACATAAACTTCCTCCTCTAATTCTCCATTGAGAAAAGCACTTTTCACATCCATCTGGAAAACTTTAAATTTCTTGTGAGCTGCATACGCAAGAAAAATTCTGATAGCTTCAAGTCTTGCGACAGGAGCAAATGTCTCATCATAGTCTATTCCTTCTTGTTAAGAATATCCTTTTGCAACTAGTCTTGCTTTATTTCTGATGATAGTGCCATCTGAATCTGTCTTGTTTCTGAATACCCACTTTGTACCTACAATGGACCTTCTTTTAGGTCTTGGTACAAGTTTCCAGACTTCATTTCTTTCAAACTCATTTAGTTCTTCTTGCATAGCCATTACCCAATCAGCATCCTTTAGTGCATCTTCAACTTTCTTAGGTTCCTCCTTTGACAGAAAGTTATGATAAAGACATTCATTTTGAGTTACACTTCTGGTTCTAACACCTGCTTCAGGATTCCCAATAATTAAATCAGGTGTATGACTTTTAGTCCATTTCCTTGCTGGTGGTAGATCATTCCTTGAATTTGATGCTTCCCCATGATTGGTATTATCTTCAAAAGAACTATTGTTTTTAGAAGCTCCCCCTGAGATTGCTATCTGTTTCTGATCTGCTGTCAGAATTGTCACTTGAATCTATTTATGATGAATCTCTTCCTGATGTTTGATTTGTTTCATTGTTGATGGTCTCTTGATGTTTCTCCCCCTCAACATTTGCATTTCCATCAGTAATCTGTATTTTATCAGTAATAGACGGTTCATCAGTATTTGAGGAATTTTCAGTATCTGACAAGATTTCATCAGAATTCTTGGAGGCTTCATTTGCAAAAATCAAATCATCATGAAAGTCTTCAGAAATTCCTGTAATCTTTTTATCATCAAAAGATACATTTATTGACTCCATGACTGTCTTTGTTCTTAGATTGTAGACTTTAAAGGCTCTTGTTGATGGATAGCCAATAAAGATGCCCTCATCAGCTTTAGTTTCAAATTTTCCAAGCTGTTCAGGATGAGGTCTTAGAACAAAGCACTTACAGCCAAATACATGCAAATGCTTCAGACTTGGCTTCTTCTCCTTGATCATCTGACAAGGAGTTACACCATGTCTGTTGATCAATGTAGTATTCTGAGTGTAGCATGCTGTGTTGACTGCTTCTGCCCAGAAATATGTAGGAAGTTTAACTTCCTCCAACATAGTTCTACCTGCTTCAATAAGAGTTCTGTTCTTTCTTTCAACTACTCCATTTTGCTGGGGTGTGCTTGGAGCAGAGAATTGTTGAACTATTCCTTTGTATTTATAGAACTCTTCCATTGCTGAATTTTTGAATTCAGTTCCATTATCACTTCTTAAAATCTTGACTTTATGCTTTGTGCCAGTCTCGATGAGTCTTACATGGTCCAAAAGTATCTCAGTTGTTTCATCTTTTCTGTGCAGAAAATAAACCCAGGTAAATCTAGTATATTCATCAACAATGATGTAATAACCCGGATTTTTCAAGAAATGAATTTATTATTATTTCAATAATAATAATGTTTTCCTAAAATGAGGAGGATTTTTTATTTATTTATTTATTTTATTATTCAATTATTTAATTACTTTCGGTTAAGTGGAGCCTGGTCCTCCTATTTAAAATTTTATTGACCGGATAGGTACCTCGAGTCAATAGTTTATTTGTGCAAAGATTTTATTTTGGGGCATGGAATTGTTCAGTAAAATTTTTATTTTAAATTACTGAATAATTTAGAGATTTTAAAATCCTTAGAAAATGATTATTTTAATTATTTGAGGATTTGCAGAAATTACTCGATTAATTTATAATATCGAGAATTTGAGATTTTACTAAAACAATAGTGTTTGTAGAATTTTTATAAAGCCCTGTAAATTGTGAATTATGAATCACAATTATTTTTTTTTATGATTTGTTTTTATAAATTATTAATATTTGTAAAATGCATATCAATTTAGAAAATTGAGATTTAATTCCAATTCTTTCTCCAAAAGTCTTTAAAAATATTCTAGTATTTAATTATGCTAAAAATTTTATTTTTACAAATTAGAGTTATTAGTGTAAAATATTATTTAAAGTGTGTAGTATTTAATTGTATTGCTTTTAAAGGCTATTGGGCTTGAGCCCATTAGGGTTGTAAACACACAGCAGATACATACACATATCGACACAAACACACACAGCCGCATAAGAGAGGAAACGCGGGGAGAGAGACATCGGGGAAGAAAAGAGAAGAGAGAGGGAGAGAGAGAGAGAGAGAGAGAGAGAGAGAGAGAGAGAGAGAGAGAAGGAGATGATGAAGGAGGATCATCCTCTCCATTCTACACTCCAAAATCAGCCATGGGAGAGAAAGAAGGGAAGGAAATCAAGATGGGTTTTGAGGAAGAAAAGTGGAGAAGATGATGAATAGTGGTGTTCTTGAGTTTTGGTTGATTAAAGAGGTATAAAATCTTTGTTTCAAGCTTTGATTTTGTAATTTAATTGATGAGCATATGTGTTTGTAGTTATCAGATTTTATGGTTCTTGATGAGTGTATTATTGCTTGGTTGATAGTAATTAGTTAATGATAATGATGGATTAAAGATGAATGTTGTTTAAAGAGTAAAAACTGTCCAGGAAATCTGTCCAGCTACTGCCTGTTCTTGCCAGTGAAATTCGAACTATTTGTGCTCTGTTCTGGGCAGTAGTGTCTTCATGAAACTTGTTCTATTCGGAGTCTAGTTTGTGTAGGAGAAAACGGTGCGTCGTTTGGGTTAACGAGTAAGGAGAAAATGGCGTTTTAGTGAAACCTGTGCAGTACACCCGAACCTCTCGGGATTCGTACTTTGGAACTATGTTTCACCTAGTTAAAATCTGTAAATTGGATTGAAACTTTTATTGAGGATAAAGGAAGGAATTATAAAGATTTCAGAAAAAGATTTGGGTAAAAATATTGATTTTTCAATTTATTAAAAATGTTTGAATGTCACTGTGTTGGAAGAAACTGATCTGTTCTTGAGTTGTATTTGGATGGGTAATTGTCCTAGATGAACTATGTTTTTCAGACTAAAATTTTTATGGTGTGAAGATATTATCTTCAGTTTTGGAATCCCAGAGGTCTTGTAGGCAAAGATTAATTTTTCAATTTATGAGAATTTTTAGAATACAAGTCGCGCAGATTTAATGAATAGTTTATGTGTTGAGTTTGGATTAGTGATTCACCTAGTTAGAAAATGGTATTGAATGGGAAACTTTTATGAGATCTTTATTTGGTATTCAGAAAGAAGCCTATAAAATTTGGTGATTTATGATTAATGTTTGGATTTATTAAAAATATTGGAGTATTAATAATTTGGATTATTTTTGGGTTTAATTGTGAGTCCGATTAAATATTCGGGTTAGTTAAGTAATTGTTAAGTGCTAATTGCTAATTGTTAGTTTCCAAATTGTAATTTTTAAATTGTTAAGTGCTAAGTGCTAAGTGCTAATTGTTATTATCATATGAGGTATAGTTATAAGAGTTGGCTTATCGGTAAATGTTATGTGCTAAATGGTATAAGTCGGGTCGTAGTAATTGTTAGAAGTTATAAGTGCCAACTACGTGGTGTTGGCTTAAATGTGGATAAACTTAGTTTACTTTTCCTTATGTGCTAGTTGCCGCATGTCTGGGCGGGTACTTTTCCTTATGTGCTAGTTGCCGCATGTCTGGGCGGGTACTTTTCTTATATGTTTACTTTTATGTTGCTGCAAGTTGAGGCAGCTTTTATTTTATCAAAGCAGGGTTATAAATTGTTTTGTTGGCATGGAGGGGCTGAGCCCATAGTCCGATAAACGAATACTACATGCCGAAATTTTCTAAAAATCCCCTGCATTTTAATTTATTTAACTTATTTGATTTCAAGGGTTTAAAGGTATGATTTGGGTGTTAACTGTTTATGTGTATATGTGTTAAGTGAATTAATTCGAGGATTATGTGCTAATTCGAGGATTAAATGTGTCTTGAAGATTAAATGGGTATTATGAGTCTTTATCGAGGGCTAAGTATGTTTTGAGGATTATTTGTTAATTAACTTGTGACAAGAGTATGTCAATAGTATTATGGTCAAAAGTGTTAAGTGGAGTTTTGACTAAGTGTTATAACTGTGTAGTGTTATGATGTGTTAGTACTAGGAAATGTTCACTTTATATAAGGGGACTCTTCCCGTGTTGTTTGCTATTACTAAATGTCTTATGTGCATTAAGTGCTATTAGAGTAGTCAACTATAGGGAGGACACCTATAGTTTGACTTTATGATTATTTAGTGATAATCCCGAGTTGTGTCTACTCGATATACGTGGTATGACTGACACGTACTCGTAACCATTTCAGTACCATTAGGGCGAAATCAAATTGGAGCGACGTGCAACTAAAAAGGAAGATCGAGACGTCAGGTAAGGTCCATGGAATTACTTGGACGAGGTGCGAAGGATTTGTTCGCGGTTTCTGTTTTCTGCTAAGGACCAGAGGCAAGTTTATTTACACATACTCTATCGTTCAGAGTATACCTATTTTGAATTATATAAAATGTGCGGAAAAGGGTTTTCAATCCCTAATTGCGAGTTTTTAATCTTGTGCTCCTCCTTCCAAATCATTTTATCCTTGACTCTGCTAGCGATATTAAATTATTCTCGTGCAATAATCAAAACCCATGACTTATAATACTGTCGATGGACGGTGACATTCTTATGGTTCTACATCTCGATTTATATGTTGTATATTTATAAACTTTTGTAATGTGATAGAGGACTATATGTTATGAGGTATATATATAGATACATATACGTATATGGAACTACGTGGTAAAGGCTCCGAGGGTAGAGCGTGTATTGAGTTATCGAATTTAGCCCGCGTGTCGGGGCTATTTTGTATTGTATGTTTTCGAAAACCCGGGCAAAGCTTTTAAAAAGAATTTCGCAATAATTAACCTAAAGGCAACATCACCAATAAGCCAGTGTTTATTTAAGTAATAGATGCTCCTGAGAGCATTTACTAATTAAATAAACCTCATTCGCCTAATTAAATTTATTTAATTAGATGAATATCGTTTTCAAAACGCTTTCTTTAAATCACTTTGTCCCGGAGAAATAATAAAACAATTTAATGGAGTGATTCTATCTAGTATATTATTTATCGGAGATAGTTTATTTTCAATACGGATTAAAGATATTCCAATGGTTATAAATTGGTTACTTTCAGCTTAAACCAGCTAGATTGATATCGATATATGTTACTTGAATGATTATTAATTATTTCTTATTGACCGAGAGTCAGTAGTAATTATTTGATAAAGGGGATAAAGTTTGGAGACTACTGGAGAGATTGTGTCTTGATTTTGATTAGAAACACTTCAAGAGTTGTATTTGGGTGTTTTGAGGTTATTAAATATTTCAGTATTAATAGTAAATATTATTTGAATATTACTCAATAAATGAATATTAAGTTGAGTATTCTTTTAAAAAGGGATTATTGAATATTTATTATTTGTTACATAGTAGTCAAATATTTATTAAATACTCTAAGTGTTTTGAAGGTTATAAAACGCTATTTAAATGTTGTCTAAGGACTTTCATAGTCATTTAAAATATTATATTTTGAATCTATCTAGGTAAGTTACTTTTCAAGAACTTATATATATATGGAATTACCCTGTTGTGGTTACCAGCTTTATGCGTACTATTTTCCATGTGTGATCACAAACCCTGTGTTGAGATTGATATCGGTACAAGTGTATATCTATACTTGGACTCTTTTGAACTCAAAACATTTTTCGAAAACCCCCGGTCAGGTTTTACTCCCTTGCTCGTTTTTCAAGAAATTATCGGTCGACTGAAGTCGAACTTCAACTACTCAAGTTTTCTATCAAAATGATTTTGACAAGAAAAGAAAAAGGGGACTCTGGCAGGTGTGGGAATCGTTGACGAACGATTCCCGGGATGTGTAAGCGGCCGTGAGCCAGGCGGTCCATCAATTATTATTCCGGCCCATGTGTTGCCGAAGGATGATTACGGATGTAGTTTTCATCGAGGGTGATTACGGATGTAGTTTTCACTCGGGGATAGTTACGGATGTAGTTTCTATCCTTCTACCGGTAGAGAAGACCCGCGGATTATTGGACTTGGATGTGGCGACTGATCATCGTCAATCCTTGTCAGGTTTTTATGTTTTCTTTAAGTCCCATCCTCCACTTTGGAAAAATACTCAAACACTGCTTCTTAGGCCTAAGTGCCAAGTAGCCGATAGTGTTGTTTTCAATTTTGAAAGATGATGAATTCATGCAGTATCTAGAACTGCAAGATTATTCTAACAATAATGGCAAGTACTTGTGCACTTTTGCAATTATTCAAAAGATGAAAGATGGTTCATCGGTTATTGATGTTAAATCCCAAATGTTTTGCTTCAAGAGCTTTGACTCTCTTCTTATCAGATATTTCTGAGTTTAACTTATCAAGTGGTTAACGAACTTATAGCCTGTACAGAATCTTGAACTGTAAGTTGTTTTGATGATAATGATATACTCATATGTATATACTTACAAACTTGAGGAGTATTAAAAAGGGAACTTTATAATGGTTTGGCTTATGAAGGGTGGTAATAACTATCTTATCAGCATATTGAACTGCATATTTTGAAAAGCTCCCTAAGAGGTTATCAATACTATGAGTATGGTATGTGGATAAGGTATGAGGATTACTATTGTTGGCATGAACTTACTTTATTTATCTGATGTTACTCGAAATGTCATATATCCCCTACTGAGGTTTCATTGTTGTAAATATTTCAAAATTGATATTAAGTATCGTTATATTTCGAAAACTCCATGTGTATGTTGATATATATTGTTGTGCTCTATTAATACTTGCTGGGCAATTCTTTCGCTCATACTTGCTTGTTTTATATATTAACCTTTCAGAGGAAGGTAGATGATTGAGGCTTATCTGCATGGCTCAGGAGAAGCAGGCAGTGTGCCCTTATGAAGATGATATGATCCAGAACATAGATAGCTGGAGTAAGTTATATATAAGTGTATTGATGTGTATTATGTATATATCACTGTGTACAGGATAGTACTAGTGCTAGTGTACTTCTCAACGAAGTTACACTAGTAGGATAGGATTTGTAATACTCAGTGTGATGTAATTAAATGGATGTAATGAGAAATGTAAGGATCGATTCTTGTTTCTAGCCCTATAACCTAAAAGATGCTTGGTGGTTGGGGTCACAGATGTTGTAATTCAGTTATTAAATGATTACAGGTGGTTTAATATTGTCAAACAGGTAATTTGATGTTAAGGATTTCCGCGTGACGACCAAATCCCTGACCCCGGATTTGGGGCGTTACAGAAATGGTATCAGAGCTTAGGTTATAGTAAACTAGAAACGAGAGTGAGTAGGAGTGGGTATAGTTATGTGAGAACGTCAGAACTCACGTAGAGTTCATGTTGGACTATTGGATATAGTACCAATGATTAAGATAAGATTTTGAGGAATATGTTGAGGTAGACTTCACTTCTTGTGGTGATGGATGTCTGCTAAAGAACTCTTAGAGACAAGTGTTGGTTGGCAGGGGCATAGAGCGCCCGAGGCCTAAATTTAAGATGATTTTAGGGGATTCATGGAGGCAGTTATGTATTCCCCGAACTATAAGGAATTTCAATATGATGGTGAATGATAGAAAGATGACATCTAGTATTATGGCAAGGATGAGTTGAGGTAGCATCCGTACTGTTAAAATTCCAAAAAGGGAAGCAAAACAAGATCACTATGAAAGAATATTAGTCGAAGTTACGGGTATTAAATTTCTCGAGCCTAAGAGGGTTTTAGGTAATATTACAAATGGAGTGGTGGATAGACACCGATTGTTTCAATTGATTGTAGAGACAAATGGCAAAGTTGAGGTTTGTCAATAAAGACGAGATATATTTTAAGAATCAAGACGGACTGAGAAAGTCTGAGAGAGACTAGTACGAAGGTTGTTATGCCAAAGAGGGGTAAGCTTAAGTTGCACACGGAATTGTCATGAGGACAGGAACATGTGGTATAAATACGGTTATAATGGTGACTGGATCTAAGTATGTATTTCCAGCAATGTTCCAGAATATCGCCCACTCGACGCGTGGAATTCGTCGTTGCTAGGGGCGACACCGGTATCGAAGTCTTCTCGAAGAATAGAACGCTTGCGTGAGATGCTTGCGCCGAGTCGAATAGAACTCCTTAATATCGTAAAATGCCGATGGTTGAATGTCTAGCGACTATTACGAGTCGACGATGACGTCGGTTATCGAGCACCTTAGGGTGTGCGTGGAAAAAAAAGAGCGCTACAATCGAACAATTATCCGTCAGAGGAGCCGACGTGAAAGGCATCCGTGGAGACCTTGGCATTACCCTCCTCAATTATGAATCATTTTGATTACTTCCCCAGTCTGAGTTATTTGATATCTCCCCATTTGCAACTTATGTTTATTATCTCCCCAATGTGAATTATTTGACACATCCCCATGCATAAATTATTTGGATTACCTCCCTAATCTATGACCTATCTTAACATCTCTCCAAGAGAGAATTTTGATAAAGAATATACTCCCTCTTCGAAGTTGTTCTATAATACTCATGTTAAACCATATTGGTTTCAATTTTGCTAGGAGCTGTCATTATACCTACTTTCAGATTTATGAGGCTCTATCGATTGATGATATTTAAATTCCCACTTTTCTTCAAATATTGGATAATCCTATGGTGCTATAGCACCACTTGCTTGTTGTATACCAGTATCTTTCTGGTTATCCTTTTTCTTGAAAATTGCACCTTGGAATCTGATCAATTTTAATCCAGGGTGTCCACTTGAGAATTATTTATCGAAAGACTATAATTATTATCTTCACCTCGAATTGCTTTCATACTTCTCAGCTTCCACTGAGACGAACAACCTATACTTATAGGGGACACAAGGGCTATCTGTCTGTGTGATAGAAGTCTGACGGGACGCCGTCACTTGTGAGTTGTGAAATACAAGAAGGCTAACTACCTTTAGTAATGTCTTAACTGAGACACGCAACGTGAGTTCTTATGATCATATTGATCTCTCAGTAAATTTCCTTAATTCAAATAAGGTTTACTTTAATACTCATAACCTTATGATCACCAGTGTGTAACAATTGCCTTGATGTGACAGCTGTCTTTTCAAAGGTCCCTGATTCTTATTACCTCTAATGAATTTCAAGGGGATGCCAACCAGGTCGGCCAAGTCATAAATTTGCTGATCAAAACTAGATTCGCAGCGGAATCGCCAAGAGCAAGAGCGAATCCCAACACGAATAGAATATCAGTGATGTATAGCTAGAATTGGTCCGTTCTCTCTCTCAAGGACGTTATGTGAATAGAATCTGTGAACTCTCTCTTAAGGATAGTATAATAATAGAAAGTTGGGCAAGACGTATATGTGAAAGGAATAATGGTGGGTTATAAGACTCCAGCGATAATAGTGTCAGATAGAGAATCGAGGTTTGAATTGAGATATTGGAGAAGTTGTTTACGAAGAGACACTATTTCCTGTTTTGCAGAATAAGTGTTGATGATAAAAGAGTTAAGGAACCCCAGTAGTTGCCTTAGCTGATTCCGTGGACGGAATCCTTTTAAGGACCCGGATTTTTCAAGAAATGAATTTATTATTATTTCAATAATAATAATGTTTTCCTAAAATGAGGAGGATTTTTTTTTTTATTTATTTATTTTATTATTCAATTATTTAATTACTTTCGGTTAAGTGGAGCCTGGTCCTCCTATTTAAAATTTTATTGACCGGATAGGTACCTCGAGTCAATAGTTTATTTGTGCAAAGATTTTATTTTGGGGCATGGAATTGTTCAGTAAAATTTTTATTTTAAATTACTGAATAATTTAGAGATTTTAAAATCCTTAGAAAATGATTATTTTAATTATTTGAGGATTTGCAGAAATTACTCGATTAATTTATAATATCGAGAATTTGAGATTTTACTAAAACAATAGTGTTTGTAGAATTTTTATAAAGCCCTGTAAATTGTGAATTATGAATCACAATTATTTTTTTTTTATGATTTGTTTTTATAAATTATTAATATTTGTAAAATGCATATCAATTTAGAAAATTGAGATTTAATTCCAATTCTTTCTCCAAAAGTCTTTAAAAATATTCTAGTATTTAATTATGCTAAAAATTTTATTTTTACAAATTAGAGTTATTAGTGTAAAATATTATTTAAAGTGTGTAGTATTTAATTGTATTGCTTTTAAAGGCTATTGGGCTTGAGCCCATTAGGGTTGTAAACACACAGCAGATACATACACATATCGACACAAACACACACAGCCGCATAAGAGAGGAAACGCGGGGAGAGAGACATCGGGGAAGAAAAGAGAAGAGAGAGGGAGAGAGAGAGAGAGAGAGAGAGAGAGAGAGAGAGAGAGAGAGAGAAGGAGATGATGAAGGAGGATCATCCTCTCCATTCTACACTCCAAAATCAGCCATGGGAGAGAAAGAAGGGAAGGAAATCAAGATGGGTTTTGAGGAAGAAAAGTGGAGAAGATGATGAATAGTGGTGTTCTTGAGTTTTGGTTGATTAAAGAGGTATAAAATCTTTGTTTCAAGCTTTGATTTTGTAATTTAATTGATGAGCATATGTGTTTGTAGTTATCAGATTTTATGGTTCTTGATGAGTGTATTATTGCTTGGTTGATAGTAATTAGTTAATGATAATGATGGATTAAAGATGAATGTTGTTTAAAGAGTAAAAACTGTCCAGGAAATCTGTCCAGCTACTGCCTGTTCTTGCCAGTGAAATTCGAACTATTTGTGCTCTGTTCTGGGCAGTAGTGTCTTCATGAAACTTGTTCTATTCGGAGTCTAGTTTGTGTTGGAGAAAACGGTGCGTCGTTTGGGTTAACGAGTAAGGAGAAAATGGCGTTTTAGTGAAACCTGTGCAGTACACCCGAACCTCTCGGGATTCGTACTTTGAAACTATGTTTCACCTAGTTAAAATCTGTAAATTGGATTGAAACTTTTATTGAGGATAAAGGAAGGAATTATAAAGATTTCAGAAAAAGATTTGGGTAAAAATATTGATTTTTCAATTTATTAAAAATGTTTGAATGTCACTGTGTTGGAAGAAACTGATCTGTTCTTGAGTTGTATTTGGATGGGTAATTGTCCTAGATGAACTATGTTTTTCAGACTAAAATTTTTATGGTGTGAAGATATTATCTTCAGTTTTGGAATCCCAGAGGTCTTGTAGGCAAAGATTAATTTTTCAATTTATGAGAATTTTTAGAATACAAGTCGCGCAGATTTAATGAATAGTTTATGTGTTGAGTTTGGATTAGTGATTCACCTAGTTAGAAAATGGTATTGAATGGGAAACTTTTATGAGATCTTTATTTGGTATTCAGAAAGAAGCCTATAAAATTTGGTGATTTATGATTAATGTTTGGATTTATTAAAAATATTGGAGTATTAATAATTTGGATTATTTTTGGGTTTAATTGTGAGTCCGATTAAATATTCGGGTTAGTTAAGTAATTGTTAAGTGCTAATTGCTAATTGTTAGTTTCCAAATTGTAATTTTTAAATTGTTAAGTGCTAAGTGCTAAGTGCTAATTGTTATTGTCATATGAGGTATAGTTATAAGAGTTGGCTTATCGGTAAATGTTATGTGCTAAATGGTATAAGTCGGGTCGTAGTAATTGTTAGAAGTTATAAGTGCCAACTACGTGGTGTTGGCTTAAATGTGGATAAACTTAGTTTACTTTTCCTTATGTGCTAGTTGCCGCATGTCTGGGCGGGTACTTTTCCTTATGTGCTAGTTGCCGCATGTCTGGGCGGGTACTTTTCTTATATGTTTACTTTTATGTTGCTGCAAGTTGAGGCAGCTTTTATTTTATCAAAGCAGGGTTATAAATTGTTTTGTTGGCATGGAGGGGCTGAGCCCATAGTCCGATAAACGAATACTACATGCCGAAATTTTCTAAAAATCCCCTGCATTTTAATTTATTTAACTTATTTGATTTCAAGGGTTTAAAGGTATGATTTGGGTGTTAACTGTTTATGTGTATATGTGTTAAGTGAATTAATTCGAGGATTATGTGCTAATTCGAGGATTAAATGTGTCTTGAAGATTAAATGGGTATTATGAGTCTTTATCGAGGGCTAAGTATGTTTTGAGGATTATTTGTTAATTAACTTGTGACAAGAGTATGTCAATAGTATTATGGTCAAAAGTGTTAAGTGGAGTTTTGACTAAGTGTTATAACTGTGTAGTGTTATGATGTGTTAGTACTAGGAAATGTTCACTTTATATAAGGGGACTCTTCCCGTGTTGTTTGCTATTACTAAATGTCTTATGTGCATTAAGTGCTATTAGAGTAGTCAACTATAGGGAGGACACCTATAGTTTGACTTTATGATTATTTAGTGATAATCCCGAGTTGTGTCTACTCGATATACGTGGTATGACTGACACGTACTCGTAACCATTTCAGTACCATTAGGGCGAAATCAAATTGGAGCGACGTGCAACTAAAAAGGAAGATCGAGACGTCAGGTAAGGTCCATGGAATTACTTGGACGAGGTGCGAAGGATTTGTTCGCGGTTTCTGTTTTCTGCTAAGGACCAGAGGCAAGTTTATTTACACATACTCTATCGTTCAGAGTATACCTATTTTGAATTATATAAAATGTGCGGAAAAGGGTTTTCAATCCCTAATTGCGAGTTTTTAATCTTGTGCTCCTCCTTCCAAATCATTTTATCCTTGACTCTGCTAGCGATATTAAATTATTCTCGTGCAATAATCAAAACCCATGACTTATAATACTGTCGATGGACGGTGACATTCTTATGGTTCTACATCTCGATTTATATGTTGTATATTTATAAACTTTTGTAATGTGATAGAGGACTATATGTTATGAGGTATATATATAGATACATATACGTATATGGAACTACGTGGTAAAGGCTCCGAGGGTAGAGCGTGTATTGAGTTATCGAATTTAGCCCGCGTGTCGGGGCTATTTTGTATTGTATGTTTTCGAAAACCCGGGCAAAGCTTTTAAAAAGAATTTCGCAATAATTAACCTAAAGGCAACATCACCAATAAGCCAGTGTTTATTTAAGTAATAGATGCTCCTGAGAGCATTTACTAATTAAATAAACCTCATTCGCCTAATTAAATTTATTTAATTAGATGAATATCGTTTTCAAAACGCTTTCTTTAAATCACTTTGTCCCGGAGAAATAATAAAACAATTTAATGGAGTGATTCTATCTAGTATATTATTTATCGGAGATAGTTTATTTTCAATACGGATTAAAGATATTCCAATGGTTATAAATTGGTTACTTTCAGCTTAAACCAGCTAGATTGATATCGATATATGTTACTTGAATGATTATTAATTATTTCTTATTGACCGAGAGTCAGTAGTAATTATTTGATAAAGGGGATAAAGTTTGGAGACTACTGGAGAGATTGTGTCTTGATTTTGATTAGAAACACTTCAAGAGTTGTATTTGGGTGTTTTGAGGTTATTAAATATTTCAGTATTAATAGTAAATATTATTTGAATATTACTCAATAAATGAATATTAAGTTGAGTATTCTTTTAAAAAGGGATTATTGAATATTTATTATTTGTTACATAGTAGTCAAATATTTATTAAATACTCTAAGTGTTTTGAAGGTTATAAAACGCTATTTAAAGGTTGTCTAAGGACTTTCATAGTCATTTAAAATATTATATTTTGAATCTATCTAGGTAAGTTACTTTTCAAGAACTTATATATATATGGAATTACCCTGTTGTGGTTACCAGCTTTATGCGTACTATTTTCCATGTGTGATCACAAACCCTGTGTTGAGATTGATATCGGTACAAGTGTATATCTATACTTGGACTCTTTTGAACTCAAAACATTTTTCGAAAACCCCCGGTCAGGTTTTACTCCCTTGCTCGTTTTTCAAGAAATTATCGGTCGACTGAAGTCGAACTTCAACTACTCAAGTTTTCTATCAAAATGATTTTGACAAGAAAAGAAAAAGGGGACTCTGGCAGGTGTGGGAATCGTTGACGAACGATTCCCGGGATGTGTAAGCGACCGTGAGCCAGGCGGTCCATCAATTATTATTCCGGCCCATGTGTTGCCGAAGGATGATTACGGATGTAGTTTTCATCGAGGGTGATTACGGATGTAGTTTTCACTCGGGGATAGTTACGGATGTAGTTTCTATCCTTCTACCGGTAGAGAAGACCCGCGGATTATTGGACTTGGATGTGGCGACTGATCATCGTCAATCCTTGTCAGGTTTTTATGTTTTCTTTAAGTCCCATCCTCCACTTTGGAAAAATACTCAAACACTGCTTCTTAGGCCTAAGTGCCAAGTAGCCGATAGTGTTGTTTTCAATTTTGAAAGATGATGAATTCATGCAGTATCTAGAACTGCAAGATTATTCTAACAATAATGGCAAGTACTTGTGCACTTTTGCAATTATTCAAAAGATGAAAGATGGTTCATCGGTTATTGATGTTAAATCCCAAATGTTTTGCTTCAAGAGCTTTGACTCTCTTCTTATCAGATATTTCTGAGTTTAACTTATCAAGTGGTTAACGAACTTATAGCCTGTACA
Source organism: Kitagawia praeruptora (assembly GCA_037693485.1). NCBI lineage: Eukaryota > Viridiplantae > Streptophyta > Magnoliopsida > Apiales > Apiaceae > Kitagawia > Kitagawia praeruptora. Next base: position 131,695,807 of record CM075351.1, on the reverse strand, counting down.
GAATCTTGAACTGTAAGTTGTTTTGATGATAATGATATACTCATATGTATATACTTACAAACTTGAGGAGTATTAAAAAGGGAACTTTATAATGGTTTGGCTTATGAAGGGTGGTAATAACTATCTTATCAGCATATTGAACTGCATATTTTGAAAAGCTCCCTAAGAGGTTATCAATACTATGAGTATGGTATGTGGATAAGGTATGAGGATTACTATTGTTGGCATGAACTTACTTTATTTATCTGATGTTACTCGAAATGTCATATATCCCCTACTGAGGTTTCATTGTTGTAAATATTTCAAAATTGATATTAAGTATCGTTATATTTCGAAAACTCCATGTGTATGTTGATATATATTGTTGTGCTCTATTAATACTTGCTGGGCAATTCTTTCGCTCATACTTGCTTGTTTTATATATTAACCTTTCAGAGGAAGGTAGATGATTGAGGCTTATCTGCATGGCTCAGGAGAAGCAGGCAGTGTGCCCTTATGAAGATGATATGATCCAGAACATAGATAGCTGGAGTAAGTTATATATAAGTGTATTGATGTGTATTATGTATATATCACTGTGTACAGGATAGTACTAGTGCTAGTGTACTTCTCAACGAAGTTACACTAGTAGGATAGGATTTGTAATACTCAGTGTGATGTAATTAAATGGATGTAATGAGAAATGTAAGGATCGATTCTTGTTTCTAGCCCTATAACCTAAAAGATGCTTGGTGGTTGGGGTCACAAATGTTGTAATTCAGTTATTAAATGATTACAGGTGGTTTAATATTGTCAAACAGGTAATTTGATGTTAAGGATTTCCGCGTGACGACCAAATCCCTGACCCCGGATTTGGGGCGTTACAAATGACTAGAGTATACCTTTTCTTACTGATGGACATTATATTCACTGGTCCAAACAAGTCAAAGTGAAGCATGTGATATGGTTCATCAATTGAGGATTCAGATTTACTCTTGAATGATGTCCTTCTCTGTTTAGCCTTCTGACAAGCATCACAGAGTCCATCAGGAGTATACAATGCCTTTGGTAATCCTCTTACCAAGTCTTTCTTAACCAACTCATTTATATTGTTCATGAAGTTGAGATGAGAAAGCTTCTTATGCCAATTCCAACTTTCATCTACAGAAGCTTTGCTGATGAGGCATGTAGCTGGACCATCAGTATTGGTATGAATGTTGGCTTCATAAATGTTACCATGTCTTTGACCAGTTAATGCAACCTTCCCTGAATATTTGCTGATTACTTCAAAATGAGTATCATTGAAATTGACATGATAACCTCTGTCTGTGATTTGACTAACACTTAGCAGATTGTGTTTGAGTCCTTTCACCAGAGCTACTTTTTCAATGATGACATTTCCAATTACAATACTGCCATATCCCAAAGTTTGTCCAATGTTGCCATCTCCATAAGACACAGTTGGGCCAACCTTCTCCTCAAATTCTGATAGCAAGGTTTTGTCTCCAGTCATGTGCACAGAGCATCCACTATCCATGACTAACACATTTTTCTTTTTACCCTGCAATCAGAATCACAAAGAACTCAGTTAGAATTTTTAAGAACCCACACTTGTTGGGTTCTCTTTTCATGCAACTTAACATTTTTAGCAGCAGAAGATTTTTTTTGTAAAAATGCCTTCATCAGGATTGAGTCCATCAGAATTAGTCTTTTTCTTAACAGATACATGCTTAGTGTTCAAGTTCTTTGTTTTTTCAAAATTTGCACTTTTATTGAACTTAGGCAAAGGCTCATAATAATTATAGTACAAATTATGGTATTCTTCACATGTATAAATAGAATGCCATTCACTGCCACAATGGAAACAAGGATTCTGTGGTTTATAAAATACTGATTTATTCCTAATGTCAGACTTAGGAACTACAGTAGCCTTCTTTTTACTCCTCCTGCAATCAATAGCAAGATGATTAGAGTTACCACAGCTAAAGCATACTTTCCTTGGTGCATTTGGAATATACTTATAATTATTCTCCTTGTTTATTCCAACTTTACCATTCCTGTTCCTTTTGACAGTTGGAACTTTCTTCCTATCTGTTACTTCACAGATTCTATCCCTTAATTGTTTCTTAGACAAAAGACCTACATTCTTGTTTTTGACAGTTCTAGTCTCAGAATGATGTGTAGAAGTGGATCCCTTATCTGAAGTAGATTTGGGATTTTCTGGATACACATAATTAACAGGTTTTAATTTGGTTTTAGTACTGTCTGTGACATATCTGTAGGTTTTTGGATTTGTTGAGTCATCAACTATAACTCTTCCTGAATTAGATGAAACAACTTTTTCTTTGTCCTTTTTCTCATTCTCTGGCTTATAACCTAGACACTCTTTCCAGTTTTTATCAGTAATAATTTCATGAGTTTTTGTTCCAGAATGTGTCCAGGTTCTGAGTTTTTCATTTGCCTCTTTAAGTTGCATTTCAAGTTCATTACATTTAAACTCTATTTCAAGTTTCATGTGTTTAGCATTATCACATTCTGCTTGAACCTCCTGCAAGAAAATTAACTCAGCTTCTAGATGATCATTTCTCTTAACAACCTCTGCCATTTCAGATTTTATTCTAGTATTTTCAAAAGATTGACTCCTAAAACTAATATGCAGAGATTTTAAAAAAGATCTTAGCTCAGAGACATTATTAGTATCAAAATCAAACAAAATTTCGGATACCTTATTTTCACCAGCAGAAGTCTCATCAATTTTAGCCATCAAAGCATAATTCACTTTTTCTTCTTCAGAGTCAGATGATGAGTCCATCCAATCCTTGCTTGAAGAAATGAGAGCTTTGGTTTTGGTCTTCTTGCACTCAGTTGCAAAGTGACCCATTCCATCACAGTTATAGCATCTAACTTTTGACTTGTCAAATTTGCTGCTTTTCTCTTCTTTCTTCTTGTACCTGTCTTTGTCAGCATTGAAGGTTCTCTTCTGAAATTTCCCTTGCTTCCTAGCCTTTCTGAACTTCATCTTCTTGAAGCCCTTGACTATCATAGCAACCATTTCCATTATATCAGAATCAGTAGAGTCATCATCAGTATCAGAATCAGACTCAGTATCAGTATCTGATGATGAGTCATCAGGAATTGACTCTACCACTCTACTCTTTCTGCTAGAAACCTCCTCAGCTTTTCCCTTTGATTTTGATTCAACATTCAAAGCAACAGATTTTGTCTTGACATTCTTCTTATTCTTTCTTTGTTGAACCTCAAGATCATAGGTTCTAAGCATCCCATAAACTTCATCAAGAGACAGCATCTTCAAATCATATTGATGCCTTATGATTGAAGCTTGAGTATCCCACTCCTCAGTTAGAGCTCTGAGAAACTTGGTGTTTGAGTCCTCTGGATCATACTCTTTGCCAACTAGTGATAGATTGTTCAGTAATGTCAAAAATCTATCATACATATCAGTAAGGCTTTCATCAGATTTAGCATCGAACTGCTCATACTCCTGAATCAACAGAGCCCTTCTGTTTCTTTTGATAGATTCAGTACCTTGACATTGAGTTTCCAAAGTATCCCAAATTTCCTTTGTAGTCTTGCATGCTATTACCCTGTTTGACATGACATTATCAAGACTTTTATGCAAAATATTTTTTACCTTTGCATCTTTGAGTACTTGAGCCTTTTCCTCTGTCGTCCACTCACTCTTTGCCTTAATGACATAGTGTTCAGCAACAGTCTCTGTTCTTGCAACTAATCTTGTTGGAAGAAATGGTCCATCATTGATCCTATCAAGATAGTCTGGATCAGTTGCTTCCAGATACATCAGCATTTTCACCTTCCATGTTGGATACTCAGTTTTCTTGAGAATTGGAATTTTGATGCTTTCATACTTGCTTGTCGACATCATAAGATTGTTTCTGATTAATATTAATCAGTTGGCTCTGATACCAATTGTTGCCCAGTAAATAATAATTGTAGAAGGGGGGTTGAATACAATTGTATAAGATTTTCGACTTAAACAGAAATAACACAAGTATGAATCAATAACAGCTCTATTAATTTTGATATAAAACTGTTACAAACTCTCTTAAGAAATTCTTGTGTTCTTAAGAGCTGCTAGGTTACAGAATAACTCATGTATTCGATCACAATAATGTAAAACCTAAACTGTGTTTATATAGCATACACAGTTACACTATCAATTACAAGATATTCTAAATCAATTACATATATCTCTGAATGCATATCTTGTATGATAGCTACCTTCCTATAAATTAGGAACCGACATATCAATCTTCCTTGATCTCTGGTCTAATGAGAATCTTTACGAAATCCTGACCAGCTTCTAATACTGATGATGCCTTCATACTGACATTGTATTCCTAATGACGTCAACATCAGTATCTTGATCAGTAACAATCCAGATCCTGATATCACTTGAATTAATATCTAACAGAGTTGGTCTGTATTAAAAAAAGGAAAAAGAGAGATAGACATTAAGAGTTTTGAGGAACGCAAGAGGATGACAGGTGGGAGGCTTGATACATATGATTTTTTCTAGGTAAATGGAGTGATTATGTAAAATTCAAATTTCAAACTATTAGAGTTTGAATAGGATTTTGATGTGTTTTTGGTTTATCACTCAAAAGGAATGTTTATTACAAATATTTTCTTAAATTCTTTGAAGGGATGGAAGTTTGTACGGTAGTTCATAGATTAAAAGGGGTCGGTAGCAACACCCAGGGGTGAGAACGGGTGAACCCCCAGGGTGTGAATTAGAGGGGTACGGTTGTTAACGCATGTATTTCATGGTTGAATCCCTTATTTCCTATATAGAGCATGCTCACGTAGGCTTAGGGGTTTACGTGGAATGAGGGTATGACAAAGGTATGGATGACGTTAGGTTCCTCTTGCATTTAAATGACTAACAGGAATCGGGGGGTAGTTGTTGTGCCCAAAATCCGTCGTGGGCTTGATTTAAGGCCCATTGAGATGATGGATTCGAATCAGTTGAGTATGGAATGATAGGTTGGGCCCAAGACTGGTCATGATAACTCAGTATGCCTCGAAGGTGAACTGGAAGACAGGATTCTGGCCTCTAATGTAGGGGTATGTTCATGTAGGGGTGCGTGCATGTGAACCCTGGCTAGGGGTAGTGTTGTATTAAAGCTTGGAAGTGGTTCAGCTAGGTGGTAGGCAATCAGGCTGGGGGTACGTGCGCGAACCCTGACAGTTCACAGAAAATATATATCGCCTTAGAAAATTTTGGTATCTATAATTATTATTTAAATATTAAATGTGAATTATATGACGTGAATATTGTTGAGGAGGTAAAATATGTGTGATATTATTTTATGGGTTTATTTGTAGATTTATATGTGTCGAATAAGTTTACGTTTTTTTATTTTTATTTTTGAGGATTAAATCCTATTTAAATCACGATTTATTTATCTTCTGAGAATATTATAAAATCATTGGGATTAGTATAAATCCTGAATTTTTTTGCATTATTTACTTAATTAGTTTATTTGAGTTTTAAAAATATTAGATGGATTAATTTTGGTTTTTATGGATTTTAAAATGATTTTACGAATTATTTTGCATTTTAAGGGCTTATTCTTGTAAAATTCATATTTAATTCGTTTTTTATCCTAAAAATATTTTAAAAATATGGGGAGATAGCTAATTTCGTTTCCTACATTTTAAAAATAAAATCATGATTTTTCTCAAATATTATTCATTAATTTTTTATTTTTCAAAGGGAATTCAGAATGTTTTTTTTAAATTCAACACCACCTTTCCCTTTTATTCCCAAATCTTCCCCTTTTAATCCCTTAAATCCCTAATTTGGAAAACCAGCTACTGTGTTAGTCTCTCAATCTCCCTCGTAGTCTCTCGAAGGCTCTCATCTCTCTCCCTTCAATCTCTCCCACGTCCCTCTCTTATCTCTCTCACGAATTCCTCCCTTGTCTCACACCTTTCTCCCCCATTAAACTTTGAGATTTTGTGTGTATATACAGCTGTGTGCGTGGGTGAGTGTGATTCCCCTTCCCTATTCATGAACCTTGTTTGTTGCTACGTGTGTGTGTTCCTGTGTGGCCGAGTTTGTAATGAGGTGTATATAAACTGTAGTGGTGTGTGTATATGTGTTGTGCTGCGTGTACAGAGTGCGTGTATTTGAAATTGCAGCGGTGTGGGTGTCGAGTTCTGTGTGGGTATGTATTACAAAGGTGTGCGTGTGTGTGGGTTTAGTCAAAACGTGCGTGTGTGTTGGCGTGAGTTAGTGTGTGCGTGTTAGGCTTTGCTGTGAGGTTGTGTTAAAATTCTGTGGTTACAAATTAGTGGTCTGGCTTGTGTTAGTGACAATATGGTGCTCGGATAAATTATTTCCCTGTTTTGGATATTGTGATGCTGTGATTAATTAGCTGATTTTATATTGATGATAGTCGAAGCATTGTTAAATTATTTATTTAAATTGTAATTTTAATTTTGTACTTATTAGTTCCGAGTTGTATATCGATTGGTATGATTTACTTAATATGTAATGTATTGTTCGGAATGAAATTATGATGGTTCAAATGGGATGATTATTGGATATGGATTTAAACTTTTAGGTGTAATATGATGATTTTTGGATTCGTTGTGTCGGTTATGTTTCGACTGGCAGTCACCCGTACAAAGGGGATGCGGTCAAAAATTTCTAAAATTCCCCTGTATCAAAGTCTATTTTATCTAATTAATTCCAATAATTGAGTATTTTAATATAAAAAGTATATTTTCAGTATTGGGAAGTCAGGGCATTACAGGTTGGTATCAGAGCTATCAGGTTTTGGTCACTGAAATAAGCTAGGATTAGGTATAGGATAAGTGTAGGATATGATTTGAACCCTTATAGACATAGGATCGGAGCGATAGGTGTAGGTTATCATTAGGATAGTAGGTGATAGGTTTAGGATATTCTTTTATCGCTTTAGTACTTTCTTTTTCGCTAATATCGTTATCACAGGTGTTGGATGATAAGGATTATTCTCGGCATTTACTTTTTGTAGTTGGATTGTTAACACTGTACCTTGAACTTTGACATTGTTGTGTATATTAAAAACCTTGTTGGTAACATGACCTTTGTTTTCTTATTAAATACACATTTTTCATTATATTCCAGAGTTGTTTGAATATTTCATGTTGGAATTACTTGTTCAAGATAATACCTATGCTTCCCTATTTCTTTACCCCGTTATAGTTCTTGTGAACGTAGACAACTCAAATTCAGGATTTGAAAACCTTATTTTGTATATATTAGCCTGTTGCTTAATAAGTTCCTTATTTTCATATCAGAACCATGCCTCCAAAGAGAAGAACACCTACTGCAAATCCCGAAAACCAGAACACTGGCAATCAAAATCCAGCTGACCCGACTATGACTCAAATCCTTCAACTCCTTCAACAACAAATAGCCGCACTAGCTCAACAACGACCCGCTCAACAAGTTGTGACATTTAAAGCTTTTTAAGCTGTGCACCCTCCAGAGTTTAAAGGTACTGTTAACCCGATAGAAGCTAGGGGATGGCTGAATGAGATAGAGAAAGCTTTTGCTTTAGTAAAGGTAGGAGAAGATCAAAAGATTGAATATGCGAGCTATTATTTGAAAGCTGAAGCAAATTATTGGTGGGAGTCAACCAAGCTATTGGAAGGAGAAGGAGTAATTACATGGCAGAGATTCACAGAGTTATTTCTCGAGAAGTATCTTCCAAGGTGTATGCAAGATCAGCTGGAGATTCAGTTTCTAGGGTTAAAGCAGGAGAATATGAGTGTGGCGGAATACGAGGCAAAATTCACCGAGTTAGCAAGGTTTGTTCCTAAATATGTCAATACTGAGGCAAAGAAGGCCAAGAGATTTCAACAAGGTCTAAAGTCATGGATACGTAGTAAGGTGGCAGTATTTCAGTTAGAGAACTATGCAATGGTGGTGGAGAAAGCTATGATTGTTGAAGGTGAAAGTGAATTGTATCAGAAGGAGAAGGCAGGAAAGAAAAGGAAGATAGAAAGTGCTGAGGGAAGTCAGAACCCAAGAGGTAACAATAATAATAATAATAATAATAAGTTCAAGCCAAGGAATGAGGGCCAATTTGACAGGAATCGAGGTTTTCATAAGCCAAAGAATAGAAGTGGTGGTCAAGGTAAACATTTTCAGAATACTAATCAGCAACTTGCAATCAGACCAGCTCTACCTGAATGTAAAATTTGTGGGAGGAAGCACTCAGGAGTTTGCAACAAACCAAATATTACATGTTTTAAGTGCAACAAGGGACATTATGCGGTAGAGTGCATGACTCTGAAACCAGCACTGACGTGCTATAAATGTGGGAAACTTGGTCATATTGCTAAGGATTGTAAGGAGGCAGTTCAATCAGCAAATGTTTTGAGGATAGCCAGACCCCCATCGGCAAATGCTTTGAGGATAACTGGACCTCCATCCCAGACCCAAATTTCTCAACCTAGAGCCAGAACTTTCAACATGGCAATGCAGGATGCCGTTCAGGAAATGGATGTTGTCGCATGTACGCTCCCTATGAACTCGGTAGAGGCTAAAGTTTTAATTGATTCTGGAGCTACCAAGTCTTTCATTTCCAATAAGTTTGTTAGTTATTGCAATATGAAATTCGACCTTTAGAGCAAGCTTTAGTGATAGAGGTGGCAAATCAAGATAGAGTCCCCGTTAATCAGGTGTGTCCTCAGTGTAATATAGAGATAGGTGGTTACCTTTTCTATGCCAATTTGATACCTTTCGAAATGGGAGAATCTGATGTAATATTAGGAATGGATTGGTTGGCTGATTATGATGCACAGTTTGAGTGTAGAAAGAAGCAGGTAAGATTAATGACGAAAAATGATAAAGAAGTTGTATTTCAAGGACAAAGGCAAGTAAAGAAATTTCTAAATATTATGCAAGCTAAGAGGTTACTTAGACAAGGCTGTGAAGCATATTTAGCACATGTGGTTGATGTAGAGAAGCAAACACCGAAGATAGAAGACATACCCATAGTCAACGAGTTTCTAGATGTTTTTTCAGAAGAATTACCTGGTTTACCTCCAGATCGAGAAGTGGAGTTTGTTATAGACCTAGTACCTGGAGCAAAACCTCTATCCAAAGCACAATATAGGATGGCACCTGTGGAGATGAAAGAGTTCGCAACACAATTACAAGAACTTTTGGATAAGGGAGTCATAAGGCCAAGTGTATCACCGTGGGGAGCGCCGGTGCTGTTCGTTAAGAAAAAGGATGGTAGTATGAGATTGTGTATTGATTATCGAGAGCTCAACAAGTTGACCATCAAAAATAGATATCCCCTACCTAGGATTGATGATTTGTTTGACCAACTTAAAGGAGCATCTTATTTCTCGAAGAATGATTTAAGATCGGGCTATCATCAATTGAAGATCAAACCTGGTGACATTCCAAAGACAGCGTTTCATACAAGGTATGGACATTATGAATTCTTAGTGATGCCATTTGGATTAACCAATGCCCCAGCAGCATTTATGGATCTCATGAATAGAGTCTTTAGGAAGCATTTGGATAAATTTGTGATAGTTTTCATCGATGACATTCTGATATATTCCAAGACTCGGGAAGAGCATGCGGAACATTTAAGAATTGCGTTGGAAATCTTAAGAGCAGAGAAGTTGTATGCAAAGTTTTCAAAATGTGAGATTTGGTTGGAAGATGTGTAATTTCTAGGACATATAATCAGTAGCGAAGGAATTAGAGTTGACCCTGCAAAGATAGAAGATGTGGTGAACTAGAGCAGACCAAAGACACCTACTAAAATAAGAAGTTTCTTAGGAAGAGAGAATTATGATAAAGGATATATTTTCTCTTCGAAGTTATTTTTATACTCGTGTTAAGTCATATTTGGTTTCAATTGTGCCAAGGGCTTTCATTATACTTACCTTCAGGTTTTCGAAGCCCTATCAAATGATATTATTTCAAACTTCCACTTTTCTTCAATAGTGGATAATTCAATGGTGATATAGCACCACTTGCTTGTTGAATACCAGTATCTTTCTGGTTATCCTTTTCTTTGGAAATCGCGCCTTGGAAATTGTTCAATTTTAATCCAAGGTGTCCCTTTGAGAATTAATTATCAGAAGAAGATTATTATTGACTTGACTTTGAATTGCTTTCATACTTCTCAACTTCCACTGACACGAACAACCCTATACTGATAGGGGCCACAAGGACTATCTGTCTGTGTGATAGAAGTCTGACGGGACGCCGTCACTTGTGAGTTGTGAAATACAAGAAGGCTAATTACCTTTAGTAATGTCTTAACTGAGACACGCAACATGAGTTCTTATGATCATATTGATCTCTCAGTAAATTCTCTTATCTCAAATAAGGTTTGCTTCAAAATTCATAAGCTTATGATCACCAGTGTGTGACCTCTACCTTCATATGGTAGTTTTCTTTTCACAAGCTCCATGATTCTTGTTATCTCTAATGCATTTCAAGGGGATGCCAACCAGGTCGGCCAAGTCAAAACTCGCTGATAGAAACTAGATTTGCAACAGAATCGCCAAGAGCAAGAGCGAATTCCAAGGCGAATAGAATATTAGTGATATATCGATAGAATTGGTTCGTTTTCTCTCTCAAGAATGTTATGTAAATGGAATTAGTGCATTCTCTCTCTCAAGGATAGGATGATAATGGCAAGTTGGTCGAGACATATATGTGAAAGGAATAGTGATGTGTCAGATAGATACCCTATAGTTGAATTGAGTTTTTGGAGGAGTTGTTTATGAATGGACGCTATCTTCGGTTTGACAGAATAAATGTTGATGATGAAAGAGTTAAGGAATCCCAGTAGTGGTCTTAGCTGATTCCGTGGACGGAATCCTTTTAAGGTAGACTGTAATAACCCGGATTTTTCAAGAAATGATTTTATTATTATTTCAGTAATAATAATGTTTTTCCTAAAATGAGGAGGATTTTTTTTATTTTTTTATTATTTAATTATTTTTGGTTAAGTGGAACCGGGTCCCTTTTTAAAATTTTATTGACCGTGTAGATATCTCGAGTCAATAGTTTATTTGGGCAAATGTTTAGTTTTCCAAGTGTGGATTTATGTAGTTAAGATTTTATTTTAAATTACGGAATAATTTAGAGGTTTAAAACCCTTGAAAGATGATTATTTTAATTATTTGAGGATTTACATAAATTACTCGATTAATTTATAAACATCGAGAATTCGAGGTTTTACTAAAACATTAGTGTTTGTAGTATTTTTATAAAGCCCGGTAAATTGTGATTTATGAATCACAATTATTATTTTTATGATTTGTTTTTATAAATTATTAATATTTGTAAAATGCATATCAATTTAGAAAATTGAGATTTAATTCTAATTCTTTCTCCGTAAATCTTTAAAAATATTATAGTATTTAATTATGCTAGAAAATTTATTTTTACAAAATAGAGATATTGGTTTAAAATATTATTTAAGGTGTGTAGTGCTTAGTTGTATTGATTTTAAGTGTTATTGGGCTTAGGCCCATTAGGTTAAACACACACTACACCACAGATACACACAAAAACGCAGCCGCACAAGAGAAATAGCGGGGAGAGAGACTCGGGAGAGAGAAAAGAGATTATGGGGTTTAGATTTCGAATCAATTGAACCTATACATATATCTATATGCGTGTATGTATGTAAGTGTGTGTGATGTGTGTTTATGTGGGTTGAAGCCGCGCGGTTTGGGTATTGTAGGAGACAGGTCACGCACGGGGGAGGGGAGAGAGGCCGACGGTGGGGCTGTATGGTGGTGGTGTCACGCCGGAAGGAATGAAAGGGAGGTGGGGTGGTTGCTGTGCAGAGAGAGAGAGAGAGAGAGAGAGAGAGCAAGAGAGAGAGAGAGAAAGAAGGGAGAGAGATGGTGAAGAAGTTTTCGTGGTGGTCACCGGAAAATGGTATATTTTTGTAGTTATTAATAATTTAATTTTTGTATTAAATTAGATGTAAATTGCTATATATTGTTTAATTGTAGTAATTTAATTAGTTAAGTGTTGTAATTTAATTCGATTTAAATTGCGAGTTTAAATATTAATTTCCGAAATTTAATTTGGAAAGTATGTTGGTAATTATAATTGTGGAGGTTAGTTGTGGGCCGATTATATATTCAAGTTAGTTGCCGATTAATTGCTAATTGCTAGTGTCGGATAGTATGTAAAGTTATGTGACTTACTTGTTATATATGGTCATCGATAAATGTTTACGTGCTAGGTGCTATAAGTCGAGTCATAGAATTTGTCGGATGTCACATCTGTCAATTACTTGGTATTTGTTTATAATTGGTTAAATGATTATCGATAATGGTTCAGGTAGAAAGTTGAATTGCTGATTGTAATGATTATTGGTGGATTGGTGATGTTGGTATTATTTGTGGAATTTATACGAGTTGACTAAATGGTAAACGCTTATGTGCTACATGGTATAAAGCGAGTCGTAGTATTTGATGGATTTACTAATTATGAATGTTATATGTTATTTAGTTTAACTGCAAGGAGTCGTAAAGAGATCATAAGTTCTAAATGTCAGTATTTAAGGACTTGTGTAATTCTCTTCGGCTAGATCCTCGGGCTTACGAATATCAATGATTGATTGTCACCAGTATAATTAATATGCTCAAGTGATATGATCATTGATATAGCGTAAGTAATAGTTAATGCTAGGGGTTGTTCCCTAGGGCTTACGAATATCAATAATTGATTGTCACGTGTATCATTAAAATGCGTGAGTGATACGATCATTGATGTAGCGTAAGTAGTAGTTAATGCTTATATAAATTATTATATGTTTACTGCATGTCGAGACAGAATTTCTTATGTGTTTAGATGCCGCAAGTCTGGGCGGGTACTTTCCTTACTTGTTTACTTTAATGTTGCTGCAAGTTGGGGCAGCTTTATTTTAGTAGTATAGATACAGGTTTGAATTGTTTGTGGTTGATATTGAGGGGCTGTGACCCCGGGATAGTCCGATAAACGAATACCTCATGTCGAAATTTTCTGAAAATCCCCTGCGATAAAATTTATTTAACTTATTTAATATCAATGGTCTAGAGGCATGAAGTGGATGTTAATTGTTTACGTGAATTTGTGCTAAGTGAATTGTTTTGGAGGTTAATTGTTGTTTCGAGGATTATGTGCTAATTCGAGGATTAAATGTGTCTTGAAGATTAAATGGGTATTATGAGTCTTTATCAAGGACTAAGTATGTTCTGAGGATTACATATTAATTAAGTTGTCATAGAATGTCGATGGTATTATAGTTGCATATGTTAAGTGAAATTGATTAAGTGTTATGGTTTGAAGTGGTTAGCACCAGGAAATGTCCACTTTAAAAAAGGGACTTTTCCATTTCATTTTCTTTACTAAATGTGTTATGTGTATTACGTGGTATTAGAATACTCAACTATAGGGAGGACACCTATAGTTTGACTTTACGTGACTTAGTGGTAATTCTGAGTTGTGTCTACTCGAGATACGAGGTTGGACTGACACGTACTCGTAACTATTTCAGTCCCATTAGGGTATAATCAAGTGGAGCGACGTACATCAAAAAGGGAATATCGAGGCGTCGTATAAAGAAAGGTAAACTCTCCATGGAAATGCTTGGACAAGTTGCGAAGGATTTATTCGTGGGTTCTGTTTTCTGCTAAGGACCAGAGGCAAGTTTATTTATGCATACTCTATCGTTCAGAGTATCTGTATTTTGAAATATATGAAATGTGTGGATTAGAGTTAAATCCATACTTGCAAGTTTTCCAACCATGTGCTTCCTCATCAAAACCAATATATTTTTGGGCTTTGCTAATATTATTAAATTCTGCTTATGCCAATTATCAAAATTCCATGACTTATAATGTTGTCGATGGAGACCGATAAATTATGACTCACCTCCTCTTAATCTGTATCTTGTTTATAGAATATTGCAAATATTATACTTAGGATATTTTCGATTAAGAATATCTAGAATGATATTGATGTATGTTATTTGAGGGGTTATTTAATTCTAGGAATATTATTTATCATATTCCTTTAAAAAGGATTTTCATACGTAGTATTTATTCCCTATTGACCGAGAGTCAGTGGTAATTATTCTGATAAAGTACTTAAAGTCCGGGGATTGCCGGAGAGATAATGTCTTGGTTTTGATTAGAAATATTCCAAGAGTTCATTTGGGTGTTTGGAGGTTATTGAATATTTAAATAGTAGTAGTAAATATTATTTGAATATTTACTTTAACAAATGATTACTGATTTGGTTATTCCGTTAAAAAGGGGTTGTGGATTATTAATTATTTAATAAATATGGTGTAAATATTTATTAAATACCCTAAGTGTTTTAAAGGGTATAAAATGATATTTAGAGGTGATTTAAGGACTTTCATAGTTTAAAATATTATATTTTGGTTCAATCTATGCAAGTGATCAAAACCTATACTTTGAAATATTATTATATGATACTGCATTGCCAGGTATATATTGTTGCACAATTTTGCCATAATCTTATTTTTCGGTTAAATTAGATATTACCTTTGGAATATATGCGATCTTTTGAGTTAAGTATCTTATGAACAGGTATACCTTGTAGCTCTAGATATAAGAGCATATTCATTGTTTAGACTCTAAACCGGGAGTCGGTATTTTGTGAGATAGAGGTAGTCGTGGAAACCCGGAGGGATTCCAGCGGTAGATTATTATTTATTTTGAGGAATGTTACTTATAAACCTTATTTATATTTCCATAAAGTATTAATTACTTGGGAATCTTTCGAGGAATGTTATTTGAGTATTATCTCAATTAAGAAATATTAGATGAATATTATTTTCGAATATTCATTTAAAGTTGATTATTTAATGAATAATTACTTCAATATTCATTGAAAATTTTATTTATTAAATGAATATTACTTTCGAATATTCATTTAAGGTTTTATGTACTTGATGAATATTATTTTAAAATATTCATCGGAAGTTCTATTTTACTTGAGAAATATTATTTCGAATATTCCTTTAAAGTTTTAGTTACTAAAAGAATATTATTTTGATATTCACTTAGAATATTATTTATTAAATGAATATTATTTTCAAATATTCATTTAAGGTTTAATTTATTTAGTGAATATTATATTAAATAATTATTTGAGCTTAATTATTTAAATGAATATTATTTGAATATTCATTCAAGAAGAGATTTACTTAGTAAATAATTCTACATACTCATTCGAGGATTACTTAAGAGCAATATTATGATTTAATAATATTCCTTAATTATAATTGATTTAATAAATATTCTTGGAATATTTATTTAAATTCTTTTTATAATGATTGATATTATTCAAAGATTATCTTTCACCTTCAGATATGAGGTAAAATATTTCGGAGTATTTTATGACTATTTTTATCAAGGGGAGGTTCCCAAAACTCTATTTTCAATTAAATCTATCTTATAAGAAGATTTAAATACTCGCTCAACTTCCAAAAAAAGCATATACGGGTTCCTCACTTGAAAGCTGTTATTTATTTGACTACCCGGTCATATTCTTGCTAAACTATCTTGTCACTCACATCTTGATTCTTTCAAACATTGATATGAATCTTTTTGGTTACCTCCTCAACGCTCGAGGGGTAGGATTGATGGAACAAGTTTATATCCATTAACAAGCATCAGCTTGGGAAATATTGGTGAAATTTTCCTTTCCAATTAGATACGACTACTTTGTGGAGTCCTATCAACAAGTGCTATACTTGGGGAAAGGGGGACGAACTTTATGTTTCAGATGGATGTTATTCAAACTAGGAGACGCGTAAGTGGCCGAGTGGCTCCGGTCCAGCAATGGCCCAACCGTTGGCCAGGGGGTTCCAGAGGGCGGGCGATCCGTCGGTGCTTCTTTCTACATGTAGAGAACAAATGATGGGAAGCATGACATGCGACTGATCATCGTAAATGTTGTGGATCCTGGCGCGGCAAGCCCCCGTATTAGTTCATCTTCCAAATTGAGAAATTTTCTTCAACATTATCATTGTTGGCAGGGTTGAAAAGTGTTTGAACTGGAATTGCAATATTCTTCCTACAAGTTCCTCTATTATGAAAATTGATATTATCTTGCTTATCTTTGACAAAGCAGATATTTCCACCGAACAATTATATTTTGAGTTACCATGTAACTTCATCCTTTATCTTATAATTGATGACTCTGTTGATACCTTACATAACATGAGTAGTGATAAGGAGGTTTGTGATATTGAATCACCTTCTAACTTCATCTTTTAAGTTATATGTTGATATGCTGCTTATATTCTATATATCAGATATTTTATGGAAAGGTTATATTGAACTATCCTATAGCTTCATCTTTTACGACATACTAGCACTATGTTCGTCAATGCATGGCATATAGTTTCAAAGATATTTTAGAACTGTTATTATATTGCTGGGGTACAGTATCTTGACATATCAAGTGTTTTGGCGAAAATGATATACATTCATATAAATATTTTTAAGCTTGAGAAGTATTGATTTGGTACCTTATAAATGGTTCGTTTCAAAAACCTTGACTCTCTTACTATCAGTTATCTCTGAGTCTTAAACTTATCAAGTGGTTAAAGAAGTTATATCCCATACAGAATATTGAACTGTAGGGTGTGGTGATAAAAATGATATACTTATATGTATATACTTTCAGACTTGTGAAATACTAAAAAGGGGATCTTTTTATGGTTTGGTTTCTGTTTGATGAAAACACTTGTAGTAGCAGTATATTGCACTACCTATTTTGAAGAGTTTTTCTTAAAGGATGTTGAGACTACAACTTATACCATCTTGCTAAGGTATGAAGCTTACTATGGTTATTATGATCTCAGGTTGTTCATTTGATGCTATTTCAAATGTTATACTTCCCTTACTAAAGTTCCATACCTTATAAATGTTTCAGAAATGATATTAAATATCGTTAGACATTGAATACCCTTGTGTGTATTGGTATATATATTGTTAAGTTCTATTATTAACTTGCTGAGCAATTCTTTCGCTCATTCTTGCTTGTTTCAAATATTAACCTTTCAGAGGAAGGTAGTCGGTTGAGGCTTATCTGCATGGCTCAGAAGAAGCAAGCAGTACGCCCTTATGAAGATGATATGATCCAGAAAAGCTATAGCTGGAGTAAGTTATGTGTAGGTACATTGATGTGTAATATATATTACTTTGTACTGAGTAGTTCTAGTTGCTGGTGTACTTCCCAACAAAGCTATACTAGTAATATAAGATTTGTAAGACATAGTGCGATGTAATTGAATGAATGTAATGAGAAATGTAAGTATTTGAATTCTTGTTTCTAGCCCTGTAACCTAAAAGATGCTTGGTGGTTGGGGTCTCAAAGGTTGTAATTCAGTTATTGAGTGACTACAGGTGGTTAATGTTACTAAACAGGTAAATTGACATTGAGAATTTCCGCGTGACGACCAAATTCTTGACCCCAGATTTGGGGGCGTTACACTTGACATGAACTTTTAATCACTCTTGCATGCTTCTTTAAGTAAACTATGTGAATCCTTGTACTTTCCACACCAAGACTTTGAAAATTCATTTTGATTCTTAAGTTGATGTATCATGAGAGGACATGTATGTGAGGTGTTGCATTGCCATGTAATCTTTTATACGAACTAGATGGATTTTGTGGGTACATTCACTATAGGCCCTCACGAGACCTCACTCGTCCACTAGGGCTGCCTAGGGGTTTAAAGGGCTTGTTGCATATGCCAAATGCAACCGTCACACCTACGAAAAGGAGTATAGGACTTTTTATCTAGATTTTCTTTTTGTTTTTGTTTTACTCGAGGACGAGCAACAGATAGGTATGAGGGCATTTGATAAGTGCATATTTTTTCATATTTTTATTACATATTTATTACTTGAACTCGTGTTTTAATAATTTATTTTGTTGCATTTCAGGAAATTCGTGAATAAATAAAGAAATAGAAAAATAAAGAAATAAAGTGCAATGAAGGGAAAAAGAGGAAGAAAAAGGACTTAGATGAAAAGAGGAAAAAGAATTAGGAGCTTGGTGGAAAAGGAATCTTTGAAGACATGTGGAAGGTGGAGATCATCCCAACACACTAATTAAGTGTATGGCCAAGATCCACTCATCAAAGCTTAAGGGGGAAGGAAACAAATAAATGGCTAGGATTTGTCCACCACATATAGAATGTGAAGGGCCAAGATTTACCCGACACATCCCTCAACCCTAATTCTTGTCCTATAAGTACCCCATCACCCCCCCCCCCCTTGTATTTACAACCTAGATTTTAGTGTAGTTTTAGGGTAGATTTCATTTCTTGTTTTGTAGTTCTAAATTTTGTAAACACTCCTCTTTTTATTAATGCAAATTTTCATTTCCTTTAATTTCTTGTCTTGCTCTCTCGTTTATGTTGCCTTGCTTTCGTTATTTTCGTAAATCCGATTAGTGGACAAAGTAGCGAAATGCTAACCACTTGGGGTTGAAAGTAACGATTTTTAATTTTCTTGTTCTTAGTTTTTGATTCGTAGTGAGCCCCTTTAAATCTTCATTTTATTGTGGGTTTCATAATTTTTAATCATAGATCTAAATTTTTATGCTTTAAGTGTTAGTGTAATTGAAATAAAAAAAATCACAAAAATATTAGTTTTTAATTTTCAGTACGTATTTTACCTGCTTTTAATTTGTTTATTCGAAGTTTTAACTTAGCTCCCCTGTTTTAGCTGTTCGTTTCTCCCTGTTTTCGTTCCAAGTCAAAACACACCTTTTTCATTCTTTTTACCCTTCCCTTTTCTTCTTCTCGTCGATTAATCGTAACAAATTCCTCTTGTTCTTCTTCGATTTCAACATCAATCCCGTACTCCTACTTCTTAATCCTTTTCTTTTCATTTCACTACAAGCACACTCCCACTCATTTGTTTTAAATCGAATTTAAAAAAACCCCTTCCCCTTACTCCGTAATTTAGTCCTTAGTTGCTTCGAATTTTTTCTGTTTTCCTGATTTTCGAGTTGTTCTGAGTCTGCTATTTTGCTGTTACGAATTGATATTGAGTTTGGTGTCATCATTTTCGAGAGTTATGTGTCCTGTTGGTTCGTTTGTTGCTGTTTATTTTTTTGCGTTGTCGATTTGCTGTTTTTTGAATTGGTTCGTGTTTTCTGAGTTTGCTGTAATGTAGGCTGAGTAATTGTGTCCTGGTTTTGAGTTTTAGCGAGTTAATCGAGTTCTGAGTTTTAATTTTCTGTGTTGTCGTTTGTTCATTTGTGCTATATGTAATGAGTTAGTTGGTTCTGATTTAGTTAGTTTAAGATCGAGTCCTGGGTTGTCGAGTTTCTATCTTTTGGTTGTTGAGTTTTTAGCTGAGTTTTCATTTTGCTGAGTTTTCGTGTTGGTTAATGTTGTTATTCATCAAGTTCATTGGTTGAGTCGACTAGGTTTAGTAGAGTGCGAGTTTATGGTTTGAATTGTACTGCATTTACTGAGTCGAGTTTTGTTCTGGGTTGTATTTTAAGCACTGTTTTGTAGTTCTGAGTTGCTGGAATTCTTGTTTGTTTTGTGATGATATTATTCGTCTGTTTGCAAACAAATCCTGGCAAAATTTTCTAAAATTTTCTGTAAATAATTTTTAATTCAAGTTAAAAAAAATGTTTAGAATAAAATGTAGTTTAAATTTAGAATTTTTAGAATGTTAGGCCGAATACACAAATATAATCAAGATTTGTATGAGAGATTTGTTAGATATTGATTCAAGTGATGATCAGGATCTGGGCATTACTGATCAGATACTGATGCTGACGTCATCAGTAATACAACGTCAGTATTGGACTATTATCAGGATTAGAAGCTGGTCAGTATTTCGTGAAGATTCTCATCAGACCAGAGATCAAGGAAGATTGATATGTCGGTTCCTAAATTATAGGAAGGCAGCTATCATACAAGATATGCATTCAGAGATATATGTAATTGATTTAGAATATCTTGTAATTGATAGTGTAACTGTGTACTCTATATAAACACAGTTTAGGTTTTACATTAAAGTAATCGCTTACACGATTTATCTTGTAACCTAGCAGCTCTTAAGAACATAAGAATTTCTTAAGAGAGTTTTGTAACAGTTTTATATCAGAATTAATAAAGCTGTTATTGATTCATACTTGTGTTATTTGTTTAAGTCGAAAATCTTATACAATTGTATTCAACCCCCCCCTTTTACAATTGTTATTTATTGGGCAACAATTGGTATCAGAGCAAAACTGATTAATATTAATCAGAAACGATCTTAAGATGTCGACAAGCAAGTATGAAAGCATCAAAATTCCAATTCTCAAGAAAACTGAGTATCCAACATGGAAAGTGAAAATGATGATGTATCTGGAAGCAACTGATCCCGACTATCTTGATAGGATCAATGATGGACCATTTCTTCCAACAAGACTAGTTGCAAGAACAGAGACTGTTACTGAACACTATGTCATTAAGGCAAAGAGTGAGTGGACGACAAAGGAAAAGGCTCAAGTACTCGAAGATGCAAAGGTAAAAAAATATTTTGCATAACAGTCTTGATAATGTCATGTCTAACAGGGTAATAGCATGCAAGACTGCAAAGGAAATTTGGGATACTTTGGAAACTCAATGCCAAGGTACTGAATCTATCAAAAGAAACAAAAGGGCTCTGTTGATTCAGGAGTATGAGTAGTTCGATGCTAAATCTGATGAAAGCCTTACTGATATGTATGATAGATTCTTGACTTTACTGAACAATCTATCACTAGTTGGCAAAGAGTATGATCCAGAGGACTCAAATACCAAGTTTCTCAGAGCCCTAACTGAGGAGTGGGATACTCAAGCTTCAATCATAAGGCATCAATATGATTTGAAGATGCCGTCTCTTGATGAAGTCTATGGAATGTTAAGAACCCATGATCTTGAGGTTCAACAGAGGAAGAACAAGAAAAATGTCAAAGCAAAATCTGTTGCTTTGAATGTTGAATCAAAATCAAAGGGAAAAGCTGAGGAGGTTTCTAACAGAAAGAGTAGAGTTGAAGAGTCAATTCCTGATGACTCATCATCAGATACTGATACTGAGTCTGATCCTGATACTGATGATGACTCTACTGATTCTGATATGATTGAAATGGTTGCTATGATAGTCAAGGGCTTCAAGAAGATGAAGTTCAGAAAGGCTAGGAAGCAAGGGAAATTTCAGAAGAAAACCTTCAATGCTGACAAAGACAGGTACAAGAAGAAAGAAGGTAAAAGCAGCAAATTTGACAAGTCAAAAATCAGATGCTATAACTGTGATGGAATGGGTCATTTTGCAACTGAGTGCAAGAAGACCAAAACCAAAGCTCTCATTTCTTCAAGCAAGGATTGGATGGACTTATCATCTGACTCTGAAGAAGAGAAAGTGAATTATGCTTTGATGGCTAAAACTGATGAGACTTCTGCTGGTGAAAATAAGGTATCTGAAATTTTGTTTGATTTTGATACTAATAATGTCTCTGAGTTAAGATATTTTTTAAAATCTCTGCATATTAGTTTTAGGAGTGAATCTCTTTAAAATACTAGAATAAAATCTTAAATGACAGAGGTTATTAAGAGAAATGATCATCTAGAAGCTGAGTTAATTTTCTTGCAGGAAGTTCAAGCAGAATGTGATAATGCTAAACACATGAAACTTGAAACAGAGTTTAAATGTAATGAACTTGAAATGCAACTTAAAGATGCTAATGAAAAACTCAGAACCTGGACACATTCTGGAACAAAAACTCATGAAATTATTACTGATAAAAACTGGAAAGAGTGTCTAGGTTATAAGCCAGAGAATGAGAAAAAGGACAAAGAAAAGGTTGTTTCATCTAATCCAGGAAGAATTATAGTTGATGACTCAACAAATCCAAAAACCTACAGATATGTCACAGACAGTACTAAAACCAAATTAAAACCTGTTAATTATGTGTATCCAAAGAATCCCAAATCTACTTCAGAAAATGGATCCACTTCTACACATCATTCTGAGTCTAGAACTGTCACAAACAAAAATGTAGGTCTGTTGTCCAAGAAACAATTAAGGGATAGAATCTGTGATGTAACAGATAGGAAGAGAGTTTCAACTGTCAAACGGAACAGGAATGGTAAAGTTGGAATAAACAAGGATAATAATTATAAGTATATTCCAAATGCACCAAGAAAAGTTTGCTTTAACTGTGGTAACTCTAATCATCTTGCTATTGATTGCAGGAGGAGTAAAAAGAAGCCAACTGTAGTTCCTAAGTCTGACATTAGGAATAAATCAGTATTTTATAAACCACAGAATCCTTGTTTCCATTGTGGCAGTAAATGGCATTCTATTTATACATGTGAAGAATACCATAATTTGTACTATAATTATTATGAGCCTTTGCCTAAGTTCAATAAGAGTGCAAATTTTGAAAAAACAAAGAACTTGAATACTAATCATGCATCTGTTAAGAAAAAGATTAAATCTAATGGATTTAATCCTGATGAAGGTGTCTTTACAAGAAAAACTTCTGCTGCTAAAAATGTTAAGTTGCATGAAAAGAGAACCCAACAAGTGTGGGTTCTTAAAAATTCTAACTGAGTTCTTTGTGATTCTGATTGCAGGGTAAAAAGAAAAATGTGTTAGTCATGGATAGTGGATGCTCTGTGCACATGACTGGAGACAAAACCTTGCTATCAGAATTTGAGGAGAAGGCTGGCCCAACTGTGTCTTATGGAGATGGCAACATTGGACAAACTTTGGGATATGGCAGTATTGTAATTGGAAATGTCATCATTGAAAAAGTAGCTCTGGTGAAAGGACTCAAGCACAATCTGTTAAGTGTTAGTCAAATCACAGATATAGGTTATCGTGTCAATTTCAATGATACTCATTTTGAAGTTATCAGCAAATCTTCAGGAAAGGTTGCATTAACTGGTCAAAGAAATGGTAACATTTATAAAGCCAACATTCACACCAATACTGAAAATCCAACTACATGCCTCATCAGTAAAGCTTCTGTAGATGAAAGTTGGAATTGGCATAAGAAGCTTTCTCATCTCAACTTCAACAATATAAATGAGTTGGTTAAGAAAGACTTGGTAAGAGGATTACCAAAGGCACTATATACTCCTGATGGACTCTGTGATGCTTGTCAGAAGGCTAAACAGAGAAGGACATCATTCAAGAGTAAATCTGAATCTTCAATTGATGAACCATATCACATGCTTCACCTTGACTTGTTTGGACCAGTGAATATTATGTCCATCAGTAAGAAAAGGTATACTCTAGTAATTGTTGATGAATATACTAGATTTACCTGGGTTTATTTTCTGCACAGAAAAGATGAAACTGCTGAAATACTGCTGGACCATGTAAGACTTATTGAAACTGGCACAAAATATAAAGTCAAGATTTTGAGAAGTGATAATGGGACTGAATTCAAGAATTCAGCAATGGAAGAGTTCTGCAAATACAAAGGAATAGTTCAACAATTCTCTGCTCCTGGCACACCTCAGCAAAATGGAGTAATTGAAAGAAAGAACAGGACTCTTATTGATGCTGGCAGAACTATGTTGGAGGAAGCTAAACTACCTACATATTTCTGGGCAGAAGCAGTCAACACAGCATGCTACACTCAGAACATCACTCTAATCAATAGACATGGTGTAACTCCTTATCAGATGATTAAGGAAAAGAAGCCAAGTTTGAAGCATTTACATGTGTTTGGCTGCAAGTGCTTTGTTCTAAGACCTCATCCTGAACAGCTAGGAAAATTTGAGACAAAAGCAGATGAGGCCATCTTTATTGGCTATCCAACAACAAGAGCCTTTAAAGTCTACAATCTAAGAACAAAGACAGTCATGGAGTCTATTAATGTATCTTTTGATGATAGAAAGATAACAGGGATTATAGAAGACTCTCATGATAGTTTTATCTTTGCAAATGAAGCTACCAAGAATTCTGATGAAGTCATGTCAGATACTGATACTTTGTTAGATCCTGACGATCAATCAATTCCTGATCGAATACCAGTTACTGATGACAACTCAAATAATGCAAATATTGAGGGGGAGCAAGAGCAAGACATCACCAGTACTGATACAACTCAAACATCAAGCAGAGACTCATCAGAAACAGATTCAAGTGACAATCCTGACAGCATATCAGGAAGAGATAGTACTATCTCAGGGGGAGCTTCTAGCAATTCTAGTTCTTTTGAAGATAACACCAATCCAGGGGGAGCATCCAGTTCAAGAAATGACTTACCATCAGCAAGGAAATGGACTAAAAGTCATACTCCTGATTTAATCATTGGGAATCCTGAAGCAGGTGTTAAGACAAGAAGTGCAACTCAGAATGAATGCTTATATAATAACTTTCTATCAAAGGAGGAGCCTAAGAAAGTTGAAGATGCACTTAAGGATGCTGATTGGGTGACAGCTATGCAAGAAGAACTGAATGAGTTTGAAAGAAATGAAGTCTGGAAACTAGTACCAAGGCCCAAGGGTAGGTCTATTGTGGGTACTAAGTGGGTAGTCAGAAACAAGACAGATTCAGATGGTACAATTGTAAGGAAGAAAGCAAGACTAGTAGCAAAGGGGTATTCTCAACAGGAAGGAATAGATTATGATGAGACTTTTGCTCCTATTGCAAGACTAGAGGCCATCAGAATTTTTCTGGCATATGCAGCCCACAAGAAGTTCAAAGTATTCCAGATGGATGTAAAAAGTGCATTTCTCAATGGAGAATTGGAAGAGGAGGTATATGTTGAGCAACCTCCTGGCTTCATTGATTCCAAATATCCAGATCATGTCTATAGACTGGATAAAGCACTTTATGGACTAAAGCAAGCTCCAAGAGCCTGGTATGAAACCCTAGCTCAATTCTTACTGGAAAGTGGATTCAATAGAGGTACAATTGATAAAACCTTATTTTATTTGAATCATGGTAAGGATTTGCCGTTAGTTCAAATATATGTTGATGATATCATTTTTGGGTCAACTAACTCTAAGTTGTGTGAGAAGTTTTCAAAGCTAATGCAGTCTAGATATCAAATGAGCATGATGGGAGAAATGAGCTATTTCTTAGGTCTGCAAGTTAAACAGACTGATGATGGGATTTTTATCAATCAGTCAAAGTACACAAAGAATTTACTGAAAAGGTTTAACATGCAAGACAGCTCTACAGCTTTAACTCCTATAACTACAGCTACAAAGCTTGATCCTGATCAAGGAACTGAGGTAGATATAACCAACTACAGAGGGATGATTGGCTCACTCTTATATCTAACTGCTAGCAGACCAGATATCATGTATGCAACCTGTCTATGTGTAAGATTTCAAGCAAATCCCAAGGAACCACATCTCATTGCAGTGAAAAGGATTTTCAGATATCTTAAGGGCACTTCTTCTCTTGGCCTTTGGTATGCTAGAGAATCAGACTTTAGTTTATGTGGTTACTCAGATGCTGATTTTGCAGGATGCAAAATAGACAGGAAAAGTACTTCAGGCAGTTGTCAGTTTCTTGGAGGAAGACTAGTTTCTTGGTTTAGTAAAAAGCAAAAGTCTATCTCTACATCAACTGCAGAAGCTGAGTACATTGCTGCTGGAAGCTGTTGTGCTCAGATCATGTGGATGAGAAATCAGCTAATGGACTATGGTTTGTCATTTTCAAAAATACCTATTTATTGTGATAACCAAAGTGCTATTGCTATGACAGGAAATCCAGTTCAACATTCTCTTACAAAGCACATCAGTATCAGGTATCACTTCATAAGAGAACAAGTACTAGAAGGGACAATTGAACTTCATTTTGTTCCTACTAATCAACAGTTAGCTGATATATTCACCAAACCACTACCTGAGAATACTTTTACAAAGTTGGTGAATGAACTTGGAATGGTAAACTATGGCAGTACTTGAGAGAAAGAAGTCATTAGATACTGACGACTTACAAATACTGATGGAAAGTCAATCCTGACAGTGGTCAATGCCAAATCCTGATGTATCTATTAATCAGGATGGATCATCAGTTCCTGACGCTACTGCTAATCCTGACATCTCTACTCCTGATAATTCACCTATGAAGACTGTTGAGATCTCTGATTCTCCAGCACCTGCATCTTCAAAGAGAAGAATTATTTAGGTGTCTGTTGATCAAGTAAATGCTATTGCTACTCAGTTGGGTTTCAAACCTTCACCACTTGAAAATAAAATTGCTGAAGCAAACGTTTTTCATAGACAGAAGAAACAGAGGACTACTATGTCATCTCTGAGAGGATCTAGCCCACAAGAACCTGAACTTCAAAGGAGTTCAGAAGCTATTGTAGATCCAGTCACACAAGAACCACCTACTCAAAGTGTAGGTGCAGACATTTCTGAAGGAATAGTTACACAAGAACAAAGTGAAGGAATAGTTAGACATTTCTGAAGGAATAGTTAGACATTTCTGAAGGAATAGTTACACAAGAACCACTTTCTCAAAGGGAAGGTGAAGACAAGAATATTCATACCCCACAAGAACCATCTTCTCAAAGTGAAGATGCTGGCAAAATCACATCAGCAGGGGAGTTTCCTGACAATGCTCAAGGGGCTTCTGGAATTGAAAATGAACTAGCTAGAAGTCTGGCAGACAAAGCTGCTCATGATTTGCACATTGCTGAATGTGATGAAGTGATTGCTGACACTGCATTTGAGGGAAGCACACAAGAACCTTTGACTCAAAGTGTTGAAGAAGCTTCAAAACCTCAGACTACACAAGAACCATCAGTAGCTAATACTGATGCAAGTCATGCTATAGTTGCAGTGGTCGATCCTGATGTAAGTACTACTGATCCACTTATTCCATTGCTTATTGAGCCAATTTCTGCAAGGCCAATGGATTCTTTAACTACTTCGTCAGGTAACATCTCTATCTCTACTTCCTTTACTACTGATAGTATGATTACAGATAGACCTGATAAAAGGGATACCTCTATTTGTATGACTTCAGACCACTCCTCTCAGCCACCTCTTATTTCTTCACATTTAATGAGTCAGAGCCTTTCTTGTGAGATTGAAAGTGAACATTTAGAGAAAAAGAAGAGTGATGAGAGGCAGTCTCCTGAACTAGCAAAAGGAGAGGTAGAACAGAGTGAGAAGTTGTTAACTTCTAGTAAGGTAGCAGTTACTATTGACAGTAACTTAGGTAACATTGTGAGAAGTGATGAGATCACTTTAAAAGAAATGAGAGATTTAGGAAATGTTACTAATCTGTCTGCAGGACATCAGGCTTCACCAGCTGCATCTACTGGAGATTTGAAAATTAAAGGTGTTATGCATCCTGATGATAATGTTGATGATAAACTTCCTGAGACTGGTGATAGCTCAGATGATGATGATGATCATGCTAATGCTGATCCTGAGACAATTCAAATGCAGGCAGCAATAAAAGCAAGTCTCCTTTATACTTATGGGTCTTCGAGTAGGTACATGCAGTCTGTTACTCAAGAAGAATTCAGAGGGGAGTATAGTTCTATTCTTCCTCCTGATACTCGAGCTGCAAGGGGATATGAATGGGATACTGAATGGAATCAGCCGAATGCTGAGATGAATTTTCAAAATGCTCTTTTTCATTCTGGTCATATTGCCACAAGGATGCTTACTCCTGAACTCAAGGCTCTTCTCAAAACTAATGCTCTTCTAGCAAAGGGATTGAAGAGTGAGATTGACTCTATGAAGGCTGTTACTGATAAATTTCAAGCGGGTATTCAAACATCTGTTTCTATATCTGCTACTGCTTCTCAAGCACGTCTTCTTGCTGATGATATTAAAGCACTTGAAAAGAAGATGGATTCCAGAATGACTGTCTTGGAATCAAAAGTTGATAATATTGATGAAACCCTCAAGCTTATCTTATCTTTCTTCATTGAAGAAGATGCTGATGTCAAAAAGGGGGAGAAGATAGTCAAAACAAAATGCTCACCTAATCCAGTTGTACAAAAGGATGATGATAATTCTGGAAATGATGGTGGTGCTAAGTCATATAAAGTTGAAACCTCTGATGCTGCTTTAGTAACAAAGAGATCTAATACTCAAACTAGGCAGTCAACTCATGTTTCTAGATCTGGTAAGAAGATAGTGACAACAATGGTGCAATCTCAGAATCCAAAAGAAGAACAGTTCGTGACACCTGGTCAAACTCTGTGTTATGCAAAATTTACGCAAGCGCACGTTGTCACAAGTAATATATGATTAAATCAAGTTCGTTCCCACAGAGATCTAGAATGGTGTTCAATTCAATTAATGTACCTATGCACCGATGTATGGTTTTTATCCACTGCTAAGACAAATAACAAATTGGATTTTTATTAACTACTAAATTAATTATCAAACTAAAGATTAACTAATTAAAGAGATTAAAGTCGAATTACTAATATGAGAATAAAACATGGAATCCTAGTTTCATCATCTACTTCACTTAGAGTTGCAGCCTTTAATTAAAACATGCGATGGTTTTGATATCTGATCGAATAACACGAAAAGAGTAAAAGTTACCTCTCGGTATACTAGTACCAATCTACACATACATCCACAAAAGAGATAGAAGATGAATAGGCACCTATTATGTTTAGACCCTATATCTCTATAGAATTTGAAAACATAAAGGTTGAAGCACAAGTTATCCACTTAGATCACATAGGGTAGCATAATATCTCTATTGATGCCACAAATCATGATGTCAAAACACCAACCTATCCTATGCTAGCATGGCAAGTTCTAAATCTCAAGATCCACTCTCGTTTAGCAAGAGATTAACAATTCAATTTAGATGTTAGCTACGCATCCAAAAGCATTAAGATTAACCATACGAGGATATCAGTATTCACCACACATAAATCTTTAAGGCATGCAAACTACTAAGCTACATAGATAAATCCACTAGGATCCCATGACAACGATTAGTTCATAACTAAACCTTTCGTCACCATGGGATTTGATGAAAACATGGTAAATAACAAGATATGAATAAAAGAAGTAATTATATTAATAAACAAGAGTTTGAGAAAACAAATCTATAATCCAAAGTAACACAAAGGATGAAGTAGATCTAGATCCGTTGCTTGTCACGAGCGTTGAATCCTTCTCTCCTTTTCTCCCTTGCAGATCTAAGCTAGGTTACAATAATAAAACTATGATATGTGTATATCTCTATTACAATGGTAGGATGTGTTTAAATAGGCTCTAAAAGTCTTGCCCAGCAAGAAAATACCAAAACAGAATTATAATAGAATTTCTGCTAGATACGTTTCCTAAACTGATTCTGTTTTTTTAAGGAAAATTCGTGGCTGACTTTTCTTCAGTTTTTCTGAAACGTTCCAAACGTAATTGGACCTCTGGACCACCTTAGAATGATAGAGAATCTCGTTATCTTTGCGTGGACTGCTTACGGGCCCCAAACGGAGTTGTAGAACTCAAGATATGGCCAAAATAGTAAAAACTGTAATTTTTCAGGGGCAACTTGCGCCCAGCAGTCTGTTCTTCACGCAAATTGCTCCTACCCGGCGCAATTTGCTCCTGGTAATCCTATCCCAAGTTGCAGAAAATTTCCCAGGCTTCGCGTGGGCAGTAAGATCGCTGAAAACAGACTTCTAGAACTCCAGATATGTCCAAAACAGTGTAGACTGCGCAACCGTCTCAGAAATCCGAATTTTAACTAATTTATTCTCCAAAAACGATAGAAGCATCAACTGTAAAAACCCGAATTTTCTGACTATTATTTCTAAATTTTAAACTAAAATAAAATTATTTTCTTCAATCAATAAATCCAAATTTTACAAAATTCAAAGTGAAAGTTAATATAAGCTCCACAACTTCACAAATCAATATCTTACACTTAACAAAACAATTAATTCTAATAGCACAACAATAAATTGTATCAAATCAAATGACAAGAAATTCCACAAAGTTCACGTCCTTACTCCTTAGCCTCAATGAGTTTTCGAAAATCGAAACCTGAAATATATTAAAACAATGAGCTGCGAAGCCCAGCAAGTAACCATCGCCGACGGCTCAAAATAATACTTAAAAACGATAAAAGAATCTTAACAGTAAATCACTTTTTATTCCCACAGTTCTAAGTCACAGTCACACTATGCCAGTGACACGGCTTCTATAGTTCGATGGGGGCTAGTTTACGTCCCTCGTTAAGTCAAACTCAACAAGGTATCTATGTGTTCCGGAACGTGCGTAAACTAGTTCTATGATTCTATATGCCACACTATCCAGTGACCGGATTCTATGATTCGATACGCAACTAAAACTGGGGATTTCTAAAAGTCTTTTCTATAATCAATTTTCGATGTCACAATTTCGATAACCAAATCAAACAGATATTTTCCAACATAAGAAAATAGATTTGATAATAATAGTGAGCAACGAAAAGTCACTTACCTCGATATCGATGTTGCACCCTGAAAATAAAGTCACAACAAATCCTAAATATTAATTCATTATCTATTAACAATCAAATAAAGCAAATAAGCACACACCTTAATAGAACTCATGTGGCAATTACCTACAGCTTACTCAAAGAAAATTCCAAAAATCACCCAGCAAAATATCTTACAAAATAGACCATTGTTAACAAAATCAGCCCTGACCAGTTTTGGAAATTGGCAAATTACTCTATGAAAATGATTTTATTTGAAAAAGTACAAAACACGAAAAACGTAGACAATTCTGAGACCTTTCCAGAATAGTAAGGCTCATCAAAAATGAAGAAGTAACGAATTCAGAAACAATGAAAATGCGGACTGGCATAACAGAATCAGCACCTGATCAACCCGAATTTTCTGACTATTATTTCTAAATTCTAAACTAAAATAAAATTATTTTCTTCAATCAACAAATCCAAATTTTACAAAATTCAAAGTGAAAGTTAATATAAGCTCCACAACTTCACAAATCAATATCTTACACTTAACAAAACAATTAATTCTAATAGCACAACAATAAATTGTATCAAATCAAATGACAAGAAATTCCACAAAGTTCACGTCCTTACTCCTTAGCCTCAATGAGTTTTCGAAAATCGAAACCTGAAATATATTAAAACAATGAGCTGCGAAGCCCAGCAAGTAACCATCGCCGACGGCTCAAAATAATACTTAAAAACGATAAAAGAATCTTAACAGTAAATCACTTTTTATTCCCACAGTTCTAAGTCACGGTCACACTATGCCAGTGACACGGCTTCTATAGTTCGATGGGGGCTAGTTTACGTCCCTCGTTAAGTCAAACTCAACAAGGTATCTATGTGTTCCGGAACGTGCGTAAACTAGTTCTATGATTCTATATGCCACACTATCTAGTGACCGGATTCTATGATTCGATACGCAACTAAAACTGGGGATTTCTAAAAGTCTTTTCTATAATCAATTTTCGATGTCACAATTTCGATAACCAAATCAAACAGATATTTTCCAACATAAGAAAATAGATTTGATAATAATAGTGAGCAACGAAAAGTCACTTACCTCGATATCGATGTTGCACCCTGAAAATAAAGTCACAACAAATCCTAAATATTAATTCATTATCTATTAACAATCAAATAAAGCAAATAAGCACACACCTTAATAGAACTCATGTGGCAATTACCTACAGCTTACTCAAAGAAAATTCCAAAAATCACCCAGCAAAATATCTTACAAAATAGACCATTGTTAACAAAATCAGCCCTGACCAGTTTTGGAAATTGGCAAATTACTCTATGAAAATGATTTTATTTGAAAAAGTACAAAACACGAAAAACGTAGACAATTCTGAGACCTTTCCAGAATAGTAAGGCTCATCAAAATTGAAGAAGTAACGAATTCAGAAACAATGAAAATGCGGACTGGCAGAACAGAATCAGCACCTGATCACAGTAGTAATTTGATATTTAACACATCAAGTTCACAGAATTTGTTAATGGAACGTTAACTCAAAATGCAGATATCGAAACAAGATTTCCAGAATGGTATCGCTCATAGTTTTTGAACAAATTTCCAATTTACTATGAATTTTCGAAGTTCAGACATCAGAACTGAATTTAACCCATCAGATTATACAAACAGCAGATTTTGACATGCTTACAAGCAGAATTTCACAAAACACAGAGAATGAAAGTTGTAGAGAATTCAAATACCTTTTCAGAAAGTCTAATTTCACGAAATTCCGATGAATAGAGAATCAAATACGATTTTTACAAGAATTCATAATCCAAATATACGATACATACAAAATCGAAGTAATGATACCAAGACAATGATAATATAACAAATAACTCATGGATATATACAAAACATCACCACATATACAAAACTCAAGAAAACTACTAATCAAAATCAATCAAATATAATACACATGAATTAACATGAATATCAAGAGAATTAAAGAAAGTTACCCCTTCTTTTTAATCTTGTTATATGAGTATTCCTCTTCTCTTGCTCTTCTCCTCTAGTGTTCTTCTCCTCTTTCTCTTTCTCTCTCTCACTCTCTCTATCTCTCGCTCTCGACGTTTCTTTTTCCCCTTTCTCTCTACGTTTTTTTTTAACCTGACTGCTATCAAGAAATCTCCGATTTTTTCTATTTTCTATAATTTTTTGTAACTGATGCTTTATCCTTACTAATTATTTTTTTAATGATACAACCTCCTTAATAAAAAAATAATAATAATTTTAAACCAAAATTCAAAACTTAAAAATCAATGGTGAGTTACGACCTATTAATCTTCTATTTTAATGACTTTTTTACAATAACTCCTCTAAAGTTGAAAAATGCTGTAATTTTTAATCTTAAATTATTAATACTAAATTATCGAATTATTTACTAAAATTAATGTAAAAACCTGGGATGTTACATCAACCTTAATCAACATCCGTGTAAATCTGCACAACTAAACAAAACACATCAAAACTACAAGAAACTTGAGCCCAAGACAATTAATTTAAGCCGATTTAGAATGCTCCAAGTGGATATAAAATCCACTTATCACACCCCCAAACTTAAACCGATGCTTGTCCTCAAGCATAAACAATTACAACTAGCTAACTAACTAGTACCACTTCCGTAGGTGATCACGGTTGCATTTGGCATATGCAACAAGCCCTTTAAACCCCTAGGCAGCCCTAGTGGACGAGTAAGGTCTCGTGAGGGCCTATAGCGAATGTACCCACAAAATCCATTTAACCTAATGCAATGCAATGCATGAATGCAACTAATATGCAAATGCAATTAATCTAATCTACCATACCTTCAAATCCTCTCATGCCACATCAACTTAAGAATCAAAGTAAATACGCAATGTCTTGGTGTCGAAAGTGCAAGTATTCACATAGTCTACTCAATGAACATGCATAAGTTCTCACAAGCCCATGTCAAGTGTAAGAATAAGTTAGTAAACATGCTAAGCCTACAAGAGTACATCTTTGAGACAACACTCGGGATCTCATACGCAAGAACAAGAAACACTCACAATCCACTCACAAAAGAATATTCACTCAAGAACAAGGGTAAGTGTATCACTCAATTCCAACAAAATCATAAACATGCTTGACATTTGGTATCAATCTAACTCTTAACACAACATACATCAATGACAACAATCAAAAGGTCTTTAATTGGGTTGTAACGGGGCTAGGGACAAGGTATGTCAAATAAGCCAAAACAGGTGAAGTGTCAAAAGCTAGTAAGTACCATAATACATCATACACAACACCATATTCCCCCCCACATAATTTTTACTAAAACAAACACTCGACTAGTCGACTGAAATAGGATCGCAATAAACACAAACATGCTCTCATAATATATATTTTTTTCTTTTTTTTTTCTTTTTTTTTTCATATTTTTTTTTCGAGAGCTAAATAGAACACAAACAATAATATAAACAATAACAATGATCCCATAATTTATTACATATGTCGACTATCAAATAAACAACCAAACCCAATTTTCAATATTTCCCCCAAAAGTAAGACCAACAATAAACCCCTCCTTGCACACCTTATTACTCCCTTAAGCACTCTACTAGCCTTTGACAATGTGGGTTCAAATTAATGTAAGGCCAATACAAGAAAAAGGTCTAGGCAAGTAGTGTGGTATGTCACCGAAAAATAGGATTAAGCTCAACGGGTTAACTAATTGATCATGTAAACATGGTGTGGTAATATGGGAAAATATGTGGTTATTCCTAAATGCCTTTATCATTTTAATCGTCAAATAATGTCATGCGTTTCAAGAAAGACCTCAAACAACTGCTAGCAATGCAAACAAAGAACACAAACAATAATATAAACAATAACAATGATCCCATAATTTATTACATATGTCGACTATCAAATAAACAACCAAACCCAATTTTCAATATTTCCCCCAAAAGTAAGACCAACAATAAACCCTTCCTTGCACACCTTATTACTCCCTTAAGCACTCTACTAGCCTTTGACAATGTGGGTTCAAATTAATGTAAGGCCAATACAAGAAAAAGGTCTAGGCAAGTAGTGTGGTATGTCACCGAAAAATAGGATTAAGCTCAACGGGTTAACTAATTGATCATGTAAACATGGTGTGGTAATATAGGAAAATATGTGGTTATTCCTAAATGCCTTTATCATTTTAATCGTCAAATAATGTCATGCGTTTCAAGAAAGACCTCAAACAACTGCTAGCAATGCAAACAATCCGTGGACACTCAAGCAAACGAATAAATTGCAGCAAATATGCAATATGCAATAAGGCTCAAAATCTCACTTGGTGGAAAAACATACTCAATCCCCAGCAAACATCTCTCCAACGCACTAACTTGTATTCAAAGCATGCAAACTAAATCATCTTGCACATATTCATGTCCTTCTAATCACTTACAACATTCAATAAGTCTACTAGCTTCAACTTACTAGTGTATGTGTGTGCACAAGAACAAAGCATATCACTTCTCAATCAAAAGCGTCAACAACACAAAATTCCTATCAAGCATGGGTGCAAATGCAAACTATTATGAACACACATGAAATACAAAAAAATAAAAAAAAAACAGAATGTCCTACATGAAACAAACGTAGATAACACGAACATAAATGCATAATTTACTACTACTAATATGCAAAGCATGAAATCCTACATGAACAAATAATACAACAACAACTACTAATCCCTCAAACCACCCCCAAACTTAAAATATTCAATGTCCGCATTGAATGGAAGTAAATACAAAGGATAACAGAAAACATACCTAATCGTCCTCCTCCTCGGATGAATCACGCGGGAGACGAAAATTTCACAATACTAGCACCACCTCTCCCACGCTTAGGAGCCATAAGAATCAATACCCAACTCACAAGAAGCTCCACCAATAACCACCACAAAATATCCCACCAAAAACCACCAAGCAAAATCACACCAAAAATACCCAAGTAACAAGAATAATACAAAAACCCCAATTTACAAGACACAAATTCGTAATAAAATAAAATAGAGAAAAGAAATCCCACTACGAATCAAAGAGGTGAACTAGTACTAATTTTCCCCCAAACTTGAATTTTTAAGAGATGTAGAGGAGGAACATAATGAATTGGGTGTGTATGTATGGGTATATATAGGCCATGGAGTGATAGGATGAATATAAGAATTTTAATATGAAAAGGAAAAAAAATTGGGTGGAAATTGGAATTTAATTTAGGATTGAAAAAAAATATTGAATGAATAAAAGAAAAAGAATTAGAAAAGAAATAGGAATTTAAAATTTTTTTAGGAGAGATGAGGGGTTTTGGAATTGAAATAGGAAAAGATTTAGGGGAAAGATGAGAGTATAAATAAAACATGGGGTGATGAAAAGAATTTTTAATATGTATGCACAAACAGGAACACACGGACACAGAAATCACGCTGAAAACCAAAAAAATTCTGATCCTGACATCACCTGCTGCTTGCGCGCTTGGAGGCAAATTGCCTCAATTGCAGATGCGCCCATGCAATTTGCGCATCAGGGTCGCAATTTGCTTCCCGGACAGTTGCGCATGCGCAAGTTGCGCAACAGGCGCGCAATCTGCCCTGTAACGCAGCTTCCTCCTGCGTGACACACCAAAAATCCGATTTTTTGATTTTTTTTTTTTTTCACAACACTACTACTCTTTTTTTTTTTCCTATACTAATGCATGGGTTGCCTCCCACGAAGCGCTTCTTTAACGTCAATAGCTTGACGTTACTTCCTCAACTCATGGCGGTTTCAACAGAATAACTGAACCATCTTCAACAGACAAACCATTCATACGAACGTTGACATCTTGATTGCTTGCTTTCCACAAATTTCTTTCATCAGACTTCAACCTAATTTTACTTCCCAACGGCCAAATCTTCTTCTTTTTCTTCTTCACACCTCTAAGGTGCTTCTCCGACTCAACCGGTTGAACAAAAATTTCTTCTTCCTTATCATCTGCTTTCCACCTTCGCAACACGTTATCATGCCCCTCTTCAAAAATCACTAGCTCATTATTCAAAAGGACATACCTCAAATGTGGTGGAAGTTTCCCAAGCTTTACATTCGAAAGATCTCGAACTGAAGAACTATCAATGGATTCAGTGATGGGATGCTTTAGCACATGCATATCTGACTTCTCGCTCAATAACTGATCAAATTTCTTTCTCTGACCCGTATCAACTATATCCACACTGCAACATTCTTCATCCTCTGTCGGAAATTTCATTGCCTTGAACACATTAAAGGTGACACTCTGATCTTGCACCCTCATTGTAAGCTCTCCTTTTTGCACATCAATCAAAGTCTTTCCTGTAGCCAAGAACGGTCTTCCCAAGATTATGGGAATCTTCTTATCTTCTTCAAAATCCAAGATAACAAAGTCAGCAGGAAATATGAGCTTATCAACCTTCACCAAAACGTCCTCCACTATACCCCTCGGATACGTGATCGTCCTATCAGCCAACTGCAAAGAGATATTAGTTGGCTTTGGCTCCGGTAGACCAAGTTGCTTGAAAACAGACAAGGGCATGAGATTAATACTAGCTCCCAAATCACATAAGCACTTGTTGAAAGAAAGGTTGCCAATAGTGCATGGAATAGTGAAACTTCCCGGATCTTTAAGTTTAGGTGGCAACTTCTGCTGTAGAACGGCACTACACTCCTCCGTCAATGCCACTGTTTCAAATTCTTCCAACCTTCTCTTCCTTGACAAAATATCCTTCATGAACTTTGCATATCTTGGCATCTGCTCCAACGCTTCAACAAAAGGAATGTTAATGGA
The DNA here is from genome assembly GCA_037693485.1 of Kitagawia praeruptora. Classification (NCBI taxonomy): domain Eukaryota; kingdom Viridiplantae; phylum Streptophyta; class Magnoliopsida; order Apiales; family Apiaceae; genus Kitagawia; species Kitagawia praeruptora. The sequence goes on along the minus strand of CM075351.1, from coordinate 131,658,477 downwards.
CAATTTCTTGAAGACATCCATAAACTTCTGAAATTGTTTCTCTTTACTTTTCTGCAAGCGTCCAGGAAATGGCGGAGGTGGATAGATCTGATTATTCTTTGAAGATTGCTCCGGAGTAGACTTTTCAACAGGTTTCTTGCTCTTCTCACCATCAAGCTGATCAGCCACTAAATCAGATTTCTCAATTACTGGCACTGCAGATTTTTCAACCTGCCGATTCTGAACATCTTCATCTTCTTCAGTTGCTGATTTAGGATCACTCGTGACTTTTCCAGATCTCAAAGTAACTGCATTGACCTGTTCCTTGCTTTCCCTTCTGCCTGGATTAACCTCCGTATCACTAGGAAGAGTTCCTTGAGGCCTACTAAATAAGGCACTTGCAATCTGTCCTAACTGGGTTTCCAAGACTTTCTGGCCAGCTTGTAGGTTCTTTACCGTCATCCTCAAATCATCCATCTCTGATTTTTCATTAAAAGATTGCCCCACATGAACCTGGGGCTGTTGCTGCTGAAATCCCGGAGGTTGATATGGTGCCCTTGGAGCATAAGGCTGCTGATAACCTTGATTGAATGGCCTTGTTTGCTGATAAGATTGTTGAGTATTTTGATTATTGCTCCAGCTGAAATTGGGATGATTCCTATTATTAGGATGATAAGTGGCTGAAACTGGTGCAGCAGGTCTCTGAAAATTACTCACGAACTGTGCTGATTCAGAAGAGATAGCACACTGATTCGTCTCATGTGCGGCCGCACATAACTCACAAACACTAGCCACCTGCTGAACTCCATAATTAGCAAGAGCATCCACCTTCATAGCAAGAGCCTTCAACTGAGCTGTAATCATTGAAGCTGTATCTACTTCCAAAATTCCTGCTGCTCTGCCTTGAGATAGCCTTTGGGTTGGATTTTGATATTCATTAGCAGCCATCATCTCAATAAGATCATAAGCTTCATCATAGCTCTTTGCCCACAGTGCTCCACCTGATGCTGCATCTAGCAAAGGCCTAGACTGTGCTCCCAACCCATTGTAGATCCCATTAATAACCATCCAATCAGGCATGCCATGATGAGGACACTTGCGTAGCATCTCCTTGTAGCGTTCCCAAGCCTCACACAAGGTCTCTCCAGATTGCTGTTGGAATTGAGTCAACTGGTTCCTTAATGCTGCAGTTTTCGCCATTGGGAAGAATTTAGTAAGGAACTTCTGAGCAAGATCTTCCCATGTAGTAATGGAACCAGGTGGCAACGAGTGTAGCCAGCTCTTAGCCTTATCCCTCAGAGAGAATGGGAAAAGCCTCAACCTGATAGCATCATCCGTCACACCATTACATTTGAAAGTGTCGCAGATTTCGATAAAGTCCCGAACATGCATGTTGGCATCCTCCGTAGAAGCACCCCCAAACTGAACTGAATTCTGCACCATCTGAATTGTGCCCGACTTGATCTCAAAATTGTTCGCTGCAATAGCTGGCCTAATAATGCTAGACTGGATATCATTGAGTTTCGGCTGAGAGTACTCCCTCAAAGCCTTAGCTGCTGCTGCATCTGCCATTGCTACTGTAGTTTCAGATTCCTCTTCCTTATTCTCTTTATTCTCTACAAGATCGTCTTCTGCCAGTTCTTCTAAACGAGCTTGTAAGCGTGTTCGCATACAAACTTAAGTACCTGAAACACCACGAATCAACAAACTAAGTAAGAATCTGAGTCAGTGAACGCTAACGACCACTGATGACAAGCACATAAACTAAAATAAAAACACCGATGATCCCCGGCAGCGGCGCCAAAAACTTGTTATGCAAAATTTATGCAAGCGCATGTTGTCACAAGTAATATATGATTAAATCAAGTTCGTTCCCACAGAGATCTAGAATGGTGTTTAATTCAATTAATGTACCTATGCACCGATGTATGGTTTTTATCCACTGCTAAGATAAATAACAAATTGGATTTTTATTAACTACTAAATTAATTATCAAACTAAAGATTAACTAATTAAAGAGATTAAAGTCGAATTACTAATATGAGAATAAAACATGGAATCCTAGTTTCATCATCTACTTCACTTAGAGTTGCAACCTTTAATTAAAACATGCGATGGTTTTGATATCTGATCGAATAACACGAAAAGAGTAAAAGTTACCTCTCGGTATACTAGTACCAATCTACACATACATCCACAAAAGAGATAGAAGATGAATAGGCACCTATTATGTTTAGACCCTATATCTCTATAGAATTTGAAAACATAAAGGTTGAAGCACAAGTTATCCACTTAGATCACATAGGGTAGCATAATATCTCTATTGATGCCACAAATCATGATGTCAAAACACCAACCTATCCTATGCTAGCATGGCAAGTTATAAATCTCAAGATCCACTCTCGTTTAGCAAGAGATTAACAATTCAATTTAGATGTTAGCTACGCATCCAAAAGCATTAAGATTAACCGTACGAGGATATCAGTATTCACCACACATAAATCTTTAAGGCATGCAAACTACTAAGCTACATAGATAAATCCACTAGGATCCCATGACAACGATTAGTTCATAACTAAACCTTTCGTCACCATGGGATTTGATGAAAACATGGTAAATAACAAGATATGAATAAAAGAAGTAATTATATTAATAAACAAGAGTTTGAGAAAACAAATCTATAATCCAAAGTAACACAAAGGATGAAGTAGATCTAGATCCGTTGCTTGTCACGAGCGTTGAATCCTTCTCTCCTTTTCTCCCTTGCAGATCTAAGCTAGGTTACAATAATAAAACTATGATATGTGTATATCTCTATTACAATGGTAGGATGTGTTTAAATAGGCTCTAAAAGTCTTGCCCAGCAAGAAAATACCAAAACAGAATTATAATAGAATTTCTACAAGATACGTTTCCTAAACTGATTCTGTTTTTTTAAGGAAAATTCGTGGCTGACTTTTCTTCAGTTTTTCTGGAACGTTCCAAACGTAATTGGACCTCTGGACCACCTTAGAATGATAGAGAATCTCGTTATCTTTGCGTGGACTGCTTACGGGCCCCAAACGGAGTTGTAGAACTCAAGATATGGCCAAAATAGTAAAAACTGTAATTTTTCAGGGGCAACTTGCGCCCAGCAGTCTGTTCTTCGCGCAAATTGCTCCTACCCAGCGCAATTTTCTCCTGGTAATCCTATCCCAAGTTGCAGAAAATCTCCCAGGCTTCGCGTGGGCAGTAAGATCGCTGAAAACAGACTTCTAGAACTCCAGATATGTCCAAAACAGTGTAGACTGCGCAACCGTCTCAGAAATCCGAATTTTAACTAATTTATTCTCCAAAAATGATAGAAGCATCAACCTTAATCAACATCCATGTAAATCTGCACAACTAAACAAAACACATCAAAACTACAAGAAACTTGAGCCCAAAACAATCAATTTAAGCCGATTTAGAATGCTCCAAGTGGATATAAAATCCACTTATCACTCTGTCAACTATTCCTGAGGATGATGTGTATGTGAAACATGATGAAGATGCTGCTAATCTGTTTCATGAACTTGACACTGGGGATGGTCGTGTTATTAAACTGTTTCATAAAGACAAAAGAGTTCAACAGTATCATGCTGAGAAGGCACTTATCTTATCTACTGGAGATAATCCAAACATGACTACTGATGAGTTCTTAGAAGAACAGAACAGGATTCTTGGAGAGATTGCAAAACAAAATGAATCTCCTGCTGCAAGAAGAGGAAGAGGCAGAGGAGGAAGATACAGAAGTAGATGAAGATTATCTGCTTAAACAAGTAAAAGACAAACAAGATCTAGTAGAATCAAATTAAAAGATGTTTCTGAAAATGAAAAGAAGAAAACTCCACTATCTCTTGCACTAACTCCAGACAACAGATTCAATGCTCCTGAAGAAATTGAAGAGGAGATATTGCCTTTAAAAAGAAAGAGCAAGGTTGCTGTTCAATCTACTACATCTAATGAGAAGTCAGTCTTTGGTTCAATTCCTGATGTTGTTTCTGATTCTGAAGAAGCTGAAATTTTAAAAGAACTTAAGATTATGATTCTTAAGGTTGTGGTTGAATTTCGCAATATGGAAGTTATTGAAGATACACTGATGTATGAACAAGAGAACTTCAGAAGATTTGAAAGAGAAAGTGAAATCAGAGCTAAAGCCAGAGAAGCAGAAAGGATAACAACCAGAGATTACTTGAGAAATGTTTATAGATCAGACAGGAAGTTATGGTATGATGAAAGTAAATTTGTTCCTGAACATCAGCAGTATTATCCAACAGATGAGAAGAAGAAGAGTAAGAAAAAGGAGAAGAATGAGTGTGATTATAGGAAACCGATTGTTTTCAAATCTGCAGGACTGATAACAGAGTCTTCTTTGATTAATGAATCTTTATCGATTGTTAAATCAAAGTCTACTACATTTATTGTTGAAAATCCACCAAAATGGGTAAGTATGCAATCTGGTTTGAAAGGATTGGAACCTGGCACAAGAGGAGGCATTGGGTATGATAATGCACAGGTTGTTTTCATTGTTCAAACTGATCAACATGCTCTAGTTGACAAGATTGGTGATGAGTTAACTGTTGATCATCTCTGGAAACTTGAAGCTGTTGCTATCATTGCTGATTGTCATGCTGGTGCAAAGAAAATAGAAAAGATGTTGTACTTCATGAAAGATAGAAGTGTAAAGAAGATTCCTATTCATGAGTTGTTGTGCAAATCTGCAAAAGAGCTGAAATATGTTCTGTATCTTCTCAGAAGTAAAAGAATCAATGTCAAAGAAAGAGAAGTTTACTACAATTGGTTTGTTATGATTTACAGGACAATCAGACAGAGATTTATGGATGGAGGAACGAGGTATGATGGCAATTATATTCCTATGTACTTAAATTTAAGAGACATAGAGGTTGAAATGAAGAAAGGTACTGCTGTTAGAGAAGTGTATCTAGGCATGGAACAACTGTCTCTAAATCCAGATGGGAAGGAAATTGCTTATGTGTTGCTAGGTGATTTAGATCTTCCAAGAAGCTCAATTTAGAATCTCAGGGCAGCTATCTATCAGATTAATGAGGAAGATGAAGGACTCAAAAATCTGAAGAAGAAAATAATTCAAATTCTTGAAAGGAAGGAAGAAGAATTGATATCTGATTTCTTGAAGTTGAATCTGTTTTATTAAAAAAAAATTCTGAAACTGTTCCTGATGATTTCTAGAAGGTATTTTGTTTTGAGTTTTTGACATCTTTGAATCAAGGAATTTGTGCTTTGTTTCATAAAGAACAAATTGGGGGAGATTGTTAGATATTGATTCAAGTGATGATCAGGATCTGGGCATTACTGATCAGATACTGATGCTGACGTCATCAGTAATACAACGTCAGTATTGGACTATTATCAGGATTAGAAGCTGGTCAGTATTTCGTGAAGATTCTCATCAGACCAGAGATCAAGGAAGATTGATATGTCGGTTCCTAGATTATAGGAAGGCAGCTATCATACAAGATATGCATTCAGAGATATATGTAATTGATTTAGAATATCTTGTAATTGATAGTGTAACTGTGTACTCTATATAAACACAGTTTAGGTTTTACATTAAAATAATCGCTTACACGATTTATCTTGTAACCTAGCAGCTCTTAAGAACATAAGAATTTCTTAAGAGAGTTTTGTAACAGTTTTATATCAGAATTAATAAAGCTGTTATTGATTCATACTTGTGTTATTTGTTTAAGTCGAAAATCTTATACAATTGTATTCAACCCCCCCTTTTACAATTGTTATTTACTGGGCAACAAGATTAACAAGAACACAAGTTTAACAATTAAAAATTGTTTGGAATTAATAATTCCTCTCTCAGTGATGTAAAATATCACAGAGAGCTGCTTAGGTTACAATGAATGAATAATTCGTTGTTCGATACCCTTCTAGGGTTAACCTAACTGTATTTATAAAACATATAGCTGCTATATAATCGTAAATTGATACTCCTATAATTTAGCTATACAATTGATATCAATCATGATTGCTACACATCTTCTAAGTCAACACAATCTCTTTGACAGCTATCCAATCTTCAAAGATATTGCTTCCATATTTATCTTCAATTAATCTTCAATCATTGTTGACAAGTAGACGCTTCCGCCAGACAGAGTTTAACAAACTCTGTTGTGCTTCCATCCGTCAGCGTTTGCGCTTTCATTTGTCAACGTTTAACCAAACTCTGACTGCTTCCAGCTAAACTCTGATTTATCACTGTATCACTTAAACACTGATTAATACTTACATCAATTATATTTAACAATCTCCCCCAACTTGTTCATTTAGCAAAGATGCACAAGTTAACAATAATTGATGATGTCAAAACAAAATAGACAAATGCAGTGTTTAACAAATAATCAGAGTTTAAACTACTTACTTAAACAAAATCTACAAAAAACAAGAAATTCTTACAGAGCATCATTTATCTAATCTCTTCAACATCTGGTGTCGTTCTGAGATAATCTATCAGCAATCTTCTTGATCTCTCTTAACCTGGGATCATTCTCACCAGTTTGATAAATAGCAGCTCTCAGAGAATAAATCTTGTTTCTTCTCATTTCATTACCCAGTCTGATGAAGTGTGCTTCTTTTGATTCAGAGTTAAAATCAAGAACAGTTATTCCCAAATCTGTCTTCAGCTTAGCACTATTTTTCTTCATCTCAACAATTTTACCCCGATGATCTCTGTACTTAGGAACATACTGACTGTTAAACTTATCACCTCTAACTGCCAAATTTTGTAGCATCTTCTTTCTCAGTACATCTGCAGCTTTTTGAGTTCTCTGATTTCTCACTTTGAAAATATAGAGTACGTACTCTAATTCCTCCCAAGTCTTCAAATCAAGATCAAACTCGCCAATTTTAAACACAGTTCCATCAGCCATAAAGTACAAGAGAAAATCCCTTTTTAAACTCTTCTGGTGTATTAACTGAACTGATTCCAGTCTATCCAAACTTTCTTGTGTAACTCCAAGACCTGGAACAGTCAGTGATGATGGATCTTGAGGACTGGTATTTGTTCTTTTCTCTCAATGAGAACCCAAACCAGCTTTATCACCTTAAATTTTTCCATCTTGAGTTCTACCATGTACAAAAGTACCTCTAGTCCTTTCAATATCCAGAGTTTGTTCATATACTAATGTTTTTCCAAAAACTAATTGTAGTGAAGTAGACAAAGAGTTCTGCACAACTTGTGTAGCAACAGAGGTTGTTTTTCCTTTCTTAGAGACTCTTTCCTCCTCTATAGCTTTACCTTTCAGTTTCAACTTAGCTTCTGCTTCTGTTGGTTTTCTGGATACTTGCATCCTCTAATCAGCACCAACATTCTCATTAATTATAATGCCTTTAAGAACAGGCTTAGAAGCTTTTACATTCCTCTTAACTTTGCCAGACTTCAAAGCTTTCTTACGTTCTTCTTGAAGATTCTTCTCCTCAGCTTGAATGTCTGCAAGTGTAACTCCCTCCACATTCTCTTCAAGGAACAACTTAGCAGCCAACTCCTCATCAGTCTGTGGATTAGAAGTTAATACCAAACTCTGGGTTTTGGAAGTACCCTGAGTATCAATGTTTACATCATCAGACTTTGATTTAGAAGTGTTGCCAGTTGTAAAATCTTATCAGTAGCTCTGGACCTTAGACTCCTCTGACCTCTTGCTCCTCCATCTCCTGCATCATCCTTCTGAGTCAGAGATTGAGACTGCCTGCATTTGGACTTAGCAAATCTTTCCCCCTTTTTGACATCATCAGGAATCAGAATTGATGTAATCAGCTCCAAGGAGGTAGCAATAGAATCAATTTTATCAGACATTACAGACTGATTTTGTTCAACATTTCCCAGTTTCTCAAAAAGAATCTCTTGAGCTTTAGAAAATCTTTGACTCCTGAGCTTAGATTCTCTCTCCATAGTCATGTCTCAAATCTGAATCTCAGTTTTTAAATCAGTGATTTCTTTTTGATTATCAACAAATCTCCCATCATCTGTTTGCTTCACCTGTAGGCCTAGAAAATAACTAAGCTCTCCAATCATACTCATTTGATACCTGGACTGCATTAGCTTGGCAAACTTTGTACAGAGTTTATCATTAGTAGACCCAAAAATTATGTCATCAACATATATTTGAACTAAAAGCAGGTCACTACCAGATTTAAAGTAGAACAGAGTTTTATCAATAGTACCTCTGTTGAACCCACTTTCTAGAAGAATTTGAGCTAAAGTTTCATACCTTGCTCTTGGTGCCTGCTTAAGTCCATAGAGTGCTTTATCAAGCCTGTAGACAAAATCTCGATATTTGGGGTCCACAAATCCTGGCGGTTGTTCAACAAACACTTATTCTTCAAGTTTCCCATTCAGAAAGGCACTTTTCATATCCATCTGAAATACCTTGAATTTCTTATGAGAGGCATATGCTAGAAACATCCTTATTGCCTCCAACCTTGCAACAGGAGCAAAAGTCTCATCATAATCTATTCCTTCCTGCTGTGAATAGCCTTTTGCCTTAAGTCTTGCCTTGTTTCTTGTAACAACTCCCTCACTATCAATTTTATTTCTGAAAACCCATTTAGTACCAACAACAGACCTATTCTTTGGTCTTGGTACAAGTGTCCAAACTTCATTTCTCTCAAATTCATTCAACTCCTCCTGCATTGCTATTATCCAGTCAGCATCTTGAAGAGCTTCTTCTACCTTCTTTGGCTCAGTTTGTGACAAGAATGCATGGAATAGACATTCATTTGTTGTTGCACTTCTTGTCCTTACTCTTGCATCTGGATCACCAATAATCAAATCAGGTGTGTGAGATTTTGTCCATTTCCTAGCTGAAGGTAAATGACTTCTCTCAGTGTTAGATCCTCCCCCTCGATCCATGTTTTCCTGATTTTCTTGTTGCCTTTCTTCATTCTCTGAGGCTCCCCCTGAATGTGACTGCTCAGAGTTTGAACTGTCAAATTTTGGACCTTCAAAGTTTGAGTCATCAGAGTTTGATCCAGATTTTTCAGCTGACTCATTATCAGAATTTGAGTCATCACTTTGAAGTGATTCTTCATGCTCCCCCTCAACTGGTTCTTCCCTAGTATGTGGCTGAGAAGTTTCTTCAGTATTTACCGGTAGAGGTTCAGAGTTTAGCTCAACAGAGTTTGTCGGTTCAGCCTCATCAGAGTTTACTTCATCAGAGAATAATTCTTCATTTTCAAAGTGCAGTTGATCATGTTCATCTACATCTTCAAGTCCAGTTATTTTCTTGTCATCAAATGACACATGAATAGACTCCATGACCACCTTGGTTCTCAGATTATAAACTCTGAATGCCTTAGTTGACAGTGGATAGCCAACAAAAATTCCTTCATCAGCTTTTAATTCAAATTTTGTCAACTGTTCATGATGAGTTTTCAACACAAAGCACTTGCACCCAAAAATATGAAAATATTTCAGGTTTGGCTTCTTTTCCCTCACCATCTCATATGGTGTTTTTCCATGCTTGTTGATCAGAGTGGCATTCTGAGTAAAACAGGCAGTTTGAATAGTTTCTGCCCAGAAATAGGTTGGCAGCTTTGCTTCATCAAGCATAGTTCTGGCAGCTTCTATCAAGGTTCTGTTCTTTCTTTCAACTACACCATTTTGCTGTGGTGTACCAGGTGCAGAAAACTCTTGCTTCACTCCTCTGTTTTTTTAGAATTCTTCCATTGTTGCATTTCTGAATTCAGTTCCATTATCACTTCTGATAATCTTGACTTTGTGTTTTGATCCTTTGTCCAGAAGCTTTACATGTTCCATCAGAGTTAATGCAGTTTCATCCTTCTTTGCTAGAAAATATACCCATGTATATCTGGTATGTTCATCAACAATGACTAAAGCATATTTCTTTCTTCCAATAGACATCACATTTACTGGTCCAAAAAGATCAACATGTAGAAGATGATAAGGATCAACAATTGAAGATTCAGTCTTGCTCTTGAAAGATGACTTCCTTTGTTTGGCCTTTTGACAGGAATCATATAGGCCATCAACATTTAATAATGATTTTGGTAGCCCTCTAACAAGATTCTTTCTAATCAGCTCATTGATGTTGTTCAGATTCAAATAAGAAAGTTTCTTATGCCACTTCCAACTCTCTTCACTGGACATTCTTGTTGACAGGCACACTGCTTTACCATCAGAGTTTGTTGACAGCTTTATTTCATAGATGTTATTGTGCCTGTTTCCAACTAGAACAACCTTCCCTGTAGATTTACTGATGATTTCACAGTATTCAGGCTGAAAATCTACATGATATCCTCTGACCTCTATCACAGATTTGACTCACAGATAGCAAATCATGCTTGAGTCCTGGAACCAGATCTACATTTGTGATGATGACACTTCCAAGATTAATATTGCCATATCCCAGAGTATGTCCTATGTTGCCATCACCATAGGAAACTTTAGGGCTAGCCTTCTCCACATACTCTGATAGCAGGGCTTTATTTCCAGTCATGTGTCCTGAACATCCACTGTCCACGACTAGGGTACTCTCCCTGATGCCCTGCAATCACAAACATTTACTGAAGATTAGTTTTAAGGATCCAGACTTGCTTGGATCCTTTGGCTTTCTTAAATTTGCTAACTTTTACAGCGGAATTCACATTATCAGAGTTTAAGCTAACATTTTCAGAGTTTACACTTGCAGAATTAACCTTCACCCATTTCAAATTGGGCTTGGGTTCATAGTAATTATGATAAATAGCATGATAATCTCTGCAAGTATAAATAGAATGCCAAGTACTTCCACAATGTTTGCATAATGTCTGTGGTCTAGTTCTAACATTAACTTTCTTTACTTCAGCATTAGAAGGTAAAGAATTAATGTTTTTGTTCTTCCTGCAAAAACTAACAAGATGGTTAGTACTACCACAGTTATGACATGTCTTTCTTGGAGCAAAAGTAGCAAGCATTGGATAATTACCCTTAGAAATGCCTACTTTACCATTTCTATTCTTTCTAGACACTTTCTGTTTCTTAACAGATTTTAACTCCTTAAGCTTATGCTTAAGTTGTTTATCTGTCATTAAACCAATATTAACCTGTTTAACACTAGTTTTTACTGGTTCTTTCTTAACAGTTCCTTTTTCAGCATTAGACTTAGATTCATTCAGACCATGAACAAATTTAGTAGTAGGAAGATGAGTTCTCATTTTGACTTGATTCTGAAATCTAAGTTCATCTCCCTCACAGTAACCTAAACCTACTGTGTCTGACTGAAAAACCTCATTAGTGTCTTTTCCAGAATGAGTCCATGTTTTAATTATGTGATTTGCCTTCTCCAATTCAGATTCTAGTTGCTTATATCTGCCTAGCAACTTCTGTTCTAGATAAACAACATCATCTCTCTCTGAACTTGTTGCATGTTTTCAAGTTTCTCTTCAACAATTTTATTTCTTTGTTTAAGTTCAGAATTCTCAGACTTTATTCTCTCATTCTCTAAAGTCTGATCCCTATAACTAATATGCAATGTCTTGAGATAAATTCTCAGTTCAGATATATTATCAGTATTATAAGCATAGGTAGTTAAGGGTACCTTGTTTTCAGACTCTTCTGATTCATTCTCAATAGAAGCCATGAGAGCATAGTTGACTTCCTCATCTGAGTCTGAAGTGTCTGCCCAATCTCTGCCTTTTGTGATGAGTGCCTTCTCAGTTTTACCCTTTTTGCACTCAGGAGCATAGTGACCCATCCCCTTACACTTGTAGCATTGAATCTCAGACTTATCCTTCATCCCAGATTTAGTCTCCTTTCTCTCAGACTTCCGGTAACTCTTCCTGTCTGAAGTTGAATCTCTAGAGAACTTGTTTCCCTTATTAAAGTTCTTGAATCCCATCTTCTTAAAAGTCTTCACCATCAAGACAGCCATTTTCCTCATTTCCTCTTCATCCTCAGAATCAATTGATTCATCAGTGTTTGAGTCAACATCAGAATCTGATGGCTCACTTTCAGAATAAATAGCTAAAGCTTTTCCCTTAGCTTTCTTCCTTGATGTCTCATTCTTCAAAGGTTTCTCTTCAACCTTAAGAGCAACAGATTTTGCCTTCTTGCTTGATCTCCTGTTTCTCTGTTCCAATTCCAGTTCATGAGTTTCGAGTAACCCATAAATTTCATCAATCTCAGTATCAGCAAGATCATAATTGTCTCTAATAGTGGTTGTTTTCACATCCCACTTTTCAGGTAGAGCAAGAAGAAACTTGAGATTTGAGTCTTCTAGATCATACTCTTTATTTACCAATGACAAATCATTTAGCAGTTTACAGAATCTGTCAAATGTTTCTGTCATGGTTTCATCAGACTTTGCTTCAAAATGCTCATACTCCTGTATGAGTATGTTCTTTCTATTCTTCTTGATAGTAGCAGTTCCTTGACATCTAACTTCAAGGGCATCCCAAATTTCTTTGGCAGTAGTGCAGTTAATCACCTTATTAGACATGACATTGTCTAAAGCACTATGAAGTAGATGCCTTACCTTTGCATCCTTAGCAATAGATGAAAGATCTTCAGGAGTCAGATCCTTCTTTTCCTTTGGGACTATCTTAGCTTCTTGACCAGCAGTGGCAACAGATAGCTTGGTAGGCTTATGAGGACCTTCATAAATTCTGTCTAGATATTCTGGATCTGTTGCCTCCAGAAACATAGTCATCTTCACCTTCTAGATAGCATAATATGCTGGCCTCAGAATAGGAACCCTAATAGTCTCATACCGGCTCACAGTAGTAGGAGCCTTCTCAGAACCTAAACCTGTTGGAGGAGGAATCTCTGACATGATTATAGTTTTGTGTGTGGATCTTAAGCTGTATTGATTTACAGATTGGCTCTGATACCACTTGTTAGGCCGAATACACAAATATAATCAAGATTTGTATGAGAGATTAACAAGAACACAAGTTTAACAATTAAAAATTGTTTGGAATTAATAATTCCTCTCTCAGTGATGTAAAATATCACAGAGAGCTGCTTAGGTTACAATGAATGAATAATTCGTTGTTTGATACCCTTCTAGGGTTAACCTAACTGTATTTATAAAACATAATGCTATACAATCGTAAATTGATACTCCTATAATTTAGCTATACAATTGATATCAATCACGATTGCTACACGTCTTCTAAGTCAACACAATCTCTTTGACAGCTATCCAATCTTCAAAGATATTGCTTTCATATTTATCTTCAATTAATCTTCAATAACTGTTGACAAGTAGACGCTTCCGCCAGACAGAGTTTAACAAACTCTGTTGCGCTTCTATCCGTCAGCGTTTGCGCTTTCATTCGTCAGCGTTTAACCAAACTCTGACTGCTTCCAGCTAAACTCTGATTTATCACTGTATCACTTAAACACTGATTAATACTTACATCAATTATATTTAACATAGAATGATTTAGTTTAAGAATAATTTAGAATTAGGATTTAAATAATAAATTCCACAATTTTCTAAAACCCAAACTTGTTCTAGTTCGATTAAATTAAAAGTTAAGGTTTGCGAAAATATTAGTCTCTGTGGATCGATATCTCAAGTATTAAAACGATGAATTGTGCGCTTGCAATTTAAATGTTATATTTTTAGCACATCAGTATTCACGAGCAGAAGTGTTCAGCACGTGAGTTGGAGTTGATCGTGATAATTTTCATGGTCATTAGTTCGAAATTGTGGATATCAGAGTTAGTTGTTTTCTCTCTCGATTAAATTGGGTGCTCAGTAAAACAATGGGATTACGGATGGATAGAAGTTTCCCAGTTATTCCCTTCTCGATCGACATTGTACGTTGAAAGTGAAGTAAGAATGATTGGGGGATTTCTTGATATTCTTCCTCTCAAAGTTTTACTTGAGGTAGGTTTTGTTATAATATTATATATATATATATATATATATATATATATATATATGCGAATTATTGTAGGTGATTGAGTTAGTACTTGAGGCGTTGTGTTCCGGGCCTAGTCCATTTTACGAATAGATCATGTTCGATCTTCGATAGAAAAGACGTTAGAAGTGGAAGCTTGAATGCCTAGCTCTACAAACAAAGGTGATATACGCCATAACATTTCAACATGAGTTATCGGAGAATTAAGAGAATTAAGAGGTACCCAGATGCGTAATGAACTAGGATGTGAGTGAGATAACGGGAAAAGAAGTGAATAGTTAGAAGGATAAGTAGTGAACGTGTATTTGTTTCAGAATATTCCGAAACGCAAGCGGTGAATAGATGTTGTAAGTCTATAGTTAAATTGAGTAGTGTTAAGTATGATGTATGGAGTTAAATTCGAGAGCATTCTGAGTATGTATAGTTATTTTTCAGAAGTTGATTTCCGAGGACACGGAATGAGTGTAGTCTAGACGATTCTTGAAGATCGTGAGTTATTTGTTGAAGACGTATGATTAATTTGACGTATGTTAAGTCAAATTTTCATGTTAATTAAAGTGAGAGTTTGCTGGAAATTATTGGAGTGAAAGCGTTTTGTGATTAGTATCGAGGGGGGCTGTGAGCCCGGAATAATTGATAATACAAACCAGTTATTTCAAGATTTTGTTCTTGTAGTGGGTTTTATCAAAGTCAAGGTTATGAAGTTATTAGTTTTCAAGACTGTAAATATTCGAGGCTGTATTTCAAAAGTTTAACAAAATCGAAATGCTTTTATAAGAGTGAGAATTGAGTTGTTAATCGAATCATGTTTGGCGTGTATCTAATGACGTATGTCTTTGATTGTAGTATTCGATTTCAAGGACGCGATCGGAAATAGATGATATGAGGTTTGGTTGATAGATTGGAATCAAGGTATCAAGATTTATTTATTTACCTGTTTACTGTAAGTCGAAGCAGATTCATTTATTTACCTATTTACTGCAAGTCAAGGCAGATTTCTTTACTTATATGGCTATTGCAAGTCGAGGCAGATTTATTTATTCAAGTGTTTACTACAAGTCAAGGTAGATTTCATATTATCATGGTAAATGATTAAATTAAGATTATGAATGAATGGAGATGAATTGTATGTGGATGATTTGAGTTGGTCTTTGAAGTGGTTATACAGGGTATAGTCCATTATACGAAAAGGTCATGCCCGATGTTTCTATGGTCAGGACATTTATTATGACTAGTAAGCGTTTCGAATTACCAGGACTTGTAAACAAAAAGTTCATGTTTATAACAAAGTATTATGGCTCATATGAGACACGATATTCAACTCGAGATATTCAACTCATAGAGACAAGTATGACTTGTCATTCTCGAACAGACGATCAAAGCGAAGGAATGATTCAAGCCATCGAGGATATATTAGGGTATATGTACTTGATTTCGAGGGCGATTGAGACGATTATTGCCATTGATGGAATTCTCATATAATGATAATTTTCATACCAATGATGTTAGGACCAGAGTTGGTGCCACCGACGAAGGAAGTAATTGAACTTGTTAGAAGGGTTGACGACAACTCGAGGTTGACAGAAGAAAAATGCTAACTTGTCAAGCGAGATGTACTAGGGTTCACCTGCTACTTATCTACCAGGAGGTTCGCACCCTTATCTGCGCAGAGGTTCACCTACAGCTCATAAATCATGCTGTTCGTACCCCCATTATCATTCAAGTTCATCAGCTATATACTTCCTTCATGGATTGAGCTGTGGTATGAACTAGTATAGTGTTCCACAATTTTTAACGGAAACCCCTGGACTTGTTTAACCCCAGAATTGTTGAAGGGGGGCTTTGATAGACCTTAACCTCTAATTGGTAGAACCCCTAGATTGATATTCTCCACTTTCTATCAATAATAATTTCCATGTCCTATACCAAAATTAAGTATTGGGAGTTCATCTGATTATGGGTACCTTCAACCATGTGTACGTTCTCCAAAATCGAGTATTTGGGGGTTCATCTGCATTGAGCCTTCTGATTGAGAAACTAGGGGTTTATCTACGAGGAACTTTTTTGCTGAGAAAATGGGGGTTCAATTGCGTGGAACCTTCTATCATGGGTGCGACCACCAGATTGAGGCTTCTCCTACCTTTACCCCTTGAACCTCGCAACCGGTACCTCTCCAGATGGCCTTTATCTCCATCAACAAGTGGACATTCAGGTGCTCTTACGTTCTATCATATATATTAATGTGCCTGATTGGAGAAGCTTCAGGGTCGCGGAACCCCGCATCGCTGAACCCCTAATATGGACCCTTCCTATCAGAATTTAGTATCCGAACAATTATTTTCCTGCCATTCTTTCAAAGACCTCACCCATCACAATTTACATCGAAGCATCTCAGAGCCACATCTCTTCTTTTATGCGTTTTACCTCCAAATGACAAGAATAAAGGCAGTTATGGGTAACCTTCCTTCTTCTTCATCCTTTTTCCGATGAGCCATGATTTTTCTTTCATCTTTTCACCTTTTTATATCTCTTTTTCCAGGGAATCGATCTTCCAGCCCATCCACATGATATAATCCGCCATATCTCGATTGGTGACCTCCTTCTCGGGCTCAATTTCGTGGTCACCTCCATTATTCTTCGATGTATGTTCATCGCCGGAGCTTTTTGTTATCTTTCCTTTCAAAAGATCATCCAACCCCCTCCTTCTAGCACCAAAAATGTTGGCAGAGGAATTTGGTACAACATTTATGGAGGTTGTTGCTGGAATAACGGATGAAGCGCATAAAAATCAGCGACGGAAGCGGGTTCGCGCGCAACAGCCGGGGTTCAACTGTCCAGAACCGAGAGATGTTTGTGGCTAATTTTGGACTGAATTCACAAGGTTTCCGGGCAATTTGAGAGAGTAATTTCTAGAATTATGAGTCACAAGTGCTCCTACTTGAGATTAGTAGAGAGAGTGTGATTGTCCCACCTTGCAAATGGCCAACATATCCTATATTTATAGGAATCAAGTCCATATGTAGTTCTTTAGGGTTGAGACTCTTTGTGGCTGTTCATCCCACGTTTTGATATGATTATCCAGCCTCAACCAAGCTGATCCAGTTAGTTATTCCACCAGCCATGATTATCCAATTGTTATATATTCTTAAAAGCTTAATTATCTTCATATTTATATGATTTTCCTTCATATATCCATATAAATATACATAATCCATGTATATATAATGATTATCCATCATAGTAGAGGTTGCTGGGTCGTCCCTAATGTTTAGGAATTATCCAAAAGTCTGTTAAAGCGATATATATTCGTTCTCCTACAATTTAGGAGGCTGCTGGGCCAATTACCGTGAACTATCGGGGTACGAGTGTGAACCCCAGCCTAGAAGCCCTGCACATGCATGAACCCCTGTCTGGCTTCCATATAACAGTAGCCTCACACGGTATTCGAGCACCTGAACCCCTACACGACTGAACCCCGCATCAGATGCCAGATTCTTCATCCATCAGCATAGTTCTAAGGCATGTTGGGCCAATGTATCCATACTTAGCCTAGCCTATTCCTCCATATCCACATAACCCGGGCCCGTAGCCTTAATGGGCCTTAAATCAAGCGCAAGGCGGATTTTGGGCACAACAGACGCCAAGTCTGCTATCATGAGAATGTGCTTTGGATGACAGTATGAATCCTCGCCAATGTTGCTGTCAAGAATTCCATACTTGCTGTCAAAGTGTGAGAGTGTTGTTGTCTTAATGCTCAATGTTGTTGTCAGAGTGGATATTCTGTCATTAATTGCAACATGTTGTCTTCTTGTAAACTTACTGTCAGTTAGATGCAACATGTTGTCTTCTTGTAACTTTACTGTCAGTTAGATGACAGTAAACTTTATTCTTGTTGTCGACCTGATGTATCCTCGAGATTTGAACATTTGAATGAACTTCTTCCAAATTATACACATTTATTACATGACAGTAATTTTTTTGGTTACAAGAACATACTTTGGTTGTGACAGTATTTTCTACTTAATCTATAAAGACTATGCATAAAAAGATCTAATTAAGTTGTCTTCTAAGCTGTCATCCATAAATCCTAACACTTGCGTTTATTATATATAAGGATATAATTTTTATAACATATTTACAAAAGTGATTATGTTGGAAACTTATTGAATATTTTATAAAATATTAAAAAAAAATATGTTATTGTGCAACGTAATATATGTATGATTCTAAGGTTTTAAGATACGACTTAAGAGCTCTGATATTGAAATCGGTCGATTTCTGAAAAATCGCCGATAAATCGATCAAAAATTGATCAAAATTTTAGAATTGATATAGCCGATTTTGCAAAAATCGTCGCTAAATCGCCAATTTTTAAACCAAATCATCCCATAAATCGTAAATCGGTATCTCAACCGAATATTTCCGATTAAGAGACGGTTAATGGTTATACTTGAACCTGACCCTACCTGTTTAACATCATTTGATATACAATGCGCTTTATCCGTTATGTTCAGTGGTATCGCTTTCGCTGTTAATTTTAGTGATTAATGAATTTGAAAAAAAAAAAGAGAGCAAAAGATCATAATTTCAGTGTACGGGGTTACTAGTCAAAGAGTATTTGTTAAACAAACAGTAATGGGCCTAGTATTTATAGAATGGCCCAATGAATAGAAAGAGGGAACTGTTGGTTTATATACAATTTTTTTGAACTTGGGCTTTATATACGTTTCAGTTTTTAGATGATCGTTTTAGATGATCGTGCTTCAGTCACTTCCAAAAAAATTGAAAAAGTGTCATTTTAAAAATTGAAAAATTGAAAAAATTATAGGGATTCATAATTTCATATTATCTCAAAAACACAGTCTACAGTGCGGTAATATTTATATTAGTACATTTTTCTTTTTTAACTGCTTTTGCATTTTTCCACTCAAGCACGCCATCAATATTAGTAGATAAATTTCTCATACTAGTTTTATACCCGTGCAATGCACCTAAAACTTTATTAATATTTTATAGTTCAATTTTGATTAAAAATTTTCCTTAAAAAATTAGTTTTATAGCATTTTAAATAATTTATTTTTACTTTTAATAATAATAATACATATGTTATATGGTTTGTAAGTATACATTTTTTTTCTTGTAAATGATTTCTCTATAATTTATATTTCAAAGTTTAGGCTAACATATTTTTTAGTATTTTATAATTATTTTTGATTTTTTTTAATTTTATAAGATTACATATAATATACTTGAAATATATAGGTACTATATTCATGTAATATTTTATTTTATTTTTTTATCTTTTTGATTATAGTGTTTTTATAATTTTTAAAGGCATTTTTTTTTAACTTTTTTTGGAAATATGTGTGGTATTAAGTTTTTTTTATTTGTTTGAATATTGATTATTGTTTCATATTAGTTTTATATTTTTTCACATGTGTGCTGTTTATTATGTGTTTTTGTTTAGATAAATCTGGGATTTTTATGTTGTACTATATTTAGATATTAATATAAATTTATTTTGTGGGTGTTTAGATTGTTTTTTAATTTAAAATATGTTTGTTTATTGATTTGTGTTCACTTTTTTTAATTTAAATTTTTTCTTTGCAAAGTAAGAATTTGTTTATTGGTTGATTTGTCCTCATATTTTTTTAATTTAAATTTTAGAAACATATTTATTGTCAAACCTAAATATATAAACTTTAATGATTTTTATCAAAATAATTTTTTCTTAAAGCACTTTTATTTGGTAAACTATTTTTTTTGTAAATTATATTTTAAGTTTTAGCCTAACATATATTTTAAAATTTCATATTTTTTGGGAAGTTTTTTTTTATTTTATTAGAATATATATAATATACTTTATAAATGTGGGAATTTATTGGTTTAGCTATACTTTATATATGTATATATGATTATTTAATTGTGAACACACATGGGTTTATACTTTTTTTAAAGAAAGTTTGTACTATCTTTTTATGTTTTTGTGTTAATATATATTTGTTTTTAGTGCATTATATTAAATTTTATTGTTGATTTTAGTTTTCTACATTTAGAATTTTGTTTTTTGAATTGGCATTTTTTTTGTAGATTATATTTTTTTGAATTTTGGTGTCACATGTTTTTTGATTACCTTTTTATTATCTTATTTTACCATATATTTTCTTAAAAACTTCTTTTTTGTTTTGTAATTAAATGTACATTATTGTTTTTTGAAAATTTGTTTTTTAAATTAAAGTTCTGATGATATACTTTGTTCACTTGTTTATTATATATAAAGAATGATTTTGCGACTTATTTTTAATTATGTTTTTTTGCTAATTTATCCTTGTTTGTTAATATTAGAAATATATTTGTTGTCAAATTTAAAAATAGAATCTTTAATGATTTTTTGGTAAATGGTTTTTTTGAAAATTATATTGTAAGGTTTAGCCTAACATATATTTTAATGCTTCATATTTTTTACCCTGTTTTTTTTCTATTTATTAGAATATATATAATATACCTTAGACATGTGAGAACTTATTATAATTTAACGTGAACACACATACATTTGTACTTTTTTTTAAAAGAAAGTTTATACTTTCTTTTATATTTGTAAACTGAAATTCTGATGGCTTTGTATACACTGGTGCAAAATATGGTTTATATACTTGTCTATTTTATTTAAATAATGAATTTGTGATTTATTTTTTAATATGGTTTTTTGCTATTTTATCCTTATTTGTTAATTGTGTGTAAGTTTTGTGCTACTACAACTCTTTTTCCTATAATAATAACAATTAATTAAGTTGATGATGAATATTTTATTAGTTTTATTCTTTATTAATTTACTTTAAATTTTATTGTTGATGAAATTTAATATTTTTGTAACTTTTAAATTATTAAATTATTATAGGAATTTTTGTACTTATTATATTTAGATTCTCTATTAATTATTTTATTTTGGATTTTTGGATTTTTTTTATTTATTTACAATTTTAGTACCGAATCTAGAATTTTTGCAAAATAATAAAATGTTAATTTATTGATTTGTGTTGACTTTTGTTAGTATAAATTTTAAAAACATGTTTGTTGTAAAATCTAAAAGCAAAATTTTTTTTATGATTTTTTTTAAAAAAATAGGTTTCATTGAAATTCTTTTTTGTGGTAAGGCTTTTTTTAATTAAATTTTAAACTTTAGTGTAAATTATTTTTGTATTAATTTTAGTAAACAATAATTTTTTTAACTTTAATTTTTTCTGTTTTATCATGTGTTATTTAATTTAGTGCATCATTTTTTGATATTGTTTGTTAAATTAAAAATACCATTGGTAGCATAGTTTTAGCTTTTTTGTTAGGGGAGGATAATTTTAGCTTTTATACCAATACTCTGGGCTGATAGGTCCCGAATGTGGGTAAAATAAGCTAGAAGGGGGTTGAATAGCTTATTACCTTTTTAAAATTTGAGCTTGACGTTTTTAAATTTTCTTTCTCTTTTAAAATTAATTACTTATAAATAAGTAATGTAAAGTGCGGAAAATAAAAGAGAGAAAGATGACATGATCGATTTATCCTGGTTCGCGATGCTGCAATCCCCTAACGGATTCGAACACCCCTACTCCAGTCCCCGAGCTCCTCCCCGGGCTCGAGATTTCGTCCATTATAAGTAAACTCCTTATAGCAGGTGGAGAAACCTTTACACAATTACAACTATATATTTATCTTGAAGCGTAACTCCCCGTTACCTTCTCAAAATATAAGCTACCCCGCTATATATTTATCTTGGAGCGTAACTCCCCGCTACCTCCTCAAAATATAAAGCAAACCACTAATTATTTATCTTGGAGCGTAACTCCCCGTTACCTCCTCAAAATAATTAGTAAACCACTAAAATATTTATCTTAGAGCGTAATTCCAACTTACCTCTTCAAAATATTTTAGCAAACCCTACGTAGGCTTGGTGCTACCTTTGTAGGTCTTGGATCTTAGGTCTTAGGTCTTGGGTCTTTCCTCCTCCTCACGGTGCGAAGACACCCAACTCCCCGTCGGCGTGTCTAAGACTTGGGTCTTAGAGCGAAGATCACCTCACTTCACTTCACCTCACTACAAAGATACAACAACAAGCTACAAACAAACAAAAAGTGATATATAATATAATAAGGGCCGTGCAAAACTAGTATGTTACGGTACTAGCAACAAGGATGCTATTACGCGTTAAAATAATTGATTCGTTATTAGTTAAAGTCGAGCGAGTCACGACGCCAATCGGACGAGCTACGAAACTTTAGTGGTGTGTGCAAGAGTGCTTAATTATTCAACTCACAAGTGTGAGGACGAAATAAAAATATCAACTCGCAAGTGCGAGGACCGTTAAGAAAAACGCTTATATAACGTTAGCGATTTGCGTAGTGCGGAAAATACTAAATAACGGCACGGGATAAGTCACACGAGGGACTCGTCACATGAGCAGTGATGCAAGACAATAAATTAAACGTGCAACAATTATATCCGCGAATGCAACACACACTACACACGCAACACACACAACAAAAATTTAACTAGTTTATGACCTTTGGCTTTATCCGACGGCTTGGTTGCCTAAAGTAAAGAATTCTCAAATAAGAGGTATTCTCAAAGGATCCGAACTAGGTTCCGGGACTAGTATGTGTAGATGTACACACACCAAACAAAAATGTAACTAACTTAGAATCACTTGAAGTCTAGTAAGAAGTCAAGCAAAACAAGCTAGGATCGAAGCCTAAAAACACCACCAAACTAAGGCCGAAAGAGCACCAAATGAAGGATATTCAAGGGGTTATCAAAGGTGGCTCAAAGACACAAGAAAGGACACTCTAAGGGCTGCCTAAATTCGAGCTAGGGGCTGCCTAAAAGAGGTTGGCCGAATGGTGTAGAACAAGAGCAAGAAACACCCGAAAATCACCAAAAAGAGCTACCAAAATAAGGCCACCAAGATCAATCAATGAAAGATAATTTAAGGGGGACTCAAGGATCCTTAAACCTCTTCCAAATCACTTCAAGAACCCACTTTAGCCGAGCTAAAGTTTTGTCTTCGAAGTGGTCTTGGATAGAATTATTTTAGAGCAAGAAATGGTGATAAAAACACAACCTAAGTGACCTAGTTTGAGCACCGAATGAAAGGTATGCAAGGAGGGGTTAAAGGTGACTCAAAGACACTTGCAAGAACACTACAAAGGCTGGTAAAAACGAGCTAAAGGACTGCCTAAGAAGTGTTTGCCGAGAGGTGTGTTTTGGGTGAAGAAATTGTGCTAAAACAAGCTTAAAAGATGGTATAAAAGATGAAGATCAAAGCTTGTTTATCTAGATAATTTTGAAGAAAATAAAATCTGGAATATGGTGAGTATCTAGAGAGAAAATAGCAGCATTTCTTTGGCTCTTAGGCTTGAAGAAAATGGGTGGAATGGCTTGGCTATTTACAGGCAAAAATGGGGTTAAAAACCACTAAATAAGAGCAAGCAACCAATGAACAAACAAGCAAGTAGTCATTACCCAACTTGGTCACCAAGTTACTTAAAATATTCAGTAGCACATGTGGGAATAACAATAGTAAAATATAGGAAGCTTCTCTTGGTTCGTAATTAGGGGGTACCGGAAAAATGTTCTCATATAATCATGAAACTTTTTCTAAAATCCTTTTTAAATATTCTAGTGATATTCCCAAAGTTTGAAGTCAAAATAACATGTCTAGGTATTTTATTCAAAAATATTTCGGTGAAAAACCCTTACGCGACGGAATAAAATACATTAGCCGTTTGTCGTAACTTGTCGACGTTTTGGCTAAAGTTTTTACTTCAAATATATTCAAATATAATATTCCTCAAATAATAATGACCATGAATTCCTCGGAATATTTATTTTGAATATTTTACGATTTTATCCAATTAAATGAAAAACTGTTAGGGGTTCGGGATAAAATTCGTTTTTGATCTTTCGGCAAGTCAATAAATAAGGCACTTTTGAAAATAATCTTTTGGAAAATATATCAAATATATTTGAGGATAAAACATTTGAAATGAACACTGTTTTGAATAAAACTCTCGTTTTTAGTACGTAAAATCAGTGTTCGGAAATATATTGATATTTGTGCCGACTTGACTTTGCCTTTTAAATGTACCATATAAAATCTAGACTAGGATATATCATTGAACGGATATACCTTATCCAAATCAAATGATTAGGTACGAGAAAACATTTTTGTCAAATTGACTCGTTATTCGGAAATGTCACATCGAATAATCTTAAGGGATGAATTACTATATTAGCTAGTAACTTCCTATACCTAATTTAATTTTCATTTTCGTACTTTGACAAATCACCAAAACCTACAATGAAAAAGACTGCCTATCAATCTTCCCCTTTTTGGTATTTGTCAAAACTACTCACGAAAATTAAATATGTGTGTGCACCTATTTCTAGTGTATGCATGAAAAACGTTTTATTCATTTAAATGCCTAATTAAACACCTTCCCCTAAAGTGATGAAAACTCTTTGTTCATTTTACGCGAAAACACATAGGCATACATGCATATAAAACACACAATCATATAAGCACACAAGTATATCACATAAAGATAATAACGATTAAGTGTAAGTGATATACCTTTCCTCGATTAGTAGAATTTCTGCAAAACAGATATGTTAGAGCACATGTATAGATAAGCAATCAAATAAAGCAATATAAGCGATCTAGCTTATCTAGTACATTCCGTTTATAGAAACAGAATCTACTTTTAGTAAAGTAAACTTCCCTCTTTTGTATCATAGAATGATACAAGTGCTTTCCACTTGAAGTATATGTGTTGGTTAAATCTTCGAAAAATGACTTCCCCTTGCTATATGAACTCTTTTTCCAAAAATATTCGAACTAAAGATTTTACACTTTTAAGCATAGTTCGAATTTTGAATTTTTGAGATAAATTTTCGAAATTTTTTTGCAAGGGTCCATCTCTTTGTCAAGCCAAAACCAAACATATATCTTCAACTTCCCTTATAAAATCATTCTTCTTCCCCTTTGAAATAATTATATGGTAAACAAGAACACACATATTGAATTTTTCTTCTTCCCCTTTTTGATAAAAACCAAAAAGTAAGAAAAATAAAATTCAAGGGGATTAGGGAGGGGGAGCATTCAACCATGCAAACAATGCAAATAAGGGGGATGGGGTGAATACTAAGCTATTACAATCAATTTCCACCGATCCACCTTATCACTCCAAACAATCCTTACTCCATAAATCTTCACATTTTATGGATTGTTTTTTAAATATTACAAACCAATAAAATCCTAACCAAATTACATGTCTAAATCTCCCAGAACAAGACGTAAAGAAATTACAATGTAGTATCGGGTCTTGAAATTAAATTGCAGGCTGTCTAGAGGCATGATCAGAGCTAAATACAGGGCAGAGATCAGAACTGGAGTGATCAAATCAATAATCTCGAAATGGATACCTGCAATGTTAGTTCTCAACAAAACAATATCAGTCAATCTTTAATCATACGAATCAAGAACAATGCAAGTGCAGAGAAAAGTTGACAGTGTAGAACTTGTTGCAGAGTTAAGAACAAGGTTTGCAGCAGAGTTAAGTAAAGTCTTTGTATTAGAGAGAGAGAAGGAGAGAGAGATTTGCATAAGAGGTTTAAAGAATATTGCACTGTATGAATGTGTAAAAGCTCGAAAGATTTTCAAGAAGAGATCAGAGCTTGTGAGTGAGTATATCAGAGCAAAAGAAAATGTGTAGATGTTTTAAGTGTCAAATGTGGCCAAAATATCAAAGTATAAGGGTGCACAGATTTGACAGAAAAATCAAGGCACAGGTATACTCAAAATATAACTCAATACTGAGAGACTGAAACCTGCAAATTAGCACTTTAATAACAATGTCAATAATAATTCGTGTAATCATAATGTAAGAGCAGAATTGACAAAGTTTAAGTCAAGGGATACAATACAGTGACTTCCAAAGCAATGCTTAATAAATTGAGTCCAAGGCACCTGTTAAAATCAAGACTAGTACCATGCAACTATATGGCCTAAGAGTGACCAGTTTCCCCTGGGTTCAGATCAAAGAGATTTCTATAGAATCTCAATGTAGTCCATAGGTACAGTGGTATGTGTGTGCTCGGTTTCTAACCATGCAAGTGCACTATGTCGAATTTAGACAAGTACTAAACATAATAAACTGCAATTCCATTCATTAAAGCAAAAGTACATCATCTTAATTTCTAAATCCAACTAACAGGTGAAAACAGTTGGAGATAGAATCATCACACACACAACTAGTACATAAAGCCAACATCTGGCTACAACAAGCATTAATCAGAAACACACATGCTAGAGCAAAATAGATAGCAACTAGCATAATACAAGCATACATAATAGGAAAGCATACAAAGTCCACAAACAACTTTAGCTTCCAGCAACCAACATCACTATCACTCAAAACCAACTAATCCACCTTATTATGCTCAGCATTGTCAACTACATCATTAGTAGTGTTCTCACAGTCCATACCCTCATTACCATTCTCTTCAATGGGCTCAAGTTTCACATTTACATCTACCATAGTCACATTCTCATTGTTATCAAGATCATCAATCTCAATAACCTCAGTAGTACTAGGAGCAACTGTAGCAACAGGGATACCTAAAGCAATGTTGCTAGGGGGTGAGTTACTATGCATATTGATCTGGAACTAAATAATCTGAGCTAGAGTGTTTTCAAGCAGGGTCATTCTAGACATAGCAGTATTGAGATACCCTTGCACAGTCTCTAGCTTAGTCACAACCCTATCATAGTTCTCAACAAGAATGTCCAAAGTGGACTTCAAAGCAACACAGTCAGTCTTAAGTTTGTCTAGGCCTGCAGTCATAGTCCTAATGGTCTCATAGGGCACCTTAAAAGAAGCTCAGTAGGCTTAGGTTTCACAACAACAGGGGCCTCTTCAACAGGGGGATCAACATGAATATTGAGAGGCAACACAGATCTAGAGGTGTACTCAGAGATTTTAGCAGTGACATGAAAAAGAGGTGCAGTGTTGATGTTGTATTTAAGAAACTCAAAGATTCTAGTCAAGAGAAGGCCATAGGGGTTGAGACCTTGCTTAGAGGCAGAGTGCATCCTAAGCATATTCATGTGAGGAATGCTGAAATTGAGTCTGTTTGTGGCTATCCTATGCATGATTTTCATCTCAAGAAAGGATACAAGCTTCTCATCAGTAGGAAAGAAGTTGTGCTTGACAAACAAAGCAAGATTTTGATAAATGGGAGTGAAATGGTCATACCTAAGACCTATATCATTAGAAAAGACATTATGAGGCACCTCTATACCACAGAAGAGAGATGAAGTTCTTATACTCATTTCTTTCAAAGACAAAAGTCTTAGAGATGTCAATGTGATCAAAAGCATAGAGAGTGGGATGGAGATTAAGAGCTTTGACAAGGACCTCTTGGTCAACAAGACATGGAATGCCATTCACAATGGAAGTGAGAAAGACAGTTCCACTAGGACCATGGTTAAGAGTTAGATTATTATAGAAATCAGCAACCAAACTCATAAGAACCCTCTTAGTAGGATAGATGAGAAATGGTTCTAGCTTAGCTCTAGTGAGAACTCTGTGAAGGTCTGAGTCATGGAATAACTCAACCAACTGACCAGGCACAAACTTTCCCTTTACAATCTTAGTAAGGCCATGCTTAGACATGAACAAGGCATTGCCATACTTGGCTTTCTTCTTCTTGTTTCTGGAACTCAAAGAAGATGGCTTAGTGTGAGTGTTGGTGCTGGTTTGTGTGCTGGGAAACAGAGACAAAGTTGTGTTTAATGGAGTCAAAGGGATTGAGCAATTAAGACAATCAGGAGCCATGTTTAAGTGTATGAAGACAAACGAAATGAATGCAAGAATATGAAGAATAAATGCAGCAAACACTTCTCTTAAATACACAGAACTTGCAAGGTTTAAGCATGTAAAGATGTGCAGCAACAGTTCAAGAACAGTGAATACAGTACAAGCACAGTAGCAAGGACAGACAAGTACACATTGAGATATGATATGGTGCAGAGAAGTAAGGCTACTTATCAGTATAGTACTAACTAATTCAGTTAAAAGCAAGCATGCAACCTTATTTATAGCATTTAACAGCAAATAGCAATAAATGCAATTTAAGGTAGTTGACATCCAAGAATTCACTTTTAGCAAAAGTACTATTATAAAAGCACAACTCTCTCATATCTAACCTGATGTCCTGTGCAAAACAAAGTCTCACACATACACACACAAACAGGCTTCTGAGCATACATATAAAATGTATATAGAAAGCACACATACTCTCACACAGAATGCACATACACTCATAAAATTAATTGTGAACTCTAAGAATAGGAGTGCAGAGCTAGAACTTAGGATATGACAAGTATCAAATCATAAAAGATATCCTAACCAAGCTGGTAACTAGATGAACAATCTAGTTAAGGGAATGGCCAACCAACTCAGTTCAAGCAAACTAGAAGTATACACAGATATTTTCTAAGGATAAGATCAGAACAACTTCATTGCACTTAGACACAAAACATACAATCTGCAAGCTAATAAACAATTGAGTTTCTAGAAGCTTAGGATATAAAAATAAGTCTAGCACAGATATTAGGACTGAGGTCTAATAAACAAAATAATTCTTTAAATCTCATGAGTTCCTAAGTGATCAGAAAAATTAAATTTTAATCCTATTAATTCTAAGTGATCACATAATCAGAGAAAAATCAATTTTATAACTCATTTAGCACTAAGTGATCAGAGAAAACAATTATTCAAGGAATTTTTCATTTTATACATCTAGAAAACCTAAGTGATTAGAATAAAACTTATATAAATGAATATTTAAATTTTATAAATATTTTGTAACCTACTTAGATGCACACAGAGATAATGAACTCATGTGAGCAAGCATGTAGTTGCAGTTACATATAGCACTTAGAGTTAAATGGCACATTAGCAAAGACCAATCTTTTGCAAGATTATGCTAACTACAAGATAAATAACTCTATTCTATTTGACACTACCACTTAGCACATAAGCACACTGCAAGTAAAAATAAGCAAATTAGACAAAGCACAGAGAATGCACACTGCAGGTAAGAGTTAAACAAATTAAGCAAGGCACAATTATGAGCATACTAAGGTTGGTACAGGGCATATTCAATTAACAAAATACCATAAGCACAAAGCATACTTTCATTACAATCATCTCAGGACATCAACAATTCAAGCAACTCATATAAACACTATCCATAATTAAGACAATTAGAATCAAAATGCAAGAGTCTAAGAATTGTGTACCTTGGTCATGGTGGCAATACACATGACAACATCCAAATTAACACATAAACTTACAGAGACAAACATAGTACCAAGTCCTCACATATGCATACAAGTGCTCACCAAGGCAGTGGTCAAAGTCACACAAAGACAATCACAAAACATTAGGGTTAGCACAATAAATCAATAAGACAGAATAGTAAAAGTATGATCACCACAACTGTAATCAAACAACCTCAATGTATTGAGGTGTCTACTAGTTAGGAAGAAAGCTTATACTCAAACAATCAAGACTTTCAAAATTTTCTATCTAACTAGGAGAACCTCATTACAAGATCATTGAGATATTGCAAACTAAGCACAACAATCCTCAATAATCATCATCAAGACACTACGATTTTTACTTATGTGCACAGAGATTATCAACATAGAGCCAACTATCCTTGTCCACATAGTAAAAATCTCAGTATCATGACAATGGATTAGTGATACAATTCTAGGCAGGAACATTGTTGAATCATTATCAGGGCACTACGACTTCTATTTGTGCGCCCAAAGGTTATTAACAAAGAGCCAAATATCCTTGTGCGCAAAATAAAAGTCTCAATACCACAACAATGGATTAATCACACAATCAAATACATACGATCATCATATAATCGATTTCACCAGATCAGACAAGTCATGGCGCTCCAAAATATCAAACAAATAAATCTGTTAAAGCCTCAAAGTGCCATGACTGACTGACCCGATTAAATAGATCAAATAAACACAAGCAAATCGATTAATCGATTTGTTTGAAGGCTTTTTGTTAAACCTATATCAAACTCGAATTTAGGGGAAAACAATATAGGATAGATACTTGAGAGTTTGATATTGGTGTGTATGTATTTCGATGTGAGGATTACGAATCTGGGGTTGGTTTTTGCAATCGATCAAAGGTGTGGCCGGAATTTGAGTTTTGAAAACTAGGGTTTCGGTCTTATTCTTAATCGAGTAAGAATAAACAGGAGGGAGATGAGAGATTTTGAGAAATTTCTGTTTTTAGAAATTATTTAATAAAATCTCCAACGGCTGAGATTAACACTGACCTTTGAATGCACGGTCGAGATTATCTCGCGCCTTTTCGTTGCTTGACCGGCTGACTGTTGACTACCAAACCACAGATACGCATTTCTCATGCACTTATCAGCCCCTGTGATTTATTTTTGAATTTTACATGATTTTATTTAGTTTAAAAACTATTTTTGAAAAATCATATAAAAGAGTAAATAAATCAGAAAAATCCTCCAAAAATTTCTGCGCCACCAGAAAAATAGCTATTTTATTATAGAATAATAAAATGCACAAAGTTCTAAATTTTTGACAATAAATAAATTCTTTGCAAAAATTAAACAAACCATATACTTCTTTTGGTTTAATTATTTACAGCTAACAACATTATCGAAGAAATCTGAACGTTCAAGTCCCGCTTGAAAATCCGCTTAAACAATGCTCTAAGTTATAAAATAATTAAAATAAAGTAATATATACTTTGAATAAAATTTGATAAATTAATTTGGGCACTCCATCATTCCTAAATCAAACCGCAATTTAGAGAATCTTTCGGAGCTTAAAGGTTTCGTGAAAATATCCGCGATATTAATTTCGGTATCAATATGAACCAACTTAATATCACCTTTATTAACATGATCACGAAGAAAATGATGTCGAATATCTATGTGTTTAGATCTCGAATGCAATACCGGATTTTTACTCAAATCAATTGCACTCGTATTATCACACAAAATAGATACCACATCGAATTTAACAACATAGTCGGCTAATGTTTGGTTCATCCACAAGATTTGAGCACAACATTTCGCGGCCGCTATATATTCCTCTTCGGTGGTAGAAATAGAAACGGAGTTTTGTTTCTTTAAAAACCAAGAAACTAAACATCCACCGAGAAATTGACAAGTACCACTAGTGCTTTTTCGATCGATTAAATGCCCGGCATAATCCGAATCATAAAAACACACTAAGTCAAACGGATGTCCTTTAGGATACCAAAGACCTAAATCCGTAGTACCTTTAAGATATCTAAATATCCGTTTAACCGCTGATAAATGAGATTCTTTCGGATCCGCTTGAAAGCGAGCGCACTTACCAATGCTAAATTGTATATCCGGTCCACTAGCCATGATATAAAGTAAACTACCTATGATCCCTCGATATTTCTTAATATCTACGGAAACACCGTCTTTATCTATATATAAATTATCGGAGATTGACATAGGAGTACTAATAGGCTTTGCATTTTCCATCTCGAATTTCTTTAACATTTCCTTACAATACTTCGATTGTGAAATGTCAATACCATCTCGAGATTGTTTAATTTGTAAACCTAGGAAGAAATTTAATTCTCTCACCATGCTCATTTTGAATTCTTTACTCATCTTTTCCGAGAATTCGTTACATAGTGATTCCTTGGTTGCACCAAAAATAATATCATCTACGTAAATTTGAACGAGCAAGATATCATCACCTTCATACTTCGTAAATAGAGTAGTATTAGAAATTCCCATTTTAAAACCATTATCGGTTAGGAATTTACTTAACCGCTCATACCAAGCTCTCGGAGCTTGTTTTAATCCGTATAAGGCTTTGTACAACTTATACACATAATTAGGATGCTTATGATCTTCGAATCCCGGTGGTTGTCTTACATAAACTTCTTCCTATAAGACACCATTTAGGAATGCCGATTTAACATCCATTTGATAGACTTTGAAACCTCGATAGCAAGCGTAGGCTAAGAACATTCGAATAGACTCGATTCTAGCTACGGGAGCATAAGTTTCATCAAAATCTATACCTTCCATTTGAGTATAGCCTTGAGCAACTAATCTTGCTTTATTTCTTACCACTTCTCCACCTTCGTCAAGTTTATTACGAAAGACCCATCTCGTTCCAATAATGGAAGTATCGGGTGGTGGAGGCACGAGTTCCCAAACTTTGTTTCGAGTGAATTGATTTAGCTCATCTTGCATGGCATCAATCCAATCCTCATCTAATAAAGCTTCTTTGGCCGACTTGGGCTCGATTTGTGATAGAAATGCTATATTACTCACAATATTTTGAACTTGAGCTCGAGTTTGAACGCCTTTACTAAGTTCACCTAAGACATTGTCTATAGGATGATTCTTAATCAATGGAATCTCCGGAGGCAATCGAACTTCGGTCTCAATTATTTCGAGAGGATTAGTAGGAATTTTAGTTCCTAGATCCATAGTTCCCATTTGACGAATAATATTTTCAACTTCGGCACTAGAACCATTTTTAGGATCATTAGAATCATCATCCTCTTCAACCAAATCTTTAAACTTAGCAAGTGGTTTTGATTCATCGAAAACAACATTCAACGTTTCTTCCACTACTAAAATTCCAAGATTAAATACTCAATAAGCTTTGCTAGTATTCGAATAACCAAGAAATACACCCTCGCACGACTTGGGGTCGAATTTCGTTAGGTAATCTTTTGAATTCAAAATATAGCATTTACTTCCAAAAACCTTGAAATAGCTTATCTTAGGAGTTTTACCAAAATAAAGTTCATAAGGAGTTTTCATTTTGATTGGACGTAGTAAAACTCTATTTAGAACGTAGCAAGCCGTAGACATAGCTTCGACCCAAAAATACTTTGGTCTACGATATTCATTCAACATCGTATTTGCCATTTCTTGTAACGTTCTATTCTTCCTTTCAACAACTCCGTTAGATTGAGGTGTATACGGAGCCGAGACATTATGAGTAATACCACACTCTTCACAAAAGTTAACAAAATCCGAATTGTCAAATTCTCTACCATGATCGGTCCTTATATAGACGATCGTGTTATTTTGTTGATTTTGTATTCTTTTGCAAAGTGCAACAAATGATTCAAATGCATCGCTTTTTGCTTTTAGGAATTTCGTCCACGTAAAGCGAGAGTAGTCATCAACTACTACAAGAGCGTAAGAACACCCTCCTAGGCTTTGTACGAGAACCGGTCTTATTAGATCTATATGTAAAAGTTCAAGTGGTCTAGTAGTAGACACCATGAATTTGGCTTTATGAGATGAACGAATTTGTTTGCCAATTTCACAAGCTTCACACACATGATCTTTTACGAAACTTAGTTTAGGTAATCCTCGAACATGTTCTTTCGAACAAATGTTCTTAATGAGTTTCATGTTAATATGACCCAATCTACGGTGCCATAACCATGGATCCTCATTCACGGACACTAAACAAACGTTATCGTAATCATTTAAGTCACACGAATAAACATTCTTATTCCATGGACACTTAAGAATCAAGTTCCACTCTTTGTCATAAATAGCACAATGAGATGGAAAGAAAATCACTTTGCAACCATTATCACAAAGTTGATTATCGAAAGCAAATTGTACTTTAGTCCCGTGACTAACTGTACATTCGAAATTTTTACGCTTTCATTACCAATATCACCAATACCAACTATATTACCTTGACTGCTATCACCAAAAGTTACACTTCCGGCGGTTACCTTTTTAATGTTGTTCGTCAAAGATCTATTTCCCGTCATGTGCCGTGAACAACCACTATCAAGATACCATACATTCTTCTTAGTAGTAAGGCACACCTACATGAATGATTAGTAGAAACAATTGGTACCCTATTTACTTAAGGGTCCGGTTGTTAGCACATCATAAGGTACACGAGTACTTTCATAAATAAATCTAGGCATAGGATAATCATTCACATAGACAATATCATTTCTAGATGCTTGATTCCTATTAGATACATGATAAGGATTTCTCCTAGGCATATATTTAGAACCACCACGAAAAGCATGACCATTACTACGGGGAAATATAGTAATAGTAGAATCTCTAGAATGATTATTGGCATGATAATTCACATGATTATTTCGGACATGAGCATCGTAATGTCTAGGATATGCATGATAACTCATATTAGCATGTTGACTCGATCGAACATTATAATGACTTACATTTCTAGGCATGTAAGCATTTTGATTCCGAATATAAGCATTATTATTCGAACCTTGAGCAACAAAATTTCTTCTAGGAACATTCGGTTGTCTAGTGTTGTTAGTACTAGAACTTGCAACATTTTTAGAGTTCCTTGGTTGAAATTTAATCGGCTCTTGACGATAAGAATGTCTCGGTTGTTTGTTGTTGTTCTTAATCGAATTCTTTTGAGCATTATTGGCTCCTTTAGGCATCCACTTATACTTCCCCTTACTTACACCTTCTTTAGCTTTGCAAAATAGACTTTCATGTCCATTTTTGTTACAAAACGTGCATAGCTTTGTAGGTGCTTTCGGAGAAATATTTTTAGCGGGAGTAGGAATATGTGCTTCTCTCTTAGGAGGTTGATTCGCATCATATCCTAAACCTTCTTTGTTAGAAGATACCTTTGGATTGTATATCATATTTTCCAACATAGTATTGCTCTTAGTGAATTGCTTGACTATAGAATCAAGATTGTGCTTTTCTTGCATTAAAACAATGATCTTGTTGTTTACCACATTTTCTTGATCTATAACTTGAGCCATGAGCTTAGCATTCTCGTTCTTGAGTCTTTGACTTTCCAAGATACTTGATTTCATTTCCGAAACCAAATATTCTTTTTCAACAACCTCATCATCGAATTGCTCTTTTAACTTAGCTAATTCGTCATTCTTTTCGGATAAGATTATTTGGTAGTCAAGATCCAAATCATTTATGGCTTGTCTAAGCTCTTCTTCTTTGTCACCCGTTAAAGATTGTACAAGTTCATTTATACGATTATCTCGTTTAGCTAATTCATGTCCCATCGATTCATTATGAATTTTTAAATTCAAAATTTCAACATGAAGCTCACGATTCTTCTCGTTGACTTGTATCATATCTTTTTCATTTTCTTCGGCTTTAATAACTAGAGAAACATTCTCTACTTCGAGATTTCGAATATTTTCATTCTTTTCATTGATCTCGATTTTCAAGCGCTCATTTTGTGAAGAAATGAAATCGGAATATTCTTTGTCGTTAACATGAATATCCTTCAAACGAGCGACTTCTTTTTGAAGCTCACTATTTGTCTCACGATATTTATTCCTTTCGGAACTCATCGTAACAAATTTGTAATTCATATCATCAAGACTCGATTTTAACGAGTTCACCAAATTAACAAGTTTGGAAGGATCCAAACTAGAATAATCCATACTTGACAAATGCTCATTTAAATAATCACTACTACATGATGCAACATTTAAATTTGAAGTAGAGTTTCGGGTTACCTCATGGTTAGTAGTCGATTTGTCCGTTGATGTAGATTCATCGGAGAGAGCCATTAAGCAAAGGTTGACAATTTCTTCGGTTTCTTCCGGTGCTTCTTCGTCTTCACTTAAATCCCAACCATTCTCCGCGACAAGACCTCGACCTTTAGGTAATTTTGGACATTCTTTTCTAAAGTGACCCGGTTGTTTGCATTCAAAGCAAACATCTTGAGTTTCCTTAACTATTGGCTCCTTTTGCTTAGGTGCCGAATAGTTCTTTGCATAATTCGAATTATTGTGCGAATTATTACCTTGAGGTGCGCCTTGAGTTTTAACAAAATTCGTATTAGGGGAGTTATACGAATTAGGAGCACCTTGATTTTTAGCATAGCTCGTAGTCGGAGAATTATTTCGATAATTCGACCTTCCTTTCGAATTAAGTACTCGATTTTGATTGTTCGATTTTAGGAAGCCTTTTCCGTACCTTTGAGCTTTTACTTGGTAAAACACGACGAAGTTGTCTCGATAATAAAGCGATCTCATGTTTATCGAGATTTTCTAACTCTTCGTTTAACTCGTCTTCATTTGCCTCTTCATCGATTAATATAGCTTTTAAAGCCATATTCTTTCGTTTGTCATCCGTTTTAGGGACAACTTTATCCGGTATATTATCTTCCTCGTAAGCACCGTTAAGACTATGCATTTCTTTAATCGTGGTAACTTTAACTTTCCAACTCGGTGGCAAGGCTTTTAAAATCCTTCAATTTTTCTCATTTTTGGTATAAACCTTACCGAGTTGAGCAAGCTCATCGATTACACGAGTAAACCTCGTTTCCATATCAATGATAGTTTCACCTTCGAGGAGTTTAAAATTTTCGTACTCATGAATTAAGGTATCCATTCGAGATTCCTTAATATCTTTTGTACCCTTGTAAGTGATAACTAACTTGTTCCACATTTCTTGTGCCGACTTGCAATTATTAACACGTTTGTATTCTTTTTCCGCAAGTGCACTAGTTAAAACCATTTCCGCTTTCGCGGCTATATTCATCCTTATTTCTTCCTTGGGAGTATATTCGCTCACCTTTTTCTCGACGGATATTTCACCTTCGGTTTTGGTGGGAATTACTACGCCGTCTTCGATAGCCATCCAAACTTTAACACCTTGGGATCTAGCATAAATCCTAAATCGTGTTTTCCAAGTTGCAAAATTTGTACCATCGAATAGTGGAGGTCTAGAACTCGAAAGACCTTCACCACAACCGATCGTATTTAAATACGCCATTTATAAGATCTACTTTTGGTTACGTTTTTCAAACTTCACAACGTTCAAAATAACGAGATTAAAAGTAACTGCTCTGATACCAATTGATAGGCCCCAAATGTGGGTAAAATAAGTTAGAAGGGGGGTTGAATAGATTATTACCTTTTTAAAATTTGAGCTTGGCATTTTTAAATTTTCTTCCTCATTTAAAATTAATTACTTATAAATAAGTAATGTAAAGTGCAAAAAATAAAAGAGAGAAAGATGACACGAGCTCCTCCCCGGCCTCGAGATTTGGTCCAATATAAGTAAACTCCTTATAGCAGGTGGAGAAACCTTTACACAATTACAACTATATATTTATTTTGAAGCGTAACTCCCCGTTACCTTCTCAAAATATAAGCTACCCCGCTATATATTTATCTTGGAGCATAACTCCCCGCTACCTCCTCAAAATATAAAGCAAACCACTAATTATTTATCTTGGAGCGTAACTCCCCGTTACCTCCTCAAAATAATTAGTAAACCACTAAAATATTTATCTTAGAGCGTAACTCTAAGTTACCTCTTCAAAATATTTTAGCAAACCCTACGTAGCCTTGGTGCTACCTTTGTAGGTCTTGGATCTTAGGTCTTACGTCTTGGGTCTTTCCTCCTCCTCACGGTGCGAAGACACCCAACTCCCCGTCGGCATGTCTAAGACTTGGGTCTTAGAGCGAAGATCACCTCACTTCACTTCACCTCACTACAAAGATATAAAAACAAGCTACAAACAATCAACAAGTGAGATATAATATAATAAGGGTCGTGCAAAACTAGTATGTTACGGTACTAGCCACGGGGACGCTATTACGCATTAAAATAATTGATTCGTTATTAGTTAAAGTCGAGCGAGTCACGACGCCAATCGGACGAGCTACGGAACTTTAGTGGTGTGTGCAAGAGTGCTTAATTATTCAACTCACAAGTGTGAGGACGAAATAAAAATATCAACTCGCAAATGCAAGGACCGTTAAGAAAAATGCTTATATAATGTTAGCGATTTGCGTAGTGCGGAAAATAGTAAATAACGGCACGGGATAAGTCACACGAGCGGTGATGCAAGACAATAAATTAAACGTGCAACAATTATATCCGTGAATGCAACATAGACTACACACGCACAACACACACAACAAAAGTTTAACTATTTTATGACCTTTGGCTTTATCCGACGGCTTGGTTGCCTAAAGCAAAGAATTCTCAAATAAGAGGTATTCTCAAAGGATACGAACTAGGTTCCGGGACTAGTATGTGTAGATGTACACACACCAAACAAAAATGTAACTAACTTAGAATCACTTGAAGTCTACACTACACCAAAAACGCACATATGCAACGCCATGTAAACTGTTGCTTTAGGCCAAAAAAGCGTTGCGTTAGACCAAATGCAACACCAGGGGGCGTTGCATCCGCGACCGTGCCGTTAGACCCCATAATGCAACGCTTTTTGACATCTAAAGCAACAGCAATAAGCGTTGCATCTAACATGTAATGCAACACCATAGCAAGAAAATGCAACACCAAAAAGGCATTGCATTTGACATTAGATACAGTTTCAATTCCACGTCACGAAAGTGGGTCCCACTAGCATGCCACGTCAGCAATGGTTCCAGCTGGCATGCCACGTCAACATTGGTCCAGTTGGCATGCCACATCAGCATTTGTACAGTTGGCATGCCACATCATCAGTAGAACCCACTAGGATGCCATGTCAGCAATGGGGTCCACATGCCATGTCAGCAGTAGGGCCCACGTGCCACGTCAACAGTAGGTCCCACATGCCACGTCAGCAGTGGGCCCACAACATGTAATGCAACACTATATTTACCAAATGTAACACTATCATGTTGTTGAAATGCAACACTAAAATATCAAATGCAACGCTGTATTTACTTATGCAACGCTACAAAGTTCTAGAAATGCAACACTAAAAATATCAAATGCAACACTGTAATTAAAATTTCTGCAATATATAATTTCATACATAAAGAAACCAATCCAATACATTCAATCATCCTACCAGTCATTCAAATAATTTACATCCCATCCACACCATGCATCCAAGTAATCCAACATCATACGAGTTGTGTCTAAATTTCTAATTATACTTAGTTATAAACTTTTGAAAGATGGTTGCTTTTTTCGATGTCTGGTAAAACAGAACAATAAGTTATCTTAATCTGCAAATACTTCATTTCCTGTAGCGGTGGCCTGATTGAAGATTTACATGTCCGGTGCAGCATAAGTAAGTGCCCTGAACCAAACAAAAGCAATCCAGTAAGAACATTATGTACGAGTACATGAACTGGACAGGTATAAAAATTCATCTAGTACATGAACCACTACAATAGTACTAATAAAAGATGATCCTTACTACCTGATGTGTGTACTCTTTTACATAATTACATCACCTCAAAATGCCTAAAAATTAGGAGGGACAATCTGATTTTTCAAATCAGAAATGATGCATGCATAAACAAAAGAATTAAAACAACAAAAACTATTGGACTTTTATGTATGATATGTAATCCAGAAAGAAAGTAATAGAAAACAATTGCTACTAATTTATTTATTCATTCTACTACACAGTAAATTTAAGTATGAACAAGCCTTATAATTCATGCATTAGAGACATAATACTTCATTGCCTATAAACATTTGATCACTCAATATCAATAGTTTAGAATATCCATTTTTTTCTTATTTTTAAATTATATTTTTCGCGATATGCTCCTCGACAGTTACATTATAATTAATTGTACGGTGAATGGTCCTGGGATTACCAGAGATAAAATTTCAATGAAAAACATAATAGGAAAAGTAGAATGACAATGTCCCTAGCTATTTCTGAGACAACTAGGTTAGGTTTTACAGGTGACTTACATAAGTTAAAGGATCTACCTTTTTCAGAACCAAGCAGCCGATTAAGATTTTTTCTCCCACTCACAATCTCCAACAGCAAAACCCCGAAGCTAAACACGTCTGTTTTCACCGATAGATATCCATGCATAGCATACTCAGGCCCCATATATTCCCTGAATAATTAAGAGAGAGTATGTACAACATTAACAAAATATTATCCCAGCACGACCAAATGGATTTCTTCTACTTCTTAAATTAAGTTTTAATGTGTATCAATTTCTATGAGGACATAACAAAGTCAGGGGATTATAATATAAAAAACAGTAAAAGCAAGATAACTAAACCACTCACTGGGTACCAGAAATCCTAAATGTATTGAGATGTGTATCATCCCCTGGAAAAAGCCTTGCTAACCTAAAATCAGAGATTTAGGGATTTAATTGTTCATCCAACAATATATTATTGGCTTTAATATCTCGATGAATAATCCTTACAAGGGCTTCTTCATGGAGATAAAGAAGACCTCTAACAACCCCTGTTATGATTTGGAATCTTGTCGTCCAATTCAACAATGAAGATTTGCTTTTATCTGGAAAACCAATATGCAATTATTGTAAAATTTTATATCTGCAATGCCTGTCCTACTAGTAATTATATCAGATTCTACAGACATATAGGTAATGCATCCAGAAAGATCTATTTTACCAAATAGGAAATAGTCAAGACTCTTGTTCTTAAGATACTCATAAAATTTGTGATGCATTATGGCATTTCTGGGTGATAAATGCAATTTACACAAATGTGTGTTATACTTCTGATTATGATCATTTCTTGCAGCTCTAGGAATTAAGGCATTTTATGTATCATTTCTAGTCTATGTCAAGTGGTAAGGTAAAGACGTAATGAGTTGCTTCGGCTGTTGCACGGATGAAAATACACCAAAGGCTGCTGCTACTGGACCGTATAAGCCAAATCAATCAGCAGGTGTTTTATTATACATAATTCTAACATTACATGATTAATAAAAATATCTCTACCATTTAAAATATTCGATAAAGTCATTGACCCGGACAATCATGTAGAGTAAGGTTCTAAGTTCTAAAACAATTATAAGAACACGAAGAATTATAGAAAAATATTCTAGTATTCTCAAAGAGAACTCCACTTTACGCCACAAAACTACATTGCAGCGCCTAAACATATCCTATTGGTATATGATTGTTATATGTACTAGTTCACAAAGTCCTATTAGCGAGAACCATACCGCCCAATTATGTGTCCTCGATAAGCGTCTTGCAAGAGCATGAATGCAGTATGCAATATCAGCACGAGGCCTTGTAGCAGAGATGGCAGCAAAAATAGCTGCAACAATCAACACAATTAAGTGTGTTAGCTTCCCTTTTTGAAAGGAGAGTGCAAAATTGGAGCAAGTATACATAATACAGGCCAATAGGTCATGTTCCATTCTCACAAAAGTACTTGCCTCTAATGTGCCTTTCTTTAGCAGGGCGCTCAACATGATTAGTTGCTTTTACAATGTTGATTTCCAACTCCTGCAGAATGTATCCAACCAAAGAAAGGAACTATTAGAATTACGAACAACACAAGAACCCAATGGAAAGTTAAAAGTTAATACATTTACCTTATAGTCACTATTCACTTTAGCCAAATTGATAGTTGTTGTATCCTTAATAGCTCCAAGTGCCTTTCTCAAACTACTCTGTGTACCACCTCCCAACATATTTTTTATAATTTACAAAATTCTGTAAAAAACAGCGGATATCCCTCTGATCAGGACAATTACATCCAGTATCAACAATCACAACTACTCGTTGAACTTGAAAAGAAGTCGTGTATTCTACTGGAATAAAAAAAATAACACAAAGACACACTCACTCACATCACACCAAGGAGGCGTTTGTTTTACCTAAAAATGTGTGTGTGTGTGTGTGTGTGTGTGTGTGTGTGTGTGTGTGTGTGTGTGTGTTGTAATATGTAAAGTATGTAAAGAAATCAAATGTGTGCGGATATAATGTGTGTGTGTGTGTGTGCTGTAATATGTAAAGTATGTAAAGAAAGAAAAGTATAAAGAGTGTGTGTTGAAAAGTGAGAGCGGGATGTGAAAAGTAGAGAGCCGGATAATTAGCCACCCATCTGATTTCATTTTGTTTATAAAATTTAATATTTAATATGTGTAATATGTGCTTTATTGATATATTTTTGTTAATATAATCAATTTTAATTATTGTACTTATATAGAATATGGGTAATATAAGATTAGTTAGATATTAGCATTCCTACACTTGGTTCGTCGATAAAATAATTTAAAAAAATATAATCATCATTCAGGATAAGACTAGTTAAAAGGAAGGTCTATTTTGACCAATTTGACAATTATACAATCAAACTAAATAAATCTAGGATATTTAAAAAAATTACCATATAAATTAAATCGTTAGATCTTGCAATCTAGTACATTTGGAACGTCGAAAAAATAATTTTAAAAAATCGATTCATCATCCGGGACAAGACTAGTTAAAAAGAAGGTTTACTTTGACCGATTTGACTAGTATAAAATCAAACCAAATAAATAAAGGATTTTTTAAAAAAATTACCACATCACTAAAATCGTAAGATCTTAACATCCGTACGTTTGGAAGGTCGAAAAAATAATTTAAAAAAATTGATTCATCATTCGGGACAAGACTAGTTAAAAGGAAAGTCTACTTTAACCAGTTTGACCGTTATAAAACCAAACCAAATACATCCAGGAATTTTTTGAAAAAATTACCACATCACTAAAATCGTTATATCTTGACATCCGTACGATTGGAACGTCGAAAAAATAATTTCAAAAAATAGATTCATCATTCGGACAAGACTAGTTAAAAGGAAAGTCCACTTTGACCGGTTTGACCGTTATAAAACCAAATCAAATACAACTAGGAAATTTTTTAAAAAATTACCGCATCACTAAAATAGTTATCTTAACATCCGTACGATTGGAATGTCAAAAATTAATTTAAAAAATAGATTCATCATTCGGGACAAGACTAGTTAAAAGGAAATTCTACTTTGACCAATTTGACCGTTACAAAACCAAACCAAATACATCCATCAATTTTTTAAAAAATTTATCCCATCACTAAAATCGTTAGATCTTGACATCCGTACATTTGGAATGTCGAAAAAATAATTTTAAAAAATAGATTCATCATTCGGGACAAGACTAGTTAAAAGTAAAGCCCATTTTGACCGATTTGATCGTTATAAAACCAAACCAAATACATCTAGCAAATTTTTTAAAAAAATTATCCCATCACTAAAATCGTTAGATCTTGACATCCGTACGTTTGGAACGTTAAAAAAATAATTTAAAAACATAGATTCATCATTCAGGACAAGGCTAGTTAAAAGGAAAGCCTACTTTGACCGGTTTGACCGTTATAAAACCAAACCGAATACATCTAGCAAATTTTTTAAAAAATTGCCACATCACTAAAATAGTTAGGTCTTGACATCTGTACGTTTGGAACATCGAAAAAATAGTTTAAAAAAATAGATTCATCACTCGGGACAAGACTAGTTAAAAAGAAAGCCTACTTTGACCGGTTTGACCGTTATAAAACCAAAGCAAATACAACTAGCACTTTTTTCAAAAAATTGCTACGTCACTAAAATCGTTAGATCTTGACATCCGTACGTTTGGAATGTCGAAAGAATAATTTAAAAAAATAGATTCATCATTCGGGACAAGACTAGTTAAATGGAAAGCCCACTTTGACCGATTTGACCGTTATAAAAACCAAACCAAATACATCTAGGAAATTTCTTAAAAAATTGCAACATCACTAAAATCGTTAGTTCTTGACATCCGTACGTTTGGAACGTCGAAAAAATAATTTAAAAAAATAGATTCATCATTCGGGACAAGACTAGTTAAAAAGAAAGTCTACTTTGACCGGTTTGATCGTTATAAAACCAAACCAAATACATCTAGCAATTTTTTTAAAAAATATCCCATCACTAAAATCGTTAGATCTTGACATCCGTACGTTTTGAACGTCAAAAAAAATAATTTAAAAAAAATATATTCATCATTCGGGACAAGACTAATTAAAATTAAAGCATCCTTTAACCGGTTTGGCCGTTATAAAACCAAACCAAATAAATCTAGCAATTTTTTAAAAAACTTATCCCATCACTAAAATCGTTAGATCTTGAAATCCGTACGTCTGGAACATCAAAAAAATAATTTAAAAAAATAGATTCATCATTCGGGACAAGACTAGTTAAAAGGAAAGCCTACTTTGACCGGTTTAACCGTTATAAAACAAACCAAATACATCTAGAAAATTTTTTAAAAAATTGCTACA
This sequence comes from Kitagawia praeruptora, assembly GCA_037693485.1. Lineage (NCBI taxonomy): Eukaryota > Viridiplantae > Streptophyta > Magnoliopsida > Apiales > Apiaceae > Kitagawia > Kitagawia praeruptora. The sequence goes on along the minus strand of CM075351.1, from coordinate 131,614,396 downwards.
TCACTAAAATCGTCAGATCTTGACATCCGTACGTTTGGAATGTCGAAAGAATAATTTAAAAAAATAGATTCATCATTCGGGACAGGACTAGTTAAAAGGAAAGCCCACTTTGACCAATTTGACCGTTATAAAAACCAAACCAAATACATCTAGGAAATTTCTTAAAAAATTGCCACATCACTAAAATCGTTAGATCTTGACATCCGTATGTTTGGAACGTTGAAAAAATAATTTAAAAAAATAGATTTATCATTCGGGACAAGACTAGTTAAAATTAAAGCATACTTTAACCGGCTTGACCGTTATAAAACCAAACCAAATACATCTAGCAATTTTTTTAAAAAATTATCCCATCACTAAAATCGTTAGATCTTGACATCCGTATGTTTTGAACGTCAAAACAATAATTTAAAAAAATAGATTCATCATTCGGGACAAGACTAATTAAAATTAAATCATACTTTAACCGGTTTGACCGTTATAAAACCAAACCAAATAAATCTAGAAATTTTTTTAAAAAATATCCCATCACTAAAATCGTTAGATCTTGACATCCGTACGTTTGGAACGTCGAAAACATAATTTAAAAAATAGATTCATCATTCGGGACAAGACTAGTTAAAAGGAAAGCCTACTTTGACCGGTTTAACCGTTATAAAACCAAACCAAATACATCTAGCAAATTTTTTAAAAAATTGCTACATCACTAAAATCATTAGATCTTGACATCCGTACATTTGGAATGTCGAAAGAATAATTTAAAAAAATAGATTCATTATTCGGGACAAGGCTAGTTAAAAGGAAAGTCCACTTTGACCGATTTGACCGTTATAAAACCCAAACCAAATATATCTAGGAAATTTCTTAAAAAAATGCCACTTCACTAAAATCGTTAGATCTTGACATCCGTACGTTTGGAACGTCGAAAAAATAATTTAAAAAAATAGATTTATCATTCGGGACAAGACTAGTTAAAAGGAAAGCCTACTTTGACCGATTTGACCGTTATAAAACCAAACCAATTACATTTAGGAATTCTTTTTAAAAAATTATCCCATCACTGAAATCGTTAGATCTTGACATCCGTAAGTTTGGAACGTCGAAAAAAAAATTAAAAAAATAGATTCATCATTCCTGTAAGAGAAGTAGTTAAAGCAACACTTTAAACAGCAAATGCAACACTATTGTCACCTAATGCAACGCTTCTGCCACATCTGCAAATGTCACGTCAGCAAAGGTGGGTCCCACTTCTACCACATCAGCAATTGTGGGCCCCACACTTGCCACGTCAGCATCTGTGGGCCTCCTGCCATGTCACCCTTATGGGCCCCACACTGGCATGTCAGCATTGGTGGGTCCCACAACTACCACGTCAGCATTTATTAAAATAAAAAATAGCTAATGAAACACTTCTAAACAGCAAATGCAACACTATTGTCACCTAATGCAATGCTTCTGCCACGTCAGCATATGTCACGTCAGTACATGTGGGTCCCAATTCTGCCACGTCAGCAATTGTGGGACCTACACTTGCCACATCAGCAATTGTGAGCTCCTGCCACGTCACCTTGTGGGCCCCACACTGCCACGTCAGCATTTATTAAAATTAAGAAATTAGCTAATGCACCACTTCCAAAGAGCAAATGCAACACTGTTGTCACCTAATGCAACGCTTCTGCCACGTCAACACAAGTGGGTCCCACTTCTGCCACGTCAGCAATTATGGGCCCCACACTTGCCACGTCAGCACATGTGGACCCCACTTCTGCCACGTCAGCTTTTTTTAAATTAAAAAATATCTAATGCAACGCCAGCTGTTAGTATTGCATTATGTGAAACATCGTGGATCAAATGCAACACTAAATTATATGTAATGCAACACCAGTTCAAGTTCTGTTTCATTAGAGCCAAAATTTCATATCTAACGAAACACTTTCAGTGAAACTCTTTCTAAAAGCGTTGCATATGAGCATTTATGGCGTAGTGCTAGTAAGAAGTCAAGCAAAACAAGCTAGGATCGAAGCCTAAAAACACCACCAAACTAAGGCCGAAAGAGCACCAAATGAAGGATATTCAAGGGGTTATCAAAGGTGGCTCAAAGACACAAGAAAAGACACTCTAGGGGCTGCCTAAATTCGAGCTAGGGGCTGCCTAAAAGAGGTTGGCCGAATGGCGAACAAGATCAAGAAACACCCGAAAATCACCAAAAAGAGCTACCAAAATAAGGCCACCAAGATCAATCAATGAAAGATAATTTAAGGGGGACTCAAGGATCCTTAAACCTCTTCCAAAGTACTTCAAGAACCCACTTTAGCCGAGCTAAAGTTTTGTCTTCGAAGTGGTCTTGGATAGAATTATTTTAGAGTAAGAAATGATGATAAAAACACAACCTAAGTGACCAAGTTTGAGCACCGAATGAAAGGTATGCAAGGAGGGATTAAAGGTGACTCAAAGAGACTTGCAAGAACACTACAAAGGCTGGTAAAAACGAGCTAAAGGGCTGCCTAAGAAGTGTTTGCCGAGAGGTGTGTTTTGGGTGAAGAAATGGTGCTAAAACAAGCTTAAAAGATGGTATAAAAGATGAAGATCAAAGCTTGTTTATCTAGATACTTTTGAAGCAAATAAAATCTGGAATATGGTGAGTATCTAGAGAGAAAATAGCAGCACTTCTTTGGCTCTTAGGCTTAAAGAAAATGGGTGGAATGGCTTGGCTATTTACAGGCAAAAATGGGGTTAAAAACCACTAAATAAGAGCAAGCAACCAATGAACAAACAAGCAAGTAGTCATTACCCAACTTGGTCACCAAGTTACTTAAAATATTCAGTAGCACATGTGGGAATAACAATAGTAAAATATAGGAAGCTTCTCTTGGTTCGTAATTAGCCAATAAATACGATACTACGCGAAAAACCCATTTCGTTTAATTTTATTCAAAACAATTTGAAATAATATGAGACCAATGCCAAAAGTCTTCAAATATTATATGAAAATATGGTCAAGGTCGACCCATAAGTTTCCATATATTTGGACAACTTTTAGCGAACCCAGAATAAAAATCGAAGCGATTTTAGGGGGTTCCGGAAAAATGTTCTCATATAATCATGAAACTTTTTCTAAATTTTGTTTTACATATTCTAGTGATATTGCCAAAGTTTCAAGTCAAAATAACATGTCTAGGTATTTTATTTAAAAATATTTCGGTGAAAAACCCTTACGCGACGGAATAAAATACATTAGCCGTTTGTTGTAATTTGTCGACGTTTTGGCTAAAGTTTTGACTTGAAATATATTCAAATATAATATTACTCAAATAATAATGACCATGAAGTCCTCGGAATATTTATTTTGAATATTTTACGATTTTATCCAATTAAATGAAAAACTGTTAGGGGTTCGGGATAAAATTTGTTTTTGATCTTTCGACAAGTCAATAAATAAGGCACTTTTGAAAATAATCTTTTGGAAAACATATCAAATATATTTGAGGATAAAACATTTGAAATGAACACTGTTGATAAGTGGATTTTATATCCACTTGGAGCATTCTATATCGGCTTAAATTGATTGTTTTGGACTCAAGTTTGTGTAGTTTTGATGTGTTTTGTGTAGATGTGCAGGTTTCCAAGAATATCTAAGCTTTTGTCGTTTTTGGAGATTTAATTGATTAAAATTCGGATTTTCCGGGAAGGCTGCGCAGCTTATACTGTTTTGGCCATATCTGGAGTTCTAGAAGTCCGTTTTCAGCGATCTTACTGCCCACGCGAAGCTTAAGAGATTTTCTACAACCTGGGATAGGAAACAAGTGCAAGAAACGTACTTATTAAAGGCGCGCACGTAATCTTAATTAAAGAAGGCTGGGAATTTACTGTTTTGCCCTTTTTCTAATTCTAATTGTATTCTGGGCAGTTTTGGGTACCTTCTTTAAATCCTAATTGTAACAGAAGGCAATTTCTTGCTAGGCAAGATTTGTAGAGCCTATTTAAACACATCCTACCATTGTAATAGAGAACAATTCATAGCTAACAATTCATAGCTATAACACTTCATAGCTTTTAATTGTATCAAGGTACTTTCGATCTTCAATTCTTCAATATTATGTTTTCATTCATTATCATTATTATTTTGTTTTCTTCTTTAATTATGTGTAACTAAATCTTTAATCTGAGGATTGGGTAGTATTCCTTGGTATTCATGTGTGTTTAATTATCTGTGATTTTCTTGCTTTGCTGATCTGTTATTGAGGGCTTAACACAATTAGGGGAGTCATGAACCTTTGATTGGATTTTAGGGATTGTAATAACTTGGAAGAGGAGTTGCAATTTTAGTACATGATTTAACAGACATAACTCGAATATTTGATTGGGAGATTAATAGGAGAGTTGTGAGACTTATAATTCTTGGAGCTTAATAGTTTATGATTGTCTTTGATTGTATCACGGAAGTGACAATTAGGGTATAGTTGTAGACATTATATTGTATCTTGGAAGAGAACATTATAACCTTAGAAGAATTGTTTTCAGCAGAGTAAGAACATAGACATCACATAGATATTGAATGTGCATTGAAACCAAGTGAAGAACCCCAGTTCTTGGATTGTTTTCCTCATATATTTTATTCTCGTTTGATAATTAGTTTAATTTTGTTTAGTTTAATTTAGTTTATAAACACACCAAACATTCTTCTACACTTCTAAATTGTGAGAGATAAAAACTTGAACTTGATATTACAATTCAGTCCTTCCCTGAGAACGAACACATAAAAATACTACTAACAAATTGGCGCCGCTGCCGGGGAAGGCAGTATAGTTGAGTTTAGGTTAATTGTTTCTTATTGTTTAGATTTTATCTTTGTATATATTTTTCTTTTCTTTCTTTTTGTGTTTCTTTCTTTGGAGTGTCTACAGGTTCTTTGAGGTAGACAACTTAAACAGGTTTTGAGGAGAGAGACTAGATGGAGTACAACTTTGGTTGGAACAATGCTCAGAATTTCTACAATAGTCAAGAACGATATCAAGACTTCAATCCTTACCCACAATTCAATGCTTATGAGGATTGTAATGCATATCAGGTGAATTCGTTCTATTCCGAGAACTCATTTTATGCTCCATATGCCCCTAGCAATGATTATTCATATTCGTTTGAAAATCAATATCATGATGATCTTAATCCATATATGTGTAATGATGTTGATACGAGTTTAACTCAGTCTAATCCTTCTTTACTTGCTGATTGGGAGATTGCGCTCAATAAAATGATTCAAGGAACTCAGTCTAATCCTCCCTTACTTTCATTGGGAGTTGTTGATGAACCAACTTTAGAAATTGCTAGTGATAATGATATTCCATGTGATTCAATAGCTTGGTATGAGGAGAATGCTAAACTAAATAATTTTATTTGGGAAGTTCGAGCAGTGTGGTATGAAGGATGTTATCGAACTCCTCCTTGTGTCAATTTTCCTCTATGTCATGATTCTTATTTAGCAATTGATGACAATGTTGTGTCTGATGAGTCTACTTGTGTAGTTGATAATTGTCCCATGCACATTAATGATAATTTGGATGCAATTGAAATTCTACCAAATCTAGAAAATTTTGAGCTTAATACATTGGTAGACGAGATTAAAATTGATGAGTGTCCAATTATAGAAGAGAAGGAAGTTAAGATTGAGGAAGTTGAAAATCTTGCTTTAGAGTATAAGGATCCGATTTGGGAGGAGTATATGAGTCGTACTTATAATGATTATTCTGACGACTTTTCTAGCTATTTTGATGTTTCCAAGTCTCTTGAGCATGATAGGTTCTTGGAAGTTTTCGTACCTTTCAATGAATCTAAGGTTTATTTGCACAATATGCTTATATTAGAAATTCGTAGATATGTGCATCTGTTTGATTTTTATCCTCATTGAAATTTGCAGGTAGAAATACGTCAAGCTATTGACGTTAAAGAAGCGCTTCGTGGGAGGCAACCCATGCATTAGTGTAGGAAAAAAAAAAAAAATGAAAAAAATCGAATTTTGGGTGTGTAACGCAGGCTGCACCTGCGTTACTGGTGTTAGGGCAGAATGCGGGAGAGTAACGCAGGCGCAGCCTGCGTTACTGGACTAGGGGCAGGCTGTTGCGCAGGCTGCGCCTGCGTGTCTGCATGTGGGGCAGTCTGCATCTCCTGCATGCAGTTGGCGCGTGAAAAAAAAAAAAAAAAAAAAAAAAAATTTCACAGTTTTATTCTATGTTCTGTCCGTGAGTTGATGTCCTGTATATATATAAAAAAAACTTTCTACACCCCATTCTTTTTATACCCCCATTCTAAACCTATTCTTTTCCTATTTTAATTCCAAAACCTTCCATCTTTTCTCCAAAATTCTAAACCAATTTCTTTTCTAATTCTAATTTCATTATTATTATTATTTTTATTATTATTATTATTATTATTATTATTATTTATTATTATTATTTTTATTATTTATTATTATTATTATTATTATAGTTATTATTTTTTATTATTATTATTATTATTATTATTATTATTACTATTTTCTTTATTATTTTCTTTATTTTTATTATTATTATTATTATTTTATATACACACCTATACATACAAATCCAATTCCTCTTCTATTTTTTTTTTTATATATCTAAAAAAATTCAATTCTAAAGAGGAATTAATTGCAAGTTCACCTCTTTGATTCGTATTGGGTAAATCTTTTTCTCTAATCTTATTTTTATTACGAATTTGTGTTCTTGTCAATTGGATTTTGTAGTGTTCATGAACGGTGGTCAGTCTATGGAGCTCGTGCGCAATATTCTCCACCAGATTCATCCGAGGAGGGTAATAATTCAGATGAGTAGGTATGTTTTCTGCTATCCCTTGTATTTACTTCCATTCAATGCGGACATTGAATATTTTAAGTTTGGGGGTGGTTTGAGGGATTAGTAAGTTGTTGTTGTATTATTTGTTCATGTAGGATTTCATGCTTTGCATATTAGTAGTAGTAAATTATGCATTTATGTTTGTGTTATCTACGTTTGTTTCATATAGGACATTCTGTTTTTTTTTGTTTTTTTTATTTTTTTTCGTATATCATGTGAGTTCGTAGTAGTTTGCATTTGCACCCATGCTTGATAGGAATTTTGTGTTGTTGACGCTTTTGATTGAGAAGTGATATGCTTTGTTCTTGTGCACACACATACACTAGTAAGTTGAAGCTAGTAGACTTATTGAATGTTGTAAGTAATTAGAAGAACATGAATATGTGCAAGATGATTTAGTTTGCATGCTTTGAATACAAGTTGGTGCGTTAGAGAGATTTTTGCTTGGGATTGAGTATGTTTTTCCACCAAGTGAGATTTTGAGCCATATTGCATATTTTTTGCAATTTATTCGTTTGCTTGAGTGTCCACGGATTGTTTTCATTGCTAGCAGTTGTTTGAGGTCTTTCTTGAAACGCATGACATTATTTGACGATTAAAATGATAAAGGCATTTAGGAATAACCGCATATTTTCTCATATTACCACACCATATTAAAATGATCAATTAGTTACCCGTTGAGCTTAATCCTATTTTTCGGTAACATACCACATTACTTGCCTAGACCTTTTTCTTGTATTGGCCTTACATTAATTTGAACCCACATTGTCAAAGGCTAGTATAGTGCTTAAGGGAGTAATAAGGTGTGCAAGGAGGGGTTTATTGTTGGTCATACTTTTGGGGAAAATATTGAGATTGGGTTTGGTTGTTACTTGATAGTCGGCATATGTAATAAATTGTGGGATCATTGTTATTGTTTATATTATTGTTTTATTTAGCTCTCGAAAAAAAAAAGAAAAAAAAAAGAAAAAAAAAAGAAAAGAAAAAAAAAAGAAAAAAAGAAAAAAAAAAAAAGAAAAGAAAAAGAGAAGGAAAAAAAAATATTATGAGAGCATGTTTGTGTTTGTTGTGATCCTACTTTAGTCGACTAGTCGAGTGTCTTAGTAAAATTTATGTGGGGGGAAAATAGAGTGTTGTGTATGATTTATTATGGTACTTACTAGCTTTTGACACTTCACCTGTTTTTGGCTTATTTGACATACCTTGTCCCTAGCCCACGTTACAACCCAATTAAAGACCTTTTGATTATCGTCATTGATGTATGTTGTGTTAAGAGTTAGATTGATACCAAATGTCAAGCATGTTTATGATTTTGTTGGAATTGAGTGATACACTTACCCTTGTTCTTGAGTGAATATTCTTTTGTGAGTGGATTGTGAGTGTTTGCTTATTTTTGCGTATGAGATCCCGAGTTTTGTCTCAAAGATGTACTCTTGTGGGCTTAGCATGTTTACTAACTTATTCTTACACTTGACATGGACTTGTGAGAACTTATGCATGTTCATTGAGTAGACTATGTGAATACTTGCACTTTCGACACCAAGACATTGCGTATTTACTTTGATTCTTAAGTTGATATGGCATGAGAGGATTTGAAGGTATGGTAGGCTAGATTAATTGCATTTTTCATATTAGTTGCATTCATGCATTGCATTGCATTAGGTTAAATGGATTTTGTGGGTACATTCGCTATAGGCCCTCACGAGACCTTACTCGTCCACTAGGGCTGCCTAGGGGTTTAAAGGGCTTGTTGCATATGCCAAATGCAACCGTGATCACCTACGGAAGTGGTACTAATTAGGTAGTTGTAATTGTTTATGCTTGAGGACAAGCATCGGTTTAAGTTTGGGGGTGTTTGATAAGTGGATTTTATATCCACTTGGAGCATTCTATATCGGCTTAAATTGATTGTTTTGGACTCAAGTTTGTGTAGTTTTGATGTGTTTTGTGTAGATGTGCAGGTTTCCAAGAATATCTAAGCTTTTGTCGTTTTTGGAGATTTAATTGATTAAAATTCGGATTTTCCGGGAAGGCTGCGCAGCTTATACTGTTTTGGCCATATCTGGAGTTCTAGAAGTCCGTTTTCAGCGATCTTACTGCCCACGCGAAGCTTGAGAGATTTTCTACAACCTGGGATAGGAAACAAGTGCAAGAAACGTACTTATTAAAGGCGCGCACGTAATCTTAATTAAAGAAGGCTGGGAATTTACTGTTTTGCCCTTTTTCTAATTCTAATTGTATTCTGGGCAGTTTTGGGTACCTTCTTTAAATCCTAATTGTAATAGAAGGCAATTTCTTGCTAGGCAAGATTTGTAGAGCCTATTTAAACACATCCTACCATTGTAATAGAGAACAATTCATAGCTAACAATTCATAGCTATAACACTTCATAGCTTTTAATTGTATCAAGGTACTTTCGATCTTCAATTCTTCAATATTATGTTTTCATTCATTATCATTATTATTTTGTTTTCTTCTTTAATTATGTGTAACTAAATCTTTAATCTGAGGATTGGGTAGTATTCCTTGGTATTCATGTGTGTTTAATTATCTGTGATTTTCTTGCTTTGCTGATCTGTTATTGAGGGCTTAACACAATTAGGGGAGTCATGAACCTTTGATTGGATTTTAGGGATTGTAATAACTTGGAAGAGGAGTTGCAATTTTAGTACATGATTTAACAGACATAACTCGAATATTTGATTGGGAGATTAATAGGAGAGTTGTGAGACTTATAATTCTTGGAGCTTAATAGTTTATGATTGTCTTTGATTGTATCACGGAAGTGACAATTAGGGTATAGTTGTAGACATTATATTGTATCTTGGAAGAGAACATTATAACCTTAGAAGAATTGTTTTCAGCAGAGTAAGAACATAGACATCACATAGATATTGAATGTGCATTGAAACCAAGTGAAGAACCCCAGTTCTTGGATTGTTTTCCTCATATATTTTATTCTCGTTTGATAATTAGTTTAATTTTGTTTAGTTTAATTTAGTTTATAAACACACCAAACATTCTTCTACACTTCTAAATTGTGAGAGATAAAAACTTGAACTTGATATTACAATTCAGTCCTTCCCTGAGAACGAACACATAAAAATACTACTAACAACTGTTTTGAATAAAACTCTCGTTTTTAGTACGTAAAATCAGTGTTCAGAAATATATTGATATTTGTGCCGACTTGACTTTGCCTTTAAAATGTACCATATAAAATCTAGACTAGGATATATCATTGAACGAATATACCTTATCCAAATCAAATTATTAGGTACGAGAAAACGTTTTTGTCAAATTGACTCGTTATTCAAAAATGTCACATCGAATAATCCTAAGGGAGGAATTACAATATTAGCTAGTAACTTCCAAGACCTAATTTAATTTTCATTTTCGTACTTTGACAAATCACCAAAACCTACAAGGAAAAAAACTGCCTATCATGGGCCAACTGTTTTTCTAGCCCATTTCTAATTTTTAATGAACTTACCTTTTTACCCCTGACGACCAGAAACTCCATTACACCAATTATATATAGAATATAATGTAAAGAGACTTGGCCCCGTTTGGTATTGCTATTGTAAATAACAACATTAGCTTATTTTTTAAAAGCATCTAAAAAAATATTTGGTAAATTTTAAAAGTTGTTTTTCTAAAAAATGGCTGCTTCTAGAGAAATAATGTTCCCTATACTTTTGAAAAAAGCTTTTGCGGGAAGCTGATTTTAATAGGCCTGTTAACGGATTGGATTCAGATCAGATTAACTTAAATCCATATCCAAATTCATTAAGATTTTTTGGATTCGGATTGGATCGGATCAGGAGTCGAATATTTTTTAGATCGATCCGTATCTGATCCGTTCGGATTTTGGTTTAGGATCTGACTTCCAATCCGTTTAATAAATTTTATTAATATAATTTTTTTAATTTTTTATTTGAAAAGAGTATTTTAAAAATTTTTGATGAAATAAAAATTAAAATTGTTACATATACATTGACAAATCCAAAGTTATATTCCAAAATAATAATATTTATATAAATGTTTTTATATTATATATGTTTTATATATACATATATATATAGGGTATATATATATATATATATATATATATATATATATATATATTATATATTACATATAGGAACAAGATTCTATCTCATCTAGGAACCATGTTAGGGTTGTCGTGTCAGGCTTCTTCTTGGATGCACCTGCTTCAATCCTGGCTCCTTGTTCATGACCCGGTTTTGCGACATTTAGCATTGTTAACTCTCCAGGTCTTTGTTTACCATCTATGGAGGGAGAGGAACTGCAGAGCTCATAACTCAGGAAGTCTTCCACCTGCAAAGCTCCTTAATGCAATCATTATAGACATTAAAACCAGGTTATCTACCTCCCCGTGGTTTGTTAAAAGAGCTTGCAGTAAAGTTTTCTACCTGGCTTAATAACTGATGTTTTAGGATGCATAAGGATGCAATTCCTGATTCTTTTTTTCCAGTTCCATGTTCTCATGTACTCATGTATTCATGTTCTCTTGTTGTTCTCTTTTTGTACTCTTGGGTTTTCTTTCTTACTCAGAAATCTCTATGGCCTGTCATAGAGCTAGGGTAAGTCCCCTGTAATTTTTGTTTTTCTTAATACAATCAGTTTAGCAAAAAAATATATAATATATACAGATCGGATTTTTATCGGATCGGATCATACAAAATCCATATCTGTTCCTTATCGGATCGCATCATTAATAGATCGGATATTTTTTGAAAAGATCCATGCCAACTAATTTAGCTACGGATCGGATCGGATTGGGTCGGATATCCGATCAATTGACAGGCCTAGATTTTAATATCAAATCTCGTCAAAAATATTATTTTTAATAAATTATAACCAAAATATGCATATATCAAAAATATCACCAAACTGATTTTTGTCCAATGAAACTTATTTAACAGAATTTTTTTCAACAACATAACAATTTTTAATAACAATCTCAACAACACAACAATTTTTAACAACAATTACAAACATAATGTTGGTTGGTAAAAAAAGAAAAAACATTGTACAATCAGTTACAAATTAGGAAATACGTGAGATTACATTTTTCTTTTGATTACTTTTGTACAATCCATTATAAATTAGAAAACACATGACATCAGATCTTTCTTTTGAGTATTTTTGTAAACAGTTTAAAATCACGATTTTACTGCACATATGATATGCAAACTGATCGTTGAGAGATGGAGAAAAATACAGTGAAGTAAGATTTCAAAAAAAAATTCACTAATTGATGGGAAAAATCAAAATAAAAATGGTGGAAATTAGGTGGGATTGTGTGTGTGAGGGTGTATTCGATTTGTGTGTGGTGCCCCTAGCGGGGCCATTTGATTAGATTAATCTATGGCCCAGATTTAATTTAAGGCGATGCTGTAGAAAAGTTTCCTACAGTGTCAGGTAGAAACTCTTTTTCCTTTTTGTAAAAGTTACATAAACTTTCACAAAATGATAAGTGTTTTAATAAATGGGTTTTTTTTTCTAATATGTCCCATTTTAAAAGGTCAATTATAATTGTATCCCATATTTATTTGTAATTATAAATATATCCCAATTTTCTATTATGTCTGATAAGTGGATTTTATATCCACTTATTATGCACTAATTGAGCCTAGATTGGTGATTTATCCTTAAGTATGTGGTGTCTTTTAATTCGTTTTTGTTCTTTCGGTATTTGTTGTGTAGAACTCGAAATTTCAGGTATCCTGGCGATAAAAGGTTAAAAGACGGTGGAGTTCTGGCTCAGATGGACTGGCTACGAGGAAAAGGAATTATCATAAAGATGTTCTGAGTGATATATTCTTAAAGCTGAAACCCCGGTTGGAATTGTTGTATTTTTCTCCAAGAAAAAGGACTTCGGTTTTAGATCCTCAAGAGACCGTAACTTACATCTGGACGAGCAATGAAGAAATAAGAATTATCACAAAAATATGGAAAGTGATATTTTCTTAAAGCTGGAATCCCGGTTGGAATTAATATATTTTTCGTTCAGCAAAAGGAGTCCGGTTTCCGACCCTCAAAAGACTGCAGTTTAGGACTTAAGGATTTATTTATATTAATAAATATTTTATTTATTTGGAAAATTATATTTATAAATATCTAATAATATTAGATATTTTTTTTTATAATTTCTCGATTAAAATAATTATTTATTAATTAAAGATTATAAGCTGTGCGGGTTAAAAAGCATTTTTACCAAACCGCTTTTAAGAAATCAAATAAGTCGCCCGAATTAAAAGTGGCAGGTGGAATGTTATGTGTAGTAGCCTAGCAGGTCACTGAATTTATAATCTAAAAGAGACACGCGCCAGAGGAAAAAACAAAGAAACCAGTATCAGCCCGCGCGTGGTGCTCAAATCAGGGCCCCTGAGAGTGGTTTTCAGCTCCGGATTAATGCAAAAAAATGTGCAGATTGAATTCTTCAACCAGGGCTGCTGCATGATTTTGTTGAACAAATTTCTTCCAAAAAAGCTGCAGAAAATTGTCAAAGGATGGCTAGAATTTAAGAAAAAAATGATGTAAGCAATGATGCTTATAGATCAAATTTTAGCCTATAAATAGATTGAGTTAGAATGTTAGAGGAAGATGTTTGGACACTTGAAAAAAAACACACAGCTTGTATTCATTTTTTGCTCTCTCCATTCTAAAATTCTGTTCTATTTTCTTGAAATACAGTTCCAATTGTAATTTTATTTTTATTATATACATTTTAAAATTCAGTTTTAATTCTAGTTTTATTTTTATAATTTGAATTTCGTAATTTTATTTTTTATTTCAAAAATTTTATTTTAAGTTTTATTTAAATTTTAATTTCAGTTTTATTTTATATATTTTAAATTTTAGTAATTTTATTTTTATTTCAGTTTTATTTTTAAACACTTTAATTTTTAGTAATATTAATTTTATTTCAGTTTTATTTTTTTTTATACATTTCAATTTTTAGTAATATTATTTTTATATTTATATACTTAAATTTTCTTAAATTTCGTATATGTTATATATCGATTGAAGATTGGAAGGATATTAATTGGAGCACTCATCTCATTCAGTGGAAGCAATTTCGGTTCAATTTTCTAACTCTCGTAATTTCTTATTTAATTTAGGAAATTTTCATCCATGATTTTATTTAATCCCATGAAGGTGCCTAGTTCAATTATGAACTAAACACTTTCATGGGGTTCTAATGTAATGAATTGTTAATGCTCATGTTAATTTGATAGATAATTTGTGTTTACAATTTTTATATAAGATTGCCTTGCATGGTTGTTTTAATTGAATATTGGTGAATAGCTAACTTCTATTGTGCCAAATCTCTAATGATTGCGAAAGTGGATTTAGGGATTTAGGGCTTGCCATGCTAGCATAGGTATGTCGGCTTCTCCGCATTTCGGATTATAGTTTCGAAAGAACGTTATTCCCCTATGTAGTTAATTGCGGAACTTGTGATTAAATCGATTGTATCACCTATTCACATAGACATATAGTGTATTGGATATAATTGATGCCCTTATAACTTCTATCTCTTTTGTGGTTGTTTATTTGGAATGGTGTGAGTTAATTGAAAGATGTCTCATATTAGTGTCGTGTTCCCGCTAGCATTCTTAACAATTGTAACACATTAATTCTTGATAGTTAATAGAGCTAAAACATTCATGAAATTAGGACCCCATGCCTCTATCATATTATTTTAAACAAAATAGCCGTTACTTCATTAGTTAATTGTTATCTGCAAATAAACCATTTTAGTTCGTTCATGCTTCTATAATTAACCAAACATTGTTGAATAGACATATTTACTAAAATAACCGAGTCTTCGTGGGAACGATCCTTATTTCCCTATATTGCTTTTGGACTGCGTATACTTGCGTAGAGAAAATAGCGAACAAGTTTTTGGCGCCGCTGCCGGGGACTCGGTGTTATTTTTGTTTATGTGTTTTACTACAATAGAAGTTAATTTGTTTGACTTGAACATTTTATCTTATATTTTTGTGAAGTAATTATTTGTGTACAGATACTTGGATTTTTATGCTAACACGTTCTAAAGCATTAAAAGCCAAACAAGTACTTGAACTAGCAAATACTCACAAGATGGACGGAGAAGGCGAAGTAGTTGCACCTGCAGCAGCAAGGGCTTTAATGGACTACTCGCAACCGAAGATTGATGACATCCAGTCAAGCATCTTTCAGCCAGCAATTACGGCTCCTACATTTGAAATTAGATCCAGTACTATTCAGATGGTGCAGAATCAAGTACAGTACGGAGGAACTGCAACGGAAGATCCTAACTTACACATCAGGAACTTCATAGAAATATGCGATACATTCAGATTCAACAATGTGTCAGATGATGCTGTGAAGTTGAGACTCTTCCCGTTTTCATTAAGAGACAAAGCCAAGGGTTGGCTACACTCTCTACCACCAGGATCTATCACCACTTGGGCTGATCTAGCTCAAAAGTTTCTTAGCAAATTCTTCCCCATGGCTAAGACTGCAGCTATAAGGAATGCTATCACTCAATTTTCTCAGCAGTTTGGTGAAACTTTATGTGAAGCTTGGGAGAGATACAAAGAAATGCTTCGGCAATGTCCACATCACGGCATGCCAAATTGGATGGTCATAAATTGTTTCTATAATGGTCTAGGAATGCAATCAAGGCCAATGGTAGATGCAGCTTCAGGAGGAGCACTATGGGCTAAGAGTTATGAGGAGGCCTACGATCTTATCGAGATGATGGCAGCTAATGAATATCAAAACCCAACTCAGAGAATGCCACAACAGAAGGTAGCAGGAATTCTTAATATCGACAAAGCCACTTCCTTAGCAGCTCAGCTAGAGGCTTTGAAATTGAAAGTAGACTCTTTGACAGCACAAGGATTTCATCAAATTGCTAGTGTTTGTGAGTTGTGTGCAGGCGCACATGAATCAAATCAATGTGCCATCTCAAACGAGTCGGTTCAGTTCGTAAGCAATTTCCAGAGACAGCAACAGCCAGCTCCAAATTCCTACCATCCGAACAACCGAAATCATCCAAATTTCAGTTGGAGCAATAATCAAGGAGGAGCACAACAATCACATCAGCCCTACCAACAATCTAATCATCAGCCATTTGGAGCTAAGCAGTATAATCCATCTGGATTCCAGCAACAACAGGGGCAACATTTTCAACAACCATATGCTCCTAGACAATTTCAGCCCCCAGGATTTCAACAACAACAATCTTATGGAAATTCTGGACAATCGTCGAATGAAAAGACTGAATTAGAGGAGTTGAGGTTGGGCCAAAAAAGCCAAGCGGCTTCCATTAAAAATCTGGAAACTCAATTGAGTCAACTCGCTAGTTTCATGATGAGCCGACCACAAGGAACACTCCCCAGTGACACTGAACTTAATCCTGGGAAAAAGGATAATCACGAGCACATCAAAGCAATTACCCTCAGATCAGGGAGAATCACGGAGGATGTTGAGCTAAAAGATACAAAAAAAATTCTTCCAGACAAAGGAACAGAAAAAGCAGATTTGGGAGACACAAAGGACATGGGCAATATATCAGAATCAAAGGAGGAGATTAAAGAAAATATGCCAACTCCTAAACAAGCTGTCCTCGAGCAAAAAGAAGTAAAAGAACAAGTCTACCCACCTCCACCATTTCCTCGACGAGTGCAAAAACAGAAATTAGACAAGCAGTTTGGCAAATTTCTTGAAGTCTTTAAAAAATTACATATCAACATTCCATTTGCTGAAGCTCTCGAACAAATGCCAAGCTATGCCAAATTCATGAAAGGCATTCTCTCGAGGAAATTAAAACTTGAAGACTTAGAGACCGTTGCTTTGACGGAAGAATGTAGTGCGGTATTGCAGCAAAAGTTGCCGCCTAAGCTGAAAGATCCAGGGAGTTTTACAATACCATGCACCATTGGGAGATTATCTTTCGACAAATGTTTATGTGATCTGGGAGCAAGTATCAATCTTATGCCATACTCGGTTTTCTTGCAGCTTGGTCTTCCTGAACCAAAACCGACAAGTATGTCCCTTCAGTTGGCTGATCGATCTATCACCTATCCTAGGGGAGTTGTTGAAGATGTGTTGGTGAAAGTAGACAAACTCATCTTTCCTGCTGATTTTGTCATTCTTGATTTCGAAGAGGACAAGAAGATTCCTATCATTCTTGGTAGGCCATTTTTAGCAACAGGACAAACATTGATTGATGTCCAAAAGGGGGAACTAACGATGAAGGTGCACGATCAAATTGTCACCTTCAATGTTTTCACAGCTATGAAATTCCCAACAGAAGAAGAGCAGTGTCTGAAGATAGACTTAATTGAGTCTACGGTGCAAGAAAAGTTAGGGCAAATGCTCATGAATGATACTTTGGAAAAGGCCCTCAGTGGGGAGTATTCATTAGATGAAGATGACATTGATGAACAATTGCAATATCTGGATGCTTTGCCGTGGCAAAGAAAATTTGAAAGACCAGTTGAATCGCTGGGACTGCCAGAATTAAAAGGACCACATCAGCAATTAAAGCCGTCTATCGAAGAAGCTCCAACTCTAGAGCTCAAGCCACTACCGGATCACTTACGGTATGCTTCCCTTGGTGAAAAATCCACTTTACCTGTGATTATTGCCGCTAACCTTTCAGACTCCGAGGAAGACAAGCTATTGAGAGTTCTTCGAGAATTCAAATCAGCCATTGGTTGGTCTGTTACGGATCTAAAAGGAATCAGTCCCGCATATTGTCAACATAAAATTCCATTGGAAGAAGGGAGTAAACCAACAGTAGAACACCAAAGGCGGTTAAATCCTATCATGAAAGAAGTGGTAAAGAAAGAAATTCTCAAGTGGCTAGATGCTGGTATCATCTATCCCATTTCAGACAGTTCATGGGTAAGTCCAGTGCAATGTGTGCCTAAGAAAGGAGGCATGACAGTAGTTGCCAATGAAAAGAACGAGCTCATTCCGACTCGTACAGTTACAGGGTGGAGAATTTGCATGGACTACAGAAAGCTGAACAAAGCTACAAGGAATGATCACTTTCCCCTTCCATTCATTGATCAAATGCTAGACAGGTTGGCTGGGCATGAATTCTATTGCTTGCTGGATGGTTATTCAGGATATAATCAGATTGGTATTACTCCAGAAGATCAGGAGAAGACCACTTTCACATGTCCTTTTGGCACTTTTGCGTTCCGACGCGTTCCTTTCGGACTCTGTGGTGCACCTGCTACTTTTCAGAGGTGTATGATGGCAATTTTTTCGGATATGATTGGTATCAATGTGGAAGTGTTCATGGATGATTTCTCAGTCTTTGGGAAATCATATGATGAATGCCTCAGAAATCTAGGCATGGTGCTGAAACGATGTGTTGAGACTAATCTAGTACTCAACTGGGAAAAATGTCACTTCATGGTAAAGGAAGGCATCATTCTTGGGCACAAGGTATCTGGTAAGGGGCTGGAAGTGGATAAGGCTAAGTTGGAGACGATTGGAAATCTCCCTCCACCAATTTCAGTTAAAGGAATTCGCAGTTTTCTTGGTCATGCGGGTTTTTATCGGCGATTCATCCAAGATTTTTCGAAAATATCTAAACCTTTGTGCAATCTGTTAGAAAAGGATATTCCTTTTAAATTTGGTGAAGATTGTTTGGAGGCATTCAAGCTCTTAAAGAAGAAATTGACAACTGCGCCCATTATCACTGCACCTGATTGGAGTGAACCTTTTGAATTAATGTGTGATGCAAGTGACTATGCAGTGGGAGCTGTTCTTGGTCAATGGAAGAATAAGGTGTTTCACGTGATTTACTATGCTAGCAGAACTCTCAATGATGCACAGCTGAATTACACTACTACAGAAAAGGAACTCTTAGCTATTGTTTATAGCTTCGAGAAATTCATATCGTATTTGCTCGGAACTAAGGTAGTGGTGTTTACAGATCATGCAGCCATTCGATACCTAATGTCGAAGAAAGATGCTAAGCCACGGTTGATTCGTTGGGTTCTGTTGCTTCAAGAATTCGACTTGGAAATCAAGGATAGAAAGGGTACTGAGAACCAGGTGGCTGATCACTTGTCTCGGTTAGAGGAACACGGTAACTCAGCGGATAAAACTCTCATCAACGAATTTTTTCCTGACGAGCAACTTTTTGGGGTGCAAAATGAAGAACCATGGTTTGCAGACATTGTGAACTATCTTGTAAGCAATATCATCCCGTCGGAATTTTCTTATGCTCAAAGAAAGAAGTTTCTTCATGATGTAAAATGGTACCGATGGGATGAACCCTTCTTATTCAGACAGGGAGCTGATCAGGTGATTCGGAGGTGCATTCCGTTTAGTGAGGTTGAAGGTATTTTGCATGACTACCATTCTACCACTTACGGAGGTCATTATGCTGGAGAGAAGACAGCCACTCGAGTACTTCAGGCTGGGTTTTATTGGCCAACACTGTTTAAAGATGCGCATCAGTTTGTGTTAAGATGCGATAGATGTCAAAGAATTGGTAATATCTCTAGGAGGAATGAGATGCCTCTGAATATGCTGTTGGAAGTGGAGATTTTCGATGTGTGGGGGATCGATTTCATGGGTCCTTTTGTTTCTTCATGCATTAATCAGTACATCTTGCTAGCGGTGGACTATGTTTCTAAATGGGTCGAGGTGAAGGCTTTACCGACCAATGACGCTAAAGTGGTGCTGAATTTTCTGAATAAGCAAGTTTTCACACGTTTCGGAACTCCAAGGGTAATTATCAGTGACGAAGGATCACACTTCTGCAACCGCAAGTTCACAGCATTGATGGCAAGGTACAACATAAATCATCGAATTGCTACGGCCTATCACCCTCAAACGAATGGCCAAGCAGAAGTTTCCAACAGAGAGATAAAACGGATCCTAGAGAAGGTCATAAATCCTTCAAGGAAGGACTGGTCACTAAAACTTGATGAAGCTGTTTGGGCTTATAGAACAGCTTACAAAACACCTTTGGGCACGTCACCTTTTCAGCTAGTATATGGCAAGGCTTGTCATCTGCCTGCCGAACTAGAACACAAAGCCTATTGGGCGCTGAAGAAGTTGAACTTTGACTTAGCAGCAGCAGGTGAGAAAAGAATGCTTCAGATTAATGAACTGGATGAGTTTCGGCTACAGGCTTATGAAAATCACAAGTTATACAAGGAAAAGGTCAAGAGATGGCATGACAGACGTTTGGTGCAAAAGTCTTTTGTACCAGGGCAGTTAGTTTTGCTTTTCAACTCTCGTCTCAGACTTTTTCCAGGGAAACTTAAGTCAAGGTGGTCAGGACCATTCACGGTTAAAACGGTGTTTCCACATGGTGCAGTGGAAATTTTTGATAAAACACCGGAAGCAGCTTTCAAAGTAAATGGACAGAGGTTGAAGCCATATTTTGGTGAACATGTGAATCGTAAAGCAGAAACCGCGGTTCTTGGTACTACCGATTAAATTGTGAAAGTGAAGTCAAGCTAGCGACAATAAAAAAGCGCTTCGTGGGAGGCAACCCATGTGTTTCGGTGTTTTCAGGTATGTTCTCTACTATCCCTTGTATTTACTTCCATTCAATGCGGACATTGAATATTATAAGTTTGGGGGTGGTTTGGGGGATAAGTAGTATGTATATGTGTTAGTAGTTTTTGTGAGTCATTGTGTTCATGTAGGATATCATGTTTTGCATATTAGTAGTAATTCATGCATATTTGTTCGTATTATCTATGTTGTTTCATTTAGGACATTCTGTTATTATTTGTTTGTTTTACCATGTGAGTCATATTAGTTGCATTTTCATGGCATGCATTTTTCATGATCCCTTAGGACGAGCTGATTCTGATTGATAGGTGGATGTTGATTTGGGTGTGATGATGATGAGTAGAGGGCTGATTTATAGTTCCTAAGGAATTGACTTGCATGTTATGGGAACAAAATTTTTACACAGTCTCATTGGGGTGCTTTTGGGCTAGGTTAGGGTCATGCCTGTTGGATGTTTTGAGATTTAATCACTTGTTTATTCTTATAATTTTCGTTATTCCCTTGATAGCGTAGGAACACTAAAATCTAAGTTTGGGGGAAAACAGGGATTTCATGCTAAGTGGTAATAATTGTCAATAAAGGCTAGGCATCAAATGGCTAGTAGCCGGCTCATATTTATATGAGTAGTCTAGGGTTGGAAATGAGAAAGGCTCATTCCAGATTGCGAAAAAAAAAAAGAGTCAGAAGTCCAATTGATTATATGCAAAATTAACCAGAGTGAGCTCTTTAATACTCGAGTAATTAAGTCTGAGGGGACTTAGCCCTAGTAACCTAAAGCCCTTGTGGTTTGGGATTGCTGACCTAACACTCGCTACATGGGTATTATTGTATAAGCCTTTTGGGGTCTCATTCATTGCACGGTTAAATAAGCATGCGTATTGTATATGTAGTGTCGTAGTATAGTAATAAAGCATGAGTTTCTGTCTACCTTGGATAAGGGTGGAGGTGTTCCTAGGTTATGAAGTGTCTACAGTTTATTCTAGTTATAAACCTGTGATTGTCTTGACAGAAAGCATGTGTGGTTTTTGACCTAGTTTTGGGAGTATTTCTGATGAGCATTGCACACACGCACGTTTCTGTTCATGTATTTGTTAGTATACGGGGACTTAGTCGAGCTCTGCTTGGAATTGTTGCATTCTTTGGAGATATTTGCTTTTTAGTTGATTTTGGTGAGTTTGAAGGGGATCGTTGCATTTTTCATATTAGTTGCATCCATGCATTGTTAGTTGCATTTGATAAATGGATTTTGTGGATACATTCGCTATAGGCCCTCACGAGACCTAACTCGTCCACTAGGGCTGCCTAGGGGTTTAAAGGGCTTGTTGCATATGCCAAATGCAACCGTGATCACCTACGGAAGTGGTGCTAGTTAGTTAATATATATTGTTATGCTTGAGGACAAGCATCAGTTTAAGTTTGGGGGTGTGATAAGTGGATTTTATATCCACTTATTATGCACTAATTGAGCCTAGATTGGTGATTTATCCTTAAGTATGTGGTGTCTTTTAATTCGTTTTTGTTCTTTCGGTATTTGTTGTGTAGAACTCGAAATTTCAGGTATCCTGGCGATAAAAGGTTAAAAGACGGTGGAGTTCTGGCTCAGATGGACTGGCTACGAGGAAAAGGAATTATCATAAAGATGTTCTGAGTGATATATTCTTAAAGCTGAAACCCCGGTTGGAATTGTTGTATTTTTCTCCAAGCAAAAGGACTCCGGTTTTAGATCCTCAAGAGACCGTAACTTACATCTGGACGAGCAATGAAGAAATAAGAATTATCACAAAAATATGGAAAGTGATATTTTCTTAAAGCTGGAATCCCGGTTGGAATTAATATATTTTTCGTTCAGCAAAAGGAGTCCGGTTTCCGACCCTCAAAAGACTACAGTTTAGGACTTAAGAATTTATTTATATTAATAAATATTTTATTTATTTGGAAAATTATATTTATAAATATCTAATAATATTAGATATTTATTTTTATAATTTCTCGATTAAAATAATTATTTATTAATTAAAGATTATAAGCTGTGCGGGTTAAAAAGCATTTTTAGGAAACCGCTTTTAAGAAATCAAATAAGTCGCCCGAATTAAAAGTGGCAGGTGGAATGTTATGTGTAGCAGCCTAGCAGGTCACTGAATTTATAATCTAAAAGAGACACGCGCCAGAGGAAAAAACAAAGAAACCAGTATCAACCAGGGCGTGGTGCTCAAATCAGGGCCCCTGAGAGTGGTTTTCAGCTCCGGATTAATGCAAAAAAATGTGCAGATTGAATTCTTCAATCAGGGCTGCTGCATGATTTTGTTGAACAAATTTCTTCCAAAAAAGCTGCAGAAAATTGTCAAAGGATGGCTAGAATTTAAGAAAAAAATGATGTAAGCAATGATGCTTATAGATCAAATTTTAGCCTATTTTATAGATTGAGTTAGAATGTTAGAGGAAGATGTCTGGACACTTGAAAAAAAACACACAGCTTGTATTCATTTTTTGCTCTCTCCATTCTAAAATTCTGTTCTATTTTCTTGAAATACAATTCGAATTGTAATTTTTATTTTTATTATATACATTTTAAAATTCAGTTTTAATTCTAGTTTTATTTTTATAATTTGAATTTCGTAATTTTATTTTTTATTTCAAAAATTTTATTTTCAGTTTTATTTAAATTTTAATTTCAGTTTTATTTTATATATTTTAAATTTTAGAAATTTTATTTTTATTTCAGTTTTATTTTTAAACACTTTAATTTTTAGTAATATTAATTTTATTTCAGTTTTATTTTTTTTATACATTTCAATTTTTAGTAATATTATTTTTATATTTATATACTTAAATTTTCTTAAATTTCGTATATGTTATATATCGATTGAAGATTGGAAGGATATTAATTGGAGCACTCATCTCATTCAGTGGAAGCAATTTCGGTTCAATTTTCTAACTCTCGTAATTTCTTATTTAATTTAGGAAATTTTCATCCATGATTTTATTTAATCCCATGAAGGTGCCTAGTTCAATTATGAACTAAACACTTTCATGGGGTTCTAATGTAATGAATTGTTAATGCTCATGTTAATTTGATAGATAATTTGTGTTTACAATTTTTATATAAGATTGCCTTGCATGGTTGTTTTAATTGAATATAGGTGAATAGCTAACATCTATTGTGCCAAATCTCTAATGATTGCGAAAGTGGATTTAGGGATTTAGGGCTTGCCATGCTAGCATGGGTATGTCGGCTTCTCCGCATTTCGGATTATAGTTTCGAAAGAACGTTATTCCCCTATGTAGTTAATTGCGGAACTTGTGATTAAATCGATTGTATCACCTATTCACATAGACATATAGTGTATTGGATATAATTGATGCCCTTATAACTTCTATCTCTTTTGTGGATGTTTATTTGGAATGGTGTGAGTTAATTGAAAGATGGCTCATATTAGTGTCGTGTTCCCGCTAGCATTCTTAACAATTGTAACACATTAATTCTTGATAGTTAATAGAGCTAAAACATTCATGAAATTAGGACCCCATGCCTCTATCATATTATTTTAAACAAATTAGCCGTTGCTTCATTAGTTAATTGTTATCTGCAAATAAACCATTTTAGTTCGTTCATGCTTCAATAATTAACCAAACATTGTTGAATAGACATATTTACTAAAATAACCGAGTCTTCGTGGGAACGATCCTTATTTCCCTATATTGCTTTTGGACTGCGTATACTTGCGTAGAGAAAATAGCGAACAATGTCCCTTTTTTAATTGTAGCCATGATTAACTCACTAACTATACATTATTAAAAGACATTTTGGTCCTCTCCTAACAATCCCAACAACATCACCCACACTCACATATTTGCCCACCATATTTCACCAGGGGCGGAACTAGGGGCTAGCCCAGGGGCTAGCCCAGGCGCTAGCCCGGGTCGAACCGAAAAAATTAAGTATACTTCACCCAAGAACAACTCAGAATCGGTTGATATGTGTATAAATGGATGTGTTGCAAAGTGATTCAAGGGTGCCCCTGCGGGGCCGGAGATCGGAGTCGGCATAGGTAATGGCGATGTTCGGAGGAGGATGAATTGTGGCGGAGAGGGTCTGAATGAGATATGATTTAATTGTATGTATAGGTAATAGAACATAAGGAGAGGGGGGTGTTTGTATATATTAGATTTTGGTTTTCATAACTTACCTTTCATCAAGATCATATAGGAAGAAAAGAAGGTCAGAACTTAAAAACAAGACTTTGCATAAAGTTTGATTGATGTGGTTACGAACAGAGTTGGATGAGGGTTAGAGATAAAGAGAAGGGTGAGTGTTTTATTTGTAGTGTGGGTATTATGGTCATAATATATATATATAATATATCTATACTTATATGTATATGAGTTAAATTTAACCATGGGACATATTTATAAATATTACACAAAAAAAGGATATATTTGTAATTGACTTGTCAATTTGGGACATATTAAACTAATATCCTTTAATTTAATTGATTATAACACAATGGACCCCTGCATTCACATTGGTATCAACCAATAAAAATATTTATTAGTAGAATGTAAATATTTGTGTGCAAATTTTCTGTGTACCTAGCACTACTCATTAGAAAATACGTGATATTACATTTTTCTTTTCATTATTTTTGTATTTGTATGTGCACAATAATTCACAAGATCGTGATGGAACCGAATCTGGCGATATCAGATCTGAAATAAACAAAGGAAGAACTATTGTACATGGTATGATGATCATAAACTAGTAATATTAATGCAGATGTAAGTAGGGTTGTACTGGTTTACCATGATGCTTCTTGCATTTGATGATACAATAAGTTGATATTAGTGTCGGGTTTTATGTACGGTCTCCCTTCTCGTTAATTACTTATTTCGTCCAATTTCCAAATTCACACAGAGCGTGTTTGGCTTAACTTAAAAAATGTTACTTATCACTTAAAGTGCTACTTACTCACTTTAAGTGAAAAGTGATAATTTTTACTTAAAGTTAGGTGTATCTGTTTGGCTAATTCCACTTAAAGTAAATTTATTTTTAAAAAATTAATTTAAAAAAAATTTTATATTTTTTTGAAAGTATAAAATACAAATATATGCAAAGAATACAATACAAGTTAAATGGTGACTCAAATACATAAAAATTGATATACGAAAAAAAATAAGTGGAAAAAAAGTACCTCCAAGCTACTTTTTTTTTTTAGCCTACTTTCCACAGTGGCTCCACTTAAAGGTTAGCCAAACAGATGATTTCTACTTAAAGTGGGCTAAAAAAAAATTAAAGGAACCCCAAACATGCTCACAGTCACGTCTCTCTACTGTCTATTTTATTGTTTGATGAGCATCATTTTGTTTAAAAATATCTCAGTGCTACAGAAAATACAGGGGAGCCAGCTCTAATAACGTATAAGAGGAGGACACGGAAGGAATAATAAATTATATTAAGGGTAAAACAGTAAAACCACGAAAGTGGGTGTAAAAGGGGGCTTGAGGGGAAAGTAGGGTTTCATTCTGAATTGTATTATTGAGTGGTATCTTTTGGGAGAGTCTCTCACCTCTCGAAGAGTGAGGCGCTGTAACTAAACATTTCTTTATTATTATCGATCTAGTGGATGTTTGTTCGAGTTTCTTTCATTATTGTTAAGCTTATCAGTCTGGCAACTTAGTTACTCCCTCTGTTTCTGAAAGTTTTTCTGGTTTTGACTTTTGTTCCTGTTCATTGTAAGCGCTTGACTACTAATTTACGCATAATTTATAAGATAAAATATATTCATGAGTGATCTTGTTTGATTCGTATTTGTGAGTACTTTAATACAGTGAAGTTTTTATATTCGATACTAACACGAAATTGAAAATATTAACGATCAAAAGTGTGCGTTGACAAACGTGATAAAGCAAACAGGAAAAACATTTAGGAACGGAGGGAGTAATTCATAGCACTCAGTTTCGCTTATTAGTACATTTAGTTTTGATTTTCTGTTAGATATCTGATACACTATACTCCCTCGTCTCTTTTTTCTTTTTTCATTTGTTAAATTTTACGGGTTTTAAGATAATGGGGAATAAATGTTGTTTTTTTATAGAGTAATGGGTATTGAATATTATTTTTAAGAAATACTGGGTATTGAATATTATTTTTTTGAAGTAGTGGGTGGAGTAGTGGGTATCGAATATTATTTTTAAGGAGTAGTGCGTGGAATATTGGATATTGAATATTGTTTTTTTTGGAGTAGTGGGTGTTAGAATATTATTTGTAATGATTAGTGGATGGAGTAGTGGATATTGAATATTGTTTTTTTGGAGTAGTGGGTGTTGAAAGTTGATATTACTTATTTCCCACTTTCCTGTTACTATTTTGGAGTAGTGGGTGAATATTGTTTTATTGTAATATCTCTTTTCCCACTTTCCTCTTACTATTTTGGGGTGTCCCTCTCATTTCTTTACATTCCAAAAATAGTAAGTTTCTCCCATTATTACACCCACTATCTCATATATTTAACAATAAAAAACACTATTACATCCACTACTTTACTTCACTATCTCAAATCTATAATTAAATATTAATAGGTCTCACCACTTTATCCACTTTTCATCTAACTTTACTCATTTTTTACACATTTTCTTGGTCTCCGTGCCCATCCTCCAGTTAAACAACCATGAGGGACGGAGGGAGTAGTAATTTAAATACAAGTCCTTGAGGGACCTAATCGATCTCCATTAGTTAGCTCACTTGTGGAAGCCAATTGCAAGTCAAGTATCCAAAAAAAAAAAATGGAGCCGTGGAGCAATTTAGAGGGCAAGGTGGTGATGGTAACCGGGGCATCATCTGGATTCGGACGAGAACTCTGTATTGACTTAGCCAAGGCAGGTTGTAAAGTCATTGCAGCTGCTCGAAGAATGGACAAGCTGAAGTCCCTGTGTGAAGAAATCAACAATTGTGTCGATGCTAGTGAACTCATTAGTGCTCCTCAACCTGGTAGTACTAACGCCTACCGTGCTGCGGCTGTTGAGCTTGATGTGGCAGGGAATGGTGAGGTCATCAAGTTGGCTGTCGGAAAAGCATGGAAATGTTTTGGACGCATTGATGCTTTGGTCAACAATGCTGGTGTTAGAGGTAATTTATTTACAGCTTTACAAATGATAAGTTTATTTGCTAAAGTTCTGATAAGACCTCCGTGCATAAGGCTAAAATAGTAATCAGCAATGTATGGTATTCAATCAGAAAAATGTGTTTATTTCTCCAGATTGTTTGTTTTAAAATCCACTTATGTCTAAGAAGTTCATAGTTATTAAGAGCCAGTGTCAAGTTTTAGGAGGGTTCTGTTGATCTTAGTTCATTATGTATTAGTAAAATACATTCCAAAAAAGTACATGGACTTTTCATAATAGCATAAACATGACACATGCAAGTATGTTACTCGCACCATTTTTATCCTTCTGTTTCCTGCAACTGCAGTGTACATAGTGTTTGCACATAAAACTACCTGGATATAGGTTTCTAGTTCTAATTTTTGATTGGTATTTGGTAGTACTAAATATATTGATTATTATTGTATAAGGTGGAACAAAATCTTCATTATATTTAAGTGAAGAAGAGTGGAACAATGTGGTGAGGACCAACTTAACGGGATCATGGTTGGTGTCTAAGTATGTTGGATTACGCATGGTTGAAGCAGTTCAAGAGGGATGCATCATTAACATTTCTTCTTCAGCTGGTACAGTTAGAACCATAGCACATGGAGCAAGTGCCTATGGTTCCTCCAAAACAGGATTAAATAAGTTGACTAAGGTACGTTGTAGATTTTAAATCATCTGACTTGGAATTTATTATGAACAGACAATTATGGAATAAAGAATTCCATTTCACACTTCAAAATTCACATAGAAGAACATTGCATCTACATATATAGTTCACCACGTATATATAAACAAGTTGCACAGTTATCAATAACTGTCATGCTTTCATGATTGATGTCATGATGTGTAATTAAAAGGCTTTGCATCGATAAAGAAGAACGTTGCATTCACATAGCTTTTTTTAGACTAAATTGCAATTTGCAACTCTTTGGTTCGGACCAAAGGGTTGCAAATTGCAATTTAGGGCCTGTTTGGATTGAGGGTTGGGGAGGGATGAGTTGGGTTGGGTTAGAATGGGATGGGTTAGGTTGGGAAGGGATGGGTTCGGTTGAACCCTTACCATGTTTGGATGTAAGGGTTGAGTAATGAAGGGCTCAACCCTTATCTTATTTGGATGGAGGATTAGGTTGAGAAGGGTTATAATATAATTAATTATTATTTTTTTGGGAAAAAATATTTTCAAATCAATATTTTTGAAAAAAATATTTTGGAATCAATATTTCGGGAAAAAAAAATTCCGAACCAATATTTCGGAAAAAAATATTTCCGAACCAATATTTCGGAAAAAAATATTTCTGGATCAGTATTTTAGGAAAAAATATTACCAAACCAATATTTCTGAAAAAAATATTTCTGAACGAATATTTTGGAAAAAAAATTTCCGAAAAAAATATTTCCGAAATATTGGTTCGGAAAAAAATATTTCGGAAATATTGGTTCGGAAATTTTTTTTTCCGAAATATTGGTTTGGAAAAAAATATTTCGGAAATATTGGTTCCGAAAAAAATATTTCCGAAATATTGGTTCCGAAAAAAATATTTTCGAAATATAGGTTCGGAAAAAAATATTTCGGAAATATTGGTTTCGAAAAAAATATTTCGGAAATATTGGTTCGGAAAAAAATATTTCAGAAATATTGGTTCCGAAAAAAATATTTCGGAAATATTGGTTCCGAAAAAAATATTTCCGAAATATTGGTTCAGAAATATATTTTTCCGAAATATTGGTTCGGAAAAAAATATTTCAGAAATATTGGTTCGGAAAAAAATATTTCCGAAATATTGGTTCGGAAAAAAATATTTCGGAATTATTGGTTCCGAAAAAAATATTTCCGAAATATTGGTTCAGAAATATTTTTTCCCGAAATATTGGTTCGGAAAAAAATATTTCCGAAATATTGGTTCTGAAAAAATATTTCGGGAATATTGGTTCGGAAATATTTTTTTCCGAAATATTGTCTCGGAAATATTTTTTACCGAAATATTGGTTCGGAAATATTTTTTCCTGAAATACTGATTCAGAAATATTTTTTCCCAAAATTTTGGTTCGGAAATATTTTTTTCATAAATATTGGTTCAGAAATATTTTTTCCCGAAATATTGGTTCGAAAATATTTTTTCCCGAAATATTGGTTCGAAAATATTTTTTCCCGAAATATTGGTTCGAAAATATTTTTTTCCGAAATATTGGTTCTGAAATATTTTTTCCCGAAATATTAGTTTGAAAATATTTTTTCCCGAAATATTGATTCGGAAATATTTTTTTCAGAAATACTGATCCAGAAATATTTTTTTATTGTTGTTATTTATTAGAAAATATTTTTTTTATTATTGAAATATTTTTTTAACCATGTCCAACACCCCAAATCGGGGTGTTGAAATGCTCCCTCATTTACATTATATTAGAACCCTCTCCTAACCCCTCACCAACCACTATAAACCCAACCCTCCATTTTAAATTTCTATCCAAACAAGGGTTGTCAAATTTGAACCCCTCTCAACCCAACCCATCCCTCCCCAACCGCCGATCCAAACAGGCCCTTAGTCTTTTTTTATATGTAATAGAAATGAGTAGCACTAAACATAGAAGAAGGTTACACTTGCAGCATTTGGGGTATTTTGAAAGGATTTGCATCGGCAGAGGAGCATTGCAATAGATCAGTGTATGCTAGTTGAATTGATATATATAGAAGGGGTCCGTTCCCTAGCAAACATTTGCTAGGGAACTGTTTCCCAACATATGGCTCCAGGACCGTTGGATCGTTGATCCAACGGTCCTGATTTAAAAAAAAATTTACACCGTACCGCAGAAACTTTCCGCGGTACGGAGTAATTACAAAAATGCCCTCACTGTTCACGTACCGCAGAAAGTTTCTGCGGTACGGTGAACAGTAGATTTTTGATGTGAAAACAGGGGGCAGTTTTGTAATTACCCCGTACCGCGGAAAGTTTCTGCGGTACGGTATAAATTTTTTTTTAAACCCCAGCCGTTGGATCAACGATCCAACGGTGTAGGAACCATATGTTGTGTAACAGTTCCCTGGCAAATGTTTGCCAGGGACCGTGTGCCTATATAGAATGTTGCGCTTAGATAGACATTTGCCAGGGACCGTGTGCCTATATAGAATGTTGCGCTTAGATAGTTCATGTGTATAACAGCAGCAAGTTGCATTATAGAAATTTTTTTGTTGGTCTTGCATAACAACAGAACACGTTTTCATAGGGTTTCTAGATATGTCAAAGACACAACTGCATATTCATCATTATTAATAATTGGTGTTTTTTCAATCATTTTTTTCTAACATTTGATTTGGTATATAAACAGTGTATGGCAGTAGAACTGGGGAAGCATAATATCAGAGTAAATTCGATATCCCCTGATCTTTTCCTATCTGAAATAACTGAGAGTCTGATGAAACAAGAGTGGCTTAAGAATGTAGCTGCAAGAACAATTCCACTAAAGGCTTTTCTGACATCTGATCCAGCACTGACATCGCTGGTTCGCTACTTAATTCATGACTCTTCGAAGTATGTTACAGGCAACATTTTTATAGTTGATGCTGGAACTACTATCCCTGCTCTTCCAATATTTTCTTCCCTGTAAACTTTCATAAATTATAAAGATTATGAATACATGAACATGTAGTCAAAGTTCTGAAATTCATATATTCAGAATAATGACTATGCGTTCAAGTTGTACTATGGACATTAATAAGGTATGGCTGTAAGAACTTGCAAAATTATATATAAAATTATATATGTAGTAGGGTTTCACTCAAATGAGAACTATGCTTGAAATGAAGACCGAAGAATCTTTTTGTTCAATTTTGGTTTGGACACTTCTATGATTCTCAATTGAACATGACCTGTGGTTAGTAATCAAAGTGATCTCGCAGCATGTACTTTTTTGCCTAACTGCTTTGTACTAGTTTATATATGTTCAACCCCAACTCTAAATATATTGCTGTCACTGCCACAACTTTCACACTTAGCTGTGTTCAAGACTGTTTATGCAAATCGAATAATGCATGATTACACTGAAGTACCAATTCCAGTACAAGGGTTAGAAGGTTTGTGGGATATGATGTACAAACTACCTCCTTCAAAAAACAACTTTACAATTTACACCTTACGGAGGAAGAAGGAATGAAATTTTAGAATCTGCACTTCCATTCCCTTACAGAGCTGGAACCTTGTTTAAGTTTAACAGGTTTGCAGAAACCGATACAAATGGAGTTTTTTTTTTTTTTGCCAAAGATACAAATGGAGTTAAAATCAAATCAACTGTGGATCCCAGTAACTTCTTCAGACATGAGCAAAGCATTTCCCCTATCTCTATTTGAAAATATCAGAGCCAGGATAAACCTTGGCACTTTCAAGTTGTACTCATAACATGTATGGACCCTTTCATTTACTCATTTTTTTTTCAGAACTTGTATTTATAAGAAAATCATTGCTTGGAGATTTGTTTTGTAATTATTTATTGTATTCGATTAATTTCTCACTCTTCCTATTCATCATTTTTTTATGGTAAGGTTCTCAAACCGCGTGCCACTAAGTCGAAATTCGTTGGTTTTGTATTACTACCTCCGTCCCTTTTTAGTTGGCACATTTGCAAAAAAAATTTGTCCCTAAATAGTTGTCACATTCCTCGTTCCAATACATTTTTTACCAATTTTTCCATATATACCCCTCTATTTCTAATACTAATGTTTGACTTTATATTTAATATACACTCTCATAACTCATCATTTAATGTTAAGATTAAGGGCAAGTATGGAAACAAATTATATAATTAAAGTTTTCTTAATATGTGTATTTTTTGCAAATGTACCAACTAAAAAGGGACGGAGGGAGTACTACTTAACAAAAATTTAGGTAAATATGAGTTTGATCTCAGTCAAGTAAAATAGGATGAAGATAATAATGATGTTAAGTATAAGGATTCACAAGTTGTTGCAAATTACGAAGGTTTTGTATTCATTTCAAATGAACTGTGAAGTAATTACTATACTGGTGATCTGTATTATGAGAAACTATGGTAACTGAGCTCTGTCAAAGAATAGAAGAGCTTCAAAGTCCCAATTAGAGCACTATAAATATACTTGTAACTCCAACATTGTAAAGGATTTGGTTCATTAATATTACTCTGTAACAATGGCGCTAGAAGGATCTCTTACCTCCTCCTAAAAAACAAAAACATAGACACACATCAAAATCAGTTAGACATATTAACAGATCGAGCTCGATATTTGTTCTTCGACTCTAATTCTCCGTTTAAAAACGAAGAATGGCGAGTGAAGCTCAAGGAACAAGCAATCTAGTTCGGAATACTCGCGATATTACTAGTGTTACACGAGTAGAGAAATCAAAAGTGTTAATGGCTCCACGGGCATTGTTTACCTCACCTCTGAGACCGAGCATATCAGATCCGTTGAACGGATCTCGTAAATCAAAGAGGGATGCTTGTTTATATTTGGAGAAGATTAAGCGGCAAAAACACGCTCAAAAGAAGCATATTGGAGCTTTAAGAAGTGTTATTGTTGATGATGAGCTTCGTCATTTAGATTTAGAAAGGCAAATATTGGCTGAGAAAGTAAAGCACAAAAAGGAGATAATCAGATTGCAGAAGGAACTCCATGAGGTATCCAGAGTGCAGAAGGAACTCCGTGAGGTGTCTGAGGGTCATATTCGTACAGAATATCAAACTGAGAATTATGAGTCCTCATGGAGGACATCTTTGGGAAGTAAGTATTCTAAGGCGGAGGTGTCCTCTAATTCATTCTCATCGAGGAAACGCAAAACCAGAAATGAAGAACAGGAGTACGCTGAGGATGCTGATGAGGATTATGAGGCAGAAGAATCAAGCACGGCTAGCTTATCAGCGAAAGATATATTGCGGTTCAAGGAGTTCATCAAGTCACACTCGGGAGAGATTGAGGTCTCTTCGGAGAGTCCGTTAATCAAGAGTATTGAAAAGGCTAAGGTAAACAGGGATCTTAAGGTACCACCAATGGACCAGTTCGATGGGTTCACGGACCCTTATGACTTCGTTAACCTCTTTGATGGAAGAATGTCTTTCTTTGGGCACACTGAGGTGGCGAAGTGTCAATTCTTCCCGACGTGTTTAAAGGGCACAGCCCTCATGTGGCTCAACAACTTACCAACAAGGTCTATAAAATTGTAGATTCACTTGAAAGAAAAGTTCATGTCAAGATTTTCTACTAACAAAAAAGCAAAAAAGTTAACGGCCTCTCTCGTGAATATTCGCCAAAGATCAAATGAAAGCCTTCGGGAGTACTTAAATCGTTTTCGAGCAGAGATGATTCAAATCCAAGATTTAGTGGAAAACTTAGCGATGACATACCTGGCGGCAGGAATTGATAGGTCTAGAAACAATGCGGTGCTCGAAGAATACTTTGAAAAGGAACCTCAATCACTTCAAGCAGCTATACAGTTGTTTGAACATAGACTAACTCTTCAGGAGGTTGTGGGAGGCATACAGTCTTCTAGATCTCCAAGGGCTAGGATGAATAGGCTACTTGAACAGACTTCTCAATGGGATATCGTCGAGGTGATTGAGGATACCGAGGCATGCGAAGAACACAAGTGTAAAGCATAATGTAATGTAATATGTAATAGAGGACATATATAACTCAACTAGGATAAAAGATAAATAATATTAACTCTATACAGGGATCGTGAAATTTGAAGAACAGGCACCGACAAGGATCAAGTCGCTGAAAGAAGTTCATTAACATGATCAAGCCTCAGTGACAGAATAAGATGTACAGATGATTCAGTTGAAGGGCCAAAAGATTCCATGTATTTATATTATTTGAAGATATTGCTGCAGGCTAATCAATTGGAATGTAACGAAGATGTGAAGATCAAGATCAGTGCTAGTCACTTGTGAACCAGACCAGTGCACTAAGTGTCAGCACATACGAGAAGGATCAACACATTAATTCACAGAAAGAATTGCCAAAGCCTATTGACAATCAAGGACAGACATAATATTTCAAGGTATTATCAAAGATTAATTTACTCTTAAAATTAACTAAGTAACAGATTAATTAATTATTTATAATAAATAATTAAGTTAATCTGGTACTTGAATTATTTTCTGAGATGAATTAAAACAGCAAAATAAACAGAAGAGAATATGAATAGTAACCGAAATCACTATTCATATGAATAGTACCTGAAATCACTATTCATATGAATAGTACTATTCATATGGCGGCTACTATTCATATGGCGGCTACTATTCATATGGCGGCTACTATTCATATGGCGGCTACTATTCAAAAAGTGGCTGGAGGGGCCCACGGGGGTTGTTGAAATAGTACTGCATAGTAACTTTCTATAATCTATAAATAGGCATGCTGTATTTCATTTCAAAACACACCTCAACACACAACTTTCTCTTCTCTCTCTTATACCATCTCTGTGTAAGTTGCTAGACAGTCCATCTAGTAGGAAAGCCGGCTTAGCCCGTTTTCAGGAAGTGTCGGGTAGAAGGTCCTCGTGCCTAAACTATCCTTAGGAGTGTTTGATTTTGTAGCGGATCCATACATAGGATTAGATTGTGTAACAAACCTCCGGGTTTTATCTATTAAAAGATATTTCCCACACAATTGTGTTATTTCGATTTAGTATTTTTGATTTCATATCCACATCAAAAATCGAAATATTTTTAAATAACGTATTCAACCCCCCTTCTACGTTATTCCGGACCTAACAATTGGCATCAGAGCCACTCTATTATTATAAAACAGTTAAGATCCGAAAAGCTATACAATCATGTCAGAGAAGAATTTCAGAAAAGCCAAGGGAAAGGAAGGCAGGTCTGAGAAAGTGGACAAGTCCAAGATCAAATGCGATAATTGTGGTGAGAAAGGACATTTTGCACCTAAGTGCAATAAAGCCAAAGCTGATATAGGTCAAGCTTACATCACAAAGAAGAAGGACTGGGCTGACACTTCAGACTCTGAAGATGAGGTGAACTATGCCTTGATGGCAAATGCTGATATTATCTCTGAAGCTACTGAGACCAAGGTACCTCATTCTACTCTAGCTTTTGATACTACTGATATATCTGAGTTAAGAATCTTTCTTAAAACCTTTCATGTTAGCTATAGAGATCAGACTTTAGAAAATGAAAGAATAAAATCTGAAAGTCTAGACCTTAGAAAGAGAAATGACTATCTAGAATTAGAATTAGTCCAGATGTTAAAAATTCAGAAAGAGAGAGATGATGCTATTTTTGTTAAAACTGAATTATTAAAAAGGCATGCTTATCTTGAATCTGAACTTGCTAAAGAAAGAAACATTATTAAAACTTGGACTAACTCTAGGAAAACTACTCAGATTATCATAGAGAATGATTGTTGGAAAGAAGGTCTAGGTTACACTGATAAAAAGAAAACTGCCAACCTAGAAGCTGAGACCTCTAAACCTGTATTTACTGAAAGGGCTGCAAAGCCCAAAATTAATCCTGTGAGGTTTGTACCAAAATCTGACAAACCAAAACAGGAAGTCAAATCAGTAAATATTGACTTAATGTCTCAGAAACAGCTTAAACACAAGCTGAAGGAGATAAAAAGAGTGAACAAGGTAAAAGAACCTAGGAAAAACAGAAATGGAAAGGTAGGTGTCAATAAAAGCAATAACTATATGCCTATTCCCAATGCTCCTAGGAAGAAATGTTACAACTGTGGAAATCCTAACCATCTTGCAACTTTTTGCAAGAAGAATAAAAATATAAACTCTATACCTCCTAAGTCAGGAGTTAAGAGTGGTTCAGTTAGGTTTAAGCCACAGAATCCTTGTTTTCACTGTGGCAATATTTGGCATTCTATTTATACATGTAAAGAGTATCATAATTTGTATTATGCTTATTATGAAGTTAAACCCTCTTTGAATAAATTCAAGATTGATTCTACATGTATAAATTCTGATAAAAAGAATGTTAGCACAAACTCTGATAAGACTTCTGCTGCAAAAGCTAACAAACTTAATACGGCCAAAGGATCCAAGCAAGTCTGGGTCCTTAAAACTAATCATTAGTGGTTTTTGTGATTGTAGGGTAACAGGAAAAATATCCTTGTTCTGGACAGTGGATGCTCAGGACATATGACTGGAAATAAAGCCCTGCTATCAGAATTTGTGGAGAAAGCTGGCCCAAGTGTTTTTTATGGAGATGGCAACATAGGAAGGACTCTAGGATATGGCAATATCAATCTTGGGAATGTCATCATTGAAGCTGTAGCTCTAGTCTCAGGACTCAAACATAATCTACTAAGTGTGAGTCAAATCTGTGACAGAGGTTATCATGTGAATTTCTTTGAAGAACATGGTGAAGTTGTAAGCAAATCTACAGGAAAAGTTGTTCTGAAGGGATACAGGCATGGTAACATTTATGAAGCCAAGCTTTCAACAAACTCTTATGGCTCTGCAATCTGTCTACTGAGTAGAGCATCAATTGAAGAAAGCTGGGATTGGCACAAGAGACTTTCTCATCTGAATTTCAACAACATTAACGAGCTAGTGAAGAAAGATCTTGTGAGAGGATTGCCCAAATCAGTTTTTACTCCAGATGGCCTATGTGACTCATGTCAAAAGGAAAAACAAAGGAAAACTTCATTCAAAAGTAAGACTGAATCCTCAATTCTTGAGCCATATCACTTATTGCATGTTGATTTATTTGGTCCAGTAAATATAATGTCTATTGGAAAGAAAAGATATGCTTTGGTTATTGTTGATGAATACACCAGATATACATGGGTATATTTCATGCACAAGAAAGAAGAAACTGCATCAATCTTAACAGAGCATGTCAGACAACTGGACAAAGGATCTAAGCATACAATGAAAATCATAAGGAGTGATAATGGCACTGAGTTCAAGAATGCAGTCATGGAAGAGTTTTGTAAAGAAAATGGAATAAAGCAAGAATTCTCTGCACCTGGAACTCCACAACAAAATGGAGTAGTAGAGAGAAAAAATAGGACTCTCATAGAAGCTGCAAGGACCATGCTTGATGAAGCAAAGCTGCCAACTTACTTCTGGGCTGAAGCTGTGCAAGCTGCTTGTTTCACACAGAATGCTACACTCATAAACAAGCATGGTAAAACACCATATGAGATGGTGAAAAATAAGAAGCCGAACCTGAAGTACTTTCACGTGTTTGGATGTAAGTGTTTTGTTCTTAAGACTCATCCAGAACAGCTTTCCAAATTTGATTTAAAAGCTGATGAAGGAATCTTTGTTGGATACCCACTATCCACAAAAGCATTCAGAGTCTACAATCTGAGAACAAAAGTGGTCATGGAATCTATCCATGTGTCTTTTGATGATAAGAAGATAATAGGACTTGAAGATTTTGATGAACATGACCAGCTGAGATTTGAGAATGAAGAAATAAATGCTGATCTACAAACTTCTGATATTCTTTCAGACTCTATTGTTCAATCTATACCAGTAGATCAGACAGCAGCACATGTTGAGGGGGAGCAAGTGAACGATGAAAATGAACCCCAATCAAGTGAAGAAACATCAAAGAATGCATCTGCTGATTCATTAAACTCTGATTCATCAAACTTTGAAAGCAACAGCTCAGGGGGAGCAAACAATGATTTTGGACCTACTAGTCATCACACTCAACACAATTATGAACTTGGGGAATCATCAAGATCAAATCTGCCGAGACAAAGGGTATGGAGTAGAGCGCATCCCTTTGAACAGATCATTGGTGAACCGGACACGGGTGTACAGACTAGAAGAGCAACACAGAATGAATGCAATTTCGCAGGATTTTTATCTCAAATTGAACCTAAAAAGGTTGATGAAGCTCTTGATGATCCAGATTGGGTAACTGCAATACAGGAAGAACTCAATCAGTTCGAAAGGCAGAAAGTATGGAAGCTGGTGCCAAGACCAAAAGATAAATCTGTAATTGGCACTAGATGGGTGTTTAGAAATAAACTGGATGAAAATGGTATTGTTACGAGGAACAAGGCTCGATTGGTAGCAAAGGGTTACTCTCAAGAAGAGGGAATTGATTATGATGAAACCTATGCTCCAGTTGCAAGGCTTGAAGCAATCAGAATGTTCTTAGCATTTGCTGCACACTCCAACTTTAAGGTTTTTCAGATGGATGTGAAGAGTGCATTTTTTAACGGAGATCTAGAGGAAGAAGTCTATGTTGAACAACCCCCTGGGTTCGAAGACAAGGAATTTGAAGGTTTTGTGTACTTTCTCTTCAAAGCTCTCTATGGTCTCAAGCAAGCCCCTCAAACATGGTATGATACTCTTTCCAAGTTCTTACTTGAAAATGGTTTTACAAGAGGTATCATCGACAAAACTCTCTTTCATAAAAAGCATAAAAATGATATAATTCTGGTGCAAGTATATGTGGATGATATAATATTTGGTTCTACTAATGATTTGCTATGCAAGAGATTTGCTAAGCTAATGCAGAGTAGGTACGAGATGAGCATGATGGGTGAGTTGTCCTTCTTCCTTGGACTTCAAGTTGTTCAGAAGCCTGATGGTATTTTCATCTGCCAATCAAAATACATAAAGGATCTTCTGAAGAAGTATAGGATGGAAGAAGTAGCTACTGCCAAGACCCCGATGCCAACTGCAGTCAAGCTTGATGAAGACAAATCTGGTAAGTCAGTTGACATCACGAAGTATCGAGGTATGATCGGCTCTCTCTTGTACTTAACTGCTAGTAGACCAGATATTATGTTCGCAACTTGTCTATGTGCTAGATTCTAGGCTAACCCTAAAGAGTCACATCTTATAGCTGTTAAACGTATTTTCAGATACCTTAAGGGAACCCCCAATCTTGGGATTTGGTACCCTAAAGGAACAGGTTTTGACCTAATTGGCTATACAGATTCTGACTTCGCGGGTTGTAAGATTGATCGGAAAAGTACTTCTGGAAGCTGTCAGTTTCTAGGAAGAAGGTTGGTATCTTGGTACAGCAAGAAGCAACACTCAGTATCTACCTCAACAGTCGAAGCAGAATACATTGCGGCAGGTAGTTGTTGTGCTCAGATCCTGTGGATGAGGAATCAACTTCAGGACTATGGACTCATGTTGGACAAAATTCCAATTCTATGCGACAACACGAGTGCCATTGCCATTGCCAACAATCCAGTTCAACACACCAGGACTAAGCACATTGATATCAGGTATCATTTCTTACGAGAGCATGTCATGAATGGAACTGTGGTATTATATTTTGTTCCCACAGATGAACAAATTGCAGACATCTTTACTAAACCACTGGATGAATCCACTTTCTCCAGGTTAGTTGGTGAACTTGGGATGTTAAATCTGTCTAATTAATTTTGGATAATCAATAACTGCAATTTGTTATAAGTTCACATGTATTTTAAATGTCCATATGTTTAGTACTTGTGAATTTGTTTTGCATCCAGTCCTCTTTTTATAGTTATCTCTATATTAATTACCACGCTTATAAATGCTATATTTTATGGTAATTAGTTAGTAAATAATTGAGTTAATTGTAGCATAATTAAATAAATATTTTATTGACACATATCAATTAATGATATTTTGTTAATTTTATGTCTATTTAATTGTGAGTTTATCTGATTATTGTGGATTAATTCTTGATTTACTGTGTGATTATTTTTAAATCCGTAATAATTAGAAGTATTAAATATGTGTATATGTATAGGCTGATAGGTTTCGGCGATAAGATGTTTTTTCAGCCGACAGGTTTCAGTGATAAGATGTTTTTTCGGCTAATTAGGTAGTTAGGTGTGAAATTATTGAGCGGTGTTATTTTTCAAACATAACCTGTCACTATTACACCTAACCCACTAATACTTGAAACCTTATAAATGATGAGTTTTTGTTTTTGTTTAACATCATCAATTTTCAGATATACAGAGCATATACACACAATTGCTGAATATTTCAAGTTTTGACCGGAAAGATCTCACAATCTAGCTAGTGGTTTTTAGAGCGGATTTCATATTCTTGTTATACGCACTAACCCTTGTTTTTGAATTTCCTCAAAGTTTTTGAAAATGGCATTGCAGGGAAGCTTTTTAATTGCTAAAGTTAATCCTGTTTCCATTCAGAAAATCGAAACCATTCAGGATGAGCAATTTCGGGCTTGGACACAATTTCTGAATGAACATTCATTAATCCGCTATGCTTTAGTTACACAGGTGCAGCTTAACCATGATGCATTGTGTGAACTTTATTGCAGTGCGGTTAACACTTCTGGACAGGACGGGTGTGCATTCACATATCGACTATTTGGTAGGTCGATTAGGGTCACTGAACGAGATGTTAATCGAATTCTTCATTTTCCTATGGAAAATCTCGTTTCTGATCCTACACCTGAACAGATTGAAATGTTCTTTCGTTTTATAAGGTACCAAGATGGCAATTTCAATACTGGTAATCTTTCTAGAACGTTTCTAACCCAGTACTGGAATTTCTTCTTTCACACTCTTAACCATGTTTTTTCCTCAGATAGAACAAATCAAGATCGAATACCTGAATTTATTCAAATAATAGGGTATGCGGTCGCCAATAATTTGAGGATTAATTTTGGAAAAATAGTGCTTGGTCAAATCATTTTAAAAATGAAACGCTTGGGAACAAGAGATGTTCGGAATCAAAATGTCAAATGTCTATATCCAAGGTTTCTACAGTTAATATTGAATGACTTTTTGAATGATGAAGACAGGGTACGCTTGGAAAATGGTCAAAAGGTGGAATGTTCTTCCATGAAGACGAATGTAATTAATTACATAAGCAAAAAAAATATACGGATGTGCCTACAGTCCTAACTGAATATCTAAAGACTGTCCCACTTCCGTTGTTACCACGACCAGTGAGAGCAGGTATACGACAAGGTAATATTTCAATCCCTGTTATTCCAACCTCTGTATTCCCTATTGTGTCACAGGAAATACAGTTTCTACAGCCCCCAGTGGCCATCTTACCCGACCAAGAGCAGGAAATCCCACCGACTCTAACACAGGTCGAAGAGCCCATTCTACAAATGCAAACACAAACACAACAAACTCCTACACCTCAATTGTCACTTAAACGACCAGTTATTCACATTATTGAGGGAGATAGTGCCTCAGCAGCATCACATAAGGAGTTAGTTACATCAGCCGCTCTACCTCATTCTAAACGGAGTAAACCAAATGAACCTGAGGTAACGGCAACTGTTAGTGAAACAATTCTTTCTTATCCAATGAGTGCAAATGTAAATGAGATTGAATTGACGGGAGCAACTATCTTGAGTTCCATTTCACGGAACATACGAGTGGTTGATGATCTTTCTAAAGATCAAATTCCTTCACAGGCATCCGAGGTGGAATTACCTACCTCAATAACTGCTGGTGAATCTTCCATTTTACGGAAAGATCCATTGGTGGGTGGTTCTTTTATGAACCAAGTGTCTTCACAAATGTACGAGGGAAACTTGGGTTTTGTGCCATTTAATCGATTCAAGTTTAACCTCCCAGAGGGAAAATCTCTGGATCTCTTTCGAGATTTACCACTTTTTGCCAATGGTCAGCAACTCGCTTCACGCGAGGACGGAAGCTCACGAACTTTCATTGCACCATCTGTGACCTCTGAAAAAGGGGCTAGGATGATTTCATTTGCAGGTACACATATCGGTGGAAGCTCTAAAGGAAAGTTGAGGGAAACACCAACAGAACATGGAAGTGTAACCCAAACCACTAAACCGAGTGAATATAGAGTGTTGAGTGAAACACCTGCAGAATGTACGAGTGAGCAACCTACTCAACCACATGCACCTGTAACCAGAAAGGAATACAGCAGACTCCTTACACGGGTCCAAACAATGGAGAAAGAGTTGTCAAATATTTGTAAGTCCATTGGAGAAATCAAAAATTTGTAACTTATTCAACATGATGCATTCCAGGTTCAATTAAGCTCCATGGTAGCCCAGTTTAGTCATGCAATTAATTCCTTGGTGAAGACAGCTTCGTCCAATTTACCAAATCCACATCCTACTATTCTGGAGGATAACCCAACTGAGGGGGAGAAGGTGGATGGACAAGAAACTACTAGGCGTAATAAGGGCAAGGAAAAGGTTGTTGACACAGAATTAACTTTATTTTGGGAAAGGAAAAGCTAATTGGAATATTCGTGCTATGTGGAAAGAAAGTAAAGGCAAACTTGAAGATATGTTCAGTCTAGAGGAACAATTGTCTTGTACTTGGAAATCTGGAAAATGTATATATGATCCAGAATGTACTCTAATATTATTTATCTTTGTATTTCATTTTTGTTTTTTTTTATCAGTTGAGTTATCCTCTAGGAATTTGCTTGTCAAACCCTAACAATCAAATAGGGGGAGATTGTAAAGCATAATGTAATGTAATATGTAATAGAGGACATATATAACTCAACTAGGATAAAAGATAAATAATATTAAGTCTATACAGGGATCGTGAAATTTGAAGAACAGGCACCGACAAGGATCAAGTCGCTGAAAGAAGTTCATTAACATGATCAAGCCTCAGTGACAGAATAAGATGTACAGATGATTCAGTTGAAGGGCAAAAGATTCCATGTATTTATATTATTTGAAGATATTGCTGCAGGCTAATCAATTGGAATGTAACGAAGATGTGAAGATCAAGATCAGTGCTAGTCACTTGTGAACCAGACCAGTGCACTAAGTGTCAGCACATACGAGAAGGATCAACACATTAATTCACAGAAAGAATTGCCAAAGCCTATTGACAATCAAGGACAGACATAATATTTCAAGGTATTATCAAAGATTAATTTACTCTTAAAATTAACTAAGTAACAGATTAATTAATTATTTATAATAAATAATTAAGTTAATCTGGTACTTGAATTATTTTCTGAGATGAATTAAAACAGCAAAATAAACAGAAGAGAATATGAATAGTAACCGAAATCACTATTCATATGAATAGTACCCGAAATCACTATTCATATGAATAGTACTATTCATATGGCGGCTACTATTCAAAAAGTGGCTACTATTCATATGGCGGCTACTATTCAAAAATTGGCTGGAGGGGCCCACGGGGGTTGTTGAAATAGTACAGCATAGTAACTTTCTATAATCTATAAATAGGCATGCTGTATTTCATTTCAAAACACACCTCAACACACAGCTTTCTCTTCTCTCTCTTATACCATCTCTGTGTAAGCTGCTAGATAGTCCATCTAGTAGGAAAGCCGGCTTAGCCCGTTTT
Organism: Kitagawia praeruptora; assembly: GCA_037693485.1. Lineage (NCBI taxonomy): Eukaryota > Viridiplantae > Streptophyta > Magnoliopsida > Apiales > Apiaceae > Kitagawia > Kitagawia praeruptora. Next base: position 131,570,530 of record CM075351.1, on the reverse strand, counting down.
CAGGAAGTGTCCGGTAGAAGGTCCTCGTGCCTAAACTATCCTTAGGAGTGTTTGATTTTGTAGCTGATCCATACGTAGGATTAGATTGTGTAACAAACCTCCGGGTTTTATCTATTAAAAGATATTTCCCACACAGTTGTGTTATTTCGATTTAGTATTTTTGATTTCATATCCACATCAAAAATCGAAATATTTTTAAATAACGTATTCAACCCCCCTTCTACGTTATTCCGGACCTAACAACAAGCAAGATCGCTAGTTCAACTAAGGAAGGAAGATGGAACCTCATATACATCAAGCAGGTCATTCGCATCACAGGTATCCCCATCCATCGTAAGAAATTCTACCAATAAAAGCTCCAGTTTGCATCGCCTGTCTCTTTAAGTTATTTAAGTTAAGGTACGAAGTAAATTTCTAAGCTTTTGTGTAATCAAGTTGCTTTCATGATTCGTTCCGCATGTGAATGAGTTGTGTTTAAAGTCGACATTTGTTTTAAGTTTATTATGAATGAAGGTTCAAGTTGAAGTCAAAATCTTAAACTTTCGTATTTCGTTCACAATGTGTTATGTTACATTTTACTTATCAAAAATTGCTATCCATATTTTAAACTTCTAGCGTACAAAATGCGCACATAGCTCCCTTCTATGACCTACAAGGTCATCTAAAGTCGTTTATCCAATAAAAATTCGAGAAAAGCAAAATTCATTTCCAAAGCGACTCGGTCGATCTCCAAATGAAACTCCAAGGTAATCTCAACATAGATCTCCATACATGATTGGAAAAATATATACAAGCAGCATGTTGCAATTCGCCAAGAGACAAAGAAAAGATAAAAAGAGCTCGAAAGAGCTCAAACACTTCGCCAAATCGCCAAGAAGAAAGGTAAAAATAGCGTCAAAAGGTAAAGGTGAAAAGATAAAAATAACGCCAAATCGCCAAAAAGAAAGATAAAAATAGAGCCAAATCGCAAAATCGCCAAGAAGAAGCACTAAAGCTTCATCGACATCTCCAACTTCAAAATAGTGAAAAGTTAAGTTTACTCCAAAATACAAACAAAGTAACGCCAAACAACTCCATGAAGCTCAAGAGCTCCGTCAACATCTCCAACTTCAAAATGATGAAAAGGTAAAGTTTACGCCAAAATACAAACAAAGTAACGCCAAAAGACTCCATGAAGCTCAAGAGCTTCGTCGACATCTCCAACTTCAAAATGATGAAAAGGTAAAGTTTACGCCAAAATACAAACAAAGTAACGCCAAAAGACTCCATGAAGCTCAAGAGCTTCGTCGACATCTCCAACTTCAAAATGATGAAAAGGTAAAGTTTACGCCAAAATACAAACAAAGTAACGCCAAAAGACTCCATGAAGCTCAAGAGCCTCGTCGACATCTCCAATTTCAAAATGATGAAAAGGTAAAGTTTACGCCAAAATACAAACAAAGTAATGCCAAAAGACTCCATGAAGCTCAAGAGCTTCGTCGACATCTCCAACTTCAAAATGATGAAAAGGTAAAATTTACGCCAAAATACAGACAAAGTAATGCCAAAAGACTCCATGAAGCTCAAAGTCTCCATAGACATCTCCAACTAAAATAACTCAGGATCCTTTTGGACATCTCCAAATTTGCCAATTTAAAAGGAAAAAGGTAAAGTACGCCAAACATATGTTCTATTCACACCAAGGAAAAGGTAGATTTACGCCAAAAAATAAATAAGATAGCGCCAAACAACTCCATGAAACTCAGAAGCTTCATCGACGTCTTCAATTTCAAAAATTGCGCCAAGTTACACCAAATAATGCACCAAGTTACGTCAAGTCGTAGGATAAACCATGCCAAGAGAATACTCGAAGCTCGTAAATTCTCCGATTAAATAGAAAAGATAAAGTACGCCCAAACCAGGATTTGGTTACGCCATGAGATAGTAATTAGTAAAAAGAAGGGGTAAGAAACACCATGCCAAAGGACAATACTTCGATCACCTCAAATAGCTCAAGAAGCTTAGAGTCCTCTTGGACATCTCCAAGGTAAAGTGCGTCAAGACCACATTCTAATCGCCAACTACAAAAGATGAGATAAAAATTCGCCAAGTACAAAATGAAATCACTCCAAAGTTACGCCAAAAGATAAAACAACGATAATCTCAAACACCTCAAGAGGCTCCGGATCCTCTTAGACATCTCCAAGTTCGCCAAATCCAGGAAAAATTTGCCAAATTAAAATACGCCAACTATCAATTCACCAAGTCACCAAGTGCATAAGGAAATCTATTCAAAGTTATGTGACAAATACGCCAAGGAGTTCAAAGAAAGAAAGAGGGTTACAATAACACTCGGTAATCAACTCCGACTTTTCATTCAAGGTAGCAAAAAGTTTGTTAGCAGCAACAGTATTGTCGTCAGCTAAGTTCTTAGAGGTCTCCTCCAACCCCTCGTTGAACTCCTTCAAATCCCTCACTTCCTCACGGAGCTTCTTCACCTCAGAGATGTCTATGACGTCCTCAAGATTCAACAACCTCTCCAACTCCACGGACAGCTACAAAGTAGAACAAGCAGGAAGTTTATGAAGGCAAACAGATCATATCCAGAACAAAGAAAAACGAAGCAAAACAAATAAAGATAAAGCACCTTATCAACAAAGCTCTTACAAACACGAAAATCGTTCCCAACAACCACTCCAAAGACTTCCACGTTAGCTCTCATTTGAGGAAAAAATACCATGACATTTTCAGAAAGTGAACCCATCCACCCCACAAGAACTCGAACAGCTCACCGGCTCCTTCAACTTCTTAGAATGATGACACCAATACCACCACGTTGTCTCTTCTTCTCTCAATCTTTCATAACATTGGCTTCAGAGGCACCAATACCAACCACGCCAGAATGAGGCGCAAGGCTCTTCGAGACAACCTCGAGTCCACTTTCTACTCTTAACAAGGCAGGCTAAAATTCATCGGTCGGCATGTTTGCAAACAACTTTACCAGTTCAAGCAGCTCTGGACCAACCACTACAAACAAAAGAAGAACATTCAAAACACCAACGAAGAAAAAAAAGTAGACAAGTACACAAAAGGAGAGGAAAGCACGCAAAAACAAAGCATTTTTGTAGCTTACAACAATGTTCATTCAAAAATTTGACTTCTCTGAAGTCCTCTGGATGGTATCCAACAGCGGGCAGAAGGAAAACTTGCAACTCCGCAGAGGTCCTAGAGCCTAAACGGGTCACCGACTTCACGCGACCACTAAAGGCACAACAAAGTGTCACGCGACCGGGGAAAAGATCTGCCACGGTTCAATAGCCTCCAACTCATGGGAAAGAGTAAGGACAAGTCAACCGACCACTAAAGGCACAACAAAGTGTCAACTCAAATTTCAAAAAATGAGGATTTTTTCTTTCATTTTTTTTTTCGGTTGTATTGTAAACTTTTAGATATATGGTTTGGACCTTGTAAAACATGTGATTAAAAAATCTAAAAGATCTTTTTATACTTAGGGGGGACTTCTGTTGGGCCACAGACCCACTAAGATAGTGTAGCCCATTAGAGGACCAATTAGAACACTATAAATATATACTTGTAGCTCCAACATTGTAAAGGATTTGGTTCATTAATATTACTCTTTAACAGATCTTCTATTACTGGTGTTTTCAATCCTACCATTTTATCCATGACTGCTGCTCTTGCGATTGCGATAAGTACATACACTTCAAGCATACACATTAAACACTTGGTGCTCCAAAACTTCTATATTCACTATCAAAACGTCCACACTTGAGCTGCTGTCTAGTTTGGGAGAATTTAACGCGGTGCTGGTGCAGATCATCATCTATAAGAATGGCCCCATATTCATTACTGAGTAATCATTCTGATCAACGCAATATGTACGAAATTTAGTACCACATTCACAACAATGATTGAATTGATAGTTTGGATTTATTTCTTCAAAGCATATTTCACAATCGAATTCCTGTAAATGACCTTTCACTGGAGGATACATCGAACAAAGTTGATGTGCATCCCATCTGTGCCTAAGTGTGCCTGGTTTTCGTGCACACCCTACATAAACATGATAATCACAAATGTGTCGTCCCAAGAAACTGCTAAAAATATTATATCTGCATGGGCCGCACCCATTACAATGTTTGTGTATGTCATCGAGTTGATGAAGAGTGTGCTTATGAGTAAATCGATGAAAAATCTACATGAATCACAATGGTAGAATATTCCACTGCTTTTACAGACATTGCATATGAAGAAATCAAATGACATCCTAGTTTCATTACATCCTAGATTTCGGGGAATGTACCCAATTAGAGACATCAAATCTTCCTCAACCACATTTGAGTTCCAATCATTGCCAGATCTGAATCAAATTTGAAAGTTAATTAAGATCAAATAACCAATTAAGATTGTAAAATTGATCAGTACGAAAAAAATTATTACATACTCTGCTGCTGTTAAGCAGAATTGACTCTGCAAGAATATCTGCATCCAGCACAATAAGAAATCCAGTAGCAGGAATAAAACACCTCAGGGATACAGATTACATGACACTCTGAATGTTTGCCACACGTCTGGAAGCAAATAACCAAGAACAAGTGGATGGCCATTAAGGTGGACGTATGAGGTTAACGTTTGCTTATGCTATGTATGAGTAAATTCTGGCCATGAAGGTGCACATTTGACGCAAACTTCAAAGTCACAAATAGTTCATTGTTAAGCAAATTTTCACTAAAGCATTCTGTGTTCAAAAAATTACATAATTAAGTTTCAGAACGTGGTTGGAGATCGATCTAGCATGGGTTCTATGTGAAATTGTGTTGGGTTATTCGAGGCAATTTTGCACATGTCTCAGGGAGAAAAAAATTGAGTCCAAGTAGAATTTCGGGTAATGTTAGATGACAAGTATTATCATAGACATAGGTGTTTATTATACTTGGGACCTCACAGCCATAGCTCAGTGCATCTGCTGGAGAATCCTTTTATATCGAGAGGATTAGGGGATGCTTATGGCAAATGTATTACTGCCCTTCCATTGGCATTTCAAAAATGGAAGGAGAAAGGGAGTCAAAAAAAAAAAAAAAAGTGACAAATGAGTAGGGTAGCTTGCTAAGGAGTGTTTTAAGCTGACAAATTTACATACACACACACACACACACAAAGATAAGGATACTCTTATATTATACCTTATTACCGGCGCATATTGAAGGATTCACCGAGTGTTGAAAGGTTCATCAAACTACCCTATTAAAGTAATGAATATGTACAGTTCATTATGATACAGGTAAATTTTTGTATATTACTCCTGTAAAAGAATCAAATTATTACCTTGACCAGTATCCATTCTTCTCCTTTGTAATCTGTAAGCAATAAGGCTTTAGTCCCCATGAGTCCAGATGACATAATGCAGTTTAAATTGTCAAATGCTTAAAACAAAAAGAAAGCAAAAAATTTATTGTATAAATTTAGCAGCTATTTTATCTGAGAGTTATACCATCTTCACTCTATTTCTCAGAATTCTTATTATTTTTTTGCTTGTTCTTCTACTGCAGAAATGTCTAATAACGGGACTAACAGGAATGACCAAGAGCAACAAATTGTACCCTCAGCCCTTGAGTGATTGCTCTATGCTTCTTTAACACACTGAATTATTGTGACTTATGTGCCAATTTTTGTGCAGTGGCCTGCACCGCTGCACTTGAAGTTGGAATTGCTATTGCAACTAGACACTAAAAAGATTCTTTTTTTTACTCCCACCGTTTTTAAGTGTTACTTTGGTTACTTATTGAGAAGCATTAGCATTATCTTCCTTTAAGAAACTACCCTGTCCTTTTATGTTATACTATCTAATTTGCTTAACACAAAATGATTGCTCAAGTAAGAGTTGAATTTGTACAGAAACCCAAGACAGAAGAGAAAAACAATCAATATTTCTTCTATTGTAAATGTATTAAATTTCTGTATTCTTGATGTTCGTGTAGACTGCCAATATCATGGAAAACAGATGTCATACACAAGGGTATCCGAGAACCATGATACTGCACGTGTGAGTAAATCCACCTGGAAAACTATACAGAACGGTGAATTTTGTAACAACAAATGTTGCTGAGACTTTACAAACATTTCAACTTTTGAAGTAATTTTCCTAGTCATTATCACAAGGTCGAATGTCTATGAGAATCGTTACACATACACTCTGGAATAGGATACTTTGTAACATCTCTCCCTGCTTTGCTAGATGTTCTTAGCTTTGGCTGTCCCAAGGAATCACGGTGCAAGTCCATTATGATCCTACTGAAGTCTTCTTCAGGTATGGAAGAGTTTAGAAAAAAGGGGACCATCTGCCTCTTATTTGGTATAATGGTTTTCTTGTGCCCTGCATAAGCCCTGTTTCCCTGTAGTGTATTACAAACAAACTGTTAGTTCAGATAAAGTCAGGATGTTACTACTTTCTTAGGTAAAAGCAGATCACCTGGATAGCATGGCCCATATTGCCACCGTGAGAAGGCATGAAAACGTCGCTGTTTTCAGAAACTATGTAGTCAACAGCAGCCATCTTGGAGGCTTTTTTTGCAAATGGCTCTAGCTCTCCAGGCAATGCAAGGTCTTCTTTATTATATAGATGTGGAAATTCTTTGGTTAACGGTAGTAACGCTTCCTTTCCTCCAAATGGAGTTCCTCCAGCCCAGAAGATCTGAGCAGTTTTTGGAGCCCCAAGGGCCATAAGCAATCTTCAAAAAATCAAGTAAACTCATTCACTGGAAATGCTATAGAAAAATGTGTTCAGGAAATGAGACTCCACTAAAGAAAAACAAAATGGTGCTTGAAAAATGTTTTACCTGGTGACATCCAAGGCATTTAAGGGGCAGAGACCAGCAAGCTTCCTTTCATGGTAACTCATAGTTGATCTTGAGGTTAAGAGCTTGGGATGTTGCTTTCTTTCATCTCGTATCATCTCATCATAAGCATGGCTTAAACCAGGAAGACAGCCTGTTCTGACCCATACATCCTTCTCTAGGCGCAAATGAAGAGCAAGGTAAGGTCCCTTGCTTCTTATTCTCTCCGTAAGCTTGTTACCGAGATGCAGAATTGATGGTGCAAACTTAAGTGCATGAAATGCCACCTGAAAGATCGATCAGACAGGGAAAAAAAATAACAACGTAAAATATGAGGAGTACGTAACTAAATAAGCAACAAACTTATTGAAAATTAAATAAAAAAATTAGAAGAAAAGAGGATGCAATAACTTGTTAACAAAACAAATAAATATAGCAAAGTAGGTGAATGATTAAACTACTTTTGAGTAGTTAGTGTGTCTCCAAAGAGTCAGGTATTAAGGTAACATATATCTATTACTTAAATTGCTTTCTCAACTCCTCCATAACTACTGTTAATATTATGTGAGAATGTAAATAGATCCAATTCAAATACAAGAACTGAAAAAACCTTATTTTTACCTTGCACCTAAGTTTCTGGAGATCAGCAGGAAGATCCTTAGCAAGTCTTGAATCAAGACCGCGTAATAGCAGAACACCTTCCCTTCTCATCTACAATTAGTCAATCATGACATATAATCTACGTTAGGTATATGTTTGATACCATATGATATTATCAATATAACCAACCAAACATTCACGAAGCTAAAAACAAAAATTTTACAGAATGAAAATACAGCTGTTTAACCTCATAAAACAATTGAAGCAGACAGTCGCCTAAGTTTGGTTAATTTCCTAATTTCTTCAACACCAGACATTCATCTCAACCAGAAATTTTTAAACAAGCACATTATGAACATGGGAAGTAGCTTACTCGTCGGAGGTAGCGGGCACGAATCCATTGAGGGGAAACATGCAAGGGAGTGTTTTTTTCCTCAACTGGCCTGGACATTAAATGAGTTGATGGTAGTGATGTAACAATTCTCACATCATTAGCGAGAACAATTTTGAAGTGTTCCAAATCAAAAATATCACAAAATTCACTGTGCCAAAAACACAAAAAAAAGAAGAAGAAAACTTTAAATATATCATAACAATCACATACTAGCATCCAGTACAAGCAATTGAACATGACTTCAGGATAACAATATATCAGAAAATTCAATGCACCAGGAGAAAAACAAAATCATACACACATAGTATAAAAATCATAACACTATTTTTCGTTACAAGTAACTAAACATGATCAATATATATTTTCTTAGTAAAGTAGGAACAACAATGTGATAGGCAATTAAACATGTCTTATTGCTATATATAAACTGATATCATGGGCCAAGAAATTTCACTCAGAAGTTCATAATTTTCAGATTCTCCAAATTTTTCAGACCTAATTTAGAAAGGTTTACTAAGAAGATTTAAACCTTTATTACATCTAAGAAAGAAAAAGTAACAAAAATCACTTTTTTCGAAAATTTTCTAACCTTTCATCTCCCCAGATAACATTAACTTGCAAAATAGGAACAACCAAAGCAGCTCCAAGAATCCTAGCAATAACAACAGCATCAACAATCTGATTTCTCTGCTGATTAATCCCACCAGCAACAACCACAACCAAATAATTCTTTCTATCCTTCAAAATTCTAGAACTCTCTTTCTTATAATCTTTACTAAAATCCAAACATGACCCATATCCCAAACCATCATTTTTCTTCCAAAACTCACTTATTTCTTGATCACTTTCTTCAACTTTTGGCCTAACACTAAGTTGAGAAATAAAACTCCCCTCTGAAACAGATGATTCTTGATGAGAAAACAAAACCCCAGATGAAATAGAACATGGGTATGGTGAAAAAGGCACTAAAGGATCAAGATTATACCACATCTTGCAAAATTCAAGAATCCCAAATAAAAAAATGAAAGAAAAATAAAATCTTGGGTTCTTGAAAAGAGTGAATTTGGAGGGTGTAGAAGACTTTTTAGGTGAAGTAAGAAGAGATTGAAGTGAAGTAGAGGAAAGAGAGTTGATGAGTTGAGAAGGAACTGAAATGTAACTTTGTTTCTTCATTTTCTTGACTGTGTTACTATACATTGTTGTACTTGCACATTGATCATGCAATGAAAGAATGGAGTTTTATGAGTGTTTTTGAATAAAAAAAAAAACAGAGGATGATGAATGGTTTGATTGGGTGAATAAATGAGAGAGGAGAGAAGAGTGAATGACTTTTCAGGGGAGAGAAGAGTGTGTTTTGTGTCAGATGGTTTTATAAGGAATCATTCGAGTCTCCCACCGTTTTTGAGTTTTCAAACCATATATATATATATATATATCGGTTTTGTTCAAATACAAACCAATTCTTAAATACAAATTATAAATTAACATTAAATATTTTATATTTTATTTATTGTAAGGGTCCTGCCAGGGGCACCTTCACAAAAAAAATATATAAAATTTTTTGCTCCATTCAGCAAAAAAAAAGTATTATTCATGCTGACGTTACTGCCACGTTAGTAGTGATCAGTATTTTTTTTTCTTTTTGCTGAATTAAGCCAAGAATTTTATACATTTTTTGTATTGAAGTACCCCTAGTTTGGTAATTAGATTAGCATGAAATGTTGGATTGGTGCTTGACTTTTAGTTTGTAGTTATATTTTGATTTGTAATTGAGTAGGACTATTCGTATATATATATATATATATATAGGCCTTTGCTCCATAAAGAACAATCTTATATAACAAACAATAAAGAACACTATAAAATCATTTATTCCAATAGATCCATTGGCCCCGCCAGGGGCACCCAATACAAAAAGTTCTTATTTTTTTAGGCTCTATCCATCCAGCAAAAAAAAAAAACTGAAAATTTACTGTTCATCGATGACGTCACTGATGACGTCATCATGACGTCATTGATGAACAGTAAATTTTCAAAATTTTTTTTTTTTGCTGGATGGATAGAGCCTAAAAAAATAAGAACTTTTTGTATTGGGTGGCCCCGCCAGGGGCAATGGATCTATTAGATATGAGGTGTTCTTTGTTGTTTGTTATATAAGGTGTTTGCTATGGAGTCCAACCCTATATATATATATATATATATATATATATATATATATATACACACAATTTGTTTGTTTTCCCACCAATATTAATTTTTCTATTTTTCTCTCAACCTTTTACTCCCTCTGTCCATTTGGTTTCTTTACATTTTGACTTTGCACGGATACCAAGGCAACATGATAGAATGAATAAATTAATTAAGGATAGTGGGTGTAATATTGTTAAAATAAATGAAGTAGTGGGTGTAATAGTGATTTTTTTGTTAAAATAAGTGTAGTAGTGGGTATAATAGTGTAAAGTGTTGAAAAAGTGGAGTGAAGTAGTGGATGTAATAAAGTATTTTATTATTAAAAGTTACTATTTTGGGTAATGTAAAGAAATGGAATGGACGGCCCAAAAAGAAAAGTATAAAGAAATGAAATGGACGGAGGAAGTAATTATTATTTATTTTTTTGTGTATTCATTTATTAATTCTGTTTATTTTTAGGTAGTTGACATCCGTTTTAAGATTAAACTAGCGTAAATGCCCGTGCGAGGCACGGGCACTGATCCAATTTCTCATTCGAAACTGTATATATTGAAATAATTTTGTAAATAAAAATATGATAATTAAAAATATGATAAACGATAAGATTTTGATTTGTCGAACGTTTTTAGGGTGAAAAACCAAAATGCCTTCAATTTAAATCCAATCGCCCAAAATGCCTGCAGATCCGTCCAAAATACCCACGAAATACGCATTTAGGTCATGTGTTGGGGGTATACGCATTTCCCAAATACGTGGAGCGTGTAAATTGAAAATCTGCACTAGTGAAAGTAGCTGGAATACACAATTGTAAAATAGGTATTGTGAAATACGTATCTTCAAGATGCGTATTGCAATTACTGTTCATCTTCTACAACCCGTTGCGCTGGAGCTTTTTTTTCGTCAAAAATTCGACGAATCTGTTCACCACCATCCAAGCTTCTTTCACTAACATACCATCCATCATTCGAATCGTATTCCCCCCCTCTACAACCTTATACCCCCAGAATAAATCTTTTTTTTTCGATTCATTTTTCGAGCAACCTATACACGTCCTTACAGGACCGAAAATCAAGAAATAAAGATGGCAAAAGGGAGAGGGGTGTCTGGTCATCATTTTTATGTGCTCCGATTTGGTGGAGGTTGTCGGAGGGTGGCGAACGAAGGAAGGGGACGGTGGAGGCGATTTTGAGCTCCACTGAGACGACGACTGATTTATGAGGTAATGACGTCATTACGCATTCCACATATGCGCAACCCTCGAAATGCATTTCCTAAATGCGTATCCCACTATACGCATGAACACCATGCGTTTGTGGGTAAAAAAGACGGGCAGAGACTTGAATATAGGCATTTTGGGCAGCTTCTACACAAAAGTAGTGTAGTTTGGTCATTTTTTCATGTGTTTTTATAGTTATTTTGTAATATTGTATGCCAATTTTTTAAACCAAATATTTTATAATTTTGCTTAGATTTCATAAAATTAATTTGGATAAAAATTCATACGATAATAATCACAGGAATACTTATGATTGTTAAATTATTAATTTAGTTTTTAATTGCGTGAAATGAATTTATCAAATTGAACATTTGAGTATAATATAAATTATTATCTTAGTAAATTATCGTATGTAATAGAGCATATGTAAACTCATTAATTTTGTTGTAAAAAATTTGATCGTATATGTAAGACTATATTTTGAGACATAACAAAATCTCTTAATATTGAGTAAAAGTCATCCTTATGCTTGTTTCAATCATTTTTTCTAACCATATACATTTATACATTTTTAAACTTAAATGTTTAGTTTTAGTCTAATGTTATTACACAATACAGAAGTTCAATAAAATGGGTAAATTGAAATATTTTTTATATTATAATTTTGAATTATTTTTTAACTTAATTATAAATTTTTCAAAATATTTATATCGATGCAAATATGACAATCTTAATGACTTGTGCATGTACATGAATTCTAAAATCAATTGATCAATATATTATATAAAAATTAAAATGTACCATAATTTATAGTCGAGTTATAATCTAATTGATCGTTTTAAATAATTATTGTAATATTTAATATATCTTTTTTGATTTAATTTGCATGCCAATTATAGTATTTATTTATATATCACATAGACCATAGTTTTAAAATTTTCATCTTTTTAACATAATTTTAATTATTTTTCGTATATATTTAAATATTTATATGACTCATATATTTAAATCGTTGAAAGTTTAAATGATTGGTCGACCAAAACCCTCAAATATGACTCAAATATTCAAAATTTTAAATACCTAAAAAGTTATGTGATGCAATTATTAATTATTTTTTGATTTGATAACTAAAATTTACATATTTTTTAAAATTAACTCCTATTTGTTATGTAAATAATTTAATATCTACAAAGATACGCATGTAAATAATTTTTTTTCTTTTTGGACTCGGTTGCATTATGAATAATCTATATTTTTCCCTATATTAATTATTTAAAATGGCAAAAGAGAATTGTAAAGTATGTTCAATCAATTAAAATATTTTTTATAACCTTTTCTGTCCAATATTCTAGAAATAATATGAACCAACATTCATTTACTCAAAAAAAAAAAGATAGGATGAGACAAAAAGAGAAGAGAGGTGGTTTATCATATATGATTTTTAAACCAAACTCAAAATCAACCATAGCATAATTGGTTAAGGCATGAGTTTAGGAGTTAAAGGATAGTGGTTCGAATCCCCATTCAAACACAATTTCCTCATTTTTCACACAATTATCAAAAGATGGCATTTTTGTGATTTTTTAAAAAGCAGGGATAAAATCGTAATTTCACACCCATTAAAATGGCAATTTTTGCCCTTATGTTGAAGTTTAATATATAGTAATAGAAGGGTTTCTTTAAGGTAAGGTAGTAAATCGTCCAACGATTCTTGCAAAAATATGCTAACACATTAAGTGACAACTAGCTTTGTAGCCTTAGCAAGACACGGGCAACCTTTAGCATCACATGTAGTGCAATTATATATATGTATTCTTGTGAAATGTTACATTAGCTATATATTAATAACATATTATTATTAATATAATATAGGAGAGATAATTTAGTAATTTCATGATAATTAGATTGTCTCCCGCTATATTAATAATGAGCTTTTCAATATATCCAAAACTAATGTCTACTATAATGGTAAGTAATCTTTTTCCTAAGTTAGAGCTCAAGGGTTCAATTCTCTTTATTACATTAGCAATATATTAGTGAAATGTTATTATTAATATAATTTAGGAATTTAGTAATTTTATGATAATTAAATTGTCTCTCGATATGTTAATAATGAGTTTTACAATATATCCACAACTATTGTCTAGTATAGCGATAAGTAATTTTTTTTCTAAGTTAGAGGTCAATTGTTCAATTCTCTTTATGAACAATTTTTTGTAATTAATGTAATATATGAGGGTTATCTCACGATATATTAATAGTGAGTTTTATAATATATTCAAAATTCATATCTAACATAGTGGAAAGGATTCTCACTTACAATATATTTATGTTACTTTATAATTAAATGGTAAGAGGTAAAAAATCTCACTTCTAAGTTAGAGGTAAGAGGTTTAATTTTCATTAGAAACAATTTTTTTAATCATTTATATAATATAGGAGGGATAATTTAGTAATTTCATGATAATTAAATTGTCTCACGATAAATTAATATTGCGTTTTACAATATATTCAAAATTAATGTAGCATAGTGATAAGGAATCTTCATTCTAAGTTAGAGGTCAATGATTTAATTCTTATTAGGAACAATTTTTTTATTATTAATATAATATATGGGGTTGTCTCGCGATATATTAATAATTTGTTTTATAATATTTTCAAAGCTATTGTGTAGCCTAATGGTAAGAAATCCCCCTTCTAAGTTAGAATGCTTTTTGATCAAAAAAAAAGGTTAGAATGCTTTAATATTATATATGAGGGTTGTCAAGGGTACAATTTTTTCTATAAACAATTTTTTATCATTTAATAATATATATAAGGGTTGTCTCACGATATATTAATGATGAGTTTTAAATTATATTCAAATCTCATGTCTAGCATAGTGGTAAAAACTCTCACTTCTAACTTAAAGGTCATGGATTCAATTCTCACTAAAATCATTTTTTTTATTATTAATACAATATAGTAACTGAGGTGGCATCTAGGTGGCAGCTGATGTGGCATCTACGTGGCCGATGAGGTGGATTAAATTGTCTTCCAAAACCCCCTGTTGTGCTATTAATAATACTAGCTTATAACCCGTGCAAAGCATGGGTTGCTTTTAATTTTTTGTAATTTGTTTATAGTGTAATATAATATTATAAATATTAATTTTAATATTATAATTATTAATTTTAATGTTATGAATATTAATTTTAATTTGTTATAGTGTAATTTGTTATTTGTTTGTTTTTTAATATTTAAAAATATGGTTGAACCAAACAACCAATTATCCCCTAGTTTATAGCCTGACACACGCGCCACTCCTCTCGATCAAAACTCTCGGCTAAATCTTTGCTTACCCGGGAATGTTTTTAGGTAAATAAAATATTAATTAAATTTAATTTTAATTGAACTAAAATTATGACTAAAAAATAGGGTTGAACCAAACTATCAATTATCCCCTAGTTTACTTATTATAGTATAGTATAATCTTTGCTTACCTGGGAATGTTTTTAGGTAAATAAAATATTAATTAAATTTATTTTTAATTGAACTAAAATTATGACTAAAAAATAGGGTTGAACCAAACTACCAAACTACCAATTATCCACTAGTTTACTTATTATAGTATAGTATAGATATAGATAATAGATCAATACTTAACTAAAAACGATAACATACGCATAATTTTATAAATTTATCTGTCATTGCATAAATTTTACAATTTTTAAACCTCAAATTTGTCCCGAATTTGTCCTTAATGATATTATTTTACTTCTCGACCTTCGCTCCGAATAAGGAATAGATATTTTTCACGAAAAATTGGGAATTTTAATTTATATTTTTTTAAAAAAAATGTGAATTATGAATAATGGTTTACAATATAAATTAAGATGATAAATCATAATTATAATATTTTAAACCTTAATGTGAATTAAGTTTAATTTACACTATTTATAATAGGCAAAAGCAATATTAATATAATTAAATTATACCATAATATTTAAAATTTAAATTAATAAGTGAATAAAAATTCAAAATTTTAATATTACACATTTTTATTATTATTATTTGGATAAACATATAAAAAAGTAATTAATTTTATTATATATAAGGTTCGAGGAGCGGGGAACGGAAAATTGAATAGAAAAATTATAATTCATTACCCTATTTGGATCCCGAATTTTTTATACATCTATTTGCAAATGAATAATGCTAGTTATCTCAAATTGGATCCCAAATTTTTTCCCAAATTATACATATTATTATTTGAATGGTTATAATTATAAGGAAAATGTTAACCACAGCCCTTAGGGCTATGATTAAGGTGTTATGTGGTAGTTTTTAATTGGCTCAAGGTTGTGCCCCACTTGCAACTTGCAAAAAAGTATGTGGCCCCATGCATTCACATAAATCATCCAATAAAAATCCACCACATGACAAAAATTAATCCTTAAACATAGCCCTAAGGGTTGTTGTTAACATGACCCTAATTATAATGGGTCCGCCAGGACCATATCAATCTCATCAATTAAAATCTTTCATACAACCAACTCATCAATATCACTATCACTATCATTTAGGAGCATTTTTTGGATACCAATTCGAGGTATCTAGCATTACTCTTTGCAAATTCTGTTCCGTATTCAAAAAATTCACAATACCTTACTCCGAACCGGAAGGAGGATCGACGACTCGGGAGAAAACTCAGATCTCCCATCCCTTCTAGTTGAGTATCAGCAACTGTCCACTAACGAAATAATACGACCTGGAGGAAAGATACCACATAATGTCTTGAATAGAATTTTACATGTAATATAATTCTGTACGATGGAATTTTGTTAATGGAATATTAGTTTCAGTTAAACATACTTTGTTTCACTTCCAAAAAGAAAACATATTCCTTTTATCCCACTAATTTTGTCTATAACCAGGTTTTCATATTTTAGTGAATTATATTAAATGAATTAATAATTATCAAAATGTTATGTTATTTTTTAAACAAATTAATATTTTTAACATTTAATTTATCATATTAATGAAATGCGAAGAATAATGAAATATATAGACAAAGAAATGTGACCACAAAAAAATTGG
Source organism: Kitagawia praeruptora (assembly GCA_037693485.1). Classification (NCBI taxonomy): domain Eukaryota; kingdom Viridiplantae; phylum Streptophyta; class Magnoliopsida; order Apiales; family Apiaceae; genus Kitagawia; species Kitagawia praeruptora. Next base: position 131,554,218 of record CM075351.1, on the reverse strand, counting down.
ACGAGTTCTCCTAAAACCTTAAGGTGTTAGGGAAGCGGGCATACCACGATTATACATTTATTTTAACATCCCTCACTCGAAGGCTCGTGCCTTTTTGACCCTTGCGTTCGGTTCGCCGCTTTTTCAATCAATACTAGGTGGGGATCTCGTCCCTTTTTGGGCTCACCATAACACATAATTTCAATATTTCAATAAATTAGAATATTGGGGGTAGGAGGGACTCGAACTTAAGACCTTCCACAACCAAAGCTCTGATACTATGTTAAAGTAACCAGTTTTCCTAAAACCTTACGATGTTAGATAAACGATTTTATCAGGATCATATATTTTTCTTAACATGTACTTTGTTGTCAAATTTCGTCAACCACCATCTATAAAACAGCTTCTATGAATTGAATAAATTCCCACTGGTACCACTGAATAATTGGCTTTTCCTGATGGTACCAGCTCGTTTTTGTCTCCTCCCAACGGTACCCTTGTGGTATTAGTTTGTAATCAATAATACCACTACCGTCTGTAAACGTTTGGGAAATGTTTATATCGACGCCGGAGATTTTCCGGCGAACCCCGATTCCACCTTAAACACACACAAAACGCTACCTAATGACCGGGACTTGTAGCCAAAACGTTTTACAGCACAAACCCCTTTAACAACATCAATTTTTGAGAAACACAGATCGGAAAAAGAAACCCGCCGGCGAAACCTCCATTTCCGGCGAAACCTCCAACACTACAACCATACTTCATCTTTAATTAACTGGTACTAAAATGTTCTAAACTTCACCAGAAACCCGATTATACAAACAAAACACTCAAATAATAAGCCGAACTAAAATCCGATCAACATCCGAAGAATACTCCAAAAATCCGACAAACACGAAACTCAACCAAATTCAAAACTAAAAATGCAGGCATGCTACTCATTCAAGGATCTAAAACTTTAATAAAGACCACTATAGCAACAAATCAACGAATCAAAAACTCAGTTTTTCAATTGCCTTCGTTTCTTAATTACTTTCAGAGCCCTAATTTTGATAAAACCCGATTGTTTACCTTCATTTCTTATTTTTATTTACTTTACTCTATACTATTGAAATAATAATTAATGTATATTACATAATAAAATAGTTGTTTTATTAGTAAAAGAAAAAAAGTAAGTGTCCATTAACGTTTTTTTAACTGTTGATTAACGGAAGGGTATTATTGATTACAAACTAATACCACAAGGGTACCGCTGAGAGGAGACAAAAACGAGCTGGTACCATCGGGAAAAGCCAATTATTCAATGGTACATGTGGGAATTTTCCTTTTATTTTTGTAGGAAGCAGGTAGCAAGTCTTAAATAACTAGCAGCAGACTATACCAGGTACTAGTAGATACAGATAATTTAATTGTGGTCAATTTCCACTTAACAAATTATAAGAATATAAAACCTGCTTCACAAATATAAAAGGAATAATGTGTGAGTGAGATTTGTTATTAAGCTCAAGAGTAATTAATGGTAAGTGTCATGTATCATACGATTAGCATAAGTTGACATGTCTATTTAAAACGGATCAATTAGGTAGTTTAAACACTATTATTGAACTTTCATTTTCAATAGGTTTAACTAATTTACATAAGCAAGTTTTCTTTTTCTATGGAAAGAAATCTAAACTTTCATACTATTGGTATTCATTTGTGATTTGGTGAACTAATGCCACCTAAAGTTTGGTTACCAAAAAAAATTGTGACGTTCAATTTTGCACTGCTCCTATTATTTGATAAATATAGTTTATTATAATTTTTTCAAGTAATACATGCATTCGCCAAAAAATACAATAATTTGACTTTCGAGAAAAACAATTTTTAGGTGCTCCGTAATTAATTAGCTCGATAAAAATATGAAAAAAAACAACATAAATTTGAGTACGATCAACACTAGAGAATGATATTTGTCAAAAAAAAACACTAGAGAAGCATAAAAGAAATTTCAGAAAAAAAATTCAAATGACATATATCAATTTTTAATTAATGGGAATGGGCATATCAGCTTATGCAAATTATCACCTGTAAAAAATTTTCATTAAAAAAATTGAACTCTCCATTTTCTTTGATGGCCAAGTCTTAATAAATTTTTTAATCATAAATGGAAGAGGGAAGATGAATTATATGTCGAAATGACGAAGGTATACATTTTTAACAGAGATTTAAATTGAAAGATTACATTATTCATGCTCGCATATTTTTATTCACACAGATGGTTACGATCAAAGGGATTATAAAAAAAAAAAGAAAAAAAAAAGAGCATGACGAAGGTATACATTTTTAACCGAGATTTAAATTGAAAGATTACATTATTCATGCTCGCAAATTTTTATTCACACAGATGGTTACGATCAAAGGGATTATAAAAAAAAAAAAAGCATTGTTCCTATGCATTTCATGGGTGAAAAACCAAACTACCCACATTTCCATTTGCCCAAAATACCTGTTTCCATTTCGGTCCGCCCTTTTTACCCACGGACCACGCATTACACACATGCGTGGTCTGTATACGCATCTGGGAATTGCGTGGTCGGAGGCCACGCATGTTTACAATGCGTAAACTTTGTAAATCTGATAAATGAATTCATGAACAGTAACACCGTATACGCATCTGGGAAATGCGTGTAGTCCTATACGCATCTCAAAGATGCGTAGTTGAACAGTACTTCGTCGTCTCCACAACAGCCGCCGAAGGCGTTTTTCGACGAAAACTTCGATCACTTCCACCGTTCTTTTCAGGCATCTACCGTTGGCATACTATACATCAAAATGATCGCCTCTTTGTACTCTACAAGTCTATACCAAACAATTATCATTAATTTAACCGGAATCGAAATCCCCAAAACGAGTTTTTTTCCGTTCACGTTCTCAGATCTGTTCGAACTCGCCCCTGCGGGGCCAGATCTCAATAAACGACGTTGTATAAATGTAGAGCAAGGCCTGGGCATCTTTTTGATGTGCTCAGTTGTTGTAGAGGTGCTCGGAATTGGCTGGACAAGAAGAGGCGATTTTCAGGCGATTTTTCGCCCGTCTGAGCTCCGTTCACGTTCATGGAGAAATGACGTCATCTGACGTCAATACGCATTCTGTGAATGCGTGACTCAACATACGCATACCCAGAATGCGTATCGTAGACTCCGCATCACTGACATGCGTAGTCAGTGGTTAAAAAGGGCGGACACTCCCGCATATGGGTATTTCGGGCAGCTTCTATAGAAAAGTGGTGTAGTTTGGTCATTTTCTCTGCATTTCATAGACTTTCATGCTGACTTTCACTCCTTTTTCGTTGAACAATCAGTTGTCAGAATTTTAGAGGGTATATTCAGTTAAGATTTTAAGGATTTGTTTGTAATTACTATAAAGTTTGAGGGTATTTAATTTGAATTTTGAAAAACTCTTTAAAATTTAATGATATTCAATAAGGATTATAAAAAAAATTAAAATTTGGATGTATTCAATTTGAATTTTAAAAAATATATTAAATTTTGGGTGTATTCAATTTAGATTCTAAAAAATCCAATAAAATTTGATGGTATTAAAATTCATGGATTTTTTGGATTTCATAAAATTGTTAATTTTGATGAATTTGTTAGTTTATTTTATATCTTTTGAAATTTGATCAAAATTCAAGAGATTTTGAATGATTTTCCAGAAACTTTATTTTAATCAACAAAAGTTTAGGAGATTTTACATTAACTCAATCAGCTGACGGGTATAATCAAATTGGTATGGGCTAAAAGTAAACCCTAAAGACACATTTAATGTTACATTAATTAGACCCAGCATGATCCAAACGTTGGCCCATTTGTGGAGCCCAAAAGCCTTAATATGATATTAATTTCGTAATTAAAATTAAGGATAATAACCAGCTCAGCATGCAATAAGAGTCAAATAAGGATATTACTCCTGCTTAACTTAGCCTCCAAGGTATCTACTTCAACATGGAAACTGATTCTCATAAGGAAGGAGTCTAGAACCTTCTTCAAGATGGTGACTTGCCTGCCAAGTCACCCAACCCTACTACGATTCTAAGGCTTCTCAACCTATATAAAGGGCCTGGCCCCTCATTCTCAGAACTACGTTTTATTGGCTTGATTCTCTACAATACAGAGATACGTAGGCATTCTATGAGGACCGATCAGTCTCGAAACACGGAAGCAGCCATTAAAGCTCGAAGCTCCCCTCATAGCATTAATTGTTTATAAACCTTGGTCGTTATATCGTGACCTAGATTTCGTGTCACAACATTTGGCGCCGTCTGTGGGAAGAAGACATCAACCATGGTGACCACTCGAGGAACAGCACCGACCTCTACCGAGACCTTGCCTTTAAGCTTTGCTCCGCCTACCACTGAGCAAGTACCCCCAACAACATGGGCGATCACTCAAACTCACGTTTCTCAACCTCCAGGGACGAATCCCCGTGCTGAGAGAACGTTACCCATGGTCGTTCACCAAAGCCAAGAAACCAGCTCTCTTCAAATGATGGTTTCTCCTCTGGTTAATCCTAATCACCCGTTACCACCGGGGGTACAGATCCATACTACAGATCTCCCCATGAATACCAACCCGATGTATGGTTTGCCTAACTATCCTCCCACTACTCAAGGTGTTGGACCAAGTGGCCATGCCTTGTAGATCCGAGATCGAGAGTATGTTGACTACTCTGGCCCCTATACCGATGATTCGTCATCTGATGACGATGATCGCGATGAAGCCCTGAGGAGGCGGCGTGTTAGTAGGGAACCTCGAAGGAGTACTCAAACCATCTATGATGGACCTCCTTTGACAGCTGCTGAGAGAATCAAGGCTTATGAGGCCGAGATCTTAAGGTTGAAGGATGATATAGCGAGAGAACAAGCTAGGTTGAATCAAACTCAACCTCCTCCAACCCCGGGAAGGATTCCCGTTATAGACCTAAAGAGGTCTTTAAGAAGGCAGATAAGGGTTGATGCCCCAACCGGAAGAACAACAAGGGTGGAAACCCCCAGAAGCAACCCCAAGGATCTGATGCCACTTGGGGATCCTGATGATCCCACACCTCCATTTATAGAGGAGGTGATGAATGCTCGTATCTCAAAGAAGTTCGAGATGCCGACAATTAAGACCTATGATGGAACGGGTGATCCCGCAAATCACGTCAGGACATTCTCGAACGCACTGCTATTGCAGCCTGCAAGTGACGCCTTAAAGTGTAGGGCATTCCCTCAAACCCTGTCGGGCATGGCACAAAGATGGTATAGCCGCCTACCTGCGAATTCGATTGGCACTTTTAAGGAGTTGAGCGCCGCTTTTGTCAGCCAATTCATTAGCGGGAGAGTTCATGAGAAAAGCTCTGCATCCCACATGTATGTAGTGCAAGGGAAGAATGAAAATCTAAGGGATTACCTCAAGCGATTCACTAAGGAAACATTGAATATTATTGACTTGGAGAATAAGGTGGCCATGGTAGCCCTGGAACACGGAACCACTGATCTATTCTTTAAAAGGTCATTGGCAAAACATCCCCCTGAAAACATGGCCGAGCTCCAATGAAGGGTTGACAAGTATATCAAGGCTGAGGATAGCATGAAGAAAGAAGCCACGGGAGGTAATGGCAAGGGTAACAACGACTCCAAGAAGCGAAAGCAAGATCAGGAGTATGATGTTAGGGACAAGTATCCCCGTACTAGCAAAGACTCTGAATCACCACCGAAGAAGAGTTTGGGACCAAGGTTTTCTGACTATGCAAGGCTGAATACTCCTAGAAGTCAGATCTTGTTAGATATTGAGAAGGATAAAGACTTTCGATGGCCGAAGCCACTCAGGGGTGACCCCGCAAAGAGAAATAAGGAGCAATACTGTAGATACCACCGAGATGTGGGACATGATACAAATGATTGTAGGCAATTGAAGGATGAGATTGAGTTCTTGATCTGGAAAGGGAAGCAAAGCAAGTTCACGAAGGGAGAAGATCGTGGAACCCAAAGAAGGGATTACAACAGGAGAGACACTGATAGAAGGGATAATGATCGTGATCGTAGCACACAGCCCCGAGGGCCAGTTATCAACATGATTTGGGGAGGCCCAATAGCGGCCGGCACAACTCGAAACTCTCGAAAGGCATATGCCAGAGAGGTGATGCACATCGTGGGAGAGGCCCCAAAATGTGCCAGGACTGAAATCGTAATTGGTTTTGATGACTCTGACCTTGAAGGGGTAAAGTTCCCCCATGATGACCCGTTGGTCATAACTCCTGTAATTGGAAACTCAGAGGTGAAGCGAGCCTTGATTGACAATGGGGCTTCTGTTGATATTTTGTTTCATGATGCGTTTGTGAAAATGGGGTACACTGACTCTCAGTTGACCCCAACCAACATGCCCATCTACGGGTTTAATGGGGTTGAGTCCAAAGTTGAAGGGACTATTCAATTGCCCATGACAATCGGGCAAGAACCCAAGGAGGCTACTCAGATGTTGAATTTTCTGGTAATCAAGGCATCTTCGACTTATAATGCAATCCCGGAAAGGACTGGACTTCATGCATTCAAGGCTGTTGCCTCATCTTACCACATGAAGATTAAGTTTCCAACCAGGAATGGTGTTGGAGAACAGAAGGGTGACCAGAAGATGGCAAGAAGTTGTTATGTGTCTACATTAAGGGCTGATGGAATTGGGGGGCAGGTACTCCCGATTGAAGACATGGATGTCCGTGGTGATGATAAACACCGAGGGAAGCCAGCAGAAGATTTGGTCCCCATACCTCTAGAGCTGGGCGACCCTGAGAAAGTTACTTATATAGGAGCTTCACTGAAGGAACCCTTGAAGGGCAAGTTGACGGCATTCTTACAAGAGAACAGTGATGTGTTTGCTTGGACTGCAGCTGATATGCCAGGGATTTATCCCCAACTCATAAGTCACAGGTTGAATGTTGATCCTGAATGGAAAACAATAAAATAGAAGAAGAGGAATTTTGCTCCTGAAAGGCAAGATGCCATTAAGCAAGAAGTTGACAAGCTCCTAGAGGCTGGGTTTATTGAAGAGATTCAGTTCCCCAAATGGTTAGCTAACCCCGTGATGGTTAAGAAGGCAAATGGGAAGTGGAGGATGTGTATAGACTTCACTGATTTGAATGATGCATGTCCAAAGGATTGTTTTCCCCTGCCAAGGATAGACATGTTGATAGATGCCACAACTGGACATGAGATGTACGTTGAGCTTCATGGACGGGTTCAGCGGCTACAATCAGATTAAGATGCATAAGGATGACATCCCAAAGATATTCGCCCATCTGATTGGAAAAATCATGGAGGTCTATGTTGATGACATGTTAGTCAAGAGCCTTTCCAAGGCAGACCACATTAAGCACCTCAGAGAGGCATTTGAAGTGCTGAGGCACCACAAGATGATGTTGAATCCAGTCAAGTGTGCTTTTGGCATTGGATCAGGAAAGTTTTTGGGTCTGATGGTTTCGAAAAGAGGCATAGAGGCCAACCCTGACAAGATCAAAGCGATTATGGACATGGAACCACCCCGCTCTATACGAGATGTACAGAAGTTGACGGGCCGAGTTGCAGCCCTGGGGAGATTTATCTCCAAATCTGGTGACAAGTACTTGCCTTTCTTTCAAGCATTGAAGAAGGTGAAAATTTTTGAGTGGACTCCCGAGAGCCAAGAGGCCTTTGAACAGCTGAAGAAGTACATGGCTGAAGCACCGTTGTTGGCCAAACCTAGTCCTGGAGAGACTCTTTACCTATACCTGGCAGTATCTGAGCAAGCATTGAGTGCCGTCCTTATCTGAGAAGAGAATAAAGTTCAGAAACCTATCTATTATGTGAGTAAAGTATTGCATGGGGCCGAGTTAAATTACTCTCCCATTGAGAAATTTGCTTTGGCATTGATAACAGCCTCGAGGAAGCTACGACCGTACTTCCAGGCGCACAAAATCGAAGTCCTGATGGATCAACATTTGAGGAACATATTGCACAGCCCGAAGGCCAGTGGAAGGCTAATCAAGTGGGCCATAGAGCTTGGAGAAATTGACATCAAGTATAAGCCTCGAACAGCCATCAAGGCTAAGGCATTGGCTGACTTCCTGGTTGAATGTACCATTAACAACCAAGAAGTCGGGGGGCAAGAGATAGTGATTACCCCTGAGAAAGAAGAAGAACTTGTACCTGATCTGAAGGTGTGTTGGGTGCTCTATTTTGATGGAGCATCAAAAACAAAATCTAGCAGTGCAGGTTTAGTCTTGCAAAGACCCGACGGGTTCATAGTTGAGTATGCTTTGAAGTTAGACTTTCCGACAACCAACAACGAAGCTGAGTATGAAGCCTTGATAGCCGGATTGGGCTTGGCCAGAATCATGAGGGTCAAGAATCTCAAAATTTGTGGGGATTCAAGACTAGTAGTATCGCAAGTGAATGGTGAATTTGAAGCCAAAGATGAAACAATGGCGAAGTATTTGAAAGTTGTGAAAGCTGTTATGACCCAATTTGATGAGTTCTATGTGGAGCACATTCCTAGAGAAGAGAACGTTAAGGCTGATGCCCTGTCCAAGTTGGTTTCTTCTGAGATAGAGAATTATGCAGGGAGTGTTTACTTCCAGGTCTTGAAGGCCCCGACCATCAATTCGAAGTTGGTGGCACCGATTGATGTAGGAAGTTGTTGGATGGATCCCATCAAATCTCACCTCGAAACCGGCTAGCTCCCTGACAATGCCTTGAAGGCACGGAAGCTATCAGTAAGAGCATTGAGATACGCCTTGATCGAAGGCATCCTTTACAAAAGGTCTTTTGTCATCCCATACTTGAAGTGTCTAAGGCCCCAAGAGGCAAAGGAAGCATTGGAAGAAGTTCATGGAGGGATCTGTGGGCAACACTTGGGGGGTAGAGTCCTAGCTCATAAGATCGCTCGTCTAGGATTCTATTAGCCAGAGATGTTGGCCGATGCACAGAATTACGTCAAGAAGTGTGATAGGTGTCAGAAACACGCTCCGATTGTAAGGCAGCCGCCTGAGATGTTGGCATCAGTTAACTCTCCTATTCCGTTCGCATGTGGGGAATGGATATACTTGGTCCCTTTCCCGTAGCTTCTGCACAAAGAAAGTTTCTGATAGTGGCCATCGACTACTTCACTACTAAAAAAACAGAATTAGACATCGCACTTAAGACAACGGTTCCAAATGCCACCGATGTTAAAAATCTTTCTTACATCGGTAATTTTAAAACCGATGTCTTTTATAAATCAGACATCAGTTTTACTTTGTAAGCGATGTCTAAAACTTTTTAAAAAATTCTATCTAACGACTTAGACATCGGTTGTCATTTAAAGCGATGTTAAAACTCTTTTAAAAAAATTCTGAATTAGTTTCCCCCCTTAGAACTTTTTCTACAATTAGTTTCCCCCCATCTTTTTCCCCCCCTTAGAACTTTTTCTACAATTAGTTTCCCCCCTTAAACAATTTTTCCCCATTAAAACATAATTTCCCCTCCCGCCCATCTTAAAACATAACCAAATTCATTAAAACAAAAATCATTAAAACAAAACAAGCCCTATCTCTCGTCTCTCGATCCCCAAATCAAAACAACCTATCTCTCGTCTCTCTCTCTGGTAACCCTAGCTTTCCTTTCAATTAAACATAACCCTAGCTTTCCTTTCAATTAAAACTCTAACTGAACTTCGTTTTCTTTTAATTAACTTTCTTTTCTTTCAATTTTCCTTCAATTAAAACCCTAGATTTTCATTTTCTTTGTTTCTTCAACAGATCTGGAGATTTGGAGCTTTGGAGCTTTGGGTTTGCGAGTTTGGAGCTTTGGGTTTGCGAGTTTGTAAGGTATTTTCTTACAACTGAGCTTGGGTTCTTTGTTTTTTTGTTTTTTGTTGCATGTATAAAATCTTTGTATAGTTGTTAAGCTCTGGGTTTGCGAGTTTGTAAGATATTTTCTTACAACTGAGCTTTGGATTTTTATTTGTATTTTGTAAAGTATACGGTTCTTTGTTTTTTGTTCTTTGTTCATGTATATGAGTTGCATGCATAAAATCTTTGTATATTTTTGTGTATTACAACTAATTTGTTAAGCTTTGGGTTGCGATTATATGGTTTAAATATTTATGTGTTTGAAGTGTTTGTTTATAATCCCCTGAGAACATAACTTGTAATTTACTGCTAAAGCATTGTATGAAATATGTATTTTAGTTGTATATAATCATAAAAAAAATTGTATCTAAACCACCATATAAATTTTGGTATAGGTGATACGAATATATGGATAAGTCGTGGATATTTAAAGATAGAGATTCTTTAGAGTACGAAATTGGGGTTGAAAGTTTCTTGATACATGCCGAAGAAAATTGTAAAGATCCTAAAAGAATTCCTTGCCCATGTGGAAAATGTGTTAATTTTAAAATATTCTCTGTAAAAAAAATAAGGGGGCATCTCTATGAAAATGGTTTTAGTTTGGGGTATGTTGATTGAATTTGGCATGAAGAAAAGTTAGCTAGGACTAATAAGTCATCTGTAGGCAGTTCGCACCCTTCTTCGGAGCAAGCACCTGAGCACTTTGTTGCTTCAAAAACTGTTAATGTTTGTGAAGCAGCATTTAACTCCGAAGATTACGATAAAGATTCGTACGAGTTCAAGAGGTTTGTGGTTGATGCTGAACAACCATTGTATAAGGGCAGTGAGTGTACTAAGTTAGAGTCAATGTTAAAATTACACAATTGAAAATCTAGGTTTGGTATTAGCGATAGTGCTTTCATTGATCTGTTATCTTCAGTTGGTTCCCTACTTCCTAAAGATAACGTGTTGCCTGCTAATGCATATGAAGCAAAAAAAACTCTATCCGATTTAGGCCTTGAGTACATAAAATTCCATTCGTGTCCGAACGATTGTGTACTATACAGGGGTATACATTCTGATGTTTCTCAGTGTCCCAAGTGTCATCTATCTCGTTGGAAGTTGGGGAAAGATGGTCAACCAAGGGTTAATCTTCCTGCCAAAGTCATGTGGTACTTTCCGATCATTCCGAGATCTCCTTCCACTGCTGAACTCATGACTTGGCATGCAAATCAGCGGATACAAGATGGTAAGATGCGACATCCGGCAGATTCTCCTTCTTGGAAAAATATCGATTATAGGTGGCCTGCCTTTGGTAGTGAACCAAGAAATATTCGTTTGGCTTTGTCAACGGATGGTATAAACCCACATAATAACGGGCTAACCAATCGGTATAGTTGCTGGCCAGTAGTTTTGGTAACTTACAATCTTCCTCCATGGTTATGCATGAAGAGGAAGTTCATGATGTTAACCATATTAGTACCTGGTCCCCATGAGCCAGGTAACAATATTGACATCTATTTACAGCCGCTAATTGATGATTTGAAGAAGCTTTGGGAGGAAGGTGAACCAAATGTATATGACGCGTATACTCAAACCTTTTTCACTGTAAAAGCAATTTTGTTATGGAAGATAAATGATTTCCCTGCATATGGAAACTTGTCAGGCTGTGTAAATAAGGGTTATAAGAGCTGTCCAATATATGGTGATGATACCGTTGCTAAATATTTAAAGCATAGTAGGAAAATGTGCTTCCAAGGTCATCGTCGATATTTGGCCAGGCATCACCCTTATAGGAGGCAGAAGGCAGCTTTTAATGGGGAACAAGAATTTGGGAACGCACGTCAAACCCTTTCCGGAGAAGATATGTTAGCGCAGCAGGAACAAATTGAATTTTCTTTTGGGAAGGAATTGAAGAAGTCAAAGAAGGTGGACTGTGCATGGAAAAAAAGTCCATTTTTTTGAGTTGGAGTATTGGAAGTTTCATCATGTGCGCCATTGTCTCGATGTTATGCATATCGAGAAAAACGTGTGTGATTATCTTCTTGGGACCTTACTAAATATGTGGTTTAAGTCGAAAGATAGTAAGGCATCTCGTCTTGATATGATTGACATGGGTGTTAGACATGATTTAGCTCCACAAGTCGGGGAAAAAAAACCTATCTGCCCCCTTCCCTTTTCACTTTATCAAAGGCAGAAAAAAAAATGTTGTCATCATTCCTGTCTATGAAACTTCCTGCTGGACACGGATCAAACATCAAAAATTGTGTCTCCATGGATGATTTAAAGTTGTACGGTTTGAAGTCCCATGACTGCCACATTATCCTCCAACAATTACTCCCGGTTGCAATTCGATCTGTTTTTCCGAAACATGTTAGGGTCACAATTATAAGACTGTGTTTCTTTTTTAACGCTTTGTGCACCAAAGTTGTTGATGTATCGAAACTAGATAAATTACAGTTAGATGTGATAATAACCTTGTGTGATCTAGAAAAAATATTTCATGCATCATTTTTCGATGTAATGGTACATCTCGTTGTTCACTTGGTTCGAGAATTGCGTTTATGTGGACCGGTATTTTATAGATGGATGTATGCATTTAAACAGTTTAATAATGTGTTGAAGAGTTATGTACGAAACCGTTATTATCCGGAAGGTTGTATGGCAGAAAGTTATCTTAAAGAAGAATCAGTAGAATTCTGCACGGAGTTTCTTAGAGAGGGTTGCACAACTGCCGGTCTTCCAAATGATGAAGAAAAACTCTCTGGTCCATTATCTGCTGTAGTAATGAAGGTAGTCGAAGAAAAGGAGCGAGATGAAGCGCATCTACATGTCCTTCAGAACAATACTGAAGTGTATCCATATATCATGTGAGTGCATTCATTTTTCCTATTCTAATTCCTCATATTGGCAGTAAGCATATCTCTGTCTATTTTTTTTAATATGTTTGCATTTTTTCAGAATGCATAAGGAGTACTTACAAGAAATTCACCGAGGGAAAAAAAAGTGTTCATTGGCTCATGGGAGAGCATAATCGCTTATTTGCTGATTGGTTTGAAAAGAAAGTAGGTTTCACGATTAGATTTTTTTTATTGTAATTTAATGGCTATTGTTAGTTAGACTTTAAAATTAACTGCTATTTATGTTTAAAATAATATGTGTAGGTTAGTGATGAAATGAGGGAGAATGGTGACAGTATTTCAGAGACGATAAGGTGGCTCGCTGGAAAACCATCATTTTCTGTTTTAACTTATCAAGGTTATTCAGTTAATGGAGTTCGATACTCTACGAAGTCTCGAGATGATGCGCACGTGTTGTTCAAAATAGTGGGGTTGCCAAGGCTGTTCAGGTCTCTAGCAGCAAGGATTTAAATCCTATTGAGAGCGATATGACATTTTATGGAATCATCTTAGAAGTTTGGGAGTTGGATTACCATGCATTCAAATCCCCCTTATTCTTGTGTAAATGGGTAGAAAATGAAAAAGGCATAAAGGTGGATGATCTTGGCTTCACACTTGTGGACTTCAATCGACAAGGCCACAAGAAGGATACATATGTGTCTGTTGACCAAGTCAAACAGGTTTTTTATGTTAAAGATCCTGCTGATGCTGCCTGGTCGATCGTATTAACTTCCACCACCCGAGACTATCACGAGTTGTATAACGATGATGATTTAGGGGACACGATTATGGAACATCCCCCATTCTGCTCTCGTATCCCTGCATGCGATATCAATACTGATGATGTTGCCCATAGTGTTAGGCCTAATATTGAGGGAATTTGGGTTAAAAAATAATCCATATTATGTATTTCAAATTTGTTGTTTTGTTAGTCATGCCTTAAACTATTTAATATGAGCACCTTTTATTTTTTGTCGTAACTGTTGTGACTAATGAACAATGCTACTTGATGTAAAATTTCACTCTAAATTTACTTTTATCTGCACTCTTATATATATCTCATTCATGTATATCTGCACTCTTATAGGCTAACTCATTTAAATACCAATATCTAATGGCTTTATCTTGTATCATACAGATTGAAGGAGCAAAATGGTGAAGAAGCGGAAGAGTATTAATAGGCCAAAATCTGCAGAGCCTAAGGAAGGTAATGAGGGATCTAAAAATGCCAATCAGATGTTGCCGGAGGTGAAAGAGTTTGTAGAGCCTAAGGAAGGTAATGAGGGATCTAAAGATGCCAATTAGATGTTGTCGGAGGTGAAAGAGTTTGCAGAGCCTTGTGATCAGTTGGAAGTGCGACCAGCTACAGAACCTCAAACTCAAAGATCAGACTCTGCACAAGCAACAGCGACTACTTCTGAATCTACAAAAAAGAGATTGGGAGCTGCTCGAGGTGTTTCTACTCTTCACAAAGTAGTGGTGAAGAAAGCTCGGGGAAAAAAATTTAAAATTAGAGTTAATCAATTTGGAGTACCTACCGGAAGTAATAGGTGTACCTTACAGTCCTATATAGGAATGTTGGCCAGGACTATGATTCCAATTGACATTTCAAGTTGGCCACATGTAGATCCTGCTTTGAAACAAAAGTTATGGCTTGATATTCAGGTATAATATAATAATAGAATTAAAATATATTTAAACCTGATCTTAAGTACTATATATCCACACATTTATGAGTTATGTCATTTTTCTTTATTAAGGTACATTTAAAGTTGCTCCAGAAAGTGAGAGGATGGTGCTGAAGTCTGCAGGTGATAAATGGAGGCAGTTTAAAACTAATCTAACTACTAAACATGTGGTGCCATATCTTGGATCCAAAAAATTGAAGAAGCCTCCAAAACAGTATGAGTTTGTGGGTATAGGAAATTGGAAGAGATTTGTTGAGCAGCGGACACCCGATAAATGGCTGGTATGGATATATTTCTTGCAGAATTTATAATGTTTGGTAGAATTAATTTTGTTATGTATTTTACTTTGATAGAATTTATTATGTTTGGATTATGCCTCGTAATGACTCCAACGATTTTTTTTGCAATCACTACGTAGTTTGTAGAGCCAAAGAGTGCGTAAGCGGAAATATCATCACCGCTTATCGAGAAAGGGGTACATTGGTTTGGAAGAAGAAGAAGAAGTAAGAACCCATTCAATGTCAATGCAAATTTCAGTTTTTAATGGTTTTTAAATATTTTTTCTCATTTTAAACAGATTAAGAAGGGGAAAATGAAGCATGGATAGAAATGTGATCGAGCAGTTTTTTGGAAGAAGGCTCGTATGCCAAAGGATGCAACCCAGGAGATTGATGAAGAACATGCCATGATATTCTCAGTAATTGTAAGCCTTTTTTTTGCTAGAATCACCAAGAATTTATGCCCTAAATAATGCCAAGTATTTAATATTCACTTGGAGCCTGGTGCTAAAAAAATTATTTTCTTGTTTTATATATTGATAAGATGATTTACTAGAAAAGAAGGAGAAAGGTGAATTACAGCCATCTGGAAGTGATGATGTGTTGAGTACGACACTTGCAACTTCTGAGCATTCCGGAAGAGTTCGAGGAGTTGGAGGTTATGTCACCCCAACAATGTTCTTTAATTTGCCGAAAGAGAAAAAATGTAGAATTACAAAGGCAGAGTTGCTGGCCCGTGATCGAAAGATGGCCGAAGAGTTAGAAAGAACAAGGCGGGAGATGGCTGAACTTAAATCATTGTTTAATGCATCAAATCTTCACTCTCCAATGTTGTCGGACAAATCAAGTTGCCAACCCCATGAAGAAGCAGCCAAGGTTAAACCACCAACTGCGAAAGAATTTAAGGTCGATGATGATTGTGTTGCTATTGACGACCCTCCTCCAACTCAAAAAAAGGTACAACCTTGGCTTTTGAGTTATACAGATTCTTTCATACATGAACACCTACAGGCTTTTGAGTTATGATTGTAAATTGACCTCTTTATACATGTAGGGTCCTCAATCATGTGAGCTTGCTGTGGAAAGCTTAGAAAACAAGGTGCCTTTTGGTACAGTTTTTGAATGATGAAGAAATGAATGTTTCTGTACATGGAGTACCGTTGAAGCCTGGACATGTTCGTGTGTCAGTTGACGGACACATCAAGCCAGATGCATTGGTTCCCGTGCCTATAGCCGGCGAAATAAAGTTTGTTAGTGAAGCTGTTGGCTCTCACTTGGCATGGCCTCGCGATTTGATCATCTTCCCAAACATGACGGTATTTTAATTATATAATATCTCTATTTTTTTTACATGTCTTATTGCTTAGATAAAAATGTCATTACAGAAAAATACTCTTATTCTTCTTAATTATTTGTAGAAAAAGAAAAAGGTAGAGGTTCAATCAAAGCCAAGAAATGAGCGGAGAAATCAGGGCTTCTTGAATAAAATGAAGCTGAATAAGAATGTGCCCAGTGATTACAAGTTTTTGTACAATTATGTGATAACAACAATGAAAGATAATGGAGCATCAGTACCGATTCCATGTGATTCCGACGTGTTTGGAGTTGAGAAGATAATTTATATATTGCATGAGAATTTAAAAGCCATGTTAGAGTTTGACATGATCGGACAAGCTGCCATATCTGCTTATATGGTGTAAGTAATTTTTTTTCGTTCTTTTAATTTTTCATATTCCACAAGGATGCTGTAGGCACTTGCAAACTGAAATTTTCTTCCATATAGGTACTTGCAAACTGAAATTCAGAAGAATCGAAAGAATGATAATGCGGTCCTGTATGGCTTTTTCGATCCTGGAGCGACATATCATTTGAACGATGAATTTAAAAGTTATGTTGTTAGTCGTTTGAGAGAGGGTAATCACAGTCGTTTATACTTCTTGCCACATAATCATAAGTAAGCCTTTGTATTTAAGTCTATTTTAGTAATTATTATATTTAGGTCAAATTTAAACATTCTGACTTGTAATAAAATTCTGACTTGTAATACAGCTACCATTGGATTTTTGTTATAATATGGGGTGGTGATATTTACCTTCTGAATCCTTTGCCTCATCCCGTGCATTTTGACGAATTGGAAAAAGCTTTATCAGAGTAATATATTCCCATCCCGACTGCTTGTAGATTTTGATGTAAATATATTAATTATTTTCCTACTTATAAAATTTAAATATATTAACAATGTGTCATTCTTTTATGCAGGGCACTTAAATCTTACAATTCTGAAACTGGAAGGGGAAATAGACCTTGTAAAATAAAGAATCTTTTAGTAAGTATTTTGCATTTTAATTTTTATTATTACTGTCTATTAAGTTTCAATTTTTTGGGGTTTCGACTTATATTATTATTATTGGAATAGGGATCTCCGAAACAACCTGGTGGGGTTGAATGTGGTTATGTCGTCATGCGGTACATGAAAGATATCATTTTGGATGAGGAAATTTCTTTTATTACTAAGGTATGCCTATTAATTTATGAATTGTCTAAGTCTAATTGGGGGCATGATATAGGACTGTTTAGGATCAGTTTTGTGCTAATTTTTATTTTCTGTTTTACTTCTTAGTGGGCGACCAAGAGTCGGACGCCTTACAAAGCGCAGGACTTGGATGAGGTGCGCATGGAGGCTATCGAGTTTATCCAGGATAAAATGTGAAAGATTTGGTTAAGTCTGCTGGTTACCTTTTTTGTAGTTTTGTTTTGATAAACCTAGTAGACTCCTTGGTTTATGTTGACAGTATCGTTTGATTAACTAGTTTTGTGGTTAGACAGTTCGGAAGTTATCGATATGGAATATTGTCGGATGTTTTAGGTTTGGAATATATGTTTTGCTAATTGGTTATCGATGGTAACCTTGAATTGTAGCCATATGAGCTATTTTGTGAATTCATCTTGAACATTGAATTTGGTAATGATCAATATTAGTTATCATGTGGTATTTTTGTTGAGATTTTTGGTAAATGTATATATTTGTAGCATATATTAAGGCTGAAATTGGTGTACATAATTAAGCAGGGACAATTCAAATTAACATCACAGCCAACTTAAAAACGATGTCTTAAAACCGATGTGGAAACTATATTAAACTAATGTTTATAGCAAACAAGACATCAGTATATTTCAAAAAATCGATGTTAAAAGCAACAAAGACATCGGTGTTGCTTTTAACTCAGATGTTAAATGTACAGGTCATCAAATTCAGTAACTAAAACCGATGTTAATAAGGGCATACAACATTGCTTAATTTTGAAAACCGATGTTAATACAAAATACAACAACAGGTATAAATAATAAACCGATGTGAAAGGTATCATTCGTAAAAAATTAACTAGTGAAATCGATGTCTTTATAGTATCTTACATCAGATATTCTAATAAATGTGATGTCTAAAAGTATCTTTAACATCGGTCCTAAATTTGAACTGATGATAAATTACCTCTTAGACATCGTTACTGTAATAGTTATCGATGTCAATGTCTATTTCTAACTTGTGTGTTACATGTTTAAGTGGCTCTAACCTTGATAATATAACAATATTGAAGTTGCCAATATTACAAAATTTTATAAACTAGTAATAGATTCAAGGCAAAGACATCAGAAATACACTTAAAAGCGATGTATAAATATGTATTAGACATCAGTGAAAAACCGATGTCTAATACTCCAGACTTTTAATATCACACGCGAAGACATCGGTTTGTGTTCAAAAAAGACATCGGTTTTTAACCGATGTCTATTGACATATTTCTAGTAGTTCTTTACTAAGTGGATTGAGGCTAAGCCCTTGGCCAAAATAACCACTAAGCAGGTTGCCTAGTTCTTTTGGGAAAACATCATTTACTGATATGGAATCCCACGAATCCTTGTGACGGATAATGGGACACAGTTCAACAATGAAGAGTTCAAGAAGTACTGTGAGGAAAACGCTATTGAGCTTCGTTTTACTTCAGTAGCACACCCGCAAACTAATGGACAGGCCGAGGTAGCCAATCGGATTATCCTTGATGGACTAAAGAAAAGGGTCGAACGTTCAAGGAACACTTGGGTGGATGAGTTGCTGCTTATACTTTGGGCGTATCGCACCACTTGTAAAGTGACAAATAAAGCAACCCCATTTTTGCTGGCTTACGGAGCCGAGGCGGTTGTGATCTTGGAGATTATGCATGCATCACCTCGAGTTGAGGCATATGAACCAGAGACTAATGAAGAAGGCATGAGGCTCGCCCTCGATCTGATTGATGAGGTTAGGGATGAAGCGAATGCCAGGAATACAGAACATCAAAAGAGAGCATCTTTCCACTACAACCAAAGGGTTAAGGAGAGGTTCTTTCGACAAGGCGATTTGGTTATAAGGAAGATAGAGGCTTCTGGAGTTGGCTAGAAGGGAAAGCTAGCCCCTAATTGGGAAGGGTCGTAAAGAGTCAAGAAGACGTTGGGACGAGGATCATACAAGTTGGAGACGCTGGATGGGAACGAAGTGCCACGAACTTGGCATGCTTTGAACCTGAAAATTTATTATGTTTAAGCTGTCCTAGCAAGGACTTAGCTTTTTATCTATCTGTTAGGAGAAGTAGAAATAAGGTTCAATGAAACCATTTCAGGGCTTATTACCCCGAGTAGGACAGTAGTATTGCGTATGTAAGGGCCGAGCCCATTTTTCAAACTATTAATGCAAGTTGTTTTCTATTCTATGATTCTGTGATTCTAATTATGCACCAAGCACAAGATAAGTGTAAGTCTAAGATGACCAAGTACCGGAAATAAATAAGCACACGAATAAGGAAAAACAAATGCATAGATAGAGGTGCCCCGAAGGGCTAAGTTAAAAAGTTATGTTACAAACCCGAATTAATTTAAGTCCTGAAGGACTTGGAATAAAAGTTGAATAGATAAATGCCACACGCGGCAATAAAGGTCACACAGGACCTAGAATAAGAAGCATCTAATCCTCCTCAGACTCCTCCACAACTTCACTTCCTTCTTCACCGTCATCGGAGCCGTCCTCACCAGATTCATCTTCCTCCCCATCATCATCATCGTCGTCATCATCATTCTCCTCTTCAGCCGCCACCCTTGGTTGTGCTTCCTCAGAAGAGGTAGAAGACTCACTGGCATTGTTCTTGCAAAGCCTTTTCTTTCCCGGGATTGGCTGCCGGACTTTTACCACTCTCCTTCCGGGCATGGGTTGTTTCCCACCAGAGCTCGAGGAAGATGAATCACAGCGAACAACTTGGGCGCCCCCTCTTGAGCCGGAGCCAGGACGACGATGGCTTCCCCTGGAGCCAGAACCTGATGCTTGGGCCACTGTGTTGACTCCTGAGCCTGAAGCAACATGGCCATAAGGACTTGGGAAGTCCATTGGATCAACTACGGTCGGATGCCTCTTGCTCACAGCATTGACGGCCTTGTCCCAGCCAATAGACATGATACCCGGGCGTACTTCGTCATCATGCTTGTCTATAAGCTGAAAGAAATCCTCAGACTCCTGGTAAGCCTTTACCACCATTTTGTAATCAGCCTCCTTTTTCTTGTACATGGAGTCGTACTGCCTCTGGAAAGAATGTGCATTAGCTTCAGCACGGGTGGCCCTGGACTCTAAGTCCCGACATTTCTCGTCGAATGTTTCCTTTTCCTTTTTTAAGGCCACGTTTTCATCTCGATATGCTCGGCCTTGGCGAGTGCTGGTCTGAAAGTAGGCATTGGCCTGAAACAGAGAATCAGTGAGATATTTACAAAGTCAAGCCATGCAAGGACACAATATCCAAAAGAATGCCAAACCTGATATAGAGCTTGAGCTCCCAAAGTCTCCGATTCATCAATTTTCTCCACGGCAGCTACTGTTAGAAGATCAGGGGAAGTGATAGAAAACTTAGACCAATCCAAGGCCAACTCTAGAGATCCCAAGACAGAGTTTTGTTCGCAAATACCCCAAGGAGGGATAAAAGGAGATCTGATATCCCGTCAGCATTCTTAGATCTCTTCGAGGAACATCCTGCCAGAAAATGCGAAACTTTGTGACCGGTAGGTGCAGCCGCCGCCTCGGCTTTCTTAATCATCCTTCTGGTAACCGTTGGTTGGTTTTCGGGACGGCTGTCTATCTCCTCAGCAGCTGAAATTGCAACAGGAAAAAAATATCGGGATAAGAACAAACAAAGTTCATAATGTGCAATAAGGAAAAAATTACCCTCAATATAAAGTAAGCTAAGGCTAGCTTCCACAATTCTCTTCTCATTCAAGAAAACTTTATAATGAGTTCGACCATCATCCGCAATTAATCTATCTCGGTCAAGTAGCTCTTCTTGGCTGAGATCACACAAGAAGTGCAAACTCTTTTACTTCCCCGAATTTTGACACAAAGAAATGGCCCTAGTCGCCACCACTCCATTTCAGAATCACGATCTCCCTTTCCCAAAAATGATGGGAATCTGGGAAGGAGAAGGCATTCAAAATATGAAGAACATTGGTTCTGTGCTGGATACTAACCCATCCTTTTTTAGTATCGGCAGAATTCTTTATTGCGAATATGCTTCAGAACATTGTGGTGGTCGGATAGATATTCAGTTCCCGGCACCTTAGCATAAAGATTAGAATAGTACGCCATGCATTAGGATATAGTTGGCAGGGATGAACCTGGATCTCCGCTAGAAGCCTGATAATGAATGGATCAACTGGAAATCTCAAACCTGCTTTAAGGGCACCCTTGAAAATACATAGCCTCTCAGGATGCCAATTACAGGTTCTGTCGGCCAAACTAAGAAGGCGGACCTTGATCGAGTCTGGGAAGCCATATGCCTCTCTAATTTTCTTGACATCAAGCTCTTTTAAGTTACACGGACTATGGTACGAGTCTAATTCAAAACTATTAGGGAATGCATCCCTCAGAGTATTCAACAAGTCTAATAAAGAATGAAATCGATGATCAATATACGAGGGAGGTCGCAATCTAGTTTTACCTCGAAGAGATCTTGCCATGGACCTCTTGGTCATTGCCTCGGACATGGAGAATGAAGGGACAGGGGCACGATTGCCGTCTGACATCTTGAACTTGAAACTTGATCTCGAACTTGAAGCTGGATCTTGACCTTTAACTAGAAGAGCTAGAAAACTAGAGAGCTTGGGAGCCAGACAACTTTGAGAAATAAAGAGATGTGATGAAATGAGAACCCCTCCCACTCTTTTATAGAAGATGGGTGACCTCCTATAACAGGTGAAAAGCCAGCTCGGTTCGCGTTTGCAGGTCATTTTCTGTTTATGAACAAGAAAAGATGAAATTCATCTGTTACATATAAAAAGAATCGAAGTAATTCATACGATTCCGAAGAAGAAAAAAAAATTTGAACGAGTATGTAGCGCTAGCCTGCACTTAAACGCTTAATTGAGTCTTAAGAGCTAACTACGCTTAAGATAGATTACAAGAGATTATTATTGCTAATAAAAAGAATAATTATAGTTTGAAAGTTGGAATTCAACAACAAAAAATCAAGATCGAGATTCAAGGTTGAGAACGAGAATTCAAACATCGCGAAAGAGCTCCGAGAGGCACGACAAGGCGCATAGGGAAGGACCGCCAACCTCCCAACAGCCGACCAGTTGTCCGGGAAGGGGTTTGGCCAACCTCCTGGTAGCCGTCAGCTGACCAGGAGCACCTGGCAGCCGACCAGTTGCCCGGGAAAGGGTCAGGCCGACCTCCTGGCAGCCTCAGCCGACCAGGAGCACCTGGCAGCCGACCAGGTGCACCTGGCAGCCAACCAGCTGCCCGGGAAGGGGTCTGGCTGACCTCCTGGCACCTCCCGTCAGTTGGTTGGCCTGGTTGATGGTTCTGATGAAGGTTTTTGGTTTTCAGGACGAACGTCGACCTTCGAACATTCCTAAATTTAGCGTCGTTTAGCGTCGATTAGCACCGTTTAGTACCGTCTTACGGCATTTAACGTCGTTTAAGCGTCATTTAGTGTCGTGTGGGTTGTTAACACAAAATCACGCAAGTGCACGTGGTCACAAGTAATACAGATAGAAATCAAGTTCGTTCCACAGAGATCTGGTTTTGGTTTTAAATCAGTCGATGTACCTATGCAACAATGTATGGTTTTAACTCACTGCTAAGACAAATAACAAATTGAGATTTGATTATCTAATTTAAACTAAGATGCAAAATATTAAACTAAGAATTAAATTAACTAACGAGAATTGAATCGAATTACTTATATAAGAATAAACATGGGACTCTAACTTCATTATCTACTTCACTTAGAGTTGACGCCTTTAATCAATGCACATTATGGTTTTGATATCTGATCAGACAACACGAAATAAATAAACGCTACATCTCAGTATACGAGTACCAAACTATACATACATCCACAAAAGAGATAGAAGATGAATAGATACCAATTATGCTTAGACCCTATATCTCTATAAGATTTGAAAACATAACGGTCGAAGAACAAGTTATCTATTAAGATCATATAGGGCAGCATAATATCTCTATTGATGCTACAAATCATGATGTTAAAACATCAACCTATCCTATGCTAGCATGACAAGTTCTAAATCTCAACATCCACTCTCGTTTCGCAAGAGATTAACAAATTAGATGTTTGCGACGCATCTAAATACATGAAACACAACCATACGAGGATATCAAGAATTCACCACACGTAATCTTTAAAGCATCAAACTACTAAGCTACATAAATAACTCCGTTAGAATCCCATGACAACGATTAGCTCATAATTAAATAGTTCATCGTCATGGGATTTGATGAAAACATGATAATAAACAAGATATGGAAGAAAGAAGCAATAATATTATTAAAATGAAGAGTTGAGAAAACAAATCTATAATCCAAGGTAACACAAAAGATGAAGTAGATCTAGATCCGTTGCTTGTCACGAGCGTTGAATCATTCTCTCCTTTTCTTCCTTGCAGATCTAAGCTATGATACAATAATAAAGCTGATGATCCGAATTACAATGCTAAGATGTGTTTAAATAGGCTCTAGATTTCTTGCCCAACAAGAATTTACCTTCTATTACAATTATAATTTAATTAGGGTGCTAAAAACTGCCCAAAATACTATTAGAACTTGAAAAGGGCAAAACAGAAATTCCTTGCTCCTAACAGTCTGTTTGTCGTGCTTCCTGCTCTCACCACGTGCAAGTTGCTCGTGCAACACCTGTTCCATGTTGTATAAAATCTCTCAAGCTTCGTGTGGGCCATAAGATCGCTGAAAACGGACTTATAGAACTCCAAATATGGCCAAAATAGTGTAGACTGCGCAACTGCCCCAGAAAATCCGAATTTTAATTAATTAATCCTCAAAACACGACAAAAGCATCACCTTAATCAACATTCTTGCAAACCTGCACAACTACACAAAACACATCAAAACTACAAGAAATTGAGTCCAAGACAATCAATTTAAGCCGATATGGAACGCTCCAAGTGGATATAAAATCCACTTATCATGGGTCAACACGGAGCCCCTGTAAGCCAATCAGCCAACCAGGGACAATAGTCAGCTGACCAGGAGCACCTGTCAGCCGACCAGGTGCACAGGAAGGGGTCTGGCCGACCAGGAGCACCTTTCAGCCGACCAGGAGCATTTGGCAGCCGAGCAGATGCACAAGAAGGGGGCTGGCCGACCAGGAGCACCTGTTAGCTGACCAGGAGCACCTGTCAGCCGAACATGAGCACCTGTCAGCCGAACAGGAGCACCTGTCAGCCGACTAGGAGCAACTGGCAGCCGACCAGTAGTTATTTTCGGTGGCTTGACTTTCCGGCGGATCGGATCGGAAACGAAAATGGTATATTTTCGTAGTTATTAATTATTTAATTTTCGTATTAAATTAGATGTAAATTGCTATATATTGTTTAATTGTAGTAATTTAATTAGTATTGTTGTAATTTAATTAGATTTAAATTGCGAGTTTAATTGTTAATTTTCGTGATTTAATTCGGAGAGCATAGATAATTATAATTATTGAGTTTAATTATGAGTCCGATTAAATGTTCGAGTTAATGAATTGTTAATTGTTACATTGTTATTTGCTAATTGGAATTGTGAGATATTGTTTAAGCTCCATGATTAATTCGAAGAGTTTAATGATTAATTTATAATTATTGGATTAATTGTGAGCCGGATGTATGCTCAGGCCTTACGGCTGTTAAATTGTTAATTATTAATTGTCGGATAATATATTCGGGTTAGTTGTCAAGTAATTGTTAAGTGCTAATTGCTAATTGTTAGTTTCCGATTGAAATTGTTAATTGCTAAGTGCTAAGTGCTAATTGTTATCGCCATATAATGTAGTCATAAGAGTTGGATAACTTGTAAATGTCTATGTGCTAGATGTTATAAATCGAGTCATAATATAGGTTGAAAATATAAGTGCCAACTACGTGGTGTTGGCTTAAATGTGGATAAACTTATTTTACTTTCCTTAAATGTTGAGGTGCCGCATGTCTGGGCGGATACTTTTCCATATGTGCTAGGTGCCGCATGTCTGGGCGGGTACTTTTCCTTATGTGCTAGGTGCCGCATGTCTGGGCGGGTACTTTTCCTTATGTGCTAGTTGCCGCATGTCTGGGCGGGTACTTTTATTACTTGTTTACTTTGCTGCAAGTTGAGGCAGCTTTATTTTTTGCAAAAACAGGGTTGAATTGTATTTGAGGGGCTGTGCCCATAGTCCGATAAACGAATACCTCATGCCGAAATTTTCTGAAAATCCCCTGAGATTAAATTTATTTAACTTATTTAATATCAATGGTCTAGAGGCATGAAGTAGATGTTAATTGTTTACGTGAATACGCGCTAAGTGAATTATTTTGGAGGGTAATTATTGATTCGAGGATTATGTGCTAATTCGAGGATTAAATGTGTCTTGAAGATTAAATGGGTATTATGAGTCTTTATCGAGGACTAAGTATGTTTTGAGGATTACTTGTTAATTAACTTGTGACAAGAGTATGTCAATAGTATTATGGTCAAAAGTGTTAAGTGGAGTTTTGACTAAGTGTTATAACTGTGTAGTGTTATGATGTGTTAGCACCAGGAAATGTCTACTTTAAAAAGGGGACTCTTCCATGTCTTTTCTTTACTAAATGTGTTATGGGTACTAATTGGTATTTGAGTAGTCAACTATAGGGATAACAACTATAGTACGACTTTAGGCGACTTAGTGGTAATTCTGAGTTGTGTCTACTCGAGATACGAGGTTGGACTGACACGTAATCGTAACTATTTCAGTACCATTAGGGTATAATCAAGTTGGAGCGACGTGCATCAAAAAGGAAGATCGAGACGTCAGGTAAGGTCCATGGAATTACTTGGACGAGGTGCGAAGGATTTGTTCGCGGTTTCTATTTTCTGCTAAGGACCAGAGGCAAGTTTACTATGCATACTCTATTGTTCAGAGTATCTTTATTTTAAATATATGAAATGTGTTAAATAAGTTTTCAATCCATAATCGCAAGTTTTTCCAACCTTGTACTTCTTCTCCCAAATCATTGTATTCCTTGCTTTGCCAACAATATTAAATCCTGCTCGTGCAATAACCAAAACCCCATGGCTTATAATACTGTTGATGGGCAGTGATATTTTTATGGCTCTATATCTTGATTTATACGGTATATATATATATATCTATAAACTTTTCGTACTATGGAAGTGGACTATATGTTATGAGGTATATATTTATGTATCGGAATAAGAAAGGCTCAGAGGGTAGGGCATGTATTGAGTTTTAGAACTTAGCCGCGTGTTGGGGCTATTTTGTATTGTATGTTTTCGAAAACCCGGGCAAAGCTTTTAAAAAGAATTTCGCAATAATTAACCTAAAGGCAACATCACCAATAAACCAGTGTTTATTTAATTAATAGATGCTCCTGAAAGCATTTACTAATTAAATAAACCTCATTCGCCTAATTAAATTTATTTAATTAGATGAATATCATTTTCAAAATGCTTTCTTAAAATCACTTTGTCCCGGAGAAATAATAAAACAATTTAATGGAGTGATTCTATCTAGTATATTATTTATCGGAGATAGTTTATTTTCAATACGGATTAAAGATATCCCAATGGTTATAAATTGGTTACTTTCAGCTTAAAACAGCTAGATTGATATCGATATATGTTATTTGAATGCTTATTTAATTCGATGAATATTAATTATAATATTCATTAAGAAACAAAAAAAAAAAGGGAAAGAGAAGAAGGATTTTCATGTTTATTAATTATTTCTTATTGACCGAGAGTCAGTAGTAGTTATTTGATAAAGTGGCTAAAGTTTGGAGACTGCTGGAGAGATTGTGTCTTGATTTTGATTAGAAACATTCCAAGAGTTGTATTTGGGTGTTTTGAGGTTATTAAATATTCCAGTATTAATAGTAAATATTATTTGAATATTACTTAATAAATGAATATTAATTTGAGTATTCTTTTAAAAAGGGATTATTGAATATTTATTATTTATTACATAGTAGTCAAATATTTATTAAATACTCTAAGTGTTTTGAAGGTTATAAAACACTATTTAAAGGTTTTCTAAGGACTTTCATAGTCATTTAAAATATTATATTCTGAATCTATCTAGGTAAGTTACTTTTCAAGAACTTATATATATATGGAATTACCCTGTTGTGGTTACAAGCTTTATGCGTACCATTTTCCATGTGTGATCACAAAACCTTGTGTCGAGATTGATATCGGTACAAGTGTATATCTATACTTGAACTCTTTTGAACTCAAAACATTTTCGAAAACCCCCGGTCAGGTTTTACTCTCTTGCTCGTTTTTCAAGAAATTATCGGTCGACTGAAGTCGAACTTCAACTACTCAAGTTTTCTATCAAAATGATTTTGACAAGAAAAGAAAAAGGGGACTCTGGCAGGTGTGGGAATCGTTGACGAACGATTTCCGGGATGTGTAAGCGGCCGTGAGCCAGGCGGCCCATCAATTATTATTTCGGCCCAGGTGTTGCCGAAGGATGATTACGGATGTAGTTTTCACCCGAGGATAGTTACGGATGTAGTTTCTATCCTTCTACCGGTAGAGAAGACCCGCGAATTATTGGACTTGGATGTGGCGACTGATCATCGTCAATCCTTGTCAGGTTTTTATGTTTTCTTTAAGTCCCATCCTCCACTTTGGAAAAATACTCAAACACTGCTTCTTAGGCCTAAGTGCCAAGTAGCCGATAGTGTTGTTTTCAATTTTGAAAGATGATGAATTCATGCAGTATCTAGAACTGCAAGATTATTCTAACAATAATGGCACGTGTTGGTGCACTTTTGCAATTATTCAAAAGATGAAAGATGGTTCATCGGTTATTGATGTTAAGTCCCAAAGGTTTTGCTTCAAGAGCTTTGACTCTCTTCCTATCAGTTATTTCTGAGTTTAGACTTATCAAGTGGTTAAAGAACTTATACCCGGTACATGATGTTGATCTGTAAGGTGTTTGATAGAAATGACATACTTATATGTATATGCTTTCAAATTGAGAAATACTAAAGATGAAACCTTCTAATGGTGGGTTTGTATATGATGATAAGCAACTGTCTTAGCAGCATATTGAACTGCGTATTTTGAAAAGCCTTCTAAAAGATTAGCAATACTGTAGTGTACACTATTTCGCTAAGATATGAGGATTACTATGGTTATTATAAACTTATCTGTTCATTGGATGTTGCGTTAAACGTCATATTTTCTTTATTGAAGTTTCATAGTTATAAATGTTTCGGAAATGATGTTAAGTATTGTTGGATTTTAAAACCCATGTGTATATTGGATTATATATCGTTAAACTCCATTAATACTTGCTGGGCAATTCTTCCGCTCATGCTTGTTGTTTTAAATATTAACCTTTCAGAGGAAGGTAGATGATTGAGGCTTATCTGCATGGCTCAGGAGAAGCAGGCAGTGTGCCCTTGTGAAGAGGATATGATCCAGAACACAGATAGCTGGAGTAAGTTATATATAAGTGTATTGATGTGTAATATGTATATATCACTTTGTACAGGATAGTAATAGTGCTAGTGTACTTCTCAACGAAGCTACACTAGTAGTATAGGATTTGTAATACTCAGTGTGATGTAATTAAATGGATGTAATGAGAAATGTAAGGATCGATTCTTGTTTCTGGCCCTATAACCTAAAAGATGCTTGGTGGTTGGGGTCACAGATGTTGTAATTCAGTTATTAAATGATTACAGGTGGTTTAATATTGCCAAACAGGTGATTTGATGTTAAGGATTTCCGCGTGACGACCAAATCCCTGACCCCGGATTTGGGGCGTTACAGAAATGGTATCAGAGCTGAGGTTATAGTAAACTAGAAACGAGAGTGAGTAGGATTGGGTATAGTTATGTGAGAACGTCAGAACTCATGTAGAGTTCATGTTGGACTATTAGATATAGTACCAATGATTAAGATAAGATTTTAAGGAATATGTTGAGGTAGACTTCACTTCTTGTGGTGATGGATGTCTGCTAAAGAACTCTTAGAGACAAGTGTTGGTTGGCAGGGGCATAGAGCGCCCGAGGCCTAAATTTAAGATGATTTTAGGGGATTCATGGAGGCAGTTATGTATTCCCCGAACTATAGGGAATTTCAATATGATGGTGAATGATAGAAAGATGACATCTAGTATTATGGCAAGGATGTGTTGAGAATGTACTCATACTGTTAAAATTCCAAAAAGGGAAGCAAAACAAGATCACTATGAAAGGTTATCAGTCGAAGTTGCGGGTATTTAAAACCCTCTCGAGCTTGATAGAGTTTAAGGTAATATTATGAATGGATTGGTGGATAGACACCGATTGTCTCAAAATTATAGAAGTAAAAAGGGTGAAGATGAGATTGATCAATAAAGATGAAATGTTTTAAGAATCAAGACGGACTGAGAAAGTCTGAGAAAGACTAGTACGAAGGCTGTTATGCCAATAAGGGATAAGCTTAAGTTGCACACGGAATTGTCATGAGGACAGGAACATGTGGTATAAATACGGTTATAATGGTGACTGGATCTAAGTATGTATTTCCAGCAATGTTCCGGAATATCGCCCGTTCGACATGTGGAATTCGTCGTTGCTAGGGGCGACACCGTATCGAAATCTTCTCAAAGAATAGAACGCTTGCGTGAGATGCTTGCGCCAAGTCGAATAGAACTCCTTAATATCGTAAAATGCCGATGGTTGAATCTCTAGCGACTATTACGAGTCGACGATGACGACGGTTATCGAGCGCCTTAGGGTGTGCGTGGAAAAGAAAAGCGCTATAATCGAACAATTATCAGTCAGAGGAGCCGACATGAAAGGCATCCGTGGAGACCTTGGCATTACCCTCCCCATTTATGAATCATTTTGATTATCTCCCCAATCTGAATTGTTTGACATCTCCCCATTTGCAAATTATGTTTATTACCTCCCCAATCTGTAAATTATTTGACACCTCCTCGTGCATAAATTATTTTGATTAACCCTTATCTATGACCTATCTTGACGTCTCTCCAAGAGAGAATTTTAATAAAGAATATACTCCCTCTTCGAAGTTGTTCTTTAATACTTTTGTTAAACCATATTTAATGTCGATTGTGCCAGAAGCTGTCATTATTCCTACCTTCAGATTTCTGAAGCCCTGTTGAATGATGTTATTTCAAACTTCCACTTTCCTTCAATAGTGGATGATTCTATGGTGGTATAACACCACTTGCTTGTTGAATACCTGTATCTTTCTGGTTATCCTTTTCTTTGGAAATCACACGTTTGGAATCCGTTCAATTCAACTCCAAGGTGTCCCTTTGAGAATTAAGTGTCCAAAATACGATAATTAATAACTTGACTTTGAATTGCTTTCATACTTCTCAACTTCCACTGAGACGAACAACCCTATACATATAGGGGCCACAAGGACCATCTGTCTGTGTGATAGAAGTCTGATGGGACGCCATCACTTGTGTGTTGTGAAATATAAGAAGGCTAATTACCTTTAGTAATGTCTCAACTGAGACACGCAACGTGAGTTCTCTTGATCATATTGATCTCTCGGTAAATTCCCTTATCTCAAATAAGGTTGACTTTAACACTCATAACCTTATGATCACCGGTGTGTAACAATTACCTTGATATGACAGCTGTCTTTACAAAGGTCCATAATTCTTATTACCTCTAATGAATTTCAAGGGGATGCCAACCAGGTCGGCCAAGTCATAAATTTGCTGATCAAAACTGGATTCGAACGGAATCGCCAAGAGCAAGAGCGAATCCCAAGGCGAATAGAATATCAGTGACGTATCAATAGAATTAGTGCATTCTCTCTCTCAAGGATATTATGTGAATAGAATCAGTGAACTCTTTCTCAAGGATAGTATGATAATGGAAAGTGGTCAAGATATATATGTGAAAAGGAATAACGATGGGTTGTAAGACCCCAGTGATAACTGTGTTAGATAGGAACCCCATATTTAGTTGAGATATTGGAGAAGTTGTTTACGAATGGACACTATCTCTGGTTTTGCCGAATAAGTGTTGATGATGAAAGAGTTAAGGAACCCCAGTAGTTGCCTTAGCTGATTCCGTGGACGGAATTCTTTTAAGGAGGGTAGACTATAATAACCCGGATTTTTCAAGAAATGATTTTATTATTATTTTGATAATAATAATGTTTTTTTCCTAAAATGAGGAGAAATTTTTATTTTTATTATTATTATTATTATTATTATTGTTATTTAATTAATTTGATTCAGTGGAACCGGATACCTTTTTAAAAATTATATTGACCGAGTAGATATCTCGAGTCAATAGTTTATTTGGGCCAAGGGTTTAATTTTCAAAGTGTGGAATTATTCAGTAAAGATTTTTGTTTTAAAATTACTGAATTATATTAAGAGTTTTAAAATCCTTAGAAAATGATTATTTGTAATTATTTGGGGATTTACAAAAATTACTCGATTAATATATAAAATCGAGAATTTGAGATTTTACTAAAACAATAGTGTTTTTAGTATTTTAATAAAGCCCTGTCAATTGTGATTTATGAATCACAATTATTATTTTATAAATTGTTTTTATAAATTGTTAACAATTTGTAAAATGTGTATTAAATTAGAGAATTTAGATTTAATTCTAATTCTTTCTCCAAAAGTCTTAGAAAAAATATTCTAGTATTTAATTATACTAGAAATTTTATTTTTACAAATTAGAGTTATTGGTTTACAATATTATTTAAGGAGTGTAGTGTTAATTTTGTGTTTTAATTGTTATTGGGCTTAGGCCCATTAGGTTACAACACACTACACAGCACATATTATAGACACAAGTATATACACACAGCCGCACAAAGCCAACAGCGGGGAGAGAGATGAGATTTTGGGGTTTTATTTTTGAATCAATTAAAACCCATACCTATATACAGATGCGTGTATGTATATAAGAGTGTGATTCGTGAGTGTGTGTGAGCGTGGTGCGCGAGTGGTGTGTGCAACTTATGTAGCAGGTCGGTCAGCGGGGGAGGAGGCGGTGTCGCGCGGCGGCGCGCCGGTGGACCCGTGGTTCTGGACAGGTTCGAGGACGAGGAGGAAGGAGAAAGGGAGACTGTTGCGCGGTGGAGGCTGCTGTGCAGCAGAGAGAGAGAGAGAGAGAGAGAGAGAGAGAGAGAAGGGAGAGAGATGGTGGAGATTTTCGGTGGCTTGACTTTCCGGCGGATCGGATCGGAAACGAAAATGGTATATTTTCGTAGTTATTAATTATTTAATTTTCGTATTAAATTAGATGTAAATTGCTATATTTTGTTTAATTGTAGTAATTTAATTAGTATTGTCGTAATTTAATTAGATTTAAATTGCGAGTTTAATTGTTAATTTTCGTGATTTAATTCGGAGAGCATAGATAATTATAATTATTGAGTTTAATTATGAGTCCGATTAAATGTTCGAGTTAATGAATTGTTAATTGTTAAATTGTTAATTGCTAATTGGAATTGTGAGATATTGTTTAAGCTCCATGATTAATTCGGAGAGTTTAATGATTAATTTATAATTATTGGATTAATTGTGAGCCGGATGTATGCTCAGGCCTTATGGCTGTTAAATTGTTAATTATTAATTGTCGGATAATATATTCGGGTTAGTTGTCAAGTAATTGTTAAGTGCTAATTGCTAATTGTTAGTTTCCAATTGAAATTGTTAATTGCTAAGTGCTAATTGTTATCGCCATATAATGTAGTCATAAGAGTTGGATAACTTGTAAATGTCTATGTGCTAGATGTTATAAATCGAGTCATAATATAGGTTGAAAATATAAGTGCCAACTACGTGGTGTTGGCTTAAATGTGGATAAACTTAGTTTACTTTCCTTAAATGTTGAGGTGCCGCATGTCTGGGCGGATACTTTTCCTTATGTGCTAGGTGCCGCATGTCTGGGCGGGTACTTTTCCTTATGTGCTAGGTGCCGCATGTCTGGGCGGGTACTTTTCCTTATGTGCTAGTTGCCGCATGTCTGGGCGGGTACTTTTATTACTTGTTTACTTTGCTGCAAGTTGAGGCAACTTTATTTTTTGCAAAAACAGGGTTGAATTGTATTTGAGGGGATGTGCCCATAGTCCGATAAACGAATACCTCATGCCGAAATTTTCGAAAAATCCCCTGCGATTAAATTTATTTAACTTATTTAATATCAATGGTCTAGAGGCATGAAGTGGATGTTAATTGTTTACGTGAATACGTGCTAAGTGAATTATTTTGGAGGGTAATTATTGATTCGAGGATTATGTGCTAATTCGAGGATTAAATGTGTCTTGAAGATTAAATGGGTATTATGAGTCTTTATCGAGGACTAAGTATGTTTTGAGGATTACTTGTTAATTAACTTGTGACAAGAGTATGTCAATAGTATTATTGTCAAAAGTGTTAAGTGGAGTTTTGACTAAGTGTTATAACTGTGTAGTGTTATGATGTGTTAGCACCAGGAAATGTCTACTTTAAAAAGGGGACTCTTTCATGTCTTTTCTTTACTAAATGTGTTATGGGTACTAATTGGTATTTGAGTAGTCAACTATAGGGATAACAACTATAGTACGACTTTAGGCGACTTAGTGGTAATTCTGAGTTGTGTCTACTCGAGATACGAGGTTGGACTGACACGTAATCGTAACTATTTCAGTACCATTAGGGTATAATCAAGTTGGAGCGACGTGCATCAAAAAGGAAGATCGAGACGTCAGGTAAGGTCCATGGAATTACTTGGACGAGGTGCGAAGGATTTGTTCGCGGTTTCTATTTTCTGCTAAGGACCAGAGGCAAGTTTACTATGCAATATCTATTGTTCAGAGTATATTTATTTTAAATATATGAAATGTGTTAAATAAGTTTTCAATCCATAATCGCGAGTTTTTCCAACCTTGTACTTATTCTCCCAAATCATTGTATTCCTTGCTTTGCCAACAATATTAAATCCTGCTCGTGCAATAACCAAAACCCCATGGCTTATAATACTGTTGATGGGCAGTGATATTTTTATGGCTCTATATCTTGATTTATATGGTATATATATATATATATCTATAAACTTTTCGTACTATGGAAGTAGACTATATGTTATGAGGTATATATTTATGTATCGGAATAAGAAAGGCTCAGAGGGTAGGGCATGTATTGAGTTTTAGAACTTAGCCGCGTGTTGGGGCTATTTTGTATTGTATGTTTTCGAAAACCCGGGCAAAGCTTTTAAAAAGAATTTCGCAATAATTAACCTAAAGGCAACATCACCAATAAACCAGTGTTTATTTAATTAATAGATGCTCCTGAAAGCATTTACTAATTAAATAAACCTCATTCGCCTAATTAAATTTATTTAATTAGATGAATATCATTTTCAAAACGCTTTCTTAAAATCACTTTGTCCCGGAGAAATAATAAAACAATTTAATGGAGTGATTCTATCTAGTATATTATTTATCGAAGATAGTTTATTTTCAATACGGATTAAAGATATCCCAATGGTTATAAATTGGTTACTTTCAGCTTAAAACAGCTAGATTGATATCGATATATGTTATTTGAATGCTTATTTAATTCGATGAATATTAATTATAATATTCATTAAGAAACAAAAAAAAAGGAAAGAGAAGAAGGATTTTCATGCTTATTAATTATTTCTTATTGACCGAGAGTCAGTAGTAGTTATTTGATAAAGTGGCTAAAGTTTGGAGACTGCTGGAGAGATTGTGTCTTGATTTTGATTAGAAACATTCCAAGAGTTGTATTTGGGTGTTTTGAGGTTATTAAATATTCCAGTATTAATAGTAAATATTATTTGAATATTACTTAATAAATGAATATTAATTTGAGTATTCTTTTAAAAAGGGATTATTGAATATTTATTATTTGTTACATAGTAGTCAAATATTTATTAAATACTCTAAGTGTTTTGAAGGTTATAAAACACTATTTAAAGGTTGTCTAAGGACTTTCATAGTCATTTAAAATATTATATTCTGAATCTATCTAGGTAAGTTACTTTTCAAGAACTTATATATATGTGGAATTACCCTGTTGTGGTTACAAGCTTTATGCGTACCATTTTCCATGTGTGATCACAAAACCCTGTGTCGAGATTGATATCGGTACAAGTGTATATCTATACTTGAACTCTTTTGAACTCAAAACATTTTCGAAAACCCCCGGTCAGGTTTTACTCTCTTGCTCGTTTTTCAAGAAATTATCGGTCGACTGAAGTCGAACTTCAACTACTCAAGTTTTCTATCAAAATGATTTTGACAAGAAAAGAAAAAGGGGACTCTGGCAGGTGTGGGAATCGTTGACGAACGATTCCCGGGATGTGTAAGCGGCCGTGAGCCAGGCGGCCCATCAATTATTATTCCGGCCCAGGTGTTGCCGAAGGATGATTACGGATGTAGTTTTCATCGAGGGTGATTACGGATGTAGTTTTCACCCGGGGATAGTTATGGATGTAGTTTCTATCCTTCTACCGGTAGAGAAGACCCGCGGATTATTGGACTTGGATGTGGCGACTGATCATCGTCAATCCTTGTCAGGTTTTTATGTTTTCTTTAAGTCCCATCCTCCACTTTGGAAAAATACTCAAACACTGCTTCTTAGGCCTAAGTGCCAAGTAGCCGATAGTGTTGTTTTCAATTTTGAAAGATGATGAATTCATGCAGTATCTAGAACTGCAAGATTATTCTAACAATAATGGCACGTGTTGGTGCACTTTTGCAATTATTCAAAAGATGAAAGATGGTTCATCGGTTATTGATGTTAAGTCCCAAATGTTTTGCTTCAAGAGCTTTGACTCTCTTCCTATCAGTTATTTCTGAGTTTAGACTTATCAAGTGGTTAAAGAACTTATACCCGGTACATGATGTTGATCTGTAAGGTGTTTGATGGAAATGACATACTTATATGTATATGCTTTCAGATTGAGAAATACTAAAGATGAAACCTTCTAATGGTGGGTTTGTATATGATGATAAGCAACTGTCTTAGCAGCATATTGAACTGCGTATTTTGAAAAGCCTTCTAAAAGATTAGCAATACTGTAGTGTACACTATTTCGCTAAGATATGAGGATTACTATGGTTATTATAAACTTATCTGTTCATTGGATGTTGCGTTAAACGTCATATTTTCTTTATTGAAGTTTCATAGTTATAAATGTTTCGGAAATGATGTTAAGTATTGTTGGATTTTAAAACCCATGTGTATATTGGATTATATATCGTTAAAATCCATTAATACTTGCTGGGCAATTCTTCCGCTCATGCTTGTTGTTTTAAATATTAACCTTTCAGAGGAAGGTAGATGATTGAGGCTTATCTGCATGGCTCAGGAGAAGCAGGCAGTGTGCCCTTGTGAAGAGGATATGATCCAGAACATAGATAGCTGGAGTAAGTTATATATAAGTGTATTGATGTGTAATATGTATATATCACTTTGTACAGGATAGTACTAGTGCTAGTGTACTTCTCAACGAAGCTACACTAGTAGTATAGGATTTGTAATACTCAGTGTGATGTAATTAAATGGATGTAATGAGAAATGTAAGGATCGATTCTTGTTTCTAGCCCTATAACCTAAAAGATGCTTGGTGGTTGGGGTCACAGATGTTGTAATTCAGTTATTAAATGATTACAGGTGGTTTAATATTGCCAAACAGGTGATTTGATGTTAAGGATTTCCGCGTGACGACCAAATCCCTGACCCCGGATTTGGGGCGTTACAGGGTCTCTTTTCAGCCGATCATCTAAGCACCGTTTAGTGTCGATTATCACCGTTTAGTGTCGTTAGCGCTGTTTAGTGCCGTCAGCGCCGATTAGCGCCGTCAGCGCCGATTAGCAATGTTAGTGCCGATTAGCGTTGTTTAGCACTGTTTAAACATCGTTGTAAACGCGTCGGTCGCTCCACGCTTTACGTAAAGACGATACTCGTGAAACACTAATGTACAAAAAACAAAACCTGACCCAAGTCTCGAAAAAGGCAGTTAAAAAACTTCAAGGAAAACCTGATCAGTTTTCCTAGAAGTTGGGGGGCAAATGATATGGGCTAAAAGTAAGCCCTAAAGACACATTTAAAGTTACATTAATTAGACCTAGCATGCTCAAAACGTGGGGCCCATTTGTGGGCCCAAAAGCCCTAATATGATATTAATTTCGTAATTAATATTAAGGGTAATAACCAGCTCAGCAATAATAGTTAAATAAGGATATTACTCCTGCTTGACTTAGCCTCAAAGGTACCTACTTCAACATGGAAACTGATTCTCATAAGGAAGGAGTCTAGAACCTTCTTCAAGACGGTGACTTGCCTGCCAAGTCACCTAACCCTACTACGATTCTAAGGCTTCTCAGCCTATATAAAGGGCCTGACCCCTCATTCTCATAACTACGTTTTATTGGCTTGATTCTCTACAATACAAAGATACGTAGGCATTCTGTGAGGACCGATCAGTCTCTGAACACGGAAGCAACCATTAAAGCTCGAAACTCCCCTCATAGCATTAATTGTTTATAAACCCTAGTCCTTATATCGTGACCTAGATTTCATGTCACAACACAAATTAACAAAAAAAATTCAAAATTCATAGATTATTATCAATTCATTTAAATAATACACCTCCGTAATTATTATTATGAATATGCTTATTTGGACACTTTGTTATTCAAGATTAGGTATGTATCATTAAAAATGTATTAATATTTGTTTTTTACATCACTATGAAAAATGCTTATATTTTCGGAAAGTATTATTTTCTAGATTGTAATTTTGCTAACGGATTGTTATATCCACAAATTACAAGATAATATTCTC
This sequence comes from Kitagawia praeruptora, assembly GCA_037693485.1. Taxonomy (NCBI): domain Eukaryota; kingdom Viridiplantae; phylum Streptophyta; class Magnoliopsida; order Apiales; family Apiaceae; genus Kitagawia; species Kitagawia praeruptora. The sequence continues at coordinate 131,516,134 of CM075351.1, read as the reverse complement.
GTATTTTATTGGTACTACGACAAATGTAGAGGATGATAATAAAAAATATAATGAGAATCAATAACACATGGATGAAAAGTTACATTAGATAAATAACTATTTTGAATTATATATAATATCATTTTTATTTATATATGAAAATCCTAAAATGAAATAAATAAAATAAAATCAATCCAATAGAATGTTTGGGATTGTTTTTAGTCCACAAAAATCTTGATAAATCAATCAATTAAAAATTAATAGAATCTGTGTAGAATTTAAAATTTTTGTATATAGTCTATTGTAGATTTGAACAATCCGTGAATTTACAAAATCCAATAAAATCCATGGATTATTAACGATCCCTTAAAATTTTAGTTGATTACACCCCTCTTAATATTAAAATTGAATTTTAGCAAGAATTTTTTTTTTCAAAAGATTTTTATCAAGAATTTAGTTATGCTATCAACAGATTAAGACTATTTATCTGATATAACATTACTTAACTAAATTTTTACCAAAACTAAACTACCTCTAAATATCCCGTATGTGACCCAAGTTTGGATTATTTTATCTTATAAGTATTTTTTTATGAATGAAATTTTCCAAATTTTGTGAAGTACTTTTTATTATTAATAATAAAATTTAAAAAAATTATTAGGTTTAATGATCTTTTAACTCCTTAAGTTTGAACTGTTGTACTGATAACCTTTAAAGTTTAAAAGCATTCCTTTTTGACCCTTAGGTATAAAAAATGTTCATTTTTGCCACAAAATCAGGATGTTATATGGACTGATAACGGTACAAACAGGAGGGGTATAGCAAGCATTTCACCAAATTTAAAATTAATGTAAATTTATTATTAATTTATCAATAATGTAAATTAATTTATAATTAATGTAAATTTTGAATTTCACCAAATTTAAAATTAATATAAATTTAAAATTAATGTAAATTAAAATAAATGTAAATTTAAAATTAATGATAAATTAATGTAAATTTTACATTAATTCTAAATTTGATGCAATGTCTTTTATACCCCTCCTAGTTTGTACCGTTCTAAGTCAATATGACATCTGACACGATTTGTGACAAAAAGAATATTTCTAATACCCAAGAGACGAATAGAAATACTTTTAAATTTGAAGGGTTTATGGGTATAAGTAATTCAAACTTGAAGGAATAAAAGATCATTAAGCCAAAATATTAAGGGGCCGTTTGGCGTACCTTAAAATTAGTAGTTTATGCTTTATAAGCATAAGTGTCATATAAAGGATAAGTAGATAAGAAATTATAAGTTAGTAGAGTGTTTGATAAATCAGAACTTATAAATCAGTAGAATGTTTGGTAAATCAGAACTTATAAGTTAATTTTTTTTTATTTTCAAAATATTTGTTTTTTAATATATAATGGATGTTAGTGGATAGATATCGATGAGTAGAGAAATTTGATATATACATATCAATTTTTTAATGAACGGATCAAAATATATATGATTTTGAAGATTTGAAGGATATTATATATTGCATATATCGAGAAATAAGAATAAGTTGAAAGTTGAATGTTAAAAATCCTTAACATTCAACTTATCAACATATAAGTTATAAGTTGAGCTAAAATTTGGGTGTTTGTTTTCTCATTTGTCTGTGAACTTATGGTTTATAAGTTCATAAGTCCTTATGGGGGTGTTTGCCAAAATAAGTTTTAAATTTATAACTTATAAGTTCATAAGTTGAATGTTAAGAATTCTTAACTTTCAACTTATAACTTATAATTTATTCTCGATATACGCATCCTTCAAATCTTCAAAACCATATATCTCTCGATCCATTCATTAGAAAATTGATATGTATATATCAAATTTCCCTATTCGTCGAGATCTATCCATTGATATCCATTGTTATATATAAAAAACAAATATTTTGAAAATTATTTAAAAAAAATTAACTTATAAGTTCTGATTTATCAAAACAGTCTACTGATTATAAGTTCCGATTTACCAAACACTCTAATCTCTACTCTACTTATCACTTATATGACATAAGTGCTTATAAGTCATAAGCTGCTTATTTTAAGATACTCCAAACATACACTTAAATAGGCAAACACCCCTCATAAGTTCTTATAGGCTTATAAGCCATAAGTTGATGGCTTTATGAAAAGCCAAACACGCACTAATATATGTCAACAGAACTTATTGTAATAGTGAAATAGGACAAAAAAACAAGTTTTTTTTTAAAATTTCTAGAAATAATTTCTAGAAAATCGAGAATGTTATGATACTTTCTATGTCCTTCTCATTTCTTTACAGTTACTATTTTGGGATATTCGTCTCATTTCTTTACGTTACCATAAATATTAAGTTTTCCCTATTATACTCACTACTTTCCCTCACTATCTCATACTTAATAATAAAAAATATTATTACACCAACTACTTTCCTTCATTATCTCAAATCTATTATTAAATATTGATAGATCCCACCACTTTACTCACTTTTCATCTAACTTTACTAATTTTTTATCCATTGTTTTGGTCTCCTTATCCCCTCCAATAAACAACTAAGGAGACAAAGGAAGTATAATGCCAGGTGGACCAATAAAATGAAGAGGAAAAAAGTGTTATTTTTCTAATTCTTCGAAGGCAAGTTACAGGGTGGATATTATTGGGGTTTGGACCAAGCCACGTATTGGATCCAATAGATAAGAGTAGAATATACTACTACTACTACTACTCTCTTCTTTTTATGTTATCTCGACAACTGCCAGATTGTAGTCTGTCCTCTGCTCTCGGTCATTTGGCCTAGAAAATTATGCATTGCCTTTCTTTAGCTAACCTTAATCGAGTGAAGTGGAGGTTAAGTAGAAAATGCTACTATTGAGCTAGGGACGCCTTGTCCACCAAGTCCGTTTTATTATCGATTTTCCTAGTGTGTGTCTAAGAGTATATGTTAAGAATCGTGCTTGTTTAGTTGTCAAATTTTGACTAGTAAAAATTTCATTAATAATGATGGACTTCCTACATGCACAAAAATCTCTACCAACCAAAATTTTCCAACTCAACAAACATAGAACACGCACTAAATAAACCCTTTTATTTTTTTATTTTTTTATTTTTTTTTGAAATTAAATAAACCCTTTTATTATTTATGCTTTCGATGAAAGCCATCAATTTTATCTTCAATATTCATCAAAAGCAGCTTTCTTGTGTTCATTCTTTCATTGTACTCTTTTCTAATCCCCATTAAAGTGCACGTTCAAAAAATATATTTTATAACTTCATTCATTTTATTGTTTCATTTTGCTTCCAAGTAAACTTAAAATCATTATTTATGATTTAAAATTTAATTGATAAATGAATAGTGAAAAGTTAATATTTGTTTGGATAATCTTTTATTATAAGTAACTTATGAATCGTCAAAAATAAATTTGATAAATTGTTTATTTGAATGATAATATTAACTTTTATCAAATAAAATACTCAAATAAAATAAATCATTTGAAAAAATATCTTCTACCAACTTTTGACTTTATAAATTTTATTCAATTCCTGATAAACAAACATTTTTTAACATAAAGTCAAAAAGGCTTTAAACAAGAGCTTTTTTTATTTTTATTTACATTTATCGTTTATGTAAAGATAGAGGGTGTTCTATATGATCGGAAGTCTTTTTACTGGTATTTTGATTGTTAGATAACGTGTTCATAATTAACGACGAGGTAATGGCAAGATATATTGCTCGAGATGTTTCTTGAACAGTTGATTGATTACAGTTACATCAATGAAAAGATGGATAACTTTCAACTGGCCTACCAAGTTGTAAAAGCTTTCAAACGAATCACGAAGTAGTATATAACTTTCAAATACGTTTTTTCCATCAAATTCGTTAGAAATCTAACAGAAAGCTGACTCATCATGATGATTTGGATGCACATGCAGAAGTAGTAGCTTTGATGACTTTGCCATCAACATTAAGACTTTTAATACTCCCTCTATCTCTAAAAACATTTCCCATTTACTAAATCGGGACTATCAAAATACTTTTCCCCTTTCTATTTTAAGCCATAAACAATAATATTCAATACCCACTACTCCACCCACTACTCCTTAAAAATAATATTCAATACCCACTACTCCACCCACTAATCATTACAAATAATATTCAACACCCACTATTCCACCCACTACTCCAAAAAAACAATATTCAATACCTACTATTCCACCCACTACTCCTTAACAATAATATTCAATATCCACTACTCCACCCACTACTTCAAAAAAACAATATTCAATATCCACTACTCCTTAAAAATAATATTCAATACCCACTACTTCTTACAAATAATATTCAATACCCAGTTTTTCTTAAAATTCGTGTTTTTAGTCAAACGGGCAAAGTAAAAAGAGACGGAGGGAGTAGCAAATTCGACACCAATAGTTGACTTTGATTCAAGATTAAACTCGTTTCTAGTGAACTTTGAAAGAAGATTTGATTTACCCACATCAGAATCACCTATTAATACCAACTTGAACAAGTAATCATACTCATCTTTAGCTCTGTATCCAGCCATTTTTCTATATGTATATTTACGTGTGTGTGTGTAAGCTGACTCCTCATGCTGATTTGGTTGCACATGCAGAAGTGGATATCAATTAATTGAACTTAATTGAATTTTATCCAAATTAATCAAATTAAATTGATTTAATCAACTAATTAATCAATTAAGTATTTGTTGGAAAATAATCTTAAACTTATTATTTAAGTATTTGTTTAATTATTTAGTGTTGAATAAAATTAGATGTAGTGTTTTATTTGTAATATGAATTGGTCATATGCAGTACGTGGGAGTATTTGAATAAGTCTAACAGCAGTTGGAGTAATATTAGGAGTAGTAGAGTCAGTGTAGGTATGTGGCTGATTTGTAGCTACTGATTTGTTTTCTGTTATTTCCTTGTTTTCTATTTATATGCTTATGTAATCGTTTTTCAAGAAGAGGAAAAACATATCAGTTCTTTTGTTTTCTCCATACAGGTGTTTACTTTATATCTTGTGTGTGTTCAATATATTAGCTTTTTTCAACAGTGGTATCAGAGCTCTAGGGGGTTCAAGGCTTAACAGCCTTCCCTCCGTTCCTTGGGTTGTCGCTGGGTGGTGGTGGCACGGACGTCGATGGCAAAGCTACATGTGTAGTATGGGATGCATGTGTAGTATGGAGATGCCGAGAAAGATATGCCGGAGAAGACTACTGGAGGCATAAAACGAGATAGAGTGACAGAAAGCCATACAGAATTGAACGAGATAGAACACTTGTGAGGGCAGTGAGCAAGAAACTTTGGTACAAAGTAGCCATTGAAGAAAATTAATTTTAGTATTATTGTGGGTGAGAAGTGCACCATGGAGAGAAGTGCTCCAAAATGTGTTTTTGATGAGAAGTGCATCAACATTGATGGTGGTGAGAAGTGCATCACAAGATGGTGGTGAGAAGTGCATCACAAGATGAAGAGAAGTGCTTCATCAGTTTAGATTAGGGGGTGAATGTTGGGCTTTAATCTAAACTAATGGACCTAGTTAGCTGTTGGGCTTGTGCCCATGTTTAGATGTTTGTGTTTTATTAACGTAGGAGAGTAATTGTAGTTGAATAAGTCTTCATCTGGTTGAGTTATTTTAGGAGTTGATCAAGTCATGTAGTACGTGGAGTAGTGATAGGTAGTAGTTGCATTTTTTCAGGTAGTTTATTTCTTTAAGTACCAGCATTGTATTCTCTTTTAAGTGAAGCAATACAGAAACGTTTGTTTCCACAGATAGTAGGTTCCTCTTGCTTCATAAGTGTAACGTATATATATATATCGTGTGTGTGTATCCTGGTTCTTTTTTGCAACAGTATTCAAGGTAATTATTTAATTAGTTAGGTAATTAAATCACAGGAACCTCAGGAACACTCACCTGAGAAGATCACCGGAATCTAGAAATTCAATAATCCGGCCACTTTTCCGGCCAATGACATATATCTGACTACACATATAGCCCAAAATCATGTAATTTAACATCTATTTAATCCGTACAGTATCCTAAACAACATCAAGGTTAACACACTCTAAAATCAGTCTAAAAACGAACCAAACGAGTAGATATCCGGCTAACCACGAATTTTTCGATGGGTTAAAAATTGTTCAAATTTTTTTACAAATTCAGCATGTTATACAACATCAACCGAGCTACACCTACATACCTACAACATCGTACAATGATTACATATGCACAAATTCCGATAAAAACTCAAGAACCCCGGCGAAATAAAAATCCACTCAAAACTCAAAGAAGCTAACATGAATCAAATCCTAATCGAACGGTTTATATATATACACCCATTTTAACATTAAAACATGATCGAAATTTCAAAACCAATTCAAAAACGAATTGAAGGTTTACCAAATCCGGGCTTTTTGGATGATTAATGGTAGAAAAGAGAAGAGGAGGCTTGAATTGTTGATTTAAGCTTCAAAATGAGTTTGAACAAGGTGGAGGTGGGTGACGGTGGTGAACAGCTGGGGAGAGAAAAAAGAGATAGTGAGAGAGATAAGAGAGACAGGGGAATGATAAGAGAGACAAATGATAGGGTTGGTTATGTGGCATCCTAGCTGACAATTATGTGTGCGTTGATTAACATTTTCCTTTAAAAAAACAGTACGACTTAACGGTCGTGAACACTTTAATTAGTTCAATAATCAAATTGTAATATTTAATTAATTTCGTGATTCGTTTGAAATTTTTTTTTACTCGACAGGCCACTTGAAAGTTATATGTTAATTCAGTGATGAAAATGCCTTTAACCCATTGATTATATATCCACTCATATTTCATATCAAAACTAAATAATAATTTCTAAAATCTAAGCAATTAAATAACTCTGTCATTGTTATTTCTTTAAAATGTGCTTAAAAATAAATTCATGCAATATTTATCGAAAAACAGTTAATTATATTTTTCATTGTGCAATTAAATAGAAAGTCTAGCTATGCACCCACAAAAAAATTAGAAAGTCTAGCTATCCAACAAGTAATATCAGAATTAAAAATATAAAAATCATAACTTGGGCATGGATAAATGATTGTAAAATCCTCTGTGTAAATTTTTTTAAAAAAATTAATGGTTTTTTGCATCGATTGTTGTGTAATAGTGGCAGAGAGCCGGAGAGTGTTTTTCAAGGGGTTCAATATCAAAGTGGTTAATGAAGTGAAATCTATATATCATTTTACTCACCGATTTAATCGGAATATCATTTGAATTATTAAAGTCATTATAAATATCAAATAGATAATTCTAACTATGTGTTCGAAAAATTAAAGTAACCTTTTGTTGATTCTACACATTTTTCTTGAATGTTACCGCAACCAAATGAAAAGTTGTTAAATTCTAATATTTCAGATATTATATTTAGATTTTCAAAAATTCATTTACTCTTTATTTTTAAGTAAAACAAGGAAAATAACTATGAAATTAAAAATAAATAGTAAATGAATTTTTAAAAATCTAAATATATTATCCGAAATACTAGAATTTAACAACTTTTCATTTGGTTACGGTAGCATTCAAGAATAATGTGCAGAATAACAAAAGATTACTTTAATTTTTTGAATACATATTTAGAGTTATTTGTTTGACATTTATAACAATTTTATTAATTAAAATGATATCCCATTGAAATTGGTGAGTAAAATGATATATGGATTTCCCTTTAATGACTACTTTAATATTTAACCCATTTTTCAAGTGAATAAAGAGTATTGGATGATCTTAAACATACGGTGATTTTTTGGTGTAAACTTACCTTTTTTATTTTGTGAAATCACAAAATGTTTGAAAATTCGAAATTGTAATATCACACGCCAATTAGAACAAAAGTGTTAGGTGCCTTTATAGATACAAGTTAATTAATAATTAATGTGTACCAATTTTTAGCACTTTTGAATTGATTTGTGGTGAGTTATTGGTACAATATGTTTTTAGTTATGGGTTTGAATGTTATAAATAGTATCAAAGGTTCGCCCGAAAGTGCAGATGCACTGCTAGGGTTTAAAAAATTTGTGTGTACCTTCAACGAGGATGTCGACCATGTTTGTAGCATCCCAAATGGATAATTATAAAAATATTCGAATTCTTTATATAGATAAGTTAATAACTAATGTATATTAATTTTTTAGTTTTTTTTTGGACTAACTTGGAGTAATGAAATGTTAGATTCAATATGTTATGGGTTTGGATGTGTTATAGGGAGAATATTGTATAACAATATTTTGGAGGTTGCTGGATTTACGGAGCAAAATACGGATATTCTGCTATGAACACGAAGAACACGGAGGTGATTGGTGAATGATTGTGGCTGCTCTTGTCTACTGATTTTCAGTGGTGAACTGTTTCTCATGCTTTACAAGATGCATACGTACCCTATTTATAGGGATCAAGCCATACGTAGTTCTCTTAGAGAAGAAGTTATCTAGACGGGCTAGGGTTTCTATGGGCTCGGCTTGGCCCAAATCCACTAGTCATCTCCTTGGGTTATATTTTACCCATTTATACTGCTCATGACCCATGGCCCATTAAAGGGAACTCACTGCTAGCATGATGCTATAATTATCATCATAGGCGAAACTGTCTAGATGGCCTCGCATGCGACCTCGCTGGGCCTAACCATGCGAGGCGATCCTCACTGTATGGAGATAACCTACTTACGCGACCTCGCTGGGCCTGACCATAAGCCTTCGTAGTAAGCATGCTCTAGGCCACGCTGGACCTCGTGAACTGCGACCCCATCCCTTAGGACTCGCTGGCGATCTCGCTTCACAGAATAATGTGATGAACCTCCCTTTGATGACGGACTTTAATGACCCATTCTTCACTCCTATGCCCATTATGTGTGATATACTAATATTTTAGCCCATTAGGCCTGCTTAGGACTTATGCCAAATTTGGGCATAACAACTACCCCCCGAGTTCATATTGCCATTAAAAATGCGATGTGGACTCAAAGAATATCTTCCCAGAAATTTTAATGCGAGGCCAAGGCCTATTTCGTCTTACTCCTTTGGGCTATCATCGCAGGCCCAATAAACTCGAACAGTTGCTAACAGTTGTCGCGTCTCGGGATCTGCTCATGGCTGCTGAGATGATGACACGTGTCACGTATCCTTCTCTCTCCTAACCACTATATAATATCCAAATTTCAAATCATTTGTTACTTTCCTTATTAACATCATACCGAAGTGCTGCCAATTTGCTCCCGGATCAAACAGAGACCCAGCTCGCCTTCAATCAAGAACGACCCCAAGTTTTCTCAAGATCTTAACTGTTCTTCATCAAAAAGTAAGTTTCTCTCTCTTGTTCTTCATTTAAATAAATGTTTAGCTTATAATTTCGTATATGTTTGCTGATAAGTGCATGCGATGCGAGCCTAATTAACTGCGACCCCACACACTTAATTTCACGATGCGAGCCTTGCCTCGCTAGACTAGAGAACGCGATCCCTTTAGTAAGTAGATATACGTCCCCAGGAATAGAATAGTTGCACGAACCTCTTTATTCCTTGTGTGTGGAGTGAGAACACTTAGAGCCTTCTATTCATTAAATTTTTCTCCTTTTATCCCCTTTGATATTCTGTAAGTGCACACACTAATAATTCACCATCTTTTCAGATGTCTATTAGCGATAGCTCAAGCCGAGGACCATGGGTTACTTTCTGCAATTGAAGAGATACGGGCCATCTGACTTTGGCTACGTCTACTTCTCAGTCTGGCCAGAATTCAACAAGAAGGACCTATATCATAGCGCCCCGAGCAATGCAGGCTCATGGAAGGGGCCTTATCTCTATGTTCACGAGGTGCCCAGAATAAAGACTTCCTTCAATTATCTTCTAGTGGGTCAAGTGCGAACCGTCTTGAATGGCGAGGAGAAAATACAAGCTGATGATGTACTGAAGACATCCCGCGAGGATTGGAATATACGAACCCTCCTTACTTTAGAAAATTTAATTGAGTATGGTTTCCTGAAAGAAGGGATCGAGCTTCCTTCTGAGGTGGGACCTTCAAGTGCGAAGAGGGCGTCGCGGAAAAGAAAAATGCGAGAGGAAGCCTCGTCCTCTAGGGTTGTGGTCGCAGAGAGTGAGAATATTTTTATTATTGTAGCCCAATAACTCCCTTGTACTAACTGTCTTTATTGTATTCGCATTTTCACCTTTCGTAATTATTATCTCTAACTACTTTCTTCTCCCCCTTTTGTAGGCATGTTAGGCAAAGTTCGCAGACCTCCTTTCTTAAAGAGCAGAGATATCTCTATTGAGAATCCGGCTGCCACTCCTCCTTCCAAGAAGAACAACGAACTCCCGCCTCCTCCACCTCCATCCACTAAAATCGGGGTCGCTCCTCAACCTTCCCAGGGCAACCCCGAGCAGCACATTTCCAAAAAGCACAAGAGCGGTCCACTGCCTCAGGTAACTAAACCTGCAGACACAACGCCAGTCCATCATCTATATGCAAAGCATGGGTATACTCATGCTACTGAAGAAGAATGTACTGAGTGGGTGGGGGCCGAGTTGATAGGAAACTCTGAGTCAGTCTCCAAATGTCTAGCCGAGGGTTTTATCCGCCAAGCCTCGCATCTACGAGAATTAAGATGCGTCGTTTCTACTAATGATAAATTGGAGAAGGAGGTGAAGTCCCTGAAAATCAAGGCTGAAGAAGAAAAGAAGCTGCTGATGGAGAACTATAAATGAGTCCTGAAAACTGAGACAGTGACCCTCCAGTCCGAGCTCAAAAAAGTTAACGATGAAAAGGCAGCCCTCCACAAGTCCTTGACAGAGGCGGAGCAGCATGAGGAGAAGTTGAAGAAAAAACACGAGGATGAGCTGACTAAGTTGAAGAAGGAGCTCGCAGTTACCCAGGCCAACCGTGAAGATATTGAAGAGGCTGCCCAAATTGAATTTATGAAGGGCTTCATACGAAAGGTTCCTGATTTCGACTGGTCGCAGCTCGGTCCTGGCAATGCAGAGTTCGCAGCCGACCTTCGCAAGGAGATTGAGGAAGAAGAGGCCAAGGAAGCGGCCAGGCTTGCTAGCGAGGCTGCCAAGGCAAATGTTGCTAACCAGGAGAAACCCAGTGAGGCTACTGCATAATTTGTTAATTTTGATGTTTTGAACTAGGGATGCGGACACCCTTAGAATGTCTAGCAAGTTTGTAATATTCTTTTGATAACTGTTCTTGATAACTCTGAAGTATGTTGGGCTCGCATGGTGACCCAGAATTAATTGTTAACTTTGCTGACGATAATATGATCACAATTCCTTGTCTTCATTTCTTCATATAATACCTTGTGTTTACTTAATCTTCATAAAATGCTTCCATTCTTTATGTATCTGAAACATTAGCAAATAGATTGACCTCACAGCTGCGAGGCTTCCCTTGTTGAATTTGTAGCTTTTTCTTTTCAATTTGCTTAACTTCAAGGTGTACCCCATCTCTGTGGAATCAGGACATGCGATGCCTTCCTTACGAGGTCGCAGACACGATCCGGAGATGGAGGTCGCACCTTGACTTCTTTTTACTTTAAACTTTGAACTTCTTTAAGGAGAGATACTTTTTAACTAAACTTTGAAGACATTCCCTCGGGTCGCAGTAAGTGCACGCTCGCGACCTCATTGACCTGAGGGGTGTTCGGCCTCGTATACGCTGCGCTGGCCTAGTCCTGAAAATTTCAAAATACTGACAAAAGAACAAAATTGCACAACTTTTTGGAGAACAAACTTCATATATAAATACTAGGGACGAAGCCCAACTTTCAATACATCATAATGAGGAGGTGTCTATATGATCACTACCCCCCGAGTACTTTGTATGAATTTATTCATGCTAAGTAGTAGTAGATAGAGACTACCAGGGGCGAGGCCTCTACTCATAGTATTTCCTCAGATGTTCTACGTTCCAAGCTCGTGGCATGACCTTATCATCCATATCAGTTAGATAATAGGTCCCTTCATTGATTACACCATAAACTTTATAGGGCCCTTCCCAATTGGCTCCAAAGACCCCATGTGAAGCGACCTTAGTGTTAGACATCACTCTCCTAAGCACCAAGTCCCCCATACGAAGATGTGGCACACGAACCTTTTCATTATAATACCTCGCGACTCTTCTTTGATAAGCTACGAGCCTTAACTGAGCTTCTTCCCTTGACTCTTGTATCATGTCTAAGTAGAGCCTGTGATTGACCTCGTTTGTCTCGGGGTCGTAATGTTCTCTTCTGAACGAACCCGAGCTTACCTCAACGGGCACCATCCTCGCATCCATAAGTCAAAGAAAATGGAGTCTCTCCTGTGGTGGACCTTGGGGTCGTATTGTATGACCACAAGACCTTTGGTAACTCCTTAGGGTATGCTTGATTATCTTGTTTATGGCCTCGGTTTTCCCATTTGTCTAAGGGTGGCTCACAGCAGAGAAACTTTTCTTGATTCCCAAACTCTCACAGAATTCTTTCATCTTTTTACTATCAAATTGCTTCCCATTATCTGAAATAAGCTGATATGGGATCCCATAGCGACACACAATCGCCCTATATACGAAGTCTTTCAATTTTTTGGCTGTGATAGTAGCAAGGGGCTCGGCCTCGGCCCACTTAGTAAAATAGTCCACGGCCACGACTGCATACTTTACTCTTCCCTTAGCTTTGGGGAGTTCGCCAATAAGGTCTATTCCCCACATGGCAAAGGGCCAAGGACTCATCAGCGAGGTGAGGTGAACAACTGGAGCATTACTGAAATTTGCATTTCTTTGACATTTATCACATCTCCTAGCGAACTCAAAAGCATCCCTTTTTAATGTGGGCCAGAAATACCCTTGTCGCAAAATTTTTTGAGCTAGGGAACTACCCCCCGAGTGATTGCCACATATTCCCTCATGGACCTCCCTCAAAATGTAGTTACACTCTTCACCATCTACACACCTCAAGAGTGGGGTGTTAAATACTCTTCGATATAGCACTTCATCATAGATCACATAGCGAGCTGATTGATACTTAACCTTCCTCGCTTCCTTTTTTTCTTAAGGCAGGGCCTCATTCTTGACATACTCCCATATGGGGGTCATCCATGTCGACCCATGGCTAACTACTTCCTTAACACTTTCCTCTGGAACACTAGGCTTACTTTGAATTTCCAAGGGAATTATCCCAAGTAAAGTGGCCTCGCGACGCGAGCCCATTTTCGCGAGGGCGTCCGCTCCTTGATTTTTTGCCCTCCTGATAAACTCTACCTTCACTTGCCGGAACGACTTCATAAGCCTTTGAACACATTTCAAATATAGCTCTATCTGAGGTCCTCTGGCCTGCCATCCACATCCAACATGACCTGTAACTAACATAGAATCACTGTATGCATTGAGGTTCTCCACCTTCATTTCTATTGCGAGCTTGAGGCCAATGATGAGAGCCTCGTACTCAGCTGCATTATTAGAGGCCTCAAAAGTGAAGTGCACGACACTGCTCAACTTGCGACCCTCAGGTGTAACGAGCTCGATACCGGCTTCGGCTCCTTCCTTGTTAGATGCCCCATCAACATATAATTCCCACCACGAGGCTGAATTTTCATTTTTGATTTTGGGGTCAACCATCTCTGGGATCGCTACGAGAGCCTAGGCATCTTCCTCATATTGGGAAGGAAATTCCAGTGTGTAATCCGCTAAACCTTGTCCCTTTATTGCACCTCGAGGCTTATACTCGATATCAAACTGGCTCAGCTCTATGGTCCACTTTAAAAGTCTGCCCGAGGCCTCGGGCTTGTGCATTACTTGCCTCAGGGGATATGCAGTGCGAACCTGAATGCTATGAGCCTAAAAGTAAGGCCTTAACTTTCGCGAAGCCAAAACCAAAGCATAGGCGAGCTTCTCCATACTGGTATAGCGGGTCTCAGCATCTAGCAGCCTCTTACTGACATAATAAACAGGGAACTGAACTTTTTCCTCCTCGCGAACGAGGACAGCACTGATGGTATATTCTAAAACTGCCAAGTAAACAACAAGAATTTCCTCTTCCTTAGGCTTAGAGAGTAGTGGGGGCGAGCCCAGATGTTTCTTTATTCTCTGAAAAGCTTCCTCGCATTCGGGGGTCCATTCAAAGTTTTTTCCCACCTTCTTGATCGCTTTAAAGAACTCGTGACATTTGTCTGACGATTTGGAAACAAACCGATTTAATGTTGCGATCCTTCCAGTTAAACTTTGTACTTCCTTGACACTTCTAGGCGACCTCATCTCCATCAAAGCTTTTATCTTGGCTGGCTTGGCCTCAATTCCTCTGTGATTAACAATGAACCCCAAGAATTTCCCAGACTCGACCCCAAAAACACACTTCTGGGGGTTGAGCTTCATTCTGTACTTCCTCAGTATATCAAACATTTCTGCGAGGTGGGCTACATGACCCCCAGCTTCCTTAGACTTCACAAGCATGTTGTCCACATAGACCTCCATTGTCTTCCTAATTTGCTTCTCAAACATCATGTTGACGAGCCTCTGATAAGTGGCACCTGCATTGAGGAGACCAAAGGGCATCCCAATATAGCAGTAAAGACCTCTATCTGTGATAAACGAAGTGTGCTCCTGATCGGGGCCATACATGGGTATCTGATTATACCCAGAGTAAGCATCCATGAAACTTAGGAGTGCATGTCCCGCTGTTGCATCTACCAACTGATCAATCCTTGGAAGTGGGAAACTATCTTTCGGGCAATGCTTGTTGAGGTCAGTAAAATCCACGCACGTCTTCCACTTGCCATTTGGTTTCTTCATGAGGACAGGATTAGCGAGCCAATCAGGGTAGAATGATTCCCTGACGAGCCCAACCTCGAGCAACCTATCCACCTCCTCCTTGAGGGCCTCGGCTCGCTCTCCACTTATTGGTCTTCTTTTCTGCCTTACTCCCTTTTTCTTAGGATCAAGATTGAGTCTATGACACATCACATTGGGATCGATCCCAATCATGTCTTCATGAGACCATGCAAATACATCCAAATTAGCTTTAAAAAACTCCACGAGCCTCCCCCTAAGATCAGGGCTCAGCTGCGACCGACCTTCAACACCTTGGTTGGATCTTTAGCATCAACAAGAACGGATATCGTATCTTCTGCGGCTCCAGCCCGCTCCACATGTTCAGGAATGCGAGGATCTAGATCAATTTCAACATCACGAGCCCTACTAGACTCTGCTTCATCCTGCCTCGTGACTTCTGCCACCGAGGTCGGGGTCGCTCCAACGTGTCCATACTCGGTCACAACTATTGTTTTTCGTGTGATCCCATTAGGCAAGTCTACCAAAGTTGATGTCTCCTTGCGAACCTATTTCCCCTTTCGGGCTCGCACAGCGGCCTGTTCTGGACTTTCCTCGTCATCACTAGCCTCCTCGATAATTCCTTCTTGTAGCACCAAAATAGGCTGCGAGGCCTCCATCATAATAGCCCCTGGCACTGGCTCTACCTGTATTCCCAAGTTGTCAAAGTAATCATCTGGCAACTCCTCGATAGATATTATATTGTAACCAACTGAGGGTTGCGAGGCCAATTTGCGAGCCCTTTCTCCCTCATCGCATTCCATATGACTTCTTCCTCTTTCTACTGACTTAAGGGCCTGATTATAGCATTCTCGAGACTCATGCTGAATTCCTCTAACACACCCTACACCCTGTGGGGTAGGGAACTTCATCGAGAGGTGGTAGATAGAAGTCACTACCCTCGTTTCTTTCAAGATGGGCCTCTCTACAATAGCATTATAAGCAGATGGCTGATCCATGACCATGAAATTAGCGACCTGTGTAGTGATGCAGGGCTCGTCCCCCAAAGTAATTGGGAGCCTAATAAGGCCTTTCACACTAACAGAAGCTCCAGTGAACCCATAGAGGTAACCCACTGTAGGAATGAGGTCTTTGTGTACATATCCCATTTTCTTGTAGACATCATACATCAAGACATTCACAGCGCTTCCATTATCCACCAACACTCTGTAGATATTCTGTGAGCCAATGCGAACTCGAACTACTAGAGCATCGGAGTGAGGGTGGTGTACCCACTTCGCATCCTCCTCAGTGAACATTATATTTGTGTCTTTCCCCTTAAAAAGCTTTGGGGATCTCTCCTACAAATGATGCACATTGGTGAGGGGCCGCTCTCTGGCCTCGCGAGCATACCTTTCTCTTGCCTTGTTGTTGTCTCCTCCAATATGTGGCCCTCCAATAATCACATGGATGCTATTGCCTCGTTCTTCCCTTTCATTGCGAGGCTCTGTATTCAGACCCGTATGAGGTACAGCATTATATCCCAGCCCCGCCTTGCGAGAGTTCCCTTGATGCTTTTTTACTTCACGAACCGCCCATTCAGTTAAATTCCCTTCTTGAATTAATCAGTTAATTTATTCTTTAAGGTGCCAGCAGTCCGCAGTATCATGCCCCTTTTGTTCATGAAAATCACAATATTTTGAAGTGTTCCAAGTTCCCTGTGCACCCATGGCAGGAGGTTTTGTGAACATCCCTTTGTTAGCATTAATAGCATAAATGTGATCAACTGAAGCCAATAAGGGAACGAACTTGTCTTCATCTCTATCCAGTCGGGGCCGAGGTGGGGATCGTCTTGGGGGATCGCGATCCCTTCTTTTTGGGCTTGGGCTTCGATCCTGTCTTCGCCTGGGGTTCTAGAATCTTTTCTCTTTACCCCTTTGCCTTTGCCTCCATAATTACCAAATCCAGTATTCTTCTTGAGGCCTTCCATCGACTTCTCCACCCACTTGAAGGGCTCAGCCTCCTTATAGAATTCCGTTAGGGTATTAGGTGTGTGGGCTTGTAGATGCTTCCAGAATTTTGTGCCTTCTCTCAGCCCAGCGGTTAAAAAGTTCTTAACGGCCTCGTCATTTGCGCATCGCACTCTAGGGACCTCGGTATTGAACCTCTTAAAGTAGTCCTACAAACTCTATCCCTCCTTTTGCTTGATATTGGCCAGAGTAGACACAGGGGGTGCATAGAGCATAGAGGACTGAAATTTCTTAATGAAGATGACCACAAATAGCTCCCAGGAATCAATGGTGACTAGTGCTCCTAGCTTCGAAAACCATTGTTGAGCGCTCCCTCTCAGCGAGGCTGCAAACAACCTGCACCTCGCTAGTTGTGAGACTTGATAAACATCCATCTCATTATTAAACCGAACAACAAACTCGGCTGGATCAGTCTCTCCATTGTAGGTCATATCTGAATGATGTCCTCAAAACACAGCAGGAAGTGGAGCAGTTCGGATTTCATGAGTAAAGGGCGAGGACGAGCCCATAGTACTGAAAATCCCCTTCTCATTATTCATCGCATCCAGGGCCTTTTTTAGCTCTTCCAGCTTATAGTCAACGATCCTAGCTTCCTTGTCTTTCTTGTCTTCCTTTTTCTTATCTTAAGTACTCCCATGATGAGATTGAGTCTTTTTTGGAGCACTAGACTCCTCTTGATCATTTCGACGATCCTTCTTTTTGTGCTCGTCCTCGTGGTGGTGGGAACGTTCATGCTCTAGATGGAAAGGGGGTCTGTCATCGCGATGATGGGACCGCTCACGCTCTCTACGAGGAGAGGGGGGTCTGTCATTGTGACGATATGACCGCTCACGATCCTTTCGAGGGGACAGAGGCTGATGAGAGCCCTTGATTTTGTTTTTAGACCTTCCATCCTAACTAGCTTTAAGTTTTACTAGTCTGAGGCGGAGATCATGCTCGCTGAGTTTCTTTCCAACTCGATCAAAGACACTCACAGACCTTCCTTCAGATGAGGCAGGCTTCTCCTTCGACTCCCCCTTCCCAATAGTAGCCCCCTCGTCGCTCCAATCAGGGTTCATTTGGTCTGTTACTACATCGTCAAAGTCCCCAATTAACTGATTGGTGGGGCCTTTACTACCCCCTGTCCTCACATTCCTCTTGAAACCTCTAGAGCTGTGTCGCTTCTCCATCTTAGCGACCCTACCCTGTACCTCCATCATTTGATCTCCGAGGCCCTTTAGAAATGACATGACCTCCCCAGGTAAGGCTACTTGTTGGACAGGGGGGTTTTTTCCTTCTCGAACCCTTCCTTGGTCCCTTCTTCCACCGCCACACTCTCTGATCGATCCTTCCTCTAGGGGTCGTCTCTGTCTCTCTTATGCGACCCCGGGGTTTCCCCCACTCCGTTTTTCTTCTTGTGAGATTTAGTCATTGTTCTCCCAATTCAACGACTACCCCACCTTCTAGCGTCAAATGTTATAGGGAAAATATTGTATAACAATATTTTGGAGGTTGCTGGATTTACGGAGCAAAATACGGATATTCTGCTATGAACACGAAGAACACGGAGGTGATTGGTGAATGATTGTGGCTGCTCTTGTCTATTGATTTTCAGTGGTGAACTGTTTCTCATGCTTTACAAGATGCCTACGTACCATATTTATAGGGATCAAGCCATACATAGTTCTCTTAGATAAGAAGTTATCTAGACGGGCTAGGGTTTCTATGGGCTCGGCCTGGTCCAAATCCACTAGTCGTCTCCTTGGGTTATATTTTACCCATTTATACTGCTCATGACCCATGGCCCACTAAAGGGAACTCACGGCTAGCATGATGCTATAATTATCATTATAGGCAAAACTGTCTAGATGGCCTCGCATGCGACCTCGCTTGGCCTAAACATGCGAGGCGATCCTCACTGTATGGAGATAACCTACTTACGTGACCTCGCTGGGCCTGACCATAAGCCTTCGTAGTAAGCATGCTCTAGGCCTCGCTAGACCTCGTGAACTGCGACCCCATTCCTTAGGACTCGCTGGCGATCCCGCTTCACAGAATAATGTGATGAACCTCCCTTTGATGACGGACTTTAATGACCCATTCTTCACTCCTATGCCCATTATGTGTGTTGTACTAATATTTTAGCCCATTAGGCCTGCTTAGGACTTATGCCAAATTTGGGCATAACAGGATGTTATAGAAATCTACTATATATAAAAGTGTGTGTGAAGGTATTAGTTTTGAAAGAAATTGCTAGTTAAAAAAAATTTAAAAGTTTTAATTTGAGGGCGAAATTTTTAGTAAGAACTTAAGGCACATAGAGTAGGGCTTAAATATCAAACTGCTCACTAAAGTGTAGGTCATATATCAATTCATTCACTGATTTCAACAGTATATCATTTGAATCATTAAAGTCATAATAAGTGTCAATCAAATACCTCTATATATGTACTTAGGAAGTAAAAATAAATTTACATTGAGTTCTATAAATTTGTATGGAATGATACCACTACGCCATAGATGGCTTTATACAACACTTAGGGGGGGGTGTTATCTTCTCGAGTGTTACCATAGATATGAAATTTTGGACCTACCACAACACTCTAGTTTTGGTGTTACCATATCATTAAAGGTATGTTACCATAGATGTGGAAGGTGTTAAACTTAGTAACACCAAGGGTTGTGTTACCTTAGAGAGTATAATTAACATATTTTTGAGTTTTATTTATAATTAACGATTTAATAATTATTAAATTTCAAATTAAATAATTTTAATCAAGTCCTTGAATTTATTATTATAAAAATAATATTCTATCAAATGCTTGAATTATTTATATTTTTACAATATCAATATATTTTTTAATAATTTTATTTAAAATATCTTAAAATAAAGTAATATTAAAAAAATATTGGAAAAAATAACAGGATATTATAAGTTTAAATTATTAATGGAGAAATGTCACTGATTTTAAATAGAAGTATGATTTTAGCATCGGTTTTGTGTTTTACGATGTGAAAATATTGTTTAGATATAAGACATCGCTTTCTTAAAACATTGGATATCAGTTTTTTAAGCAAGAGGGGTCTAAATTGGTTTTTAAAAAAATAAAAACATATGTATCATTACTCCCCCGTTGCCCGCTTATTACCCGCTCTCACTTCAAACATTTCACCAAATTTTTATTTCCCACCTTCTTTTCCCATCTTTCTCTCAGTTCTCTTTTCCCCAATTTTATATTATTTTTATCCCCTTCATCGATACAGAGCTCTCTCCCTCGAGGCCTCGAGGTTCTCTCTCTCTCTCTCACAAACACAAACATAAACACCCACCTCCCTGCCTTTCTCTCTCACGACATCTCACTGTCTCCGACTATCTCTCTCTCTCGTTGCTCACCTCCCTATCTCTCTCCTTGAATAAGAACTCTAGTTTTAGGCTATACAAACCCTAAATCCTCAAATTGCTTTTCAATTAGGCAAAACCCTAGTTTTAATTTGTTTGAAATTTGCTCAATTGGTGTTAATTAGGGGAAATTGAAGCTTAAATCGCCCCACTATCGACTAGGTTGTTCACCAATACACATACCATTTTCCAGGTGCACACACACACACACACACACTCTTTTGCTTCCTTTGTAATTTTCGTAAGCCGTCCAAGCTTCCGCTAAAAATGGTACACACATATACAGTTTACAGTTCTTTTGTTTAGGCTCTTACTTGTTTTAATTTTGATACATGGGTTGAGATATCGTGTTTATGTCTTGATGTTTGATTGTGTAAAATATTAAAATCTATACTTTTTTATGCTAATTTGTTTAAATAAAATGTTAATTTAAGAAAATTATATGGTTAGTCATGATTTTCTGTCTGCATTGTTTATGGGTATTTAACACTTACACATTGATACTCTTTCAGGAGCGTTCTGTTTGGACCATCCTCTACCTCGTTTCCTTACAAGACCTCACAAACTACCCTTTCAGAGTTGTTGATGAGATTAACCAGGGTCTGTCAAATTTCATGGAGACAACAGTAGACAATATTTTATATGTTGCTTTTTTGAAAGGTATAATGATATTCATTTTTGCAGGAATTGATCCTGTAAACGAGAGCAAGATGTTTCAGCAGTTGGTTAGAGCTGCTAGCCAACCAAATACACCACAGTAAGTACTTGGTTTAAGTGCAGTAAAGTATAAATTCTAGTGTCTTTCTCCTTGTGGGCTGTAGTTTGATTAGATATAGCAACTCTCGTATCTCTCGTTTGTCTTGTGCTTGAGCTGAACTGTGTGATGTATTGACCATAATTTATTGCGTAGAATACATGAATTCGCAAAGCAATAACTTTTATCAGGTTCATTTTTGGATCAACTGACCAAATATTTAAGTATTAAAAAGTTAAGTATTAACATGGCTGTTAAGCGAGGGTCCTACAGGATCAAGTAAATTGTAAAATTTGAAACTCTATAGAAGAGCAAGAAAGAGTAGAATATGGTTGTTATGCAAGTTCATATGTAAGTCACAACAGTAAGTGAACCTACTTGAATGATCTTTAAGTCGTTTGTAGTTATGTATTTGCGATTAACTTTTTTCTACACTTGTACTTATTTATGAACCGTCTGATGAGAAGTATGCCTTCGTAATTATTGGTTTTGCATTGAGTATTGGACAGAGCTTACAATTCTAGTATGTGTTGTTGATTTGAAATTTCAGGTCTGATGTTTACAGCTATGGGGTTGTATTATGGTCACTTGCCACAGAGAAGATCCCCTGGGATCATCTTAACTCAATGTTGGTACACTACCAATATCTGTATTTTGACGATAGAACAAAATAATAGGCAAAATGTAAGCTGAATCTTATTAGGTTGGGACCAAAATCAGGGAAATTATGTTGGTTGATCTTTATAAAAAAAACCCAAAGTCATAGTGAAGAAAGAGCTTAATTTGTCCATTTAGGGTAGTTCTATATGACTTTAGACACATTCAAAGTTATGTGACTATCATTATCTTTGTTTCTTTGACAAGACTGTTTGGTTATATAAAATGATTCAAGTTTTTACATGCAGTTTGCACCTGTGATAGTATGATTGGTCCTCCTTGTGAAGCATATAATCCCTCTGACTTCATCATATTCACTATTTTTGTTGTGAAGTTCTGCATTCGATGCTGCAGTGAACATAATAAGATACAATAAGCAGATGTAAGTAATCTGCATTTTAACAGTTCCAGTCCTGTATTTTTCTATAGTGATAGTTTTCTTAAAAATAAACTCCATGACAGTGTTTTGATATTCCTTGCATGCTATAGAGCAAAATGTAGTGTTTACTTGAAGGGTTCATTGTCGGTTCTGTGAGCATTTGGCAATGTTTTGGCTTCTGCTGCTCGTGACTATAAAAAGGTCTTAAATTATTTCCTTTTTTTAATTCCCTGTTTTTATTCTAATTTTTAGGTTTATGTTTGTACAGTTTATGTGAAATTGATGTATTTCTTAAAATTAATTGAAGAGGTGATGAGTTTATTATTTTGATCAAGATGATTTTCCTGTATCCAAGTTGGTTTTGTGCCGGTCTATATAATCTAAAAGTTTCACTTTTTTTATTATCAAGAATTGTGGTTGACAGTGTTGGATTAGTATTAAAAGGTATATATACTTGGTTATTGAACTGCACAGGAAAATACTTGGTTATTGACACGAAAATACTATTTACACAGATTATAATCTTCACAGGAACAGAGATGGAAAATGACATTTTCCTTCTACGTTGCCATGGGTGGAAGAGCGTCCAACTTTAAGTTCAATGGTGGCAATTGAAGCTTGGCCAGTTTGGATGGTGATGATTGAGACCACCTACAACAATCGCGGCCTGGCATTTACAGCCACAGCTTGGCCACGTATAACAGAATCTTTGCTAACTTGGCCTTACTCCTGATGGCTGACCATGTACAGAGGCAAAAATCTCAACTAGAACAGGGGAACAATGTCTATCCAGGCTCCAGCCATTTTGTTTTTCAAACATGGAGAGTACTTTCTTAAAAGGGTATGACGATCCAAAGTTTCCTTTTAATACTGATTTTGTTGAACCAGAGGTCTTCGATATATCGTTTACTAATTTCTGTTGGGGCTATTGGGACATGTGTTTATTTTTACTAGCAGCCTTAGTATCAGCCTTAAAGCACACCTCGCCACAGCCAACTGCAGCTATGGACATACATGGTGTTACTAGGGGTGTTCAAACAATCCGTCAAACCGTGAATCCGGACCGGACCACAACAATCCGAACCAACAAAAACCGAAACCGTAAAAACCATTGTTAGTGGTTCGGTTAACCGGACCGTTTATGCATAAATGGTTTGGTTATGGTTTTCAATATTTTAAAACCGGTTAAACCAAACCGGACCGTTATATAATAATACGCTAAAAATTCTAGTAGATAATTATAAGTTAAGATTATAACTTATAGTACGTAATGTATATACGTATATTTAATAAAAAAATTAAATTACTTAATAAATCTAATATTGAGTTAATTATCAATATTTTGTAATTCTACACTAAATTAATTTGTTTACTATTTATATAAATTCAATTGAATTATATAAATGTAATACGTAAATAGGAGACTAAAGATTGATAAACAAATATTGTAATACATATATGTAGTGTATAATATTTATGTTTATTAAATTTTATTTATATTTATTTAAATTACAATTTCATTTTTAAGTTTAACAAAAATTAAAAAATTAGTATGGTATAAAGTTCAAACCGTGGTTCAAAACCGGACCAATCCGTTCTTCTATGGTCTGGTTTGGTTTGGTCTTGGCATCTAACTGGTCTGGTTTGGTTTTGATTTTTGAAAAACCGTTTATATTGGTTTGGTTCGAAAAAATCAAGAATCCGGACCAAACCAATCCGTGAACACCCCTAGGTGTTACAGCTAGCAATGTAAGTCTTCTATTTCAGTTTCATTTTTATTTTTCTTGTATATGTAGAAGCTTCGTGTATACAGTACTTGTACTTGCATTAAAATGATTGTAGTGTATTTTTTAATTCAATATTCAAGTATTGTTCTCAAAGTAATGTGACATACATTACATACTAGATTCTTACATGTAATACTTATCCTGTGCATAATAATTTGCAGAATGACTTGGAGCTCAAGTTCTTAAATTTACGTAATGAAAAAGAATATTGTTTACAGAAAGAGGTAACAAGTAGAGTCGTGTTATCGAGCTTTGTAATCAATACTTTTCATCTATAACTTATTTTCTGGACTTTACTGGGCATCCTAGAAGAAAAGATAAAATTGGCTAATAAGAGACATTTAAATTTTGTAAGTTCTTCATATTCTAAAATGATTGTTGAGCTTTTGTTGATCTGAGTTTGTGCAATAATCTACTGTAGGAGAGGAGAAATTACTATCTTTGGCATTGCTTGTTGGATTTTTAATTGTATGTCTTATGTATATCTTTTCAATAATCTTATGATAGCTATACTTACTGGTGTTGTAAACCACAAACATTTTTTGCCCCACTTAGTGTATATGCTTTTTGTCTACTAAATGCTGTATTCCTATGTATAAGATCTCACCTTGAACTCTACCATTTCTTGCAGTTTTATGGCAGGGATGGTCCTAGAGGATGGGTCTCCATCTGTGAGTTCTCCATCTAGTTCAAGTGTTGATTTGTGGGGGATATATTAGTTTTTGTTTAGATGTTTAAGTAAATGTAATCGGTTGTACGGTTGTACGATTTGTAATTTTTTATTCAAATTAATGATATTTACAATTTGTAGTTTTATTTTAAGATTTGACATTCTATGCATTTTTTTATGAATATTAGAGGAAGGAAATGGTAGAAAAATAATTAAATTTGAATTTTTAGTTTTAAAACAAATAATGTCTGTGGGGACCACACGTGGGGCCCAGATAATTGGTTATTAATTTTAAAAAATTATAACATCTAAGGTAAAATATATTTGGTGTTGCTATAGAATTGCTCAGTGTGTTACCTTATAGGTCTATGGTAACGAATTTGACTATGTTAGCTTATGTGTGTCGAGGTGTTACCTTAGACCCCAAAGGTTACATAGAACAAAACTATCCCAGCTAAGGTGTTACCTTAGCCTTTTTTTGGTCTTTGGTAACATTTTTTAGGGTCTAAGGTAACACAGTCGTGGTGTTACCGTAGGCTGTTTATGGCGTAGTGTACTATATATAACGACCTAGAAAATCGCGTATTTAAAATTTATTATTTAATATTAATTGTGGATTATATGATGTGATGAATTGTGAGAAGGTCAATATATGTGATATTGTGTTCATGTGTTTATATGATGATCTGCGTGTGCCGTGTAAGCCTATGTATTTTTTTTTTCTATTTTGAGGATTTAAATATGTTTAAATCAAGCATGATTGATCTTCTAAAAATTTTATAAAATCTAAAAATCATGAAATCTTTTGTGTTATCATATTTATGATATTAATTAGTTTTTAAAATTTTTGGAAGAATTAATTTGGAAGTATAAGTATTTTAAATTGATTTTACGAGTTATATTGCATTTAAAGTATCAAAACTTGTAAAATTCATATTTAATTCATTTTTTATTCTAAAAATATTTTAAAAATTTGTGTGTGTCCGTAATTTTGTACTTTATATTTTAAAAATGAAAAGTTTTACTTTTCATTATTTTCCATTTAAATTTGGATTTTAAAGACTATTTAATTGGTTATTTTTGAAAATCAGCAATTATGAAATTAGTGTGTTGCCTTATCTTCTTTTATACGTAGACCTCTGTCTCTCATTTCTCAGTTACATCTCTTGGCTCTGTTTTTTCAAAAGAAATCTCTCGAACCTTCTCTCAAATTCTCGACATCTCTCCCTCGTTTTCTTGCACAATCTCTCTCGATTAATTTCTCTCTCTTTCTCCCCTCTTCATCTAGCAGTGGGTGTGTGTACGACTGATGTGTGTGTGTAGTGGTTCGTGTATGTATCTGTATATATGTACGGTGTGTGTATGAGGTGTGTGTGGGTGTTAATCGAAGGTGGGTGTGGGTGCAAATTGATTGTGTGTGTATGTTAATTGGGTCCGTGTATGTTCACTGTGTGGTGGTTGTTTTGGATGTCGATGGTGTGTAGTGAAATCGAAATGGGTTTACGAATGCTTCTTCAACTGGGTTCGATCGAGAGTTGCAAATATGGTTACAGCTGGGTTTACAAGTGGTTAGATGTTTAATCGGATTTTTACTCTATTGAGTTATACTCTTTGGTGTTGTGTTGTTCGGGGGTTGTAGAGGCAGAACAGGGGAGAGACAGAGGTAGAGATGGGGATTGAAGAAGGGAAGTGAACTGTGTGTGTATGTCGTGACCAGGTGTGCGTGTGTTCTGTGCCAGGTGTGTAAATCGGTGTGGTTGTGTTTGGGGTAAGCCTTCGTGATGGCTGGTGTCGATTTTGTTACTGTGAATTGATATACTCCTCCTCCCCTGTTATTTTGTGCTTGCTGCGTATAAGATTTGTGGCTGTATGTGTGCTTCGAGTGGGTCGAGTTTGGGCTGGAGTGTGTGTATACGGAGCTGGGTGTTAATCGAGGGCGTGAGTGTGTGTAAGGTCGAGATGGGTGTGTGTTCTTGCCGAAGAGGGTATGATTGTGTGTTAATTAGAGTTCGTGTGGATGTATATGTTTGATTGTGCTGTTACTACGATGGTTAAGAGAGCTCAGTGAGGTTGAGGTTGGGTGTGGGAGTAGAAGTTGAAGTGGTCAGCAGGGAGGTGAGAGTATAAGTTAAAACAGAAACCTATGTTTCATTTTTGTGAGTGTATTTTGGTGCTAAAGGCAGTGAGGGAAATAGAGATTGAAGGGGTGGGAAAGAGTAACAGAAAAAAAAAAGTGGATATATATGTGTGTTGTGGGATTGTGATAATCGGAGATGAAGATGGAGTAGAGTGAATGGGAGATGGTACAGACCTGTGCGTGTGTGTACCTGGGGTGTTCTATGTGTGCGCGTACAAGTGTAAAGTAAGGGTTGGTGTGCTTTGAAGCTTTGGTGTATGGGCATTGTGTGAATTGGTTCGGGAACGAGTAAATGCTGTCAGGATAAAGTACAAAAATGGTTGGGAGATTGTGTATGGTGAACTTTGTTATTGGATCGGTAATGCATATAGTATCTTAATTAGTGTTAAGTGCATTAGTGGTAATTTGATTTCTAATTATTCAAGTCGGTGCTAATTGTTAGTAATGGTAATTCTTTATATAAAGTGGTAATACATGTATGGTAAACTTGAAGTTATTAGTAAGTTGATTGCTAAAAGTGGAAATCGAGTATTTGTGATTATGTTGGTTGGATGGGTCAGAGGTATTATGGCAGGGTAGGTCCTATTTCAAAGGAGGTGCTGTCCGATTTTCGTTAGAATTAATTTATAATTTTTATAGTATTTCAGTAAGAATTACTTGTATATCATTGTGATAAGTTATAAGTGTAAGCTAATAAAGCATGTTATGTTTATGTGGTTGGTCTGGTTATGCTAAATTATTTTATGTGTATAACCAAAATGTGCTATATGTGTTAAGTTGTACAGCGTTATAGGATGCGTATGGGTAGATTAGATCAACAGTAAGGTTTTGGTTGAGTAGTATTGAAGTAGCGCATTACCATATGTAGGTATGAGTAGGAGGTCTGGTTAAGAGCAGTGCACCTGTAGGTGGAAGCGCAAGAAGGATATGGTTATTGGAAAGGACAGATGTATAAGCGAGTAGAGGATGACGTGTAGAGAAGTAGAGACTGACGTGGAGTTAACCACGAATTGAGATGTGGCTATTGGGAACTATGTATTGAGGCAAGTGTTATCGCTCCTCACTTATTGTTCAAGTGATGCAATTCTGTTCTATTTATATATCAAATGTGTCGGTCAAATCATGCTTACAAATTGACGTCCTTCTTCAAATGACGTGCAAATGTTTATATTTCCACCTATAGCTCAAGTGCAAATTTTTAAATGATCTTACAAATAACCTTTTCTTCAATAAAACTTTAATACATGGTATGTTATTGGATTCCTCTGCGGAGTGCCATTTCTTTTATTTTCCTCAAAAATGTTTAAGAAACGTTCTAATCAGAGGGAATCCAAGATTTTAAATTCTTATATATAAAAAAAAACCTTTTATCATAATTTCTAATCTTAGCATATTTTACCCGATGGACCCTCTTTAAGGGATGTTTTCTTCAAATTGATTTACAATTAATTATCATGGACTTATCTTACAAATGTTCATTTTTAACCACTTAACTTACCAAATTTAGTCCAAACTTTTCTAGATGTTGGAGAAATTTATTAAATGATTAGCACTTGAGTATATCCTTGTTTTGTCGTATATCCTCAGTTGTTGTTAATCATGTTGCTAGTAAATTCTTCTGTCGATTCATTTAATGATGTTATGACCCCAATTATTCGTATCAAACTTGTTGATACTTTTTGTTATTGTTGTTTATTCAATTGTCACCTATTTATTGTATCGAACTCGTCGATACCCTTTGAGGTTATTATTCTTTAATTATTACCCAATTATCGTGTCGAACTTGTCGACACATGTTGATCTTGAATTCTTCATTGATTCTTGGATCTTGAGTTGTTGTTTTGGAACGTGAGTTTTCCAGATTGTTTGATTGACAGAGGTTGTCGATTGTCCCGACACCTAGTGCATTGGATTTAGAATTGGAATGTTTTCAGATGTCCCTTCGGGGAGACCATGTTAATGGTCAACAGATGTCCCTTCAGGGAGACCATATTATGGTCAAGAGGAGTCCCTTCGGGGAGACCAGATTCATGGTCAGATGTTAAGGCCAATGTGTGCCGTGGATCCATTAAAGGACATTGCTGTGTGCGTTTGTCCGGGGTTAGTGCGTGACTGATCAGCAGCCTAACCTTATTGTTTTTAAAATATATAAAAATCCAATTCTAATCCATACATTGAGGTTGAGTTGCTTCAAGCCTGATTCCCTTGAAGCCTATTATGATTATCTTTAATTATCAGAACTTTTATCAGTTCTCATTGTTGATGCATTTTATTTTAGCGGAGTCCTGTTGGCTCATCTGGGAGTTACAATATTTAATTTCTTCAGCTAATTTTTTTCGTACCGTATGATGATTATTCTTGTTGATCGGAACCTATATTATTCTTGATATTGCTATCACTGTTTACACTTGCTGAGCATTGCTGGCTCACTCTTGCTTGTTTATTTTTCTTCAGTTAATAGAGGAGATTAGTGGACCTGGTGTTGATGAGTTATCCTGTCCCAGCGAGAGGTGACGTTCGAGTTGTTGGTTTCGCCGGGTAGTGGTTTGAGCTCGTCAGAGGTTGGTTAACTGATTCAATAGAAGGACTTAGTTGTTATTAATTTGTATACTAATTTTATTCAGAGATTAGACTGTAAAGATGTAATTTGATAGTTGTTTCATACCATAACCTGTATGCGGTCTTGGATCAGGGGTGTTGTATTATATATTTGGCTTATATCCAGGTTTATGTTGTGTTGATTGTGGTTCGTGGCCCCAAATCTGTACCCCGGATTTGGGAATGTCACACTATAACCAAATGAAAGTTTATGAATTCTAGTATTTTTGATAATATACTTAGATTTTAAAAATTTTATTTACTATTTATTTTTAATTTTATAAATATTTCATTTGATTTAATTAAAAGTAAATAGTAGATAAATTTTTGAATATCTAAATATATTATCAAAAATATTAGAATTCATAACTATTCAATTTGGTTATAGTATCATTCCAGGAAGATGTGTAGAACTCAATAAAAAATTATTTTTACTTCTCGAGTATAAATATAAAGGTATTTGTTTGATATTTATTATGATTTTAATAATTGAAATAACACTTTGTTAAGATCAATAAATGAATTAATATATGATATCTATTTCAATGACCATTTTGATACTTAATCCATAGAATAGTATTCAACTGCTAAGGAAGAATCTTTCTTTTAAAGATATGTTTAAATATTAACGATTTTAAAAATATACTAATATGTCTATGTATAGTATTAAGTATTAATTTTATACATTTTAAAATTTACCCAAAATATTAAAATTTATAATATAAAAATAAATACACCCACCACTTTTCCCCATTATACTCATTTTATACATATTGATTGGTCCCAACACTTTACTAAATTTTCTTACTTTTTCCTAATATGTTACATTTTTTTTAATCTCCGTACCCAACTCATTTGTAAACAAATGAGAGGGATCGAGGGAATATTATGTTTTAAAAAATTGATTTTCTAATTTTTTTAATACATTTAAATGTTTTTTGAAGATATAATTGTAGATAATATTTTTTTAAAACTTTTCATTTTGTATAAAATTATAAATTTAATAATTTAATACATAATAAAAAGTTTGAAAATCATTTATTATATATTAACATTTTTATACATTTTAAAATGCGTATAAAAAAGATCAAATAAAATGAAATGGTGGAAGGAACTCGTACACAAATTGATTATTGATGCTACTAATCTCTAGCAAAATGATACAGTTATATCGAAGTAGACTCATGCGATGATGCTTGATGGACTATTCGAAATGGGACAAATCCTACAAAAGAGATCATTCTAGGCTTTCGCTCTTCTAAACATTATAACAAAAATGGGATTTTTCTTCCATCAAATTGGTAGGAAGGAAAAGGTCCTAAATTGATAAAAGAATTTCGACATTTTTTTATCAATAATGTGATAAAAATTAATTAAGTAAAAAATGTTTTGATAGTAAACAGTTTGGCCAAAACAACGTCGTTTCGTTGTGGTTAGATACGCTAACAATTTTGACGTAAAGTTATAGATTCCGTTTGTTGTGGAATAAAAAGTAGATGATAAATCGTATTTAATGCTAGGGTTGTTGAGCTTCGAGCTTTAATGGCTGTTTCCGTGTTCGAGACTAATCGGTCCCCACAGAGTGCCTACGTATCTCGTTATTGAGAATCAAGCCAAGATTTATTTCTGAGAATGAGGGGTCAGACCCTTAATATAGGCTGAGAAGCCCTAGAATCGTGGTAGAATTAGGTGACTTGGTGGGCAAGTCACCGTCTTGAGGAAGGTTGTAGACTCCTTCCTTGTAGGAATCAGTTTCCTTGTTGAAATAGGTGCCTTGGAGGCTAAGTCAAGCAGAAGTAATATCCTTATTTGACTCTTATTGCTGAGCTGGTTATTACCCTTAATATTAATTACGAAATTAATATCATAAATAGGGTTTGGGCCCATCCGGTGGGCCCCAAGTTTTTACCACATTGGGCCTAATTAATGCCACATTAAATGTGTCTTTAGGGCTTATTTTTAACCTATATCATTTGCCCCCCAACTTCTAGGAAAACTAATCAGGTTTTCCTTGAAGTTTTAACGGCCTTATTCGAGACTCGGGTCTGGGTTTATTGCTCATATGCAAGCATTTTCAACAACATTGTCCTAATGTAAAGCGTGGAGCGACCGACGCATTTACAACGACCATAAACGACACTAAACAGTGCTAATAGGCCTTAAATGACGTTTAAACAGTGTTAAATGACGTTAAACGGCATAAAACGGCACTAAACGGTGCTAAACGATGCTAAACGGCGCTAACCAGCCTTAAACGACGTTTAAACAGTGTTAAACGACGTTAAATGGCATAAAACGGCACTAAACGGTGCTAAATGACGCTAAACGGCGCTAACCAGCCTTAAACGACGTTAAATGGCATAAAACGGCACTAAACGGTGCTAAACGATGCTAAACGGCGCTAACCAGCCTTAAACGACGTTTAAACAGTGTTAAATGACGTTAAACGACATAAAACAGCACTAAAACGGTGCTAATCAGATTTCAGTTCAAACCAATTTTCATATTTTTCACGGAACCTGGTCAATCAGAAATCTTCATGTTCCTCACGAAAATGGGTTGGCCAAAAATATTCGTGTTCCTGATCGACCCCGGTTGGACAGAAAATACCCATACTCGTGACGAACCCCGGTCGGCCGAAGCCTCCCGGGGGCGCCGGTCGGCTAGCCACCTGTCGGCTGGAGCTCACGGTTCGCCCCGGTCGGCTGGCTCCCGGTCGGCCGAAGCCTTCCGGTTTGCCCCGGTCTGCTGGCTTCCGGTCGGCCATTTTCAAATTTTAATTTTTTTTTTGTTGAACATGATGTTTTCATGAACGTGAGTTTTTATGTTCGTGATGACCATGAGTTTTTCATGTTCGTGACGTCCATGAGTGTTCCTATTCGTGACGACCATGAGTTTTCGTGTTCACGACGACCATGAGTGTTCCTATTCGTGACGACCATGAGTTTTCATGTTCGTGACGACCATGAGTATGGAAAATCAGCAATATGGTCATTCATGACTTTTGCTTAGGACTTTCCCTTATTTCTTGATTAGCGCTGCTAATCCTGTACTTTATGTTAACTTCTTGATGAGGCTTCCAAAGCTTCCTTAGTCAAGTACCAAATAACATTCTCAATTCCTTATTCTGAGCTTTTGATGACTATCTCCATTTATTAACGGATAGTTTTCGTCTCTTTTTTGCATTCATCCGATACATGACCTGTAAACACGATCCGGCCTGTATCTCAACATGTGATAACAGGTCACACTTTTTCTACAAAAGAAGGGGAGCATCCTTCATTCTTCCTCACTTCTTCATTTCTCAAATCTCTCTCAAGCTCTAAAATTCTCTAGTTCTTTAGCTTTTCAAGTTCATCCTCAAGTTCAAGCTCGACATGGCTGACAAACGCCCGGCTGTCCCTCAAATCTCCATGCAGGAAGCTATGAAGAAGAGGAGCATGGCAAGAACGGTTAAAGGTATGCTAAAACTCAAGCCTCCTCGTTATGTTGATCGTCGATTTGATTCTTTATTAAACTTGTTGAGCACCATGGGGGAAGCTTTTCCCAACAGTTCAGACTTGGCTGCCTTTCATAGTCATTCTAAGTTAAAAAAGAAGGACATTGTGAAGATTAGGAGTAAGTACAGTTTTCCCGATGTGATTAAGGTTCTCGTTCCAAATCCGGGAGACCGGACTTGCAATTGGCACCCAGAAAGATTACGTGTTTTTAAAGGTGCTTTGGAGGAGGGATTGAGGTTCCCGGTTCATCCCTTTATTATCAGGTTCCTGGCGGAGCTCCAAATCCACCCGTGTCAACTATATCCTAACTCCTGGAGGTTCTTGATTATCTTCATGCTAAGGTGTAAGGAGTTGGGCATCACTTGGGATACAACTTTGTTCAGAAGCATCTTCATGATCAAGAATTCTCCTGAGTCCTCACCAGGATATGTTGGTTTTCAACTCCGAAGCAGGCTCCCTCACATTGTAAACTCCTTCTCCTTTCCCGACTCTCATCATACTTTGGGTAGGGAATTTGCCGTTTTGGAATGGGAAGGTGGCGACTGGGGCCACTTTTTTGTTAAGAGATTTGGGTTCGTGGAGGATAGTTCACACTTCGTGTGCGACCTTACCGACCAACAATTGATCGACAGGGATAAACTACTTGCCGATAATGGGTGTACCAATTATAAAACTATTCTTACTGAGAAGAAGCTTATCGAAGCTGGCTTAAGCTTTCTTTCTGTTGAGGGTAATTTTTCCTTCATGACTTCATTATGAACTATGTTTGTTCTTATTCTGATATCTTTTCTTTCATATTTCAGCTGCTGAGGAGTTGGACAATCTCCCTGAAAATCAACTAAATGTCACAAGGCGAATGATAAAGAAGGCGGAATCTCAACTGAATCCTCCTGAAAGACAAGTTCCTCTATTCCTGGCGGGATGTAGCCAAGGGGGAAAAAGGTCTCGAAATGCTGGTGAAGGCGTTAGAGTTCCCTTCACACCAGATTGGGGCATCTGCGAGCAAGATTCTGTTATGCGGAGTTCCGCCCTGTCCTTAGATTGGTCAAGGCTCTCTATCACCCCTCCTGATCTCCTGACCGTCACTGCGGGGGATAAAATTGACGAATTCGTTCGGAGCTCAGGCCTTATATCAGGTACCAACTTGTGTACTTAACGTTTTTGTTTACTTCGTTGGTTATAAATGTCTTTCTAACTCCCTTATTGTAGGTCAATGCCTATCTTTAATCCGCGACCCGCCAAGGTCGTGCTCATAGGGATGACAATACCATACTGAAGAACGAGAAAACAAAGCTCCAAGAGCAGATTCAAGACTTGGACTCCAGAGCTGTCCGAGCTGAGGCCAACTGCCATTCTCTTCAAAATAATCTTTATTCTATGGCCAAGAAGTTATCTTCCAAAGTTGACAAAGTGATTGATGCCTATCATAGGTCAGAGAGATTTTATGAGATGATAGATAAGCATGGTGATGAAATGCGGCCCTTTAACATGTCTGTTAGTTGGAACAAAGCCGTTGGTGCGGTTAGTAACAAGTATCCTGAAGTGGTCAACCCAGCAGACTTCCCTTGCCCTAATTGGGCTGTTGGTGGTGGAAGTAAAGCGGATCATGCATCAAGCTCTGGGGGTAGCCGTCGTCCTTCTGGTATGAGGAAGGTGGAAAATGTTGTTAGCTCCGGATCGTCCTCTTTCCGTTCTGCTGGGAAAAAGGCTATGTCAAAGAGGGAGGCAGCTGTGAGGCAATCTTTCTCCGGCAAGCAACTTCGTACCTGCAGGGTCGAATCTTCGACCGAGACTTCAGAAGAAGAAGGGGACGTGGTGCAGAAGGGAGCGGCGTAACCTATGGAGACGGAAGCTGATGATGATGACGATGATGAAAATGATGAAGGCTCCGAAGAGGAGGATGAGAAAGATGAAGAGGATGAGGGAGGAGATCAAAAAGTGGTAAGGGAATCCTCCGGGGAGTAAGTGGCCTTGCATGGCCTTGTTAGCCGCTTGTGGCTTTATCTTTCCAGTTTTTAATCAAGGTCCTTCGGGACTTAACTTTTATTTGTGGTTTGTAAATTAATTCCAACTTTGGCCCCTTGGGGGTGTTTATTTATGCACTTGTTTTATTTCCATCTGTGTGTTCTTTATTTTTGTTACTTGGTCATCTTTGAGTCGCTCTCATCAGGTGCTTGGCACACAAAATCACACAATCATAGAATGGAAAACAAACTTGCTTTAATAACTTGAATCGGGTTCAACCCTTACATAATTTACTACTGTACTACTTGCGGTAATAGGCCCGGGAATGGTTTCATCGAACCTTATTTCTACTTCTCCTAATAGATAGATAAATGGGGGTGTGGGATCATCAGGATCCCCAAGTGGCATCAGATCCTTGGGGTTGCTCCTGGGGGTTTCTACCCTTGTTGTTCTTCCAGTAGGGGCGTCAGCCCTTTTATGCCTTCTTGAAGACCTCTCTAAGTCTATAATGGGAATCGGTCCTGAGGTTGGAGGAGGTTGAGTTTGATTCAACCTAGCTTGTTCTCTCGCAATATCTTCCTTTATCCTTAAAATCTCGGCCTCATGAGCCTTGATTCTCTCAGCAGCTGTCAAAGAGGGTCCATCATGGATAGATTGTGTTCTCCTTCTTGGTTCTCTGCTAGCATGTCGCCTCCTCGGGGCTTCATCACGATCATCATCATCAGACGATGAATCATCAGTATAGGGGCCAGAGTAGTCAACATACTCTCGATCTCGGATCTGCAAAGCATGGCCACTGGGTCCAGGACCTTGAGTAATTGGAGGGTAGTTAGGCAGACCATACATCGGGTTGGTATTCATGGGGAGATCCGTAGTATGGATCTGTACCCCTGGTGGTAACGGGCGATAGGGATCAACCAGAGGAGAAACCACCATTTGAAAAGAGCTAGTTTCTTGGCTTGGATGGACGACCATGGGTAATGTTCTCTCAGCATGGGGATTCGTCCCTAGAGGCTGAGAAACTTGAGTTTGAGTGATCGCCCCTATTGCTGGGGGTACTTGCTAAGTGACGGGCGGAGCAGAGCTAATTGGTAAAGCCTCGGTAGAGCTTGGTGCTGTTCTTCGTGTAGTTACCATGGTTGATGTCTTGTTCCCACAGACGGCGCCAAATGTTGTGGAATAAAAAGTGGATTATAAATCGTATTTAATGCTAGGGTTGTTGAGCTTCGAGCTTTAATGGTTGTTTCCGTGTTCGAGATTAATCGGTCCTCACAGAGTGCCTACGTATCTCGTTATTGAGAATCAAGCCAAGACGTAGTTCTGAGAATGAGGGGTCAGACCCTTTATATAGGCTGAGAAGCCCTAGAATCGTGGTAGAATTAGGTGACTTGGTGGGCAAGTCACCGACTTGAGGAAGGTTCTAGACTCCTTCCTTATAGGAATCAGTTTCCTTGTTGAAATAGGTGCCTTGGAGGCTAAGTCAAGCAGGAGTAATATCCTTATTTGACTCTTATTGTTGAGCTGGTTATTACCCTTAATATTAATTACGAAATTAATATCATAAATAGGGTTTGGGCCCATCTGGTGGGCCCCACATTTTGACCACATTGGGTCTAATTAATGCCACATTAAATGTGTCTTTAGGGCTTATTTTTAACCTATATCACCGTTCGACTCATTTCTTACCAATTTTGATAGGAAATGAGTGATCATTTTCTATCAACTCAAATTTGATAAAAATTAATTAAGTAAAAAATGTTTTGATAGTAAATAGTTTGGCCAAAACAACGTCGTTTCGTTGTGGTCAGATACGCTAACAATTTTGACGTAAAGTTATAGATTCCGTTCGACTCATTTCTTACCAATTTTGATAGGAAATGAGTGATCATTTTCTATCAACTCAAATGTCTGTTGAAAATAACTTGACAATTGTTAAGAATTGCTTAGCAATAAATGATTCGATGAAAAATCCCGTTTTTCTTGTATTTGAATTTAAAGTTATATGTACGCAATATTAAACAAAATTGATTTATCAATGGTAAAAGACATACAAAACAGAATAATAAAAAGAATATAAAATTATAGCTACTTAGACAAATTATTGAAAAGTATAAAATTCAATTTTAATAAAATAGAAGTATGGGAATAAACATAACATGTCGCAAAATCGAGAAAGTATAACAAAAAAAATTTAACAATAAATAAACCTAACATGTCGCGAAATCGAAAAGTAATAACATTTAACAAAAATCAGAGTAATTATAATTAGTGTAGTTTTACTACATAGAGCCTGTAAAAAAAATCCCTTTGGAGTCCTTTTGTGCCGGAAAACATTTATGTAGCCAATTATTTTTAATTATTATAGAAAAATTCTAATTAATCTTTTAGGCCTTTAAAAGTACTACTATTTTGTTGTGGAATAAAAACTAGTTTATCGAATTGTGGTTAGGGTTTGTGTGTATTTAATGCTAAGGGAGGTTGAGCTTCGAGATTTAATGGTTGTTTCTGTGTATCGAGACTAATCGGTCCTCACAGAGTGCTTACGTATCTCGTATTGAGAATCAAGCCAAAAATGTAGTTCTGAGAATGAGGGGTCAAGCCCTTATATAGGCTGAGAAGCCCTAGAATTGTAGTAGAATTAGGTGACTTGGTGGGCAAGCCACCGCCTTGAGGAAGGTTCTAGACTCCTTCCTTGTAGGAGTCAGTTCCCATATCGAATTCTGTGTCTTGGGGGTTAAGCTTGGTAGGAGTAATATCCATCTGGTGGGCCCCACATTTAGACCATATTAGGTCTAATTAATGCTACATTAAATGTGTCTTTAGGGCTTATTTTTAACCCATATCATTTTCCCCCCAACTTCTAGGTAAACTGATCAGGTTTTCCTTGAAGTTTTAATGGCCTTTTTCGAGACTCGGGTCAGGGTTCATCCTTATACACTAGTGTTTCACGAGTATTGTCTTAATGTAAAGCGTGGAGCAACCGACGCGTTTACGACAATGTTAATTTGATGCTAATCGGCACTAATCAGCCTTAAATGACGTTTAAACGATGTTAAACGACGCTCAACGGCGTTAAACGGCACTAAACGACGCTACACTACACTAAGCGGTGCTAACTAGCCTTAAACGACGTTTAAACGATGTTAAATGACGCTCAACGACATTAAACGGTGCTAAACGACGCTAAACGGCACCAAACAGCACTAAACAGCACTAAACGGTGCTAATTTCAAACTCAGTTTTCACTTTCCTTGATTACCAAATCGGAAAAATAAAATCAAAATTTTGCAACCCCGACTCGAGCACCGCCACCAGTCGGCCGAGCCAAAAACCCGTATCGACAGTCGACGTCGGTCGGCCGCAGCACCCTCGGAGAGCCGGTCGGCCAAAAAATTTTTAGTTTTTTTTTTGAACGGAGCAAAATCTCGACTCTAGGATTGATACCGTTCGGCCGAGACGTCGAATGAGGAGGCAGTCGGCCAAGAAGCCAGTCGGCTGAAGCAAAACCTCACACCGACGATCGACGTTGGTCGGCCAGCGCTTGCACGGGGAGTCGGTCGGCCAGAAAATTTTCGCATACATATATATATATATATATATATATATTAAAGCCGATTGAAGCAAAATCTCGACTCGAGGATCAACGCCAGTCGGCCGAGGCGTCCGCGAGGGGCCATTCGACCAAGAAGCTAGTCGGCTGAGAAGAAATCTCGCACCGACGACCGACTCCAGTCGGCCAAAGCATCTCGTATGGCCCGATCGGCTGCTTTGCGGTTGGCTGGGGCGTCTTGCACGTTGTGGTCGGCCGTGTTGCGGTCGGCTACGGCTCCGGGAGTGCGCCAGTTGGCTGGTTACTGGTCGGTTGGTGCTCTCATGGTGCATACTGACATCGATCATCAATATGGAATCTTAATATCAATATCGATTTTGGTTACTTGAAAACCAACAACTTGGCCATTCATGACTTTGTTTAGGGTTTTACTTAGTACCTTAATTCACATCACTATAATCCCGCGTTTAGGGCTAATCTCCCAATTAAGCTTTTCTTAAGCGTGCTTAGTTTTTTAAGCTCAACTAACTGCTCCGATAGAATATTTTGCCGGATATTCACTTAAATTTTCCGTTTCTTTCCCAAAATTTCATGAGTTACAACGACTCTTTCCATCTATAGCAGATAGTTTTTGCTCTTTTTCGTATATTATCGATACTTGACTTGTAAATGCGAACCAAGCTGTGTTTCAACCTGAGGTAGCAGGTCATCCTTTTCTTATAAAAGGAGGGGAGTATCCTTCATTTATCTTCACTTCATTTCTCAAACTTTTCTCAACTCTTCAAGCTCTTTAGTTCTCTAGTTTTCAAGTTTCAAGCTCAAGCTCGAGTTCAATATGGCCGACAAGCACGCATCTGCCCCCCAAATCTCCATGGAGGAAGCTTTTAGGAAGAGGAGCATGGCGAGAACCATGAAAGGTAAACTAAAACTCATGCCTCCTAGATATATTAAGCATCGATTCGAGTCTACGTTAGATTTGCTAAGCACCATGGGAGAATCATTCCCCAATGGTTCAAGCTTAGTTGCTTTTCATAGTCCTTCCAAGTTAAAGAAGAAGGATGCCGAGAAGATTAAGAGCTCATATGGCTTTCCAAGTGCCATCAAAGTCTGCCTTCCAAGTCCAGGAGATATAACTTGCAATTGGCATCCTAAAAGGATCTGTGTCTTGAAAGGAGCCTTAGAGGCGGGATTGAGATACCCAGTCCACACATTTATTATCAGATTCTTAGCGGAACTCCAAGTCCATCCTTGCCAGCTATATCCCAATTCCTGGAGGTTCCTGATCATCTTCTTGTTAAGATGTCATGAGTTGGAAATCCCTTGGAGCACAACCATGTTTAGAAACATCTTCTCAGTAAAGAACTCCTCTGAGTCAAAGCCAGGGTGGATTAGCTTTCAGCTTCGAAGTGGGCTTCCACACATAGTAAACTCTTTCTCCTTCCCTAGCTCCCGCCATTTCTGGGAGAGGGAATTTGTTTTTTTGGAATGGGAAGGTGGCGACTGGGGTCACTTCTTTGTTAAGAAATTCGGATTCGTGGAGGATAGTTCACACTTCGTGTGTGACCTTGACCTCAAAGAATTGCTAGATCGAGATAGGCTACTTGCTGATGATGGTCGCACCCACTACAAAACTATTCTGACAGAAAAGAAACTTATCGAAGCTGGCTTAAGCTTTCATTCTTTTGAGGGTAACTTTTCTTTCGTTGTATTATTATGAACTATGTTAGTTCTTACCCGCGCACTGTCCTCGGCCAGGTTTCCTATTCGAACCTTTTCAAAGTCAAATACTATTTTAGTATCCAACTAAGCAAAATCTTATTATTTTGCTTTATTCTACCCATACGCGTCCTATATCACTTATACACATATTTTATATAGACATATACAATCATTTTCACAAAATAGCTTTAATATAACCACTAGGTCAAATACTTACTTCACATAAATACTTAACACAAATGGTCACTTGATACTTAGATACCATCTAGGCAACCACTTCACAGCAAATTCACAACATACTTTCAAATCATCAAATTAAATAAATTAAATAGATTTTAAATAAATTTCCAGGAGAATTTTAGAAAATTTCGGCATGAAGTATTCGTAAATAGGACTATTCCCCTGTTTTTCAATTCAACAAACCAAGGAAAATCAAGTTGCCTCAATTGCAGTAACATAAAATAAACAAGTAAGAAAAGTACCCGCCCGAACATGCGGCAACTAAACACATAAGAAAAAGTATCCACCCAGACATGCGGCAACTAAACATATAAGAAAAAGTATACGCCCAGACATGCGTCACATAAACAATTAAGGAAAGTAAACTAACAATTTATCCTTTGCTATATATATCACATTTAAAAACTATGAAGCCAGTAAATGTATTCTTATTATAAGAGAACTTTCGAAGTAATCTATAAGTTATCAACATCATTTAACTCTGACAACTTCGACATCTACCAATATTTATAGTTGGACTTACCACTTAACTCATGTATATGACCAATAATCATTTAACCACATATGTTTCATTACCAAGTACTTGACTACTACTAAACGACAATCACTTATTCCCATATAGACCAACACCAAGTAATTGACAATTATACATTCAACAAATACAACAACTTGATTTATACCATTTAGCACATAAACATTTATAACTAGTAAAACCATATAACTCCAAATACTATCCGACAATTAATAATTAATAATTAATAACT
Source organism: Kitagawia praeruptora (assembly GCA_037693485.1). Lineage (NCBI taxonomy): Eukaryota > Viridiplantae > Streptophyta > Magnoliopsida > Apiales > Apiaceae > Kitagawia > Kitagawia praeruptora. The sequence goes on along the minus strand of CM075351.1, from coordinate 131,475,227 downwards.
CACAATCATATAACTCCCGACATTCATCAAAATCCCCAAATTTTAACTTCCGAAATTATAACTCTAATTATTACACAACAATAATAATTAGCAACTAACAATCACCAAAGCATATAATCGGATTCACAATTAATCCCACAATTATAGTTAACTATAAACTTTCCGAATTAAACTACGAAGATTAAAACAACTATATCACAATTTACATCTAATTTAATTACAACAATATACTACACCATAAAATGGCTTTTGCAACCAATTCTGAAAAAAAACTCAAAAATCGTTGCTATTTCCTCAAAAAAATTTACAATTTCAAAGATATTGTAACGATTTTTAAACGCGTTGCAATTGAATTAAGAAATTGTTGCGTTAGACAAAACTTGATATCAATCGCAACGATATTAGAAACCGTTGCTGTAGAATCAGAATTTGGACCCAAAATATATTGGCGGGCTAAGGGAAATAAGCGGGATAATATTAATTTTTTTTCCCGGGCTCCTGAAACAAGCAAAATTACTAAAATAAGATAAAAAAAACACACTCACAACACAAACATTAAGACACAAACACATTAAGACAAACACTAAACACAAACACGAAAGCGAACAGGGGAAAAAGGGGAAAGAGTGGAATTAGGGTCAAGCTCGATGAACACTCAAGCTCGAACAAGGTATGTTATCTTTCTAATCGACTAATTGGGGCTTAATTGGGTTTATGTTTTTTGTTAAAATTGGGGATTCACACTTTACTTTTTCTGAAGATTTTGGCTGATTCGTTGTTGATCTGGTCTCTCACAAATAAACGCAGGTCTCTCTCTTTCTCTCACCCTCTCTCAAACAAGAACCCTAATTATCCAAAACTCTAACTCCAATTTAAAACTGTAGTTCTATATGTGTTGGTTATCTATGTTCTTGCTTTAATTGTCCGATTAAGGAAACTTTAAATCGAGTTGATGAATTCTTGATGGGTATTTTGTGTATGTGTGTGTGGGCTTTTATGGTTACTTTCGGAACCTGATTTAAATATGTAATCTTGGTGTCTGTTATTTCTTATGAACCTGATTTTACTTTTCTTATGAGATTTGTGTGTTATGGGTGTCAGTATATATGTGTTTGTTTACTATTATATTTGTGTTGATAGAGCTACTTAGTACTGTAATGACTATACTGTACGTGTTGGTGATTTTTAGACCATCAACTTGTTTGTTGTTGCTTCCTTTTTTTTTTGATAAATTATTTTAAATTGAATTGATTGTTTAGAGTTGGTTAAGTAGGTTGATTATATATGGTTTGTTAAGCAAGGTCCTCCATTTCAGATTAGAGTGTTTCTTTTCGTATCCGAGTGCTTTGGACATTATAAATTTTGTTATAATGTCTTTGCTTGCTACAACTTCATGAGAAGGGGATGACTAGTTAGAAAGTGCCAATTTTGACTACGTGCTAGTAAGATTTTTTTTTTAGAATCACACGTAGTTGGAATTTTTTTTGGAATCTTTATTAAGAAGATGGTTAAAGGATGGACACAATAATTTAGTATTAAGTTTCTTTTATTAAGTCTACAAAAGCTAAACAAAATAGGAGACTTTTAACTGATGTGGTTCCTGATGTCAATAGTGATTCGTATGTTCTGATCAAGTTTGCTGGTGCAGCGCAGAGCTCCTTATGAGTAAGTAATCGGTGAAAGTGACTCAGCAGATTTGGCTTATTATCCCGCCTTCATCGTTCACCTTCCTGTCACTATATGGTTAGAATTGTCAAAAATTTGTTATCTTGTAAATTTATTTATGTTTCTACCTGCGTTTGTTTGTGTTTTAGATCACTAAATGCTCTGATTTCCAAACGAATATGGACCATTTCTTGTTAAGATTCAGTTGTTGAACTTTCGATGGGAATTGTGCTGGAATTCCGTCTCATATTGAGCTACCAAAAGCCCATCGTTCCTTCAATCTACTGTTAGTGCTGATTATACGTTACTCTAAGTGTCAGGTATGCTCTCCCAGTGTTGTTCCTTGATGTAGCTTCCTATCTACAATTTTCATTCAAGTGCAAATCTGCAAATCTTACCAATGACCGCAAATCTGCAATTTTCATTCAAGGGCTTCAACAACAATTATAAAGTAAGTCATGCTAGCTTCCTATCTCATTCAATATACTTATCTTTTGATTCTAATCCTATGTACTCAGGAGTTGGGGAATAATTTCATTAACAGGGACTGCAACAGCTTTGATTTATATTGGAGGGGAGACCATGAAGTTATTCTTCCAAATTGTTTGTGGGCCTCTGTGTTCATCTAATCCATTGACAACAGTTGAATGGTATCTGGTGTTCACTTCATTGTGCATTGTTTTATCCCAGCTTCCAAATCTCAACTCGATTGCAGGACTTTGTCTCATCGGGGCTATTACAGCCATCACTTACTCAACTATGGTGTAGGTTCTCTCTATCAGCCAAGAAAGGCGACCATCAATTTCTTATGAACCACTTTCATTTCCTACGATTTCTGCTTCTCTTTTTTGTTTTAAATGCACTAGGTATAGTCGCATTTGCATTCAGAGGCCATAATTTAGCCCTGGAGATTCAGGTGAGTTTTGTATTTTGGAATTTTGACCATATATCTTTATAATCTTCTTTTTCCTGACATACTTCTTATCAGAATGTGGCATCTAATTATCGCTAAAAAATTAATCTGAACTTGACCATGTTACAGGAATTACACTATCTCCAGAGGTATGTATTTATACTCCAGATACAGGAATTGCTCTTATGACTATAGAATAAACGTTAAACTTTATATTTGTATATTTTGGGGAAATGAGTTTCTGTATCTGACTCTCTGTTTATACCCTGCAGGATGATGAATTTGACAATTCAATGACTACTCCAGGTTATGGAATTTACAATTTTTATTATCCTAGTAGTATCCTGGTTTTATCTTGGTTGAGGTGATGTTTGGTACTTGTTAACAACAGTTTTTGCTTGCAGTTCAGTTGGTACTTGTTCATTTTTCGTAGTTGGGTATGATTACTATTTTGATCTATCACTTCAATATGTGACTTTGCGCTAGCAATCTCATGTTCCAATACATTGTAGGATGGCTTATGGAGAGTGGACTCCGAGCAGTAGGAATTCTTATAATAAATGGGATGCTATATTTCGCTGCACTACACAGGTTAGTTTGTGGAAACAGTATTGTTTCTTCTCATTGGTGTTATATGATATACTGTTTCAAGTTGATGTCACAGTATTCTTCTATAGATTTAGATTGAATATTCCAGATCTCAACTATTTCGACAATCAGGTTTTTCTTGGAGGATGGACAGCTATTTTGGTATATCTATATAATGCTGGAGCATGGAACCTCAGAGCTGCAAACCTTGACAGATGGTATCTAAGCCAAGAAACTTACATGAGAATAGTCAATCCAGAACCAGATCCCAGGAACAAGACAGAGTTCCCCATGCCTGATAATGTGCTGTATTGCGATGCTCTCAACTATCTACAAAAGTATGACATCAGTAATTGCTTTAGGCAAGCAAGTTACTCAGTCATCTTTCATTCTCTGGATCAACAAAATGTTGATTGGTTTACACCAAATGTGACACCCCCCAAATCCGGGGTCAGAAGATTTGGTTGTCACGCGAAAATCCTCAAAATAAAACATCTGGTTAATAATAATCATTTACTTGTGATTGACCAACACTGAAAAATAACATCTATGACCCCAAACATACCAAGATCTTTTAAGGTTATAGGGCTAGAAACAAGAATCCAAATTCCATTAGATAAAAAGCATTCCTTCTTTACAACATTCTCTTAGATCAAATCTTAAACCACTGATGTAACTTCGATAAGAAGTACGCCAGGCTAACTAGACAATTACATAATAATAATAAATATTAGAACTCAATTATATAAAATAGATCTTACACTAAATCCAGACATCCTGAGCCAAGTCATCTTCGAAATAGCAGCACGCTTCTTCTCTTTCTGAACTGTGCGGATACGTCTCGCCAAACTACTTTACTGAAATGTTAGAATTTACAACAGCAAGTATGAGCGAAAGAAATGCTCAGCAAGCGTATAAAAATTTTGATATTAAACCAGGATAAGTGGGGCATAAAATCAACTGAAATGTAAAACAGTGTATAGAGAAAACTGAATCAACAACTGTGATATAATTCAAACCATAACTGAAATCATTCGGCATGTCATAAAAATGAATCAACTGCCAATTCACAATATATAATATCCATTCTGGCGATATGGATTGGATATAAAAAAAACAAACCACCATTGCCCCCTGATCAGGTTCAAAAGCAATGGGACCCTTTATACTACCACCGGTACATTTCTATACCCGTGTGTATAACCCGGATTTCAAATAAAGGTACCAAAATAGGCAAGTAATGTTAGCCTATAGGAAGATGGAATGGTTACCATATCCTCCTTAAATATTGCTGGACCATAGTAGCAACCATGGCCTCCTACGCTTTACCATCTTCCAATCCAATAGAGCAATTTCCGAATTCAACAGGAAATGCTTAGTTTCACATACAGTTCACATCCCTATTATTTACTACGATAATAAGGATATGAAGAGTTTATCTTAAACAATTCCCCACATCAAGGATACCAATATCAAGCAACTGTTTCCGCACAAAAATATTTAAGAACCACAAATAGCTTTGAACAATAGCTATTCGTCATGATATGAATCAACGAACATAAAATAAACAGTGTATAAGATGATCAAGGGGAAAATACTTGCCTCTGGTCCTTAGCTGTTGCGCAAAGTCGAGGTAACACATCTACCTTCTTCTTCTATCTTACGGCATCACAATCTTCTATTTCAATCATTCGTTGGTTTGACGCTCTTGCGATTGCCACGAGTCTGATCCGCCGACATCGAGTCCGCGCGTCTACTTCTATAATCAATCATAAGCAATATCTCTGCCAGAAGAAAATAATTGGAAATGTCCCCTTTGAACATAGACGTTTTCCCGGTGTTAAAACACCTCACAATAAATCCAACAATCCACAGACAATGCCTTCATCTCAACCTTCTTCATTACAATCCACAAACAATACCGCATCCATCTCTAACCTTATTCATAACCCACAAGGAATATTTCATCCATCTTCAACCTCATTTATTAAACATCTATTTATCTCCGTTGACCAACCTAAGTCAATAGTCACCAATTAATCCTCATGAAAATAAATGATATCCGACCATCGTTGCCAGTAAATCAAAGAAAACATCGTCTACTCTTAATGACATCGTATAATATAAATCATATAACAATTAACACACATTAACTATATATATCGATCAAAACTCGATTTACATCATAACCCTCGATACTTAATACCTTGACAATTTACATCGCACGTATAAGGACTTGATAAGTAGATCACATAATCACATAGCACGTAATTCACATAGCAGATACGACTCACAATTTAAAAGAGCACTCAAAGAATTTTTAGAATATTTAAAAATAGTTTTAAACCACTTAAAAGAATTTTAAAAGATTTAAATACCCTTTTTCAATCAAAAAGGATCATTAATAAACCCTCTGGGTAATTATTGGATCCCAAAAATATTTTTATAATTATCTAATCCGGGTTTATAAATAATTTTAGAATTTTAAAACTATTTTTACCGCTCCCGGATTATTTTTAGAATTTTAAAACAATTTCTTTCTATTTTAAATCACTTTTAAACAGAAAATTGGTTAATTAAAAATTAAATAATCCTAAATAAATTAATTAGAGTCAAGTAATAATTAATTAATGAAATTATCTAATAAATAATTATATTTATTAGATAATCAAATTAATTAAATCATTATTTGAGATTAATTAATATAATTAAAAGTATTTAATTCTTAATTATTTTTGAATTAAAAACAATTAAATAAAGAAATAATTAAAATGGAATTCAGAAATAAATTCATGATTTATCAGACATTTTCAGAAAATAATATTTCTGAAATTTATAATTAAATTCAGAATTATAAAGTAATTAAAAGTAAATAAAAGTAATTAAAAGTAAATAGAAGTAATTAAAAGTAAATAAAAGTAAAAATAATTAGTAAAAAGTAAAAATCAATTCTCAAAATCATTTTTCAGAAAAGGGTTAACAGATTTTTAGGATTAAACGGGTACTGTTCATCACCATCTTCGTTGTTCTTCGTATGAATGCTCGAAGAACACTCATCGCCGTCAATGGCTGTTTCCAGAAACCGGCGACCGGAAAAATATTCCGGCGAACTCCGGCAACCTTAAAAACGTACCATTCGCTACGTTTTAAGTACCAAAATCGCTCCAAATCACATTCTAAACACAACCATGCCCTTCAAACAAACCCAGATTTGACCAAAACAAGAATCCGGCCAAACCCGAACAAAATCCGGCGACCTCACCGGCAAAACTTCGATCTTACTCATTTCTCAACCAAATCCAACGTTTTATACACCAAAACGAAGATTAGGAGTTCAATGACTCATATCAATCATCAAAAACACTAAACAATCATCAAGAAATCCGGAAAATTGAAAATTATATCTCACCCCCAAATTTTCGATTTCGAGTTTTAGGCTACTAAAAATCAAACAAAAATTATCATGATACTCCTGGGATCATAAGCAATCTATAGACACTAACTACATCAACAACAAATCAGTGAACAAGCCACAGTAATTTCAAGAAATTCGAATATTAAATTAAAAAAAACAAAATTACGATTAAGGCATACACACATATACAGACCCACATAATCATGTAGTAAAAATCATGAGATTCAGTTTGGTTACTCATACGAGAGATTTGGATCCCGGAATCACCTCCAAAAGACTGTTTGATCTTCAAGAACACCAAGAACAAATATTAGAGAATTTCCAGAAAATAAATCAAAAAATCTGATTCTTTTAATAAATAAAAATAATCTGCTGCTATTTATACTCATCTGAAAATTAATACTCAAAAAATATTTTTAGCCCCTAATTAAAATTATTAAGCCTTAAAAATAATTTTTATGGGATAAAAATGTAAAATTTTTTATTTTTAAACAAATATAATATAAATGCCAAAATTCCCCAAAAATTATGAATTTTACAAAAATTACAACATAATGCATTTTTGAACATCCCATTATTATATAAAAATAATTTTATGAAAAACAGGGTCTCGAAGTCAATACAGGGGCTGGGTCCGGAATTTAAAATACGAAATAATTGTATTCTAAAAATATAAAAATTACAGAAAAATAGAATAAAATAATCTATGTTACACAGAAGTCACATAACACGTATGGGATAATTTTCCTATTTAATAAAAATCACAACGCGTTTAAATGCATTAAAAATAAACTAATACATATTAAAATCAACTAAAAATATATATTAGTATAATAAATTACACGTAATTTTTCGGGTCGTTACATTCTTCCCCCCTTATAAGGATTCCGTCCTCGGAATCCGCTAAGGCAACTAGTGGGGTTCCTTAACTCCTTCATCAACAACACTTACTTTACAAAACCAGGGATTGTGTCATTTCGTAAACAACTTCTCCAAAATCTCAGTTTAACTATAGGGTCTCTATTTGACACAGTTATCACTAGAGTCTTACAACACATCGTTATTCGTTTCAAATATACCTCGACCAACTTTCCATTAACATAATATCTTTGAAACCGTTAACGTGATCCGCTGCGGTCGGTAATTCTACAACTAATCTAATTTCTTTCAACAAAATTAACTCATTCTGACCTGATTGCCATACCTTTGAAATTCAGTAGAGATAACAAGGATTATGGAATTTTGAAGAGAACAGATTCCATATCATAGCAAATGTTCCACAATTGTGGTTATGAATTTTATGAATTTTAAAGCAACCTGATTTGAAATAAGAGAATAACCGAGAGATCAATATGATCACATGAACCCGACGTTGTGTGTCTTAGCTCCGACATTTACAATTAAAGGTGATCAGCCTTCTTGTAATACACAACACACCAGTGATGGCGTCCCATCCAACTTCTATCACACAGACAGATATACCTGGTGTCCCCTATAAATAGGGTTGTTCGTCTCAGTAGGAGTACAGAAATATGAAAGGAATATGAAATCAAATTAATAACTGATGTTTTCGGACAAATAATTCTCTGAAGCACACTTTGGATTAAAATTGAAAAAAATTCCAAAGGTGTTATTTTTGAGAAGATGAACAACCAAAAGAAAGTACCGAACAAGTGGTACTATATTGTAAATAAATTATTAATCACTGGAGAAAACAAAAAAATTTGAAATTCAAAAGGTCACTATTTAGAAGAGGAGATATATCTTTTAACGAATACCTCCTTAGGAGGGAAATCAAAATAATTCATAGAAAGGAAAGGTATTGCCAAGGTCTCTACTTATGCCTTCTTTTCCAATTCCTTCGATAGCTCGTCATCCGAATTTAAGCTTCTTCCGTTCCACTTTTTAAGAATATCGATATCGTTTGCCATCGTCAACTCGTAATAATCTCTGAAGATTCCACAGTAGACATCTCCATTAGCAAGGCGGTCCATCCAGCTCAGCATAACTATCTCAAACGAGTACTTTAATCTTAACTTACTAATTGGTACTACATCCAATAGTCCAACAGGAACTCTATATGAGCTCTGACGTTCCTTACTTAGCTATACACACTCCTACACACTCCCGTTTCTAGTTTACTATAACCCTGCTCTGATACCAACTGTGACACCCCCCAAATCCGGGGTCAGAAGATTTGGTTGTCACGCGAAAATCCTCAAAATAAAACATCTGGTTAATAATAATCATTTACTTGTGATTGACCAACACTGAAAAATAACATCTATGACCCCAAACATACCAAGATCTTTTAAGGTTATAGGGCTAGAAACAAGAATCCAAATTCCATTAGATAAAAAGCATTCCTTCTTTACAACATTCTCTTAGATCAAATCTTAAACCACTGATGTAACTTCGATAAGAAGTACGCCAGGCTAACTAGACAATTACATAATAATAATAAATATTAGAACTCAATTATATAAAATAGATCTTACACTAAATCCAGACATCCTGAGCCAAGTCATCTTCGAAATAGCAGCACGCTTCTTCTCTTTCTGAACTGTGCGGATACGTCTCGCCAAACTACTTTACTGAAATGTTAGAATTTACAACAGCAAGTATGAGCGAAAGAAATGCTCAGCAAGCGTATAAAATTTTTGATATTAAACCAGGATAAGTGGGGCATAAAATCAACTGAAATGTAAAACAGTGTATAGAGAAAACTGAATCAACAACTGTGATATAATTCAAACCATAACTGAAATCATTTGGCATGTCATAAAAATGAATCATCTGCCAATTCACAATATATAATAGCCATTCTGGCGATATGGATTGGATATAAAAAAAACAAACCACCATTGCCCCCTGATCAGGTTCAAAAGCAATGGGACCCTTTATACTACCACCGGTACATTTCTATACCCGTGTGTATAACCCGGATTTCAAATAAAGGTACCAAAATAGGCAAGTAATGTTAGCCTATAGGAAGATGGAATGGTTACCATATCCTCCTTAAATATTGCTGGACCATAGTAGCAACCATGGCCTCCTACGCTTTACCATCTTCCAATCCAATAGAGCAATTTCCGAATTCAACAGGAAATGCTTAGTTTCACATACAGTTCACATCCCTATTATTTACTACGATAATAAGGATATGAAGAGTTTATCTTAAACAATTCCCCACATCAAGGATACCAATATCAAGCAACTGTTTCCGCACAAAAATATTTAAGAACCACAAATAGCTTTGAACAATAGCTATTCGTCATGATATGAATCAACGAACATAAAATAAACAGTGTATAAGATGATCAAGGGGAAAATACTTGCCTCTGGTCCTTAGCTGTTGCGCAAAGTCGAGGTAACACATCTACCTTCTTCTTCTATCTTACGGCATCACAATCTTCTATTTCAATCATTCGTTGGTTTGACGCTCTTGCGATTGCCACGAGTCTGATCCGCCGACATCGAGTCCGCGCGTCTACTTCTATAATCAATCATAAGCAATATCTCTGCCAGAAGAAAATAATTGGAAATGTCCCCTTTGAACATAGACGTTTTCCCGGTGTTAAAACACCTCACAATAAATCCAACAATCCACAGACAATGCCTTCATCTCAACCTTCTTCATTACAATCCACAAACAATACCGCATCCATCTCTAACCTTATTCATAACCCACAAGGAATATTTCATCCATCTTCAACCTCCTTTATTAAACATCTATTTATCTCCGTTGACCAACCTAAGTCAATAGTCACCAATTAATCCTCATGAAAATAAATGATATCCGACCATCGTTGCCAGTAAATCAAAGAAAACATCGTCTACTCTTAATGACATCGTATAATATAAATCATATAACAATTAACACACATTAACTATATATATCGATCAAAACTCGATTTACATCATAACCCTCGATACTTAATACCTTGACAATTTACATCGCACGTATAAGGACTTGATAAGTAGATCACATAATCACATAGCACGTAATTCACATAGCAGATACGACTCACAATTTAAAAGAGCACTCAAAGAATTTTTAGAATATTTAAAAATAGTTTTAAACCGCTTAAAAGAATTTTAAAAGATTTAAATACCCTTTTTCAATCAAAAAGGATCATTAATAAACCCTCTGGGTAATTATTGGATCCCAAAAATATTTTTATAATTATCTAATCCGGGTTTATAAATAATTTTAGAATTTTAAAACTATTTTTACCGCTCCCGGATTATTTTTAGAATTTTAAAACAATTTCTTTCTATTTTAAATCACTTTTAAACAGAAAATTGGTTAATTAAAAATTAAATAATCCTAAATAAATTAATTAGAGTCAAGTAATAATTAATTAATGAAATTATCTAATAAATAATTACATTTATTAGATAATCAAATTAATTAAATCATTATTTGAGATTAATTAATATAATTAAAAGTATTTAATTCTTAATTATTTTTGAATTAAAAACAATTAAATAAAGAAATAATTAAAATGGAATTCAGAAATAAATTCATGATTTATCAAACATTTTCAGAAAATAATATTTCTGAAATTTATAATTAAATTCAGAATTATAAAGTAATTAAAAGTAAATAAAAGTAATTAAAAGTAAATAAAAGTAATTAAAAGTAAATAAAAGTAAAAATAATTAGTAAAAAGTAAAAATCAATTCTCAAAATCATTTTTCAGAAAAGGGTTAACAGATTTTTAGGATTAAACGGGTACTGTTCATCACCATCTTCGTTGTTCTTCGTATGAATGCTCGAAGAACACTCATCGCCGTCAATGGCTGTTTCCAGAAACCGGCGACCGGAAAAATATTCCGGCGAACTCCGGCAACCTTAAAAACGTACCATTCGCTACGTTTTAAGTACCAAAATCGCTCCAAATCACATTCTAAACACAACCATGCCCTTCAAACAAACCCAGATTTGACCAAAACAAGAATCCGGCCAAACCCGAACAAAATCCGGCGACCTCACCGGCAAAACTTCGATCTTACTCATTTCTCAACCAAATCCAACGTTTTATACACCAAAACGAAGATTAGGAGTTCAATGACTCATATCAATCATCAAAAACACTAAACAATCATCAAGAAATCCGGAAAATTGAAAATTATATCTCACCCCCAAATTTTCGATTTCGAGTTTTAGGCTACTAAAAATCAAACAAAAATTATCATGATACTCCTGGGATCATAAGCAATCTATAGACACTAACTACATCAAAAACAAATCAGTGAACAAGCCACAGTAATTTCAAGAAATTCGAATATTAAATTAAAAAAAACAAAATTACGATTAAGGCATACACACATATACAGACCCACATAATCATGTAGTAAAAATCATGAGATTCAGTTTGGTTACTCATACGAGAGATTTGGATCCCGGAATCACCTCCAAAAGACTGTTTGATCTTCAAGAACACCAAGAACAAATATTAGAGAATTTCCAGAAAATAAATCAAAAAATCTGATTCTTTTAATAAATAAAAATAATCTGCTGCTATTTATACTCATCTGAAAATTAATACTCAAAAAATATTTTTAGCCCCTAATTAAAATTATTAAGCCTTAAAAATAATTTTTATGGGATAAAAATGTAAAATTTTTTATTTTTAAACAAATATAATATAAATGCCAAAATTCCCCAAAAATTATGAATTTTACAAAAATTACAACATAATGCATTTTTGAACATCCCATTATTATATAAAAATAATTTTATGAAAAACAGGGTCTCGAAGTCAATACAAGGGCTGGGTCCGGAATTTAAAATACGAAATAATTGTATTCTAAAAATATAAAAATTACAGAAAAATAGAATAAAATAATCTATGTTACACAGAAGTCACATAACACGTATGGGATAATTTTCCTATTTAATAAAAATCACAACGCGTTTAAATGCATTAAAAATAAACTAATACATATTAAAATCAACTAAAAATATATATTAGTATAATAAATTACACGTAATTTTTCGGGTCGTTACACCAAACTAGTAATTGCTCAAAGGATGAGCTATACTGTTATCTTGAAACTCAGTTACCGGTTTTAGAAGCGAAGGAAGGGCAGAACAAAAAGACTGATTTCTTGTGGGGGCATTGGGGCTCCTTTTTTTTCTGTTTATGTAGAGCTCAGTTTCTCATTTTGGTATACTGATTTTTTGAACTTAGTTATTTTGGTTGAACTTGGTCATTTTATGTATTGATGTTGGAACCTGCTTTGTTGGTTGGTTATGAAATACCAATTAAATTTGGTGGATGTTTATAAAATCTAAAGGTCATGCCAAATTTTTAATTCAGCGTTGCAATAGTTACGTAAATGTTGCCATATATGTCATATTCATTAAAATTTTTGATTGCATTTGATTCAAAATTCGTTGCAATTGGGCATATATTTATTGCCTTAGAGCTACATGAGTCCATGTATTTCAACAATTAACACACAAAAAATCGTTACAAAAAAGAAAGCCATATTTCCTTCAAGATATTGCAACGGTGTTAAACTTGTTGCTATAGCCATTAAATCGTTGCCATATACCTTAATTGCAACGATAATAAGTCGTTGCAATATAGTACTAAATTCGTTGCCATAAGGTACCTATGGCAACTAGAGCAAACCTTACGCCTGATTTTTCAATATCGTTGCCATAGACCCTATTGCAACGAATTTAGGGCATATTGCAACGTATTTCAGACGTTGTTGTATCCGTTTTATGGTGTAGTGAATTACATAATTAAACTACGATAATTATACACAATATACGGGCTTTCGCAATTTATGCCTTTCCGGTGACCACCAACATCTCCACCATCTCTCTCCCTTCTTTCTCTCCACCAGTCCTTACTGCTGCAACACTGCGCCACCCACCTGCTGCAACATCGCGCCTCCGGCCACCACCACCCGCGGCCGCGCCGCCCTGCCGCCGGTTAGAACCCCCCCCCCCCCGGCGCTTCTTCCTCTTCTACTGCACACACCACTCGTGTGTATACACACACACACGAGTTGTATAACCTACAAATCTCATCTTCTCTTCCTCAATTTATCTTTTCAATTCAAACCCCCAATTTCAATTTAGAACCCTAATTTCCATTCTCCCCCAATTCCCCCTTCTTTTTTCCCCCGATTGTTTTATTTGTTGTGTTGTTTTCCACTTGGGCTTGGCCCAATTCTAACACTACTTATTCGCTTTCAACACTTATAAACATATTTTACAAATCGAAATTAAATCTAAAATTCGGAAAATTTAAACTTTCCATTTTTAAAACAAAGAGTATAAAATTACGAACACCCAAATATTTTTAAAATATTTTTAGGATCAAAAATGAATTAAATATGGATTTTACAAGTTTTGATCCTTTACATGAAATTAAAACTCTTAAAATCATTTTAAAATACTAAAACAGCCAAAATAATTCTCCCGATAATTTTAAAAACTAATTAATATCATAAGGATAATAACACAAAAGATTTCGGGATTTTTAATAACTCTGATGATTTTATAAAAATTTTAGAAGACCAATAATGCAGGATTTAAACATATTTAAAACCTCAAATCAAAAATACAAATAAAAATACACCGACCTTTACAGCTTACACAAATCATCACGTAACCACAAAAACACAACTTCACATACATTCCACCTTTCCAACAATATTCACATAATATAATTTATAATTTATATCAAATAAATAATTTTAAATTCGAAATTTTTTAGGGCGTTATAATTTGAGACTCATTGAGACTGGCACAAAGTATAAAGTCAGGATTCTAAGAAGTGATAATGGAACTGAATTCAAAAATTCAACAATGGAAGTGTTCTGCAAATACAAAGGAATAGTTCAACAATTCTCTGCTCCTGGCACACCCTAACAAAATGGAGTAGTTGAAAGGAAGAATAGAACTCTTATCGAAGCTGGCAGAACTATGTTGGAGGAAGCTAAACTTCCTACATATTTCTGGGCAGAAGCAATCAACATAGCATGCTACACTTAGAACATTACACTGATCAACAGACATGGTGTAACTCCTTATCAAATGATCAAGGAAAAGAAGCCAAGTCTGAAGCATTTACATGTATTTGGCTGCAAGTGCTTTGTTCTAAGACCTCATCCTAAACAGCTAGGTAAATTTGAGATTAAAGCTGATGAGGGCATCTTTATTGGCTATCCATCAACAAGAGCCTTTAAAGTCTACAATCTAAGAACAAAGACAGTCATGGAGTCAATCAATGTATCTTTTGATGATAAGAAGATTACAGGAATAGTTGAAGACTCACATGACAGTTTGATTTTTGCAAATGAAGCTACCAAGAATCCTGATGAAATCCTATCAGATACTGATAATCCATCAGATCCCGATGATCCTCAAATTTCTGATGAAACAAAAATTAATGATGGTAATGCAAATGTTGAGGGGGAGCAACAGCAAGAGACCACCAACACTGAAACAACTCAGACATCAAGAGGAGGTTCATCAGAAACAGATTCAAGTGATAATTCTGACAGTAGATCAGAAAGAGATAGCACTATCCCAGGGGGAGCTTCTAGCAGTTCTAGTTCTTTTGAAGATAACACCAATCCAGGGGGAGCATCCAGTTCAAGGAATGACTTACCACCAGCAAGGAAATGGACTAAAAGCCATACTCCTGATTTAATTATTGGGAATCCTGACGCAGGTGTTAAAACCAGGAGTGCAACACAGAATGAATGTCTTTATCACAACTTTCTGTCAAAGGAGGAGACTAAGAAAGTTGAAGATGCACTCAAGGATGCTGATTGGGTTATGGCTATGCAAGAAGAACTAAATGAGTTTGAAAGAAATGAAGTCTGGAAACTAGTACCAAAGCCAAAAGGTAGGTCAATTGTAGGTACAAAGTGGGTGTTCAGAAACAAGACAGATTCAGATGGCACAATTATCAGGAATAAAGCAAGACTAGTTGCAAAGGGGTATTCTCAACAGGAAGGAATAAACTATGATGATACTTTTGCTCCTGTTGCAAGGTTAGAAGCCATCAGAATTTTTCTGGCATATGCACCTCACAAGAAATTCAAGCTTTTCCAGATGGATGTGAAAAGTGATTTTCTCAATGTAGAATTAGAAGAGGAGGTATATGTTGAACAACCTCCTAGCTTCGTTGATCCTAAACATCCAGATTATGTCTACAGACTGGATAAAGCATTTTATGGACTAAAGCAAGCTCCAAGAGCCTGGTATGAAACACTGGCTCAATTCTTACTGGAAAGTGGATTCAAAAGAGGTACAATTGATAAAACCTTGTTTTATTTGAATCATGGTAAGGATTTGCTGTTAGTTCAAATTTATGTTGATGATATCATTTTTGGATCAACTAACTCCAAACTGTGTGAGAAATTTTCAAAGCTAATGCAGTCTATATATCAAATGAGCATGATGGGAGAAATGAGCTATTTCTTAGGTATGCAAGTTAAACAGACTAATGATGGGATTTTTATCAATCAGTCAAAATACACAAAGAATCTTTTGAAAAAGTTTAACATGCAAGACAGTGCTACTGCATCAACTCTCATAGCTACAGCTACCAAGCTTGATCCTAATCAAGGTACTGAGATAGATGTAACCAACTACAGAGGTATGATTGGCTCACTCTTATATCTAACTGCTAGTGGACCAGATATCATGTATACAACCTATCTATGCGCAAGATTTCAGGAAAATCCTAGAGAACCACATCTTATTGCAGTTAAAAGGATTTTCAGATACTTGAAAGGCACTCCATCTCTTGGCCTTTGGTATGCTAGAGAATCTGATTTTAGTTTATGTGGATACTCAGATGTTGATTTTGCAGGCTACAAAATAGACAGGAAAAGTACTTCAGGAAGTTGTCAGTTTCTTGGAGGAAGACTTGTTTCTTGGTTTAGTAAAAAGCAAAAGTCTATCTCCACGTCAACTGCAGAAGCTGAGTACATTGCTGCTGGAAACTGTTGTGCTCAGATTATGTGGATGAGAAATCAGCTAATGGACTATGGTTTGTCATATTAAAAAATACCTATATATTGTGATAACCAAAGTGCTATTGCTATGACAGGAAATCCAGTACAACATTCTCTTACTAATCATATCAGTATCAGATATCATTTTATAAGAGAGCAAGTAATGGAAGGGACAATTGAGCTACACTTTGTTCCTACTGATCAACAACTAGCTGATATATTCACCAAGCCACTTCCTGAAGCTACGTTTACAAAATTGGTGAATGAATTAGGAATGGTGAACTATGAAAGTTTCTGAGAATAGAGGGAGATTAAATACTGATAATCGTCAAATCCTGATGAATCGACTACTGATGAAAAGTCAATCATGACTCAAGTCAAACATCGAATACTGATGCGATGGTTCAATTATCAATACTATTTTCAAATTCTAAGTACTCCTTTTCTGTTATGATTTCATGGTTTACTTGTGGCTATTGTTCATGAACTTTTTAATGATGTGATTACTTTAATTAGTTTTCATGATTACTTCTTTGATATAACACTACAAGAAAAAGTTCAACAGACATCACACATTAGACATCGGTTGTAAATGCCACTGATGTTAAAACATGTATTAACATCACCCCGCATTAAACTGATGTCTTTGTATTTCATAAACATCAGTTTTAATAAAAGCGATGTCTATAATTAGCCTTAAAAAATCAAACGCGCGCCTTCTTCATTTATTTTCCCCCTTAGCTAAAATTTTCCCCCCTAAGTCAAAATTTCCCCCCCTTATCACCAAATATTCTCCCCGGCTACAATTATTCCCCCTTTACAAATTAAATCACAAAACATAAAAACTAAAAACTAAAACTTTTGATACTCTCATTCACTCTCCCTCTCTCTCCCCCCTCTCTCTCTCTCTCTCTCTCGCGACTGAATCTCGATCTCTCACCTCCACCACCACTCACTGCTAGCTCTACTTACCACGACCACCTGCTCACCTCCGTCCGGCCAACTTCTCACATTTGCTCATCTCTCCTTTGCTTGCTACTGTTGTACTTACCTTTATCAAAATTGGTAAGAATATTTGGGTCTCCTCCAGCCTTTACACGAATATCTCCTCTATGATTTATAGGGTCTATCTTCTGTATTGAAATTGATGAGCTTCAATTTGGGGATTTTTTAAAATCAAAACCCTAATTTCTTAAATTGGGGTTTTTTAAATGAGAACCCTAACTTCTTTCTTAAATTGTGTGTTTTTATTAACTTGGATGTATTACCCTAATTATTTTGAATGTATTTTTTTACAGGACCTCATTCACTTGGTTATGGTTGTGGCTAGTATCATTTTCTTGTATCTATAATTGTTTTTATGTATGGAAACTATGAAGATTTTCGTTACATGTTTTTGATTAAAAAGTGTTGAGATGCAAATCTTTCTAGACGTTGTTTAATCTTCTGCTGTCTTACTCAATATATAATTTCATTGTAGTATGTCAATACATGTGACGATTTCATGGTAACAGGTACCAGAAGGATGGGACAAGCTATTTGTGTCTATTTGTTGTTCTTCATTCGTACTCAGAAATACGCCAAAGAGTATGAGCAGCAGGTATTAGTGATGTTATTGCTAGTTTTTAGAATGCTAGTATGGGCATTAAAGGTGAGAATTACTTTTATCCAGTAGAAGGGTACACTAGTCGAGGACTTTCAGGACTTGCTCTGGAAGTGGTCACAATCTTCTACAGGCTCAGTCTGATATATAGTGTTTTGTAATTTTTAATTGAACCATTCTTGTTTAATTAGAGCCAATTTTTTTGTTGATAGTCATGTTGAATTGAGCCAAACTTTTGAGTCAGTGAGGCAGCATTGCCACATTTTATTGCCACATTTTAGAGCATCTCTATATTGAATCTCCGAAAATAGGTGAGTTTCTTCAAAATTATGGCGTGCCATTATTATGTAATTGATTGCTTAAAATTTTCAAAATTGTAATGTAGGCAGAGATGACAGTCTGAATGTCCGTAGATATGACAGTTTGCAATATAGAGAAGAAATATGTGGCTAAATGGAAGTATAAATCAAAAGAGAAATAGTTGTGGATGACAGCCATTATGATGTCTCACTCCTACAGGAGTACTTGTTAGTGAGGTTAAAACATGGACTTGTTAAAAGCTTCATATCTGTTGCTTGGCCTGCACAGATAGGGATCCTATAGTAGTTCCTCTTACGTGCATTTTCACATCATTGATGCATAGTGTTTTTTGATATACAATGCAGGGATTTCGTTATCTGACATCCCTCAACTTTTCCGCTTCGTGTGCATTTACTGGAGGCTTCTTAAGGTAATCCTTTTCCACAATAACAAATTATACCTCTTAACCTTGTATCAAATCTATTAACTACTTACAGAACAGGGTTATGTAGAAGCGGAATAAATTATGGATGTAAAGGATTTATACGATCCCAGAGAACAGTGGGCATCATATATTTTGAATGCAATGAAATCGAAAGAACTTGAACCACTGGCTAACTACTCATGCCCAGGCCGATATCTATGTTCTTGGGTACTACTGCTACACCTACTTTCTCTAACAGTTCATTCTTGGAATCTTTATATCTAGCTCAAATTTTATAACATGTCAAAGTAATCTGTTTTAAAATTTCCTTTCTTTTGATTAGGCTCATAACAAGTTTTTCGTTAATAATTTTTTTATAGTTGCTAATTCAAGTTTATTTTCTTTTTGCTTGTTTACTAACCTTTTATAACCTTGTATTGTAAATCAGGTTTCAGGAGATTGTACCCCTGAATGCAGGAAATGTTTTGGGTGCAGAGGACACTAGCCCAGCTGCCAAATGGCTTTCCATCATCCGACAAGCTCTGAATAATCAAAATCTTGATTCACGATATCCTGATTACTGCAATTGCACCACTGATGCTGAATTCAGCCAAGAAGATTTTGCAAGGTATTCAAGCGTGGATCTTAATTTGAGCTCCAGCGATGAAGATTTATCGAGTCCTCCTCGCTTCTCAATGGGGCAAGATTGTCCTTCGCAAAATGGTTATACTTTAGCAGCGAGTAAGCAAATGGTGGGACATTCTGGGTTCACTCAGATTTGTATTGCCATATCAGCAATTTAAAAGTATCTTGCGTTGGTAGAGGCATCATGGGATACCTTGGAAATAAGGTATTTATGCATATATTTTAAATCTTGATATCGAATAAAATGATCTGACTATGCTAAATATATTTCTTTATATCTACAAATATATGCCTATGAACTGTCTATATTATATTATCCTTTTTGCTGTATTGTTGTAGGGATCCATATCAATGAGTATGACAATGCACAACACAACATTTTGTTTCGTTTGCACTCACTTGGCCTCTAGACAGAAAGAGGGAGACGAGGTCAAACTGCCAAAGTGATTTTAAATGCTCTAATTGTGATTTTAAATGCTCTAATTGTGATTTTAAATGCTGTGAAATGTTATATCCCAGTCACACTTTTTTTTTTGCTTTTCCCACACAGAACAATAGAATACATCATATATGTAAGAAGCCGTCATGTTTCTTTTTCTCTGGTTGTCATTTCTTCAGTAATTAGTATTACCTTGTTCTTTTCCATATTTGTGTGTATATACAATATTAACTTTTAAGGATCTTATTAGGATTCTTCCAAAATTATGACCTCCTTGTCTTGCACAGATCTGATTTAATCAATATTTTTTTAATCTTTTATTTGACAGATCTTATTGAAGAGATGTTAAAAAAACAGCAGCATGTTAAAGCAGTTAAATATGTTTGTGCTTTTGGGCTCCAAGACAAGTTTCAGCCTGCATCACTTCTGAAAGACTTGTTGAAGAATGCTGAAGAGACATCAAACACTTTGCACGACAATAGTAACTACCCAGTTAACGAAAAGGTAATCTCTTTTTATTGTTATCTAATGTTAAATTCATGTTAAATTGATAACAACTAAAATTGTTTCTTTCATATTGTATCTTTTTTTTAATTATTGATACACGATTGTCTTTTATTATCTCAATTTAATATAGTTGATGGTAAAATTTGGATCAACTTATTCGAATAGTTTACTACTTTACTGTTAGTTCTTCTTTCAATCAGTCAATTTATATTTTAGTGACACTTTGCTTCCGTAAAGGTACTAGAACATGGTAAGTATTAAACCATTCATGCCAAACCATTTTGAACTTTTATAATTGTTCACCACTGAAAATCCCCAAGTTCTTTCAACCTTTCTCTCTTAACAGGTTCTCGTTTTTCCTTCTACCTCTGTATTTCTTTGTGAATTAGTGTATACTTTTCAGTCTAGAACCATTCGGTATTTCAGTCAAAAAGATGAGAATAGGGTAACTTAGATAGTCAGATATCAGAATGGTCCTTTTTAGTGATTATACCTTGTTATACAGATACAACCATAATTTTGACTTCAATGTACACAACTAAGTTGCTATTCGGGGCATTGAATCAAAGTCAATAAAGCTCATGTATGGACCCTTTGATGGTGTTTTTGATCAAATATCCCTACATTGTATGGTATCCTGTTGCCACTATTCATGTTTGATCATCATCAACTTGTTAATTGTACGAAGACTGTACATTGAAATACTCTTTATTCTAATTTTTTTGACAGTTACTAAAAATATTTATGATTTTCTGAATGAACAGCCGTATCTACCAAGTGAAACACCAGTAGGGCTTAGAGCATTGAGGTAAAAAGAGCTGATAGATTTGCGAGGTGATGGCAAAGGCGTTAGGAAATTGTCAGACATGATATATTCTAATGGCAAAAAGAGCTGAGAGATTTCTAATGTTTTGATCAACAATTTGTATTCTTTTTTTGCCAAGTAACAATTTGTATTCTTCTCATATTGTTCTCTCAGTACGCTATAGTCAAACTGTAATTGTAACACTGTATCAAGGAAAACTGCTGAAATTATAGAGTTGTATTTGATATATTAGTGAAGATAATAACTTTGATTACTTATTGACATCCACAAATAGAAATCACTTTTTATTTATAAAATCTTATGTCTAAAACCAAAACGAACATCAGAACAAAGTGATGTCTAAGAGATGAATATAAATCAGAAAAGATGAATATAAATCAGTTCTTTTATGTAAAAACTGATGTTTATAAGTACATTAGACATCAGTCTGGGATGATGTCTAAGACATCAATAGACATCAGTTTTTTTCTGAACAAACTGATGTTTATAAATACATTAGACATCACTTTCAAGAAAAGAAATCGATGTGTATGTGAAAAATAACTTAGTTTATTATATGTTTTCTAGAATATAAGGCATGCAAGTTGTTTATAAAATTAATTATATCTAACCTATTTTGTAGAACAACTGATGTGTATTGAAGGAAATATCGATGTCTATGTTAGCACAGACATCAGTTTCTGACCGATGTCTAGAATAGACATCTCCGACAAAGACATCACATGCAAAATAACATAGATATCGGCCATAAACTGATGTTTATTGACCCTTTTCTTGTAGTGTAATTCTTTGAAGAATAGTTCAAAAACATAAAGAATGCAGAACATATTGAATTAGATTAGAGAAACAGTTTTTTTATTGATAATAAGAAAGAGATTACATGCAAATATTACATCTTTTTGTTCTCTCTATCTTCTTATCTATTCAACAGGAAAATAAAAAGTCCAAACCACTCCATTGCTAGCAGTCATCCCAAATCCCATCTTTACCACTTTGTTTGGATGGAAGTTGAAAGGTATAAGGGTATTTTTGCTGACATATTCATTAACAATGGTTGGCGGTGTTGAATGAGGATGTCTTAGAGGAAAGCCATGCTAATGTTGCTTGGAGGGCAGCATCGATGTCAATCGCTTTTGCAGGTCTTTCTCTCTCGATCTCTTCAAGACCGGCATCCATCTGCAGCCACAAAGTTTCAAGTTGCCTTTCCCAGTCGAAGGCATCAAACTCTTCACGAGTATAGCTGAAGATATCTCTCTTCTCTACGAGATGGAGGTTCTTTTCTTTGATGATGAGATTAGACATCTTTTTGGTAAGATGTTTTTTGTGAAGGGTTTTTTATTTACAGGAGAGAATAAGGGTTAAAGAAAAAGTGGACAAGTCTCTAGGTGTTAAATAGAGATGGGAATGGAATGATAACATGAAACGGTTCATATTCTGGTTTTTGGTTCCAGGTATTTTTAGATTGTGATGTTTAAATGAGTTTGAGAGAAACAAAGTCTGGAAACTGGTACCAAGACCTAAAGACAGATCAATTGTTGGTGCAAAATGGGTTTTCAGAAACAAGCTGGATGAATCTGGTATGATTGTAAGAAACAAAGCAAGACTGGTGGCCAAGGGTTACTCTCAGGAAGAAGGAATTGACTATGATGAAACCTTTGCCCCTGTAGCAAGATTAGAAGTAATCAGAATGTTTCTTGCATTTGCAGGTTATTCAAAATTCAAGGTATACCAGATGGATGTAAAAAGTGCTTTTCTAAATGGCAAGCTTGATGAGGAAGTGTATGTGGAGCAACCACCTGGGTTTGTTGATCCAAAGTTTTCAAATCATGTCTACAAACTTGATAAGGCACTCTATGGACTAAAGCAGGCACCAAGAGCATGGTTTGAGACTTTGTCTAAATTTCTTCTTGAAAATGGCTTCACAAGAGGTACAATTGACAAAACTCTATTCTTTAGAAAGATAAAAGGTGAATTGCTTTTAGTTCAAGTTTATGTTGATGATATCATATTTGGTTCTACTAATGAAAAGTTGTGTGCTAAGTTTAGCAAGCATATGCAGTCTAAGTATCAGATGAGCATGATAGGTGAACTAAATTATTTCTTAGGCTTGCAGGTCAAACAGACTGAGACTGGTATTTTCATTAATTAGTCAAAGTATATCAAAGATTTTTAAGAAGGTTTGACTTTCAAGACTGTGTAGTTGCAAAAACACCCATGGCTACAGCCACTAAACTAGACTCTGATCCTAAAGGAAAGAGTGTGGATAATACTAGTTATGGAGGCATGATAGGCTCATTGTTATATTTAACTGCAAGTAGACCAGATATAATGTTTTCTACCTGTTTATGTGCTAGATTCCAAAGTGATCCTAAGGAATCTCATTTAATTGCTGTGAAGAGAATTTTTAGATATCTCAAAGGGACTCCAAATCTTGGTTTGTGGTATCCTAGGGAATCTGATTTATCCCTAATTGGCTATTCAGACTCTGATTATGCAGGGTGTAAAATAGACAGGAAAAGCAGTACAGGTACATGTCAATTCTTGGGAAACAGATTAATTTCTTGGACAAGCAAGAAGCAACAATCTGTCTCAACCTCAACTGCAGAAGCTGAGTACATAGCAGCAGGCAGTTGTTGTGCACAGCTCTTTTGGATAAGAAATCAGTTAATGGATTATGGTATAACACTTAGTAATATTCCTATGTTTTGTGATAATACTAGTGCTATCAAAATTGCAAAAAATCCAGTTCAACATTCAAGGACTAAGCACATTGATGTCAGGTATCATTTTATTAGAGAACATATTGAGAATGGTACTGTGGAACTTCATTTTGTTCCTACTGACAAATAGCTTGCAGATATTCTAACTAAACCACTTGATGAGGCTACATTCATTAGATTGGTTAGTGAGTTAGGAATGTTAAATTTCTAGATCTTTAACATCTGCAAAAGTAGCAAGGTATGTTGTTTTCAGCTTATAGACTTGATATTTTGTCAAGATCTATACTTAATTGATAATTGCTTAAGCTGTAACATTTTACTTTGAAAATTTTCAGTATGATAGACTTATTGTTATCAGAATCAAGATTGCTATCAGTATGCTGATGTCATCAGGATTTTATCGTCAGTATCACGATTATGAAATTGTGTGTGTTGTTGTTTCAAATCCTGAAGTCCATTTTATGTAGTGATCTAATTCTGAGTTCTGTTAAGTTTATGCTAGCAAGCTTTAATTCATTCATACTGATAATTTAATTTGTTTTTCAGATCAGTCAGTAAACAACAATAGGCAAGTAGATATTAAGAAATTGTATTTTCATTAATTGAAAGCATTACATACAAGGAAATGAAATACAAAGATCTACTTCAGGACAAGGAGCATCTCAAGAGTCACTTTGATGATCTACTCGTGGATTCCTTGTCTGGGCGACTTGAATGAGAGCAACAGACTCAACTCCATTCTTGTTGAGGAGAATGAATAGCATCTCCATCAAGATCAACCCTCAGACTCTCGGCTAAATTCTTCATCCTCAAGTTTTGAGGAGGTTAGAGGGAGATTGTATCTAATAGATGGATGTTTTAAGAGAAGGTTCTGGATATTATTTGGATCTATTCCAACCATGTCTAAAGCGAGGAGAAAAGTCATCTCTTCAAGAAGACAAACTGTGAACCTTTGGTCATGAACAATCGGTTCATCATTTGTGAGAAATCGAAAGATTGGGCAAAAGGCCATTGTGTTTTGTGGAAGCTCTGTGATTACAGAGAGATTTTGTGTGTTTGTGGAGTAAAGAAAAGGAAGAGACATCAGGTGTTTTTAAAGGAAATAGTGAGAAGCTGAACAGTCATTTTAAATGTTCAAAGTATCAGCGTATATATCAATGCGTATGACTGGCCCTCTCGTATTTTTAAGATATTTTGACAATCTAACAAAATATTTTTGTTTGAATTATTGATGTTCTTTTCAGGTTAAATTTTGAAATTGCCACGTGGAACTCTAGTTAAATCTCTGGAATTAGGATGATAGTGATCAGGAAAACATGGAAAATTTCATCAGGATTGATGATTATTTTTAATTTTTAATCACATTGAGAATTGTTATTATCTTGGAGAAAAAGATCACATTAGGAAATGAAGCTGATCAGTATTGATTTTATTTTACCCTGATTTATTTAATTGAAATCAATTTTGGATATTATTTTCCAAAAATCGTGGGTAAACTGCATTTTTCAGGGACTGACACCTGTCAACCTACGTGTCAACGTGGGTTAGTGGGTCTGAAGAATTTTTGAATATATCTTTATTTTGAGACTCTGATTGTTTATTGCTAACTTCTAAATCGTATTTCTTAAGGCAAAAACATTCATTTGTATTCTCAAAATCTCTAATCAATTTCAAGATTTCTCAAGTTCTTTTCAGATCAAAAATGGCAGCTCAAAGAAGACTACCAAAATCAGTAGCTTTCAAGTTTGGTGACTTTGATTTTATGACTAACAATCATGTTGCAGCAATCACCAGCAAGAAAGGAGTATCAGCTGATTTTCATCCAGTAATGGATTTTATGGCTATTGGACCTTTGCGTTATGCATTGGCAGCATCTCCAGAAATAAATCAAGCTGCAGTTTCACAAGCTTGGGAGAATGCTGAAGTAGTTGATTCTACTCAGAGTCAATCAGGTAAGATTGTTCTACATTTAGGACAAGATACTTATGATATTACTGAATCTGTTGTTAATTCAGTACTTCACTTACCTGTTAATGTTAATTATGCAAGTAAACCATCTGATGATGATGTAAGAACTATGTTGTCTGCACTAGGTTATAGTGGATCTCTAGACAACATGAGCCAGTTAAATAGATCTTTTCTTAGGAAAGAATGGTCTTTCTTCTTTGATCAAATTGCTAAATGTTTTACTGGTAAATGTAGTTCTTTTCAGCAAATTACTTCTGTTACATCACATATTGCTTATAGTTTGCTTTATGACAGAGTAATTAATATTGGTCACATTATCTTAAGTCAGATGTGTATTAAACTTGGGTCCAGAGATCAAGACAGGAAAATGGTTTATTATCATAGATTTATGCAAATGTTTATTAACCATTTTATTCCTGATGCTGAAGCTAGATTTGGTAGAGAACATTGTGTTTCTTCTTATGTACAGCAAAAGAGAATTTTCTCTGACATTATAAAGAAGGACAATGAAAAGAATCTGGATGAAATACCTGAAATTCATTATCCAAATCATGTTCAGGTAATTCTTAAAACTCATCTTCCTACTCTATACAATTCTTCTTTCTTTTGTGGTGAAATGACTCAGGAATCTCGTTTAGAGGAGAACCCCCCTTTGTCTACCCAAGTAGCCCAAAACATTATAGTCTCTGAACAATTCAAGAACAAAGTTTTAATCAACAGCCTGTTGTTTCAAATAAACCAACCTCTGGTGTTTCTCAAAAGACATCAGTTGTAAGGAAGAGAAGATTTATTGTGTCAAGTAGTAGTAGTAGTTCTAGTGAAGATGATGATAATATATCTCTTGCTGAAAGAGAAGAATTGAAGGCTGCAATTCAACTTTCTAAGCTAGGACAAAGAGATAAAGCACCTAGTCATAGCCAGGCTGCAGTCTCTCAAAAGACTGTAGTACTTAATAAGGGAAAACGGTTACTGGATACTGTCTCTCAAAAGACTGTGTCTATAGAAAAAGATCTCATCCCAAGATCACTTCTGTGTCTACACCTCTTGAGTCTTCTCAGGATAAATCTTTTGCTCAATATACCAGGAGAACAAGGACAAAGATTCAATTGTCACCTACACACAGAGTCTAGTCCAACTAACATCATGTAGGTCTCTACAAATGAAGCTACAATCAAGTCAGCAAATGACAATAGAGATTTTGATATTGATTCTTCATGGGAAACTACATTATCATACAAACTGGCTATGGGAGTTATTTCTATTAAAGTGAAGCTATCCAGGCCTGTTCTAGATTTTCTAGTTGAAAGAGTACCAAAACTTTTATTTCCTGAAGAATATGGACTTCTACATCAAAGACTTGACTTAATGAAGATGTATTTCTATGTATCTGTCAGAAGACAATTAGTCAAGAAATTTTGACTCTCAAAACATGTTGCACTTCAATCACTTCATGCATATTTATTTGACAAGGATGTCATTATTGAAGATGCTTCAGCTCAAGGTCAACAACAGGAGGAAGTAGATAGAGAATTGCAGTCAACAGAAGGTACTATTGCACCAGTGATGAATAGTAGGACAGATCAGATCACAGTCACTGCAACACAAGAACCATCTAGTCAGAGGTTGGATGACTCAGGAGCTGTGATAGCTGATGCTAAAAGGTCTTCTGTGATGACTGAAATTGCAAGTGAGAAACCCTATGATATGGGAAGAATGACTTTGATTGATTTTACTGAAGACCAAACAAATATTGTTCATTCAGAGTCTATCCACCTGGAGGGTGAGTCTCAGCAAACAACACTTAAAGACGGTAACATACTAACTATGGTGTCTAATGAAGTATTACTGAAGACATCAGAGTCTAGTAGAGAACCTAAAAGTGGTATACTGGAGCCTGTAGTCTCTAAAAGGAAAGAAGATGCTTGTGAGGGTTCAGAGACTATAGCAGCTCACTCCTTGGAGAAAACCTCAAGCCCCTTGCCAGATGAGAAACCCTCTCTCCATGTGAGTTCAGGTATAAAAACTTCTTCTAAACTCTATTTTTCTGTAGGTCATGAGCACTTATCCAAAATTTAGTGATACACTTGAAAAGATGGATATTGATCCACAATCTGAGAGACTGGCTCCTGACCAAGCAAAAGGAGAGGTAGAAAGAGTGTTGACTTTAGATAGTCAAAGTGAGAATGAGGGTATGGATGATCAACTCCATAGTGAGGGAGAGAAAATTAGGAAACCACCATCGTTTGATTTCTGGGATTAGGTTTTTCCTGAATCTTGGTCTGACAATCTTGGTATGGATGCTGGTACTTATTCTTTTATAAAGATGTATGAGAAGAATGACTTAGAAAAGCACAATGCAAATCCAGAAGTTAAAGCTCAGAAGCAAAAAGAAAGGCTTGCAGGAATTATCAACAGAAGAGGTGAAAGACTAAGACAAACTTCTACACCACTCGTACCAGAAGAAATTCCTAATGATCCTAGTATTCCTTTGTATGTACTTCCAATATCAGCCAGAATTGAGACATCAACAGTATCTGATCACTCTAAGGAGGAGTCAGGATTTGTAGATGTTAGTACACAGAATACTGGTGAAGGACAGAATAATCATATTTCTGCTTCAGATCGGAAAGATGAAGATGTTTGTAACTCTACTCGGGTATTATTACTTGAATATCCTACTAAACAGGCAACTTCTACAAGTCTTGAATCTGAAGATATTCCAAACACTTCCAACATTGAAGTCAATTCTGAAGTTTTACAAGACATTCAGAATTCTCAAGTTGAAATTCAATCAAGACTTCAAACACTTGAAGATAACCAAGTCACTATTATGGAAAATCAAGCAGTTCTGATGAATCTCATTTGTTCTGTTACTGAGTCTCTTGGAATCAATGTTGCTGATGTCAAAAAGGGGGATATAAAAATAAAAACAATTCAAAGGCAACAGACTGGGGAGATAAACAGACTGTGAGAGATATAAGAAGAACTAAGGATGACAGAGGTGAATCTTATCAGGGAAGTGGTAAAGGAAAAGAAGCATTAAATAGTTGAATTCTCTCTTCTAAGTACTAGATATTGGTCTACATCTAAAGAAGGAGGTACTTAACTTCATGAATTTTACATTCATAAATTCTATTCTGATTGTACTGTTATATGTTTTGACATCAACAACTCAGATTTATGCTTCAGATCTTAAAGCATAAATAGGGGGAGATTGTTAGAAATAATTCATGAGTTGTGATGTTAAGAATAGAATTTTTACTTATACTTCTTGTATATCCTGATCTTATAAAGGATTTAGCACTTTGTATATGATATATGTGTTATACAGTAATCTGTAGAGTTAAGTCAGGAACAGTGCATCAAGTACTACATGTCAGGAACTGAGATAGAATCCTGATAGAGCAAGTCAAGTACTGATGGGATGGTCAGATCCTGATGCAAGATGGAATCTTGATATCAGTCGTGTTACTGATGATGTCATTATGGATGCTACAGAAACTGGCAAGTGCTATAAAACAGGATCTTTGTTTAAAGAACAAGCAAGAAGATATCATGAAGGAAAGAATTTTCTATTGATGGAAACTATCAACTGGACGGCAGAACATTGTCATGTATAGATTAACTTTATGTTACTAGTTGATAGGTAGCATTATAAATACTCTCTCTATATCATTGTAAAAAGTGTCGAGTCGAATGATTTGTGAGTTGATAGCATAAGGTTTGTATTCGATAGTTCGAAATAAATAGAGAGAGAGATTTGTATTGTCAGCAGCTGCTAAAGGTATTTGTACACCTTTGGTAGAGTTTGTATTTGATCTATTAATACAAACAGTTTGGTTTATTCGTTTGTTCTTGTTTTATTTATTTGAGCAAAAATAAGACACGATTATATAACTTGTATTCAACCCCCCTTCTACAAGTTATTCGAGTTAACAACGCCTCTTCTTTATCTAGTTTTATTTATATGTATTTATTTAGCCTTTTCACTTTTCTTTTTATCTCTTCTCCACATTTTCTATCAAGTAAGCAAAGGTCCCAAGAGCTTCTGGCGAGATTTATCCCGCGCAGACTAAGTCATTCGTACTCCTGTTCCTTCGTGTCTACTCAGGTACGTTTCCAATACTTATAACTTATTTGCATGCCTAGTTCCATGACCATGTGCAAGATAGTTTCACACACATATAATGTTACCGTCGTAGTCGTATACACACACGTTGTCGTTTGTCCGTGTCTTCAATTTGGTAATTGTTATGATATTCCAATGGTCACTGCATGCAGTTTGTTAATTGATTTGATTCTGGTACATTTAATTGTGGATTCTTGTCGTCTTTATCAACGTTCCAACCTTGTCTAGGTTAGATCCATATGTTCGAATCTTTATAAATAAATGCATGTATGAATCTCTGCTTATGGCGTATATGTCAAAGAGGTTTGGGGTGATTTGTATTCCGGTTACCCCCTTGGTCACTCTTTTAGATGCTCATAACATGTTTGGTGTCCATTCTCAATGAACTTAGTTTGCTTTTGATATGTTTCGTTAAGTAAGTATCTGCAATTAATTGACTTGGGCACATTTACTGTACTTTAGGTTAACATCCTCTTTCCAACAGTTGCTTCACCTTTTTGGTACCCTTAAATTTTGTATTGGAAGCCACTACACTCACTTGCTTCCAACTATTCAATCTCAATCCTCCTAATTAACCTGCTTCCCTTTTATGGTTGTAGATGTCAATCTCATCCGTTTCTGGGGGATCCCCTCACCACCCTGGTAACCTATCTCCCGTCTCCGGGCAGCCCTCTGATTCTTGGTCCACTCATCTGAATGACGTACTCATTCCTTAGCCTTTGTCACAATCTATACCGTTTGTTAGCTCCAGGACTCCTTCACGAGTAGAGGTGATAAACCCTTTGGAGGCTCAGATCATACGCCAACACCTTGATCCTTCCTTTGAAACTGGCTCGTCATACTACCATGGGGGGAGGGGGCCCTAAAAGGATTAATTTGAGCTCCAATACTGAGGAGGAGGAGAAGTCTACCAGTATACTTTGGAATGATGCCGAACAACCATTTTTTGACAACGAGGATTTGACAAATGAAGGGGATGGTGCTGAGGTTAGGTTGGTGGTAGAGGTTGAGCAAAAGACCCATGTTCCGGTATGCTTCGTTCTCTCATGTGCATAATTGGATTCCTCTATGAACGCGGATAGGCTTGAGAAGCTCCTGGAGCTATATAATCCGGGATGCAACTTGGTATTGCCTAGTGCTGGTGAGAGGTGCCACAACTTTGATAATTTCGAACCTGATCAAGTCATACCGAATGCCGTGTTGTCTGCTTCATTCTTCAAGCTGTGATTCTCCCTCCCATTGCACCCATTTTTTATTGACCTCTTGAACTTCTATGACGTTGCCCCTAACCCCCAATTCATTTAGGGTGGCAGCATGCATGTACTTCCTTTATGATCAAACCTTCTCCGTCTCCCTCACTACCAGAGAACTTGGATAAATCTATCAACTGAAAGATGTAGGGAGAAGCATTAAGGGGAATAAGCACAGGATGTATGATTGGTTAGAGCAGTTTTTATACTGCTATGATTGCGAAGAAGTGAGAAAAGAACTTAATTTGTCTCCGGGTAAGCCTTCGGTTCCCTTAAGTACTCGCGGTAGCCCTTTCTTTAGTTTATTCCGAATTTGGTACTTATTTCCTTATTAAATCTTTTAGGGATCCCGAAACAGACTCCCCTCGAAGGTATTAAAGAAAGAAGGGCTAGAAAAATCATGAAGTTGGCGAGCGCGTTGGGAGATGGGGAAAGTTTACGGGCACCGGTTACCCTGGTGAGGCTGGGGTTCTCCAGACCTATGGCTCCCTCACTCCCCGTTCTGGGAGATGAGGTCGAGGAAGGACTATTGGGAGAGCATGAGACCCAGGGTACTAGCCGGGAGCCTGAAGAGATAGGTGGGGCTTCCGCTTGCTACAACCCTGGAGATGGGGAAAGTTTACGGGCACCGGTTACCCTGGTGAGGCTGGGGTTCTCCAGACCTATGGCTCCCTCACTCCCCATTCTGGGAGATGAGGTCGAGGAAGGACTATTGGGAGAGCCTAAGACCCAGGGTACCGGCCGGGAGCCTGAAGAGAAAGGTGGGGCTTCCGCTTGCTACAACCCTGGTAGCCCAGGCTTCCACTTTCTATGTTCCTTACTATTACGAAACACATTTTTTGCTTTACTTGTTATCGTCTGCATTCTCGTGAGCTCCCATGTGCATGTCATTAGGTTTCATCATGTTTACTTCTTGTCTAGTACTTATACATTTATCCACGCTTCTCATCATATATATATGTGCTGTGGTTTCTCATATCTTTAACATTTCATCTTCTCAGGTATGTCAGGATCAGTGCCGTCATTCATCAAGCCAACTGACAAATATGAGGACATATTTCCTGAGGACGAGCTAATGATGTTGGAGACCCCTATTGCCGCCATTCTGATCTCTCGGGTTCCTGCTTCCGTATCCATTAAAGCTGAGCTTCCTACTACAGATAAACGCAGACTCTCCCAGGCCTCGGGGAGCTTAAAGTCTACTCCTGAAACCCGATCTTAAAAAAAACCAAGGTGTCTCAGCAGGAACCCCCAATGGGTAAGGTGGAGCAATTTATCGCATGTCAGGTTAGCAGATAATTATGGAAACTTTTGCTGGATGGGCTAAACAGAGAACCCCTGATGCCGCGAGATCCATGTTATTTTCAGCGGATGAGAGTTTCGTCCACCAACTTAAGCTTTCCAATCAGCTTGTTCTGGCTACACGTGTCGATATGAGGCTACGGGATGAGATTAAGAAATTGAAGTCAGATATGTAAGCTATAGAGAAGGAAAAGAGGAAATTGTCTAATGCAGGTAAGAAGTTGAAGAGTGATTTATCTGTGTTATCCAAGGAGAAGGACAGGCTGAGCTAATTTGTTGCGAGCCAAGACAAGGTGAAAGGGGAAATGCTGGCAACACACTCCTCAAAAGTTCAGGAATTGAAGTTACAAGTTGATTCTCTGCAAGCATCGATTAGGAAGCTCACGAAAGCACTTCCGGAAAGGTACAAGCTAGTCTTTTCTAAGGGTGCCACAAACTACATGAGGTCTACTTGGAAAGTGATGCCAGACCTGGATTGGGCGTTACTCGGCGAAGATGCTATGGCTCAGATAGAATCCTTCAAAGTGGAAGCCCATGTGGAAGCCCAGAAATCTCAGCCTCTGCCGTCCAGTAAGGTTTCCAAGGCCGTGATGACTCTTGAGGTGGCTGATAAGGGCGTCACTATTTCTGATTCCGAGGTTGTGACTCCCGCTAATGCGGTTGAGGATGCTCCAAGTAAGGATGCCATGACTACGGAACCTGTTGAGGAAGACCCAAACCCAGAGGTTGCCAAGGATCTCCAAGCTCCCTAGTCCCTTCTACATGATTTCCTTCAACCATCTTAAACTTTTCATATCGTTGGTTTATGAACTCTTTTGGTTTATCAAGGGAGTGGGCTCCTTAACGCTCCACAAATGTAATTCTCAATCTCGTAACTTGATTACTTTATGGCCTTTGGCCTTGGTACTTTTGAACTTTTGCTATCTATGCAATGCATGCTTATTTCGGTATTTCTATATCTCTTCATAGACGTAATTGATATATTATCTACGTAGAGGTAATTTTATTGCCGATCATGACATAAGTATTCTCGTATAAAGGTCCAGTAACGAATGTTCGATGTCCATGCACGGGCTATCACGATCACAGATTAAATAACTAGGTTTAGATTGAGGGTACCAAGGTGCCTCCTAACTTAGCTGCTCATGAATTGATTATAGGTCCTACAATGGGAACTAATTCATGCTCGGTGGTTAACGAAATAAGAACTTTAAACTTATCCTTACCTTTGGGTAATGTATTCGCTAAGTAGGAAAAATAACGCTCTAACTTAGAGTGATTATAACCAGATGCTATTTGTGACATCCCAAAATCCGGGGTACAGATATGGGGCCACGGACCTCAATTAACACAATACAAACCTGGATATAATCCAACTATAATAATAAAATACCCCTGATCCAAGATCACATACAGGTTATGGTATGAAACAAACTATTAAATTACATCGCTACAGTCCAATCTCAATCTCAGAATAATATATTTATACAATTTGATAACAAACTAAGTCTATCTACTGAACTAGTCAACCAACCTTTGACAAAATCAAATCCACTACCCGACGAAGTCAACCACTCGAACATCACCTCTCGCTGCTGGAACAGGAAAACTCAACTGACCACAAGGTCCACTAATCTTCTCTAATAACTGGAGAAAAATAAACAATAATGCAACTACTAGAAAAACTGGAATAGACATCGGGCTTTTAACATCGGTTAGAATTGCCACCGATGTTAAAAGTGTTTATGACATCGGTTTTTGTAGAACCGATGTCTTTATGCTATTTAGACATCGATCCCTTGGTTCAATCGATGTTAAAAGTTTCAAAAAAAATTCATTTTCCCTCTCTTAACCAAATTTCCCCAAAACATCTCCCCCTCTTAATCAAAATTTTCCCGCTTTCTGGAAAAATCTCCCCCTTAACCAAAATCCCCCCATTCAACTCAAATCCCAAAAAGTAAAAACAAAAAACAAATTAAAAACAAAACACATAAAATCATAAACAATATTCATTCAACTAAAAACACACACACCCGACTCCCCCCTTTTTTCTCTGAAGAACCCTAGCGACCGCCTCAAGAACCCTAATCAATCAGCTAATCAAGCTAGCTTATCAATCTCGAAAAACAACAAAACTCGAACTCTTCAACTCGAAAGCTCGAAATCTATCTTAGCTGTGTTAGTCTCTCTCTCTCTGTGTGTAATGTTTGTGTTCAATCACAAATGAGTTAGTTAACCTACAAATTTGTAATTGACTGAGTTGGAATTGTATTATTACTTATTCGAGAATTCATGTGTGATTCCTATGAGTTTGATTTCTAAAATGTGTCTTATAGTGAATCGTTTTTCCTTAATTTAGTGAATAGCAAGTGTTTCTAGATATTATTGTAATAAATTATGTTTATACTACAACTTATTTGTGTGTGTGTGTTTGAATAGTTATGTTTCAGAATTTTAGTTCGTTCGTTGCACTGAATAACATATAATGAAATTGGAAACCAGGAGATTGTAGTTCTATCTCCTGTTTTGTTGCTATTTTTTTAGTGGAGTTGGAATTTGATGTGTATAATTTATGTACTTATTTTACTTTTTATTTGAAATGTTTGGATTCTGTATTAGTGTTTGTTAGTCACAGAGGCATGCCTGTTTACATCTAATAACAAGCCTAATTGTTTGTAATGTTTTGCATTACCTACATTACCTCTTGACTGAGGGAACCTCTAGTTGTAGAGTCTCTACTTGTTTTGTACTTGTAATAGGCACCAAATCCTAGTTGTGTAACTGTACTTATAAAGTCAAGAATAATGCTTGAAAGAAGTTCCAAGGTTCATGCCTCAAGCAAGAAGATAAAGACTGTCAAATAATCACAGTTGGGATTTGAAAAAATGAAGAATTTGCCTAAGTACCAATTCGAGAAGTATATTTGTCTATTCAAGAAGTCTAGCATTCGAGAAGTCAGGGATTCGATATCTCAAGACACTATTCGATATCTCTGAATACACTGTTCGATATCTCATTCGATATCTTAGAGATTCGATATGTCTACTACTCTATTCGAGAACTCAAGAAGTCAACAAGTCAAAGTGGTATTCGAGTTCTCAAAGAGTCAACAAGTCAAAGTTCCATTCGATATCTCAAGGACTCAGAAAGCTATTCGATATCTCGAGGAATCGATAAGTCAAATGTTCTATTCGACAACTCAAGGAATCCTGATGGAAAAGAGCTATTCGAGAAGTGGTTCGATATGTCAATATAACAGTGTTCGAGAACTCAGAGTTATCGATCAAGTCAACTCTAGTTCTCGAATCATTTACTTAGTCACTTCTCGAATACATTCTTGGAGACAAAATACTGAAGAAATTATACAAGTCAGAAACCTGCAACAAGCCAATGCACTTTATGGACCACAATCTGTAACGTGCTCTGGAAAGCCTACAAGGAAGCTTGGAGATATATAGAAGAGACAAAGGGCTAAAGAAGTAGATCTGAACAGGCTTTGCAAAGTCAAATCTGTAACCATTTGGACACTTACTCAAAAAGGATAGACAGACTAGAAAGTAATTTGTTCAGCTACCTTATTTGTGGTAAGTAGGGTGTATCCATGTTCTATAAGGATACAGCCTCACTTCCTTAGTTATTAACTTTTGTGAGTCAAGTTTTTCATACGTTGTAAGCTGTATCTCTCTGAGAAAAACGAAGCTGAGAATACTATCATTTGTATTCACAGATTGTAGCAACCTTTATCTAATAATACATTAGATTAAAGTGATATTGTGTCTTGTGTTGTTCTTTATCCGCACCTACACCTTGCATACACAAATACTTATCTGCTACATAGACTCGAGAAAAGAAAAGTTCAAGAATCCATTCACCCCCCCTCTATATTCTTTTACCGTATTCAGTACTCAACAAGTGGTATCAGAGCGGGCTGTTTATTCAAAAATAGAAAAACGATCATGAGTTCGAATACACCAAAGACTACAGGAACGGTGAAGGTCCCTAAGTTTGACAAATAGAATTATAACCTCTGGAAGATAAAGATGCAGTTGTTCATCAAAGCATCTCATCACTTGTATCCTGAGATTCTTAAGAATGGTCCATTTGTTCCCCAACAGGAGATTCCTGAAAAGACTGTTGGAACCACTACTATTCCAAGATCTTATGTGGCTAAGGATCCATCCAAATGGATAGAATAAAAAAAGGACATGGTTGCCCTTGACAGTCACCTCATGTTGCTGATTATAGATTCCATGGACATGTCAATGTTTGCAAACATTGCTTCATGTACCACTGCCAAAGAAATGTGGGATCACATTGAGGTGTTATGTGAAGGAACTGATGAGGTCAGAGAAAACAAGAAACAGATACTGGTCACAAATTATGAGGCTTTCATGGCACAGCCCAAGGAAAGCATTACTGAGATGTTTGAGAGATTTCACAAGCTAGTTACTGAGTTGCAGATGAATGGCAAGGTTTACAGTACCAAGGAGTTAAACATGAAGTTTCTGCTATCCTCACCAAACCATCTAGAGCAAAGGGTCATTTCTCTAAGGGAAAGAGATTTGAACAAAGTTACATATGATGTGCTCTATGGGGTTTTAAAAACTCATGAGCTTGAGTTGCTTCAGAAAAGGGCTATCCAAGCCAATCAAGGCAAAATGATAAACACATCATGTGCCTTGATTGTCAACAAATCTATTCAAGACCTAGAAGCATCTACAAGCCAATTAAGTATTGAGGAGGTAGTAGAAGAGGAAGTAACTGAACCTGAGGTAAGTGAACCTGTTGAGGAGAAGGAGGAAGATGAGTTCTATACTCTTGAAGAATTGGATAGGATGGAAAACACTTCATA
Source organism: Kitagawia praeruptora (assembly GCA_037693485.1). Lineage (NCBI taxonomy): Eukaryota > Viridiplantae > Streptophyta > Magnoliopsida > Apiales > Apiaceae > Kitagawia > Kitagawia praeruptora. Next base: position 131,437,682 of record CM075351.1, on the reverse strand, counting down.
TGCTTTCATGGCCAGAAAATTTCCAAACATCAGATTTAAGAGGAACCAACCCTTCAAACCTAAAACCCAAAACCATTCATTCAACAAGAGCAAGGCACCTGTGAAACCAAACAAGAATAAGTTCAAAACCAACCATGTGGATAGGTCATCTGTAAGGTGCTATAGATGCAATGACCTAGGGCATTTTGCCAGTGAATGTAAGAAGCCTAAAAAGAAGGATAGAGATTATCTTGAGCTCGAAGCTAAGTATGAGGCCCTTCTGAAAAAGCAGACACAAGGTAAGGCCTACATAGTTGAAGGGAAGTGTTGGGATGATTCTGACAGTGATGGAGAGGAACAAGAATTCTGCAATTATGCCTTGATGGCCAATTCCAAGGATGACACATCTCCATCAGACCCTCAGGTACCATCTCTCACTACTATAGACATGTCTGTTTTAGAGTATAAATGCATGATTGAACAACTATCTGTTGAGATGTTTAACATTCATACTAGTATGACTGCTGCTAATGAAGAGATTACTAAACTGGCTACTAGAAATGAAATGTTAATCAAAAAGAATGAGAAACTTGAGCTAACTTCTATGTAAGTAAAAAACCTTAAGAAAGAAGTTGAATATCTGCAGAATAAGGTTTTGTGTGCTAGTCAGGTTGAAAAGGCTCTTAGGGATGAATTAGCTGAAAATGAATTCAAACTGAAAACTTTCAAGAAATCATCTGGTCTAGTGCAATCCTACTGTGAGAAAATTGAAGCAAAACCCAAGGCTGCTATTGAACTTGATTATGACACTCTTAAATAGAGAAGAGGCTATGCTATCATTAAAGATGACACAGTTGTTCATGAGGAAGTGCCTCACATTTTGAAAAAGGCTGAAAATCCAATTTTTAAGGAATCAACATTTGAAATTGATGAGGATGCCTTACTCATCAAACAAATGTTGAATAATGAGGATGAGGCACAATCCAATGAACAACAAGCATCTTCCAAGAGTGAGAGTGTCAAGTCAAAGACCAAGGAGCCAGTAGGTGATAGGATAAGACCCAAGAAGTTTGTTAAGTTTGTTTCAGCTGAAAAGAGTGAATCCGAGAAGAAGGCGACTAAGAAGAAACAGAACATAAATGGAAAGTTAGGGATTAACAAAGATAACACCAATGCTTATATGCCTAATGCCCCTAGGAAAACTTGTCAGAACTGTTTCAGTACCAATCATTTAACTCATGCATGCAAGAAACCTGCTGGTAGTGTATCTAAACCTTTCTATGATTGTTTCGTGCCTCTAAGACATAGAGATGCACCATTTTGTGATAAATTTGACTGTATGCCATGCAATATGAATGTTATGACTAGTTGTTTCAATCTGAGAAGGCAATTCATTAATGGTTGTATCAGTCACAATTCTCACACACACTACATCAGGTCAAAGTCTTCGAGTCCTCCTAAAGCTAGGAAGGTACCTCTGTCACCTAAGTCTAAAACCTCAGGTTCTAAGACTTCTAATAGTGACAAGAAGACTAATGCCAAGAAAGTTGACAAGCATGTTGTTTATGATAAAACTGTTTCTAAGTCACATGGACCCAAACTTGTTTGGGTACCAAAGGAGAAGTAATACCTTTGTGTTTGCAGGGCAAAGAAAATGAAAAGAAGGTCATGTGGATTTTGGATAGTGGATGCTCAAATCATATGACTGGTGATATGGCCCTGCTATCATAGTATGAGGAAAAGGCTGGCCCAATGGTTGCTTTTGGAGATGACAGCATGGGTAACACATTGGGATATGGCAAGTTAAAAGTTGGAAATGTCATCATTGAAGATGTAGCACTGGTCAAGGGACTCAAGCATAATGTGCTAAGTGTTGGTCAGTTTACTGATAGAGGATTCAAAGTGGATTTTGACAAAGATGAATGTTTGATCACCCACAAGAAGACTGGTGATTTTGCTCTATCTGGAGTAAGGAAGGGAAGCCTGTTTGTAGCCAATATGGATTCTGCAAACAAGGACAAAATTTGTTGCTTTTACTCAAAAGCATCAAATGAAGATTGTTGGCTGTGGCACAAGAAACTATCACACCTGAACTTCAAAGCCATTAATTCTCTAGTCAAAAGAGAGTTAGTGAGAGGCATGCCCACACTTGAATTCTGTCAAGAAGGAGTGTGTGAGGCTTGTCAAAAATGAAAGATCAAAAGATCTAGCCACAAGACAAAGACAGTGACATCTATAACCAAGCCCCTACAACTCATTCATATGGATTTGTTTGGGCCCGTCAATATTATGTCACTAGGAAGAAAGAAGTATGCCTTGGTGATGGTTGATGATTTTACAAGGTATACATGGGTGGAATTTTTGGCATCAAAAGATGAGGCTCCACAAGTAATCATTGAGCATATAAAGAAAGTTGACAAGGAAGCAAAGGCCAACAATGCAAGTGTGATTGCACTGAGAAGTGATAATGGAACAGAGTTCAGAAATGTCATACTTGAAGCATTCTGTAAAGAGAATGGTATTTCTCAGCAATTCTCAGCTCCAAGGACTCCACAACAAAATGGAGTTGTTGAGAGGAAGAATAGAACTCTAATTGAAGCTGCTAGAACAATGTTACTTGATGCAAAGATGCCTACATGTTTTTGGGCCGAGGCTGTAAGCACTGCATGCTATATCCAGAACAGAACCCTCATCAACAAAAACACTGGAAAGACACCTTACAACTTGATGAATGGAAAGAAGCTCACTCTAAAGTATGTTCATACTTTTGGAAGCAAATGCTTTGTATTGAAGGATAATTCTGAATATGTTGGAAAATTTGATGCAAAAGCATTTGAAGGAATTTTTCTTGGCTACTCTATGGAAAGAATTGCATACAAAGTTTATGTCATCAGTCAAAGAAAATTATGGAAAGCACAGATGTGACATTTGATGACAGCAAACTACCTGGACTAGATCCATTGAAGTTTGATAATCTAGATGATTCTGATGAAGAGACTGAAACTGAAGTTGAAACTCGAGTTCAACAGACTCAAGTGAATGATAATACAAGAGAAGAATTTGTGCCAATCAACAGTGGAGAAACTAGCATCCAAGACACACCTGTGAGTAGTGGCAACCTCACAGGGGGAGGAAATCAGAATGATGATTTGGATGATGAAGCAACTTCAAGAATGAGAAATCAGGCTGAGCACTCAAGGAAATGGGATAGATCACACACTGTAGAGCAAATCATTGGAGATCCTAATGCAGGAGTAAGGACTAGGAGAGCAACTCAGAATGAGTGTCTCTATGGTTGTTTCCTATCTCAGGTGGAGCCTAAGAAACTTGATGATGCACTGCTAGATCCAGATTGGATTATAGCCATGCAAGAGGAGCTGAATCAATTTGAAAGGAACAAAGTTTGGGAACTTGTGCCTGCACCAAAGAATAGAACCATTGTTGGAAAAAAAATGGGTTCTGAAGAATAAGATGGATGAAGATGGTGTAATTATAAGGAACAAAGCAAGGTTGGTTGCAAAAGGATACTCTCAACAGGAAGGCATTGATTATGATGAGACATTTGCCCTTGTTGCTAGATTGGAAGCCATCAGAATATTCCTGGCATTTGTTGCTCATTCAAACTTTAAAGTGTATCAAATGGATGTCAAAAGTGCATTTCTGAATGGAGAATCGGAAGAAGAAGTCTATGTGCAACAACCACCTGGCTTTGAGGATCCACACTTCCCAGAATTTGTTTACAGACTGCTTGAGGCACTGTATGGACTTAAGCAGGCTCCAAGGGCATGGTATGATACTTTATCACAATTTCTTCTTGAGAATCAATTCACTACAGGCACACTGGACAAGACACTATTTTATAAGAAGCATGGTGATGATCTTATCCTAGTTCAGATCTATGTGGATGATATCATTTTTGGTTCTACAAATGAGAAGCTGTGTGAGAAATTTTCTAAACTCATGCAGAGCAGATATGAGATGAGTATGATGGGAGAGTTGACATTCTTTCTTGGGTTGCAAGTCAGTCAAAGGAAGGATGGTATCTTTATCAGTCAGACCAAGTACATCAAGGATTTATTGAAGAAGTTTGACTTGGAAGATTGCTCACCTGCAAAGACACCCATGGCCACTGCCACTAAATTGGATGAAGATGCTAAAGGCAAGAAAGTAGATATCTCAGTCTACAAAGGCATGGTTGGTTCTCTACTCTATCTCACTGCAAGTAGGCCAGACATCATGTTTGCTACATTCTTGTGTGCAAGGTTTCAATCAAATCCAAAAGAATCACATTTGATTGCTATAAAAAGGATCTTCAAATATCTGAAGGGCACTCCAAACTTGGGACTATGGTATCCTAAGGACACAGGGTTCAATCTGGTTGGTTATTCTGATGCTGATTATGCTGGATGCAGAGTGGATAGGAAAAGCACCTCAGGTAACTGCCAGTTACTTGGACAAAGGTTTGTCTCTTGGTATAGCAAGAAACAACAATCTGTGTCAACTTCTACAGCTGAGGCTGAATACATAGCTGCTGGAATTTGCTGTGCTCAAGTGCTTTGGATTAGAAATCAACTTAGAGATTATGGACTTGTGTTGGAAAGAATTCCAATCATGTGTGACAACACAAGTGCAATCTCTATAGTTGCCAATCCTGTCAATCATTCTAGGACAAAGCACATTGACATCAGATATCATTTCATAAGGGAACATGCAACTAATGGAACCATTGAGTTGCATTATGTTTCTACAGATAAACAACTAGCTGATATATTCACTAAGCCATTAGATGAAGCCACCTTCACAAGGTTGGTTAGTGAGATTGGAATGCTGAATTCTTCAGATTCTAGCTAGGTGAATACAGCATCTAGATTGTTGCAGTAGTAAACACTTACTTTATCTAAATTCTCAATATTTTTGGAGTAAGTGTTGGCTGAAATATGATTTATAAATATTTCAAATCTGTTGCATATTTGGAAAATCATATTCTCTTGTTAACTTGAAATTTCTATGAAATTTTGAGAAAATCACTGTTTAATTTGCTAGAATATTCGTGAATGAATATGGGTGGTAAATTTTAAAAATATAGTGAAAATTGAGTTTCTATGAGTATAAGTCGACAAGTCAGACTTCTCAAGTGATTCACTATTCGACATCTCTAACAAGTCTCATTAGAGCACTCTCGAATTCTCGAATAGAGTCTTTTAGAGTTCTCGAATAGAGGTTTTCTTGACTTCTCGAATATAGTGTTTTAGTTCTCGATTGACTGAGTTCTCGAATACTATATTTGAGTTCTCGAATCATTTGAAAAGGCTGATTTCTCGCTGAATTTTAACCGATTTTGGATTTTTATTCAGAATTCAGAATTACTCATAAAAACATATTTTACCTAATTTAGATTTACTTTTAAGTTAGATAACTGCCAGCTGTGAGTTACAACCTGCTTGAGTTATCGAATAAGCCTTTCTTGACTTATCGAATAGTTGTTTTCTACTTCTCGAATGCCTGACTTGTCGATACATAACATACATCTAATCGACAATTCAAGTACTTCATACTTTTACATTTTCACATCTACTCGATTCATTTCATTCGATTTCTCAAGCATCCAAACTCCCAAAACCTCTGAAACCCTAACTGCAAAAAGCTAAATTTCTTCTTCAACCTTCGATTTCTCCTCTCTCTCTTACACAAATGGCAACATTAAAGTTCAACACCAATTTCATTGCTCTAACTAGTGATGTTGAGGCACCCAACGCCAACTTCAAGTGCTTTGTGAAGTGGATGTCTGAATCATACATCAAAAATGCTCTATCTGTTAACCCTACTCTGTATCTAGACATTCTAGAACAGTTCTGGAAGTCTGCTACAGTGGAGGTGGTGGCTCTTGACTCTGCAATAACCTCGTACATCATTTATTGTAAGATTCAAGACAAGAATATCACTATCACCACAGAAGACATGAATGAAGCACTTGGGATGGGCACCAAACAAGAGGTGTATGACCCACCAGCTACAATTGCTGATTTGGAAGACTTCTTTGATTTCATCAAATATGCAGACAAAATTAGTCTTGGGCATCTGAATAGGAAGCATTTGAGGAAGGAATGGAGCTATGTGTTTGCCACACTTCTTCAAGTCTTCACCGCAAGAAAATCCAGCTATGACCAAATCAGTACACCTGCACAGCAGATAGGCTATGCTTTAGCATATGGAAAGAAGATAGATGTTGGCCTTATCATTCTGCACGAGCTGTATGGGAGACTTGGTAAGAACTCAGCCAAGAGAGGTAATGAAATTTTCTTCCCTCGTTTTATTCAATCTGTACTTAACTTCTTAGATAATAAATTGATTGAATTAGATGGGATGAATAAAAATAGAATAGGCTATCCTAAATCCATGACCAAACTCATTTTTGGTAATTTGGAGACTAGGAATGATGTGGATGTAATACTGAACATAACTCCCCATATGGAGAGTTTGTTTAGGACTTACCCCCACAACATGCCAACATTTGACTCAAAGTCACAGTTAGCACAGCCCAAGCAAGTAGGATAAAATGCTAACCCAGGGCTTGCTAACCAACCCTCTCAACCAAACATTCTACCAAACACTGAGCCAACTGCATCATCCTCTCAAAAGGGTGATGTTAGTAAAAAGGAGAAGAAGAGAAAACAGGTTGCTTCTGCACCTTTAACCATCTTGTCTGAAGCAGCATTGGCTGTAGAGTTAGAAAGTGAGGCACCTGAGCCACCCCTTATCAGGCCAAAGAAGAAGAAAACTAAAACCACCTCTTCAGTCACACAAATGGCTGAAGTTGTAAAATCAGGGGCAAACAGTTCACTAGATGTACCCTCTCAACAGGGTGCATTTATAGAATCAAGCATCCTCCCCAATGCATCTATCTGTACAGAGTCAGCACATGGGAGTGATAAGGCTGGCACAACACTGAGTGGAGAGCACATCACAGTTGAAACTCCCTCTATCTCTCAGGGGGAGTTGCCAAAATCTATTCCACAAGACACTTCTCTTCCAGAATCTTCATCTCAAATTTCTTTGCAGCCTGCAACTCAAGCAATTGAGGAGCAAGGCATTGATCATCAAGAATTCTTTTGATGAGCCAATGAACTCAAGTAACTTGGTGCATGACACCTTGTTCACCACCCAGGACCCACATTTAGATGGTGAGGGAATGCATGCTGGGGCATCTCTTAATGACACCATCACAAACACAGAGGTTCCACTAGTTTTCACTAGAGACTCTGTGCCTGTGTCAACTGTTGATGTAACTCATCCCACTTCTGTGGAGACACCAGTAGTAGAGTCAATCCATCCGGTTACAGAAGTTGCATCTGTAACTGAGGAGTCTAGCTTGCCTAGCTCTAGCTCTGACTTTATGTCACAATGGCTGAAGCCTGTGCACCATGACAGTGCTTCAGGATCAGGGTCTGTTCCACAACAATTGACGGTTGAAGCACTTCAAAGCTTAATTGTGGATCAGATCCCTGAGTTCACAAAGATTGCACAACACCTCCTCACTGCCAACCTGCCCAATCCTGACTATGAAGCTATTCTCTTGTGCCATAAAGAGGATGTGGAGCTACAACAGGCCAAAATTGTGGATGATTTTGAGAGAGAAGGCAAAGTAGATGCCTGGCTTCAAGGAAAATATGACATTCCTCTCTCAGAAGGCCTACAGTACCTCAGAGAGGAGTACATCACTTCACTAGGGTCCAATGCCAAATCTCTCATCCCTAGTGATGTGTATGAAGCAATCAATGACAATTACAAGGGAATTCTCAAGGCTGCACACTACCTTGGCAAGGGTCTAAAGACAGAAGTCACAGAAGTGTGTACAGCTACAACCAAGGAGGCGCATGAGTTAAAAAGGGCTTTTGATTCCAAATTCCTTCAACTGGAGACTGTGGTCAAGGAAATTCTAGCCTGCAAGTCTAGCTACACCAAAATGGACAATGGCTTGGCCCTTCTCAAAGATACTGTCATAGGGCTGGGGCATAAGTTTCAATCTCTATCTGATCAAACCACAGACTCAAATGCCATGCTGAGAACAATGTTCAAGAATCAATATAGGGATAAGCTGGTAACTGAGGTCCCTGTTCATGACATGACCAAGTATGAAGTCCAAAGACTCAAGGATCAATCTGTCTCTGGTTTCAAGGCCACTGAGTTATTCACCAAGGTGGACAATCTGGAGAAGGAGGTGGTCAATCTAAAGGCATCCAATGCTCAGTTGACAAACACTGTTACTGCCCTCAATGAAAAGTTGGACATTCAAGCCACTGCCAATACTGATGTTCTTCTTAATCAACAACAGATGCTTTCTGCCATAATGATGCATATGGGACTCCCTCTACCTGAAGCCTCTTCCAACCCAAAGGTCACTAATACAGCCTCTGTGCCTGACAACAAGCCTAAGGGGGAGAAGAGGACATCAAGGGACTCAAAATCTAAGGGGGAAAGTCAACCGAGAACTACTAAGTCAAATCAGTCTGAGAGAGTAAAGGCAGCATCCAAGGAGGAAAAACTGAAGAAAGTGGCTGTAGATGAAGAGGCCAAGATTCTATCTATCCCTCCATCTGAAACAGAATATGAATTTGACATTCCTGACATTGCTAAGCAATCTCTTTAAGGTGAACCTTCAGAATTCAGAAATGTTCTTACTCAAAGGGTATGTCAAGAAACTGCAAACTCTAAATTATACAATGACATAACCTTTCTAAAGCACCTACATGACCTGAGAAGAAGGGCAAACTTCCATTACTTTGAATATATCAAGCTTCTTGTGCAAGATGTGTTCCTAGTCACTGTAGTGAGAAGAGAAATTATTCAGACTAATCCTTATGCCATCATCACTACCATTGATAGAGAAGTCTTAGTCCACACTGCCAAGAACCTCTTTCGCATCCACATTGAAGCTTTGCAAATTCTATCCAGCTCTGAACTTGGAACAATTATCAGGAAGATAGAAAGGAATAACTCATCAGACAACAACATGCTCAAGGAGATTCTCACCAATTGCATGAAATCTCAATTGCCTCAAGTAGTTCCTCAGCCTCACTGTATCTTATTATGAAAAGAATCAAGACATTGTTGCCTTCAGATTTGGCCAACACCTCAAATCAAACAACATGTCTACAATAAAATTTTTGGCTGGAGTTCTACATTCAAGGAGTGGAAAATCTAAATCTGAAATAGAGGCTCTTGACATCCTGGTGAAGTTTATCAACTCTCAGTCAGACATCAAGCCTATTGCCAAAGAGGGAAAGTTAGACAAAGATAAGGATGATCAGGACGAGAGTGGGAGCAAAGGTGGATCTCAAGGAAGGAATAAGGGTGGTAATGACAAAGAGAAAAGGGATGGTAGAAGCAAGAAGAAAGATGATGACAGAGATAGTGGAAAAGTGTATGAGAGAAAGAGTGGAAAGCAGCAAGTCTTAGGCATTACTAACAGTAATCTCACCACAACACAAGACTCTGAGTCTAGGGTGAATGCTGTTAGCAATGACCTTCCAAAATCTGAATCAATGGCTTCTGCAACTGCTTTGCCAACTCAAGGAAGGAAGATTCAAGTCAAGAAGCCATCTGTGTGTTTCAAAAAGCAAACTACTAATGGAATACTACAATGGTCTACAAACAAAGGTCACATGCTACTGCCAGGCAATCATGTAAAAAGGATCAAATTCAAACAAGCTGCAAGGAAACCAAAGCTATCCAAATCAAGGACTCTGACAATCTATCCAGGCTTAAAACTCCAACCATTAGATGAAGACTTTGATGAGGACCAATTGCAATATCTAAGAGCTCAAAGAATCTACTATACTGCCATTATGAACAACTACCTTGAGATTAGATATACTGATGGAAGGGAGAAGAAATTCAAACAAGGATAGTGTCAAAATTGGGGCAAGCTATATGAAATAGAAAGAATCATTGCATTATTGGATTCTGAAGACAAAGTGGAGAAAGTATGGAAGCTGGAGTTGATTGATTTTGTAAAAATGAAAAGAGATTATGCTGATAAGATAAGAAAAGGATGCTTTTAGAAATGGCTAGAAAGGGAGAAGGAGATTGATAGGCTGGAAGTTGAAGCAGAAAAGCTAAGGGCAAAAGGGTTGTGTAGAGTTCAATTCAATCCCTATGTGGTGAAGTATAGGAGGAGAAATGGAGATAATGTCAATATAAGAATGAACCTACTCAGTCACTATCCTGCCAACATTCTAAATCCAGTACTTGAAGATTTCAAAGACTCTATCATGCTTGAAGAATTGGATGCTTTAGCAGAGATCATAAAGGCGATGGATGAGAATGCAAGAAAGGAGAAAGAAAGAAAATAGAAAGCATATGATGATCTATAAGCCAAAGCAATGAAGATGGAATCAAATGAGAATGGCTAGTATTTCATCATACTGTAAGATTATTCATTCATGTGCTCAATCAAATTTCATACCTGTACTTTTCAAGTTTTATCTTTATGTATGTTAGGCTTGTTATCAGACATGAAATTGTGACTAAGGGTCTCACTCACAATTTGGGGGAGATTGTTAGTCACAGAGGCATGCCTGTTTACATCTAATAACAAGCCTAATTATTTGTAATGCTTTGCATTACCTACATGACCTCTTGACTGAGGGAACCTCTAGTTGTAGAGTCTCTACTTGTTTTGTACTTGTAATAGGCACCAAATCCTAGTTGTGTAACTATACTTATAAAGTCAAGAATAATGCTTGAAAGAAGTTCCAAGGTTCATGCCTCAAGTAAGAAGATAAAGACTGTCAAATAATCACAGTTGGGATTTGAAGAAATGAAGAATTTGCCTAAGTACCAATTCGAGAAGTATATTTGTCTATTCGAGAAGTCTAGCATTCGAGAAGTCAGGGATTCGATATCTCAAGACACTATTCGATATCTCTGAATACACTGTTCGATATCTCATTCGATATCTCAGAGATTCGATATGTCTACTACTCTATTCGAGAACTCAAGAAGTCAACAAGTCAAAGTGGTATTCGAGTTCTCAAAGAGTCAACAAGTCAAAGTTCCATTCGATATCTCAAGGACTCAGAAAGCTATTCGATATCTCGAGGATTCGATAAGTCAAATGTTCTATTCGACAACTCAAGGAATCCTGATGGAAAAGAGCTATTCGAGAAGTGGTTCGATATGTCAATATAACAGTGTTCGAGAACTCAGAGTTATCGATCAAGTCAACTCTAGTTCTCGAATCATTTACTTAGTCACTTCTCGAATACATTCTTGGAGACAAAATACTGAAGAAATTGTACAAGTCAGAAACCTGCAACAAGCCAATGCACTTTATGGACCACAATCTGTAACGTGCTCTGGAAAGCCTACAAGGAAGCTTGGAGATATATAGAAGAGACAAAGGGCTAAAGAAGTGGATCTGAACAGGCTTTGCAAAGTCAAATCTGTAACCGTTTGGACACTTACTCAAAAAGGATAGACAGACTAGAAAGTAATTTGTTCAGCTACCTTATTTGTAGTAAGTAGGGTGTATCCATGTTCTATAAGGATACAGCCTCACTTCCTTAGTTATTAACTTTTGTGAGTCAAGTTTTTCATACACTGTAAGCTGTATCTCTTTGAGAAAAACGAAGCTGAGAATACTATCATTTGTATTCACAGATTGTAGCAACCTTTATCTAATAATACATTAGATTAAAGTGATATTGTGTCTTGTGTTGTTCTTTATCCGCACCTACACCTTGCATACACAAACACTTATCTGCTACATAGACTCGAGAAAAGAAATGTTCAAGAATCCATTCACCCCCCCTCTGTATTCTTTTACCGTATTCAGTACTCAACAGTGTTATTGGTTTACAATTTGAGACTTCAGTGGAATCAGTTGGAAGGTTGTGTTTGTTATGTGGAGGGGGAGGGAGCATATTGTGATGTTGTTTTCTGGTTTGTCCATACTTCCATTTCCCTTCCTTTGCTGTACAAGTATCCTAAGATTTTATTCACATTATTATTCTATGATGTCTTAAAGCTCGACAATATCATTTTACAAACATTCTTTGCTTTATGCAGGCTGGGTTTTTAGGATCAAATTCTTTAAAAAAATGAAAGTTGTAATGAGAACCAGGAGCATCCAAGTCCAATATCAGTTTTGAAACCTTCGTTTGGCGAAGATGACCATAGCATACCTGAGTTCTATAACAATTTAAAGCCACATGGTAATGGTAATGAGTTACTAATTATTCTTACAAATGAAGATCCTCATAGTATATTTTCCAACTTCATGTTTGTTTACTTTGCTTACTTCCATTAAACAGGAACAGAGCTTTCTTCACATCTTACTAAAATAAACTGAGGGATAAGAACCAGAATTATGAATATATTTTTTCATTTATTTATAGTATTTACTTTACAATGAAGGTTCATATTCAACCTACCCATGATATTCTGACATAGAAGACTTTGTTTAATAAATGATTGTACATATTTATTGTGTTTACTATTCCTTTAAACACTATGAAATTTTCTTCGCTTCTACATTGAAGGTTTCCTTTTAATTTTGCATATCATGGTCAACTTAAATAAATTACTACATTGAAGGTAATACTTTTTGTCATGAAGGTGAACTAGTTAATGCTGTTGTACCTTTTATGTGTGAATCTATTACTGATGGCAATCTCGCCACTCTTTTGAAGAGTAAGTTTCCACCTCTTGCTTTTTACATTGAACTAGTCAAGCTACATTAACAAACTCCCGCGTAAGTTCATACCTTCATATGTTTAAATTGTATAATATTGTTAGGATAATGATAATATGTGCTAGACTATAATATTGTTAAGAACGTATCAGATGTAAGCATTATTTTCTACCTTATTGAAGATCTCATATATTCAATTGCTTATATTGCTATTAATTTCCATTTCCTAAATTCAGATCCATCGGGCTTCATTTGGTTTCCTCTTGTTGTTCACTCGTTCGACCTGGTGATATCATCTGTTGGTATATTTTCGATACGGGGAACACGTAGTTCTAGCTTAACTGTCGGTGCAGAAGATCCAATGACAATTCTTCAGAAAGGATATTCTCTTACAATATTATTAGCGGTTTTAACCTTCGGCGTGGTAATAATTTTCAACTTTTAGTAGCTTGTTTCAAATATAATCCGAAAGGATAGTTATATTAATCCAATCTTGCTGTTTTACAAGATTGGTTTAGTTTAAAAATCCTATCACCGTGTAGCTTCTAGACATGATGTTAAATAATTTATTGCAGCTCCAAGTCCTTGTGCTGCATCTGTATTATATATATTGCATCTTTTGGTAGTCAAGTAATACCATTATATTTTTGAATCCTTATTAAAATGATACAAATAGCTTTTTGTTTTGTCCAGGCTAAAAAAATGTGACTTGAGATAATGAGCTGGATTAGAACTATGAGTTGTGATTTGGTATAATGCATAATATTTAAACAATATGTATGCATATAGAGGCTTGCTTCACTGAAAACCAAATGTAATGAGGACTGATAATCAGTTCACCAAATAGTTTTAATAAATTCACAAAATTTAATTAAATAAATAAGAACCAAATCACAGGTAGCAAGAGCTATCTTGGAGATATCTTGTATCTGATATGTTCTTCTGATGAGATCAGCTATCTGGGAAAAATTCTCACCATATTATTGAGGCAACCTTCAAGGCTTTTGCAAGAGCTCTTCGCCAAGCAACAGAATATGATCCACGTCGTCGTGGGACTGTGCCAAGGTTTGTTCAAACTTTCTTTTGAATCTTTAAATCAGATCATTAGCTTCCTGATGGCAACCCCTTGTCAATGCACGATAGTTGCTGGTTACCATCTTAATATTTGGGCAAGTTGAAACTGATAAGGTGATATTTTGAATATATTTCCCTCACCATTTAAAAGAATCATTATCAAGACTAAATAAATTTTCGACAACATTCAGGTGACAATCGATGTTGCAAGTCCTGAGTCTGGCATCATCAAAGAGGTAATACTTATTAGCAGGATCAGTATTAGTACTTCACAAGTTCGTAACATTGCCATACTACTAATTTACTAGGAGATCTGTTATGCTTCTGAACAAGTAGTTATTCTTATCAGTTTGTAGCCAAAGAAGGTGACACAGTGGAACCAGGCACCAAGGTAGCAATCATTTCAAAGTCTAGTGAAGGTACAACACATGTCGCTCCCTCAGAGAAGCCACCTAACAAGGCTGCGCCTGAGTCTGCTCCTGCTTCTGCTGAAACAAAGGTGGAAAAGCGAATGCCTAAGGTAGAAACAACCCCCAAAGACAAGCCCAAATATGGTACTTGTAGTAGTTGGTTTTGGCATTTGGTACTAATTTGCAATGTATGGATGGATTTGGACTTGATAGAATATTAGCTTTAAGAATTTTGCTTTCAATTTCATCCTTGTATACTGGATTGGTTTTGCAATGATAATTGAAATTTGGTATTTGTTTTAGTTTATTTTTGGTTGTGGATTTGGTATTTTTAGGTGCATTTATATTACATATAGTTATGATTGGAGCAGGTCAATAGACATAAGTTGTATATGAAAAAAAACTGATGTCTTTTAGTCACTATAACATCAGTCAATTTAAGAAACCGATGTTTGTTAGGACATATAACATCGGCTTCTTAGTGAAATCGATGTCTGTTAGGACATATAACATCAGTTTTATCAAGAAACCGATGTCAACTTGGCAATGTAACACTATATGACATTGGTTTCACATACCAACTGATGTCTCAGATAACATAAAACATCAGTTTTTACCAAGAAATCGATGTATATGTCATTATTTAACTTGTCTGTGCTATGTTTATGTTGATCTAATGCACATAATATAGCATAATTTAAAAAGAACTACTACACATAATGAAGCTTAGACATCAGAAATATTTAAGAAACTGATGTCTAAGTCGATAATAGACAACGGCTAAAAACCGATGTTTAAAGTTTTTGACCTTTCTCTACACTCGCATAGACATCGGTGAGATTTTTTTTAACAACGGCCGGAAACCGATGTTTATTGACATATTTCTAGTAGTGGTGAGCCAACAATGCTCAACAAGCGTATATAGCTATAAATCAATGTCAAGAACAATTATGAGTTCTGAACAACAAGAATAATCATCATATGCTGTGAAAGAAAATAGCTGAAGAAATTAAATATCGTATACAAAGACGAGCCAACAGTGCTCCGCTAGGACAAAGGCATCAACAATGAGAACTAATAAAAGTTCTGATAAATAAAGATAGTCATCATAGGCTTCAAAGGAATCAGACTTTAAAGCAATTCAAACTCAATACTTAGATTAGAATTGGACTTTTATATATACATTTTAAAAACGCGGAGTTAGGCGGCTGATCAGTCCCGCACTAACCCCGGACAATTCACACAGCAAAGTCCCTCTAAATGGATCCACGGCACACATTGGCCTTAACTTCTGACCATTAATCTGGTCTTCCCGAAGGGACTCTATTTAAAAACATTTCCAATTCTATATCGAATGCACTAGGTGTCGGAACAATCGACAACCCTTGCCAACCAACCAACTGGAAAACTCACGTTCTAGAGCAACAACTCAAGATCCAAGAATCAATGAAGAATTCAAGATCAACAGGTGTCGACAAGTTCAACACGATAATTAGGTAATAATTAAAGAATAATAACCTCAAAGGGTATCGATGAGTTCGATATAATAAATGGGTGATAATTGAATAGACAACAATAACAAAAAGTATCGACAAGTTCGATACGAATAATTGGGGTCATAACATCATTAAATGAATCAAAGAAAGAATTTACTAACAACATGATTAACAACAACTGAGGATATACGAAAAAACAAGGATATAGTCAAGTGCTAAACATTTAATAAAATTTCTCTAACACATTGTCAAGTTTGGACTAAATTGGATAAGTTAAGTGGTTCAAAATGAACATTTGTAAGATAATTCCCTGATAATTAATTGTAAATCAATTTGAAGAAAACATCCCCTAAAGAGGGTCAATCGGGTAAAATATTGTAAAATCAGAAATTATGCTAAAAGATTTTTTATAAGAATTTAAAATCTTGGATTTCCTCTGTTTAGAAAGTTCCTTAAACACTTTCGAAGGAAATAAAAGAAATGACACTTACTGAGAAATCCATAACATACCATAATTTAAAATATCTTTGAAGGAAAATGGTCTTTGTGAAATCATTTAAAAGGGTTCACATCTCAATGATAGGCGAAGCAATATACATTTGGAAGGGACTTCACTTTGTAAACATGACTTGACAGAATAATTTTATAAATGCTCGACACAAATTTACATCACTTGAACGATAAGTGAGGAGTAATGACACTTGTCTCGATATATGAAGTTTCCACTTCCAACCTCTCAATTCGTTACTCACTTCATGTCAATATCTACTTCTTTACATGTTGGTCTCTACACGAGCTCACTCGTCAATTCCGACAATTGTCTCCTTCTCGAAATTCCATCTACACGTGCACTGCTCTTGGCCGGGCCTCCTACTCGTACCTATACAAGGTAAAGTACTACTTCAGTACCAAACCAACCAAAACCTTACTGATTGCTCTATTCTACCCATACGCGTCCTATAACGCTTTACACATATAATACATACAAAACATATCTGGTTATACTCATAAAATAGTTTTAGTATAACCAGCTAAGCCACATATACAGATAACATAGATTGTCATTTAATACTTGGACATTTAGCAAAGGAAAACGAAATGGAAAGAATCCCCTTTTTAAAGTGGACATTTTCCAGTGCCAAACACTTCAAAACAGTACAACAACTTAATCCTCAAAACAAACAATTAATCCTCGAGACAGCAATTAACCCTAGTAATTACTCATTAACCCTCGAGACAACAATTACCCTCGAATTAATTCACTTAACACATATACATATAAACATTTAACACCCAAAGCATACCTTTAAACCATTGAAATCAAATAAGTTAAATAAATTTAAATGTAGGGGATTTTTAGAAAATTTCGGCATGTAGTACTCGTAAATAGGACTATCCACCTGTTTTTCAATTCAACAATTTAACCTTATAATCCATTCGAAAATAAAGCTACCTCAACTTGCAGCAACATAAAGTAAACAAGTAAGAAAAGTACCCGCCCAGACTTACGGCACCTAAACAATTAAGGAAAGTACCCGCCCAGACTTGCGGCACCTAAACAAATAAAAAAGTAAACAATCAAGAAAGTAAACTAATAGTTTGTCCTTATGATATGGGTGAAAAATAAACCCTAAAGACATAATTAATGCTACATTTATTGGCCCATTATTAAGGCCCGAAACCTAAGTTGGGCATTAAATTCGTAATTAATGATTGAGCCCAAAGAACAGCCCGAACCGGGGACGCCCGGTATGAGCTTGTTTCTAACATGGGCATGATCTGTGAATAAGGAACGCTCTAGAATCAAGGAACATTCCAGAATAACCTTGAGATAAACAGCTCAGCAATAAGAGTCAGATAAGGATATTACTCCAACCAAACTTAGCCTCCAAGGCAAAAATTCGATATAGAAGCTGATTCCTAAAAAATAGGAATCCGGAACCTTCCTCAAGGAGGTGACTTGCCCGCCAAGTCTCCTAACCCTATTACGATTCTAAGGCTCCTGCAGCCTATATAAGGGCCCGACCCCTCAATCTCAGAACTACGTTTTTGGCTTGATTCTCAACTCTGAGATACGTAGGCATCTTGTGAGGACCCGAATTAGGTCACGAAACACAAGCGCAACCATTGAAGCACGAAGCTCACGAACCCTAGCCGCAATTTAATAACCCTAGTTTTTATTCCACAATATTTAGCGCCGTCTGTGGGAAAAAGACGTCAACCATGGTAACTACACGAAGAACACCACCAGTTACTTCTAAGGCCCTGCCTCTAAGCTCTGCTCCGCCCGCTACTGAACAATTACCCCCAACAACATGGGTGATCATCCAACCTTAAGTTTCTCAACCACCAGGGATGGATCCCCATGTTGAGAGAGTGGTTGTCCCCCCAAATCAAGAGACCAACCCTCTTCAGATGGTGGTCTCTCCTTTGACCAATCATCCACCACCCTTGGGAGGATATACCTCCACCACTGTGCTCCCTTTGAGTACCAACCCGATGTATGGGCTGCCTAACTATCCCCCTTAGCAAAGGGACCCTGGACCAAGTGGTCATGCCTTACGGATCAATGAGCCGCTTCAACCTCCCTACATCAGAGGATTAGCCCCCCCTGAACAAGGACACTATGAATACTCTGGTCCTTATACTGATGATTCATCATCATCTGAAGATGATGACCGTGATGGAGCCCCGAGGAGGCAACGTGCTAGTAAAAAACCTCGAAGGAGGACTCAAACTACTCATGGCGAGCCCCCTTTGTCAACTGATGAGAAGATTAGGGCTCATAAGGCAGAGATCTTAAAATTGAAGGACGATATGGCAATAGGGCAAGCGAGATTGAATCAAAATCGACCTCCTCCAACCTCAGGAGGGATTCCCTCTGTCGATTTATAAAGACCTTCAAGGAGGTAGAGAAGGGATGATGCCCCATCTGGAAGAACAACGAGGGTAGAAACTCCCAGAAGCAACCCCAAGGATCTGATGCCACTTGGGGATCATGATGATCCCACACCTCCGTTTACTGAGGAGGTGATGAATGCTCGTATCTTAAAGAAGTTCAAGATGCTGACAATCAAGGTGTAAGAACCCAGATTTTTGGTAGAATTTAAAACTTTTTATTATGTAATAATGTGGGAATGAATAGTGGTTATGACTGCGATGTAACGAAGATCTATTAAATGAATGGAACGGATTTGAATTCAATTATTTATATGTCATGCAGAATACTTTTGGTTGACGGCATAGATAAGAATGATCTATCTCCTAAGAATATAAGTATATTACTTCAAGTAAGATTATTCTTATGTCATCCAAATCAATATCTATTATAAGTCCAGCGGTTCCGTAAAAAGGTTAAGAAGCACTCGAGAGTGAACCAGGTTCATTTTCCTAATTATTAGAATTAAATAAAAATAAGTGATGAATAGTGATTTTGGTGGAATTTGGAATATTATTATAATAATGTTATACCCGGTATTCGGAACGGATTTCTGAGTTCGTATTAGTGATCCAGGAGGAATATAAGTGTATGTAAAAGCTGTCGGATTCAGAAAAAGAGCACTTTCATTTTCTCCGAGAATTCCCTGGACACTGCAAGACTTAAGGATTTATAAAAGGGAATTAAGGAATTTAAATTCGAGAAGTATTAAGAAAGATGAGGAATAGTATTATAAATATTTAGAAGGTTTTCGGTAAAACCCTAATTAGAAACGAATGAGTTATTCCCTCGAACGATCAACGAATTAAGCAATAAACGGACAAGGAATCAAGCAGAGGAGGCAAGATGCATGCATGTGTGCAAGTGATAAATATCTAGAAACCATATAGTTACTTAAGTAACCAATACTTAGTGAATCAACTAAGTACTTAGAAAACAAACCACTTGGTTAAGCCTTAACCATCCAATCTTCAACACTTGTCATGGTAAATCCTCATCCAACAATGCATCACACTCCACTAACACCACTTTAAGAAGATATTATCCAAGTAAACACCACTTTATGCATTATTGAAAAATCAACCAAGCAAAAATACTCTCTCCCCCTCCAAGAACAAACATTCGGCAATTGCTATAATTCCAAATCCAAAGTCCAACTTCCCACCATTGATTGATCTTGAAACTTTTATGGTGAGTCCTATATTTCATAAAACTAATCTCCTCAAAATCCTAGCTTCAATCTCTTCTTTTTCCATTTTCAAAAAAATGATTTAAGAGGAGGGTGAATAGTGTTTTCATGAACTAATCTTGTTTTTTCTTGTTTTTCATGGTTGATTTAGCAAGCTTAAGCACCTCTAAGGATCATACCAAGCATAGTGAGGCTAGATCATACTCCAAGGAAGGTATAGCAACTTGAAACCCTAGACTTTACCTTGAGATTTTGCATGATCTAGGTGGGTTTTAGTATAAGATGTGTTATTAGCATGATTATAAGCATGATTGTGATTTAGTTTTGATAAATGTTAAAAATAGTTTAGATGAACGGAAAGGCATTGCTTGGCCTCAGTTCATGGTGATATATCATGTATATGTTGTTTGGGATGGATACCTTGATTATTGGAAGGTTTGGAATTTAGATATATTCGATTTATAGCCGTCGTAATGCCGAAATTTCGTTAACATTAAGAACACGAATTTGACAGAAGGTTTAACTCACTGATTAGCTTCGACTTTTGCCATGATTAGCTAGATTATGTTATGAGCTTCGTTTTGATATAAAGATCGCATGAAACGGACTTACGGTTTAGGAGTTATGATTAAATTCGTAAAAGTGGTTCGGAACCGTAATCAAAAGTTCGTAATTGAAATTGATTCCCTTTAATATTGCGAAATCAGTGGCGAATCTTAATAATTAAATAATAGAGACAAAAAGGAAGGTGTGGGAGAAGACCGCATGTCAAATGGATCGTTTTCCGATTTTATAAAAATGTTCGAATCTAGGTTAAGTACGAAAGTACCCCTAAGAGGTATACTTGGTTATAACTTCGGTAAACCACTTAGAAAACGATCGATAAATATCGAGGTCTAATCTTTCGACTTTAAAACTTATACGATTTAAATACTTACCATATGTAAGTATAAGGTCATGCTTTAGTAACGATCAAGTGTCGGGTCATAAAGGCAATAACAAGAGTGAATTAGAGGGGTATAACGAAACGACTTGAAAACGTGTTTCGATTTAAGTAAAGTTATACGTGACCTTTTGAAAGGTGTTAAGTGATTAATCCCGAATGCCTTGGCTATTTATAGATCATCAGGCTGACCCGGGACACGCTACCACTACCCCTACTCGTACTCGACTTCCAGGCAAGTTTTCGAACCTTTCTTTTTAAAGGCTGTTGTTGTGAATATATATATATGTATGTGTTTTCAGTATACATATGCCATAGCATGCATGCCTATTCTCGAATTATTTTGAAATGCTTGTTCCCTGAATTATTGTTGGCTTATAAGCTAGATAGTTATATATCAGTTATAAGCCGGAAATTATTTAGACCCTTAATCGAAGGGCAGTGAATCTCATTCTTTGATTATAGACCGGGAGTCGATATTCCTTGATATATTGATATTATTTTCAGAGGAAATATTTAAGTAAATATTTTCCATTTGTTATCCGGCAAATATTGTTGGGATATTCCTTGAGATTATTTAATAAATATTATTCGGATTGTTCATCAGATGCTTATTTATTCGAGGAATATTATATGATTAATATTCATCTAAAGTCGATTAAATATTCGAATATTATTTCGAACTCTCAGTTAAGTTATTTAATTAGAGAATATTCATTCTTATTTACTCGATAAATATTATTTTGAATATTCATTCGAGTTTATTTATTTAATGAATATTATTTTAATATTCATTCGAGTCTTATTTAATTAATTGAATATTATTTCAAATATTCATTCGATCTCTATTTATTTTATAAATATTCGTTGAGCATTGATTCGAACTTCAGTTATTCGATAAATATTATCTTCGACATTCAGTTAAATTCAATTCTATTATTGAACATGATATTAAATATTCATTCGATATTCATTTCTTCGATAATTATTATTAAGTCGAATATTCATTATTTGTTCAATGAATATGGTCTCAAATATTCAATCGATAATTACTTCATCAATAAGTATCATTCTCAAGTTAAATATTCATTATTTATTCAATGAATATTATTTCAAATATCCATTTGACGATTATTTCATCAATAAAATATTATTATTATTAATAGGAATATTCATTATTCGTCCAATGAATATTATTCTGAACAGTTATTCAAAGATTATTCCGAGCAACACCTTTCCAATACCCGTGACTCAAGAAATATTCTTGGAATATTTATTTAATTCTTCTAACTCGTTTCAAAGATACTTGGTGTCATTCACATAGTATCATCGACCTCCGAACATTATATAAATTATTACAGAGTCTTATTAATATTATTATATTATCAAGGAAGGTTCTCAGTGATTTCATTCTCCCTTCGATTCTATTATAAGGGAACCTTACTTGAGGAATGTTATTTATCTTGTGACTGCCCGGTCATAAATTATTCGTTCACTCGCAACTTGGTTGCTATTATTCATGGCATTACGTGTACCCACTCATTATTCGAGGGGAAAGAAAATTGGAACAAGTCATTATCCATTAACAAGCAGTAGCTTGGGAAATGTTGGTAAATTTTCCTTTCCATTTAGATATGACTACCTGGTGGAGTCTTATCAACAAGTATTATACTTGGGGAAAGGGGGACAAACTTTATGTTTCAAAGTTATGGGTATGGAATGAACTAGGAGACGCGTAAGTGGCCGAGTGGCGCCGGTCCAGCAATAGCCCAACCGTTGGCTTAGGAGTTCCAGAGGGCGGTAATCAAGTAAATCCGTCGGAGCTACCTTCTACATGTAGAGAACGACTGATGAGATGCATGACATACGGCTGATCCCCGTAAACGTCAGGGCATCTGGCGCGGCAATGCTCCCGTATTAGTTCATCACTCAATGTTGGAAATTTTCTGCAACATCATCATAGTTGGCAGAGTTGAAAAGTATTTCAAACTGGAATTGCAATATCTTTCTGCAAGTTCCTATTTTTATGAAAATGATGCTATCTTGCTTATTTTGGCATAGCACATGCTTCCACAAAATATACATTTATTGAGTTATCTTGTAACTTCATCCTTTATATTAAACTGGCAATATTTTCTCTAATGCATGGCATATGATTTCAAACATATCTTTGAACTGTCTTATATATTACTGCACAGTTATATATTGTTGGTGGGCTGTTGCTCACCCTTGCTTATTTATTATGTCACAACAACAGCTAGGTCACATGGCCCGCGTCAGGCGCACTCGGCGCAAGCAGGTTACCCGCCCCGCAGGGCTACCCGTTGATATCATCGCTGCCATTGCTGAGGTAGCATAGCTCAGCAGCCTTGATTTCCAGTTTACTTATATGTATCAATAATGATTAATCAACGGCAAAACTTTTAAACTTATGATGTTATCCTTTTGGCTTGTAATAACTTTTATTCGTAAACCAGTAATGCAAGACTTATTTCAATTTCATCTCTGGGACTATAACTGTGTGTGTGTGAGTGGTTATTATTGTGGGGTCACAGTAGGTGATTTATTTATTGTGGACTCGAGTAAAGTATTAATCATGGAAAATAAGACCGTAACGACCCGATCTCGGACCCCGGATCTGGGGGTGTTACAGAAATGGTATCAGAGAGAGAGTTATAAATCCCAAGAGATGATGCGACGCTATATAATAATAAATTCACTAAGATAATAAGAACTCTTGCCAAGTTCACTTAAAACCCTTATGGGAACTTTTAAGTATCATGATAGTAATATAATTCGTCATTGTGTAGGCGAGCGACATGTCGGATCCGGAGGAGTATGAGAGACAGCACGATGATGCGATCCAGGCCGCCGAGGGCTCGGCGATGGTAGATTCAGATGCTGATACTGATGTTGTTGAGTCAGAGGAGGAGGACCCTGAGGTCCAGGTGGATGCTGATACTGATGTCATGGAGTCAGAGGGTGAGGACCCTGAGGAGGTCCAGATTGATGCTGATACTGATGTTGTTGAGTCAGAGGAGGAGGTCCAGGCCGTAGGGGATGCTGAGTTAGTTGCTGAGGATGTTGATGATGAGGACCCTGAGGAGGACCAGCTTATACCTGAGGGTAGAGAGATTGGGGAGGACTTTTGGGTTGTTACTCAGATTAGGACGTTGGAGGAGGATACTGACATGACCACAGAGCAGGTGATGACTGCTGTTTTAGGCCAGGATGTAGATGAGGGTGCCGAGGGAGATGTTGATGAGCCCGTGGCTGATGTTGTGGGGAGTTCCGGACTTCTTGTGCCACTCCTCTCTGATGAGAGAGCCCCTACCCCGCCACCACTACCTGTGAGCCCAGTGTCAGATGAGTTTGAGGCATTGACCCCAGAGCCACAGCAGGCAGAGGCTGCCCTTCCAGCAGATCCAGCCCCTCCACCCCATGGTCCGACAGGGGACGTCCCAGCATGTTTTCACCACTATGTTGTAGGCAGACTTACTTCTGAGGTAGCCGTGGCTGAGGCCAGGCTGGCAGAGTCCCGCAGAGAGCTAGCCGCAGAGCGAGAGGCCCGGTTGAGGCACCTGGGTGGTAGGCGTGCCGGAGCTAGAGATATGTATAGGCAGGTGACCGGCATAGAGCTGAGGGCCCGTGTGAGGGTGCGACAGTTACCCAGTGATGGGCATGGCATGGTATCCAGGGCTGATGCAGAGGAGATTTTCCGCCTTGCTATGAGGAGGGTTCTAGATTTGACCCGCCGTCGTGGCTGACTGCAGGGATAGTGATGTATTTGTCTAGTTGTCTAGTCTTGTACGGTCATAGTAGTGCCGATTTTTTGGTAGGGATAGTTTCAGCTTGTAGATCCCTGTTGCAGACTAGACAGATAGACAGCTTATTTCACTTTTGACTAGTTGTTATTCGGATGGTTGTATTTCTTTTAAAACTGTTGTTGTATGTCGGATGTTGTACCGTTTGGTACTTGGTATATATTTATTTCCCTTTTCAGTCATTTCAGTCTTCTTATGACGCGATCACTAGTTTATTATATTATATCTGTCCGTACTGCTTTCGGCTAAAACTGCCATGATATATAGAACTGTGGGATCCTAAATCCATTTATGCATCGATATTGTGAGGAAAACCCTCTGAAATAGGTAAATAAACCTAATGTATATTGTCCAAATTTCAGTAAAATGCCTCCGAGAAGAATGGGTACTAGGGCTAACCCTCACGAATCTACTGACCAAGAAAGTCACAATCAACATGAGGAAAATTCTGAGTATAATGAAGAACAGGATCAGGACTATAATGAGCAGGAGGATTCCCATTATGGGATGGGGGATGAAACTTTCTATACTGCAGAGTTTGAAGAGGAAATAGAAGAAGGGGAAACTGAAGTCGAACATCAGGGGGAGAACCAGGGCGGAAACCCCATGGGACAATTTATGGATCTGCTCAGGCAGAATTTGAACCAACACCCCCAACCAGCCCAAGGAAACAATACCACTGTGGCCAATTCCTTTAGGGCCTTCAAGTCCCTCAAACCCCCAGAGTTTCACGGATCGGCTGACCCCATAGAGGCAAGGGCCTGGGTCAAGGAAATGGAGAAATCTTTCGAGATTCTGAGTATTGGGGAAGCCCAAAAGACTGTATTTGCTACCTACTTGCTAAAAGGAGAGGCCAACTACTGGTGGGAAGCTAAGAAGAATATGGAGACCGATGCTATTATAACCTGGGATAGGTTTAAACAATTGTTTTTAGAGAAGTATTTCCCAAAGTTTATGAAAACCCAGATGGAGCTTAAGTTTCTAGAGCTAAAGCAGAACAACTTGTCAGTGGCTGATTATGAAGCCAAGTTTACTGAGCTATCAAGATTTGTACCAGAGTTCGTGGACACTGAAGAAAAGAAAGCTAACAGGTTTCAGCAAGGGCTGAAGCAGTGGATTCAGAACAGAGTGGCCGTTTTAGAGATTACTGATTATGCCACCTTGGTGCAAAAGGCAACCATTGTGGAAGCAGGGAGCGATCAGATACAAAGAGAGAGAGAAAAGGGGGGATTAAAGAGAAAGCATGCCAGCATGGGCGGAGGTTCCGCAGGGGGAAGGCCCCCGAATAGGTTCAACCGAGGAGCAGTTTCCCTACCTGGGAGGAGTGTTGGGTTTAAACCATCTGGGAGTGCAACTGTAAGCCAGGGCGGCCAACAAGCAGGAGTGTCCCGTCCCCATCATTCCAGACCTCCACTACCAGTATGTGCCACTTGTGGGAAGAGACATTCCGGGGTGTGTACTCAGAAACAGACGGTCTGTTATAAGTGTGGGCGAGCAGGCCACTATGCCCACCAGTGTACCGCGATTGCTCCTACTGCCAGCAAAGGCACTACTTGTTTTTAGTGTGGTCGTCCAGGTCACATGAGGAGGGATTGCCCGATGAACAAACCAGCGGCATCAGGGGCAAGCAGAGCTGCCTCCAACTGGCCACCAACTGCTAAAACTTTTAACATGACAGTGCAAGATGCCGTGAGGAACACGGATGTGATAGCAGGTACATTTTCCCTCAATTCAGTCAGTGCAAATGTTTTATTTGATTCTGGGGCAACTAAGTCTTTTATATCTAGAGATTTTGCACATAAATTGAAACTTAAAACTCAACCACTAAGGGAGTCTTTGCAAGTAGAGATAGCTAATCAGGAAGTCGTTCCAGTTAATCAGATTCACTCCGATTGCAAAATAGAAATAGGAGGACGATCCTTCTGTGTTGATTTGATCCCTTTTAAGCTAGGGGAATTCGATGTTATTTTGGGAATGGACTGGTTGTCTCGTAATAATGCGCAAATAGATTGTAAAGGGAAAAAGGTTAAGTTGAAAACCCCAGGAAATAAGGAAATAGTGTTTAAAGGGTTACGACAGACCCAAACCATTCTAACCATGGCGCAGACCAAGAGACTGCTACGAAAAGGAAACGAAGCTTATTTAGCTTACGTTATCGACACCAAGAAAGAGGCGCCCAAGATACAAGACATTCCGGTGGTTAACGAATTTGAAGATGTGTTTCCTGAAGATCTTCCTGGATTACCACCAGATAGAGTGATTGAGTTTGCTATCGAGTTAGCCCCGGGGACGGCGCCAGTTTCAAAGGCCCCATACCGATTAGCACCAGTGGAAATGAAAGAGCTAGCAAAGCAATTACAGGAATTGTTGGATAAGGGTATGATAAGACCCAGTGTGTCGCCTTGGGGCGCACCAGTATTGTTCGTCAAGAAAAAGGACGGGAGTATGAGGTTATGCATCGACTATCGAGAGTTGAACAAGCTAACAATAAAGAATAAATACCCGTTGCCCAGAATTGATGATTTGTTTGACCAGCTAAGAGGAGCTGTGTATTTCTCCAAGATTGACTTGAGAACCGGATATCACCAGCTGAAGATTAAACCTGAAGATATTCCAAAGACTGCATTCCGTACTAGGTATGGACATTATGAGTTCTTGGTGATGTCGTTCGGATTGACCAACGCCCCAGCAGCTTTCATGGATTTAATGAATAGAGTGTTCAAGGAATATTTGGACCAGTTTGTTATAGTCTTTATTGATGATATTTTGATCTACTCAAAGACAGAGGAAGAACACGCTGAACATTTGAGGATAACCTTAGAGACGCTCCGGAAAGAGCAATTATATGCCAAATTCTCAAAGTGTGAGTTCTGGAAAAATGAAGTACAATTTTTAGGGCACGTAATTAACAAAGAAGGAGTGCTAGTTGACCCCTCCAAGATAGAGGCGGTTTCAAATTGGGAGCGACCAACCACTCCAACAGAGGTAAGGAGTTTCATAGGGTTAGCAGGATATTACAGACGATTTGTTCAAGATTTTGCAAAGATTGCAGCCCCGTTAACTCGACTTACCCGGAAAACTGAGAAATTTGAATGGACTGAAAAATGCGAGAAGAGTTTTCAAGAGCTGAAGAAGATGTTGGTAACGGCCCCAGTATTGGCGTTGCCTGATGGAAAAGGAGATTTCGTGATTTACAGTGATGCTTCGCATAAAGGATTGGGATGCGTGCTTATGCAGCACGGCAAGGTTATAGCATATGCGTCAAGACAATTGAAGGATTACGAGATCCGATACCCCACCCATGATCTGGAATTAGCAGCAATTGTTTTTGCCTTAAAAATTTGGAGGCACTACTTGTATGGAGAGAAGTGTGAGATTTACACTGACCATAAGAGCCTCAAGTACATTTTTACGCAGAAAGAGCTTAACATGCGCCAGAGAAGATGGCTAGAGCTAATCAAGGATTACGACTGTGAGATTCGTTACCACCCGGGCAAAGCCAATGTGGTGGCTGACGCCCTTAGTAGGAAAGAGAAGCTCAAAATGATAACTACCGAGGAAGAGTTGATAAAAGACTTTGAGAGGCTGGAAATTGAGATTAAGATACCTGAAGAAGGTCAAGAAAAGTTGATGGAAATTCGGATCCAGCCTCTACTGTTGGAAAAGATTAGGTTATGCCAAGAACAAGTGATGGAAGCAGAAAAGAACTCGACAGAGGAGTTAATGACTGGAGAAGAAATAAAGTGTGAAAAAGATAAAGGAGGAATCATGAGGTATATGTGGAGAATATGGGTCCCAAACGATCAGGAACTCAAGGAAGAAATTCTATATGAGGCACACAACTCAGGATACTCAGTGCACCCCGGTAGCACCAAGATGTATAGAGATTTGAAGGAGTACTACTGGTGGCCCAACATGAAAAAGGACGTGGTAGAATGGGTAAGCAAATGCTTGACTTGCCAGAAGGTGAAAGCAGAGCACCAGAGGCCTAGTGGACTTCTACACCCCTTGGAGATTCCCGAATGGAAATGGGAACATATAGCTATGGATTTCGTAGTAGGTTTACCAAGGTCCAAAGCGAATCATGATGCCATATGGGTGATTATAGACCGACTAACAAAGTCAGCTCACTTCCTACCGATCAACGAAAGGTACACGGTTGATAGGCTTGTAGACATCTACCTCAAAGAAATAGTGGCGCGGCATGGAGTCCCAGTCGCCATAGTATCTGACAGAGATCCCAGATTTAACTCCAGGTTTTGGAGGAGCTTTCAGGAATGTGTGGGAACCAGGCTAAACATGAGTACAGCTTACCATCCCCAGACAGACGGGCAAAGTGAAAGGACCATCCAGACACTAGAAGATATGTTGAGAGTCTGTGCTATAGACTTTAAAGGAAATTGGGATGATCACTTGCCATTAATTGAGTTCTCCTACAACAATAGCTTTCATTCAAGCATAGGGATGCCGCCTTACGAGGCCCTTTATGGAAGGAAATGCCGATCTCCCTTATATTGGGATGAAGTTGGAGAGCGAAAGATGCTCGGGCCTGAGATGGTCCAACGGACTAAAGATGCAGTGGATCTAATAAGAGGACGGCTGGTAGCAGCCCAAGACCGACAAAAGAAATATGCCGACTTAGCCCGGAAAGGAAAAGAATATGAGGTGGGAGACCTAGTGTTCTTGAAGGTGTCTCCTTGGAAGGGTTTAATGAGGTTTGGAAAGAAAGGGAAGCTGAGCCCTAGATATATTGGACCATTTGAGATCTTAAGACGTATTGGGGAGCTAGCTTATGAACTGGCATTACCCCCAAACCTGCAGCAAGTGCATAATGTGTTCCATGTCTCAATGCTAAGGAAATATAACCCAGATGCCAAGCACATAGTGGAATATGAGCACGTGGACATGCGACCAGACTTGACCTACGTAGAGCAACCTGTGGAAATCATGGACAGAAAAGATCAAGTGCTCCGAAACAAGGTCATCAAGCTTGTCAGAGTTTTATGGCAGAATCACAACATAGAAGAATCAACCTGGGAGCTAGAAAGTGCAATGATGGAAAAGTACCCCCATTTGTTTTCAAGCTGATTCCGGGACGGAATCCTTTTAAGGAGGGGAGACTGTAAGAACCCAGATTTTTGGTAGAATTTAAAACTTTTTATTATGTAATAATGTGGGAATGAATAGTGGTTATGACTGCGATGTAACGAAGATCTATTAAATGAATGGAACGGATTTGAATTCAATTATTTATATGTCATGCAGAATACTTTTGGTTGACGGCATAGATAAGAATGATCTATCTCCTAAGAATATAAGTATATTACTTCAAGTAAGATTATTCTTATGTCATCCAAATCAATATCTATTATAAGTCCAGCGGTTCCGTAAAAAGGTTAAGAAGCACTCGAGAGTGAACCAGGTTCATTTTCCTAATTATTAGAATTAAATAAAAATAAGTGATGAATAGTGATTTTGGTGGAATTTGGAATATTATTATAATAATGTTATACCCGGTATTCGGAACGGATTTCTGAGTTCGTATTAGTGATCCAGGAGGAATATAAGTGTATGTAAAAGCTGTCGGATTCAGAAAAAGAGCACTTTCATTTTCTCCGAGAATTCCCTGGACACTGCAAGACTTAAGGATTTATAAAAGGGAATTAAGGAATTTAAATTCGAGAAGTATTAAGAAAGATGAGGAATAGTATTATAAATATTTAGAAGGTTTTCGGTAAAACCCTAACTAGAAACGAATGAGTTATTCCCTCGAACGATCAACGAATTAAGCAATAAACGGACAAGGAATCAAGCAGAGGAGGCAAGATGCATGCATGTGTGCAAGTGATAAATATCTAGAAACCATATAGTTACTTAAGTAACCAATACTTAGTGAATCAACTAGGTACTTAGAAAACAAACCACTTGGTTAAGCCTTAACCATCCAATCTTCAACACTTGTCATGGTAAATCCTCATCCAACAATGCATCACACTCCACTAACACCACTTTAAGAAGATATTATCCAAGTAAACACCACTTTATGCATTATTGAAAAATCAACCAAGCAAAAATACTCTCTCCCCCTCCAAGAACAAACATTCGGCAATTGCTATAATTCCAAATCCAAAGTCTAACTTCCCACCATTGATTGATCTTGAAACTTTTATGGTGAGTCCTATATTTCATAAAACTAATCTCCTCAAAATCCTAGCTTCAATCTCTTCTTTTTCCATTTTCAAAAAAATGATTTAAGAGGAGGGTGAATAGTGTTTTCATGAACTAATCTTGTTTTTTCTTGTTTTTCATGGTTGATTTAGCAAGCTTAAGCACCTCTAAGGATCATACCAAGCATAGTGAGGCTAGATCATACTCCAAGGAAGGTATAGCAACTTGAAACCCTAGACTTTACCTTGAGATTTTGCATGATCTAGGTGGGTTTTAGTATAAGATGTGTTATTAGCATGATTATAAGCATGATTGTGATTTAGTTTTGATAAATGTTAAAAATAGTTTAGATGAATGGAAAGGCATTGCTTGGCCTCAGTTCATGGTGATATATCATGTATATGTTGTTTGGGATGGATACCTTGATTATTGGAAGGTTTGGAATTTAGATATATTCGATTTATAGCCGTCGTAATGCCGAAATTTCGTTAACATTAAGAACACGAATTTGACAGAAGGTTTAACTCACTGATTAGCTTCGACTTTTGCCATGATTAGCTAGATTATGTTATGAGCTTCGTTTTGATATAAAGATCGCATGAAACGGACTTACGGTTTAGGAGTTATGATTAAATTCGTAAAAGTGGTTCGGAACCGTAATCAAAAGTTCGTAATTGAAATTGATTCCCTTTAATATTGCGAAATCAGTGGCGAATCTTAATAATTAAATAATAGAGACAAAAAGGAAGGTGTGGGAGAAGACCGCATGTCAAATGGATCGTTTTCCGATTTTATAAAAATGTTCGAATCTAGGTTAAGTACGAAAGTACCCCTAAGAGGTATACTTGGTTATAACTTCGGTAAACCACTTAGAAAACGATCGATAAATATCGAGGTCTAATCTTTCGACTTTAAAACTTATACGATTTAAATACTTACCATATGTAAGTATAAGGTCATGCTTTAGTAACGATCAAGTGTCGGGTCATAAAGGCAATAACAAGAGTGAATTAGAGGGGTATAACGAAACGACTTGAAAACGTGTTTCGATTTAAGTAAAGTTATACGTGACCTTTTGAAAGGTGTTAAGTGATTAATCCCGAATGCCTTGGCTATTTATAGATCATCAGGCTGACCCGGGACACGCTACCACTACCCCTACTCGTACTCGACTTCCAGGCAAGTTTTCGAACCTTTCTTTTTAAAGGCTGTTGTTGTGAATATATATATATGTATGTGTTTTCAGTATACATATGCCATAGCATGCATGCCTATTCTCGAATTATTTTGAAATGCTTGTTCCCTGAATTATTGTTGGCTTATAAGCTAGATAGTTATATATCAGTTATAAGCCGGAAATTATTTAGACCCTTAATCGAAGGGCAGTGAATCTCATTCTTTGATTATAGACCGGGAGTCGATATTCCTTGATATATTGATATTATTTTCAGAGGAAATATTTAAGTAAATATTTTCCATTTGTTATCCGGCAAATATTGTTGGGATATTCCTTGAGATTATTTAATAAATATTATTCGGATTGTTCATCAGATGCTTATTTATTCGAGGAATATTATATGATTAATATTCATCTAAAGTCGATTAAATATTCGAATATTATTTCGAACTCTCAGTTAAGTTATTTAATTAGAGAATATTCATTCTTATTTACTCGATAAATATTATTTTGAATATTCATTCGAGTTTATTTATTTAATGAATATTATTTTAATATTCATTCGAGTCTTATTTAATTAATTGAATATTATTTCAAATATTCATTCGATCTCTATTTATTTTATAAATATTCGTTGAGCATTGATTCGAACTTCAGTTATTCGATAAATATTATCTTCGACATTCAGTTAAATTCAATTCTATTATTGAACATGATATTAAATATTCATTCGATATTCATTTCTTCGATAATTATTATTAAGTCGAATATTCATTATTTGTTCAATGAATATGGTCTCAAATATTCAATCGATAATTACTTCATCAATAAGTATCATTCTCAAGTTAAATATTCATTATTTATTCAATGAATATTATTTCAAATATCCATTTGACGATTATTTCATCAATAAAATATTATTATTATTAATAGGAATATTCATTATTCGTCCAATGAATATTATTCTGAACAGTTATTCAAAGATTATTCCGAGCAACACCTTTCCAATACCCGTGACTCAAGAAATATTCTTGGAATATTTATTTAATTCTTCTAACTCGTTTCAAAGATACTTGGTGTCATTCACATAGTATCATCGACCTCCGAACATTATATAAATTATTACAGAGTCTTATTAATATTATTATATTATCAAGGAAGGTTCTCAGTGATTTCATTCTCCCTTCGATTCTATTATAAGGGAACCTTACTTGAGGAATGTTATTTATCTTGTGACTGCCCGGTCATAAATTATTCGTTCACTCGCAACTTGGTTGCTATTATTCATGGCATTACGTGTACCCACTCATTATTCGAGGGGAAAGAAAATTGGAACAAGTCATTATCCATTAACAAGCAGTAGCTTGGGAAATGTTGGTAAATTTTCCTTTCCATTTAGATATGACTACCTGGTGGAGTCTTATCAACAAGTATTATACTTGGGGAAAGGGGGACAAACTTTATGTTTCAAAGTTATGGGTATGGAATGAACTAGGAGACGCGTAAGTGGCCGAGTGGCGCCGGTCCAGCAATAGCCCAACCGTTGGCTTAGGAGTTCCAGAGGGCGGTAATCAAGTAAATCCGTCGGAGCTACCTTCTACATGTAGAGAACGACTGATGAGATGCATGACATACGGCTGATCCCCGTAAACGTCAGGGCATCTGGCGCGGCAATGCTCCCGTATTAGTTCATCACTCAATGTTGGAAATTTTCTGCAACATCATCATAGTTGGCAGAGTTGAAAAGTATTTCAAACTGGAATTGCAATATCTTTCTGCAAGTTCCTATTTTTATGAAAATGATGCTATCTTGCTTATTTTGGCATAGCACATGCTTCCACAAAATATACATTTATTGAGTTATCTTGTAACTTCATCCTTTATATTAAACTGGCAATATTTTCTCTAATGCATGGCATATGATTTCAAACATATCTTTGAACTGTCTTATATATTACTGCACAGTTATATATTGTTGGTGGGCTGTTGCTCACCCTTGCTTATTTATTATGTCACAACAACAGCTAGGTCACATGGCCCGCGTCAGGCGCACTCGGCGCAAGCAGGTTACCCGCCCCGCAGGGCTACCCGTTGATATCATCGCTGCCATTGCTGAGGTAGCATAGCTCAGCAGCCTTGATTTCCAGTTTACTTATATGTATCAATAATGATTAATCAACGGCAAAACTTTTAAACTTATGATGTTATCCTTTTGGCTTGTAATAACTTTTATTCGTAAACCAGTAATGCAAGACTTATTTCAATTTCATCTCTGGGACTATAACTGTGTGTGTGTGAGTGGTTATTATTGTGGGGTCACAGCAGGTGATTTATTTATTGTGGACTCGAGTAAAGTATTAATCATGGAAAATAAGACCGTAACGACCCGATCTCGGACCCCGGATCTGGGGGTGTTACACAAGGCTTATGATGGAACGGGTGATCCCGCAAACCACGTCAGGACATTTTCAAACGCACTGTTGTTGCAACCTGCAAGTGATGCCCTAAAGTGTAGGGCGTTCCCTCAAACCCTGTCGGGCATGGCTCAAAGATGGTATAGTCGACTACCTGCGAATTCGATTTGCTCCTTTAAGGAGTTGAGCACTGCTTTTGTTAGCCAATTCATTAGCGGGAGAGTTCATGAGAAAAGCTCTACATCCCTTATGTATGTGGTGCAGGGGAAGAATGAAAATCTAAGGGATTACCTCAATCGATTCAATAAGGAGACCCTAAATATTACTGACTTGGAAAACAAGGTGGCAACGGTAGCCCTGGAACACGGAACCACTGATCTCTTCTTTAAAAGGTCATTGGCAAAGCATCCTTCTAAGAATATGGCTGAGCTCCAACGAAGGGCCGATAAGTACATCAAAGCTGAGGATAGCATGAAGAAAGAGGCCGTAATAGGCAATGGAAATGGTAATAATGACTCGAAAAAGCGAAAGCAAGAACATGAGTATGATGACCAGAAGTATGATGCTAGGGACAAGTATCCCCGAACTAGCGAGGACTCCGACTCTACCCCTAAGAAGAACCAAGGACCAAGGTTCACTGAGTATGCAAGGTTGAATACTCCTAGAAGTAAAATCTTGTTGGACATTGAGAAGGATAAGGATTTCCGATGGCCGAAGCCACTCAGGGGTGATCCCGCAAAGAGAAACAAGAATCAGTATTGCAGATTCCACAGAGATGTGGGGCATGACACTGATGATTGCAAGCAACTCAAAGATGAGATCGAGTTTTTGATCCGTAGAGGGAAACTGGGCCACTTCACTAAGGGTAAAGATCATGGTAATCAAAGAAGAGATTTTAATAGAAGGAATGACGATCAAGACCGTAATCCACAGCCCTGAGGGCCAGTAATAAACTTGATCTCAGGAGGCCCGACTGCAGCCGGGACAACTAGGAACTCTCGGAAGGCTTATGCCCGAGAGGTGGTGCATATTGTTGGAGAGGCACCAAAGCGTGCAAGAACCGAGGTAACAATTGGATTTGATGATTTAGACCTTGAAGGGGTGAAGTTCCCCCACGATGACCCGCTAGTCATAACACCCATGATTGGGAATTCAGAGGTGAAGCGAGTCTTGATAGACAATGGAGCTTCAGTGGACATTTTGTTCCATAATGCATTTGTGAAGATGGGATACAACGACTCTCAGTTGACCCCATCTAACATGCCTATATATGGATTCAGCGGAGTAGAGTCTAAAGTTGAGGGAACTATTCAGTTGCCCGTCATGATCGGAAAGAAGCCAATGGAGGCCACACAGATGCTGAACTTTTTGGTTATCAAAGCATCTTCTACTTACAATGCCATTCTTGGAAGGACTAGACTTCACGCTTTTAAGGTCGTGGCCTCAGCCTATCACATGAAGATTAAGTTTCCAACCAGGAATGGTGTAGGAGAACAAAAAGGTGACCAAAAAATGACTAGGAGCTGTTATGTAGCCGCATTAAGGCCTAATGGAGTCGGGGGGCATGTCCTTCCGATTGAAGACATGAATGTCCGCAGTGATAAGGAACACCAAGAAAGGCCATCAGAGGACATCGCACATAAACCTCGGACGACCATTAAGGCTAAGGTGTCAACTGACTTCATGGTTGAATGTACTATTGGCAACCAAGAAGTCGGGGGCAGAAGATATTACCCCAAGAAGGAAGTGAGTTTCAGAACAAGAATGAGGAGACCGGAAGGAGTAGTGGGTGCTCTATTTTGATGGAGCATTAAAAACAAAATCAAGCAATGCAGGCCTAGTCTTGCCCTAGTCTTGCAAAGCCCCGACGGGTTCAAACTATCTTAATAGGACTTAGCTTCGTATTTATCTAGTAGAAGTAGAAATAAGGTTCGATGAAACCATTACAGAGCATGTCGCTCTGAGTAGGACAGTAGTACTCTATGTAAGGGTTGAACCCATTTCAAGTTATTAATGCAAGTTTGTTTTTTGTTCTCTGTTCTGTGATTTTATTTATGTGCCAAGCACCTGATGAGTGTAAGTCAAAGATGACCAAGTACCGAAAATAAATGAATACACGAACGGAAATAAACAAATACATAAATAAATACCTGAAGGGTCGAGAGTTAGGTTACACCACAACCAAATAAGAGTTTAAGTCCTTGAAGGACCCAGGATAAAAGACAAGCTCATAAAAAAGCCACATCTGGTAATCAAAACCATGCAAGGCTGTAGAGGCTAAGGACTAGCTACTCTTCAATATTTTTTAAGTACTTGAGTTGAGAATCCAAGGATGAAGACCAACAGAGAACATTGCATTCCAGTCCTTAGATTAAGGGATATGAGAATATCCTTGAACAAGGATTAAGAAGTTTAAGCAAGTTCTCGTCTCAAAAGTTTAAAAGGTAAGAAGCCCACGAGATTGTATTTCTCGAAATCTAAATCGAGGAACCAACCTTAAATCCTTGACATAGAATCAAGAAAAATAAGAAGCAAAGATAGGTTTGAAAACCATGAAATCAGAACAAAAGTTTGAGAAAATCCATGAAAGACATGAAGTCAAGTAAGGGATCCTAGAGAACTTTAGTTTGGCGTCGATCCAAAAGAAAGGTCGTGAATACTTGGTAGTTGACATATGAGCATCAATGTTCAATATTCGAACATCGAAGTTCAACCCTCGAACAACCCTAAGGCCGAGCACATGCCAGCCGAGAGGCCGTCCGTGGATGACATGTTAGTCAAGAACCTATTCAAGGCAGACCATATTAAGAACCTCATAGAGGCATTTGAAGTGATGAGGCACCGCAAGATGATGTTGATTTCAGCCAAGTGTGCCTTTGGCGTTGGATCAGGAGAATTCTTGGGTCTGATGGTTTCGAAACAAGGAATCGGGGCCAAACCTGATAAGATCAAGGCAATCCTAGATATGGAATCACCACGTCCTATAAAGGAGGTGATGAAATTGACTGGAAGAATTGCATCCTTAGGGAGATTCATCTCCAAGTTCGGATACAAGTATTTGCCTTTCTTTCAAACATAGAAGAGAGTAAGGAATTGAAAATTTGAAAATTTGAAAAATACATGGCTAAAGCCCCGTTGTTGGCTAAACCTAGTCCCGGAGAGACCCTATATTTATGTTTGGTAGAATCTGAACAAGCATTGATTGTTATCCTCATTCGAGAGGATAACAAGGTTCAGAAACCTATCTACTATGTGAGCAAGGTGTTGCATGGAGCTGAGTTAAATTACTCCCCCATTGAGAAGTTTGCTTTGGCATTAGTAATAGCCTCGAGGAAGCTACGACCGTATTTCCAAGAACATAAAATCGAAGTATTGACAGACCAACCATTGAGAAATATCATGCACAGCTCGAAGGATAGTGGAAGATTCATAAATGGGCAATAGAGTTCAAAGAATTTGATATCAAGTACAATCCTCGAACTACAATTAAGGGACAAGCACTCGCTGACTTCGTGGTTGAATGTACCATTCCCAACCAAGAAGTCGGGGAGCAGAAAGGTACCACACCCCAGCAAGGGCAATATAAGACACCCCTAAGAGGGAGAGAAGGATGAGGTTCAGAAGGAATATTGGGTGCCCTATTTTGATGGGGCATCAAAAACAAAAATAAGTGGAGCTCGTTTAGTTCTACTGACCCCTGATGGCTTTAAGATTGAATATGCCTTGAGGTTGAATTTTTCGACGACCAATAACAAGGTAGAGTTTGAAGCCTTGATAGCCGGACTAGGTGATAAGTGGATTTTATATCCACTTGGAGCATTCTAAATCGGCTTAAATTGATTGTTTTGGACTCAAGTTTGTGGTAGTTTTGATGTGTTTTGTTTAGTTATGCAGATTTACAAGGATGTTGATTATGGTGGATGTTTTTGTCGTTTTTGGAGATTTAATTTATTAAAATTCGGATTTATTGGGCTGCACGCGTGAGATACACTGTTTTGGCCATATCTGGAGTTCTAGAAGTCCGTTTTCAGCGATCTTACTGCCCACGCGAAGCCTGGGAGATTTTCTAAAACTTGGGATAGGATTCCCACGAGCAAATTGTGCCGGGTAGGAGAAATCTGCGCGAAGAACAGACTGTTGGGCGCAAGTTGCACGCGCGCGGTGCTGAAAAATTACAGTTTTTACTATTTTGGCCATATCTTGAGTTCTACAACTCCGTTTGAGGCCCGTAAGCTGTCCACGCGAAGATAAAGAGATTCTCTATCATTCTAAAGTGGTCCAGAGGCCCAATTGCAGCTGGAACGGTCCAGAAAATCTGAAGAAAAGACAGCTGCGAATTTCCCTTTAAAACAGAATCAGTTTAGGAAACGTATTTTGCAGAAATTCTATTATAATTCTATTTTGGTATTTTCTTGCTGGGCAAGATATCTAGAGTCTATATAAACACATCCAACCCTTGTAAATTGTATCATATAGATCATCATTAGGAGTAGAACCATTATATATCAATTACTTAGGTTTATTTGTATATTTTCATACTTTATTTTTATCATGGTTTCATCAGATCCCATGATGACGAGAGCTTCGATTATGAACTAATCGTTATCATGGGATTCTAACGGATTTATTTATGGAGCTTTAGTATCTTGATGTTTTAAAGATCTGTGTGTGATGTATATCTGATATCCTCGTATGGTTATGCTTAATTGATAGATGCGTCATGAACATCTAATTTGTTAATCTCTTGTGAAGTGAAAGTGGATCTTGAGATTTAGAACTTGCCATGCTAGCATAGGTTCATGATTATTTATCAACATGATTCGTAGTATGAGATGAGAATACTTGTATTGCCCTATGTGATCATTATGGATAACTTGCTCTTCAACCGTTATGTTTTCAAATTCTATAGACATATAGGGTCTAAGCATAATTGGTGTCTACTCATCTTCTATCTCTTTTGTGGATGTATGTTTAGTTTGGTATACGTATACTGAGAGGTAGCGTGTACTTGTTTCGTGTTGTCTGATCAGATATCATAACCATTGCATATAGTGATTAAAGGCGTCAGATCTAAGCAAAGTATTTAATGAAGTTAGGATTCCATGTTTACTCTTGCAGACGTAATTAGATTTTAATTCTTGTTAGTTAGTTAATTCTTAGTTTAATAGTTTGCATCTTAGTTTAATTTAGATAATCAAATCTCAAATTGTTATTGTCTTAGCAGTGCATAATAACCATACATTGTTGCATAGGCATATTTACTGAATAGAACCATAACTTGATCCCTGTGGGAACGAATTTGGACTTAACCTTATATATTACTTGTGACCACATACGCTTGCGTGATTTAGTGCAAACACTAGGCTTGGCTCTAGTCATGAGGGCCAAAAATCTTAAAGTCTGTGGAGACTCAAGGCTGGTGATAGCCCAAATGAATGGAGATTTTGAAGCCAAAGGTGAAACGATGGTGAAATACCTGAGGATTGTAAAATCATAGTTGGTAGGATTCAAGGAATGCCACCATGAAGAGAATAAAATGGCCGATGCCTTGTCGAAATTCACCTTGTCTGAAATCGAGAATTACGCTAGAAGTGTTCAGGTCTTGGAGACCCCCACTATAGAACGCAAGTTGTTGGTGCCCAACAACGTTGGAAGTTGCTGGATAGTTCCTCATCAAAGTTTATCTTGAGACTGGTTGGCTACCTGATAATGCCTTGGAGGCACGGAAACGTCAATGAGAGCATTGAGATATGCATTGATCGAAGGTCCCCTCTATACGAGGTCCTTTGTAATTTCACACTTAAAGTCTCAAATTTCAAGTCCTAACACAAAATCTAAGCCTTGGTGGCCAACAAGGCTGTTTGCCTCAAATCAAGCCGGTTGTTTAAATTCAAGGCCTGAAAATCAGGAACCATTTCCTAAATTTAAAACAAGGCAAGGTCCTACAAACAAGGTAGGAGATTTAAGGTCCTTGAGTCAAAATCAAGGATCAAATACCGACCAAGGTATCCTGGACTTGAAGTCAGGTGTTGAAAACAAGGAAATCCCCGATATAAACAACTAAGAAGTAAGACCTCCTCTGTTTGAAAAACAATGGGGCACGAACAAAAGAACTTCAAGGTTGTTGAAAACAACCACCATGAATAAATTCAAGGTTTCGAATCAAGGATTAAGCTTTGATGGTCTCTCAAATATACGCACGGATACTAAAAATACCCCTGAAAAAACTAATTTTGCTCCAAAAAGTTCCCTAAACGACTTTTTTGGGGTCGAAATGTGGGGTAAATAGGATAAATCGCATTTAAAGGACCTAGAGCTCTGAAATACCTTCGATTTGATATATCGTGGATCTCATCTGGAGTAACGAGTCAAAAGTTACGGACGCTTTAGTACGTGCCATGTTTTTTCGACAAAATACAAGTTATTTGAGATCAAGGATCACAAAACCAACCAAGGTGTGGCAAACTCCCTCTAAAAACAAATGGGGAGGCTAAAATCAAGATTTGGTTTTGGTCAAAGTCAAGGTCAAAAGTCAAATTCAAAAGTCAAAGTCAAATGGTCGAATTTTGGCAAAAATTAAAAAAAAAGGAATTCAGGTGTTTCGAACACCTGGGATGGCCGACCAGGTGCCCTTGGCCAAATGGCCGACCAGAGCCCCTTAGAGGAAAAATTGTTCAGGTGTTTCGAACACCTGAACCCCTGATTGATTTCGTTTGGCTCCAGAACGCTAAAAAATGCTCCGTTTGGCCTCAAATTTGAGACTCATGCACCTTACAAGGTCCTCTATAAGGCTATGTAGGTGCCCAAGTGATTCTTTGAAGTTGAAAAAATGACCTTGTTTGAAACAAGGTCTGGTTTGAAGACCAGCTTAGAGGTGGTATATATTTTGCCTTCAAAACGTTAAAAAATGCATGTTTTCATGAGATTCTTCTTCATACCAGGAGATTATAACAATACCCATCATATAAGCTCAACTTCAAAATTTGAGTTTAGAAATTATAGGGGTGTTGAAAAACCAGGAGGGTGCTTGAAAACCGGGAAGGTGTTTGAAACACCTATTCCAGAAGGCCGTATTTCTTGCCTAAACAACTCAAAAATGGGTATATTCACTTGATTCTTTCTCCAACCAGGAGATTATAAGAATCCCTATCATATAAGATCAACTTTAAAATTTGAGGTTAGAAGTGTTAGGGGTGTTGAAAAATCAGGTCTGGTTTGAAAACCAGAAACCCTTGGTGTGTTCGAAACACCCCCAGCCAACCAATATCAGCTGCGAATTCATGATTCAAACATGATTGAAAGATTGAGGGTTTAAGAACATGAAGTTTCAAGCAATCAAGGTGATTCATTTGAGAACAAGTTACTACAAAACTCTTAAGGAGCGTTTGAAAACACCTCCGGGCTATCCACGCTGTTTGGGCCATATCTCGAGCTCCGGATATCGGATTTGGACGATCTTAATGTCCACGCAAAGCTCATTAAATTCTCTATAGTCTTGGGTGGGTCCCAGCCACACTTGGCCAAATGGCCGACTAGGGTAGGCCGAGCAGAAATATGGGGGAAAAATGGGTCCAGGTGTTTCGAATACCTAGACCCCTAGCTGATTTCATTTGGCTCTAGAACGCTCAAAAATTGGTATTTTCACGTGATTCTTTTTCCGTCAAGGAGATTATAAAAATCTCTACAATATGAGCTTGACTTCAAAATTTGAGGTTAGGATTTCACTAATCGCAGTTAGGGGTGATTAACCTCGTTTAGCGACGTTTAAGGATTTCCACTCGAATATTAACCTATCTTAAGGTTAAGAATGGATATCCTAGTAATAATTACATCAAGGACGAGTTAGTTAGCCTCGATTAAGGCCTTTATGGCCCCGTTTAGGGTTGTTTAGCCTCGATAGGGCCGAATTAGCGTCTTTTGCTCAAAAATTAGCCCTTATTAAGGCTTATGAGCAACAATCGCCTGATATTAACCCCAATTTAGATAAGTTGAGGGAAATAAATCACTAATAAATTTATGGTAAAGGATCCTATGCACGAATTGCACTTGGATTAGTGTCTATGAGGTCAAAACGGCACTAAACCTAATCCCGAAAGGTCCAGAAATCTTATGAGAAAGATTCGAGAGGCCACGGAATGTTTAACTTTCTTAAGTATTAACTTGGGAAAGAATTTTAGTCGTTGTGAATGTGTAGGTCGCTCAACACTTCACTATGAGATGATACCCAGGCAGGGCTAGTGTGACCTTAAACTTCTACGAAAACAAGTTTTCCCAGAAGTTGGGGGGCAAATGATATGGGTGAAAAATAAACCCTAAAGACATAATTAATG
Source organism: Kitagawia praeruptora (assembly GCA_037693485.1). Lineage (NCBI taxonomy): Eukaryota > Viridiplantae > Streptophyta > Magnoliopsida > Apiales > Apiaceae > Kitagawia > Kitagawia praeruptora. The sequence continues at coordinate 131,395,046 of CM075351.1, read as the reverse complement.
CTACATTTATTGGCCCATTATTAAGGCCCGAAACCTAAGTTGGGCATTAAATTCGTAATTAATGATTGAGCCCAAAGAACAGCCCGAACCGGGGATGCCCGGTATGAGCTTGTTTCTAACATGGGCATGATCTGTGAATAAAGAACGCTCTAGAATCAAGGAACGTTCCAGAATAACCTTGAGATAAACAGCTCAGCAATAAGAGTCAGATAAGGATATTACTCCTACCAAACTTAGCCTCCAAGGCAAAAATTCGATATGGAAGCTGACTCCTACAAAATAGGATCTAGAACCTTCCTCAAGGACGTGACTTGCCCGCCAAGTCTCCTAACCCTATTACGATTCTAAGGCTCTTGCAACCTATATAAGGGCCCGACCCCTCAATCTCAGAACTACGTTTTTGGCTTGATTCTCAACTCTGAGATACATAGGCATCTTGTGAGGACCCGAATTAGGTCACGAAACACAAGCGCAGCCATTGAAGCACGAAGCTCACGAACCCTAGCCGCAATTTAATAACCCTAGTTTTTATTCCACAACACCTTGCTATAGACCACATTCAAAAACTATACAACCAGTAAATAAATTCATATTACAAGAGAATTTTCGAAATAACCTTTTTGTAAATTGAACTATCCCGGGATCACAGCCCCTCAATTTCAATCAAAACCATTTCAAAACAAACCATACTCTATCAACATCCTTTAACTGACATCAAGGGCCTCTAAGGCTAGTGGTAAGGCTCAATAACCACCACTCATCATTTATGCAAAAATATACAGTTTAAGCAACTATACCTTACTCTAAAAACTTCAACATCCACCAATATCTATAATTTGACTTACATAACTTAACCCATATGCATTACCAATAATCATTTAACCATATATAATTCACCACCAAGTACTTGACAAGTATGACATCCAACAAATTCTATGACTCGACTTATGACATTTAGCACATAAACATTTACAACTTAGCAAACTCATATAAACTCTAACACATTATACGACAATAACAATTAGCACTTAACAATCACAGGACCCGAACATATAATCAAGCCCACATCTTATCCCAACAATTACAATTAACAATATACTCTCCAAATTAAATAACAAAAATTAAAACAATATACTCGCAATTTACATCTAATTTAATTACGAAAATATTTAAACTAACATATACACATAACATATGCATACCAAATTTAATTTCCTGTGAGCCGCCACGGAACCACCTCCGCTCCACTCTCCCAGAAAATCTCTCTCCCTCGTTAATCTCTCCCTCCGCTAGTCCCTCTCTCTGAACACCACCACCATCGTACACAATCCACACATCTCACAGCACAGCCCACGTACCCATACAACACAATACGCGCAAAACACGCGCCTCGCCTCTCTTCCTCCCCTACGCCCTGCTGCGCCACCCCTTTCCTCCCTCTCGCTGCCGCCACTACACAGCTCCGGCCGAATCCACCCACATACGCGACACCCACAACACACACTAGAGATATACACACACACCCGAGTATATACACACGTATATATATGTATATATATAGAAGTTACTCAATTGTCCCAACAATCAAACCCCAATTGAAATCCCCAAATTCAATTTCTATAAACCCTAATTTTCCCCCTAATTTTTCTTTCTCTCTCCCTAATTCTGTTTATCAGCGTGTTTTGTGTTCGTGTGTGTTATTGGGATTGGCCCAATACATAATATTACTACTAACAATACCTCTCGGGCCCAATTAAAACACTATTTCTTCATTTTTAAAACGAATGAACAGCTCTAACAAATTGAAATTAAATAGGAAATTGCGAAAATTAAACTTTTCATTTTTAAAATAAAGAGTATAAAATTACGAACATGCACGTATTTTTAAAACGTTTTTAGGATAAAAAATGAATTAAATATGAATTTCGCAAGTTTTGATCCTTTAACTGCAACATAACTCTCAAAATCATTTTAAAATACTTAAACACCCAAAATAATTCTCCAAAAAATTTTAAAAACTAATTAATATCATAAGGATGATAACACCAAAGATTTCATGATTTTTAACAACTTCAATGATTTTATAAAATTTGTAGAAGATCAATAATGCATGATTTAAGCATATTTAAATCCTCAAAAATACAAATAAAATACACAGACTTACACGGTACACACAAATCATCATGTAAACATATGAACACAATATCACATATATTGACCTTCTAAAAAATATTCACATCATATAATCCACATTTAATATTAAATAAGAAATTTAGATACGCGATTTTCTAAGTCGTTATACGATTATCGAATTCTAATAGGTAACATGGTTCCCTTGACTAATCCTAGGGTAAGTTTGCACATAATACCTAGAGGATATATGTCATGTTCTCGTTGATCAATTAAATAACGAATCAAGCATTGAATAATTAGGGAGTCATATGATATAGAAATGTACTTGAGCAGTTGTGGCAACATGTACCTGGATAGGCAGCCAACAAAACGATAAACCACTCGTACCTTATTTCATATTGTAACCATCTTGGGTGTGGGGGTAACGCATGGTAACCCTGTAGGGTCTGGAAGCCCCTAGTATGGGAGCCTGGCCCTGGCACCCCCTATGCCTGAGGTTCAACCTTGGTAACACAGATACCGGTAGCTTGTCCTGGTAATCCCTATTCCGGGAGCCTTACCCTGGAAGCTTCGGACTTTAATTAGTTGTTCCATGAATTAGATGTGATAATATCATATGAGCCATTCCTGCAAGGGCTGCATTAGTTAAATATTTGGGAAACCGTACGAGCCGTCTCTTGGAACCTCGTAGGTTAGTAATCACGAGATCTATGTATGCCAATCAGGATTCCATACACGATTAATAATCACGAGATCCATGTGTGCCGATCCGGGTTCCACACATGATTAATAGCAAAGGGATCCTTGTGTGATGATCAGGGTTCCACACATGCCCTAAAAAGATCATGAAGGGATCCATGTGTGCCGATATGGGTTCCACACATGCCTAAATAATCATGAAGGAAGCCATGTGTGCCGATCAGGGTTCCACACATGACTATAAACAAAGGGATCCATGTGTGCCAATTAGGGTTCCACACATGCCCTAAAGTAATCATGAAGGGATCCATGTGTGCCGATCAGGGTTCCACACATGCCCTAAAATAATCATGAAGAAAGCCATGTGTGCCGATTAGGGTTCCATGGATGACTAAAAACAAAGGGATCCATGTGTGCCGATCAGGGTTCCACACATGCCCTAAAGTAATCATGAAGGGATCCATGTGTGCCGATCAGGGTTCCAGATTTATCATGCTAACATATCCACGTTTGGAATTTCTGTGTCATCGTGATGACCAGCCTCATTAACAACATGTGTTGATGTCTGACCAGCATAGAAATCAGTAAACTCTTGAGCTCCCTCTTCTACCACGTGATTCTCATCGCCCAAATGAACATCTTTACCCACATTCATGTTATGGAGCTCATTTGAATAGGGGATATCCTGAACCATACCAAACTGATGAACACATCTATCCGACTGATGTTGCTCCACAACATAAAAACAGATCAATGGACCTCTATAACACCAAATAGGCCTACCCTCCCTACAATGCTCATCAAGGGTTTCGAGAATGTCATCTGTATATGGCATCCATATGAAGTGCTGGGGTACAAGTACATCCAAAGAAAGACGTTGAACGCATACAACATGCGAAGTAACATCAGCATAAGACTTGGGACCAGACCACCTATATAACACAATAAAATAATAATCTATATTAACCTTGATTCAAATAAACATTGTAAACCTAATAAATATAAAATTCACTAAAAAAGAAGAAAAGATGGACAAGCATATAGGTAACATTTGCAAATACTATTAGAAAACTTATAATCAAAACGTTACTTGAAGTCTGTATACGGTTTATCTGTTAGTCTTGATATTTCTAAAACCCAAAATGAACTGTTAAACCCTTAAGGTTAACTATTGAAGCCTTAAGGGAAATTGTGTTTTCTTATCGAGTCAGGTGACCTGATTTTTAAAAAACCGAAGGCCAGCCCCGATTTTTTTAAAATCAGGAGAAGTTAGGGTTTTTGGCTATAGGGTTTAGGGTTGTTTCAACCCTAAACCTTAAGTTTGTGTATGGTTTATCCGTTAGTCTTGATATTTCTAAAACCCAAAATGAACCGTTAAACCCCTATGGTTAACTATTGAACCCTCAAGGGGAATTGTGTTTTCTTATCGACTCCGGCGGCCTGATCCAACCCCGATTTTTTAAAAATCAGGAGAAGTTAGGGTTTATGGTTCCCTAAACCCTAAGTCTGTATACGGTTTATTCGTTAGTCTTGATATTTCTAAAATCCAAAATGAACCATTAAATCCCTAAGGTTAACTGTTGAGCTCTCAAGGGAACGGTTAAATTCGGGTGGCGTTGTATATTAAAAAAATTAAAAACTTAAAAAACTGCATTGTGTAGCGTTATAAAGTGATATTTGGGGCTTTTTTACACTGTGATATTTGGGGCATTATATCTCAAAATTGTGTGGGGGCAATTTCTCGTAATAAACTAAACTAGAAATAGATTACTAGTGAAATACCTCAAACTATATGGGCCTGCAAGATCACCCCTTATATCCAAAGGAGGAGGACTCAGGACGGAAGCCAAAGTAGGTAACCTCGTCCATGCCCACAACTGAACTAATAGAACATATCTTGCTATTTCCTCCATACCAATCTTGCAGGACTTGCATAACTCCCCATATAAGTAAGCAAGTACACCCGAACCCAAATGCTCTCACAATGATTAAGATTCTCTAAGAGAGATATTAACATACAATGCACTTCCGAACCCTGAAGATCGGTGAACAATACACCACCAAGCAACTACAGATTATATGCCTGAGTATACCGAAGTAGCTCACTCTCGTCTGCATCATCATGAAGAGCCTTACGAATAATGGAATCTAACCAGCTCAACTTTAACATTCCAAATGCTGTGCTCGGCTTTCAGAACTTGGTGTTGACCCAAACATTTTCTTTACAAGCTCCCTCCAACCACCCTCAACACCCTCAGCATGTGCATAACTAGTAACTACATCCGTATCTATCCGCAAACCAAGTAGCACGCTAACATCCTGCAAAGTAATTGTGCACTCTCTTATTGGTAAATAAAAGGTGTGCGTTTCAGGTCTCCAACGCTCCATCAAAGCAGTAACAAGACTCCAGTCTATGCTAATACTAGCAAGCCTAGCAACCCCATCAAATCTTAATTAATTGCCTAAGAATTGGCACTATCCTAGGATGTAATGTATGAAACTTACAACGAACTCGGGATCTTTGGCTATCCCCACCACCTGTATTACATACATTGGTTGATCTATGTCCCGGCTGCAAATACAAATAGAAGGATCTCTCGGTCCCGGTTGAAACTCAAAATCATCTATAATTGTACATCTGATACCTATTAACATATACACAATACATCAGTTGAATGCATAAAATAAAAAACATAGATTGTTGAAATAGTATGCACCGATATCCTACTAAACAAATAGTAATCGACGTATTAATTATTTAATAAAGCTTGTACAATATAATCATATTTCTGTACCAGTTCATACAAACCACGGATAGTTGTAAACACACAACTGCATAAAATCAGAACCATGAACATTAAAAAATGCAGTAAAACAATAAATGAAGTGATAATACATGCTCTAATATTTATTCACATGCTTCGAAACTTAAATTTCACAGCCAGTTAAAATCGTATAAATATAAACTTATGAGTCCCGAGTAACTTGTATCTTTTAAGCGATAAATGGCATCAAGACGACATTTGCCACCAAATCAACATACTAATTGTAAAAACCATACATATAGGGCAGTTTAAAGAGGACGATACATAGAGTGTAAAACGTATCAAGACCTTATTACTAGAACCAAAGAATGTTTAGAAATTTGACAATAGGTTATGAGAAGTGACCTACGCGAACAAGTTCATTATTCAATTACTCATCTCTCAATGGAAGCGTTTTATCTGACCATATCGTTTTAATATTCTTTTATTTGTGTCAAATCATCAGTTACAATTACAGCTTTTCAACACCTAAATATTTGCACAACACAAATCAAATTAACATAGTATAAAGTTTGAGGCCCTGTCAGTCTAGGGTTCTCATTCTTGCTAAAATATGATTATGATGTATTCAAGGTCAGAAACCATTGAACTGCTATTGGTATGTTGATTTTGCATATATAGACTACACTATATATAAACATAGGTGAACTGCAATTGTACTTTTAGGAAATATAATGTACAGTCTCCCTGTCTCTCTCCATATCTCTCTCTCTCTACATCTCTCTCCCTCATTCTCCCTCTCCACCATCCTCTGTATCTCTATATATATCAAATTGAAAACAATTACATAAATCAAACACTAATAACAGTAATCAAACAAAAAATGATGAATTAAAATCCTAAGTAATGGATAAACACTACATATAAGGAAGAACACTTACATTAAAATCAACTCTGATGTGCATTATGAGATGATAACAGTTCGTTGGGTAGAATTTCTAATTAATTTTCTTGAATTTCGTCGAGATATCGCCCAACAATTCGTTGGGGTCTTTTTTATTACGCATTTGTGATTAGCAACAAAAGGGTATTTTCGGCCAATTACAATAAATCTATTAATTTGGTAACTTAAGGGAGAATTGTATGGTAAAAATGTCATTATTTCTAAAATTTGGAATAATTTATATTCCACTACATCTAAACTTGTAAGATTTCATTTCCAACATTTACAAAATATAGTTTTGAATCTGATTCGAATCGATCGAGTTTTACGACTCTCCTTATTATGAAAAATTAAAATTAATTGAGATAATCCAAAAAGATAAGAATTTTTCCTTAAGTTCCGAAATTCATGAGAACATATGTTCATTTCTATGCCGGGCAAAAGGTCACTTTCCCTACTGTACTATTATAAAATTTCCGTTTAGCCTACTGTACTATCGAAGGCATCACTGCACTTTCCTTTTTTTCCATTTACCCCACTGCCGTCAGTCAAAAATTCTCTCCGTCAGTTTGACTGTTAAATTGATGATATGGATGCACTGTCAGCCTGCCACGTATACGCTACATCAGCACAACCCTAATTTTTTTTTATAAAAATTTTAAAAAATCATAAAAACTTTAAAAAAATCATAAAAATTCATTAAAAATTAAAAAAAAATCAAAAAAATCGTTAAAATTTCATAAAAAATTATAATTTTTTTAAAAATTATAAAACTCCAGAAAATCAAAAATAGAATACTCGGTATTCTATATGTACTCAGCCTTATTTTGTTTTATTTTTCATTTCAGAAAATAAAAAACTTTCCCCTATTCGAACCACAATAAACCCAGCCTTGTTTTCTTATTCTCTCTTCCTTAATTTCTTTCTTCTTCTTCGTTTAAAATTTAAAACACAATCACCCCTATTCCCTTTTCATTCTTCTTCGATTAAAACCTACGACTCCCCTGTGTCTTTCTTCTTGTACGAAACAAAACCTCAAACCCCTTCTCCTCTGTTTTTCTTGTTTTTATTAGTTTTCTTGTCTCGTCTGAGTTTGCAGCCATTATGTTTGTCTTGTCCTAATTTGCTACGATTTTAATTCGAGTTTTGTGTTGAATGAGTACTGGGTCGATTTCGTTTGTTTTTGACTGAGTTGCTTTGCTGGGTTTCGAGTCTTAGAAAAGTTAGTTCAGGCTGAGTATTGTTTGTTTTGTGCGCGCTTGGTTACAATTTCGAATCCGTTATTGCATTTATTTCATTGAAGTTGCTGTCTGTTTGTTTGTTTCCGTTGAGTTCTTAGTTTCGAGTTGCTGTTGTTTATGAGTTCATGTATTGCTGTGTTGTACCGAGTCAATCGTTGATGTTGCTGAGTTGTTGTCTGTTTTCTTCTTATTGTTGTGTTGTTTTCTTCTCTTCTTTGCTGTGATTCATTGCTGTTTTTGGTCGCCGTGAGTGGTGGTGGTGGCCGTTGGTGACTCCACCGGAAGCCACCAGTTGTGGTGGTGTGTGTTTAGGTGGGTTAGGTTTTATTTAGGGGTTTAATTTAGGGATTTATTTAGGGGTTTATTTAGGGATTTATTTAGAAGTTTATTTAGGGGTTTTGTGTTGCTGATGTGGCCAATGTGGAGCGGTGACTGGTGTGGCCAACTCAGCATTCCGTTAGTCAAATAGACGGATTTTTTTAAACAGACGGCGATGGGGAAAAGAAAAAAACGAAAAGTACAGTGATGCCTTCGATAGTATAGTAGGCTAAACGGAAATTTTACAATACAGTAGGGAAAGTGACCTTTTGCCCTTTATATGCTTTAATAATTAAATAAAAAAATTGTAGAAAGAGATGAAAAAAGCAGTGTTGCAGATTTCGGAAATCGGAACTATTTGGTTGAGGTACCGATTTACGATTTATCAAGTGATTCAGTTGAAAAATTGGTGATTTGTCGACGATTTTTGCAAAATGGACCGAACCCCCCTTCTTTCCGTCAAACTCTACTGTAACTCTCTCAACTGCAACTCAACACAACCTGTCCTAATCTCAAACATCCTAACACAAAAACTATCAACAGACTCTCTACTAAACTCCTCTAACAGCCCTCGTATAATTAATCAACGCAAGTGCGTGCTATCAGAATATCACCGTCACCTCCTCCCTCCCCTTCCGCCAATCACCACCACCTCCTCCGTTTCTGCCTTCGTCTCCTTCCAACCGCAATTCACCTCATTTTCTTCATCCTAATCGTACTCATTCGCCCCAATATGTCCCTTCCATTCTTCTCATCTTTTTCTGAATTCAAGTGAATCCAAAGGCCTATCGTCAAATCCGTCTCTATCGTCAAAGGCCTCTGTCTCGTTCCCTCTCCTTCTCTTTGTGCAAACATCCATTTCTGACCGTTTAGCCCGTTCTAAAACCCTCCCCCCTCGTTTGTGCGCAGTAGCCCCCTCCCCCGCCGGTGTCCCTGTTGTAGTATCTGTGCGTGTATATCGTTTATGTTTCCCCCTTCTATCCCTTTTTCCCCTTTTTCCCCTGTTATTTGAGATTTCTATTTGAGATTCTATTTGTTTATTTTGCATTTTACGTTTTATTTGTTATTTGTTTTATTTGTTTGTTATTTGTTTTATTTGTTTATTTGTTATTTGTTATTTGTTTATTTGTTTATTTGAGATTCTATTTGTTATTTGTTATTTTTGTTTATTAGTTTATGTTTATTTTAAGTGTGTAAATGATGTCGCGTAATTTACGTGTTGGAAGTTTGAATTTAGGTACCTTATCGGGCAAATTTTTGGAGTTAGTAGACGTGCTGAAGAAGCGGAGAGTGGACGTGGCGTGTATCCAAGAGACTAGGTGGAAGGGGGCGAAGTCCAAAGAAGCGAACGGGTATAAACTGTGGTACTCAGGTCATGCCAACTCTAGGAACGGAGTGGGTATTCTTTTGACGAAGGATCTTAAAGACAACGTCGTAGAAGTGACGAGGTGTAGCGACAGGGTCATGTCCGTCAGAGTTGTGATGGGGGAGAAGGTGGTAAATGTGGTGTGTGCGTATGCCCCCCAAGCCGGTCTGGGCGATGCCGAGAAGGAGGCTTTTTGGGTCTGTTTAGATGAGTTGGTCGGAAGTATTCCTGACGAATTTTTAGTGTTGGGTGGCGATTTCAATGGTCACATTGGCGAGAGGGCAGATAGCTATCCCAGCGCTCATGGGGGTTTTGGCTTCGGAGCCAGGAATGTCGGTGGGTCCGCGTTGTTGGAGTTTGCTACCGCCCATGAGTTGGTAATTGCAAATTCTGTCTTTCAGAAGAGGGCTGAGCACCTTATCACCTTTAGTAGTGGAGGGCACAACACTCAGATTGATTACCTTCTTTTGCGCAGTCGGGAGACTAGGGCTTGCGTGGATTGCAAGGTGTTCCGGAGTGAGGCTTGTGCATCCCAGCACCGGCTGCTGGCCATGGATCTAGTCATGGGGAGTCGAGTTGTTCGCAGGTCAAGAGAGTTCAGACCAAGAATCCTTTGGAAGGATTTGAAGGGCGAGAAGGTGGCTAAATTCAGGGAGTCTCTAATCAACGAAGGTTGTTTTGCGCAAGGTGGAGATGCGAATAGTAGGTGGTCCATCGTGGCTAAGACCCTTCGGTGTGTGGGCGAGAAGGTGGTGGGGGTTTCCTCAGGAAGGTACAGTGGTCAGAAGGAGTCGTGGTGGTGGAACGAGGAGGTCCAAGCCAAAGTAAAGGCTAAACATTCGCTCTTTAAAGAGCTTTTGTCCATGAGAGCAGGGGCAGAGAGGATTCTGAAGATGGAAGCGTACAAGGTGGCGAGGCGGGAGGCAAAAAAGGTCGTGGCGAAAGCCAAGGAGGAAGCGTACGAGGGGATGTACAAGCGCCTAGATACCAAGGAAGGAGCGAATGCTATCTTTAAACTAGCCAAAGCTAGGGAGAGAGGGCGGCGAGACCTGGGTTCTGTTAAGTTTGTTAAGGATGATTCAGGTCAAGTGTTACTGAATGAAGATGCTATCAAGGAGAGGTGGAGTGCGTATTTCCAAAATCTTTTCAATGAGGCTAGGAGGAGCAGTTCTAGTGTAGAGCAAGAGGTCCCCCCTTCGTCTGTGCCTCCTATCGGTTCCCCTGAGCTAATCAGCAAAGAGGAAGTTAAGGATGCCCTTCTAAAGATGGCTAGAGGGAAGGCGGTGGGCCCGGACCAGATCCCAATCGGGGCATGGCTCTGTTTGGGTGAGGTTGGCGTCCAATGGCTAACAGATTTGTTCAATGATCTCCTCTTGGGTGCCAAGATGCCAGCGGAATGGAGGCGTAGTATAGTGGTCCCTTTTTTTAAGAACAAAGGCGATGCCCAGAGTTGTAGTAATTACCGGGGTATTAAATTACTCAGTCACACTATGAAACTGTGGGAGAGAGTGGTGGAATGTCGGATTAGAAGAGTTGTTGAAATCTCAGAGAATCAATTTGGTTTTATGCCTGGGAGATCGACGACCGAGGCTATCCATCTCGTCAGACGCCTTATGGAGAAGTTCAGGGAGCGTCGCAAAGACCTTCATATGGTGTTCATTGATCTTGAGAAGGCCTATGATAGCATCCCCCGGGAAGTTATATGGAAGAGTCTGGAAGAGAGAAGAGTGGCGCAGCCGTACGTTAGGGCTATTCAAGACATGTACTCTCTAGCTAGTTCCTGCGTCCGGACTCCAGTGGGTGACTCCCGTTTCTTCCCTGTTGAGACAGGACTTCATCAGGGGTCGGCCCTTAGTCCTCTTCTTTTCGCTCTCATCCTGGATGTCATGTCTCAAGGAATTCAAGACACCGTCCCTTGGTGCATGCTCTTCGCAGATGATATCGTGCTAGTGGCGGAGTCGAGGGGGGAGGTTAACGAGAAACTAGAGCTTTGGAGATCTACATTGGAGTCCCAAGGCTTACGTATGAGCCGATCTAAAACCGAGTATCTATGGTGTAACTTCAGTGGCGAGGCCAACGAGGAAGGAGTGGAGGTCAAGATTCAAGATCAGAATGTTCCTAGTACAGATAAGTTCAAGTATCTAGGTTCAATCATCCAGAAAGAAGGTGAGGTGGAAGACGATGTCAAACATCGTATCAAGGCTGGATGGCTTAGGTGGAGGGCAGCGTCAGGGGTGTTGTGCGATAAGAAGGTGCCTTTAAAGTTGAAAGGGAAATTCTATAGAGCAGCAATCCGGCCTGCGATGCTGTATGGCTCTGAGTGTTGGCCGGTGAAGAAGGCCCTCGAAAACAAGTTGGAAGCGGCCGAAATGAGGATGTTACGGTGGTCGTGTGGGCGCACGATGTTAGATAGAATCCCAAATGGGGTGTTTAGGAGCGAGCTTGTAGTGGCACCGCTTGCTGCGAAAGTCAGGGAATGGAGGTTGAGGTGGTTTGGCCACATCCGTAGAAGGCTGACCGAAGCCCCAGTGAGGAGGGTCGAAAGGATGTCGGTGGTTGGGGTGAGGAGGAGGGGCATACCGAGGGGTCGTGGGAGGAGCAGCTTAGGTTGGATCTGAAGGCCTTAAACTTGAATGAGACCATGACCGCAGACAGGTGCTCTTGGAGGCGTCGTATCAGAGTGGTGGATTCTCTTCTTGGGAGCGGCTCCGTCGTAGAGAGACTCAGAGTTGGGTTGTCGCGGTTATCTTTAGCTTAGTAATTTGGCTTTTTCGTTATCTTTTGTCGTTTTTGTTGTAGTCGGTGTGGCATGTTGTTGTTTGCTTGTGGTTTTTATGCAGGGAGCCAGTTCGAAACTATAGCTGATCGCATTCAGGACCTGAATAATGTAATTTCAAGCAGGCAGGTAGGTCCCGTGTGGAGAATGCCATGGGCTCAGGTATTGATGTGATATTTTTCTCGTACCATTAGGATTACTGTGTATTTATCACACACCGTATTTGTCGTGCACGTAGCCGAGGGTCTTCACGGAAACATCCTCCCCGCCCTAATAAGCGGGGGCATGGTCTGCGTACATCTTACCCTCCCCAGACCCTGCTCTGAGCGGGATAGTGTTTGGTTTGGTTTGGTTTATACAATACACAAGATAGATACAAAAAGAAATATACATGCATCCCACCACCGAAAACCCAAACCCAAATCAACGGTGTTAAGTCCACAGTTGTTCATCCCCACCACACTCCATCCCCCTTTTCCTCATGTTCTTGATCTCAAAACCCCTTGCTCGAAAATGACACACAACTAAACACACACAAGACAATTGCCCCCTTTTCACACATCCTCCCTCCCTTCTACGTTACTTACATATACACACACATCATTCTCAGATCTTGCCCACATCCCCTCCTCAATTTCAATATAAACAACCAAACTTTATACTCCCATTACAAAAACCCAACTTATATTTTTCAATCTAAAGGACCCCAAGTCACTAAAAAATCAAATCTGGGTATGTTTCTTTCACTTTTATTTTGTTGATTTATGCCTTTTTAGTGATGGGTTTTTGATGGATGTGAGTAAATTTGCTTGTGGGGTTTAAGATTTGAGCTTTTGATCTACTGTTTGATTGTTGGTTTCTGATATATTTTTTTTAAAGTATTTTTAGTGTTGGTTTTATTTAAAATTTTGTGTTTTTATTTTACGTATAGGTGCATTGTGTGTATTCTTGGATCATTTGTGTGTATCTATTTTGTGTAATGGTTATTTATCTGTAGGGTTTATAGGTCAATGGCTGTTGTGTATATCTGTAGTATTGTGTGCAATGGTTATTTTTGTGTATCTATTGTGTGCAATGGATGTAATGAAGTTAGTTTTAAAACATAAAAGATCCAGATTGATACGATGCGGGAAAAATTGGAACTTTAAAATGTGTTGAGAGATTAGCGAATTTTGTAGGTTTCTTGCAATGTAATTCAGCTTTTTTGATATTTTAAATGTGGAGGTGCTGCTGCACTGATTCATTTCAATATTTTATCGATATTTCTAATTTCGACTGTACTGTTGCACTATTTTGACTTAAGGATGCACTAAAAACATCAACTTTGTGTCTATAAAAGTGGAAATGTGGAATGTAGGCTTTAATTGTATAAATGTGTGATGGCCTACATATATAGAAATAAGAGTAAGGTCCATTATGTGTACCTGCACGTTTGGCTCTGCACCACTGGCAATACTACATTATGAAGTTACTACTTGCAATGTTGAAGGGGACAGATTTTCTGTTTTGGCTTATTTCGTGACACTTTTTGGTCCAATTCTTATTCAAGCGACTATATTTGTATCATATATGCTTGCCCCAACCCAGCAATAAAGTTGTTAGAATAAAAATTGGACAAAAAAGTTCTCGAGAAGTCAGTTGAAATAGATTAAATGTGCATAATTTTAACGAAAGCAGAACTCCGATATTGCAAGTTATGGTTTCGGAAGTATAGTATTGCAAGCAAGGTTATCACGGCGCCAAGTCGAGCCTCGACGCTCGAGTACCTTCGAGAAGACTAGTCGACAAGTCGCCCGACTAGTCGTAAAAAGTCGACAAATTATACATGTATTTACTAGATTAATATATAATATACCTAAACACATCAATTCCAATTTAAATCAAAAGTAATAACATTGTAACTATACAAGAGTATAAGTTTTGAATACGTTAAGAAGTCGGGCTTCGAGATTTGAAGTTCTCAGCGCCCGAGTACTCCTGTACTCGGGCGTAGTTTTTGAGTAAAAGTCATAAAAAGTCGGGGCTTCGAGGTTCTCGGCGCCCGAGTACCTTCGTGTCGACTAGTCGTTGACTAGTCGTCTTCGTGATAACAGTGATTGCAAGTAGTATAATGACCAAAGTGCAAGTACACACAATGCACTTTACTCTAGAAATTACTGAAACATTAATATCATAATCGCACCCGTTACTTATATGGACCTAAAAGTAGATGATAGCGTAAGAGCATAACCACCCACTTACCTTTTAAGACACAGAACCAGTCGAACAGATGACATGTGTGTTGAGTACTTTTCTACTTGCTTATTGAGGTTGTATTTTCAGCTTCAATTTATTCCTGCTTATTCTAGCAGAAGATATTTACAGATTCACTAGCATATAACCAGTACATCTATTTTTTCAGGGCCGTCTACTTGTACCTTTCTGTACGACTTTTTAGCTTTTAGTGGTTGGAATACATGTTGAATTTAATGGTAAATTTGAATTTTGTGAAACTTAAAATTAAGTTTAAATTTACTTATCAATGGTCCCATTTTAAGTAAGAGAAATATGTCATAATAATGATGTCTTACCTTCCTTACCATGCTTATCTTTGGTATATCCATGGCTGTAAAGTTTCCTCCCATTATGTAATTTTTGATTGCCAACTCTTTTTTAGCTTAGCTTTTTTATTTGACTTTGTGGTCTTAGTTAATTAGCCATACAATCTGTTTCTTGGCATTATTTCTTGTTAAACTTAAATCATCCTTAATGGGATCTTTCACTTCCTCAAAATTTATGCTTGAAAATGACCAACAACTAGAGACACACATACAGGGAAATCACCCTTTTGATTCATTTCTTTTTACGTTCTACATAAATACATTCTCGGATCTTGCCCACAAATCCCTCCTTAGTTTCGTTATATATAATTACTATATAAAACCATTTTATAAACCCCAACTTTTTACCTGTTTATATCAATTTCTTTCCAATCTAAAGAACCCAAAGTCGGTAGCAAATTAATCTGGGTATGTTTCTTTTTACTTAATTTTGTTGATATGGGTATGTTTCGTTTTAGTTTAGTTGTGTTGATCTATGTGTTAGTTTTGTTGGGTTTTCAATGTATTTGAGTTTTTTTTAATTGTGGGGTTGAAGGTTTCTGTACCTTTGATCTACTGTTTGATTGTTAGTTCAATAGTTATACATTTTCATGATATTTTTTTATGTTATATTGTTGCTTATATGTCAAATCGTGGGTTTCTATAATTGTTTTATAATAATTATTAGTGCATATTATGCATTGTTGGTTCATTTCTCTGCATCTATCCATGCGAAATAGTGATTCATTTATAGTGTTTTTAGATTTAACTAATTGTGGATGTCATGAAAACAATGTCAAAAGATTTGTATTGACACGAGGAATTTTAATATGTAGAGAAAATGCTAGGATAATTTTAAGGTTTCTTGTAATGTACGGAGTACTTCCACTTCGCGGATGTAGATTTTTTTTACCATCTCTTAATTTGGCTGTACTGCTGCATTAATATTGATTTATCTTGATTTGGGTGTACTGCTGCAGTATTTCAACTTTTTCGATGCTTTAAAAACATCAACTACTATGTGTTTACTTTATGTGTAAGGTTATAAATGCGTAATGGCCTTTTATAGATATGGAATTAAATGCAACTATGATACCATAATCTCCCAGTTGCTCATATAGACCTAAAAGTAGATGATAACTTAAGAGCATAAGCGCTCACTGACTATTAAGATGTAGAACCAGTTAAACAGATGATACATGTATTCTACCTTGTTATTTGAGTTGTCGTTTGAGCTTTAAATCGTGTCTGCTTATTCTAGCAGAATATATTTGAATAAGCAGGAAATATTTATTGAGTCACTAATAAATATTGTCAGTATCTCTCTAAAGCGAGGGTTGTCCATGCATGCCATTTTGTACAAACTTTGAGCTTTTAATGGCTAGGTTCAGGTTGAATTCAAGTATAAATATGAACTTCATTAAAATTAAAAATTAGGTTTAAGTTTTTTTCTTCATTGAGCACTATGTTGTGAGATAAATGGTCCCATTTTAAGTCAGTAACAAAATGTTCTAATAAATGATGTCTTACATTCCATACTTTGTTCCTCCATTTAACAATCTTGCTGTAAAATTTCCTTATATTATGCATTTTTGGTTTTCGCTACGCTTCTGTTTTTAACTTTTTAGTCTTCGTAGCTATATAGATTTGGATTTTTATTTTCGGTTTTTATAAATTGAGATTATCCTTGACAGTATCATGGATACCAACAAGATTTTTTGTTATTAAACTAATAAAATTTATAGAATGTCTAAATTCACTTTTAGTCGATGATTATTTTTTCTTTGTATTTTACTGCTTTATATAAATTAAGGTGAGGAGCTGTTAGCAAATTAATGCATGTCAGTGTTTGCTTATCCAATCGAACATAGATTGGGCTTTTGATATTACTCGTGATAGTCATTGATTGTAAATGCTACTGATACTTTTCTGCATTACTGTTTTCTTTTTTGTAGAAGTTTTCCTGTTTTAGATCCCCATTAATTATGTGGAGATTTAAACCTTTCACGCATAAAGAACAAGCGGGACTTGAAGGACGTGTCATTGACATTGGCAATCTGAAAGTTCAGGTCCGAAACGTCATTGCTGAGGGTGGGTTTTCTTGTGTTTACCTAGCTCGAGATGCTATAAATGGTTCTAAGCAGTATGCAATAAAGCACATTATTTGTAATGATGAAGAATCCTTAGAACTGGTGATGAAGGAACTCTTTGTGATGAAATCACTTAAAGGGCACCCAAATATTGTTACATTATGTGCACACACCATCATGGACATGGGGAGAACAAAAGAAGCTCTTTTTGTGATGGAGTATTGTGAGAAGTCTTTGGTTAATGTGCTTGATAGTAGAGGGGCTGGTTACTATGAGGAGAAACAGATACTTGCAATATTTAGGGATGTCTGTAATGCAGTATTTGCCATGCATATCCAGTCCCCACCCATTGCTCACAGGTAATCTAAAATATTTTGAAGATCTCTTATTTTTATTGTGTGAAAGCATCTTAGAAACCTTTAAGATCTTGGTACCTTTGGGCTTCTTGTTGTACAAAGTAATTTGATCTGGTCACAGTTGTTCCTGTTTGGAGTGCGTAATGTAGTTAAGTTTGTGGTTTGCTATAATTGTATGTTTTCTATAAGTTCTAATGCAGTCCAGAATTGGACAGATTTCCAAAATGTGTCATTGTTTCAGGATGATATTTTTAACTTACGCTTCTTGCGTGCTAGTTTCACTAAGCTCAGTAGATGAAACGACAAATTAGTATCCACTGAGAAATCTTGATATTACCGTTTCTTACTTGATTTTTAGCACATGAAAGATAATTGCAGAATGCTATCCAGTGTCAGCATTAATAGCTCGTGGGATTGCATCATTTGCTAAATAGAGCACTGTTCAAGCATGATGGGAAGATGGATGCACAATTGTAAACTATTTATGGAGGGTATTTGTGTTTGTAAACAAGTAATAAGATGATAGCTGTATGGGTTATAGACATATAGTAGATGTTTGACTGTAGGCTTGATGCCAGAGTCTAGGCAAAGAGTTTGATTGGCTGTGGTTTAGGCTGGATGACTGTTCTGAAAGATAAACCTAAGAAACAGATCAACTACGATGCAACATGAAATGACTAATATAAGCTAAAAGGTCCTTATTAATTTAGTTATTTCGAAGCAAAAGATAATTATCATCTCAGGCCTTTAATATGTTTTTTCATGCGTTTTAGAACGGAGGTAACTGAGTAGTGAATTGACCAGTAATATCCTTTCTGCTTCACATTATTTTCTTCTTGAAGTTACGGTGGAGCTTGAATTATGTGTATAAATATGTAGTACTGTCGAAAGTGAGGCAGTTGAAACAAGTTTGAATATTAAGGGCTAAAAGAGTTCTGTGTATTCTCTAGGAACATTTTGTAAATCGCCCTCTTATCTTCGTTTGTTTGTGCTCTTTCTTCTCTCTTATCCTTTAAATGGTAAGACGTAGTTGTGCATTGCCTTGATATATTGTAGGGACTTGAAGGCTGAGAATTTACTTCTTGGTTCTGATGGATTATGGAAGTTGTGTGATTTTGGTAGTATATCTACAAACCATAAACGCTTCGAGAAGGCTGAAGAAATGGGGATAGAAGAAGACAATATTCGAAAACACACCACGCCTGCCTATAGATCTCCTGAGGTTAAACAAGGAACTTTTTTTTTTCCCGAAAATTGTTTGATATAAGATGACATTAACCTGACTCTTGTCTGGCTTTTACCCATTGGTTAGATGTGGGATCTATTCAGGAAGGACCTAATTAATGAGAAGGTTGATATATGGGTGAGTTGTTTATTATGCAGTCAATTAAGTCTGCAGTACAAAGTTTGACATAAGAATATGCTGAAGGTATTCTTTTTTTCTTTTGTAGGCCTTGGGATGTCTCCTCTTTCGCATATCCTATTTCAAATCTGCATTTGACGGTGAATCAAAACTACAAGTTTTGAATGGCAATTATAGAATTCCAGACCTACCAAATTACAGCTCAGAGCTGACAGGCTTAATCAGAGATATGCTTCAATCTTCACCAGATGACAGACCAGACATCACGCAGGCAAGCCTTTGCTTGATAGGCCATTCATCTACATGAATTTAGGTTAGTTGTAGATCATCTGTGTCTGTGACCAGACCTAGGTGCTAAACTTAAGGTGTAACCTCTTAAGCTTCCAGGATATGTTATGTCCTTGCTCCTACTCCTTAAATTGGCAATGAAAAACATTGTTTTAAAATTCTTCTTTTAAAAGACTGGAAGCTATATGTGTTTGGCAGTAATAAGTGGAAGGTGAAGGGTAGTGTTTTTCCATTTTATGCTAGTGCCTAGCAACAAGGATAAGGTCTAAACAAACTGTTAAGAGCATTAAACAATTTTAAACCGTTTCAACTAAAATAAGGTCTCAACAGACTTTTAAGAGCATTAAACAGTTTTAATTTTCTGCTTTGCATGAGTGCTTGTGGTTATCAAAATTGTTTTCTTCTTCATAAGTGAAAACTAGTGTTAAGTACAATAACTAGAAATAAAAAGCATGGTATCACAGTACGTACTACATTTGTCCTTATTATTCCTTTCTGATTATCTTTTGCTTTCTTTCATTTTCTTTGCTAAGGGCAGGTTTGGTTCCGAGTTAATGGCCTATTGCCTGATGGATTACAGAAGTCATTACCTGATAAACCACCAGAAATGAAGCAACATGGTGTGGACACACATCAAGGTGAGCACACTCGAGCTTCTAGGGTTAAATGACTAATTACATATCTTTGTCAAATTAATATCCACAGTGCAGCATAAAATACTGAAGTTATACTAATTATCATCATGCTTAATGTTTGTTGTGAATATAGAAAACCTTGCGACAACAGCACATAAGGGTAGCCAGATGCCTCGTAGAAGTCCACCACCACCTCCTTCGAGTACAGAAACACATCAGAAGGCAGGTACGGGGGGTCCAATAGGTGCTTTCTGGACCACTCAGCATGGAAAGGATTCAGTAGTTACTGATGACAAGATTAAGCCCAAATATGATGAATCTGCCAACAGTATTTCTTTTGGACATGACAAAAGTCATCCTGAGAGGCCAGTTCAGAAAAGTTCTTATAACAAACCTACCTGTGGCCCTTCAAAGGACTTTGAAATAAACTTTTTTCCAGATAATTCTGACCATGCAAGTGAAAAATCCAAATCATTGAAGTCTGAGACTCCACCTGCATTCCAGGGTGATGCATTTAATGCTTTTGTTGCTGAATTTGATAACACTAAGGTTGGCCCTGTAAGTGACAGTAAGAAATCAGGCAAGGAAGAGTTACTAGAGGCTGAAATAGGAAGGCTGAAGGAACAGCTGAAGCAAGCTAATGTGGAAAAAGCTGAAGTCACCTCAAAGTATGAAAAGCTAGCTGCTATATGCCGATCACAGCGGCAAGAGCTCCAAGAACTTAAGCAAACACTTGCTTCCAAAACTCCAAATATAGAAGTTTTAAGAAATCAATCTTCACCTAGTATGAAGTCCTCTACACCACTGGTATAGTATTCTTACTCATTCTTTTCTGATTTTTATATCTTTATTTTTTTAGCTAAGCTTATGTCTACATTTTACCTAAGTTCTTCACAAGTTTTTTGATTGCAGCAGAGGGAAAAAGTTGAAGGAACAGTTTGGGAACTCCAACAAGGATTATATGACAAGAACTCTCCAAGTCCTGATACTAAACCATGGAAGCCTTTCGATAATGCCCCCAGTCCACAGACAACATCAATGGACAGCACTCCTAAGTCAGTCAGAACTAAAAATGGTCAACAGAACAAACAGGCCGAGGAGGTCTCATCAGGTGCAAAGTCATGGGGTTTCGGAACAGAAGGCTTTACGGCAGTTCCTGCTGCAAGCTCTAGTATATCCGGAACTTCAAAGGAGCTGAAAAGTTCTAAGCGCTTTGGTGAGTCGAAAGTTGGAAGCAAGTCAACTAATCAACCCGCAGGTTGGGCTGGTTTCTAGTATATTTATGATATGGTGATATATAGATGTCCTGGTCCAAAGATTATACAAGAAGAGTAAAAAAGAGTGTAAAGTCCTATTTTCTGGTTATGTTGACTTTGTTGTTGAGCAATAGATGATGATGCTCTTTGGTTTTTGGTTTTAAGTTCTTTACAAATTTAAACTTTGTATATCCCTATTGAGGGAGAGGAAATTATAGCATATCCATCATCACCTATTTACTGTCATATTTGATTTTTACTTATCAGTAAGTGTAAGTGTTACAACAAAAATTAGGTATTTAAGTGCATCTTGGGTCTATTTTAATGAGCCTTTCTTTTCTTTAGTTTCATGAAATCTTGTCCCCCCCCCCTCTCCATTAGCTTTGTTAAGAATTTAGGTCATCCACTTATCCCTGATGATTTCTTTAATGGCCACAAAGATATTTACTTAGAATATACAGCAGTCAGAGCATGTCCAACCTTCACTCTTGTTAGCCATAAAAGTCTACGTGTCATCATTTATAGAAATCCTTCAAAAAAACCACCACTCCAACCGATCAACCTGTTAGCTATAATTTTAGAAAACAAGATACAGGTCCTCCAACTCTATATTTGGAGGATATCCAAAAATTTATACATAATATTTAAAAATATCATATACACTTATATTGTGGGGTGATGACCCAAAATAATCACCTGGGAAATTGGATGACCCTTTTTACTGACGGGACACGGTACATCGTGTACCGTGATAGGGGGTGTGATGCGGAGTAGCGTCCTCCGTAACAAGGCATGATACGGAGCTCCGTCTTCCGTGTTATGCATAATACGGTGGACGGTGTTCCGTGACAGTGCTGCGCACCCACCTAACACGGAACACCGTGTTCCGTATTATGCATAACACGGAAGACCGTGGTCCGTATCATGCGTAATACGGTACACGGTGTACCGTATTAGGGTAATACGGAGGCCGAAACTCCGTATCCCGTCGGTATTTCGGGCCATTTTTTTCAAAATCAGTAATTTGGGCAAAAACTTAGGAAAAATAGGCATTTTGGTAATTCTCTCTATATTGTGACACGTCATTAATTTACTTTAATCTTATATATATTTACTAATTGAAATAACAATGAAATACTTTTTTTGAAATATAGCTAACAATTATAGCTAACACCATTGAAGTACAACTCTTTACAGGTTCAGTAAATTTTACATAATCATTATTTTATATTATTTTAGCTAACCATTTTAACTAATATTGTTGGAGATGCTCTCGGAAAGAAAAAATCATCGAGCAGTCCAAAGAACAGTATTTTATATTAGCCATATTTGAAATTTCCACAAAAAAATGTGCATAATAAACAACCTAGTCAATTGTTTGTACAAAAATCCTAGACCTGACAATTCGTTCGTGTCGTGTACTTTCGTATTTCGTGTACGTAATGTCAAATCCAAAACCGACCCGTTAAGGATTCATTTCGTTTCGTGTTCGTGTACCTTTATTTCGTGTACATTTCGTGTCGTGTTTCGTGTAATTTTTGAATAAAAATAAAAAATTTAAATATTAAATTTTTACTAGTCGAGTCTTTAAGTCACTATGTCATGAAGAATCAAGTGTGCTCAAGTCTTGTAAAACTAAAACTTGAAATTATTTTATATTTATCTTATGTAAAAATTATATATATAATATTATTTTAAAATATGTATTCATATAATTTTAATAAAATTATTTAAATATTTATTTATTTCGTGTATTTTCGTGTTCGTGTACTTTCGTGTTCGTGTACCGCAAAGGTCAACCCAAACCCATAATTTTCGTGCCGTTTTCGTATCGTGTTTTCATGTCGTGTACCAAATTGCCTGCTCTAAAAAATCCCAACTCCCAAGTCAAGTAAAACACTTCTAACCCTTTTATTTACGAAGTTACTTGCTGTGTTGAAATACAAGTGTTTCATTTTTAAACGCTTTGGTTAAATAATAATTTGACTATAGCAAGAACAGAAGTATAACTATACGAGTTCCCTATCATTTGTTGCAATTACATAATAGATTTACTGTTGCCTTGTTGAATCTTGCCTAATCTCTTTGCTACTTTTCTTCGTCAAAACTCAAAAGAAAGCTATCACAGCACACCAATATTTTCAAACCACCAGGTCATCTCGTCAAGACCAAGGCAAATCTGGCATTGGCTGGTAGAACCTAACATGGAGCAAAGTAGTGCTAAGATTTTCTAAAAAAAATTCCAAGTAACCAGATAAAGTTTTAAAAATTTCATGCAACATATATATATGAGTCCCACTCTAGGAGAACCATCTTACGTGGAGAACCGTGGAGAACCACTTAAAATGCATTAAAATAGTCCTTTATATAAGGCCCCTGGCGGGGCCCCTTCACATAAAAGTCTTATAATTCTACCCTCTATCCATTCATCAAAAAAAAAATTAAAAAAAAACTTTTAAAAAAATTTAAAAAAATGGTGCCACGTCATCATTTTTTGAAAATTTTTTTAAAATGTTTTTTTTTGTAATTTTTTTTTATAAATAGATAGAGTATAGAATTATAAGACTTTTTTGTGAAGATGCCCCTGCGGGGCCCTTATATATAAAGCAATTATAATGTATTTTAAGTGGTTCTCCACGTAAGATGGTTCTCCATGGAACAATGGCCTATATATATATGTCTTTTAAGTCCTTCCAACTTACTCGAGGATTTAGAATCTATGGTGTTAGCCATCCATTCTCTAATCCTATTATTCCTTTCTTTCCCAACAATGTTGTCAAACGCCCAAAGTAACCAGATAAAGTGTTAGGTTCATCCCTTACTGCTGGTGGTACCACTTCCAAATGGCCATCACCGTCTGGTGACTTTGCCTTTGGTTTTCGTCATCTAGAAAATAACAACCTCTTCATTTTAGCCATTTGGTTTGACAAAATACCTGACAAAACCATTGTTTGGTATGCAAATGGTGCAAATCCAGCTCCAAAAGGATAAAAAATCGAGCTTACTACTGATGGTAAGTTCAATCTCAATATCCCAAATGGCCACTCAATATGGAAAGCTGAGAATGTTGCTGATGGTGTTACTTATGCATCATTGCTTGACGCTGGAAATTTTGTTCTTGCTAGTGATGATGAAAATAGAACAGATTTACACACACAATTATGTACAAATTAGAATACACTTAAAAGACTACATTGTATTAAGTTGTGGCTATTCAAAACCCAATACATGCCAGTGAATATATAGCTAAACCCACGTAATAGTTTCCTAAAAACAAGCAACTAATGCCTACATTATCTCCATTATACTAGACTTATTCAAACATAATCTCCTATAATTGCTCCACATCTATTACCTGCCAAACTAATTAAATAGCAGACTAAAATAAATATAACCATGATTTGTAAATGCCAGCTAGGATCACGTCAACTTTGGATTAATCCCAACAATCACTCCCTTAATCCAAAGTTTACATCGTCCAAATCTTTGACAAAATTAACACCAGCATGAATGCCAACCAATTTTCGGAACAACATATATCAGGATGTAGCACTTAAAACAACATATATCAGCATGCACTTGTCTTCCTTTGCAAACCGCTCAACCAAAGACGTCGTTGTATGTTCATAATAATTCGAAGAACATCCAAGCCAGCAATTTGACAATCTCTCTTTGTAATCTAATCACCTAAAATGTTCTTCAACACCTTCCTTAGCCCGTTTGGCTTGTTGCATTGTACAACATCTGAAACCCGTTTGGCTTTGTTGCGTTCTACAGCATCACCCGTTCTACACTTTCAATGAGCTCGTATGGCTTTTTTTTCATAACATAAGCCCGTATGGCTATCAACTGAGCCCGTATGGCTTCTGTTTGCCCGTCTGACAAAACACACTTCAGTGCCCGTCTGGCACTATACTCATTCACTAGCTCGTTTGGCTACTACTGTGCCCATCTGGCAATCTTTTCTTTGTCGCCCATCTGGCAAGATCAATTGCAAGCCCGTATGGCTTTCTTTATCATAGGCCCGTGTGGCCTGAATAATATTGTGTTGTACAACACCCTCTGTAATGCTTCATCACATTGCTACACCATCTTTTTGGTGACTCTTTCTGTGAAAAGCTATTCTCTCCTCTTTGTCGCGACACGGTTCATACACCAGCACATCCGAGACATACACACAGTTCTAATACTACACAGACCCAACAACATTGTCGCCATTTCGAGCCATCGGAGATCGTGCTCCGCCACCAGCCTCACCCTTGTGTCGGTGCAATACCGTCTTCATCGCTGCTCTGTTCAGCCACTGCCACCGTAGTTACTGTCAACACAACTACCAGTTCCTTAATTCGCTGTAGCAGCACTTTCTTATGCCTCAAGGATCGGAAAGAAGGCTGTTAAGCCTTGATACTCCCCCTTCAAGCTCTGAAACCAAATGATGAAAATAGAACAGATTTACACACACAATTATGTACAAATTAGAATACACTTAAAAGACTACATTGTATTAAGTTGTGGCTATTCAAAACCCAATACATGCCAGTGAATATATAGCTAAACCCACGTAATAGTTTCCTAAAAACAAGCAACTAATGCCTACATTATCTCCATTATACTAGACTTATTCAAACATAATCTCCTATAATTGCTCCACATCTATTACCTGCCAAACTAATTAAATAGCAGACTAAAATAAATATAACCATGATTTGTAAATGCCAGCTAGGATCACGTCAACTTTGGATTAATCCCAACAAGTGAAAACTCTAGCAAATATATGTGGGAGAGTTTTCGTTATCTGACACCATGTTGCCAACTCAAGTACTAGATGTCGGTGGAGTTTTATCTTCTCGGATGACAAAAAATAACTACTCGAAAGGCCACTTTCAGTTTCGTTTAAGACCGGATGGTGATCGTGTACTTAACACAATTTCATCGCATATGGATTTTGTTTATGATCCTCCTTACTACAGAAGTTGAACTTCAGACACTAACAATAGTATGAATTCTGGATATAGGGTAGTATTTAGTGAAACAGGATACATCAGGGTTGTTAAGAGGAATGGAGTTGCAGTAAATCTTACATTGGTAAACATAGCTTCAACAGAAGATTTTTACCACAAGGCAATGTTGGAAAATGTGGGTTTTAGACCCATATTGTCGAGTCATTTTGAACTCAAATTTGAGTGTGCCTTGTGTGCGTGTTTGGAACAAGTTGTGCTTGGAGAGTGTTCTCCTCCGCGAGAGCTTTCCAATGCATGTTCAAATACTCAAAACGACTAAGGGATGAATGAGTTATGATTATCCAAAGTTGCTCCCTTAGAAGTGGAAATTAGCAAGCGTTTGGGCTTTCCGAATATGCGACTTGCGGATACGAATGCAACAGAAAATTGGGCCGACTGAACCCGAACTAGTTTTGCTAATTATTATTTCCAATGGGCTTGGGCTTAAAAATAATTTAATCAAAAATCTGTTTGATTGATTTGGTTAAATCAAAAATTAATTTGATTGATTTGGTTTGTTTGATTGATTTCGTTAAATCAGATATTTGATTTAATTATAAATATTGTGTAGTGCACAAGTTTTATCCTTATATTTTCGTTACCGTCTTATCTTAATTAACGCGTTTAATTAAGTTAGGCAGTTGTGTAGCGAACAAGTCTTGTCTATCCTATAAATATCCCCTTTCGGGTCTAGGGTTATTCACTCGAAAACACATCTCCTCCTCTCATACACAACCTCTTCTCTTCCTTCGGTGATATTCTTGCTTGTCTCAAGCTCGCTGAGAGTGACGCTCCTGTACCCTCACTACAATCCGTTTTTTCTTGGGAGGCGTTTAGCTCGCACATATGGTGAGGGCAAATACGCTTTAAGGAGACAGTCACACACTGGACTCGGGTTTTTCGTTCCTTGTCTCCTCTTTTGTTTGTTTCGATTATACACATAACTATTACTACCACACACACGAATATTATACTATTTTGATTTATCACAGATTGTCTAACAATCTTAAAGCGTATTTTGATATATATGTGATCTGTACTTACGTATTTATTTGTTTGTTTGAGTGAGAGATTTAATGGAGAATCAAACTGTGAACAATAAGAACATGGTGGTTGATCCCAACACATAGGTTGTTATACCTGATGGGGGTCACCAGCCGCCTCCAAACTCTAACGCACAGGTGGTAACATCTGATGTGAGTTCGACGCTGGTTGGACATGTGCCTACGGGACATGTGCCTTTGGGCATTGGACAGATTAATGTTCCGATTGGATCGACTACGACAGGTTTCGTTCCTACGAATGGACCTGCTGTGCCTATTGTTCCTGCTGCACATACTGAGAAATCTAAGAAGTTCAATGGAACGAACTTCAAAAGTTGGCAAACAAAAGATGCTGTTCTATCTGACCACAATGCATCTGGATCGCTACCTCAAAGAGGATCCACCGTTGCTCACTGCTGAGAGTAACACACAAGTAGTTTATGTTGTTGATGCTTGGAAGCATGCCGACTATATCTGTCGGAATTATGTGCTGAATTGTTTGGTTGACTCGTTGTATAACGTATACAGTACGAAGTCAATAGCTAAGGTCTTATGGGAGTCACTTGACCATAAGTACAAAATCGAGGACGCTGGGGCTAAGAAGTGGATTATTGGCCGCTTTCTTGATTATTAGATGGCGGATTCTAAGACTGTGGTCAGTGAGGTGCAAGAGCTGCAGGTGATCATCCATGATATTCATGCTGAAGGAATGATCATAAGTGAGTCTTTCCAAGTTGATGCTATGATTAAGAAGCTACCACCTGGATGGAAAGATTTCAAGAACTACCTTAAGCATAAGTGAAGGAGATGACTACGGAGGATCTGATTGTTAGGCTTCGCATTGAAGAAGACAACCGGGGATCCGAGAAGAAGATGAATGTAGCCACTAAAAAGGCAAACATGGTGGAACATAAGCCCAAGAAGAACAATTCTGGTAAAGGAGCAAAGCTGGAACCCAAGGGAGGAATTTCGAAGACGAAGTTTCAAGGGAAGTGCTACAACTGCGACAAAGTGGGTCATAGGTCTTCTGATTGTAGGAAGCCAAAGAAGCCCAATAAGAAGAATAAAGTAAACATGGTCGAGGGTATCTCAAAGAAGATGGGTGACATAGACCTCTGTGCTATGGTCTCTGAGGTGAACCTGGTTGGCTCTAATCCGAAGGAATGGTGGATTGATACGGGAGCTACAAGGCATGTTTGTTCGGACAAGGCGATTTTCTTTAGCCTCAGAGCTTCTAATGCTGATGAGAAGCTCCACATGGGGAATTCAGCAACTTCAACCATTGATGGGGAAGGCACGGTGAATCTGAAGATGACCTCTAGGAAGAATCTGACTTTGAAGAATGTACTTTATGTGCCGGATATTCGCAAGAACCTTGTGTCTAGTTCCTTGTTGAATAAGTATGGATTTCGTATTGTAATTGAGTCTGATAAAGTAATGTTGTCTATGAATGGTATGTTTGTAGGCAAGGGTTATGTAATCGATGGGCTTTTTAAGATCAATGTGATGTCCGTTAAGGACGATAATGAAATAAAGAATTCATCTGCTTACTTGCTTGAGTCTCCTAATTTATGGCATGCTAGATTAGGACATGTAAATTATGATACTTTACGATGACTTAGTATAAAAGATTACATACCAAAGATGAATATTGATTCAAAACATAAGTGTGAAACTTGTGTTGAGGTAAAATTAACGAGATCATCGTTTAAACGTGTGGAAAGAAACACCAAAGTGCTAGACCTAATACATAGTGACATATGTGATTTGAAATTCGCTCCAACTAGAGGAGAAAACAAGTATTTTATTACATTTAAAGACAATTGTACAAAATACTGTTGTATATATTTGCTTAAGAGAAAAGACGAAGCTATAGATAAATTTAAAATCTATAAGGAAGAAGTTGAGACATAATAAAATGAGAAAATCAAGACGATACGCAGTGATCGTGGAGGTGAATATGTTGAACCTTTTGGGGAATTCTGTTAACAACATCGTATAATCCATGAGGTTACTGCACCATACTCCCCTCAGTCAAATGGAGTGGTTGAGAGGAAGAATCGTACTCTCAAAGAAATGATGAATGCGATGTTGTTAAGCTCTAGGGAAGCCATCTTGAGTGCAAATCATCTTTTGAATATGATGATTCGCAAGAACAAGGATGCAAGTCCTTATGAAATGTGGAAGAAAAAGAAACCAAGTTACCAACACTTGAAAGTGTGGGGGTGCCTTGCAAAGGTATTAATCCCTACACCAAAGAAAGTGAAGATAGGTCCAAGGACTGTGGACTGTATATTCATCGGATATCCACCTCACAGTACGACATATCGGTGTCTAGTATATGATTCAAAGATTCTTGATATTCAGAAGAATACGATTATGGAGTCAAGTAATGTGTCATTCTTTGAGAATGTATTTCCTTGTAATCCTGGAGTCGAACGCCCTACGACGTCTCAATGACCTCATGAGTCTATAGAAGACGACAATGAGAGTGATAAAAGTGAAGATGAAAATGTGGGGGTAGTGAGAAGGAGCAAAAGACAAAGAAAGGAGAAATCCTTTGGGTCAGAATTTCTAACTTATTGCTCGAAGAAGGTGATCCGAAAACCTATAAGGAAGCGGTAACATCACCGGATGGACCTATGTGGAAGGAGGCCATCAAAAGTGAAGTTGATTCTATTTTACAGAATCATACTTGGGAGTTAGTGGATTTGCCAGCCGGATGTAAGCCACTAGATAGCAAGTGGGTTTTCAAGAAGAAATTGAAACCTGATGGTACTATCGATAAGTACAAGGCTAGACTTGTAATCAAGGGATACAAGCAACAAAAAGGCCTTGACAACTTTGATACATATTCTCCAGTATCGAGAATAACGTCCATAAGGATGATGTTTGCTATCGCTGCAATGTAAAAATTAACAGTGCATCAAATGGATGTGAAAATAGCCTTTCTAAATGGAGATATAGATGAGGAAATCTATATGAAACAACATGAAGGGTTTGTTGTCCCTGGACAAGAAAGGAAAGTCTGTAGATTGGTAAATTCACAGTATGGCTTGAAGCAAGCGCCTATGAAGTGGCATGAAAAATTTGATAAAGTGGTGTTGGCCAATGGCTTCAAATCAATGAATGTGATAGTTGTGCCTACTACAAGGATGACGAGAATGGATATATTATGATGACGTTGTATGTAGATGATCTACTTATTGCCGGTAGCAATGATAAAGTGATCAAATCTACAAAGGACATGTTAAAATCAAGATTTGACATGAAAGACATGGGACTAGCAAATGTAATTCTAAGAATTCAAGTTTCTAGAACATCTGAGGGTCTCGCACTAAGTCAACCGTATTATGTTGACAAGATTCTTATGAAATTTCTCAAGGATGATAGTGAGAAAGCAAGAACACCTATGGATTTAACTAAGCATCTATCCAAGAACAAAGGTGTTGGAGTCTCGCAGCTGGAATACTCAAGGATAATTGGAAGTCTGATGTACCTGATGAGTTGTACAAGACTAGACATTGTATACTTAATTAGCAAGTTGAATAAATTTACGAGTAATCCGGGAGCTGATCACTGGAAAGCGATCATAAGAGTACTAAGGTACTTGAGGGGAACTCGAGACTATAGTTTGCATTATGTTAGTTATTCAGCAGTACTAGAAGGCTATACTAATGCAAACTGGATATCTAGCAAGAAGGCACTGAAGTCTACGAGTGGATATGGAAGCTGAGTTTGTGGCATTAGATAAATGTGCAGAAGAGGCTGGATACTTACGCCAATATCTGGAGGATATTCCGAGATGGCCAAAGCCTGTGACTGCAATAGGACTGCATTGTGATAGTCAGTCTGTTATTGGCAGAGCACGGATCAAAATGTACGGTGGAAAGTCTCGTCATATACGACGACGACATAGTTCCATTAGACAGTTAATGTCAACCGAAATGATCACTATTGACTTTATACCGTTAAAGGATAATATTGCGGATCCGCTAACCAAAGGGTTATCAAGAGAACTGGTTGACAAATCATCTAGAGGGATGGGCCTTAAGCCTATTGCTTAACGACATCACGGTTGACACCCAACCATTGCTGACTGGAGATCCTAAGAACTTGGTTCAATGGGCCAACTAAATCATGTTGATCAAATCACTGTGGGGGTTAACCCATGGCCTGTTCCTATGGTGAGAAACAGTAAGACCCGTAAGGTACGAGGGTAAGCTATTAAGCTTTTAATGATCTTTCGGTGAATACATGGAGTTCAAGATTTGAACGCATGGAATTCAGTTGAGTAAACGCGGGTTACTCTTTAAGATTAAAGATCACCTATGTGGGAGAGAAGTGGGGCCGCTTCAAAGGAGAATTGCGAGGCACAATTCTTTAGAAACTCCTGCAGAACCAGGACGATGTTCCATGGCCAAAATGGACATAATCATGAGAGCTAAATGAGCCAGAAAGGATATAGTGATAAGTATATCATCGTTTACACAAACGGTCGAACAGTTCAAAGACAAGCACGTCTTCTGTCTACTAGTAAAGTCGGTATGCTTACTCAAGCGAAGGTTCAAGGAGCATTCTCTACCTATCCTATACTATATCTGATCGAAGAATCTACCACCAAATCATATTTCGTGTCTATCTGTCTGGTGTGTGCTACTACGATATCAATCTTATCCATGTTGGGGATTGTTGGAAAATGTGGGTTTTAGACCCATATTGTCGAGTCATTTTGAGCTCAAATTTGAGTGTGCTTTGTGTGCATGTTTGCAACAAGTTGTGCTTGGAGAGTGTTCTCCTCCGCGAGAGCTTTCCAATGCATGTTCAAACACTCAAAACTACTAAGGGATGAATGAGTTATGATTATCCAAAGTTGCCCCCTTAGAAGTGGAAATTAGCAAGCCTTTGGGCTTTTCGCATATGCAACTTGCAGATACGAATGTAGCAGAAAATTGGGCCGACTGAACCCAAACTAGTTCTGCTAATTATTATTTCCACTGGGCTTGGGCAAATAAATTAATCAAAAATCTGTTTTGATTGATTTGGTTAAATCAAAAATTATTTTGATTGATTTGGTTAAATCAAAATCTGTTTGATTGATTTCGTTAAATCAGAGATTTGATTTAATTATAAATATTGTGTAGTGCACAAGTTTTATCCTTATATTTTCGTTACCGTCTTATCTTAATTAACGCGTTTAATTAAGTTAGGCAGTTGTGTAACGAACAAGTCTTGTCTATCCTATAAATATCCCCTTTCGGGTCTAGGGTTATTCACTCGAAAACACATCTCCTCCTCTCATACACAACCTCTTCTCTTCCTTCGGTGATATTCTTGCTTGTCTCAAGCTCGCTGAGAGTGACGCTCCTGTACCCTCACTACAATCCGTTTTTTCCTGGGAGGCGTTTCGCTCGCACATACGGTGATGGCAAATATGCGTTAAGGAGACAGTCACACACTGGACTCGGGTTTTTCGTTCCTTGTCTCCTCTTTTGTTTGTTTTGATTATACACATAACTATTACTACCACACGCACGAATATTATACTATTTTGATTTATCACAGATTGTCTAACAATCTTAAAGCGTATTTTGATATATCTGTGATCTGTACTTACGTATTTATTTGTTTATTTGAGTGAGAGATTTAATGGAGAATCAAACTGTGAACAACAAGAACATGGTGGTTGATCCCATCGCACTGGTTGTTATACCTGATGGGGGTGACCAGCCGCCTCCAAACTCTAACGCACAGGTGGTAACATATGATGTGAGTTCGACGCCGGTTGGACAGGTGCCTACGGGACATGTGCCTTTGGGCATTGGATAGATTAATGTTCCGATTGGATCGACTACGACAGGTTTCGTTCCTACGAATGGACCTACTGTGCCTATTGTTCCTGCTGCACATGGTGAGAAATCTGAGAAGTTCAATGGAACGAACTTCAAACAATGGCAAACAAAAGATGTTGTTCTATCTGACCACAATGCATCTAGATCGCTACCTCAAAGAGGATCCACCATTGCTCACTGCTGAGAGTAACACACAAGTAGTTTATGCTGTTGATGCTTGAAAGCATGCCGACTATATCTGTCAGAATTATGTGCTGAATTGTTTGGTTGACTTGTTGTATAACAAATATAGTACGAAGCCAACAGCTAAGGTCTTATGGAAGTCACTTGACCATAAGTACAAAATCGAGGACGCTGGGGCTAAAAAGTGGATTGTTTGCTGCTTTCTTGATTATAAGATGGCGGATTCTAAGACTATGGTAAGTCAGGTGCAAGAGCTGCAGGTGATCATCCATAATATTTATGCTGAAGGGATGATCATAAGTGAGTCTTTCCAAGTTGCTGCTATGATTGAGAAGGTATCACCTGGATGGAAAGATTTCAAGAACTGCCTTAAGCATAAGTGAAGGAGATGACTACGGAGGATCTGATTGTTAGGCTTCCCATTGAAGAAGACAACCGGGGATCCGAGAAGAAGATGAATGTAGCCACAGAAAAGGCAAACATGGTGGAACATAAGCCCAATAAGAACAATTCTGGTAAAGGAGCAAAGCTGGAACCCAAGGGAGGAATTTCGGAGACGAAGTTTCAGGGGAAGTGCTACAACTGCGACAAAGTGGGTCATAGGTCTTCTGATTGTAGGAAGCCAAAGAAGCCCAATAAGAAGAATAAAGTAAACATGGTGGAGGATATCTCAAAGAAGATGGGTGACATAGACCTCTGTGCTATGGTCTCTGAGGTGAACCTGGTTGGCTCTAATCCGAAGGAATGGTGGATTGATACGGGTACAAGGGATGTTTGTTCGGACAAGGTGATTTTCTCTAGCCTCAGAGCTTCTAATGCTGGTGAGAAACTCTACATGGGGAATTCAGCAACTTCAACCATTGATGGGGAAGGCACGGTGAATCTGAATATGACCTCTGGGAAGAATCTGACTTTGAAGAATGTACTTTATGTGCCGGATATTCGCAAGAACCTTGTGTCTAGTTCCTTGTTGAATAAGTATGGCTTTCGTATTGTAATTGAGTCTGATAAAGTTATGTTGTCTAAGAATGGTATGTTTGTAGGCAAGGGCTATGTAATCGATGGGCTTTTTAAGATCAATGTGATGTCCGTTAAGGACGATAATGAAATAAAGAATTCTTCTTCTTACTTGCTTGAGTCTCCTAATTTATGGCATGCTAGATTAGGACATGTAAATTATGATACTTTACGACGACTTAGTATAAAAGATTACATACCAAAGATGAATATTGATTCAAAACATAAGTGTGAAACTTGTGTTGAGGTAAAATTAACGAGATCATCGTTTAAACGTGTGGAAAGAAACACCAAAGTGCTAGACCTAATACATCGTGACATATGTGATTTGAAATTCGCTCCAACTAGAGGAGAAAATAAGTATTTTATTACATTCATAGACGATTGTACAAAATACTGTTGTATATATTTGTTTAAGAAAAAAGACGAAGCTATAGATAAATTTAAAATCTATAAGGAAGAAGTTGAGACACAATAAAATGAAAAAATCAAGACGATACGTAGTGATCGTGGAGGTGAATATGTTGAAATTTTGGGGAATTCTGTTAACAACATCGTATAATCCATGAGGTTACTGCACCATACTCCCCTCAGTCAAATGGAGTGGTTGAGAGGAAGAATCGTACTCTCACAGAAATGATGAATGCGATGTTGTTAAGCTCTAGGGAAGCCATCTTGAGTGCAAATCATCTTTTGAATATGATGATTCGCAAGAACAAGGATGCAAGTCCTTATGAAATGTGGAAAAAAAAGAAACCAAGTTACCAACACTTGAAAGTGTGGGGGTGCCTTGCAAAGGTATTAATCCCTACACCAAAGAAAGTGAAGATAGTCCAAGGACTGTGGACTGTATATTCATCGGATATCCACCGCACAGTACGACATATCGGTGTCTAGTATATGATTCAAAGATTCTTGATATTCAGAAGAATACGATTATGGAGTCAAGTAATGTGTCATTCTTTAAGAATGTATTTCCTTGTAATCCTGGAGTCGAACGTCCTACGACGTCTCAATGACCTCATGAGTCTATAGAAGACGACAATGAGAGTGATAAAAGTGAAAATGAAAATGTGGGGGTAGTGAGAAGGAGCAAAAGACAAAGAAAGGAGAAATCCTTTGGGTCAGAATTTCTAACTTATTGCTCGAAGAAGGTGATCCGAAAATCTATAAGGAAGCGATAACATCACCGGATGGACCTATGTGGAAGGAGGCCATCAAAAGTGAAGTTGATTCTATTTTACAGAATCATACTTGGGAGTTAGTGGATTTGCCAGCCGGATGTAAGCCACTAAATAGCAAGTGGGTTTTCAAGAAAAAATTGAAACCTGATGGTACTATCGATAAGTAAAAGGCTAGACTTGTAATCAAGGCATACAAGCAACAAAAAGGCCTTGACAACTTTGATAAATATTCTCCAGTATCGAGAATAACGTCCATAAGGATGATGTTTGCTATCGCTGCAATGCAAAAATTAACAGTGGATCAAATGGATGTGAAAACAGCCTTTCTAAATGGAGATATAGATGAGGAAATCTATATGAAACAACATGAAGGGTTTGTTGTCCCTGGACAAGAAAGGAAAGTCTGTAGATTGGTAAAATCACTGTATGGCTTGAAGAAAGCGCCTGTGAAGTGGCATGAAAATTTGATGAAGTGGTGTTGGCCAATGGCTTCGAATCAATGAATGATAGTTGTGCCTACTACAAGGATGACGAGAATGGATATATTATGATGACGTTGTATGTAGATGATCTACTTATTGCCGGTAGCAATGATAAAGTGATCAAATCTACAAAGGACATGTTAAAATCAAGATTTGACATGAAAGACATGGGACTAGCAAATGTAATTCTAAGAATTCAAGTTTCTAGAACATCTGAGGGTCTCGCACTAAGTAAACCGCATTATGATGGCCAGATTCTTGTGAAATTTCTCAAGGATGATAGTGAGAAAGCAAGAACACCTGTGGATTTAACTAAGCATCTATCCAAGAACAAAGGTGTTGGAGTCTCGCAGCTGTAATACTCAAGGATAATTGGAAGTCTGATGTACCTGATGAGTTGTACAAGACCAGACATTGTATACTTAATTAGCAAGTTGAATAGATTTACGAGTAATCCGGGAGCTGATCACTGGAAAGCGATCATACGAGTACTAAGGTACTTGAGGGGAACTCGAGACTATGGTTTGCATTATGTTAGTTATCCAACAGTACTAGAAGGCTATACTAATGCAAACTGGATATCTAGCAAGAAGGCATTGAAGTCTACGAGTGGATATGGAAGCTGAGTTTGTGGCATTAGATAAATGTGCAGAAGAGGCTAGATACTTACGCCAATTTCTGGAGGATATTCCGAGATGGCCAACGCCTGTGACTGCAATAGGACTGCATTCTGATAGTCAGTCTGCTATTGGCAGAGCACGGATCAAAATGTACAGTGGAAAGTCTCGTCACATACGACAACGACATAGTTCCATTAGACAGTTAATGTCAACCGAAATGATCACTATTGACTTTATACCATTAAAGGATAATATTGCGGATCCGCTAACCAAAGGGTTATCAAGAGAATTGGTTGACAAATCATCTAGAGGGATGGGCCTTAAGCCTATTGCTTAACGGCATCATGGTTGACACCCAACCATTGCTGACTGGAGATCCCAAGAACTTGGTTCAATGGGCCAACTAAATCATGATGACCAAATCACTGTGGGGGTAACCCATGGCCTGTTCCTATGGTGAGAAACAGTAAGACCCGTAAGGTACGAGGGTAAGCTATTAAGCTTTTAATGATCTTTCGGTGAATACATGGAGTTCAAGATTTGAACGCATGGAATTCAGTTGAGTAAACGCGGGTTACTCTTTAAGATTAAAGATCACCTATGTGGGAGAGAAGTGGGGCCGCTTTAAAGGAGAATTACGAGGCACAATTCTTTAGAAACTTCTGTAGAACCAGGACGATGTTCCATGGCCAAAATGGACATAATCATGAGAGCTAAATGAGTCAGAAAGGATATAGTGATAAATATGTCATCGTTTACACAAACGGTCGAACAGTTCAAAGACAAGCACGTCTTCTGTCTACTAGTAAAGTCGGTATGCTTACTCAAGCGAAGGTTCAAGGAGCATTCTCTACCAATCGTATACTATATCTGATCGAAGAATCTACCACCAAATCAAATTTCGTGTCTATCTGTCTGGTGTGTGCTACTACAATATTAATCTTATCCATGTGGGGGATTGTTGGAAAATGTGGGTTTTAGACCCATATTGTCGAGTCATTTTGAGCTCAAATTTGAGTGTGCCTTGTGTGCGTGTTTGCAACAAGTTGTGCTTGGAGAGTGTTCTCCTCCGCGAGAGCTTTCCAATGCACGTTCAAACACTCAAAATGACTAAGGGATGAATGAGTTATGATTATCCAAAGTTGCCCCCTTAGAAGTGGAAATTAGCAAGCCTTTGGGCTTTCCGCATATGCAACTTGCAGATACGAATGTAGCAGAAAATTGGGCCGACTGAACCCAACCTAGTTTTGCTAATTATTATTTCCACTGGGCTTGGGCAAATAAATTAATCAAAAATCTGTTTTGATTGATTTGGTTAAATCAAAAATTATTTTGATTGATTTGGTTAAATCAAAATCTGTTTGATTGATTTTGTTAAATCAGAGATTTGATTTAATTATAAATATTTTGTAGTGCACAAGTTTTATCCTTATATTTTCGTTACCGTCTTATCTTAATTAACGCGTTTAATTAAGTTAGGCAGTTGTGTAACGAACAAGTCTTGTCTATCCTATAAATATCCCCTTTCGGGTCTAGGGTTATTCACTCGAAAACACATCTCCTCCTCTCATACACAACCTCTTCTCTTCCTTCGGTGATATTCTTGCTTGTCTCAAGCTCGCTGAGAGTGACGCTCCTGTACCCTCACTACAATCCGTTTTTTCCTGGGAGGCGTTTCGCTCGCACATACGGTGATGGCAAATATGCGTTAAGGAGACAGTCACACACTGGACTCGGGTTTTTCGTTCCTTGTCTCCTCTTTTGTTTGTTTTGATTATACACATAACTATTACTACCACATGCACGAATATTATACTATTTTGATTTATCTTACAGATTGTCTAACAATCTTAAAGCGTATTTTGATATATCTGTGATCTGTACTTACGTATTTATTTGTTTATTTGAGTGAGAGATTTAATGGAGAATCAAACTGTGAACAACAAGAACATGGTGGTTGATCCCATCGCACTGGTTGTTATACCTGATGGGGGTGACCAGCCGCCTCCAAACTCTAACGCACAGGTGGTAACATATGATGTGAGTTCGACGCCGGTTGGACAGGTGCCTACGGGACATGTGCCTTTGGGCATTGGATAGATTAATGTTCCGATTGGATCGACTACGACAGGTTTCGTTCCTACGAATGGACCTACTGTGCCTATTGTTCCTGCTGCACATGGTGAGAAATCTGAGAAGTTCAATGGAACGAACTTCAAACAATGGCAAACAAAAGATGTTGTTCTATCTGACCACAATGCATCTAGATCGCTACCTCAAAGAGGATCCACCATTGCTCACTGTTGAGAGTAACACACAAGTAGTTTATGCTGTTGATGCTTGAAAGCATGCCGACTATATCTGTCAGAATTATGTGCTGAATTGTTTGGTTGACTTGTTGTATAACGTATATAGTACGAAGCCAACAGCTAAGGTCTTATGGGAGTCACTTGACCATAAGTACAAAATCGAGGACGCTGGGGCTAAGAAGTGGATTGTTGGCCGCTTTCTTGATTATAAGATGGCGGATTCTAAGACTATGGTCAGTCAGGTGCAAGAGCTGCAGGTGATCATCCATGATATTCATGCTGAAGGGATGATCATAAGTGAGTCTTTCCAAGTTGCTGCTATGATTGAGAAGGTACCACCTGGATGGAAAGATTTCAAGAACTGCCTTAAGCATAAGTGAAGGAGATGACTATGGAGGATCTGATTGTTAGGCTTCGCATTGAAGAAGACAACCGGGGATCCGAGAAGAAGATGAATGTAGCCACAGAAAAGGCAACCATGGTGGAACATTAAGGATGGCAAAAAAAACCGATCCGACGGATACCCGATCCAATTCGACCCGATTGGATCTTATCGAACCCGATTTTTTGGATTTGGATTTGGATTTGGATTTGATTTTTAAACCCGAAAGAGTTTGGATTTGGATTTGGATATTAGCTATATCCAACCCGATCCAAACCCGAAACCCGAAAACCCGATCCAAACCCGATCCAAACCCGAAACCCGAAAAAAACCCGATATATATACATATATAAATTATAATATATATTATAATTTATTCCTTAAAAATAAATACACGTTACTTAGTTACACTAGGTAATTTTGTTAAGACAATTTTGACACACATGGTGTGCTACTATGAAATTTCTTAGTTCAGGCAATTTTGATACACATGCTGTGCTACTGCTGGTCTTCTAGTCTACACTCTGTCTCTGAATATTTATGTGGATATTTATTTGTAATTGTATTTTAATTTTTATGTCTTTAGATATTAATAGTGATGTAACTTGGACTTATTTATTTTCATGTCTCTGAAATCTAGATATTTATTTGCTATTGTAATTTTAATTTTTATGAAATTTAGCTTAAAAAAATATTACTACTTTTTTACAAAGAATTAAAAATTTCGGGTTTGGATAAAACCCGAACCCGATCCAAACCCGGTGGATCGGGTTTGGATTTTGAATTTCCAAATCCATTTGGATTTGGATCGGGTTTGGATTTGGATTAAGGATTCGGATTTGGATATCACAAATATCCAACCCAATCCAACCCGTTGCCATCCCTATGGAACATAAGCCCAAGAAGAACAATTCTGGTAAAGGAGCAAAGCTGGAACCCAAGGGAGGAATTTCGAAGACGAAGTTTCAAGGGAAGTGCTACAACTGCGACAAAGTGGGTCATAGGTCTTCTGATTGTAGGAAGCCAAAGAAGCCCAATAAGAAGAATAAAGTAAACATGGTTGAGGATATCTCAAAGAAGATGGGTGACATATACCTCTGTGCTATGGTCTCTGAGGTGAACCTGGTTGGCTCTAATCCGAAGGAATGGTGGATTGATACGGAAGCTACAAGGCATGTTTGTTTGGACAAGGCAATTTTCTTTAGCCTCAGAGCTTCTAATGCTGGTGAGAAGCTCTACATGGGGAATTCAGCAACTTCAACCATTGATGGGGAAGGCACGGTGAATCTGAAGATGACCTCTGGGAAGAATCTGACTTTGAAGAATGTACTTTATGTGTCGAATATTCGCAAAACCTTGTGTCTAGTTCCTTGTTGAATAAGTATGGCTTTCGTATTGTAATTGAGTTTGATAAAGTTATGTTGTCTAAGAATGGTATGTTTGTAGGCAAGGGCTATGTAATCGATGGGCTTTTTAAGCTCAATGTGATGTCCGTTAAGGACGATAATGAAATAAAGAATTCTTCTGCTTACTTGCTTGAGTCTCCTAATTTATGGCATGCTAGATTAGGACATGTAAATTATGATACTTTACGACCACTAAATATAAAAGATTACATACCAAATATGAATATTGATTCAAAACATAAGTGTGAAACTTGTGTTGAGGTAAAATTAACGAGATCATCGTTTAAAAGTGTGGAAAGAAACACCAAAGTGCTAGACCTAATGCATAGTGACATATGTGATTTGAAATTCGCTCCAACTAGAGGAGAAAACAAGTATTTTATTACATTCATAGACGATTGTACAAAATACTGTTGTATATATTTGCTTAAGAGAAAAGACGAAGCTATAGATAAATTTAAAATCTATAAGGAAGAAGTTGAGACACAATAAAATGAGAAAATCAAGACGATACGTAGTGATCGTGGAGGTGAATATGTTGAACCTTTTGGGGAATTCTGTTAACAACATGGTATAATCCATGAGGTTACTGCACCATACTCCTCTCAGTCAAATGAAGTGGTTGAGAGGAAGAATCGTACTGTCAAAGAAATGATGAATGCGATGTTGTTAAGCTCTAGGGAAGCCATCTTGAGTGCAAATCATCTTTTGAATATGATGATTCGCAAGAACAAGGATGCAAGTCCTTATGAAATGTGGAAAAAAAGAAACCAAGTTACCAACACTTGAAAGTGTGGGGGTGCCTTGCAAAGGTATTAATCCCTGCACCAAAGAAAGTGAAGATAGGTCCAAGGACTGTGGACTGTATATTCATCGGATATCCACCGCACAGTACGACATATCGGTGTCTAGTATATGATTCAAAGATTCTTGATATTCAGAAGAATACGATTATGGAGTCAAGTAATGTGTCATTCTTTGAGAATGTATTTCCTTGTAATCCTGGAGTCGAACGCCCTACGACGTCTAAATGACCTCATGAGTCTATAGAAGATGACAATGAGAGTGATAAAGTGAAGATGAAAATGTGGGGGTAGTAAGAAGGAGCAAAAGACAAAAAAAGGAGAAATCCTTTGGGTCAGAATTTCTAACTTATTGCTCGAAGAAGGTGATCCGAAAACCTATAAGGAAGCGGTAACATCACCGGATGGACCTATGTGGAAGGAGGCCATCAAAAGTGAAGTTGATTCTATTTTACAGAATCATACTTGGGAGTTATTGGATTTGCCAGCCGGATGCAAGCCACTAGATAGCAAGTGGGTTTTCAAGAAGAAATTGAAACCTGATGGTACTATCGATAAGTACAAGGCTAGACTTGTAATCAAGGGATACAAGCAACAAAAAGGCCTTGACTACTTTGATACATATTCTCCAGTATCGAGAATAACGTCCATAAGGATGATGTTTGCTATTGATGAATGCGAAAATTAACAGTGCATCAAATGGATGTGAAAACAGCCTTTCTAAATGGAGATATAGATGAGGAAATCTATATGAAAC
The DNA here is from genome assembly GCA_037693485.1 of Kitagawia praeruptora. NCBI lineage: Eukaryota > Viridiplantae > Streptophyta > Magnoliopsida > Apiales > Apiaceae > Kitagawia > Kitagawia praeruptora. Next base: position 131,353,200 of record CM075351.1, on the reverse strand, counting down.
AACATGAAGGGTTTGTTGTCCCTGGACAAGAAAGGAAAGTCTGTAGATTGGTAAAATCACTATATGGCTTGAAGCAAGCGCTTATGAAGTGGCATGAAAAATTTGATGAAGTGGTGTTGGCCAATGGCTTCAAGATCAATGAATGTGATAGTTGTGCCTACTACAAGGATGACAAGAATGGATATATTATGATCACGTTGTATGTAGATGATCTACTTATTGCCGGTAGCAATGATAAAGTGATCAAATCTACGAAGGACATGTTAAAATCAAGATTTGACATGAAAGACATGGGACTAGCAAATGTAATTCTAAGAATTCAAGTGTCTAGAACATCTGAGGGTCTCGCACTAAGTCAACCGCATTATGTTGACAAGATTCTTATGAAATTTCTCAAGGATGATAGTGAGATAGCAAGAACACCTGTGGATTTAACTAAGCATCTATCCAAGAACAAAGGTGTTGGAGTCTCGCAGCTGGAATACTCAAGGATAATTGAATGTCTGATGTACCTGATGAGTTGTACAAGACCATACATTGTATACTTAATTAGCAAGTTGAATAGATTTACGAGTAATCCGGGAGCTGATCACTGGAAAGCGATCATAAGAGTACTAACGTACTTGAGGGGAACTCGAGACTATGGTTTGCATTATGGTAGTTATCCAGCAGTATTAGAAGGCTATATTAATGCAAACTGGATATCTAGCAAGAAGGCACTGAAGTCTACGAGTGGATATGTGTTTACACTAGCTGGAGCAGCAGTGTCATGGAAATCCTCCGAACAAATGGTGATAACTCATTCCACGATGGAAGCTGAGTTTGTGGCATTAGATAAATGTGCAGAAGAGGCTGGATACTTACGCCAATTTCTGGAGGATATTCCGAGATGACCAAAGCCTGTGACTGCAATAGGACTGTATTGTGATAGTCAGTCAGCTATTGGCAGAGCACGGATCACAATGTATAATGGAAAGTCTCGTCACATACGATGACGACATAGTTCCATTAGACAGTTATTGTCAACCGAAATGATCACTATTGACTTTATACCGTCAAAGGATAATATTGCGGATCCGCTAACCAAAGGGTTATCAAGAGAACTGGTTGACAAATCATCTAGAGGGATGGGCCTTAAGCCTATTGCTTAATGGCATCATGGTTGACACCCAACCATTGCTGACTGGAGATCCCAAGAACTTGGTTCAATGGGCCAACTAAATCATGATGACCAAATCACTATGGGGGTAACCCATGGCCTGTTCCTATGGTGAGAAACAATAAGACCCGTAAGGTACGAGGGTAAGCTATTAAGCTTTTAATGATCTTTCGGTAAATACATGGAGTTCAAGATTTGAACGCATGGAATTCGGTTGAGTAAACGCGGGTTACTCTTTAAGATTAAAGATCACCTATGTGGGAGAGAAGTGGGGCCGCTTCAAAAGAGAATTGCGAGGCACAATTCTTTAGAAACTCGTGTAGAACCAGGATGATGTTCCATGGCCAAAATGGACATAATTATGAGAGCTGAATGAGTCAGAAAGGATATAGTGATAAGTATATCATCGTTTACACAAACGGTCGAACAGTTCAAAGACAAGCACGTCTTCTGTCTACTAGTAAAGTCGGTATGCTTACTCAAGCGAAGGTTCAAGGAGCATTCTCTACCTATCGTATACTACATCTGATCGAAGAATCTATCACCAAATCAAATTTCGTGTCTGTCTGTCTGTCTGGTGTGTTGTAATAACCCTAACTTCAGTAATGCTACAGTGGTCACATGAATAGTAAATTTCGAGGATTTAGAGAAATGGTATATAGGTACTCTATAAAGGAAATGGAAAATGAATAAACAGAAACCATAGCAGTGTTGTACAATGGAAATAAGTGACTCGAAATGACGATAGATTCCAGAAATTCCTGAAACATGGATTTTGAGGATTTTGACTACGAATAAGCTTCTATTGGACATTAAGGAGCATGGAAACATTATAAGAATGACAAATTGAGGGATTAGTGAATTTAGATTAAACCAATGGATTATTAAGTTAAGAGAATACCAAAGGAAATTGGATTCGTAAATGATTTCAAAAACCACTGAGATAAGGAGGTATACTCGAAACGAACCACAATTAGACGAGTATGGAATCCAAGCAACCAAGATTTGTAATATAACAAGGATACATACCACATTATTTATCAATGTGCTTGACATTTTACTTAGAAAATTTAGAAAACAAGAGATTGGATGACCAAAGTGGTGTCATTAGTCATTAACTTGTTTTTAAGGGTAAATTAGTAACTTTGCAAGATGTTAACCACAAAATATCTTTCCAAGCTTCCATAACACTCTAGATTAAGCAAGATTAAGATGAGAAAAGATCAAAACAAAAGCAAGAAACTCTCCCCCATCCATTATCATCATTTTCGGCCAAAAAGACAGCAGGTTGGTAAATCGACCATAACTCCTTCGTTTCTCAGCCGAATTTCGTGTTCTTTAGCTTTTTGGAAAGCCCATGAGATGCTCTACAACTTTCATTTAGACTCCTCCTCCAGAAAACGTAGGTAAGACCTTCGTTTTTGCGATTCTTTCAGCTGAGTAAATAGTAACTTCGAATTTTTAACTTTGTTTTATGGTTTCTTAAGTTAATACAAGCTATACTAAGGTTGTTAAAGGTGTGCCCAAGGTTTATCAAGGATTTTTAAGGGTTATCAAAGCTTCAAGAAGGTATAATCATGCTTGCTCTTTTATGTTTATGATGGATATAGTTGTGTTTAGTGATTAAGTGGTATAAATGTTATGATTATGATGTTATAAGTGTTTGTAAGTGATTAAAGTTGATTTTGGAAGGAGTATGTGCTTGTAACCATGGTTGGTAAGATGACCACATGGTGTAGGTGATGGTGTATAAGGTGGATGATTGATTTGGAGGAGTTTGATTTTGGAAAGTATGAAATTACAGCAGTTATAATGTCCGATTTTCGTTAGAACGAAATCTGCCCTGTTTTGTGACCCCTGCATTCGTATGGTACCTCACTGCCTAGGTTACCAATTGACCATGAAATGATAGAGCTTAGTTCATAGATCGTTTTGATATAAGGTGCGTTAAAATCTGATGAACGGTTTAGGAGAAAAGTCAGTTTTAGTGAAAGGCGTTCGATAACCGAGAAAACGTAATTGTATCAACTTTGAGGCTAAAGTTACCATACTTAGACATTTTTATAAGTCACGAAATTTTGGGATAGTGTAGTAGGGTGGTCAGAGGACCCTTGACAGTTGACCTTGCATTAAAATTCGAAATTTATATTTTCTGAGAATTTTTACAGTTAAGTGTGGTTATTAGGGGAAATGGTGAAAACCCCTGAAACTTTGATTGAGCTTATAAATAGTTAAGTCCTTGAACCTTTGGGGTAATAATAATACGTTAAACATATGTTGAAGTGTAAAGGGTTTTGTTATACAAGAGGGTAGTGAGTAAGAGATGTGGTATTCTAATGACGGTCCTTTTGTGTTTATAGAAATTCCGGAGGAGGGACCAGTCATACTACCAGGATACAGAAACCAAGGCAAGATCTTTTCTATCCCTACTTGGAAATTATTTATCTTCAAAGAAACTTGATTTCATGAAATATATATATATGATGCTATTGTTACTATATTGTTAAGAAATGGTTTTCCTCGATTATTGATGTAAAAAGGGAAGGTATATGAGTATGGTATGAATATGGATATGAGTATGAGATGGATATGAATATACATAGAGATGATTATGCATGAAGTGAACATGCCTTATGATTAAGGGAATATGAAAGAATGGTATCAGTTGTTATCCAGGGTTATATGGTTTATAATACTATATTAAAAATATTCTTTTTGGTGTTAGTGGTATTATAAATATTATTTGATTATTAATTACTACTTTTTAAGTAGATGGAATATGTTATGGATATAAAAGCATATTTAAATTCTTGAATATAAAAGAGATGTCTGAATCATAATCAAAGTATTATGTTATGAATATATTTTACAGAAATAATGTGCAAGAATGGAAATGTGAAATGGTGTTGATAAATTGAATAATGATCTTATAACAAGGGGGATTAGCAACAAATTTGCATAAGAGGCTATGTCAGGGCTGTGTGCGACATAGTCTAGTATTCATGATTCGGCACGAAGATGCCAAGGGAGGATGTTATGCAGGTGGCCTTCCTCCAGGAGGATGTTATGCAGGTGGCCTTCCTCCAGGGATGATGTTATGCAGGTGGCCTTCATTCCTTCTACTAGTAGTAAACAGAGAGCGGATACGGTCAGGCGACTGATCATCGTCCTACGTATCTGGCACCAGTATATATCCCCAAAACTTGAAAGAAAGAATTGAAAATGGTTTTCAGATTTCTATAACTGAAAACAGAAAGGTGATATGAAACGATGAAATTATTGATATAGATGAAGAGAAACTGATTTTATATTAATTTATAAAATTACTGTACAGGAGGGAAATGAGAAGATGATAGTGAGAGATTTACTCAAGTATTTATATTATTTTAAAATATTACACTAAAAGGGTATATTGGTTGTTATAATATTTAAGAAGAGAAACTGATACTGTAATACCTTAGATTTCTTTCTTATAATAGTAAGTGGATGATGTATTATTAAATAAGAGTTTTATTCTTCCTTAAAGTTTATAAATAGGTTACTGCTTACATATGTATATACATGTATACTTGGTTACATTTTAAATTCTAGTTTTCAATATTATCTTGCTGAGCTATTATAGCTCACTCTTGCTACTTATCTATATACAGCTAGGTATGCCCATACTACGCAGAACGCCCCGCAAGAGGGTAAGGGAAAGGCGACCTTCTGAGAGCTCGTTAGCATCAATTCCCGAGGTAGATGACCATCGCAAGGGGTTTAGTGGGCTTATTTATATTAAGTGTGTAAGTTTGAAAGATTGTAATAAATTTGGTTGTTGAAATGCTTCTTGTAGAAGCATCACTCAACAATGTACTGAAGTATGATTCTGGGTTGTAATAACTTTTTAATTCTAAACTCTTATTATGGTGAATGTTGTTCTCTGAGCATATGACTGGTGTGTGTGTGTGTATTACTGTGGGGTCAATTGCATAAGTATTAATTATAAAAAAAAAAACCCCAAGAGATATTGAATTTGAATGGAAGTTGGTTCGTGATGGCCCAAATTCATGACCCCGGATTTGGGGCTGTCACATGTGTGCTACTACGATATCAATCTTATCCATGTGGGGGATTGTTGGAAAATGTGGGTTTTAGACCCATACTGTCGAGTCATTTTGAGCTCAAATTTGAGTGTGCCTTGTGTGCGTGTTTGCAACAAGTTGTGCTTGGAGAGTGTTCTCCTCCGCGAGAGCTTTCCAATGCATGTTCAAACACTCAAAATGACTAAAGAATGGATGAGTTACGATTATCCAAAGTTGCCCCCTTAGAAGTGAAAATTAGCAAGCCTTTGGGCTTTCCGCATATGCAACTGGCAGATACGAATGTAGCAGAAAATTTGGCCGAATGAACCCGAACTAGTTTTGCTAATTATTATTTCCACTTGGCTTGGGCAAATAAATTAATCAAAAATCTGTTTTGATTGATTTGGCTAAATCAAAAATTATTTTGATTGATTTGGTTAAATCAAAATCTGTTTGATTGATTTGGTTAAATAAGAGATTTGATTTAATTACAGATATTGTGTAGTCAGTTTTATACTTATCTTTTCGTTACCGTCTTATCTTAATTAATGCATTTAATTAAGTTAGGCAGTTGTGTAGCGAACAAGTCTTGTCTATCCTATAAATACCCCCTTTAGGGTCTAGGGTTATTCACTCGAAACACATCTCCTCCTCTCATACACAACCTCTTCTCTTCCTTCGGTGATATTCTTGCTTGTCTCAAGCTCGCTGAGAGTGACGCTCCTATAGCCTCACTGCAATTCATTTTATCCAGGGAGGCATTTCGCTCGCACATACGGTAAGGGCAAATACGCTTTAAGGAGACAGTCACGCATTGGACTCGGGTTTTTCGTTCCTTGTCTCCTCTTTTGTTTGTTTCGATTATACACATAACTGTTACTCACACACACACGAATATTATACTATTTTGATTTATCACAGATTGTCTAACAGGCAACACTTGATTTTGATTGAATTTTTACAGAGTATGCTCATCCTAAGAATCCGAATAATGGGATTTGGGAAAAGGCATGGTTTAGTGTTTGGTATGAGCCTAAAGATTATGTATTTATTTGTTTGAAAAATATTCAAAAATTTGTTTATGGGGTTTTCTAAGATTTATGAATTTAAATATCTGTTGAAATGTTAGATATTGATTCAAGTGATATCAGGATCTAGTGTTACTGATCAGATACTGATGCTGACATCATCAGTAATACAACGTCAGTATTGGGTGTTCATCAGGATTACGTGAAGATTCTCATCAGTCCAGAGATCAAGGAAGATTGATATGTCGGTTCCTAAATTATAGGAAGGCAGTTATCATTCAAGATATGTATTCATAGTCACATGTAATTGATTTAGAATATCTTGTAATTGATATTGCAGCTGTTTATGCTATATAAACACAGTTTAGGTTTTACATGATTAGTAATCGCTTACACGAGTTATCTTGTAACCTAGCAGCTCTTAAGAACATAAGGATTTCTTAAGAAAGTTTGTAACAGTTTTATATCATAATTAATAAAGCTGTTATTGATTCATACTTGTGTTCTTTTCTGTTTAAGTCGAGAATCTTATACAATTGTATTCAAACCCCCTTCTACAATTGTTAATTACCGGGCAACAATTGGTATAAGAGCAAACTGATCAATTACAATCAGAAACGATCTTAAGATGTCGACAAGCAAGTATGAAAGTATTAAGATTCCCATTCTCAAGAAAACTGAGTATCCAACTTAGAAGGTGAAAATGTTGATGTATCTGGAAGCAACTGACCCAGACTATCTTGATAGGATTAATGATGGTCCATTTATACCAACAACTTTGGTTGGTCGAACAGATTCAGTTCCAGAACATTATATCATCAAGGAAAAGAGTAAATGGACTCCAGAGGAAAAGGCTCAAGTGCTTAAAGATGCAAAGGTAAAGAATATTTTGCATAACAGTCTTGATAATGTCATGTCAAACAGGGTAATAGCATGCAAGACTGCTAAGGAAATTTGGGATACCTTGGAAACTCAATGCCAAGGCACTGAATCTATCAAAAGAAACAGAAGGGCAATGTTGATTCATGAGTATGAACAGTTTGATGCTAAATCTGATGAAAGCCTTACTGATATGTATGATAGATTTCTGACACTACTGAACAATCTATCTCTTGTTGGCAAAGAGTATGATCCAGAGGATTCAAATACCAAGTTTCTAAGAGCTTTGACTGAGGAGTGGGATACTCATGCTTCAATCATTAGGCATCAATATGATTTGAAAATGTTGTCTCTTGATGAAGTCTATGGAATGCTGAGAACTTATGATCTTGAGGTTCAATAGAGAAAGAACAAGAAGAATGTCAAGGAAAAGTCTGTTGCTTTGAATGTTGAATCAAAATCAAAATGAAAAGCTGAGGAGGTTTCTAACAGAAAGAGTAGAGTTGTAGAGTCAATTCCTGATGACTCATCATCAAATATTGATGCTAAGTCTGATTCTGATACTGATGATGACTCTACTGATTCTGATATGATGGAAATGGTTGCTATGATAGTCAAAGGCTTCAAGAAGATGAAGTTCAGAAAGGCTAGGAAACAAGGAAAGTTTCAAAAGAAAACCTTCAATGCTGACAAAGATAGGTACAAGAAGAAAGAAGACAAAAGCAGCAAATTTGACAAGTCAAAAGTCAGATGCTACAACTATGATGGAATGGGTCACTTTGCAACTGAGTGCAAGAAGACCAAAACTAAAGCTCTTATTTCATCAAGCAAGGATTGGATGGACTCTTCCTCTGATTCTGAAGAAGAGAGGGTGAATTATGCTTTGATGGCCAATACTGATGAGACTGCTGCTGCTGATAATAAGGTATCTGAAATTTTGTTTGATTTTGATACTAATAATGTCTCTGAGTTAAGATCATTTCTAAAATCTCTGCATATTAGTTTTAGAAGTCAATCTCTTGAAAATACTAGAATAAAATCTGAAATGGCAGAGGTGGCTAAGAGAAATGATCATCTAGAAGCTGAGTTACTTTTTTTGCATGAAGTGCAAACTGAATGTGATAATGCTAAACACATAAAACTAGAAATGGAGTTTAGATGCACTGAACTTGAAAAAGAACTTGAGGATGCTAAAGAGAAACTCAGAACCTGGACACACTCTGGAAAGAGAACTCATGGATATCACTGATAAGAATTGGAAAGAGTGTCTAGGTTATAAACCAGAGAATGAGAAAAAGGATAAGGGAAAAGTTGTTGCTACTGAGACAACAAAACCAGGAAGAGTTGTTATAAATGACTCAACAAATCCAATAACCTACAGACATGTTATAGACAAAACAAAAATAGAATTAAAACCTGTGAATTATGTGTATCCAGAAAATCCTAAATCTATTTCAGAAAAGGGATCTACTTCTACACAAAACTCTGAGTCTAGATCTGTCAAGGATAAGAATGTAGGTCTATTGTCCAAGAAACAACTGAGGGACAAAATTTGTGAGGTAACAGATCGAAAGAAAACATCTACTGTTAAGAGGAACAGGAATGGTAAAGTTGGAATAAACAAAGAAAACAATTATAAGTATATTCCAAATGCACCAAGAAAGGTTTGCTTTAACTGTGGTAACTCTAATCATCTTGCTATTGATGGCAGGAAGAGTAAAAAGAAGGCTACTGTAGTTCCTAAATCTGACATTAGGAATAGATCAGTATTTTATAAACCACAGAATCCTTGTTTCCAATGTGACAGTAAATGGCATTCTATTTATACATGTGAAGAATACCATAATTTGTACTACAATTATTATGAGCCTTTGCCTAAATTTAATAAAAGTGCAAATTCTGGTAAAACAAACAATGTGAATTCTAAGCATGCATTTGTTATATCTGATAAGAACAAGGCAAATTCTGATGGAGTCAATCCTGAAGAAACTGCTTTTGCTAAAAAGTCTTCTGCTGCTAAAAAAGTTAAGTTGCTTGCAAATAGAACCCAACAAGTGTGGGTTCTTAAAAATTCTAATCGAGTTCTTTGTGTTTCTGATTGCAGGGTAAAAAGAAAAATGTGTTAGTCATGGATAGTGGATGTTCTGTGCATATGACTGGAGACAAAACCTTGCTATCAGAATTTGAGGAGAAGGCTGGCCCAACTGTGTCTTATGGAGATGGCAACATTGGACAAACTATGGGATATGGCAATATAGTTATTGGAAATGTCATCATTGAGAAAGTAGTTCTGGTGAAAGGACTAAAACATAATTTGCTAAGTGTTAGTCAAATCACAGATAGAGGTTATCATGTCAACTTCTATGATACTCATTTTGAAGTGATCAGCAAAACATCAGGGAAGGTTACATTAACTGGTCAAAGGCATTGAACATTTATGAAGCCAACATCTACACCAATACTGATGGACCCTCTACATGTCTCATCAGTAAAGCTTCTGTAGATGACAGTTGGAATTGGCACAAGAAGCTTTCTCATCTCAACTTCAACAATATCAATGAGTTGGTAAAGAAAGACTTGGTAAGAGGATTACCAAAGGCACTGTATACTCCAGATGGACTCTGTGATGCTTGTCAGAAGGCTAAACAGAGAAGGACATCATTCAAGAGTAAAACAGAATCCTCAATTGATAAACCATATCACATGCTTCACCTTGACTTGTTTGGACCAGTCAACATAATGTCCATCAGTAAGAAAAGGTACACTCTAGTCATTGTTGATGAATATACTAGATTTACCTGGGTGTATTTTCTACACGGAAAAGATGAAACATCTGAGATACTCTTGGACCATGTGAAACTCATTGAGACTGGCACAAAGTATAAAGTCAAGATTTTAAGAAGTGATAATGGAACTGAATTCAAGAATTCAGAAATGCAAGAGTTTTGCAAATACAAAGGAATAGTTCAACAATTCTCTGCTCCTGGCACACCCCAACAAAATGGAGTAGTTGAAAGGAAGAACAGAACTCTTATTGAAGCTGGCAGAACTATATTGGAGGAAGCTAAACTACCTACATATTTCTGGGCAGAAGCAGTCAACACAGCATGCTACACTCAGAACATTACGCTGATTAACAGACATGGTGTAACTCATAACCAAATGATCAAGGAAAAGAAGCCAAGTCTGAAGCATATAGATGTATTTGGCTGCAAGTGCTTTGTTCTAAGACCTCATCCTGAACAACTAGGTAAATTTGAGACTAAAGCTGATGAGGGCATCTTTATTGGTTATCCATTAACAAGAGCCTTTAAAGTATACAATCTAAGAACAAAGATAGTTATGGAGTCTATCAATGTATCTTTTGATGATAAGAAGATAACAGGAATAGTTGAAGACTCACATGACAGTTTGATTTTTGCAAATGAAGCTACCAAGAATTCTGATGAAACCTTATCAGATACTGATACTCCATCAGATGTTGACGATCCTCAAATTTCTGATGAAACACAAATTAATGATGGTAATGAAAATGTTGAGGGGAGCAATAGCAAGAGATCATCAATAATGAAACAACTCAGACATCAAGAGGAGGTTCATCAGAAACAGATTCAAGTGATAATTCTGATAGTAGATCAGAAAGAGATAGCTCTATCTCAAGGGAAGCTTCTAGCAATTCTAGTTCTTTTGAAGATAACACCAATTCAGGGGGAGCATCCATTTCAAGGAATGATTTACCACCAGCAAGGAAATGGACTAAGAGTCACACTCCCGATTTAATCATTAGGAATCCTGAAGCAGGTGTTTAAACAAGGAGTGCAACTCATAATGAATGTCTATATCACAACTTTCTGTCAAATGAGGAGCCTAAGAAAGTTGAAGATGCACTCAAGGATGCTGATTGGGTTATGGCTATGCAAGAAGAACTAAATGAGTTTGAAAGAAATGAAGTCTGTAAACTAGTACCAAGACCAAAAGGTAGGTCTATTGTGGGTACAAAGTGGGTGTTCAGAAACAAGACAGATTCAGACGGCACAATTATCAGGAATAAAGCAAGACTAATTGCAAAGGGGTATTCTCAACAGGAAGGAATAGACTATGATGAGACTTTTGCTCCTGTTACAAGGTTAGAAGCCATCAGAATTTTTCTGGCATATGCAGCTCACAAGAAATTCAAGGTTTTCCAGATGGATGTGAAAAGTGCTTTCCTCAATGGAGAATTGGAAGAAGAAGTATATGTTGAACAACCTATTGGCTTCGTTGATTCTAAACATCCAGATTATGTCTACGGACTGGATACAACACTTTATGGACTAAAGCAAGCTCCAAGAGCCTGGTATGAAACATTGGCTCAATTCTTACTGGAAAGTGGATTCAAAATAGGTACGATTGATAAAACCTTGTTTTATTTGAATCATGGTAAGGATTTGCTGTTAGTTGAAATTTATGTTGATGATATCATTTTTTGGTCAACTAACTCCAAATTGTGTAAGAAGTTTTCAAAGCTAATGCAGTCTAGATATCAAATGAGCATGATGGGAGAAATGAGCTATTTCTTAGGTCTGCAAGTTAAACAGGCTGATGATGGGATTTTTATCAATCAGTCAAAATATACAAAGAATCTTTTGAAAAAGTTTAACATGCAAGACAATGCCACTGCCTCAACTCCCATAGCTACAGCTACCAAAGCTTGATCCTAATCAAGGTACTGAGGTAGATGTAACAAACTACAGAGGTATGATTGGCTCACTCTTATATCTAACTGCTAGTAGACCAGATATCATGTATGCAACCTGTCTATGTGCAAGATTTCAGGCAAATCCTAGAGAACCACATCTTATTGCAGTTAAAAGGATTTTTAGATACTTGAAAGGCACTCCATCTCTTGGCCTTTGGTTTGCTAGAGAATCTGATTTTAGTTTATGTGGATACTCAGATGCTGATTTTGCAGGCTGCAAAATAGACAAGAAAAGTACTTCAGGCAGTTGTCAGTTTCTTGGAGGAAGACTTGTTTCTTGGTTTAGTAAAAAGCGAAAGTCTATCTCCACATCAACTGTAGAAGCTGAGTACATTGCTGCTGGAAGCTGTTGTGCTCAGATTATGTGGATGAGAAATCAGCTAATGGACTATGGTTTATCATATTCAAAAATACCTATTTATTGTGATAACCAAAGTGCTATTGCTATGACAGGAAATCCAGTACATCATTCTTTTACTAAGCATATCAGTATCAGATATCATTTTTTAAGAGAGCAAGTCATGGAAGGGACAATTGAGCTACACTTTGTTCCTACTGATCAATAGCTAGCTGATATATTCACCAAGCCACTTCTGGAAGCTACGTTTACAAAGTTGGTGAATGAATTAGGAATGGTGAACTATCAAAGTTTTTTAGAACAAAGAAAAGACAAATACTGATAATCGTCAAATCCTGATGCATATCGAATTCTGATAAAAAGTCAATCCTGACTCTGGTCAAACATCAAATACTGATGCGACGGTTCATTTATCAGTAATGTCTTTCAGAATCTAAGTACCCCTTTTCTGTTCTGATTTACTTGTGGCTATTGTTAATGAACTTGTTAATAATGTGATTACTTTAATTAGTTTTCATGATTACTTCTCTGATTATTTGAAGAATAGTTCAAAAACATAAAGAAAATGCAGATCACATTGAATAAGATTAAGAGAAACAGGGTTTTTCATTGATAATAAGAAAGAGATTACATGCAAATATTACATCTTTTTGTTCTCTCTATCTACTAATCTATTCAACAGGAAGATAAAAAGTGAAGTCCAAACCACTCCATTGTTAGCAGCCATCCCAGATCCCATCCTTGCCACTTTGTTTGGGTGGAAGTTGAAAGGGATAAGGTTATTTTTGCTGACATATTCATTAACAATGGTTGGTGGAGTTGGATGAGGATGTCTTAGAAGAAAGCCATGCTAATGTTGCTTGAAGGGCAGCATCGATGTCAATCACTTTTGCAGGTCTTTCTCTCCCGATTTCTTCAAGACCGACATCCATCTGCAGCCACAAAGTTTCAAGTTGCCTTTCCCAGTCGAAGGCATCAAACTCTTCACGAGTATAACTGAAAATATCTCTCTTCTCTACGAGATGGAGATTCTTTTTTTGATGGTAAGATTAGACATCTTTTTGTTAAAGTGTTTTTCTGTGAAAGTTTTTTTTCAGGAAAGATGAAGAGTTAAAGAGATAATGGACAAGTCTCTAGGTGTTAAATAGAGATGGGAGTGGAACGAGAACATGAAACGGTTCATATTCTGGTTTTTGGTACCAGGTATTTTTAGATTGTGATGTTTAATTTCTTAAATTAAACTTATTACCTTAATATTGTTTTCACAATCGTATTTCTCGAATAATAATACGGGCGCGTGTGTTTCACTCATTGATACATATAATTACACATTGTTAATCGTGTCGCGTGCGGTTATCACTACTCTCTCACGTAATTTGGTCCATTACTTATTTAGCACTAATCAATTACTAACACATGTCTTTGAGAAATCATTAGTTTTGTCTAAAATCAATTTAGTTTTCTAAATTGATTCATTAATTCTCAAACAATCAGTATTGCATCGTCTCTTTCACTCTGCGCGAACATAAACCCTACTTTTCAAAATCAAAATTTCCACACTCTCCAAATCTGTAATGGATTCTTCACCGTTCATGAACAGTAAAACCATGGTAAATGGTGTCACTTTTGCTCCTAACAATTATGTTGCTGTTCTTGACCATCAGGAGCTATCGAATGATTTTCATATCATTCAGGATTTCTTGGCTACTTGCCCAATCAATAATGCTTTAACCAAACCTACCAAAATGTCTTTCAAGTGTGTTATGCAGGTTTGGAATACTGTTGTCTTTGGTGTATGTGAACTTTCAGGAAAGCCTAACTTGAGTTTTGAGTACAATGGTGTTACACATCATGTGACTCCTAGAGTAGTAGAAGAAGCACTTCAACTGCCAACTCTGAAGGACACTCCTGCTAATATCTCTGACTCTGAACTTCTTGAATTTGCCACAAGAATGGGATATAATGGAAAGCCAAAGAAGTTTGCAGAATTGTATAGAACAAAGCTAAAGAATGAATGGAATTTCTTCTCCGATACCATCAGTAGATGCTTCTTGAACAAAGTCTCAAACTTTGATGCATTACCAATTCCATCAGTGAAGATTGGGTATTCTCTAATTCATGATCTTCCTTTTGATTATGGGTCTTTTATTTTGAAGGCGTTAAGTGATAGAAAAATAGATAAATGTGGTTATGTCTATTTTATTAGATTTCTTCAATTAATATTCTCTCACTTATGTCCCAATGTTGAATTTGAAAATGATGATAAATTGCCTATCTTTAAGATTTCTGAAAATAATATCAAATCTTTGGAGAAATCTGATAAGGTAAATAACTTAGAGGGCAATCCTTTTATTCCTAATAAAGTATGGATTCTCTTGCAAAAGAGGATGCCTGATTATTATGGACCTGTTACTGCTGGCATTGGATCACCTACTGGTGCTATGAGATAGGACACCGCACATCCTGTTTCTAACCAAAGCACACAACCCAAACACTCTACTAAACAGTAAGCCACCTCTGGTGTCTCACAAAAGGCATCAGTTGTAAAATCAAAGAAATTAGCTAGGTCTGATGTGTCTGGAAGGCAATCAGGATCAAAGAATTTCTCCACTCCAAAACACTCTCAAAAGAAGTCACAAGGGGGTGAACAAGGGGTGCTGGCTATGGAGAAATCTGCACTTATGGTTGATCAATCTTTGATTGATATAGGGGTGTATAAGGAAACAGGAGAAAAGAGGAAATTCAGTCAGAAAATTGATTCTGAGTCTGATTATGATTCTGATGATGATAAATTACCTTTATCAGTTTCTTTGAAGAAAAAAGAAGCTACTGTTGTTGTTACTGAAAAAATGGTTATTTCTGAAAAGCCAAAGAAAAGGAGAAGGCTACTTAACAAGAGCAAGTACTTTGTTCCTATGGAGATACAGAATCTTGATGATGATATAGAGGACATTGCTAATGTCTCTACCAATCCTGATGGATCATTAGTTCCTGAAACAACTACTAATCTTGACGTCTCTACTCCTGTCACTTCACCTGTGAAGGCTGTTGAAATCTCTGATTCCCCAGCATCTGTTTCTCCAAAGAAGAAAATGTTTGATATATCACTGGACCAGGTAGTTGCTACTGTTGTCAAGCTTGGACAAAGACCACCACCTCTCTATGAGAAACAACAAGCTACAACAAAAGTTTTTGCATGACAGAAGAAACAGAGGACATCATCACCTCTGAGAGGATCTAGCCCACAAGAACCTGAACTTCAAAGTAGTTCAGCAGCTACTGCAGATCCAGTCACACAAGAACCATCCACTCAAAGTGTGGATGCAGACAATTCTGAAGGAATAGTCCCACAAGAACCACTTTCTCAAAGGGAAGGTGAAGACAAGAATATTCCTGCCACACAAGAACCATCTTCTCAAAGTGAAGATGCAGGCAAAATCACATCAGCAAAGGCGTTTCTTGACAGTGCTCAAGGGGCTTCTGAAATTGAATTTGACTTAGTTCAAAGTCTGGCAGATAAATCTGCTCATGATAAGCATATTGCTGAATGTGATGAAATACTCACTGACACTGCATTTGATGGAAGCACACAAGAACCTCTGACTCAAAGTGTTGAAGAAGCTTCACAACCTCAGACTACACAAGAACCATTGTTAGAAAATACTGATGCAAGTCATTCTCCAGTTGCAGATTTCAATCATGATGCAAGTACTTTGGATCCAAATATTCCACTGCTTATTGAACCAATTTCTGCAAGGCCAATGGAATCATTCACTACTTCATCAGGTAACACTTCTATCTCTACTTCTTTTACTACTGATAGTATGATTACAGATAGACCTGATACAAGGGATACCTCTATTTGTATAACTTCAGTCTACTCCTCTCAGCCACCTCTTATTTCTTTGAATTTGTTGAGCCAGAACCTTTCTAGTGAGACTGAGAGTGAACAATTAAAGAAAAAGAAGAGTGAAGAGAGGCAGTCTCCTGTATTGGCAAAAGGAGAGGTAGAAAAGAGTGAGAAGTTGTTAACTTCTAGTGAGGTAGTAGTTACTATTGAAAGTGACTTAGGTAACATTGTGAGAAGTGATGAGATCACTTTAAAAGAAAAGAGAGATTTAGGAGATGTCTCTATTCACAATGCAGATTTTCAGGATACACCAGCTCCATCTACTGTTGATCTGAAATTGAAAGGAGTTATGAATCCTGAAGATAATGTGGATGACAAAATTCCTGAGGCTAATGATAGCTCAGATGATGATGATGATGCTGATGATAATTCTGAAATAGCCCAACTAAAGGCAACTCTGAAAGCAAGTCTAGGATCTGCTCATGGATCTTCTAGTAAGTTTATGCAGTCTGATGGTAAATCTATAACTGCTCAAGATGATTTTAGAGGGGAATATAGTACTCATCTTCCTGATCATGTTCGAGCCATGCGGGGATATGAATGGGATACAGAGTGGAATCAGCCAACTGTTGATATAAACTTCAATAATGCTCTTTTTCATTCCAGTCATTTTGCTACTAAGATGACCAGTCCTGATCTTAAGGCTCATTTAAAGACTACTACTCTTTTGGCAAAAGGATTGAAAGATGAAGTCAAGTCTGTCAAGTCTGACAATGAAAAGTTTCATGCTTGGTTTATCAAAGATTACTCTGAGATTTTTACTTCTCAACAGTTTCAACGTCTAAGCACTTCCTTCACCACAAGGATCACTACACCACAAATGGTCTATGGCAACACCAAAAAAAAGTGTTAAAAATGCTGAAAAATGTTACCATAGAATTTAAGGCAACACTTTTGTCAATTTTGCAGGTGTTGGGAATTTGCATGTGGGCTTAGAGGTTAAGCCAACATATTTTGTCAAAACTATGGCAACATCAACATGATGTTGCCTTAGGCACTTATGCCAACATTTCGTGCAATATAGCAACACTGTTTTGGGTGTTAGCATAAAATCTATGACAACACTATCTACTCAACACCAACACCCTTCCGATGTTGCCATATAGCCTATTCCAACATCTTTGTCCCTCTATAGCAACACCAATTGATATAAATTTTCTGAAAATTTATATTTTAATTATTTTTTTGGATTTTGTTTTATTTGTGATATTCTTAAAATTTTCAAAAAATACAATAAAAAATTAACGCAAGTCAAAGTAAAATAAAATATAATTTAATAAATCACATTATAAAGTAAAATTTATCACTAATTCTGTTACAAAAAATTACTAGTTACAAAAGTCAAATCGTTATACAATTAAATCTACACTATTTCAGTGTCCTCCTCAAGCCTAGCCTTTTAAAGGATAGCAATAAGAAAATAATTCATTTTTTGACCGGCAACATTTTTCCGAATCCGCTTCAGACAGTGTGTCATTCAATTCATTTACTACATTTTCTAAATTTTGAACATGATCCTTGTATGAAGATACTTGGTCTGCATATGTCTTCACTTCATCCTCATATGATTTCACTTGATCCTCCAGTCCAGTTAGATGAGTATATGATTCCACAGAAATTTGGACATACTTTGGCTTTTTATCCTGCTTTCCCTGTGGCCTAACAATGCTAGAAATAAGACGGAAACATTAAACCAACCACAAGGCAACACATAACTGATGAAAGAGTACAACATTCTCACTAAATAACTACAATCAGAGATAATCTAACCTAGTAATATACAGGGGGAAAACAGCCGAGAACATCCAATAACCCCTTGCAGTTGGAATCTTACGAGACTAGTTGTTTAATTTAAATTTTTACCAAGACTTTCTTCTGAAAGAAACTCTTCATAACATACCAGACTTTCTTCTGAGTGAACTAAATAATTAAGAAGAATTAACAAGGAAGTTGGGCCAGGAAGTGATTTTGGGCTTCAAACAAATAATGGGCTAATAATTAACAAATGGGCTAGTCGAATAAAACCTACGCATAAAGGATTTTTCTAGACCACTAAATTAGCATCTGGAAGCTTAAAATGAAAACAAGTAACAACAAATTAAGTGAAACATGGCAAGAAAAATTCGTAGCTAACTAGAAACATATTTTATAAATAAAATGCAGGTGTTAATTCAAGTAATAATTAAATAACAATTAAATTATGATTAAACAATGATTGCTAATGATTAGCTGAATGATCACCAAATATATACAACAATGATTAGGCAATAATAAAACTAAACAGATGATACTGGACAATTCATACGAGAAGAAAAAGAAAATTGAAGACAAGATCAGTTAAGGAATCAGAAAATGCAGACAAATTAAGAACATATTTGATCACCCTGAGTTCCCAACGAGGCTGTGGGCATAGCAGCAGATTCAGAAGTGTCAATTTTTTGTCAGCATTTAACTTATCCGATGATACTTTATCACATGGTACTTTATGTGGAGTCCTGTTATTATGAAAAAAAATTGAGTATGCAATGTAGATTATATAGCCACTATGATCAAAAGGTAGTTTACATAAGATATATTAAAGACGAGATCAGTGTACCTTGTAAGTTGGTGTTCACTGCAACTACATGGAGAGTGATCATAGCTTTTGGATGGAAGTCATTTGGTTTCCCGAACCTGTATTTGAGATTGAAGAGCTCTGTAGTGATAGGTCAGTATGGACATTAGGAAGTGATTGCCTATTTGACTATTTCACCAATGTTACAATGCAGCTATTAAGATATCTCTGTTTCACCATGGTTCAAACTGCAGAAAGCACATAAAGCAATTAAGCAGAAATGAAACATTTTATATAACCTAAATCCATTAATGACTTGTTTACACTCAGCATATGATATTAAACAAACTGTAAGCCGGCAAATATGACCTAAAACTTGAAATTTCTTAACATCAAATATGTATCATTTACATCAAACTTGAACAACAATTAGACAGTGTCAATAAGATACAATGATTTACTACATAGCTCTTCCATATTAGGAGACTGCTCTGGCACATGAAATAACAAACAGTTCTTTGAAATATTTGCCCCAACATCTGATAGTTTCTCAAGAAAACACTGTCAAAGTGTCAGTACCTAAAACGTGTGCTGAGATAACATTTATTTTAGGGTCATGAGAAGTTTGTCGAGCATTGACAAAAATCATCCAGTTTTGCTTCAACAATCAAGAACATAATAAAAATGCTGTGATTCTGTGAAAACAGTACAAACCTTGAAGCTTTTGAACTGCTGACTTGAATACATTTCTGGAGATATATCAAATACTATGGTTGACTTGGGCCAGTTGAGACGATATGGCCGCGTATCCATGCCATCTGTCAACAGAACAACCTGTATTTTGCAGATGAAAACAATAGAAATCCGTTAGTATTAACATCGGCTTTTTACTCACTTTCTAAATACACTAGCACCATATACCTGCTTAACCCCGTCTATATTTTTCACCTCCATAAGCAATCTATCATCTATGAACTTAGTTGCCAGGAAGTAGTGATTATGATGTTGTTCCGTATCCAAGGGGCTAATTAATAATAAAATCAAGCTAATTTGCATGTGTCCGAATCACAACTAAAAAAAAATTGTAATACTTTAAAAAATTATATACATTAAACTTGCATTATCTGAACATACTTAAATACGGGCACAAACACTGGCAGCGAACAAAAACAAACTATAGAAGGAAAAGTATCATTTTTTTAAATATAGGCAGTGGACAACTATATATCTCTAACGAATTACTGATCTTGCCAGAGGTGATGTTATATACAATAGATAAGCTGCATGCTGGCAAAAGGAAAAACAACAAATTTGACACTAAGATCTTAAATATTCCAAACTCAGTCATAGTCAGGAGATAGGAAAAAGGACTGGCACGATATTATAAGGTAGAACATACCACAATTTACGCACAATAGATGGAAATGGAATTAAACATAACTGCAACTTTGATAAGAAATCACATAAAATATTTTCATCCTTGGAAATTGAGGCAGCTATCTTTTTGAAAACAATGAAGGGAGAATTCCGCATGAAAAATTAAAATAAAAAAATTGACATCTAGCATATTCCTTGCTGATGTTGTCAGTCTTAACTAGTGGTGGAACAAATGAAATTTTTTCATTTATCCAAATAGATTAGAAAAAAAATCAAAATCCATGTCTTATGTCTACCGTAGTATTCTATTTATATTTTTTACACAAAATAATAATAACAGGAACAGATGATAAAGTTCAGTTGCGAAAATAACAGGAGCAGATGATAAGGTCCAGTTGCAAAAGATAACTATAAACACACAAAGTGCATATACAGGTAGCTCAATGTACTTGCATTAGGAGACCTAAATCAAATTAAAACAAAAACTTAAGGAAAAGAAATATTAGATTAACCTCAGCAGGTGCTTCCTGGTCTAACAATTGGAGAACAAACCGGAGGCATGTGAAAATCAATAGCTGGAACAGAACATCACTTAGTTAAATAACTTAGAGTTAAAGAAGAAACAACAATGAATCAGATATAGTAAGATCAATTACCTATACTTACCTATACAGCCTTCGTTAGGTGATTCAGTTGTAGGTGTCATGACTTCCATTTTAATTGCAACCATCATTGACTACCCAAGAATACGAGCAAATAAGGGAAGTTGTCACCACAAGAGAGTTACACAAGATAAAAGAGTTAACAAGTGTGTAATGTGTTAAAAAAAACTCATGTGGACTCCATAAGAAACTACACATAAAAGAGAATGTGATTAAACTATATATCACTTACAGTGAATCCTATCTTTGTTATTGCTGATCCATCCGCAGATGCCACAGCTCCTGTATCAAAAATAGAGTATTTTTACCTCAATTCAAATTTTCATCAAACACCGGTGAACATATTAAAACACGAGCACAACTAACCAAGGATTAAGGTCATCTCTCTCGCTTTTCCAAGTGACCTGGCATCAGGGCTTATAGATTCAGAGAGGTGGCGCTCATGAATGCGCAAAGGGAATAGCCGTCGAAAAGCATCTACTTCCATCTCCGAAGACAAATTAATCACCAAAGTCATTCATAGCACTCATTCTGTTAAATTTGCACTGCCAGAAATTAACAAAACAGAGTTAATCTGAAAGTGTACGTGACTTCACTTAAGAGTGAATGTGGGAGATGAATCACTAGCGCACACGAAAAATAGGCCACAGTTCAACATTGCATGCTTGCAGCCACAAGTGGCTTAAAATGGATCGAATTTAAACAAATATTAGGTAAATTCAGATTAGCCCTCATTATCTAGGTTCTTCATGTAGAACTACTTTTTATGGGCTTAAGGTACAGTGTATGTCTAACACCCCCTGCACTCTATGGTGATGCTTATTAGTAGATGTGTTAGCCTGTAACAACATTATGTTGAGTTTATATGAATTATAGCATAAATAATGTTATTTTCTTTGGCAACGCATAACATTTACAACACATAAACCCTAGAAACTAAAATTAAACATCAATTCAAACAAACACATTTCACAATCAGCTAAAAAACATGCTTATATTGCGATAAATATGTCACGCCACAAACATATCATGTCACATATATTACAAACTGAAAAGCAATTTATAGCTAAATGGTATAGTGCGACATACCTTATATTTACTGCTTTGCTACTACAAGCAATAATGTAAACAGTAAGCTTTTTGGAATGATATCACAACAACAAAGTTTTACAGAAGATCCTTTACCAAATGTTCAAAAAACATTAAACCATACACTTTGATAAAATTTAATTCAAGGAATGAAGTAATGTTGAACTCCTAAGTTTGTTCTAAGTTTGTTGAAATATGCTAATAATTTCGAACCCGAAAATAATTCAACACAAACACTTCAAGAATTCAACAAACCCCCAAAAAAAGTCTCAATTAGAAAAAACCCCCAAAAATTAGGGTTTGTAAACCCCAAAATTAACAAAATAAAACCCAGAAATTTAGTGTTTGTAAACTCTAAAGAATGGAGGTAATACTACAAACAAAGTTAGGGCTTGCAACTTTAACAAAATAAAAACCCCAAAAATTAGGGCTTTTAATTAGAAACATACCACGCACGAATCAGAGATTAGCACCGGAGATGGACAGCGGAGATGAAAACCAGAGATGGACATCGGAGAGATGAGAGTGAGAGTGAATGATTTATGAGAGTAAAAATAAGCTTTCTTATTTTGTTTTAATTTTTTTTATTTTGTTTTATTTTGTTTTACTTTAAAGTGTAAAATAGCGGGCTTTTTGAGTTAGACTGAAAATTTGAGCGGGCTTCTTTTTTCAGTAATAGCGGCAACATTTTTAACATTTTTTCTGGTACCTAAGCCAACACCAGTTCATGTGTTGGCAATGAGAACTAAAATTTAATTTAAGGCAACATGAACGGCAACATCCGGTTATGATGTTGGCTTATATCAAATTTATTCAATTTTTAGCATCTAAGGCAACATTTAACGTGGCAACATCGGTTTTCAGTGTTGGGATAGACCATATATGGTGTAGTGGATGGACACTGTTGAACATAAAGTTGATACTTTATCTTCTCAAGTCAATAATATTGAAGAAACTCTCAAACTTATCTTATCATTTTTTCTTGATGAGGGTTCTGATGTCAAAAAGGGGGAGAAGGTAGTCAAAACAAAATGCACACCAGATCTAGTTGTAAGAAAGGATGATGATACTTCTGGAAATGATGGTGCTGCTGCTTAGGTTCATGGAACAGAAACCTCTGATGCTGCTCTGGTGACAAGGAGAAGTACATCTCAAACTCAAACCAAGCAGTCAACTCATGTTTCTAAATCTGGAAAGAGAACAGTGAAGACAATGGTGCAATCTCAAATTCTGACAGAAGAACAATTTTTGTCACCTGGTCAAAGTAGAAGGCAAACACTTCCTACAATTCTTGAAGGTAATGAAGAATTGTTGATTACTGATGTAGCAGATGCTCCACAACTTTTTGAAAAGTTCACTACTGAGTCAGGTGATAGTGAAATTGTATATCACAATAGTGCTAAGGTTCATCAGTTTCATGCTGAAAAGGCACTTGCTTTAACTTCTAAAGAAAATCCAACATTGACTACTGATGAAATTGTGGAAGAACAAAACAGGATTCTTGAGAAAATTGCTAGACAGAAAGAAGCTCCTGCTGCAAGAAGAGGAAGAGGCAGAGGAGGTAGAAACAGAGGTAGAGGAAGAAAACCTGTTCAGGAAAGTACAAGACAAACAAGATCTAGTGGAATCAGAATAGAAGAAATTTCGGAGGATAGAAAGAAGAAAACTCCACTATCTCTTGAGAACACTCCTTCATCAAACATATTTATTGAACCTGTTGCTGAAGAAGAAAAAACTCCTTTGATTAGAAGGAAGAAAGTTATTGAAGAAGCACAGGGTAATGTTGCTGAATAACTCAGGTTGATGTTTCTAAATCTGAATCTGATGATGCTAAAATAGTAAAGAATCTTCAAGTGATGATTCTTACCATTGTGGTTAATCTCATAATTTTGAGGCTGATGAGTTCAATCAAAGAAGGTTCAGAGAATTTGAGGAAGAAAAGAAAGTCAGGAAAAATGGATGAGATATTATTAAGGATGCCACAGATGAGTATGTGAGAAGAATTTTTGAGTCTGATGAACAATTGTGGTATGACATTAACAAGCTACCTGAGGAGGAAAATTCAAATGAACCACAGTCCAAGAAGAAAGGAGGAAAATGGAAAGATGTTGATGATTTGAAGTACACTGGACCAGCTATTTTTAGATCTGGTGGAATAATCTTAGAACCTCCAGTTTGTCATGGACTTCAAAAAGCTAAAGTTTCTGAGTCTGACAAATCTCCACCAAGGTGGATCAAGATGCAATCTGAATTGATAGGACTGGAACCGTACACTCGAGGAGGCATTGGTTCTAGAGATGCAGAATTCAGGTCGTCAGCTCAAACAAATCAACATTTTCTCGTTAGAAGATTTGGTGATTAATTAACTGTTGATGATCTTTGGGAACTAGAATCTGTTGCGATTGTTGCTTGCAAT
This sequence comes from Kitagawia praeruptora, assembly GCA_037693485.1. Classification (NCBI taxonomy): domain Eukaryota; kingdom Viridiplantae; phylum Streptophyta; class Magnoliopsida; order Apiales; family Apiaceae; genus Kitagawia; species Kitagawia praeruptora. Next base: position 131,328,966 of record CM075351.1, on the reverse strand, counting down.
ATGGATTCTAAGAAGGTAGAGAAATTGTTGTATTTCATGAAAGACAAAAGTGTCAAGAAGCTGTTTATTCATGAAGCATTGTGCAAATCGACAAAAGAGCTAAAATATGTTCTTTATCTGCTTGAGAACAGAAGTATTCCTGATAAAGAAGCTAGTGTTTACAATAACTGGTGTACCATGATCTTCAAAACAATCAGATCTAGAGGATCAAGGTATGATGGTAATTACACTCCCAGGTACTTGAATTCAGGAGGACAAGAAGTAGAAATGCAAAGGGGTTCAGCTGTTAAAGAAGTGATACTGTATCAAGAACAGTTATCTTTGAATCCTGGTGGAAGAGATCTTGCATACTTACTGTTGGGAGAGTTAGACTTACCAAGAAGCTCAATTCAAAATCTCATGGTTGGTATCTATCAGATTGATAAGAAAAATGAAGAACTCAGGAATCTAAAGAAAAGACTGATTCAGATTCTGGGAGAAAAAGAATAAGAGTTACTATCAAGTTTCTTGTAGATAAGTAATTTCTTTGTGAGAATTTCTGAGACCGAGCCTAAAGATTTCTTGTAATATTTTGTTTTGAGTTTTTGACATCATTGAATCAAGGAATTTGTGCTTTATTTAAGTGTAAATTGGGGGAGATTGTTAGATATTGATTCAAGTGATATTGGGATCTGGACTGTTACTGATCAGATACTGATGCTAACGTCATCAGTAATACAACGTTAGTATTGGGTTGTCATCAGGATTGCAAGTTGATTAGGATTACTTGAAGATTCTCATCAGTCCAGAGATCAAGGAAGATTGATATGTCAGTTCCTATATTATAGGAAGGCAGCTATCATTCAAGATATGTATTCATAATCACATGTAATTGATTTAGAATATCTTGTAATTGATAGTGCAGGTGTGTATGCTATATAAACACAGTTTAGGTTTTACATGAATAGTAATCGCTTACATGAGTTATCTTGTAACCTAGCAGCTCTTAAGAACATAAGGATTTCTTAAGAAAGTTTGTAACAGTTTTATATCAGAATTAATAAAGCTGTTATTGATTCATACTTGTGTTATTTTCTGTTTAAGTCGAGAATCTTATACAATTGTATTCAACCCCCCTTCTATAATTGTTAATTACTGGGCAACATGAAATATTTGGAATATCTGTTTTATGTGATTTATAAAGATTTCTCGAAAATACTTTATTTGAACCATTAGTGATATAGGGTATACCGAGTTAACCAACTGTAGGGGTACTACAACCATGTCATTGCGGCACCAGTGACATGACACTTCCGTGACAGTGTGATTGGTCATGGCATATGCTTCTGATAGCTCAGGTGGTGAGCTTTTGTGAATTTTGATATTTGTCTAAGGATACGTGGGTGTCCAAAGTTTGATTTGATTTGTGATTTGATTTGGCGGCGACGTTGTATATGCCGTACATGTTATTCGATTTGTTGCACACATTAGGTACCCTATGGTGTGTGTATTTGTATCTGTTCTGATATCGGTATGAAGTATCCTAACCACTCGTTGCTTCGGCCTTGCATATTTTGAAAATAATTGTTTTATTATAATTGTCAAATATACATATCTGTTGTCTGTTTTATAAATTGTATTCCAAATCCGTACTAGGCATTTGGTTCATGCCGTATTTTTTTCCCTGGCAGATGCTTAGGGGGATCTGGGATTGTGTGATGGAGAGCTGCCCTTTTATTTCATTGATTAGGACTTATGAACTTCTAGCGTTATTAAGACTTAAAGTTTATTTCGAGATTTCGGTTTTTCGTATTTACTATATTTGAACTATTTGGAGGTTTATTTAAATTGTGGAGATTATTAGACTTGTTAATTATTATTTTGGAAATTGTTTTGATACTCTACATGCAGGCTTATGGATTAATAAGTAGCCCCTCTTTTAAATAGAGAAGGGGGTGTTACACAAAGCCATAATTGTAGCCAAAAAATTAGAAAGATTAGCCCAAGATGGTGAAAAGGAATTCAAGACAGAGGTGGGGGCAATAGCAAAAACCCATCACAAGAATTTAGTTAGACTTCTTGGATTTTGTGATGAAGGATCAAACAGGCTTTTGGTTTACGAGTTCATGAGTAATGGCACATTGGCTAGCTTCTTGTCTGGCATATCAAGGATAGATTGAAATAAATGCTTACGTATGGCATATGGATAGCAAGAGCATTGATGTACTTGCACGAAGAATGCAACACACAGATCATACATTGTGATATCAAACCAAAAAACATTCTTCTAGATGACACGTTAATAGCGAAGATTTCGGACTTTGGACTAGCAAAACTTCTAGTGAGTAACCAAACTCGGACAAGCACAATCATCAGAGTGACTAAAGGATACGTTACAGTAGAATGGTTCAAAAATTTACTAGTTACTGCTAAAGTCAGTGTTGGAATACACACAAGATAATGATGAGGAATAGAAGTGGTAGTAATATAGAGTTTCTATATACTTTATTCATATCTAGTATTCAGGAAAAATATTATAGGTATTAGTTAAATGAGTTCTAATTATTTAGTTTATTAATAATAAGTCCAACTGTTTATTGACCTTATTGAGAAAGTAGATATTTGGCTTGCAAGTTTTTACCTTTCATTAGAAAGGGTTTTTCTTGTTTTAAGCACTTCGGATTTTATTTTCAAGTTGGATCAGGATTTTGATGGGTTTCCTAGTTGGGTTCAGGTATTAGCTAAATTCCTAGCTGATATTGAATTTCTTTTAGATTCCTATCTGAATAAGGGTTGAATAAGGTTATTTATGTAACCTATAAATACTCTTGTTTTGTAATATTTTTAGGAGACGATATTGATAATAAAATTTTGGCTATTCGTAGCTTTGAGAATCGAATTTAGGAGTGAATTCAGAGTTTTGAGTTTTGTTTCTCCATCTTTGGAGATTTAGAGTTTACTTTATATTTATCATTAATTACATATTATCATAAACACATCACGTTCCGTATCGATTTGGTATCAAGAGCCCTCCATCAATTTCTTAATTGTTGGGAGATCTAGGGTTTTTGAAAAAAAAAAGAGTTACTGTTCACGGCACTGTTGCACGTTAATGGCAGGGGGTGAAGATTTAAAACTTAAAGGATCGGTTGGAGATTTCTTGAAGTTAACTCTTAAAAATCTTACTGAGCAAATTGCTTATATGGCAGAGCAACAAGTAGAGATCAAGACAAGTTTACGATCTACAAACGAGAGGATTGATGGTTTACAAGTTACAAACGAGAGGATTGAGGGGGTTATTGCTACGGTAGAAAATACACTTCTTCGCACAGGCTTTATAAGAAACCCTCTACCCACTAACAACAACGACGATAAAAGCTTGAAGTGGGATGTACCAGAATTTAGTGGAGCAGGTGATGTCGAGGATTTCTTAGAATGGGTGAGACATATGGAAAAAATCTTTGACTACAAAGGTTTTGATGATCAAAAGTCTTATAAAATTGCCAACATGAAGCTAACAAGATATGCATCTCTATGGTTTAACACTTTGAAGACGAAGCTCATGAAGGAAAGTGCTCCTAGAATCCAAACTTGGAATGAGATGAAAAGGCAATTGAATAATCGCTTTGGTCCAAAGAAATACACACAAGATAAAGTAGTCAAGAGAGATGAAGTTGAAAGGGATATTGTTCAAGTTGAAGATACACATGTGAAAAATCAATCAGATAAAGATAATGTGATCATACCACAATCTTCAAGTTGTGTAGAGCACGAGAATAGTGGGGTTCTTGATGTTGATAAAGTTGAAAAATCTCATATGAAGAAAGTTTTCCTTGTTCGAGAAAAACAAATTGAGGATATCATTGAGGTCGAACATATTGACTTTATAATTCCAGAATCCTTGATTAAGCCGCCTTCACCTAAAAGCATGTTTTCACAGTTCTTTGCACCTCCGTCGTTTTTGAAGATGTGCAGAATTTTTTTCTGGATCCTTATAAATCGTGCATGGTAATCATTGCGTTCTACAAAACTCGTGGGAGAGTTTTTTCCAACAAAGGGATAATGATGAGGAATAGAAGTGGAAGTAATATAGAGTTTCTATATACTTCATTCATATCTAGTATTCAGGAAAAATATTATAGGTATTAGTTAAACGAGTTCTAATTATTTAGTTTATTAATAATAAGTTCAACTGTTTATGGACCTTATTGAGAAAGTAGATATTTGGCTTGCAAGTTTTTACCTTTCACTTGAAAGGGTTTTTCTTGTTTTAAGCACTTAGGATTTTATTTTCAAGTTAGATCAGGATTTTGATGGGTTTCCTAGTTGGGTTCAGGTATTAGCTAAATTCCTAACTGATATTGAATTTCTTTTAGATTCCTATATGAATACGGGTTAAATAAGGTTATTTATGTAGCCTATAAATACTCTTGTCTTGTAATCTTTTGAGAAGACGATATTGATAATAAAATTTTGGCTATTCATAGCTTTGAGAATCGAATTAGGAGTGAATTCAGAGTTTGAGTTTTGTTTCTCCATTCGAAGATTCAGAGTTAGAGTTTTCTTTCTCCTTCTTCGGAGATTCAGAGTTTTGAGTTTTGTTTCTCCATTTTTTGAGATTTAGAGTTTACTTAATATTTATCATTATTACATATTATCATAAACATATCACGTTCTGTATCAATATAGTTATGATGTAATGCTATTAGAGATACTTTGTTGTAGGAGAAACATTGAAATGGAAAGACAAAATGAAGAGGAGGTTATATTGGTGGATTATGTGTATGATTGTTACAAAGAAAAAGTGTTGGAAAAATTGGTAGAGAATGACGAGGAAGTGATGAAAGATATGAAGAGATTTGAGAAGCTAGTGATGGTGGGCATTTGGTGCATTCAAGAAGATCATTCTTTAAGGCCTAACATGAAGAAAGTTACACAAATGCTTGAAGGAGTTGTTAAAGTTTCAATCCCTCCATGTCCTTCCCCTTTTAATTATATTTGTTAACAAGAAATTGAATAATAGTACCTTGGTATATAAGAGCATCTCCAATAGGCGTTGACAAGAGGTTGCTAATGTCGATGTGGCATGGCACTCTTGGTTGCCCACCTATTGGAGTTGTGAGGTTGCTAAAAGTTGGCAACTTCCCAAATTAGCTAAAACTCATGTAATTGTCCAAAAATACATATATTTGTATCCACTTTTATATTGTCTCCTTCTACTATATCATTTCTCTAATTTACATAGGGGACCACATTTGCAACTTTGAGATTGCCAACTATTGGAGCAATTTTTTTTATAAAAGTTGCCAAGCGTGATGTGTATAAGTGAGAAAATAAAAAATTAATATATTTGATTGGCAACCTATGTAGCAACCTCTATTGGAGATGCTCTAAAGCACTTTTTTTTTGTACACAACGTAACTGTTGTAATATTTGAATATTTACGTAAAGACATACTCATAACATACCTCAACTCATATTCGGGCCATCAACTACTTTTTGTAACCGAGATTAAGGGGGCTGTATTCATTCTGGATTTTAATAGATTAATAATAATCCAGGGATTTTACAAGATTGTTGTTGATTTTAATGGATTAATAATAATCCATGGATTTGAAGAAGTTGATGTCAAATCTTGCAAAATCTCGCTGATTTATAAAGAGTTTTTGTGAAATCCTTCAAAATCTCATGGACTTTAACAAGATTTCAAAAGATATAAAATACACTACGAAATCCATCAAAATCCACCATTTTATTATATCCAACAAAATCCACAGGTTTTTGAATACTTGATATTTTTTTGGATTTCTGAAAATCTAAATTGAATACACCAAGATTTTAATAGACTTTTTAAAATCCAAATTGAATATACCCTAATTTTAATGGATTTTTAAAAATCTCAATTGAATACACTCGAATTTTAATGGACTTTTAATAATCCAAACTGAATACACCTGAATTTTTAGAATCCAAAAAAATTCTTTAAAATCCAGAATGAATAGACCCCCCCCCCTAAAACAAGCTCCGATCAAATGTAAGCCATGCATCAACTACTGGGTCTCTAATCACATCAATCTAAGAATTTAATACACTACAAGCCACGTATTCAGTTACGAATAATAAATTATGAGCCGTTGTTCAACTTGTATTTTGAGGACCATTGTGTGAGAGGTCAAATCCCTTATGTTATTGAATGGGAAATTTAAAAAATTAAAATTTTAGGATGACGTCTTTTATATATATATATATATATATATAAAAAGAAGTAAGAAATTTTTTAAAATATATATTGGCATTGAAAAAAATTTGAAACATATTTTTGGGATAAAAATTAGTTGTGTTCAAGTTATGTAAAATTTCTTATGATCATAATATGAGCACATGTATTTTTTTCCTAGGTGGTTTCAAAGAACATAGGAAATGTGATTAATAAAGATGGGTTTGCATTGTTTCCAACCTATTCTTTAATTATTAACTTAATACTTATTCTTTAATTGTAAAATTTCAGAATCTCTCTCTCACTTGGTGATTTGAAATTAATACTACCAATAACTTTTTTTCCTACATTTTTTGCTACATTCTGATTATTATCTTATTTCATTAAGTAGATACGTCCGTGATATTCAAAGAAGAGATTTTAGTAAGATGGATGCACAGATTTTCTAATAGTTACATGATTTCTTTAATTTGAATTGAATTTTTCAAGAAATGAATATTGTAGGCTTGAATTTTTGAATAATATGGTTTGATAATAATTATATATAAGTTGCACATGATATTTTTAGAAAATGATGAATTTTAGTTAGAAAATATAGAAAAAATGATACGTTTTAACTAAAAAAGGTAATCAGTTAATTATTATTTTATTAAATAGAATTGTCCACGATATTATTGAAAAGAATATTAAAGCTTGAACGGATCAAATATTACAAATACAAAGCTTTTGATTTTCTGGGAATTTATTGCTCTTGAATGTTGTCTTTAAGATGAGAGAGAGTTCAGCTGGGGTTTTTTTTTTATCTGATATTTTCGTGTACTTGGTCTGTGTAAGCAGCCTTGATATTTATGCAAAGTCTACACAACCTTCTACCAATTCTATTGTGAATTTTGCCTCGAACTACCTTTGACAAAGGACGGTACTATCTATCTAGGAAGGCTACTACCTTTGCAAGTGGCGGTACTACCTTTGCTGTCATCCACTTGGTACTACTTTTCAGTTATACTAGTACTACCTTCCTGATTGAACTTGTACTATCTTCTGAATAACACTAGTACTACCTTTGCTGAGAAGGCTACTACCTTTGAAATCTGGCGGTACTACCTTTCTGATAGGCTTGTACTACCTTTCTGAAAAGGTAGTATGAGTACAATTTTCAGCTTAAATCAATTAAATGATTTTCTGATAATCATTTAATTAATTTTCTTTTACATAAAATTCTGATTTAATTAATTAAGTAATTATTTTAAAGAATAAATTACTTCTTAAATAATTAATTTATTAATTAAATTAATCACATAATTTAATCAATTAAAAGAAGAATAAATATGAATCCTTTAAGTAGCCAAATCCTCTCTTGAACCACTGAAATTAATAAAGAAATATCATTGAATTTTCTGTTACGTTCGATGTACTGTCACTGTAGAAATCTCTGTCACTCTAAATAAATCCACTTCTTTGATTTTATACTGAGGCTTGATCAGCAGGCTGAACTTCTTCCAGTCTAAAACATCAAAACTATAGATTGACTTGGAAGTTTTTCTTTAGACAGATAGCATCTTCTGAGATTCCTGTGACAGATTTAAATTATTTACTTATTACAATCTAATTTAAGTTGAGTTGATTCCTCGTACTACAAATAGGCTGTGTCATATGCCTTTCATGATAACCATACAAAAAATCAAATCGACAACTTTCAATGTTTCGGCTTTAATTGCGATGCACGAATTTTTTTTAATATAATATGTTTTTCTAATTGGAATTGAATTTTTTAAGACATGAAATTTGTAGATTTAAATTTTTAAATGATATGATTTGATAATAATTTTGCCCGTAATATTTGAGGAGTGGTTTTAGTTAGAAAATATAGAGAAGATGATACGTTTTAGATGAAAAAGGCAATTGGTTAATTATTAGTAATTACATTATTATTATTTATTTTATTCTATTAAATAGAACTGGCCTTGATATAATTAAAAAAAGAAAAAATTTAGTTAGAGAAAATATAAAAGTTAACATATTTTAGTTGAAAAATGTAATTAGTTAGGTAATATACAATAATTATATTTAAATTTTTTATTTTATTAAATAGAATTGCCCGTAATGATTTTAGATAAGGAAAATTTTAGTTAGATATAATATAAAAGATATTGTGTTTTATCTAAAAAAAGGAAGTGATTAGTTATTAAAAAAAAATCCAAAGCTCAGACAATGTTCTTCTTTCTAGACAATTTAGAGATACATGGTACGAACCTTCAGTACGACAATTAACAACAATTACCAATTCCTTTTTGAAAGAATCAAAACCAGCCATTATTCTAGAGATTTCACACTTCAAGGCATTAATGTACACTTGATGATCTGGATTGGCATCTTGATACTTGTAAATGATTTCAAGATATTGCTTATCATTATTTGTCGAAAGTTGTGGAAGACTTATTATCTTTCTGGCTTCATCCCATTTCTTACCATCCTTGAGTTGAATATCAAGTTTTCTCTTTTCAACAATTATGTGATGTTGCCGTTGTCTTTCTTCTTTTTCTTCTCTTAGAAGCTTTTCCTTTTCGTCCAACATCTGAGATAATTTTGCTAGTTTCTCTTTTCTTTGCTTTATGCTGGCTTCATGCTCTAACATTTTCTTATCAAAGTCTGGGTCAGGTGGTTGCTCTATCCATTCGCTAAGATCTGGTTCTGGTTCAAATTCAGGTTCACCAATAATATCATCTGGCTCAGAGTAAACAGTGTTGTCTGGTTCAGGTATGCTTTCAGCTACTTCTACTCCTTTTACCTTTACTGACTGCTGCTGATGCTTATCCACTGATCCACTTCCACTTGCCCTTGATTTTCTAGATTTCTCCCCCTTAGTTGGGTTATCCTCTATAGATTTATCAAATGCACCGGTTCCTGGGTCTCGCTTATCACCATCACCACCTTTTTCTTCAAAGAATTCCTTTTCTTCTGCTGTGGGTGCGTGAGTTCTGCTAATCATGTTAAACAAAAGTTTCAGCCTTTTACCTTGTTGTGCATTCCGCCTTTCAATCAAATCAAGACGATGTTCAATAGACAATTGATTCTCATGTAATTCTATTTGGAGAATTTCAACTTTGTCGGAGATTTCAGAAATGAGTTTATCTTGAGCAACAGTAACATCTCCAGAATCATCAAGTGCCTGTTCATGAGATAGTTCGAGAGTGTTGATCTTGTTTGTGAATGTTGTCTTCATGTTGGTAATGTCATTCTTTATCATAGCAAGTCGATTATTGACAGAGGTAGATGAAGAGGACCGTTCATCCACTTGTGCTCGAAGTGATCTTGCTTCAGCTTTACTTTCCTCAAGTTCCTTCTCTAGAGCTTTAATCCGTTCTTGCAATGAAAGAGTGTATGTGTTAGTGTGTGCACTCACCTGAATGTCACTCTGAGTTTCCCTCATCTGACGTGCATGTGTTTCACTCAATTTTGAGGTGATCCTCACATCACTCCTCTCAAATTCCATAGTTGCTCCAGAGGTGTACCTGCAGATAAAATCATCCTAGCCTCCTCGTGGGAGGTCAGTGATGGTGCAATGGGAGTTCGCAAATCCCTATCCCCAGTCATTTCTGTCATCTCATTTGGAATTGATGTCTGAATTACTTCAGTGATAGAAAGACCGAGTTGCCTTCCACTTTCTCCAGTCGAAACTGCGAGTGGAAACTCCCTTAAGGGATCCAGGTATATTCCACCTAAGAGGGGAGATGTTGATTCTATTATAAGTGGCTCAGAATCAAGATTTCCCTCGTAAGCCAGTGAAGGCTCCTCTGCCGTAACTATGGCAGGCACTGTTTCAGTAGCAATCCTATTGTGCACTCCTTGCTCAGTGTCCCTAGCAACATCAGATTCTAAAGTTATGTTTTTCCCCATTGTGAGTAATAGGGGTGTGCTTGACTCTGTACAGCGTGCCATGGCTGACTGGCGAACTTCAATGTACTCATCCTGTTGAGAGAATGGTTCCAGTAACTGTTCATTTGCCATTTCAATGTCCATATCCTTTTGGGAGGATATGGATGGGCTGACAGTTGCCTCAATTGGTAAGTTTCTTCTCTTATTTAGTGGAGGCAGAGCTGTGGGATCACTCATGTCACTACTACTTTTATCAGGTCTTTTCACTTGTAATTTATTTCTGGATTTAGGTTTTGAGATTTGAGATGACACTATGTTTGGCTCTAAGACCTGGGAATAGAAGTTGTGGTTCTACAACCTCTTGGTCTAACCTATCAGCCACTTGGGCTCCAGAAATAGTTTGAGATACAGAAATAGTTTCAGGGAAAGATGGCAATACCTGTTCAGTAGCAACTGTAGAAATCCCAGCAGTAGTGGGTTGAACCACTTGAAGTTGATGTTCAGGTTCAGGAGCAGGAACTGCTACTTGTTCTGGTTGCTCAGGAAGAGGTGCAGGTTGCACAGGAGCAGGTATGATAGATCAATTTATAAAATCAGCCAAGTATGGTGTTATGAGCACTGGTATGTTTGGAAACTTGTTATGAGTGCCTAGTGAAGTGTATACATTTTTGGCTTGTTTACCTGACACTTGTACTCTATCATTCTGGTACTATTCTTGAATTACTAAAGGAACAAGGTGATTGAATATCAAGGTCAAGAAGCGAGGATAATAACAAACAACCTTTTTACCAGCATCATGATTCCTTCTTGCATTAATCATCTGAATAATAATGGCTTCAAAAGTATGCTACCAAAATTAATCCTACGGTTATGAGCAACCGCAAAACCAATAGTCTAGATTAAGGAGGGTAGCACATTGTAATTATCTTTACCAGTGTTGGCAAACACTTTACAAACAGTGTCAAAGAAAACATCCCATTCTTGAACCAGGTTCTTTTTAGTCAATCTAGCAAGCTCTACCTTACCTTGATAATTGATACTTGTAAAGAAATTAATCAACACATTATCAGAAGGTGAAGCTACAAAATTATCCAACGGAAGATCTAAGACAGTATTAATAGTTGATTCATTCACTGTGTATTGTGTGTTATTAATAACAAAAGTAAACGAACTTGAGTCATTAGACACCACAGCAGTGGAACACATCAATCTAAGTGGAGTGACTTTTAAAGGAGCATCAGCAGATATTGCAGTATGGATCAAGGAATGCTCGTTCAAAAACCTTATCCATGGCTTAAATCTTTCGTATGGACAATTATCCGGATTAAAGTATCCGACTAAATTATGTTTGAAAATATCAAAGTTATTTTATTTTAACACCCAAGTCTTAACAACACAACACAAATTTAGAGTTTAATCAGCAAATTCGAATTTTCCAGATTAAATGAATAATTAAGATTATTCGAAAAATCCAATAAATTCAAGGTTCACCAAAAATTCTGAAAATTCAGTATGATGTTAAGTATACACACACAAACAACCCACTATTTTTAGTTTTTCAAAAATCAACTTCTAGTTTCAAGAACTTTGTAAGATTCGATTGAAATTCAAGAAAATCGATTTTTCAGAAACTCAATTAGATTCAACGATTTATGGATGAAAATGACGGGCTATTCGCGATCTACACAGGGATGGTCTCAGATTTCGATTTGGTTCAGTTTTGAGAGAGAAATCGCCAGAAAATCTGGTAGCAGTTCGAGAGGGTTTTGGATTTGTAAGTATCGTATGTATCGGCACTGAGTAAAGACTCGAGTGAATGTAAATTGAAAATGACTAACCAGAACTACCTTTGCTATATAAGCGATACTACCTTTTTAAAAACTCGGTAATACCTTTGTTTAAAAAGGTAGTTCCGAAGGTAGTACAAGACAAATTTAAAAGTAGTACTCGCCTATTTTACTGAATAACACGTTTTTACAAAGGAAACAGATAATCAAAAATAAAATAGAATTAACACAAAAATGATACAAATAAAATTAACAAAAATTCAGTACTAACTTTTCTCAAAAAATAGTTCTAAAGGTAGTGCTGGTACAGATTACTAGCTTATATAATTAATTACTTTACATGCATATTTTTATTAACACAAATAAAAATAATAATATTACCTAAAAGATACTAAAAAGACCATAGGTTGTCCTTTTAGCGGAAACAAATCATTAATAATAAAAATATAAACACTACAAAATATTAAGTATTAATAATTTACACATATATTCATGGTAAATTAATAAATCTATATATTTTCTAATAAAATAACTTTCTAATAGAAAATTATTTAAAAAGAAAATACTCCCTCTGTCCCATCCATTTCTTTACAATTTCCTTTTTGGGCCGTCCCACCATTTCTTTACATTACCCAAAATAGTAAGTTTTAACACTATTACACCCACTACTTCACTTATTTTAACAATACTTTACACTATTTCACCCACTACTTAACTTATTTTAACAATAAAATCACTATTACACCCACTACTTCACTTATTTTAACAATAAAATCACTATTACACCCACAACCTCATTTATTTTAACAATATTACACCCACTTTACATCCACTATCCTTGACCTCCGTGCCCAGCCACCATGTAAAGAAGTGGCTGGGACGGAGGGAGTATGACTTATTAAAACATCTTAAATATAATTTTCAAGAAAAATAAGTTTCTCATAAATTACAACTTGTAAAATTTGAGAAAAATATTTTTAAGGAAAATGAATTATTCTAACATTGAAAAGAAGTAAGTAGGAATATATTAAGATGATAATGGCAATAGTTTGAACATTAACAAGTAACAAGGTAAGTTGATAAAATAATTATACAAGTGATTTTAATCAACAAATATTAACAAGATAATCACTTGTAAATTATTAAAGAGCAAACCTCAGATATTAACTAGTTTAATTACTAGGACTATTTAAGATACCCAATTCACCAACAATTCTGGTGAATGTGGATTCATCAAGAGACTTAGTAAAAATATCTGTTGTTTGTTCTTCCGTAGGTACAAAATGTAACTCCACGGTACCATTCATGACATGCTCTCTAATAAAATGATACTTGATGTCGATGTGCTTGGTCCTCGTGTGCTGTACAGGATTGTTGGAGATTGCTATGGAACTTGTATTGTCACACAGAATTGGAATATTGTCAAGTACAAAGCCATAGTCACGTAGCTGATTCCTAATCCACAAGATCTGAGCACAACAGCTTCCAACAGCTATATATTCAGCTTCAGCTGTTGAGTTGGAAATTGTTTGTTGTTTCTTGCTGTACCAGGAGACCAACCTACCACCTAGGAATTGACAACTCCCAGAGGTGCTTTTTCTATCTACAACACTTCCTTCATAATCTGAATCTGTATATCCAACAAGGTTAAAACCAGATTCTTTAGGGTACCAAACACCTAAGTTAGGTGTACCCTTAAGATATCTCAAGATTCATTTAACAGCAATGAGATGCACATCTCTAGGATCCACTTGGAACCTTGCACACAAGCATGTAGCATACATAATATCAGGTCTACTTGCAGTAAGGTAAAGTAATGAACCTATCATACCTCTGTAGCTTGTGATATCTACCTTGGTAGAATTTTCACAAGCTCCAAATTTCACAGCTGTTGATGATGGTGTTCTTGCTGAAGATGAGTCCTCCATTTGATATTTCTTGAGTAGCTCTCTGACATACTTGGATTGATAAATAAATATCCCATCGGTCCTTTGACTTACTTGCAATCCAAGAAAGAACTTCAGCTTACCCATCAGGCTCATCTCAAATTTACCTTGCATTAGCTTAACAAATTTCTTGCACAGAAGATCATTAGTAGACCCAAATATTATATCGTCCACATAGACTTGGACTAATATTGTATCATTCTTATGTTTCTTTGTGAAGAGAGTTTTGTCTATGACACCTCTAATAAATCCATTTTCAAGTAAGAATTCAGAGAGAGTGTCATACCATTTCCTTGGAGCTTGCTTAAGACCATAAATAGCTTTGAAGAGAAAGTAGACATAGTCCATGAATTCTGGATCTTCAAAGCCAGAGGGCTGTTCTACATATACCTCTTCATCTAGCTTACCATTCAGGAAGGCACTCTTGACATCCATTTGATAAACTTTGAAGTTTGAATGTGCTGTGAATGCCAAGAATATCCTTATAGCCTTAAGTCTAGCCACTGGTGCATAGGTTTCATCATAATCTATTCCTTCAGCTTGGGAATAACCTTTAGCAACTAGTCTTGCTTTGTTTCTAGTTACAATGCCATCTTCATCAAGTTTGTTTCTGAATACCCACCTGGTATCAACTACTTTCTTGTCATTAGGTCTGGGTACCAGCTTCCATACTTCTTGTTGTTTGAATTGATTGAGTTCATCTTGCGTAGCAATCACCCAATCAGGATCATAAAGAGCTTCTTCTGTTTTCTTAGGTTCTATTGCAGACAGAAACCCAGAATAATTACATTGATTTTGATAGCTCCTTCTAGTTTTTACAACAACATCTGGATCACCAACAATCAACTCAAAAGGATGAGCTCTATTCCAAACAGTCTGTCTGGGAAGATTTGACCTTGATGATTCGCCTTGTCCTTTATTATGATGTTGAGTATGACCAGCTGATCCTTCATCATCTCCCCCTGAGTTGTTGCCAGTTTGACTAGATGAATGTTCATGAGTGTCAGTGGTATCTCCAGTTTGATCATTGTTTCCACCACCACCACCCTGATCATTATCATCATTATTACTGTTATCATTAGCAACAACATCAGGTTGGTTGTCACCATCTGAATCGGAGTCTGTCATATCATCGAAAGATAACTTTTTAGATGGATCCTCCGTTTGGATACTAGGAAGTTTAGTGTCATCAAATGATACATTGACACTTTCAATCATTGTCTGATGATCAATCACATACACCCTATAAGCTCTTCTTGAATAAGCAATAAAAATTGCTTCATGTGCTTTGGCCTCAAATTTTCCACCACGATCATCTTCATCTTTAAGCACAAAGCATTTTGCTCCAAATACATGAAAGTATTTGAGTGTTGGTTTCTTTTCAGTCATTGCTTCATAGGGGGTCTTCATCAAGTCTTTGTTGATAAGAGTTCGATTCTGGGTATAGCACGTAGTGTTGACAGCTTCAGCCCAAAAGTACAATGGAAGCCTTGATTCACTTAACATAGTACGTGCAGCTTCAATCAAGGTTATATTCTTTCTTTCCACTACCCCATTTTGCTGAGGAGTTCTTGGAGCTGAGTACTGTCTTGTTATACCCTTTTCAGTGTAGAAATCATTTAGAACTGCATTCTTGAATTCAGTTCCATTATCTGATCTTATAGCTCTTACTAGATGCTTTGAATCCAGCTCAATTAACTTGATGTGATCAATCACTAGTTGTGGAGTCTCATCTTTGGAATTTAAAAACAAGACCCATGTGTACTTTGAAAAGTCATCAACAATCACAAGAGCATATCTTTTCTTCGACATTGACATCACATTAACTGGACCAAACAGATCCATATGTAGTAGTTGTAAAGGTTCAGTTATTGAAGATATGTCAGTGCTCCTGTGAGTTGCTCTTTTAATCTTGCCTTTTTGACAGGCATCACATAGTCCTTCCTGTGTGAATTCCATAGAAGGCAAACCTCTCACCATTTCTCTTCTAACCAGAGAATTCATTGTTTTAAAATTTAGGTGAGAAAGTTTCTTGTACCATAACCAACTTTCATCTGTAGATGCTTTAGAATAGAAGCAGTTGATTTCTTCAGTGCTTCTAGTGTTCATATTGGCCACGTACAGATTGCCTTTTCTGACTCCTGTAAGAGATGGTTGTTCATGTCTCTTGTGTGAGATCAGACAATTCTTCTTGTTGAAGTAAACCTCGAATCCCTTGTCACAGAATTGACTGATACTTAACAGATAATGCTCAAGTCCTTTCACAAAAGACACTTCATCAATGATAACATTTCCAGCTTCCAATCTGCCATATCCATCAGTTGTACCTATGTTGTTATCTCCAAGGGTAACAACTGGGCCGGCCTTCTCAACCACATTTATCAGCAGGGTTCTGTCTCTAGTCATATGCCTTGAACATCCACGGTCCAAGATCTAGGTCACTCGATCAACCTGTTTCACACCCTGCAATGACAAATAGGTTAAACCTTCTTTGGAACCCAAATCTGATTGGGTCCAGAATATTTAAAGAATTGGCCTTTGTCACGCAAAACAACATTTTTAACCTTGACACCAATTTCACCATTAACCAACAAACATTTAACCCTATAAATAGATTTGACAATCTTTTGTTTTATCTTGGGTATCCATGTTTCTTTAGTAGCAATAACATTTGTTTCATTGACTAAACATTTGACCTTGTAAGCAGCCTTACCAAAAGTTTGTTTAGGCTTTGATACAAATGTCTCTCTCCTAACTTGAGGAGGACTAGCAGTCTTTGATCTAGCATTTTTATTCCTATTCATATGTTGTCGAGGAGCAGTCTTACCAGCACATGCTTGATTACCATTAAAGTAAGCAGACATTACATTAAAAGCACAAGACATACAATTGACAACACCACATGCTTTATGAGAAACATCAATGATAGGCATGTTAGACATGTTATTGTTCTTTTTCAACTTGTTACCACTTAACCCAGTTTTAGATGAACTAGTTGACTCAACAATTTTAACTGGTTTCTTAAC
This sequence comes from Kitagawia praeruptora, assembly GCA_037693485.1. Lineage (NCBI taxonomy): Eukaryota > Viridiplantae > Streptophyta > Magnoliopsida > Apiales > Apiaceae > Kitagawia > Kitagawia praeruptora. Next base: position 131,312,135 of record CM075351.1, on the reverse strand, counting down.
AGATTTAACATTATCAAGGACTATGTCATTAGCATTGTCCTCATTTCTCATCTCCTCCTGAATAATGATAGAAGTGAAGTTTGGAGATTCTGCAATGGACTTCTTAAAGAGTGGATCTTCAACATTCTTGAGCACATATGGTATACCCCTTTCTTTAGCACTAACCAGGTTAGGGGTATTTATGCATAATAATCCAACAGCTTCATTGTAACCAAACCCTATTCCTATAGTTCGGTCTACAGCTTGTTTATTGAAAAACTCTTTAGAAGTTTTAACAGAATTAAAGCAAGCACTAACCTTGGTTTCAAGTTCAGCAATTTTAGAAAGTTGTTTAGTCACTACTTCTAGAATGGATTTCTCTCTTCTATTAAGTCGTGCTATTTCCTCTTTTTGTTGATCTTGATTAACATACACCTTTTTTAGTTCTAACACTTCATTTTCAAGTTCAGTGTTTAACAAATTTATTCTAGCAATGTGTTTCTGTGCATTAACCAAGGAACCACCTAATTGACGAATCAACTCAGAGTCAGTAAGTTTTACCTGTGGTTTAGGATCAGTGAGCATGTCACCATTTGCCATTAGTGCAAGATTACCATATTCTTCATCTTCACTATCTATGTCATTCCAGCTTTTCCCAACAGCCACATAGGCTTTTCCAGCCTTCTTCTTTTCAGGAACATAATCTCTCCTCTGGGCTTGTTTGGGTTTCTGACACTTAGTGGCAAAGTGTCCAAGTTCATTGCAATTATAACAAAGAATTTTGCTTCTATCAACAGTTCCAGTTTTGTAGCCACCTCTGCTACTAGAGGATGAAGAACCTCCTCTCTGGAATCTGTTATTAGACTTGAATTTAAACTTAGGATTTCTCCTGAATCTAAAGTTGCCAAACTGTCTCACCATGAGTGCCATGGATTCATCCTCCAACTGATCCAATTCTTCGAATGAGTAAAACTCACTTCCATCCTGAGTAGTTGGTATCTGACCATGTTCCACTTCAGTCTGCTCCTTGTCTGAGCTGTAAGGTCGAACAACCTTAGCTTCCACTTCCTTAGGAGCCTCAACCACTAGCGCTGTAGATGAACTTGCAACCCTACCTTTACCATGAATCTCTTTCTGTTGGACTTGTTCCAACTCATAGGTTTTTAAAATACCGAAGAGTTTTTCAAGAGTAACTTTATTCAAGTCATGGGATTCTCTTATGGTCGTTATCCTATGTTCCAGGTGAGTGGGCATAGGCAGTAAGAACTTCAGGTTAATCTCCTTCTGTGTATAGTTCTTACCATGGATTTGTAAGTTGTTGATTATTTTATTATACCTTTCAAACACTTCTTGAATGCCTTCATTAGGGCCAGATCTGAAGTGTTCATACTCAGAGGTTAAGATCTGAAGTCTGTTCTCCCTGACATCATCGGTTCCTTCATTAATGGTTTCAATAGTTTCCCACATGTGTTTGGCAGTTTTACAATTCATCACATGGCTATACATCACAGCATCCAGGGAATCTATTAGAATGAGTCTCAAGTTTTTATCTAGTCCTGCATCCTCCTTTTCCTCAGGTGTATAGGTAGCAGGGTCCTTTTCATATGATTTAGCAGAAATCACAACTTTACCCTCAGTTTCAACTGGATCTTCATAGACCATACGAGTTTTAGGTCCGGTTTTCAAAACACCCAAATATTTAACATTTGTACAATCTAGAAACAACTCCATTTTATTCTTTCACATATCATAATTATCTTTGTCAAAGATAGGTATCTTAACAATGGCTTTAGAAGTCATGATGAATTTTTAAGAGAGTTAAAAATTCGAGCTTGATTTTTAATTGAATAAGGATAGGATCTTGATTTGTATATCAATCAAACGGCTCGGATACCAATTGTTAGGTACAATAAGATTGTAGAAGGGGGGGTTGAATACAATCTTTACCCTTTTATCGAAATTTGTCCTTAAGATTTAAATTCACTTTAGACAAATTTTGTGCGGAATTAAATGAAACAAAGTTCAAGTTAAATATAACAATATATTAAACTTGAGGGTTGTTACAAAATCAGTACAGAGTAATATCAAGTTAATAAAAACAAATTAGAAAATTCGACAAGAACTTTACTTAATTTGTTAATAAAAATCGAGATATAGATTAGGAGTAAAACTCGCTAATAGTACAAGAGTCACAAGTAATCAAGCTTGAACGGATCAAATATTACAAATACAAAGCTTTTGATTTTCTGGGAATTTATTGCTCTTGAATGTTGTCTTTAAGATGAGAGAGAGTTCAGCTGGGTTTCTTTCTTTTTTTTTGATCTGATATTTTCGTGTACTTGGTCTGTGTAAGCAGCCTTGATATTTATGCAAAGTCTACACAACCTTCTGCCAATTCTATTTTGAATTTTGCCTCGAACTACCTTTGACAAAGGACGGTACTATCTTTCTAGGAAGGCTACTACCTTTACAAGTGGCGGTACTACCTTTGGTACTACCTTTGCTGTCATCCACTTGGTACTACTTTTCAGTTATACTAGTACTACCTTCCTGATTGAACTTGTACTATCTTCTGAATAACACTAGTACTACCTTTGCTGAGAAGGCTACTACCTTTGAAATCTGGCGGTACTACCTTTCTGATAGGCTTGAACTACCTTCGGTACTACCTTTCTGAAAAGGTAGTATCAGTACAATTTTCAGCTTAAATCAATTAAATGATTTTCTGATAATCATTTAATTAATTTTCTTTTACATAAAATTCTGATTTAATTAATTAAGTAATTATTTTAAAGAATAAATTAATTCTTAAAGAATTAATGTATTAATTAAATTAATCACATAATTTAATCAATTAAAAGAAGAATAAATATGAATCCTCTCTTGAACCACTGAAATTAATAAAGAAATACTGTTGTGCCCAAAATCTCCATGGGCTAGATTTAGGCCCATTAAGCTATAGGGTTCGATCCATACAAGCTAGAAGAATGATCCAGTACGAGTTATGAAGATCAAATAGAAGAAATGAATAAGGAAGTATGAGTATTAGGAGGTTCCCAATGGTCAGGAAGCTGAGTTGAGCACTCGAAGACCAGGTTCCTCCAAGCAGAAGAGTTCGAGTTAGCATAGCAACAGCCATAGAGATGATAAAAGCATATGAAGAGTTATCCAGTCTAACTAGTTTGTTATTTGTGCAGGTACTGACACCCAAAGGGAGGTCCCTAAGCGATATGTCCCGAAATAAGGAGGTCCCTGAGAAACAGGCTCCTGAAACGTAGGTTCCTGAGCACCAGGTTCCTACGAGTTGCCAACAGAAAGTTCTAGAAGTCATCTAGAACAGATAAACAAATTGGTATCTGAGTATAATTCTAGGGCGCAGATGATCCTAGAATAACTCTAACCAATGAGAGAATCATAAGTGGGGTACGAACTCGAGTTCTACTCCACTTAGCCAAACTAGTTCGTGAAAGGCTCTAAAGGAACCTGAGTCCAACACGAATTAGATGACCGAATGCAGCTATTCCAGTAAGAGACAGAATCATATTAGAACTACGTGAGCTTGATCCCTATAAATACAAGGGTACGTAGGCACCTCAGGGGACGACACATTAAGTTCTCTGATTTTCTCTAAAGGCACCTGAGATTATTGGAGATACCCCCGAGCTCAGCTCAACCCCCACAAACACAACCCAAACCTTTTCATAGAACAGTTGATCGCTAGCCTATACAACTACCTGTAAACCTCACATAAGTTGATTACGAAATCCACTCATCAACATTGGCGCTAGAAGGAGGGGATAGTTAATATCTTAAGAGTGGAAAAGATGTCAGGCAACTCGGATAGCGAAGCAACCCGTTCTGAACGACAGATTCATGAGGGGAACACATCTCCTCCCAGAGCACCGAAGGTTACTAAAGCAGCCATGATGGAAATCTTAAAGACTGTGGGAGAACGTTTGTCGACTTTGGAGCAAGCTTCGAGCAAAAAGAAGAAAAAGAAGGCAAAGAAAAGCAAGAAGTCGAAGGTTACTCCGAAACAGTTGAATTTTGAAGAATCTGAGAATGGAGAGGAGGTTCCAGACGATGGTGGAGAACCGAAGCAAGATAATGGTGATGAAGATATGGAGGATCCTGAGAAGAGTAAAACTGGTAGCAAGGATCGTACCGGGTCCAAGAAAAAGAAGAAAACCAAGACTGGAGGTTCCTCAAAGAAAAAGAAGAAAGATAAAGACCCATCTGTCGAGATAATTGAAGAAGAAAGCACGGATTCAGATGAGGATACTGAAGAATCAAGCGCTGCAGAGTCGCAAGAGGAAGAAGGAACGAGTAAGAAGACAAAGGCGGAAGCTATTGGGGAGGTGACAGCAGAAGATGTCAAGAAAATTTTGGCTCAACTCAAGGACGAAAAGAATCTTGCTGTGAACCCTATAACAGCTTCTCCTTTCACCAAGAAGGTTCGAAAGTCGGCTCTGCCTAGGTCTTATAGGCCTTCGAATGAGTTGAAATTCGATGGGACTACTGACCCCATTGAGTACCTTAGTCGTTTTGACACAGAGATGGATGTTTATCAAGTGAAGGAAGCCACCAGGTGCAGGTTACTGGCTGCAACTCTACAGGGCGGAGCCCATCAATGGTTCAAAAGGTTACCTGCAGATTCGATTGGTTCTTGGGCAAGTATGGGGAAGCTCTTTGTCACTCAATTTAGAGCATCTGTTGCATTCGCACCACCAACCAATACCTTAGCCAATATCAAGCAAAGACCTAGTGAGACATTGACAGAATATTTCAAGAGGTTTAATGCGGAGGTTCCTAAAGTTAGGAAAGCATCTGAGGAAACAATAAAGAATTTCTTAATTGCTGGAGCCAAAGGAGGCTCAGATTTTTGGAAAGCACTGCAAGGAAAAGAACCAGAGACGTTGGCAGATTTTTATGCCCAGGCAGAACCTTTTCGACTGGTGGAGGAGTCTCTAGCTGAATTAAGGAAGGATCCAGATTTTGTAAGGCAAAGTGGAAGCAAGAGGTCGAGACAAAGAAGCCCCAATGGTCGTGACAATAAAAAGGTGGTTAGTCGCACATCCCAGGTGAAGCCTGAAGCTGTGAATCCTACTAAACCTGTCATGAGTCAGGTACCGCCACCAGCTTCCTATAACAACAATAAACATGAGAGACCTGTCTATGAAACTTTCACCCCTTTGGTAGCTCCGATTGATCATATTTACGCAGTGAATGAGAAGTCCTCATGGTTTAAGAAGCCTTTCAGAACCGGTCCCCCAGGGAATAAGAATGAGCGCCCCTACTGTGACTTCCATGATAATAATGGGCATAATACTGCAGATTGTCGTCACCTCAGAGATCTAATTGAAACTCTAATCAGACAAGGGCAATTGAGTGTATGGGTGGCTCAGGAAGGAAAAAAGTATAGAGATGAGAAGACTCAGAAGACACAGACACAGGAACCTGTCATGGTGGAAGGACCACCTAAGGCTGGGTGCATACGCACAATTATAGGAGGTCCCCACATTGGAGGAAGCAGCAGGAATGCCATGGAGAGGTATACCCGTGAGGCTAAAGAACGTCCTTTGACCAGTATTTACAATCTGTCCCAGAGGTCCCCAAAGTTGTTCGAAGGAGAAGATGCAGATATTACTTTCACTGAAGAAGATGCTTCCTGGGTACATCATCCCCATACTAATGCTTTGGTTGTTGAGGCAGGAATTGGGTCTTATGAGGTTCATCGAGTGCTAGTTGATAATGGAAGCTCTGTAAACTTGCTATCTTACTCAGCTTTCAAGAAGATGCATTTTTTGGATAAAGATTTAACTCCAACAAATGATACCTTGTACGGATTCACTAATAATCAGGTTCCTATCAAAGGTAAGATTCGTTTGCCAGTAACTTTAGGTGATAAACCATGTTGCATTACACAGTTGGCTGAATTCATCGTTATAGAAGAGAATATGAATTACAGTGCTATTTTGGGAAGACCCATTTTGAAGGAGATGAGGGTAATAACCTCCATTTACCACCTCACTATGAAGTTCCCGACACCAAATGGAGTTGGTATAGTTCGAAGATGTCAGTATGAGTCTAGAGAGTGTTACACCAAAGCTTTGCAACATGCTGCTAGAGCTGCTAAATTGCCTGAACCTATGGACGAGGTTCCTGATAGTTTTCCAGGAAAGAACCCAGACAAAATAACGGTCGACCTGCGCGGTTCGCCTTTGGAAGGGTTTGTGTCAGCATCCTGTAGAGCTATAAGAATTGAAGAGATCATAGAAGAGGAACCTCATGCTGAGATTCCAGTTTTTCGGGGACCAGATACCCCCTGCTTACTGATAGAAAGTGCACCCCCTACGGACAAGGATGGTGACGTGTGTATGGTAGAAGGATTGGATGAAGAAAAATCCCGAAAACTGAAACATAATGGAAGCAATGAAGACAGTCAGCCAGCATCAAAGAGAAGGAATGTCATGCATGAAGTGCAGGAATCGTCTACCGTCCAGGAACCTCAAGAGGACTCAACTACAGAGATGGAGGTAGACTTGGACCCTCGAATGCCAGAAACCGTGATTAAGGCTGGACCAGCTGGTGAAACTCTGGATGTGAAGATCAATGACAAAGATGGTACAAAGGTGTTGAAGATTGGAGCTCAACTCGATCCAGCCTTAAAGGAATCTCTCATTACCTTTTTGGGCAAGAACCTGGATGTGTTTGCATGGTGTCATGCAGATATGGAAGGGATAGATCCAAGGGTCATGTGTCATAAGTTGAATATTGATCCAGAAAAGAAAGGAGTGAGACAGAAGCGAAGACCAGTTAGTGGAGAAAGAGCTCAGGCATTGAAAGAAGAGGTCGACAGATTATTGGATGCAGGATTAGTTAAAGAATCTTTTTACCCAGTATGGTTGGCAAATCCTGTTTTGGTAAAGAAACCTAATGGAAAATGGAGAACCTGCGTGGACTTCACAGATCTCAACAAAGCATGCCCGAAGGACAGTTTCCCACTACCACGGATTGATCAGTTAGTGGATGCAACAGCTGGACATGCCCTCCTTAATTAGCTTCATGGATGCATATTCAGGTTACAATCAAATCCCTATGTATGAACCTGACCAAGAGCATACTTCTTTTATTACGGATAGAGGTCTTTATTGCTATGTATGCATGCCATTTGGATTGATTAATGTTGGAGCCACATACCAACGGTTAGTGAACATGATGTTTAAAGACCAAATTGGCCATACTATGGAAGTATATGTGGATGATATGCTAGTTAAGTCTAAGGAAGCTGTTGACCATGTAAAGCACTTAGAAGAAATGTTTGGAATCTTGTGGAAGTACAGAATGAAGCTGAACCCTAAAAAATGTGTGTTTGGGGTAGAATCAGGAAAGTTTTTGGGTTTCATGGTAAACCACAGAGGTATCGAAGCCAACCCAGCCAAGATTAAAGCATTGATTGATATGAGGTCACCGAGAACTGTGAGAGAGGTTCAGTCTCTTACAGGAAGAGTTGCAGCTTTGAATAGATTCATTTCGAAGTCCACAGATAAGTGTCAGGAGTTCTTTAAAGCTATAAAGAAAGGAAGCAAATTTGAGTGGACTCCAGAATGTGAGATAGCGTTTGGAAAGCTAAAGGAGCATTTGGGGAGCCCCCCATTGTTAGCCAAACCTGTGGATGGAGAAACATTGATACTTTATTTGGCTGTGTCAGAGTATTCCATTAGTGCAGTTCTGGTTCGAGAAGAGAATGGACAGCAGAACCCAGTTTACTATGTTAGTAAAAGGTTACTTGATGCAGAAACGAGGTACACAGGAATGGAGAAGCTGGTTTTCGCACTAATTCTGGCTTCCAGGAAGCTGCGACCTTATTTCCAAGCTCACAAGATTGAGGTGAGAACCTCATATCCACTTAAGCAAGTGATGCATAGGCCAGAAACTTCTGGAAGAATGTTAAAGTGGGCTGTGGAGCTAGGACAGTTCGACATAGAATATAATCCAAAGACAGCAATCAAAGCTCAAGCTTTAGCAGATTTCTTAATCGAGTTTCCACCTCATGTAGAGGTTACTGGCCAAGAGGGGCCAAAAGAGGTGGTGGAAAAACAGGCAGACAATGACAACTGTGCACCTTGGTGGACACTGTATGTAGATGGAGCTGCTAACAGTGGTGGAGCAGGTGCAGGCATAGAACTAGTTAGTCCAGAAGGGCACCAACTCTATAGCTCGATTCATTTTGCTTTTAAAGCCACGAATAATGACGCAGAATATGAGGCATTGATTGCAGGTCTCAAGTTGGCTTTGGAGATGAAAGTAGAGAATATCAGAGTGTTTAGTGATTCGATGTTAGTAGTTTGGCAGATTCGTGGTGGTTTTCAGGCGAGAGGGCCAAGAACGGACTTATATTTGAGGTACTCCCAGGAGTTGATTGCAAGGTTCAAAGAGGTGAAGCTAGATCAAGTACCTCGAGGAAAAAATACTAAAGCGGATGCATTAGCCAAGCTAGGGTCACAGAGAGAATCCACGTTATTAGGGGTAATTCCACTTCAAATCCAGGAGCAACCAAGTGTTTTCAAGGAAGAGGTAATGGACATTGAATTTCCAGTTGAAGATTCCTGGATGACCCCAATACATCGTTACCTGGATAAAGGGGAGCTACCTCCCAATCAAAGTGATATCAGGAAGCTGAGGTATCATGCAGCCAGGTATGTAATTTATGATGGAGTTCTGTATAAACGAGGATTCAATCAGCCTTTGCTCAAGTGTGTAGCTGGAGAACAATGCAAGTATATCCTCGAGGAGATTCATGAAGGAGTATGTGGAAATCACTCGGGGGGTAATTCTTTAGCCATGAAAGTCCTTCGACAAGGATATTATTGGCCAACCATCAAAGCAGATGCTACAAAGTTCGTGCAGGCATGCAGTAATTGTCAGAGGTTTGCCAATTTTGATAGTCGTCCGGTAGCACCTATCAAACCGATTGTTAGCCCTTGGCCATTCGCTGTTTGGGGAATAGACCTCATTGGAGAGCTCCCGAAAGGAAAAGGAGGAGTGAAATACGCAGTGGTTGCAGTCGATTACTTTACAAAGTGGGCAGAAGCAGAACCACTTGCTAAGATTACAGCGTCAAAATTGACTGAGTTTGTGTTTCGAGCCATTGTATGCAGGTTTGGCATTCCACAAAAGCTGATTTCTGACAATGGGAAGCAGTTTGATAGTAGAGAGCTTAGAGGATTATGTGAGCAGTTTGGAATCCAAAAAGCATTTTCAGCAGTGTATTATCCGCAGAGTAATGGACAGACTGAAGCAGTGAATAAGATTATCAAGCACACTTTGAAGACAAGGCTTGAAGATAAGAAAGGAAGCTGGCCAGAGGAGCTTCCTGGAGTCTTGTGGTCGTATAACACCACGCCTAGAACTACAACTGGTGAGTCTCCTTTTTCCCTAACTTATGGTTGTGAAGCTATGGTACCTGTGGAAGTTGGAACAGGTTCCTTGAGAAGAAAGTATTTTGATCCCGAAAGCAATGAGGTCAATCATAGACTGTATTTGGACATGGTCGAAGAGTTGAGAGCAGATTCACAAGTGAAGTTAGCGGCATATCAACAGAGAGTTCGAAGGTATTACAACAAAAAGGTGAAGGCAAGACCTTTTAAGGTTGGAGACCTAGTTTTGAGGAAAGTCATGCCAAATACCAGGGTTCTGGCACATGGAGCCTTTGGAGCAAATTGGGAGGGACCTTACCAGATAAAGTCAGCAATTTGGGAAGGAACCTACCACCTGATGGATATGGATGGGAACCTCATTCCGAGAGCTTGGAATGCAGAACATCTCAAGAAGTATTATCAGTAATTCTTTTATGAGTTTTTTCTTAGGAAAAGTAAGGCTCTTTCAGCCCACGAATAAAGGCAGCTTATTAGTTATAGCTGACCAGTATTTTGATTCCAGTATTTAATTATGCATGTACTCGGGGGGTATTTGATATGAACCTCCCTACTTGCAAGACAATTTTTTCAAGTATTGAGCGATGTATAGCTCTACGTTGAATATTTTGAGTGCATTATTTGCAGCTATAGCTCCTTAATAGTTCTTTTACGTAATAATCATTACCCAAAAGAACTGGGGGGTAGTATTCCTACTTAGACAGTATTGCACATGCTATGATTTGATATTTCATATGCCAATTTGAAATTTTTTGAAACAGGTTACCTAGATTAACAGGTTCCTGTAGCATTGTGTTGCATTTTGCAGGTTACCTAAGCTGACAGGTTCCTGTAGCATTGACAGTATGTGTGAAGTATGAGTATGAATTGACAGAATGTGCAGACTACGATTGATTGATCAGAATTAGCTTGTAGACAGATTGTGTTGAGCAAAGTATTAAGCCTTGGGCAGCTTCCCGAGCAAAGTCCCAGGTAGCTTCCTGGGCATCGAGCAAAGTCCCAGGTAGCTTCCTGGGCATCGAGCAAAGTCCCAGGTAGCTTCCTGGGCATCGAGCAAAGTCCCAGGTAGCTTCCTGGGCATTGAGCAAAGTCCCAGGTAGCTTCCTGGGCATCGAGGAAAGTCCCAGGTAGCTTCCTGGGCATCGAGAAAAATCCCAGGTAACTTCCTGGGCACGAAAAAAGCTTCAGGTAGCTTCCTGAGCAAATGAGATTGAAAAGCCTCAGTTGACTGAGCACGACATTGTTGCCAAAAGCCTCAAGTTTCTTGAGCATGTGAATTAAAGTCCTGACAAAAGGCACCTAAAGTCCTGACAAAAGGCACCTAAAGTCCTGACAAAAGGCATCTAAAGTCCTGACAAAAGGCACCTTAAAGAGAAGCCTAATAAGCTCTCCCTCATGTGGAACCGCCTTTGGCACATGGGAAGAAGGGATAAAATCCTTAGCATTTACCTTCATAAGATGTCTAGCCTGACACATGAAGAAGAGGAATCTGTGTGGACTCCCAGAACGGCGCACAGGTTCCTAGACTCGCCTCGAGGCACAAAAAGGAACCAACATGCCTCGAGGCATGTTGGAACCTAGAGAATAGGATTGGGAACCAAGCAGGTTACCTTTCCAAGAGAAAAAAAGGAACCAACATGCCTCGAGGCATGTTGGGACCTAGAGATTAGGATTGGGAGCCAAGCAGGCAACCTTTCCAAGAGATGACCCGAATTAAACAAGAGAAAGCTTTTACTAATGTTAACTGTTTTCTGTTTTATGTTTATTTTGCAGGATTAATATTTGAGGAACCTGGTAGATGTAAAAAAAAAGAGTTATTAAAGAAGGCTACGGGTTAGATTACCAACTTAAGGTGTAAACACAGAGGTTCCAGGTTTTACAATTCAGCTGTAGTTTGTTGCATTTATTTTGAGAATAGACAAGTGGAAATATGCATGTGTTCTGTTTCTTACAATGGGTTAGCCCACGTAAGCTTGACCATATGAATAAGGAAGCTGAATTATTCTCTAGTGCATAACAGTGAAGTATTTCATAAGGTTGTAAAGAAAAGTATGCAGCAAAAAGCAAATATCATAAACCATAAAGAGAGTTATGGGTACAGAGACCCAGAAAACCAGCATGAAAGTTATTGGCACGAAGGCCATGGAAACCAAATTTAAAGATACATCTTGCGAGGCGTTACGAGGAGCCCGCGACCTCATCAAAAGTTATTAAAAGTTATCAAAAGTTTGAACATATGGATCTTGTTGAAATTACGAAGGAGGAACCTCATCGGAACCCTTGGTGGCCACAGGAGGAGTTGGAAGGATAGGCTGAACAACGTCAGGAGCAAGAACCTCTGCAGTCTCAAGGTTGGCACCTGGAGACCTCTCAACCGTTTTCACGGGAGGTACAGAGGTTGCAGCAGCAGCTTTCTCCTCGAAATCTTTAATCATCCCTACTACGTCTTCACCCAGGAGGGACCAGTCTATATTGGGCATCTTCTCCCATGTGGAACGTATGTAGTCGTTAATACCTTCATCATAGCCTTCATCATATCTGGCCTTCTCCTTGATAAGTATGGATGACTTCACAACTTCAGCAGCAGCATTCAAGGCATCCACCTGGGTTTCCAGTTCATTGGTTCTTTCCAACATCGACAGTTTCTCGTCCCTAAGGATCTTGACCTGACCTTGAAGTTCGATTTTCTCATCTCTTAAAGAGGTCTCCACAATCTTTGCATTTCTGACAGCCGCAGTAGCAATGTTTGCCTTATCCTCACTAGCAGCTAGTTCTGTTTTGAGTTTGCGAATCTCTCCTTGAAGTTGGATGTCATATTGGGTCTTTACAGCAAACTCATCGCAGTATCTAAGAGCAAAGAAAGCAGATTGAGCAGTAGCAAATCTCATGGCGTGCATGGCTTCAGTAGAACTCATCTTACTCCAGGCAGCTATCGTCTCTGTAGGAACATGGGTGTCAATCATGTCCTTGAACAAGTTGGAGGATTGATCAGGATCGGTTTTTACTGCTTTGCTTTTCCTTGACGAGCGAGTCTGGGGAGCTGCTGAGAGGTCAAGAGTTGTCTGAGCAAACTTCCTCTTTGAAGAACCAGAATGAGTAGTTTGGGAAGCAGGAGTGCCAGGAATTTGATTAATAGGAGTTGCATTCAGCGGAACCTCCTTAGTTTCAGTCTTGAAAATCTCATCCACGTTCTTGGACCTTTTGATAAACGATGGGGCTTTTGGAGCCATATCTGCGAAAGAAAATACAAGAAAGTATCAGAGATTTATATACAGAATAAGCAGGTAAAAGTACAGATGTATAACAATAGAAAAGAAAGGACAACAACAGGGAAACTCATACCAGAAGCTGAGGGTATAAAACCTAGGGCAGATAAATTATCAGGGGTCAATAGGATCATACAATCTCTTATGGCCGAAGAATGCTTCAAAGCCTCTTCAGCTCTCATTAAGCAAGCTCCAGTGAGAACAGTCTGTTTTGGAATTAATGGGCGGCAATTGAATTCAAAGCGGATAGAGGGGCAATCAAAGCAGTAAAGGAACTGCTCTTGCCATTGATCAAAGTTCTGTTTAACACCTTTTATACATCGGCCTTGATGACTAGGCCAGGCAGTCAGATAGAAACAACCAGAACCCTTCCCAGTGTCCTTCAATCTGAAGAAGTAACCTAATTCATGTGCAGATAGTGGGGTTGTGAACATGCTAGTGTACAGAATGTAGGTACTAATGGCTAACCTATATGAGTTAGGTGTCAATTGGAGAGGGGCCAAGCCATAGAAGTCAAGAACCTCTCTCAGGAAAGGATGTAGAGGGAAGTATACACCAACTTTGAAGAAGGCAGCAGAGGTTACAACATTTGGAATACCTCGATCAGGTATCTTGGTATCAAACTTGTGAGCTCTCTCACCTGGCTTAGGGATAACAATGGAGCAGGATGGACGAAAACATTCCTCATACAATTTCTCTAACCTAGTCAAGGTCATAAGAGAATCCATTTTTTCACAGAAAGGTACAATTTCTTGCTTATACAACTCCCTTTCAACGGACACTTCGTTATCAAAATCAGGATCTGGGATCAAACTATGATCAGGCTTAGACACTTCTTCTCCGTCAGAGGGCCAATCATCCCCCAAATCTACAAAGGAAGGGGTAGGAAGATTTGTAGAAGGTAAGGTCGAAGGTTTGAGAAGAATATTTCCAGGTTCATCAATGTCTGGAACAACAACCCTAGACCTAGTTCTTTCCCCTATTGGCATTATAGAAGGTTGAATTGAAGATAAGTGGTCAGAATGTGTAGAATCAGAGGACATCTGCAAAAGACAGACGGAGAAAAATCAGGTTTTGAGTCTTCTAAAAGAGAAATAGTGGTTCTAAAGTTCTTGGACAGACATAACTATGAGACACAGGGTAGTCAGTGAATTACACAGAAGCTACGCACCATTAAAACGATTCACATCGACTACAGTATAAGTCGAAAACATATGTGTACAGAATATGAATAAACAATATTGAGTCCCAGAAGAAGTCAAGGTCACAAGACCGTAAACCGATGATCAAACAAACAGGGTATAGTAAAAGACTGTGTGGGAAGCATGGAATAGATACAAATGTATACATACAAAGATTAGAAACGAAGAACATCGACATGCAAGACACGAAAGTGCAGACAGTACGAAATGAAGTCAAAAGAGCAGAAAGAAAGCAAGTCATACCTTAATTAGAAGAAAGCGGCGACGGAGAGTTTGGATTGAGTAAGTGACCGTCGGACTTCTTTTTCTTCTTCTCTCTCTAAGGGTTTTGGAAGATATTTGGTAAAGGTAAAAACTAGACTTGGAGTTAGAAGTGTGTTTATATAATCAAGACAGTTCCGTACACGCGTCAGAGCATTAGTGGAGCGGTAAAAACGAAGAGGTATATGTGTGAAAGGCGTGTGAACCTTGGGAACTCATGCATTAACTACAGCTTTGGTAAGTGATAAGTTCAATTCGAACTTTAAGTTATCTCCAGCTGCCAACCATTATCTCTTCCTATAGATTCTTAAATTATTAAATTTAAAGAGACGTGGAGTTGAGTGACGAATTAGATTCCCAGAGGAGCTAAATGCAAGCATCGAGTTTACTTCGAGAGCAGCTATCTGAAGAAGAAAATAGCAAGATAACAGGTTCCTTAATGCAAAGGAAGCTTACTCAAGATTATATTAAGCTGAAAATATTTTATGTCCTGTTTCCTACGCCGAGTTAACTCATGTAGGCTTGGATATAAAATGTTGAAGCGAGGTATTGTTACTAGAATGGTTTAGCATTGAACTTTTGATCGTAGAATTAGAATAGGTTCCTTTCACATTACATGATCTCAAGGAACCGGGGGTACTTGTTGTGCCCAAAATCTCCATGGGCTAGATTTAGGCCCATTAAGCTATAGGGTTCGATCCATACAAGCTAGAAGAATGATCCAGTACGAGTTATGAAGATCAAATAGAAGAAATGAATAAGGAAGTATGAGTATTAGGAGGTTCCCAATGGTCAGGAAGCTGAGTTGAGCACTCGAAGACCAGGTTCCTCCAAGCAGAAGAGTTCGAGTTAGCATAGCAACAGCCATAGAGATGATAAAAGCATATGAAGAGTTATCCAGTCTAACTAGTTTGTTATTTGTGTAGGTACTGACACCCAAAGGGAGGTCCCTAAGCGATATGTCCCGAAATAAGGAGGTCCCTGAGAAACAGGCTCCTGAAACGTAGGTTCCTGAGCACCAGGTTCCTACGAGTTGCCAACAGAAAGTTCTAGAAGTCATCTAGAACAGATAAACAAATTGGTATCTGAGTATAATTCTAGGGCGCAGATGATCCTAGAATAACTCTAACCAATGAGAGAATCATAAGTGGGGTACGAACTCGAGTTCTACTCCACTTAGCCAAACTAGTTCGTGAAAGGCTCTAAAGGAACCTGAGTCCAACACGAATTAGATGACCGAATGCAGCTATTCCAGTAAGAGACAGAATCATATTAGAACTACGTGAGCTTGATCCCTATAAATACAAGGGTACGTAGGCACCTCAGGGGACGACGCATTAAGTTCTCTGATTTTCTCTAAAGGCACCTGAGATTATTGGAGATACCCTCGAGCTCAGCTCAACCCCCACAAACACAACCCAAACCTTTTCATAGAACAGTTGATCGCTAGCCTATACAACTACCTGTAAACCTCACATAAGTTGATTACGAAATCCACTCATCAACAAATACCATTGAATTTTCTGTTGACGTTTGATGTACTGTCTGGTTCATGAACGACTAACTCCAATGATTGTTCTTCATTTCTGACTTTAAACACGTGGTCCTTTCTCTTGTCTCATCTCTCTTTAAATCTCTTGTACTCTGACTGATAATCACCTGCCACTGTAGAAATCTCTGTCACTCTAAATAAATCCACTTCTTTGATTTTATACTGAGGTATGATCAGCAGGCTGAACTTCTTCCAGTGTTAAACATCAAACCTATAGATTGACTTAGAAGTTTTTCTTCAGACAGATAGCATCTTCTGAGATTCATTTGACAGATTTAAATTATTTACTTATTACAATCTAATTTAAGTTGAGTTGATTCCTCGTACTACAAATAGGCCGGTTCATATGCCTTTCATGATAACCGTACAAAAAATCAAATCGACAACTTTCAATGTTTCGGCTTTAATTGCGATGCACGAATTTTCTTTAATATAATATGTTTTTCTAATTGGAATTGAAGTTTTTAGACATGAAATTTGTAGATTTAAATTTTTAAATGATATGATTTGATAATAATTTTGCCCGTAATATTTGAGGAGTGATTTTAGTTAGAAAATATAGAGAAGATGATAAGTTTTAGATGAAGAAAGCAATTGGTTAATTATTAGTAATTATATTATTATTATTATTTATTTTATTCTATTAAATAGAATTGACCTTGATATAATTAAAAAAAGAAAAATTTTAGTTAGAGAAAATATAAAAATTAACATATTTTAGTTGAAAAATGTAATTAGTTAGGTAATATACAATAATTATATTTAAATTTTTATTTTATTAAATAGAATTGCCCGTAATGATTTTAGATAAGGAAAATTTTAGTTAGATATAATATAAAAGATATTGTGTTTTATCTAAAAAAAGAAAGTGATTAGTTATTAAAAAAAATAGAAAACGTAATATGTTTTACCTCAAAAAAGGAAATTGATTAATTAGTACGAAGCATTTTATCTAAATTTAGGTAAGGGTAATTAAGTAAAAACAATAGGTATCGTACCGATCGATCAATCAAATTTTAATGTTACGGCTATTATAATATAGTACTCCCTCCGTCCCTTTTTAGTTGGCACATTTGCAAAAAACACACATATTAAGAAAGAATTAATTATTTAATTTGTTTACATGTTTACCCTTAATCTTAACATTAAATAATGAGTCATGAGTGTGTATATTAAATATAAAGTCAACCATTGGTATTATAAACAAAGGGGTATATATGGAAAAATTGGTAAAAATATATATTGAAACAAGGAATGTGACAACTATTTAGGGACAATTTTTTTTTACAGATGTGCCAACTAAAAAGGGACGGAGGGAGTATAGATAAGAAATTAGTTTCGTATCATTAATTATAACATTATTATTGTATAATATTAAATAGAATTGTTCGTACTATTTTTAATAAGAAGAGAAATTTATTAAATAGAATCGTAGAGAATCACTAATTTTTGATTCTGAAGTAGAATCAAATTTCTAATTTTTGGTTCTATAAAAAAAGACCATTTTTTTTATTGTATATAAAAAATTACGAATTTTTCTATTATGTTGTAGAACCAAATGATAACGTGGCACTGATGCTGAGCAGGACCCTTCAAGCGTTCTTGTCGCTGCTGACGTCATCTGTCACGTCATCAATGATGATGTCACTGCTGACGTGACACTGTCGCGTTGGCAATGATGACGTGGCACTACAATGTTAGCAATAATGATGTGGCAGTGCCACGTGTAAGTATCACGTCAGCAATGCTGATGCGGCTGATGGCATGGCACTGCCACATCAGCAGTGTGTGGTGACATGGAGGAGGCGTTTTTTTTGGGAAAACTTTTTGGAATTTTTTTTTAAAAAAAACAATGGTTCTGCTATAGAATTAAAAAAAAATAGATGATTTTTCACTATTCTCTATATAAGATGATTTTCTATAGAATAATAAATGTTATTATCAATATCATGTAAAACTTTTCCCAAAGTCAAAATCTTATTGGATAATAAATATACTTAATCATGTTTAAGAAAATAAAAAAACATACTATATATAGAAAAGAAATCAGAATCCATATCGATACATCTTGACGTTATCTTAAGAAGGCCATTGTTCCATGAAGAACCATCTTACGTGGAGAACCGTGGAGAACCACTTAAAATGCATTAAAATTGCCCTTTATATAAGGGCCCCGCAGGGACACCTTCACAAAAAAGTATTATATTGTTCCATGAAGAACCATCTTACGTGGAGAACCGTGGAGAACCATTTAAAATGCATTAAAATTGCCCTTTATATAAGGGCCCCGCAGGGACACCTTCACAAAAAAGTATTATAATTATATCCTCTATCTATTTATAAAAAAAATTTAAAATTTTTAAAAGATGATGACGTGGCAACAACTTTTTTAATTTTTTTTTTTTTTGTAATTTTTTTTTGATGAATGGATAGAGGGTAGAATTATAAGACTTTTTTGTGAAGGGACCCGTTATATAAAGGACAATTTTAATGCATTTTAAGTGGTTCTCCACGTAAGATGGTTCTCCATAGAATGAGACTCATCTTAAGAATGCTATAACTTTTTTAAAATTAAAACATCCATATATGAAAAATTACTAATCAACTACTAATATAAAAATTATTAAACTGTAAAAATTTATTAAACTTATAATAATCATATAAGAAAAACAAAAAAAATATTTATTACCATATATCCATACAAAACAAATGATTGGATTCAAAGTGGTTTAACCCAATGACCAATGTCGGACGTGAAACCCAATTATTAATCAGATTCAAATACTCGGACAAACCCTAATTATTCACTTTGGAGTCCGCGACACTACAAACACACACATCAATTCAATTCAATTCAATTTTGATTTTTGTTATTGGTTTTGTTGAAAGTTTAAAAATTGAGATTGATTTGGGTGAAAAGCTTTCATCTTAAGGGTGCTTCAAGTTGGGGCTTTTCAATCTGGCAATGGACTACGAACCTTTCGATAGCAGTGGTGAGTTTTTTTACGTGTAAAGATTGAATCTTTAGCTGAATTTTTTGTGAATTATGGTTTTTATAACTGAATTTTTGATTGTGTGTTTGGTTAGTTATGTCAAGTTTTCTTGGGTTGAAATTGGTAGATGTTTTCAAGTGGGAATTTTTAGTTTAGTTTTCCTTTTCTAGTTACTCGGTTCACGTGTGTGTATGATAACTCAAGGATTGAAATTGAAAACACAATGGGGGAGTTTGTTTTTGTTTTTCTGTTTGCTATTTTCCCAAAATGATCTTGGTTCTGTTTTTTCGGAAGAAAAGGATACTTCTTTGTATACCGTGTACCAGTTTATAGATTGTTAAAATTTAAATTTAGTGTAGGCTTAAGTTTGATTAATGGGGATTAAAGGTTCTTAATAGTTTTGAGTTGATATACCAATGAAACTGTTTTGTTTCAGTCCTTGATGAATAACCCCGAGGTTTCTTATTCCAATCCCATTCTTTGTGCTATAATTACTTACAAAAAAATAATTACGACAATAATAGTTTTTTCTATAGTAGAAACTAATTCGCAGTATCAAGTTTAATTAATATGTGATGTTAGAGTTGGTGGTTTGTTAACATAGTAACTCTTAATAACTTGATTGTTGTCTCATGTTAGAAGTCCCAAAGACGGTTTTTTATGTTGTAACTTTTGTTTAAAGAGTGTTCATATGCGTATGTATCACCTCTTAATTTAACTCCTTACTATAACTTTGTTTAGAGGGAAAGTAATAACACCATATTTGTCTAAATAACAATTCCCAAGGAGTTATTACTATGTCCTTTCTTGGATGTTACTAGTTAGGAGCGCCGCCACATACAGGCTGATACCTGTTAGTGAAACTTTTTTTCGGTAGCTTAATTTTAACTCTAAAGAGTAGAGACATATAAGGGAACTGTGATCGCAATTATTAAATGCTGTGATCCAATAAAACATATAGGCGGCGGTTGCTTAATTTAACTCTAAAGAGTAGAGACATATTACCACTTTAAACATATAACATGTGTTATTTAGTATCAAGACTCTATTACATAACTTTCAAGAGCTCCAAGTGTTTGATGTGTAGTATGAATTTATGATATAAGACCCTCAATCAACTGATAGATTTAATGATGTACATTTTTTTTATTACAAGGTATACAAAAGTTCAGTTTCCAACATAAGCAGTCATTTTTACCTGTATAAAGTTGGACATGTGCCACATTCTTTCTCTACATAACTGATTGTAATAAAACTGATACAGTGTCATGCTTTAGAGTATTTATCTGTATTTGTTACAATATTGCATTTGTACCGGATACTTGGGCATTGATAAATAACTTTCCGAGAAGAAGCTAAGTTTTGATGTTTTATTATTAATAAATGTGTGATTGCATTCCATTCTGGAATGATTGTAGGAACTGATGACGATCTTCCTCCATCACATCAGAGCAGAGTTATTAGAGGTGCAAATGTGGCAGGGAACGGCAGATCTGGGGTTGTAGGTACTGTTCCATATTCGCGGGTATATGGTGAAACTGATATGGAGGCCCAAATTCATCATCTTGAGCAAGAAGCGTATAGCTCAGTTTTAAGGGCATTTAAAGCTCAAGCTGATGCCATTACTTGGGTACATTATCTTCTTTAATATTATTATCATGTATCTATTATCTTTATGCTGGCTTGACAAGGCTAAAATTACTGTTTTATAAATTTTATATTTCAGGAGAAAGAAAGTTTAATAACTGAGCTCAGAAAAGAATTAAGATTATCGAATGAAGAACACAGAGAGCTACTTGGAAAGGTTAATGCTGATGACGTTATCAGAAGAATAAGGTCTTTAATATTATCAATTTAACCTACGTTGTTTACTCAAAGTGACCCATTTCTCTGTCAATAACCTTCTCTCTAGTTTATGTTTAAATTGTTAACTTTTGTGGCACCATTAGGGAGTGGAGACAGGCTGGTGGAATTCAACCTGGCTTACATACCAGTAGTCAAGCTGTTCATGATCCAGTACCCAGTCCCTCTGTCTCAGCATCTCGCAAGAAACAGAAGTTAAACCAATCAGTACCTTCTCAATCTTTTGGCGGACCATCTCCTTTTCACCCAGCAGTGGCTGCACAGAACCACCAGCCTTCTTCATCAGCTGCAAGACGAGGACCCATCTCACGAGTCAAGGGAAAGAAGCAAAAAAGTGTGAGTCACATACGTTACTTAGGAATTAGGATGCATGATTTTACTAGAATCATTTTGTAACCCTGTTCTTTTTGTTCTTTTATCTATTTTGCAGGGTCACAATTTGCCAGGAGTCCCTTCGAAAACACAGTACCCTACTTCAGGTCCAACTCCTCGGGGACCGCTTGGTAATCGTGTTTCTGGTGCCCATGCAAGTGAACCTGCTGGAGCCTCATCTTATTCTCCATTAATTGGGAGAAAAGTGAGAACCAGATGGCCTGATGACAATAACTTCTATGAAGCTGTTATAACTGACTACAACCAAGTAGAGGTATATAATTTGAGATCTTTAATGATGGATACTAATATAAATAGGGTATATGCGGAATCATGTTAAATTGTTTTCCAGGGCCGGCATGCTCTTGTGTACGACATGGGTACTGCAAATGAGACATGGGAGTGGGTGAATTTGACAGAGGTTTGTATTACACTCTTAAATAATCTAAAAAGTTGAAATGAATATTGACATGTTAAAATAACATTGCTACTTCTTCCATCTCAAAGTTATATATAGATTTCACTGATAAACTGTTTCAATTAGTACATAATTAAATTTAATAATATAATTCAGAGAAATTTTGTAATATACATGGTATCTTAGACTGCTATTCTGTAATTTATATATTGCATTTCCTTTTGTCATTTAAGTCTTTAAGTTTTGTCTCCATAAGGGCTTTTAGAGATACTTGAATCTTTTCTAGTCATATATTGTATTAAAATTTAGTCCTATCTAATTCTAATTATCTATCTTGGTCCGAGGATCAAATATTCGGTGTCCAAAAGGATTATACACATGCCTGTGAATTTGATTTTGAGGCTAATAGTGGGAAATGATCTTATCATTAGATGATGCTCCCTTTTCCATGTGTTTGAAGGTTTATATTCATTATAACTATTTACATGTCTTTGGTGGTAGAAGCATAAATGATCTGGATTTGTTCATAGTTGTCAAGGTGTCGCCTAGGCGTCGTCGGCGTCGTCTAGGCGTCGCCTAGGCGGAAAGGCTGTAAAAAATGAGAAGGCGTGTCGCCTAGGCGGCGTCGGCCGGCGTCGCCTAGGCGGCGTCGGCCGGCGTCGCCTAGGCGTCATCTAGGCGGAAAGGCTGTCAAAAATGAAAAGGCGTCCGAACCGCCTAGATTTTAATTGCCTAATTGAGGTAGACAGTGCCTAGGCGGCGCCTAGGCGAGGTAGATGGCGAGTTAGACGGTGCCTAGGCGAGTTAGGTGTTCAACTATATATAAAACATTTTTCTAATATATGATTCGACTTTGCTTATTTCTCCTTTTAGTGGTAAAATTCATAAACTTGTACTATTGAACCATCGTACTCGTGACAAAAGTCTCGAAATTAAACAAGTAAAACTATATAAAATCTATTTGATTCAATCAAATAAACTAATCTCCACATTATTGTAATTATTATTAAAACCAATTGAAATATATCTACATAATATTTAAAATATATGCCTATACATAGCAAAACGCCTAACTCGCCTTGACAAGTATGGATTTGTTAAATGCTATTTCCTTAGAAAAGCTAATATTTTTATTATATGTATCGCTGATGCTACTGCAATCCCCAATATTCGTTATTGTCACGTTTCGAAGTCAAAGCTTTCCTCTGTTTTTTTTGGTTGCATAAATTTTGTACACGTAAATTGCAATTAAATCCTTTAGAAGGACCTTCCGTAGATATTGCTATAGGAGGGCGGAACGGTGAAACACAATGAATGCCTACTAAAGATATTTTAGTTATTTCTTATTCAGGGACTTTGAATGAAGACATCAAAATTTCTGTTCAGTAATTTTTTTCTATTAGGGAATTATAGCCTGGTCACTGAGTTCTGTCTCTTTTAAGTTTATAAGAGCTAATGTTCATTTTGTTGCTCCCTTTTATTCCTGTCCCTGTTCTATTGTACCATATATATCATATCCTAAAATTTACTGCCACTTGGTTTTTCAAATTGTTGCCGAAATTAGTGGTGTGATTAAAGACCTTGATTTTTTCTACTGTCAATTGCATTTGAAAATACTATCTTCGTTATTCAATGCTGCGCTGCTGTAGGTTTTCTGGCTAACTAAAAGCCCCTTTGGCATCGCTTTCCCAAACCCAAAAAGAAACTTTGTAGCTTATTGAACCAAAAGCAGTGTTTGATTACATCACAACAGCTTTCCTTATAAAATAGGAAAGCTTCTTTTAGGAAATGCTACAACTTGTAGCTCTTGTGGAAAGCTGTTTATAGCTTCTTTATAATAAAATAACCTTGTTTTTTTAATTGAACTAAAATTAACTCCTTTTGACATTTGGTTCAGAACTCTAAGCATTTATTTAGTAATATTCTTATCAGCTTTTCACCAAAGCACTTTCCCGTGCAATCATTTCTCCCCACAACATGTTGCCCCACAAACCGGCCTTGTTTCCCTCAACCCACATCCCAAAAAAGTAAAAGAGAACTGAGGGAAAGTACTGAAATCGCAGATGGAGTCAAAATCCAGTTTTTATTTGTAATACGTGAACAATTAGTTACCAGTGTCAAAAGTTTAACTGCTAATGAAACCTTACTTTCTCTTTTGCTTGCCTTCTGCATAATCAAATAGGCTTGTGTCAATTAAACTATCAAGTATGTCTGTTCATGCAAATTACTTTGTAAGCGTTTAACGGAAAAAAGGCGACAGGATTTGGGGTCCTTCAAGCAATGATTCTACTCTTGGCATTCTTTTTGTTCCCTTGTTTTAATGCACACGTTTAAACAAAAAATTAATTTTCATTTTGCTGTTCAATTTTTTCTGGCAGATCTCCCCTGAGGATATACAGTGGGTGGGTGAAGATCCAGGAATCTCTCGTCAAGGGGGTTATGGTGGTTCTGGCCCTGGGATGAATAGACCTGGTGGTCCAGGTCCTGGAAGAGGTAGGGGGTTGCCAAAAGGACAATCCAGAAAGGATTTTCCACCTTCACAGAATGGCATAGGAAAGGACAGTCCAGCTGATATACAATTGCTGCATACGGATTCTCTTATTAAGGAGGTTTGCATATAATTGAACTTTTTTGACTCAAAAGTACCTAAAAATATGTTGAAATTGATTGATTGTTGTAACTCTTGGATTATGTGGGATAGGTGGAGAGAGTTTTTGGTGCAAGTCATCCTAATCCAATCGAAATGGAAAAAGCCAGAAAAACATTGAAGGTATGAAAAGATGACCCATTCATATAGGAAGTTGCTTGGTTGCGTAATCTTTGGTAAAATACTAATTTTGTTTACCATGCAGGACCATGAACAAGCACTCACTGATGCCATTGCAAAGATAGCAGAAATGTCTGATGGTGAAAGTGGTAAGTCCATTAAATAGTTGGTACACTGCTTGTAATCAAACATCTTTTTTGTTGGTTATTTACATTCCTAGCTAATGATATGTGAAGTCGTAAATTATTCTTACAGAATATATAGTATTTAATTTATGCTTGGAAATCTGTGAAATGTTCTTCGTTATAATGCACTTTGCTAGAAAAAACGACGTTCATAAACCGAAGTTTTAATGGCTCTAATGCAAGCTGCGGCCCTAAAGGGCAAACATTGAGCTTGCCTAGATGAATTTGGCTTATTAGCTGAACATGTGTAATTTGATAAAAACATATCAGGATTTTGGGTAATTTGCTTGCTTTAATATTCCTTCTTATTTATTGGACACATGTGAACTGGATAGGGTTGTTGGATAGTTTTTGGATTGGGTCTACGTTATCACCTAGATGTGATTAGGTGGAACCCAACAATGCGCTAGACTGGGAAGGGCCATTTGACATCGTTTAGGAAAACGCCTTAGCATATCACAATACTTACGGAAGAGGAAGAAGAGTGGGATGCAAGAAATGGATGTATCTGTATAGAGGTTATGATGTGTAAAAACAAGTTCCTGGTGCCCAAAGAATCCTGAAAGGTTCCTTCACTGCTGAAAATTTTCATGTTTTCGCCTACGTGTAGACTAGAAGTCTACAAGACCTAAAAGATAAAAGATAACATTTCCTCAGCATATAATTATCAGCTATAATAATAATTATGAAACAAGTAATTCGAGAATATTACAAGTATTGGGCTTCCGAAGCCTTTTATGTTGCTCCTAATTACTTTCTATGGGCTACTTGGCTGATTTTCTAGTTAACAAACTCATAGTTTTATATACTGTTTTTATAAAGTTTGTTAATAGTATACAATATATACATATCAGACTTCTTACATACTAGCTTATAACCCATGCAACGCACGGTTCTTTTAATTTATTTAAGGATTTTTTAATATATATATTTATTACTCTCCTATTGGGATTCAAGAATTGATGCACTTAATTTTTGGTAAAGTCTAGCTGGCATCCTATTGGGATTTGCAACGACCTATTTAATTACTATCGTCCTGCATGAACTCGAGTGAAGTTTTCAGGTTACACCTGAATGACTAGATGATTAATGAGTTCGAGGATTTGCTATCTAATATGCTAGTAATAGTTGATTTTATTTTTATCTTACTTTAACAAGTAATGCACTTAATTGGTTTGCATAGTCTGCCTGGTATCCTATTGGGATTTTCTATCTTATGCTAATAGTAGTGCTAAGAATTAACGAATAACTTACAAGGAGAACAAGAACTCTGGATGTCTCACTCTTCGAGAGGTGAGCTTCTCTTAGATGCCAACCACAATAATATTTTCATAGATAACCTGTGCCACCTTTCTTACAGCTTAGTACTCCCATGACTGAAAACCCCAAATACCCCTGGTGTTATATCATTATTCCAACTGCACCCCCCTGCCTCTGTCTTTTCTCTGCCTTCTCTTATAAGTTAGTAAATAATAGGTGGACTTGCCTCATTCCTAGCAAGTAGTTGGGTTTCTTCTATCTGACTTCAAGAATTGATGCACTTAATTTTTGGTATAGTCTAGCTGGCATCCTATTGGGATTTGCAACGACATATTTAATCATTATCTTCCCGGCATAAACTCTGAGTGAAGGTTTTAGGTTACACCTGAATGGCTAGATGTTTAATGAGTTCAAAAATTTTACTATCTACTATGTAGTAATAGTTGATTATATTTTTATCTTACTTTAAGAAGTAATGCACTTAAAATGTTTCCATAGTCTGCCTGGCATCCTATTGGGATTTGCTTATTTTGTTTGTGTAGGAGGAAGTTTTTGACAATGAGACACCTATTTGGGTGCTGATGAAGCTGACAGTGCTCTTGTTCATTTTCTTAATCCTGTGCACTGCTGTGTCTAATATGGAAAATTGAAGCAAGAAAGTTGTATTGCGCTGGTTATAAAGGCGAGCCTATTTCCTAGGTGACAGCCTTAGAGCTAGTCTAAGAGGACATAGATATGTGTTATAATTTTTAACACTAATTATAAAATTGACTCTTAGTACGCTCCTTATACTCACTGCGTAATTGATGGTTTGTTAATAGAAGTACTTTCTATTACTAAAACTACACTATAAAAGGAAAAGAGGAGGGGAGGAGGCTCCTTATAGATAAGGAGCGATGGGAGTTAGGGAGGCTTCTAGTGATTTGAGGAGCCACCAAGAGCCTCTTGAAGCACTGTATTTACACTAACTCAGATTTTAACTTGCCTCTTGGACTTTCTCTTACGGCCTAGTCGCGTAGGGACTGTTAGTAGAATAAGTTATTGTTCTAAAAATATAGTTGTGTATATGTTTATCTTATTCTCTTATATATTCTTATTATATAGTTGCATATTGGTGTAAACTTAAAACATTAATATTTTAATTTTAGAAGCAAATATTTTGTTAATCATTTATCATAACATATTTATTTCTTCTGTGATTTACTCCGCAAATTACCGTTTTGAAAAATCCCCTAAGATGTGCCCTAGCCCCCCTACACATCACGAAATTTAAGTTGACAGTTGGGGCGCGTGATCTGTGTTGTTAAAAGCGCGCATATGCGAGAAGCGATGCGATGCGAGGTTTTAGCGCGTCGCTTGAGTTATGCGATGCGAGGTTGCTGAAGTGTGCGCTTCTTGCGCTTAAGCAATATGCAAGAAGCACGAAAAAAGCGCGCTTTTATTTTTTGTTGACCTTTTCTAACGAAACGGGTCATAAAAAACCCTAAAACCTAAGTCACATATCATATCGAACGATACAGACATACACAAAGTCACAAACATACGAGGCAGGCGACTGAAAGAGAGATTCTGAGCCAGATTTCTCATCTCCTTCCCGGGTAATTATCTTCTTTCTTGTATACATATATGTATGTATGTATGTATGTATACATACATACATACATACATACATATACATACAATCTTTCTCATCTAGAAGGCGTTTAGTTGATGAAAGTGAAGACGAGGAAGATGAGATTGAATTTGAAGAGGGGGATAAGAATCGTAACCAGGACAGTCAAGATGAAGATTTTGAAAATCTTCAAGAAGAGCCTGAAGAAGATGATTATTAATTTATTTCTAAGTTGTCAACTTTTGAGAAGAACAGAGCTAATCTTTAGGGCATGTAGTTGATTATCTATCTGTATTTTGTTACCATGACTTCATATTTGTGCCTTGAGTTTGAATCCGGTTATCATTAACACTTTTTAGGACAATCTAATTTGCTTATAACATGTTAAATTTATTGTTATGCATTTTTTTTTCATTTTTCAAAAAGCGCGCTTCTCGCGTTGCACGTTGCGCTTATGCTCCATGAGGCCTTTGCGCTTCAGTGCGCATATCGCGTTTAATAACACTGGGCGTGATATACTACAAAAACAACAATTTCATGCAGTGATTTGACATATTTATCGATTAAAAAATATGAATTAAATGTTATTTTCTGTGTAAATCTAATTCCGTAATTCATGTAGGTAATTTATACTTCTTTTTCTGTAGGTAATCTGTACTTAAGCAATGGTTATATACAAATTAAATATTGACGCAGAAAAATGTGTTATTGTACTTGAAGTATCCACTATGATGTTATAAATATTTATGCAATGTGGATTGTTGTTGAATTAATTTGGTTGAAAACTTATGTGGTAATTTAGCAAAAAAAAAAAAAAACTAGCGTGGTTAACTTTTTTACATAATGTAAACTCTTTATCTGTAGGTAATCTTCCCTTTTGATGATAGTGAAATTTGATTTCCTTCCAAATAGGTTTAATATTGGGCCGATAGGTTCCAGTTAATGATTAAATGTTTTTGTTGCTTTTTGGATCGTTAGTGGAATTTTGATTAGTAAGCTCTTGTTCGTCATTGGTGGTGTAAAGTTTTTTTCAATCTATACATTATATATATATATATAGGCCTTTGCTCCATAAAGAACACTCTTATATAAAGAACAATAAAGAACACTATAAAATCATTTATTCCCATAGATCCATTGGCCCCGCCAAGGGCACCCAATACAAAAAGTTATTATTTTTTTAGGCTCTATCCATCTAGCAAAAAAAAAAAAAAAAAAATTTGAAAATTTTACTGTTCATGATGACGTCACTGATGACGTCATCGATGAACAGTAAAATTTTCAATTTTTTTTTTTTTTTTTTTTTGCTGGATGGATAGAGCCTAAAAAAATAAGAACTTTTTGTATTGGGTGGCCCCGGCAGGGGCAATGGATCTATTAGATATGAGGTGTTCTTTGTTGTTCTTTATTTAAAGTGTTCTTTATGGAGTCCAACCCTATATATATATATATATATATAGGGTCTTGTTCTAATAGAAACTAAATTAGAATAGAAACTAGAAACTAAACATAAATTAAATATTTCAAGCTAATCTAATGACCAAATTAGGGGTACCCCAATACAAAAAGTTCATAATATTCTTGGCTCCATCCAGCAAAAAAAAAAAAAAAAAAATTACTGTTCACTGCTGACGTGGCAGTGACGTCAGCGTGAACAGTATTTTTTTTTATTTTTTTTTTTTTTTTTGCTGGATGGAGCCAAGAATTTTAAACACTTTTTGTGAAGGTGCCCCTGGCGGGGCCATTAGAATGAATGAAATATAATTTATTTAGTGTTGGTTTCTAGTTTCTATTCTAAGATTGGTTTCTATTTGACCACTAGCCTATATATATATATATATATATATATATATATATATATATATATATATAATGCATATGCGTCTTACAAACTTTGATCATTATTAATCTCTCACTTGTTTTATATTTAAACAGATGAACGTCGTCATTTCATACATGGTCAACAGATGGACAGAGAATAACGGAGGAAGGATACATGAGTTTTATAGAGTAGCAAAGTGTGACCATTGACTTGAGATTGGTAGCAACGAGCAACCAGATAATAGCAAATGCCATTTTTATATACAAGCACAATTTGTTTGTAGTTTCCTTGTTGTACAATGCCATATTGCCAGTCATTTATTCCCAGTGTTGGTTTAGTGTAGCTCAAAAGTTTAATTGTTAGGATTGGCAAAGTGGTTAGATGGATGATAATTTTCGTAACAAATTATCAAAGCATCACTGTAAAATTATCGTAGTGGCCATTAGCAAGTCATTCATATGCTGTTTTCATAATTTAGTAGTTCAATTTTCCAGAATAGATCAGTTAAGCCGTTTTTTATTCCGGAAATTACTAGAAAATCTTCTTTTGGTGGGGAGGGGCATAAAGGTGTAGGAGTGCTGATGAATACTAGCACTATGGTGTTATTATAAGCATATTTACCAAGAGGTTTCTATAACTACTTCATCACTATAACATAAATTTGAGAAATTCCACGTCATATTCATTTGACAGGCCTGACATAACTACCATGCTTGAATGTGAATTTAGTAGGACGTTCTTTCTCCCAAAAATCCGAATCAGCAACATTTTTCCAATGTCTTTAAGATGCATGCTTCCGAGTTGAATACGCTTTAGACGACAAAAAGGGCCAACAAAAAAACGGAAGTGAGTGTTAAAAATGGACACACATCTTTTCTAAACACAAAAAAGAGGAGGTAAAGAAATAAGCATGTGGATGGATGGATGTAAGGATTATTTTCCTCTCATTTGGCTAAGCTCATTTTTTCACTTTACATTCAAAGAACCAACCCGAGCATCCAAGAGTTGGACTCAGCTCCCTCATTTACACATTTACCATGAAATCTTGAATTTGATGATTAGTTGATAAGTTGACAAATTCATGAAAGATAAAGGGAAGAATTCAACATCATTGATAACGGAAGACAAAAAGATTTGTTTCAAGTGTAAGGGTTATGGACATATGATGCGGAACTGCCCTAATAATGGTGTAATGAGTCTGCGCGATGTTGAGGAGATCGCCATTTATTCTTCCAAAGAGGTAGAAGTCGATGAAGAAGAGGAGAAAGTTCAAAATGACGAAGAATATGATTCAGAAGTGGAACCTGAAACGCGTGGCTCAAATCTGATTTCTCGAAGAGTTTTGCAAACACAACCGAGTTCTTTAGAGGCTGATCAAAGGGATAGAAAATTTATGACAAGGGTTTTAGTGAGAGACAAGTTATGCAACATGATCATCGACACCAGTAGCTGCACAAACCAAACGTAGTATCCACAACATTGGTGGAGAAGTTTAATTGGCCTACAAAATCACATCCAAAACCCTACAAATTGCATTCGCTAAATGATGGCAGCGATGTGAAGGTAACTAAACAAGCACTTATCTCTTTTGAAGTTGGTAAATTTAAGGATGAAGTTTTGTGTTATGGATGCGTTCCATATTTTATTGGGTAGACCATGGCAATATGATAGATATGTGAAATTTGATGGGAGAACTAATGTTTATATTGCTAAAGTGGGGAGCAAGAAGATAGCTCTAAAACCTATAGTTACACATCAAGCACCAAAGGAGAACTTGTTCTTGAATGAGAAGCAAATTGAGCATGAATTAGAACAAGAGGGTCGTGGTTACTTGCTTATTGCTACTAAAGTTCCATCTGAACAAGCTACTAGTCCACCTAAAATTTTGGATGATGTGCTTAACGAGTTTAAGGATGTTTTTCCTAAGAATTTACCACATGGTTTGCCACCTATTCGAGGGATCGAACATCAAATTGACTTGATTCCAGGGGCTCCATTACCGAATAAAGCGACTTATAGGTGTAATCCTCAAGAGACGAAAGAACTACAAAGGCAGATTGAAGTATTGTTGGAAAAGGGTTATGTGAGGGACATGAGTCCCTAGTGGTGCCTAAAAAAGAAGGAACTTGGCATATGTGTATAGATAGTAGGGCAGTGAACAACATTACCATCAAGTATAGATTTCCAATTCCAAGATTAGATGATTTGCTAGATAAGTCACATGGCTTTACTATGTTCTCGAAAATTGATCTTCGGAGTGGATATCATCAAATCCGAATGAGAGAAGGTGATGAGTGAAAAACAGCTTGCAAGACTAATGTTGGTTTGTACGAGTGGCTGGTCATGCCTTTGGTCTTACTAATGCTCCTAGTACATTCATGAGACTTATGAACGAGGCATTCAAACCTTTTCTTGGTAAATTTGTTGTTGTTTATTTGCATGATATTCTGATTTATAGTAAGAGTATTGATGATCATATCATGCACTTAAGATCTGTTTCTGAAGTATTGAGAAAGCAAAAGCTTTATGCTAAATTAGAGAAGTGCTATTTCTTAGTCCCAAGTCACCACGCCATAAGTGGGCTAACGTAATACTTTTTGAAAGCGTTACATGCAATAGTGTTACAATAGATAGTAAATTTTGACGTATTGTAACATTACTCAAGTAGTGTTACATTAGTCCAGAAGTTAGTGTTGCAGTAGGAGTGGCGGTGTTGCATACATGTAACACCACAATAAACTGTTACATTAGTTAATTTTTTTTATTTTTTCATTTTTTAACTTTTTTGTTGGCCCCACCAGCAGGACCAACAGGTAAACCCCATAAATATTTGGGCCCACGCGTGTGCCCCACAAAAAATGTAGGCCCCATACGTGGGCCCCACAAAAATGTGGGTCCTACACATGGGCCCTACAAAAAATGTGGGCCATACACGTGGGCCCCACCAAAAATCTTGGCCACACTGTTGGGCCTCACGAAAGCGTTTTGTTTGCTAATGTTAGTTTTACAAAAAATGCTAGTGTTACATTTAGTATTTTGTTTACTATTTTTTTTATAAGTTTTACTATTTAGAATAGAAGAGACTGTAGTTATTGTCAATGATAATAGTAAACTAAAAGCTAGCACATCTAAATTTGAAGGTAAGAAGATAGTTTCTAAACCTAAACATGTTAAATTTGTTGATTCAAAAGGTACCCCCGTTGTACACAAGAGAATTAACAATAGTAATTCAGATGAGAAAGTGTTAGAGAAACCTAAGAATGTCAATATAGGTTTTCTGTCTAAGTCTCAGTTGAAGTAGAGACTAGATGGTCTTTCAAAGTCTAGCAAGATCAAGAGAAACAGGAATGGAAAATAAGGTATTAACAAAGAGAATAGTTACAAGAATGTACCTGATGCACCTAGGAAAAAATGCTATAAGTGTGGAAATCATAATCATTTGGCCCTAGACTGCAATCAAAAACCTTCTTGGAAAACTCAGTCTAGATTCCCCAAGACTCAGAAAATTCAATACCAACCACAAAAAGCTTGTTATCATTGTGGTAGTTTACTTCATTCCATTTACATGTGTAGAGAATATATATCATGAACTGTATTATGATTATTATTCTCTGAAATCTGAAACTCCTAGTCACAAACAGTTTGTGAAATCAGAGTCTAAGATTGACTTTACAACAGGTAACTAAAAAGTAAAATCTTCAAAGCCCGTTGTCTCTAAATCTAGTAAGAAATGATCCAATCAAAGTTGGGTCCTAAAAAATTTCTTTCTAGTTATTTTTTGTTTGCAGGGCACAGGAAATAATCATTCAATTATCTTGGACATATGACTGGAAAGAAGTCCCTGCTTACAAAGTTTGAAAGGAAAGCTGGCCCAGTAATATCTTTTGGAGATGACAACAAAGGAGAAACTCTGGCATACGGCTCAATTGTTTTGGGGAATGTCATTATAGAAAATGTAGCACTGGTTGAAGGCTTGAAACACACACTTTTAAGCATAAGTCAACTGGGTGATAAAGGTTACCAATCAATCTTTGACAGAGAAAGATGCAAGATCTTGAACATGAAGAATGGACACATTGTTCTAACTGGTCAAAGACATGGTAACATATATGAAGCATGTAAAATACCAGATTATTTTAGGATTTATTATTATTATTTTATTATATTATGTTAATTAGTATTTAAAGATGGAATTGGATTTGAGTATATCATTGTGGAATTCAACGATATTTGGTATTGAGTTTATATGAGTATATATTGAGTTATGTGTGCCAATGTGTGCCCCAGTATTTTACTGGTATTTTTAGTGATTTAAAAATATTTAAATCAAGTATTATTGATCTTCAAAAATCATTATTTAATTATCGGAGTGCTTAAAAATCATGAAATCTTTTTTAAAATTATCTTTATATATTTATTGAGTTTTTAAAATTGTTGGGTGGATTAAGTTCGATGTTTTGGTATTTTAAAATGATTTTAAGAGTTTTATTGCAATTGAAGGATCAAAACTTTGAAAATTCATATTTAATTCATTTTTGATCCGAAAAATATTTTAAAAATATGTGCGTGTTTGTAATTTTATGTTCTTTATTTTAAAAATGAAAAGTTTAATTTTTTGAATATTTTATTTGACTTCGATTTATAAGAGTCGTTTAAGAGTATTAAATGGGTCCGAAATGAAGTGTAGTAGAGATATATGTGTTGTTGGGCCAAGCCCATTTATCAAAAAAGAGCCAGTAGACAGTAAGATAGCCGAGAGAGTTCCAGAAAATCGGGGAGAGAGATTGGGGGAAACTCAAATTAGGGTTCATAGAAGAGATTTGGGGGTTTTGATTTTGAATCAATTGAATATATATATATAAGCTCGTGTGTGTATATGTGTGTGTCTGTGCTGGGGAGGGGAGGACTGCGTGAGGATGGTGCGGTAGAGGAGGTGGCGGCTGGAAGACCACCACTACGGCGGTGGTGGTGGGTTGTAGGCGGAGTCGCGCGGTGGACTGGTGGTGGCAGGCGCGCGACAGCAAGGAGGAGAGAGTCCAGCGGGGTTGAAGAGAGAGAGAGAGAGATTGTTGCGGGGAATTGATGAATTCGGAAGGTATAATCTCGCGTTTTATCTATTTAATTTTCGTATTTAATTAGTTAATTGTGGTAATTTATTTAGTTGATTGTAATTTTAATTAGTTGTGAAATTGCGAGTTTAATTGTTAATTTTCGTGAATTAGTTCAGAGGGTCGATAATTGTTAATTATGATTGATGGTATAAAGTACGAGATGATTGTATTAATTTTTGGTGATTAATTCGAAAGAGGATAATTGTTAGTTGTTAAGTGCTAATTGTTAATTGCTAATTGTTAATTATAATTGTTGTGATTAATTGTGAGTCCAATAATATGTTCGGACTTAGTGGTCATTAATTGCAAATTGTTAGTCGCATAATGTGTGGGTTAGTAATTGTGAAATGTTAATTGTTAAAGTGTAATGGTTGGTATTAGTTGTGGTCATTAGTGGGTAATTATCAGTTGCCGTATAATTTGTGGAGATTACATGAGTTGCTAGTTGCATATGGAGTCGGAGATGCTTATGTGCTAGATGGTATAAATAGAGTTGTAATTTATAATATTTTGGATTAAGTGCGAGTTCGGGTTTAGCGGTTGTCAATAGTATTTGTTAATTGCTAATTGTTATAGTCGCATAATGTGTGATTATATGAGTTGGTCAGTTTGTAAATGTCTACGTGTAAAGTGCTATAAGTGGAGTTGTAGTAATTATGAAATGTATAATTGTCAATTACTTGGTGGATTATAAGTGATTATTTGGTTGTCGTTTATTAGTAAATAGTACTTGGTATTAAAATGATTTCGATTAAGTAATTGTATAACTGCTTTAGTAGTATATTTCGATTTAAATGTTAATTATCAAAGATTTATTTATGTGTTATGTGTTTATCTGCGAGGAGTTGTAATGAGGTCACAAGTCTTAAATGTCAATATTTAAGGACTTGTGTAATTCTCTTCAACTAGTTCCTCGGGCTTACGAATATCCATGATTAACTATCACGAGTATAATTAATATACTTGAGTGATGTGATCTCGAATATAGCGTAAGTAATAGTTAGTGCTAGGGGTTGTTCCCTAGGGCTTACGAACATCAATGATTGGTTGTCACATGTATCATTAAAACGCGTGAGAAATACGATCATTGGTGTAGCGTAAGTAGTAGTGTAATATAAATCATTATGTGCTAGGTGCCGCATGTCTGGGCGGGTACTTTTCTTACTTGTTTACTTTTATGTTGCTGCAAGTTGAGGCAGCTTTATTTTTGCAAAAACAGGGTTGAATTGTTTTGAATTGTATTTGAGGGGCTGTGCCCATAGTCCGATAAACGAATACTTCATGCCGAAATTTTCTAAAAATTCCCTGTATTTAAAGCTATTTAAATTATTTGATTTAAAGATTTAAAGGCATGAATGTGTATGAGTATTTAAGTACATATGTGATGATTAATGAGGTGTGGATATATATATTTATTTATATAAGTATTGCCTTTCGAGTTGTAAGTAATTAGTTATCGATTGGGTTGTTTATGTGCTAAATAGTACTTTACTATTATTTCGAGTATAATTAGGGATTCGATATGGACCCAGCGAGCGTGTTGACGAGACGATTAAAGAAAAATGAATGTATGTCGAGTAAAGACCGAAGTATAGTAAGTAGCGAATCGATGCATTGGAATCGAGGCAAGTATACTATCCTCACTTATCGTTCAAGTGATGTGAACCCTCTTGTTAATATTTATATGTCCTTTCAAATTGTTTCTTGCAATCATATATACCCTTCATTTTTAGTTTAAATAATGTGAATCTGTTCCGTTAATTATAGGTTATTCTTTTCAAATTACTTTGCTAGTGTCTGTACCTTTCATTTTTATTTCTAGGGACATTCTTCTTCAATTAATTAATAAACATACATTCTCAGATTATTCTATTATTGTTTATGCTCCTCACCTATCATCCAGGTGATGATTTCTTTTAAAACCATTTTATCTCTATATTCCACATCTTTACTATAATGTTCTTCAGAGAACATTTTTCTTCAAATTATTGTAAACTAATTCGAGGTTTAAACTATCATTGGGGCATGTGTTGCGCAGTGATGGTTAAAACTGAGAATGAATTGAGATTTTCTTACTTATTCAAACTCATTATTGTCAGGCCGGTTTTGGCAGCCAAAGCATATGAGTGCTTAGCCGACAAGAGTGAGATTTTGTGTAATTGAGAATTTCTTCAATCTTCTTTTGAACTTCAGATTTTCTCTAATCCATGATTCCTTATAAATTGCTGTGAATTTATAAAATCTTGACAATTGTTTTGTTCCTTAAATTATTGATGTTTTCCTTGTTGATATATAATTCTGTTCTGTTGAGCTTCAGATTCCTTTATTGTAAGATTTCCTTATAAATTGTTGTTCAATTCTAGAACCTGAATAATTGCTCTGTTCCTTAATTAATTAATGTTTCCTTGTTGATATGTGATTCTGTTTTGCTGAGCTATACCCTGCTTAGTTAAATCTTATTGCTTTGTTGTCTTTAAATCTTTATATCAATTGTCTCCTTGATCCTTAATCTTCAAATGTTGCTCCCTAAAATGAGAATGGATTAATTAAAGATGATTTTAAAATTTCCTTATACTGGGCTGGTCTTTTGCCAGTGAGTTTAAGGACTTAAAAATGAAAAGTTTTAAATTATAAATAATAAATTGTTTATAAATTGGAAAAGCGCCCTAGCCCAGCACTTTTATTTAGCGTAAGAGGCTAGGGTGGTCCTAGTCCAGCATTAAAGGCCAATGTGTTGCCTAATTGGGAACCCAATTTCAAAGGAATGTGGACTTTACGTGGCTGATCACCCGTATTGTCCGTAATCAGGAGAATACTAAAATCAACTTAATTGTTTTTTTTAAAGGTTTTATTAAAGGTTGTTTTAAAAAGGGAATGGTTTTAAGAAAAGAAATGTTGTAGTGAAAAGGGATGAAAGAAAGGAATGTTTTGATAAGATATATATGTTTCAAGATAAATGGTCAGTAACTTCGGAATTTTGGATATTAGAGTTAGTTGCTTTCTATCTTGATAAAATTGGGAATTCAGTAAAACAATGAGATTAAGGATGGATAGAAGTTTTCCAGTTATTCCCTTCTCGAGTAACATTGTACGTGAAAGGGGAGTAAGAATAATTAGGGAATTTCTTGATATTCTTTTTCTCAAAGTTTTATCTGAGGCCGTATAGTTGAAGAAAATGGAAAAGTTTTACTCTATGATTGAAATTGAATGATCTCTTGAGTTAAAGTATTCATTGATATTGTTCATCAATGAATTATCGTAATATTGTTGTTTCACTATATAATTAACTTGCTGAGCATTCTTTGGCTCACACTTGTTGTTAAAATCTAGACTTATTTCCAAAATGCATCCCCTTGGTTCTGGGAAAATTCAATTTGGTATCATTAGTTTCAGAAATTGCAAAACGCAACCCCTAACTTAAATTGGCGGGTCAGATCACATCCTTTTGACAAGATTCCGTTAATTTACAACGTTAACGTCAAATACTAATGGCAAAAATGACATTTAAAGTTTTTAATAAGAATTATGAATATATAATAATAACATAATTATAAGTTTATCAAGCAAAACCCTTACTGTTCAAATACGATACGATAGTTCATCTCCCCCAAAACCCTTACGGTTAAAATCGAGTATCAAGCAAAAATGAGAGGACGATTGAGAGTTGTAATGGACGCTGATAATGATCTCCCCCCCCAGAGAAATCGAAGATTGAAGACAAAACAAGCGAAGGAAGTGGTCTACCCAATGGCGACGAAATCCCCGCATATGGAGGTAATAATCATTCGACTAATCTTTTTATGGCTGGATAATCTTTTGTATTGTGTTTGGTTGTGTAATATTTTGTGCTATATGGTTGTATTGTGTTTGTTTGTGTAATATTTTGTGTTATGTGGTTGCATGCAAAGATATAGATGTAAAGGGGTTATTCTTGTAAAGGGGTTATTCTATACATTTGTGGTCCCGTTGTGTTTGTATATGGTAAATATTTAAGGTTTCAGATTGGATACATGTGGTCCCAAAAATTTGTCATTTTCTGATTAGAATCTAACAATATGCAGACAATTCTGGGTACTTTTCGATTAAACTACATTTTGGTGGTAAAATTAATGGAGACTGTACTGAATATTTGGGGGGAAAAGTTGCCTTTTTTGACATGTGCTCTGTGGATGGTCTAAACTTATTTGAAATCGAAGCTATGCTAGTAGAAGTAGGCTGTGGTTGTGATAGTGGTGATATGTGGTACATGTGTGATGATGGTCAATTCTGCTATAAGAATATCATGCCTCTGGAAACTGAAAGAGATCTTGGAATGCTTACTGATTTGGTTCTAGCTAATTACTACAAGTTGGTAAGGTTGTATGTGACCCCAAACAGTCCTGTTTCTGATGATGATGGATGGAATTTTTCTTACACTCAAATGGGTATAGATGATAGAATTGAAAGAATTGAAGACATTAGAGTGGAACTTGATGCAGCTTTCAGTCCTGTGGTAGAAGAAGATGTAGAAGATGAAATATTAAGCTTCCATGGTGACAGTTCAAATATGGACTCCAGTGAAAGTGACTGCCCTAAACTTAAGAAAAAAGCAAGGAGAGTCCCACCACCTAATCCACCTTACAGGACTAGACAGAGAGGTAGATATTCAATGCTTAGGGGGTTATTCAAAAATACAGAATCTACTCCTGTGGTGTTGGATGAGGATGAAGAAGATTTGACTCCAACTTATTCCAAAACAAGACAAATGAAGAAGAATAAGGGTAAAGGGCAGTTGAAGTCAGATATAAAAAGGAATTTGCTTTCAAGTCAGATAAAAAGGACACCCAAGAAACTGAGGAAGAAGGTGTTATAAATGAAGAGCCCATTGATGAGGGAGGTGTTGTAAATGAAGAACATGAGGTTGAATGCACTTCTGAAAGTTCTCAGAGTGATTATGACATCAATGAAGAGAGGATGGCCATCTCTTCCTGTGATGAGCAAGAGGTGAAGTATCCTGAATTTAATGAGATCACTGACATGGAGGATCCTCAGTTCAAACTGGGTATGTTATTTAAAAGTGGGAAGGTATTTAGGGAGGCTGTTAGGAAACATGCTGTGGTTCACCAAAGGGGTGTTAGATTGAAGAAAAATCTGAAAGACAAAATAAAATGGATCTGCGTAGAAGGATGTGAATGGAAATGCTATGGCATAAGACAACAAAGAACATCAAATATCCAGATAAAGACCTTGCTTAGCAAACATAATTGGAAGGCATGAAGATGAATTTAAGAAGCTATATAAGTATGTAAATGAGGTGAAGAAGGTCATGCCAACATCCACAATAAAGATTATGACAGAGCCAGCAGAAATTGGTGTAGAAGGAAGGAGGTTTAAAAGGTTTTATGTTTGCTTAGGCCCTTTGAAAGAAGGTTTTCTCGAGGGATGCAGACCCTTAATAGGTTTAGATGGATGCCATCTAAAGGGCCCATATGGTGGTATTTTGCTTACTGCAGTTGGGACAGATCCAAATGAAGGGATGTATCCAATAGCTTGGGCACAAGTTGAAGCTGAAAACACCAACAGCTGGAATTGGTTCTTGGGTTTACTGAAGGAAGACTTGAGGATAGAAAACACTGGCACCTATACATTCATCTCAGACAGGCAAAAGGTAAACCCTACTTGTCTTAAATAAATAACTTGTCTAGTAAATCATTTATTAATGCATAATGTTTACTTGCAGGGTCTTGTTAATGCACTTGAGAATCTTTTCCCAGAATCTGAACATAGATTTTGTGTAATGCACCTATACAATAACATGAAGCAAGGCTATAAGGGAATGGGCCTTACAAGACAAATGTGGCTTGCAGCAAAGTCTACTACTGATTACTTTTTCGACATGAACATGGAAGTCTTAAAAAAGGTACATAGTCTATAAGTTTTACACATAGTAACTTAAGTTTTACATGTAGTTATATCTTGCTAATTAAATTTTACTTGATTATGACAGATGAATAAGTCAGCATATGATTGGTTAGCTGCAAAACCTAGATCCCAATGGTCTAGGTCTGGGTTTAGGTTTTTATGCAAGTCAGATACATTTGTCAACAACAATTGTGAAGTGTTTAATTATGCCATAAACAAGTTCAGAGATAATGGCATTGTGACCATGTTCAAAAATATCCACAAGTCTGCTATGGCAAGAATTGAAAAGAGGAAAAGCAAGATGGAGAAGAGAAATGTTATATACTGCCCAAAAATAGTAAAGAAACTGAACAAGTAAGTCTTACTAGTATTTTGGAATGTTACTACTATTTTTCACAAGCCCAAGTTTCACTACATATGTTTTATGTTTAATTACTAGGTCACTTCATCTAGCACCTAAAGCATTGCCAGTTTGGAATGGTGGGGACAAGTTTCATGTGACCATGTCAGTTGGAGGACATGAGGTGGTTTGTGACTTGAAACAAAGGACATGTGCTTGTAGGAAATGGAAGTTGACTGGGATTCCTTGCTTTCATGCTGTAGCTTGCATAAACTTCCACAAGCTAGATCCATTTGATTTCATTCATGAGTGCTACAAGAAGGAGAAATACTTGCAAGTTTATAGTCATTTTTTGGAGCCCATTAGTGGAGAGCCCTATTGGGAAATAACAGAACAGGAGGAACCTTTGCCTCCACTAAAGAAAACTGCCCCTGGTAGGCCCAAGAAGAACAGAGAGAAGAATAAAGTTGAAGTGCAAGCAAGGGAAAATAATTCAACAATGCTTAAAAGACAAGGTACCAGTTTAAAGTGCTCACATTGTGGACAGTGGGAGCATAATGTCAGAACTTGTCCCACGAAGGTATTAGTTTAATATCTCAAATTTGGTGCATAATATTTGATGCAACAATATTGAACATGTTTTTATACATGTTTTGACAGCAAGCTGAAGGCCAACAGGATGGGGTTCAGAACTGGGAAGGCAAAAAACCAAAATGCACTTACTGTAAAGCGGAAGGACACAATGCAAGAACTTGCTCTTCAAAGGTATATTTTTACATTAGCTTCCCTTTTTCATTACAGAGTAATTAGTACTGAATGTAATAAACAACTAAATGCAGAGAGCAGACATAGAAACAAAGAAGAAAGAAGAACAAGCAAAAAATGCAGAAATATTCGACAAAAAACTTGAAGAGCTTAAAAAGGCTCAGAATGACATGTGTGCTGAGAGGGTTTCACTTTCGACACTAAGGACTAAGCAGTTGGCACGAAAAACACCAAGGACAAGCCCTTTAAAGTATGCCAAACGTGCGCAACATAGAGGAATTGTCAAACCATTTCAGCCACCAGCCCAGACAGGACCCTCAGGTGTGGAGTATTTCCAAACAAATGGTGAGAATGTTACCACGCTCAAGCAATTGCAGTTTGCAATCACAAAGAACAAGGCCAAGAAGAAGCCTATCAAGGAGAAGATTGTTTATTTCACTTAAGCACTAAACTTTGTTGATGTACTAGACAATTGCTTAATGGAGTTGTATTTTTTGTTGCTGATTTTGCAAATGCTTTATTTTGGGACCTCTTATTAGGAGGACAGACGTTTGATGCATTTATGCAACGTCATTTGTTTTCATCTGTTCTATTTGTTAGGTTGGTGTGCATTTATATCAATTTCATTGATCATCAATGTTGCAAGATTGTTAGGTTGGTGTGCATTTATATCAGTTCATTGCTCATCAAATTTTGTTGCAAGATAACCATTGCAAAAATCATAATAACGTAGAGGTGCAAATGAAAAACATAGACTATAAGATAACCATTGCAAAAGTCGGAACATAGAACAAACACTGAACTCGAGTTCCACTAAAACATAGACTACAACCGAGATTAAACTCGAGTTTTACTAAAACACTGAACAAACATTAAACTTCAAACCAGATTACAAAATCTTAAATATCACTATCATCTTCCAGCTTCAAGAAATTGTACAGAAATATTGCAATCCATGTGAATATTAGCAAAGTTAGTGCTATGTTGCAAGTACACTTATTGGGATCATTTTCTTTTGCAAACACCTTGCCCACTTCGACTTCATTCCAACTAAGCCCAGGCATCCTAGAATCCACTTGATTTTGATTAGCTTCGAGGTGCTTAATCCTACGCAAAAGGCCTGGTATGATTACTCTTGCACGATCACACAATGGTGCATCCAACCACCTGAAAAAACGACATCTGTCACAAGAAAAAAATCGCCGACCGGCATTTGCATCAGTCCACGCAGTTTTCGCAACGACCCAATTACCACAAACACATCTCTCAGCCATCGATTATTTAAGCTGGAAAGAAAATGGAGAAGATGAAGAAGACAAAATTAGATGAATGAAGAAGAAGACCAATTACTTTTGGGAGTAAATATTCATTTTCTGGTAATGTCATTTTTGCCCTTAAT
This sequence comes from Kitagawia praeruptora, assembly GCA_037693485.1. NCBI lineage: Eukaryota > Viridiplantae > Streptophyta > Magnoliopsida > Apiales > Apiaceae > Kitagawia > Kitagawia praeruptora. Next base: position 131,269,630 of record CM075351.1, on the reverse strand, counting down.
GTATTTGACGTTAACGTTGTAAATTAACGGAATCTTGTCAAAAGGTTGTGATCTGACCCGCCAATTTAAGTTAGGGGTTGCGTTTTGCAATTTCTGAAACTAATGACACCAAATTGAATTTTCCCAGAACCAAGGGGATGCATTTTGGAAATAAGTCTAAAATCTAACTTTTCAGTAAACTAGTTGGCGAGGCTTAGCCTGCACAGTTCAGAAAGTGGAAAGAAGAAGCAGGATGCTGTTATGAAACTGACGTGGATCAGGGTAATTAGATGTACAGTTTGATTTGTTGTATTTAAATATAGTTTTAGTAGTTATAGTATGTATTTGATTAGTTGGCCTGGTATGCTTCTATTCGAAGTTATACCAGTGATGTAAGTTTGTATAAGTTTTGTATATAGAGTTGTATTTAAGTTGGTTTTGGGTTTTCTTATTTCTAGAACTGTAACCTAAGATCCTGAGTTGGGAGTTGGGGTCAAAGAGCTTTTGATTGAGTTTTTATTTTTATTTTAGTTTTATTTTGATTTCAGATTTTTAGTTTAGTATTCAGTAGGTTTATGTTGTATTTACGAATACATCATGGCCAATTTTTGTTAGAATTATTGAGTTTGTTAGCGTGACGCCCAAATCTACTGACCCCGGATTTGGGGGCGTTACATGTTGGTATCAGAGCGTAGGTTATAGTAAACTAGAAACGAGGGTGTGTAGGAGTGTGTATAGTTAAGTAAGGAACGTCAGAGTTCATATAGGACTCGTGTTGGACTATTGGATATAGTACCAGTTATAGTGAGTTAAGATGTGAGTGATGTCAGATAGTTGAGCGGAGTTGGGTAGAAACCCTTGAGGCTGTAGGTAGTGGAACCTTCAGAGTCTAGAACGAATGACGAGTTAGCGAAGGAGTCGACAAAGAAGATGTACGTGGAGACCCTGGCAATACCTTCTTTTTCAATCAATATTCCTTTGATGAGTTTATTTTGACAATTGTATTTCCCTGAAGTTGGATTTCCAGTTATGATGGAGGCTATAATGCCTATTTCTTTTATTTCTAAACCCTGTCAAGTTTGATATATGAGTTTCGAAATTTCTTCATCAGTGAATAATCCTATTGTTGATAGATCATCATTTCTTAGTATTGTGCCAATCATTTCTTTCCTCATTATCCTTTTCTTCTGAAGTAGTACCCATGGAATCCGTTTAGTTGTAATCCAGGGGTATGTCTGAGAATTTCTCATCAATTGAATGTTAATTCGATGTTCGAATCTTTTTATGTTTCTTTACTCCAACTGAGGTGAACAACCCTATTTATAGGGGACACAAGGACTGTTTGTCTGTGTGATAGTAGTCTGATGGGACGCCATCACTTGTGTGTTGTGAAGTACAAGAAGGTCAATTACCTTTAGTCATGTCTTGAATAAGGCACGTAACAAGGTTCATTTGATCATGTTGATCACTCAGTAATCTTTCATTTCAAAGAATATTTGTTTGAAAACTCATAAATTAATTCTTCAATTGTGGAACCTTTGCTACGATGTGAAATCGTTCTATTCAAATATCATGAATCATAATGTCTCGAGTAGTCTTGATCGTATGCCAATCGAGTTTAGAATACTAGTAACGCGTGACGTATAGTACTGCGATTAGAGTTGTTCGACATAGAGAGATCAGTAGAGATCCCAGTGTAGTAAATAAGTATCCATAGTGCAGATTAGTAGAGTTGCGGATGTAACCCGAGTTGGTAGAGTAAACCCCAGTAACCCTTCTTTACCTGATTCCGAGGACGAAATCCTTTTAAGGTGGGTAGAATGTAAGATACCAGATTATTTTATGATTTATTACTATTATTTTATTATATTATGTTAATTAGTATTTAAAGGATGGAATTGGATTTGAGTATATCGTTGTGGAATTCAACGATATTTGGTATTGAGTTTATATGAGTATATATTGAGTTATGCGTGCCAATGTGTGCCCCAGTATTTTACTGGTATTTTTAGTGATTTAAAAATATTTAAATCAAGTATTATTGATCTTCAAAAATCATTATTTAATTATCGGAGGGCTTAAAAATCATGAAATCTTTTCTAAAATTATCTTTATATATTTATTGAGTTTTTAAAATTGTTGGGTGGATTAAGTTGGATGTTTTGGTATTTTAAAATGATTTTAAGAGTTTTATTGCAATTAAAGGATCAAAACTTTGAAAATTCATATTTAATTCATTTTTGATCCGAAAAATATTTTAAAAATATGTGTGTGTTTGTAATTTTATGTTCTTTATTTTAAAAATGAAAAGTTTAATTTTTTGAATATTTTATTTGACTTCGATTTATAAGAGTCGTTTAAGAGTATTAAATGGGTCCGAAATGAAGTGTAGTAGAGATATATGTGTTGTTGGGCCAAGCCCATTTATCAAAAAAGAGCCAGCAGATAGAAAGATAGCCGAGAGAGTTCCAGAAAATCGGGGAGAGAGATTGGGGGAACCTCAAATTAGGGTTCATAGAAGAGATTTGGGGGGTTTGATTTTGAATCAATTGAATATATATATATATAAGCTCGTGTGTGTATATGTGTGTGTATACATGTGTGTCTGTGCTGGGGAGGGGAGGACTACGTGAGGATGGTGCGGTAGAGGAGGTGGCGGCTGGAAGACCACCACTACGGTGGTGGTGGTGGGTTGTAGGCGGAGTCGCGCGGTGGACTGGTGGTGGCAGGCGCGCGACAGCAAGGAGGAGAGAGTCCAGCGGGGTTGAAGAGAGAGAGAGAGAGAGGGAGAGAGAGAGATTGTTGCGGGGAATTGATGAATTCGGAAGGTATAATCTCGCGTTTTATCTATTTAATTTTCGTATTTAATTAGTTAATTGTGGTAATTTATTTAGTTGATTGTAATTTTAATTAGTGGTGAAATTGCGAGTTTAATTGTTAATTTTCGTGAATTAGTTCGGAGGGTCGATAATTGTTAATTATGATTGATGGTATAAAGTACGAGATGATTGTATTAATTTTTGGTGATTAATTCGAAAGAGGATAATTGTTAGTTGTTAAGTTCTAATTGTTAATTGCTAATTGTTAATTATAATTGTTGTGATTAATTGTGAGTCCAATAATATGTTCGGACTTAGTGGTCATTAATTGCAAATTGTTAGTCGCATAATGTGTGGGTTAGTAATTGTGAAATGTTAATTATTAAAGTGTAATGGTTGGTATTAGTTGTGGTCATTAGTGGGTAATTATCAGTTGCCGTATAATTTGTGGAGATTACATGAGTTGCTAGTTGCATTTGGAGTCGGAGATGCTTATGTGCTAGATGGTATAAATAGAGTTGTAATTTATAATATTTGGGATTAAGTGCGAGTTCGGGTTTAGCGGTTGTCAATAGTATTTGTTAATTGCTAATTGTTATAGTCGCATAATGTGTGATTATATGAGTTGGTCAGTTTGTAAATGTCTACGTGTAAAGTGCTATAAGTGGAGTTGTAGTAATTATGGAATGTATAATTGTCAATTACTTGGTGGATTATAAGTGATTATTTGGTTGTCGTTTATTAGTAAATAGTACTTGGTATTAAAATGATTTCGATTAAGTAATTGTATAACTGCTTTAGTAGTATATTTCGATTTAAATGTTAATTATCAAAGATTTATTTATGTGTTATGTGTTTATCTGCGAGGAGTTGTAATGAGGTCACAAGTCTTAAATGTCAATATTTAAGGACTTGTGTAATTCTCTTCAACTAGTTCCTCGGGCTTACGAATATCCATGATTAACTATCACGAGTATAATTAATATACTTGAGTGATGTGATCTCGAATATAGCGTAAGTAATAGTTAGTGCTAGGGGTTGTTCCCTAGGGCTTACGAACATCAATGATTGGTTGTCACATGTATCATTAAAACGCGTGAGAAATACGATCATTGGTGTAGCGTAAGTAGTAGTGTAATATAAATCATTATGTGCTAGGTGCCGCATGTCTGGACGGGTACTTTCCTTACTTGTTTACTTTTATGTTGCTGCAAGTTGAGGCAGCTTTATTTTTGCAAAAACAGGGTTGAATTGTTTTGAATTGTATTTGAGGGGCTGTGCCCATAGTCCGATAAACGAATACTTCATGCCGAAATTTTCTAAAAATTCCCTGTATTTAAAGCTATTTAAATTATTTGATTTAAAGATTTAAAGGCATGAATGTGTATGAGTATTTAAGTACATATGTGATGATTAATGAGGTGTGGATATATATATTTATTTATATAAGTATTGCCTTTCGAGTTGTAAGTAATTAGTTATCGATTGGGTTGTTTATGTGCTAAATAGTACTTTACTATTATTTCGAGTATAATTAGGGATTCGATATGGACCCAGCGAGCGTGTTGACGAGACGATTAAAGAAAAATGAATGTATGTCGAGTAAAGACCGAAGTATACTAAGTAGCGAATCGATGCATTGGAATCGAGGCAAGTATACTATCCTCACTTATCGTTCAAGTGATGTGAACCCTCTTGTTAATATTTATATTTCCTTTCAAATTGTTTCTTGCAATCATATATACCCTTCATTTCTAGTTTAAATAATATGAATCTGTTCCGTTAATTATATGTTATTCTTTTCAAATTACTTTGCTAGTGTCTGTACCTTTCATTTTAATTTCTAGGGACATTCTTCTTCAATTAATTAATAAACATACATTCTCAGATTATTCTATTATTGTTTATGCTCCTCACCTATCATCCAGGTGATGATTTCTTTTAAAACCATTTTATCTCTATATTCCACATCTTTACTATAATGTTCTTCAGAGAACATTTTTCTTCAAATTATTGTAAACTAATTCGAGGTTTAAACTATCATTGGGGCATGTGTTGCGCAGTGATGGTTAAAACTGAGAATGAATTGATATTTTCTTACTTATTCAAACTCATTATTGTCAGGCCGGTTTTGGCAGCCAAAGCATATGAGTGCTTAGCCGACAAGAGTGAGATTTTGTGTAATTGAGAATTTCTTCAATCTTCTTTTGAACTTCAGATTTTCTTTAATCCATGATTCCTTATAAATTGTTGTGAATTTATAAAATCTTGACAATTGTTTAGTTCCTTAAATTATTGATGTTTTCCTTGTTGATATATAATTCTGTTCTGTTGAGCTTCAGATTCCTTTATTGTAAGATTTCCTTATAAATTGTTGTTCAATTCTAGAACCTGAATAATTGCTCTGTTCCTTAATTAATTAATGTTTCCTTGTTGATATGTGATTCTGTTTTGCTGAGCTATACCCTGCTTAGTTAAATCTTATTGCTTTGTTGTCTTTAAATCTTTATATCAATTGTCTCCTTGATCCTTAATCTTCAAATGTTGCTCCCTAAAATGAGAATGGATTAATTAAAGATGATTTTAAAATTTCCTTATACTGGGCTGGTCTTTTGCCAGTGAGTTTAAGGACTTAAAAATGAAAAGTTTTAAATTATAAATAATAAATTGTTTATAAATTGGAAAAGCGCCCTAGCCCAGCACTTTTATTTAGCGTAAGAGGCTAGGGTGGTCCTAGTCCAGCATTAAAGGCCAATGTGTTGCCTAATTGGGAACCCAATTTCAAAGGAATGTGGACTTTACGTGGCTGATCACCCGTATTGTCCGTAATCAGGAGAATACTAAAATCAACTTAATTGTTTTTTTAAAGGTTTTATTAAAGGTATGTTTTAAAAAGGGATTGATTTTAAGAAAAGAAATGTTGTAGTGAAAAGGGATGAAAGAAAGGAATGTTGTGATAATATATATATGTTTCAAGATAAATGGTCAGTAACTTCGGAATTTTGGATATTAGAGTTAGTTGCTTTCTATCTTGATAAAATTGGGAATTCAGTAAAACAATGAGATTAAGGATGGATAGAAGTTTTCCAGTTATTCCCTTCTCGAGTAACATTGTACGTGAAAGGGGAGTAAGAATAATTGGGGAATTTCTTGATATTCTTTTTCTCAAAGTTTTATCTGAGGCCGTATAGTTGAAGAAAATGGAAAAGTTTTACTCTATGATTGAAATTGAATGATCTCTTGAGTTAAAGTATTCATTGATATTGTTCATCAATGAATTATCGTAATATTGTTGTTTCACTATATAATTAACTTGCTGAGCATTCTTTGGCTCACACTTGTTGTTAAAATCTAACTTTTCAGTAAACTAGTTGGCGTGGCTTAGCCTGCACAGTTTAGAAAGTGGAAAGAAGAAGCAGGATGCTGTTATGAAACTGACGTGGATCAGGGTAATTAGATGTACAGTTTGATTTGTTGTATTTAAATATAGTTTTAGTAGTTATAGTATGTATTTGATTAGTTGGCCTGGTATGCTTCTATTCGAAGTTATACCAGTGATGTAAGTTTGTATAAGTTTTGTATATAGAGTTGTATTTAAGTTGGTTTTGGGTTGTCTTGTTTCTAGAACTGTAACCTAAGATCCTGAGTTGGGAGTTGGGGTCAAAGAGCTTTTGATTGAGTTTTTATTTTTATTTCAGCTTTATTTTGATTTCAGATTTTTAGTTTAGTATTCAGCAGGTTTATGTTGTATTTACGAATACATCATGGCCAATTTTTGTTAGAATTATTGAGTTTGTTAGCGTGACGCCCAAATCTACTGACCCCGGATTTGGGGGCGTTACAAAGCCAGCTTAAATGACACATCTAAAGGAATTGTCAGATGTCTTTATAGCAAGGCATCAAATGAAGAAAGCTGGAATTGGCACAAGAAGCTCTTACATCTCAACTTCAAGAAGCTTAATCAACTTGTTAAGCACAATCTGGTGAGAGGCCTACCTCAGGCAAATTATGTGCAAGATGGACTTTGTGATGCTTGTCAGCTTGGAAAACAAAGAACAACCTCTTTCAAGAGCAAGACAAAAAATTCAATTACTGAACCATTTCACATGCTACATCTTGATCTGTTTGGTCCAGTAAACATTATGTCTATCAGCAAGAAAAGATATGCTCTAGTTATGGTGGATGATTACACAAGGTTCACATGGGTATTCTTTCTACATAAAAAGGATGAAGCTCCTCAGCAAATCATTGATCTTGTCAAGAATATTTAGAATAGCTATGAGTACAAAGTCAAAGTACTTAGGAGTGACAATGGTACAGAATTCAAGAATTCTACAATGGAGGAGTATTGTGCAGACAATGGAATTACTCAACAGTTTTTTGCACCTGGAACACCTCAGCAGAATGTTGTAGTAGAAAGAAAGAACAGAACTCTCATAGAGGCAGCAAGAACCATGCTTGCAGATGCAAAGCTTCCAACCTATTTCTGGGTAGAAGCTATCAACACTGCATGTTTCACTCAAAATTGTACCTTGGTAAATAGTCATGGAAAGACTCCCTATGAGATGATCAAAGGAAAGAAGCCAAGTGTGAAATTTTTTCACATCTTTGGATGCAAATGCTATGTCCTGAAGGTTCATCCAGAACAGTTAGGAAAATTTGAAGCCAAATCGGATGAAGCAATCTTTCTATGATATTCAGCATCAAAGGCCTTCAAAATATATAATCTCAGAACTCACATTATTATGGAATCAATTCATGTTGCATTTGATGACAAGAAATTTGGAATTTTGCAAACTGATGAAAGCCATGACAAATTGGAATTTGAAAATCTTAAGGAATCTGAGATGCTCTCCAGTGATGATGAAGGTTCTCCAGAAGAAATTTCTATTGGTACTCAAAGGAATGTTGAGGGGGAGCAAATCAATCAAGGAGAACACAGTGTTCATCAAGAGCAGACTAGTTATACAGAGTCTACTCCATCAGGAACTGATCCTTCAGAGACTAATGAAGGAAGATCAGAAACCAGCAGCAGTATGGAGTCTACTGATTCTACTGATCAAGGGGGAGCTTTTGAAGGCAGAAAAAGTTCTTCTACAAGAGATACCACTAACTTAGGGGGAGTGTCTAGCAAGAACAATCTTCCACCTGTTAGAAAATGGACAAGGGATCATACTGAATATTTGATAATTGGTGATCCAAATAGTGGTGTTCGAACTAGAAGATCAGTTCAAAATGAATGCTTGTACAGTTGTTTTCTCTCAAAGAATGAACCTAAGAAGGTTGAAGAAGCCTTACATGATCCTGATTAGGTAATTGCAATGCAGGAAGAATTAAATGAGTTTGAGAGGAACAAAGTCTGGAAACTAGTACCAAGACCTAAAGATAGATCGATTGTTGGTGCAAAATGGGTTTTCAGAAATAAACTAGATGAATCTGGTATGATTGTAAGAAAAAAAGCAAGAATGGTGGCCAAGGGTTATTCTCAGGAAGAAGGAATTGATTATGATGAAACCTTTGCATTTGCAGCTCATTCAAAATTCAAAGTATACCAGATGGATGTAAAGAGTGCTTTTCTAAATGGCAAGCTTGATGAGGAAGTATATGTGGAGCAACCACCTGGTTTTGTTGATCCAAAATTTCCAAATCATGTCTACAAATTTGACAAGGCACTCTATGGACTAAAGCAGGCACTAAGAGCATGGTATGAGACTTTGTCTAAATTTCTTCTTGAAAATGGCTTCACAAGAGGTACAATTGACAAAACTCTATTCTTTAGAAAGATTAAAGGTGATTTACTTTTAGTTCAAGTTTATGTTGATGACATCATATTTGGTTCCACTAATGAAAAGTTGTGTGCTAATTTTAGCAAGCTTATGCAGTCTAAGTATCAGATGAGCATGATGGGTGAATTAAATTTCTTTTTAGGTTTGCAGGTCAAACAGACTGAGACTATTATTTTCATTAATCAGTCAAAGTATATTAAAGATCTTTTAAAAAGGTTTTACTTTTAAAACTGTGTAGTTGCAAAAACACCCATGGCAACAGCCACTAAACTACACTCTGACCCTAAGGGAAAGAGTGTGGATAACACTAGTTATAGAGGCATGATAGGTTCACTGTTGTACTTAACTGCAAGTAGACCAGATATAATGTTTTCTACCTATTTATGTGCTAGATTCCAAAGTGATCCTAAGGAATGTCATTTAATTGCTGTGAAGAGAATTTTTAGATATCTCAAAGGAACTCCAAATCTTGGTTTGTGGTATCCTAGAGAATCTGATTTCTCCCTAATTGGCTATTCAGACTCTGATTATGCAGGGTGTAAAATAGACAGGAAAAGCACTACAGGTACATGTCAATTCTTGGGAAACAGATTGATTTCTTGGGCAAGCAAGAAGCAACAATCTGTCTCAACCTCAACTGCAGAAGCTGAGTACATTGCAGCAGGCAGTTGTTGTGCACAGCTCCTTTGGATAAGAAATCAATTGATGGATTATGGTATGACACTAAGTAATATTCCTATGTTTTGTGATAATACTAGTGCTATCAAAATTACAGAAAATCCAGTTCAACATTCAAGGACTAAGCACATTGATGTCAGGTATCATTTTATTAGAGAACATATTGAGAATGGTACTGTGAAACTTCATTTTGTTCCTACTGACAAACAGCTTGCAGATATTCTAACTAAACCACTTGATGAGGCTACATTCATTAGATTGGTTAGTGAGTTAGGAATGTTAAATTTCTAGATCTTTAACATCTGCGAAAGTAGCAAGGTATGTGTTTAAGCTTATAGACTTGATATTTTTGTCAGGATCTATATTTGATTGTTAAATGCTTAAGCTGTAACATTTTACTTTGATAAATTACAGTAATAAACATTAGGATTAGGATTGCTATCAGGATGCTGACGTCATCAGGATTTCCGTGTCAGTATCAGGATTGTGAAAATTGTTTTAGTCTATGACTTTGTGTTTCAAATCCTGAAGTTCAATTTATGCAGTGGTCCAATTCTGAGTTTTGTTAAGTCTATGCTAAGAAAATTTTAACACATGTATACTGATAATTTATACATTATTCAGATCAGTCAAATAAACAAACAATAGACATGTAGATAATAAGAAAGCTTGTATTTTCATTAATCGAAAGCATTACATACATGGAAATGAAATACAAACATCTTTTTGTCTAACTTTTACTAATAATCCTATTCTTGTCTAATGTAATTGGATATTGCTTCTTTCATGCATCTAAGACACAGGACAAGGAGCATCTCAAGAAATCCATTAGGGATTTGCATAGTCCCATCTGCTCTTGAATTTCTTCTCAGGATGACTTGAATGAGAGTAGCTGGTACAATCCCATGTTTATTGAGGACTGATGGATAAATGAATTGCATCTCCATCAAGATCAACCTCAGACTCTTTACAAAATTTGTCATCATCAAGGTGTGAAGAAATTAGAGGGAGATTTTGTTCAACTGGTAGATGTTTTAGAGGTGATTCTTGGATATCATTTGAGTTGATACCAACCATATCCAATTCAATGAGAAAAGTTATCTCTTCTAAGAGATAGTTCACTTGCTCCAGATCATCAAGAGCATAGAACTTCTTAGAGGTAATGAACCGAGAGCTAGGGTTCATATGAAGATTTGGGTTGAAAACCATGGTTTACAGAGAAAAGATTGAAAGGTTTTGGAGTATGGCATAAGGCGTCAGTTTTTTTTATAGAAAGACGTGGGAAACTGAACAGTCATTTGGAGATTATCAATGCAGTCAGTCATTATTGCGCATGACTGTATTTCTTGTATTTTCAAGAAATGTGAAACGTATCTAACCAATTGATTTTGTTCAGATTAGTTGTTTATTTTTTTTCAGATAAAAGAAAAATGCCACGTGGAAACTCCATTTAGTCTCTGGAATCAGGATGATATTGGTCAGGAATACAAGTGTGATCACATCAGGATTGGTGATTATTTTCTATTTAGAAATCACATTAAAATTTGTGGTTACCTTGGTGAGAAGATCACATAAGGAAAGGAAGCTGATCAATATTGATTTTTATCTTGATTTTACCCTGATTTATTTACTTAAAATCAATTTTGGATTTTATTTTCCAAAAATCGTGGGTAACTGCATTTTTCAGGGACTGACACCTGTCAACTTACGTGTGAACGTGGGATAGTGGGTCTCAAGGATTTTTGAGATATATTTGTTTTGAAACTAATTGTTTATTGCTTTATCTAAATTCATATTTTCTAAAGCAAAAACATTCTCGAATTCTCAAAATCACTAATCAATTTCAAAGATTTTTCAAGTTCTTTTCAGATTAAAATGGCAGCTCAAAGATGCGTTAGAGAGATGTTTGCTTGGGATTGAGTATGTTTTTCCACCAAGTGAGATTTTGAGCCTTATTGCATATTTGTTGCAATTTTATTCGTTTGCTTGAGTGTCCACGGATTGTTTGCATTGCTAGTAGTTGTTTGAGGTCTTTCTTGAAACGCATGACATTATTTGACGATTAAAATGATAAAGGCATTTAGGAATAACCACATATTTTCCCATATTACCACACCATATTTACATGATCAATTAGTTAACCCGTTGAGCTTAATCCTATTTTTTTCCGGTGACATACCACATTACTTGCCTAGACCTTTTTCTTGTATTGGCCTTACATTATTTTGAACCCACATTGTCAAAGGCTAGTAGAGTGCTTAAGGGAGTAATAAGGTGTGCAAGGAGGGGTTATTGTTGGTCTTACTTTTGGGGGAAATATTGAAAATTGGGTTTGTTTATTTGATAGTCGGCATATGTAATAAATTCATGGGATCATTGTTATTGTTTATATTATTGTTTGTGTTCTATTTAGCTCTCGGAAAAAAAAAAGGAAAAAAAAAGAGAAAAAGAGAAAAAAAATATATATTATGAGAGCATGTTTGTTTTTGTTGTGATTCTATTTTAGTCGACTAGTCGAGTGCTTGTTTTTAATAAAAATTATGGGGGGGAAAATAGGGTGTTGTGTATGATTTATTATGGTACTTGCTAGCTTTTGACACTTCACCTGTTTTGGCTTATTTGACATACCTTGTCCCTAGCCCCGTTACAACCCAATTAAAGACCTTTTGATTATCGTCATTGATGTATGTTGTGTTAAGAGTTAGATTGATACCAAAGGTCAAGCATGCTTATGATTTTGTTGGAATTGAGTGATACACTTACCCTTGTTCTTGAGTGAATATTCTTTTGTGAGTGGATTGTGAGTGTTTGCTTGTTCTTGCGTATGAGATCCCGAGTGTTGTCTCAAAGATGTACTCTTGTAGGCTTAGCATGCTTACTAACTTATTCTTACACTTGACATGGGCTTGTGAGAACTTATGCATGTGCATTGAGTAGACTATGTGAATTCTTGCACTTTCGACACCAAGACATTGCGTATTTACTTTGATTCTTAAGTTGATATGGCATGAGAGGATTTGAAGGTATGGTAGGCTAGATTAATTGCATTTGCATATTAGTTGCATTCATGCATTGCATTGCATTGGATTTTGTGGGTACATTCGCTATAGGCCCTCACGAGACCTTACTCGTCCACTAGGGCTGCCTAGGGGTTTAAAGGGCTTGTTGCATATGCCAAATGCAACCGTGATCACCTACGGAAGTGGTACTAGTTAGTTAGTTGTAATTGTTTATGCTTGAGGACAAGCATCGGTTTAAGTTTGGGGGTGTGATAAGTGGATTTTATATCCACTTGGAACATTCTAAATCGGCTTAAATTGATTGTCTTGGACTCAAGTTTCTTGTAGTTTTGATGTGTTTTGCTTAGTTGTGCAGGTTTAAGAGAATGTTGATTAAGGTGGATGCTTCTATAATTTTTTGGGAATTAATTGATTAAAATTCGGATTTTCTGGGAAGGCTGCGCAGCTTACACTGTTTTGGCCATATCTGGAGTTCTGTAAGTCCGTTTTCAGCGATCTTACTGCCCACGCGAAGCTTGAGAGATTTTCTACAACCTGGGATAGGAAGCACGTGCAAGTAATGTGCTGAATAAAATCGCGCGCGTATTCTTTGTGAAGCATGGCTGGGAAATTCCTGTTTTGCCCTTTTCAAGTTCTAATTATATTCCGGGCAGGTTTTAGCACCTTAATTAAATTCTAATTGTAATAGAAGATAAATTCTTGATGGGCAAGAAATATAGAGCCTATAAAAACACATCCTACCATTGTAATATAGATACACATTATCAATAGTTTTATTACTTGTAACCTAGCTTAGATCTGCAAGGGAGAAAAGGAGAGAAGGGTTCAACGCTCGTGGCAAGCAACGGATCTAGATCTACTTCATCCTTTGTGTTACTTTGGATTATAGATTTGTTTTCTCAAACTCTTGTTTATTAATATAATTACGTCTTTTATTCATATCTTGTTATTTACCATGTTTTCATCAAATCCCATGGTGACGAAAGGTTTAGTTATGAACTAATCGTTGTCATGGGATCCTAGTGGATTTATCTATGTAGCTTAGTAGTTTGCATGCCTTAAAGATTTATGTGTGGTGAATTCTTGATATCCTCGTATGGTTAATCTTAATGCTTTTGGATGCGTAGCTAACATCTAAATTGAATTGTTAATCTCTTGTGAAGCGAGAGTGGATCTTGAGATTTAGAACTTGCCATGCTAGCATAGGTTCATAATTGTTTATCAATATGATTCGTGGTGTGAGATGAAAATACTTATACTGCCCTATGTGATCTAAGTGGATAACTTGTGCTTCAACCTTTATGTTTTCAAATTCTATAGAGATATAGGGTCTAAACATAATAGGTGCCTATTCATCTTCTATCTCTTTTGTGGATGTATGTGTAGATTGGTACTAGTATACCGAGAGGTAACTTTTACTCTTTTCGTGTTATTCGATCAGATATTAAACCCATCGCATGTTTTAATTAAAGGCTGCAACTCTAAGTGAAGTAGATGATGAAACTAGGATTCCATGTTTTATTCTCATATTAGTAATTCGAATTTTTACTCTCATTAATTGTTTAATTCTTAGTTTTATAATTTGCACTTAGTTAATTTAGATAATCAATCTCAATTTTGTTATTTTTCTTAGCAGTGGATAAAAACCATACATCGGTGCATAGGTACATTAATTGAATTGAACACCATTCTAGATCTCTGTGGGAACGAACTTGATTTAATCATATATTACTTGTGACAACATGCGCTTGCGTAAATTTTGCATAACAGTAGAGGACTATATGTTATGAGGTATATATAGATACATATACGTATATATGGAACTACGTGGTAAAGGCTCCGAGGGTAGAGCGTGTATGGAGTTATCGAACTTAGCCCGCGTGTCGGGGTTATTTGTATTGTATGTTTTCGAAAACCCGGGCAAAGCTTTTAAAAAGAATTTCGTAATAATTAACCTAAAGGCAACATCACCAATAAACCAGTGTTTATTTAATTAATAGATGCTCCTGAAAGCATTTACTAATTAAATAAACCTCATTCGCCTAATTAAATTTATTTAATTAGATGAACATCATTTTCAAAACGCTTTCTTAAAATCACTTTGTCCCAGAGAAATAATAAAATAATTTAATGGAGTGATTCTATCTAGTATATTATTTATCGGGGATAGTTTATTTTCAATACGGATTAAAGATATTCCAATGGTTATAAATTGGTTACTTTCAGCTTAAAACAGCTAGATTGATATCGATATATGTTATTTGAATGCTTATTTAATTCGATGAATATTAATTATAATATTCATTAAGAAACAAAAAAAAAAAAAAAGAGAAGAAGGATTTTCATGCTTATTAATTATTTCTTATTGACCGAGAGTCAGTAGTAGTTATTTGATAAAGTGGCTAAAGTTTGGAGACTGCTGGAGAGATTGTGTCTTGATTTTGATTAGAAACATTCCAAGAGTTGTATTTGGGTGTTTTGAGGTTATTAAATATTCCAGTATTAATAGTAAATATTATTTGAATATTACTTAATAAATGAATATTAATTTGAGTATTCTTTTAAAAAGGGATTATTGAATATTTATTATTTGTTACATAGTAGTCAAATATTTATTAAATACTCTAAGTGTTTTGAAGGTTATAAAACGCTATTTAAAGGTTGTCTAAGGACTTTCATAGTCATTTAAAATATTATATTTTGAATCTATCTAGGTAAGTTACTTTTCAAGAACTTATATATATATGGAATTACCCCGTTGTGGTTACAAGCTTTATGCGTACCATTTTCCATGTGTGATCACAAAACCCTGTGTCGAGATTGATATCGGTACAAGCGTATATCTATACTTGAACTCTTTTGAACTCCAAAACATTTTCGAAAACCCCCGGTCAGGTTTTACTCTCTTGCTCGTTTTTCAAGAAATTATCGGTCGACTGAGGTCGAACTTCAACTACTCGAGTTTTCTATCAAAATGATTTTGACAAGAAAAGAAAAAGGGGACTCTGGCAGGTGTGGGAATCGTTGACGAACGATTCCCGGGATGTGTAAGCGGCCGTGAGCCAGGCGGTCCATCAATTATTATTCCGGCCCAGGTGTTGCCGAAGGATGATTACGGATGTAGTTTTCATCGAGGGTGATTACGGATGTAGTTTTCACCCGAGGGTAGTTACGGATGTAGTTTCTATCCTTCTACCGGTAGAGAAGACCCGCGGATTATTGGACTTGGATGTGGCGACTGATCATCGTCAATCCTTGTCAGGTTTTTATGTTTTCTTTAAGTCCCATCCTCCACTTTGGAAAAATACTCAAACACTGCTTCTTAGGCCTAAGTGCCAAGTAGCCGATAGTGTTGTTTTCAATTTTGAAAGATGATGAATTCATGCAGTATCTAGAACTGCAAGGTTATTCTAACAATAATGGCACGTGCTTGTGCACTTTTGCAATTATTCAAAAGATGAAAGATGGTTCATCGGTTATTGATGTTAAGTCCCAAATGTTTTGCTTCAAGAGCTTTGACTCTCTTCCTATCAGTTATTTCTGAGTTTAACTTATCAAATGGTTAACGAACTTATATCCTGTACAGAATCTTGAACTGTAAGGTGTTTTGATGATAATGATTTACTCATGTGTATATACTTGCAAACTTGAGGAGTATTAAAAAGGGGACTTTATAATGGTTTGGTTTATGAAGGGTGGTAATAACTATCTTAGCAGCATATTGAACTGCATATTTTGAAAAGCTCCCTAAGAGGTTATCAATACTATGAGGTATGGTATGTGGATACGGTATGAGGATTACTATTGTTGACATGAACTTACTTTATTTATCTGATGTTACTCGAAATGTCATATATCCCCTACTGAGGTTTCATTGTTGTAAATATTTCGAAATTGATATTAAGTATCGTTATATTTCGAAAACTCCATGTGTATATTGATATATATTGTTGTGCTCTATTAATACTTGCTGGGTAATTCTTTCGCTCATACTTGCTTGTTTTAAATATTAACCTTTCAGAGGAAGGTAGATGATTGAGGCTTATCTGCATGGCTCAGGAGAAGCAGGCAGCGTGCCCTTGTGAAGATCATAGATAGCTGGAGTAAGTTATATATAAGTGTATTGATGTGTAATATGTATATATCACTTTGTACAGGATAGTACTAGTGCTAGTGTACTTCTCAACGAAGCTATACTAGTAGTATAAGATTTTTTTAGACATAGTGCGATGTAATAGAACGGATGTAATAAAGATGTAAAGATTTTAGTTCTTGTTTCTAGCCCTATGACCTAAAAGATGCTTGGTGGTTGGGGTCGCAGAGTTATATTTCAGTTTTAATGATTACAGATGGTTTAATGTTGTTAAAAAGGTAATTTGATGTTAAGGATTTCCGCGTGACGACCAAATCCCTGACCCCGGATTTGGGGCGTTACAACAATTGATGAGATGTCTCTTGAATTGTATAACATGCATGTTTCCTTAAAATTGCTTAACAAAGAGAACAAAAGAATAAAAGAGCTGAATGAAAAGTTAAGTGATAGGAATGCTTTGATAGAGACTTATTTAATCGAGTTTGAGATTATGAGGAGAGATTGCCAGGAAGCTAAAGATGGATTGCTTGAAGCTCTTAAACGAGAGAATAGTTTAAAAGAACAGTTGAAGAAAAATCAGGACCTATTTGCCACATGGGGGAAACCTAAGGATGCTAGAGAAGAAATTTGTCGTTCTCAAGGTTTGAATACCCACAGCAAGTTAGGAAAACAAAGTTAGGAGTTGATGGAGAGACTGCTTCAGAGAATGTGTCAACGGATGATGCCTACAGTTATTCGTTGATCAATGAGCCATCGATGGATACAGACCAATGTCATCCATCGAAAGCCAAAACTGTTAGCAAAGCAACTCTAGTTAAATTGAACAATCAATATGGTCCAGTCAGCAAGAACTTTGAGAAAGGAGAATGTAGCAAAACAAAATCAGTTGAGGAAGCTAACATAGGTCACTTGTCCCAAAAGCAATTGATGGACAAGTTAGAGAAAGTTGAAACAAGAGCTAAAGGTAGGAGAAAGAACAGAAATGGCAAAGTAGGGATTAATAAACACAACAATTATACACCAGATAAATATGCTCCTAGAAAGGAATGTGTTAATTGTGGTAGTGTTAATCACCTATCTGCTAGCTGTAGAAAATTGAAAAATGCTCCCATGCCTTTACACTTGCTTACTTCTGCTATGTATGTTATGCCTAACAATAATGCTCAATCTGCTCATGCATCTAGTCTATATGCAAACATGCCATTCATGCATAATCCATACTATAATGCTTTCAATATGCCTCAGATGCCATGGATAATGAATAGCATGCATGCACAGACTATGCCTAACTCCAATTTCTATAATGCATTTGAGCAAGGCTCGAATCCTGGCTTCCAAAGGCCCACTCCCAGAGTCAAGATTGATCTAACTCAATCTGGACCAAAGGGAAGAAAGGATTTGAGAGGCAAGAAAAATGCTAACACTGCAAGAATTAAGGAAACTTGGGTACCAATATCAACTTGATTTGGTTTTGATGTGTGCAGGGAGACAGAAAGAACCTCTGGTATCTGGATAGTGGCTGTTCCAGACATATGACTGGAGATTCTACCCTGCTCACTAAGTTCAAGGAGAGAGCTGGCCCTAGCATTACCCTTGGAGACAACAGCAAAGGATATACTAGAGGATATGGCTTGATTTCAAACGGAAATGTTGTCATTGAGGATGTAGCACTAGTTGATGGACTTAAGCATAATTTGCAGAGTATCAGTCAACTATATGATAAAGGTCAAAATGTGTGGTTTACTATAGAAGCTTGTGTTGTTTTCAGGAAAAACGACAACAAGATAGTGATGACAGGCAACCAGAAAGGGAATGTGTACACAGCCAACTTCAATTCGACAAGTGCAGATACTGCTACATGCCTCTTCAGTAGGGCAAGTGTAGATGAAGGTTGGCTATGGCACAAGAAACTATCACACTTGAATTTCCAAGCAATGAATGAGTTGGTGAAGAAGGATCTGGTTAGAGGTATTCCAAAATTGGATTTCTCAAAAGATGGATTGTGTGATGCATGCCAAAAAGGGAAGCAAAAGAAGGCCTCTTTCAAATCCAAGTTAATGTCCTCCATTGATCATCCTCTACAGCTACTTCACATGGATCTATTTGGACTAGTCAATGTAATGTCAATCTCCAAGAAGAGATATTGTCTATTGATTGTGGATGACTTCTCTAAATACACGTGGACATTCTTTCTGCACTCCAAGGATGAGGCAGGAGAAATCATCATCAATCATATCAGAACAGTCAACAATAATCCCTCTTTCAGAGTAAGAAGGATGAGAAGTGACAATGGAACTGAGTTCAAGAATTCTACGATGAGAGAGTTTTGTGAAGGACAAAGAATTATCCAAGAATTCTCTTCACCTAGGACTCCTAAAAAAAATGGTGTAGTAGAAAGGAAAAACAGGACTCTCATTGAAGCTGCAAGAACAATGCTTGAAGAATCAAAGTTGCCAACATATTTCTGGGCAGAAGCTGTCAACACTGCCTGCTATACTAAGAATATTTCTTTGATTGCAAATGTTTTGTCCTGATAAATCAAGGCGAAAACATTGGAAAGTTTGACACCAAAGTAGATGAAGCTATCTTGTTGGATACTCAGCAGGGAAATCATATAGAATTTATAACCTAAGACTGAACATTGTTATGGAATCCATACATGTTGTCTTTGATGACAAGAAAATCCAAGGGTTAATAGATGAAGGTTTCCATGAAGATTTATCATTTGATAATGATATGACTGGTGAAGGTAGTAAAGATGATGTAGAAACAGTATCGACTGGTGTAAGATCGCAGCATGCTCGAGGTGAAGAGCGTGGGACACCATCCGTTGATGCTGAGGAAACCTGATCCGTTGAAGACAATTCTGGATTACCCGTTGATAGTTATAGAGAATTATCCATTGATAACTCTGTTAGAACTCCAACTTCAAGAGCCACACACTCAGGGGGAGTCTCTCAGAGTCATCACTCAACAACCAATCAGAATGATCAACACAGGGAGAATGAAGCTACGTCATCTAGGCTGAACCTGCCATCATTAAGAAAATGGACCAGAGATCACCCATTTGAACTAATAATTGGAGATTCAAATGCAAGAGTCCAAACTAGAAGGGCAACTCAAGAAGAATGCTTGTATAGCAGTTTTCTGTCTAAAGAAGAAACTAAGAAAGTTGAGGATGCCATCCTAGATCCAGACTGGGTTTTAGCAATGCAAGAGGAGCTAAACCAGTTTGAGAGAAATGAAGTGTGGAAGCTTGTACCCAAGCCTAAAGGCAAGTCAGTAATTGACACCAAATGGGTATTCAAGAATAAGATGGATGAGAATGGCATAGTGACAAGGAACAAAGCAAGGTTAGTTGCAAAAGGCTACTGTTAAGAAGAAGGAATTGATTTTGATGAGACCTTTGCACCAGTAGCAAGGTTGGAAGCAATCAGAATCTTCCTGGCCTATGCAGCCCATGCCAACTTCAAAGTCTATCAAATGGATGTCAAGAGTGCTTTTCTAAATGGCATTTTGGAAGAAGAGGTATATGTAAGTCAACCTCCTGGTTTTGAAGACCAAGAATTCCCAGAATATGTCTATTTTCTTCTCAAAGCACTCTATGGCCTGAAGCAAGCACCTAGAGCCTGGTATGACACTCTTTCACAGTTCCTTATAGAGAATCACTTCACTCGAGGTACTGTTGACAAAACTCTCTTTTATAGAAATGTCAATGGCTCTATGATACTTGTTCAAATTTATGTAGATGATATAATTTTTGGGTCTACTGATGAGAAGCTTTGCAAAAGGTTTGCCAAACTTATGCAAAGTAAATATGAAATGAGCATGATGGGTAAACTTGTTGGGACAATCAGATCGTGGCTCTGCGATTTTTGATACAATAAATTAACGAGTACGAACATAAAATTAACCTTAATCGCTACGGCGCAAGCGATTCAAGTCCACGTCTTCTGCTGTATTCCTCGATTCCCCTTGAGCGAAGTGTGGCCTTCGTACTCCCAAGTTTTGCCTCTCTTCTTGCTTCAAGGTGGCTGCCTCCAAAAACCCTAATGTTTTTTCAACGAGCCTCAGCAAGAAGAGAATAGGAATATATATAGGCTACAGCAGGGATCATGGATAATTAGGTTAGGCCTCCCAATGACATTCCGAGCCTAGCCCAATGTCATTAAACATTAATGCAATCCACTAAAGAATTAATATTTGCACTACCTTTCCTAATACCGTAATTTAATTAATTAATTCGGTTCCAATATTATTTGCTTATTAAATTCCCCATGTTTAAAATATTGCATGTCCATTAATTAAATAAATTACTCATAATTCATTCAATTAATATCTTTTATCCTTGATCATCCACTCAACCTTTATTTAATTATGCTGGAATAAATCCACCTGCAGGGTTTCACATAATTAAATCTTTTTGAGCATTCAAGGGGACATCATTAACCCGAATATTATCAGGACATGGATTCCTTTTATAAATAATATTCACCATGTATATAATTCCATCACCCAAAATATATTGATATAATTCAAAAGAATTATTTTATATATAAATCAAAGCATGTAAATAATATACACGTGTCAATTACTATATCGGGATTAAGAACCTAAGCATTAATAATAACATAGAATCTTAGTTCTCCTTCTTAATCAGTATAAAGGAACAATTCTAAATTTGATCCTGTTCAATATACACAAAGTATACTAGTATTATTTATTAGTCAATATAAACTAATCTAAATAACACTATAGCCATACCAGTGGATTGTCCAACACCACCTGTGCTGTGAACCTTATTATATTATATAAACCGCATTTAACAATCTAATATTCTGTATCCCATTTGATACTAGATTGTCCATAATATATAATATCATACAGCATGTAAACATTCAAATGATTCTCAATAGAACTAGGCTAGAAATAAATATATAAACTTCAATTAAATATTTTCAGTATACACTAACAATCTCCCACTTATACTCAAAATATTCTATGAGTATATCAGTGTTTATTTAATCCACTATTACACAGAAAACTATGTGTCCATCCATCTGACTCCTATCGCTTCCACATGCCTGTCAAAAACCTTAGTTGGTAAGCTCTTTGTGAAAAGATCTGCCCGGTTGTCTTCTGATGATATGTGAGCCACATCTATGTCTCCTCGCTTTACGATTCCTCGTATGAGATGATACTTACGTTCAATATGTTTAGCTGCTTTGTGGTCTCGCGGTTCCTTTGAATTTGCCACAACACCAGTGTTATCACAATACACTGTCAAGCTCCTAGGCAAATTAGGTACCACATCCAAGTCCATAAGGAAGTTCCTGAACCATACAGCCTCCTTTGCAGCCTCAGAGGCCGCCACGTACTCGGCTTCCATGGTAGAGTCTGCAATGCATTTCTGCTTTACACTCCTCCAGATAACGGCTCTACCTCCTAAAGTAAAAACATATCCCGAGGTTGATTTCCTCTTATCCCTATCTGATTGAAAATCTGAATAAGTATATCCCAACGGAAATAGATTCGAGGCCTTGTAAATTAACATGTACTCCTTAGTCCTTCTCAGGTACTTGAGTATAGTTTTTACTGCACTCCAATGTTCTTGACCTGGGTTCGACTGATATCTACTAACCATGCCTACAGTAAAGCAGATGTCAGGCCTCGTACATAACATAGCATACATTAAGCTTCCACATGCCGAAGCATAAGGAACTGCTTTCATGCTCTCTATATCCTTAGGTGTCGAAGGACACTGCTTCTTGGATAGAGCAACTCCATGCTTAAAAGGTAGAAAACCTTTCTTAGAGTTCTGCATGTTAAAACGAGCTAATACTTCATCAATGTAGGGCTCTTGAGATAAAGCCAACATCTTTCTCTTGCGATCTCTTATTACTTTGATCCCAAGGATGTATGCCGCTTCACCTAAGTCCTTCATGTCAAATTGTTTGAATAACCATGCCTTTACTAATGACAACATCTTAACATTGTTTCCAATGAGTAAAATGTCATCTACATATAGTACTAGAAAAACCACTGCATTACCCTCACTTCTCTTATACACGCATGATTCGCTTGGACTTTGATCAAATCCATATGACTGGACTGCCTAATCAAAACGAATATTCCAGTCCCTTGAAGCTTGTTTAAGTCCATGAATAGACCTCTTAAGCTTATATACCAGATGCTCTTGGCCTTCCTTAATGAATCCTTTTGGTTGCTACATATAGATGGTTTCTTCAAGACTTCCATTAAGGAAAGCTGTCTTGACATCCATTTGCCAAATCTCATAATAGAGATGAGCTGCTATTGATAAAAGAATCTGGATCGACTTAAGCATAACAACCGGTGAAAAGGTTTCCTCATAATCGATCCCTTCTTTCTGAGTGTACCCTTTCGCAACAAGTTGTGCTTTCCAGGCTTTTACCTTTTTGTCAGATCCTCTTTTCTTCTTGTAGATCCACCTACATCCAACGGGTTTTACACCTTTGGGTGGTTCCACAAGCTCCCAAACTTGATTGGAATACATAGATTCCATCTCAGATTCCATTGCCTTTTGCCAAAGATCTACATCTTTATCTAGAATTGCCTCATCGTATGTCCTGGGATCCTCATCATGTTCACCAGAGACCAAGTCTGAGGACTCTCCAAAAAACATGAATTTTTTAGGTTGTCGAACAACCCTCCCACTATGACGAGGCACTGGTGTGGTACTAGTGTCAAGCTGTGCATTTTCTTATGGTTGTTCTGCTTGTACTATTGGCACTTGGGGATTATCTGTCCCTCCCACTAATTCCTCTAAAACAACACTACTCATGGGTTTGTGGTTCATTATAAAGTCTTCCTCTAAGAATCTAGCATTGGTGCTAACAATGATATCTCGATCCCTAGGACTATAAAATGAATAACATTTCGTTCCCATGGGATAACCTACAAACAACCTTACTTCTGTACGAGATTCTAGCTTGGTCGCGTTCTTGTTGAGCATATGTGCTGAACAACCCCAAATCCGAATATGTCTTAGACTTGGTTTGCTTCCAGTCCACAATTCTATTGGAGTCTTGGGAACCGACTTAGAAGGTACCAATTTCAGAAGATAAGCCATTGTTTCTATAGCATAACCCCAGAACGACTTGGGTAAATCCGAGTAACTCATCATCGATCTAACACTCTCTAAAAGAGTCCGATTCCTTCTCTCTGCTACACCATTCTGCTGAGGTGTGCCAGGTGCAGACAATTGGGATGTAATCCCATTTTCTGATAAATATTCCCTAAATTCTCCAAGCAAGTATTTGCCACCACGATCTGATCGTAGTGACTTGATACATTTTCCAAGATGTCGCTTCTCCGCACTTGCTTTGTACTCTTTGAATTTTTCAAAGCACTCAGACTTACGGCGCAACAAATAAATGTACCCATATCTAGAATAATCGTCAATGAAAGTGACAAAATACTCATAACCTCCTCTTGCTTGGATACTCATAGGTCCACATAAATCAGTATGAACTAATTCTAACACTTCTTTGGCTCTATTCCCCTTTCCTTTAAAAGGCCTATTAGTCATCTTACCTTCTAACCATGATTTACAAACCGAAAATGGCTCCACTGCCAACGAGCCTAATGACCCATCTACTACCAGTCTTTGAATCCTCCTCAAGTTAATATGACCTAATCTTAAGTGCCAAAGATATGTTTGGTTCAATCCAGAAGGTTCCTTTCTTTTATTCGAGCTAGAAAATGCATTATTTATTTCCCTAAGTTGCAATGTAGGTTGACTAGGATTAAGTATATACAAATTGTCTTGCAATGTACCAGAACATATAACTCGTTTATTCATCATAATAGAAACATTATGATCCAAACAAACATTATAACCATCCATAGCAAGTTTAGAAACCGAAATCAAATTCCTTCTAAATGAAGGTACATAAAGACAATTGTTCAAAACCAAAATCCTATCATCGCCAAAAGATAAAGTAATTATTCCAACTACAACTACTGCTACTTTCGTAGCATCTCCCATGAACACATATATCTCGCCATCTCTAAGCATTCTGGTTTGCTGGAACCCCTGCATAGAGTTACAAACATGGTCAGTGGCTCCTGTATCTACACACCAAGTGCTCGTAGATATAGCCGCTATATATGTTTCTGTAACTAGAGAAAGAGACATACCAGTATTGTTTGTCTTCTTAGGAAGAGGACAATCCTGTTTCCAGTGACCTGACTGCTTGCACCTGAAGCACTTGCCCTTAGGCTTTTTCACACCACCTTGAACTCCCACTACATTAGCAACCTTTCCAGCTTTCTGTGTCTGAACCTTTTTCTTCTTCTTGCCTTTCGGCTTAGAGGAAGAAGCTTTCTCAGCCACATTCACTTGAACATTCTGTTTAAAGAGTCCTTCAGTTGCCTGAAGTTCTGTCAGAAGTTCCGCGAGACTATACATCATTTTATTCATGGTGTAATTCAATCGGAACTGCTCAAAACTTTTGGGCAAACTCATAAGGATGATATCGATCTGGGTTTCCCCATCAATATCAGCACCAAGGATCTCCATCTCATTCAGATGAGACATCATCCTGAGAACATGATCCCTTATAGGTGTTCCTTCAGCCATCTGAGTGTTCATTAAAGCTTTCATTGCTACTTGCCTAGCAGCCCGATTCTGTTCTCCAAAAAGTTCCTTGAGATTAAAGAGCATATCTGAAGCTGTGGCCATAGCCTGATGTTGATGTTGCAAAACACCCGACATTGCTGCCAGAATGTAACATCGCGACATCTCATCAGCCTTAACCCACCGCTTATAATACTCTTTCTCACTTTCAGGAGCATCTTCAGCAGGCTGATCTGGCTTGGGTTCATAAGTGCAAAATTTGTACTCCTCAGCAGTCAACACTATGTCCAAATTACGTTTCCATTCAATATAGTTTGGTCCAGTAAGTTTGTTATCCTTAAGTATAGTGAATAGTGGATTAAAGCCCATAATTATCTAATCCTGAGAATCACACATGTAACACATAATCAGAGAGTTGCACAAATCTTAAAACCTATTGGTTTCCTCTAACAATTAATTAAAATTAATTCACTAATATTTAAACACCATAAGTATCTGGTACGCCACGATGGGTGACATATATACCACTTAAATTCGTTTAAATATTACTTCGGTCCAATTACTAAATAATACGCCACGTTATGGTGGACTATATATTATTTTTCATAGTTAAGTGTATACCATTATCAAATCTTAAATTAATAACAACAAGACCGGATGCCACCATTAAATATTTCAAATCAATAATCGATAATAGGATAATTCCTAGATCGGGGGGAGCACTGTCAAGAGGCGTCAATTAAGACCCCTTTCTAGACAGAATCATCCTTTCTCTCAATATCGAAAATCTATATTCAATCATTGGTACCCTTCTAATTAATCGAATTCTATGAAACTTGGTACGCCATGTTGGGTGGCATGTATACCATTCAATATTCGTAATTTAATTTAAGAATTTTGTTCTAGTAATTTCCACAACCTTTTAATAATACCGTAAATAGTACGCCACGATGGGTGATCATATATACTATCTACATTATTTAAAAGGTTATATTACATACAAAATAATGGAGACCGTGGGATTTAATTCCTAATTAATTCCCTCACCCACTTAGAATTTTTATTAAAATTGAGGAATTTTAAAAATTAAATGGGGCCTATGTCATTATAATTATGTCTAACATGCATTCAAAATACACACATAAAAATTTATGTCCATGTCGTCCTAATTATGTTAAACATGCAATTAAAAATTACACACATAATTAACAACACACATAATTAATTAATTAAAGCAATAATTAAAAAATAGCGGAACTAAAATTATAATCCACTACTATGGCCCCTGTTAATTTGCTGCAGCCTCGAAGTAAGCCCCTGTTGAAAAAATTGTTGACCATGCGCGTGCATCAGTTGGGGAAAAAAATATTCTATCTTCTATCGCCTGACACGCATGTTCAACCTATGTTACAAATCCTGTTCTGACGGTTGCGCATTGTGGGCATGCGTTACACTAGCAGTTACTCCTGTTGCGCAGCCTGCTTATGCGCCTTACCAGTTTTCACTGGTAACGCAGGTTAGACCTGCGTTACAGACTTTGACCAGAGTTTTTGCACGCCATAGCCTTCTATTTCTCTTCGACTCTTCGACTCTTCGACAGCAACAGCCCCAAAGTTTCGCAGCGGAACAAAAACAATTCCGGATTTGATTTTCAACGATATGTAATTGTTACAAAGATACCCGAATTTTTACAAAATCCATCAAACAATTACATAAAAAATAGATCTAATACAAAACTAATTTTGTAAATCTATTCTAACACGATCAACCCTCGTGTAAATTACAACCACGATAAACCACGTGGAAACCAAACAAAAATTAACCACGATTAAACCACGTGGGATCCAAACACATAATTAAATATACATGGCCATAATAGTGGATAACAACCTGCAAAACAAAATATACAAGCCTACCACTATATACATGCATATATAATTACGACATTGACATCGTATCAAAAATCGCAGAACCATAGAACCTCGTTCCTGATGCCAATTGTTGGGACAATCAGATCGTGGCCCTGTGATTTTTGATACAATAAATTAACGAGTACGAACAGAAAACTAACCTTAATCGCTACGACGCAAGCGATTCAAGTCCACGTCTTCTGCTGTATTCCTCGATTCCCCTTGAGCAAAGTGTGGCCTTCGTGCTCCCTAGTTTTGCCTCTCTTCTTGCTTCAAGGTGACTGCCTCCAAAAACCCTAATGTTTTTTCAGCGAGCCTCAACAAGAAGAGAATAGGAATATATATAGGCTACAGCAGGGATCATGGATAATTAGGTTAGGCCTCCCAATGACATTCCGAGCCTAGCCCAATGTCATTAAATATTAATCCAATCCACTAAAGAATTAATATTTGCACTACCTTTCCTAATACCGTAATTTAATTAATTAATTCAGTTCCAATATTATTTGCTTATTAAATTCCCCATGTTTAAAATATTGCATGTCCATTAATTAAATAAATTACTGATAACTCATTTAATTAATATCTTTTATCCTTGATCATCCACTCAACCTTTATTTAATTATGCCAGAATAAATCCACCTACAGGGTTTCACATAATTAAATCTTTTTGAGCTTTCAAGGGGACATTATTAACCCGAATATTATCAGGACATAGATTCCTTTTATAAATAATATTCACCATGTATATAATTCCATCACCCAAAATATATTGATATAATTCAAAAGAATTATTTCATATATAAATCAAAGCATGTAAATAATATACACGTGTCAATTACTATATCGGGATTAAGAACCTAAGCATTAATAA
Organism: Kitagawia praeruptora; assembly: GCA_037693485.1. NCBI lineage: Eukaryota > Viridiplantae > Streptophyta > Magnoliopsida > Apiales > Apiaceae > Kitagawia > Kitagawia praeruptora. Next base: position 131,241,851 of record CM075351.1, on the reverse strand, counting down.
TAACATAAAATCTTAGTTATCCCTCTTAATCAGTATAAGGGAACAATTCTAAATTTGATCCTGTTTAATATACACAAAGTATACTCGTATTATTTATTAGTCAATATAAACTAATCTAAATAATATTACAGCCATACCAGTGGATTGTCCAACACCACCTGTGCTGTGAACCTTATTATATTATATAAACCGCATTTAACAATCTAATATTCTGTATCCCATTTGATACTAGATTGTCCATAATATATAATATCAGACAGCATGTAAACATTCAAATGATTCTTGTTAACTCGAATAACTTGTAGAAGGGGGGTTGAATACAAGTTATATAATCGTGTCTGATTTTTGCTTGGTTATATAAACAAAAATAAACGAATGAATCAAATTTTGTTTGTATTAAATAAATTAAATACAAACTCTACCAAAGGTGTACAAATACCTTTAGCAGCTGTTGACAAAATAAAACTCTCTCTCTGTTTGTTTCGAACTCTCGAATACAAACCTTATACAGAGAAACGCACATTCACAACTCGAACTCACGTACACTTTTTACAATGATATAGAGAGAGTATTTATAATGCTACCTATCAACTAATCACAGAAAGATAATCTATACATGACAATATTCTGCCGTCCAGTTGATAGTTTCCATCAATAGAAAATTCTTTCCTTCATGAAATCTTCTTGCTTGTTCCTCAAACAAAGATCCTGTTTTATAGAACTTGCCAGTTTCTGTAGCATCCATAATGACATCATCAGTAACACGACTGATATCAGGATTCCATCTTGCATCAGGATCTGACCATCCCATCAGTACTTGATCAGTATTTAACTTGACATATCAGGATTCAATCTCAGTTCCTGACATGTAGTACTTGATGCACTGTTCATTCCTGACTAAAATTCTACAGACTAATGTCTAACACATATCTTCTATACAAAGTGCTAAATCCTTTATAAAATCAGGATATACAAGAAGTATAAGTAAAATTCTATTCTTAACATCACAACTCATGAATTATTCCTAACAATCTCCCCCTATTTATGCTTTAAACCTGAAGCATAAATCTGAGTTGTTGATGTCAAAACATATAACAATACAATCAGAATAGAATTTATGAATTCAAAAATCATGAAGTTAAGTACCTCTTTCTTCAGATGTAGACATAGTATCCAGTACTTAGAAGAAAAAATTCAACTATTTGATGCTTCTTTTCCTTTACCACTTCCCTGATAAGATTCACCTCTATCATCCTTAGTTCTTCTTTCATTTCTCCCAGTCTGTTTATCTCCTCCCCCTGTCTATTGCCTTTGAACTGTTTTTATCTCCCCCTTTTTGACATCATCAATATTAATTCCAAGAGATTCAGTAACAGAACAAATGAGATTCATCAGAACTGCTTGATTTTCCATAATAGTGACTTGGTTATCTTCAAGTGTTTGAAGTCTTGATTGAATTTCAACTTGAGATTTCTGAATGTCTTGTAGAACTTCAGAATTGACTTCAATATTGGAAGTGTTTGGAACATCTTCAGATTCAATTCTTGTAGAAGAAGTTACCTGTGTAGAATGATATTTAAGTAATAAAACTCGATTAGAGTGACAAACCTCTTCATCTTTCTGATCTGAAGCTGCAATATGATCATCTTGTCCTTCACCAGTATTCTGTGTACTAACATCTACATCTCCTGACTCCGTAGATTGATCAGATATTGTTGATGTCTCAATTCTTGCTGATATTGGTAGTACAAACAAAGGAATACTAGGATCATTAGGAATATCTTCTGGTACTGATGGTGTAGAAGTTTGTCTTAGCCTTTCACCTCTTCTGTTTATAATTCCTGCAAGCCTTTCTTTTTGCTTCTGAGCTTTAACTTTTGGCTTTGAATTGTGCTTTGCTAAGTCATTCTTCTCATACATCTTGATAAAAGAATAAGTACCAGCATCCGTACCAAGATTGTTAGACCAAGATTCAGGAAAAACCTGATCCTAGAAACTAAATGATGGTCGTTTCCTAATTTTCTCTCCCTCACTATGGAGTTGATCATCCCTACCCTCATTCTCACTATGACTATCTAAAGTCAAAACTCTTTCTACCTCTCAAGTGTATCACTCAAATTTGGATAAGTACTCTCATGACCTACAGAAAAATGGTGTTTAGAAAAAGTTTTTATACCTTACCTCACATGGAGAGAGGGTTCCTCATTTGGCAAGGGGCTTGAGGTTTTCTCCAAGGAGTGAGCTGCTATAGTCTCTGAACCCTTACAAACATCTTCTTTTCTTTCAGAAACTACAGGCTCCAGTATACCACTTTCAGGTTCTCTACTAGATTCTGATGTCTTCAGTAATACTTCATTAGACACCCTAGTTAGTATATCACCGTCTTTAAGTGTTGTTTGCTGAGACACACCCTCAAGGTAGATTGACTCTGACTGAATAATATTTGTTTGATCTTCAAGAAAATCAGTCAAAGTTATTCCTCCCATATCATAGGGTTTCTCACGTGCAATTTCAGTCATCACATAAGACCTTTCAACATCAACTATCACAGCTCCTGAGTCATCCAACCTCTGACTAGATGGTTCTTGTGTTGCAGTGACTGTGATCTGATCTTTTCTACTATCCACCACTGGTGCAATAGTATCTTCTGTTGACTGCATTCCTCTATCTACTTCTTCCAGTTGTTCACCTTGAGTTGAAGCATCTTCAATAATGACATCCTTGTCAAATAAATATGCATGAAGTGATTGAAGTGCAACATGCTTCGAGAGTTCAAATTTCTTGACTAATTGTCTTCTGACAGTTACATAGAAATACATCTTCATTAAGTCAAGTCTTTGATGTAGAAGTCCATACTCTCCTGGAAATAAAAGTTTTGGTACTCTTTCAACTAGAAAATCTAGAACAGGCCTGGATAACTTTACTTTGATAGAAATAACTTCCATAGCCAGTCTGTATGATAATGTAGTTTCCCATAAAGAATCAATATCCGGATCTCTATAGTCATTTGCTGACTTGATTGTAGCTTCATTTGTAGAGACCTGCATGATATTAGTTGGACTAGACTCTGTGTGTGTAGGTGACAAATGAATCTTTCTCCTTGTTCTCCTAGTATAGTGAGCAAAAGATTTATCCTGATAAGACTCAAGAGGTGTAGACACAGAATTGATCTCGGGATGAGATCCTTTTTCAATAGACACAGTCTTTTGAGAGATAGTATCCAGTAACTGTTTTCCTTTTTTAAGTACTATAGCCTTTTGAGAGACTACAGCCTGGTTGTGACTAGGTGCTTCATCTCTTTGTTCTAGCTTAGAAAGTTGAATTACAGCCTTCAATTCTTCTCTCTCAACAAGAGATATATTATCATCATCTTCACTAGAACTACTACTACTTGGCACAACAAATCTTCTCTTCCTTACAACTGATATTTTTTGAGAAACACCAGAGGTTGGTTTCTTTGAAACAATAGGGTGTGAATCAAAACTTGGTTCTTGAATTGTTTCAGAGACTATAATGTTTTGGGCTACTTGGGTAGACACAGGTGGGTTCTCCTCCAATTGAGATTCCTGAGCCATTTCACCATAAAAGAAAGAAGAATTGTAGAGAGTAGGAAGATGAGTTTTAAGAATTACCTGAACATGATGTGGATAATGAATTGCAGGTATTTCATCTAGATTCTTTTCATTGTCCTTCTTTGTAATGTCAGAGAAAATTCTCTTTTGCTGTACATAAGAAGAAACACAATGTTCTCTACCAAATCTAGTTTCAACATCAGGAATAAAATGGTTAATAAACATTTGCATAAATCTATGATAATAAACCATTTTCCTGTTTTGATCTCTTGACCCAAGTTTAATACACATCTGACTTAAGATAATGTGACCAATGTTAATTACTCTGTCATAAAGCAAACTATAAGCAATATGTAAAGTAACAGAAGTAATTTGCTGAAAAGAACTACATTTGCCAGTAAAACATTTTGCAATTTGATCAAAGAATAAAGACCATTCCTTCCTAAGAAAAGACCTATTTAACTGGCTCATGTTGTCTAGAGATCCATTATAACCTAATGCAGACAACATAGTTCTTACATCATCATCAGATGGTTTACTTGCATAATTATCAGTAACAGGTAAGCGAAGTACTGAATTAACAACACATTCAGTAATGTTATAAGTATCTTGTTCTAAGTGTAGAACAATCTTACCTGATTGACTCTGAGTAGAATCAATTACTTCATCATTCTCCCAAGCTTGTGAAACAGCAGCTTGATTTATTTCTGGAGATGCTGTTAATGCATAATGTAAAAGTCCAATAGCCATATAATCCATCACAGGATGAAAATCAGCTGATACTCCTTTCTTGCTGGTGATTGCTGCAACATGATTGTTAGTCATAAAATCAAAATCACCAAACTTGAAAGCTGCTGATTTAGGTAGACTTCTTTGATCTTCCATTTTTGATCTGAAAAGAACTTGAGAAATCTTGAAATTGATTAGAGATTTTGAGCACTTAATGAATGTTTTTGCCTTAGGAAATACGAATTAGAAGTTAGCAATAAACAATCAGAGTCTCAAAATAAAGATATATTAAAAAATCCTTCAGACCCACTAACCCACGTTGACACGTAGGTTGACAGGTGTCAGTCCCTGAAAAATGCAGTTTACACACGATTTTTGGAAAATAAAATCCAAAATTGATTTCAATTAAATAAATCAGGGTAAAATCAAAATAAAATCAATACTGATCAGCTTCATTTTCTGATGTGATCTTTTTCACCAAGATAATCACAACTTTGAATGTGATTAAAAATAATAAAAATAATTATCAATCCTGATGAAATCACTTTCATTTTCTTGATCACTATCATCCTGATTCCAAAGATTAAATGAAGTTCCAAGTGGCAATTTTAGAATTTAACCTTTCTTAACTCCAAAAATACACAAAACCTCTCTGTAAATACAGAGCTTCCACAAAACACAATGAACTTCAACCCAATCTTTCGATTTCTCACAGATGATGAACACCAAAGATTCAATATTCATCTCTTTGAAGAGATGACTTTTCTCATCGTTTTAGACATGGTTGGAGTAGATCCATATAATGTCCAGAACCTTTTATTAAAACATCCATCTGTTGGATACAATCACCCTCTTACCTCCTCAAAACTTGAGGATGAAGAATTTGGCCGAGAGTCTGAGGTTGATCTTGATGGAGATGCTATACATTCAAGTCAGCTACTCTCATTCAAGTCGCCCAGACAAGGAATCCAGAAGTAATCATAAAAGTGACTCTTGAGATGCTTCTTGTCCTGAAGTAGATCTTTGAAGACTAAGAACAGTAACAACTTTAGACAAGAATAGAATTATCCGTAGAAATTAGACAAAAAGATATTTGTATTTCATTTCCATGTATGTAATGCTTTCAATTAATGAAAATACAATTTTTTATTATCTACTTTTCTGTTGTTCCCTATTTATCAAATGATCTAACTAATGGTATAAATTATCAGTATGAATGAATTAAAGTTTGCTGGCATAGACTTATCAAAACTTAGAATTAGATTACTACACAAAGTAAACGTCAGGATCTGAAAAAAATTTCACAATCCTGATACTGACACAATATTGATGATGTTAGCATCCTGATAATAATTCTAATCTTGATGATTATTAACAAGTCTATCATACTGAAATTTATCAAGGCAAAGTGTTATAGCTAAAGCATTTAACAATCAAATATAGATCCTGACAAGAATATCAAGTCTATAAGCTAAAAACAACATACCTTGCTACTTTTGCAGATGTTGAAGATCTAGAAATTTAATATTCCTAACTCACTTACTAATCTACTAAATGTAGTCTCATCAAGTGGTTTAGTTAGAATATCTGCAAGCTGTTTGTCAATAGGAACAAAATGAAGTTCCACAGTACCATTCTCAATATGTTCTCTAATAAAATGATACCTGACATCAATGTGCTTAGTCCTTGAATGTTGAACTGGATTTTCTACAATTTTAATAGCACTAGTATTATCACAAAACATAGGAATATTACTAAGTGTCATACCATAATCCATCAACTGATTTCTTATCCAAAGGAGCTGTGCACAACAACTGCCTGCTGCTATGTACTCAGCTTCTGCAGTTGAAGTTGAGATAGATTGTTGCTTCTTGCTTGCCCAAGAAATCAATCTGTTTCCCAAGAATTGACATGTACCTATAGTGCTTTTCCTGTCTATCTTACACCCTGCATAATCAGAGTCTAAATAGCCAATTAGGAAGAAATCAGATTCTCTAGGATACCACAAACCAAGATTTGGAGTTCTTTTGAGATATCTAAAGATTCTCTTCACAGCAATTAAATGAGATTCCCTAGGATCACTTTGGAATCTAGCACATAAACAGGTAGAAAACATTATATCTGGTCTACTTGCAGTTAGAAATAACAATGAGCCTATCATGCCTCTATAACTAGTATTATCCACACTCTTTCCCTTAGGATCAGAGTCTAGTTTAGTGGTTGTGCCATGGGTGTTTTTGCAACTGCACAATCTTGAAAGTCAAACCTTCTTAAAAGATCTTTGATATACTTTGACTGATTAATGAAAATACCAGTCTCAGTCTGTTTGACCTGCAAGCCTAAGAAATAATTTAATTCACCCATCATGCTCATCTGATACTTAGACTGCATAAGCTTGCTAAACTTAGCACACACCTTTTCATTAGTAGAGCCAAATATGATATCATCAACATAAACTTGAACTAAAAGCAATTCACCTTTTATCTTTCTAAAGAATAGAGTTTTGTCAATTGTACCTCTTGTGAAGCCATTTTCAAGAAGAAATTTAGACAAAGTCTCATACCATGCTCTTCGTGCCTGCTTTAGTCCATAGAGTGCCTTGTCAAGTTTGTAGACATGATTTGGAAACTTTGGATCAACAAATCCAGGTGGCTATTCCACATACACTTCCTCATCAAGTTTGCCATTTAGAAAAGCACTCTTTACATCCATCTGGTATACCTTGAATTTTGAATGAGCTGCAAATGCAAGAAACATTCTGATTGCTTCCAATCTTGCTACAGGAGCAAAGGTCTCATCATAATCAATGCCTTTTTCCTGAGAGTAACCCTTGGCCACCAGTCTTGCTTTGTTTCTTACAATCATACCAGATTCATCTAGCTTGTTTCTGAAAACCCATTTTGCACCAACAATAGATCTATCTTTAGGTCTTGGTACCAGTTTCCAGACTTTGTTTCTCTCAAACTCATTTAACTCCTCCTGCATTGCAATTACCCAATCAAGATCCTGTAAGGCTTCTTCAACCTTCTTAGGTTCATTCTTTGAGAGAAAGCAACTATACAAGCATTCATTTTGAATTGATCTTCCAGTTCGAACACCACTATTTGGATCACCAATAATCAAATCTTCAATATGATCCTTTGTCCATTTTCTAAAAGGTGGTAGATTGCCTCTGCTAGATTCTCCCCCTAAGTTAGTGGTATCTCTTGTAGAAGAAATCTCTCTGCCTTCAATAACTCCCCTTTGATCAATAGAATCAATAGATTCCATATTGCTGCTAGTTACTGATCTTTCCTCAGTAGACTCTAAAAGATCAGTTCCTGATGGAGTAGACTCTGAATAGCTAGTCTGCTCCTGATGATCACTGTGTTCTCTTTGATTTATTTGCTCCCCCTCAACAGTAGCATTCATTTGAGAAGCAATAGAAATTCCTTCTGGAGAACCTTCATCATCACTGGAGAGTATCTCAGAATCCTTCAGATTTTCAAATTCCAATTTGTCATGGCTTTCATCAGTTTGCAGAATTCCAAATTTCTTATCATCAAATGCAACATGAATTGATTCCATAACAATGTGAGTTCTGAGATTATAAACTTTGAAGGCCTTAGATGCTGAATATCCTAGAAAGATTGCTTCATCCAATTTGGCTTCAAATTTTCCAAGTTGTTCTGGATGAACTTTTAGAACATAGCATTTGCATCCAAAGATGTGAAAGTATTTCACACTTGGTTTCTTTCCTTTGATCATCTCATAGGGAGTTTTTCCATGACTATTTACCAAGGTACAATTTTGAGTGAAACATGTAGTGTTAATAGCTTCTGCCCAAAAATAGGTTGGAAGTTTTGCATCTGCAAGCATGGTTCTTGCTGCCTCTATGAGAGTCCTGTTCTTTCTTTCCACTACACCATTTTGCTGAGGTGTACCAGGTGCAGAAAACTGTTGAGTGATTCCATTGTCTGCACAAAAATTCTCCATTATAGAATTCTTGAATTCTGTACCATTGTCACTCCTAAGTACTTTGACTTTGTACTCAGAGTTATTCTGAATAATCTTGACAAGTTCAATGATTTGCTGAGGAGCTTCATCATTCTTGTGTAGAAAGAACACCCATGTAAACCTTGTGAAATCATCCACTATCACTAGAGCATATCTTTTCTTGCTGATAGACATAATGTTTACTGGACCAAACAGATCAAGATGTAGCATGTGAAATGGTTCAGTAATTGAATTTGCAGTCTTGCTCTTGAAAGTGGTTCTTCTTTGTTTTCCAAGCTGACAGGCATCACAAAGTCCATCTTGCACAAAATTTACCTTAGGTAGATCTCTCACAAGATTGTGCTTAACAAGTTGATTAAGCTTCTTGAAGTTGAGATGTGAGAGTTTCTTGTGCCAATTCCAGCTTTCATCACTTGTTGCTTTGCTGTAGAGACATCTAACAATTCCTTTAGATGTATCACTTAAGTTGGCTTCATATATGTTACCATGTCTTTGACCAGTTAGAACAATGTCTCCATTCTGCATATTCAAGATTTTGCATCCTTCTCTGTCAAAGACTGATTTGTAACCTTTATCACCCAGTTGACTTATGCTTAAAAGATTATGTTTCAAGCCTTCAACCAGTGCTACATTTTCTATGATGACATTTCCCAAAACAATTGAGCCATATCCTAGAGTTTCTCCTTTGTTGCCATCTCCAAAAGATATTACTGGGCCAGCTTTCCTCTCAAACTTTGTAAGCAGGGACTTCTTTCCAGTCATATGTCCAGAGCATCCACTGTCCAAGATAATTGAATGCTTCTTTCCTGTGCCCTGCAAACAAAAAGTAACTAGTTAGAATTTTTTAGGACCCAACTTTGATTGGATCCTTTCTTACTAGATTTAGAAACAACAGGCTTTGAAGATTTTGCCTTTACTTTACCTATTGCAGAGTCAACCTTAGACTCTGATTTCATAAACTGTTTGTGACTAGGAGTTTCAGATTTCAGAGAATAATAGTCATAATATAGTTCATGATATTCTCTACACATGTAAATGGAATGAAGTAAACTACCACAATGATAACAAGCTTTTTGTGGTTGATATTGAATTTTCTGAGTCTTGTGGAATTTGGACTCAGTTTTCCAAGAAGGTTTTTGATTGCAGTCTAGGGCCAAATGATTATGATTTCCACACTTATAGCATTTTTTCGTAAGTGCATCAGGTACATTCTTGTAATTATTCTCTTTGTTAATACCTTCTTTTCCATTCCTAATTCTTTTGATCTTGCTAGACTCTGAAAGACCATCTAATCTCTGTTTCAACTGAGACTTAGACAGAAACCCTATGTTTACATTCTTAGGTTTCTCTAACACTTTCTCATCTGAATTACTATTGTTGATCCTTTTGTGTACAACAGGGGTACCTTTTGAATCAAAAAATTTAACATGATAAGGTTCAGAAACAATTTTCTTACCTTCAGATTTAGATGTGCTAGCTTCTACTTTACTATCATCATTGACAATAGCTATTTTTTCTTGTCTAGCTTTATCAAAACCTAAACCATTAACTTTACCACGAATTCCACTTTCAAAGATTTCTATAGTCTTTTTACCAGAATTGTTAATGGTCTTAATCACATCTCTCTCTTCCTCTAGTTCTTTTCTGACATAGTCATAAGCTTCAAGAATAACACTATAATCATGCTTAGCTTTATCAGAACTTAACTTGTATTCTTCCATTTGAATTAACTCAGATTTAAGAAAATTATTTCTATCAACTAATTTATCATTCTTAACCTTAAGTTCATCTCTTTCACAAGTAAGAATTCTATAATTAGTCATAAGATTCTTAAACTCAGCATGGATAGATCTAATTTCATCAGAATTTAAGCTATCAAATGAATCAAGAGAGTGAAGTGATACCTTAACAGAGGATGGAGAAGTTTTCTTTGGAGATCTAGGTTTGTCTAAAACATTTGCCATCAGTGCAATGTTGTCATAATCCAATTCATCTTCAGAATCACTGGAATCATCCCAATCCTTCTGTGTAACCATAAGTGCATTACCCTTTCCTGAATTCCTAGGCTTCTTACACTCACTAGCAAAGTGTCCAAGCTTGCTACAGTTAAAGCACTTGATCTTGGCCTTATCAAGCTTGACAATTGTACTTTTGCCTTTGTCACTCTTCTTCTCCTCCTTCTTTTGAAAAGGTCCTTTGCTAAATCTTTTCCTGTTGAATCTTCCTTTCTTAAAAGATTTAGCAAACATAGCAAAGAGTTCCTGCATTTCTGATTCAGAATTACTGTTGTCAGAGTCTATATCAGTAGTCTCTGACTCAGAATTTTCTTTTCTTTTCTTCTTCCTTGAGTTCTTTACAGCAGTCTCTTCATGCTATTCTTCTGGAAGCTTCTTTAATTCAGATTGAGCAGTAAGTGCAATAGTCTTCATCTTTCCTTCACTCCTGCTCTTCTTCTGCTGCTTGTCAAGTTCATAAGCTCTCAGTTTTCCATACACTGCCTCTAATGATATCTCATCCAGATCATTAGCTTCCTCAATCGCAGATATCTTCTCATTGTAGAAATCAGGCAAAGCTTTTATGAACTTTGTATTCATATCCTCCAAGTCATAATATTTACCATGCATGGCCATCTCATTGATGAGTTTTGTAAACCTATCAAAGGTATCAGTAAGTGACTCACCAGACTTGGATTCAAAGTACTCATACTGTTGTATAAGTAGTGTCCCCATATTCTTCCTGACAGGCTTAGTTCCTTCACAGTGAACCTTAAGATTGTCCCATACATCCTTAGCAGTTTTACAAGAGAGAACATAGTTAGTGAGAAAAGAATCAAGACTGTTGAATAATATGTTTCTCACTTTAGCATCTTTAAGAACATTCTCCTTGTCCTTATCTGACCACTCAGATTTTGGCTTCTCTGCTGTATGTTCTGGAACAACTTGACCATCAATAGTTGCTTGTCCAACAACCTTCGTTGGGATAAAAGGTCCATCTCTGATTCTGTCAAGATAATCAGGATCTGTTGCTTCCAGATGATGCAACATCTTTACTTCCCATAGAGTATATTCGTTTCCCTTAAGCTTAGGGATCTTAGTATTCCCATCCTTGTAACCAGACATGATTGCAGATCTTTATGATTATTCGAAATCAACCTGCTCTGATACCAATTGTTAACTCGAATAACTTGTAGAAGAGGGGGTTGAATACAAGTTATATAATCGTGTCTGATTTTTGCTTGGTTATATAAACAAGAATAAACGAATGAATCAAATTTTGTTTGTATTAAATAAATTAAATACAAACTCTACCAAAGGTGTACAAATACCTTTAGCAGCTGCTGACAAAATAAAACTCTCTCTCTGTTTGTTTCGAACTCTCGAATATAAACCTTATACAGAGCTACGCACATTCACAACTCGAACTCACGTACACTTTTTACAATGATATAGAGAGAGTATTTATAATGCTACCTATCAACTAATCACAGAAAGATAATCTATACATGACAATGTTCTACCGTCTAGTTGATAGTTTTCATCAATAAAAAATTCTTTCCTTCATGAAATCTTCTTGCTTGTTCCTCAAACAAAGATCCTGTTTTATAGCACTTGCCAGTTTCTGTAGCATCCATAATGACATCATCAGTAACACGACTGATATCAGGATTCCATCTTGCATCAGGATCTGACCATCCCATCAATACTTGATCAGTATTTGACTTGACATATTAGGATTCAATCTCAGTTCCTGACATGTAGTACTTGATGCACAGTTCATTCCTGACTAAAATTCTACAGACTACTGTCTAACACATATCTCCTATACAAAGTGCTAAATCCTTTATAAAATCAGGATATACAAGAAGTATAAGTAAAATTATATTCTTAACATCACAACTCATGAATTATTCTTAACAATTCTCAATAGAACTAGGCTAGAAATAAATGCATAAACTTCAAATAAATATTTTCAGTATACACTAACAAAACTAACTTATTTCCTTGGCTTACAAGTAAAGCAAGTTAGTGATGGAATATTCATTAGTCAACTCAAGTATGTTAATGATCTTTTGAAAAGATTTAACCTGCTGGATTGTGCTTCTGCAAAAACACCCATGACCACTGCCACTAAACTTGAGTTGAATACTAAGGAGAAGAAAGTGGACATCTCAAGTTATAGGGGCATGGTGGGCTCACTTCTATATTTAACAGCAAGCAGACCCGATATTATGTTTTCTACTTGTTTACGTGCAAGATTCCAAGCTGATCCCAGGGAATCTCATTTAATAGCTATTAAAAGGATTTTCAGATATCTCAAAGGAACACCAAACCATGGCATTTGGTATCCTAGAGAATCTGGCTTTAATCTAACTGGCTATTCAGATGCAGATTATGCAAGTTTTAAATTGAAAAAAAAAGTACTACATACACTTGTCAATTCTTAGGGAACAAGCTGGTTTCATGGTTTAGCAAGAAGCAGAATTTAGTTTCCACTTCTACTGCAGAAGCTGAGTATATTGCAGCTGGAAGTTGTTGTGCATAAATACTATGGATGAAGAATCAATTGCTTGACTATTGATTAAGAGTTGATAGAATCCCAATATTTTGTGACAACACTAGTGCAATTGCCATATCTGAGAATCCAGTGCAACATTCCAGGACCAAGCACATAGACATTAGATACCATTTCATCAGAGAACACGTGATGGAAGGTACTATGGAACTCCATTTTGTTCCAAGTGAGAAGCAACTTGCAGATATCTTTACCAAGCCACTTGATGAATCAACATTCACAAGGTTGGTAAGTGAGCTAGGCATGCTGAATTTCTCCTACTTTATTTAAGATATTTGCATGGTTGAATAAGCAGCCAGAAATTAGTTTAAATTTTTCTTTTACAAAGGTACGAAATTCTGTCTAAGTCAGAATTTACCCATCGACGGATATGTCAAATATCCGTTGATGATTCAAATAATATCTGGATTTTATTTTACTTTTATTTATTCGGTGGATATTTAGTTTCCTTTGTGTGTATTATTTCAATAATACATATCAACGGGAAGCTCGTTTCTCGAGAATTTACTCCTTTATCCACTTGGTAATTTATTTGTTTTTACTTTGGTCATGTCTGAGCTATCAAATCATTTTTACCATTTCGTGACCGAATATTTGTATTGCCATGTGTGATTGCATGCTTATGTGCTATTTGTGCTAATTGATTTCCTAGAGATTATATCTTGATTCTTGAGTATTACTATTATCATGATAAATAGGCTTAATCATGACACTTTCTAGGGAATCTAAGAGAGAGACTGTTGGTATAGCCTAGCCTTGCCTAGCCTTTCTAGGGAGTGGAGTTTCTTACTCTTGAACCTGGTGATCGAAGAGGAATTGGAGGCTGAGGCGAGAGCTCAAGAAGCTGAAGAAAGGGAGCAGGAGAGGCTCCGAGCCCTGGAAGAGCAGGAGGAGGATCATTGGCCTTGATGTCACAATGTCAAGGATCTTCTCTCGCAGGGCTGCTGCTGCCAAGAAGGGAAAGAACTCAGAAGACCCTCCTAGTTCTTAGGATATTTAGGGCATCTGTTCTTTTGCTTTCTTATGTAATAGTCTCTCGTATTTTAATGAAAATGCCTAAATTTCCCTTTTGACTTCAGTAATTGCTTAATTCTCTGCATATTTGATAACATGAATTGAATGTGTATACTCTGAGATTGCTAATTGCCTAATTGAAGTATTTCTACATGATATTTAACTTGCTCATGAATTAGCACTTTCAGGAAATGTAATTCATTCTCATAGTTCATCATTTGCTAACAATGGCATTTGCAAGTGTTCATTGATTTAATGAAACCAAAGGAAAGGTTACTAATTCAACAAACTAATCAACTGTGTGTATTATTGAGGTAACTATTTCTACCCCTCTCCCTACTACTCAATCTCAAGGTTCTTTGCCACTGAGTGTTGCTATGGAGACTGAGTCTGAGAACCCATAGTCTTCTACCCAAGCAACCAAACTTAAATCAAAATCCAAGTCAAAGAAACCAACTCAAGTGCTTCCCAACAGGCACTTGTTGTAAAACCCACCATAACCTCTGAGGGTAGTGTTCAGGTGGAAGTGAGTGGTGAGGGACAGGGTGAACATCAAAGAAGCCCTAAGGATAAGGTTGGAGAGGTGAGTGTGTCCCAGCCTAGCCATATTGTAGTCTCCCAAAAGACTGTTGATGCTGAAAAGGATTTAAACACATCCCTAACAGTATCCTCTCAACAGGGTGTTGTTATTGAAAAGAGTTCCCATCCAGGAACATTGAACAAAAGGGGAAGGGACACCACTAGCCAAAAGTCACCAACCAAAACCTTTGTCAGAAAGAAGAAACCTAAAGTTACTTTGGGTGAACAAGGGTCACACACTGTTCAATCTCACATGATTGAACCTTCTCAAACTCAGTTTGATGTGGCTCCAGCAAATGTGGAGTCACAGCCCAATTATCAATCTCTAATCACACAAACAACTCAAAATTCACCATCTCTATCTCTGGATATGGACATGTTTTCCACATCACAAGCAAATTCTCCCTCTTTACATCCAAGGGAGGAGCCCCACTCAGACCTTGTTGGTCATCATCTTTTAGATGACTTGTTGGACCAACAACCATTTCTTTCTGAAACTATGGCTGAATCTGTGTCGCCTACTTTAAAATCATTCTGCACAGATTCTATCATAATTTCCCTATCAACTGCTATCCATTCTACTTCATTGATGGATATCTCTCATCCGTTGATAAGTGTTTGTTCACCGATGGATATGCTTAACAGTAATTATCCGTTGGTAGCTCCAACTACAGAATCAATGGATGCACCAAATTCATTGGTCAATATGTTCCCTGCATCAACAGCAGAAGTCACACTTGTAGTTCAAACACTTCTAGGATTGAGGGAAGGGAGTGACATCACTGAGAGCGAGAGGCTGCTTTGTGAGCAGGCAAAAGGAGAGAATGAGAGTGAGGGGTTGGCAATTTCTTCCTACCAGGCAAAAAGAGAGACTGAGAGTTCCACCTTAGTAGGTGAAGGTGTGGGTGTGAGAGGTGTGAGCCAGGGGGAGCCCCTGATGCAAAAAGAGAGAGAATATGAGAGAAAAGAAGGTACAGGAGACATAAGGGTGGATGAAGCCATTGCTTATGATTTAATGGAGGTTGAGGATGCCCCTAGAACAAGTATCTGTCAATAGACATCTCAAAACGTCATTGATAGATCAGTTCTTGGAGCTGAAACCTTTACTCACCTGTCTTTGACCTAAACTCTCGGGCCGAACAGGGCAATGTGGAGGCTGAGCAACAGCTGAACTTGGTACAAAACTCAGAATCTATGCAAAGAGCCACAGATGCTCCTACCACGCTACCTCCAAGTGCTACTGAAGTGAGTCAGTCTGACTCTGAATTCACAGATGAAGGTGAAGAAGAAGGGCCTTCACAGCAACCTGGAGACTTACCAGAATGGCTAGTATCTCAAGACTATGTCTCCAAGGATGCTCTCACTGAGCTAGTAGTGCAATATGAGATGACTGCAGCTACTCTACAAGATGCTGAACCTGCTATGAAACTTGTGCAAGAGAACTTTCTGGCTACTCTCAAACTGCACAAGTGTCTTCTCAATCAAAGGGTGGTAGATAAAGATGAATTCAAGCTGGAAATTAAGAATGCTCTAGAATCTCAGCACAAAGACTTGGAGCTTCTTTTTCCACCCCGAACAATACAGCAGCTTAATCAGAAGCTGAAGAAAGATGCAGACACAGACAAGAAAATTGACAATCTGTCTGCAAAAGTTGATAAGTTAGAGCTTCAAATGAGCACTATTCTTGAAAATCAAAAGCTCATTCTTGAAGCTCATAACAAACAGAATGCTCTCCTTGCCAGTCTGTTGACTCTGCCAACTACTCAAGCCCTTGATGCTAACAAAAAGGGGGAGAAGGTTGGAGATAAGAGGTCAACAAGTGAGGGGGAGCAACTTCATTCTACTCTACCTCCAACAGCTCCAGCAATTCAATCTAGTGAGGAAGAACCAACCATTCAACCTGAAGACTCTATAGCCATGAGGCTGGCTGCTAATCCTCAGTTTTCTCAAGTACAAATTCCTCCCATAACCACATCAATCAGACAGGTACTAATCCCAGATTTTGTGCTCCCTAGATCTCTAGCCAGAGGGGAGCCATCTTACTTGTCTGAATTCAAGCCTGTGCTCAAGCCGAAGAAGGCATGTGAAGAAGAATGGTAAAAACACCAAGAGAGTAGAATTTCCCATGCCAAAACCAGATGAATTCAATCTAATGAGCAAACATCTTGCTGAATTAAAACAGAAGGCTAAAGTTGATGTGGGACTCAAAGAGAATCTAGCATTTATCTATAGAGAGGGAGTGAAAATTTGTGTCCCTGCAGGTTACCCTGACTTTGTAGTTGCTAAAGCTAAAGAAACTGCAAGGTTACTTCAAGCTAGTCAAATTGTAATAAAACCTGCAGAATCTACTAAGAAGGAAGCTAGATTGGCTGATGAGCTCGTAAGAGAGTTAGAAGAAGAAATGGAGCAAGAGGCTGAAGAAGAGGCCAAATTTAAGAAGAAGAAGAAGAAAATGAACACAAAGTTTACGTGCAAGAAAAGAAAAAGCATGGTTAAAGTTCCTGCTAAGAGATCTTTGAGCCCAGAACTAGAAGTTCAAGTTGAATCAGTACCACCTCAACCTACAGAACCTCCAACTCAGAACACTCAGGCACTCAACACCTTGGAACTTGTAAAGGAAGAACCTGTGGAATTTGACTTTGAAGAACACTCAGGCACTCAACACTCAGGCACTCAGAACACTCAGGCACTCAACACTCAGGCACTCAAGTTGCAAAGGTTGCCACCAAAAAAGAAACTGAATTATACCTTGCAGATATTGAAGAATACTCAAACATCAATTTCTTCTTGGATGATGTGGATAATGTGAGTGCTGTAGATAGGATAGCCAAGCTTCTAAGAAGGTTAATTTTCACCTATAAAGGAGGGAACAGTGTAGCCTGGCCCCTAGATCAAGTGTTAATTGAAGGGTACAACAAACTCTGGAGGATTTGGTCTTTAATGAAGAAAACTGGAGGATTTACTCCAGAAGCAAAGGGAATAATTTTCAAAAAGGCCAATGAATTGAGAAATAGCCGGACTTCAAAGGAGGGTTTGCCCAAGACACTGAACATTCCATATGAACCTGGCAAGAAGATTCATTTTTATCCTTACTAGATAGTGGAATTCAGAGATGATCAAAATTGTAGAAGATTCTTCAGGATAGAAGATCAGCTGGAAAAAGCTAGCAATGAGTACTTGCAATACTTAATGTCTATGCTGGATCCAAACCACTCAGAAGAAAAGATCATCTACAAATCTCTAGAAAATCAGCTTGAGGTAAACAGAGAGAAAATCCATGGTATGAGGACTGCAAGGGGAAGAAAGCAATGATATGCTCAGACTAGAGGAGCATCCCTTGTAGAAGTATGATTCTATCACTTAACTCAGTTCATTTCTTCAAAATTTTGTAGCTTGTACAATTCATATGTTTTTATTGAATATCATGATCTTTGCAAAGGTGTTTTGTTATCAAGGTCCTTAATTTATGGTTGTAGTTCTATCAGTCATAAATTGGGGGAGATTGTTAGGAATTATGTTGTCCTTGATGATATACACCCGTAAAACACTTTGAAAAACATATGAGTACAAGATTAAGTTTTGTAACTTATCAACGGATATCTAAGCTATGTACATCCGTTGATGAGGTAGCGTATCAATCGATAAGTCTGTAGCATACCTTGTATTTAAGTTTGAGTTTGTTATCGAATATCATAGTTGCTAGAAATCCTAAGTCATGTTGACAATCAAAGGATATATAGAATAGGGTAGCTAATTGTATATAAGTTGTGCTATGTAATTCTGTATAAGTGAAGTGGAGATCAACGGATGAAGATTCTATGTCAATGGATGTGGACATATGGTATTCTCAGCAAGCAGAAATCAACCTGTCGATCCATGTCTACACCAACGGATAAATGCTTCAACCAATAATGTCTTGGGATTAGAGGTTGATGGCGACTTGACATGCCTGACAGATCACATGGGTTGATAAACTTAAAAAAGGTATGGGAACCAGTATTGGAAACGAAGAAGAAAAAGAAACATTCCTTATTCTCACAAACAATTTAACTGGTAAATCTAGTGCATATCTGTCCAAGACAACCAGACAAAATTGTATCACATGGAGACAAGGAGTGGCAGCAACCCTGCAGGATACTTTGACTTGTAAGATTCGTTTATTTTGTAGGGTTTGTAATCTTGGAGTATATATATACTTCAAGTGTAGCATAGCTAGAATAGAGAAGAGAAACATTCAGCTAAAAAGCTATAAGCATTAGGTTCTCTTGTAATAAGTTTTAGCCTTGTATTCGCAGCTGTGTACTCATTTTACACAGAGAAGTTTTCTTCAATACAACCCTCAGGTGGAGTCGAGAAAACCCCACCTGAAATTTTTAAGTGTGTTGTGCATTTGTTCATTTTCTGTTTCTTTACGTTTTAGTCTTCGACTGTCCATCTGTTTCCATTGAAGTTGTAATTGTTGTCTTGCTTAAAATCGAAAGAATTTTACATGATTGTATTCAACCCCCCTTCTACAATCTTGAAGTGTGCTACTGGGAAATAAAATATTTGGACATATGGACCACTTTAGAATGAAAGAGAATCTCGTTTGCTTCGCGTGAACTGTAAGATCTTCCAAAACGGACTTGTAGAACTCAAGATATGCCCAAGCAGCGAATCAGAAAATTCGACAGCGACCGCGCGCGCCGCCTGCGCCCAACACTCTGTTCCACGTGCTGCCTGCGCGTACCACGCGTAGCCTGCGCCCATAAATCTGTCCAAGATTGTAGAAAATGTCATTGTCTTCGCGTGAGCTGTAAGATCATCAAAAACGGACTTGTAGAACTCCAAATATGGCCAAAACAGTGAAGACTGCGCAACCTACCCAGAAAATCCGAATTTTACACAATTTGCTCCTTTCTCCTTCGTTTTCTTTTCCAATTCTTTTGCCACTTCCCGTTCTTTAATTCTTGAACGTTATGATCTTCATGGTAGCCTATGGAAATATGTCATCCTTCATTCCATTGCTCAATTTCAACTTCAAGACCAATGAAACCACCACTCCTAGCCGATAATTGAAATCCTGCACAACTACACAAAACACATAAAAAATACAACAAACTTGAGGCCAAGTGAATCAATTTAAGCCGATATGGAACAAACTTGGATATACAATCCACTTATCAATTTGTTTCTAAAAATGTCCACTAAAATCAATGACTTCTTCTTGGGTCACAATTCACCGAATAAGCTTTTACTTCCTACTAATCACTATTCCAATTACTATACGGCTTACTCCTGAAAAATCCAAATTTAAAAAATTCACGCTTAATAATTACGGTTACCAGTCTCGTAAATCCTACATATTTATTAAACTTGAGTTACATCCCTTTTTATTGAAAATCGGGCATGACCTATTCGTACATAGACGCTACCCGATGTCACAACACCTCAACAATCAATTTCAATCAATCACAATAAGCCAATTATCAATTCAGACTCCACCAATTTCTACAAATCCCCTTTTATAAACCAAGTGCGATTTATCACTAAAATCAACAACTTTAAAATAATTTAACCTCCAATAATCCGAGTTCCCAAAATTAAAAACCCGAAATATAACTCTACTATCCAATAAATCTCTAAATTACATTCTAATAAACAATAACTCCAATGTTTCACAATTTAATTAAAATCCGGAACTAAACTTCTAAATATTCGACCACAATCCCAAATTAATCTCCATAAGTCATAACGATCATGTTTAAAGAGTCCACAAAATATAACTCCGAAAATAATTAAAATTTTTCGAAAATACATCTTCAAAAATACGAAATTGAAACACCCACCATAATGCATCTCTCCATCTCAGTCTCTTCTTCTACCATAATGCTCTCTCTGAAATATTACTGCATCTCTCCAATATCCAGCAATCTCTCCAGCATTTTCTATCCCTCTATCTCTTTCTCTCTCTATCTCTCTCCCTCTCTTCTCTCCTGCACAACACCACCAGTGCCACCCTCTCCTCCATCTCTCCTTCTCTCCAATACCTCGCCACCACCACCACCACGACGGTGGTGGTTCCTCTTCCACCGCTGCCATACATACACACACTACCGGAATACACACACACATATTCGACGCACAAACACACATAACTCAAGTATACACGCACACAACACCAACTCTTCTTCCCCCCTTCTTTTCTTCGTTTAACACTAGCAACACCACCACCGCCGATGACCAAATGCCGCAGTGGTGCCCCCAACTCCGGCCTCCAACAACAATAAAACTACTCCAAATTCATTTATCAAACACCCATAAGTAATTTACCATCAACAATTTCATTATACAAGTGAAAATTTAAAAGCCTCAAATTCATAAGAACCCTAATTTCTTTCCCCTTTGTTTTCTTCTCTCACCCCGTAATATGTTTCCTTTTTTTTCTATATGTTGTTTTGTTTTTAACCGAGCTCTGTTTTATAGTTTCCTTGGAAGCCCAAAACATTTATAAACTAACTACTAATTTCTAATTCATGTTGGGCCCAATTAAACAATACTCATCATTTATCTCTTTTTTTCTTTTTTTTTCACTTATAATTGTTTTTTCTAAAACAATGATCTCCCAAATTTTCAAAAATAATTATACTCTTTAACTTAATAAAATAGAGTCGTCAAATCTCTAAAATATCGTAATTTATAATAATTACGAGTCCATTTGCAATTTCCCGGAAATAAATACTAAAAATCACCCACCGTCAAATAATAAATCTTTGACATAATAATTTAATCCTTAACCAATAAAATAAATTATTCCTCAAAATCCACCATTTATTGTCTCGATATCTAATTTCTTTATTCTCTCCAAAATGGTTCAAAAATTTAACCGCAATAAATTTTATTCCCATTAAAAAAATCAGAATTAATATTTTCGAAATCAGGATGTTACAAGAAATGTAGCAATTATGTTTTAAATAAATTATAAATGTTATAAATATATTTCCGTTATAAATTATGTTTTTTAACAAAATTTTAATTATTATATAATGAATGATATTCAATTCAAGTTATATACCGCAAAAATAATTTATAAGTCTATATTAATTTTTTTTGTTAGAATTTATCCCCTAATTATTAAATTATCTCCCAAAAATTTCGAAATGAGCGAGAATCGAACCTAGTGAATAAGGCTAAAAGAGATAAGTTTTTACCACTTGAGTTATCTCATCATGCTCACGATCGTGAATATATTGATAACCTAACAAATGTACAAATGTATTTATATTGTATTCCATGTGTGCTTATTAGGGATGAGCAAAATAAGTCGAAAAATCGAAACTGAGCCAAAAAATCGAATCGAAAAAACCAAAATCGATAAAAATCAAAAAATCGTAACCAAATCGAACCGATGGAATGATTTGTAAATGATTACGCTTTTATTCCTATAACTGAACCGAAATATAGAACCATTTATACAATATATATTTATAATTGAAATATTATCATATAATTATTGTTGTGGAATAAAAAGTAGGGTATATTTATTGCGTATTAACTACTAGGGTTTGTGGGAGTTTCGAGCTTTAATGGCTGCGCTTGTGTTTCGTGACTCAATCCGGGTCCTCACAAGATGCCTACGTATCTCTGTATTACTAGAGAATCAAGCCAAGATGTAGTTCTGAGAATGAGGGGTCAGGCCCTTATAGCTGAGAAGCCTTAGAATTATGGTAGGAATAGGTGACTTGGTGGGCAAGTCACCGCCTTGATGAAGGTTCTAGACTCCTTCCTTGTAGGAGTCTGTTTTCTTGTATAATTCGGTGCCTTGGGGGCTACTCATAAAGATTTTATATCCTTATAGGATTCTTATTTCCAAGCTGATAATCACCCTCAATATTAATTACGAAATTAATATTTAATTAGGGTTTCGGGGCTTATTAATGGACTTTGTATTTGGACCAAACTAGGTTACAATTAATGCATCATTAATTGTGTTTTGGGGCTTATTTTTGGCTCATATCATTTGCCCCCCAACTTCTGGGAAAACCGATCAGGTTTTCGTAGAAGTTATAACTGTCTTTTTCGAGACTCGGGGTTTATTTTTATTCCCTTTTCGGGGATTCAATACACTAGTGTTTCACGAATATCGTCTTGATGTAAAGTATGGAGCGACCTACACGTTTACGACGATGTGCCTTATTCGAGGCTAAGCAATTTATTTTCCAATAACTTTTGTTATTGAATTTTGCTTATTTACTTCAAGGAATTACTTATAAAATTCCTCGTATTTTTCATATTTATCCTAATTTTAGGATTTTTGTAGTACCCACGGGTATTTTATTTATTTTTGATGAATTATAAAAAAAATTTATTTGGGCTCCTAGCCTAAGAAATAATTTTATTATTTCTTAATTTTATAGGTATTCAACCTATTTTTTTCTATTTTCCAGAAATTAATAAAATAATTCCAAAGTAAAAGCTTTTTACTTTCTATAAGAAAAAAGTAGCCAGCTTGTTGTCCACCCTAGGCGGGGGTGATGACCGCCTAGGAAGCTCCCTGCCTTCAACGACTAGAAACAGAGTCTGGGTGGCGTGCGAATTGTATTTTTTTTAATTAATTTTTTTTTCTTTTGTTTAAAAAAAACGTAGGGTTAGGCCAAAAAACGTAGAGTGCCTTTTATATAAACATGACTTGGCTGCATGCATTAGGTTTCACCATGCAGTCCATATTTCCGCTTGCAGATGTTGTTTGAAGGCACAAAACCAACTTGCTGGTTAGCGACAAACCAGTAGTACACACCTTGTCATGTTTCACCACCTTTTTCCAGGGCTTCCAGAAGCCTTGCTGTTAGTATGTCCGTCATGCCACTGAGCTTTGTATGCTCCTGTTTTGCATGTTTGAATGTACGGTTTACAAGAGAGCACATG
This sequence comes from Kitagawia praeruptora, assembly GCA_037693485.1. Lineage (NCBI taxonomy): Eukaryota > Viridiplantae > Streptophyta > Magnoliopsida > Apiales > Apiaceae > Kitagawia > Kitagawia praeruptora. Next base: position 131,218,485 of record CM075351.1, on the reverse strand, counting down.
TCATGCTACAATTTTTACAAGACGTGAAAGCAACCCACTACTTGCTAACCAGTGGCTATAAACTGAACCTTCCAGGGTTTTCTTAGGGTTTGCAGCTGCTCCATTCGTTAAGGCTAGTCAGTCGTATATGACTTGTGGCCTTGTGGGCTTTAGATCCCTGCACCAGCAGAATTACTCTATTTACTGCGTGGTGATATCCCTTTAATTAGCAAAAACACTTGTCCATGACAGCTAATAAGAAATAGGCTACTCGTGCTTTACCCACGGGCACAACACCATGAAGGATGATGCAGGTAGTAACACAAGTGGTAATTAAGCTTATAGCTGCAGCTTTATTAAAACACCACATTGGTGGTCAATCCCTTGCTGCAAAATATCTCAATGTAAATACGCACGTAGGAAATATATACATATCCTTTAGAAAACCTTGTGCAGTCATGCATGAATGTAGTTGGTTTTCTATTTTACAGAACTTTTTCTTTACTATATTGTAGAAATTTTTATTGTGTCAACGGACATAGAAAATATTTATTTTGTGCACACATGCATAATCTTTTCGGATATTAGGAAAATAATTGTTATTATTTTCTAATTTTTCCAGTCATTTTTTTTTAAATTCCTTATTTTTAAGGAATTGATGCATCATATAATTTTATGGTGTCATCAGACATTTCAAGCATTTTTTATCATTAAATCAAAAATATAAAATACTTGCAATTATGCACGAAACAATTTTTCCTGTTGGAAAATAATTTAATAACTATTTTCCATTCTTCAGAATTTTTGTGTACCAACAGGTATTTTCTTTATTTTTGATAACTTATCAAAAATAAAATATTTGGGCTCCCAGTCTTGGAAATAATTTTATAAATTATTTCCAAATTTTCCCGGATTTTTATAGGTTTTTTACCTATTTTTTCCCGTTTTTCAGAAATTAATAAAATAATTCCAAAGTAAAAGATTTTTACTTTTATTTGGCAAAAGGAGGTAGTCAGCTTGTTGTTTCATTTCACCCTAGGCGGGGGTGATGACCGCCGAGGAGAACTTTTTCTTTCCACGCGCAGGGCTTCCTGCCTGTTAGACGTAGCAACCCAACTGCCATTTTTTTTTTAGAAAAATAAGGGATCAGATTGTTAATCCACCGTAGGCGTGGTATGGCCGCCCAGGAAACCAATTGCTATCAACGCCTAGGGAAAAAGGCATTGGGTGGCATGGCCCTTTTTCTCCTTTTTTTTTGGAACCATCAGGCTTTATTGAAATATTGGGCTTCATGCCTCAGAAATAATTTTATAAATTATCTTCTAATATTTCCTTAATTAATAGGTATTTTTACCTATTTTATCATCATTAATTATAGGCCTATTAAAAGAATTTTTAAGGATTTAATTCCTTCTTTAATTTCCGAAAAATGGTTTATCGTAATTTGGAGAGGAGCCCTCGGCGTGGGTATCCTTGTCTAGGAGATTTGACCTCCTAGGTGCGAATATTTTCTTCCTTAGGATTTGTTGATCCAGCCTTGGCGCGGGTATCCCCGCACATTTAGATCAATGCCTAGGAATTTTAACCTCTTGAGCGTGGGTCATTTTACACCCTTCCCTTGTTAATTCAATCTCGGCGTGGGTATCCCTGCCAAGGAGGTACTTTGTGATACCTTGTCATAGGATTTTAAGCCTTCTTGGCGTGGGTTTTTAATACCCTTCATTTGTTACTCCAGCGTTGGCGTGGGTATCCCCGCCAAGGAGGCCTTATTTAATCCAACGCCTAGGAGATTTAGCTTATTGGGCGTTGGTGTTCTAGGCTTCTATCTTTTAGGCCAATTTTTTATGGGCCATTTCTTTCGCTTTTGTCGGGCTCCCAGCCTTATTATTTCCGAATTTTTTAGAATCCTTCGGAACCTTCAAAAGACCCATTTCTTAGCTTTCGTGGCCTTCAGGGCCTTAATTCATTTGTTGAGTCCTTGATTTGAAACCGAGAATTCATTCGTGGTTGTTGGTTATCAACCATTCAACCTTTAACTCTCATTCTAAGATGTAGAAATGATGAAGTCCCTTAGTTCTTGCCCCCTTGCTTCATATGGTGGAGGTCTTGCTTCCTGGTTGATCGTTCAAGAAGTTCACTTGCAACTAAGCACTTGACTTCAAGTCTGATGTGCCTTGGCTGGTTGCCAATCTTCTATCTTAATTTTAGGTTTCAAACCTTTTTCTTATGCTCGTAGAACCTTGACTAGGTTTCAAGTTGCCTGACGCTTCTTGACAAGCTCGTTGGTGGCAAATAACCTTGTTGGCCATCAAGGCTTAAATTTTGTGTTAAGATTTAAAGTTCAAGGCTTCAAGTGTGGAATTACAGAGGATCTCGTATAGAGGAGACCTTCAATCAATGCATATCTCAATGCTCTCACTGACAGTTTTGTGCCTTCAAGGCATTATCAGGGAGCCAACGAATCTCAAGATGAACTTTGATAGGGTCCATCCAACAACTACCTACATTTATTGGTGCCACTAACTTCAAATTGATGGTGGGGGTCTTCAGGACCTGGAAGTCAAAACTCCCTTCATAAATCTCCATCTTTGAAGAGGCGAACTTAGATAGAGCATCGACCCTTGACGTTCTCCTTTCTTGGGATGTGCTCAACATATATAGCACTCTTCAAATTGAGCCATCACAGCTTTCACAATCCTCAAGTATTTGGCCATATAAATTTCTCTAGCCTCAAACTCTCCATTGACTTGTGAGACTACAAGCTTTGAGTCTCCACAGACTTTCAAATTCTTCACCCTCAGGGCTCTCGTCAATCCAAGGCGGCTATCAGAGCTTCATACTCTGCCTCATTGTAGGTTGTTTAGAAGTCCAACTTCAAGGCATACTCAAGTGCGAACCCATCGGAGCTTTGCAGAAATAAACCTGCACCACGGGTTTTTGTTTTTGATGCCCCATCAAAATAGAGCCTTCTTCTCTTCCAAGGGCTTCTCACCTTGCTGACCTTCCTGGTCTATTACCTCCTGCCCCCCGACTTCTTGGTTGTCAATCTTCTATTCAACCACGAAGTCAGCTAGAGCCTGGGTTTTGATGGTCGTCCTATGCTTGTAATTAACATCGAATTCTCCTAGTTCGATTGCCCACTTGATGAGCCTTTAATTACATTAAACACGGCCTATTTTAGCCTACAATTGCAAGGAACATAGCCTATTCGTGCCTTCAACTACATTGAACACGGCCTATTCGAGCCTTCAATTACATCGAACACGGCCTATTTGAGCCTTCAATTCCTTAGAGCTAGAAGCTTGTGGTTTCATCAAACCTTATTTCTACTTAGTCTGATCAGGTGGAGTGTCTTAACCGGATGCTCAGATATGATAAACCTTGAGGTTTGGGGTGTGCCCAGTCTAGGCGCCACATTTCTTTCAAACAATTCCAGCTTGTAAGAGCCTCATTTTTGAATTGTCATCCATTTCTGGCTACAAGGATTGGTGGAAGTCCATATCTACGTATCACAATTGTATCATTTACTTGGTGGTTATCCAGGCTTGGATATTGGCCCAAGTCTTCTTCATGAAGGTATCAATTGCAACTATCAGGAACTTCCTCTGGGCATTTGCCATTGGGAATGGTGGAACTGATGGTTTTCAACATTTTAGGGGATTGATCAACAGTTGCGTGTTTTTGGATATCGATCAAACATAACTTCTGGTATCAGCCATTATGCTTGGCTAGTAGAATCCAAATCGGGTCATCTTTTGGGAAAGGTCCTGCCCCCATATTTTTAGATGAGTTTCTTTCAAGGCAAAATTCACGTTTTGAGGCCTCAAAGTTCTTATTGACAACTTTCGTGCCTCCAAGGCATTGTCGGGTAACCAACCGGTTTCCTGGAGAGCCTCTGTAGGATCTATCCAATGGCTTTTCATACCTATAGGTGTTATCATCTTTTATATCAATGCTTCGGGTCTCCAAGACTTGGAAGTATGAACTTTTAACATAATTCTCTATCTCTGATAAGGCAAACATAAATAGGACATCGGCATTTACGTTTTCCTCCCTCGTAATACTCATTAAATTGAGTCAAGTTTCAAGTATTTTGTCACGGTTCCAGCCCTGGCCTTGAACTCAACATTCACTTTTGGTACTACTGATCTTGAGTCTCCACAGACTTTAAGGTTTTGACCCTCGGGACTCCGGCCAAACCAAGTATGGCTATCACGACTTTACGTTCAACCTCATTGTTTGTTGTTGGAGAATCATGAACCCATCGGGGTATGTTCTCGGTTAATTCTGTTTTTGATTCTCTATCAAAATTGATCCAATACTCATTGAGTACCGCTTCTGGATTCTCGTTCTCTAATCCTTGCCCTCCTAGGATACTACCTCTTGCCCCCGACTTCTAGGTTGTTAATGGTGTATTCAACCATGAAGTCAGCGAGTGCTTGGGGTTTTATTGTGGTTACTCTGTCCCAGCAAACACAACGTTGTTCTCTTGTAGGAATGTATCCAATTTTCCCTTCAAGGGTTCATTCGGCCATGCCTTATGTAGGTAACTTTTCGGGTCCTTCATGAACTAAGGGAATGGGGACTAAGTCCTCGGTGAGCTTTCTTCTTTGTTTCTCATCTTTTTGGATATTCTTATCTTCAATCGGGAGGACCTGCCCCCCGACTCCATCAGGGCTCTAAGTGGCTGGATAGAAAATCATTGTTATTGTTTGTTTTCCCTTTTCTTCATCAACTCCATTTCTTGTAGGAAATTTGATCGGTTGTCTTACCTTGAGGCAACCGCCTTAAAGGTATTAAAGCACGTCCTCCTAAGGATAACACTGTAAGCAGTATTTGCTTTAACCATCATAAGAGTTCAACATCTGAATGGCCTCCCTAGGCTCTCATCCTATTTTCATGGACAATATAATAGTTTTCTCCAACTCTCGACTCAACTCCATTGACCCCATAGATGGGCATGTTGGATGGGGTCAATTGACGATCCTTTCACCTATGAGTTGCATGTCACAGGTGTTAAGACCAATGGGTCATCTTGGAGGCACTTGACCCCTTCAATCATCAAAGGCAAATGCCATTTCGGTTTTTGCTCGTTAGAGAGCTTCTCCTATAATGTGCATAGCTTTTCGAGCGTAAGCTTTATGAGAGCTCCTTGTATTCTGGACCATCGTCGGGTCTTCAGAAATCAGGTTTATCATCGGCCCCCCGTGGCTATGGATTGCGATCTTGATAGCCATCCTTCCTTTTATAATCTTCTACTTCATAATCCTGCCATAGGTTACCCTATTGGCCATCCTTGGTGAATTTATACAACCTGGTTCTTTGGATCAGAAACTTGATCTTGTTTTTCAGCTGTTTACAATCGTGAAATTTATTTCCCACATCCTTATGGAACTGACAACATTGGTTCTTGTCTCTCTTCCCGGGATTAACCCTTAGTGGCTTCGGCCATCAGAGATTCTTGTGTTTCTCAATGTCCATCAGGATTTGGGTGTTGGGAGTATTCATATGTGCATAGTTGGTGAAACTTGGTCCTTAATTTCTCTTCTTCAAATTATTCCTTGAGATATGAGCATTCATTGTCTCGTTAGTGAAGGACAAGGTTGGATCATCACGATCTCTTAGAGGTATCGAGCCATCGGGATCAACCCTTTGTGAATCAACCCTTTTCCTCCTAGGGGTATCACTTGCGTTAATAAAATAGGGGATCTTAGCCCTTGGGGGCTAGCCTATTGTATCTCTAAGTTTTTCTTTAATTTTTGGATATGCGCTTCATGAGCAAGTATCCTCCCTCCTGGAGTCTTGGAAGCCAATCCTTTGGATCCACGGGGCTGAGAAGGCCCTAACTATCCTTCGAGCTCCTTGCCTGGTTCTCCATCTGAGATTGTTATCTTCATTTGGTGATGAATCATCAACAATATAGGTTCTGAAAAAATCATGACTCCTTCATTGGTGTTCTAGGCCTTGCATAATCAGTGAACCTGGTCCTTGGTTGTTCGTAGGGAGAGAGTAAAAGTCTTCGCTAGTTCGGGGATACTTGTCCCTAGCATCATACTTTTGCTCCGCCCTTCTCTTCTTAGGGTTGTCGTTGTTCCAAATGCTAGTAACATAAGTATCTTTCCTCATGCTATCTTCAGCCTCAATATACGTGCTTGCTCTCGACTGGAGCTCAGTCATGTCCTCTGGGGATGCTTGGCTAATGATATCTTAAAATAAACATTGGTCGTTCTATGGTGTGAGGCCACCATGGCTATTTTGTTCTCTAGATCAGAGATACCCAATGTCTCCTTAGTGAATCTCCTGATGTAATCCCTCAAGGTTTATTCTTCCCTTGCACCACGTTCATAAGAGAAGTAGAGCTTTTCTTGTGTATTCCCCCACTAATGAACTGGCTAATGAAAGCATCGCTTAGCCCCTCAAAAGAGTAGATATAGTTTCGGGGAAGACGGTTGTACCAACGCTGAGCTATCCCGGATAAGGTTTGAGGAAATGCCCTACAATAAGAGCGTCACTTACTAGTTGCACAAGAAGTGCTTTTGAAAAAGTTCTCGCGTGATTGGCGGGATCACCCGTTCCATCATAAGCCTTAATGGTATTCATCTTAACCTTTCTTGAGATGTGAGCTCTCATCACCTTCTAAGTAAATGAGGGTATTGGATTGTTAGGTTTTCCGAGCAACACCAAGTCCACAGTCCTTGGACTAGGGGCAGCGATCCTTGGTGCTTTAGTTAGAGGGACCTCTATCCTCCTATCCCTCCTTGGGGTTTCATCCAAATTCACCACATGGATACTCTCCCTTGTCTGTGGGCGTCCTTGCCTCTATTGCTCTCTTGCGATGTCTTCTTTCAACCTTTGAATCTCAGCCTCAAAGGTTTGGATTCTTTCCAGGGCAGTGGTTGAGGGTCCATCGTGGATTCTTTGAGAACGCCTATGGGGTTCTCGGCTTGCTCGGTGCCTCCTCGGGGATTCATCTCGATTTCTTTCTTCAGAGGAAGAATTAGAGTAAGGTCTGGAGTAATCTCTAAACCTTTGGTTGTGCCGAGAGCCTCCCACATAAGGGGGGTCATATGGCTCATGAGCATGAAGTGGGGGTATTTAGGTAGTCCAAACATAGGATTAGTATTTAAGGGGAGCGTAGTAGTTGAGATCTGGGCTCCATGCGATTGCGGGCGATCGCTTAGAGGGGCAATCACCCTATGAAAGGAGTTCGCTCCTTGTTCCTGAGGGTTCACCACTGAAGGCAGTGAGTTTGAGTTCCTATCCCATGAAGATTCTGTTAGTGTAGGTGCCCTAGAGGCAATACATTGTTTCTCGAATAAACCTTATGTCATTTGATTATTAAATAAATGTATTTATTATGACTCTAATTACTGCGATATTTGTTAGCATAATAAATGTCCTTAGAATAATGATACACATTATATAGTTTAAGTTTACAACTTGAATTTGAGATTATATAATATATCATATTCTTAAAGGTCCCTAGTCGAGTATTATTATACAGGACAATAATAATACATAAATAGACTAGTATGTTTTTGACTGATAACCACATCTCATTGGTTATAAGTATGGAGATACTAAAGTCAATACATAGGTACATGTAGGGGTATATGGTACTGGACAGACCCACCGTGAGATTCTTCATGTTAATTATGTCATAAGAAAGACTCACAGTGATAATGGTGTAATGATCCTTTGACTTGAGATCATTATATTTCTATACGAGGATAATATACTTTGACTACATTAAAAGTTACCTTTGACCGGGTAATGATAAAAGTGGACATCGGGTATATTGTGAATCGTATGAGAAATATGAATGATAGATAAAGGATTTAACCCTCCTATCAGATAGGAGAGATATTATTGGCCTCTTGATTGAGTGAGACTATAAAATGCATGGCCGTGCTCAAATAATGATTTGTTATTAATAGTCTACTCATGGATCAAGTAAACCCGGATTAAATTATGAAGAGGATGACAATAAACATGCCTCGAGTTTAATCTATAATATTTGGTTAAAGGGATTATATTACACGGGAACATTAATCACAAAAGGTTTATCGAATCACGATTTAATTATTATTTAATTGGGTAGCAATGATGTATTACTAGATACCGCTCATTGTTTATAATTTTATTGGAGAATAAAATTATTGCCAAAATAAATAATAACCTACAGGGTCACACACATAGAACATTTTAAAGGAAGAATTAATTTAAATTCATAATTTAAATTAATTAATGATAAGTTGGATTTTATTATATTAATTAAGTGTGACTTAATTAAGATATAATAAAATACAAAGATATATGAGATATGATTTTAATAATTAAGTTTGACTTAATTATTTATTTGAATAATAGAATTAGATTTTATTATTTAATTAAATCATATTTGGGCTAGGTTTTGACATGGGCTTTTTGGCCTTATACTATCCTATATATAAAGATATGGGGTGAAGATTATGGTACGTGAAAAAAAAATACAGAAGAAGCCGCAGACACAAAACCTAACCCTAAAATATATTTTCATTAGAGGCTAGTACCTCACTTCCGGACAAGATCGTGAGACGTTCTTGAAGGTGTTCGTGTGGATACCGTAGAGGAGGTTTCGAAGAGGAACACTCAGTAATCGTGGGAGGCTTGCATCTCCATCATTCTATAAACGTAAAGCTTCGATAAGGTAATCGTTCTATCTACCATGATTATTCGATATATTATACATGGATCCGTGGCTTGGTTTCGATTTTATTTTACTGTTTTTCGCTGCGTGTATGCGATCGAAACCATCAAATGGCATCAGAGCTGCTTGTATAATATGATAATCTGGTTATATATGAAGCATACGATCTGTTTTATGATATAAGTTCTGATTTTTTATTTTTTTTTTCCTTCCCGTAAGAACCCTAATGCATGAAAACGTGATTTACATGCTCCGGTATTTGTGGTTTTGCTGTGTTCATCTGCTAAGCCATGTTATAACAGGATTAAATCGTAACATTATCTGGTCATTAACGATGTATATGATCTGTTATGTGAATCCCAGTTCTGTGTTTTTGTTTTCCCGACGTACTGCATGTATATACGATCTGCATGATTCGTTTCACACTGGTTTTGATTCGTTTAATGATCTGTTCTGTGTTAATAAGATTAAAACGTGACTTAAACTTCTGGAAACCAGTCGATTAGCATGATAATAGGAGGCATAAGATCAGTTCATGCATGTGTATTACGTAAGTAAATATATATACATACGAGTTCATGAAAATCTGAAAAACCATCTTTGTTGGTCGTTCAAGATTGATGTTATATGATTGTGTTATTACTGCATAGATAATCGTAGGTCTGTATAATCAGTTTGGTATCAAAATCGTGATTAAAATGAAGGACACGATTGAACTGGGTTTCTGGAAATCTGCAGAAAATTGCATGTACAGGTGATGCGCATACTCAGTATGCGCATCTGCTAGGGTTTCGTCCATTAACGCATACGCTGAATGCGTGTCTGATAAAATAACAGATTAGGCCTGTTGCGCGTACTGTAGATGCGTATCAGCTGTTTTATTAAAAAAATATATATATATTTTTTTTTCAGCCAGGTTTTGCATGCTAAGATTAAATTATAATTGTTAATGTTTAACTTGGAGTATGCAAAATTTTAATTAATTAGTAATTTTGATTACTAGATTAATATTTAATTAAAGTGCGTTAATTTTATTATTTATGATTTGATCATATTTAATTTATGTTGTATAAAATTGTGATTATACAATATGTGATGCTTTTAATTGCTATGTGAGCATGATGCATGGTTATGGCCCCAAGACCTAGTTTTAAATTTATTTTATTAATTTTAATTTATGGTTTGTAATAATTAAATACGACTTGCATGTCGTTTTTCTTTTTGTAATTATTTTATCTCGAATGCAACTCGAGTTCTTTTGTAAAATGTTTCAAGAGGAACTTGGAGGCAATCAAGGCAGCTTTGGAAGCGAAGCAAGAGATTTTGTAATAATTAGTTATTACCACCATAGATTGATCTTGATTTTTCCATTAGCTTGGAAAAATCGCATAGGATTGGGCCATAACCATAGCATATTATTTTATGTGATGCACTTTACATATGATGCATGTGTAGAGTAGCAAATGTATGCATGCTTTAATTAGATTAATAATGTATGCATGTATTAGATACGTCATCCATGCCATGCTTGCCATGCTAAACAAGATAAAATCTATAACGATTCGAGATTTTAAAATGAACAAACGATCATGAGATTTCTGTGTTTATGAAACACGGAATTAAATACGAATTTTCAATTATTTAGATATGGGGAGATTTTGTCAAAAACGGGTTTTTTACCTGTAAGGAAGTTGGGTATTAAGTGAGGCCACTTGTGACTCCTCCAACAACCTGGAAATCAAACTATTGATGAATATTGATTTGAAGTATTTAATTCAAGGAAAAATTGGGAATCTCTTTATGATGGGATCATGATCGTTTTAATTCTAAACCCCTTAATAAAATATTAAGTTTTAATCGGATGCTTTCCAATGAATGAACACTCATTAAATCCTAGATCGATAAGGGGAATGACTGCCAGTGGCAGGGGACTCCTGTCTATCGTGGTGAGATGTGACGAATATAAGCGGTTATATTCGTCCGTTGTATCATTGGGTCTAACTTAACTGAGTCGTCATAATAAGGTGAAAATAAACGGTTATATTCAATTATTATGAACTTAGAAGCATAAAGTTTGGTTCAAAAATCTATTAGATGGATATGAACAAATTGTTGTTCACCAAACTATCCAAGAATTATATAAGATATAATTGACAACTGTTGTCTACCTAAATAATCGTGTTTTAAGGACTACCAGTGGTTGACTTAGGATATGATGAAATATGGATCTTGGCTCACTAGAAAGATTTATGGGATATTCTTTCCGAATTGATAGTAAGGGCTATTAATTTGATAAAAATAGTGGGAGATATATTATGAATATGTCATAATCACTTGAACATAATTAATAGAACAATCTAACTTATCTTATGCATTTTATCATTGTAGAAAACAAATGGCACAAAACACAAACAACACTTTCTCTGTACGATCAGTCCTTGAGAAGGACAAGCTGACAGGATCAAACTTCCTTGACTGGTCTAGGAATTTGAGAATTGTTCTCATGCAGGAAAAGAAATCTTATGTGATTGACATTCCTCCACCGGTAGCCCTTGCTGCCAATGCCACTGTTGCTCAACAAAATGCTTATCAGAAGCATATTGATGATGCAACTGATGTGGCCTGTCTTATGCTTGCCACTATGGATGCTGAGCTTCAGAAGCAACATTTTGACATGAATGCTTATACTATGTTTGAACATCTTTCGACGATGTTTCAATCACAGGCTCGTGTGGAAAAGTTCAACACAAGCAAAGCACTCTTCTCGTGCAAGCAGGGCAATGGACCAGTCAGACCACATGTTCTAAAGATGATTAGGTATTGCGATTACCTTGCTCGTTTGGGTTTCCCGCTTCAGCGAGAGGCTCAAGTCGATATAATCTTGCAATCTTTGAACAGCGACTATGCTCAGTTCATAATGACTTTTAATATGACTGAGCAAGATAAGACTCCTATGGAATTGTTGGCCATGCTGAGGACCACTGAAGCAAATATGGTCAAGGCACCTGAAAAAGCTCCCATAATGATGGTGGACAAGAAAGGTGCTAAGGGAAAAGGGAAATGGAAGGGCAAGAAGAAGGTAGCATCCAAAGATCTTGGTCCTTCTAAGCCCTCTTTCAAAAAGGCTAAAAAGTCGAAGGGAGATGTCGCAAATGCTGACAAAGGTGAATGTCACTATTGCCACAAGCCTGGTCACTGGAAGAGAAACTGTCCAGCTTACTTGGAGGATCTGAAGAAAATGAAGGGTGTTCAGATTTCTGGATCAGGTATTTATGTTATAGAAGTCAATCTGTCTATTTCTACATCTTGGGTATTGGATACTGGATGTGCTTCTCACATTTGTATAAATGTGCAGGAACTGCAGAGAAGTAGGACTTTGGCTAAGGGAGAAGTGGACCTATGAGTAGGCTATGGAGCAAGAGTTGCTGCTTTAGCCGTAGGAACTTATTAATTATCTTTGCCCTCTGGGCTTGTTTTAGAACTTGAAGACTGTTTTACGTGCCTGCGATTCGCAGAAACATTATTTCTGTTTCTTGTTTGGACAAGAAAGGTTTTTCGTTTACAATAAAGAACAATAGTTGCTCTTTTGCTTTAAATGATTTAACCTATGGTGTTGCGCGTTTATTTAATGGTTTATATGTTCTTGATTTAGATAATCCTGTCTGTAACATAGAAAACAAACGACTTAAAGTTAATGACTCAAATCAAACATACCTCTGGCATTATCGTCTAGGCCATATAAATGAGAAACGCATATCCAAATTACATAAAGATGGATACTTGGATAAGTTTGATTTTGAATCATACGAAAAAATGCGAATCTTGTTTGCTTGGTAAGATGACTAAAGCCCCTTTTTACTGGTAAGGGTCAAAGGGCCACTGAACGTTTGGAGCTAATGCATAGTGATGTATGTGGCCCAATGCGTGTGATGGCTAGAGGAGGCTACTATTACTTCATAACATTTACTGATGACTTCAGTAGATATGGATATGTATATCTTATGAAGAATACATCTGATTTTTTTTTTGAAAAATTCAAAGAATACAAGGCTGAAGTAGAGAAGCAAATAGGCGGAGGTGCAAGTATTAAAATCTTACGATTCGATCGTGGGGTTGAATACTTAAGCACTGAATTAAAGAGTATTTAAAGGAGTGTAGGTATTGTATCATAACTCACTCCGCTAGGTACACCTCAATGGAATGGAGTTTCAGAGAGGAGAAATCGTATCCTGTTAGACATGGTACGATCGATGATGAGTCATGCAGATCTTCCAATAAGTTTCTGGGGTTATGCTCTAGAAACAGCGGCTTTCACACTTAACCGTGTTCCAACCAAGAAGGTTCAAAAGACTCCATATGAGATATGGGAGGAGAAACGGTCAAGCATGAACTTTATGAAAGTTTATAGATGCAAGGATCTGACAAGCTTGGACCTAAATCCGAAGAGTGCAATTTTGTGGGATACCCTAAAGAAACAAAGGCGTATTATTTTATAGTCCTTCTGAGCAGAAAGTGTTCATTGCTCGAGATGCTGTCTTTATGGAAAGAGATTTTGTTTCCAAAAGAGACAGTGGGAGAACTATAGATCTCGATGAAGATCGAGAACCACAAAATAGCATTGAACCTGAGGTGGAACAAGAGCAGAATAATGATAATGCTCAAGAAACACAGGTTGTTCGTAGATCTGGTAGAATTCGCCATGAGCCAGAGAGATATGGATTTCTTTTGACTCAATGTGGGGATTTGATGCTCATAGATGAAGATGAGCCTCTCACATACCAAGATGCTATGAACAGTCCAGACTCTAAGAGATGGCTTGAAGCCATGAAATCCGAGATGGATTCCATGTACGAAAACCAAGTTTGGGATTTGGTTGATCCACCTGAAGGGGTAAAACCCGTAGGGTGCAAGTGGGTTTTCAAGAAGAAAACTGACATGGAAGGAAATATTCAGACCTATAAAGCAAGACTGGTTGCGAAAGGGTTCAAACAAATTCATGGTATTGACTATGATGAAACTTTCTCACCAGTTGCCATGGTCAAGTCCATATGGATTTTGATTGTAATTGCAGCATTCCATGATTACAAAATCTGGCAAATGGATGTCAAAACAGCTTTCCTTAATGGGAGCCTAGAAGAGGATGTGTACATGACACAACCTGAAGGTTTTGTCGATCCAAGGAATGTTGGCAAGGTTTGTAAATTACGTCGATCCATTTATGGATTGAAGCAAGCCTCTAGGAGATGGAATATTCGTTTTGATGAAACAGTCAATGAGTATGGCTTTATTCAAAACGAGGATGAACCTTGTGTTTACAAGAAGGTTAGTGGGAGCCATGTGGCATTCATAGTACTTTATGTTGATGACATACTACTAATGGGGAATGACATACCTTCTCAAAAGGTTGTTAAGACTTGGTTAGGGAGCAAATAGATCTATCAGGATAGATACCAGTCTAATCCAGGTGAAGGTCACTGGACGACAGTCAAGAATATTCTAAAGTACCTGAAAAGGACTAAAGATTCATTCTTGGTGTATGGAGGAGAGGAGAAACTGGTCGTAAAAGGTTACACCGATGCAAGTTTCAAAACAGACAGGGATGATACTGTATCATAGTCTGGTTTTGTGTTTTGTCTATATGTAAAGTGCATACAAATGATAACATTGCAGACCCACTGACCAAAGGCCTGTCGCAGCAGAAGCACGACGGTCACACTAGTTCCATGGGTATTAGATACATGGGTGATTGGCTCTAGTGCAAGTGGGAGATTGTTAGTGTAGGTGCCCTAGAGGCAATACATTGTTTCTCGAATAAACCTTATGTCATTTGATTATTAAATAAATGTATTTATTATGACTCTAATTACTGCGATATTTGTTAGCATAATAAATGTCCTTAGAATAATGATACACATTATATAGTTTAAGTTTACAACTTGAATTTGAGATTATATAATATATCATATTCTTAAAGGTCCCTAGTCGAGTATTATTATACAGGACAATAATAATACATAAATAGACTAGTATGTTTTTGACTGATAACCACATCTCATTGGTTATAAGTATGGAGATACTAAAGTCAATACATAGGTACATGTAGGGGTACATGGTACTGGACAGACCCACCGTGAGATTCTTCATGTTAATTATGTCATAAGAAAGACTCACAGTGATAATGGTGTAATGATCCTTTGACTTGAGATCATTATATTTCTATACGAGGATAATATACTTTGACTACATTAAAAGTTACCTTTGACCGGGTAATGATAAAAGTGGACATCGGGTATATTGTGAATCGTATGAGAAATATGAATGATAGATAAAGGATTTAACCCTCCTATCAGATAGGAGAGATATTATTGGCCTCTTGATTGAGTGAGACTATAAAATGCATGGCCGTGCTCAAATAATGATTTGTTATTAATAGTCTACTCATGGATCAAGTAAACCCGGATTAAATTATGAAGAGGATGACAATAAACATGCCTCGAGTTTAATCTATAATATTTGGTTAAAGGGATTATATTACACGGGAACATTAATCACAAAAGGTTTATCGAATCACGATTTAATTATTATTTAATTGGGTAGCAATGATGTATTACTAGATACCGCTCATTGTTTATAATTTTATTGGAGAATAAAATTATTGCCAAAATAAATAATAACCTACAGGGTCACACACATAGAACATTTTAAAGGAAGAATTAATTTAAATTCATAATTTAAATTAATTAATGATAAGTTGGATTTTATTATATTAATTAAGTGTGACTTAATTAAGATATAATAAAATACAAAGATATATGAGATATGATTTTAATAATTAAGTTTGACTTAATTATTTATTTGAATAATAGAATTAGATTTTATTATTTAATTAAATCATATTTGGGCTAGGTTTTGACATGGGCTTTTTGGCTTTATACTATCCTATATATAAAGATATGGGGTGAAGATTATGGTACGTGAAAAAAAAATACAGAAGAAGCCGCAGACACAAAACCTAACCCTAAAATATATTTTCATTAGAGGCTAGTACCTCACTTCCAGACAAGATCGTGAGATGTTCTTGAAGGTGTTCGTGTGGATACTGTAGAGGAGGTTTCGAAGAGGAACACTCAGTAATCGTGGGAGGCTTGCATCTCCATCATTCTATAAACGTAAAGCTTCGATAAGGTAATCGTTCTATCTACCATGATTATTCGATATATTATACATGGATCCGTGGCTTGGTTTCGATTTTATTTTACTGTTTTTCGCTGCGTGTATGCGATCAAAACCATCAGATTCGTCTCTTGGGGCTACATAGGAGGGATTTGCGAACTTCTCCTTGGGGTATCGACCCTTGTCTAGTGGTTGGTGGCACAGCAGTGCCAGCGTTAACCTCAGTGACTGTTGATGTTGATCTCCATGTGTTAACCTTCGGGGGGCAGGATTCCCAATCTCATGGTTGAATCAAATCATTGGACTTAGCCATAAGGATCTCTGTCCTTGGGACCCCAGTCCTTCTATGCATCTTTGAAGGCCTCTCCAAATTGACAAAGGGAATCTCTCCTATTCTTAACGTAGAAGGGAAATTTTACGTATGTTGTTCCGTCTCCAAGCCTTGTTTCAACTTTTGGATCTCGGCCTTATGAGCCTTAACCTTATCTTATGTCGTTCTTGACGTTCTGCACGAAGTTTCTTGGATACGCCCGATAGTGGGTACCTAGTCCCTTGTCTGCACGCTTCTTCCTCGGAGCTCGATCTCGATCATCCTTAGATGATGAATCCTCGATATAAGGTTCAGAATAATCTTCTTATCCTCCTTCATATATGGGCCTAGGCCTGTGATGCATGGGGGTTTATATGGCTTGTGCACTTGATACGCATGACCGCTTCCTCCAATGCCTCCTGCGTTTGAGGGGTAGATGGGTAGCCCGTAGGCTACATTCGTTCTTGCAAGAATCTCAGTGATGGAGGTATGTGCTACTGCTACATGAGGGTAGGCCGTATCCCAGAAGGGAAACAACCATTTGAAAGGGATTCATCTATTGGCCTTGGGGATTCATCTCCTGTCCTTGGGGATTCATCCCTATGAGCTACGATCCCTCGACATGTGTTTCAGTAATTTTGGAGACTCGTCCTTGGGGTTAAGAACCTGAAATCTGGGTATTTGTTTATGGGGTACAAACCCTTGTTCCATAATCACGGGTGTAGAATTAACAGAAGTGCTAGTGGTGGTGACGTGGTGTGTATAGTCACCGATGTTCTCCGTGAGTTCATCATAGTTGATGTTGTCTTCCCACAGACGGTGCCAAATGTTGTGGAATAAAAAGTAGGGTATATTTATTGCGTATTAACTACTAGGGTTTGTGGGAGCTTCGAGCTTTAATGGTTGCGCTTGTGTTTCGTGACTCAATCCGGGTCCTCACAAGATGCCTACGTATCTCTGTATTGCTAGAGAATCAAGCCAAGACGTAGTTCTGAGAATGAGGGGTCAGGCCCTTATATAGGCTGAGAAGCC
Source organism: Kitagawia praeruptora (assembly GCA_037693485.1). NCBI lineage: Eukaryota > Viridiplantae > Streptophyta > Magnoliopsida > Apiales > Apiaceae > Kitagawia > Kitagawia praeruptora. The sequence goes on along the minus strand of CM075351.1, from coordinate 131,201,302 downwards.
TTAGAATTATGGTAGGAATAGGTGACTTGGTGGGCAAGTCACCGCCTTGATGAAGGTTCTAGACTCCTTCCTTGTATGAGTCTGTTTTCTTGTATAATTTGGTGCCTTGGGGGCTACTCATAAAGATTTTATATCCTTATAGGATTCTTATTTCCAAGCTGATAATCACCCTCAATATTAATTACGAAATTAATATTTAATTAGGATTTCGGGGCTCATTAATGGACTTTGTGGTTGGACCAAACTAGGTTACAATTAATGCATCATTAATTGTGTTTTGGGGCTTATTTTTGGCCCATATCAATTATATATAATGCATTATTTACTATACAAAACTTAATATATTTAATAATAAAAAATATAACAAGAGCAACAAGTATCCAAGTTAACATATATTTTTTGAGATATCCTTGAGATGAGCTAAAATATCATTACAATATTCATTTCCAGAATTAAAAAAGATACCAATCTCAGTTAAAAAATTCAATCAATTCAATCTGACCTCAATTCTTTACATTTTAAGACCTCAATTCTTTACATTTTAAAAGCAACATCTCCTTACATTCTACCCTTCTTACAAAGTAGCAACACAATACAGAATTCTCTCTTTTTTAACATGTTAATTGTTGAATACACAACACACTGTCCAATCCAAACCATATACATGAATTATTAGTACTGTTGTATTCTTTAATAATAAAATATGAATATAACTCACTTATAATTTCATGATAATAGAATTTGTATTATTGTACATTCAAAATTTATATTTTTTTTATGTTAAATACTATAAAATTTGTATAACATTATTTAGTTAGTTAAAAAGTTGAAAAAAATCGAAATCGATGAATAGTTAACCGAATTGAAAAAACCAATTCCAGACATTTCAATAATGATTAATAGGTAAATCCAAACTTAATTGACATATCCAATGTGATAATAATTTTCGATAAAAACCAAGCCAAAATGATCCGTACATACCCTAATGACCAATGTTATGTTTACATAACACTTGTACATGTATCACAATACGTGCGTTACAAGTACGAAATGTAAGCCCCAAACGAGACTAACACGTGAAAACAAATAAAAATAAAAGAAGATATGTATATATTTATATTAATATTTAAATAAAAATAAATATAAATAAATAAAATAAAAATAAATATAAATATTTTTTATATAAAAATAAATAAATAAATATATAAAATAAAAATAAAAAATAAATAAAATCAAAGAAGATATGTATTTATATATTTTTATTTTTAAAAATAAAAATAAATGTATAAAATAATATATATATATATATATATATATTTATATATTTATATATATATAAATGTATAAAATAATATATATATATATATATATATATATATATATATATATATATATATGTTTGGTCCACAACCACCGTTGGTTGGACCAGCCACCAGGATAGCCGCAACTCTTCACTGCTGCAGCACTGCCGCAATCCTTCAATGCAGCTGTAGTAAAAATAGAACTGCCACAACCCTTCATAGCGGCAGTATTTATTAGTTGTTTAATTAAAAAAACATAGCATAAGTTTGGATTCGAACTCTTGACCTTTTACAAATTATACAAAACTTTTCCCACTCCACCAACTTGTATTGTAGTAATTTAAACAGTATTATCTTATGTATTATTTAAAATTATTAATTTGATATATATTTATTTAAAAAATTAATAAAAAAATAGTAAATTAAAACCATTCGTTTGGATTCGAACTCTTGACCTTCTCCGAATGAAACAAACATTTTGCCGCACCGCCAACTTGTACTCTTGTAATTTAAGAAAAATTACCTTACACATTATTTTACATTATAAATTTGATATATATTTATTTATAAAATTAATAAAAACTAGTAAATTAAAACAAACCTTTTCCATTCTTTTGGATTCGAACTCTTGACGTTTTCCAAATAAAACAAACATTTTGCTATTCCATCAACTTATTCTCTTGCAAGTTTAAGCAAAATTATCTTACATTTTATTTTACATTATTGTAATTTGATATATATATATATATATATAATTAATAAAAAATAGTAAATTAATAGATAATAACATATAAAATGTGTATTGTTGTGGAATAAAAACTAGGTTACTAGATTGCGGCTAGGGTTTGCTGTATTTAATGCTAGGTTTCGGGAGTTTCGTGCTTTAATGGCTATTTCCGTGTCCGAGACTGATCGGTCCTCACAGAGTGCCTACGTATCTCGTTATTGAGAATCAAGCCAACGTAGTTCTGAGATTGAGGGGTCAGACCCTTTATATAGGCTGAGAAGCCTTAGAATCGTAATAGGGTTAGGTGACTTGGTGGGCAAGTCACCGCTTAGAAGAAGGTTCCAGATCCTAGTATGTAGGAACCAGTTTCCATGTTGAAATATGTATCTTGGAGGCTAAGTCAGGCAAGAGTAATATTAATTACGAAATTAATATTATAAATAGGGTTTGGGCCCTTCTGGTGGGCCCCACGTTTGGACCATTTTAGGTCTAATTAATGTCACATTAAATGTGTCTTTAGGGCTTACTTTTAGCCCATATCATTTGCCCCCCAACTTCTAGGAAAACTAATAAGGTTTTCCTTGAAGTTATAACGGCCTTATCCGAGACTAGGGTCAGGGTTCATTGCTCTTACGTGAGTATTTTCAATAATATCATCTTAATGTAAAGCGTGGAGTGACCGACGCATTTACGACGATGTTGAACGACACTAAACGGTGTTAAACGGCACTACACAGCGCTAATTAGCCTTAAACATCGTTTAAACAATATTAAATGATGTCAAATGGCATAAAACGGCACTAACGGCACTAATCAGCGCTAAACAGTGCTAATCGGCACTAATCCGTGCTTAAACGGCACTAATCTGTGCTAACAGGCACTAAAATGTGCTTAAACAACACTAATCAGTGTTAATCGGCACTAATCTGTGCTAACAGGCACTAAATTGTGCTTAAACAACACTAATCAGTGTTAATCGACACTAATCTGTGCTAACAGGCACTAAACTGTGCTTAATTTGGTTCCGTTTCAGTACTGAAAATCATCCGATATTCGCTGAAAAAGTCAAGTTCTAGGGCTAGAAACTACCCGTGATCGGCCGGATCAACGGGTAGCTCGTGGTCGGCTAGCCCGTGATCGGCCGAAGGGCTTGATTTCATCATGGTCGGCCTGATGGTGATCGGCCAGCAGGTGGTCGGCTGGCACACCCCCGGGTGCGGTGGTCGGCCGTCTCGTGGTCGGCTGCTGCTCCCTCGGGCATGGTGGTCGGCTGCTCCGTGGTCGGCTGCTCCGTGGTCGGCCACTCCGTGGTCGGCTAGGACATCCCAAAACGCTATGGTCGGCTGCACGGTGGTCGGTTATGGCCCTCCGGGTGTCGTGGTCGGCCACCTCGTGGTTGGTTAGGAAACCCGGACCTGAAACCCATGTGTGGTCTTGAGGATCAAGAATCTTGATCTTGATCTCAAGTCATTCGTTACCATAAGGATCAAGAATCTTGATCTTGATCTCAAGTCATTCGTCATCATAAGGATCAAGAATCTTGATCTTGACCTCAGGTCATTCTTCATTTTAAGGATCAAGAATTTGATCTTGATCTCAAGTCATTCTTTTGGTCATTCATGACTTCTAACAATATTACTCCTTTAATTAACAATTAGCATTGCTAACCTTGTACTTATGGCTGATCTCCTTAATTAACTCCCTAAGCATAATTAGCCTTTCAGAGGTCATTTGTTTTACAGCTTTAGCGATTATGTCAGCTATTTCTCCTCTAGCTTGTACGAATTATAACGATCCTTTCTGTATGAAACGAGCAATTTCCGTCCTTTTTTTTCATCTTCAAACGATAGATGACCTGTAAACGCAAACCAAGCTGAACTTCAACCTGAAACAGCAGGTCATGTTGATTCTATAAAAGAAGAGTGATAGCCTTCATTTCATTCACTTCTTCATTTCAAAGTTTTCAAGTTCTCAAGCTCAGTAGATTTCTAGTCCCAATCGGGGATCAAGTTTCAAGATCAAGTTTCCAGTTTCAAGATCAAGTTCAAATTTCGAGATCAGGATGTCAGAAGATAGACGCCCAGTCGCTCCTCCAGTCTCCATGATGGAAGCATTATCCAAGAGGAGCAAGATGAGGACAGCCAAAGGTAAAGAAAAAATAAAACCCCTTTCATATGTTGAGCATAAATTTGAATCCCTACTAGACCTACTAAACATCATGAGGGATGCATTCCCCAATAGTGCAAGCTTAGACTCATTTAATAGTCCATGCAAGTTAAAGGAGAAAGATGTAGAAGAGATCAGGAGAACATATTACTTTCCAGATGCTATCAAGGTTCGTCTTCCAAGTCTAACTGACAGAACTTGCAACTGGCATCCTCAGAGGATTTTTGTTCCCTAGGGTGCCCTAGAAGCTGGGTTTAGATTCCCAGTTGAAAATTTTATCATCAGATTGTTGGTAGAGTATCAAATCCACCCTTGTCAATTGTATCCCAATGCCTGGAGGTACATCATTATTTTCATAATAAGGTGTCGTCAGCTGAAAATCCCATTGTCTACTACAATGTTTCGGAGTATTTTTGGAGCTAGAAACTCTACTGACTGCAAGAAAGGATGGTTCAGCCTTCAACACCAAGCCAAAATACCGCACATGGTGAATCCCTTTTCCTTCCCTGATTCTCAACATTTTTGGGAAAGGGAGTTTGTAGTCCTTGAATGGGAAGGTGGTGATTAGGGCCAATTCTTTGTGAAGAAATTCGGGCATGTAGAAGATAGTTCACATTTTGTGTGTGAATTAAAGATTCAGAGCTACTAGATCGAGATTGGCTCCTAGCTGATGATGGGCGTACCCATTATAAGACCTTTCTAAATGAAAAGAATCTTATTGAGACTGGCCTTAGCTTTCTTTTTATTGAGGGTAACCTTCTTACTTAGCCATATCATGAACTATATTTGTTCTTATTCCGATGTTTTTCATGTTGCATTTCAGCTACTGAGGAGATTGATAGTCGTCCTCAGAATCAACCGACTGTGACTCAAAGAATGAAGAAAAAGGCTGCGGAGCTACTGAATCCCACTAAGCCTCGAGTCCCTCTCTTCTTAGAAGGCTACTCCCAAGGCGGGAAAAGATCCCGAAACGCTGACAAGGGTATTAGGACCCCTTTTATACCGTCATGGGGTATATGTGAACAAGATTCAGTCTGTGGAAGTCCTCACCTAGCTCTAGACTGGTCCAAGCATTCAATCACTCCTCCTGATAGAGTGACTTTACATGCCGGTGACAGGATGGATGAAAATCAGCTTCTGGGCGCTCAAGACTTATATCAGGTATGCCACTCCTTTTAGTAAGTTCGGTGTGGTTTGCTGATCTTGACCTTAAAAACTCCTTATGCCTTGTCAACTTTTCTATTACAGGCTAATGCCTACTTCCAGGCTGTTTCTACCCAAGGCCGGGCCTTCAGGGATGAGAATGTATCCTTAAAGACTGATTCGGCGAGGTTCAAGGAAGAAATTGATGATCTGCATTCTCAAGTAGCCCGTGCAGAAGCGAACGCTTTATCCTCCCGAAAGAAACTTGCTTCTTTGGCCCGAAAGAGAATGGATGATGCTAACAAGGTGATTAAGGCCTATCATATGACTGAAGAGTTTCTGGAATTCCTGGATGCACATGATGATGAGGTGCGCCCTTTCAACATGTTTACTGGTTGGGACAAGGCAATCAGTGCTGTGAGTAACAAACATCCCTCAGTTATCAACCCATATGACTTTCCTTGCCCTAACTGGGCTACGGGCGGCGAGAACCGTGTAAACCTTGCTTCCGGCTCGGGGACCAAAATTATTCCTCAAGCATCAGGTTCTGGTTCTAGAGGTAGCCATAGGTCTTCTGGTTCGGGATCCAAAAGGCACCCCCTAGCTGCTAGTCAGGACTCATGCTCTTCGGGATCCCGTGGAAAGAAGCCCCCGCCTGCCAGGAAAGTTGGAGTAGTTCGACAACCGATCCCTGGCAAGAGGATGATCCGAAATGAAGGTAGTTCAAGCTCATCTTCCGGAGAGGAAGAAATTGAGGATGTGGAAACTAATTCCCAGCCGATGGTGGTTGTTGAACAAGGAGATGCTGAGGAAGAAGCTTCAGATGAAGATTCGGATGAGGAGGGGGATTCAGATGAAGAGGAGTCGGGCGAGGAGAGTGGCGAAGAAGAATCCCCGGCTAAGTAGGTTGGGATCACTTCATAGCCTTGCATGGCCCTGTTTAGCCACCTGTGGCTTTATTTACTTAGCTTTCAATCAATGTCCTTCGGGACTTAACTTTTATTTGCTCGTTGTAACTTAACTCGAACTATGGCCCTTCGGGGCGTTTTATTTATGCATTTGTTTCCTTTATTCATATGTTCATTTATTTTCAGTACTCGATCTTTCTAGACTTACACTCAACAGGTGCTTGGTACATAAATAAAACATAGAATCATGGAATGGAAAATAGATTTGCATTGATAACTTAAAAGAGGGTTCAACCCTTACATAGCTACTATGGTCCTACTCGGGGTACTAGACCCTGGAATGGTTTCATCGAACCTTATTTCTACTTATCCTAATAAATAGATAATGAGTTAAGTCCTTACAAGGATAACTCAAACATAATAGATCTTCAGGTTCAAAGCATGCCAAGTACGTGGTACTTCATTCCCATCTAATGTCTCTAACTTGTAGGATCCCCGTCCTAGTGTCTTCCTGACTCGATATGGTCCTTCCCAATTAGGGGCTAGTTTTCCTTTTTGTCCAACTCCTGAAGCCTCTATCTTTCTTAGAACCAAGTCGCCTTGCTGGAAGAATCTCTCTTTAACCCTATGGTTGTAGTAAAAGGATGCCTTCTTCTGATGCTCCATATTCCTGGCGTTTGCCTCATCCCTGATTTCATCAATTAGATCAAATGCGAACCTCATGCCTTCTTCATTAGTCTCTTGCTCGTATGCCTCAACTCGGGGTGACGCATGCATAATCTCCAAGGGCACAACTGCCTCGGCTCCGTAAGCCAGCAAGAATGGGGTTGCCCCAGTTGTCACTTTACAAGTGGTGAGGTATGCCCAGAGTATAGGTAGTAACTCATCCACCCAAATGTTTCTTGAGCGTTCAACTCTCTTTTTCAGTCCATTAAGGATAATTCGATTAGCTACCTCCGCCTGTCCATTAGCTTGTGGATGTGCTACTGAAGTAAAACAAAGCTCAATTGCATTTTCCTCGTAGTACTTCTTAAACTCTTCATTGTTGAACTGCGTCCCGTTATCTGTCACAAGGATTCGAGGAATTCCGTACCTGCAAATGACGTTTTCCCAGAAGAATTGGGCAACTTGCTTGGTGGTTATCTTGGCTAGAGGTTTAGCCTCAATCAAATTGGTGAAGTAGTCGATGGCCACTATCAAGACCTTCTTTTGTGATGATGCCACAGGAAAAGGACCAAGTATATCCATTCCCCACATTGCAAACGGAATTGGAGAGTTAATTGAAGTTAACATCTCAGGTGGCTGCCTTACGATCAGAGCGTGCTTTTGGCATCTGTCATACTTCTTAACATAATTTTGTGCATCGGCCAACATCTCTGGCCAATAGAATCCTAGTCGAGTGATCTTGTGAGCTAGGGCTCTGCCCCCCAAGTGTTACCCATAGATCCCTCCATGAACTTCCTCCAATGCTTCCTTTGCCTCTTGGGGCCTTAAACACTTCAAGTACGGGATGACAAACGATCTCTTGTACAGGATGCCTTCGATCAAGGCATATCTCAATGCTCTTACTGATAGCTTTCGTGCCTCCAAGGCATTGTCAGGGAGCCATCCACTTTCTAGGTGGGATTTGATAGGATCAATCCAGCAACCTCCCACATCAATCAGAGCTACCAATTTCGAGTTGATGGTCGGGGCCTTCAAGACCTGGAAGTAGACACTTCCTACGTAATTCTCTATCTCAAAAGAAGCAAACTTAGACAGGGCATCGGCCTTAACGTTTTCTTCCCTCGAAATGTGCTCCACATAGCACTCATCGAACTGGGTCATAACTGCTTTCACAACCCTTAAATATTTTGCCATAGTTTCATCCTTGGCCTCGAACTCTCCATTTACTTGTGATACCACTAGTCTAGAATCCCCGCAAACTTTGAGATTCTTGACCCTCATGATTCTGGCCAAGCATAAACCAGCTATTAACGCCTCATACTCCGCTTCATTATTGGTAGTGGGAAAGTCTAACTTCAAAGCGTACTCAACTGTAAACCCATCGGGGCTTTGCAAAACCAAACCTGCACCACTAGATTTTGTTTTTGATGCTCCATCAAAATAGAGCACCCAATACTCCTTTTAATCAAGCGCTATTTCCTTTCTTTTTTCCTCCTTCTCAGGGGTAGTTACTATCTCTTGCCCCTCGACTTCTTGGTTGTTAATAGTGCATTCAACCACGAAGTCAGCCAATACCTGAGCCTTAATGGTTGTTCGAGGCTTGTATGTGATATCAAACTCTCCTAACTCAATCGCCCACTTGATTAGCCTTCCACTGGCCTTAGGGCTATGCAATATGTTCCTCAATTGTTGGTCTGTCAAGACTTCAATCTTATGTGCCTGAAAGTAAGGTCGCAACTTTCTCGAGGCTGTCACCAATGCCAAAGCAAACTTCTCTATGGACGAATAATTCAATTCAGCCCCATGCAAAACCTTGCTCACATAGTAGATAGGCTTCTGAACCTTGTTCTCTTCTCGAATGAGAACATCACTTAGTGCTTGTTCGGATACCGCCAGGTATAGATAAAGAGTTTCCCCAGGACTTGGGTTTGGCCAGTAGTGGGGCTTCAACCATGTACTTCTTCAGCTGTTCAAAGGCCTCTTGGCTTTGAGTAGTCCACTCAAAATTTTTCACCTTCTTTAATGCCTGAAAGAAAGGCAAACACTTGTCGCCAGACTTGGAGATGAATCTCCCTAGGGCTGCAACTCGGCCAGTTAGTTTCTGTACATCTCGTATAGAGTGGGGTGGTTCCATGTCCAAGATCGCTTTGATCTTATCAGGGTTGGCCTCTATGCCTCTCTTCGAAACCATCAATCCCAAAAATTTTCCTGACCCAACACCAAAAGCACACTTGGCTGGATTCAACATCATCTTGTGGTGCCTCAGCACTTCGAATGCCTCTCTGAGGTGCTTAATGTGGTCTGCCTTGGAAAGGCTCTTGACTAACATGTCATCAACATAGACCTCCATGGTTTTTCCAATCAGATGGGCGAATATCTTATTCACCAACCGTTGTTAAGTTGCTCCTGCATTCTTTAGACCAAAAGCCATAACAAGGTAGCAAAAAACACCAAAGTCAGTTATGAAAGATACCTTAGGGATGTCATCCTTGTGCACCTTAATCTGATTTTAGCCGTTGAATCCATCCATGAAGCTCAACATCTCATGCCCAGCTGTGGCATCAATCAAGGTGTCAATCCTTGGCAGAGGGAAACAATCTTTTGGACATGCGTCATTTAAATCGGTGAAGTCTATGCACATCCTCCACTTCCCATTCGCTTTCTTGACCATCACAGGGTTGGCTAACCATTCGGGGAATTGAATCTCTTCAATGAACCCAGCCTCTAAGAGCTTATCAACCTCTTGCTTAATGGCCTCTTGCCTTTCAGGAGCAAAATTCATCTTCTTCTGTTTTACCTTCTTCTGGTCAGGATCAACATTCAACCTGTGAGTTATGAGTTGAGGATCAATCCCTGGCATATCAGCTGCAGTCCAAGCAAACACATCACTGTTTTCTTGCAAGAAAGCCGTCAACTTGCCCTTCAAGGGTTCCTTTAGCGAAGCTCCTATATAAGTAACGTTTTCAGGGTCGCCCAGCTCTAGAGGTATGGGAACCAAATCCTCTGCTGGCTTCCCTCAGTGTTCATCATCATCACGGACATCCATATCTTCAATCGGGAGTACTTGCCCCCCGACTCCATCAGCTCTTAAAGCAGATACATAACAACTCCTTGCCATCTTCTGGTCACCCTTCTGTTCTCCAACTCCATTTCGGGTTGGAAACTTAATCTTCATATGATAAGTAGAGGCAACAGCCTTGAACGCATGAAGTCCAGTCCTTCCAAGGATTGCATTATAAGTCGAGGATGCCTTGATCACCAGAAAATTCAGCATCTGAGTAGCCTCTTTAGGTTCTTGCCCAATAGTCATGGGTAACTGAATAGTCCCCTCAACTTTGGACTCCACTCCATTAAATCCATAAATTGGCATATTGGTTGGGGTCAACTGAGAGTCGGTGTACCCCATCTTTACAAACGCATCATAAAACAGAATATCAGCAGAAGCTCCATTGTCTATCAAGACTCGCTTCACTTCTGAGTTCCCAATCACAGGGGTTATGACCAACGGGTCGTCATGGGGGAACTTCACCCCTTCAAGGTCAGAATCATCAAAACCAATCGCTATTTCGGTTCTAGAACGTTTCGGGGCTTCTCCCACGATGTGCATCACCTCTCTGGCATACGCCTTTCGAGAGTTTCGAGTTGTACCGGCCACTGTCGGGCCTCCCCAGATCATGTTGATAACTGGTCCTCGGGGCTGTGTGTTACGATCACGATCATTATCCCTTCTATCATTGTCTCTCCTGTTGTAATCCCCTCTTTGGGTTCCACGATCTCCACCCTTAGTGAAATTATTCAGTTTTCCTTTACGGATCAAGAATTCAATCTTGTCCTTCAACTGTCTGCAATCATCCGTGTCATACCCCACATCTCGGTGGAATCCACAATATTGATCCTTGTTTCTCTTTGCGGGGTCTCCCCTGAGTGGCTTCGACCATCGGAAGTCCTTATCCTTCTCGATTTCTAACAAGATTTGACTCCTAGGAGCATTCAACCTTGCATAATTAGAAAATCTTGGTCCCATATTCTTCTTCGGTGTTGACTCAGAGTCTTTGTTAGTACGGGGATACTTGTCCCTAGCATCATACTCCTAGTCTTGCTTTCGCTTCTTGGAGTAGGTGTTACCCTTGCCATTACCTCCCGTAGCTTCTTTCTTCATGCTATCCTTAGCCTTGATATACTTGTCAGCCCTTCGCTGGAGCTCAGCCATGTTTTCAGGAGGATGCTTGGCCAATGACCTTTTAAAGAACTCGTCAGTGGTTCCGTGTTCCAGGGCTACCATGGCCACCTTATTCTCCAGATCAGTGATGTTCAACGTCTCCTTGGTGAACCTCTTAAGGTAGTCTCTCAGATTTTCGTTCTTCCCTTGTACCACGTACATGAGAGATGCAGAACTTTTTTCATGCACTCTCCCGCTGATAAATTGGCTAACAAAGGCAGCACTTAACTCCTTGAAAGAGGCAATTGAGTTTGCAGGTAATTGGTTGTACAATCTTTGGGCCATGCCCGATAAAGTTTGAGGGAACGCCCTACACTTTAAGGCGTCACTCGCAGGTTGCAGCAGCAGTGCATTCGAGAACATCCTAACATGGTTTGCTGGATCACCCGTTCCATCATAAAGCCTTAATTGTTGGCATCTTAAATTTCTTTGAGATACGAGCATTCATCACCTCCTCAGTAGACGGGGGTGTGGGATCATCAGGATCCTCAAGTGGCATCAGATCCTTGGGGTTGCCCCTAGGGGTTTCAACCCTTGTTGTTTTTCCGGTTGGGGCGTCGGCCCTTTTCTGCCTTCTTGAGGATCTCTCTAAGTCTATAATGGGAATTGGTCCTGACGTTGGAGGAGGTTGAGTCTGATTTAACCTAGCTTGTTCTCTTGCAATATCATCCTTCAACCTTAAGATCTCGGCCTCATGAGCCCTGATCCTCTCAGCGGCTGTCAAAGGAGGTCCATCATGGATGGTTTGTGTTCTTCTTCTGGGTTCCCTGCTAGCACATCGCCTCCTCGGGGCTTCATCATGATCATCCTCATCAGACGATGAATCATCAGTATAGGGGCCAGAGTAGTCAAGATACTCTTGATCTCGGATCTGCAAGGCGTGGCCACTAGGTCCAGCTCCTTGAGTAGGAGGGTAGTTAGGCAGCCCATACATTGGGTTGGTGTTCATAGAGAGATCCGTAGTATGGATCTGGACCCCATGTGGGGGGTTGTTAGGATCGACAACCAAGAGGGAAACCACCACCTGAAGAGGACTGGTCCCTTGATTTGTGTGGACGATCGGAGGTAACGTACTCTCAACATGGGAAGTTGTCCCTAGAGGTTGAGAAACTTGATGCTGAACAATCGCCCCGGTCGTCTGGGGCGCCGGATCCGTAGTGGGTGGTGCGGAACTGAGTGGCAGAGGCTCAGTAATTGTTGGTGTCCTTCGTGTTTGAACCATGGTTGATGTCTTTTTCCCACAGACGGCGCCAAATGTTGTGGAATAAAAACTAAGTTACTAGATTGCGGCTAGGGTTTGTTGTATTTAATGCTAGGTTTCGGGAGGTTCGTGCTTTAATGGATGTTTCCGTGTCCGAGACTGATCGGTCCTCACAGAGTGCCTACGTATCTCGTTATTGAGAATCAAGCCAACGTAGTTCTGAGATTGAGGGGTCAGACCCTTTATATAGGCTGAGAAGCCTTAGAATCGTAATAGGGTTAGGTGACTTGGTGGGCAAGTCACCGCCTAGAAGAAGGTTCCAGATCCTAGTATGTAGGAACCAGTTTCCATGTTGAAATATGTATCTTGGAGGCTAAGTCAGGCAAGAGTAATATCCTTGTTTGACTCTTATTTGCTGAGCTGTTTATTACCCACAACATTAATTACGAAATTAATAGTAAATTAATAGATAATAACATATAAAATGTGTATAGATAATAACATATAAAATGTGTATAGACGGGTTAATGAACATGGGAATGACTTCCAACCATGACACATTTAAATTATTAATTAATTAATTTTTAAAACAAATTTAGGAAAAAAATGTTATGTAAAGTCAAAACTTGAAAATAATGATAATATATATATTATTATATTCTTAAAAATGAAAAAAATAGCATAAAACATTAATGTAAGTTAAAATGAATGAAAGCGTTAAAAAATATTTATATTGAATATTTTAAATAATATTTTAAATAGAAAAAATAACAAAAAATGTTACCTTATGGATTTATTTTTCAACAGTTATCTAAGATTGAGATGTACATGTTAATCCATCATTATTTAAACTACATAACATGTAAAAAATATCCATAATACATTATTAAAGATACTTTAAAGTTAAAATTAATATAGTTTATTATTTGGATGCATATTTGAAGATTTAATATAAAACAAAAAAAAGAAAAAAAATCTTAAATTACAGTCGCAATGAGCCATTCCGGTAGTTTTTTCTGCCGCAATGTTTAGTTGTGGATCAAAAAAAAATTACGGCATTAATTATGGTTGGTGGTTGGTAATAAATGAACCACCTGCAGCAGTGTTTCGTTGCGGCAGTTTGCATTTAGGGCTTCCTGCCGCAATGAAACAATGCTGCAGGCGTGAATTTTGCATCCTTTAAGGTTAAAGAATTTGTCTTCTTCTTCAATTTTCTTTTTTCAAACAGCAGAAAACACCAACGAATTTCAAGGGTTTGGAGCTCAAAAATTCATCCAAATTAAGGTTAGTGCTCTATTCAGTGGCTTCATTTTTATTTAGCTCTTCTAGTTCATCTAGTGAACGTAATGGTGATGATTATGTTACGTCGCCCGTTAAAAAAATCATGTTTCTCGTAAATTATTCATTGATGATGTAGATATTGATAATTATTATAGTAGTTTTCATAAACGTAGAGTGAATTACAATGTTCATAAAGATAAAATGAATGTTGATGATGTTAGTGGGGAAAAAATGATGGTGGAAAGGGTAAAAACAAGATAATTATTAGTGATGGTGATGATGAAAAAGATGAGAAATTTGGGATGGGAAAAAATGATGATGAAGAAGATGAGGATATTAGGATGGAAAAAATTGATGATGATGAGGATGTTAGGATGGGAAAAAATGATGATGATGAGGATATTGGAAACGAAAATTGTGATTTTACATTTGCGGATGTTAATAAGGTTATGCCTTGTGTTGGAATGATTTTCGATACATTAGATGAGCCGGAAAGTTTTTATAGAAATTATGGTCGAAATGTCGGATTCCAGATAATAATTAGGAATACTCATAAACATCAACGGAGTCATGATCCATCATTCCGTTTGTTTATTTGTAAGAAGGGTGGAAGAGTAGCACCTAAATTGGATTATTGTGATAAAGGAAAATGACGCATTAGGGATGTAGATCCACGAACGAATTGTCGTGCTCGAATGTACGTATGTCACCTAGTGAATGTAAACAAATGGAAGGTAACTTTGGTTGATTTGAAACACAATCATGCCATGGTAACACCGGATAAGAGACAATTTTTTCAAACATCGCGCAACATCGATCCGATCACCCGATCATTGATTGAGTTATTTAACAAATCGGGGATCGAGATGAGTAAAGTGATGAAATATCTTGGTGAGACATGTGGAGACATTGAAAATTTAGGGTTTTCTAATCAAGATGTACGCAATGTCATACGGGATATTCGGCACCGAGTGTTTGATTCCGGTGATGCGGAGTGTGGCTTGGTCTTGTTACGAAAGTTACAACAAGAGAATGCGTTTGGTCATTTCTTCTATCGAGTGGATGTAGATAACGAGAATCGTGTTAAAGGTTTGGTGTGGGTTGATCCTCGATGCATGAACGCTTACAAGAATTTTGGTGATGTGGTGACGTTCGACTCAACTTATCGAACGAATAGGTATTGTATGCCTTTCATACCTATTACGGGGGTGAACCACCATTACCAAAATATTTTGTTTGGATTTGCACTCATGAGAGATAAGACCGAGACTTCTTATCAATGGGTTTTAGAAACTTGGTTGGAAGCCGTTGGCAACAAACCTCCCACTACAATAATTACCGATCAAGACATTACTTTGGGAAATGCTATTACCACGATTATGCCCGAAACAAAACACTTATATTGTACATGGCATATAAGTAGTAAATTTCCCGAGAGGTTATCTAGTTTGTACACTAAATACCTGGAATTCTAAACGGATTTTAATGCATGTGTGTACAAGTCGTTGTCACCCACGGAATTTGAAGGTAGATGGGAGGAATTGGTCGAGAAGTACAAATTTGAGGATCATGTTTGGTTAAATGAAATGTATCGCATTAGACATCAATGGATTGGTGCTTACACAAAGTCGCATTTTGCCGCTGGTATGACCACTACCTCTAGAAGCGAATCAATGAATGCATTTTTTGATGAATATGTGCAAGCATCTACCGGTTTGAAAGAATTCATTGAGAATTCCCAAAAGGCTTTGTAGGCACAATATTTTAGGGAGGTTAAAAGTGACTACGAGAGCGAAGAAAGGGAAATGAGACTACTATTGCAATCATCCTTGGAAATTCATGCATCCGAAATTTACACGAAATAGATGTTTAGGAGTTTTCAAAAGGAGCTTCTGAAAAGTACATCTTATGTCGTGACAAAAGCTAAAGGTGGATGTCATTTATTTAAAATGTACGTGGTTGAGAAGTCTACCATGCCGGAGGATCGTAGAAGAAGCTATCGGTTGACGGGGCATATTGATGGAAAGATTGAATATGTTTGTAGGCAATTTGAACATTCCCGGATGATTTGTAAACACATGATCCGTTACCTAGACAAGAAACAAAAAATACGTATACCGAATGATTACATCATGTCTAGGTGGACAAAAAATGGCAACAAAATTGCCGGACCTCTACCTTATACCCCCTCCCGTTCTTGGTAATGTTGGTGAATCACAAGCATCAAGGTATAGTGCATTGTGAAAATCATTTCAAAATTTAGGCGCTGTTGGTAGTTGTTCCGTCCCACGTTTCAATTACGTGATGAACTTGATTGAGTGAGAGATGTGTCACGTGGAAAATGCTTTTCCACAAGAAGATAACTCCGAAAAAATGAACGAGTCGTTTCCTCAAGAAGATTAGGATCATGATGCGATATTCGATCCTCCAATGTCACAAATTAAGGGACGAAAGAAAGCAGCAAGATATAAAAGTGGTATTGAAACGTCAACTTCAACAACCAAGCAACGAAAGTGCGGAAAATGTTGGTTGGTAGGAGCAAACCATGATAGAAGAAAGTGTCCTGACAATTAGTTTCATTTGTATTCTGTAATATTTGAAAGTATTTTTATTAATTATAATCTTAATTTTCAGTGTAAGGTATTAATAAGCAATCCATGCATTTGTACTAGTAATAATAATTAAAAAAATGAATAAATTAGATTAATTGAATAATTTATTACTATTAATTAAAATATTGAATCCATAATTTCATTAAAAATGAATTATATGATATGATAAAAAATATGACAAAAACAAATGTGAAAAAAAAATGAGGATAGACCAAAACAGGGGAAAACAAGGGAGGAGAGAGAATTGCTACTGAGAAAAGGCCCATTTCATCACAATTTTAAGCAAAATGCCCAAAATATCACTATTGAAAAAAATGGCCCTTACTATCACGTAGAAACACAAGAAAATTATGCGTTTATACAAATTCAGAAAATCCGCTGGTTTAGTTGTTGGGCCTGATCAAAATTTAAAGAAACGCATTTACTTGTAGCGTTTATGGAACAAAGTCGCATGAGAAAAATGCGTTTATGTCATACACGCATCTTCAAGATGCGTTTTTAATTTATTATATTTTTTTTGAAAATATTATTTTTTGCATTAAATCTGAAAATTAGTAAGAACGTATTTTAAAAATGCGTTTTCAAAAAACGCATTTTAATGATGCGTTTTTGTGTGATACAAAGGGTCATTTTTCAAAATTGTGATATTTTGGACCATTTTACTCAAATTTTTTATAGTAAGGGCCATTACCCATTGGTACTGCACTCTGGGCTGCCGCAATGAGTCGTTGCGGATAGCCGCAACGACTCATTGCGGCAGCCCAAAGTGCAGTACCAATTCTCTCTCCTCCCCTATTTTCCCCTGTTTTCCCTCGATTTTAACCACAATTTTTTTTATTATTTATTTCTTGATATTAAAAATTGGAAAAATGCTAAAATTAAAATATGAGCGGAATTCGTTTCGCATTCATATATGAACGGTTGATAGAACTAACAGATGTGGCATTCCTGGCCGAGTGCTTTACTGCGAATCGAAACTCCGAGGTTAAGCGTGCTTGGGCTAGAGCAATTTATGATGGGTGACCCCCTGGGAAGTTTTCTTTTTCCAAATTTTTTTTAAGCGTCCTTTTTACTTGTTTCTATATTTCAAGTTAACAGCTTTTATTAATTTATTATTTTTTATTACTTTTATTAAATATAAAACTATAATAATTTATTTAAAATTTTATGTAATAATTCAAATTTTATAAACATTTTTATATTTTATAATGTATTCATTTACCATTTTTTATTAATTATATTAAATAATAAAAATAAAAGTATAATAACATAAAATAATATTTAATAGTGTTTTGTTTTGAAGAAAATTTCAAATATGTTTGTTTGGTGTAGTGGTTAAGTTGTTGTAATCTCTGGTGAAGGACCTGAGATCGACTCTACATAAAATAAAGTTTTTTTTAAGTTAAAAACGACGCCGCAGCCGTTCATTGTGGGCATGTGTCTTTTTTCCTGTCGCAATGAACACTTGCGGCAGTGTACGAGTTGGTGGTTGTGGACCTTTTTTCAACCAACGGTGGCTATGGAAGGGCACACATATATATACATACATATATATGTATATATATATATATATATATATATATATATATATATATATATATATATATATATATACTCCCTCCGTCCCTAATTAGTAGTACATTTTGAAAAAAACACACATCTTAAGAAATATTTAATGTCATATTTTGTTTCCATAGTTGCCCTTACTTATTGCATTAAATAATAACTTTTGAATTTATAATTAATTATAAAGTCAAACATTGGAAATAGAAGTGTAGGGGTAATTTTGGAAAAACATGAAAAACATGCATTAAAATATGAAAAAAGACAACTATTTAGGGACAAATTTTTTTCTAAAAATGGACTACTAAGAGCATCTCCAAGGCTAACACAATCTGTTAGCTATAATAGTGACGTGGCACTATTTTTAGCTAATAGCTATTTTTTTTCTTCTCCAACCATGCACACTGTTAGGTAAATTTTTAGATAATGGGTTTCACATCTTCTATATTTGGCTAATGTCTATAAATTATAGAGGGTTAATTGGCTATTTCATAACTGAACTCGTGCTCAACTTGCAGTTGGGTAATCGAACTCAAAAAACTTGCATTAACGTCATTAAACTAATTAAACCTTGCAATCTCATAATTAAACTATTAAAAACTTGCACGACCGTTAACTTTCGTTGACTTTTAACGGAGGTCCGTTAATTTTGTACAGGTAAGGGATAAAATGGCTAATTCATAACTGAACTGACCCTCAACTTGCAAATAGGTAACTGAACTCAAAAGGTTTGCAACTAGATAACTGAAATTACACATTAAAACACGCACATATCTCATTATTTAATAGTATTTCAATATTTTTATATTACAATTTGTACTTGAACAAACATGTTCATATGACTTATATGTCTACTTGTGTCTTAGACAAAAAAAGTTTAGTTTGCGATTAACCGAATTAATTACAAGCACAAAAGGTGATTACAAAATTAGGTTTTAGGTGGTATAAAATTGTGAGAAATTCATCCCTCTCCCTCTCTCTCTCTCAGACACACAGATATATATAATATGTACATCTCTTGCACGCCATATTATCTAAACTCAAATATTGGAAATTTTTTTATACATTATATTTAATAAGTAAAAAATATATAAAATTTATATATGACCAATGATTAGCTTTACAAGTTGAATATTACAAATATTAACTATCTCGTACAACATACTGATATATTAGATATATTTTTGAAAATTAATAAATAATTATAATTTGGAGGGTGCACGTTTACGTTCTTTGCACAGGCTAAAGAGTTAGTTTAATAAGTTAGTTGTTTAGAATATTTTTATAACACTAAATATAAGTAAAAAATATCGTTCCATCATATATCTTTATATATTATTGTTTAGAATATTTTTATAACACTAATTGATGAGTTGATTGCAACCTTTTTGAGTTCAATTACACATCTGCAAGTTGATCATGATCAGTTCAGTTATGAATTAACCATTTTATCCATTAAAATTCTTGCCACGTCAATTTTCCGTCAGTCCCGTTAAATGAGTTAACGGCAGTTATGAGATTACAAGTTTTAATTAGTATGATGAGTTGACTGCAAACTTTTTGAGTTCAATTACCCACTTGCAAGTTGAGGTTCAGTTCAATGATAAATAAGCCAATTAACCCAAATCTATATATCTTAATTCCAAAATATGCCCATATTCCATGGATACTATCCAATGGGTTTTCCTTTGTTTTTTTCACAATACTTGACCCGGATCCATTTTTTCCTACCCAACTTTATTACCCATCTCATCTCCTATTATATTTTACACTACAAACACATATGATGGATATTACTTGACCCGGATCCATTTAATACAACCCAATCAATCAAATTCAGATCTTTAATTCATTCATTTTTATATGGCAAGTTGTTATACGTTGGAATTTCAAAATCAATCCCAGACCTTATCTCTGCCATTCTCACATATTGTGCCACCAAATCATTCCTTTCTTTATGGCAATTTGTTACAATTTTTGAATCTTCATCGACGTAAGTTATAGATTATCAGCGGATTGATCTTCATCTTTGACAATCATCTGCTAATGGAAAATGGAGGTAACCCAGTTATTGTTGTCTGATATGCTTTGTTTATCATGTTTTTTTGTAAATGTTAATTATAAGGAATGATTGTTCATCGACGTAAGTTTAAGATTATCAACGGCTAAAACATTGATCTTCATCTTTGCCCATCATCTGCTAATGGAAAACGGAGGTAACCCAGTTATTGTTATTTACTATGCTTTGTAAATCTATAATTTTGAACTGTGAATTTAACAGGTCGAAAAAGAGCACCTCTAGGAACGGCTTCTCCTTCTTCTTTACGTAGTAGTAAGTTCATATAATCTATTATTTTTGTGTCATAATTATTTCTATTCATCATAGAGGTTGATTTATTGAATATTAGACCAGAGAAGGCGTGGCGGAGGTTCCAACAATGATGATGAACGTTGCATTCCTGCTCCCAAAATCAATCCCAACATGAACGAGAACATACATCCAAATCTTGCTAATTCTGGTATTGTGTTCATTGTCAAGTTTGTTTGTTCTTCACGTTTTTTGTAAGAATTATTCATGTTAATCTGTTTTTAAAACACGTTTTTGCTTTTTTCACCCTTCAGGTTTAACTCAACCATCTTCCTTGAGGGATACTAATTTTAACCAGAAAAATCCATCTGCTTCCGCTGTTAATCGATTCAATTTACCAGCATCTATAATACATTCCAGTATTCAGCCTCACATTACTGTAGAACCTGCCAACGTATTCACACCATCACAAAATCAGTCAGGTAAATTACAAATATTTGTATTTTTATACTTCAAATATGTGGATTGTTCCTAAACAATACATATGATGTTTTGACAGGTTTGACACAACAAACATCCTCGACAATAAAATACAATTCAACTTCAAAGAAAACACACTATGGATCCAACCCAGCTAGCATTCTCACACAATCAAAGAGAAGGCTTGATTCCGTTAATTTGTCTGGTATGGAAATCCAACATTATGCACCTGACAAATATGCATTGTTTTAATCTTTGGATTGTCATGCTTAATTTTAGTTGCTAGCAAAAATAATGTGATTGTTCCTAAACAATCCTGATCATCTTCTGACAGGTTTGACACAACAACTTCCAGCAACTGGACTTGATAATGATGGTGCTTTATTGTTTGAACAATTTTTATTTTGACGTCATTTTTTGTAATATTTATTCATGTTATTTTGGTTATTAAACACGTGTTTTCCTTTATCCCCAATCAGGTTTACCTCAACAATATTTCTATAACGATACTAATATAAACCAAACAAATCCAGATGCATCCACTTTTAATCGTTTCCATTTACCAGCATCTATAATACATTCGACAAATCACCCTCATATTACAAAAGAACATGCCAATCAATTCACACCATCACAAAAGCAATCAAGTGAGTTCTTAATATTTTGTTATAATTTCGAAGTTTAAATATGTGGATTGCTCCTAATCAATACAAATGAGGTTTTTACAGGTTTGACAGAACAAACCTTCTCGACAAGAAGAGGTAATTCAGCTGCAAATAATTCTGGATGTGATGATAACTCATCTAACAGCTTCACGCCATCTCAAAGAAGGCTTAACTCTCACAATTTTTCTGGTATGCTTTTGATACACTAATCTTGCAAATTTGCAACATATGGTTCATAATACATATATCATTCTAATTTTGATTTTATGCAGGATTAACCCATCGAGTCCCTTTGTCTCAAATTAACGTAAATGCCCGAGTAAATACAAACGTCAATCTTAAACCTTTCCAGTTGCCAGCATCTAGGATATCTCCTAAGAAAATAGTCCAACCATCAGTACCTGTCAAAGAAGCAAATTGTTCATTTTGGCAAGGTGAGCCTTTATTTTTAACAGGTAAATCAAAAAATAAAGGGAAATTGATTAACTTGTTAGACAGCCAACAAAGCAAAAAAGCCCTCCCTATGCAAATGAATCATAATGGTCGTAAATCAGTTGAATCACAATCAAGCGGGAAAAAAAATGATGACATCACAGTTTTGGTTCCAGATTTGAATCATATTGGTATGCGTATGCCAGGTATTGTATATGTTTCCTGTAATAATTATATTACAAAGATATTTTTTTTCCCACAATTTTTAATCATGTATTTACAGAGTGGTATAAAACAAAACCAAGTGGAAGCGGAAAGAATTTGATGGAGTCCTTCAACAGAGCGGATGTTGAAGATACAAAGATTAAAGGTTTTGCTGGGAAAGCAGTATTTTAAGGAAAACACAATTTTAGCACTTGGTTTTGATTGATGAACAAAATAGCTAATATAAACTATTGTCGAAAAAATTCAGATCATAGTATACATCCAGAGATGCTGAACAACAAAGAAAATGTACATAATGATCACACAGACCATAGTGACGAAGGTATACTTTAAATTTTATTAATGCAGTATTTGCATATTAAAAATCCATTATACAAATACAAATATACTTCTAACCCCACTGTTACATTGCAGATTCTTCGGATATTGATAAAGATCAAGACGGTATTTGTGCCAAGTTACAAATCAATTTAATTCATTTCAAATTATATTGAAATGATTTAAAAGTTACAAAGGTTTAAATAACAAACATTCATTGTCATTTTTTCTAGACACTAGAGGAGCATACGTTAATGAAGATGTGGACGATGACATCAAATCTAAGCCAGGTAACTTTAGAAGTTTGATTTTGTATTTTACATTTTGAGTAAGCTTTAGTAAAAAAAATTATAATATTTTCTGGACAGATTTGTGGAGAGGATATATGAACCTTGGTCCACCAACAAAAAAATGCACCAAGTGCAACGCAATCATGTGGAATGAGGAACGCAATAACAAATATGCAAAGAAGAGTCTACCTACTTTTTCAATTTGTTGTAGAGATGGCCAAGTTAAACTCGATGAAGATAAACATCCTCCTGCATTCTTGGCATCTTTAATAGCCGGTGGGGCTAAACATAAGCATTACATGGATAACATAAGAGCATACAATTCAATGTTCCAGTTTACCTCACTTGGCGGTAAAATTGATAGGTCTGTTAACAATGGATCAGGACCATACTGTTTTAAATTGTTTGGTCAGAATCACCATTTAATGGGAACTCTAAAACCCATTGAAGGAGAAACTCCTAAGTTTTCACAGCTTTATATTTATGACACGGAGAATGAGGTTCATAATCGCATTAATGATGTCAATGGTAGTGATCAGTTGGATCCAGAAATTGTTAATGGTCTTCTTCAAATGCTTGATGAGCACAATAAGTTGGCACAGGGATTTCGAATGGCTCGAGACCATTTTAATCTTGACGAAGCTGATGAATTTAAATTACAGTTGATTCATTCAAGGTCAGCATCAGGCAAAACTAATCACATTATAGAAGCCAATGATGTTGCTGCGCTAATTGTTGGTGATGCTGATGAATGTTCACCCTTCAGGGATATTGTAGTAGAGACAAAACAACGTTATTTTAAGAGAATATATGAGACATGTTCCCAATATATGTCTCTACAATATCCTCTGCTTTTTCCATATGGGGATGAGGGTTTTCATCCAGAAATAGAAAGAATCTGCAAACCAGAAAAGGTGTCATCCCACATTCTCAATGATGAACATCCAGATGAGACAAACCACAGAACAACAGTTTCCATGAGGGAATATTATGCCTACAAACTAATGATACGTCCTGGTGAAGGTAGAATTTCTAATCTAATTGTAAAATTCCACATTCCATATATTCGTATTTTTTCCAACATTATTACTCTAATATATTGCCAAGAAACTGCTCACACATTTCTACCTTAAAAAACTATAACTATTTATTGTCCTAAATTTGTGCAGGCATGACTCTTCATCTTGGTGGTCGACTTTGGCAGCAATTTATAGTAGATGCCTTTGCTGTAGTAGAACAGTACAGGTTAGATTGGATTAATACGCATCAGCATATTATACGTTCTGATTTGTATGTTAATATTCGTGATCGCATAAGAAGAGGTGATACAGATCCTTCCAGCATTGGACAAAATGTTATTCTCCCTGCTACATTTACAGGTTCTCAACGTTACATGAATCAATATTTCAAGGACTCTCTTGCTATATGTTGAAGTATTGGCCACCCGTCATTGTTTCTAACAATGACGTGTAATACCCAATGGCCTGAGATTCTGTCCATGCTTGAGAATATTCCAGGAAAAGATGTAGTTAATGCTCCAGAAATCATTTCAAGGGTTTTCAAGTTGAAGTTGGATCAATTAATTGATTTGATCAAGAATAAAAATTACTTTGGAAAATGTATTGGAGGTAATACATTTACATTGTAAACCGTAAACCCTTTTCCTCTGATCAAATTTATTAAATTCATAGGACAAATTTATTTATTTTTATTTATTTTTATTCATTAGTGATGCACGTGATTGAATTTCAAAAATGAGGTGTTCCACATACACATATGTTGATATGGCTGCATCCAAATGACCGTCCTAAACGAAAGGACCAAATTGATGAGTTAATTTCCGCTGAAATACCAGATGAAAACAAAGACCCTATTGGGTATCATTTGGTTCAAAATTTTATGATCCATGGTCCGTGTGGCAACCTTTGCAAGACGTCTCCATGCATGGTAAAAGGGAAATGTATCAGATGTTTTCCAAAAAGGTAAGTTTTCATAGGAATTTTTGTAATTTTAGTACTTTAAACATATAAGTTCGGCTTTAATAAAGATTTCTAATTCTTCAGGTACAATCCACAGACATTTTTTGATGAAAGTGGTTTTCCACAATATGTCAGGAGAAAGCAGAATAATATTGTAAAGAGGAAAGGTGTTGATTTGGACAATCAATATGTTGTTCCTTATAATAGAGACTTATTGATTCGTTTCCACTGTCACATCAACTTAGAGGTTTGTAACAGCAGCAGATCATTGAAATATTTATTCAAATATTGTTTAAAGGGACATGATACTGCCACTATGTTTTTGAAGAAGAAGGACCAATCCAGCAACAATTTTGTAAATAGCAGAAAAAAAGAATCATAATGAAATTAAACAATATCTGGATGGAAGGTATGTGTGCGCTGTTGAAGCATGTTGGAGGCTTTTTGGATTTGATATTCATTACAGATGGCCGACAGTAGAAAGGTTACCTGTTCATTGTCTAGATCACAAGAATGTTACATTCAAACCAACCCAGAATCTCCAAAAAGTTGTTCAAAAGGCTAAGGACAAAAATAGCAAATTAGAAGGTTGGTTTGAAGCCAACAGAAACATTCCTCATACCAGGAATTATACATACATGGAATTTCCCACACATTTCACTTGGAAGCAGGAACAAGGAAGATGGAAGTTAAGAGAGAAAGGCAATGTTGTAGGCCGGGTAATTGACATACACGCTTCAGCCGGTGAGACTTTTTACTTGCGCATGTTATTGATGCATATGAAGGGAGCAACGTCTTATCAAGACCTTCGTACTGTGGATGGTAATACTTATAACACCTTTAAAGAAGCATGTGACGCACTTGGTATACTTGCTGATGATAAGCAGTGGCATGTAGCTTTATCAGAGAATGCTCAAAGCTCAATGCCAAGGCAGCTCAGAGAATTATTTGTATATATTTTGACCAACAACAACGTTGCTGATCCTTTGAGATTGTGGCAATCACATTGGAAGAGTATATCAGAGGATATTCTCTACAAAAGGCGTAAACTAACTGAGTTTGAATTACATAATCTTACTCTATCAGGTTTGTACTCTTAACTTTTATAATATTTAATAGAAGGCAATATTGATGAACTAAAAATTAAAAAAAACCTAGATTGAGTATGCCTTGAAGAAAATTATATTTTATAGATAAGATTAGTGCATAATTGAATTTTATATTTTATATTATTCCCACTATTGCATAATAATTAAAAATATAATATTTTATTTAATATGTAAACTTTTGTGTTTCAGAGGTTGAGAAGTTACTCAATGATGTTGGCAAGTCTTTGAAAAACTATTCCACATTGCCATTCCCTGAGGAGGTAATTCTTGCAAATACTGAAAATAGACTACTTGCTGAGGAATATGGATATGATAAGGAAGAGATGAAGAAACAACATGAACAACTTTTTCCAAATTTAAATAAAGAACAGTTGGGTGTATACCGAGCTGTTGTTGACAGTGTTCATTCAGGAAAAGGTGGTATCTTTTTTGTTTATGGTAGTGGTGGGTGTGGTAAAACTTTCCTCTGGCGAACGTTATGTTGTGGCCTGCGCAGCGAAGGTAAAATTGTCCTACCAGTAGCTTCTTCTGGGATTGCTGCCACATTACTCCCTGGCGGTAGAACCGCACATTCTAGATTTCACATTCCGTTAAACTTAGACCAGTATTCCACCGCTGGTGTAAAACATGGAACGAACATTGCAGAGTTGATGCATAAGACCAGTTTGATAATTTGGGATGAGGCTCCTATGCAGCACAAACATGGTTTTGAAAGTGTAGATCGTTGTTTGAGAGACATTATGTCTGCAATTGATCCAGATAGAGCAAGACGTCCATTTGGTGGCATATCTGTGGTTTTCGGAGGAGATTTTAGACAAATTTTTCCAGTTATTCCCAAAGCACCAAGAGCTAAAGTTGTTTCTGCGCCATTGAACAGTTCAAAGATTTGGAATCATTGCCAGGTATTCTTATTGCAACAAAACAAGCGTTTAACTTCTGGAAAATCTGATGCTGAGAATAAACAAATAGCTGATTTTAGCCAATGGGTTCTTGATGTAGGTAATGGTAATTTACCTACTCTTAATTCTGATGATTTGACACATGATCCTGAAGTCGTAATTCCTGATAATATCTTAATCAAGTCTTCCAATGTTTTCATTAAGGATATTGTTGATGTTATTTATCCAGATTTCGTTAAAAATATGACCAATCCTTCATACTTGAGACAAAGATCAATTCTTGCACCCACTAATGCAGAAGTTGGTGATGTCAATGATTATGTCATTGATCTAATACCGGGAGATACCCATACATACTACAGTCAAGATTCTCTTGTTGATGATTTTGCTGGATAAAATGATTTCAGTACTGCATTCCCAGTTGAGTATCTAAATTCTATTAATATGCCTTGCCTTCCAAAACATGAATTGAAGTTGAAAATAGGAAGCGTCGTAATGTTGATGAGGAATCTCAATCATATTCTGGGTCTTTGCAATGGCACCAGAATGATTGTCCGCAAATGTCTTAAAAACAGCATTCTTTGTGAAATTTTGTGTGGTTCACAGGTTGGGTCCATGCACATCATTCCAAGAATTGAAATGGTTCCAACTGATACAAAATGGCCGTTTGAATTCAAGCGAATACAATTCCCTGTTCAGATGTGTTTCGCAATGACCATTAACAAAAGTCAGGGCCAGTCTCTAGATGAAGTTGGCTTATATCTTCCAAGGTCTGTTTTCTCACACGGTCAACTGTATGTTGCTGTTTCCAGAGTTACATCTCCCGCTGGATTGCACATACTGATATGCAATGACAATGGTGGTTCAACCAACGTTACTGCTAATGTGGTGTACGAAGAAGTTTTTTATAATTTACCGATGTCTACATTAGAATAGCAATATGTTACATATGAAACAGACATTTCATGTATCCCATTCTTCAGATTTTTAAACCTGTATTATTATGAGTATTAAGACATATTTGACCATGATCTGGATAATCCAATAAACTGGCAATGGTTTGTTCAATGTTTTAAGTTCATTATGTGATAAATTGAGTATAAAAGATAAATTTTTAAAATTTAAAATCTTGGTTTTTGGACTAAATATAAAAGTCATTTTGACACTTGACTCTTATAATATATGCATTGTACAATTAAAATAGTCCAATCATACAAATACCAAAAATATCTTTCAACTGTATAAATGTGTCATACAAACTGAGTAAATTGTTATACTGTAATCAACTAATTAAATAATTCAGATGCTATAGAAATCAAGATAATTGATCTTAATAATTAATTATTAAGTGTACATAATACTAATCATTGATATTATCTTCAAATATCATCCCTAAACACATGCTTGATTGACCTTATCAGATGATATATAGATCATGTCGTTTTTTGTAGTAGTCCTAATCACATATCATTCAGAAGAAGCAAAGCTCATTCAGAGGTAATACTAATGCATTAACTAAACCTCTTCCCTCGATGTTTTTTTACTATCTTTTTAGTTTGCATCATGTAACCTTATTATTGTACATTTATAATTAAAAATAATGTTATAGGTATGTTTGATTCACTTGCTTCGCTTGATAGAACGAGGACTAATTGGAGAGTTAAGGTCCGTGTAATGAGGATCTGGCCAACTATTTCGGCAGTTGGAAATGGCATATTGAAACACAATCTCATTATTCTCGATTCCAATGTAAGAATCAATTTTAAACATAATGGTATTATTTTTTAATCTCTCTGAGTAAATCAAATGCCTTCCATCTTTTCAGAATGAGCGTGTTCATGCACGAGTTTCTCCGAACATTTGGAATTTATTTGGATCAACAATTTTAGAAGGAAACATATATGATATAAGTAACTTTATCATCCATGATGCAACTGGAAGTATGAGACCTGTGTCGTCAGCTAAGTGCATTGACTTTAGTAATCATACTACTGTCTAACAAATTGTTGGAGATGACCAGAATATACCATTACATAAATTTGATCTTCTTAATTTGGCTGATGTATACCAAATGGCACGTGGCTATGCTATAGATCAAGTTCCTATTTACACAATAGGTAAAATTTTACTATACATTGTCACGACAAGATTCCATACTCCAAATATACTTTTGACCTTTAGTCATATTATGTTTTGTAGATGTTATAGGAGTTGTTGAAAATCCTGGGCAGGTGAAAACAATAATTACAGGAACTGGTGAAAAACAGGTATATTCTTTTAATTTAACCGATGGATGGTGCTCCATTAGAGTTTCTGTATGGGAAGATATGATAGCAAGTACAAATCAAATGTTTGAAATGGCTCTTCAACAACCAATGGTTCTTATTTTGTCAAGTGTCAGGCTACACATGCTTATGTGTGAGTTCTTAGCATATTTAAAATCATAGATGCCTAATTTAAAATATTAAAAACTAATTTCTAATTAAGTAATATATATTTGACATGTTTCAGATTCTCCTTCAATCGTCACCTTGCCATGTTCAAGGATATATGTGAATCCAGATATGGAGGAAGACGATGCTATGAGGCAAAGGTAAATCAAATTATAAGATATATTCCACAACTTTTGACATTATTAGAACTTTGTAATATCCACATTTTTCTGATGCAAAATTAACTTAATTGCTTAGCATTATAACATCTAATATAGAAATATTAATTCTTTGATTTTTATAGATATGCAGATGTGATACCGTGAAGATTCTTTTTCGGGATGCATCAAACAAAAAATAAAGACGTTCAAAAGAAGACAATTCAAGAACATTGTTGGATTTGATTCGATAAATTTAAGTGTTGGTTTTTATTATTCCTGTATAATAAGAGAATTATTCTGTTTTTGATCTACAAACAATTCAAAAAATCTTAAATCGAGTCGATCAATTCTGTTGATTTTTATTATTCATGTATAATAAGATAATTACTCTATGTTTTTTGATTTATTGTTCGGATGTTAAATTAATCATATGCAATTCTCTAAATATTGGCGCTATGATATTTGTATTTATATAGCTATAAAATTGCAAAAGTGAAAAATTTATATATAAAATTTTAAATTTTTTTAAACCAATCAAAAACTCTATTTAATTAGTTGGTTACGTAATATATATCATTATGATGATTTGGAGAATCAAACAACACCTAAGTTTATATTAAACAATATTTAGTTTGTTAAATAATATATATCATTATCATAATATTTGGAGAATCAATCAACACCTAAGTTTATGCTGACCAAATATCTTATCTTGAACAATACACATACACCCAATTCTTCTTCACACATTACCTAATTAGTTGGTTTATTCTGTACCCATTATCTAATTAGTTGGTTACATAATGTAGATCATTACAATGATGGGGAAAATCAATCAACACCTAAGTTTATGCTAAACAAGTATTGATCCTTCAACAATATAAATAATTTATATTCTTTCTTACCCAAAAGATATACGTATAACAACACTATGGGTGAGTGAATGCATACTGTTACTACACTTTTTTACAATTCATAAAAATTCTTACTATCTTTCTTTTTGGTAAACAGATGTTTTTGATTCTTTACGATCACTTCAAGGAGAAGGCATGAACGGAAGAATCAGAGTTCGTGTAACGCGAATGTGGGCTTCAACTGCTAATGGTGGCTTTGATTTTCTTGGAATGAATATGATTTTGATTGATGCTGAGGTAAATAGTTTTTAAGTAAAGCGAAGTAATCTGAATATTAATATTTCTCATAGTTTGTATATTAACCAGGTATTTTTTAAACATATATTGAAAATTAGGATTATCATGTTCATGCATTTGCAAGTCCAGGAGTATGGGAGTTTTTTGACGATATCATTGATGAAGGAAACATTTACGTAATGGGTGATTTCACAACCACGGTAGCAACTGGAAGTCTAAGGCCTGTTTCCTCCAGTTTCAAGATTTTGTTTACATATGAAACAGGTGTATGACAAGTATTTGTTCAGCCTGTCATAGCTATACCATTCCATAAGTTTGAACTCAAAGACATTGAAGAATTATATGATAATGCGGATTCCTATTCACCACGACATATTCCTACATTTACAACAGGTTAATGACATCCATACACTTTATAAATTTATTCAGCATTTGAAACTTTCTCACAAATTTGCTTTCTTTTATAGATGTCATTGGTGTTGTTTCTAATATAGAGCCAATAAAAGAATTGCAAATAGTTTGGGGTTCAAGATCATGTCTTCGCTTTATGCTAGATAATGGAAGGTAATCGTAAAACTTAATCTTAATCTATACATGGTCAATGTAATTTACAAAGTACCAAAGTCGAGAATAATTATTTTTGTCTATATAATTCTATATTTAGGCGTTCTGTCAAAGTGTCACTATAGGATGCACAGATTGCTCAGTTAGAACCAGTTCTCCAAGGCAATGTTGAAACACCTGCTATCATTATTTTTGCAAGTTGCAAGATTACTATGTTTCGCTGTAATATTCTTTTCTCTACCAAATGAATTCATGTTATTTCTCACTTTATAGCTTTTAACAAAACATGTTCCTAAAACTTACTTTAACAGGTTTCATGGAATTAACCTACATCCAGTCTTCTAGGATTTATATTAACCTTGCACACGATGCTGTTATTAGTATGAGGGAAAGGTATAATGATATCCCAAAATTTAGTATTATATATCTACACTATTTATTTATTTATTGTCAACATTATTCTTTAATTATTATTCATTTATTCTAATAACCTGTTTCCATGTTTAATATGCTGAAATAGGATTCTCAACCAAGGATAGGCGGCATGATTGTTGGAGAATAGTAATTTTACGGTGTGCATGCTATTGGAGTATCACAATTTCTGAGAAGATTTCTATGATTTTTGTTTTTTAATTTAACTACGTTGTAATAAATCCATTTTATGGAAGTGTGTAATTTAGATTCAATGTTTGGTTTCCGTACTCTTACTTGATTAGTGAAAGAATGAATAATACTTTTCTATTTATGTTATTCCATCATAACGACATAAGCAAATAACATTAAAATTTAAAACATTTAAAAATTTAGCAATGTTCAAATGTAAAGTTGAATAGCAATTCAGTAACAGTGTATTGCAATAGAGTTAAACATTGTGCACATAATCATTAAGATTGTTCATAAGTGTTGAATAGCAATTCAGTAACAGTATATTGCAATAGAGT
Source organism: Kitagawia praeruptora (assembly GCA_037693485.1). Classification (NCBI taxonomy): domain Eukaryota; kingdom Viridiplantae; phylum Streptophyta; class Magnoliopsida; order Apiales; family Apiaceae; genus Kitagawia; species Kitagawia praeruptora. The sequence continues at coordinate 131,169,561 of CM075351.1, read as the reverse complement.
TTAACATTGTGCACATAATCATTACTTATTAATAAACCCTTATTTAGTGTTGTTAAAAACATAACGTGTCTTCATTCACTTTTCTACTATATAAGTCCTAAATATATAAATTTTGCTCTTTCTTCCCTAATCCTGGCCAAATGAATTTTATTGTTACAGTATAAAATCAATATATTAATATTATTTTAATGATTACTTATTAATAAACCCTTATTTAGTGTTGTTAAAAACATTTCGTGTCTTCATTCACTTTTCTACTATATAAGTCCTAAATACGTAAATTCTGCTCTTTCTTCCCTAATCCTGGCCAAATGAATTTTATTGTTACAGTATAAACTCAATAAATTAATATTATTTTAATGATATTCTACAGTTAATGAATTATAAAATTCAAATTATCAGTATCTTACAGTTAATGAATTATAAAATTAATTATATTATTATTTTATAAATCCATATCAATCGATTAAAGATATTCTTGACAAAGTTATTTATTTTGTAATTTAATTTAATTTATTTTATTTTGTAATTAAATATTTGTTAATATGTGCATATTAAACTTATAATCATAATAAATTGAATTTGTTAGTAGTTTAGGAATTATATTTCCTTTTTATGTTTTTTTAATGGGCTTTGTCACGACTTATTAATCAAGAGAAATTGACCTAAATGCCTAGAATTTGAAGTAGTTGGTCCGATTTACCTTTTCTGAGAATAGCGGCCTTATCTACCTACCCATTACACATTCTGCCTTCATGTATCTCTTTGACACCATTTTCTTCCATTTTATTTTCTTAGATTTGCAATATCTTCTAATTGTAAACAAATCCATTGTCTTCCTAAACAATTAAGACAATATATACAAACATATATATGTAGATAGTTATGTTCAATCATTATAAACATATAGATGCAGCTCTGTTGATGAGATACCTTCTTGGTTTTCCTGGGACACAATTGGGGATGAAAAGAGAAATCCTTATATCATTATATGGAAGATGTTGTGCTGTGAATTTCTGGATCGGGTACTTCTACCGACCTCTGTTCTACGCAGAAAGAAAATAGTATGATGCATCATCTTATACGTCGTATCGGAGTGATACGTTTCCCTACGAAACGTGTCTCTATAACATGTTGCTTGCTCTCGCGTATCCTAGCTTGATACGCCTCTTGCAACATCGTATTTTCTAATGCGCAGTTCCGTATGGCGTGTTTTGTCGGCAATTTAGGCCACAGTGCCCGCTGTTCGGTATATCGGACCACTTCTTTTCTAATTTGGTTATACAGGGCCTTCATCCATTAATCAATATACAGTAAAACCTCTATAAATTAATAGTATCGGGAGCGGAAAATTTTATTAATTTAGCGACATTATTAATTAATTGAGGTTAAATTTACACTATCGCTACTATGTAGGGACCAAAAAATTATTTTTAAAATATTAATTTATAGTGGGTTATCAATTTATCGAGTATTAATTTGTGAAGGTTTTATTGTACATATAAAAAATAAACGCATCTTGATACAGCACTAAATCCCTAATTCCCTAAATCCTTCTCTTCTCTTTCTTCCATAATCCGGCTGTGTTTTCACTAATCGTCTCCTGATCAACAATGGAGGTAAATCATTTGAAACTATCAGTATTGTTCTATTTTACTATGTCGTCCATCTTCGATTGTTTACTATGTCTTTGTATATTTTGCTTTCATTCTACTCAACACATGAACTACCATACTACACATGATTTACCTCACAAACATGAACTACTTGAACTACCATTCGCATAGATAACTACACATTTGCACAAAATTGAAATATGTTACATCTTAAATATAACCCTTATTCTATGTCTTTAGAAAGTAGTTACTTACTACAGACCCGATTTCCCTACTGATTGTTTACTACACATGAATCAACTACTTGAATTACCATTCGCATAGATAACTACACATTTGCACAAAATTGAAATATGTTACATCTTAAATATAACCCTTATTCTATGTCTTTAGAAAGTAGTTAATTAGTATAGAACCTTATTTGTATAAGCCTTATTCTAAGTTTTTTTTTGCAATGAATCATTATCAGGAACACACACACCCATCATTCATGGTTTGCCTGTTTCCCAGTGATATGTCAAATTATACCTAACCGCAAGCGCACGGTGTCTATTGCTAGTACAAATGGCAAGCGGGTCGAATCCACAAGGAGACAGGTTCTACTAATTCCTTTTCAGTTATCGCTAATTGTTTCAAGGGTCAAACGAATATGTGAAATTATTAATTAACTAATTAAACTAAATTAACACTAATTAAATAGATGATAAACAAATTATTTAAAACCTAGGGCAATCAGGTCCACCATGCTTACACAATTGGCTCTTAAGCTAAAGCAATCAATGTGATCCTATAACTAGAGTATGTTAATCTCTTTCAAGCATTAACACTCTCGAAACATTCAACATAATTAACCACTTTTAGTAATTCAATCAATCAGGTAATTAGAGTCAAGTTAATCTCTTCCAAGAATTAACACTCTCAGAAATCCAATGATGCTCCGCACTCAAATTCAATTCTGCTAATCGTATGTGTGCCTCTAGTAAGTAAATCTCTCGATCCATACCCCTATTTGCATATAATTAATCCATGATATTGGCCAATTACACAAATTAATGATTAAAACATATCAATCAGAATTAACCATAACCAATCAAACCACTATGAAAATCATGCCAATATTAGTGCAAACATGGCTTCCCTTTAAGCCCTAGAAATAACTACTCGCTAATAATTAAACAAGTAAAACAACTAGTAAAACAAGAAAACATAATTAAACTAATAAGAACAAAGAAAAGATGAAGAGAACAAAACCTTCAAACTTCAATGTTGTCACCCAAAAGAAGAGTCATGGTGTTTCTCTACATCTCCAACTAATAATAATACTAATCTACTCTAAACTATATTATCTGATCTAATATTACATCCTTTTCTCTCTCCCATAAAATAATACCCTAGATGTGTTTATATAGGCTATAAAAGTCTTGCCCAATAAAAGTATTTTAATACTCTAAATAAATTACAAGTAGGATTCCATAACTGAATAGGATTCCTTAATTAAAATTCGTAACTATATTTACTCCTCTATTTCTGGGCTCTTCCAGTTGGATTTTGCTTACTGGACAACCTCTGAATTAAAGATAATTCCACAAGCTTCGCGTGGACAGTAAGATCGTCAAATTCTGACTTCTAGAACTCAAGATATGGCCAAAATAGTGTAGCACAACCCGTGTAGCCCAATAGTACGAATTTTCTCCTATTTTATCTCCAAAATAGCTCTTTTTGCTCCAAATCCTTCCAAGTCATGAATTCTTTATTTCCTACAATAAAACAATCAAATCTATTAAATAAAAATCCAAATCAATGCAAAACACAATAAATATAAGAATAAAATCATCTAAAATATATATAAAAATATACTATATCAAACATCCCCACACTAAGCATTTGCACGTCCTCGGGCAAATAAGTGAAATAAAAACTAAGTCCTAACAAACATCACTTTCGTAGATGACACGATTGCACTGAGCATATGCAACAAGCCGTTAAACCCCTAGGCAGCCCTAGTAGGACGAGTGTTGTCTCGTGAGGGTTTATAGTGAATATACCCACAAAATTCATCTAACCATGCAAAAGATCAATGCTAACACAACACCACACACACAAGTCCTCTCATGCCACATCAACTTAAGAATCAAAGCAAACATACGATGTCTTGGTGTCGAAAGTGCAAGTATTCACGTAGTCTACTCAACTAACATGCAGAAGGTCATAAAAATTCATGTCAAGTGTAAAAATCGTTGGTAATCATGCTAAGCCCACAAGAAATACATCTTTAAGTCTAAACCTGGGATCTCCTATGCCAAAACAAACAATAACTCACCTTTCACTCAAAAACGAATATTCACTCAAGAACAAGGTTAAGTGTATCACTCAATTCCAAAAAAATCATAAACACAACTTGACACTCGCAATCAATCTCACTCTCAACACAACATACATCACTGATGACAATCAAAAGGTCTTTATTCGGGTTGTAACGTGGGCTAGGGACCAGGTATGTCAAGTAAAGCTAAAACAGGTTAAATCAAAAGCTAGTACCCGACAATGAAATTCAAACAACTCCCATACTTATTAAAACCAATAAATACTTCCCCACACTTGAACTTTTATCATAGTCCAATAAACACCTTGTCTAGTCGAATCAAAGTAGGATCACAAAAAGTATGCTCTCATATTTATTTTTTTTCTTTTTTTTTTCTTTTTTTTTTCAAGAGAGCTAAATAATAGCAAGAACAATGATCCCATAAATATGATTTCAAACTTCGACTAACAAGCTAACAACTAAACCCTAAATATATTCCCCAAAAATTATGATCATCAATAAAACCCCCTTTTATGAACACCTTATTACTCCCTTAAGCACGATACTAGCCTTTGACAATTTAGGTTCAAATTCAATGTAAGGCCAATACAAGAAAAGGATATAGGCAAGTAACGTAGTGTGTCACCGAAAGAATAGGATTAGGCTCAAAGGGTTAACTAATTGATCATGTTTAAAAGGTGTGGAAATATGGGAAATACGAGGTTAAACCTAAGTGCCTTTATCATCTCATCATCAAGTAATGTCATGCATTTCAAGAAAGATCTCAAGTAAGTGCTAGCAATGTAAACAACATGTGGACACTCAAGCAAACGAAAAATCATGCAAAAGATATGCATATAGGCTCAAAACTCACTTGGTGTGACAAAACATAATCAATCCCAAGTAACAAGACTCTCTAACGCACCTACTTATACTCAAAGCATGAAAACCAAGTCATCTTGCACATATTCATGTCATTCTAATCACTTACAACATCCAATTAAGTCTACCAGCTTCAACTTGCTAGTGTAAGTGTGTGCACAAGAACAAAGCACGTCACTTCTCATACAAAAGCGTCAAGAACACAAGAATTCTACGCATGCATGGGTGTATCAAGCAAAATACAACAACTAATCAAATTGCATGGCTAGAATTATTTTTGGTATTTTTAATTTTTTAATTTTTTTTTTAATCATCGAGAACTCATCCCCACACTTAAGTGGTTCATTGTCCCCAATGAACTAATGAACAAGATACAAAACTACAACTAAAAACAAAATAAAACTACACTAAAAAGAAAAGAAAGAAAACTCCCCTGGAATCAAGGTGTCGGGTGTGAAAACCACCCCTCAGTCGCTTAGGAGCCATAATAACCAAAACCCCACTCAACAATAGCTTCACCAACAACCACCAAGAAATATCCTGCAAGACGTCTTACATATCCTTCCCCATCTTTTCCAACATGCTTGTTCGGCAAAAATCCCCTTCCTTTAGCAACCGGCCTTGACAACAACCGATTAAATTCAACCTCCGCCGTCGGAGACGAAAATTTCACAACACTAGAATCACCTCTCCCACGCTTAGGAGCCATAAGAATCAATACCCAACTCACAAGAAGCTCCACCAAAAATTACCAAGCAATATCACACCAAAAATACCCCAATATATCAAGAATAATATAAATCCCAATTTACAAGAACACAAATTCGTAATCAAAATAAAATTTGAGAGAAGAAATAAACCCACTACGAATTGAAGAGGTGAACTTGCAATTAATTCCTCTTTAGAATTGAATTTTTAGAGATTTAAAGAAGTAGAAGAGGAATTGGATTTGTATGTATAGGTGGGTATATATATTTGGGGAAAATAAAAAAATAAATAAAATAAATAAAATAAAAATATATAAAATAAAATAAAATATGAAATAGGAGATGAATTGGGAATAATTTGGAATTAATATGGGACTAGAATTAGGATTTTAGGTGGAGAAAATAATTAGAAAAGGGGTTGGAATTGATTTAGGAGATGAATTGAATTTAATATATAAAAACACATAAACACACGTACATACCAAATTAAACAACTAACCTCGTACATAACAAATAAAAAAACTAACCTGGACAGGATAGTTCCACGCGCCTGACAGTAGAAGCTGGCGCCGCAGCCTTGAGCCCATTCTGTTAACATCTTTTATTTTGTGTTTTTTTTTCTAAACATCACTCGCCAACTGGACAGGACAGAAGACCACTGGCGCTGCGGCCTGGAACATAACCTGTTTGACAGTTTTATTTTTTTTTTGTGGTTTTTTTTTTTGAAAAAATAATAATAATCCTACTAAAGTGTACAATCAAATTTTGGGTTGCCTCCCAAAAAGCGCTTCTTTAACGTCAATAGCTTGACACCCTAAAAAAAATACTCCGGTAAAGGCGTAATATCCACTTTCTCGATCATAAACTCGTCACCACAAAAAGTATCAAGAGTGTTAGTGGTTGTCTTTATACTGCAGAAAGTCTCCAAACAAGCATCAGCAAAATAAAATATGTCATTAATAAGCAATAGAGAGAGTGCTTGTGTAGTTTTGGAAAACTTTGTGATAAAACAGCGATAAAATTCAACACCATGAAAATATTGAACTCCCTTGACATAAGGTGGAGGTTCTGGTGGTGGCTTTTCTTCACTCCTCACTTTCACAGGAGTCATTCGGACGTACATCTTGGCTTATCACATCATTGGCTAATAAGACACTTCCATCTTCTCCCTCTTCTCGAGCTTGAAACGTATGAGCCACTTTGTATGGATCCTCAACCAGAATTTGAGAAATATCATCTTGGACAATATTTGTTATCACATCAACCTTGAAATAAGTGTTCTTGAGCAAAGAAGCCTGGTAAGTAGAGGCTAGATCGAGAGCAAATTTATCAATACATGGTAGCTTAGGCACAGGTTGTGGAAGAGAAACAACAACCATCTCTGTATTGCTTTCCTTTGTAACCTCATCATCAGTCACATTGTTCTCGGTAACAACAACATCATTGATCTCGTCATCGGTGGCATGCTCCTTCTCTTTATCAATGGCCTCATCATCAACATACATGGAGAAATTATCATATTCCTGATTGCTTGTGAGATTGATAGCAATCAGGTCCTCTTCGGATCGGATAGATGATGATGGTAAATAGTCGAGCTGCCCTGTAGTAGAAGAGTTAGCCAACTGTGCAATTTGAGATTCAATCGCCAAACTTTGAGTTTCTAATTCTTTGATTGCCTCGGCTTGTTCTTCAGAACTCTTTAGCAGTTTATTCAAGATATCCCACATCTCATTTGTCTGATCAGCTTGCACATCTACACTGGGTTGAGAAACATGTAGATCTTCTTGTAGAGGAGGATATTGATATTCTTGCTGTGGCGGCTGCTCATATGACTGATAATATTGTTGCTCAAACTGTTGCTGATTATGATATGAAAAATTTTGAGCACCATTGTCCTGGTAGTAGAAATCTGGTTGATTCACGCATTCTTGATCAAAAGTGTTTGAATACTGATTGTACCCATATCCTTCTTTAAAAGAATTCATTTGTCCGCACTGAGCACTCTGAGAATTATAGACATTGTAAGAGCATTCAAAACCATAGTGACCCTGCACACCGCAAATTTGACAGAAGTTGTAAGTTTTAGGGGCCACTTGTGACATCTCATTGATACTCATTGGACGCATAGTGGGCTCTGTAGTCTTCGACATGGCAATCTCTCGAGTATGTGCCTCTACTAGGGAAGATAAGAGTGCAAAAGTATCAACTTCACCCATTGCAAACCTGTAGACACTCAACAAAGCCAAGAAAACGCAGTAAAATTTGCCTCAATTGGAACAAAAGTTCCAATGAGACAATGGAAACAATCTAAACAACTAAATTAAAATCAATAGAAACTCGCTGTCTCCCCGGCAGCGGCGCCAAAAAAACTTGATATGTCAAATTATACCTAACCGCAAGCGCACGGTGTCTATTGCTAGTACAAATGGCAAGCGGGTCGAATCCACAAGGCGACAGGTTCTACTAATTCCTTTTCAGTTATCGCTAATTGTTTCAAGGGTCAAACGAATATGTGAAATTATTAATTAACTAATTAAACTAAATTAACACTAATTAAATAGATGATAAACAAATTATCTAAAACCTAGGGCAATCAGGTCCATCATGCTTACACAATTGGCTCTTAAGCTAAAGCAATCAATGTGATCCTATAACTAGAGTATGTTAATCTCTTTCAAGCATTAACACTCTCGAAAAATTCAACACAATTAACCACTTTTAGTAATTCAATCAATCAGGTAATTAGAGTCAAGTTAATCTCTTCCAAGAATTAACGCTCTCAGAAATCCAATGATGCTTCCGCACTCAAATTCAATTCTGCTAATCGTATGTGTGCCTCTAGTAAGTAAATCTCTCGATCCATACCCCTATTTGCATATAATTAATCCATGATATTGGCCAATTACACAAATTAATGATTAAAACATATCAATCAGAATTAACCATAACCAATCAAACCACTATGAAAATCATGCCAATATTAGTGCAAACATGGCTTCCCTTTAAGCCCTAGAAATAACTACTCGCTAATAATTAAACAAGTAAAACAACTAGTAAAACAAGAAAACATAATTAAACTAATAAGAACAAAGAAAAGATGAAGAGAACAAAACCTTCAAACTTCAATGTTGTCACCCAAAAGAAGAGTCATGGTGTTTCTCTACATCTCCAACTAATAATAATACTAATCTACTCTAAACTATATTATCTGATCTAATATTACATCCTTTTCTCTCTCCCATAAAATAATACCCTAGATGTGTTTATATAGGCTATAAAAGTCTTGCCCAATAAAAATATTTTAATACTCTAAATAAATTACAAGTAGGATTCCATAACTGAATATGATTCCTTAATTAAAATTCGTAACTATATTTACTCCTCTGTTTCTGGGCTCTTCCAGTTGGATTTTGCTTATTTGACCACCTCTGAATTAAAGATAATTCCACAAGCTTCGCGTGGACAGTAAGATCGTCAAATTCTAACTTCTAGAACTCAAGATATGGCCAAAACAGTGTAGCACAGCCCGTGTAGCCCAATAATACGAATTTTCTCCTATTTTATCTCCAAAATAGCTCTTTTTGCTCCAAATCCTTCCAAGTCATGAATTCTTTATTTTCTACAATAAAACAATCAAATCTATTAAATAAAAATCCAAATCAATGCAAAACACAATAAATATGAGAATAAAATCATCTAAAATATATATAAAAATATACTATATCACCCACAGATCTTGCAAGGACGTCAATGGTAATAACCTAAATATTGTTCATGATTGTATATAAAACGCACTTGGTACCAGAATAATATAATATGACGCAATTAATGTACACACCATCTAATTGATATAACACTCTTTGGTTTATGTAGAAATTGCCTTCCGGCTTTGTTAGAGAATGTGCAGAACATGTACCACATCAAGTCACTCTGATAATTAATAGAAATGGATACCAATACAATGTTCTGTTTCATAAGGATAGGAATGAGCTTAACAACTTGGCTCCGTTTTATAATGATTTTCGATCTGATTCCGGTTTTCATGCATTGTTCTACTACAATAGTGCTGGGATATTTACTGTATTCATACTTGATGATACTGGTATGGAAATAGATTATCCATCAGCCAACAGGTTTCGACTAGGTCCTGTTTATGCAGAAGGTACGTAACACACCATAGCCAACTGTTCATATTAAATTACCTTTTATTAATGAAAATAGTAAACTGGATAACTGATGTTAACATATATTTATGTTATCACAGACAATATTAATGGAATTGGGAAGAAATTTATTGTTTATACTGTCGAAAAGCATAGAGAATCAGCTGAGATTGTAAGTGCTTAAGTTGCAACTGTATAAGATTTTTCAATTATTACAATTTCCAGATTAAGGTATCTTATAAATTATAACTTTCTTATCAACTGATTAGGATATTCCACCAGTGTTTGTTGATCGGTTTCGACACATGCTCAAAAAGAAAAATTATCTAACTTTGAAGAACGGAGAAAAATTTCAGTTCTCATTTTCGGCAACTAAGAAAAAGTTTGTTGGTATGCAAGTGATCCTACAGGCCAAGTACTGGAAAATCGGATATACTCTTCTTTTCGAGCTCTTAGATAAGACTGAATTTTCTGTTAGTATATTATCCAGAAAAAGAGTTGAAAAGATTCTTCCTCCTCGGGCCTCTCTTACAGGTATGTTTATTAATATTTTTATCCCAAAAGTTGGATTGAATTCAATCACTCTCCCGAAAATTTATGGTTCTCAAGTCTCATTCTGATGCAGGCAATGCCATAGCAACAGAAGCAGCGGATGACTTTCGGACAAGCTTTGAAGCTATTTTGCTTAGCTCAAATTTTGATATGAATTCTCAGACTGGTAATTACAATGTCTTACAGCTTATAATATTTAGGCATCAATGTCATCTGTTTATCAGTATAAGTTACTCTTTTCTTTTTATATTTCACAGTACATTCCACCTTGGATAACTCTTGAGAACCATACATGGAATCAAGTCAAGCATGTGTACCTGAAAATGGAACGAAGAAATTGGAAGGTTGGAATTGTTTTTTCAGGCGGAAAACCAAGATTCTCGAAAGGCTGGGATAAGTTTGTAAAGGAAAACAAGTTTGTTCTCAATGACAAACTACGTTTTGTAATGAGGGAGGGCGACCATGTGCTTTCATTTGTTGTCCGTCGTTTATGACTTGATATTTGTGTTGGATTTTTAAACAGAGTTTCCTACATATTTTAGGATTTAATTGTTTATTCAGAACTATAACAATCATATCAAAATGATTGTTGTTATTTGATTGGTTGGTAGAACGTGGTTTTTTGCTTTTATTAATTTCTGGGTGCTTTTATTAATTTCTGGTATGCTTAAATGGATTTTCCGCAACATTTTTAAGATGTTACAGTATTATGATGTTTTCCTATTTTATCCTTTAATTATTTTACTCTTATGGGTTTTATGTTTTTTTAAAAAAAACAAAAATCGAAAAAGCCTTAAATTTCATATCAAAATATATGATAATTTTATAGCTTCCTTTAGGTTACTAAGTCCAACACAAAAAGAGTTTATATGTCCAAATAATACTATGATTAGTTATGATTAGTGATATGATTAGTTATGCCAAATCCTGATTTCTAACTGATTGATATGCTCTGGTTCTTAGGAAATCCTTATGCTAATCTATTCCTGAATTACTGTTAAATTGATATGATTGGTTATGATTCTATAATCCCTACTTTATACAAAATTAATACTAAAATTACACTAATTTGTAATACCTATATAACAGCACGACATAGGTTTCAATTATGCACAACCATCAACGATTACAATCTCTGCCATTATAATACCAAGGTGTACATGTTCAGTCTTATTTAATTACCTTACTATTCTCCACTGATTGTGTTATTTATCTTTATATATGTGCAGAACAATAGCATAAGGTTTAACTTGATAAAACTTTTTTCTTTTGCTTCCTCAGAAACATGACTACCTACGATATGCTTAAAGAACTCGACACTACACGAACAACTTGGAATGTTAGGGTGCGTATTTCCAGAATGTGGCCATCCATTTCAAGTTCCAAGGGAAGCGAAACTCTAAAAGGGTACAATCTCATTTTGCTGGATGAAGATGTAAGTTCATTCATAGTCTTGAATCATTAATGCTATATACATCTGGTTTATTATGCAATTCCTGTTATATGATAAATAAATTTAATTATGCTACCATGTTTCATATGAGGAAATTATTGATTCACTTTACTATTTAATTACCAGTACATTATTACAATTTTGTTGTATATTAATAAAAAACCTAATTCTTATAGAATTGTCATGTACAAGCGTTCGTTTATGCGGATAACTGGATCTCTCTTTCTAAGAAAGTAGAAATAGTTGAAGGCGGCCTTTATTCAATTTCAAACTTTTATACCAAAAAAGCTACAGGAACTGTGAGGCCGGTGTCATCAAAGATATTGATCAATTTTAACCAAAAAACCTATGTCGAAAAGTTAACTGTGGATGACTTTATGATACCAACTCATAAATTCGAATTTGTTGATTTGGGTCATCTATTCGACTTAGCAAGTTCCTACTCTAACCCGGAGAGTCCAGAATTTTCAACTGGTAATTGTCAATTATTTTCATACTATTAGATTTTTTTTTGTTATTGTGTTCACTATGCTAATTTACAGCTTATATCTTTTTATTATATTTGTAACAGATATCATCGGTGCACTCGAGGATTTTGAAAATGCGAGGCTGATCATTACAGTAAATGGAGAAAAGCATATTGTGAAATTCAGAATCATCGACGGAAGGTGATTAAATAATATGTATTTTTATACTATGTTACATCTCTATCATAGAATGTGAAGGTTTTTCAGCATTGTGATAATAGGTTGTGTTCATTAAATACTTAGAAAAACATCCATCTTTTAATCATAGTTTGCAAATTCACCGAATAAGACACAGATGCATGTTTACACCTATGCAGGAATTCTAGCACTGTGAGCGTTTGGGGTGATCTTGCTGTGAAAACAGATGCAGCATACAATCAAATTGAAGAACAACCTACAATTGTGATTGTTACAAGTACAAAGCCCAAGATATATAAGAGTAAGATCCGTTATTAAGATAAGCATGTAATTGTTATGCTAAATCATTTTTTTCATGAGTATGTGATAATGGATTATTTCTTCAGGTACTGTCCAAGTGAACACATTGCCATCGTCTAAAATTTATTTGAATTTGGATATTGATGCTGTAATTGCAATGCGTCAGAGGTCAATATTATACACTATCCCATAACTAAATTTGGATACTTCTATTAATGATAATTATTTAATTCCAGTTCAGCATTGATAATGTATATGGACAAAACATTGATTGTAAATAGGCTTGCTGATGAAGGCTATATCGCTGGTGACAATGATTTTGCAACTCCAATTGCAAAAAATCCTGCTCCTGTCATCGAAACAATGACATTGAATGAATTAAGTGATATAAAAGATGCTGATTATATAAAGGTTCTTGAATTTATAAATATTCTTTTGATGATATAGGTTAAATCATTTTTAATACACAATTCTCACAATCTCTTTGATGTTTCAACTCTTCCTAGAAAAATGTCATGTGTGAGGTAAAAGTGATCAGTGTGGAAGAAAATAATAGTTGGTGGCATGAAACTTGCGGAACCTGCGAAACAGAGATAGAGAAAAAGGAGGGAAGTATTTTTTGTAATACTTGCAATAACCCCATTCCCGTGTCTGAGAAGAGGTTACTGCTACTTGCTTTAAAAATTATTAGCTTTATATGATTTTTTTTTAACCATCTCATTGTATGTTGCATCTTTCACAACAATAAAATCATATCCTTTACCATTCAAAACTAGATACAGGATAGTGATACTAGGCGAGGATTCCGCAGAAGCATACAACTTCATTTTAAAAGATCGTGTTGGCAGAAGAATGGTTGGAACTTCTGCAACTAAATTGCAAGCAACCATGATCAAGGTATATTTCTAAACGCAAAAATAGTTGTCATGGATAACATTCCTATTTCTCTAAATTCTATTGACACATATAACAACAATACATTATATATCCATATACAGACTAAAACTGATGGGTTTCCTCCTCAAATCAAAGCTCTGGTCGGGAAAGATCTCAAATTAAAATTAGAAATTTCTAAAGATAATATTGTTTCAAAGAGTAGACTGTATTATGCTGTTGATGTACTGGACACTAATACTTCAAGTTCTGCAATGTCCGGAGCAACAACCTCGGTTTATTCAACTTCAACTTCATTGGATGTAAGTTATCAACATGAATTTATTCTTTTTTCTGCATTTCGTTTTATTTGAAACATTAAGACCTTTCAGGATTCTTGACATGCTGATTAATATCCTCAACTTTTTTTGTTACAATTTTATTTCAGCCAAATGTGATACATTTGTCGGATGGACAGAACACACCAGAGACCAGGCATTCAACAACCAAGAAAATAAAAGTGGTAATTTGATGCCTAATAATTTCCAATCAATAATAAGTTAAATGCATCTTTATTAGCTAAATATTCATGAATAAAAGGATTAATTTATTTTTTCATTTTCCAGGAAAAATGAGTATTATGTTTTGCTGGGAAAAGATACCTACCATGACTGATTTAAGAGCTTGGATCAAAGATTTAGTATTTGGAATTTATGCATTTTAATTGAATAGTTTGTTCAACGGTTTTGCTATTTAACACTTATTACGTTGATGGTTTGCTTTGATAAGTTTGTTTTTTCCATGAATACTCTTGATGAATGAATCAGGAATTACCTGATTACAATTCAATAAATTTTAAGGTCGTTCTTACAATTTTAAAATCATAAACATGATTCCATTTATAAAGTGACCATGATTACATAAATAAAATAATAAACGGAATTTCAGAAGAAGATGATAATGCTTAGGACTACAGCATGATCATGCTAATATTGGGATTTAAAATAGTCTCTTAAACCAACAACAACATGATCATGCTTATCGGATTGCGTTATCAATCCAGAAAACATGGACATGCTGATGGAACTGAGTTATCATGAAAAAACTTGATATTACAACATCACTTTGGTTGTTAGAAGAGTTCCATGATCCTGCTTCAAGTTTGTATGATCATCCCGTGTTAATAAGATAAAAATTTGTGAAGTAAACTGCAGCGCCATTCATTCGATGCAATGGACAATATCTATAGCCTTAACATCAAAGTCATATATTTGGTGGAAATGACAATACCTATACCTATACCACATCTACACATATAAATTCCAAAACTTTCCCATTTTCCAAACTTTACCATCATGATCAGAGAACCATATCAGCAATAAGAAATCAAGATTGCTGGAAACAAATCTGCAATTATAATTACATGACCAGAAAAATTAACAAATTGGCAACACAAAAAGATTTCTTTGCTGTCACACAATGTATTAGGAAGCTTCATATGCCAGTTTGTGTAATCCTAATTTCGAAATGATTAGATACTAATCTATCAAATAAAGTCTTATCCTAACAAACTATTCTATCTAATCAATCATGAGATATCCCAGTATGATTCTTTATGTGTAATCCTAACAAACTATAAGATTGCATTCACCATGATTATAATTTCGATTATGTTAACGTAAATAATGTCCTAATGTTATGCTAATCTAAACTTATCAACATGAAAATATAATACCTGCTCATGTATCAGTTCATTGACAAATATTTTAACATTTTCTTTTCATCTAAGGTATTAAAATAAATACAGTTTCATTCATTTTGTTTAATTTTTAGAGATTAAGCTACAATCAGTTTACATGTGCAGACATGGAGCAGAACCTGGCATTAGTTAATAATTCTAGAACAGATTGGATTATCCGTGTACGTATCACTCGCATGTGGCCTTCGTTTGGATCCAACCAACACTTTATCAGTTTTAATCTTATATTGCTGGACTCTGAGGTATTGTATTACATATAATTATGATGCAATTTAATGTTTGACATTTGTTAGTCATCTTATAGTTAAGTGTCGTTATCTTTTTTGTGATTACAGGATTACCATGTTATTGCATTTGTTTATCCAGTTGTGTGGCTTGATATCGGAAATACCATTCTTGAAGGAAATACTTATGAAATTCAAAATTTCATAGTTAGAGAACCATTAGGACGCATGAGGCCTGTATCTTCTAACAAGGTTGTAGTTTTCACTACCTTCACCACGATCCTCAATTTTGCAATACCTACTGGGACTATTCTGAGGCATAAATTTGAGATTCAACCATTTCCTGAAATTCATGATATTGCAGCATCTTTTTCAAATACTTTGTCTCCTTTGTATGCCATAGGTATTGTTTTGTTTTGTTTATATTTTTCCGTTTTAATCATATTTTGTTCTTTTAGTTCCATATAACTCTATTTTGAAATTTGTTGTCAAACTAGACATTGTTGGAGCTGCTCAAAACATTGAACCAGTTAAACATGTTAAAACCTCCTGGGTAGACAGAATTTTTCTTCGATTTGAGTTATATGATGGAAGGTAATTGATTTCTATAGGAATGTTAGCTTTGCGTGATGAGCCATGTCTTATACTGATAATTTTCATGTCCTTTTATAGCAATGTAATTAAAATTATAGCATGGGACGAGCATACAGAGGTATTTGCTTCACTATTTGAAGGAAACTTTGACGTGGCTCCTATTGTGGTTTTAACATCTATGAGGCCACGTATATTTCATGGTAATACGTTTTGCAACACACATATCTAATGTTACTGTTTGTTTTATATTTTTGAGTACAATGACACAAAATATTTATTGAATTAATATGTAGGTTCCCTTCAAGTAAGTACTTCAAATTGGTCAAAAATTTACATCAATATTGATTATGAAGATGTTCGAGTTATGAGGCAACGGTATACGTTATACTATACATATCAACAAAATTGAAAATTTACATATTATTTATTGCATTTAAAAACATTTCAATTTATTTTTTTTGGTTTTCTTTACAGGTTACTTGATCAAGCATATGAGGCTCATATATTTGCTCCATGATCATGCAACTACTATTCTTGGAAGGATAACCAGCAGTGATGATTTCCACACATGTTCTATTTTATAAATAATTAGGATTTTATCCTTAATCAGTATTATTTATCGAACATTTGATGTTTTTACTTTTTTAATGTTGGAAGCAATTTGACAAATTCCTCCTTTTTAGAATAAGTAAAATAAACAATCACAAATTAATTGGTCGGGTAATTCATTGTTAAAATACATTGTTAAAATTTGATGGATAATAAAAAATAAAAACGGATATGTGTACGCTCGGCTAACTCCATTAAGGATATTGGTTTTATTTTAACGGAGTTAACGGACACCTGCACTGTTATATTTGAGTCACACAATTTTCATTGTGAAATGCAATCTTTCGGATTTATTTCAACATCAAATGTAACGTTGCACGCGCAAAGTGAAACGCAAGTTTTCATTCAAATTCAATTATTCATCTTTCACAACTTTGCTTCAACTTCCATAAAACCTGGCTTTCCCATTATTTAGAACAATAGTAATATTCCAGCATTCCTAAAAATCACACCATCTCCTTTTTTCCAATATCGGTTAACAATCTTAATTTTTGGAGGTATATGTAATTTAGTAATATTTGAGTTTAAAAATTTTGAAAATTATTTATGTTTAAAATGTGATTGTAAATAAATTTATTTTTCTTTGTCATTTGAAGAATTTAAACAAAAAAAATATTTATAAAGTTATGTTACTATATTGAAATTTTAATGAATATTGATCAACAAATAAAATTTTTGCTTCGTTAGAAAATTATATTTAGAGTTAAAATCATGATTTATCTTTGTTTAATTCGTTAACCTATAATATAAATATAAATGTGTTGACAATTCTTATAAAACTATTTAATTTAAATATCATTGCCTTTATCGTCAAAAATCACAATTAATTATATACGCAACTCATACTTCAAACTAATACAATGTCAAAGCATACTTATCTATATTTTTATGATGTGTTACTACTAAATTATTGAATCGAATTTATTGTCAAAAATCACATAAGTTTATACAAAGAATTATTAAGTGTTAGAAATTAAAATCAATGTTTGTTAATAATAAAATTAATATAACTTTTTTTTATATTTGTATGTAAACTAATCTTAAAAAAAAGATTATTAATATTATTAAAAATTACAAATATTATATTAATATTAAGAAAAAAATGGAGAAATTTATGAGCAATCGAGGTTATGGTATATTTTGAAAAAAGTAAAAAAAAATACGAGCAGAATTGTACCGAAATAAATGTGATATAGACAAACTCCATATAAATTCCATATATATAGTGATATAATGTAAGAAGAAAAATACAAAGAATATATTTACATTAGTAAAATTAATTCTTTTATTTCATTGCACACAATACATTGAATCTAATTGATTAAAATTCTAGAGAATCCAAGTCATGATTAATTTTAGATTTCCAAGTTAAACATCTACACACCTTAACTAAAAATATACATTACATTATTACCTGACATTAAATGGATAAAAAAGGTTTTAGAATATCAACAGTCTCTTTGCATGCAACTGTGCTGACGAAACACAACCATTTACTCCATCTTCTCCCATTCTCCAATACATAGTTTACAGTGCTTTGCTCTTTCAGTTTCACTTTACAACTCTAATCTTTTAGACTATCAATCTTCTAAATCTCTAATCAAAATGCTTCAGAATCTTCGCTCTGATATCCTTGCCTTACTCTTTTCATTCATCATAATAGATGTAGGAGATTTCAACAGTTTTGTTAAGTCTCTTATTGCATGGGTCACTAAGCAAACTACTCCAAGAATCAAGCGTGTTCTTGAAAGGCTTGACTGGGATTCTTTGTACAAGTTCCATAACCATAATATAGAGGTTACACGGGACCAGTTTCATGGTTTTATCACTTTTGCTGTTAGGCATAACGTGGAACAAGCTCTCTATTACAATTCCATTCGGTGCTTATTTTTGAATCAGAATGTTCCACATCATCTCTATGTTCTGTCATCTCTATCAGGTGATCATTTTCCTTCCTCCTTTTGTTTCATTTTTTTTAAAACAATAAATAGAACTTTTCATAGAGATGAGAGTGTTCAAGAGATGTATGCATTGCTTAATCAGACATATTTGAGATCTAGGATAATAGAACTTATTAAATTTCTCGAAGAAATGTACTCTTTTTTGTTTGAGAGGGACTATCTTTTGCCGATTTACAAGTTTTGTCCAAATGCAAGAAATAAACAACCAATGTATCAACTCAAAGGTCATCCTCTTGAAAATGAGTTGTGGAACTCACTATGCGATGAAACTGTTGAAAGTAGTACCTCTCATAGCAGTCAAGGATATGGGAGACGCTTGGCAATGGCACATATGTGGAATACCAATTGTGCTTATTGCAAAGTGCAGATCCTGTTGTTCAAGATTCTCCTTTCTGCTGTTGCTGATTAAACATTCTAATGTAATTCTGTATGTTGTCTAACTGATGGTTTGATGAATTATTTAACATTCTATTTAATGGATGCATGTTCTATTGATTCTAATTCATTTGCTCAAAGTTTATGATTACTCTAATTCATGTTGTTTTTCTATTAAGTGTTATGTGAACAATGCAAATTTGAAATATTGTTGCATGTTATTTCTGTGAAATATATGATCAATGTGATGTAATCTGGGATTGTATATGATAGTGCAAATGGCCAGATTCGTATAGAGAGATTGATCAGGCAAATCAAATTCCCCACCACTTTGTCTTATCCTGTTTAACTTCACACAATGTGCCTTGCTCCTGATCCTGGTATCTTTGTTTTTTCTATTGATTAATGCTATATGTGCATTTTGAAATAAGGTTTCAAGATGTACTTTACTTTTTTTTCCAAATTAAGGTATACATAGAAGATTCAATAAAAGATGACAATGGTAAATTATAGTAACATAGGATATAAACAGATAAGGGATTTTAAAAAAAAGTCTAAATAGGATCCTTTGAGGAATGTACAACATATTGTTATGCTATCTTTATCAATATGTCACCAATGTCCAAAGAAGTACAAATGTACTCCACCTTGCCATTTCCAACAGAAAACTGCCACTTACTAAAATCAGCAAATATTTTATTATGTGCTTCTTATGAAATGAAATTTCCAGGTGGTGTATATTTTGGATTTTACAATTTAAGGTGTAGTTAGTTCTATATTTCTATGATCAATGTTATGTAATCTGGGAGTGTATATGAGAGTGCAAATGTCCAAATGCGTATAGAAAGATTGATCTTAATTCATCAAATTCCACAACACTTTGTCTTATCCTGTTGAACTTCACAGATAAAAGCTGTTGAACTTTTTCTTATAAAAGATTTCCATATTAAGCTATTCATACAACATCCAACAACAGAGGACAATGGTAAATTATAGGAACATAGGATAAAACAGATAACGTTGTACTTCAGCAATAGTACACAAATTAGGAATATTACACCAATCTCCCTAAGACTTAAATGAATAACTAAACATTAAGGTTCAGACAATATAGAAATCTTAATTACTACCAATGCATATTGATAGATTAAGATTAAGACTCATAACAGAACTATATATTACGTGTGAAATCCACAAGTCCAGCGCTCATTTCTACCCGTTGTTCCTCCACTTCACCAGCTTTAGTTAACCAGTCATTTAGCTTTTGTGTCCAATATGCTTCAAATTTCTTAAATCCTGATAACATCTCTTCCACAAGCAGTCGAAATTGTTTCACATGCCCAACAAGAGATGCATTTGTATCTTCTACAAATCTGCGTTCTCTTCCTACATAAGCATTGTCCACTTGAACTTCTTGCTGTGAAGATTGACCAGTCGATACATGTTGGTTTCCTGTCACCACTTCTGTTATGTTCCTATATTTCAAAACCATACAATCATTGTTATAATGCAGAAAACACAAGCATGATGATACAATTAAGACATAGATATGTACATGTATTTTTCTTCAATTCCAATGGTTCGAGCAAATAGTTCCGTCTGCCTATCCTCCATGCTCTTGAAAAACAAACCGAAATCTTCATTTGCTAAACGAATATCTTCGTTTAAATCTGCAGAAGTCAGATTGATATTATTCAAGTCATTCACCAACAATGACTTGATGCTTGAGTACCTTCTCCTTTTTGCTGATCTTGAACTCATTTCTTTTGATTCTAAGTAATGAACAAACCTTGTGAAACAATGATGAGTATTCCCCTTTGAATTTATAGACGTTTGATTAACATGCAAAGTTATTGGTTTGTTTTTTAACTTCCACGTTCTATGACATGTTCTCCACTAATCCATTATGAATTCTTATGATCATGGCATATATATGTTTGATGGACAGTTTTTTAAACAAACATACATATTGGTGGGTTATATTACTTCCACGACTTAAATTAATGGCTTATCAATTTTATTTAATTAGACTAAGTTTTGTGAGTAAACTTCTATACTTTTTGCACATATACATTTTACTTGATGTTATTTGTGGAATTTATATGCCTATGGTGATATTGTTGGAATTTTTATATTTTTTTATATTATTTTAAGAACAATGAATTAAATTAAATTTCTTATTGTGAAATTTGAAATATGAATTTTGTATTAAAATTAAATTACAACTTAATTTGATAGTTATTTGAGATAAATACACCCGTCTCCAAATTTACTAATTTTTAAGTTTAAAAATTATGAAAATTAATTATATTTAGAACATATTCTAAATAAAGTTATTGTAGTTTTTCTTTTGAAGCATTTTAATAATAATAATATTATATGATCTAATGTAAATTTTAATTAAATATTTGTTTATTTCCTTTTCATATAATATAAATATTTATATTATTTACAATATTATAAATACAACGCATTTTTCAAACTAATAGAATTTCAACTCATACTTATGAAGTGTTACTATTAAAATTTATCGTCAAATTTATAATAGAGTTCCATATTAAAATTTATCATCAAATTTAAACTTATATATTTATCATCAAATTTATCATATAAATTGCTCAAAATACACATCATTATTTCCTTGAATTTGTCAAATTTTAAAAAATTCCCTCAAATTAATTTAAGCATAGGATACTCAATGGACCAAAAACATCTATAATGAAATACTTCTATTCCTTACGTATTATTTATTAGTATTGAATTGAATAATTAATAATAGTTGTAATATTATTTAATAAGTTTTTTCTATCCATCAAATTTTTTTTTAAAATATGTAATTATGATAGTTAACGAGTATCGATGGTTAATTATGTAATTAATATAGTAATTAAATAAAAACAAAAAAAAGATCCGTGTGCGAAGCAGGGCAAGAATGCTAGTTATAAATAATATATAAAATCCACATTATCCACTTATACCATGACACATCATCAATCTCATATACTTTTCTTTATATCTATTAACAAAACTAATTATTTTATAACATAGCTAATCATTATAGCTAATTCGGTTGGAGTATATAATGTCCTTGATGCTCTAAACAGGGACGGACGGAGTATATATATTTATATTGCGAGGGCAGGGCGCGGCGCGGGCTTGAAAACAACCCCAAAATCAAATTTAAAGCACAAATTTGAGTTCCGCTCTAACCGCCTCTCTCTGAAGCCTAGGGTTTAGATACTTACATCCTATAGTTATTATTATATCTACTCGCTGAGTGTTTGTTGATATTTATGGAGGAGTTGGGACGCAAACGAGGCCGACAAGACGCTGTTTGGAACGGCGCTCCGAAGAGATCTCGCGATGGTTAGCTCTACATCTACTTCACCACCTCCCTTCCTTTCTCTTTTTGTATCCGTATCTTTATTAGTATCTATCTATCTATCTATCTATCTGTGTCACCTAGATTTACACTCACCACACTTTAATTGTTGCTTGATTTGTTGCCTTTTTCATTTCTATATACATTGTGCCATCTGGTTCTTGTTAGTTTAATTCATTTAAGATATCTCTTGTTATGTTTTCTAGATTGTATGAGGAGGAGGAGGAGGTAATTAAATTTATGGTGAGTAATAAATTTACGAGTGGACATTGGGATTGGTCAAGATAGGTTTAATAATGTAATTTGCTTTCTTGCTGAAATTGATGAATTTGTTAGTCAATGGATAATTTTCATCGAAAATTTATTATTAACTGAAAATCAGTAATTAATTTCATGTAACAGAAATGGACTCATTTGGAACTGGTGTAGGAAGCAAATCAAAGCCATGCATCAAGTTCTTCAGGTTGTAAATCTTAATTCACTTTACCTAATTTTTTAAATGGTTAAGTTTTCATCTTAAAGTTTAACAGCCGATTGCCGTTACAACTCAAAGTTTGGATCTGGATTCGAATTTGTTACTGAAAACTGAAATTCCAAATTTATTCTTGTATTTGTACCCTATTACTCACATTAAAATTGTTAAGTGTTTGTTAGTTAAATGCTGTGTATCCTGCATTTACAATTTTACAACCACCAACTATACAAGGAAATAGGGTTTGACGATGCCCTCATTTGTTTCCTGCTGCCACATGGTTTTTCTCTTTTTCCTTCTGCCGCACTTGCCAAGTTATTGATCACAATTGATCTTCTCTACTATTTTTCTCACACGTTGATACATAACTTGGAACCTTCATGTTTTTAATTTTGTCATCCTATCTCCTTTATGACAGTAACCTAGTTAGCCTTGGTCCGTTGGAGATATGAATGGATAAGAGGGACTTCTCATGCTAGCTGTTTGAGGATGTCCCAAGCAATGTGCCCTATATTTTTTTGTTAAGACATTTGTTTACTTCTATGCGTTTGTTAGTAGTATAATGCATCTTTGTTTCTTTCGAAATAAACATTCTTATAGAGTACTGCTATCAGTAACTATCCGAGAAATAACTTTCTGTATTGTATTAATTTTGATTTTGTAATGTACTAATCTTTTGTAATCTTTATAATCAAAAACCTGTTTGCTTAGAGTTGTATGAGATCAGTATTAATTAATGTACATGCATTTGGAGGTGACCTCATTAACTTTTTGCTACCGAGATACCATGACAGAATCATGCATATTCTAGCCTTCTATTAATACTAGGCCGTGCAAAGCACGGATTACTTTCAATTTTTTTAATTTACTTATAGAGAAGTATATATATAATATTATAAATATTTTGTTTAATACGTTGTTGGAAAGATTCGAATTTTAGACCTTTGTATATAACAACTTTTAGAATCTAAATTAATGTGTTGTTGGCGGGAATCGAACCTTCAACCTTTCTATATAACCTCTTTTATTATTAATTTAAAATTAAAATGTTGTTGTGAGATTCGAACCTTAGAGATGTACAACAACTTTTAGTATTGTATCTAACGGTTATCATCTATTTGAGTTGAAGATCTAACGGCTGTGAATGAAAGTGATAATCAATCAAAATTGGGGGATAACAAAAATTAAGTGTTTAACCAAATTACAAAATATACCCCTTTTGCTTATTATAATATAGTATAGATGCAAATAAACTCACAGGCATACACATAGCACTAGTAAAAGATTTATATTCCAGTTCACTTGTATATATATATCCTACTGCTTGGTTTAGAACTGCTCGATTAAGGACTACATATTAACATTTATTAGTGAGATGCGAATCCTTTAAGACTTTTAATATCTGCTCAAACCTATTATTTTCTGTTGCATCATGTTGAATGTATAGATTTCTGACCGAGGTTCACTTCGTGGTTGTAGATATTTGTTTGTTTGCTAAGACACAGGTTTGTGGGCGCAAGCCTGTCTTTGAAATTAATGTGGTTTCAGTAATGATTATTAACTGGTGATTTTTATCATTCCATGCCATGTAAAAGGGTTTGATTAGACTTCTTTTGAGTATTACTAGACCCCTTTCACATGACAGTTTCGGAGCTATAGTAAACCTTCAACCTGTCTGGCACCTGACAATTTTTTACTGGCAGTCTAATCTATGATGAATCAATCCCTGATAATATGCACGTCTTCGTTTCCTTGGTGTGTTTATTACTATAGTAAACTTCTTCCCTGCCTGGTTCCTGATAATTTTCTTGTTATCAATTTAACTTGTATTGAATCAATGCCTGGTAATATGTTGTTTCCTCTCTATGTGAGAAGCTGTAGTAAACCTCCCACCGACCTGGTGCCTGACAATTTTTTTTGCTTTCAATCTTAATCTGTGTTGAGTTTATACCTGATAATTTGCACGTCTTATGATTTATGTTCTTATTGAAGCATTGAGGTATATTTTTAGTGCTTATACACCTTGTTATTCATGTTCTTGTTATGCAGCACTTCTGGATGCCAATTTGGAGAGGGGTGTCATTTCCTGCACTATGTTCCTGGTGGCTTCAGTGCGTTAGGACAGATGGGAAACATGGGACAAGGCGCAAGAAAGCCAGCTCCACCAGCATATGCTGATGGCCCTGCCTCAGCTATCAAAACTAAGCTATGCAACCAAATCAACACCCCGGAAGGATGCAAGTTCGGTGATAAATGTCGTTTCGCCCATAGTGAGATGGAACTAGGTAGGCCAGGTTTCCCAGGTTACGAAGATCCTAGAGCTATGCGACCGCCTATGGGAAGCTATGGTGGACGGGTAGAACCATCTCCACCTGGGTTAGCTGCCGCTGCTAACTTTGGTGCATCGGCAACTGCCAAGATAAGCATTGATGCATCACTTGCTGGAGCTGTTATTGGGAAGGGTGGTGTGAACTCAAAGCAGATATGTCGCATGACGGGGGTCAAGTTTGCCATAAGAGACCATGATACAGATCCTAATCAAAAGAATGTTGAGCTTGAAGGTAATTTTGAGCAGATCAAAGATGCTAGTGGTATGGTACGTGAACTCATCATGAGATTTGGTGCTACCGCAAGAGGTCCAGCAAGAAACCCTATGGCTATGCCTGGGCAAGCTCCTCCAGCTAGCAATTTCAAGACAAAGGTCTGCGAAAATTTTACCAAGGGGTCGTGTACTTTTGGTGATAGGTGTCACTTTGCGCATGGTGCTGAAGAGCTGCGTAAGACTGCTATTTGAGCAAGTATGCATTTGTGCTAGGTGCTTAGTTTGATGATGCTTTTCAATGTGATGCAACTTTTTTGACTGGAAAATTTGTGTTTGATAGTGCCCACCAGAAGTTTAAAATACATTTTTATTTTGGACAATCTAATAAGTGTACTTTTTATTTTCAAAAAAAAAAAAGTGTCATGCCACTTCTTTTGCAAAAGAAATTGTGTTTGTTATACTTCCATTTAGAAGTTTAAAGTACATTTTCGTTTTGGATAATCTAACAAGTGTCTCGTAGAGTTTTCTCGTCTTTGCAGTATCTGCGAGTGTTTGCTTCTGGTTTAACGTTACTAAAACATTAAAAGTTTGATTGGTCGGTGTGGTACATGTTGATTTTATTTATTTATCCTTACTTATCAATTTATATTCATCCTACTATCTATTCAATTTATGTTTTTTATATTTTATCTAACTAAAATTTCTCCTTTACTAATCAATTCCTTTTTCGAATTAAACATATTATCTTTTCTATTTTTCAATACTAAGTAATTTTATTTTTAGGTAAAATATAATATCTTCTGTATTTTATCTAACTAAAAAGTAATTATAATTACTATTAACTAATCAATTAACTTTGTCAACCAAAACACATTACCTTTTCTCATTTCTCTAACTAAAATATTTTTTTTTCCAATTATATCAAGCTAATCAATAACCATTTTCACCTAAAGTATGTCACCTTTTTAATTTTCACGTTAACTTTTCTATTTTTTCAAACTAAAATATCTCTTTTTCCAACTATATCACGGACGATACTATTGAACAGAATAAAATAATAGTATCATAATACTAATAATTAACCGATTACTTTTTTTCAGTTAATACGTATCATCTTTTCTATATTTTTCTAACTAAAATCTCTCTTTTTCTAGAAATGTCATGGGCAACAATAATTTCTAATTTTCTAAAAACATTACGAGCAATTTTATTTAGTAAAATAACATAATTAAATTATTATTACTATAAACTAATCAATTACTTTTTTTACATAATACATGTTACCTTTTTAATTGTCTCTAACTAAGTCCTCTCTTTTTCCAATTATATCACAGCCATTCTATTTAATAAAAATAAAATAATAATTTTATAATTACTAATAATTAACTGATTAACTTTTTCAACTAAAATCTATTACCTTTTCTATATTTTCTAACTAAAATCCCTTATTTTCAAAAAATATCACAGATAACATTTAAATAATTACGATCATCATCTCAATTTAAAATTTAAGCTTACAAAATTTAAGTTTTAAAATTTTTAATTCAAATTATTAAAAAATTCATATAATATTAAAAAAATTCGTGTATCGCACGGGTTTTAACCTAGTATCTAATAATACACTGGTTGTAAAAATGGTAATCGGTATAAATCGGTTGAGGTAACGATTTAAGATTAATCGGATAATCGGGGAATAATCGGAAGGATTAATCTGAGTATTAATCGGATATTATAATAATATTTAGTCAATTTCATGTTTGCTTGTCCCAAAACTATTGTCCACATTTCCTTAACAAAGCAAACTATGTGTCAAATTTGTTAAGTTTTCATAAATATGTTAATAATTATGGTTAAATATGATAATTATAACTTTTTTTTTGGTTATTATAACTTAATTGCTAAATACATAGATTTTGGATTTTGGCCAATATTAGCGGGACTGAGGGAGTAATATATTAGCCTAATTTTCAATTAAACATATTATTTTAAATAAATTTACAGAGGATTAATCGGGAATTAATCGACTAAATCGAGGATTTTTAGAACCATGAATAATACCCATAAATGCTTTACTTGTACTGTCAAAAAAAACTACATTAGGAATAGATTAATGTTACATATCCTGAAATTGATTCCGAATGACTCGAAATGAAACATGGCATGAGGGATTTATATGTATGCACGAGGGTCCATCTTATTTATATTTATGAGAAAATGATCAATAGTATTTTGACAACTCAGCATTTGGAATTGTTTCAGTTTCTAATATTTTTTCTTAGGAATAATAGTAATCTTTATATTTCACAAAATTGTATTCTAATTGTATGCATATGTTAACTCGAACAACTTGTAGAAGGGGGGGTTGAATACAAGTTATATAATCGTGTCTGATTTTTGCTTGATTAGATAAACAAGAATAAACGAATGAATCAAAACTGTTTGTATTAATAAGATCAAATACAAATTCTACCAAAGGTGTACAAATACCTTTAGCAGCTGTTGACAAAATAAATCTCTCTCTCTCTCTCTCTCTCTTTGTTTCGAACTCTCGAATACAAACCTTATACAGAGCTACGCATACAAAATCAATCGCTCAACTTTCATGCTCTTTTTACAATGATATAGAGAGAGTATTTATAATGCTACCTATCAACTAATCAAAGAAAGATAATCTATACATGACAATGTTCTACCGTCCAGTTGATAGTTTCCATCAATAGAAAATTCTTTCCTTCATAAAATCTTCTTGCTTGTTCCTCAAACAAAGATCCTGTTTTATAGCACTTGCCAGTTTCTGTAGCATCCATAATAACATTATCAGTAACACGACTGATATCAGGATTCCTTCTTGCATCAGGATCTGACCATTCCATCAGTACTTGATCAATATTTGACTTGACATATCAGGATTCAATCTCAGTTCCTGACATGTAGTACTCGATGCACTGTTCATTCCTGACTTAAATTCTACAGACTACTGTCTAACACATATATCCTATACAAAGTGCTAAATCCTTTATAAGATCAGGATATACAAGAAGTATAAGTAAAATTCTATTCTTAACATCACAACTCATGAATTATTCCTAACAATCTCCCCCTATTTATGCTTTAAAACCTGAAGCATAAATCTGAGTTGTTGATGTCAAAACATATAACAATACAATCAGAATAGAATTTATGAATTCAAAAATCATGAAGTTAAGTACCTCCCTCTTCAGATATAGATATAGTATCCAGTACTTAGAAGAAAGAATTCAACTATTTGATGCTTTTTTTCCTTTACCACTTCCCTGATAAGATTCACCTCTGTCATCCTTTGTTCTTCTTTTCTTTCTCCCAGTCTGTTTATCTCCTCCCCCAGTCTGTTGCCTTTGAACTATTTTTATCTCCTCTTTTTGACATCAGCAACATTAAGTCCAAGAGATTCAGTAACAGAACAAATGAGATTCATCAGAACTGCATGATTTTCCATAATAGTGACTTGGTTATCTTCAAGTGTTTGAAGTCTTGATTGAATTTCAACTTGAGATTTCTGAATGTCTTGCAGAACTTCAGAATTGACTTCAATGTTGGAAGTGTTTGGAACATCTTCAGATTCAATTCTTGTAGAAGAAGTTGCCTATGTAGAATGATATTCAAGTAATAAAACTCGATTAGAGTTACAAACATCTTCATCTTTCTGATCTGAAGCTGCAATATGATCATCTTGTCCTTCACCAGTATTCTGTGTACTAACATCTACAAATTCTGACTCCTGAGATTGATCAGATACTGTTGATGTCTCAATTCTGGCTGATATTGGTAGTACAAACAAAGGAATACTAGGATCATTAGGAATATCTTCTGGTACTGATGGTGTAGAAGTTTGTCTTAGCCTTTCACCTCTTCTGTTTATAATTCCTGCAAGCCTCTCTCTCTGCTTTTGAGCTTTAACTTCTGGCTTTGCATATTGCTTTGCTAAGTCATTCTACTCATACATCTTAATAAAAGAATAAGTACCAGCATCCATACCAAGATTGTTAGACCAAGATTCAGGAAAAACCTGATCCCAAAAATTAAATGATGGTGGTTTCCTAATTTTCTCTCCCTCACTATGGAGTTTATCATCCATACTAGGGCTGAGCAAAAATCCGAAAAAATCCGAATCCGCTAAAAACCGCTAAAAACCGATCCGTATAAATCCGATCCGAAACCAAAACCGAAAAATTAAAAATCGAATCCGAATCCGATTATGCGGTTTCGGTTTCTTGTCAAATCCGATCCGACAAAACCCGAATCCGATCCGATTAAAATAAATAAATAAATTATATATATATATATATATATAATTAATATAATTAATAAGTTCTGAGACTGTTTAAGAGTTGCAAGAACAGTTGAGGTTCTGACTCTGAGTGTTATTAATACTAAGTTCTGAGGGTGCTTGATTAACACTAAATAATTACATCACAATCTACACTTAGTTCTGATTATTTAAACAACCAAACTTCAATACTGAAAGTCAAAACCAGCAAGTTATCTTATTACCAGAAACACATAATCTATCAAGTCATGCACCAGTGAAATGCAAACCTTAATACATTTGGCCAATACTTGAAGTCTAAAAAAATTAAATTTATGTTTCTAGCTTCTTACAGTACTCTTTTTGTACTAATTTTTCTTTTTATATTTATGGTATGTCGGTTTTATTATTTTTATCTGAGTCGGGTTTAAAACCGAAACCGAACCGATTGCATCCGATCTGGTATTTTTGAATCCGAATCCGAACCGCCGGTTTCGGTTGCGGTTTCGGTTTTAGATTTTAAAACCCGAAGAGTTTCGGTTTCGGTTTCGGTTTTACCATAAATCCGATCCGATCCGATCCGTGCTCTCCCCTAATCCATACCCTCATTCTCACTTTGACTATCTAAAGTCAACACTCTTTCTACCTCTCCTTTTGCCTGGTCAGGAGCCAGCCTCTCTGATTTTGGATCAATATCCATCTTTTCAAGTGTATCACTCAAATTTGGATAAGTACTCTCATGACCTACAGAAAAATAGAGTTTAGAAGAAGTTTTTATACCTAAACTCACATGGAGAGAGGGTTCCTCATATGGCAAGGGGCTTGAGGTTTTCTCCAAGGAGTGAGCTGCTATAGTCTCGAACCCTCACAAACATCTTCTTTCCTTTCAGAAACTACAGGCTCCAGTATACCACTTTCAGGTTCTCTACTAGACTCTGATGTCTTCAGTAATACTTCATTAGACACCCTAGTTAGTATCTCACCGTCTTTAAGTGTTCTTTGCTGAGACACACCCTCAAGGTAGATAGACTCTGACTGAACAATGTTTGTTTGATCTTCAAGAAAATCAGTCAAAGTTATTCTTCCCATATCATAGGGTTTCTCACTTGCAATTTCAGTCATCACAGAAGACCTTTCAACATCAGCTATCACAGCTCCTGAGTCATCCAACCTCTGACTAGATGGTTCTTGTGTTGCAGTGACTGTGATCTGATCTGTCCTACTATCCACCACTGGTGCAATAGTATCTTCTATTGACTGCATTCCTCTATCTACTTCCTCCTGTTGTTCACCTTGAGTTGAAGCATCTTTAATAATGACATCCTTGTCAAATAAATATGCATGAAGTGATTGAAGTGCAACATGCTTCGAGAGTCCAAATTTCTTGACTAATTGTCTTCTGACAGATACATAGAAATACATCTTCATTAAGTCAAGTCTTTGATGTAGAAGTCCATATTCTTCTGGAAATAAAAGTTTTGGTACTCTTTCAACCAGAAAATCTAGAACAAGCTTGGATATCTTCACTTTGATAGAAATAACTCCCATAGCCAATCTGTATGATAATGTAGTTTCCCATAAAGAATCAATATCCAGATCTCTATAGTCATTTGCTGACTCGATTGTAGCTTCATTTGTAGAGACCTGCATGATATTAGTTGGACTAGACTCTGTGTGTGTAGGTGATAAATGAATCTTTCTCCTTGTTTTCCTAGTATAGTGAGCAAAAGATTTATCCTGAGAAGACTCAAGAGGTGTAGACACAGAAATGATCTTGGGATGAGATCGTTTTTCAATAGACACAGTCTGTTGAGAGACAGTATCCAGTAACTGTTTTCCCTTTTTAAGTACTACAGCCTTTTTGAGAGACTGCAGCCTGGCTGTGACTAGGTGCTTCATCTCTTTGTCCTAGCTTAGAAAGTTGAATTGCAGCCTTCAATTCTTCTCTCTCAGCAAGAGATATATTATCATCATCTTCACTAGAACTACTACTACTTGACACAACAAATCTTCTCTTCCTTACAACTGATGTATTTTGAGAAACACCAGAGGTTGGTTTCTTTGAAACAACAGGCTATGGATTAAAACTTTGTTCTTGAATTGTTTCAGAGACTAAAATGTTTTGGGCTACTTGGGTAGACACAGGGGGGTTCTCCTCCAAATGAGATTCCTGAGCCATTTCACCATAAAAGAAGAAGAATTGTAGAGAGTAGGAAGATGAGTTTTAAGAATTACCTGAACATGATGTGGATAATGAATTGCAGGTATTTCATCTAGATTCTTTTCATTGTCCTTCTTTGTAATGTCAAAGAAAATTCTCTTTTGATGTACATAAGAAGAAACACAATGTTCTCTACCAAATCTAGCTTCAATTTCTGATGTGATCTTTTTCACCAAGATAATAACAACTCTGAATGTGATTAAAAATAATAAAAATAATCATCAATCCTGATGAAATCACTTTCATTTTCCTGATCACTATCATCCCGATTTCAACGATTAAATGGAGTTCCACGTGGCAATTTTAGAATTTAACATGAAAAGAACATCAATAATCTAAACAAAAAAAATCTTGTTACATTGTCAAAAATATCTTGGAAATATGAAAGAATCAGTCATACGCATAGATATATACGCCGATACATTGAATATTTAAAATGACTGTTCAGCTTCTCACACTTTCCTTTATAAACCCTTGATGTCTTTTGCCTTTCTTAACTCCAAAAACACACAAAACCTCTCTGTAAACACAGAGCTTCCACAAAACACAATGACCTTCAACCCAATCTTTCAATTTCTCACAGATGATGAACACCAAAGATTCAATATTCGTCTCTTTGAAGAGATGACTTTTCTCATCATTTTAGACATGGTTGGAGTAGATCCATATAATGTCCAGAACCTTCTCTTAGAACATCCATCTGTTGGATACAATCACCCTCTAACCTCCTCAAAACTTGAGGATGAAGAATTTGGCCGAGAGTCTGAGGTTGATCTTGATGGAGATGATATACATTCAAGTCAGCTACTCTCATTCAAGTCGCCTAGACAAGGAATCCAGGAGTAATCATCAAAGTGACTCTTGAGATGCTCCTTGTCCTGAAGTAGATCTTTGAAGACTAAGAACAGCAACAACTTTAGACAAGAATATGATTATCAGTAGAAATTAGACAAAATGATATCTGTATTTCATTTTCATGTATGTAATGCTTTCAATTAATGAAAATACAATTTCTTATTATCTACTTGTCTGTTGTTCCCTGTTTATCGAATGATCTGACTAATGGTATAAATTATCAGTATGCACATATTAAAACTTGCTGGCATAGACTTAACAAAACTCAGAATTAGATTACTACACAAAGTAAACGTCATGATCTGAAACAATTTTCACAATCCTGATACTGACACAATACTGATGACGTCAACATCCTGATAACAATTCTAATCCTGATGATTATTAACAAGTCGAGGATTGAAATTTATCAAGGCAAAGTGTTATAGCTTAAGCATTTAACAATCAAATATAGATCCTGACAAGAATATCAAGTCTATAAGCTGAAAACAACATACCTTGCTACTTTTGCAGATGTTAAAGATCTAGAAATTTAACATTCCTAACAAACTTACTAATCTACTGAATGTAGTCTCATCAAGTGGTTTAGTTAGAATATCTGCAAGCTGTTTGTCAGTAGGAACAAAATGAAGTTCCACAATACCATTCTCAATATGTTCTCTAATAAAATGATACCTGACATCAATGTGCTTAGTCCTTGAATGTTGAACTGGATTTTCTGCAATTTTGATAGCACTAGTATTATCACAAAACATAGGAATATTACTAAGTGTCATACCATAATCCATCAACTAATTTCTTATCCAAAGGAGTTGTGCACAACAACTGCCTGCTGCTATGTACTCAGCTTTTGCAGTTGAGGTTGAGACAGATTGTTGCTTCTTGCTTGCCCAAGAAATCAATCTGTTTCCCAAGAATTGACATGTACCTGTAGTGCTTTTCCTGTCTATTTTACACCCTGCATAATCAGAGTCTGAATAACCAATTAGGGAGAAGTTAGATTCTCTAGGATACCACAAACCAAGATTTGGAGTTCCTTTGAGATATCTAAAAATTCTCTTCACAACAATTAAATGAGATTCCTTAGGATCACTTTGGAATCTAGCACATAAACAGGTAGAAAACATTGTATCTGGTCTACTTGCAGTTAAATATAACAACGAGCCTATCATGCCTCTATAACTAGTATTATCCACACTCTTTCCCTTAGGATCAGAGTCTAGTTTAGTGGCTGTTGCCATGGGTGTTTTTGCAACTGCACAGTCTTGAAAGTCAAATCTTCTTAAAAGATCTTTGATATACTTTGACTGATTAATGAAAATACCAGTCTCAGTCTGTTTGACCTGCAAGCCTAAGAAATAATTTAATTCACCCATCATGCTCATCTGATACTTAGACTGCATAAGCTTGCTAAACTTAGCACACAACTTTTCATTAGTAGACCCAAATATGATATCATCAACATAAACTTGAACTAAAAGCAATTCACCTTTTATCTTTCTAAAGAATAGAGTTTTGTCAATTGTACCTCTTGTGAATCCATTTTCAAGAAGAAATTTAGAAAAAGTCTCATACCATGCTCTTGGTGCCTGCTTTAGTCCATAGAGTGCCTTGTCAAGTTTATAGACATGATTTGGAAATTTTGGATCAACAAATCCAGGTGGTTGCTCCACATATACTTCCTCATCAAGATTGCCATTTAGAAAAGCACTCTTTACATCCATCTGGTATACCTTGAATTTTGAATGAGCTGCAAATGCAAGAAACATCCTGATTGCTTCCAATCTTGCTAAAGGTGCAAAGGTCTCATCATAATCAATGCCTTCTTCCTGAGAGTAACCCTTGGCCACCAGTCTTGATTTGTTTCTTACAATCATACTAGATTCATCTAGCTTGTTTCTGAAAACCCATTTTGCACCAACAATAGATCTATCTTTAGGTCTTGGTACCAGTTTCTAGACTTTATTTCTCTCAAACTTATTTAACTCCTCCTGCATTGCAATTACCCAATCAAGATCCTATAAGGCTTCTTCAACCTTTTTAGGTTCATTCTTTGAGAGAAAGCAACTATACAAGCATTCATTTTGAATTGATCTTCTAGTTCGAACACCACTATTTGGATCACCAATAATCAAATCTTCAGTATGATCCTTTGTCCATTTTCTAATAGGTGGTAGATTGCCTCTGCTAGATTCTCCCCCTAAGGTAGTGGTATCTCTTGTAGAAGAAATCTCTCTACCTTCAAAAACTCTCCCTTGATCAGTAGAATCATAAATTCCACTATGTTGCTAGTTACTGATCTTTCCTCAATAGACTCTGAAATATCAGTTCCTGATGGAGTAGACTCTGAATAGCTAGTCTATTCCTGATGATCACTATGTTCTCCTTAATTCATTTGCTCCCCCTCAACAATAGCATTACTTTGAGAAGCAAAGAAATTCCTTCTGAAGAAACTTCATCATCACTGGAGAGTACCTCAGAATTCTTCAGATTTTCAAATTCCAATTTGTCATGGATTTCATCAGTTTGCAGAATTCCAAATTTCTTGTCATCAAATGCAACATGAATTGATTCCATAACAATGTGAGTTCTGAGATTATAAACCTTGAAGGCCTTAGATGCTGAATACCTAGAAAGATTGCTTCATCCGATTTGACTTCAAATTTTCCAAGTTGTTCTGGATGAACTTTTAGGACATAGCATTTGCATCCAAATATGTGAAAGTATTTCACACTTGGTTTCTTTCCTTTGATCATCTCATAGGGAGTTTTTCCATGACTATTTACCAAGGTACAGTTTTGAGTGAAACATGCAGTGTTATAGCTTCTGCCCAAAAATAGGTTGGAAGTTTTGCATCTGCAAGCATGGTTCTTGCTGCCTCTATTAGAGTCCTGTTCTTTCTTTCCACTACACCATTTTGCTGAGGTGTACCAGGTATAGAAAACTGTTGAGTGATTCCATTGTCTGCACAAAAATCATCCATTATAGAAATCTTGAATTCTGTACCATTGTCACTCCTAAGTACTTTGACTTTGTACACAGAGTTATTCTAAATATTCTTGACAAGTTCAATGATTTGCTGAGGAGCTTCATCCTTCTTGTGTAGAAAGAACACCCATGTACACCTTGTGAAATCATCCACTGTCATTAGAGCATATCTTTTCTTGCTGATAGACATAATGTTTACTGGACCAAACAGATCAAGATGTAGCATGTGAAATGGTTCAGTAATTGAATTTTCAGTCTTGCTCTTGAAAGTGGTTCTTCTCTGTTTTCCAAGCTAACAGGCATCACAAAGTCCATCTTGCATAAAATTTGTCTTAGGTAGACCTCTCATAAGATTGTGCTTAACAAGTTGATTAAGCTTCTTGAAGTTGAGATGTGAGAGTTTCTTGTGCCAATTCCAGCTTTCATCACTTGTTGCTTTGCTGTAGAGACATCTAACAATTCCTTTAGATGTATCACTTAAGCTGGCTTCATATATGTTACCATGTCTTTGATCAGTTAGAACAATGTCTCCATTCTGCATATTCAAGATTTTGCATCATTCTCTGTCAAAGATTGATTTGTAACCTTTATCACCCAGTTGACTTATGCTTAAAAGAGTATATTTCAAGCCTTCAACCAGTGCTACAATTTCTATGATGACATTCCCCAAAACAATTGAGCCATATCCCAGAGTTTCTCCTTTGTTGCCATCTCCAAAAGATATTACTGGGCCAGCTTTCCTCTCAAACTTTGTAAGCAGGGACTTCTTTCCAGTCATATGTCCAGAGCATCCACTGTCCAAGATAATTGAATGCTTCTTTCCAGTCATATCTTCTCATTGTAGAAATCAGGCAAGGCTTTCATGAACTTAGTATTCATATCCTCCAAGTCATAATATTTACCATGCATGGCCATCTCATTGATGAGTTTTGTAAACCTATCAAAGGTATCAGTAAGTGACTCACCAGACTTGGATTCAAAGTACTCGTACTGTTGTATAAGTAGTGTCCTCATATTCTTCCTGATAGGCTTAGTTCTTTCACAGTGAACCTTAAGATTGTCCCATATATCCTTAGCAGTTTTACAAGAGAGAACATAGTTAGTGAGAACAGAATCAAGACTGTTGAATAATATGTTTCTCACTTTAGCATCTTTAAGAACATTCTCCTTGTCCTTATCTGACCACTTAGATTTTGGCTTCTCTGCTGTATGTTCTGGAACAACTTGACCATCAACAGTTGCTTGTCCAACAACCTTTGTTGGAACAAAAGGTCCATCTCTGATTCTGTCAAGATAATCAGGATCTGTTGCTTCCAGATGATGCAACATCTTTACTTCCCATAGAGTATATTCGTTTCTCTTGAGCTTAGGAATCTTAGTATTCCCATCCTTGTAACCAGACATGATTGCAGATCTTTATGATTATTCAAAATCAACCTGCTCTGATACCAATTGTTAACTCGAATAACTTGTAGAAGGGGGGGGGGTTGAATACAAGTTATATAATTGTGTCTGATTTTTGCTTGATTAGATAAACAAGAATAAACGAATGAATCAAAACTGTTTGTATTAATAAGATCAAATACAAACTCTACCAAAGGTGTATAAATACCTTTAGCAGCTGCTGACAAAATAAATCTCTCTCTCTCTCTGTTTGTTTCGAACTCTCGAATACAAACCTTATACAGAGCTACGCATACAAAATCAATCGCTCAACGTTCACGCTCTTTTTACAATGATATAGAGAGAGTATTTATAATGCTACCTATCAACTAATCACAGAAAGATAATCTATACATGACAATGTTCTGCCGTCCAGTTGATAGTTTCCATCAATAGAAAATTCTTTCCTTCATAAAATCTTCTTGCTTGTTCCTCAAACAAAGATCCTGTTTTATAGCACTTGCCAATTTCTGTAGCATCCATAATAACATCATCAGTAACACGACTGATATCAGGATTCCTTCTTGCATCAGGATCTGACCATTCCATCAGTACTTAATCATTATTTGACTTGACATATCAGGATTCAATCTCAGTTCCTGACATGTAGTACTCGATGCACTGTTCATTCCTGACTTAAATTCTACAGACTACTGTCTAACACATATATCCTATACAAAGTGCTAAATCCTTTATAAGATCAGGATATACAAGAAGTATAAGTAAAATTCTATTCTTAACATCACAACTCATGAATTATTCCTAACAGCATAATAATTCCAGTGTTGGATTTGGCTGGGATGAACAAAATTGAAGGAATTTGACTGAAATTTAAACTATACCATGGACAAATGTTATTAAATTTTGACACTCACGTATCAAATTCAAATTAGATATCAAACAGTTTCAAAAGGAACTTTCCACTCTGTATCCTACCATTTTCTTAAAACCGAATCTTATCATAAATACTTACACTCAACTTCTTCAATTTTTTTTTGCTTAGTAATAAATGTACTACCAAAACAAGAAAAAAAGAACATATTAGGGTAGTACCCTAGGGCTACTTTGATGCAGGCCAGAAGAACTGATAAATCACAGTGCTGTCTTTTGTTACCTCCGCCAGAGAAAATGTAATTTGTACGTCAATCATCAGGAATAGACACTTGACATTCATTTAAAATTCTGCTAGGGTAAGGGCACCTGAAGGACAGACGATCAATTGACTCTGAGTAGTTGTTGATACATAGCAGAAAGTTAGTAGGGGTAGTAGCCATTCCAAAGTTAACAATTCCATCCGGCATACAGAGCCGGCTCCAGGGAGAGTTGTCCAGTTGTCCTAGGCCTAGGGCCTCCAAAATTATAGGGGCCACATTTTCCTTTCATAATATATATATATTACTAGCTTATAACCCATGCAACGCACGACTCTTTTCAAATATCTATAATTATATTATTAATTTTTTTTAATATTTATATATATGTTATTAATTTACATATCAAATTTTTATTAAAAAATAACATATAAAAGATTTTACATGTTTAATTTAATATTTGTACTCTGTCTTGAATTCTTAAAATTTATTTGGACAATTTTACAGACCACATGAAATTAGCAAAATAATCTTCAATTTAGTGATGGCTTAACAATTGTTTTCCAATAAAAACTATGCAGAAACAAAAGACAGAAGAAATTGACCATTTTTACGTTGAAATTCTATTCGATTTATGAAATCTACTTAGATTTCGTTTTGATTATCAAAATACCCATCTTATTATTTGAAGATAGTTCTACTAACAACCAAATACAGTTTTAATAATAAATAAGAACAGTTAGATCATAAAATTGTTACGCCCCAAAATTGATCTCGCCTTTTTGAGAGACGTCACCCTACTTTGGGCTTAATATTGAAAGACATACCCGTTGGGCCTGACCCATAAAGCCATATGATTATAAGTATGATCTCGCCCGAACATGGGATCTCGCCCTTGGGGGAGTTGTCTTTGGAGAATATTTATATGCAAAATAAGTAATAGATTGTTATCCAGGTTATTCATTATATAGGCGTATATCTCGCCCTGAAGGCTAAGAGAACTCACCCTCACAAATTAGGAAGAATATTATGAGTTATGGACTGGATTCTAGGTCCTCGAATATTACAACTGGTGAATAAGTTAGCTTAAGGCTAGGGATCTCGCCTAACGATAAATGATCTCGCCCTCTTTCAGATCAAGTGGACTACTCTATAGCCATTGTATCTCCGTGGCCCAAGGTGGGCGTTGACCCCAATAATCTCGGGTCAATAGCTTAACCACTACGCTCCGAGAAAATAGTTGGGCTTTAGGGTCCATTCTGATACTATCAAAGGTGGTGACCATGACCCAATGGGCTTTTTAAAAACGGAAACCTAGCCCATTACGATTTCTTGTTCCCCAAGAACTATGTTTGGCTTGATTCCTATAAATAGGATATGTAGGCACATTGTATGGTACGATGCAAACCCTTGCGAAAAAGAGAGAATTCAATATTCGATCCAAATTGCGATAATCACATCATACAATCTCAGCCATCCCTAAATCACAAAGTCTAACCCTAAACGTCCTACGCCGTTCGCTATCGTTAACCACCACTACAATTCTAGCAACCCTCCCCGAATTTGTTTTCCCAAATTCCTCCGTTAACAAGTGGCGCTAGAAGGAGGGGCGTTGACATCTTAGGAGGAAGGATGTCGCAGTCAAACCGAGAGCATATTTGTAATCGACGTATGGAAGAGGTTAGGACCAGAGAAAATTTGCCTCTGCCGCCACCAAGGAAATCTGTTGCAAAGAACTCTGTGATGAGGAATCCCGATTGTTCAGGGGGTTCGCACCAAAGGACGGTAACGCCTGGGATGCCTGATAGACGGCCGATTCCGTGGATAGGAGGAGACCCTCCCGTTCTGATGAGTAATACTGAGCTTTTTGACCAGATCACTTACATGGGCAATACGATCACTCGAATGGGGGCACGAATGGATGCAATGGAAAGGGAAAGGCAGTTTTTCGAAGAATCTCGTTTGAATCAGGATGAACGATGCCCAAACAATGGTTGGGGAGCGAGCTATCAGACACCAGTCGGAGATCGACGCGTTGGTAGAGAATCTGACATGAACCACCAGCGTAGCCTACACAGGGAGATTCCTTTTGAAGGGGATGTTCGAGTCATTGGGGAGACTAGAGGAAATCAAAGGTTCCGGGCTGTCACTCCCAGAGCTTTAACTTTTGGTGATCCGTATGTTGAACTCCCTCCGGATAGAGAGGATCCCCGACAGTCAAGTCAAGCGGAAAGGGTTCGAACTGGCAGTCAGAGGATCTGACCCTGCGGCACTCACTTTGGTTCGGGATAGGAACCATAATCCCCAAATGAGAACCCAGAACCATTATAGCCTGGGGTATGGGGAGAGAAGGTCCTATGCCAATCTCTTCAATCAAGCAGAAGGGAACCAGAGGGGACCCATAGAATCTAATTTGGAGAGAGATCTGATGGCCTCTCGCGGATATAATATTTCTTGTTCGGAGAATTCTACTATTGGAGATCGTTATCGATTTGAGGAGTTAATAAATCAACAGCGATGCGAGGAAGTGCCCCGTAGAATTTTCGGGTTTGAAGATCTTGATCTAGATGCTCTGCGCAGGTTGTTGGCACAATCAGAGGGACAGGCAGGGGCTATGTTTGAGCTGGCCCCGTCACCCTTCTCGTTGGCAGTACGGGAATCACCCCTTCCCCTGTCTTTTAGGGGGTGGAAGATCTAAGGTTCACGGGAAGCTCTGACCCGGCTGAGTACATTGCAAGATTCAATACAGAAATGGAGCTTTACGAGGTAGAGGACTTGACAAAGTGTAGGTTGCTTGCTTCAACTCTGCGGGGAAATGCTCACCAGTGGTTTCAAAAGTTGGGACCGGACTCTATCACCTCCTGGGATCAAATGCGGAGAATGTTTTTAATTCAATTTCAATCATCTATTGTCTACGCTCCCCCTGTCACGACCCTGGCTAATATAAAGCAGAAAGAAGGGGAGACTCTTCAATCCTATTTCAGACGGTTCAATGCGAAGGTCCCCACTATCCGAGGAGCTTCCGATGAGACCATCAAGAACTTTCTCATAGCTGGGGTAAGAGTGAATTCGGATTTTTGGAAAGAGCTTCAACGTAAAGAACCCTCGACCCTTGCAGATCTTTATGCACAGGCTGAACCCTTTAAGAGAGAGGAGGAAGCCTTGAAAAGGAGTGATTATCCTGGAACTAGTCGTAGGAGCAAACGCAAGGATAGATCTCCAAGCACAAAGGGGGATGGGAAGAGGAATGGTAGAGTTGATGTCAATATTGTTGATACTTGGAAGTCAGATCGATCAAGGTCACCTAGCCCAATGCCACGGTACCCTCCACCGCCTCTTTATTCTCTGAAAGATCAGGGTCATCCCAAGACCAGTATCTTCATGCCTCTGGTGGCTTCTATTGGACACATTTATGAGGTGACAAAGAAGGAGGGATTATATAAGACACCCCTCCCACTTTCGAAGAATGCCCAAAGGGATAAAAAGAGATACTGTGCCTATCATGAATCTCATGGCCATGACACTCACCAATGTCGGCAATTGAGGGAGGAAATTGAATTACTAATTAGGAGTGGGAAGTTGACTGAATGGGTCAGAAAAATTAAGGGGGACGTTCCTCCTAGGGAGGAAACTAAGAAGGAGGGTCCTGAAGGTAGAGATAAACCGGATCATCAGGAGAAGACAATGTTCGTAAAAGAGGCGAGTATTCATACTATTTTTGGCGGGCCTCATATTGGTGGAAACGGAAGAAATGCTATGGAGAGATATGTCCGCGAGGCAAGGGACCTCCCTCTGACGAATATAAATCACTTATCAGAAAGACCTCCTAAGCTGTTTAAGGGGACGGATACACAGATAATTTTTTCAGAAGAAGATGCTAAATGGGTTCATCACCCACACAGCGACGCCTTGGTGGTGAATTTGAGGATCGGTGCAAGGAGTGTTCATCGGGTGTTTATTGACAATGGGAGTTCAATAAATATTCTTTACTATGGGACTTATAAGAAGATGGGACTTCTTGATAAGGAAATGACTCATAGAACGACCCACATATATGGCTTTAAAAGAGATTCAGTTCGGGTCAAGGGTACTGTAAAGTTGTCACTCACCTTAGGGGAAGATCCTTACTCAGCTACTCAGGTGTTCGAGTTTCTAGTAGTTGATCAACCTACGTGCTACAATGCATTGCTTGGGAGACCAGTCTTGAAAGAAATGAGGGTGGTGACATCAATATATCATCTAGCAATGAAGTTTCCTACTCCGACGGGGATTGGATGTGTGAAGGGATGTCAATACGATTCCAGGGATTGTTACAACAAGATGATGAAGTCTTCCTCAAAAGGTAAACAACGAGAGGAGATGCTGGACTTCAAAGAGGAAAGTGCTCAGGAAACCTTGAAATCATTTGAACCTAAGGCAGTTACCAATATGGTTTACATAGTGGAGTTCCCCGGTGATGATGACTTGGCTAGTTATGAAGCGTTAGTCAGGCGAAGTACCCCACTCTTTCTGTTGGAAGCACCACCCACCCTCGGGGAGACTATGGAAGTTGCAATGGAAGACATTGCAGGAAATTCAGAAGGCGAGATTGCATTTGGGGAAGGAATCATGACTGACAGTACAAGGTATAGTGTGCTTATGATTGAGGCTCCCCCTCTAGTTGATCAAAATCAGTTTTTAGGAAGGGATTGTCGAAGACGTCACTGATGAAGATGAGGAGCAAAGAAGTCTTAGGGCCAAGAAGGGTAAATTTGTGATAGATTGTGGAGATGTGCCAATGGTCGAATTTCCAGAAGGATCAATGGCAGGTGAGGACCTTCAGTAGTCTAAGGATGAGGTTATCTCCATATGAGAGGAAGGCGAGTCCAGTGGAACCAAGGAAGTTGAATTTGACTTGGATCCCCGGTTGCCTGAGCCTAGGATGAATATGGGACCGGCAGAAGATACAGTGCCATTTCTTGTGGATCAGAGTGACTCGACTAAAGTGTTGCAGATTAGGGCTAGATTAGAGCCAAGCTTGAGGTCAAGGCTTGTTACCTTTTTGAAAGATAATTTGGATGTATTCGCTTGGAGCCATGCTGATATGGTGGGGATTGATCCCGAAGTGATGTGTCATCATCTCAACATAGACCCGTCCAGGAAGGGAGTCCGACAAAAGAGACGAGCAGTCAGTGGTGAATGAGCAACTGCTTTGAAAGAGGAGGTCGATCGACTACTGAATGTGGGGTTAGTTAGGGAGTCTTTTTATCTGGATTGGCTTGCAAATCCTGTTTTGGTGAAGAAATCCAATGGGAAGTAGAGAGTTTGTGTCGATTTTACCGACTTGAACAAAGCTTGCAAAAAGGATAGCTTTACTCTACCTAGGATCGATCAGTTGGTAGACGCCACTGCAGGGCATGCTCTTCTCAGTTTCATGGATGCCTATTCGGGATATAACCAGATATTGATGTTTGAGCTAGATCAAGAGAACACCTCTTTCATCACTAACAGGGGGCTATATTGTTATATTGGAATGCCCTTCGGGTTACTCAACGCCGGAGCAACTTATCAGAGGCTAGTCAATATGATGTTTAAGGAGCAGATTGGGAAGACCATGGAAGTCTACGTTGATGACATGTTGGTGAAGTCTAAGGAAGCAGAAGAC
The DNA here is from genome assembly GCA_037693485.1 of Kitagawia praeruptora. Taxonomy (NCBI): domain Eukaryota; kingdom Viridiplantae; phylum Streptophyta; class Magnoliopsida; order Apiales; family Apiaceae; genus Kitagawia; species Kitagawia praeruptora. The sequence goes on along the minus strand of CM075351.1, from coordinate 131,125,603 downwards.
CACATCCAACACTTGGATGAGATGTTTCAGATTCTCAGAAAGTTCCGTATGAAACTTAATCCTCAAAAGTGTGTGTTCGGGGTAGAGTCCGGAAAGTTCTTGGGTTTTATGGTAAATCACATGGGGATAGAGGCGAATCCCACAAAGATACAAGCCCTTCTCGATATGAAATCTCCACGGACGATAAAGGAGGTGCAAAGCCTAACTGGGAGAATTGCCGCTTTAAACCGCTTTATGTCTAAGTCATCTGATAAATGTAAGGAATTTTTCAAAGCAATCAAGGGGGTTGGGAAGAAGTTTGAATGGACATCAGACTGCGAAGACGCTTTTCAGGCATTGAAGGATCACTTGTGATCTCCCCCACTTCTATCCAAGCCACACGAGGGAGAAATTCTTATTTTGTATCTTGCAGTTTCGGAGTATTCTATTAGTGGTGTCCTTGTGCGAGAAGAGGGTGACATCCAGTACCCTGTGTATTACGTTAGTAAGAGGTTGTTGGAGGCAGAGACAAGGTATTCGAATATGGAGAAGTTAGTGTATGCCTTGATTTTGGCTTCCAGGAAGTTGCGACCCTATTTTCAGGCACATAGGGTAGAGGTCCAAACAGCGTATCCTTTGAGAAAGGTATTGCATAAACCTGAGACTTCTGGACGAATGTAAAAATGGGCTGTGGAATTGGGGAAATTTGATGTGGAGTATAAATCGAGGAGTGCTATAAAGGGTCAGGCTCTTGCTGATTTCATTTTGGAATTCCCTCTGGCACAAGAGGGCGATGCCTTGGCTGTGATACCTAGCCCTCCACCTGAGTTGATTCAGGAAAGATCTACTTCGGCACCTTGGTGGAATTTATATGTGGATGGTGCATCAAATAATGAAGGTGCGGGTGCGGGGATTGTTTTGGTCAGTCCGGAGGGACATCATCTCAGGAGTACGATTCATTTTGCTTTTCATGCTACAAATAATGATGCTGAGTATGAGGCTTTGATTTCGGGATTGAAGCTAGCCCTCGAGATGAAGGTAGAAAATATAAACATCATGAGTGATTCGATGCTGGTCGTTTATCAGGTTAATGGGGGGTTTCAGGCTAGGGGACCTCGAACCGAGTTATACATGAAGTGTACGCAGAGGTTAATGGGTTTGTTTTGGGAAGAAAGATTGGAGCAACTTCCTAGAGACAGTAATGAGGAGGCCGACGCTTTAGCTAAGTTGGGATCTCAAAAGGAAGATACTCTTTTAGGGGTTATTCCCTTGGAAGTCCAGAAGCAACCTAGTGTTCCGGAGGCGGAATTGATGCAGGTTGATGTTCCTGTGCAAGATACTTGGATGACCCCAATCTGGAAATATTTGAAGAAGGGAATTCTACCAGATGATAGAGTCGAGGCTAGAAGACTCAGATATAAGGCAGCTCGTTATGTGGATTTTGGAGGTTCTCTTTACAGACGAGGCTTTAATCAACCACTGTTGAAGTGCATCGATGGTGAGGAATGCAATTATGTCTTACGGGAGGTTCATGAGGGAATTTGTGGAAATCACTCGAGGGGTGGTTCACTTGCACAAAAAATATTACGTCAAGGATATTTCTGGCCTACTCTTCGGGAGGACTCAATGGTTTTTGCTAAATCCTGCGATAAATGTCAGAGATATGCCAACTACGTAAACAGTCCTGCGGCTCCTCTCACTTCTTTGACTAGTCCGTGGCCCTTTGCTATGTGGGGGATTGATTTGATAGGGGAGCTTCCTAAGGGGAAAGGAGGGGTGAAGTATCCTGTTGTGGCAGTGGATTATTTTATTAAGTGGGTAGAGGCAGAGCCTCTGGCTTCAATCACAGCAAAAAAGTTGGTGGACTTTGTGTATCGTTCCATCATTTGCCGCTTTGGGATACCGTACAAGTTGATATCCAACAATGGGAAGCAATTTGACAGTAAGGAAATGAGGCAGATGTGTGACAATTTGGGAATTAAGAAAAGTTTCTCTGCTGTTAGTCATCCTCAAACAAACGGCCAAACAGAGGAAGTGAACAAGATAATCAAACATACGCTTAAAGCAAAGTTAGACGATAGTAAGGGGAGCTGGCCAGAAGAGTTGTCTAATGTCTTATGGAGTTACAATACAACACCTAGGTCTACCACGGGGGAAACCCCTTTCTCTTTGACGTATGGATGTGAGGCCATGATGCAAGTGGAGTTGGGGGCAGGATCTTTCAAGAGAGATAATTATCAGCCGGAAGTGAATGAGGTCAACCATCGTCTCCACTTGGATTTGGTAGAGGAATTCAGATCAACTTCTCAAACTAGATTGGTGTCTTATCAGCAGAGAGTGGCAAGGTTCTACAATTCAAAGGTTAGGGCGAGACCTCTAAAGGTGGGCGATTATGTTCTCCAACGAGTGATGCCTAACACGAAAATCCAGAATCATGGAGTATTCGGTGCTAATTGGGAAGGTCCTTACAGAATTTGAGCGGTTCGGTGGGAAGGAACTTATTATTTGGCCGATATGGAGGGGAAGCATATTTCATGGGCCTGGAACATGGAACACTTGAAGAAATACTATTAGTAATGTATTTTCTACTTTTGTTACAATTTCCTTTAATTATTATTTTCATGAAAGTCTAGGGGGGTAGTGCATGTACTCTTTCTTAGCCAGGATTTATATTTATGAATAAAACATGCTTGTTTTTCTTGAATTTTTGTTTAAATTCTGTGATAGATGACCTCTTCGTGGGATGTATGAAAAGATGATCTCCTTTGAGGAGAGTTTAAAAAATGAACTTCGGAAAATCCACCTCCTGTGAGGAGGGTATTTCTAGAATGGAGAACGACCTCCTTTGAGTAGGGTATCTCGAATTATCAAAGTCCTTGCAAAAACAGTACTTCCGGGGGGGATGTCCGTACTTCCGGCACCTCATCAAGGCACGAACTTCGGAAAATCCACCTCCTGTGAGGAGGGTATCTCTGGAATGGAGAACGACCTCCTTTGAGGAGGGTATCTCGAATTATCAAAGTCCTTGCAAAAGCTGTACTTCCGGGGGGATGTCCATACTTCCGGCGCCTCATCAAGGTTCGAGTTTCGGAAAATCCACCTCCTGTGAGGAGGGTATTTCTGAACTTAATAATGATCTCCTTTGAGGAGAGCATCATAAAATTATAAAAATTCTGAGTAAAATGACCCCCTTGAAGGGGGATAATCTCGAGAAGACATGATAGTTATTACCTTTGAAATGAGATATTTATTAAGGCTCATGAATCAGATGATAGTTAAGGTTCATGAATTAAGGTTCGTGAAAGATATTTATCAAATTGAAGAAGGGCGAAATTCCCACCAAGGGGCGCGATTCTGACAGAAAGGTGAGATATTTGGTGAGTACTAATAGAATGCAGGATAAAATAGGCAGATACTTAAGAAATACATAATTATGCAGAAAGAATAATTAAACCGTCAATACAAGGGCGACGTCTTTAAATGGAGGACGCGCACTCCAATTATTTAGGAACAAGGTAAATGGATTGGGGAAATATTACAAAAGGCGAGGCCATTACAGGAGGGTTCGCACTCCTATTGTGTTTGCAATTATAAAAAGTTCATAGAGACATTTGGCAACAGCGTTGGAGGGCAAGACTGCGCCGGCATTACCGCCTTCAACTGTTCCTTTCTTTCTCACCTCCTCTTTGGCAAAGGCCTTTCTTTCCATTTCAATTTTCCGTTCAGCATTATCAGTTTGAAACTTCATTATGTAGCCAGGAGTAGTAGGGGCGAAGTGTGTGGACCATTCATAGTTAGGATCAGCTGCAAGGAAATTTCGAAGATAATCAAGGAACCCCGCACTGTAGGCCTCGCTTTGGCCTTTCCTCATTCCAGCAGAAATCACCTCATTCTCGCCCTTTAGCTTAGCGATCTCGTCCTCGTACGATTTGGTCGCCTGGTCAAGATCAAATTTTACCTTATCAAAGGATAGTTGCAGCTTGTCAACATCATCTTTCCTCGCTTTGATTTCATTGTCAAGTTTCTTCTGAATCTCGCCCAGCTTGGAGTTATGGGAAGAAGCCTTGCCTGCTTCTTCAAAGATTTTTCTTGATCTTTAATGGTTGAATTTTTCAGGGCAAGAACTTTTAGGCCATGGTAGAAAGCGTCACCAAGGCCTACTTTGAAATTAAACTCTGCTTCTTCATCGGTGCGATTCTTCAGAAGCTTGGCATCGTTATCAGAAAAGGTTTCTGTAGCAACAGAGCCAAAGGTGGAGGCTGCCGAATCAGAAGGCGATTCCTCAGTTGAAATCCCTTTTTGCTTTTTGTTTTGTAGATTCTTGGCTGTCTCATCTCGCTTTCTGTTCTTATCTTGCTTTTCCCCAAAGTTAACAGGGAGAGGTGGGCGAGTTTGTTAACTAGAGCTGAAGGAGCAGGGCGAGATTGGTTAGCTATGGCTGAAGCTGTAGGTGCAATATCAGCAAAGGGGTTTCGTCCAAATGGGAGCCTCGACATTTGACCTAAAAGCGAAAACACAAGTAAGTTAAGAACATATTGAAGACTGATATATTTATCTAAAAAAGTACGTTAAAGCGAAGCATGATTATATGAAATAGAAAGGTGATATTACTTCATTTGGGCGAGATTACCTTTACCAGTAAGTTGATCTTCGATTAATCTTTTACGGGTACTTCTCTTAGTTCCCTTCTTAAATTTAATGTATGGAATCTTACCATAACCCTCGTTATAGAAACCATGGGTACGGAGATTGTCTGGTGTTACTAAAACGTCGAGATTTTTCTTTAGTCTAGGAAGTTCAGAAATAGCCAAGGCTTTAACTGCAGTGTCGCCTAAGAATAAGTAAAGAATATGGTCTAAGGACGAGATTTAATATGTGAAGGACGAGATACTTACAAGGGTGTAGATTGAATTGAGTCCTAACTCTGGGAACATCGTACATATAAAGGAAGTCTTCTTTCCATATCTTCATGTTACTGGGGTTACCCGTAATAAAACCCTTCTTATTATGACTCGACCAATAGGCGAGGTAGTAGAATCCCAAATCTTTTCCGCATCGTCTTAAAGAAAGAAAATAGCTCAGCTCGGCCATAGTTGGAGCAACGTACCCTTCGTTTCTATACATCATGTACAAACTAATAGCTGCCCTATAGCTGTTGGGTGACAATTGCATAGGGGAGATATTAAAATAGGTGATGATTTGGTGAAGATAGGGGTGCATTGGTGTTCCGAAGCCAAGCTCTATTAATTTATTGGTAAGAACCATTCTCGACGTTGGTAACCCGTCAATGTTGAAGATGTGCATTCTCATGAAAGAGCGAGGTCGTAGCCATTTTCCTTCCAGGTTGTAATACTCAATTAAGAACATGATTTATTTCGAGGATATTTTTGAGGCGAGTCCTTCACAGGAGATTCTGTTTTGATCAAATCTGTGTCGCATTCTAAGTGGTTCGCTAACATCATCTTCAAAATCAAGGTCGAGATCGTTTATGCGGACGGGTTGCTTGTATGGGTTATTAAGAGGAGAAGGTAATTCCATTGCATAACGAACAGGCGAGACGGATAATGCATTCTCAATTTTAGCATCTTCGTAGTCAATATTGTCTTCATCTTGATTGGAGTCAATATTTTCTTCATCTTGATTGGAGCACTCGCCCTCTTTTGAGTTCTCACCCTCGTCATTGATTTCTTTCTCCTTTGATTCGTCGAGTATTTTCCTAAACCTTGCTAAGTCTTTGCCATGACCCTTTCCTAATCTAGAGGGACCAGGATCTTGGGGATCTAGATCAGCAAAAAGATCATGTAAATCATCCTCCTCCTCACCCGTGTCGCCTAAATCCTGGGCACGGTAAACGCTGGCTAAGTCATCAGCGACATCACCCACGTGAAGACTATCAGAGATAGAGATAATATCATCATGGTTATCAAGCGAATCTGGGGTGGAAGGAGACGTTGACTCGCTATCAGAAGAAAAGTCCTCTCTTGACATCTGTAAGAGAGGGCGAGGACTATGTTAAAATTATTCTCTGGAGATAAAGAAATAAAGAATAAACACATAATAGGGGTCCTCGCCCTCTTAGAAGGTAACAGTCCTAGGTGGAAAACTAGCGAGAAGAAATAGCGCTGTCTATTCTAGGCGGGTTGTTCTCGTTCTAGCAATTATTTATTTAAAGTAAAAAGCAAATCAACAATAAAGATATGGAGGAGGAAAATACCTTGGTGGAAGAAGTCGCCCTCGGGAATAGGAAGTCACCTAGAAAATGGAAAACTCGCTCAAGGAAAATGTTGGTCTCGCCCACAGCAATTATGAACCTCGCCCTCCAGATAAAAATATCAAGCAGCACTTCGTGAGCTTTTGAAAATGAGATGGGAAAAGAAGGAAAGTTTGGGGTTTATATATAGCTGGTATGGGACACGTGGCATGTTCTGATTGGAATAGGAACAGAAATCGAGGCGTGGCAATTTTAAAAGAAGCGGTTCGTTTATATTTATTTTACTGTGGAAGAATGCTCGTTTATATTTTGTTGGAATATATTCGTAGTTTCTTTTATAAAAATATATATTGCAAGAAACTGGGGGGTAGTTGTTACGTCCCAAAATTGATCTCGCCTTTTTGAGAGACGTCACCCTACTTTGGGCTTAATATTGAAAGACATACTCGTTGGGCCTGACCCATAAAGCCATATGATTAAAAGTATGATCTCGCCCGAACATGGGATCTCGCCCTTGGGGGAGTTGTCTTTGGAGAATATTTATATGCAAAATAAGTAATAGATTGTTATCCAGGTTATTCATTATATAGGCGTATATCTCGCCCTTAAGGCTAAGAGAACTCGCCGTCACAAATTAGGGGGAGAGGAATCTTCTCCTAGACGTTTTATGTGAAGAATATTATGAGTTATGGACTGGATTCTAGGTCCTCGAATATTACAACTGGTGAATAAGTTAGCTTAAGGCTAGGGATCTCGCCTAACGATAAATGATCTCGCCCTCTTTCATATCAAGTGGACTACTCTATAGCCATTGTATCTCCGTAGCCCAAGGTGGGCGTTGACCCCGATAATCTCGGGTCAATAGCTTAACCACTAAGTTCCGAGAAAATAGTTGGGCTTTAGGGTCCATTCTGATAATGTCGAAGGCGGTGATCATGATCCAATGGGCTTCTTAAAAATGGAAACCTAGCCCATTACGATTGCTTGTTCCCCAAGAACTACGTTTGGCTTGATTCAATATTCAATATTCGTCCTAATTGCAAATTGCGAAATAGAGAGAATTCAATAAGAGAGAAAGAGAGAATTCAATATTCCTCCGTTAACAAAAATAAATAGATGAAAAATTGCAATAATCACATCATACAATCTCAACCATCCCTAAATCACAAACCCTAACCCTAAACGTCCTACGCCGTTCGCTATCGTTAACCACCACTACAATTCCAGCAACCCTCCCCGAATTTGTTTTCCCAAATTCCTCCGTTAACAAAAATAAATAGATGAAAAATGATGAATCTGGCATAAAAAATATTTTATTTTTAACATGTAAACTAAAAAGTGTATTTATATTGAAATACGAAAACATGTATGTCAATAATTTAAATCATGTATAATCTGGTTATCTACATTGAATATGATTATCAATATTGTAGGTCTTCTACACTGAATAGAATTAATGTAAAAAATTGTAATTTTTTGAGTTAAGAGCTTGAATAGAGGAGGAACTTTATTCTCTTCTAGCCGCCACTAACATCACCTCCGGCGGTGGCTTCTCATCCGCCACCGACCGGAGGAACACTTCATAGCTTTTCCTTTCTAGATCTATATGTCCTATTATTGGAATATTGGGATTTTGACTTCTTCTCTACGTTTTCTGAGTTCATCCACTTGGATGAATTCGATCTCCGGCTACACTTTTGTTTAGGCTGCATCACTGGGGGTTATCTCTCTTCTGCCCCGTGCCTATGTTGGGGTCTTCGTCCGGCCGTTTCACCCACTTGATCTTTGCGTTAATTCAACACATACTGCGTTGTCGCGACGACGTGCCGCCATTTTCGGTGGCGCATACAGCGCTGTTTACTGTTTGGATTTGCTAGACTATAGGAGATGAAGCAAGGTTGGATGTTGGCTATTTGGTCAGCTAGGTTTCATATAGATCTCTTGTATTTATGTGATTATATAGCTATTGAACAACACACGGGTGTCACATGGGATGTTGGTGATTTCATTCGGTGTTGTGGGTTACTAGTTGGTAATGGTCCTGGGTTTCTTGTTGGTACTGGGAGATTTACACCTTTTAATATGAGTATTGTCATCTCAGTTAACCTTTCGTGACAACAAGCCGCCTTGTGGTGGCGCGTGTAGTATATGCATGACTGACACTTCTCGAACACAAGAGGGCTCAATGTTAATTGATGCCTTGACCAAGATTCACAAGCCTGCTTCTCGGTACTTTATTTTGAATTCCAGCATTTGGACAACAATTGGAACCGCTGACTTGTTGGTTACCATGTTTTTTCCTCTTTTGAGGTCAAAATATGTACGGCACTTCCTTACATATGCTTCTCAAGGAAGCACCCTTACTCCGTCACCCTTCCTCCTCCGGCGTGGCTCCTTCACCGGCCGAACGTCCACAAATTTTCCATCCTTCAATAAGGTAGGATACTCTTTTCCCCTAATGAGGTTTTTAATGAGGTCCTCCAACCTTCTTCGATGTCCTGTCTCTTAGCCTCCGACATATTGATGGTAGAACACACTTCGGCTCCGTCACTGCAATACTGCAACAACTATATGACTGCTATTTTTGGTGTTTCATTGTTGGGTGATATATATTCTGTTAAGCTGGCCCCTGCGAATATATTTGTTTGCAATTAGTGTTTTGGTGGCTCATTTGATAGGTTTTTCAAACGAGGATCTGGCTTATTATTATAGTTTTCAGTTACAGTTTCGATGGGGTATTCGCTATGTGCCCGGCTTTCGTGGCTTTGGTACATTTCAGTTTTGGTTTCACAACACCCTCCGCCAGTTACCAGTCAACACTCCGTGGTCCTCGTGACTGGATTCTTTCAGTTCGGTTTTTCTCTTACAGGGTGAGTGAACTCGGGACGTTTTGGGGTTAACTCGGAATACTTGGTTTGCTGATGTTTGAATTTCTTTTGGGAATTGGTCACAGCTTTTTCGAGTTTTACTGGGTTCACTAGCATGGTGCCTCTACGCATATTCCTGACATTGACATTGTTTACACAAAATCACGCAAGCGTACGTGGTCACAAGTAATATATGAATAAGTCAAGTTCGTTCCCACAGAGATCTGGTTATGGTTTTAATTCAGTTTGTACCTATGCAACAATGTATGGTTTTAATTCTCTGCTAAGACAATTAACAAGATTGGGTTTTGATTTACTAAAAATAACTGAAAAGCAAATTAACAAACTAAGAATTAATTAACTAATAAGAATTAAAACTGATTACTTATATGAGAATAAACATGGGATCCTAACTTCATTAAATACTTCGCTTAGAGTTGACGCCTTTAATCAATGCACGTGATGGTTTTGATATCTGATCAGACAACACGAAACAAGTAAACGCTACTTCTCAGTATACGAATACCAAACAAAACATACATCCACAAAAGAGATAGAAGATGAATAGACACCAATTATGCTTAGACCCTATATCTCTATAAGATTTGAAAACATAATGGTTGAAGAACAAGTTGTCTATTAAGATCACATAGGGCAGCATAATATCTCTATTTACGCCACAAATCATGATGTTAAAACATCAACCTATCCTATGCTAGCATGGCAAGTTCTAAATCTCAAGATCCATTCTCGTTTTGCAAGAGATTAACAAATTAGATGTTAGCTACGCATCTAAATTCATAAAGCACAACCATACGAGGATATCAAGAATTTACCACACATAAATCTTTAAAGCAATCAAACTACTAAGCTACATAGATAACTCCGTTAGAATCCCATGACAACGATTAGTTCGTAATTGAACCTCTTGTCATCATGGGATCAAGTGAAATCATGATAATAAACAAAGTATGAATGAATATAATAATTCTAGAATAAAGGTTTAAGAAAACAAATCCAGAGTATCCTAATAGAAGAAAACAAAAGATGAAGTAGATCTAGATCTCCGTTGCTTGTCACGAGCGTTGGTGAATCCTTCTCTGCTTTTCTCCCTTGCTTCTCTGATGTTATTCTAAGTTATTGATATGATTTACAATGATAGGTAGTGTTTATATAGGCCCTAGAATACTTTTCCAACAAGAAAATACCTAAAAATACAATTTAATTCGAAACATGATAGAATTCAGCAATTTTTAGGAAGTTCGGGCGCTCTCATCACGGGCAGGGCGCTTTCAGCGCGGCTAGCTCCTGTTTAGAATTATAGAAAATTTCCTAGGCTTCGCGTGGACAGTAAGATCGTTAAAAACGGATTTCTAGAACTCCAGATATGTCCAAAACAGTGAAGACTGCGCAACCTACCCAGAAAATCCGAATTTTACACAATTTGCTCCTTTCTCCTTCGTTTTCTATTCCAATTCGTTTGCCACTTCCCGTTCTTCAATTCTTGAGCGTTATGATCTTCATGGTAGCCTATGGAAATATGCCATCCTTCATTCCATTGCTCAATTTCAACTCCAAGACCAATGAAACCACCACTTCTAGCTGATAATTGCAATCCTGCACAACTACACAAAACACATAAAAAATACAACAAACTTGAGGCCAAGTGAATCAATTTAAGCCGATATGAAACGCTCCAAGTGGATATAAAATCCACTTATCCCACCCCCAAATTTAAACCGATGCTTGTCCTCAAGCATAAACAACTAAACACTAACTAACTAGTAAAACTTCCGTAGGTGATCACGGTTGCATTTGGCATATGCAACAAGCCCTTTAAACCCCTAGGCAGCCCTAGTGGACGAGTAAGGTCTCGTGAGGGCCTATAGCGAATGTACCCACAAAATTCTATCTAACTAACAATGCAAAAACAATGCAATGCATGAATAAAACTAACATGAAAATGCAACGATCCCCTCCAAACTAACCAAAACCAACTAGCAAGCAAATATCTAAAAGAATGCAACTAAATCCAAATAGAGCTCGACTAAATCCTCGTAATTTAACTATACATGAACAGAAACGTGCGTGTGTATGAAGCTCATCAGAAATACTCCCAAAACTAGATCAAAATCATACTCATTCTTTGCCAAGAAAATCACAAGTTTATAAATAGAATAGACTATAGACACTTCATAACCTAGGAACACCTCCATCCTTATCTGAGTTAGCCAGAAATTCATGCTTTATTACTATACTATGAAACATAATATACAAGCATGCTTATTTAACCGTGCAATGGATGAGACCCCAAAAGGCTTATACAATAATACCCATGTAGCGAGTGTTAGGTCAGCAATCCCAAACCACAAGGGCTTTAGGTTACTAGGACTAAGTCCCCTCAGACTTAATTGCTCGAGTATTAAAGAGCTCACCCTGGTTAATTTTGCATATAACAATTGAAACTTTTGACTCTTTTTTTTTCTTCTTTTTTTTTTTCTCTTTTTTTCTGATTTTTTTAATGCAATCTGGAATGAGAATTCTCATTTCCAATCCTAGACTACTTATATATATATATATATATATGAGCCGGCTACTAGCCATTTGACACCTAGCCAACACTAGCATGAAATTCCTGGTTTCCCCCAAACTTAGACTTGAGTGCTCCTCCGCTATCAAGGGAATAACGAAAATTCTAAATATAATCATGTGATTAAATCTAAAACAGCCAAACATGCATAACCTCAACCTAGCCCAAAAGCAAACGACGAGACTGTGTAAAAATTTTGTTTCCGAAACATGCAAGTCAATTCCATAAGAACTATAAATCAACCCTCTACTCATCATCACCACACTCAATTAAACATCTACCTACCAATCAGAATTAGCTCGTCCTAAAGGAATCATGAAAAATGCATGCAATGAAAATGCAACTAAAATGAACTCACATGATAACCAAAAAATAAAAAAAAACAGAATGTCCTATATGAAACAAACATAAATAATACGAACAAACATGCATGAATTACTACTAATATGCATAATATGATATCTATATGAACACAATGACTCACAATCAAAATAAATAAATATACACTACTTATCCCTCAAACCACCCCCAAACTTAAAAGATTCAATGTCCGCATTGAATGGAAGGTAATACAAAGGATAATAGAAAACATACCTAAAAATACCGAAACACGTGGGTTGCCTCCCACGAAGCGCCTTTGTTTAAAGTCTTTAGCTAGACATGGCCATGGCTTTTTCTCTTGAAAATATCTATACCGTAACTGAATATGGCCATTTAATTATCTTTTCCGGTGCTACATCCTTGATAATAAGTTTTAGCCTTCTTTGCTCTTCAAAGGTATCAGCCACAATGTTCACTCCACTACCTGAAAAGTTAGCAATAATAATAATAGGCAAAGTAGATGATTGACCCAAATATACATACCTCAGCTGATCTGGTGGTTTAAACTCGAGTCTGGAAGTTTCTTCAACATGATGATTTTCATTATTAACCACCAAATACTGAGCAAGAGTGGAAATAGACGGATTAGGAACGAAAGTGGGTGGTTCACCAACAGAGGTCATAACAACGGACTTAGGATCAAAAGAACTCTCCTCAAGTTGAATTTCATGCTTAGAACAAATAGCATTCAATTCATCTAACATCTCATCAGAAGTAAAATTCCTATACAACTCATGAAGATCCTCATTACCCTCAATCAAAACATCTTCCTCAAGAAAAGACTCAATTGCACTATCCTCAAGATTTAACCATGAAACCACCTCATCAACCAGCACCTTAGAGTCCCAGAGATCAGCCAAGCCTAGCGACTCACACTCTTCCTCCTCATCACTATCCACCACAGGTTCTGACAAAACAGAATTTTCTTCTTTTTCTGTAGGATCCTGATCATGAATTTCTTCTTCATCCTCAATTGATGAATTCTGATCGTTCATGACTTTTCCAGATCTGAGTGTTATGGCATTAACCTGCTCCATGCCATCTTGTTTTCCTGGATTCACCTCTATGGCACTAGAAAGAACTCCCTGCGGTCCATTGAGAAAGGCACTTGAAATTTCCCAATCTGATTCTCCAATGTCTTGAGAGATACCGCCTGACTTTTAATCATCAACCTCAATTCATCCAATTCAGATTTTTCATTCGAAAATTGACAATCATCCCCATGAAACTGTTGCTGCTGAAAATCTTGATTGTTGCTCCAACCGAAATTGGGATGATAGGTGGCTGGATCTGGTTGCGAAGGTTGCTGGAAGTTGCTCACAAACTGTGCCGATTCAGAAGATATGGCACATTGACTCGTCTCATGTGCGCCCTCACATAGCTCACAAACACTAGCAACTTGAGGCACCCCATGTTTTGACATAAAATCCAATTTCTTATTAAGTGCCTCTATCTGAGCTGTGACTGTATTAACTTCCAGAGTTCCTGCTAATTTGCCTTGTGATAATCTCTGAGTTGGATTCTGGTATTCATTCGCAGCCATCATCTTAATTAGCTCATAAGCTTCCTCATAGCTCTTAGCCCATAGAGCTCCACCTGATGCTGCATCTAGCATGGGTCTTGACTGGACACCCAAGCCATTATAAAAGCAGTTAATCACCATCCAATCAGGCATCCCATGATGTGGACACTTCCTTAGCATCTCCTTATATCGCTCCCAAGCCTCACACAAATATTCTTCAGACTGTTGTGAAAACTGAGTTATAGCATTCCTGATTGCTGTGGTCTTTGCCATGGGGAAAAATTTAGTGAGAAACTTCTGAGCAAGATCCTCCCATGTAGTAATAGAACAGGCTGGTAGAGAGTGTAACCAACCCTTAGCTTTATCCCTCAAAGAGAATGAGAAAAGTCTCAATTTGATAGCATCTTCAGACACACCATTGATCTTGAAGGTGTCGCAGATCTCGATAAAGTCCCGAATGTGCATGTTAGGATCTTCAGTCAGAGCACCCCCAAACTGAATTAAATTCTGTACCATCTGAATTATGCTAGGCTTGATTTCGAAAGTATTAGCTACAATAGCTGGCTTGACAATGCTAAATTGGATATCCTTGATCTTTGGTTGAGAATAATACAACAATGCTTTCGCTGTTGCTTCTGGTTCTTCCATTGCTACCTGCAACACATAAAACTAAACAATTATATATAAGAAACAATCCGAGTCAGTGAACTCTAACGACCACTGATGACAAGCACATAAACTAAAAATAAAACAACGACGATCCCCGGCAGCGGTGCCAAAAACTTGTTTACACAAAATTACGCAAGTGTACGTGGTCACAAGTAATATATGAATAAGTCAAGTTCGTTCCCACAGAGATCTGGTTATGGTTTTAATTCAGTTTGTACCTATGCAACAATGTATGGTTTTAATTCACTGCTAAGACAATTAATAAGATTGGGTTTTGATTTATTAAAAATAACTGAAAAGCAAATTAACAAACTAAGAACTAATTAACTAATAAGAATTAAAACTGATTACTTATATGAGAATAAACATGGGATCTTAACTTCATTAAATACTTCGCTTAGAGTTGACGCCTTTAATCAATGCACATGATGGTTTTGATATCTGATCAGACAACACGAAATAAGTAAACGCTACTTCTCAGTATACGAATACCAAACTAAACATACATCCACAAAAGAGATAGAAGATGAATAGACACCAATCATGCTTAGACCCTGTATCTCTATAAGATTTGAAAACATAATGGTTGAAGAACAAGTTGTCTATTAAGATCACATAGGGCAGCATAATATCCCTATTTACGCCACAAATCATGATGTTAAAACATCAACCTATCCTATGCTAGCATGGCAAGTTCTAAATCTCAAGATCCACTCTCGTTTTGCAAGAGATTAACAAATTAGATGTTAGCTACGCATCTAAATTCATAAAGCACAACCATACGAGGATATCAAGAATTCACCACACATAAATCTTTAAAGCAATCAAACTACTAAGCTACATAGATAACTCCGTTAGAATCCCATGACAACGATTAGTTCGTAATTGAACCTCTCGTCATCATGGGATCAAGTGAAACCATGATAATAAACAAAGTATGAATGAATATAATAATGCTAGAATAAAGGTTTAAGAAAACAAATCCAAAATCCAGAGTATCCTAATAGAAGAAAACAAAAGATGAAGTAGATCTAGATCTCCGTTGCTTGTCACGAGCGTTGGTGAATCCTTCTCTACTTTTCTCCCTTGCTTCTCTGATGTTATTCTAAGTTATTGATATGATTTACAATGATAGGTAGTGTTTATATAGGCCCTAGAATACTTTTCCAACAAGAAAAGACCTAAAAATACAATTTAATTCGAAACAGGATAGAATTCAACAATTTCCAGGAAGTTCGGGCGCTCTCAGCTTGGGCAGGGCGCTCTCAGCGCGGCTAGCTCCTGTTTAGAATTATAGAAAATTTCCCAGGCTTCGCGTGGACAGTAAGATCGCTGAAAACGGACTTCTAGAACTCCAGATATGGCCAAACAGTGAAGACTGCGCAACCTACCCAGAATATCCGAATTTTACACAATTTGCTCCTTTCTCCTTCGTTTTCTATTCCAATTCGTTTGCCACTTCCCGTTCTTCAATTCTTGAGCGTTATGATTGTAATAACCATGAATTTTAGAATATTCTTATTAATGTCGAGCTCTCTTAGAATAAATTTGGTAAATTAAATTTTTATAATTTTAGGGATGCGTACAAACATTTATTTATTTTAGTGCATTATTATGCCTTACAAATTATTGCTACTGTACTTGTTATATTAATTAGTATTATTATTATTGCTATTACCTTAGGAAATCATTATTAAATGGAAATTGTTTTAGTTAGAGATTAATTGTTGAATGGGTTGCATGGTTGGAGCCCAAATGATTTCAGTGGCCCATTAAGAAACCAAATGGCTAGTGTGTATATATGAATGAAAATAAGAAAAGAGACCATTGTCTCTCTTTTTCTTCTTCTCAGCTAACACACAGAAACACCACTCACCATATAATTCTCTCTCCACCATTAAAGCACCATCTTCAAAATCCTATATCTACTATAATACTAGTTTGATCATACATGCAATTACATATATGTGTAGCTTTTTAAAAATCCTTTAAATTGATACCCACATCTAAAAGGTTTTGGAGAAAGTGATTTCTAAGATCAAAGCTTTAAAAGTGATTTTTCAAAAAGGGTATGATCTTGAGTTTTAAAACCTTTTTCTAAACTATGTGATTAATTTGATTGTGTGAAATTGTGGTTTTTATAATTTATAAATTAGGGTTTTATTTGATGATTGATTTAGGTGTAAAATATTTTTGAAATTTTGATTTGCATAAGGTAAATTTTTGTGATTTATTGTATTAATTTGGGAGAGGATTTATTTGAGGGTTAGGATTTCAAACTTTTGGGGTGGTGTTGTCGCATGTCGGTGATGGAAAAGAGAGGGGGTCACCACCGCAATGGCGACGTTGGTCGGCGGTGGTGATTGTTCGCCGGAGTGCGCGGAAAGAGAGAGGAGGGGTAATCGATGGCGAGTGAGAGAGATCGAGGGGGAGATTGCGAGGGAGACGGGAGAGGGTAAGACGCAGAGAGAGGGAGATGGCCAGGAGCGAGAGAGAGGTACGAGTAGAGAGGGATTTAGCGAGGGAGATGAGAGAGATAGAGGGAGACAGATGGAGAGAAAAAGAGAGAGACAGGCGGAGAGAAAGATAGAGGAAAAGAGAGAGAGATAGAGAGAGAGGTAACCACAGGGAGGGGGTTCGAGAGAGAGAGAAGTGAGATCGGGAGGGGGAGAGCGAGAGATCGAGAGGAGGAGAGAGTAGGGTCGAGAGATTGAGAGAGAGTGGAGAAAGACAGAGAGTGAGAGACAGAGAGAGAGAGAGAGAGAGAGAGAGACGTCGATGGAGGAAGGGTGGCGGTGGTCACCATCGGCGCCATGGCGGTGTCCGGCCGGTGGCTACCGGTTGTAAATGGTGGTGTATGCTTGCATAAATTGTGTGTATAATTGAGAATTAATTATTGGGTAATAAAATGATTAAAATAAATCAGGAATATCAAATTGGTTTTTAGAAAGAAAAGATATTTTATTATTTAGTTGAACATTGAAATGGGATTTAATTAGATTGTTAAAAGAATAAAAGTAGAATTGGGAGTGGAATAAAAAGGGTATTATTTTCTAGGGAGTTAAAGAGATTAAAATATTTTAAATGAGAAGTGAAAAATAGGAAAAGTAGATTGTATAAGTAGAAATGAGTAAATTGATAGACTTACATTTTATTTAAAAGTGGTCTCATTATGTAAATTCCGGATTAATATTTTAGAGCCAACGAAGACTAAATGATTTATAGTATTAAATTGAATGAATAAAAGGAATACATGGATCATCTTATCATGATAATAAATATAGAGTAATTTCCACAAGTATTTAAAGGAGATTGAGATTTTTAGATGATTAATGGAGGTTTTACAAGAACTAAATTATGTTGGAAATGTGATTTAAGTGAATAATATTGTAACACTTTATTTGGGAAATTACTCGCAATTATATTTTTATGACGTAAGTGTGGACTTTTAGTTCCTTAATCTTAGTTTAAAATTTGTTAATTGACTACAAATCCCGATTAAATTCTAGAGAATGATTTTTAGCTTAAATACGCTGATTGTTTGGCTTATATGATATTAAGACGTGAATTATTTTGAAAAGTTAATAGGAAGAGCGATTAGAGCCTCCATTCAAATATATTATTTTGCGAATAATGCGTTAGTGAGATTTTTAAGGTTACGAGAATATTTCAATTATATATTTCGAAATTACTTGATTATCGATGACATGTTTACTAAAATCATTTTGATAAATTTTTTATAGAAATTCTTTCTGAGACTTGAGACTTTCGCTTGCGGGTAACGCTTTTTATTATTCGGTAGAGTTTAACATCGAGACATAGGCAAGTTCATTCCTACCCTAACTCTCAGAAATTTTGTATTTCTGTTCGTATTATTTCATTTATTGATTATTTCTTTTGAGCATTATTTCTCGTTAAATTTTACGATACTTTTAATTTAGTTTACTTGCGAATTATACTCCCTATAAGCGTAGAGGCAAATTCGTTGCTATTGGGTCGATCTCATTAATTCGAGACGACTATTACTTTGATTCAGTGAAACTAATCTCATTCGTTCGAGATAGTTAAATTTCTTCTTTTCAGTTGAATTTATTGTACAAATTCAACAATATTTATTGATTATCTTTTATTTGGTTTATTGTCCGAATCAACCGATAGGAGTATACTATTTAAATCGTTAGAGTTTTACTCATTGATCAAGTGAAAAATATTCTATATAACGTTCATAAATTGTGAGTATTATAATCATTCGAGTGGTACTATTTGTTAAGTACGACTCATTATGTTTCATTTTAAGACTATTCTCATTATTTCGAGATAGTTGCCTTTCTTGTCAAGGGTTGGCACTTTGTTCGTGTCAACCAATTAAAATATGTTATTGGGAGTTTACATTAGTCCATTGTTCGGATTGGTGGTACATTGAGTAAAACTGGCAGTCCGCCAGATCAATCAAATATTATCCTGTGAAGTTTATCTCAAAATATCAGTTCATGAAATATTCGGGAATTCTGTATTCTACTGGTCAATTTTGGGAAAGAGGCCCATTTTAAAGAAAGAGAGACTTGTGTACCTTTATATGGACACAAGAATATTTTAGGCACTATGATGCCAGGGTTGATATAATCACCCACTATGATGCTAGCATTCATACTATATATTATATTCATTGATATCGTATTGTAGCCGTGATCGGGCGAAGTGCGGTGTCATTGGAGGACGGTATTCCCGGTCGGATAGTTGATCGCCCCGCCGAGATACCGAAAGGATGGAAGACCAGTTATTCAATTATCTTGAGTCATCAGAGCTTCACCAAATGAGTCTTTTGAGTATCTATTTTCGAGATGAGTCTTGAGTCAAAGTGTCAGATTTCTGATATCCGATTTTCATTTAAATCTAGAGTATTTCTTTCGATAAATCTTATTATATTTATATACCGAGCAAGGAGATAATTTGCTGAGCACCATAGTTGCTCACTCTTGCTTTACAACATTTGTTCAGCTGTCAAGAAAGAAAGATGTGAGACGTCCAGCCAAGGATCCAGAGGCAAGGAAAAAGCTCCAGGCTATGTTGACAAGGACTAGAATGACCAGCTGGAACCCTTTTTGTTTTTCTACCTTTATAGACTTTTACAAGATATTATTCGGAGATGTAATAATCTTATTGTAGTAAAATGTGAGACCGATCTTGGATCTGTGGAGTGGGACTGTTCCGCTCCGTTGTAATAAATATTTGCTTATTATTGAGCTAACGTGTGCTGTAGGATATCGAGACAATGTGACGACCCGGGTCTCCCGACAGGGCGGATTTGGGGGCGTCACAACGTTGGTATCAGAGCGTTAGTTATATTTTTAGGAAACGTATGAGCCTAGAATTATAACACGACGTGAGAGTTTAAAGATATAATACGATGTTGAGATTTTAGCACTAAGTACTTTATACCCTTATATATATATCTATACGCATAACTAGTCGACTAGAACCTGGTTGTGACCGAAACTCTTTGTACTTTTGTAGATGTCTACTTTAGGACCAGAGGATTTCCGCTCAATTAGAGATAGATATCCTACACCTTGTCCGAACGGACCCCTAGTTCTCAATTAATTTAAGATGGGATGCTTAAGTTTCCATTACTATTAAGATTGGATGATATCTTACAGAGTTTCCACATATTGTAGATATGTGGTCAATACCTTTACCAGAGATGGACATAAAGAAAGATGCAACTATGTGTTCCAAGTTCGAGACTAAACTCTTTCACGATTTCGTTATCGACATTAGTTCTTTTTCTAAAGATATACCCTATAGATTGAGATGATTCCCTATGATAATGTGTTTTTCGTACATCCCCTCTTATGGATTTTCTTCCCTGACGATTTACCGGAGTCTGTAAGTGTCGCTTTTGCTCGAGAATCGATACTTGTTCCTAAGAGCTTATTTGGTGCTGGAAAATCATTCTTTAAATAACTCCCTTAGCAATGACTATCAATAATTCTTATCATTCGAGTTTACTCAAGCAATTTGATTCTATCATGTTTGAAAATGTCCTATATTGTTTAGAAGTTAATTTACCCAGCATTACGTATATTCATAAATACAAACCCTTTCTTATCCCTTCCTATATATGACACCCTTTATGATACTGAGATGAACAACCCTACATATATAGGGGAAGACTATCTGTCCTTGTGATAGAGGTCTGGTGGGACGCCACCGGTTGTGCTATTGTTTGTCATGAGTGTTTGTCATAAGAGTACTAAAGGCTGGCCACCTTGGGTACTATGGTAGTTATCCTAGTGACATGCAATGTACAAATGTTCGATGACCATATTGATCTCTCAGTTAATCCTTTTGCAAAAGATTCTCACTATCAAGAGTTGATCATACCCATGTTATTGCTTCACCTTATTATGCTTTGAATTATTCTTTTTCTTTCAAAGTTCTAATTAAACCTGAAATGATTAGTGATTCGAAATTTCAAGAGTGTATACTGGAATTTGGGAGTGATGAAAACTTCTCTTTCGAAAATAGGAATTTCAGCAAATCAGGTTTAAGTACTGATCAGAAATAGACCATCGCGCTAGTTCTCCTGTTTAGATCTTCAAAACTCATAGATAGTGTTTCGTAGTCTTGTATTGAAATCCGATGAATATGAGTTGAATAAGGAGCAAATGTTGAAACCAATTCTTTCAAAATAAGAAATGAAGCGAGGTCACTTACGGTATCTGTTAGATGATGGAAGAGTAATAATTTACATTTTCCTATCTTTTAGTTTAACTATACTAGTTAAAGGATGACGTAACTTTTGGAAGTATGGAAATTTATTGTATGAGAATTTTTATAGGATCTTGAGCCTTTTTCATATTGGAAACTCATCGAAGATACTATGAATTAGTTTGGATCGACCTTTTCCCAACAGATTAAAAGTCGAGTATTGCTACGAATGTTAATCAGGTATCAGTGTGGTTGATAACTACATAGTATTAGTATTTTCAATGGAATTATGACATCAAGATTTACTATATGGAATTGAATGGAAGATAATACGCATAAGGTATTTAGAGTCATATTTAGTGAAATCATTCAAGAACTCATTATGACTCCATATAACTTGTTGGTGATTCTTCCAACACTTAAATCATGTCTTGTCGGGTTTTGAAAGTATAACCCTGAGTATGATAATAATTTTACCTATTTAAATATACCTGTCCGTTGGTACAATGTTTTAAAGAGATGTCATTAAGGTGAAATATTTGAATAACCACTCAGCCTAGACCTGATCGAGGGAACCCCAAGTGAGAATACCTTAAGATCATGAACTAGACGTAATTATAATTTAAACCAAAACTAAGGGTGATTCTTTGAAACTGTTCTCTAATTTACTATAAAAAAAACTACGAGAAGAAATTTATCCTGTGATTGAGAAACTCAATGACCATTGATTATGAAGAGACAAGAGCATGGTTGAGAGAAATAGAGAAGATTCTTGAGATTGTTTGTGTTGAATATGATAGGCAGACCATCGTTTTTATGAATATATTGAAGAATGAATTAACGAATTAGTGAAAGGTAAATGAGAATTATTAAGGCACAATGATAGTGTTGTGAGCTAAAAATATTAAGGGGTACCTTGCTAAGTATTTAGATAATCGTACGAGGATCAAGTTCCTTAAGATTGAAGTAAAAAGGAAATATTAGTTATAGTATTCGAAACTAAGTGAGCTGGACTCTCTAGATTTGTTCTTAACATGAAGATACCAATGAAACTGTAGCTAAATACTCTCATAAGGATTTCAAGCATGGTTTAAACTAAGCCACTATTTAAAAAGATATTTACTACACCCCATCGGATTAGAAAGTGGTAATAGAGATGGATGAGAGAGAATCATATCTCAAGGATTATAATGATAATGAAAGTGAATTGAGAATATCTTTGGAAATAAAAAGGGGTTGACTTTAGAATGTGGCAATGAAGCTGCTCGATTAAAGGAAAGAGAGAATCATGTATAATGATAACATAAATGCTAAAAGAGAAAATCTGGGGAAGTTCAAACTACACGGGTAGTTTCATTAAGTGGAAGCTGACCATCTGCAGAAGATAATAAGATGCATAGAAGCGAGTTGTACCCGAAGAATAAGGACGGAAAGAAGAGGAGATTTTAGAGTAATGGGAGCAACTTTGGGAAGAAGTTTGATCATCCGAGCGAGAAGAAATCTTTTGTGAAGAGCTATAAAAAAACTGATACTAGAAGGATTGGGAATCATGACATCAGAGGAAGCAACCAGAGGTTCAAACCTCCATAGACAGTTAATGTGATGCAAGGAAAACCACCTCTGCCAGAATGCAAGACATGTGGAAAGAAACACCCTGGACCCTATCGTCAAGACAGCGTGAATTGTTATAATTGTGGACGGAAAGGTCATTATGCTTCTAATTGCAAGAATAAATCAGTCACCTGTTTCATCTGTGGAAAGAAAGGTCACATGTCCCGAGATTGCAGGCAGCCTTCAAAGGAGAATCCAGTACCTTGACTCACAATACCTCCTAACAACAAGCCGACAATACGAACTTTCAACATGACTGTGAGAGATGCCATTGACGACTTCCAGTGAATTCTAAGAATGTGTGTGTTCTAGTTGATTCCAGAGCCACCAAATCTTTTATTTCTAAAAACTTTAGGAATAAGCTTAATATTGAGTCTATGCCCTTAGAGGGAATTCTGAACAAAGAAGTAGCTAATCAGGAAGTCTTTTTAGTGGACCGATTGTGCCCGAATTGTTCTATAGATATACAGGGACAACATTTTGACGCAAACCTCATTCCTTTTAAATTAAGGAAATTCGATGTAATCCTAGGGATGGATTGGTTAACACGTTACGGTGCCCAAATAAATTGTTGTCGGGAGAGAGTAAGCTTAAGTGGACCTAATGGTTTAAGAATTCCGTTTCATGGACGAAAACCGACTAGGGATTTCCTGTCAATAATTCAAGCTAAAAGATTACTTCGACAAGGATGTCAAGCCTATCTGGCTCATGTGATAGATAACAAAAAATAGACCCCTACAATCGAAGAGATTCCAATAGTTAATCGGGTTAAGGATGTTTTCTCGATGAGTTGCCTGGACTGCCACCAGATTGAGAGATAGAATTTACAATTGATTAGCACCAGGAATTGTGCCCATCTCAAAAGCGCCTTACAGGATGGCACCAGTGGAAATGAAGGAATTGGCAACACTGCTGCAAGAGCTACTTGACAAAGGTGTAATCAGACCAAGTGTGTCCCCGTGGGAAGCTCCAGTTTTGTTCGTGAAGAAGAAGGATGGATCTATGCGATTATGCATTGATTATCGAGAACTGAACAAGATGACTATCAAGAATAGGTACCCTCTTCCTCGGATCGACGATCTGTTTGACCAGCTTAAGGGAGCTACTCATTTTTCAAAGATTGATGTGAGATCCGGCTACCATCAACTGTAGATCAAGCCTGAGGATATTCCTAAGACTTCATTTAGAACCCGATATGGACATTACGAGTTCCTAGTGATGTCTTTTGGATTGATGAATGCTCCAGCTGCTTTCATGGATTTAATGAATCGTGTGTTCAAGAGATACCTGGATAAGTTGTGATTCTATTTATTGATGACATTCTGCTATACTCGAAGTCACCTGAGGATGATGCAAAACATCTCCGTCTAGTTTTGGAAGCACTGATGAAGGAGAAGCTGTATACTAGATTTTTGAAATGCGAGATATTCACGGATCACAAGAGCTTAAAGTACATATTCACCCAGAAGGAATTGAACATGAGACAGAGAAGATGGTTGGAAATTGATCAAAGACTACGATTGCTCGATAAATTACCACCCAGGGGAGGCTAATGTTGTAGCTGATGCTTTAAGAAGAAAGGAAAGACTCAACTTGTTGACAACCTCAGAAGAATTAGTCAGAAAATTCGAAAAGATGGAGTTAGAAGTCAAGGACCCAGTCCAAAACAATGAAAGAGTTTATACCATTCATTTTCAACCAGAGCTGTTAGAGAAGATTCGTCGTTGTCAGGAGCAAGTAATGGAAGAAAGAAGATCAGAGTTGACAAGAGAAGAATTTCTGAGTTCAAAAGATGATAAAGGGATTAAGCGATTTGCATCGAGAATTTGGGTTCCTAATGTTACAGAATTGAAGGAAGAAATCATGAGTGAAGCGCATAACTCGAGATATTCCATTCACCCAGGAAGCACAAAAATGTATCAAGATATTAAGCAGAATTTTTGGTGGCCTAACATGAAAAGAGAAATTGTAGAATGGGTAAGCAAGTGTTTGACCTGTCAGAGAGTGAAAGCAGAACATCAACGACCCAGTGGATTACTCCAATCATTAGAGATTCCAGAGTGGAAATGAGAGCACATCACCATGGACTTTGTAGTAGGTTTACCCCGAACCAGAGCGAATCACGATGCTATTGGGTTATGGTTGATAGACTTACGAAGTCCGCTCATTTTCTGCCGATCAGCGAGAGATATTCAGTAGAGAGACTTGTAGGTTTGTATTTGAAGGAAGTGGTAGTTCGTCATGGAGTACCTGTGTCAATAGTGTCGGACAGAGATGCCCGTTTTACCTCGAGATTCTGGAAAAGTTTTCAGGAATGCCTTGGCACCAAGCTAAATTTGAGCACGGCCTATCATCCGCAGGCAGACGGACAGAGTGAAAGGACAATTCAAACGATAGAGGATATGCTGCGAGCTTGCGCCATAGATTTCAAGGAAGGTTGGGATGATCATCTACCGTTAGCTGAGTTTGCCTACAATAACAGCTATCACTTTAGTATCGGTATGGCCCTGTATGAAGCTTTATATGGAAGAAAGTGCAGATCTCCACTATGTTGGGATAAAGTCGGTGAAAGATGAATGCTAGGGCTAGAATGGTCCATCAGACAAAGCAGTCCATAGGGAAGATTTAGAAGAGACTAATTGCAGCTCAGGACCGTCAGAGAAAGTATACAGATCAAAAAAAAAAAAAGGATAAGTCGTTGAGAGATGAGATAAAGTGTTGTTGAAAATATCCCCGTGGAAAGGGGTGATGAGATTCGGGAAGAAAGGGAAGCTGAGTCCTAGGTATATCGGACCATTTGAGATCCTTAAGAAAGTCGGAGCCGTGTCATATCAACTAGCCTTACCACCATATCTTCAGCACATTCACGATGTATTCCATGTATCAATATTGAGAGACTACCAACCTGATCACCGACACGTATTAGAGTAGGAACTCATCCAATGTCAAAGCTGACCTGACCTACGCAGAACAACCAGTGGGAGTTGTAGGCTACAAATTGCATGACCTGCGAAATAAGAAAGTGAATCTAGTGAAGGTCATTTGAAGGAATCGTCAAATCGAAGAAGCTACTTGGGAACTTGAAAATAAAATGCGAACAAAATAACCTGAGTTGTTTAGCTAAAGATGTTGATCCCGAGGACGGAATCTTTTTAAGGGGGGAGACTGTAATAACCGTGAATTTTATAATATTCTTATTAATGTCGAGCTCTCTTAGAATAAATTTGGTAAATTAAATTTTTATAATTTTAGGGATGCGTACAAACATTTATTTATTTTAGTGCATTATAATGCCTTACAAATTATTGCTACTATACTTGTTATATTAATTAGTATTATTATTATTGCTATTACCTTAGGAAATCATTATTAAATGGAAATTGTTTTAGTTAGAGATTAATTGTTGAATGGGTTGCATGGTTGGAGCCCAAATGATTTTAGTGGCCAATTAAGAAACCAAATGGCTAGTGTGTATATATGAGTGAAAATAAGAAAAGAGACCATTGTCTCTCTTTTTCTTCTTCTCGGCTAACACACAAAAACACCACTCACCATATAATTCTCTCTCCACCATTAAAGCACCATCTTCAAAATCCTATATCTACTATAATACTAGTTTGATCATACATGCAATTACATATATGTGTAGCTTTTTAAAAATCCTTTAAATTGATACTAATATCTAAAAGGTTTTGGAGGAAGTGATTTCTAAGATCAAAGCTTTAAAAGTGATTTTTCAAAAAGGGTATGATCTTGAGTTTTAAAACCTTTTTCTAAACTATGTGATTAATTTGATTGTGTGAAATTGTGGTTTTTATAATTTATAAATTAGGGTTTTATTTGATGATTGATTTAGGTGTAAAATATTTTTGTAATTTTGATTTGCATAAGGTAAATTTTTGAGATTTATTGTATTAATTTGGGAGAGGATTTAATTGAGGGTTAGGATTTGAAACTTTTGGGGTGGTGTTGTCGCATGTCGGTGATGGAAAAGAGAGGGGGTCACCACCGCGACGGCGACGTTGGTCGGCGGTGGTGATTGTTCGCCGGAGTGCGCGGAAAGAGAGAGGAGGGGTAATCGATGGCGAGTGAGAGAGATCGAGGGGGAGATTGCGAGGGAGACGGGAGAGGGTAAGACGCAGAGAGAGGGAGATGGCCAGGAGCGAGAGAGAGGTACAAGTAGAGAGGGATTTAGCGAGGGAGATGAGAGAGATAGAGGGAGACAGATGGAGAGAAAAAGAGAGAGATAGGCGGAGAGAAAGAGAGAGGCGAAGAGAGAGAGATAGAGAGAGAGAGGTAACCACAGGGAGGGGGGTTCGAGAGAGAGAGAAGTGAGATCGGGAGGGGGAGAGCGAGAGATCGAGAGGAGGAGAGAGTAGGGTCGAGAGATTGAGAGAGAGTGGAGAAAGACAGAGAGTGAGAGACAGAGAGAGAGAGAGAGACGTCGATGGAGGAAGGGTGGCGGTGGTCACCATCGGCGCCATGGCGGTGTCCGGCCGGTGGCTACCGGTTGTAGATGGTGGTGTATGCTGGCATAAATTGTGTGTATAATTGAGAATTAATTATTGGGTAATAAAATGATTAAAATAAATCAGGAAAATCAAATTGGTTTTTAGAAAGAAAAGATATTTTATTATTTAGTTGAACATTGAAATGGGATTTAATTAGATTGTTAAAAGAATAAAAGTAGAATTGGGAGTGGAATAAAAAGGGTATTATTTTCTAGGGAGTTAAAGAGATTAAAATATTTTAAATGAGAAGTGAAAAATAGGAAAAGTAGATTGTATAAGTAGAATTGAGTAAACTGATAGACTTACATTTTATTTAAAAGTGGTTTCATTATGTAAATTCAGGATTAATATTTTAGAGCCAACGAAGACTAAATGATTTATAGTTTTAAATTGAATAAAGAAAAGGAATACATGGATCATCTTATCTTGATAATAAATATAGAGTAACTTCCACAAGTATTTAAAGGAGATTAAGATTTTTAGATGATTAATGGAGGTTTTACAAGAACTAAATTATGTTGGAAATGTGATTTAAGTGAATAATATTGTAACACTTTATTTGGGAAATTACTCGCAATTATATTTTTATGACGTAAGTGTGGACTTTTAGTTCCTTAATCTTAGTTTAAAATTTGTTAATTGACTACAAATCCCGATTAAATTCTAGAGAATGATTTTTAGCTTAAATACGCCGATTGTTTGGCTTATATGATATTAAGACGTGAATTATTTTGAAAAGTTAATAGGAAAAGCGAATAGAGCCTCCATTCAAATATATTATTTTGCGAATAATGCGTTAGTGAGATTTTTAAGGTTACGAGAATATTTCAATTATATTTTTCGAAATTACTTGATTATCGATGACATGTTTACTAAAATCATTTTGATAAATTTTTTATAGAAATTCTTTCTGAGACTTGAGACTTTCGCTTGCGGGTAACGCTTTTTATTATTCGGTAGAGTTTAACATCGAGACATAGGCAAGTTCATTCCTACCCTAACTCTCGGAAATTTTGTATTTATGTTCGTATTATTTCATTTATTGATTATTTTCGAGCTATCAATTTTGAGATTTATTTGCTGCTCTTTATGATGCAATATTTTCTTTTGAGCATTATTTCTCGTTAAATTTCATGATACTTTTAATTTAGTTTACTTGCGAATTATACTCCCTATAAGCGTAGAGGCAAATTCGTTGCTATCGGGTCGATCTTATTAATTCGAGACGACTATTACTTTGATTCAGTGAAACTAATCTCATTCGTTCGAGATAGTTAAATTGATTCTTTTGAGTTGAATTTATTGTACAAATTCAACAATATTTATTGATTATCTTTTAGTTGGTTTATTGTCCGAATCAACCGATAGGAGTATACTATTTAAATCGTTAGAGTTTTACTCATTGATCAAGTGAAAAATATTCTATTTAACGTTCATAAATTGTGAGTATTATAATCATTCGAGTGGTACTATTTGTTCAGTACGACTCATTATGTTTCATTTTAAGACTATTCTCATTATTTCGAGATAGTTGCCTTTCTTGTCAAGGGTTGGCACTTTGTTCGTGTCAACCAATTAAAATATGTTATTGGGAGTTTACATCAGTCCATTGTTCGGATTGGTGGTACATTGAGTAAAACTGGCAGTCCGCCAGATCAATCAAATATTATCCTGTGAAGTTTATCTCAAAATATCAGTTCATGAAATATTCGGGAATTCTGTATTCTACTGGTCAATTTTGGGAAAGAGGCCCATTTTAGAGAAAGAGAGACTTGTGTACCTTTATATGGACACAAGAATGTTTTAGGCACTATGATGCCAGCGTTGATATAATCACCCACTATGATGCTAGCATTCATACTATATATTATATTCGTTGATATCGTATTGTAGCCGTGATCGGGCGAAGTGCGGTATCATTGGAGGACGGTATTCCCGGTCGGATAGTTGATCGCCCCGCCGAGATACCGAAAGGATGGAAGACCAGTTATTCAATTATCTTGAGTCATCAGAGCTTCACCAAATGAGTCTTTTGAGTATCTATTTTCGAGATGAGTCTTGAGTCAAAGTGTCAGATTTCTGATATCCGATTTTCATTTAAATTTAGAGTATTTCTTTCGATAAATCTTATTATATTTATATACCGAGCAAGGAGATAATTTGCTGAGTACCATAGTTGCTCACTCTTGCTTTACAACATTTGTTCAGCTGTCAAGAAAGAAAGATTGGAGACGTCCAGCCAAGGATCCAGATGCAAGGAAAAAGCTCCAGGCTATGCTGACAAGGACTAGAATGACCAGCTGGAACCCTTTTTGCTTTTCTACCTTTATAGACTTTTACAAGATATTATTCGGAGATGTAATAATCTTATTGTAGTAAAATGTGAGACCGATCTTGGATCTGTGGAGTGGGACTGTTCCGCTCCGTTGTAATAAATATTTGCTTATTATTGAGCTAACGTGTGCTGCAGGATATCGAGACAATGTGACGACCCGGGTCTCCCGATTGGGCGGATTTGGGGGCGTCACAACGATCTTCATGGTAGCCTATGGAAATATGCCATCCTTCATTCCATTGCTCAATTTCAACTCCAAGACCAATGAAACCACCACTCCTAGCCGATAATTGCAATCCTGCACAACTACACAAAACACATCAAAAATACAACAAACTTGAGGCCAAGTGAATCAATTTAAGCCAATATGAAACGCTCCAAGTGGATATAAAATCCACTTATCAGACATACACAAGGCTCAATGGAGACTACTTACAGGGCTACATTTAACATTTTCTCCCACATCTCATGACTAAAGGCATACTTTATTTCTACAAGGCTACATTACATCGCCCTATGTATATGGGTTATTTATAGCTTACATCACATGTCTTACATTGTACTTGACAGTATCTACGACTACCCACCGATCTGTAACTTTGTTGGGATTCAATTTTATATTGGATCATTTCCAACTTATTTATGAAAATTTTAATTATAAAAAAAATGTAAAAAATTATAATTATATATTTTTTTTGAGATTCTGAGTGTTTCTATTTCGATAATAATTGTGAAATCATCACTAAATTAAAGATAATTTTATGAGCTTCGTGTGGGCTGTAAAATCATATAAATCTAATGATTTCTAGATCTCGGGATAGAGCCCAAATAGTAAATATAAACTTTTTTTTAATATTAATAAGAAAATTAAGTAAAATTCAATTGTATCTTTTTTAAATTATATCATTTTCATATTTTAATTTTAAAAAAAAAATCAATTCCAATATAACCTTTTTTTAAATATATCCTATTTAGATTATAATTTTATTTTTAATATGATTTATGTCCTATTTAGATTATAACTTTCATTTTAATATGATATAATCTTGAGGGTGATGGCCCTAAATGCCCACCTCCCAAAAAAAATGGTCCAAAATACCTATTTTCGGAACACATGGCCCTAAATACCCACGGGACACGCATGTGGGAAAGGAGTGTCCGAACACTCCTTTGACACATGCGTGTCATTCACAAAACACGTTCTGCAGGATTTGTGGCAGCCTGAGATACGCATTCTGTAAATGCGTGACACTATATACGCATCTACAGAATGCGTATCTGAAGTCACTGTTCATCGTCCCCAGCCATGGTCGCCGTCTCTTTTTCCGATCATAAACTTTTGACCAAACACACCGCACTCTACAAGCTTCTTCCAGTTACGTTCCACATACCAAAATGCTCGCCTCTCCCCCCTCTACAACCCTATAATTTTGGATTTTCGATTGTTTCACCGGATTCGAAACACCCAATTCGAGCTCCAACTCCGATCTACTATTCTGACTAGCTCGTGTACGCCCCTGCGGGGCCAGAAAGCAACATACGAAGATGGTAAAATGTAGAGCGAGGCCTGGGCATCATTTTAATGTTCCCAGTGTTTGTGCAGGTGGCCTGAGCAGTTAGAACGGACATAGGCGATTGTTTGGGCGATTTTTGGTCGTCAGAGCTGAGATGCGTTTTCTGGCGAGATGACGTCGTCTGACGTCATCACACATCTTACAGATGCGTTACCAGTGATACGCACTCTCAGAATGCGTATCACTGGTAAGATGCGTGAACCGTGGGTATTCAGGGCCATGACTTCCGACTTTCAGCATTTCGGGCCTTGGAGCTCCAAATGTCGGTATTTCGGGCAATTTCTCTAGTCTTGATCGTCTATTTTTAAAAATACTAAATTTGACGGTTGAGATTATTTTGGTAGTACAGTGAGCAAACCAAAATTATGGATAATATCCCTCTTACTCTTTTTATATATAAGGATATAATTATAATTATGTTTTATATAATCATTATTTTTTAATATTTTTAAATTTTAATTTGATATAATTTAATATACTCATGTTTACGGATTATAACAATGTTTTCTTATTATAAACAACATATATGCTTTTTAATACATTTTGTTAATGATTGAAAATTTTGGTGTAATATTTTCGGGTATATATTAATGATTGTAAGATTTGTTCACTACACCATATTTGGCCTGTTGCAACACCGATATATATTTGTGTTACATAAAGTGTTACAATAGACACAAAACTTGGTAGTCTATTGCAATATTTTTAAAAATGTTGCAAAAAATACGAAAAATGTTGCAAGCAAAAGCATCATTTTGAAATTTTAGAACAATTGCAATACTTTTGGAAAAGCGTTACAACAGCTTACCAAAATTGTAAGGGGGAATTTGATTTTTTCATTGGGCGGGATAAAAGAGGTATTGAAATGTTAGTACCAAAATATTTCTTAAACATTAAAACAAAAACCACCTATCTCTACCTCCTCTCTCTCTCGACCTCGCCACTCTCTGCCTCTTTCCTCTCTTTCTCTCACAAATACACATCTCTCATCTCGAATATAATCAATTGAGCAAAAACCCAAAATCCCAAACCTAATTGAGCAACCTCTCCCACTCATCTCATCTCTCTCGGTCTTCTCTCGAATTCACCCCTCTCCCATTCATCTCTCTCACTCATCTCTCACACCTCTCTTAAATCCCTAAATTTCTCTTACTCATCACTCACACCTCTCTTAAATCCCTAAAATTGATTCGAGCAAAACCCCGAAACTGATTAGAGCAAAGATTAAATTAGAGGTAAAGTATCAAACTTTTATCAATTATGTTCGATTATATATGTAGAGTCCCACTCTATGGAGAACCATCTTACGTGGAGAACCGTGGAGAACCACTTAAAATGCATTAAAATAGTCCTTTAGATAAGGCCCCTGGCGGGGCCACTTCACATAAAAGTCTTATAATTCTACCCTCTATCCATTTATAAAAAAAAAAATTAAAAAAAAACTTTTAAAAAAATTTTAAAAAATGTTGCCACGTCATCATTTTTTGAAAATTTTTTTTAAAAAAAATTTTTTGTATTTTTTTTTATAAATAGATAGAGTATAGAATTATAAGACTTTTTTGTGAAGATGCCCCTGCGGGGCCCTTATATATAAAGCAATTATAATGTATTTCAAGTGGTTCTCCACGGTTCTCCACGTAAGATGGTTCTCCATGGAACAATGGCCTATATATGTATGTGTATGTAGCTATGTATTTCGATTATACTTGTTCTGTGATATTTTATGCTCTTAATTTTCTCTTATTAATTTGGTGTAGATAAAGCTAGTATTTGAAGATTTAAAGGTATTTTTTTGTTCTTTTGTGTTATTAATTATTAATTTTGTGCTAAATTATTGGTAATTTAGTGTTAGTAATTAGTAGGTTTTGTGTCAATTAATTGGATTTTTAGCTAAATTTGTAATAATTTTCTTTATCTAACTTCAGCTGCTGTTAATTTGCCCACAAATGATTTGTAGCTAAATTTGTAATAATTTGTAATTTATTTTTGACTGATTTTTGGATATGTCTTAGTCTAGAGGGTCCTTAGTTACTGGTAAAAATTTCAGAAGATTATAGATTAGGGAAGGTCAGTTTTTAATAGTTTTCAGTTGCTGGGCAGATTTGAGTCAGTTTTTAACTTGTGTTTACATTGTCTGAAGTGAAGTTTAAGAAGTATCACAGAACAATACTACTTTAATACTTATTTGACATATGTCTGCACTTTATTAATTATGCTGTTACTTCAGGTCTTGGAGCAGTTTGGAATACAACCAAAGTAGAACCATGTTCTATTGTTGCTGTTTTTGGACTTGGGACTGTTGGTTTGCAGTAAGTATATGTCAAAACTATGTATACTCTATTGCATACTAAACATCATGTTTTTCATAAATAGTTTTTGATAAAGATCGTTTGTATATTCTCTTTATTACTTCAGATTCTCTTTACTTCATACTAAAAAAGTTACATCGCAAGGCATGAAATTTCAGAGAAAACTTGTTTGAGTTTTTATTGCATAAATTAAGTTTTTTATATTGTATCAATGTAAAACAAATTTACTTAATCATTCCTGCATTTTACCCACACAGGGGCTTAAAGGATCTGAGATGTATAGTTTGTGTGGAAAGGGTTATAACAGCAGTTGTACTTTGTCGCCTATTAAATGTTTTGCTTCCTAGCCTGAGTGGATGGAAAACAGAATATATGACAGGCAGCAACACTCGTCTTCAGTTACAGACTAGGAAGGCCCAAAACAAAATTGTTGAAGAATTTTGCAAAGGCACGGTATTAAATGCATTTCATTTATATGTAGAGCCTTTTAGATTTAACTTTGGATTGTGTTGAAATTAATGTTCTAAATTTGTAGATCTACTTTTAGTTCTTGTTTGTGTTTTTATATTTTCTGGCACCCTGTTTTGTTGATACGGCAAAATCTCTGCTTCGGTTCAAACTTGTTTTTTACCCGGGGTCTTGCTTTCTTTGCAATATTATTGTTAATTTACATAATTTCATTTCGCGATTCTTGTTTACAGCACTTTCCGATAACAACTTTGCTTTTTCCAGGGACAATTTTTTATATCTCGTTGACTGACCATTTAATGTTCATTTCCAAAGCAAAACTTGTTATTAGCAATCTGTATTAGTTTTCGGTCCGTTAATTTACATACCATTTTTATGCTTGATTACCAGAAAAAAAATGTTTTCTTTTCTTGGTTTGTTTCACTTAAACTAAAATCTGCTCAAATAGACTTTCTTACATGTTTAATTGTTTTGTTAAATTGTCACTAGTTTGCATCCTGCTTCATTTCTTTACTTCGTTTTCTTTAACATTTTATTCTTTTTTTTTGTTATTTACTTTGTCCTTTAATTGTGCAAGATTTTGATAATTAATTTAATTTCCAATATTTAATCCGTGTCTTCTTTTTCTATTTTACTAGTGTACGAGTTTAAGTCGTTAACTCGTTAACATAAAAATAGTTTTAATTAGCATGGATTAAATTTGTCATTAATATAGTATTAGTTGTATTAATTGGTGTCCATTTGCTATTAGTACTAGTTACGCAATAGTAGTCTAGATTAGTTAGATGGTCCAAATTCATTTTCTACTTTAACTCTGGCCCATTTAAGTTCCTGGCCCTTAATTAATTCTAATCCATGTCTTCATTTTCTATATTTGCTTTCTTTGTTTTCTCAGAGTTTTTAATATTGGTAGAAAGGTGAGGCTCGTTATGTATTCATTCCATCTTTAATTTTGTAATATGCGAGGTGACAAGCTTCTGAACATTGCCATCTAAAGTTTGTGGGTTCCCCTGAATATTAATTTTTTTTATTTTTCTTGTTAAAATTATAGCAGCGACAATTCTTCGCTTGCTAGAAGTATAGTAGAGCATAAAACCGAAGAAAAAAAATAGATAAGTTCTTTTATTAATTTGTCACATATATATACTACCTCATAATTGTAGTACTGTGATTGAGGGTGTTACTTTATGGACATATATATAGCATAAGTTTGCAAGAAATTACTAATGCAGTAATGCTATTATACCTTCCGGATGCAAAGCCATCTGCTATTGGACTTGAGTCTTTGAAATTTGTTCTTTTTGTTGCTTCAAATTTCTTTCGATTTGCTTATTTTTTATTGCACTTGCATGTTTGAATATTTATACAATACTTATATACCGCAGAACCTGTTGGACACTAAAATGTTAATATATGGCATGGTTTTTTACTTGGTATGTTTTTGTTTGATTGCAAGATTGAGTGAATACACTTGATAATCTATGTACCGGAGTCTGATCGATTCCATTTAGTTTCTAAATGTTACCATTGGTTAATTGCTCAAAAAGATGCTGGTACCCAAACTAAGGCGATGATGGATTGACATGAACGTTTGTCTATTACTGTGATTATAAATCAATGTTCAAATCTAAAATTTCATCCTATTTTTGTTTCCCGAGGCAAAATATATTTTTGTTTCCTGAGGCAAAATGTCATCTAAATTTGCAGATCCCCCATCGCAAGGAAATTCTTCAAGAGGGAATACTTGTACAAGAGAGCCAAATGGTGAACAACTCGTAGTTTCTCAATTTACAGATCAAAACTCTCGTGATGATGGCATTGCCCTCTGTCCTACTGAAAAGAGAATAACTTGCAAACATGCGGAAGTTCCAGAGAAATCTAGTGAAGACATAGAGATTGCTTCAACACCCTTGGGAGAGGTTAAAATTTCTGTCAACTCTAACTCTGCAATTGGAAGACCTGACTTTCATATGCCCAGTCTAGATAAAGTCATACAAACAGTCGAAGCTCAATATCTCAGGTCTTATAAATCCTTAGATCCTAGTTTCTCGTTGAGGAAACTGATGAAAGACATGTGTGAATGTAGAATTGTGATGTATTTAGTCGACGTGTGTTTCGACCTTAGACTTAGTAGTACTATGTCTGGGCTACTATATTGACATTATCTTGTTGGATTATTTGCCATTTTGGATTTGAAATGTCATTTTTGGGTTTGGTATTCTTTTGTGCAAGGCATATTAAATTTCACATGACATTGCAATTTGGACAATAAAAAGTGTTGCAAATAAGGGTTGCCAACTAAATCTAAAAGTATTACAACAGGGATAAAATGTTGCAGGATAATGTTGCAAAAAAAATCGAAAGTATTGCAAAATGCATAATAATGTTGCAAAAATATGTTGCAATAAACTCACTTTGTAACATTTTTAAGTCAATTAATGTTGCAAAAAAGTGTTGCATTCGTCTGTTGTAACACATTCAAAATGTTGCTAAAACATGCAAAAGTGTTACAACAAACTACACCAAACTCTTTTTGTAATACTTTGAAAAGCGTTGCAATAAACACAAAAAGTGTTGCTATAGAAGGCTATTGCCACGCCGGCAAATGCAACACTGACTTTTAGCAAAAGTGTTGCATAAACATCTATTGTAACACTTTTGGGGCCTAAAATTACACTTTTTTGGTGTTGCAACAGCCCATATTTGGTGTATTGGTTGTAAATTAAAAAGATAACGTGTTTTAATTAGAAAAGAAATATTAATGATTGAAAGATATGATAAGATTGATCTTTTTAGGTGTCTATAAAAGGAAATATCTTCAACGGAAAGTAAATATGAAAAAGGTAATCGACTAATTACAATTACTTATATTATATTGTTATTTATTTTAGGTGTTATATTTTACTTGAAAATTATGGTGCGACATTTTCGGGTATATATTAATGATTGAAATATTTGTTTTAAATTACAAAGGTAACGTGTTTTAGTTCGAAAGGAAATATTAATGATCGAAAGATATGATATGATTGATGTTTTTAGGTATTTATAAGAGGTAATATTTTCAACTAAAAGTAAATATGAAAAAGATAATCGACTGATTACCGTTAATTTTATTATTTTAATGTGAAAAAGGAAATTGGCTAATTACCATTAATTTTAATATGTTTATCGACTAATTATCATTAATTATATTATGTTATTATTTATTTTATATATTATATTTTTCTTGAAAATTATGGTGTGATATTTTTGGGTATATATAATTACTGTAAGATTTGTTTTAAATTAAAAAGGTAACATGTTTTAGTTCGAATGGAAATATTAATAATGGAAAGATATGATACGATTGATATTTTTAGGTGTTTATAAAAGGTAATATCTTAATTAATTACCATTAATTATATTATGTTATTACTTATTTTAGGTGTATTTATTTTTCTTTATAATGTAGGGTAAATAAGTAAATTCACGAAGTACCAAAAAATAGGTACCAAAAAACTGATACCAAAAAACAGATACCAAAATTTATATAATAGTATAGATTATGTTATTATTTATTTTAGGTTTATTTATTTTTCTTTATAACGAAGGGTAAATAAGTAAATTCACAAAGTACCAAAAAATAGGTACCAAAAACCAGGTACCAAAATTTTCAATGTTTCAGCTTTTATATAATAGTATAGATTTAATGTTAATAGTATAGATTTAATAGTAAAAATGTTATTACATTTTTTTATTTTGCATTCAATATCAATATTAAAATTTATATAGTGTGATAAGTGGATTTTATATCCACTTGGATCGCTTCAATTTGGCTTAAATTGATTGTCTTGGACTCAAGTTTGTTATAGTTTTGATGTGTTTTGTGTAGTTGTGCAGGTTTGCAAGAATGTCGATTATGGTTGATGTTTCTGTCGTTTTTGGAGGTTAAATTGATAAAAATTCGGATTTCCGGGAAGGTTGCGCAGTCTACACTGTTTTGGCCATATTTGGAGTTCTAGAAGTCCGTTTACAGCGATCTTAGTGTCCACGCGAAGCCTGGGATATTTTCTACAACCTTGGACAGGTCTTCCACGCGCAGGCTGCGCATGGTGGGCGCAGGCAGCGCGACAAACAGACTGATGGGAGCAGAAAATTACTGTTTTGCCCTTTTCAAGTTATAATTGTATTTTGGGCAGTTTTTAGTACCTTAATCGAATTCTAATTGTAATAGAAGGTAATTTCTTGCTGGGTAAGACTTCTAGAGCCTATTTAAACACATCTTAGCATTGTAATTCGTATCGTTTTATTATTGTAACATAGAATTGCAAGGGAGAAAAACGGAGAAAGATTCAACACTCGGTGACAAGCACGGATCTAGATCTACTTCATCTTTTGTATACCTTGGATTATAGATTTGTTTTCTCAACTCTTTGTTTTAATAATATTATTGTTTTTTTCTTCCATATCTTGTTTATTATCATGTTTTCATCAAATCCCATGACGACGAACGGTTCAATTATGAGCTAATCGTTGTCATGGGATTCTAACGGATTTATTTATGTAGCTTAGTAGTTTGATTGCTTTAAAGATTACGTGTGGTGAATTTTTGATATCCTTGTATGGTTGTGTTTCATGTATTTAGATGCGTCACGAACATCTAATTTGTTAATCTCTTGCGAAACGAGAGTGGATCTTGAGATTTAGAACTTGCTATGCTAGCATAGGATAGGTTGATGTTTTAACATCATGATTTGTAGCGTAAATAGAGATATTATGCTACCCTATATGATCTTAATAGACAACTTGTTCTTCAACCGTTATGTTTTCAAATCTTATAGAGATATAGGGTCTAAGCATAATTGGTGTCTATTCATCTTCTATCTCTTTTGTGGATGTATGTTTAGTTTGGTATTCGTATACTGAGAAGTAGCGTACAATTGTTTCGTGTTGTCTGATCAGATATCAAAACTATCACGTGCATTGATTAAATGCGTCAACTCTAAGTGAAGTATTTAATGAAGTTAGGATCCCATGTTTATTCTCATATAAGTAATCCAATTTTAATTCCCATTAGTTAATTTAATTCTTAGTTAATATTTTGTACCGTAGTATAATTTAGATAATCAAAAATCCCAATTTGTTATTTGTCTTAGCAGTGAATTAAAACCATACATTGTTGCATAGGTACATCTACTGATTGAAACTTAACCAGATCTCTGCGGAACGAACTTAAATTATATTACTTGTGACCACGTGCGCTTGCGTGATTTTGTGTTAACAAGTTTTTGGCGCCGCTGCCGAGGACCATCGGTGTTTTATTTTTAGTTTATGTGCTTGTCAATAGTGGTCGTTAGCATTCACTGACTTGGATTTCTTACTTAGTTTGTTTGTTTCGTGGTTGTTGATGAGTGGATTTCGTAACAACTTTTGTGAGGTTCCTGATGAGTTGTAAGGCTAACGATCAACTGTTCAATGGATGATTTGGGTTGTGTTTGTGGGGTTGAGCTGAGTTTGAGAGTGTCTCCAATAATCTCAGATGCCTTAGAGAGAATTAGAGAGCTGAATTCGTCTTACCCTCAAGGTGCCTACGTATCCTTTATATATGAATCAAGCTCACGTAGTTCTAATGCAACACTATTTCTGCTGGAATAGCTGTACTCGATTACCTAGTTTGTGTAGGACTCAAGTTCCTTTAGAGTCTTTCATGAACTAGTTGTTGGAATAGAATAGAACTCGAGTTCGTACCCCATTCTAATTCTCTCGTTTATTAGAGATATTCTAGGATCATCTGCGCCCTAGAATTATACTCCAATAATAATGCATTTATCGATTCTAGATAGCTTCTAGAACATTCTGTCGGTCATGCTTAGGAACCTGGTGCTCAGGAACCTATATCACAGGAGCCTGTTTCTCAGGAACCTCCTTATTTCGGGACATACTGCTCAGGAACCTCTTTCTAGGTACCTGTACCTACACAAATAACAAACATGTTAGACTGGTTAACTCATTTAAGGTCTTTGCATACTCTTACCTCTTTTCGTGACTGTAACTATACTAAATCAAACTCTTCTGCTTAGGGGAACCTGGTCTTCGAATGTTCTGCTCAGCTTTCAGACCTTTAGGAACCTTCTGGTATTCATGGTTTCTTGATCATTTCTCTGTCTAATGCTTATTTCTTCATATCTAATTCTTTCTTTCTTGTACTGGATCTATCTTCTTAGTCATATAGATTGAACCCACAAGGCTAGTGGGCCTAAATTCAGCCCATGATGATTTTGGGCACAACAAGTACCCCCCGGTTCCTTGAAAGCATGTAAGGTAAAAGGAATCTATTTTACTCTCTGGTTGGGGGTCCAATGTTAAATTTGTCTGCTCACAATACCTTGCCTTAATATCATACGTCCAAGCCTACATGAGCTAACTCGTCGTAGGAAACAGGACATAAAAATATTTCTAGCTAATATATCTTTGATCAGCTTACTTCTATTCAAGGAACCTGTTCTCATATCCTTTTCTTCAAACCATAACTTCTCAAAATCAACTCAATACTCATGCTTACCTTCCTAGGGAATCTAATTTGATTCTCGTAATCCCATCTCCTTTAATTTTTTAAAATTTAAAAAATTCGTAGGAGAGATAATCTTCAACTGAAAATATCTGGAAGTGATAATTCAAAATTCGAATGAACCCTTATCACTTATCCAAGCTGCAGTTAATATAATCTCTTCCCAAGATTCACACGCCTCTTGCGCGTGTATCTCTTTAATTACTGCTCCAATATTTCGATGCCACGTGTATATAGCTGTCTCTTATTTACCTCGACTATATAAACACATGAACGACTTCATCTCCATTTTTACCTTTACCAAATATTTTCTAAAAACCCTTAGAGAGAGAAAAGAAGGAGGAGTCCAACGGTCACCAGCTCAATCCAAACCCTCTATCGCCGTTGTCTTCAATCCGAGGTATGATTCTGACTCGTTTTTCAACTATCTACTTACTTCAATCTTGCATGTTGTCTTTTCTTTTT
Source organism: Kitagawia praeruptora (assembly GCA_037693485.1). Lineage (NCBI taxonomy): Eukaryota > Viridiplantae > Streptophyta > Magnoliopsida > Apiales > Apiaceae > Kitagawia > Kitagawia praeruptora. The sequence goes on along the minus strand of CM075351.1, from coordinate 131,084,853 downwards.
TTTCTGATGATGTTTGTATATATTCTCCATATCTCATACACATACGAATGTTCACAATATCTTTTCTAATGGTAGTTCAATCATCAATTTGTGGTTTCATCACTGTGATTTTACTAAAAACTTTTGACTATCTGTTTGTCTTCTATCTCAATTCGTTTCGTAGTCATGTCGGGTTCATACTTATCACTGTTAATGTACAACCTCCGTATAACTCTTAAAAGAACTTATATGGCATAGTCACAGTAGTTGAATCGTCTTTAGACCACAGGTTTCCCCTTAATAATTCCAAGGCCTGACCTTTCTTCGTCTGTTTCTTGCAGATGTCTTCTGATTCAACACACTCCGACCACCTCTCTTCAATAAAAACTGTTCTGGCCACATCAGTAAGCAATAGAACTAGGTCTAGGGTCATGATTCCTGATACTAGTGAACCTCAAGACATTCTAATGAGACCTCCAATATTATCGATCCCTTAAAACCTTTAAGCTTAATTGACTCAGAAGATGACTGGTCTGATAACGAAGAAGTATCAAAACCTGACCATGAATTGTTGCCTGAACCTGACTTTGACAATGAAATTACTATTGAAAGGGAACTGTATAAGCAGGAAGTTGTTCCTTTTTGTGAGAAACTTGACTCTGTCATAACCTGAGCCAGGTCAGAAAAAAAATATATGATGAATGCCCCCGTCCCTGTTCCATTGTGATCCCAGAATTTGGTGAGAGAGCTCACAGGTTCGACATCAAAACTCCTGATCGTGGGAATCCTAACGCTGTGACCTCAGCCACCTTCTTTAAGGTTGGTGTGTACTTTCCCTTTCACCCATTCCTACAAGAAATGCTTGATTTCTATGATCTGGCCCCTCTTCAACTGACTCCTAATTCATATAGGCTAGCTATTAGAACATACATTCTGTACACTAGCCTGTTCACCACCCCTCTGTCTGCACCTGAGCTTGGTTACTTTTTTAGATTAAAAGACACTGGAAACGGTTCTGGTTGTTTTTACTTGACTGCATGTCCTGGTCACCAAGGCCAGTGCATAAAAGGCATTAAACAAAACTTTGACCAATGGCAAGAGCAGTTCCTTTACTGTTTCGATTGCCCATCTGTCCGCTTTGAGTTCAACCGCCGTCCGTTAATACCCAAACAAACTGTTCTTTATGGGGTCTGCTTTCAAAGGGCTGAAGAGGCCTTAAAACATTCTTCCTCTATGAGAGATTGCATGATTCTGTTGACACCTGAGAACCTCATTACCTTAGGTTTCATTCCTGCTTCCCCTGGTAACGCTTTTTTTTATTTTTCTTTACTGCATTCCTGTAATTGTGTTAGTTTATCTCACACTTTTTATCTACCCTGATTCATTTCTGGCTTTGTATCTACAGGCATGGCTCCCAAGATTCCATCTTTCATAAAAAGATCTAAGAACGTGGAAGAAGTTTTCAAGATTGAGAACAAGGAGGTTCCGCTTGTTGCAACTCCTATAAGTCAAGTTCCTACTCCTGCATCCACTCAGAATCAACCATCAAGCTCCTCCAAACGCAAACTTCACTACACCACAAATGGGCTTTAACAACGCTTTTTTCAGTGTTACGAGCAAAAGTGTAGGCATATATGCCTTAAAATTGGTCTATGCCTACACATTTTTTTAATGTTACCATTTCTATAAATTAGTGTTACCGTAGAGTTCAGACAGCATCTATCGTAACATGGAAATCAGTGTAGGCGTAGGTCTTAAAAAAAAGTGTAATCGTAGCTCAATCTTTGTCAAAAATATTCAATTAAATTAACTTAATTAATAGGCGGGCTCAATCTTTGTCTAAAATTTCAGTTTACCGGGTCAATTTCATTCTATTTCCAAATTTCCCTCTGTCTCAATTATCTCAGCCCTCTCTCTCTCGCTCACTCTCTCTTTCTCACTCTCTCTCTCTCTCTCTCTCGCTGCTCTCTTTCTCACTATCTCTCTCTCTCTCAATTTCAATTAAGGCTTTCTCTCTATGGATTCTTCACAGGTTCTCTCTCTACGGGTTCTCTACAATCAGGGCGTGTAGATTAGAGTTCTCTTCGGTTCAATTAGGGCTTCGAATACGGGTTAGGGTTCGATTCAGCTTCAATTGGGTTGTCTCATGGTTCTTCTTGTTCGATTAATTCTCTATTGCCTAATTGTCTTCTTGTTTAATTGTCTTCTTCATGTATTCTTCTTTATATTCTTACTGCCATCTTCTTGTTTGTGTATAACATGTTTATTTGCTTGTTTGGGGCCTCGATTCATAATTATTTGCTTAATTGCTTGTTTAATTGCTTAGCAATACTTTCCCTCCCTCCCTCATCCTCTCTCTCTCTCTCTCTCTCTCTCTCCCTCTCTCCTTTTTATTGTCATTTCATATCTAGAGTTTTGTACATGTGTTTGTCTGTGTGTGTGTGGTGCCGTGTGTTTGGTTGTGTGGTGGTCTTTCTTTTATTGATTGTTTCCGATGATATTGTGTAAGATTTGTACTATTAGTTTATATGTTCGATTTTTGTTTTTTAAATATTTGTGGAGAAAAAGGAAACTTAGTTGTGTTGTAGTTTTGGTTTTTGGCATTTGAAACTGATTTTGTATATCTTTGTACATTGGTGAATTCAGGACTCAACTTATAAAACCAAGCAGAAAACAAACTCTGTGATTGTGATTGGTACATTGGAATGTGATGGTATATGTCTGTGTGTGTGTCGATATATTAAGTACTTGTAGAGATGCAACTTTTGTTGCCCTTGCGAGCCAAGTCAAGTTGATAACACTTCTGCTGTCGATATTGCAGGCTGTTTATTTGGAGTCCAAGCGCTTATCACTGCTCCAGGTACCATTAGGTTTGCAGTTTAAAAAGCTTCGTTATATATTTGAAGTGAGCATAAATTAAAAGGATCACTGTTGCTGGATTTTATTTTCTGATTTGTGATTAAATTTCCTTTCCAGTAATGGACAGTCAGATTTAGCTTGTTATATTGCAAAATTAATGCTAAAGCTGTTGTCGTAGACAAGGTCAAGTGCCAATATGCCAGGGCCTTGGGCACTTCTATTATAATCTTCACATGTACCTCTTATTAATCTTCAAATTGTATAGACTTGCGTTACTAAGCCTTCAATTTTATAATCAAAAGTGTCATAAGTGTGCAATATATATACCGAAAACAAACTAGTTAAACGCCTTCCTTTTCCTGCAGTTTACAAGAGATCATATCATTAAATGCTGGAAATATATTTGGTATTGAGGATGGTCACCCTATTCCAAAATGGGAACGCATCATTCGTGAAACTTTAAACAAAATTCAACCTGTCAAAACAAAGGGCAAATGCTACAGTGATCCTCCTTCTCCCTCATATCTTTTGTGTAATATTAAAATCCCATTTTTTTTGCTAAATGATAAATTCCCATTTTCTACAAGTGTCTATATGTGACAAAATGTTGTCGAATATATGCTGTACTGCGAAAAACTTCATTGTTACTTAAATTTGGTTTTGCAGGGACAGCCCCCTCAAGATGATGGCAATGATGCACCCCTTGCAAGTAGGTTCAGTGCTGTAATTGAGAAGATTGAGCGGTTATACATGGTATGGCGTATGTTATTCTGTGTTTTTTGTCCTACTGTATATGCTATTTTTGGCATATTTAATCAGCATAAGTATATAAGCACAATACCTGAGCAATGCTTTCTATATCATGATATGCCCTCAAATGCTATTTCAGCTAACTGTACTTCTATCCCTGCCTTGCTATTTGTTATTGTCTGATATATATGTTTGCCTAGTTATTCTTTGTAAAGTTTAGAAACAGTTTGGCATGACATAGAATGCCAATTTTTTTTTAAGTTTGTACTAATAAGCATATATTATTAATGATGCAGGACGATTACTTCCAGGTCGATAACTCAGCAATAAAGCATGATGGTTTTTTTGTTAACCGCGGGAAATTGGAGCGCATGTTAGTATCTCACAATCTCTGATTCCGTTTATTTAAAAATTTTCGAACATTGATCCTTTTATACTGTTTTGATATTATCTTCACATGGTCATAACAGAAAAACATGACCAAAAAGGTTTGCACCAGTATTTGTGATCTAACATGACACTGCCAATGTCTGTACTTAACATGCAACATGACTAGGTTGATTGCAGATTTTTTAATCAAAGTAACAGGGGATGTACTGCAGGGTAACTAATTAAAGGACCAGATGACCCTATTTAAATACTAATGAACACCTACGTGACAACAAATCCAACTCCATAATCAAATAGATCATGAGTTCAAATGTTTAATATTCTTACTCTCAAGTTCTCAGTTGTAAAACTTATTTGGATACAGCCCAACAGAACAGTTTCCAGTAATAATACGTGGATGGATCTTTCCCATCTGAGCTATACTATATCTATCTACCATCGGTTCTCAAATACTTACAACTGGCCTGTTTATAAAATGCATAATAAGTACTTACGTTATCAAAGGGTGCCTGTTGTAGAATAACTTAATATTACAATCAATATATACACGATCTTACTAAATTCCTGCATATTTTAGGTGCATGTCTATTCTTCTTATTTTTTTCTAATAATTTTAGATTAAAAGCACGTCCATGTTTTAAAAGGAGTGGATTTAAATTCTAAATTTGTAAAATTGTGCTTTGTATTATAGCCCATTCAATCAGTTACATATTTGTCGTACGTTTTTTGAACAAAGTTCTGCCATCCGTCTTTGATGTTATTACCTGCATATTAGATTGCCATTGTTTGTAAATTTTAGATGTCTGCTATTCTTGATAGTATTCTTGATTGTTTGTCGAAAGCTATCGATTTTTTTTATAACTGCTTATCTCTTTCCTCAGGTCTGCGACAAGCTGCTCCTGCAAGAAGTCCATCCTTGCTGTTGTGGAAAGCTATTTTTTTACATCTGCACTATGTTGACCATGAGATATCTTTTATGACAATGTCCCACGGAGATGACAATGTTAGATCATTTTATGTTATGCTAAGTAACTTTAGAAATTTTTGTTATATGTAATTTTGGATGGGTTTTTATGTATTGAAATGGCTTTTGGATAGCCTTTATGTATTGGAATGTTTGACAATATTTTGAATGGAAATCTTTATTTTTCAATTTCATATGTTGTCTTTCTTTATTTAAAATGTTGGTATAGAGCTTACAAAAATGTCTAATAAAAAAGTGTAGGCATAGTGGTACTAAAGAAGGTGTTGGCATAGGTCTACACCAACATATTTAATAGTGTTAGTAGAAAGATAATGGTGTAGGCATAAATATATACCAACAACTTATAAGGTGTAGCCACAGATCAGGAAGGTGTTGGCATAGGGATCTACGCCTACACTTTTCTCCCATGTTACCAAAAATCGAAAAAGTGTTAGCATAGACCCCTACGCTAGCACCCGTTTTTGTAACACTCCCAAATTTGGGAAAAGTGTAGCCGTAGGTGGTTTTAGGCTCTTTTACCAACACTTTTGGCCCTATAATCACACTTTTTTGGGCGTAGCCGTAGGCCATATGTGGCGTAGTGCTTGCTCAGACCACCTTAGATTTGTCAGGAAGCTCTCAGACTCGATCCATGAAAAAAGGTAAGGCTGTGAAGGTCGAGTCAGCTGTGGCCCAGAACCAATTTAAAGAACTGATTGATACACACGTGATTCCCGAAGCACTAGCTAGCTGGGCCAAGATGGATTCTACTGAGGCTATGCACGCCATGAGGTTCTCTGCTGCTCAAAATGCGTTCTTTGCCCTCAGATACTGCGATGATTTTGCTGAGAAGACACAGTATGACCTTCGATTGCATGGAGAGGTTTCAAAATTGAAGGAGGAGTTGGCTGCTAAGGAAGATAGGGTGAACTTAGCTACTGTTGCTGTGAGGAGGGCTAAAGCTATTGAAACCTCTTTGAAGAGTGATAAGGAGAAACTTCAGGCTCAGGCTAAAACTCTGAATGATGAAAAACTCTCAATGCTAGAGAAAGTTTCTGAACTAGAAACTCATGTAGATGCCTTAAATGCCGCTGCTGATGCTGTCAAATCCTCTATGCTTATACAGGAGAAAGCCAGGTATGATGAAGGTTATAACGGGGGTATTCGAGACTACATGAGGTCCATGTGGGAGAAGACGCTTGAGTTAAACTGGTCTCTACTGGGTGAAGACGTGGTAGGCATGATTAAAGATTTTGAGAATGAAACTACGATTCCTCAAGACTCTGTACCTCTCGTGGTTACGGTTGAGAGGTCTTCAGGTACCATCCCTGAGACTGCAGAGGTCCATGCTCCTAAGGTTACTCCAACCACTCTTCCACCTTCCTCAGCCATCGAAGAATCTGATAAAGTATCTCCTACTTAAAGTTTCATAAATTTTCTAAACTTTCCATAACTTTTCTTGAGGTTGCGGGCCCCTCGTAGTGCCTCGCGGGATGTAATTTAACTTGGTTTCAATGGCCTTCGTGCCTTTAACTTTGGTTTGCCTAGGGTCCATGTACCCTATAACTCTTTATGTTTCTAATGACTATTATCTACTCTTGCTCTTGCTTGTTCATGCCTAGTTTCTTAACTTGCGTCTGTACTTAATACTGCACACCTTTTTTCCAAAACCTCATAGAATACTTTATCATCATGCATCTTAAAAATTAATTAGTGTCCATACTTATACACCCAAGCTTACGTGGGATAACCCGTTGTAAGAAACAGGATGCATCCATACTTTCACTTATAATTTTCTCAAAATAACATGTAACCAAATACAGCTTACTTGCAGACTTGGGACCCTTTTTTGTTTATACTTCGAGACATGTATTCACCACCATAATCTAAACTGTAGTTTCCCTTAGAGATTCCTCCCAGATCTAAACCAGGTTCCCTGCAAAATACCTGATCAACTCTGCAAATAAAAACTTAAAACATACAACAGAAAATAGTTAATGTTAGTAAAATTTCTCTTGTTTAATTCGGGTCAATTCTTGGAAAGATCGCCTGCTTGGCTCCCAATCCTAATTTCTAGGCCCCAACATGCCTTGAGGCATGCTGGTACCTTTTTTCTCTTGTAAAGGTAACCTGCTTGGTTCGCAATCCTAAACTCTAGGTCCCAACATGTCTCGAGGTATGTTGGTTCCTTTTTTTTTTGCCTCGAGGCGATTCTAGGAACCTGTGCGCCGTTCTAGGAGTCCACACAGATTCCTCTTCTTCATGTGTCAGGCTAGACATCTTATGAAGGTAAATGCTAAGGAACTTATTCCTTCTTCCCCTGTGCCAAAGGCGGTTCCACATGAGGGAGAGCTTACTGGGCTTCTCTTTAAGAAGAAGTGTGCCGGTCTAGGCTCCACATAATTTCCCACTTCCTCTCGTGCCCGTGGCGGCTCCACGGAGGGGTAAAACATATAGTTTCAGGTTCCTATATGCCAGTCTCGGCTCCATACAGGTTCCTTTAAGGTGCCTTTTGTTAGGACTTTAGGTGCCTTTTTTCAGGACTTTAGGTGCCTTTTGTCAGGACTTTAGGTCATGTGCTAAAGAATCTTGAGGCTTTTAGCTATAATGTCGTGCTCAGTCAGTTGAGACTTTTCATTCAAATCTGCTCAGGAAGTTACCTGAGGCTTTTTCTCATGCTCAGGAAGCTACCTGAGGCTTTTTCTAATGCTCAGGAAGCTACCTGAGGCTTTTTCTCATGCTCAGGAAGCTACCTGAGGCTTTTTCTCGAATCAATCAATCATAGTCTGCATATTCATACTTCCGGAACCTTTTCAACTCAGGTTCACATTCATATTCGTATACTGTCAATGCTACAGGAACATGTTCGTCAAGGAAACCTATTTTACAATACAAGCACTAAAACAAGCACTTAAAATTTTCAAATTGGCATATGAAATGGCTAATCATATCATGCACAATAGTGTTTAAGAAGGAATACTACCCCCCAATTCTTTTGGGTAATTATTATTACGTAAAAGAACTATTAGGAAGCTATAATCATCAATACTGCAATCAACAAATTCAACGCAGGCTATCAATGCTCAAAACTAAAAACTATCTTGCAAATAGAAAGGTTCATATCAAGTACCCCCCGATTACATGCAAAATTAAATACTGAAATCAACAATTCTGGTCAGCTATAACTAATAAGCTACCTTTATTCTTGGGCTGAAAGAGCCTTACTTTTCCTAAGAAAGCATAGTAAAAGAGAATTACTGGTAATACTTCTTGAGATGCTCTGCATTCCATGCTCTCGGAATGAGGTCCCCATCCATATCCATCAAATGGTAGGTTCCTTCCCAAATGGCTGACTTTATCTAGTAAGGTCTTTCCCTATTCGCTCCAAAAGCTCCATGTGCCAGAACTTTTTTATTTGGCATGGCTTTCCTCAAAACTAGGTCTCCAACTTTAAAAGGTCTTGCTCTCACCTTCTTGTTGTAATACCTTCGAACTCTCTGTTGATATGCTGCTAGCTTTACTTGTGAATCTATCCTCAACTCTTCGATCATATCCAAGTAAAGCCTATGATTGACCTCATTGTTCTCGGGGTCATAATGCTGTCTTCTCAAGGAACCTGTACCAACTTCCATAAGTACCATAGCTTCACAACCATAAGTGAGAGTGAAAGGAGACTCACCAGTTATAGTTCTTGGAGTGGTATTGTACGACCACAAGACTCCAGGAAGCTCCTCTGGCCAGCTTCCTTTCTTATCTTCAAGTCTTGTTTTTAGATATCAAACTGCTTCTACTATCAAACTGCTTCCCATTGTCAGATATCAGCTTCTGAGGAAGACCAAACCTGCAAATAATTGCTCAAAAAACAAACTTAGTCAACTTCAATGCTGTAATCTTAGCAAGTGGTTCTGCTTCTGCCCACTTTGTGAAGTAATCAACTGCTACCACTACATATTTTACTCCACCCTTTCCTGTTGGGGGCTCCCCAATGAGATCTATTCCCCAAACTGCAAATGGCCAAGGGCTGACAATCTGTTTAATAGGAGCTACAGGTCTGCTATCAAAATTTGCAAATTTCTGACAATTGTTGCATGCCTGTACAAATTTGTAAGCATCTGTTTTGAGGGTTGGCCAGAAATATCCTTGTCGAAGAACTTTCAAAGCTAAAGAGCCACCCCCCGAGTGATTTCCACACACTCCTTCGTGAATCTCTTCGAGAATATATCTGCACTGCTCTCCAGCTACACACTTAAGCAAAGGCTGATTGAACCCTCGCTTATATAGGACTCCATCATAAAACACATATTTGGCCACATGATATTTCAACCTTCTGGCTTCATCTTGGTTAGAAGGTATCTCTCCTTTTGTCAAATAATTATAGATGGGAGTCATCCATGAATCTTCAACTTGAAATTCAATGTCCATCACCTCTTCTCTAAAACCACTAAGCTGCTCCTGAATCTGAAGTGGAATCACACCCAGCAACGTGGATTCTCTCTGTGAGCCTAATTTAGCTAATGCATCTGCATTTGTGTTTTGCCCTCGAGGTATCTGATCTAGATTCACTTCTCTGAACCTTGCAAGTAACTCCTGGGAGTACCTCAAATACAAATCTGTTCGTGGACCTCTTGCTTGAAATCCACCCCGAATTTGCCATACTACTAACATTGAATTACTGAACACTTTGATATTCTCGACTTTCATCTCTAAGGCTAGCTTGAGACCTGCAATTAACGCCTCATACTCTGCATCATTGTTGGTGGCCTTAAAAGCAAAGTGAATCGAACTATGCAACCTATGTCCCTCTGGGCTTACTAGCTCTATGCCTGCACCTGCTCCATTACTGTTAACAGCTCCATCCACATACAATGTCCACCAAGGTGCACAATTATCATCTTCTATCTGCTCTTTTTCCAACTCTTTCAGTACCTCCTGGCCAGTAACCTCCACATGCGGTGGAAACTCAATCAAGAAATCTGCCAAAGCTTGGGCTTTAATTGCTGTCTTGGGCTTATACTCTATGTCAAATTGCCCCAATTCCACAAACCACTTCAACATTCTTCCTGAAGTTTCTGGCCTGTGCATCACCTGTCTATGTGGGTATGAGGTTCGCACTTCAACCTTGTGTGCTTGAAAATAAGGTCGCAGCTTCCTGGAAGCTAGAATCAAAGCATAAACCAGCTTCTCCATTCCTGTATACCTTATTTCTGCATCAAGCAACCTCTTACTGACATAATAGACTGGGCTCTGCTGTCCTTCTTCTTCTCGAACTAAGACTACACTAATAGAATATTTTGACACAGCCAAGTAGAGTACTAGTGTCTCTCCATCAACGGGTTTAGCCAATAACGGAGGGCTACCCAAATGCTCTTTTAGTTTCCCAATGGCTATCTCACATTCCTCAGTCCACTCGAACTTACTTCCTTTCTTTATAGCTTTAAAGAATTCTTGACATTTGTCTGTAGACCTCGAGATGAATCTGTTCAAAGATGCAACTCTCCCTGTAAGAGACTGAACCTCCCTCACAGTTCTTGGTGACTTCATATCAATCAATGCTTTAATCTTGGCTGGATTTGCTTCTATACCTCTGTGATTCACCATGAACCCTAGGAATTTCCCAGACTCCACCCCAAATACACACTTCTGGGGATTTAACTTCATTCTGTATTTTCGCAAGATTCCAAACATCTCTTCTAAGTGCTTCACATGATCAACAGCTTCTTTAGATTTAACCAACATATCATCCACATATACCTCCATGGTTTTGCCAATTTGCTCCTTAAACATCATGTTTACCAACCGTTGATACGTGGCTCCAGTATTAATCAATCCAAATGGCATGCATACATAACAGTAAAGACCTCTATCCGTAATAAAAGAAGTATGTTCCTGATCAGGTTCATACATAGTGATTTGATTGTAACCTTAATATGCATCCATGAAGCTAAGTAAGGCATGTCCAGCAGTTGCATCCATTAACTAATCAATTCGTGGCAATGGGAAGCTATCCTTTAGGCATGCTTTGTTGAGATCTGTGAAGTCCACACATGTTCTCCATTTTCCATTAGGCTTCTTTACCAACACAGGATTTGCTAACCATACAGGATAGAAAGATTCCTTGACCAAACCTGCATCCAGTAACCTATCAACCTCTTCTTTCAATGCCTGAGCTCTCTCTCCACTAATTGGTCTTCTTTTCTATCTCACACCTTTCTTCTTTGGATCAACATTCAATTTGTGACGCATAACCCTTGGATCTATTCCTTCCATATCTGCATGGCACTAAGCAAAAACATCTAGATTCTTACTTAGGAAAGAAACAAGAGATTCCTTCAGAGTTGGTTCCAGGTGAGCTCCAATCTTCAAAACCTTTGTACCATCCTTATCATTTATCTTCACATCCAATGTCTCACCAGCTGGTCCAGCCTTAGCCACCGTTTCTAGCATTCGAGGATCCAAATCTATATCCATTTCTACCACTAATTCTTCTTGAGATTCCTCCACAACAAGTGGTACAGGTGCTTCCTGCATGACATTCCTTCTCTTAGCAATTGGCTGACTATCCTCACTACTTCCATTATTCTTCAATTTTTGAGAATTCTCAAAGTCCAATTCCTCTGTCATACACACATCACCATCATTGTCCGTAGGGGGTGCATTTTTTAAGAACAAGTATGGGGTATCCGGTCCCTGAAAAACTGGAATCTCAGCATGAGGTTCCTCTTCTGTGATCTCTTCAATTATCATTGCTCTGTACGATGCTGGCACAAAACCCTCCAATGGCTGGCTACGTAGATCAATTGTTATATCATCCAGATTCTTCCCTGGAAAATTATCTGGAACCTCATCCATTGGCTCAGGTAGCTTAGCAGCCTTAGCAGCATGCTGCAAAGCCTTAGTGTAGCATTCTCTAGACTCATACTAACAACCTCGAACTATACCAATGCCACATGGTGTCGGAAACTTCATAGTTAAGTGATAAATCGAGGTTACCACCCTCATCTCTTTCAGAATTGGTCTCCCAAGGATAGCATTATAATTCATGTTGTCTTCTATAACAATAAACTCTTATAGCTGTGTAATGCAACAAGGCTTATCTCCTAAAGTTACTGGTAAACAAATCTTACCTTTAATTGGGACCTGATTATTGGTAAAGCCATAGAAGGTATCCTTTGTTGGAGTTAAGTCTCTATCCAGAAAATGCATCTTCTTGAAAGCTGAATACGACAGTAGATTCACAGAGCTTCCATTATCGACTAGCACTCGATGAACCTCATAAGACCTAATTCTTGCTTCAATCACCAAAGCATCTGTGTGGGGGTGATGTACCCAAGAAGCATCCTCTTTAGTGAAGGTAATATCTGCATCCTCCCCTTCAAACAACCTGGGTGACCATTGAGATAGATTACAAACATTGGTCAATGGTCGTTCCCTAGCTTCACGAGTATACCTTTCCATAACATTTCTGCCGCTTCCTCCAACATGGGGACCTCCTATAATAGTTCGTATGCATCCAGTTTTAGGTGGTCCTTCTATCAACACAGGTTCTGGTGCTTTCTGCATCTTTTCCTCTATGTACTTCTTTCCTTCCTGAGCTACCCATTCAGTTAACTGTCCTTGCCTGATCAAAGTTTCAATTAAATCCCTCAGATGGTGACAGTCTGCGGTATTATGCCCATTGTTGTCATGAAAATCACAATATGGACGCTCATTCTTATTTCCTGGAGGACCCGTTCTAAAAGGCTTCCTAAACCATGAGGACTTTTCATTCACAGCATAAATATGATCAATCGGAGCTACCAAAGGGGTAAAAGTTTCATAAACAGGTCTTTCCTTCTTGGGCGGATTGTAGGAAGCTGGTGGTGGCACCTGGTTCATAGCAGACCTGGTAGGATTCCCAGCTTCCACTTCAGGCTTCCCTTGAGACGTACGACTAACCACCTTCTTACTGTCACGGTGATTAGGACTCCTTGGCCTTGACCTCTTGTTTCCTGACCATCCACTTTGCTTCTCATAATCTGCATCCTTCTTTAAATCAGCTAAAGACTCCTCAACCAAATGAAAAGATTCTGCCTGAGAATAGAAATCTGCCAGGGTCTCAGGTTCCTTCCCTTGCAAATCCTTCCAAAAATTAGAACCCCTTTTGACTCCAGCTATCAAGAAATTCTTTATGGTCTCCTCAGATGCTTTTCTAACCTTTGGAACCTCTGCATTAAACCTCTTAAAATATTCTGTCAACGTCTCACTAGGTCTCTACTTGATGTTGGCTAAGGTATTGGTAGGTGGTGCAAATGCTACTGATGCCCTAAAATGAGTAATAAGAGTTTTCCCATGCTTTCCTAGGAACCAATTGAATCTGCAGGTAACCTCTTAAACCATTGATGAGGTCCACCTTGCAGAGTTGCAGCCAGTAACCTACACCTAGTAGCCTCCTTTACTTGATAAACATCCATCTCTGTCTCGAAACGACTTAAGTATTCAATAGGGTCCGTGGTTCCGTCGAACTTCAATTTATTCGAAGGCCTGTAGGATCTAGGCAATGTCAACTTTCAAACCTTCTTGGTAAAAGGAGAAGCAGTTATGGGCCTAGCAGTAAGATTCTTCTCATCCTTGAGTTGAGCCAATATTTTCTTAATATCTTCAGCAGTTACCTCCCCAATAGATTCCGTCCTTGCTTGCTTACTCACTTCTTCATCATCCTGTGATTCTGCAGTACTGGATTCCTTGCTTGTTTCCTCTGAGTCTGTTTCATCGTCCTCAATTATCTCAACAGATGGCTCCATATCTTTCTTTTTCTTCTACGAGGAAACTCCTGTTTTCACCTTCTTTTTGGACTCAGTACGGACCTGGGATTGCACCTTCTTGGCAGGAGTTTTGTTCTTCTCAGGATTCTCTTGTTCTTCATCATCACCATCCTGCTTTGGTTCTTCCTCCTCTTCTTCCAATTCATTCTCAGGTCCAAATTCATTTTCCTCAAAATCCAACTGCTTTGGGGTGACCTTCGACTTTTTCCCCTTCTTTGTCTTCTTTTTCTTTTTTCCTGAAGCTTGTTCCAAGGTTGACAACCGTTCTCCAAAAGTCTTCAAAACCTCTAACACGTCTGCTGAGGTAACCTTCTTTCCCTGGGGAACACGTTCGTCACCATCATGAGTTTTCTCCACAGAATGGGTTACTTCGCTATTTGAATCGCCTGCCATCTTTCCACTCTTAAGATGTTAACTCCCCTCCTTCTAGCGCCAATGTTGATGAGAGGATTTCGTAACAACTTTTGTGAGGTTCTTGATGAGTTGTAAGGCTAATGATCAACTATTTAATGGATGATTTGGGTTGTGTTTGTGGGGTTGAGCTGAGCTCGAGGGTATCTCCAATAATCTCAGATGCCTTTAGAGAGAATTAGAGAGCTGAATTCGTCTTACCCTCAAGGTGCCTACGTATCCTTTATATAGGAATCAAGCTCACGTAGTTCTAATGCAACACTGTTTCTGCTGGAATAGCTGTGCTCGATTACCTAGTTTGTGTAGGACTCAGGTTCCTTTAGAGTCTTTCACGAACTAGTTGTTGGAATAGAGTAGAACTCGAGTTCGTACCCCATTCTAATTCTCTCATTTATTAGAGATATTCTAGGATCATCTGCACCCTAGAATTATACTCCAATAATAATGCATTTATCGATTCTAGATAGCTTCTAGAACATTTTGTCGGTCATGCTTAGGAACCTGGTGCTCAGGAACCTATATCACAAGAGCCTATTTCTCAGGAACCTCCTTATTTCGGGACATACTGCTCAGGAACCTCTTTCTAGGTACCTATACCTGCACAAATAACAAACATGTTAGACTGGTTAACTCATTTAAGGTCTTTGCATACTCTTACATCTTTTCGTGACTATAACTATAATAAATCAAACTCTTCTGCTTAGGGGAACCTGGTCTTCGAATGTTCTGCTCAGCTTCCAGACCTTTAGGAACCTTGTGGTATTCATGGTTTTCTTGATCATTTCTCTGTCTAATGCTTATATCTTCATATCTAATTCTTTCTGTCTTGTATTGGATCTATCTTCTTAGTCATATAGATTGAACCCACAAGGCTAGTGGGCCTAAATTCAGCCCATGATGATTTTGGGCACAATAGTGGTGTTTCAGGTACTTGAGTTTGTATGCGAACATGTTTGCAAGCTCGTAAGGAAGAATTGGCGGAAGATGATCTTGTAGAGAATAAAGAAAATAAGGAAGAGGAATCTGAAACTACAGTCGAGATGGGTGATGCAGCAGCAGCTAAGGCTTTGAAAGACTATTCTCAGCCGAAGATTAATGACATCCAGTCTAGTATTATCAGGCCGGCCATTACAACTAATAACTTCAAAATCAAGTCGGGCACTTTTCAGATGGTACAGAATTCGGTTCAGTTTGGGGGTGCTTCTATGGAGGATCCTAACATGCATATTCGGGACTTTATCGAGATCTTTGACACTTTCAAGTTTGATGGTGTGTCAGATGATGCTATCAAATTGAGACTTTTCTCATTCTCTTTGAGGGATAAGGCTAAGGGCTGGTTAGACTCTTTACCAGCTGGTTCCATTTCTACATGGGAGGATCTTGCTCAGAAGTTTCTTACGAAATTCTTCTATATGGCGAAAACTACAGCAATAAGGAACGCTCTAACTCAATTTGCTCAGCAATATGGAGAATCTTTTTGTGAGGCTTGGGAACGTTACAAGGAGATGCTTCGGAAGTGTCCTCGTCATGGTATGCCTGATTGGATGGTGATTAATGGTTTCTACAATGGGTTGGGAGCACAGTCTAGACCTTTGCTAAATGCAGCATCAGGTGGAGCTCTATGGGCTAAAAGCTATGATGAAGCTTATGATCTTATTGAGATGATGACTGCTAATGAATATCAGAATCCAACCCAGAGACTATCTCAAGGCAAGGTAACATGTATTTTAGAAGTGAATGCAGCTTCGGTTATTACAGCTCAGTTGAAGGCGTTGACTATGAAGGTGGATTCTCTTGCAAATTACGGAGTTCAGCAGGTTGCTAGTGTTTGTGAGCTATGTGCGGGCGCACATGAGACAAATTAGTGTGTTATCTCATCTGAATCAGCAAAGTTCGTGAGTAATTTCCAGAGACCTACTGCACCTGTTCCAGCCACTTATCATCCTAATAATCGGAATCATCCCAATTTCAGCTGGAGTAATACTCAAGGTGCTCAACAACAATAGCCTTATCAGCAATTTCAGGGACAGCAAGCGAAGCCATTCAATCAAGGCTATCAATAGTAGTATGCTCCAAGGCAACCATATCAACCTCCGGGATTTCAGCAACAGCCCTAGGCTAATGCGGAGCAATCTTCTAATGAAAAATCAGAGATGGATGAGTTGAGGATGATGGTTAAAAGCCAGGCAGTTGCTCTCAAGACCTTGGAGAACCAGATGGGACACCTTGCAAGTGCTTTACTTAGTAGGCAATAAGGAACTCTTCCTAGTGATACAGAGACTAATCCAGGCAGGAGGGATGGCAAAGAACAGGTAAAGGCAGTAACTTTGAGATCGGGAAAGGTTACATCAGATCCTAAATCAGCCGCTAAGGAAGATGAAGAAGTGTAGAATCAACAAGTTAAAAAATTTACAGTGCCTGAAATTGAGAAATCTGACGTGGGAACTGATCAGCAAGATGGTGAATTAGAGAAGAGTAAGGAACCTATTGAAAAAGCTTCTCCGGAGCAGTCTATGAAGAATAATCAGATCTATCCTCCTCCTCCTCCTTAGCCTAGAAGACTCCAAAAGAAGAATTTGGATAAGAAGTTTGCTAAGTTCTTAGAGGTGTTCAAAAAGTTGCAGATTAATATTCCTTTTGCGGAAGCTCTTGAACAGATGCCGAGCTATGCCAAGTTCATGAAGGTATTCTTTCTCGTAAATTGAAGCTCAATGAATTAGAGACCGTTGCTTCAACGGAGGAGTGTAGTGCCGTTCTACAGCAGAAATTGCCACCTAAACTTAAAGATCCGGGAAGTTTTACTATTCCATGTACTATTGGCAACCTTTTATTCAGCAAGTGTTTGTGTGACTTGGGGGCTAGCATAAATCTCATGCCCTTGTCAGTTTATATGCAACTTGGTCTACCGGAGCCAAAGCCTACCAACATCTCTTTGCAGTTGGCTGATCGATCAGTTACATATCCTAGAGGCATAGTGGAGGATGTTTTGGTGAAAGTTAATAAGCTCATCTTCCCAGCTGATTTTGTTATCTTGGATTTCGAGGAGGATAAGAAGATTCCCATAATCTTGGGAAGACCATTCTTGGCTACGGGGAGAACTTTGATCGATGTGCAGAAAGGGGAACTCACTATGAGGGTGCAAGACCAGAATGTCACTTTTAACGTGTTCAATGCAATGAAATTTCCCACAGATGAAGAAGAATGCTTGAAGGTGGATTTGGTTGATTCTGCAGTTACTATGGAGATTGAGCAGTTGCTAAAGTCAGATTCTTTGGAAAAAGTTTTAGTTAGTGATTCTGATTTTGAAGAGAAAGAAATAGCCGAGCAGCTACAACAGTTAAATTCAGCTCCTTGGAGAAGGAGAGTTGACATGCCTTTTGAATCTCTTGGGTTAGCAGAGCTGAAAAATTCTACGGAGCGTCTTAAGCCATCTATTGAAGAAGCTCCTACACTTGAACTCAAACCACTTCCTGAGCACTTGAGGTCAGTATTATGAAAAGCGCATTAAGCGGCCGCTTAAGCGGAATCGGGGATAAAACGCCTAGCTTTTAGCAAAATCGGGATTTTAAGCATTTTTTAGATTTAAGCGGGTTTAAGCGGGATTAAGCGGGTCAAAGACGGATTAAGCGGGTCAAAAACGGATTAAGCAGATGAATTAAAAAAATTATAAAATTATAAAAAAATTATAAAAAAATTGTAAAAATTATAAAAAAATTATAAAGGATGGTGAAAGAATGCATATGTTTCTGTCTTCTGAAAGAATGCTACAATCTATTTTTCTATCTTTCTATCTTTCGGAACTCGTATTATGATAATTATGATGTTTGTATTTTTTAAGTTCATTACGACTAAGTATGACTTTGTGAATGTAGAGATTATTAGTTTTAATTTTTATCATAATATGTTATATTATACTCCCTCCGTCCTTTTTGATTGTTAACATTTCACTTTTTCAAAACTTTCTGGCACGCATTTTAAGGTGCATTTTAAGGATAGTTAAATAACTTTTTTTTAAAATTTTCTTTTTCTGTATAAAAATTTAATGTTTAAATTTTTATACAGAAAAAGAAAATTTTAAAAAAAAGTTATTTAACTATCCTTAAAATGCACCTTAAAATGCGTGCCAGAAAGTTTTGAAAAAGTGAAATGTTAACAATCAAAAAGGACGGAGGGAGTATGTGATTAGTTTTTTTTTAAAAAAAATTTTAGTATTACATTTATTTCTATAAATATATAATTATTTATAATCCGATTAGTGATCCGCTTTTAAAATCGCTTAAGCGTCCGCTTAACCGCTTAAGCGCTAGAAGGTCATCCCGCCGCTTAGGTCCGATTTGCGCTTTTCACAACACTGCTTGAGGTATGCTTTTCTTGGTGATGCATCTACATTACCTGTTATTATTGCTTCTAACTTGTCAGCTAGTGCGGAAGAAAGGCTCTTGCGAATTCTGAGGGAGTTCAAGTCAGCAATTGGTTGGACCATAACAGATATCAAGGCAATCAGCCCTTCTTATTGTATGCATAAAATTCTGCTAGAGGAAGGAGCTAAGCCTACTGTTGAACATCAGCGAAGACTCAATCCTCTTATGAAAGAGGTGGTGAAGAAGGAAATTCTAAAGTGGTTAGATGCGGGTATTATCTATCCTATCTCAGACAGTTCTTGGGTGAGTCCGGTGCAGTGTGTGCCTAAGAAAGGAGGCATGACAGTTGCTGCTAATGAGAAGAATGAGCTCATCCCTACTCGGACAATCACAGGGTGGAGAGTTTGCATGGACTATCGGAAGCTCAACAAAGCCACGAGAAAAGACTACTTTCCTCTTCCATTCATTGATCAAATGTTAGACAGGGAAAGACTACTTTGCTTTTTGTCGGGTTTCTTTTGGACTTTGTGGTGCTCCTGCCACTTTTCAAAGATGTATGATGGCTATTTTCTCAGACATGATTGGTACGAATGTGGAAGTTTTCATGGATGACTTCTCAATTTTTGGTACTTCATATGACGAGTGCTTGCATAATCTTAGCTTTGTATTGAAACGTTGTGTGGAGACTAATTTGGTACTTAATTGGGAGAAGTGTCACTTCATGGTGCAAGAGGGGATCATTCTTGGGCACAAGGTATCTGGTAAGGGAATTGAAGTGGATAAGACTAAGGTGGAGACAATTAAAAATCTTCCTCCACCTATTTCTGTTAAAGGAATTCGCAGTTTTCTTGGTCATGCGGGTTTCTATCGGCGATTCATTCAAGACTTCTCGAAAATCTCTAAACCTTTGTGTAACTTGTTAGAGAAGGATGTTCCATTCAAGTTTGATGATGAGTGCCTTGCAGCTTTTGAGCTCTTGAAAAGGAAGTTGACTACTACACCGGTCATTACCGCGCCTAATTGGGAGGAACCTTTCGAGCTAATGTGTGATGCTAGTGACTATGATGTTGGAGCTGTGCTTGGTCAAAGGAAGGATAAAGTTTTTCATGTCATTTACTATGCTAGTAAAACCATCAATGATGCACAGCTTAACTACACCACTATGGAGAAGGAGTTGCTAGTAGTTGTCTATGGTTTCAAGAAATTCAGGTCTTATTTGCTTGGGAATAAGGTGATTGTGTATACGGATCATGCTGTTATTTGATATCTCATGTCGAAGAAGGATTCAAAGCCTAGATTGATTCGCTTTTATTGCAAGAGTTTGATGTGGAAATCAAAGATCGGAAGAGCACAGAAAATCAAGTTGTGGATCATTTATCTCAGTTGGAGGACCACGGTAAAGATTCACATGACAAATCTCTTATTAATGAGTCTTTTCCAGATGAGCAACTTTTTGGGGTACAAGGTGAAGAGCCATGGTTTGCAGATTTTGTGAACTATCTTGTGAGTAACGTCATCCCTCCAGAATTCTCTTATGCTCAAAAGAAGAAGTTTCTACATGATGTGAAATGGTACCATTGGGACGAGCCATTCTTGTTCAAGCTTGGTGTGGATCATATTTTGAGGAGATGCATTCCTTATAGTGAGACGGAAAGTATTTTGCATGATTGTCATGCAAAATACTTCAAGCGCGATTCTATTCGCCAACTCTGTTTAAAGATGCTCATAGGTATGTGATGAGTTGTGATCGATGCCAAAGGGTTGGTAATATTTCTAGGAGAAACGAGATGCCCCTTAACACTATCCTTGAAGTTAAGATTTTTGATGTGTGGGGAATTGATTTGATGGGTCCGTTTGTTTCATCTTGCAATAATCAATACATTCTCTTAGCATTGGACTATGTATCTAAATGGGTCGAGGTGAAAGCATTACCGACCAATGATGTTAAGGTGGTGTTGAATTTTCTTCACAAGTAGATATTCATGCATTTTGGAACTCCATGAGCTATAATCAGTGATGAGGGGACACACTTTAGTAATCGTCAGTTTACTGCTATGATGGCAAAGTATAATGTGACGCATCGTGTTGCCACTGCTTATCATCCCCAAACTAATGGTCAAGCGGAGGTTTCAAATCGTGAAATCAAAAGAATTCTCGAGAAAGTGGTGAATCCATCAAGGAAGGATTGGTCTTTAAAGTTAGACGAAGCGGTTTGGGCGTATAGAACTGCTTACAAGATACCCCTAGGAATGTCTCCTTATCAGTTGGTATTTGGTAAGGCATGTCATTTGCCGGCCGAGCTAGAGCACAAGGCCTATTGGGCATTGAAGAAATTGAATTTACATATCACGGCTGCGGGTGAGAAACGTCTAATTCAGTTAAATGAGCTTGAGGAATTTCGTGAGCAGGCTTACGAGAATGCTAAGATGTACAAGGAGAAAGTTAAGAGGTGGCATGATAGGAAGTTGGTGCACAAGTCATTTGTGCCGGGTCAACAAGTGTTGCTTTATAATTCTCGCCTCAAACGTTTTCCTGGTAAGCTCAAGTCAAAGTGGTCAGGTCCGTTTACAGTTAAGACAGTATTCCCACATGGAGCAGTGGAGATATATACAGGTTCTTATGATGATTCTTTCAAGGTGAATAGACAGAGACTCAAGCCATATTATGGAGGAATGGTAAACCGTGAGAAGGTTGCCGCTGTTTTATCTCGTTCGTAAATTTTTGGAAGAATGTCAAGCTAATGACATTAAACGAGCACTTCTTGGGAGGCAACCCAAGCCATGTGTATGTCTTGTATCTTTCTTTCTTTCAAAAAATAAAAAAAATAAAAAAATTTGAACGGTCGCGCGCAGGCAGCGCCCAGGGACGCGCAGGCTGCGCTTGCATTATCTATTTCTCGCGCTGGCTGCCTCTCTGACGCGCAGGCTGCGCCTACGTTACCTGCCGGCCGCGTAGGTTACGCCTAGGGATGCGCAGGTTGTGCCTAGGGACGCGCAGGCTGCGCCTGCAAAACACCTTGTTGCCCAGTTTTTTTTACCCAAGACTTGTGTTTTGTGTAACACAAATTCCCCTAATTTTATTCTAATTCCTATCCTCTAAATCCCTAATTCCAACTTCTATTCTACATCAAAATCACACATCTCAAATCTCTCCTACATACTCCAATTTATATCTATCCTAATCACTCTATTATATATATACACACCTATACATACAAACCCAACTCCTCATTCATATCTCTACATCTCTACAACTTCAAGTTCAAGAAGCATTCAAGTTTGGGGGAGTTAAATACAAGTCCACCTCTCCGATTCGTAGTGGGTATATCTCTTTCTTAACTTTGTTTTAGTACGAATTTGTGTTCTTGTATAATGGGGGTTTTGTAGTATACTTGTTATTGGGGAAGTTGTGTGTGAATTGGCTTGGAGGTTATTGGTTGTGCTTAGTGTTGAGTTTGATATTGATTGTTATGGTTCCTAAACGTGGGAGAGGTAGTGCTAGTGTTGTGAAATTTTCATCTTCGATGGAGGAAGTTGAATTTAATAGGTTGTTGTCAAGGCCGATTGCTAAAGAAAGTGGGTTTTTTGCCAAAGAATCATGAGGGGTTGGTGGAGTTGATTGGTGAGTTGCGATGGGGATGGATTTGTAAGGCGCCTGCTCCAGTTCCAGTGAATGTGGTTAGGGAGTTTTATGCGAATGCTAAAGATGAGCAGGATGGGGTATGTGTGGTTCGTGGTAGACGGGTGGATTATAGGCCAGATGCTATTCGTCCGATTTTGGGACAGCCACCTAAGCATGTGAGGGATGAAGATTGGGCGCTGAAGACTAGTGAGGATGTGGACATGGAGGCGATTGTTCTTGAGCTATGTGTTCCCGGTATAGTTTGGAAGTATAAATTGGGAACTACTGAGCCGCTTACTTTTCCGTCTTCTGCGATGAATAAGTTTGCACGAGCATGGTTTCTATTTCTTTGTGCGAATATTATGCCAACTTCACATACGGGTGAAGTAACAGCTTATAGAGCGATTATTCTTTGGGACATTCTAAAGGGAAAGTACATTGATGTCGGCTATATTGTTCATCAGAATATTCTTAGGTTTTTAAAGTCTAATGCACAGTCAGCGATGCCCCATGCTTTTATTATAGCTGGTTTGTGTATGGTTAGTGGTGTTACATGGGGTGAGGATGAGGATTTGCAGTCGCCTATGGCTTCCATTGTTGACTTGTCTATTGACCGGATGCCGGAATGGCAAGGCGGGATTCCACATCTGAGGGGGCTTGGTTATGTTGTTGGTGGTGCTGGTACTAGTGGTCAGGGAGCGGGCGCTCCGCCACGGGTTTCGAGAGTACCGAGAGTTTTGGATGCCCACTTTGGACGTTTGTATAGGCGTATGGATGCTATACATGCTAGTAATCGGGAGTATGTTGAGGATATGGCTATAGCTTTGAGAGATGAGGGTATTCAGGCCCGATGGCCCGTCTATGGTGCTCGTACGCCGTATCCACCACATGATTCATCCGAGGATGAGGACGAGTAGGTATATTTTCTGCTATCCCTCGTATTTACTTCCATTCAATGCGGACATTGAATATTTTAAGTTTGGGGGTGGTTTGGGGGATTAGTAGTTGTTGTATTATGTGTTCATATAGGATATCATGTTGCATATTTGTAGTAATTCATGAATATATGTTCATATTATTTATTTTTATTTCATATAGGACATTCTGTTATTTTGTTTTGTATACCATGTGAGTTCATTTTAGTTACATTTTCATGGCATGCATATTTCATGATCCCTTAGGACGAGCTGATTCTGATTGGTAGGTAGATGTCTAATTGAGTATGGTAATGATGAGTAGAGGGTTGATTTATAGTTCCTATGAAATTAACTTGCATGTTTCAGAAACACAATAATTTCACAGTCTCATTGGGTGCTTTTGGGCTAGGTTAGGGTCATGCTTGTTTGGATGTTTTGAGATTTAATCATTTGATTATATTTAGAATTTTCGTTATTCCCTTGATGGCGTAGGAGCACTAAAGTCTAAGTTTGGGGGAAACCAGGGATTTCATGCTAGTTGTAATTAATTGTCAATAATGGCTAGGTGTCAATTGGCTAGTAGCCGGCTCATATTTGTATGAGTAGTCTAGGGTTTGAATTGAGAATTCTCATTCCAGATTGCATTAAAAAAATCAGAAAGAAAAAAAAAAGAAAAAAAGAGAGTCAAAAGTCCAATTGTTGAATGCAAAATTAACCATGAGTGATCTCTTTAATACTCGAGTAATTAAGTCTAAGGGGACTTAGTCCTAGTAACCTAAAGCCCTTGTGGTTTGGGATTGCTGACCTAACACTCGCTACATGGGTATTATTGTATAAGCCTTTTGGGGTCTCATTTATTGCACTAGGGGTGAACACGGGGCGGGTTGAGGGAAAAAACAACCCAACCCAATTAATATGGGTTTTTTTAAAAATAACCCGTTCAACCCACGGTTTTGGATGGGGCGGGTTGGTCGGGTTTTTAATGGTCCGGGTTGGGTTAGGGCGGGTTGGTCGGGTTGCAAATTGAAAGAACTTTGCAGAAAGTGCTGAAAATTTTGCCCAGTAAATGCAGAAATTCTGCACAGAAAATGCAGAAATGTATTGCAAAATGTAGAAAATGTGTTACAGAATGTGTTGTAGAATGTTACAGAATGTAGAAAGTGTTGTAGAAGGTAGGAAATGTGTTGCAGAATGTTGAAAGTGTTGCAGAATGTAGAAAATGCAAAAACTGCAGAAAATGAATGCAAAAAACTGTATAAAATATTTAATCAATATGTATTGTATGTAAACGGGTTGGGACGGGTTGGGTTAGGGTTAAAATTTGTTAAACCATAACCCAACCCAATTAGTACGGGTTTTTTAAAAATCGACCCATTCAACCCACGGATTTGGACGGGGCGGGTTGGTCGGGCGAAATAAGGAGCGGGTTGGGGCGGGTTGGGTAAATTTTGTTCACCCCTACATTGCACGGTTAAATAAGCATGCGTATTGTATATAGTATTATGTATCGTAGTGTAGTAATAAAGCATGAATTCCTTGCTAACTTGAATGAGGATGGAGGTGTTTCTAAGTTATGAAGTGTCTACAGTCTATTCTATTTATAATCTTGTGATTGTCTTAGCGAAGAATGAGTATGATGTTGACCTAGTATTGGGAGTATTTCTGATGAGCATCGCACACACGCACGTTGCTATCATGTATTGTTAGTATACGGGGACTTGGTCGAGCTCTACTTGGATTTAGTTGCATTCTTTGAGATATTTGCTTGTTAGTTGGTTTTGGTTAGTTTGAAGGGGATCATTGCATTTTCATATTAGTTGCATTCATGCATTGCATTGCATTGGATTTTGTGGGTACATTCGCTATAGGCCCTCACGAGACCTTACTCGTCTACTAGGGCTGCCTAGGGGTTTAAAGGGCTTGTTGCATATGCCAAATGCAACCGTGATCACCTATGGAAGTGGTACTTTTTAGTAGTTAGTATTTAATTGTATATGCTTGAGGACAAGCATCAGTTTAAGTTCGGGGGTGTGATAAGTGGATTTTATATCCACTTGTATCGCTTCAATTTGGCTTAAATTGATTGTCTTGGACTCAAGTTTATTTTAGTTTTGATGTGTTTTGTGTAGTTGTGCAGGTTTGCAAGAATGTCGATTATGGTTGATGCTTATGTCGTTTTTGGAGTTTAAATTGATTAAAATTCGGATTTCCGGCAAGGTTGCGCAGTCTACACTGTGTTGGCCATATCTGGAGTTCTAGAAGTCCGTTTTTAGCGATCTTACTGTCCACGCGAATCCTGAGAGATTTTCTACAACCTTGGACAGGTCTTCCATGCGCAGGCTGCGTGTGGTGGGTGCAGGAAGCGCGACAAACAGACTGATGGGAGCAGGAAATTCTAATTGTATTTTGGGCAGTTTTTAGTACCTTAATCGAATTCTAATTGTAATAGAAGTTAATTTCTTGCTGGGAAAGACTTCTAGAGCCTATTTAAACACATTTTAGCATTGTAATTCGTATCGTTTTATTATTGTAACATAGAATTGCAAGGGAGAAAAGCGGAGAAAGATTCAACGCTCGGTGACAAGCACAGATCTAGATCTACTTCATCTTTTGTATACCTTGGATTATAGATTTGTTTTCTCAACTCTTTGTTTTAATAATATTATTGCTTCTTTCTTCCATATCTTGTTTATTATCATGTTTTCATCAAATCCCATGACGATGAACAGTTCAATTATGAGCTAATCGTTGTCATGGGATTCTAACGGATTTATTTAGTAGCTTAGTAGTTTGATTGCTTTAAAGATTACGTGTGGTGAATTCTTGATATCCTTGTATGGTTGTGTTTCTCGTATTTAGATGCGTCGCGAACATCTAATTTGTTAATCTCTTGCGAAACGAGAGTGGATCTTGAGATTTAGAACTTGCCATGCTAGCATAGGATAGGTTGATGTTTTAACATCATGATTTGTAGCGTAAATAGAGATATTATGCTACCCTATGTGATCTTAATAGACAACTTGTTCTTCAACCGTTATGTTTTCAAATCTTATAGAGATATAGGGTCTAAGCGTAATTGGTGTCTATTCATCTTCTATCTCTTTTGTGGATGTATGTTTAGTTTGGTATTCGTATACTGAGAAGTAGCGTACACTTGTTTCGTGTTGTCTGATCAGATATCAAAACCATCACGTGCATTGATTAAATGCGTCAACTCTAAGTGAAGTATTTAATGAAGTTAGGATCCTATGTTTATTCTCATATAAGTAATTCGATTTTAATTCCCATTAGTTAATTTAATTCTTAGTTAATATTTTGCACATTAGTATAATTTAGATAATCAAAAACCCCAATTTGTTATTTGTCTTAGCAGTGAATTAAAACCATACATTGTTGCATAGGTACATCTACTGATTGAAACTTAACCAGATCTCTGCGGAACGAACTTAAATTATATTACTTGTGACCACGTGCGCTTGCGTGATTTTGTGTTAACAAATACACTCGAATTCCAAAAAAGCTCGGTTAATTTTGTAATTTTAATCCAAATATTAAATATTTTATGTTTTAGTTATTTTTTATTGCTACCATTTTCAAAGATTTTTATTAAAAAAGCATTTTTTTTTTAGAGAAAGTTAGTTTTTTTGCAAAAATGATTATAAAAAATTAAATTAAAAAATCTCTAAAATATTGCAGTTGGATTTCACCTACGAGTTCTTAATCGACTATTCGATCGAGAAACGTCTCATAAAGAGTTTTTGTCAATCCAACTCCCGCCGACATGCGTCAACTCGCTATTACCGCATTAGCAGCTCAAACAATTAAATCTATCATTTGAAATATTCGAAACCAAAATTTATGTCTATTTCTTAGACCAATCCAAACTAGGGTCTCCAAATTACTGGAGACGGCCCTGCCGACATAGCTACTTAAGGAATCTCCCTTTAGTGATAAGCCACATAATGAATGCATATTTTGTTATGCACAATTTATTCCATACGAAATAATGCCATGGAACTGTAGTGGTTCCGGCGTTATGCTCCGCTGGTTATACACATGGCATTTCATCATGATTAGCAATCTCCCTTCTCCAAACCATCTTTACTATCTTTTTCTTTTTCAAGTTTTCACTCATACGGTCATAACTCTATTGGTTCCGTTTTCTTTTAACTTCATTAATAATCTTGATGACCATTCAAACATGAAACATGAGTGAATGCACATTTTTTTTCTCCCGTACAAATAATTGGTCTGAGTCGATTGCATTTTGATAGTCATAATTGGCATTTGAATTTCAAAATTGTGGCTATATTTTAAAATTTTCAAATCAGTAGATATATCGAGTTTCAAAAAATGGCTATAATTTAATTTTTCCAAATCGGTGTGCAGAATTTATATCGAGGTTAAAAAAGATGACTGCATTTTAATAATTTTAAAAATATATGTGAAAAATAGTAATTTACTGATTTAAAAACAAATTTTGATGGTACAATTTTTTTTTAATTAAAAAAAAGATTATTGAAAAGATTATTGTTGGTGAGTTGATGGTAAGGTTATGATTTCAATTGAGCAATTCAAAACTCGATAATAAGCCGATTCAAAATTTCAAATTCCACTTAGAACAAATTATTGAAATAATGACATTTTTACCATTTTTTTTTAAATTTTTGACGAGAATTTCACTTCTGAATTTTTTGGCCAAAAATACCAATGTATTACGCATTTTAAAAGTGGGTAATAGTGTTACGCATTTCTCAAATGGGTAATGCGTATAAAGTTAAAAAAAATTTACTTGTGTTACGCATTTCAGGATTGCGTAACACCTTCAGAATTGGGCTGTTACGCATTCCCAGAATGCGTATCACAATTATTTATTTTTTTATTATTTTTTATTCGTTCTTTTGAAAAATTCTTACATGAAAAACTAGCAGATGTGTGGAAGCCTACTATTGGAATAAATATCAAGAAGCTTAAGCCAAGCATTTTTCTTTTCCAGTTTTACCATAAGGAACCCTGTTGTGGACTTGTGGGTGATAAATAGAGGATCGTGGTCATTTGACAATGATGTTGTTGATTGGTTTAATCCCACCGGGAGAGGAACCTGTTGTTCATGGGTATTTGGATTCAGATTCATAATTTACCAATGACATTTATTTCTGAGGTAGTGGGAAGACAACTTGATTATTTTTTTGGTGAATTCATCATTTACGACATTAAGAACAATACTGGATTATGGAAGGAATATTTGCGTGTTAAGATTAAGTTTAATGGTAGGAAACCGCTAAAAGAAAGAAAAAGATCACAAGGAAGAATGGAACTGTTGTGGAATAAAAACGAAGGTTTTCATATTGCGGCTAGAGTTTGCTTGTATTTAATGCTAGGGTTCGTGAGCTTCGTGCTTTGTTCGCACTAAATAACGCAAGCGTACGCGGTCGCAAGTAATATAAGATTAAGTAGAGTTCGTTCCCATAGAGACTGGTATATTTCAGATTATGTAACTTATGCAACAATGTATGATTATTATTCACTGCTAAGACAAATATCAAAGTTGGATTTTGATCAACTAATTTAACTAAGAAGTAATTTAACAATACTAAGAATTAATTAACTAAGGAGATTAAAATCGAATTACTTATGAGAGAATAAACATGGGATCCTAACTTCATTAAATACTTCATCTAGAGCTGATGCCTTTAATCAATGTATGTGATGGTTATGACAACTGATCGGACAACACGAAATAAGTACACGATACCTTTCAGTATATGTATACCAAACTACTCAACATCCACAAAAGAGATAGAAGCTGGGTAGACACCAATCTTGTTTAGACCCTATATGTCTATAAGATTTGAAAACATAACGCACTACGCCATAAACGCACATACGCAACCCTTTTTACAAAGCGTTGCACAAAAAGCGTTTCGTTAGATAGAAATTTTGGGTCTTTTGCAACTGAGTTTAACTGGTGTTGCGTTGGACATAATTTAGTGTTGCGTATTACCTACAGTGTTTCACATTATGCAACACTAACTGCTGGTGTTGCGTTAGATATTTTTTTTATTTTAATAAATGGTGACGTGGCAGAAGTGGGACCCACATCTGCTGACGTGGCAATTGTGGGACCCACAATTACTGGCGTGGTAGAAGTGGGACCCACCTATGCTGACGTGGCATTTGTTGACGTGGCAAAAGCATTGCATTAGATAGCAGTAGTGTTGCATTTGTTGTTTGAAGTGTTGCATTAGATATATTTATATTTTTTAAAAAAAATATGACGTGGCAGATGTGGGACCCACCACTGCTGACGTGGCAGTGTGGGACCCATAAGGGTGACGTGGCAGGAGGCCCATCATGTTGACGTGGCAATTGTGGGACCCACAATTGCTGACGTGGTAGAATTGGGACCCACCTATGCTGACGTGTCATTTGTTGACGTGCCAGAAGTGTTGCATCAGGTAACAATAGTGTTGCATTTGATGTTTGAAGTGTTGCATTAGATATTTATTTGTTTTAAAAAAAATCTGACGTGGCAGGTGTGGGTCCCACCATTGCTGACGTGGCAGTGTGGGCCCCATAAGGGTGACGTGGCAAGAGTCCCACCAATGCTGACGTGGCAATTGTGGGACCCACAATTGCTGACGTGGCAGAAGTGGGACCCACCTACGTTGTCGTGACATTTGCTAACGTGGCAGAAGCGTTGCATTAGATAACAGTGGTGTTGCATTTGCTGTTTGAAGTGTTGCATTAGATATTTATTTTATTTTATTGTCCCGAATGATGAATCTATTTTTTTAAATTATTTTTTCGACGTTCCAATCGCACGGGTGTCAAGATATAACGATTTTAGTGATGTTGTAATTTTTCAAAAAATTTCTTATATTTATTTGGTTTGGTTTTATAACGGTCAAACCGGTCAAAGTGCACCTACCGTTTAACTAGTCTTGTCCCGAATGATGAATCTATTTTTTTAAATTATTTTTTCGACGTTCCAATCGCACGTGTGTTAAGATACAACAATTTTAGTGATGTGGTAATTTTTCAAAAAATTTCTTACATTTATTTGGTTTGGTTTTATAAAGGTCAAACCGGTCAAAATGGACCTTCCTTTTAACTAGTCTTGTCCCGAATGATAAATCTATTTTTTAAAATTATTTTTTCGACGTTCCAATCGCACGGGTATCAAAATATAATGATTTTAGTGATGTGGTAATTTTTTAAAAAATTTCCTATATTTATTTGGTTTGGTTTTATAACAGTCAAACCGGTCAAAGTGGACTTTCCTTTTAACTAGTCTTGTCCCGAATGATGAATCTATTTTTTTAAATTATTTTCTCGATGTTCCAATCGCACGGATGTCAAGATATAACGATTTTAGTGATGTGATAATTTTTTAAAAAATTTCCTACATGTATTTGGTTTGGTTTTATAATGGTCAAACCGGTCAAAGTGGACGTTCCTTTTAACTAGTTTTGTCCCGAATGATGAATCTATTTTTTAAATTATTTTTTCGACGTTCCAATCGCACGGGTGTCAAGATATAATGATTTTAGTGATGTGGTAATCTTTCAAACAAATTCCTACATGTAGTTGGTTTTGTTTTATAACGGTCAAACCGGTCAAAGTGGACCTTCCTTTTAGCCAGTCTTGTCCCGAATGATGAATCTATTTTTTTAAATTATTTTTTCGACATTCCAATCGCACAGGTGTCAAGATATAACGATTTTAGTGATGTGGTAATTTTTCAAAAAAATTCCTAAATTTATTTGGTTTGGTTTTATAACGGTCAAAGTGAACCTCTCTTTTAACTAGTCTTGTCCCGAATGATGAATCTATTTTTTTAAATTATTTTTTCGACGTTCTAATCGCACGAGTGTCAAGTTATAATGATTTTAGTGATGTGGTAATCTTTCAAAAAAATTCCTACATGTATTTGGTTTGGTTTTATAACGGTCAAACCGGTCAAAGTGGACCTTCCTTTTAGCTAGTCTTGTCTCGAATGATGAATCTATTTTTTTAAATTATGTTTTCGACGTTCCAATCGCACGGGTGATAAGATATAACGATTTTAGTGATGTGGTAATTTTTCAAAAAAATTCCTAAATTTATTTGGTTTGGTTTTATAACGGTCAAACCGGTCAAAGTGAACATCCCTTTTAACTAGTCTTGTCCCGAATGATGAAACTATTTTTTTAAATTATTTTTTCGATGTTCCAATCACACGGATGTCAAGATATAACGATTTTAGTGATGTGGTAATTTTTCAAAAAAATTCCTACATGTATTTGGTTTGGTTTTATAAAGGTCAAACCGATCAAAGTGGACGTTCCTTTTAACTAGTTTTGTCCCGAATGATGAATCTATTTTTAAAATTATTTTTTCGACATTCCAATCGCACAGATGTCAAGATATAATGATTTTAGTGATGTGGTAATCTTTCAAAAAAATTCCTACATGTATTTGGTTTGGTTTTATAACGGTCAAACCGGTCAAAGTGGACCTTCCTTTTAGCTAGTCTTGTCCCGAATGATGAATCTATTTTTTTAAATTATTTTTTCGACGTTCCAATCGCACGGGTGTCAAGATATAACGATTTTAGTGATCTGGTAATTTTTCAAAAAATTTCCTATATTTATTTGGTTTGGTTTTAAAACGGTCAAACAGGTCAAAGTGGACTTTCCTTTTAGCTAGTCTTGTCCAGAATGAAGAATCTATTTTTTTAAATTATTTTTTCGACGTTCCAATTGCACGGGTGTCAAGATATAACGATTTTAGTGATGTGGTAATTTTTCAAAAAAAATTCCTACATGTATTTGGTTTGGTTTTATAACGGTCAAACCGGTCAAAGTGGACTTTCCTTTTAACTAGTCTTGTCCCGAATGATGAATCTATTTTTTTAAATTATTTTCTCGACGTTCCAATCGTACGGATGTCAAGATATAACGATTTTAGTGATGTGGTAATTTTTTAAAAAATTTCCTACATGTATTTGGTTTGGTTTTATAATGGTCAAACCGGTCAAAGTGGACGTTCCTTTTAACTAGTTTTGTCCCGAATGATGAATCTATTTTTTAAATTATTTTTTCGACGTTCCAATCGCACGGGTGTCAAGATATAATGATTTTAGTGATGTGGTAATCTTTCAAAAAAATTCCTACATGTAGTTGGTTTTGTTTTATAACGGTCAAAGTGGACCTTCCTTTTAGCCAGTCTTGTCCCGAATGATGAATCTATTTTTTTAAATTATTTTTTCGACGTTCCAATCGCACAGGTGTCAAGATATAACGATTTTAGTGATGTGGTAATTTTTCAAAAAAATTCCTAAATTTATTTGGTTTGGTTTTATAACGGTCAAAGTGAACCTCTCTTTTAACTAGTCTTGTCCCGAATGATGAATCTATTTTTTTAAATTATTTTTTCGACGTTCTAATCGCACGGGTGTCAAGTTATAAAGATTTTAGTGATGTGGTAATCTTTCAAAAAAATTCCTACATGTATTTGGTTTGGTTTTATAACGGTCAAACCGGTCAAAGTGGACCTTCCTTTTAGCTAGTCTTGTCCCGAATGATGAATCTATTTTTTTAAATTATGTTTTCGACGTTCCAATCGCACGGGTGTCAAGATATAACGATTTTAGTGATTTGGTAATTTTTCAAAAAAATTCCTAAATTTATTTGGTTTGGTTTTATAACGGTCAAACCGGTCAAAGTGAACATCCCTTTTAACTAGTCTTGTCCCGAATGATGAATCTATTTTTTTAAATTATTTTTTCGATGTTCCAATCGCACGGATGTCAAGATATAACGATTTTAGTGATGTGGTAATTTTTCAAAAAATTTCCTACATGTATTTGGTTTGGTTTTATAAAGGTCAAACCGATCAAAGTGGACGTTCCTTTTAACTAGTTTTGTCCCGAATGATG
Organism: Kitagawia praeruptora; assembly: GCA_037693485.1. Lineage (NCBI taxonomy): Eukaryota > Viridiplantae > Streptophyta > Magnoliopsida > Apiales > Apiaceae > Kitagawia > Kitagawia praeruptora. The sequence continues at coordinate 131,051,878 of CM075351.1, read as the reverse complement.
AATCTATTTTTAAAATTATTTTTTCGACGTTCCAATCGCACGGATGTCAAGATATAATGATTTTAGTGATGTGGTAATCTTTCAAAAAAATTCCTACATGTATTTGGTTTGGTTTTATAACGGTCAAACCGGTCAAAGTGGACCTTCCTTTTAGCTAGTCTTGTCCCGAATGATGAATCTATTTTTTTAAATTATGTTTTCGACGTTCCAATCGCACGGGTGATAAGATATAACGATTTTAGTGATGTGGTAATTTTTCAAAAAAATTCCTAAATTTATTTGGTTTGGTTTTATAACGGTCAAACCGGTCAAAGTGAATATCCCTTTTAACTAGTCTTGTCCCGAATGATGAATCTATTTTTTTAAATTATTTTTTCGATGTTCCAATCGCACGGATGTCAAGATATAACGATTTTAGTGATGTGTTAATTTTTCAAAAAAATTCCTACTTGTATTTGGTTTGGTTTTATAAAGGTCAAACCGATCAAAGTGGACGTTCCTTTTAACTAGTTTTGTCCCGAATGATGAATCTATTTTTAAAATTATTTTTTCGACGTTCCAATCGCACGGATGTCAAGATATTATGATTTTAGTGATGTGGTAATCTTTCAAAAAAATTCCTACATGTATTTGGTTTGGTTTTATAACGGTCAAACCGGTCAAAGTGGACCTTCCTTTTAGCTAGTCTTGTCCCGAATGATGAATCTATTTTTTTAAATTAGTTTTTCGACGTTCCAATCGCACGGGTGTCAAGATATAACGATTTTAGTGATCTGGTAATTTTTCAAAAAATTTCCTATATTTATTTGGTTTGGTTTTATAACGGTCAAACAGGTCAAAGTGGACTTTCCTTTTAGCTAGTCTTGTCCCGAATGAAGAATCTATTTTTTTAAATTATTTTTTCGACGTTCCAATTGCACGGGTGTCAAGATATAACGATTTTAGTGATGTGGTAATTTTTCAAAAAAAATTCCTACATGTATTTGGTTTGGTTTTATAACGGTCAAACCGGTCAAAGTGGACTTTCCTTTTAACTAGTCTTGTCCCGAATGATGAATCTATTTTTTTAAATTATTTTCTCGACGTTTCAATCGCACGGATGTCAAGATATAACGATTTTAGTGATGTGGTAATTTTTTAAAAAATTTCCTACATGTATTTGGTTTGGTTTTATAATGGTCAAACCGGTCAAAGTGGACGTTCCTTTTAACTAGTTTTGTCCCGAATGATGAATCTATTTTTTAAATTATTTTTTCGACGTTCCAATCGCACGGGTGTCAAGATATAATGATTTTAGTGATGTGGTAATCTTTCAAAAAAATTCCTACATGTAGTTGGTTTTGTTTTATAACGGTCAAACTGGTCAAAGTGGACCTTCCTTTTAGCCAGTCTTGTCCCGAATGATGAATCTATTTTTTTAAATTATTTTTTCGACGTTCCAATCGCGCAGGTGTCAAGATATAACGATTTTAGTGATGTGGTAATTTTTCAAAAAAATTCCTAAATTTTTTTGGTTTGGTTTATAACGGTCAAAGTGAACCTCTCTTTTAACTAGTCTTGTCCCGAATGATGAATCTATTTTTTTAAATTATTTTTTCGACGTTCTAATCGCACGGGTGTCAAGTTATAATGATTTTAGTGATGTGGTAATCTTTCAAAAAAAATCCTACATGTATTTGGTTTGGTTTTATAACGGTCAAACCGGTCAAAGTGGACCTTCCTTTTAGCTAGTCTTGTCCCGAATGATGAATCTATTTTTTTAAATTATGTTTTCGACGTTCCAATCGCACGGGTGTCAAGATATAACGATTTTAGTGATGTGGTAATTTTTCAAAAAAATTCCTAAATTTATTTGGTTTGGTTTTATAACGGTCAAACTGGTCAAAGTGAACATCCCTTTTAACTAGTCTTGTCCCGAATGATGAATCTATTTTTTTAAATTATTTTTTCGATGTTCCAATCGCACGGATGTCAAGATATAACGATTTTAGTGATGTGGTAATTTTTCAAAAAATTTCCTACATGTATTTGGTTTGGTTTTATAAAGGTCAAACCGATCAAAGTGGACGTTCCTTTTAACTAGTTTTGTCCCGAATGATGAATCTATTTTTAAAATTATTTTTTCGACGTTGCAATCGCACGGATGTCAAGATATAATGATTTTAGTGATGTGGTAATCTTTCAAAAAAATTCCTACATGTATTTGGTTTGGTTTTATAACGGTCAAACCGGTCAAAGTGGACTTTCCTTTTAGCTAGTCTTTTCCCGAATGATGAATCTATTTTTTAAAATTATTTTTTCGACGTTCCAATCGCACGGGTGTCAAGATATAACAATTTCAGTTATCTGGTAATTTTTCAAAAAATTTCCTATATTTATTTGGTTTGGTTTTATAACGGTCAAACAGGTCAAAGTGGACTTTCCTTTTAGCTAGTCTTGTCCCGAATGAAGAATCTATTTTTTTAAATTATTTTTTCGACGTTCCAATTGCACGGGTGTCAAGATATAACGATTTTAGTGATGTGGTAATTTTTCAAAAAAAATTCCTACATGTATTTGGTTTGGTTTTATAACGGTCAAACCGGTCAAAGTGGACTTTCCTTTTAACTAGTTTTGTCCCGAATGATGAATCTCTTTTTTAAATTATTTTTTCGATGTTCCAATCGCACGGGTGTCAAGATATAATGATTTTAGTGATGTGGTAATTTTTCAAAAAAATTCCTACATGTATTTGGTTTGGTTTTATAACGGTCAAACCGGTCAAAGTGGACCTTCCTTTTAGCTAGTCTTGTCCCGAATGATGAATCTATTTTTTTAAATTATTTTTTCCACGTTCCAATCGCACGGATGTCAAGATATAACGATTTTTGTAAAGTGGTAATTTTTCAAAAAATTTCGTATATTTATTTGGTTTGGTTTTATAACGGTCAAACCGTTCAAAGTGGACCTTCCTTTTAGCTAGTCTTGTCCCGAATGATGAATCTATTTTTTAAAATTATTTTTTCGACGTTCCAATCGCACGGGTGTCAAGATATAACGATTTTAGTAATGTGCTAATTTTTCAAAAAATTTCCTACATGTATTTGGTTTGGTTTTATAACGGTCAAACCGGTCAAAGTGGACCTTCCTTTTAACTAGTCTTGTCCCGAATGATTAATCTATTTTTTTAATTATTTTTTCGACGTTCCAATTGCACGGGTGTCAAGATATAATGATTTTAGTGATGTGGTAATTTTTCAAAAAAATTCCTACATGTATTTGGTTTGGTTTTATAATGGTCAAACCGGTCAAAGTGGACCTTCCTTTTAACCAGTTTTGTCCCGAATGATGATTCTATTTTTTTAAATTATTTTTTCGACTTTCCAATCACACGGGTGTCAAGATATAACGATTTTAGTGATGTGGTAATTATTCAAAAAATTTCCTATATTTATTTGGTTTGGTTTTATAACGGTCAAACCGGTCAAAGTCGACCATCCTTTTAACTAGTCTTGTCCCGAATGGTGAATCTATTTTTTTAAATTATTTTTTCGACGTTCCAATCGGACGGATGTCATGATATAACATTTTTAGTGATGTGGTAATTTTTTAAAAAAAGTCCTTCATTTATTTGGTTTGGTTTTATAACGGTCAAACCGGTCAAAGTCGACCATCCTTTTAACTAGTCTTGTCCCGAATGATGAATCTATTTTTTAAAATTATTTTTTCGACATTCCAATCGCACGGGTGTTAAGATATAACGATTTTAGTGATGTGGTAATTTTTTAAAAAAATTCCTTCATTTATTTGGTTTGGTTTTATACCGGTCAAAGTCGACCATCCATTTAACTAGTCTTGTCCCGAATGATGAAACTAATTTTTTAAATTATTTTTTCGACGTTCCAATCGCACGGGTGTTAAGATATAACGATTTTAGTGATGTGATAAATTTTTAAAAAATTTCCTTCGTTTATTTGGTTTGGTTTTATAACGGTCAAAGTGGACCTTCGTTTTAACTAGTCTTGTCCTGAATGATGAATCTATTTTCTTAAATTATTTTTTCGACGTTCCAATTTATTTGGTTTGATTATATAATGGTCAAAGGGGTCAAAGTAGATATTCGTATTATAATTTGATTGTTTAAATCTAAATTCTTGAAAAAAAATCACTTTTTAATTTTTTTTACAGTTTAGTAATAAATAATTACAAAATTAAATTTATATATTTCAAAACAAAATAAGGAATTAAGAAATTGCAGCACACACAACACACAGGTGATACCAAACCCAAAATTTTGGGCGGACTAGTTTTCCCCCCTTAACGAAATAATTTCCCCCCTAAAACATCCTTCTTTACCGCAATTCTCACAAAATTAGGACTTTCAATTTAGAACCAAGTACTCTCCTATCTTGTTAACTCGAATAACTTGTAAAAGGGGGGGGGGGTTAAATACAAGTTTTATAATCGTGTCTGATTTTTGCTTGGTTATACGAACAAGAATAAACGAATGAATCAAATTCTGTTTGTATTAATAAGATCAAATACAAACTCTACCAAATGTGTACAAATACCTTTAGCAGCGGCTGACAATACAAATCTCTCTGTTTGTTTCGAACTTTCGAATACAAACCTTATACAGAGCTACGCACATTCACACACGAACGAACTCTTTTTACAATGATATAGAGAGAATATTTATAATGCTTCATATCAACTAATTACATAAAGATAATCTATTCATGACAATGTTCTGCCGTCCAGTTGATAGTTTCCATTAATAGAAAATTCTTTCCTTCATAAAATCTTCTTGCTTGTTCCTCAAACAAAGATCTTGTTTTATAGCACTTGCCAGTTTCTGTAGCATCCATAATGACATCATCAGTAACACGACTGATATCAGGATTCCATCTTACATCAGGATCTGACCATCCCATCAGTACTTGATCAGTAGTTAACTTGACATATCAGGATTCAATCTCAGTTCCTGACATGTAGTACTCGATGCACTGTTCATTCCTGACTAAACTTTATAGATAACTGTCTAATACATATTCTAAGGATATACAAGAGGTATAAGTAAAATTCTATTCTTAACATCACAACTCATGAATTATTCCTAACAATCTCCCCCTATTTATGCTTTAAAATCTGAAGCATAAATCTGAGTTGTTGATGTCAAAACATATAACAATACAATCAGAATAGAATTTATGAATTCAAAAAATCATGAAGTTAAGTACCTCCTCTTTCAGATATAGACATAGTATCCAGTACTTAGAAGAAAGAATTCAACTATTTGATGCTTCTTTTTCTTTACCACTTCCCTGATAAGATTCACCTCTGTCATCCTTAGTTCTTCTTTTAATTTCTCCCAGTCTGTTTAGCTCCTCCCCCAGTATGTTGCCTTTTAACTATTTTTATCTCCCCCTTTTTGACATCAGCAACATTAATTCCAAGAGATTCAGTAACAGAACAAATGAGATTCATCAGAACTGCTTGATTTTCCATAATAGTGACTTGGTTATCTTCAAGTGTTTGAAGTCTTGATTGAATTTCAACTTGAGATTTCTGAATGTCTTGTAGAACTTCAGAATTGACTTCAATTTTGGAAGTGTTTGGAATATCTTCAGATTCAATTCTTGTAGAAGAAGTTGCCTGTTTAGAATGATATTCAAGTAATAAAACTCGATTCGAGTTACAAACATCTTCATCTTTCTAATATGAAGTTTCAATATGATCATCTTGTCCTTCACCAGTATTCTGTGTACTAACATTTACAAAACCTGACTCCTCCTTAGATTGATCAGATACTGTTGATGTCTCAATTCTGGCTGATATTGGTAGTACAAACAAAGGAATACTTGGATCATTAGAAATATCTTCTAGTACTGATGGTGTATAAGTTTGTCTTAGCCTTTCACCTCTTCTGTTTATAATTCCTGCAAGCCTTTCTTTTTGCTTCTGAGCTTTAACTTCTGGCTTTGAGTTGTGCTTTGCTAAGTCATTCTTCTCATACATCTTGATAAAAGAATAAGTACCAGCATCCATACCAAGATTATTAGACCAAGATTTAGGAAAAACCTGATCCCAGAAATCAAACGATGGTGGTTTCCTAATTTTCTCTCCCTCACTATGGAGTTGATCATCCATACCCTCATTCTCACTTTGACTATCTAAACTCAACACTCTTTCTACCTCTCCTTTTGCCTGGTCAGGAGCCAGCCGCTCTGATTGTGGATCAATATCCATCTTTTTAAGTGTATCACTCAAATTTGGATAAGTGCTCTCATGACCTTGTGATGCAACAAGAGACAGCAAAGCAACTTATAACATTTTCAAGAAAGAACAAGAAGGGCAGGAAAGTAATTGTGTCACCAGAGAATTAGACTACGGGTCAAATATGAGGTCAATGGGTAAAATGGGGAGTGTAGCTGGAAAAAGAGAAAAGAGGGATATAGGCTGGAAAATATCTTCTAGGGTTTTCATCGATTGAATTGTAAACGTATTTTATTTCTGCAAAACTATGGAGAGGCTGGACTCTCGAACATTTCTAGTTTATCTTGTTTAATTAAGTACTATTTCCATTTGTGGCTTTAATTAAATTTGTAGATATGAGTCTCTTTTATTTGTTGGTTGTGTCAATCGAGTCATTCCATTACAAAGTGGTATCAGAGCACTGAGATCTGATGGGTCCGCCGACGGTAACACAGCGAATGGATCTGATAGAGGAGAGGATAAGTTCAATGGAAGAGTCGTTGAAGGAGATATTGACAAAAGAGGTGGCAACTGCCACGGAGGCTCTGCGCCACTCGCTTACGGGGGTGCTAATAGAGGGTCAAAGTATGGCAGCGAAGCAATTAGGGGCTGAGATCGAGTCGTTGGCTGCAAGACTAGAAGGGCGTCTTAATCGGAGTCGGGAGTACCATGAATCTCTAGCCCACAACCTCAGGAATGAACAGATGAAGTTTCAAACCGAGGTAAAATCTTCTCTCACTGGTTTACAACCAAATCATATTCCTGTACCTGATAAAGTCGAGGGAAGTACCACCCATTTGGGATCTAATCATGAAAATCTTAATCCTACATGGAGTGGTTTGGAGGAAATGGGGAGTGGATTTGGTGGGCGAGGCCTTGCTGGGGGTAGCTTTGGGGGAGCAGGATCTAATGGTGGGGGAACTAATTGGAAATATCGAAAGTTGGACATGCCAATTTTTGATGGAACTGACCCGGACGGATGGGTGTTAAGGGTCGAACGGTATTTCCAGTTTTACCGTATGAATGAGATTGAGATGCTTAATGCGGCGGCGGTTGCTATGGAGGGAGATGCTTTGAGATGGTACCAATGGGAACACAATAGACATCCTATCAGGAGATGGGCGGATTTAAAGTTATTCGTGTTACGCCAGTTTCGATCGCTGAATGGGGGTTCTCTATATGAACAATGGCTGTCAACCACCCAAACCACCACCGTGCAGGAGTATCGAAGGAAGTTTATAGAAATGGCAGCTCCTTTAGGAAGGATTTCGGAGGAAATGTTGTTGGGACACTTTATCAACGGACTTAAGGATGAAGTCAAGGCAGATGTGAGGCTAACCAACCCAGTGAGTTTAGAGTATGCTATGGAGATAGCAGTGAAAGTGGAGGAAAAACACAGGGTGTTGGCTTTGAAAAAAACTGGACTGGGTTCAATTAAGACAGGGGGTTTTTCTGGGTACAGTAAAGCACCATCTACGACGAGTTCATATTCGTTTGGCACACCTGCTAGCCCACCGTTATCCCGAAGTTGGGGACCTAGGTCACCAGAATCACAAGTCTCCACTCAGTCTCATATGTCTACAAGTTCGACAGGCCACAGTGGGGGAAATATCAAAAGGTTGACGGAGAAGGAACTGCAAGAAAAAAGGGCCAAAGGGCTTTGTTACCGCTGTGATGCAAAGTGGATGATAGGGCATAGGTGCAAGCAAAAGGAGTTAAGTGTAATGCTGATTGCTGAGGACGAACCAGAAACAGATGGGGATGATAGTGAACCTCCACCTTCTCCAACGGACGAGATTGTAACCGAGGTATCTCTGAACTCGGTTATTGGTCTTTCGAATCCGAAAACGATGAAAATAAAAGGAGTAATTGGGGATTATGAAGTAGTCGTAATGATAGATCCGGGTGCCACTCACAACTTCGTGTCCCTTCGAACTGTTAGGGAAGTAGGGCTGAAGGTTGCAGAATCTGGGGGATTTGGGGTATCCTTAGGGAAAGGTGAAGCTATAAGGGGAGAAGGGGTTTGTCGGGATGTCCGAGTGCAGTTAGCAGGGGTAGTGGACATAGTGGAGGATTTCCTGCCTTTGACATTAGGAAGTTCAGACATTATTTTGGGTGTACAGTGGCTAGAGAAACTAGGGATGGTTTTAACGAATTGGAAGACACAAACAATGAAGTTTGAATACCAAGGTGAACCAGTGACTTTGGTCGGGGATCCCTCACTCGTACACTCTCAAATTTCACTTAAGGTAATGAGAAGAGTGCTTCGGAAAGGAAGTATGGGTTATTGGGTGGAATGCAGTAGAATGGAGACCAACCTAAAACCAGATTCATCTACGATGAGGGCTGACTTAACTGGGAAAATTCTAGAATTTTTACAATGGGTGATACAAGGGTACTCTAAGGTGTTTGAAGAGCCCACAGGACTGCCCCCAGTCCGTAACCATGAACATGGAATTGTCTAAAAAGGCGGCAGCAATCCGGTCAGTGTGCGACCATATAGATATCCTCAACATCAAAAAGATGAGATTGAACGACTAATTGCAGAGATGTTGGCAGCTGGCATTATCAAGCCTTCATCCAGTCCTTTTTCTAGTCCGGTACTGTTAGTTAAAAAAAAAGACGGGTCGTGGCGCTTTTGCGTGGATTACCGCGCTCTTAATAAAGAGACCGTACCGGATAAGTATCCCATTCCAGTCATCGACGAGCTGTTGGATGAGCTCCATGGGGCAGCCATTTTCTCCAAGTTGGACCTTCGGGCGGGTTACCATCAAATATTGGTTCGTCCCGAGGACACGCACAAAACTGCATTCCGAACGCATGACGGTCACTATGAATTCCTCGTCATGCCGTTTGGTCTCATGAACGCTCCATCCACTTTACAGTCATTAATGAACGACATCTTTCGGCCATTTTTGAGAAAGTATGTCTTGGTGTTTTTCGACGATATCCTAGGGTATAGCCGAGACCCTTCTGAGCATAAGGAACATCTGATGAATGTACTGGAGACACTGGCCACTCACTCTTTATACGTAAACCTGAAAAAGTGTGAGTTCGGTAAGGAGGTTATTGGTTATCTGGGTCACGTAATTTCAAAGAAAGGGGTGGAAATGGATGCTGAAAAAGTGAAGGCGATGTTGGATTGGCCTCAGCCTCAAAACTTGAGAGAATTAAGGGGTTTTCTTGGTTTGACGGGATACTACCGTAAGTTTGTTGCTGGGTATGTTCAAATAGCCCGACCACTGTCAGAACAACTAAAAAAGGATTGTTTCGGATGGAATGAGCAAGCAACGGAAGCATTTGAACGACTGAAAAAAGCTATGTCTACCCCACTAGTTTTGGCGATGCCAAATTTCCAACAGCCTTTCATTATTGAAGCTGATGCCTCAGGGTATGGCGTAGGCGCCGTACTAATGCAGAACCATCGGCCGATTGCGTACTTTAGTAAGAATCTAGGTGTTAGGGGTCAAGCCAAATCCGTCTATGAGAAAGAATTGATCGCAATCTGCCTTGCTGTTCAAAAGTGGAAACCTTACCTACTTGGTCGCCATTTTATTGTGCGTTCAGACCAACAGAGCCTTCGATTCCTGACCCAACAACGCGAGGTCAATTCTGACTATCAAAAATGGGTCACGAAATTACTTGGTTTTGATTTCGAGATACAATTCAAGCCTGGAACCTCCAATAATGTGGCTGACGCGTTATCAAGGAAAACTTCTGGGGAAATTGCTTTACAGTCGATGTTGTCAGTCCCAGTTATATCCTGGGACGTGTTAAACAAAGAACTAGAAAAGGACAAGGCTCTACAACAAGTAATCGAGGATTTAAAAAAGGGCATCTCAGTACATGATGGGTTCAGTCTAGTTGACAACAGGTTGAGGTATAAAGGGCGGATGGTACTCTCTCGACATTCACATCACAAGCCCAGTTTACTTCATGAGTACCACGATTCTCCGATGGGAGGTCATTCCAGAGAACTTAAAACCTACCAAAGAGTGGCTACCAACTTGTACTGGACGGGTATGCGGGGAGACATTGCTCAATATGTGCGAAATTGTAGTATTTGTCAGCAGCAAAAAGTTTCCCAGCTAGCTCCAGCAGGCTTACTCCAGCCTTTGCCTATTCCAAACATGGTGTGGGAAGATATTTCTATAGATTTCGTTGAAGGCCTCCTTACTTCCCAGGGATTTAATACAGTGCTCGTAGTTGTCGATAGATTATCGAAATATGCGCATTTTATTGGGTTGAAACACCCCTTTGATGCATTTACTGTGGCAACTGTCTTTATTAAGGAGATTGTTAGACTCCATGGTTTCCCTACTTCTATAGTCTCTGATCGGGATCGTATCTTTCTCAGCACACTGTGGAAGGATATTTTTAAGCTACATGGAACAACTTTAAAGCAAAGCACCGCCTACCACCCGCAAACCGACGGGTAGACGGAGATTGTTAATAAAGCTCTAGAGACATATCTGAGGTGCTTTATTGGGACTAAACCTACTTCATGGGCAAAGTGGCTTCCGTGGGCGGAGTTTTCTTACAATACCTCACCCCATTGCGCCACCAAACTCAGTCCATTCAAGGTGGTATACGGCAGAGATCCACCTCACCTCATCAGAGCAGATAAAGGCCAGACTCCTGTCCACAGCATTGAGGAACTGTTACAAGAACGAGATGCATTACTAGATGATCTCCATTTTCATTTGATCCGTGCTCAGCAGATTATGAAACGAGCAGCAGACTCCAAACGCAGGGCAGAGAGCTTTGAGGTGGGTGATTTTGTGTACTTGAAACTCCAACCATATCGACAGAAAACTTTAGCTCGTCGTCCTTTTGAGAAGTTAGCACCAAAATTTTATGGGCCCTATCAGGTGGAGCAGAAAGTGGGAAAGGTGGCTTACAAATTGACTCTCCCTGATACTTCTAAGGTTCACCCAGTGTTCCATATTTCACAATTAAAAAAATCAGTTGGAGGTGCTACTCAGATATCACCACTGCCACCATAATTGACAATAGATTTGGAATTAAAGGTAGAACCGGAGCAGTTACTGGAGGTTCGAGAGATGAAGAAAGGGAATAAAACAAGGGTCGAAGTATTAATTAAGTGGAAAGCTTTGCCTTTGACTGAGGCAACATGGGAAGACATGGCCATCTTAGACCAACAGTTTCCTTCTTTCCACCTTGAGGACAAGGTGGCTGTGTGGGGGGAAAGTAATGTGATGCAACAAGAGACAGCAAAGCAACTTATAACATTTTCAAGAAAGAACAAGAAGGGCAGGAAAGTAATTGTGTCACCAGAGAATTAGACTACGGGTCAAATATGAGGTCAATGGGTAAAATGGGGAGTGCAGCAGGAAAAAGAGAAAAGAGGGATATAGGCTGGAAAATATCTTCTAGGGTTTTCATCGATTGAATTGTAAACGTATTTTATTTCTGCAAAACTATGGAGAGGCTGGACTCTCGAACATTTCCAGTTTATCTTGTTTAATTAAGTACAATTTCCATTTGTGGCTTTAATTAAAGTTGTAGATCTGAGTCTCTTTTATTTGTTGGTTGTGTCAATCGAGTCATTCCATTACAGACCTACAGAAAAATAAAGTTTAGAAGAAGTTTTTATACCTGAACTCACATGGAGAGAGGGTTCCTCATTTGCCAAGGGGCTTGAGGTTTTCTACAAGGAGCGAGTTGCTATAGTCTCTGAACCCTTACAATCATCTTCTTTCCTTCCAGAGACTACAGGCTCCAGTATACCACTTTCAGGTTCTCTACTAGACTCTGATGTCTTCAGTAATACTTCATTAGACACCATAGTTAGTATGTCACCGTCTTTAAGTGTTGTTTGCTGAGACTCACCCTCAAGGTGGATAGACTCTGACTGAACAATGTTTGTTTGATCTTCAAGAAAATCAGTCAAAGTTATTCCTCCCATATCATAGGGTTTCTCACTTGCAATTTCAGTCATCACAGCTCCTGAGTCATCCAACCTCTGACTAGATGGTTCTTGTGTTGCAGTGATTGTGATCTGATCTATCCTACTATCCACCCCTGGTGCAATAGTATCTTCTGTTGACTGCATTCCTCTATCTACTTCCTCCAGTTGTTCACCTTGAGCTGAAGCATCTTCAATAATGACATCCTTGTCAAGTAAATATCCATGAAGTGATTGAAGTGCAACATGCTTCGAGAGTCCAAATTTCTTGACTAATTGTTTTCTGACAGATACATAGAAATACATCTTCATAAAGTCAAGTCTTTGATGTAGAAGTCCATATTCATCTGGAAATAAAAGTTTTGGTACTCTTTCAACCATAAAATCTAGAACAGGCCTTGACAACAACACTTTAAGAGAAATTAGTCCCATAGCCAGCCTGTATGATAATGTAGTTTCCCATGAAGAATCAATATCCAGATCTCTATGGTCATTTGCTGACTTGATTGTAGCTTCATTTGTAGAGACCTGCATGATATTAGTTGGACTAGACTCTGTGTGTGTAGGTGACAATTGAATCTTTCTCCATGTTCTCCTGGTATATTGAGCAAAAGATTTATCCTGAGAAGACTCAAGAGGTGTAGACACAGAAGTGATCTTGGGATGAGATCTTTTTTCAATAGACACAGTCTTTTGAGAGACAGTATCCAGTAACTGTTTTCCCTTTTTAAGTACTACAGTCTTTTGAGAAACTGCAGCCTGGCTGTGACTAGGTACTTCATCTCTTTGTCCTGGCTTAGAAAGTCGAATTGCAGCCTTCAATTCTTCTCTCTCAGCAAGAGATATATTATCATCATCTTCACTAGAACTACTACTACTTGACACAACAAATCTTCTCTTCCTTACAACTGATGTCTTTTGAGAAACACCAGAGGTTGGAATAGGCTGTGGATTAAAACTTTGTTCTTGAATTGTTTCAGAGACTATAATGTTTTGGGCTACTTGGGTAGACACAGGTGGGTTCTCCTCCAAATGAGATTCCTGAGCCATTTCACCACAAAAGAAAGAAGAACTGTATAGAGTAGGAAGATGAGTTTTAAGAATTACCTGAACATGATGTGGATAATGAATTGCAGGTATTTCATCTAGATTCTTTTCATTGTCCTTCTTTGTAATGTCAGAGAAAATTCTCTTTTGTTGTACATAAGAAGAAACACAATGTTCTCTACCAAATCTAGTTTCAACATCAGGAATAAAATGGTTAATAAACATTTTCATAAATCTATGATAATAAACCATTTTCCTGTTTTGATCTCTTAACCCAAGTTTAATACTCCTCTGATTTAAGATAATGTGACCAATGTTAATTACTCTATCATAAAGCAAACTGTAAGCAATATGTGAAGTAACAGAAGTAATTTGATCAAAAGAACTACATTTACCAGTAAAGCATTTAGCTAATTGATCAAAGAAGAAAGACCACTCTTTCCTAAGACAAGATCTTCTTAACTGGCTCATGTTATCTAAAGGTCCATTATAACCTTATGCAGATTACATAGTTCTAATATCATAATCAGATGGTAAATTCTCATAATTCAAACTAACAGGTAAGTGAAGTACTGAATTAACAACAGATTCAGTAATATCAAAAGAATCTTGTCCTAAGTGTAGAACAATCTTACCTGATTGACTCTGAGTAGAATCAATTACCTCAGCATCCTCCCAAGCTTATGTAACAGCTGCTTGATTAATCTGTGGAGATGATGTCAATGCATAACTTAATGGTCCATATGCCAGAAAGTTCATGATTGGATGAAAATCAGTTAATACTCCTTCCTTGTTGGTGATAGCTGCTACATGATTGTTCGTCATAAAATCAAAGTCACCAAACTTGAAGGCTACTGACTTAGGTAATCTTCTTTGAGCTGCCATTTTTGATCTTAAAAGAACTTGAAAAATTCTTGAAATGGATTAGTGATTTTGAAAACTCGAGAGTGTTTTTGCTTTAGAGAATGTGAAATTAGAGAAAGCAATTACACGATTAGAGTTTCAAAACAAATATATTTCACAAATCTTTCAGACCACTATCCCACGTCGACACGTAGATTGACAGGCCTCAGTCCCTGAAAAGTGCGGTTACCCACGATTTTTGAAAAGTAAAATCCAAAATTGATTTTCATGAAAAAAATCAGGGTATTATCAAGATAAAAATCAATACTGATCAGCTTCCTTTTCCTGTTGTGACCTCCCATCAAAATAATCACAAAATGCAATGTGATTTAAAAATAATAATTCTCAAATCCTGATGGTCACACTTGAAATCCTGATCAATATCATCCTGATTCCAGAGACTTAAATGAAGTTTCCACGTGGCATTTTTTTTATCTGAAAAAGAAATAAACAATTAATCTGAACAAAATCAATTGGTTAGATATATTCGACATTTCTTGAAAATACAAGAAATACAGTCACACGCGATAATTAGCATCTGACTTCATTGATAGTTCCAAGTGACTGTTCAGCTTCTCACGTCTTTCTATAAAAGAAACAGACGCCTTATGCCATTCTCCATAAACCTTTCAATTTCTTTTCTTCTCAACAATGATTCTCAAACCAAAACTCCATTCGAACCCATTCTTTAGGTTTTTCACAATCAATGAATATCCTGTTCTTGATCATCTCTTTGAAGAGACGACTTTTCTCATCGAACTAGTCATGGATAGAGTAGTTTTAGATAATATCCAGAAGTTTCTCCTAGAACATCCATCTGTTGGATACAATCTTCCCCTAACCTCCTCAAAACTTGAGGATGAAAAATTTGGCCGAGAGTCTGAGGTTGATCTTGATGGAGATGCTATTCATTTAAGTTAGCTACTCTCATTCAAGTCGCCCAGACAAGGAATCAAAGAGCAGACGAGGCTATTCAAATCCCCTGATGGATTTCTTGAGATGCTCCTTGTCCTGTATCTCAGAATCCATATCATTAGACAAGTACAGGATTATCAGTAGAAGTTAGACAAAAAGATGTTGTATTTCATTTCTATGTATGTAATTCTTTCAATTAATGAAAATACAATTTCTTATTATTTACTTTTCTTTTGATTTTATTGACTCAATTGAATGATAATATAAACTATCAGTATGAATGAATTAAAACTAGCTTGCATAGACTTAACACATCACAGAATTAGATTACTACACAAAGTAAACGTCAGGATCTGAAACAATTTTCACAATCCTGATACGGACACAATACTGATGACGTCAGCATCCTGATAACAATTCTAATCCTGATGATTATTAAAAAGTCTATCATACTGAAATTTATCAAGGCAAAGTGTTATAGCTAAAGCATTTAACAATCAAATATAGATCCTGACAAGAATATCAAGTCTATAAGCTAAAAACAACATACCTTGCTACTTTTGCAGATGTTAAAGATCTAGAAATTTAACATTCCTAACTCACTTACTAATCTACTAAACGTAGCCTCATCAAGTGGTTTAGTTAGAATATCTGCAAGCTGTTTGTCAGTAGGAACAAAATGAAGTTCCACAGTACCATTCTCAATATGTTCTCTAATAAAATGATACCTGGCATCAATGTGCTTAGTCCTTGAATGTTGAACTGGATTTTCTGCAATTTTGATAGCACTAGTATTATAACAAAACATAGGAATATTACTAAGTGTCATACCATAATCCATCAACTGATTTCTTATCCAAAGGAGCTGTGCACAACAACTGCCTGCTGCTATGTACTCAGCTTCTGCAGTTGAGGTTGAGACAGATTGTTGCTCTTGCTTGCCCAAGAAATCAATCTGTTTCCCAAGAATTGACATATACCTGTAGTGCTTTTCCTATCTATCTTACACCCTGCATAATCAGAGTCTGAATAGCCAATTAGGAAGAAATCAGATTCTCTAGGATACCACAAACCAAGATTTGGAGTTCCTTTAAGATATCTAAAAATTCTCTTCACAACAATTAAATGAGATTCCTTAGGATCACTTTGGAATCTAGCACATAAACAGGTAGAAAACATTATATCTGGTCTACTTGTAGTTAGATATAACAATGAGCCTATCATGCATCTATAACTAGTATTATCCACACTCTTTCCCTTAGGATCAGAGTCTAGTTTAGTGGCTGTTGCCAAGGGTGTTTTTGCAACTGCACAGTCTTGAAAGTCAAACCTTCTTAAAAGGTCTTTAATATACTTTGACTGATTAATGAAAATACCAGTCTCAGTCTGTTTGACCTGCAAGCCTAAGAAATAATTTAATTCACCCATCATGCTCGTCTGATACTTAGACTGCATAAGCTTGCTAAACTTAGCACACAACTTTTCATTAGTAGAGCCAAATATGATATCATCAACATAAACTTGAACTAAAAGCAATTCACCTTTTATCTTTCTAAAGAATAGAGTTTTGTCAATTGTACCTCTTGTGAAGCCATTTTCAAAAAGAAATTTAGACAAAGTCTCATACCATGCTCTTAGTGCCTGCTTTAGTCCATAGAGTGCCTTGTCAAGTTTGTAGACATGATTTGGAAACTTTGGATCAACAAATCCAGGTGGCTGTTCCACATACACTTCTTCATCAAGTTTGCCATTTAGAAAAGCACTCTTTACATCCATCTGGTATACCTTGAATTTTGAATGGGCTGCAAATGCAAGAAACATTCTGATTGCTTCCAATCTTGCTACAGGTGCAAAGGTCTCATCATAATCAATGCCTTCTTCCTGAGAATAACCCTTGGCCACCAGTCTTGCTTTGTTTCTTACAATCATACCAGATTCATCTAGCTTGTTTCTGAAAACCCATCTTGCACCAATAATAGATCTATCTTTAGGTCTTGGTACCAGTTTCCAGACTTTGTTTCTCTCAAACTCATTTAACTCCTCCTGCATTGCAATTACCCAATCAAGATTCTGTAAGGCTTCTTCAACCTTCTTAGGTTCATTCTTTGAGAGAAAGCAACTATACAAGCATTCATTTTGAATTGATCTTCTAGTTCGAACAACACTATTTGGATCACCAATAATCAAATCTTCAGTATGATCCTTTGTCCATTTTCTAACAGGTGGTAGATTGACTCTGCTAGTCTCTCCCCCTAAGTTAGTGGTATCTCTTGTAGAAGAATTCTCTCTGCCTTCAATAACTCCCCTTTGATCAATAGAATTAGTAGATTCCATATTGCTGCTAGTTACTGATCTTTCCTCAGTAGACTCTGAAAGATCAGTTCCTGATGGAGTAGACTCTGAATAGCTAGTCTGCTCTTGATGATCACTGTGTTCTTCTTCATTCATTTGCTCCCCCTCAACAGTAGCATTCCTTTGAGAAGCAATAGAAATTCCTTCTAGAGAACCTTCATCATCACTGGAGAGTATCTCAGAATTCTTCAGATTTTCAAATTCCAATTTGTCATGACTCTCATCAGTTTGCAGAATTCCAAATTTCTTATCATCAAATTCAACATGAATTGATTCCATAACAATGTGAGTTCTGAGATTATAAACTTTGAAGGTCTTAGATGCTGAATATCCTAGAAAGATTGCTTCATCCGATTTGGCTTCAAATTTTCCAAGTTGTTCTGGATGAACTTTTAGGACATAGCATTTGCATCCAAAGATGTGAAAGTATTTCACACTTGGTTTCTTTCCTTTGACCATCTCATAGGGAGTTTTTCCATGACTATTTACCAAGGTACAGTTTTGAGTGAAACATGCAGTGTTAATAGCTTCTGCCCAAAAATAGGTTGGAAGTTTTGCATCTGCAAGCATGGTTCTTGCTGCCTCTTTGAGAGTCCTGTTCTTTCTTTCCACTACACCATTTTGCTGAGGTGTACCAGGTGCAGAAAATTGTTGAGTGTAGAGCTGTAAACGAACCGGACTGTTCGGTAAGCTCGTCCGGTTCGGTTCGAGTTCGAGTTCGGTAAGCTCGTCCGATAAGCTTACCGAACTCGAGTTCGGACAAGAAAAAGTGTCCGATTAGCTTACCGAACATTGTTCGGTTCGTTAGGATTTCGTCCGAGTTCGTTAAGTGTTCGTCCGAGTTTGTCCGAGTTCGGTTCGAGTTCGGTTCGTTCGATAAAAACAATAATATTTACAATTTTTTTACTTTTTTTTAATTTTCAAATTATTATTTTATATATAATTACCGAACTGTTCGTGTTCGGTTCGTGTTCGGTTCGGTTCGGTATGTTCGTGAACAGTTCGTGTTCGGTTCGGTTCATTACCGAACTCGAGTTCGGACAAGAAAAAGTGTCCGATAAGCTTACCGAATATTGTTCGGTTCGTTAAGAATTTGTCCGAGTTCGTTAAAAGTTCGTCCGAGTTCGTCCGAGTTCGGTTCGTTTATAGCTCTAGTTGAGTGATTCCATTGTCTGCACAATACTTCTCCATTGTAGAATTCTTGAATTCTGTACCATTGTCACTCCTAAGTACTTTGACTTTGTACTCAGAGCTATTCTGAATATTATTGACAAGTTCAATGATTTGCTGAGGAGCTTCATCCTTCTTGTGTAGAAAGAACACCCATGTGAACCTTGTGAAATCATCCACTATCACTAGAGCATATCTTTTCTTGCTGATAGACATTATGTTTACTGGACCAAACAGATCAAGATGTAGCATGTGAAATGGTTCAGTAATTGAATTTTTAGTCTTGCTCTTGAAAGTGGTTCTTCTTTGCTTTCCAAGCTGACATGCATCACAAAGTCCATCTTGCACATAATTTGCCTGAGGTAGGCCTCTCACCAGATTGTGCTTAACAAGTTGATTAAGCTTCTTGAAATTGAGATGTGAGAGTTTCTTGTGGCAATTCCAGCTTTCATCACTTGTTCCTTTGTTGTAGAGATATACAATTCCTTTAGATGTATCACTTAAGCTGGGTTCATATATGTTACCATGTCTTTGACCAGTTAGAACAATGTCTCCATTCTGCATATTCAAGATTTTGCATCCTTCTCTGTCAAAGATTGATTTGTAACCTTTATCGCCCAGTTGACTTATGCTTAAAAGAGTATGTTTCAAGCCTTCAACCAGTGCTACATTTTCTATGATGACATTCCCCAAAACAATTGAGCCATATCCCAGAGTTTCTCCTTTGTTGCCATCTCCAAAAGATATTACTGGGCCAGCTTTCCTCTCCAACTTTGTAAGCAGGGACTTCTTTCCAGTCATATGTCCAGAACATCCACTGTCCAAGATAATTGAATGCCTCTTTCCTGTGCCCTGCAAACAAAAAGTAACTAGTTAGAATTTTTTAGGACCCAACTTTGATTGGATCCTTTCTTACTAGATTTAGAAACAACAGGCTTTGAAGATTTTGCCTTTACTTTACCTGTTGCAGAGTCAACCTTAGACTCTGATTTCACAAACTGTTTGTGACTAGGAGTTTCAGATTTCAGAGAATAATAGTCATAATACATTTCATGATATTCTCTACACATGTAAATGGAATGAAGTAAACTACCACACTGATAACAAGATTTTTGTGGTTGGTATTGAATTTTCTGAGTCTTGGGGAATCTGGACTCAGTTTTCCAAGAAGGTTTTTGATTGCAGTCTAGGGCCAAATGATTATGATTTCCACACTTATAGCATTTTTTCCTAGGTGCATCAGGTACATTCTTGTAATTATTCTCTTTGTTAATACCTTCTTTTCCATTCCTATTTCTTTTGATCGTGCTAGACTCTGAAAGACCATCTAATCTCTGTTTCAACTGAGACTTAGACAGAAACCCTATATTTACATTCTTAGGTTTCTCTAACACTTTCTCATCTGAATTACTATTGTTAATCCTTTTGTGTACAACAGGGGTACCTTTTGAATTAACAAATTTAACATGATTAGGTTCAGAAACAATTTTCTTACCTTCAGATTTAGATGTGCTAGATTCTATTTTACTATCATCATTGACAATAGCTACTTTTTCTTCTTATCTAGCCTTATCAAAACCTAAACCATTAACCTTACCACGAATTCCATTTTTGATGATTTCTTGTGTCTTTTTACCAGAAATGTTAATGGTCTTAATCACATCTCTCTCTTCCTCTAGTTCTTTTCTGACATAGTCATAAGCCTTAAGAATAACACTATAATCATGCTTAGCTTTATCAGAAATTAACTTGTATTCTTCCATTTGAATTAACTCAGATTCAAGAAAATTATTTCTATCAACTAATTTATCATTCTTAACCTTAAGTTCATCTCTTTCACAAGTAAGAATTCTAAAATTAGTCATAAGATTCCTAAACTCAGCATGGATAGATCTAATTTCATCAGAATTTAAGCTATCAAATGAATCAAGAGAGTGAAGTGATACCTTAACAGAGGATGGAGAAGTTTTCTTTGGAGATCCAGGTTTGTCTGAAACATTTGCCATCAGTGCAATGTTGTCATAATCCAATTCATCTTCAGAATCACTGGAATCAGCCCAATCCTTCTGTGTGACCATAAGTGCATTACCCTTTCCTGAATTCCTAGGCTTCTTACACTCACTAGCAAAGTGTCCAAGCTCGCTGCAATTAAAGCACTTGATCTTGGCCTTATCAAGCTTGACAATTGTACTTTTGCCTTTGTCACTCTTCTTCTCCTCTTTCTTTTGAAAAGGTCCTTTGCTAAATCTTTTCCTATTGAAAATTCCTTTCTTGAAAGATTTAGCAAACATAGCAAAGAATTCCTGCATCTCAGATTCAGAATCATTGTTGTCAGAGTCCATATCAGTAGTCTCTGACTCAGAACTTTCTTTGCTTTTCTTCTTCCTTGAGTTCTTTACAGCAGGCTCATCATGTTGTTCCTCTGGAAGCTTCTTTGATTCAGATTGAGCAGTAAGTGCAACAGTCTTCAACTTTCCTTCACTCCTGCTCTTCTTCTGCTGCTTGTCAAGTTCATAAGCTCTTAGTTTTCCATACACTGCCTCTAATGATATCTCATCCAAATCATTAGCTTTCTCAATCGCAGATATCTTCTCATTATAGAAATCAGGCAAAGCTTTCATGAACTTTGTATTCATATCCTCCAAGTCATAATATTTACCATGCATGGCCATCTCATTGATGAGTTTTGTAAACCTATCAAAGGTATCAGTAAGTGACTCACCAGACTTGGATTCAAAGTACTCATACTGTTGTATAAGTAGTGTCCTCATATTCTTCCTGACAGGTTTAGTTCCTTCACAGTGAACCTTAAGATTGTCCCATATATCCGTAGCAGTTTTACAAAAGAGAACATAGTTAGTGAGAACAGAATCAAGACTGTTAAATAATATGTTTCTCACTTTAGCATCTTTAAGAACATTCTCCTTGTCCTTATCTGACCACTCAGATTTTGGCTTCTCTGCTGTATGTTCTGGAACAACTTGACCATCAACAGTTGCTTGTCCAATAACCTTTGTTGGGATAAAAGGTCCATCTCTGATTCTGTCAAGATAATCAGGATCTGTTGCTTCCAGATGATGCAACATCTTTACTTCCCATAGAGTATATTCGTTTCTCTTGAGCATAGGAATCTTAGTATTCCCATCCTTGTAACCAGACATGATTGCAGATCTTTATGATTATTCGAAATCAACCTGCTCTGTTACCAATTGTTAACTCGAATAACTTGTAGAAGGGGGGGTTGAATACAAGTTATATAATCGTGTCTGATTTTTGCTTGGTTATATGAACAAGAATAAACAAATGAATCAAATTCTGTTTGTATTAATAAGATCAAATACAAACTCTACCAAAGGTGTACAAATACCTTTAGCAGCTGCTGACAATACAAATCTCTCTGTTTGTTTCGAACTTTCGAATACAAACCTTATATAGAGCTACGCACATTCACACATGAATGAACTCTTTTTACAATGATATAGAGAGAATATTTATAATGCTTCCTATCAACTAATTACAGAAAGATAATCTATTCATGACAATGTTCTGCCGTCCAGTTGATAGTTTCCATCAATAGAAAATTCTTTCCTTCATAAAATCTTCTTGCTTGTTCCTCAAACAAAGATCCTGTTTTATAGCACTTGCCAGTTTTTGTAGCATCCATAATGACATCATCAGTAACACGACTGATAGCAGGATTCCATCTTACATCAGGATCTGACCATACCATCAGTACTTGATTAGTAGTTAACTTGACATATCAGGATTCAACCTCAGTTCCTGACATGTAGTACTCGATGCACTGTTCATTCCTGACTAAACTTTACAGATAACTGTCTAATACATATTTTCTATACAAAGTGCTAAATCCTTTATAAATCAGGATATACAAGAGGTATAAGTAAAATTCTATTTTTAACATCACGACTCATGAATTATTCCTAACATATCTCTTTTAGGGTTCTCTCTTCTCTCAAAACCAGCGGCGGTAGTAGCAGCTTTGTAGACCACCACACCTCTTCTTTCTCGTTTCTATATCTCTTCTTTCTCGTTTCTACTCTTGTTCAATCACCTTAACACCACGCCTTCTCACTCTATCACTCTCGATTTCATCAATCCCAAGGTATTTGCCTCTTAATTATTCAATTCCTGTGTGTTTCTATTGTTGATTTGATCTCTTTTCTTAATTAATTAAATAATTCAGGTAATCGGATGGGGAGATATGAGTATTCAGTCCTATTGTTTCGAAACCAGTTATTATTTATAGTGTTATTAGCTGAAATCACATCACTTTTCAGTTGAAGTGTATACTTCATGTAAAGTTTATCTGTTTACTGGTACACATATTTTTATTTCTGAATCTCGATTGCTGCAACATCTCCATACAGGTTAACGAAGAAGCCAGCGACAAGGTTTTAGAGATTGAGTAGAAATTTAATGAAATATACCACTCCTTCGCTAGGTATTCAAGTACTTGGATTCTATTGAGGTGGAGGACTTTAAAGACGTGAAGTTGGGATACTCTATTACCTTTGTAATATTCTCTTCTTTATTTTCTTCTGTCAATTCTTGAATATTTAGTAAACAATGTGCAAAATTTGTGACTCTGCTGGGTGTTACTAATACATCCTGTTTTAATTTCAGAACTTCAAGTCAAATCCTTACTTTGAAGATACAAAGCTCACGAAAACCTTTGCATTTAGTGATGAAGGAATGACAAAGATCACCGGTACATCTATTAGGTGGAAGGAAGGCATGGTAGTAGCAATTTTTTGTCGTTTTATTTTCTTGGGTTTCAAATTGTCATATCTGACTAAGAGTTTGAATATGAAGGAAACTGCTAATGGAAATACACATTAAGCTTTTTCGTTATGTTTGCTTAAGTTCTTCCCTGTTTAGTATTATTTGTCTGCTGTGAATTATCTGTTGGTTACAAGAAGTACCTTATTGTGTTCTTTTACTGGGCAAACGTTTAACATTCTGTTCATCTGTTACTGCCAGATGTTATCTGAAGCAAAGAATCCAGGGATCTTAATTAGTTGAGCTTCAGAAGATGGTTAGTGACTGGAACCAAAGGTATATTTTGCTACTTAATTACACTTTCCCCCACTTTGTGAACTTGTAAATATTAAATTTCAGTATGTGCTACTTCCAAATCCTCTACTAAATTCTAAATTTTTGTATGTGCTACTTCCAAAGGCCTCTACTTTTCTCCCCTACCGAATTTCAAGTTTTATTTGGTACAATTAGAAAATCAGTTAGGTAACAAACAACTAAACAGGATGGAGGCTGTAAACATTTATATAAGTCAAGTTTGATTTTTTTGCAGAGGGTATAATTTCATTATAATTCTTGTAACCATACAACTATTTGGTGTATATGGAAACATCAAGGAGGTAAGATATTCCACACTCTATATTAGACTTAAAGAAATTGTATTTAGCATTTTAGGAAGTTGACTCATTACTTCTGGAGTGCAGATTCGTGATGTTCCACATAGGTGTCATCACAAATTGATAGAATTTTATTATGTTAGATCCGCTGAGGCTACTCTTTGTGTATTGAACAGGAGTAAAGAACTGTTAGATCTTAGGAAAGAGTTGATTTTTTGGCAGTTTTCTCACTGGAAACCGGAACGCAAAGTTCAGCTATGATTTCTATGAAGCTAGTATATCAGAAGTTGATGGTCAGATGGTTACCTGCTTTGGCGTGTTTAATGGTAAGTCTCTTGATTACTACTTACCATCATCTGAATGTACATTTGGTGCTATTTAGGTGAACGCTTATCCTGTTCAGTTATGTATTCTGGATAACTTTGTTGACTATGTACAATTCAGGTCATGGTGGCTCTAGAACTGCAGAATACCTACTGTAAATTACTTTGTTGACTATGTACAATTTAGCTTGATCACTTGTAAATTACTTGATATTGCACATATATATCAATAAGATTGTAGTGTTATTGAACTTGTTGCTGGTGACTGAATGCTTATATAAGTATCGCATAATCGCATTATTTTTTTTCCCCGCATACTGTCAATATATCTAAGAAATTGTACTCCTCTTATTACTTCTGCAGATATGTTTCTTGCCCTTGACAAAGATATGAATGGGACATTGAGCAAACAAGAACTTCGAGAATACGCAGATGGAACTTTGACAGATATTTTCATTGAAAGAGGTATGGTTTACTTTAATGAAATTTGCTACCAAATTGTCAGGGTATATAATGAGAATCTGCATGTCAATAATCAGCATGTTTATTGTACAAACACAAATACAATAATAGTCCTATCTCACTCTCCAAACATGTCTAACAGTTAGTAATTGAGAAAATTAATAAAATATGATGCTTACTTGGAAACTTTTTTTGGCAGCTCAACCTGGTGTGCTCAGGTGGTTCCTAGCAGGATTGTCCAGCTCAGGACAGGGCAAGCATTACATTACATGTGAAAACAATTAGTTTTCTCTAGATATTATCTTTTTCGATTGTATTACTGTTATATACCAATACAATTGTAAAGTTAGAATTGGCATAGTTTGGAAGTTAGAATTAGTACCAGTTACTTGGTTTTAGTATTTGTTGGTAAGATTTGTAATTTTTGGGATTAATGTATAAACAGCTCAGCCATTTCAAATTTTTGGTAAAAAAGTGTTGCATTTCACTATATATGATGTTGCATTATGGTATATTTAGTAATGCTTAAAAAAAATTAGTGTTGCATTAGACTCAACTAGTGTTGCATTAGACAGCGGTCCCCACTGCCGACGTGGCATGTGGGCCCCACTACTAACGTGGCACCTTGGTGGGCCCCATTGCTGACGTGGCATGCCCCCTCATTTATGACGTGGCACTTGTGGCCCCCACAGATGACGTGACATCTTACTGACGTGGCACCTTGCTTACATGTCAGCATGTTGATGTGTAACCTTGCTTACATGTCAGCATGCTGAAATGGCTAAAAATCTAATGCAACGCCCTGTAGTGTTGCATTTGCATGCTTTTAGCATTGCATAAGGCCTCTTATGCACCACTTTTGTGGTGTTGCAATAGCTTGGCAAAGTGTTGCATTAGGGGTCTTACGCAACGCCAGTATTGGCAACGCCCCTCTAGCGTTGCGTAAGACCTAACGCAACGCTTTTCAGGTCTTTTTCAACTATAATTGGGGGTTGCGTATGTGTGTAGTGATGGTTTAAGCACAAGTTATCTACGGAGATCACATAGGGCAGCATAAGATGGTTAAAATTACACTACGAATCATGTATGTCAAAACATCCATAAACCTATGCTAGCATGGCAAGTTCTAAATCTCTATATCCACTGTCGCTTCAATAGAGATTAATAGTTTAGATGTTAGCTACGCATCCAATAGCATTAAGTATAACCATACGAGTATATCAATAATTCATCACACACAAATCTCTAAAGCAATCAAACTACTAAACTCCGTAAATAAATCCGTTAGAATCCTATGACAACGATTAGTTCATAATCGAATGGCTCGTCATCATGGGATCTAGTGATAACATGATATAAAACAAGATCTGAATAAAAACAAAAGTGCTAGAGTAATAAGGTTTAGAAAACAAATCCAAAAGCATCCAAGAGTATCGCCTAATTATAAGAATACAAAAGAATTAGATCTAGATCTCCGTAGATGTCACATGCTTGGCAAATCCTTCTCCAAATCTTGTCTCTCCTGGATCTCTCTGTAAAAAAACGTCCCTCTTATGATGCCGTCATGCGTTTATATAGCCCCAACGTCTTGTGTGATAGCCCCAAATTCGGGGTCAGGAATCCAGACCGTCACGGACCAATTTCCATTTATTTTTATTCTACTCTTGGCAGCTGGATTATAAATGCATAATAAAACTCACACAATAGACCCCACACTTAATAATATTAATACACACCAGTCATATGCTCAAAGAACAACATCTACGATATTAAAAGTTTAGAAGTAAACAGTTATTACAAACCCAGAATCTTACTAAGTACATTGTTGAATCATACTTCTATAGGAAGCATTTCAACAACCAAAAGTTTATTACATGAGCTTACACACTTAATGTTAGATATAACTGATGTAATTACTAATCAGTGTTTAAGTGATACAGTGTTAAAACAAAGTTTAAACTGGAAGCAGTCAGAGTTTGAATAAACGCTGATGGATGGAAGCGCAAATGCTGATTACCGGAAGCGCAACAGAGTTTGTTAAACTCTGTCTGGCGGAAGCGTCTACAAGTCAATAGTGATTGAAGATTAATTAAAGATAAACATGGAAGCAATATCTTTGAAGATTGGATAGCTATCAAAGAGATTGAGTTGACTTAGAAGACGTGTAGCAATCGTAATTGATATCAATTGTATAGCTTAATTGTAGGAGTATCAATTTACGATTGTATAGCAGCTGTAAGTTTTATAAATACAGTTAGGTTAACCCTAGAAGGGTATCGAACATTGAAATATTGATTCATTGTAACCTAAGCAGCTCTCTGTGATATTTTACATCACTGAGAGAGGAATTATTAATTCCAAACAGTTTTTAATTAGAAAAACGAGTGTTCTTGTTATTCTCTCATACAGTACTTGATTATATTTTGTGTATTCGACCTAACAAGTTGTATCAGAGACAATCTGTTACTTTATTATAGTTTAAGATCCAAACACAATAATAATCAATGGCAGAGATTCCTCCTCCATCAGGTTCTGAGAAGGCTCCTACAACTGTGAGTCGTTATGAAACTATTAGGGTTCCTATTCTTAGGCCAGCAGAATATGCAATCTGAAAGGTTAAGATGACTATGTTTCTGGAGGCTACAGATCCAGAATATCTAGACAGGATTTATGAAGGTCCTCATATGCCTACCAAGTTATCTGTTACTACTATTGGACAAGAGGCTAAAACAGTTCCAAAGGAGAAGAAAGATATGACTCCTGAAGATCTTTCATCTATTGCAAAGGATGCAAAGGTTAGGCATCTACTTCATAGTGCCTTAGACAATGTTATGTCTAACAAAGTGATTAATTGCACCACTACAAAAGAGATCTGGGATGCTCTTGAGGTTAGATGTCAAGGAACTGTTGCTATCAAGAAGAATAGAAGAAACATACTCACACAGGAGTATGAGCACTTTGAGGCTAAATCTGAAGAGACCATGACAGAAACATTTGACAGATTCTGTAAACTGCTCAATGATTTGTCATTGGTAAACAAAGAATATGATCTAGAAGACTCAAATCTCAAGTTTCTTCTTTCTCTACCTGAAAAGTGGGATGTGAAAACAACCACCATAAGAGATAACTATGATCTTACTGATACTGAGATTGATGAAATCTATGGGCTGCTCAAAACTCATGAATTAGAAATGGAGCAGAGAAACAGAAGATCAAGTAAGAAGTTAAAGTCTGTTGCTCTTAAGGTTGAGGAGAAACCTATGAAGAAGAAAGCTAAAGGAAAGGCTTTAGTCATTCATTCTGAAAGTGAATCATCAAACTCTGATGATGATTCAAACACATCTGAATCATCTGACTCTGAGGATGATGAAGAGGAAATGAAGAAAATGGCTGTTTTAATGGTGAAAACCTTCAAGAAGTTGGGTTTCAAGAACTTCAAAAAGGGAAAAAGGTTTTCTAGAGATTCAAATGAAAACAAGAGGAATTTCAGGAGGTCTGAGAGAAAGGAGACCAAATCTGGGAAGAAGGACAAGTCTGAGATTCAATGCTATAAGTGTAAGGAGATGGGTCACTATGCTCCTGAGTGCAAGAAGGGTAAAACTGAGAAAGCACTTTTCACCAAAGGCAGAGATTGGGCAGACACTTCAGATTCAGATGAGGAAATCAACTATGCTCTCATGGCTTCTATTGAGACAGATCGTGAAACCTCTGAAAACAAGGTACCCCTAACTACCTATGCCTATAATACTGATAATATAACTGAATTGAGAATTTATCTTAAAGCATTGTGTTAGGTCCAAATGTGTTGTAGAGGGGGGGTGAATACAACTTTTCGATTATGAGTAGCAATAAATACGATGCAATAAATGAACACACAGATTCAAGGAATATATTTCTTTATATATAACTTGAAAAGGTTGCTACAACATTCATTACAAAGTATAACAGAAGTTGAGAGAGAAGTGAATGATTCTAAGCTCTGTGAATACTCTCTCTCTTTTTCTTGTGTTTTTCTCAATATTGCTCACTAACTAAAACATTACACAAATGCTTCTATTTATACTACATGTAATCTATGACCTGTAGTCTTCAAAGACTAAGATGTACGTGGCCCAATGATGTCCACATAAATCTTGTCTTATCTTGAAAGCTTGGAAATCTGCCAATCAGAAGATGCCATGTGTCATGTTGAAGCTGCACTCTAAGTAGAACTTCTACTTGAGAATTTCTACTTAGCCATCTCGAAATTCTAAGTAGAACTTCTACTTGAGAATTTCGACTTAGCCATCTAGAACATTTAGTACTTAGAAAATATTCTGGTCTTCAACTTGAAACTTCAATGCACATCTTGAGCTTGTGATATCTTCATATCTTCTTTGTTCTTCTACAAGCTCTTGAACATGGATCTTTATTACTGACATAAACTTGCTATCAATGTCCTGACACTTGATGCACTGGTCTGGTTCATAAGTGACTAGTCTTGATAGTGTTTCTGCTTCTTGAATAAATTACCATATTCACTTAGTAACTTGGCTTTCCAATATTTGCTTTCCTTCTTGTTCACTTGAAATCAATTGGTCTTGTTGATACTGATAGTTATGATCTTGAATCTCGAATTCTCAAATCACTGAGGCCTGAACAACTTTGACTTGAACTTCTCTCAATGATTTCTTCTTGGCTTGATCATAGTTAACATGTTCAATTGTATCAATTACCTTGTCTTCATATAGTGTTGATTTCTTGTGACTTCTTTTTCTTGATTGTCTTCTGGTTAAGTATCTTTTCGTTTAATTGAGTTACATTAGTTATAGTGTTACAAGTTAATACACTCTGCCTTTCAATCTCCCCCAATTTGATTGTCTAACAATGACATTCAAATTAATGAAGGATAACTCAACTAAACAATGAGACGAGAAAAGATAATTAACATTACATTCTTGAAAAATATACAATTGAAAAGTACTTGAAAACAATACAAAGAACTTAAACTAGAAACAGAATTCGAACCTCGAATTAAAGATCATTTGAATGATTCCTATCACCTGGATTATTTCATATCTTTTAGTCAAACTTATATCACCTTATTGGATTCATTCTAAGATGAATTTTCCTCAAGTGAGTTAAAGCAACCGAAAGACATGAAGTTTTTCCAACTTCAAGTTCACACCACTCTGACCTTTAACCCTAATTCCGTTTCCTTTTCCTAGCTTCAGCAGCTTGATCTTTTTCTTCTTTCTGCCTTCTGCGCTTCTCCTCCTGCTGCTTTTGTTTCTTATATACTGGATTATGAAGTTGCGTCCACCTAGTATTCAACAGACTTACTGCTTCCATCTCTAGAGGGTTCCTGGGTTCTGGGTAAGGATGTTTGAAAAGCCTTCTGAGTTTGTCCACCTCCTGAGTAGTCCTGATCTCTGGAATTTCCTCAAATTTCTTCATTATAAGCCGAGGTTTCCTATGAGTTTTATCAGCTTTAAACTGACAGTAGATCATTTTGGGATAGCCTATGACACGGTTAGTATTGTGGACACTAGCCGCATCTCGCTCCAATCGCTTCTTTTCCACTACTACATCAGACAGGTAACTCACGAGTCTCTGCTTTTCTATCACATACTTAACTTCCACATCTTCCCATTTGAACAGATATAACACTTTCTCCAGAAATGCAGCATCTTGAGTCTGCAGCAGCCATTGTTTACTCATATGCAAGAATGTTTGATTCTGGTCTGCATCTATGAATACTAAGGCATCAGCTGTATTATCAACAAAAGAGTGTATCCAGTATACACTGTCTCTTCCTGGAACACCAACTGCCTCCCTTATCTCTCCTTGTTCCAGTTCTCCAGTAGGAAGATTCAGAGCTTCATCAACGTTCTTCATTGCTTGAAGAATATTCCAATTCCTCTCTATCAGCTCTGGTTCAATCTTCACATTATCAAGAGGGTTTGGAGCAATGACATCACACTTCCACACCTCATTGCTCTTCTTGAGTATGACGCTTTCAATGATCTTCACTGATTTATCTTTAAGCCCAGAAGCGAATCCCTTACTCATCATTTGCCTACAGACGGCCTTAAGAGATTCCACTGAAAGTTCCATTAAGTCCTTTTCCTCCAGGCTCACCCTCTTCAATTTACTGTCAACCACCATCCGGACAACATTTGGATATGCTGAGAATTCTGGACCCTTGTCCTCTGCTAGCCGCATTAACTGATCCCTATACAGAATGCTTAGATTCTCAGAATGAGAGTATTGAATTTTTGTTGCTAGCAAGAACAACTCTGATGCAGATCTTCTCGTCATGAATTGATCATCCACATACATGAAAGACATCGGGACTCCTTCTGTGAAAGACAAAATAACCTGCCACTCCTTTTGCGTTGAATTGTATCCAACCCTGACTGTAGAAATTAATCTCTTTAAAGCATTTATGTAGTCAGCAGCCATTGGATTCTACAAATTTAGGTGGTAGAACAGATCATCTGCTTCCTTGTTATGATCTCCTTTTGTACATGGTCCCATCAATATCTTTCTTGCGTCATCCCATTTCTGTCCTATCCTTCTATTATCCAGAGCAATTTGAGGATCAGCTAGCCTTGCAAGCTCATAATCGTACTGCTTTCCTTGTAGCTCCGCTTTCTTTTCCTGAAACGCAGCACGATCTTGCATTGCCTTCATTTTAAAGAACTCTGCTTGATCTAAGGCTAACTGTTGAGCTTCAAGGGTTTCCTCATCAACAGTAATTTTTTCAGGCAATCCGAAAGACATTCCAGCACCTCCACCTTGATCCTTCAATGATCTCTTTATAGCATGTTTCAACGGTGCGTCTTCCATATCGGAATCTGAGTCAAGTACCTCCTGTACTTTTTCTTGATGACTCAGATCAACGAATGGCTCATCTTGCTCAATCGCTATTGCCTTACCCTTTTTCCTTCTTAGAGCCTCTTCATCAATAGACGGCTCAACTTCCATTTCTTTTACAAGATCAGCATGTTCTTGAATTTCTTCGATTTGAACTCCCTGCTGTCTCGTCTCCTTTATACTCTCCCCCTTAGGTGAGTTATCCTGAACTCCACCCTGGTCTCCAGATCCACCAGCTGTATCAAAATCTTCAAAACCAGAACCATAGGGTCCTGCTCCACTAGCACCACCTGTACCAGCATCGGGGGAAGGTTGTTGCGGCGCGAAACATTCATGGGGCACAAAACTTCTGATTGCGAACATAACTCTGCTTATCTCCACAGCCAGATTATCCATTGTAAGCTCCATTGCTCCCATCCTGTCATTCAGGGTGTTTCCCAAGACACCAGCAGCATGGCCCATGTCATTTACCTGATTTGTCAAAACAGTAAAAGCTGAAGCTTGAATTACCATTCGTGCTGCGTAGTCGTCAAGTGCCCTTTGATTATTTCCAACATTCATCCCTAACTGCCCCATTGACTGCCCAAACTGCTTCATTTGATTTTCCATAGAAGACAAACGAGATTCAAGATTTTCAGAATTAAGGGACGGTGTTTGGTTTAGGTGACCTCGCTCTAATACTCGTTCTGTTGGTATTTGGCGCTCGGTTTCGGGCCTTAAAAATGAAGGTCCCTCTCTCCCTAACCTCTCACACACACTCCCTGTCTCACGCTCGTGTATGTCTTCAATAATTGATCCAAAATATGAAGAAGTACCTGCAGAAACTTGATAAGAAATATAATTTGCAGTTATGGGATCAATTGCTGTTTGTTCCTGAGTTGGAATTTCAGGCTGAGAGGCTACAAAGTGTTCTTGTACAACATCAGAACCGATCCTCTTTGTAGCATCAGTACGTACCGGTGAAGGTACGGCTGAAGTTTTTAAAGCTTCATGTCCTTTTGAAGTAACAGCATCTTCAAGAGGTACATACTCATCATCAAAATCAAAATCCCTATGTGCAGATTGTTCAATGGGTGAACCACTCTCGTGAGGTGGAGTGGTTGCGTGTGACACTCTAGGGTTTGACTGAGGTTTAGAAGTAGCAGCATGAGAAATTTTGGCTTTCTTTCGAGTAAGAGGCTGCTCTTCGGGGTCACTCTCCTCATCATTTCCTACATTTATATGTGCTGGCTGTTTGGATTCCGGTGACTTAGGTGACAAGGAATTAGAAATATAGCTCTCACCCTGGGATAGATTCTGCGGGCTAGCAGTCTCTTGGGTCTGGGAATCAGAAACATAGGAAGAGGAATGAGTAGTATGTAGAGAGAGATTACCTGATTCATTACCTTGTTCATCACCGCTTTGCTCATCAGGAATCTCTTCAAATGCCTCAGCATGAGCAGACCGATTCTGAGCATGTGATGAAGCTTGCGAGAACTCCATCAAAGTGGTAACTCCCTCATCATATGTAAGCCACTTTTGTAAGGTATCAGGAATAGACATCGGTTTTCCATGATGTTTATCCTGATTTTCAACTGTTGAAAGTGACTTAGTGCCCATCCCTAGCGGTGCAGATGTTGGACCTCTGGCAAAACTCTGTCTAACAGCAAGAGCATCCTTCGGTACTAAATGATTAATCAGCATCTGTAAGAACCGAGGAAACCAGCAGACAACATCTGTGGTGTTGAGGTCTCTGCTTGCAGGAGATCCCATCACAGCCACTATCTCAGAGAGAACTATTCGTCCATAATTTATATCCAGCTCTCTTGCTAGGGCAATTCCAAGGTTTTGCATGGGAATGGAAATTTGATGGAAATCGCTTTCTCGTGCCCGAAAACATCTTGTGATGGCCTCGAAAAAGTAATTCCATTCCACATGAAAGAATTGTTTTTGGATGTTTCCAGTGATCCGGCCAGTCGGAGGATAACATCCTATTTCTTCAAAGAATCTGAGGCGTTCTGCAGCTGTAGGTTCTGGATCATAAGCATCTTTAATGGGGAATCCCAGAACCTTGTTGACAATTTGTTCAGACACCTCATATTCCTGACCCGCTAAGGTAAACCTGAAACCAAAGGGGGTTGATTTGCTCCCAAAAGAAACCGCACTAGTCCATAATTGCTGTAAAGCATCATGTACTAGTGTAGGTTTAGCAGTAAAAGCATCGCTAGCTTTGGAATACAAATTGAGAAATCGTATCCAAGACTTAAAGCGCGGGAGTTGATCACCAATTTCCGTAGAAATATTATAAAAATTGTTTTTGGCAAGTGAAAATTGGTGAGCCATTTTAATTAAAAGTTTTTCTTTTAAAAGATGTGAAAATTAATTTTAATTTCTGAAAAACAATTAATTTTTTGAATTAACCGTAATATCCCTTTTAATTGATCAAGAACAACAAAAGTCCCTTTTTTTTTGAAAAATTAAACTACGGGATATAACTAACAGTTAATGGAAGGCAAATTTCAAACCAATGATTAAATCTGCTTTCACAGTGAAATGCGTGTGTGAAATCGTGTATGAACAGATCTGTGAACTTTTGTGTGTATATACGTGTGTGTATATATCGATGAAGATGAACAGTTATACAAGACACAATCACAGAGATTAATGATGACACACAGATGATAGCAGTCTAAAAATGGGCATTAATTCGTTGTCCGTATGAGATTAGTCACAAAAATCACGAATCAATGGGTGTAAGTATGAAATCGCCTGTATGTATATGTGCGGCTGTAAAACTCTATTAGGTAAAAGTGAAAGAAAAGATCGAGTTAGAGATGTATATATAGACATGAATGTGCAATGACAGAAATGCCCCTGATAAAAAGTGTGAAAAACACTAAGTACATACAGGGAACACTCAAGTCGAAATTCTATCTCGAAGTCTATCTCGAAGTCTATCTCGAAGTCTATCTCGAACTTTTTAAGTCGAACTTCGAGATAGAGTTCGAGATAGCTGTTAACTCGAAAAACTTTACCATTTATCTTGTAAATGACCATGTAAACAGTACACACCAACAACCTTACTAGGGAAACCTATCTCGAAATTCAAGTAGAAATTCGAGATAGACTTCGAGTTAGGAGTTAACTCGAAAAATCCCCTTAAAGACACTGAGAACTCTATCTCGAACATCAAGTCGAAATTCGAGTTGAGTTTCGAGATAGAGACTAACTCGAAGTTACTCTCAGATCTAATCAAAATCTCCAAAAATGAAAACTTACCTCATACTTCGAGATAAAGTTCGAGATAGAACTTATCTCGAATATTTCAAAGATGGAGTGGCACCCTGGTAACTCGAATTCGAACCCTAAGTCGAATTTCGAGATGAATTTCGAGATAGAGTCTAACTCGAAATTCTTCCCAGACTTAGAATTTTCAAAACTTCACTCTGGAAGCTCAAATCGAAATTCAACTAGAATTTCAAGATGAGTTTCGAGATAGTGTTTAACTCGAAATTTTGAAGATACTTAGAATAATTTGACAATTTTTCTTTGAAAAACTCAACAATTAATTTTGTCAAATTAATATAAATATCAATTCAAGGATTTTAATATATGACATAATTAAAACATTCCTTGATAATTCTAAGGCCTCTAATTACATGAAAAACACAGGTAAATTCATCTAAAAATAATGCAAAATTTAGAATATTATGAATTTAACTCCCCCTATGATCATGCAATCTAACAAGCATAAATTCAAAGATTTGTGCTATAAAAGACACTTAAAACACACTGAATTCATGCAAAATCACACTATATGCACCCTATAATAATCATTAATTAGGCATTTTAAAGTCTAAACACATAATGATTAAATAGCTTGCATATACAAACATAACCATGGATTTTACAGATAGAAGGCTTTACTAACTTGTGTTAAGCATTCCCAATTCACCAACCAACCTATTGAATGTTACTTCATCAAGAGGTTTGGTGAATATATCTGCAATTTGTTGCATTGTGGGCACGAAATGTAGCTCCACAGTCCCCTCCTCGACATGTTCTCTTATGAAGTGATACCTGATGTCGATGTGCTTGGTTCTTGAGTGATCTACAGGATTGTTGGTTATGGCAATGGCACTTGTGTTGTCACACATAATTGGAATTTTCTTGTGCTCCATGCCATAATCCTTCAATTGGTTCCTCATCCACAGTATTTGAGCTACACAGCTTCCAGCAGCAATGTACTCAGCTTCAGCAGTAGAAGTAGATACTGTATGTTGCTTTTTACTTTGCCAGGACCCCAATCTTCTGCCAAGAAATTGACAAGCACCAGATGTGCTTTTCCTATCAATCCTGCAACCTGCATAGTCTGAATCCGTATAGCCAATTAGATTAAAACCTGTATCTCTTGGGTACCAAATTCCTAGATTTGGTGTGCCCTTGAGATACCTAAAAATTCTTTTGACGGCTATGAGATGTGATTCTCTAGGATCCGCTTGGAACCTTGCACATAAACAAGTCGCGAACATTATATCGGGTCTACTTGCAGTTAAATAGAGAAGTGAGCCAATCATACCTCGATAGCTTGTGATGTCAACTGATTTACCTGATTTGTCTTCATCAAGCTTCGTGGCTGTTGCCATGGGAGTCTTGGCTGCTGATGCATCTTCTAGATTATACTTCTTGAGTAAATCTCTGACGTACTTGGATTGACTGATAAAGATACCATCTTTTCTCTGACTGATCTGTAATCCAAGGAAGAAAGACAGCTCTCCCATCATGCTCATCTCGTATTTGTCTTGCATTAGCTTAGCAAATTTCTCGCACAAGCGCTCATTCGATGACCCGAAGATAATATCGTCCACATAGATTTGAACAAGTATTAGATCATTCTTTACATTCTTATAGAACAATGTTTTGTCAATTACTCCCCTAGTAAAACCACTTTCAATTAAGAATACAGATAGGGTTTCATACCAACATCTTGGGGATTGCCTGAGGCCATAGACAGATTTGAATAGAAGATACACAAAATCTACAAGTTCTGGATCAATGAAGCCAGGCGGCTGTTCCAGATACACTTCTTCTTCTAACTCTCCGTTCAGGAAGGCACTTTTCACATCCATCTGGAAAACCTTGAAGTTCTTATGTGCTGCAAATGCCAAAAACATCCTGACTGCCTCAAGTCTTGCAACTGGTGCATAGGTCTCATCATAATCAATTCCTTCTCGCTGAGAATAACCTTTTGCAACCAAACGAGCCTTGTTTCGTGTTACAAGTCCGTTTTCATCCATTTTATTTCTGAATACCCACCTTGCTCCAATTACTGATTTGTTCTTTGGTCGGGGTACCAGTTTCCAAACTTTCTGCCTTTCAAACTGATTGAGTTCCTCTTGCATTGCAATCACCCAATCAGCATCACCAAGAGCTTCTTCTATTTCTTTAGGTTCAAGCTTGGATAAGAACCCAGAATATAAGCAAATATTAGCCATGTCAGCTCTTGCATTTCTTCTAGTAGACACACCAGCATCTGGATCACCAATAATTAATTCAAACGGATGGTCTCTATTCCATACCCGTTCTCTTGGAAATTGTCTTGATGATTCAGCATGACTTTCTGAATTGTGGTGCTGACTACTTTGAATACTTTCACTAACTCCCCCTGAGTTAGTGCCAGCTCCTACAGAACTAGAGTCAACTCGACTCGAGCCTTGAACAGTAGTTCTTGAGCTGCTATTTACTCCCCCTGAGTTGTTGCCGGTTCGTACTGAAGATGTCTCTCCTGATCTTGTAGAATTAGCTTGTTCACTAGACTCAGGTTCTTCACGTACACTTGGAACATTTAATGGGACAACCAACTCAGGTTCATCTTCAAGTTCTTCTAAGTCCAGATTCTGAAATTTTAGGGACTCAGGTTCATTAGAATCTCTTGAAATTGATGAGAGTTTGGTATCGTCGAATCTGACGTTGTAGCTTTCAGTCACTTTTCGATCATTTACTAAGAACACCCTATAAGCTGCTACCACATCTGTGGAGTAACCAACAAAAATTCCTTCACGAGCTTTTGCTGCAAACTTGCCTAGATTTTCATCATCTATAAGTACATAGCATTTTGCTCCGAAGACATGAAAGTATTTGATTGTTGGTCTTCTTCCATTCATTAGCTCACATGGTGTCTTTTCTTTATCTTTTATGATCAAGGATCGATTTTGAGTGTAACACACGGTACTCACTGCTTCTGCCCAGAAATACAGAGGAAGTTTCGAATCATACAACAAAGTTCTTGCTGCTTCAACCAATGTTCTATTCTTCCTTTCAACTACTCCATTTTGTTGTGGAGTTCTCGGGGCTGAATACTGACGACGTATTCCCTTAGATACACAGAAGTCATTTAGCACTGCGTTTTTGAATTCAGTGCCATTGTCTGATCTAATCGTCTTCACAGTAAGTGTTGAAACATTCTCAATTTGAGTGATGTGATCAATGATTAGGAAAGGTACTTCGTCTTTCGTCATTGCGAACAATACCCATGTATACTTGGAAAAGTCATCCACGATTACCAATGCATATCTTTTCCTAGACAAAGATAGGACATTCACTGGGCCAAACAAATCCATATGAAGAAGTTGCAGAGGCTCAGTGATACTTGAAATTTCTTTGCTTTTATGTGATGCTCGCTTCGACTTTCCCATTTCACAGGCTTCACAGAGTCCTTTCGGAGCGAACTCCATTTGAGGTAGATCTCTCACCAATTCTCGCCTCGCGAGAGCATTCATCGTTTTGAAGTTTAAGTGAGATAACTTTTTGTGCCATAACCAGCTTTCATCATCCGAAGCTTTGCTGTAGAAACAGGTAACTTGATTCTGATTTGCTGAATCCATGTCTGCAACAAAAAGATCTGCCTTTCGAACTCCTCTCAAAGCCAGTGAGCCTTCCTTGATGTGAGTGATTGATACACCTTTCTTGTTGAAGACAATTTCGTAACCTTTGTCACAGAATTGACTGATACTCAACAAATTATGCTTTAATCCCTCAACATAGGAAATATCTTCAATGATGACATTGCCAGTTTTCAGTTTGCCATATCCCTTTGTCACACCTATGCTGTCATCTCCAAAGGTAACATAAGGGCCAACTTTCATAACCAACTCTGTAAGCAGGGACTTGTTTCCTGTCATATGCCTCGATGCTCCACTATCCAGCACCCATATGACTTTATTTCTCTTTTGCGTAATGCCCTGCAATGACAGATTGATTAGACTTTCTTCGGAACCCAACTTTGATTGGGCCCGGCTTTTCGATAAGATTTAGAATCAACAGATTTAACAACAGGAGATGCACTTTTCTTAACATTACTAGAGCTTTCGACTTCTTCCTTTCCTTTCTCAGACTTGACATATTTATCAGTCCTAGGAGAAGGTTTGTCACTCCTAACTTTAGGAGGACTGACAGTCTTGGCTCTCCCAAACTTCTTTTTGTTGTTTGAACTAGCAGCAGTATTTGAGCATGACTGGCTAGATGCATTCATTAAATTCACAAAAGTTTGCATGACATTAAAAGTGCATGGCATACAATTAGGTTGACCACACTGTGCATGATTCTGATGCAGATTATTCATTGTATGTGTGACAGGCATGGCATGTGCAGCAGGAACATTTATGTTAGCTTTACATGCATAAGAAAGATGTTCAGTAGATTTGCAGTGATAACATGCTTTCTTTATTCGTTCAGCCTTAACCTCTTTTATGCCTTTCTTCCCTTGTTGTTTAACAGCCTTAGCTCCTATTCCTAGTCTAGATTCATTACTAGGGAAATTGATTTTAACTTGTTTGATAGGAGTTATAGGTTGTGCTTTCTGGCGATCTTCCATCTCAATCTCATATCTAGCTATCAATTCAGTCTCTTCTTCTTCTATTCTAGGAACAAGGTGTTTGTAGATGGGTTTGACAGAAGATTTAAGAATACTAGGTGTTTCCTTTTTAAGGTCACTGGAGCTAGGATCGATATGTCTCTTCCCTTCTTTCTTAGATAGGTCAGAATAGTCAAGTCCTACACCTACTCCAGTTATCTTCTTAAATACGTCATTATCTACATACACTTTACTAGCAGCTAGTTTGTAAGCTTCACATTTAGTTTCTAACTCAGCTAGTTTGTTCCTTAAACATGATTCTATTTCTGCCTTAAGGACGAGCTTGTGTTCCAAAGATTTAATAAAATCTCTTAGAGAAGTATCTACAGTGCAAGCAGCCTCTAACTCTTCCACTTTTGCCTCAAGCATTCTGCTTTTGGCGACAAGTGTTTTCTGTTCCTTTTGAGAAGTGTCTAGGCTTTTGCACAACATGTAGATCTCTTCGCTAAGAGCCCCGTTCTGTTCCTTATAATCATCAATAGACATTTCTACTTTAAGGGTTAGAACTGGTACCTCTGGTTCCTCTGATGTCTCAGCCATGAGCGCAAAGTTTGCTACATGAGTAACATCTTCCTCATCTGAATCATCCCAAGCTCTTCCTTCTGTTACTACTAAAGCTCTTTTACCATGTTTTTCTTTCATCAGCGATTCATACTTGCTTTTGAGGGCTTCAAATGTCTCTTTTGGATAAGTCTGTTTAGGCTTTTTGCAGTCCGAGGCAAAATGTCCAGGTTCTCCACAGTTATAGCATTTGAACTTCATTTTGAAATCCAAAGGAGATTTGTAGCTGGTATTCTTGCCTTTACCTTGGTAGCCTGACGAACTACCTCCACCCTTAGCAGCCCGATAATAAGATGAAGAATTTCTCTGTGGTCGGTTGCTCTTTCTGAATCTCATGTTGCTGAACTTCCTTGCCATGTATGCCACGACACTATCGTCCATGTTGTCCAGCTCTTCTTGGGTGAAGTAGTCATCATCACTGTTAGATGCGCACTCGTCATCATTATCAACTTGATGTGGTGCAAGTGATGATTTAGGCTTTGCTGCAACCATTGCCTTCTTAGACTCTTCCTCATCAGCAACTAATCCTGATGCAGTTTCTTTTCCTTTTGAATCATTGTCCCATGCTTGATCTTGAAGTGTCTCCAGCTCATAGGTCTTTAATATTCCATAATACTCTTCCAGAGAAGTTGTATGCAAATCTCTGGTTTCTCTGATTGCGTAGACTCTATGTTCAATGCTCTTTGGCTGGTTCCTCAGATATCTCGTATTGGTTTCAACCATGGGGAGAGTAACACCTCTCAGATTCAAATCTAATACCAACTGACTGAATCGTAGATAGACATCTGTTATGCTTTCTCCTTTTCGTATTCTAAAGGTGTCATACTCCATCTTGAGTATAAGTGTCTTGTTGCTTCTAACCTCTGCAGATCCTTCCATGACAACTTCTATCTTGTCCCAAATCTTCTTTGCTGTATTTAAACCTTTGACTATGTTGAACATTTCATGATCAAGAGATTCCATCAAGGTTTGTCTTACAGAAGTGTCATAAGCTATTTGCTCCTTGTCAGCATCCGTAAAGTCCGCTGCCTTTTTAGGCTCAGACCGAGCAGGTATAACCTCCTCTCCTTCCGTACGCTCAGGAATAGCTCTCATTGGAACGAATTTACCCTTATCAAGGACTTCCAGATACTCAGGGTTAATTGTCTCTAAGTAGAGTCTCATTCTGAAAACCCATTCTTCATAGTGATCTCGGTTGAACATTGGGATCTTGAAAGAATTTTTAGGAGCCATTTCAAATCTTGTCACTAAAAAATTCTAAGTACCCAAGACTAGGCTATGTAGAATATCTATGCAGAACTTCTGCCAAGTCGAAATTTCTCTAAGTAGAAATTTTGCTCAAGTCGAAATTTCTCTAAGTAGAAATTGTCCAAGTCGAAATTCACCAAGTAGAAATTGTCCAAGTCGAAATTCTATGTAGAAAATCTCAAGTAGAAATTCTATGTAGAACTTTTTGTCCTTAGAATAATTTTCTGCAGATTACTTTTAATATTGAATAAACAATATTATCACTTTAACACCCTTTTTGACTTTTGATTACTTTACACACCGAAAGTGACTAACCCACTTGCTAAGCACTGAGTACACTTTCTTTTGCTTTCGGCCAAGGAATAATAATCAAATCAAAAGTACCAAAAACACCTTTTTGACTATAATTTCTTTGAAAAGGAAATTGAAGAGTTGCTGGGTTATCTTCTTTGATAAGAACAGATGATGAACACTCAAGAACACCAAATATCAATGAACCCAGATTAATTCACAAAAATTAATTAAAATACACCCAAGCCAAATAATCACACCTGGAGTATTTAAATAATTTTTCCCGGATGAGTTTTTACTGAAAACGAATTAAAGCACACTTTTCGAAAAAATGAAAAGTAGATCTAGAAAATGAAAACTCACGATTCTTCTACCAAACACAAGGATCTATGTTTTATATGTTAAACATCCTCTCTGATACCAATTGTTAGGTCCAAATGTGTTGTAGAGGGGGGGTGAATACAACTTTTCGATTATGAGTAGCAATAAATACGATGCAATAAATGAACACACAGATTCAAGGAATATATTTCTTTATATATAACTTGAAAAGGTTGCTACAACATTCATTACAAAGTATAACAGAAGTTGAGAGAGAAGTGAATGATTCTAAGCTCTGTGAATACTCTCTCTCTTTTTCTTGTGTTTTTCTCAATATTGCTCACTAACTAAAACATTACACAAATGCTTCTATTTATACTACATGTAATCTATGACCTGTAGTCTTCAAAGACTAAGATGTACGTGGCCCAATGATGTCCACATAAATCTTGTCTTATCTTGAAAGCTTGGAAATCTGCCAATCAGAAGATGCCATGTGTCATGTTGAAGCTGCACTCTAAGTAGAACTTCTACTTGAGAATTTCTACTTAGCCATCTCGAAATTCTAAGTAGAACTTCTACTTGAGAATTTCGACTTAGCCATCTAGAACATTTAGTACTTAGAAAATATTCTGGTCTTCAACTTGAAACTTCAATGCACATCTTGAGCTTGTGATATCTTCATATCTTCTTTGTTCTTCTACAAGCTCTTGAACATGGATCTTTATTACTGACATAAACTTGCTATCAATGTCCTGACACTTGATGCACTGGTCTGGTTCATAAGTGACTAGTCTTGATAGTGTTTCTGCTTCTTGAATAAATTACCATATTCACTTAGTAACTTGGCTTTCCAATATTTGCTTTCCTTCTTGTTCACTTGAAATCAATTGGTCTTGTTGATACTGATAGTTATGATCTTGAATCTCGAATTCTCAAATCACTGAGGCCTGAACAACTTTGACTTGAACTTCTCTCAATGATTTCTTCTTGGCTTGATCATAGTTAACATGTTCAATTGTATCAATTACCTTGTCTTCATATAGTGTTGATTTCTTGTGACTTCTTGTTCTTGATTGTCTTCTGGTTAAGTATCTTTTCGTTTAATTGAGTTACATTAGTTATAGTGTTACAAGTTAATACACTCTGCCTTTCACATTGCATATCAGTTATA
The DNA here is from genome assembly GCA_037693485.1 of Kitagawia praeruptora. Classification (NCBI taxonomy): domain Eukaryota; kingdom Viridiplantae; phylum Streptophyta; class Magnoliopsida; order Apiales; family Apiaceae; genus Kitagawia; species Kitagawia praeruptora. The sequence goes on along the minus strand of CM075351.1, from coordinate 131,008,806 downwards.
GGGATCAGACTTTAGAAAATGAGAGAATAAAGTCTGAGAATTCTGAACTTAAACAGAGAAACAAAACTATTGAAGAACAACTTAAAAATATACAGCAAGTTCAGAAAGAAAGAAATGATGTTGTTTATCTCGAACAGGAGTTGCTAGAAAAATAAAAGCAACTAGAATCTGAGTTGGAAGAGAAAAATCACATAATTAAGACATGGACTCATTCTGGAAAAGACACTAATGAGATTTTTCAATCTGACACTGTTGGTCTAGGTTATTCTGAGGAAGATGAACTTAGGTTTCAGAATAAAGTCAAGATTAGACCACCACTTCAACCTATGAAATTTGGAACATTTGTTAATGGAATAATTGAACCTAGGTTTGAAGGTGGTAAACAGACTGTCAAGAAAGAAGCAGTAAAAAACAGTTTTAAACAGGTTAATATTGGTTTAATGATAAATAAACAACTCAAGCATAAGCTTAAGGAGTTAAAATCTATTAAGAAACAGAAAGTGTCTAGAAATAACAGAAATGGTAAAGTAGGCATTTCTCAGGGTAATTATCCAATGCTTGCTACTTTTGCTCCAATAAAAACATGTCATAACTGTGGTAGTACTAACCATCTTGCTAGTTTTTGCAGGTAGAACAAAAACATTAATTCTTTACTTTCTAAGTCTGAAGTAAAAAAAATTAATGTTAGAACTAGACCACAGACTTTATGCAAACACTATGGAAGTACTTGACATTCCATTTATACTTGCAAAGATTATCATGCTATCTATCATAATTACTATGAACCCAAGCCAAATTTGAAATGGGTTAGAGTTAATTCTGCAAGTGTAAACACTGATAAAGTTAGCTTAAACTCTGATAATATGCATTCCGCTGCAAAAGCTAACAAAGTTAAGAAAGCCAAAGGATCCAAGCAAGTCTGGATCCTTAAAATTAATCCTCCGTAATTGTTTGTGATTGCAGGGCACCAGGGAAAGTACCCTAGTCGTGGATAGTGGATGTTCAGGACACATGACTGGAAATAAAGCCCTGCTATCAGAGTATGTGGAAAAGGCTGGCCCAAAAGTTTCCTATGGAGATGGCAACATAGGACATACTCTGGGATATGGAAATATTAATCTTGGAAGTGTCATCATCCCGAATGTACCTCTGGTTCCGGGACTCAAGGATGATTTGCTATCTGTGAGTCAAATCTGTGACATAGGTTATCATATAGATTTTCAGCCTGAATACTGTGAAGTCTTCAGTAAATCAACAGGGAACGTTGCTCTAGTTGGAAACAGACACAATAACATCTATGAAATAAAGTTGTCAACAAACTCTGATGGTAAAGCAGTATGTCTGTCAACAAGGATGTCCAGTGAAGAGAGTTGGAAGTGGCATAAGAAACTCTCACATATGAATCTGAACAACATCAATGAGCTGATTAGAAAGAATCTTGTTAGAGGGCTATCAAAATCATTATTAAATGTTGATGGCCTATGTGATTCCTGTTAAAAGGCCAAACAAAGGAAGTCATCTTTCAAGAGCAAGACTGAATCTTCAATTGTTGATCCTTATCATCTTCTACATGTTGATCTTTTTGGACCAGTAAATGTGATGTCAATTGGAAGAAAGAAATATGCCTTGGTTATTGTGGATGAACACACCAGATATACATGGGTGTATTTTCTAGCAAAGAAGGATGAAAATGCATTTACTCTTATGGAGCATATAAAGCAACTGGACAAAGGATCAAAACACAAAGTCAAGATAATCAGAAGTGATAATGGAACTGAATTCAGAAATGCAACAATGGAAGAATTCTGCAAAGACAGAGGAGTTAAGCAAGAGTTTTCTACACCTGGTACACCACAGCAAAATGGTGTAGTTGAAAGAAAGAACAGAACCTTGATAGAAGCTGCCAGAACTATGCTTGATGAAGCAAAATTGCCAACTTATTTCTGGGCAGAAGCTGTTCAAACTGCCTGTTTTACTCAGAATGCCACTCTGATCAACAAGCATGGAAAAACACCATATGAAATTGTGAGAGAAAAGAAGCCAAACCTGAAATATTTTCATATTTTTGGGTGCAAGTGCTTTGTGCTGAAAACTCATCCTGAACAGTTGACAAAATTTGATTTAAAAGTCGATGAATGAATTTTTGTGGGCTATCCACTGTTAACTAAGGCATTCAGAGTTTATAATCTGAGAACCAAAGTGATCATGGAGTCTATTCATGTGTCATTTGATGAGAAGAAAATTACTGGACTTGAAGATGTAGATGAACATGATCAACTGCACTTTGCAAATGAAGAATTATTCTCTGATCGAGTAAACTCTGATCAGGCTGAACTGACAAACTCTGTTGAATTTAACTCTGAGCCTCTACTGGTAGATACTGAAGAAAATTCTCAGTCACATACTAGGGAAGAACCAGTTGAGGGGGAGCATGAAGAATCACTTCAAAGTGATGACTCAAATTCTAATGATAAGTCAGCTGAAAAATCTGAAAAATCTGGATCAAACAGTGATGACTCAAACTCTGAGCAGTCAAATTCAGGGGAAGCCTCAGAGAATGAAGAAAGTCATCAAGAAAATCAGGAGAACATGGATCGAGGGGGAGGATCAAACTCTGAGAGAAGTCATTTGCCCTCAGCTAGGAAATGGACCAAATCTCATACACCTAATTTGATAATTGGTGATCCAGATGCAAGAGTAAGGACAAGAAGTGCAACAACAAATGAATGTATGTTTCATGCTTTCTTGTCACATGCTGAGCCAAAGAAGGTAGAAGAAGCTCTTCAAGATGCTGACTGGATAACAGCAATGCAAGAAGAGTTGAATGAATTTGAGAGGAATGAAGTTTGGACACTTGTACCAAGACCAAAGAATAGGTCTGTTGTTGGTACTAAGTGGGTATTCAGAAATAAAACTGACAGTGAGGGGGTTGTTACAAGAAACAAGGCCAGACTGGTGGCAAAAAGGCTATTCACAGCAGGAAGGAATAGATTATGATGAGACTTTTGCTCCAGTAGCAAGATTGGAGGCAATAAGGATGTTTCTTGCTTATGCTTCTCATAAAAAATTCAAGGTATTTCAGATGGATGTGAAAAGTGCCTTTCTGAATGGGAAACTTGAAGAAGAAGTGTTTGTTGAACAACCACCAGGATTTGTGGACCCCAAATATCCAGATTATGTCTACAGGCTTGATAAAGCACTTTATGGACTTAAGCAGGCACCAAGAGCATGGTATGAAACTTTAGCTCAATTTCTACTAGAAAGTGGGTTTCACAGAGGTACAATTGATAAAACTCTGTTTTACTTTCAATCTGGTAATGACTTGCTTCTAGTTCAAATATATGTTGATGACATAATTTTTGGGTCTACTAATAATAAACTCTGTACAAAGTTTGCCAAGCTAATGCAGTCCAGGTATCAAATGAGTATGATGGGAGAGCTTAGTTATTTTCTAGGCCTACAGGTGAAGCAAACAGATGATGGAATTTTCATAAATCAAGCAAAATATACCAGGAATCTTCTCAAGAAATTTGGTATGCTTGATTGCTCATCTGTATCAACTCCCATGGCAACAACAACTAAATTGGATAAGGATACAGAAGCATCAGTAGATATAACAAACTACAGAGGCATGATAGGGTCTCTTCTTTATCTGATAGCAAGTAGACCTGATATCAAACTTTGCAGGCTGTAAGATAGATAGAAAAAGCACTAGTGGAAGTTGTCAATTTCTGGGTGACAGACTGGTTTCTTGGTACAGTAAGAAACAGAAATCAATTTCTACTTCTACAGCTGAAGCAGAATATATTGCTACTGGTAGCTGTTGTGCACAGATTCTATGGATGAAGAATCAGTTGCTGGATTATGGATTGAGGTACAGTAAAATTCCTATTTACTATGATAATCAAAGCGCTATTGCTATGACAGGTAATCCACTACAACATTCGATGACCAAGCACATCAGCATAAGGTATCATTTTATTAGAGAGCATGTAGAGGAAGGAAACATTGAGCTTCATTTTATGTCTACAGACCAACAGCTTGCAGATATCTTCACCAAGCCATTGAGTGAAGCTACATTTACAAGGCTGGTAAATGAACTTGGAATTGTCTCTAATTTTGACTAGAGATACTGGTTAGACTCAAAATTCACTTAAGTAATGCATTATTCATGTTTGTGTGATGTGTTAAATGCCTTGTGAACTCAGTTTTTTAAACTCTGTTATGTAAACACTTCTCATAGACTGTCAAACTCTATTAGCATGCTAGATAAACTCTGAGTAATTCTGATAATGTTATTGTCTGAGATGAACACTAATGAAGAAGATGCATGAAGCATGGTTCTCAGTTATTAATCATGAATCCTTCTAAATTATCTGTGATCTAATCTTAGACAGTGCAGAAATTCAACACAAGCATGATACTGTTCATATTTATAGCATCTCTTAGTTTATTTATCCTAAACTCTGAGTCTGTAAATGATGTGTGCATTGCCTCTCATGAATTATTTCTGATATTGATGACTCCTAAACTCTGTTAGTGACACTCTGTTCCCAAAACATTCGCATGATACTTGATAATTCCTTGTTTGTACTTGTGAAAATTTATAAAACTTGAGATGTGTCATTGTTTATTTTGATGAGTACCAAAGCATGCCTGCACCCTGTGAGAACTTGAGCCAAATATTGATTGATACATTTTATATCAATCAATTTTTTCTGTGTGCTGTTCATCAGTAAGTATGTTGCTCTAGAACTTGTTTTAAACCATTTTGAGATTGCATGATGTGTGTGTGCATGAAAATGATAAAGGCATTAGGATTTACCACACTTATCCAAACACTGTTCATAAAAACAAAACCCTTAGTAAACCTCTTTGAGCCTAACTAACTGTTTCTTTCAAACTCTGTTTTAACAAGAGCAGTTATATTCATTTGGAAATTAAAAAGCAAACATGTGAGAGTTTCTCTGCAAAGGAAAGTTTATTTGGTGGAAATATATACATAAAAAAAATGTATATATATATTACTGATCATCATGTAAAAATATGTACTTGCAGTACAACTGAACACTTTGCTCTTTCGTTCAGTTAGTCATTTCTTCTCTTTCTTCTTTTTCCAGTCACCTATTTGTTCTTAACCAAATTACATCCTTAAACAAAGTCCTTTTGATTTGTACATACATGTATTCAAAGTAGTGTAGATTTGGTGGACAACCAAGCATATGGTAGTATCTGCTTTTATTCGTTGAACTGAGTGTAAACACTTCATCTAAACACTTGTGTGATTTGAGAGTTTGTGAGTTTTTAATCCATAACATGTTACTCATTGAATGCGACTTTGATATCTATCTCTTGATCTTTTTGTCTATAAAGACTGTGTGCTTACTTGGATAATCATGGAGTTTAGCATTCATGATATATTCAATGTTTATAATGAGTTTGTGCATCCAGTGTTTACTGATTTATCTTTATGGATTTTATGAAATATTAGATGCTCTAAAAATTGGATTGGTACATTCTGCTATATACACACAAATATTCACAACTGTGCAGTATTTGAAAGGGTTATAGTAATAAAGTTGGAGAATTGACAAACACTGATGGATTTTGTCTAAATACTCTAAGGTATATTTTATTTCAGATGATTTCAAATTTGGGGTAAAAAGAGATTTTGACAGCTGTTGATATGTGTAAAAGTATTTAATTGTGTTAGTGTTAAGAGAGAGAAGGTAGCAGTAATTATGGTTGAAATTACTGAGTCTGTGTATTTGTTCCGTTAAATGTGTGCCACGTGTCCCACTCACACATTTCTCAATGATCGTGTCTCACTACACATGGTAAGTGGTTACGTGTATTTATGGTGAAACGTTTGAGTTTAATTGCTTAATACATATCCAATCATTATTTATTTACACGATTCATATTCACTCATATACTTTCACCTACTCACAATTACTTCTTACACAACCACTCACGAGTCTACTCCATTCTTCACTTGCCCATTTCATCAAACACTTATCATTCATATCATTCTTTTCGTATTTTCTTCTCAATCATCCTAATGGCAACCAAAGCTTTCACTTCTCTTGGCCTACTATTTGTTTCTAATAATTATGCAGTACCTCTGGACAATGAAAACGCCCCAGAAGCGTTTCATTTGATGCAAAATTTCTTACGAGATTCGGAGATTGGCCAGGCTTTAGTTGAACCTCAAACACTGTATGCATCTCAAATCGCTTCATTCTGGCAAAACTCAGTATATGATGATGGAGGAGAGAATGGGACTCCATCCATTGTATTCACTTATGAAGATCAACAGTTTGTTATCACTCCAAATACTGTTAGAGAAACAATGGATTTTGACACTCAAACTTCGTATATTGTGCTTTCTTAAACAAATCTGCGTGAGATGCTGCAGCAGGTTGGGTATTCAGGATCTTTGGCAAAGCTTGGATCGGTTAAAAGGCCACAGTTGCGAAAAGAATGGAGTTTCTTTTTCGACTGTATTACCAGGGCATTTGGAAACAAATTCGCCAACTGGGATGCAATTCCAATTGACAGTCTCCAAATCGGGTATTCTTTACTCTATGGTACTAATTTTGATTTTGGACGACATGTGTTAATGAATTTAGGTGGTAGATTGTCAGCACCTACAACAGTATATTTTGCTAGATTTTGTCAATTGTTATATACTGCCTGTGTGCCAAATGTTCAAACTGTTGAGGATGACAAAATTCAGCCATTTAAAGTCAACAAGAGATTTTTCTCTGATTTGACAAACAAAGATGCCACCATAGAGCAGTTACCTGCATTGGTCTTTCCACTTCCCTTACAAAAATTTCTAAACTAACCACAAGAATCTCAACCTACTCAATCCTTAAACACTGATACTATTTCAAACTTTGCACCCAATAAACCTCAACCCAAATCATCCATCACACAACCAAAACCAACATCAACTCAACCTGAACCTCTAAACTCTGAACCTTTAAACAGTGAATCACCTAAAACATCTCAATCCCAACCACAGCCTCCTCCTACTACACATCAAACTGAACAAAAACCATCCAAATCCAAGCTCAAACGTAAAGGGAGAACCAAGCATGCTGCTATTAACTCAAGACATAGCACTGCAAGAGCCACACTGGCCAGAAAGGAAAAGAAGGAAAGAGCAAATAGGTCCCCATCACCTTCTACTATTAATCTTGATGAAGAAGATTCAATTTCTAATGAAGAAGTAGCTGTCGAGGTACAGACATATAAGAGAAGGAAGTTGGTTCTTTCTGATTCAGATGATGAGATGGTCCTTGCAGCTCCAGAGGATATCTTTAAAGAGACTCCTGCTGTTGAGACAGAGATTAACACAGCATCTAATCCAGCAGAACATGAACTCAGAATTGATGAACCAGTGATTGCTGAGGTTCAAATTGAAAAAGATGACAGAACTGAGTTACTTGTCATGGAAGAATTTAATGAAAATTTTATTGAAGTAGAGGTACCTACTCCAACACCCATGGTTGCAACAAATTCTGCAGATACTGGTGTTGCAGATCAGCCTACTGTAGTACTAGAAGAAACAGAGGTTGCATCTCATACAGAGTTATTCTCTGATGCACATCAAGTCTCTAATCATTGTGAGGAAATTGATCAACCTGCAAAAGTTGTCTCTGCTAATCATGAAGAACAAGTTACTAAAGAAGCATCTGTTGCTGAACTTCATGAAGAAACTGCCTCAGTTGCAGATGCAGATGATCAAGATCAAGTTCAAGCTGATGAAAATGCAAATGATTTTTTTGCAGAACTGAGTGGAGATGCTGGTTCTGTTCCAGCTGTTCAAGATCCAGTTCAGACTGATGGACAGAAAACAGGAGAGAAACCAGACTTTGCTAGACCTTTTGTAAGGGAAAATGAAGATGATTATCTGGCTAAGCAAACTGCAGATTGGTATGAAGCAGACTGCATCTTTCCTGTTGGAAGAGCAGCTACTTTTCTCAAGGATAACTCTAAGAAGATTTCCAATCCAGACATTCTTACTTGTTTCCAAGGTACAGTGATTCAGGTTAAGACTTTGAATCACAAATTTGATGCTACTCAGAAGTCAATTATAGATCTCAGAACTGAAGTAGCAAATAGAGAAATGAGTCTACAGAGAGACAGCACCAGGTTGTTTCAAACCTTCTCCAAAGCTCAAGAAAATTGAACTCAGAGATTAGGCAAAGTTGAAGAAAATCAGACTTTGTTAGCTGACAAGATTGAATCTATTGCAAATTCTCTTGAGTTAATTACTTCCATCTTGATTCCTGATGATGTCAAAAAGGGGGAGAGATATGCTAAGACTAAATGCAGGCAATCTCAAACTCTGACTAAAAAGGATGATGCTGGAGATGGAGGAGCAGATGATCAAGGTAGGAGATTGAGATTTGGGAAGTCGATAGCTCATTCTGAGAAAGTGGACAAAGTGAAAATTGCAAAGTCTGGTGGAACAAACACTGATATTCAAAGTACTTCGAAGATCATGAATTTAAAATTCTCTGACAATCCACAAACTGATGAAGAGCTTGCTGCTAAGTTATTTCTTGAAGAAAATGAAGAGGGAGTTACTCTTGCAGACATTCAAGCTGAGGAAAAGAGTTTACAAGCAGAACATAAGAAGGCTTTGAAGTCTGGCAAGTTGAAGAAGAATGTAAAGGCTGCTGAGCCTGTTCCTAAAGGCATTGTGATTAAAGAGAATGTTGGTGTTGATCAAAGGATGCATGTATCCAGAAAGCCAACAGATGCAGAAAGTAAGCAAAATATTAAAGGCATTGCTGAAGAAGAAAGAGTTTTAAAGAAATCAAGTGCAACCTCTGTTTCTACACAAGTTGTACAGAAGAAAGGAAAAATATCCTCTGATTCTACACGAGTTGTGAAGAATTCTCTATCTTCTTCGTTACAAGCAGTTTTTGGAAAGACATCTGTGTTTGAGGAAACCCCGAAGACTGAAGGTCCTATGGATTTTTCTGATAGAAGAGCTCTAATAGGAAAAATTGGAAGAAATAAAGCTGGACTGGGCTCTCATAGAGATCAAAGACAATGAACTGGTCTTAGAGATCCTTCCTCACTGGCTATTCCAGGTCGTGGTGTAACTCAAGAAAGCTTAGACAGACTGGAATCAGTACAGTTGGTTCATCAGAAAAGTTTGGAAAAAGATTTTCTTTTGTATTTTATGTCTGATGGAACAGTGTATAAGATTGTTGAATTTGATCTTGATCTGAAATACTGGGAAGAACTTGAATATGTTCTGTATCTGTTCAAGGTAAGGAATCGAAGAACTGAGTCAGTTGCAAATGTGCTTAGACAGAAGATGCTTCATAACTTGGCAACTAGAGGCATGAAATACAACAGCAGATATGTCCCTAAATACAGAGATTGGAATGGAAATCTTATTGAGATGAAGAAGGGTACTACAAAGCTGAAGACTGATCTGGGTATTACAGTTCTTGATTTCAATTCACAATCAGAGGAAGTGAAATTTATCAGACTGGGAAATGATATGAAGAGAAACAAAATCTATGATCTAAGGTCTGCTATTTATCAGACTGATGAGAATGATCCTGAGTTAAGGGAAATCAGAGAGGTAATGCAGAGAGAGCTTGAGAATGCTGAAAGAAGATTGCTGATAGACTATCTCAGAGCTACACCAGATCTTGAGGCAATTTGATAAAATATGCTCTGTAAGAATTTCTTGTTTTACTGTAGATTTGTTTAAGTAAATGTTTAAACTCTGATTACTTGTTAAACACTGCATTTGTTTATTTTGTTTTGACATCATCAATTATCATTAACTTGTGCATTTTTGCTAATGAACAAGTTGGGGGAGATTGTTAGATATAATTGATGTAATTACTAATCAGTGTTTAAGTGATACAGTGTTAAAACAGAGTTTAAACTGGAAGCAGTCAGAGTTTGAATAAATGCTGACAGATGGAAGCGTAAACGCTGATTACTGGAAGCGCAACAGAGTTTGTTAAACTCTGTCTGGCGGAAGCGTCTACAAGTCAACAGTGATTGAAGATTAATTGAAGATAAACATGGAAGCAATATCTTTGAAGATTGGATAGCTATCAAAGAGATTGAGTTGACTTAGAAGACGTGTAGCAATCGTAATTGATATCAATTGTATAGCTTAATTGTAGGAGTATCAATTTACGATTGTATAGCAGCTGTATGTTTTATAAATACAGTTAGGTTAACCCTAGAAGGGTATCAAACATTGAAATATTGATTCATTGTAACCTAAGCAGCTCTCTGTGATATTTTACATCACTGAGAGAGGAATTATTAATTCTAAACAGTTTTTAATTAGAAAAATGAGTGTTCTTGTTAATCTCTCATACAGTACTTGATTATATTTTGTGTATTCGACCTAACACTTAATGTACATAAGTCTACCAGGACCCGTCTGTCTATACGCTACCTCAGGGATAGGTGCCAGCGTTCTCTCAAAAGGTCATCTTTCCCTTACCCTCTTGCGGGGTGTAGTGCGTAGTATCGGCATGCGACCTAGCTGTTGTATAAATAAGTATCAAGAGTGAGCTATAATAGCTCAGCAAGATAAAATTTATAAACTAGCATCAAAGGAAAACATAAATATATATGTATAATAAACAGAAGACAAATCATAATTATTATGAAAAAAAATTATTATTTTTATTCGATAAATACTCCTTCCAAATATTTTTATACTAAAAGAAATATATAGCATTCTAATATCAGTTTCTCTTCTAATATAATATAATATCAGTTTCTCTTCTCAAATAATTAAAAACCATTACATCATCACAGTATAATATTTCAAGGTAATATATCACCTGCACAAAATCTCTCAATATAATCTTTCCATTTTCCTTTTTATACAACAATTATATTAAAATAATATAAAATCAGTTTCTCTTCTTACTGTAAAAATAATTCCCTCATTTCATAGCATTTTCCTTTTTCAGTATACAAATCTGAATAACCATCATCAATTCTTTCTTTTAAGTTTTGGGGATTCTGCTAGCGCCAGATACGTAGGACGATGATTAGTCTCCTGACCGTACCTGCTCTCTGTTTACTACTAGTAGAAGGAATGTCAAACATCCCTGGAGGAAGGCCACCTGCTACATCCTCCTTCGGCAACTCTTGGGCCATAATAAAATATTGGGTGTCGGACTGTGCAACTCCCACACAGCCTCTTACGCAATATTGGATGCCGGACTGTGCAACTCCCACACAGCCTCTTACGCATACTGTTGCAATCCCCATTTTTCAAACCGTTATTCCATTTATAAAACATCATTCCACATTTTCCATTTTTCCGTTTCCATTTCCATTCACATTTCCATTCACATATATCATTTCCCTTTCCATTTATCATCACCTTTAAAAAATATATATGTCATAATACTTTGATTATGACTCAGACATCTCCTCTGTATTCAATGAAATCAAATACGCTCTTATATACATAAAATATTCCATCTATTTTAAAAGTATTAAATAATAATCAAATAATATTTATTAAATCACAATTATTTAAAAAGAATATTTTTAACATAATATTATAAATCATATAACCCTAGATAACAACTAATACCATTCCTCCATATCCTTTTTAAACATAAAGCATGTTCGCTCTATTCATATTCATATCTATATATTCATATTCATAATCCATAATCCATATCCATTTCTCTTTAATTCCCAAAATCAGGAAATAAATTCTTAACAATATAGTAACAACAGAATCACATATATATTCCATGAAATCATTTTTCTTTGAAGGTAAATACTTTTTCAAAGTAAAGATAGAAGAAATCTTGCCTCGATCTCTAAAGCCCAGAGGTATGACCCGGTATTCGTCCTGAGTTTCTATAAACACGAAAAGGATCATCATTAGAATATATTCCACTTAACCTCCTAACCTTTATATAGTAATACCCTTGACACATAATATATGTTTAACATAGCCTTTATGTACCAAAAGTTCAAAGAACTTAACCATTTTTTAAACTCGATCAAAGTTTTAGTGTATTCCACCATTTCCCTTAATAACCACACTCGATTGTAAAAATTCTTAGAAAATATAAATTCCGAATTTTAATGTAAGGTTAACTGATAATAGCTCTCTGACCATCCTACTGCAATATCCCAAAATTTCATAACATTTAAAAATGTTTAAGTATGGTAATTATAGCCTCAAAGTTGACACAATTACGTTTTCTCGGTTTTCGAACGTCTTTCACTAAAATTCACTTTTCTCCTAAACCGTTCATCAAATTTTAACGTACTTTATATCAAAACGATCTATGAACCAAGATCTACCCTTTCATTGTCAGTTGGTGCTCTGGACAGAAACCTACCGTACGAATATGGGTGCCTAAAACAGGGCATCTTTTTGGTTTAACGAAAATCGGGCATTATAACGGCTATATCTTAATACTTTCCATCTTATAACTCCTCCATATCAAACATCCAACGCATATAACAACCCTACACCATGTGGTCATCATACCAACCATGGTTACAAGCTCTCACAACACCTCCATATTCAATCAAACACTTATAAATACACATATAACCATGATTTCACCACTTACATCAACATATCTACTAACACAACTAATATCCTACATAAATACAAAAGGGCAAGAACATTTATACCTTCTTGAAGCTTTAATCACTCTTAATAAGCCTTGGGAAATCCTTAAACAACCTTACACTAGCTTGGATTAACTAAAGAAACCGTAAATACAAAGTTAGTTTCTTAAAGTTACTATTCATTACTATTCATCTAGCAACTTTGATGAATTTATTACCTGACATGGCCGACCGGATCACCGGGGATGTCTCGGCCGACCGACTCACCGGGGATGTCTCGGCCGACCGACATCGGTCATCGAGTCGGGATTTTGGTTCAGCCGAACGGTATATGGCCGACCAGCTCACCGGGGATGTCTCGGCCGACCAACATCGGTCATCGAGTCGGGATTTTGGTTCGGCCGACCGGTGGTGGTGAAGTCGGGGTTTCAAATTTTTATTTTTTGTTTTTCCGTCTTGATGATCAAAATCAATATTGAGATTGTTTTGAACGTGACAATCAAGTGGGAGCTGAATTTGAGATTAGCACCGTTTAGTGCCGATTAGCACCGTTTAGTGCCTATTAGCGTTGTTTAGTGCCATTTAAGCACCGTTTAGTGCCGATTAACACCGTTCAGTGCCGATTAGCGCTATTTAGTACCGATTAGCACTGTTTAGTGCCGATTAGCGCCGTTAGTGCCGTTTTATGCCGTTTAACGTCGTTTAACACTGCTTAAACGTTGTTTAAGGTTGATTAGCGTTGTTCAGTGCCGTTTAACACCGTTTAGTGTCGTTTGACAACGTCGTAAACGCGTTGGTCGCTCCACGCTTTACTTTAAGACGGTATTATTGAAAATAATTACGTATGAGTAGTAAACCCTGACCCAAGTCTCGAATAAGGCCATTAAAAACTTCAAGGAAACCCTGATCAGTTTTCCTAGAAGTTGGGGGCAAATGATATGGGCTAAAAGTAAGCCCTAAAGATACATTTAATGTGGCATTAATTAGACCCAGCATGGTCCAAACGTGGGGCCCATTAATGAGGTCAAAAACCCTATTTTAATATTAATTTCATAATTAATATTAGAGGTAATAAACAGCTCAGCAATAAGAGTCAAATAAGGATATTACTCCTGCCTGACTTAGCCTCCAAGGCATCCAATTCAATAAGGAAACAGACTCCTACAAGGAAGGAGTCTAGAACCTTCCCCAAGGCGGTGGCTTGCCCACCAAGTATCCGAATCCTACCATAATTCTAAGGCTTCTCAGCCTATATAAGGGCCTGACCCCTCATTCTCAGAACTACGTCTTGGCTTGATTCTCAATACGAGATACGTAGGCACTCTGTGAGGACCGATCAGTCTCGAAACACGGAAACAGCCATTAAAGCTCGAAGCTCTCCAACCCTTTGCATTAAATACACACAAACCTTAGCCGCAATATTGATAACCTAGTTTTTATTTCACAACAGGTATGACGCTGCCCTGGTGAAGGCACAGTCTCTCGGTTTCGATCATACTCAAATGATTGATGCCGAGTTGGGTATGACAGATCCATTTGGCAGGATAATGTCCGATTAACCTCTGGTAGTCTCCTCGGGTGAAGACGAACCTCTTTCTGACTAGTTCCCTTGCTTTAATTTTAATCTTATTTTGATGGCCTTCGGGCTTGTAATGTTTGACATTGCCTTCGGGCTTGTAATATTTTACTCCACCTTCGGGCTTGATATTCTCGCCTTCGGGCGATCTAAATTTACCTTAGCATAATAATTTTTGTTTATGCCTCGTCGGCTTTAATTTGCCTTAGAATAATTATTGTTTATTTTTATGCGTTTTCGGCTTCATTTTGCCTTAGCATAATTATTTTTATTTTTATGCATCTTCGGCTTTAATTTGCCTTAGCATAATTATTGTTTATTTTTATGCGTCTTCGGCTTCATATTGCCTTAGCATAATTACTGTTTATTTTTATGCATCTTCGGCTTTTTATGCATCTTCAGCTTCAGCCTAGCATGTTGTGCATTTTTGGTCGTAACCTAGCTGCCCTCCAGTATTTAAGGGGTTTTGTAAATGATTAAGGTCTCGTTCGGTCGGCTGAAAAATATTTACTCCCGGCCTTAATTAATGTCAAAGCAATTTAAATACTAAGACATTTATTGTAAGGGTCCAAATTTCATTCGGTCGGCCCCAAATTTGGATTCGTCATGCGTTCTGTAACTTTAATCATAATGTACTTGAACACTAAAAATAAGTTAGAGGGCGCATGTTTTATTCGGTCGGCCCCAAACATGGGTCCGTTAAGCTTAATATTGTGTACTAAACCTTCTGGCTACAAATGTACTTAGCTTGATAACAGCAGATAAAAAATGGAGCGAACAATCTTTCATTAATCATGCAACAACTTTTACATAGTTTTGATTACAGATTGATGCTAGCTTAGGGAATTCAGAATGAACTTGCATAAAACAAAGTACTAAATTAAAAAGCAATAAAATGCATCCAGTAAGCTTACTGGTAAAAGCGGCGAAGGTGAGCGGCGTGCCAAGTGTTCTTAATAGGGTTGCCATCCGAATGGCTAGTTTATAGGTGCCTGGCCGAACCACTTCAATCACCACGTATGGACCTTCCCAGTTGGGCATAAGTTTGCCTTGTTTAGTTCCCACAGACGGCGCCAAATGTTACAACCAGAATTCTGCCAAGCCTTGCTTCGGTCGGACCTGCGAATGAGAAGAATGCGAGGGTTTGGCCCCCCGATTCACCTCCGGCGTGAGAATAAGTTAACTGGTTTTTAATGGAGTAAGATGGAACGTAGAGTGTTCTGTTTTGTGTGTAAATTGTGATTGAAATGATAACTCAAACCTGAATTAACCTTATTCCCTTGTTTCGGTAGTTACCGAAGGATGGGCCACGTGCATAGTCACGTTCCACGTTCTATGGGAAGTGCAACCATACGATCGTTGTCTCTAGATGGATCGGACGAATGTGGGCTTCCATTCGGGTTCGGGGTGTTAGGCCTTCGGTCCAGCCTGTTGAGGAAGTGGGCCTCCAACACATACATACTGTATCCACTCATACACACACTCGTTGTTAATCGCACACACGCACACACAACAATTTAATTACCCACGCAGCAACACAACACATCTCGTTGAAGCACACACACGTTGTGAGCACATACACACACACACACACACGGTGATTGCAGGGGAGAACAGAGGTGGGAAGAGAGTTTAAATCACCACCAAAATCATCAATAAACCAGAATCGGGTTTACATACACACCATAGATATATACATACACAAACCATTAAATACTAGTTCAATCGTGCACACACAACTGCACATCTATGCACGCACAAACACACGCAGATGCAGGACAAAACAGAGGGGAAACAAGTTTGATTCGTAACAATACTGTGAACATCAGACGCAACCACTACTTACCAGCACGAGTAAAAATTGAAATTTGAAGAGAGAAGTCGAGATTGTGAGGGGAAGAGGAAGATAATTTGAGATTAATTAAGAGAAAGGGAGAGGGTTCGAGAGATATCGAGAAAGAGCAGGGCCGAGAGTATTCAAGATATTGATTTGGGGATAATTGGTTTAGGGATTTAAGGTGTTAAAAGGAATTAAAGATAGTTAAGAAAATTTCTGATTAAACCAATTTATCCTAGACGTCTAAATTGCAAAATAAATAAATAAAGTTAGAGAAAAATCTTAAAATTGTTTCTACAATGTAGAAAATAAAATTATCTATCTTCCCATATTTTTTAATTATTTTTAGGATAAAAAATGAATTAAATATGAATTTTGTAAGTTTTGATCTTTAAAATACAATAAACTCTTAAAATCATTTTAAAATACTTAATCACTCAAAATAATTCTCCCAGTAATTTTAAAAACTAAATAATATCATAAAGATAATAATGCAATAGATTTCGTAATTTTTAATAGCTCCGATGATTTTATAAAATTCTCAAAAGATCCATAATGCATAATTTAAATAGATTTTAAATCATAAAAAATTCAAATAAAAATACACAGACTCGCATTTCACATATACATCATCATATAAGCATATAAACATGATGTCACACATATTCAACCTAAAAAAATTTCACCTCATATAATCCACATTTAATGTTAAATAATAATAATTATAAGTACGATATTTCTAGGGCGTTATACATTGTACTTCAAATCATCTATTTTTTTCCTCTTCTTTCCTTTCTTCTTGATGTGTGAATTTTCCAATTGATGTTCTGGAATTTGTCTTGTAACAACATACCACGACTCCTTGCTAGAATTGAAAACATTACTCAAGTATTCCTGACTTTCTTTATCAGCAACAACCCTTGCTCTTTCTCTGATTTCCTTTTCTTTTTCAAACCTTCTGAATCTTTCTTGATCAATCTTTAAGGACTCTTCATTAACTTCCAGAGTATGGAATTCAACCACAATAGTAAGAATCATGACATCAAGTTCTTTCAAGATCTCAGAATCAGAAATTACAACTTGAGTAGCTTCAGGAACTGATACTTTATCAGAAGCAGCAATTTGAATTGTTTCAACAACAACTTTACTCTTTCTTGCTGTCAGTGGATTTTTCTCTTCAATTTCTTCAGGTACATTAAATCTGTTATCTGGAGTCATTTCAAGAGATAGTGAAGTTTTCTTCTTTGTAGCTTTCTAAGGATCTTCAGTTATCTCCTTTATTTTAATTCCACTAGACCTTGTCTGTCTTGAACTTGTTTGAACAGACTTTCTTTCTCTTCCTCTACCTCTACCTCCTCTGCCTCTTCTTCTACCTGCAACAGGAGTATCTTTCTGTTTCGAAATTTCCTCAAGAATCCTCTTCTGTTCTTGTATGATCTCTTCAGTGTTCATGTTAGGATTTTCTTCAGAGGTCAAAGCAAGTGCCTTCCTAGCATGATACTGTTGAACTTTAATATCATTGTGATAAAACATAACACTATCACTTGCATTAATAGTGTAACTCTTGAAGAGATGTGGAGCATCTTTCACATCCGAAATCAACAGATCTTCATCTTCTTCAGGAATTGTTAGAAGTGTTTGACTCTGACCAGGTGTCAGAAATTGTTCTTCTGTGAGAGTTTAAGATTGTACCATTGTTCTCACTGTCTTCTTTCCAGACATAGAAACATGAGTTGACTACCTGATTTGAGTATTAGACTGACTTCTCCTTGTTACAAGTGCAGCATCAGAGGTTCCAGCTCCATATGTCTGAGCACCACTATCATTTCTAGAAGTATCATCATCATTTCTTACAACTAGATCAGGTGTGCATTTTGTTTTGACTACCTTCTCCCTCTTTTTGACATCAGGATCTGGCAATAAAGATAGAATAAGTTGGAGAGATTCTTCAACAGTAGTCATCTTAGATTCCAAAGCATCCATTCTTTTATCCATCTTTTTCTCAAGCACTTGAACTTCCTTGCTAAGTGTACGAACTTGAGAAGCAGTAGCAGTCATGGATAAAGTAGAATGAATATCAGCCTTAACTTAAGTGTACGAACTTGAGAAGCAGTAGCAGTCATGGATAAAGTAGAATGAATATCAGCCCTAACTATAGTATTGTTATCTTTGACAGAATCAATCTCATCCTTCAATCCCTTTGCCAGAATAGTAGTAGTCTTCAGATGATCTTTGAGATCAGGACTAGACAGCTTAGAAGCTGTGTGCTGGGATTGAAAGAGAGCATTATTGAAATTGATGATAGTAGTAGGCTTATTCCATACAGTATCCCATTCATATCTTCTCAAAGCTTGAATGTGTTCAGGAATAATATGACTGTATTCTCCCCTGGTCTCAACTGGGCCACCTTTAGATTTACTCACAGATTCCATAAACTTGTTTGAGGACCCATGAGTAGACTCTAGACTTGCTTTTATGGCTGCCTTAAGCTGAGATGCATCAGGATTGTCATCAGCATCATCATCATCATCTGAGCTATCATTAGCATCAGGAATTTTATCATCCATATTGTCAGCAGGATTCATTACACCTTTCAGCTTTAAATCAATAGCAGATGGAGCTGGTGTATCCTAAGAACCTGCATTTTGAATAAAAATAGTTCCTAAATCTCTCTGTTCTTTTAAAGTGATCTCATCACTTCTCATAATATCACCTAAGTTACTTTCAATAGTAACTGCTACCTCACTAGAAGTTTGAAACTTCTCACTCTGTTCTACCTCTCCTTTTGCCAGTACAGGAGACTGCCTCTCTTCACTCTTCTTTTTATCCAATTGTTCACTCTCATTCTCACAAGAAAGGTTCTGGCTCGACAAATTCAAAGAAATAAGAGGTGGCTGAGAGGAGTGGACTGAAGTCATACAAATAGAGGTATCCCTTGTATCAGGTCTATCTGTAATCATGCTATCAGTAGTGAAAGAAGTGTTACCGGATGACGTAGAAATAGATTACATTGGCCTTGATGATATTGGTTCAATGAGCAGTGGAATACTTACATCAGGATTGACATCTGCAACTGTAGGATGACTTGCATCAGTATTTTCTATCAATGGTTCTTGTATAGTCTGAGGTTGTGAAGCTGTTTCAACAATTTGAGTCAAAGGTTCTTGTGTGCTTCCCTCAAATGTAGTGTCTTTAAGTAGTTCATCACACTCAGCAATATGCAGATCATGACAGCTTTATTTGCCAGACTTTGAGCTAAGTCAATTTCAATTTCAGGAATCCCTTGAGCATTGTCAGGAAACTCCTGTGCTGATGTGATCTTGCCTGCATCTTCACTTTGAGAAGTTGGTTCTTGTGTGGCAGGAATGTTCTTGTCTACACCTTCCCTTTGAGAAAGTGGTTCTTGTGGGACCATTCCTTCATAAATGTCTGCACCCACACTTTGAGTGAGTGATTCTTTTGTAACTGGATCTGCAACAGCAACAACAGCAACTTCATCACAATTGATAGAGGCAATGTATCATCACCAGAATCAGAATCCACCTGTCGGTAAAATTTCCTCTTCTCCCTTGTTTCTTTATATATTCCTACTTCAATCAAAGATTCAGCAACCTTCATAAACCAGGATCCCTTGTGCACCCCCTTGTGACTTCATTTGAGTGATGGTTGGAGTGGAGAAATCCTTTGATCCAGTTTGCCTTCCAGACACATCAGATCTAGCTGATTTATTTGATTTTACAACTGATGCCTTCTATGAGACACCAGAGGTGGTTGATTGTTTGGACGAGTGTTTGGGTTGTGTGCTTTGGTTAGTAACAGGATGTGTAGAGTCCTGTTTTATAGCACCAGAACTAGGTCCAAGACCACTAGTAATTGATCCATAATGAGTAGGCATTCTCTTTGACAAAAGAAGCCTGACCCCATCAGGAATGAAGGCATTTCCCTCAAAACCATTTGCCTTATCAGAATTGATCAAGGACTTTATATTATTATCTGAAATTCTACAGATAGGCAATATTGTATCATTTTCAAAAATAGCATTAGGACATAAGTGAGAAAATATTAATTGAAAGAAAACACCTTAGTGAAAAGATATCAAAGAAAACACCTTAGTGAAAAGATGTCAACCTGATTATCAAACAGAAGAATCTCCATCTCGTAGAGAATAGAGATATCCTCAGTTATACTCGTGAAGAGTTTGAAGCCTTTGATTGGGAAAGGCAGCTTGAGGAGATCGAGAAGGAAAAACCTACAAAAGTGATCGACATCGATGCTGCTCTCCAGGCAACATTCGAATGGCTTTCCTCTAAGGCATCCTCATCCAAAACCTTCAACCATTGTTAATGAATATGTCAGCAAAAATAACATTATCCCTATTAACTTCCACCCAAACAAAGTGGCAAAGATGGGATCTGGGATAGCTGCTAGCAATGGAGTGGTTTGGACTTCAACTTTTCTTTTGCTGTTGAATAGATTAGTAGATAGAGAAAACAACAAGATTTGATGTATGCATTTAATCTTTTTCTTATTATCAATGAAAAACCTTGTTTCTCTAATCTTGTTCATTGTTTTCTGCACTTTTTATGTTATGAACTGTTTTGTGAGATATAAGGTCTGAGAAGTAAATATGAAAAACTAATTAAAGTAGGAGACACAAGTGATGAGAGTCATTTAGAGAGAGAAACGCTCTCCCTTCTCTCTAGAAACCCTTAGCCAATCACTTAGCCGCCTCAAAAAATTAAGCCATTTCTACACATTTTTCCATCAGATCTGTTATTATAGCCTTCACTAATTCATCTTCTCTTCCTCTCTTTCACTCTCTCATCATATTTCTTATATATATGTGTATTATTACATTAGCGTCTGTGTTCCTGGGTTGGGTTTTAGTTTTATGGTTTTCATGGAACTCCCTTCTTTGTTTCATTTTTCGCCCACTTTGGTGGTGGATGTAGCTGATGGGTTCAACCCTTTCTTCGATTTTTCTTTGAAATCGATGGTTTTATTGGTTTGTTGTGGGTCCTGACAACATTTCGTATTGACCGTTTGTTCGGATTGGGTTTGCATTTCGACAAGAGCACGGGGAGCCTCCTATGGTGTTGGCTCTATTTCCGTTTCAACAATGATTGACCAGAGTCGTTCTGGGTACCTATTGGTTAATCCTAAGGTCGTTGTGTGCACCGATCTCCATTGGCGGTTTGGCATCGTGATTGTCAAGTGTCCTATTTTCGGTAGTTGGTTCTTCCTGGAGGGTTTAGAGATGAAGTTCGGTTTACTCATGGTCTTGGGTATGTTTGTCCAGTATTTAGACAGAACTAGGGTTCTTGTCCTCTAGGTGTTTGTTAATTTGTCTCTGAAAGATAAGTATATGTATAAAGGGGCTAGGTATGTTGATGGTTGTCCTAGGCCCATTTTCGGTCAACAACAGATAGCTGTTGTATTTGAAGGGGATCTTGCTTTGTTTTGCAACTCTCCATCTTTACACAATGAAGACAAGGTGTTTGGAGTTTGTCACAGGTCTAAACCTGGTGATGTAATCTCATACGTACTGGTCGGAGCATCTTTGTTAAGGAAAAGGTTGCAAGTTGTTGATGGTTTGTTACCCCAAAAGGATGGTTTGTTGGGTATTAGTGCAGGAGCAAAGGTTTACATTGCTAGGACCACTAAGAATGATATCTGGTGGGTATTTATGCCTTGTCAGAAATTCCATGTCGATGGCAGGCTGATGTTGGAACTGCTTAGCTCAGAGTTACGGATGTTTGAAAAGCAGCGAGGCTGGGATTCGTGTAGAGTTACTGGGTTGCAAGCCAACGGAATGCGGATTTTAAATTGGTTGTATGAAGTTGGATTTTAAATCGATGTAGGGGTATGCGTTTTGAATGCTTGTACACGAATGGAGCTGCTTGTTGCGTACATGATGGGAATGTTATCTGGGATGTAATTCGTGTGTAGTCGGTGTGATTTCAGGTTTTTTTAGTTTAGTTTAGATTGTAGATTGCATTGTTAGTGCTCTGCTATTGCTGATAGGTGTATGCCTTGTTCTTCTATGTAGACTCAGATAGTTGCTTTGTTGTTGCAAACTAGTCCAACTAGTTTGTTTATTGTTCCGTTTAGCTGATGTTTTACTAATCGCGGGTATGTCCATTGACTTGTAATCGTTTGCTATTGGTATAAATGTTTTTAATTACCAAAAAAACTAATTAAAGTAATCACATTATTCAGAAGTTCATTAACGATAACCACAAACAAATCAGGAAAACATAACAAAAAGGGAGCACTTAGATCCTGAACATTATACTGATAAACGAACCGTCGCATCAGGATTCGATGTTTGACCAGTGTCAGGACTGACTTTTTGTCAGGATTCGATATGCATCAGGATCTGATCTCTTCTTTCTCTCAGAAACTTTCATAGTTCACCATTCCTAATTCATTTACCAACTTTGTAAAAGTAGCTTCAGGAAGTGGCTTGGTGAATATATCAGCTAGTTATTGATCAGTAGGAACAAAATGTAGCTCAATTGTCTCTTCTAGTACTCATTCTCTAATGAAGTGATATCTGATACTGATATGCTTAATTGGTAAGAGAATATTTTAAAATTTTTCTTTTTTTGAATAAAAATTTGAACATTAAATTTTTATTCAAAAGAAAAAAAATTAAAAATAAATTATGAAACTATATTTTATCGAAGCATTAAAATGCGTGCCGAGCCCTCTATCCCAAGCGTAAAGAAATCGCTGGGACAGAGGGAGCATATAATAAAATTATAATCCTTTAAATTTTTTATTTACATGTTCGTTTTGTTGAAAGGAATTTAATTATAATTCTTTTTGATTCATGGTTATAATAGGTATAATTTAATCTTTTATGACAAATCATTTTTAAAGAAAATCATATAACAAATATATCACTGAATAACTTGACATATCTCAAATATACCATTGATAAATTCGGGATCTCATTTAAAACACTCTTAAAAGCATAAATATTAAATGGATACCTTTAAAATGTACTTGGGAAGTAAAAATAATTTTTTAATGAGTTTTACACATTTTTCTTGAATGCTATCATAACCAAACGAAAGGTTAATAATTCTAGTATTTCTGATAATATATTTAGATTTTAAGAAATTTTATATTATTTATTTTTAATTTTTTAGGTATTTTCTTCAATTTAATCAAAATTAAATAGTAAATAAATTTCTTAAAATCTAAATATATTATCAAAAATAGTAGAATTCATAACCTTTCATTTGGTTATAGTAGCATTTAAGAAAAATGTGATGAAAATTACTTTTAATTCCCGAGTACATATATATGTATTTGTTTGATATTTATATCTTTAAAAGTGTTTTAAATGAGATCTTTGAGATATGTTAAGTTAGTTAGTGATCAATTTGATATTTAACTTTAATCACCTTGCATTTTAATCTCACATAAAATAAATATAGAATCAGAAAATTTAAGAAGTAATAGATCAATCTTATTATCCTTCATAACAAACACGAGTAATTTAAGGGATTATAAAATTTTAAGGAATTATATAGTTCAATATTAAATTTATTATTTAAAAACATATATGTAATAAGATAATTTAAAATATTATCATCTTCAAATAATAATCGCCGAATTATAGTTCTGAAAAACAAACATTCCTTATTAAGTCAAATTTAATAAAATTAAGGAACAACTTCTACTACTTAAGTTCTAAAGTTAACTAATTAAACCCTACTTGCTAGGTGAAGCATACCTACATTTAAACATTAATCGGGTCACATACCTGATACCTATATGCACTGTTCTAAAAATTCCCAATTCAATCGATTAATCCCCGATTAATCTTCTGTACGATGACCAATCGATTCGATTTTTGAAATCCGATTAATCCTGTTACTTTATTTAAAATGATATTTTTAACTGTAAATTAGACTAATATATTAAATATTATTATAATAGCCGATTAATGCTCCGATTAATCTCCGCCTACGATTAAGCGCTCGGCAGTACCCCAACCGCCGTGGACCGCCTAGCGATTTCTGGAACACTGCCTATATGTAAACATTAAGACTTGGTTCAATGCAGAATTTATTTATCAATTACCAAAATAAAAAATATGACGCCAGTACATTCTACTCGGATCATAAAATATCAGAACAAGAGGCCTAAATTTAATTTTAGAAAATACTAAATTCGTTCTACAATATTGAGGAAACAATTTAATCAGGGTACAAGGCATTCATAGCCATAGGCCATTGTACACTTAAGTAATGAGGCAACAAATATCACATATGAGCTTAATACTGTCATTTGTGAACTAGATATCTAGATCGGATACAGCAAATAATCAGAGCTGCTACAGACCAAGCTACAATGTATTTGATACATAAAACAGTAGCACATCAATGGGAGAGAAGTGTGCATACGGTTTCAATATATATAATATATCATTTTTGCAGCCTTCTCCAACCTCCATTTGGCATTCTTTCAAATACATGTGGTTGATTCAAAGGAAATACTTTTCTTGAGTCTGGATGTTCAACCACATATTCACATTGCCTATAAAAACAACCAAAAGATAGAAATTATTACCATTAGGCATTAGGTATAAGTAAAGACATTACCTGTTTTGTAAACCTGGTAGTAGATTCTCTACCTGTTTCAAGAAAAAAGAAGTGCTAACAAGAGAACTATCTCTTGATTTTGTTGCACAGGTTTTTATACTTAATGTAACCCATTTTAATTTTGCTTGTAAGAAATCTTTACGAGAACTGATAAAAGCAAATTTCACAACGAAAGATAATTTAGACAACAAAGTGACAAACCCTTTTATATATCACTAATCTGAAAATTAAAAAGCAGCTTCTCACACATAATTCGATTTGATGAATGAAGGTTCCAATTATTCTGTTTAACGACTTCAAGGTTTTAGTATCTTACTTTAAGATTAGCACTTCAGAAGAAACATGAACTTTATATTGTTTAAATGAATATGTCTTTGTTGTATTACTCATAGTTACCAAAATATACACTTACATGCATTAATCATATCTAAAAATATCTCAAAACAATAGATGGGATCTCTAGGATGTATATACGTTTGATAGCCATAAGTTGGGCAACTTTCAATTATTTTGCGGTCCGTGTTCTAAAATAAGAATTGCATTTCCTTCGTATTTCTAAATACACACAGCTATTATACATAATAAAAATGAATAATTGCATTGTAAATAACATTCAAGGGCACTATACTCCACTACAAGGAAGCTGATACATACACCCTAACCACTTGGTCTAGCGGTATCTCCCTCGCTCCCTCCACGGGTTTTGTCAAAGACAACGTGGGAGTATGAGTGTATTTAACTATCAAAAAAAGGAAAAGGAAGCTGATATATAATCACAAACATGTACACAAAATTATATAATTTGAATAAATAGACATCTCTTGTTCTGGAATCTGACATATAGCAAAGTGTAAAAATCATGTCAAAATGAAATCCCAGAACTCAATTTGTTTGGGCAAACAGAAGAAATGAAATAAAAATCGGGTATTCTACAATTAGCAAAAAAGGTAAAAGTTGTTAATTCTATACTGACACTAGTTATGATAATTGAAATTAAAGAGGAAGGGGGTTATATAGAAGGGAGAAAAACATATTAATAATAGAAAGAAAATATTTGTTATGGGACATGGATGGTTAAACTTTAAAGATTAAGAGAAGATATATAGGACTACATAATATATGTATATGTAGATGTCTTGATAGCTGATTCCTGAGGAAGCCACCAAAGCATGAGAATAATTTTATCGACCAGTAACTAATGCTTCAATTTTGTATTCCAGACAAAATTTATACATATATATCGGGTTTCTATATTTTGGGGGTCCTTCCGATCTTGGGGTCCTGTGCATATGGGCTTTTTTATAACCGTTAATCACCAGGGCTGCCAAAAGTTGCAATTATCTAATATTTTATAGTAGTAATACCACAATGTATACAAATAATAATTTAATTGTAGAATATCATATCATAATGTATTAGCTTATCTAATTGAGATCAGTAGCAAATGTCTGTAACAATATAATATGAGAAGAATCACACTTGTTAACATGGGGCTAGTAATTCTAACACTACTACAAAAGAAAGCGTAGACCAACTATAAAAATAACAAACCAAATTTAATATGTATGCCCTTCATTTCATCTTATAAGCATATTTCAAAAAGCCATTATATTTGTTTTTGACTGTACTTTATATACATATACAGACGACAGCTAAAATGCCGCAGATTGCAAAACCCAATGATTTAAAAAAATGTGAATCAAGGCTAAACACCAATAATAGCGGAGAGTTGTTAGTACCTTCTTTGATTTTCAACAAAATCTGGCCCCTCCGCTGAAGGTGAAGTAGAACAACTGAGAAGAATTTCTGAATCAGAAAGGTGTCGGAGCATGAAAGCAACACTTATTTGGCGTGTGGTCCTAACAGAAGAAATCGACAAAAACTCTGTAAGGAGATTAAGGAACAAAAAAATTACAATAATAAAAAGAGATTGGGTTCAAAAGGAACACATCCGAACTTGAAAACAGGAGGAATGTGCAAAATGTGAGAATCAAGTCTTTCGCTTTAATTTATGACATTGGAGGTACTCATGTAAACACCTAGGGGTGAACAGTGGTCGGTTTGGACGGTTCGGTCCCACCTGTTTCGGGAAATTGGTTCACCCTATAAACACCCACACATAACGGAAAAAGAAAAAGCTGTAGAAGGCATACTAACCAGGAAAATGGAGAAATGATGATTTGATCAGTCAGTGTGTCATATGTCTCGAGTAACTTTCCTTTAAGGCTAGGGTCCTCAAATGATGCAGTCAATCGAATCCTTCTGACAATTTCATCCGGACATCTTGACTTTTTATCAAAGCTGGCTGGGTTGACTGAACCAGTGGATGGTTCGACCTAAAATCAAGTTACAAAAGAAACAATTTTTTTTATAAAGTAACATACAGCGTCAACTTGCAACATACTAATGTACTATCCCCTCTCTAGTGGTTGTCATTATAATTATTGACATGCTAATAAATATTTTAACTACTTGTTAACTACATGAATAGATGATATGTACACTGACTAGTTAGAAAACATTAAGCTGACCAGGAATCCATGGAATATGGGGTATGCATTTCCTTGAGAATCCCATCTTGTGTTATGGTCCAAAACATGGAGTAATTGAATGTGAAACTTTATGCTACTCTTTTCCAAAGTTTGAATTATCTTCTGACACAGTGGAAAAGAGTAGCCGTCTAAATTTAGGAGTTTTCTGGATTTAATGCCATGATTCCTGCTCTGCACCCAGAAACCATTACATTCAAGTCAATAATATGAGTGGAAACATATAACATCTGAAGAAATTGAAAGGCAGGTTGCAGTTTTCGGGGCCTTACTTGAGGTGAAGCATCATTGAACGCACCAACAAGATAGACCTGGACACATTTTGCAAAAATTTAATTATCATGCTGAGAAAAAGAGCAGAGTAAGCAGATAAATGATCATTTAGGTTTAAACCGTTTGCAAGTTTTTTAAAACATTTACATCAAAGATGTCATCAACATTATGCTTCACAGCTAATGACAACATCTGGGTGAAGCCGATGTCAACAACATCCGGTGAATCCATATGAGCAACAGAAGTCCTGCAACCAAACACCAATATGTAGAAAATTAGAATTGAATCAATCACTCGTCAACAATCGATGTGAATATTACACTGTGTGCACACTACTTTAATGCATACGTCATACATTCCGTTTCTGCGGTTACGAATGACAATGCACAGACAAGTTGTTGCTTCATCAGTCCCAACTAGCTTTTCGCAAGAACAGAAAGAAAACAAAAGTTCAGTACATGTTGATATGTAAAACATATATATTACCATTACACAAACCTAGTTAAACTCGAAGTACTACATGAAAAGCAATATAAACTCTAGGTCCAAATTTTCAAAAATTGACATAATTCTTTAGTACTTCAGGAAGCTTTTAGAACCACGTGAAACTAAAATTTGATACAAAAAGTAAATATATTACAACTGAATCCATCAATATCCCTCTGTATGTGATGGTCTCATGTCTATTCAATATTTCTATGTCTAAGAATCTATTGACCTTCTCAGTTTTGCGTATTACCAACTTTCTAAAGCGAATAAAGTGCAGGTGAGAGTAAAATTAAAACAATCCAAATGTCAATATGTTCTTTTCTAAACTGGAGAGGCTAGACAGTAATTTAATCCCAAAGCCTCACTAAAATTTGGACAATAATGTTACCAGAAACCGCCACTAGTTAAGGTTCGAACGGTGTAATAAACAAATAATATATTAAATAAAGCATTTATTTAATGTAAACCGAACTAAGTATCATAGACAGTTTACTGTTAAGTAACCAACTCATCTAAAACCTTAAGGTGTTAGAGGGAGGCCTTACCAGGATCATATAATGTATTATAACACTCCCCCTCACTCGAAAGCCCATTTATGGGTTGAAGAGTGGATCACGGGCCTTCGTGTCCATATTAAATATTGAGAATATTGGGGGTCGCAGAGAGTGAATCTGGGATCTCTGCGTGTCTGAGCTCTGATACCATGATACCATGTTAAGTAACTAACTCATCTAAAACCTTAAGGTGTTAGAGGAAGGCCCCAACTAGATCTTATATTATGTTCTAACATTTACTTAAAGCAAAGATCTGCACTCATGTTAGGTAAAACTTGCAACATACTTACTCATCCCTTGTCCCAGACTTCTCTATAAACTACTAATATTTCATGTTTACCTCTTTCTATCGAATAAGAGAAATTGTATAATGAAGCAAATATATAAGTGTACATCCACACATGCACGTAACAACGAGTTTTCGTAGAAGCTAATATACAAACGTACATCCACGTGGGCAGGGTCGACAGTTGCATATTCTCTCTGAAACACATAAACTGCTTTACTAGTTGATCTCTCCACATTAGATTCGTCAGAAGGTGAGAAGTTCCTCTCCGAGATGGCTCGAAAAGAATCTGAAACAGATACCAATGTAGGATGCCTCATCAGAACAGCCAAGGCATCATCATCATCCTACACAGAAAAGGAGTTGGAAAAGATAGAAGTTTGACAAACGATAATGATTTGCATTTAAAATTGGCCTAAACTTTGCCAGATATATCAGCCTTTAGTTCTTGTAACATATTTAAAAAGCTACTGATCGACCAAAACCATTAAACTTGCAATCAGATTTTGATCTCAGCTGAAACTCTCTGTATCCCATACTCGCAGACATAACACAAAATTTTGCCCTTGACACTTTATGTACAGTAAAACTTGTGGAGTCTAAAATTCGATATTAGTACGTTTTAGGACTAAAAATTAAAAAATGCATCAAACAAATGGTCATTAGTTGGAAACAACATAGAAAGGTAAGAATCCTGAAATATAAATCAGGAAATTGAATTCATTCTACAAAGCAAGACGCGACTTTTACTAAACCCCTATGAAATGATTAAAAAATTAAAGGGATGACCAATAACCAATTAGTACTAATAAAGAGGTTGATAATCAAGATTACTTAATTGCAATACAGTTGGAGATACCTGGGAAGAAGAAGAACAAGAAATTGGAAGTCCACCAACATAAATCATACTACTTGTTCTGCACACGATCGATTCAGCTCCTTTCATCTTTTTCTTCATTTTATAAAGGACAAACATGTGCTTCTTGCACTCTACCATGATTTTAAATTAAATGTAATTTTTTATTAATAACTACTATTTGATTTCATTATTAATTATTTTTAATTAAAACACAGTTTTATTATGTTACTATTCTAAGAGCATCTCCAACTGTATTAGCTAAAAATGATTGACTAAATCAGATAAAATATTGATTATGTAAAATTTGCTGAACCTGTAAGAAGTTGTGCTCCAATGGTATATTGGCTATAATGTTGTATATATTTTAAATATAGTATGTTATTATTATTTCAGGTTGTTATTAATAGAATCTATTTTTTTAAGGTAATAGATCATGTAAAATCTTCCTTACAGGTCTCTAGAGGTTGGCCAAATATAGCCAACGAAAAGAGATTATCTAATTTTTTTGCTAACAATAATGTACCATTGGAGTGATGTTTTTTTTACATAATTTCTATAAATTGTATTTATGGTAATATATTTGTGATTTTAGCTAAGGGGTTTTCTCCATTGGAGATGCTCTAAGTGTAGTTCGTCGAGAAATCCTTTATTATAATACCTAAATCTATCTATGTGTAGTTAACCAGTTAGAAAATTATGAATTATTTTAGAACCAATCAGAGCTGACTCCTAAATTTTAGACTAAATTTTAGACGAATCATGTAATATTAAGAATTTTCCTTATTTACATTGTCATCACACCTCATTAACCATGATTAGTTAGCACTTCCAATTTAAATACAATAATGATTTTATTTAACATATCCATGATTACATATTTTTTAAATCAAAAAAATTACTAAAAATCACTATTTTAAATTGAAATCAATCACGATATGCTATTATATATTTTAATTAAATTTGATAACTACTCATTAATTAATGGGTGAAAAACCAAAATGCCCACCATTTAATTCTGGATGCCCGAAATACCCAGCTGCGGAAATGTCCGCCCAAAATACCCACGAACCACGCATTACACACATGCGTACAGGGGGTACGCATCTTAATTTTGCGTAGTCACTAACCACGCATCTCCATTTTGCGTAGTCTTTGTAAAATCACACTCTGCAAAAGTGAACAGTGAACGTGAATACGCATGTTGAAGATGCGTTTAACAGGATACGCATCTTCAACATGCGTATTCATGTTCACTGTTCACCGTCTTCAATCCCCGCCTGAGACGAATTTTGCGACCAAATATTCACCACACCGTTCGATCTCTCCAGGCATCGATCAGGCACGTATTGTACACCAAAATGATCGACTTATCATCCTCTACAAACCTATGTTTTTATATTTTCGTTTCTTTTGCCGGAATCGAAAACCACGAAACCAACGCCAACTTTCCGATTAGCTTTCCGATTATCTATGTATGCCAATTCGGGGCCAAAACTCGACAAAAGAATGGGAAAGAATGGAGAGTCAGGTATGGGCAACATTTTGATGACCTCAAAAAGGACTGGAGGTTGCAGGAAGGGGGATAACCTGTAGAGGCGATTTTGAGGGCGACTTTCCATTCGTCTGAGCGCTGGAGACGAAAACGAGATAATGACGTCATATGACGTCAATACGCATTCTACGAATGCATATCTCACTACACGCATTTTGGCAATGCATATCCCAGTATACGCACTAAACACATGCGTACTCCGTGGTTAAAAAGGGCGGAGTGTTTTGAATATAGGCATTTCGGGCACCTTCCATAGAAATGTGGTGTAGTTTGGGCAATATTTCTTAATTAATCAACCACTCTTTTAATATAAAGTCAATCACAATCATATTATCAAACATTATAAATTGATTTTCATAATATATATTATTTATTCAACTAGAAATCTGAAAAAGTTGGATTCGAAATCAGATTTTCTATAACTTGGATAAAATCCATACCTTCAATTACTCGATTTTTTTTAAAAGCTCAAAAATTTATTTATTCATAATTTGTTAATAAAATTAATTAATAAATGCATATAAGCAAACATTACATATATTTTAATTATTTAAATTATTAAATATACGCTAGAAGAGTATTATTAGTGGTTGGTGAATAAATTACCAATCAAAAAAATAAAAATTATTTAAGAGACAATCATAATTCACTTCTAAATTTTCAATCAATCAATCACATACAAAACTTTTATTATTTACCATGCTTATTCTCATTTACTAATCGCGGTTAAATTAAATTTAAATATAGTAATATCTTGATTTAATAAATTCATATATCACATGGTATTTAATATTAAAAAGTTACTACTAACCGTAAATAAAATTTTCTATAAATCCACACAGCAATAAATTACATATGTTTATACATGTTTTAGTTATGAATTGTTTTTGAATATCTTTTATTATAAGGGTGAGAGACAAGTGTCGCCCAAAATACCCAATGATGTTGGGTGCCGCCCAAAATAACTGTTGTATACGCATTTGTCACATACGTAATGTTCTATACACATTTTCAGTTCACGTATATTGTCTCTGGGTTCTGTCATCTTAAGCTATGTACACTGTAGAGATGCATGGAAGGACCATATACGCATGAATGGCATGCGCAACTTCCACAAATAAGTACAATTCATACGCATTCCTCCATTGCGTATACCATTTAATAACTAATAATGATATACATGGTACAATTACGTGCACACAACCGGGTTGAGCTTAAGAAACATCACTGATCACAACCCACAAGGCCACAATCACTGCCAAACATCCTTTTCTCCTATAAAACACAAGTCCAAAACTATAAACACAAATTCACATTAAAATTCACACGCATACCCATAAAAAAATCACCCACAAAAGCCAACGATCAATCGATGATCCATCGGCGACGAGCATCCAATCTGTCATTGCAATATAAGCTTCCCTTTCCAACAAAAACAACCATTTTGCAAATCCCCAAACCAATCAATTAATTATACATACTAGAGTTGCTAAATTTACACCAAATTTCAAATTTTTAATTACTTGAAGATAACCCAGCAAAACTGCAAGACACCTAGGAGAAGAGGAGACATTCTCATTTTTTGGACATGGGATTATTTAGAATACGCATGATTCAAATGCGGGTTTGGTGGGTATTTAGGGCGACAGTCATAGAGAAAGTGTAATTTGGGTCGACCATGTTTAATATACGGGCATTTCAGTCAGTTTCTCTTATTATAATACCTCAGTCTACCCATGTGCAGTTAACCAATCAATCAACTATGAATTATTTTAGAACCAATCAGAGCTGACTCCTAAATTTTAGACCAATCATGTAATATCAAGAATATTTCTTATTTACATTCTCACCATACCTCATTAACCATGATTAGTTAACATTTCTAATTTAAATACAATAATGATTTTATTTAACATACCCATAAATACATATTTTTTAAATCAAAAAAAATACTAAAAAATCACTATTTTGAATTGAAATCAATCATGATATACTATTATATATTTTAATTAAATTTGATTACTACTCATTAATTAATCAATCACTCTTTTAATATAAAATCAATCACTATCATATTATCATGCATTATAAATTGATTTGCATAATATATATTATACAATTATAACCGATTTTTAATTTAAACAATTATAATCTAACTCAACTAGAAATCTGAAAAAATCGAATTCGAAATCAGATTTTCAATAACTTGGATAAAATCCATACCTTCAAATACTCAATTTTTTTTAAAAGCTCAAAAATATATTTATTCATAATTAGTTAATAAAATTAATTGATAAATGCATATAAGCCAACATTACATATATTTTAATTATTAAATATGCGCTAAAAGAGTATTATTAGTGGTTGGTGAATAAATTACCAATCAAAAAAATAAAATTATTTAAGAGACAATCATAATTCACTTCTAAATTTATAATCTATCAATCACATACAAAATTTTTATTATTTACTATGCTTATTCTCATTTACTAATCGCGGTTAGATTAAATTTAAATATAGTAATATATTGATTTAATAAATTCTTATATCACATGGTTTTTAATTTAAAAAGTTACTACTAACCTTAAATAATATTTTCTATAAATCCACACAACAGTTTATTACATATGTTTATATATATTTTAGTTATGAATTGTTTTTTAACATATTTTATTATAATACCCGAGTCTACAACATATCCTTTATTTAAAAGTACGATATATTTTTCCTTAAATGGCATTTCTGGAAGGGGTCAATGACCATATAAGATAAGTTTCTTGATTCCTCTGAAGCAGAATTTTTCTAGACCCCTATAAATTGATTCTTGAAAAAAACACACAAGTCACATTCAATGAAAATGCATTCAATAGTTTTTTTCTTTAATACATTCACTACGCCATAAGTGGACTAACGTAATGGTTTTTGAAAGCGTTACGTGAAATAGTGTTACAATAGGTATTAAATTTTGACCTATTGTAACACCACTCAACTAGTGTTACATTAGTCGAGATCTAGTGTTACAGTAAAGGTCACGGTGTTGCATACATGTAACACTACAATACAATGTTACATTAGTTAATTTTTTTTTTTTTTTTTTTCAACTATTGTGGTCCCCACCAGTAGGACCAACAGGTGGATCCCACGAAAAAGTGGGCCCAGACGTGGGCCCCACAAAAAAGTGTTACAAAAAAGTGTTACATTTGCTAATGCAAATTTAAAGTGGGCCTCACACTTCCACGTGTCAGGTGGGCCCACACTTCCACATGTCAGAGTGGGTCCCACACTGCCACGTGTCAGAGTAGGCCACGCTGCCATGTGTTAGGTGGGCCCCGCACTTCAGTGGGTCCCACACTGCCACGTGGCAGTGGGTCCCACACTGCCACGGCAGTGTCACTTCCACGGTAGTGTCACTGCCACGTGGCAGTGTGGCCCCATACAGCCACGTGTCAGTGGGTCCCACATGGTGAGTCAAAATATCTACTTTTGCTCTTACTAAAAAAGAAATTGGTGTTGGAGGGGTTCGAACCCCTAACCTCCAGGTCACTTGACTCCTATCTCACCACAACAACCGCTCCATCTACACTTACATTTGGTTAATTTCCAACATCAATAATATATAACCCTGACACCTTAGGTTTTATTCATTATTACTATTATTACTAAATTATTAGAATAATTTTAATTCTTTATATTTGTTAATTATATTGTATTATACTAAAACTTTTTTTTTGCTTGATGATTTTTTTTACTAATCTGTTAATTATTGTTAAATAACATTTTTATAAGTATTAAAGTGTATATATTTTTAAAAAAATAGTAAAAAATATTTTAAAATAGTAAAAAAATAATTTAAAATAATTTTTTCACTAAATGATAAAAACTAATTTTTTACTAATTTTAAATTACTTTTTATATTTAGATATGTATTTTTTGAATTTTTCATTATTTTAATATATATTCTTCATATACAGATTTATTCAGACCCAGAAGTTTCTTTTCATCCTCAGACACTACACAGTCGAACGCTTCATCTTCCCCAAAACTCAACCTCTAATATCTTCTACACGCGTCCCGATGGATTGGCTTTATATTGTACGTTTTCCCACACAGAAAAACCCTTACTCCATTTTCTACCTTTTTCACAGAAAAACTCAACCTCCCATCTCGGTTTCGAACAAATCTCAACCTCTAACCTCTGAAATCATGATATCTCATAAAAAAAACTCTAGAAGCTAGATTCTTAGTTACGGAATCGGAAGCCGAAGCCGAACCGGTGATTAATCGTGGGGTAGCGGAGGCGGAAGCAGACCTTACTCGTGGTGAACGGCTTGATGGTGAACAGCTTCATGGTGAACGACTTGATTGGCAAAAGGTTTCTTCTAATCTTATTAATATGTTAGATATTTCTTGTGAGGAGGATGCTATTAGAAAGATAGATGGGGTAACATGTGTGGAACCAAGTGTGGGTTTTTTGCATGATTCGGCTATGAATTGGGTGAATTGTTGCTATGCTATTCCAGATTCTGCTGTCTGCTTTAAGTTTGATGTGATTAAATAACATGCTTTGTCTAAGTTTAGTTTTATAGGGCTGATTAATGTGTTTAGTCATTTTGGGGGTTTCTTAGTTTTTCGATTTAGGGATTCAAATGGTGTTAATCAATTTTTGCGAAATAGTCCTATGACTATAGACAATTGTGTTTTTAAAGTCAAACCTTGGCATGAGTACTTTCCAGTTATTAGTGTTAATGAGAAGATGAGGGTTTGGGTTCGATTCTCTGGTGTGCCTTTCCTCTACTGGACAGTTAAAGGCATGTGTCTATTGGGTTTAGCTGTTGGTAAGCTTGTTGGTATGGATAGGGCTACACACAAAGCTGCAGTTAGAAATGAGCCAATTCTAGAGGCTAGGATGCTTATTGAAGTAGGAGTTTTGGATCCTCCGCAAACGCACATTATGGTTGGTGCTTATGCTGTCGGTGGAAAGACCAAGGTTTTAGTAACGTATGAGAGAGCTTCTATTTGTGGATACTGCTGTGCTGTCCATAGTGGTGCCTATGACCTGTTACAGGAGTGTTTTTTGGATGCAGGGGAGGAACCTCAACCTTTCAGGTTGTTTCAAGAGGATTCTGGAAGTACTATGTACCGCGATAAAGTTAACAGTTCTGATAGTGATGTGGAAAGCTCGAGATTGGAAAATGCAGAATTTGAGCTTGATTCTGCTTTTGACTCTAAGGATTGGTTCAATAGCATGGAAACGGATGATAGTTTTGAGGTTGCTAACGAGGATGTTAATTCTGATTTTGATAGTATTGATAATGTTTTTAATTCTGGATGATATTATTGATCATGCTCCGATGTCATTGCAGGTTGCGAACGAGGGACATCACAAGAGGAAACGTGATCAGATAACACAGGGAAATTATGGACTGGTGGCTGGAAGTGGTGCAAGGGCAGAGGCTGGGGCTGATGCAGGGGTTTCTCCTTC
The DNA here is from genome assembly GCA_037693485.1 of Kitagawia praeruptora. Lineage (NCBI taxonomy): Eukaryota > Viridiplantae > Streptophyta > Magnoliopsida > Apiales > Apiaceae > Kitagawia > Kitagawia praeruptora. The sequence continues at coordinate 130,972,110 of CM075351.1, read as the reverse complement.
TGCTAAACAGAATGAATCTTAGTACTTTTATTCCATGGTTTTTTGAAGTGATGTAATGTAACTTAATGGTTTGCTGAATTGTTGGTTATCGTTGGTGAATTGTTGGTATTAGGTAATGGTTTTGTTAATGCTCATCGTTGGTGAATTGTTATCCTTTGTTGGTATTAGTTAATTGTTATCGTTTGATTATCGGATTTTTCTGTTTGGTTGAAGTGTTTTGGTTTATTAACAGTTAGTATGTGAATTTGTAAGTGCTTTTCATGACTGTGAAGTAGAATTGCTAAGTAGAATTGCCTTATAAAACATTACTGAGCTAGGTTTCCATGCTGCTTTTGCCACATACCATGTTTTCATGTTTTCATGCTGCTTTTGCCACATACCAAAATATTGTAAGTATTTTACATTGTCTAGGTTTCCAACTTTCTGGATCATTTATTGAACAAACAGAAATAGTGCCAAAATGTGTTGGACTAGTATTAAATTAATTATAATTTTAATTAAATTTGAATTAATGTATTAATTTAAATTAGTTTAATTAATTAATGAATTAATCATTTCATTAAATGATTAAGTGATTAAATTAATTAACTGATTTTATAAAAGAATTCGAAACCTGTGTTAAAATGAAGAGAGGCAAAAAAAAAGTTTCATTGCCTGGAATCGAAGAAAAGCTGTCGGCATTTTTCCTCACTCTCCACTACACGCGTGATACACACGCGCCCTTGTTAGACCTGTCATGTGACAGGCGAGTGTCCTCCACTTCCTGCCCCTACGAGTGGTCTTCAACAGCAAACATAGGCCCATCAAAACTTATTGCAAAATAAAAAGTTTCATTGCCTGGAATCGAACCCGAGTCTCCTGTGTAAAAGGCATATAACCTTACCGCTGGACGACAATGGATGATGAGTTAAATTGCTTAATTTTTTAATATCAAATTAGAGTTTAATATCAAATTCACGGATACAACTTACAAATCAAATCAAGTTAAAGTTTATACACATTATTCGTCGGAAAATTTGGGGATTTTTGATTTGTTCATTGTTTGTTGAATTTGATGCCTCCATTAGCTTTCTGGTGTTGATTAGAGTATATTTGCATGTTTAATTGAGTTGTTTGATCTTGTTTTAGTGAATTACGAGTTCAAGACTAATTTAACTAGTACTAGTAACTAGTGCTTTGTCACGAATTGTTGTTTATATTTTTTAAAAAATATTTTTCGACGATCCAACCGTACGGATGTCAAGATATATCTAATTTAGTGATATTCCCAAATTTTCAAAAAATAAAAAATTAATTTGAATGGAGATCTTAGTAGGTCACAACTAATTTAACTAGTACTAGTAACTAGTGCTTTGTCACGAATTGTTGTTTCTATTTTTTAAAAAATATTTTTCGATGATCCAACCGTACGGATGTCAAGATATATCTAATTTAGTGATATTCCCAAATTTTCAAAAAATAAAAAATTAATTTGAATGGAGATCTTAGTAGGTCACAACTAATTTAACTAGTACTAGTAACTAGTGCTTTGTCACGAATTGTTGTTTCTATTTTTTAAAAAATATTTTTCGACGATCCAACCGTACGGATGTCATGATATATCTAATTTAGTGATATTCCCAAATTTTCAAAAAATAAAAAATTAATTTGAATGGAGATCTTAGTAGGTCACAACTAATTTAACTAGTACTAGTAACAAGTGCTTTGTCACGAATTGTTGTTTCTATTTTTTAAAAAATATTTTTCGATGATCCAACCGTACGGATGTCAAGATATATCTAATTTAGTGATATTCCCAAATTTTCAAAAAATAAAAAATTAATTTGAATGGAGATCTTAGTAGGTCACAACTAATTTAACTAGTACTAGTAACTAGTGCTTTGTCACAAATTGTTGTTTCTATTTTTTAAAAAATATTTTTCGACAATCCAACCATACGGATGTCAAGATATATCTAATTTAGTGATATTCCCAAATTTTCAAAAAATAAAAAATTAATTTGAATGGAGATCTTAGTAGGTCACAACTAATTTAACTAGTACTTGTAACTAGTGCTTTGTCACGAATTGTTGTTTCTATTTTTTTAAAAATATTTTTCGACGATCCAACCGTACGGATGTCGAGATATATCTAATTTAGTGATATTCCCAAATTTTCAAAAAATAAAAAATTAATTTGAATGGAGATCTTAGTAGGTCACAACTAATTTAACTAGTACTAGTAACTAGTGCTTTGTCACGAATTGTTGTTTCTATTTTTTTAAAATTATTTTTCGACGATCCAACCGTACGGATGTCAAGATATATCTAATTTAGTGATATTCCCAAATTTTCAAAAAATAAAAAATTAATTTGAATGGAGATCTTAGTAGGTCACAACTAATTTAACTAGTACTAGTAACTAGTGCTTTGTCACGAATTATTGTTTGTATTTTTAAAAAAAAAAATTTCGACAATCCAACCGTACGGATGTCAAGATATATCTAATTTAGTGATATTCCCAAATTTTCAAAAAATAAAAAATTAATTTGAATGGAGATCTTAGTAGGTCACAACTAATTTAACTAGTACTAGTAACTAGTGCTTTGTCACGAATTGCTGTTTCTATTTTTTAAAAAATATTTTTCGACGTGTATATGCAGCCTTTAATTGCCGAATTGAAAGAATTATGGGATGTTGGCATCAAAACCTATGATGCCTTGAATGGTCATAATTTTAACTTACGGGCACAGGTGCTTTGGACCATTAGTGATTTTCCAGGATACGCTATGTTGTCAGGTTGGAGCACAAAGGGTAGACTAGCGTGTCCAGTGTGTCACTACGAGACTTGCTCAGAATATTTAAAACATAGCAGAAAAATATGCTATATGAATCATAGAAAGTATCTTGAACCTTCACACAAATGGAGGTTTGACAAGAGAAGATTCAATGGGCAAACTGAAATGATGCAGATTCCGGTACCATTAACGGGAATGGATATTGAACAATTGTTGGTTGGGTTTGAAAACCAATTTGGGGAAAATGTGAAGGACAAGAAAAAGAGAAAGCGTAAGAGTGACTCCCCTTTTAAAAAGAAGTCAATTTTTTTTGATTTGCCGTATTGGAAGCATAATCCAATTCGACATAACCTTGACGCTATGCACATAGAAAAGAACCTATGCGACAATATATTAGGTACTGTACTTAATATTGGTGGCATGTCAAAAGATCACTTAAGTGCTCGTTTCGATTTACAAGAAATGGGTATACGACAATCCCTTCACCCGGTCAAATGCGCTGATGGAAAGAATTTTGAAATTATGGCAGCAATCTTTGACATGACAAACAAGGAGAAAGAAATCTTTTTGAAGGTTTTGAATAATGTGAAACTGCCTTATGGCTGTGCTTCTAATATTAGTCGTTATGTAAACACAAGCGATCGAAAAGTAGTGGGGTATAAAAGTCATAACGCGCATTTTATCCTCCACTACTTGTTACAATTTGCTGTGAAGAAATCGTTAAAACCTGAGGTGGCAAAACCGTTGATTAGATTAAGTGCATTTCTGAGAGGTCTATAGAGTAAGGTTATTCATTTAGATGATATCAAGAGGTTGCAAGAAGAAATCGTTGATATACTTTGTGAATTTGAGATTATATTCCCCCTGCCTTCTTTGACATCATGGTGCACCTGCCTGTCCATTTATGTAAGGAAGTTGAATACGGCGGACCAGAGCACCTCCGATGTATGTATCCTATTGAGCGATATCTTGGCAAGCTGAAATCATATGTTCGTAATAGGAGCAGACCAGAAGGTTCAATTGCAGAAGCCTACCTAGCAGACGAGTGTGTCACATTCTGTTCAAGATTTTTGGGTAGTGAAGAAGCAAAAATAAGTACTAATTTTGAAAGAAGTGGCCAAAATGTACGGTATCATATTGGAACAAGAAGGAATAAAGATGGCAAAGTTTTTCAATTAAAAGATTCAGATTGGAAAGCATGTCATACCTACACTTTGTTCAACAGTGGTAATAAGGAAATTCAGACTTTAATCGAGTAAGTTCTTTAGTCCTTACTGTATTTATTAAATAATATAAATTTGGAAAATGCCTTTCTTCTTACACTGTTTGAACTTAATTTTTTCATAGGGATCACCGAACTTTAGTGGAAGGTGATGCAACTTCAAAGAGATACAAAAGGGAACGGGCACACCATGAAGATTTTTGGAAAAGGTTACAAGAACAGGTTTCCAAAAGGGACGTAGTTTCGAGTGAGTTACAGGTGCTTACATTGGGTCCGAATCGAACAGCTAGGAGGTTTAGTGGGTATGTGATAAATGGTTATCGTTTCCACACAAAGAGCAGAGATTCTCGATGCACAACTCAAAATAGTGGCGTTTTTTTGACTGCTAAAACCACTAGTTTTGCAAGTTCTAAGGACCAAAACCCAATTATCGGGGATGTCAACTACTATGGATCAATTGAAGATATTATTGAAATTGATTATTGGGGAGTTCTTAACGTGGTTCTTTTCAAGTGTTGTTGGTACCAAGAAGAAAGAGATCCCTATGGTATGACTAGGGTGAATTTTAAAAAGTTAAGCCACAAATCTGATCCTTATGTCATTGCTTCACAAGTGCAGCAAGTATTCTATGTGGAAGATCCGGTTGAAAATGTTGTGCACTATGCTATTAAAAATTTACCGAGGGACTGGTGTGACACTGAAGACAAAGATTGTTCTGAAGAAGAATACAACCACAGCACTCCTGATAAACCTCATATTAATCTTGGTTGTGAAATAGAAAATCAAGTTGGTGAATTTAGTTGGTTTAGGGATGATGTCCCTAAAAGACAAATTCCTAAGTCACCAACTAAAGTGAAAAAAACTCCTGTTTAGTATGAATTATGGTTAATTGTCTAAGTTTGTAATGACCTATTCAAGGCTCCTGTTTAGTTGCTATGTGATAAATGTTTTTTTTCCTGTTTATTGCATTCATTTTACTAGGTAAATAAATTATTTTCTGTTGATTACATTAATTTTGTCTGTTGTAATGATTTATTGCATTTTTTTTTGTTTTGTTTATTTGTTAATCAAACTCCTGTTGTTAACTTTACTGTCTTATGTAATTTTTATTGCATTTGGATAAATTTACGTAATTGTCTTTTGTTATTTTATCACATCATACCTCATTTTATAGTAATTTTTGTACTCCTTGTTTTAATCATTTTCTGTTCATTTTTGTAGGATGCCAGATAAATTTGTGAGTATAAGATTTTTCTTCGAAGGGGTGTTCAGGAAGACTTTATATTCTGGTGGAAAGACCTTACTTGTTCACAAACAGGATGTCGATAAAATTTCATATACTGTGCTTATGGAATATGTCAAGGATCACCTCAATTATGAAGAAATTGGAGGAGTATATGTCTGGAACGAAGAAAACAAAGATTGGAAGCTTGTGAAAGATGACGCAGACTTTATGGAACTTGTAAATGGCTGCAAAAATGGTGGAGAAATAGCTTTCTATGTTGACAACTTTTTTGACAAAAAAATTGAACCATTGCTTCAATTCCAGCCAAGCGTAGTCGTACGACCGAGTAAGAATATAGTTCAAGGTATTTATGTTATATATATATATATGTGTGTGTGTGTGTGTGTGTGTGTACACTCCTTGTTGCTTGATTAAGTGTTACATTTATGTTACAGTTGCCGCCCATAAACAAGTGAAGCGTACATTTGTTACTGCACACCAACTCCAACAGCAAAAACAAGGTAGGAAGGTTCGGAGGTCACCTCAGTTGCAAGAGGTACGACAAGGTAGGAAGGTTCCGAGGTCACCTCAGTTGCAAGAGGTACGACAAGTACCTGTGATTACAAGAGGAACAGCGAAAAGGAAATTGGAGTTACAGAATGGTACTAAGGCAGGCAAAATAACTAAAAAGAATCAAATTGTTGTTGAGGTACTAATATTGTCCCCTCACCCCTCTTTTTCTGTTAATTATTGTTGTTTTCTGATATAACAAGTGCAATTTTTCGGATTTGATGTCTTGCAGTTGCCGCCAGTGAATGAGTATGAGCTAGGTAGAAATAAGCGTGGGCAAGAAAACAAAGAAAAGTTTATAGAACTTGGGTTAGGAAAATATGCTGCTAATCCAAATGTACCTAGAGTCGAGGAAAGTCAAATAAAAAAGAAAGATGGGGAGGAATCTGATGAATATATTGTGGAAAATGAGATTGAAGATGATACTGATGATTCGTCGGAGGTGATATTTATTTTAATGAGAATATTTTGCTTTTGTTTGTAATATTTGTATTGTTTAAAATCTGTAATTAACATAAAAAGACATTAACTAATTCATAAAATATTATTTTTAATTAATTTAAAGTAGTACATTAACTGCTTACTACGCTCATATAACATGTTAATTTATATAATAGAGACTTTTTTAATTAATTTCATTTCTTGGCTCTTGATTTAGTATATGAAATTTTATTTTGTGTGAAGCTAATGTTATCTTCATATACACTATAGACAATTAAACCTGTCAAGGAAAGGAAGACTAAACCTGGTCCTAGAACTCGTTTGCAAGCAAATTGTATGGATTTAGATGGTAAGGATCCGGTGCATGGTATAGAGAAAATGGGAAAGAAAGTTGCCACTGCTACTGAGAAGGAAGTTCCCACTTCTAGAATCCATGCAAAACTTTTAAAACCGACATGCAGTAAACTGTTAAAACAGGGAGAAAATTCTGTACCAAGTGGATCAGTTGCTGCTTATATGGCATTGCGGGAATGTCAGAAGCAGAATCTTGAACCTGATCCAATGATAGAGGAGGATATTGTTGAATCAAGTTTACCAAATGCAGATGAAGAAGTGAAAGCAGGTAATATGCATTTGTACGCCTTGAATATACATTAGGTGGATTATTAGCAATAATATATTAATGCGGTTCATTACATCTTGTAATTTTTGTATACCTGTACAACTCCTAAAAAACATAGAGGACGGACAAAAATGTTAAAAGTTCATGGCAGGAGTCCTGGTGAAAAGCCAGTCATTCATCTTAATAGACGTGGTCAACCAATTGGAGATAAGAAGCTTACATCTAAGATAAGTAATTTCTTGGGGGCACTAGTTAAGGATCACGTGTCATTTACTTATGTTAATTGGCATGTTGTGCCTGAAGAATTAAAGAATAAAATGCTGAAGTATACTTGGGTGACCTCTATTTCCTAAAATTAAATTTCCCATTCTTTTTTCATATGTTTGCATGAACTGATGCAATTTATGTTTGATACATTATAGGATAGGTATATTATTTCGGAAGAAGGGAAACGTTGGGTAAACAAGACACTTGATTCATTATGGCGAACACACAAGTCCCGTGTCAAAAGCAGTCATTACAAGAAATATGACAATGATGAGGAAAAGATCCAAAACAGGCCGGGCCAAATTCCTCTTGAGGATTTTAAAATGTTACTGAAGTATTGGTCAGATGATGGAGTTCAGGTACTTTTACTAGCTGACATACATGATATATAAAGTATAAAAAAAGTTGACCTATGTATTTTGATTCATTCATTTGGTACAAATGATATTATTTGATACTACACACATTTTTCTCGTAACAGTCATTGGCAGAGGTTAATATAGCCCGTCGTAATTCCAATGCCGAGACACACACTCTCGGTCGGAAGAGTCTTTCTCAAGTTAAAAACAAGCTGGTATGATGATTATCGTTGGTGAATTGTTGGTATAGTTATCTGTGATTAGTATGTTTAATGCATGTTTTGTTTTATTTTATGTTCTTGAGCTAATTGCAGTTTGATCTTCTTTCTTTAATACCACTTATCAAAACATGTTTTTTGAAAATTATTTTCTTCATAAAATCAGGAATAATTATTTTACAAACTGGTTAAAAGAGGTGAAAAATTAAATCAATTACCTCATGTAAAAAGGTAATTTAGTAATTCTTAATTTTAATTAACATTTCTAAAAATAATTATGATTTATAAATTTATAATTCATATTTTAAATCAATTACCTAATGTAAAAAGGTAATTTAGTAAAATTAAAATAAAGTAACCTTTTTAAATTAAATTTTATTTAATTTAACTACCAACTCATTTAGCTCAGTTGCAATATTCGACAAGTGTATGTTGTGTTCTCTTCATACGGTAATCCATGTGATATCATTTTTGTTGTTGCTACCTGCTGCGTCTTCTTAGTGTTTAATGCTTATCACCTTATTCATGCTATTTCCGGTACATGCCAAAAAAACAAAGACCCAAATCATGCCTCCCCATCAAATGCTAAAGTGTATTTCAAAAGTCGTAAGCGCAAGCCAGGGCGCAAGTACACTTTTCTACTGAACAGGATGACAGTGGCAGTCCTTTCACTCCTATCACTACGGGCGGCACTACTTCTTGAATACGATCTGGTTTTTATCGTACTTTAGTAACTGTCGAACTTTACTATTTATTTAGAACTTTTTTGTTATCGTAGTTTGTAATTAAATGGTGGTTTGTGAAGTTGTTTGGAGTGGTTGAAGGAAGTAGAAGTGGTATATTTTGGCTTGAATGTGGTCGAAGTAGTTCGGTGGGTGAAGGAGGCATTTTAATGCTAGAATTGGTTTGAATGTTGGTTTGATTGTTGGTTGGACATGCAATGGTTATGTAATGGTTATTAATGGGAATGTTGCATATATAAAGCTACTAATTCAATTTTTTTTCATTTTAGTGTTACATTTGCCTATTGTAGTGTTACATTTGTATGTCCATCTGTTGTTACACTTGCCTATTGGAGTGTTACATTTTAATCTTATTTAGTGTTACAATAGAAATGTCACAGTGTTACAATAGAGATGGGCCCACACATGCTACGTGGCAGGTGGGCCCCACAATTGGCCACGTCGCAGGTGGGCCCCACAAATGACACATGTCAGTAGGCCCCACAAATGTCACGTGTTAGTGTGGGCCCCACTAATGCCACGTGTCAGTGTGGGTCCCACTCATGCCACGTGTTAGGTGGGCCCCACTCATGCCGTGTCAGGTGGGCCCCTCTGTTTGGCACGTGTCATGTGGGCCCCACAATTTGCCACGTGTCAGAGTGGGGTCCACAATTGCCACGTGTCAGATGACCCCCTATTGCCACGTGTCTGTGGGCCCCACGTTCTGTACCTCAGATTAAGTTCAAATGTAACATTAACAATCCGTTACATTAGGTGATGATAGTGTTACATTAGCCGCATAATGTATCGCTTTCTTAGTGTTATATTAGATAGGCAAAACTGTTACAATAGGCACCTGTTGTAACGCCCAGTAAACGTAACGCCCCCTAGTGTTACAATAGATCTAATGTAACGGAATTTGGGCCTATTTTAACATCACGGAGAAGTTACAATAGGCCACTTATGTTGTAGTGATTAATAAAAAATCTCTTTCTTTCATCAAATTAATTGCTAATGTATTTAATATTTTATATATTGTTATTTCACCAACTTAATATTCAAAGGTACATAATGAATGTTGATAAGTGGATTTTATATCCACTTGGAACGTTCCATATCAGCTTAAATTGATTGTCTTGGATTCAAGTTTGTCGTAGTTTTGATGTGTTTTGGGTAGATGTGCAGGCTTACAAGAATGTCGATTAAGGTGATGCTTCTGTCGTGTTTTGAGGATTAATTAATTAAAATTCGAATTTTCTGGGACGGTTGCGCAGTCTACACTGTTTTGGCCATATCTGGAGTTCTATAAGTCCGTTTTCAGCGATCTTACTGCCCACGCGAAGCTTGAGAGATTTTCTACAACATGGAACAGGTGTTACACGATCAGGTTGCATGTGGTGAGAGCAGACAGCACGACAAGCAGACTGTTGGGAGCAGGGAAATTACTGTTTTGCCCTTTTCAAGTTCTAATTGTATTTTGGGCAGTTTTTAGCAGCTTAATTAAATTCTAATTGTAATAGAGGGTAAATTCTTGCTGGGTAAGAAATCTAGAGCCTATTTAAACACATCTTAGCATTGTAATTCGTATCATCAGTTTTTATTATTGTAATATAGCTTAGATCTGCAAGGGAGAAAAGGAGAGAATGATTCAACGCTCGTGACAAGCAATGGATCTAGATCTAATTCATCTTTTGTGTTACCTTGGATTATAGATTTGTTTTCTCAACTCTTTATTTTATTAATATTATTGCTTCTTTCTTCTATATCTTGTTATTTATCATGTTTTCATCAAATCCCATTAAGATGAACGGTTCAATTATGAGCTAATCGTTGTCATGGGATTCTAACGGAGTTATTTATGTAGCTTAGTAGTTTGACTGCTTTAAAGATTATGTGTGGTGAATACTTGATATCCTTGTATGGTTGTGTTTCATGTAATTAGATGCGTCGCGAACATCTAATTTGTTAATATCTTGCGAAACGAGAGTGAATCTTGAGATTTAGAACTTGCCATGCTAGCATAGGATAGGTTGATGTTTTAACATCATGATTTGTGGCATGAATAGAGATATTATGCTGCCCTATGTGATATACGTGGATAACTTGTGCTTAAACCCTTATGTTTTCAAATTCTATAGAGATATAGGGTCTAAACATAATTGGTGTTTACCCATCTTCTATCTCTTTTATGGATGCATGCGTAGTTTGGTACTAGTATACCGAGAGGTAACTTTTACTTGTTTCGTATTATCCGATCAGATATCAGATCCCACATGTGTATTGATTAAAGGCATCTACTCTAAGTGAAGTATTTAATGAAGTTAGAATCCCATGTTTATTCTCATATAAGTAATTCGATTTAATTCTCTTAATTAATTAATTCTTTATTTTGTTAATTTGCATCTTAGTTAATTTAGTTACTCAAAAATCCCAATTTGTTACTTTTCTTAGTCGTGAATTAAAGCCATACATTGTTGAATAGGTGCATCTACTGATTAGAACCATAACCAGATCTCTGTGGAACAAACTTGAATTGTATTACTTGTGACCACGTATACTTTCGTGATTTTGTGTTAACAAGTTTTTGGCGCCGCTGCCGGGGATCATCGGTGTTTTATTTTTAGTTTATGTGCTTGTCAATAGTGGTCGTTAGCGTTCACTGACTCGGATTCTTACTTTGTTTGTTTGTTTCCTGGTGTTTCAGGTGCTTAATTTTGTATGCGAATGCGCTTACAAGCTCGTTTGGAAGCACTGGCGGAAGACGATCGTATAGAGAATTTAAAGAATAAGAACGAGGAAGCTGAAACTACAGTAGCGATGGGTGATGCAGCAGCAGCTAAGGCTTTGAAGGAGTATTCTCAGCCGAAGATCAATGATATCCAGTCTAGCATTATCAGGCCGGCCATCACGGCTAATAACTTCGAGATCAAGCCGAGCACTATTCAGATGCTACAGAATTCGGTTCAGTTTGGGGGTACTTCTACGGAGGATCCTAACATGCATATTCGGGACTTTATCGAGATCTGTGATACCTTCAAGTTCAATGGTGTGTCGGATGATGCTATCAAGTTGAGGCTTTTCCCATTTTCTCTGAAGGATAAGGCTAAGGGCTGGTTACACTCTCTACCACCTGGTTCCATTACTACATGGGAGGATCTTGCTCAGAAGTTTCTTACTAAATTCTTCCCTATGGCAAAAACTGCAGCAATAAGGAACCAACTAACTCAATTTCAGCAGCAATCTGGAGAGTCTTTGTGTGAGGCTTGGGAACGTTACAAGGAGATGCTTCGTAGGTGTCCACATCATGGCATGCCTGACTGGATGGTTATTAATAGTTTTTACAATGGGTTGGGAGCACAGTCTAGACCTATGCTAGATGCAGCATCAGGTGGAGCTCTATGGGCTAAAAACTACGATGAAGCTTATGATCTTATTGAGACGATGGCTGCCAATGAATATCATAATCCAACCCAGAGGCTTTCTCAAGGCAAGGTAGCAGGTATGTTTGAAGTGGTACAGCCTCAGCAATTGCAGCTCAGTTGAAGGCTTTGACAATGAAGGTGGATTCTCTTGCAAATTATGGAGTCCAGTAGGTTGCTAGTGTTTGTGAGCTATGTGCGGGCGCAACAACCTTATCAGCAGCAGTTTTAGGGTCAGCAAGCGAAGCCATTCAATCAGGGCTATCAGCAGCCATATGCTCCAAGGCAACCATATCAACCTCAGGGATTTCAGCAACAACAGCCCCAAGCTCATGCGGAGCAATCATCTAATGAAAAATCAGAAATGGATGGGTTGAGGATGATGATGAAGAACCTGCAAGCTTCTCAGAAGACCTTGGAAAACCAGATGGGATAGATTGCAAGTGTCTTACTAAATATGCAAGAAGGAACTCTTCCAAGTAATACAGAGGTTAATCCAGGCAAGAGGGAGGTCCATGAGCAGGTGAAAGCAGTTACTTTGAGATCGGGAAGGGTTACAACAGATCCAAAATTAGCAACTAAGGAAGATGAAGATGTTCAGAATCAGCAGGTTAAAAAATCTGCAGTGCAAGAAATTGAGAAATCTGATTTAGTGCTGATCAGCTTGATGGTGAGAAGAGCAAGAAACCTGTTGAAAAGTCTACTCTAGAGCAGTCTATAAAGAATAATCAGATCTATCCGCCTCCTCCATATCCTGGACGCTTGCAGAAAATTCAAGAAAAATAGTTTCGGAAATTTATGGATATCTTCAAGAAACTATCCATTAACATTCCTTTTGTTGAAGCATTAGAGCAGATGCCGAGATATGTAAAGGTCATGAAGGATATTTTTTCACGGAAGAGAAGGTTGGAAGAATTTGAAACAGTGGCTTTGACGGAGGAGTGTAGTGCTGTTCTGCAACAGAAGTTGCCACTTAAATTGAAAGATCCGGGAAGCTTTACAATTCCATGCACCATTGGGAAGTTGTCTTTTGACAAATGTTTATGTGATTTGGGAGCTAGTATTAATCTCATGCCCTTGTCTGTTTTCAAGCAACTTGGTCTACCGGAGCCGAAACCAACCAACATCTCTTTGCAGTTGGCTGATAGGTCGATCACGTATCCAAAGGGTATAGTAGAGGATGTCTTGGTTAAGGTTGATAAGCTCATATTTCCTGCCGATTTTGTGATTCTAGATTTCGAAGAAGACAAGAAGATTCCCATAATCTTGGGAAGGCCTTTTCTAGCTACGGGCCGTACTTTGATTGATGTGCAAAAAGGAGAGCTTACAATGAGGGTGCAAGATCAGAATGTCACCTTTAATATGTTCAAGGCCATGAAATTTCCAACAGAGGATGAAGAGTGTTGTAGTGTGGAAATAATTGATACGGGTCAGAGAAAGAAATTTGATCAGTTATTGAGTGAAAAATCTGACACACACGTGCTAAAGCATCCCATTATTGATTCCATTTACAGTTCTTCAATTCGAGATCTCTCGAGTGTAAAGCTTGGGAAACTTCCACCACATTTGAGGTATGTCCTTTTGAATAATGAACTAGTGATTATTGAAGAGGGGCATGATAACGTGTTGCGAAGGTGGAAAATCAATGATAAGGAAGAAAGTTTTGTTCAGCCGTTCGAGTCGGAGAAGCACCTTAGAGGTGTGAAGAAGAAAAAGAAGAAGATTAGGTCGTTGGGTAGTAAAATCAGGTTGAAGTCTGACGGAAGAGATTTGTGGAAAGAAAGCAAACAAGATGTCAACGTTCATATGAATGGTTTTTCTGTTGAGGACGGTTCAGTTATTCTTTTAAAACCGTCATGAGTTGAGGAAGTAACGTCAAGCTATTGACGTTAAAGAAGCGCTTGGTGGGAGGCAACCCATGCATTAGTGTAGGAAAAAAAAATTGAGTGTTTCTTTCAAAATAAAAAATAAAACAAAAAAAATCGAATTTTTGAGCAGGTTGCAGCTCTGTAACGCAGGCTGCGCCTGCGTTTCTGCATTCGGGGCAGGTTGCAGGTGTGTAACGCAGGTTGCGCCTGCGTTACTGGACAGGGGGCAGACTGCGGGGCTGTTGCGCAGGCTGCGCCTGCGCGTCTGCTGTTGGGGCAGGTTGCTTGGCACGCACGCAGGTTGCGGTTTGAGCAGGTTTGTCCGATTCTTTTTGTGCAGCATGTGTTATATATAAAAAAATTCTTTACACCTCAATTCTATTTATACTCCTATTAAATCATCTCTCCACCTAATTCTTTTCCTATTTCAATTCCAAAACCTCCCATCTCTCCTTAAAAATTCTAATTCTATTTCTATCATAATTCTTTTTCTTTAATACATTGAATCCTATTTCTATCTTACATCAAATTTGAAACCCCACCCAAATTTTTTCATTTTCACATTAAAATTTTTAATTCATCCTATCACTCCATTGTCTATATATACCCATACATACGCACCCAATTCATTCTCTTCATCCTCTACATCTCTAAAAAAAAATTCAAGTTTGGGGGAAAATTAGTACAAGTTCACCTCTTTGATTCGTAGTGGGATATCTCTTCTATAATTTTATTTTTATTACAAATTTGTGTTCTTGTAAATTGGGGGTTTTGAATTAGTCTTGTTAATTGGGTATTTTTGGTGTGATATTTCTTGGTGGTGTTATTATTGAGTGGGGTTTTGATCATTATGGCTCCTAAGCGAATGAGGGGTGGTTCTAGTAGGGTGGAGAGATTTTCTTCTCCGGATGCGGAGGTTAAGTATAATCGATTGTTGTCAAGGTCGGTGGCGAAAGAAAGGGGGTTTTTGCCTACTCGTCATTATGGGTTGGTTGATGTGATTAATGAGTTACGTTGGGGAGAGATTTGTAAGGCGCTTGCTCCGGTTCCGGTGAATGTTGTTAGGGAGTTTTATGCGAATGCTAAAGGTGAGCCGGATGGGGTGTGTGTGGTTTGAGGTAAACAGGTGGATTATAGTGCTGATGCTATTCATCAATTTTGGGACAACCACCTAAGCTTGTGGGGGATGAAGATTGGGCAAGGAAGACTAGTGCGGATGTGGATATGGAGGCGATTGTTCGTGATTTTTGTGTTCCTGGTACAGTTTGGAAGTATAAATTGGGAACTACTGAGCCGATTAATTTTCCGTCTTCTGCGATGAATAAGTATGCACGAGGTATTTATTTATCTACGCGAATATTATGCCTGCTTCTCATACGGGTGAGGTAACAGGTGATAGAGCGATTCTTCTTTGGGGCATTCTTAAGGGAAAGTACATTGATGTCGGTTATATTGTTTATCAGAATATTATCAGGTTTTTAAAGTCTAATGCACTGTCATCGATGCCTCATGCTTCTGTTATAGCTGGTTTGTGCATGGATAGTGGTGTTAGATGGGGTGCGGAGGAGGATTTGCAGTCACCTATGGCTTCCATTATTGACGTGTCTATTGATAGGATGCCAGAATGGCAAGGTGGAATTCCACATCTGAGGGGGCTTGGTTATGTTGTTGTTGGTGCTGGTACTAGTGGTAGGGGAGCGGGCGCTCAGCCACATGTTTCAAAAGTACCAAGAGTTTTGGATGCCCACTTTAGACGTTTGTATAGGAGGATGGATGATATACATGCTAGTAACCGGGAGTATGCTAAGGATATGGCTGCAGCTTTGAGAAATGTGGGAATTCAGGCAAGGTGGCCAGTCTATGGAGCGCGTACGCAGTATCCACCACCTGATTCATCCGATGATGAGGACGAGTAGGTATGTTTTCTGTTATCCATCGTATTTACTTCCATTCAATGCGGACATTGAATATTTTAAGTTTGGGGGTGGTTTAGGGGATTAGTTGTTGTTGTTGTATTATGTGTTCATATAGGATATCATGTTTGCATGTTTAGTGTAATTCATGCATGTTCGTTCGTATTATTTATGTTGTTTCATATAGGACATTCAGTTTCATTTTCGTATACCATGTGAGTTCATTTAGTTGCATTTTCATGGCATGCATATTTCATGATCCCTTAGGACGAGATGATTCTGATTGATAGGTAGATGTTTTAATTGAGTGTGGTGATGATGAGTAGAGGGCTGATTTATAGTTCCTAAGAAATTGACTTGCATGTTACGGGAACAAAACTTTTACACAGTCTCATTGTTTGCTTTTGGGCTAGGTTGAGGTTATGCTTGTTTGGATGTTTTGAGATTTAATCACTTGATTATATTTAGCATTTTCGTTATTCCCATGATGGCGTAGGAGCACTAAAGTCTAAGTTTGGGGGAAACCAGGGATTTCATGCTAGTTGTTAATATTTGTTAAATAATGGCTAGGTGTCAATTGGCTAGTAGCCATGAGTAGTCTAGGGTTGGAATTGAGAATTCTCATTCCAGATTGCATGAAAAAAAAAAGAAAAAAAAAATATTAAATCCAATCCAAAAACTGCTTTCCCCGGCAGCGGCGCCAAAAACTTGTTAACACAAAATCACGCAAGTGCACGTGGTCACAAGTAATATAGATAGAAATCAAGTTCGTTCCACAGAGATCTAGTTTTTGTTTTAAATCAGTCGATGTACCTATGCAACAATGTATGGTTTTAACTCACTGCTAAGACAAATAACAAATTGAGATTTGATTATCTAATTTAAACTAAGATGCAAAATATTAAACTAAGAATTAAATTAACTAACGAGAATTGAATCGAATTACTTATATGAGAATAAACATGGGACTCTAACTTCATTATCTACTTCACTTAGAGTTGACGCCTTTAATCAATGTACGTTATGGTTTTGATATCTGATCAGACAACACGAAATAAGTAAACGCTACTTCTCAGTATACGAGTACCAAACTAAACATACATCCACAAAAGAGATAGAAGCTAAATAGACACCAATCATGCTTAGACCCTATATCTCTATAAGATTTGAAAACATAACGGTTGAAGAACAAGTTGTCTATTAAGATCACATAGGGCAGCATAATATCTCTATTGATGCTACAAATCATGATGTTATAACATCAACCTATCCTATGCTAGCATGGCAAGTTCTAAATCTCAAGATCCACTCTCGTTTCGCAAGAGATTAACAAATTAGATGTTCGCGACGCATCTAAATACATGAAACACAACCATACGAGGATATCAAGAATTCACCACACGTAATCTTTAAAGCATCAAACTACTAAGCTACATAGATAACTCCGTTAGAATCTCATGACAACGATTAGCTCATAATTGAACCGTTCATCGTCATGGAATTTGATGAAAACATGACAATAAACAAGATATTGAAGAAAGAAGCAATAATATTAATAAAATAAAGAGTTGAGAAAACAAATCTATAATCCAAGGTAACACAAAAGATGAAGTAGATCTAGATCCGTTGCTTGTCACGAGCGTTGAATCATTCTCTCTTTTTCTCCCTTGCGGATCTAAGCTATGTTACAATAATAAAAACGATGATGATTTACAATGCTAAGATGTGTTTAAAGAGGCTCTAGATTTCTTGCCCAGAAAGAATTTATCTTCTATTACAATTAGAATTCAATTAAGGTGCTAAAAACTGCCCAAAATACAATTAGAATTTAAAAAGGGCAAAACACTAATTTCCCTGCTCCCAACAGTCTGCTTGTCGTGCTTCCTGCTCTCACCACGCGCAACCTGCTCGTGTGAGACCTGTTCCATGTTGTAGAAAATCTCCCAAGCTTCGCGTGGACAGTAAGATCGCTGAAAACGGACTTATAGAACTCCAGATATGGCCAAAACAGTGTAGACTGCGCAACCGTCCCGGAAAATCCGAATTTTAATCTATTAATCCTCCAAAAACGATAGAAGCATCCACCTTAATCGACATTCTTGCAAGCCTGCACATCTACACAAAACACATCAAAACTATAACAAACTTGAGTCCAAGACAATCAATTTAAGCCGATATGGAACGCTCCAAGTGGATATAAAATCCACTTATCAAACCCCCAAACTTAAACCGATGCTTGTCCTCAAGCATTAACAATTACAACTAACTAATTAGTACCACTTCCGTAGGTGATCACGGTTGCATTTGGCATATGCAATAAGCCCTTTAAACCCCTAGGCAGCCCTAGTGGACGAGTAAGGTCCCGTGAGGGCCTATAGCGAATGTACCCACAAAATCCATTTAACCTAATGCAATGCAATGCATGAATGCAACTAAATGAAAATGCAAAGATCCCCTTCAAACTCACCAAAACCAACTAACAAGCAAATATCTCAAAGAATGCAACTAAATCCAAATAGAGCTCGACTAAATCCCCGTTTACTAACAATACATGAACAGAAACGTGCGTGTGTGCGATGCTTATCAGAAATACTCCCAACACTAGGTCAAAAATCATACCTATTCTTCGCCAAGACAATCACAGGTTTATAAATAGAATAGACTGTAGACACTTCATAACTTAGAAACACCTCCATCCTTATTCAAGTTAGCCAGGTATTCATGCTTTATTACTTCGACATATAATACAATACGCATGCTTATTTAACCGTGCAATGAATGAGACCCCAAAAGGCTTATACAATTATACCCATGTAGCGAGTGTTAGGTCAGCAATCCCAAACCACAAGGCTTTAGGTTACTAGGACTAAGTCCCCTCAGACTTAATTACTCGAGTATTAAAGAGCTCACTCATGGTTAATTCTGCATTTAACAATTGAACTTTTGACTTTTTTTTCTTTTTTTTTCTGATTTTTTTTCCTTTTTTTTTTCATGCAATCTGGAATGAGCCTTTCTCATTTCCAACCCTAGACTACTCATATAAATATGAGCCGGCTACTAGCCATTTGACACCTAGCCATTATTTAACAAATATTAACAACTAGCATGAAATCCCTGGTTTCCCCCAAACTTAGACTTTAGTGCTCCGACGCCATCAAGGGAATAACGAAAATTCTAAATATAATCAAGTGATTAAATCTCAAAACATCCAAACAAGCATAACCTCAACCTAGCCCAAAAGCAAACAATGAGACTGTGTAAAAGTTTTGTTCCCGTAACATGCAAGTCAATTTCTTAGGAACTATAAATCAGCCCTCTACTCATCATCACCACACTCAATTAAAACATCTACCTATCCATCAGAATCAGCTCGTCCTAAGGGATTATGAAATATGCATGCCATGAAAATGCAACTAAATGAACTCACATGGTATACGAAAATAAAAATAAAAATAAAAAAACAGAATGTCCTATATGAAACAACATAAATAATACGAATGAACATGCATGAATTACACTAAACATGAAAACATGATATCCTATATGAACACATAATACAACAACAACTACTAATCCCTCAAACCACCCCAAAACTTAAAATATTCAATGTCCGCATTGAATGGAAGTAAATACGAGGGATAACAGAAAACATACCTACTCGTCCTCATCATCGGATGAATCTGGTGGAGGATACTGCGTACGCGCTCCATAGACTGGCCACCTTGCCTGAATACTACAAAACCCCCAATTGACAAGAACACAAATTCGTAATAAAAATAGAATTAGAGAAGAGATAAACTAACTACGAATCGAAGAGGTGAACTTGCAATTAATTCCTCTTTAGAAATGAATTTTTAGAGATTTAAATAAATAGAAGAGGAATTGGATTTGTATGTATAGGTGGGTATATATATAAGATGATGGATAGGATGAATATAAATTTTAATGTGTAAAAGAAAAATTTGAGAAGGTATGAAATTTGATGTATGATAGAAATAGGATTTAGGGAATAATAATAATAATAAAAATAAAAATAATAATAATAATAATAATAATAAATAATAATAATAATAATAATAAAAAAAAATATGAATTAGAATAAATATAGGTTTAGAATTTTGAAGGAGAGATGAGGGGTTTTGGAATTGATATAGGAAAAGAATTGGGGTTAGATATGAGAGTATAAAAAAATTTGAGGTGGAAAAAGTTTTTTTTTTTATACAACAGGAGAAACAAGTCGGGTGAGCAGTGCATTAAGGAGGCAATTTGCGCGCGTGGAAGGCAAACTGCTCAACATGCAGATGCGCAGGCGCAACCTGCGTAATAGTCACGCAGTTTGCTCCAAGACCAGTAACGCAGGCGCAACCTGCGTTACACACCTGCAACCTGCGGAAAGAGCAGAAACGCAGGCGCAGCCTGCGTTACACAGGTGCAGCCTGCTCAAAATTTTGATTTTTTTTTTATTACAATTTTTTTTTCCTACACTAATGCGTGGGTTGCCTCCTACGAAGCGCTCTTTAACGTCAATAGCTTGACGTTACTTCCTCAACTCATGGCGGTTTCAAAAGAATAATTGACCCGTCCTCAACAGAAAAACCATTCATACGAACGTTGACATCTTGGTTGCTTGCTTTCCACAAATCTCTTCCGTCAGACTTCAACCTGATTTTACTACCCAACGGCCAAATCTTCTTCTTTTTCTTCTTCACACCTCTAAGGTGCTTCTCCGACTCGACCGGCTGAACAAAACTTTCTTCCTTATCATCGGTTTTCCACCTTCGCAACACGTTATCATGCCCCTCTTCAAAAATCACTAGCTCATTATTCAAAAGGACATACCTCAAATGTGATGGAAGTTTCCCAAGCTTTACACTATAATCACTGATGTGATGCTTTAGCATATGTGTGTCCGACTTTTCGCTCAACACCTGATCAAACTTCTTTCTCTGACCCGTATCAACCAATTCCACACTGCAACAGTCTTCATCCTCTGTCGGAAATTTCATGTCCTTGAACACATTAAAGGTGACATTCTGATCTTGCACCCTCATTGTAAGCTCTTCTTTTTGCACATCAATCAAAGTACGACCCGTAGCTAGAAAAGGCCATCCCAAAATTATGGGAATATTCTTGTCTTCTTCAAAATCTAGAATCACAAAATCGGCAGGAAATATGAGCTTATCAACCTTCACTAAGACATCTTCTACTATACCCCTCGGATAAGTGATAGATCGATCAACCAACTTCAAAGAGATGTTAGTTGGTTTCGGCTTCGGTAGACCAAGTTGCTTGAAAATAGACAAAGGCAAAAGATTAATACTAGCTCCTAAATCACATAAACACTTCTGAAAGAAAGATTGCCAATAGTACATGGAATGGTGAAACTTCTCGGATCTTTCAGTTTAGGTGGCAACTTCTGCTGCAGAACGGCACTACATTCCTCTGTTAATGCCACTGTTTCAAATTCTTCCAACTTTCTCTTCCGTGACAAAATATCCTTCATGAACTTTGCATATCTTGGCATCTGCTCCAATGCTTCAACAAAAGGAATATTAATGGACAGTTTCTTGAAGACATCCATAAACTTTTGAAACTGTTTCTCTTGACTTTTCTGCAAGCGTCCAGGATACGGAGGAGGCGGATAGATCTGATTATTCTTTGAAGATTGCTCCGGAGTAGACTTTTCAACAGGTTTCTTGCTCTTCTCACCATCAAGCTGATCAGCCACTAAATCAGATTTCTCAATTTCTGGCACTGCAGATTTTTCAACCTGCTGATTCTGAACATCTTCATCTTCCTTAGTTGCTGAATTTGGATCTGATCTCAAAGTAACTGCTTTCACCTGCTCATGGAAAAATTAAAAAAAGAGTCAATAGTTTAATTGTTAAATGCAAAATTAACCACGAGTGAGCTCTTTAATACTCGAGTAATTAAGTCTGAGGGGACTTAGTCCTAGTAACCGAAAGCCTTGTGGTTTGGGATTGCTGACCTAACACTCGCTACATGGGTATTATTATATAAGCCTTTTGGGGTCTCATTCATTGCACGGTTAAATAAGCATGCGTATTGTTTATGGTATTATGTGTCGTAGTGTAGTAATAAAGCATGAATTCCTGGATAACTTGAATGAGGATGGAGGTGTTTCTAAGTTATGAAGTGTCTACAGTCTATTCTATTTATAAACCTGTGATTGTCTTGGCGAAGAATATGTATGATTTTTGACCTAGTGTTGGGAGTATTTCTGATGAGCATCGCACACACGCACGTTTCTGTTCATGTATTGTTAGTATACAGGGATTTAGTCGAGCTCTATTTGGATTTAGTTGCATTCTTTGAGATATTTGCTTGTTAGTTGGTTTTGGTTAGTTTGAAGGGGATCTTTGCATTTTTCATATTAGTTGCATTCATGCATTGCATTGCATTAGGTTAAATGGATTTTGTGGGTACATTCGCTATAGGCCCTCACGAGACCTTACTCGTCCACTAGGGCTGCCTAGGGGTTTAAAGGGCTTGTTGCATATGCCAAATGCAACCGTGATCACCTACGGAAGTGGTACTAGTTAGTTAGATAGTGTAATTGTTTATGCTTGAGGACAAGCATCTGTTTAAGTTTGGGGGTGTGATAAGTGGATTTTATATCCACTTGGAACGTTCCATATCGGCTTAAATTGATTGTCTTGGACTCAAGTTTGTCGTAGTTTTGATGTGTTTTGGGTAGATGTGCAGGCTTACAAGAATGTCGATTAAGGTGATGCTTCTGTCGTGTTTTGAGGATTAATTAATTAAAATTCGGATTTTCTGGGACGGTTGCGCAGTCTACACTGTTTTGGCCATATCTGGAGTTCTATAAGTCCGTTTTCAGCGATCTTACTGCCCACGCGAAGTTTGAGAGATTTTCTACAACATGGAACAGGTGTTACACGATCAGGTTGCATGTGGTGAGAGCAGAAAGCACGACAAGAAGACTGTTGGGAGCAGGGAAATTACTGTTTTGCCCTTTTCAAGTTCTAATTGTATTTTGGGCAGTTTTTAGCACCTTAATTAAATTCTAATTGTAATAGAGGGTAAATTCTTGCTGGGCAAGAAATCTAGAGCCTATTTAAACACATCTTAGCATTGTAATTCGTATCATCAGTTTTTATTATTGTAACATAGCTTAGATCTGCAAGGGAGAAAAGGATAGAAGGATTCAACGCTCGTGACAAGCAACAGACTTAGATCTACTTCATCTTTTGTGTTACCTTGGATTATAGATTTTTTTTCTCAACTTTTTATTTTATTAATATTATTGCTTTTTTCTTCCATATCTTCTTATTTATCATGTTTTCATCAAATCCCATTACGATGAACGGTTCAATTATGAGCTAATTGTTGTCATGGGATTCTAACGGAGTTATTTATGTAGCTTAGTATTTAGATGCGTCGCGAACATCTAATTTGTTAATCTCTTGCGAAACGAGAGTGGATCTTGAGATTTAGAACTTGCCATGCTAGCATAGGATAGGTTGATGTTTTAACATCATGATTTGTGGCATGAATAGAGATATTATGCTGCCCTATGTGATCTATGTGGATAACTTGTGCTTAAACCCTTATGTTTTCAAATTCTATAGAGACTAGCAATATGCCCGTGCTTCGCACACGGAATCTATTCTAATTTTTTAAAATAAGTAAAATTTATGTATAAATATATTCTTATATAATTTATAAAATTATAAAATTAAATATATATTGTTTCTTTGTGAAATCTAAAAAAATACAAAATCATTTATAAATGTATTAAATTATTAATTTAATTATTTATACATCTGATCATTATTATTTATACACCCAAATATTTTTTTTCATTTATTTATTATGAATATTTTGAAATACATTTTTTGAACGATATTCTTTTAAACAAATTTTTTACTTATTTTAAACAAAAATATGAGTAAAACAACAAATAAAAAATAAAAAAAATGAAAAAGATAGAAAATTAAATGCTAATTGCAACAATACATAATTTATGGAAAATATGAATTAGTGTTTGTAAGAATTTCATTGTTTACTTCTTTGCATGCTGATAGATACAATTTGGGCTTCTTCGAGAAAATCAGATTCATCTAATCGGCTTGAAATCGATCATCAATGGAGGTATTCAACTAACTTCCAACATACTTCATTTGCTTTCAATTAACTTTAAAATCATTAATCAAATTATGCATAACAACTCTGTTCATTCTGTGATGATATCTATTTCTCTATTTTTTTAAAAAATCTGAACAAATCAATATAGATGGATTAAGGTGTTTATATGACTTATTGTAATATTGATTAGTTGCAAGTATGTGTATGTTTTATGATTTGGAATTAACTTCTGCATGTTACTTATGCTTATGCTTTATGTACATGCAATCAGAAATCTATGATTTGGGTAATACTACCAATTTTGGTTTACAACTTCTTATGAAATTAGTGGTTGTCATGTTACAACTCAGTAGAGATGTATTAGTTGTTTATATGTCTCATTGTAAAACTGATTACTTGCAAGTATGTGAATGTTTTTTTGAGAAATCTATTAACGAACTACTACATGTTACTTATGATTTTTCTTCATCCTATCGTTAGTATATTATTTGGCTATCACTCTAAAATATGTGTTTACAACTTCTTATGTAATTCGTGTTTCTTGTGGAACTTGTAGATCCAGGATCGAGTAATGTCATCTATTACCCAAGATGAAGCTTTTTACACAGGTGAATAGAATATATTTAGTACTGTATTACTATTTTGAGTGTTGAAAGTGTTTTAATTTTAGAAACAAATTTAACAGGAAATAGACCACTAATGGGAAGCTTTATCACGGCTAATAATAATAAGTCATATCTTGGATGTTTGGTAAGTATCTCATTATATGATTACAATGTTGATTTATAGTAAGATGCATTCCAGTATACTAATCCATCCTTAAACACAGTACTTACATTACAATTTCTTTTTTTCAGCGGATTCCTAAGTCCTTTCTTGATGTAATGAGTACTCAACTATCTCCTAATGTCATTGTAAAATGCCGGAATATTGCTTGGAAACCAAAAATTCATAAGGATCTTAAAATAATTAGTGGATTGAGACGATTCATGAGATACTATGAAATTAAGTTGTGGAATGCTGTAAAGTTCGATTACTATGGTCAGGATCTCTTTCTTGTAGAAATTTTTAAAGACACTGCAGTTGAATGCAACTATCCTAAACTTGATCCAGAAGAATTTTTAATAAATGAGGACATGAAAAAATGGAGAGAAGATCAGTATGTCATTGATAGATTGTCCATGGAATATCAAAAAGCTTCTGCTCTGTGGAACTTCAATGCTTTTACGGAATTTGATCCTTATTACAATATCAGAATTAGAAGTATTGATATTGATAAAAAACTTGAAAATCTGGTGAGTAATTTCATCTCACTGTGATAAAAGTGAGGAAACGTAAAAATTAATGTTAATCTTTATTTTTTTACTAACATATTTTACTTTTCTTTTTTATATATTTTAATTGTAGGTAATGCATTCAGACTTGGAAAATCTTTACAAAAAATGGAAAGATGGTACAAAGGTGTCTATCAGTATTCTAAATAAATCATGGGATATTGTTGTATGTTGTAAAGAGGATAAATGCACGTTTGGTTCTGGTTGGTCTGCTTTTGCTCATGAAGTTCATTTGGAAGATGGCGATACTTTGGTCTTATGTAGTTTAAAATCTTCTGATATGAACAAAGTAAAGGCTTGCATCTTTAAAGCCAATTGTGAGATTTTGGATGATGATCAAGGTAATGAATTACTTAACTTCCTGTATACATTCTCTTTTACAAAATTTACAAATGTACTATTTTTACATCTTACTCCCCATTAATATTTGTAATCAGATACGAAAGAATGGAACATATCTTTTTTCAAAGTTCTAACAGATTCTTGTTTGGAAGGAGGAGTTCTGGTATGGTAACTTTTATACTTTGGAGATTTTAAAAATTTGGAAAAAATAAGTTGTAGTTATAACAATTATATTTTGTTTAATGTGAATCAGGTTTTACCAAAACTCATAAAGGAAAAATATCCTGATAAACTTATTAGAATTAAAAAAATGGAAATATATGGGAAAAGTTGGTTTATCTGTTACAATTATATCGCTGGATATGTGACAAACCTATAGCTTATGATGGATCATTTCAAGCTGAGGCAAAAGGAGACAGTGGTCTTTTCAATAGATAACAGTAATGTCTTGTATGGAAGGATCTACCAGGTGGATGGAAGAGAAATTGATTATGATAGTCGTTCAACTGGATCTTTAAGTTCTACAAATTCGAAATGCTTTTAGGATCTTGATGATGCCTTGGAGTCAGGTATTATGAATTTAAAATCTCTTTCTTTCCATATTATTATATTTGTTCTCATCTAATAATTTTTAATCTTAGCAGACTATAAAAATCAATTAAAAGGGCAAGATGTGTCGATGCAAATCATGAAAATTGGTGAAAGTTCGAACAGAGTATGTCATGATACTTGTCAATGCTAGTAACTAACTTGAATTTTTAAATTTTAAATTGATACCTACCGAGAATGTGGATTAATATTATTTTTTCTTATTCCTTAGATAATTGCAGGTGATGTGAATCATCACAATGAATTAGGAGGCCAAGATGTTACAATGCAAAACATGGAAATCGGTGAAAGTTCTAACAGAGTATGTCATAATACTTGTGGATTCTAGTAGATAACTTTTAATTTTAAATATTTAATTGATACAATCCGATAAAGTAGATTAATCTTAATTTTCCTTTACAATTAGATCATTCCAAGTGATGTGAATTATCCAGCATTTGTCATATGCTATAAGCCTGAACAATCAGAAATGGGGAAAATGGTAATATATTGCAAATTTATGTAGTATCAGAATTTGGTCTATAATTTAAAACTATTAAATCTCCTTGTAACTATGCCAAAAATCTTGGTTTGTATTCCAGATAATACTAGAAACAATCTGCTAGACTTATGGAGATGACGTACCTGCTTCTGTGAGAATACAATTGCCACATGGTCGTGAATTTCATGCTAATTTCTTAAGTAAAGAACAATCATTTGGTAAAATGCATCGTTTCTTAGGGGCTGTTAGAAAACGATTCGGTTCATTTTTTGTGTTCTTCTATAAGGGAAACGGAAATTTTTTGGTTCATGTATTAAATGAGGGTGCTTCAGAAATTGAGACTACTGAAATTGCAAGGGTTCCAAATTTTATTCAAGGTTAGTTTCTATAATTTCATCCTTCTATTGTTGTATTAATAAATATATGATATATTTGTTAAAATCGTAAAATGATGCTATCATATACATCTATGCAGACTACATTGGAGCGATTGGTCTGAAATTTGTAACTTTTGTCATTGGTGCAACATATGAATTTGGCGAAATTGTAAGTTTAATAATGTAAACATAGTATAATTCCTAATACAATAGAATTATAGTGATATATTGTTCTTGCGACAATTAATAAATAATCACTTGTAAATTAGCATATCCAATTATAAAGGATGACCATATAAAATTTTAAAAAATAACATTCTTTTTGTATTTTTATATTTTAGGTAATTCCTGACTCATTTTTCGAACGATTGGGAAATCCAATTCCAACAGCAATTACATTTGCTTTGAGTAATGGACATATTGCACATGGTAATTACATTGAAAATGAGAAGAAAATGGTGGGACTGGTTGATTTTATGGGATCCAATTATGTAGATAGAAAAGACTTTCTTTTGTTTACCTATCGCGGAGAAGGAAGATTTGATATGGTTTTATTTGATAATTCAAAAGTTGAGAAATCTTTTGCGATTGACTGGAATGAAACAGGTAATATATATTATTGTATTAACATTCTATTCTGTTATATTTTATTTTCATTATGTTTAGTACATTCTCTTCTGGATTTCAGTATCCCAGTTTTTGTACTTTAGTTGATACAATTAACGTTATTCATTTACCTATAACTTCTAATAGCAGGCACAGGAGCACCTGAGGTTGTTGGAGGAGTCACAAGCGGCCTCACTTAATATCCAACTTCCTTACAGGTATGACCCGTTTTTGACAAAATCTCCCCATATCGAAATAATTGAAAATTCGTATTTAATTCCGTATTTCATTAAATACAGAAATCTCATAGTCGTTATAGTAAATTTTAAAATCTCGAGTCGTTACAGATTTTATCTTATTTAAGCAGGCATGGCATGGGTGATGTATCTAATACATACATACATTCTACTTAATCTAATTAAGCATGCATATCTATCATTACGCATACATATCATCATATGTAAAGTGCATGAATGTAAAATCGTGCTTGGTTATGGCCCAATCCAATATGATCTTTCCAAGCTAATGGAAAAATCTAGGTCAATCTATGGTGGTTTAATAAAACTAAATTATTACATAGTTGGTCTTCATAAATACTTGTCTTCTTTGTGTCATCAACCTTCATCTCCATTGATCCTTCATTGCATGCTTCCAATGATCTTCTTATTACATAGAATATAAAACATAACTACACTAATGTACTTACATAAGAACTCGAGTTACATTCGAGATGAACAATTACAAAGCACCAAGAAAACGACATGCAAGTCGTATTTATAAAACCAAACCACAATAATAAAAACCACTAACCTATGGGTCTCAAGGCCATAACCAATCACCATGCTCAATTAACACTTAAGAACATCATATCAAAATATATCACATGAATAAAGCATATGTCACAAGCCCAAATTGTCACAAGCCCTAACCACGCAAAAATTTTGCAATATTACGTATCAAAATACAAGCAAATCCTTACCAGAATTCGATTCCAGAAGCATATATCAGTATACATGCGACCTTAATTCTAGTTACCATAAAACATGTATCAGCATACACATAACCCTAATCCCTGTATACGGATCATATCCAATAACATCCATCCGACAGTTTATATCATCATACAAACCAAGCAGCATACATATCATTAACAGATTACATACATATGAGTCATGGCAGATTCTAAACATGCTAGCATCATCATATCAGAATATACAGATTCATTATATCACACATATAACATAACTGTATCATGGCAGATTCATCAAACATGCATACTCGTAATAATACAGTAAACACGTAACCAAACCAACCTCTTATACACGTAGCTCTGATACCATTGATAGGTTTCGGGGCAACAAACGCAACGGAAAACGATAATAAACAATGAAAAAAAAAACCGAAACCTAACCCTAGGATCCGTGTATAAGACATGTTGATTATGGAGAACAGAATCTGTACCTTTTAAAAGCTTTCCGGTTCGGTTGACAGATGGAGGTCCAAGAACGATCACCACACAGTCCTCTTCGTGAGATCTGCTTCTCTAATTAGTCCACACGAACGCACGATTGTCTCCACAATCTCCGGAGTTGGTACTAGCCGTAATCTGCCCTCTATCTCTCTCTCTCACTCTAGCTGCTAGGGTTTTTGCTAAAATGATTTTGGCAAAAGCTTAACCCTAAAAACAATACATCTTATGTATTTATAGAGAAAGAGTTTGGGCTTAAAACCTAAATCTGTTTTGGGCTTCCTTAAACCCAATCTGATTTTGGTTTTAATATTAATTCGAATTATATTATAATTAATCAAGTCCTACTTAACCAATTATATAATTCGAAATAATAATGTATACATATATTTAAATTCGTAATTTAAATAAGTCTCCATTTTAAACGTTCTTATTGTGTAACCCTTTAGGTTATTATTACGTTGGCAATAATTTTAATATCCAATAATAAAATTATTAACAATGAGTGGCATCTAGTAATACATCATTGCTACCCAAGTAATAATAATAATTGGTGATCCAATTAAACCTTTCATGATTAATGTTTCCGTGTAATATAATCCCTTTAACCATATATATTATAGATTAAACTCGAGGCATGTTATTAATCATCCTCATCAATGTTTAATCCGGGTTTCCTTGATCAATGAGTAGACTATTAAAAAAACAAATCAATATTTGAGCATGGCCATGCATTTTCATAGTCTCACTCAATCAAGAGGCCAATAATATCTCTCCTAATAATAGGAGGGTTAAATCCTTTATCTATCATTCATATTTCTCACACGTCTCATAATATACCCGATGTACATTTTTATCATCACCCGGTCAAAGGTAACTTTTAATGTAGTCAAAGTATATTAATCCTCGTATAGAAATATAATGATCTCAAGTCTAAGGATCATTACACCATTATCACTGTGAGTCTTTCTAATGACATTATCAACATGTAGAAACTCATTGTGGGTCAATCCAGTGCCATGTAGAATATTACATGCACCTATGTTCTTGACTTTAGTATCACTATACCTATGACCAATGAGATGTGGTCATCAGTCAACAAACATACTAATCTTTATGCATTATAATTGTCCCATATTAATAATGCTCGATTAGGGATATTTAGGAATATTAACACTATTCTTATAATCTCATTTTTAAGTCACACACTTAAAGATATAGAATACATGTTACATATTCCAAGGACATTTATTGTTCTAATATTTATATCGCAGTAAATAAAGACATAATAAATCATTGTTGAATAATCGATATAACATAATCACTGAATAACAAAATAGTTTATCCTAGAAGCACAATTACATTGTCTCTAGGGCACTAACACTATCACTTACCACTGGCCCTAGAGGCTTAGTATGATGGTTGGTTTGTAATATTAGAGTATGGGTTGCTTTATGTGGCTTATTAGAGGAGTTACAAAATGGAAATGCTCGATTTAGAGTCGTCGTAATGCCCAAATGTTTCGTACCATGTTGATAGTAGCCATCCGAGACCTTAATCATGTTTAAATTGTAACCACTGACCATATTGTGTAGATATTGTTGTCTAGTTTATGTGACCGGAAGAATAGTACCAAAAGAGTTTACGGTTTAGGAGATATGACCATTTTAGTGAAAGTTGTTCGAAGAATGATGTCGCAGAAATGTACCTACTTTGAGGCTATGATTGGGACCCTTAAAAGTTGACTTATAATATGAAATTTTGAGGACAAATACTAAGGTCAGTTAGAAAGGTTTGTACGATGGTTTCTAGTTAAAAAGATTATTTTCCAATTTTATAAAAATGCGTCAGCCGGGGTTGCACGAGTGAAAAGCCCTTAAAGGAACGACACTGTTCACCAAAACAACCACTTCCCTGTTTTGGTAATTTCGAAAATATAGGTCTTCTGACTAGAGCCATGTCTTGAGTTGGTTACCTTCTAGACATTCTCTAGATCGTGCATGCGAAAACGGTGCGTCATTTGAGTTAACGGTTATCGAGTTATGAAGGTTTTAGTAAAAATGGTGTAAATAGTAAGAATCCGCAGTTGACCCAACTTTGAAAATAAATTTCACCTATCTAGACCCGTGTTTTCGAATCAAGATTTTTATGATAAATACTACAAATACCAAAGATGATTTTAGAAGTGGTTTCGTATTTAAATACGTTTCCAGTGATTTATTAAAAGTGTTGGAGTGCGAGTCAAGGAATAGTGATTCTAAGGAAAGTCAACTCTAGAGGTGATACTTTGACCATCCGTTTTGGCTAAGTTAAAAGAGGAATTTCGAGTCGACTAAAACACGAAACTTGGTAAGGATTATCAAGGCAACGTATTGGTGTATAGAATGAATTTATAAATGGTTAAGTACAATAAGGATTCGAGGATTGGTTTCGAACCAAACTTATGACTTAAGTGTTTGTCGATTAACGTGGACTTAGTACGAGCCTAGAGGGACCCCTTAGTGCCTTGTTTGTGATTGGATTAAGTGTCTGAGTGTTGAGTTATAAGTGGATCGTATGTGGGAATTATACGTGTCATCTAAGATAAGGAGTATATTGAGGTGCACGTGGAATTATACGTGTCATCTAAGATAAGGAGTGTATTGAGGTGCACGTGCAATTATACGTGACATCTAAGATGATAAGTGTTGAAGGTGATCAATGGTACTCTGGCACCTTATGTTCTGGACTGGAGATAACAAGAATGTATGAAAGCCCGGATGCGGCTTAGGGTGAGGTCCGAGCAAGTCGGCTCATCCTGGGGTGATCAAGGCCGAGCAAGTCGGCTCCCCCCCTCTACCGATAGTAAAAATATTAGATGTAAGGACTGATCATCCATTACAGCCCCACGAATAAGAATCTCCTGAATATAGTCCATCAGCAGTATTTGATAAGTGTAATTAATACTACAGGTGGGTATTAATTGCAGTATGAATGGTATGTCTTTACTCAGTTCATGTGAGTCAATTTCAGTATGTTAAAGAAAATATGGGATTTCATTTCTTGAAGAAGTTTTGTTGATATATATATGATTCTGGTGTATATAACTTGATGGGCATTCTTTGGCTCATTCTTGCTATTTAAATATTATTAACAGTGGCAATCAGTGCTGGCACTAGTACGGCGAACCATGATAAGAGGAAAGGTCCTGCAATGGGCGTAGCATGCTAGAAGAAAGGTTCCGGATATGAGAATAAGGTGCAGGAAGTATTATGAATTATATTTTTATATATGGGATTAGCTGTTAAGTATTGTAATAGCTCTAGTTCTTTGAAGTTGTAATAAGATTCTGGAGGATACTCTGATGTGTTAACACTTTTGGATTAGTAAGTACTTGTTCTAAGACTATAACCTGTGGAGTAGATTATGGGGTTTATTATGATTACTGTTGTAGATTATATTGTGAGCAGGTGATTGAATATTCCGCAAAGGTATGGTAAAGGTTGTGACGACCTGGATTCCTGGTAAGGGATTCGGGGGCGTTACAAAAATAAACTTTGGCAGGTTGGGTTAAAGCATTATTGATTGGACTTGTGGCCAAGAAATCCTGAATGATGTGAAAATCATTCGGCAGCTACTGGTACCAAAAACCAGAATATGAACCGTTTCATGTTCTCGTTCCACTCTCATCTCTATTTAACACATAGAGACTTGTCCACTTTCTCTTTAACCCTTCTTCTCTCCTGTAAATCAAAAAAATCCTTCTCAGAAGACACCAAAAAGATGTCTAACCTTCCCATCAAAGATAAGAATCTCCATCTCATAGAGAAGAGAGATATCTTCAGTTATACTCGTGAAGCATTTGATGCCTTTGACTGGGAAAGGCAACTTGAAACTTTGTGGCTGCAGATGGATGCTTGTCTCAAAGTAATCGAGAGAGAAAGACCTGCAAAAGTGATCGACATCGATGCTGCTCTCTAAGCAACATTAGCATGGCTTTCCTCTAAGACATCCTCATCCAATACCACCAACCATTGTTAATGAATATGTCAGCAAAAATAATCTTATCCCTATCGACTTCCACCCAAACAAAGTGGCAAAGATGGGATCTGGGATGGCTGTTAACAATGAAGTGGTTTGGACTTCACTTTTTATCTTCCTATTGAATAGATTAGTAGATAGAGAGAACAAAAAGATGTAATATTTTCATGTAGTCTCTTTCTTATTATCAATGAAAAACCCTGTTTCTCTAATCCTATTCAATGTGTTCTGCATTTTCTTTATGTTTTTGAACTATTCTTCAAATAATTAAATCAGAGAAGTAATCATGAAAACTAATTAAAGTAATCATATCATTAACAAGTTCATAAAAAATAGCCACAAATAATTCAGAGCATAAAAGGAGTACTTAGTTTCTGAAAATAGTACTGATAAGTGAACTGTCGCATCAGTATTCGATATTTGACCAGAGTTAGGATTGACTTTTCATCAGGATTTGATATTCATCAGGATTTGACGATTATCAGTATTTGATCTCCCTCTGTTCTCAGAAACTTTCATAGTTTACCATTCCTAATTCATTCACCAATTTTGTAAATGTAGCTTCAGGTAGTGGCTTGGTGAATATATCAGCTAGCTATTGATCAGTAGGAACAAAGTGTAGCTCAATTGTTCCTTCCATTACTTGCTCTCTTATAAAATGATATCTGATACTGATATGCTTAGTAAGAGAATGCTGTACTGGATTTCCTGTCATAGCAGTAGCACTTTGGTTATCACAATAAATAGGTATTTTTGAATATGACAAACCGTAGTCCATTAGCTGATTTCTCATCCACATAATCTGAGCACAATAGCTTCCCGCAGCAATGTACTCAGCTTCTGCAGTTGATGTGGAGATATACTTTTGCTTTTTACTAAACCAAGAAACAAGTCTTCCTCCAAGAAACTGACAACTACCTGAAGTACTAATCCTGTCTATTTTGCAGCCTGCAAAATCAGCATCTGAGTATCCACATAAACTAAAATCAGATTCTCTAGCATACCAAAGGCCAAGAGATGGAGTGCCTTTCAGGTATCTGAAAATCCTTTTAACTGCAATTAGATGTGGTTCTCTAGGATTTGCCTGATATCTTGCACATAGACAGGTTGCATACATGATATCTGGTCTACTAGCAGTTAGATACAAGAGTGAACCAATCATACCTCTGTAGTTGGTTACATCTACCTCAGTACCTTGATTAGGATCAAGCTTGGTAGCTGTAGCTATGGGAGTTGATGCAGTAGCACTGTCTTGCATGTTAAACTTTTTCAAAAGATTCTTTGTATATTTTGACTGATTGATAAAAATCCCATCATCAGTCTGTTTAACTTGCGGACCTAAGAAATAGCTCATTTCTCCCATCATGCTCATTTGATATCTAGATTGCTTTTGAAAACTTCTCACACAATTTGGAGTTAGTTGACCCAAAAATGATATCATCAACATAAATTTGAACTAACAGCAAATCCTTACCATGATTCAAATAAAACAAGGTTTTGTCAATTGTACATCTTTTGAATCCACTTTCCAGTAAGAATTGAGCCAATGTTTCATACCAGGCTCTTGGAGCTTGCTTTAGTCCATAAAGTGTTTTATCTAGTCTATAGACATAATCTGGATGTTTAGGATTAACGAAGCCAGGAGGTTGTTCAACATATACCTCCTCTTCCAGTTCTCCATTTAGAAAAGCACTTTTCACATCCATCTGGAAAGCCTTGAACTTCTTGTGGGCTGCATATGCCAGAAAAATTCTAATGGCTTCTAGTCTTGCAACTGGAGCAAAAGTCTCATCATAGTCTATTCCTTCTTGTTGAGAATACCCCTTTGCAACTAGTCTTGCTTTATTCCTGATAATTGTGCCATCTGAATCTGTCTTTTTTCTGAACACCCACTTTGTACCCACAGTTGGCCTACCTTTTGGCCTTGGTACTAGTTTCCAGACTTCATTTCTTTCAAATTCATTTAGTTCTTCTTGCATAGTTGTAACCCAATCAGCATCCTTAAGTGCATCTTCAACTTTCTTAGGCTCCTCCTTTGACAGAAAGTTATGATAAAGACATTCATTTTGAGTTGCATTTCTGGTTTTAACACCTACGTCAGGATTCCCAATAATTAAATCAGGAGTATGACTTTTAGTCCATTTCCTTGTTGGTGGTAAGTCATTTCTTGAACTTGATGCTCCCCCTGGATTGGTGTTATCTTCAAAAGAACTAGAATTTCTAGAAGCTCCCCCTGAGATAGTGCTATCTCTTTCTAATCTACTGTTAGAATTATAACTTGAATCTGTTTCTAATGAACCTCCTCCTGATGTTTGAGTTGCATCTGAGTTGATGATCTCTAGTTGTTGCTCCCCCTCAACATTAACATTATCATCCATAATCCGTGTTTCATCAGGTGATAGGATCGTCAGGATCTGATGGTGTATCAGTTTCTGACAAGATTTCATCAGAACTCTTGGTCGCTTCATTTGCAAAAATCAAACTGTCATGTGAGTCTTCAGCTATTCCTATAATCTTCTTATCATCAAAGGATACATTGATAGACTCCATGATTGTCTTTGTTCTTAGATTGTAGACTTTAAAGGCTCTTGATGTTGGATAGCCAATAAAGATGCCCTCATCAGCTTTAGTCTCAAATTTACCTAGCTGTTCAGGATGAGGTCTTAGAACAAAGCACTACTTGCAGCCAAATACATGTAAATGCTTCAGACTTGGCTTCTTTTCCTTAATCATCTGATAAGGAGTCACACCATGTCTGTTGATCAATGTGATGTTCTGAGTGTAACATGCTGTGTTGACTACTTCTACCCAGAAGTATGTAGGTAATTTAGCTTCTTCCAACATAGTTCTGCCAGCTTCCATAAGAGTTCTGTTCCTTCTTTCAGCCACTCCATTTTGATGGGGTGTGCCAGGAGCAGAGAATTGTTAAACTATTTATTTGTATTTGTAGAACTCTTCCATTGCTGAATTCTTGAATTCAGTACCATTATCACTTCTTAGAATCTTGACTTTGTACTTTGTGCCAGTCTCAATAAGTCTTACATGGTCCAAGAGAATCTCAACTGTTTCATCTTTTCTGTGTAGAAAATACACCCAGGTAAATCTAGTATATTCATCAACAATGACTAGAGTATACCTTTTCTTACTGATGGACATTATGTTGACTGGTCCAAACAAGTCAAGGTGAAGCATGTGATATGGTTCATCAATTGAGGATTCTGTTTTACTCTTGAATGATGTCCTTCTCTGTTTAGCCTTTTGACAAGCATCACAGAGTCCATCTGGAGTGTACAACACCTTTGGTAATCCTCTTACCAAGTCTTTCTTTACCAACTCATTGATATTGTTGAAGTTGAGATGAGAAAGTTTCTTGTGCCAATTCCAACTATCATCTACCGAAGCTTTACTGATGAGACATGTAGAGGGACCATCAGTATTTGTGTAGATGTTGGCTTCATAAATGTTACATGCCTTTGACCAGTTAATGCAACTTTCCCTGATGCTTTGCTGATCACTTCAAAATGAGTATCATAGAAGTTGACATGATAACCTCTGTCTGTGATTTGACTAACACTTAGCAGATTGTGTTTAAGTACTTTCACCAGAGCTACCTTTTCAGTGATGACATTTCCAATAACTATATTGCCATATCCCGGAGTTTGTCCAATATTGCCATCTCCATAAGACACAGTTGGGCCAACTTTCTCCTCAAATTCTGATAAAAAGGTTTTGTCTCCAGTCATGTGCACAGAGCATCCACTATCCATGACTAACACATTTCTCTTTTTACCCTGCAATCAGAACCACAAAGAACTCAGTTAGAATTTTTAAGAACCCACACTTGTTGGGTTCTATTTGCATGCAATTTAACATTTTTAGCAGAAGAAGACTTTTTAGCAAATATAGTTTCTTCAGGATTAACTCCATCAGAATTTGCCTTGTTCTTATCAGATATAACAAATGCATGCTTAGAATTCATATTCTTTGTTTTACCATAATTTGCACTTTTATTAAATTTAGGCAAGGGCTCATAATAATTATAGTACAAATTATGGTATTCTTCACATGTATGGATAGAATGCCATTTACTGCCACAGTGAAAACAAGGATTCTGTGGTTTATAAAATACTGATCTATTCCTAATGTCAGACTTAGGAATTACAGTAGTCTTCTTTTTACTCCTCCTGCAATCAATAGCAAGATGATTAGAGTTACCACAATTAAAACACACTTTCCTTGGTGCATTTGGAATATACTTATAGTTATTCTCTTTGTTTATTCCAACTTTACCATTCCTGTTTCTTTTGACAGTTGGGACTCTCTTTCTATCTGTCACTCCACAGATTCTGTCCCTCAGTTGTTTCTTAGACAAAAGACCTACATTTTTGTTTTTGACAGTTTAGTCTCAGAATAATGTGTAGAAGTAGATCCCTTTTGTGAAGTGGATTCGGGATTTTCTGGATACACATAATTAACAAGTTTTAATTTAGTTTTAGTACTGTCTGTAACATATCTGTAGGTTTTTGGATTCGTTGATTCTTTAACAACAACTCTTCCTGGTTCTTTTGTTTCATCAGTAACAACTTTACCTTTATCCCTTTTCTCATTCTCTAGCTTGTAACCTAGACACTCTTTCCAATTTTTATCAGAGATAATTCCATGCATTTTCTTTCCAGAGTATGTCCAGATTCTGAGTTTCTCTTTAGCATCATCAAGTTCTTTTTCAAGTTCAGTACATTTAAACTCCATTTCTAATTTCATGTGCTTAGCATTATCACATTCTATTTGTACCTCATGCAAGAAAAGTAACTCGGCTTCTAGATGATCATTTCTCTTAGCCACCTCTGTCATTTCAGATTTTATTCTAGCATTTTCAAGGGATTGGCTTCTAAAGCTAATATGCAGAGATTTTAGAAATGATCTTAACTCAGAGACATTATTAGTATCAAAATCAAACAAAGTTTCAGATACCTTATTAACAGCAGCAGCAGTCTCATCAGTATTGGCCATCAATGCATAGTTCACTTTTTCTTCTTTAGATTCTAAGAAAGAGTCCATCCAATCCTTGCTTGATGAGATAAGAGCTTTGGTCTTTGCCCTTTTGCATTCAGTCGGAAAGTGACCCATTCCATCACAGTTGTAGCATCTGACTTTTGACTTGTCAAATTTGTTGGTTTTGTCTTCTTTCTTCTTATACCTGTCTTTGTCAGCATTGAAGGTTTTCTTTTGAAACTTTCCTTGCTTCCTAGCCTTTCTGAACTTCATCTTCTTGAAGCCCTTGACTATCATAGCAACCATATCCATCATATCAGAATCAGTAAAGTCATCATCAGTATCAGAATCAGACTTAGCATCAGTATCTGATGATGAGTCATCAGGAATTGTCTCCACAACTCTACTCTTTTTGCTTGAAACCTCCTCAGCTTTTCCCATTGATTTTGATTCCACGTTCAAAGCAACAGACTTTTCCTTGGCATTCTTCTTATTCTTTCTTTATTGAACTTCAAGATCATAGGTTCTCAGCGTTCCATAGACTTCATCAAGAGACAACATCTTCAAATCATACTGATGCCTAATGATTGAAGCATGAGTATCCCACTCCTCAGACAAGGCTCTTAGAAACTTGGTATTTGAATCTTTTGGATCATACTCTTTGCCAACAAGAGATAGATTGTTCAGCAGTGTTAAAAATCTATCATACATATCAGTAAGGTTTTCATCAGATTTAGCATCAAACTTTTCATACTCATGAATCAACAGAGCCCTTCTGTTTTTTTTATAGATTCATTGCCTTGGCATTGAGTTTCCAAGGTATCCCAAATTTCCTTAGCAGTCTTGCATGCTATTACTCTGTTTGACATGACAACATCAAGACTGTTATGCAAAATATTCTTTACCTTTGCATCTTTGAGTACTTGAGCCTTTTCTTCTAGAGTCCATTGGTTCTTTGCCTTGATGACATAATGTTCTGGAACAGTATTTGTTCGACCAACCAAAGTTGTTGGTATAAAAGGACCATCATTGATCCTATCAAGATAGTCTGGATTAGTTGCTTCCTGATACATCAGCATTTTCACCTTCCATGTTGGATACTCAGTTTTCTTGAGAATAGGAATCTTGATGCTTTCATACTTGTTTATCGACATCTTAAGATCGTTTCTGATTTAGATAAATAGTCTGCTCTGATACCAATTGTTGCCCAATAATTAAAAATTGTAGAAGGGGGGTTGAATACAATTGTATAAGATTTTCGACTTTAACAGAAATAATGACACAAGTATGAATTAATAACAGCTTTATTAACTCTGATATAAAACTATTACAAACTCTCTTAAGAAATCCTTGAGTTCTTAAGAGCTGCTAGGTTACAAGATAACTTCGTGTAAGCGATTACAATCATGCAAAACCTAAACTGTGTTTATATAGCATACACAGCTGCACTATCAATTACAAGATATTCTAAATCAATTACATACAACTCTGAATACATATCTTGAATGATAGCTGCCTTCCTATAATTTAGAAACCGACATATCAATCTTCCATGATCTCTGGACTAATAAGAATCTTCACGTAATCCTGACCAGCTTCTAATGCTGATAGCAATCCAATACTGGCGTTGTATTACTGATGACGTCAGCATCAATATCTGATCAGTAATCCAGATCCTGATCATCACTTGAATCAATATCTAACAATATCTGAGGAAAGTGATGCATAAAGACAGATTTATGAGAAAAAGTTTTGTCATTCCTGCGATTGGTAACCGTGTCCGGAGAGATCTAATACATAACCCACTGCATTTGATTTTTTCCGTAGATGTATTAGGCATGACAAGCTCCACATTAGGTTCCCTCATTAAGGGGTTTGCTTAGCTTTTAACAGATGGACAGTTTATGCATTTGCGTTCCAAGCAGGTATGTAATTCAATTGTTTTTATTTTAGAATTCAGAAATAGTAAATATTTTCTTATTTGGATGGGAAATTAGGTATTTACACGGAGAATTACTGGGGTAGGTCATGGAAATATGCAAGGAACAGAAGCTCTTGCGCAAGGATTTGATTTTGGAGTTCCAGGTGTTGTGAAGAAACCTATGGAAAGTGCCCGAGATAATGGTGTTTTTGGGCTTGCTCATGGGCTAGGACGTGCATTTCTTGGTTTCGTTGTTCAACCAGTTAGTGGAGCACTAGATTTCTTTTCCTTGACCGTTGATGGAATTGGTGCCAGTTGTTCGCGGTGCTTGGAAATTCTTAGCAACAAAACAACCCTGCAGAGGATTAGAAATCCCCGACTTATTCGTGCTGACAATGTTCTTACTGAGTACTGAGTATTGTAGTTGGCCGATTGAATGTATTGGTTTGGCTTTGGTATATATTGGCATTTTGATTTTGTTATTTAGTTTTGGTTTACCATTTTGATTTTGGTCTTGATTTTTTGGGCATGTCATATATGCAAGATATCCATATATAAAAAAACAAATCAGATATCACTTTTGCAATAAACTGATGTTAAATATTACAAAGTAACAATAGCACACAGACATGCAATGATGTAAAAAGAATAGAAACACATCAGCTTCATATTAAGAAAATGATGTAAAAGAGAAACATAGACATCGATTCCATAAAAGAAATCGATGTATACATGTACAATAGACATCTGCTAAAAAAAAGGCAATGTATATTAGATTTATAGACATCGGTTAACTAATAAGAAACCGATGTAAATTTGACACATCTACATCAGTTCACTATTAAGAAACCGATGTAAATTTGAAACATAGACATCAGTCACTATTAAGAAACTGATGTAAATTTGAAACATAGACATCGGTTAAAAACCGATGTCTAAGACCCATACCTTTCTCTACACATTGATAGAGTATATTTTTATATATATTCTAGATGATTTTATTCTTAAATTTATTGTGTTTTGCATTGATTTGGCTTTTTTTATTTAATAGATTTGATTGTTTAATTGTAGGAAATAAAGAATTCATGACTTGGAAGGATTTGGAGCAAAAGAGCTATTTTGGAGATAAAATAAGAGGAAATTCGTACTATTGGGCTACACGGGCAATTTAACACTGTTTGGGTCATATCTTGAGTTCCAGAAGTTAGAATTTGACGATCTTACTGTCCACGCGAAGCTTGTGGAATTATCTACAATTCAGAGGTGGTCCAGTAAGCAAAATCCAGTTGGAAGAGCACAGAAACAGAGGAGAAAAAGAAGTTACGAATTTTACAACCAAGCTTGGAAACTTGCCATCTTCTATTCCAACTCTAAGAAGGCAATTGCTTAGAGGCTAAATCAAGAGGCTATATAAACACATATTGGGACACATTATTAAGGAGGTAATATTAGATCAGATAATATAGTTTAGAGTAGATTAGTATTATTAGTGGGAGATGTAGAGAAACACCATGACTCTTCTTTTGGGTGACAACATTGAAGTTTGAAGGTTTTGTTCTCTTAATCTTTTCTTTGTTCTTATTAGTTTAATTATGTTTTCTTGTTTTACTAGTTGTTTTACTTGTTTAATTATTAGCGAGTAGTTATTTCTAGGGCTTAAAGGGAAGCCATGTTTGCACTAATATTGGCATGATTTTCATAGTGATTTGATTGGTTATGGTTAATTCTGATTGATATGTTTTAATCGTTAATTTTTGTAATCGGCCGATATCATGGATTAATTATATGCAAATAGGGGTATGGATCGAGAGATTTACTTACTAGAGGCATACATACGATTAGCAGAATTGAATTTGAGTGCGGAAGCATCATTGGATTTCTGAGAGCGTTATTGCTTGGAAGAGATTAACTTACTCTAATTACC
The DNA here is from genome assembly GCA_037693485.1 of Kitagawia praeruptora. Lineage (NCBI taxonomy): Eukaryota > Viridiplantae > Streptophyta > Magnoliopsida > Apiales > Apiaceae > Kitagawia > Kitagawia praeruptora. The sequence goes on along the minus strand of CM075351.1, from coordinate 130,930,284 downwards.
TGATTGATTGAATTACTAAAAGTGGTTAATTGTGTTGAATGTTTCGAGAGTGTTAATGCTTGGAAGAGATTAACATACTCTAGTTATAGGATCACATTGATTGCTTTAGCTTAAGAGCCAATTATGTAAGCATGGTGGACCTGATTGCCATAGGTTTTAAATAATTTGTTTATCATCTGTTTAATTAGTGTTAATCTTGTTTAATTAGTTAATTAATATTCTCCAATAATCGTTTGTCCCTGAAACAATTATCGATAACTGAAAAGGAATTAGTAGACCCTGTTTCCTTGTGGATTCGACCCGCTTGCCATCTGTACTAGCAATAGACACCGTGCGCTTGCGGTTAGGTATAATTTGACACATCAAGTTTTTGGCGCCGCTGCCGGGGATCGAATGAGTTTCTGTTGATTTTAATTTAGTTGTTTAGATTGTTTCCATTGTCTCGTTGGAACCTTTGTTCCAATTGAGGCCAATTTTACTCCGTTTTCTTGGCTTTGTTGAGTGTCTACAGGTTTGCAATGGGTGAAGTTGATACTTTTGCACTCTTATCTTCCCTAGTAGAGGCACATACTCGAGAGATTGCCATGTCGAAGACTATAGAGCCCACTATGCATCCAATGAGTATCAATGAGATGTCACAAGTGGCCCCTAAAACTTACAACTTCTGTCAAATTTGCGGTGTGCAGGGTCACTTTGGTTTTGAATGCTCTTACAATGTCTATAATTCTCAGAGTGCTCAGTTGGGACAAATGAATTCTTTTGAAGAAGGACATGGGTACAATCAGTATTCAAATACTTTTGTTCAAGAATGCGTGAATCAACCAGATTTCTACTACGAGGACAATGGTGCTCAAAATTTTTCATATCATAATCAGCAACAGTTTGAGCAACAATATTATCAGTCATATGAGCAGCCGCCACAACAAGAATATCAATATCCTCCTCTACAAGAAGATCTACATGTTTCTCAACCCAGTGTAGATGTGCAAGCTGATCAGACAAATGAGATGTGGGATATCTTGAATAAACTGCTAAAGAGTTTTGAAGAATTAGAAACTCAAAGTTTGGCGATTGAATCTCAAATTGCATAGTTGGCTAACTCTTCTACTACAGGGCAGCTCGACTATTTACCATCATCATCTATCCGATCCGAAGAGGACCTGACTGCTATCAATCTTACAAGCGATCAGGAATATGATAGTTTCTCCATGTATGTTGATGATGAGGCCATTGATAAAGAGAAGGAGCATGCCACCGATGACGAGATCAATGATGTTGCTGCTACCAAGGACAATGTGACTGATGATGAGGCTACAAAGGAAAGCAATACAGAGATGGTTGTTGTTTCTCTTCCACAACCTGTGCCTCAGCTACCATGTATTGATAAATTTGCTCTCGATCTAGCCTCTACTTACAAGGCTTCTTTGCTCAAGACTACCTATTACAAGGTTGACATGATGATAGTTGTCCAAGAAGATCTTTCTCAAATTTTGGTTGAGGATCCATACAAAGTGGCTCATACGTTTCAAGCTCGAGAAGAGGGAGAAGATGGAAGTGTCTTATTAGCCAATGATGTGATAAGCCAAGATGTCCGAATGACTCCAGTGAAAGTGAGGAGTGAAGAAAAGCCACCACCAGAACCTCCACCTTATGTCAAGGGAGTTCAATATTTTCGTGGTGTTGAATTTTATCGTTGTTTTATCACAAAGTTTTCCAAAACTGCACAAGCACTCTCTCTATTGCATATTAATGACATATTTTATTTTACAGATGCTTGTTTGGAGACTTTCTGCAGGATAAAGACAACCACTAACACTCTTGATACTTTTTGTGGTGACGAGTTTATGATCGAGAAATTGGATATTCCGTTTTCATCGGAGTATTTTTGAGGAGGTCAAGCTAATGACTCTAAAAAAGCGCTGCTTGGGAGGCAACCCAAGATTTCATTGGAGGATCGGTGCACTTCATGCTTTTGCATAGGGGAGTACTTTGTTCTTTCTCTTTCATATATAGTAGAATTACTTAGTTATTTGTTCAACCTAAGCCTTGTTGTGTAAAAAAAAAATTGTGTGTTCTTTTAAAAATAAAATAAAATAAAATAAAATAAAATAAAAAAATCGAATTTTTTAGCTCTGTAACGCAGGCTGCCCCTACGTTTCTGATCTTACCGCAGTCTGCTTACCCTGTAACGCAGGCTGCGCCTGCGTTACTGCCCTTCCCGCGCCCTGCGCACCTGTAACGCAGGTTGCGCCTGCGTGACACCTCTTTCTGCCCAGAATTTTTCCGATTTTTGTTGTTTTTCAGCACAAATTCAACTCCAAATTTTATTTCAACTCTCAAATCCTATATCCCTAATACCTATATCTATCCTACATCAATTCCATACCATCTTAAATCTCTCCTACACTCTAAATTTTTAAATTTCATCTATCCATCATCTTATATTTATACCCACCTTTTCATACAAATCCAATTCCTTTTCTATTTATTTAAATCTCTAAAAATTCAATTCTAAAGAGGAATTAATTGCAAGTTCACCTCTTTGATTCGTAGTTGGGATATCTCTTCTCGATTTTCTTTTTACTACGAATTTGTGTTCTTGTCAATTTGGGGTTTTGTATTAGTTTTGTTAATTGGGTATTTTTGGTAGGATATTTCTTGGTGGTTGTTGGTGGTGAGTGGCGTTTTGGTTATTATGGCTCCTAAGCGAATGAGGGGTGGTTTTCACACCCGACACCTTGATTCCAGGGGAGTTTTATTTCTTTTCTTTTTAGTGTAGTTTTATTTTGTTTTTAGTTGTAGTTTTGTATCTTGTTCATTAGTTCATTGGGGACAATGAACCGCTTAAGTGTGGGGATGAGTTCTCAATGTTTAAAAAAAATCCAAAAAAAAATATAAATTTAAAAATCCAAAAAAATTAAAAAATTAAAAATACCAAAAATAATTCTAGCCATGCAATTTGATTAGTTGTTGTATTTTGCTTGATACACCCATGCATGCGTAGAATTCTTGTGTTCTTGACGCTTTTGTATGAGAAGTGACGTGCTTTGTTCTTGTGCACACACTTACACTAGCAAGTTGAAGCTGGTAGACTTAATTGGATGTTGTAAGTGATTAGAATGACATGAATATGTGCAAGATGACTTGGTTTACATGTTTTGAGTACAAGTAGGTGCGTTAGAGAGTCTTGTTACTTGGGATTGATTATGTTTTGTCACACCAAGTGAGTTTTGAGCCTATATGCATATCTTTTGCATGATTTTTCGTTTGCTTGAGTGTCCACGTGTTGTTTACATTGCTAGCACTTACTTGAGATCTTTCTTGAAATGCATGACATTAATTGATGATAAGATGATAAAGGCAATTAGGTATAACCTCGTATTTCCCATATTTCCACACCTTTTAAACATGATCTATTAGTTAACCCTTTGAGCCTAGTCTATTCTTTCGGTGACACACTATGTTACTTGCCTATATCCTTTTCTTGTATTGGCCCTACAGTAATTTTTGATCCTAAATTGTCAAGGGCTAGTATCGTGCTTAAGGGAGTAATAAGGTGTGCAAAAGGGGGGGGTTTTTATTGATGATCATACTTTTGGGGAATATTGATTTTGGGTTGATGCTTGCTAGTCGAAATTCATAAAAATATCTATGGATCATTGTGTTTATTCCTTAGCTCTCAAAAAAAAATAGAAAAAAAAAGAGAGAAAAAAAATAAATTTGAGAGCATTCTTATGTTTGTATGATCCTTCTTCATTCGACTAGTCAAGTTATTATAAGGGTTATTGAAAAATCCAAGTGTGGGGAAGTATTTGTTTTAATAGAAAGGGAATTGAATAATGATTATTGTTGGGTACTAGCTTTTGACATTTAACCTATTTTAGCTTTACTTGACATATATACCTGGTCCCTAGCCCACGTTACAACCCGAATAAAGACCTTTTGATTGTCATCAGTGATGTATGTTGTGTTGAGAGTGAGATTGATTGCGAGTGTCAAGTTGTGTTTATGATTTTGTTGGAATTGAGTGATACACTTAACCTTGTTCTTGAGTGAATATTCGTTTTTGAGTGAAAGGTGAGTTATTACTTGTTTTGGCATAGGAGATCCCAGGTTTAGACTTAAAGATGTGTTTCTTGTGGTCTTAGCATGATTACCAACAATTTTAACACTTGACATGAATTTTTATGACCTTCTGCATGTTCGTTGAGTAGACTACGTGAATACTTGCACTTTCGACACAAAGACATCGTATGTTTGCTTTGATTCTTAAGTTAATGTGGCATGAGAGGACTTGTGTGTGTGGTGTTGTGTTAGCATTGATCTTTTGCATGGTTAGATGAATTTTGTGGGTATATTCACTATAAATCCTCACGAGACAACACTCGTCCTACTAGGGCTGCCTAGGGGTTTAACGGCTTGTTGCATATTCTTAATGCAATCGTGTCATCTACGAAAGTGATGTTTGTTAGGACTTATTTTTTTATTTCACTTATTTGCCCGAGGACGTGCAAATGCTTAGTGTGGGGATGTTTGATAGAGTATATTTTTATATATATTCTAGATGATTTTATTCTCATATTTATTGTGTTTTGCATTGATTTGGATTTTTTTTATTTAATAGATTTGATTGTTTTATTGTAGGAAATAAAAAAAATCATGACTTGGAAGGATTTGGAGCAAAAAGAGCTATTTTGGAGATAAAATAGGAGGAAATTCGTACTATTGGGCTACACGGGCTGTTTAACACTGTTTGGGCCATATCTTGAGTTCCAGAAGTCAGAATTTGACGATCTTACTGTCCACGCGAAGCTTGTGGAATTATCTACAATTCAGAGGTGGTCCAGTAAGCCAAATCCAGTTGGAAGAGCCCAGAAACAGAGGAGAAAAAGAAGTTACGAATTTTACAACCAAGCTTGGAAACTTGTCATCTTCTATTCCAACTCTAAGAAGGCAATTGCTTAGAGGCTAAATCAAGAGGCTATATAAACACATCTTGGGACACATTATTAAGGAGGTAATATTAGATCAGATAATATAGTTTAGAGTAGATTAGTATTATTAGTGGGAGATGTAGAGAAACACCATGACTCTTCTTTTGGGTGACAACATTGAAGTTTGAAGGTTTTGTTTTCTTAATCTTTTCTTTGTTCTTATTAGTTTAATTATGTTTTCTTGTTTTACTAGTTGTTTTACTTGTTTAATTATTAGCGAGTAGTTATTTCTAGGGCCTAAAGGGAAGCCATGTTTGCACTAATATTGGCATGATTTTCATAGTGATTTGATTGGTTATGGTTAATTCTGATTGATATGTTTTAATCGTTAATTTGTGTAATCGGCCGATATCATGGATTAATTATATGCAAATAGGGGTATGGATCGAGAGATTTACTTACTAGAGGCATACATACGATTAGCAGGATTGAATTTGAGTGCAGAAGCATCATTGGATTTCTGAGAGCGTTAATGCTTGGAAGAGATTAACTTACTCTAATTACCTGATTGATTGAATTACTAAAAGTGGTTAATTGTGTTGAATGTTTCGAGAGTGTTAATGCTTGAAAGAGATTAACATACTCTAGTTATAGGATCACATTGATTGCTTTAGCTTAAGAGCCAATTGTGTAAGCATGGTGGACCTGATTGCCCTAGGTTTTAAATAATTTGTTTATCATCTGTTTAATTAGTGTTAATCTTGTTTAATTAGTTAATTAATATTCTCCAATAATCGTTTGTCCCTGAAACAATTAGCGATAACTGAAAAGGAATTAATAGAACCTGGCTCCTTGTGGATTCGACCCGCTTGCCATCTGTACTACCAATAGACACCGTGCGCTTGCGGTTAGGTATAATTTGACACATCACACATGCGAAGACATCGGTTCTGGTTTTACATAGACATCGGTTTTTAACCGATGTCTATTGACGTTTTTCTAGTAGTGAAAATGGAAATTTCATCGTGTTGAAGTAGCACGTTGCCAGTGACCTTAACAAACTATTAGCCGATCAATCTTGTTATATATAGATGTAACTTCTAATAGTGTTAGTGCCCTAGAGACAATGTAAAAATGTTTCTAGCGAGACTATTTTGTTATTTGATGATTATGTTTATGGATTATTCTACATTGATTTATTATATCTTTGTTTACTGTGAAATAAATATTAGAATGATAAATGTCCTTGGAATATGTTACATGTATTCTATATCTTTAAGTATGTGACTTAAAAATGTTAATATTCCTAAAATATCCCTAATCGAGCATTAATAATATGGGACAATTATAATGCATTAAGATTAGTATGTTTGTTGACAAGATGATCACATCTCATTGGTCATAGGTATAGTGATACTAAAGTGAAGAACATAGGTGCATGTAATATTCTACATGGCACTGGATTAACCCACAGTGAGATTCTACATGTTAATAATGTCATTAGAAAGACTCACAGTGATAATGGTGTAATGATCCTTAGACTTGAGATCATTAATATACTTTGACTACATTAAAAGTTACCTTTGACCGGGTAATGATAAAAATGGACATCGGGTATATTATGAGACGTATGAGAAATATGAATGATAGATATGGGATTTAACCCTCCTATTATTAGGAGAGATATTATTGGCCTCTTGATTGAGTAGACTATAAAAAAATGCATGGCCATGCTCAAATATTGATTTGTTTTAATAGTCTACTCATTGATCAAGGAAACCCAGATTAAATGTTGAAGAGGATGACTGTATACATGCCTCGAGTTTAATCTATAATATTTGGTTAAAGGGATTATATTATACGGAAACATTAATCACGAAAGGTTTAATTGGATCACCAATTATTATTATTACTTGGGTAACAATGATGTATTACTAGATGCCGCTCATTGTTTATAATTTTATTATTGGATATTAAAATTATTGCCAACGTAATAATAACCTAAAGGGTTACACACTTAGAACGTTTAAACGGAGCTTTAATTTAAATTCCGAATTTAAATTAAATAAATATAAATTCGAAATTGGTTCTTTAATTAAATTAAGTTGGACTTAATTAATTAGATCATATTTCGAATTTTATAATAATAACCCAATCAGTTTTGGTTTTATGAGAAGCCCAAAACGAAATAGGGTTATCAGCCCATTCTCTCCTCTATAAATACATAAGGATGTATTGTATTAGCATTAAGCTTTGCATAATTCGTTTTTTGCAAAAACCGTAGCAGCTCAACATCAAGAGAGGCTAAAGAGAGAGAAATCGAGGGCAGCTATCGGCTAGTACCGACTCTGGTGATTGTAGAGACAATAGGACGTTCGTGTGGACTGATTAGAGACGCGGATCTTGCATCAAGGGCTGCGTGGTGATTGCATCTTGGACCTCCATCTTTCAGAATTCGTAAAGCTATTTAACTGGTATGATTTCGTTTCTCCATAATCAACCATGTCTTATACACGGATCCTAGGGTTAGGTTTCGGAATTTTATTGTTTTTATCATCTTTCCGTTGCGTTTGTTGCCCCGAAACCTATCAATGATATCAGAGCTACGTGTATAAGAGGTTGATTTGGTTACGTGTTTATTATATTCGATGCACATATGCATATTTTATGAATCTGCCTTGAAATAGTTATGAGATATGTCGATTATAATGTTAAATATAATTGATGTAATTACTAATCAGTGTTTAAGTGATACAGTGTTAAATCAGAGTTTAAGCTGGAAGTAGTCAGAGTTTGTGTAAACGCTGACGGATGGAAGCGCAAATGCTGATTAATAGAAGCAACAGAGTTTGTTAAATTCTGTTTGACAGAAGCATCTACAAGTCAACAGTGATTGAAGATAAATATGGAAGAAATATCTTTGGAGATTGAATAGCTATCAAAGAGATTGAGTTGACTTAGAAGATGTGTAATAATCGTGATTGATATCAATTGTATAGCTTAATTATAGGAGTATCAATTCATGATTGTACAGTAGCTGTATGTTTTATAAATACAGTTAGGTTAACCCTAGAAGGGTATCGAACATTGAAATATTCATTCATTGTAACACAACAATAATCAATGGCAGAGATTCCTCCTCCATCAGGTTCTGAGAAGGCTCCTACAACTGTGAGTCGTTATGAAACAATTAGGGTTCCTATTCTAAGACCATCAGAATATGCAATCTGGAAGGTAAAGATGGCTATGTTTCTGGAGGCTATAGATCCAGAATATCTTGACAAGATTTATGAAGGCCCTCATAAACCTACAAAGCTATCTGTTGCAACTGCTGGTCAAGAAGCAAAAACAGTTCCAAAGGAGAAGAAGGACATGACTCCTGAAGATTTGTCATCTATTGCTAAGGATGCAAAAGTTAGGCATCTACTTCACAGTGCTTTAGACAATGTTATGTCTAATAAGGTTATTAACTACACTACTGCAAAAGAAATCTGGGATGCACTTGAAGTTAGGTGTCAAGGAACGGCTGCTATAAAAAAGAATAGAAGAAACATACTCACTCAAGAGTATAACCACTTTGAGGCTAAATCTGAAGAAACCATGACAGAAACATTTGATAGATTCTGTAAACTGCTCAATGATCTGTCATTGGTTAACAAAGAGTATGATCTAGAAGACTCAAATCTCAAGTTTCTTCTTTCTCTACCTGAAAAGTGGGATGTGAAAACAACCACTATTAGAGATAACTATGATCTTGCTGATACTGAGATTGATGAAATCTATGGATTGCTCAAAACTCATGAATTGGAAATGGAGCAGAGAAACAGGAGATCAAGCAAGAAGTTAAAGTCTATTGCTCTTAAGGTTGAAGAGAAACCATTGAAGAAGAAAACTAAAGGAAAGGCTTTAGTCATTCATTCTGAAAGTGAATCATCAAACTCTGATGGTGATTTAAAAACTTCTGATTCATCTGACTCTGAGGATGATGAAGAAGAAATGAGGAAAATGGTTGTTTTAATGGTGAAGACTTTCAAGAAAATGGGTTTCAAGAACTTCAAGAAGGGAAAAAGGTTTTCTAGAGATTCAAATGAAGACAGAAAGAGTTTTAGGAGGTCTGAGAGAAAGGATACCAAATCTGGGAAGAAAGGCAAGTCTGAGATTCAATGCTACAAGTGTAAGGAGATGGGTCACTATGCTCCTGAGTGCAAGAAGGGTAAAATTGGTAAGGCACTTATCACAAAAGGCAGAGATTGGGCAGACACTTTAGATTCAGATGAGGAAATCAACTATGCTCTCATGGCTTCTATTGAGACAGATTCTGAAACCTCTGAAAACAAGGTACCCATTACTACATATGCCTATAATACTGATAATATAACTGAATTGAGAATTTATCTTAAGGCATTACATATTAGTTATAGGGATCAGACTTTAGAAAATGAGAGAATAAAGTCTGAGAATTCTGAACTTAAAGAGAGAAATAAAATTGTTGAAGAAAAACTTGAAAACATGCAACAAGTTCAGAAAGAAAGAGATGATACTGTCTATCTAGAACAGGATTTGCTAGGAAAATATAAGCAACTAGAATCTGAGTTGGAAAAGGGAAATCACATAATTAAAACTTGGACTGATTCTGGAAAAGACACTCAAGAGGTTTTTCAATCTGACACTGTTGGTCTAGGTTATTCTGAGGAAGATAACTTAGGTTTCAGAATAAAATCAAGATTAGACCACCACTCCCACCTAAGAAATTTGGAAAATTTGTTAATGGAGTAAGAGAACCTAGGTTTGAAGGTGGAAAACAAACTGTTAAAAGAGAACCAGTAAAAACCAGTGTTAAGCAGGTTAATATTGGTTTAATGACATATAAACAACTCAAGCATAAGTTAAAGGAGTTAAAATCTGCTGAGAAACAGAAAATGTCTAGAAAGAATATGAATGGTAAAGTAGGCATTTCTCAGGGTAAATATCCAATGCTTGCTACTTTTGATCCTAGAAAGAAATGTCATAACTGTGGTAGTACTAACCATCTTGCTAGCTTTTGCAGGAAGAATAAAGACATTAATTCTTTACATCCCAATTCTGGATTAAAGAAATAAAATGTTAGAACTAGACCACAGACTTTATTCAAACACTGTGGAAGTACTTGGCATTTTATTTATACTTGCAAAGATTATCATACTATTTATCATAATTGCTATGAACCCAAGCCAAATTTGAAATGGGTTAGAGTTAATTCTGCAAGTGTAAACACTGATAAAGTTAGTTTAAACTCTGATAATATGCATTCAGCTGCAAAAGCTAACAAAGTTAAGAAAGCCAAAGGATCCAAGCAAGTCTGGATCCTTAAAACTAATCCTCAGTAATTGTTTGTGATTGCAGGGCACCAGGGAAAGTACCCTAGTCGTGGACAGTGGATGTTCAGGACACATGATTGGAAATAAAGACCTGCTATCAGAGTATGTGGAGAAGGCTGGCCCAAAAGTTTCCTATGGAGATGGCAACATAGGACATACTCTGGGATATGGAAATATCAATCTTGGAAGTGTCATCATCACAAATGTAGCTCTGGTTCTAGGACTCAAGCATGATCTGCTATCTGTGAGTCAAATCTGTGACAGAGGATATCATGTAGATTTTCAACCTGAATACTGTGAAATCATAAGTAAATCTACAGGGAAAGTTGTTCTAGTTGGACACAGGCACAATAACATTTATGAGATAATGTTGTCAACAAACTCTGATGGTAAAGCAGTGTGTCTGTCAATAAGAATGTCCAGTGAAGAGAGTTGGAAGTGGCATAAGAAACTCTTTCATTTGAATCTGAACAACATCAATGAACTTATTAGAAAGAATCTTGTTAGAGGGCTCCCAAAATCCTTATTAAATGTTGATGGCCTATGTGATTCCTGTCAAAAGGCCAAACAAAGGAAGTCATCTTTCAAGAGCAAGTCAGAATCTTCAATTGTTGATCCTTATCATCTTCTACATGTTGATCTTTTTGGTCTAGTAAATGTGATGTCTATTGGAAGAAAGAAATATGCTTTAGTCATTGTTGATGAACATACCAGATATACATGGGTGTATTTTCTAGCAAAGAAGGATGAGACTGCATTAACTCTGATGGAGCATGTAAAGCAACTGGACAAAGGATCAAAACACAAAGTCAAGATTATCAGAAGTGATAATGGAACTGAATTCAGAAATGCAATAATGGAAGGATTCTGCAAAGACAGAGGAGTGAAGCAAGAGTTTTCTGCACCTGGAACACCACAGCAAAATGGTGTAGTTGAAAGAAAGAACAGAACCTTAATAGAAGCTGCCAGAACTATGCTTGATGAAGCAAAGTTGCCAACCTATTTCTGGGCAGAAGCTATTCAAACTGCCTGTTTTACTCAGAATGCCACTCTGATTAACAAGCATGGAAAAACACCATATGAAATGGTGAGGGAAAAGAAGCCAAACCTGAAATAATTTCATATTTTTGGGTGCAAGTGCTTTGTGCTGAAAACTCATCCTGAACAGTTGACAAAATTTGAATTAAAAGTTGATGAAGGAATTTTTGTTGGCTATCCACTGTCAACCAAAGCATTCAGAGTTTATAATCTGAGAACCAAAGTGATCATGGAGTCTATTCATGTGTCATTTGATGACAAGAAAATAACTGGACTTGAAGATGTAGATGAACATGATCAACTGCACTTTCAAAATGAAGAATTATTCTCTGATGAAGTAAACTCTGATGAAGCTGATCTGACAAACTCTGTTGAGCTAAACTCTGAACCTCTACTGGTAAATACTGAAGAAACTTTTCAACCATATACTAGAGAAGAACCAGTTGAGGGGGAACATGAAGAATCACTTCAAAGTGATGACTCAATATCTGATAGTGAGTCATCTGAAAAATCTGGATCAAACTCTGATGACTCAAACTCTGAAAGTCCAAAATCTGATAGTTCAAACTCTGAGCAATCACATTCAGGGGGAGCTTCAGAGAATGAAGAAAGACATCAAGAAAATCAGGAGAACATGGATCGAGGGGGAGGATTAAACTCTGAGAGAAGTCATTTGCCTTCAGCTAGGAAATGGACCAAATCTCACACACCTGATTTGATTATTGGTGATCCAGATGCAAGAGTAAGGACAAGAAGTGCAACAACAAATGAATGTCTGTTTCATGCATTCTTGTCACAAACTGAGCCCAAGAAGGTAGAAGAAGCTCTTCAAGATGCTGACTGAATAACAGCAATGCAGGAGGAGTTGAATGAATTTGAAAAAAATGAAGTTTGGACACTTGTACCAAGACCAAAGAATAGGTCTGTTGTTGGTACTAAGTGGGTTTTCAGAAACAAAACTGATAGTGAGGGGGTTGTTACAAGAAACAAAGCCAGACTTGTGGCAAAAGGCTATTCACGGCATGAAGGAATAGATTATGATGAAACTTTTGCTCCAGTTGCAAGGTTGGAGGCAATAAGGATGTTTCTAGCATATGCCCCTCATAAGAAATTCAAGGTATTTCAGATGGATGTGAAAAGTGCCTTTCTGAATGGGAAACTTGAAGAAGAAGTGTTTGTTGAACAACCATCAGGATTTGTGGACCCCAAATATCCAGATTATGTCTACAGGCTTGATAAAGCACTTTATGGACTTAAGCAGGCACCAAGAGCATGGTATGAGACACTAGCTCAATTTCTTCTAGAAAGTGGGTTTCACAGGGGTACAATTGATAAAACTTTGTTCTACTTTAAATCTGGTAGTGATCTGCTTCTGGTTCAAATATATGTTGATGACATAATTTTTGGGTCTACTAATGATAAACTCTATACCAAGTTTGCCAAGCTAATGTAGTCCAGATATCAAATGAGTATGATGGGAGAGCTTAGTTATTTTCTAAGCCTACAGGTGAAGCAAACAGATGATGGGATTTTCATAAATCAAGCAAAATATACCAGGAATCTTCTCAAGAAATTTGGTATGCTTGATTGCTCATCTGCATCAACTCCCATGGCAACAACAACTATATTGGATAAGGATACAGGAGCATCAGTAGATATGACAAACTACAGAGGCATGATAGGGTCTCTTATTTATCTGACAGCAAGTAGACCTGATATCATGTATGCAACTTGTCTCTGTGCAAGGTTTCAAGCTGAACCTAGAGAACCACATCTCATAGCTGTGAAAAGAATTTTTAAATATCTCAAGGGCACCATTACTTTAGGTCTATGGTATCCCAGAGAATCAGATTTCAAGCTACTTGGTTACTCTGATGCAGACTTTGTAGGCTGTAAGATAGATAGAAAGAGCACTAGTGGAAGTTGTCAATTTCTGGGTGACAGACTGGTTTCTTGGTACAGTAAGAAACAGAAATCAATTTCTACATCTACAGCTGAGGCAGAGTATATTGCTGCTGGTAGCTGTTGTGCACAGATTCTATGTATGAAGAATCAGTTGCTGGATTATGGATTGAGGTACAATAAGATTCCTATTTACTGTGATAATCAAAGTGCTATTGCTATCACAGGTAATCCAGTACAACATTCAATGACCAAGCACATCAGCACAAGGTATCACTTTATCAGAGAACATGTAGAGGAAGGAAACATTGAGCTTCATTTTGTGTCTACTGACCAACAGCTTGCAGACATCTTCACCAAGCCATTGAGTGAAGCTATATTTACAAGGCTGGTAAATGAACTTGGAATGGTCTCTGGTTTTGACTAGAGATACTGGTTAGACTCAAATTTCACTTATGTAATGCATTACTTATGTTTATGTGATGTGTTAAATGCTATGTGAACTCAGTTGTTATACTCTTCTATGTAAACTCTGTTCTTTGACTGTCAAACTCTATTAGCATGTTTTGTCAGTCAAACACTGTTAACATGCTGGATAAACTCTGATTAATCCTGATAATGTTATTGTCTGAGATACTCACCAATGAAGAAAATGTATGAAGCATGATTCTCAGTTATTAATCATGAATCTTTCTAAGTTATCTGTGATCTAATCTTAGACTGTACAGAAATTCAACACAAGCATAATACTGTTTCATATTTATAGCATCTCTTAGTTTATTTATCCTAAACTCTGAGTCTGTAAATATTGTGTGCATTGCCTCTCATGAATAATTTCTGATAATGATGACTCCTAAACTCTGTTAGTGATATTATGTTCCCAAAGAAATTCACATGGTACTTGATGATTCCTTGTTTGTGCTTGTGAAAATTTATAAACCTGAGATATGTCTCTGTTAATTTTGGTGAGTACTGAAGCATGCTTACACCCTGTGAGATTTTGAGCCTATCAGTGATTGATACATTTTATATCAATCCAATTTTATTGTTGTGTGTTGTTCATCAGTAAGTATGTTGCTCTAGAACTTGTTTTAAACCATTTTGAGACTGCATGGTATGTGTGTGCATGAAAATGATAAAGGCACTAGGATTTACCACATTTAACCAAACACTGTAAATAAATTTTCAAACCCTTAGTGAACCCCTTTGAGCCTTTTTATTTATATTTTTTATTTTTTTTAAACTCTGATTTAAACTCTGATTGTTCAAGAACAGTCTGATTTTATTTGGGGATTGATGTACAAATAGTTGGGAATTTATTTGTAAAGGAAAGTTCATTTAGTGGATATAAAAAAAAGGGTATATATACTGATTATCATATACAGTTATGTATTTGCAGTACAACTGGACACTTTGCTCTATTAATACTATTCAGTTAGCAATTTTTTTCTTTCTTTCTTTTCATTTTTTTTAACCACATTACAACCCTGAACAAAGTCCTTTTGATTTGTGCATAAATGTATTCAAAGTAGTGTAAATTTGGTGGACAACCAAGTATATGGTAGCATCTGCTTTTACTGATTGAACTTGAGTGTAAACACTTCACTTAAACAATTGTGTGACTTGAGAGATCTGTGAGTTCTTACAGAACATGGTACTCACAGAATGATGCATTGATATTTATTTCTTGATATTTTTGTCTTTATAGACTGTGTGCTTACTTGGAATATCCTGGACATCAAGGGAAACAGATTAATACAGAGTTCTGTATATAGGCTACTACAGAGTTTAGCATTCATCATATATTCAGTGTTTACTATAAGAGTTTATGCATCCAGTGTTTACTGATTTATTTTGCTGGATATTATGGAATATTAGATGCTCTAAAAATTGGATCTGTAAACTCTGTTATCCACACACAAATATTCACATCTGTGCAGGTTTTTGAAAGGGTACAGTAACAAAGTTGGAGAATTGACAAACGCTGATTGATTTTGTCTAAATACTCTAAGGTATATTTTATTTCAGATGATTTCAAAGTTGGGGTAAAATGAGTTTTTGACCGCTGTTGATAAGTGTCAAAGTGTTTAATTGTGTTAGTAATTAGAGAGAGAAAGTAGCAGTAATTATGGTTGTAATTACTGATCATGCACGTCTATTTCGTTAATTATGTGACACCTGTCCCAATCACACATTTTTCAATGATCGTGTCCCACTACACATGGTAACTGGTTGCGTGTTTTACTGCTAAAACGTTTGAGTTTAACTTTTCTCTTCATATTCACTCATACACATTCACCCACTCATTTTTTTTCTCACTCACAGTTACATCATATTCTATTTTTCACTTGCAAATTTCATCAAACATTTTTCACTCATATCATTTTCTTCGTATTTCTTCTCAAATTGTTCTAATGGTAACCAAACCTTTCAATACTCTTGGTCTCTTGTTTGTTTCTAACAATTATGCAGCTCCTTTAAACAATGAAAACGCTCCAGATGCTTTTCATTTGATGTAGAGTTTCTTACGTGATTTAAAGATTGGTAAAGCTTTGGTTGAACCCCAAACGCTGTCTGCATCACAAATTGCCTCCTTTTGGCAAAACTCTGTTTATGATGATGGTGGAGAGAATGGGACTCCATCTATTATTTTCACGTATGATGAAACTGACTATGTTATCACTCCAGATACAGTCAGAGAAACCATAGGCTTTGACATTCACACTTCGTATGCTGTTGCTTCTGAAAAGAATCTGCGAGAGATGCTGCAACAGATTGGATATTCAGGGTCTTTGGCTAGACTTGGATAAGTGAAAAGGCCACAGTTGAGAAAAGAATGGAGTTTCTTCTTCGACTGTATTACAAGGGCTTTTGGGAACAAAGTCACCAACTGGGATGCAATTCCTATTGACAGTCTTCAAATTGGGTATTCTCTTCTCTATGGTAGTAATTTTGATTTTGGAAGACTTGTGTTGATGAACTTAGGTGATAGGTTGTCAGCATCTAGAACTGTGTATTTTGCTAGATTCTGTCAAATGCTATTTACTGCTTGTGTGTCAAATGTTGAAATTGATGATGCTGATGTGATTCAGCCATTTAAGGTCAATAAGAGAATTTTCTCTGACTTGATAAATAAGGATGTTAACAAGGATGTGCCTGCTCTGGTTTACCCTCTTGCTTTACAGAACTTTATAAATCAACCACAAGAACCTCCACAGCCTGAACAACCTTCTCAAAACACTGATCACACTTCAGTCCCAGTATCCACTTCTACTACACAACAACCTAAACCTTCATCCACTCTACCTGAACCACTAAACACTGAACCATTAAACTCTGAACATCAATCACCTCAACCACATCTTCAGTCTCCTACTCAACCTCAACCCCAACCTGACCAACAACTTAAACTCCAACGTGGGGGTAGAACCAAGCATGTTGCTAACAATTCCAGGCATAGCTTGGCAAGGGCTAAGAGGGCCAGAAAAGAGAAGAAGGAGAGAGCTAATAGGTCTCCATTATCCTCTGTTGTTGAAGAAGAGTCATCTTCTGATGAAGAAGAGATAGCAGTTGAGGTGCTAACCTACAAAAGAAGGAAGTTGGTAATCTCTGATTCTGATGAAGAGATGAATATTGAAGCTCTAGAGGTTTCTTCTACAGAAATACCTGCTGTTGAGATAAACACTGAAGAAGAGGCTATGCAATCACCAGTACATATGCTAATGGATGAGGACAACAGGGATGGTTTTCCTTCTTTGGATGATTTTTCTAATCCTATCATGCCATTCTCTGATCCTGTTGATATTCCTACTTCCTCTCTTCCCGTTCACTCTGAAGAAACTGTTGCAGCTGATCAGCCTACTGTACTTCTTGATGAAACAGTGGCTTCTCACACTGATATATTCTCTGATGCTCACCAGGGTTCTGAACATGGTAAAGAAGTTGAAAAGGCCACTAGGGATGTAATCTCTGATACTCTGGCTGAAGCTGTTGTAGAGAATGTTGAACTTCATACAGCTGAGCCTGTTATAAACACTGTGGATAGTGTTGCAGAGAATGCTGAGGTGCTTCACACTGATTCAGTTCCAGATGCTAATGTTGACGTTGAAGCTGAAGAAAGTGGAGACTCTGATTCTTTTCAAAGTGCTCCTGTGCAAACTGATGCAAAGCATGCACCTTTCACTCAGCCTTCTATATCACATGAAGTTGAAGAAGAATTCTTTGCTAAATTTTCTGAAAACTGGCACAAGGAATATTGTATATTTCCTAAAGAGAGAGCATCAAAGTTTGTGAAACAAGCTGCTACAGTAATTTCAAATCCAGACATTCTTTCTTGTTTGAAGGCCACAGTGGTGCAAGTCAAAACACTGGATGGCAAACTTGATGATTGTCAGAAGGCAGTTACTGATCTGAAAACTGACCTGAAGGCTAAAGATATGACTCTGGAGTTTGATACTAAACTCAAAATTTCAAAATTTTCTAAAGCTCAAGATGAAATGATTGACAAGCTGAACAAAATTGAACAAAATCAGAATGTCTTGTTTGGAAAAGTTGATTCTATTGCTACCTCCTTGGAGTTAATTACTTCAATTCTGATTCCTGATGATGTCAAAAAGGGGGAGAGATATTCTAAGACTAAATGCAGGAAGTCTCAAACTCTGATTCAGAATGATGATGCAGGAGATGGAGGAGCAAGAAGTCAGAGGAATCTAAGGTCAAGGGCAACTGATAAGAGTTTCCAAACTGGCAACACTTCTAAATCGAACTCTGATGCTGTAAACACTGATACTCAGGGTACTTCCAAAACTTAGAGTTTGGTTTTATCTTCAAATCCACAGACTGATGAGGAATTGGCTGCTAAGTTGTTTCTTGAAGAAAATGAAGAGGGAGTTACTCTTGCAGACATTCAAGCTGAGGAAAAGAGTTTACAAGCAGAACATAAGAAGGCTTTGAAGTCTGGCAAGTTGAAGAAAAATGTAAAAGCTGTTAAGCCTGTTCTTAAATGCATTACGATTAAAGAGAATGTTGGTGCTGATCAGAGGATACAAGAATCCAGAAAGCCAACAGAAGCAGAAGTTAAGTTGAAACTGAAAGGTAAAGCTGTGGAAGAAGAAAAAGATTCTAAGAAGTCAAGTACAACCTCTGTTACTACACAAGTTGTACAGAAGAAAGAAAACACAACCTCTGTTGCTACACGAGTTGTGCAGAACTCTTTATCTTCTACATTACAATCAATTTTTGGAAAAACATCAGTTTTTGAACAAACTCCGAAGACTGGAGGTCCTATGGATTTTTCTGATGGAAAAGGTTTAACAGGAAAGATTGGAAGAAATAGAGCTGGTCTGGGCTCACATAAAGATTCAAGGCAACAAACTGGTCCTAGAGATCCTTCCTCACTGGCTATTCCAGGTCGTGGTGTAACTCAAGAGAGCTTAGACAGACTGGAGTCAGTACAGTTGGTCTATCAGAAGAGTTTAGAAAAAGATTTTCTCTTATATTTTATGTCTGATGGAACAGTATACAAGATTGGTGAGTTTGATCTTGATTTGAAGTACTGGGAAGAATTAGAACATGTTCTATATCTTTTCAAAGTGAGGAATCGAAGAACGAAGTCAGTTGCAAATGTGCTTAGACAAAAGATGCTTCATAACTTGGCAACTAGAGGCATGAAATACAACAGCAGATATGTTCCTAAGTACAGAGATTGGAATGGAAATCTTATTGAAATGAAGAAAGGTACTACAAAGCTGAAAACTGATATGGGTGTCACAGTTCTTGATTTCAACTCACAATCAGAGGAAGTGAAATTTATCAGACTGGGAAATGATATGAGGAGAAACAAAATTTATGATCTGAGATCTGCTATCTATCAAACTGATGAGAGTGATCCTGAGTTAAGGGAAATCAAGGAGATAATGCAGAGAGAACTTGAGAATGCTGGGAGAAGATTGCTGATAGATTATCTCAGAACGACACCAGATCTTGAGGCAATTTGATAAAAGATGCTCTGTAAGAATTTCTTGTTTTTTTGTAGATTTTGTTTAAGTAAGTAGTTTAAACTCTGATTACTTGTTAAACACTGCATTTGTCTATTTTGTTTGGACATCATCAATTATCATTAACTTGTGCATTTTTGCTAATGAACAAGTTGGGGGAGATTGTTAAATATAATTGATGTAATTACTAATCAGTGTTTAAGTGATACAATGTTAAATCAGAGTTTAAGCTGGAAGCATTTAGAGTTTGTGTAAACGCTGACGGATGGAAGCGCAAACGCTGATTAATGGAAGCAACAGAGTTTGTTAAATTCTGTTTGAAAGAAGCATCTACAAGTCAACAGTGATTGAAGATAAATATGGAAGAAATATCTTTGGAGATTGAATAGCTATCAAAGAGATTGAGTTGACTTAGAAGATGTGTAATAATCGTGATTGATATCAATTGTATAGCTTAATTATAGGATTATCAATTCATGATTGTACAGTAGCTGTATGTTTTATAAATACAGTTAGGTTAACCCTAGAAGGGTATCGAACATTGAAATATTCATTCATTGTAACATAAGCTGCTCTCTGTGATATTTTACATCACTGAGAGATGAATTATTAATTCCAAACAGTTTTTAATTACAAAAACGTGTGTACTTGTTAATCTCTTATACAGTACTTGATTATATTTTGTGTATTCGACCTAACATATAATATGTTTTGTCGCTCTTATATGATTCACTTATGCTATATATATTGATATGATCATAAAAGCATGTTTACAATCTATATGCGATCTGTTATGAATGTATGTTGTTTGGTTTGGATACGATCCATTTACTGGGATAAGGGTTACGTGTATACTGATACATGTTTCTGGTAACTAGAATTCTGGTCGTGTGTATATTGATACATGCTTTTGGAATTGTATTCTGATACATGATTTTGCTTGTATTCTGATACATGATTTTGCAAAATTTTCCGCCATCGGGGGGCGCGCTGCGGTTTAGGGTTTCGTTTTAATTTGTGCTTATGACATATGCTTTATTTACTTATTATTCATGATTGGATCATGAAAGGTAATAAATAGTATGTCATTTTTATATGATCTTACATGTTCTTCAATGGTTACTTGAGCATGGTGATGGTTACGGCCTTAAGACCCTTAGATTAATGGTTTATGGTTTTGGTTTTATAAATACAACTTGTATGTCATTTTCTTCATTCTTGTAATTGTTTAACCTCAAATGTAACTCGAGTTTTATGTAAGTACTCTAGTATAGGTTGTATTCTATTATTCAATGTAATGTACTTGAAGATTGAAGGATGGACCGAGCGGAGGAGCAACCAAGAAGAAGAAGAATGAAGACATGTAATTGTATTTATGTTTATTCCACCATAGATTGACCTTGATCCTTTCATTAGCTTGAAAGGATCATATAGGATAAAGGCCATAACCAATCACGTTTACATACTACACTTTACATATGATGTATGAATGTATATGTAGAATACATTGAGATGCATGCTTTAATTAGACTAATCATGTATGTATGAATGTATTAGATACATCACCCATGCCATGCCTGCTTAAACAAGATAAAATCTGTAACGATTCGAGATTTTAAAATTTAAAATAACGACTATGAGATTTCTGTGTTTATGAAACACGGAATTAAATACGAATTTTCAATTATTTCGATATGGGGAGATTTTGTCAAAAACGGGTTATACTTGTAAGGAAGTTGGGTATTAAGTGAGGCCACTTGTGACTCCTCCAACAACTTGGAAATCAAACCATTGGTCAAATGACCATACTTACCATATATTTTCTTACTTTTTCGATTGCAAATGTGGCAACAAAAGTTTGTAGCCATACACCATAAAGTACTTTATAGAGAGTACAAAAGTGAACTTCTTAGACTATATAATTTAGTGACTTGAGCTTTTAGAGTCCCTATGTTAAAGTTGACTACCAAAGTACAGAAATGATTTTGGAGAATATAGATAGGTGGTTTTTATAACTTCTCTGACAACAATAAAACTGTGGCATAATATGCATTCGGCACACGAACAAATATATTAATATAATTATTATGAAGTTGATAAAAGTTATATGCTTTAATTTGGAACATGCATGTGTGTGTGAATAAGTGTGTATGTATTTTTGTTATTAAGAAAATCAAAAGTATATACATAAAGTAATTAACTCTTATAAAAAAAATAACATCATTCACAAACATTTACTTTTTTCAATCTAATAATTTAAATTGTCAAATACAAACATTTCGTAGATATACAACTACGGTAGTCATACTTAGTTTGAGGAAGGAATAAGGATGCTCACCGGGGTGTGGTATAATCTCATAAAAGTATATAGACTGTTTTTTGCAGTAGATTTGTCTTTTTGTCTCTCAACAGACCATAAACAAAATTTACAATGATATAGTTTCAACTTATTTTAATTTGTCAAGTTTATGCATATATTTCATATACATTAATTTGATTATCTTGTAAAAGATGGAGGTGAAAAAGGTAAGAAGTAGAGAAAATTATGAGACATAAAAAATATAAAATTTATAAATTTTGAAATAGTAAAATAATTAAATATATCTTTGAAATCAAGATTTTATTTACACAAGCATCACATCAAATATATATATATATATATATATATATATATATATATATATAATTAATTAATTGTACATCTAATTTAATATTATATATGTTTGAACTTACTATATTATTGTCTTTGCATTCCTGGATTTCATTTTATTAATGGCAAACCACAAATTAAATTTAAAGACGGATATTTAAAATGCTAATAAATAAAAACAATGGATTGTTCTCATTTTGAATTATAATTATGAAGCATTTATTTAATTATTAGTACATCTAAATTAATATTAATTTTTATGTGAACTTACTAATTAATTGATTTTACATTCTTGGATTTTTAAATTAAAAGGAAACCATAAAAAAATTAAGGACAAATAATCAAAATGATAATTATAGAAAAAGGAATGGGTTTGATTTTGAATGATAATTATATTAAAAATGTTTCGAATAAATGACAATTAATGGTTTAAGATTGTTTCCATACCTTTTGTCATTGATTAGTGTTGTGAATTCTAGATGCATTCTGAATGGTTATGAACATTTGTTAACACAAAATCACGCAAGTATACGTGGTCACAAGTAATACAATTCAAGTTCATTCCACAGAGATCTGGTTATGGTTCTATTCAGTAGATGCACCTATTCAACAATGTATGGCTTTAATTCATTGCTAAGAAAAGTAACAAATTGGGATTTTTGAGTAACTAAATTAACTAAGATGCAAATTAACAAAATAAAGAATTAATTAACTAAGAGAATTAAATCGAATTACTTATATGAGAATAAACATGGGATTCTAACTTTATTAAATACTTCACTTAGAGTAGATGCCTTTAATCAATACACATGTGGGATTTGATATCTGATCGGATAACACGAAACAAGTAAAAGTTACCTCTCGATATACTAGTACCAAACTACGCATGCATCCACAAAAGAGATAGAAGATGGGTAGACACCAATTATGTTTAGACCCTATATCTATATAAATAAATTCCTGCTGGTGCTAGAGTTCATGATATTACCAATCTATCCTCATGTTTCCTTACTACTCCAATTGAAATTAGGGCAATTTAGTAAAATACTAGCAAAATATGGGTTACAGGATCGGGTTATGGACTACCCACCGGGTATGGATCGGCTTTAACATTAACAACACGTAACAAAGAACAATGAAGCAGTCATAACAGAATTCCACTATTATTGGCATGAAATATGTAATCCATTATTTGAATTTATTTGAATTCTAATATCAATCCTAATGTTTCTTCACGGTTTTGTTCTCTGGATCTGCACGTAAAACTCTGTTCTTCCGGTAATGGATGACAATAACAAAGGTTTGTTCCATTGTCGATATTTATATGTTTATGATTTAAGTGTTTTCATTGTGTTCTATTTATTTTTTTCTCTCTTCTACAGGTTCTAAGCGCACATTATTGTCGACACAATTATCTCCTAATGCTCTAAAACAAGGTATTCCTGTTGTTATCAATATTCTGCATTGTATCTATCAACAATTTTAGCTTCTGTAATTGTGAAATTTAGATCCTAAATGCCGATTTGTGCCTGTTAATATGGATTCGAGCAATGCAGTACCCACTCGACTTGATTTTTCTCCATCACACATGAAGAAAAGTACATATAAGTTTCTGATCATAGTTTGTCAACTAAGATTAGTTAAGGTGATTATATGAATGTAATTTGTCTCTTTCATCTCCAAAACAGGTATTCCTGGAAGTAATAACAATTGCAGTACATTAGATAAAGGTTACAACTCAAATATGAAGAGAGGTTTGTTAATTTGAACCATTTAGTGTGATTGTACCTATTCACAAAATGTGTATAGCAGAATTATTTGGTATTCAGACTATTGTTTTTTTCTAATAATATTTACATTATCTCCTAATGTAGTTCCTGTTGCACGCATGAATCCTATTCAGAAGTTTATAAGTCCCACATCAAACAAAACTCATCACTTAAATCAGTCTTCAAGTTCAACTAAAACTATATCTCCAGTGCCAATTGGTTATGAGAATTGCAATCCTAATACTCTTTCACCAGCAGGTAAAAGTTTTAAATATGTAAGTTGATATAATGACAATTTTATATATTCAAATTAATTTTTTTTAAAGATTTGTTATTCTTTTACAGTTGCAGGATGAGTACCACTTTCGAACATAAATACAAATGTTGTCAAAGATTGTTTCATTAGTAATAAGGGCATTTCTGAGTCACATGGATTTCTGAAACCAAATGATGCAACACTTAATTCAAATTCTCTCATTCGTTCTTCAGGTGTTTCTCTTTTTGCACTTATCTTTTTAATTATTTGTTTTCCAATGGTGTTGTTTATGAAATTTTTCTTATTTTTTTTTGTGTATTGATTATTTAGTTTTGATCGATGTAACCCCATCATTGTTGGTTAAATCATCTCATTTCACTCTGCATGTTCCAACTTCACATTTATCCGGTAATAATTGAAAAGTACATTAGTTCGGCATATTATTTGCCAATGATCATATATATTATTCCTTTATTTTTTAATATGTTTTATGTTTACAAAGTACAAAGTCGCAAAAAGGGCCTTCAAATGTTAGTTTCTTCACCATCCGCTCGAAGATTGAAACACGTTAATTTCACTGGTTTGTTTCAATCCATCTAATTATATTTATATATGTTTATTTTTCATTTGATTATAAAATGTATTTTTTTTAATGTCGACAGCAATGCCTGAACACCGACGTGTCAGTGTTAGTGATAAATCACAGCTATCAAGTCATTCTACGATCCAAAATTTAACAGGTGTTAAAATATAATTTAATTTAATAGTTAAATTATTATTTTTAGATAATAAGTTTTGAAAATAATTCCATGTTTTGAATACTTTGCATGTTTTGTACAGAGTCAGTAAGAGGACAAACGACTAAAGCATGCTTCCAAATTCCACCTTCTAATATATGTCCTTCTAATAACAGTTGTATGTGTTTATTTTTTAAACGATTTTAAACATTCTATACGATATTGTTTGTTTACTAAAATTAAAAAAAATTTGTATTTTATGAATTAGCAGCATGTTCAATTGTTCCACCAAAACATTCAATAAGTTACAGTCATCCTGGACAAGCAAGTAATTCTGTTTTCCAATTACCTGCATCCACTATATCAGATGATAATAATCCATGTATGTTTATCTTATTACTCTTACATTTTGGAGAATCAACTTTACACAACTAAGTTAACAGTGTAATTGTTGATGATTACGATTTAATAATAACAGGGCACCCTAAACAGAATCAACCAATCACACATCAATATGGTGTTCTTCATGTTCCTCCGGAAAGCAAAAATTTACTTGACAGTTTCAATGATGTTTATGAACCTCCTAAAGATATCGATTCAGGTAAGTTGGTTATTTATTTTATATATTTCTCTATATGGTATTAATGGCAGAAATACATATATAGATTAATAAATCATCAATTTCATGTTTGATGTAGAACATGATGATCCAATACAAAGTGAGGATGATGACTCAGAATGTAAGTTATGGGAATTATATGTCAAATATGTGTAATTTATTGTATAACATTTGTACAAGGTTCATCGTGTTCAATTTCACATTTGAAATTATATTTCAGCAATACCTGAACAATGTGAGAACTACGATGATGGTTTATTTGAAGACATTCTATATGAAGGTAAATCATGTTTTCACCATGTTTGTATGCTATATTATTTGTACACTTTTTATTATATTAATAATTTTGTTTTTAAAAATTAGATATGTGGACTGGATACATGGACCTAGGTGAACCAGATAAAGTTTGCTCACATTGTCAAGCCATTATGTGGAATGCTGAGAGGAATAATAAATCTACCAAATATCACAACCCAACATTCTCCATGTGTTGCAAAAATGGATAGGTCAAACTTCCATCAGAGAAGCAGCCTCCTCCCTTTTTAGCTGAATTGTTGTCTGGAGGTGTCAAAACTACCCATTACAAGAAGAACATAAGGATACATAATTCTTTATTTGCCTTTACATCATTGGGAGGAAAAATAGATAACAAAATAAACAAAGGCAGAGCACCATACACATTTAAACTCAGTGGGCAGAACTATCATTTGATTGGAAGCATATGTCCAGTAAAAGGTGAAACTCCAAAATATTGCCAGCTCTATGTGTATGATACAGAGAATGAGATTGATAATAGAAAGAATGCAATTCCCGGAAGTGATGGTACT
The DNA here is from genome assembly GCA_037693485.1 of Kitagawia praeruptora. Taxonomy (NCBI): domain Eukaryota; kingdom Viridiplantae; phylum Streptophyta; class Magnoliopsida; order Apiales; family Apiaceae; genus Kitagawia; species Kitagawia praeruptora. Next base: position 130,904,199 of record CM075351.1, on the reverse strand, counting down.
GATCCAGATATAGTACAAGGATTGCTTCTAATGCTTGATGAAAATAATAAGTTGGTGAAAGGATTCAGAATGGCAAGGGATCGTTTCAAAAACCAAGAACCTGAAGAAGTTAAATTGTTCTTAGTTTCCTCATCATCTGCATCAGGTAGACCTAATCCTGTTGGACCATCTAATGAGGTTGGGGCGTTAATTGTTGGAGATCTCCAGAACACGTGTGGTTACAGAGATATAGTTGTGCAGATGAAAAATAAAAAACTCAAGCAAATTTACGAGACTAATGTGCATTTTATGCAACTCCAGTATCCTTTGCTTTTTCCCAATGGTGAGGATGGTTTCCATTTAGAAATATCATTGCAAAAAAGAAAAGGCAAACAAGTTGTTCAAGATACGGAGGAATGTGTAAATGAAGAGGAACGCAAACATAGGGAATTTGTATCAATGCGAGAGTTTTATGCTTACAAGCTAATGATTAGACTAAACGAAGGTAATACATATAATCTTATTTTTTAATCAACTCATTATGATCTTATTGTTGTAAATTTCCATTTTTCAAATCATAAGTTTATTATTTTATTATTTAGTAAATCAAAAAAAATTATTATCTTTTTGTTATTTTGCTTTAAAGGATTTAACAGAAATTTTTGCAGGTCTTACTCCTCACCAGAGTGGTCGTCTTTGGCAACAATATGTTGTTGATGCATTTACTGCAGTTGAGCAATATCGTCTTGATTGGGTAAAGACACATCAGAAAACCATACGTGCTGACCTGTACAAATCGATTCGTGATTCTTTACGCAAAGGTGATTCAAATCCATCTTGCATTGGGCAGAATGTAATTTTGCCTGCTACTTTCACAGGTTCTCGGAGATATATGTCACAATATTTTAAAGATTCTCTGGCTATTTGTCGCACAATTGGTCACCCTACATTTTTTCTGACAATGACATGTAACACCAAATGGCCTAAAATACAACGTATGGTAGACAAAGTTCCAGGCATGACCATGCCTGATGCTCCGGATGTGGTTGCTAGGGTATTGAAAATGAAGCTTGACCAATTGGTAGATTTAATCAAGAACAAAAATTATTTTGGGCGATGCGTTGGAGGTATGATTCTACCATTGTTAACATTTTAATTATAATCGATTTAGGTTATATATTTATTTATCATTGTTCTATTAAAACAATCATGTATGTAATTGAGTTCCAAAAGCGTGGTCTTCCGCATGCCCACATGTTGGTTTGGCTACACCCTGACGATCGGCCAAAAAATACAGAACAAATTGATGATCTAATCTCAGTTGAAATACCTGACAAAGAAACTGACCCTCTGGGATATAATGCTGTAAAGAATTACATGATTCATGGTCCATGTGGAAAGGATTTTTCTTATTCTCCTTGCATGTCTAATGGGAAGTGTATACGGCATTTTCCAAAGAGGTATGTCGATTTTAAAATATTTGCATATCACTCACACTATATAAGTATATATATTTTGTTAAAGATTAGATTTTTTTTATTCTAACCTAAACTCATAATATTTTATTTTCATAGGTATAATGGTCACACGTTCTTTGATGATTGTGGGTTCCCCGTATACAGACGTCGCCAAATGGAAAGATTTGTGGTTAAGAATAAGAATTCACTTGAGAATAGGTTTGTTGTGCCGTATTGTCGAGACTTGCTACTTAGATTTCAGTGCCATATAAACCTTGAGGTTTGCAATACTTCAAGGTCACTGAAATATATATTCAAGTATTGTTTAAAAGGTCACGATAATGCGACAATGCTTTTGAAACGTAAGAAACATGGCGATACGTCTATGTCCAAGGATAAAAATAAAGTAGTAGATGAAGTTAATCATTATCTTGATGGTCGATATGTTTGTGCTTTAGAAGCTGCTTGGAGGATTTTAGGATTTGACATTCATTATCATTATCCTGCCGTGGAACGCTTACCAGTTCATGTACCTGGAGGCAAGAATGTAACATTCAATGTCAAAGAAAATCTTCAAAACATTGTTGCACGAGCACAATGTAAAAAGAGTAAATTGGAAGCATGGTTCATTGCTAACAAAACTTATCCGAGTGCTCGGGAATATACTTATCAGGAATTCCCAAGAGGATTTACTTGGCAGCCAAGTGAATGTAAATGGAAACAAAGGCAGCGAGGCATTGTAATTGGTAGATTATGTGAAGTTCATGCATCAAGTGGTGAAGCCTTTTACCTCTGCATGTTGTTAATGAGAAATAAAGGTGCCACGTCTTTTACAGATTTGAGAACTGTAAATAATCGAGAATATGGTAGTTTCAAGGAAGCGTGTGATGCTCTTGGTTTGCTTAAAGATGATAATCAGTGGCATTCGGCACTTAGAGAGAATGCAGAGTCTGCAATGCCGCAACAAATAAGATCCATGTTTGTGCATATTTTAACCAACTGTCATGTTGCAGATCCTTTAAAATTATGGAAGGACAACTGGAAGAGTATGGCTGATGATGTTTTATACAACAACCGAAAATCCACAGAAAACCAAGAATTTTCTCTTTCTGAACATGATTTGGAAAATTTTGCCCTTGCAGGTTAATTACCATTTTCTTATTTTTTTTTCAATCAATTATTGTTTATTAAGTAATAATAATGTTGATAATATCAAGATATGACAATTTTTTTTTCAGAGGTGGAGAAGTTATTAAATGAAGTTGGTAAAACACTAAGAGACTATTCAACCATGCCATATCCGGATGATGCATATTTGCATAGCAGTTGTAATCGTCTGATTGAAGAGGAGACTGGATATGATAAAGTGGAGATGAAGAATCAACATGAATATCTTTTTAGGAGATTAAATACTGATCAACTGGATGTGTATAATTCTGTACTACAAAGTGTTGAAAGTGGCAGAGGTGGTATTTATTTTGTTTATGGAAGTGGTGGTTGTGGTAAGACATTTCTCTGGAAAACACTTTGTGCCAGATTGCGCAGCGAAGGAAAAATAGTGCTACCAGTTGCATCTTCTGGAATTGCAGCAGTTTTACTGCCTGGGGGCAGGACCGCTCATTCAAGGTTTCACATACCTCTGAAGCTAGATCAGTATTCCGTGGCCAGCATAAAGCATGGTTCGGATATAGCTGATTTGATCAAGCAAACATCATTGGTTATATGGGATGAGGCTCCGATGCAACATCGCTATGGATTTGAATCTGTTGATCGTTGTTTCAAGGATATTATGGCTTCTGTTGATCCTAAAAAAAAGATCTACCTTTTGGTGGTATTACAGTTGTTTTTGGTGGAGACTTCCGACAAATTTTACCTGTTATTCCTAAAGCTACAAGAAGTGATGTTGTAAATGCATCTTTGAACCAGTCCTATCTTTGGAGTAGTTGTAAAGTACATTTACTGCGAAAGAACATGCGGTTAGGTTCTGGTAATTCTGATTTGGAGAACCAAAAAATTGATGATTTCAATAAGTGGGTATTGGACGTTGGAGATGGAAAAGTTGAAAACATTCACCCAAATGATGATTTTTCTGATCCTGAAATTGTTATACAAAAACAATATCTAATTCAGAATTTCAAGAATTCAGTTCAAAGTATTGTATCACAAATATATCCAGATTTTGTCAACAATATGAAGTCGGAGAATTACTTGAGATCAAGAGCCATCCTTACACCAACGAATGCAATAGTTGATGATATCAATTCACATGTATTGGATCTCATTCCAGGTACGACTCACACTTATCTCAGTCAAGATTCGATTGATGATATTTATGGAGATGCGGAAGATGATTATGAAGCTTCATTTCCGGTTGAATATCTTAATTCAATCAACATGCCATGCCTCCCGAAACATGAATTGAATTTAAAAGTTGGGTCTGTGGTAATGTTGATGAGGAATCTTAATCATATTAATGGCCTATGTAATGGTACGAGGATGATTCTCACAAAATGTAACAAAAATTCAGTTGAGTGTCAAATATTAACAGGTTCTCATGTTGGAACGAAACACCTCATACCTAGAATAGAGATGGAACCAACGGATACTAAATGGCCATTTGTTTTCAAGCGCATTCAATTTCCTCTCCAGATATGTTTTGCCATGACTATTAATAAAAGTCAAGGTCAGTCGCTAGATAAGGTTGGATTGTTTCTTCCACGTCCAGTTTTTTCTCATGGACAGTTGTATGTTGCTCTTTCACGGGTTACCTCTCCTGATGAGTTGCACATTTTGATTGAGGCTGATACCGGCAAATCAAATAATTTAACTGCAAATGTTGTATTTGATGAGGTATTCTATAATCTTCCTCAAGTTGAAGATTGAGCCTATGTAAATCATTAGTGCCTTTAATCCGAATGTTCATGAAAGAGTATAACAATGTTATTAAGTTTATTCTATAATTTTTTCTGAACATGTTATCGGCCAAAGCTATTTTACAGTATTGTTTACATAATTACATCCATCACATGTATCTTTATCAGTACTTTTATAAACTAAAATTAAGAACATTATAATTAACAAGAATTAGACACATTGTAAAATTGATCCTGAAATACATTGAATACTAAATTTAAAATTTAGTATTTGATTGCTGTTTCAAAAGCACTATTTTAACGACCTGACTACACAGCCATTCCATTGTTAAATATTTTTATGATTCTACAAATGTCCATGACAGGTTGTTAATGTAAACCATAAGATTCTGTGGTATTAGTGATTAACATTAGACCAGTTTAGATTAACACTAATTTTATCACCCATATTGTCCATTTGTTGTCATTCAGCAACCTCAAATTATAAAAAACCTGTTATAAAACATCCTCAAATTCTGGTTTTAGGAAAAATGCAACCTACTTATGCCTACAGCTTATAATATCATTGGATTAAGATGGTAATTAAGACACGTTATAAAAACATATCGCAAATTAAGCATAACACCACCATTAAAAGTAGTACATAAAAAATCCTGGTATCAATCATTCTTCCCAAACAAAGGAGTATCTAAACATCTTCCAAATTTAATATATGATTAGTAGTCATCCTAAGCTATGGAATCTGAATGTCAAATACAATGCCATTATCCTCCTCCACCATTGTGAAAATTAATATCTGGCTCTCTTTCAATTCATTATCTCTTGAAAATGAATTCAACCCAGCTGAGAATCTTGGTTTTCCATTGTTAAATACTACTATAATTTTCTAAGTGTTTATAGGAGTTCTGAATGTAACCCGATCACCAACTTGCCAGTCTCTGTTGCTTGGTTTGATGTATCTTGGAATATGTTGTCCATTAATAATAATGTAGAATATCAATTAGATTTAACGAAAGGAGAAAAAATTATAATTACAAATTGATAGATGTTCGGAACTAATATTTGTACGATATTCATCTTACCACTCCATGGGACGAGTGATTCACATTTGACAATGTCAACCTTGCATTAAATTCCAGTTCATTAACCCCCATATCTTCACCATCCATTTCCTCTTCTTCAACATGTTCTGAAATTTCTGCATCTATCATGGTATTATCTTCAACATTATCGACCTTATGTGGTTCCATATGCATTTCTGTTCCTACTTAAATAATAAAAATTCAACAATTTTTTTTTCTCTGACAGAAGTATACATGATTGAATGTTGAATTATAGAATTATATACATGTAAATAATAAATCAAGAAAAATAAAAACAAATGAAAAAGTAGTTAGCTAAAGATAATTACCTATTCCATATAGTGAGATTGCATGATTTTTTTCAACTTTTACCTTATCGAAGATATCAATAGCAAATCTTCCCTCTCCACTATATGTAAATAAGAGATTGTCTCTTTTTTGAAGATTTTTTAAACCAATTATCTCCACCAAACCAAAGATCTTTTTCTCAATGGCTATATAGTAACCATTGTAAAGTTCCCCATTTCGCAACCCAAATGTAATTGTTGGAGGTATACCCTTTCCAAATCGTTCATAAAATGATTCTGGTATAGCCTAAAAAACAGATAAGTAAATGAAGCTTTTATCAAAAGCAATCGTTAGTACATGAAGTTCATATAGGTCAAATACAAAGTATTTTAACATATACTATATATATATATATATATGCATAATTCATTAACATACCACTTCTCCAAAATTTAATGCACGCCCATTAATTGATATTAGGAATTTCATACCAACTCCATTTTCTTGGTCTGTTAAAAAAGTTAAAAACAATAATAAAATAACCAACAATAAGAACAATTAAATTAAAAAAATTTAATATTAATGGGCATTGTAATTGTTCTTGCCTTGCTGATATACAGGAGCTCTTGGAATTGATCGCATAGTGTCATATTCTACTTCTGATGAATCATCATTCAACAAGTGAACCGAAAACATTCCTTCACCTCTATATCTGAATATGATAATGGATCCATATACCTTTATAATCTCTTTCAAGAATCTTTCCAGGTTATATAGAGTATAATCCTTCTTATTGAAATTAACATGTATTTCCAGTCCTATTGGGAACTGAAGTCGAACATTCGTTGGTATTTGGTTTACATATTCCGAAATGGAAGTAAATGTAATTACCTGTAAATAATTCAATTAAGTTCATGAAATTAATATTATATACACTATTTACAACTGTTTTGAGCAAATTTTAAAAAAATACAAATACTATATACATTTCTATCATTGAATATAAATAAAAAATTGTTAGAGGGGTACTTACCAACTTGGCCTCGACAAGATGTACAGGCTTAAGAGCAATGATAAATTGCGGATAAAATGTTTCATCAACAATCATCTACAATAATACAGATTAAAAGTAACAATGCTATGAGGACATTTTGCAATTAAAATAGATTGATAGACAGAAAAAAAATATGATACAACATACTTCATCATCCTTTGCTGAGGACATAATTTGATTAGGACATATTTCAGAACCTTCAATTACTTCATCATATTTTGCTGCTCCTTCATCCTCCTCATCCGTATCTGTAAATGCGGTTCAATCAATACAAGATTATTTTGACTAAGTATAATTATTGGAAATGTATAATGTAAAGAAATTGTGAAAAAACTCAATTTCCTTTACCCGAGTCTGAAAACCAATTTATATCCCATAAACAATTGATAATTCCATTATTTGAAAGTCTCATGGATCGTCTTTCGTAATCTATTTCTTTCCCGTCATTCTGAAAGATCCTTGCGTACATGACATTACTGTTATTAATGCGGAAAATGATGCTCTCATTCGCTATCAACTTAAAATGTTCCATCATCTTAAACAGATTTTTGAAATATCCATCTATGTATGTGTAAACAATGGACCAGCGTTTTCCAGCAACTTCAATTTCATTAACCCTATTTAGCTTTTCACCATAATTGTCCTTGATCCATTTTGGTACAGCCTGAATCAAAAAACCATAAAGCATTTGGTGTTAAATTATATAAGTTTGTTGGCCTTTTCAAAATGACTAAATATTTTATGTCAAGAATATAGAAGTTTCTTTAAAATGTGTAATGAAGATAAACTAAACAATTGACAGACTATAATATTTTAAACATTAAACCAAATTGGAAAATAATACGAACCAGGATTCCTTCATTTAAGCAACGATCAGAGATAAACTTAAAGAAGCGTCTGCTCCATTTTTCATTTTCTGTATATGATTGTAAATTTGATAAGTAATCGTAAACACGTATGTCAACTAATAGCAAACATTTAAGATGATGTTTTACCAGAATTTTTGTCTTCTAACTTTTCTTTCCCTTTATAAATGCATACGTTGACAATGCCATGTCCTGCCGAAGGAATTTTAAACAGAACCAACGTATCACCCACCTCGAGTTCAGTTTACAAAACAAACTCATGCCATCCTTTACCAAACATGCAAGTTCCATCCATCCACTTTATACCAATTTCCCATGATTTGTCAATAAACCTTAGGAATACCTTTGTATCATCTTTCCAATCTTTATAGAGGTTTTCCAACTTTTCATCCAATATCTGTTTTGCAAAGTTATAATTGTCAAATAGACTTTATTCAAATTTAAAGCTTAAGGAATTGCTGGAGGAAAAAAATAAAACTTTCGATTTGTATAATACTCACCAAAGTCATTACCCGCTTATCAATATCAGTATTGGAAATGTTAATATCAAAGTACTGATCAATATTGTCACAACCATTGAATAACCATAGTGCACAAGATTTTTGATATTCCAAAGACTTAATGTCAATTAGGTATTGATCTTTTCTCCAATTATTATTACATTCCTTCTTGAAAAAGTCCTCTGGATCCTCCATTTGATAGTTAGTCTCAGTAGCGGTATCTTTGATTATTTTAACAAGGAACAAATCCTTTCCATAGTAATCAAATTGCACAAGACTATAGATTTTAATTCCATAGAACCTCATGAAATTCATTAAACCATAAATCTCTTTCGTTTCAGCGTCAAAATTTCCTTTCCAAACAAATTTTTTGCACCTAATAATCAGCCTTGAAGATAATTGCTTCCCAAATTCTTCGTGAAAAGATTTAGGTATCCTCTGTTCATAAATGTTAAATATAGATGTTATTTTTTCTTTTTCATGTTAGTAGCCAAAAAAAATAAAAAGTTTTGTTCTAAAATATTTCAAGTGTAGACAATACTTACAAAGGATCCGAAGCCATTCTTATCAATATTAGCTGAGAGAAAACTGGACAGAAGTGGCCTATTTCCTGTTATATTAAATCATATAATAAATTGATTAAACTACATGCAGCGGATTAATAATTTTGATCATTGACAAAATTAGCTACATACCAATACGAAAGTCTTTATTTTGACTCCTGTAAGTCTTAACGCTACCCTGCATTTAAAAAATTTGAAAAGGTTTTACACATACATATTAAATATTATAGACACATATTATAGTATTATAACAAATTGATGACAAATATAATTAGGCATATTTTCCTGGACATATTTGAATGCTCTTCAAGATAAGAGTAATATGTTATAGTTGATCTGAACAGGATTTTATTCACAAACCAAAACATTCATTCACCTTCGATGACAATCAAAAAATAGTTTATAGTTTAACTTTGAGGATTGAATCGACCGAATGATTGTAATTGAACATGTAATTACAAACTATAACGATGTTATACATACAATCAAAACATGCACAACCCAAATAGTTCTCCATTATATATGTAATCAAACATAAGGAATACGAGTAGTTTAGTACCTCCATTTGATGAATAATGATCTGTTACACAGCCTTTGAGAACGATCTGTTATACACAGCCTTTGAGTACAATCTGTAACAATTCAGATATCTATAATATCCGCATGCAACTAGAATTTGGGGTTTTTTTAACTATATTGATTCCATCATTTACTGTAACAACGTAATTGACATTATCACCAACTACTTTAATTTTATAATAAATATCCTAAAAAGTTGTTTTTTAATACTACGTTTAATTATAACTATGTCAAATATTACCGATTTTTGTGAAAAGTAATTTTTGCAAAAAGTCAAAGGAAATTAATTTAAATTTTTTAAATTTTTTTATATTTTAAGGTATGAATTTCATGATAATATTCATTTCTCTTAAGTTTACGATAAGACGAAACCCATTTATATAGGTATAAGAACTTTCAATAAATAAAATATTTTAATCTTGATTGAAAATTTTTATATTATTTTTATTCTTAATTCAATTCATATATCACATATAGTAATTTAAAATTGGAAAAATTTAATCATGAAAATTATCATATGACATTAGTTTGTGCACCTTCCCAATTGCAATGCTTTTAATACCGTTATATTATTTGTACTGTTTTATATAAAATCATTAATGTCAATGTCACACAAACAAATGGAGTGTTGTGGTCAGTTTCTTCAACAACCTCTATATATTTTTAACACATATTTCTAATATTACCCAACAATTTTGTAACAATGTTATTACACCAATATCAATGCATAAATTTGTAGTGTTTGAACTCGAATACATAATTGACATTTAAATATCATACTATCCAAAACAGTTTTTCTACACATCCTATGGTTGTTTTTGAATTGTAATCATTCATTTTTAGATTTTTATTCTGTATATTAAATGTTTAATTTATATGATGTTTTATTGATATCGTTAGAGTTGTTCAAAATATGAGTCCTATTAGATTAATAAACAGTCATTTTGGCATAAGCGAGTTTGTTCTTCTTGAGATTTATGATGGACGTTATGTACAATATTTAATTTAAAAATATCATTGTCACATTTTATTTATTTAATTTTGTTTATGTTTTGATCATTTTACAGTATCTATGTCATTAGAAATTAACATTATTTCCAGTCCTTCAATTAATTCATCATATTTTGCGGCTCCTTCATCCTCCTCATCCGTATCTGTAAATGTGGTTCAATCAATACAAGATTATTTTGACTAAGTATAAATTTTGGAAATGTATAATGTAAATAAATTAACAAATCTGATCATGGACTATCGATGTCATTAGAAAAAAAAATATCTAAAGTACATAATAAAAAAGTGGTATATTATTGCAGCTTAAAATATGATAAATTAATTATTTTTTGAACAATCCAACCGTACGGATGTTGAAGGATGTTGAAGTCATACATAATTCATACATAAATAAGTGAATATACACATTTTCGTGTATTTTAATTTTTTCAAATTATAAATATATAACAGTAAGATTATGATAAATCGGTGTTTTTAAATATATATAGAAAATATTATTATTATAAAATTGATTCTTTAATATTTCAAATATAATAAAAATTTGTATACAATGTTATTTCGACATTAATTTCTCATCCGTATGGTTGGATTATATTGAATAATTATAAAGTTCAATATTTAAGGTGTCATAATAGAGAACTTCTTATAATATTTAGATGGTTTTTTTTATAGATTCACTTCAACTGAGTGGTTTACCAATATTAAGAATATATATTACTATTGAATATGAAACCTTTGGATGAATTAGAGAGAGGTTGCAAAATTAATAGCCTCACGGTACTCACAGTCATCCAATGTTATGCGTATTAAATGTTGAATAATTTATTTGCATATGTTCGGATATTTTATGTTTGTAATAAAAATAATTTTAAGTTCCATCTATTAAAATATGAAAGGTTTTTTTTTCATAGTTTTGACAGAATGTTCCACCAAAAATATGTTAAATTTGATATCGTAATTTCAAAATCATAACAGCATAATTATATATACTATATTTCTTCCAATTTGATATTTATATAATTTTAATTTCATTCATTTTAATTTCCAAATATAGCCAAGTAAATCCTACATAAAGTATATCATAAAGATATCCTATAAATTTTCTTTTAATTATTCACTTTAACATATTTTTGGCTATTCATTATCAATCATGCTATATATCCTATTAATGTTGTATCGAATAGAAGATTCTTTCGTATCAATTACTTTGTGTGTAATCTTTTATTTCTCAACTGAATATATTATTTGTTTAATTTGTTATGACATCTCATTTATTTTCACATAATCTACATTCGCTAAACAAAGGTATTATACATCCTGTCCTTAGTTCCAGTAGTTTCCATCCATATCCACTTAACCACTAAATCATCGATCAACGTGTTGCATGTTTAATTCCTATATTCATGGTTCCTAATAATCATAGGTTGTAGAGTTATATATACTATTTTCCACCTCTAAATATTTCACATTAAATCACTATATTGTTAGTAGTTCCCAGAGCAGAGCAGAGGTTAGTTTTCTTCCATACCAGAAACTTAGAAACTGTTATCGAATTCATGCATTATGGTTTTAGATTGTTAATTTTATTTCATGTGTGATCCGATTGTGGTATTATGGTATATATGTATGTATTATATTACTGTTTGCATCATTATATCACGTTGTTTATACTTTTTATTGGTTTGTTGTTTTGTAATTTTTGTTATTCTTCCAGTCATGTTTCGGAATTTATCTTTAATTGACAACTCAAGAATGGATTTGAGGGTCCGTGTTCGTGTTACTCGCATGTGGCCATCAGTTGGAAATAATCACAACTTTGCTGGATTCAATTTGATTTTGCTTGATGCAGAGGTAAATATATGTTGCTCTTTCAGTTTTCCAAAGTACCTATTAGTTTTGTTTGTAAAACATATGATACAATTTGTAAAAGTTTGTAACTATCTTATCAGAATTACCATGTCCATGCATTTGCAAAACCGGCTGTATGGAATTCTTTTGGGCATATGATAATTGAAGGAAATGCGTATGATTTTGAACGTTTTGTGACAAGAGAACCAATAGGACGACTGAGGCATGTATCTTCTGACAGGGCTATAGTTTTAACAAATGCCACCACCGTGCATCCTGTTCCTTTAGAAGCCATTACAATACCACGACATAAATTTGAATTGGTAAACCTAAGTGAACTATACAACCTTGCTGTATCTTTTCTAACAGATCAGACTCCGCTGTATGCTAATGGTAAATATATTTCAATCAGATACATATTACCAATATGTCTATTTTTGTACTATAGGTTTGTGTTAATCTATGTTTTATAATGTAGATGTTATTGGAGAAGTTCGGGACATTGAACCTGTTAGACACTTAAATACTCATAGTGGTACAAGAAGTTGTGCTCGCTTTCAGCTATATGATGGAAGGTTAATAACTATCTATTCATGTAGTTTAATCCATTTCTGATTACAAGTAAAACAGATGTATAATTATTTTATATTTTTTCACAGGATGTCAATGAAGGTTATTATTTGGGGTGACCTAATTGAGAGTCTTGCTCCATTGTATCATGGCAACATTGATACTCCTACCATTGTTTTGTTGTCATCTGTTTTTGCATGTGAATTTAAGAGTAAAACACTTGGCATTCATAATTGTTACAACATGTTAGTTTTTCGACATATAATTTCATTTGGATATTATACAATTTTTAAACATTAATTAATCATTCTGCAGATTGTGTGCAAGTTAGTACTACAGCAAATTCTAGAATTTTCATTAATCTTCATTATGAACCTGTTTTGCAGATGAGGCAAAGGTAGTTTTTTTAACAAACAACTTTCATTTCAAGTTATTCAATGTGTTTGACATACATGTTTATGCTGTTGGACAGGTTCCTTGATCAGCAAAATGAAGATATTGAAGTTGATCCATGACATGTTATATTATAACATCAGATTGAAGCTTGAATTAACTATCTGTTGCGGCCATTCAATGATTTAGCTATTTCGGTGCTTTCTTCAATGGCAGAATAAATTAGTTTCATGTTCTTATCCTAGCTAAAGTTTGTGTTTGGATTATATTCTTTCCAAAACAACAGTTTTTTATGTTTAATTTAGTTTTGTTCTATGTTTAGACAATTATGATTGTTTTCCCTATAAAGTCATTCTGTTACAAAAAAAAATATGTGTATAAGTTAGCATGATTGATTAATTTAAAAAATAATTCCTTTTAAAAAATTATGAGAAAGTCTTTTAAATTGATATATTGATTGATTAATCAATTTTTTACAAAGTCGTTTATAAATTGATTCCTTATCAAAAAATGAAAGGATGTTATTTAAATGGGTTACAATTATTAAAAAAGGAAATTATTAATTACAAGGTCATGTTTAAAAATTTTGTATCGTTTTCCTACTTTTCAACAATCATTAACAATATTTTTCAATTCGGGACTTGGCATTTACAAAATCCTAAATTTTTTCAAGATATACAAATGTCAAATATGTGTAAGTGATTGTCATCGTGTACGTACACAGTAAACAGAATGTTAGGTTTAATTTAGGTGATAATAGCTAGGTAAGTAATACTATTTGAACATATGTATGTTAACAAACTACCCAATTTATGCATTAAAATTCGGTATAATTAAAATAATTACAAGTTTGATTTAAAAGTAATTAGTTTTTGCATCATTAATGATATATTCTGATATGTATGAACGCATTTTCAAAGTTGTTACAATACAATCAGTGCATTTAACAAATTATATTTGATATTAGTACTCTATGTTCAAGAGAATCTTTTTTATTAATGTTATTCAGATTGTGTTTGTTAGAATGTGTTTGTTAGAAAGTTTCAATCAGATAAATCAACCTATCTTAAATAGGCATGTTATTTCATAAAAAAATTAAAATATAGCCATGTTATATTCTACTGATAATCTTTACCATTTTGATAGATAAAGCATATATTATTTCAACTAACAACCTATAATCTTATCCTTAATTTACGCTGTTCAGTAATTTCAATATGTATCCTTGCAACTATCACAACTCTGTATAAAGGAATGCATTAACATTTTCTGTTGTGCACCTCTTACTGTTGTGGAAGAACACCTCATTTAAGAAGGTATTTTTTTGGTTTCTTAAGTGATGTTAAGCATAACTCTGTTTTCTTCTCTATTCTATATTTATGTATCGTGTAATATGTCTGTTTAATAGTATTAATTCATCACTGCAGTATCAAAGTTACAATGTTCAATCAATTGTCATTGCTTGACACTTCTCGAACAACATGGAGAGTTATGGTTCGTGTGACCAGGATGTGGCCATTAGTGTCATCAAATTCTGAGACCACTGAAGTTTTGAAAGGATATAATCTTATTTTGCTTGATGATAACGTAAGAATTTAATGAGTTTTTACAGTTTTAGTCCTTTACATATGTAATAGTTTAATACATTTTAACTATCACACTAATGGTGAAAACTTTACCTTTTTTATAGAACTCTCACATACAAGCTTATGTGTACCCTGAAAAATGGGAATCAATTGGAAGCAATATGGTTGAAGGAGGTCTCTACATAATTACCAATTTCTATACTCGACAAGCCTTGGGTACTCTTAAACCGACAACTTCTAAGTTCATCATCAATTTTTCCAACTCAACCACTGTCGAAAGGATCATAGAAGATGATTTTATGATACCAATGCACAAGTTTGAGTTTGTTGATTTAAGCGAATTATTCAATATTGCAAACAGCAATGCTAATGTTGAAAATCCTGAATTTGATACAGGTTCTTCAAATCTTGATACTTAATACATTACTTTGACTAATCTTTCTCTGTTATAGATTGTGCCTTTTATATTAGTTCATTTGCTTTTATTACAACATTTTTTTAGATGTCATTGGTGTCATAGAGGATTTTGAATCAGTTAGGCAGATTAAGACGATGTATGGAGATCGAGATATTGTAAAGTTCAGAATTACTGATGGAAGGTAGTGTTTGTGAAGACTACAACAATATACATAATATTTAATTTTTTTTATTTTCCACATACAATAATGAATATTGTATATTTATTAACAAAATTAGGTACTCGCATAAAGTTACTGTTTGGAGCAATCTAGTTGTAGCAACTGACAAGAGTTATCATGAAATTACTGAGGATCAAGTTATTGGAATTATTTCCAGTACTAAAATGAAGATCTTTAAGAGTAAGTTTTTAAACTCATATATTAATAATCCATGACATTAACAGGTGTTGTGTTTGTTTAATTGATTTTAAGAAATACCTTACAACTGTATTATATCTCATAAGCAATTATAGCCATTTATATTAGTGTCATTACTAGAAGTTCTATTTGTAACATGATTTTTTCACTAATATCCTCCATTTGACTAATTACAATCCAACTGCAACCAGGTTCTGTTCAGCTAAGTACTCTGCCATCTTCAAAGATTTACTTGAATTTGGACAATGATTATGTTCGTGCAATGCGTAAAAGGTTCTATATTTTCCATCTTATATTTGTTCACTTAGTTGTAATATTGTCTATTATAATCGATTAAAGACTGAAAAATTAGTTATTATTTTTCGCAGATTGGATGAAGAAGGCTACAAAGCTCCTGAGAATAACTTGCTATCGCCAGTTACACCTAAAGCTGCTCCAGTTATTCAGACTTTGACACTGCAGGAATTGGCAGAAAAAACAACTACTGATGATCTAAAGGTTAAATTCATGATTCAATGAATTATGCTTTATTACTATACTTTTATATTGCAAGGATATTGTTTTAAGGATATATTTGTAAACCACCAAAAGTGAATTGCTGTTTATGTTAATTTCTTCACTTAGTATCGAAGTAGTTTAAAGCATTAATCCGAAGTTTTGAATTTTAATTTTTCTCTCTATTACTTAGTACATGTTTGCGTAATCAGTATGTATTGTATCTCTATCTTTATTAGTTATAAACAGAACTTATTGCACAATCTATAATAATATTGATTTTGAGCATACTATAGTTAGCATGGTTATTCATATAAGATTTTCAGCACTACATTTACCATTTTAGTCTCTTTGGAAATACTGTTTGTGTTGTTTGTGATTAAGTAAATTTTTTTGGACTTTTCTATTGAGTAAATTAGTATCTCATATGTTTGTTTTGATTAGTAAGTTACTCTATATGTTAACGTGACAGAAACTCTTTCTATACGTTGTGAGGATCACAAATGTTGAAGAGATCAGTAACTGGTGGTACTTTAGTTGTATTGACTGCGAAGCAGATGTCTCCAAGTAGAAGGAAGGTTCAAGTGCACAAAATGCCCGAAAACGATGCCTGTTCCTGAGAAAAGGTTACCTTTAGGCATTTTCTAAAACATTTATATGCACCAAGACAGTAGTAAAGACGATCATAAGTTTGTAAATAATATTCAGTTTGTTATCTGTTTTGTTTTGTTTTTATTTTTTTTGGGTTTACTTTATACAAATTAAACACCTTTCTATTTTGTTAATCTCTATAATGTTTGTATCCATAGATATAAAATTTTTGTTATTGCTGCTGATCAATATGAAGCCTACAACTTCATTCTCATGGATCGTGCTGCCAAATGTTTGCTTCGTAAGACTGCTACCAGGCTGATTTCCAAAAATGAAGAGGTATAATTTTTATCTTAAAAGAGTTATAATCAGTATGTTAAGATTTATTAATCTAATCCAATTTATTATGTATAGGCTGAGACCAAAATTATATATCCTGATATCATCAAAGCAATTGTTGGAAAAGATGTTACGCTTAAGATTGAAATAAGCGATGACAATGTCTTTCTTAATAGTAAAATTTTCATTGCAACTGATGCGTATGATGATTCAAGTATTTCTTCGTCAAGTTCCTCAGCATCTGCAGGAGTCTACACACCTTCAAATTTTGAATCTGTGAGTTTTCATAAACTCTTCATTTTATTCTTCAGCATATCTTCCTCCTTTTACCTTCTATTTCTTTCTTACATTTTTTATTATGTTTCCAACTATGTTCAGAATATGATAGATTTATCCAGCTATGCGGACGGTGAAACTCCTATTTCTGCTAAATCTTCTTCGACGAAGATCAAAGTGGTATTTTTTTGTACATTCATAATCTAATTTTGAAAAGAATACATTGGAACATAATTTATAAACTATGTTTGTCTAATTACCAAGTATTGATATATGTGATTTGGCTTATTAATCAACAGGAGAAGTGAGAGATGCACAAAGATCCTTAATGACGAATGCTGAAATTGGTCGCAACTTTGTTTTTTTCAAATAAATTCAGTACTTTCTATTATATTTTGAATAAAATTTGAAATTTAACTATTGATGTTCTTTTTCTTTGTAAGTGGTTTTATTCCACAAGAATTGCCTTATGTTTGTTTGGGAAGATTGTTATTAGAGGTTTTTATTTATTTTTTTGATTTAATATGATTTCATCTTTATTTCTATATATGTTTTGTTTGGTTCTTTTTCTCCATTAAAAAATACTATCTAATGTTTGACTTTATCTTTTATACGTAATTAAGTAAATACATATTAAACATATTTATTAGTTCAAGTTAATATATGAAAACATGTTCCCCGTGCAAGTACAAGTACACATTTTGATATATATGAATCCTGAGGTATACCAATTGCATAAGTTGAAAACTACAAGTACACATATTACATTTCACTCTTATTTTTATATAATTTTGTTTGGTGGTTATGCTACTTCATGTAGTAATTTTAATTGAGTTCACATTCCTTTTAAGAAGGCAAGGCAATGTAATAAATTTATTTCAGAGTAACTGTGAAATTACTTCCTTGCTGAATGAGAGTTTGTAAAGTAAGGAAAGGATATAGATGAGTACAACATAAATACTTACGGAACATACTGAAACTATTTATTAATGAAACCTTAGCAAGTACTATATTAGTATGAATACCAAAGAAATAAAAACCAAGATTAAAGGGAAATGTTAAAATATTTCAATTTCCTATTCAAGTAAACTGCCCCAAATCGTATATTATGTTCCTTGGTTTTTATTAGGAAGAATAGCGAATGAATATTAAATGTTGCCCAGTAAATAACAATTGTAGAAGGGGGTTGAATACAATTGTATAAGATTTTCGACTTAAAACAAATAACACAAGTATGAATCAATAACAGCTTTATTAACTCTGATATAAAACTGTTACAAAACTCTCTTAAGAAATTCTTATGTTCTTAAGAGCTGCTAGGTTACAATATAACTCGTGCAAGCGATTACAAAATGTAAAACCTAAACTGTGTTTATATAGTGTACACAGTTGCACTATCAATTACAAGATATTCTAAATCAATTACATATATCTCTGAATGCATATCTTGTATGATAGCTGCCTTCCTACAAATTAGGAACCGACATATCAATCTTCCTTGATCTCTGGTCTGATGAAAATCTTCATGGAATCCTGACCAGCTTCTAATCCTGATAGTCCAATACTGACGTTGTATTCCTGATGACGTCAGCATCAGTATCTGATCAGTAATGCCCAGATCCTGATCATCTCTTGAATCAATATCTAACAATCTCCCCCAATTTGTTCTTTATAAAACAAAGCACAAATTCCTTGATTCAAGATGTCAAAAACTCAAAACAAAATACCTTCTAAAAATCATCAGGAACAGTTTCAGAAATTCTTTGATAAAACAGATTCAGTCTCAAGAATTCAGATAACAATTCTTCTTCCTTGCTTTCAAGAATTTGAATCAGTTTCTTCTTCAGATTTTTGAGTTCTTCATCTTCCTCATTAATCTGATAAATAGCTGCCCTGATGTTCTGAATTGAGTTTCTCGGAAGATCTAAGTCACCTAGCAACACATAAGCAATTTCCTTCCCATCTGGATTTAGAGATAGTTATTCCATGCCTAGATACACTTCTTTAACAGCTGTACCTTTCTTCATTTCAACCTCTATATCTCTTAAATTTAAGTACATGGGAATATAATTGCCATCATACCTTGTTCCTCCATCCATGAATCTCTGTCTAATCTTCATGTAAATCATGACACACCAATTTTGATAAACTTCTCTTTCACTAACATTTATTCTTTTACTTCTGAGAAGATACAGAACATATTTCAGTTCTTTTGCAGATTTACACAACAATTCATGAATAGGAATCTTCTTCACACTTCCATCTTTCATGAAGTACACCAGCTTCTCTATTTTCTTTGCATCAGCATGACAATCAGCAATGATAGCAACAACTTCAAGTTTCCAAAGATGATCTACAGTTAATTCATCCCCAATCTTGTCAACTAGAGCATATTGATCAGTTTGTGCAATGAAAATAACCAGTGCATGACTATATCCAATTCCTCCCCTTGTGCCAGGTTCCCATCCTCTCAAGCCAGATTGCATACTCACCCATTTTGGTGGATTTTCAGCAATAAAAGTAGTAGACTCTGTTTTAACAATCAGAAATTCATTGATCAAAGAAGACTCTTTTATCAATCCAGCTGATATGAACACAACTGGTTTCCTATAATCAACCTTATCCACCTTCTTCTTCTTACTCTTCTTCTTCTCATTAGTTGGATAATCCTGCTGATGTTCAGGAACAGATCTATCTCTATCATACCATAACTTCCTGTCTGATCTATGAACATTTCTTAAGTAATCACTGGTTGTTATCTTTTCTGCTTTTGTGGCTTTAGCTCTGATTTCACTTTCTCTTTCAAATCTTTTGAAGTTTTCTTGTTCATACTCCAATGTATCTTCAAAAACTTCCACATTGTGAAATTCAACCACAACCTTAAGAATCATAATCTTAAGTTCTTTTAAGATTTCAGTCTCTTCAGGAACGACATCAGGAATTGAATCAACGACTGACTTCTCGTTAGATGCAGTAGATTGAACAGCTACCTTACTCTTCCTTTTCAAAAGCAATATCTCCTCTTCAATTTCTTCAGGAGCATTGAATCTGTTATCTGGAGTTGATGCAAGAGATAGTGAAGTTTTCTTCTTTTCATTTTCAGAAACATCTTTCAATTTGATTCCACTAGATCTTGTTTGCCTTATATTTGTTTGAGCAGATAATCTTCCTCTACTTCTGTATCTTCCTCCTCTGCCTCTTCCTCTTCTTGCAGCAAGAGTTTTATTCTGTTTTGCAAACTCTTCAAAGATCCTGTTCTGTTCTTCTAAGAACTCATCAGTAGTCATGTTTCGATTTTCTTCAGCAGATAAGACAAGTGCTTTCTCAGCATGATACTGTTGAACTCTTTTGTCTTTATGAAATAATTTAAGAACACGACCATCCCCAGTGTCAAGTTCATGAAACAGATTAGCAGCATCTTCATCCTGTTCCACATACACATCATCCTCAGGAATAGTTGACAGAGTTTGACCAGGTGTCACAAACTGTTCTTCTTTTGGATTCTGAGATTGCATCATTATTGTCACTGTCTTCTTTCCAGATTCAGAAACATGAGTTGACTGCTTAGTTTGAGTATTCGTTCTCTTTGTCACTAAAGCAGCATCAGAGGTTTCAACTTTATGATGTGACTTAGCACCACCATCATTTCCAGAATTATCATCATCCTTTTGTACAACTGGATCAGGTGAACATTTTGTTTTGACTATCTTCTCCCCCTTTTTGACATCAGTATCATCCTGAATGAAGAAAGACAATATAAGCTTGAGGGTTTCATCAATAGTATCAACTTTTGATTCCAAGACAGTCATTCTAGAATCCAATCTCTTGTCAAGAGCTTTAATATCATCAGCAAGAAGGCGTGCTTGTGAAGCAGTAGCAGATATAGAAACAGATGTTTGAATACCCGCTTGAAATTTATCAGTTACAGCCTTCATAGAGTCAATCTCACTCTTCAATCCCTTTGCTAGAAGAGCATTGGTTTTGAGAAGAGCCTTAAGTTCAGGTGTCGGCATCCGCGTAGCAATATGACCAGAATGAAAAAGAGCATTTTGAAAATGCATCTCAGCATTCGGTTCATTCCAATCTGTATCCCATTCATGTCCCCTTGCAGCTCGAGTATCAGGAGGAAGAAGTGAACTATACTCCCCTCTGAATTCTTCTTGAGTCATTGACTGCATGTATCTACTTGAAGACCCATAAGTAGATTGGAGACTTGCTTTTATAGCTGCCTGCATTTGCTTTGTTTCAAGATCAGCATGATCATCATCATCATCATCATCTGAGCCACCACCAGCCTCAGGAAGTTTATGTTCAACATCATCATCAGGAAGCATAATACCTTTCAGTTTCAAAACACCAGTAGATATAGCTGGTGAATCCTGATGACCTGCAGACAAATTAGTAACATTTCCTAAATCTCTCTTTTCTTTTAAAGTGATCTCATCACTTCTCACAATGTTACCTAAGTTACTTTCAATAGCAACGTCTACCTCACTAGAAGTTAATAACTTCTCACTCTTTTCTACCTCTCCTTTTGCCAGTTCAGGAGACTGCCTCTCATCACTCTTCTTTTTCTCTAAATGTTCACTCTCAATCTCACAAGAAAGGTTCTGGCTCATTAATTGTGAAGAAATAAGAGGTGGCTGAGAAGAGTGGTCTGAAGTCATACAAATAGAGGTATCCCTTTTATCAGGTCTATCTGTAATCATACTATCAGTAGTAAATGAAGTAGAGAAAGAGATGTTACCTGATGAAGTAGTTAAAGAATCCATTGGCCTTGTTGAAATTGGCTCAATAAGCAATGGAATAAGTAGATCAGTAGTACTTTCATCAGGATTGACCACTGCAACTATAGCATGACTTACATCAGTATTTGCTACTGATGGTTCTTGTGTAGTCTGAGGTTTTGAAGCTTCTTCAACACTTTGAGTCAAAGATTCTTGTGTGCTTCCCTCAAATGCAGTGTCAACAATCACTCTATCACATTCAGCAATGTGCAAATCATGAGCAGCTTTTTCTGCCAGACTTCTAGCAAGTTCAATTCCAATTTCAGAAGCCCCTTGAGCATTGTCAGGAAACTCTCCTGCTGATGTGAGTTTGCCAGCATCTTCACTTTGAGAAGATGGTTCTTGTGGGGCAGGAATATTCTTGTCTTCACCTTCCCTTTGAGAAGATGGTTCTTGTGGGACTATTCCTTCAGAAATGTCTTCACCTACACTTTGAGTAGGTGGTTCTTGTGTGACTGGATCTGCAATAGCTTCTGAACTCCTTTGAAGTTCAGGTTCTTGTGGGCTGGATCCTCTCAGAGATGACACAGTAGTCCTCTGTTTCTTTTGTCTGTGAAAAACATTTGCTTCAGCAGTTTTTACTTCAAGAGGTGAAGGTTTAACACCCAGCTGAGCAGCAATAGCATTTACTTTATCGACAGACATCTCAATAATTCTTCCCTTTGGAGATTCAGATGCTGGAGAATCAGAAATCTCAACAGTCTTCATAGGTGAATTATTAGGAGTAGAGATGTCAAGATTAGCAGTAGCGTCAGGAACTGATGATCCATCCTGATTAACAACATCAAGATTGCCTTCCATATCATCAGTAAGATTCAGAAATTCTGTGTGATCAACAAATTTGCCTTTGCTGATTAATCTTCTTCTTTTCTTTGACTTTTCAGAGACAGCCACTTCTCTTGTATCAACAACATCAATCTCCTTCTTTTTCAACAAGACTGATATAGGCATTGTATCATCATCAGAATCAGAAATAACTCCTTGATCAACTTTCCTTTTCCCTCCTGTTCCTTTATCCAAACCAGATGTTTCAAAAACCCTTTGTCCACCCCCTTGTGACTTCATTTGAGAATGAGTTGAAGTGGAGAAATCCTTTGACCCTGATTGCCTCTTAGACACATCAGATCTAGCTGATTTCTTTGATTTTACAACTGATGCCTTTTGTGAGACACCAGAGGTGGTTAACTGTTTAGGTAAGTGTTTAGGTTGTGTGCTTGTGTCAGGAATAGGATGTGTAAGGTCCTGTTCCATAGCACCAGTTGCTGGGCCATATTGAATAGGCATTCTCTCTCTTAAAAGAGACCATACTTCATCAGGAATGTATGGAGGTCCCACAAACTTATTTGCCTTATCAGAATTGATTAGACTCTTTATATTGTTTTCTGAGATTTTACATATCGGCAAAATTGTATCATTCTCAAAAACAGCATGAGGACATAAGTGAGAAAATATTAATTGAAAAAATCTAAGAAAGCAAACATAACCACATTTATCTGCTTTTCTTTCACTTAATGCCTTTAATATAAAGGAACCATAATCAAATGAGAGATCATGAATTAGAGAGTACCCAATTTTGGCTGAACCTGTGGGTAAGGCATCAAAGTTTGACACTTTATTCAAGAAACATCTGCTGATAGTATCAAAGAAAAAATTCCATTCCTTCTTGAGCTTTGTCCTGTAGAGCTCTCCAAACTTCTTTGGTGTTCCATTGTAACCCAAGCTTACAACATACTCAAGAAGTTTTGCATCAAGAACTTTGAATACAGGCTTACCAATGATTGATGGTAAGTGTAGGGCTTCAGTGACAATCTCAGGAGTCACATAGAATGTAACATTGTCATATTCAAAGCTCATCTGAGGATTCTCTGATGAATGACTTTTCCCAAAAACACTTGTGTTCCAAACCTGCATAACAGACTTAAAAGATATCTTGGCAGGTTGGGTTAGAGCATAATTGATTGGGCTTGAGGCCAAAAAGTCCTGAATAATGTGGAAATCACTCGGCAAGTCCTGATGATCTAGAACTGCAGTGAAGTTATTGGTATTAAAAGTAACTCCATTGATTACCACCTTGCTGTTCATGAATAGGTTCTCCATTGGAATTTCACACACAAAAGATGAGTTAATTTTGAAATTAGGGTTTGAGAGTGCAGAGACAAAGAGAGACGATGCTTTACTGATAGTTTGAGAAAAATAAATCAATTAGTAAACTTAATTGATTTTAGACAATACTTGTAACTTCTCAAAAACAGGTGTCAGTAAATCATTCGTTTAGGCTAGAGTAATGGACCAAATTACGTGAGAGAGTGGTGAGGATTACACGCGTCATGACTTACATCTTTAACTGTATGTAAGCATCGAGTGAGCACACGCGCTACATATTATTCGGAAAATAAAATTGTGACCAAAATAAAACATGGTATTTTTGTTTTAAATAAAGAAATTTAAAACAACACAATCGAATAATACCTGGTACTTGCACCAGTAATATGAATCGTTTCATATTCTCGTTTCACCCTTCTCTATTTAATCTTAGAGACTTGTCCACTTACTTCTATAACGCTTCATTATCTCCTGTAAGAAAAATCAGAAAAACCCTTCTCATCAAAAGTTTTAGCAATGTCGAACCTTACCATCATTGAGAAAAACCTCCATCTCTTAGAGAAAAGAGATATTTTTAGTTATACTCGTGAAGAGTTTGATGCTTTCGACTGGGAAAGACAACTGGAGACTCTCTGGTTGCAGATGGATGCAGGTCTCGAAGAAATCGAGAAGGAAAAACCTGCAAAAGTGATCGACATAGATGCTGCCCTCCAAACAGCATTCGCATGGCTTTCATCTAAGGCATCCTCATCCAACTCCATCAACCATTGTTAATGAATATGTCAGCAAAAATAACCTTATCCCTGTCAACTTCCACCCAAACAAAGTGGCAAAGATGGGATCTGGGATGGCTATTAACAATGGAGTGGATTGGTCTCTTATTTCCTGTTGAATAGATTAGTAGATAGAGAGCACAAAAGATGTAATCTTTGAATGTAAACTCTTTCTTATTATCAATGAAAAATCTTGTTTATTCTATTCTATTCAATATTTTTCCTGATTTAACATGTTATCTGAAAATAAATATGAGGACTAATTAAAGTGATCACATTATCAGGAATTCAATAACATTAACCATAGCTTGAATCATGAAATTGAGATAAATGAAGACAGTTAGATTCTGACAAAATATTGATTATCGAATCGTTGCATCAGGATTCGACGTTGACCATTGTCAGGATTGACTTTCCATCAGTATGTGCAAGTCGTCAGTATCTGATGGCTTCTTTTTCTCAGGAACTGCCATAGTTTACCATTCCAAGTTCATTCACCAGCTTTGTAAAAGTAGCCTCAGGTAGTGGCTTGGTGAATATATCAGCTAACTGTTGATCAGTAGGAACAAAATGAAGTTCAATTGTTCCTTCCAGTACTTGTTCTCTGATGAAGTGATACCTGATGCTGATGTGCTTTGTAAGAGAATGTTGAACTGGATTTCCTGTCATAGCAATAGCACTTTGGTTATCACAATAAATAGGTATTTTTGAAAATGACAAACCATAGTCCATTAGTTGATTTCTCATCCACATGATCTGAGCACAACAGCTTCCAGCAGCAATGTACTCAGCTTCTGCAGTTGATGTGGAGATAGACTTTTGCTTTTTACTGAACCAAGAAACTAGTCTTCCTCCAAGAAACTGACAACTGCCTGAAGTACTTTTCCTGTCTATTTTGCATCCAGCAAAATCAGCATCTGAATAGCCACATAAACTGAAGTCTGATTCTCTGGGATACCAAAGGCCAAGAGAGGATGTGCCTTTTAGATATCTGAAAATCCTTTTTACTGCAATGAGATGTGGTTCTTTAGGATTTGCTTGAAATCTTGCACACAGACAGGTTGCATACATGATATCATGTCTGCTAGCAGTTAGATATAAGAGTGAGCCAATCATTCCTATATAGTTGGTTACATCTACTTCAGTTCCTTGATCAGGATCAAGCTTTGTAGCTGTAGCTATAGGAGTGGAAGCTGTAGAGCTGTCTTGCATGTTAAACCTTTTTAGTAAATTCTTTGTGTATTTTGATTGATTGATAAAAATCCCTTCATCAGTCTGTTTAACTTGAAGACCTAAGAAATAGCTCATTTCTCCCATCATGCTCATTTGGTATCTCGACTGCATTAGCTTTGAAAACTTCTCACACATCTTAGTATTAGTTGACCCAAAAATGATATCATCAACATATATTTGAACTAACAGCAAATCCTTACCATGATTCAAATAAAATAAGGTTTTATCAATTGTACCTCTGTTGAATCCACTTTCCAGTAAGAATTGAGCTAGGGTTTCATACCAGGCTCTTGGAGCTTGCTTTAGTCCATAAAGTGCTTTATCCAGTCTATAGACATGATCTGGATGTCTGGGATCAATAAATCCAAGAGGTTGTTCAACATATACCTCCTCTTCCAGTTCTCCATTGAGAAATGCACTTTTTACGTCCATCTGGAATACTTTGAATTTCTTGTGAGCTGCATATGCCAGAAAAATTATGATGGCCTCCAGTCTTGCAACAGGAGCAAAAGTCTCATCATAATCTATTCCTTCCTGTTGAGAATATCCCTTTGCTACTAGTCTTGCTTTATTTCTCACAATTGTGCCATCTGAATCAGTCTTATTTCTAAATACCCACTTTGTACCTACAATAGACCTTCCTTTGGGTCTTGGTACAAGTTTCCAGACTTCATTTCTTTCAAACTCATTTAGTTCTTCTTGCATAGCTGTCACCCAATCAGCATCCTTAAGTGCATCTTCAACCTTCTTGGGCTCCTCCTTTGACAGAAAGTTATTATATAAACATTCATTTTGAGTTGCACTTCTTGTCTTAACACCTGCTTCAGGATTCCCAATGATTAAATCAGGAGTATGACTTTTTGTCCATTTCCTTGCTGATGGTAAGTCATTTCTTGAACTGGATGCTCCCCCTGGATTGGTGTTTTCTTCAAAAGAACTAGAGTTGCTAGAAGCTCCCCCTGAGATAGTGCTATCTTCAACTGATGTAATATCTTGATTGTCACTTGAGTCTGTTTCTGATGAATCTCTACTTGATGTTTGAGTTGTATCAGTACTAGTGATGTCTCGCTCTTGCTCCCCCTCAACATTTGCATTATTTGAGTCATCATCAGTAACAGGTGTTTGATCAGGAATTGATCGATCGTCAGGATCTGATGAAATATCAGTATCTGACGTGACTTCATCAGGATTATTGGTAGCTTCATTTGCAAAAGTCAAACTGTCATGAGAGTCTTCTTTTATTCCTGTTAGCTTTCTATCATCAAAAGATACATTAATAGACTCCATGACTGTCTTTGTTCTCAGATTGTAGACTTTAAAGGCTCTTGTTGTTGGATAGCCAATAAAGATGGCCTCATCAGCTTTTGTCTCAAATTTTCCTAGCTGTTCTGGATGAGGTCTTAGAACAAAGCACTTGCAGCCAAACACATGTAGATGCTTCAAACTTGGCTTCTTTTCCTTAATCATCTGATAAGGAGTTACACCATGTCTGTTGATTAGTGTTATATTTTGAGTGTAACAAGCTGTGTTGACTGCTTCTGCCCAGAAATATGTAGGTAGTTTTGCTTCTTCCAACATAGTTCTACCAGCTTCAATAAGAGTTCTGTTCTTTCTTTCAACTACTCCATTTTGCTTAGGAGTGCCAGGAGCAGAGAATTGTTGAACTATTCCTTTGTATTTGCAGAACTCTTCCATTGCTGAATTTTTGAATTCAGTCCTATTATCACTTCTCAGAATCTTGACTTTGTATTCCGTGCCAGTTTCAATAAGTCTAACATGGTCCAGCAGTATTTCAGCAGTTTCATCTTTTCTGTGAAGAAAATAAACCCAGGTAAATCTAGTATATTCATCAACAATGACTAGAGTATATCTTTTCTTACTGATGGACATAATATTCACTGGTCCAAACAAGTCGAGATGTAGCATGTGATATGGTTCATCAATTGAGGATTCAGATTTACTCTTGAATGATGTCCTTCTCTGTTTAGCCTTCTGACAAGCATCACAGAGTCCATCAGGAGTATATAGAGCCTTTGGTAATCCTCTCACCAAGTCTTTCTTGACCAACTCATTTATATTGTTAAAGTTGAGATGAGAAAGCTTCTTATGCCAATTCCAACTTTCATCTACAGATGCTTTACTGATGAGACATGTAGTTGGATTTTCAGTGTTGGTGTGAATGTTGACTTCATAAATGTTACCATGTCTTTGACCTGTTAATGCAATCTTTCCAGTAGATTTGCTGATAACTTCAAAATGAGTATCATTAAAGTTGACACGATAACCTCTGTCTGTGATCTGACTAACACTCAACAGATTGTGCTTTAGTCCTTTCACCAGAGCTACTTTTTCAATGATGACATTTCCAATTACAATGCTGCCATATCCCAAAGTTTGTCCAATGTTGCCATCTCCATAAGACACAGTTGGGCCAGCCTTTTCCTCAAATTCTGATAGCAAGGTTTTGTCTCCAGTCATGTGCACAGAACATCCACTATCCATGACTAACACATTTTTCTTTTTACCCTGCAATCAGAATCACAAAGAACTCAGTTAGAATTTTTAAGAACCCACACTTGTTGGGTTCTCTTTTCATGCAAATCAACATCTTTATTAATAGAAGATTTTCTTGTAAAGACATTTTCATCAGAATTAACTCCATCAGAATTAGTCTTTATCTTGACAGTTGCATGTTTAGAATTCAAGTTCTTTGTTTTTCCAAAATTTGCACTTTTATTGAACTTAGGCAAAGGCTCATAATAATTATAGTACAAATTATGGTATTCTTCACATGTATAAATAGAATGCCATTTACTGCCACAATGGAAACAAGGATTCTGTGGTTTATAGAATACTGATTTATTCCTAATGTCAGACTTAGGAACTACAGTTGGCTTCTTTTTACTCTTCCTGCAATCAATAGCAAGATGATTAGAATTACCACAGTTAAAGCATGCTTTTCTTGGTGCATTTGGAATATACTTATAATTATTTTCCTTGTTTATTCCAACTTTACCATTCCTGTTCCTTTTGACAGTTGGAACTCTCTTGCTATTCGTTACCTCACAGATTCTGTCCCTTAATTGCTTCTTGGACAAAAGACCCACATTTTTGTTTTTGACAGTTCTAGACTCAGAATGATGTGTAGAAGTAGATCCCTCTTCTGAAGTAGATTTGGGAATCTCTGGATACACATAATTAACTGGCTTTAATTTGGTTTTGGTACTGTCTGTAACATATCTGTAGGTTTTTGGATTAGTTGAGTTATTAACTATAACTCTTCCAGGGTTAGATGAAACAACCTTTCCTTTGTCCTGTTTCTCATTTTCTGGCTTATACCCTAGACACTCTTTCCAGTTTTTATCAGAAATGATTTCATGAGTTTTTGTACCAGAATGTGTCCAGGTTCTGAGTTTTTCATTAGCATCTTTAAGTTGCCTCTCAAGTTCATTATATTTAAACTCCATTTCAAGTTTCATGTGTTTAGCATTATCACATTCTGCTTGAACTTCATGCAAGAAAATTAACTCAGCTTCTAGATGATCATTTCTCTTAACAACCTCTGCCATTTCAGATTTTATTCTTGTATTTTCAAGAGATTGACTCCTAAAACTAATATGCAGAGATTTTAAGAAAGATCTTAGCTCAGAAACATTATTAGTATCAAAATCAAATAAAACTTCAGATACCTTGATTTCACCAGCAGAAGTCTCATCAGTTTTAGCCATCAAAGCATAATTCACTTTTTCCTCTTCAGAGTCAGATGATGAGTCCATCCAATCCTTGCTTGAAGAAATGAGAGCTCTGGTTTTGGTCTTCTTGCACTCAGTTGCAAAATGACCCATCCCATCACAGTTATAGCATCTGATTTTTGACTTGTCAAACTTGCTGCTTTTGCCTTCTTTCTTCTTGTACCTGTCTTTGTCAGCATTAAAGGTTTTCTTCTGGAATTTCCCTTGCTTCCTAGCCTTTCTGAACTTCATCTTTTTGAAGCCCTTGACTATCATAGCAACCATTTCCATCATATCAGAATCAGTAGAGTCATCATCAGTATCAGGATCAGACTCAGTATCAGTATCTGATGATGAGTCATCAGGAATTGACTCTTCCACTCTACTCTTTCGGTTATAAACCTCCTCATCTTTTCCCTTTGATTTTGATTCAACATTCAAAGCAACAGATTTTGCTTTGACATTTTTCTTGTTCTTCCTCTGTTGAACCTCAAGATCATGAGTTCTTAGCATCCCATAGACTTCATCAAGAGACAGCATCTTCAAATCATATTGATGCCTTATGATTGAAGCTTGAGTATCCCACTCTTCAGTTAAAGCTCTGAGAAACTTGGTATTCGAATCCTCTGGATCATACTCTTTGCCAACCAGTGATAGATTGTTCAGTAAAGTCAAGAATCTATCATACATATCAGTAAGGCTTTCATCAGATTTAGCATCGAATTGCTCATACTCCTGAATCAACAGAGCCCTTCTGTTTCTTTTGATAGATTCAGTACCTTGACATTGAGTTTCCAAAGTATCCCAAATTTCCTTCGCAGTCTTGCATGCTATTACTCTGTTAGACATGACATTATCAAGACTGTTATGCAAAATATTCTTTACCTTTGCATCTTTGAGTACTTGAACCTTTTCTTCTGCCGTCCATTCATTCTTTGCCTTAATGACATAGTGTTCAGCAACAGTCTCTATTCTTGCAACTAGTTTTGTTGGAAGAAATGGTCCATCATTGATCCTGTCAAGATAGTCAGGATCAGTTGCTTCTAGATACATCAACATTTTCACTTTCCAGGTTGGATACTCAATCTTCTTGAGAATTGGAATTTTAATGCTTTCATACTTGCTTGTCGACATCTTAAGATCGTTTCTGATTTAAATTAATCAGTTTAGCTCTGATACCAATTGTTGCCCAGTAAATAACAATTGTAGAAGGGGGTTGAATACAATTGTATAAGATTTTCGACTTAAAACAAATAACACAAGTATGAATCAATAACAGCTTTATTAACTCTGATATAAAACTGTTACAAAACTCTCTTAAGAAATTCTTATGTTCTTAAGAGCTGCTAGGTTACAATATAACTCGTGCAAGCGATTACAAAATGTAAAACCTAAACTGTGTTTATATAGTGTACACAGTTGCACTATCAATTACAAGATATTCTAAATCAATTACATATATCTCTGAATGCATATCTTGTATGATAGCTGCCTTCCTACAAATTAGGAACCGACATATCAATCTTCCTTGATCTCTGGTCTGATGAAAATCTTCATGGAATCCTGACCAGCTTCTAATCCTGATAGTCCAATACTGACGTTGTATTCCTGATAACGTCAGCATCAGTATCTGATCAGTAATGCCCAGATCCTGATCATCTCTTGAATCAATATCTAACATTAAATATGAAGCAAAACATGAACAAAGCTTGAAAATGAAATGTGCATTTCAATTCCTAAGCGGCGACCAGTTTCTTTTACTATGGCCAGTTGAACCCTGTTACAAGATTCAAGTTCAGGAATTGAAGACTTTATATCAAAAAACAAAAGGATATTTAAGTATTGAATAAATTAATATGTTTCATGTTGCCACTTATTTCCAGATGCCATTAAAGAAAAGCATATAATAGGAGTATCTTCCATTTGAAGTATTTTCCGTCCATGAGGGTATTATATAATTTAAAATTAGTACATCATTATATCTTTATGATTTTACATAAGCATTCAGAATAAAGAACAAAGTTAGAATTTCTAAAACGTTTTCAGACTAATACGCATTTCAAATTCTTAATAATGACACGTTTCTTTCAATACATAACTGCAAATTAATATTAGTTTGAGCATAAACATGATACTCATCTATAAACTATGAACATCAAATACTATTCTGACTTCCTCCTCGACCATTGCAAAAACCAAGTTTTGATCTAAATGTAATTCATTTTCCGAGGCAAATGTGTTCCATCCTGCTGATAGTCTTGGCAGTCCATTGCTAAATACTATCATGCTCATCCATTCACCAATATTAGTTCTAAGTGTAACCTCCTCTCCAGATTGCCACTGCCTGTTCTGTGGAACTATATCTCATGGGATGTACTGTCAAACAAGAACAAATAACCAAAATTATAAAGTTATGCAGACTATAACTAAAGTTTAATTGTGAGATATTCCAGTTATAATAATAATAATATAATTTACCACTCCATGCGATGATTGATTAACATTTGACATTGTCAAACGTACTCTGAATTCCATATGCATATCAATCATCTCATTTTCACTAAGTTCTTCCTCTTCCTGGATATCAGGATTTTGTTCATCCTCTTGATTGGTTTCATGAATGTTTGTTTCAAATTCAAACCATTGGTGAATATTGATTTGAAGTATTTAATTCAAGGAAAAAATGGGAATCTTTTTATGATGGGATCATGGTCGTTTTAAATAAACCCCTAACAGAATATTAAGTTTAAGAGGCCTTCCAAATGGGAAACACTCGTCAAGACCTAGATCGACAAAGGGTAGGTGCACCAAAGCGGAGTACCCTCGTTTATCGTGGTAAGGCGCGATCGAGTAAGTTAGTGATACTCAATTGTTAGACCTTTGGGTTTGACTTAACTAAGTGACCACAATAGGATTGTGAACTTAGAGGCATAGAGTTTGGTAAGATTTACTGGATGAATAGGAACAAATGTTGTTCTACCAAACTATCCAAGAGTTATATATGATATAATTGACAAATGTTGTCTACCTAAATAATCATTTTAAGGAGAAAAGCCAAAGCTGACCTTAAAAGGGATGAAATATGGATCTTGGCTCACTAGAAAGGTTTAGAGAAACTTTTCCGAATTGATAGGTAGGGCTATTAATTTGATAAAATAGTGGGAGATATATATTATGAATATATATGAATAATCACTTGAACATAATTTAACAATTCCGTAGACTAATTATTTTATGCATTTTAACATTGTAGATATTCGAAATGGCAAACAACACAAACAACACTTTCTCTGTGCGATCAGTCCTTGAGAAGGACAAGCTTACAGGATCAAACTTCCTTGACTGGTCTAGGAATTTGAGAATTGTTCTCATGCAGGAAAAGAAATCTTATGTGATTGATATTCCTCCACCGGCAGCCCCTGCTGCTAATGCCACTCAAGATCAACGAAATGCTTATCAGAAACATATTGATGATGCTACTGATGTGGCTTGTCTTATGCTTGCTACTATGGATGCTGAGCTTCAGAAGCAGCATTTTGATATGAATGCTTATACTATGTTTGAGCATCTTTCGACGATGTTCCAATCACAGGCTCGTGTGGAAAAGTTCAACACAAGCAAAGCACTCTTCTCGTGCAAGCAGGGCAACGGACCAGTCGGACCACATGTTCTATAGATGATCGGGTATTGTGATTACCTTTCTCGTTTGGGTTTCCCGCTTCAGCGAGAGGCTCAAGTCGATATAAACTTGCAATCTTTGAACAGCGACTATACTCAGTTCATTATGACTTTTAATATGACTGAGCAAGATAAGACTCCTATGGAATTGTTGGCCATGCTGAGGACCACTGAAGCAAATATGGTCAAGGCACCTGAGAAAGCTCCCATAATGATGGTGGGCAAGAAAGGTGCTAAGGGAAAAGGGAAATGGAAGGGCAAGAAAAAGGTAGCATCAAAACATCTTGGTCCTTCTAAGCCCTCTTTCAAAAAGGCTAAAAAGCCGAAGGGAGATGTCGTACAGGCTGACAAAGGTGAATGTCACTACTGTAAGAAGCCTGGTCACTGGAAGAGAAACTGTCCTGTTTACTTGGAGGATCTGAAGAAGAAGAAGGCTGCGCAAGCTTCTACTTCAGGTATTTATGTTATAGAAGTCAATCTGTCTATTTCTACATCTTGGGTATTGGATACTGGATGTGCTTCTCACATTTGTATAAATGTGCAGGAACTGCAGAGAAGTAGGACTTTGGCTAAGGGAGAAGTTGACCTACGCGTTGGCAATGGAGCAAAGGTTGCTGCTTTAGCTGTAGGGACTTATCATTTATCGTTGCCCACAGGGCTCATTTTAGAACTTGAGAACTGTTTTTACGTGCCTGCGATTTGCAGAAACATTATTTCCGTTTCTTGTTTGGACAAGATTGGTTTTTCTTTCTTAATTCAGAACAATAGTTGTTCCTTTTCATTGAATAATGTTACCTATGGGGTTGCACGTTTGTTTAATGGTTTATATGTTCTTGATCTTGATACTTCTGTCTATAACATAAATAACAAACGTCTTAAAACAAATGACTCAAATCATACATACCTCTGGCACTGTCGTTTAGGCCATATAAATGAGAATCGCATTTCCAAGTTACATAAGGATGGATACTTGGACAAGTTTGATTTCGAATCATATGAGGAATGTGAACCATGTCTCATTGGCAAAATGACTAAAACTCCTTTTACCGATCAAGGTGAGAGGGCCACCAAACGATTGGAACTGATACATAGTGATGTATGTGGTCCAATGCGTACGATGGCAAGAGGTGGCTATTACTATTTCATAACCTTTACTGATGATTTTAATAGATACGGATATGTGTATCTTTTGAAGAACAAATCCGAATCGTTTGAAAAATTCAAAGAGTATAAGGCTGAAGTAGAGAAGCAAAAGAGCGAAAGTATTAAAACTCTACGATCTGATCGTGGGGGAGAATACTTAAGCTTAGAATTTAAGAATTTTTTAAAGGAGTGTGGTATCGTATCACAACTCACTCCTCCTGGAACACCACAATGGAATGGGGTGTCTGAAAGGAGAAATCGTACCTTGTTGGACATGGTGCGATCGATGATGAGTCATGCGGATCTTCCAATTAGTTTATGGGGTTATGCCCTAGAGACGGCTACACAAACACTAAACCGTGTTCCTTCAAAATCGGTTCAAAAGACACCATATGAGTTATGGACTGAAAAACGTAATAGCGTTTCATTTATGAAAGTTTGGGGATGTGAAGCGTTTGTGAAACGTTTGATCTCTGATAAGCTAGGACCGAAATCAGACAAATGTAATTTTGTAGGATACCCATTGGAAACTAAAGGGTATTATTTCTATAAACCTTCTGAGAACAAAGTGTTTGTTGCTCGAACGGCTGTATTTCTAGAGAGAGAACTGCTTTCTAAGAAAAACAGTGGGAGGACAATAGATCT
The DNA here is from genome assembly GCA_037693485.1 of Kitagawia praeruptora. Taxonomy (NCBI): domain Eukaryota; kingdom Viridiplantae; phylum Streptophyta; class Magnoliopsida; order Apiales; family Apiaceae; genus Kitagawia; species Kitagawia praeruptora. Next base: position 130,868,920 of record CM075351.1, on the reverse strand, counting down.
CGATGAGGATCGAGAACTACAAGATGTTGTTGAACCAGAGTTGGAATATGAGCAGAATGAGACTCAAGATGTTGAGAACAATACTGCTCAAGAAACACAGGTCGTTCGTAGATCAAGTAGGATTCGCCATGAGCTAGAGAGATATTATGGATTTCTCCTGACTCAAAGTGGCGATGTGATGCTTGTAGATAATGATGAGCCTCTCACCTACAAGGATGCTATGAATAGTCCAGATTCTGAGAGATGGCTGGAAGCCATGAAATCTGAGATGGATTCCATGTATGAAAACAAAGTATGGACTTTGGTTACACCACCTGATGGGGTTAAACCCATAGAATGCAAGTGGGTTTTCAAGAAGAAAACTGACATGGATGGAAATTTACAGACCTACAAAGCAAGACTGGTGGCGAAAGGTTTCAAGCAAATTCATGGCATAGACTATGATGAAACTTTCTCACCGGTAGCTATGGTCAAATCCATCAGGATTTTGCTTGCGATAGCGGCTTATTATGACTATGAAATCTGGCAAATGGATGTCAAGACTGCTTTCCTAAATGGAAGCTTAGAAGAGGATGTGTACATGACACAACCTGAGGGTTTTGTCGATCCAAAGTTTGCTAGAATGGTTTGTAAGTTGCTACGATCTATTTATGGATTGAAGTAGGCCTCAAGGAGGTGGAACATCCGTTTTGATGAAACAGTCAAAAATTTTGGCTTCATACAAAATGAGGATGAGCCGTGTGTTTACAAGAAGGTTAGTGGGAGCCATGTGGCATTCCTAGTATTATATGTGGATGACATATTACTAATAGGGAATGACATTCCTTCTCTACAGGCTGTGAAGACTTGGTTGGGAAAAAGTTTCTCGATGAAAGACTTAGGCGATGCTACCTATATCTTAGGGATCAGGATCTATAGAGATAGATCTAAAAGATTAATCGGCCTAAGTCAGAGTACATACATTGACAAAGTATTGCATCGTTTTGGAATGCAAGAGGCAAAGATGGGCTTTGTCCCGGTGTCTCATGGGATAGTGATCTCAAAGGAAAACTGTCCTAAATCATCAGATGATAAGGACCGTATGAGTAAAGTACCATATGCTTTGGCAATTGGTTCTATAATGTATGCGATGATATGTACTCGTCCTGATGTCTCGTATGCTTTAAGCATGACGAGCAGGTACCAGTCAAATCCTGGTGAGGGTCACTGGACAGCTGTCAAGAATATTCCTAAGTACCTTAAACGGACTAAAGATTCGTTCTTGATATACGAAGGAGATGAGAAGCTGGTTGTAAAAGGTTACACTGATGCTAGTGTCCAGACAGATAGGGATGATTCTGTGTCCCAGTCTGGATTCGTGTTTTGTCTAAATGGAGGTGCTGTAAGCTGGAAAAGTTCGAAGCAAGAGACAGTAGCTGATTCTACAATGGAAGCTGAGTATATTGCTGCCAGTGAAGCAGCCAAAGAGGCTGTTTAGATTCGAAAATTTATTTCGGGACTTGGTGTGGTTCCATCGATCGCAGATCCAGTTGATCTGTATTGCGATAACAATGGAGCTATTGCGCAGGCAAAGGAACCGAGGTCCCATTCCAAAGCAAAGCATATACTTAGGAGATATCACCTTCTTCGAGAGATAAACGAGAGAGGAGATATACATATATGTAAAGTGCATACTAATGATAATGTTGCGGACCCACTGACCAAAGCTTTGTCGCAGCAGAAGCACGAAGGTCACACTAGTTCCATGGGTATTAGATACATAGGAGATTGGCTCTAGTGCAAGTGGGAGATTGATAGTGTTAGTGCCCTAGAGACAATGTAATTGTGCTTCTAGGATAAACTATTTTGTTATTCAGTGATTATGTTATATCGATTATTCAACAATGATTTATTATGTCTTTATTTACTGCGATATAAATATTAGAACAATAAATGTCCTTGGAATATGTAACATGTATTCTATATCTTTAAGTATGTGACTTAAAAATGAGATTATAAGAATAGTGTTAATATTCCTAAATATCCCTAATCGAGCATTATTAATATGGGACAATTATAATGCATAAAGATTAGTATGTTTGTTGCCTGATGACCACATCTCATTGGTCATAGGTATAGTGATACTAAAGTCAAGAACATAGGTGCATGTAATATTCTACATGGCACTGGATTGACCCACAGTGAGTTTCTACATGTTGATAATGTCATTAGAAAGACTCACAGTGATAATGGTGTAATGATCCTTAGACTTGAGATCATTATATTTCTATACGAGGATTAATATACTTTGACTACATTAAAAGTTACCTTTGACCGGGTGATGCTAAAAATGTACATCGGGTATATTATGAGACGTATGAGAAATATGAATGATAGATAAAGGATTTAACCCTCCTATTATTAGGAGAGATATTATTGGCCTCTTGATTGAGTGAGACTATGAAAATGCATGGCCATGCTCAAGTATTGATTTGTTTTTTTAATAGTCTACTCATTGATCAAGGAAACCCGGATTAAACATTGATGAGGATGACTAATAACATGCCTCGAGTTTAATCTATAATATATATGGTTAAAGGGATTATATTACACGGAAACATTAATCATGAAAGGTTTAATTGGATCACCAATTATTATTATTACTTGGGTAGCAATGATGTATTACTAGATGCCGCTCATTGTTTATAATTTTATTATTGGATATTAAAATTATTGCCAACGTAATAATAACCTAAAGGGTTACACAATAAGAACGTTTAAAACGGAGACTTATTTAAATTACGAATTTAAATATATGTATACATTATTATTTCGAATTATATAATTGGTTAAGTAGGACTTGATTAATTATAATATAATTTGAATTAATATTAAAACCAAAATCAGATTGGGTTTAAGGAAGCCCAAAACAGATTTAGGTTTTAAGCCCAAACTCTTTCTCTATAAATACATAAGATGTATTGTTTTTAGGGTTAAGCTTTTGCCAAAATCGTTTTAGCAAAAACCCTAGCAGCTAGAGTGAGAGAGAGAGATAGAGGGCAGATTACGGCTAGTACCAACTCCGGAGATTGTGGAGACAATCGTGCGTTCGTGTGGACTAATTAGAGAAGCAGATCTCACGAAGAGGACTGTGTGGTGATCGTTCTTGGACCTCCATCTGTCAACCGAACCGGAAAGCTTTTAAAAGGTACAGATTCTGTTCTCCATAATCAACATGTCTTATACACGGATCCTAGGGTTAGGTTTCGGTTTTTTTTTTCATTGTTTATTATCATTTTCCATTGCGTTTGTTGCCCCGAAACCTATCAGTAAGGTCCTTTGACCACCACTCATCATAAACATCTCAAAACAAGGCTTAACAATCATATAAACTCTTAAGATGAACTCATCTTTACACTAATATCAAAACTCCACCAAAACTCATATAAATAAAAGGTAAAGTTGAGGTTTATACCTTCCTTGATACTCTCACAACACTAACAAAGCTTTGTACACCTTATAATAGCCTTGGGTAGTCTTAACAAAGCCTAAAAGCCATGAACAAAACATGAAAACAACTTAAAACACTATTCATCATCAACTTTGTAAAATCTATATAAAATTAAAAAATTAGAGATTGGTTCTCAAATTTTTACCACACCTTCTACTCTTCAATGGCTTTCTTTTGAGTTATAGATCACAAGATTTGGTGCTCAATTGCTAGGGTTTTTGGCCCCTTCTTGCTGCTGTGCAAAAACTGAAAAAAAAGGAGTGTTCTTGCTTTTTCTTTCTCTTCCACCAATCTTGACTTTGTCAACTCAATTTTTATGAAATATCTAGATAGGATCAGATGTTATGGCTGTGTATTGATCTCCTAGATTCTTGTGCAAAGAGTATGCAAGAAGCTTGGTTAATATTTGTTTGATTTTTGGTTGATTTAAAGTGATTTAAATCACTTAACTCCTAAATTATTTTGTTTTAATCCTTGAATTAAATCTTTTAATCCACTTGATATAATCCTCTTGATGACCATGTAGGATATCTAATCTTGTTATAAACTCCATCCATAATCCATAATTCGTTCGCTTATCACTTAATCTCGTTATAAAATTCTATTGATTCCTAAAACGTTCGTTACACTAACTCAGGGGTTTTCGTTCTAATTCCTTAAATCACCTTAAATAAAATAATAAAATATAAAATCCTCAAATCCTCAATTTTAATATCTTACTCCCTTGATGATACTGATATATACTTTACTGCCCGGTCAAATATTCCATAAAAATAAAGTTTGGAATTTCTGAATTCCGATCGCGTTTACATACACTTATTTACCTAGTAGATTACTAATATAACTTCAAAATATCCATTTCCTATCCCCTACATAGGGTGACATGAAAAATTTTCTTAATCCTCAAAATCACTATTCATCCATAATTTCACTATTCATCCATGTAAATCACTATTCATCCCAAAAATTGAAATTTTTCTCAAGTACAGAAATTAGGGTTATTACAATTTTAAGTGTGTTATGCAGGTTTGGAATACTGATGTCTTTGGTGTATGTGAACATTCAGGCAAGCCTAACTTGACCTTTGAATATAATGGTGTTATACATCATGTGACTCTTCAAGTAGTAGAAGAAGCTCTTCAACTACCATCTTTGAAGGATACTCCTTCAGATATCTCTGGTTCTGAACTTCTTGAGTTTGCCACAAGAATGAGATATAATGGAAATCCAAAGAAGTTTGTAGAGTTGTACAGAACAAAGCTAAAGCGAGAATGGAATTACTTCTTTGACACAATCAGTAGATGCTTTTTAAACAAGGTTTCAAACTTTGATGCATTACCTATTCCCTCGGTGAAAATTGGGTATTCTCTAATTCATGATCTTTCCTTTGACTATGGGTCTTTTATTTTGAAGGCATTAAGTGATAGAAAAATAGATAAATGTGGTTATGTCTGTTTTATTAGATTTCTTCAATTAATATTCTCTCACTTATGTCCCAATGTCGAAATTGAGAATGATACAATTTTGCCTATCTTTAAGATTTCTGCTAACAATATTAATTCCCTGCTTAAATGTGATAAGGCAAATGGTTTTGAATGAGGTAATACTTTCATTCCTAATGAGGTCAGGCTTCTTTTGACAAAGAGAATGCCTACTCATTATGGGTCCATTACTGATGGTATTGGATCGGCTACTGGTGCTATGAGACAGGACACCACACATCCTGTTTCTGACCAAAGCACACAACCCAAACACTCAACTAAACAGTCAACCACCTCTGGTGTCTCACAAAAGGCATCAGTTGTAAAATTAAAGAAATTAGCTAGATCTGATGTGTCTGGAAGGCAATCAGGATCAAAGAATTTCTCCACTCCAACTCACTCTCAAATGAAGTCACTGTTAGTATTGGTGCCCTAGAGGCAATGTAATACATTATATTTATGTTTGAGTGATTTTATATATTCGATATATATATGTTTATTATTGGCTTTATTTACTGCGAAATAAATAAAGTATAATAAATGTCCTTAGAACCTTGATACAAATTATATAGTTGCAAGTATGTGACTTGAACATGAGATTATATAATGATCGTATCATATTCTTAAATGTCCCTAGCCGAGTATTATTATTAATTAGGACAATAATAATACACTGAGGCTAGTATGATAATTGACTGATGATCACATCTCATTGGTCATAAGTATGAAGATACTAAAAGCAATGCATAGGTAACTATACGAGTACAGGGTACTGGACAGACCCACAGTGAGATACATCATGGTAAATAATAAATGTGTCATATGTATTCTCACAGTGATAATGGTGTAATGATCCTTAGACCTGAAGTCGTTATAATTCTACATGAGAATTAATATATTTTGAATTTGTCAAAAGTTATCTTTAGGCGGATAATGATAAAGGTGAATATCGGATATATTATGAATCATGTGAGAAATATGAACGATCTAGATGGGATTTAAATCTCCTGATAAAGGAGTGATATTATCGGCCTCTTGTTTGAGTAAGACTATGAAATGCATGGCCATGCTCAAATGTTGATTTGATTAAATAGTCTACTCATCGATCAAGAAAATGAAGATTAAATTATGAAGAGGATGACACATTACATGCCTCGAGTTTAATCTATAATATCATGATTTAAAGGGATTATATTACATGGAACATTAGTCATAAAAGGTTGATTGAATCGTTGATTTAATTATTTTTTTATTGGGTAGCAATAATGTGTTACTAGACGCCGCTTATTGTTTATAATTTTATTAGAGAATAAAATTATTGCCAATGAAATAATAACCTACAGGGTCACACACAAAGAATGTTTAAAAGGGAATTAATTTATTTCATGAATTTAAATTAATAATAATTTAAATTATGATTTTAAATTAATAATAAATAATAATTCGAATTTTATAAAATTAATTAAGTGAGACTTGATTAGTTAAAGATAAAATTTGAAGATGTATTTTCTTGACTTAATTGATTAATTAAGTATGACTTAATTAATTTATTTAAATAAATAAGATTTGTTTAAATAAAAATGGCCTAATTGTTTAAGGCTCCATTTTGCTTTATTTCTCTTTATAAGCCAAGAGTTGGCAAGTCATTTGGTGACACAAGAACTGAAATCTCAGTTGCTATACAAGGGAGAAAATCAAGCACAAGTCAAGAACACATCCGGTTTTAGTTATTTTGGCTAGTACCAATTTCCGTGGCGAAATCGTTCGACGATTCAAGCAAGCATTCAAGTGTGGATACCGGTGGAGGAGTTGCAAGTTTAGCTCTCAAGATCAACACTTTAGCTCTCAAGATCAACAAGCTAGGATCTCCATTTGACATCCATTGCAAAGCTTTAACAAGGTATAATCTTGTTCTTGAGAATTTTTTATACCATGATCATCATTTTATACATGGATCCGGTCTTTGGAATTCGTTTTTAATTGTTATTTACGTCATTTCCATTGCGTTATTATGCCCGAATTCCAACAGTCACAAGGGGGTGAACAAGGGGTCCTGGCTTTGGGGAAAACTGCACTTAAGGTTGATAAATCTTTGATTGAATTAGGAGTGTATAAGGAAACATGAGAGAAGAGGAAATTTAGTCAGAATATGGATTCTGATTCTGGTGATGCTACAGTACCATTATCAGTCATGTTGAAGAAAAAGGAAATTTCTGTCATTGTTACTGACGACTTGGCTGTTTCTGAAAAGCAAAAGAAAAGAAGGAGATTAATCAACAAAAGCAGATACTTTATTCCTATGGAGTTACAGAATCTTGATGATGATATTGAGGACATTCCTAATGTCTCTACCAATCCTGATGGATCATCAGTTCTTGACAAAGCTACTCCTAACAACTCACCTGTGAAAACTGTTGAGATTTCTGACTCTTCAGTATCTGCTTCTCCAAAGAAAAGAACTTTTGATATGTCACTGGAACAAGTAGTTGCTACGATGTCAAGCTTGGACAAAAACCACCACCTCTCTACGAGCAACAACAAGCTGCAACAAAAGTTTTTGCAAGACAGAAGAAACAGAGGACATCTTCACCTCTGAAAGTATCTAGTCCACAAGAACCTGAACTTCAAAGTAGTTCAGAAGCTATTACAGATCCAGTCACACAAGAACCACCTACTCAAAGTGTAGGTGCAGACACTTCTGAAGGAATAGTCCCACAAGAATCACTTTCTCAAAAGGAAGGTGAAGACAAGAAAATTCCCGCCACACAAGAACCATCTTCTCAAAGTGAAGATGCAGGCAAAGTCACATCAGCAAGGGAGTTTCCTGACAATGCTCAAGGGGCTTCTGAAATTGAATTTGACTTAGCTTAAAGTCTGGTAGATAAAGCTGTTCATGACAAGCACATTGCTGAATGTGATGATCTACTCACAGACACTGCATTTGAGGGAAGCACACAAGAACCTTTAACTCAAAGTGTTGAAGAAGCTTCACAACCTCAGACTACACAAGAATGTTTGCACTAAATCACGCAAGCGTACGTGGTCACAAGTAATACAGATAGAAGTCAAGTTCGTTCCCACAGAGATCTGGTTATGGTTTTAATTCAGTAGATGTACCTATGCAACAATGTATGATTATTATTCACTGCTAAGACAATTAACAAATTGGGTTTAGATTAACTAAAAAAAACAAATTAACAAACTAAGAATTAACTAACTAACTAGAATTTAAATCAAATTACTTCTGCAAGAGAAAACATGGAATCCTAACTTCATTAAATACTTCACTTAGATCTGACGCCTTTAATCACTATATGCAATGGTTATGATATCTGATCGGATAACACGAAACAAGTACACGCTACCTCTCAGTATACGTATACCAAACTAAACATACATCCACAAAAGAGATAGAAGATGAATAGACACCAATTATGCTTAGACCCTATATGTCTATAGAATTTGAAAACATAACGGTTGAAGAGCAAGTTATCCATTAAGATCACACAGGGCAGTATAAGTATTTTCATCTCACACTACGAATCATGTTGATAAACAATCATGAACCTATGCTAGCATGGCAAGTTCTAAATCTCAAGATCCACTTTCACTTCACAAGAGATTAACAAATTTGATGTTAGCTACGCATCTAAAAATTAAGCACAACCATACGAGGATATCAGATATACATCACACACAGATCTGTAAAGCATCAAGATACTAAAGCTCCATAAATAAATCCGTTAGAATCCCATGACAACGATTAGTTCGTAATTGAACCGCTCGTCATCATGGGATCTGATGAAACCATGATAAAAACAAAGTAAGAAAATATACAAATAAACCTAAGTAATTGATATGTAATCGTTCTACTCCTAATGATCTATATTACAAGGGTGGGATGTGTTTATATAGGCTCTAAAAGTCTTGCCCAGCAAAAAATACCAAAACAGAATTATAATAGAATTTCTGCAAAATACGTTTCCTAAACTGATTCTGTTTTTAAGGAAAATTCGTAGCTGACTTTTCTTCAGTATTTCTGGACCGTTCCAGTTGTATTTGGACCTCTGGACCACTTTAGAATGATAGAGAATTCCGTTATCTTCGCGTGGACTGTAAGATCGTCCAAAACAGACTTGTAGAACTCAAGATATGGCCCAAACAGTAAATCAGGATTTTCAGGACAAAATTTCAAATTTCCAGAAGGGTTCCCGCACTGCAGCGCCCTTCCCAGGCCGCAGCGCGCCATGCTTTCTGTCCAAGATTGTAGAAAATCTCCCAGGCTTCACGTGGACAGTAAGATCGCTGAAAACGGACTTCTAGAACTCCAGATATGTCCAAAACAGTGTAGAATGCGCAACCTACCCAGAAAATCCGAATTTTACACAAATTTGCTCCTTTCTCCTCCGTTTCTTTTGCATTAGCTAACATCTTCAATACCAAGACACATGTAACTCCTTGATAGCGTAACACAAGTGTCCAATCTTCATTCCAATGCGTAATTCCACTCTAATATCGATTAGAAACACCAACACTAACCGATAGATACAACCCTGCACCACTACACAAAACACATAAAAAATACAACAAACTTGAGTCCAAAACAATCAATTTAAGCCGATATAGAACGCTCCAAGTGGATATAAAATCCACTTATCACACCCCCAAACTTAAACTGATGCTTGTCCTCAAGCATAAACAACTAACACTAACTAATTAGTACCACTTCCGTAGGTGATCACGGTTGCATTTGGCATATGCAACAAGCCCTTTAAACCCCTAGGCAGCCCTAGTGGACGAGTAAGGTCTCGTGAGGGCCTATAGCGAATGTACCCACAAAATCCATGTAACCTAATGCAATGCAATGCATGAATGCAACTAATATGAAAAATGCAACTAATCTAATACTAATATCCTACCATATCTTCAAAGTAAATACGCAATGTCTTGGTGTCGAAAGTGCAAGTATTCACATAGTCTACTCAAAGAACATGCATAAATTCTCACAAGTCCATGTCAAGTGTAAGAATAAGTTAGTAAACATGCTAAGCCTACAAGAGTACATCTTTGAGACAAAACTCGGGATCTCATACGCAAAAACAAGTACACACTCACAATCCACTCACAAAAGAATATTCACTCAAGAACAGGGGTAAGTGTATCACTCAATTCCAACAAAATCATAAACATGCTTGACATTTGATATCAATCTAACTCTTAACACAACATACATCAATGACGATAATCAAAAGGTCTTTATTTGGGTTGTAACAGGGCTAGGGACAAGGTTTGTCAAATAAGCCAAAACAGGTGAAGTGTCAAAAGCTAGTAAGTACCATAATAAATCATACACAACACCCTATTTTTCCTCCCCACAAAATTTACTATTTTTCTTCCAACAAAAACACTCGAATAGTCGACTAAAGTAGGATCACAACAAACACAAACATGCTCTCATAATATATTTTTTTGTTTTTTTTGTTTTTTTTTTCTCTTTTTTTTTTGTTTTTTTTTCTTTTTTTTTCGAGAGCTAAATATAACACAAACAATAACATAAACAATAACAATGATCCCACAATTTTATTACACATACCGACTATCAAGTAAACAACCAAACCCAATTTTCAATATTTCCCCCAAAAGTAAGACCAACAATAAACCCCACCTTACACACCTTATTACTCCCTTAAGCACTCTACTAGCATTTGACAATGTAGGTTCAAATTAATGTAAGGCCAATACAAGAAAAAGGTCTAGGCAAGTAATGTGGTATGTCACCGAAAAATAGGATTAAGCTCAACGGGTTAACTAATTGATCATGTAAACATGGTATGGTAATATGGGAAAATATGCGGTTAATCCTAATTGCCTTTATCATTTTAATCGTCAAATAATGTCATGCATTTCAAGAAAGACCTCAAACAACTGCTAGCAATGCAAACAATCCGTGGACACTCAAGCAAACGAATAAATTGCAACAAATATGCAATATGGCTCAAAAACTCACTTGGTGGAAAAACATACTCAATCCCAAGCAAAAATCTCCCTAATGCACCGACTTGTATTCAAAGCATGCAAACTAAATCATCTTGCACATATTCATGTCCTTCTAATCACTTACAACATTCAATAAGTCTACTAGCTTCAACTTACTAGTGTATGTGTGTGCACAAGAACAAAGCATATCACTTCTCAATCAAAAGCGTCAACAACACAAAATTCCTATCAAGCATGGGTGCAAATGCAATCTATTATGAACTCATATAAAATACGAAAATAAAAACGGAATGTCCTATATGAAACAAACGTAGATAACACGAACAATATATGCATAATTTACTACTACTAATATGCAAAACATGAAATCCTACATGAACAAATAATACAACAACTACTAATCCCCCAAACCACCCCCAAACTTAAAATATTCAATGTCCCCATTGAATTGAAGGTAATACAAAGGATAGCAGGAAACATACCTAATCATCGAAACTTGAAAATTCTTACACCGTATCTCTATATGGCCATTTAATTATCTTTTCCGGAGCTACATCCTCGATGACAAGTTTTAGCCTTCTTTTCTCTTCAAAGGTATCAGCCACAATGTTCACTCCACTACCTGCAAAGTTAGCAATAATAATAATAAGCAAAGCAGATGAATGACCCAAATATGCATACCTCCTGTGATCTGGTAGTTTAAGCTCAAGTTTGGAAGCTTCTTCAACATGATGATTTTCTACCAAAGACTGATCAAGAATGGAGATAGACGGACTAGGAACAGAGGTGGGTAGTTCACCAACAGAAGTCTTAACCATAGACTTAGGATCAAAAGAACAATCCTCAAGTTGACTTTCATGCTTAGAACAAATAGCATTCAATTCCTCCAACATCTCATCAGAAGTAAAATTCATGTACAACTCATGAAGATCCTCATTACCCTTAATCAAAACATCTTCCTCAAGAAAAGACTCAATTGCACTATCCTCAAGATTTGACCATGAAACCTCCTCATCAACCAGCACCTTAGAATCCCAGAGATCAGCCAAGCCTAGCGACTTACACTCTTCCTCCTCATCACTAACCACCACAGGTTCTGACAAAACAGAATGTTCTTCTTTTTCTGTAGGATCATGATCATGAATTCCTTCTTCATCCTCAATTGCTGAATTCTGATCGTTCGTGACTTTTCCAGATCTGAGTGTTATGGCATTAACCTGCTCCATGACATCTTGTTTTCCTGGATTCACCTCTATGTCACTAGGAAGAACTCCCTGCGGTCCGTTGAGAAAGGCACTTGCAATTTGCTCAAACTGATCCTCTAATATCTTGAGAGATACCTCCTGACTTTTAATCATCAACCTTAATTCATCCAATTCAGATTTTTCATTCGAAGATTGACCATCATCCCCATGAAACTGTTGCTGCTGAAAATCTTGATTGTTGCTCCAGCCAGAATTGGGATGATAGGTGGCTGGATCTGGTTGTTGGAAATTGCTCACAAACTGCACCGATTCAATAAATATGGCACATTGAGTCGTCTCATGTGTGCCCTCACATAGCTCACAAACACTAGCAACTTGAGGCACCCCATGCTTTGACATAGAATCCAATTTCTTATTAAGTGCCTCTAGCTGAGCTACTAGAGCTGTGACTGTATTAACTTCCAGAATTCCTGCTATCTTGCCTTGTGATAATATCTGAGTTGGATTCTGATATTCATTCGCAGCCATCATCTCAATCAACTCATAAGCTTCCTCATAGCTCTTAGCCCATAGAGCTCCACCTGATGCTGCATCTAGCATGGGTCTTGACTGTGCACCCAAGCCATTATAAAAAAAGTTAATCACCATCCAATCAGGCATCCCATGATGTGGACACTTCCTTAGCATCTCCTTATATCGCTCCCAAGCCTCGCACAAAGATTCTTCAGACTGCTGTGAAAACTGAGTAATAGCGTTCCTGATTGCTGCGGTCTTTGCCATGGGGAAAAATTTAGTAAGAAACTTCTGAGCAAGAACCTCCCATGTCAAAATAGAACCTGCTGGTAGAGAGTGCAACCAACCCTTAGCTTTATCCCTCAAAGAGAATGGGAAAAGTCTCAATTTGATAGCATCTTCCGACACCCCGTTGATCTTGAAAGTGTCACCGATCTCAATAAAGTCCCGGATGTGCATGTCAGGATCCTCCGTAGGAGCACCCCCAAACTGAAACGAATTCTGCACCATCTGGATTATGCTAGGCTTGATTTCGAAAGTATTAGCTGCAATGGCTGGCTTGACAATGCTAAATTGGATGTCATTGATCTTTGGTTGAGAATAATACATCAATGCTTTCGTTGCTGCTCGTTCTCCCATTGCTACCTGAAACACATAGAACTAAACAACTATGTAAGAAACAATCCGAGTCAGTGAACTCTAACGACCACTGATGACAAGAACATAAACTAAAACTAAAACACCGATGATCCCCGGCAGCGGCGCCAAAAACTTGTTTGCACTAAATCACGCAAGCGTACGTGGTCACAAGTAATACAGATAGAAGTCAAGTTCGTTCCCACAGAGATCTGGTTATGGTTTTAATTCAGTAGATGTACCTATGCAACAATGTATGATTATTATTCACTGCTAAGACAATTAACAAATTGGGTTTAGATTAACTAAAAAAACAAATTAACAAACTAAGAATTAACTAACTAACTAGAATTTAAATCAAATTACTTCTGCAAGAGAAAACATGGAATCCTAACTTCATTAAATACTTCACTTAGATCTGACGCCTTTAATCACTATATGCAATGGTTATGATATCTGATCGGATAACACGAAACAAGTACACGCTACCTCTCAGTATACGTATACCAAACTAAACATACATCCACAAAAGAGATAGAAGATGAATAGACACCACACTACACCACAAATGGTCTATGGCAACACCAAAAAAAAGTGTTAAAAATGCTGAAAAATGTTACCATAGGATTTAAGGCAACACTTTTGTCAATTTTGCAGGTGTTGGGAATTTGCATGTGGGCTTAGAGCTTAAGCCAACATATTTTATCAAAACTATGGCAACATCAACATGATGTTGCCTTAGGCACTTATGCCAACATTTCGTGCAAAATAGCAACACTATTTCCGGTGTTGGCATAAAGTCTATGACAACACTGTCTACTCAACACCAACACCCTTGCGATGTTGCCATATAGCCTATTCCAACATCTTTGTCCCTCTACAGCAACACTAGTTGATGTAAATTTTCTAAAAATTTATATTTTAATTATTTTTTGGATTTTGTTTTACTTCTGATATTCTTCAAATTTTCAAAAATACAATAAAAAATTAACGCAAATCAAGGTAAACTAAAATATAATTTGAATAAACCACATTTATCAACTTTTATAAAACTAAAATATATCAGTAACTAATTACACAAGTCAAATCATTATACAATTAAATCATTATACAATGCAACATTCATCCACTATCATATGGTTCAAGTCACCTCTCCATGACAATATTCTAAAGTCTACACTTAAATTCAACTCTTATTTCCCTTAGAATAAAAATGCACTGTCAACCAGTATCTTAAAGTTCCTTTCTTGCACTGTGATGTTGCAGCAAGCTGAATAAGAATGCTTCTGTGATCTTAGCCTTTGCCGTTGTTAGCCTTTGTCGCTGATACGGGGATACGATCAAGGTGGACATCATTCTCGTAAAGGTGCCTGCCATAAAATATATACAAAATGTAATGCACATTATTACATCTAGCACTTTTTGGCCTGGGATTTCGATCTGTTTAACCACATAATCAAGCTCTTTTCCTTTTAGAATGCTAGTTTTGTACCTACATTTTCAGAAGTAACAACTGAAGAGACTGAAAAGTATAATCGTATAATTATTAAACATAAAATTATGGAATCATACGAGTTGTCTATTACACTTATATTCAACCATCCTTGGTCATCCATTTTAGACCTTAAGAATTGGTCTTTCACCAGATTATCATCACTGGAACAAACAGTTAATGAGCAACAAGCTGAAGGGAAAAAACACTTAAACAAAAAAGACATAAATTTAAAAATTTCCAGCTACACCATACCAACAAGAGAAGAAGATAGTAATAGAAAATATTTCTAGTTACCTAAAAAAGTAGTCGATCTGATTGACCAACAGAGGAGGTAGATATGGGTCAACAGGAAGCAAAACCATATGGTATCAAAAGCTCTTGTACTGCCTATAAACATCTGCATAATATAACTAACATAAAATGCATTAGTATTGAGCATAGTTGTTCAGAAACCTAGGAAACAATTTAACTGATTAAAATGCATAAACAAACAAGATTATCAAAACCAAACTCAAATAACAGCTACGCTTGTCAATATGTAACTAATTGGGCTAAATACAATAAGGATATAATACTCACAGTGTATCTAGATTACCAATTTTGGACAGCTCAATCGGAATGGGGCCCTTGAGATTGTTGGAAGAGAGATTCCTAGAGATTAAAGGAAACCAATAAAGGATGATAAAATCGTAAATGTACTATATCCAGAAATTACCATTCAAATCCAGGAAACAATAACAAACTCTCAACTTTATACAATATAAAATAAATTCACGTGGACTAAAATGCAAGCTTGGATATCGTTTTCTTATACAGTAAAAAGCTAATAAAGTAATTATAATATATATCACTGTAAGTAACGATAAGAGATTCATATAGTCGGCCACTTTGGAGCATAACGTGATCAGTACAAAGAGAAACATTTAACCTAGCTCCAAGGGAATATGTAAAGATACATTAAGATTGTTATTGGCAACATTCCTGCAGGCATGCAGTGCAAGACAGAGTAAGTAAACCTAATAGAGTGAATTTAAAATATATCATCAAGTAAACGAGGACTTACAAGTCAAACAAATTTGTAAGTTGTCCCAGTGTTGGTGGTATATGTCCAGTGAGCTTATTATCATTTAGTTCCCTACATTTACGTCAGCACAGAATTAAGAGGATATATCATACATAGTGTATTTGAGAGATTAATAAAACTTAATCGTGCAATATGTCTATGACATCACTTTGCAACCACTTAAGTAATGTACACTACAACTATACTTATTCTATAAGCAGAGACGACATAAATAGAAGTTCAACAACTATAATATATAACAATGAACAGTTTAATATATAAATCAATATAATGAACAAAATAACAGATGAATCTTAACATAATTGCCTCCAAATAATTCATCTAGTCCCAATACACCTCCCCAGGCAATGTCAACTCCAACAGTGATTATCGCATCTCCACAAGAAACTGCAAATGCTACTTGCAATAATGTGTCACCTCAATGTATGACATCCACAAACTCCACCCTGATAGCTTCAGAGACTATTACAGTTAGCCCTTCCAAACAGATCACCTACTCAGTAGAGAGAAACTGTCGTATATCTTCTTCTTCACCAATGAAGACAGATATCAGAAGGGTCAGCACAAGGGATCATGTAAAAGGGAGACTTGATTTTGATGAATCTGACATGACTCCGAGCACAGATAAACCAAAATCTTGGGAGGTGTCAGCATCTGAAACTGGAAAACAAGTAGATTGTCTTGACTTTGAATTTCCTAACCTTGATGCTTTGGGTCCGGACTTTAATTTTTGTGAATTGTGGGGTGAGCTTGGGCTTGATGGTGACGAGATGAATTGTTCATTCCAGCCAGTCATGAATTCCTCTTCAGGTTCCCTTTCAGGGTAAGTTATTGTGCACAGCTTACAAAGTATATTTCTAGTATACATCTATGTTCTCAGTGGATTTTAATTTCCTTATCCTTATAACATATAGATCACCAAACAATCCAGAGGATGCCAGTGCTGGTGCTAATCAAGTTATATCAGAGTTTTCATCTACTGTAACAGAGGTTCTTTCAGAGAAAAGCATGAATCTACCAGGTAAAAAGAAAAGCATCTCTTCTTACAAAGATAATACTTAGGAAAAAAAGAGGTTAAATTACAGCTGATTTATACTGAATTGACATTTTTTTTCTTTTCGCTAACAGGTCCTGATTCTATGACATCTATGAAGTCCGTTACAAAAAGCATTAAGATATTAAGTCCAGGTAATTGTTTTACCTTTTAAACCTTCCATCTTGCTTGCTTTAGCATAACATGAAGGCATATCTTTATTGATATATGTATGTGTGTGTTTTGTTTGCATCTGTGTGCAGTGAAAAAACAAAGAGTCCCTCCTTCAAATGATCAGGAAAATGTCTCTTTGAGAAACCGGCTGCTTTAAGCGACTTTGGCTAACATGGCACCAGTACATGAATTTACTAGCAAAAGAATATAATGTCCAGTCCTACAAAAATTTCATTTACTGCTCTTTAGTTTAATTACATTTTGGTTACCCTTGCTAGTCGCTAAGGTCCCTTGTTAGGCTTTTGTTCAAGGGCTAAGGCATGCACTATACTCTAGAAAGTAGAAACTGATGTAATTTACTTGCTAGGAGTTTACCATCTTCTTTTTGGAGGCAAATGTTATTACGCTTATGAAGCGTTGAATTATTTTAGTACATTAAATGGAAACTCCCAAAATAGATTTATATACTGTTGTGGGATGATCTATGTGACAACATTTTAGAATTTATGATATCGAGCCCTAAAGGGTAGACTAATTGTAGCCTTGTCATAATATAGGTTCTTGGTTGGAGTAATGTGTTTGCAACTAAGTAGCTTGTTAGTAGATTGTCTGGTTTCCTCAATCAGTAGTTGAGGCCTGAGGGTGCATGAAAAAGCAGGAAACCCCCAATTAAGACATGCATATAAAGACACAATAATAAAGAAAATCCCCAATTACACATGCATAAGAAACCCCCAAAAAACCCTAAATTAAAAACCCCCCAAACTTATAATTCATATACTATACACATACATAAAAAAAACCTAATTAAAAAACCCCCAAAATTTAGGGTTTATGAAACCCCAAAATTAAAATTAGGGTTTATGAAACATACCACACGAATCAACTGAGAGAGATGGCAGAGATGTACAACGGAGAGAGATGAGCACCGGAGATGGACGTACAGCGGAGATGAGAGTGAGCACCGGAGATTTCTGTGTTTAGATGAGAGAGAGAGACGATGAGAGTGAGAGACGAGATGAGCGGAGATGAGAGTGAGCACCGGAGATTTCTTATTTTTATTTTGGTTTATCAAATAAAAGTATAGTGAGTGGGCTGTTTAATTTTTGGTCCAAATTTTTAGCGGGCTGTTTTATTTCAGAATAAGCGGCAAGTTTTTAACATTTTTTCAGGTGCCTAAGGCAACACCCATTCATGTGTTGGCATTGAAAACTAAAATTGCATCTAAGCCAACATGAGCGGCAACATCCGGTTATGATGTTGGCTTATGTCTAATTTATTCAATTTTTAGCATCTAAGCCAACATTTTATGTGGCAACATCGATTTTGGGTGTTGGCATAGACCATTTGTGGTGTAGTGACCAATTATGCTTAGACCCTATATGTCTATAGAATTTGAAAACATAACGGTTGAAGAGCAAGTTATCCATTAAGATCACACAGGGCAGTGTAAGTATTTTCATCTCACACTACGAATCATGTTGATAAACAATCATGAACCTATGCTAGCATGGCAAGTTCTAAATCTCAAGATCCACTTTCACTTCACAAGAGATTAACAAATTAGATGTTAGCTACGCATCTAACAATTAAGCACAATCATACGAGGATATCAGATATACATCACACACAGATCTGTAAAGCATCAAGATACTAAAGCTCCATAAATAAATCCGTTAGAATCCCATGACAACGATTAGTTCGTAATTGAACCGCTCGTCATCATGGGATCTGATGAAACCATGATAAAAACAAAGTAAGAAAATATACAAATAAACCTAAGTAATTGATATGTAATCGTTCTACTCCTAATGATCTATATTACAAGGGTTGGATGTGTTTATATAGGCTCTAGAAGTCTTGCCCAGCAAGAAAATACCAAAACAGAATTATAATAGAATTTCTGCAAAATATGTTTCCTAAACTGATTCTGTTTTTAAGGAAAATTCGTAGCTGACTTTTCTTCAGTATTTCTGGACCGTTCCAGTTGTATCTGGACCTCTGGACCACTTTAGAATGATAGAGAATTCCGTTATCTTCGCGTGGACTGTAAGATCGTCCAAAACAGACTTGTAGAACTCAAGATATGGCCCAAACAGTAAATCAGGATTTTCAGGACAAAATTTCCAATTTCCAGAAGGGTTCCCGCGCTGCAGCTCCCTTCCCAGGCCGCAGCGTGCCATGGTTTCTGTCCAAGATTGTAGAAAATCTCCCAGGCTTCGCGTGGACAGTAAGATCGCTGAAAACGGACTTCTAGAACTCCAGATATGTCCAAAACAGTGTAGACTGCGCAACCTACCCAGAAATTCCGAATTTTACACAAATTTGCTCCTTTCTCCTCCGTTTCTTTTGCATTAGCTAACATCTTCAATACCAAGACACATGTAACTCCTTGATAGCATAACACAAGTGTCCAATCTTCATTCCAATGCTTAATTCCACTCTAATATCGATTAGAAACACCAACACTAACCGATAGCTACAATCCTGCACAAATACACAAAATACATAAAAAATACAACAAACTTGAGTCCAAAACAATCAATTTAAGCCGATATAGAACGCTCCAAGTGGATATAAAATCCACTTATCAAAGAACCATTGGTAGAAAATACTGATGCAAGTCATTCTATAGTTGCAAATGTCAATCCTGATGCAAGTACTTCTGATCCAGATATTCCATTGCTCATTCAGCCAATTTCTTTAAGGCCAATGGAATCTATTACTACTTCATCAGGTGACACTTCTATTTCTACTTCTTTTACTACTGATAGTATGATTACAGATAGACCTGAGACAATGGATGCCTCTATTTGTATGACTTCAGACCACTCCTCTCAGCCACCTCTTATTTCTTCGAATTTGTTGAGGCAGAACCTTTCAAGTGAGAATGAGAGTGAACAATTAGAGAAAAAGAAGAGTAAAGAGAGGCAGTCTCCTGTACCGGCAAAAGAAGAGGTAGAACTGAGTGAGAAGTTACAAACTTCAAGTGAGGTAGCAGTTACTATTGAAAGTAACTTAGGTAAAATTGTGAGAAGTGATGAGATCACTTTAAAAGAAAAGAGAGATGTAGGAAATGTTTCTATTCACAATGCAGGTTTTCAGGATGCACCAATTCCATTTGTTATTGATTTAAAAATGAAAGGTGTCATGAATCCTGAAGATAATGTGGATGATAGAATTCTTGAGGCTGATGATAGCTCAGATGATGATGATGCTGATGATAATCCTGATTCAGCCTAACTACAGGCAGCTCTGAAAGCAAGTCTAGGATCTGCTCATGGATCTTCTAGTAAGTATATGCAGTCTGTAGGTGAATCGATAACTGCTCAAGATGATTTCAGAGGGGAATATAGTACTCTTATTCCTGAACATATTCGAGCTATGAGGGGATATGAATGGGATACTGAGTGGAATCAGCCAACTACTGATATAAACTACTAAGATGTCAAGTCCTGATCTTAAGGCTCATCTAAAGACTACTACTCTTTTGGCAAAGGGATTGAAAGATGAAGTCAAGTCTGTCAAGTCTGACAATGAAAAGTTTCATGCTCAGTTTATCAAGGATTATTCTGAGATTGCTACTTCTCATCAGCTTCAACGTTTAAGCACTACTGTGAACAAAAGGATGGACACTGTGGAGAATAAAGTTGATACTTTGTCTTCTAAAGTCAATAATATTGAAGAAACTCTCCAACTTCTCTTATCATTCTTTTTTCCTGAGGATTCGGATGTCAAAAGGAGGAGAAAGTAGTCAAAACAAAATGCACACCTGATCTAGTTGTAAGAAAGGATGATGATACTTCTGGAAATGATGGTGGTGCTGGTACTCAGGCACAGGGAACAGAAACCTCTGATGCTACTTTGGTGACAAGGAGAAGTTCATCTCAAACTCAAACCAAGCAGTCAACTCATGTTTCTGAATCTGGTAAAAGGACAGTAAGAACAATGGTCCAATCTCAAATCCTGACAGAAGAACAATTTCTGTCACATGGTCAAAGTAGAAGGCAAACACTTCCTACAATTCTTGAAGGTAATGAAGAATTGTTGATTACTGATTTAGCAGATGCTCCACATCTTTTTGAGAAGATTACTACTGAGTCAGGTGATAGTGAAATTGTATATCATAATAGTGTTAAGGTTCATCAGTTTCATGCTGAGAAGGAACTTGCTTTAACTTCTGAAGAAAATCCAAACATGACTACTGATGAGATTATGGAAGAACAAAACAGGATTCTTGAGGAAATTGCTAGACAGAAAGAAGCTCCTACTGCAAGAAGAGGAAGAGGCAGAGGAGGTAGAAATAGAGGCAGAGGAAGAAAATCTATTCAGGCAAGTACAAGGCAAACAAGATCTAGTGGAATTAGAATAGAAGAGATTACTGAAGATACAAAGAAGAAAACTCTACTATCTTTTGAAAACACTCCATCATTAAACATATTTGCTGAACCGGTTAAAGTTGAAGAAGAAAATCCTTTGGTAAGAAAGAAAGAAAATTGTTGTAGAAGCAAAGAAGGATGTAGCTGAAGTAACTCAGATTGTTGCTTCTGACACTGATCCTACTAATGCTGAAATCTTGAAGGATCTTGAGGTAATGATTCTTATCACTATGGTTGAATCTCATAATTTTGAGGTTGATGAGTTTAATCAAAGAAGGTTCATAGAATTTGAGGAAGAAAAGAAATTCAGGAAAAGTGAAAGTGGTGTTGTTAATGATGCAAGAGATGAGTACTTGAAAAACATTTTCAAGTCTGATGAAAAGTTGTGGTATGATACCACAAAACAAGTAAATGAAAAAGAACCTAAGGAACCTCAGTCCAAGAAGAAAGGAGGCAAATGGAAGGAAGTTGATGAAATGAACTACACTGGACCAGCTATTTTTAGGTCTGGTGGAATAATCTCACCACCTCCAGTTTCTCCTGGACTTCAGAAAGCTAAAGTTTCTGAGACAGACAAATCTCCACCAAGGTGGATCAAGATGCAATATGAATTGATAGGACTGGAACCTTACACTCGAGGAGGTATTGGTTCTAGAGATGCAGAACTTAGATCTACAACTCAAACATATCAACATTTTCTTGTTAAAAGATTTGGTGATGATTTAAATGTTGATGATCTTTGGGAATTAGAATCTGTTGCAATTGTTGCTTACAATATGGACTCCAAGAAGATAGAGAAATTATTGTATTTCATGAAAGACAGAAGTGTTAAGAAGCTGAGTATTCATGAAGTATTGTGCAAGTCAACAAAAGAGCTTAAATATTTTCTTTATGTGCTTGAGAACAGAAGTATTCCTGACAAAGAAGCTAGTGTTTACAATAACTGGTGTACCATGATCTTCAGAACTATCAAGTCCAGATATTTAGAAGGAGGATTAAGATATGATGGTAATTACACTCCCATGTACTTGAATTCAGAAGGACAGGAAGTAGAAATGCAAAGGGGTTCAACTGTTAAAGAAGTGATACTATATCAAGAACAGTTATCTCTGAATCTTGGTGGGAAAGCACTTGCATACTTATTATTGGGAGAGTTAGACTTACCGAGAAGCTCAATTCAAAATCTCAGAGCTGGTATTTATTAGATTGATAAGAGAAGTGAAGAACTCAGGAATCTGAAGAAAAGACTGATTCAAATTCTTGAAACAAAAGAAGAAGAGTTACTATCGAGTTTCTTGCAGATGAGTAATTTCTTTGTAAGAATTTCTGAGACCAAGCCTGAAGATTTCTTGTAATATTTTGTTTTGAGTTTTTGACATCACTGAATCAAGGAATTTGTGCTTTATTTCACAAAGTAAAAATTGGGGGAAATTGTTAGATATTGATTCAAGTGATGATCAGGATCTGGATTACTGATCAGATACTGATGCTGACATCATCAGTAATACAATGTCAGTATTGGATTGCTATCAGTATTAGAAGCTGGTCAGGATTACGTGAAGATTCTTATTAGTCCAGAGATCAAGGAAGATTGATATGTCGGTTCCTAAATTATAGGAAGGTAGCTATCATTCAAGATATGTATTCAGAGTTGTATGTAATTGATTTAGAATATCTTGTAATTGATAGTGCAGCTGTGTACGCTATATAAACACAGTTCAGGTTTTACATGATTGTAATCGCTTACACGAAGTTATCTTGTAACCTAACAGCTCTTAAGAACTTAAAGATTTCTTAAGAGAGTTTATAACAGTTTTATATCAGAGTTAATATAAGCTATTATAAATTCATACTTGTGTCATTATTTCTGTTAAAGTCGAAATCTTATACAATTGTATTCAACCCCGCTTCTACAATTGTTAATTACTGGGCAATAGATGTACCTGAAGGACATAGTTTAGCATCAGCTTGTAAGGCACTAATGACATCTGAGATGTATATATGAAATATTATCATAGGTTAAGAACATAGGAAGACAAGTATTGTTCATAAAATTGTAGCGATAAAATGAAGCGACATTCTTACTCCAAAACTGAAGAATTTAGCATAACTGGAAGATAATTCAATTTTACGATTTTGACAGAGAATATCTTGAAATACAACATCTTGTACACTTGTAATGGATATACTATTTACTTAACTTGTCATGTAGCACATGAGAGGATATACTATTTACTTCATTTTTCATGTAGCACATGGAAGGAGAACATAATCAAGTTATCGACGTTTCTACTATATCAAACAAATAATTCGAGGCAGATACAACATATTGAAATGTCAAATTCTACAAATTAAAATACAGAACAGAGTTGACCTGAATTTTAAATGCATTTCCGATTGCAGAGATTATGGGGCTCCATACACCTAGGACTCTGTGTGGTCTTTGAGCATGTGCAGTTTCCATAGCCAACTTAAGCCTAACCTCTGAGACGTCTATTAGACTGAAATGTACAAAACAAATCCATGTAACTTTTATTTAGAAAAATAGGAAAGGACTATTTCTGCAAGCAACTCTTCAAAAATAAACAACATATTGACCCCATGCAAGTAATTGTGGAAATATCCAGTTCCTTGTTGCAATATATCGACCACATACACATGCTAGAATAAAAAATAAGATACTATCTTGCTATCAAGGACAGATACAATGTATACCAACTAAAAAGTTTCCAAATAAAGACATGCAGCTCCTAAGATCCGTGAAGCTAAATACATGATACACATGTAACGTCACGAGGATGCAATTTGACCAATCAGGCACAACCAGTTTTGCAAAATAGGTTATGTATGTTCATCTTTCAACAGATAGTAATAGAAATGTAAACTTTTATAGCGATCAACTAGAAAATCAACAATTAAATAATTTTCATATTGGTTTTGTCCCTGTCTAAAAGAAGAAAAACGGAGGGGAGTGAAGTTATGCATACTTCGCACTACCGTTGTGTTATACTAAACAAAACAGAAAAAAACAATACTAGATATAAATCTTACTTTATTCGTATCTCTGGATCAACTTGTGTTACACTGGAACTTTGAGAAATACGATGTAGTTGAAGATTATTGTAAAAATCTACAAAAGCCCAGATAACTCGCTCATGTATGTTAAGCCTCCAACTGCAAGTATAGGGTGGTCGCCGACATAGCGAAAAGGATCAACCATATTATCATAATAGTAATTAAACAGAACACGATAAATGTAAATAGTTGTAAATATTAAACAAATTACCTGTCATTAACTAGTAATGTGCCGCTAGCACTACCCCTTTGATCAGATTATGAAATGTCTTCCGACAGTGGGAAATGGTATGGCCAACTTTTGACTTCAGTTCTCATTTGAAGTAATTACTGCAAGTAGAGTGGTACAAGTAATAGAATAGAATTGTGGAATGATATGCGAGTAAACTCAAGTACTATCTGAAAAGTTGTCTAACATCATATGATGATATAGATAATCTTGGAAAGAATAGAGGTAAAAGTACGTTGCCTATGAATTTTGGCTCTCACAGACATCAATTAAGAAGTAGAATGATAACACAGACATTCAGGGAAACTTATAAGAATTAATCACAGCTATACTTAAAATAAGTTTTAGCACTCACAGAGTTTCACAAATACGAAGAGCAGAGAAACAATCAACAACCAAGAAGCATTAAAATGGAGCGCATTAATAACAGAGTTTGGTATTTTTAGGCAACACCATATGATAAACTAACTTACCCTGGGGCTGATGTATCTAGCTCCTCTTTTAAAAACGTGATTGTGATTATTGAAACATGCCTTGTTTCCAGACTGCACCATCCAACAAATATCATTGTCAAATACATTAATTGTTTTTATAAAAAAAACCAATCATTTATGAAGTTAAGCCATCTTTAGGCTGAATCAGATACCTATAAAAATCATTCTAAAATTATATTTAGTCATAATTTTAATTTAATATCGAAATGAAAGTGATCTTAAGGTAGGAGTCTTTCTTCCAGGGGTTTAAGTGGTTCCAATAGATGTAACCTGATGGAGGCCAACAATTCTCCTCTATACACATAAAGCGGACCATTGCAGAGGTGAACATTTACGGAAAAACAATCCTCTTCTTACAAAATCAAAATAACATACGCAAACTACCAGCATCTTACCTGCATATTAATGAGCCATGGAGGAGGAGCACCTTCAGGCATCCCAAGAGCATCTTTTAGTTCTTGCGACAGCATTCCTGGCTTTTTATCCCTCGGTTTAACCCTTAGCAACATGAAGCACCATAAATTAGAGTTCAACTTCACATTATCTTATATTAGTTTCATCAGAAATTAGGCAACGATTACTTGTTTTGGCCTGCCCTCCATATAATTAAAATCTTTACATAATGACATACAATACATGTCTTCTAAAAAAACAATTATAACCATGATTCAAAACAATTATATCCTATAAACACTTAATTAATAACACTATTACAAGGAGAACTTTCATTACATTCTGTACCCATATTACAAAACATCGTACATCAAACTATTTCCCTTCACGGCCAACATCGAGAGCATTGTGACTGACCTCACTGTTGCCCATATCATCATCTGTAGGAAGCCCCATAGCAGTCCCATGCGCCCTCACCAATCTCCACTTATCAGGTGCACCCTTCGAATCAAAACACACACCAATCAGAATATTAATGATAAATAAACACACACAACACCAGATTAATTAACAAGAAAACAGATCAATTAGAGAGAAAGAGAGGGGAGGGGGAGATTAATTAACATTGTACCAAATTGAGCAAAAAATGATTCCTCCAAGCAACTTCTTGAACATGCTCCAAGCTCCAAGATCTGTTAACAAATCGAACCAAAAACGATTAATTTACCTAATCAATGGGGGTTCAATGGAGTACAGAAAAAATTGAATTAATCGACCTAATATTGAAAAGGGGATTAATGATTGACCTAATACGAGCTGGGGTTGTGTTAATTTCAGTTGGGGGTGTGTTAATTTGAGCTAATTGAAGAAAAGAGGGGTTAGGGTTCTTCAGCGGGAGAGAGAGAAAGGAGCGTGTTTTTTTGTTGAGTTGATGTTTTTGAGGGGAGATGGGGATTTTTAGATTATATGTTTTTTGTTTTTATATTTTTAATGATAAAATAGCGGAGCGGGAGTTGAATTTTGGCTAAGGGGAAATATTTTGTTAATGGGGGAAAGGAAAAGGGGGAAGAGCGCGGTTATATTTTTTAAAAAATAAACCCCAGACATCGTTTTTCCAACGAAGTGATGTATTTACTACTGTTAGAAATCGGTTTAGACTTTACTGATGTTAGAGAGACTTTTAACATCAGTGGCTTTTCTGACCGATGTCTAAAGTGTGATGTCTATTGCAATTTTTCTAGTAGTGTTTACTTGACTTTATATGTAAATATTCATTTGTCATGGGTTTAAATGCTTCTAAACTTACAACTTAAGATTTATTATATCACTCACTCAATCAGTTTCTTATTTCTTATTATTATCATTAATATAATTTATCCATTGCGTGGGGAAAAAAAATTAAAAATAAGTTTTTAAGGCTTTTGAGACTTTTCTTGAATTACAACGAGACTTTTTTGTGAAATTAATAAAGTAAAAACTGAACAAGAAACCAAGTTATTAGAAATAATCTATGTACATTGCAGTTAGGGCTAAACAACATTTCGATCTAGAGCGGTAAATTAGACTGGACCAGGTCTATTAGTCCATGACCCTGACCAGATCGTATATAAGCGGTCTGATCTCTGGTCTATCGAATCAAAAAAAAATCCGATTTTCCGTCATATTCGGTCCAAATCTTGAAAAAAATCCGGAACAGACCGAAGTTTGTGTATATAATTATTTTTATATTACTTTACTTCTTAAATTATATAATATAGATATTAAATATTTACATACATAATAATTTGACAAACTAAATTAGTAGATAATAAACTGATGAAATATTAGAGATCAAAATTATAATCTAAATAATTAAATGTCATACTTCATACGATAAATAATTGGCATTCAAATGTTTAGAAATTGCGATTGTTTCGTAATGAATAAGATATGGACTTCAATTTTATACATATATTAACTTGCAAAATAATTTATCTATTTAAACTTTAAAAAAATCAATATAATATTATAAAAATTAATTTTTTTTATGTAGAAATTAACTAACCGGTTCGATCCCAAACCGAATATAATAGGCCTGGTCTTTGGTCCAAGAAATTGGGAGAATCCGATCTTCAATCGGTCCTTGTCGATCTGGTCCAGTCTAATTTTGGACATTTATGAAAGCCTATGTGCAACATAACATGACCATTTGACAGCCTCCATAGGTCGAATTACAGATATAATTAGCAGTATAACATGTTAATTCAACAACTTCCAAAGAGTCGACACTTCCTATTCTGCTTGCGTTTATAGAAGAAAAAAAGTATAAATTCTTAAATATATATTAATAATATGTTTTTTTTTGTTTTTTATGCCCGGTCCTCAATACAAGGCTATCTTGAACTGAATTTTCCGTAAAAAGTGCATGAAATGTCGTAAAACTATTTGAAAAAAATGAAATAACAAGATAATTTAATTTTTATACTTATATATATTTCGATAATTATTTAATATTTTTTAGAATTGTGCATTAATTGCGTAGCACGGGTAAAATGCTAGTAATCTTTTGATCACAATTTAGAGTGAAAAAAACAAGGCAACTTATCCTTCTTTCGCGCGATTTATAAATTTTCATTTTAAAATATTCAATAAAGATGAAATGATTTTTATTATTTTTAAAAATTGATTGGTCCCTTAAGAATTTTCTAAAAAAATGATTCAAAACAATTTACATGAATAATAAGTTTAAAAATACTCTCATTTTATATCTAAAATTTTGATAATTTCAAAAATATCATAAAAAAAATTAGCAATTATAATGCAAACGTAGTCTTTACGATTAAAAATTATAAATATTATATATAGTAACATTTTTTAAAGCCGACACCCCTCTCATAACATATATGTTCAATAGTAGTGGAAGAATTTATTTAGTTAGAATGTTAATTTATTATAATGAACAACGGATGCATAACTTTTTATCAATTTAATCTATCGATAAAATTGGGTTTTTTCAATTTAATCGACTAATATCTTTAATTGCTAATTTTGTAGTTGCCATAACATTTTTGGTGACCAATTAAAATGCGCACAAAAAAACTTTACATACTCATCAGTTCAAGATCTTTAATGCATCATTCAGATAACTAACTCTTTATTCCATGCAAAGCACGAGCTTGGACTTTCCTCTAACACCTTAAGATCTTAGATGAGTTGATCACTTAACAATGTATCTATATGCTAAACAGGCCGTCTCCAGCATTTTGGAGGCCCTAGTTTTTAAACACTTTGGAGAATTTTTACAAATCATATATTTGAAAACTGCAAATTTTATAAATCAAAATTACAAAAAAAAAACTATAATAAAACTAAATTCAGAAGTTTCAATTTGAGTACAAAAAGTAGCAATTTAAAGTTAAAAAGTAATTATCCTCCTTCCTTTTTGAATGTGCAAAATCTCTAATTAAATCACTGTTGTCTATTTCAAGTAACATTTTCTTCTCAATAGACAACATAATCAAGCCATTGAGTCTTTCTTGTGACATGGTTGATTGAAGATAATTTTTTATTAACTTCAGGTTGGAGAAACTTCTTTCTGCACTAGCTACTGTAACAGGTATAATCAACATAATTTTGTATGCAACCCAAGTATTAGGAAAAATAACATACATTTTCTTGATATAATCCAACACTTCAACTGGTGGCTTAGTTAAGTTGTCTGGCAATGATCAAAAGATTAAACTTAATAATCTTTGTATTGTGGTTCTCGGAGAACTATTAGGATTTCCCTTGTCTGGTGGTAGATATAAGATACGTGCTAAAAGAATAACAAATAACAAATGTAGAAAAATAGTTTATCTTATTGGACTTTTTCTAATTACCTACCACATGGGTTTTTAAGAGTTAATTTTTAATCCTAATTTAGAGGCCTTGTTTGTTTTATGTACTTCCCCTTTTAAATGTATTTTACTAATATTTTTTAAAAATAACAATAAATAATATTTATGTACATATAATATATATACATAATGATTAAAATATGAGGTTCCTAGAAGATTGGTGGCCCTAGGCAGGAGCATATCTCCGCTGCCATAGGAGCCGGCTTTGATGCAAAAGGTACGATAAACAAGTTATATGATCGTTGATCTTCTATTGACTTGTTTAAGTGTTACTCTTATATATATTATGAATAGATGTTTGTTAATGTTAATATAAATTTGCATTTTATTTATATACATATATAAAGGTTCCTATTTTGTATTGATTTTAATTGATTTGTGTCATGTAAACATGGTATACTTAAAGTATGAAAGAAGTTATATGTACTTTTTTATATTGAAGGTATGGATGATTACAATGCAAATGGATATTTGATATATAGATTTTTTTTCCTTGTGACATTTTTTATGGTATTTAATTCATAAATATTTGCAGTAGATTTAAATAATAGTACAATAAGATATGATATATGTTAATGAATATTATCATATATTATTATATATCACTACGACATAGATGACTTTACACAACACTTTTGCAAGGTGTTGCCGTTTGAAAAAGTGATGTCGTAGCTATTTTCATCCTTACCTACTACAACACCTAGTATTTGTGTTAGCGTAGACATGAAAAGTGTTGCCGTAGATGTTTTATAATGTATTACACTATCATGTATTTATTTTTCTTTTTTATTTTATATTATAGTGCTGACTGGGCAATGCTGACTATGCGCCGACGTGGCAGTGGACCCCACACTACTGACTGGACTTCGCTGACGTGGCAGTGTGCCCCTGCTGACGTGGTAGGTGGGACCCACTCCAGCTGAAGTGGCATGCTGACATGGCCGCGGGTCCCACCTCTTGCTGTCGTGGCATGCTGATTGGTAGATGATGTGGCAATAGGTCTCACCCCTTGCTGACGTGGTAGCTGATGTGGTAGTGGGGCCCGCATGACTAATTTTTAATTTTTTAAAAAAAATTAAAAATAATTCACATAAAACATTTTACATAAAAATATTAAATTTTTAAATTAAAAATAAATAATATTTTACATAAAACATTAAAAAAATTGTGAACTGAATTTATTTATTATATCAAAAATATTAGTAGGAATAAAAATGATAATTTTTTTGAATAATCTAAAATTGAAATATTTTGTTTAAAAAAAGGTTTTAAAAAATTCAGGTGATGAAACAAATAAAAAGCATGTACAAAAGAAAAGAAAAAAAAAAGTCAGTGAGCGGCAAAATCTACCGCCTCCCCCTTTCCCCAAATTTTAACAAATTATTGTCTACCCCTCTCTTTATCATTCTATCTCTCCCTCTCTGCATCTCTCTCCCTATCTTTCTCTCCCTCCGTCTCTTTCTCCGTCTTTCTCTCTCCATCTCTCTCTCTCTATCCCCCTCTCTCTCCCTCTTTCAAGCTTTCAATTTATGGATTGATTTAGGGGTTCAAACTTCGATTTAGGTTTGAATCAACGTTTTGGTTACAATTATGGTTTTATTTTTGATTTCAATTGAGGGCTTCCAGTAAATTTGGTTAAGGTTTCAATTTGTGGGCGACAATTTGGATTTCAATTGAGCGCTTCATCATTCTCTCTTCATTTCAAGGCTTTTTATCAGTATTATCCTCTCTCTCTCTCTCTCTCTCCCTCACTCTCCCTCTCCTTCTCTCTCTCCCAACTAGGACTTTCATTTGCATGTTCGATATATGGATGTGTTATATGTATGTTCGTTTGGGGATAATAAGTTTGATTTATTCAATTTGTTAACCTAGAGTTATAAGTTGTATGTTCAATTCGAGAATCCATGTAAGTATTCAGTTCGAGAATCCATATATGTAAGTTGTATGTAAGTTATAAGTTATAGGTTCCATTTGAAAATATTTGTGCATAAAATTATTTGGGGATTTGGTTCAGGTGATTCATCTACAATTCAGAGCTTCTTTGATTCAGCTCTAAGTTTTAGGTACTACCCCCTCTCATTTTTAGTTTGATTTATACTATTTGTTTTTATTCAATTTGGATTTTTTTATTTACATTGTTTTTGTAATTAGGAGAAGTTCTTGCTGCACTTCTTCTAAAAGGTACTCTCCAAGATTCAGTGGACTCACAATAACTTTTACTTAAAAGAATACTATCACCATGCTTTCCTGCTTAAATTTAGTAGCTCTTGTGGAAGACTTTTAGTTTCGAGCGCAATGTGAAAATTTACATGTACATGTAGTAAAGTTTTAAACAGGCCCAGTCCATTTTCCGTTCAATTTTACTCAAATAATTATTAGAGAGTTGTATCTGGTTTCATCAGTTGTTTGGAATTGGTGCTGAATCAGTGATGCATCTATCCGCCTCTTCTAACCAGTCTCTGACTCCATCTATCTTTTGCAGGCTAAGCAGTTACTAGAGAAAAGTGAAAACACCACTGACTTCATACTTTATTATGATATTATATTTGTACTTTTAAATACCGATAGAGTACAACTTATTCATGATCATGTATTAATGTACACTTCAAGAGCTTTGATTAT
This sequence comes from Kitagawia praeruptora, assembly GCA_037693485.1. NCBI lineage: Eukaryota > Viridiplantae > Streptophyta > Magnoliopsida > Apiales > Apiaceae > Kitagawia > Kitagawia praeruptora. Next base: position 130,836,742 of record CM075351.1, on the reverse strand, counting down.
ATTTTTCTAGAATTTCTTTTGCTGATGCAATTTTGATTGTATATTTATCTATATATAACAGACACAATTGTAAGTTCTTTATGTCTACCATAATTGACATGGGATGTAGTTTGAGTCAGCTAGTGTGCTGGTTAGGGCTAAAGGCTGAAGAATTAGGAGTAGAAATTAATCCAGGGTTTGCTGCTAGCGAGGTATCTATTCATTTTTCTTGAATGTTTTCGTGTTAGATATGCGCTTCCATACATTAATAGGCTATGTAATACTTAGGTTTTAAATGATGCAAACAACAATGTTATTGGAATTGCGACTAATGACATGGGAATCAACAAGGATGGCTCTAGGAAAGATACATTTGAGCGAGGTTCATACATTCTTTTTTTTGCAGAAATTATTCTGCCTTGTATTGTATTTTATGAATTGTAAAGAAGCTTATAGCCATTGTGAGAACTTCTAAGCTGCCTAATGAATACTCTAAGCTAGTGTGCCTAATGGATATTGGTAGACAACTGTTAGGAATGTATGATTTAAACTAGTTGTAAATTTCTCACTGCACTTGATATAAGAGTTTAGTGAAGAATTGAATGGAAAAACAAATATTTGTATAGTCTGACATGAGTTGTGTTTTAATACGTATATCAATTCCTCTGTGAAGAAAGGTTTTACATTTTTTTTCCTATTGTTTCTACTACCTTTGATCCTCAGGTAGTTAAAAGTTACAACTTTCATGTCATTGATCTTTGGTGAGAGCTTGAAGCGAAATGTTTTCGTTACCATTCATCACTTATCAGGTAAGTATTCCAAAAGCAGGCCATTCATCATAGATGCAACATGTTGTGAAGACCTTGTTAGTAAATTTGATGATCACTGCATGCATTGTTTAATATGACAACCAGAAAACTATAGTTCAAGACAGTTATATTAGTCAATTTAGTAACTCCCTAAAAACCGTAAGATGTTAGGCAATCGCTGGGTAAAGCTCTGGTATCTTACTCTTGAAATGTTTTAAAAGAGCTTAATACATACATACATATATGTATCATACTTTTATCTTAAAAGTAATAATTATCACTGATTGTCCTGTTTAATTTGGTACACTAATCAAGACTTCTCATGTAAATGTTACCTACATTTGGTTGGAGGTTATACATCTGCAAATCAATTTTTTTTTCACTTAATGGTACAGCTTGTCTGCCTAAGAAGCCTAGGCTAGACAATCATTTGTTGTCAGGGGTCTCTTTCCCATGCTTGCTGATCCTCGACATACTGTAAGTTTGTTTCTCTTTTTTTGTGCTTAATTCTCTTTCTTCTTTTTATCTTTAGAGTCTAAAGTAATTAGTATGTTGTGATTAGTACTTTTTTTTTATTACCCTTTCCAGTTTACTGTAATGTTCTGTATGCTCTATCATCCATTTTTACACATGATGTACATTGCAACAGTGATTAGATCATATTTTTTTGTTCATTTCTTTTTTGATAGTTCACATAGTTTACAAAGTACAAGGGGAGGGAGAGCAAGGATTCGAAACCATGACCTTGTCATGGGAAAGAAAGTAGGCGTTGAGCTTTTACTGTTAGGTTATCCCCATATCTTTGGTTATCTTGTCTGTAAACCTAACATAGGTTTGCTTATCTCCACTCTACTGGAGACATTTGTTTAAGAAAAATCGTAGGCTTCATATATCATATATTTCTATCAATTTTTCTTCATTATTTTATTTAATTTTTATCAACCAAGAAACTACATAGTTTCAAACAGTCGTGCTTGCTTATCAATGCTCACAAATCACAAATGACTGGATTACCAGTATCTTTGTGATAAACATATGTAGATACTCTGTACGAGCATTGCTCTTTCAAGGAATATTAAACCAACTTTGTCCCATAGCTCGACTTTTAAAAGATTCTGCATTCTTTTTTTAGCAGTTACTGTACCTAGATGCACTTTGCTCTTTCCTTTATACTCCTTTTTAGTTTTTGTATTGTAGCTGCAGTATAATTACTGTTAGAGTTCTTTAATTGATTATGACCTCAACAACACAGTCTTGTGACTCTTGTCTAGTTTGCTAGGGTGACATATTCGTTCGCAGATTAGACATCAAAAGACTTTCATAATTAAAAATACTTTAGGTTGATGTTTAATGCTTTTTTGTGCAGGATGAATCTCATACTGCAACAAATGAGTCTGTCCTGAAGGTTGCGATCATGGCAAGGCCTCTGGGTAATAAAATCGCGTAATCGAGTTGTCATCTACCAAAAACTCGGGGATGCTTGACACTTGTTTTCTAATCTTTTGTGTTGATCTTTATTTGCAGGTGGCTGGGATTTTGTAAAAGTATCACATTTGTTATGTTTTTCGATGGTGGTCGAGTGACCATGTACCTGGAAGTGTATGGTTTTGTACTCCAACAAACACTTATATACGGAGGTTGACAAGAAAAGCAGGACAAAGCAAAGTTGATTAAATTGAAGGTTCAAGTTGAAGTGGATACAAAGGTGAATATGGTTCAAGACCATTTCTAGTGATATCTAAGTTATGATCTTAGATATCGGACGCACTAGCTTTTAGTTAGATATCTAAGTTATGATCTTTGTTAGTATTTGATGTTTATGATATTTAGGTACTAGCTAGTTATGGTATTTTGTGATGTTGTTGATCATATGTACTGAATTATGTTGGTATGTTGGGGTTGAACTGAAAACAGGTTGTTAGTACTAATGTACTGGAAAAGCAATGTATAAAATGAACATTTTTATTTTGCAATAAAAAGGTGTTGCAGTAGCTTTAATATAATGTTGCAGTATTGTATGATAAATGTTGTAATAGGCTAATAAGGTGTTGCAATAGCTATGACAAAGTGTTGCCACCTGTCAGTGGGTCCCACCTGTCAGTGGGTCCCACATTCTATCAGTGGGCCCCACCTGTCAGTGGGTCCTGCCACATGTCAGTGGGTCCTGCCACGTGTCAGTGGGTCCAACCACGTGTCAGTGGGTCCAGCCACGTGTCAATGGGGTCCAGCCACGTGTCAGTGGGGTCCAACCACGTGTCAGTGGCCATTTACACCTAATGTGTATCCTACGGCAACACATTTTATCATGTTGCTGTAGGTGTAAAAGTGTTGCTATTGACCCTACGCCAACATCGAAAAAGCTAACACCCGAAAAGTGTTGTCGTAGAGATTGTTTGGGCTACGGCAATAGTTTTTGGACCTTTGGCAACAATTTTGAAGTGTTGCCGAAGGCCATCTATGGCGTAGTGTATCCACATAAATGTATATAGAGTTGCACTCTAAAAAGAACACCTTATATAAAGAACAATAAAGAACACCATCATAAAACTTTATTTTTCATAAAAATTGATTTGTTATGATAAAAATCACAAATTTTAACGACAATCAATTAACTTAACATGTTAGATTTCTAACGTAGAATCTCATCTAAATTTCAAAATCAAATGTTACATAGAATCCACTATAGAATCTTATATATATTCTTGTTAAAAAAAATTATGTGTTATCATGTCATATTTGTTCCTATTTTTTTGTTAGAATCTATATATATTCATAAAACATCATTTTTTATGTGAAACTTAGAATCTAAACGCGATTTTAGGTAAGATTCTATGTTGTTCTTTATATAAGGGTGTTTTTCATGGAGTAATGGTCAATGTATATATATGTGTATATGTGTGTATGTATGTATGTATAATTAATAATTTTGAATTAATATGTACTAGATGATAACCCGTGCGAAGCACGGGTCAAGATAATTTATTTAAATTGATCTTTTTTTAATTAAATTTTATAAGATTATTTTATTGATTACAAAAAAATATTTTAAAAAATGATAAGAGTACAAAAAATAACTATGTTATTTATGCAACTCAGTAGTTTATAATAAAAGAATTGTAATTACATCAGAATTCCAATAATTCTAGGAGACACGAATCTAGAAAGAAGTACCGTTAAAACAGAATTTCACTTATTAATAAGATACTAGCTTATAACCCGTGCGTTTTACGGGTTTTTTTATATGTTATATATTTTATTTAATATTACAATTAGGTTTTTATGTAATCATTATTTTCAATAATTTTTTTAGTTTTAAATTTAATGTAAATTAGTATACTCATGTTCACTGATAAGTGGATTTTATATCCACTTGGAGCATTCTAAATCGGCTTAAATTGATTATTTTGGACTCAAGTTTCTTGTAGTTTTGATGTGTTTTGCTTAGTTGTGCAGATTTACAAGAATGTTGAATACGGGTTGATGCTTCTATCGTTTTTGGAGGATTAATTGATTAAAATTCGGATTTTCCGGGAAGGCTGCGCAGCTTACACTGTTTTGGCCATATCTGGAGTTCTAGAAGTCCGTTTTCAGCGATCTTACTGCCCACGCGAAGCTTGGGAGATTTTCTACAACATGGGACAGGTGTTGCACAAGAAGGCTGCGCGTGGTGAGAGCAGACAGTACGACAAACAGACTGTTGGGAGCAGGGAAATTACTGTTTTGCCCTTTTCAAGTTCTAATTATATTTTGGGCAATTTTTAGCACCTTAATTAAATTTTAATTATAATAGAAGGCAATTTCTTGTTGGACAAGAATTATAGAGCCTATATAAACATATCCTAGCATTGTAACTTAGAGATCAGTTTATTATTGTATCATAGCTTAGATCTGTAAGGGAGAAAAGGAGAGAAGGATTCAACGCTCGTGACAAGCAACGGATCTAGATCTACTTCATCTTTTGTGTTATTCTGGATTATAGATTTGTTTTCTCAACTCTTTATTTTAATAATATTATTGCTTCTTTCTTCCTTATCTTGTTAATTATCATGTTTTCATCAAATCCCATGACGATGAACGGTTCAATTATGGGCTAATCGTTGTCATGGGATTCTAACGGAGTTATCTATGTAACTTAGTAGTTTGATGCTTTAAAGATTACGTGTGGTGAATTCTTGATATCCTCGTATGGTTGTGTTTCATGTATTTAGATGCGTCGCGAACATCTAACTTGTTAATCTCTTGCGAAACGAGAGTGGATCTTGAAATTTAGAACTTTCCATGCTAGCATAGGATAGGTTGATGTTTTAACATCATGATTTGTAGCATCAATAGAGATATTATGCTGCCCTATGTGATCTTAATAGACAACTTGTTCTTCAACCGTTATGTTTTCAAATCTTATAGAGATATAGGGTCTAAGCATAATTGGTGTCTATTCATCTTCTATCTCTTTTGTGGATGTATGTTTAGTTTGGTACTCGTATATTGAGAAGTAGCATTTACTTATTTCGTGTTGTCTGATCAGTTATCAAAACCATAACGTGCATTGATTAAAGGCGTCAACTCTAAGTGAAGTAGATAATGAAGTTAGAGTCCCATGTTTATTCTCATATAAGTAATTTGATTTTAATTCTCGTCAATTAGTTAATTCTTAATTTAATCTTTTGCATCTTAGTATAATTTAGATAAACAAACCCAAATTTGTTACTTTTCTTAGCAGTGAATTAAAGCCATACATTGTTGAATAGGTGCATCTACTGAATAGAACCATAACCAGATCTCTGTGGAACGAACTTGAATTGTATTACTTGTGACCACATATACTTGCGTGATTTTGTGTTACCAAATTTTTGGTGCCGCTGTCGGGGATCATTGGTGTTTTATTTTTAGTTTATGTGCTTGTCAATAGTGGTCGTTAGCGTTCACTAACTCGGATTTCTTGCTTTGTTTGTTTGTTTCTTAGTGTTTGCAGGTACTTAGGTTTGTATGCAAACACGTTTGCAAGCTCATTTACCAAAACTGGCAAAAGACGATCTTGTAGATAATTTAGAGAATAAGAACGAGGAAGCTGAAACTACAGTCAAGATGGCAGATGCAGCAGCAGCTAAGACTTTGAAGGAGTATTATCAGCCGAAGATCAATGATATCCAGTCTAGTATCATCAGGCCAGCCATCACGGCTAATAACTTCGAGATCAAGCCAGGCACTATTCAGATGCTACAGAATTCGGTTCAGTTTGGGGGTGCTCCTACGGAGGATCCTAACATGCATATTCGGGACTTTATCGAGATCTTTGATACTTTCAAGTTCAATGGTGTGTCGGATGATGCTATCAAGTTGAGGCTTTTCCCATTCTCTCTGAAGGATAAGGCTAAGGGATGGTTACACTCTTTACCACCTGGTTCCATTACTACATGGGAGGATCTTGCTCAGAAGTTTCTTACTAAATTCTTCCCTATGGCAAAAACTGCAGCAATAAGGAACCAGCTAACTCAATTTCAGCAACAATCTGGAGAATCTTTGTGTGAGGCTTGGGAACGATACAAGGAGATGCTTCGTAGGTGTCCACATCATGGGATGCCTGACTGGATGGTGATCAATAGTTTCTACAATGGGTTGGGAGCACAATCTAGACCTTTGCTAGACGCAGCATCAGGTGGAGCTCTGTGGGCTAAGAGCTATGATGAAGCTTATGATCTTATCGAGATGATGGCTGCTAATGAATATCAGAATCCAACCCAGAGGCTTTCTCAAGGCAAGGTAGAAGGTATTTTTGAGGTGGATACAGCTTCAGCTATTGCAGCTCAGTTGAAGGCTTTGACTATGAAGGTGGATTCTCTTGCAAATTATGGAGTCCAGCAGGTTGCTAGCGTTTGTGAGCTATGTGCGGGCGTACATGAGACGAATCAGTGTGCTATCTCTTCTGAATCAGCACAGTTTGTGAGTTATTTCCAGAGACCTGTTGCACCAGTTCCAGCCACTTATCATCCTAGCAACAGGAATCATCCTAACTTCAGCTAGAGTAACAATCAAAGTGCACAACAACCTTATCAGCAAGCAAAGACATTCAATCAAGGCTATCAACAGCCTTATGCTCCGAGGGCACCATATCAAACTCCTGGATTTCAGCAGCAACAACCCCAGGCTCATGCGGGGCAATCTTCTAATGAAAAATCAGAGATGGATGAGATGAGGATGATGATGAAGAACCTAACAGCTTCTCACAAGATCTTGGAAAACCAGATGGGACAGATTACAAGTGTCTTACTAAATATACAACAAGGAACTCTTCCAAGGAACTCTTCTCACAAGATCTTGGAAAACCAGATGGTCCATGAGCAGGTGAAAGCAGTTACTTTGAGGTCAGGAAGGGTTACAACAGATCCAAAATCAGCAACTGAGGAAGATGAAGATGTTCAGAATCAGCAGGTTGAAAAATCTTCAGTGCCAGAAATTGAGAAATCTGATTGAGTGGCTGATCAGCTTGATGGTGAGAAGAGCAAGAAACCTATTGAAAAGTCTACTCCAGAGCAATCTTCAAAGAATAATCAGATCTATCTGCATCCTCCATTTCCTGGACGCTTGCAGAAAAGTCAAGAGAAACAGTTTCAAAAGTTTATGGATGTCTTCAAGAAACTGTCCATTAACATTTCTTTTGTTGAAGCATTGGAGCAGATGTCAAGATATGTAAAGTTCATGAAGGATATTTTGTCACGGAAGAGAAGGTTGGAAGAATTTGAAACAGTGGCTTTGATAGAGGAGTGTAGTGCCGTTCTACAGCAGAAATTGCCTCCTAAACTTAAAGATCCTGGAAGTTTCACCATTCCGTGTACTATTGGCAACCTTTATTTTAGCAAATGCTTATGTGATTTGGGAGCTAGCATTAATCTCATGCCTTTATCTATTTTCAAGCAACTTGGTCTACCGGAGCCAAAGCCAACCAACATCTCTTTGCAGTTGGCTGATCGATCTATCACATATCCTAGAGGCATAGTGGAGGATGTTTTGGTGAAAGTTGATAAACTCATATTTCCTACTGATTTTGTTATCTTGGATTTTGAAGAAGACAAGAAGATTCCCATAATTTTGGGAAGGCCTTTTCCAGCTACGGGTCGTACTTTGATTGATGTGCAGAAAGGAGAGCTTATAATGAGGGTGTAAGATCAAAATGTCACCTTTAATGTGTTCAAGGCCATGAAATTTCCAACAGAAGATGAAGAGTGTTGCAGTGTGGAAATAGTTGATACGGGTCAGAGAAAGAAATTTGATCAGTTATTGAGTGAAAAATCTGACACACACATGCTAAAGCATCCTATCAGTGATTCTATTGACAGTTCTTCGGTTCGAGATCTTTCGAGTGTAAAGCTTAGGAAACTTCCACCACATTTGAGGTATGTCCTTTTGAATAATGAGCTAGTGATTTTTGAAGAAGGGCATGATAACGTGTTGCGAAGGTGGAAAGCCGATGTTGAGGAAAAAGAGAGTTTTGTTAAGCCGTTCGAGTCGGAAAAGCACCTTAGAGGTGTGAAGAAGAAAAAGAAGAAGATTAGGCCGTTGGGTAGTAAAATCCGGTTGAAGTCTGATGGAAGAGATTTGTGGAAAGCAAGTAACCAAGATGTCAACGTTCGTATGAATGGTTTATCTGTTGAGAATGGTTCAGTTATTCTTTTGAAACCGCCATGATTTGAGGAAGTAACGTCAAGTTATTGACGTTAAAGGAGCGCTTCGTGGGAGGCAAAAAAATGAGTGTTAGAAAAAAAAGTGAGTGTTGTATGGAAAAAAAGAAAGAAAAGAATGAGTGTAGTGGAAAAAAAATTTGAGTGTTTCAGCAAAAAAAAAAACGAAACAGTGACGCAATCTGCGCCCCTATAACGCAACCTGCGCCTATGTCACTGCATTCAGCACAGTTTGCGCCTGAGTAACGCAGGTAGCGCCTGCGTTACAGGTCACCCGTAGTCCCCTAACACGCATGAGCAACATGCGTGACTGCCTTGTTCCGCGCCTTTTCCCTCTGAAACGCAGCTGGCTGCTGCGTTATACCCCCTCTGCCCAGAATTTTTTCCCGAAAATCAGTGTTTTTGCCTCCAAATTCAACCCCAAAACCTATCCTAACCCAAATTTCTTCAATTCCTAATTCCTATATCTATCCTACATTAAATCCTAACCTCTTCAAATCTCTCCTACACATTTAAATTTTTATTCAACCTATCCATCATCTTATATTTATACCCACCATACAAATCCAATTCCTCTTCTATTTATTTAAATCTCTAAAAATTCAATTCTAAAGAGGAATTAATTGCAAGTTCACCTCTTCGATTCGTATTGGGTAAATCTTTTTCTTTAATCTTATTTTTATTACGAATTTGTGTTCTTGTAAATTGGGGGTTTTGTATTATTCTTGGTATTTGGGCTATTTTTGGTGTGATATTGCTTGGTGATTATTGGTGGAGCTTCTTGTGAGTTGGGTATTGATTCTTATGGCTTCTAAGCTTGGGAGAGGTGATGCCAATTGCTACATAATGGGGAATTTTGCCGAACAAGCATGTTGAGTTGTGATGGGGAAGGATATGTAAGGTGCCTTGTAGGTATGTTTTCTGCTGTCCCTTGTATTACCTTTCCATTCAATGCGGACATTGAATATTTTCAGTTTGGGGGTGGTTTGAGGGATTAGTAGTTGTTGTTATATTATTTGTTCATGTAGGATTTCATGCTTTGCATATTAGTAGTAGTAAATTATGCATTTATGTTCGTGTTATCTACGTTTGTTTCATTTAGGACATTCTGTTTTTATGTTCGTATATCATGTGAGTTCATAATAGTTTGCATGTGCACCCGTGCTTGATAGGAATTTTGTATTGTTGACGCTTTTGATTGAGAAGTGATATGTTTTGTTCTTGTGCACACACATACGCTAGTAAGTTGAAGCTAGTAGACTTATTGAATGTTGTAAGTGATTAGAAGGACATGAATATGTGCAAGATGATTTAGTTTGCATGCTTTGAATACAAGTAGGGGCATTAGAGAGATTTTTGCTAGGGATTGAGTATGTTTTTCCACCAAGTGAGTTTTTGAGCCATATTGCATATTTGCAATTTATTCGTTTGCTTGAGTGTCCACGGATTGTTTGCATTGCTAGCAGTTGTTTGAGGTCTTTCTTGAAATGCATTACATTATTTGACGATTAAAATGATAAAGGCATTTAGGAATAACCGTATATTTACCCATATTACCACACCATATTTACATGATCAATTAGTTAACCCGTTGAGCTTAATCCTATTTTTTTCGGTGACATACCACATTACTTGCCTAGACTTTTTCTTGTATTGGCCGTACATTAATTTGAACCCACATTGTCAAAGGCTAGTAGAGTGCTTAAGGGAGTAATAAGGTGTGCAATTTTGGGTTTATTGTTGGTCATAATTTTGGGAGAAATATTGAATATTGGGTTTGGTTGTTTACTTGATAGTTGACATGTGTAATAAATTTATGGGATCATTGTTATTGTGTATATTATTGTTCTTGTTATATTTAGCTCTCGAAAAAGAAAAAAAAAAGAAAAAAAACAGAAAAAGTATATTATGAGAGCATATTTTGTTTGTTGCGATCCTATTTCAGTCGACTAGTCGAGCATTTTGTTGGAAGAAAAATAATAAATTTTGTGGGGGAAAATAGGGTGTTGTGTATGATTTATTATGGTACTTACTAGCTTTTGACACTTCACCTGTTTTGGCTTATTTGACATACCTTGTCCCTAGCCCCGTTACAACCCAAATAAAGACCTTTTGATTATCGTCATTGATGTATGTTGTGTTAAGAGTTAGATTGATACCAAATGTCAAGCATGCTTATGATTTTGTTGGAATTGAGTGATACACTTACCCTTGTTCTTGAGTGAATATTCTCTTGTGAGTGGATTGTGAGTGTTTGCTTGTTTTTGCGTATAAGATCCCGAGTTTTGTCTCAAAGATGTACTCTTGTAGGCTTATCATGTTTACTAACTTATTCTTACATTTGACATGGACTTGTGAGAGCTTATGCATGTTCATTGAGTAGACTATGTGAATACTTGCACTTTCGACACCAAGACATTGCGTATTTACTTTGATTCTTAAGTTGATATGGCATGGGAGGATTTGAAGGTATGGTAGGATATTAGTACTAGATTATTTGCATTTTCATTTAGTTGCATTCATGCATTGCATTGCATTAGGTTACATGGATTTTGTGGGTACATTCGCTATAGGCCCTCACGAGACCTTACTCGTCCACTAGGGCTGCCTAGGGGTTTAAAGGGCTTGTTGCATATGCCAAATGCAACCGTGATCACCTACGGAAGTGGTACTAGTTAGTTAGTTAGTGGTAATTGTTTATGCTTGAGGACAAGCACCGGTTTAAGTTTAGGGGTGTGATAAGTGGATTTTATATCCACTTGGAGCATTCTAAATCGGCTTAAATTGATTGTCTTGGACTCAAGTTTCTTGTAGTTTTGATGTGTTTTGCTTAATTGTGCAGATTTACAAGAATGTTGATTAAGGTTGATGCTTCTATCGTTTTTGGAGGATTAATTGATTAAAATTCGGATTTTCCGGGAAGGCTGCGCAGCTTACACTGTTTTGGCCATATCTGGAGTTCTAGAAGTCCGTTTTCAGCGATCTTACAATCCACGCGAAGCTTGGGAGATTTTCTACAACATGGGACAGGTGTTGCACAAGCAGGCTGCGCGTGGTGAGAGCAGACAGCACGACAAACAGACTGTTGGGAGCCGGGAAATTACTGTTTTGCCCTTTTCAAGTTCTAATTGTATTTTGGGCAATTTTTAGCACCTTAATTAAATTCTAATTATAATAGAAGGAAATTTCTTGCTGGGCAAGAATTATAGAGCCTATATAAACATATCCTAGCATTGTAATTTAGAGATCAGTTTATTATTGTATCATAGCTTAGATCTGCAAGGGAGAAAAGGAGAGAAGGATTCAACGCTCGTGACAAGCAACGGATCTAGATCTACTTCATCTTTTGTGTTATTCTGGATTATAGATTTGTTTTCTCAACTCTTTATTTTAATAATATTATTGCTTCTTTCTTCCTTATCTTGTTATTTATCATGTTTTCATCAAATCCCATGACGATGAACAGTTCAATTATGGGCTAACCGTTGTCATGGGATTCTAACGGAGTTATCTATGTAGCTTAGTAGTTTGATGCTTTAAAGATTACGTGTGGTGAATTCTTGATATCCTCGTATGGTTGTGTTTCATGTATTTAGATGTGTCGCGAACATCTAACTTGTTAATCTCTTGCGAAACGAGAGTGGATCTTGAGATTTAGAACTTGCCATGCTAGCATAGGATAGGTTGATGTTTTAACATCATGATTTGTAGCATCAATAGAGATATTATGCTGCCCTATGTGATCTTAATAGACAACTTGTTCTTCAACCGTTATGTTTTCAAATCTTATAGAGATATAGGGTCTAAGCATATTTGGTGTCTATTCATCTTCTATCTCTTTTGTGGATGTATGTTTAGTTTGGTACTCGTATACTGAGAAGTAGCGTTTACTTATTTCGTGTTGTCTGATCAGATATCAAAACCATAACGTGCATTGATTAAAGGCGTCAACTCTAAGTGAAGTAGATAATGAAGTTAGAGTCCCATGTTTATTCTCATATAAGTAATTTGATTTTAATTCTCGTCAATTAGTTAATTCTTAATTTAATCTTTTGCATCTTAGTATAATTTAGATAAACAAACCCAAATTTGTTACTTTTCTTAGCTGTGAATTAAAGCCATACATTGTTGAATAGGTGCATCTACTGAATAGAACCATAACCAGATCTCTGTGGAACGAACTTGAATTGTATTACTTGTGACCACGTATACTTGCGTGATTTTGTGTTACCATTAACGTATTATACTCATGTTTCCTTATTATTAACAACGTATAAGGATTTTTAATATATTTTATTAATGACTGAAATACGTGGTACGATATTTTTGGATATATATTAATGATTGCAAGATTGATTTTAAATAAAAAGGTAACTGTCTAAGTATTAATTATTATGGTATTATTTTATTGAATACAATTATTCGTGATATTATTGGAAAAAGAAGAGTTTTTAGTAAGAGAAAATATAAAAGGTAACGTGTTTTAGCTGAAAATGTAATTTTTTAGTTATTAATAATCATAATAACATTATTTTATTTTATGAAATGTAGTTGCATAGTATTTTTATAATATAAAAGATAACGTTTTTTTACCAAAAAATGAAATTAATTAGTTATTATATAAATTGAAAAAGTAACACTTTTTGCCAATAATAAATATTTAAGTAAGGTTAATTAAGTAAGAATGCGAAGTTTGAGAATGAGACATTTTATTTAGAAAATGTAAAAAAAATGTTTTTTAACTGAAAAAGGTAATCAATTTGTTATTTGAAAAACAAAGGAGTTAATTCAATAATAAAAAGTCATACGACATCTACACCAACGATCGAGTCGAACAAACACTAAATTGCAATCATCTATTCTCATTAAGAGACAATTAAACGATATTTTGAAGATAATGTATATACAAATACAAGTACCTAGTTCGTGCATCCTCGTTGGATTATTGGTACATTCTTCATGATGCCCCGATGGAGCTATTGTTTGAGCTATCGACCTGAATTGTAATCCAATACAAAATTTCATCACTAAATCAAGATCCCCGCTCACAATCAAGTAGCGAAAAACAAACCTCTCACAAAGGAGAGAAACATGAAAATTTTGCCGATCTATACCCTCGGCCATGGAACACACCGCAACTTAATCAAAACAAAAACCAAAATCTCACAAGGAGAGACTAACACAACCCAAATAAATTGGGAACTTATTGAAACCCAAATAAATTGGGAGTTTTATTGAATGAAAAACAAGATATGAAAACAGGAAAAACGAAAAGGAATTGGGGCTTTTTACCTGTGAAAACTGATGGAAGCCCCCTCAAAACTTTTAATGGAGGCTAGGGTTAGAAGGGAGAGAGAGATGAATCAGTACTCCGTCTCGGTAATCAATTTGTTATTATTAATTATAATTTTATTAGTTTATTTCATTAAATAGGATGACCCGTAATATTTTTGGAAATGAGAGGTTAAATGAGATATTTTAGTTATAAAACATAAAAGAAAACATTTTAGCTGGAAAAGGTAATCAATCAGTTATTAGTAATTATAATATTATTAGTTTATTTCATTAATTAGTGCATATATTTGGAAAGAAGAGATTTTAGTTAGAAAAGTTAGAAAAAGTAATAGATGAAAAAGTTAATTGGTTGGTTATTATTTAGGAGAAAATGAGATATTTTAGTTAAAAAATATTACATTTTAGTCGGAAAATGTAATCAGTTAGTTATTACAAATTATAATATTATTAGTTTATTTCATTAATTAGAACGACCATATTTTTGGAAATAAGAGATTTCAGTTAAAAAAGTTAGAAAAGATAATAGCTAAAAATGTAATTAGTTAGTTTTTATTTAGGAGAAGTGTTGAGAAATAAAATTTTGAGAAAAGATTGTGTTTTCTTTTTTTATAATTAAGTAAATTAATTAAGGATAATAAAGTAAAAGAATTAAATAAGGTAAGTACCGTATCGATAAAGGTAATTAGTTAGTTATTACTTAGGAGAAGTGCTCGGAAATGATATTTTGAGAAAAAATTGTGTTTTATTTTTTTTGTAATTAACTAAAATAATTAAGGTTAATAAAATAAAATAATTAAATAAGGTAAGTACTGTACTGTACCGTACCAAAAAATAGACACCAAAAATTTTAATATTTCGTCTTTTATAATATATAGTATAGATTTATGTATGTATGTATGTAACTACTAATAATTATACATTAATAAATATTGACATTTGATATGGGTTAAAAATAAGCCCTAAAGACACATTTAATGTAGCATTAATTAGACCTAATATGGTCCAAATGTGGGGCCCACCAGATGGGCCCAAACCTTGTTTATGATATTAATTTCGTAATTAATATTAAGGGTAATAACTAGCTCAGCAATAAGAGTCAGATAAGGATATTACTCCTACCAAGCTTAAACCCCCAAGGCACAGAATTCGATATGGGAACTGACTCCTACAAGGAAGGAGTCTAGTGAAAACAACACCTAGAGGGGGGGTGAATAGGTGTTTTTGGATAATAGTGTGAATTTATGAACTGTTTTGAAATTTACTGAAAACAGCTTGCTGTTTGTAATAACACAGTTTACAAACAGCACGCTGATTGTACCTGAAATGCAATGCAGAAAGAATATAAACAGTAAGTAAAAGAGACACACAATCTTTTAGCCAGGTTCGACCCCTAATCCCCTATGGTCTACGTCCTGGTCCCTTACCAAACTTGGTAAGAGAATATATTATTGATCAACTATAAACCGATTACAAGATCCAACAATATATCTCCCTTAACCCTTGCTGATTACAAATGGCTTGCTGTTTACCTGTGAACAACTAACTTTCTAAGTACTACTTCCCAAGTATACTTCTCTAGACTAGTTCGACTCACCTTAAAACCTGAAGCCAATCTTGTACAACAGCAAAACAATACACTTTGAACAAGACAAATGTTTTGAAAGAATACAACTCAACCTATAAATCCTCAGAATAATTAATATGCGTATATGATGAGGTTTGAAGGTTTAGAAAGGTTTAGCAATGAAAGCTCAGTAGTTGTGTGAGTATTTCTTATTTTCTGCACGTTGTATTTTTTAGCAAGAACTGATGTTATTCAGTTCTTATATAGGTGAACAAGATCTGAAGGTTTAAGGCTTGAATAATTTCCAACGGTAAGGAATCAAGCCGTTAGTAATGGAGAGTTTCTTTTGAGCAATGAGATATGTTTAATTCTCTGCAAAGCTGAGCACTGGTGCGTGTATAGAGATAAAAAGGTGCAGGGAATAATGTTATGATGAGTCCCATGTGATGTATTTGAGTGGAGGTAAGGTGGTGTAATAAAATAAGGTAAAGTAACCTTATTTATTCAAAAGGAATTTTGACTTGTCTCCAAAAGCTTACGTGGGAGGTATGGAATATATATTCTGAGGATCTTTACATATAATCTATATATAATCAATATAACATCTCCTCTTGACTGTTCTCTTAAATTCCCGAAATGAACTGCAAAAGCGTCAGACACAATCAGCTTGCTGATTGTACAAATGGCATGCTGTTTGCGACAAATGGCTTGCTGTTTGATGTGTACTGATTAGACAATCAGTAAGCTGTTTTACCCTGCAGAAACACGTTAGAGCATACACAAATGGCATGCTGTTTTAACCTGCAAGACCAAGTTAGAACAAACGAAATAGCATGCTGTTTTTATATCTACAAGCCAAATGGCTTGCTGTTTGTTATCATCAAAACCTAGGAGTTTCAATCTCCCCCTTTTTGATGATTACAAAACTTTTAGGAGAATTTTGAGACTCCCCCTAAATTCCTGCATCACAATGTTAGATATAAAACAATATTTATCTGAAGGTTAAAAAATATACTTTAGCATATCCAGAATAAAAGCTTAATAAATCACAAAACATCATATGCCACATAATTCAACCATCACATAATTAAACAGGTTCAAACAGTCATAATAAAACCAAGTACTTAGGTACTACAGACAAAAGCATCATAAAAGTAATCAAACAGAGCAAGCAATTAGAGCATGAAATTCTCCTAATTTCTCCCCCTTAATTCATCAAAAACTAAGGATCACTTGCTTGATCAATCGACTTGGTGGCCTCTGTATCTGTGTCATTGCCAGGAGCATTCTGTGCAGCAGCTTTGGCTAAGTTCTCCAACCCTTGATCATGAACAATCTCTGAGTGAGCAGTAGAGGTGTTACCAACTGGCTTGAGCATCAATTCCTTCATACTTGTGACCTGGGAGATGATATCTTTCATAGCACCCTTAATAGCTTGAAAGTCTGCCTTGATATCCTTCACATCATTTCTGATAGCTTGAGTATCATTTCGAAGGGAAATGATCTCACTTGTCATGATTGTGACATCTGCTTGCAGAGACTGAGAAACCAAGTTCTGATTTGCAGATTGAGGTGCAGAAGAGGTAGTAGGATCAGCATGTCCTTCAGATTGAGGAATCACAATTCTTGACAACACATCTCCTTCAATTTGCAGATTGTTCAAGGCCAGAAACTTTTGATCTATGCAATCTTTAACAGTGACCTTAACAGCTCCTTTAACATCAACAGAGAAAAACTTAAAGATATTAGACAACCAGTTTGCATACGGCAGTCCACTCACAGATTTCTCAACTGTAGCTTGCATCTTTTTCAAGATGAATCCTGGTACATCAAAAGCCCTTCCAGACATAATCATTGCCACAACCACAACATCTTGACAAGTGAAATTCGACTTGTTACCTACACGAGGACAGAGGTGTGACCTGGCTAACTTAAACACCAAATGAGCCAGTGGAGTTACTACAGTAGTGGGAGGGGGGTTTGAATCCAAGGGTTTAACATCTCCCATCAAAAGCTGTAACTGTTCAGGATAACTGAGAAAGGGTAGGTTCACAGATCCTTGAGCAGTATAGATATCAAGCTCACTGTATGTTTTGATTTTCAAACGGGAGCTTAAAATAGGGGGGTTTAATTGAATCATAGTTCCCCTAACCATCGATGTTACATTTCCAAACTTATCCGATTGCAAATTAGCATAATACTCACGGACTAAATCAGGATAGTAAAAATTGGGCAAATCAAGTATGAACGACTCTAATCCAATGTCCGAAAACAATTTCATTACTCCACATTGATTAAGAGAGGGAATAATCTTACTTGCCAGAGGTTGCCCATAGATAATTGCTCGATTTCCCATGTCCAAATCCTTAAATCTATCTTCGAAGGCAGGAGAGATGAACACTGGAGACATTGTCATCTTAAGTTTCTTGGATTGTGGAGTTTGATTGACTTCATCGCCGCTTTCTCGCATTCCACCGACTGTCTCGTCTTTCTGAGAAACTGATGGAGACAATTCCCTTTGAGCTCTGGTTTTGCGAACCATGGTGATGAGATGAGCAGATAAAACCTAGTTGCCGCTTGAAACCCTTAATCCCCGATTACACAGCCTAGCCGCCGCTCAGGAACCCTAATTGCCGCTTAGATAGTGAATGAAAGAAATGACCCAACTGAAGCGCGTCTCTTTAGTTTTGGACAATTTTTAGGGGAGAATTTAGAGTTTTTGTAAAAACTAAATATCTAATTATAACATAATCAGATAGAATTATATGGGGAAAAAATATTAAGATAGAAACAAACAAGAAAAACAAAAATCCAATAAATTCCTATTTCTAACAGATGAAGGAAATAAAACACTAAAAACATGGATAATCACATTAATCAGGTAAATTGCACAAATATTAATTAGGAACAAGATTATTTAAATTAAAAAATTTAAATAAACATTCATCTACAATTTTGCAATTTCCTTAACACATAATCAATTAGCATGCTATATCAATAATCAGAATATAAGCATAGCCATTTATTTTCATATAAGTATAAAAACATAAATGACAAACAGCATGCTGTTTGTAACTAGAGTTATGACAAATGGTAAGCTGACCTGTTCAGTAACTGTCAATCAGCACGCTGTTTACATAGAACACATTCCAAGATGCATTCGAATGACTGAGAATCTTTCTTCAGCAAGGGGCTTTGTGAAAATATCAGCTAATTGAAATTCAGTTGGAACAAAGACCAACTCTATCTTGCCCTTAGCAACATTATCTCTCAAGAAATGGTGTCGAACATCAATATGCTTCGTTCTTGAGTGATTCACCGGATTTTTAGAAATGCTAATGGTGCTAGTGTTGTCACAGTTGATTGGAACTTTTCTACACTTGATATCAAAGTCCCTTAGAGTTTGAATCATCCATAGAAGTTGAGAACAACAGCTCCCAGCTGCTAGATACTCCCCTTCTGCAGTGGATAAAGCAACCGAAGTTTGTTTCTTGCATTGCCAAGACACTAGGCTTTGTCCAAGAAATGTGCAAACACCACTAGTGCTTTTTCTATCAATTAGGCAACCTGCATAATCTGCATCACTATATCCAACAAGATCAAAAGTATTTGTGATAGGATAGAACAAACCAAGAGAAATGGTACCACTTAAATATCGAAATATTCTTTTAATGGCATTTAAGTGAGATTCTTTTGGGTTTGATTGAAACCTTGCACAAACACATACACTATACATTATGTCAGGTCTAGAAGCAGTTAAATACAGTAGGCTTCCAATCATACCTCGATACCTTTTAATATCAACTGCCTTACCATTTTCATCTGCAATCAGCTTGCTGTTTTGCATCATAGGAGTTGATTTCGGTTTTACATCTTCATAACCGAATCTCTTCAGTAGATTCTTTGTGTACTTGGATTGGTGTATAAAAATTCCATCCTTAGATTGCTTGATTTGAAGACCCAAGAAATAATTGAGCTCACCCATCATGCTCATTTCGAACTCACTATGCATACACTTAGAAAACCACTTACACATAGATTCATTAGTAGCTCCAAAAATAATATCATCCACATATATTTGAACAATAAGAATATCTTTACCATCTTGCTTAATAAATAATGTGGGATCGATTTTACCTCGAATAAAACCATTTTTGATGAGGAACTTACTAAGCCTTTTGTACCAAGCCCTTGGAGCCTGCTTTAAACCATAAAGAGCCTTCTTTAGCTTGAACACATAGTCTGGATACTGTTCATGTTCGAATCCAGGAGGTTGTTTGACATAAACTTCCTCTTCCAGCAAGCCATTTAGAAATGCGCTCTTTACGTCCATTTGATATAGCTTGAATTTCTTGAAACATGCATAGGCAAGAAGCATCCTAATTGATTCCAAACGTGCAACAGGAGCATAAGTTTGATCAAAGTCAATGCCTTCTTGTTGATTATATCCTTGAGCTACAAGCCTTGCTTTATTTCGAGTAACGGTGCCAAATTCATCAACTTTGTTTTTAAACACCCATTTTGTTCCAATGATTGAAGCATCTTCTGGTGGCTTGACAAGTTCCCAAACTTCACATCTTTCAAACTGATTTAATTCTTCTTGCATCGCCATGATCCAATTTTCATCTTCTAATGCTTCATTGATATTTTTGGGTTCTTCTTGAGCTAGGAAGGCTGCATGAGCACAATAATTTGCCTTTCCTCTTCTTGTAGTAATTCCATCAGTAATGTCACCAATGACTAACTCCGGAGGATGATTCTTAACCGTTCTTGTTGCCCTTGGTAAAGAATGTTGAGCTATTTCTTCATGAGTTTTCTTTCTTATCCTTTCTTGAGGTGACTGGTCTTTTTCATCAGAATTAGGTAGTTTCTCAGTAGTCCTTGATCCTCTATGGCCTTCCAAAGACATTTTTGCAATTCTGGAGATTTTATTTTCCATTTCAGCTTGCTGACTTGAACTTTCAGCGTGCTGATTGTTATTGTCTACATCATCTTTGACTTGCTGACTTTCTTCTTCATCTTCATCTTCAGTTTGCTGTTCTGAACTTTCATCTTGCTGATTTGCACTGCCAGTTTGCTGATTTGCACTTCCAGCTTGCTGATTTGCACTTCCAGCTTGCTGTTTTTCACTTTCAGCTTGCTGTTCTGCAAAATCTTTCTCATCTCTTGGTAGATCATTGTTAGGTTCTTGAAAAGTAACATCAATAGATTCTTCAACAATATGCTTATTAATATTATAAACTCTATAAGCTCTACTTGTTAAAGAATAACCAAGAAATATGGCTTCATAGGATTTAGCATCGAATTTACCATCTTTACCAATTGTCTTGAGAACAAAACACTTGGAACCAAAAATCTTGAAGTAACTGATACTAGGCTTCTTGTTTCTCAACAATTGATATGGAGTTTTGTCCAAAATTGGCCTGATTATAATTCGATTCAACAAATAGCATGCCGTATTCACCGCTTCGGCCCAAAAACTTCTAGGAAGCTTGCTTTCTTGTAGAAGAGTCCTTGCTGTTTCTTGAAGTGACCTATTCTTTCTTTCCACCACTCCATTTTGTTGTGGAGTTCTTGGAGCAGAAAATTCATGGGAGATTCCTCTTTGTTCACAATATGTAATAAATTTCTCATTGACAAATTCACCTCCTCTATCACTTCTTATACCTACAAGTCTTGTATCATGCTTGTTCTCAAGTAGTTTAATTAGTTTCTCAAATTCATCAAAAGCACAATCTTTAGTACGAAGAAACAATACCCAAGTAAATCTAGAAAAATCATCTACAATTACAAAACCATATTGTTTACCTCCAATACTTTTATAAGCTTCAGGACCAAATAAGTCCAAATGCAGTAGCTCTAAAGGTTTAGAAGTAGATACCATTTTCTTTACTTTGTGAGTGCTTCGAATTTGTTTACCCAATTGGCATGCTGAACATACTTCAACCTTAGAATACTTCAGTTTTGGTAGTCCTCTGACCAG
Organism: Kitagawia praeruptora; assembly: GCA_037693485.1. NCBI lineage: Eukaryota > Viridiplantae > Streptophyta > Magnoliopsida > Apiales > Apiaceae > Kitagawia > Kitagawia praeruptora. The sequence continues at coordinate 130,815,436 of CM075351.1, read as the reverse complement.
ATTCTTGCTTGATAGTTTATTAAGCAAGTCCATGTGTGCATGTCCCAACCTCCTATGCCAAATATAAGGATCATTTTCGAATATTGCAGACAAACAGCATGCTGTTTCCTGCATTTCGAAGTTTAATACATATATATTTCCTTCCCTTCTAGCAACTAGGGGGATTTTGTTAGCACGAATGGTAATAATAGTTTTATCTATGCCAAACTTAACAAAATGTCCATCATCAAATAATTGAGTGACACTAAGTAAATTATATGAAAGACCTTTGACATATTGAACTTTATCGATCGAAATATTACTATTACCAATAGAGCCAATACCAAGAATTCGAAGAGTCTTGCTATTGCCAATTGTAACTCTTCCTCCTTTCTTTATTTCGAGACTCATGAACTGAGATTTGTCACCACACATATGTCTAGTGCATCCGCTATCCAAAATCCATTGATTTGACTTTACTTTAGCGGTAAGACATATCTACAAAACAAACAAACACCAATTTAATGTTTTGGTACCCATATAGGTTTGGGTCCAAATTGGTTAGAAGCAAGGATATATAAAACATTTAAATCAGCTTTCTTGATCCACATTTGGATCACTTTTGGTGACTGTTTGTAAGCTGTTTGTCTTCTGTCAGGAGCATTCCAGCGTGCTGTTTGTCTTCTGTCAGGGGCATTCCAGCGTGCTGTTTGTCTTCTGACTGCTCCATTCTGGTAAGCTGATTTTCCTTTGTGGTTGATTTGAACCACACACTCTTTTTCCAGATGGCCTTTTCCACCACATTTGTTGCAAATCTTCCAGGGCATAGCATAATCATAAGGTATGCCATTTCTACCATCATATTGAAGTACACTATGCTTCTTGTTTAAGTTTATGCCAACTCCTTCTCTGACCAGGGGAACATTTGTCTTCTTCATTAATGTCTTTAGGCTGTCTTCTCCTTGAACAAAGGTTTCCATGCCTTTCTGGAGGTTCTTGACCTCTTTTTCCAGAAGAGAGATCAAATCAGCTTGCTGATTGATAAGTTCAGCTTGCTGTTTTCTCTTTTCTGCAGATTTTGAGGATTCGGCTTCACTTGACTCTTTGTGCTTGAATGATTGTATACATTCATTCTTTTCTTCAATCTCTGATTTCAATCTTCTAAGTTCTTTCATGAGAGCCTCATTTCTTTGAAGAATCACTTTGTTGACTCCTTCGAATTGAACTAGTTTCTCCTTTAAATCGTCAATGAGATCATTATGGTTTGTTTCTGGATTCTTCTCAGTCATTAACTCAGCAATAATCTTCTTTAACTGATTGTTGTTCTTTTCCAGCTTGCTATTCTTATTCTTTAGTTCCATAAACTCAATTATGGACACTTGATTTGGTACCTGCATGGTTAGTTCTTCTAGCATATTATGAGATGAAGGTAAATCAGAATTGATTGAGTTTACCTCACTTGCATCATCTTCTGAATCTGAACAGTCACTATCCACAAAGCCTTCTTTTATGGATCCTAGTGAGCTTTCTTCGTCATGTAGACCTACAAGAGCCAAATTCACCATGTCTTCACTTGAGTCATCACTAGAGTCTGAGTCATCATCACTCCAAGTCAGTAAGGCCTTTGATTTTCTCTTGTCCTTGAAAACAGCTTGCTGTTTAGACTTTAGCTTGAAACAGTCCTTTTTAAAATGGCCCGGCTTGCCACATTCGAAGCAAGTTTGTTCCTTGGCTTTCTTTTTGGAGAAATCACCTCTTTCTCTTTTCATTCTATTTTTCTTCTCAATCAGCCTCTTGATCTTTTGTGAGATAAGTGCCATTTCTTCATCAGATTCTTCATCAGACTCAAACAGCTTGCTGTTTGACGATTCTGGCTTGCTGTTTGTAGAATGCAGAGCCAAATTCCTCATTTTGGCTAAAGGAACCCGAACACCTTCAATCTGACTTTTGTTTAACTTACTTTCAAACTGTTCTAGCTCAGCAAAAACTGCTAGGTGATCCATGGTGTCGATTGTTGAGGATGATTCCAAAGCCGTGACCTTGGCTTCATAAATAAATGGTACCGCACTTAACACTTTCATGTTAATTTCATCTTGTGGAATATCTTTTCCAAGTCTCTTTAATGAGTTTATAGTAACTTGGAACCTTGCTTGACCTTCTTTGATAGTTTCATCATCCTTGAGCTTGAAGTTTCCAAAATCATTCATTAGTTTGCTAAGCTTCACCTTCCTCAAGGTTTTTGATCCTTCATGATAGGTTTCCAAAGCATCCCACATTTCTTTTGCTGTCTTTAGGGAGGAGACTTTGTCATACTCAGCTTGATCTAGAGCATTCATGATGGAGTTCCTAGCTTCTCCATTATAACCGCATTTGATAATCTCATCGGGAGTAAGATCATCAACATCTTTTGGATTGTTCTTATCATCCAGAAATTTGAAGTCTCCTTTTTGCACCACTCTTAATACCAGTGGTCTCTTGGACAAGAATGTTTCCATTCTACATTTCCACCAGTTGTAATTTTCTGATCCAGTGAGGAGAGGAGCTCTATAATCTGATTTAGCTTCGAGATATTGTTCACCCATGATCGATACCTTCCTGTTACAGAAATATTAGTATACCTCTCTCTGATACCAATTGAAAACAACACCTAGAGGGGGGGTGAATAGGTGTTTTTGGATAATAGTGTGAATTTATGAACTGTTTTGAAATTTACTGAAAACAGCTTGCTGTTTGTAATAACACAGTTTACAAACAGCACGCTGATTGTACCTGAAATGCAATGCAGAAAGAATATAAACAGTAAGTAAAAGAGACACACAATCTTTTAGCCAGGTTCGACCCCTAATCCCCTATGGTCTACGTCCTGGTCCCTTACCAAACTTGGTAAGAGAATATATTATTGATCAACTATAAACCGATTACAAGATCCAACAATATATCTCCCTTAACCCTTGCTGATTACAAATGGCTTGCTGTTTACCTGTGAACAACTAACTTTCTAAGTACTACTTCCCAAGTATACTTCTCTAGACTAGTTCGACTCACCTTAAAACCTGAAGCCAATCTTGTACAACAGCAAAACAATACACTTTGAACAATACAAATGTTTTGAAAGAATACAACTCAACCTATAAATCCTCAGAATAATTAATATGCGTATATGATGAGGTTTGAAGGTTTAGAAAGGTTTAGCAATGAAAGCTCAGTAGTTGTGTGAGTATTTCTTGTTTTCTGCACGTTGTATTTTTTAGCAAGAACTGATGTTATTCAGTTCTTATATAGGTGAACAAGATCTGAAGGTTTAAGGCTTGAATAATTTCCAACGGTAAGGAATCAAGCCGTTAGTAATGGAGAGTTTCTTTTGAGCAATGAGATATGTTTAATTCTCTGCAAAGCTGAGCACTGGTGCGTGTATAGAGATAAAAAGGTGCAGGGAATAATGTTATGATGAGTCCCATGTGATGTATTTGAGTGGAGGTAAGGTGGTGTAATAAAATAAGGTAAAGTAACCTTATTTATTCAAAAGGAATTTTGACTTGTCTCCAAAAGCTTACGTGGGAGGTATGGAATATATATTCTGAGGATCTTTACATATAATCTATATATAATCAATATAACATCTCCTCTTGACTGTTCTCTTAAATTCCCGAAATGAACTGCAAAAGCGTCAGACACAATCAGCTTGCTGATTGTACAAATGGCATGCTGTTTGCGACAAATGGCTTGCTGTTTGATGTGTACTGATTAGACAATCAGTAAGCTGTTTTACCCTGCAGAAACACGTTAGAGCATACACAAATGGCATGCTGTTTTAACCTGCAAGACCAAGTTAGAACAAACGAAATAGCATGCTGTTTTTATATCTACAAGCCAAATGGCTTGCTGTTTGTTATCATCAAAACCTAGGAGTTTCATCTAGAACCTTTCTCAAGGCGGTGGCTTGCCCACCAAGTCACCTAATTCTACTACAATTCTAGGGCTTTTCAGCCTAATATAAGGGCCTGACCCCTCATTCTCAGAACTACATTTTTGGCTTGATTCTCAATACGAGATACGTAGGCACTCTGTGAGGACCGATTAGTCTCGATACAAGGAAACAACCATTAAAGCTCGAAGCTCAACCTCCCTTAATATTAAATACACACAAACCCTAACCACAATTCGATAACCTAGTTTTTATTCCAGAACATTTGGCGCCGTCTATGGGAAGAAAACATCAACCATGGTTCAAACACGAATAATAGCAACGACCTCTACCGAGGCCATACCCCTCAGCTCTACTCCTCCCGCTACTGAACAGGTACCACCAACGACAAGGGCGATCACTCAGCCTCAAGTTTCTCAGCATATAGGGACGAATCCCCATGTTGAGAGTACGTTACCTGTAGTCATCCAGCCAAGTCAAGAAACCACCTCTCTTCAGATGGTGATCTCTCCTTTAACCAATCGTTTACTCTTAGAGGGACATATCTCCACCACTGTGCTCCCTTTGAGTACCAATCCGATGTATGGACTGCCTAACTATCCCCCTCAACAAAGGGACCCTAGACCAAGCGATCACGCATTACAGATCCGAGATCGAGAGTATGACGATTACTCTGGTCCTTATACTGATGATTCATCGTCATCTGATGATGATGATCGCGATGAAGCCCCGAGGAAGCGACGTGCTAGTAGAGAACCTCGAAAGAGGACTCAGACTATCCATGACGGATACCCTTTGTCAATTGCTGAAAAGATTAAGGCTCATGAGGCCGAGATCTTAAAACTAAAGGACGATATGGAGAGGGAACAAGCAAGATTGAACCAGAATCGACCTCCTCCAACTTCAGGAGGGGTTCCTTTTATCGATTTGGAAAGGCCTTCAAGGAGGCAGAGAAGGGATGATGCCCCAATTGGAAGAACAACAAGGGTGGAAACCCCCAGAAGCAACCCCAAGGATCTAATGCCACTTGGGGATCCTGATGATCCCACACCTCCATTTACTGAGGAGGTGATGAATGCCCGTATCTCAAAGAAGTTCAAGATGCCGACAATCAAGGCTTATGGTGGAACGGGTGATCCCGCACACCACGTCAGGACGTTTTTGAATGCATTGCTACTGTAGCCTGCAAGTGATGCCTTAAAGTGTAGGGCGTTCCCTCAAACCCTATCGGGCATGGCTCAAAGATAGTATAGCCGATTGCCTACGAACTCAATTGGCACTTTTAAGGAGTTGAGCGCTGCTTTTATCAGTCAGTTTATCAGCGGAAGAGTTCATGAGAAAAGCTCTGCATCCCTCATGTACGTGGTGCAAGGGAAGAATGAAAATCTGAGAGATTACCTCAAGAGGTTCACTAAAGAGACGTTGAATATCACTGATTTGGAGAATAAGGTGGCCATGGTAGCCCTGGAACACGGAACCACTGATCTATTCTTTAAAAGGTCATTGGCAAAGCATCCTCTTGAAAACATGGCCGAGCTCCAACGAAGAGCTGACAAGTACATTAAACCTGAAGATAGCATGAAGAAAGAAGCCACAGTAAGTGGAGGAGGAGGTAACAACGACTCCAAGAAGCGAAAGCAAGACCATGAGTATGATGACCACGAGTATGATGCTAGGGACAAGTATCCCCGAACTAGCGAGGACTCCGACAATGCCCCTAAGAAGAACCAAGGACCGAGGTTCACTGAGTATGCAAGGTTGAATACTCCTAGGAGTCGAATCTTGTTGGACATTGAGAAGGATAAGGATTTCCGATGGCCGAAGCCACTCTGGGGTGATCCCGTAAAGAGAAACAAGAATCAGTATTGCAGATTCCACAGAGATGTGGGGCATGACACTGATGATTGGAATCAACTCAAAGATGAGATCGAGTTTTTGATTCGTAGAGGGAAACTGAGCCACTTCACTAAGGGTGACGACCGTGGTAATCAGAGAAGAGAGTATGATAGGAGGGATGACGATCAAGATCGCAACCCACAGCCCCGAGGGCCAGTAATCAACATGATCTCAGGAGGCCCGACTGCGGCCGGCACAACAAGGAATTCTCGGAAGGCTTATGCTAGAGAAGTGATGCACATCGTGGGAGAGGCCCCGAAGCATGCAAAAACTGAAGTAGTGGTTGGTTTTGATGACTCAGACTTGGAAGGGGTGAAGTTCCCCCATGAAGACCCGTTGGTCATAACTTCTGTGATTGGAAACTCAAAGGTGAAGCGAGTCTTTGTTAGGTCCAAATGTGTTGTAGAGGGGGGGGGGTGAATACAACTTTTCGATTATGAGAAGCAATAAATACGATGCAATAAATGAACACACAGATTCAAGGAATATATTTCTTTATATATAACTTGAAAAGGTTGCTACAACATTCATTACAAAGTATAACAGAAGTTCAGAGAGAAGTGAATGATTCTAAGCTCTATGAATATATTCTCTCTCTTTTTCTTGTGTTTTTCTCAATATTGCTCACTAACTAAAACATTACACAAGTGCTTCTATTTATACTACATGTAATCTATGTCCTGTAGTCTTCAAAGACTAAGATGTACGTGTTAGTGTATACTGAAAATATTTATTTTTAAGTATATACATTTATTTCTGGCCCGGTTTTAATGAGAATCATTTAAATGTTTACATGTTGTCTAATATTATATATTGTGGACAATCTAGTATCAAATGGGATACAGAATATTAGATTGTTAAATACGGTTTATATAATATAAGGTTCACAGCACAGGTGGTGTTGGACAATCCACTGGTATGGCTGTAGTATTATTTAGATTAGTTTATATTGACTAATAAATAATACTAGTATACTTTGTGTATATTGAACAGGATCAAATTTAGAATTGTTCCCTTATACTGATTAAGAAGGAGAACTAAGATTCTATGTTATTATTAATGCTTAGGTTCTTAATCCGGATATAGTAATTGACACGTGTATATTATTTACATGCTTTGATTTATATATGAAATAATTCTTTTGAATTATATCATTATATTTTGGGTGATGGAATTATATACATGGTGAATATTATTTATAGAAGGAATCCATGTCCTGATAATATTCGGGTTAATGATGTCCCCTTGAAAGCTCAAAAAGATTTAATTATGTGAAACCCTGCAGGTGGAATTTATTCCGGCATAATTAAATAAAGGTTGAGTGGATAATCAAGGATAAAAGATATTAATTAAATAAATTATCAGTAATTTATTTAATTAATGGGCATGCGCTATTTTAAACATGGGGAATTTAATAAGCAAATAATATTGGAACCCAATTAAATAATTAAGTTGCGGTATTAGGAAAGGTAGTGCAAATATTAATTCTTTAGTGGATTGAATTAATATTTAATTACATTGGGCTAGGCCCAAGATGTAATTAGAAGGCCTAACCTAATTATCCATGATCCCTATTGTAGCCCTATATATATTCTTATTCTCTTCTTGCTAGGGTTGGTCAAGAAAAATCTTGTAGCCACCTAGGAGCAAGAAGAGAGGTTAACTTGAGAAGACGAAGGCCACACTTCGCTCAAGGGAGTTTGGGAATACAATAGAAGATCGTGGAATCAACAGTTAACAAGGTGACTTTTGTATTCGTACTCGTTAATTTATTGTATCAAAAATCGCAGGGCCACGATCCGATTGTCCCAACAATTGGCATCAAGAGCTAGGTTCTATGGTTCTGCGATTTTTGATATGATGTCCATGCCGTAATTATATATGCATGTATATAGTGGTAGGCTTGTATATTTTGTCTTGCAGGTTGTTATCCACTATTATGGCCATGTTTTTATAATTATGTGTTTGGATCCCACGTGGTTTAATCGTGGTTATTTTGTTTTGGTTTCCACGTGGTTTATCGTGGTTGTAAATCACGAGGGTTGATCGTGTTAGAATAGATTTTACAAAATTAGTTTTGTATTAGATTTATTTTTTGTAATTGTTTGATGGATTTTGTAAAAATCCGGATATCTTGTAACAATTTAGTGCGATCGAAAATCAAAACCGGAGATAAATTTTGTCCGCTGCGTAAGCTTCTGGTGAATATTTTTTTTTCTCTGTTGGCGGGTCTCTTGCTGTTGGCGTGTCCTTTGCTTCCGGCTTAACAGGATATAATCCTGTTATAAGGATATGTTAGCACTACAGGACAGCGGCAGAAATCAGAACAGGGTGGTTGGCGTGTGGACTACACGCGCGACACAAGCTGCCTCCATCTTGCTGCTTACTACACACTCGTGGACTACTTGAAGAAATTCAATTACAGGGGGCATAATAGTGGATTATTATTTTATTTTAATTCCGCTATTTAATTTTTTAATTATTGCTTTAAATAATTGTTATGTGTGTTGTTAATTATGTGTGTAATTTTTAATTGCATGTTTAACATAATTATGACGACATGGACATAGATATTTTATTTATTGCTTTAATTAAATGTTTTATGTTGTTAAATTATGTGTGTATTTTGAATGCATTGTAACGACATAGGTCCCATTTAATTTTAAAATTCCTCATATTTTTAAATAAAAATACTAAGTGGGTGAGGGAATTAATTAGGAATTAAATCCCACGGTCTCCATTATTTTGTATGTAATATAACCTTTAAATAATGTAGATGGTATATATGATCACCTATCGTGGCGTACTATTTACGGTATTATTAAAAGGTTATGAAAATTACTAGAACAAAATTCTTAAATTAAATTACGAATATTGAAAGGTATACATGCCACCCAACGTGGCGTACCAAGTTTCATAGAATTCGATTAATTAGAAGGGTACCAATGATTAAATATAGATTTTCAATATTGAGAGAAAGGATGATTATGTCTAGAAAGGGGTCTTAAGTGACGCCTCTTGACAATGCTCCCCCCGATCTGGGAATTATCCTATTATCGATTATTGATTTGAAATATTTAATGGTGGCATCCGGTCTTATTATTATTAATTTAAGATTTGATAGTGGTATACACTTAGCTATGAAAAATAATATATAGTCCACCCTAACGTGGCGTATTATTTAGTAATAGGACCGAAGTAATATTTAAACGAATTTAAGTGGTATATATGTCACCCATCGTGGCATACCAGATACTTATGGTGTTTAAATATTAGTGCATTAATTTTAATTAATTGTTAGAGGAAACCAATAGGTTTTAAGATTTGTGCAACTCTCTGATTATGTGTTACATGTATGATTCTCAGGATTAGATCATTATGGGCTTTAATCCACTATTCACCATACTTAAGGATAACAAACTTACGGGACCAAACTATATCGAATGGAAACGTAATTTGGACATAGTGTTGACTGCTGAGGAGTACAAATTTTGCACTTATGAACCCAAGCCAGATCAGCTGCTGAAGATGCTCCTGAAAGTGATAAGGAGTATTATAAGCGGTGGGTTAAGGCCGATGAGATGTCGCGATGTTACATTCTGGCAGCAATGTCGGGTGTTTTGCAGCATCAGCATCAGGCTATGGCCACGGCTTCAGATATGCTCTTTAATCTCAAGGAACTTTTTGGAGAACAGAATAGGGCTGCTAGGCAAGTAGCAATGAAATCTTTAATGAACACTCAGATGGTTGAAGGAACACCTGTAAGGGATCATGTTCTCAGAATGATGTCTCATCTGAATGAGATGGAGATCCTTGGTGCTGATATTGATGGGGAAACCCAGATCGATATCATCCTTATGAGCTTGCCCAAAAGTTTTGAGCAGTTCCGCTTGAATTACACCATGAACAAAAGGATGTATAGTCTCGCAGAACTTCTGACAGAACTTCAGGCAGCTGAAGGACTCTTTAAACAGAATGTTCAAGTGAATGTGGCTGAGAAGGCTTCTTCATCTAAGCCGAAAGGTAAGAAGAAGAAAAAGACTCAGACACAGAAAGCTGGAAAGATTGCTAATGCAGTGGGAGTTCAAGGTGGTGTGAAAAAACCTAAGGGCAAGTGCTTCAGGTGCAAGCAGTCAGGTCACTGGAAACAGGATTGTCCTCTTCCTAAGAAGACAAACAATACTGGTATGTCTCTTTCTCTAGTTACGGAAACATATATAGCGGCTATATCTACGGGCACTTGGTGTGTAGATACAGGAGCCACTGACCATGTTTGTAACTCTATGCAGGGGTTCCAGCAAACCAGAATGCTTAGAGATGGCGAGATATATGTGTTCATGGGAGATGCTACGAAAGTAGCAGTAGTTGCTGTTGGAATAATTACTTTATATTTTGGCGATGATAGGATTTTGGTTTTGAACAATTGTCTTTATGTACCTTCATTTAGAAGGAATTTGATTTCGGTTTCTAAACTTGCTATGGATGGTTATAATGTTTGTTTGGATCATAATGTTTCTATTATGATGAATAAACGAGTTATATGTTCTGGTACATTGCAAGACAATTTGTATATTATTAATCCTAGCCAACCAACATTGCAACATAGGGAAATAAATAACGCATTTTCTAGCTCAAATAAAAGAAATGAACCTTCTGGATTGAACCAAACATATCTTTGGCACTTAAGATTAGGTCATATTAACTTGAGGAGGATTCAAAGACTGGTAGTAGATGGGCCATTAAGCTCGTTGGCAGTGGAGCCATTTCCAGTTTGTGAATCCTGCTTGGAAGGTAAGATGACTAATAGACCTTTTAAAGCAAAGGGTAATATAGCCAAAGAAGTGTTAGAATTGGTTCATACTGATTTATGTGGACCTATGAGTATCCAAGCAAGAGGAGGTTATGAGTATTTTGTCACTTTTATTGACGATTATTCTAGATATGGATACATTTATTTGTTGCGCCGCAAGTCTGAGTGCTTTGAAAAATTCAAAGAGTACAAAGCAAGTGCGGAGAAACGACATCTTGGAAAATGTATCAAGTCACTACGATCAGATCGTGGTGGCGAATACTTGCTTGGAGAATTTAGGGACTATTTATCAGAAAATGGGATTACATCCCAGTTGTCTGCACCTGGCACACCTCAGCAGAATGGTGTAGCAGAGAGAAGGAATCGGACTCTTTTGGAGAGTGTTAGATCAATGATGAGTTACTCAGATTTACCTAAGTCGTTCTGGGGATATGCTATAGAAACAGCGGCTTACCTTCTGAACTTGGTACCTTCTAAGTCGGTTCCCAAGACTCCAATAGAATTGTGGACTGGTAGCAAACCAAGTCTAAGACATATTCGGATTTGGGGTTGTCCAGCACATGTGCTTAACAAGAACGCGACTAAGCTAGAATCTCGCACAGAAGTAAGGCTGTTTGTAGGCTATCCCATGGGGACGAAAGGTTATTCATTTTATAGTCCTAGGGATCGAGATGTCATTGTTAGCACCAATGCCAGATTCTTAGAGGAAGACTATATAATGAACCACAAACCCATGAGTAGTGTTGTTTTAGAGGAATTAGTGGGAGGGACAGATAATCCTCAAGTGTCAATAGTACAAGTAGAACAACCACAAGAAAATGCACAACTTGACACTAGTACCGCACCAGTGCCTCGTCGTAGTGGGAGGGTTGTTCGACAACCTGAAAGATTCATGTTTTTGGGAGAGTCTTCAGACTTGGTCTCTGGTGAACATGATGAGGACCCCAGGACATACGAACAGGCAATTCTAGATAAAGATGCAAATCTTTGGCAAAAGGCAATGGAATCTGAGATGGAATCTATGTATTCCAATCAAGTTTGGGAGCTCGTGGAACCACCCAAAGGTATAAAACCCATTGGAAGTATGTGGATCTACAAGAAGAAAAGAGGAACTGACAAAAAGGTGAAAGCCTGGAAAGCACGACTTGTTGCGAAAGGGTATACTCAGAAAGAAGGAATCGATTATGAGGAAACCTTTTCGCCAGTTGTTATGATTAAGTCGATCCGGATTCTTTTATCTATAGCAGCTCATCTCGATTACGAGATTTGGCAAATGGATGTCAAGACAGCTTTCCTTAATGGAAGTCTTGAGGAAACCATCTATATGCAACAACCAAAAGGATTCATTAAAGAAGGCCAAGAGCATCTGGTTTGTAAGCTTAAGAGGTCTATTTATGGACTTAAACAAGCTTCTAGGGACTGGAATATTCATTTTGATCAGGCAGTCCAGTCATATGGATTTGATCAAAGTCCAAGCGAGTCATGCGTGTATAAGAGAAGTGAGGGTAATGCAGTGGTTTTTCTAGTACTATATGTAGATGACATTTTACTCATTGGAAACAATGTTAAGATGTTATCATCAGTAAAGGCATGGTTGTTCAAACAATTTGAAATGAAGGACTTAGGTGAAGCGGCATACATCCTTGGGATCAAAGTAATAAGGGATCGCAAGAAAAGGATGTTGGCTTTATCTCAAGAGCCTTACATTGATGAAGTATTAGCTCGTTTTAACATGCAGAACTCTAAGAAAGGTTTTCTACCTTTTAAGCATGGAGTTGCTCTATCCAAGGAGCAGTGTCCCTCGACACCTAAGGATATAGAGAGCATGAAAGCAGTTCCTTATGCTTCGGCATGTGGAAGCTTAATGTATGCTATGTTATGTACGAGGCCTGACATCTGCTTTGCTGTAGGCATGGTTAGTAGATATCAGTCGAACCCAGGTCAGGAACATTGGAGTGCAGTAAAAACTATACTCAAGTACCTGCGAAGGACTAAGGAATATATGTTAATTTACAAGGCCTCAGATCTATTTCCTTTGGGATATACTGATTCAGATTTTCAATCAGATAGGGATAAGAGGAAATCAACCTCGGGATATGTTTTTACTTTGGGAGGTGGAGCCGTTATATGGAGAAGTGTAAAGCAGAAATGCATTGCAGACTCTACCATGGAAGCCGAGTACGTGGCGGCCTCTGAGGCTGCAAAGGAGGCTGTATGGTTCAGGAACTTCCTTTTGGACTTAGATGTGGTACCTAATTTGCCTAGGAGTCTGACAGTGTATTGTGACAACACTGGTGCTATGGCAAATTCAAAAGAACCACGAGACCACAAAGCAGCTAAACATATTGAACGTAAGTATCATCTCATACGAGGAATCGTAAAGCGAGGAGATGTAGTTGTGGCTCACATATCATCAGAAGACAACCGGGCAGATCCTTTCACAAAGAGCTTGCCAACCAAGGTTTTTGACAGGCATGTGGAAGCGATAGGAGTCAGATGGATGGACACATAGTTTTCAATGTAATAGTGGATTAAATAAACACTGATATACTCATAGAATATTTTGAGTATAAGTGGGAGATTGTTAGTGTATACTGAAAATATTTATTTTTAAGTATATACATTTATTTCTGGCCCGGTTTTAATGAGAATCATTTAAATGTTTACATGTTGTCTAATATTATATATTGTGGACAATCTAGTATCAAATGGGATACAGAATATTAGATTGTTAAATACGGTTTATATAATATAAGGTTCACAGCACAGGTGGTGTTGGACAATCCACTGGTATGGCTGTAGTATTATTTAGATTAGTTTATATTGACTAATAAATAATACTAGTATACTTTGTGTATATTGAACATGATCAAATTTAGAATTGTTCCCTTATACTGATTAAGAAGGAGAACTAAGATTCTATGTTATTATTAATGCTTAGGTTCTTAATCCGGATATAGTAATTGACACGTGTATATTATTTACATGCTTTGATTTATATATGAAATAATTCTTTTGAATTATATCATTATATTTTGGGTGATGGAATTATATACATGGTGAATATTATTTATAGAAGGAATCCATGTCCTGATAATATTCGGGTTAATGATGTCCCCTTGAAAGCTCAAAAAGATTTAATTATGTGAAACCCTGCAGGTGGAATTTATTCCGGCATAATTAAATAAAGGTTGAGTGGATAATCAAGGATAAAAGATATTAATTAAATAAATTATCAGTAATTTATTTAATTAATGGGCATGCGCTATTTTAAACATGGGGAATTTAATAAGCAAATAATATTGGAACCCAATTAAATAATTAAGTTGCGGTATTAGGAAAGGTAGTGCAAATATTAATTCTTTAGTGGATTGAATTAATATTTAATTATATTGGGCTAGGCCCAAGATGTAATTAGAAGGCCTAACCTAATTATCCATGATCCCTATTGTAGCCCTATATATATTCTTATTCTCTTCTTGCTAGGGTTGGTCAAGAAAAATCTTGTAGCCACCTAGGAGCAAGAAGAGAGGTTAACTTGAGAAGACGAAGGCCACACTTCGCTCAAGGGAGTTTGGGAATACAATAGAAGAGCGTGGAATCAACCGTTAACAAGGTGACTTTTGTATTCGTACTCGTTAATTTATTGTATCAAAAATCGCAGGGCCACGATCCGATTGTCCCAACAGTACGTGGCCCAATGATGTCCACATAAATCTTGCCTTATCTTGAAAGCTTGGAAATCTGCCAATCAGAAGATGCCATGTGTCATGTTGAAGCTGCACTCTAAGTAGAACTTCTACTTGAGAATTTCTACTTAGCCATCTCGAAATTTCTAAGTCGAACTTCTACTTAGAAATATTCTACTTGGCCATCCAGAACATTTAGTACTTAGAAAATATTCTGGTCTTCAACTTGAAACTTCAATGCACATCTTGAGCTTGTGATATCTTCATGTCTTCTTTATTCTTCGTCAAGCTCTTGAACATGGATCTTTATTACTGACATAAACTTGCTATCAATGTCCTGACACTTGATGCATTGGTCTGGTTCATAAGTGACTAGTCTTGATAGTGTTTCTGCTTCTTGAATAAATTACCATATTCACTTAGTAACTTGGCTTTCCAATATTTGCTTTCCTTCTTGTTCACTTGAAATCAGTTGGTCTTGTTGATACTGATAGTTATGATCTTGAATCTCGAATTCTCAAATCACTGAGGCCTGAACAACTTTGTCTTGAACTTCTCTCAATGATTTCTTCTTGGCTTGATCATAGTTAACATGTTCAATTGTATCAATTACCTTGTCTTCATTTAGTGTTGATTTCTTGTGACTTCTTGTTCTTGATTGTCTTCTGGTTAAGTATCTTTTCTTTTAATTGAGTTACATCGGTTATAGTGTTACAAGTTAATACACTCTGCCTTTCAATCTCCCCCAATTTGATTGTCTAACAATGACATTCAAATTAATGAAGGATAACTCAACTAAACAATGAGACGAGAAAAGATAATTAACATTACATTCTTGAAAAATATACAATTGAAAAGTACTTGAAAACAATACAAAGAACTTAACCTAGAAACAGAATTCGAACCTCGAATTAAAAATCATTTGAATGATTCCTATCACCTGGATTATTTCATATCTTTTAGTCAAACTTATATCACCTTATTGGATTCACTCTAAGATGAATTTTCCTCAAGTGAGTTAAAGCAACCGAAAGACATGAAGTTTTTCCAACTTCAAGTTCACACCACTCTGACCTTTAACCCTAATTCCGTTTCCTTTTCCTAGCTTCAGCAGCTTGGTCCTTTTCTTCTTTCTGCCTTCTGCGCTTCTCCTCTTGCTGCTTTTGTTTCTTATATACTGGATCATGAAGTTGCGTCCACCTAGTATTCAACAAACTTACTGCTTCCATCTCTAGAGGGTTCCTGGGTTCTGGGTAAGGATGTTTGAAAAGCCTTCTGAGTTTGTCCACCTCCTGAGTAGTCCTGATCTCTGGAATGTCCTCAAATTTCTTCATTATAAGCCGAGGTTTCCTATGAGTTTTATCAGCTTTAAACTGACAATAGATCATTTTGGGATAGCCTTTGACACGGTTAGTATTGTGGACACTAGCCGCATCTCGCTCCAATCGCTTCTTTTCAACTACTACATCAGACAGGTAACTCACGAGTCTCTGCTTTTCTGTCACATACTTAACTTCCACATCTTCCCATTTGAACACATATAACACTTTCTCCAGAAATGCAGCATCTTGAGTCTGCAGCAGCCATTGTTTACTCATATGCAAGAATGTTTGCTTCTGGTCTGCATCTATGAATACTAAGGCATCAGCTGTATTATCAGCAAAAGAATGTATCCAGTATACGCTGTCTCTTCCTGGAACACCAACTGCCTCCCTTATCTCTCCTTGTTCCAGTTCTCCAGTAGGAAGATTCAGAGCTTCATCTACATTCTTCATAGCTTGAAGAATATTCCATTTTTTCTCCATTAGCTCTGGTTCAATCTTCACATTATCAAGAGGGTTTGGAGCAATGACATCACACTTCCACACCTCATTGCTCTTCTTGAGTATGACGCTTTCAATGATCTTCACTGATTTATCTTTAAGCTCAGAAGCGAATCCCTTACTCATCATTTGCCTACAGACGGCCTTAAGAGATTCCACTGAAAGTTCCATTAAGTCCTTTTCCTCCAAGCTCACCCTCTTCATTTTACTGTCAACCACCATCCGGACAACATTTGGATATGCTGAGAATTCTGGACCCTTGTCCTCTGCTAGCCGCATTAACTGATCCCTATACAGAATGCTTAGATTCTCAGAATGAGAGTATTGAATTTTTGTTGCTAGCAAGAACAACTCTGATGCAGATCTTCTCGTCATGAATTGGTCATCCACATACATGAAAGACATTGGGACTCCTTCTGTGAAAGACAAAATAACCTGCCACTCCTTTTGCGTTGAATTGTATCCAACCCTGACTTTAGAAATTAATCTCTTTAAAGCACTTATGTAGTCAGCAGCCATTGGATTCTGCAAATTTAGGTTGTAGAACAGATCATCTGCCTCCTTGTTATGATCTCCTTTTGTACAGGGTCCCATCAATATCTTTCTCGCGTCATCCCACTTCTGCCCTATCCTTCTATTGTCCAGATCAATCTGAGGATCAGCTAGCCTTGCAAGCTCATAATCGTACTGCTTCCCTTGTAGCTCCGCTTTCTTTTCCTGAAACGCAGCACGATCTTGCATTGCCTTCATTTTAAAGAACTCAGCTTGATCTAAGGCTAACTTTTGAGACTTCAGGGTTTCCTCATCAACAGTAATTTCTTCAGGCAATCCGAAAGACATTCCAGCACCTCCACCTTGATCCTTCAATGATCTCTTTATAGCATGTTTCAAAGGTGTGTCTTCCATATCGGAATCTGAGTCAAGTACCTCCTGTACTTTTTCTTGATGACTCAGATCAACGAATGACTCATCTTGCTCAATCGCTATTGCCTTACCCTTTTTCCTTCTCAGAGCCTCTTCATCAATAGACGGCTCAATTTCTTTTACAAGATCAGCTTGTTCTTGAATTTCTTCGATTTGAACTCCCTACTGTCTCGTCTCCTTTATACTCTCCCCCTTAGGTGAGTTATCCTGAACTCCACCCTGGTCTCCAGATCCACCAGCTGCGTAAGAGTCTTCAAAACCAGAACCATAGGGTCCTGCTCCACTAGCACCACCTGTACCAGCATCGGGGGGAGGTTGTTGCGGCGCGAAACACTCTGGGGGCACAAAACTTCTGATTGCGAACATAACTCTACTGATCTCCACAGTCAGAGTATCCATTGTAAGCTCCATTGCTCCCATCCTGTCATTCAGAGTGTTTCCCAAGACACCAGCAGCATGGCCCAAGTCATTTACCTTGTTTGTCAAATCATTAAAAGCTGTAGCTTGACTTGCCATTCGTGCTGCGTAGTCGTCAAGGGCCCTTTGATTGTTTCCAACGTTCATCCCTAACTGCCCCATTGACTGCCCAAACTGCTTCATTTGATTTTCCATAGAAGACATACGAGTTTCAAGATTTTCAGTATTAAGGGACGGTGTTTGGTTTAGGTGACCTCGCTCCAATTCTCATTCTGTTGGTATTTGGCACTCGGTTTCGGGCCTTAAAAATAAAGGTCCCTCTCTCCCTAACCTCTCACACACACTCCCTGTCTCACACTCGTGTATATCTTCAATAAATGATCCAAAATATGAAGCAGTACCTGCAGAAACTGGATAAGCAAAATAATTTGCAGTTATGGGATCAAATACTGTTTGTTCCTGAGTTGGAATCTCAGGCTGAGAGGCTACAAAGTGTTCTTGTACAACATCAGAACCGATCCTCTTTGTAGCATCAGTACGTACCGGTGAAGGTACGGTTGAAGTTTTTAAAGCTTCATGTCCTCTTGAAGCAACAGTATCTTTAAGAGGTACAAAATCATCATCAAAATCAAAATCCCTATGTGCAGATTGTTCAAGGGGTGAACCACTCTCGTGAGGTGGAGTGGTTGCGTGTGACACTCTAGGGTTTGACTGAGATTTAGAAGTAGCAGCATGAGAAATTTTGGGTTTCTTTCGAATGAGTTGCTGCTCTTCGGGTTCACTCTCTTCATCATATCCTACATTTACTTGTGCTGGCTGTTTGGATTCCGGTGACTGGGGTGATATAGAATTAGAAATATAGCTCTCACCCTGGGATAGATCCTGCGGGCTAGCAGTCTCTTGGGTCTGGGAATCAGAAACATAGGAAGAGGAATGAGTAGCATGTCGAGAGAGATTACCTGATTCATTACCTTGTTCGTCTCCGCTTTGTTCATCAGGAATCTCTTCAAATGCCTCAGCATGAGCAGACCGATTCTGAGCATGTGATGAAACTTGCGAGAATTCCATCAAGGTGGTAACTCCCTCATCATATGTAAGCCACTGTTATAAGGTATCAGGAATAGACATCGGTTTTCCATGATGTTTATCCTGATTTTCAACTGTTGAAAGTGACTTAGTGCCCATCCCTAGTGGTGCAGATTTTTGACTTCTGGCAAAACTCTGTCTAATTGCAAGAGCATCCTTCGGTATTAAATGATTAATCAGCATCTGTAAGAACCGAGGAAACCAGCAGACAACATCTGTTGTGTTGAGGTCTCTGCTTGCAGGAGATCCCATCACAGCCACTATCTCAGAGAGAACTATTCGTCCATAATTTATATCCATCTCTCTTGCTAGGGCAATTCCAAGGTTTTGCATGGGAATGGAAATTTGATGGTAATCGCTTTCTCGTGCCCGAAAACATCTTGTGATGGCCTCGAAAAAGTAATTCCATTCCACATGAAGAAATTGTTTTTGGATGTTTCCAGTGATCCGGCCAGTCGGAGGATAACATCCTATTTCTTCAAATTTTGGATGTTTCCAGTGATCCGGCCAGTCGGAGGATAACATCCTATTTCTTCAAAGAATCTGAGGCGTTCTGTAGCTGTAGGTTCTGAATCATAAGCATTTTTAATGGGGAATCCCAGAACCTTGTTGACAATTTGTTCAGTCACCTCATATTCCTGACCCGCTAAGGTAAACCTGAAACCAAAAGGGGTTGATTTGCTCCCAAAAGAAACCGCACTAGTCCATAATTGCTGTAAAGCATCATGTACTAGTGTAGGTTTAGTAGTAAAAGCATCGCTAGCTTTGGAATACAAATTGAGAAATCGTATCCAAGACTTAAAGCGCGGGAGTTGATCACCAATTTCCGTAGAAATATTATAAAAATTGTTTTTGGCAAGTGAAAATTGGTGAGCCATTTTAATTAAAAGTTTTTCTTTAATAGATGTGAAAATTAATTTTAATTTCTGAAAAACAATTAATTTTAGAATTATCAGTTATAGCCCTTTTAATTTAACAAAAAGACCAAAAGTCACTTCTTGAAAAATTAAACTACGGGTTATAGATAATTATCCCTGTGAGAGGCGAAAATCAACAACCAATTAACAGAATCTGATACCAGTGAAATCAGTGAATTTGTGTGTGTACACACCAGTGAAATCGTGTGTATATGACTTTGAAGTGATGTGTGTATATACGTGTGTATATATATCGGGAAATAAGAACAGATACACAAACACACAAACTCAGATATTACTAGTCACTCAGATAGTGGCAGTCAAAAATCGGGCAGTAATTCGTTGTCCGTATGAGATTAGTCACAAAAATCACGAATAAGTGGTCTGAAAGTATGAAATCGCCTGTAAGTATATGGTGCGGCTATAAAACTGAACTAGGTAAAAGTGAAATAATAGATCGAGTTAGAGATGTATATATAGACATTAATGTGAAATGACTAAAGTGTCCCTGTTAAAAATTATGAAAACTCTAAGTACATACAGGGAGAACTCAAGTCGAAATTCTATCTCGAAGTCTATCTCGAAGTCTATCTCGAAGTCTATCTCGAACAAATTAAGTCGAACTTCGAGATGGAGTTCGAGATAGCTGTTAACTCGAAAAACTTGAACCATTTATCTATTAAAGACCATTTAAACAGCAACCACCACCAATCAGCACTAGGAAAGCCTATCTCGAAATTTAAGTAGAAATTCGAGATAGACTTCGAGTTAGGAGTTAACTCGAAAAAATCCCCTTAGACACTGAACTCTATCTTGAGAACTCTATCTCGAACATCAAGTCGAAATTCGAGATGAGTTTCGAGATAGAGGATAACTCGAAATTATTAACTTAACTCGAAGTTATTCTCTCAGATCATTTCAAAAAATATCCCCTGTAAGATAGACATTATGTGGAATATTTTGAATAAGGAAATAGGCACACTGGTAACTCAAATTCGAGCCTTAAGTCGAATTTCGAGATAAATTTCGAGATAGAGGCTAACTCGAAATTTCTCCCAGACTTAGAATTTTCAAAACTTCACTCTGGAAGCTCAAATCGAAATTCAACTAGAATTTCAAGATGAGTTTCGAGATAGTGATTAACTCGAAATTTTGAAGATACTTAGAATAATTTGACAATTTTTCTTTGAAAAACTCAACAATTAATTTTGCCAAATTAATATAAATATCAATTCAAGGATTTTAATATATGACATAATTAAAACATTCCTTGATAATTCTAAGGCCTCTAATTACATGAAAAACACAGGTAAATTCATCTAAAAATCATGCAAAATTTAGAATATTATGAATTTAACTCCCCCTATGTTCATGCAATCTAACAAGCATAAATTCACAGATTTGTGCTATAAAAGACACTTAAAACACACTGAATTCATGCAAAATCACACTATATGCACCCTATAATAATCATTAATTAGGCATTTTAAAGTCTAAACACATAATGATTAAATAGCTTGCATATATAAACATAACCATGGATTTTACAGATAGAAGGCTTTACTAACTTGTGTTAAGCATTCCCAATTCACCAACCAACCTATTGAATGTTACTTCATCAAGAGGTTTGGTGAATATATCTGCAATTTGTTGCATTGTGGGCACAAAATGTAGCTCCACAGTCCCCTCCTCGACATGTTCTCTTATGAAGTGATACCTGATGTCGATGTGCTTGGTTCTTGAGTGATCTACAGGATTGTTGGTTATGGCAATAGCACTTGTGTTGTCACACATAATTGGAATTTTCTTGTGCTCCATGCCATAATCCTTCAATTGGTTCTTCATCCACAGTATTTGAGCTACACAGCTTCCAGCAGCAATGTACTCAGCTTCAGCAGTAGAAGTAGATACTGTATGTTGCTTTTTGCTTTGCCAGGACACCAATCTTCTGCCAAGAAATTGACAAGCACCAGATGTGCTTTTCCTATCAATCCTGCAACCTGCATAATCTGAATCCGTATAGCCAATTAGATTAAAACCTGTATCTCTTGGGTACCAAATTCCTAGATTTGGTGTGCCCTTGAGATACCTAAAAATTCTTTTGACGGCTATGAGATGTGATTCTCTAGGATCCGCTTGGAATCTTGCACATAAACAAGTCGCGAACATTATATCGGGTCTACTTGCAGTTAAATAGAGAAGTGAGCCAATCATACCTCGATAGCTTGTGATGTCAACTGATTTACCTGATTTGTCTTCATCAAGCTTCGTGGCTGTTGCCATGGGAGTCTTAGCTGCTGATGCATCTTCTAGATTATACTTCTTGAGTAAATCTCTGACGTACTTGGATTGACAGATAAAGATACCATCTTTTCTCTGACTGATCTGTAATCCAAGGAAGAAAGACAGCTCTCCCATCATGCTCATCTCGTATTTGTCTTGCATTAGCTTAGCAAATTTCTCGCACAAGCGCTCATTCGATGACCCGAAGATAATATCGTCCACATAGACTTGAACAAGTATTAAATCATTCTTCACATTCTTATAGAACAATGTTTTGTCAATTACTCCCCTATTAAAACCACTTTCAATTAAGAATACGGATAGGGTTTCATACCAACATCTTGGGGATTGCCTGAGGCCATAGACAGATTTGAAGAGAAGATACACAAAATCTACAAGTTCTGGATCAATGAAGCCAGGCGGCTGTTCCAGATACACTTCTTCTTCTAACTCTCCGTTCAGGAAGGCACTTTTCACATCCATCTGGAAAACCTTGAAGTTCTTATGTGCTGCAAATGCCAAAAACATCCTGACTGCCTCAAGTCTTGCAACTGGTGCATAGGTCTCATCATAATCAATTCCTTCTCGCTGAGAATAACCTTTTGCAACCAAACGAGCCTTGTTTCGTGTTACAAGTCCGTTTTCATCCATTTTATTTCTGAATACCCACCGAGCTCCAATTACTGATTTGTTCTTTGGTCGGGGTACCAGTTTCCAAACTTTCTGCCTTTCAAACTGATTGAGTTCCTCTTGCATGGCAATCACCCAATCAGCATCACCAAGAGCTTCTTCTATTTCTTTAGGTTCAAGCTTGGATAAGAACCCAGAATATAAGCAAATATTAGCCAGGTCAGCTCTTGCATTTCTTCTAGTAGACACACCAGCATCTGGATCACCAATAATTAATTCAAACGGATGGTCTCTATTCCATACCCGTTCTCTTGGAAATTGTCTTGATGATTCAGCATGACTTTCTGAATTGTGGTGCTGACTACTTTGATCACTTTCACTAACTCCCCCTGAGTTAGTACCAGCTCCTACAGAACTAGAGTCAACTCGACTCGAGCCTTGAACAGTAGTTCTTGAGCTGCTATTTACTCCCCCTGAGTTGTTGCCGGTTCGTGCTGAAGAAGTCTCTCCTGATCTTGTAGAATTAGCTTGTTCACTAGACTCAGGTTCTTCACGTACACTTGGAACATTTAATGGGACAACCAACTCAGGTTCATCTTCAAGATCTTCTAAGTCCAGATTCTGAAATTTTAGGGACTCGGGTTCACTAGAATCTCTTGAAATTGATGAGAGTTTGGTATCGTCGAATCTGACGTTGTAGCTTTCAGTCACTTTTCGATCATTTACTAAGAACACCCTATAAGCTGCTACCACATCTGTGGAGTAACCAACAAAGATTCCTTCACGAGCTTTTGCTGCAAACTTGCCTAGATTTTCATCATCTATTAGTACATAGCATTTTGCTCCGAAGACATGAAAGTATTTGATTGTTGGTCTTCTGCCGTTCATTAGCTCACATGGTGTCTTTTCTTTATCTTTTATGATCAAGGATCGATTTTGAGTGTAACAAACGGTACTCACTGCTTCTGCCCAGAAATACAGAGGAAGTTTCGAATCACACAACAAAGTTCTTGCTGCTTCAACCAATGTTCTATTCTTCCTTTCAACTACTCCATTTTGTTGTGGAGTTCTCGGGGCTGAATACTGACGACGTATTCCCTTAGATACACAGAAGTCATTTAGCACTGCGTTTTTAAATTCAGTGCCATTGTCTGATCTAATCGTCTTCACAGTAAGTGTTGAAACATTCTCAATTTGAGTGATGTGATCAATGATTAGGAAAGGTACTTCGTCTTTCGTCATTGCGAACAATACCCATGTATACTTGGAGAAGTCATCCACGATTACCAATGCATATCTTTTCCTAGACAAAGATAGGACATTCACTGGGCCAAACAAATCCATATGAAGAAGTTGCAGAGGCTCAGTGATACTAGAAATTTCTTTGCTTTTATGCGATGCTCGTTTCGACTTTCCCATTTCACAGGCTTCACAGAGTCCTTTCGGAGCGAACTCCATTTGAGGTAGATCTCTCACCAATTCTCGCCTCGCGAGAGCATTCATCGTTTTGAAGTTTAAGTGAGATAATTTTTTGTGCCATAACCAGCTTTCATCATCCGAAGCTTTGCTGTAGAAACAGGTGACTTCATTCTGATTTGCTGAATCCATGTCTGCAACAAAAAGATCTGCCTTTCGAACTCCTCTCAAAGCCAATGAACCTTCCTTGATGTGAGTGATTGATACACCTTTCTTGTTGAAGACAATTTCATAACCTTTGTCACAGAATTGACTGATACTCAACAAATTATGCTTTAATCCCTCAACATAGGAAATATCTTCAATGATGACATTGCCAGTTTTCAGTTTGCCATATCCCTTTGTCACACCTATGCTGTCATCTCCAAAGGTAACATAAGGGCCAGCTTTCATAACCAACTCTGTAAGCAAGGACTTGTTTCCAGTCATATGCCTCGATGCTCCACTGTCTAGCACCCATATAACTTTATTTCTCTTTTGCTTAATGCCCTGCAATGACAGATTGGTTAGACTTTCTTCGGAACCCAACTTTGATTGGGCCCGGCTTTTCGATAAGATTGATAATCAACAGATTTAACAACAGGATATGCACTTTTCTTAACATTACTAGAGCTTTCGACTTCCTCCTTTCCTTTCTCAGACTTGACATGTTTGTCAGTCCTAGGAGAAGGTTTGTCACTCCTAACTTTAGGAGGACTGACAATCTTGGCTCTCACATGCTTTTTCTTGATGTTTGAACTAGCAGCAGTATTTAAGCATGACTGACTAGATGCATTCATTAAATTCACAAAAGTTTGCATGACGTTAAAAGTACATGGCATACAATTAGGTTGACCACACTGTGCATGATTCTTATGCAGATTATTCATTGTATGTGTGGCAGGCATGGCATGTGTAGCATTACATGCATAAGAAAGATGTTCAGTAGATTTACAGTGATAACATGTTTTCTTTATTCGTTCAGCCTTAACCTCTTTTATGCCTTTATCTTCCCTTGTTGTTTGACAACCTTAACTCCTATTCCTGCTCTAGATTTATCTCTAGGGAAATTGATTTTAACTTGTTTGATATGAGTTATAGATTGTACTTCCTGGCGATCTTCCATCTCAATCTCATATCTAGCTATCAATTCAGTCTCTTCTTCTTCTATTCTAGGAACAAGGTGTTTGTAGATGGGTTTGACAGAAGATTTAAGAATACTAGGTGTTTCCTTTTTAAGGTCACTGGAGCTAGGATCGATATGTCTCTTGCCTTCTTTCTTAGAAAGATCAGAATAATCAAGTCCTACACCTACTCCAGTTATCTTCTTAAATACGTCATTATCTACATACACTTTACTAGCAGCTAGTTTGTAAGCTTCACATTTAGTTTCTAACTCAGCTAGTTTGTTCCTTAAACATGATTCTATTTCTTCCTTAAGGACGAGCTTGTGTTCCAAAGATTTAATAAAATCTCTTAGAGAAGTATCTACAGTGCAAGCGGCCTCTAACTCTTCCACTTTTGCCTCAAGCATTCTGCTTTTGGCGACAAGTGTTTTCTGTTCCTTTTGAGAAGTGTCTAGGCTTTTGCACAACATGTAGATCTCTTCGCTAAGAGCGCCGTTCTGTTCCTTATAATCATCAATAGACATTTCTACTTTAAGGGTTAGAACTGGTACCTCTGGTTCCTCTGATGTCTCAGCCATGAGCGCAAAGTTTGCTACATGAGTAACATCTTCCTCATCTGAATCATCCCAAGCTCTTCCTTCTGTTACTACTAAAGCTCTTTTACCATGTTTTTCTTTCATCAGCGATTCATACTTGCTTTTGAGGGCTTCAAATGTCTCTTTTGGATAAGTCTGTTTAGGCTTTTTGCAGTCTGAGGCAAAATGTCCAGGTTCACCACAATTATAGCAATTGAACTTCATTTTGAAATCCAACGGAGATTTGTAGCTGGTACTCTTGCCTTTGCTTTTGTAGCCTGACGAACTACCACCACCCTTAGCAGCCCGATAGTAAGATGAAGAATTTCTCTGTGGTCGGTTGCTCTTTCTGAATCTCATGTTGCTGAACTTCCTTGCCATGTATGCCACGACACTATCGTCCATGTTGTCCAGCTCTTCTTGGGTGAAGTAGTCATCATCACTGTTAGATGCACACTCGTCATCATTATCAACTTGATGTGGTGCAGGTGATGATTTAGGCTTTGCTGCAACCATTGCCTTCTTAGACTCTTCCTCATCAGCAACTAATCCTGATGCAGTTTCTTTTCCTTTTGAATCATTGTCCCATGCTTGATCTTGAATTGTCTCCAGCTCATAGGTCTTCAGAATTCCATAATATTCTTCCAGAGAAGTTGTATGCAAATCTCTGGTTTCTCTGATTGCGTAGACCCTATGTTCAATGCTCTTTGGCTGGTTCCTCAGATATCTCGTATTGGTCTCAACCATGGGGAGAGTAACACCTCTCAGATTCAAATCCAATACCAACTGACTGAATCGTAGATAGACATCTGTTATGCTTTCTCCTTTTCGTATTCTAAAGGTGTCATACTCCATCTTGAGTATAAGTGTCTTGTTGCTTCTAACCTCTGCAGATCCTTCCATGACAACTTCTATCTTGTCCCAAATCTTCTTTGCTGTATTCAAACCTTTGACTATGTTGAACATTTCATGATCGAGAGATTCCATCAAGGTTTGTCTTACAGAAGTATCATAAGCTATTTGCTCCTTGTCAGCATCCGTAAAGTCCGCTGCCTTTTTAGGCTCAGACCGAGCAGGTATAACCTCCTCTCCTTCCGTACGCTCAGGAATAGCTTTCATTGGAACAAATTTACCCTTTTCAAGGACTTCCAGATACTCAGGATTAATAGTCTCTAAGTAGAGTCTCATTCTGAAAACCCATTCTTCATAGTGATCTCGGTTGAACATTGGGATCTTGAAAGAATTTTTAGGAGCCATTTCAAATCTTGTCACTAAAAAATTCTAAGTACCCAAGACTAGGCTATGTAGAATATCTATGTAGAACTTCTGCCAAGTCGAAATTTTTCTAAGTAGAAATTTTGCTCAAGTCGAAATTTCTCTAAGTAGAAATTGTCCAAGTCGAAATTCACCAAGTAGAAATTGTCCAAGTCGAAATTCTATGTAGAAAATCTCAAGTAGAAATTCTATGTAGAACTTTTTGTCCTTAGAATAATTTTCTGCAGATTACTTTAATATTGAATAAACAATATCACCTTTAACACTCTTTTTGACTTTTGATTACTTTACACGCCGAAAGTGACTAACCCACCTGCAAAGCACTGAGTACACTTTCTTTTGCTTTCGGCCAAGGAATAATAATCAAATCAAAAGTACAAAAACACCTTTTTGACTATCTTTGTTTGTTTGAAAAAGGAGATCAAAAAGTTGTTGGGTTATCTTCTTTGACAAGAACAGATGATGAACACTCAAGAACACCAAATATCAATGAACCCAGATTAATTCACAAAAATTAATTAAAATACACCCAAGCCAAATAATCACACCTGGAGTATTTAAATAATTTTTCCCGGATGAGTTTTCACTGGAAACGAATTAAAGCACACTTTTCGAAAAAATGAAAAGTAGATCTAGAAAATGAAAACTCACGATTCTTCTACCAAACACAAGGATCTATGTTTTGTATGTTAAACATCCGCTCTGATACCAATTGTTAGGTCCAAATGTGTTGTAGAGGGGGGGTGAATACAACTTTTCGATTATGAGAAGCAATAAATACGATGCAATAAATGAACACACAGATTCAAGGAATATATTTCTTTATATATAACTTGAAAAGGTTGCTACAACATTCATTACAAAGTATAACAGAAGTTCAGAGAGAAGTGAATGATTCTAAGCTCTGTGAATATACTCTCTCTCTTTTTCTTGTGTTTTTCTCAATATTGCTCACTAACTAAAACATTACACAAGTGCTTCTATTTATACTACATGTAATCTATGTCCTGTAGTCTTCAAAGACTAAGATGTACGTGGCCCAATGATGTCCACATAAATCTTGCCTTATCTTGAAAGCTTGGAAATCTGCCAATCAGAAGATGCCATGTGTCATGTTGAAGCTGCACTCTAAGTAGAACTTCTACTTGAGAATTTCTACTTAGCCATCTCGAAATTTCTAAGTCGAACTTCTACTTAGAAATATTCTACTTGGCCATCCAGAACATTTAGTACTTAGAAAATATTCTGGTCTTCAACTTGAAACTTCAATGCACATCTTGAGCTTGTGATATCTTCATGTCTTCTTTATTCTTCGGCAAGCTCTTGAACATGGATCTTTATTACTGACATAAACTTGCTATCAATGTCCTGACACTTGATGCATTGGTCTGGTTCATAAGTGACTAGTCTTGATAGTGTTTCTGCTTCTTGAATAAATTACCATATTCACTTAGTAACTTGGCTTTCCAATATTTGCTTTCCTTCTTGTTCACTTGAAATCAGTTGGTCTTGTTGATACTGATAGTTATGATCTTGAATCTCGAATTCTCAAATCACTGAGGCCTGAACAACTTTGTCTTGAACTTCTCTCAATGATTTCTTCTTGGCTTGATCATAGTTAACATGTTCAATTGTATCAATTACCTTGTCTTCATTTAGTGTTGATTTCTTGTGACTTCTTGTTCTTGATTGTCTTCTGGTTAAGTATCTTTTCTTTTAATTGAGTTACATCGGTTATAGTGTTACAAGTTAATACACTCTGCCTTTCAGTCTTGATAGACAATGGAGCTTTCGTTGACATTCTATTTCATGATGCATTTCGTTAACATGCCTATATATGGATTTAATGGAGTAGAATCCAAAGTTGAAGGGACTATTCAGTTGCCTGTAACTATTGGACAGGAGCCCAAGGAGGCCACTCAGATGTTGAACTTCCTGGTAATCAAGGCGGTTTCAACGTACAACGCTATCCTCGGAAGGACTGGACTTCATGCATTCAAGGCTGTCACCTCAACTTATCATATGAAGATCAAGTTCCCAACCAGGAATGGTGTTGGAGAACATAAAGGTGATCAAAAGATGGCACGAAGCTGTTATGTAGCCTCATTAAGGCCTGATGGAGTCGGGGGGCAGGTCCTTCCGATTGAAGACATGGATGTCCATAGTAGTAAGAAACGTCAAGAAAGGCCGTCAGAGGACATCACACAGAAGCCTCGGACAGCCATTGAGGCTAAGGCATTAACTGACTTCGTGGTTGAATGTACCATTGGCAACCAAGAAGTCGAGGGGCAGGAGGTAATACCCCAAGCAGGAAGTAAACCTCAGAATAATAAGGAGGAGACCAGAAGCAGTGGTGGGTGCTCTATTTTGATGGAGCATCAAAAACAAAATTTGGTGCATGCCTAGTCTTGTAAAGCCCCGATGGGCTCAAGTCATCCTAGTAGAACTTAGCTTCATATTTATCTAGTAGAAGTAGAAATAAGGTTCATTGAAATTGAAGAGTATGTTGCTCCGAGTAGGACGGTAGTACTTTATGTAAGGGTTGAACCCATTTCAAGTTATTAATGCAAGTTTGTTTTCCATTCATTTATGGTGTGATTTTATTTATGTGCCAAGCACCTGATGAGTGCAAGTTAAGGATGACCAAGTACCGAAAATAAAAGAATACACGAATGGAGAACAAGTAAATGCATAAATAAAGACCCCGAAGGGTCAAGAGTTAGGTTACAGCACGACCAAATAAAAGTTTAAGTCCATGAAGGACCCAGGTTAAAAGGCGAGCAGATAAAAGCCACACACAACAATCAAAGCCATGCAAGGCCGAGGATGTTAAGGACTAGCTACTCTTCAATATCTCTTAAGTACCTGGATTGAGAATCCAAGGATAAAGACCAATAGAGAACAATGATGTATTTGCTTGGACAACGGTTGATATGCCAGGGATTGATCCCCAATTTATAACCCTTCGGTTGAATGTCGATCCTGAACGGAAGACAATAAAATAGAAGAAGAGGAATTTTGTTCCTCAAAGGCAAGATGTCATTAAGCAAGAAGTTGACAAGCTCTTAGAGGCTTGGTTTATTGAAGAGATTCAGTTCCCCGAATGGTTGGCTGAGCCTATGATGGTTAAGAAGGCAAATGGGAAGTGAAGGATGTGCATAGACTTCACTGATTTGAATGATGCATGCCCGAAAGACAGTTTCCCCCGGCCAAGGATAGACATGTTGATAGATGCCACAGCTAGACATGAGATGTTGAGCTTCATGGATGGGTTCAGCGCCTACAATCAGATTAAGATGCACAAGAATGACATCCCAAAGAATGCAGGCGCTACTTATCAACGACTGGTGAATAAGATATTCGCCCTTCTGATTGGGAAAACCATGGAGGTCTATATTGATGACATGTTAGTCAAGAGCCTATTCAAGGCAGACCATATCAAGCACCTCAGAGAGGCATTAGAAGTGCTGAGGCACCACAAGATGATGTTGAACCCAGCCAAGTGTGCTTTTGGCGTTGGATCAGGAAAATCTTTGGGATTAATGGTTTCGAAGAGAGGCATAGAGGCCAACCCTGATAAGATCAAAGCGATCTTGGACATGGAACCACCCCGTTCTATACGAGATGTACAGAAGTTAACCGGCCGAGTTGCAGCCCTGGGGAGATTTATCTCCAAGTCTGGTGACAAATGCTTGCCATTCTTTCAAGCATTGAAAAAAGTGAAAAATTGTGAGTGGACTACTGAGAGCCAAGAGGCCTTTGAGCAATTGAGGAGGTACATGGCAGAAGCCCCGTTGTTGGCCAAACCTAGTCCCGGGTAGACTCTTTATCTATACCTGGCGGTATCCGAACAAGCGCTGAGCGTCGTCCTCATTCGAGAAGAGAAAAAGGTTCAGAAACCCATTTACTATGTTAGCAAGGTGTTGCATGGAGCTGAGTTGAATTACTCAACCATCGAGAAGTTTGCTTTGGCATTGATAACAGCCTCGAGGAAGCTACGACCGCACTTCCAGGCACAAAAGATCGAGGTCCTGACAAACCAGCAGTTGAGAAACATATTGCATAGCCCAATGGCCAGTGGAAGGTTGATTAAGTGGGCGATTGAACTTGGAGAATTTGACATCACGTATAAGCCTCGAACAACCATCAAGGCTCTGGAATTAGCTGAGTTCGTGGTTGAATGTACCATTAACAACCAATAAATCGGGGGGCAGGATATAGTAACCACCCCTCGGAGTGAAGAAGAAGATGAGGAGCTTGTACCTGATCAGAAGGAATATTGGGTGCTCTATTTTGATGGAGCATCAAAAACAAAATCTAGCGGTGTAGGTTTAGTCTTGCAAAGCCCCGATAGGTTCACAGTTGAGTATGCTTTGAAGTTGGATTTTCCGACAACCAATAACGAAGCTGAGTATGAAGCCTTGATAGCCGGGTTGGGCTTGGCCAGAATCATGAGGGTTAAGAATCTCAAAGTTTGTGGGGATTCAAGACTAGTAGTATTGCAAGTGAATGGTGAATGTGAGGCCAAGCATGAAACTATGGCAAAGTATTTGCGAGTTGTGAAAGCTGTTACGACTCAGTTTGATGAGTACTATGTGGAGCATATTCCAAGAAATGAGAACGTTAAGGCCGATGCCCTATCTAAATTCGCTTCTTCTGAGATAGAGAATTATGCAGGGAGTGTTTATTTCCAGGTCTTGAAGGCCCTGACCATCAACTCTAAGTTGGTAGCACCGATTGATGAAGGAAGTTGAAGGATAGACCCTATCAAAGCTCATCTTGAGACTGGTTGGCTCCCTGATAATGCCTTGAAGGCACAGAAACTATTAGTGAGAGAGTGTTGAGATAAGAGGTCCTTTGTCATTCCATACTTAAAATCTTGAATCTCAAATCCCGACACAAAAATTAAGCCTTGATGGCCAACAAGGCTGCCTACCTCCAATCGAGCTTGTCGTTTGAGTTTAAGGGCTCGAATCAAGAGTCATTAGTCAAGTTGAAACCTAAGAAAGGTTATATGAGTATAAGAATAAGGTTGGAATCCTATAGTCAAAATAGAGGAGTGACAACTAGCCAAGGCACACCAGACTTGAAGTCAAGTGCTGAGTGGGAAATGAACTTCTTGAACGATCAACCGAGAAGCAAGACCTCCACCACACGAAGTAAGGGGGGCAAGAACTAAAAAGGTTCACCACAAGATCCACATCTTAGAATGAGAATGAAGGGTTGGTTATAACCGACAACCATAAATGGATTCAAGGTTTAAAACCAAGGATTCAACAACAGAGTTAAGGCCCAGAAGGTCACGAAAGTTATGAAAGCCAATTTGAAGTCAATGATGTCTGTTTGGTCATCGACTTTAAATAATGACATTCGACGATCGAATACTGACGTTGAGGTCCAAATATCGACGTTCGAATACTGACATTGAGGTCCAAATATCGACGTTCAAATATTGACGTTGAAGTTCAAGGACGGAGAAAAGGCCGACCAAGCTCCGAGGGCCGGCCGATCGAGCTCCCGAGGAGGCCTCCGGCCGACTGACCACCGGCCGACTGACCTCCCGGGGGAGCTTCATCCGACTGATGGCGATCATTGGTACAAGATTTCAAGATTTGATGTCGAAGACGGCCGACGGAAACACGGTCGATTGAGGCACCGGGGGCACTCCGGCCGACTAACATTGATAGTCAGCACGAGGTTTCGCCCAGCCGATCGAGAATCGGCCGACCGGGCTCCAACGGAAGGCTCCGGCCGACTAACATTGATAGTCAGCACGAGGTTTCGCCCAACCGACCGAGAACCGGCCGACCGGGCTCCAACGGAAGGCTCCGGCCGACCGACATCGGTCATCGGAAGCTTCGATCCACTAAAAAAATGCGAAAATATTTTTGCCGACCGACTCCCCGTGCAAGCGCTGGCCGACCGACGTCGATCGTCGGTGTGAGGTTTTGCTTCAGCCGACTGGCTTCTTGGCCGACTGCCTCCTCATTCGACGTCTCGGCCGACCGGTATCAATCCTCGAGTCGAGATTTTGCCCCGTTCAAAAAAAAATGAAAAAATTTTGGCCGACCGGCTCTCCGAGGGTGCTTCGGCCAACCGACGTCGACTGTCGGTACGGGTTTTTGGCTCGGCCGACCGGTGGCGGTGCTCGAGTCGGGGTTGCGAAATTTCGTTTTTATTTTTCCGATTTGGTAATCAAGGAAAGTGAAAACTGAGTTTGAAATTAGCACCGTTTAGTGCCATTTAGCGCCGTTTAGTGCCGTTTAGCGTTGTTTAGTGCCGTTTAGCACCGTTTAACGCCGTTTAGCGTCGTTTAACATCGTTTAAACGTCGTTTAAGGCTAGTTAGCACCGTTTAGTGTCGTGTAGCTCCGTTTAGCGCCATTTAGCGTCGTTTTGTGTCGTTTAGCACCGTTTAACACCGTTGAGAGTCGTTTAACATCGTTTAAACATCGTTTAATGCTGATTTGTGTCGATTAGCATCAAATTAACATTGTCGTAAACGCGTCGGTCGTTCCACGCTTTACATTAAGACAATACTCGTGAAACACCAGTGTATAAGGATGAAACCTGACCCGAGTCTCGAAAAAGGCCGTTAAAACTTCAAGGAAAACCTGATCAGTTTTCCTAGAAGTTGGGGGGAAAATGATATGGGTTAAAAATAAGCCCTAAAGACACATTTAATGTAGCATTAATTAGACCTAATATGGTCCAAATGTGGGGCCCACCAGATGGGCCCAAACCTTATTTATGATATTAATTTCGTAATTAATATTAAGGGTAATAACCAGCTCAGCAATAAGAGTCAGATAAGGATATTACTCCTACCAAGCTTAAACCCCCAAGGCACAGAATTCGATATGGGAACTGACTCCTACAAGGAAGGAGTCTAGAACCTTCCTCAAGGCGGTGGCTTGCCCACCAAGTCACCTAATTCTACAACAATTCTAGGGCTTCTCAGCCTATATAAGGGCCTGACCCCTCATTCTCAGAACTACATTTTTGGCTTGATTCTCAATACGAGATACGTAGGCATTTTGTGATGACCGATTAGTCTCGATACACGGAAACAACCATTAAAGCTCGAAGCTCAACCTCCCTTAGCATTAAATACACACAAACCCTAACCACAATTCGATAACCTAGTTTTTATTCCATAACAACATTAATATGTAATAAAAATGTTAATGTTAAAAGATCACAATAACCCTAAAAATATATAGTAAAAATAAGGGTAAAATGGTCCACGACTTAAATTGCTCAGCAAATCTCTTGTTGTTGTATTTTTTTTTTGTCAAGGGTATGTATTTCATAAATGAATTGCAACGAGTACAATATTCGTAAGAATGGGTTTCTTTCATTCAAAAAAGTTTATTATCTAAGCGAATGGCATACAAGTTGCCTCCGGACATTTAGACAATAGAACATTTAAGTCCGAAAAGAAAATCACCCAAAAGCTAAAAAAATACACTAAATAAGGCCAAAACAATAGTGACCACCTAAAAACTACAATCAACACTTCAAAAGAAAAAGTGTTGATCGAATCTTCAATTGTCTCAAAATCCGCCAGTCCACCAACTCTCCTTAACCACAAATTGTCACCATCTTTACTTAAAAGAAACTTTCACTTCAAAAAATATATCATGGCCAATCTTCAAAAGTCTCAACCCAATCAATAGGGACACAAAGGGAACAACAAAGGAAACCTTCTTCTTAGGATGTATTTGGATGAGGGTTGGGGTAGGTTCTAAAGAACCATGTTTGGGAAGTTGATTTGAATGTAAGGGTTGGGTTCATGGGGGTTAGCGGAGGGTTGAATTCCAGTTGAATGATGGAATATTTTCAACACCCCGAATCGGGGTGATGGAGATTGTGATCATGCGTTGCAATTCTACTGTTCCAGTACTTGCGAATTACAATTACCACCTTAATAATATTTTTCTTTTTTTATTTTTAATGACTAATAAGCCGTATAATATAATGTTGAGTGCACGTGGAAACAGGCTCATTTACTTAATTATATTGCCCATTACTATTTGACATAAAAAATTATTATTATTACACCCAAATAATAAAATATTAATATAGCATACACACAGATTTGCAATAAAGTAACGTGAACTTGTATATATTTCATTATTTTTATTTCTAAAAAATAATCAAACTTTTTTTTTTGACAAACAATAGCTTTTTTATTAAGAAACCATCTCAGACAGCAAAACATTCTTAACACTGACAGGAACAGACCTCCCATCAAATACTCGATCTGGGAATAAATACGACGCTCTAGCTAACTCATGAGCCGCCATGTTAGCAAACCGTTTAATAAAAAACAACTCTATTTTGTTTAACTCCTGTAACATC
The DNA here is from genome assembly GCA_037693485.1 of Kitagawia praeruptora. Classification (NCBI taxonomy): domain Eukaryota; kingdom Viridiplantae; phylum Streptophyta; class Magnoliopsida; order Apiales; family Apiaceae; genus Kitagawia; species Kitagawia praeruptora. The sequence continues at coordinate 130,780,262 of CM075351.1, read as the reverse complement.
CTTCTGCAATCTTCAACCACTTGGCCAAACGGAGACACCATTGGAACTTTGCTCTGAATAGCTTGTACGGCAACAAGACAATCAGACTCAACTTCCACTTGCTCCCAATTCTCATTCTTAATCCAACTCAACGCTTCTTTGATGGCCATAACCTCCACCAACTCTGCTGGAAAAAGGCCACTCAACCCAACTGTTTTTGCCTTTACTAGCTCCCCTCTATTATCCCTGGCCACCAACCCTACTCCAGAAGAATTATGCTCGTTAAATGTAGCAGCATCAACTGTAATCTTGATTATAGACTCCTGTGGTTTAACCCAAGACACCGCTCCGGCTCCCTCAACAAGGCTTGTACTATCTATATCTATACTATACAATTATATCCTTATATATAATAAGCATAAAAGGGATCTTATCCATAATTTTGGTCACTGTACTACCAAAATAATCTCAACCATCGAATCTAATATTTTTAAAAGTAGACGATCAAGATTAAATTATATTAAAATGAAATTTATAATCTAAAAAGGATAAAATTAAAAAAAGGTTGTATAATAATTGAATTTAAAAATAAATTATAATATGAAAAAGATATAATTAAAAAATATTGTATTAGAATTGAATTTTTTAAAAAAAAAAGAGTATTTACCAAAAATACTAGGTTTAAAGTTTCTATTTACAAAAATACTATCTCCTTTAATTAATTGCATATTTACTATTTTATACTTTCTTAATTGCAATTTTACTAAAGTAAGTTTCAAAATTGCAAAAATACTAACCTTAACCCTAACCCTCCCCCCTCCCCTTTCTGCCGACTTCAACACTTTTTTTTAAGGTGGGGGTGCTATTTTGGTGGATTTGGGTTGCAACTGAATGCAACCACATTCAACCTGACTTCAACACTTTTTTTTAAGGTGGGGTGCTATTTTGGTGGATTTGGGTTGCAACTGAATGCAAACCACATTCAACCCGACTTCAACACTTTTTTTTAAGGTGGGCTGCTATTTTGGTGGATTTGGGTTGCAACTGAATGCAACCACATTCAACCAAATGTAACCACATGCAATTTTTTTTAAAGATGGGGTGATTTTGGTGGATTTGGGTTGCAAGGCCCCGCCAGGGGCCATATTCAACTGAATGCAACCACATTCAACTGAATGCAACCACATTCAACTTTTTTTAAGATGGGTGATTTTGGTGGATTTGGGTTGCAAGGCCCCGCCAGGGGCCATATTAAATTAAATGCAACTAAAAAATGAAAGTTTCATTCATTTGCATGTGGTTGCAGTCAGAAATTTAATTGCATGTGGTTGCATTCAGTTGCATAAGAAAGTTCCACTTTTCAGTTGTCATTTTCGACCTCTTTTTTGAACTCTACATATATATATATATATATATATATATATATATATATATATATATATATATAGGGTTGGACTCCATAAAGAACACTTTAAATAAAGAACAACAAAGAACACCTCATATCTAATAGATCCATTGCCCCTGGCGGGGCCATCCAATACAAAAAGTTCTTATTTTTTTAGGCTCTATCCATCCAGCAAAAAAAAAAATAAAAAAAAATTGAAATTTTTACTGTTCATCGATGACGTCATCAATGACGTCATCAGTGACGTCATCATGAACAGTAAAATTTTCAATTTTTTTTTTTTTTTTTTGCTGGATGGATAGAGCCTAAAAAAATAAGAACTTTTTGTATTGGGTGCCCCTGGCGGGGCCAATGGATCTATTGGAATAAATGATTTTATAGTGTTCTTTATTGTTCTTTATATAAGAGTGTTCTTTATGGAGCAAAGGCCTATATATATATATATATATAGTTGCACTCCATAACAAACACCTTATATAACAAACAATAAAGAACACCTTTGATCTAATAGATCCAATGCCCCTGGCGGGGCCACCAAATACAAAAAGTTCTTATTTTTTTACCCTCTATCCATCCATCATCTCAAAAAAAAAAAAAAAAAAAAAAGTTACTGTTCATGATGATGACGTCATCAGTGACGTCATCATGAACAGTAAAATTTTTAATTTTTTTTTTGCTGGCTTGATAGAGGGTAAAAAAATAACAACTTTTTGTATTGGGTGCCCCTGGCGGGGCCAAAGGATCTAATAGATCTAAGGTGTTCTTTATTGTTTGTTATATAAGAGTGTTCTGTATGGAGCAAAGACCTATATATATATATATATATATATATATATATATATATATATATATATATTTATATATATATATATATTTATTTATTTATTTAAAAAAGAGGTCGAAAATGACAACTGAAAAATGGAACTTGAAATCAGAAATTTAGTTGCATGTGGTTGCATGTGGTTGCATTCAGTTGCAAATTTAGTTGCATGTGGTTGCATTCAGTTGCATAAGAAAGTTTCATTTTTCAGTTATCATTTTCGACCTCTTTTTTTAACTATATATATATAACTGAAAAATGGAACTTGAAATCAGAAATTTAGTTGCATGTGATTGCATTCAGTTGCAAATTTAGTTGCATGTGATTGCATTCAGTTGCTGATTTCAAGTTCCATTTTTCAGTTGTCACAACTGAAAAATAGAACTTGAAATCAGAAATTTAGTTGCATGTGGTTGCATTTAGTTGAATGTGGTTGCATTCAGTTGCATGTGGTTCCATTCAGTTGAATATGCCCTTACGGGGCCATGCAACCCAAAATCATCCCACCTTAAAAAAAATGTTGAATTCGGTTGAATGTGGTTGATCAATTGAGTTGCAACCCAAATCCACCAAAATATCACCCCACCTTTAAAATAAAAAAAAAAAAAAAAAGTGTCACGGCTGGGCAGCTGGGCAGGGTTGCCCTAATAGGTAGTATTTTTGCAATTTTGAAACTTAGGTTAGTAAAATTGCAAATAGCTTTTCTTAACAAAAGTAAAATTGTAAAAATTTTATTTTTTATATATATTTATGAAAAAAGCCTAAAAAAATTGTAATCTGAAAAGGATATAATTAAAAAGGATTGTATTCGAATTGAATTTTATTTTTTTATTTATTAATATTAAAGAAAATTCATATTTACTATTTGGGCTCTATCTTTAGATGTAGAAATGAGATTTGGATAATTTTATAGCCTACACGAAACTCATAAAATTATCTTTATTTTAGTGATGCTTTAATAATTATTATCCAAATTTAAGCATTCAAAATCTTAGGAGAAAATAAAATAACGTATTTTTACATTAATCTTATTCAAGGTAGAAGATCTACATTGATAATACTATTCAATTTAGAAAACCTAATTATATATGATTCAAATCATTGCATACACTTTTCATATTTCAATATACATACACTTTTTACTTTACATCATAAAATATAAAAATATTTTTTTATGTTAGATCCAACGGTTTTCATTTATTTATTTTATGATCTAACGGTTCTTATTTATTTTGTCGTACTGAGGTAGACTACCGATTACCAAAATTTTGGACAAAAATCCTCTTACACTTATTATTAAAACTATAATTGATTTTTAGTGGAACTATCTTCAAATTATTTTAAATAAGGGTGTTTTGAAAATCAAAATGAAATATAAGTAGATTCAATAAATTGAAAAAAAAAATCTTAACGTAAAAAATCGTCAATTTCTTCTCTCTTCTATTTCTGCGTAGTTCTAATTGGAAAATAATTAGTAAACCATCACTAAATTAGATATTACTTTGTTAATTTTAGGTGGGCTGTAATATCGCTCGAATCAAATTTTTTAAAAATTCAAGATAGAACGTAAATATTAAATTTAAGTGTAAAATCTTATATGTATCAATTTATTAACAACAATTTGATATGTAAATTAATAACATATAAATAATAAAAATATTAATATAAAAAAAGGAGTCGTGCGTTGTACGGGTTATAAGCTAGTCTATACTATACTATAATAAGTAAACTATGGGATAATTGGTAGTTTGGTAGTTTGGTTCAACCCTATTTTTTAGCCATAATTTTAGTTCAATTAAAAATAAATTTAATTAATATTTTATCTACCTAAAAACATTCCCGGGTAAGCAAAAATTTAGCCGAGAGTTTTGATCGAGAGGAGTGGCATGTGTGTGTGTTTTTTTTTTTAATTTTATTAAATGGAGAGTGTTTTGTGTGTTTTTTTACATTTTTTTATTATAAATAATAGAGATTTAAGCAAATCAATGAGTGACCAAAATGAGTAACAAAAGAGTACAAAACCGACAACCAAAAATATCCTATTTCGCTTATAATAGTATTAAATTAAACTAGGGGATAATTGGTAGTTTGGTTCAACCCTATTTTTTAATATTAAAAAACATATTAAACAAATAACAAATTACACTCTAACAAATTAAAATTAATATTTATAATATTAAAATTAATATTTATAATATTATATTACACTACAAACAAATTACAAAAAATTAAAAGCAACCCGTGCTTTGCACGGGTTATAAGCTAGTACTATATAATAAGCGAAAAGGGTATAATTTATAGTTTGGTTAACCCCTCATTTTTGGTTATCCCCTTATTTGGTCATCCCTCATTCATAACCGTTAGATCTTCAACTCAAATAGATCATGATCGTTAAATACAACAATACTAAAAGTTGATATATACATAGGTCTAAGGTTCGGTTACTGCCAATAACATATTAATTTCTATTTAATATCAAAAATTATTATATACAAAGATATAAATTTCAAATTCTTCCAATAACATATTAAAATTAATATTTATAATATTATATTATATTATGAACAAATTATAAAAAATTAAAAATAACCTGTGCTTTGCACGGATTATAAGCTAGTATTTTTAAGTTAAGATGCAACACTAATTTTTAAAAGCACACTAACATTTATATATTTGTAGAACTAAAAACATATGAATTTCAAATTTTGATTTTTTTTCCTAACCTTTTTCTTTAAAAAAATTTCTTAACTTTTTAAAACTTTTATTTTTAAAAGTTTAAATAAATATTTATTTTAACATTTTCTAGGAAAAAAGAATTCAAACTTTGCTTACCCAGCCTTTACTTATAATCCTCCATCCAAATAAGATAATGGTTGAACCTTCCATCCTCAACCAATACATCCAAACAAGTGAGATTCAATCTAACTCGACCCATCCCAATCCGACCCGACTGACCTAACCTAACTTAACACTTCCCTCCTAAACCTCCAATACAAACGAAGCCTTATAGTCTGATGGTAGTACTATATCATTAAGAAAGTTTAATTTTTTTTTTTTAGCAAAAGAGATAGAGTATAATTAATTTTTTCATGTCAAATCAGTCAAAGCCGCTCCTCTCGGACTTTTTTCAGGTCAGTTCCAGATTGAACCGAAATTGAACCCAATCTTAATACCTTGGACAAAAGTTTATTTCAAGTCGAGTTCATGATGGGGTCTTACACTCGAACTTGTAGGATACAAAGAGTTACGGCCCAAATCATTGGTTTATGCAATGCTATAAAGAGTTTACAAATAAAGCTCACAATTGTATATGCTGGCCACAAACACAAGCCTAAATCTAATGCTAAAAATGTTCTAAATTTTCTTCTAAAGCAATAGCTGATGAGTAATAAATAATAATAAGTTATTTGCAAGAATCCCAAGTGGGACACCACAGAAAAATTTAATGGAACATACTATTTCTATTTGCCATAGTAATAGGTAAAGAAAGAACAAATTCTGCCACACACACAAAAAAAAAAAAAAAAAAGCTTAATACGATTCCATTCTTGAACCAAATCATGTAATATCTTCGGATACTGAAACTGGCACATAGTCAGAAAAAAAACACAGTGTCGGCGGCTATATTAATAAGCTATGCAAAACAACTATGTGGTCCGCGATTGCACAAACTGCAATGCATCCACAAACATATACACCACTTTAGCATGGAAAAATAATTAGAACAGACCAAAACATAAACTGTGAGAACATGATCCAATTTCTTAATTTGAACGGCCTAGTACAACACTGGAGATTGTATACAAGTTTTTGTCAATATAAACTGTGAAAACAAAACACAAGGTTTTAGTAGCAAATGCAAAACAGAGTTTCCAGATGGAACATTACCAATCTCATCTTTCTCCCGATATGAAAAACAAATTATCTCATTCTCCTCCTTTGGGATTCCCGAGTAATGTCATTCTCGGTATCTGCAAGCATAGATGGAAAACTTCTCCTGGAGGACAAAGGCACTGAAAGATGGTCCGAAACACTTGACGCAGTTTCCAGGTTCTCCGAGGGAGCAAGAGCAGCAGAAGCGTCAGGAGGTAAATTAGTCTCAGCAGTAGAATTTAAACTCCGAAGCTCTGTTTGTATGACAGCAACACTATTACTAAGCAGATCCCTGGCCTCCAATAACTGTGAATCAGTTCTTTGCACATTAAGGACACGTATAAAAGATTCAAGGTTCTCAACTAACCTTTCAGTACTATTCAATGCAAATGAAATTGAAGAAAGTGAAGCAGCGGTTTCTGATAATACCCTTTGAATATGACGGGAACGCGAGCGCTGTCTAGCCCCTATTTCAGCATTCAGCGATAGAGGCTCTATACCTGTTAAAGAACCAGCGGGAGTATTATCAAGATTTTGCTGTCTTTGCTGCTCTGCAGTTGCATTATTGCGCCTGCTACCCCCTATTTCACCTGTCATCCATAAAGGCTGCAAATCTGAGACAAAACTTGTAGTTGTGTTATCAATGTTTTGTTGCCTTGCCTGCTCTCCAGTTGCATTATCATGCTGATGACCCCCGATTTCTTCAGTCATCCATAACTGCAAATCTGTCACAAAACCAGTGGTTTCCCTATCAAGATTTTGCGGTCTTAGCTGCTCTGTAGTTGCATCATCATGACGGGTACCCTCTACTTCACCAGTCCTAAACAACAGCTGCATATCCGTGCCCGAACCAGCATTTCCTGTATCAAGACTTTGGTCTGTTACCGGTGGTGAAATTGCATTATCGTGCCGGTTACCACCTATTTCTGCATCCCTCCATAACGGCTGCCACTCTGTAACAGAACCATCATTTGAACTGTTGAGATTTTGCTGTCCTGGATGCTCCAGAGTTGCATGATTACGCAGGCTACCTCCTATTTCTTCAGTTATCCATAACTGCGGCAAATCTGCACCAGAAGTTGTACTACCAAAGATTCGTTGCCTATGCTGCTCTGCAGCTGCTTGGTTGTGTCGCCTATGCTGCTCCGTAGTAGCACCAATTCCCATCCTAATTCGACGAAGTGCTTCCGCAACTGGAACATGCGTAACAGGCCTACTGGCACGTTGCCTAATGCTCTCTACCCTATACGCCCGAGGTCTAGGAGGTATACAAACACCAGAGCCTGAATCAGACACATGGCTACTGTTTGCACTGCCATAAATAGGCGTAAGATTCGAATCCACCACATCTCCCCTACAAACCGGACATTGCTTAGCAGTCAAATCAACATACTCCAACTGATAGAAACAAGGCCAACAAAACAAATGACCACAACAAGTCAAAACAGGATCTTTCGCCATTTCCAAGCAAATATTACAATCATAAAAGCTCCCACCATCTTTACCATCCTTCTTACCCTCCTCCACATCCTCCAACGCTCTCGCCACTAATTGCGAATAATCCCTTTTACAACCTCTCGCAACATTCCCCAAACCAACTCCACTTTCCACATTCCCCCGTGTATTCTCAACCTCACTTCCCTCAGCACCATGACTTCGAGATTCCAACAACGTCCTACGTTGTCTTAACCTCGACATAACCTCCTCTAGCCTACGAATCCTAACCTCAATTTGATCTTGGGCACTTTCCAACTCACTTATTAATGGTCTTAATTCTACCCTAGAACCATCAGGATCTAAGTTCAAATCAATAACATCCCTCATATCATCATCACCACCACGACCACCACCATCCATTATAACAAGTCTAAAAATCACAAAACCCTGACAACCCTTTTCAATACAATCAAAGATAAGCCCATGTATCAAAAGGGTTTTACAACCCAGAAGCTACAAGCAAAAATCAAACTTCATATCAGATTATAACAACCCATTCGACTAATTTCAAGAACATAACACATACATATTTATATTATAAATAAAGGAAGAATTAATACCTTATATTACTAGATGGGTCTTTTTTAAATCATACCATTCCTTCATAACTTCATCTTCAGGTACAATTCCTGATCAGAAATATAAATTTGGGTGTGCGAAATTATTGAAGCTTTGTCCAAATAAAATAAAAAAAAGGGTAAAGAAAATGATGAGAGGTGGAAGGCCCGAAAGGGAAAATAATGTTGTACTCGTCACAAGGGCTGGTTTCGAGATAGGCATGTCAAATTGTCAATGATCGGTTTGGACTGCATTATTGTGAATTCACGTTCAAATTCATTTAATTTTTTTAAATCGATTTGAATTAAGTATTGAATATTTTAAAACTCAATTCATATTAGTTTCGTTAGATGGATAATTGGATCGGATTATCCAATCCAATTAATTTCTTTAATAACTTTTTTAATTAATTTTAAACATGAAATTAACACTTTTTTTTAATACATATAGCCTATACACTGAACTAACATTTACTATATAGTTTTTTTTTTTGTTAAGATAACATTTACTATATAGTTGCTGTCCAATAAACATGAAGACAACTAGAGCAAAATCTGAATTTAATAAATCAAAAAAAAATGAAATCTGAACTGAAAATAGAAATTACTTAAAATTTATTGAATAGGTAGTGAGTAACATCTAAAATTCTGAATTCTAAAGCATGAAATTATTTAAAAGTAAAATATAGACTCCATCGAAAATTCAATAAGTTTGCTAATCAAACATCTGAAACATGTCAGAAAATTATTAGATTCGATTTAGAAACCTTCAAATGTACTATTTAGTAAGAATTGTATTAGAATGTTTGTAAAATAATAGATATGGTTGTGAAGAATTTAGTGACAAAAGATATTTAGAATTTTGAATATTAGACGTCAGAAATATAGAATATATTAAATTATATATATATAGAAAAGTTCTATGGAGTACTGTTTAATTGGAGTACGTTGGAGTACATATACGTTCTGCATTTAAAATAATTTATTATTTATTATTTTTGCAAACCTTGTTATACGAATATCATAATTTCATTGATAATTTTGAAAATCATGTATATTTTGCAATATGTTCATCTTGAAAATCCTTTATGTTTTGCAATCAGAACATATATGTTTTGCAACCCAAATGTGTTTTGCAGAACAATTCATTTTGCAATATTTTGTTAGCAAAACATACAAAATTTTCAAGATTTTCGATGAAATAATGATATTCATGTAATAAGATTTGCAAATTAATAAATTTTGCAAAATTTTGAATGCAAAATGTATATGTACTCCAAGTACTCCAATTAAATGAGTACTCCATAAAGCTGGACTCTATATATATATAATATATATATAATCGGATCGGATTTTAATTGGATCAGATCATACATAATCCATATCCATATTTATTGGATCGGATTTTTATTGGATCGGATTAATTTTAGATAAATCCATATCCAGTTATAAGGCCTCAGATCGGATTATATCGGACCTCCGATCCATTGACAGCCTAGTTCGAGATGCATACATATCCATTCAACCAGATAGAAATTTGGAAATAATAGGGTCTAAACACTACGCCATAGATGGCCTATTCCAACCTTTTGGCATGGGTGTTACCTTCTTGGATGTTATCATAGCTATGAAATTTTTGAGCTATCGCAACCTTGTGATTGTGGTGTTACCAAATCCATAAAAGTATGTTACTTTAGTTATAAAAGGTGTTACATTGGGCAATAGACCTGGCAAATTGGTTCAGGATCCGAAGAACCGAACCGAAATTCATGGAATCGAGATCCGATTTTATATCCGAATTAGATTAACCGAAATTTAACTGACAAAATCTAGAATATAACCAGGGATCTGAGTTAACAAGGAGAGGAAGAGAGGGCAGAGAAGTGAAAAATATGTATATTATTAATACTTCAACTGCAATATTACAAGGAGGCAAGAGCCTCAATATATAGAGAACAGGCTACACTACAAATAGTAAACCCTACAAATAGTTACCATTATGTCATGGATGATGTCGTCAATAGTAACCATGATGTCATGGATGATGTCGTCGTGCTCATATTTAACACGCCCCCTCACTCGAAATCCAATCTTCGGATGAAAGACCTATCTTGGGATTAAAGAGTGGACACTAGTAGCCCTTAAGCTTAATCTGAGCGTCCAACTATACCCATTTTTAGGATCGACTGATCTTGAGTTTATTGAGTCTTTTGGGATACCGGGACTCGAACTTGCGACCACACGGTATATTTTAGGCCATGTCAAATAATAGAAAGTGCTGCTTTTCAGCACAACGGTGGATTACAACCAATCAGTCCTTGAACTGATTATTTTGAAGGAACTGAGACTCGACTTTGTGATCACTCAGTATTAACAAGATATAGCAGTGAATTGTGTGTATGTCTGTATACATACTACTACTTCTGTTGCTTTGTCATCGTGGCAGTGAACTGTGTGTACATCTGTATATACACTACTTCTGCTGCTTCGTCGGAATTACGCCCCCTGAACTATTTAATTTGCAGCATCGTAATAAATTGGAGAGATACCGTAATATCAACAACCACTTGAATACTACACAATTAAATCTATAACCGGGGCAAACTCTTAAATCAAAGTGAAACATTTTCAAAAGATCCCGATTTTTTTAATATTAACACTACTTTCCCTTGAGAAAATAAATGTAAATTTTTTTTTTTATCGGATCTAAAATCATAAAATCACTGTTTTTAAGGACCCTTTTTTTTCTAATCCTTTTTTTTTCTTCTTTTGTTTTTCTTTGCTTTGCTTTCTTTATTTTTTTTTATTTTTATATTGCTATCAGTCTCATGTCTGACAACATTTTTTTTTCTTTTTGGTATCTTGCTTTTCATTTTTTTTCTTTTTGGCATCTTGCTTTTTTTAGTGGATGCTTTTGCCTTTTTTTTTTGTCTGCCCATGTGCAATTATCTTCTTTTGTTTTGCTTTTGCTTCTTCCTTCTTACTAGGCAGCTTCGTCCCTGACATAGAACCCCTGCCAACACTTTTTCGGGGTTTTCCCCTGGGTCTGCTTGTTGATTCCTTGCCTGGTGGCATTGATGGCTTCGTCTCCAGGTCAAGTTCATCCTCCTTAGAAGACTGCTTCTGTGGTTCTACCTCTTTATCACTGCTAACCTCGGTGTCAATTTTGGTCGTGCCTTTTCTCCCCGGCATCTTCCCCTTTGAAATGCGAGTAGCCTTCTTGGAACGAGCAGCTTTCTTCCCAGACCGCCTCTGTGGCTTGTCTTCAGAATCACTAATTTTGTCATCAACCTCCGGCGAAAGAGATTCTACAGGTGTGCCTTGCTTAGCCAAGTTCTCTGTTTTCTTCCCCCAAATGCTTCTGCACTTCTTTTTCCGAATCACTGGATACAATTCTAGGCTCTTTACCATCAGATCCAAAGCTACACCTTGATGGTGACTGGTCAGAACTCTGCATCTCACAAACATTATCATAAAGATGCTCTATTGAAGTGTCAACTACCTCATCAACTGTATGACCATTTCCTGCAATTTGAGAGCTTTTGGGACTATTTTGTGGGTGAAAAACAAAAATTGGGCAGAAGTTTTCCTTGAAAAACTTGTTGTTACAGATTAATAAAAACTCTCTCCTGCCTTGTTACACTCTCCTGCTCTGATACCATGACAAAATCTAGAATATAACCAGGGATCTGAGTTAACAAGGAGAGGAAGAGAGGGCAGAGAAGTGAAAAATATGTATATTATTAATACTTCAACTGCAATATTACAAGGAGGCAAGAGCCTCAATATATAGAGAACAGGCTACACTACAAATAGTAAACCCTACAAATAGTTACCATTATGTCATGGATGATGTCGTCAATAGTAACCATGATGTCATGGATGATGTCGTCGTGCTCATATTTAACATTAACCGAATCCGAAACAATCCGATCTGTACCGAAATACGATCCGATATAGTCAAATCCGATTATTTTCCGAAAACCAATCTCATACGATTCAAAAATTACCCGAATCAAATATCTAACCGATAATAATCCGAAATACTTAATCCGATGATGATCCGAAACCGATCAATCTGAAAAAAATATTATCCGAACAGAATATGCCTTAAAGTACTATATCCATTCTAAATTGGAATCTAGAAACACCTATACCAAAAATTATGTGATGAAATAATATTATTGAGATTATATTTTATTTCTCTCTCTGACTCAAAATATTCTATATTTTAGGACCAAATGTTTCAAGATTTCATATATGTATCAAAATATTCATGTATAGTAAATATTTTATTTTGGAAATAAAAACGAATGATATTATTTATTCTAGAAAATAGGTATTAAATATACTGTATATCTATACACGTTGAACCTTCATATCTCCTAGATACACATGTTCAGTAATTAGTATGTTTGTGAATTGTAATTAAATATATACTCCCTCTGTCCCATTCATTTCTATACATTTACTATTTTGGGGTGTCTCATCATTTCTATACATTCCAAAAATATTAAGTTTTAATTATAAAAAATACTATTACACCCACTAACTTTCCCCCATTATCTCAATTCTATAATATAAATCACTCCACTATCTAAAATCTATTATTAAATATTGATAGGTCCCACAACTTTACCCACTTTTCATCTAACGTTACTCAATTTTTATACATTTTCTTAGTCTCCGTGCCCAAACCAAACGTATATAATTCACCGGGACGGAGGGAGTATATTTTTTTTACATAAAATAAGCTAATAACTAATAAATATTGCTCATTATTCAATAATGGTTTTAAAAAAAATACTCATTCCTAATATGTGTATCACCCCATCATGTCAAGATTCTTGTCACTACAAGAAAACCGGCTAAATTCGACCGAAATCAATCGGTTGAATTTAGCTAAATTCGATCGCATATGGTTGAATTTAGATAAATTCGACCGTTCTTTTTTGGCCATTTTTAGCTTGGTTGAAATTAATATCGCGATCGAATTTAGATAATTTCGACCAACCAAATTTGGCCAACTATTTTCGACTGTTTATTTTCGACTACATCCGGTTGCTTTTAATCCTACCGAATCTGGTCAAAATTATAAATTCAACCGAATCTAGTCAAAATACTAAAAAATGACCGAATTATGTCGATTTTAAAAAAAGATCAGCTTCCGCTCAAAATCCGACCACCGGGACCAAAATCCGGCTACCTCCAAATGAGCCCAAAAAAATTGACAATAAAATATGTGTCATAAAAACTCGCGATCTAAATATTCACTAAAACATAATTTACATACAAATACTAAAACCCAAATTCCGATCAACCAAACATTTTCCGACGAGTCAAAACAATTTGAAAAAATCTCAATTTAATATATATATATATATATATATATATATATATATATATATATATATATATATATATATATATACGAGCATGCGACGATATATACAATAGTCAAAATTAGAAAATTAAAAAGGAATTATAATAGCCGATTCCGGCAATCTCAAGAATTTTCTGACGAAATAAAAAGTACCCAAAAAATTATAAAATTAATACTTAAGTATAAACAATTGATATTGATGTGGGCTGAAAGTAAACCCTAGAAACGTATTTAATGATGTATTAATTAAACCTAGTTTGGTCCAAAAACGAAGCCCATTAATGAGGCCCGAAACCCTAATTAAATGGCAAATTCGTAGTTGATAAATCAGCCAAATAAAAGACTTCGAAATTGAGTCCAGAAAGGAAGCTAAATCATATTAGGAGTAGCCTCCAAGGCACATATCTCCAATACTTATCTTCTTATCTATTAGAAGGCTCTAGAATTGGGCCTAAGCTGTGTCTTGCCCATCAAGTCTCTTAGTTTAACCCTAATTCTAGGGTTTTCATCACCTATATAAGGACCTGCTCCTTCACATTCAGAACTACGTTTTTTGGCTTGATTCTTGATAATTGCAAGATACGTAGGCATCTTGTGAGGACCCGATTTAAGTCACGAAACATAAAGATCAGCCATTAAAGCTCGAAGCTTCCACAAACCCTAGCATGAAATACACTATCAATACACCCTAAATTTTGTTCCACAACATTTGGCGCCGTCTGTGGGACGAAGACATCAACCATGGTAACTACACGAAGAACAACACCAGCAACTACCGATCCTATTCCACTCAGCTCCGCTCCACCAGCAACAGATCCAGTGCCCCCAACGACCGGGACGATCGTTCCGCTTCAAGTTTCTCAACCCCTAGGGATGAACTCCCATGTTGAGAGTACGTTACCTCCGATCATCCACACAAATCCAGGGACTAATCCTTTTCAGATGGTGGTTTCTCCCTTGATTGTGGATCCCAACAACCCTCCACCAGGGGTCCAGATCCACACTACGGATCTCCCCGTGAATACCAACCCGATGTATGGGCTGCCTAACAACCCTCCTACTCAAGGAGCTGGATCAAGTGGTCATGCCCTGCATATCCGAGATCGAGATTATCGCGATTTTTCTGGTCCTTATACGGATGATTCATCCTCTGACGATGATTACGATCGTGATGAAGCTCCGAGGAGGCGACGTGCAAGTAAAGAACCTCGAAGAAGAACTCGAAATACTCACGATGAACTCCCTTCGACAACTGCTGAGAGGATTAAGGCTTATGAAGCCGAGATCTTAAGATTAAAGGAAGATATGGCAGATATTGTTCATCAATGAATTATCGTAATATCGTTGTTTCACTATATTAATAACTTGTTGAGCATTCTTTGGCTCACACTTGTTGTTTTTAAAAATCTATCTTTTCAGTAAGCTAGTTGGCGAGGATTAGCCTGCGCAGTTCAGAAAGTGGAAAGAAGAAGCAGGATGCTGTTATGAAGCTGACGTGGATCAGGGTATTTAGATTTAAAGTTTGATTTGTTGTATGTAAATATAGTTTTAGTAGTTATAGTATGTATTTGATTAGTTGGCCTGGTATACTTCTATTCGGAGTTATACCAGTGATTTAAGTCTGTATAAAGTTTTGTATATAGAGTTGTATTTAAGTTGGTTTTGGGTTTTCTTGTTTCTAGAACTGTAACCTAAGATCCTGAGTTGGGAGTTGGGGTCATAGAGCTGTTGATTGAGTTTTTATTTTTATTTCAGTTTTATTTTAATTTCAGATTTTTAGTTTAGTATCCAGCAGGTTTATGTTGTATTTACGAATACATCATGGCCAGTTTTTGTTAGAATTATTGAGTTTGTTAGCGTGACGCCCAAATCTACTGACCCCGTATTTGGGGGCGTTACAGGTTGGTATCAGAGCGAGGTTATAGTAAACTAGAAACGAGAGTGTGTAGGAGTGTGTATAGTTAAGTAAGGAACGTCAGAGTTCATATAGGACTCATGTTGGACTATTGGATATAGTACCAGTTAGTGAGTTAAGATGTGAGTGGTGGCAGATAGTTGAGCGGAGTTGGGTAGAAACCCTTGAGGCTGTAGGTAGTGGAACCTTCAGAGTCTAGATCGAATGGTGAGTCAGCGAAGGAGTCGACAAAGAAGATGTACGTGGAGACCCTGGCAATACCTTCTTTTTTTTAATCAATATTCCTTTGATGAGTTTATTTTGACAATTGTCTTTCCCTGAAGTTGGATTTCCAGTTATGATGGAGGCTATAATGCCTATTTCTTTTATTTCTAAACCCTGTCAAGTTTGATATATGAGTTTCGAAATTTCTTCATCAGTGAATAATCCTATTGTTGATAGATCATCATTTCTTAGTATTGTGCTAGTCATTTCTTTCCTGATTATCCTTTTTTTCTGAAGTAGTACCCATGGAATCTGTTTAGTTGTAATCCAGGGGTATGTCTGAGAATTTCTCATCAATTGATTGTTAATTCGATGTTCGAATCTTTTTTTATGTTTTTTTACTCCAACTGAGGTGAACAACCCTATTTATAGGGGACACAAGGACTGTTTGCCTGTGTGATAGCAGTCTGATGGGACGCCATCACTTGTGTGTTGTGAAGTACAAGAAGGTTAATTACCTTTAGTCATGTCTTGAATAAGGCACGCAACAAGGTTCATTTGGTCATATTGATCACTCAGTAATCTTTCATTTCAAAGAATATTTGTTTGAAAACTCATAAATTAATTCTACAATTGTGGAACCTTTGCTTCGATGTGAAATCGTTCTCTTCAAATATCATGAATCATAATATCTCGAGTAGTCTTGAACGTATGCCAATCGATTTTAGAATACTAGTAACGCGTGACGTATAGTACTACGATTAGAGTTGTTCGATATAGAGAGATCAGTAGAGATCCCAGTATAGTAAATAAGTATCCAGAGTTCAGATTAGTAGAGTTGCGGATGCAACCCGAGTTGGTAGAGTAAACCCCAGTAACCCTTCTTTTCCTGATTCCGAGGACGGAATCCTTTTAAGGTGGGTAGAATGTAAGATCCCAGACTATTTTAGGATTTATTATTATTATTTTATTATTATGTTATTAGTATTTAAAGGATGGAATTGGATTTGAGAATATCGTTGTGGAATTCAACGATATTTAGTATTGAGTTTATATGAGTATATATTGAGTTATGTGTGCCAATGTGTGCCCCAGTATTTTATTGGTATTTTTAGTGATTTAAAAATATTTAAATCAAGTATTATTGATCTTCAAAAAAGCTTTATTTAATTATTGGAGGGCTTAAAAATTATGAAATCTTTTGTAAAATTATCTTTATATATTTATTGAGTTTTTAAAATTGTTGGGTGGATTAATTTGGGTGGTCGAGTATTTTTAAAATGATTTTAAGAGTTTTATTGTATTTAAAGGATCAAAACTTTGAAAATTCATATTTAATTCATTTTTGATCCGAAAAATATTTCGAAAATATGTGGGTGCTCATAATTTAATATTATTTATTTTAAAAAATGAAAAGTTTAATTTTCCGAATGTTCTATTTAATTTCAATTTATAAGAGTCGTTTAGTAGTTTTATAAGTGAATAAGTAGTGTTATATTTTGGCCCATTATGGTTAAAACAACTCATGAACTCAGCACATATACATACAGGGATACACACACGACCACACATTTGGGCACATGAACCGAGGAAGAAAACATATCGGAAAAAAGGAGAGAAAAGAAAGAGAGATTGGGGGAGAAATCAAGAGAGAAATTGAGAGAAGAAGAAGGGAGATAAAGGAGTGTTTGTGTATGGTGTGTGTAATTCGAAGGAGCAGCAGCAGGGGAGGGGGGTGCGCGCGCTGTGGCTGTGCGCGGTGGCGACGGGCAGAAGGGCGGCGCCGGAGCTGTCCTGTGGTGGTCGTGGTTTCGTGCGCAAATGGAGGAAGAATGAAGGGGGAGGAGGCAACAACGAAGAGATGGAGAGAGTTTGGGAGAGGGATGCGGGGCTGATTTTCCGACTAATGGTTTCCGATGAGTTGAGCCGAAATCGAAATGGGATTCGTTATGGACCCAACGAGCGTGTTGAAGAGACGATTAAAGAAAAATGAATGCATATCGAGTAAAGACCGAAGTATAGTAAGTAGCGAATCGATGCATTGGAATCGAGGCAAGTATACTATCCCTCACTTATTGTTCGATATTCTTTCAAATCATTTTGCCTGTGTCTATACCCTTTCCTTTTGTTCCAAGTGACTTGAACTCTGTATTAGAATTCAGATTGCTCGAACTGCTTATGAATTGTTGTTTAAATTCTTATATCTTACTGTTATGCCCTTTTTAATTATTGTTGAACCCTTTATACCTTATTGTTTCTTATAAATTATTATTGAAACACATGTACCTTACTTACCCATATGAATCATTATTTAAATTTATGTACCCTACTATTTACCTTATTTCTTGTTGAACAATAACCCTTGACTTATAATTTATGCCTTGTTTTATCTTAACCTTTTCCTGATGTTTATTCATTTAAACCATACCAGCGTAACCAAACTTCATAACCCCTGAATTAAATCCTAGAACCCTAACCCTTGTTTTACTCTTTATTAACCAACGACTTTTCATTTGTTTATAACCAATGTATTACTCAAATATTCCCTTGAACTTCAGATTCCCTTATTCCAGGATTATCTTATAAATTGTTGTTAAATTTATAGAAAGCGTAACATTTGCTTCATTTCTTTAATTGATTAATGTTTCCTTATTAATATACGATTCTGTCTTGCTGAATTATACCGTGCCTAGTTTCATCTATTTGCTTTGTCATTTATAAATCCTTATATTAATGTTTCCCCCGAATCTTAACCTTATTGCTGTTCATGATTCTGCATACCAAATGCTTCCCTGAATCTTATTGTTGTATTGTTCATAATTCTTTATATCAAATGCTTCCCTGGCCCGTAATCTTTTAAAGTTGTTCATTAAAATGGTTTAAATTATTGAAAGATGATTTTAAAATTTCCTTATACTGGGCTGGTCTTTTGCCAGTGAGTTTAAGGACTTAAAAATGAAATGTTTTAAATTATAAATAATAAATTGTTTATAAATTGGAAAAGCGTAAGAGGCTAGGGTGGTCCTAGTCCAGCACTTTTATTTAGCGTAAGAGGCTAGGGTGGTCCTAGTCCATCATTAAAGGCCAATGTGTTGCCTAATTGGGAACCCAATTTCAAAGTAATGTGGACTTTACGTGGCTGATCACCCGTATTGTCCGTAAGCAGGAGAATAATAAAATCAACTTAATTGTTTAAAAAAAGGGTTTTATTAAAGGTATGTTTTAAGGGAATGGTTTTAAGAAAAGAAATGTTTTAGTGAAAAGTGATGAAAGAAAGGAATGTTTTGATAAGATATATATGTTTCAAGATAAATGGTCAGTAATTTTGGAATTTTGGATAGTAGAGTTAGTTGCTTTCTATCTTGATAAAATTGGGAACTCGGTAAAACAATGAGATTAAGGATGGATAGAAGTTTTCCAGTTATTCCCTTCTCGAGTAACATTGTACGTGAAAGGGGAGTAAGAATAATTGGGGAATTTCTTGATATTCTTTTTCTCAAAGTTTTATCTGAGGCCGTATCGTTTGAAGAAAATGGAAAAGTTTTACTCTGTGATTGTAGTTGAATTGATTGATCTTTTGAGATAAAGTATTCATTGATATTGTTCATCAATGAATTATCGTAATATCGTTGTTTCACTATATTATTAACTTGCTGAGCATTCTTTGGCTCACACTTGTTGTTTTTAAAAATCTATCTTTTCAGTAAGCTAGTTGGCGAGGATTAGCCTGCGCAGTTCAGAAAGTGGAAAGAAGAAGCAGGATGCTGTTATGAAGCTGACGTGGATCAGGGTATTTAGATTTAAAGTTTGATTTGTTGTATGTAAATATAGTTTTAGTAGTTATAGTATGTATTTGATTAGTTGGCCTGGTATACTTCTATTCGAAGTTATATCAGTGATTTAAGTCTGTATAAAGTTTTGTATATAGAGTTGTATTTAAGTTGGTTTTGGGTTTTCTTGTTTCTAGAACTGTAACCTAAGATCCTGAGTTGGGAGTTGGGGTCATAGAGCTGTTGATTGAGTTTTTATTTTTATTTCAGTTTTATTTTGATTTCAATTTTTAGTTTAGTATCCAGCAGGTTTATGTTGTATTTACGAATACATCATGGCCAGTTTTTGTTAGAATTATTGAGTTTGTTAGCGTGACGCCCAAATCTACTGACCCCGGATTTGGGGGCGTTACAACAGATTTTATCTTGTTTAGCAGGCATGGCATGGGTGTCGTATCTAATACATACATGATTAATCTAATTAAACATGCATTTTTATCTCTACACATACATTGTATCGCATACATTCATATATATGTAAAGTGCATAAATTAAACATGTTTGGTTATGGCCCATCCTATGTGATCTTTTCAAGCTAATGAAAAGATCAAGGTCAATCTATGGTGGTTAACAAAATACAATTTAAATACATGTCTTCTCCATTGCATCTTCATGGGGAATCACCTCCTTGTTTCCTTGTTCTTCTTGTCTTGTTTAAAGGTTACAATGAATACTTGAAAAACATGCTACACTAATAAACTTACAAGATGAACTCGAGTTACATTCGAGATTTAATCATTACAAGGAATGACGACATGCAAGTCGTATTTAGAAACCAAACCATAAACAAAAACCTCTATCCTATGGCTCTCAAGGCCATAACCATTCACCATGCTCAAGTAACAATTAAAGAACATGTCATATCATCTAATCATGTTAAACCATATCATATTTCATATTATCCAATCAAAGAAATCATATAACGCAAAAAATCAGAAAATCAGAATCAAATTCTGAAAATAATAAATCGCCATTTTCAGGTACTAAACGGCATCAAACGCCTTACAAACGAGTCGATGATAGATATGCTATCAGTTTTGTTCAGACGCTCGTTTTCAGTCAGAAAACACATATCGTTTGTGCAAATCGGACACTGGACACCACTAGTACAAAATATGCCTATCGCGTCTGTTAAAAAGGGCTTTTTGCGTCTGTTGTCAACAGTTGCGTATGGCAGAGTAGTATCAGCTATAGAGCATATGCGACTGTTACTCAACAGACGCAAATAGTTTATGCGGCTGTCAAGAACAGATGCATATAGTTTACACCAGTCGCATAAAGTCTACATTTTGCGTCTGCTCCGCTTAAACAGACGCAAAAGATTGTTCTGCATCTGGCTCTAACATACGTATAAATTTAAAGAACATACGCAAATATAGACTTTATAAGGCTGTGATAGTAGAACAGACGCAAAAGGTGTTTTTTTCAAAAAAAAATATATTCTATTTTCAGCTAGCACCTGTAGGCTAAATACATTTCTGCGCCACCCCAAAATTACCAAAAGCAAATTCAATTCTCAATCTCAACAATAATAAAATTGATAGGGTAAAATGGAATACTAAATTAAGAAACACTTGATAATCTCAAATGTTTAACAAAACACTTGATAATTTGAAGTGAATTGGGGGAATATATATCGATATAGTTGATCATAAATTCAAGGGAACCACAAATTAAAAAATTATCTATAACTAACTGTAGAATTCTTTCCCTTTCAAAATAGTTGGTTGCAAAATCGATGCGATCATTCAAGGCCAGGCAACCTACTTCATCTCTGGCCAATGTGTCAAAATTTTTAATTGCTTCTTCATACAGCACCTGAGTTCGGAAAGATGAAATTAGGTATATGTAATCAAGGTATACACAAAATGAATTAGGAAAAAGCACACAGAAGTTAATTTTTAAATAAAGGATACAAAAATTCAAAATTTTTAAAGCTTGGCAAGTATAACTACCTTGTTTGCCTGAGAACCAAGCAGGTTGAGACATTGTCGAAAACATGTCCGGCTGTTTTGTTAGTTGCAAGATCCACAACTCTAGGTGCCAGAGCTGATGTCAAGAGAAAGCGATGTGGTGACTTCTTAAGGTTTTTAATAAGTTTCTGAATTGAACTTGAGCTGTTTCAGAAGTGGGTAAGTTCATTAGTTATCTTCACACATTATGTTAATTGTAAAGAAGGTTTTTAATTAACATATACTCACCCTTCCTTGCTACAGGCAGCTGTGACTAGCAAGTCAGGTTTCGCTGCAAGTTTCGACAAATGAGGCTGCAACATAAAATGAATCGGTTATGTTTTTGCAGCTGGGAAAGTTATAGAGGATATTGTTAAACAAGCATAAGATTTACAAGCGAGGCATGTACATAGGTTGTAGCCTGCTGCAGAGATTATGAGCATAAAATGTAGCAGAATATGTCTGAAGACCTATGCCATTAACTTGTAAATTTTTTAGAGTGCCAACTATCATAGTTTGCAAAAATAGTAACTGTTGCTGCATATCCAGAGGAAGCTGTGGACATCATACATTTAATATTTTAGTAAATTTTACAAAATAATTTCGTTAATCATAAAGTTTTGTTTGTCACTACATTACTATAACTGCCATAGCACAGGGAACATGTAGTTCTGACAAAGTAGATACCTCTTATGTTTTTAAAATTTGAACTCTCACTAGCGAGGTTAAATTCATGAAACAGAACAAGGCAGTACATTATTTATATTTTAAACTTGCCATAATCTATAATTTGCCCATACTGAAAACAGTTACGAGGTATGATATTACAGAAAATACGACATTTTTTAGTTTGGGCCTTTGGGGGGTTGACCATTATTTTCAAAATTTGTCCACATCTTACAAGACAAAGTAACTTTCATCTCGTTTTTAGCTACCAAACTTCAATACACCCATTTTATTTATAACATTGAACTGATGTTTAACTTCAGGAATTTGTTTTCATTCATGACATACCAAAATCAAATTAAATGTGTATAAGATCTCCAAGTAGAATATTAAGAATGGAAGATAGGAAAACAGATAACAAGCAACAGGACAATTTTTTTGGTCATTCTTGGAACCCTCTTTGTCTGGGAAATTATCTGAAAAGATTACTATCCTAGAATAAACATTTTCTAGGATGATTGCACTATTTATTTTGAGGATGGCACGCAGATTTTATGCTTTCATTTCATTCTTGACTACATATATGTACAAACTCTATACTTACCTCAGGAATAATAGATAAGAGGGGTAGTATATCCTGAACATGCGAAAACTGATCAACAGCTAAAGCTACCTCCGTGTTCGCTGCCTACAAGAAAGTAATCATAATTCAGTTTCTGATGATTGCGCCTACTGCTTTCACCAAACCAGTTGTGCTGTAAAGAGTGCCTACATTATTTAAAGATTAGAACAAAGTAGACCTGGCGGTCTTTCTGCATTGACCATATAGTTAAACAATATAATTGCAGTAACATCTAAATAAGTGCATACTATGTGATTAGCAAAACAGTTCAAGTTATAGTGTGTGATGATTTATTCTCCACACATACAACCACCTTGTTCTTACCACTAAAGTCCTTTCATCCTCTCGGATTCCTTTTAGCAAGTACAGAAGCCGATACAAGTTTCTCAAGTTAATCACATCTTCATCTTTCATTGAAGATGTGGAGATTGATGAGCCAACGGTAGATTTGATGCTGCTGCTGATGTCACTGAATCTAAGGTGGCTAGCCCAAGTGCATCCAGTCCCTTTTATGATTTATAAAAAAAAATAATGAGGTTCTAGTTTAACTATTGCAACTTAACATATGGGGATGTACAGCTAAAAGATATGAAGCTGTATATTTTAATAAATTGTGAGTGTGGACTCGTATCTATACGTATATTAGAATAAATTCTGCAATCACATATTAAGTCTATAAAAAAATGACTTTATGGCTAGAAGACTAATGGGTTCTTGCAAGGTGCATCATCAAAAATTATGCAAGGTGCATTCCCACCAAGTTCAAGGGACACCTAAAGAGACCATGACTAAAAGAATTAGCACACTAAAAACATATACATAAGCTTACTTCTACCTACCTGGTGCACCCTCTAAATTAAGATATGATACCTTTTTAATTTTAACAGAAGCCCCTGCCATCATTTTTTTCCAACATCTGTTGAGCTCAAGTCAAGAAACAGATCATCATTTGTTCTCTCTTTCCAACATCTGTTGGCTCTACACTTTTAATTATAGATACGTATACAACACTCACAGTCTATGTGTCTAAAAGGGCAGCTAAATGACAACATAAGATGCCTACAAATTCACAAACACTCAAACAGTATAGACTCACAATCAGTATAACTAGTAGTCATAGTAGAAAATTAGGTAATAAGCAGCAGATTGATAGATAATAACAAATTCAAAATCGAAAACAAATTGATTTTTATAGACTCACAATCAGTATAACTAGTAGTCATAGCAGCAGATTAAGTAATTAGATCAAACATATAAATTCAAACTATAGAAACAAAAATTTAACTAATTATAACAAACATATAAAACTCGAAGCAATCAAAATAACACAAATTGACGATAAGTAACAAATTCAAAAGTTAATTCACCGAGCTGATTGTTTATAAACACCAGCAAGAACCTTCTAGACATGAGAACTAGATCGGAGTGATCGATATTGAGTCCGAAACTCTGTTATTTCAGTGGAGCATACACAATACACTAAAAGCATACACCCATTCCTGACACGTACACTATACAAACACGAAATTAAACTCTAAATAACACACACACATAAATACCTGAGATTGCATCCAAGTTCAAAAAATTGGAGATGTAATTAACGCTTACAGCTTGAAGATGTAATTAACAAATTGACATTGATTAGTGATGCTGCAGTAAGCTTCTAATTACGGATCAATTAGGATAAATTGAAGAAGAATGAAGATGGAGATGGAATTAGGGCTCGCGAGGTAAAAATTGGGGTAGTTTTAAGTCGATCGTCCAAGTAGACGTTTATAAAGAGAGATATTAATTGGGTCGTACATATGGTTTTATTATATTTATTTTATATATTTTTATTCATCTTTATACGTCTGTTTTTAAAAGATAAGACGTATAAAATTGAACTATATACGTCTATTGTAAATTAACAGACGTAAATAATTTTCCAACAGACGTATAAAACTACCTTATACGACTGTTCAGGCACAACAGACGTATAAACATGTCTTTTTCTGGTATATACGTCTGTTTAGTGCTCGACAGATGCATAAAACTACTTTATGCGTCTGTTCCTCTTATAACAGACGTAAATGGGGAGACGCATAAGGCAGTTTTTGTACTAGTGCACAGATTTCACCAAATCTGCGCAGCGTATACAAAAATCGTATCGTATACAATCCACATATCAAGAACAAACATAAATCATATATATATCAATATATATATACAGATTATATAATCATCATATGATCATCTCAATCATCATTAACATACAGTTTATACATATATATAAAAATCAACGCATCATACATGACAATCATCAAACATGCTCGTATATATATCAAAACTGTAACATATAACCGAATTAAAACGTTTTTGCAAGTAGCTCTGATGCCATTGAAGGGTTTCGAGCATCAAATGCAACGGAATAAAATGCGAAAAAGAATAAAAATCGAAACCCTACCGCAGGATCCATGCAAAAACATGATATTTAATTCGGAGTTAGATGATTACCTTAAAGAAGCTTCATGAACGGATGACAATTAGAGATCCTAGCTACTTGAATCACCACGCATCCCGCTCTCGCGATCTATGCTCTACCGGTATCCACACGAACGTTTTTCTCGAAGGATTGATGTGTACTAGCACCCGAAAACTTCTTCTCTCTCTATCTTCTTTATTTCTCTCAAGAACGACTTGGGTTTTTTAAAACTTATATCACCATATAAAATCAGCCATAAAGAGACATATATAGAGGGAGAAGAGAATTAGTTTTCTAATTATAATCAAATTATAATTAATACTAATCCGAAATTCCAATTTATTATTTAATTAAGTCCCACTTAATTAATTAATAACTAATCTCGGAATTAGTTAAAGTAATTCCATTTTTCTATTTAATTAATTAATTAAGTCATACTTAATTAATATTATAAATAGAACAAATTACTTATTTAATTTAAATTCATAATTTAAATTATTTCTCCTTCAAGCGTTCTTTGTGTGTGACCCTATAGGTTATTATTACGTTGGCAATAATTTTAATATCTAATTAAAATTGTAAACAATGAGCGGCATCTAGTAATACATCATTGCTACCCAAGTAATAATAATTAAATGGTGATCCAATTAAACCTTTCGTGATTAATGTTTCCATGTAATATAATCCCTTTAACCAAATATTATAGATTAAACTCGAGTCATGTAATTAGTCATCCTCTTCAACGTTTGATCCGGGTTTCCTTGATCAATGAGTAGACTATTAAAATAAATCAATATTTGAGCATGGCCATGCATTTTCATAGTCTCACTCAATCAAGAGGCCAATAATATCTCTCCTAATAATAGGAGGGTTAAATCCTTTATCTATCATTCATATTTCTCATACGTCTCATAATATACCCGATTTCCACTTTTATCATTACCCGGTCAAAGGTAACTTTTAATGAAGTCAAAGTATATTAATCCTCGTATAGAAATATAATGATCTCAAGTCTAAGGATCATTACACCATTATCACTGTGAGTCTTTCTAATGACTTATCAACATGTAGAATCTCACTATGGGTCAATCCAGTGCCATGTAGAATATTACATGCACCTATGTTTCTGACTTTAGTATCACTATACCTATGACCAATGAGATGTGGTCATCAGTCAACAAACATACTAATCTTTATGCATTATAATTGTCCCATATTAATAATGCTCGATTAAGGATATTTAGGAATATAAACACTATTCATATAATCTCATTTTTAAGTCACATACTTAAAGATATAGAATACATGTTACATATTTCAATGACATTTATTATTCTAACATTTATTTCGCAGTAAATTAAGACATAATAAATCAATATAGAAATAACAAAATAGTCTTTCCTAGAAGCACAACTACATTGTCTCTAGGGCACTAACACTATCAATTTTAATATCTAATAATAAAATTATAAACAATGAGCGGCATCTAGTAATACATCATTGCTACCCAAGTAATAATAATAATTGGTGATCCAATTAAACCTTTCGTGATATATGTTTCCGTGTAATATAATCCCTTTAACCAAATATTATAGATTAAACTCGAGGCATGTATTTAGTCATCCTCTTCAACATTTAATCCAGGTTTACTTGATCCATGAGTAGACTATTAAAACAAATCAATATTTGAGCATGGCCATGCATTTTCATAGTCTCACTCAATCAAGAGGCCAATAATATCTCTCCTAATTATAGGAGGGTTAAATCCTTTATCTATCATTCATATTTCTCATACGTCTCATAACATACCCGATGTACACTTTTATCATCACCCGGTCAAAGGTAACTTTTAATGTAGTCAAAGTATATTAATCCTCGTATAGAAATATAATGATCTCAAGTCTAAGGATCATTACACCATTATCACTGTGAGTCTTTCTAATGACATTATCAACATGTAGAATCTCACCATGGGTTTGTCCAGTACCATGTACTCCTACATGTACCTATGTATTGACTTTAGTATCTCCATACTCATAACCAATGAGATGTGGTTATCTGTCAAACAACATACTAGTCTATTTATGTATTATTATTGTCCTATATAATAATAACCGACTAGGGACCTTTTAAGAATATGATATATTATATAATCTCAAGTTCAAGTCATGTACTTAAACTATACAATGTGTATCATGATTCTAAGGACATTTATTATGCTAACAAATATATCGCAGTAATTAAAGTCATAATAAATACGTTTATTTAATAATCAAATGACATAAAGGTTTATTCAAAAAACAATGTATTGCCTCTAGGGCACCTACACTAACACAAGATACCACAATATTAGTAGAGTTTAGGGTTACCTCTTGATTTGTAGTGGAGATTTCCGTTGGTGAAGCTTCATCACTATTCACCATCAAGCACAAGTTAACAACTTCTTCAATTTTTTCGGGAGCTTCTTCATATTCGCTTAAATCCCATCCATTTTCGGCTACAAGACTTCGTCCTATAGCCAACTTTGGACATTTCTGTTTAAAGTGACTGGGTTGTTTACATTCGAAACACAAATCATGTGTTTCCTCACTTGGTAATTCCTTCGGCTTAGGTGGAGAATAATTATTCGAATAATTCGAATTATTGTTGTAGGCATTTTTCCCTTGTTGAGCACCTTTGCCTTTGTTAAAACTCATGGTCGGAAAATTGTTGTTATTCGTATAATTATGCTTTCCTTTCGAGTTAAATACTCGTTGTTGATTTCTGGACTTAAGGAATCATTTTCCGTACCGTTGAGCTTTACTTTGCAAAACCCGACGTAGTTGTCTCGAAAGTAGTGCAATCTCTTGTTCATCGAGATTTTGCAACTCTTCGTTTAACTCATCGTAGTTTTCATCTTCATCGATAAGAATTGCTTTGAAGGCCATGTTCTTTCTTTTATCTTCCAATTCCGGAAGGGATTTTTCTGGAATGTTATCTTCCTCGTAAGCACGAAGATTTTCGAATAAGCTATCGATGGAGTATGAATTCAAGTTATGCATTTCTTTTATTGTGGTAACTTTGACTTTCCAACTTGGAGGTAAGGCTTTCAAAATCCTACAATTTTTCTCATTTATAGTATATACCTTTCCAAGTTGTGCAAGTTCATCGACTATACGAGTAAACATTGTTTCCATGTCGATGATTCTTTCACTTTCAAGGAGTTTAAAATTTTCATATTCTTGTATCTGGGATTCTTTAATATCTGTTGTACCCTCGTAAGTAATAACCAACTTGTTTCACATTTCTTGTGCGGACTTGCAATTATTAACACGTTTATACTCTTTTTCTGCAAGTGCACTAGTAAGAACCATTTCCGCTTTCGCGGCTATGTTCATTTGAATTTCTTCATCCGGAGTATATTCACTCACTTTCTTTTCAACCATAACGTCGCCTACCTTTTTAGTAGGATTGGTGACTCTGTCTTCTATGGCCATCCAAACTTTGACTCTTTGAGATCTCGCATAAATTCTAAATCTTGTTTTCCAAGTTGCAAAGTTTGTGCCATCGAACAAAGGTGGTCGAAGCTAGAAAGACCTTCTCCGCAACCAATAGTATTCAAGTAAACCACAAAAAAGATGTCCCTTTTACGGTTTTATTTAATGACTTTCTCAACAGTCAATAAACCCGATAAGGATCTACTTTTTGTTGTATTTTCCGATTATCACAACAATAAAAAATACGGTTAAAAGCACCACTCTGATACCAATTGATGGATCCCGTATATGGGTTAGATAAGCTAGAGGGGGGGTTGAATAGCTTATCACCTTTTAAAATTTAGAGCTTGGCTTTTTGAAAATTCTTTCGTTTTTTTAAACTTCGTTAATTGTAAACAAGTAAATAAAGTGCGGAAAATAAAGAGCGAAAGAAAATAGAGTAGCACACGGTCAATTTTATCCTGATTCGCGATGCCCGCAACCCCTAATGGATTCGAACACCCCTACTTCAGACCCCGAGCTCCTCCCCGGACTCGAGATTTTCACTACTACAAAGATACTCCTTTATAATAGGCGGAGAAGCCTTTACAACTCCTTAGACCACTATCTAATTATCTTGGAGTGATACACACACGTATCCTCCTCAAATTAAATAGCTAAATACAAACTACAAAACTTGTCTTGGAGCGTAACTCCTCGTCACCTCCTCAAAGACTTTGTAGTATCCCCTAGAAGACTATGTACTTCTACAACTTTACCGGTCTTGGATCTTAGGTCTTAGGTCTTGCATCTTCCCTTTTCTTCACGATGCAAAGGCTACTAACTCCCCATTAGTACGCCTAAGACTTAGGTCTTAAAACAAGAGTCACCTCACTTCACTTCACCTCACTACAAAGATTAGAATACAAGTCCAACAAACAACCAAACAATTTATATTAAAAGATATAAATCCGTGCGAGCTAGTATGTTACGGTACTAGTCACGGGGATGCTATTATGCGTTAAATTAATATATAATGGCAAGGGATAAGTCACACGAATGGACTTGTCACACAAGCGGTACACACACTTACACTAATCACACACCATACACAAGCACACAAAACGCACACATATGTAAAAGTAACTCGCTTATCTATAAGATAAAACGAGGGCCGCTATTATGCGTTAAAATATTACACACACACAAGCAAGAATATTAACTTAAGAAGCAAGTAGTGCAAGCAAGCAACAAAAATCAAGTACTTAAAAAGTACTTCGACCGAATGGTAAAGAAGATGGAATGGCTGGATTTTTCAAAGTCGTAAAACAAGTGCAAGTAGTCTTGTTTGCTAAATCCTTGTTCAAGATATAAAGATAAGACAAGTGAGTAACCAACTTGAATAAGAAGACTACTAATGGTAGTATATGGCTTATTATAACAAGAAACGAAAAAGGCCAACAATAAACTACAAACTTGTTTTAAAGAGCTAGCTTGTATAGTCTTGATTCTTTATGTCCTTATTTGAAATTATATCATAAAAAGAGCAGAGGACTTGGTTACACAAGACTAACAACCAACTTATCTTTTGATTTTAAAATATCAAGTTTAAACCACTTAAGGTAAAAACAAGATGTAAGCTTTTTGTTCTTAAATCAGAAGATAGTTAACTAGCCTTTTTAATCCAAATACTCAACTTGGATTAAAGGACATAAATGAGGTGAATCTCAACTTCAACCTCAAGAACACACCTTACAAGATGTCAAATATACACTACATGAATATACTTCAAGAACACGTGTATATTAGTGACAAAATGCAAGAATGATGAATAATAGTGTTTATAAGTGTAGATCTAAACCAAACAAGCACTAAACACTAAATATTCAAGCCACCCACCACCACTTCTACTATATATACTCGACTTATACATAGAAAAGTGAGGAAATATGAAAACCAACTTGTAACCCTTGAGATCTAGAGAGAAAACAAGAGAAAAAGCTAGTAACGAAGCAAAAACACACAAAAAGAGTCGCCGGAAAAGTTGCCGGAATATGGCTTTATGGTCCGACTTTTAGAGGCTCAAAAGGTCACTTACAAGCTGTTAAAACAAGGTCCAAAGACCACAAAAAGATTGGTCACCAAAGGTGTGTTTAGGAGAGCAAGAATAAGTGAAGAAAACAAGCCAAAATGATGTTAAATCAAGATGTAAAAATGGCTTAACCCAAAGCTACGTTTTTGGCAAGAAAGGGGCAGTGGGGAGAGTGTTTGGGAAGTGTTTTCTTCAGCACTATGTTGGCTCTCAAAGCTTGCAAAGGAAGTGGGGGGGGGGGATAAGGGCCTATTTATAGCCAAAAAATAAGGCTTTTAGTTTTATTTTTAAATGGTAAAAGGCACATGGCTTAAAGGAAAGTGGGAGGAACCTTCCTCAAGGTCATATCAGCTGCAAGGAATTCAAATTTGCTGATGTAAACATGCTTAGGTGTCATTCCCTTTGCCGAAACAATTAAAATGCGAGAAACGCGCGTATCGATGAGACAAAATGGGTTTAATCGCAATAAAGCGAAATATCATTCAAAAATTATGAAATTTTGGGAATCCCCTAGAAATGTGCCCAGAGGATTGTGGTTAAAATTTCACCTTGAAATTAATTGACCAACTATGACTTTTAAGCGACCGTTAAATCAATTACGTATCGATTTAAGGGGTCCCGGAAAAAAGTCATCCAAAATTTACGAACTTTATTCTACAATGTCCTATGGGGAAACTGAGGACACATTCAAAGTTTCAAGTCAAAAAGATGCTTGGAAGTATTTTTACAAATTTTTTCGAATGTTAAAACAGCCTTTTGGAGCGATCGAAAAATTCATTTGTCTTTCCCGACAACTTAGACAAAAGTTTTGACTTGATAAATATTCAAACATAATATTCTATATCAAATAATGACTATGAGGTCCAAGGAATATTTAAGTTCGAATTAAACGATGATTTTATCCGGATAAATAAGGATTTAAGGGTATTTTGGAATAAAATCTGTTTTGGGTCTTTTGGCAAGGCAATTTGATTATAAATATTAAATAAATATATGAAGAATATTTGGGAGGAAAACATTTAAGAATGACACTCTTTTAAATAAATCAAACAGTTTCACTCGTAAAAGCAATGTTTAGAAATTCTCAATATTTGTGCCTTTAGCCGAATGCCTATTTTCTTTTGACATAAATAACCTAGAATATAAAATACCATCAACATGATACTCTCATCCTAAGTAGATGTCGAAAATATGTCGGAAAACATTTTTGGCTAGGTTTGACCAGTTTGACTTGATTCCCGAATTATGTCGTCCCCTGGGGAGGATTCTATGTGTAATCCTAAATCTAATTTAATTTCACTTTTATTTTGATAAATTCCAAAACCTAAAGAGCGAAAGCACTGAAC
This sequence comes from Kitagawia praeruptora, assembly GCA_037693485.1. NCBI lineage: Eukaryota > Viridiplantae > Streptophyta > Magnoliopsida > Apiales > Apiaceae > Kitagawia > Kitagawia praeruptora. The sequence goes on along the minus strand of CM075351.1, from coordinate 130,748,202 downwards.
CCTGTCACACCCTGGAAGCACAATGATGTATCGAGATTTGAAATAGAATTTTTCGTGGCCCGATATGAAATGAAAGATTTTCATTGGATAGGTTGGTACATTTGTATTTAAAAGAGATTGTGTCACGTCATGGAGTTCCTGTGTCTATAGTGTCTGATCGAGACCCGCGATTTAATTCAAGATTTTGGTGACAATTGCTTATCATCCCCAAGCAGATGGACAGAGTGAAAAGACCATTCAAACAATAGAAGATATGCTTAGAACTTGTGCATTGGATTTTAAGGGAAGTTGGGACGAATATTTGCCACTGCTAGATTTTTCATATAACAATAGTTATCATGCTAGTATTAGAATGCCCTCGTATGAAGCTTTGTATGGAAGGAAGTGTAGATCGCCATTGTATTGTGAAGAAGTTGGTGAAAGGTCGAGATTATTTAGAAGAGGTTGGTTACTGCTCAGGATAGACAAAAAAAATATGTCGATTTGAATAGAAAGGATTTGAGTTTTGAAGTAGGAGATCAAGTGTTGCTAAAGGTATCACCATAGAAAGGAGTTACAAGATTTGGAAATAAAGGAAAATTGAGTCCAAGGTATGTAGGACCCTTTGAGATTTTAAGACGAGTGGGCAAGGTTGCTTACGAATTGGCGTTACCACCGCACATGTATCATATTCAAAACGTTTTTCACATATCTATGCTTAAGAAGTACAATCCAGATGCGAGTCACGTAATTGAGTATGAGCCCATTGAGATTCAACCAGATTCGTCTTACGAGAGCAACCCGTAGAAATTCAAGATAGAACTGATAGGAAGCTCAGGAATAAAATCGTCAGTTTGGTTAAGGTATTGTGGAGGAATCCTAGAGTCGAAGAGTCGACCTGGGAACTTGAGAGCGAAATGATCGTAAAGTATCTTCATCTGTTTACTTAGGTGAGATGCTGGGGACAGAATCCTTTTAAGGAGGGAAGGCTATAACGACCGAGAATTTTTCGCAATTTTATAAGTGTTTAATTAGCTTATAAATGAAAACTTGGTGAATTATATGATATGGAAATTTTGTGAAGTCAAGGTATGAAAACTTGGTATGTGCCGTATGTGTTTGTAGAATTTTATTTGTATTTTTAGAACATTAAAAGTATTTTAAAAGTGCATTTGTAATCTTCTAAAAATCTTATAAAATCATTGTAGTCATTTAAAATTATGAAATTTTTTGCATTATCATCTTTGTGACATTATTTAGTTTTTAAAATTTGTGGGAGGATTTAGCTCTGTGTTTTAGTATTTTAAAATGATTTAAAAAGCTTTAATACTTTTAAAGGCTCTTTACTTCAAAAATTCATATAAAATTCATTTTTGACTCTAAAATTATTTTAAAAATATGGGGATGTTCGAAATTTCATGAACTTTATTTTAAAAATTTCTAAAAATATTTTCTCCCCATTTTCTGTTATAATTCGATTTTAAATTGATTAAAACAAATTAGAATTTCAGAAAAGTAGTTATAATTGCTAAATGACGTTTTTGCCCCCGGTTTCATATATATCAAAAACATCAATCTCTTTTCTTTCTCTCCACCTGCTGCTCGCGACTGTCTCTCTCTCTCCCTTGTGTTTGTGAGCTTCCTTGCAAACCCTCTTTCATTTCTCTACATGCAAGGCCTTTTCCTTGGCCGATTCTCTTGATTTTGGTGTTAAATTGAAGCTTGATACCTCTAGTTTACTACCCTGCTCAGTTCTTGTCGATATATATATATATATATATATATATATATATATATATATATATATATTTATATATATTTATACATGTCCGTGTATGTATATGTTCGTATATGGGTTTTATGCTGGGTCTGTGATGATTCTTTAAGTTTTACTAGTACAAAAATGATCTTTTACGTCGCCTATTATACGTCGGTTCCGCCTAAAGGCGACGTATAAAATACTTATATACGTCGGTTCCGCCTAAAGGCGACGTATATTTACATTTTTAAATCTTTTTTACGTCGGTTCGAGAAAAAGCCGACGTATATGATAATATTATACGTCGGTTGAGGAAAAGGCGACGTATATAATGATACAATATACGTCGGTTGAGGAAATGACGACGTATATAATGCTATTATATACGTCGATTGAGGAAAAGGCGATGTATATGATGACATTATACGTCGGTTGAGAAAAATACGACGTATATAATGCTACTGTATACGTCGGTTGAGGAAAAAACGACGTATATAATGCTATTATATACGTCGGTCGAACAAAAGGCGACTTATATAGATTATTTTTACATATCCTTCTTAAACTCCGACGTATAAAATTGTCAAACTCCGACGTATAAAATTGTTTTCTACATATCCTTCTTAAACTCCGACGCATAAAATTGTCAAACTCCGACGTATCTTTTTATCAACAGACGTGTAAAATATTTGAACCCAAACATCCTTCACTCTTTTATTTCCCCAATGCTCTCCACTATCCCCAAATTCAACCCGCTCTCAGTCTCAATCTCTCTCGCTCTCGCTTAGGCTTTCATATTCTCTCAATCACACACATTAATTCAATTTCTAACTCCAATTTGAAGATGGTAAATTCTCAATCCTATCAATTTAGATCTCACTGTATATGTATATCTGTATACTAACTGATTTACAAGAAGGTGTGGGTGATTGGGAATCGATAATAGAGAAGCTATTGAATGAAGAGAAGCAGATGAGACTCAACGGTGAAGTCGTCGACACGATGATAAAGTTTACTAGTATTACCAAAGACTAATTCCAACTAATAACAAGTAAACTGAACATAGAATAGAAGATATTCAGATTTACAGAATTATAGAATCCAGAAAGAGATAGAGAGATCCAGAGAGAAGGAAGGAGATAGAGAAATAGACTAGAGAGAGACTAGAACTTGTGTAATTTTATTCATAACCCTAACAATACAGAGACATCAATGTTTTATACAGCTCTCCTCTTAGCAACAGAAATCCAAAATAGAAAAGTAACAAACATTTCAAACAGATTTAGGCGCCTAACCAACTTTGCCGCCCAAAAGTGAATTTACTATTTTGCCCTTACAAAATAAAGTGAAAGTACATAACTACCCTTATCACATCTTCCCCCTTCTGAAAGACTTGTCCTCAAGTCAGTTAATCAATAGGAAAATTAGGGAACTTTAGAACAAAATCAGCAGCTACTTCCCATGTTGCTTCATTGTTAGAATACCCCTCCCATTGTACCAAGAATTGCACCTGAACTGCATTATTATGCTTGACCACCCTTCTTCCCAAAATGCTAGCTGGCACAACAAGACTTTCAGCAGATGCAGTTATAAACCACTCTGGCATTTGAATCATGGTTGGAGTCTGTCCCAGAAAAACCTTCATTTGAGAAACATGAAAAACATTATGAACTTTAGCATCCATAGACAGTTGAAGTCTGTAAGCCACTTTACCAATCACCTCCAGAATCTTAAAAGGGCCATAGTACTTAAAGGCTAATTTCTGATTACTTCTTATTTGAACAGAACTCTGCCTATAAGGTTGAAGCTTGAGCCAAACCCAATCCCCTACTTGAAAATTCCTATCAGACCTATGTTTATCAGCCTGATGTTTCATCCTCAGTTGAGCTTTCTCCAATCTTCTTTTCAATTCTGAAATCATAAGTTCTCTCCTTTGCATACTTCTATCAATACTGTCAATGGCACATTCACCAGCCAGATAAGGTAAATGCAATGGTGGAGATTGATTGTAAACAATCTCATAGGGTGTCAATTGAGTAGTTGTGTGGAAATGTGTATTGAACCACCACTCAGCTAAAGGTAGCCAAGATGACCATTCCTTTGGAAAATCACCACACATACATCTGAGATAAGTTTCCACACACCTATTGACCACCTCAGTTTGTCCATCAGTTTGAGGGTGATAAGCTGATGACATCTTCAAATCAGTACCATGCAGAGCAAACAAGCCTTTCCAGAATTTACTCAAAAAAACAGCATCTCTATCACTAACAATAGATCTAGGCCAACCATGTAGCTTAAAAATATTATCAAGATAAGCTTGTGCAACTTGAATAGCAGTAAATGGATGACTTAAAGCAACAAAATGAGAATACTTACTAAGCCTATCCACCACTACAAAAATGACCTCTTTGCCTTGAGATTTAGGTAATCCAGTTATAAAATCCATTGAGATATCAAGCCATACCTCTTCTGGAATAGGTAAAGGCTGTAAAAGTCCAGGGTTGGCACTAGTATCATACTTGGAAGCTTGACAAATCCTGCATTGTCTAACAAAAAATCTGATATCATTTGTCATACCAGACCAAACAAATAGAGATTTGATCCTTTTGCTGGTAATATCTCTCCCAGATGGCCCCCTTCAGGAGAAGCATGATGCCATTGCATTAATATATTTTTATGGCCTGCATCAGGACCAACAACAATTCTACCCTTCTTCCTTAACAAGCCATTGTGCAAAGTAAAACAGTCATATTGCTGAGAATTCTGTAACTGTTCTACTGCCTTTATCAAAACAGGATCCAACTCATAATTGGCAATGATCTTATCTTGCAAATCTGAATTAACCACAGATAAGGCTAAACACAACACTTCAGATCCTTGAACTCTAGAAAGTACATCAGCTACAACATTTTCAATTCCACCCTTATACTGGATTTCATAATCAAATCCCATTAATTTTGATAGCCAAAAATGCTGAAATGGAGTGGAAATTCTTTGTTGTAACAACCATTTCAAACTCTTCTGATCAGTCTTTATTATAAAATGATTACCTGTCAGATATTGCTCCCACTTTTGAACTGCACACACTATAGCTAACAGCTATTTCTCATAAACAGATAGCTTCTCCCATCTTGGACCCAAAGATTTACTCAGAAAAGCAAGTGGATGATTATCTTGCATTAAAACAGCCCCAATTCCCTTTTTAGAAGCATCTGTCTCCACCACAACCAATCTGTCAAAGTTTGGTAATGCCAGAACAGGAGCTTTACTTAGTGCTGATTTGAGAGAATCAAATGCCACCTGTGCTTTATCAGACCACTTAAAAGCTCCAAGTTTCAGCAAATCTGTCAAATCCTTACTGATAATAGCATAAGCCCTTATAAACTTTCTATAATATCCAGTTAAGCCCAAAAAACTCCTTAATTCCTTAACATTTTTGGGAACTGGCCATGCAGAAATAGCTTGAATTTTTCTAGGATCTGTTTCAACCCCCTGGCCAGAAATAAAGTGACCAAGATATTCCACTTTGTCCATTGATAAGTGTGCATTTATTAATAATATTGTCCCTATATTTAAGTTATTTTGCATTGATTTGGATTTTTATTTAATAAATTGTAATGTTTTATTGTAGGAATTAAGGAGTTATAATAAAGGAAGGCTTGGAGTTTAAATAGCAAGAATTGGAGATTAATTTGAGTAAAATTCGGATTTTCCGGATAGCTTGCGCAGTCTACACTGTTTGGGCCATATCTGGAGTTCTACAAGTCCGATTCTGACGATTCAACAGCCCACGGAAAGCTTAGGAGAAGAGCTTTATTTCTAGAGTGGTCTTGAATTTAATATCCAGCCGAACCAGTCCAGAAACAGAGCCCAAGATGCAGTTACGAATTTCTATTTTTGGAATTATATTTTGATTGGGAAATCTCCTTGTAATTATAGAAAATAATTAAAAATACTTGTATTAGGGGTTTTTTATTAGATAGAGAGGAGACCTAATACATACAGACATACATACGTCGAACAACAGAAGGAGGCACTGGAAGAGAGAAAGAAGAAGCTTGAGGAAGGAGATTCAGCCATTGAAGACATTCACTCGGCTTGTTTTTCTTCACCTTTTTGTTCAGAATTCTCTCCTTAACTTTTTACATAATGAATATGTGCTATCAATTCTTGTGTGTTTTTGAGATCTTTAGTATGAACTAACTTTATAAAGTTGGGATTTTTATGGAACCCTAGCATGGGATTATTGGTGTTTGTTAAAGAGTATTGTTTGCAGTTCTACGGTTTACTCATTCAAGTGATTTTCTTGCTAATACTTGCTATTGTCTGATCAACTCTAGTAGGTTAACGAGTTAATTATAATACCGAGAGGGTTATATTTAATTGACATAAAACTTGAGTGGTGCATGCTTGTAAATCTTTTGATTATAATATTGTTGTGGTATAGACATATATTGTGACCATGCATAGCTTGTGAATTGATGCTTAATTGAATTCTGAATAATAAATTGGCATAAACATATGTTAGTTTATTTGATAGGAATTATACCATAGTGATTTCGAGAGAAACCTGTGACCATTGAATTCTTGCTAGTAGACTGTGAACTTGTTAAGTGCTCTACAACTTTATTACTGATTTTCACGTGTTAGGGGGAAGTAATTATCCTGACTTATCTTCTCATACTTGAACACATTAAACTCTCTTCTCTAGTATAATTTAGTTGGTTAATTTAGTTCGTTTAATTAATTAGTTATAAAAATCATCAAACAATTTTTGTGCTCGATAACTGAATTGTTAGATATAACTTGCGATTAATACAAATTTTGCAGTCCTTGAGGATCGATTTCTGGTATTTACTACTGTATTACTTGTTTGCGATTGTGTACACTTGCACATCTATATTTTACGCAATAAGTTTTTGGCGCCGCTGCCGGGGACTGTTTTAGTTGTTAATTGCGAAGTTAATTTTCTTGCAGTTTGGTTTTTGTTACTTCTGTGCTAACGGGAGTAATATTTGTTTCTTAGCAGGTGTCTTTGTGTATGAGCGAAGAACTTTCAGGATTAGTTGTCTTTGATCCTGAAATTGAGCGAACTTTCAAAGCAAGAAGGAGAGAGCAACGAAAAATTAAAGAAGCGAACCAAGTTATGGGTGATGAGACTGTTAATAACCGGAATGTGGCACCTAATGTTCAAGATGGTACGATGGTGTTAGATGACAGAGATAGTGCCATTCGGCAGTACGGGAAACCTCGTGTTGGTGATTTAAACTCAGGGATTGTCAACCCTGTTATTCAAGCAACACAATTTGAGCTGAAGCCAGTCATGATCCAGATGTTGCAGACTGTAGGTCAATTCAGTGGGATGTCTAATGAGGATCCTCATCTTCATCTTCGGTTGTTTGTTGAGGTCTGTGATTCTTTCAAACTTACTGGAGTCACAAATGATGCTTTGAGATTGAAGTTATTTCCATATTCTTTGAGAGACATGGCTAGAGATTGGTTGAATTCGTTGCCACCAGGTTCTGTGGATAATTGGAATGATTTGGCAGAAAAATTTCTTATGAAGTATTTTCCTCCCACCAAGAATGCAAAGCTTCGTAATGAGATTAATTCTTTTCAGCAGATGGACGATGAATCTTTATATGAGGCATGGGAGAGATTCAAGGCATTACTAAGAAAATGCCCACATCATGGTCTTCTTCATTACATTCAGATGGAGACATTCTATAATGGTCTCAATACTCAGACAAAGTTGGTGGTTGATGCATCTGCAAATGGAGCTTTGTTGGCCAAATCTTATAATCAGGCATATGAGATTCTTGAGACAATTGCAACAAATAATCATCAGTGGATAACTAATAGGGCTCAATCTGGGAAAAAAGTGGCTGGAATTTATGAGGTTGATGCAGTAACTTCAATGAGAGCTCAAATGTCATCCATTGAGAATATGCTCAAGAACTTGACGACGGGAGGTAATCAATCTATGGGGCAGTCGACGAGTTCAAAAGTTAATCAAATCAAGAATGTTTCATGTGTGTATTGTGGTGAAGAGCATACTTATGATAGTTGTCCTTTGAATCCTGAATCTATCTATTATGTGGGAAATCAAAATAAGGGTGGCCCTTATTCAAACAACTACAATCAATCATGGAGGCAACATCCTAACTTTTCTTGGAACAATCAAGGGGCTACTTCTGGAACTTCATCAAATACCTTTAGGCCTAATTATCCGCCTGGATTTTCTCAACAAGCTCAACAACAATTGCCTCAACAAGCATCTCAATCTAGTTCTCTTGAAAATGTGCTTAAAGCATACATGGCAAGTAATGATGCTCTCATCCAAAGTCAAGCAGCATCACTGAGAAATTTGGAGAATCAAGTTGGGCAACTAGCTAATGAGCTAAGAAATCGACCACATGGCACTCTCCCTAGCGACACCGAAAAGCCTAGGGATGTTGGGAATGAGCACTGCAAAGCCATGACATTGAAGAGCGGGAAGGTTGTGGAGAATGCTATATCTAAGTCCAAAGAAGGTGATTCCTCTATGACTGAAGGTGAGGAGAAAAATTCAGAAAATAATGGTGTCCAGACTTCTAAGGTGGTTCCAATCATGCAACCACAACCACCATTCCCTCAACGGTTTCAAAATCAGAAGCAGGATGTTCAATTTAAAAAATTTCTAGATGTTCTGAAACAGCTTCACATTAATATTCCACTTGTAGAAGCTCTTGAGCAAATGCCCAATTATGTGAAATTCATGAAGGACATTCTTACAAAGAAGCGGAGGTTGGGAGAGTTTGAAACTGTGGCTCTAACACAAGAGTGTAGCTCATTCGTGCAGAATAAATTACCACCGAAGATGAAAGATCCAGGAAGTTTCACCATTCCTTGCACTATTGGAAATTCTTATTGTGGTATGGCATTGTGTGATTTGGGAGCTAGTATAAACTTGATGCCGATGTCTGTGTTCAGAAAACTGGGAATTGGAGAAGTTCGACCTACAACTGTCACTCTTCAACTAGCAGATAGATCTCTTGCTCATCCTGAAGGAAAGATTGAAGATGTTTTGGTCAAGGTGGACAAATTCATCTTCCCTGCTGATTTTATTGTCTTGGATTATGAGGCAGATCGGGAAGTTCCCATTATCTTGGGTAGGCCATTTCTTGCTACCGGAAGAACATTAATTGATGTACAAAATGGGGAGCTAACAATGAGGGTTCAAGATGAAAAGGTGACTTTTAATGTTTTCAAGGCTATGAAATATTCTGATGATGTAGAATATTGTTCAGCAGTCACTTTGGTTGATGATCTAGTTTCTGAAAAACTAGTGTATAATTCTTCACATGACCCTTTGGAGCAATTGATTCTCAATGTATCTGAAGATGAAGTTGATGATGTTGATCTTTTAGCTTGGTTGGAAGCTAATTCACATGGTACAAGAACTAGAGGCCGTTTTGAGTCACTGGAGTTATCATCAAGGGAATTCAAGATTCCAAAGCCATCCATTGTCGAACCACCGGAGATAGAATTGAAAGCTCTTCCTTCTCATTTGAAATATGCTTATTTGGGACCTTCTTCTACTTTACCTGTTATTGTCTCTGCTAACTTGTCTAGTTCTCAGGAAGATCAATTGTTGGGCATTCTTAAGAAGTACAAGAAAGCTATTGGGTGGACTATTGCGGATATTCGAGGTATTAGCCCTTCTGTTTGTATGCACAAAATTTTGTTGGAAGATGGTGCTAAGGGTTCTATTGAAGGCCAACGTAGATTGAATCCTATTATGAAAGAGGTGGTAAAGAAAGAGATTATCAAATGGCTTGATGCAGGAATCATTTATCCAATTTCAGATAGCTCATGGGTTAGTCCTGTTCAGTGTGTGCCTAAGAAGGGTGGATTCACAGTGATAAAGAATGAAGAGAATGAGTTGATTCCGACCAGAACAGTCACAGGTTGGAGAATTTGCATTGATTATCGAAAGTTGAACAAGGCCACTAGGAAGGATCACTTTCCATTGCCCTTTGTTGATCAAATGCTGGATAGACTTGCTGAAAGAGAGTACTATTGTTTTCTTGATGGGTACTCTGGTTATAATCAAATAACTGTAGCTCCAGAAGATCAACACAAAACTACATTCACATGTCCGTATGGTACTTTTGCCTTTCGAAGAGTTTCGTTTGGGTTGTGTAATGCTCCTCCAACTTTTCAAAGATGTATGATGGCTATCTTTTCTGACATGGTTGGTGATTTTTTAGAGGTGTTCATGGATGATTTCTCCGTGTTTGGAGATTCTTTCAATGATTGTCTATGTAACTTAGGTAAGGTGTTAAAAAGATGCGAGGAAACTAATCTTGTACTCAATGATAACAGATCAGCCCAATATAAGGAATTTTAAAAACATCTTTAATATTTACGCCATTTTAATAAGCAGCATAGAAAAGATGAAGGTTCCAAGAAACATTTTATATAAAGAGTTATAAACAAGGCAATAAGATGTACTAATCATGGTGTGGTTTAACATAACAGAATCATATATCAACAAGGAAACATAAATAAATTAAAGAATAAAGCAATTGATAGAATGCTCAAAATTGAACAGCAATTTTTAAAATAATCAAGGAACGAAGAAATCTGAAGTTCACAGGAAGAATTGAGTTACCGCATTTGGTTTTAAATTAATTTTGTCCAATATTACCAAAATGGTAGAGTCTCATTATATGGTTTGAAACCACATAAAATATTTAAATAGCTTAAAACAAATATTCAAGAAATTCTTAATTATCCAAAGTCTCACTCTCGTCGGCTAAGCACTGATAGGCTTTAGCTGCCAAACCGGCCTGACAATAATGAGTTGAATAAATAGGAAGATCTCAAATCATTCTCGGCTTTAATCATCATTGAGCAACATATGCTTCAATGACAATATAAACCTCGAATTAGTTTAAAGTTCATAACGATAATGATTTCAGAATAATTAGTTATACAATATTTTGAAATAAACCTTTCTCGAAGAATATTTATTGAGGAAAAATCATAATTTATATCTAGGGATTTTTCTTAAAGAGTCGTATAGAATGTTCAAATATTGAATTTCCTTCGATTAAAAAAATGTATCTTTAAAATTCCTTTGAAGACATATAAAAATGGTATATTATTGAGAAATCCGTTAAAATATCAAGTATTAAAATATTAATAAAGGAAAAGAATATTTGTAAAATAATTTGAAGCAATTAGGCTTGAATATTAATTAAAGAGAATTAAATAAGTATAAAATACTTTGAGTATAAACCTTTATGTATTAATTAAGGAATGAAGCTGTTTGAAATGAAATAAGGGATATAATTGAAGAAATACGATAGAACAATTGTCGACGAGATCGACATAAGAATTAGAGTATAACTGAAGAAACAACAATAACTCGAAGGGTCGACAAAGTCGACATAACAATTTGAGGTGAAACAATAGAGAAACAATGACTTTAACAGGTATCGGCAAGAATTTGAGATGATATCAGAATAACATAATTAAACAATAATTCCACTTGAACAAGAAGTGAGGGGAAACACTTGCCTCAATACGTGAAATTTCCATTTCCATATCTCGATTCTTTACTTCTTATTCGCTAGCCCCTACTCAGTCATACTCTTGTCTTTCTTCTATTACTTATCAGCTCCTATGCGAGCACACACATCAACTCCGATAATTGTTCCATTCCTCAAGATTCCCCCATTCCTCAAGATTCCCTTTACTTTTGCGTTGACTCTTTGTCGGCCTCCTATTCGTACCTATAGAAAGGTATAGTACTACTTCAGTACATAGCCAATCAAAATCAAAACCTTACTGTTTATTCTAGTCTAGCCATACGTTCCCTAGTTCGTGTACATGCAATAACACGTATAGCATATAAAGTAATACTTATAAAATACTTTTAGTCCAACCAAATAAGTCAAGTAGACACATAGCACATATGTTCACATAACACTTACCATTTATAATTCATACATAGATTATACATACAAAATCGTTCTTTTAAAACACTTTACGACTATACATTAATTTACCAAAATTTCGGCAGCATTACTACTAAAATATGACCTAACCTGTCGCAATACAACCGACCCAATCAACCAGCAACGACCTTATAATTAAATCTCAATGATCTCTTACATATACGATTTACACTCACTATTCGAATATAAACTCAAATACAATCTCTGGTTATCACAAAGTTCGACATATCCCCTGTCACATAAGCGTCGACTTACTGTACACATAATTTCATTTATTCCTTGAATGTAAGCCAAGTAAAATCTGAAACCAATTTATCATACTAACTTACATATATAAATTATATTTCTAATAATCAACAGCTTACAATCATAATAACTCGCCACTCTAATGCATTTACACATCAAATTCGAAGCAAATAAACCGACACAACTTCTGAAAATTAACTATCACATTAGTTCACATATATAGATGATATCTTTAATAATTAATAACTAACAATCATTAAGACATGATAATTAACATTCATATCTCATAAACATATCGTATTCATTATTTATAATTCGAAATTCACACTACAATCTTATACACTTCATATGCAGCTAAGAATTGCTTTAAAATAGAATCATCAATTACCATACAATTTCATCAACAACCATTGCACAAAACTATTCGGACACACATCACGCAATCACTACGCCATAGATGGCCTATAGCAACCCCCAAATTGTGTTACCATAGACCCCATTTTGAAGTTACCATAGGCAAAAATAGGGCTATGGTAACACTTCAGCTGTGTTAGGTTCTCAGCAGTAACTACAGGTATCTAAGGTAACATCAAAACACAGCCTAAGGTAACATAGCAAATGCGGTTACCAAAAACCTCTATAGCAACATCTTAAACACTCTATAGTAATATAGTTTGTGTGTTACAACAGATAATACAATTTTGCACAGGTGTCACATGTGGGACCAACATGTGGGGCCCACGTGTGGGGCCCACATCTAGGTCTCACTTTTTTCGGCCTATTGTGGGACCCACATGCTCATTTTGGAAGGCCTATTTTAACACCTAATATTACCTACTGTAACACATACAATGATAAAAAATAATAGCCTATTGTAACACACTTTGTACCTATTATAACACCATAAATGTAACAAAATATAAATGCACCAACATAATATTGAATTCCCATAAACAGACCAACAATAATTCAAATCCACCAGCAACTACATCAAATTGACCAACTACATCATTTGATCCATCTTTACAATTCAAAATCTACCAATATAAGAAACAAAAAAAAATCGGCTTCCAAAACCACGATCTGCCAAGGCATCAATTTCATTGAACCCCTCCGACATTTCTTCTTATTGTTGATAATACTCCGCTTTATTATCTTCTGGACCTGGAAGCAACAAAGGAAATAGTTAAGGTGCAACTGATGCGAATAACATATTAATCCTGAAAAGGATGCATCTCGTCTGCCAAAGTAAAAAAAATAATTGCTAATAGGGTCATGCAAATATGGATTATACACAGCCCTGAGGTATCCATGACAAAAATACAACTGAATCAAGAGCAAGATATATAGATAGATTTGACAGTTTGACACCAGTGAACCATTACAAGTCCAGACATATACAGGTGATCAGAAAATGGTACACAGAAAACTTCACATATATAGAACTACATACCTGCCAGTGTAGCAGAACTTGCAATTCATCCATTAAAGGAATATAGACATATCCTTTAATCTCTCCAAACTAGTATATGATTTTGGGAATATCCATGGGTGCTGACAAGTTCATTGACATTTAATTTTTGACCAAACCAGATTGCAAACCTGCAGTGCATAGAGTGAGAATCAATTCATTCACAAATGACTTAAAATTGCAACTTTTATGAGAGATTATCATTGCATTCCAAGTGAGTGAACACCTTGAAATCTTGCCTATACTATTTTTAATATCTAGAATATCTGCTCCAAAAATTGATAAATAGTCGAGAATATCTGCTCCAAAAATTGATAAATAGACGACAAACATATTTATATGAGAGCTGATAAGTTTAGTGCATAAATTTATTCACAAGGAAAATATATGGAAGAATACCTGAACTGGTTGCATTGATTGAGTGTCTGAAAAGTCTATACATCTCGATTTATAAACCTGTGGAAGCATAATGGCAAAAAATGACACGAACAATGAGTCATTATAATGGACACTCAGATGAGATATATACAGACATCAGACTAAAGATTCCAATAAAACTATAACACGCTTTCAGTATTTGTAGTTCAACAAATATAACTGATAAAAGAAGTACACAAAGTTTCTTGCTGATTAAGTGCAGTTTAGTCGCAAGAGTTTTAAAACCAACATGGACAACCAGAAAAAGAACCCAGTGCACAATCACATGAAGTACGGTATGACGAGGAGAATAGAACACTTGTAAAATCATCAGTATCAAATATAACCTAAGTGTAAGACCTTTGCAAATATGAGCCATCTATTGGATAAAGTTAAAAAAAATTGATTTACTGGTAAGCTAGCACTTATTATAACTTCTCTTCTCGTTAATTAAGAAACATATAAAAACTTTTGTTCTTTTTCCTGATAATTTAGTTTTCATGCCAGTATTTAACATAATAGCATTCATAATGATATTAGTAATTCAACTTAACTTGAAATTTTGACTATATAATACCATACCCATATACTCCGCTCTTTCAACAAACAATTCAAATTAGTTGAAAATTACGTCAATATTAAATATTACGCAATATATATCTCGGAAAAACATATGCTCTAATCTACAGCACACACTAAACCCTAGCAAATTCATCAACCTTCAATTATGTAAATAATTTAATTTCCAGAAATACTTTCCTGTTATCTTAAACAATTTTTGCACCATTAAAATATCACACAATACATCTCAACAAAACAGATGTCATAATTTCTAGAAACAGACCCTAGCAATTTGATCAAACAGTTAGTTCAGTAGCTTTAAACTTCTGCCAATCACTATTGATTTTGTCTATATGAACCAATGATCTTCATCCCAAAGGAACATCAGTGCCCTAGGGGACGTATACTTCAATAACAGGCATATGGGTTCAAGGGTTCAAATCATCAATTATTCAAAGAAAAAGTCAGTATTCGTAAATCAAGATTTACCATAATAGATTAGACTGGTACGAAAGAAAGAATTAACAGGGGAAGAAAACACCAATGCATCCAAGCAAGTATTTGGTAGCATGATAAACACCCGCCATGAGTTGGTACAGTAAACAATAGAGTATAATAGCAAAAAGGAGCCCATTTAGACACTACAGTAAGAAAAAAGTTGATCATGCTATTCCACAATCAACAGAAGAGTGATAGCAAGTGTTCTTAAGCACTCGTTTTCAGTATATTTTAATACCTGCAAGATAGCTTCTTTTAGCTTGGAGTGAAGACGAGACCCTGAATCTTTAACCATTTTAGGAGGCCATATCTGCAACAAAAAACAAAACTACTTCACAAAGAAAAGTTTAAAAGTCCATAAACATGATAAAAATTGCTCTTCATCATACTCAAAACTCTTTCAAATTTCATCTTATCCCAGCATAGATGTCAAGACAATCTTATAGAGGGAGATGCAACACTGTTCTACAAAACAAAGACAGAGTACACTTAACAAAAACAAAAAAGAAATATAACTCTTAAATGGAAACCAAATCAATTAAACTTTAACTAGAGAAACCCTAATTGAATTGAAAGTAGAGAAACCGACTAACCCATTTATTGACAGAGACCTACTATGAGCAGTCTTTGATCAATTGAAGGTATGAAGAAAGGCATGAGCAGTCTCAACTGAATAAAGGTATGAAGAAAGCCCTCATCTGTAAAATCAATTGAAGAAGATGAACCCAACTACAAACCAAAGCCCTAATCTTTAGCCTCAAATCGATTACACGGGATAGATGGAGTGTACTCGAGAGAGGAGGGAGAGAGCTGAGAGAGAAGAGGGAGAGAGCTGAGACAAATCAATTCTATTTGTGTTTGGTTTTGTGGGTGAGACGTGAAGAGTGAAATGAAAATTTGAAGCAAATCAATTATAGGCTAAGGTGGGAAATGAAAATTTGCTCCCAATTTCCCCCTAACCCTAATTCTGAATTTTTGTTTTGCCGCCCAGCTGCTCAACCCATCTCATCAATAACTTGCTATACTTTTTTAAAAAAAATATATAACAAATTAATTATCATTTATTAATATTAAATTATATTTAATAAATTTATTTTTTTTAATTTTAATGTAACAGTTATCAGTCTTTACAAACTATCATTTTCTTTAATAAATTTTTTAATGATTATATATAAAATTTAATAATTTTTGAATATTACTTTATTTTAAAATTTGGTTGGGCGGTATTTTTGCCGCTCACCAATATTTAGGCCAAACTTGCATTTTTTTTCTTTTGCTAAATTCTTCTTTTACTTTTTTCTTTTTTTATTTAGGAAAACAATATATTTTTTCATAAATATTCGATTTCTTTTTTATTTTTGTTAAATGATTCGTTTACATAATTTGAAGTAATATAATTCAAATATTTTTAATCACATACGAAACTATTTTTATTTTAATTAATAATATATTAAAATATATAATATATATAGAAAAAAAATCATATTAAAATTTTGTTTAATAATATTTAATGAACATAAAAATAAAAATATTCATCTTAAAATGTTTTAACCTTTATAAAAATTTCTTTATTAAACTTTTAATGAATTTAGTTAAAATTTCATAATGTTTGGATATTACTTTATTTTAAAACCTTTTTATGTGAAATTTATAAACAAAATTTAATATTTATGAAAAATCAGTAATTTAATTATTTGATGGAATATTACATTTTAAAATGTTTATTTCAATGATTTTGTTAAAATTCATTATTTTTAAATTCAAATAATTATTAAATCATTAATTTTAAATTAAATAAAAATTTTGTTAATGAATACTCTATGGTAACACACCTCATGGTGTTAGCCCACTGTAACACCTCTTATAACTAAAGTAACATACTTTTATGCCTATGGTAACACCACAATCAAAAGGTTGCGATAGGTCAAAATTTTCATAGCTATGGTAACACACATAGTGGTAACACCCATGCCAAAAGGTTGCTATAGGCCATCTATGGCGTAGTGAGTCGTACACACCCACACCCTGCAGACACGCACACACACCGATTATTCACGCACGCAGCAGGGGCAGCAAGGAAGAACAAAGGAGAGGTGTAAGACTCTTTGGCTGGAAAACATATTTGGTGTCGGGTTGGCTCGATTGGTCGGTGCGGGCGGCTTCACGGGTTGACGTTGGCGGCATGGGTGACCATTTGGGCAACGGTGCTAGGTTGGTTAAAACATGGTTGGCTAAGTTCGTTGGCTTGCTGGGTGGTTTTATGTGGGCAACACAAGGCTGGAAGCTGAGCTAGGAGTCCAATATGACTAAGGCAAAGTCAAAAATGTGGGCACATGTTGGTGACATATATATGTGATATATATTATGTGTATTGCTGGGGAAAATGCAAAAATAAGTGGGTCAGATAACTACCTTGCAGTTGTGGCTCAAGGGATGGTGGGAAATGCAGTTGAAGACATTTCAAATATTGGTAACTGCTGGTAACTGCCAAGTAGTTGGGTGTTGAGCATGGGTCTTGGCTTATATATAGAGATAGGCATTTTATATGTATTCTGAAGTTGGTTTTGTACAAGTTCATATTGTATTCTGCACTTGTATTCTTATGCTAGGCAGTAGGAAAAGTCTGTAAGCATAACTCTAGGTTGTATCCTTATATTGTGATTAATATAAAGGTTGGGCTTGGTGCCTGTAAATTGGTTGGTATGTTTTACATTTGCTTGGTAATTAAACACACTTGCACACACGTGGTTTCTGTGTTGCGTTTTTGGTTAAGTGTTCCACTGTGTTTGGTTTTGACGGGTTGCTTGGTGACAACCTCTCTCGGGAAGGCTGACTGTTCTTGACGCCGGGTGATAAGGGCAGGCCGCACAAGGGTGAAAATTCAGGTTCGAAAATCCACCCCTGTGACAACTGGTATCAGAGCTTCATTGTAAGTTCGTTGGTTTGACGGAATCATGGTTGGAGGAAATTCTACTGGTGAAAGGTTGGCAAGGCTTGAGGAATTCGTGGGCACGCCTTTGTCGACTGATGAGATTTGTTTGGCAAATCAGATTCAAGTTTTGAGGGATGACTTGAATGAATTCAAAGGAATGGTTGCTGCGTTCATGGCTACAAGTGATGGCAAATTCACTGATTTGTTCACAACAATGGCTACTTCATCTGAGAACGTTGGGGATCAGTTACGAACGATGGGTAATAAAATTGCAATCATGAAGGGGCTGTGGCGAGCAGTTTAGTGGGTGGTTCTAGGGAGGGCCATTTGAATGTGAAGATTCCAGAACTGAAGTCATATGGTGGCGCAAGGGTTGCGAAGGATCTGGAGAATTTCTTGTGGGATATGGAGCAATATTTTAAGGCTGCTCATATTGATGAAAGGGAGCAAGTTTCAATCACGAGTATGTACTTGGTTGGCGATGCAAAATTGTGGTGGCGAACTCGTACTGATGGTGATGCGAGTGTGGACAGGCCGGTAATAATCACATTTGAGGCATTGAAGAAGGAACTTAGGGAGCAATTTCTGCCACTTAATGCTTCTTGGCTTGCTAGAGAGAGTTTAAGGAATCTCAGACAAACGGGAACTGTTCGAGATTATGTGAAGGAATTTAGTTCTTTGTTGTTGGATATAAAGAACATGTCGGATGAGGATAAGTTGTTCAATTTCTTGGCTGGACTCAAACCTTGGGCACAGGCCGAATTGAGGAGGCAGGCTGTGAAGGACTTGCCGACTGCTATGGCTGCTGCTGATGGCTTGGTTGACTACAAGCATGCTGGTTCTGAAACTGAAAAGGGTAAAAACGGTGGAAAGAATGACAAGGATGAGGGTAGGAACAAGAAGAACAATGGGAAATAAGGCACTGGTGATGTCAAGGGTGATAAGCAGTCTCAAGGTTTTGGTGACAAAGGTTGTTTCATAAGTGGAGGGCCACATTTTGCAAGACAATGTCCCAAGAAAGAGAGACTGAATGCTCTTTCTGTTGAAGAGGAGAAGGATGGAGATAATGAGGAAAATGAAGTGGGTTTTGCAAGGGCAAATCCTATGCGTTTGGTTACACTAAGGACTGAAAAATATGTTGAGGGTGATGGGTTAATGTATGTCAAGGCCTTAGTGGATGGGAAGATAGTGATGGCTATGGTGGACACGGGTGCTACTAATAGTTTCATTGGGGGTAAATGTGCTGAGGAACTTGGACTGAAGTTGGAATCATGTTCGAGTTAGATTAAGATGGCTAATTCTGAGGTGCAGAAAATTCGGGGTTATTCAAGTGTGGACTTGAAAATTGGTGAATGGCAAGGTAACTTTACTTTTCATGTTGTTGCCTTAGATGATTTTGATTGTATCCTTGGGATGGATTTCTTTATCATGACTAGTAGTACTGTTATGGTGCGTTATGGTGGGATTATGATCATGGATGAGGCATGTCCATGTTTTGTTAAGGCTGTTCCTATTCAAGTTGAAAAGGGCAAAAAGAAAGTCAGAAAGTTGGGGGCTCTACAGGTGGTTATTGGCAGTGTGGTTTGTGGAATCGAGCCAAAGGCTGGCGACTCTTCTGGTTATAGTGGCGAACTTGATGGTTTTCTGGTTGGGCCTAAGTCAATGTCTCCAAAGGTTGGGGGCGCTGCTGGAACTTAAGTCAGAATGGAAAATTAGCGTGTGGACGACTGGGCGTCTACACAAAGTCATCAGGTTATGGTGACAATGGGGGCTAGTTTATGGAGGTTTACTTAATCAGCTTATGGTAGATGGTTTTGGGGCAGTGGCATAACGTAGACGGAATTACAACCTTGGTTTTGAGGTGTTGGTTTGCTACTTGGAGAAATAGCTTCTCAGAATTGTGATGTTTTTATGAGGACATCAAACTCAAAGTGTGGGAGGGTTTGTAAGACTCTTTGGCTGGAAAACATATTTGGTGCCGGGTTGACTCGATTGGTTGGTACGGGCGGCTTCACGGGTTGACGTTGGCGGCATGGGTGACCGTTTGGGCAACGGTGCCAGGTTGGTTAAAACATGGTTGGCTAAGTTCGTTGGCTTGTTGGGTGGTTTTATGTGGGCAACACAAGGCTGGAAGCTGAGCTAGGAGTCCAATATGACTAAGGCAAAGTAAAAAACGTGGGCACATGTTGGTGACATATATATGTGATATATATTATGTGTATTGCTGGGTAAAATGCAAAAATAAGTGGGTCAGATAACTACCTTGTAGTTGTGGCTCAAGGGAAGGTGGGAAATGCAGTTGAAGACATTTCAAATATTGGTAACTGCTGGTAACTACCAAGTAGTTGGGTGCTGAGCATGGGTCTTGGCTTATATATAGAGATAGGAATTTTATATGTATTCTCAAGTTGGTTTTGTACAAGTTGATATTGTATTCTGCACTTGTATTCTTATGCTAGGCAGTAGGAAAAGTCTTTAAGCATAACTCTGGGTTGTATCCTTATATTGTGATTAATATAAAGGTTGGGCTTGGTGCCTGTAAATTGGCTGGTGTGTTTTACATTCGCTTGGTAATTAAACACACTTGCACACACGTGGTTTCTGTGTTGCGTTTTTGGTTAAGTGTTCCGTTGTGCTTGGTTTTGACGGGTTGCTTGGTGACAACCTCTCTCGGGAAGGCTGACTGTTCTTGACGCCGGGTGACAAGGGCGTCAAGAACAGGCCGCACAAGGGTGAAAATTTAGGTTCGAAAACCCACCCCTGTGACAAGAGGGGAGTTTAATTTACCACAAGAATCGTCACCATCTCACACATACACAACAGTCGCAGCACCCACACGCACGCACAGTTTTACACACACACGTGGTTCGATTCACTAGAAACACACAACTCGTCTCTGGTCACCCCACAACTCACGGCAACAACGCCGCAGCGCAACCACACTGGCCACTACGCAGCCCTGCCCGATTAACACATACCCACTATATATATATACACATATACGGATGGTATGAGAGGAGGGGGAGAGAGAGTTTGAACTAGAGAGATGAGAGGGAGAGATTGTTGAGAGAGCCAGAGAGAAATCGAGAGATTTTTGGAGAGAACTCGAGAGAGTTCTCGAAAATCAACGAAGCCCAACTGAGCGTACTCAATAAGCTGAAGAGAAAGCTGCGCTTTTTATTAAAATGACAGGGCAAAACTGTCATTTTACCCGTTGAAAACAATTTTAAAACTAATACACAACCTTTAATAATTCGAATTTATTTAGAAAAATAATGAAAAATAAAACTTTTCATTTTTAAAATAAAGGGCATAAAATTAAGAACACCCACATATTTTAAAAATATTTTTAGGATCAAAAATGAATTAAATATGAATTTTACAAGTTTTGATCCTTTAAATACAATAAAACTCTTAATATAATTTTAAAATACTTAAACACCTAAAATAATTCTCCCAATAACTTAAAAACTAAATAATATCATAAGATAATAACACAAAAGATTTCGTGATTTTATATCCACTGCAATGATTTTATAAAAAATCTCAGAAGATCAATAACACCTATTTTAAATAGATTTTAATCCTAAAAAATACAAATAAAAATTCACGAACTTGCACGGCACAAATAAACCATCATATAAGCATGTATACACTATAACACCTATATTAAAATCTAAAAAAATTCACCTCATATAATCCACATTTAATATTAAATAATAATAATTATAAGTACGATATTTCTAGGGCGTTATATTTGTCGATCCAAGAAATGTTGGCAAGGTATGTAAATTACGTCGATCCATTTATAGATTGAAGCAAGCCTCTAGGAGATGGAATATTCGTTTTGATGAAATAGTCAAAGAGTATGGCTTTGTTCAAAACGAAGATGAACCTTGTGTTTACAAGAAGGTTAGTGGGAGCCATGTGGCATTCATAGTAATATATGTTGATGATATACTACTAATGGGGAATGACATACCTTCTCTAAAGGCTGTTAAGACTTGGTTAGGGAGCAATTTCTCTATGAAAGACTTAGGAGAGGCAACTACATTCTAGGAATGAGGATCTATAGAGATAGATCTAGAAGGATGATCGGTCTAAGTCAGAGCACACACATTGATAAGGTTTTGCATAGTTTTGGTATGCAAAATGCAAAAAGAGGATATGTCCCCGTGTCTCAAGGGATAACGATCTCTAAAGACTAGTGTCCGAAATCATTGGATGAGAAGGACCACATGAGTAAGGTTCCATATGCCTCAGCAATTGGATCTATCATGTATGCAATGGTATGTACACTCGCCCAGATGTTTCATATGCTTTGAGCATGACGAGCAGATACCAGTCTAATCCAGGTGAAAGTCACTGGACGGTAGTCAAGAATATTCTAAAGCACCTGAAAAGGATTAAAGATTCGTTCTTGATGTATGGAGGAGAGGAAAAATTGGTTGTAAAAGGTTACACCGATGCAAGTTTCCAAACAGACAGGGATGATAGTGTATCACAGTCTGGTTTTGTGTTTTGTCTAAACAGGGGTGCTATAAGCTGGAAGAGTTCAAAGCAAGAAACAGTAGCTAATTCTACAAGAGTACATTGCAGCTTGTGAAGCAGCTAAGGAGGCTGTTTGGATTCCAAAATTCATTACCGAATTGGGAGTGGTTCCATCGATCGCAGATCCCATTGATCTATACTGCGATAATAATGGAGCCATTGCACAGGCTAAAGAACCTAGATCACACTCCCGATCCAAACATATACTCAGGAGATTTCACCTTATTCGAGAGATTAATGAAAGGGGTGACATACACATATGTAAAGTGCACACAAATGATAACATTGCAGACCCACTGACTAAAGGCTTGTCGCAGCAGAAACACAATGGTCACACTAGTTCCATGGGTATTAGATACATGGGTGATTGGCTCTAGTGCAAGTGGGAGATTGTTAGTGTAGATGCCCTAGAGGCAATACATTGTTTTTTTAAAAAAAAACCTTTATGTCATTTAATCATTCAATAAACGTATTTATTATGACTTCAATTACTGCGATATATTTGTTAGCATAATAAATGTCCTTAGAATCATGATACACATTGTATAGTTTAAGTACATGACTTGAACTTGAGATTATATAATATATCATATTCTTAAAGGTCCCTAGTCGAGTATAATTATATAGGACAATAATAATACATAGATAGACTAGTATGTTGTTTGACAGATAACCACATCTCATTGGTTATGAGTATGGAGATACTAAAGTCAATACATAGGTACATGTAGGAGTAAACCCGGATTAAATGTTGAAGAGGATGACTAAATACATGCCTCGAGTTTAATCTATAATATATGGTTAAAGGGATTATATTACACGGAAACATTAATCACGAAAGGTTTTATCGAATCACGATTTAACTATTGTTTAATTGGGTAGCAATGATGTATTACTAGATACCGCTCATTGTTTATAATTTTATTGGAGAATAAAATTATTGCCAATTAAATAATAGCCTATAGGGTCACACACATTGAGCACTTAAAGGAATAGTTAAAGTTAATTTAAATTATGGATTAAATTAATTGATGATTATTTGAATTTTATTATATTAATTAAGTGAGACTTAATTAATTGAGATAAGATAAATTCGAATTAGAGGAGTATTTATGTACATAATAATTAAGCATGACTTAGTTATTAATATTAAATAATAGAAATTCGTTTTATTATTTAATCCTATACCTACAAGGGTTGGGTTTCGCTGTTATGGGCCTATTAATCAGTCATTATAAATAGATAATAATAGGTTAAAAGGTCATTGCGTTTTTGGTGAAAACCCTAGAGGAGGTAGCAGCAAAAGAGGCAGAAACATATAACTCGAATCATCAAGAGGGAGGCTAGTACGTCCATTCCGCAGTCAAGTTCGTGACACATTCTTGAAGGTGCTCGTGTGGATACCATAGAGGTGTTTTCCGAGAGGTAGACATAAATCGTGAAAGCTAGGATCTCCGTTGAGTTCGTGAAAGTCAAGATCTTAATAGGTATGATTCGTTATCTCCATAATCTGTCCAGAATTATACATGGATCCTGTATTTGGGTTTCGAAAATTTTTGTTATATTTACGTTTATCTGTTGCGTTTTATGCCTCGGAACCTAACACAAACTAGGGGTACCCCAATACAAAAAAGGTATAATAAGCTACCCTCTATTCAGAAAAAAAAAAATTATTGTTCACTACTGACGTGGCAATGATGTCAGCAGTGAACAATATTTTTTTGCTGAGTATTAGTCACTTAATTTATGACATTTTTTGTGAAGGTGCCCCTGGCGGGGCCCTTAGAATAAATGAAATATAAAATATTTAGTGTTTGTTTGTATTTGAGCAAAAGCATATATATATATATATATATATATATATATATATATATATATATATATATATATATATATATATATATATATATATATATATATTAGCTTGTAACCCGTGCGATGCACGGTTGCTTGTAAACGTTTTAATTACATTTTATTATTAAAGTTTTAAGTTGTATATATATTTTTATTATTAAAATAATTTTATAACTTTATAATCCCATGTATATAAATATTATTAAAATTATTTATTTGAATTATTACTTTAAAACACATACGTATAGATATAAATATTACACAAAAATTGTTTTTTAACTTTTATTTAATAGAAAAAGTGATATTTATCTAATCATGTAGATCTTTTTTCGATTTTTATACAAAATTTTCTATATTGTAAGTGTTTTCCAGATTTTGCATAATTTTTTACTATATAGCTTATTACTCGTGTGATGCACGAATGTTTTTTTTAATATTTTTTGTTTTATTTTCTATATTGTATGTATTTTTAATAAATTTTTTAATTACATTTTATTATTAAAGTTTTAAGTTGTATATATATTTTTATTATTAAAATAATTTTTTAACTTTATAATCCCATGTATATAAATATTATTAAAATTATTTATTTTGAATTATTACTTTAAAATACTTACGTATGGATATGAATATCACACAAAAATTGTTTTTAACTTTTATTTAATAAAAAAAGTAAAATTTATCTAATCATGTAGATCTTTTTTCGATTTTTATACAAAATTTTCTATATTGTAAGTGTTTTCCAGATTTTGTATAATTTTTTTCTATATAGCTTATTACTCGTGTGATGCACGGATGTTTTTATTATTATTTTTGTTTTATTTTCCATATTTTCATATATATATGTATATATATATATATATATATATATATATATACATATATGGGTCCGGGTCCCTGATAATCGTTTGTCAAGGACCGGTTATTTAACAATCGGTTCCATAGCCGTTGGATCGTTGATCCAACGGCTGAGATTAAAAAAAAAATTACTGTCCGCTATAATTTTTCGCGGATAGGCAGATTTCCTATCCGCGGAAAATTTCCGCGGACAGGCAATCTGCCTATCTGCGGAAAATTATAGCGGACAGTAAATTTTTTTTTAATCCAGAGGTGCCGTTGGATCAACGATCCAACGGTTTAGAAACCGATAGTTATATAACCCGTCCCTGACAGACAATTGTCAGGGACCAAAACCCATACATATATATATAGGGTGAAGGCCCTAAATGCCCACCTCCCAAAACAATTGGCCAGAAATACCCATATCCGGCACGGTTGGCCCTAAATACACACGGGATACGCATGTGGGAAAGGAGTATCCGGACACTCCTTTGACACATGCGTTCCCTTCACAAAACATATTCCACAGATTTTTTGGCAGCTTGAGATACGCATGTGGTAAATGCGTATCTAGAGATGCGCATTTGCAACATGTGTATCGTCCATTACTGTTCATCTTCTTCAACTTGCCGTCGACGTTGTTTTTCCGGCCACAATTTTTGGCACAATCGTTCACCCCTTTCCAGCACTCGAGCACAAGCATACAATATACCAAAACGATCGCCTCTTCACTCTCTACATGCCTGTACTAGCCGATTGCAATTTGTTTCACCGGAATTTAAATCCCCAATTGGAGCTCAATTTTCCGATTACATTTTCCGATTCGCTCGTCCACGCCCCTGCGGGGCCAGAAATCAATAAGTGATTATGGTAAGTTGAAGAGGGAGCTGTGGCCATGGTTTTCATGTCCTCGGTTTTGTTGGAGGTGGCCCTGAATATAGAGAACAGTCGGAGGCAATTTTTTGGCGATTTTGAGCTCTAGAGCACGCCGGCGATGCAATTGAAACAATGACGTCATATGACGTCATCACGCATCTCAGAGATGCGTGACCCCTGATACGCATTTCTGAAATGCGTATCCCATGTCACGCATTTCAGAGATGCGTGACTGGTGGGCATTTAGGGCCGGAGCTCCCGACTTTCAGCATTTCGGGCCATCAGTCTCCAAATCTAGGCATTTTGTGCATTTTCTCATACTATTATAAGTGAAACAATGTATATTTAATTAGTTATCGGTTTGATATTCTTTTTTGTCAGTTCACTCAATAACAAACATTAGATTTTAAGATAAATAAATGAGAACCGTCGGATCTAATTCTAAAAGAATATTCCTTTTTTAATATTTAAAATACTATATATTATAGGTTCCGAGTTCGAATCCCACCAACAACGTATGTCTATTAAACATATATATTATTTTATAAACTACTCTCACGAATTTAAGACCCGTCAACAACATATTATTAATTAAAAACTATCATTAAAAATACTGTCAAACATGTATTATAATATTTTATCATCTTCTATAATTTATTTTCCTACTAATTAAATATATATATATATATATATATATATATATAGAAAATGCCCAAAATGCCTAGATTTGGAGACTGATGGCCCGAAATGCTGAAAGTCGGGAGCTCCGGCCCTAAATGCCCACCAGTCACGCATCTCTGAAATGCGTGACATGGGATACGCATTTCAGAAATGCGTATCAGGGGTCACGCATCTCTGAGATGCGTGATGACGTCATATGACGTCATTGTTTCAATTGCATCGCCGACGTGCTCTAGAGCTCAAAATCGTCAAAAAATCGCCTCCGACTGTTCTCTATATTCTGGCCACCTCCAACAAAACCGAGGACATGAAAACCATGGCCACAACTCCCTCTTTAACTTACCGTACTCATTTATTGATTTTTGGCCCCGCACGGGCGTGGACGAGCGAATCGGAAAATTGAGCTCCAATTGGGGCTTTAAATTCCGGTGAAACAAACTGCAATCGGCTAGAACAGGCATGTAGAGGGTCAAGAGGCGATCGTTTTGGTATATTGTATGCTTGTGCTCGAGTCCTGGAAAGGGGTGAACGATTGTGTCAAAAATTGTGGTCGGAAAAACAACGTCGACTGCAAGTTGGAGAAGATGAACAGTAACGGACGATACACATGTTGCAAATGCGCATCTCTAGATACGCATTTACCACATGCGTATCTCAAGCTGCCAAAAAATCTGTGGAATATGTTTTGTGAAGGACACGCATGTGTCAAAGGAGTGTCTGGATACTCCTTTCCCACATGCGTATCCCGTGGGTATTTAGGGCCAACCGTTCCGGATATGGGTATTTCGGGCCAATTGTTTTGGGAGGTGAGCATTTAGGGCCTTCACCCTAATAGTATAGTATAGATAGTAGGGCTGCACATGGGTTCTAAAAACCAACCAAACCGACCCAAATCGACCCTATTTTTAACCGATCAAACCGAACCATCCAAAACCATGGGTTAAACGGGTTAATTTTTAAAAACCCGAACTAATTGGGTTGGGTAAGGGTTTAACAAATTTTAACCCTTACCCAACCCAACCCAACCCGTTTACATAAAATGCAAATTTTTTTACATATTTTATACATATTATGTATATTTGTGGCATATTTTCTACAAATTCTATAAATTTTATGCACTATTTAAACTTTTTGAAACATTCTGCAACACTTTCTGGCTTCTGCAACACTTTTAGCAACATTCTGCAACACTTTCTGGATTCTGCAACACTTTCTACGAAGTGCAGAATTTTCTATAATGTGCGAAATTTTCTACAAAATTCTTCCGATTAGTAAATTTAACCCAACCCAACCCGAACCAAACCGAACTAATTGTGTTAACTCGAATAACTTGTAGAAGGGGGGGTTGAATACAAGTTATATAATCGTGTCTGATTTTTGCTTGGTTATATGAACAAGAATAAACGAATGAATCAAATTCTGTTTGTATTAAATAAATCAAATACAAACTCTACCAAAGGTGTACAAATACCTTTAGCAGCTGCTGACAAAATAAAATTCTCTCTGTTTGCACTCTCGTATACTTACGATTACAAACCTCACGAACACCTTTTACAATGATATAGAGAGAGTATTTATAATGCTTCCTATCAACTAATCACAGAAAGATAATCTATACATGACAATGTTCTGCCATCCAGTTGATAGTTTCCATCAATAGAAAATTCTTTCCTTCATGAAATCTTCTTTCTTGTTCCTCAAACAAAGATCCTGTTTTATAGCACTTGCCAGTTTCTGTAGCATCCATAATGACATCATCAGTAACACGACTGATATCAGGATTCCATCTTGCATCAGGATCTGACCATCCCATCAGTACTTGATCAGTATTTGACTTAACGTATCAGGATTCAATCTCAGTTCCTGACATGTAGTACTCGATGCACTGTTCATTCCTGACTAAACTTTACAGATAACTGTCTAACACATATTTCCTATACAAAGTGCTAAATCCTTTATAAATCAGGATATACAAGAAGTATAAGTAAAATTCTATTCTTAACATCACAACTCATGAATTATTCCAAACAATCTCCCCCTATTTATGCTTTAAGATCTGAAGCATAAATCTGAGTTGTTGATGTCAAAACATATAACAATACAATCAGAATAGAATTTATGAATTCAAAAATCATGAAGTTAAGTACCTTCTTCTTCAGATATAGACATAGTATCCAGTACTTAGAAGAAAGAATTCAACTATTTGATGCTTCTTTTCCTTTACCACTTCCCTGATAAGATTCACCTCTATCATCCTCAGTTCTTCTTTTATTTTTCCCAGTCTATCTATCTCCTCCCCCAGTCTGTTGCCTTTGAACTGTTTTTCTCTCCCCCTTTTTGACATCAGCAACATTAATTCCAAGAGATTCAGTAACAGAACAAATGAGATTCATCAGAACTGCTTGATTTTCCATAATAGTGACTTGGTTATCTTCAAGTGTTTGAAGTCTTGATTGAATTTCAACTTGAGATTTCTGAATGTCTTGTAGAACCTCAGAATTGACTTCAATGTTGGAAGTGTTTGGAATATCTTCAGATTCAAGTCTTGTAGAAGAAGTTGCCTATGTAGAATGATATTCAAGTAATAAAACTCGATTAAAGTTACAAACATCTTCATCTTTCTGATCTGAAGCTGCAATATGATCATCTTGTCCTCCACCAGTATTCTGTGTACTAACATCTACAAAACCTGACTCCTCCTTAGATTGATCAGATACTGTTGATGTCTCAATTCTGGCTGATATTGGTAGTACAAACAAAGGAATACTAGGATCATTAGAAATATCTACAGGTACTGATGTTGTAGAAGTTTTTCTTAGCCTTTCACCTCTTCGGTTTGTAATTCCTGCAAGCCTTTCTATTTTCTTCTGAGCTTTAACTTCTGGCTTTGTGTTGTGCTTTGCTAAGTCGTTCTTCTCATACATCTTGATAAAAGAATAAGTACCAGCATCCATACCAAGATTGTTAGACCAAGATTCAGGAAAAACCTGATCCCAGAAATCAAACGATGGTGGTTTCCTAATTTTCTCTCCCTCACTATAGAGTTGATCATCCATACCCTCATTCTCACTATGACTATCTAAAGTCAACACTCTTTCTACCTCTCCTTTTGCCTGGTCAGGAGCCAGCCTCTCTGATTGTGGATCAATATCCATCTTTTCAAGTGTATCACTCAAATTTGGATAAGTGCTCTCATGACCTACAGAAAAATAGAGTTTAGAAGAAGTTTTTATACCTGAAATCACATGGATAGAGGGTTCCTCATATGGCAAGGGGCTTGAGGTTTTCTCCAAGGAGTGAGCTGCTATAATCTCTGAACCCTTACAATCATCTTATTTCCTTTCATAGACTACAGGCTCCAGTATACCACTTTCAGGTTCTCAACTAGACTCTGATGTCTTCAGTAATACTTCATTAGACACCATAGTTAGTATGTCACCGTCTTTAAGTGTTGTTTGCTGAGACACACCCTCAAGGTGGATAGACTCTGACTGAACAATGTTTGTTTGATCTTCAAGAAAATCAGTCAAGTTATTCCTCCCATATCATAGGGTTTCTCACTTGCAATTTCAGTCATCACAGAAGACCTTTCAACATCAGCTATCACAGCTCCTGAGTCATCCAACCTCTGACTAGATGGTTCTTGTGTTGTAGTGACTGTGATCTGATCTATCCTACTATCCACCCCTGGTGCAATAGTATCTTCTGTTGACTGCATTCCTCTATCTACTTCCTCAAGTTGTTCACCTTGAACTGAAGCATCTTCAATAATGACATCCTTGTCAAATAAATATGCATGAAGTGATTGAAGTGCAACATGCTTCGACAGTCCAAATTTCTTGACTAATTGTCTTCTGACAGTTACATCGAAATACATCTTCATTAAGTCAAGTCTTTGATGTAGAAGTCCATATTCTTCTGGAAATAAAAGTTTTGGTACTCTTTCAATTAGAAAATCTAGAACAGGCTTGGACAGCTTCACTTTGATAGAAATAACTCCCATAGCCAGTCTGTATGATAATGTTGTTTCCCATAAAGAATCAATATCCAGATCTCTATAGTCATTTGCTGACTTGATTGTAGCTTCATTTGTAGAGACCTGCATGATATTAGTTGGACTAGACTCTGTGTGTAGGTGACAAATGAATCTTTCTCCTTGTTCTCCTAGTATAGTGAGCAAAAGATTTATCCTGAGAAGACTTAAGAGGTATAGACACAGAATTGATCTTGGGATAAGATCCTTTTTCAATAGACACAGTCTTTTGAGAGACAGTATCCAGTAACTTTTTTCTATTTTTAAGTACTACAGTCTTTTGAGAGACTGCAGCCTGGCTGTGACTAGGTGCTTCATCTCTTTGTCCTAGCTTAGAAAGTCGAATTGCAGCCTTCAATTCTTCTCTCTCAGCAAGAGATATATTATCATCATCTTCACTAGAACTACTACTACTAGACACAAGAAATCTTCTCTTCCTTACAACTGATGTCTTTTGAGAAACACCAGAGGTTGGTTTCTTTGAAACAATAGGTTGTGGATTAAAATATTGTTCTTGATTTATTTCAGAGACTATAATGTTTTGGGTTACTTAGGTAGACATAGGTGGGTTCTCCTCCAAATGAGATTCCTGAGCCATTTCACCACAAAAGAAAGAAGAATTGTAGAGAGTAGGAAGATGAGTTTTAAGAATTACCTGAACATGATATGGATACTGAATTACAGGTATTTCATCTAGATTCTTTTCATTGTCCTTCTTTGTAATGTCAGAGAAAATTCTCTTTTGCTGTACATAAGAAGAAACACAATGTTCTCTACCAAATCTAGCTTCAACATCAGGAATAAAATGGTTAATAAACATTTGCATAAATCTATGATAATAAACCATTTTCCTGTTTTGATCTCTTGACCCAAGTTTAATACTCATCTGATTTAAGATAATGTGACCAATGTTAATTACTCTGTCATAAAGCAAACTGTAAGCAATATGTGAAGTAACAGAAGTAATTTGCTAAAAAGAACTACATTTGCCAGTAAAACATTTTGCAATTTGATCAAAGAAGAAATACCATTCCTTCCTAAGAAAAGACCTATTTAACTGGCTCATGTTGTCTAGAGATCCACTATAACCTAATGCAGACAACATAGTTCTTACATCATCATCAGATGGTTCACTTGCATAATTATCAGTAACAGGTAAGTGAAGTACTGAATTAACAAAAAATTCAGTAATATCATAAGTATCTTGTCCTAAGTGTAGAACAATCTTACCTGATTGACTCTGAGTAGAATCAATTACCTCAGCATTCTCCCAAGCTTGTGAAACAGTAGCTTGATTTATTTCTGGAGATGCTGACAATGCATAATGCAAAGGTCCAATAGCCATAAAATCCATTACTGGATGAAAATCAGCTGATACTCCTTTCTTGCTGGTGATTGCTGCAACATGATTATTCATCATAAAATCAAAGTCACCAAACTTGAAAGCTACTTATTTAGGTAGACTTCTTTGAGCTGCCATTTTTGATCTGAAATGAACTTGAGAAATCTTGAAATTGATTAGTGATTTTAAGAACTTGAATGAATGTTTTTGCTTTAGGAAATACGAATTAGAAGATAGCAACAAACAATCAGAGTCTCAAAATAAAGATATATTCAAAAATCCTTCAGACCCACTAACCCACATTGACACGTAGGTTGACAGGTGTCAGTCCCTGAAAAATGGAGTTTACCCACGATTTTTGGAAAATAAAATCCAAAATTTATTTCAAATAAATAAATCA
Organism: Kitagawia praeruptora; assembly: GCA_037693485.1. Lineage (NCBI taxonomy): Eukaryota > Viridiplantae > Streptophyta > Magnoliopsida > Apiales > Apiaceae > Kitagawia > Kitagawia praeruptora. Next base: position 130,715,752 of record CM075351.1, on the reverse strand, counting down.
GGGTAAATCAAAATAAAATCAATACTGATCAGCTTCATTTTCTGATGTGATCTTTTTCATCAAAATAATCACAACTCTGAATGTGATTAATAAAAATAATCATCAATCCTGATGAAATTACTTTCGTTTTCTTGATCACTATCATCCTGATTCCAAAGATTAAATGGAGTTCCACGTGGCAATTTTAGAATTTAACCTGAAAAGAACATCAATAATCTAAACAAAAAAAAATCTTGTTAGATTGTCAAAAATATCTTGGAAATATGAAAGGACCAGTCATACGCATAGATGTATACGTCAATACAATGTACATTTAAAATGACTGTTCAGCTTCTCACTCTTTCCTTTATAAACCCTTGATGTCTTTTGCCTTTCTTAACTCCAAAAACACACAAAACCTCTCTGTAAACACAGAGCTTCCACTAAATACACAATGACCTTCAACCAAATCTTTCGATTTCTCACAGATGATGAACACCAAAGATTCAATATCCGTCTCTTTGAAGAGATGACTTTTCTCATCGTTTTAGACATGATTGGAGTAGATCCATATAATGTCCAAAACCTTCTCTTAGAACATCCATCTGTTGGATACAATCACCCTCTAACCTCCTCAAAACTTGAGGATGAAGAATTTGGCCGAGAGTATGAGGTTGATCTTGATGAGGATGCTATACATTTAAGTTAGCTACTCTCATTCAAGTCGCCCAGACAAGGAATCCACGAGCAGATGAGGCTGTTCAAATCCCCTGATAGATTTCTTGAGATGCTCCTTGTCCTGTATCTCAGAATCCATATCATTGGACAAGTATAGGATTATCAGTAGAAGTTAGACAAAAAGATGTTGTATATCATTTCCATGTATATAATGCTTTCAATTAATGAAAATACAATTTCTTATTATCTACTTGTCTCTATTGTTTATTGACTGATTTGAATGATGTATAAATTATCAGTATGCATGTATGAAAATTTGCTAGTCTAGACTTAACAAAACCCAGAATTAGACCACTATATTACATTAACTTCAGGATTTGAAACTGTTAAACACAAAAATTTCATAATCCTGATACTGACGATGCAATCCTGATGTCAATACTGATGACGTCAGTATACTGATAGTAATCCTGATTCTGATGTTTATTAACAAGTCTATCATACTGAAATTTATCAAAGTACAATGTTAGAGCTTAAGCATTTAACAATCAAATATAGATCCTGACACGAATATCAAGTCTATAAGCTGAAAACAACATACCTTGCTACTTTTGCAGATGTTAAAGATCTAGAAATTTAACATTCCTAACTCACTTACTAATCTACTGAATGTAGTCTCATCAAGTGGTTTAGTTAGAATATCTGCAAGCTATTTGTCAGTAGGAACAAAATGAAGTTCCACAATACTATTCTCAATATGTTCTCTAATAAAATGATACCTGACATCAATGTGCCTAGTCCTTGAATGTTGAACTGGATTTTCTGCAATTTTGATAGCACTAGTATTATCACAAAACATAGGAATATTACTAAGTGTCATACCATAATCCATCAACTGATTTCTTATCCAAAGGAGCTGTGCACAACAACTGCCTGCTGCTATGTACTCAGCTTCTGCAGTTGAGGTTGAGACAGATTGTTGCTTCTTGCTTGCCCAAGAAATCAATCTATTTTCCAAGAATTGACATGTACCTGTAGTGATTTTCCTGTCTATTTTACACCCTGCATAATCAGAGTCTGAATAGCCAATTAGGGAGAAATCAGATTCTTTAGGATACCACAAACCAAGATTTAGAGTTCCTTTGAGATATCTAAAAATTCTCTTCACAGCAATTAAATGAGATTCCTTAGGATCACTTTGGAATCTAGCACATAAACAGGTAGAAAACATTATATCTGATCTACTTGCAGTTAGATATAACAATGAGCCTATCATGCCTCCATAACTAGTATTATCCACACTCTTTCCCTTAGGATCAGAGTCTAGTTTAGTGGCTGTTGCCATCGGTGTTTTTGCAATTGCACAGTCTTAAAAGTCAAACCTTCTTAAAAGATCTTTGATATACTTTGACTGATTAATGAAAATACCAGTCTCAGTCTGTTTGACCTGGAAGCCTAAGAAATAATATAGTTCACCCATCATGCTCATCTGATACTTAGACTGCATAAGCTTGCTAAACTTAGCACACAACTTTTTATTAGTAGAGCCAAATATGATATCATCAACATAAACTTAAACTAAAAGCAATTCACCTTTTATCTTTCTAAAGAATAGAGTCTTGTCAATTGTACCTCTTGTCAAGCCATTTTCAAGAAGAAATTTAGACAAAGTCTCATACCATGCTCTTGGTGCCTGCTTTAGTCCATAGAGTGCCTTATCAAGTTTGTAGACATGATTTGGAAACTTTGGATCAACAAATCCAGGTGGCTGTTCCACATACACTTCCTCATCAAGTTTGCCATTTAGAAAAGCACGCTTTACATCCATCTGGTATACCTTGAATTTTTAATAAGCTGCAAATGCAAGAAACATTCTGATTGCTTCCAATCTTGGTACAGGTGCAAAGGTTTCATCATAATCAATGCCTTCTTCCTGAGAGTAACCCTTGGCCACCAGTCTTGCTTTGTTTCTTACAATCATACCAGATTCATCTAGCTTGTTTCTGAAAACCCATTTTGCACCAACAATAGATCTATCTTTAGGTCTTGGTACCAGTTTCCAGACTTTGTTTCTCTCAAACTCATTTAACTCCTCCTGCATTGCAATTACCCAATCAGGATCCTGTAAGGCTTCTTCAACCTTCTTAGGTTCATTCTTTGAGAGAAAGCAACTATACAAGCATTCATTTTGAATTGATCTTCTAGTTCGAACACCACTATTTGGATCACCAATAATCAAATCTTCAGTATGATCCTTTGTCCATTTTCTAACAGGTGGTAGATTGCCTCTGCTAGATTCTCCCCCTAAGTTAGTGGTATCTCTTGTAGAAGAATTCTCTCTGCCTTCAATAACTCCCCTTTGATCAATAGAATCAATAGATTCCATATTGTTGCTAGTTACTGATCTTTCATCAGTAGATTCTGAAGGATCAGTTCCTGATAGAGTAGACTCTGAATAGCTAGTCTGCTCCTGATGATCACTGTGTTCTCTTTGATTTATTTGCTCATCCTCAACAGTAGCATTCCTTTGAGAAGCTGTTATGCAAAATCACGCAAGCGTACGTGGTCACAAGTAATATATAAGGTTAAGTCCAAATTCGTTCCCACAGGGATCAAGTTATGGTTCTATTCAGTAAATATGCCTATGCAACAATGTATGGTTATTATGCACTGCTAAGACAATAACAATTTTGGGTTTATTAAACTAAATTAACTAAGACACAAATTAACAAAACTAATAATTAACTAACTAACAAGAATTAAAATCTAATTACGTCTGCAAGAAAAACCATGGAATCCTAACTTCATTAAATACTTTGCTTAGATCTGACGCCTTTAATCACTATATACAATGGTTATGATATCTGATCGGATAACACGAAAAGAGTAAAAGTTACCTCTCGGTATACTAGTACCAATCTACACATACATCCACAAAAGAGATAGAAGATGAATAGGCACCTATTATGTTTAGACCCTATATGTCTATAGAATTTGAAAACATAACGGTTGAAGAACAAGTTATCCATAAAGATCACATAGGGCAATACAAGTATTCTCATCTCGTACCACAACCATATTGATAAACAATTATGAACCTATGCTAGCATGGCAAGTTCTAAATCTCAAGATCCACTTTCACTTCACAAGAGATTAACAAATTAGATGTTCATGACGCATCTATCAATTAAGCATAACCATACGAGGATATCAGATATACACCACACACAGATCTTTAAAGCAATCAAGATACTAAAGCTCCATAAATAAATCCGTTAGAATCCCATGACAACGATTAGTTCATAATCGAACCTCTCGTCATCATGGGATCTGATGAAACCATGATAAAAACAAAGTATGAAAATATTCAAATAAATCTAAGTAATTAATATGTAATAATTCTACTCCTAATGATAATAATGATCCTAATTCAATTTACAAGGGTTGGATGTGTTTATATAGGCTCTAGACATCTTGCCCAGCAAGAAAATACCAAAACAGAATTATAATAGAATTTCTGCAAGATACGTTTCCTAAACTGATTCTGTTTTTTAAGGGAAATTCGTAGCTGACTTTTCTTCTGTTTTCCAGAGCCGTTCCAGACGTAATTGGGCTTCTGGACCACCTTAGAATGATAGAGAATCTCGTTATCTTCGCGTGGACTGCTTACGGGCTGAAAACAGACTTATAGAACTCAAGATATGGCCCAAACAGTGAATCTCACGCGTGCAGCCCAATAAATCCGAATTTTAATAAATTAAATCTCCAAAAACGACAAAAACATCCACCATAATCAACATCCTTGTAAATCTGCACAACTAAACAAAACACATCAAAACTACAAGAAACTTGAGCCCAAGACAATCAATTTAAGCCGATTTAGAATGTTCCAAGTGGATATACATCCACTTATCACACCCCCAAACTTAAACCGATGCTTGTCCTCAAGCATTAACAATTACAACTAACTAACTAACTAGTACCACTTCCGTAGGTGATCACGGTTGCATTTGGCATATGCAACAAGCCCTTTAAACCCCTAGGCAGCCCTAGTGGACGAGTAAGGTCTCGTGAGGGCCTATAGCGAATGTACCCACAAAATCCATTTAACCTAATGCAATGCAATGCATGAATGCAACTAATATGCAAATACAATTAATCTAATCTACCATACCTTCAAATCCTCTCATGCCATATCAACTTAAGAATCAAAGTAAATACGCAATGTCTTGGTGTCGAAAGTGCAAGTATTCACATAGTCTACTCAATGAACATGCATAAGTTCTCACAAGCCCATGTCAAGTGTAAGAATAAGTTAGTAAACATGCTAAGCCTACAAGAGCACATCTTTGAGACAAAACTCGGGATCTCATACGCAAAAAACAAGCAAACACTCACAATCCACTCACAAAAGAATTTTCACTCAAGAACAAGGGTAAGTGTATCACTCAATTCCAACAAAATCATAAACACGCTTGACATTTGGTATCAATCTAACTCTTAACACAACATACATCAATGACGATAATCAAAAGGTCTTTAATTGGGTTGTAATGGGGCTAGGGACAAGGTATGTCAAATAAGCCAAAACAGGTGAAGTGTCAAAAGCTAGTAAGTACCATAATAAATCATACACAACACCCTATTTTCCCTCCCACATAATTTTTCTATTTTTCTTCCAACAAAAACAATCGACGAGTCGACTAAAGTAGGATCATAACAAACACAAACATGCTCTCATAATATTTTTTTTTCTTTTTTTTTTTCTTTTTTTTTTCCGAGAGCTAAATATAACACAAACAATAATATAAACAATAACAATGATCCCACAATTTTATTACACATGTCGACTATCAAGTAAACAACCAAACCCAATTTCAATATTTTCCCCAAAAGTATGACCAACAATAAACCCCCCTCTTGCACACCTTATTACTCCCTTAAGCACTCTACTAGCCTTTGACAATGTGGGTTCAAATTAATATAAGGCCAATACAAGAAAAAGTTCTAGGCAAGTAATGTGGTATGTCACCGAAAAAAATAGGATTAAGCTCAACGGGTTAACTAATTGATCATGTAAACATGGTGTGGTAATATGGGAAAATATGCGGTTATTCCTAATTGCCTTTATCATTTTAATCGTCAAATAATGTCATGCGTTTCAAGAAAGATCTCAAACAACTGCTAGCAATGCAAACAATCCGTGGACACTCAAGCAAACGAATAAATTGCAACAAATATGCAATATGGCTCAAAAGCTCACTTGGTGGAAAAACATACTCAATCCCAAGCAAAAATCTCTTTAACGCATCTACTTGTATTCAAAGCATGCAAACTAAATCAACTTGCACATATTCATGTCCTTCTAATCACTTACAACATTCAAAAAGTCTACTAGCTTCAACTTACTAGTGTATGTGTGTGCACAAGAACAAAGCATATCACTTCTCAATCAAAAGCGTCAACAACACAAAATTCCTATCAAGCATGGGTGCAAATGCAAACTATTATGAACTCACATGATATACGAAAATAAAAAACAGAATGTCCTATATGAAACAAACGTAGTTAACACAAACATAAATGCATAATTTAATATTACTAATATGCAAAGCATGAAATCCTACATGAACAAATAATACAACAACTACTAATCCCTCAAACAACCCCCAAACTTAAAATATTCAATGTCCTCATTGAATGGAAGTAAATACAAGGGATAGCAGAAAACATACCTGAATACCGAAGCATACCCAACAATTTTTTTCTCGCAAAAATCCCCTTTCCGTAGCAATTGGCCTCAAAACAACAGATTAAATTTAACCTCCACCGTCGAAAACGAAAATTTCCAAACATTAGCACTATCTCTCCCATGCTTACGAGCCAAAAGAATCAATACCCAACTCCCAAGAAGCTCCACCAAAAATTACCAAGCAATACCACACCAAAAATAGGCAAATACCTAGAATAATACAAAATCCCAATTTTTCAAGAACACAAATTCGTAATCAAAATAAAATTTGAGATAAGAAATAAACCCACTACGAATTGGAGAGGTGAACTTGCAATTAATTCCTCTTTAGAATTGAATTCAATAGAGATTTAAATAAAATAGAAGAGGAATTGGATTTGTATGTATAGGTGTGTATATAATAATAATAATAATAATAATAATAATAATAATAATAATAATACTAAATAATAATACTAAATATAATAATAATAATAATAATAATAATAATAATAAAAATTAAAAAATAATAAAAATAAAAAAAAATAATAATAATAATAAGAATAATAATAATATACATGAATAATAATAATAATAAAAATAATAATAATAATAAATAAGAATTAGAATAGAAATAGGTTTAGAATTTTTGGAGAAAAGATGGGGGGGTTTTGAAATAGGAATAGGAAAAGAATTAGAATTAGAATGGGGGTATAAATAGCATGGGAGGGGAAAGAAATTTTTTTTTTTTATAAAATACAACACACAGCAAACAGGCAATCAACAGTACGCAGACAAAAAAAACTGACCAAGCTGGAGACTCACGCGCACGTTGCGCGCATGGCTGGCAAACTGCCTCTAATACAGTTGCGCAGGCGCAACCTGCGCCACAGCCGCGCAAACTGCTTCTACACCAGTAACGCAGGCGCAGCCTGCGTTACACACCCGCAATCTGCCCTGACACCTGTAACGCAGCTTCCTCCTGCGTGACACACCCAAAAAATTCGATTTTTTGATTTTTTGATTTTTTTTTTTTTTTGATTTTTTTTTTTTTTTCCACACAACACTCAAAATTTTTTTTTTCTTTTTTTTCCTATACTAATGCATGGGTTGCCTCCCACGAAGCGCTTCTTTAACGTCAATAGCTTGACGTTACTTCCAAGTTTCCATTAAGGATGATAATAGTTCGCCTGGTCCTCTCTTCGCAATACTTCATCATCATCTCGGCGGCACACTTTCTGCCTTTTCTCCTCGCTTGGCCTATTCATGTAACAACCATGTCCTCTTCCAATGCCTTCATCTGTTGACCCAAAATCTGACAATTTGTAGAACAACACTCGGGCTTCGCTTGAATATAATGGAGGAGGGTAAATGTAAATTGCTGAAGCCTTTGGTTCCTCAACGAGAACTTCCTCCATTGGCTCTAATGCGCTACCTCCATCTTTAAATTCTGAGACAAGTAGAAGACCTGCATCTTTCTCATGATCATCAATCTCTTGGTTCGCACATACCAATTCTTGAAATTTCTGTAGCCCAACAGTGTCTTCTAGGTTCGCACAAAACAATTCTTGAAATTTGCGTAGCTCATCAGTGTCTGTCTCAAATAGTGCCCTTTCCAAATCATCCACCTCACTAGCTTGATCAAATTCCTCACATGGCTTATGGACACTCTCCTCCTCTTGGAATTTGTCTTCTTCAATTAAGCATGCAGTACCTTGCTCCAAGTCATCGTTATTTTCTGGAATTGCTTCTGGTATGAATTGTTGATTCTCTTGTTCCAAGACTCTCAAAACTTGAGCAGCTAATGTCCCCATAGATTTGATAAGCTTCTCATTATTCTCTGCAAGCATCCTAATCTCCTTCTTAATCTCCTTCAAATCATCATCTGATTGATAAGTAGGAGTAGGTTGCTGATGTTGAAACTCTTCACTACCAAAGACATATGACATATCTGGAACATCTTGCTGGTACTGTTGAGGATAGTATTGAAAATATGGTTGCTCCTCATAACTGACATATGGATCAACTCCTCCGTAGTAACAATATTGTGATGGATCATGAACGCCCAAATACTGCTCACATTGCTGAGGCTGTTGAATACCACCTTGGTTGCTCCAGCACTGATACGTCTCATGTGCGCCCGCACATAGCTCACAAACACTAACCACCTGCTGAACTCCATAGTAAGATAGAAAATCCATCTTCAACGCTCTCCGACAAGTACCTGAAACACCAACGAACTAAACAAGATAGATAAGTAACTAATCCGAGTCAGTGAACTCTAACGACCACTATTGACAAGCACATAAACCAAAAATAAAACACCAATGATCCCCGGCAGCGGCGCCAAAAACTTGTTATGCAAAATCACGCAAGCGTACGTGGTCACAAGTAATATATAAGGTTAAGTCCAAATTCGTTCCCACAGGGATCAAGTTATGGTTCTATTCAGTAAATATGCCTATGCAACAATGTATGGTTATTATGCACTGCTAAGACAATAACAATTTTGGGTTTATTAAACTAAATTAACTAAGACACAAATTAACAAAACTAATAATTAACTAACTAACAAGAATTAAAATCTAATTACGTCTGCAAGAAAAACCATGGAATCCTAACTTCATTAAATACTTTGCTTAGATCTGACGCCTTTAATCACTATATGCAATGGTTATGATATCTGATCGGATAACACGAAAAGAGTAAAAGTTACCTCTCGGTATACTAGTACCAATCTACACATACATCCACAAAAGAGATAGAAGATGAATAGGCACCTATTATGTTTAGACCCTATATGTCTATAGAATTTGAAAACATAACGGTTGAAGAACAAGTTATCCATAAAGATCACATAGGGCAATACAAGTATTCTCATCTCGTACCACAACCATATTGATAAACAATTATGAACCTATGCTAGCATGGCAAGTTCTAAATCTCAAGATCCACTTTCACTTCACAAGAGATTAACAAATTAGATGTTCATGACGCATCTATCAATTAAGCATAACCATACGAGGATATCAGATATACACCACACACAGATCTTTAAAGCAATCAAGATACTAAAGCTCCATAAATAAATCCGTTAGAATCCCATGACAACGATTAGTTCATAATCGAACCTCTCGTCATCATGGGATCTGATGAAACCATGATAAAAACAAAGTATGAAAATATACAAATAAATCTAAGTAATTAATATGTAATAATTCTACTCCTAATGATAATAATGATCCTAATTCAATTTACAAGGGTTGGATGTGTTTATATAGGCTCTAGACATCTTGCCCAGCAAGAAAATACCAAAACAGAATTATAATAGAATTTCTGCAAGATACGTTTCCTAAACTGATTCTGTTTTTTAAGGGAAATTCGTAGCTGACTTTTCTTCTGTTTTCCAGAGCCGTTCCAGACGTAATTGGGCTTCTGGACCACCTTAGAATGATAGAGAATCTCGTTATCTTCGCGTGGACTGCTTACGGGCTGAAAACAGACTTATAGAACTCAAGATATGGCCCAAACAGTGAATCTCACGCGTGCAGCCCAATAAATCCGAATTTTAATAAATTAAATCTCCAAAAACGACAAAAACATCCACCATAATCAACATCCTTGTAAATCTGCACAACTAAACAAAACACATCAAAACTACAAGAAACTTGAGCCCAAGACAATCAATTTAAGCCGATTTAGAATGTTCCAAGTGGATATACATCCACTTATCAGAAGCAATAGAAATTCCTTCTGGAGAACCTTCATCATCACTGGAGAGTATCTTAGAATTCTTCAGATTTCCAAATTCCAATTTGTCATGGCTCTCATCAGTTTGCAGAATTCCAAATTTCTTATCATCAAATGCAACATGAATTGATTCCATAACAATGTGAGTTCTGAGATTATAAACTTTGAAGGCCTTAGATGCTGAATATCCTAGAAAGATTGCTTCATCCGATTTGGCTTCAAATTTTCCAAGTTGTTCTGGATGAACTTTTAGGACATAGCATTTGCATCCAAAGATGTGAAAGTATTTCACACTTGGTTTCTTTCCTTTGATCATCTCATAGGGAGTTTTTCCATGACTATTTACCAAGGTACAGTTTTGAGTGAAACATGCAGTGTTAATAGCTTCTGCCCAAAAATAGGTTGGAAGTTTTGCATCTGCAAGCATGGTTCTTGCTGCCTCTATGAGAGTCCTGTTCTTTCTTTCCACTACACTATTTTGTTGAGGTGTACCAGGTGCAGAAAATTGTTGAGTGATTCCATTGTCTGCACAATACTCCTCTATTGTAGAATTCTTGAATTCTGTACCATTGTCACTCCTAAGTACTTTGACTTTGTACTCAGAGTTATTCTGAATATTCTTGACAAGTTCAATGATTTGTTGAGGAGCTTCATCCTTCTTGTGTAGAAAGAACACCGATGTGAACCTTGTGAAATCATCCACTATCACTAGAGCATATATTTTCTTGCTGATAGATATAATGTTTACTGGACCAAACAGATCAAGATGTAGCATGTGAAATGGTTCAGTAATTGAATTTTCAGTCTTGATCAAGATGTAGCATCACAAAGTCCATCTTGCACAAAATTTGCCTTAGGTAGACCTCTCACCAGATTATGCTTAACAGGTTGATTAAGCTTCTTGAAGTTGAGATGTGAGAGCTTCTTGTGCCAATTCCAGCTTTCATTACTTGTTGCTTTGCTGTAGAGACATCTAACAATTTCTTTAGATGTATCACTTAAGCTGGCTTCATATATGTTACCATGTCTTTGACCAGTTAGAACAATGTCTCCATTCTGCATATTCAATATTTTGCATCCTTCTCTGTCAAAGATTGATTTGTAACCTTTATCACCCAGTTGACTTATGCTTAAAAGAGTATGTTTCAAGCCTTCAACCAGTGCTACATTTTCTATGATGACATTCCCCAAAACAATTGAGCCATATCCCAGAGTTTCTCCTTTGTTGCCATCTCCAAAAGATATTACTGGGCCAACTTTCCTCTCAAACTTTGTAAGCAGGGACTTCTTTCCAGTCATATGTCCAGAGCATCCACTGTCCAAGATAATTGAATGCTTCTTTCATGTGCCCTGCAAACAAAAAGTAACTAGTTAGAATTTTTTAGGACCCAACTTTGATTGAATCCTTTCTTACTAGATTTAGAAACAACAGGCTTTGAAGATTTTGCCTTTACTTTACCTTAGACTCTGATTTCACAAATTGTTTGTGACTAGGAGTTTCAGATTTCAGAGAATAATAGTCATAATACAGTTCATGATATTCTCTACACATGTAAATGGAATGAAGTAAACTACCACAATGATAACAAGCTTTTTGTGGTTGGTATTGAATTTTCTGAGTCTTGGGGAATCTGGACTCAGTTTTCCAAGAAGGTTTTTGATTGCAGTCTAGGGCCAAATGATTATGATTTCCACAATTATAACATTTTTTCCTAGGTGCATCAGGTACATTCTTGTAATTATTCTCTTTGTTAATACCTTCTTTTCCATTCCTATTTCTCTTGATCTTGCTAGACTCTGAAAGACTATCTAATCTCTGTTTCAACTGAGAGTTAGACAGAAACCCTATGTTTACATTCTTAGGTTTCTCTAACATTTTCTCATCTGAATTACTATTGTTAATCCTTTTGTGTACAACAGGGGTACCTTTTGAATCAACAAATTTAACATGATTAGGTTCAGAAACAATTTTCTTACCTTCAGATTTAGATGTGCTAGCTTCTATTTTACTATCATCATTGACAATATCTACTTTTTCTTCTTGTCTAGCCTTATCAAAACCTAAACCATTAACCTTACCACGAATTCCACTTTCAAAGATTTCTATGGTCTTTTTACCAGAATTGTTAATGGTCTTAATCACATCTCTCTCTTCTTCTAGTTCTTTTCTAACATAGTCATAAGCCTCAAGAATAACACTATAATCATGTTTAGCTTTATCAGAACTTAACTTGTATTCTTCCATTTGAATTAACTCAGATTCAAGAAAATTATTTCTATCAACTAATTTATCATTCTTAACCTTAAGTTCATCTCTTTCACAAGTAAGAATTCTAAAATTAGTCATAAGATTCTTAAACTCAGCATGGATAGATCTAATTTCATCAGAATTTAAGTTATCAAATGAATCAAGAGAGTGAAGTGATACCTTAATAGAGGATGGAGAAGTTTTCTTTGGAGATCCAGGTTTGTCTGAAACATTTGCCATCAGTGCAATGTTGTCATAATCCAATTCATCTTCAGAATCACTGGAATCAGCCCAATCCTTCTGTGTGACCATAAGTGCATTACCCTTTCTTGAATTCCTAGGCTTCTTACACTCACTAGCAAAGTGTCCAAGCTTGCTGCAGTTAAAGCACTTGATCTTGGCCTTATCAAGCTTGACAATTGTACTTTTGCCTTTGTCACTCTTCTTCTCCTCCTTTTAAAAAGGTCCTTTGCTAAATCTTTTCCTATTGAATCTTCCTTTCTTGAAAGCTTTAGCAAACATAGCAAAGAGTTCCTGCATCTCAGATTCAGAATCATTGTTGTCAGAGTCCATATCAGTAGTCTCTGACTCAGAACTTTCTTTGATTTTCTTCTTCCTTGAGTTCTTTACATCAGTCTCTTCATGCTGTTCTTCCGGAAGCTTCTTTAATTCAGATTGAGCAGTAAGTGCAACAGTCTTCATCTTTCCTTCACTCCTGCTCTTCTTCTGCTGCTTGTCAAGTTCATAAGCTCTCAGTTTTCCATACACTGCCTCTAATGATATCTCATCCAGATCATTAGCTTCCTCAATCGCAGATATCATCTCATTGTAGAAATCAGGCAAAGCTTTCATGAACTTTGTATTCATATCCTCCAAGTCATAATATTTACCATGCATGGCCATCTTATTGATGAGTTTTGTAAACCTATCAAAGGTATCAATAAGTGACTCACCAGACTTGGATTCAAAGTACTCATACTGTTGTATAAGTAGTGTCCTCATATTCTTCCTGATAGGCTTAGTTCCTTCACAGTGAACCTTAAGATTGTCCCATATATTCTTAGCAGTTTTACAAGAGAGAACATAGTTAGTGAGAACAGAATCAAGACTGTTGAATAATATGTTTCTCACTTTAGCATCTTTAAGAACATTCTCCTTGTCCTTATCTGACCACTCAGATTTTGGCTTCTCTGCTGTATGTTCTGGAACAACTTGACCATCAACAGTTGCTTGTCCAACAACCTTTGTTGGGATAAAAGGTCCATCTCTGATTCTGTCAAGATAATCAGGATCTGTTGCTTCCAGATGATGCAACATCTTTACTTCCCATAGAGTATATTCATTTGGAATCTTAGTATTCCCATCCTTGTAACCAGACATGATTGCAGATCTTTATGATTATTCGAAATCAACCTGCTCTGATACTAATTGTTAACTCGAATAAATTGTAGAAGGGGGGGGTTGAATACAAGTTATATAATCGTGTCTGATTTTTGCTTGGTTATATGAACAAGAATAAACGAATGAATCAAATTCTGTTTGTATTAAATAAATCAAATACAAACTCTACCAAAGGTGTACAAATACCTTTAGCAGCTGCTGACAAAATAAAATTCTCTCTGTTTGCACTCTCGTATACTTACGATTACAAACCTCACGAACACCTTTTATAATGATATAGAGAGAGTATTTATAATGTTTCCTATCAACTAATCACAGAAAGATAATCTATACATGACAATGTTCTGCCGTCCAGTTGATATTTTCCATCAATAGAAAATTCTTTCCTTCATGAAATCTTCTTGCTTGTTCCTCAAACAAAGATCCTGTTTTATAGCACTTGCCCGTTTCTGTAGCATCCATAATGACATCATCAGTAACACGACTGATATCAGGATTCCATCTTGCATCAGGATCTGACCATCTCATCAGTACTTGATCAGTATTTGACTTAACGTATCAGGATTCAATCTCAGTTCCTGACATGTAGTACTCGATACACTGTTCATTCCTGACTAAACGTTACAGATAACTGTCTAACACATATTTCCTATACAAAGTGCTAAATCATTTATAAATCAGGATATACAAGAAGTATAAGTAAAATTCTATTCCTAATATCACAACTCATGAATTATTCCTAACAAATTGGGTTGTGTCGGGGTTGGGTTACAGAATTGTTTTTCAGTTAATGGGTTGATTTCTTATAAAAACCGAACTAATTGGGTTGGGTCGAGATTTGACAAAAACCCGACCCAACCCTACCGTGCAGTCGTAATCGATAGTATAGATAGATTACAAAACACACTGTTGGTGTTGCTGACTCAGATGCTGAGTAGATTTCCTATGCTGACTAAGCATAACGAACTCTCTCTGTCATATAGAAAGTTTGTTAGATCACAGTTGTTAAGTTGTCTTATATATAAGGAGTTAGTTACATCTTTTAGAACTAAGCTTGTATTGTATTCTCTACCAATATGTAAACAACAACTCTGTCTTCTTCATCATGTAATATACAGTTTCTTTTCAAGCTTCATAGATTCTTGTTAATGGAGTTTATACTTGATTGTTGAATAATGAGTTGTATCATGGTATCAGAGCAAGGTTAGCTTTGTTTTTCCGCAACGATTGTGATGTTTACTCAAGCAAGATCAATCATTTCATCGTCGATGTTGATCGTTTCTTCTTCGATGGTGATCATCTTCTCCGATCTTCATTTTTGTTGATCCTTTGTCTATGCAGATCTGTAAGTTGTTCGTGATCTCTATTTTGTGAGTTTGGATGTTTTTGATTTGCTCGTGTTCATTCTTAAATCTATTCTATACTTTAAGTGTTCTACATAGACTAAATCTGTGTGATTTGATCTGAGTCTGTGAATATGACAACAATTGCTTCTTATTCGTCTGCTACGATTGGTTCTTCATCTGTATCATCAACATTAGACTGTCATCATCTATATTACTTGCATCCGTCAGATAATCCGGGAATGCAACTCATTACTGTTGTTTTGACTGAGTCTAATTACAATCAATGGCAGCAATCTATGACTATTGCACTATCTTCAAAGCGAAAACTAGGTTTTGTTGATGGAACGTATACTAAACCTGCAACTAATTCTTCTCTGTTAGTTCATTGGATGCGTTGTAACAATATGGTTACTTCGTGGATGTTAAACTCTGTTTCTTTTGAAATTAGAAACAGTATTGTGTACATTGAATATGCAAGAGAGATATGGTTGGATTTAGAGGTGCGTTATGCTCAGAGCAATGTACCTAAGCTGTTTAATTTGAGGAAAGAACTTACTCATCTTACACAAGGTTCTCTTTCAGTTTCTGCATATTTCACGAAGTTTAGGACTATTCATGATGAACTTGATAGTCTTGTTACAAAACCTAGATGCAATTGTGCTAATTGTACCTGATGTCAATGCAAAATTGACATCTCTTGATCAACATGATCAGTTAACTCAGTTTCTCATGGGATTGAATGATACATACACGACTATTCGTGGTCAAATTCTTCTTATGAAGCCATTGCCAACTCTGAATCAAAGTTATTCTATTCTTCTTCAAGAGGAGAGTCAAAGAGATTGTTAAGGCTAATTTTCGTAAGCCCAAAATTGAATTTGTAATTAGGGTTGAACGTATAGAATAGGGTTTTTATAAATTTGGGGCTGAGCTTGAGAGGTATTATCCGTGTGTATGGGATTCTGAATGATCTCTCAAGGTGCCTACGTATCCTTTATATAGGAAATCAAGCCCACGTAGTTCTAGGTTTCGTTCGTCCACCGCCTTTTATTCTTCACGCACAAGTAATGGATTATTCTTTATGCGTAAGTAACTCTTTGATTGACATGTTTCCTTCCATAATAACATTCATACTTGCCTTGAAATTTATATACTTGTGACGGTGGAACTAATGGATAATTATGTATTTGGACTGGGCTAAATTTAATAAGCCGTCCGAACGGTCAAAAGTGGTTTGTTAGCCCAAACTGGCATAATTGAATATAGTAAACTCAAACTATTCTTAGGCCTGACCCAAATTAATATAATTCGAATTACCTAAAATATATCGAGTATATCCTGTATCAACAAGTCCCCAGTTTTTTCCAGAATTTAATTCTAAGAGAAAACTTAAATAAATCTATCAAGACTATAAAATTAATTTAAAGTCAAGTAATCGACTTTTTGTAATTTTATATTTGTCTTATCTTCTCCCAATTTTAGCTCAGATATTTTCCTTGTTTTATTTTGCTCGTTCAAATTTCGTTAAATGGAAAATTTGAAATTCATTTGTCCGCCCTTGTCAAATGATCAGGCGGGCGAGCGAGAGACTTAGCCTATCAATCATTCAGAATAGGACCACACTAATATAAAACATGTTACTACATGTTTCCCTATTCATTTATTAACTATTATTTACTACAGAAACCAAACTATTTACACAAAATATTAATGTAGTAAACAAGCTTCCCACGTGAGCTTGTTTTATTAATATGGCAAGTTAATATAAACAAGTACCTTTATAATCACAACTAAGTTTTGGTTGACTTTTCCTTTTTCTATTAATGCTTCAGCTGTATATATAAGTGTAGTGTGTACCTTTATTTTGCTGTAAATCAATCAAAAAAGCACAAGAAAGCTATGGCACTTCCTGGTTAACTGGAGATGAACCCAGCTAGAGCTTCAACAAACACGTGATTTTGAAAGCTAGTAGATCTGAGCTGTTTGTTTCCCGGCTTTCACAAGTAAGTCTCTTTTTTTCCTTTCATCAAGTAGCTTGTTCATATTTAGGAACTTAAAATTCTGTCTCCTTGATATTCCGACAAGCTACTTTCTGAACAACCAGTATTATAGGTTATTAATAGATGTGCATTTTTGTGGGTTGAATCTATCCCTCTCTGTTTTAGTGAACGTAAGAAACTCGGTTTTTTCTTGGTAAGCTCGTAAATTTTCCGGCGATTTTCTGAATTTTCCCGGCAACCTGTAGGATAGGTTATTATTTTTCCGGCGAGTTTTTATTTATTCACATATATATCGCCTGCTACGTATTGAACGAAGACCTTCCTTGTTTTTGAATATCGTTCGCTCGTCCGACTTGAGCATCCCGTTCGCCCGACTCATGATTTTCATTCGTTCGCCAGGTTTCCAGAATTGGCTATCAACCTTGTCGGCTCGACCTTGCTTATTCAAAATTGTCACCTAGCTATTCGACTTCACTAAATTTTACCACTCATGTGGATTGTTAGGCGTCCAGAAAATTAAAGTAATTATTTAGAGCGAATTCTCATGCCCAAGTAATTATGTAGGCCGAATTCTCTCACCTGTAGACCACAACTAGTCCACCCATTTGTCTTGTACCCTGCAATCCTCCGGGCGTATCCCTCAGGTGAAGTGTCAAGTCCCCGGGCGATTACTTTAAATATTTTTTGTTGTAAATATTTTTTGTACTTCGCTCGGGCTCACTTTGACTCTTTCATGCAGATGGCTTCCAAACGGACGAAAGATAATCCTTCCATGGCTTTAGTTCCAACCCCAGCCATACATGAAGCTGGACCTAGTCATCCGGTAGTTTTAAACGAAGACATAGTTGGTAATGCTGGTCTATTTTCTAGCTTCAATCGGCAAAGCAAAATTAAACCAGAAAAATTTGATAGGATGGGTGATGATTTTAACTTCGCAAATGAGTACTTTGTTATGATGCCTGATGCTACCAATAAGGTATATACCGAGGTAAGATATCATAATATTAATGGATTAGGCATTTCTCGCCCGTCCTTCTCCTGTGGCCTTCGAGTCCCCATTCATCCATTCGTTCGAAAGGTTGTTCTTGAAACCGAATTGGCTCTCGGCCAGATTACACCCAATAGTTTTTATCAGATAAACGCCTTCATCTACAGGTGTAAACTTAAAGGTGTTGAACTATCCACCCGACTATTCTGGCATCACTTCAATCTAACCGGTTCAAAGAAATGTCCCGGATTTTATGCTATCGGGCTTCGTCCGAAAAGATAGAAATGGACATACACCGTCTCAAATAACAGAACCGCTTATACGGAATGGGTTTATTTGTTTGGTCCTGGATTAGACGGACTTAACAACTGGGCGGCTGAACCAGGACCCATCCCAAAATATTTTTTGGAGGATGGTGAGAAAGTTGAATATGCAAAACTCCTTGAGGATTGGACGGAAGATGATATTCTGTCAACGTCAGAAGCTGTAGACGAACGTCACTTACTTAAAATTCATGGTAAAAGGAATCGTTCGTACATACATGTGCACTTTTATTTATCTGCTATGCACTCTTTATTTCTCTTGTTCTCTTGCATTATTTTGCTTTAAGCTAATAAAACATTGATTGACTATACATGCTCGTTTTCGGATGTTAGCACAATACTTTGTTGCTTATCTAAACAAATTTATGATCGATCGTACCTTATCCCCCCAGTGATCGTTCTACTGAAAATGCTAGAAGATCACTAGTCTAAGGAAGGTTAAGAAGTAGTTCTAAAACACATGTAAAAACAATAACATATGAAGAAAAATCTCAAAATTTTATTAATAGTAGGAATACACCAAAACACAACTTTAATAATAATCCTATATGCGGGACAACATGTCCTTCAATAAATAAATAGATAAGTAAATAGATATAAATGTCACCAACCTACTGATAGTACTTCTTGAGTCTGGACGCATTCCAAGTATTTTTAATCGGCTGGCCATCCAGGGTAGCTAGTTTGCACGTTCCTACCCTTGGCATCCCAATTACCTTGTACGGTCCTTCCCAATTTGGCATTAGTTTGCCCTACTGGGTAGGCTTCGAAGCAGCTACTTCACGAAGGACCAAATCTCCAACTCTGAATAGCCATTTCTTTACCCCCTGAATCAAAATACTGAGCCACTTTTTGTTGATAAGATACTGTTCGAAGGGTTGCTTCATCTCTTATTTCTTCAATGAAGTCAAGGTTTGCCCTTAGTCCCTCCTCATTTTTGTCCATACTGAAACATAAATTCCGGTACGATGGTAAACCAATTTCCACTGGAACCAAGGCATCTGTTCCATAAGCTAGCCGAAAAGGCGTTTCATTGGTTGCAGTTCTAGGTGTCGTTCGGTACGCCCAAAGCACATGTAATAATTCATCCACCCATAAACCTTTGGCTTCCTCTAGATGTTTTTCGATACCATTGAAGATTGATTTATTAACATTCTCAACCTGTCCATTCGCCTGAGGATGAGCGACTGAGCTAGTTCTATGGTCAATCTTATACGTCTCCATCAGCTCACGAAACTTGTCACCTGTGAACTGGGTGCCATTGTCCGATATCATAACTTTTGGAACTCCGAACCGAAAAATAATGTGCTCTTGGACAAATTTTACAGCTGCAGCCTCTGTAATCTTCTGAAGTGGTTTTGCCTCCACCCATTTAGTCATGTAATCAATTGCAACAATGCAATAGGCCGCCTGACCTTTTCCAGTTGGAAGCTTTCCTACAATGTCTATCTCCCACATAGCAAAGGGAATGAGGAACATAATGCTTGTAAGCTCAGTAGGAGGTTTTTTTGGCACGTTCGCATGTATCGACACTGATGGCGTTTCTCCACGTAACTGACAGCATCCTTTCGAATGGTCGGCCAAAAGTATCCCTGTCTTAGAATTTTATTGGCTAGAGAACGCCCTGCTAGGTGGTCTGCACAAATGCCCTCATGTACCTCCTCGAGAATGAGTCTCGCTTCTTCCGGACTGACACACCTTAACATCGGTTGAGTGGCTGATCTTCTGTAAAGTAAATTACCCACCATAGCATAACTGGCCGCCCTATAGAGTACTTTCCTTGCTTCCGTACGATCAGGAGGAAGAATTCCCTTTTCAAGATAATCCCTAATTGGAGTCATCCAATTCATAAATTGAGCAATGAAATTTACTTCTCCTCGACTCACCGATGGTTGTTGAACAATTGTAAAATAGACCGACCCATCCAATGATTTACCCTCAGCAGTGGCCAATCGGGACAATTCATCGGCTCGTCCGTTGTCCTCCCTTGCCACACCTAGCAAGTCGAATTGTTCAAATTCCGAAGCGAGCTTTCGTACAACCTCTGCGTACACCTTTAGTCTTTCTTCCTTCTGCTCATATTCCCCCGAAAAATGTTTAACAACCAATTGGGAGTCGCTATAAGCTTCCAAGTACTTTACCTCCAAACTTAGGGCTAATCTTATTCCAGATAACAGTGCTTCATACTCTGCCTCATTATTAGTAAGTTTGAAGGTAAAACGAACAGCTTGATATACCTCAAACCCCCCAGGACTGGTTAGGACCATTCCTCCACCATACTTATCTTGGCTTACAGAACCATCAACATAAAGAGTCCACAATTTAGGAATATTTGAGAAGGGTGGATCTGGTACCTTGTTAACGCCAGTGTTGTTAGCCTGGAAAGAGCATTCCACCATAAAATCTGCCAATGCCTGGGCTTTGATCGCAGTCTTTAGCCTGTAAACAATGTCATATTGCCCCAGTTCGACCGCCCAAGCCACTAATCTTCCCGATGCCTCTACCTTCTGCAAAACTTTCTTGAGGGGCTGATCAGTAATGACCTCAATAGTTCTGCTCTGAAAGTAATGTCGAAGCTTCCTTGCGGCCATTACTAATCCCAAAGCAAACATCTCAATATTAGGATACCGTGTTTCGGCATCCTTCAATGCATGACTTATATAGAACACCGGCCTCTGGATGTCTGCTTCTTCCTTTATATGGACTGCCCCGATCATTCGATCTGTGGCTACTAGGTACAGTTGCAATGTCTCTTGCTCGTTTGGCTTAACCAGGAGTGGTGGTTTCGACATGTACTCCTTTATTTGCTGAAATGCCTTTTCGCACTCTTGTGTCCATATAAAATCTTTCACTCCCCTTAAAGTATCAAAAAAGGGAAGAGACTTTTTTGCACTTCTTGATATAAAACGGCGTAGGGCCGCAAGTCTCCCGGTCAGCCGTTGAACTTCCCGCTTGGTCTTAGGAGCCTCCATATTTATGATTGCATCAATTTTCTCTAGGTTAGCCTCTATACCTCGTTCACTTACTAGGTATCCAAGAAACTTTCCCGAACGAACACCAAAAGTGCATTTAGACAGATTCACCCTCATCTGATGCTTTCTGAGTGTTTGGAAGCACTCTCGAAGATCGGATACATGACTTTGATCACTACTCTTGACAATCATATCATCTACATAGCATTCCATGTTTCTCCTAATTTGATTTGCAAATACCTTATTTATCATCCTCTGGTACGTCGCCCCTGCATTTAACATCCCAAAGGGCATCTTGATGTACTGGTATGTCCCATTGTGAGTGATGAACGAAGTCTTTGGTATATCCTCCTCTGCCATAGCGATCTGGTGATATCCTGAGAAGGCATCCAGGAAACTCAACATAGAGTATCCGGCCGTTGCATCGATGAGCTGGTCAATGTTAAGCAATGGATAGTGGTCTTTCGGACAAGCTTTGTTTAAGTCCGTATTGTCTACACACATCCTCCATTTGCCATTTGCCTTTTTCACCACCACAACATTCGCCAGCCACTCTGGGAACTTGGCCTCTTCAATGAACCTGGCTGTTAAAAGTTTTTTTACTTCCTCTTCGATCACCTTTTGTCGATCAGGAGCAAAATTTCTTTTTTTTTGCTTGACAGCATTGTAGTCTGGCTTGATGTTCAACCTATGGATTGAGATGTCTTTGCTGATTCCTGGCATATCCTCCGGTCCCCAGGCAAAGATTTTTTTGTACTCTCTAAAAGTGGCAATCAACTCCGTTTTGATGAAACTTGGAATATCCTTACCAATGGACACCGTACGTTCGGGTTTCCCAGGTTCTAATTCCACATGTTCTACTTCATTAGAAGGCTCTACCCTTGACTTTGTCAAATCAGCACCGAATCTTTCAAGTTCAATATTCATTGTCATTTTCTTTTCCCCAATCTGATCAACCACAGCTCTACCCTTCTTTCGACCACCCGCACCTTTAGTAATGGATTGGTCACTTGGCTCTACCTCTTTATCCACTCTTGCATATTGTTCGTTCATCTCTTCGAGAGTTAGAGTTCGGGCAGCAGTCTGATCCCCTCTAACCTCTCCGATTCCTTCTTCTATTGGGAACTTCATCTTTAAGTGTGGCAATGAGTAGGTCGCCTGGAAGGCTGTGAGCATGGGCCGTCCCAAAATCATGTTATAAGGCGAATCAACATCCACCACATAGAACTTCAACTCTTTTTCTGTTGTCCTTGGGTCAGTCCCAATTTCAACTTTAAACATTACCATTCCTGCGATTGAAACAGGTTGGTTACCAAAACCGAACATAGGTGGCTCATTACAAGTTTCCATCTCCTTTCCGTCCAACATCATTCTATCATAAGCATTCTTGAACAGGACATTCACCGCACTTCCATCGTCAATCAATACCTTGCGGATTTTGTGATTATGAAGCATGCATGTGAACACAAAAGGATCTTCATGCGGCCAGGTGACTCCCTCATAATCGTCCTCCGTGAATGAGATAGGGAGTAGCTGTTTTGGCCGATCGACCTGCTTATAAAGATTGTAAACCTCTCCGGCATATTTCCTTTTAGCTATTTTAGTGCTTTTTCCAAGAATGGTTCCTCCTGAGATAGTGTTAATCTCTCCTCTGACCTCTTTCTTTTTCTCTTTTAACTCCTGACGTTCCTCCTTATCTTTGGAAATGAATTTTCTCAGCTCTCCATCCTTAATCAACTTTTCAATTAGCCGCTTAAGGTTAAAACAGTCTTCGGTTGTATGACCTGTATCCTCATGATACTCACAGTATTTTTTTTGATTCTTCCTATTACTGGGCACATTCATTTTTGGAGGGCGTTCGAAACCAGGTTTGTTCTTGATCTCATTAAGTATTCTGGACCGAGTGGTATTAAGTGGAGTGTATATCATATCTGCTTCCTTGATGGTGTCTTTCTTGATAGACTTTACTCCATTCGTTTTCCCTTTTTTTGAAGAGTCCACTGCTTTGTCCTTCTTGATGTCATGTGTCTCCTTTTCCGGGCTATATGGAAGAGCGCCTAGAGCTTCCTCTTTTCGACGTATATTTTCAGCCCTTTGGTACATATCATTAAGACTCTGTGGAACAATCTTATAAAAGGAAGAGATTAGTTTGCGACTCTGTATGCGGTCCAATCCACTATAGAAGAAACCCATTGCCTGTGATTCGTCCAATGACGACACCTTCTCACATTCTTGTTTAAAGCGCTTCATGTACACAGCCAATGACTCATCCGACCTCTGCCTCACATTGACAAGTGAAGCGGTCAGTTGTCCAGTCCTCCTATTGTAATCAAAGTGCTTCAAGAACTTGCTCCTTATTTGTTCATACGACGTAATTGAGTTGAGCAACAGAGTACGGTACCACCCTTGAGCACCATCCTTTAGGTAAACTTCAAACATCTGGCACATGGTAGTCTCATCATGTCCAGCTAGCCTCATTTGTCTCTCATACTGGGTCACATGCTCGTATGGGTCTCCTTTAACATTATAGTATGTCATCTTAGGGATAGTTCATCCAATTGCTGGCACATATTCACGAACATATCTGACCAAGGGAGATTCAGTCGAATAATTACTCGTGCCTCCTCCAAGCATAGCACGCTCCATATTCTCTAACTTCTCCCTCGGGATTGCAGACTCATCAGCATGTTGGTCATATCTGCGCTCATAGTATCGGTCATCACGTCTTCTATCCTCATCATACCTTCGATCATCATGCTCCCTTCGTTCGCTCCTTCTATGACCATGGGTGTCCCTTCGACCATCATCAACAGGCCGGGATCGGTCACGCGGAGGAGAATGTCCACCTCCCCCACCTTCTCCCCTTCTAGGTGATCTGTCTCTGGACCTTCTCCTAGGGGATGGAGATCTTCGCGGAGGCGAAACTCTCGGAGGAGATCTCCTGGGCGGTGAGCCTCTTCGAACCAACCTCTGTTCCAAGTGTTCACGCTCTCGAGTAATTTCTTGCTGTTGCTCATCCAATGCCCTCATCCGCTCCTGGAGTTGATCTTCATCTTCATTAGGAGTTCTCTCGCGCTCTCTATCAAAGGCTCTCTCCAAATTACGACCCCTAATAGGGCTTGGATCGCGACGAATCCTTTGCTCCTCTCGTGCGGCTATTCGGTTCAACGCCTCACGACGATCATTACTTAAAGCGACCTGAGCACTTAGATGGATCGGGTGGTTCAGAGCATCTGCTTCACCCCGGGTGACGGTTGAGCGAAGACGTGTGGAGGTCTCCCCTTCAATGAAGTTTGTAGAGAAAGGCAAGGTGATTGGAGTTTTGGTTGGTTGAGCCATAATGGTAAATTGTGTTTGCTTAAAAGGTTTAAGATTTCTATACGCCTTCCCACAGACGGCGCCAAATGTTAAGGCTAATTTTCGTAAGCCCAAAATTGAATTTGTAATTAGGGTTGAACGTATAGAATAGGGTTTTTATAAATTTGGGGCTGAGCTTGAGAGGTATTATCCGTGTGTATGGGATTCTGAATGATCTCTCAAGGTGCCTACGTATCCTTTATATAGGAAATCAAGCCCACGTAGTTCTAGGTTTTGTTCATCCACCGCCTTTTATTCTTCACGCACAAGTAATGGATTATTCTTTATGCGTAAGTAACTCTTTGATTGACATGTTTCCTTCCATAATAACATTCATACTTGCCTTGAAATTTATATACTTGTGACGGTGGAACTAAGGGATAATTATGTATTTGGACTGGGCTAAATTTAATAAGCCGTCCGAACGGTCAATAGTGGTTTGTTAGCCCAAACTGGCATAATTGAATATAGTAAACTCAAACTATTCTTAGGCCTGACCCAAATTAATATAATTCGAATTACCTAAAATATATCGAGTATATCATGTATCAACAGAGATGTTCATAACTCTCTTGCTATTACCTCAGAGATTGTGGCAATGTCAGTCAAGCCTTATGTTGCAAAGTCAGGTGTTAAATCACAGTCTATATAGAAAGGGACTGATTCTACAGTTGTTTGTGACTATTGTCATCTGCCTGGTCATCTCAGGGAAAAATGCTATTGCATACATGGTTATCCAAGCTGGCACAAACTATTTGGCAAACCAAAGCCAAAACCTAAACATCTGACTGCTAGAAATTCAGTTGTTGCTAATGTTGCTCAAATTTCTGCAGGAAATGTGCCTGAGTCAAATGTTTCTGTTAGTTCAGGAGTTCAGTTTTCTGGTTCTACATCTCCTTTGAATTTGTCTGAATCTCAATGTCAACAGCTTATTCAGATGTTACAAAAATCATTGCCTACTGGAAGTCAGACTTCTTCTCAGAATGTCATTACTAATCCATGGAATACTCCTCATTCTATTAATACTGTTCATATATCAGGTAATGGTCATTTTGTTAGTCAAGTTCATAATGTTGGTAGTGATTGTTCTCAGTACAAATGGATTATTGATACGGGAGCTACAGATCACATTATTCCTTACCTGTCACTGCTTCAAGATGTGCAGTCTTGTAATGCTTACTTACAACTTCCAAATGGAGCTACTTCAGTTATAACTCACACTGGAAATATGGTTCTCAATAACCAACTTGTTCTAACTAATGTTTTGTGTGTTCCTTCATTTGCTTACAATCTGTTGTCTATCTCCAAACTGACTCAAGATACTAAGTATCAAGTTGTTTTCCTAGTTGATACTTGTTATATTCAGGACCCTGCTTGGATGAATGCTCTAGAGATTGGTAAAGAGGAAAATGGTTTGTACTTACTGACAGATTCAAGGTTGTCCAATCAACACAACAACAATGTGCAAAGTGGTGAATCTTCAGGATCTTCGACTATTTTTCAGAATGCTAACTCTGTTTCTACTCAGATGTCTAGCATTGATACTTGGCATGCTAGACTTGGTCATGCTCCTGCTAATATTGTTACTTTATTACCGTTCTCATTTCCAGAGAAGGTCATAGATACTTGTGATAGTTGTTGTTTTGCAAAACAGTCAAGACTAAGTTTTCCTGATAGTACACATGAAAGTAAGCATCTGTTTGATCTTGTTCATGCTGATGTATGGGGACCTTATAGGTTTAAGACACATGGTAATTGTTCGTATTTTCTTACCATAGTTGAAGATAAGTCTCGATCAACTTGGGTGTATTTGCTTCCTGATAAAACGTCTATCTCTTATATACTTAAGGATTTTGTTATGATGATTCAAAATCAGTTCTCTACTACTGTCAAAGTTTTACGTACAGATAATGGTACTGAGTTTGTGAATAGTTCAGTGTCTGCTTTTCTTAAAGATCTAGGCATTCAACATCAAACTTCATGTGTGTATACTCCTCAGCAGAATGGCATTGTAGAACGTAAACATAGACATCTTCTAAATTGTGCAAGAGCTCTCAGGTTTCATGCACATTTACCTATAGTTTTTTGGGGAGATTGTCTGCTAGCTGCAACATATCTGATAAATCGAACTCCTAGTCGAGTGTTACAGAATAAAAGTCCTTATCAGATATTGTTTAATTGTTTACCAGATTATGATCAACTCAGAGTTTTAGGTTCTCTGTGTTATGCAACTGTAGTTCCACAATCTACTGATAAGTTTGCATCAAGGTCTGTTAAGGGTGTATTTTTGGGATATCCCTATGCCAAGAAAGGCTACAAAGTAATTGATCTGTCTACTAGACAAGTATTTGTTTCAAGAGATGTGAGGTTTGTTGAGACTGTTTTTCCTTTTAAGGATATTGATTGTCAGTCTCCTCATAATTTGTTTCCTCCATCTTCACTCTTTGTTGATGATGATCCTTTACAAACATCATCTGTTGAGTCTCTAGCTCCAGAAAATGAGAGTGTTGATTCTTCTCTGAATTCTCAGAATTCTTTGGGTTCTTCTTCTGAAAATTCTGTCTTATCTAGTACATCTAGAGAGGTTCCTATTGTTAGACCTCAAAGACAAAGAAAGGTACCAGGTAAGTTTGTGGATTATACTGGTTTGCCTAATCATTTGATTAATTCTATTTCTCTTAATTAGAAAATAGTTGAACCTGAGTGTTATAAGCAGGCTGTTGAAGTACCTGAATGGTGTCAAGCTATGAGTGTTGAGTTAGCAGCCCTTGAGGGTAATGAAACTTGGGACATAGTGCCATTACCTGCTAATAAGAAAACAGTTGCTTGTCGGTGGATTTATAAGGTTAAATATCTACCAGATGGTAAGGTTGAAAGATACAAGGCTCGTCTTGTAGCAAAAGGTTTTACTCAAACTGCTAATATGGATTATTTTGAGACATTCTCACCTGTGGCCAAGATGACTTCTTTTCGAATTTTGTTGGCCCTAGCATCTATGAATCACTGGTCTATTTCACAGCTTGATGTAACCAATGCATTCTTACATGGAATGTTAGATGAGGAAGTTTATATGACTTGTCCGCCTGGTTACAAAATTCCTGACCATATTCTACAGAAATATCCAAATCAAAAGTTGGTTTGTAAGCTACTTAAGTCCTTATATGGCCTTAAACAGGCTCCAAGGCAATGGTTTATTGCCTTATCTTCTGCATTGGTTTCTTTTGGATTTCAACAAATTGTTGGTGATCCTAGTTTGTTTGTCTATTCTCAAGGGTCATCTCTGGTTTATTTGCTAGTCTATATAGATGACATGATCCTGACTGGTAATAATTCTGAACTTATGACTCATATTATTGAGTTTCTTGGAACTTATTTCAAAATTAAGGATCTTGGAGCTTTGCATTATTTTCTTGGTATTCAAGTGACTAGAGATGCTACTGGTTTGTTCATTAACCAACATAAATATACCAGTGATCTTCTTACTGAATTTGAGTATCTACAGTCTAAGCAGTCTATTGTTCCTATGGATCAACATCATGGCTTGTTACAAGAGTCTGATAGTCCTTTATTACAGGATGTCTTTGCTTATAGACGATTGGTTGGTAAACTTATTTACCTAACCATATCCAGGCTTGATCTGTCATATGTTGTTCATGTGCTTGCTCAGTACATGCATGCTCCTCAGTCAACTCATTGGCATGCTGCTTTGAAACTTGTTAGATATCTTCATGGTACTGTTACTCAAGGGTTGCTTTATCCATCTCATACTAATCCTGTTCTTCAAGCATTTTGTGATGCTGACTGGGGTGGATGTCAGTTGACTAGGTAGTCATTAACTGGCTATTGTGTCACTTTAGGTGGTACTGGTGTTTCTTGGAAATGTAAGAAACAACATGTGGTCTCTCGATCTTCAGCTGAAGCTGAATATCAAAGTATGGCGGATACTGTGTGTGAAGTTTCATGGATTTTGTCTCTTTTGTCTGAGCTACATATTGACAATCTCACACATGTTCCACTGTTTTGTGATAATCAATCTGCTTTGTACATTGCTTCTAATCCTGTGTTTCATGAGCGTACAAAGCATATTGAAATTGATTGTCATTTGGTGAGACAAAAGCTTAAGTCTGGTCTTGTTTCTACTCAACATATTGGTTCTAGTGATCAGCCTGCAGATTTATTCACCAAGGCTCTTTCCTCTACTCAGCTGTATTATCTCTTGTCCAAGTTAGGAGTTTGCTCTTCTCCCACTCCTAACTTGAGGGGGGCTGTTGGTGTTGCTGACTCAGCTGCTGAGTAGATTTCTTATGCTGACTAAGCATAACGAACTCTCTCTGTCATATAGAAAGTTTGTTAGATCACAGTTGTTAAGTTGTCTTAAATATAAGGAGTTAGTTACATCTTTTAGAACTAAGCTTGTATTGTATTCTCTACCAATATGTAAACAACAACTCTGTCTTCTTCATCATGTAATATACAGTTTCTTTTCAAGCTTCATAGATTCTTGTTAATGGAATTTATACTTGATTTTTGAATAATGAGTTGTATCACACACCCACACTGTGTACGTACAACAAACTAACACAAGTATTTGGCATTTTCCAGCAAATGGAGACAGAGGATCCGCAAGTAGAGGAAGAGAAAGCACTTGACTTAGCCAAGGCTTTTAAATCACAAAGCCCCTTTTTTATTCTTCCTATTAGACCGTCCTCTGTATGTAGCGCGGTATGTAATCAATAGGTATACTTATAGACGTTCAATTCTAAAGCTTTTTAAACATCAACATAAAATCATACTATTCTATTTGTGCAGGAAATCACAAAAAAATTCCGAGTGACTTTTGGTAAGTGGAAGAACGAGGACCAAGTCATCTTTCAAGTTGCATGAAGTTGGCCAGTTGCTTGTAGTTCAAATGGGGATCGCTGTACTCTAACCACTGGATGGGTGAGATTCATAAAAGACAACTTACTCAATGCAGGTGATGTTTGCGTCTTTGAGCAGATCAACCCGTCTAGAAAATTCTTCAAGGTCTTCCAATATCAAGCAGCACGTGAAGCTGCCTGATCTTAATTTCTCGGAGAACATTAATAATCTGGCTATGATATTTATAACTTCTCAGTTGCTTTCTTGCAAGTTGTAGTTTTTTTTTTGTCAAAGGGAATATATTCCATAAATGAATTGTATCGAATACAATATTCGTAAGAAGGGGTTTCTTTCATTCAAAAAAGTTTATTATCTAACCGAAAGGCACGCATGTTGCCCCCGGACATTTAGACAATAGAACCTTTAAGTCCGAAAAGAAAATCACCCGAAAGGGAAAAACAACTACAAAAATGGGAGAAAACAATGCCTAAAGCAAAACCATAATCGGCACTCCATCAAAGAATTTTTCCATAAATATGTGTATCTTGCCAAAAGCGTGTCCACCAACTCCCTTAACCGCAATTGTCGAATAGCTATCTTCAAAACTTTTGTTTCAGTCCATTTCCTCCCGCCAAATTGAAAGCTAATCTGTAATTTATATAACAAAAAACTATCAGAATCCATTTAACACAACCACCAGATTGAGTTCCTATAATGTCACTTAACTCTATACTAAAAAGTCCCAACCAAAGGGAATACCTTTGGTTAGACATCGCATCAGCCTCAATCAGGATTAAGTAGCTCCCCGCAAAATTCCAAGGCTGCCCTTTCAGTATCCTATTTTTAATTGTTTCAGATTCAAAATAGAGCGTGATAATTCCTTCAGTGTAATCCTCAATCTTTACACCCGATTTGTTCTGCCAAAGGGATTCAAACATATTCTTCAGTCCACCTTTGTTCACCGATTTCCCAGATAACATTAGGGATATCAGCTATCCTTTGCTCCACCACTAAAGATGGATTTGAGATGACTTCTAACTCACTGGAGTTCAGCTGAAGGGTTTCTGATTTACTGTTACCAGCATTCGCCATGATGTGTTTAAACACAGTTAATGAGATAGTACAGTGATGGAATGAATATATCTGCCTGTGGGTCTATTTATATATATCCTATTAGCCATAACCTTGGATAATAGATACAACTTAACAACCTTCCAAAAAATTCATGATAAGGAATAAACTATAATTTGGTAAGAAATAGTGAAACAAAGATATTCTTCGCTCCAATCATGGATTTTGAAAATTATTGATTCCACTACCAATCTCAGCACCATTAACTCCTTAAAATTTAAAATAGCTTAAAATTAACTAATTAACATTTATTTACTGTCAATATCTCTTTTTGATAAATAGAGAGACAAAAGTATATATTTTTACTAAATGCCTGGTGTATGGTCTTTAATATATGATCCTCAACAGAATCACCAATCAGCTATTTATTATGTCTTACTAATCTTGAAACTCTTCCATACAGCAAAAACTTAATTACCTTTATCAAAAGCAAAAATGCCTCTCCAGTTCTTACTTAACCACCTCTATATTTACTTAATAGCTGTCTAAACATTAACCAATTGACTCATTTCCTCTTATTCTATCTTTAAAGCCCATAACAGAACAAATAAACTCATTTTTAAATTCAAATTGTTCAAAAAACAGAATAGTGAATCAGTGATCAGATCCATCAGTTACTAATCATTAATTAAAACTTAAATACTGATTTAAAAAGTTATTACTACCTATTTGATTGACTTCTTAAAATCGTATAACAGTTCTAAAATATAGCCGTAATTTGCTCATGATTCCCTTGTAAATTAATTCTTTGTAAAATTGTGTTTAGTACTTTTTCCAAAATATTTTCTATAGGAGAATAAAACCTATGTGGTAACTCAAAGATTAGTAGAAAAAAAAATTTATATTACAGTCTCTCCATCCTTCTTTGTGATTAGCCTGTTTGAAAAACCTTCCAAATATCATTCGAGACACAAAAAACCAACTCCTTCCTGGTGTACTAGACTGTTTCAAACAAAAAACACATAATATCATTCATGATTATAATTTACTACCTCTTACAGGTACCAACAAGCCATCCATCATGGCCGCCATGAACAAAATTCCATGGTACAAATAAAACAACATCCAAAATTGCCAGAGACTAAAACCTTAACACAGCAAACCTTTTCTTAATCCTTATTTTAATAAAAGAAAAACAAACTTATAAAAAAAGATATATTAACAAAGAGAAAAATCTCATGAAACCATACCAAATATGGCAGGCTAGATACCAAAAAACCTAACAAGCTACTATGCCTAGGACTCACAATAAACATACAGCAAAAAACAACAAACTACTATAACTAGGACTCACAATAAACATACAGCAAAAAACAGAAAGTTATTAGGGAGATTCTAATCGGAGAGTTGATTCAGTTCGTTTTTGGCATAATAAAACGACTATCCAGACATGGTGTGTTATTCTAAAAGTTCACTGATAACTCTGTCAAGCACGCCAAATTGCAATAAAATAAGGAATGGGTGAAAAATAAATTTGTCAAAAAATCTGAAAGATATAGATAAATCCGATTCCGGCGATCAAAACCGTCGATGATTTCAAGACCATCTGAACACCGTCACCGTCAATAGACCCCTCTTTGGGTCCCTCTCCTGAACCATATGCCAATAACGACATTAATAAAATAGAAAGATTGAAAGAAAAAAAATTCATCGGATAGGCAGATCTGAAACACTAGACCCCTCTTTGGGTTCTCCTGAACCATTTCTTTTACATAGATTCGTTGTTGATAAAGAACAGATAAATCTCTTGCAAGTTGTAGTTATTCATGAATGTTCTTACTAGAAGTGATTCATATTATGTTGTTGATTAATAAATCAATGGTAACACGTTACCTAACTTAAGTAAAGAAAATTTAAAAATTGGTGTGATACTATTTACCTGAACACTAAAGAACTTGAAATCTACAACGTACAGAAATGTCAAGAATCAGTTTCTAATCATTCCGGGCCTAGTTATAAGTATAATTATACTGTGAAAAAAGATAACAAGGGCGATGTGGAAATCTGAACTCACCCCAATATCATAAATCAAATTACTATCGTTCATAGAACTGATAAAAATGAAAAATTCTAAAGCAAGAGGTAAGCCTACATACTCACTATATATACCGGTGGGTACAAGCATCTGATATTTATGTCTTCAGTCAAACAGCATCTCACTGTACTGGTTAGCGAAAAATACTTTTTCAACATCATATTTTATCTTCACCTCTTTTTTAAGATCATTTTTCTCCACTGTTTTCACATGACAGTGTGTATATTTGGGGTATCTTAAAATAAGTAGCTTATGACTTATAAGCACTTATGTCATATAAGTGATAAGTAGAGTAGTGATTAGAGTGTTTGGTAAATCAGAACTTATAATTAGTAGACTGTTTGGATAAATCAGAACTTATAAGTTAACTTTTTTTTATAATTTTCAAAATATTTGTTTTTTATATATAACAATGGATATCAATGGATAGATCTCAACGAATAGGGAAATTTGATATATACATATCAATTTTCTAATGAATGGATCGAGAGATATATGGTTTTGAAGATTTGAAGGATGCGTATATCGAGAATAAGTTATAAGTTATAAGTTGAAAGTTAAGAATTCTTAACATTCAACTTATGAACTTATAAGTTATAAGTTTAGCTAAAACTTATTTTGGCAAACACCCCCCATAAGGACTTATGGCCTTATAAGCCATAAGTCCACAGACATAAGCTAAAACAAACAGGGCCAGTGAAACCAATAAGCAGCCGCTAAAGGTTTAAGTCTGGTTCTTCAAAAACTAGCGAGGATTTTGTTCAGCAAACTATGTTTGTTTGACGTAAAAATAAGGCAAACACAAAAAAATAAGGCAAGGATATTATAGTAATTTTTTATTACTGTGTCCGTGTGAAGTAAAATTTTACTACATTTAGCAATAGAGTCTTGCTCCATTGAGAACCATCTTATTATGAGAACTATGAGAACCCACGTCATGATGATGTCATAAATATAATTTTTTTTTAAAAAAAATAATTTTGAAAAAAAAAATAATTTCCGCAAAAAAAAAATTTTTTTTTGGAAATTTTTTTTTTTTTGGGAAAAAAAATCTGGGAAAAAATTCTGACGTCATGCTGGTGATTTTTTACAAAATCTGGTAATTTTTTACAAATCTGGTGATTTTTTACGAAATCTGTTGATTTTCCAGATTTTGTAAAAAATCACCAGATTTTGTAAAAAATCACCAGAATTCAACAAAAATCACCAGGATGACGTCAGCATGACGTCAGAAATTTTTTTCCCCCAGATTTATTTAAATATTTTTTTTTAAAAAAAATTAAAAAAAAATAATTTATGACATCATGATGACGTCATGGGTGGGGTTAGTGTGTGTGAGGGTGTAGGTTATTAGTGTGGGTGTCCCTAGCGGAGCCATTAGATTAGATTAAAATGAAAGGATGAGATTAGATCTCATATCTCACCAAAACAAAAGGTTCTCACTTGAGCAAAAACCTATGTATATATGTGTTCTATCCTCCACAATTTCATCAGTTTAAGATTTAGGTAAGTTGATTTCAAAAAAAAAAAAAGATTTAGGTAAGTTTATATTATTTATATTTTTCTATCCTTTCTCCTCCATACCTGTGTATATTCTAAATTTTTTTATGTGCTACTTGCAGGATATTTGTTGAGTTAAAGATTCTCATCTACCTAAAATCTAAAGTAAATTTATATTTTTCTATCTTTTCTATCTTCTCTCGTTATACATTTATATATTTTAAATCTTTTCATTCACATGTGTAGTATATTTCCAGTATAAGTTGTCCATTCATCCTTATTTTCAACCGCCGCCGGAGTTGAAGGTATGCATGAATTATATTCTATATATAACTAGCGTAAGGAGTCACGGTTAAAAAAGTAAGTTTAATAGAAATTAGAAATAGACCGAAGTTCATTAGAAATTAGAATGGGCCGAACGAGTTGGGTCTGAGTATTTTTAAAAACAAGCTAAAACTACCAACCAAAAAATAACATTTTCATGAATATTATATTAACACATGATAAAATCTAAAACGAAAAAAAATAACACATAAAAATTAACTTAAAAGATAACACATGATAAAACATGTCAAAAAAACTAAAAAGAATGCACTAAAATAACACATGATAAAACGAAAAAAAATTAAAGTTGAGAAAATTATTTTGAACTAAGATTAATACTAAGATGTTTTAGACTAAAGTTTAAAATATAATTTAAAAAATCTTATCACAAAATAGTGTTTCAAGAAAATCTAATTATTAAAAAAAGTCATTAAAAAATTTTGCTTTTATATTTTACAACAAACATGTTTTTAAAATTTTTACTAGCAAAGTCAACACAAATCAATAAATTAACATTTATTATTTTGCAAAGATTATAGATTCGTAACTAAAGTTGTAAATAAATTAAATATAATCCAAAAATCCAAAAAAATTAATTATAGAGAATCTATATATAATAGAATGCACTAAAATAACATATGATAAAATGGTAAAAAATTGAAGTTGAAAAAATTATTATTAACTAAAATTAATACAAAGATAATTCAGACTAAAGTTTAAAATATAATTTAGAAAAAAACCTTACCACAAAATAGTGTTTCAAGAAACATAATTATTAAAAAAAGTCATAAAAAATTTTGATTTTAGATTTTACAACATACATATTTTTAAAATAATTAAAAATAATACGAAAATCTAAAATAAAATAATTTATATAGAATCTAAATTTAATAACCACCAAAGATCCTATAATAATTTAAAAGTTACAAAAAATATTAAATTTCATCAATAATAAATTTTAAAGTAAATTAATAAAGAATAAAACTAATAAAATATTCATTATCAACTTAATAAATTATTATTATAAGTTAGCATATTTCTGTAATAATTTGCATATATATATATATAAGTACAAAATACATGCAAATTATTAATTTATTATCATTAAAAATAAAAAATAATTCAAAATGTCATAAACACTACTTTTGACAAAAATAGTTATAACAGCACAAAACTTATAAATCACAAATTCATTAGGGATAATTACCAAAATAACCATTTTTGGAGATATTTTGCCCAAAATACTGAAAAGCAGGAACGTGGCCTTATTTACTGACCTGATACGAAACCTCGTGTTCCGTATTATCCACATAACACGCTACTGCGTGTAGCGTGACCATAGTATTATTTACTGTCTCTCTCGACTCTCTCCTCTCTCAATCCTCTCGTCCCCTCTCTCCGTCTCTCTCGTCTCCCTTCCTCCACTCTCCCGTTTGTATCTCTTCCCTATCTTTCTTTTATTTTCTGGCCCCGCAGGGGCAGTTTGTTAGAAATGATTGATGAGAACAGTGTTTGGAAGCTATAGTGACAAAACAGAGTTTAGCTGGAAGCAGTCAGGGTTTAGTTAAACTCTGACTGGAAGCGCAACAGAGGTTGTTAAACTCTGTAGCGGTATTGTCTGAAGAGTCAACAGTGTTTAAAGGTTGATGCAAAATAAATATGGAAGCAATATCTTTGAAGATTGGAAAGCTGTCAAAGAGATTGAGTTGACTTGGAAGACTGGAGCAATCGTGATTGATATCAATTGTATAGCTTGATTATAGGAGAATCAGTTACTGATTGTACGAAGCTGTATGTTCTATAAATACAGTTAGGTTAACCCTAGAAGGGTAATCGAACATTGAGAAATTCATTGATTGTAACCTAAGCAGCTCTCTGTGATATTTACATCACTGAGAGAGGAATTGTTA
Organism: Kitagawia praeruptora; assembly: GCA_037693485.1. NCBI lineage: Eukaryota > Viridiplantae > Streptophyta > Magnoliopsida > Apiales > Apiaceae > Kitagawia > Kitagawia praeruptora. The sequence goes on along the minus strand of CM075351.1, from coordinate 130,679,219 downwards.
ATTCCAAACAGTTTTTAATTGTTAAACAGTGTGTTCTTGTTAAGTTACTCATACAGTATTTGATTGCTTTTTGTGTATTCGACCTAACAAGTGGTATCAGAGCCTAATCTGTTACTTTATTACAGTTAAAGATCCAAACACAATAGTAATCAATGGCAGAGATACCTCCACCATCTGAGAAAGCCCCTACTACTGTTAGTAGGTATGAAACAATAAGGGTTCCAATACTTAGGCCATCAGAGTATGCAATCTGGAAGGTAAAAATGACCATGTTTCTGGAAGCCACAGATCCAGAATACCTTGATAGAATTTATGAAGGTCCTCACAAACCTACAAAGTTATCTGCTGCTGCTGCTGGTGAGGAATCAAAGGTCATTCCAAAAGAAAAGAAAGATCTAACTGCTGAGGATCTTTCATCTATTGCAAAGGATGCAAAAGTGAGACATTTACTTCACAGTGCATTAGACAATGTTATGTCTAATAAAGTGATTAACTGCACAACTGCAAAGGAAATATGGGATGCACTTGAGGTTAGGTGTCAAGGAACTCCTGCAATCAAGAAAAACAGGAGAAACATACTCACTCAGGAGTATGAGCACTTTGAGGCAAAGTCTGAAGAAACCATGACAGAAACATTTGACAGATTCTGTAAACTGCTCAATGATTTGTCATTGGTTAACAAAGAGTATGATTTAGAAGACTCAAATCTCAAGTTTCTTCTTTCTCTACCTGAAAAGTGGGATGTGAAAACAACCACTATAAGAGATAATTATGAACTTGGTGAAACAGAGATTGATGAAATTTATGGGCTGCTCAAAACCCATGAATTGGAATTGGAGCAGAGAAACAAAAGATCAAGTAGAAAGTCAAAGTCTGTTGCTCTTAAGGTTGAGGAGAAACCATCAAAGAAAGAGGCATCAAGGAGAAAGGCAAAAGGGAAAGCCTTAGTCATACATTCAGAGAATGAGTCATCAAACACTGATGTTGACTCAAACACAGATGAATCATCTGATTCTGAAAATGATGAGGAGATGATGCAAATGGCTGCATTGATGGTAAAGACCTTCAAGAAGATGGGCTTCAAGAACTTCAAGAAGGGAAAGAGATTCTCCACGGACTACTCAAAGTCTGACAAGAAGAATTTCAAGAAATCTGAGGGAAAGGACTTCAAATCTGGTAAGAAAGATAAGTCTGAGATTCAATGCTACAAGTGTAAGGAGATGGGTCACTATGCTCCTGAGTGCAAAAAGGGTAAAACTGAAAAGGCACTCTACACCAAAGGCAGAGATTGGGCAGACACTTCAGATTCAGATGAGGAAGTCAACTATGCTCTCATGGCTACTACTCAGACTGAAACTGATGATCTCAAGGTACCTCCAACTACCTATGCTTATAACACTGATAATATAACTGAATTGAGAATCTATCTTAAAGCATTGCATATCAGTTATAGGGATCAGACTTTAGAAAATGAGAGGATAAAGACTGAGTGTTCTCAACTTAAAGAGAGAAATAAACTTGTTGAGGAACAGTTAGAGAACATGAATAAAATTCAAAAAGAAAGAGATGATGCAGTGTTTATTGAACAGGAGTTGCTAGGTAAGTATAAGCAACTAGAATCAGAATTGGAGGATACTAAACACATCATTAAAACTTGGACACACTCTGGTAAAGATACTCAAGAAGTGTTTCAGTCAGATACAGTAGGTCTAGGTTACTCTGAGGGAGATGAACTTAGATTTGAAAATCAGGTAAAAGTTAGACCACATCGTTCATCTGAAGGTAATGTCATGGGAACAGGTGGACCTAAGACTGAAGCACAGAAAAAGGCTGTTAAAGAGTCATATGCTAAAAATTTTGTTAAAGAGGCTAACATTGGTTTAATGACAGATAAACAACTCAAGCATAAGCTTAAGGAAATAAAGTCTGTCAACAAACAGAGAATGCCTAAGAAAAACAGAAATGGAAAGGTAGGCATAACCTCAGGAATTAAGCCAATGCTTACTTCATTAGCTCCTAGAAAAACATGCTTTAATTGTGGTAGCACTAATCATCTTGCTAGTTTCTGCAGTAAGAATAAGAACATTAATTCTTTGCCCTCTAAAACTGCAGTAAATAATGATTATGTGAGAACTAGACCACAAACTTTGTGTAAACACTGTGGTAGTACATGGCATTCTATTTACACTTGCAGAGATTATCATGCTATTTACTATAATTACTATGAACCCAAGCCAAATTTGAAATGGGTTAAAGTAAACTCTGCTAATGTAAACTCTGAAAAAGTTAGCTTAAACTCTGTTAATGTGAATTCCGCTGCAAAAGCTAACAGAATTAAGAAAGCCAAAGGATCCAAGCAAGTCTGGATCCTTAAAACTAATAATCAGTGATTGTTTGTGATTGCAGGGCAACAGGGTTAGTACCCTTGTCGTGGACAGTGGATGTTCAGGACACATGACAGGAAATAAAGCCCTGCTATCAGAGTTTGAGGAGAAGGCTGGCCCAGAAGTTTCCTATGGAGATGGCAACATAGGACATACACTGGGATATGGCAATATTAATCTTGGAAATGTCATCATCACAAATGTAGCTCTGGTTCCAGGACTCAAGCATGATCTGCTATCTGTGAGTCAAATCTGTGACAGAGGATATCATGTAGATTTTCAGCCTGAATATTGTCAAGTGATCAGCAAATCTACAGGGAAAGTTGCTCTAGTTGGAAACAGACACAATAACATCTATGAAATTAAATTGTCAACAAACACTGATGGCAAAGCAGTGTGTCTGTCAACAAGAATGTCCAGTGAGGAGAGTTGGAAGTGGCACAAGAAACTCTCTCATTTGAATCTGAACAACATCAATGAGCTAATCAAGAATGATCTTGTAAGAGGTCTACCAAAATCTTTGTTGAATGTAGAAGGCCTGTGTGATTCTTGTCAAAAGGCCAAACAGAGAAAAGTCTCCTTCAAAAGCAAATCTGAGTCTTCAATTGTTGATCCTTATCATCTACTACATGTTGATCTTTTTGGTCCAGTGAATGTGATGTCTCTTGGAAAGAAGAAATATGCTCTAGTCATTGTTGATGAATATACCAGGTACACATGGGTATATTTTCTTGCAAAGAAGGATGAAACTGCATTAACACTGACAGAACATATATTACAACTGGAAAAAGGGTCAGAAAATCAAGTGAAGATAATCAGAAGTGACAATGGAACTGAGTTCAGGAATTCATCAATGGAAGAATTTTGCAAGAGTAAAGGGATAAAACAAGAGTTTTCTGCACCTGGCACTCCACAACAAAATGGTGTAGTGGAGAGGAAGAACAGAACCTTGATAGAAGCTGCCAGAACCATGCTAGATGAAGCAAAGTTGCCAACATATTTCTGGGCAGAAGCAGTTCAAACTGCTTGTTTTACTCAAAATGCAACACTGATCAACAAGCATGGTAAAACACCATATGAAATGGTGAAGAAGAAAAAGCCAAATCTAAAATATTTTCATATTTTTGGATGCAAGTGCTTTGTGTTGAAGACTCATCCTGAACAGTTGACCAAATTTGACCTAAAGGCAGATGAAGGAATTTTTGTTGGCTATCCACTGTCAACAAAGGCATTCAGAGTTTATAATCTGAGAACTAGAGTGATCATGGAATCAATTCATGTGTCATTTGATGACAAGAAAATAACTGGACTAGAAGATGTCAATGAACATGATCTACTCCACTTTGAAAATGAAGATTTATTCTCTGAAAAAGTAAACTCTGATCAGACTGATTTGACAAACTCTGTTGATCTAAACTCTGAACCTCTACTGGTAAATACTGAAGAAACTCTTCAATCAGAAACAAGGGAAGAACCAGTTGAGGGGGAGCATGAAGAATCACATCAAAGTGATAATTCAAACACTGAAAGTGACTCAGTTGATGATTCTGAATCAAACTCTGTTGATTCAAACTCTGTTGATAATTCTGAGAAGTCACATTCAGGGGGAGCATCAGAAAATGAAGAAAGACACCAAGAAAATCAGGAGAGCATGGATCAAGGGGGAGGATCACATGATGACAGAAGCAATCTGCCTTCTGCAAGAAAATGGACTAAATCTCACACACCTGATTTGATTATTGGTGATCCTGATGCAAAAGTAATGACAAGAAGTGCAACAACAAATGAATGTCTGTTTCATGCATTCTTGTCACAAACTGAGCCAAAGAAAGTGGAAGAAGCTCTTACAGATGCTGACTGGATAACAGCAATGCAAGAAGAGCTAAATGAATTTGAAAGAAATGAAGTGTGGACACTTGTACCAAGGCCCAAGAACAGATCCATTGTTGGTACTAAATGGGTTTTCAGGAATAAAACTGACAGTGAGGGTGTTATCACAAGGAACAAGGCAAGACTGGTTGCAAAAGGCTACTCACAACAAGAAGGAATAGACTATGATGAAACATTTGCTCCAGTGGCAAGATTGGAGGCAATCAGAATCTTTCTTGCATATGCCTCTCACATGAAATTCAAAGTGTTTCAGATGGATGTAAAAAGTGCATTTTTGAATGGAAAACTTGAAGAAGAAGTGTTTGTGGAACAACCACCAGGTTTTGTAGATCCAAAATATCCAGACTATGTCTACAGATTAGACAAGGCACTCTATGGACTTAAGCAGGCACCAAGGGCATGGTATGAAACCCTTGCCAAATTTCTACTAGAAAGTGGATTTCACAGAGGTACTATTGACAAAACTCTGTTTTACTTCCAAACTGGTAGTGACTTGCTTTTAGTACAGATATATGTAGATGACATCATTTTTGGATCTACTAATGATAAACTCTGTAAGAAGTTTGCCAAACTCATGCAGTCAAGATATCAAATGAGTATGATGGGAGAGCTTAGTTATTTTCTAGGCTTACAGGTGAAGCAAACAGATGATGGAATTTTTATAAATCAAGCAAAATATACCAGAAACCTTCTCAAGAAATTTGGTATGCTTGATTGTTCATCTGCAACAACTCCCATGGCAACTGCAACAAAATTGGACAAAGATGCAGGGTCATCAGTAGATATGACAAGTTACAGAGGAATGATTGGTTCTTTACTCTATTTGACAGCTAGCAGACCTGATATCATGTATGCAACTTGTTTGTGTGCAAGATTCCAGGCAGATCCAAGAGAACCACATTTAACAGCAGTAAAGAGGATATTTAAGTACCTCAAGGGCACTATAACTTTGGGGCTGTGGTATCCAAGAGAATCAGAGTTTAAACTTCTTGGTTACTCTGATGCAGACTTTGCTGGATGTAAGATAGACAGAAAAAGCACCAGTGGAAGTTGTCAATTTCTGGGTGACAGACTTGTTTCCTGGTACAGCAAGAAACAGAAGTCAATATCTACATCTACAGCTGAAGCAGGGTATATTGCTGCTGGTAGCTGCTGTGCACAGATTTTATGGATGAAGAATCAACTGCTGGATTATGGATTAAGGTATACCAAGATACCTATTTACTGTGATAATCAAAGTGCTATTGCAATGACAGGTAATCCAGTGCAACATTCAATGACAAAGCACATCAGCATAAGGTATCACTTCATCAGAGAGCATGTAGAGGAAGGCAACATTGAGCTTCACTTTGTGTCTACAGAACAACAACTTGCAGATATCTTCACCAAGCCATTGAGTGAAGCTACATTTACAAGACTGGTCAATGAACTAGGAATGGTCTCTAGTTTTGACTAGAGATGTTGGTTAGACTCAAAAACTTATTGCTCATGTTTTTTTTTAAATTGTTAAGTGTTATGTGAACCTTAGTATTAAACTCTGTTATGCATGCTTATGTTTAAACCTTGTTAAACTCTGTCAGCATGTCTGTCTGTTAAACACTGTTAATATGTTGGATACACTCAGTGAATTCAGAATTGATTATTGTCTGAATGAAAACACCAATGAAGAAAAATGTATGAAGCATGATTCTCAGTAAATAAATCATGATTCTTTCTGAGTCACTGTAATCTAATCAGACTTTGTGCAGTAAATCAACACAGCATGATACTGTTTCATATTTATAGCATCTCTTAGTTTATTCAGTCCTAAACTCTGAGTCTATGAATATTGTGTGCATTCCCTCTCATAAATAATTTTGGTTATTGATGAACTCTAAACTCTGATAAGTGACATTCTGTTTCCAAAGGTATGGTTCTTGATGATTCCTTGTTTGTACTTGTGAAAATCATAAAACTTGAGATGGGTCATTGATTAGTTTGGTGAGTTCAGAATCATGTCTACACCCTGTGAGAGTTTGAGCCAAATCAGTGATTAATACATTTTCTATCAATCAGTATTTATTGTTGTGTGATATTCATCAGGAAGTATGTTTCTCTAGAACTTGTATTAAACCATTTTGAGATTACATGATATGTGTGTGCATGAAAATGATAAAGGCAATAGGATTCACCATTTCTTCAAAACTTTTGAACAGTGTTTGAACACTGTATAAACACTGTTCATAATTTCCATCCTTAGTAAACCCCTTTGAGCCTTATTAACTGCTCATTTACTTATACTCTGAAGTGTAAAGAGCAGTTATATTTTTTTTTCTCAAGCAGATGAGTGTCTCTCAAAGAAAAGAAAAGTTTACTCAGTATATATGCTAAATAAAAAAAAATATAAAATAAAATAAAATAAAAAAAAATAAAAAAAAAAAGAAAAGAAAAAGGGCATATATACTGATCCTGTACAAATATGTACTAACATTGTGACTGAACACTTTGTTCTATTAAAATGTTCAGCTTGAAGTCACTTATAAATAAAACATCTCTTTTCATCTGTTTGATCTTACTCTATTTAAACCCTGGATAAAGTCCTTTTGATTTGTGCATACATGTATTCAAAGTAGTGTAGAATTGGTGGACATTCAAGCATATGGTAGATTCTGCTACTTCTGATTGAATGTGAGTGTAAACACTTCACCTAAACACTTGTGTGTTTGAGAGTTTGTGAGATTATCCAGATCATGACTGTTATTCACTGAATGATGCTCTGATTTCTATCTCTTGATCTTTTTGTCTTCAAAGACTGTGTGCTTACTTGGATAATCATGGACATCAAAGGGAATAGAAGTTTTCAGATTTCTGTATTACAGTAACTACAGAGTTTAGCATTCATCAAACAATCAGTGTTTAGTATGAGAGTTTGTGCATTCAATGTTTATTGATTTTTGTTATGGATTTTATGAAATATTAGATGCTCTAAAAATTGATTTCAGTAAACTCTGCTTCACACACACTGATATTCACAACTGTGCAATTTTTGAAAGGGTTTTAGTGATAAAGCTGGAAAATTGATAAACACTGTTGAGTTGTGTTAAGTACTCTAAGGTACAGTTTCATTTAGATGATTTGATTATTTTGGAGTAATTGAGGTAGTTGACAACTGTTAAATAGTGTAAGTGTCGTGATTATAGGAATGACAGCGGTAATTATTAAGTGATCCATTGGTTGTTTGACACGTGTCCCATGATAGTGTCCCACTCACACATTACTCTACAACAGTTGCGCGCTTTTACTAAATAAACGATTGAGTTTTAATTTTACTCTAATCGTCTTTAGTCTCTCACTCCATATCGATTCACATTCACTCACTCACAGTTACTTGCATACTCATTCACTTTCAAAATTCTCATACACTCTCCTTCACATTTTGGTAAACACTTCACATACATCTTTTCTCTAACTCTCTTCGTATCATATCTTACTAATGGCAACTAAAGCGTTTGATGCAGCAGGGATAGTTTTTCTTCCTAGTAACTATGCAGCACCACTGGAGACTGTAAATGCTCCAGAGGCGTTTCATGTGTTCCAAAATTTCTTGAAAGACTCTGAAATAGGGAAGGCTCTAACTGCACCACCAACATTATCTGCATCACAAATTGCTGCTTTCTGGACAAACTCTGTATATGATGATGGAGAAGAGTCTGGCACTCCCACAATCACTTTCACTCATGATGAATCAGAGTATATCATTACTCCAACTACTGTTAGGGATGCTCTGGATTTTGAGACACACACTTCTTACAGTGTTGTTGGTCATGATCGCTTGAGGACAATGTTGGAGCAAATTGGATGTGCAGGAAACTTGAATAAGATAGGGTCTTTGAGACGACCAAGTTTGAGAAAGGAATGGAGTTTCTTCTTCGATTGCATCACAAGAGCTTTTGGAAAGAAGACAACAAACTGGGATGCACTTCCTCTTGACACTCTCCAAATTGGTCATGCTCTATTATATGGAGCCTTTTCAAGTTGCTAAAAGAATGTTTTCTGATTTGACAAACAAAGATGTTACTAAACAGCATATACCAGATATGTTTATGCCTTTAGCCTTACAGAACTATGTAAACCAACCACAAGACCCTCAATCACCACAACAAATGCCTGAACCAATAGACACCATAAACTCTGAACCAACACCCACAACACCCACAACCACTGTACCTACTACATCTCATCAACCACAACCAGAAACCTTAAACTCTTCACCCATAAACTCTCCAATAATAAACTCTTCACCATTAAATACTGAATCATTAAACACTGAAACTTTAAACTCTGAGCCAGCACCTACTGAAACAGCCAAAACCAAGCCAAAGAGAAAGAAACACACCGCTCTAAACACCAAACACTCAAAGGCTAAACAGACATTTCCTGGAGCTGTTTATAGTAGAAGAATGAAGCAACATGCAAACAGACCTTCACTTTCACCAACTAAAGAGAGCTCAAGTGAAGATGAAGAGGAGACTGTAGTGCCTCAAGTCAAGAGAAGGAGATTAGTTCTTTCAGAGTCTGATGATGAGCAAATTGTTGAAGCTCCAGAGGTGGTTTCACAGCAAACACCTACTGTTGAGGTTACAGTGAATGTTGAAATACCTGCAGAGGTTGAAATGCCTGCAGAGGATATTGTGGTTGACAAAGTTGAAATACCTGCAGAGGTTAAAATGCCTGCAGAGGATATTGTGGTTGACAAAGTTGAAATACCTGCAGAGGTTGAAATGCCTGCAGAGGATATTGTGGTTGACAAAGTTGAAATACCTGCAGAGGTTGAAATGCCTGCAGAGGATATTGTTAATGTTGAAATACCTACAGAGGATAAAATGCCTGTAGAAGAGGATCACAGAGATGGTTTTTCACCAGTGCATGATGTTCTTGATTCAATTCTTGATCCTATCTCACCTGTTGATCATGTTGAAGCTCATGGTGTAGCTGATGAGCCTGCAGTAAATGTTCCTGAAGCTACAGTATCACACACAGAGCTGGTATCTACTGCTTCTCCAATTCAAGACAAAGGTGATGAAGTTGATCAGGCAACCAAGATAATTTCTGACTCCATACCTGTTGAAGCTACAAAGGTAAACTCTGTTGCAGAGCCTATGCAACATGAGGTGACTATGGAAAAGGTTGAAGAAGTTGTTGAAGAAACTGTGGCTGACACAGCTCAGCACAGTGGTTCTTTAAAAGGTGATCAAGCTAAAGATACAAGTGCTGAAGATGAATCTGACAGTAGTGCAAACTCTGATTCTTTTGTGAGTGCACCAGCACAGACAGATAATAAGCATACACCTTTTGATCAGCCTTGTCCATCTCATGCAGTTGAAGTAGAGCATCTAGCTAAATCTGCTGAAAATTGGTATAAACAAGACTGTATTTTTCCAAAAGGGAGAGCAGCTGAGTTTGTGAAGCAAACTGCAAAGCAAATTTCAAATCCAGAGCTCTTATCCTGTTTAAAGGCAACTGTGGTACAAGTCAAGACTCTGGAAGGCAATTTTGCTGAAACAAAACAAGAGATTGTTTCTTTAAAGACTGAGATACAGTCAAGAGAATTGAAGATGGAAAGAGAGTCCAAAATAAAAGTTGTCCAGCTGTCTAAAGTTCAAGACACTCTCTTTGCCAGGCTAGGAAAAGTTGAAGAAAATCAAACTGCTCTGTTTTCTAAGGTTGAGTCTATTGCTAATTCTTTGGAGCTCATTACATCAATACTCATTCCTGATGATGTCAAAAAGGGGGAGAGAGTTGCTAAGTCTAAATGAAAAGTTTCTCAAACTCTGACTCAAAAGGATGATGCTGGAGATGGAGGGGCAAGTGATAAGAGTAATAAGATCTTAAACTCTGAAAGGCAAACTCTGAGATCTGGCAAATCTCTTAAATCACAGTCTGTTGGAATAAACACTGAAACTCAAGGTACTTCAAAGACCAAGAGTTTGGAATTAATATCAAATCCAAAGACTGATGAGGAGTTAGCTGTTAAGCTTTTCATGGAAGAGAATGCAGAAGGAGTTACTTTAGAAGATGCTAAAGCTGAAGAGAAGAGTTTACAAGAAAAGCATTTGAAAGCTCTAAAGTCTGAAAAAGCAAAGAAGAATGTGAAAGTTGCTAAAGCTGCAAAGCCTGTTCTTAAAGGCATTCAAATCAAAGAACCAGTTGGTACAGATCAAAGAATGCAAGTATTTAGAAAACCAACAGATGCAGAAGCTAAGCAAAAGCTGAAAAGTATTGTTACAACCTCTGTTGATACACATGTTGTACAGAAAAATGAAGACACAACCTCTGTTGCTGCACAAGTTGTGACCACACCATTATTGTCTTCTCAGTTGAAATCAATATTTAAGAAAGGTGCTCTTCATGATTCAAGACTAGAAGCTACAATTCCAATGGATTTTACTGATGGTAGAGCTTTATCTGGTAAAGTTGGATACAACAAAGAAGGCATAGGCTCACACAGAGATAAAAGGCAATATGTTGGTCCTAGAGATCCTTCTTCACTGTCTGTTCCAGGTCGTGGTGTCACTCAAGAGAGTTTAGACAAACTGGAGTCAGTACAGCTTGTATATCAGAAGAGTCTAGAAAAGGATTTCTTGCTATATTTCATGGCTGATGGAACAGTGTTTAAAGTTTCTGAAAAAGATATCGAATTAAAATACTGGGAAGAACTTGAATATGTTCTGTATATTTTCAGAGTGAGAAATCAAAGAGCTCAGTCAGTTGCAAATGTGCTTAGACAAAGAATGATTCAAAACCTTGCAAGAAGGCAAATGAAATTCAACAGCAAGTATGTTCCTAAATACAGAGATTGGAATGGAAATTTGATAGAAATGGAAAAAGGGACTACAAAGCTGAAGACTGATCTTGGAATCACTGTTCTGGATTTTAATGTGAAATCTGAGGAAGTGAAATACATAAGGCTGGGAAATGAAATGAGAAGAAACAAAATCTACGATCTTAGAGCTGCTATCTATCAAACTGATGAGAATGATCCTCAGTTGAGAGAAATCAAGGAAGCTATGCAGATAGAGCTTGAAAATGCTGAAAGAAGGTTGCTTATAGACTATCTCAGAACAATGCCTGATCTGCAAGAGATTAGAAATTAAAGTCTGTAAGAATTTTCTTATTTTCTGTAGAATTTATTAAGTAATAGCTTAAACTCTGTTTGTATGTTAAACACTGTAAAACTTTGTATTTGTTTTGACATCATCATTTATTGTAAACTTGTACATTTTTGCTAATGGACAAGTTGGGGGAGATTGTTAGAAATGATTGATGAGAACAGTGTTTGGAAGCTATAGTGACAAAACAGAGTTTAGCTGGAAGCAGTCAGGGTTTAGTTAAACTCTGACTGGAAGCGCAACAGAGGTTGTTAAACTCTGTAGCGGTATTGTCTGAAGAGTCAACAGTGTTTAAAGGTTGATGCAAAATAAATATGGAAGCAATATCTTTGAAGATTGGAAAGCTGTCAAAGAGATTGAGTTGACTTGGAAGACTGGAGCAATCGTGATTGATATCAATTGTATAGCTTGATTATAGGAGAATCAGTTACTGATTGTACGAAGCTGTATGTTCTATAAATACAGTTAGGTTAACCCTAGAAGGGTAATCGAACATTGAGAAATTCATTGATTGTAACCTAAGCAGCTCTCTGTGATATTTACATCACTGAGAGAGGAATTGTTAATTCCAAACAGTTTTTAATTGTTAAACAGTGTGTTCTTGTTAAGTTACTCATACAGTATTTGATTGCTTTTTGTGTATTCGACCTAACACAGTTGCTGTGATTTCGATAATTATATAATTATACTCGTGTCTGGCGTAAGTATACACTCTCTCCTATACAACCTCACTTCAATTCTTGTTCGTTGTTCACTGGTATTAACCCATCTTCTTCCCTGTTTTTCTCTTGTAACGAGTTGGGTTTGTGTGGGTGCGTAGTATGTGTGTATAGAGTCTGGGTGTGTGCCTGGTGGATGGCAAATGAATTGCAAAGCTGAAAAAAATCCTTCTTCCCCTGTTTTTATGCTACGCTTGCTGTGCTACTGCTGCTACTGTGTGTGTATCTTTGCAGCAAGAGTGTGTGTATGTATACTAGCCGTGTGTGTACGTTTCTTGAGGTGGGTGTGTTAAGGCTGAGAAGAATAGAGAGGACAGGAGAGGGATGGTATGGGGTGACTGGGAGGTAGTGTAAAGGCTACGGGTGTACACAATTTGAGTGCTAGTTTCCTCTGTTTTTCCCCTTGCAAACAGCGAGTATAGTGTGTGTGTTTAGAGGTGATGGGTGTAGAAACCATTCTTCAGTTAATACGATCTGGCGTGATAGGTTGTGATACCGAACACAAGACTCCGTATCAAGCACTGATACTGAACACGAGCCTCCGTATCAAACTAATGGTGCACACCAGACTCCGTGTATCAACATAATACGGCACACCAGACTCCGTTTCTACGCTAATACGGTGGACGGTGTTCCGTATTAAGCTAATACGGAACACGAAACACCGTGACCCGTCGGTATTTAGGGCCAAATATTTGGAGCTCAGTATTTTGGGTAAACAATATTTATTTTTGATTATTTTGGGCCATCACCCAATTCATTATTCATATATAATAAACAAGTAAATAAAGTATACCACCAGAATTTCAATTCAAAAAATATATTTTTAAAAAACTATAATTTACATTTAATTACAAAACAATTTTAAAGAAAATAATGGTAAAACTAGATATTGAAAAATTAATAAAAAACATGTCATAATTGGAAATGACACCAACTTAAATTCAATAAAATGCAATTTATAAAACAAACACTAATTCAAAAAAATCTCAATTTATAAAACTAAAATCAACAATTAACTTTAATATAATGCACTTAAAATAAATAAAAACTAACACAAAAATATATAAAATCGTACAAACTTTCTTTAAAAAAAAGTACATATGTAATGTATGTTAAATTACAATAAGTTCCTACATGTCTAAAGTATATTATATATATTCTAAAAATAGAAGAAATCACGTCAAAAAATATGAAATATTTTATGTTAGGCTAACTCTTAAAACATAATTCAGAAAAAAATCGTTTAAAAAAAAAGAGTCTTTAAAAAATATATGGTAAAATAAGATATTAAAAAAGTAATAAAAAAAACATGTCATAATTGAAAATGACACCAAAATTCAACAAAATATAATCTACAAAACAAACGCCAATTCAAAAAAAAAATCTAAATTTAGAAAACTAAAATCAACAATAAACTTTAATATGATGCACTTAAAACAAATATAAACCAACACAAAAACATAAAAAGATGATACATATTTTCTTTAAAAAAAGTACAAATGTATGTGTATTCACAATTACATAAACACACATATATATATATATATATGTATATATATATGAGTCCCACTCTAGGGAGAATCATCTTACGTGGAGAACCGTGGAGAACCACTTAAAATGCATTAAAATAGTCCTTTATATAAGACCCCTGGCGGGGCCCCTTCACATAAAAGTCTTATAATTCTACCCTCTATCCATTCATCAAAAAAAAAAAAATTAAAAAAATGTTGCCACGTCATCATTTTTTGAAAAAAAATTTTTAAAAAAAATTTTTTGTAATTTTTTTTATAAATAGATAGATTATAGAATTATAAGACTTTTTTGTGAAGATATCCCTGCGGGGCCCTTATATATAAAGCAATTATAATGTATTTTAAGTGGTTCTCCACGTAAGATGGTTCTCCATGGAACAATGGCCTATATATATATATATATATATATATATATATATATATATATATATATATATATATATATATATATATATATATATATATATATATATATATATATATATATAAATATACATACATATATAAAGAATAGTTAAATCAATGAGTTTCCATATGTCTAAATTATATTATATATATTCTAATAAAATAGAAGAAAAGATCCCAAAAAATATGAAATATTAAAATATATGTTAGGGTAAAGCTTAAAATATAATTTATAAAAAAATATCGTTTACCAAATAAAAGTGGTTTAAGAAAAATTTATTTTAATAAAAATCCTAAAAGCTTCTATTTTTAGGTTTGACAACAAATATATTTCTAAAATTTAAATTAAAAAAATGTGATCACAAATCAACAAATAAACAAATTCTTACTTTGCAAAGAAAAAATTTAAATTAAAAAAAGTGAACACAAATTAATGAATGAACATATTTTAAATTAGAAAGCAATCCAAACACCCACAAAATAAATTTATATTAATATCTAATTATAATACAACATAAAACCCCCTAAGATTACTCTAAACAAAAACACATAATAAACACCCGCAAAAATATAAAATTAACATGAAAAAATAACAATATTCAAAAACAAATTTAAAAAAATTAATACTACACATATTTCCAAAAAAGTTAAAAAATGCCTTTAAAAACTATAAAAACACTATAACAAAAGATCTAAATTTTTTAAGATATTCATTAAATTACATAATCGAAAAGATAAAAAACAATTGTTACAAGAATATAGTACGTATATGTTTCAAGTATATCATATGTAATCTAATAAAATAAAAAAATTAAAAATAAGTATGAAATACTAAAAAATATGTTAGTCTAAATTTTGAAATATAAATTATAGAAAAACCACTTATAAGAAAAAAAACCAAATATATACTACAAACCATATAACATATGTATTATTATTATTATTATTATTATTATTATTAAAAGTAAAAATAAATTATTCAAAATGCTATAAAACTAATTTTACAAGAAAAAAATTATAATCAAAATTATATTACAAAATATTAATAAAGCTACCCGTCCGATGCACGAGTATAAAGCTAGTATTCTTAATATTTGCATGTCATTCAAATTTTACGTGCACATATTTATCTATACTATACTATTATAAGCGAAACAGGGTATTTGGTTGTCGGTTTGGTACACTTTTTTTGGTGCATTTTTTTTGGTACACTCAATAATAACCGTTAGATTTTAAGATAAACAAAGAAGAACCGTTGGATGTAATGCTAAAACAATATTCCTTTTCTAATATTTGAAATACTCTTATAGATTCCAAGTTGGAATCCCACCAACAACATATCTCTACTAAACATATGTATTATTTTATAAACTATACTCTCACGAGTTTAAGATTCAATTTTCGTCAACAACATATTATTAATTATTAAAACACTATTATTAAAAATACTATAAAACATGTAGTACAATATTTTATTATCTTCTATAATTTATTTTCCTACTAATTAAAAAAATATATATGAAAATATGGGTAACAAAACAAAAAATGTTAAAAATTACTTCGGTGCATCACACGAGTAATAACCTATATAGTAAAAAATTACACAAAATCTAGAAAACACTTATAATATAGAAAATTTTGTATAAAAATTGAAAAAAGGTTTACATGATTAGATAAACTAGCTTTGTAGCCCGTGCAAGGCACGGGCATGCTCTAGATTATAAATTTATGAATTATTCGTAATCACGTAGGATTGATTTGTTGATATCTTCGATTGTTCATATCTTTGTAGCAATTGTTCTGAGTAAATAGAATTTATGCAATACCCGATCGAGACATGCAAATTATAATTCTGGTTAAATTAAATCTATTTTATATTTTACGCTATGTTTTGTTTTGTTAAAATAAACTTGAACGATATGTAATAAATTGGTCAATGTTAAGATCAAAACCGTACTTCGAAATATAAATATATAGAGTTAACATGGATTGATACAGAGATACATTCAAGTATTAATTACATAATAATAAATGCATATTAGTTCATATCAGTTATTATTATATATGTAATAAATATGTTAGTGTTGCAATACCTAAATAGCCCCCGGAAAGATAACATAGATATAATTAGTAGAGGTAAATATGACTTTTTATATGAATAAATTTGCTCATGGAACCCCCCCATTTGCTCTATTATATATATATATATTTGTTATATTGTTTTATGCGTTTACGTATTAAAGATGTGATTGATGAGTTTTACGATAGTTAATGTTAATACAAGTTTGTATTATACTTACATAGGCATGAAGGTTTTTTTTGTATTGGGATATTTTTTGTAATATTTAATTCATAAATAATTAAAGTAGATCTAAAATGATTAATAAGATATGGTATATGTTAGTGAATATTATAGTACATTATAACATATCCACATAAATTTATATATGTATTTATGTTTGTACAAGTTTATGTATGTATAATTATGCAGTAATTAATATATTATAAATAATAAAATATTAATAGATTATACAACATAAATGTATGTATGTATGTATGTATGTATGCTATATAGTATGTATGTATATATGTATATAATATTATAGTAGATTATTATATATGCACATAAATTTATATATGTATGTATTTATGTTTGTACATGTGTATGTATGTATAAATATGCATATTAATTATACAACAATTAATAGATTACAAATAATGAAATATTAATAGATTATACAACATAAATGTATGTATGTATGTATGTATGTATGTATATATGTATATATGTATGTATGCATGTATGTATGTAACTATGTATGTATGAATGTATGTATGTATATATGTATGTATGCATGTACGTATGCATGTATAATTAATAGTTATGTATGTATGTATCTATGTACGTACGTATGCATGTATAATTAATAATTATCTACAAATATACATTCTAATTAATAATTATACATTATCTGAGTTCAAGCCAACTGAGATTTATCTACAAATTAATACATATAAACAAAAATATGTAGTATGTGTATGTATATAATATTATAGTGCATTGTTATATATCCACAAAGATTTATATATGTATGTATTTATGTTTGTACATGTGTATGTATGTATAAATATGCATATTAATTATACAACAATTAATAGATTACAAATAATGAAATATTAATAGATTATACAATATAAATGTATGTATGTATGTATGTATGTTATATAGTATGTATGCATGTATGTATGTATATAATATTATAGTATATTATTATATATATATCCACATAAATTTATATATGTATGTATTTATGTTTGTACATGTGTTTGTATATATAAATATGCATATTAATTATACTACAATTAATATATTACAAATAATGAAATATTAATAGATTATACAACATAAATGTATGTATGTATGTATGTATGTATGTATGTATGTATGTATATAGTACTTATGCATGTATAATTAATACTTATGTATGTATGTATGTATGTATGTATGTGTGTATGTACATATGCATGTATAATTATTTATGTTAATGTATGTATAATTAATAATTATGTATGTAGTGTATGTATGTATGTATATATGTATGTATGTATGTATGTATGTGTGTATGTACGTATACATGTATATTTATTTATGTATGTGTAGTATAATTAATAATTATGTATGTATGTATATATGTGTTTATGTATGTAGATAATGATTTTTAATATAAGCTCAAATGTTCACATAGCTCAACTGGTTATGGTGTTGCATTAGTTATGCAAGGTCATAACATTATTTTTACAAATATTTATAGTTAGGTTTGGAATGAGGTTCATGTATGTAGATAATGATTTTTAATATAAGCTCAAATGTTCACATAGTTCAACTGGTTATGGTGTTGCATTAGTTATGCAAGGTCATGGGTTCAAATCCTTTGAATAACATTATTTTTACAAATATTTAGAGTTAGGTTTGGAGTGAGGTAATACAATTTTCATGTAATATTTATATGTATACGTATGTATTTTAAAATAATAATTTAAATCATGTATTTTAAAATAATAATTTGAATCAACTGTACATCGCACGAGTTATAGGCTAGTATTACATCATAACTTGAGAGCTGGGATCCTCTGTCCCCTTTCTCCGTTTCTCCGTGTCTCCTTTGTGTCCCCTGTTGTTTTTAATTAAAAAAAATGCTCTTGTGGAGCCCATTTTTATTATTTATTAAAATGGGCCCCGCAGGGGCACTCTTTTTATACTAAAAATAGCAGGGGACACGGAGGAAGGGGAGAGGATCCGAACCCATAACTTGATAGGACATGTATGTATGTAGTATAAAGTGATTTAAAATAAAATTTTAGTGGACATAGTGATGAGTGATGACACTACACAGGCTAAAACAAAAAATAAAAATTTGTACCAATTACACTTTTGTTGTACGGTCCAAAGTGTTAGTCTGAATAATTTTATGCATTACAAATAAGTTTAAAATAAAAAACTTTTCGAGACTTTTTTGTTTTGTTTTGTTACATTACTTAATTTTATGTTTATAACTTTAAATTAAATTTTTATATATTATTTATTTCCTTATATTTGAATTAAATATATATATTTATTAATTCAAAAGTAGTATTTCCATAAATTTAGTCTTACATATTAATATTAATATGTATATATGTTATTTCAATATTAATTTTTCGAAATACAAATAATGTTTTGAATTAAATATGTATATATTTAATAATTCAAAAGTAGTATTTCCATAAATTTCCTATATTATTGATATATTAATGTTCTATATAGTTACATGCTACTGTAAATTATAGTATATCATAATTTGATAGGACATGTATGTATGTAGTATAAAGTGATTTAAAATAAAAAATTTAGTGGAAGTGGTGAGTGGTGACACTACACACTAAAACAAAAACAAATTTGTATTAT
Organism: Kitagawia praeruptora; assembly: GCA_037693485.1. Taxonomy (NCBI): domain Eukaryota; kingdom Viridiplantae; phylum Streptophyta; class Magnoliopsida; order Apiales; family Apiaceae; genus Kitagawia; species Kitagawia praeruptora. The sequence continues at coordinate 130,660,193 of CM075351.1, read as the reverse complement.
CCAAAATATTAGTATGTATAGTGAATAATGTTTATACACTATAACAAATACGGAGTAAGTTTTAAATAAAAAACATTTTTTTAAATTTTTTCCTTTTCTTGTGTTGTCACATTATTTAATTTTATATTTATAACTTTAATTTAATATTATATATTATTTTTTATTTATATTAACATTGTATTTATTTAAATTAAATATGTATAATTTAATAATTCTAAAGTAGTATTTGCATAAATTTAGTATTAATAAAAAAAATCAAGTGTATAAATAATTATACAGTCTAGACCTAAGTCTAAACCTATGAACAGTGCACACGCAACCTACAAGTAAATTATTAGATTCAATAAAAAAATAAAATTTCTTTTAATATTTTATTAATTGAATTTAAATGTATAATAAAGAGTGAGTGCCCTAAATACCCACATTTTAATCATCTCTAACCAAAATACCCGGCGCTGAAGCACCGCCCAAAATGCCTAAAAGATACGCCACGCCTACAGGCGTAAGTTCGTTCACGCCTATACAGACAACGTATCCGAGGAATACGCTTACACTATCAAATGAAACTCTTCCGCATACGCATCTCTATTAGGCGTATCCGGTGATACGCTTTTTTGAACAGCGTATATGACGTCAGATACGCATGTGCACAATGCGTATCAGGCGATACGCATTTTGCAAATGCGTATCTGACATCAGCCTTCATCGTCCCCAGAGCTCCAAAAAGGGCGATTCCGACATTAAAACTCTATCTATTCGTTCATCCATACCACAAACTTTCCAATTACATTCTATATACTAATAGAATCGCAATTCGATTCTCTACACACCTACACCAATTTTATTACGTTTAATTAGCCGGATTGCAAATCCCCAATTCAAGTTTTTTTTCCGGTTCGCCTTTCCGACGATCTGGTTCATGCCCCTGCGGGCCATAACACACAAACGGTCACTGGGAAGAGGAAGCCAACGTTTATGCGATCACGGAGGTGTGCTTATCTGGGTTGGAAGTGCAGTGGTGTGACCGATCAGAAACGATGATGAAAATCGCCAAAGTTGCCGACGAGTATTCTCTTAATTTTCAGGCGAGTTACACAGTTTTCTGGCAGCTACCGTGGAGATCGGTTGCGCCGTTCCAAACGGCGTGACCCGTGGGTATTTTGGGCGGAATTTTCAGAAACGGGTATTTTGGTCAGTGGATAGAAAAAAAATGGGTGTTTTGGGCATTCTTTCTATAATAAATTTAACGCACCATTCTTTTTCCTTTTTCTAAGTACCACCATTCTTCTTTTCCTTATTAATATATAATGTCCTGATAGAATAATTTTATTAAAACAATTAATTTTTCTCTTAACAATTTGCATATTTATATTTAAATGTAGAATTAATTTAACTTGTAATTTATTTGTATTATGATGAATCTCCACCTTTTGTTTTTTTTGCAATTTAACTTGTAGTATATATTATTTTTCTCCATCATTCTTTTTTCTTTATGTTTATTGTCTTTTTAACATTTAGCATTCTTATTTTTATCTTGTTTTTCACTGAATAAAAACATTTACAATATTGACGTGTCATCACTTTTTTTATCTCGGCTTTACACATGGATTCTGGAGGAGAATTTTCGATAAGTATTAACAATAGTAACATGTGTCAATCTAAATTTTACTTTTAACTTATATTTTGAATTAAAATTGCAGGACGTATATTCAATTTTAATTCAAGTCAATTAGAGGATGTTGGACATCTATTCCGGACCGAACATCCATTTCAGAGTAGAAAGAAAGGATTTAGAAACATTTGTGAGAGACGTCGGGAAAAAAATAACATTGGTATAGTTATTTTGAATTCTAAAGGAGGTAAGGGTGATGGATCAGGTGAAGTTTATGTTTATTTTGGATGTGAGCGATCCTCAAGTTATCATACAAATAAGGATAGGGGGAATAAACTTGGAGTTAAAAAATGTAGTTGTCATGTATTACCAAGAGTCATGTATTTACACTTGGATTTGTTGGTAATTGGAATAGAATCGTTTATGCAGAGACAGAAGTTGATTATGAAGAAAAGGTACAACACTTTCAAAAAACTTATGGTAAACACTAAGTGCTACTGAAGTATGTTGAAACTACAAATAGGTATTACTTTGAATTTTTTTATTTCGTTTTAGTAATTATAATACTTTATTATGTGATTTTAATTATTTCTTGTCATACAAACATAGGGTTGAAAGTGCTCTGATAAGTGGATTTATATCCACTATTTACCTTCTGTTCGGACTTAAAACGATTGCGAGTTCTCAAGTTTCGTGTTAGTTTGATGTGTTTTCATCTAATTTGTGTAGGTTGCATAGTCGGGCGGCATTGATGGTGTTGGTGAAGCATTGGTGGTATTTGATAAGTGGATTTTATATCCACTTATTATGCACTAATTGAGCATAGATTGGTGATTTATCCTTAAGTATGTGGTGTCTTTTAATTCGTTTTTGTTCTTTCGGTATTTGTTGTGTAGAACTCGAAATTTCAGGTATCCTGGCGATAAAAGGTTAAAAGACGGTGGAGTTCTGGCTCAGATGGACTGGCTACGAGGAAAAGGAATTATCATAAAGATGTTCTGAGTGATATATTCTTAAAGCTGAAACCCCGGTTGGAATTGTTGTATTTTTCTCCAAGCAAAAGGACTCCGGTTTTAGATCCTCAAGAGACCGTAACTTACATCTGGACGAGCAATGAAGAAATAAGAATTATCACAAAAATATGGAAAGTGATATTTTCTTAAAGCTGGAACCCCGGTTGGAATTGATATATTTTCTGTTAAGCAAAAGGAGTCCGGTTCCAGACGGCCAGAGACCGCAGCTTAGACAATAAGGATTTATTTATATTATTAAATAATTTTATTAATTTAGAAAATTATATTTATAAATATCTAATAATATTAGATATTTATTTTTATAAATTTTTTTGATTAAAATAATTATTTATAAATTAAAGATTATAAGCTATGCGGGTTAAAAACAAACATTTTTACGAGCTAGGCCCAGATTGTGTTAATTGTTACCAGGTCACGGAGCAATCAAAGAATTGAAAAGAAGTTGTTCAGTGTCCACGAATCATTAAGTAATTGAAAAAGAAATCAATTAAAACGGTCGGCAGAATTGTAAAAGAAGAAAGCGCGTGGTGCTCAAATCAGGGTCCCTGCAAGTGGTTTTCAGCTCCGGATTAAGTCAGAAAAATGTGCAGAATTAATTCTTCAACCAGGGCTGCTGCATGATTTTGTTGAACAATTTTCTTTCAAAAAAAGCTGCAGAAAATTGTCAAAGGATGACTAGACTTTAAGAAAAAAATGATGTAAGCAATGATGCTTATAGATCAAATTTTAGCCTACAAATAGATTGTTTTAGAATGTAGAAAAGATATCTCCGGACACTTGAAAAAACACACAGTTGTTCTTCATTTTTTGCTCTCTCCATTCTAAATTTCTGTTCTATTTTCTTGAAATACAGTTCCAATTGTAATTTTTATTTTTATTATATACATTTTAAAATCCAGTTTTAATTCCAGTTTTATTTTTATAATTTGAATTTCGTAATTTTATTTTTTATTTTCAGTTTTATTTAAATTTTAATTTCAGTTTTATTTTTTATATTTTAAATTTTAGTAATTTTATTTTTATTTCAGTTTTATTTTTAAACACTTTAATTTTTAGTAATATTATTTTTATTTTAGTTTTATTTTTTTTATACATTTCAATTTTTAGTAATATTATTTTTATATTTATATACTTAAATTATCTTAAATTTCGTATATGTTATATATCGATTGAAGATTGGAAGGATATTAATTGGAGCACTCATCTCATTCAGTGGAAGCAATTTCGGTTCAATTTTCTAACTCTCGTAATTTCTTATTTAATTTAGGAAATTTTCATCCATGATTTTATTTAATCCCATGAAGGTGCCTAGTTCAATTGTGAACTAAACACTTTCATGGGGTTCTAATGTAATGATTTGTTAATGCTCATGTTAATTTGATAGATAATTTGTGTTTACAATTTCTATATAAGATTGCCTTGCATGGTTGTTTTAATTGAATATAGGTGAATAGCTAACATCTATTGTGCCAAATCTCTAATGATTGCGAAAGTGGATTTAGAGATTTAGGGCTTGCCATGCTAGCATAGGTATGTCGGCTTCTCCGCATTTCGGATTATAGTTTCGAAAGAACGTTATTCCCCTATGTAGTTAATTGCGGAACTTGTGATTAAATCGATTGTATCACCTATTCACATAGACATATAGTGTATTGGATATAATTGATGCCCTTATAACTTCTATCTCTTTTGTGGATGTTTATTTGGAATGGTGTGAGTTAATTGAAAGATGGCTCATATTAGTGTCGTGTTCCTGCTAGCATTCTTAACAATTGTAACACATTAATTCTTGATAGTTAATAGAGCTAAAACATTCATGAAATTAGGACCCCATGCCTCTATCATATTATTTTAAACAAATTAGCCGTTACTTCATTAGTTAATTGTTACCTGCAAATAAACCATTTTAGTTCGTTCATGCTTCTATAATTAACCAAACATTGTTGAATAGACATATTTACTAAAATAACCGAGTCTTCGTGGGAACGATCCTTATTTCCCTATATTGCTTTTGGACTGCGTATACTTGCGTAGAGAAAATAGCGAACAAGTTTTTGGCGCCGCTGCCGGGGACTCGGTGTTATTTTTGTTTATGTGTTTTACTACAATAGAAGTTAATTTGTTTGACTTGAACATTTTATCTTATATTTTTGTGAAGTGATTATTTGTGTACAGATACTTGGATTTTTATGCTAACACGTTCTAAAGCATTAAAAGCCAAACAAGTACTTGAACTAGCAAATATTCACAAGATGGACGGAGAAGGCGAAGTAGTTGCACCTGCAGCAGCAAGGGCTTTAATGGACTACTCGCAACCGAAGATTGATGACATTCAGTCAAGTATCATTCGGCCAGCAATTACGGCTCCTACATTTGAAATTAGATCCAGTACTATTCAGATGGTGCAGAATCAAGTACAGTACGGAGGAACTGCAACGGAAGATCCTAACTTACACATCAGGAACTTCATAGAAATATGCGACACATTCAGATTCAACAATGTGTCAGATGATGCTGTGAAGTTGAGACTCTTCCCATTTTCATTAAGAGACAAAGCCAAGGGTTGGCTACACTCTCTACCACCAGGATCTATCACCACTTGGGCTGATCTAGCTCAAAAGTTTCTTAGCAAATTCTTCCCCATGGCTAAGACTGCAGCTATAAGGAATGCTATCACTCAATTTTCTCAGCAGTCTGGTGAAACTTTATGTGAAGCTTGGGAGAGATACAAAAAAATGCTTCGGCAATGTCCACATCACTGTAACGGCCCCAAATCCGGGGTCAGGGATTTGGTCGTCACGCGAAAATCCTTAATAACAAATCACCTGCTTAACCACATTAAACCATCTGTAATCATTAATAATTAAGTTACAACATTTGAGACCCCAACCACCAAGCATCTTTTAGGTTATAGGGCTAGAAACAAGAATCAACTCCTTACTACTAGTATAACTTCGTTGAGAAGTACACCAGCAACTAGTACTATATTATGCAAAGTAACATATATATTACACATCAATATACTTACATATAGTTTACTCCAGCTATAAACTTTCTAGATCATATCGTCTTCGTAAGGGCATATTGCTCGCTTCATCTAAGCCATGCAGATAACCTCGTCCGGCTACCTTCCACTGAAAAGTTAATATTTGAAAACAAGCAAGTATGAGCGAAAGAATTGCTCAGCAAGTTATTACTTACTTATTGATAATATAATATTAGTTCTCTTCTATAACAAGATAATAATCAATACATCATCTTAGTATAATATCTCAAAGTAATATAACATTTAAAATCAAGCTCTCAATATAATCTTTCCATTTCCTTTTATACAACAACTGTATGTAAAAGTAATATAAAATCAGTTTCTCTTCATCTGTAACAATAATTCCATCATTTCATATCATTTTTCTGTTTTCAGTATAGAAATCTGAAAACCATTCTGAATTCTTTCTTTTTAATCTTTTGGGGATATCTACTGGCGCCAGATACGTAGGACGATGATCAGTCGCCTGACCGTATCCGCTCTCTGTTTACTACTAGTAGAAGGAATGAAGGCACCTGCTAACATCATCCCTGGAGGAAGGCACCTGCTAACATCCTCCCTTGGCATCTTCGTGCCGAATCATGAATACTAGACTATGTCGCACACAGCCCTGACATAGCCTCTTATGCAAGTTTGTTACTAATCCCCCTTTGTCAATCATTATTTCATTTCCATTTCACATTTCACGTTTCCATTTCCATTTCACATTATAACCATTTGAAAACATTTATAAAGATATATCATCAGTGTATCAATTCAAGACGTACATTCAGTTCACTATGAAATTCCTTAAACACCCTTTTTAACAATATTTAATCACCCTTATAACACTTAGAATATCTAAAGAATAACTATTCAATAATCCCTTTTAAAATGAATATTATAATTAATATTCATTGAATTAAATAACCATTAAAATAACGTTTATCAATATCATTTCAGACATTTTTAACTAAAAATGTCTCATTTATAACCATCGAATATCTTTATTATTATTCCGGAACAAAGCGATTTTAAGAAAACATTTTAAAAATAATATTCATCTAATTAAATAAATTTAATTAGACGAATAAGGTTTATTTAATTAGTAGATGCTTCGAGAGGTATCTAATAATTAAATAAACACTAGTTTATTGGTGATGTTGCCATTAGGTTAATTATTGCGAAATTCTTTCTAAAAACTTTGTCCGGGTTTTCGAAAATATACCTCTCAAGATAACCCCTTCCACTTTTCCATTCATATATCCATACATTTAAATTACATCAACTAAAATACTTAACATGTAAATCCCTTATTAAGAAAATCTGTAAACCTTAACCCTTGTCCCCTTATATAACAAAATATCATAAAAATAACCATAATAACAACTGATACCATTCCTTCCCATATCATTTTACTCTTTTATAGTATATCACTCTCTTCATATCACATATATTTCCAGTCAAACCATTTTACTTAAAAGTAAACAATTTATCAAGATAAAGATAGAAGAAATCATGCAACTATGGACTGAAGTCTTATTCCACACATTTCATATATTTTAAAATAAATATACTCTGAACTATAGAGTATGTATAAATAAACTTGCCTCTGGTCCTTAGCACCAAACGGAACACCGCGAATAAATCTTTGGCGTTTCGCCCAAGCAGTTCCATAAACTTTACACGACGCCTCGATCCTTCCTTTTTGATACACGTTGCTCCCCTTGATCACGCCCTAACGGTACTGTAATTGTTACGAGTACGTGTCAGTCCTACCTCGTATCTCGGGTAGACACCACTCGGAATTACCACTAAGTCACCTAAAGTCGTACTATAGTTGTTATCCCTATAACTGCCTATTCCAATACAAGTTAATGCACATAACACATTTAGTCAACTTCACTTAACATATACAATTATAATACTAGTATCATTCTATGACAAAACTCAGTTTATAAATAATCCTCAAAACATATTTAATCCCCGAAACACATAGATCCTTGAATTAACACATAAATCCTCGAAATAAATCACTTAACACATATACACATAAACAGTTAACACCCAAATCATACCTTTAAACCATTGAAATCAAATAAGTTAAATAAATTAAAATGCAGGGGATTTTTAGAAAATTTCGGCATGTAGTATTCGTTTATCGGACTATGGGCTCAGCCCCTCCATGCCAAACAAAACAATTTATAACCCTGCTTTTGATAAAATAAAAGCTGCCTCAACTTGCAGCAACATAAAAGTAAACAAATAATGAAAAGTACCCGCCCAGACATGCGGCACCTAGCACATAATAATTAACACTACTACTTACGCTACACCAATGATCGTATTTCTCACGCATTTTAATGATACACGTGACAACCAATCATTGATGTTCGTAAGCCCTAGGGAACAACCCCTAGCACTAACTATTACTTACGCCATATCAATGATCACATCACTCAAGTATATTAATTATACTCGTGATAGCTAATCATGGATATTCGTAAGCCCTAGGGATTAGTCGAAAAGAATTACACAAGTCCTTTAAATATTGACATTTAAAAACTTGTGATCTTCTCATAACCCCTAGCACAATTCTAATTATTATAAAATTCTAGCATTTAACATGTATCACGTATTCCCATACTTACCATTTAGTCACTTGTATAAATTCCACAAATAATACCAACATTACCAATCCACCAATATCCATAATTCGACTTACATAAGTAAAACCGATATACATGACCAATAACCATTTAACCATATATAATCCAACACCAAGTAATTGTCAATTAAGGCATTTAACACATATTTTAACTCAACTTACCGGAACCATTTACAAGTAAACCATATGACTCCAATTATTACACGATGATAATAATTAACAATTAGCAATTAATCAACTAACCCGAGCATATAATCGGACCCGCAACTAATCCCAACAATTATACTTAGCAATTATACTCCTCCGAATTCAATCACTAAAATTAACAAATTAATCTCACCATTTAAATCTAATTATAACCATTATCACATTAGGCTTTCCATTTAAACTAATTAAGCCACCACAATTTACCACGTAATTTAAACTAACTAATTACTACAATTAGCTAATTAATTACGAAAATTAGCATATTAACTTACAATTCACAACTAATTAAACTACCACACTTAACTAATTATATCACAACAATTAATAATATTAATCGAATTTACAACAATTAAATAAAAATAAAAATTAAAGTAAGATATTATACCACATCATCACCGGAGTTAATCCACCGGAAAATCAACCTCGTCGGAGTCTCCTTCCCGAATCTCTCCCTTCTCTCTCTCTCTCTCTCTCTCTCTCTCTCTCTCTGTGTGTGCTGGTCTCCTTCCCCGTGCTCCCGCAACTACCACCACACCACGACGCCGCCACAGCAACGCCGGCCGGACGTAGTCGTCACCGCGCCGCCCCTCTTCCTGCCTTCACTTGACACCAGATCTCCACCTTGCTACACATACATATACACGCACATATACACCCTTGTATATACACACACACACACGATATCTATATATATATATATGTAGTAGCCCCAAATTGAAACCCCCAAATTTGATTACTAAGAACCCTAATTTTATTTTCCCCCAATTCTTCTCTCTCCCCGATTCTTTCTTTCTGTCGGCTGTCTTTGTGATATTGGGCTTAGCCCAAATCCTTATATTACTACTTACACTTCATTCCGGGCCCAAATGTAACACTACTTATAAATCTATAAATCATACTTAAATAAAATATTCGAAAATTTAAACTTTTCATTTTTAAAATAAAGAATATAAAATTACGAGCACCCACATATTTTCGAAATATTTTTCGGATCAAAAATGAATTAAATATGAATTTTCAAAGTTTTGATCCTTTAAATACAATAAAACTCTTAAAATCATTTTAAAATACCGAAACATCCAAATTAATTCACCCAACCATTTTTAAAAACTAAATAATATTATAAAGATAATATTACCAAAGATTTCATGATTTGTAATTCCTCCGATAATTTTATAAAATTAACAGAGGATCAAAATGCATGATTTAAATATTTTTAAATCCTCAAAAATATAAATAAAATACATCAGCCTTCACAACTCACACAATCATAATATAAACACATAAACACAACTTCACATACATTCCACCTTCCAAAAATAATCACATAATATAGTTCATAATTATACTGAACCAGACAATAATTAAATAATTCGCTTTTGAAATTCCTTCAACTGGATAATGAACAATAAAATAAAATAAAAATTTCCTCCTCATTTTAGGAAAACATTAATATTCTTAAAATAATACTAAAATCATTTTTTTGAAAATTCGGGTTATTACAGTCTACCCCCCTTAAAAGGATTCCGTCCACGGAATCAGCTAAGGCCACTACTGGGATTCCTTAACTCCTTCATCATCAACTCTTATTTTGCAAAACCATAGATAACATCCATTCATAAGCAACTCCTCCAAAACTCAATTCAACTATAGGGTATCTATCCGACACATCACTATTCCTTTCACATATATGTGTCGACCAACTTGCCATTATCATCCTATCCTTGAGAGAGAGCGAACTAATTCTATCGATACGCCACTGATATTCTATTCGTTTCGCGATTCGCTCCAGCTCTTGGCGATTCCATTCGAATCTAACTTCTATCAGCGAATTTCGAGTTGACCGACTTGGCTGGCATCCCCTTGAAATTCATTAGAGATAACAAGAATCATGAAGCTTTGAAAAAAAAAAATAGCTGTCATATCAAGACAAATGTCACCCACTAGTGATCATAGGATTATGAGTTTTGAAACAAACCTTATTGGAAATAAGTGAATTCACTGAGAGATCAACATGATCATAAGAACTCACGTTGCGTGTCTCTGATAAGACATTACTAAAGGTAATTAGCCTTCTTGTATTTCACAACTCACAAGTGATGGCGTCCCATCAGACTTCTATCACACAGACAGATAGTCCTTGTGGCCCCTCTATGTATAGGGTTGTTCGTCTCAGTGGAAGTTGAGAATTATGAAAAAAATTCAAAGTCAAGTCAATAATAATCATCTTCTGACAATTAATTATCAAAGGGACACCTTGGATTAAAATCGAACAATTTCCAAGGCGCTATTTCCAAAGAAAAGGATAACCAGAAAGATACTGGTATTCAACAAACAAGTGGTTCTATATCACCATTGAATTATTCACTATTGAAGAAAAGTGGAAGTTTGAAATAATATCATTCGATAGGGCTTCGAAAACCTGAAGGTAGGGATAATGACAGCTTCTGGCACAATTAAAATTTAATATGGCTTAACACAAGTATTAAAGAATAACTTCGAAGAGGAAATATATCCTTTATCATAATTCTCTCTTAGAGAGATGTCAAATAATTCAAAGATTGAGGAGGTAATAAAAAAGATTCACCAATGGGGATATTGCCAAGGTCTCCACAGATGCCTTTTATGTCGGCTCCTCTGACGGATAATCGTTCGATCCCAGTGCTGTTCTTTTCCATGCACACCCTAAGGTGCTTGATAACTTACGTCATCGTCGACTCGCAATAGTCACTATGAATTCAATCATCGACATTAATAATCGCAGGGAGTTCTATTTCAACATATCCTTCAACATAGCATTCAAATCTTAACTTAATCATTGGCACTACACCCGGTAGTCCAACATGAACTCTACATGAGCTCTGACGTTCTCACATAACTATACACACTCCTACTCACTCTCGTTTCTAGTTTACTATAACATCAGCTCTGATACCAACCTGTAACGGCCCCAAATCCGGGGTCAGGGATTTGGTCGTCACGCGAAAATCCTTAATAACAAATCACCTGCTTAACCACATTAAACCATCTGTAATCATTAATAATTAAGTTACAACATTTGAGACCCCAACCACCAAGCATCTTTTAGGTTATAGGGCTAGAAACAAGAATCAACTCCTTACTACTAGTATAACTTCGTTGAGAAGTACACCAGCAACTAGTACTATATTATGCAAAGTAACATATATATTACACATCAATATACTTACATATAGTTTACTCCAGCTATAAACTTTCTAGATCATATCGTCTTCGTAAGGGCATATTGCTCGCTTCATCTAAGCCATGCAGATAACCTCGTCCGGCTACCTTCCACTGAAAAGTTAATATTTGAAAACAAGCAAGTATGAGCGAAAGAATTGCTCAGCAAGTTATTACTTACTTATTGATAATATAATATTAGTTCTCTTCTATAACAAGATAATAATCAATACATCATCTTAGTATAATATCTCAAAGTAATATAACATTTAAAATCAAGCTCTCAATATAATCTTTCCATTTCCTTTTATACAACAACTGTATGTAAAAGTAATATAAAATCAGTTTCTCTTCATCTGTAACAATAATTCCATCATTTCATATCATTTTTCTGTTTTCAGTATAGAAATCTGAAAACCATTCTGAATTCTTTCTTTTTAATCTTTTGGGGATATCTACTGGCGCCAGATACGTAGGACGATGATCAGTCGCCTGACCGTATCCGCTCTCTGTTTACTACTAGTAGAAGGAATGAAGGCACCTGCTAACATCATCCCTGGAGGAAGGCACCTGCTAACATCCTCCCTTGGCATCTTCGTGCCGAATCATGAATACTAGACTATGTCGCACACAGCCCTGACATAGCCTCTTATGCAAGTTTGTTACTAATCCCCCTTTGTCAATCATTATTTCATTTCCATTTCACATTTCACGTTTCCATTTCCATTTCACATTATAACCATTTGAAAACATTTATAAAGATATATCATCAGTGTATCAATTCAAGACGTACATTCAGTTCACTATGAAATTCCTTAAACACCCTTTTTAACAATATTTAATCACCCTTATAACACTTAGAATATCTAAAGAATAACTATTCAATAATCCCTTTTAAAATGAATATTATAATTAATATTCATTGAATTAAATAACCATTAAAATAACGTTTATCAATATCATTTCAGACATTTTTAACTAAAAATGTCTCATTTATAACCATCGAATATCTTTATTATTATTCCGGAACAAAGCGATTTTAAGAAAACATTTTAAAAATAATATTCATCTAATTAAATAAATTTAATTAGACGAATAAGGTTTATTTAATTAGTAGATGCTTCGAGAGGTATCTAATAATTAAATAAACACTAGTTTATTGGTGATGTTGCCATTAGGTTAATTATTGCGAAATTCTTTCTAAAAACTTTGTCCGGGTTTTCGAAAATATACCTCTCAAGATAACCCCTTCCACTTTTCCATTCATATATCCATACATTTAAATTACATCAACTAAAATACTTAACATGTAAATCCCTTATTAAGAAAATCTGTAAACCTTAACCCTTGTCCCCTTATATAACAAAATATCATAAAAATAACCATAATAACAACTGATACCATTCCTTCCCATATCATTTTACTCTTTTATAGTATATCACTCTCTTCATATCACATATATTTCCAGTCAAACCATTTTACTTAAAAGTAAACAATTTATCAAGATAAAGATAGAAGAAATCATGCAACTATGGACTGAAGTCTTATTCCACACATTTCATATATTTTAAAATAAATATACTCTGAACTATAGAGTATGTATAAATAAACTTGCCTCTGGTCCTTAGCACCAAACGGAACACCGCGAATAAATCTTTGGCGTTTCGCCCAAGCAGTTCCATAAACTTTACACGACGCCTCGATCCTTCCTTTTTGATACACGTTGCTCCCCTTGATCACGCCCTAACGGTACTGTAATTGTTACGAGTACGTGTCAGTCCTACCTCGTATCTCGGGTAGACACCACTCGGAATTACCACTAAGTCACCTAAAGTCGTACTATAGTTGTTATCCCTATAACTGCCTATTCCAATACAAGTTAATGCACATAACACATTTAGTCAACTTCACTTAACATATACAATTATAATACTAGTATCATTCTATGACAAAACTCAGTTTATAAATAATCCTCAAAACATATTTAATCCCCGAAACACATAGATCCTTGAATTAACACATAAATCCTCGAAATAAATCACTTAACACATATACACATAAACAGTTAACACCCAAATCATACCTTTAAACCATTGAAATCAAATAAGTTAAATAAATTAAAATGCAGGGGATTTTTAGAAAATTTCGGCATGTAGTATTCGTTTATCGGACTATGGGCTCAGCCCCTCCATGCCAAACAAAACAATTTATAACCCTGCTTTTGATAAAATAAAAGCTGCCTCAACTTGCAGCAACATAAAAGTAAACAAATAATGAAAAGTACCCGCCCAGACATGCGGCACCTAGCACATAATAATTAACACTACTACTTACGCTACACCAATGATCGTATTTCTCACGCATTTTAATGATACACGTGACAACCAATCATTGATGTTCGTAAGCCCTAGGGAACAACCCCTAGCACTAACTATTACTTACGCCATATCAATGATCACATCACTCAAGTATATTAATTATACTCGTGATAGCTAATCATGGATATTCGTAAGCCCTAGGGATTAGTCGAAAAGAATTACACAAGTCCTTTAAATATTGACATTTAAAAACTTGTGATCTTCTCATAACCCCTAGCACAATTCTAATTATTATAAAATTCTAGCATTTAACATGTATCACGTATTCCCATACTTACCATTTAGTCACTTGTATAAATTCCACAAATAATACCAACATTACCAATCCACCAATATCCATAATTCGACTTACATAAGTAAAACCGATATACATGACCAATAACCATTTAACCATATATAATCCAACACCAAGTAATTGTCAATTAAGGCATTTAACACATATTTTAACTCAACTTACCGGAACCATTTACAAGTAAACCATATGACTCCAATTATTACACGATGATAATAATTAACAATTAGCAATTAATCAACTAACCCGAGCATATAATCGGACCCGCAACTAATCCCAACAATTATACTTAGCAATTATACTCCTCCGAATTCAATCACTAAAATTAACAAATTAATCTCACCATTTAAATCTAATTATAACCATTATCACATTAGGCTTTCCATTTAAACTAATTAAGCCACCACAATTTACCACGTAATTTAAACTAACTAATTACTACAATTAGCTAATTAATTACGAAAATTAGCATATTAACTTACAATTCACAACTAATTAAACTACCACACTTAACTAATTATATCACAACAATTAATAATATTAATCGAATTTACAACAATTAAATAAAAATAAAAATTAAAGTAAGATATTATACCACATCATCACCGGAGTTAATCCACCGGAAAATCAACCTCGTCGGAGTCTCCTTCCCGAATCTCTCCCTTCTCTCTCTCTCTCTCTCTCTCTCTCTCTCTCTGTGTGTGCTGGTCTCCTTCCCCGTGCTCCCGCAACTACCACCACACCACGACGCCGCCACAGCAACGCCGGCCGGACGTAGTCGTCACCGCGCCGCCCCTCTTCCTGCCTTCACTTGACACCAGATCTCCACCTTGCTACACATACATATACACGCACATATACACCCTTGTATATACACACACACACACGATATCTATATATATATATATGTAGTAGCCCCAAATTGAAACCCCCAAATTTGATTACTAAGAACCCTAATTTTATTTTCCCCCAATTCTTCTCTCTCCCCGATTCTTTCTTTCTGTCGGCTGTCTTTGTGATATTGGGCTTAGCCCAAATCCTTATATTACTACTTACACTTCATTCCGGGCCCAAATGTAACACTACTTATAAATCTATAAATCATACTTAAATAAAATATTCGAAAATTTAAACTTTTCATTTTTAAAATAAAGAATATAAAATTACGAGCACCCACATATTTTCGAAATATTTTTCGGATCAAAAATGAATTAAATATGAATTTTCAAAGTTTTGATCCTTTAAATACAATAAAACTCTTAAAATCATTTTAAAATACCGAAACATCCAAATTAATTCACCCAACCATTTTTAAAAACTAAATAATATTATAAAGATAATATTACCAAAGATTTCATGATTTGTAATTCCTCCGATAATTTTATAAAATTAACAGAGGATCAAAATGCATGATTTAAATATTTTTAAATCCTCAAAAATATAAATAAAATACATCAGCCTTCACAACTCACACAATCATAATATAAACACATAAACACAACTTCACATACATTCCACCTTCCAAAAATAATCACATAATATAGTTCATAATTATACTGAACCAGACAATAATTAAATAATTCGCTTTTGAAATTCCTTCAACTGGATAATGAACAATAAAATAAAATAAAAATTTCCTCCTCATTTTAGGAAAACATTAATATTCTTAAAATAATACTAAAATCATTTTTTTGAAAATTCGGGTTATTACAATCACGGCATGCCAAAATGGATGGTCATAAATTGTTTCTATAATGGTCTAGGAATGCAATCAAGGCCAATGGTAGATGCAGCTTCAGGAGGAGCATTATGGGCTAAAAGTTATGAGGAGGCCTACAATCTTATCGAGATGATGGCAGCTAATGAATATCAAAACCCAACTCAGAGAATGCCACAACAGAAGGTAGCAGGTATTTTTAATGTTGAAAAAGCCACTTCCTTAGCAGCTCAGCTAGAGGCTTTGAACTTGAAAGTAGACTCGTTGACAGCGCAAGGATTTCGTGAAGTTGCTAGTGTTTGTGAGTTGTGTGCGGGCGCACATGAATCAAACCAATGTGCCATCTCAAACGAGTCAATTCAATTCGTAAGCAATTTCCAAAGACAGCAACAGCCAGCTCCAAATTCCTACCATCCGAACAACCGAAATCATCCAAATTTCAGTTGGAGCAATAATCAAGGAGGAGCACAACAATCACATCAGCCCTACCAACAATCTAATCATCAGCCATTTGGAGCTAAGCAGTATAATCCATCTGGATTCCAGCAACAACAGGGGCAACATTTTCAACAACCATATGCTCCTAGACAATTTCAGCCCCCAGGATTTCAACAACAACAATCTTATGGAAATTCTGGACAATCGTCGAATGAAAAGACTGAATTAGAGGAGTTGAGGTTGGGCCAAAAAATCCAAGCGGCTTCCATTAAAAATCTGGAAACTCAATTGAGTCAACTCGCTAGTTTCATGATGAGCCGACCACAAGGAACACTCCCCAGTGACACTGAACTTAATCCTGGGAGAAAGGATAATCACGAGCACATCAAAGCAATTACCCTCAGATCAGGGAGAATCACGGAGGATGCTGAGCTAAAAGATACAGAAAAAATTCTGCTAGATAAAGGAACAGAAAAAGCAGATTTGGGAGACACAAAGGACATGGGCAATATATCAGAATCAAAGGAGGAGATTAAAGAAAATATGCCAACTCCTAAACAAGCTGTCCTCGAGCAAAAAGAAGTAAAAGAGC
This sequence comes from Kitagawia praeruptora, assembly GCA_037693485.1. NCBI lineage: Eukaryota > Viridiplantae > Streptophyta > Magnoliopsida > Apiales > Apiaceae > Kitagawia > Kitagawia praeruptora. The sequence continues at coordinate 130,643,029 of CM075351.1, read as the reverse complement.
AAGTCTACCCACCTCCACCATTTCCTCGACGAGTGCAAAAACAGAAATTAGACAAGCAGTTTGGCAAATTTCTTGAAGTCTTTAAAAAATTACATATCAACATTCCATTTGCTGAAGCTCTCGAACAAATGCCAAGCTATGCCAAATTCATGAAAGGCATTCTCTCGAGGAAATTAAAACTTGAAGATTTAGAGACCGTTGCTTTGACGGAAGAATGTAGTGCGGTATTGCAACAAAAGTTGCCGCCTAAGCTGAAAGATCCAGGGAGTTTTACAATACCATGCACCATTGGGAGATTATCTTTCGACAAATGTTTATGTGATCTGGGAGCAAGTATCAATCTTATGCCATACTCGGTTTTCTTGCAGCTCAGTCTTCCTGAACCAAAACCGACAAGTATGTCCCTTCAGTTGGATGATCGATCTATCACCTATCCTAGGGGAGTTGTTGAAGATGTGTTGGTGAAAGTAGACACTTTCCTGCTGATTTTGTCATTCTTGATTTCGAAGAGGACAAGAAGATTCCTATCATTCTTGGTAGGCCATTTTTAGCAACAGGACAAACATTGATTGATGTCCAAAAGGGGGAACTGACAATGAAGGTGCACGATCAAATTGTCACCTTCAATGTTTTCACAACTATGAAATTCCCAACAGAAGAAGAGCAGTGTCTGAAGATAGACTTGATTGAGTCTACGGTGCAAGAAAAGTTAGGGCACATGCTCATGAATGATACTTTGGAAAAGGCCCTCAGTGGGGAGTATTCATTAGATGAAGATGACACTGATGAATAATTGCAATATCTGGATGCTTTGCCGTGGCAAAGAAAATTTGAAAGACCAGTTGAATCGCTGGGACTGCCAGAATTAAAAGGACCACATCAGTAATTAAAGCCGTCTATCGAAGAAGCTCCAACTCTAGAGCTCAAGCCACTACCGGATCACTTACGGTATGCTTCCCTTGGTGAAAAATCCACTTTACCTGTGATTATTGCCGCTAACCTTTCAGACTCCGAGGAAGACAAGCTCTTGAGAGTTCTTCGAGAATTCAAATCAGCCATTGGTTGGTCTGTTGCGGATCTAAAAGGAATCAGTCCCGCATATTGTCAACATAAAATTCCATTGGAAGAAGGGAGTAAACCAACAGTAGAACACCAAAGGCAGTTAAATCCTATCATGAAAGAAGTGGTAAAGAAAGAAATTCTCAAGTGGCTAGATGCTGGTATCATCTATCCCATTTCAGACAGTTCATGGGTAAGTCCAGTGCAATGTGTGCCTAAGAAAGGAGGCATGACAGTAGTTGCCAATGAAAAGAACGAGCTCATTCCGACTCGTACAGTTACAGGGTGGAGAATTTGCATGGACTACAGAAAGCTGAACAAAGCTACAAGGAAGGATCACTTTCCCCTTCCATTCATTGATCAAATGCTAGACAGGTTGGCTGGGCATGAATTCTATTGCTTGCTGGATGGTTATTCAGGATATAATCAGATTGGTATTACTCCAGAAGATCAGGAGAAGACCACTTTCACATGTCCTTTTGGCACTTTTGCGTTCCGACGCGTTCCTTTCGGACTCTGTGGTGCACCTGCTACTTTTCAGAGGTGTATGATGGCAATTTTTTTGGATATGATTGGTATCAATGTGGAAGTGTTCATGGATGATTTCTCAGTCTTTGGGAAATCATATGATGAATGCCTCAGAAATCTAGGCATGGCGCTGAAACGATGTGTTGAGACTAATCTAGTACTCAACTGGGAAAAATGTCACTTCATGGTAAAGGAAGGCATCATTCTTGGGCACAAGGTATCTGGTAAGGGGCTGGAAGTGGATAAGGCTAAGTTGGAGACGATTGGAAATCTCCCTCCACCAATTTCAGTTAAAGGAATTCGCAGTTTTCTTGGTCATGCGGGTTTTTATCGGCGATTCATCCAAGATTTTTCGAAAATATCTAAACCTTTGTGCAATCTGTTAGAAAAGGATATTCCTTTTAAATTTGGTGAAGATTGTTTGGAGGCATTCAAGCTCTTAAAGAAGAAATTGACAACTGCGCCCATTATCACTGCACCTGATTGGAGTGAACCTTTTGAATTAATGTGTGATGCAAGTGACTATGCAGTGGGAGCTGTTCTTGGTCAACGGAAGAATAAGGTGTTTCACGTGATTTACTATGCTAGCAGAACTCTCAATGATGCACAGCTGAATTACACTACTACAGAAAAGGAACTCTTAGCTATTGTATATAGCTTCGAGAAATTCAGATCGTATTTGCTCGGAACTAAGGTAGTGGTGTTTACAGATCATGCAGCCATTCGATACCTAATGTCGAAGAAAGATGCTAACCCACGGTTGATTCGTTGGGTTCTGTTGCTCCAAGAATTCGACTTGGAAATCAAGGATAGAAAGGGTACTGAGAACCAGGTGGCTGATCACTTGTCTCGGTTAGAGGAACACGGTAACTCAGCGGATAAAACTCTCATCAACGAATTTTTTCCTGACGAGCAACTTTTTGGGGTGCAAAATGAAGAGCCATGGTTTGCAGACATTGTGAACTATCTTGTAAGCAATGTCATCCCGTCGGAATTTTCTTATGCTCAAAGAAAGAAGTTTCTTCATGATGTAAAATGGTACCGATGGGATGAACCCTTCTTATTCAGACAGGAAGCTGATCAGGTGATTCGGAGGTGCATTCCGTTTAGTGAGGTTGAAGGTATTTTGCATGACTACCATTCTACCACTTACGGAGGTCATTATGCTGGAGAGAAGACAGCCACTCGAGTACTTCAGGCTGGGTTTTATTGGCCAACACTGTTTAAAGATGCGCATCAGTTTGTGTTGAGATGCGACAGATGTCAAAGAATTGGTAATATCTCTAGGAGGAATGAGATGCCTCTGAATATGCTGTTGGAAGTGGAGATTTTCGATGTGTGGGGGATCGATTTCATGGGTCCTTTTGTTTCTTCATGCAATAATCAGTACATCTTGCTAGTAGTGGACTATGTTTCTAAATGGGTCGAGGTGAAGGCTTTACCGACCAATGACGCTAAAGTGGTGCTGAGTTTTCTGAATAAGCAAGTTTTCACACGTTTCGGAACTCCAAGGGTAATTATCAGTGACGAAGGATCACACTTCTGCAACCGCAAGTTCACAGCATTGATGGCAAAGTACAGCATAAATCATCGAATTGCTACGGCCTATCACCCTCAAACGAATGGCCAAGCAGAGGTTTCCAACAGAGAGATAAAACGGATCCTAGAGAAGGTCGTGAATCCTTCAAGGAAGGACTGGTCACTAAAACTTGATGAAGCTGTTTGGGCTTATAGAACAGCTTACAAAACACCTTTGGGCATGTCACCTTTTCAGCTAGTATATGGCAAGGCTTGTCATCTGCCTGCCGAACTAGAACAAAAAGCTTATTGGGCGCTGAAGAAGTTGAACTTTGACTTAGCAGCAGCAGGTGAGAAAAGAATGCTTCAGATTAATGAACTGGATGAGTTTCGGCTACAGGCTTATGAAAATCACAAGTTATACAAGGAAAAGGTCAAGAGATGGCATGACAGACGTTTGGTGCAAAAGTCTTTTGTACCAGGGCAATTAGTTTTGCTTTTCAACTCTCGTCTCAGACTTTTTCCAGGGAAACTTAAGTCAAGGTGGTCAGGACCATTCACGGTTAAAACGGTGTTTCCACATGGTGCAGTGGAAATTTTTGATAAAACACCGGAAGCAGCTTTCAAAGTAAATGGACAGAGGTTGAAGCCATATTTTGGTGAACATGTGAATCGCAAAGCAGAAACCGCGGTTCTTGGTACTACCGATTAAAGTGCGAAAGTGAAGTCAAGCTAGCGACAATAAACAAGCGCTTCGTGGGAGGCAACCCATGTGTTTCGGTGTTTTCAGGTATGTTCTCTACTATCCCTTGTATTTACTTCCATTCAATGCGGACATTGAATATTATAAGTTTGGGGGTGGTTTGGGGGATAAGTAGTATGTATATGTGTTAGTAGTTTTTGTGAGTCATTGTGTTCATGTAGGATATCATGTTTTGCATATTAGTAGTAATTCATGCATATTTGTTCGTATTATCTATGTTGTTTCATTTAGGACATTCTGTTATTGTTTGTTTGTTTTACCATGTGAGTCATATTAGTTGCATTTTCATGGCATGCATTTTTCATGATCCCTTAGGACGAGCTGATTCTGATTGATAGGTGGATGTTGATTTGGGTGTGATGATGATGAGTAGAGGGCTGATTTATAGTTCCTAAGGAATTGACTTGCATGTTATGGGAACAAAATTTTTACACAGTCTCATTGGGGTGCTTTTGGGCTAGGTTAGGGTCATGCCTGTTGGATGTTTTGAGATTTAATCACTTGTTTATTCTTAGAATTTTCGTTATTCCCTTGATAGCGTAGGAACACTAAAATCTAAGTTTGGGGGAAAACAGGGATTTCATGCTAAGTGGTAATAATTGTCAATAAAGGCTAGGCGTCAAATGGCTACTAGCCGGCTCATATTTATATGAGTAGTCTAGGGTTGGAAATGAGAAAGGCTCATTCCAGATTGCGAAAAAAAAAAAGAAGAAAAAAAAAAGAGTCAGAAGTCCAATTGATTATATGCAAAATTAACCAGAGTGAGCTCTTTAATACTCGAGTAATTAAGTCTGAGGGGATTTAGTCCTAGTAACCTAAAACCCTTGTGGTTTGGGATTGCTGACCTAACACTCGCTACATGGGTATTATTGTATAAGCCTTTTGGGGTCTCATTCATTGCACGGTTAAATAAGCATGCGTATTGTATATGTAGTGTCGTAGTATAGTAATAAAGCATGAGTTTCTGTCTACCTTGGATAAGGGTGGAGGTGTTCCTAGGTTATGAAGTGTCTACAGTTTATTCTAGTTATAAACCTGTGATTGTCTTGACGGAAAGCATGTGTGGTTTTTGACCTAGTTTTGGGAGTATTTCTGATGAGCATTGCACACACGCACGTTTCTGTTCATGTACTTGTTAGTATACGGGGACTTAGTCGAGCTCTGCTTGGAATTGTTGCATTCGTTGGAGATATTTGTTTTTTAGTTGATTTTGGTGAGTTTGAAGGGATCATTGCATTTTTTATATTAGTTGCATTCATGCATTGTTAGTTGCATTTGATAAATGGATTTTGTGGGTACATTCGCTATAGGCCCTCACGAGACCTAACTCGTCCACTAGGGCTGCCTAGGGGTTTAAAGGGCTTGTTGCATATGCCAAATGCAACCGTGATCATCTACGGAAGTGGTGCTAGTTAGTTAATATATATTGTTATGCTTGAGGACAAGCATCAGTTTAAGTTTGGGGGTGTGATAAGTGGATTTTATATCCACTTATTATGCACTAATTGAGCCTAGATTGGTGATTTATCCTTAAGTATGTGGTGTCTTTTAATTCGTTTTTGTTCTTTCGGTATTTGTTGTGTAGAACTCGAAATTTCAGGTATCCTGGCGATAAAAGGTTAAAAGACGGTGGAGTTCTGGCTCAGATGGACTGGCTACGAGGAAAAGGAATTATCATAAAGATGTTCTGAGTGATATATTCTTAAAGCTGAAACCCCGGTTGGAATTGTTGTATTTTTCTCCAAGCAAAAGGACTCCGGTTTTAGATCCTCAAGAGACCGTAACTTACATCTAGACGAGCAATGAAGAAATAAGAATTATCACAAAAATATGGAAAGTGATATTTTCTTAAAGCTGGAACCCCGGTTGGAATTGATATATTTTCTGTTAAGCAAAAGGAGTCCAGTTCCAGACGGCCAGAGACTGCAGCTTAGACAATAAGGATTTATTTATATTATTAAATAATTTTATTAATTTAGAAAATTATATTTATAAATATCTAATAATATTAGATATTTATTTTTATAATTTTTTTTGATTAAAATAATTATTTATTAATTAAAGATTATAAGCTATGCGGGTTAAAAACAAACATTTTTACGAGCTAGGCCCAGATTGTGTTAATTGTTACCAGGTCACGGAGCAATCAAACAATTGAAAAGAAGTTGTTCAGTGTCCACGAATCATTAAGTAATTGAAAAAGAAATCAATTAAAACGGTCGGCAGAATTGTAAAAGAAGAAAGCGCGTGGTGCTCAAATTAGGGTCCCTGCAAGTGGTTTTCAGCTCCGGATTAAGTTAGAAAAATGTGTAGAATTAATTCTTCAACCAGGGATGTTGCATGATTTTGTTGAACAATTTTCTTTCAAAATAAGCTGCAGAAAATTGTCAAAGGATGGCTAGACTTTAAGAAAAAAATGATGTAAGCAATGATGCTTATAGATTAAATTTTAGCCTATAAATAGATTGTTTTAGAATGTAGAAAAGAGATCTCCGGACACTTGAAAAAACATACAGTTGTTTTTCATTTTTTGTTCTCTCCATTCTAAATTTCTGTTCTATTTTCTTGAAATACAGTTCCAATTGTAATTTTTATTTTTATTATATACATTTTAAAATTCAGTTTTAATTCCAGTTTTATTTTTATAATTTGAATTTCGTAATTTTATTTTTTATTTCAAAAATTTTATTTTCAGTTTTATTTAAATTTTAATTTCAGTTTTATTTTATATATTTTAAATTTTAGTAATTTTATTTTTATTTCAGTTTTATTTTTAAACACTTTAATTTTTAGTAATATTATTTTTATTTTAGTTTTATTTTTTTTATACATTTCAATTTTTAGTAATATTATTTTTATATTTATATACTTAAATTATCTTAAATTTCGTATATGTTATATATCGATTGAAGATTGGAAGGATATTAATTGGAGCACTCATCTCATTCAGTGGAAGCAATTTCGGTTCAATTTTCTAACTCTCGTAATTTCTTATTTAATTTAGGAAATTTTCATCCATGATTTTTTTTAATCCCATGAAGGTGCCTAGTTCAATTATGAACTAAACACTTTCATGGGGTTCTAATGTAATGAATTGTTAATGCTCATGTTAATTTGATAGATAATTTGTGTTTACAATTTCTATATAAGATTGCCTTACATGGTTGTTTTAATTGAATATAGGTGAATAGCTAACATCTATTGTGCCAAATCTCTAATAATTGCGAAAGTGGATTTAGAGATTTAGGGCTTGCCATGCTAGCATAGGTATGTCGGCTTCTCCGCATTTCGGATTATAGTTTCGAAAGAACGTTATTCCCCTATGTTGTTAATTGCGGAACTTGTGATTAAATCGATTGTATCACTTATTCACATAGACATATAGTGTATTGGATATAATTGATGCCCTTATAACTTCTATCTCTTTTGTGGATGTTTATTTGGAATGGTGTGAGTTAATTGAAAGATGGCTCATATTAGTGTCGTGTTCCTGCTAGCATTCTTAACAATTGTAACACATTAATTCTTGATAGTTAATAGAGCTAAAACATTCATGAAATTAGGACCCCATGCCTCTATCATATTATTTTAAACAAATTAGCCGTTACTTCATTAGTTAATTGTTACCTGCAAATAAACCATTTTAGTTCGTTCATGCTTCTATAATTAACCAAACATTGTTGAATAGACATATTTACTAAAATAACCGAGTCTTCGTGGGAACGATCCTTATTTCCCTATATTGCTTTTGGACTGCGTATACTTGCGTAGAGAAAATAGCGAACAGTATTCTGTGAGCTAAAAGTAGAAATTACAGGGAGTCCAGAGCAATAGAACTCGAGAATTTGAGCTCAATGCGCAAACATCACTGTTTTGGCCATAACCGGAGTTCCAGACATCGGAATTGGGCGATTCAAAAGCCCACGCGAAGAGGAGAAAATTTTCTACAAATCTGGGCAGGGGGCAGTAGGCGCTGCTGCGCTTGAACAGGCGCTGCTGCGCGGTATTGAGCGCTGCAGCACGACAAGGCGGCCATTCCAGGGTCTAGATAGCGCAGGTGCGCGAGTCCAAACGCCCTTGCGCTGCGTAGTGACTGCCTTGGGGCGTTTTCTCCGGGTCATTTTGTTTGGGCCCATTTTTTATTAGGGCTTATATAAATACTTGTAAACTTAAAAACATATCTTCATCTTAATTAGTAGCAGCTATTTCTCATATTCTCTATCAACATTTTCATCTATTTCTTAGAAACAATTTCAAGGAAGAATCTCCAAGCTAGTGACAATCAAGGAGTAATCTTTGGAACTTTGTACTCTTCTATTTTGGGGATTTATTTCTAAACCTTATTTCTCTCTTCTTTTATTATTTGTTGTTTTAGAGTTATGTTATCAATTGAACCCATGATGGTGCTAAGTTCAATTATGAACTAAACATTTTCATGGGGTTCTAATGGATTGTTTTGTGGATTCTAGTAATTGATAGTCTTGATAATATATGCTTGTGGTTTATACTAAGATTACCTAGCATGGTTGTGTTAATTAATATAGATGCGTAGCTATCGTCTATTTTGTCAATCTCTATTGAATGCGAAAGTGGATTTAGAGATTAGGGCTTGCCATGTTAGCATAGGTTTATGACGGTTTCTCCGCATAATGGTAGTATAGATTCGAAAGAACATTACTCCCCTATGTAGTTAATTACGGAACTTGTGATTAAATCGATTATATCACCCAATCTCATAGACATATAGTGATTTGGTTATAATTGATGTCCGTAAAACTTCTATCTTAATTGTGGATGTTTTTATGGTTTGGTATGAGTTTATTGAAAGATAGCTCTCACTACCTTAGTGTTCCTACTAGTTTTCTTAATAACCATATTGCATTGAATCTTGACGGTTAATCTAGATGAAACAATTCATGAAATTAGAACCCTGTGTTTCTCTCATATAAGTTAAATCACCTTAGTAAGCTTGTAGTAGTATAATTTAGATAAAACAACTAAAATTCTATAATTGTTCAAGCATTAAGAAGTAACCATACACCGTTGTATAAGTACTAAATTCACAATTACACCTAGTCTCTGCGGAACGAATCTTACTTATTACTTGATATTTGTGATCGCGTATACTTGCGTGTTTACGAGTCAACATGCTCATAATTCGCTAAAGAGATTCTTGAAGAGATCAACTGGGAGTTTAGACACAATTTGGTTGAGGGTGCATTCCTTGTTAGAAATTCAAGAAAATGAAATTAAAGCTAGTTTTGTCAGCTCAGTGAATAATGATCTTCATGTTACTGTCTTACATCTTTTAACTCAACTAACAGGCAAAATTTCTCATATGGTTATTAAGAAGATTATGAATGAATATAGTCGGCATGGAGTAAACACCAACCCTTCAACTTGTGGTTGTTACTTGCGAACATCACATGGTCTCCCATGTGCACAGGAGATGAGATTACTGGATGAGGAAGGAAGGGGCATCGAGCTAAATGATGTTCATATTTTTTTGGAGAACTCTCCATATGGAAGGTACTACTTATTGTTCTGATGATCCACTCCCACAATTTCAGGATGATGATGAGATTTTATGGAATTATTTTAATATAATGATGAAACAATCAGCGGAAGCCAAGAAGATATTTATATATCTCAATTGGAGAAATTAATACACCCGGAAACAGTTGCAGTGGAAGAGCCATTTACTGATCGGAAAACTAAACGTCGCCCGACAGGTAGGAGTTCCACAAAAAGAGATCCATCATACTTTGAACACGTTGAGAATAAAATGCCTAAAGTTAAATCAGGTGATAAGAGTAAAGGTTCCACGAGTAAAAAATGTCTTCCTCCGGAAATTCCGCATTTTATTGTTCCTTATATTCACGAATATTTAGATGTTTCTGCGGATGGTAATTGTGGGTATAGATCGGTAGCTCATCAGATTTATGGGTCATAAGATCAGTGGAGAAGAGTGCGTACAAAATTGTACGATTTCATAGAGGGACGTTTAGATTATTGGATGAAGGTTTGGCATGAAAATAAAGATGAAGCATGGATTACATTACGCAAGGTTAACTATTGTGAAAGTCCTTGTCCATATGAATATTGGATGTCAATGGAAGAAATGGGCCAGTAATTGCAACTATGTATAATGCAATATTAGTTGCTATAGACCTTATACAAATGAGTACTTTAACATAGTTGCCATTATATGTTCCAAAAGGCATTACTAGACCGAATCAGCTCATTGGCGTTGCTTTTTTGAGAAAGTATAATTATTTTGTTTCGGTATGTATATATTATTACCTAGTGTTGTCATGCTTGAATTATTAATCCATATCATATTTTATAAATAATAAAAATATTTGTTGCAGGTGACTATGGTGGATGATTGCCCTATTCCAGAGATCAATGAATTGATAAGTTATTAATTCACCGTATCTAGAACAACCGAGACATGTACGTATTGAATGAACAGCTGAGACATGCATGTACATATTGAATGCATTGACAATCCTGTCAATTTTGCACACAAAGAATAAGGCAACACAAAAAATAAGGCAAGGATATTATAGTAATTTCTGATTATTGTGTGAAGCAAAATTTTACTACATTTAGCAATTATGAAAAATTGTGTTTGGGAAAACAAGCAATCAAATTATCTTCTCCAATAGTTCCCAAAGTTCTCAGTCAACTCACGATATAGTTGAAGTAGTACTACTATTAGATGCTGAATTACATTTAACTTGTGGGTATCTTTCATCTTCAAATGTGCACAGTTTTTTCAGAATTATTCTCTGATATTACTTCACAGATCAAGCTTGTAATTATCACAATACCCTCCAAGGGTAAATATGTAGATAACTAAATATAAATTTTTTTTCCCTTGGTTCACAAACATACCCCTAATTTTATGCTTATAATTCTCTTAACCTCACATAAAACAACACTGACAACACCCTAACTACATGAATGCTACAATACTCATGTACTGTCTAGATTCTAAGGATGTCTAGTCGTATTTGACATTAATGATTTTAGAAGGTGTTATTAGAATCTCGAATAAAAGTAAAATCCATTCTTGGATTTTCGATGCTATCAAAAGATAAATCAACAGTACAACTTGGGATTACATGTAATATTACACCAACCTTGGTAACGAACGATTTTAATGAAAATTTGAATATATTTGAGCACTATCTTTACCGAAACTATAACGCCTTAGAAATTTCGTACATATAATTAATATTTAATATTAAATATGGATTATATGAGGTGAATCTTTTTAGAATTAAATATATGTGACATCATGTTTACATGTTTATATGATGATTTATCTGTGAAATGTGAGTCCGTGTATTTATATTTGAATTTTATGAGTAAAAATCTATTTAAAGCATGCATTATTGATCTTTTGATAATTGTATAAAATCATCGGAGTTGTTAAAAATTATGAAATCTTTTGTAAAATTATCTTTGTATATTTAGTTAGTTTTTAAAATTTTTGATAGAGTTATTTTGGGTGTTAAATTATTTCAAAATGATTTTAAGAGTTTTATCGTATTTAAAGGATCAAAATTTTTAAAATTTGTATTTAATTCGTTTTTGATCCTAAAAATATTTTGAAAATATATGGGTGATCTTAATTTTATAATCTTTATTTTAAAATTTTAAAATTTAATTTTTCACCCATTTTATTTCTAATTAATTTTGATTTTATAAGTGATTTGATTTAGATTTTCAGAATTTATAATTACCAAACTACTTTTCAATTCCTTAAATCCATAAATTGACAAACACAACATCAATCTCTCAGCCCTGCTCTCTCTCCCGGTTCTTCTCGAAGGATCTCTCAACTCTCTCGAACTCTCCCTCATGAATTCTCTCATCTCACTTTTGCAAGCCTTACAGTAAAACTTATCTCTCCCTCTCCTCTGTTTCGCCCTGCGCCTCTGTGTTCTACTATATGTGTGTGGCTACGGTTGTAATTGATGCGAGTGGTGGGTGTGTGCTTCGTGGGTCGAGTCTGTGGAGTAGCTGTGTGTGCGCGGGATTACCAAGTGTGTGTGTATGTGTAAACTCTGTTCGTGTGTGTGGGCATAAGAAGAGATGGGTGTTAAATTCGTGTGTGTGTATGTAATTCGCGTGTGTGTGTAATCATTGTGTATGTGGAGTTCTGAATGTGTTGCTATTTGTGCAGATTATGCAAGGGCGTGGTGGTGAGTATATAGATGAAAGACTGTGTGTACTGGGTTGCTCTTAAATCGTGTGTGTGTGTTCTCTGGTGTTGGTTTGAACCAAAGGTAGGGTCTAGTTAATTGTTTCCCCTCCCCTGCTCCTGTCATCACGATGCTGCTTTGTCTGTGTGTGTTGAGTTTGTGAAGGGTGTGTGTACAATATTGTGAGTATGTGTCGTGTTTTGTGTGGGTGAGTAGTGAAGTAACTACGTTGATGAAATTGGGGGCTGATTGTGTTGATTGATATGATTATGTGATTCAGCTGCAATGTCGTTGCCGAGAAATTGTGTTCTTCGTGGTTCGGTTTGTATAGTTATATTAATGTAAGGAACTATTTAACTTAAAAATAATTTTAGTTCGAATTAATTTGTACGTAGTCGGTTGTAATTTGCAATAAGAGTTATTCAATTTTGATTTGGTTGTATTTATTCGAATGGTTGATTGTTGTTGGTTTTATGTGGGCTGTGTCCGACTGGTAGGATACTCGTTCAAAGGGATGCTGTCAAAATTTTATAGAAATATTAATTTCATTTCTCACTAGTATAACCTGCATGTTATTAGTAGAATAATATTCGGATTCTGTGAATTGTTGGATTTTAAATGTTTATAGGGATTTACGATATATGTTTCAATTGTTAATTATTTGATAATTGTTAGTAATTAAGGGATATATAGCGGATCAATGACTTGTACTTTGTGTTTATGATAATAACTATAATTTGCAATAAGGGTATTAGATGGATTTTGGAGTACTAAACCGAAATGGGCATACTGTGACTAGAATTATGGATGGTACAGGGATGTATAGTAAGTATTAAATGCGCGGATAATTAGAAAGATTATAAGTAGTATATGTTGGTGTGGTTTGAGATGATCGTAGATTGTAGTAAAGTGCAGAATGTTGTGACTGCTGAATTGGTTAATTTCTTTCTGACAGGTTAGATGATATTTAAAGGAGGTGTTGTCCAATTTTTATTAAAATTATTTTATGATTCTTATAGTATTTTGATAAATATTATTTGTGTGCAAGTGTTATATGTATGATATAAGATATAAGCGTGAGATAATAATGTGTGCTTAAGTGCTTATGTGATTTTATATTATTAATTATTTTGAGAATGTGATACTATCCCTCACTTATTGTTCAAGTGATGTGAAACCTTTGGTATTATTTATTTGTTCTTTTGAAATCCTTTCTTGCAAACAATTATACTCATCATATTTATTCTGAATAATGTGAACCTGTTCTGTTAATTATACGATGTTTCTTTCTAATCATTTTACTAGTGCTTAAACTCTTCATTTTTTTTGCCAATGACATGCTTCTTCTATTAATTTACAAACAATCATTTTTCAAACTATTCTGTTGTTGTTTATTCTTTTCCTCACCTATCATTCAGGTGTTGATTTCTTTTAAAATCATTTTATTTCAATATTCCTCGTTTATTTTAATATTCTTCAAAGTATGTTTTTCCTTCAAATTGATGTAAATTAATTCGAGGTTTATACTGTTGACGGTTAAAGCCAAGAATGAATTGAGATCTTCTTAATTATTCAAACTGATTATTGTCAGGCCGGTTCTGGCAGCTAAAGCCTATGGATGCTTAGCCGACAAGAGTGAGACTTGGTGTAATTGAGAATTTCTTAAATCTTCTTTTAAACTTCAGATTTTCTCTAGTCCATGATTCCTTATAAGTTGCTGTGAATTTATAAAATCTTGACAAATTGCTTTGTTCTTTAAATTATAAAAGTTTTCCATGTTGATATATGATTCTGCTTTGATGTACCATATCATGCTTAGTTTAATCTTATTGCTTGTCGTTTGTGATCTCTTATATCAAATGCTTCCCTGAATCTTAATCTTATTGCTTTGTTGTTTATAATTCCTTATATCAATTGCTTCCCTGATCCTTAATCTTTTTTTGTTGCTCATTAAAAAGGCTTACTTAATTAAAGATGTTTTTTTTAATTCCTTATACTGGGCTGATCTGTTATAAGTGAGTATAAAGGACTTAAAAAGTGATATGTTTTAAAGGTTTTAAAGATTTTATTGTGGGGGATTCCGTCTAAATGTTTTCTACGGATTCCTTCAAATTGGAGACGTAAGAGGCTAGGGTGGTCCTAGTCCAACTTTTATTTAGAAGAGGCTAGGGTGGTCCTAGTCCAACATTAAAGGCCAATGTGTTGCCTAATTGGGAACCCAATTTCAAGGTCCAGAGGGACTTCGTGTCCAGTATGGGGACTTTACGTGGCTGATCACCCGTATTGTCCGATGTTAAGGGAAAAACTCCAATCAACTTAAATGTTTTTAAAAAAGGGTTTTATTAAAGTATGTTGTAAAGATAAAAGGGTTTTAAAGAAAGGAATGTTTTGATAAGATGTATATGTTTCAAGGTAAATGACCAATATTTGGAACTCGGTAAAACAATGGGATTAAGGATGGATAGAAGTTTCCCAGTTATTCCCTTCGCGAGTAACATTGTACGTTGAAAGTGGAGTAAGAATGATTGGGGGATTTCTTGATATTTTTTTTTCTCAAAGTTTTATCTGAGGCAGTGATGGTTTGTAGTAAATGGAAAATTCATACTCCATGATGGAAATTGAATGTTCTTTTGAGATAATTATTCATTGATATTGTTCATCAATGAATTATCGAGATATTATTGTTTCACTATATTATTAACTTGCTGAGCGTTGTTGACTCACTCTTGCTTTGTTTTACCTTCCCTTTCCAGTTAGGGTTAAGGAGTTGGATACCTACGCTTATAATTCAAGTGAGAGCGATGGTGCATTCTTTAAAAGTTAGATACAGAGCCAGCACGGGCATTTGCTAAATGGGCTTGCGGTATGGTTTTGACGGTGTAAAGGTTGGTAATTGGAATTTGAGATATAAGTTGTAATAATTTGTATAGTATAGATTCTTGTTTCATACCATAACCTGGAATCGATCCTTGGTGAGAAATCATTGGTGTATTAAATTTTAATTGTATTTGTTAAATTGGAGTTTGGTTTGGGTTAAATTACAGGTGGATAGTTCGATTTACGAATACTTCATGCCGACATTTTCTAAAATTCCCATGTATCAAAGTCTATTTTATTATAAAAAGTATATTTTCAGTATTGGAAAGTCGGGCGTTACAGAAACACCTCGACTTGAATCATCCATGAAGCTAAATACTCCCTATGTTTTCAAATAATTGATGTTTGACTTTCTGACACGCACTTTTAGGAGCATTGACCACATAGTAATTAGATTGAAGTTAATAGGACATTGCAGTTTGCAGAGTATCACAAACTTCAGAAATTTCACCAAAAACTTCATTTCCCCGACCGACATTTTCACAGCTTCCTCAATAAATAGAAATTACGCGTAGTCTCGTCTTACTTTTTTTTTAAAAAGTATCTATTGTCGCATATGATCCTGTTGGGACCTTTTTCTGATACCTTAATCAACATTTGTTGTATCATAAGATCCAATAACATTTTTCTGATACCTTAAGATTTTAAAAGGACTGGTTAATTAACATGATATCAGAGCTCGATTTAGGAGGGAGACCCTCTACCCTCATTCATTTAATTCATTATCTGTGTTGTCTTTCATTCTTTGTTGTCTCTGGTTCCGTCTATCGTCCGTCTCTTCAATTGTAACGAAACTGTTAGTCACAGAGGCATGCCTGTTTACATCTCTAATAACAAGCCTAATTGTTTGTAATGCTTTTCATTACTTACATGACCTCTTAACTGAGGGAACCTCTAGTTGTAGAGTTTCTATTTGTTTTGTACTTGCAATAGGTATCAAATCCTAGTTGTGTAACTGTACTTATATAGTCAAGAATAATGCTTGAAAGAAGTTCCAAGGTTCATGCCTCAAGCAAGAAGATAAAGAATATCAAATAATCACAGTTGGGATTTGAAGAAATGAAGAATTTGCCTAAGTACCAATTCGAGAAGTACTTTTGTCTATTCGAGAAGTCTAGCGTTCGAGAAGTCAGAGATTCGATATCTAAGAAGACACTGTTCGATATCTCAGAATGCACTATTCGATATCTCATTCGATATCTCAGAGATTCGACATGTCTAAATGCTCTATTCGAGAACTCAAGAAGTCAACAAGTCAAAGTGGTATTCGAGTTCTCAAAGAGTCAACAAGTCAAAGTTCCATTCGATATCTCAAGGACTCTGAATGCACTATTCGATATCTCATTCGATATCTCAGAGATTCGACATGTCTAAATGCTCTATTCGAGAACTCAAGAAGTCAACAAGTCAAAGTGGTATTCGAGTTCTCAAAGAGTCAATAAGTCAAAGTTCCATTCGATATCTCAAGGACTCTGAATGAACTATTCGATATCTCAGAGATTCGACAAGTCAAGGGTTCTATTGACAACTGAAGGAACCCTGGAGAAAAGTACTATTCGAGAAGTGATTCGATATGCAAATCATACAGTATTCGAGAACTCAGAGTTATCTAATCCTAGTTCTCGAATCAATCACTTAGTCACTTCTCGAATACATTCGTGGAGACAAAATATTAAATAAATTTTATAAGTCTGAAACCTGCAACAAGCCAATGCACTTTATGGACCACAATCTGTAATGTGCTCTGGAAAGCCTACAAGGAAGCTTGGAGAGATATAGAAGAGACAAAGGGCTACAAAAGTGGATCTGAACAGGCTTTGTAAAGTCAAATCTGTAACCGTTTGGACACTTACTCAAAAAGGATAGACAGACTAGAAAGTAATTTGTTCAGCTACCTTATTTGTAGTAAGTAAGTTGTATCCATATTCTATAAGGATACAGCCTCCCTTCCTTAGTTGTTAACTTTAGAGAAGTCAAGTTTTTCATACATTGTAAATCATATCTCTCTGAGAAAAACGAAGCTGAGAATACTATCATTTGTATTCACAGATTGTAGCAACCTTTATCTAATAATATATTAGATTAAAGTGATATTGTGTCTTGTGTCATTTTGTATCCGCACCTACACATTTGCACACACAGATACTTATCTGCTACACAGATACTTATCTGCTACACAGATTCAAGAACCAGAAAAGTTCAAGATTCCATTCACCCCCCATGTATTCTTTTGCTGTATTCAATACTCAACATAAACGTATCATACGATTGATTGGTTACTTAATAACTTCAATAGAGCCACCGAACTTTCCTACCGAGGCACTAGTACTAATGGTACTATGAATGAATTGACACTTTCAAAATCGAGAGCTTTGTTCTAAATCTGCAGAGCTGATGTACCTTAATCAACTTCCATTTTATCCCTTTACGCATGCAAACATTTTTTTAAGCGACTTTTTCATCATTGAATCACCAGAGAGGTGTACAGTGTCATGTCCATTAGAGGATTCAGACTCAAATGAAAGTTGTTCATCTCGTCTCTAACTCCGATGTAATGCTTACTTATTAGCCAAATTACAACTCTTAATTTGATAACTGGATATTCGAAATTCATAAAAAAAAAGCGCAACCTATGTGCCCGACACTAGGCTGCTAGCTAGTGATGGATAAAAAAATTAGTTGTATCTGCTTATTCATGTAATGGAGCGGCACTAATGATATACATGAACATATATAAGCACACTTCAGATCTTCCGCATGCATCTATGAACTTATTAGCAACGGTACATCACCGTTGGGAAAAAAATAACATTGGTATAGTTGTTTTAAATTCTAAAGGAGGTAAGGGTGATGGATCAGGTGACGCTTATGTTTATTTTGGATGTGAACGATCCTCAAGTTATCGTACAAATAAGGATACACTACAAGAAAAGGGTCAATAGACATCAGTTTCTGGCCGATGTCTATGTTATTTTGGATGTGATGTCTAGGTGGGAGATGTCTATTCTAGACATCAGTCAGAAACTGATGTCTGTGCTAACATAGACATCGATATTTCATTCAATACACATCAGTTGTTCTACAAAATAGGTTAGATATAATTAATTTTATAAACAACGTGTATGCCTTATATTCTAGAAAACATATAATAAACTAAGTTATTTTTCACATACACATCACTTTCTTTCTTTGGAAAAGATGTCTATTTGGATGTTAGACATCATAATTTTGTCAGATAAAGTGATGTGTATAGTTATCTTAGACATCATCCTAGACTGATGTCTAATGTTCTTATAAACACCAGTTTCTTTAGAGAAAAACCGATGTGTATAGTGACCTTAGACATCATCCTAGACTGATGTCTAATGTTCTTATCAACATCAGTTTTTTTTGAAAAAACTCATTTATATGTGTCTCTTAGACATCAAATTTTATAAATAAGAAGTGATGTCTGTTTGTTGTTTAGAATAAGTTTCCTACACTTTTATACACCAAAATAGCCAAAACTTAAATTATGCACAAAATAATAACCAAAATTACTAAATTTATCATTGAAAGAATAAATCCAGAATACTTGCATCATTAACAAAATCAAAATGGCTTACAATATTTGAGTCTATATATACCAAATCCCCAAAACCAAATTGTCACTACATAAATTCGCAAAAGAAAACAGAAAACAACAAACAACTAGCTATGTTATCGGTTTTCAAAACCAGCATGTTGTGTAGATCCATAAACTGTAAGACCCTGAGGTTCAAGACGAATCACTGCAATTATCTGCAAAGATGAAAGTAATGGTCAGATGATACAAATTAACTAAAGCTCAAGTTCATAGTACTTGAGCTGAGTGCTCAGACATAAAGTTCATAGAATTGATTACAAGAGGGTGAAGTGTCTAAACAACAAACTCCATTCGACCAACCAAACCCAGTCTGCACCATAATTTATGACACATCACAAAACAATTTCGAATTTCAAGTTAAGGGTAGATATGCCAAAATTCATCTCTAAAGGTCCCAAAATTCCTGGTCCAAGATCATTAAGGGTAGATATGCCAAAATGCTACGACATGTCAGATCTCAGTCCACAATTACTGGGCACAGGATAACTGGCCGAATTTACATTTGCCTTCTCATCCTAATTCCATAGTACATGAAAAAGGAAACACTATTAATATGCACAGAATGAACAGACTGGAGATATAAGTGTAATTTTTAATTACTAAAAACAAAACAAATTATACATGGTTGGCAACTTGGCAAGCAACAAAGTACACATGCAAGATAATCTACAAGGACTAAATTTTGCTATTGCTACTAGCACCCTTAAAACATACTTATATGGTAGGGCAAATCTAAGTAGATTAAGAAATGCTACGATGTGGCAGTTGCATTTCAGGAGCTTACCAATGGGGCTAATTTCTCTGTAACTTCAGGGCCATTTATTCCCTCAACCATGGGAGGATTTGTGCCATTGTATGGTACAGAACTAGCATCCTAATAAGAAAAAGTACCACATAGAATTAGAATTAAGAAACTAAATCAACAGATTGTAAGGGTAGTAACACAAATGATGTACCTCTTACATCATGTAATTGCTAACATCAGGAGCAGAAGGTAAGTTATCAACCTCGTCTTCATAGAACATTTCAGAAGTACTTCTTAGAAGATTCTCATCAAAATCTCTGTGTAGGATGTCAACATGTGAATATTCCAGGTGTAATAGAATTTAAAAAAGATAATTATGAACTAACAGCAATATGTGATCCATACAATTTGAAGTACCACTGACATACCATTTTCGAACTTATTTATGAACCAACAGCAATATGTGAACCATACAATTTGTAGTACGTACCAGCAACACATCATGTAAGAACTTACTTAGAGAAACCACCTCTAACATTGCAAGCTACATTCCTTGCCACACATAAAACTGGAACAGCATTAGCAGTCTGCTAATAACTTAAGTTAATGAGTTACATAATCTGTAAAAACATTAAATTAATTTATGTAAATACTGGAGAATTGGAAACTATGCAAGCAACGTGTGATACCTCTGCCTGCCAAATAATATTCTGTAAATGTAGTAATTCAGTATAATTGACATTTCTAGCCAAAAATTGAAAAATACTATTAAAAATTTATTGTGACATGTTACGTGATTTAGACCTCTGACTAATAATAGTGAACTTGAGCTCACTTATAATAGATCAAAATTATACAAACAGTCCATGAGCTGTGCAAAGGTCAACAGTGTATATACAAGTGGCAGTTTACTTTCATTCAAAATTTCTTGTCTAGAATGATGGTGAGAATATTCGGCTACTAAAAGAGAGAAAAATAACTTGTTCACTGTAAATGGATAACTTACTCGTTGAAATCACGCTGAGCTTGAAGGAGACTGCCAGCCATTCCCATATCATTGAAGGCTTCTAGTGCTTCCAGTATATGCATTCTCTGCAGAATAAAACATTAGACTTGATCATGTCTACCCTAAAACCCTGAACTAGAGAAATAATGAAACAGCAGGAATAAGTACGAAACAGATTCACCAGATATATAAGTCTATACCGTGTCAACATCCATGGTGGGAGGAAACACGACATTTCGTTGTCTAGATGATACTGTACGAGGTTGTCCTGGGAAACGACCTCTCAGTCGTGCCATTCTAGTAGAGGTAGGTACTCGAGGCTGGGTAACTCTCCGAGTGGAAGAATTTTGAGAAGACCGTGATAAGTTTTCTCGATGTAAGTTTGACATGGAGGGCTTCTCTGTAACAAAAAAAAACACAGTAATGTATTTAAAATCATTTAAAAAATGATTGCCTGTGAAAGACCTGCTAGAAGTGGCTGTACATATGAATATATGGTTAATATTCATATTTATGTTGGCATATATACCTCCATCAGTACTTATATACCAACTAAAGCTATATAAAGAAAACCAATAACTTTCATATATGTTTTTTCAATCAGCTGCAAGCCCGCAATTGCCTCAAGATTAGAGCAAGAAAACATCTTGCGAAATATGATTAGTTTTAGAAACCACTATATATTTTTAAGATAACCTTCAGTTCTATATAATGAGAACTAATAATTAGTATAGGCCCAGAACTTGGCTATAGATTCATCAAAAGAATACTCTCCATTTTCCGCTTAGCACCGTGCTATGAGACACAGACATATATTTGTTGGAGGATCCAAAACAAAAATACATAAACATGATTCTTAGAAACAACAGCACTTCCAATCATATTCTCAATTTAAGCATTTCAACATACCACTTGAGATTCTGTGATAATTAACTAATTGTGCACAAATCCGACAACAAAATGTGTGGATCTGATGCTTCAAAGTATTGTACACCAAAATTATATATAATGATCAATGATGCACTTACAGGATGAGATACATGCCGATTTCTACTAGCAAAAGCATGCTGTAAATTCTCTTGCTGCAGTGCCAATGCAACGTGTTCATCAATCTGTTGTAAGGTGACAACAAAACATTAAGAAAACTAATTTTTTGAAAAGGTACTTCATTTCCTTGTAGATTCAAAAAACAGAAAGTACAATATGAAATAATGTGACACACCTCATGATCTGCTGCAACATTTGATTCATTATATAGTTGTTCCTGAAGTTCCCCAGCCAAAATTTCATCTGCTTCAAGCTGTTTGTCCCTACTATCTGATGCGCTTCTACTACTGTAATCTACGTTGCAGGAGCCATTACTTCTTGTTTCAGGGGAAAATTCATCAATATTAATAATCGGGTGGAAACTGCGTGCCGCCTGACTATTTTGTGGCCTAATAGATCTTAAGTTTGATGGTTCTCCTGGTGACTCAAGAACCACCAATTCAGAGTTCGCAAATGCTGATGACGAGGATTCACCTTCACGACTTCTAGAGGAACCCTGCCTCTGTCTTTTTAAAACTTCGTTCGAAGGACCATGATCATTCAATCGGCATCCTTGATGCTTTTGGGTTACGGGCTGGACTATAGGTGCAGCTAACACATTCTGGGATTGGATTGAGTGTTTTCTTGTAATATTCGCATCTTTATTATCCCTTCTTGCCACCACAATCCTGGGCAACTTATTCACGTTACATGGATCATCTGCCTTGCATAAACAAATCAGCTGCATTCTGTAAATGTAGTAATTGAGTATAATTGACATTTCTATCCAAAAATTGAAAAATACTATTAAAAATTTATTGTGACATGTTACGTGATTTAGACCTCTGACTAATAATAGTGAACTTGAGCTCACTTATAATAGATCAATAGGAAATCTTTCATACTTGAACTTAGATAGCAGGTAGTTTGATTGTTGTTTCAATAGTTCGCAGTTAGCTCACTTCTTAAATGGGAAGGCAATCAGCTGGTCTAAACTAGTAAAACTGCATGTGCTTCATTAATATGCAAATTTATAAATGCTACTATCTCAATTTGTAAGTTGGGTCCCTGACAAGATTCACAATTTGGAAAGGTCAAGGTCAAAGTATTAACATGAGCTTAGACTGAATGTTGATGGCACTTTTTTTTTCGCTAATTAATGTTGATGGCACTTTTAGGCTCTCCAGGTCAAATATTGACCCTTTTATAGATTTAGAATATGTGTTAGTTTCCTGTCAATAAAGGAAATGTCAGATTGTGAACTAGAAAGGTGCATCATATAGAGTACTACGCTCTTGCCGACATTATAGAATTAGAGGAATCAATACAGTGAGCACAAACTAATTAATAATTTGCACCCAAGGGATGTCAAATATAGAAGGTAATATGCATGACAACTGTAACCTCAACATCTAGAAGACAATAATTGCGGCTTGGGGTTTATACTACTTCAAACAGAAACTGCAAGCCGTCATATATGCTATGAGTATTTGTCCTCAGAATTATGAATTCTTTGATTTTCAAGTCGGAACAAATATTTTATAAACCCAGTGAGGGTTCAATTGTCTTTCAAAAACCCATCTAGTTGCTTTTTGAAAAAAAAACACATGTTGTGTACCTATGCCCAATCATGAAGCGGATAATAATTCTCTTCTCCTTCTCCAATTGCAAAAGCTTCTCACCTAGGCACATTAATGAACTCGTCAGATGGACAAGAGACAACCTTACAATTAAGATACATAACCAACATTCCACATAATATGGTTAGGTACCTTGAGGCATCCAAGTCTGTCTAACTGAATCACGCCTCTTTCTGCTACTAAAGGCAGTATTAATTCCAATAACTATAAAAGCCTTTTTCTTTGGTTGTTCCTCCTGCGAAGAACTCGAGGTATCGTCAGACTTCACCACCTCTTGGGCACTTCTAGTTGTCGCCAACTCCATTTGAAGCATAGATATCGACTTGTCTAGCGATCTATAATGCCTCCAAAAAATGCACAAACAAGTTAATCACAACCAATGTTTCTTGATAACACAAAAATCAAAATAACAAAAGATTCATCAAAAACTCACTGTATTGCATCATGGGTTTTATGTACTTCCCCCATTACATCCTTATCTTCTTCTAGTTTCTAACACAACACAATCAAGATTCATCACTTGCACTTGTTCAAACACAACTCAACTGAAAAATCTTTAAGAAAATAAATTTGAATAAAATCAAACAAATTGTAACAGTATTATTTCACACACACATTCTTCTTAGTTGTACAGTCCTCAGAAATAATCTGCAATTCTTGTTCCTGTCTTTGCCTTGACATCAGCTGGCCATTAGATTCAGGTGTATACTACTCTGTGCACATCTACATTTCTACATAATATATGTACACACATAAATCCCTGAAACTGAATGTAAACTTGAACATATAAACCAAAACTGAAACAATTTTACTAATCCTACACACTGCACATACACGTTTCCAGAAATAAATCGTTAAAACCAAACATCATTGTTATAGAACATTAATTTTCAATTTATCAAATACATCTACACAAACGTACACATCAGCATATCGCTATACTGCAACATATATTACAATAACAATCAAACTAAGCAAAATACATCCAAGTAAATAAAAACACACAAATTAAGAAATTAGGGTTTTGATTTAAAAGGCCCCAATTTAAGAAATTAGGGTTTTGACTTTAAAAACCCTCAAATTGAAGCTCTCAATAGATTGAGAAGACCCTAAAAATACCAGAGGAGACCTTATGCGTGTAGAGTATTACCGATTCTTACCAATTTCTACACGAGCAAAGAGCGGTGGTGAGTAGAGAGGTCGAACGGAGGTAATGTGAGTAGAGAGCAGTGGTGAGTAGAGTAGTGAGTGGTAGTGGAGGTGAGTTTGTGGTGGTGAGAGATGAGCTAGAGAGATTCCGTCGAGACAGAGGGTGAGTCGAGAGAAAGAGTCGAGAGAGAGAGAGTGTTCGATCGAGAGAGAGAGAGTGTATGCTGAGAATATTATGTTTAATTTGTTTTGGTATTGTTTAATTTGTCTGAGAGGTACAATAATTGTGTTGGGCGGGGGAATATTTGGTTAGGGGGAAATTTTGACTTAGGGGATGAAATTTTTGCTAAGGGGGAAACAAAAACAAGGGCGCGCATTTTCATTTTCTAAAGGCTGATTTTAGACATCGGTTTTAAAAAGAGTGATGTCTACAAAACACAAAGACATCAGTTTTATTCGGGATGATGTTATTACATCTTTTAACATCAGTGGCATTTACGACCGATGTCTAAAGTGTGATGTCTATTGACTATTTTCTTGTAGTGATAGGGGGAATAAACTTGGAGTTAAAAAAACGTAATAGTCATGTATTACCAAGAGTCATGTATTTACACTTGGATTTGTTTGTAATTAGAATAGAATCGTTTATGCAGAGACATAAGTTGATTATGAAGAAAAGGTACAACACTTTCAAAAAACTTATGGTAAATACTAAGTGCCACTGAAGTATGTTGAAACTACATGGTTAATTCATGGAAGAAAATTTGTGCATGCTTACACAAATAAGGTGTTGCATTTTGGAAATCGTACCACAAATAGGTATTACCTTGAAATTTTTTTATTTCATTTTAGTAATTATAATACTTTATTATGTGATTTTAATTATTTCTTGTCATACAAACATAGGGTTGAAAGTGCTCATAATTTGCTAAAGAGATTCTTGAAGACATCAACTGGGAGTTTAGACACAATTTGGTTGAGGGTGCATTCCTTGTTGAACTTCAAGAAAATGAAATTAAAGCTAGTTTGTCAGCTCAGTGAATAATGATCTTCATGTCACTGTCTTACATCTATTAACTCAGCTAACAGGCAAAATTTCTCATATGGTTACTAAGAAGATTATGAATGAATATAGTCGGCATGGAGTAAACACCAACCCTTCAACTTGTGGTTGTTACTTGCAAACATCACATGGTCTCCCATGTGCACACAAGATGAGATTACTGGATGAGAAAGGAAGGGGCATCGAGCTAAATGATGTTCATATTTTTTGGAGAACTCTCCATATGGAAGGTACTACTTATTGTTCTGATGATCCACTCCCACAATTTCAGGATGATGATGAGATTTTATGGAATTATTTTAATATAATGATGAAACAATCAGCGGAAGCCAAGAATATGTATATATCTCAATTGGAGAAATTAATACACCCGAAAACAGTTGCAGTGGAAGAGCTATTTACTGATCGGAAAACTAAACGTCGCCCGATAGGTAGGAGTTCTACAAAAAGAGATCCATCATACTTTGAACACGTTGAGAATAAAAAGCCTAAAGTTAAATCAGGTGATAAGAGTAAAGGTTCCACGAGTAAAAAATGTCTTCCTCCGGAAATTCCGCATTTTATTGTTCCTTATATTCACGAATATTTAGATGTTTCTGCGGATGGTAATTGTTGACGGAGGAATTTGGTAACAACAAAGTTTGAGGTTCGTCGCCGGAATCAAGATCTATGATGGTGGTTCTTCGCCGAAAAAGTCGCCGGAGTGTGGTGGCTGTGATGAATTGGGGGCTGAGATTGAGAGGGTTAGTGGCGGCTATTCAGAGCTCTCGACTTCCAACCCCTCAATTTGCCTACGTACCTCTATATTTATAGAGGATCAAGCCAGACGTAGTTCTTGGAGAGCAAGAAACCCAAATGGGCTTGGATATCGATCCAGCATCCGGAATGTTCTACTATGAGGCCTAACCACAAAAGGCCCAAGGCTCATCCAAGATCTCAAGACTTCACGAATATGGAAACTTCCCCCGTCGAGGACTAGTCCTATTCGCTACAAGCTATTTCTTGATTTCAAGGGTGCAGGTAAAGCCATGGTTTACCCCAAGTGCAGAACGCATCCCTGTCCCCCGAATGAGAAGCACCCACCAGATAGCAGGATAGGTGATCTAGAGCTTTTGGGTGCAAAGTGCAGGATTACTCCGAAATTCCCCAATGAGAGCGCGCCCATTGGCTACAGGAACAGAGCTCCCAAAGCACACACCAAAGAGAGACCAATCTTTGCACCGAGGAGAACATGCCCTCAGTGTATAAGAAAGATCCCTAAATCTAGGAAAACCCCTAGAGGCCTTCTACGACGGCCATCCCCCTCCTGAGATACGACAGGAGGGAATTCTTCGAATTCTATATTCCCATCTTGAATAGAATTCCAACTTGAGTAGAATTCCAAGAGAGATCCCTCTAGTAACTTCTTGGAAAATAAATTTAAATATAAATCTGTCATGTTTTAGTATTTAGGGCGCGCCCTAACTATAAAAAAGGAAAAGGCGCGGCCTAATTTCTTGTAAAACTAACAAGCATCCTTTTTAACTGCTTTAATGTCTCTCCGGGCGCGCCCTCCATGTACGGGAGGTGAGGGCGCGTCCTTCTTCTGCAAATCTTTATCAAAACCCTAATTTATCCTGAAAATCCCTAAATTGAACCTATATCTGACCCGAATCCATTTTAGAATACCCACTGAATTTTGGGCATAACAACTACCCCCCAATTCCATGTAAAATCAAAGATGAAGCATGGAATTTTAATCTAAACAACACCAAAATTTTTGTAGCTTTTCTTCTCCAGGGCGCGTCCTTATTCTTCTTGTCTTCAAGATTCTATGCGGAGGACGCGTCCTTAAATTCTTCAATCCACATCTCTAAGCTTTTGCATCTATCTCTAATATTGGCTTCTTCGTAGAGGAATAACACAAATGCACAACATCTCTAAGCTTACATGAGCTAACTCGGCATAAGAAACAAGAGATATTATGCATAAGTGTAAGCCTCTCACAGGGCTCGCACTAAAGCTAAATATATATATATTTTCAGAGGGCGCGCCTTATGTATAAAGGCGTACGGACCCCTTCAGCTGTCATCCACATACACTTCTATGGTCTTCTCAAGTTCCTTTCGCATTAATCAAGCCAAAAGTCATTCCAATGTAGCGGTATAATCCTCTATCTGTGATGAAAGAAGTATGCTCGCGTACATGGGAATCTGATTATAACCCGAATAAACGTTCATGAAACTCAAGAGAACATGCCCTGTTGTTATATCTACTAACTGATCAATCACTTTGGTAGTAGGATTCTTTAAACAAGCCAACGTTTAATATTCTATCCACCTCGATCTTCCTTCAACGCTATAGCTCTCTCTACTTAGAATTTCAACTAAGAACCGATCTTCAAAATTTTACTTGAATCTCCAACATCCACCAAAATTTAGATTGTATCTTCTGTCGAATCTATCTTTTCTACCGATTGAGGCATTCTTGGATCAATATCAAAATCAAGATTTCGAGGGTCTTCAATCATGGCACCATCCTTAGAGGGCACATCCTCTTTGAGAGGGAAGTCTTCCTCGACAAGGGCATTCACCAAGCCTTCCAATAACATTCTTCTTCCCTTGATCTTTTCACCTTTAATGCTGAGGGCGCGCCCTCTGGGTGGACGCCTCCTCATCCTCTGATTCTTGAATTCAATAATGAGCCTGAATTCCTACCTTGATGTTGTTCATGATTCCTCCATAACTTCTTTCAATGAGGGCGCGCCCTCCATCCCTTTATTCTCCTGAAACCTTTAATTGCCTTGTGGTGGCACTCCCTTGAATCATGCTTCATTTCTTTCAACAAGGGGCGCCCTACTAGGCATTGTGAGCTGACTCCTGATCCAAACCATGAATTCCATCATCCGAGTTACTGAGAAAGAACCTTCTCCAAGAGTTACTAGTAACCTGATTGCACCGATCACTATCACAACTTCTCCTGAAAAACAATAAATCCATGCATTGTTTAGTGCCATGTCCTTGTCTAGGAATCCCAACTTCTTGTAAGTGTCGTGATACATAATATTCACTGAACTTCCATTGTATACAAAAACCCGATGCACGTTCTTAGAGTCAATCAATACCCAAGGCATTATTATGAGGGTGGTGCACTCATCTAGCTTCATCTTCAGTGAAAGTGATATCCGCACATTCTCCCTTGAACAATTTGGGCGGCCTTAACCCCAAGCTATTCACATCGGTGAGAGGTATATCTTGCCTCTCGAGCATATCTCTCCAAAGCATTGTTGCTATCACCCCCCAAGTGATGTCCTCCAAAGATAATGTGTACACTTCCTTCGTTGACAAATTTCTTCTCCACATTTTTGTCCTCATCACGGAGGGCGCCCTCCGTTCTTCTCAGGATTCTCCTTATGCTTCTTGAATTCTCTGACAATCCAATCGGTCAAGTATCCTTCCTTGATCAGATCTTCAATTTCATCAATTGACGACATTCATGAGTATTATGACTTGTTGACTCATAGTACTCACCGTGCTTCTTTTTATCCTTGCTTAGGCAGACAAAGAATTCGACTTCTTAAAAAGCCCTTTATTCTTGTTCACCTCAAAGATGTGTTCAATTGAAGCCGCCAACGGAGTGTAATTATTTGTCCTTCGATGATAAGAATATGTATCTGGAGTTCCCTATTCTCTTCCAACACTAGATGCATTCATTCCGTTAGCACCAACTCCAGTACGATATACAGGACTTGTAATATTCCCCTTAGCGTTCCCTGAGCTTCGGTCTTCCGATTTCCTACCATGGATTGCTCCACTATCTTAAAAGATTCAGCCTGTGCCAAAATCATCAACCAACATAGATGAATCCCTTTCTTGAAGACGCTTCCAGTAATTCGTCTCTACTTGCAAACCAGCTATCAAGAAACTTTAAGTGTCCCATCGATTGTTCCTCTAACTAAAGCGGATTCTGTATTGAATCTTTTGAAGTAAGATTGAAGACTTTCTCCTTCTTTCTGCTTGATGTTGGCCAAAGTTGTAACGTGAGGAGCATACTTCACTGTTGCTTGGAACTTGGCTAAGGAAAAATTCCTCATCGTCTCCCAATAGGTAATCACTCCAGATCCAAGCTTTTGAAACCACTGCTAAGCATTTTCCCTGAAATTGCTGCCAGCAAATGACATCTTGCCAATTCACTTACCTGACATCCATCTTGAAACATCCCCAGAATTCCACAGGGTCTGCATTTCCATGAAATTCTTCAGATCATTAGTCATAGCCCTATACCCAGTTGGGAGCTATGTCTCTCTTACTTATGCTGAAAATGAAGGAGTTTGTGTTGTAGTTGATATCCTTCCTCCATCCAAGTGACCAAGGAGCCTCTTCAAATCATCCATGGTGATAGTTCCAAAGCCAAGAATGTTCTGGAGTCACAACTAGGAGTCACAAGTTGAAACCTCATTTCCTACACCTCTTCACCTCCTCGAGAGCTTTCCTCAACTTGAAAAGTTTTCCCTGTTCGATGGTGATTTCGTGGAATACTCCGAGATTTTCTCCTACTTACTTGCTCTTGCTCCACCAAATCCAATCTTGCCCCAAAGTTATTTATGGCAGTTCCCATATGATATAACTGCTCCATTAACTCCACATTGCTAATAAGAACGGGCGGTTGTTCGCAGGTAGCCGGATTTCCACGGGGATTAGGGATCTCTTCCGGAATATAAGCTTCGTGACGAGCTTGATTACCCCCCAAGCTATCTTCAAAATCATAACCATTTTTTTCATGAGAAACTCCACCTTGATTGTGAGACATCTCCATATTTGGTCAAGATACTATCAAGCGGATTGATGACTTTAGAGTTTGGGAGGCTGCATCCATCAAATCTAAGAGAATTGCTCTAGAGCTTCAAAAGGCTGTGGTGATAGAGGGCACGTCCTCAAGAGAGGGAAGGCTTGCATGTTTACAGGAAAAAAGTTCCACATCGCATCTTCTACCCGAGCTAGGGCGCGTCTTCCATTGTACAAGAACTATTCAAACTCACCCTTCAGGGCACGTCGTACATGCATAATCTTGCATTCTCGAAAAAGTTGAAAATTTTACTCAACTAAGACTAAGGAAAGTGTATATGGACTACCCCTTAGACTAGGAGGTAATTAATTTACCTTGTAGTCTACTATTCAGGCATTGCCCTACTTCAATCAACTTCTGATAGAAAGAGTGCATTCTCAGGTCACGAGCTACTTCAAATCTCATCCCATGAAGGGGCATCTCAAAATGAGGCATCCTATGAATAACATCTCTCGAAGAGGCATCTCACTAGGAGGCATCCAATAAAGGGCATCTCACAAGGAGGCATCCTATGAAAGGCATCTCACGAAGAGGCATCCCCATGATGATATTCCGTTGTTCACACAAATTGTCATGAAATACATGTATATGTAGGGCTAGGGAGGTGCATCAGCACTACCCCCCAGCATCAGAATATCATTCCTTAAATAAGCGTCTCTTAAAAAGGCATCCCAGGAGGGGAATTTTAAGAGAGAGCCGTTGGAGTTGCTGAGGGCGATGACAAAGTCTCTTC
Organism: Kitagawia praeruptora; assembly: GCA_037693485.1. Classification (NCBI taxonomy): domain Eukaryota; kingdom Viridiplantae; phylum Streptophyta; class Magnoliopsida; order Apiales; family Apiaceae; genus Kitagawia; species Kitagawia praeruptora. The sequence continues at coordinate 130,612,257 of CM075351.1, read as the reverse complement.
TAGTCTGGATGAATGTCATTCTTATGTAGAGGGGCTCACTCATGACCTTGGGGCCTCAACCTGCCTATCAGGGGGCGCACTTTAAGATTCATGGGGCCGTACATCAATACAATTTTCTTCAAACAAAAGATATACCATGGATCATTGCGATCATACTTGCAGACGAAGCCACAACATTGTTAGTGTATACTGAAAATATTTATTTTAAGTATATACATTTATTTTTGGCCCGGTTTTATTGAGAATCATTTAAATGTTTACATGTTGTCTAATATTATATATTGTGGACAATCTAGTATCAAATGGGATACAGACAATCCACTGGTATGGCTGTATTATTATTTAGATTAGTTTATATTGACTAATAAATAATACTAGTATACTTTGTGTATATTGAACAGGATCAAATTTAGAATTGTTCCCTTATACTGATTAAGAAGGAGAACTAAGATTCTATGTTATTATTAATGCTTAGGTTTTTAATCCGGATATAGTAATTGACACGTGTATATTATTTACATGCTTTGATTTATATATGAAATAATTCTTTTGAATTATATCATTATATTTTGGGTGATGGAATTATATACATGGTGAATATTATTTATAGAAGGAATCCATGTCCTGATAATATTCGGGTTAATGATGTCCCCTTGAAAGCTCAAAAAGATTTAATTATGTGAAACCCTGCAGGTGGATTTATTCCGGCATAATTAAATAAAGGTTGAGTGGATAATCAAGGATAAAAGATATTAATTAAATGAATTATCAATAATTTATTTAATTAATGGACATGCGATATTTTAAACATGGGGAATTTAATAAGCAAATAATATTGGAACCCAATTAAATAATTAAGTTGCGGTATTAGGAAAGGTAGTGCAAATATTAATTCTTTAGTGGATTGAATTAATATTTAATTACATTGGGCTAGGCCCAAGATGTAATTAGAAGGCCCAACCTAATTATCCATGATCCCTATTGTAGCCCTATATATATTCTTATTCTCTTCTTGCTATGGTTGGGTCTAGAAAAATTTTGTAGCCACCTAGGAGCAAGAAGAGAGGTTAACTTGAGAAGACGAAGGCCACACTTCGCTCAAGGGAATTTGGGAATACAATAGAAGAGCGTGGAATCAACCGTTAACAAGGTGGCTTTTGTATTCGTACTCGTTTAATTATTGTATAAAAAATCGCAGGGCCACGATCCGATTGTCCCAACAATTGGCATCAAGAGCGAGGTTCTATGGTTTTGCGATTTTTGATATGATGTCCATGTCATAATTATATATGCATGTATATAGTGGTAGGCTTGTATAATTTTGTTTTGCAGGTTGTTATCCACTATTATGGCCATGTATATTTTAATTATGTGTTTGGATCCCACGTGGTTTAATCGTGGTTAATTTTTGTTTTGGTTTCCACGTGGTTTATCGTGGTTGTAAATCACGAGGGTTGATCGTGATAGTTTTTGATTTCTATTCTGGTTTGTAATCTTGTAATACAATTTGTATTAGAGTTAGATTATGAAATATTGTAATAGAATAGGTCTGATCAGATTGTATGTAATTGTTTTATCAACGGAGCTGCAAGAGATTAAGGAGTGCTTCCGTTGCTGCTTGCTGATTGTTGCAGATTTTCGCTGATTTTGCATACAGTGTCCGATTTTTGCCGAAAATACCTTTTCGGAAAGGGAAATGGGCATCTGAACAAGACTGACTATGTCACTCACGCGGATATAAGGCGAATTACCTCGTTTACCTGCTGTAAACAGCGATTTACTGTTTTCAGAAATTGAAGTTCGATCCACGCTGCTATGTTTTGGTTTACAGTTTGGATGGGGCCATAATAGTGGATGTTTTTTTAATATGTTTTACATATTTTCCACTTTCTTGATTATTGCTTTAATTAATAAATTATGTGTGTTGTTAATTATGTATGTAATTATTTAATTGCATGTTTAACATAATTAGGACGACATGGACATAAATTTTTTTATTGTGCTTTAATCATGAGATGTATGGTATGCTATGTTATGTGTTCTTTGTACTGTTATTTTGATAACATGTGGACCTCGAAGAATTAACATAGGGCGATGCATCTAGATATAAAAAATCCTCACGCCAAAATACTAAGTGGGAGAGTGAATTAATTTGGTATTGAATCCCATGGTCTCCATTATTGTTTGTATGTAATGTAACACTAAGGCGAATATAAATTATATATATGACCACCCATCGTGGCATATAATTTATGGTGTCAAGTAGTGTTATGGATATTACTAGAACAAACTTCCTAAATTAATTACGAATATTGAAAGGTATATATGACCACCCATCGTGGCATACCAAGTTTCATAGAATTCAATAATGAGATAAATTAATTACGAATATTGAAAGGTATATATGACCACCCATCGTGGCGTACCAAGTTTCATAGAATTAGATTAATTTATAGGGTATCAATCATTGAATATAGATCTTCGATATTGAGAGAAAGGATGATTCTGTGTAGAAAGGGGTCTTAAGTGACGCCTCTTGACAATGCTCCCCCCGATCTGGGAATTATCCTATTATCGATTATTGATTTGAAATATTTAATGGTGGCATCCGATCTTATTGTTATTAATTTAAGATTTAATAATGGTATACACTTAGCTATGAAAAATAATATATAGTCCACCATAACGTGGCGTATTATTTAGTAATTGGACCGAAGTAATATTTAAACGAATTTAAGTGGTATATATGTCACCCATCGTGGCGTACCAGATACTTATGGTGTTTAAATATTAGTGCATTAATTTTAATTAATTGTTAGAGGAAACCAATAGGTTTTAAGATTTGTGCAACTCTCTGATTATGTGTTACATGTATGATTCTCAGGATTAGATCACTATGGGCTTTAATCCACTATTCACCATACTTAAGGATAACAAACTTACGGGACCAAACTATATTGAATGGAAACGTAATTTGGACATATTGTTGACTGCTGAGGAGTACAAATTTTGCACTTATGAACCCAAGTCAGATCAGCCTACTGAAGATGCTCCTGAAAGTGAAAAGGAGTATTATAAGCGGTGGCTTAAGGTTGATGAGATGTCGCGATGTTACATTCTGGCAGCAATGTCAGGTGTTTTGCAACATCAGCATCAGGCTATGGACACAGCTTCAGATATGCTCTTTAATCTCAAGGAACTTTTTGGAGAACAAAATAGGGCTGCTAGGCAAGTAGCAATGAAGGCTTTAATGAACACTCAGATGAATGAAGGAACACCTGTAAGGGATCATGTTCTCAGGATGATGTCTCATCTGAATGAGATGGAGATCCTTGGTGCTGATATTGATGGGGAAACCCAGATCGATATCATCCTTATGAGTCTACCGAAAAGTTTTGAACAGTTCTGCTTGAATTACACCATGAACAAAAGGTTGTATAGTCTCGCGGAACTTCTGACAGAACTTCAGGCAGCTGAAGGACTCTTTAAGCAGAATGTTCAAGTGAATGTGGCTGAGAAAGCTTCTTCCTCTAAGCCGAAAGGTAAGAAGAAGAAATAGGTTCAGACACAGAAAGCTGGAAAGGTTGCTAATGCAGTGGGAGTTCAAGGTGTTGTGAAAAAGCCTAAGGGCAAGTGCTTCAGGTGCAAGCAGTCAGGTCACTGGAAACAGGATTGTCCTCTTCCTAAGAAGACAAACAATACTGGTATGTCTTTTTCTCTAGTTACAGAAACATATATAGCGGCTATATCTACGAGCACTTGGTGTGTAGATACAGGAGCCACTGACCATGTTTGTAACTCTATGCAGGGGTTCCAGCAAACCAGAATGCTTAGAGATGGCGAGATATATGTGTTCATGGGAGATGCTACGAAAGTAGCAGTAGTTGCAGTTGGAATAATTACTTTATCTTTTGGCGATGATAGGATTTTGGTTTTGAACAATTGTCTTTATGTACCTTCGTTTAGAAGGAATTTGATTTCGGTTTCTAAACTTGCCATGGATGGTTATAATGTTTTTTGGATCGTAATGTTTCTATTATGATGAATAAACGAGTTATATGTTCTGGTACATTGCAAGACAATTTATATATTATTAATCCTATCCAACCAATGCTGCAACAAAAGGAATCTAATAACATTCTTTCTAGCTCAAAAAAAAGAAAGAATCCTTCTGAATTGAACCAAACATATTTTTGGCACTTAAGATTAGGTCATATTAACTTGAGGAGGATTCAAATACTGGTAGTAGATGGGCCATTAGGCTCGTTGGCAGTGGAGCCATTTCCAGTTTGCGAATCCTGCTTGGAAGGTAAGATGACTAATAGGCCTTTTAAAGCCAAGGGGAATAGAGCCAAAGAAATGTTAGAATTGGTTCCTACTGATTTATGTGGACCTATGAATATCCAAGAAAGAGGTGGTTATGAATATTTTGTCACTTTTATTGACGATTATTCTAGATATGGATACATTTATCTGTTGCGCCGTAAATCAGAATGCTTTGACAAATTTAAGTTGTTCAAAGCTGAAACGGAAAAATGACATAGAAAATGTTTCAAGTCACTACGATCAGATCGTGGTGGCGAATACTTGCTTGGAGAATTTAGGGAATATTTATCAGAAAATGGGATTACATCCCAGTTGTCTGCACCTGGCACACCTCAGCAGAATGGTGTAGAAGAGAGAAGGAATCGGACTCTTTTAGAGAGTGTTAGATCGATGATGAGTTATTCAGATTACCCAAGTCGTTCCGGGGATATGCTATAGAAACAGCGGCATACCTTCTGAACTTGGTACCTTCTAAGTCGGTTCCCAAGACTCCAATAGAATTGTGGACTGGTAGCAAACCAAGTCTAAGACATATTCGGATTTGGGGTTGTCCAGCACATGTGCTGAACAAGAACGCGACCAAGCTAGAATCTCGTACCGAAGTAAGGTTGTTTGTAGGCTATCCCATGGGAACGAAAGGTTATTCATTTTATAGTCCTAGGGATCGAGATGTCATTGTTAGCACCAATGCTAGATTCTTAGAGGAAGACTATATTATGAATAATAAACCCATGAGTAGTATCGTTTTAAAAGAATTAGTGGGTGGGAAAGATAATCCCCAAGTGCCAATAGTACAAGTAGAACAACCAAAAGAAAATGCACAACTTGACACTAGTACTGTAACAGTGCCTCGTCGTAGTGGGAGGGTTGTTCAACAACCAGAAAGATTCATGTTTTTGGGAGAGTCCTCGGACTTGGTCTCTGGTGAACATGATGAGGATCCCAGGACATACGAAGAGGCAATTCTAGATAAAGATGCAGATCTTTGGAAAAAGGCAATGGAATCTGAGATGGAATCTATGTATTCCAATCAAGTTTGGGAGCTTGTGGAACCACCCAAAGGTGTAAAACCCGTTGGATGTAGGTGGATCTACAAGAAGAAAAGAGGATCTGACAAAAAGGTGAAAGCCCGGAAAGCACGACTTGTTGCGAAAGGGTATACTCAGAAAGAAGGGATCGATTATGAGGAAACCTTTTCGCCTGTTGTTATGCTTAAGTCGATCCGGACTCTTTTATCTATAGCAACTCATCTCGATTATGAGATTTGGCAAATGGATGTCAAGACAGCTTTCCTTCATAAAAATCTTGAGGAAACCATCTATATGCAGCAACCAAAGGGATTCATTAAGGAAGGCCAAGAGCATCTAGTATGTAAGCTTAAGAGGTCTATTTATGGACTAAAACAAGCTTCTAGGGACTGGAATATTCGTTTTGATCATGCAGTCCAGTCATATGGATTTGATCAAAGTCCAACCGAATCATGCGTGTATAAGAGAAGTGAGGGTAATGTAGTGGTTTTTCTATATGTAGATAACATTTTACTCATTGGAAACAATTTAAGATGTTGTCATCAGTAAAGGCATGGTTGTTCAAACAATATGACATGAAGGACTTAGGTGAAGCGACATACATCCTTGGGATCAAAGTAATAAGGGATCGCAAGAAAAGGATGTTGGCTTTATCTCAAGAGCCTTACATTGATGAAGTATTAGCTCATTTTAACATGCAGAACTCCAAGAAAGGTTTTCTACCTTTTAAGCATGGAGTTGCTCTATCTAAGAAGCAGTGTCCTTCGACACCTAAGGATATAGAGAGCATGAAAGCAGTTCCTTATGCTTCGGCATGTGGAAGCTTAATGTATGCTATGTTATGTACGAGGCCTGACATCTGCTTTGATGTAGGCATGGTTAGTAGATATCAGTCGAACCCAGGTCAGGAACATTGGAGTGTAGTAAAAACTATACTTAAGTACCTGAGAAGGACTAAGGAGTATATGTTAATTTACAAGGCCTCAGATCTATTTCCTTTGGGATATACTGATTCAGATTTTCAATCAGATAGGGATAATAGGAAATCAACCTCGGGATATGTTTTTACTTTGGGAGGTGGAGCCGTTATATGGAGGAGTGTAAAGCAGAAATGCATTGCAGACTCTACCATGGAAGCCGAGTATGTAGCGGCCTCTGAGGCTGCTAAGGAGGCTGTATGGTTCAGAAACTTCCTTTTGGACTTAGATGTGGTACCTAATTTGCCTAGAAGCTTGACAGTGTATTGTGATAACACTTGTGCTGTGGCAAATTCAAAGGAGCCGTGAGACCACAAAGCAGCTAAACATATTGAACGTAAGTATCATCTCATACGTGAAATCGTAAAGCGAGGAGATATAGTTGTGGCTCACATATCATCAGAAGACAACCGGGCAGATCCTTTCCCGAAGAGCTTGCCAGCCAAGGTTTTTGACAGGCATGTGGAAGCGATAGGAGTCAGATGGATGGACACATAGTTTTCAATGTAATAGTGGATTAAATAAACACTGATATACTCATACAATATTTTGAGTATAAGTGGGAGATTGTTAGTGTATACTGAAAATATTTATTTTAATTATATACATTTATTTCTGGCCCGGTTTTATTGAGAATCATTTAAATGTTTACATGCTGTCTAATATTATATATTGTGGACAATCTAGTATCAAATGGGATACAGAATATTAGATTGTTAAATATGGTTTATATAATATAATAAGGTTCACAGCACAGGTGGTGTTGGACAATCCACTGGTATGGCTGTAGTATTATTTAGATTAGTTTATATTGACTAATAAATAATACTAGTATACTTTGTGTATATTGAACAGGATCAAATTTAGAATTGTTCCCTTATACTGATTAAGAAGGAGAACTAAGATTCTATGTTATTATTAATGCTTAGGTTCTTAATCCGGATATAGTAATTGACACGTGTATATTATTTACATGCTTTGATTTATATATGAAATAATTCTTTTGAATTATATCATTATATTTTGGGTGATGGAATTATATACATGGTGAATATTATTTATAGAAGGAATCCATGTCCTGATAATATTCGGGTTAATGATGTCCCCTTGAAAGCTCAAAAAGATTTAATTATGTGAAACCTTGCAGGTGGATTTATTCCGGCATAATTAAATAATGGTTGAGTGGATAATCAAGGATAAAAGATATTAATTAAATGAATTATCAGTAATTTATTTAATTAATGGACATGCGATATTTTAAACATGGGGAATTTAATAAGAAAATAATATTGGAACCCAATTAAATAATTAAGTTGCGGTATTAGTAAAGGTAGTGCAAATATTAATTCTTTAGTGGATTGAATTAATATTTAATTACATTGGGCTAGGCCCAAGATGTAATTAGAAGGCCCAAACTAATTATCCATGATCCCTATTGTAGCCCTATATATATTCTTATTCTCTTCTTGCAAGGGTTAGGTCTGGAAAAATTTTGTAGCCACCTAGGAGCAAGAAGAGAGGTTAACTTGAGAAGACGAAGGCCACACTTCGCTCAAGGGAATTTGGGAATACAATAGAAGAGCGTGGAATCAACCGTTAACAAGGTGACTTTTGTATTCGTACTCGTTTAATTATTGTATTAAAAATCGCAGGGCCACGATCCGATTGTCCCAACAAACATGAGGTAGATAAGTTAGGGCGCGCCCTGATGCCAATCATTCAGGTCATTGTAGATACGAGGGCGCGTCCTCTGTAGCAAAGTATTGTTTCTTCACAGAGGGGCTCGCTCACGACCTTGGGGCCTCAACCAGACGATCAGGGGGCACACTCTATGGTTTGTGGGGCCACAACTCAACTTCTTTACTTCTGGAGTCCAAGCAGTAAATTATCCTCGTAGATATTGGAGTCCGCTTGAGCATTTGCATCTTTCTCTGAGGGCGCGCCCTAACCAGAAAGGTCTTCTAATAAGAAAGTTCCTTGAGGGCGCATCCTATGTCGGAGGATTTTCCTGAAGTCGTGAATTTTTTTGAAGCTGAGTCCTGATGTAGAGCATTTCCTCGGGGTTGAGCCATTTGCTGGACCGACGCCACTAGGTCACTTACGCATCTCCTAGTTCATTTCACATCCATAACTTTGAAACGTGAAGTTCCTCCCCCTTTCCCCAAGTATATTACTTGTTGATAGGACTCCACAAAGTAGTCGTATCTAGTTGGAAAGGAAAAATCACCAATATTTCCCAAGCTGATGCTTGTTAATGGATATAAACTTGTTCCATCAATTCTTACCCCTCGAGCGTTGAGGAGGTAACCAAACAGACTCATATCGATGCTTGAAAGAATCAAGATGTGAGTGACAAGATAGTTTTAGCAAGTATAGGACCGGGCAGTCCAATAAATAACATCTCTCAAGTGAGGTCCCCTTATATATGGTTGGAAGTTGAGCGAGTAGTTAAATCTTCTTTAAGATAGATTTAAATGAAATAAAGTTTGGGAACCTCCCCTTGATAAAAATAGTCATAAGATATTCCGAAATATTTTACACCATATCTGAAGGTGAAAGATAATCTTTGAGTAATATGAATTATTATAAAAAGAACTTAAAAGAATTTAAATAAATATTCCAAGAATATTTATTTTATCAATAATAATTAAGGGATATGATTAAATCATAATATTGCTCGTAAGTAATCCTCGAATAAATACATAGAATTATTTACTAAATAACTCTCTTCTTTAAATGAATATTCAATATAATATTCATTAATTAAATAAACTCAAATAAATATTTAAAATAATATTCACTAAATAAATCAAACCTTAAATGAATATTTGAAAATAATATTCATTTAATAATATACCAAATGAATAGCCAAATAATATTCTTAGTAATCAAAACTTTAAAGGAATATTCGAAGCAATATTCCTTAAGTAATTAGAACTTCGAATGAATACTTTTAAATAATATTCATTAAGTACATAAAATCTTAAATGAATATTCACGATAATATTCATTTAATAAATAAATTCCAAGTGAATATTCAATTGATATTCATTAAACAAATAATATTCTAAATGAATAACCAAATAATATTCATTTAATAATTAATATTCTAAATAAATATCCAAATGATATTCATTTAGTAATCAAAACCTTAATATTCGAAATAATATTCCTTGAGTAATTAGAACTTCCAAAGAATACTTTTGGAATAGTATTTATCAATTACATAACACTTAGATGAATATCTGAAAGTGATATTCATTTAATGAACAAAATTCCAATGAATATCAAAGTAATTATTCATTAATAATCAAACTCTAATGAATATTCAAAAATAATATTCATTTCATATTTCTCGACTGAGATAATACTCAAATAACATTTCTCAAAAGATTTCCAAGTATTTGATACTTTTATGGAAATATAAATAATGGTTAATAATAACATTCCTCAAAATGAATACTACTCTGTCGCTGGAATCCCTCCGGGCTTCCACGACTATCTATATAACACAAAATACCGACTCCCGGTCTATATTATCGAAGGAATATCATACGCCCTTCACTAAGGGTCTTAACAAATCCGGCTTATACTGATATATCGTATCTAGTTTATAAGCCAACATCAAAACAGGGAACAAGTATCAATATTACTTTTGAAAAAAAACATGCATGCTATGGCATAGGTATAACAACAATCATATATATTATCACAACAACAGTTCCAAGGTATTGGAAACTTGCCTGGGAATCGAGTGCGGGTAGGGGTAATGTGTCCCGGGTCAGCTCGACGATCTATAAACAATCAGAATATTTAAGATTAATCACTTAACGCTTCTTAAAAGGCTAAGTATAAACTCCACTTAAATCGAAACATGTTTTCGAGTTATCTCGTTACGTCTCTTTTAGTGTAACTCTTTTTATCACCGATACGATCCGACATTCGTTCATTATCAAGACATGTCATCATGCTTATACTTGGTATATACTTAAGTCGTACAAGTTCTAAGGTCGGTCGTTTACGAATCAAGATTATACCTCGAGTTTTATCGCCCGTTTTCTAAGTTATAACCAAAGTCATACTTTTAAGGGGTTCGTTCGCGTTTAATCTCGATTCGAACATTTTTATAAAATCGAAAAACGATCTTTTTAATACGAGGTATTTTCTCACACCATCCTTATGATCTCTAATTTTTAATTATCAAGATTCGCCACTGATTTCGTACAATTAAAAGAATCCAATTTCAGTTACGAACTTTCAGTTACAGTTTCGAACCTCTTTTACGAATTTAATCATAACTCCTAAACCGTAAGTCCATTTCATACGATCTTTATATCAAAACGAAGCTTATAACATCCTCTATCTTGTCATAGCAGAATAAGAACCTGGACCGTGAGTTAAAGCTACTGTCAATCTTGATTTCTTAAGGTTAACGAAAATCGGGCATTATAACGGCTATGAATCGGACGTTCTAAAAATCGTAACAACACAACCAAGCCACACCGGGCATCAACACAACTCATAAACATGATTCTCATATCCACAAGTCCTAGCACCACTGGTCTTAACCTCAAAATCATCAAGGACTTGAATCATGACTAAATAACTACTAAGAACAACTACATGATCATGTAAACATGCTTATACTAACATCATCATCAAATCTCATCTAAAACTCCATTAAAACTCAAATTAAAAACTTGGATTCTTGAAGTTTATACCTTCCTTGGAGTGTGAACTAGTTTTACCAGGCTTGGTATGGTCCTTGGATTGCATTAAGCTAGCTAGATCAATCATAAGAAACATGAAAACCAAGATTAGTTCTTAAGAAACACTATTCACCCTCATCTTTCTTGATTTTTTTGAAAATGGAAAAAGAGGCGATTGAAGCTAGGATTTTTAGGAGATCACTTTTATGAAATATAGAACTCACCATAAAAGTTTGGAGATCAAATGATGGTTGGAAGCTTGATTTTGATTCTTGAAATTCAAGAATAGCCGAATGGAAGGTTTTTGTGGAGAGTTTGATATTTTGCTTGGTTAATCTTGATCAATAATGCATAAAGTGGATGGCCTTGGATAATATCTCATCTAAAACACCTTTATTAAAGTGATGATGCATTTTGCAAGCCATGTGTTGATGTTTAAGTGGTTTCCATGCTAAGTATTGATTGGATTTCTAAGTACTTGGTTTATGCTTCAATTGTCTAGTTACTCTTGTAAATAAATGGTTACTAGATATTTTCTGGTAGCACATGCATGTGTCTAGCTTCCCCTGCTTGCTCTTTTGTCCGGTTATTGCTTAATTCGTTGATCGTTCGAGGGAATAACTCATCCGTCTCTCGTTAGGGTTTTACCGAAAACCTTCTTAATATTTATAATACTATTCTCCATCTTTCTTAACACTTCTCGAATTTAAATTCCTTAAATCTCTTTAATAAATCCTTATGTCTGGCAGTGCCCAGGGAAATCTTGGAGAAAATAAAAGTGCTATTTTTCTGAATCCGACAGCTTTTACATACACTTATTTTTCTCCTGGATCAATAATACGAACTCAGAAATCCGTTCCGAATACAGGATATAGCATTATTATAATAATATTCCAAATTCCACCAAAATCACTATTCATCACTTATTTTTATTTAATTCATATAATTAGGAAAATGAACCTGGTTCACCCTCGAGTGTTCCTTAACCTTTTTACGGAATCGCTGGACTTATAATAGATATTGATTTGGATGACACAAGAATAATCTTACTTGAAGTAATCTTCTCATATTCTTAGGAGATAGATCATTCTTATCTATGTTATCAACCAAAGGTATTCTGCATGACATATAATAATTGAATCCAAATCCATTCCATTCATTAAATAGACAGTCGTTACATCGCAGTCATAACCACTATTCATTCCCATATTATTATATAATAAAAAGTTTTAATTCTACCCAAAAATCTGGGTTCTTACAGTCTCCCCTCCTTAAAAGGATTCCGTCCCGGAATCAGGTAGAAGACAATTGGGTACTTGTTGGTTATTTTACTTTCCAATTCTCTGGTCGATCCTTACACATTCCAATTTTTCTAAAGCACATCGTACTGGTGTTACAATACACCCTTTATCCGTTCTACCAATTCTTTGATACTTTCGCATGACACATTATCCGGTATACGCTCTTGTCCGGTCTTATACTATTAACCTTATTGGTACGTGCAGTGACTTCGGTATCACTAAGGCGCTACGAATTCCGGAGATAACCTCACTCGTAATTTTTGCAATTTCCTGATCGCTTTAATCTTCGCAATCTCGGTGTATATATATATTTAGGTGGAAAAATTTATCGAGAGATCACTGTGATCAATGAACATTTGTTATATTGCATAGCTAGTACAGAAGGGGGCCAACCTTTAGTACTTGACAAGCAATTAAACAATTAATGGCATTCCACTTAGACTCCTATCACACAGACAGAGAGTCACGTAGTATTACCTCCCCTCCTTAAAGGGTTGTTCTTCTCAATTTAGAAGAAGATAAATAAGGGAGAAGAAAAGGAACGAATTTCAAAGAATTATATAAGAAAGTTTTCATGATTGTCAAAATATCATACTTAGAATTTACCTCTGAACTATAGAGGTTTATTAGAGAAGAAAATAATCATATTCGTATTAAATACTACTTTTTCGTAATCTCACATATCACATGTCCTTGCTGCTCTGTCCATCATTCTATGGACCTATACTCTTGCTCGATATTAGCACCACTAACTTTTTGGAAAATTCTTCAACCTCTCAGGTTAAATCTTGGATTTCCCGCTTGACATTATTATTACTCACATTTCATGCCCCGACACTGGCTCTTTCATACTCATAATTCTAACACTATCAGGTTGTCATTCCGAGAACTCGTTAAGAAAACCCATTCATCACTCCATTTATAACATTCCTTGCTTCACATTCCATAATTATTTCCTAATCTTTTCTTTATCAATCACATCCTTCATATTGTCTAATTCTTATTTACTCTTGTTATTTAACTCTATCGTCATCTCAGTGTTGAGACACTTGCCACCTTTACTCAATACGTGTTACAAGTTTGGGGTCGAATTTTCCTTTGTTCAACCGTCTAGATTTCACTTTCTCATTCCGTGAGTCTCTTTATTCCTCAATCAACTATTCCATATTTCCTTGGATTTTCCAAACTTAAAAGGAGTCAATTTGTATGTCGTTCATGCTCCTAATTCTAACTTTCCGTTTTGGCCAATACCCTTACCTTGCCAATTCCATACTTTTCTCGCTTCATTACTGGAGATTCTCATGAGTACGCCTATCTGACTCTCTTATTATTTCCCAATTCTATTTCCGTCTCTTATCAGTCTCTTGTCTTTATTTCTACTATAATCATCTTATGAACCATCATAACCTAATTCTTCATTTCAAATATCCCGTCGTTCCAAAAATTACACCATCCGAAATAAACCTGGATGATTTCTCTAACTTAGATTCAATTCGACATTTCCACAGTCGTTACCACCTAATTTCTCAGAAGGATCACCATCGCTTATCGTTTACGCAGTGATTGAATAACTAAACGTACGGGTTTCATAATTGTCAATTCAAGATCCTCTAGGAAAGCAAAATAATCATTATTCCCTATCCATAGGGAATGCTTCCTGAACTTGACGTAGATATTACATGAAGCAGATAAAATTGCAAAAGAGCTTCCAGCATCGCAGCTGAAACAAGCTGGTGAGATTATTAATCATATATCTCCGGTAGAAGACTAAAAGCTTAGCGGTTTGCTTAATCGCTTGCCAACCTCATAATTCTCTATCTTGGTTGCACAGAAATAAACCAACATAAACTAGCTTGTCATTCATCATCGTGCCATTTGGCTTATCAGTATTGGTACCCTCTCTATTTCTGGTCATTTACTACCAATTCATTGTTACTTAACCTCCCCTCTCTCTTTCCAAAGAAAAGGCGAGTCTTTAGGGGAATTTGGTCTGGTCTGTCGTAGAGCCTCCTAATGTCGGTAATGTGCTACTGGCAACATCAGGAATCGAATCTTTACTTAAACTATTCTTATAGTTGATCCTGGCAAAATCATTAGACGGAATGTAACTTCCTATTATGACCATCAAGGTCCTTACATTATCATTCTATTTCTTTGGTCTGAGCATTTATACTTACTCCCCTATACTTAAAGTGTCGGCCACCTCGTTGGCCTTTCCTAATTATAATAATTTTTTGAGATCAATGTTTTCTGGATCTATTCCAACTCAGGGTGGAAGCATTCTCCCTTAAATTTTGCTGAATGAGAGAAAGCATCTATCAGTCTTTTCCAAAAGTCATTGCTTCCACCTTTCTAGTGCGATCTTGACTACAGGTACTCCAAATCATACCTAGGATATTTCCTTACTTAACTCCCTTCTTGTTTTTAGGATAATCTCAACCTTATTGGTTCAATCCATACTTTTACATGGTTTCACACATACTTCATCTGGCCTTATTGTTACTATGTCATACATTCCTTACCAAACTTCCCGTTTGAAGTTTAGAATATTAGCACTTCCCTTATAAAGTTTCTTAGACCATCCTCATCATTCCTCCTGCATCTCCTGGTTATAGGGTATATCAAACATCATTAGTCAATTCTATAACATCTCTGTCTATGTACTTTTGGAGACTCCTTTCCGCAAATCCTTACAGGTTATTGATACTTTGGTCGATTCAACTTATATCGTCTGAATTCACAATGTCTTTGTTAGGGGTGATGCTATCCTTTGTGCATCCCCCAGGGTTCGTATTAATCTATGGACATTCTATCCTCAATTCCATTTTCGAGGAATACTTACATCCTGTACTTGGCAATTTTAATCATATATCCATAATAAGGGTCTCTTTTCAATCATTCCAATCTTGATAATCTATAGGTAGCTTAATGTTACCTCTCCTTTCAAACGAATGTTAGTCTATATGACTTTCCAAAAGACAACATATGTCTATCTGTCTTTCTTACAGAACTTGGTAATGGTAGCAAGGATGTTCTTGGAAGATATTGGTCGTGATCAACGTGAATCTCTTAGTGTCTAATGCTCTTTTTGAGGACACTAAGCTTCAGATAACATTTATGCATCATACTGCACTGACTTTGGCAATCTTCGTAACTTTTCAGTGGTCACTACCCTCAATCCTAATACGTCCATGGTATATATAAAATCCATCATCCTGTATCTCAATTCAATTTATATCAAAAGCCCTCGCGGTTGGCACTTGATTAGAAGCACCCCGCTTTGTCCTTACGTTGCTGGTTCAGTCACTTGATAATCCTTAGTGACTTGGCCCCCATCTGGCCATGCTAAATAGGTGAGCTTAGGGGTCGGCTAATAGCATGACTTTTCTAGCAATTGCTGGCATATTGCCTTCTACTTTGATACATTTTGATTTTTTCCAAAACTTTACTCCATATTAGTCTCACTCGACTTCTCAGTACCGTCTCCGGTCACCTTTCCTTCACTTTTATTCTTTCAGTTAATCTTATCAATTCCACGTACCACAAAAGCTTAACACTTCTGGCATAACAACCTTTTTATTTAAGTCAATCCCAGAATTTCTCCGTCCGGCTTGTTTCTTAATTACATTCAACTTCATAATTTTATCCCTACATTCAACTGTAATAATCGGGGTATGTCTACCCACCTTTATAGCGGCTACTTTACCCAATCCGTAGGGTTCACTCCAGTTTCCACTCTCTTTAGTGACGTATTCCGATAATCAGAAAGACAAGGTTTACTAAAATTTGTCAAATTCCTTTCCAGGATTAGGGAAATTTCAGTCAATCTATCCACCCACTGGTGATACTAAGAAGATCCATTTCGATACCCGAAGAGTATTTCTAGGAATACCCAAGTGGGTGAAACCAGAAACAGTTATAATAATGAAATGATTGACATATAGTTGGGAGTTTAACCATTAGAAGGAAACCAAATATACATCGTCCTTAGAAGGGGAATCAAAAGTTTCAAACTAAACATGCCATACCTCCCCGATACATGCTTGTCCTAATAGTCGATACTACCGAATACCAGTCTACTTAACAACTAGTCTCAGAAGGAACGCTACCATCGGGGTCAGTCGCTTCCCAGAATTGGCACTACCAAGATCATCCGAATATGGTGAACCGTGTTGTCCAATTGTATTCGAAATTACGCTGTCGTGCTGCATAAGCGCAGACCTATACCTGTATGAGTTGCATCATACTATCTCCCAAAGTTTCCTTCTTCCATTAGGCAACGCCAACCCTGGTCATCACCAACTTTACCTTTAGCTCCAGGAAGATCTTCTCACGTTTATCTTGTCCATTCAAACTTTTATTCTTACAATAAATCGGGTTACGGGACTACACTTTCTGTAAAGTCCTGAGCAAATCTTTGGTAATACCTTGTGAATTTTATGAAATTTCTCACCTTTGCCAGTGTGGTTGGCCAATCTCCATTTGAAACTGTCTTTAACTTGGTAGGGCCGACCAACACTACTCTTATTGATCATGTGTCCTATTGCTGGACTTCATTTTGCCAAAACTCTTATTTCGAGAACATGTCCTACACCTGTTCTTTAAGGTTGCATCTAAAAGCATTCTCAATTACATCTCAACCACTGCTCGCCTTGCCTAATCCATTTATGATTCAGTGTCAGAATAAGCTTAAGGTAACTACCATAATCCATTCAAGGAAAAGAAAGAATTTAATATTCTTCTGAATCACATGCATCTAATGTTTCTGGTTCATCATTCCACTGAATTGAACCAAACTTATACTTGGTTCCTGACGATGGCCTCATTACTAGTTTATCACAGAGTCACTGGTCTTCTCCTCTTATAGGTTCTGAGATCATTGTCTCGCTTACTACTTCCTTATATACTTTATCCAATCATACCATCGCCTCCCAATGTCTTTATTTTCTAAGTTGATCTATTCATAAAATGGGCATTTCCTGCACCAAACCACCTTACCAATCTCAGTTCTTTACGCTCCCTTCTCTGGGTACTGTACCTTAACTCTTACAGTCACTCTGGCTATAGCCCTCATTTCCTTAAGGGTAAACTCCTTATACTTATCAATATTCCCTTCCTCTGCCGGAACCTCTTCCGGGTCCTCAGTAGGGTACTCTATCGCATCCACCATCCGATCGTCAGCCTATAATCAGGCATCATCGTGCTGCTGCTCGTATTCCTCAAGGTCTGTCGCCTTACTAGTCGGTACAAGAACGAGCTAAGTTACTATCATGATACTTAATAGTTCCCATAAGGGTTTTATATGTCAATACTACATTAAGTAGTCCGACTATGAACTTGGCAAGAGTTCTTATTATCTTAATAAATTGATTGTTTTAACGTCGCGTCATCTCTGGGATTTATAACGCTCTCTCTGATACCATTTCTGTAACACCCCCAGATCTGGGGTCAGGGATCTGGTCGTTACGGTCTCAATATCCAACCACAAAACCAACATAATCTAAATTACAACCTTGTGACCCAAAACAACAACATAAAACACACCCGTTATAGTCCCAGAGATGAAATCAGAGTAATCGTCAATATTATTAATCACAAGTTTGAGTTCTTACAACCCAAAGAATTATAATTTTACAATTACATGCTCTTTGCCATCCATTGATATATGCCATATATATAAATACATTAGAGGATCAAATGCTAACAACTAGCCTACCAGAAGTTGCATCCTCAGCAATAGTAGCTATGACCTCATCGGTTAATCCTCTGACGGCTGACACCTGCTTATGTTGGGTACGCCTTGCGCGGCCATCTGATCTAGCTGTTGTTGTGATATAAATAAATAAAGCAAGGGTGAGCAATAGCCCACCAAAAATATAATTGAACGGCAATAATATATGACAGTTCAAAATATCTTTGAAACCATATGCCATGCAATAACGATGTAGTACCAATATAAGGTATGAAATGAAGTTACAAGGTAACTCAAAATATATTTGTTTTGAATAAATATCTGCTATGTCAAAGATGAGCCAGATATTATCAACTTTTCATAATAGAGGAACTTGCAGGAAGAATATTGCAATTCCAATTCAAACACTTTTCAAACCTGCCAATAATGATAAGGTTGCAGGGAATTTCCAACATTGAGAGATGAACTAATACTGGAGTTTGACGCGCCAGGAGACATAGCATTTACACAATGATCAGTCGCATGTTATGCTCCCCACCTCTTGTTTACTACATGTAGAAGGAAGCACCGACGGATTTACTTGTCTACCGCCCTCTGGAACCCCCCGGCCAACGGTTGGGCCATTTGCTGGACCGGCGCCACTGGGTCACTTACGCATCTCCTAGTTCATTTCACATCCATAACTTTGAAACGTGAAGTTCCTCCCCCTTTCCCCAAGTATATTACTTGTTGATAGGACTCCACAAAGTAGTCGTATCTTGTTGGAAAGGAAAAATCACCAATATTTCCCAAGCTGATGCTTGTTAATGGATATAAACTTGTTCCATCAATTCTTACCCCTCGAGCGTTGAGGAGGTAACCAAACAGACTCATATCGATGCTTGAAAGAATCAAGATGTGAGTGACAAGATAGTTTTAGCAAGTATAGGACCGGGCAGTCCAATAAATAACATCTCTCAAGTGAGGTCCCCTTATATATGGTTGGAAGTTGAGCGAGTAGTTAAATCTTCTTTAAGATAGATTTAAATGAAATAAAGTTTGGGAACCTCCCCTTGATAAAAATAGTCATAAGATATTCCGAAATATTTTACACCATATCTGAAGGTGAAAGATAATCTTTGAGTAATATGAATTATTATAAAAAGAACTTAAAAGAATTTAAATAAATATTCCAAGAATATTTATTTTATCAATAATAATTAAGGGATATGATTAAATCATAATATTGCTCGTAAGTAATCCTCGAATAAATACATAGAATTATTTACTAAATAACTCTCTTCTTTAAATGAATATTCAATATAATATTCATTAATTAAATAAACTCAAATAAATATTTAAAATAATATTCACTAAATAAATCAAACCTTAAATGAATATTTGAAAATAATATTCATTTAATAATATACCAAATGAATAGCCAAATAATATTCTTAGTAATCAAAACTTTAAAGGAATATTCGAAGCAATATTCCTTAAGTAATTAGAACTTCGAATGAATACTTTTAAATAATATTCATTAAGTACATAAAATCTTAAATGAATATTCATGATAATATTCATTTAATAAATAAATTCCAAGTGAATATTCAATTGATATTCATTAAACAAATAATATTCTAAATGAATAACCAAATAATATTCATTTAATAATTAATATTCTAAATAAATATCCAAATGATATTCATTTAGTAATCAAAACCTTAATATTCGAAATAATATTCCTTGAGTAATTAGAACTTCCAAAGAATACTTTTGGAATAGTATTTATCAATTACATAACACTTAGATGAATATCTGAAAGTGATATTCATTTAATGAACAAAATTCCAATGAATATCAAAGTAATTATTCATTAATAATCAAACTCTAATGAATATTCAAAAATAATATTCATTTCATATTTCTCGACTGATATAATACTCAAATAACATTTCTCAAAAGATTTCCAAGTATTTGATACTTTTATGGAAATATAAATAATGGTTAATAATAACATTCCTCAAAATGAATACTACTCTGTCGCTGGAATCCCTTCGGGCTTCCACGACTATCTATATAACACAAAATACCGACTCCCGGTCTATATTATCGAAGGAATATCATACGCCCTTCACTAAGGGTCTTAACAAATCCGGCTTATACTGATATATCGTATCTAGTTTATAAGCCAACATCAAAACAGGGAACAAGTATCAATATTACTTTTGAAAACAAACATGCATGCTATGGCATAGGTATAACAACAATCATATATATTATCACAACAACAGTTCCAAGGTATTGGAAACTTGCCTGGGAATCGAGTGCGGGTAGGGGTAATGTGTCCCGGGTCAGCTCGACGATCTATAAACAATCAGAATATTTAAGATTAATCACTTAACGCTTCTTAAAAGGCTAAGTATAAACTCCACTTAAATCGAAACATGTTTTCGAGTTATCTCGTTACGTCTCTTTTAGTGTAACTCTTTTTATCACCGATACGATCCGACATTCGTTCATTATCAAGACATGTCATCATGCTTATACTTGGTATATACTTAAGTCGTACAAGTTCTAAGGTCGGTCGTTTACGAATCAAGATTATACCTCGAGTTTTATCGCCCGTTTTCTAAGTTATAACCAAAGTCATACTTTTAAGGGGTTCGTTCGCGTTTAATCTCGATTCGAACATTTTTATAAAATCGAAAAACGATCTTTTTAATACGAGGTATTTTCTCACACCATCCTTATGATCTCTAATTTTTAATTATCAAGATTCGCCACTGATTTCGTACAATTAAAAGAATCCAATTTCAGTTACGAACTTTCAGTTACGGTTTCGAACCTCTTTTACGAATTTAATCATAACTCCTAAACCGTAAGTCCATTTCATACGATCTTTATATCAAAACGAAGCTTATAACATCCTCTATCTTGTCATAGCAGAATAAGAACCTGGACCGTGAGTTAAAGCTACTGTCAATCTTGATTTCTTAAGGTTAACGAAAATCGGGCATTATAACGGCTATGAATCGGACGTTCTAAAAATCGTAACAACACAACCAAGCCACACCGGGCATCAACACAACTCATAAACATGATTCTCATATCCACAAGTCCTAGCACCACTGGTCTTAACCTCAAAATCATCAAGGACTTGAATCATGACTAAATAACTACTAAGAACAACTACATGATCATGTAAACATGCTTATACTAACATCATCATCAAATCTCATCTAAAACTCCATTAAAACTCAAATTAAAAACTTGGATTCTTGAAGTTTATACCTTCCTTGGAGTGTGAACTAGTTTTACCAGGCTTGGTATGGTCCTTGGATTGCATTAAGCTTGCTAGATCAATCATAAGAAACATGAAAACCAAGATTAGTTCTTAAGAAACACTATTCACCCTCATCTTTCTTGATTTTTTTGAAAATGGAAAAAGAGGAGATTGAAGCTAGGATTTTAGGATATCACTTTTATGAAATATAGAACTCACCATAAAAGTTTGGAGATCAAATGATGGTTGGAAGCTTGATTTTGATTCTTGAAATTCAAGAATAGCCGAATGGAAGGTTTTTGTGGAGAGTTTGATATTTTGCTTGGTTAATCTTGATCAATAATGCATAAAGTGGATGGCCTTGGATAATATCTCATCTAAAACACCTTTATTAAAGTGATGATGCATGGAGTGATGCATTTTGCAAGCCATGTGTTGATGTTTAAGTGGTTTCCATGCTAAGTATTGGTTGGATTTCTAAGTACTTGGTTTATGCTTCAATTGTCTAGTTACTCTTGTAAATAAATGGTTACTAGATATTTTCTGGTAGCACATGCATGTGTCTAGCTTCCCCTGCTTGCTCTTTTGTCCGGTTATTGCTTAATTCGTTGATCGTTCGAGGGAATAACTCATCCGTCTCTCGTTAGGGTTTTACCGAAAACCTTCTTAATATTTATAATACTATTCTCCATCTTTCTTAACACTTCTCGAATTTAAATTCCTTAAATCCCTTTAATAAATCCTTATGTCTGGCAGTGCCCAGGGAAATCTCGGAGAAAATAAAAGTGCTATTTTTCTGAATCCGACAGCTTTTACATACACTTATTTTCCTCCTGGATCAATAATACGAACTCAGAAATCCGTTCCGAATACAGGATATAGCATTATTATAATAATATTCCAAATTCCACCAAAATCACTATTCATCACTTATTTTTATTTAATTCATATAATTAGGAAAATGAACCTGGTTCACCCTCGAGTGTTCCTTAACCTTTTTACGGAATCGCTGGACTTATAATAGATATTGATTTGGATGACACAAGAATAATCTTACTTGAAGTAATCTTCTCATATTCTTAGGAGATAGATCATTCTTATCTATGTTGTCAACCAAAGGTATTCTGCATGACATATAATAATTGAATCCAAATCCATTCCATTCATTAAATAGACAGTCGTTACATCGCAGTCATAACCACTATTCATTCCCATATTATTATATAATAAAAAGTTTTAATTCTACCCAAAAATCTGGGTTCTTACATCCAAGGGGCCTCAACCTATAATCAGGGGGCACGCGCTGTGGATCACGGGGCCACGATTCCAAATTCTCTATTTTCTAGCTAGGCAAACCCCTGTAGGCCTTCTCATCAGTTAAACCCCTAAAGGCCTTCTCATCAGGTAAACCCCTGGAGGCCTTCTCATCAGGTAAACTCCTGTAACTTTATACATGCAATAAATATATAGAGCAAAATAATATAGAGGTTGTATATTACCTGGAGGCGCGCCCAGTCAGGGGAAGGCGCACTTCGTAATAATCTTCTGAGGCATGCTCTGCTTGAATTAGCAAAACTCACCATTTGTAGCTTTCTCCTTCCAGCAAGGTTCACCTCATCTCGCCAGATTCCACTGAGGGCGCGCCCTGACCTATGTTACTTGAGGGCGCCCTCAGAGGGGGATGCCTCTTGGGAATATCTAACATTCTGAAGGAGCATCCTCACAAATTGGAATTTTGCACTCGACATATTCTTGAGATCTTTTCTGAAGTAGATGTCCCACCTTGTAAAGCATAATGTAATGTAATATATAATAGAGGACATATATAACTCAACTAGGATAAAAGATAAATAATATTAACTATATACAGGGATCGTGAAATTTGAAGAACAGGCACCGACAAGGATCAAGTCGCTGAAAGAAGTTCATTAACATGATCAAGCCTCAGTGACAGAATAAGATGTACAGATGATTCAGTTGAAGGGCCAAAAGATTCCATGTATTCAAATTAATTGAAGATACTGCTGCAGGCTAATTAATTGGAATGCAACGAAGGTGTGAAGATCAAGATCAGTGCTAGTCACTTGTGAACCAGACCAGTGCACTAAGTGTCAGCACATACGAGAAGGATCAACACATTAATTCACAAAAAGAATTGCCAAAGCCTATTGACGATCAAGGATAGACATAATATCTCAAGGTATTGTCAAAAGTTAATTTACTCTGAAAATCAAATAAGTAACAGATTAATTAATTATTTATAACAAATAATTAAATTAATCTGGTACTTGAATTATTTTCTGAGGTGAATTAAAATAGCAGAATAGACAGAAGAGAGAAAATGAATAATATCTGAAATCACTATTCATATGAATAGTAACCGAAATCACTATTCATATGAATAGTACTATTCATAGGAATAGTAACCGAAATTACTATTCATGAATAGTACCCAAAAGTACTATTCATTAAAGTAAGAAACATGTGGGGCCCACATGAATTAAAAATTCAAAGTAAGACTTTGAAATTAAAAGCAGTGTGTTGAAATTCAAAGATTGAAAACTCAGCAGGCGGAGACAAAAAAAAATATAAACGTCATCAGTTACGTTTTATAATCAGCATAGTGATTTTCTAAAATCTATAAATAGGCCTATTGTATTTCATTTCAAAACACACCTCAACACACAACTTTCTCTCTCTCTTAAATATCTTCTCTGTGTAAGCTGCTAGACAGTCCATCTAGTAGGAAAGCCGGCTTAGCCCGCTTTCAGGAAGTGTCGGATAGAAGGTCCTCGTGCCTAAACTATCCTTAGGAGTGTTCGAGTTTTTGAAGCTAATCCGTTGGATTAGAAGTTGTAACACCCCTTGGGTTTTTATCAGTTCAAAGATATTTTCCCGAACCAATTGTTTTATTTCGATTCAGTTGTTGACCTCATTTTTCACATCTCGAAAATCGAAATATTTTTAAATAACGTATTCAACCCCCCTTCTACGTTATTCCGGACCTAACAATTGGCATCAGAGAAGGTTGATCGATATACAGATCAGATCCAGTGTTGTACGTCACTGTTCACAGATACGGTACTGTTCACAAATACGGTATTATTCACATATACGGTACTATTCACAAATACGGTACTATTCACAGATACGGTACTGTTCAAAAATACGGTACTATTCACAGATACGGTCTGTTCATAAATACCTTACTGTTCATTTTGAGCCACTCTGTTACTATACAAAAAGTCATACAATCATGACAGAGAAAACACAAACTCCAACAACAAGCAGATATGAATCAATTAGAGTTCCAATACTCAGGGCATCAGAATATCCAATATGGAAGGTGAAGATGGAAATGTTTCTGGAGGCTACAGATCCAGAGTACTTAGACAGAATCCATGATGGTCCACATAAGCCTACAAAATTGTCTGTTGCAGTTGCTGGAGAAGAACAGAAAATGATTCCAAAAGAGAAGAAAGACTACACTCCTGAAGATATCTCCTCTATTAGCAAAGATGCTAAAGTAAGGCATTTATTACATAACGCCCTTGACAATGTTATGTCTAACAGGGTCATTGGATGCAAAACTGCTAAGGAAATTTGGGATGCTTTGGAAGTCAGATGTCAAGGAACCAAAGCCATCAAAAAGAACAGGAGAACAATACTCACACAGGAGTACGAGCACTTTGACTCAAATGCTGATGAGTCATTAACAGACATATATGACAGATTCCTGAAATTGTTGAATGATCTATCACTGGTAGATAAGGAGTATAATCTTGAAGACTCCAATCTGAAATTCTTGTTGGCTCTTCCTGAGAAATGGGACTTAAAGGCCACTACCATCAGAGACAATCATGATCTAGAAGACATGTCCCTTGATGAAATCTATGGAATGCTTAAGACTCATGAGCTTGAGATGGAACAAAGAATCAAGAGGCATGGAAGCAAGACCAAGTCAATTGCTCTTAAAGCTGAGGAGAAAGTTTCTAAAGAAATTGCTGTGAAAAAGAGTCAATCCAAAGGAAAGGCTCTTATTACAAAGTCTGATACTGAGTCATCAAATTCTGATGATGACTCAAACTCTGACAATCTCACAGACTCTGATGATGATGGTAGTGATGCTGAGATGATACAACTTGCAGCCCTAATGGTGAAAGGCTTCAAGAAGATGGCTTACAAGAACTTCAGGAAGGGAAAGAAGTTCACACGAAGAGATTCAAATTTTGACAAGAAGAATTTCAGAAAAGCTGAGGGAAAGGAAAGCAGGTCTGGGAAAGTCGACAAGTCCAAGATCACATGCTATAATTGTGGTGAGAAAGGACATTTTGCACCTGAGTGCAAGAGAGCCAAAGCTGATAAAAGTCAAGCTTACATCACAAAGAAGAAGGACTGGGCTGACACTTCAGACTCTGAAGATGAGGTGAACTACGCCTTGATGGCAAATGTTGATAGTATCTCTGAAGCTACTAAGACCAAGGTACCTCACTCTATTCTAGGTTTTGATACTACTGATATATTTGAGTTAAGACTCTTTCTTAAAAACTTGCATGTTAGCTATAGAGATCAGACTTTAGAAAATGAAAGAATAAAATCTGAAAGTCTAGACCTTAGAAAGAGAAATGATTATCTAGAATCAGAATTAGTCCAGATGTTAGAAATTCAGAAAGAGAGAGATGATGCTATTTTTGTTAAAAATGAATTATTGAAAAAGCATGCTTATCTTGAATCTGAACTTGCTAAAAAAAGAAACATTCTTAAAATTTGGACTAACTCTGGTAAGAAAACTCAGGATATCATAGACAATGATTGTTGGAAAGAAGGTCTAGGTTACACTGATAAAAATAAAACTGTCAACCTAGAAGCTGAGACCTCTAAACCTGTATTTACTGAAAAGGCTGCAAAACCCAAAATTAATCATGTGAGGTTTGTACCAAAATCTGACAAACCAAAACAGGATAAAGCCAAATCAGTAGATATTAGTTCAATGTCTCAGAAACAACTTAAACACAAGCTGAAGGAGTTAAAAAGAATAAACAAGGTAAAAGAACCTAGGAAAAACAGAAATGGAAAGGTAGGCATCAGTAAAAGCAATAACTATATGCCTATTCCCAATGCTCCTAGGAAGAAATGTTATAGCTGTGGAAGTCCTAACCATCTTGCTGCTTTTTGCAGGAAGAATAAAAATATAAACTCTACACCTCCTAACTCAGGAGTTAAGAGTGGTTCAGTTAGGTTTAAGCTACAGAATCCTTGTTTTCACTGTGGTAGTATTTGGCATTCTATTTATACATGCAAAGAGTACCATAATTTGTATTATGATAATTACGAATGTAAACCCTCTTTGAATAAATTCAAGATTGATTCTACATGTATAAATTCTGATAAAAAGAATGTTAGCACAAACTCTGATAAGACTTCTGCTGCAAAAGCTAACAAACTTAATAAGGCCAAAGGATCCAAGCAAGTTTGGGTCCTTAAAACTAATCATTAGTGGTTTTTGTGATTGCAGGGTAACAGGAAAAATATCCTTGTTCTGGACAGTGGATGCTCAGGACACATGACTGGAAATAAATCCCTGCTATCAGAATTTGTGGAGAAAGCTGGCCCAAGTGTTTCTTATGGAGATGGCAACATAGGAAGGACTCTGGGATATGGCAATATCAAACTTGGGAATGTCATCATTGAATCTGTAGCTCTAGTCTCAGGACTCAAACATAATCTACTAAGTGTGAGTCAAATCTGTGACAGAGGTTATCATGTGGGTTTCTTTGAAGAACACGGTGAAGTTGTAAGCAAATCTACAGGAAAAGTTGTTCTGAAGGGATACAGGCATGGTAACATTTATGAAGCCAAGCTTTCAACAAACTCTGATGGCTCTGCAATCTGTCTACTGAGTAGAGCATCAATTGAAGAAAGCTGGGATTGGCACAAGAGACTTTCTCATCTGAATTTCAACAGCATTAATGAGCTAGTGAAGAAAGATCTTGTGAGAGGATTGCCCAAATCAGTTTTTACTCCAGATGGCCTATGTGACTCATGTCAAAAGGCAAAACAAAGGAAAACTTCATTCAAAAGTAAGACTGAATCCTCAATTCTTGAGCCATATCACTTACTGCATGTTGATTTATTTGGTCCAGTAAATATAATGTCTATTGGAAATAAAAGATATGCTTTAGTTATTGTTGATGAATACACCAGATATACATGGGTATATTTCATGCACAAGAAAGAAGAAACTGCATCAATCTTAACAGAGCATGTCAGACAACTGGACAAAGGATCTAAGCATACAGTGAAAATCATAAGGAGTGATAATGGCACTGAGTTCAAGAATGCAGCCATGGAAGAGTTTTGTAAAGAAAATGGAATAAAGCAAGAATTCTCTGCACCTGGAACTCCACAACAAAATGGAGTAGTAGAGAGAAAGAATAGGACTCTCATAGAAGCTGCAAGGACCATGCTTGATGAAGCAAAGCTGCCAACTTACTTCTGGGCTGAAGCTGTGCAAGCTGCTTGTTTCACACAGAATGCTACACTCATAAACAAGCATGGTAAAACACCATATCATATGGTGAAAAATAAGAAGCCGAACCTGAAGTACTTTCATGTGTTTGGATGTAAATGTTTTATTCTGAAGACTCATCCAGAACAGCTTTCCAAATTTGATTTAAAAGCTGATGAAGGAATCTTTGTAGGATACCCACTATCCACAAAAGCATTCAGAGTCTACAATCTGAGAACAAAAGTGGTCATGGAATCTATCCATGTGTCTTTTGATGATAAAAAGATAACAGGACTTGAAGATTTTGATGAAAATGACCAGCTGAGATTTGAGAATGAAAAAATAAATGTTGATCTACAATATTCTGATAATCTTTCAGACTCTATTGTTCAATCCATACCAGTAGATCAGACAACAGCACAAGTTGAGGGGAAGCAAGTGAACGATGACCCCCAATCAAGTGAAGAAACATCTGCTGCTAATGATTCTTTAAACCCTGAAAGCAACATCTCAGGGGGAGCAAACAATGATTTTGGATCTACTAGTCACCACACTCAAAACAATTATGAATTTGGGGAATCATCAAGATCAAATCTGCCGAGACAAAGGGTATGGAGTAGAGCGCATCCCTTTGAACAGATCATTGGTGAACCGGACACGGGTGTACAGACTAGAAGAGCAACACAGAATGAATGCAATTTCGCAGGATTTTTATCTCAAATTGAACCTAAAAAGGTTGATGAAGCTCTTGATGATCCAGATTGGGTAACTGCAATGCAGGAAGAACTCAATCAGTTCGAAAGGCAGAAAGTTTGGAAGCTGGTGCCAAGACCAAAAGATAAATCTATAATTGGCACTAGATGGGTGTTTAGAAATAAACTGGATGAAAATGGAATTGTTACGAGGAACAAGGCTCGATTGGTAGCAAAGGGTTACTCTCAAGAAGAGGGAATTGATTATGATGAAACCTATGCTCCAGTTGCAAGGCTTGAAGCAATCAGGATGTTCTTAGCATTTGCTGCACACTCCAACTTTAAGGTTTTTCAGATGGATGTGAAGAGTGCATTTTTGAACGGAGATCTAGAAGAAGAAGTCTATGTTGAACAACCCCCTGGGTTCGAAGACAAGGAATTTGAAGGTTTTGTGTACTTTCTATTCAAAACTCTCTATGGTCTCAAGCAAGCCCCTCGAACATGGTATGATACTCTCTCCAAGTTCTTACTTGAAAATGGTTTTACAAGAGGTATCATCGAAAAAACTCTCTTTCATAAAAAGCATAAAAATGATATAATTCTGTTACAAGTATATGTGGATGATATAATATTTGGCTCTACTAATGATTTGCTATGCAAGAGATTTGCTAAGCTAATGCAGAGTAGGTACGAGATGAGCATGATGGGTGAGTTGTCTTTCTTCCTTGGACTTCAAGTTGTTCAGAAGCCTGATGGTATTTTCATCTGCCAATCAAAATACATAAAGGATCTTCTGAAGAAGTATGGGATGGAAGAAGCAGCTACTGCCAAGACCCCGATGCCAACTGCAGTCAAGCTTGATGAAGACAAATCTGGTAAGTCAGTTGACATCACGAAGTATCGAGGTATGATCGGCTCTCTCTTATACTTAACTGCTAGTAGACCAGATATTATGTTCGCAACTTGTCTATGTGCTAGATTCCAGGCTAACCCTAAAGAGTCACATCTTATAGCTGTTAAACGTATTTTCAGATACCTTAAGGGAACCCCCAATCTTGGGATTTGGTACCCTAAAGGAACAGGTTTTGACCTAGTTGGCTATACAGATTCTGACTTCGCAGGTTGTAAGATTGATCGGAAAAGTACTTCTGGAAGCTGTCAGTTTCTAGGAAGAAGGTTGGTATCTTGGTACAGCAAGAAGCAACACTCAGTATCTACCTCGACAGCCGAAGCAGAATACATTGCGGCAGGTAGTTGTTGTGCTCAGATCCTGTGGATGAGGAATCAACTTCAGGACTATGGACTCATGTTGGACAAAATTCCAATTCTATGCGACAACACGAGTGCCATTGCCATTGCCAACAATCCAGTTCAACACACCAGGACTAAGCATATTGATATCAGGTATCATTTCTTACGAGAGCATGTCATGAATGGAACTGTGGTATTATATTTTGTTCCCACAGATCAACAAATTGCAGACATCTTTACTAAACCACTGGATGAATCCACTTTCTCCAGGTTAGTTGGTGAACTTGGGATGTTAAATCTGTCTAATTAATTTTGGATAATCAATAACTGCAATTTGTTATAAATTCACAGGTATTTTAAATGTCCATATTTTTAGGACTTGTGAATTTACTTTGCATCCAGTCCTCATCTTACAGTTATCTCTATATTAATTACCACACTTATAAATGCTATATTTTATGGTAATTAGTTAGTAAATAATTGAGTTAATTGTAGCATAATTAAATAAATATTTTATTGACATATATCAATTAATGATATTTTGTTAATTTTATGTCTATTTAATTGTGAGTTTATCTGATTATTGTGGATTAATTCTTGATTTACTGTGTGATTATTTTTAAATCCATAATAATTAGAAGTATTATATGTGTATGTGTATAGACTGATAGGTTTCGGTGATAAGATGTTTTTTCGGTCGACAGGTTTCGGTGATAAGATGTTTTTTCGGCTAATTAGGTAGTTAGGTGAGAAATTATGGAGCGGTGTTATTTTTCAAACATAACCTGTCACTATTACACCTAACCCACTAATACTTGAAACCTTATAAATGATGAGTTTTTGTTTGTGTTTAACATCATCAATTTTCAGATATACATAGCATACACACACAATTGCTGAATATTTCAAGCTTTGACCGGAAAGATATCTCAATCTAGCTGGTGGTTTTTAGAGCGGATTTCATATTTTTGTTATACGCACTAACCCTTGTTTTTGAATTTCCTCAAAGTTTTTGAAAATGGCATTGCAGGGAAGCTTTTTAATTGATAAAGTTAATCCTGTTTCTATTCAGCAAATCGAAACCATTCAGGATGAGCAATTTCGGGCTTGGACACAATTTCTGAATGAACATTCATTAATCCGCTATGCTTTAGTTACACAGGTGCAGCTTAACCATGATGCATTGTGTGAATTATATTGCAGTGCGGTTAACACTTCTGGACAGGACGGGTGTTCATTCACATATCGACTATTTGGTAGGTCGATTAGGGTCACTGAACGAGATATTAATCGAATTCTTCATTTTCCTATGGAAAATCTCGTTTCTGATCCTACACCTGAACAGATTGAAATGTTCTTTCGTTTTATAAGGTACCAAGATGGCAATTTCAATACTGGTAATCTTTCTAGAACATTTCTAACCCAGTACTGGAATTTCTTCTTTCACACTCTTAACCATTTTTTTCCTCAGATAGAACAAATCAAGATCGAATACC
The DNA here is from genome assembly GCA_037693485.1 of Kitagawia praeruptora. Classification (NCBI taxonomy): domain Eukaryota; kingdom Viridiplantae; phylum Streptophyta; class Magnoliopsida; order Apiales; family Apiaceae; genus Kitagawia; species Kitagawia praeruptora. The sequence continues at coordinate 130,581,012 of CM075351.1, read as the reverse complement.
TGAATTTATTCAAATAATAGGGTATGCGGTCGCCAATAATTTGAGGATTAATTTTGGAAAAATAGTGCTTGGTCAAATCATTTTAAAAATGAAACGCTTGGGAACAAGAGATGTTCGGACTCAAAATGTCAAATGTCTATATCCAAGGTTTCTACAGTTAATATTAAATGATTTTTTTGATGAAGACAGGGTACGCTTGGAAAATGGTCAAAAGGTGGAATGTTCTTCCATAAAGACGAATGTAATTAATTACATAAGCAAAATGAAATATACGGATGTGCCTATAGTCCTAACTGAATATCTAAAGACTGTCCCACTTCCGTTGTTACCACGACCAGTGAGAGCAGGTATACGACAAGATAATATTTCAATCCCTGCTATTCCAACCTCTGTATTCCCTATTGTGTCACAGGAAATACAGTTTCTACAGCCCCCAGTGGCCATCTTACCCGACCAAGAGCAGGAAATCCCACCGACTCTAACACAGGTCGAAGAGCCCATTCTACAAATGCAAACACAAACACAACAAACTCCTACACCTCAATTGTCACTTAAACGACCAGTCATCCACATTATTGAGGGAGATAGTGCCTCAACAGCACCACATAAGGAGTTAGTTACAATAGCCGCTCTACCTCATTCTAAACGAAGTAAACCCAATGAACCTGAGGTAACGGCAACTGTTAGTGAAACAATTCTTTCTTATCCAATGAATGCAAATGTAAATGAGGTTGAATTGACGGGAGCAACTATCTTGAGTTCCATTTCACGGAACATACGAGTGGTTGATGATCTTTCAAAAGATCAAATGCCTTCACAGGCATCCGAGGTGGAATTACCTACCTCAATAACTGCTGGTGAATCTTCCATTTTACGGAATGATCCATTGGTGGGTGGTTCTTTTATGAACCAAGTGTCTTCACAGACGTACGAGGGAAACTTGGGTTTTGTGCCATTTAATCGATTCAAGTTTAACCTCCCAAAGGGAAAATCTCTGGATCTCTTTCGAGATTTACCACTTTTTACCAGTGGTCGGCAACTCGTTTCACGCGAGGACGGAAGCTCACGAACTTTCATTGCACCATCTGTGACCTCTGAAAAAGGGGCTAGGATGATTTCATTTGCAGGTACACATATCGGTGGAAGCTCTAGAGGAAAGTTGAGGGAAACACCAACAGAACATGTAAGTGTAACCCAAACCACTAAACCGAGTGAAGATAGAGTGTTGAGTGAAACACCTGCAGAACATACGAGTGAGCAACCTACTCAACCACATGCACCTGTAACCAGAAAGGAATATAGCAGACTCCTTACACGGGTCCAAACAATGGAGAAAGAGTTGCAAAATATCTGTAAGTCCATTGCAGAAATTAAAAATTTGCAACTTATTCAACATGATGCATTCCAGGTTCAATTAAGATCCATGGCATCCCAGTTTAGTCATGCAATTCATTCCTTGGGGAAGACAGCTTCGTCTAACTTACCAACTCCACATCCTACTACTCTGGAGGAAAACCCAATTGAGGGGGAGAAGGTGGATGATCAAGAAGCTACTAGGCGTAATAAGGGCAAGGAAAAGGTTGTTGACACAGAATTAACTTTATTTTGGGAAAGGAAAAGCTGATTGAAATATTAGTGCTATGTGAAAAGAAAGCAAAGGCAAACTTGAAGATATGTTCAGTCTAGAGGAACAATTGTCTTGCACTTGGAAATCTGGAAAATGAATATATGATCCAGAATGTACTTTAATATTATTTATCTTTGTATTTTATTTGTATCAGTTGAGTTATCCTCTAGGAATTTGCTTGTCAAACCCTAACAATCAAATAGGGGGAGATTGTAAAGCATAATGTAATGTAATATATAATAGAGGACATATATAACTCAACTAGGATAAAAGATAAATAATATTAACTATATACAGGGATCGTGAAATTTGAAGAACAGGCACCGACAAGGATCAAGTCGCTGAAAGAAGTTCATTAACATGATCAAGCCTCAGTGACAGAATAAGATGTACAGATGATTCAGTTGAAGGGCCAAAAGATTCCATGTATTCAAATTAATTGAAGATACTGCTGCAGGCTAATTAATTGGAATGCAACGAAGGTGTGAAGATCAAGATCAGTGCTAGTCACTTGTGAACCAGACCAGTGCACTAAGTGTCAGCACATACGAGAAGGATCAACACATTAATTCACAAAAAGAATTGCCAAAGCCTATTGACGATCAAGGATAGACATAATATCTCAAGGTATTGTCAAAAGTTAATTTACTCTGAAAATCAAATAAGTAACAGATTAATTAATTATTTATAACAAATAATTAAATTAATCTGGTACTTGAATTATTTTCTGAGGTGAATTAAAACAGCAGAATAGACAGAAGAGAGAAAATGAATAGTATCTGAAATCACTATTCATATGAATAGTAACCGAAATCACTATTCATATGAATAGTACTATTCATAGGAATAGTAACCGAAATTACTATTCATGAATAGTACCCAAAAGTACTATTCATTAAAGTAAGAAACATGTGGGGCCCACATGAATTAAAAATTCAAAGTAAGACTTTGAAATTGAAAGCAGTGTGTTGAAATTCAAAGATTGAAAACTCAGCAGGCGGAGACAAAAAAAATATAAACGTCATCAGTTACGTTTTATAATCAGCATAGTGATTTTCTAAAATCTATAAATAGGCCTGTTGTATTTCATTTCAAAACACACCTCAACACACAACTTTCTCTCTCTCTTAAATATCTTCTCTGTGTAAGCTGCTAGACAGTCCATCTAGTAGGAAAGCCGGCTTAGCCCGCTTTCAGGAAGTGTCGGATAGAAGGTCCTCGTGCCTAAACTATCCTTAGGAGTGTTCGAGTTTTTGAAGCTAATCCGTTGGATTAGAAGTTGTAACACCCCTTGGGTTTTTATCAGTTCAAAGATATTTTCCCGAACCAATTGTTTTATTTCGATTCAGTTGTTGACCTCATTTTTCACATCTCGAAAATCGAAATATTTTTAAATAACGTATTCAACCCCCCTTCTACGTTATTTCGGACCTAACACACCTGCAACTATTCGTCTAACGGAAAGTATTAGATGTTACCTGGAGGAGGCATCCTTAGAGAGGGCTAGTCCTGAGAGAGGGCTAGTCCTTAGAGAGAGCGTGTTTAGTCATCGAATTCTCCCAGAACTTGTTGGAAATCATCTGAACCTTGGATACCACCCTCAGGGTGCGCCTTGAGATTTCTTGGGGATTCTCCTTCACAATCTTCTTCCTGCTAAAGTTGAAGGAACAAATAGTGGAAATCACGACAAAACAAGTGTTACCTTGAGGGCGCGTCCTGATGATGAGGGCGCGTCCTGGTGGTGAGGACGAGATCCCGAAAATTGCGCCTCTTCCCTAGAATATCCTTCTTCGAATCATATTTAGAATTTCCTCACCGGAAACCTAGTTCAATGTGGTTGGTCGGAAATTCAGGTCGTGTTCGATAAACCCTTCTTCAGATCTTGTTCGACCCCCTACTAGAGATCGCCATGCTTGAATCTTCCTTGTAGCCGCTGGCCTGCACCCTCATCGAGAACTATGCCTTAGATCTTGCTTGATGCTTTATAAGAAGAACCTTCATCGTGATGAGAAATCCATCCTCCTTGGATTATGATCTTGATCAGCACCCCTCCTTCTAGCGCCAATTTGTTGACGGAGGAATTTGGTAACAACAAAGTTTGAGGTTCGTCGCCGGAATCAAGATCTATGATGGTGGTTCTTCGCCGGAAAAGTCACCGGAGTGTGGTGGCTATGATGAATTGGGGGCTGAGATTGAGAGGGTTAGTGGCGGCTATTCAGAGCTCTCGACTTCCAACCCCTCAATTTTCCTACGTATCTCTATATTTATAGAGGATCAAGCCAGACGTAGTTCTTGGAGAGCAAGAAACCCAAATGGGCTTGGATATCGATCCAGCATCCGGAATGTTCTACTATGAGGCCTAACCACAAAAGGCCCAAGGCTCATCCAAGATCTCAAGACTTCACGAATATGGAAACTTCCCCCGTCGAGGACTAGTCCTATTCGCTACAAGCTATTTCTTGATTTCAAGGATGCAGGTAAAGCCATGGTTTACCCCAAGTGCAGAACGCATCCTTGTCCCCCGAATGAGAAGCACCCACCAGATAGCAGGACAATGTGATCCAGAGCTTTTGGGTGCAAAGTGTAGGATTACTCCAAAGTTCCCCAATGAGAGCGCGCACATTGGCTGCAGGAACAGAGCTCCCAAAGCACACACCAGAGAGAGACCAATCTTTGCACCGAGGAGAACATGCCCTCAATGTATAAGAAAGATCCCTAAATCTAGAAAAACCCCTAGAGGCCTTCTACGACGGACATCCCCTCCTGAGATACGACATGAGGGAATTCTTCGACTTCTAGAATCCCATCTTGAATAGAATTCCAACTTGAGTAGAATTCCAAGAGAGATCCCTCTAGTAACTTCTTGGAAAATAAACTTAAATATAAATCTGTCATGTTTTAGTATTTAGGGCGCGCCCTAACTATAGAAAAGGAGAAGGCGCGGCCTATTTTCTTGTAAAACTAACAAGCATCCTTTTTAACTGCTTTAATGTCTCTCAGGGCGCGCCCCCGCGCCCTGAACGTACGGGAGGTGAGGGCGCGTCCTTCTTCTGCAAATCTTTACCAAAACCCTAATTTATCCTGAAAATCCCCAAATTGAACCTATATCTGACCCGAATCCATTTTAGAATACCCGAACCGAATTTTGGGCATAACAGTAATTGTGGGTATAGATCGGTAGCTCATCAGATTTATGGGTCATAAGATCAGTGGAGAAAAGTGCGTACAGAATTGTACAATTTCATAGAGGGACGTTTAGATTATTGGATGACGGTTTGGCATGAAAATAAAGATGAAGCATGGATTACATTACGCAAGGTTAACTATTGTGAAAGTCCTTGTTCATATGAATATTGGATGTCAATGGAAGAAATGGGCCAGTAATTGCAACTATGTATAATGCAATATTAGTTGCTATAGATCCTATACAAATGAGTACTTTAACATAGTTGCCATTATATGTTCCAGAAGGCATTACTAGACCGAATCAGCTCATTGGAGTTGCTTTTTTGAGAAAGTATAATTATTTTGTTTCGGTATGTATATATTATTACCTAGTGTTGTCATGCTTGAATTATTAATCCATATCATATTTTATAAATAATAAAAATATTTGTTGCAGGTGACTATGGTGGATGATTGCCCTATTCCAAAGATCAATTAATTGATAAGTTATTAATTCACCGTATCTAGAACAACTGAGACATGTACGTATTGAATGAACAGCTGAGACATGCATGTACATATTGAATGCATTGACAATCCCGTCAATTTTGCACACAAAGAATAAGGCAACACAAAAAATAAGGCAAGGATATTATAGTAATTTCTAATTACTGTGTGAAGTAAAATTTTACTACATTTAGCAATTATGAAAAATTATGTTTGGGGAAACAAGCAATCAAATTATCTTCTCCAATAGTTCTCACAAGTTCCCAAAGTTCTCAGTCAACTCACGATATAGTTGAAGTAGTACTACTATTAGATGCTGAATTACATTTAACTTGTGGGTATCTTTCATCTTCAAATCTTCAAATGTGCACAGTTTTTTCAGAATTATTCTCTGATATTACTTCACAGAGCAAGCTTGTAATTATCACAATACCCTCCAAGGGTAAATATGTAGATAACTAAATATAAACTTTCTTCCCTTGGTTCACAAATATACCCCTAATTTTATGCTTACAATTCTCTTAACCTCACATAAAACAACCCTGACAACACCCTAGCTACATGAATGCTACAATACTCTTGTACTGTCTAGATTCTAAGGATGTCTAGTCGTATTTGACATTAATGATTTTAGAAGTAGACAATTTGTGGTGTTATTAGAATCTCGAATAAAAGTAAAAGCCATTCTTGGACTTTCGATGCTATCAAAAGATAAATCAACAGTACAACTTGGGATTACATGTAATATTACACCAACCTTGGTAACGAACGATTTTAATGAAAATTTAAATATATTTGAGCACTATCTTTACCGAAACACCTCGACTTGAATCATCCATGAAGCTAAATACTCCCTCAGTTTTCAAATAATTGATGTTTGACTTTCTGACACGCACTTTTAGGAGCATTGACCACATAGTAATTAGATTGAAGTTAATAGGACATTGTAGTTTGCAGAGTATCACAAACTTCAGAAATTTCACCAAAAATTTCATTTCCCCGACCGACATTTTCACAGCTTCCTCAATAAATAGAAATTACGCGTAGTCTGGTCTTACTTTTGTTAAAAAGTATTTGTTGTAGCATATGATCTGGTCTTACTTTTGTTAAAAAGTATTTGTTGTAGCATATGATCTGGGACCTTTTTCTGATACCTTAATCAACATTTGTTGTATCATAAGATCCAATAACCTTTTTTTGATACCTTAAGCTTTTAAAAGGACTGGTTAATTAACATGATATCAGAGCTCGATTTAGGAGGGAGACCCTCTACCCTCATTCATTTAATTCATTATCTATGTTGTCTTTCATTCTTTGTTGTCTCTGGTTCCGTCTATCATCTATCTCTTAAATTGTAACGAAACGTATCGTACGATTGATTGGTTACTTAATAGCTTCAATAGAGCCACCAAACTTTCCTGCCGAGGCACTAGTACTAATGGTACTATGATTGAATTGACACTTTCAGAATCGAGAGCTTTGTTCTAAATCTGCAGAGCTGATGTACCTTAATCAACTTCCATTTTATCCCTTTACGCATGTAAACATTTTTTTAAGCGACTTTTTCATCATTGAATCACCAGATGTGTACAGTGTCATGTCCACTAGAGGATTCAGACTCAAATGAAAGTTGTTCATCTCGTCTCTAACTCCGATGTAATGCTGACTTATTAACCAAATTACAACTCTTAATTTGATAGCTGGATATTCGAAATACATAAAAAAAAAAAAAAAAAAAAAAAGTGCAACCTGTGTGCCCGGCACTAGGCTGCTAGCTAGTGATGGACAAACAAATTAGTTGTATCTGCTTATTCATGTAATGGAGCCGCACTAATGATATACATGAACATATATAAGCACACTTCAGATCTTCCGCATGCATCTATGAACTTATTAGCAACGGTACAGCACCGCTGGGCTTAAATATTTAATCCCGCAACATTTAGCTCTTGACAATAATCTTTGTTATTAGTATGTTAGGACATTACACAAGAAAACAAATGCATCAGAACTCAGAAGTATGCAGCAGAACTAATACAAGTTTATATATTTGCGAAAGCCCCATTTACATTAATGACAATGAATTACAGAGGCTATATAGCCCATATGTAGAGCCATTTGCAACTATACACTTGCACAGTGCAAGAAATATTTACACATTATTGGTTATATGTCTACACCTCAGTGTAGTGTACATGTTTCGTGTTTAACAAAATGTAAACTTATCTACAGAGTTTGTTGGGGAAACAATTACTCCTTGTTCCTAGAAGATTTATCCTCCGGTCCCCCAAGAATACGAGAAATTTGCAGACCTCTGCTAAATGCCTGGTTAAAGAGCATGCGCGTTTGGAATTCTGAAACAAATGGAAACCAAGCCAGGAACGCAACAGGGGTGAATAGAAGCAAACCCATGAATATTTCATAGCCACGTGCAAGTGTCTGAACTGATGCCCATATTCCCATTTTTACAACAAGAGGTTTCAGAGCTTGAGCAATCTAAGTCACAAGAAATAGCAAAAGCAAGAAACGATAAGAAATTGTGTTGAAAAAGGGACTGACACGAAAAAAAAGATCAACTTGTCCATAAAATAGAACAGGTTTGAGGTAAATGAAGTCAAACTGTCACGTAGAAGCACTCACCAGGAGCAATCCCCATCCTGATGGCATCAAAGCAAGAATGCACACTACAATGTCACGAAATTGCATGTCTACCATCACGACAAGAGTAATCAACACAGCAACGGATATGATAAAGATCACGCCATTAATCATTCGAAACACAAGCTGGAAATTAGCACTAAATTTTCGTCGTCCAACAGATACAGCCTACACAGAAGAATGAACATGTATCATGCAACAAATTTAAAATAAATATAGTCAGAAGTGTGATGAAGAACATCAACATAAATAGGAAAAAGTTAGATGTAAACAATCTGTTTTTCAAGCGTATAGGTCTATAGGACCTTTGTGGATATATAGACGATACAGAGAAAATACTTCCACATGCTTATATATATATATATATTAAAGACTATTAATTTGTGTCCTGTAATTTTAGGATCTTTCTTGCCAAGATGTTGGCTTTGCTCCAAATTTAGGTCAGCTATCAAATATTCCAACATGCATTAAATGTGCCTCAGTGTATTTCAAACTGGATGTGAGGTCTATATTAGCAAATGACATCTTTAAATGACTTCCTCAGACCTGAAAATTCAATGTTGTACAAATATACATGACGAAACTGAAAATCGCCCTCACCTTTACCACAAACAATATTACTAATATCACAACCCAAGATAGTCCATAAACCTGTCAAGCAATGAAATAAATTGTTGAGCAGCTACCCGATTATATAAACTGTTCCAAAAAAGTTACACTCTGACATTTATAATTTATAAACCACGAGTAGTACCAGAAAACTTTTTGAGTGTTTTGCAAAGGTCAGATGATATACAAGTCCATACTGATAGATAAAGAAGCGCAATGACAAGAGAATCTCTACAATGATGCCGCGTGCCCCAGAAAATTTAAGATGATTCTGTTCTTTCTCCCACCAAGATTCCCAACTTTTCTCATGTGACACACCGATACCTCCCCTGTTTAGCATCCACTTTTTCCAGTCACTCCAGTCTTCAACTATTTTTTGCCACTCAAACCCTGATGGATTGAAGAGGAAGGGAGCAAAGAGCCATGATCCCACCATAAACCATATAGATATAGTAATTAATAAATATGCAAGAACTCCTTCATAGGCTCGACCAAATATATGATAAACAAGAAGTAAAACCATAAGCTCAATTCCCTTGACAAAGTGACTACGAGAGTACAGCCTGTAGTTCTCAGCAAACTTGGCATGGAAGACCACGAAGCCACGACCTGTCCCTCTGTATTCTGCTCCCCCATGAAGCAAGGTTCTACCAAAATAATGGGTTTTTGTTCCAAGAGAAAATGTAAAGAATATTGGTGCCAACTGTAGTTGCATAAGAACGAAATCAGTAAATGCCTTGCTAAATCCATGTTCAAGACCTATTTCCATCACCATAGGTAGTGCCATCAAATACCCAATCTGCACAAAAGACTGAGAAGCAAGAGCTACTTGTAGGGGTTTATTGTCTCGAATTGCTGGTTCCTTACTCATTGCTTCCTCCAGTCCACTGAGAACAAGATAAAGCCGACCATAGAGGAATACATAGACTATAAGGACAGTAATCTGCCAATACAGACGAATGTGATTCAGAAAATGAGAAGAAACTTTAGAGACGTAAAATGAAGTGATGTGTGTTATCTCATCTATACCAAATTGCTGAAATAAAACCCGATGGTAGTGAAATAGCAAGAAAGCATGCGGAAGAAGTCAAATCGGTGTCCGAGCCTGTAAATATCACGACACATCGTCTGCTCCCCATTTCCATTTGCTATCTTCGCTTCAAATTGGGAAATTTGGTTCAGGCCCACGTCCCTCCCTTTACCAACTTGAATGTACTCGTGATGAGTAATATTCCCACCGCGCAGTGTGGAATTGAAACCTGAATAGTGACAAATATGAATGAGGATCATGCAAGCTAATCTGTATATTTATTATCAGATTATAGACACGAAAGTTCTTGGAATTTTGACCATGCCTGCAAATATGTCCTCGCTTAGGTTGATGATTGTGGAAGCTTTACTGATACCCCCTCTGGTCAGGTGAAACAGTCTATCAAACACATCAGGATGCCCATAGTGGAACCGAACTCTGAATGAGGACATAAAAAGTCATTGATCTATAGTGAATGAAAGTTTTATGAACAAAATGATAACAAGTAGTTGACTCATACAGTCGCACAAAGCTCAAACAACTCTGAAAAAGAAAAACTTTACAACACTATGTTTCAACAACTATGGATGTTCAAACTGAATATAAAGTAATTGACTCATACACAGATTACTGACCAACAATTGGTGTTCCAAGAGGCTCATGACTTACGATTACAAGATTTTACTCTATTCTTGTTTTTTTTTCTTTTATGGATAAATGATACCATAGGGGTAGTAAGAATTGAACTTGCTCGTACACAGACTACTGACCAACAATCTGGTGTTCTAACAGGCTCATAACCTACAATTACAACCTTTTATACTATTCTCCTTTTTTTTTCTTTTTCCTTTTTTGGACGAATGATACCATAGGGGTGGTAAGGATCAAACTCTAGAACTCTTTTAGCACAAGGAGCAGCTTTGTCACCTCTAGCTTACTCCTGATTTTACATACCATTGACCATTTTTCTTTAACACCAAAGACTCATACGAGATTTAAAGAGATGAAAACAATGTAAAGACAATTTGCATATTCTTAATATAACTTTATTCCATCTTATCCGAACTCACTTCAAAGGGCTAGCCAAAAGTCTTTGTCCAATTGTTACGAAACTAGTCTCCTGATTCGACATGAACCATGCTAGGGACGAAACACTGCAAAAATAAATCAATAAAAGCATAAATGTTCTGATGAAAACCAACAGACAAATAACAATTTCTTAAAAATGTTTAAAATCAAAAGGACCGTAAAAACTTAAACACCATAGACATATATAAGATATAAGCACCTTCCAGTAAATATATGCTCCCTGAAACCCAATATTGTTGGATTCTTGACACCGTGCTTTTCCAATTCTTTGGTTCGGTCATGCTGGAAGTTCTTCCAAGGGAGAAATTCTTCAAGTAAGTTCCTCATCTTAAAGGCTTCTTCCATATAGTTATCCTATATATTTGACATCAGTAAAATAAGTGAGCTGGTTCAAAGAAACGAAATTGCTTTGGTGGCAAGACAAATATACCTGATTCATATCTATAGTTTGTAAACCTTCTCCCCGAGTAAATATTATTGCATGGTTTTGATTTTCAGGCTTTCCTTCACCCAGAATAGCAGGCCCCGGAAGTTTTATCCGATATATAACCTGAAGAAAGCAATTTCAAACAAACAAGATTTACCATTTAGTTAAAATATAAACAGTGGAGATGATAAGGCAGTTACAAATTTCAATCTAACAAAAATATTAGAAAAACACCAAAGCGACATATAAGATCTGGAATGTAATTATGTGAAATTGCAGTAACTCATACCACTACTAGAAAATTAAGGGACGCACAGAAAGGTCTCCGCTTGGTTTAGTCAGCTTCTTGAGATTAATTTCTAAATTAAAAAAGAACATCTCTTTTATCTCTTTGTGTTTAAAATTTGATTTTACAATCTTAACTGTACCGTGACAGACGAGAAGAAAGTTCACAAGTTCATCCTCTAAAAAGCCAGAGCATGATACACAATTCCTGCTTCCGAATTGATAGTTAAAAAGTTTTAAACGAAGAACAACATGTGATGAGGAAACATTATGTGTTAAATAGTGATTCGGTTACTTTGAAAGGTAAACACTTATAGACAGTTACCTGGTCTAAGTTTTGAACAGGCTCTGCAGAATCAAGCGACTTTGGTACAGCCTTCACAAGCACTGAATAATAAACTTTATCAACCATATTCTTTGTTTTCCCCTTGTTTGTCTCTTCAACCTCATCAATGTAAGCAACACGAAGTGAAGGATAGCTGCAAAAGATATTAATTCAGCAACATGGCCAGCTATTAACTAGATTAATCAGACTAGTACAAGAACAGATTACGTTGTCATGAGCCTCAGAATGTCTTGAGCACGTGCATCACGAGACCTTTTCTGAATGCCATACTGCTGGCATGATACAACATAGGTAAACTTCATATCTGCTACAGCTTGACATTGAGCCAATAATGACCTTTCATTTCTTAAATCTTCCTCAGTATTAGATTCTGCAGCCTTATAACCTTTCATTAACTCTGCAAGTAGGTTAACGAGCTAGATAAATATAACGGTCCATCGACATATATATGACAAGAAAAATGTATGCAAGCCTTTAGTAAATACCATCATCCTTAGCCATATCCAGGAAAGCCTGAAGTTCTAAAGCTTGCCGGTAGTACATCATACCGCGAACTAAATCACTCACGAAATCAGAATATACAAATCAAAAACTTATATCAACTATAGTATAACATCAACATAATTAAATTCACCAACAGTAAAATAACTCCTCTACCAGTTTTAGTCAGTGTTTGGCCTCTATATGATGCCCATAGGCGAAGTTGATCTTCCATCTCTATGCTTTCTTTAAGTTCTTCTTCACTTTTTCGTTCAACACGTTCAAGAAAGTTGGTCCACTCATCTGTAAAAAATAAGCTCATTCCGTATAAGTAATAAGGGACTGAAACCATTATTATTCACTAAATAAAATTGAGAATCAGGTGTAACAATCATTTCTGTGGAATGCAGACTCATATTACCAATGTCGTTCAGATATCAAACACATGTTCTTGTCATCTTAATACTCATAATATAAAGATCTGCAATAGTACAGTCAATTTAAGATGCACAGTACTTGACAGAGACAATTACGCACTGACCTGGATATATCTTTTGCAAGTAGAAGAGGATGGAAACACCATCTTCATTTGGTTTCTCTAGACTTTTGATGGAGAAAAGAACATCCTCGGTGTAATAAGGAGTCAAGGCACTACGATATAGAACAATTGTGTTAACTGTTATTACCAACCAACCAAAATACACATTACGTCCCACTTGGAAGTAGGGTCTAATAAGGGTGAGATGATCTTAACTGCTTATGTATACAGAATAATCCTACTTATATCGATGCATTACAGGTCACATTTGCAGGAGTTATATCAACTGTTGTTGACCGGAAATATTCAAAATGTCTTGTCACAAAAAGAGAAAGACGAACTTTATCTACTTAAGCATCTAAAAGATTAATCATAGCATTTCTACAACTAAAGATCCTACAGTTTCTTTGTACAGCCACAACAAAAGGTTGAGCTTGTATTATCATATTCTGATTAAAATTCAAAAAGCTGCCTATTCTTAGAGATCTAGCAAACAATAAGTTACCCATGTTTAATGGATCTCTAAGCAAGCCCATTCATACATGAAACAACCCAAGTACGACTTTGTCAGGAACTGTCCTGATTACTAGTAGTATTATTAATGTTATGAAATATAATGTGTTGTAATAATAGTATGCAATGTGTCCTACTAAGTAATATTATCATACTAGTAGTATTAGTGGGGTTGTTAGTGGTATTAGTGGGATAGTTGGTGTGAATTAGTTTAGTGTTGTGAGCTGTTTTATTCTGTTCTTTGCTGCCTATAAATGCAGTTGTTTGAGGTGCTGTTTGATTATCAATGAATATATGAAAAGGAATGTTATTCCAATTCTCTCTCTCTCTAAATTCTGTGTCTCTCTCTCTAATCTGTTAGCTTCTTCTATAAGCTATTCTGATCTGCTTCTTCTCTGCAGAAACTCTGCATTTCTGTGCTCTATTATCTGTTCTCTGCATATATCCTACCTGCTATACTTCTATCACAGCTTATTCTAGCTGTTCTATCTGCTATAAACACTAAAAAATACCAAAAAGAGCCACAAAACCTGTCAAGAACACACCTGTTCCTGACAAATGGTATCAGAGCACTGTTTTTGATTCAACCACTGCTTCAATTATGTTGTGCTGTTCTATAGAATACTGAATACAGAAGGATTCTTAAGTGTTGAGGAATGCTGATGTCAAAAGAATTGATAATGGAGACCAGAGGAGCTAAGGATTTCAATGAACAAATGCAAGAGTTTCAACATCAATTTGTATGTTACAAAGAAAAATCTAATCAGAGATTCCAGGAATTAGAGGAGTTAGTAGGACTAGCTGCTCAAAAGATGGAGATTTTGAGGAAGATGAAAGCTGAAAAGAAAAGAAGAGAAGTGTTTAAAGACCTTGCACATGATGCCTTGGCAACTTATACAGGGAAACCTATCTATGATGAAGGGTCTGTCTATGATGAAAATCCAGGGGAGGATCAAGAGTGCTCGCCAGAACAGGATTTCATCTTAGCAGCACTAGGAGATGGCAACTCAGACTCACCTTATACACTACAATCTGAAATCTGCACAAGTGAAAAATCAGAGGAGTTCGAAGATTTTTCAAACCTAAAAGACTTTGATAGTCTGCCATATGTGTGTGAGCAAGTTTGCACATTCATAATGTCAAAAGAAGATGCTACAAAATATTTGGACAACCACCAGAATCAGGATGCCTTTTGCAGAAATAGTCCAACAGTTGCAGAGTCTTCTGGTTTTGGTTTGGACAAGAAGTCTAGCTATCTTGATAGGCAGACTATGACTATCTTTGATCCAGGTGGTCTTGTGAAAAAAGATTATTTACAAGGTGTTACAGTGCTCTTTAAAGACGAGGAAGTTTCAATAATAAATTCAGCTAATGGTCAATTGGGACATCTGCAACTGAAGGATTTGGAACAAACCAAGCCTGAATTGAACAAGGCAATCAAACCTGAATACTATGAAGTGTCAAGGACCAATGCCAAAATATACATATATGATCCAGGAGGAGATTCAAGTTGTCTCCATGGTATACTACTTGGTGTTTTTTGCTGGAATTCAAAAATATTCAGCAAATTATTCAGCAAGATGTTTTCACTGGAAGGAGCTGCACTTGAAAGGACAAGCATACATGGTAGAGATCTGCTCGATCCAGGTGGAAGGAAGTGTGAAGAGTTTTAGCAAAAACCATGAGGACATGGTTAATTTTAAGGGGGAAGGTCTGTCAGGAACTGTCCTGATTACTAGTAGTATTATTAATGTTATGAAATATAATGTGTTGTAATAATAGTATGCAATGTGTCCTACTAAGTAATATTATCATACTAGTAGTATTAGTGGGGTTGTTAGTGGTATTAGTGGGATAGTTGGTGTGAATTAGTTTAGTGTTGTGAGCTGTTTTATTCTGTTCTTCGCTGCCTATAAATGCAGTTGTTTGAGGTGCTGTTTGATTATCAATGAATATATGAAAAGGAATGTTATTCCAATTCTCTCTCTCTCTAAATTCTGTGTCTCTCTCTCTAATCTGTTAGCTTCTTCTATAAGCTATTCTGATCTGCTTCTTCTCTGCAGAAACTCTGCATTTCTGTGCTCTATTATCTGTTCTCTGCATATATCCTACCTGCTATACTTCTATCACAGCTTATTCTAGCTGTTCTATCTGCTATAAACACTAAAAAATACCAAAAAGAGCCACAAAACCTGTCAAGAACACACCTGTTCCTGACAGACTTGATGTGGTAAAGGGCATAGAAACTGTTCATAATCTTCATTTGGTTCTATATAAAACATTGCTTCCAGAAAATAGCCCATAACTGATTAGTTCTGCATTTCAATTCCAGCAACTTCCTGCACATCATCCTTTGCTAGCCAACCACAACAGACTTCACCTGCTTAACATGACACAAGTGTTCTTTTCCTTTTTTTTTAAAACTCACAATTCTTCTATCAACCAAAGAGATGAGTTTTTGGATTCTCCAACTTTTATATAGGATGCATACAAGGGGCAAGCGCTTGACATGCGTTAGACAGTACACATGATTGCCATTCGGGTACGCTGTTATACTAGCACAAAAGAAATATCCGAAGTGTCAGCGGTGACCACTAGAGAACTTTTATAGTAGCCCAGAGCCAAAGCAAAGGGGTTAGCAACTTAATAACAAACAATCGTTGCTTGATTACATAATTTTACTATCCTTACATAAAGAGCATATTTATTTACAGAAGGAAAAGGTAGCCAAAATCCCATGATAATTTTCCTGCACACCAGTTAAAAGCGAATGCAGCCACGTCCATGTCAGAACAGTTGCTCATGCATAAACAATGTGAGGAACGAGAGCCATTCATAGCATAATACATTTTTCAGCAGCCTCTCATTCAAGGGCTGAAATGAAGCTTCGAGCAGTACAAGTACGTTACAAAGTTATATCGACCTCCCGAAGGAGAAGGATGACGTGTCAAGTTTTGGCAGTTGAGAAGTTAGTATATGTTTACAGAGGTAAACTTTCCAGAAGGGCATGTACTTCTCATAGGATTATTCAACGTATGTCTCAGGGCAGTTCCAAAGGTCTTTGGATACTGTCTAAGATTGGTGCTTTTAAGATAACACACGTGACTGCGACATTTCAAGTTACCCACATGTGACCACAACCCCCACCTAAATTTAGAAATAACTACAGTACCGGCACAAAAAGTGGGAAGTTGCAGTAGATACTTCTATATTACTGTCCAATATTACTGCTCAATTAATATAAGTCTTTCTCTCTCTCAGTTCAAATTCCTAATCGAATGAAACATTTTATGAGGAAATCTCCGATCACTAGTGTCGAAAAGTACTTTTAAAATTTTGCATCAAGCTTACTGTGCAAAGTATTATTATCTGCCAAAGCTAATCAGGGTAAGAAGGAACAGTATTCCAATAAATAAATTTTTAAAAGCATCAGCTAGTATTTCAGTCATTAAACCACAAACATTTAGAAACAGCATATCATTGGACGAGAATAAGGATGGCATTCATGCTTAATACACTTTAGTGAGCAAAGTTACCAGAAGGAAACCATATTGCGAACTTTGGGTGCAGTAGGCATGTCCATAAACAACGAATTTGAGAAGAAAGACATGCGTCTTCTAGCTTCTAAATTAGATGGGACATCCATGGCTGATTCCTTCACAGTAAGTAACAAGTGGAGCCTCCTAATCTGCATATGACATGCATGGAATATGTCAAAGGAAACACCTTATTTAAAAAGTAAATGTATTCTGATCTAGTATTTTAATATAATAACCCTACATCAATTGTACGGAAAATTATTCAGAAACCAATCATAAGGGTCCTACTGCTGCAACTGCTATAGACATTGTAAGTTTACTTTACTGCGGAAGATAAAATAATCTAGATAAGATATCAATGTGATACAAAGATAAAAAAATATGTTGCAACAACTATATTAAACATGTAGGCAGAAAAACCAAACAATGTTGGAACCCCATGTCAGTGGATTCTGGTCCTGCAACCTCTGTTCTTTTGGCTGTTTAAAAAGCTATAAACCTTCCCCATCAGGTTGTTTCACAACATAACCAGGCCTGGACATAATTTGGATCTACTCAAAATTTCTCAACACTATTAGTCAACTTAAAACTAGTAGTCCTAATTATTAGCAGGATTATAAACATACAAATGAGTGTTTAATTATACATTCTTGATGAGCTGGAAGAGTTGTTAGAAAAGCAGCCTCCAAATTTGATTTTTAACAAGAAAATGTGATAATTGCACAAATAATTAATCAAGATCATGCAACACTCGCCAGTATCGTGGCACATGGAGTAAGCGTGATTCTAGAGCATTGGGAATAAGGGGAGAAGCACTTGACGTCACTGTTTCTTAGAGAGAACAATTTTTCTTGATCACCTCACAAATTTTGTCACAAAAGTGTCTTATGTTGGTTTATACGAAATGGGTATGGCTACACGTCATCTTTTTTTCACAAACCCATCTATATATCAAGTCTCTTTTCTATATACACATTTTTGTAAAATCCAGAGATTAAAATAGATAACATATCAGCTATGGAATACGAAAACATTAGACAAAGATTAATCGATGAAGACTCTTACTTTCTCCATCCAAGCTTCCGTTTCCTTGGTAACCGGGAAATTGAGCTCACCAAAAAACTGATTTCGTTCACTAAGAGGTTTCATTCCCTCATCGCCAGGATATGATCCACCATGGCTTGATTCTACCAAACTATAAATTATGAAAAGATTAAGCAACAGCAATTTAACTAATCAAGATAACTTCTTTCACATAATATACCTAGAAATTAGTTCCTCCACTATGATGTCGCTGGTCACGACCTCAAGCATGTTCAGTAACACAATGACGATGTTATCCTTGTCATCTTTATTGTTTTCTTTCTATAGAACACAAGAATTTAGTTAACATTATGCATATCCGTAACTCACGGAAATTGCAAAGTAAAATTTAATAGGTATTTACCAAATACTCAATAAGTCGAATGAGTTGATCACAGAGGCTAGGGAGAGCACTGATATTCAACTTACTCATCACATCATCATTTTGTATATGATGATCAACTTTGGAGAAAATCTCCTCTAGAACTCTGGATATATTCAGGTCAACAGTGATATAAATAAAACACTCCACTTGATCTCCTACTTGCTGATAAATATTAGATGGTAATAACTTACATTTTTTCGCGTTCCCCCAACACTAAAAAGCTGATAATATTTTTACATGATGCATAGCACTCGATAACAGCATAGCGCATGTAATTGTCTGTGTTCAACCTTTTTATTAGATCATTGTGTCTTCCACGACTATATTTCGCCATGTCCAAAGCGATAGGAAGCTACAGAGTGCACATTAGATGAATTCAGTGACCAATAACAAGAGTAGTCTTTGAAAATTAAGTTAAGTGATAAGAAACCTTGCTAGCAAGTAGAAAAGGAGGCCACTGGATGCGATCCAAATCACGGTTAGACCAATAAGGCATGAGTAGAAGGCTCTTTTCGCTGCGCGGCGGACAAACACAGATACTAAGAAATATAATCTAGTACATGTTACTTCAAATTACATTATTAAGATCCACAGATACCTATTACTTATCAAATCCTCGTCCCTGAAAGTAGTAATTATCTGGTTCCACAATTGAGCAAATCGGGCTGCCTCCTTGTCTTTATTTGATGGGATCTAAAATAAAACAGTCAAGTTACCATAAATGCTATCATGCTAAAGGGAACTACAAGATTTACGGTGCCAAAATACATGGTAACAGTACCTGAAACTCTGGAAATTTGTGAGATAATGTGGACTTCAGTCCTTTCTTAGGTCTTTCTTTGTTCTCTACTGGAATCAAGCAGTTGTTAAATGCTCCAGGTAGAGACTGAAACCGAGATCTTAACATCACTAAACTTCGAATCTGAAACCAAAACAGGAGTAGCTATTTACAAATCCACGGCTAACAGTGAGCAACAAAAACAGGGCATGCTTTGGTGCAAAATAATGAGGAAGTACCTAAAAAGAGAAAGGCTAAACCCTGTGAACATATTCTTGGACATTTTACTAGACACCAGACAGGAGATATAACTATAAAAGATTTAATAGCCATAACATTGTAGATATAAGTACATTTAAGAGACAGTCTCTTATGTTAAGATCTTGAACCCATTGTTAAATGTAGACCAGGATTCTGCTACCACACTCCTACTTTTTCTCTAGCTTTCTGTTCTTTTATACACACGTTTTGTAAACTCTCAAGCTCTCAACAAGTAACTCTAAAAATAAATCAACATGTAACCTGTACTGACCAAGAAGGGGGGCCAAAAAATTGGTTGGTCCATATAAGTTTCGTTCATCTCTTTTCTTCCATCAACCGATACTTTCCTCTCTGAACATTTAACCACTATCAGGATAAAGAACAAAACATTCCGGACGATGAGTGTTTCTAAGTTCTTAGAACAAGGCCCAACTAGATCTTTATATTATATTAGGAAGAGTGTTAAAATGTAATATAAAGATCCAGTTGAGCCTTCCTCTAACACCTTAAGGTTTTAGATGAGCTGGTTACTAAACATGGTATCAGAGCTATGGTATTTAATATGGACACGAAAGCAAAGTTATGCTCCAAAGATAGGACCCAAAAATGGGATATAATATAAAGATCCAATTGGGCCTTCCTCTAACACCTTAAGGTTTTAGAGCGATTGGTTACTCAGAAGAAATAAAGCTGCTGAAGGACAGGAGATTAAAAATTCATAATATTGGTTTATGATAAACAATGAGGGAAAGACGATTGAGACTTGAGTGTAAAAAGCCCTAAAGCATGCAACTTGATACTTAAATTTAAGGTACTGGGAATTCTTCGTACATATGCAGTTAGTTTTAGTTCAAGCAAGTTTTAGTTCAAGTAGGTGTTTATGACAAAGTGTCTTAAATTAGACTTATGGAGGTGTACTAATAAATGTGTCAACGGATATAGACTACTTTTGGTTATAATAGTCAATCTTTGGTCATGAAATTATCTGATAAACTAAAAGTCTTGACTCCTGTATCAATATATTAAACTCAATAAACAGAACAAAGAATCTACTGAGAATACAAAAATTGCAAGTATTTAAAAGAACCTAACCTGCAGCTAGGGATGCAACTAGAACTTTGTACTATCTGAGGCCTAGGTAATGTAATAGATATTTTTATGCTAATATATCAAAAAAAAAGTGCATTTTGTGAGAATGTACACATCTAGAACTTATCATATGTGTATTACAAGTAAGGTCATTAAACTAATATGACAGTCAATTCAGTGTAAAAGCCTGATGTTCTTTCAGATTCATAAAGTCAGATCTTCTCTGGTAGGAAATCTTAAAGTAAATATTTCTCAAGACAACAAACATCATAGGGTAAATGGAACTATAGTGGAGATGAACTGCAAAAAGAAACAGGATAAGATTTATTAATGGAGCAAATATAGTTGTATGAAACTTCAAGTCCGCAGAGCGTGGTGTGAACGTCCAAGTCAAGGCAGGCCAACTCTCAAGGCAACAAGAAAGGAGCCACCAGCTACAAAAGCACCAACCAGAAGGATCATCGGAGAACACAGATAATCCTACCTAGAAACCAAATTCTCCTACCAGTGGCTGTCCTCTTGGAACCAACTAAATCCTAAAACAAACCCATCAATCATAGCAATCCAAGTCCCAAGCAAGAAAAAAACAATAAACTGTTAGGAACTGATTTATATTGATAGTATAGGCTGCCAAGAGAGTATATAACAAGAACGAATTCTCACATTGATAAACTCACACACACTAAGCTAGGTGGTATTCGAGAGACCACCCACTCTCCACACTCACACTTCACTCAATCTTATTTCTTCATACCTCAGTCATACCAATGACTTCTTTATTTATAACCCCAGTCCCCATATCAACTCACAATCCCTAATCCCTAAATTAAAGCTGAGATATTATATTTCCCACCAAATCCTCTCTTTCAAATCCGTAACTGATGCACACACTAATTATTCAGATTTGTAACTGATTTATTAATTATTACTTTTATTATGGTTCCTAACATTACTCGCCGCCCAAATTTGAACCTTGTCCTCAAGGTTCAGATGAGAAAATGGTTCCATTAAATTCCTTCTTCTTCTTCTTCTTTTTCCTTTCTTTTTATTCCAGAACCCCGGCCTCTCCACCAATATTTTTCTACATTCCTCCGAGTTGCAAGAAGGCCGTTGACATTCCCCACAATAGCACAAGAACAGAAGATCGTTTTTCAAGCATACTACAATTGACCAGACCTTCTTTGTTGGTGAAGAGAGATTAATGAGTTCAAAATAACTTTCAGCCTCTAGCGACCAACTTTCTAGTTTTACGCCCTTGAACACAAATGTTTTAAGTCTTCGTGATAATGAGTCCATGGATGCGCTTGGAGGTGGCGAGACATCAAACAAACAAATCTCTTGTTCTTTGCTATTGCCACTATCTGGAGTCTGCTCTAAAACCCCCAATATTGGTGGCTGTTGTGGAGTCATTTCATCTAACCGTTTGGAAAATGCATCCAATATTTCAACCAAAACAAGAATAGTTTCTCCAAGTGATGAAATTTTGTCTATTCCTGCTTGAAGTTTTTCGAAATCAATCCCTTGAAAAACTGATTTAAGATCTCTATCATTCGCTTGTACTCCATTGAGCTTCTCCCCAGTTTCGTGGACTCGATTCTCGACCCGTTTCAAGCCTTCCATTGTCCCAAGAACGAAAATGCTCTGATACCACTGTTAGGAACTAATTTATATTGATAGTATAGGCTGCCAAGAGAGTATATAACAAGAACGAATTCTCACATTGATAAACTCACACACACTAAGCTAGGTGGTATTCGAGAGACCACCCACTCTCCACACTCACACTTCACTCAATCTTATTTCTTCATACCTCAGTCATACCAATGACTTCTTTATTTATAACCCCATATCAACTCACAATCCCTAATCCCTAAATTAAAACTGAGATATTATATTTCCCACCAAATCCTCTCTTTCAAATCCGTAACTGATGCACACACTAATTATTCAGATTTGTAACTGATTTATTAATTATTATTTTTATTATGGTTCCTAACATAAACCTTATATTGGTACTAAAACAAACTTATTACTATGAACGAAACGACCATACACCCCGGGTGTTGGCCCTATATATCACAATTTCAAAAAATAATGCCCTAAATATCACATATTGAAAATATGGCCCCTAATATCACTTTAAAACGCTACTTTAAAATGTGTTTTCAGGAAACGCAATGGCGTCTAGCGTTTACATTAATTTTTAATAAAAACGCTATTTAATCTAACGTTTCCACCAAAGTTAAACGTTAGATAATTTAACGTTTTCAGAATACGCGACACGAATCAGCGTTTTCCATACAATTCCAAACAGAATATGATTTGCTTTTGGGACTGGCCCACACACGTGTTCAGTGTTCATATTCAAATTTAAAATTGGAACCCACCAACTGCATAAAGTAGACTTCATATCCATACGTCAAAAAGGCAACTTTATCATTTGAAAAGGTGGTGGAACCCACCAACTGCAGCTTGTTTTGTTGAAAAAGGAGGTGAGTGTGGTAAAAAAAATAGGAGTGTAAACGCTAGACGAAGTGGTGTGTTGAGATGATATTTGGGGCCATTTTTTTGAGCTGTGATATTTTGGACTATTTAATTTAAAATTGTGATATTTAGGTCCTTTTTTCCCCTACACCATACTTGTCAAGGCGTAAAGGCGATGTTAGGCGCCAGTGCACCGCCTAACTGCCTAGGCGATTAGGCGGTCGCCTAGGCGATCATTAGACAAATTATATGCTTATCTATATATATTGGTTTTTTATATACCTATAATTATATGTTATAATAAAATAGAATAACTATAATTATACTACTGAAATATTGTATACAAATTACAACAAATGTATATGCGTATGTGTGTGTTTGTAAAGATGAAAAGAATAATAACTTGATAGAATAATTCATAATCAATTCCTTGGCAGGAGATGATTCATTCTCCTTTTTCCTCTTTAGATCGTTGTAGATGAGGTTTTACTGGTGAGTTTTGAGAGACGTAATGTTTACAACACAATACATATTCTTTATAACTCAAATAACTCAAATATGGATGGATCTGGTCAAAAATATATTGGGCTGGGCTTAACTGAAACTAGGCGTAAAATAAGACGGAATTAGGTGGAAAATAAGACGAAATTAGGTGGACTAGGCGGACTTAAACGGACCTAGGCGTCGCCTACCCCTTAAAAACTAAGGTGGGTCAGACGCCTATCCATTTTTTGCCACCTAGTTGCCTAGGCGTCGCCTAGGCGCCGCCTAGGCCTAGGCGACGCATACACCTGGAAAAGGACGACAATTGTTCCAAGCTACACCAAGACCCATGCACCACCCTTTACACAGCTGCATAAAGTAGACTTCGGTTAATGCCCAAGGCATGTCCGGTATTTTATTAGTTCTATAACAATAGGTTACCAACTAATACTATAAGAATATTCAAAAAGTATCAATTATTTAATGTAACATGGAAGGAAGCTTTGCCGCAACTTAGGAAAAGAAGAGTTCTATTATTACAAAAAAAAAAAAAAAAATCTAAATCTTGGATGAAACTCTTTTTTTTTTACATCAGCATAGGAGATGCTACAATCTACTTTGTGTTCAATTCCGGATGAAATGTTTTAGAAGAAACTCATTAAACATTCATATGGAGTCCTAAGTCTTGGCAGAAGGAAACTACATATTCGAATTCTGCATTTATGCAACAAAAATATATATTAACCTGATATTAATTTTATTTTTAATACAAACACAAGCACTATCCGATAAACATTCAATGGTACTAATATATACGAATACAATTATGCTTAGATTTCAAGGGTGTAGTTCAGTGAAGTACTCTTAAATGGAGTACTAATTGGAGAACTATACGTTCTGAAATACATTTTGTAATAATCTAAAGCTGAACATATTGAAGAACATATAATACTCCAGTGAGTACTTCATTTAAGGTATTCCATAGAACTGTTCCCTTTATAATATTGATATACTAATCATGTTCAAACATTGATACACGGAATAGTGGTCTACATGAATTTGTCAGAAATGATGTCAAAACAGTCAACGTATATAATTAGTACTGAATCGTACTTCTACCATGAAGTGAGCCTCTGTCAAAAGTATATATAGAACAGCATAAATGGCCAAAGCCAATGTCAAAAATATATGTGGAACAGCATAAATGGCCGAAGCAAATGACCATCACGACAGTATATGCGGACAATATACTAATGAACCGGAAAAGACAAAAGCCAACTTATACAATTAAAAGAAATTTAAATACTAGACTAGCATAAGCCAACTCATATGAATATGAAAGAAAGGTAAATCTTATACTAACCTCTCCAAGACGACGAAATGCCCCATACATGCCACCGAGAATTGTGGAGAAAATTGCATACCATATCTGAGTGTCCATGAAATAGACCTGTATAAAGTGATAATCTTTGTTAAACAAGCTGATATGAAGAGAGTCTTATAAAGTGTAGTAGTGCAGAGTAACTAGAAGGAAAGAAAAATATCTCACAAGAATAATAGGAGCCCAAAGTGAAATAACAACACCAATATTGTTTTTAGCTGCAAAGAGAAGGTAAAATTAGAATCATTTTAATTGTGGTAGTTTAAAGAGATCAGTCATGACTGATTACCCTGTGGAAAAAACTCATGCCACTGGTAATTTCTTATGTGGACTTTCATTATTGCCTTTGTGGGGCCAACTAGAGGCTTTATCTGCAAGATGAAAGAAATAAAAAAATTAAATCATACAGTCTAATACATCACCAAGTGCGTAACTTCAACAGGCAATATGTGGGAAACATCCATCCCGCAGAAAAAAGAATTGAAATTCTAAAATCAATATCACGAGAGTGGTTATGCTGTGATGTCTTGGTCTCATAAGTTGGGGTACTAGGAAGCTGTATCAAGTACAAATATAAATCCAACTGAAAGGTAGTAAGTATTTACTAAAACCATATTAAACTGAATAAAAATTGAGACTTATTATTAAACTAACAAAGCATTGGGAGTTCCAACCTACTAGTTTAATTATGCTTAAGTTGGGCCAGAGAGAAGCTGAAAAATGCAAATGTTGTACAATGAACAAGCACTGAGAGATTAAACTCTAAACCAAATCTCAACCAAGATGGGAACCTAAGAATTCGAAAAAATGAGGCTCTAATGCATAGCACAAATATTCGATTGCTTAATTTATTGGCAATACTGTGCAAGGTGGTGGTAATTTGGTTGCACCGATCAACTAGATGTTCATAGGAGTTGATTTCTAAATTATCTCTTTTCAATCATACCCTAGGATCAGGATTCCTTACTGTATAAATATGGAGAGGTATATTGTTATGTTAATTTTAATGTAAAGAAGGAGAAACATAACCTCGTCTGTATCATGGTCCTTTTTAGACAGAGAAAAAAGTAAGTTAGTGTGACATAGAGAAGCCCAAGAAAAAATGAGAAGTCCTCGAGAGGAGGAAAATCTGATAATTACAAAATATAAAGATTACTCCCTCCATACAAAATCAGTTACATTACTGCCTTCTAAAAGTCATTACACATTTGAAAATGTAAAACTGATGCAGTCTATTTATCAGTTGAAATTAGTAAGAGTAGTTATAATAGTCCTATACTAATAAGTTTGACAGACAATAAGTAAACGGATAGGATACTCACCTCCACATAGTAACTAAATGTCAACTTCGAGAAAATAAGAAGAACCCAAAACGTAGTATACCTGAAAGGAAAATATAAATTATAACGAAGAACAATTGAACATCAGAGACAAAGCACTTAATTAAATTTATTACACCGTTCGTACTTAATAAGAGAAAGTGTGCTCTCTTGCATTCCTCTCCCAACATATAGCCGAGTCTACAACAAAATCTTTATATCAGAAACAGTTAAATCTAAGTAAAATGTCGTAATAATTTTCAATTTTTTTAAAAAAAGGAGCTCTTTAGCTTAGCCTTTCATGAGCAAATAAATGTAATGCCTGGTACACGACCCACAGAATGTTGTAATTAAAATCATATTGATGAGGAGATTGTCCTATATACCTGAGACCACCACATAATTAGGCTGACAATCATATTGTTTGACTTCTCTAGATGCAAGCGGATAAAAGGAAACACGAATAACAACGTAGAGAGCATGTTTGGAGATAGGTATATAAGAACTGCCATAACGAATAAAGAAGGTGAACTATGGCCATTCCCAAACCAGCTTCTTATGGTTTGTGCCAATCCACTGGTATTGCTCCAAGAGTAGGCGTAAGTCACAGGTAATACTATCATCCACATTGCAGCAAAGACGGCCTTTAAAATGTACCTTAGCTTCACATGTGCTGACATACTATGTAACGCTTTCCAGCTCATTATAATATCAAGAACAGCTGAGAAAAGAAAAATTCAATTGTTTGGTCACTTCTATAAGCAAATATTGTTATAATCACGGAGGCGGAACTTTTTAAAAAAGTAGTAAATAGATGTTGACTTACACTAATCCCGACAGAGTAACTGATTGGACATGTCGAATTCGAAAAGTGTTTACTATAGTGAATCCTCTACTAGTGATACCAGCAGTGGCGGAGAGTACAGTGTGGGAAGGATAGACAGCTCCTCACCCTTAACATGTGAAATGACAGCTAGTTTATATGGAATTTCATTTAGTTTATAAAAGTAGTGTGGTTCAATGGTAGCTGTCCACCCTTCGTCTGCTTTGTGTATTAGACATCTCGCCTAAGCTTCATCTTTGTTTTATTATAATTTACTTACTAAAAATTTAAACCTTAAATTTACATAAATGTACGCATATAACATTAAATTATTTAACAAAAATTTAGACCTCAAAGTTTACATAAATAAACACAAACCTTTAACTTTGATGAATATGAATTTGAACCCTAAAGTTAAAATGAATATACATAGAAAACCTTAAGGTTATAGAAAGAATAAAGCCTCAGAGTTTACATAATGTGCACAAAACTTCAAAATTTATATCATAGGAAATGAACGTAAGTCCCTAATACCAAAACCTATGACACATATGTCTCTCTGTGTGTATACAGGAGTTTCGAAGCTAAAATATACCAAACCTCATTTGTTATGCAGTATAATCCGCACGTCATTTCAATGGGAAAAAATATCTAATCCAAATTACACACCTAAATACTGCTAGCATTTTCTATTCTAAAAGTGATAATGTTGGTACCCTTAAGTCGAGTTGTGAATGTTTTGCATGTAGCATTATAATAAATACTTATTAAAAAGAAAGTTGGCATAAATGTCATCTCCTCCCCCAGTGTAATTTCCGGGGACCTCATTCTATACCAATGTTCAATTTGTTGAGTGAGAAGATGGTACCTCGGGGAAAAGTGTAAAGTTTTAAGTAAATTAAACTCAATTAGAGATTCTGACAAGCAATGAAATATTGACACATTACTTTGGGACTTCAAATTTGGATGAAATATTTCACATTACTTTGGGATTCCAGATTTGGATGACATCGAAGAAACCGCAATAGTAGAAATATATAAAAATACATATAATTAAAAGAGAAGAAGTAATTTAACCCAATAACAAAAAGAAAAGAAAAAGGAGAAGAATTCAACAAAAGCGAAAGATTTCTTGCATAATACAAGAGCTGTTTTTAAAACCAAGAAACCAAGATTTCTTGCTACAAGGTTTCACTAACTTTCTTAATATATATATAATGCTCAAAGGAATTTTACTTGTAGTTTTACCAACGTACTTGACACCAAGTTGCTGGATAAATATATACAAGAATCATTCTATATTTGTTAATGCTTATTTGTCATGCAACTTAAAATTATATTGACATTTGACTCACTTGCATTGGATATATGACTGCTTTAAGATGTCCTATGGTACTGCATGAGCTAGTAGCCAATGTTGACTATTGCAAACATAGTGATCAGGGAATCACAGAGATTAAGAATTGTATGATTTATAAATACTAATATCTATACAGGTGAATAAATGCTAGGAGTTTCTATCCTGATACGATGCAAACCTGTTAAAACTCGGATCACAACTTGAGCTTAACTAATCTAGGTTCCAGTTATCATACTCACAAACAGTAACAATTTATTATATCATATGTCACAGATTGTGTAACATGAATATTTCATTTAACCACTTAGAGCATCATTGTAATATTGGAGAACTGACATGACTTGATCTGAATGCCCTACAGATACAATCTACATATAATCTAAGGTAAATTAGATAAGAAGAGTTCTGGTCCATATTTCAGAAGGAATAAAGCTTTGTTGGTTTTTTATGATTTACAGATAAGTAAGTAGAGGACATGTGCATGAAGATGGATATATATTGACTTAATTGCACTTTGCACCCCTGTACTTGGGCAAAAATTCACTTTGATGCCTACTATTCAAACAATTGCAATTTGCATCCCGATTGTTTCAATCAGGTTACAGTTTGCACCCCTTTAACGATTTCAAACTAATTTTAACCGTGACCGTTAGTCAAAATGAGGGTATTTCGGTCATTATACTCTAAAATAATTTTTAAAATTAAATTATTTCAATTACTTTCATATTTTTTAGATTTTTAGATTTACCAACATTTTATCTACAATTCACAGATTTTTTAAAATATAATTTATAATTCATATTTTTATAAATATTTACATAACTAAATTCTCGTAAAATGTTATTTAAATATAAACTACATTTGTTATAATTTTCAAAATATTATCCATACAATAAATATCATAAATTTAAGATTTTGTGTTTTTTTCCAATTTTAAATTTTGTTTCTTACTTTTTTTTTGAAAAAAAAATTGTTTAATATAATAATTAAAGACTGAAATACCCTTACTTTGACTAACGCTAACGGTCAAAATTAGCTTGAAATCGTTAAAAGGGTGCAAACTGTAGCGGGATTGAAACAATCAGGATGCAAATTGCAATTGTTTGAATAGTAGGCACCAAAGTGAATTTTCGCCAAAGTACAGGGGTGCAAAGTGCAATTAGGTCAAATATATTTTTTATAGGTTTTGTACATCTTATTGCCTAAGGATCAAGTCCTTTATATAGGCTTACAAAATAAAAAACTTTAAATTTAGAAATAAATAGAAACATTATTGAAATTTATTCTTGCCACCAAATCAGTCTTCAATAAATATTGAAGCATATTCCAACACTCCTCCTTGCTTCAATATTTTTTTATTGCCTTGTCCACATCAATAAAAAATATCATCTTCATACTATAGTGCATTGCTTTTGTTTTTGTTTTTTTCTTGTTTCCTTCTAGATTCTTTTCATGTATACCGACCACGAATTATAGTCGTCTCCATCATATACTTCAGGAGCAAACTCTAATTTTTTTAGAATCAGCTTCCATGACTTAGAATATATACAAGGTTTATGTTTATGGTTATGGTTATATATGGTTATGGTTATGGTTATGGGCATTGTTTTTGCATATGGTTATGGGTCATGGTATTTTTATCAAAAGCATAGGTCCCTTAAGAAGATAGCTCTGATACCATGTCGGTTTTTTATGGTTTATAGATAAATAAGTAGAGAGGCATAGTAGGAGAAGACATGTGCATGAAGATGGATATATATTTGATATAGGTTTTGTACATCTTATTGCCTAAGGATCAAGTCCTTTATATAGGCTTACAAAATAAAAAACTGAAATTTAGAAATAAATAGAAACATTATTGAAATTTATTCTTGACTTGATTCTTGCCACCAAATCAGTCTTCAATAAATATTGAAGCATATTCCAACAAGCTCTATGGTAAATTAGCTAAGAAGAGTACTGGTCCATATTTCAGAAGGAATAAAGCTGCCATTACTGTGATGGGAAATTTGACTAATAAACTTAACAAACAGAATTATTGGAAGAGCACAAGATGCTCTGTTAAGGAGTAAAATGAATTATGAGTAGAAAAGGTGTGAGAAAAGAAAGAAGCAAAGGCCATTTTCACCTTGGGCAAATTTCAATATTGCTGCTGTAATGAATACACTCAGCACTTTCTTAAATCCATCATCCTCAAATATTGAAGTTGGTTGTCCTGAATCACTCCAAGCCATTATAATCATTGCCTGTATGATGATTGATTTCACAGATTCATGTGAGATATTTACTACTGAATTCAATGCAATCTATTAACCAACTCTCCCAAAACCTAAAACCTTAAGGTGTTAGAAGGAGACCTTAATTGGATAATATTTTATATTCAACAAAATTCAATAAATATGTAACAAACCTGCAGCGACAATATAAAGAAACTCCACATTCTGTCAAAACTCCTAAATATATGCCAAAATGAACGTATCTCAACGAAATTAATTTTTGCCTTCCATCGATCCTTATAAACCTGCCTTTCTTCCTGAAAGCCACCAATGTATCTATAAGAAGGAAACTACAACCAAGCCATTATCCTTACTAACAATAAATATAGATACATGAAAATATTCTGCATCTATAGAGAAAATGATAGAGATCTCTTTGAGTATACGGCTCAGAACTATCAACACACTTTCCTTTTGATGGATAATTTGTCTATCAGTATCTTATATCCTCTAAAGTCTAATCGGCAGAGCTTGTGAAATGTATTTTTAATATTTTCCTGTCTTCCGCTGGATTGAAATTCCCAAATACGAAATCCTATATTCTAATACAATGCTCGTTCAGTTAGGATTATTTATAGCATGAACTGTTTTGCAAGTAGAGTACACTAAGCATACATACAGAATGTACCACAACGGGATTTTTTTTTTCCGTCCTCCTAGCTGAATATAATTTATTTGATGTCAATAAATAAGACTCAGTTGCTTTCATAAAACCTAAAGACAAGGGTTAGAGAACACAAACCCACAATTTGAGGCCCACATATGATACTTCCCTCCCCAAATTAATTAGACTCTTCCAAGTGGTACATAGTAAGAAGAATCTTAAGCAATTCAATTTTAATTTCTGTTATACATACATTACACTGATATAAGTTTGCTTTTAAAAATTCCAGGCTATATTCTGGAGTTCTTAAACGTCGGGGTTGGTTGTTTAATTTGAACACAAGGTGTGTACAAATATGTAATGTCATATACAAGAAATCAAAAAATATTCATGGTGACTAATACTGAAATACATACAAAATTTTTCTGGATGCTGAGCTGATTAATAGGCTGACAAAAGAAATCAGCATCAGCGCGCATCGGCCAGCTTAGTTTAAAACAGTCAACAGACCTACAAATTCATAAAATTTGCTTAGAAACATGTAAAGATATAAATTTGTGAATTATCACCAAAACAGAAGTGCATAGAGAGAGAGAGAGAGAGAGAGAGAGCACCAAAAAAGAAGTGCATAGAGAGAGAGAGAGAGAGAGAGAGAGAGAGAGAGAGAGAGAGAGAGAGAGAGAGAGAGAGAGAGAGAGAGGCCTTCTATGGAATATACCAGAAGTATTCATTCAAATCATCATAGTTCCTCCACCGCGAATGTTTGGATTTCTCTTCTCTGCTCCCTCTAGCTTCCTGCAAAGAAGCAGAACTATTACATCCACATTAACCAAAAACAGCAGGCAACAACAGAGTATCTATTTGCTTAGTAATTTGGCAAAGAACCTACCTCGGCTATTGTATTGTAAATTGGAGTTACTACTTTCCTTAGGAAAGCTTCATCATCCCCACCATAGGCAGGCTTGACATGCTCACCAGTCATTCGACTGACATTCCCAGCCAACATACCATACAGTTCGAAAGCCATCTATTTCAGAAAATTTCACATAAAAACTGATCATATTACAAACAAATGGGTACCTGATGTTCAAAAAGGAGATATATGGTGCATAACTGCACATGAACGCAACAAAACATAACGAGTTATCATCTTTAGTAGATCCATCTGAACTATATATATTTGCTTTGCATGCAACTAGTTCTTTTTATAATAAAAATCGGTTCACATAGGCTTAAACTCAAAGTCATTCTTAGACTCTCAGTTCAAAGCTTCTAAATACTGTGAATCTTTCATTCTATAATACATTTTATTTTACAACTTAAAGTACTAGTAAGATCATCATTAAACAATATATGCTACTGACAAAAAACGACTAAAGATCTACAAATACAAGCTCATATGAGAAATTAAATACAGCAAAACCTCAACTGAATAATACTGTTGGGACCATGTATATTTTATTATCTTTAAAGTGGTAATAAACTATTCTAAATATTGATATAAATTACTAGTTTACAGAGTGTTTGTTTTAAGTTACAAAGTGGTTTCCAACTGGCTGAACATAAATTTGAGATGATATAAAAAAACCATTATATATTAACAGTGATGTATCATATTATAAGATAATTCAATAAAAAAATGTAGTATATATATCAATCTGCACAAACATTAATAGTTTGATAGTCAATGGGGATTTCATTAGTCCATAGCTTGGGTAATGGGCCTAATTCTTTTTAATTACATTGCTAGAACTCTAAACTAATTTTTCAGTTTTCCCTAATTAAAATCCATCTCTAAGATATTGTTCCCAATTAAACTTGACAAAAGACATAATTAAACTTGACAAAAGACATAAGAGCATCTCCAAGACTCCAACCATATATAACCCTTAGCTAAAAGTGTATAGAACTTGCCATAAATAAAAATTATAAAGAATATGTAAAAATTTCTCCACTCCATTGGATCATTCCACTTATCTAAAATTTTAGCCAACCTAAACATAATGGCTAAATTTGTCGAATTTGTAGAGAACTACGGAAAAGCCCTGACATCAATTTCCATGTTAAAACAATGTATTCTATTTATAATAACTTGAAATAACAAATACCACACTATTTTTAAAATATAACCAATCATTATAGCTAACTAGTACAACACCTTACAGATTCAACAAATTTTATATAATCAATATTTTATATTATTCTAGCCAACCACTTTAGTCAACACCATTGGAGATGCTCTAAACCCACGTTGCTCACAAGAATATAGTAAAAGGAATAAATAATTAAAA
The DNA here is from genome assembly GCA_037693485.1 of Kitagawia praeruptora. Lineage (NCBI taxonomy): Eukaryota > Viridiplantae > Streptophyta > Magnoliopsida > Apiales > Apiaceae > Kitagawia > Kitagawia praeruptora. The sequence continues at coordinate 130,547,582 of CM075351.1, read as the reverse complement.
AGTTGCATAAAAAACTATTTTTTTAATGCTACTTAAAATAAAGGTACAAATAATTAAAAGATATATTAATATAATAGTTTTACACATATACATAGATATTAGAGCATATCTAATGCTAGTATCAAAATATCTGTAGTTACTGCCATATTATAAAACAAAAAAGTGAATTTTGATGTTAAAATAGAATGCTAGCATTGATGGTTCAAAATTTAAGTATATTTCAACTACCTAACCTTTCAATGGACAAATACATACCACTATTGCTTTATTCTATTCATTTCTCTTCATTTTATCACTTGTGTGGTGTGTGGCAATTATAGCATCAACTATACTTGGTTTAGTATCTAAATATAGAACCATAGCATTGTTCTACTTCAGAACCAAGTGTAATTGATGTTATATTATAGAAATACCACCTTTTTTAGCATTGCACTAGACATGCTCTAATTAATATTATTATTATTATTAGCAATAGTGCAATACTATAATATTTTAATAAATAATAGTATATAAAATTTCAAATATTATTTGAATTATAAAAATAAATATAGATTATAAAGATAAAGAACAAGATACATAAAGAAACGGGATTTAAATTATTAAAATGATAGGAAGAAAATACAAACTCAATGCATGGTGATAAAGAAAATATTTATATAAACAACACTGAAAATTTGTAAAAAAATACAACGCACTAAAATTAATAAAAAAAAATGACATGACTTATCCCAAGTATCTATAATTACATATTTAAGACATTCTGGTGAGAAGTTTTGGAGAGAACCACTGATGATACATATATCCATCCAATTATTTATCAAATATAAGTCAATCAAAACAAAGTTTTGCTACCTTTTTCTTTGAAGAATTGTTGGAAAACGCCTAAAATAGTGAAGAAATAGTCAAAAACAATTCTATAGCAGAAATAGAATCTAACTCTTGAATTTTTTGTGAAGGTTATGTATGGTTAATATTCTATAATCAAATTTAGAATCATCCAAAATGAAACTATAGTGGAATAAAATTTAATATCAAATTTTTTGTTGAAATTTTTAGTGTTAAATTTTTAGTGAAGGTTACATATGGTTACTTTAGAATAAAATTTTCTATTTGTGTAGTAAAAGTATGGTTGGTTTTAGAATCATTTATGAGATTCTACACTAGAATCAAATGAATCTCTTTTGGACTTCATATAGGAGGGTTCTTCCTAAATTAATGGCCTGTATATGTAAATACATGTATAGACACATGCAAGTAAGTACGAATATTCATTACTTAGCCGAATGTTTTTGGTATTCAATTACAGAGGTTTAAATACTCAAAAAAACACTTGTCTCCTGCCCGACCTCATAATGCCCAGAAAAGAGGAGTATCCACTCGGCCCCAATGCTAAGGATCATGTTTGATACATGGATCTTCCCAAAAACTATTACTATTTTATTATAATTTTTGGTTTTTTTTTGGCAGTATATAGGACCAGCCAACCAGAGAAAAGTATAATATCATACAGCTCATTACTTTAAGAAGTTTAAAATAATGCTTCTATACTAACCGCTCTTGACTGCTACCAAACCAAAGGATGCTCAAGATTTACTCGGCATTATCCCACTCAAAAATAAGGTATGGGCAGTGGTAGATATAGGCAGAGCGTTCCCTCTATTCATTGGAGTGGACAAGCTAGATTGTGCATGAAGTAACCCTAGCTTTCGTAAAATATAAACATTTTGAAGATTTGAAAGATTATCGCAATTATGGAGTACTTTCTCCTTGTAAATTAATTTATTTATATATGATAATTTTCCATATCTAGTCTAAGCTCAATTACATAAAGTCAAAAGGTCAAAAACATAGTTATGACAATGAACAATCCACTTTCGAAACAACATTCTAAAACACTGACCCTAACCATTACAACTTTTTAGGATCTACCAAGGACGTCAACAAGTTGCTTTAACATGCAGACTTAAGAGCATGAAGAAAACAGTATTACAACTTGGAACAATTGGAGTCAATTAATTGTTACCCTGTCTAAATTCGTGAGGCTGTGTTAGTTAAAGAGATATGGAGGATTTATTTTGGTAATCTTTTGAAGACACTTTGGCTGAAAGCCTGAAAGCATTAAAGATTTTTCTTACTACTTTTCTTTGGTACCAAAAAGTGACATTGCAAGCGTTCTTACTTTATACTCCCTCTGTCCCATCCATTTCTTTACATAAAAAATTGCGTATTTGACACGCATTTTAAGGTATATTTTAAAGATAGTTCTATAACTTATTTTTGATATTTTCTTTTTTTGTATAAAAATAGGATTGTTCTATTTTTATACAAAAAGAGAAAATATCAAAAATAAGTTATAGAACTATCCTTAAATGCACCTTAAAATCCGTACCGGAAATTGGTCCGCAAATGTAAAGAAATACCCGGGACAGAGGGAGTATAACCAAAATTCAACATTTAGGCATGGTAGTAGAGAGGAGTGCTGGTCTCAAGACATTCCTATTGAGCATGTCACATGTTCAGGCCTAAGGTTGACTACATAGCCTTCCGCATTCATGCGATATGAACTAGTTTAAGTTTCCATAATATTGGATAGATTGACTACTGATAAAGCAAAAAAATAATGTATCATACAGGTCCAGATTAAATAATTGCACTTTGGGAATGAACTAGCTTGAGTTTCCATAATATTGGATAGATCGACTACTGATTACGCAAAAATATGTAGTATTACATTTATCAAAATTAAATAATTGCACTTTGGAAAGAACCTAGAGACCAAGAAAAGGTCTTGTATTTCTATGATCATTAAATGGATTAGATTTTCGTTCTATAAAGATATACTAACTTGGGTGATACAGAAAATAGCACTGGTTTACTTTAAAAGTCAGGAAAAGAATCGATATACCGTACATACTTTCATCCAATGCATAAAACCTACAATCTGGTGATTTGGGACAAGGATAGGTCATTCATTCAGATATTAAACTCCTATATTGTTTCCATGTATACACACCCTCTCCGAATGGGATCATATTACACGTAGAAGACCTATTAGAGACCATCACTTCTTACAAAATTCTACTTTTTCCCATAGCCGACAAGAGGTTATGTCAGATACCATAAGTGTGGTAAACAACTTAAGCGGAGAAATTATAATATTTAAGCACAAACTCAATGAAAGGAGCGATATATCAATGCATACATGATGGAAGATATAGCAAAGGCATTCCGGCATAAATCTTAGGTTTGCAGCCTCCCCCCATATGAGAAGGTATAGACCGATGTATAACAGCTTTCTTTGCTGCACATCTTGTTGAATATTGGGCAACCTGCATGCAAAGAGGAATAGCCAAAGAATTCGAGTTTCATTACCAAAATGTGAGAGCATGCTTTGTCTAATAAGCTAGCCATATTTTAGTATATACGTTGTATCAAAACTGTGGTAAAAAATTCCTTCACTATTGCTGGGAAAGTATTAATTTGAATTTGTAAATCGATTTAATTAAGTGTCAACCGTCAAGTATTATTCTTTGCCTCTCTTCCTTCATTACACTCATGTACCATTTGAACCGGTTCTTTAATTTTTATCTCACAACAGAGATGTAAATTTAGTGTTATTAAAAACACAACGTACATTCTTCAAAAATTATCTATTACTCTACAATCTGAAACAGTCTTTCGTTGCTTTTATTCCCTCAAGAAATCAAATTTACCCACGACTTCAAATTTATAGAATTAAAGACATTAATGTGGAATAGAAATTAGTAATTACTTTCTATAAGAATATGATTTCAGAATCCAACGCTTTCTTCGAAGACAAGAAATTTTGAAAGAATTTCGTGTCATGGCATGTATAGTGCTTTCATTCATAAGGAAGTTTGAACATTTGTTGCATAGCAATATCAGTACTAAACTACTACTTTTCTAACTGATATCAAGATGAATTACATTTGTTTGTAAAGTTGTGATCCACAAACCTCTAAACTAGTGTTTAGAAATAAAAATGAAGAGATTTCTTTTGTCATCTAGTTTAGAGCTTTCAGTCTTATTTTCCATCAAAGAACTGAATGAAGGGAAATAATTTACTAAATCTTTACTCGCTTTATACATTATTACATAAAAACAAACTTATGAGTTGACTATTAAGTGCACATAAATGTAAGGGCAAAGCAAAAACCCTGTGTTTGAGGGTATTCCATGTGATATAAAATCTAATAAACAAGGAAAGCTTCAAACATTGGAGCATATACTTACCACAGACTACTTTTGCGACCCAAATACTTGCACCACCCTTTGTAGTTTTTAAAAAGCTTTTTCATCACTTCTGTAAGCGCCCGATCATCCAACTGAACAAAAAAAATTATTTTGAAAATGTCAGGAGTATAGTATAGTCATTGGATAGCATGCCTGTGCTTTTGTGTTTAAATACATACCATAGGCTGCTGCTCTGGTTTTGGTAATTGCCGAATGTGTACATTTGCCAGCAATAAAATTAAGTGCTCCCTCTGATTGGACACATTATCTTTCTGTATATTTTTTTTTTTTTGACATGCTTTAGCATCACACGTCTATAAGAATGTATACAAATCACTAGGTCACAAGAAAATAGGCAACCTGAAAGCCAAACATCGCCTGAAGCCAGTCTAGAATATCTTCATCTGCTTTTTTCTTCTTCCCCTTGGACCACGGCAGACCCCTAATGTTACGCAAGGCTTTTACAGCAGCTTGAATCTGAAATGAAACACAAAAGGTACTACAATAGCGTGAATGCTTGCATCTAGGAAATTAAAAACACACGTAAAGACACACTCGCCTAAAAAATGACCTCTGTATATCTCATTATTGCTTGATTTGTACTCTCCGAATCAAGAGGAAGTATGTTATATGGTACGTAGATCTCTGCCTTCTCTGCAACCTTATTGTGAGCTTCGATAATCTACACACAATTATGTAAATTCAAATATAACAATAACATAACATATTATAGGCTGAAATACAACCACATACTCAAATTAAATTTTTACGTATCTGAAATATACACAATTAATACTACTAGTAAACCTCATCAGCCATGTCAACAGATTCTGTCAAATTAACAGCCTTTAAAACGTCAAATAGAACAGCAGCAGTTTGATAAGCTTTTGTGAGCCGAGTACTGAATTGAAAGAATAAGAAAAACAAGAAAAAAGTGGCTTTAAATAAAGTAAAGAGGAAGAATAATAATCAACCACACCCTTACTTCAATCAACAAAACATTCAGGCCAGAAATGCAGTAAACTTAGTTACCGATCTGCTTTATCAGCTGCATTTTGCAAAGCCTTTATGTACTTAGCGTAGTAGTGTTGATAAAAACTCTGCATTTCACGAGCATCACTTTTTTTCCTTCCTACTAATGTTGCTTTATCTTCCTGACAGTAAGGAGGTATATTCATAACACAGTTTTGATATAAATGTTAAAAGGGAAAGGAAACACACAATATCAGCAACTTGATCAAACAAAATGTAACAAGCAACAACAGATTAAGCTACCAACAGCATATTTACTGATGTCATTTAGACATGATCAAGATTATAACAACATTGTAAGACAAATTAGGTTAAGTGGATTACGGAACGGAGTCTATCAGTAGGAACCCATCTTATGCACAATAATCTTTCAGAAACCATATTGAAGTGAGAGTGTTGGATTCGAACTCAGGACCTCTAGTTAATGACAAGCTGTAAAATATGCTCAATGGCCTTCTGTTCCAAAACCTTAATGTTTTTCAGAAGCTATGAATATGTATAGCATTCCTTTAATATATGTACACACGTGTAAGACCGACTAATAAAACAACCAATCGCCCTAAAGCGCTCCTCAACCTGTGTAGATCCAGCTACAGAATTCACAAATTAGTACTCCCAACTTTCATGTAGGTTATAAGTTAGATGAATTTTTGGCTACACGTAGAATTTAATTCGTCAGGATAGTTTTATTGAGCATATACTCTAATTATACTAGTTAACCATAACAAGCCTATATTCTATGCATATTAATGACTCGACAGTTAAAAATAGTAAAGTAGACAAGGAAAAGGCATATGAGATAATATCATAGAAAGCATTAAGACTGCATACCCTTTCTAGGCGTTGCAGGAGCGCAGTCTTAAATTGGCGGACTCCTCGTCCACTTGATGTTGGATCTAGTTTGTGAGCTTTCTCAAAGGCATAAAACCGGCCTGAAACCAGCTCCGATAAAACACGACGTCAAAAGGTACACAATGTGCATATTTTGCATAATATGTGGTTTCTTAGATTTTATTAGTTAGTATGATTAGGGCGAAAAATATAACAGCAAAAGAGAACAGCTAGTGCATAATAGACAGACTAATGACCCAACTGCTGCAGCTCTCTTTACAAATATAACATTTTTACAGCTCAACTCCTTATGGAATTGGCTACGAGGGGTAAAAATTTATTTAGTTCAACAACTATATGCCCTACAGTGCAGCTAACTTCTCCATTTCATGCCCTCACCCTCTAGGGGCATGAATAAAATCATCCCAAATCTTAAGTCTAGTCCACATGTCAGCCCTTTTAACCCCTTCACCTTTCCCCACCGTTCCCCAGTTGGAATTTCTGTGCTATAGTACATCTCCTCAATCACTGATTTACATCATTAACCAATCTTATTCTTAGAAGATTCAGTTCATTCTATATCAGACTCTAGAATGAATGCTTACCTAATCCAAATTAAAAAAAAAATATTGGGACCAGAAGTTGCCTTGCAATATGTAACTATCCCCAAATGTCTATGTTTGAGTAGAGTTTAGCTTTTTGATTTCATAAATGTCACTATCATATAACTAGTCACCACCTGGGCAAAAACTATTGTTGCGAAGTAGAGTTTCACATCTAAATGGAGCCTGAGGAATAACATCACCAAACCTCAAACTTTAATACAATAGTTACTGTTGCATTGTAAAATTCAATTATTTCAAGCTACAATACAGGAGTTGCAGCAAAAGTATACTTGAAAACATGTCTATTGCAAGCGAATGAGTTAAGAAATAATAAATTTGAAGTAAAAACATACAGAGATAAGCAACCCTGGGATTGGATGGTTCAACTTCATTAGCAACACGAAGAATTGGCGCAATTTCAACCAAAGATGATGGCACAACTTCACTATCCATCATTGTTTCTCCTAAATTACCAACAGTCTGAGTCCTTAGCAGCAACCGCCTAGGCGGCGGCTGCTGCTGCTGCTGATCCGACCCCCTTCTATTGTATGCCATGATTTTTTTCAAACCCTTTTTTACATACACCTCAAACCTCCCATTAGCTACCTGCTGAAACCCATCAAGAATCACAATTGACCCAAGTCAATGCACAAGAATATCAAGTTTTTCAACATAAACATACATAATAATAACTAGAGTAATTTTGGATTAAGTTTGCTAATACAAAACATAGAAAACAAGGACAAGACAAGATTTACCTCTTATTTCATGAATTGAAACAGTTGAAAAACACAAGAAACACAAAACACTAGTAGAATGTTTTCTCTCTTTTTCATGAGTAGAATATTCTAACAACTTTAATATATTTTGGGAAAAGTGAGAAATGAAATATTATGAATATTAATTCTTTTATTGTCTTTGTTTCGATCAAGAACCAAAAGAGAAAATACCCGGTTCTTTTTAGGGCCGTAAACGAACCGAGCCGAGCCGAGCTTTGACCGAAACGAGCCGAGCTTTGATCTTAACGAACCGAGCCGAGCTTTGATCTTAACGAACCGAGCTGATTTCTTAACGAACCGAGCCGAGCTTTGACCGAACCGAGCCGAACTCGAGTTGTTCACGAACAGCCTCGAGCCGAGCCGAGCTCGATCCGAGCTCGAGCTGTTCACGAACAATTAACTTGGTTGAAGATCTTAGTAGATCACTAATATTCTAATTAATACTAGTAACTAGTGCTTTGTCACAGATTGTTGTTTCTATTATTTAAAATATATTTCTCGACTATCAAACCGTACGGATGTCGAGATATAACTAATTTAGTGATATTCCCAAATTTTCAAAAAATATAAAATTAATTTGGCTGGAGTAGTAGATCACGACTATTCTTACTAGTACTAGTAATTAGTGCTTTTTCACGAATTGTTGTTTCTATTTTTTTAAAAATATTTCTCGACGATCCAACTGTATGGATGTCAAGATATATCTAATTTAGTGATATTCCCAAATTTTCAAAAAATAAAAAATTAATTTGGTTGGAGATCTTAGTAGATCACGATTATTCTAACTAGTACTAGTAATTAGTGTTTTTTCACGAATTGTTGTTTCTATTTTTTAAAAAGTATTTCTCAACGATCCAACCGTACGGATGTCAATATATATTTAATTTAGTGATATTACCAAATTTTCAAAAAATAAAAATTAATTTGGTTGGAGATCTTAGTAGATCACTACTATTCTAACTAGTACTAGTAACTAATGACGTGTCACGAATTGTTGTTTCTATTTTTAAAAAAAATATTTCTCGACGATCCAACCGTATGGATGTCAAGATATATCTAATTTTGTGATATTGCCAAATTTTCAATAAATAAAAATTAATTTTGTTGGAGATAAAAAAATAAAAAGTGAATTTTTTTTTTTTTCGAGCTTTAACGAGCCGACGAGCCGAGCTCGAGCCGAGCCGATCTCGAGCCGAATTAAACCGAGCTCTTATCGAGCCGAGCTTAACGAACAAAAATTTTGTTCGAGCTCGAGCCGAACCGAGCTTTTATCGAGCCGAGCTCGAGCTGTTCACGAACAGCTCTGTTCGTTTACAGCTCTATTGACCCAAGTCAATGCACAAGAATATCAAGTTTTTCAACATAAACATACATAATAATAACTAGAGTAATTTTGGATTAAGTTTGCTAATACAAAACATAGAAAACAAGGACAAGACAAGATTTACCTCTTATTTCATGAATTGAAACAGTTGAAAAACACAAGAAACACAAAACACTAGTAGAATGTTTTCTCTCTTTTTCATGAGTAGAATATTCTAACAACTTTAATATATTTTGGGAAAAGTGAGAAATGAAATATTATGAATATTAATTCTTTTATTGTCTTTGTTTCGATCAAGAACCAAAAGAGAAAATACCCGGTTCTTTTAACGGAGAGAGAGAGAACTTACTTAAGAGCATTCACATCCCATCCCCCATCCCCAACCCCAAAAACTTACTAAAAATAGTAAATCCTCAAACAAAAATAGTAAATCCCCAAAATTATCAAAAATGTTCTACATCCCATTCTCCATTTTTTATCCTCATATCCCTACATTCCTTTTTATATTACTTCTTTCTCTCTCTTTCACTTAAATTTTAACTATAACTACAATTTAATATATTATATGAGGAGAGAGAGAGAGATTTAATATAATATAATACATTTGCAGGAGGTTTGGGGCATGAACAAGAGTCTGCAAATATGGGGACTTATTTATCTTCCCGGAAACCAAACCCCATTTTGGGGGATGGGATGGAGCAGGTTTTTTTGCTTAAAAAGTGCAATTTCCCTAAATTATAGGGATGGGGTTCAATATGGGGGCTTGAATGTGAATGCTCTAAGATGCTTGGACACAGAACAAATAGAGTTCAGAGAGCTTCACCCCCCGTACAAAACTTGCACAACATTTTTCATATTAATATTACTCCGTATATTAGATAGTCTTGTAATAAATGGGTTGTGAGATGATTGGTTACTTACAATCTTACATATACACATCTTTCTAAAAATCGCCAAGTCTCGTTTTTAACCTCCATTCGATCCGAGTTTCGAATTTCGGAGTCAAATTAAATTACATTTATTTGTATTTTTAATATTTATCTATTGAATTTAATATTATTAAATAATTATTATTATTATATATATAAAATATATATTACCGTTAAATTCCAAATTTGAACACATATACATTAAAATATGAATGAATAGATTTAATATATGAGAAAAAAATTTGAATAATAAAGGCCCCAACACATGTTGGGACCACTTACCCCAACACATGTTTTCCGAGTACTCATTCCGAGTACACATGTTGGGACCACTTACCCTAAATGATAATAATAAGGGAGTAATAATAGTCCCTTGTCCCAAAATAATAGGGTGAGCGGGATTGAATATTTAATCCGGTTATAAAATTTGAATTGGATGTCGGATCATAAAAAATCTAGATTCTAGTTTATTCAGGTATTAGATCGAAAATTGGATGATTAGGATTCGAATTAGTTAAGTAAAATCTATATCTTATCGGTATTTTAAAGAAAAAATGACAATTTCCAAAGTGTATGGTTATTTTTACCCGATGGGATACCCAACTCGTAATTGGGTATCACATTTTATATAAGATACCCACTTCAAAAATGGGTATCCCTATCAGATACCCAACCCGTAAATGGGTATCCCAAAAAATTAAAATTATAAAAAATTTGTGATACCCAACTTATAAACGGGTATCTTATATAAAATGAGATACCCAACTTACAAATGGGTATCCCAACTGTTATAAATAACCATCCACTTTTAAAATTGGTATTTTAATGATGAAGTTTTAAAAAATGGTTATTTTTAACCATCACCCTATCTTAAAATTAGTGAATAGTCCGTTCCATAGGTTCGGTATTCATACTTAAGTTCGGATAAGATTTTATACATTATTTTGATCATGGACCATCCATTTTATAGGTATGTGTTGTGCCCAAAATTACCATGGGCTGAATTTAGGCCCATGAAGCTATAGGGTCCAATCCACACAAGCCAAAGACAGATCCAATGTAAGTCATGAAGAAATGAGCATCAGACAAAGAGATTATTAAGAGTCTACAAGCATCAAGAGGTTCCTGAATAACTAGAAGCTGAGCAGATTACAAGAAGACCAGGTTCCTCCCCGAAGGAGAGTTCGAATTAGTCCTGAAGATAGTAAGCAGTGCATGGGAACCACAGAAAGGCTCCCTAGACTAATATATTTGTTATTTGTGCAGGTACAGATTCCTATAGAGAGGTTCCTGAGAAACAGGCTCCGAGATATAGGTTCATGAGCACCAGGTTCCTGAGACATAGGTCCCTAAGCACCATGTTCCTAAGCTTAGACAACAGAAAGATCTAGAAGCCATCTAGAAAGATAGACTCATTATTGGAGATTATTCATAGGACGCAGTTGATCCTAGATTACCTCTAATAGATATTCGATTTATAGTAGAGTAAGAACTCGAGTTCTACTCTACTTAGTCAACCAGTTCGTAGTAAGCTCTAAAGGAACTAGAGACCTACTCGAACCAGATTTAGCCATATAGATGGTCAAGCAGAATCAGCAAAGACTTAGAAATACGTTAGCTTGATCCCTATACAAAGGGTACGTAGGCAATTTGAGAGGGGACGGATACTTTTGCTCTCTAATTATCTCTAAAGGAATCTGAGATTGTTGGAAGCACTCCCAAGCGCAGGTAACCCCACAAACACAACCCAAATTCTCCATAGAATTGTTGATCATTAGCCTTTACAACTCACCATAAAACTCTCAAAAGTTGTTACGAAATCCACTCATCAACATTGGCTCTAGAAGGAGGGGAGATGTAATAACGCCAATTTTTGTGAATATTTGAAACCTGAGTGAATAGTGATTCTACGGGTGTATGAAAAACTTTTGCAACCACGCAATGTACGAATTATTAAATAAGAGTTTCGATTTGATATTACGTCTTTACGATGTGAATGAGTGTATGTAAAAGTCGTTAATTTTTTACGAAACCCATTATTTCAAATGGACGTAATTAACGAGATATCGAGAAATACGAAAACTATGCCAAGATCGGAGGAAACTATAATTTAGAAATTCCATGGAATATGTACATTAAATTGAGGTACTTGGAACATTGAAGATTACTCGAGGAAATTTCCACCAAGAAAGGTTTCAAGGATTTATCGAAGTTGGTACGAAGATTTAAGAGATAAATATTTGAAAATGGTAAAGATGGCAAGTAGAGCTGGCCATTCGTGCGGGCCGTGCAAGGCGGGCCGGGCTTTGCACGGTCCCGGTTCATGGTTGATCAAACCGTAGTCGACACAGAGGAAATCCAAGACGGGCTCGGGCCGGTCCCGGTTCATTGATGTAGGATTCGCACCCGACACGCATGTGAGATTGACAAAGCTAGTCCACTCTCTTGCCTAGCAATTGAGCATCATGGGCCCGAAGCAAAACCACAAAAGTGGCGCGCGTGTCTTCCTCCTCCGGCATGCGTGTGTTGTTTGTTTTTGAAAAAGAAAAGGCACACGCAGCAGACTTATTTAATTAACAAAAGAATTAAGGCAGCTCATAATAAGACTATTAAGATTCGTGCGGGCCGGTTACGATTCGGGAGCCGGGCCGGTTCTGGTTCCAGTTTTGTACTATTGAACCCGTATTCGGACCGGGGTTTTTAGCGGGTTCTTGCCGGTTTGTGCCGGTTCGTTACGGGCCGAATATTTACGGTTATTTTGCCCGGTCCGGTCCCGTGCGGTCCGAGCCGAACCACACTGTTGGCCACCTCTAATGGCAAGTCCATGCAAGCTCCATGCAAACCCATGCAAGTTAGCTAGTTGAACCATCTAACTAAGTCACCAAGTAAGTAACGATATGGTTGGAATCTAGTTAGCACACTAACTAACCAAGTTAGCAACATAGTTCAAGAAAATAGGGATCACCAAGTAAAATGGTCAAGCCTAGGTGTGGAAAATTCACAAGCTAGTCTACAAAATATACATATAACAAATATATATCATACCACTCCATTGTTTATCAAAAAGCAAGCAAAAAGCTCCCCAATCTCATTTCTTCAAAACTGCCCAGCAAGAACAGCCATGGAAGAAAAATTCATCACTTAAGTTCTAGAGCTTTAAAAATCACCAAATTTTAACCATAGCTTTTTCACTACATGGGTAAGGTTCGTACAAAATTTCATGACCATCCAATTATTATAACCTAGTCAATCCATGCTCAAAGATGAGGGTGAATAGTAACTCCGAAAGTTACTAACTTGTTTTCTTGATTTCTTTTGCAAATTTAAGGATGATAAGCATAGATCAAGGCGCCCTTCAGGCTTACAATCTCTTGTTAGTATGTTTAAGGATCCAAGGAAGCTATACCACTCATCCACCCTTTGATTTATGTTAAGTTTTAAGTGAAGTTCTAAGTTATGTTAGTATGCTTCTTTTCACTATTTTACGTACTTATTCTGTTCTAATAAGGTATCCATAAAGACTATATGTTTATAGCCTTTCATTCCTGATCCGAACCTCATTCACCTGGTAAAAAATTAGGTGCTCGGTGCTGAGTTTTAATATATCAAACTAAAGCTTCATTATACAAGATCTTTTTGGCTATATTTGCCTATATCTACTGTTTATGTTATGTTTTGGTGATAGTAGGACTTTTGTTTCCAGTGCCTTCACACTACCATACTAGCTCTGCAATATGCATTCACCGGAAATAGTTTATTTGAACTAAGTTTGATTCGAGTGAGGTCATTACTACTCACTATGAACAGTTGCTAACTATTTTAGTGTTTCTCCACTTTTGTGACACTAAATTCCTTAGTTGTTACTTCTGAAAGTACATGTGTTCTTACTTACTCTCTAAAACTTACCTTAAACACAAATAAAAGATTTCTATTCCTTTAGTAATTTATATCTGATAGTTTGTTAGTGGGTTCTTGTTCCATTTTCAACAAATGAGGCATATTTATTTTCTCAACTATATAGTCACTTAGAAGATGGAATGCTGGGTTGTGGGGAATTAAACTCTTGCCTTCCTCTCTTTCGATTCCTATACACACCCCCAACCCCTTCTGATCACCTTCCCCTATTTTTTTCAGCATTAGTTCGATCCTCCCCTTCTTATTGATTTTTTTTTCTTTTTTAGTTACGAGTTACTGTCACTGAGTCGCGTTGTTTTGATTTTGTGCTGAGTTCGAGTTCTTGAGTCTAAGTCCCGTAATTACTGTCAAGTTCTAGGTTGTTCATTTATAATTCCTAAGTTCGCTGTTCGTTTTGCTATTTGCGTGTATAGTCGAGTTCGTCACTAAGTCCAGATTGTTGATTTGTAGTTGCTGTGTTCCCTGTTTTTGTTTTTGAGTTTCTTGTTTGTTCTTGTTCGTTCGCTGTCTGAGTATTGTACTAAGTATGCTGGGTTGAGTTGCTTGTTTTGCTGATTTTGCCGAGTCTGTTTTATTGTGTTTTGTGCTGAGTTTCGTTTTTGCTGTCTGAGAGTTTATTTGCAAGTTGATTCCAGTCCAGTTTACTGTTTTTACGATGCCTGTGTTAATGTTAATGTTGTTAATTTCACTATGTTTTCTCGACACGTATCTGAGCTTTGTTTTCGCTGTTGTTCTGTGTAGCTGAGTTCGAGTCTTAACGTTGCTATGCTTTCTTTTCGGTTGATTTCTTTTCGGTTTCTGTGCTGTCCTAGTTGATTTTCTAAGCTGTTTCATTTTGCTTGTGGGATTTGCGATTTAATTACTGTGCAGTTTTGTTTTGTTTTCGTTCTGTTTTCGTTGCTTATTTACTGTGTAATATTGCGATTGTGCTGTGTTCATTTTGCTGAGGCTGGTTTGGTCAAGTCTGAGTTGTAGAATTCCTGAATATTGAGTGTTAATCTTTATGTTGCTGTTTAGTTTTGATGTCAAAGCTCTGAGTTCTGTGAATCGTTGTTTATAATTAGCTGAGTTCGTAGTCTGCTGTGTAATTTTGAGTTGAGGTTTTGGTTCGTAAATTGCTATGAATTTTTATTTCTGGTTGGTTCCATTTACTAAGCAATCATGTCAAAATTTTTCCTACATACTTAATTCCTGCAAACTTAAAATTGTTATGTTTAATTTGGTGAAAATCTTTAATCAAGGCAAAAATTAAGTATTGTTGCTTAATTTAAGCTACCGTTTGAAAGTTCTTGTAAATTATTTTAATTTTTATATACATTAATGATTTAATAATTATAAATGCTGATTTGCTTAATTTAAGCTAGTGTTCCAAAATTTTGTAACTCCTAATTCTTTATGTGCATTAATGATTTTTTAGAAGTATAAATGTTGATTTGACTGAATTGTTGTTGTATTTCCCTCCCATGATTAAAGCTAGTGTTTTAAAGATCTTGTAACTCCTAATGTATTAATGATTTTAATAATTATAAATGCTGATTTGAATGGTTGTTGTAACTCCCTCGCATGATTAAATATTAATTTTATATGAATACATGATCTTTTAATAATTATAAATATTTATCCGAATATATTTTGTAGTGTTCCTAAAAAAATTCAAATAAGGTATAATTTTAGCTAGCTACGGGGTAAATGTGGTGATGAATTGTCCTTTATTTTATGCTTTTATGCTCAATCTTGTACCTTTATTGGTGACAGTAAATGTTGGCATTGTCGTACCATTTTTGGGGGGCCATAATTGATGGCTTATATATGCCTTTAATAGGCTTTTATTGTCAATTTTGATGATTATTATATATGAGTTTTATTTATTTTATTGAATTTATTTAATATCATTTATTATATATTAGGTCATTATTATTTAATTTTTTGTCTTTATAACTATTTTTCGTTGTTATTAATCGATCATATTCATATTAAAGATTAGAGTTTATATTGGTATAAAAATGGAAAGTGTACCTAGTGTCTTTAATAAACAGAGTGGTTAAAATGACTCTCATTATAATTATATTGTTTTGATATTTTCATAAATGAAAATTATATTTATATTATAGATATAGAGGTTAAAAAATAATTTTTCATATTTTTAAGTATTATCGATTATTGTTCTAGATATCTAACCAAAGGGATCCCCTTTGGTTAGAAGTGAACATCAATTTTTCAGTTTTCTATTAACTTTTAATATAGTTAATATTATATCTTTTAATTGAATCTTTAATTATTCATTTCTTGACGGGTTTGTGTTGGGTGATTTGCAGGTTCAATAACAACAAAAAATATAAAAAGATTCAGTTTTAACTTTCAGAGGTAGTTATGGTGCAGTCAAGATACAGAGTAAAGAGAAAGAAAGTCTGTGGCAATAACTGATGGCAATGGAGACTCACAATGCAACAAGAAGTTCTAGTTAAAATATAGAGTAGTCACTTTGTATAACGATGTATTCTTGTTTTTTGAGGGCACTCTTTTTCCCCCTTGAGTTTTTTTCCTAATGGGTTTTACTCTTGTGGGGTTTTAACGAGGCCCTTCTTTGTGGGGTTTATCTTTTCAGACTTGAAGGTGTTATTGTCTAAATGTCCGGGGGCAACATGCGTGCCTTTCGGTTAGATGATAAACTTTCTGGGATGAGAGTAACTCCTTTTTCCCGAACTTTGTATTATGGTACAATTCATTAACGTGAAGTTTCTTTTGACAAAAAAAAAAAAAGAAGAAGATGGAATGCTGGTCATTAGAGCAACTGTAATGTAGAGCTAAAATTGGTGTAATAGCATATCAAATAGATATACAAATGGAACAGAAAAATGCGTAGCTAAAATAAAATGATGCAAAATATAGAACCAATTCTAAAAAACAACAACTAATTGTTTTTTTTCTTAAAAAAACCCAAGTTACATGGTTACCATTTCAATTTCCTTTACTTAGCTTGAAATTTACATTTTAAACTTGTCTAGATACAATCATTTTTATAATTTACCCTGCTAGTTACAAAAATTGTATTCCCAGACCAACTAATTGAATCAAAATCAAACCCCAACCCCTTTTCAAGGCACGCCATTGATCAACAAGTTATGCCCTTTGTTTTCCTACATACAAAAATAACTCTGGCAACCTGTTGTAAATTGCAAGGCGGAGGCAATGTTGCCCTCATGGTTCAAAGCCCGCCTCTGTATCATACATTACGAGATTTTTTAATACTCAATATGAATGAGTCTCAATTCTCCGTGCTCCCACGTTTCTGATGCAAAGTAGATACCTATTCGGCAGCTAAGGTCCTCTGTAATAAATATGAATAAGGGACAAGGTCCCGACTCATCTTACACTCTAATAATTACGAGTTGACAATTTTCACATTACTAATCCATTATCTACAATCTTCATTACGAGTTCACAATCTTCACATTACTAATCCATTATCTACAATCTTCATTGCCACAGTAATACTGGTGTCTGTATACAGGCTCGTGCCTTGCACGGGCTGTTACGCTAGTTCAACTATATAAGGATTTCACCCCTCATTTTAAAAATTACATTGTTTTGATTTGATTCTCAGTATTTAATGAAATATGTTGATATCTTGTAAAGACAGATTTAGTCACCAAATTTAGGGATATGCATGGGTTGGTTCGACTCAATTTTTACCAAAATTTGTTACTGAACCGTACATGTCGGCTCGGTTCGGTTCGGTTTCTACCTAATAACCGTAACCGGACTGTTCGGAACAGTTTTTTTCGGTTCAGTTAACCGTTTGTCAGTTTCGAATTTTTTTTAATTTTCTACCTGATTAAAAAATAGGCTAAGCTTCATTAAAAAAATGAAGAGAATACATGAAAGAATTAGACACATTGGAGCGGAAATTACAATACCAATTACAAACCTTACCAACACTAGTTAATGGTCTCTAATAAAAATAAACAAAAGCAGCATACTAAACAGAAATATGATTTAAGTTATTGAAACATTAAAAAAATTAGAATTTACAATGATATCATTTTTTTTATAATAAAATTATTGGTGAGTTTACATTCAAATTTAGAAT
The DNA here is from genome assembly GCA_037693485.1 of Kitagawia praeruptora. Classification (NCBI taxonomy): domain Eukaryota; kingdom Viridiplantae; phylum Streptophyta; class Magnoliopsida; order Apiales; family Apiaceae; genus Kitagawia; species Kitagawia praeruptora. Next base: position 130,529,823 of record CM075351.1, on the reverse strand, counting down.
TAAATGTTACAATATTAGTAGGAATTGCTATAAAAGAACACAAATATCAAAGACATTAATAACAATTTACAGTAAAAAGAATAAACAATAGCTTTTTTTGTTATGTTTGTTAAGCATATTTAATTATACTAGATTATGTATATTAAATAATTTATTATTACATAATCATATTATATTAATATATATATATATATGTATATATATATATATATATATATATATACACACACACACACTAATATATTAAAGACGAAACATTGAAAGTTTGTCGATTTGGTTTTCGGTTTGGTTATCCTAATTATTAAAATAAATAATGATATAATATAATTAATGGTAATTGACATTTACTTTTAGTTGAAGATATTAATTTTAATAAATACCTAAAAACATCAAAAGGACCATATCTTCAAATCATTAATATCCCTTTCTAATTAAAACACGTTACCTTTTTTATTCAAAATCTTACTGATATGGGCTAAAAGTAAGCCATAAAGACACATTTAATGTGGCATTAATTAGACCCGGAATGGTCCAAACGTGGGGCCCACCAAGTAGGCCCAAATCCCAATTTTAATATTAATTTCGTAATTAGTATTTAGGGGTAATTAACAGCTGGGAGATACAAGTCAGATAAGGACATTATCTCTACAAGGAGTAGCCTCCAAGCCACATAGTCATACAAGGAAATAGACTCCTATAAGGAAGGAGTCTAGAACCTTCCTCAAGGCTGACTTGTCCACCAAGTCACCTAACCCTACTACGATTTTAGGGCTTCTCAGCCTATATAAAGGGTCTAACCCCTCATCTCAGAACTACGTTTTCTTGGCTTGATTCTCTAATACAGAGATACGTAGGCATTCTGTGAGGACCGTTTAAGTCTCGAACGCAGAAGCAGCCATTAAAGCACGAAGCTCACGTACCCTAGCATTAAATACAGCAAACCCTAGCCGCAATCTAATAACCTAGTTTTTATTCCACAACACTTACGATCATTAATATATACCCATAAATATCAAGCCATATTTTCCAATTATTAATAAAATATATTCAAAATCCCTATAGGTTGTTTATAATAATGAAACATTAGTATAATCCGTAAACATGAGTATATTAAATTTTATTAAATTAAAATTAACTGAAGATATTACCCTTTATAAACACCTAAAATATCGTATCTTTCAATCATTAATATTTTCTTTTCTAATTAAAACACTTTATCTTTTAATTTAAAGCATAATTTTGAAATCACAACTTTCCAATCATTAATATTTTTTTTTAATTGAAACATGTTACCTTTTAAGTTAAAATATAATTTTGCAATCATTAACATATCCCAAAAATATCACCCCATGTCTTTCAATAACTAATAAAAATATATAATTCAACGAATAATTACTGTTAGATTTTCAACAAAAAATCAAAATAGTTATGTATAATGATTGAAGATTTTGTATGATTAAGTTACTTTAAAACATTCAAGATTCGAATTTCGTCGACGACATATTAAATTTAAAATTTCATAATATAAGTTTTAAATCATGCATATTATTAATTAAATTTATATAAATTATATAAATTAAAATTAAAATAATTTTTATATACAAATTTAACTGTAACATAAAATAAAATTTATTTCATATAAAAAAAACTCGTTCATCGCACGGGTTATAAGCAAGTATATATATATATATATGGGTAAAGTTATATGGAGTACTCATTTAATTGGAGTACTTGGAGTACATATACATTTTGTATTCAAAATTTTGCAAATTTAATTATTTTGCAAAACTTATTACATGAATATCACTATTTCATCAAAAAACTTGAAAATTTTATATGTTTTGCTAACAAAATATTGCAAAATGAATTGTTTTGCGAAACACATTTGGGTTGCAAAATATATATGTTTTGATTGCAAAACAGAAAGAATTTTCAAGATGAACATATTACAAAACATACATGATTTTCCGGATTATCAATGAAATTATGATATTAATATAACAAGGTTTGCAAAATAATAAATTTAAAATATTTTGAATGCGGAACATATATGTACTCCAAATACTCCAATTAAATTAGTACTCCATATACTTTTCTATATATATATATATATGGTCTTGTTCTAATAGAAACTAACTTAGAATAGAAACTAGAAACTAAACCTAAATTAAATATTTCAAGCTAATCTAATGACCAAATTAGGGGTACCCCAAAAAAAATAAAAAAAAATTTAAAAAAAGTTACTGTTCACGTGATGACGTGGCACGTGAACAGTAACTTTTTTTAAAAATTTTAATTTTTTTTATATTTTTGTTGAATAGAGCCAAGAATTTTATGAGTTTTTTGTGAAGGTGCCCCTAGCGGGGCCATTAAAATAAATGAAATATAATTTATTTAGTGTAGGTTTCTAGTTTATATTCTAATGTTGATTTCTATTTGAACGCTAGCCTATATATATATATATATATATATATATATATATATATATATATATATATATATATATATATAGGTATGATTCAGGTGAGAACACGTATATGTTGGAGAACAATGAGAACACCACATTTCAAGCTATTCTAAAGGGCCCTGCCAGGGGCACCCAATACGAAAAAGTCTTATAATTCTACCCTCTACCCATTCATTAAAAAAAGTTTTAATTTTTTTTTAAAAAAAATTAAAAATGATGACGTGGCAGCAGTTTTTTTTTAATTTTTTTTGTTAATTTTTTTTATTTATTTTTTTGTTATGAATGGATAGAGGGTAGAATTATAAGACTTTTTTGTGAAGGTGACCCTAGCGAGGCCCTTTAAAATAGCTTGAAATATGGTGAATATGTGTGTTCTCACTGTTCTCACACTAACGTGTGTTCTCACTGGAACGTGATATGTAATATTATATAGACGGTTTGGTTTTTCAGTTCGGTTATTGGGGTAAGACCGTAATCGTTATCAAACTGTTCCGTCAATTCGGTTCGGTTACGATTTTTTTTCGATTTCAATTTTTTTGGTATGATTTTTCAATTTTTCGATCCATTTTCAATCTTCCGATTTTTTTCGCTCACCCCAAACCAAATTGTTACGTTCGCTGATAAATTACTGTTGATTGATCTAATCAAATCTAATTAATGACACAATTAAAAAGCCTGCCGCAAGTCATTAAAATTCAGAAGTTTAATATTTGAAAAATGTAAGAAAATCCAAAATTTGTCCCAAATGTTATATATTATTTATTTATTTTACAATATTTCTAATAAAATTATGAGGTCCCGAATGTAAATACATGTATACCACAAATCAAAACTTATCGTGTTATGTCATGTAATTTGAAAAAAAATTGAATTTTCCTTTTTTTGTCAAGAGGAATCTATTCCATAGATGGATTGCAACGAATACAATATTCATAAGAAGGTATTTCTTTCATTCAAGAAAGTTTATCATCTAACCAGAAAACACGCATGTTGTATCTGGACGCTTAGAGCAAGTCCAATAGGTCCTTAGTTGATTCTTAAAAATATAATAAAATAATGGTTCTTAGTGATTTAGGAACCTTGTTTTGTATATGAACTCTAACAACATTCCCTATATGCATTCCTTATTATTATTATAATGATAAATTTGAAATTAATTAGAGAATGAGATATGGACAAATATTAAAAAATGGAGGGAAGTGAATTTTTTATTGATAGAAATCAAGTTAGGGATGGCTAGTGCTTCCCCAAAAGTAGGGAATGACTAGAGGTCCTTAGTATTTTATGTATTTTAGGGAACCACTAGCACACTGTTGGAGTGGTGTTTTATACTAAATTCCTTAAATCTTGACTTAGGAAGCAATATAGGGAAGTGTTAGTAGTATTTTTGTGTGTTCGTTCTCAGGGAAGGACTAAATTTAATTCAAAGTTCAGGTTTCTTATCTCTTTACGTCTAGAAGTGTGTGAGAAGAATTTTGGGTTTGTGTATTGACTAAATTATCCAAGAACTAATTATAAGCACTAAGAATTGATTTTAAACTGAGATTCAAATATATGGGAAAACAATCTAAGAACTGGGGTTCTTCACTTGGTCTCAATACATGCTCAATATTAATGTGATATCTGTGTTCCTACCTTGCTGAAAACAATTCTTCTAAAGTTATACTGTACCCTCCAAGGTTACAATATAGTGCCTACAGCTACACCCTAATTGTCACTCCCGTGATACAATCAAAGTATATCTATAAACTGTTAAGTGCCAAGAATTATATGTCTCACAATTCTCCTATTAATCTCCCGATCTAATATTCAAATTATGTCTGTTAAATCATGTACTAAGATTGCAACTTCTCTCCCAAGCTTATTACAATCCTTAGAATACAATCAAAGGTTCATGACTCCCCTAATTGTGTTAAGATCTCATTAACAGATCAGCAAAGCAGAAAATCACATAATCAAGCATGCATGAATACCAAGGAATACTACCCAATCCTCAGATTAGAGAATTAGTTACGCATATTTAATAAAGAAAACATAATAAGAATGATAATGAATGAAAACATAATATTGAAGAAAGAATTGAAGATCGAAAGTACCTTGATACGATTAAAAGCTATGAATTGTTATGATTTACAATGGTAGGATGTGTTTAAATAGGCTCTACAAATCTTGCCCAGCAAGATATCACCTTCTATTACAATTAGAATTCAATTAAGGTATTAAAAATTGCCCAAAATACAATTAGAACTAGAAAAGGGCAAAACAGTAATTTCTCTGCTCCCATCTATCTGCTGGTCGTGCTTCCTGGGCCCACCACACGCGGCCTGGTCGTGTAAGACCTATACCATATTGTAGAAAATCACTCAAGCTTCGCGTGGACTGTAAATGGGCTGAAAACGGACTTCTAGAACTCCAGATATGGCCCAAACAGTATAAGCTGCGCAGCCCTTCTAAAAAATCCAAATTTTAATCAATTAATTCTCCAAAAATGATAGAAGCATCAACCTTAATCAACATTCTCGTAAATCTGCACAACTAGGCAAAACACATCAAATCTACCACAAACTTGAGTACAAGACAATCAATTTAAGCCGATTTAGAATGCTCCAAGTGGGTATAAAATCCACTTATCAGACACCCCCAAACTTAAGCCGATGCTTGTCCTCAAGCATAAACAATTACAACTAACTAACTAACTAACTAGTACCACTTCCGTAGGTGATCACGGTTGCATTTGGCATATGCAACAAGCCCATTAAACCCCTAGGCAGCCCTTGTGGACGAGTAAGGTCTCGTGAGGGCCTATAGCGAATGTACCCACAAAATCCATTTAACCTAATGCAATGCAATGCATGAATGCAACTAATATGAAAAATGCAATTAATCTAACCTACCATACCTTCAAATCCTCTCATGCCATATCAACTTAAGAATCAAAGTAAATACGCAATGTCTTGGTGTCGAAAGTGCAAGTATTCACATAGTCTACTCAATGAACATGCATAAGTTCTCACAAGCCCATGTCAAGTGTAAGAATAAGTTAGTAAACATGCTAAACCTACAAGAGCACATCTTTGAGACAACACTCGGGATCTCATACGCAAAAACAAGCAAACACTCACAATACACTCACAAAAGAATATTCACTCAAGAACAAGGGTAAGTGTATCACTCAATTCCAACAAAATCATAAACATGCTTGACATTTGGTATCAATCTAACTCTTAATACAACACACATCAATGACGATAATCAAAAGGTCTTTAATTGGGTTGTAACGGGGGCTAGGGACAAGGTATGTCAAATAAGCCAAAACAGGTGAAGTGTCAAAAGCTAGTAAGTACCATAATGAACCATTCACAACACCCTATTTCCTCCCACATAAATTTTACTAAGAACACTAAACTAGTCGACTAAAGTAGGATCACAACAAACACAAACATGCTCTCATAATATATTTTTTTCTTCTCTTTTTTTTTCTCTTTTTTTTTCGAGAGCTAAATAAAACAATAATATAAATAATAACAATGATCCCCCAATTTATTACATATGCCGACTATCAAGTAAACAACCAAACCCAATCTCAATATTTTCCCCAAAAGTATGACCAACAATAAACCCCTCCTTGCACACCTTATTACTCCCTTAAGCACTATACTAGCCTTTGACAATGTGGGTTCAAATTAATGTTAGGCCAATACAAGAAAAAGGTATAGGCAAGTAATGTGGTGTGTCACCGAAAGAATAGGATTAAGCTCAATGGGTAACTAATTGATCATTTTAATATGGTGTGGTAATATGGGAAAATATGCAGTTATTCCTAATTGCCTTTATCATTTTAATCGTCAAATAATGTCATGCGTTTCAAGAAAGACCTCAAACAACTGCTAGCAATGCAAACAATCCGTGGACACTCAAGCAAACGAATAAATTGCAAATATGCAATAAGGCTCAAAAACTCACTTGGTGGAAAAACATACTCAATCCCAAGCAAAAATCTCTCTAACGCACCGACTTGTATTCAAAGCATGCAAACAAAATCATCTTGCACATATTCATGTCCTTCTAATTACTTACAACATTCAATAAGTCTACTAGCTTCAACTTACTAGTGTATGTGTGTGCACAAGAACAAAGCATATCACTTCTCAATCAAAAGCGTCAACAACACAAAATTCCTATCAAGCATGGGTGCAAATGCAAACTACTATGAACTCACATGAATATACGAACATAAAAACAGAATGTCCTATATGAAACAAACGTAGATAACACGAACATAAATGCATAATTTACTACTATTAATATGCAAAGCATGAAATCCTACATGAACAAATAATACAACAACAACTTACTAATCCCTCAAACCACCCCCAAACTTAAAATATTCAATGTCCGCATTGAATGGAAGTAAATACAAGGGATAACAGAAAACATACCTAATCGTCCTCCTCCTCGTATGAATCTGGTGGATGATACTGCGTACGAGCTCCATAGACTGGCCACCTTGCCTGAACACTACAAAATCCCAATTGACAAGAACACAAATTCGTAATAAAAATAAGATTAGAGAAAAAGATATACCCAATACGAATCGAAGAGGTGAACTTGCAATTAATTCCTCTTTAGAATTGAATTTTTAGAGATTAAAATAAAATAGAAGAGGAATTGGATTTGTATGTATAGGTGGGTATATAAAAAATAATAATATTAATAATAATAATAATAAATATAATAAGAATAAGAATAATAAATAATAATAATAATAATAAGAATAATAATAATAATAAAATAATAATAATAAGAATAATAATAATTAGAATAATAATAATAATTAGAATAGAAATAGGTTTAGAATTTTTGGAGGAGAGATGGGAGGTTTTGGAATAGAAATAGGAAAAGAATTAGGGGAAAGATGGGAGTATAAATAGAATTGGGGTAGAAGCAAATTTTTTTTTTATACAACTACTGAACAACACAAACAAAATCGGGCAAAACACTAGAGGAGGCAAGCTGCGCGCGCATCAAGCAATCTGCTCCACCACCAGTCACGCAGGCGCAACCTGCGTGACAGGCATGCAAACTGCCCCAGGACCAGTAACGCAGGCGCAACCTGAGTTCCTTGAATCATTTTATTGAGCGCAATCTCCCAATCAGCAGGTAAAGAAGGATTAGAGTGAGTTAAACTCGTATCAACATCATTACACATATATGGATAAAGATCATCATGATATTGATTTTCAAACGAATATGAATAATCATTGCTAGGGGCATATGGAGCATAAAATGAGTTCTCAGAATAGAACGAATTCACCTGATATGCATTACAATCCTCAAAGGAATTGAATTGTGGGTAAGGATTGAAGTCTTGATATTGTTCCTGACTGTTGTAGAAATTCTGAGCGTTGTTCCAACCAAAATTGTACTCCATCTAGTCTCTCTCCTCAAAACCTGTTTAAGTTGTCTACCTCAAAGAACCTGTAGACACACCAAAGAAAGAAATACAAAAAGAAAGAAAAGAAAAATATATACAAAGATAAAATCTAAACAATAAGAAACAATTAACCTAAACTCAACTATACTGCCTTCCCCGGCAGCGGCGCCAATTTGTTAGTAGTATTTTTGTGTGTTCGTTCTCAGGGAAGGACTAAATTTAATTCAAAGTTCAGGTTTCTTATCTCTTTACGTCTAGAAGTGTGTGAGAAGAATTTTGGGTTTGTGTATTAACTAAATTATCCAAGAACTAATTATAAGCACTAAGAATTAATTTTAAACTGAGATTCAAATATATGGGAAAACAATCTAAGAACTGGGGTTCTTCACTTGGTCTCAATACATGCTCAATATTAATGTGATATCTGTGTTCCTACCTTGCTGAAAACAATTCTTCTAAAGTTATACTGTACCCTCCAAGGTTACAATATAGTGCCTACAGCTACACCCTAATTGTCACTCCCGTGATACAATCAAAGTATATCTATAAACTGTTAAGTGCCAAGAATTATATGTCTCACAATTCTCCTATTAATCTCCCGATCTAATATTCAAATTATGTCTGTTAAATCATGTACTAAGATTGCAACTTCTCTCCCAAGCTTATTACAATCCCTAGAATACAATCAAAGGTTCATGATTCCCCTAATTGTGTTAAGATCTCATTAACAGATCAGCAAAGCAGAAAATCACATAATCAAGCATGCATGAATACCAAGGAATACTACCCAATCCTCAGATTAGAGAATTAGTTACGCATATTTAATAAAGAAAACATAATAAGAATGATAATGAATGAAAACATAATATTGAAGAAAGAATTGAAGATCGAAAGTACCTTGATACGATTAAAAGCTATGAATTGTTATGATTTACAATGGTAGGATGTGTTTAAATAGGCTCTACAAATCTTGCCCAGCAAGATATTACCTTCTATTACAATTAGAATTCAATTAAGGTATTAAAAATTGCCCAAAATACAATTAGAACTAGAAAAGGGCAAAACAGTAATTTCTCTGCTCCCATCTCTCTGCTGGTCGTGCTTCCTGGGCCCACCACACGCGGCCTGGTCGTGTAGGACCTATCCCATATTTTAGAAAATCTCTCAAGCTTCGCGTGGACTGTAAATGGGCTGAAAACGGACTTCTAGAACTCCAGATATGGCCCAAACAGTATAAGCTGCGCAGCCCTTCTCAAAAATCCGAATTTTAATCAATTAATTCTCCAAAAACGATAGAAGCATCAACCTTAATCAACATTCTCGTAAATCTGCACAACTAGGCAAAACACATCAAATTTACCACAAACTTGAGTACAAGACAATCAATTTAAGCCGATTTAGAATGCTCCAAGTGGGTATAAAATCCACTTATCAGGAAGTTGTTGGACTTGCTCTTAGACAATAGAACTTTAATGTATGAGAAGATGTCACTCGATTGGTACTAATATTACAAATAAAATGAAAAATAGAAGGAAAGGTGAAGTAAAACTACAAGTCCAACACTCCAAAGACAGTATCATGGCCGATCTTCAAAAGTCTCAAAACCCAAGTCCACCAAAATCCCGACTTTTCCATAATATGTCATCAGCCTAGCTACTATGAAAACATGCATTTTTGCTCATCAACCCAAACAATAGGGACACAAAGGGAAACAAAGAAGGGCCTCGTTAAAAACCCAAAAGAGCAAAATCCTTTGGGAAAAAAACTCAAGTGGGAAAAGACTGCCCTCCATGAAACCCAAAATCATCAAAACACAAGAGTCTCCTAAGACAAAAATTAACATATTCTCTAGACTTTTGCTCCTTCCTCCATTCACCATCTCTTCACAATGTAACCTGCCAACATATACTCGTCTATGCCAATTGTTGAAGGTTAATAATATGTCGGGAATTCTTGCAAAATTAAAACCAACAAGATTATCATTACTCTAGCCAAAAGGAGTATCCCTTTGGCTAGATACCATCATAATATATAAGCCATCGAAATGGCACATAAATGCTTCTTCAAATCCTAAGATATACGCCATCCAAAAAGGCCACCTTTAAATGGTACAAACTCCAATAAATGATATAAATTCACAAATATTTTTTAAGAAAAATTGAAATATACGAATAAATATTTTAAATGATAAATATATGTGCATTAAAGCCGAAAATAGAACTGATCAATACTACTTAAAAGAAAATTAACTTGACCTTTTAAAAGAAAATTAAATCTCCTAAATTAGCGCATAAGACCAAAAATAGTTAACAAAAAAGTACAAGCCATTAAGTATTTTAAAATTCATTAAAAATCAACAAGGCAGTATAGAGCGTATTATTAGAAATTAAAAGTAATCAATAGAAATAAAAAATTACCAAGAAAAACGTATAATGAAATTAAATAACATTAATGACAATAATATATTAGCATAAATATCAATGATACAAAGATCCTAATTATTAAGAAGATAGTAATATAGTAATACACAGAAATTTCCAAAAATAATAAAATATAAAGTTGATTGGCAGATAAAAAAATGACATGGATATGATATGGATATCTCCTTAGACTAATCTCTAAACATAAACAAAACACAAGAATTAACCTACAAGACAAAGAAGGCAGAGAAGACAAAAAACTATTACAAAATTACATATACATTGTTAACATCATTTTTTACATGAAAATGGACAAAAGACTAACACTTGTAACAAAGTGGAAATGGAACACACACAATCTATTCACATCAGAAACTCAATAAACAATCCTACACAACAACTGATCACGCCGTGCATATACTATACATACATATCCACATTCACATCAGACCATGAGCTACTTCACACCAAAAGAACCTCAACATCCGTAACCGAAAACTTGACTGAGAAAAGTAAACTATAGCGAATCGATCAAACACTTTCACTTATAAACAGATCCAACACTAATTTAATCACAAACTCTATATACAGACAACTATCTTACGCCAATTAAAAAATCAAATCAAATTAAACTTCAAATCACTTAAAAAAATGTCTAACACTTTCATATACTCAATTAACACGAACACACACATATTCAGATCAAAGTGTTAATTCATATTCATATTGAGATCAGTACGCGAGATAAACAATAAACAAACAGTTACACAAAACAGATCGGACAATATTTCCAGTTACCGCCAACGAAGAACTATCTAGCCATCTTTTAGAGAGAGATAATGAGAAAGAGGGATAGAGAGATAAAAAAAAACACTTGTCTTTTAGGAACTCGATCAGAAAACCAACTTGTCTTTATGGGACTAGCAAATTCATTTTCGTTATATTTTCAAATGAATAAAAACCCGATTACTACTTGTGACCCACAAATCACTTGCAAACTGGTCAATTTCACGATCCTTCTTTCAACTAAATCTGAACAAAAATTATTAAAGAAAAACGACTACAAGCATCACGTTCCAGTAGATCGAGAATAAGAAAATTATATTTTCCTGGCACTGCGAGAATTCTTCACTCGAGTATAAACCTAAAATGAATGGATCCCGGGGTACAACAAACAATTTTTTATAAGTAAACGTAATCTATGTATATTATAATTCCTGAATACTTTTTGCCCTGTACTACCTATTTTAACCTTTCTAAAATTGTTCATTTTCTTCCTAAAATTGTACAATAAGGGACTGAAAAGTAAAATCACTTAGCACTGAAAAATATTAAAAAAAGCCACGTAGGCACCAATTAACCGAAATTACTTAACAATCTCTTAATTTCTTGCGTTTACTTGGCATCTTAATTTATGATTCTTACGATCTAAATTTGGAAGTACTATAAACAACGCTGTAGCTTTAGGTTTACAGTTCTACGGAGTCATAGCACTTATTAACGCTAATAAATCCTAAATCATCATTTCATAATTAGTCATAGCATTTATTTGCTAATAAATCCCAAAATTATGTCATGTAACATCATCATCCTTAATTAGCAATAGAAAATATCTTATTACATCCCCAAATCATCATCCTTAATTAGTGAAATATTTGCATAATTCCTTTAAAAAACCTTAAAAAAAAAATTCAACACAATACAACTCATACATATTTACGTAATTTCCCAATTATAAAATATTATGTCATCTTACATCATCATCCTTAATTAGCAATAGATGATATCTTATTACATCCCCAAATTATGTCATGTAACATCATCATCCTTAATTAGCCATAGATAATATCTTATTACATCCCCAAATTATGTAATCTAACATCATTATCCTTAATTAGCAATAGATAGTATCTTATATTACATCCCCAAATATTTTGCACGCAGACAGTTACGATCACAGAGGCTACGATCAGAGAGGCTAAGCATGTATGAACCTCAATCTCATTGTATTTATATGTATATGTATATTACTATTGTTGTTTTGGGCAATCAAATATTAATACCTGATATTGATGTTATACATATCTCTTTTTTGCGAATTCATAAGAAAGCAAGTATAATATATGATTAATAGTGTCGTTGTGTATAATGAACAATTGATTCTTGATATTGATGTTATATGTATTTTAGATGTTTAAACCAATTTTTTGTATTTTTTTCATATTGATGTTTATGCATTTTCAGAAATGGATGAGAATCAGAATAATCAAACTTCTAATTCTATTCGAAATAAGAAGCGTGGACGACCGAGAAAGGAGAATTTATGCACTAATCTCCTAGGAGGTTTTGAAAATTGTTCTAAAAACTTAGGTATAATATTTGCACCTTTCAACTTGAATGATTGTATCATATTATACAAGTATATTATGTACTGCTTTTCTTTAAATTTTAATATTATAGTTTAAACATACAGATATACAAACTCCTACTTATCTTTTAATTAAAAAACGAGGGAGGCCAATCAAGACTGTATTTGAAATGCATAAGATCCAACAATCACGCAATTATGTAGGACAACTGTCCTCCAATGAACAACATTCTACTTCTTCGGCCCATTTTAGGACACAAGATTATGTATCATATTAATTTATTATCTCCAATTCTTTTCCGTTTACAAGTTCATGTATCCATATGTGTTTACATCCAAACATATATAATGTTGTCTGCACAGGTGTTACATATTAGAATAGGGGATATGTTACTCCACTGACACCTTTACCGACCATTGGCACGTGTTATTCGTCTGTTTAAAGTCTCCAAAACCGTTGCTTGATTAGTATTTTTGGCAGCTAAATTAATATTTGCTCTATAAATAAATAATGTCAATTCTAGCTACACAACATTTGAGCAATTGCATAATACTCATAGATCTACTGTTTCACACAAGGATCTACGCTTTGCATCGTCTATTTAAAAGACATGTCATACGATGTTCACATAAACTTTGCTAACCATTTAGAATTTTTAATCATACAATTATATTCCATTTTAGTTTTTATTAATATTTGACATAGAATTGTGTGGATGCAAGGTCTAAATAATTTCAAACAAAGCAACAATGATGTTCAGCCATTGACGGACACTTCAAACCTTACTGGTAATACTCGATCAATGTACATAATATGCTCATTTGAATGTAAGCTCATTTGAATGTTGTCCAATATATTAGGATGACTATCTATTAATGCTTTTAAAACGTTTCAACATGTACGAGGAATACCCCTTCAATGGTTCATGCAAACGAAATTAATAGGACTCCGCTCACTAACATTTCGAATCTGACTGGTAATTTTTTATATCTTCTGATGAATGTCGAACATGCTGTATACACATATTTTCATATACAATGTACAATTTTCAGATGTCGGTAGACGAAGAAGTATTATGAGTAACTGGAAACCAAATAATTTCCCATCAGCTATGAGTTTGGAAATCCCACCAAACGTTGAAATAACTTCTAATACAATTAGAAGCATCAAGTCTAAACCAAGTGATAAGGAAATTGGACGGGGTATTTCTATATGCGTACCTTCTCTATCCTCCCTTGATATTCCAGTTCCAGGTAATAATATAATTTTTATTCAATAAAAAAATGATAATTTATTATCTGTTCATTTTTCCTCACACTTTCCAACTAAATATACAGATTGGTTTTCAGAACAGGAACGTCTACCCAAAAATGGTGATATTCATTGTCATTATTGTATTATGGTACTCTTGCATGATCATATTTAAACATTTATGAAGATTGGTGGTATTTTCAGGTATCCATCAAAATGCAACATCTCATAATTGTGACAACTGTGCTTCAAATTCTGGAAACAAAGGTAAATATTACAGTAAACACTTATAAGCAGTTTCATATGAATTTAATTTGTTATTGCAGTTTCATATATTTTACAACATGTAATGCTACATTGTAGTAATGAATAATGAACAGCTTTTTTTCTCTAATAAATTATCTCAGGCATTACTAAGGATACGACATCTGAAACACCTCACGATGTAGACTCAGGTTCAGGGAAAAATTTACTGGAATCTTTTAATGATGCTGGTAATGTTCAAATGCATTGACAAACCTTTTACTTACCAGCACTATTTTATATTGTCTAACCAAATGCCTGATACACTTGCAGATGACATTGGACATAACGATGATGCTTCAGAATGTAATAATTGACATCATCACTATGTACACAAATAATGGTGCATTCAGAAACTTACCTCTTACATGTACACTTCTTCCTGCAGATCCTTTTACATGTCCATGTATGCAAGTGATTGTGAAGTTGGAGCAGATATCTTAGCAGAAGATTTATGGGCTGAATACATGGACCTTGGCAAACCCGATAAAATTTGCACAAAGTGTAAAGCTTATATATGGAATGAGGAGCGTAACAAGTAATCTGTAAAACACAGTACACCAACGTTCTCAATATGTTGTAAAGATGGACGGATAAAACTTTCCGAAGAAAGACAACCGCCTCAGTTTCTGGCATCTCTTTTAGCTGGAGGTCCGAAAACATCTCATTTCAAGCAATGTATACGGACATACAATTCATTGTTTGCATTTACTTCACTCGGTGGTAATCATAAAATCAATAATGGAGGAGCTCCATACTGTTTCAAGCTTTGTGGATAGAATTATCATTTACTTGGTAGCATGCTTCCTAAAGATGGGGAAATCCAAAATTTTGCCAGTTATATATTTATGATACTGAGAATGAGATCCAGAATAGACTCAATGCTGTTCCTGGTAGCTATTCCACCGATCCTGACATCGTTGAAGGATTGTTGAAAATGCTTGATGAAAATAACAAATTGGTTGAGGGTTTTCGTATGGCTAGGGATCGATTTGACCTCAGATGTCCTGAAGAGTTCAGCTTGCGTCTGGAAGGCCTAATCATGTTATTCAATCCATTGAAGTTGCGGCATTAATTGTTGGGGATGTTGAGGAAACTGACGGTTATAAAGATATAGTTGTTCAAACTAAGGATCGTTTCCTAAAAAGGATTGAAGAGATTTTTGTGCATTATATGCAACTTCAGTATCCCCTTCTTTTTCGTATTTAGTTATATGAAATAACTTTTTTCTTTGCATCAGACGTTTGGATTATATTACTTGATATTCATTTTCATGCCTCCATTTTTCCATTTCGTATACTAGATTTTTATCCACAACGGAATAACAATTATATATTAAAACATGCAATCATCTTGATTAATAAGCCTATTTTATGGCAGGTTGTCAAGTATTAGACTATCA
Organism: Kitagawia praeruptora; assembly: GCA_037693485.1. NCBI lineage: Eukaryota > Viridiplantae > Streptophyta > Magnoliopsida > Apiales > Apiaceae > Kitagawia > Kitagawia praeruptora. Next base: position 130,514,177 of record CM075351.1, on the reverse strand, counting down.
AGTTTAGTAAAACTAGCAAATGCATCTGGCTATGTCTTATAGTATTTATCATTCAGTGTATATATTGAAACTCCCATGTATAATATAAAAATTTGATAATAGTTGCACTATTTTTCTTAAAACCTTCGCTTCAAATGAACTACGTTCATATAATGTATAAATTACATAGCCTCTTTCGTTAAACATATATTTTAGAATAAATATATAATTTGTTTTTTAAAAAAATTGTCAGCCTGTGCGATCAAAATTTTTAATCGGAGAACGTTTTATGACACCCCATCTTTTACACAAATTTATACACACTTTCTTAACGATCAAATCAATTTTTTTATTCATACAACCCAGATTAACTTTAGAGTAAAAAAACACTTCATGTACTTCAACTTTCACGAAATCTGCACTTGGGATACTCAACTTCAAAATCCCCCACTTGTAATACTGCACTTTTAAACTTTTTACGAAGTGTGTACTTCCGTCAATTGCCCTCTAACGTCGTTTCTTTGGCGAGGGCAGTTTGGTCCTTTCAGCTCTAAACGATTTTTTACCAGCTATTTAACCCCATCATCCACCCAAACACACCTCCATTCACTGCAAAACCTAATTTCCTACCTCAAATCACCTCCAAACAGCCGTCCCATGGCTTGCAGACGCACAGATGAGGAAATTGATGCAATTCTGGATCTCGCTTGCTTCTGTGATCAGATGAGCGTGATGAAGACAACCTAGTTTGGCCCAAATGTAGGTATGAGGTTTCGATGTTACTGTAACAATCGGTGTGGATATCATGTGTGGGTCGATGAAGAACCGCTAGGACCGCGTACTATGGAGATTATCAAGGAGCTGCTGGAAACAGCTTTGGATAGGGAGAAGAAGTTAAGGGCCAAGATAATTCGTTATTCAGAAGAATATGAGGCTGATATGGAAAAAGTGAAAAAGAGACGATTACTGGAATGTTCGTGATTGTGTCGTTGATGATGATTTTGGCTGTTACCGCAATGAATCAAGACCCAGTTGGTGATGACTTTGAGGACTACGATGAGCTTGATGATTGAAGAATGAGTATCAAGACCCAGCTGGAATGTTCCACGTAGTTTTTTTAAAGTTAATGCTCGAGTTGGTGTTTTATCTGGTGTTTGGTTAGTTTGTTCAGCTTGTTAGTGATAGTTGGTTTAGAGTCTGGTGTTGGTTTGTAATGATGTCAAGCTTTGCAGTTGCATTTGTCCGTTGTTTAGGGTTATGTTTGATCATTGTAATCAGCCCTGTGTTTACGTTTCAATGTAATGCCAACTAAGTGTTATGTGTTATTCTGTTTAGCAATATGGCTTGTCAATATTCTTCTCGATAGATTTGGCCAAATATCAAAGAATCTAAGACAAAAGTTAAAACGAAAGAAATATCAAAAAAGAAGAGAAATACATCAATTCGGGACACTTTTTAACATTCACAAATGTTCTACGAAGTTCTCATTGAACTACCAACATTCATAGTACCAAAGCTTCGAAGCACAAAAGTTCAAACAAAAGTTGTGCCAACATTAATTCGAGACAACTAATTCGAGACAACATTCACAAAAGTAGTACTACGCAACATCAAATCTAAATCTTCCAAGTTGGGTTGTTTCTGAGCTTAGCTTGCAGTTCTCTTCTTCTTGCCTCAATATTTGCCATACTTGTTGTATAACGTCCTAGAAAATTTCGAATTTAGAAATTATTTATTTAATATAAATTATAAATTATATTATGTGAATATTGTTGTAAAGGTGAAATGTATGTGAGATGGTGTTTATGTGATTATATGATGATTTGGGTAAGCTATGAAGGTTTATGTATTTTATTTGTATTTTTGAGGATTTAAATATATTTAAATCATGTGTTTTAATCCTCTGTCAATTTTATAAAATTATCGGAGGGATTAAAAATCATGAAATCTTTTAAAATAGTTCCTTTATATATTTATTGAGTTTTTAAAATTGTTGGGTGAATTAATTTTGGTGTTGTGGTATTTTAAAATGATTTAAAGAGTTTTATTGTATTTAAAGGATCAAAATTTGTAAAATTCATATTTAATTCATTTTTGATCCGAAAAATATTTTAAAAATATGTGTGTGCTCGCAATTTTATATTCCTTATTTTAAAAATAAAAAATGTAATTTTTCCGTAGGTCTCATTTAATTGTGATTTATAGAAGTCGTTTATTAGTATTTTAAATTGGGTCGGATCGGTAGAATAGTAGCTATAATTAGTTTGGGCCAAGCCCATTTAGTAAACTAGCAGCCCAGCAGATAGAACATTCGAGAGAAGTCAAAAAAAAATTATAGAAGAAGAGAGTCGGGGGATGGGAAGAAAACAGCGGGGGAAGGAGAGATTGAGATTGGGGGTTCCAATTGATAGCCCAATTGGCTAATATACATACATATACAAATATATATATATATACGTGTGTGTGTGTGGTGGAATTCGGGTGTGTGTGCTGTGATCGGAGGAGGCAGCGCAGGGAGGGGGAAGAGGAGAAGTCGCGTGCAGGGTTGCAGCGGTGGCAGGTGGCGCGAGGAAGGAGCAGAGGCGTGTGTAGCAGCTGTGGGAGAGAGCAGTAGAGAGAGAGAGAGAGAGAAGGAGAGAAGGAGAAAGAGGGTGGAGGTGTTCTATATTCACCGGAAAAGGTATAATTGTGAAAGCTCGTATTTGCGCATAATTATCGTATTTTAATTATGTAATTATTGTAATTTAATTAGTTTGAAATTGTGAGTTAAGTGTATTGATTTTCATAATTAGATTAAAGTTGTAAATTATGGATATTGTCATGTTTTCGTGAATTAGTTCAGAAAATGTAGTTGATTAACATTGTTGGTGGTTAATTATGATTATGGGGATAATTGTGAGTCCGAAAATATGTTCGGATTAGTAAGTAGTAATTGTTAATTATTATTGTTAGTTAGTTGTAATTATTGAGATTAATTTTGAATTCGATAAATATCCGGGTTTAATGATTGTTAGTTGTTAATTAATTGTGAGATTAAATTTCGAGTTTAATAATATGTTTTGGGGATGGTTAATTGCTATTTATTGTTATTGTGTAATAATTTTGTTATAATTTCGGAAGTTGAATTTGGGGATTTTGAAGTATGTCGAGGTTGATTAAATGTTTAAATTGCTTATATTAGTGGGTAATTTATGTGATTGGTTTTGGTAATTAGTTTAACATATTAGTTTGAAGAATTAAATTTGTGGATGTCGAAGCTCCCGATATTTTAATGTTGGTTTAGTCGGGAGTATTATGATTATTAGCTATTAATTATTATTTGTAGTATAATATTGAAGTTTATTTGAAACAGCGAGTTGATATTGCTGAATGTAATATGTTAAGAGTTTATTTGACCTTATTAATTCTAAGTGGTTTATGTGAGTTAAATGTAGCAGTCGGGTCATATTATGTGTTAAATGTTATACTTGTAAAGTACGTGGTGATGGGTTATACGTATGATCAAAATGGTTTTGGCTTAGTATGTTATAGTTGATTAAATTTTATATTCTGTGTATATGTTAAGTAGTGAGTTCTGAAATGTACCACTGGCCCTACAGGCTGTGTGGTTTGTTTTTGATTTAGTTTTCAAATGTAATTTGTAGTAAAGTTAAGTTATCAATTTACTTTTCTTACATGTTTAGTTGCCGCATGTCTGGGCGGATACATTTCTTTACATGTTTAGTTGCCGCATGTCTGGGCGGATACTTTTCTATACATGTTTAGTTGCCGCATGTCTGGGCGGATACTTTTCTATACATGTTTAGTTGCCGCATGTCTAGGCGGATACTTTTCTATACATGTTTAGTTGCCGCATGTCTGGGCGGATACTTTTCTTACGTGTTTAGTTGCCGCATGTTCGGGCGGGTACTTTTCATTATTTGTTTACTTTATGTTGCTGCAATTGAGGCAGTTTGATTTTCCTTGGGTTGATGAATTGAAAAAAAACAGGGGAATAGTCCTATTTACGAATACTTCATGCCGAAATTTTCTAAAATTCCCCTGTAAATCTATTTAAAATCTATTTAATATTATTTGATTTGATGATTTGAGAGTATGTTGTGAATTTGTTGTGAAATGGTTGCCTAGATGGTATCTAAGTATCGAGTGGCCATCTGTGTTAAGTGTTTATGTGAAGTGTATATTTGACCTAGTTGGTTATACTAAAGCTATTTTGTGAATATAATTATATATGTTTATATATATGATACGTGTATAAGCGTTACAGGACGCGTATGGGTAGAATAGAGCAAACAATAAGGTTTTGCTTAAGTTAATATTGAAATAGTATCTAACCTTGTAAAGGTTTGAATAGGAGACATGGCCAAGAGCAGTGCATGGGTAAAAAGAAAAAATGAATAGAAGGACAAATATCAAAGCCGACGGATGTATTGACGTGGAAGTTAGTGGGTTACGAAGTAGAAGTGGAAGTATGGCCAAATAAAAGGCTAGCAAGTAAAGAAATGTCGTGAAACTGAGTTATGGATCGATGTTAAGGTCGAGAACTCCGTGAATCGAGGCAAGTGTTATTGCTCTTCACTTATTGTTCAAGTGATGCAATTTCGCTCTTTTTGCATGTAGAATGATTTGGTTAAGTTGTGTCTAGAAAATGAAATACCTCTTCGATTAGTGAGCAAATACTGTTTTCTTCCACTATAGTTCAAGTGTGAACTTTCAAATGATTTCACAAACAACCTTTTTCTTCAAAAATATTTCAATCATCGTACGTTATTGGATTCCCCAGTGGAAGGCCAATTCTTTTATTTTCTTTGAAAATGTTTAAAGAATTTTCCAAATAAAGAACAATCCTAGACTTTAAACCCTTACGAAAACCTGCCAGCGTAATCCCTGATTTTCAATATATTATCACCAACGGATTTCCCTTTTTAAAATGTTTTTCCTAAACAGAACCGCTATTACTCACCCTGAAATTAATTTACAAATAATTGTTTTAATCTACTTTATTCACCTATGTGGACTCAAACCATTCAATGTGTCGTAAAAATTTTATTAAACGCGCTGAGCTCGCTCATACCCCTGTTCCAACTTAAAATTTTACTTGTTGATAACCTTGTTGCACTTTATATCTTTTATTGTTGCCCAAATTCGAATCTCTCTTTAATCAAGTTATTGATGTTATGTCTCCAATTATTTATATCTATCTTGTCGATATGAATTCAAAGTATTGTTCTCTATATTCTCCACCCCACTTATTACCGAACTTGTCGGTATTTATTAAAGATCTTGACTGGTTAGTTATTCCCCTGTATCGTATCAAATTTGTCGATACTAGCAGATATTGTTGCTTCCTCATTAACTCTTAATCATGAGTTGTTATTCTGGACGTGAGTTTCCAGTTGTTTGGTTGATAAAGGTTGTCGATAGTCCCGACACCTATTTTGATGGATATAGAATTGGAAATGTTTTTAAAAGTGGCCCTTGGGGCGTAAAACCCTTCGGGGTGGGACCTTATTATGGTCGGAAGTTAAGGCCAATGTGTGCCATGGATCCAATTAAGGACATTGCTGTGTGTGTTTGTCCGGGGTTAGTGCGTGACTGATCAGCAGCCTAACCTTGATATTTTTTTTTAAAAAAATAATAAATAAATATTCCAATTCTAATCTATACTCTGCGATTGAGATGTTTAGTTCTTGACTCCTTGGAAGTCTGTTTTAATAATATTTTGATATCGGAACTTTTATCAGTTCTAGTTTCTGATGCACCTCATTTGTGGTGAATTGTTGGCCCTCGTGGCAGGCTAAAAGTTGATATAACTGATTCCTTCATAGAATGAAATGAAACCCCTTTGTTTATCAGATTTGTCATCATTATTGAAATTGTTATCGCTATCGCACTTGCTGAGCATTGTTGGCTCACTCTTGCTTGTTTGTTCCCTTCAGTTAATAGAGAGGATTAATGGACCTCGTAATGATCAGTTGGTATCGCTCTTCGGGCAGCGAGAGGAGACGTACGGATTATTGACTACGTTGGATAGTGGATTGAGAATTGTCAAAGTTGGATATATAGTTAGACAGTGATTTTGTTTATTCACAAAAATTGTATAACATTTCATTCTGAGGTTGTATTGTAATAATAAAGTTGATAGTTTGTTTCATACCATAACCTGTAAGCGATCTTGGTTAAGGGGTTTTTAATGTTTTTATTGTTATATGACAATTATATTCAGAATTGTTAGATGATTAATTGTGATTAATGGCCCCAAATCTGTACCCCGGATTTTGGGATGCTACATGTTGTGGTGACCTTGTCTCCTTTGCTTAATGGTTGTTGTGGCTGAATTCCAAGAGGGGTGTTGTTCAGTTTTGGTTGAGGTTTCTTCTTCTTCAACACCCCTCCTTGACTACCCTCATTTGGTACTTTCTGGCCTCCACTACCTTCAGGCATTCTCTTTCTAGGAGTTACATGTTCACCACCATGCTGAGTCTGTGCACTACCACTCTCAGTTGCAGTCTGCTCAACATGTGCACTTGATGTTCCACCACTTTGGGCTACCTCAGGTTGTTTTGTGCATGTCGACTTCTTTGAGCTTTTAGTCCTTGTTTTCAGTTGCTTTTCACATCCATTTGCTCTATCTGCTGCCTGTTTCACAAAAAACCAACATCAATGGTTGCATTACTAGTTTGCATTACTACCATTGAAAAACAAGCGAAAAATAAAGTACATTGGCTTTGGAAATCCTATCTCCTCCCATTCTGATTCCTCACAAATAGGCTCTACTATGTTCAAATAACACTCTAGGAACATGTCCTTGCTGTGTGCCATATGGATGAAAGGCTCGAATGATTTCTTGCTCCATGCTACACAGGCACATGCATGCTAACAAGGAATTCCTGACAGCTCCCACTTTTTGCATGCACATTTGTGTGCTTCCAAATCCACAACCATCTCATATCCACCTGGCAGTCATGGTTACCAGATACCTAGCACCTCCACTCCACACCACATGACAGCCTCTACTCTGGTCAATTGCCCTAAACATATACCTCAAATAGTTAGTATGATTCTCATTAAATTGTCCCCCCGATTCTAATTTAATAGTGAAAAGTTCTGAATCAGCTGCCATGGAGATGAAGGGGTTTTGATCGACTGTGAAATGGGAATAATGATAGAGATGATTTGGGGTAAAGACGATACAATTTGGGCGTAATAATACGTTTAGAGCTGAAAGGACCAAACTGCCATCGCCAAAGTAACGACGTTAGAGGGCAATTGATGAAAGTACACCATTCGTAAAAAGTTTGGAAGTGCAGTATTATAAGTGGGGATTTTAAAATTGAGTATCTCAAGTGCAGATTTCGTGAAAGTTCAAGTACACGACATAGTGCGTTCTTCCCTCTGAATTACATTTACATCTAAATCTCTCTTTCACTATTTTCTGATAATATTATTATTTTTCTTTATTTTTATTTTATCTTTTTTATCCAGAATTCAACATAACTCTACAATCCATTTACATAATATTTGTTGAATAATCATCATGAGACAAAACACTAATTTTATAAAATTCTTAAAATCCCATAAAATTGATGATTAAATTCACAATTTTTTTTGAATGTTCATTTAGTTTTTCAAATGAGAAAACTGAGCCTGAGGAGGTATCTCTCCCGAGGTTAACACAAATAGCCTATAATGTAAGTGGTCTCGTATGGACATTTTTGTAAATAACAATTTTTTTCAGTAATTTACATAAATGCCCTTAAAATTGTATTAAAATTTTTTTAATTTAAGGTAGAATAATCATTGAACTTTCTAATACAAATGTAAACTGAATACTAAAAAAAGTAATGTTCACATGTTTTTTTGTTTATTTTTTTCCTGAAAATTCAATATCTAACTAAATTGTTTTTAGTTAGCTATCAAAAGTTATGCTTTTAATTATATGTTGTCCTTTCATATTTAGAAAATGAAAATATTTACAAACGTATCGTAATTATATTTTCTTTCGATGTGAAAGATAAAATTATAATTATTTTGACTATACAAATTTTTGTTTTGTGAAATTGTTTTATAACACAAATTTGAATATATATCTTTTTTTGTAGATAAAAATGAAAAAGGAAATAAAAGAGAAAATCCAATAACTATAAATTTAGATAAAACTGTTTGTTTTCAAACTGACTACAATCTAAATAACAATTTTATAAAAATAATGGTTTTCCCCATGATGGATATTTTGTAAATGGATTATAATGTTACATGGAATTCGTGGGAAAAAATAAAGATAAAATCGAAATGAAGAAAAATATTATATTACTGAAAGAAGAGATCACTATCAGTAGACAGATGAAGATGTAATTCAGAGAAGGGTCCCGGATTTAATATTATTATTTTAATTAATTAAATTTACATAACTTCATTATGGTAATATAAGAGTAGTTATATTATTAATTGTATTTATTATTAATCTATTATAGATACTTTTTAAATATTAATTAAAGAAGTTCTAAGTTTTATGTAATACTATATTCCTATCTTTTATTTTAATTTTTAGTTAATAGACTCATAGTATATAATTTGATTATTTGATTATTATATTAAATTCAGGGACCCTCTGGATAACATGTAGTTTCCCAGCCGTTGGATCAAAGGGAATCCATAAAAATATTTTTATGATTCGCGGATATTTTCCGCAGAACGTAAAAAGTTCTATTCACGGAAATTTTTCCGCGAAACGTAAAAAATCCTATCCGCGAAAAATATCCGCAGATCATAAAAAATATTTTTATAGATTCTCAACCGTCCAAATTATTAACTGGAAATGATGAGGGGTTAAGCGACTACTTCTCAATCTGTCTGCCGCCTACCACGTTTTCCTCTCAACTCATGCATGAATACTTACAGCTACATACATACATACATACATACTACATTTCATAATTTTGGACTTTGGAGACTGGTAAAACTTTTGTTCCTTGATTAATTCTAATCCAAAATCTTATCAAGGATCCAACGGCTGGGAAACTACATATTATCCGGGGAAAAATCTTTCATCAGAGTTTATTCACCTCTTGTTTCTGTAAGTACGAGTGCACTGAGCCTATCCATCACCGGGAAGAAGCGAAGCCGGATCAAGATGAATTCAAGCGGAAGCCTTCCCTTGTTTAGGTAATGGTATTACACCCTTCTATCCGTCGAGTCCCTTTCTGGAAGTTCTTAGGCTTCTTCCGACCATAATTCAGCAACTGTAATTGAGCATATTTCGAGGTTTAGGCCAAAGACTGGTGAAGGTTGTGAGGGATGAGTTGCTTTCTTTCTGAAATTATTTCCCCGTTTACCTTATTTGACAATCAATCATTTGTCAGGGACTAGGACCCTTCAGAGAAAGCCCGCAGAGAAAGCCCGCACTATATTTGATAAAGTTAATATAGACCGTACGAACGAAATTGATCTGATGGCCAAGAAATTGTGCAGAAATTTGTCTAAAAGATGGGGTATGGAACAACCGCCTATCAACCATGCTTGCCAATGATTCGCACTATAATGAACTAAATTTATTGGATAGAATAAATCATGAACTATTAATGTGCTGAGCTGAGCTGCCAACAATATAAAACCTTTTCCACAAAGTTATAAGGTAAAAAAAAATCTAATGTTCACACATCTTCTAAGTAAACTAGAGCAGCTATACAGGGAAAAACTGCTTGCATAATTTCCTAGAGTTCTGGGACCTTTTTTCCCTTCAAATTGTTGGCAGTATTAAATGCAATGAGCAATTATTATAGTGAAAAATGGGGTACAAGCCATGTAACTTCCATATTTTAAGAAGATTTCTTGCAGTGATTTTCAAGCCACTCCATTGTAACACTTTTTGGCCTCTCAAGTGGTAACCCAAGTGCTCTGTCCCATATCAACTGCACGTTAAAAGAAAAAAAAAAGTAAACAGGGTCAAGTTGAGGACCAAAAATCAATAAAAGTACATGCTAAACAACAATAGATGACATACCTGAGAGCAAATGCCAATAGCCCTCGACACTCCAAAGAGAACAGTATAATATCTGATCATAATTTAAATATTGTCAGTTATTACAAAAATAGGATAGGAAGCTAATGGTAACCAGCAGAAATTTACCTTGCTTCTGTCAGGCCATAATGATTTAGCAGTACCCCACTATGGGCATCAACATTTGGCCAAGGGTTCTTCACCTATTAGTATGAGAAACCCAAATTAACACCATGCTTGATCGAAACCATAAGAATGAACACAAATGTGATATATTTTACTGTCTTATGCCAAATAGAGCAAAATGTTGGTAGACCAAGAAATTCCACAGAAAGAATGTTATTTAAAGTGAGAATGTGAAGATATGTCTATCATGCAAGGGACACAGTTTCGATTAGAAATTACAAGGTGACATGACAATATGACATGATCGAGAAGATTTCACTTTCAGCTCATTTGTCTTGGTAAAACTTCAGTCCTAAAGGGGAAATTAGGAGGAAGGCAAGGCCAGGAACAGGGCAATTATCTGACAACTCCATTCAATGCATGTCAATTTGTTAAAGGTCATAATGCCGCACATTTTCAAGTTTTTAGAAAAATAACTGTAATTCATTGATACAGGTACACCTATCAATTCAGAACTGCTTTCATACAATCATATCAGAGACTCTTTTCGTTGACTGCAAAAATAGTTTACTTACCTTGCCAAGTTCTGTAAGAATTGGAGGCACCACTTCAAAGAGCTTCGAAACCTACACATAAAAGCAAAAGAGAGGGAAAGTAAAATAAACGCGAACTACATTATCAGTTATTGTCATACAATACAGCAGATGCATCAGTTAATAAAGGCTTAAGGGGCTAACCAGTTGGAAGAGTGGATCATCAGGCAAATGCTTTAAAGCAAACTCTCTTTGACACATGTATCTTGGATCTGTGTTACGCAGCACACCATGTCCAAATCCAGGAACAACCTGCAGTTTACAGGAGATAATGATGAGATGCAAAGCATAATCAAATGTGTTTTTTCCTGGTTTTGACTACCGCTATCCATGTAGATATTTTTCTGGGCAAGGTTTAATCCATTTGATTTTCAGAAAAAAGCTGCTACCAGGTTCTTCATTTGCAAGTTACAACAATTTGAGTGAAGTACAAGTGAAAATAGAACATGACAAATGAATAAAAGAGCACCAGCAATTAACAAGAGTAAGATGGGACTGTGTTGTCAAAAGGGAAACACAACCTTTCCGCTGTTCAAGGTTTTCCAAATATAATCTTTCAACTGTTCGGTGGTTACGTTTTCTCCGCACTCCGAAACCACAGACTTGATCCATAGCAAAACTTCCTGTACCCACAAGATGGTTAGATAAGACGCTGATGATGTCAGCAACAAGAATCATAATATAACATCTCACTAATTTTAGCAAGAACAATCACATAATACATATTTTCTAAGCTAATTTAAACAAACCAAAACAGTGGCATTGGAGTTTCAATTAACTGTTCAAACCTCGATATATATAAAAAAGAGAGACCATAATGTTTAAAAGTATGGCAACAAACATGGGGAGAACGAAAAAATATTATGCATTAGAAGGTATGGAATAAACACTAGAGTATCTTATTTATAAATACATATTTCTTATGTTGGTCAATTACAGATATTTTCCACCGAGGCTTTAAACCTTGACCTCTATTACCAAAAAAAGAAAAGAAAGAAAGAAAGAAAGAGGAGAGATGGGTATCCACAGTATTAGGTGCCGGCTGGTTCATGGGATTTGAATCGGCTTAATGGGAATTTTAAACAAATTCAATACAAAAATGTATTAGAATCGCACTTCCATTCCCATTTACCTGCTTCAAATCCCATCAAAGAAACGGCCCAATAATGTTCTCAACCTGAGAAGCACAAAAAAATGATTTGTGAATCATCTACATCTACTTTCTTAAATCGTACTCCACTAACAAATTATAAGACACGACAGCAGCCAGTCAACCACTACAAAGCTGGCAATGATGAGAACTGAAAGATACACTAGATTCCATACATGGTTGTCACGTCGGTAAGTCGAGTCGAGTCGATCGGGGTGCCCGGCAAGTCGAGTTGTGACTAGTCGACACTAGTCGACATAATATAAAATTAATATATATATATATATATATATATATATATAATACTTAATGTATATAATTTTTAATATATGCATACAGAAAAATTAAAAAAAAAAAAAAATATCCAAAATACTTAAATTTTCAGAATGTTATTTACTTTACATTTACTTTACTTTAGCCCTTTACTTTACTTTTACTTTACAGTTTACATTTACTTTACATTTTCATTTACTACAACTGCACCAACTTTACTTTTACATTTTTCGAGGCCCATATACTAACACCACCCTCCCCTTCAACTGCTTCTTCTTCATTTCTAAAGTTGCTGCTGCTTCTTCCTTTTCTGCAACATATATACATACACCTGCTAAAAATATATACATACACGCTTACATACATACATAGAGTCCCACTCTATGGAGAACCATCTTACGTGGAGAACCGTGGAGAACCACTTAAAATGCATTAAAATTGTCCTTTATATAAGGCCCATGGCGGGGCCCCTTTACAAAAAAGTCTTATAATTCTACCCTCTATCCATTTGTCAAAGAAAAAAAAAGAAAAAAAAAATTCACTGTTCACGTGATGACGTGGCAGTGGATTTCACTGGTTAACGGTGCTTCGCACCTTCTTGTACGGCGCTTCGCGCCTTTATCATTCTAAAGTTGTAAGGAATGGCAATCAATGGTAAAGGCAATAGACGATTGACGGGTGTGTCGAGAGCCTTCGGCCCTCATGACTAACTAACTCATCCGTTTACTGTCTTAAATGCTTCGCATTTCCACGACAAGTTTTTTTTTTTTTTTTTTTTTTTTTTTTTTTTTTTTTTATGGATAGAGCCAATTATTTTAAGCATTTTTTGTGAAGGTACCCTTGGCGGGGTCCTTATATATAAAGCAATTTTAATGCATTTTAAGTGGTTCTCCACGGTTCTCCACGTAACATGGTTCTCCATGGAACAATGGCCTACATACATAACCCATCATCTATCAAACAATAATAAAGATATAATACAACCCATCATTCATTTTCTACATATCTTCTCTTTTTAAAGCTGCCGGAAAAAAGACGGAGGGATTAGGCCACTTAAATAGAATCTGGGTCGGGTTTTTTGCACCAGTCGGGCTATTGGGTCGCCTAGTCGACCCGACTAGTCGACCCAGTCGACAAGTCGATCACCAGTCGCCCGAAAGAGCAACAAAAACCAAGTCGAGCTCACCAGTCGACCATTACAAAACGACTTCTCGACTAGTCGAGCGAACGTGACAACGTGACAACAATGATTCCATATAGGATACTAGCTTCTTTTTTTTTTTGGGGGGGGGGGGGGGGGGGACTGATGGGACAATGTAAGATCAGAACCAAAAATTTATATACATGTAAATATCATGTTCAAGTGCCATGACTGCTGATTTAGAAACCAACAAAATCGTTTTATTTTTTTGGGAGGGTAGCCATAGTAAGTCTATTTTCACTCCAAGATATTATTACAGTTCTAAATTCAGGTTTATGCTTCTTCTAACCAAGTAAAGTGATCATCTCACACAGCGAGGGAAGTCGCACAATAATGGGAAATTTTAAAATCAATCTAGTTTAATATATATAGCCTATATACTCTTAATAAATGAAATTAGACCACAAGGAATACAATGATTTTATTATTATTACTAGTAAACATTGCATCCTCTTTTGTGATCAGATATGACACCATGTCTACCAAAAGCAGTACAACATTAAAATAGGCAGCATTTTAAAATTTAAGCATGATAACCTTTCCACACATGTCAAAACTAACAAATTAAGGTAAATGTGGTAATATTTTAATGGAGAGATACACACGAGAAAGTGATAATAAGTATTACTGTATACCTGATTTGCCAAACCATGAAGCGGTCCAGCTAAACCATTCAATGCAGCTGCAAAAGAAAGATACGGGTCTGAAAGGGCACTTGCAACCTGTATCAAGCATGAAAGGTTTATCAGATTTTTGGTTTACAGGGAACTGGTCATATAGTATGCCTTTATACAAGCACTAACATTTGAAGGATAAAAGATAAAACGAAATAAGCACTATTAAATTTAGTTTCAGAATAACAAAAAGATGGTTAAGTTTACACATTGGTATAAAAAGACAGCATGGAAAAGCAATAAGTCACTTACTAGATGACCAGTGTGAGCACTAACGTTTCCACCTTCATGATCACTGTAACAAATAATGATAAACCAGTCAATTACCAACAAAGTGATGCTGTTGCTTTGTGTGCACATATAGCAGAAACAACAGCTGCACCAAATAATATTAAAAAGAATACTAGGTTGCACAGAGCACAAACTTACGTATGAATAGTAACATAAAGCCTCATAAGCTCTTGCATGCTGGGACTATCATAACCGAGCATGTGGGCAAAATTTGCACCATAATCTAGAGAATCATCCGTGGATATACTTTGTCCATTCTTGAACATCCTTCAAGACGTATGAAACAAGTCAATCCAGATACAACGCCAATATATATGTATCTAGGTGGGTAATCAATCAACCCTAGAAGGAGAAATTCTTTATCCAGTACTGCACGTTTTGAAGTGCATACTAAAAACATGCAAAGCACATTCATGAACATAGATAGGCGATATGCACACACATATTTAATACCACATCAAATACTTGAATTAGATAGTTTAAATTCAAAATATTGTAATGTATTCACATACACACACACACATATATGTTAATACTAACACTTCGATTTAGAAACGAGTGTCATATTGAAAACTCTGATTTCCCACTGGGAATCCACATAAAATAATACAATTTTCAGCGGGAAACTTACAAGACAAGGAAACACTAAACAATGCAATTTGAACAAAAGGCAAAGTACACGACTTAGACCCCGAACTATTGGACCTAAGCATGTTGCACAAAGCACAGAAGACAAGATAGCTCTAAAGGTCAACTTTTGTGGAATTTGATAGTAAAACAAGTATTAAAAAATAAGGGTATCTACAAACATCACAAACCTGCGATAGACATAAGCTGCTACAACTGGTAATTGAGCAATCAACGTAATAGAGTCCTCGTATGTTGGCTCCCAATACCTAAAAGATTATAGTTTTAACATACGTTATTGTGGAAAGGAGGTTTGGTTATCAAAGAATTGCCAAGAACCAACTCACTTTGTTTTGTGGATCCCTTTCTCATATGCCTTCTGAAATTCACTTTGAACCTGGAAACAGAAGTGATAACATATGAATAAGTTCTTGAGAATAACAAAGAGGCAAGCATTACATTTAGTTTTCAACTTTTCATAATAAAAATGAAAGAGAGAATTTTTGAGGTCAAAATAGAACACAAACAGTGGAACACTGGCAATTAAATTACTTGATTAACTATATTTAGTGTTACATGTATTAAGGTTCCAAAACTCTAGAATATATAAAGATCTATCAATTATAAAGAGAGTACATTCATTTATCAAACAATGAAACACAGATCAGTTAATAAACTAAAGATGTACTGGGACATTTTTAAACTAATAATATATGCTACTTGTCTAAAACTATAGTCAATAAATTATAACAATTAGAAAGTACATCTACAATACTATACTCAGCAATTTTTTGTTGGTCAAGGGAAGTTCAACAATGGAACACTATAAACAAATTAATAATAAACCTGGAGGGCCATGACACCAGTTGTAAATTGAGTCATTGGATGAGCTGTAACAGGTAACGCATCGATGGTTTTAAATACATGATCTGAAACAACCATTAGAGATTATCAATATACTGCCATGCATAGCGCAATCAAAATACAAAAATGACAGTAATAATTTACTGCCATAACATGACTATGAACTGTCAGAAACTAAATCACCATCAACATATTTTAAGATTATCGGTAATTTATTTAATGGTAAAAGATCTCATGTACCAAGTGTCTGGACCAGCATCATGTGCCTTAGTCATTTACCTGATGTAATATACAGGAAAAAATGGATCCAAATAATAACAGCAGGGAAAAGAACTATCAATCCAGCCATTTTTCTATGTATATAAAATTAGATATAATGTATAAACATGCCCTTGGTTGCAAAAGGGGAGTAGGATTTGACAATATTCTTTTAAGTCAGAATTCAGGCAAGTGGCTTATATTTTAAATTTTTAACTCTAATAAAAAGAAACGGGTAAAGTAAAGATATACTGTACAATGAAAAGATTGAAAGAATAAAATCACAATGCAAAACTGTGACTACCCAGCTTTACTATCTTATTCCTTTATTTTTGGTCAACACTCAACGAATTCATGAAGATGATGCAGAAGTTGACAACTTTAAATAAACAGATACAATGGGAAATTAATTTGGAAGAGTCCATATAGATAAACAGACGAACATATTGACTGTTTGAGAAAACCAAGATATGTATGGTAATTGCACGAACAAAAAGTCACATGGATGCACATGCAATGTGTGTATATATACTATCGACACTATTAAACATTTGCTCTTATGTAATAAATACTTTTCATATTGATAATGGAATTATGAACCTGGTACAGCAGCACGACTTCGCAACTCTGAGGATAATGCATCTACTTGCTCTTTAGTTGGCACCTGTGTATTTAAGGAGGTGGAAATAAGTTTCCTAAGAAGTAAAATGTGTTTCTGTGATATATATTGCATAAAGTGTCGCATCATGCCATTTTAACTTAAAAACGCAGAAAGCGAAGATGCATCAAAACATAGAGAAAAATAAGTTCCAATTAGGTGACATATGCTGATACAGAATATATAACAACAGTATAGATAACCACTATAAGAGTAAAGCCAGCAGTTCAGCTAGAACGATCCCTAATGAAACTCCAGCTTAAACTCACAGATGACATTTTATTAGACAAATTCAGACTTCTTATTTCTTTGCCAGCAATATCAGGAATTAACATTATACTATGTAGCCATAGTTTGTCATTAGCGTATAAGTCTTTACGATATTCTATTTAACTACCTTTCCAGTTAAAAGAAGCCAGAGGAGACCCTCGGGCAAGGGTTCTCCACCAGGCTTTGCTCCTGGTAATAGCTTCTGACATTCAGGTATCGACAAGCCCCTAAAGCGAATCCCCTGATAAAGAGAGAAAATGCTAAATTTCAAAACACAAGTAATACAATATTTCCCCCATTTAACATGAATACACCTGGCTACTAATGAAGGTCTTAAGAACATCAAACCAAACAAGTCAGTCACCATGCATATACCTCTTCTGGGTCAAGTAAAGAGGTTTCCCACAGAAGTCCTGTCATTCCTCTCATACCGCCAAGTACCTTTGCAATTAGGAAAAGGTTACGATGAATGATAGCCATCAGATTTTATAAAGATAGTTGAACAATTCATACAGTACAAGATACTTGCATACACATCTACGTATATATTGTAATGGCGAATCAGAAAATTAATATCATATACCATATCAACAGTTATGTTTCCCAGTTGAACCTTTCCATGTTCTGCTTTGAGTTTTTTAATGCGCTCCTGTAGAAAAACACAAATATATGATAAAGAGGAACTTCACAGTCATATAAATTTTAGGAAAGTGCTGGTATTGTTAAAACAGATCAAAATTGGTAAACACCATGAAGCTATATTGGGTTTCATTCCTTATACTGATTCAGATGGGAAAGAAATTAGAGAACATCTTTAACTTGTCAAACTAACTGCTCATTTGGCTAACCTTAAAAAGTTACACTACCGCTTTTGCTTTTCGAGTTATTTTCTTAGCTTCTATGTAAAGGTATTTTCATACTTTGAAGTTAATATCAGTTTGGATATTTTATTAATCATATATACATTACAAATACGATGTAAAATGTAACAAAAAACACTACAAGTTACGTTAAAGAATAGTAAATATTAAATTTTTTCAAGTCAAATTTAAGCGAGTAACTTAAAAAAGTACCTATTTCCTATTTCTAAGAATTAAACTTTGAAGTCGGTTTTATGTTACTTTAAATTTTCACAATAACAGAACCTTTTTTTCTAAATTACTGAGCAGACCATTTTTACTTACAAAGTAAAACAAGAAATACAAAAATTAAAGCTGGCCAAGTTTAGGATGTACAAATGACAACAAGCATAACAAAACAATTTGTGTACAGTGATTTATAATACTATTTCTAACTTTCTACTCAAATGTACCTGCTGTTCTGGAATCAACTCCTTCAGCTGAGAACGAAGATCCTACAAAATAAATATACATAACATGAGACTATGAGTGATACCACAAATAAAACACTTTTGAGCAGTTTATAGCTGCCCAAACACACTGATGTTCATCGCAAAGTTAAAACTTAAAAAACTTTCTTATACTACTAATTGTTGACTTCTCAATATGAATAACATCTGACATAATGAAACCACCATCAGTATATCACTCAACTTTATCACAAATTATATTCTTAAGTTTTTCTCTTGGCAGCAGAAAATTTTTTTAATCATCAATATGAACAACATGTATCTCACTCAATGACAAGTGTATGACTTCCAGGGTAACTCTTACAGTGAACAGTTCTAATCCATGTAAAGTCAGCTTTCAGGTATAGTTACTATGCAGACATTATATCAATATTATCACCTTCACACCCCTTGGGATCCTTTCTTTCTATTGACCAACTTAATAGTAATCCCTTAAAAACATATCAATGACAAAGTCAATTCACGCGTACTCTTTCATATGTCATATATATATATCAATTACAACGAACAACAAAGATTATCATTTTTGTGAGTACATATACTCTTCAATGCCTACCATATTATTCTGTGTCAGGACAAATTGATTCATCTATCAATATTTGAATCATATAACAAGGTCATCAAATGATGGCTATTTTCATAACTTAAAATTACTAAACCAAATCGAAACCACCAACAAAAACTCCTTAAAACAAAATTTCATTTGACTACATTATCATTAACTCTTTAGAACGACAAATTATTCTCAGTTTCTCAAACTCACTCAAAATTATATATACACTGTCCAACAGCAATTACATAAATGAAACAACCATCGCAAAAGAGAGCATCATTACGAGATCAGAAGCAGAGGTTTGCACTTGAAACCAACGCACTGTATTACTGAGGTTCGATTGCTGAACCTGTCAAAACATATTCATCGCAAAACAACGAGAAAAAATAAATCCAAAAAATCAATAGCGCATCATACAAACACAATCGAATAAACATACAAAACAACAACAATATGTACTTACAGCACGAGACCGCAGCTTGTTAAGCAGTGAAACACTCCGAAAGAAAACCATTTCACAAACCAAAACTGCATCGTTTCGTATACAAACACATCAATACACAACAACAGATCTAATATAAACATAAAAATTTTTACAATTACACACAAACTCATCCAGTAAAAACATAATCAAAATCTCTAGCGATTCAGATACATATATTAAAAATTAAACAAATCAATCACATAAATACACACACGCACATACACATGTAACAGTACCATTACATTGAATTGTTGCAACGAATAATAAACTTTACTAAAATTTAATCAAGTAAAAAAGCGAGAAATCGTACCCGAAGCGAGAGAGAGAGAGAATATGTTTGGGAGAGACGGTGGGAGAGACACGTGAAAAATGGGGAGAGAGATTAGTAAGAAAAGATGATTTATTTATATAGGTGGTGGCTGATGAAGAGTTTGGATTAGCCGATTAGGACGTGTTTTACTGTGTTCTTATCTCTTTCTTTGGGAATAATTAATAACCCGTTGAATAATTCTTTCAAAAAAAACCCCGTTGAATCATATTTTAATTCTTTATAGTCGGTCTCCTATTATAAGATTTATTTATTTATTTTATTAATTGTTTATTTAATTTTGGAGCTAAAACTATTTGTCCTTGACTGTTTTTTGATAATTTAGTTATAAAAAAGTTGTTAAATTTTGGTTACAAAGATTTATTTAAGCTGAAGATTCTTTTTATGAATTCAAAGTTATAGTTTCTTAGGCAAACGCAGCCCTATATAATGGGCTTGACTATTCTATGGTTCCATGGGGCAGTTTTAGAATGAAAAGAAGTCTTTATTGCAGTGTGTAAGGTTCTTTTGACTTATAGTTTTAGGGTTTTGGTTCCGGACAATCGTTTGTCAGGATCGGTTATTTAATAATCGATCTCACAGCTGTTGGATTGTTGATTCAACGACGTCCCTGGATTAAAAAAAAAATTATTGTCCGCTATAATTTTCTGCGGATAGGCAGATTGCCTGTCCGCGGAAAATTTGCCTATTCGCGGAAAATTATAGCGGACAGTAATTTTTTTTTTAATCTCAGCGATCCAACGGCTGTGGAATCGATTGTTAAATAACCGGTCCCTGACAAACGATTGTCAGGGACCAGGACCCATAGTTTTATACTAACTTATTACCCGTGTCACGGGTTTTTAATTTTTTTTGATATGTTATAAATTTTATTTTACTTGCTTAAAACTCGTGTAATGCACGGTTTTCTTTAAAATATTAAATGAATTTTTTTCATTAACTTGAATTAATTAAAACATGAATTTTGAAGACTTAAATTATTAAATGAAATGATGATCATAATTATATAAATGGTATCCGCGATATTTTTAAAAAATGAGGGATTTTAGTTAAAAAAATATAGAAAATGTGATAGGTTTTAGTTGAAAAAGGTAATCGGTTAATTATTAATAATTATAAAATTATTATTTTATTTTATTAAATATATTACCCGTGATATAATTGGACAAAAAAAAATTTAGTTAGAGAAAATTAAAAAGCTAACATGTTTTAGGTGAAAAAGGTAATTAATTAGTTTATAATAATTATAATTTAACTAAATAAAAGTGCTCATAATGTTTTTAGAAAAGGAGAAATTAATGTTGCCCGTGATATTTTTAGAAAAAAAGAAATTTTAGTTAGAAAATATAGAAAAGATGATACACTTTAGCTGAAAAGGTAATCGATTAATTATTAGTATTATAATCTTATTATTTTATTTTATTAAATAGAATTGTCCGTAATATAATTGGAAAAAGAGAGATTTTATTTTGAGAAAATATAAAGGTAACGTGAAAATTAAAAAGGTGACATGCTCCAAGTGAAAAAGGTAATTGGTTAGTTTATAGTAATTATAATTTAATTGTTATTTTACTAAATCAAATTATTCGTAGTATTTTTAGAAAATGAGAAATTAATGTTACCCGTGATATTTCTAGAAAGAAGAATTTAATTAGAAAAAATTAAAAAAATGATACGTTTTAGCTAAAAAGGTAATCGGTTAATTAATAGCATTATAATTGATATGGGCTAAAAATAAGTCCTAAAAACACATTTAATGTAGCATTAATTAGACCCAGTATGGTCCAAACGTGGGCCCACTGGATGAGCCCAAACCCTATTTATGTTATTAATTTCGTAATTAATATTAAGGGTAATAACGAGTTCAGTAATAAGAGTCAAATAAGGATATTACTCCTGCCTGACTTAGCCCCCAAGGCACCTACTTCAACATGGAAACTGATTCCTACAAAGAAGGAGTCTAGAACCTTTCTCAAGGCGGTGGCTTGCCCACCAAGTATCTCAATCCTATCATAATTCTAAGGCTCCTGCAGCCTATATAAGGGTCTGACCCCTCATTCTCAGAACTACGTTTTTGGCTTGATTCTCAATAACGAGATACGTAGGCACTATATGAGGACCGATTAGTCTCGAACACGGAAACAACCATTAAAGCTGGAAGCTCACCAACCCCTTTGTATTAAATACACAAATCCTAGCTGCAATATTCATAACCTAGTTTTTATTCCACAACATTTGGCGCCGTCTGTGGGAAGAAAACATCAACCATGGTTCAAACACGAAGAACAGCAACGACCTCTACCGAGGCCATACCCCTCAGCTCTGCTCCTCCCGCTACTGAGCAAGTACCTCCAACAACAGGGGCGATCACTCAAACTCAAGCTTCTCAACCTCCAGGGACGAATCCCCATGCTGAGAGAACATTACCTATGGTCATCCACCCAAGTCAAGAAACCAGCTCTCTCCAGATGATGGTTTCTCCTCTGGTTAATCCTAATCACCCATTACCACCGGGGGTACAGATCCATACTACGGATCTCCCCATGAATACCAACCCGATGTATGGTCTGCCTAACTACCCTCCAATTACTCAAGGTATTGGACCAAGTGGTCATGCCTTGCAGATCCGAGATCGAGAGTATCTTGACTACTCCGGTCCATATACTGACGATTCATCGTCTGATGATGACGATCGTGATGAAGCCCCAAGGAGGCGACATGCTAGTAGAGAACCTAGAAGGAGAGCACAAACTATCCATGATGGACCCCCTTTGACAGCTGCTGAGAGAATCAAGGTTCATGAGGCCAAGATCTTAAGGATAAAGGAAGATATTACGAGAGAACAATCTAGGTTGAATCAAACTCAACCTCCTCCAACCCCAGGACCGATTCCCATTATAGACTTAGAGAGGTCTTTAAGAAGGCAAAGAAGGGCTGACGCCCCAGCTGGAAGAACAACAAGGGTGGAAACCCCCAGGAGCAACCCCAAGGATCTGATGCCACTTTGGGATCCTGATGATCCCACACCCCCGTTTACCCGTCTACTGAGGAGGTGATGAATGCTCGTATCTCAAAGAAGTTCAAGATGCCGACAATTAAGGCTTATGATGGAACGGGTGATCCCGCCAACCATGTAAGGACGTTCTCAAATGCACAGCTGTTGCAACCTGCAAGCGATGCCTTGAAGTGTAGGGCGTTCCCTCAAACCCTGTCGGGCATGGCTCTAAGATGGTATAGCCGGTTGCCTGCGAATTCAATTGGCTCTTTTAGGGAGTTGAGTGCTGCTTTTGTCAGTCAGTTTATCAGTGGAAGAGTTCATAAGAAGAGCTCTGCATCTCTTATGTATGTAGTGCAAGGAAAGAATGAAAATCTGAGAGATTACCTCAAGAGGTTCACTAAGGAGACATTGAATATCACTGATTTGGAGAATAAGGTGGCCATGGTAGCCTTGGAACACGAACCACTGATCTATTCTTTAAAAGGTCATTGGCAAAGCATCCTTCTGAAAACATGGTCGAGCTCCAACGAAGGGCTGACAAGTACATTAAAATTGAAGATAGCATGAAGAAAGAAGCCACAGTAAGTGGAGGAGGAGGTAACAACGACTCCAAGAAGCGAAAGCAAGACCAGGAGTATGATGACCAGGAGTATGATGCTAGGGGATAAGTATCCCCGAACTAGCGAGGACTCCGACTATGCCCCAAGAAGAACCAAGGACCAAGGTTCACTGAGTATGCAAGGTTGAATACTCCTAGGAGTCGAATCTTGTTGGACATTGAGAAGGATAAGGATTTCCGATGGTCGAAGCCACTCAGGGGTGATCCTGCAAAGAGAAACAAGAATCAGTATTGCAGATTCCACAGAGATGTGGGGCATGACACTGATGATTGCAAGCAACTCAAAGATGAGATCGAGTTTTTGATTCGTAGAGGGAAGCTAAGCAAGTTCACGAAGGGAGAAGATCGTGGAACCCAAAGAATGGATTACAACAGGAGAGACAATGATAGAAGGGAGAATGATCGTGATCGTAGTACACAACCCCGAGGGCCGGTTATCAACATGATTTGGGGAGGCCCAACAGTGGCCGGCACAACTCGAAACTCTCGAAAGGCATATGCTAGAGAGGTGATGCACATCGTGGGAGAGGCCCCGAAACGTGTCAGGACTGAAATCGCAATTGGTTTTGATGACTCTAACCTTGAAGGGGTGAAGTTCCCCCATGACGACCCACTGGTCATAACTCCTGTAATTGGAAATTCAGAGGGACTATTCAGTTGCTTGTAACTATTGGATTCTCAATTGACCCCCAATAACATGTCTATATATGGATTTAATGGAGTAGAATCCAAAGTTGAAGGGACTATTCAGTTGCTTGTAACTATGGGACAGGAGCCCAAGGAGGCCACTCAGATGTTGAACTTCCTGGTAATCAAGGCGGTTTCAATGTATAACACTATCCTCGGAAGGACTGGACTTCATGCATTAAATATTGTTGCCTTAACTTATCATATGAAGATCAAGTTTCCGACCAGGAATGGTGTTGGAGAACATAAATGTGATCAAAAGATGGCACGAAGCTGTTATGTAGCCTCGTTAAGGCCTGATGGAGTCGGGGGGCAGGTCCTTCCGATTGAAGACATGGATGTCCGCAGTGGGGTCGTCAGAGGACATCACACAGAAGCCTCGGACAGCCATTGAGGCTAAGGCGTTAACTGACTTCGTGGTTGAATGTACCATTGGCAACCAAGAAGTCGGGGGGCAGAAGGTAATACCCCAAGCAGGAAGTGAACCTCGGAATAATAAGGAGGAGACCAGAAGGAGTGGTGGGTGCTCTATTTTGATGGAGCATCAAAAACAAAATGCAAATTTGGTGCAGGCCTAGTGTTGCAAAGCCCCGATGGGCTCAAGTTATCCTAGTAGGACTTAACTTCATATTTATCTAGTAGAAGTAGAAATAAGGTTCATTGGAACCATTGAAGAGCATGTTGCTCCGAGTAGGACGGTTGTACTATATGTAAGGGTTAAACCCATTTCAAGTTATTAATACAAGTTTGTTTTCCATTCGTTGATTGTGTGATTTTATTTATGTGCCAAACACCTGATGAGTGTAAGTCAAGGATGACCAAGTACCGAAAATAAAAGAATACACGAATGGAGAACAAACAAATGCATAAATAAAGATCCCGAAGGGTCAAGAGTTAGGTTACAGCACGACCAAATAAGAGTTTAAGTTCGTGAAGGACCCAGGTTAAAAGACGAGCAGATAAAAGCCACACGTAACAATCAAAGCCATGCAAGGCCGAGGATGTTAAGGACTAGCTACTCTTCAATCTGTCTTAAGTACCTGGATTAAGGATCCAAGGATGAAGACCAATAGAGAACAATGATGTATTTGCTTGGACAGCGGCTGATATGCCAGGGATTGATCCCCAATTTATAACCCATAGGTTGAATGTCGATCCTGAACGGAAGATAATAAAATAGAAGAAGAGGAATTTTGCTCCTGAAAGGCAAGATGCCATTAAGCAAGAAGTTGACAAGCTGTTAGAGGTAGGGTTTATTGAAGAGATTCAGTTCCTCGAATGGTTGGCTAACCCTGTGATGGTCAAGAAGGCAAATGGGAAGTGGAAGATGTGCATAGACTTCACTTATTTGAATGATGCATGTCCGAAGGACTGTTTTCCCCTGCCAAGGATAGACACGTTGACAGATGCCACAGTTGGACATGAGATGTTGAGCTTCATGGATGGGTTTAGCAGCTACAATCAGATTAAGATGCACAAGGATGACATCCCAAAGGTATCTTTCATAACTGATTTTGGTGTTTTCTGCTATCTTGTTATGGTTTTTGGTCTAAAGAATGCAGGCGCTACTTATCAACGACTGGTGAATAAGATATTCGCCCATCTGATTGGGAAAACCATGGAGGTCTATGTTGATGACATGTTAGTCAAGAGCCTATTCAAGGCAGACCATATCAAGCACCTTAGAGAGGCATTCGAAGTGCTGAGGCACCATAAGATGATGTTGAACCCAGCCAAGTGTGCTTTTGGCGTTGGATTAGGAAAATTTTTGGGATTAATGGTTTCGAAGAGAGGCATAGAGGCCAACCCTTATAAGATCAAAGCGATCTTGGACATGGAACCACCCCGCTCTATATGAGATGTACAGAAGTTAACCGGCCGAGTTGCAGCCCTGGGGAGATTTATCTCCAAGTCTGGTGACAAATGCTTGCCATTCTTTCAAGCATTAAAAAAAGTGAAGAGTTTTGAGTGGACTACTGAGAGCCAAGAGGCCTTTGGGCAATTGAAGAGGTACATGGTAGAAGCCCCGTTGTTGGCCAAACCTAGTCCCGGGGAGACTCTTTATCTATACTTGACGGTATCCGAACAAGCGCTGAGCGCCGTCCTCATTCGAGAAGAGAAAAAGGTTCAAAAACCCATTTACTATATTAGCAAGGTGTTGCATGGAGCTGAGAAGTTTGCTTTGGCATTGATAACAGCCTCGAGGAAGCTACGACCGTACTTCCAGGCACACAAGATCGAGGTCCTGAGAGACCAGCAGTTGAGAAACATATTGCATAGCCCAAAGGCCAGTGGAAGGTTGATTAAGTGAGCGATTGAACTTGGAGAATTTGACATCACATATAAGCCTCGAACAACCATCAAGGCTCAGGGGTTGGCTGACTTCGTGGTTGAATGTACCCTTGATGTGGGTTGAAAATAAACCCTAAGAATACAATTAATGATACATTAATTGAGCCCAGAACGACCCAAGGTTAAAGCCCAATTACAAGGCCCAGAACCCTAAATATAATTATAATTTCATGGCTATTAAATCAGCCAAATAAAAGACTCCGTTATTGAGTCCAAAAGAAAACCAAATCATCCTTAGAGTGGCCTCTAAAGAATACAGCTATAATGCTTATCCTCCTTCCACCCGGAAGGATCTAGAATTGGGCCTAGGCTGTACCTTGCCCACCAAGACACCCAATTCTATCCTAATTCTAGGGTTCTCATCACCTATATAAGGACCTGATTCCACACAAATAGAACTACGTTTTTTGGCTTGATTCTTGATATTTGCAAGATACGTAGGCATCTTGTGAGGGCAGATTAAGTCACGAAACACTCGATCAGCCATTGAAGCTCGAAGCTCTCCCTAACCCTAGCATTCAAAACGTAATAAATACACCCTAATTTTCGTTCCACAACATTTGGCGCCATCTGTGGGAACCGAATATTAACCATGGTTACCACCAGAAGAACATAAGCACTCTCTGAAACTAACACCAACACCACTGCACCCCCGATTGGGGAACAGCTACCCCCAGGGATGGTT
The DNA here is from genome assembly GCA_037693485.1 of Kitagawia praeruptora. Lineage (NCBI taxonomy): Eukaryota > Viridiplantae > Streptophyta > Magnoliopsida > Apiales > Apiaceae > Kitagawia > Kitagawia praeruptora. The sequence continues at coordinate 130,487,138 of CM075351.1, read as the reverse complement.
TCCCAAACTCAAGTTCCTCATATTCAAGGGATCAAAATGCAAGCTCTTGGATCGTTACCTTTGGTGACGAATCCCTCTACTCAAGGGACGAATCCCCTACAAATGATAGTCTCTCCTCTTGGAGGTTAGTCCATTCCCCCCACCACTCAGATCTCTACTACCGTGATTCCAGCAAGCACGAACCCGATGTATGGGTTGCCAAATTATCCCCCGTATCAGCCTGGACCAAGTGGCCATGCTCTCCAGATACGTGATCCGTACATCCCACCTTACATAAGGGGTTTGGGACCCAATCAAGGCCAACAATACCAAGATTACTCTGGTCCATATTCTGATGATTCATCCTTGGAAGACGAGGATATACCGCCCATGAGGCGTCGTCCAAGTAAAGAACCTGTTGGGCAACATCGCCGAAGGATCCATGATGGACCTCCCCTAATAGCTGCTGAAAAGATTAAGGCTCATGAGGCCAAGATCCAGAAATTGAAAGAGGATATAGAACGGGAGCAACAAAGACAGAATCAGGGTCGACCCCCACCAATGACCGGAGGAGAAATTCCATTTGTTGATTTGGAAGAAACCCCAAGGAGAGAAGGGAGGGTTGAGATCCCTAGAGACACAAGGGTCGAAACCACTAGAGGCAACCCCAAAGACCTAATGCCCCTCGGGGATCCTGATAATCCGACACCTCCGTTCACGGAGGAGGTGATGAATGCGCGCATATCACGAAAGTTTAAGATGCCCATCATAAAAGCTTAAGATGGAACGGGAGATCCCGCTAATCATGTAAGGACATTCTCAAACGCGCTTCTGTTGCAACCGGCAAGTGATGTCCTGAAGTGTAGGGCATTCCCTCAAACCCTGTCAGGTATGGCACAACGTTGGTATAGTCGTCTACCCCTAAATTCTATCAGTTCTTTTAAGGAATTAAGTGCCACTTTTGTTAGCCAATTCATCAATGGAAGATTTCATGAGAAAAGCTTCGCGTCTCTTATGTATGTGGTACAAGGGAAGAACGAGAATCTGAGAGACTATCTCAAGCGGTTCACTAAAGAAACACTGAATATCACTGATTTGGAGAATAAAGTGGCCATGGTGGCCTTGGAACATGGAACCACTGACCTCTTCTTCAAGAGGTCATTGGCAAAACATCCCCCTGAGAACATGGCTGAGTTACAACGAAGGGCTGATAAAGATATCAAAGCCGGGGATAGTATGAAGAAAGAGGCCACGACAGGTAATGGAGGAAATAACAATGATTCCAGGAAGAGGAAGGCGGATCAGGAATATGATACCAAGGACAAGTACCCGCGTACGGGCAAGGATTCAGACTCGGCTCCTAGAAAGGGGAATCTGGGACAGAGATTTACTGAGTACTCAAGATTGAACGCCCCAAGGAGCCAAATCCTGATGGACATAGAGAAGGATAGGGACGTGAGATGGCCGAAGCCACTAAGGACTGATCCTGAGAAAAGAAATAAGAATCAATACTGCCGATTCCACAAAGACGTGGGGCACGACACCGACGATTGTAGGCAATTGAAGGATGAGATCGAGTTTCTAATCCGGAGAGGAAAATTGAGTAAGTTTTGTAAAGATGGGAATCAAGGAAACCCAAGGAAAGATTATGATAGGAAGGATGATGATCGCAACCGCAATCCACAGCCCCGAGGGCCGGTAATAAATATGATTTTTGGAGGCCCGACAATGGCCGGGACAAGTGGAAATTCTCGAAAGGCGTATGCCCGAGAAGTGATGCACATTGTTGGAGAAGCACCGAAGCGTGCAAAGACGGAGGTCTCAATTGGATTCGATGATTCAGACCTTGAAGGGGTGAAGTTTCCCCATGATAATCCGCTGGTGATCTCACCGGTGATAGGCAATTCGCAGGTAAAGAGGGTCTTGATAGATAATGGAGCTTCAGTGGACATTCTGTTCCATGATGCCTTTTTGAAGATGGGGTATACCGAGTCTCAGTTGACACCATCAAATATGCCTATATATGGGTTCAACGGAGTAGAGTCCAAAGTTGAAGGGACGATTCAGCTACCCATGACCATAGGGCAGGAGCCACGGGAAGCCACACAGATGTTAAATTTCTTGGTTATCAAAGCCATGTCTACCTATAATGCCATCCTAGGAAGAACGGGACTTCATGCTTTTAAGGCGGTTGCCTCCACTTATCATTTAAAGATAAAGTTCCCAACCAGAAACAGTGTAGGAGAAAAAAAAGGAGATCAAAAAATGGCGAGGAGTTGTTATGTGGCCGCACTGAGGCCGGACGGAATCGGGGGGCAGGTCCTTCCGATTGAGGATATGGACGCTTGTGAGGACGAAGAACGGAGAAGAAGACCAGCAGAAGATTTGGTTCCCATACCTTTGGTATTGGGAAATTTTGAAAAAGTCACTCATATTGGGGCATCTCTGAAGGACCCTTTGAAAAGCGATTTGATTGCCTTCTTGCAAGATAATAGTGATATCTTCGCGTAGATAGCAGCTGATATGCCAGGGATAGATCCCCAATTGATAATGCACAATTTGAACTTAGATTCGGACAGAAAGGCGGTAAAACAAAAGAAGAGAAATTTTGCACCTGAGAGACAAGAAGCCATAAAACAGGAAGTTGACAAACTCCTAGAGGCAGGGTTCATTGAGGAAATTCAGTTCCCGGAATGGTTGGCCAATCCTGTAATGGTCAAAAAAGCCAATGGAAAGTGGAGGATGTGTGTAGACTTCACAGACCTGAACGACGCATGCCCAAAGGATTGCTTTCCCTTGCCAAGGATCGATATATTGATAGATGCCACGGCTGGGCACGAGATGTTGAGCTTCATGGATGAATTTAGTGGCTACAACCAAATCAAGATGCATAAGGTATCATTCATCACCGACTTTGGCGTGTATTGTTACCTGGTCATGGCCTTTGGACTAAAAAACGCAAGAGCTACTTATCAGAGGTTGGTAAACAAGATTTTTGCTCATCTCATTGGAAAGACTATGGAAGTTTATGTAGATTATATGTTGGTAAAAAGCCTATGTAAGGCCGATCACATCAGGCACCTCCGTGAGGCATTTGAAGTGTTGAGACACCACAAGATGATGTTGAACCCAGCCAAATGTGCTTTTGGAGTCGGGTCAGGGAAGTTCTTGGGTCTTATGGTCTCGAAACAAGGAATCGAGGCTAACCCCGACAAGATTAAAGCTATCCTGGATATGGAACCACCACGTTCCATAAGGGACGTACAGAAGTTGTGTTAGGTCCAAATGTGTTGTAGAGGGGGGGGGTGAATACAACTTTTCAAATTTGATAAGCAATAAATACGATGCAATAAATGAACACACAGATTCAAGGAATATATGTCTTATATATAACTTGAAGTGGTTGCTACAACATTCATTACAAAGTATAACAGAAGTTCAGAGAGTAGTGAATGATGCTAAGCTCTGTGAATACACTCTCTCTCTTTTACATGTGTTTCTCTCAAAAATTGCTCTATTGAAACATTACACAAGTACTTCTATTTATACTACATGTAATCTATGTCCTATAGTCTTCAAAGACTAAGATATACGTGGTCCAATGATGTCCACATCAATCTTGTCTTATCTTGAAAGCTTGGAAATCTGCCAATCAGAAGATGTCATGTGTCATGTTGAAACTGCACTCTAAGTAGAACTTCTACTTGAGAATTTCTACTTAGCCATCTCGAATTTCTAAGTAGAACTTCTGCTTAGAAATATTCTACTTGGTCATCTAGAATATTTAGTACTTAGAGAATATTCTAGTCTTCAACTTGAAACTTCAATGCACATCTTGAACTTGTGATATCTTCATGTCTTCTTTATTCTTCACCAAGCTCTTGAACATGGATCTTTATTACTGACATAAACTTGCTATCAATGTCCTGACACTTGATGCACTGGTCTGGTTCATAAGTGACTAGTCTTGATAGTGTTTTTGCTTCTTGAATAAATTACCATATTCAATTAGTAATGTAGCTTTCCAATGTTTGCTTTCCTTCTTGTTCACTTGAAATCAATTTGTCTTATTGATACTGATAGTTATGATCTTGATTCTTGGCTTTTCAAATCACTGAGGCATGAACAACTTTAACTTGAACTTCTCTCAATGATTTCTTCTTGGCTTGATCATAGTTAGCATGTTGAATTGTATCAATTACCTTGTCTTCATTTAGTGTTGATTTCTTTGTGGCTTCTTGTTCTTGATTGTCTTCCGGTTAAGTATCTTTTCCTTTAGTTGAGTTACATTAGTTATAGTGTTACAAGTTTACACACTCTGCCTTTCAATCTCCCCCTATTTGACTGTCTAACAATGACATTCAAATTAAAGAAGGATAACTCAACTAAACAATGAGACGAGAAAAGATAACTAACATTAAAGTCTTGAATAAATTACAATTGAAATATACTTGGAAAACAATAAAAAGAACTTAAACTAGAAACAGAATTCGAACTTCGAATTAAAGATCATTTGAGTAATTCCTATCACCTGGATTATTTCATACCTTTTAGTCAAACTCGTATCACCTTATTGGATCCACTCTGAGGTGAATTTTCCTCAAGTGAGTTAAAGCAACCGAAAGATATGAAGGTTTTCCAACTTCAAGTTCACACCACTCTGACCTTTAATCCTAATTCCGTTTCCTCTTCCTAGCTTCAGCAGCTTGGCGATTCTCCTCTTCCTGCTTTCTGCGCTTCTCTTTCTGCTGCTGTTCTTTCTTATATACTGGATCACGAAGCTGCTCCCACCTAGCATTCAACAAACTTACTGCTTCCATTTCTAGAGGATTCTTTGGCTCTGGATAAGGATGTCTGAAAAGCCTTCTGAGTTTGTCCACCTCCAGAGTAGTCCTGATCTTTGGAATGTCCTCAAAGTTCTTCATTATGAGCTGAGGTTTCCAATGTACTTTATCAGCTTTAAACTGACAATAGATCATTTTGGGATAGCCCTTGACACGGTTAGTATTGTAGACACTAGCCGCCTCTCGCTCCATCCGCTTCTTTTCCACCACTACCTCAGACAAGTAACTCATGAGTCTCTGTTTTTCTTCCACATACTCATTCTCCACTTCGCCCCATTTGAACACATCTAAAACTCTCTCCAGAAATGCAGCATCTTGAGTCTGTAACAGCCATGTTCTACTCATATGCAAGAGTGTTTGTTTCTGGTCTGCGTCTATGAATGCCAAAGCATCAGCTGTGTCATCGACATATGCTTGTATCCAGTATACACTATCTCTTCCTGGAACACCAACTGCCTCCCTTATTTCTCCTTGTTCCAGTGATCCAGATGGAAGAGTCAGAGCTTCATCTACATTTTTCATTGCTTGAAGAATATTCAATTTCTTCTCCATTAGCTCCGGCTCAATCTTCACATTATCTAGAGGGTTTGGAGCAATAATATCACACTTCCATATTTCATTGCTCTTCTTGAATATGATTCTTTCAATGACCTTCACCGACTTTTCTTTAATTTCAGAGGTAAATCCCTTGCTCATCATTTGTCTACAGATAGCTTTGAGAGATTCCACTGAAAGATTCATTAAATCATTTTCGTCCATACTTACCCTCTTCATCTTCCCATCTACTACCATTCGGACAACATCAGGATATGCTGAGAATTCTGGACCCTTGTCCTCTGCTAGCTGCATTAACTGATCCCTATACAGAATGCTAAGCTCCTCAGATTGAGAGTATTGAATTTTTGTTGCTAGCAAGAACAACTCTGACGCAGATCTTCTCGAGATGAAATGATCATCCACATACAGGAAAGACATCGGGATTCCTTCTACTAAAGACAAGATAACCTGCCACTCTTTAGTCATTGCATTGCATCCAACCCTGACTTTTGAAATTATGTTCTTCAACGCACTTATGTAGTTCGCAGTCAGTGGATTCTGCAAGTTCAAGTTGTAGAACAAGTCATCCGCCTCCTTGTTGTTAACTCCTTTCGCACAAGATCCCATCAAAATCTTTCTTGCATCATCCCACTTTTGTCCAATCCTTCTCTTGTCTAAATCAACTTGAGGATCAGCTAGCCTTGCAAGCTCATGATCATACTGCTTCCCTTTGAGCTCTACTTTCTTTTCAAGGAACGCAGCATGTTCTTGCATCAACTTCATTTTATGGAACTGAGCTTGTTCCAAGGCTAACTGTTGAGATATCATAGTCTCCTCATCAACAAGAATTTCTTCAGGCTTCCCGGAAGACATCCCAGCACCTCCACCTTGTTCCTTCAAAGATCTATTTATTGCATGTGCTAAAGGTACGTCCTCCATATCAGAGTCTGAATCAAGTACCTCCTGTACTTTTTCCTGATGATGACTCGGGTCAATGAATGGTTCATCTTGCTCAACCTCCATCGCCTTAGCCTGACCCTTTCTCTTCCTCAGAGCCTCTTCATCAACAACTGGCTCACTTTCTTTTTCTTTGACAAGATCAGCCTATTCTTGAATTTCTTCGATTTGAACTCCCTGCTGTCTCGTCTCCTTTCCACTCTCCCCCTTAGGTGAGTTATCCTGAACACCACCTTGCTCTCCAAATTCACCAGCAGCATAGGAACCACCAAAACCAGAACCGGAGGCTCCAGCTCCACTAGCACCATCATCGGGGGGAGGTTGATTGTATTCCGACTCGAAACACTCTGGGGGCACAAAACTCCTGACTGCAAACATCATTTTACTGATCTCCACGGTCATTAAATGCATTGTAGACTCCACTGCTCCCATTCTTTCATTCAGAGTGCTTCCCAAAACACCACCAGCATGGCCCAAGTCATTGACCTTGTTTGTCAAGACATCAAATGCTGTAGCTTGACTTGCCATTCGTGCTGCGTAGTCATCAAGAGCCCTTTGATTATCTCCAATATTGATCCCTAACTGCCCCATTGATTGCCCGAACTGCCTCAGTTGATCTTCCATTGATGTCATACGTGTATCAAGATATTGAATATTAAGGGACGGTGTTTGGCTTAGGTGACCTCGCTCTAATACTGGTTCTGATAGTATTTGACGCTCGGTTTCGGGCCTTAAAAATGAAGGTCCCTCTCTCCCTAAACTCTCACACACACTCCCTGTCTCACGCTCGTGTATGTTTTCAATAATAGATCCAAAATAAGAAGCAGTACCTGCAGAAACTGAATAAGAAAAATAATTTGCAGTTATAGGATCTGTTTCTGTTGTTTCCTGAGTTGGAATCTCAGGCTGAGAGGCTGCAAAGTGTTCTTGTACAACATCAGAACCGATCATCTTTGCAGCATCAGTACGTACCGGTGAAGGTACTACTGAAGCTCTTAAGGCTTCATTTCCTTTTGAAGCAACAATATCTTCAAAAGGTTCAAGATCCTAACCAAACTCCCTATGTGCAGACTGTGCAAGGGGAGAACCACTCTCGTGAGGTGGAGTGGTTTGGTGTGACACACTAGGTTTGGACTGGGCTGTTGAAGTGGCAGCTTGAAAATTTTTGGCTTTCTTCCGAATAAGTGGCTGCACTTCGGGTTCACGCTCAGAATTCTCTTCTAAATCTACAAATATTGGCTTTTTAGCTTCCGTTAACAGAGGTGAAAGAGAATAAGAATGTGTGTCAGACTCAGAAATATAGCTCTCACCCTGGGATATATCCTACGGGCTAGCAGTCTCTTGGGTCACGGAATCAGATTTAGAGGAAGAAGTTTGAGTAGTATACAGAGAGAGATTACCTTCTTCATTACCTTGTTCATCATCACTTTTCTCATCAGGAATCCCTTCAAATGCTTCGGCATGAGCAGACGGATTCTGAGCATATGACGATACTTGCAATGGTTCCGCCAAAGTAGTAACTCCTACATCATACGAACGCCACAGTTGAATGTTGTCAGGAATTGACATCGTTTTACCGTGATGTTTATCCTGATTGGCAATTGTAGTAAGTGACTTAGTGCCCATCCCTAGTGGTGCAGATGTTGGACTTCTGGCAAAACTCTGTCTAACAGCAAGAGCATCCCTTGGTATTAAATGATTAATAAGCATTTGTAAGAAACGAGGATACCAGCATACAACATCAGTTTTAGTGAGATCTCTGCTTGCAGTAGATCCGATTGTAGTCACTATCTCGGAGAGAACTATGCGTCCATAATTGATATTCAGTTCACGCGCTAGTGCAACTCCAAAGATTTGCATGGGAATTGGAATCTGATGATAATCTTTTTCGCGTGCCCGAAAACATCTTGTGATGGCCTCGAAAAAATAATTCCATTCCACATGAAAGAATTGTTTCTGGATATTTGAAGTGATCCGGCCAGTCGGAGGATAACATCCTATTTCTTCAAAGAATGTGAGGCGTTCTGCCGCTGTAGGTTCGGGATCATAAACATTTTTGACCGGAAATCCCAGAACCTTGTTGAAAATTTCCTCTGTCACCTCATATTCTTGACCCGCCAAGGTAAACCTGAAACCATAGGGGGTAGATTTGCTCCCAAAGGTAACCGCACTAGTCCATAATTGCTGTAAAGCATCATGTACCAGTGTGGGTTTAGCAGTAAAAGCTAAGCTAGCCTTGGAGTACAAATTAAGAAATCGTACCCAAAACTTAAAGCGCGGGAGTTGATCACCAATTTCCGTAGAGATGTTGTAAAAATTATTTTTGGCAAGTGAAAATTGGTGAGCCATTTTAATTAAATGTTTTTCCTTAAAAAATGATATTTTTTTTTTCTCGAAAAACAATCAATTAAAGAAACCAAAGTTATAGCCCTTTTAATTTATCGAGAAGACCAAGAATCACTCTGAGAAATTAAACTACGGGATATAACCAATAATCAATTAGAGGCGAATATTACAAGCCAATTACTAAATCTGCAATAATCAATGGAGATGTGTATGCGTGTGTGTATACCAGTGAAATCGTGTGTGTATATGCGTGTGTATATATAGAGAATAGAGAAGATGAACAGTTACATAAACACACAAACACAGAGATTTATGACCACACACAGATAATAGAAGTCTAAAATTGGCAGTAATTCGTGGTCTGTACGAGTTTAATCACAAACACAACGAACAGGGGTTTGTAAGATGAAATCGCCTGAGTGGGTGGAGGCTGCTGTAAAAGTTTAATTAGGTAAAAATGAATCGAGTTAGAGATGTATATATAGACATGATTGTAAAATGACAAAAGTGACCCTGTAAAAAAAATGGAAAACACTGAGTACATATAGGGAAAACCTAAGTCGAACATTATCTCGAACATTAAGTCGAACTTCGAGATGAAGTTCGAGATAGATGTTAACTCGAATAAAACACTTGAACCATTTAAGCAACAAAAACAACCAGGGAAACCTATCTCGAACTTCAAGTCGATAGTCGAGATAAGTTTCGAGTTAGGAGTTAACTCGAAAAAAAAATCCCTGTAACCAACTGAGAACTCGATCTCGAACATCAAGTCGAAAGACGAGATAAGTTTCGAGATATAGATTAACTCGAAGTTTTTTCAGAAGATCTTTTCAAAATATCCCCTCAAGTAGAACCTTATCTCGAACTTCGAGATAAAGTTCGAGATAGACCTTATCTCGAATATTTTGAAGATAAAACTAGGCACTGGTAACTCGAACTCGAACCCTAAGTCGAGTTTCGAGATGAAGTTCGAGATAGACACTAACTCGAAAATCTTCCCAGATTTGGAATTTTCAAAACTTCACTCTGGAAGCTCAAATCGAAATCCAAGTCGAATTTCGAGATGAGTTTCGAGATAGAAACTGTTGTGACCAAAATCTCGCATGGGTTAGATTTAGGCCCACTAGAGGATTAGGGTCCAGATCCATGAAGAGAATGAGTAATCTGTCAGGTTTCCGGAGGCCTACGGTAGCCCTAGGGGTTACCATGTACACTGCAGCACGGGAACGCATGACTAAGGGTCTCAAGGTATCCCCTTGAGGATAACCTATAACTATTATCAGTCATCCAGTAGAGCTTCCAAAGTAGCTTCTGTGGTAGGGGTTACCGGAGGGGGTACCGGAGCCAGGCTACCGGGCAGTACCCCCAGCTTCCGCGGAAGCCTGATTAGGCTGCCAATACAGATAAGGCACGCCTCCTATTTTTTAGGAACACGTTTATATCATCTAAAAACACTCCTGAACAGATAAACATTCAGTTATTTGAGGATATATGTCATATATACTTGATAAATGATACAAAATCATGATAAATACAAGAGATAATCATTCTATGTTACCTAAACTGCTTGGTAACCTGATTATACACATCCTACACGATTATTATCAGAAATAACAGTCATTATCCCACTGGAGAGAGGATAACTCATCATAAACAAACGATTATATCATTTCAAGAACTACATTCGGGCTTGATCCACTATAAATAGTGGTATGTAGGCAGTTTACGGGATCTTCTTCGACACTTACACTCCTTGAGTAGCTAGAGCACGTGCACTCTTGTGTGACACAGTCAAATTAGGGTTCTTGGCTGGCCAACATTTGGTCCTTGAGCTCTCATTCCGTAGATTCAGTCCGATCCTTCCGAGGAACCACATCCCGTGTTCTTCGGTAACCCTAGCCGTGAGCCTTCCCGGACGGCTAACTATAGATCTTCAACCACGAGCCTTTCTTGGTGGTTGGACGATTCCTTGTTTATTGGCGCTATTCCAGCACGAGGCCTCATAATTTGTTGTGCTAAAATCCTCCCACAACAATTGGCGCCCGAAGGAGGGGCCTCAAAAATCGTCATTTGGAGGAGATATGGCGAGTAACAATTCTGACAGTGATAAGACACCATCTCAGGATGGTAATGAACGAAACAAAGATGGTGGTGATGATGTTAGTAACAAGGACATCATGGATTATCTGAAAACGGTGAATGAAAGAGTTAACCACTTGAAAAAAGGTTCCGAGAAAATGAAAAAATGGCAAAGGAAGTGCAAGTCGAAGTTGAAAAAGAAGAATGTGACTCCGACAAGGTTAAATTTCGAGTCTGAGGACAATAGTGAAGATGACACTGATTATGTCCCATCTGAAGAAGAGGTAGAGGAGCCTGCGGAAGAAGAATACGAGGGCGACCAATCCGATGTCCCGGAAGCCCAGGGTACCGAAGGTTCACCCACCAGAAGTCTGAGCGTTTTTGACCGAGTTGGCAAAAGATTGACTAACAAAGACCTTCGTCACAAGTTGATTCACACTGGAAACAAAGATCGAAGGGATGGCATTGGGGGTTCCATAACCCGGGGTTCCCGAGAACGTAGAGAGAGATCCCACTCGGTCTCCCCAAGAAGCACTTCCAGGAGGTCTCGATCTGATGGCAGAAGGAGTCATAGGCAAAGTGGTCACTCTTCTGGGCATAAAAGTAGGAAATCCCATTCTACCAGAGTCCCAACCGGTGGGGGTCCCAACCAGGATTCCAGCTCCCATCAGAGTTCGGTTCCTAGAAGAAGTAAGACAGCCAATGAAGATGATGACTCTGGAAGTGATATGCTTTCAGATGGTGAAAATGGACAGTTCAGGATGTCTGACTGGAAAAAAGCCTTGGAAAAGATCAAGGAGGAGAAAAAGTTTAAGTCCGGTATCACTGTCGGTTCCCCATTTTCTGTGAAAGTGAAAAAGGCAGCCTTGCCATGGTTCTTTAAGATGAATACTGACTTGAAATTCAATGGAAACTCAGATCCAGTTGAATACTTGAGCCATTTTAATACGAAAATGGATGTCTACCAGGTGGAGGACTTAGCAAGGTGTAGGCTACTGGCATCCACACTGACTGGAAATGCCCACCAATGGTTCAAAAGGCTAGTCGAAGGGTCTATCAAATCCTGGAGGAAGATGGGAGATCAGTTTATCTCTCAATTCAGGGCTACCGTGGCCTATGCCCCACCGGTGAATACCCTAGCTAATATCAAGCAAGAAACCCACGAATCTTTAAGACAGTATTTCAAAAGATTTAATGAGCAAGTGCCAAAAGTGAAGAAGGCCTCTGATGAAACTCTGAAAAATTTCCTAATAGCCGGGGTTAGGCCTGGAACCGAGTTTTGGAAAGAATTGCAAACTGAAGAGCCCGGAACCCTGGCGGAATTCTACCAACAGGCAGAATGCCACAAAGTGATTGAGGAATCCATGGCCAAACTGTCCAAAGATTCCAATTCCCGAAGTTGGAGCAGGAATAAGAGAAATCGTTCTTACAGCCCTAAAAGAGATTCAAATAAGAGGGTTTCCGGGAATGGTACTGCCGATTTGGGAGCCCCCCGGTATGATGACAAGACTACCCCTATTGCTGTTAATGCAACTAAGGATAGAGTTTCTGTCAAGGACAGACTCACTCCAAAGGCAAATTTTCAGAAATACTCAGAGTATACCCCATTGACTGTCCCAATTAGTCATATTCTCGAAGTGAATGAGAAGAATGGGCTATTCCGGAGGCCCTACCGGGCAGGCCCCCCAGGAGTGAAAGATCAGGGAAAGTACTGTGCATTCCATGAAGTGAATGGTCACGAGACTGCTGATTGCAGGCACTTGAAAGATCAAATTGAAGAATTGATTAGAGGTGGATACCTGACGGAATTCGTAGCCCAAGAGGCTAAGAAATATAAAGAAGATAGAGATAGCAAGAACAAGGCTCCTGGAAACCAAGAAAGGACTACCCGAGCTAATAGCATCCATACCATCTTTGGCGGCCCTTACTTGGGGGGTGTCAGTCGGAATGCCAGAGATAGGTATGCCCGGGAAGCCAGGGGGAAACCCCTAACAAACATTTTTCACCTTTCAGAAAGGCCCCCCAAGTTGTTCAAAGGGGAAACCGCCGATATCTCCTTTACTGAGGAGGATGCCAAGTGGGTTCACCACCCCCATAATAATGCTTTGGTGGTAACCGTGAATATTGGTGGAATGAATGTACACAGAGTGCTGGTGGATAATGGAAGCTCAGTAAATATCTTGGCATATACTACATTCCAGAAATTGGGGCTTTTGGACAAGGAGTTATTGCCTACCAACAATGAGCTATATGGGTTTACTGGTAACCCAGTCCAAATCATGGGCAAGGTCAAATTACCCTTGACATTGGGAGTGGATCCTTGCAAGGCCACCCAAATGGCAGAATTCATGGTGGTAGATGAAGACATTTCCCACAATGCAATTCTCGGTAGACCAATATTGAAAGATATGAGGGTGGTAACCTCAATATACCACTTTTCAATGAAGTTTCCCACACCAAACGGCATTGGGTGTGTGAAAGGATGTCAACATGAGTCAAGGGAATGCTATAACAGAGCTGTGCAGGCTGCCGAGAAGGCAGACAAACCTATTCAAGTTGAAGAAAAGGCTGATGGAGAAGCCTTAATGAGAAGCCATGGGCTTGAGCCACAGAAGTTTGAAAGAGCATCGTGTAATGCCATCATGATAGTGGAGTTACCGGAGGAACCTACTGAAGAGGTTCCTGTTTTTCGGGGGGTAGTACCACCACAAAGCTTGTTGTTGGAAGCTTCCGAGAAAAATGATGAAATTCAAAACATTTCACTGGAAGGCATAGTAAAAAGTGCCTCAGATGATGATCTAGGCGAAGCAATGCTAGAGAATGAGAACCAGAGAACGGAGAAAGGACTCCCGGTTGAGATTGACAATGATCCCAGGATGCCCGGTACCCTGGAAAAGGTAGGGGCTGCCGAAGATACTATCCCCATACTAGTGGATGCTGAAGATCCTAGTAAAATCTTGAAAATTGGACAACAGCTAGATGAAAAGACAAGAGAAAGGTTGACTGCTTTCCTTAAAAGCAACCTTGATGTGTTTGCATGGTGTCATTCTGACATGGTGGGGATCGACCCGAAAGTCATGTGCCACCACTTGAACATTGATCCTGAGATAAGGGGTATTCGGCAGAAAAGAAGGCCTGTCAGTGGTGAAAGGGCTACCGCCCTCCAGGAAGAGGTAGACCGGTTATTGAAAGCTGGTTTGATCAAAGAATCCTTCTACCCAACATGGCTAGCAAACCCGGTACTGGTCCGGAAGCCCAATGGGAAATGGAGGACATGTGTTGACTTTACTGATCTGAATAAGGCATGCCCTAAGGATAGCTTCCCGCTACCCAGAATTGATCAACTGGTGGATGCCACGGCAGGCCATGCTTTGCTAAGTTTCATGGATGCCTACTCCGGATATAACCAGATACCGATGCATGAACCAGACCAGGAGCATACCAGCTTCATAACTGATAGGGGACTGTACTGTTATGTGGGGATGCCGTTTGGGCTATTGAATGCCGGGGCAACCTACCAAAGGCTGGTAAACATGATGTTTAAAGAACAGATTGGTAAGACTATGGAAGTTTATGTTGACGATATATTGGTCAAATCAAAGGTGGCAGCCGACCATGTGTTGCACCTATCCGAGATGTTCGATATCCTAAGGAAATACCGGATGAAGTTGAACCCTCAAAAGTGTGTTTTTGGTGTGGAGTCTGGAAAATTTCTTGGATTCATTGTGAACCACAGAGGGATTGAGGCAAACCTGAAAAAATCAAAGCATTGCTGGAACTGAGGTCACCAAGGAATGTAAAAGAAGTCCAAGGGCTTACCGGAAGGGTAGCAGCCCTAAATAGATTCGTATCTCGGTCTTCCGACAAGTGCAAGGAGTTTTTCAAGGCTATCAAGAAGGGTCAAAACTTTGAATGGACCCCAGAATGTGAGGAAGCCTTTAAGAAACTAAAAGAACAGTTGGGAAGCCCACCATTGCTCTCCAAACCCTTGGAGGGTGAGGTACTCATTTTATATTTACCTATTTCTGAATACTCTATAAGTGCTGTGTTGATCCGGGAGGAAGAACAAGTACAATACCCGGTATACTACGTGAGCAAAAGGCTGTTGGACGCGGAAGCCCGGTATCCCAGTATGGAAAAGCTAGCATATGCTCTAATATTGGCTTCCAAGAAGCTAAGGCCTTACTTTCAGGCCCATAAAATTGAAGTTAAAACATCCTTCCCGCTAAGGCAAGTGATGCACAAGCCGGAAGCCTCCGGTAGAATGATGAAATGGGCTATCGAGCTAGGACAGTTTGAAGTAGATTACAAGCCCCGAACTGCTATCAAAGGCCAAGCACTGGCTGATTTCTTACTGGAGTTTCCTCCTGATTTTGAGGTTACCAAAGAAGATTGTACCCCGGTACCCCTAGTTACCGAAGGGGATGCCGGAGGCCCCTAATTATGGTGGAACCTATATGTTGATGGAGCAGTAAACAATAATGGGGGAGGTGCCGGAATAGAGTTGGTAAGCCCAGAGGGGCACCGAATTCAGAGTGCCATACACTTTGGCTTCAAGGCTACCAACAACGATGCAGAGTATGAGGCCCTGATTGCTGGCTTAAAACTGGCTCTGGAAATGAAGGTAGAATACCTAAATGTGTTCAGTGACTCCATATTGATCGTGTGGCAGATTAAAGGAAGCTTCCAGAGTCGAGGCCCCCGCACTGAACTTTACATGAGGTATGCCCAAGAACTTATCAGTAGGTTCAAATTGCTAAATCTAAATCAGATCCCAAGGGTGGAAAATGCCAATGCTGATGCCCTTGCCAAGTTGGGATCCCAAAAAGAAGCTGTTCTGTTAAGAGTGATACCCCTCGAAGTGCAACTCCAACCAAGTATCCATCGAGAGGAGACTATGGAAATAGAATCTTCAATGGAAAGCCAATGGACAACCCCAATACGTGAATATATCACCAAGGGGATGCTTCCAAAAGACAAAGATGAAGCCCGGAAACTCAAATACAAGGCTGCCCGTTATGTGATCTATGATGGCATTCTATACAAGAGGGGTTTTAACCAACCTCTACTTAAATGTATATCTGGAAATGAATGTGAATATATCCTAAGGGAAATTCATGAAGGCATTTGTGGCAACCACTCGGGGGGTACCTCCCTGGCCCACAAAATTCTCCGACAGGGTTACTACTGGCCTACCATGAAAACTGATGCCTATGACTTTGCTAAAGCTTGTGATCAATGCCAAAGGTTTGCTAACTTCAATAGCAACCCAGCTGTGGAACTAAGGCCCATTGGAAGCCCCTGGCCCTTTGCAATATGGGGGATTGACCTGATTGGGGAGCTTCCCAAAGACAGAGGTGGTGTGAAATATGCCGTGGTAGCCGTTGACTACTTTACCAAATGGGAAGAGGCGGAACCCCTAGCTACCATCACTGCCGGTAAGCTGAAGGAATTTGTTAAGCGAGCCATTATATGTAGATACGGGGTACCGTACAAGCTGATCTCAGACAATGGCAAGCAATTTGATAGTAGAGAGATGAGAAGTCTATGTGAGGACTTGGAGATAAAGAAAGATTTTTTAGCCGTTTGCCACCCCCAGAGCAATGGGCAGACGGAAGCTGTGAATAAAATCATCAAGCACACTCTAAAAGCCAAGTTGGAAGATAAAAAGGGAAACTGGCCAAAGGAGCTTCCAATGGTCTTGTGGTCTTACAACACCACTCCCAGGTCCACAACCGGAGAGTCTCCCTTTGCTCTAACCTATGGCTGTGAAGCTATGGTCCCAGTGGAAGTTGGGACAGGGTCCTACCGGAGGGACAATTTTAATCAAGAATCAAATGAAATAAATTAGAGGCTGGCCCTAGACATGGTAGAGGAAAACCGGGCTACCGCCCAGCTGAAACTTGCGGCTTACCAGCAGAGGACCCGCAAATACTACAACAATAAGGTACGCCCTCGACCCCTCAAGGTTGGCGACCTAGTACTGAGAAGAATGATGCCCAATATGCGGGTTCCCGGGCACGGAGCCTTTGGAGCAAATTGGGAAGGGCCTTACAAAATAAAGTCTATATTTTGGGAAGGCACTTACCACCTTGAAGACATGGATGGAAACACTATTCCCCGTGCTTGGAATACCGAGCACCTAAAAAAGTACTATCAGTAAGACTCTTTTCAGAGCAAACGTAGGCCTCTTTTAGGCTTAGGATGAATAAAGGCAACCTACTAGTTGTGGTTGCGTCATTTCCCTTTCAGTTCTTAGGATTTCATGATTTTCAGTAGATGCCCGGGGGGTAGTGGATACACACCCCGTCTGGATGAAATTTGATGTAATCGTACTCTTTGATTTTCAGTAAAAGTAGAAGTTGATTGTTTCCTTTTACATTTACCACTTATAAATATTTTCAGAAAAATATGTAAGGTCAACAAGCATAGTTCTACATGGCAGCCAGGCTACCATCCAGAACTAGGGGGGTAGTAGTGGATACACCTCTCAGCTTAACAGGTTGAAATTATTAGAATTTTAAAATTTGAATTACCAGACATGTACGGAACCTTGATTGGTTCACATGGCTTACTTGGTTATCAGGGCATGCATGAAACCCTGTTCGGCATACATGGTTCCCTTCATTACTTGGGCTTGTGTGGTACCCTGATTGGCACACTTGGATCCCTCCAACACCAGACATGTATGGAACCTTGATTGGTTCACATGGCTTACTTGGTTATCAGGGCATGTATTGAACCCTGTTCGGCATACATGGTTCCCTTTATTACTTGGGCTTGTGTGGTACCCTGATTGGCACACTTGGATCCCATCAATACCAGACATGTATGGAACCTTGATTGGTTCACATGGCTTACTTGGTTATCAGGGCATGTATGGAACCCTGTTCGGCAGACATGGTTCCCTTTATTACTTGGGCTTGTGTGGTACCCTGATTGGCACACTTGGATCCCATCAATACCAAACATGTATGGAACCTTGATTGGTTCACATGGCTTACTTGGTTATCAGGGCATGTATGGAACCCTGTTCGGCATACATGGTTCCCTTTATTACTTGGGCTTGTGTGGTACCCTGATTGGCACACTTGGATCCCATCAATACCAGACATGTATGGAACCTTGATTGGTTCACATGGCTTACTTGGTTATCAGGGCATGTATGGAACCCTGTTCGGCATACATGGTTCTCTTCATTACTTGGGCTTGTGTGGTACCCTGTTCGGCACACTTCGGTCCTTTTTAATATGAGACTTATGCGTAACCTTAAGTGGTTCACATATCTCACTCAGCCAATAATCGTGAATGGCTTACATGGCATCACCACATATGATTCATTAATTGATTGGGACTCCCGGAACAAAGGTTTCCAGGCTGAGCCTCCGGCACCCAGGCTACCGGTTATGGGCTACCGGCCAAGGGGCTCCCGGAGTCAGGTTCCCGCCTTCGTGCTCTCAGATATTATAGGGTTACCGGACGGTACCCCCCACACCCATAGTGGTAACCACGCAGACTAAGGTACAAGTAGTTCACCATTTATGTGACTGCTTATCCAGGTACACGCTGCCATCGTTTCTCAAGTACATTTCCATGTTACGTTACCATGCTATCATTCAATTCTTGATTCATGATTTATCATTTATCTCGTTTAATCAACGTGAATATGACATATATCCTCTAAAATACTCGTATAAACTTGTATTAGGATCAACACCCAGAGTCATATTAGAATTCGATAATAACAATCGGTCATGAGTTGTTTTAAGTTAAGACATCACTCATCCCATTTAGCGAGTCTAAGGCTCTTAGTTGAGTTGTTTAGTGAATTTCATTACAACTAAAGGGAAAAAAGTCTAGCATCTAAGGCGTAACCAGTTATGGTACAATAATTATACTCACCACAGAAAGAATTAGATAATAAAACAAACATGCATTTGATGAACAAAGCAAGTTCAAAAGTGCCAAGGCCTGCGACCATAGAACGAGTAGAGTTATGAAATTTAAGATTACATTTGTGGAGCGTTAAAGGAGCCCACCCCCTAAATCAAAACCAAGTTTGGATACGTTAACAAAAGGCTTAGGAGAGATAAGAGGAAAGAGTGCGCTTAAGCAGAGGGAGTGTCCTTGGTGGCATCTGAGCTATGGGAATCCTCAACGGGATCGATCTTCTTAGCAGAATCGCCCGGAGCAACCTCAACCATGCCTGCGGGAGCCTCACCCTTAGCATCAGGAACATGAGTAAGTTCAGCGGTATCCCCTTGAGTAGCCGGAGGTATAGACACATCCTTAGGCCTGGCAGCTTTAACCTTTGCCGCTTCCGCTTTGAATTCTTCCACCTGGTTCACCACATCCTCGCCCAGTAGCGCCCAATCTAAATTTGGCATTACTTTCCACGTCGACTTCATGTAGTCTCGAGCACCTTTGTTGAACCCCATCCTATATCTTTCAGGCAAAGCTTCCTTGTATTTCTTAGTGGCAGCCTGCAGGGCGTCAACCTGAGTTTCGAGCTCTTTGATTATGGAATCGTAGGAGGCAACCAGCTCTCCCTTCTCCTTACCCTGATCAGACACCAACTTGCCCAGCTTATCTTTCTCCTTGCTCATGTTCGACAAATCACTTCTCAGTTTCTTATTAGAATCCAACAACTTCTTCTTGTCACCCTCAAGAATTTGCATATCGGCTTTCAGCTGCTTCATTTCATCCCGAAGCCTCATGTCGCCACGGGTAGCCAAGGCCAGTTGGTTGGAAAGCCTCAATTGATGGAAGAAGCTCTCACCTGCAGAGCATAGCATAGATTTGGCAACATCAGAACTCTTCTGCTTTGACCACCCGGAGATAACCTCAACGGGAATGTGACCACCAGCCAACCGGTAGAATTGCTCAACATCACTCATGGGAGTGTTAGGCTGTGAAACCTTAGCTTTCTTGGAAGACCGGGTTTCCGGAGTGGATGTCGGGTTTCCAGAAAGCTGAGAGTGCCTGCATTTATCCTAGGTAGAGGGCTCAGTCTTGGCGACAATAGATCCAGGAACCCTAGAAATTGGAGTAGCAGCAATAGGGGTCCCCAACATAACTACATCATCATCAGGAAATAAGTCTTCATACTTTTCAGAAGGCTGAATGAATGACGGCATAGATCCCGACATACCTGAAAGAAGGGGATATAAAGAGCAAATGTTAGTCAATTAACTTACATAATACATAAAAGAAGATGCACAAAAGTGTATGCTAGTATACCAGGAAGGAGACACAAGTTAGATGTGACCTCGGCGTAACCCTGGGTTCTGAATGCGGGTATCCGCTCAGATACTTCACGGAAGGCTGAACCAGGAACCTCTTCACCGACATCTTCATTCGAGAGAGTGGGCGAAGCGTTCCTGGGTAAGCCAAAACCCAAATCTATCAAAACCTCGGGTGTAAGTAAGCTATCACCGTCCCCTAACTTGGCTGCTAACTTAGCAATCCGTTTAGCCCGCTTTTCCTCCATACCCTCTAACAGAGTTGGATCCGGGAACCCTAAATGGAATAGCCCGGCATAAGAAGGATTGATGATAAAAGGACAGGAAAGAAACAAAGGAAATCAAAGAGAAGGTGCTTACTCGGAGACATGTTGAAGTCCTTTCTAATTTCCCCACCGTCATAACAGTACAAGAATAACTCTTGCCAATCATACATTCCTTGTTTGTTTCCTTTGGCACACTGACCGTGGCAATTATTCCAGGACGTGAGATAATATATCCCCGGTTTCCTTGTAACTTCCTTTAGTTGGTAGAAGTACCCTAATTCTCTCACCGATAGAGGAACTGCAAAGTGCTGATGATAAAGAATATACATACATGCCGCTACCCGAAAGGAATTGGGGGTTAGCTGAAGAGGAGCCAAATCATAAAATTCAAGAAGTTCAAGGAAGAATGGGTGCATAGGCATGGAAAACCCAAGTTTAAAGTAGTTGGCAGATAGAACAGCACCGGGAATAACCTGATCGGGTTCAAAGTTGTCAAACCGGTGGCATCTCTCTCCCTTATCCGGGACTACCAGTGAGCATCCCGGATTGCAAGCCTTGAGTAGCTTCTCCAGTTTATCAAGGTTCATTAGGGAATTCATATTCTCACAGGCGGGTACGGTCTTACCCTCCTTCACTGGCTGCACCTTCCTCTCATCTTCCCTATAATTACCACTATTATGGAGCGGTTGCTCTTCACTGTTCAAAGAATTACCATGAGATTCGATAGGAAAGTCCCCAGAAATAGTTCTTCCCTCAACGTCAGTATTGGAGCTCAAGGTTACCGGATCAATGGTAGCTATCCCCAAACTCGAGGAGTCTGCCTCTTGAGTGTATATGGGATGCCTATTCACTATTTCAGCCTCCAAGGGATTAATTACCTCCACCCTGGAACGGGTACGAGAACTCACAGAAGGCTTCACAGGAGATATAGAACGAGGGAGAAGGAGATCATTCAAGTGGGTGGACCAGGAATCAGAGGGACCCCCGGAGATTGGTGATAGATTTCCCGGTTGACTGAATGAGCTTTCCGGAGAACAAGACATCTGCAACCAGGGAAAGGAAGCAGGTCAGTAGAAGAAGCTGGAAAAAGGACTACCTACGGATAGGGAAACCCGGATTGAACAGCGGAAGCCCCCTAACCTAAAAAGTACTTTGGCAAGGGTAGGTGTGTCACGGACAAGGTTTAAAAAAAAAAAACTAAGCGGCACAATATTTAGAATTCAGCCTAGAGCTAAAAGGGATAGAGCCTGGAGAGTAGCAATCAATGTGGTAACCTAGTAAGATGGTGTCAAGATTGCACAATCCAAGTGAAAAGAGGGAAAATAGGCCTAGGGTATCATCAACATACTTAGGCCAATCGATTACATGTGTTTGCTCAATGGAACGGGTTCAAAAGCTAACAGAGTTCACAGAGAACGACTATCAAACACATTACGGAGATACCAAGAAATGACCAGAAGGATACCTAGGGTATTAATCAACCCAAACCCATTAAACGTATGTTTTGTAAAAAGAGGATTTCTACATACGCCTTGCTATTTAAGCATATAAATCTAACCTAGATTCAATTCAAGATCTAGGATCTACGACTAAGCCTACTTACCTCGGGTAAATCAAAGTAGATCGCATGCAACAACCAACAAGAGGTCAAGTCAACTATCGATTCATGGATATAAGCAAAGCATCAATTTATGTATACCAATATATGAAAACGATAGTAAGTGTGTGGGAATCTTGTGCATATGACCAATCACACAACTGAGTATACATACTAAGTGAAGATATCGGAAAACATAGCTGAATACGGGTGAGAAGACGAGTATACAAGTGCTTTAACCTTCGCCGGAGACTTCGTCGGAGATCGTCGAAACCTTCTGTGACCTTGGGAAAGTGTATTTTGTACAAATGAAAAGAAAAATGAAAAGCCTAAATGCGTTAATATATAAAAATAAAAAGAGAAAAGGCATAACCCCTATTGAGTGAATGTGGCGCAGAAAACAAGGCATGGGGGGAAGTGTGTTGGTGTAGGGAATGAACCGCCTCTAGTCTATCTCAAAGGAAGGGTGGAGTTTAAATTCAAACTGCTCTTTCTTGATAATTATCTCTTTATTTATCAGAAATAAACGGGTTAGTTTGGCAATTAGAAAAAAAAAAAAACTCCCATCTTTGCGGATTATTTATACGGAATACCGTAGTATAATCATCAAATAAAAGCAATAACATACATTCACATGTTTACGAGTGATGGTTCTTTACACTCACACCCTTTGTTGAAATAAGTTGCCATGGTAGAGAAAAATGAGTCATTAATCGAGAAAACGGTACCATGTTAACTGGTTCCCCTTGCACTCAGTACTTCAGGGAACCGGGGGGTAGTTGTTGTGACCAAAATCTCGCATGGGTTAGATTTAGGCCCACTAGAGGATTAGGGTCCAGATCCATGAAGAGAATGAGTAATCTGTCAGGTTTCCGGAGGCCTACGGTAGCCCTAGGGGTTACCATGTACACTGCAGCACGGGAACGCATGACTAAGGGTCTCAAGGTATCCCCTTGAGGATAACCTATAACTATTATCAGTCATCCAGTAGAGCTTCCAAAGTAGCTTCTGTGGTAGGGGTTACCGGAGGGGGTACCGGAGCCAGGCTACCGGGCGGTACCCCCAGCTTCCGCGGAAGCCTGATTAGGCTGCCAATACAGATAAGGCATGCCTCCTATTTTTTAGGAACACGTTTATATCATCTAAAAACACTCCTGAATAGATAAACATTCAGTTATTTGAGGATATATGTCATATATACTTGATAAATGATACAAAATCATGATAAATACAAGAGATAATCATTCTATGTTACCTAAACTGCTTGGTAACCTGATTATACACATCCTACACGATTATTATCAGAAATAACAGTCATTATCCCACTGGAGAGAGGATAACTCATCATAAACAAATGATTATATCATTTCAAGAACTACATTCGGGCTTGATCCACTATAAATAGTGGTATGTAGGCAGTTTACGGGATCTTCTTCGACACTTACACTCCTTGAGTAGCTAGAGCACGTGCACTCTTGTGTGACACAGTCAAATTAGGGTTCTTGGCTGGCCAACATTTGGTCCTTGAGCTCTCATTAGTAGATTCAGTCCGATCCTTCCGAGGAACCACATCCCGTGTTCTTCGGTAACCCTAGCCGTGAGCCTTCCCGAACGGCTAACTATAGATCTTCAACCATGAGCCTTTCTGGGTGGTTGGACGATTCCTTGTTTATTGGCGCTATTCCAGCACGAGGCCTCATAATTTGTTGTGCTAAAATCCTCCCACAACAGAAACTAACTCGAAATTTTGAAGAAACTTAGAATAATTTAATATATGACATAATTAAAACATTCCTTGATAATTCTAAAGCCTCTAATTACATGAAAAACACAGGTAAATTCATCTAAAAATCATGCAAAATTTGGAATACTATGAATTTAACTCCCCCTATGTTCATGCAATCTAACAAGCATAAATTCAAAGATTTGTACTATTAAATACACTTAAAACACAATGAATTCATGTAAAATAACACTATATGCAACCTATAACAATCATTAATTAGGCATTTTAAAGTCTAAGCACATAATGATTAAGTAGCTTGCACATAAAAACCTGGATTTTACAGATAGGAGGCTTTACTAACTTGTGTTAAGCATTCCCAATTCACCAACCAATCTATTGAATGTTACTTCGTCAAGAGGTTTGGTGAATATATCTGCAATTTGTTGCATTGTGGGCACAAAATGTAGCTCTATAGTTCCCTCATCGACATGTTCTCTTATGAAGTGATACCTGATGTCGATGTGCTTGGTTCTTGAGTGATCTACAGGATTGTTGGTTATGGCAATGGCATTTGTGTTGTCACACATAATTGGAATTTTCTTGTGCTCCATGCCATAATCCTTCAATTGGTTTCTCATCCACAGTATTTGAGCTACACAGCTTCTAGCAGCAATGTACTCAGCTTCAGCAGTAGAAGTAGATACTGTATGTTGCTTTTTACTTTGCCAGGACACCAATCTTCTGCCAAGAAATTGACAAGCACCAGATGTGCTTTTCCTATCAATCCTGCAACCTGCATAGTCTGAATCCGAATAGCCAATTAGATTAAAACCTGTATCTCTTGGGTACCAAATCCCTAGATTTGGTGTGCCCTTGAGATACCTAAAAATTCTTTTGACGGCTACGAGATGTGATTCTCTAGGATCCGCTTGGAACCTTGCACATAAACAAGTTGCGAACATTATATCGGGTCTACTTGCAGTTAAATAGAGAAGTGAGCCAATCATACCTCGATAGCTTGTGATGTCAACTGGTTTACCTGATTTGTCTTCATCAAGCTTCGTGGCTATTGCCATGGGAGTCTTAGCTGCTGATGCATCTTCTAGATTGTACTTCTTGAGTAAATCTCTGACGTACTTGGATTGACAGATAAAGATACCATCTTTTCTCTGACTGATCTGTAATCCAAGGAAGAAGGACAGCTCTCCCATCATGCTCATCTCATATTTTTCCTGCATTAGCTTAGCAAATTTCTCGCACAAGCGCTCATTAGATGACCCAAAAATAATATCGTCCACATAGACTTGAACAAGTATTAAATCATTCTTTACATTTTTATAGAACAATGTTTTATCAATTACTCCCCTAGTAAAACCACTTTCAATTAAGAATAAGGAAAAGGTTTCATACCATCGCCTTGGGGATTGCCTGAGACCATAGACAGATTTGAAGAGAAGATACACAAAATCTACAAGTTCTGGATCAATGAAGCCAGGCGGCTGTTCCAGATACACTTCTTCTTCTAACTCTCCGTTCAGGAAGGCACTTTTCACATCCATCTGAAAAACCTTGAAGTTCTTATGTGCTGCAAATGCCAAGAACATCCTGACTGCCTCAAGTCTTGCAACCGGTGCATAGGTCTCATCATAATCAATTCCTTCTCGCTGAGAATAACCTTTTGCAACCAAACGAGCCTTGTTTCGTGTTACAAGTCCATTTTAATCCATTTTATTTTTGAATACCCACCTAGCTCCAATTACTGATTTGTTCTTTGGTCGGGGTACCAGTTTCCAAACTTTCTGCCTTTCAAACTGATTGAGTTCCTCTTGCATTGCAATCACCCAATCAGCATCACCAAGAGCTTCTTCTATTTCTTTAGGTTCAAGCTTGGATAAGAACCCAGAATATAAGCAAATATTAGCCAGGTCAGCTCTTGCAGTTCTTCTAGTAGTCTCTATTCCATACCCGTTCTCTTGGAAATTGTCTTGATGATTCAGCTTGACTTTCTGAGTTGTGGTGTTGACTACTTTGATTATTTTCACTAACTCCCCCTGAGTTAGTGCCAGCTCCTACAGAACTAGTGTCATCTCGTCTCGAGCCTTGAACACTTGTACTTGAGCTGCTATTTACTCCCCCTGAGTTGTTGCCGGTTCGTACTGAAGAAGTCTCTTCTGATCTTGTAGAATTAGATTGTCCACTAGACTCAGGTTCTTCACGTACACTTGGAACATTTAATGGGACAACTAACTCAGGTTCATCTTCAAGTTCATCCAAGTCCAGATTCTGAAATTTTAGGGACTCAGGTTCACTAGAATCTCTAGAAATTGATGGGAGTTTGGTATCGTCGAATCTGACGTTGTAGCTTTCAGTCACTTTTCGATCATTCACTAAGAACACCCTATAAACTGCCACCACATCTGTGGAGTAACCAACAAAGATTCCTTCACGAGCTTTTGCTGCAAACTTGCCTAGATTTTCATCATCTATAAGTACATAGCATTTTGCTCCAAAGACATGAAAGTATTTGATTGTTGGTCTTCTGCTGTTCATTAGCTCACATGGTGTCTTTTCTTTATCTTTTATGATCAAGGTTCTATTTTGAGTGTAACACACGGTACTCACTGCTTCTGCCCAGAAGTACAGAGGAAGTTTCGAATCATACAACAAAGTTCTTGCTGCTTCAACCGATGTTCTATTCTTCCTTTCAACTACTCCATTTTGCTGTGGAGTTCTCGGGGCTGAATACTGACGACGTATTCCCTTAGATACACAGAAGTCATTCAGCACTGCGTTTTTGAATTCAGTGCCATTGTCTGATCTAATCGTCTTCACAGTAAGTGTTGAAACATTCTCAATTTGAGTGATGTGATCAATGATTAGGAAAGGTACTTCGTCTTTCGTCATTGCGAACAATACCCATGTATACTTGGAAAAATCATCCACGATTACCAATGCATATCTTTTCCTAGACAAAGATAAGACATTCACTGGGCCAAACAAATCCATATGAAGAAGTTGTAGTGGCTCAGTAATACTAGAAATTTCTTTGCTTTTATGCGATGCTCGCTTTGACTTTCCCATTTCACAAGCTTCACAGAGTCCTTTAGGGGCGAACTCCATTTGAGGTAGATCTCTCACCAATTCTCGTCTCGCGAGAGCATTCATCGTTTTGAAGTTTAAGTGAGATAGCTTTTTGTGCCATAACCAGCTTTCATCATCCGAAGCTCTGCTGTAGAAACAGGTGACCTCATTCTGATTTGCTGAATCCATGTCCGCAACAAAAAGATCTGCCTTTCGAACTCCTCTCAAAGCCAATGAGCCTTCCTTGATGTGAGTGATTGATACACCTTTCTTGTTGAAGACAATTTCGTAACCTTTGTCACAGAATTGACTGATACTCAACAGATTGTGCTTCAGTCCCTCAACATAGGAAATATCTTCAATGATGACATTACCAGTCTTCAGTTTGCCATATCCCTTTGTCACACGTATGCTGTCATCTCCAAAGGTAACATAAGGGCCAGCCTTCATAACCAACTCTGTAAGCAGGGACTTGTTTCCAGTCATATGCCTCGATGCTCCACTGTCTAGCACCCATATAACTTTATTTCTATTCTGCTTAATGCCCTGCAATGACAGATTGATTAGACGTTCTTCGGAACCCAACTTTGATTGGGCCCGGCTTTTCTATAAGATCGAGAATCAACAGATTTAACAACAGGAGATGCACTTTTCTTATCATTACTATAGCTTTCGACTTTCTCCTTTCCTTTCTCATACTTGACAGATTTGTCAGTCTTAGGAGAAGGTTTGTCACTCCTAACTTTAGGAGGACTGACAGTCTTGGCTCTCACATGCTTCTTTTTGATGTTTGAACTAGCAGCAGTATTTGAGCATGACTGGCTAGATGCATTCATTAAATTCACAAAAGTTTGCATGATGTTAAAAGTGCATGGCATACAATTAGGTTGACAACATTGTGCATGATTCTGATGCAGATTAATCATCGTATGTGTGGAAGGCATGGCATGTGCAGCAGGAACATTTATGTTAGCTTTACATGCATAAGAAAGATGTTCAGTAGATTTACAGTGATAACATGCTTTCTTTATTCGTTCAGCCTTAACCTCTTTTATGTCCTTTTCTTTCTTACCTTGTTGTTTAACAACCTTAGCTCCTATTCCTGCTCTAGATTCATCTCTAGGGAAATTGATTTTAACTTGTTTGATAGGATTTATAGGTTGTACTTCCTGGCGATATTCCATCTCAATCTCATATCTAGCTATTAATTCAGTCTCTTCTTCTAATTGAGGAACAAGGTGTTTGAAGATAGGTTTGACAGTAGATTTAAGAATGCTAGGAATTTCCTTTTTAAGGTCACTGGAACTAGTGTCGATAGGTCTCTTCCCTTCTTTCTTAGATAAGTTAGAATAGTCAAGTCCTATACCTATTCCAGTTATCTTCTTAAATGTGTCGTTATCTACATACACTTTACTAGCAGCTAGTTTGTAAGCTTCGCATTTAATTTCTAACTCAGCTAGTTTGTTCCTAAGACATGCTTCTATTTCTCCCTTAAGGATGAGCTTGTGTTCCAAAGATTTAATAAAATCTCTTAGGGAAGTATCTACAGTGCAAACAGCCTCTAACTCTTCCACTTTTGCCTCAAGCATTCTGCTTTTGGCGACAAGTGTTTTCTGTTCCTTTTGAGAAGTGTCTAGGCTTTTGCACAAAATATAGATCTCTTCGCTAAGAGCCCCGTTCTGTTCCTTATAATCATCAATGGACATTTCTACTTTAAGGGTTAGAACTGGTACCTCTGGTTCCTCTGATGTCTCAGCCATGAGGGCAAAGTTTGCTACATGAGTAACATCTTCCTCATCTGAATCATCCCAAGCTCTTCCTTCTGTTACTAATAAAGCTCTTTTTCCATGTCTTTCCTTCACCAGCGATTCATACTTGCTTTTGAGGGCTTCATATGTCTCTTTTGGATAAGTCTGTTTAGGCTTTTTGCAGTCCGTAGTAAAGTGTCCAGCTTCACCACAGTTATAGCATTTGAACTTCATTTTGAAATCCAAAGGAGATTTGTAGCTGGTACTCTTGCCTTTACCTTTGTAGCCTGACGAACTACCACCACCCCTAGCAACCCGATAGTAAGATGAAGAATTTCTCTGAGGTCGGTTGCTCTTTCTGAATCTCATGTTGCTGAACTTCCTTGCCATGTATGCCACGACACTATCGTCCATTTTGTCCAGCTCTTCTTGGGTGAAGTAGTCATCATCACTGTTAGATGTGCACTCGTCATCATTAACAACTTGATGTGGTGCAGGTGATGATTTAGACTTTTCTGCAATCATTGCCTTCTTAGACTCTTCCTCATCAGCAACTAATCCTGATGCAGTTTCTTTTCCTTTTGAATCATTGTCCCATGCTTGATCTTGAAGTGTCTCCAGCTCATAGGTCTTTAGTATTCCATAATATTCTTCTAGAGAAGTTGTATTCAAATCTCTGGTTTCTCTTACTGCGTAGACCCTATGTTCAATGCTCTTTGGCTGGTTCCTCAGATATCTCGTATTGGTCTCAACTATGGGGAGAGTTACACCTCTCAGATTCAAATCCAATACCAACTGACTGAATCTTAGATAGACGTCTGTTATGCCTTCTCCTTTTCTTATTCTGAAGGTGTCATACTCCATCTTGAGTATAAGTGTCTTGTTGCTTCCAACCTCTGCAGATCCTTCCATGACAACTTCTATCTTGTCCCAAATCTTCTTTGCTGTAGTCAGACCTTTGACTATGTTGAACATTTCATGATCAAGGGATTCCATCAAGGTTTGTCGTACGGAAGTATCATAAGCTATTTGCTCCTTGTCAGCATCTGAAAAGTCCGCTGCCTTTTTAGGCTCAGACCGAGATGGTATAACCTCGTCTCCTTCCGTACGTTCAGGAATAGCCACCATTGGAACAAATTTACCCTTGTCAAGGACTTCCAGATATTCAGGGTTAACTGTCTCTAAGTAGAGTCTCATTCTGAAAACCCATTCTTCATAGTGATCTCGGTTGAAACTAAGATGCAAATTATAAAACTAAGAATTAAATTAATTAATAAGAATAGAAATCGAGTTACTTATGAGAATTAAAACATGGAACCCTAGTTTCATCATCTACTTCACTTAGAGTTGCAGCCTTTAATTACTATGTGCAATGGTTTTGATATCTGATCGGATAACACGAAACAAGTATACGCTACCTGTCAGCATACGCATACCAAACTAAACATACATCCACAAAAGAGATAGAAGATGAATAGACACCAATTATGCTTAGACCATATATGTCTATAGAATTTGAAAACATAACGGTTGAAGAACAAGTTATCCATAAAGATCACATAGGGCGGTATAAGTATTTTCATCTCACACCACAACCATATTGATAAACAATTATGAACCTATGCTAGCATGGCAAGTTCTAAATCTCAAGATCCACTTTCACTTCACAAGAGATTAACAATTCAATTTAGATGTTAGCTACGCATCCAAAAGCATTAAGATTAACCATACGAGGATATCAAGAATTCACCACACATAAATCTTTAAGGCATGCAAACTACTAAGCTACATAGATAAATTCACTAGGATCCCACGACAACGATTAGCCCATAATTGAACTGTTCATCATCGTGGGATTTGATGAAAACATGATAAATAACAAGATATGAATAAAAGACGTAATTATATTAATAAACAAGAGTTTGAGAAAACAAATCTATAATCCAAAGTAACACAAAGGATGAAGTAGATCTAGATCCGTTGCTTGTCACGAGCGTTGAACCCTTCTCTCCTTTTCTCCCTTGCAAATCTAAGCTAGGTTACAAAATAATAAAACTATCATAATCTGTATATCTCTATTACAATGGTAGGATGTGTTTAAATAGGCTCTAAAAGTCTTGCCCAGCAAGAAAATACCCAAAATAGAGTTAAAACAGAATTTCTGCAAAAGACGTTTCCTAAACTGATTCTGTTTTTAAGGAAAATTCGTGGCTGACTTTTCTTCAGTTTTTCTGGAACGTTCTAAACGTAATTGGACCTCTGGACCACCTTATAATGATAGAGAATCTCGTTATCTTCGCGTGGACTGCTTACGGGCTGAAAACAGACTTATAGAACTCAAGATATGGCCCAAACAGTGTAGACTGCGCAACCCTTCTTAAAAACTCCGAATTTTAATCAATTAATTCCCAAAAAATAATAAAAGCATCCACCTTAGTCAACCTTCTCGTAAATCTGCACAACTAAGCAAAACACATCAAAACTACCAGTCCAAGACAATCAATTTAAGCCGATTTAGAATGCTCCAAGTGGATATAAATCCACTTATCACAATTAAATAAACTTTAAATCTTCTATAATACAAATCTTCGGTATTTTTTTTTAATTTTATCTACTTGTAATAATTCCGAATTTGCTTATTTTTAATTTATTTCCCATACTCATATATGTTTTAGTAGTTAAATTGTATGATTATAGTCTATTCAAATTGTTTTGATACTGATAGCCTCCATTTCTTTTTACTAATAGAAAATTTTTTCTCAATTTTATTCAAATTATGCCTAAAACAGTCATTCCAAAATTTTATAATTTAATTATTTTATTTTGGGGACGCTCAAAATAAATAATTAAATGAAATGGTATTATTAATTTTAGGGACGCCTGAAATTAATAATTCTTTAAAGGAATGTAAGTGGTATTTATTCTAAAAAAAAATTTTGAAAAAAAAAAAAAAGTATCAAGGTATTTGGAATTATCTGTATTATATGTCATCTAGCGGCCGTCATTTGGCATCCCAAATAGGATTTAAAAACATATTAATCTTTTTAAGTTTTAATTTTAATTTTTTTTCCCTTTCCTAGTATCTTGTAAGGCCAATAACTTTAGTATTATATGCCTTATCAATCGAATTCTTTTCTTATTATGCAATTGGACGATGATTTTTTTTAATGTTCTAATTGTATGCATCTAATAAAATGTGGAAGTGTTATAATTTAACAAGCCCAGTAGGACTTGGGTGAGATTAAGTTATTTATTATAATATATGTTGTATGCAAGTTATTTAATATTAAATGTTGTGCTTTAGAATATAATTTTGTTTGGAACTACTAATTTTTGTTTTTCTTGTATATTTGTTTCATATTAGATACTTGTGCATTTGATCCATAAAGTTTACACTTGTTGACTATTTTAAGTTGGGTTAAATATTATTTATATTTTATTTACAATATGATGATAATTTAATTTATTTCATTTTGGATATATTTTGTTATGACCGTATCTCATAATGATAGTTAATATGTATAGACACATGTTGTTAGTGAACCTTAAATTAGGAGTTGTATTATGTATTTGACTACTATTATTCCCAGATTACACACTTGTATAATTGTAGAAGGGGGGGGGTTGAATACAATTCTTGATAGTTATAAATTTCTGATAAAAACCACAGAAATCTATAAAGAAATAATTGCTGAATAGAAATAGTTCACAACCACATAAAAAATCAGGTGGTTAAATGTACCACCTAAGACTTTTATTTGAAGAAAACCCTGTGATACAAATGTACACAGCTTCTGTGTTTACAACTCTTTGCTTCTAAAGATATTCAAGAAACCCTAAGCAAATATGTATGTTTTCTCACTCTCTAAAGAGTTGCTACACTTGGTTATATATCCCAAGTTTACAAGTACTACAGGAATAAGATAATATTAATCTAATTCTAGTTGACTTGCTACTCCACTCCAAATCCACATGTAGCCGAAAGGTTGTCCTTGTGAACAGATATGTCCCCTGCACCTTTCTTGTATGTACTGTGTAAATGGAATGCTTCTTTCTTCTGTGTTTCCAAAGTATGGCTGCCATACTGCTTTTTATACCTACTATCAACCCATGTGATCTGTCAGTCAAACCTGTCCTTATCAACTGCTAATTCCCAGCTAGCATAGGATAAAGTGACAATGATTATCCGTTGATGGTAGTTTGAGCTGTATCCGTTGATCGAGTAGATTTAAGTTGTATCCGTTGATAGAGCCCTGTTCTTATCCGTTGATACACTTTCACTTAGACAGAATTACATAGCATAGCTTATTTACAATTGGCTACCCTATTCTGCCTATCCATTGATGGTCAACATGACTCTGAATAAAAACACTATCAACTGATAAATAGAGATATTGCAGTATGCTACTAAACCTCATCCGTTGATGAGCTACCTGTCAACGAATAGAGTTATAAGATCTTATCCGTTGACAGTTACAAAACTTGACTTATACAATTTTGCTTGATTGTTAAGTTATCATCAACTACAACATATTCCTAACAATCTCCCCCAATTTATACTTGATGGCAATAAAGCATAAATTCAGAACCTTGATGATAACAAAACATTCCTAAAGATATATACACCCTACAGTATGCAAAAATTGTATTAAGCTGCAAAAATTAAAAACAGAAAGCTTTAAGAAACTTATCAGAGATGTGCTCCTTTAGATTGAGCAGATTAATGATGTTTCCTCTCTCTGGTTGGCTGCACCCTTGACTTTCCTTCCTTGGCAGAGTTGGACTCAATTTGCACTTGAAGTTGCCTATAGAAGGTATCTTCTTCAACAACTTTTGAATTTAGCTTTAGTTGTAACCATCTTAGGTAATCAGAACTAGCCTTCGACAGTTGGTCTTCTAACCTGAAGAATCTCCTAGTGCCCTCTTCATCCCTGAACTCCATCATCCAAAAGGGTTGAATATGGATTTTCTGTCCATTATATGGGATCTTCATTTTCTTTGGTAGACTTGAGGGTGAGTTCCATTCTCTCCTTATTTCTTCTATTCTGCTGATTATCTCCCTTCTGGCTGTCTCAGAGAACCCTGTGTGTCTCTTGAATGCTGAGAACACTTTGGTCAGTGTATGATAATTCTCTCCAAGAACCTTCTGTAATGGCCATGTCCTCTGACTTCCTCCCTTGTAGACAAACACTAATCTCTCAGGCTGATTCTTATACTTGTCAATTCCTCTTACTTTTGACAATTCATCCAAATATAGATTCATGCCAGAGTATTCTTCAATTTCTGCCTGATAGATAAAGTCTTCTTTGTTTTCCAAGATTGGTTGTTTGACAATAGCAGGTACCCTAGCAACTTGATCTGGTCCCTTTGAAAGTTGCTTCTTTGGAGCCCTTTTCTTCTGTTTTGGATTCAACAAGAATGAAGGAACTTCAATTGAATCAAAATTCATTGGTTCCTCTTTAGGCCTTGTGGGGTCACCATGAAAGTTTACAGTTGGGTCGATTACTGTTGCAGACATAGGTACCGATGAGCCAATGGTTTCTTTTTCTGGAGAAAGAATCCTCTTGGTTTTAGCTTTCCTTCTTTTAGGTTTGAATTTGGGAACTTCCTCAGGTTCCTTCATTTCAACCTCTACCTCATCCATTAACTCTTGAGCCAGCCTGGCTTGCTTCTCATCTGAGTTTTCATATTGATTTTCTGTACTTGGATGGGCTTCCCTTTGGATTCTGGAGACTTCTTCTCTTTTAGCTTCCCCAAATCTAGGATGGCTGTTGGATATATTTAATACTTTTCCATTCCTCATGATTACAGCCATCCAATCTCTTACACTCTTATTTGTCTGTTCTTTGAACTCTATGATAGTTTTTCCCATTAGCTTTTCTTCATCATTCTTGGGAAATGGGTAGTCCAATTGAAGCTTGTTCTTCCCATTTACCTTTGGTGGTGAGTAGGCTCTGGTTTTGATGGCAGGTTCAAATTCTTTGACAAATGATGGCTCAGCATCATAGAATGTAGGAGCCACAACCCTTGGAGTGAGCACCTTCATGATTGTGGTTGATATTGTTGGAGCAGAAGATTGAGCATTAAGGAACATAGATGATGCAATTGATTCATTGATCATCCTCTCTGCCTTTAGGATTCTTTCATTAGTCTCCTTGTTGATCTTTTCCAAAGCTTCTATTCTGGCTTGCCTTTCACCATCTGAGATTTCTTCTAAGTTTTGAATCTCAGGCAAAGCCACTTGTTTCTTCACAGGGGAAGCCTTTATCTCAAACTCTGTTGGATTGACCACTACAATTGGCTGTTACTCCCCCTCACTCTGTGCTATCTCACTACTGGTAGCTTGAAATTGGCCAGTAGATGTTGCAGCCTCTTCTGTGCTTGTTCCCATTTTCTCCCCCTTTTTTTTAGCATCAAGGGTTGGGGTTGAAGCTGCAAGTAGCATTTCCAGTAGTTGAGTCTGTTTTGATTGATTGGCAATGATAGTGTGTATTTGAGATTCCATAGTATCCACTCTTGAGGAAAGAAGCTGAACAGACTTAGCCAGGCTATCTTCTTTGAGAAGTTTGCTAGAAAGCACCTTCTGAGTGGTAGTAGGAGCTTGTGCCTCAATCCTGGCATCTAGTGCTATTTTCATATCTCTAATTGCAGACTTGACCTCCTCCTGTTGTGTTCTTTGAATAACAGATTGCATTTTTTGTAATTTCAGGGAGGCCATAACTTGCTCAAGAACAGTCTTTCTCTGTGGTTCTACAGTTTGGTACTCAGCCTTAGCAGAGTGATATTGCTTCATGATTTCCACATTGAGATTTCCAAGTTCAGTGGCATTGGAAAACATCCATCCTGGAGTTTCATCCTCATTCATTTCTTCACCATCTGAACTTTGACTATCATCACTGCCAAACTCTTCACTTCCAGCACTTGGAGACAGGGTTTGTAAAGCTTCTTTTGCTCTTTGAAGAGATTCTGAGGTGTGCACTAGGTGCATTGCCTTCTCTGCCTCCACATTGCCCTGTTGTGCCATGACTTGATAGGCAGAAACAGGATGAGTAAAAGTTTCAGGATCCAAAGAGATGGAGTCAATAATTGACTGATATTCTTGTCTAAATTCCATCTATTTGGAAGCTTCATTAACCTCCATTAACTCACTTGCAATGGCTGATTCTTCCTGCCTTATTTCTCCTGTAGTCCCTTCTCTCCTCTCATCTCTCTTTTCTTGCATCAGGGGCTCCCCCTGGCTCACACCTCTCACACCCTCACCTTCACCTACTAAGGTGGAACTCTCTAGCTCTCCTTTTGCCTGATCGGAAGAAATGGTCAGCCTCTCATTGTTTTTCTCTCCTTTTGCCTGCTCACAAGGCAGCCTCTCACTCCCTTCCCTCATTCCTAAAAGTGTTTCAACTACTACAAACTTCTCCATAGTTGACATGGGAATGTCACATTTTGCAGTGGTAGAGAGAGTTGTCAACGGATAAAGTGTATCCGTTGATGTAGTGGTTATTGCTGTCAACGGATAATTAGTTGTAGACATATCCATTGATGGAAAAACACTTGTCAACGAATGAAGGATATCCGTTGATGAAGGAAAACGAGTATCCGTTGAAGTGAAAACCAACACTGAATCTGTGGTGATTGATTTTAAGGAAGAGGCCACAGATAGTGTTGTGAATTCAGGAATGGAAGATTGATGGCCCAACAAATCATCTAAAATATGATGATCACCAATTGTTGAGTGGGGCTTCTCCAAGAATTTTAAAGATGGAGAATCAGGAATTGATGTAGATATCATATCCACATCCAGAGATGAAGTTGGTGATGGTGGATCAAAATGTGTATCGATTTGAAGGTTAAGATCAAGGGGCTGTGACTCCACATTTATTGAAGTCACATCAAACTGAATTTGAGAAGGTAAAGTTTGCTGTACAGTGTGTGCACCCTGTGATTCCCCAATGGTTTTGGATTTTACTCTTCTACCATAGGTTTTTGAGTGAGAGTTATCTGTTTCTCTTCCCCTTTTGTGCAGTGTTCCTGGAGTGGAACTTAAATTAGTAGTCACACCCTGTTGAGAGGATGTAACTAGAATTTGGCTTGTAGGTTCATTAACAGTCTTTTGAGAGACTGAAATGTTGGTTGCACCAGCCTCACCTTCCTTATCCTTAGGGTTTCTTTGATGTTCACCCTGTCCCTCACCACTCACTACCACCTTCACACTCCCCTCAAGAGTTTTGGTAGTTTTTGCAACAGGTGCCTTTTGAGAGACACCTGAGGTTTGTCTTTTAGATTGTGGTTTTGGAACTCTGGATTTGGTCACTTTGGTAGGAGCCTGTTTGGTCACAGCCACAGACTCCATTGTGACACTAGAAGGCAAAGAAATTTGGGGGTTGGAGATAGGAGTTTCAGGGTTGGAAACAGTTACCTGAAAAATTGGTAGATATACCAATTGTACTTCTGCATTTAGGTTCATTCGAATCAAATCACTTAAGACTCTCTTCTCCTGAACAAAACAATTGAACTTGCTATCCGGGTTAGCAATGGATAGCTCATTCTCAGATACATGCAGTGCTATGAGCATAAAAAATCAAGCAAAATAAACATTCTTGCTCCTAGTTTCCTTTTTACCTAATTTAGCTGTTATCTCATACATGACTAGTGTGCCAAAATTATAGAATTTATCAGTCAAGAGCATACATAGCATAACTAGCATGGAATTGGTAACAGCATCAAAGTTACTAATCTTGCCAGAAAAAGTTTTAATGAAGGCATCACAAAGATAACTCCATTCTTTAACCATACCTTTCCTAACAATTTTCCCTAAGTTCTCAGTACTAAGGGTATAATTCATGGAATTAAGCATGGTAACAATTTCAGCATTACTGGGTACATTCAGACAGTTATTCTCAGGCAATTTTAAACAAGCAGTTAACACATCAAAATTAACTACATAATTTTTACCCTTCAAAGAAAAAGCAAGTGTACCGTCTGTGCCATTGTACTCAGCAGATGCCCACACCTCTTCAATTACCTCATGGATTAGAGGAGTGGTGGCAGTCATAGCATATGACAGTTTGCATTTCTTCACGAAATTCATCATGGTGTGATATGCTTCTGGAGCGTTCACTGTATCAACAAAGGCCGCGAAATTGTTCTTCTCATAGGTAAACCCGGTGGAAGACATCATCTTAACAATAGGCGCCATTGAAGTGTTTGAACTTTTGTTGCAGAGAGAGATTTAGTGAAGAAGATGCAGTTAACTAATGAGATTCTTGAAAATGAATAAAGGTGAGATGTGAGGGCACAAAACAACCTTTTATATTTTCCAAGAATTAAAAATGAAATAATTAAAAGTAATTACCCCATTGGACAAAAGTAACTGTCAGATAATAAATGAAAAGAAAAGAAGTACAGCCGTGACTAATTATACACGTTCACCAACGGCTATAAAGAAAAATATGTATATCAACGGATAAAGATTGGACGGTTGAGAAAATAGTTTATCCATCGATGACGTGGACAACCTGTTATCCGTTGACATACAAAAATCTAGTAATGTGTTTATACTACCAACGGATAAAAGGATATCCGTTGATAAGCAAATTTTGCCTTAAACAAAATTTCTGCTAAGAGTTATTCTGAGAGTTTTTAATTCTCAAGTAAATCAAAACACATTTCTAGCTGCAATACAGTATGATTAGATACCACTAGGAATTATGAAAAATTAAGCATACCTAGTTCACCTACCAACCTTGTGAATGAAGATTCATCAAGAGGCTTGGTGAAGATATCTGCAAGCTGCATTTCACTTGGCACAAAGTGCATTTCTACTGTACCATTCATCACATGCTCTCTAATGAAGTGGTATTTGATGTCAATATGCTTGGTTCTCGAATGTTGCACTGGATTCTCTGTGATGGCAATAGCACTAGTGTTGTCACAGAAAATTGGAATCTTCTCAACTTTTAGACCATAGTCAATAAGTTGATTTTTCATCCAAAGAATCTGTGCACAACAACTTCCAGCTGCAATGTACTCAGCTTCGGCTGTAGAAGTGGAGACTGAGTTCTGTTTCTTACTGAACCATGACACAAGCCTGTTCCCTAGAAATTGACAGGAGCCTGTAGTACTTTTCCTATCACTTCTGCAACCTGCATAGTCTGCATCTGAATAGCCAATTAGATCAAAGCCAGAATCTCTTGGGTACCAAATGCCAAGGTTTGGTGTTCCCTTGAGATACCTGAAAATTCTCTTAATAGCAATCAAGTGAGACTCTCTAGGGTCAGCTTGAAATCTAGCACAAAGACATGTGGAAAACATTATATCAGGTCTACTAGCTGTTAGATATAGAAGTGAGCCTACCATGCCTCTATAGCTTGAGATGTCCACAGATTTTTCCTTAGTATTCAGCTCAAGCTTAGTTGCAGTGGCCATAGGAGTTTTTGCAGAGGCACAATCCATTAAGTCAAATTTCTTTAAGAGATCATAAATATATTTTGTTTGACTTATGAAAATTCCCTCATTAACTTGCTTTACTTGTAAACCAAGAAAGTAAGTTAATTCACCCATCATGCTCATTTCATACCTACTTTGCATAAGTTTGGCAAACCTTTTGCAAAGCTTCTCATCTGTAGACCCAAAAATAATATCATCTACACAGATTTGAACAAGTATTGAAGAACCATTGACATTTCTATGAAATAAGGTTTTATCTACTGTACCTCTAGTGAAGTGATTCTCCAAAAGAAATTGAGATAAAGTGTCATACCAGGCTCTTGGTGCTTGCTTCAAACCATAAAGTGCTTTCAAGAGAAGATATACATAATCTGGAAATTCTGGATCTTCAAAGCCAGGAGGTTGATGGACATATACCTCTTCTTCCAGTTCCCCATTTAGAAAGGCACTTTTAACATCCATCTGATAGACTTTGAAGTTGGCATGTGCTGCATAGGCTAGGAAAATTCCGATGGCCTCAAGTCTTGCGACTGGAGCAAAAGTTTCATCAAAATCTATTCCTTCTTCTTGAGAATAGCCCTTTGCCACTAATCTAGCTTTATTCCTCACAATTATGCCATTTTCATCAGTCTTATTCTTGAGAACCCATTTGGTACCTATGATACCTCTATCATCAGGTTTGGGCACAAGCTTCCATACTTTATTTCTCTCAAATTGGTTTAGCTCTTCTTGCATTGCTAAGACCCAATCTGGATCTAGAAGGGCATCCTCCACTTTCTTAGGTTCCTCTTGAGACAGGAAACTACTGTATAGGCATTCTTCTTGTGTGGCTCTCCTAGTTTGGACTCTTGAGTTTGAGTCACCAATGATTAACTCAAAAGGATGATCTCTGGTCCATTTTCTTGAAGGTGGAAGGTTTGATCTAGATGAGGTTGCTTCATCTACGTGAGCATGATCTTGTTGATTGGATATTGAGTTTTGACTTTGAGAAACTCCCCCTGAGTTTGTTGTCCTTGAGGAGTTATGAAGTTGACTGTCAACAGATGCATCATTTTGTCTATCAACGGATGCTCCATTTTGCCTGTCGACGGATACATGAGAATGCCTGTCAACGGATGCATCTGATGATCTAGTATGACTGTCAATGGATGCTTCATTTCCAGTGTTAGCATCACTTCTAGTTGGACCAACAACTCTAGGTGAATTTCCAAGGTCATGATCTTCATTTTCCTCGTCATCATCAATGTACATTCTTCCTTCTACCTCATTTTTAAATCTCAACTCTTCAAGGAAGCCTTCATCATTTAGACCTAGAATCTTTTGATCATCAAACACAACATGTACAGATTCCATAACAATGTTGGTTCTTAGATTGTAGACTCTATAGGCTTTCTCTGCTGCATATCCAACAAAGATAGCTTCATCTGACTTTGCTTCAAATTTGCCCAAGTTATCTCCATGATTTCTTAGCACAAAACACTTACATCCAAAGACATGAAGAAAAGCTAATGTTGGTTTCTTGTTGGTAAATAACTGATAAGGAGTCATTCCTCTAGCTTGATTGATCAAGGAAATATTCTGAGTGAAGCAGGCAGTGCTGACAGCTTCAGCCCAGAAATATATTGGCAATCTTGATTCACTTAACATTGTTCTAGCTGCTTCAATGAGAGTTCTGTTTTTCCTTTCAACAACCCCATTTTGTTGAGGTGTTCTAGCAGCAGAAAACTCATGGACAATTCCATTCTCTTCACAGAAAATCTTCATTGTGGAATTTTTGAATTCAGTGCCATTGTCACTCCTGATTCTTTGTACTTTTACTTCAGAACCATTGTTTACTAGTCTGAGATGATTGATGATGATTTCACTTGCACAATCTTTGGAGTGCAGAAAGAAGGTCCATGAAAACTTAGAAAAATCATCCACAATCACCAGGCAGTATTTCTTCTTTGAAATAGACATGACATTTACTGGACCAAATAAGTCCATATGCAGCAATTGAAGAGGCTTAACAATGGATGACTCTGTCTTGCTCTTGAAGGATGATTTCTTTTGCTTCCCTAATTGGCAGGCATCACACAGTCCATCTTTGATGAACTCCAATTGAGGGATTCCTCTAGCAAGATCCTTTCTTACCAAATCATTCATTACTTTAAAATTCAAATGAGACAGCTTTTTATGCCATAGCCAACTTTCATCCTTGCTTGCTTTGCTGAAGAGACAAGTAATGGATTCTGAGCATACTGAGTTGAAATCAGCTATGTAAACATTTCCTTTTCTAAAGCCTGTCAGAACCACATTGTTGTTTTCCTTGGTAGAAACAACACAGGCTTCTTTCGTGAACTTTACTTCATAGTCTTTGTCACAAATCTGACTGACACTCAACAAATTATGCTTCAAACCTTCAACTAAAGCCACTTCTTCAATGATGACATTGTCCTTTGTAATCAAGCCATGTCCCTTAGTATATCCTTTGCTGTCATCTCCAAAGGTAATTCTAGGGCCAGCTTCCTCCTTGAACTCTGTGAGCAGGGTTGAATCTCCTGTCATATGCCTAGAACATCCACTGTCTAGGTACCATAGATTCCTCTTATTTCCCTGCACACAATCCAAAATACAAATCAAGTTGATTTTGGTACCCAAGTTTCCTTGGGTCCTTTCTTGTTAGCCTTTGGTTTTACACTCTTAGCAATCTTCACTTTGGGTGTAGATGCTTGAGTGATAGGTTTTGACAGATGCCCATTTGCATAAATATTTGATGCATGCATTTGTGAAAAATTGGCATACATATTATCCATGCTAGGAATGCTCCATGACATTTGTGGCATATTCACAGATTGAAAATAAGGATTAGGCACATATGGCATGTTCACATATGGATTTGTAAAACTAGCATTCTGATACAAACCAGGCATAACAGGCATTGCAGGCATACTTGGCATAGATTGAGGTACATGAATAGGAGTCCTTTTAACAGACTTGCAATTAGAAGATAGGTGATTGACACTATTACAATTACCACAAGTTTTCCTAGGAGCAAACTTGTCAGGAGAATAATTGTTTTTCTTGTTAATGCCTATCTTACCATTTCTGTTCTTTTTCTTTTTACCCTCAGTCTCTACCTTTTCATTAACTGATTTACCAACAGCCTTTTTGTTAAGTAAATCACCTGCCTTAGCCTTCTCACTTGATTTGGCTTGGCTACTTTCACCAGAAACAAAGTTCTTGGCTACTGGACCATACTGATTATTCAGTTTCTTGAGTTCCTTCTTACTAACAGACTTTTTGTTAGTCGACGGATACCTCTCATCCGTTGATGGTTCATCTATCAACGAATGATCACTATCCGTTGATTAACAAATAGTCTCTAGATCTTCAAGGCAAGGTTCTAGTTCTTTTTTCTTTTGAGTCCAGGTATCCCTCACAAATGATTCTATTCCCTGGACTTCTATTATGTTTTGAGAAACATTCCTACAACTTTGAAATTTAGCAATTATCCCTTGTTCCTTTTCAAGCTGGTTTCTTAAGATCAATTCTCTTTTTAACACAGCTTCAAGTTCATTTTTAGCATCATTGCAATCAACTCTCATTTTCTCAAATTCTAGAAATTGAACTTCTAGAACTGCATTTCTATCACTTAAGAACTGATTAGTTTCTTTAATCCTATTGTTCTCTTTAGTAAGTGATTTAAGAGTAACACTCAAGTGATATAGTTCAGTAGACATTTCATCTATAACACTATTGCATTCCTCTTTGGTGAGCTCAGAGAGATTAGTAGAATATACCTGATTGCTAGCTGAACTTGCTTCCTGCTCAGAATCAGCCATTAATGAAAGGTTGACAAACTCAGCATCATCATCAGAATGATTTCCATCAGCAGCCCAGTCATACTCTTGGGTCATGAATGCCTTTCCTTTCTGTCTGAGAAGATCAAAATATTTCTTCTTGTAGTCAACAGTTTCAGTTGGCTTTCCCTTGTTCTCAGATCTAGGCTTTCTGCATTCACTTATCATGTGACCAGCAATACCACAATTGTAGCATTTAATTTTGGATTTATCCACATAATTGCTTGTAGAAAAATCCTTGTTAAATGGCTTGGCCACCCCAGAGTTTCTTCTGAATTTTAGCTTAGAGAATCTCCTAGATAGAAAGGCTAAATGCTCATCTATCTCATCCAATTCATCCTGCTGTAGGACACTCATTTCTTCAGACACCTTTTCCTTGTTTTTGCTTGATTCTGCTCTACCTTCACAAACCTCCCTGTTTGGTGTAGATTTAGCAGCTTCAGTCCTCTTCTCCTCCTTCTGCTCCAAGTTGGCAACAAGTGCAACTGACCCACTTTTCTTTTGGGCCTTCTCAATTTCTTCATCCTGCTCCATTTCTAGTTCATATGTCTTTAAAGTTCCATAGAGCCTTTCAAGAGTAAATGACTTGTACTCTTGAGTGTTTCTTAGAGAAACAGTCATAGGCTTCCACTCTTTGGGCAGTGATCTCAGAAATTTGAGATTAGAATCTTTCACTTGGTAGATTCTTCCATACAGTTTCAAGCCATTCAGTAGCTTTTGAAATCTACTAAATGTGTCATTCAATGTCTCTCCATTCTTGAAATGGAAGTGCTCATACTGTTGGATCAGTAGCTGCATCTTGTTTTCCCTTACCTGTTCTGTACCTTCACAAAGGGTTTGAACAATGTCCCATACTTCCTTGGCGGTAGTACAGTTGATAACATTGTCAACCATGTCTGTTTCTAAACCATTAAACAGAATATTCATGGTCTTTATATCTTTGTGAACTTCTGCAACATCCTCAGTACTCCACTCAGAAACAGGTTTTGGGATGTACGTGTCTGGTGCATTTGCAGCAAGACCAACTCTTGAAGCAGCCTTCATTGGAACATGAGGACCTTTCTCAATGCAATCTACAAAACCTACATCAATAGACATGAGATGTAGACGCATTTTTACTTTCCAGTGAAAGTAATTTTCCCTATCAAGAACCGGTATCTTCACTCCGTAATCCTTCTTAGACATGTTGGAAGT
This sequence comes from Kitagawia praeruptora, assembly GCA_037693485.1. Lineage (NCBI taxonomy): Eukaryota > Viridiplantae > Streptophyta > Magnoliopsida > Apiales > Apiaceae > Kitagawia > Kitagawia praeruptora. Next base: position 130,443,251 of record CM075351.1, on the reverse strand, counting down.
GTGTTGATCTTTAAACTTCAAATATATTAGAAGCTTGCTCTGATACCAATTGTTATTCCAAGATTACACACTTGTATAATTGTAGAGGGGGGGGGGGTTGAATACAATTCTTGATAGTTATAAATTTCTGATAAAAACCACAGAAATCTATAAAGAAATAATCAGGTGGTTAAATGTACCACCTGAGACTTTTATTTGAAGAAAACCCTGTGATACAAATGTACACAGCTTCTGTGTTTACAACTCTTTGCTTCTAAAGATATTCAAGAAACCCTAAGCAAATATGTATGTTTTCTCACTCTCTAAAGAGTTGCTACACTTGGTTATATATCCCAAGTTTACAAGTTGTAAGAACCCAGATTTTTGGGTAGAATTAAAACTTTTTATTATGTAATAGTATGGGAATGAATAGTGGTTATGACTGCGGTGTAACGAATGTCTATTAAATGAATGGAATGGATTTGAATTCAATTATTTATATGTCATGCAGAATACTTTTGGTTGACAGCATAGATAAGAATGATCTATCTCCTAAGAATATGAGAAGATTACTTCAAGTAAGATTATTCTCGTGTCATCCAAATCAATATCTATTATAAGTCCAGCGGTTCCGTAAAAAGGTTAAGGAACACTCGAGGGTGAACCAGGTTCATTTTCCTAATTATAGGAATTAAATAAAAATAAGTGATGAATAGTGATTTTGGTGGAATTTGGAATATTATTATAATAATGTTATACCCGGTATTCGGAACGGATTTCTGAGTTCGTATTAGTGATCCAGGAGGAAAATAAGTGTATGTAAAAGCTGTCGGATTCAGAAAAAGAGCACTTTTATTTTCTCCGAGATTTCCCTGGACACTGCAAGACTTAAGGAGTTATAAAAGGGAATTAAGGAATTTAAATTCGAGAAGTATTAAGTAAGATGAAGAATAGTATTAGAAATATTAAGAAGGTTTTCGGTAAAACCCTAACTAGAAACGAATGAGTTATTCCCTCGAACGATCAACGAACAAGCAAGGAAATTGAGTAATACCCGGACAAAGGAACGAATAAATAACCAAGAGACAAACAAGTGCAATTGGTGGGAAAAGGAGAAACCCAAGTAACATCCTTATAAGTCAACTACAAGATGAGTGGTGTAATTGCATTCTTGCAAAAATGGAGTTGTTTGTTGTAGTGCCAACACTTGGCCCAATGAGGAAGCAACAAGTGGCACCATTGGATTGCCAACAACACATTAAAAGAGATGCATCCATTATATATGCAAGGGTTATACATGTATTAGCCATAAATCACCAAAACAAAACAAACCACCACCATTTCTCTCCATTTCTTCATAAAAATCTGCCCATTCTTAGCTAATTGGAAGTCCAACTTCCAACCATCACTTGTTCTTCAAATTTTTATGGTAAGTACTACATATCATGGTAATGATCTCCTAGAAATTTCAGCTTCAAATTCATCTTTTATCATTTTCAAATAAATCATCAAAGATGATGATGAATAGTGTTCTTCATAAACTAACTTTTATTTCTTGATTTATTTTGATTATTCAAGCTATACTAAGGCTAGATAAGGGCTAAACAAGGCTTGATAAGTTCATACATACACCAAGGAAGGTATACCACTCTTGAAAACCAAGCTCTTAGTTTAAGTTTTGGTATTTTAGATGAGTTATATGGATTTAATGCATGTTTAGGACCTTAAGATTATGATTGGGATTTATTAAATGTGAAATTAGTTTAGATGAACGGAAAGACATTGCTTGGTCTTATTTCATGGTTGAATAACATGTATATGTTGTTTGGAGTGGAAACTATGATTATTGGATGGTTTGAAATTTGGAAATCATGTAAACATAGCCGTCGTAATGCTCGATTGTCGTTAGCCTTAAGAAACCGTGATTAGCAGTAGCATGAACACACTGTCCAGTCTCGGATTTTGCCATGAAAGGCTAGATTATGTTATAAGCTTCATTTTGATATAAAGATCGCATGAAACGGACTTACGGTTTAGGAGTTATGATTAAATTCGTAAAAGTGGTTCGGAACCGTAATCAAAAGTTCGTAACCGAAATTGGATCCCTTTAATATTGTGAAATCAGTGGCGAATCTTAATAATTAAATAATAGAGATAAAAAGAAAGGTGTGGGAGAAGACCGCATGTCAAATGGATCGTTTTCCGATTTTATAAAAATGTTCGAATCTAGGTTAAGTACGAAAGTACCCCTAAAAGGTATACTTGGTTATAACTTCGGTAAACCACTTAGAAAACGATCGATAAATATCGAGGTCTAATCTTTCGACTTTAAAACTTATACGATTTAAATACTTACCATATGTAAGTGTAATGTCATGCTTTAGTAGCGAACAAGTATCGGGTAATAAAAGCAATAATAAGAGTGAATTAGAGGGGTATAACGAAACGACTTGAAAACGTGTTTCGATTTAAGTTAAGTTATACTTAACCTTTTGAAAGGTGTTAAGTGATTAATCCCGAATGCCGTGGCTATTTATAGATCATCAGGCTGACCCGGGACACGCTACCACTACCCCTACCCGCACCCGATTTCCAGGCAAGTTTCAAATCCTTTTTATAAGGCTGTTGTTGTGAATATATATATATATGCTTTCTGTTTTACATATGCCATAGCATGCATGCCTACTTTCAAAGTCAAATTGATATACTTGTTCCTAGAATTTATTGTTGGCTTATAAGCTAGATAGTAATATATCAGTTATAAGCCGGATATCACTGAGACCCTTAAGCAAAGGGCAGATGAATCTCATTCTTTGATTATAGACCGGGAGTCGATATTCCTTGATATATTGATATTATTTTCAGAGGAAAATAATTAAGTAATTATTTCCCATTTATTATCTGGCGAATATTATTGAGATATTCCTTTGAGATTATTTGATAAATATTATTCGGGTTATTCATCAGATATTTAATTATTCGATGAACATTATCTTTAATATTTATCTAAAGTCGATTTAATATTCGAATATTATTTCGAACCCTCAGTTAAGTTATTTACTTAGAGAATATTCATTCTTATTTCTTCGATAAATATTATTTTGAATATTCATTCGAGTTATTTATTTAATGAATATTATTTTAATGTTCATTCGAGCCTTATTTATTTAAATGAATATTATTTCGAATATTCATTCAATCTCTATTTATTTTATAAATATTAGTTGAACATTGATTCGAACTTCAGTTCATCGATAAATATTATTTTGAATATTCCCTTGAGACGATAAATGTTATCTTCGACATTCATTTAAAGTCGATTCAATTATTGAACATAATTTCGAATATTCATTCGATAATCATTTCTTCGATAAATATTATTAAGATTGAATATTCATTATTTATTTAATGAATATTGTCTCAAATATTCAGTCGACAATTATTTCATCAATAAATATCATTTTAAGTTGAATATTCATTATTAATTTAATGAATATTATATCAAATATCCAAGGGGTGTTTATTTCACCAATAAACATTATTATTTTCAAATATCCATTTAAGATTGGATTTATTTAGTGAACATTATTTTAAACATTTATTTGAGTTTATTTAATTAATGAATATTATCTGGAATATTCATATAAAGAAGAGAGTTATTTAGTAAAGAATTCTAAATATTCATTCGAGGATTACTTACGAGTAATATTATGATTTATTCATATTCCTTAATTAATATTGAGTTAATAAATATTCTTGGAATATTTATTTAAATCCTTTTAAGTTCTTTTATAATGATTCATATTATTCAAAGATTATATGTCACCGTCAGATATGGTGTAAAATATTTTGGAGTAGTTTATGACTATTTTTATCAAGGGGAGGTTTCCAAAACTCTATTTTTATTTAAATCTATCTTAAAGAAGATTTAAATACTCGCTCAACTTCCAAACGTATATAAGGGGACCTCACTTGAGAGATGTTATTTATTGGGCTGCCCGGTCCTATACTTGCTAAAACTATCTTGTCACTCACATCTTGATTCTTTCAAGCATCGATATGAGTCTGTTTGGTTACCTCCTCAACGCTCGAGGGGTAAGAATTGATGGAACAAGTTTATATCCATTAACAAGCATCAGCTTGGGAAATATTGGTGATTTTTCCTTTCCAACTAGATACGACTACTTTGTGGAGTCCTATCAACAAGTAATATACTTGGGGAAAGGGGGAGGAACTTCACGTTTCAAAGTTATGGATGTGAAATGAACTAGGAGATGCGTAAGTGACCCAGTGGCGCCGGTCCAGCAAATGGCCCAACCGTTGGCCGGGGGGTTCCAGAGGGCGGTAGACAAGTAAATCCGTCGGTGCTTCCTTCTACATGTAGTAAACAAGAGGTGGGGAGCATAACATGCGACTGATCATCGTGTAAATGCTATGTCTCCTGGCGCGTCAAACTCCAGTATTAGTTCATCTCTCAATGTTGGAAACTTCCTGCAACCTTATCATTATTGGCAGGTTTGAAAAGTGTTTGAATTGGAATTGCAATATTCTTCCTGCAAGTTCCTCTATTATAAAAAGTTGATAATATCTGGCTCATCTTTGACATAGCAGATATTTATTCAAAACAAATATATTTTGAGTTACCTTGTAACTTCATCTCATACCTTATATTGGTACTACATCGTTAATGCATGGCATATGGTTTCAAAGATATTTGGACTGTTATATATTATCACTGTTCAATTATATTTTTGGTGGGCTATTGCTCACCCTTGCTTTATTTATTTATATCACAACAACAGCTAGATCAGACGGCCGCGCAAGGCATGCCCAACATAAGCAGGTGTCAGCCGTCAGAGGATTAACCGATGAGGTCATAGCTACCATTGCTGAGGATGCAGCTTCTGGTAGGCTAGTTGTTAGCATTTGATCCTCTAATGTATTTATATATATGGCATATATCAATGGATGGCAAAGAGCATGTAATTGTAAAATTGTAATTCTTTGGGTTGTAAGAACTCAAACTTGTGATTAATAATATTGACGATTACTCTGATTTCATCTCTGGGACTATAACGGGTGTGTTTTATGTTGTTGTTTTGGGTCACAAGGTTGTAATTTAGATTATGTTGGTTTTGTGGTTGGATATTGAGACCGTAACGACCAGATCCCTGACCCCGGATCTGGGGGTGTTACAGAAATGGTATCAGAGAGAGCGTTATATATCCTAGAGATGACGCGACGTTAAAACAATAAATTTATTAAGATAATAAGAACTCTTGCCAAGTTCATAGTCGGACTACTTAATGTAGTATTGACATATAAAACCCTTATGGGAACTATTAAGTATCATGATAGTAACTTAGCTCGTTCTTGTACCGACTAGTAAGGCGACAGACCTTGAGGCATACGAGCAGCAGCACGATGATGCCTGATTATATGCTGACGATCGGATGGTGGATGCGATAGAGTACCCTACTGAGGACCCGGAAGAGGTTCCAGCAGAGGGGGAGAATCCTATTAGAGACAGGGAAGTTTACCTTGAGGAGATGAGGGCTGCAGCCAGAGAGACTGTAAGAATCTAGATATAGTGCTCAGAGAAGTGAGCGTAAAGAACTGATATATTATGAAGAGAATTAAAGAGGTATATTGGATCTATAGCTGGACTGCCGGATAAAGTACCAGCAAACAAAACGGATTCGGGGAATTACTTGAGATCTTATATGGGGTTAGATAAGAATCCTTAGAGACTTTTAGATCAGAGGGAAAAGAGTGAGAATGATGCATGATTATCAAAGGCATCAATATATGTCAGGGAGCAGAGTCTCCAGGAGCAGTTGAGATAGAGGCAACAAGTGCCACATTATTTGATAAATGGATTAGTGCGAATCTTATTAATGATAATTCGCCATGAGAAGGCAGATTTCCTAGGTTATAATTTATAAAGTCGATTGAGATTGATGAGGTGGTTTATCCAGTGAGATGTCCATTTTATGAATGGATCAGCCTAGAAAGTAAAGATAATGGAAAGTGATAGCCTGAATGGATAAAGAATATAAGGAAGTAGTAAGTGAGACAATGATCTCAGAACCTACAAGAGGAGAAGACCAGTGAGTCTGTGATAAACTAGTAATAAGGCTATTGTCAGGAACCAAGTATAAGTCTAGTTCAATTCAGTGGAAGGATGGACCAGAAACATTAGAAGCATGTGATTCAAAGGAATATTAAATTTCTTCTGTTCCTTGAATGGATTATGGTAGTTACCTTAAGTTTATTCTGACACTGAATCATAAAGGGATTAGGCAAGGCAAGCAGTGGTTGAGATGTAATTGAGAATGCTTTTAGATGCAACCTGAAAGAACAGGTGTAGTCCAAGTTCTCGAAGTAAGAGTTTTGGCAAAATGAAGTCAACTTAATAGGACATATGATCAATAGGGGTAGTGTTGGTTGACCCTACCAAGTTAGAGACAGTTTCAAATGGAGAAAGGCCAACCACACCGGCAAGGGTGAGGAATTTCATAAAATTCACGAGGTATTACCAAAGATCTGCTCAGGACTTTACAAAGAGTGCAGTCCCATAACCCGACTTATTGTAAGGATAAAAGTTTGAATGGACAAGATAAATGGGGGAAAATCTCCCTGGAGTTAAAGATAAAAAAAAAAAAACTGGTGATGACCCAGCATTGGCGTTACCTAATGGAAGAAGGAGAATTTTGGAAATTTATTAGGATGCACCTCGTGCAGGTTTAGGTGCTGTGCTGGTGCAGCACGGTAGGGTGATTGCGGATGCATTGGGTCAGCACGGTTCATCAGATTCGGATGGCTGTGGAACGACTAACTCCGACGGTAGTGTTCCTTCTGAAGCTAGTTGTTATAACGACCGGTATTCGATAGTGTCAATTATTATGACGAATATGTAACGGGAAGATGTGGCATGTTTTAAATTGAAACTTTTGATTACCCTTCCAGGGGAGGTATTTATTTGGCTTCTTTCCAATGGTTAAACTCCCAACTATATGTCAATCATTTCGTTATTATAACTGTTTCTGGTTTCACCCGCTTGGGTATTCCTAGAAATACTCTTCGGGTATCGAAATGGATCTTCTTAGTATCACCAGTGGGTAGATAGATTGACTGAAATTTCCCTAATCCTGGAAAGGAATTTGAAAATTTTTAGTAAACCTTGTCTTTCTGATTATCGGAATACGTCACTAAAGAAAGTGGAAACTGGAGTGAACCCTACGGATTGGGTAAAGTAGCCGCTATACAGGTGGGTAGACATACCCCGATTATTACAGTTGAATGTAGGGATAAAATTATGAAGTTGAATGTAATTAAGAAACAAGCCGGACGGAGAAATTCTGGGATTGACTTAAATGAAAAGGTTGTTATGCCAGAAGTGTTAAGCTTTTGTGGTACGTAGAATTGATAAGATTAACTGAAAGAATAAAAGTGAAGGAAAGGTGACCGGAGACGGTACCGAGAGGTCAAGTGAGACTTATATGGAGTAAAGCTTTGGGAAGATCAAAATGTATCAAAGAAGAAGGCACTATGCCGGCAATCGCTAGAAAAGTAATGCTAGTAGCCAACCCCTAAACTCACATATTTTAGCATGGCCAGATGGGGCCAAGTCACTAAGGATTTTCAAGTGACTGAACCAGCAATGTAAGGATAAAGCGGGGTGCTTCTAATCAAGTGCCAACCGCGAGGGCTTTTGATATAAATGAATTGAGATACATGATGATGGATTTTATATATACCATGGACTTATTAGGATTGAGGATAGTGACCAATGAAGAGTCACGAAGATCGTCAAAGATGGTGCAGTATGATGCATAAATGTTATATGAGACTTAGTGTCCTCAAGAGGAGCATTAGGCACTAAGAGATTCACGTTGAACATGACCAATATCTTCCAGAACATCCTTGCTACCATTACCAAGTTCTGCATGAAAGAGTAGATAGACATATGTTGTCTTTTGGAAGGTCATGTAGACCGACATTCGTTTGAAAGAAAGGTTAACATTAAGCTACCTATAGATGATTAAGATGAGAATGATTGAAAAGTGACCTTTATTAAGGATATATGATTGGATTTCCAATTACAGGATATAAGTATTCCTTAAAGATAGAATTGAGGATAGAATGTCCATATATTAAGACGAACCCTGGGGGATGCACAAAGGATAACATCACCCCTAATAAAGACATTGTGAAATCAGATGATATAAATGAATCGACCAAAGTATAAAGAACCTGTAAGGATTTGTGGAAAGGAATCTCGAAAAGTACATAGACAGAATTGTTATAAAAATTGATTATTGATGTTCGATATACCCTGTACCCAGAAGATACAGGAGGGATGATGACAATGACCTAAGAAACCCTATAAGGGAAGAGGTAATGTTCTGAACTTCAAAGGGGAAGTTTGATAAGGAATGTATGACATAGTAATAATAAGGCCAGATGAAGCATGTGTGAAACCATGAGGAAGTATGGATTGAACCAATAAGGTTGAGATTATCCTAAAACGAGAAGGGAGTTAAGTAAGGAAATATCCTAGATATGATGGGGGGTACCTGTAGTAAAGTTCACACCAGAAAGGTGGAAGCAATGACTTTTGGAAAAAGACTGATGGATATTTTTCCTTCAGCAGAATTTCAGGAAGAATACTTTCACCCAACAGTGATGGGAATAAGGTAGAAAAAGTTGAGTTGAATAGATCAAGAAAACATTGATTGCAAGAAATTATTATCAGGAAAGGCCAATGAGGTGGCCGACACTTTAAGTATTGAGGAGTAATTATGAATGCTCATACCAAAGAAATGAAATGGTATTGAGAAGGACTTTGAAGGTCAGAATATGGTGGAGGAATTTACATTCCCTCTAATGATTGGGCAAGAATCAACCATAAGAGTAGTTTAAGTAAAGATTCGATTCCTGATGTCGTCTTAAGCATATTACCTGCGTTAGGAGGTCCTATATTGAGGTAAACCAGGACCTCGTACGAAATTGACTAAGTAAACCGTTAGCTTCCAGTCTTCTACTGAAGATATATGATTGATAATTTCGTCAACTTGGCATAGCTACGATGCTTGAAGCTCTTCTGCAATTTTATCTGCTTCATGTAATATCTACATCAAGTTCAGGAAGCATTCCCTATGGATAGGGAATATTGATTATTTTTTTTTCCTAAGAGGATCTTGAATTGACAATTATGAACCCCGCATGTTTAGTGATTCAAACACGACGTAAATGATAAGCAATGATGACCCTTCTGAGAAATTAAGTGTTTACGACTGTGGAAATGTCGAATTGAATCTAAGTTAGAGAAATCATCCAGGTCAGTTTCGGGCGGTTTAATTTTGGAGACGACGGGATATTTGTAATAAATAATTCGGATATTATGGTTCATAGAATGATTATAGTAGAAATGAAGACAAGTGACTGATAGAGATGAAAATCAATAAGAGAGTCAGATAGGACTCATGAGAAGCTCCAGTAATAAAGCGAGAAAAGTATGGAATTGACAGTGCAAGGGTATTGACCAAAACAGAAAGTTGGAATTAGGAGCATGAATGACATACAAATTGACTCCTTTTAAGTTTGGAAAATCCGAGGAAATATGGAATAGTTGATTGAGAAATAAAGAGACTCATGGAATGAGAAAGTGAAATCTAGACGGTTGAACAAAGGAAAATTCGACCCCAAACGTGTAACACGTATTGAGTAAAGGTGGCGAGTGTCTCAACACTGAGATGACGATAGAGTTAAACAACAAGAGTAAATAAGAATTAGACAATATGAAGGATGTGATTGATAAAGAAAAGATTGGGAAATAATTATGGAATGTGAAGCAATGAATGTTATGAATGGAGTGATGAATGGGTTTTCTTAACGAGCTCTCGGAATGACAACCTGATGGTGTTAGAATTATGAATATGAAATGGCCAGTGTCATGGCGTGAAATGTCAGTAATAATAATGTCAAGCGAGAAATCTAAGATTTAACCTGAGAGGTTGAAAGATTTGTGATGATGAGTGTTGCTAAGATTGAACAAGAACATAGGTCCATAGAATGGTGGGTCGAGCAACGAGGATATGTTGACTTGTGAGATTACGATATAGTGGTATTTGATACGATTACGATTATTTTTCTTCTCTGATAAACCTCTATAGTTCAGAGGAAAATTTTAAGTATGATATTTAACGATCATGAAAAATTTCTATAATTCTCTGAAAATCTTTTCTTTTCTCCACTCCTATTTATCTTCTTCTAAATTGAGAAGAACAACCCTTTAAGGAGGGGAGGTACTACTACGTGACTCTCTGTCTGTGTGATAGAAGTCTAAGTGGAATGCCATTAATTGTTTAATTGCTTGTCAAGTACTAAAGGCTGGCCCCCTTCTGTACTAGCTATGCAATATAACAAATGTTCATTGATCACAGTGATCTCTCGATAAATTTTTCCACCTAAATATATATACGACGAGATTGCGAAGATTAAAGCGATTAGGAATTGCAAAATTTCGAGTGAGGTTATCCCCGGACTTCGTAGCGCGTTAGTGATACCGAAGTCACTGCACGTACCAATAAGGTTAATAGTATAAGACCGGACAAGAGCGTATACCGGATAATGTGTCATGCGAAAGTATCAAAGAATTGGTAGAACGGATAAAGGGTGTATTGTAACACCAGTACGATGTGCTTTAGAAAGATTGGAATGTGTAAGGATCGACCAGAGAATTGGAAAGCGAAATAACCAACAAGTACCCAATTGTCTTCTACCTGATTCCGGGACGGAATCCTTTTAAGGAGGGGACACAGTAAGAACCCAGATTTTTGGGTAGAATTAAAACTTTTTATTATGTAATAGTATGGGAATGAATAGTGGTTATGACTGCGGTGTAACGAATGTCTATTAAATGAATGGAATGGATTTGAATTCAATTATTTATATGTCATGCAGAATACTTTTGGTTGACAGCATAGATAAGAATGATCTATCTCCTAAGAATATGAGAAGATTACTTCAAGTAAGATTATTCTCGTGTCATCCAAATCAATATCTATTATAAGTCCAGCGGTTCCGTAAAAAGGTTAAGGAACACTCGAGGGTGAACCAGGTTCATTTTCCTAATTATAGGAATTAAATAAAAATAAGTGATGAATAGTGATTTTGGTGGAATTTGGAATATTATTATAATAATGTTATACCCGGTATTCGGAACGGATTTCTGAGTTCGTATTAGTGATCCAGGAGGAAAATAAGTGTATGTAAAAGCTGTCGGATTCAGAAAAAGAGCACTTTTATTTTCTCCGAGATTTCCCTGGACACTGCAAGACTTAAGGAGTTATAAAAGGGAATTAAGGAATTTAAATTCGAGAAGTATTAAGTAAGATGAAGAATAGTATTAGAAATATTAAGAAGGTTTTCGGTAAAACCCTAACTAGAAACGAATGAGTTATTCCCTCGAACGATCAACGAACAAGCAAGGAAATTGAGTAATACCCGGACAAAGGAACGAATAAATAACCAAGAGACAAACAAGTGCAATTGGTGGGAAAAGGAGAAACCCAAGTAACATCCTTATAAGTCAACTACAAGATGAGTGGTGTAATTGCATTCTTGCAAAAATGGAGTTGTTTGTTGTAGTGCCAACACTTGGCCCAATGAGGAAGCAACAAGTGGCACCATTGGATTGCCAACAACACATTAAAAGAGATGCATCCATTATATATGCAAGGGTTATACATGTATTAGCCATAAATCACCAAAACAAAACAAACCACCACCATTTCTCTCCATTTCTTCATAAAAATCTGCCCATTCTTAGCTAATTGGAAGTCCAACTTCCAACCATCACTTGTTCTTCAAATTTTTATGGTAAGTACTACATATCATGGTAATGATCTCCTAGAAATTTCAGCTTCAAATTCATCTTTTATCATTTTCAAATAAATCATCAAAGATGATGATGAATAGTGTTCTTCATAAACTAACTTTTATTTCTTGATTTATTTTGATTATTCAAGCTATACTAAGGCTAGATAAGGGCTAAACAAGGCTTGATAAGTTCATACATACACCAAGGAAGGTATACCACTCTTGAAAACCAAGCTCTTAGTTTAAGTTTTGGTATTTTAGATGAGTTATATGGATTTAATGCATGTTTAGGACCTTAAGATTATGATTGGGATTTATTAAATGTGAAATTAGTTTAGATGAACGGAAAGACATTGCTTGGTCTTATTTCATGGTTGAATAACATGTATATGTTGTTTGGAGTGGAAACTATGATTATTGGATGGTTTGAAATTTGGAAATCATGTAAACATAGCCGTCGTAATGCTCGATTGTCGTTAGCCTTAAGAAACCGTGATTAGCAGTAGCATGAACACACTGTCCAGTCTCGGATTTTGCCATGAAAGGCTAGATTATGTTATAAGCTTCATTTTGATATAAAGATCGCATGAAACGGACTTACGGTTTAGGAGTTATGATTAAATTCGTAAAAGTGGTTCGGAACCGTAATCAAAAGTTCGTAACCGAAATTGGATCCCTTTAATATTGCGAAATCAGTGGCGAATCTTAATAATTAAATAATAGAGATAAAAAGAAAGGTGTGGGAGAAGACCGCATGTCAAATGGATCGTTTTCCGATTTTATAAAAATGTTCGAATCTAGGTTAAGTACGAAAGTACCCCTAAAAGGTATACTTGGTTATAACTTCGGTAAACCACTTAGAAAACGATCGATAAATATCGAGGTCTAATCTTTCGACTTTAAAACTTATACGATTTAAATACTTACCATATGTAAGTGTAATGTCATGCTTTAGTAGCGAACAAGTATCGGGTAATAAAAGCAATAATAAGAGTGAATTAGAGGGGTATAACGAAACGACTTGAAAACGTGTTTCGATTTAAGTTAAGTTATACTTAACCTTTTGAAAGGTGTTAAGTGATTAATCCCGAATGCCGTGGCTATTTATAGATCATCAGGCTGACCCGGGACACGCTACCACTACCCCTACCCGCACCCGATTTCCAGGCAAGTTTCAAATCCTTTTTATAAGGCTGTTGTTGTGAATATATATATATATGCTTTCTGTTTTACATATGCCATAGCATGCATGCCTACTTTCAAAGTCAAATTGATATACTTGTTCCTAGAATTTATTGTTGGCTTATAAGCTAGATAGTAATATATCAGTTATAAGCCGGATATCACTGAGACCCTTAAGCAAAGGGCAGATGAATCTCATTCTTTGATTATAGACCGGAAGTCGATATTCCTTGATATATTGATATTATTTTCAGAGGAAAATAATTAAGTAATTATTTCCCATTTATTATCTGGCGAATATTATTGAGATATTCCTTTGAGATTATTTGATAAATATTATTCGGGTTATTCATCAGATATTTAATTATTCGATGAACATTATCTTTAATATTTATCTAAAGTCGATTTAATATTCGAATATTATTTCGAACCCTCAGTTAAGTTATTTACTTAGAGAATATTCATTCTTATTTCTTCGATAAATATTATTTTGAATATTCATTCGAGTTATTTATTTAATGAATATTATTTTAATGTTCATTCGAGCCTTATTTATTTAAATGAATATTATTTCGAATATTCATTCAATCTCTATTTATTTTATAAATATTAGTTGAACATTGATTCGAACTTCAGTTCATCGATAAATATTATTTTGAATATTCCCTTGAGACGATAAATGTTATCTTCGACATTCATTTAAAGTCGATTCAATTATTGAACATAATTTCGAATATTCATTCGATAATCATTTCTTCGATAAATATTATTAAGATTGAATATTCATTATTTATTTAATGAATATTGTCTCAAATATTCAGTCGACAATTATTTCATCAATAAATATCATTTTAAGTTGAATATTCATTATTAATTTAATGAATATTATATCAAATATCCAAGGGGTGTTTATTTCACCAATAAACATTATTATTTTCAAATATCCATTTAAGATTGGATTTATTTAGTGAACATTATTTTAAACATTTATTTGAGTTTATTTAATTAATGAATATTATCTGGAATATTCATATAAAGAAGAGAGTTATTTAGTAAAGAATTCTAAATATTCATTCGAGGATTACTTACAAGTAATATTATGATTTATTCATATTCCTTAATTAATATTGAGTTAATAAATATTCTTGGAATATTTATTTAAATCCTTTTAAGTTCTTTTATAATGATTCATATTATTCAAAGATTATATGTCACCGTCAGATATGGTGTAAAATATTTTGGAGTAGTTTATGACTATTTTTATCAAGGGGAGGTTTCCAAAACTCTATTTTTATTTAAATCTATCTTAAAGAAGATTTAAATACTCGCTCAACTTCCAAACGTATATAAGGGGACCTCACTTGAGAGATGTTATTTATTGGGCTGCCCGGTCCTATACTTGCTAAAACTATCTTGTCACTCACATCTTGATTCTTTCAAGCATCGATATGAGTCTGTTTGGTTACCTCCTCAACGCTCGAGGGGTAAGAATTGATGGAACAAGTTTATATCCATTAACAAGCATCAGCTTGGGAAATATTGGTGATTTTTCCTTTCCAACTAGATACGACTACTTTGTGGAGTCCTATCAACAAGTAATATACTTGGGGAAAGGGGGAGGAACTTCACGTTTCAAAGTTATGGATGTGAAATGAACTAGGAGATGCGTAAGTGACCCAGTGGCGCCGGTCCAGCAAATGGCCCAACCGTTGGCCGGGGGGTTCCAGAGGGCGGTAGACAAGTAAATCCGTCGGTGCTTCCTTCTACATGTAGTAAACAAGAGGTGGGGAGCATAACATGCGACTGATCATCGTGTAAATGCTATGTCTCCTGGCGCGTCAAACTCCAGTATTAGTTCATCTCTCAATGTTGGAAACTTCCTGCAACCTTATCATTATTGGCAGGTTTGAAAAGTGTTTGAATTGGAATTGCAATATTCTTCCTGCAAGTTCCTCTATTATAAAAAGTTGATAATATCTGGCTCATCTTTGATATAGCAGATATTTATTCAAAACAAATATATTTTGAGTTACCTTGTAACTTCATCTCATACCTTATATTGGTACTACATCGTTAATGCATGGCATATGGTTTCAAAGATATTTGGACTGTTATATATTATCACTGTTCAATTATATTTTTGGTGGGCTATTGCTCACCCTTGCTTTATTTATTTATATCACAACAACAGCTAGATCAGATGGCCGCACAAGGCATGCCCAACATAAGCAGGTGTCAGCCGTCAGAGGATTAACCGATGAGGTCATAACTACCATTGCTGAGGATGCAGCTTCTGGTAGGCTAGTTGTTAGCATTTGATCCTCTAATGTATTTATATATATGGCATATATCAATGGATGGCAAAGAGCATGTAATTGTAAAATTGTAATTCTTTGGGTTGTAAGAACTCAAACTTGTGATTAATAATATTGACGATTACTCTGATTTCATCTCTGGGACTATAACGGGTGTGTTTTATGTTGTTGTTTTGGGTCACAAGGTTGTAATTTAGATTATGTTGGTTTTGTGGTTCGATATTGAGACCGTAACGACCAGATCCCTGACCCCGGATCTGGGGGTGTTACACAAGTACTACAGGAATAAGATAATATTAATCTAATTCTAGTCGACTTGCTACTCCACTCCAAATCCACATGTAGCCGAAAGGTTGTCCTTGTGAACAGATATGTCCCCTGCACCTTTCTTGTATGTACTGTGTAAATGGAATGCTTCTTTCTTCTGTGTTTCCAAAGTATGGCTGCCATACTGCTTTTTATACCTACTATCAACCCATGTGATCTGTCAGTCAAACCTGTCCTTATCAACTGCTAATTCCCAGCTAGCATAGGATAAAGTGACAATGATTATCCGTTGATGGCAGTTTGAGCTGTATCTGTTGATCGAGTAGATTTGAGTTGTATCCGTTGATAGAGCCCTGTTCTTATCCGTTGATACACTTTCACTTAGACAGAATTACATAGCATAGCTTATTTACAATTGGCTACCCTATTCTGCCTATCCATTGATGGTCAACATGACTCTGAATAAAAACACTATCAACTGATAAATAGAGATATTGCAGTATGCTACTAAACCTCATCCGTTGATGAGCTACCTGTCAACGAATAGAGTTATAAGATCTTATCCGTTGACAGTTACAAAACTTGACTTATACAATTTTGCTTGATCGTTAAGTTATCATCAACTACAACATATTCCTAACAACTACAATAGCCACTAGGAAAGAATCAGGAGACGAAAAAAGAAGAAGAGTAGACTGAACATGTGGGGGGAGAGTGGAGAAAGAACAAAAAGGACTATATATGTTTCGTCATTTTAGCCGGGTACAAGGAAGGTTACATCTTGTAATTGTAATTATGTGTTATGTCATTGTTGAATTTAATTATTTTCTAGCCTATTATCTATTAGTTGAATATTCATGCATATTAAATTCATGACTCTATTTTTTTTAAAGTGAGACAAGTTATTCGATATTTCATAGAGTACAATAAGTAAGTTTATATCATTTATTTGTGCAATATGCCTCATTTAATTAATTGTGATTTAATTTATATTTTAAATTAATTAATCAAATGAAAATCATTTTGAAATCTTTTATATAATGTTAGAAATGGTACATGTATATGGAATTTTTTTTTCCCAGTACAAACGCAAAAATCAATATTATCATGTATTTTAATATATTTATATATATTATTATTAAAATTATTTTTTAAAAATAATATGTTACTTTGTAAACATACATCGGTTACATGTCATCATTTCATTTTTGGTTCACTCTCGATTAGTTCCGGAGTGGTTGTGCTAATTAATAAATTTTCTAATTATTTATATTTTTAACTGATAATGGTCATTTGTATAATTATTTTATTAGTTTACTGTAATCTAAGTGTGTCTTTTTTTTTTTGGCTACTTTACCGGTTGAATGTGCTTATCTAGTAAGGTCTGGCTACCTTGATTGTCCGAACTATCTTGTTCATATTATTTAATTAATATTTTGTGGGCATTAGTTCATGTAATAGTTATCATTGTCATACAATAACTATTATACGTTTAGTATTTTTTTTTTTCAGTTTATTAAATTTATTGTACTCTGGCTTGGTTTGATTTTTGTTATTATTATTATTAATATATAATTGTGTTTAATATTAATATATGATTATAAAATTCATTTTCAAATCTAGATAAGTATTATTAGCGATACACCTGACTTCGAATATTTTAAAATTGACTTAACAATTATATCATGTTATTCACTGTTGTTTTTCTCTCTATATTTAAATAGCAAATATTAGTTTAACTATTGGCGATACAATTTTTTTTAAATTATGATCGTTTTGTAGGTTATGTGAACATATGTGACCTACAAACTAGAGTTAGCGGTAGTACTTCTTTGTTTAAAATTTTTTAGCCATTATTTACATGAAGAGACTTGTGATATTTAAAATGATCAAAAGAATTAGGCGGATTAATATGATCTTGATGGATTTGAAACCGACGAATTTTGATTCTTGAAAATGTCATTTTTTTAGGGTGTGATACTTTTGGTGTAAAAAGGACAACTTTCGGTTATGATTTATGGTCTTTTAAAATTATAGAGAAAGTGGGAGAAGTGTCTTATAAAGATGCGTTGCCGCCACAGTTATCTCAAGTGCAAAATGTGTTTCATGTTTCGGTTTTGAAAGATTATAAGTATCTGTTGTGCCCAAAATTCGCCTTGGGCTTGATTTAAGGCCCATTAAGGTCACGAGTTTGAGTAATGTGGATATGGATGGATAGGCTGGACTAGGTATGGATGTTTTGGCCCAATATGCCTTGGAAATATATTGAAAGATGAAGATTCTGGCATCTGCTCTGGGGTTCATTCATGCAGGGGTTCAGGTGTCTGAACCCTAGATGGAGGTACTGCTGTGTGGAAGGCCTGATAGGGATTCATACAAGTGAAGGGCTTCCAGGCAGGGGTTCACACTCGTACCCCGATAGTCCACGGGAATTGGCCCAGCAGCCTCCTAAATTGTAGGAGAACGGATATATATCGCTCTAAAAGACTTGTGGATAACACCTAAACATCAGGAGTGGCCCAACAACCTCTGGAATCATGGATAATCATTATATATACATGGATTATGTATATATATATGCGGATATATGATGGAAAATCATATAAATATGAAGATAACTATGGTTTTATGGAGGGATAACTACTGGATAATCATATCATCTGGGATAATTAACTGGATCAATTCAGTTGAGGAAGATATGTATAAAACATATGTGATATATACACTGTGTATATATATAAGCGGCTGTACAATGGAAGGCCAGGGTTCAGGTAGTGTCCTAAGGGAGCTTGGACTCTTCTTCATCAACAAAATAACCAATGGATCATCATGGTCAGGAGGATAAGGTTTATCAAAACGTGGCTGGGCTATCAACAAGGAGTCCAAAACCCTAGAACTACATGGGACTTGATTCCTATAAATATAGGATATGTAGGCACTTTGCAAGGGTTGAATCTCACTTCTCTCTACATGGATCATGTAGAAAACTTGAGCAATACACATCTCTGGCAGCTGGGATCGACTGAGTAGGAATTACTCCGTCCTTGCTATCTGGTGACCTTGCAAACTCAGTCCCAAAATCATTACAAACAACCGCCCACTCTGGCAGTTGAACGTCGGGCTGTAAACGCTTGAACGCCGATTCTGCAATCGGAAATCAAACGATTCATCCATTATTCCAGCGATATTCTCTCGAAGTGTTGTACCAAATTCCTCTCACAACCTTTTTGGCGCTAGAAGGAGGGGATTGGATGATCTTTTGAGAGGAAAGATTGCGAAAAGCTCCGGCGATGAACATACACCGAAGAACAATGAAGGTGACCACAAAATTGAGATCGAGGAAGGAGGTCACCAATCGAGATGTGGCAGATTATATCATGTGGATGGACTGGAAAATCGAGTCTCTGGAAAAAAAGATACAAAAAGATGAAAAAATGGAGGAAAAATCATGGCTTATCGAAAAAAAAAAGGATGAAGAAGAAGGAAGGTTACCCATAACCTTTATTCTGGTCATTCGGTGGTAAAATGCATAAAAGAAGGGATGTTGCTCTGAGGTCTTGGAAAGAATGGCTGGAAAATAACTGTTTTGGATGCTAAATTCCGATAGGAAGGTTCCAGAATTGGGGTTTAGCTATGCGGGGTTCCGCGATCCAGAAACTCTCACATCAAGAGTGTGTTAATGTATAACTGAATGTATGAGGAATTGAATGTCCACATGTTGATTGAGATAATGGCCATTTGGAGAGGTACTAGTTGAGGGGTTCATGGGCTAAAGGCATGAGGAACCTTAATCTGGAGGTCGCACCCATGACAGAAGGCAGTCGGATCCAGATGAACCCCTAGTTTCTCAGCCAAAAGGTTTCTCGCAGATGAACCCCCAAATACATAATTTTGGCATTCGACAAATAGGGTTTTATAGTCGAAAAGTGGAGAATATCAATCTAAGGGTTCAACCACTTGGAGGTTAAGGTCTATCAAAGCTCCCCCTTCAATAATTCTGGGGTTAAACAAGTCCAGGAGTTTCCATTAAAAATTGTGGAGCACAATCCATGAAGGGAGTAAATGGGTGAACTTGAATGATGATGGGGGTACGAACACCATGATTGATGAGCTTTAGGTGAATCCCAGTGCAGATAAGGGTGCGAACCTCCTGATAGATGAGTAACAGGTGAACCCCAGTGTAGATAGGGGTAAGATCCTCCTGATTGAAGGGGTACGGGTGAACCCAAATTGAAGCAGGGATGCGAACCCCATAATTAATGATCAGTAGGTAAACCTGGATGATGGCAAGGATATGAATTCCCTCATTGGTGAGCTATCGGAAATATTTTACATTATCCTCTTAGATACCTCTTATTTCTTACAACGAGCTAGCTCATGTAAGCTTAGAGGTGTCTTATTGATAATTCACATATTCGGTACGAAGGTTTCCCATCAACATTGATCATGAGAACACGAATGAGCAAGAAGAGAAAGCTTCCATGAAAAGGAGGTTTATTGGTGAGAGGAACCCGGATAGGTGTTCGATGATGGCAGGTTCAAGGAAAATAAGCCCTAGAACCCTGAGGCTTCACTTAACAGAAGGCCAAGTATGTTCAATAGACTGGGCAGGAAGCTTATTATGAAGCTTGTCAAACTAAAATATGGAAAAGATTGGTAAAAAGGACTCCCCTAGAAAAGAGCTTCCCAGAAATGGGGTTCGTATACGATAGGTTCGATGATGGAAGGCCCCTTGCTCATAAGCAAGAAGCTGAATAATGAGAAGGCCCGCAATAAGCAAGAAGAACCCGAGAAGCAACCTGGAAAAGGGTTTAAGCATGGAAAATCCCATTCAAAGGCTTTAAGCCAAAATGGAAAATATTGGAACACAATGTAGGGGTTCCACCATGGTAGTTGTGTCACTCGACATGAGGACCTCAAAAGAATTAATTAGTACCTAAAGGGGATTCATCAAGAAAAACAATCTTGGCCATGTTTGGCCTCTTATGCAACAAATGGGCGTTACATAACTGGTATGGGATACTCAAATGGTTAAATCAAGGAAATGGTTAGAAGTGGACACCTCACTATACGGATACTATGGAAGCTCTGTTCAGGATACTTGGGGAATCATGTTACCAGTAGCCCTGCTGATGGAACCCCATAAAGTGGTTCCAGTTTTTCAGGGGGTAGCACCACCCATTACGTTGATGTAAATGGCTGCTCTAATGGAGGATTATGAAGGCAAAATGCAACATGTAGAAGCAATAGTTAAGAAGCTTTTCAAAAAAAATGAATCAATGAAGCCCAGAGAAATGAGCTTGCCCCACTAAAGGCAAAAGCAGCTTATAAAGGTTCTGACGATGAAAACTTCACTAACAGTGGAAGGGGGAAATTTGAAATATATATCCAACTAAGTGCGTTGGGTCCCAAGCAATGACCTAAATGAAGCTCTAGAAAAAGCTTATCGTGGAAGTTGAAGGTAGACTCGAGTCTCTCACGAACTGAAAATATCACTGGTAGTATTGAAGGATGAACCCCTCTTATCCACCCCCTTGGAAGGAGTTATGGTTGAGAGCGTATTCTACAACACTATGGTAGGATGACCCGTTCTGAAGGAGATGCAAATGGTGGACTTAATTTATATTATGGCTATGAAGGTTCTCATACTGTAAACCCCTCAAGCACCAGAAGCTAGAAGGTTTCCCACATTGGGGTTCCTCTGCTATAAGCCCCACAAACATCAGAAGTTGGAACATGTGGAAGCTTCAAGGAAGGAATTATGGAAGCTAGTGAAGGATTGTAATCTCGATGAAATTAGGGAGAAGATGCTACTAGACAAGGAACAGGGTATGAATGTCCTCTCGATCAACAAAGAGGTAGGTGTGAGGTTCATATGTGAACCCCTTAAAGGAAAAACCAGAAGGTGCAAAATCTAGGGAAAATAGCAAAGCTAAGGATGGAATCTGGGTTGGAATAGACTTGGATCCTCATACGCTAGGGCAATGGAAATGAATCATGGGTAGCTTCCACCAAGACACTATCACTAGCGGCTTCCTCACCTAAAAATGGAAAGAACCTGAAACACTCGGTAAAAAGCATACTGGGGGGTACTGGTTGAAGCACCTAAGCGGAGGCCAAAGAAAGGAGGTTTTATCATCTAGACAAAGAAAATGGTTACACACTTCACATTTATAAGGAGGAGCATGGCTTCCCACACGGATTAAAAAAGAGGTTAAAACTACGGTGAGACGTGTATAGCTAGCTTCACGGATGTCCATTTAGACTTCTCCTCAAAAAGGATGAGAAGTTGAATATGATTCAATATTGGCCATGGACAAACTACGCCGAGGAATTGGGGGGTAGAGGATGCAAGGCTACATGGAAGATTTCTAAATGCACCTTATTTTTTAATGAGAAGATGTACGAAGGAGGTTCAGATTCGTGAACCCTTGGCGGCCTTTAGCCTCAAAACTCCTTACTGGGTTACAGTGACAAAACTCAACGTAAAACACAATCTTCAGCAATCAACATGGTTGGATTTATAGGTGGTCACAACTATATTCACGACATACACCTGGAGTAAGGTCTTAAAGGTAGGCGTACCTGAATCCTATGGAGGGAGGTTTAGTTAATTAAACTCGGGGAAGCTTGATTCATGTGAATTTCTGGTACCAAGGAGGGTTATTGAATATGGTTTCGAACTTGAAACATGGAGGAGGTCATTGGAAAACCATATCGGGTGGCATGGATATAATCATCAGAATGTAAAAGTGTGTGAAGATGGCGAGTATGTATGGGCATACGCGCATCAAACGTAAGCTACCAAAGGTTAGCTGAGGCAATCACGATGTAGGGTACGACCTCAGAACCTTGGAGGGTCAAGAATGGAAATTATTGAATCATCATCGGGGAAAAATAACATGGTCTTTCTTGGAAGGAATATTACAAGAAATAGCCGCTTCACCTATAATACCCCTTGTTTCTTACAATGAGTACGCTCACGTAAGCTTAGAGGTTCAGGGTGAAGGTTGATTGAACCTGATGGCGGATTACATAAGGTTCCTCTTGCATGTAATGTCTACAAGGAACCGGGGGGGTAGTGGATGGTATACTACCGTGATGGTATCTTGAAAATGGTAAATTTTTAAGCAAACAGAACTTTATACAATGAATGGGTCAGGACTCAGGACCATGAGATTCTTGAGGTTCTGGTATGCGAACCCCTAATGGAATCTAATTCGAGGTACCCCTGGAAGATAGATCAAGGAGCATATGCAGATTGGATTTCATGAATTAATTTGGAAAGGATTTCTCATGTATGGATTAAGCATGAGCTGGATTTACCATGTATGGATTATGCATGGAGAGGATTTCTCATGTATGGATTATGCATGAGCTGGATTTATAGCATATGGATTATATGCTAAAGGAACGTGTATGGATTATACATGAATCGCATGTGGATTACTTGTGCAAGGCAGGATTGGAAGCACATGGATTATGTGCTAATTGATTACACGGACTATATGGAACATGTATGGATTATACATGAATCAAGGCAGGCACATGTATGGATTATACATGAATCAAGGCAGGCACATGTATGGATTATACATGAATCAAGGCAGGAACATGTATGGATTATACATGCATCACATGTGGATTGCATGTGAATGGATGGGAACCCCAAGGTAGGCTGGACCTAGGGACGCTAGGGCCATAAGGTTCACTCGTTTGAACCCTGAAAAGGCGTAACGCCGATAAACTTCCGTGTAATCATGTTGGTGGACAACCAACCCCGTTATGGGACTTATGTACAGCTGTGGAAGCTACGTACAATTTGGCAAACGGCTTCGCCATGACCCCAGGGAAACTGGGTGAGTGAGGTCTAACTCTTGGAAATTGGAACGCTAAGGATTTTAGCGGTGTGAGAAAATCACATTGGATTGGCAGAATAGCTTCGCCACGACCCCATGGAAACTGGGTGAGTGAAGTTTAACTCTTGGAAATTAACATCGTAAGGAAACTAACATCGTGAGGAAATTAACATCGTGAGGGAATTAACATCGTAAGGAAATTAGCATTGTGAGGAAATCATATGGAACCTCATTGAGGGAATCTTCGAGAATGGAACCTAGTCGAGGGAAACTCCTATGATGGAACCTCATTAATGGGAATTCTTCATGCACTCTAGGTCTGATCCCGAAGACCGGTCTAGGATTTGGGGTTTAGTCGGTAAGAGGTTCTATCTTATATTAGTGGAAGCCCGGGGGTAAGGTATGAGCGCTTATCTGTGAAATAATTTTTATGACTTGATTAAAACTATGATCACTTTATCTTTGCCTTTATTTGCTTAACTGTTGTGAATGACTATGTGTACTTATATGCTTTGTGTGCTATGTGTACTTATGTGCTTCATGTCTTATGTTCACATGCCTTCTTTATGTGTTCATGTGTTATTGTTTACGTGAACCTAGTTCTTTACTATAAACACTACGCCATAAGTGAGCATACGCAACCCTTTTTACAAAGCGTTGCACAGAAAGCGTTTCGTTAGATAGAAGTTTTGGGTCTTTTGCAACTGAGCTGAATTGGTGTTGCGTTAGATATAGATTAGCGTTGCGTATTACCCACAGTGTTTCACATTATGCAACACTAACTGATGGCGTTGCGTTAGATAATTTTTTATTTTAATAAATGGTGACGTGGCAGGAGTGGGACTCACATGTGCTGACGTGGCATTTGCTGACGTGGCACATGTGGGACCCACATTTGCTGACGTGGCAGAAGTGGGGCCCACCTTTGTTGACGTGGCATTTGCTAACGTGGCAAAAAACGTTGCATTAGATACCAGTAGTGTTGCGTTTGCTCTTTGAAGTGTTGCATTAGATATATTCATATTTTTTTAAAAAAATATGACATGGCAGATGTGGGTCCCACAACTGGTGACGTGGCATTGTGGGACCCACAAGGGTGACGTGGCATGAGGCCCATCATGCTGACGTGGCAATTGTGGGACCCACAATTGTTGACGTGGCAGAAGTGGGGCCCACCTTTGCTGACGTGGCATTTGCTGACGTGGCAGAAAGCGTTGCATTAGATACCTGTAGTGTTGCATTTGCTGTTTGAAGTGTTGCATTAGATAAATTTATATTTTTTTAAAAAAATATGACATGGCAGATGTGGGACCCACCACTGCTGACGTGGTAGTGTGGGACCCACAAGGGTGACGTGGCAGGAGGCCCATCATGCTGACGTGGCAATTGTGGGACCCATAATTGCTGACGTGGCAGAAGTGGGACCCACTAATGCTGACGTGGCAAAAGTGTTGCATTAGGTATCAGTAGTGTTGCATTTGCTGTTTGAAGTGTTGCATTAGATATTTATTTATTTTTTAAAAAATAGAAACAATAATCCGTAACAAAGCACTAGTTACGAGTCATATTGAAAATAGTAGTGATCTTCTTAGATCTCCAATCAAATTAATTTTTTATTTTCTGAAACTTGGGGAATATCATTATATTACATATATATTAATATCCGTACGGTTGGATCGTTCAAAAATATTTTTTAAAAAATAGAAACAATAATCCGTAACAAAGCACTAGTTACGAGTCATATTGAAAATAGTAGTGATCTACTAAGATCTCCAATCAAATTAATTTTTTATTTTCTGAAACTTGGGGAATATCATTATATTAGATATATATTGACATCCGTACGGTTGGATCATTCAAAAATATTTTTTAAAAAATAGAAACAATAATCCGTAACAAAGCACTAGTTACGAGTCATATTGAAAATAGTAGTGATCTACTAAGATCTCCGATCAAATTAATTTTTTATTTTCTGAAACTTGGGGAATATCATTATATTAGATATATATTGACATCCGTACGGTTGGATCGTTCAAAAATATTTTTTAAAAAATAGAAACAATAATCCGTAACAAAGCACTAGTTACGAGTCGTATTGAAAATAGTAGTGATCTACTAAGATCTCCAATCAAATTAATTTTTTATTTTCTGAAACTTGGGGAATATCATTATATTAGATATATATTGACATCCGTACGGTTGGATCGTTCAAAAATATTTTTTAAAACATAGAAACAATAATCCGTAACAAAGCACTAGTTACGAGTCATATTGAAAATAGTAGTGATCTACTAAGATCTCCAATAGAAACAATTAATTTTTTATTTTCTGAAACTTGCGGGTATGTTTCAATTTTTATGATTTGCAAGTTCTTGATTTTCAACTAGGGCTGTCAAAAAAATCCTAAAAATCCGATATCCGACCGAAAAATCCGATACCGAATCCGAAAAAAACGGATAATATCTGTATTCGAAAGAAAACGGATATTATTCGTATCTGAATTCGTATCCGAAAATAGCGGATACGGATATAGGCACATCCGTATCCGAAATATCCGATATCCGAAAATTTATAAATATATTTATAAATGAATAAATATATATGTATATATGTATATATATATATATTTACTTTTCAGAATATATAATTTATAATATAATATCTCTAATATATTATTAAAAAATATTTTTCATATAAATTGAAGTATTTTTCCGATTATTTTGGTCAAAATCGACCCAATCAAACAAGTCCAATCCAGCTCTAATTTAGTTAGCCCAGCCCAATTTCAATACCCAGTCCATATAATTATAAAACCCTAAAATCCTAGCCGTTGATCTATAAGATGGATAAATCCTAGCCCTCTATTTTAGAAAATATATGTACACAATTACAGTATATGTGCTTTCAGACTTTCAGTAGTGTGGTGTGTGTACGCAGCCCCTTTCCAAACCTAAAATCTCTCTCAACTCTCTCTCGCCGCTTCTCTTGTTTCTTGATCAAAAACCCTAATTCTATGAATCTCCTCGGCGATTACACACAAATACACACCACTTTGTAAGTATACACACAACACATGTACAAGTACAACTACTGTTGTATCTATTCGGCGGATACACACATAGTTATCACAATCTGTTTCCTACCCATTCTGAAACCGTGATTTTAGTCCGGCCCAGTTGCTTCGATCTTTACTTACTGTAAGTCAAATATTTTTATCTCTTATATGTAAATGTTTATAAACTGTTTTTTAGTGGTGTTGTTGATTAGATCTGTGTGTGTAGGTGATGGGAAGCAGAGTGGATATTGAGTATGATTATCTGTTCAAGATAGTGTTGATTGGAGATTCTGGGGTTGGGAAATCTAACATCTTGTCGAGGTTTACGAGGAATGAGTTCTGTCTGGAATCTAAGTCTACTATTGGAGTTGAGTTTGCTACTAGAACCTTTCAGGTTTGTGTCCCTTTGTCTCTTCGCTTGTTATTGTCTTTAATCTGTGTGGCTATTTATTTGTTATGCTTGTGTGTGTGTGTGTGTGTGTTTGTTTATAATAAACGAAACAGATGAAGATTAATCGATCTTTCTTTTTTCGTGTTAATCTTTGAAACAGCATTATGGGAAACCCCATGATCTGTGCCACAGGGAAAGAGAAGGGATGCAATGAGAAAAAACCTATGACCCTCTACTCAAATAATCAACAAAGTAAAGTTTTGAACTAATTGTAATTCATGACTTGTTTCAGTTATTCGTTTACAATTCTGTTTACTCATGACATGTATAGTGACCCGAAACTTGTATATTTCCTTAGGTTCCCAATCTTCTAGAAGATCTAAAAACCAGAAGATTGCATTAGCAGAAGGAGTCATACTTTACGGAGAGCCTGGAACAGGGAAGACATTGCTTGCCAAGGTATGTAGCAAATAGCAATCAATTACTTCCGTTTGTCATGTGAATTCGGAATTTTGTACTCACATTTCTTCATAATTGTGTTCTTGCCAAGAAATTATGCATTCTGTTAAGTCATAGTCCTAAGAATTTATTATGTAGCTATGTATCATTCACTCATACAGGATTTCCCCGCTATATACTATTTAGGCATCTTCAAAAAAAAAAACTCTATTATCAGTGAGCACTTTCTACAATTGTCATAATCTCTTGGGGTAGAACTTGCTATATTAGTATTGGTACTGAATTTATGATAATGATGTATTGAACTTTATCCTTTTAATGATATTAAAGCGTGCAGGTTAATGATTTTATCCCGTAAACAACCACATACAAAATAAAAATGCATTTAAAAGTCATTTGATTGTTCCGCTGAACAAATCAATATTTATTTTGGCTTTCTTGAGCTTAAGTTTTACATATGAGGGAGTCTTCAACTAGTTTCTATGCAGTGAAGCTGCAATCTTATGGGACTCCTGAAGAGAATTCGATAGCTACTATACTATCAGTAGTTATCTTTTTATATTTGTTTTGTCAAAGGCTCACATTACCTCCACTGACAACTGTCTATTATTTCCAAGAGTACTTAAATATTGTAGCAAGTAGTAACTCCATGAAACAATGCACACATGTGAGTGGACTAAAATTTTCAAAATGTTACAACGATAGTTGAGGGGGGGGATTTATGTTATGTTCAGCAACTGAATTGCACATATATTTTTATGTTTAGAAGTACGTGTTCCCGGAAACATACAGTAACCCTGTGGAACATCTATAAAACCAACTGCATGTAATGAAGTGAACAAATCTTGATATATGGTTGGTCAAAATTCCATTTGTATTTATGTGCTGTTTGTTTTAATTAATATGTATGTGGGCATGTATATGTATGTTCTGTTCAGCAACTTAATTGCACATATGTTTTACGTTTAGCAGTATGTCTGTATGTGTACCCGGAAATGTTCAGTAACCCCTTGGAACATAAATAAAACCATGCAGTGAAGTGAACAAATCTTGATATGTGGTTGGTCAAAATTCCGTTTCTGTTTATGTGCTGTTTGTTTTAATTAATATGCATGTGGGGATTTAGTGTGTGTATGGATATTGGCTCAGTGGAGTTTTTTAGTTATCATTGTTGTATTCCAATTGTTCTTAAGCTTCTGTTGACTGCTTTCCATGAACTTGGTGATGTAATATTAACTGAAACAGTTTCGTGGACACGATTTTTTGCGTGTGCATTTGCATTATATTTTATAAGTGAAGGTTAAGAATAACTGTTTTTTTTACTGATTTGGTCCTATAATTCTGCAGGTTCATGAGGGACGAAATCATGAAGTTAGAGAACTCGTGAAAAATGCTGGACTTAATGTAAGTTGGCCAATGTCATAATATGTATATATCGAATATTGTTGACAGCAGTCAAGTAAATGTAAGTTGTGTGATAATACTTGAATCTATTCTATAAACTTAATTAAAACATTAAACCTAGTATACCTAGTTGTACAGAAGCAAGACACATTTTTCTTTGTTATTTAAATAAGGAGAGCAGTAGTAAAATCAACAAGTTAGGAAGGCTGGTTGCCATGTTCTCTGGCCAGATTTGTTCACGGCAGCCCAGATCTGTTATGTTATACCCCGTGTATGTTTTGACCTGAACTATTAGAGGTGGGTTAGAATAGTAAGCCCTTTGTCCAAACATGATTGGAGATGGTACTAATTATATTCAAACCCTTAATTGCTTGTTAGTTTAGGTTACAAGGTAGACTGCGCAAATGTTCATATTCGTAGCATTTTTAGGATGCAGGTCTTTCCTGTTTGTTCTGAAAGCAAGGTATGGATAGTAACAGATATGACAGTTTGCCATTTTTTGCATTGTAATGTCAGATTCTGAATTCAAACTACTCTATTAGCATATTCTTCAATGTAGTACATGCCTGGGACTTGTGTAAAAAGAGTTGGTACTACTTTATTCCTAAAATTTGAGATGTCATCATATTGTGTAACCGTTTAAAATGAATCTAATAGAATTAGCATGTATCTAGAAAAATTATTAAGAGTTTTGTTAGCTGTCATATTAATCCATGTCAATCTATACTTCAATCTTTTAACCTACAGGCTGCATCACAATGCAGAATGGATGAGATGATGCGTGGAGACAGAGGTTGGCGAGAGCTTGCGACCATGAGAGATATAATGGAGCAAATTAATAATAGAATTGAAGGATTTTTATGGCTCCACTTAGTAATTTTTGTAGCTTTAACTAGCTAGTATTAGAACTTGGTATTTTTGTAAACTGTCAAGTATTTTTGTTGGCCGCATCATTGCCTTGTGGCTGGTTTGGACCAGTAGTTGGCTTGGTTTGGACCAGATTATTTTATGTATAAACAGCTCAGCCATTTCAAATTTTTTGTAAAAAAGTGTTGCATTTGACTATATATGATGTTGCATTATGGTATATTTAGTGTTGCTTAAAAAAAAATTAGCGTTGCATAAGACTCAAATAACATTGCGTTAGATAGTGGTACCTAGTGCTGATGTGGCATGTGGGCCCTACTGCTGACGTGGCATGTGGGCCCTAGTGCTGATGTGGCATGTGGGCCTCAGTATTGACGTGGCACCTTGGTGGGCCCCACTGATGACGTGGCATGTGGGCCCTACTGCTGATGTGGCATGTGGGCCCTAGTGCTGACGTGGCACCTTGGTGGGCCCCACTGCTGACGTGGCATGCCTCCCATTTGTGACGTGGCACTTGTGGGCCCCACTAGTGACATGTCAGCATGGTGACGTGGCACCTTGCTTCCATGTCAGCATGCTGACATGGCTGAAACATCTTATGCAACCCCAGGAAGTGTTGCGTTTGCATGCTTTTGGTGTTGCATAAGGCCTCTTATGCAATGCTTTTCGAAGTGTTGCAATAGTTTGGAAAAGCGTTGCGTTAGGGGTCTTACGCAACGCCAGTATTGGTAACGCCCCAAAAGCGTTGCGTAAGACCTTACGCAACACTTTTCAGGCCTTACGCAACTGAAAATGGGGGTTGCGTATGTGCGTTTATGGCGTAGTGAAAGATAGGTTATGCCAACGAACTCTAGGGGGCAGTACGTGTATGGACCTATTAGGTAGGAACCTTTTAGGTATGAACCTCTTAGGTATGGGCTTCCTCTAGGAGTATGGATTGGATCTGGATTGGATTTAGATCTGGATTGGATTTGGATTTGGATTTGGATTGGATTTGGATCTGGATTGGATTTGGATTGGACTTGGATTTGGATTTGGATTTGGATCTGGATTGGATTTGGATTGGACTTGGATTTGGATTGGATTTGGATCTGGATGGGATTTGGATTGGATTTGGATTTGGATTGGACTTGGATTTGGGTTGGATTTGGATTTGGGTTGGATTTGGATTTGGATTGGACTTGGATTTGGATTGGATTTGGATTTGGATTGGATTTGGATTTGGATTTGGATTTGGATTTCATGGATTGGATTTCTCATGTATGGATTATGCATGAGTAGGTTTTAACATGTATGGATTATGCATGTCATAGGTTCGCGTCGATCCTAGGGACACTAGGCTAGCGAAACTCCCATCAACTTAAAGCCCACGTAAGCCCTTGGCAGGCAGTGTGGTTAGGCCCACGTGAACCCTCAACAGGTAGTGGTGCCCTTTCACTACTTATGTCATGGGAATGCATTAATGCTCCCATCAGTCTACGACCCACCTGAACCCTCAACAGGTAGTGTGGTCAGGCCCACGTGAACCCTTAACAGGTGGTGGTGTCCTCTTATTATTTACATTATGAGTACACAACAATGCTCATATCAGCTTCAAGCCTACGTAAGCCCTCGGCAGGTAGCGTGGCTAGGTCCACGTGAACCCTCAATAGGTAGTGGAACCTTCCGGGTTCGTATTGACCCTGGGTATCCTACGTGAGCAAAGCTCCTATCAATCTTACGCCCATGTAAACCCTTCATAGGTAGTGTGGCCAGGCCCACGTGAACCCTTGACAGGTAGTGGTGTCCCCTTATCATACACATCATGTGAACAAATATATACAAGTTAAGGCTATTGCGTGAAGCCTCGATATTTATAAAACATTTAAGGGTACAACTGGGTGAACCCCTAGGGCTTGAACGTACCCTTAAGTAGTCTACTTTACATATGGAATATGCACAAACTAAGGTTCAAGGATTCAAGCGGAGGAAGGCTTACATATCATGCAGGAAGGAACTCTGATACTCAGGGGGTATTAAACATCTCACAATGGAAGGACTTACATAATGGAAAGAGGTCTTCATCTTATGCTCAAAGGGAGCCAACCCCAACCTGAAGGGTTCTGTGGTTGAACTCTGATTTGGATTGACGTGCTAAAAGAAAAGATAAGTTCTACTTTCATTCTTTTACATATTCTCTATCACACATGTTTTCTATGCATACAAGGAAATTTATATAGCATCTAGCCAAAAATTTCATTGCGAAGTTCATCTTTTCAAATGGATCATTATCCTCTATCAAACATTAATTCATGTTCATCTGGAAGTGCGTATCACATGATCTCACACTCGCATGGATTTATACACAAAGGGTTATCATGACATATATTTAGAGCCCGTTTGGGAGTGCTTAAAATAAGTTACTTTTGACTTAAAGTACTTTATTTTAACTTAATGGAGAAAGTAAAGTTTTTTACTTTAAGTTGAATGGATGTGTTTGGGTAATTTTACTTAAAGTTAAATGAGATTTTAATAATTTTGACTTAAAGTAAAATTTGACTTAAAAAAAATTTTAAATTCATATTATTTAAACTTTACAAAAGTCCTTGAAGAAGAAACAAAAAAAAAAACCTCGATAAGTCATAAGTCATAACTTATGACTTAAAAACTCCGTTAAGGAGCTCTAGAAGCAAGAAGCCAAACACAACAATATTGACTTAAAGCCCTGTGAACTTATAATAAGTCGTTGCCAAACACCCTCTTACTTACATTATGCATGAGTTTCAAAATTATTTTCAAACTTGTTGGCTGATAGGTACTTGGGCATACTATATGCCTCATAACGTAACCACTTGTAAAGACATAGTTACAATTGAGGAGGTTTCTATAACCTTACCTTGGTCCCTCCTGGGGTACGCATATAAGATCATCTGCATCATACGGATTATAGGTTCACTTGGGAAAAGTGATAAGTGGATTGTATATCCACTTGGAGCATTCTATATCGGCTTAAATTGATTATCTTGGACTCAAGTTTCTTGTAGTTTTGATGTGTTTTGTGTAGTTGTGCAGGTTTGCAAGAATGTCGATTAAGGTTGATGCTTCTATCGTTTTTGGAGATTAAATTGATTAAAATTCGGATTTTCCGGGAAGACAGCGCAGCTTACACTATTTTGGCCATATCTAGAGTTCTATAAGTCCGTTTTCAGCGATCTTACTGCCCACGTGAAGCTTGGGAGATTTTCTACAACATGGAACAGGTGTTGCACGAGCAGGTTGCGTGTGGTGAGAGCAGACAGCTCGACAATGAGACTGATGGGAGCAGGAAATTACTGTTTTGCCCTTTTCAAGTTCTAATTGTATTTTGGGCAGTTTTTAGTACCTTAATTGAATTCTAATTGTAATAGAAGGCAATTTCTTGCTGGGAAAGAATTATAGAACCTATATAAACACATCCTACCATTGTAATTTGTATAACGATTATATATCAATTACTTAGGTTTATTTGTATTTTTTATACTTTGTTTTTATCATGGTTTCATCAGATCCCATGATGACGAGAGGTTCGATTATGAACTAATCGTTGTCATGGGATTCTAACGGATTTATTTATGGAGCTTTAGTATCTTGATGCTTTAAAGATCTGTGTGTGATGTATATTTGATATCCTCGTATGGTTATGCTTAATTGTTAGATGCGTAGCTAACATCTAATTTGTTAATCTCTTGTGAAGTGAAAGTGGATCTTGAGATTTAGAACTTACCATGCTAGCATAGGTTCATAATTGTTTATCAATATGATTCGTGGTGTGAGATGAAAATACTTATACTACCTTATGTGATCATTATGGATAACTTGTTCTTCAACCGTTATGTTTTTAAATTCTATAGACATATAGGGTCTAAGCATAATTGGTGTCTATTCATCTTCTATCTCTTTTGTGGATGTATGTTTAGTTTGGTATGCGTATGTTGACAGGTAGCGTATACTTGTTTCGTGTTATCCGATCAGATATCAAAACCATTGCACATAGTGATTAAAGGCGTCAGATCTAAGGGAAGTATTTAATGAAGTTAGGATCCCATGTTTATTCTCATATAAGTAATTTGATTTTAAATCTCGTCAATTAGTTAATTCTTAATTTAATCTTTTGCATCGTAGTATAATTTAGATAAACAAACCCAAATTTGTTACTTTTCTTAGTAGTGAATTAAAGCCATACATTGTTGAATAGGTGCATCTACTGAATAGAACCATAACCAGATCTCTGTGGAACGAACTTGAATTGTATTATTTGTGACCACGTATACTTGCGTGATTTTGTGTTAACAAGTTTTTGGCGCCGCTGCCGGGGATCTTCGGTGTTTTATTTTTGGTTTATGTGCTTGTCAATAGTGGTCGTTAGAGTTCACTGACTCGGATTGCTTTTTCTCATCTATTCTTGTAGTTCGTTGGTGTTTCAGGTACTTGTCAGAGAGCGTTGACGTTGAAGATGGATTTTCTAAATTACTATGGAGTTCAGCAGGTGGCTAGTGTTTGTGAGCTATGTGCGGGCGCACATGAGACGTATCAGTGCTGGAGCAACCAAGGTGGTATTCAACAGCTTCAGCCATGTGAGCAGTGTTTGGGCGTTCATGATCCCTCACAATATTGTTACTACGTAGGAGTTGATCCATACGTCACTTATGAAGAGCAACCATATTTTCAATACCATCTTCAACAGTACCAGCAAGATGTTCCAGATATGTCATATTTCTTTGGTAGTGAAGAGTTTCAACATCAGCAACCTACTCCTACTTTTCAGTCAGATGAGGTTGATGCTATGGAGGAGATTAGGATGCTTGCAAGAATTTATGAGGAGTCTACCAAATCTATGGGGACACTAATTGCTCAAGTTGTGAGTGCCTTGGAACAAGAGAAATAGCAATTCATACCAGAGGCAATTCCAGAAAATAATGGTGACTTGGAGCAAGGTACTGCATGCATAATTGAGGAAGACAAATTCCAAGGTGAGGTGAGTGTTCACAAGCCGTGTGAGGAATTTGATCATGCTAGTATGGTGGATGATTTGGAAGGGGCACTATTTGAGACAGACACTGGTGAGCTACGGAAATTTCAAGAATTGGTATGTGCGAACCAAGAGGCTGATGACCATGGGAAAGATGCAGATCTTCTTTTTGTCTCAGAGTTTAAAGATGGAGGTAGCGCATTAGAGCTAATGGAGGAAGTTCATTTTAAGGAACCAAAGGCTTCAACAACTTACATTTACCCTCCTCCATTATATTCAAGTGAAGTCCGCAATTGTGTGTTGTTTTACAAATTGACAGATTTTGGGTCAACCGATGAAGGCATTGGAATAGGACATAGTTGTTACACGAACAGGCCAAGCTAGGAGAAGTGGCAGAAAGTGTGCCGTCGTGATGACGATAAAGTCTCACGAAGAGATGACCAAGCAAACTATTATCATCCTTAATGGAGGCTTGGAAGTAATGTCAAGCTATTGACGTTAAAGAAGCGCTTCGTGGGACGCAACCCACGCATTAGTGTAAAAAAAACAAAAAAAAAATTGAGTGTTGTATGCAAAAAAAAAAAATCGAATTTTCATGTGTAACGCAGGATGCTCCTGCGTTTCTGCCCCCAACGCAGATTGCAGCTCTGTAACGCAGGCTGCGCCTGCGTTACTGACCTACGCGCACTTTGCCCCCAGTTGCGCAGCCTGCTCCTGCATGACTGGAGGTTGAGCAGATTGCTCCACACGCGCGCAGGTTGCGCTTGTTGCAGTCAGGTTTGTTTTTTTTTTTTTGGTTGTTCAGCTACTGTGCATATAAAAAAAAAAAATCTTTACACCCCAATTCTATTTATTCTCTTATCTCTCCACCTAATTCTTAATCCTATATCAATTCCAAAACCTCTCATCTCTCCTTCAAAATTCTAAACCTTTATCTATTCTAATTCATATTTATTATTATTATTATTATTATTATTATTATTATTATTATTATTATTATTATTATTTACTATTATTTATTATTATTTATTATTATTATTATTATTATTATTATTTTTAATCCCTGAATCCTATTTCTATTATACATCAAATTTCATACCATCTCAAATTTTTTTCTTTTAAAATTTATATTCATCCTATCCATCATCTTATATAGACCCACCTATACATACAAATCCAATTCCTCTTCTATTTTATTTAAATCTCTAAAAATTCAATTCTAAAGAGGAATTAATTGCAAGTTCACCTCTTTGATTCGTATTGGGTAAATCTTTTTCTCTAATATTATTTTTATTACGAATTTGTGTTCTTGTCAATTGGGGGTTTTGTAGTATCCAGGCAAGGTGGCCAGTCTATGGAGCTCGTACGCCGTATCCACTCTATGATTCATTCGAGGATGAGGATGAGGCCTTGTAGGTATGTTTTCTGCTATCCTTTGTATTTACTTCCATTCAATGCGGACATTGAATATTTTAAGTTTGGGGGTGGTTTGGGGGATTAGTAGTTGTTGTTGTATTATGTGTTCATGTAGGATTTCATGTTTTGCATATTAGTAGTAGTAAATTATGCATTTATCTTCGTGTTATCTATGTTTGTTTCATATAGGACATTCTGTTATTTTATTTTCGTATATCATGTGAGTTCATGTTAGATGCATTTTCATGGCATGCATTTTTCATGATCCCTTAGGACGAGCTGATTCTGATTGGTAGGTAGATGTTTAATTGAGTGTGGTAATGATGAGTAGATGGCTGATTTATAGTTCCTAGGAATTGACTTGCTTGTTTCAGGAACAAATTTTTTACACAGTCTCATTGTTTGCTTTTGGGCTAGGTTGAGGTTATGCTTGTTTGGATGTTTTGAGATTTAATCACTTGATTATATTTAGAATTTTCGTTATTCCCTTGATGGCGTAGGAGCACTGAAGTCTAAGTTTGGGGGAAACCGGGGATTTCATGCTAGTTGTTAATATTTGTTAAATAATGGCTAGGTGTCAATTGGCTAGTAGCCAGCTCATATTTATATGAGTAGTCTAGGGTTGGAATTGAGAATTCTCATTCCAGATTGCATGAAAAAAAAAGGAAAAAGAAGAAAAAAAAAGAAAGAAAGAGAAAGAAAAGAGTCAAAAGTCCAATTGTTAAATGCAGAATTAACCACGAGTGAGCTCTTTAATACTCGAGTAATTAAGTCTGAGGGGACTTAGTCATAGTAACCTAAAGCTCTTGTGGTTTGGGATTGCTGACCTAACACTCGCTACATGGGTATTATTGTATAAGCCTTTTGGGATCTCATTCATTGCACGGTTAAATAAGCATGTGTATTGTTTATGGTATTATGTGTCGTAGTGTAGTAATAAAGCATGAATTCCTGGCTAACTTGAATGAGGATGGAGGTGTTTTTAAGTTATGAAGTGTCTACAGTCTATTCTATTTATAAACCTGTGATTGTCTTGGCGAAGGGCATGTATGATTTTTGACCTAGTTTTGGGAGTATTTCTGATGAGCATGCACACACTCACGTTTCTGTCATGTATTGCTAGTATACGGGGACTTAGTCGAGCTCTATTTGGATTTAGTTGCATTCTTTGAGATATTTGCTTGTTAGTTGGTTTTGGTGAGTTTGAAGGGGATCTTTGCATTTTTCATATTAGTTGCATTCATGCACTGCATTGCATTAGGTTACATGGATTTTGTGGGTACATTCGCTATAGGCCCTCACGAGACCTTACACGTCCACTAGGGCTGCCTAGGGGTTTAAAGGGTTTGTTGCATATGCCAAATGCAACCGTGATCACCTATGGAAGTGGTACTAATTAGTTAGTTAGTTGTAATTGTTAATGCTTGAGGACAAGCATCGGTTTAAGTTTGGGGGTGTGATAAGTGGATTGTATATCCACTTGGAGCATTCTATATCGGCTTAAATTGATTGTCTTGGACTCAAGTTTCTCGTAGTTTTGATGTGTTTTGTGTAGTTGTGCAGGTTTGCAAGAATGTCGATTAAGGTTGATGCTTCTATCGTTCTTGGAGATTAAATTTATTAAAATTCGGATTTTCCGGGAAGACTGCACAGCTTACACTGTTTTGGCCAATCTGGAGTTCTATAAGTCCGTTTTCAGCGATCTTACTGCCCACGCGAAGCTTGGGAGATTTCTACAACATGGAACAGGTGTTGCACGAGCAGGTTGCGTGTGGTGAGAGCAGACAGCTCGACAATGAGACTGATAGGAGCAGGAAATTACTGTTTTGCCCTTTTCAAGTTCTAATTGTATTTTGGGCAGTTTTTAGTACCTTAATTGAATTCTAATTGTAATAGAAGGCAATTTCTTGCTGGGCAAGAATTATAGAGCCTATATAAACACATCCTACCATTGTAATTTGTATAACGATTATATATCAATTACTTAGGTTTATTTGTATTTTTTATACTTTGTTTTTATCATGGTTTCATCAGATCCCATGATGACGAGAGGTTCGATTATGAACTAATCGTTGTCATGGGATTCTAATGGATTTATTTATGGAGTTTTAATATCTTGATGCTTTAAAGATCTGTGTGTGATGTATATTTGATATCCTCGTATGGTTATGCTTAATTGTTAGATGCGTAGCTAACATCTAATTTGTTAATCTCTTGTGAAGTGAAAGTGGATCTTGAGATTTAGAACTTGCCATGCTAGCATAGGTTCATAATTGTTTATCAATATGATTCGTGGTGTGAGATGAAAATACTTATACTACCTTATGTGATCATTATGGATAACTTGTTCTTCAACCGTTATGTTTTCAAATTCTATAGACATATAGGGTCTAAGCATAATTGGTGTCTATTCATCTTCTATCTCTTTTGTGGATGTATGTTTAGTTTGGTATGCGTATGCTGACAGGTAGTGTATACTTGTTTCGTGTTATCCGATCAGATATCAAAACCATTGCACATAGTGATTAAAGGCGTCAGATCTAAGGGAAGTATTTAATGAAGTTAGGATCCCATGTTTATTCTCATATAAGTAATTTGATTTTAATTCTCGTCAATTAGTTAATTCTTAATTTAATCTTTTGCATCTTAGTATAATTTAGATAAACAATCCAAATTTGTTACTTTTCTTAGCAGTGAATTAAAGCCATACATTGTTGAATAGGTGCATCTACTGAATAGAACCATAACCAGATCTCTGTGGAACGAACTTGAATTGTATTATTTATGACCACGCATACTTGCGTGATTTTGTGTTAACAAAAAGCCCCATAGTTTATGGGCCTGGTTTGGCAAAGTCCCATGGTTTATGGGAACAGTTTGGAGAAGTCCCACAACACTGGGCATCATTGGAGAAGTCCTCAAAATACTTAGAAATATCTTGGGAGGTCCATTGTGATGGTTTCATGAAAATCTCTAAATATTGTGGCATATGTCTTGAGGAGTGCGTTCGCCAAGGTTCTACTTAAGTGTGAAGGCAGTAATGGGTTTATTTATACAAAATCATATGCACTCGCATAATCATATTTGCATCTATGCATTATATATCTATGCGCTATGTGCATTATATATGTGAGCTACTTAGCTCATGTTACTAATCGCTTTTCTAGTTGTCCTGGTAGCACAGGGTTCTGGAAGATTGAAGCCTATATGCAACAGCGGAAGCTTCATGGCTTCACCCACAAGGATTGACACATGGAGGCCAACCTCACAAGGAAAAGAAATATATCGAAAAGTCAAGCTATGGTTTTCAAGAAGGAAGGCTGGAAGTTGGTAGGTCTAGGTGATAAGGATAAAAAGCTCATGATTGGAACTGGTAAGCTATGCATAGTCTAAGGTATGTGGAAGGAGTTCATTTAAGGATTCAGATGGGGTACATATGTGGAAGCATTATGTTTCCTGTTTCTTAAGCCGAGTTAGCTCATGTAAGCTTGGAAGCATGATGTGGAAGCTATGTATTTTTCTGAGGTAGATAAGGAAGGATTGGGCCTCGATTTATTTTGGTTCCTTTTGCATTTAATAGCTACAAGGAACCAGGGGGTAGTTGTTGTGCCCAAAATTCACCTTGGGCTTGATTTAAGGCCCATTAAGGTCACGAGTTTGAGTAATGTGGATATGGATGGATAGGCTGGACTAGGTATGGATGTTTTGGCCTAATATGCCTTGGAAATATACTGAAAGATGAAGATTCTGGCATCTGCTCCGGGGTTCATTCATGCAGGGGTTCAGGTGTCTGAACCCCAGATGGAGGTACTGCTGTGTGGGAGGCCTGATAGGGGTTCATACAGGTGAAGGGCTTCCAGGCAGGGGTTCACACTCGTACCCCGATAGTCCGCGGGAATTGGCCCAGCAGCCTCCTAAATTGTAGGAGAACGGATATATATCGCTCTAACAGATTTGTGGATAACACCTAAACATCAGGAGTGGCCCAACAACCTCTGGAATCGTGGATAATCATTATATATACATGGATTATGTATATATATGCGGATATATGATGGAAAATCATATAAATATGAAGATAACTATGGTTTTATGGAGGGATAACTACTGGATAATCATATCATCTGGGATAATTAACTGGATCAATTCAGTTGAGGAAGATATATATAAAACATATGTGATATATACACTGTGTATATATATAAGCGGCTGTACAACGAAAGGCCAGGGTTCAGGCAGTGTCCTAAGGGAGCTTGGACTCTTCTTCATCAACAAAATAACCAATGGATCATCATGGTCAGGAGGATAAGGTTTATCAAAACATGGCTGGGCTATCAACAAGGAGTCCAAAACCCTAGAACTACATGGGACTTGATTCCTATAAATATAGGATATGTAGGCACTTTGCAAGGGTTGAATCTCACTTCTCTCTACATGGATCATGTAGAAAACTTGAGCAATACACATCTCTGGCAGCTGGGATCGACTGAGTAGGAATTACTTCGTCCTTGCTATCTGGTGACCTTGCAAACTTAGTCCCAAAATCATTACAAACAACCGCCCACTCTGGCAGTTGAACGTTGGGTTGTAAACGCTTGAACGCCGATTCTGCAGCCGGAAATCAAGCGATTCATCCGTTATTCCAGCGATATTCTCTCGAAGTGTTGTACAAAATTCTTCTCACAACAGTATCGTCCATTTCACATAGTTCAGTACCCGTTACATAAGATTAGAGAGGATCTTTCTTGTGAAGAGGAAGTAGAAGCTATCTTAGCCCGAGAGGAGTGAGTTTTCAGGAAGAATACTATACCATTTGTGAAGGTCTTGTCGAAAAACGATTCTGAGAGAGAGCCAACTTGGAAACTAGAGGAATATATTCGTGAGAGATATCTACACTTGTTCGATTCTGGTATGAGTTTTAGTTTCGTTTGATTCCGGGCCTTTTTAAGGGGGTATATATGTAATATATATGATTTTTAGATACTTTGATAATAATAATAATAATAATAATAATAATAATGATAATAATAATAATAATAATAATAATAATAATAATAATAATAATAATAATAGGAAAAGGAGTTATAGTTTATTAAAATTCTCAAAGTCCTAAATATAATAGGGGAGTTGTAGGTTATAAATAATTTAGTTGTGTTAGTATTTATAAACACGTTATCAAAACCCTATTACTAGAAGTCGCAGAGGGAGGAACAAAGATCGGAAACAGAGTCCATACTAGGTGCTTGAGAGAGATAGTTTAGAATAACCAGCACACAAGTAAGCTATTTCTTTTACTTATTACTATTTATATTACTTATTATTATACTTTTGCACTGATTTTGTGTAAACGAGCCATTGTATTGTAGATTGTAGTCTCGATTTGTAACTCTGCTTTTATTTATTTACTAGCTAAGTATTTATATAGCTTTATGTGGATAAACGATAAAGGTGGAGTTAATAATATAATTATTTTGTGATTCAACCTTCTATAAATTTGTTATGGTCGGATTTAAGGTTAATTATAAAGCATGAGTTATGTTTTGGACAATTGATTATTAAATTGTTATTTTGGTTGGTCTATGCTGCTATGTTACACACCACTAGCACATGTACTGGTAGTCTGGTACTTGGTTTTATAATATTTAATGTTTAAATTCTTGCTATAGAAATCAGGGTAGCTTGTTAGTAGACTTTAGGTTTGTATATGAATATGGCTATTACACTTTTGCACTCAGGAGTAATCAAGTTGTCCAGCACTAAATTCATAATCGAATTTACTTGGATAATAAAACATGTACTAATTTCCGTGTTGTTTATGCATAGTCAAAATTATGATTTTTTTATTAAAATGAATGCTTTTATTTTGGTTAATTGCTAAGCCGTGATTAATATATTAATTTAGTGCTAAGATAATTATGAAAGAAATGTCAGGATCTGTAAGGAATTGATATAGGGGAGTGTAATGGCTAGTTAGCTCATGTACATGTTAATCGAAGTTGTGGGTTATTAATATTTTAATAATAAAAATTGTATTTAGTGATTTAATATAAAAGAATGTATTTTAATTATAAATTATATTTTGTAATTAGATCGGGAGCGGGAAAATTAGCGGATCGTTAGTGAATTTCATGAGTATTTGAGATCGTTATTTTCGAGGTACAGATTCTCTCTCCTTTTTATTCAGCTACTCATCTTAGGATTAATCACATTAAATCTGTTTTGTCCTCAAATCTATTCATTTGGTTTTAATTGTTTTGACTGTTCTGACTTTGAAAAATGTTTTGACT
Organism: Kitagawia praeruptora; assembly: GCA_037693485.1. Lineage (NCBI taxonomy): Eukaryota > Viridiplantae > Streptophyta > Magnoliopsida > Apiales > Apiaceae > Kitagawia > Kitagawia praeruptora. The sequence continues at coordinate 130,400,897 of CM075351.1, read as the reverse complement.
CATTGACTTTGGAAAGTGATTTTTATATCTGCTTTGAAAATGTTTAAATATCTGTTTCCGCGATTTTCTGAAATTTTGCAAATTATATATTTGTTGGAAATGTTTAAATATTTGTTTATTGTGATTTCGAAGATTTTGCGAAGTACTTTATTTGAACCCTTAACGATATAGGGTATACCGAGTTAACCAACTGTAGGGGTATTACAGCCATGTCATTGCGGCACCAGTGACATGTCATTGTAGGCGTATCCTTCTGATAGCTCAGGTGGCGAGCTTTTGCGCATTTTGATATTTGTTTCAGGATACGTGGGTGCACCCAGATTTTGTGATTTGTGATTTGATTTGACGGTGACGTTGTATATGCCGTACACGTTATCCGATTTGTTGCACACAGTAGATACCCTATGATGTGTGTATCTGTATCTGTTTTGTTCTGTTCTGATCTCGGTATGACATATCCTAACCCCTCGTTGCTTCAGCCTTGCTTATTTTTGAAATAAATGTTTTATTGTAAACTGTCAAATATACATATTTGTTTTTCTGTTTTATGAACGCTACTCCAAATTCGTACTGGGCGTTTGACTCATGCCGTATTCTTTTTCTGGCAGATGCTTAGGGGGATCTGGTATTGTGTGATGGAGAGCTACCCTTATTCCATTAATTAGGACTTATAAACTTCTAGCATTATTTAGACTTGAAGACTTATTTAGAGATTTTAGTTTTTCATATTTATTGGTTTGAAATGTAATTTGGAGAATTAATATTATTTGGAGGTTACTAGACTATTTAATCATTATTTAGAGATTATTTTTTTTGTGCTCTGTTTACAAGTCTATGGATTATAAGTAATATCTCCTCCCATTTTAGGAAGAGGGTGTTACAATATTATACTTACCATTTTAATAGTAAAAGACTTTATCCGCCTAACCATCCAAGAGATGTTGTCATAATCCAATTCATCTTCAGAATCACTGGAATCTGCCCAATCCTTCTGTGTGACCATGAGTGCATTACCCTTTCCTGAATTCCTAGGCTTTTTACACTCACTAGAAAAGTGTCCAAGCTCGCTGCAGTTAATGCACTTGATCTTTGCTTTTTCTAGATTGATGATTGTACTCTTGCCTTTGTCACATTTCTTCACTTCTTTCTTTGGAAACGATATGTTGCTAAATCTTCTCCTGTTGAATCTTCCTTTCTTGAAAGCTTTAGCAAACATAGCAAAGAGTTCCTGCATATCAGATTCAGAATCACTGTTGTTAGAGTCTATATATGTAGTCTTTGACTCAGAACTTTCTTTGCTTTTCTTCTTCCTTGTGTCCTTTACAGTAGGCTCAATATACTGTTCTTCTAGAAGCTTCTGTGATTTAGGTTGAGCTGTAAGTGCAATAGTTTTCATCTTTCCTTCAATTCTACTCTTCTTCTGCTGCCTATCAAGATTATAAGCCCTCAATTTTCTATAGAATACCTCTAATGATAATTCATCCAGATCATTAGCTTCTTCAATGGTAGATAGCTTTTCATTGTAGAAGTCAGGCAAGGCTTTCATGAACTTTGCATTCATATCCTCCAAGTCATAATACTTGCCATGAATAGCCATCTCATTGATGAGTTTTGTAAACCTATCAAAGTTATCAGTAAGTGACTCACCAGACTTGTGTAACACCCCTAGATCGGGGGTCAACGATGCAGGTTGTTACGCCGATCCAGATTCCAATTTTATAATTACCATTCCCAATTATTCAACATTTTATTTAAACACTAATCTTTTCCTTTGGCAATGGCCCCTATATCAATAATATCCATCACAGGTTATAAGCTTTGAGCGAAAGCAAAACATTACTTAGAGTACCAGATTCAATCCAAAATATAAAGTTATTACAGACCCAAATGTTTTAAACTAGAAAGGGTTTAAAATCCACAAAAGCTACTACCTGAGGTGATGATAAATGTGGGAGAGTTTTCTGGTTTTCAACAGCTTACACAGGTCATGCTTGTACACCAACCTAACCAGTCTAAGTTGATATCCTATCCTACTAAGTCCTCTCACCTGAGGCAGACGGGGTCCGAACAGTCTACGGAACTACTGGCATTTCCCATGCGCTTTCTGGGGGTCTGATGTGTCCAAGCCATGCTTTCCAGTTGTTGTTTGTGATATATATAGAAAAAGCAAGTATGAGCATAATTGCCCAGCAATGTAATAATAGTACTGCAAAGATACTTTTGTTCTATTTGAAAATTGAGTGGCGTAATATAATATAATATAATTCAGCTTTTAAAATAGCATTAGCTTTCCAGTCATTTTAAAACAGGAACGTTTGGATAAATACCTTTTCTCGATAAGTTCAACACTGACAACACTAGCAGTACTGGAGCACCTGGGCTTCCAGTATAGTATAGCAACACAATTCCAATTGGAAGAATAGGGCTATTCCGGAGAACCCCCGATACAAGGTGATCAACTTTCTAGTAGACGGGAGACGAATCTACTATGGAGGTCTCATGATGGATGGCTACCCGCACGCCCCTTACACATGTACATATATAATCGGATGGAATGCCTACTGCAAGCCCCTTACACCGAAACACCCTCCAGTCCCCAGAGTCGTTTTCAAACCAACTTTGAAACCTTTTTTAAAATATTTACTTCCGGAAGAAAATAAGGAAGTAAGTTCATCTCACAAGTTGATCATCGTCAACCGATTTTCTTTACTCAGGGAATTCTTTTCAAAATTTACATGGGAGTTATTCGGAGTTTTCTTAAAGATTTTGAAAACCTGACCCTCCTGGTAAGGCAGGGCTATTGAACTGATTACGCTTTATTTTGTAGCGAAGGGAGAAAACATTTTTAATCGCTCCCGAAACTTTGGGTTCCCAAGTTTTGATAAGTTCGCAAGCAGAAGGGGTGATATTTACGAAGTATATGTAATTATAAAAATATTTGAGAACCTCTGCTATTTTTAAATATTTTCTGAAAGCCATAAAATATTTAAAATAATTTTTTTAAAGGACATAAATAATTTTTAAATAGATCAAATAAATTTTAAATAATTTAGTATCACAAGTACTACAAGGAAAATCATGCATGCATTTGTAAACTTTCTCGCAAAATATAATAAACAGTACATGCATTCATATCACAAAAACAACAACAGTTTTTGAAATATACTTAAAGTTCGGTTTTGGAAAACTTGCTTGGTAGAGTCGGGGAAGTGAAATCTCAAGTCCTAGGGTGATGATCTATAATGAACAAGAAAATGCTAGGGTTAGTTTCGTGAATGAATTATTTAACCGATGTTCACATAATGCAACTAACTCTCTCTAGAACTCTTATTGTCCATGTTGAACCTATATATTATGGTGACTTTCCTTGTCCAAAATAAGGTTACAAATTTTATTCGAGTTGAGTTTCAAGTTCGTTTGGTTTTATTCGGGTTTAATGTTTTCTTAACGTTCGTCCCCTAAAGGTGTTTTTCGTTCTTACCTTCTTGAAGCTTGAGTGATCTTGACAAAGCTTAACACACCACAAGATAGCCTTGGTTAACCTCTATAATCTTTAATCTACAAGATCTAAGCAAAAACTTACCATAAGTTACTATTCATCAAAGAACTTTGTGAATTTTTCTCACCTAGCTACACTTCATTAAAAATCATGGGATTTTAATCATGCATTAGTAATACCTTGAAGAAGCTTGGGAACTAATTTAGGGATTTAAGAGTAAGTGGAAGCCATGGAGAAAATTTTCTTTTCCTCCTCATTTTTCTTGTTCGGCCGAGAGTTAAAAGAGAGAGAGATTGTGTTTCTTGCTTGATCTCTTGCAACATCTATATAATTATATGCCATATATTGGTTTTGTAAAAAGGCTAGTCTAGTTGGTCAAATTTTCCAAGCCTAAAAAGGCTATAACATTTGCTTGGTGATCCATGATTTAGGTAACTATGTCACTAACTTAGCTAGTTAGTTTCTAAGTATCCCACCAACTACTAGTTAGCTTCTCTTTGACTTAGTTAGTAACTTGACCCATCACCTTTCATGTGTTTGCATGGATTTTGCATGTTTCTTGACAACTTGATTATTTTCCAATTTATTCCATAATTTTCCATGCAATGCTAGATTAATTCCTAAAATATTCTTAGTAGTAAAATTCTTTTCAAGTGGTATCCATTCCTTAAATCTCATGTTAGAAATGATTGATGAGAACAGTGTTTGGAATCTAAAGTAACAAAATAGAGTTTAGCTGGAAGCAGTCAGAGTTTAGTTAAACACTGACTGGAAGCGCAACAGAGATTGTTAAACTCTGTAGCGGTAATGTCTGAAGAGTCAACAGTGTTTGAAGATTGATACAAGATAAATATGGAAGCAATATCTTTGAAGATTGGAAAGCTGTCAAAGAGATTGAGTTGACTTGGAAGACTTGAAGCAATCGTGATTGATATCAATTGTATAGCTTAATTATAGGAGAATCAATTACTGATTGTACGAAGCTGTATGTTTTATAAATACAGTTAGGTTAACCCTAGAAGGGTATCGAACATTGAGAAATTCATTGATTGTAACCTAAGCAGCTCTCTGTGATATTTTACATCACTGAGAGAGGAATTGTTAATCCCAAACAGTTTTTAAGTATTAAACAGTGTGTTCTTGTTAAGTTACTCATACAGTATTTGATTACCTATTGTGTATTCGACCTAACAAGTGGTATCAGAGACAATCTGTTACTTTATTACAGTTAAAGATCCAAACACAATAGTAATCAATGGCAGAGATACCTCCACCATCTGAGAAAGCTCCTACTACTGTTAGTAGGTATGAAACAATTAGGGTTCCTATACTTAGGCCATTAGAGTATGCAATTTGGAAAGTAAAGATGACCATGTTTCTGGAGGCTACAGATCCAGAATATCTTGATAGAATATATGAAGGTCCTCACAAACCTACAAAGTTATCTGCTGCTGCTGCTGGTGAGGAATCAAAGGTCATTCCAAAAGAAAAGAAAGATCTAACTGCTGAGGATCTTTCATCTATTGCAAAGGATGCAAAAGTAAGACATTTACTTCACAGTGCTTTAGACAATGTTATGTCTAATAAAGTGATTAATTGCACAACTGCAAAGGAAATATGGGATGCACTTGAGGTTAGGTGTCAAGGAACTCCTGCAATCAAGAAAAACAGAAGAAACATACTCACTCAGGAGTATGAGCATTTTGAGGCAAAGTCTGAAGAAACCATGACAGAAACATTTGACAGATTCTGTAAACTGCTCAATAATTTGTCATTGGTTAACAAAGAGTATGATTTAGAAGACTCAAATCTCAAGTTTCTTCTTTCTCTACCTGAAAAGTGGGATGTGAAAACAACCACCATAAGAGATAACTATGAACTTGGTGAAACAGAGATTGATGAAATTTATGGACTGCTCAAAACCCATGAATTGGAATTGGAGCAGAGAAACAAAAGATCAAGTAGAAAGTCAAAGTCTGTTGCTCTTAAGGTTGAGGAGAAACCATCAAAGAAGGAAGCATCAAGAAGAAAGGCAAAAGGAAAAGCTTTAGTCATACACTCAGAAAGTGAGTCATCAAACACTGATGTTGACTCAAACACAGATGGAACATCTGATTCTGAAGATGATGAAGAGATGATGCAAATGGCTGCATTGATGGTAAAGACCTTCAAGAAGATGGGATTCAAGAACTTCAAGAAAGGAAAGAGATTCTCCAAGGACTACTCTAAGTCTGACAAGAAGAATTTCAAGAAATCTGAGGGAAAGGACTTCAAATCTGGTAAGAAAGATAAGTCTGAGATTCAATGCTACAAGTGTAAGGAGATGGGTCACTATGCTCCTGAGTGCAAGAAGGGTAAAACTGAAAAGGCACTCTACACCAAAGGCAGAGATTGGGCAGACACTTCAGATTCAGATGAGGAAGTGAACTATGCACTCATGGCTACTACTCAGAATGAAGATGATGATCTAAAGGTACCCCCAACTACCTATGCTTATAATACTGATAATATAACTGAATTGAGAATTTATCTTAAAGCATTACATATCAGTTATAGGGATCAGACTTTAGAAAATGAGAGGATAAAAAATGAGTGCTCTCAACTCAAAGATAGAAATAAACTTGTTGAGGAACAGCTAGAGAACATGAATAAAGTTCAGAAAGAGAGAGATGATGCAGTGTTTATTGAACAGGAGTTGCTAGGTAAGTATAAGCAACTAGAATCTGAATTGGAGGATGCTAAACACATTATTAAAACTTGGACACACTCTGGTAAAGACACTCAAGAAGTGTTTCAGTCAGATACAGTAGGTCTAGGTTACTCTGAAGGAGATGAACTTAGATTTGAAAATTTGGTAAAAGTTAGACCACATCGTTCATCTGAAGGTAATGTTATGGGAACAGGTGGACCTAAGACTGAAGTTGAGAAAAAGGCTGTTAAAGAATCATATGCTAAGACTTTTGTTAAAGAGGCTAACATTGGTTTAATGACAGATAAACAACTCAAGCATAAGCTTAAAGAGATAAAATCTGTCAACAAACAGAGAATGCCTAAGAAAAACAAAAATGGAAAGGTAGGCATAACATCAGGAATTAAGCCAATGCTTGCTTCATTAGCTCCTAGAAAAACATGCTTTAATTGTGGTAGCACTAATCATCTTGCTAGTTTCTGCAGTAAGAATAAGAACATTAATTCTTTGCCCTCTAAAACTGCAGTTAAAAATGATTATGTGAGGACTAGACCACAGACTTTATGTACACACTGTGGAAGTACATGGCATTCTATTTACACTTGCAGAGATTATCATGCTATTTACTATAATTACTATGAACCCAAGCCAAATTTGAAATGGGTTAAAGTAAACTCTGCAAATGTAAACTCTGAAAAAGTTAGCTTAAACTCTGATAATGTGAATTCCGCTGCAAAAGCTAACAGAATTAAGAAAGCCAAAGGATCCAAGCAAGTCTGGATCCTTAAAACTAATAATAAGTGATTGTTTGTGATTGCAGGGCAACAGGGTTAGTACCCTAGTCGTGGACAGTGGATGTTCAGGACACATGACAGGAAATAAAGCCCTGCTATCAGAGTATGAGGAGAAGGCTGGCCCAAAAGTTTCCTATGGAGATGGCAACATAGGACATACTCTGGGATATGGCAATATTAATCTTGGGAGTGTCATCATCACAAATGTAGCTCTGGTTCCAGGACTCAAGCATGATCTGCTATCTGTGAGTCAAATCTGTGACAGAGGATATCATGTAGATTTTCAGCCTGAATATTGTCAAGTGATCAGTAAATCTACAGGGAAAGTTGCTCTAGTTGGAAACAGACACAATAACATCTATGAATTTAAATTGTCGACAAACACTGATGGCAAAGCAGTGTGTCTGTCAACAAGAATGTCCAGTGAAGAGAGTTGGAAGTGGCACAAGAAACTCTCTCATTTAAATCTGAACGACATCAATGAGCTAATAAAGAATGATCTTGTAAGAGGTCTACCAAGGTCTTTGTTGAATGTAGAAGGCCTGTGTGATTCTTGTCAAAAGGCCAAACAGAGAAAAGCCTCCTTCAAAAGCAAATCTGAGTCTTCAATTGTTGATCCTTATCATCTCCTACATGTTGATCTTTTTGGACCAGTGAATGTCATGTCTCTTGGAAAGAAGAAATATGCTCTAGTCATTGTTGATGAATATTCCAGATACACATGGGTATATTTTCTTGCAAAGAAGGATGAAACTGCATTAACACTGACAGAACATATATTACAACTGGACAAAGGGTCAGAAAATCAAGTGAAGATAATCAGAAGTGACAATGGAACTGAATTCAGGAATTCATCAATGGAAGAATTTTGCAAGAGCAAAGGAATCAAACAGGAGTTTTCTGCACCTGGCACTCCACAACAAAATGGTGTAGTGGAGAGGAAGAACAGAACCTTGATAGAAGCTGCAAGAACCATGCTAGATGAAGCAAAATTGCCAACATATTTCTGGGCAGAAGCAGTTCAAACTGCTTGTTTTACTCAAAATGCAACACTGATCAACAAGCATGGTAAAACACCATATGAAATGGTGAAGAAGAAAAAGCCAAATCTAAAATATTTTCATATTTTTGGATGCAAGTGCTTTGTGTTGAAGACTCATCCTGAACAGTTGACCAAATTTGACCTAAAGGCAGATGAAGGAATTTTTGTTGGCTATCCACTGTCAACTAAGGTATTCAGAGTTTATAATCTGAGAACTAGAGTGATCATGGAATCAATTCATGTGTCATTTGATGACAAGAAAATAACTGGACTTGAAGATGTCAATGAACATGATCTACTCTACTTTGAAAATGAAGATTTATTCTCTGAAAAAGTAAACTCTGATCAGACTGATCTGACAAACTCTGTTGATCTAAACTCTGAACCTCTACTGGTAAATACTGAATAAACTCTTCAATCAGAAACAAGGGAAGAACCAGTTGAGGGGGAGCATGAAGAATCACATCAAAGTGATAATTCAAACACTGATAGTGACTCAGTTGATAATTCTGAATCAAACTCTGTTGATTCAAACTCTGTTGATAATTCTGAGCAGTCACATTCAGGGGGAGCATCAGAAAATGAAGAGATGCACCAAGAAAATCAGGAGAGCATGGATCAAGGGGGAGGATCACATGATGACAGAAGCAATTTGCCTTCTGCAAGAAAATGGACTAAGTCACACACACCTGATTTAATTATTGGTGATCCAGATGCAAAAGTAAGGACAAGAAGTGCAACAACAAATGAATGTCTGTTTCATGCATTCTTGTCACAATCTGAGCCAAAGAAAGTGGAAGAAGCTCTTAAAGATGCTGACTGGATAACAGCAATGCAAGAAGAGCTAAATGAATTTGAAAGAAATAAAGTGTGGACCCTTGTACCAAGGCCCAAGAACAGATCCATTGTTGGTACTAAATGGGTTTTCAGAAATAAAACTATGATGAAACATTTGCTCCAGTTGCTAGATTGGAGGCAATCAGAATCTTTCTAGCATATGCCTCTCATAAGAAATTCAAAGTGTTTCAGATGGATGTAAAAAGTGCATTTTTAAATGGAAAACTTGAAGAAGAAGTATTTGTGGAACAACCACCAGGTTTTGTAGATCCAAAATATCCAGACTATGTCTACAGGTTAGACAAGGCACTCTATGGACTTAAGCAGGCACGAAGGGCATGGTATGAAACTCTTGCCAAATTTCTACTAGAAAGTGGATTTCACAGAGGTACTATTGACAAAACTCTGTTTTACTTTCAATCTGGTAGTGACTTGCTCTTAGTTCAGATCTATGTAGATGACATCATTTTTGGATCTACTAATGATAAACTCTGTAAGAAGTTTGCCAAACTCATGCAGTCAAGATATCAAATGAGTATGATGGGAGAGCTTAGTTATTTTCTAGGCCTACAGGTGAAGCAAACAGATGATGGAATTTTTATAAATCAAGCAAAATATACCAGAAATCTTCTCAAGAAATTTGGCATGCTTGACTGTTCATCTGCAACAACTCCCATGGCAACTGCAATAAAATTGGACAAAGATGCAGGGTCATCAGTAGATATGACATGTTACAGAGGAATGATTGGTTCTCTACTCTATTTAACAGCAAGTAGACCTGATATCATGTATGCCACTTGTTTGTGTGCAAGGTTCCAGGCAGATCCAAGAGAACCACATTTAACAGCAGTAAAGAGGATTTTTAAGTATCTCAAGGGCAATATAACTTTGGGGCTGTGGTATCCAAGAGAATCAGAGTTTAAACTACTTGGTTATTCAGATGCAGACTTTGCAGGCTGTATGATAGACAGAAAAAGCACCAGTGGAAGTTGTCAATTTCTGGGAGACAGAATTGTTTCCTGGTACAGCAAGAAACAGAAGTCAATATCTACATCTACAGCTGAAGCAGAGTATATTGCTGCTGGTAGCTGCTGTGCACAGATTTTATGGATGAAGAATCAACTGCTGGATTATGGATTGAGGTATACCAAGATACCTATTTACTGTGATAATCAAAGTGCTATTGCAATGACAGGTAATCCAGTACAACATTCAATGACAAAGCACATCAGCATAAGGTATCACTTCATCAGAGAGCATGTAGAGGAAGGCAACATTGAGCTTCACTTTGTGTCTACAGAACAACAACTTGCAGATATCTTCACCAAGCCATTGAGTGAAGCTACATTTACAAGACTGGTCAATGAACTAGGAATGGTCTCTAGTTTTGACTAGTGATGTTGGTTAGACTCAAAAACTTATTGCTCATGTTATGCAAATTGTTAAGTGCTATGTGAACCTTAGTATTAAACTCTGTTATGCATGCTTATGTTTAAACCTTGTTAAACTCTGTCAGCATGTCTGTCTGTTAAACACTGTTATCATGTTGGATACACTCAGTGAATTCAGAATTGATTATTGTCTGAATGAAAACACCAATGAAGAAAAATGTATGAAGCATGATTCTCAGTAATTAAATCATGATTCTTTCTGAGTCACTGTAATCTAATCAGATTTTGTGCAGTAAATCAACACAGCATGATACTGTTTCATATTTATAGTATCTCTTAGTTTATTCAGTCCTAAACTCTGAGTTTATGAATATTGTGTGCATTGCCTCTCATAAATAATTTTGGTTATTGATGAACTCTAAACTCTGATTAGTGACATTCTGTTCCCAAAGGTATGGTTCCTGATGATTCCTTGTTTGTACTTGTGAAAACCATAAAACTTGAGATGTGTCATTGATTAGTTTGGTGAGTTCAGATTCATGTTTACACCCTGTGAGAGTTTGAGCCAAATCAGTGATTGATACATTTTCTATCAATCAGTATTTATTGTTGTGTGATGTTCATCAGGAAGTATGTTTCTCTAGAACTTGTATTAAACCACTTTGAGACTACATGATATGTGTGTGCATGAAAATGATAAAGGCAATAGGATTTACCATTCCTTCAAACACTGTTCAAAATTCTTTTGAACACTGTTCAAACACTGTATAAACACTGTTCATAAATACCACCCTTAGTAAACCCCTTTGAGCCTAATTAACTGCTCATTTTTCTTATACTCTGAAGTATTAAGAGCAGTTATATTCTTTTGAAAAAAAAAAAATCAAGCAGATGAGTGTTTCTCAAGAAAAGAAAAGTTTTTCAGTATATATGTTAAATAAAAAAATTATATATATAAAAAAAGGGCATATATATACTGATCTTGTGCAAATATGTACTAACAGTGTGACTGAACACTTTGGTCTATTAAAATGTTCAGTTTGAAATTCACTCATGAATAAAACATCTCTTCTCATCTGTTTGATCTTACCTCATTACAACCCTGAATAAAGTCCTTTTGATTTGTGCATACATGTACTCAAAGTAGTGTAGATTTGGTGGACATTCAAGCATATGGTAGAATCTGCTTTTCCTGATTGAATGTGAGTGTAAACACTTCACCTAAACACCTGTGTGCTTTGAGAGTTTGTGAGTTTATCAAGTTCATGATTGTTATTCACTGAATGATGCTCTGATTTCTATCTCTTGATCTTTTTGTCTTCAAAGACTGTGTGCTTACTTGGATAATCATGGACATCAATGGGAATAGAAGTTTTCAGATTTTTGTATAACAGTAACTACAGAGTTTAGCATTCATCAAACAATCAGTGTTTACTATGAGAGTTTGTGCATTCAGTGTTTATTGATTTTTTGTTATGGATTTTATGAAATATTAGATGCTCTAAAAATTGATTTTGGTAAACTCTGCTTTACACACACTCATATTCACAACTGTGCAATTTTTGAAAGGGTTTTAGTGATAAAGTTGGAAAATTGATAAACACTGTTGAGTTGTGTTAAGTACTCTAAGGTAAAGTTTCATTGAGATGATTTGACTATTTTGGAGTAATTGGGGTAGTTGACAACTGTTAATTAGTGTAAATATGTCAAAGTGTCGTGATTATAGGAATGACAGCGGTAATTATTAAGTGATCCATTGGTTGTTTGACACGTGTCCCATGATAGTGTCCCACTTACACATTACTCTACAATCAGTTGCGCGCTTTCATTAAATAAACGATTGAGTTTTGGTTTTACTCTAATCGTTTTTGTTCTCTCACTTCACATCGATTAATATTCACCCACTCACAGTTACTTGCATACTCAATCACTTTCAAAATTCTTATTCACTCTCCTTCACATTTTGGTAAACACTTACCATACATCTTTTCTCTGAATATCTTCGTATCATATCTTACTAATGGCAACCAAAGCGTTTGATGCAGCAGGGTTAATTTTTCTTCCTAGCAACTATGCAGCTCCACTGGAGAATGCAAATGCTCCAGAGGCGTTTCATTTGTTTCAAAATTTCTTGAAAGATTCTGAAATAGGGAAGGCTTTAACTGCACCACCAATACTCTCTGCTTCACAAATTGCTACTTTTTGGACAAACTCTGTATATGATGATGGAGAAGAGTCTGGCACTCCAACAATCACTTTCACTCATGCTGAATCAGAGTATATCATTACTCCAACTACGGTTAGGGATGCTTTGGATTTTGAGACTCACACTTCTTACAGTGTTGTTGGTCACGACCACTTGAGGACAATGTTGCAGCAAATTGGATGTGCAGGAAATTTGAATAAGCTGGGGTCTCTGAGAAGGCCACTTTTGAGAAAGGAATGGAGTTTCTTTTTCGATTGCATTACAAGAGCTTTTGGAAAGAAGACAACAAATTGGGATGCACTTCCTCTTGACACTCTTCAAATTGGCCATGCTCTACTGTATGGAGGTAATTTCGATTTTGGTAGACTAGTGCTAATGAATTTGGGAGAGCGTTTGTCTGAGCCTACTTCTGTTTATTTTGCTCGATTTTGTCAAATACTATTTACTGCTTGTGTGCCTAATCTTACAATTGATGAAGCTGATGTCATTCAGCCTTTTCAAGTTGCTAAAAGGATGTTTTCTGATTTGACAAATAAAGATGTTACTAAACAGCAAATACCTGATTTGTTTATGCCACTAGCCTTACAAAACTATGTTAACCAACCTCAGGATTCTCAATCACCACAACACATGCCTGAACCATTAGACACCATACATTCTGAACCAACACCCACAACACCTACAACACCCACAACCACTGTACCTACTACATCTCATCAACCACAACCAGAACCAATAAACTCTCCACCAATAAACTCTGAAACCTTAAACTCTGAGACAGCACCTACTGAAAAACCCAAATCCAAACCAAAAAGAAAAATACACACTGCCCAAAACACTAAACACTCAAAGGCTAAACAGACATTACCTGGAGCTGTTTATACCAGAAGAAAGAAACAAAAGGCAAACAGACCTTCACTTTCACCACCTAAGGAGAGCTCTAGTGAAGAAGAAGAGGAGATTGTAGTGCCTCAAGTCAAGAAGAGGAGATTAATTCTTTCAGAATCTGATGATGAGAATGTTGTTGAAGTTCCAGAGGTGGTTTCACAGCAAACACCTACTGTTGAGGTTGCAGAGGTTGAAATGCCTGCAGAGGATGCTGTGCCTGTCAATGTTGAAATACCTGCAGAGGTTGAAATGCCTGCAGAGGATGCTGTTAATGTTGAAGTACCTACAGAGGATAACATGCCTGTAGAAGAGGATCACAGAGATGGTTTTTCACCAATGAATGATTTTCTTGATTCATTTCAACCAATTCTTGATCCTATCTCACCTGTTGTTCACACTGAAGCTCCTGGTGTAGCTGATGAGCCTGCAGTTAATTTTCCTGAAGCTGCAGCATCACACACAGAGCTAATATCTAATGCTTCTCCAATTCCAGACAAAGGTGATGAGGTTGATCAAGCAACTAAGAAAAATTCTGAATCTATGCCTGTTGAAGCTACAAATGCAAGCTCTGTTGCAGAGCCTGTGCAACATGAGGAGACTATTGACAAGATTGCAGAAGTTGTTGCAGAAACTGTGGCTGACACAGCTCAGCACAGTGGTTCTTTACAAGATGCTCAAGCAAATGATGCAAGTGTTGAAGATGAATCTGAAAACAGTGCAAACTCTGATTCTTTTCTGAGTGCACCAGCACAGACTGATAATAAACATAAACCTTTTGATCAGCCTTGTCCATCTCATGCAATTGAAGAAGAGCACCTTGCTAAATCTGCTGCTAATTGGTATAAACAAGACTGTATTTTTCCAAAAGGGAGAGCAGCTGATTTTGTTAAGCAGACTGCTAGTCAAATTTCAAATCCAGAGATTTTATCCTGTTTAAAGGCAACTGTGGTACAAGTCAAAACTCTGGATGGAAATTTTGCTGAAACAAAACAACAAATTGCTTCTTTGAAAACTGAGATACAGACTAGAGAAATGACAATGGAAAGAGAGTCAAAAATCAAAGCTGCACAGCTTTCTAGAGTTCAAGATACTCTCTTTGCCAGGCTAGGAAAGGTTGAAGAAAATCAAGCTGCCTTGTTTGCTAAGGTTGATTCCATTGCTAACTCTTTGGAGCTCATTACATCTATACTCATTCCTGATGATGTCAAAAAGGGGGAGAGAGTTGCTAAGTCTAAATGTAAAATTTCTCAAACTCTGCTTGAAAAGAAGGATGATGCTGGAGATGGAGGGGCAAGTGATAAGAGTAAGGCTTTAAACTCTGAAACACTAACTCTGAGATCTGGCAAATCTCTTAAGTCACAGTCTGTTGGAATAAATACTGAAACTCAAGGTACTTCAAAAACCAAGAGTTTGGAATTAATATCAAATCCAAAGACTGATGAGGAGTTAGCTGTTAAGCTTTTCATGGAAGAGAATGCAGAAGGAGTTACTATAGAAGATGCTAAAGCTGAAGAGAAGAGTCTGCAAGAAAAGCATTTGAAGGCTTTAAAGTCTGATAAATTAAAGAAGAATGTGAAAGTTGTTAAAGCTGCAAAGCCTGTTCTTAAAGGTATTCAAATCAAAGAACCAGTTGGTACAAATCAAAGGATGCAAGTGTTCAGAAAACCAACAGATGCAGAAGCTAAGCAAAAGCTGAAAAGTATTGTTACAACCTCTGTTGATACACATGTTGTACAGAAGAATGAAGACACAACCTCTGTTACTGCACAAGTTGTGACCACACCATTATTGTCTTCTCAATTGAAATCAACATTTGGAAAAGGTGTTCTTCATGATTCAAGGCTAGAAGCTACAGTTCCAATGGATTTCACTGATGGTAGAGCCTTATCTGGTAAAATCGGATACAACAAAGGAGGCATAGGCTCACACAGAGACACAAGACAATATATTGGTCCCAGAGATCCTTCTTCATTGGTTGTTCCAGGTCGTGGTGTCACTCAAGAGAGTTTAGATAGACTGGAGTCAGTACAGCTTGTTAATCAGAAGAGTTTAGAGAAGGATTTTCTGCTCTATTTCATGGCTGATGGAACAGTGTTTAAAGTTGATGAGAAGGATATTGATTTAAAATACTGGGAAGAACTAGAATATGTTCTGTATCTTTTCAGAGTAAGAAATCAAAGAGCTCAGTCAGTTGCAAATGTACTCAGACAAAAGATGATTCAAAATCTTGCCAGAAGAAATATGAAGTACAACAGCAAGTATGTTCCAAAGTAAAGAGACTGGAATGGGAATCTGATAGAAATGGAGAAGGGGACTACAAAGCTGAAGACAGATCTTGGAATTACTGTTCTGGATTTTAATGTGAAGTCTGAGGAAGTGAAATATATCAGGTTGGGAAATGAAATGAGGAGAAACAAAATCTACGATCTTAGAGCTGCTATCTATCAGACTGATGAGAATGATCCTCAGTTGAGAGAAATCAAGGAAGCTATGCAGATAGAGCTTGAAAATGCTGAAAGAAGATTGCTTATAGACTATCTCAGGACAATGCCAGATCTTCAAGAGATTAGAATTTGAAGTCTGTAAGAATTTTCTTATTTTCTGTAGAATTTGTTAAGTAAAAGCTTAAACTCTGTTTGTTAAACACTGTAGACTTTGTATTTGTTTTGACATCATCATTTACTGTAAACTTGTACATTCTTGCTAATGAACAAGTTGGGGGAGATTGTTAGAAATGATTGATGAGAACAGTGTTTGGAATCTAAAGTAACAAAACAGAGTTTAGCTGGAAGCAGTCAGAGTTTAGTTAAACACTGACTGGAAGCGCAACAGAGATTGTTAAACTCTGTAGCAGTAATGTATGAAGAGTCAACAGTGTTTGAAGATTGATACAAGATAAATATGGAAGCAATATCTTTGAAGATTGGAAAGCTGTCAAAGAGATTGAGTTGACTTGGAAGACTTGAAGCAATCGTGATTGATATCAATTGTACAGCTTAATTATAGGAGAATCAATTACTGATTGTACGAAGCTGTATGTTTTATAAATACAGTTAGGTTAACCCTAGAAGGGTATCGAACATTGAGAAATTCATTGATTGTAACCTAAGCAGCTCTCTGTGATATTTTACATCACTGAGAGAGGAATTGTTAATCCCAAACAGTTTTTAAGTATTAAACAGTGTGTTCTTGTTAAGTTACTCATACAGTATTTGATTACCTATTGTGTATTCGACCTAACATCTCATTTTAATACACTTGTAATATAGAGTTTCTAAATTTAATATATCCGTGGCCTTGTCATTGCTTTCATATTTATTGATTTCTCGAAGAACGTACGTTATTATCGAAGTAAGATTTTTCGAATTCTGACGGCTTTTACATACACTCATTTCACTTATATAATCTTAATATGAAATAAAAAACCTCAAATTTCCAATACTCATAAGTGGGTAGGATTTGTTTTTATTACATACCGGGATTACTATTCATCCGGGTCCTTTTTCAATAGTACAAAAATTAGGGTTATTACACTTGGATTCAAAGTACTCATACCGTTATATGAGAAGTGCCCTCATATTCTTCCTAGCAGGTTTAGTTCCTTCACAATGAACCTTCAGATTGTCCCATATCTCCTTAGCAGTCTTACAAGAGAGAACATAGTTAGTGAGAATAGAGTCAAGACTGTTGAATAGTATGTTCCTCACTTTAGCATCTTTAAGAACGTTGTCCTTTTCCTTGTCCGACCGTTCAGATTTAGGCTTCTCCCCTGTACACTCTGGAGTAACTTTTCTTCAACAGTTACTTGAGGATACATCTTCTTTAGAACAAAAGGTCCATTTTTTATCCTATCAAGATAATCACGGTCTGTTGCCTCAAGGTGATGCAACATCTTCACTTCCCAATGAGTATACTCATTTCTCTTGAGCATAGGGATCTTAGTATTACTGTTCGCACTAAATCACGCAAGCGTACGCGGTCACAAGTAATATAAGATTAAGTAGAGTTCATTCCCATAGAGACTGGTATATTTCAGATTATGCACTTATGCAACAATGTATGATTATTATTCACTGCTAAGACAAGTATCAAAGTTGTGTTTAGATTAACTAAATTAACTAAGAAGCAATTTAACAATACTAAGAATTAACTAACTAATGAGATTAAAGTCGAATTACTTATAAGAGATAAAACATAGGATCCTAACTTCATTAAATACTTCGCTTAGAGTTGATGCCTTTAATCAAAGTATGTGATGGTTATGATATCTGATCGGACAACACGAAACAAGTATAGGCTACCTGTCGGTATACAAATACCAAACTACTCAAATATCCACAAAAGAGATAGAAGTTGGGTAGACACCAATTATGTTTAGACCATATATGTCTATAAGATTTGAAAACATAACGGTTTAAGAACAAGTTATCCATTGAGATCACATAGGGCAGCGTAAGATGGTAAAATTACACTACGAATCATGATGTCAAAACATTCATAAACCTATGCTAGCATGACAAGTTCTAAATCTCAATATCTACTATCGCTTCAATAGAGATTAACAATACAATTTAGATGTTAGCTACGCATCTAAAAGCATTAAGTATAGCCATACGAGGATATCAACAATTCATCACACACAAATCTTTAAGACAATCAAAGTACTAAACTACATAGATAAATCCGTTAGAATCCCATGACAACGATTAGTTTATAATCGAACGACTCGTCATCATGGGATCGAATGAAACTATGGTAATAAACAAAATCTGAATTAAAACAATAGTGCTAGAGTAATAGAGTTAAGAAAACAAATCCGAAATCCAAGAGTATCGGCTAATTAGAAGAATACAAAAGTAGATCTAGATCTCCTAAGCTTGTCACGAACGTAGGAATCCTTCTCCAAGTCTGAATCTCCGTCTCTCGGCTCTCTCTCTGTGTATTACTAAGTGTTGGTACATTTTATGATGAAGGATGGTGTTTATATAGGCCCCCAGCAACTTGTCCAACAAGAAATACAAAAAAAAAACCTATAAAAAGTCGAATCTGGATTTTCTGTCAGGCGGCCACCGCGCGGCTACGCTCCTAGACTGTGCGGCTGCGCTCTCCCATGCTCCACATGCGCGGCTGCGCTCTTAGCATGCGCGGATACGCCCCTGCTAACTGCCGATATGCTGATTTTCATGAATTTTGCTCGTTTTCTCCGTTTCCACTTCCGTTTCTTTTGCCACTTTACATTCTTCAATTCTTAAGCTCAAATCCACCCTATAAGATGCCAAAAGTACCATCCCACTTCAAGATAGTAGCCCTGCGCATTCTCACTAAAAACAAATCAAAAACACGACATACTTGAGGTCAAGTTAATCAATTTAAGCCGATTCAAAGCGTTCCAAGTGGATATAAAATCCACTTATCACACCCCCAAACTTAAACCGATGCTTGTCCTCAAGCATAAATAGATTCTATAAATACAAATGCAATGCATGAATGCAACTAATATGAAAATGCAAAGATCCCCCTCGAACTAACCAAAACCAATTAGCAAGCAAATATATCAAAGAATGAAACTAAATCCAAACAGAGCTCGACTAAGTCCCCGTATACTAACAATACATGAACAGAAACGTGGGTGTGTGCGATTCTCATCAGATATACTCCTAACACTAGATCAAAATCATACCTATTCTTCGCCAAGACAATCACAAGTTTATAAGTAGAAACACCTCCATTGTCATTCGAGTTAGACAGGAATTCATGCTTTATTACTAAACAACTATGACACATAATACTATACACAACACACATGCTTATTTAACCGTGCAATGGATGAGGCCCCGAAAGACTTATACAATAATACCCATGTAGTGAGCGTTAGGTTAGTGGATCCCAGACCGGAAAAGTCTTAGGTCACTAGGCACAAAGTCCCCTAGAACTTAATTTCTCGAGTATTAAAGAGCTCACCCTGGTTAATTCTGCATTTTAACAATTCACTTTTCTCTTTACTGACTTTTTTTTTCTTTTTCTTTTTTTTCACACAACTAACTTGGAATGAGTGCGTTTCGCTCCATCTCATCCAACCCTAGACTACTCATAAATATGAGCGGCTACTAGCCTTTTGACACCTAACTTTTATTAACAATTAGCATGAAATCCCTGGTTTCCCCCCCTTTGTCAGCAGGGGAACTTTTTCAATATGCAACTGGATTCGAAAGTAAGTGCCATTACAGGAGTTTATCTATGCACCACAATCTACCATATTTGGAAGGAACGTAATCATCGCATGCACAATGCGGGGCCTGGTAACCCTACTACTGTAATATGCAAGGAGATTAGGAGAATGGTTCGTGAGAGATTGCTCACATGTAGTCTGTTTAAGAAGTGGGTTAGTAAAGACCCGAGGCTTGTCTTGTTGTTTTACTAGAGGAATAGGCTGGGTATATCGTGCTAATTGTAGTTGATTGGGATTTACCCCTCTTATTCTTTTTTTAGATGATTGAGGAGTTACTTTCGCGGGGTATGCCCCTAGAAGTGTAATCTTTGCTTTGGTGTTATAAAAAATTAATTAGCAAAAAAAAACTTATACTTTAGTGCTCCTACGCCATCAAGGGAATAAAGGACATTCTAAATATAAATAGGTAATTAAATCTACAACAACCAAACAAGCATGACCTCAACCTAGCCCAAAAGCAAACGATGAGACTGTGTAAAAATTTTGTTTCTGAAGCATGCAAGTCAATTCCTAGGTACTTAAATCAACCCTCTATTCATCATTACCACACTCAAATCAACATATACCTACCAACCAGAAATAGCCAGTCCTACGGGATCATGAAATATGCTATGCAAATGCAACTAAATGGACTCACATAGAATAAATAAACATATATGCTCTACATGAAATAGTCATTCAGTAATATGAATGAAACTACTACTACACATGCAATATGATTTCTGTATGAACACGACTCTACTACTACTAATCCTCAAATCACCCCCAATGTGACACCCCCAGATCCGGGGTCAGAGATCTAAGCGTTCACGATCCATTTTCCATTGATAACATACCTGTTCTTGCTCTTGATGAATATAAAATACTACCGACCCCGCAATAATCTTACATACACACTCACACACACTTACAGGTTAGAGTCTTAGAAACGTCATACAAATAAATTATACAGGAGTAAAGGTTTTAGAGTTATTATAGACCAGATTAAATAGAGTTTACGCCACTAACAATAACTTCTGCTTGAAGCTACGTTAGCGACTTGAATGTTTAATACGGTACACTTCCTTACACAGGTCATGCTTATAGATAAAACGTACTTCCAAAAGTTGCAAACTAATCCGGCTAATGGGGCCTACCGGTGCGATCACAGCTGCTGCTCGGGCATTAGTCACTTGCTTGCGCATTGTTTGACGGGTTCTTGCCATCTCTCTTAGCTGTTGTATTTATAAGTTTGAAAAAAAGCAAGTGTGAGCAACTATAGCTCAGCAAGATATATAGGTTTTTAGCAGTATGAAGATATTCTGTTCGAGTTATAAAGTGTAATCTTAATAGCTGCAAAATTATTGAAGCAACTTTCGTCTTTTGAAATAATCTTAGAATACACTACACGTGCCATTATCTTCTAAAATAATCTCGCAGTTCGAGATACTGCATAAAAATCATTATCATTTTCACCAAAATGACACTATCGGCAACTTGGCACTTAGGCCTAAGATGCAGTGTCTAAGTATTTTTCCAAAGTGGAGGAATGAGACTTATAAGAAAACATAAGAACATGACAAGAATTGACGATGATCAGTCTTCATCTCCAAGTCCAATAATCCGCGGGTCTTCTCTACTAGTAGAAGGATAAAAACTACATCCGTAATTACCCTTGAGTGAAAACTACATCCGTAATCACCTTTAATGAAAACTACATCCGTAATCATCCTTCGGCAGCACATTGGCCGGAATAAATGATGGACCTCCTGGCTCACGGCCGCTTACACGAAAAATAAGATCGCTCGTCAACGATCCCTCATCGCCAGAGTCCCCTTTTTCTTTTTGTAAGAAATCATCTTGAAGGAAAAACGATTAATTGAAGTCCGACTTTTGTCGACCGGTAATTTCGTAAAATCATGCTCAAGTGAATAAAACCTGACCGGGGGTTTTCGAAAATATTTTGAGTTCAAAAGAATTCAAGTTTAAAAATGCTCGAGGTATCTTGGATTAATTCTATTTTTAAAATAATAAATAATATTTTGAGATTTAATATTAAGTAATTAATAATAATTACTTAATAATAAAAAAAATTAGTAATAATTAATTAATTAAAATAATCTTTAATCCAAAATAAATATTTTTGATTAAATTTTTTTTGATAACATATCATTAATAATTAATAATAAGAATCCGATATTCCCCGAATAACTATTCGGGTTTTTCGCAATTTAGTAACGATAAGATAATATACCGCTCCCCGGTCAAAATATGCTTGGATCAATACGACCTCTATTGCTAGAGTCGTTGTCCGAAGAAAACACTTTCTATACTAAAGTTCGAGCATTCACATGTATATATATATATATATATATATATATATATATATATATATATATATATATCAATCTTGACATAAATTTCTTTTTATTTAAACAACATGCATAAAATATATTACGCGCAAAATCCATAAACACAACAGTGCAATCTTTATGTATAAGTTTCGAAAAGTAAACTTGCCTAGACAAGGTTGGGGTGGTCGAACTCTCGGAGCGGAACGACGATCTATAATTATTCAATATTCGCCCGTTAGTGCCTTAGCAATATTACTTAATCATAATGTTTTTAAAGAATACACGGCTATTTTAGTGACTCTATAATTTAACCTACTAACCCTACTATGAGTCCACATTACTACACAATTACACTTGTTAATTATTCGACTCGAAATAATTACTAAACTTAAACCATAATGGCGTGTTTTCAAAACTATACTAACTCCTTAAGTGGTTTTTCACTTGTGCATGCTAAGTTCATATATTCTTATAAAATTGAAAAATCGATCTTTTAATCCAATTCTTTTTCCCTTGCCTCATTTACAGTCCAAGCCACTTATCACAATTTTTCCAGAATTTTTAACATCATCTAAGTACCCCTTTGGTTGTCTAGAAGGGTGTTCAATTCTGCAGTCGAGTTTTCATGCGCGGTTCCGACTTAAAATTTTTTATTAAATCGAAAATTAAACCTGTTTACTTCAGATTTTTACAGAGCCTTAACCACTAACTAAGCTACCTTATGTAAAAATTTCATAATATTTGGCTATGTTTAAGGGGTTCGTTTAGCCTCTCAAAGTTCGTCCAACGTAACAATTTCTGCTCAGGACCACTCTTCACTAATTTGGCCATAACTCACAAACCATAAATCATCTCATAATGAACTTTATATGTCTAGAAACTACAAAACAAAACCTTTCCAGAAATGTATGGTGGGTTTCAAGGAGACAACGTTTGGGGTCCGAAACCTCATCACAAAACAGAACATGACACTAAGATCTCCAACAACGTTTGCAAATCTCAAGAATACTAACTATAAAATTTTCATGGCTAAGAGTGAAGGAGCTTTATACCTTTCTTGAAGCTTTAGTGATCTTGTAAGAGCTTGGTAAACCTTAAGAACACCTTGGTGAGTCTATGTTGTTGGAGGAATTTCGTAACAACACGAAATTGGAGGTTTGCTGGAATAATAGAGCGAAATCATGAGTATGTGGGCTGTTTTAGGGGATTAGGGTTTATAAAAAATAGGGGGCTGAACTCGGCAGCTGTCTTGATTTGTCTCGTGTATCGGATTCCATATCGTACCAAGATGCCTACGTACCTATATGTTTATATAGGATCAAGCCCACGTAGTTCTGTGAAATTGATTTGTGTCTATCCCTTAGAGACTTTAGGGATAAACTTCGTTAATCTGGGTGATTACTGATTTTATCTGATTTAATCTTATCATTGTGATATCTTCCTGATTTGAAGAATATCGTTTGGAGATATTTTCCGTAATTAATTGATTGAGATTGATTCTTTCCTCGTTTCAGAGAGAGGATAAAACTTAGAGGTTAAGTTATAATTATTAATCTGAATTAATAATTAGTAATATTAAAAATTGAGAGATTATTAGACATGCCAAAATATGGCATAACAACTAGCCCCCGGTTCTTCAGTGTAGCTTGATGCAGTGGAGAACTAAGAATTCTTCAAGCTTCCAAATTTCTTGAGTCACTGAAACAGCTGAAAATAGATGATTAGAAAAACACTTAGAGCACCACTGTGCTCGTTAGGCGTATGCGGATGCAAATGTGAAAGCATGCGATGTCCACTATAAGATATATTTTTTGCCAAGGTTTTCAAATGTGGGAGCATAAATAATTTGTTTGAAATCCTTTGCGATCCTTGTTGTCTAGTTAGGACCTTGGCGCTTGTATATATCCCGAGTAGGCATACACGCTTTTCAAGTGTCTGATGCAACCACATGAGGATGTTGTGTCTTCGTTTGTGACGAGAGACTGTTGATACGAGATGTAGATGTAGATGTGGCGAACTTCGCTATGCGTCCCTTGTTGGGTTAGCAGAACTACGAAGTCTTAAAGATAGTTTGCATAGGGATGCCTCCACCCATTCGATATAGCGATATCTCATGGGCCTTCAATAATCCAGAGGGTGCTGCACCAGCACTTTACTAAACATGTTGCATTGCGAGATTTATAGCTTGTCCAGGCTACCCTACTTGACAATTTAGTTCGCAAGTTTGAAAATATTTTTGACATATATGTACTATCGCGACGATATATGAAAAATATTTTACAAATCCAAATGCAATAATAAATATGCTCTTTTAAGAATGTCGCGATATTTATTTTCTTCGAAAATAATGCTCCTTTTTGTAGAAAATCTTTTACAAAATTATGCTTCTCGTATATATATTTTTTCTTTGAAACATGCAGCTCGTACGGGATTGTAAAATAAATCCACAATCAAGGAAAATAAATATCCGCAATTCATCAACATAAATATCTCGTACGATATTTTCCAAATCGCAATAATTTTACAAGCATAAAAATATTTATTACTCACACGAATTTTTTGAATAATAAAATATTTTTTTCTCTCAAAAAATATTTAAGAACACGATATATGCATGAATGGCAAGATATTAATATAAAATAAATTGCAAAAACAATTAAAGATAAATTGAAGACTTATCTTTGGAGAGCTCGTTGCAATTCCTCTACGAAGTCTATGTTGTTCGGACAGTGGTAACTTGGGGGCTCCATTTTTCTTTTTCCTTTTTTCTTAGTTCGTACTGTCGAGTGTCGGGTCATGCCTTGTTCTTGATTGTACTGCCTTGTTAGTCTGCCCAATTCCATCTACACACGTCCAGGATTTAATTAATGTATTGGGTTGCATGTCCCAGACTCCCAGTAGTGTACAACACGCGCGGTCCGTAACAAAATCAATTTCTCTTTTTTAACAGCCGTTGCCTGCTGCTTACCACCATCGTAGCTCCTTTTTTATATTGTCACGCTGCCCAAAAATCCAATCGCTTTTTTTTTACTGCCAATCCCCGGTGTATATATGAATAAAAACCCGAAATCCCAATGTGTAGATTTGATATTCGTTTGTCCTCCACAAACGAAAATTTCCCCTCCTTCTAGCGCCAAATGTTGTTGGAGGAATTTCGTAACAACACGAAATTGGAGGTTTACTGGAATAATAGAGCGAAATCATGAGTATGTGGGCTGTTTTAGGGGATTAGGGTTTATAAAAAATAGGGGGCTGGACTCGGCAGCTGTCTTGATTTGTCTCGTGTATCGGATTCCATATCGTACCAAGATGCCTACGTACCTATATGTTTATATAGGATCAAGCCCACGTAGTTCTGTGAAATTGATTTGTGTCTATCCCTTAGAGACTTTAGGGATAAACTTCGTTAATCTGGGTGATTACTGATTTTATCTGATTTAATCTTATCGTTGTGATATCTTCCTGATTTGAAGAATATCGTTTGGAGATATTTTCCGTAATTAATTGATTGAGATTGATTCTTTCCTCGTTTCAGTGAGAGGATAAAACTTAGAGGTTAAGTTATAATTATTAATCTGAATTAATAATTAGTAATATTAAAAATTGAGAGATTATTAGACATGCCAAAATATGGCATAACAGTCTATAAAATCCTTAATCTCCAAAAATCCAGATAAGAATTTACTTAAGGTTACTATCAATCTCACAACTTCAACATTTTTTTCTCACCATGCTAAACACTAAATAAAATTAAGAGAATTTGAACATACCTTAGTGACACTACTCCATAGATGGCTTTATACAACACTTAAGGGGGGTGTTACCTTCTCGGGTGTTACCATAGCTATGAAATTTTGGACCTACCACAACGCTTTTGTTTTGGTGATACCATATCCTTAAAGGTATGTTACCATAGCTGTGGAAGGTGTTAAACTTAGTAACACCAAGGTCTGTTTTACCTTAGAATATAATTAACATATTTTTGAATTTTATTTATAATTAACGATTTAATAATTATTAAATTTTAAAATTAAATTATTTTCATCAAGTCACTGAATTTATTATTATAAAAATAATATTCTATCAAATAATTGAATTATTTAGATTTTTACAATACCAATATATTTTTTAATGATTTTATTTAAAATATCTTAAAATAAAGTAATATTCATTTTAAAATTTGATTAAATTCATCAATAAAATTATTGGAGAAAATAACATGGTATAATAAATTTTAATTATTATTTATTAATTAAAATAATAAATTTATTGTCATACATTTTTATAAGAAAATTAATAAATTTTGTAATATTAGAAAATGAAAAAAAAACAACGAATGAAAAATTGAAAAGAAAATGAAAAGCACGAGTTGTAGTTAAGGTGGGCAAACGAAATTGAAAGCGAGCAAACGAAAATTTACAAATACAAGGGAGGGAAATTGGGGAAAAATATACCCTAGTCTCTTAT
The DNA here is from genome assembly GCA_037693485.1 of Kitagawia praeruptora. Classification (NCBI taxonomy): domain Eukaryota; kingdom Viridiplantae; phylum Streptophyta; class Magnoliopsida; order Apiales; family Apiaceae; genus Kitagawia; species Kitagawia praeruptora. The sequence goes on along the minus strand of CM075351.1, from coordinate 130,374,522 downwards.
TTTCTCACTTCTCACTCAGTCGTCTCTCCCTTTCTTGAATTCTTTTCACTCCCTCAATCTCGTGAATCGGACTCCAATTGAGCCCTAAGTTTTATGTGAGTTTTCGAATTAACTCTTTTCATTACATGTTCTACATATATTTCTTGTAAACTCATTTGTTCTTGTATGTAAATATTTAATTTTTGTAATTGCAAGTTAGGTTTTTTCTGCTTTTTTAGATCTTGATAGTTTTACATGTTTATATTGTGTGTTTTCAGTTGTCAGTTTCATACATTGATTAATCTGTGTATGTTTTTAATATAAAGTAGAATTTTATTTGATGATGGTTTTAATATTTGTTACTGTTTTGGGACAGTTATAATTGGTGGGTTTGGTTTAGGAGCTATTTTTGTTTAGGTGTTATTTCGTTATGGCCGATAAGGAAGAGGAGGTAAGTGAGCTGAAGGAGACTGTCGAGAATGGAGTTGTGTCCAGGGAGAATCAAGGTGATTCTGTTGTTGACAATAAAGGAGCCTCTTTCTTGGAGTATGTGAGACGGATAAGACGACAGATCCATGAATACTCTGAACTGGGATTTCAAGAGCACAGGACGAGTCAACTCATCAGGTTTGAACTAGACTTGCTTGGTATCAACTATGTCATCTGGGATTAAAGGTAAGTAGGTAACTATGGCCAGTAGTATCATTTGGGATTAGAGTTACGGAACTTAAAACTATGTCAATACAATCACATCTAAGCCATCGAAATTGTTCTAATGCAGACTTTAGGAATTTTTGAAATTAATATTTATGTCACGATACCTTGCCAGCTATCTGCAAGGCACTAGTTCTGATAAATCACCAATGTGAGGGCTGAAAACTTTTAGTTATTATTTTAGACAAACTGGTATACTCTGTTTATGCATATAAATAATAAAGAGAAAAAAGCTCCTGAGGTTACCTCAGGAGAGTTACCTGAGATTCTAGTGTATATACATGGTGGCATTTTTGTAAATACTGAAAACTATCTAAAAAAATCCTGTAATTACAATTATACCCTCGTGCATTAATATGGAAAATTTAGTTACCTCAGGTAATTTTCCTGAGGTAACCTCAGGAACATCAAACCCAATAATAAATATTGTCGTACTTTAGAATTTGATTAACTATTGTATGATTATTTATTTTAGTTCTGTCTTGCACTATTACCTGATAACTGGCTCCCAAATAATCTATTTGTTTCAGCTGTAAAGAGCCTATTGAACCACTAACACTTGAGGAAGTAGCTGAACGGTGCCATTCTCCGGCTGATGTATGTTTCTTATATCTTTCTGACTAGCATAAGAATTCAATTAGTGATTGTTCTTGTCTGACCATTGCATTCGAATTCCCTGATGGCAGATTGAAATGATTCACAAGATTATAGCGCACATATATGTCTGCAAATGACATTTCCAAAAATTTTAATAACAAATTTCTTCTCGTGTGCACCTGAGCTGCTGAGCAAGACTTCTTCTAATTATGTTTACTTGAAATTTATATATTGTATTTATTTTATAATCTTGTTGTCTATTATGTGTTGTGAAACTGTGCACAATGCTACAGAATGTTCCAATGTATCAAGAGGAGATTCTTCCTTGCGTGAAATTTGTCATTCGAAAGATGCTGATATGCCGATTATTGGAATTCCTGCTAAAATGAATGGAGATCAAGTAAACAACTCTAGGATCCATCTAGGATTTAAGTGAGCAACTCTAGTTACTTATCTTCCCGATTTGTAATTTTCTGTTCTAAGCTTTATTCTACTATTATTGTACTAAATAGTAACTTCTAATATCTTATGTAGGAGCTTTGCTTGTCCAACACCAATGTGCTAATGCAAATGGTACGAAAGATGATTATATTTAAATGCTAGAACCTAGGCAGCTGGACTACAGTACAAGGCAATACAAATATTGTCATAATATTTTTTTCTTAAGTTATAGTACAATCAATTCATGTGCGATGAACATATTTGTGGAACCAATTATAGAAACTGTGATGCAGACTTATATAGCAGGAGATAGAGTAGTAACTGATTCACTTTACAAGCCCTTCAGTATGGGTAGTGCTTATCACAGTTTTTGATCTACAACAAAAAGTAACTATATGTATTTTCTGTTATGTATTCTCACTAACCAAAATATATGCTTGTTCTACATATATAGAAATCTCTTGTGCGTGTATTCAAAGAAGCACATGAATGACGATCCTGAGCTTGTGGACATGAAAAAGAGAGCAAACACAAGAAGTCTGAAGGAGATGACTTTGTTACTAAGGTAAGCCAACTTCTTATGATATTTGCACCAGATATGTGATACACATATCCAGAGGAACAATTAAGGCTTCCCTCATTGATGTTAAGCTTAAAGGAAGCTGCTTAAACACTCCGTAGAGATGTGCAGTTCACTAATGTATAATGTTTCATTTTTCGAAAACAATTTACCAAACAATCGTTCCTTTTAGCCATTTGCAGCAAGGACTCAAACTTAATTACAGTTACGGTACTGCATCATGCCATGATTCTATACTTCCTGTCATGTTATTAATTAGGTTGCATTTTACATATGTTTTGTTGTACCTTGCTATGATAAAGTAATTGAGAATCCTTCGCTCGTAAATACATTATATTCTTAGGTGTCGGTCATTTTAAATGTGTGTGTGTGTATTTCAATTTTTATGGCTGATTTTTATCTTGTAGGGAGTTGAAATTATTGATCTAGACTGAGGTTCCCCAGTACTGGATCTAGCTTTTTTTAATTGTGACTATCCCATTTGCCTTAAGAGTCTTAGTGAGGTTATCTGGTTTACTATGCAGGCCATCTAAAGTTGTTCAGAGTTACAAAGAATACACTGAAGAGGATGTAACAGACCAGGTGGTGAAAGGATCTTTTTATATTGGTTCTTAACAAGGTATGGATATGTTTATAGTACCAGCTTGTTCTATGTCTTAATAACAGAAAATGAGATACAGCAGAATTAATGTGGTTGATTCAACCAGAATCTAGACAGAATATTGTCCTGACTTCATTTAGATACCATTAATTATGTAGTACAAAATTGAAAGTCGAGGTTTGGACAGATTGTAGTCCTCGTAAGTATTTGACAAAAGGAAAATGAGGTTTGTGGTGTATATGTATATAAAAAACTATAACAATGGTAGTGCGGTAAAGTAGAACTACTAACCAGAAAAACAATTGATCTTGATCACCTTAATAGTATTTCAAGAAACACATACATTTGTTCAAATACATATTTACTCTATTCTTCTCCATTTATTTTCTTTTCCAGGATGTAGCTCCGTTCTTGAGTAAAAGATTATCTATTTTACCAAAGACCTAAATGTTCATTTCCTCATCAAGAAGAAAATGTTACTGGAAGGATTTGGAACGCAAGACATGCCTCTGCCACTACATTTTTTGCTTAATGGACTTGGTGTTGGTGTTTGTACTTTTACATCAAGGAAAATGTTCATTTCCTCATTAATGAGAAAATGTAATTTTATATTTTAAGTTATGTTATTTAGTTCATATGTTCATCTTGATGGACTTGGTGTTGGTATTTGTGAATGTAAACCAAATTTAATTTGGTTGGTTTTTTAATGGGAAATGGAATATTTAAATTTTATAATTTATGTTGTTAAAGTGAAGGTGTTACCTTAGCTACTATATATATGTTACAAAAAAATGTTGCACATCTTGTGGGCTCCATTAATAGGCCCTACAAGTGGACCCACTGGTGGTCCCCACTTTGGTGGGGCCCACATGTGGACCCACATAATTGATTAATAATTTGCAAAATTATAACATCTAAGGTAACATAGATTTGGTGTTGCTATAGCATGCTTAGTGTGTTGCTGTATATGTCTATGGTAAGTTATATGGCTATATTAGCTTAAGTATGTCGAAGTGTTGCCTTTGACACCAAAGGTTACATAGAACAAAACTATCACAGCTAAGGTGTTACCTTAGCCTTTTTTGGGCCTTTGGTAACAGAATTTAGGGTCTAAGGTAACACAGTTGTGGTGTTACTCTATGTCATCTATGGCGTAGTGTGACACTATGAAGGAGCTAGATTTAATTTGGTGAATTTAGAATGGGTGGAAGTTGAAGAAATTTTTTTCTTTTCCTTCCTTTTCTTGCTTGGCCGAATGAATACAAGAGGGAGAGAGAGTGATTTCTTTTGCTTGGCTTATGGTTGCAATACAATTATGTAATATGTATTTGCTTTTGTAAAAGCCTAGTAGCTGCTAGTATTCAAATTTCCAAGCATCATATCCGTGAATGGTGCAATAATATTGCTAACCTTTTAGTTGGTTCTAATCATTACACTAACTAGTAGTTGGTTTCTAATTATTACACTAACTATTAGTTGGTCTCTAATCATTACACTAAATGCTAGTTGGCTTCTAATCATTACACTAACTACTAATTGGCTTGCCTTTGAACTTGGTTATCGGATTGACTAGCCATCTTGCAATTTGCAGGCTTATGGTTGCAATACAATTATGTAATATGTATTTGCTTTTGTAAAAGCCTAGTAGCTGCTAGTATTCAAATTTCCAAGCATCATATCCGTGAATGGTGCAATAATATTGCTAACCTTTTAGTTGGTTCTAATCATTACACTAACTAGTAGTTGGTTTCTAATTATTACACTAACTATTAGTTGGTCTCTAATCATTACACTAAATGCTAGTTGGCTTCTAATCATTGCACTAACTACTAATTGGCTTGCCTTCGAACTTGGTTGCCGGATTGACTAGCCATCTTGCAATTTGCATGGAATTTGCTTGGGTGTCTTGCCAACTTTCTATTTTTCCAATTTTTCATTTCTACATTTCCATGCAAATCTTAATTAATCCTTGAAATATTCTTTATGTAGAAATTCTCAATTTATTCTCAATATTCCAATCTTTCCACCTTAATATGTCGGTCATACGAAGTTTCCAATTTTAATTCTCTTGGCCTCGTCATCGCTCTCATATTTATTTATTCCTCGTAAAATGTAGATCGTTAGCAACGTAGGATTTTTCGAATTCCGACGGCTTTCGCATACACCCATTTTACTTATATAGTCTCAATATGAATTCAAAACCTCAATTAGTCCATTACTCATAAGTGGGTGGAAATTGCTTTCCTTACATACCGGAATTATTATTCATCCGGGTCTTTTACAATAACAAAAAAAAATGTGGGTTATTACAGTCTCCCCCCCCCCTTAAAAGGATTCCATCCCTGAATCAGGTTGAGAACAGGTGGGGGTACTTTTCTTGCATCTCGATTTCCAGCTCCCAAGTTGATTCATCTACATTATGATTCTGCCACAAAACTTTGTCCAACCTAACAACCTTATTTCTGAGTACTTGTTCTTTGCGATCCATGATTTCCACTGGTTTCTCTATGTAGGACAGATCTGGTTGCAGGTCTACTTGCTCATACTCCACTATATGTTTGGCATCAGGATTGTACTTTCTTAGCATGGACACATGGAACACATTGTGCACTTGTTGTAGGCTTGGAGGTAAGGCTAATTCATAAGCCACTGGTCCAATGCGCCGTAAGATCTCAAAAGGTCCAATAAATCTCCGACTCAACTTTCCTTTCTTCCCGAACCTCATCAATCCTTTCCAGGGGGATACTTTCAACAACACCATGTCACCTACTTCGTACTCCTTATCTTTTTAGGCTAGGTCTGCATACCTACGTTGTCTATCTTGAGCCGTTGCCAGTCTTCCTCTAATCAATACTATGACATCCCTCGTTTGCTGTACCAAGTCAGGTCCTAGTATTTTCCGTTCGCCGACCTCTTCCCAACATAAGGGGGAACGACACTTGCGACCGTAGAGGGCTTCATATGGGGGCATTCCTATGCTGGAGTGATAACTGTTGTTATATGCAAATTCAATTAGGGGCAAGTGATCCTCCTAGCTTCCCTTAAAATCCAAAACACATACTCGCAGCATGTCCTCTAAGGTTTGAATTGTCCTTTCGCTCTGCCCGTTTGTCTGCGGATGATATGCTGTGCTCATGTTCAATTTGGTTCCTACGCACTCCTGAAAACTTCTCCAAAACCTAGAGTTAAACCTGGGGTCTCTATCAGACACAATGGTTACAGGGACTCCGTGTCGCACAACAATTTCCTTTATGTAGAGGTCACCTAGTTTATCGACGGTGTACTTTTCATTGATAGGGAGGAAGTGTGCAGACTTAGTCAATCTATCTATGACTACCAATATTGCGTCATGGTTTGTTTTGGTTTTTGGTAGTCCAAACACAAAATCCATGGCTATATGCTCCCATTTCCATTCAGGGATCTCCAGAGGTTGTAGGAGTCCGCTGGGCCTTTGGTGTTCTGCTTTTACACGCTGACAGGTTAAACATCTATTCACCCATTCAGCTACGTCCTTTTTCATGTTGGGCCACCAATAACATTCTTTCAAGTCCCTATACATTTTCGTGCTTCCAGGATGTACCGAATATCTTGAGTTATGCCCTTCATACAATATCTCGTCCTTTAGTTCTTGTACATTTGGAATCCATATCCTTGTTGCATACCTCATAATTCCATTTTGTCCCTTTCATACTTGATTTCTTCCCCAGTTAGGATTTCTTCCTCTGAATTTGCTTCTTTTTCTATCTTTCGTTCCTGACAAATTCTAATCTTTTCCAACAATGGGGGTGGGATATGAATTCCCATTAAAATTTCTTGGCCCTCACCTGGTCTCCTGATCTCTATTTCCAGTTTCTCTAATCCCCTTACCAACTTATCTGTCGAGGTTATCATCTTGAGTTTCTCTTTCCTACTAAGGGCATCGGCCACCACATTGGCCTTCCCTGGGTGATATCGAATCTCACAGTCATAGTCCTTGATTAATTCCAGCCACCTCCTCGATCTGTCTCATGTTTAACTCCTTCTGACTGAATATGTATTTAAGGATCTTGTGATCCGTGTAGATCTCACACTTCTCTCTGTAAAGATAATGTCTCCAGATTTTTAAGGCAAAAACTATTACTGCTAGCTCTAAGTCATGGGTGGGGTATCTTATCTCGTACTCCTTGAGTTGTCTAGACGCATACGCAATCACTTTGCCGTGTTTCATGAGCACGCACCCTAGACCCTTATGGGATGCGTCACTATAAATCACAAAGTCTCCCTTATCATCGGGCAGGGCTAGTACATGTGCTGACACCAACCTTTTCTTTAACTCTTGGAAACTCTCCTCACATTTTTCTGTCCACACAAACTTCTCAGTCTTGCGAGTCAGTCGAGTCAAAGGGGTTGTTATCTTAGCAAAATCTTGAACAAATCTCTTATAGTAGCTAGCCAATCCTATAAAACTTCTCACCTCTATCGGGGTGGTTGGTCTCTCCCAATTTGAAATAGCTTCTATTTTAGCTTGGTCCACTAGAATGCCTTGGTCGCTAATCACGTGCCCTAAAAACTGAACTTCTCGTAACCAAAATTCACACTTTGAGAATTTAGCATACAACCTCTCTTCCCTCAACGTTTCCAACACAATCCTTAAGTGTTCTGCATGTTCTTCCTCTGTCTTAGAATAGATCAAAATGTCATCGATGAAAACTATGACGTACTTGTCTAAATACTTCTTAAAAACTCGGTTCATTAAGTCCATGAAAGCTGCGGGTGCATTGGTCAACCCAAACGAAATCACCAAAAACTCATAGTGCCCGTATCTGGTACGAAATGCAGTTTTCGGTATATCTTCTGGCTTAATCTTTAGCTGGTGATACCCGGTTCTCAAGTCAATCTTGGAAAAGTAAACTGCATCTTTTAGCTGGTCAAACAAATCGTCTATCCTAGGTAAAGGATACCTATTCTTTAAAGTCACTTTGTTCAACTCTCTGTAGTCTATGCACAATCTCATACTGGCATCCTTCTTTTTCACAAATAATACTGGGGCTCCCCACGGTGACACACTAGGTCTTATCATTCCTTTGTCCAATAATTCTTGAAGTTGAGTGGTTAACTCCGTCATTTCTACTGGGGCTAGCCGGTATGGGGCTTTTGAAATTAGGGCCGTACCAGGGACTAAATCTATAGCAAACTCGATGTCTCTATCAGGGGGTAGTCCTGGAAGGTCACCGGGAAACACATCCTCAAACTCATTAACAATAGGGATTTCTTGTAGACTCGGTGTTTCCTTATTGGAGTCCCTCACATAGGCTAAATAAACCTCGCATCCTTTGCGCAACAACCTCTGTGTCTGAATTACGGTTGTTGTGGGAGGATTTTAGCACAACTACGTGGAGGTCGTTGCTGGAATAGCGCCGTAAAATATGGAATCACCCAACTGCCCAGAAAGGCTCGCAGTCGGAGATTTATGGCTAGCCGCCCGGGAAGGCTCACGCCTAGGGGTTACCGAAGAACACGGGAAGGTGTTTTGGTGATGGTTGGGGCTGAATCTACGGGATAGAGCTCAAGGACCATCTGTTGGCCAGCCAAGAACCCTAATTTGACTGTGTCACACAAGAGTGCACGTGCTCTAGCTACTCAAGGAGTGTAAAGTGTAGAAGAAGATCCCGTAAACTGCCTACATACCACTATTTATAGTGGATCAAGCCCCGATGTAGTTCTTGATTGATAAGTTTGATTGTTTGTGATGATTTATCCTCTCTCCAGTGGGATAATGACTGTTGTTGCTGATATAAATCGTGTATCAACTGATTGTGATGTAGTTATCAGGTTTCCAAGCCTTATCAGGACTGTTGGAAGCCTATCCACTGATGTTTATCTCATGAATGTATGATTTATCATGTAATAATGATGTATATCCTCGAATAACTGAATAATTATCCGTTTAGAGGTGTATTTCAGCTGTAGAGACGTGCTCCTAAAAAGTAGGAGGCGTGCCTTATCTGATTTGGCAGCCTGATCAGGCTTCCGGCGGAAGCTGGGGGTACCACCCGGTAGCCTGACTCCGGTAACCTGACTCCGGTAGCCCAACCATGGAAGCCATACTGGAAGCCTTATCTGATGGCTGTCCTAGTCTGAATCTGTGTTTCTATCAGGCTTCCGGGGAAGCTGGGGGTACCACCCGGTAGACCCTCCGGTAACCCAGTTACGGAAGCTATGCTGGAAGCCCTCTCTGATGGTTGTCATTGGCTATGGATGAGACTATCCCCGGGACCATAAGCCTTATATTCTTTCAATGTTCATCGCAAGGTAGCCCCTCTGGGGGTACCGCCCGGTAACCCAAACTATGGCAGCCCCTTTGGTAAGCCGGTTATGAAAACTATTCTGGTAAGCCATGTCTTGTAGCTGTACTGGGAGCTATGTAATGATGTCTATGGGTTGTGGATCATCCATGGGAGGCCATTCACAGGACCCTTATCGTCATATTTACCTGCTACCCATCTCATGGTAGCCCATATGGGTTGTTCATATGCTCTTGGAAGCCTGTTATCCGGGAGCCATGCCATTCGGGAGCCCTTCTACCCGGGAGCCCTATTATCTTGGGAGCCCTGTTATCAGTTTTCATGGGTTACCACGGGTACCTTGGAAGCCCTCTAAAACATCCTCTTTCCTTGTGGATTGGACCCAAAACTCATCATGGGCCTAAATCTGATCCATGCAAGATTTTGGTCACAACAACTACCCCCCGGTTCCTTGAAGCATGAGTGCAAGAGGAACCAGAACAAGGTAAGGTCCAATCCTTTCTTATTATTCTCTCGGAGAAGTACACATCTTCCACATCGTGTTCCCAAGCTTACATGAGCTAACTCGGCATAAGAAACAGGAAACACTCTGCTTCTGCATGCATATTTCAATGTGAGTTTTCAAATCAAGGATATCTTCTATTCACTTCGTTTCATTCGTGGTACTCCGGTTGGCATCATATCATGGGGCTACCGGCTTCTGGCATTTCTTTTTTAAACATCATGACTTTACGTTCTGAGATGCTTCCTTTCTCTACCAAATTGGCCTTCATATAAGAATCTTTTGATGTCCAGAAGCTCCTATGGTTGCAGGGATGCCTCAAGCGTCCAAAACCTGGGCTACCAAGACAACTAGAAAAGGAGATAAGTACGAGGGCTAGTAGCCCTTAAAGATAATGCACAAGATCACACATATTTGATGCATACAGGAAAGTATGAATATGTTAGTGCAAATGATTTTGTAAAAAAGTTATGTTGCCGCTTCTCCAATCAAGTAGGACCTTGGCAAACACACTTTTCCAGGCATTGTGCCACAATTTTCAGATGTTTCCATTATTCCAACGCATCGGATCCCTTTAGACTTTGTTCAGTATTTTGAGGACTTCTCCTGTAATGAGTATTTTGAGGACTTCTCCTTTAATGAGTATTTTGAGGACTTCTCCTATAAGTTGTAAGTGATTTGTACTCGCATGAATTTTCAGGAGGCAACACATAATCTCATATGTGCGCTTATGTCATTAATAATCTTGTATGCGTGTCTCAAGGGGAACCAATGGAAGGTCGTGGAGACACCTTCAATCGCTGCCATGTCTTTCCAAGTGGTAACATGTGGGGCATATAGCGTGCCTAGGTACCTACTTGACAGTTTCAGCTAGCAATTTCGAAAAAATGTTTATAAAAACACATGCATTGTGTAAATCATGATGATTTTCATGTATTGGTTCAGGTATAATTCAGATCATGTAGGCATATTCATATGTTTGTGAATTTATGCAAGGCAAAACAATGATCTTTTTGACAGAACATGCATCTCAGCAAAGTTTTCAGATGAATGTTGAAAAATCTTCTTTATAAGTGTGGAAAACATGCATGATAGTGAAAATGCAAAGGCAGTAGAGTAGAACTTATCTTTGTTCTTATCGTGTCGATCCGGATTCGGGTTTCCGTTGCTGAACATTGAGGGTGGAAGCCCCTTGTTTCATGTGAACTTATAATGGGAACCCCTTTTTCCTCTTTGTGGTAGGGTGTTGGGGAACCGAGTTACCCCCCGAGCCCTTAGATCTCTTTCTCGTGTAATATGTCAGCCCATTCCAGCTTTAATCTTACTTTTCTGAAGTCTAGAAGTTGTTGGTTGTAACTGATCATCAATGAACCTGCAAGCTGTTTGACAGAAGATGCAGAATGGAAGCTACAAGCTGGAAGCTATTAGTTGGAAGCTGTTAGCTATAAGTTTCAAGTAAGTCTCAAGGAACCTGCATACCATTAGTTGCAGATGAATATCAAAGAAATCATTAGTCGTTAGCTATAAGTAAATAACAAGGAAACTTGTTAGCCATAGGTAAACATCATGGAACTCGGAAGCCATTTGCTTCAGGTGAATAGCAATCATCCTGCAAGCTATTGATTGCATATAAATAATATGTAAACAGTCAGCAATAGGTATATAGCACGAAACCTATTAGTAGTAGGTAAACAGCAAGGAACCTGCAAGCTGTTAGTTACAGGTGAATAACATTAACCTTGCATGCTATCCATTGCAGGTGAGCACTAAAGATATAGGCTAGCCATTAGCTACATATAAACATTCAAGGAATATATTAACCTCAAACATTACTTATCTCATAATATATTTTCTAGTGCATGCCTGATGTTCATCTCATGTATCCTAAATGAGTGACAACATATGTATTGCTTAGGCAGTATCTAGACATGTTAATAACATATTTGAATTTTAGTAGGCAAGAGTCATTTAGCATCATGCAGATATTCATGTGGTAGAGTCACATAGGATGCACAATGAAAGATATCTTGTAGGTCTTGCTAATCATCTCGACTTAATACCTCTAGCATATCGAATTCTCCTATTCACGCAAGGATTTCAATGAATTCGGCATATCAAAAAGTAATAATCTTAAGCCTAAGGGATAATCATTTCACATGCTTGTCATAGAGTGCAATTTCATGCAATTAAAGAGGGTTTAGTTTCTCACATACCTGTGTAATTTGGTTATGACGTGTGTATTTAGACGCATCATAAATATTACCTCGTCTCCATCATAGGAGTAGCGAAGGAGCTTCCAACTTTGGAACCTTCAATTGTTTCAATGGTAACCCGTAATGATTGTCCACATGCATTGTGGGTGACTGGAACCCTGCTCGAAGGGTGACTGGAACCCTGCCCTTCGAGATTGTAGTATTCATCCTAGAGCTTCCACCATGACATATCGTCTCGGTAGCCCTACCTTGGGATACCCATCCTAGATGCTTAATCTTGGAAACCCCATCCTGGGATCCTCACTCTAGATGTTTTATTCTGGAAGCCCCATCCTAGGGTTCCCATCTTGGATGTTTCATCCTTGAAGCTCCATCGTGGATGCCCTAGGTTCAGTAGAACCTTCATCCTGGAAGCGCTTTTTGTTCAGGAACCTTATCTGGTGTAGAAAGTATTAGAGCTTCCGTCTTGGAACCCCAATATTCAGGAACCATTTTTGGGGTAGGACTCTACTCAGCTTCTAAAATCTGCTTAGCTTAGAAAGCTGGTCCTGCAAAACTTTATGAATTCTACCAACAGGAACCTTAAAATTTAATCATTAGGTTGGTTGGTTTATAAACTAATTGTTATCTAGTTTTATGAATGTATGCATATTGCATCTGATAGGGTCATCTTATTATTAGTCTTAGACATATGTTAATGACATCTATATCCATCACTAGGTAACCTCTTTCTATCACTTAACGTTTAAAGTGCATGGGTTACTATCTAGCGCATAAGCAACTTAGTAAAATCTGTTTAGGCATTTGGCCTACCATTCAAATTCTAGTACATTTAAGCAGTTATATTCAGGCTTAAGCATTCTAGCTAAGCCTAAATCTGATTATTAGGGGCTAACCATTTACTTAGTGTCGTAGTGAATGCTTTCCTAAGTAAGCGAGGTGTTCGAAGTTTTATAGGATTGTGTACTATGAAGAGAATACTACTCTACAAGTAAAAATGATAATCAGGTTAGGCTTCCATACATGAGGTAACCTTTGTAAGTCATTAAAAGGGATCATAGATCTACTCCTTGCTTAATCACTTTTCTTTTATAGTCATAAGGTACGCATATGAGTTCTTTAACTAAACATCAATGGATAAGCTATTTCTTTTAATAGCAAGCTTGGAAGAGTAATAGAGTGTATGAGCATTTCCATAATTCAAAGGGGGTGAGTTTAGTCTTCACATACCCGTGTAGGTTGCTCAAAAGCATATGGGGTTGCATGTACCTTATCCCTTGAGGTTACAACTTCCACCTTAGGGGCTTCCGTTGTGGGAGCTGATCATCCGGAAGCCTGACTTTGGGAGCCCCATCTGGGAGCCCTGCTTGTGGAAGCCTAGCACCGGCAGCCCAACCTGGAAACGTTTGTTCTGGGGCCCTATCCTTAGTCCGCGTGGTTGCCACCCTAGGTGTGGGGGTACCGTCCGGTAACCCTATAGGTCCTGGAAGCCCGCAGTACGGAAACCTGGCTCTGGGAGCCTTACTAGCGGTAACCCATTACTGGTAGCCTGGGTGCCGGAAGCTCGACCTGGGAGCCTTCATTCCGGGAGCCCCAATTATTTTATGAAATCGAGTGTGATAATTCCATGTAAGCCATTCCTGCAAGGCTACATTAGTAAAATCTTTGATAATCCATACGAGTTAACTCTTGTAACCACATAGGTTAGTGATTGAAAGATCGATGTATGCCAATCACGGTTCCATACATGATTAATAACAAAGGAAGCCATGTATGGCAATCAGGGTTCCATACATGACTAAAAAGGAAGGGATCAGGTGCGCCGATCAGGGTACCACACAAGCCCAAATAATGAAGGGATCCATGTATGCCGATCAGGGTTCCATACATGCCCTAGTGACCAAGTAAGACATCTGAACCACTCAAGGTTCCGTACATGTCTGGTATTGGAGGGATCCAGGTGTGCCGATCAAGGTACCACACCAGCCCAAGTAATGAGGGGAACCATGTATGCCGATCAGGGTTCCACAAAAGCCCAAAATAATGAAGGGGAACCATGTATGCCGAACAGGGTTCCATACATGCCCTGGTAACCAAGTAAGACATGTGAACCACTCAAGGTTCCGTACATGTCTGGTATTGAAGGGATCCAGGTGTGCCGATCAGGGTACCACACCATCCCAAGTAATGAGGGGAACCATGTATGCCGAACAAGGTTCCATACATGCCCTAGTAACCAAGTAAGCCATGTGAACCACTCAAGGTTCCATACATGTCTGGTATTGATGGGATCCAGGTGTGCCGATCAGGGTACCACACCAGCCCAAGTAATGAGGGGAACCATGTATGCCGAACAGGGTTCCATACATGCCCTGGTAACCAAGTAAGCCATGTGAACCACTCAAGGTTCCGTACATGTCTGGTATTGAAGGGATCCAAGTGTGCCAATCAGGTTACCACACAAGCCCAAGTAATGAAGGGAACCATGTATGCCGAACAGGGTTCCATACATGCCCTGATAACCAAGTAAGCCATGTGAACCACTCAAGGTTCCGTACATGTCTGGTATTGAAGGGATCCAAGTGTGCCAATCAGGTTACCACACAAGCCCAAGTAATGAAGGGAACCATGTATGCCGAACAGGGTTCCATACATGCCCTGATAACCAAGTAAGCCATGTGAACCACTCAAGGTTCCGTACATGTCTGGTATTGAAGGGATCCAAGTGTGCCAATCAGGTTACCACACAAGCCCAAGTAATGAAGGGAACCATGTATGCCGAACAGGGTTCCATACATGCCCTGATAACCAAGTAAGCCATGTGAACCACTCAAGGTTCCGTACATGTCTGGTATTGAAGGGATCCAAGTGTGCCAATCAGGTTACCACACAAGCCCAAGTAATGAAGGGAACCATGTATGCCGAACAGGGTTCCATACATGCCCTGATAACCAAGTAAGCCATGTGAACCACTCAAGGTTCCGTACATGTCTGGTATTGAAGGGATCCAAGTGTGCCAATCAGGTTACCACACAAGCCCAAGTAATGAAGGGAACCATGTATGCCGAACAGGGTTCCATACATGCCCTGATAACCAAGTAAACCATGTGAACCACTCAAGGTTCCGTACATGTCTGGTATTAAAGGGATCCAAGTGTGCCAATCAGGTTACCACACAAGCCCAAAAAATGAAGGGATTCATGTATGCCGAACAAGGTACCATACATGTCCCGGTAACCAAGTAAGCCATGTGAATCACTCAAGATCCTATACATGTCTGGTAATGAGTATTCGGAGGACTTCTCCTAAAATGAGTATTTGGAGGACTTCTCCTACTAACCAAGTAAGCCATGTGAATCACTCAAGATCCTATTCATGTCTGGTAATAATCATGAAGCCTTTAGAACTTGACATTTTCAAGATGCCACTTTGAGAAGTATACTATCCGCTCCATTGCTTTAAAACTTAGCATTTTCAAGATGCCACTCTGAGAAGTATATTATCCACTACCCCCCAGTTCTTCATGACAGCTTGTCTGTGGTGGAGAACTAATTCATCTTATCACCAATCTAGTTGCTATCATCTCAATTCTCTTATCGCTCTGAGTATATTTCAGTGAAGCTCATCAAGTAAAGTATGGGGAAGCCTCCTATGTACCCTGACAATACAGGACCCAGAACTCTGAAGTTTGTAAAGTCCAATTCTCCAGTTGGCTATGGACATGAAACCTGGATTGATTATCCGGTCAATCCTCTGAAATTCGAGCATTTTTTGTAATAAGTTTTGGTAGCATGATTGTTACTACCCCCCGAGCCTCTGGTTTAGCTCTATTTTTGATATCTTCACTTCTTTCCTTAGAAGGTTTGAATCTATACCCGGGAAGCTGGGTATTGTATCATAACTTGTTGCAGCTTTTTGTCAGGTCCATAAATCTCAATTGGGAAGCCACATTTCTTTTCATAATTGGAAGTCCTATACCCATTTTCTTCTTGATAGGAAGCCTCCTTTCATTAATTTTGGATTTTCTCCATCTCTCATGTGGGAAGCTGCTAGCTATATTTCCCAAGGGGAAGCCATCCCTTTCTCGTAGCAACCTCTTCGAGAGGTTTTTTTTTTATTATGAGGCCTTTTTAATTGCCTCTGGTTTCCTTGCATACTCTCAGGATAACCTTCCATCCTATATTTGCCAGATAGTTGGTAGCCTTAATATGTGGCAACCTCGGTGGCATGCCATTCGTGGGCTTCATATCACTTCCTTTTCGGTAGAGTGATCATCAATATCCCGTTAATATTCTTGTGATAGCTTTCCGGGATTTTGTTTGCTTTCATAATTCTTTTCCAATGATATCTCATGATTTAAGCTTCAGCTGTTGAAGTGGTTCTCATAGGAACATCTTGTGAGTGAAGTTTCTGGTTCATAACTCTTTGGGAACCTGAGGCGGCCATGATATATAGGCCTTCTTTATCTGGGAGCATTTAGAACTTAGCCATTTCTGCCATTTTCATGGGGCTTCTGGTCAGGCTGTGGTCATGACTGTGATGCCTGGAGCTGTTAGGAACATGGTTTCCCCTTTTCCAAGAGCTTCCTCTATATTTTTGGTATTGGCATCCCCGTTAATTAGCTCTTCTCAAGGGCTTATATGCCTTTTCCTTTTGGTGAGAGACTTGGTAGTACTCTTCAGAGTTGTGTTGGTAGCCCTTTAGGCAACCGTTCTTATTTTGGATGGGAAGCCTCATGGTCAAATGACAATTGAGGCTACCACTCACTTTTCCTTTTCAGCTGGTAACCCTTTTAACAGGATTATAGGATATGCTTTAGTTCAGCTTCCTAAAGTAATACCTGAGGACCTTCTCATCATTTGAGTTGTTCTCTGTTAGCAGCATGGCTAGTAGTTTCCTCATCTTCTGCATGGCATTTGTTTTCCGAGATGCTGATTAGCTGCACCGGAAGCCCTGTATTTGCTTCCGCAATATCAAATTGCTCATGAGGAAGAATTTTTTAGTTCCATGGTTTCCCTTACCAGCTTCCAACATCAATATTATTGGTGGTGCTACCCCCCGAACGAATTGGGAACCTTGACACGAGGTTTCCATGGTGGAAGCCCCACACTATGAGTGCACATCTTCTTTTTACTGACTTTTTTGTCCACATGTTTAGAACATCGTCATCATTTCTCTTTTTTTTTGACTACTGATCTCGTTTGTCAATTGCATTAGGCATTTTTCTTATGAAGACAGCGAATAGGAATCTGCTTCTAGCTTTATAGATATTCAATTGGTACATCATTTTGCTATTACCACAAGTGGTTCATATGCGCTACCCCCCGAGTGTCTACGAATGACAAAATTCATGATAACTGAGTTCAAAGTTGCACAGCTACAACTAATAAGTTGTATATCATTGAGCCTATGCCCAAAAGAGGCCTTCCGCTGGGGCTTCCTGATGGGTGGCAATTTAGGGTGTCTTCCTTGGGACCCCAATCCAATCATGTGACAGGTCAGTCTGGCTCCTTGGTGTTTTGTCTTCGGGGCTACCGGATCCAGAGCTTCCGAATTTTAGGCTTCCGGATTCAGGGCTACCGGATCCAGGGCTACCGAATCCAGGGCTACCGGATTCAGGGCTACCGGATTCCTGGGCTACCGGATTCAGGGCTACCGGATTCAGGGCTACCAGATTCCAGGGCTACCAGATTCCAGGGCTACCGGATTTCAGGGCTACCGGATCCAGGGCTACCGGATCCAGGGCTACCGGATCCAGGGCTACCATCATATTCGGGGCTGCCACTCTTTGCACAGAACTTGGGGAGTGGTGGCCCATCTGCCTCCCAGGCTTTTCTCAGCCTTTCAACAATAAATGGGTCCGGTTGCCCATTGGAGGATAAATATTCTTCATCCATATTGTCTAGATTCATTTCCCGGTTGCCTCCAAGGCCGCAAGTATACCGGAAGCCTGAATTATGCTTTATCCATCCAGCTACTGGGCTTCCAAAGGATAGGAACTTTCCTTCACTGACATGGCTATACGCTTGAGATTTGTTCTGGCCTTGGTATTGATGGGTTTCCAGCGGGAGTCCTTCATGCTGATGCCTTGGTACCCCTAGGCGGGATCCTTGGTGGAAGCCCCCTTGGCACCCTGATTGCATTCGTCCTCGGAGGCCCTTTTGATCCCCCATCTGAGATCTCTTCAGATTACTTCTTTCAGGGGAAATTTATCCCATTCTTTCATGATGATGCCATGGTACCCCTAAGCGGGATCCCAGGTGGAAGCCCCCTTGGCACCCTGATTGCATTCGTCCTCGAAAGCCTTTTTGAGCCCCCAACTGAGATCTCTTCAGATTACTTCTTTCGAGGGAAATTTCACACATTCTGTGCGGTTCCGGCCAACAATCAGGCCATCAAATCCCGTATTTGGCTCATTTTGTGCACCAACAATGCCACTATTGATCATCTCATATTTTAAGGGAATTTCATGTCCCTGCATATCATCTCAAAAAATATCTCCAGGCCCTTCTTCATGCGAGTTTTATCTCGGAATCATTTCTTATTCATCTCGTTTTGACAATGGACTAAGCTCCATTACACACTTTTTCTTCAATTCAGAAGTTCTTTCAAGGGAGTCCAATTTTTCTCCCATTCATTTGATGCACTGGTACATGTCTTTGATGGTAATAATCTGTTCTTTATCACCTTTTTCTTTATTGACACCGTTAGACGGCGTTTCATCATTGCCGGAGCGGTCAAACATCTTTTCCTCCAAAAGACGATAATAAAAGGGGGCCCCTCCTTCTAGCGCCAATTGTTGTGGGAGGATTTTAGCACAACTACGTGGAGGTCGTTGCTGGAATAGCGCCGTAAAATATGGAATCACCCAACTGCCCAGAAAGGCTCGCAGTCGGAGATTTATGGCTAGCCGCCCGGGAAGGCTCACGGCTAGGGGTTACCGAAGAACACGGGAAGGTGTTTTGGTGATGGTTGGGGCTGAATCTACGGGATAGAGCTCAAGGACCATCTGTTGGCCAGCCAAGAACCCTAATTTGACTGTGTCACACAAGAGTGCACGTGCTCTAGCTACTCAAGGAGTGTAAAGTGTAGAAGAAGATCCCGTAAACTGCCTACATACCACTATTTATAGTGGATCAAGCCCCGATGTAGTTCTTGATTGATAAGTTTGATTGTTTGTGATGATTTATCCTCTCTCCAGTGGGATAATGACTGTTGTTGCTGATATAAATCGTGTATCAACTGATTGTGATGTAGTTATCAGGTTTCCAAGCCTTATCAGGACTGTTGGAAGCCTATCCACTGATGTTTATCTCATGAATGTATGATTTATCATGTAATAATGATGTATATCCTCGAATAACTGAATAATTATCCGTTTAGAGGTGTATTTCAGCTGTAGAGACGTGCTCCTAAAAAGTAGGAGGCGTGCCTTATCTGATTTGGCAGCCTGATCAGGCTTCCGGCGGAAGCTGGGGGTACCACCCGGTAGCCTGACTCCGGTAACCTGACTCCGGTAGCCCAACCATGGAAGCCATACTGGAAGCCTTATCTGATGGCTGTCCTAGTCTGAATCTGTGTTTCTATCAGGCTTCCGGGGAAGCTGGGGGTACCACCCGGTAGACCCTCCGGTAACCCAGTTACGGAAGCTATGCTGGAAGCCCTCTCTGATGGTTGTCATTGGCTATGGATGAGACTATCCCCGGGACCATAAGCCTTATATTCTTTCAATGTTCATCGCAAGGTAGCCCCTCTGGGGGTACCGCCCGGTAACCCAAACTATGGCAGCCCCTTTGGTAAGCCGGTTATGAAAACTATTCTGGTAAGCCATGTCTTGTAGCTGTACTGGGAGCTATGTAATGATGTCTATGGGTTGTGGATCATCCATGGGAGGCCATTCACAGGACCCTTATCGTCATATTTACCTGCTACCCATCTCATGGTAGCCCATATGGGTTGTTCATATGCTCTTGGAAGCCTGTTATCCGGGAGCCATGCCATTCGGGAGCCCTTCTACCCGGGAGCCCTATTATCTTGGGAGCCCTGTTATCAGTTTTCATGGGTTACCACGGGTACCTTGGAAGCCCTCTAAAACATCCTCTTTCCTTGTGGATTGGACCCAAAACTCATCATGGGCCTAAATCTGATCCATGCAAGATTTTGGTCACAACAACGGTTATTAACTTCCGGTCTTGTCGTTGCCCGTTAAACACTACTCCCTCGTCCCCGGGCAATCTTAATCTCACTCTCTTCTTCATACAATCGATCTTAGCTCCATTGGTTGTCAACCAATCCATACCTATTATAACATCAAATTCCCCTAGTTTAAAAGGAATTAAATCTATCTGAAAGTGTCGCCCTCCTATCTCTAGATCGCAACCTGAATGCACTTGGCTAACAAGGATAACCTCACGATTAGCTATCTCTACTTGCAATCTATCTTTCAATGGTTCAGCTTTAAGGTTTAACTGACATGCAAAATCTTGAGATATAAAAGACTTGGTGGCCCCCGAATCAAATAAAACATTTGCATTAACTGAGTTAAGTAATAGGGTACCTGCAATCACATCCGTGTTTCTCACAGCATCTTGTACCGTCATGTTAAAAGTCCTTGCAGTAGGGGGCTTGTTGGAAGAAGTTCCACTAACTCTTGACACAGATGGCCCAGAAGACAAACATTCTCTCATCTTGTGTCCTGGCTTTCCGCACTTGAAGCAGGTGACTCCGACATTGGTATTGCTACTAGGTCCTCGACAGGTGTTAGCATAATGTCCTAACAATCCGCACTTAAATCACTTCACATCCTGCAGGTTACATGCGCCTATATGCTTCTTTCCACACTTGTTACAGTGAGGGGGTGGGGATCGAGATGGGGTAGAGTAAGATGATCCTAGTTGTCGACCGCCCTGGCCCACACTCCAGCTTTTAGCTCTCTTTGCTCCAAAGTTCCCACTGGGGTGGGATATTGCCCCACGGTTAATCTTGCTCGAAAAACTTCCACCCGTAGAATTCCCTCTTCGGTTCTCAAACTTTCTCTTCTTTCTCCTTCTACATCTGCTCACTTTCCTCAGAAGTAGTATCCTCGAAGTCATCCTCAGATGAAATGGGGCTCAATGGCTGTGGGGAGAGTGAAGGTGACACAACACGGTCCTCCCCAAATCGCCCGTTCCCCACATCCGTGGGAACAGAGGAGGGGATAACGGGCTCAGGCTCTAGGGGCTCCTCATCTGGGTCCTCCTCCTCACTGTCCTCTATCAGCTCAATCACAGGGCCAATCTCAGAGTCGGCACCAGTTTTCTCAATAGGGTCATCAATATCTCTAAGTAGTGCCTCATCATGCTCTCTCTCATTGGCCTCAGGGTCTGGTATCTCAGGGATCTCTGCCATCTACAAAAGGAAATAGGATGGTTCACTAACCATAAAGAAAGGTTTAAGGAGTAGTTCCCTCTCGGGCCTTAAAAGTCAGGGCTACATCCGATAACCCGACTGCGAACTCGATGAGAGCTCAAGGTACTTATTAGAGTTGTTATTAGTGTTAGTAGGGTTATTCTCTTAAATTACTACCATTTCTGAGAACTGTAACCTACGCTCTGATACCATTTCTGTGACACCCCCAGATCCGGGGTCAGAGATCTAAGCGTTCACGATCCATTTTCCATTGATAACATACCTGTTCTTGCTCTTGATGAGTAAAAAATACTACCGACCCCGCAATAATCTCACATACACACTCACACACACTTACAGGTTAGAGTCTCAAAAACGTCATACAAATAAATTAAATAGGAGTAAAGGTTTTAGAGTTATTACAGACCAGATTAAATAGAGTTTATGCCACTAACAATAACTTCTACTTGAAGCTACGTTTGCGAGTTGAATGTTTAATACGGTACACTTCCTTATACAGGTCATGCTTATAGATAAAATGTACTTCCAAATGTTGCAAACTAATCCAGCTAATGGGGCCTACCGGTGCGATCACAACTGCTGCTCGGGCATTAGTCACTTGCTTGCGCATTGTTTGACGGGTTCTTGCCATCTCTCTTAGATGTTGTGTTTATAAGTTTGAAAACAAGCAAGTGTGAGCAAATATAGCTTAGCAAGATATATAGGTTTTTAGCAGTATGAAGATATTTTGTTCGAGTTATAAAGTGTAATCTTAATAGCTGCAAAATTATTGAAGCAACTTTCGTCTTTTGAAATAATCTTAGAATACACTACACGTACCATTATCTTCCAAAATAATCTCGCAGTTCTAGATACTGCATAAATATCATTATCCTTTTCATCAAAATGACACTATCGGTAACTTGGCACTTAGGCCTAAGATGAAGTGTCTAAGTATTTTTCCAAAGTGGAGGAATGGGACTTATAAGAAAACATAAGAACATGACAAGAATTGATGATGATCAGTCGTCATCTCCAAGTCCAATAATCCGCAGGTCTTCTCTACTAGTAGATGGATAAAAACTACATTCGTAATTACCCTTGAGTGAAAACTACATCCGTAATCACCCTTGATGAAAACTACATCCGTAATCATCCTTCGGCAGCACATTGGCCGGAATAAATGATGGACCGCCTGGCTCACGGCCGCTTACACGAAAAATAAGATCGCTCATCAACGATCCCTCACCGCCAGAGTCCCCTTCTTCTTTTCGTAAGAAATCATCTTGAAGGAAAAACGAGTAATTGAAGTCCGACTTCTATCGACCGGTAATTTCGTGAAATCATGCTCAAGTGAATAAAACCTGACCGGGGGTTTTCGAAAATATTTTGAGTTCAAAAGAATTCAAGTTTAAAAATGCTCGAGGTATCTTGGATTAATTCTATTTTTAAAATAATAAATAGTAAATAATAAATAATATTTTGAGATTTAATATTAAGTTATTAATAATAATTAATTAATTAAAATAAACTTTAATCCAAGATAAATATTTTTGAATATTTTTTTTATAACATATCATTAATAATTAATAGTAAGAATCCGATATTCCCCGAATACCTATTCGGGTTTTTCGTAATTTAGTAACGATAAGATAATACACCGCTCCCCGGTCAAAATATACTTGGACCAATACGACCGCTATTGCTAGAGTCGTTGTCCGAAGAAAACACTTTCTATACTAAAGTTCGAGCATTAACATGTATATATATATTCATAATATTTGGCTATGTTTAATGGGTTCGTTTAGCCTCTCAAAGTTCGTCCAACGTAACAGTTTCTGCTCAGGACCACTCTTCACTAATTTGGCCATAACTCACAAACCATAAATCATCTCATAATGAACTTTATATTTCTAGAAACTAAAAAACAAAACCTTTCCAGAAATGAATGGTGGGTTTCAAGTAGACAACGTTTGGGGTCTGATATGGGCTAAAAGTAAGCCCTAAAGACACATTTAATGTGGCATTAATTAGACCTAGAATGGTCCAAACGTGGGGCCCACCAGATAGGCCCAAACCCTATTTATAATATTAATTTCGTAATTAATATTAGGGGTAATAACCAGCTCAGCAATAAGAGTCAAACAAGGATATTACTCTTGCCTGACTTAGCCTCCAAGGCACAGAATTCGATATGGGAACTGACTCCTATAAGGAAGGGGTCTAGAACCTTCCTCAAGGCGGTGACTTGCCCACCAAGTCACCTAACCCTACTACGATTTTAGGGCTTCTCAGCCTATATAAAGGGTCAGACCCCTCAACTCAGAACTACGTTTTATTGGCTTGATTCTCTTAATACAGAGATACGTAGGCATCTTGTGAAGGCAGATCTAGCCACGAGCACGAGAGCAGCCATTAAAGCACGAAGCTCACGAACCCTAGCATTAAATTTACACAAACCCTAGCCGCAAATCGTAACCTAGTTTTTATTCCACAACATTTGGCGCCGTCTGTGGGAAGAAGACATCAACCATGGTTAACACACGAAGGACACCAGCAATTACAGAGCCAATCGCAACCGAGGCTCTACCTCTTAGCTCTGCTCCGCCCCTCACTGAACAAGTACCTCCGATATCCGGGACTATCATTCCATATCAAGTTTCTCAACCCCTAGGGACGACTACCCATGTTGAGAGTACGCTACCTCCGATCGTCCACACAATTCCAGGGACTAACCCCCTCCAGGCGGGGATTTCTTCCTTGATTGTAGATCCCAACAACCCTCCACGAGGGGTTCAGATCCACACTACGGATCTCCCCATAAGCACCAATCCAATGTACGGGATGTCTAACTACGGAGCTGGGTCAAGTGGTCATGCCATGTATATTCGAGATCGAGATTATCGCGATTTTTCTGGTCCTTATACGGATGAATCATCTTCTGGCGATGATTACGAGCGTGATGAAGCTCCAAGGAGGCGACGTGCAAGTAAAGAACCTCTGGGAAGAACTCAAACTACTCATGATGGACTCCCTTCAACAGCTACTGAGAGGATTAAGGCTTATGAAGCCGAGATCTTAAGATTAAAGGAAGATATGGCTAGGGAGCAAGCCAGATCAAATCAGACTTTACCACCTCCAACATCAGGACCAATTCCCTTTATAGATCTGGAGAGGCCTTCAAGAAGGCAAAGAAGGGCTACCGCCCCAACTGGAAGAACTACAAGGGTGGAAACCCCTAAGAGCAACCCCAAGGATCTGATGCCACTTGGGGACCCTGATGATCCCACACCTCCGTTTACTGAGGACGTGATGAATGCTCGTATCTCAAAGAAGTTTAAGATGCCAACAATTAAAGCTTATGATGGAATGGGTGATCCTGCAAACCACGTTAGAACATTCTCAAACGCACTGCTGTTGCAGCCTGTAAGCGACGCTTTGAAGTGTAGGGCATTCCCTCAAACTTTATCAGGCATGGCTCAAAGATGGTATAGTCGGCTTCCTGCAAACTCGATTGGTTCCTTTAAGGAGTTGAGTGCTGCTTTCATTAGTCAGTTTATCAGCGGAAAAACGCATGAGAAAAGCTCTGCATCTCTTATGTATGTGGTACAAGGGAAGAACGAAAGTCTGAGAGACTATCTTAAGAGGTTCACCAAGGAGACTCTGAACATCACTGATCTGGACAATAAGGTTGCAATGGTAGCCTTGGAGCATGGTACCACCGACCTATACTTTAAGAGATCATTGGCAAAACATCCCCCTGAGAACATGGATGAGCTCCAACGAAGGGCTGATAAGTACATTAAGGCTGAGGATAGCATGAAGAAGGAAGCCACGTTGGGCAATGGAGGCAACGGGAACTCCAAGAAGCGAAAGCAAGACCAGGAGTATGATGACCAGGAATATGATGCTAGGGACAAGTATCCCCGAACTAGTGAGGACTCCGACTCTGCCCCTATGAAGAGCCAAGGACCAAGGTTCACTGAGTATGCAAGGTTGAACACTCCCAGGAGTCGAATCCTATTGGACATTGAGAAGGATAAGGATTTCCGATGGCCGAAGCCACTCAGGGGTGATCCCACAAAGAGGAACAAAAATCAGTATTGCAGATTCCACAAGGATGTAGGGCATGACACTGATGATTGTAAGCAACTCAAAGATGAGATCGAGTTCTTGATCCGTAAAGGGAAGTTGGGCCACTTCACTAAGGGTGAAGATCGTGGTAATCAGAGAAGAGAGTATGATAGGAATGACGACGATCGGGATCGCACCCCACAGCCCCGAGGGCCAGTGATCAACATGATCTCAGGAGGCCCGACTGCGGCCGGGACGACTAGGAACTCTCGGAAGGCTTATGCCCGAGAAGTGATGCATATTGTCGGAGAAACACCAAAGCGTGCAAAAACCGAAGTAACAATCGAATTTGATGATTCAGACCTTGAAGGGGTGAAGTTCCCCCATGATGACCCGCTGGTCATAACACCCATGATTGGGAATTCAGAGGTGAAGCGAGTCTTGATAGACAATGGAGCTTCAGTGGACATTTTGTTCTATGATGCATTCGTGAAAATGGGATACAACGACTCTCAGTTGACCCTATCTAACATGCCTATATATGGATTCAGCGGAGTAGAGACTAAAGTTGAGGGAACTATTCTGTTGCCCGTCACCATCGGACAGAAGCCAACAGAGGCCACTCAGATGCTGAACTTTTTGGTTATCAAAGCGTCTTCCACCTACAATGCCATCCTCGGGAGGACTGGACTCCATGCTTTTAAGGCTGTGGCCTCAACCTATCACATGAAGATCAAGTTTCCAACCAGGAATGGTGTAGGAGAACAAAAAGGTGACCAGAAAATGGCTAGGAGCTGTTATGTAGCCGCGTTAAGGCCTGATGGAGTCGGGGGGCAGGTCCTTCCGATTGAAGACATGGACGTTTGTAGTGATAAGGAACATCAAGAAAGGCCAGCAGAGGACATCACACATAAACCTCGGACAGCCATTAAGGCTAAGGCGTCAACTGACTTCGTGGTTGAATGCATCATTGGCAACCAAGAAATCGAGGGGCGGGAGATTGTACCCCAAGCTGTAAGTGAACTTCAGAATAAGAATGAGGTGACCAGAAGGAGTAGTGAGTGCTCTATTTTATTGGAGCATCAAAAATAAAATCAAGTGGTGCAAGCCTAGTCTTGCAAAGCCCCGATGGGTTGAAATTATCCTAGTAGTTTTTAGCTTCATATTTTATCTAGTAGAAGTAGAAATAAGGTTCGATGAAACCATCGCAGAGCATGTTGCTCCGAGTAGGACAGTAGTATTCTATGTAAGGGTTGAACCCATCTCAAGTTATTAATGCAAGTTTGTTTTCCATTCATTGATTATGTGATTTTATTTATGTACCTAACACCTGATGTGTGTAAGTCAAAGATGACCAAGTACCGAAAATAAAAAAAATACACGAATGGAAACAAACAAACGCATAAATAAAAACCCTGAAAGGTCGAGAGTTACTAAGAGTTTAAGTCCTTGAAGGACCCCGGATAAAAAACAAGAAGCAAAGATAGGTTTGAAAACCCTGAAATCAGAACTAAGATTCGAGACAAGCCGTGAAAGACATGAAGTCAAGTAAGGGATCCTAAAGACCTTTAGTTTGACATCAATCCAAAAGAAAGGTCGTGAATACTTGGTAGTTGACATATGAACACCAACGATGAACATGTAAACGTCAACCTCGAATCCTAGGATAAGGAACACGAGTTATTAGCCATGAAGGCCATGGGATAGCTATGAAGGCCAAACTTGAAGGGGTCATGAACCTCCAGATAAGATCCAATGGTTGAAACTTCAAGTCAAAGCTTGAAAACCAATCTGAAATTTTGGACCCTCAATCCAGAATGCCAACATTGAAATATCTGAACAAGCATTGAGTGCCATCCTCATTCGAAAGGATAACAAGGTTCAGAAGCCTATCTACTATGTAAGCAAGATGTTGCATGCAGCTGAGTTAAATTATTCTCCCATTAAGAAGTGTGCTTTGGCATTGGTAACAGCCTCGAGGAAGCTACGATCGTACTTCCAGGCACATAAGATTAAAATCCTGACGGACCAGCAACTGAGAAACATATTGCATAACCCGAAGGCTAGCTAAGTGGGCGATAGAACTCAGATAATTTGATATCGCGTACAATCCTCGAATTGCAATTAAAGCACAAGTACTCGTTGACTTCTTAGTTGAATATACCATTGACAACCAAGAAGTCGGGGGGCAGGAAGGCACAACACCCCAGTAAGGGCAAGATGAGACACCCCAAGAGGGAGAGAACTTATAAAGTTTAGAAGAAACATTGGGTGCTCTATTTTGATAGGGCATCAAAAACAAAATCAAGTGGTGCTTGTATAGTCCTACAGAGCCCTGATGGCTTCGCGATTGAATGTGCCTTGAAGTTGAATATTTTTCGACAACCAATAACGAGGCAGAGTATAAAGCCTTGAAAGCCGGACTAGGCTCGTCTTTAGCCATGAGGGCCAAAAATCTTAAAGTCTATGGAGACTCAAGGCTGGTGATAGCCCAAGTGAGTAGAGCTCTAAAAGCCAAAGATGAAACGATGTTGAAATATCTGAAAATTGTAAAATCACAGTTGGTATGGTATGATTCGAGGAATACCAACTTGTATAACGGCCGATGCCTTGTCCAAATTCGCCTCGTCTGAAATCGAGAATTACACTAGAAGTGTTTACTATCAGGTCTTGGAGACCCCACTATAGAGCGCAAATTGTTGGCGCCCATCGACGTTGGAAGTTGCTAGACAGACCCCCATCAAAACTCATCTTGAGACTGGTTGGCTCCATGATAATGCATGATAATGCCTTGGAGGCACGAAACTGTCAGTGAGAGCATTGAGATACGCATTCGCCTTGATGGCCAACAAGGCCGTTTGCCTCAAATTAAGCTGGTTGCTTGAATTCAAGGCCTAAAAATCAGGAACTAGTGGCTAAATTCAAACCAAGGCAAGGTCCTACAAACAAGGTAGGAAATTTAAGGTCCTTGACTCAAAATCAAGAATCAAAGACCAACCAAAAAATTCTAGAACTGAAGCCAGGTGATGAAAACCGGGGGATTCCTTGAATAGAAAAACTAATAGGCAAGACCCCCTTATTTGGAAACGAGGGGGGCAAGAACAAAATAACTTCATCACAAATCCCACATCCTAGAATGAAAGGTTGTTGATAACCAACAACCATGAATGAATTCAAGGTTTCGGGTTAAGGATTAAGCCCTGATGGTCACTCAAACATACGCACGGATACTAGAAATCTTTTTTGGGCCTTTAAATAAAAATTGGACTTGAAAAAGACACTGCCTAACGACGACAACAAAACCTGTTAAGGTTTAAGGCTTAAAGCCCATGACTACGGTCCAAAAGCCCAATAGGGCCAAAGATATAATTCTTGAATTCAGTTTTAGCTAAGACTAAAGGCCTGTAAAAGCCCAAGCCTGTTAAGGCCCAAGTCCAGCTAAAGTAATTAAAAAGAATTAAGGCCTGTCACGGCCCAACCAAGATTATTAAACCTAATTAAGGTTTTGATTTAAGGTCATGTTGACCCATAGTAAAGGCCCAACCAAAACTTAAAAAGTTTTGTAGGCCCAAACGATTTGAAAACCTAGGTCCAGCCCATGAAAATTAAAAGACAGGGCCCGTTAAAATCCATAATGAGACTTGGAGTTACCAAAAGGAGATATGAGGTCGTGAGATTCGATCTCATTTTCTTGTATAGTTACGAGCTCGGCTAGAATACCTGGAGAATTTAAATCTGAGGTCGTAAGCAACCTTGAAAATTGAGGTCGGAACAAAACAGATATGAGGTCGCATAATTGAGGTCGTTTTTGGCTTATAAAAAGCAGAATGAAGCCACGACCTACCACTCCAATCGAGATCGTTGAAATATGGCTTGAGATCGCAAATCTCAGGTCGAATTTGAACTAGGAAATAAAAAAAATCCCCACGACCTGGCATTCATTTTGAGGTCGTTCTTATTCCATACTGAGGTCGAGGTTGAACGATTTTGAGGTCGTTTTAACACTATTTGAGCTCGCCCATTTCAGGTCGAAAATACACTGATTTTCCTGGAAAAAAGTTACGACTTGGCCCCTATTTGAGTTCGTTTTTTGAGCTCGAAAATGTCCAGGTCGAAAATGTATTAATTGAGCTCGAAAATGTCCAGGTCGAAAATGAACTAATTGAGCTCGAAAATGGCTACGACCTGGGACAGTTTGAGCTCGAAAATTGAGCTCGAAAATGTACTAGTTGAGCTCGAAATGTCCAGGTCGAAAATGACTTGGGAAACAGGTAAAATGGCTGCGACCTGGGACAGTTTGAGCTCGAAAATTGAGCTCGAATTTGGCCTGAAAAAAAGAGAAAAACATGCAATTTTGGAAGCAAAATTAGTGATAAAATTTTAGAAAAATAAGGCGAAACGATAATTTCTGAATAGTAATAGTCTTCAGAAATAAAAAATTTCCAAGCTCGACCCCAGCCAGGGGCTCTGCCCCTTGGACCCCGCCAGGGGCTGCCGCCCCTTGCACCCCGCCCGGGGGCTGCCGCCCCCGGACCCCCGCTAGCACCGTTTAGCGTCGTTCAGTGCAGTTTAGCACCGTTTAACGCCGTTTAGCGTCGTTTAACATCGTTTAAAGATGATTTGTGCCGATTAGTATCAAATTAACATTGTCGTAAACGCGTCGGTCGCTCCACGCTTAACATTAAGACAATACCCGTGAAACACTAGTGTAAAAGAATGAACCCTGACCCGAGTCTCGAAAAAGGCCGTTAAAACTTCAAGGAAAACCTGATCAGTTTTCCTAGAAGTTGGGGGGCAAATGATATGGGCTAAAAGTAAGCCCTAAAGACACATTTAATGTGGCATTAATTAGACCTAGAATGGTCCAAACGTGGGGCCCACCAGATAGGCTCAAACCCTATTTATAATATTAATTTCGTAATTAATATTAGGGGTAATAACCAGCTCAGCAATAAGAGTCAAACAAGGATATTACTCTTGCCTGACTTAGCCTCCAAGGCACAGAATTCGATATGGGAACTGACTCCTATAAGGAAGGGGTCTAGAACCTTCCTCAAGGCGGTGACTTGCCCACCAAGTCACCTAACCCTACTACGATTTTAGGGCTTCTCAGCCTATATAAAGGGTCAGACCCCTCAACTCAGAACTACGTTTTATTGGCTTGATTCTCTTAATACAGAGATACGTAGGCATCTTGTGAAGGCAGATCTAGCCACGAGCACGAGAGCAGCCATTAAAGCACGAAGCTCACGAACCCTAGCATTAAATTTACACAAACCCTAGCCGCAAATCGTAACCTAGTTTTTATTCCACAACAGGGTCCGAAACCTCATCACAAAACATAACACAAAACAGAACATGACACTAAGATCTCCAACAACGTTTGCAAATCTCAAGAATACTAACTATAAAATTTTCATGGCTAAGAGTGAAGGAGATTTATACCTTTCTTGAAGCTTTAGTGATCTTGTAAGAGCTTGGTAAACCTTAAGAACATCTTGGTGAGTCTATAAAATCCTTAATCTCCAAAAATCTAGATAAGAATTTACTTAAGGTTACTATCAATCTCACAACTTCAAAATTTTTTTCTCACCATGCTAAACACTAAATAAAATTAAGAGAATTTGAACATACCTTAGTGACACTATGAAGGAGCTAGGGATTTAATTTGGTAAATTTAGAATGGGTGGAAGTTGAAGAAATTTTTTTCTTTTCCTTCCTTTTCTTGCTTGGCCGAATGAATACAAGAGGGAGAGAGAGTGATTTCTTTTGCTTGGCTTATGGTTGCAATACAATTACGTAATATGTATTTGCTTTTGTAAAAGCCTAGTAGCTGCTAGTATTCAAATTTCCAAGCATCATATCCGTGAATGGTGCAATAATATTGCTAACCTCTCAGTTGGTTCTAATCATTACACTAACTAGTAGTTGGTTTCTAATTATTACACTAACTATTATTTGGTCTCTAATCATTACACTAAATGCTAGTTGGATTCTAATCATTACACTAACTACTAATTGGCTTGCCTTTGAACTTGGTTACCGGATTGACTAGCCATCTTGCAATTTGCATGGAATTTGCTTGGGTGTCTTGCCAACTTTCTATTTTTTCCAATTTTTCATTTCTACATTTCCATGCAAATCTTAATTAATCCTTGAAATATTCTTTATGTAGAAATTCTCAATTTATTTTCAATATTCCAATCTTTCCACCTTAATATGTCGGTCATACGGAGTTTCCAATTTTAATTCTCTTGGCCTCGTCATCGCTCTCATATTTATTTATTCCTCGTAAAATGTAGATCGTTAGCAACGTAGGATTTTTCGAATTCTGACGGCTTTTGCATACACCCATTTTACTTATATAGTCTCAATATGAATTCAAAACCTCAATTATTCCATTAGTCATAAGTGGGTGGAAATTGATTTCCTTACATACCGGAATTATTATTCATCCGGGTCTTTTACAATAACAAAAAAAAATGCGGGTTATTGCACCCAAACTTAAGATATTCAATGTCCCCATTGAAGGCAATAAAAAGGATAGTAGAGAACTTACCTAACTGTCAACATGGCCACCCTCCTCGGGTGGTGAATTTGGTGGTGGCTCCTCTGGTGGTAATGGCTTGAGTTCAAGTACAAAAGCTTCCTCACTTGACAACTTACGTAGCACCTAAAAATTATTAGAATCAACTAGCCCACGACATTGATGCAGAATGTCAACTCTTCTTTCCCATGGAGTTGCATCCAACAACTGAATAATAGCCCCTTTCTTTCTTCATTCTCAATGCCAAAAATCCCTCTTGAAGCTTTCTCCACGAAATCTTATTTTTTTAGCTGTTCAATCTCTTTCTTCACAATCTTATCAACAACGTCCACTTTGAAACACTTCGCTGAATCTGACGGATATTTTGTTGCCTTGAACACCTTGAAAGTGACTTTCTAATCATGAACTCTCATGGTAAGCTCTCATTTTTGCACATCGATCAGATTTCGGCCCGTATCTAGAAATGGCCTTCCCAAGATGATGGGAATCTTCTTATCCTCCTCAAATTCTAGGATGACAAAATCAGCAGGGAAGATGAACTCATCCACCTTCACTATCGGATCAGGCAACCCAAGTTGCTTAAAAACAGACATCGGCATCAGATTAATGCTAGCTCCCAAATCACATAAGCATTTGCTGAAAAATTGATTTCCAATAGTGCAAGGTATGGAAAAACTTCCCGGATCTTTAAGTTTAGGAGGCAACTTCTGTTGCAGAACAACACTACATTCTTCCGTCAAAGCCATAGTCTCCAATTCCTCGAGCTTCAACTTCCGTGAGAGAATACCCTTCATGAACTTGGCATAGCTCGGCATCTGTTCAAGAGTTTCCGCAAAAGTATGTTAATCTGCAACTTCTTGAACACCTCTAGAAACTTAGCAAACTGCTTGTCTAACTTCTGCTTCTGGAGTCTTTTAGGATATGGAGGAGGTGGGTAGATCTGATTGCTCTGTGTAGACTGCTCCGGAGAAGCTTTTTCAGCAGACTTCTTGCTCTTTTCCACTTCACCGTACAACTGATCAGCTACAAATTTAGATTTTTCAATTTCTAGTCCTGCAGATTTTTCAACCTGCGGATTCTGAACTTTTTCATCTTCCTTAGCTGCTGATTTCTGATCGGTTGTAACTTTTCCAGATCTCAAAGTCACTGATTTCACCTGTTCTTTGACTTCCCTCTTTCCTGGATTAGCCTCCGTGTCACTAGGAAGAGTTCCTTGTGGCCTATTTAACAAGGCATTAGCAATTTGACCAATCTGATTTTCCAAGGTCTTGATAGAGACCGCTTGGCTCTTGCACATCATCCTCAACTCTTCCAATTCAGATTTTTGAGTAGAAATTGCCCCGCACTTGCATGAGGTTGTTGCTGAAATCTCGGAGGTTGGAATTGTTGCCTTGGAGCATACTGCTGCTGATAACCTTGATTAAATGACTTAGCTCCATATTGCTTACCCTGAAACTGTTGATAAGGTTGCTGCAAACCACCTTGATTATTGCTCCAGCTGAAATTAGGATGATTCCTGTTGTTCGGATGATAGGTGGCTAGTGCTGGTTGCGAAGGTCGCTGAAAGTTGCTCACAAACTGTGCTGATTTAGAAGATATGGCACACTGATTCGTCTCATGTGCACCCGCACAAAGCTCACAAACACTTACAACCTGTTGAACTCCATAATTAGTCAGAGATCCACCTTCATAGTCAACGCCTTCAACTGAGCTGCAGCTGCATCCACTTCCAGAATTCCTGCTACTTTGCCTTATGATAATCTCTGAGTTGGATTCTGATATTCATTAGCAACCATCGTCTCAATTAGATCATAAGCTTCCTCGTAGCTCTTCGCCCATAAAGCTCCACCTGATGCTGCATCTAACAATGGTCTAGATTGTGCTCCCAGCCCATTATTAAAACCATTGATCACCATCCAATCGAGCATTTCATGATGAGGACACTTCCTAAGCATCTCTCTGTAGCGTTCCCAAGCTTCACACAAAGATTCTCCAGATTGCTGTGCAAATTGAGTAAGAGTGTTCCTGATTACTGCTGTTTTAGCCATGGGGAAAAATTTAGTGAGAAATTTCTGAGCAAGATCCTCCCATGTCGTAATCGAACCGGCTGGTAAAGAGTGTAACCAGCCCTTAGCCTTATCCTTCAAAGAAAATGGGAAAAGCCTCAATTTCACAGCATCTTCCGACACACCATTGAACTTGAAAGTGTCGCAGATCTCGATGAAGTTCCGGATGTGCATATTAGGATCTTCCGTTGGAGCACCCCCAAACGCAACTGAATTCTTTACCATCTGAATCGTACCAGGCTTGATTTCAAAGGTATTAGCTGCAATGGCTGGTCTGACAATGCTAGATTGAATGTCATTGATCTTCGGCTGAGAATAGTCCTTCAAAGCCTTAGCTGCTGCTGTTGGTGGATCTGCCATCTCTTTAGTTGCTGCAAGTTCTTCTTCTGCCAGTTTACGAGATTGCAAACATGTTCGCATACATGTTCAAGTACCTGATACACACCAAAAAAACAAACTAAGTAAGAAAAAATATCCGAGTCAGTGAACTTTAATGACCACTGATGACAAGCACATAAACTATAATTAAACACCGAGTCCCCGGCAGCGGTGCCAAAAACTTGTTCGCACTAAATCACGCAAGCATACGCGGTCACAAGTAATATAAGATTAAGTAGAGTTCGTTCCCATAGAGACTGGTATATTTCATATTATGCACTTATGCAACAATGTATGATTATTATTCACTGCTAAGACAAGTATCAAAGTTGTGTTTAGATTAACTAAATTAACTAAGAAGCAATTTAACAATACTAAGAATTAACTAACTAATGAGATTAAAGTCGGATTACTTATAAGAGATAACACATGGGATCCTAACTTCATTAAATACTTCGCTTAGAGTTGATGCCTTTAATCAAAGTATGTGATGGTTATGATATCTGATCGGACAACACGAAACAAGTATAGGCTACCTGTCAGTATACGAATACCAAACTACTCAAACATCCACAAAAGAGATAGAAGTTGGGTAGACACCAATTATGTTTAGACCTCATATGTCTATAAGATTTGAAAACATAACGGTTTAAGAACAAGTTATCCATAGAGATCACATAGGGCAGCGTAAGATGGTTAAAATTACACTACGAATCATGAAGTCAAAATATTCATAAACCTATGCTAGCATGGCAAGTTCTAAATCTCAATATCCACTGTCGCTTCAATAGAGATTAACAATACAATTTAGAAGTTAGCTACGCATCTAAAAGCATTAAGTATAACCATACAAGGATATCAACAATTCATCACACACAAATCTTTAAAGCAATCAAACTACTAAACTATAAAGATAAATCCGTTAGAATCCCATGACAACGATTAGTTCATAATCGAACGGCTTGTCATCATGGGATCGAATGAAACCATGGTAATAAACAAAATCTGAATTAAAACAATAGTGCTAGAGTAATAGAGTTAAGAAAACAAATCCGAAATCCAAGAGTATCGGCTAATTAGAAGAATACAAAAGTAGATCTAGATCTCCTAAGCTTGTCACGAACATAGGAATCCTTCTCCAAGTCTGAATCTCTGTCTCTCGGCTCTCTCTCTCTCTGTGTATTATTAAGTGTTGGTAAATTTTATGATGAAGGATGGTGTTTATATAGGCCCCCAGCAACTTGTCCAGCAAGAAATACCAAAAAAAACCTATTAAAAGTCGAATCAGGATTTTCTGTCAGGCAGCCACGCGGTGGCTGCGCTCCTGGACCGCGCGGTTGCGCTCTCCCATGCTCCACATGCGCGGCTGCGCTCCTGGCATGCGTGGATGCGCCCCTGCTAACTGTCGGTATGCTGATTTTCTTGAATTTTGCTCAAATTCTCCGTTTCCACATCCGTTTCTTTTGCCACTTCACATTCTTCAATTCTTAAGCTTAAATCCACTCTATGAGATGCCAAAAGTACCATCCCGCTTCAAGATAGTAGCCCTGCGCATTCTCACTAAAAACAAATAAAAAACACGACATACTTGAGGTCAAGTTAATCAATTTAAGCCGATTCAAAGCATTCCAAGTGGATATAAAATCCACTTATCAATTA
This sequence comes from Kitagawia praeruptora, assembly GCA_037693485.1. Classification (NCBI taxonomy): domain Eukaryota; kingdom Viridiplantae; phylum Streptophyta; class Magnoliopsida; order Apiales; family Apiaceae; genus Kitagawia; species Kitagawia praeruptora. Next base: position 130,338,500 of record CM075351.1, on the reverse strand, counting down.
CCATTCTTGTAACTAGATATGATTGCAGCTCTTTTCGATTTAACGTAATCAACCTACTCTGATACCAATTCTCAACTCGAATATAATTGTAGAAGGGAGGGTTGAATACAAGTATAATTAATCGTGTCTGATTTTTGCTCAATTAAATAATAATAACAGACGAATGAATAAAACTGTTTGTATTAATAAGATCAAATACAAACTCGACCAAAGGTGCACAGATACCTTTAGCAGTTGCTCTCAATACAAATCTCTCTCTGTTTGTTGACTCGTATGCTTACAACGTTCACAAATCACACACATATTACAATGATATAGAGAGAGTATTTATAATGCCACTTATCAACTAATAACAGAAAGTAACAATCAATACATGGTAATCTTCTGCCGTCTAGTTGATAGTTTTCACCGATAGTTTGATTCTTTTCTTCATGTACACTTCTTTCCATTATCTGAATACCAGATCCTATAGTATAGCACTTTCCAATTCTGCAGCTTCGACATAGTCAGGGTCAATCCATAGTCCCTGAAAACTTGTAGCCCGTGACTTGCAATCTCTAATCAAATAATGTTCACAGTTTTGCATTTCTTGGATAACTAAATCTTTCTCAATCAAGTGCTAAACCCTTTATAAGATCAAGGTATTACAAGAAGTATAATCTTATTTTATTCTACACATCACAAATCATGAATTTTTCCTTACAACCATACCGAACCAAAACTTTTAATATTTCATCTTTTTGTTTTTTATTTATAATTAAGTAAAATAATTAAGCATAATAAAGTAAACAATTAAATAAGGTAAGTACCGTAGCGTATTAATTAAGTAAAATAATTAAGCGTAATAAAGTAAAATAATTAAATAAGGTAAGTATAGTACGTATAGTACCGTACTAAAACTTTTAATTTTTCGTCTTTTATAATATAGTATAGATGAATAATAATTAATTAATTAAGAGTATTTAAGTAAAAAAAATGTACCGTACCGATCGACCGATTGACTAATCGAACTTTTAATATTTCGGTTTTAATAATATATCATAGACTTGCTTAGAAACCGTACGATGAATTGATTTTCTTTAATATTAATACTCCAGTTTTTATTTAATTTGTTATAAAACTTTTTGAGATGAATAAGCTGAAATTTGTTTTTTTGTGCTAAGTTTGTTTGTATTAAAGGGAAAAAAAAGAGAGTACACAGTAAGCAATCTAGATAAGCCCTCAACAGGAGGAGATCAAAACTAGATACTTCGAGCTGGTGCCAAATGGCAACAAACAACAGCCCGAAGGCTCCACATCTAAGCTATCCAATAATACTATTCTGGTCTATCACATAAATTATCAGAAAACCAAGAAATAGTAGCAAGCCTTGAGTGAAGATCCACTTTAATTCCCTTTAAGAACATATCTAGAGTGAAGGTGCCTTTGTTTTGCGCCTTTGCTGCAAATTGTTAAATGATAGAATGTAATGATTATTATATATATGTTGCCTGTGATATTTCTAGAAGGGGATGGATTTCAATTAGAATATATAAGAAACATCATGCGTTTTAGCTTGTTATTGGTAACAACTAGTGATATTGTTGAAAAAAAGAGGTTATAGTTAGAAAAATAAGAAAAGTTAACTGTTTTAGCTGAAATTGATAATTGGTTAGAAACTATAATAAAATTATTTTATTTTATTAAATAAATTGCATGTAATATTTTTAGGAAAGGAGAAATTTTCGATATAAAATGTATTGTGTGTTGCCTGAAAAAGAAAATTGATTAATTATGAAAAAGATAGAAGTGTAAACATCTTTACTTGAAAAAAGAAATTGATTAGTTATTAGTAACTTTAAACAATTAAGTAAGGGCAATAAAGTAAAAAAAGAGATGTATAGTACCTACCGACGAACCAAATTTTTACCGTTTCGCATTCAATAAAGTAGTATGCATAGATATAATTTTAATATTTTATTGACAAAAAAATACACAATCCTAAAACCATTTTCAATCCAACATTTTTATATCCAAAATCAGATAAATTTTTAAAAACTCATTCTTCAATAATAGTCAACGCTAACTGATATAGCCAAAATTTCACTGGGGTATTTTTATAATAAATCGAGTCAAATAAGCTTAAATTGGGGATGTTACTGGGAAAATTAAGGTTTTAGTGAGAAGCAGAAAAACTAAGGACGCATCTTTTACAGTTGAAGGAAGTTATTAGAAGTCCATTATTCATAAGATCCTTGAAGAGTTCTCTCCTGGGTATACCAGGAGTGGGATGTTCCTCGTAAAAGGCCTCCAAGGGTATTCCTGGGTTTGAAGACCCTTTCCTGTATTCGGTGGGCGCATCCTCACTGGAGAAGATGAGTAAGTTCTTGGTGTGTGCTTTGGAACTCTGTTTCTATTATTAATGGACACACCCACGTTGGGGAATTTCTGTATAATCCCGGACTTAGCACCTAAAAGATTGTTATCACTTATCCTGTTTCTATTATTAATGGACACACCCACGTTGGGGAATTTCTGGATAATCCCGGACTTAGCACCTAAAAGCTTGTTATCACTTATCCTGCACTCCGGGATTTTGATGGTATTTAACAAGTTTTTAATTTTGGTATTTAAAAATTTTTTACTTATAAATTTGTTGGAATTCAAAATTTTATTCATATATAAGAAATAAAAAATACTATATTGAACAATAACATATTTATAACTGAATATTAAAATAAGAAATATTGTTTCACTAAAACCGTATTTCAAAATCAATCCAATATAAACTTATTTTCATTGAGAAATATTTTTTCACTAATATCGACTTGAGCGCATCGACTTGAGTGCTAGATTGTATAACATAAAAAGTAGAAACGTGAGGATATTAAGGCTCCGTTTAATTATTGAAAAATATATTTTAGAAAATTATTTTTTGAATTTTCCGGTCTTTGTTTGGACTATGAAAAATATTTTTTATGCATTTATTTGACTTTATGTAAATACTTTTTAGATTTGTTTTGTGTTTGTTTGTTTTTCAGGAATATAAAACATTTTCCAAGAGAGGAAAATTCTTTTAACAAAAGTGATAACTTTTTTGGAAAATAACTTCTCCTTCTCGATTCGGGGATACAATTTCCAAAATAAATTATTTTTCATTATTTTTTTCACAATAGAAAAATAACAAAAAAATAGAAATTTTTTCCAAAAAAAGTTTTTTGTGCAATTTTTTTCCCGATAAATTTTGTCTTGAGAATTTTTTTCCTAGGAAAGCTTTCCAGAGATTTTTTTTCAAGAAACTTTTTTGGAGAAATTTCTTTTGAAAAATATTTTTCTCGAGAAATTATTTTCCAAGAATTATTTTGTCTAGAAAAATTTTAACGAGAATTTTTTTCGTAAAAAATTCTGAGAATTTTTTTTCCCAAAAAATTTGCTTCATAAATTTTCTTCTTGAAAAATATTTCAAAGAAATGTTTTTCGACAATTTTTTTTTCGAGGAATTTAGTTTGAAAATTTTTTGTTGACAAAATTTTTCCGAGAGATTTTTATCTAGAAACATTTTTCCGAGAATTTTTTTCGGAAACTTTTTTCCGAGAAATTTCTTTCAAAAACTATTTCCCGTGAAATTTTCTCGAGAATCTTTGTCCGAGAAAATTTTTTCTCGTTAAACATTTTTCTTAGAAATTTGTTCTAGAGAAAAAATTTCCCAAAAAATCTTTTTCGAATTTTTTTTTTCTCACGTAACTTTTAGCAAGAACGTTTTAGAAAAGAAATTGGACATCTATTTGTTTTTGTGGAAAATATTTTTCCCGAAAATTATTTTCTATATAAAACATTTTCCAAAAATAATTTTTAAAAAAAATTATCTTTCCATAAAAATATTTTTCAAAATCAAGTTATTTTTGTGTCTCAAGAGGACATGAACTTTTTAGGAATAGGTTTTGCTTCTATTCGTAAGGCTAATTGGAAAGACCTCGAAAACTTGGGTGGAATGTAGAGGCCTACCTATGTGTGCATGGACAAAAGAAAACTTCCAATCAATTCTGCAAGACTGGGGAAATATCATCTATATATTGCCTTTTGTGGATGACGAAAATTGTTATGTAATCCTAAGAATCTTAGTGGAAACTGAGGTTAACCAAAAGCTGGAGCATAATCAGGAGATAATTATCGATGGAAGTGTGTTTAATGTCTCAATACTAGAATCTTGGGACCCTGACTGTAGATGCAGCAAAATGAAGGAAAATTATAGCACTATAAACGGGCTGATGGTGGGTTCTTTGGGGGCGAGCGATGTGGAATGCAATGGTATGAGGAAGAAAAGGGAGAAGCTACAGGGAAAGAAGCATGGAATGCAGGAAATATCATTGATAATCTTCACACTTCCAGGAACAAGGATTCTCAGAGTGTCAATTCGCAGGAAGATAGAGATTCTCTACCAGATAAGGGCGAGCCTCCGTTTAAAGAATTGATTCATAATGATAAGTTACTCCATATCTCGGGACGGAGAATCAGACAACCTTAGCCTTAGATTCAGATACATCCTCTAGATCCTTTAATGATAATCTACATGGGAAATGGAGGTCAAAGGATTCGACGGAGGATGAAAAATCCTAGTTTTTTCTGAATCGTCACATCTGGCATCTTTTCTAGATGATAGTAACAGGCAAGATCTATCCGACAAAGCAGATTCTCAATTCTCCTTACTAAAAGATTTAAGAGAACTTAGAATCAAGAGTAAAAGGGGAAGACCGAGGAAGAACTTGAGGAAAAAGGAGATTAAAGCATTCAAGGTCCCACTCAAAAGAAAATTCGAGAAAAAGAAGAGTTCTACAGACCCTCCGTTACAATTACATTTTCAAAGAGAGGGTGAGGCAGAATTAATATTGGACACGGGGATTCAAATGGGTTTAATCATGGAGAAGAATAAAGATTCTGCCATTTCAGAAATCAAGAAGCGACTCAACATCTAATTCATTCAGGAAGCACCAGCTCCATAGAATACCTCAATGAATCATACATCTTTTGTAAGTTGGAATGTTCAAGGAGCCTCGAATGACATAGCTAGAGCGAATATACGATCAGTGGTCATAGAATCAAAGGCTTCTTTTGTTTGTATCCAGGAAACTAACACCCTGTTTGGTTGGGCTGAAAGGAATGAATATAGAAAGGAATGGAATGGCCCATTCCATTCTTAAAAAAAAATCTTGTTTGGTTGGACCAAAGGAATGGAATGGTCCATTCTTACAATCATTCCATTCTATTCTGTCTTTAACCATTTCAATCTGTCCAAAAACAACAGGATTAGCCCATTCTATTCTTTACGCACACTCTTCTCTCTCACTCTCTCTACACGCTCTCCCTCTCTCTCTTCACTATCTCTCTCTCTCCCCTCCCTTTCTCCCGGCTCTCTCTCTCTCTCCGCTCTCTCTATCTCTCTCTCTTTCTCTCTCTTTCTTTCTCTCTCCCCTCTCTACGTTCTCTCAAATCTCAATCAACACTTTGAAGACGAATTTCAAATCTCAATCAACACTTTGGAGACGAATTTCAAATCTCAATCAACACTTTGGAGACGAATTTCAAATCGATCTATATACACAGGTTTGAAATCGATCGATTCAAATAATTATTCATCAGATTTAAATATTTATCAGATTTCTGGTGGTTTTTGGTTGTGTTTATAGATTTTATGCGTGTATGTATACATTCTGTTTGTTTGGTTGTGTTTAATTATTCATCAGATTTATTCTATTTTTGGTTGTGATTTAATTATTCTGTTTCTGGGCAGTTTTATGTAAAAATGCATCTTTGTCTGGTTCGTTTCAAATAAGATAATTGTATTTTAGGTGTTAAGATGTGAATTTCGTGTTTGTTTAAATGCCTCTGAGAACTTTGTGGTTATATGCAGTTATGGCACGGCTTCCATTAAGTAGAAGAAATTCTATTCGAAGGAAGAAAATTATGTTATATATGGTGTGGCTGAAAATGGTTGCATCGATAAATTGATTTTTTCAAATGATTGTTTTGTTGGGAACACGGGTAGCATTAAGGCCTAGGTACTCAATTTTTAAGATGGAAAGAATTAATTATGTTGATAGGCTAGTTAATCAAAGCGTTGAAACTTGTGTTAAAAATCTTCGTATGAACATGAGGACATTTCATAAATTATGCTCTACCCTTGAATCAAGGGGATACATACATGATAGTAAGTATATGAATGTAGTCGAACAAGTTGCGGTTTTTCTATACATATTAGCACACCATCAAAAAATGAGTGTTATGAGCACCAACTTCCAAAGATCCACTGAATCAATTAGTAGACATGTTCATATGGTTCTTAACGGGGTCTTGGAATGTAAAATATGATTTAGACCCTATTTAATGATGTTGACAATGTATCATCTACATCTTTGGTAAGAGTATATCCCACCTCATGCATCAAGGGGGTTGGAAATAGAGTATAATGAGATTTATATCATTCAGATATGATCAATGTTTAAAAAATCTCCAATATTTTCCTCTGGATTGATTCTAGATGGTACTAGCTGCACAACATGATTGTACATTTGTACTCACTCTGGGAGATCAATCTGGTTCAGACTTCAGACTTCCTATATGCACAATATTTTTTAGTATTTCTTTGCTTGGCTACAATTAGCAGACATGAAAGATGTTGCATATTTCAGTGGCACCTCCTTCTCTCAGTCCCATGAAAGGCTTGTCTTAGAGTTGCATTATAAGTTAACATAAGTAAAAAGGCCTGTTCTTCAATTCAGTGAATACGAGCTTGGTATTATCAGATATGTATTTCAGTGGCACCTCCTTCTCTCAGTCCCATGATTTTATTGCAGCTAACCAGTTTGGTTGTATTTTGGTTATACATAAGCATTATATATATGTATCACCCCTGTGACTGTTATCATATATGCAAACGTGGTTAAAAGATATATTTGTGAATGGATACAGGTTCATCCGGGAGCAGCAAAATGGCAGAATACCCCTATGCCCTACTTCAAGGAACTTTCTATTATCTTTGGAAAAGATAGAGCAACCGGAAATTTGGCTGAAAATCTTGAAGATGTGGTAGAAGAATTGAATGCAGAAGCTGCTGATGAAGTGTCTCTACAACAGGAACCAAGCACACATTCAGATGAGTCAACAAGCAAAAAAAGAAAAAAAGGAAACATAGATTCTTTGTTGGAGGCTGTTTATGCTGCTTCAGACAGAATTGCAAATCAGTTTGAAGCTTCCACCAAGTTACTCATTGCAGCAGAAGAAGATATGATGTCAAAAAAGAAGCAGTTGAATGAAGAAATCTCAAAAATTCCAGGTCTCAATGTATTGCAGAAACTTCAAGTTGCGAAGAAAATAGCCAAGGATGAAGATCTGATGATACTATTTTTTGCAGCACCTGCCGAGGAAAAAAGTGTGTTTGTTAATGGTGTGTTAAATGGTGAAATTTGAGATTAAATTCTGTTTCTCATGCTCTAATTTTTAGTTACATTTGGTACTAAAGTTATGTTGTAATAAGTGACGAAGATCTAATAACATTGTTCGTTTTTTTTTATTTGCGAAAGGAGTCTGTTATCTAGACACCATTTGTGTGGAAATTTGTCAATTGTCTAGTTGATTATTGGGAATCTTTTTTTGTTATTTTAAAGTTATATAGTATTTGTCTTATTTATATTTTAATTTATCATGTTACAAAAAGGTATCTATTATTGAAATTAAGGAAGATTAAAAAATTTGGAATCCATTCCATTCCTTTGGGTAACCAAACAAACTATTGAATGGAATGATCCATTCCATTCCCGCAAAAAAAAAAATGAACCAAACAAGAGCAAGGAATGGCCATTCCATTCAATCCCCTTTCCATTCTTCCACCATTCCATTCATACCTTGATTCCATTCCTAGCTAAATTCATTCCTTCCAACCAAACATAGTGTAAGTGCTTGGAATGGAATGACGGGAAATTGCGATCCATTGGAATGGGTGATTTTATTGGCTGGACAGAGGTTCCATCTACAGGACTTTCGGGTGGTTTAATCTCAATTTGGGATTTGTCAGTCTTCTCCATTACTCAAGAATTAACAGATAGGAACTGGATTTGGGTTCAAGGTGAACATATTGTCACGATCCAAAAAGGGTGAATTAGAATTGTTTACAATTATTGGCGCCTAGCGTTGATTTAAGTATTAATTTGAACGGTGTCGTTGGTTTTAATAGTCTTGGGCTTGTATTGGGCTAGGCCCAATTATGTTAGAACCCATTATCCTTTTGTACCGTATCCTATATATTGTCCTTTACTCAGAAAGGACAGACATGAAATGGAGATTATGCTATTTTCTTTCTTTCTCTGCACTCTACTCTTGTTTTAGTAAGTTCTTGAATATTTTCTTTATTTTGTTGTTAGTCTAGATCTGTAATCTTAACAAAGTGGTATCAGAGCCACACTTGGGCCATGGCTGATAAAACAATGAGAAATAACCAACAAAACCCTCAAAACCCTGAAACTATCTTGAGTGGTTTAGAGTCAAGATTTGAGCAAATGAAGCTGTTAATGGAAGAGGAGCAACAAAGGGCCGCTGAGAACATGGAGGAGGTGAGAGAACAGATGATGAAACTTACTACTTCTGGTATAGATAGTAACAAAAGATTGGATGATCTTATGGAAGGGGTGACACTTCTTGCCAGAATAGTAAAAGGGAAGCAAACAGATGAGATGGAGGCTGGTTCTTCAAATATGGCTGAAAAACATGTTGCTGCGGTAAACACAGGATACCCACCAGGGTTTAACCCATCCACTCCTACAAACTTTGGGACTGGTAGAGATCCTGGTTTCTGGAAGCCAACTACTCAGGGTATACCTCCAACCAGCATGGAGGCCATTCTCCCAGTCCAAGGTAGTACAGTACAACCCCAAAATAAGGTAAGATCTCAATTGTCACAAAACCCTAATCTCAGTACTGTTAATCCACCACTGTTACAACAATATTTACACTCTGTTGGAGGTTTGAATGATGCCCTGTTTTATAGTCAAAATATCAATGGCCATGCCTTTCAACAACCAACACCACCTCAATTTCAGTATACTGGGATGCCTCAACCCTTTATCCCAGCTTTGTCACAAACCACACCCATGCCCCCTCCTACACCCCACTCCGTACCCCAAAATATACCACACTACCTTCACCAACCGCAACAACCAATGACCTATAACTATACCCAAAACTCACAGCATTCTCAACTCAACAGAGATGGCCATACTTTTGTACCATACAAATTCCCTAAAATAGATTTTCCAAGGTTTGAAGGAAAAGACCCAAGGGGGTGGGTTTCAAAGTGTGAAAAATTCTTTCAGCTCAATCCCACTCTTGTCAATAGACAGAAGGTGATTTATGCATCCTTGCATCTTGATGGAGAGGCTGACACTTGGTATCAATCGGTTCAGTTAGAAAACCAGGAGATTTCTTGGGTGGAGTTTGCAAGGTTGGTCTGTCACAGGTTCACTAAAGGTGGGTATGAAAATTTAGAAGGGCAGTTAAATAAGCTACAACAGAAAGGAAGAGTGGATGAGTACATCACTCAGTTTGAGGAATTGAAGAAGCATATGGTGGTGTAGAATCCAAACCTAGGGGTGGTGCAGAATCCAAACCTAGGGGAACTGTACTTTGTAAACAGTTTTCTGAGTGGCCTTAAGGATGCGATAGCTAGTACCCTCTACCTGCATAAGCCAGTGACTCTTAAGGATGCTAGAGACAAAGCTAGAGCACAGGAGTGTGTGGTTGATGCTATGGATAAGAAGGGCAGAAATATAGCTAAGGTTGGGACTACTAGCAGCTTTACGGGAAAGAAAGACAATTGGGGTGATAGTAATAAGAGCAAGGGAATGAATACTAAACCCAAGGATTATAAACCAAAAGTTGTAAGGAGGCTACCCTATAATGAGTTTAAGGATAGAATGGAGAAGGGACTCTGCATACACTATGAGGAAAAGTACACTCCGGGACATAACTGTAAGAACAAACAGCTATTCATGATAGCATCTAAAGAGAAGGAAGTGGATGAACAAAATGCAGGTGAACTGTCCCTGATTTGGGAAGGTGAAGGTGAAGAGAAGAATGCTATTGAGGAGGAGGGGACTGAAGTCTCAGTGCATGCTTTGACTGGCTCTGCTGGAATACACACCATCAGTTTATGTGGAAGATGGGGTAATAAGACCCTGAGGATGCTAGTGGATACAGGGTCTACTCACAACTTCATTTCACCATCTGCTGTCAAGGACCTACAGCTAATTCCCCAAAACTGCCTTCCTACAACAGTATCAGTTGCTAATGGTGACAAGTTGTGTAGTGAAAAGAGAATTCCTAAGTTTGCTTGGCATATGTATGGAGAACAATTCGAAGCAGAGATGATGGTACTACCCATTGGGGGTTATGATGCAATATTAGGAGTAGACTAGATGAAATCAGTAAGTCCTATAGGGTTTGATTTTGAAGAAAAATTGATTAAGGTCAACTGGAAAGGGAAGGAAATGGTCATCAAACCAGTAGAAGACAACCCTAAGGTTAGATTGCTACAAGAAGAAAGTAAAAGGAAGTGGTTACACAAAGATGACATGTGTTTTCTGGTGCAAGTTAGGGCAGTTCAGAAAGAGATAAAGCAAGATCCTATAGAAAAAGATGGAGGGGTGGCCCAGATATTAGAAGAATTTGAAGACATCTTTGTGGAACCTAAGGGATTGCCACCAGTGAGAAATCATGACCAGAGAATACCTCTTAAAGCAGGTAGCTTACCAGTTAATACTAACCCTTATAAGTGCCCTTATGCTCACAAGAGAAAGATAGAGAAGATAGTCAAGGAGATGATTAATAATGGCATCATCAGGCACAACAGCTCACCCTATGCATCACCAGTTCTCTTAGTCAAGAAAAAGGACAACTCATGGAGACTTTGTGTGGACTACAGAGCACTGAATGCTGCTACCGTGAAGAACAAATACCCTATTCCAGTGATTGAAGAGTTATTGGCAGAATTAAAATGGAGTAAAGTGTATACTAAACTTGACTTAAGGAGTGGGTACCATCAAATCAGAGTACATGAAGATGACATACCTAAGACGGCATTCAGAACTCATCAAGGCCACTATGAGTTCATGGTTATGCCATTTGGCTTAACCAATGCCCCAGCCACTTTTCAAAATTTGATGAATGATGTGTTTGCTGCTTACCTACGAGACTTTGTGCTAGTTTTCTTCGATGACATTCTCATCTACAGCCCTGATGAAGACAGTCATAAGGTACACTTAAGGCTGGTCTTGGAGGTTTTGAGAAGCAACCAGTTATTTGTAAAGAAATCTAAGTGTGAGTTTGCAAAGGCCAGTGTGGAGTACTTAGGGCATGTTATCTCTGAGAGAGGAGTAGAGGCTGACAAGGAAAAGATAAAAGCAATGGAGGAATGGCCAAGTCCTAAGAGCATTAAGGAGTTGAGGGGGTTTCTGGGGTTAACGGGATATTACAGGAGGTTTGTGGCACACTATGGCACAATTAGAAAACCACTTACCCAGTTACTAAAGAAGGGAGCCTTCTGTTGGAACAATGAAGTTGAATCAACCTTCACCAAGCTCAAGGCTGCTATGTCCACAACCCCAGTATTAGCACTTCCAAATTTTCAAAAACCCTTTGTGCTAGAGACTGACGCTAGCTACTATGGAGTGGGTGCAGTACTTATGCAAGAGGGAAGGCCCCTGGCATATCTAAGCAAAGCACTAGCTAGCAGACATTTGGGATTATCCACTTATGAAAAATAACTCATGGCTGTGATTATGGTTGTATAGAAATGGAGGTATTACCTCTTGGGCCATAAATTTATGATCAAAACTGATCATGAGGCTCTTAAGCACCTTATGGAACAGAGGCTCACAACTATGTTGCAGCATAAATGGTTATCCAAGCTGTTGGGCTATGACTACACTGTTATATATAAGAAGGGCAAGGACAATTTGGTAGCAGATGCATTGTCTAGATGTACTGAGAAGGCAGGTCATTGTAATGCCATGTCTACTATGGTACCTAGTTGGAAGCAAGAGTTGCAGAAAAGCTGGGAAGGAGATGAGATGGCACAAGAACTGATGGTTTCTCTAATGATTGATAAGCAGAATCCACAGGGGTACAAGCTGATTAATGGAGAAGTCACTAAAGGTGGGAAGCTCTATGTTGGTACTGGGAATGAGCTAAGAAAGAAGATTGTGGAGAATATTCATAACAGCCCAGAAGGTGGTCATTCAGGCATCACCACTACTGTAAAGAGAATCCAGGGACAATTCTACTGGCCTAACTTGAAGAATGATGTGTATGAATATATCAGAGCTTGTGATGTTTTCCAGAGGAGTAAACCAGAGCATCTAGCAACTCTTGGGCTATTGCAGCCCTTGCCCATACCTGATGAGGCTTGGAATACTATATCCATGGATTTTATTGATGGCCTGCCTAATTCTGAAGGAAACGAAGTCATACTGGTGATAGTGGATAAATTGACCAAATATAGTCATTTTATAGCACTAAAACATCCTTACACTGCTACTGTGGTTGCTCAGAGGATTCTTGATTCAGTGGTCAAATTACACGGTCCACCAAAGGCTATTATTTCTGACAGAGATGCAGTTTTTGTGAGCAATTTTAGGCAAGAATTATTCAAGGCGATGGGAACTAAAGTTAAACTAAGCTCAGCCTACCACCCACAGACGGACGGACAGACAGAAAGAGTAAATCAATGTCTAGAGATGTACTTGAGATGTATTACTGGCCATAAGCCTAAGCATTGGTCTCAATGGTTGCCAATGGCAGAGTTATGGTATAATACTTGCTTCCACTCAGCTATTGGGATGTCACCTTTCAAGGCATTATACAACCAAGAACCACCAGCACTTAATTATCAGCAAATGAAGACTGCAAATCCAGTGGTCAAGCAGTTCATCCAAGACAGAAGCATGCAGCAGCTACTTAAAGAAAACCTAACTAAGGCCAGGGAGAGGATGCAATGGTATGCTAATAAACACAGGACGGATCGTGAATTTGAGGTGAATGATGAGGTTTATTTGAAACTGCAACGATACAGGCAGTCCTCAGTAGTGATGAGGAGGAACCAAAAACTTGCTGCAAAATACTATGGGCCTTACAAAGTTACAAGGAAGATTGGCAAGGTAGCATATCAACTGGACTTACCAGCGGGGTCTAGAATACATAATGTGTTCCATGTGTCACAATTGAAAAAGAAGATTGGTACAGGCAAGGTGGCCCACAGTGAATTGCCAGGAGTAAACGAGGGAGCTGAGTTTCAGATGGAACCTGTAGCCGTTCTGGACAGAAGGCTTGTCAAGAAAGGAAATAAACCAGCAGCTCTGGTTCTGGTGCAGTGGTCGCACGGGTCGAAGGAAGAGGCCACATGGGAGTACTGGGATAGTATCCATAAGAAGTATCCTAATTTCAATCCTTGGGGACAAGGATCAGCTTAAGGAGGTGGGAATTTGTCACGATCCAAAAAGGGTGAATTAGAATTGTTTACAATTATTTGCGCCTAGCGTTGATTTAAGTATTACTTGGAACGGTGTCGTTGGTTTTAATAGTCTTGGGCTTGTATTGGGCTAGGCCCAATTATGTTAGAACCCATTATCCTTTTGTATCGTTATTCAGACTTATCCTATATATTGTCCTTTACTCAGAAAGGACAGGCATGAAATGGAGATTATGCTATTTTCTTTCTTTCTCTGCACTCTACTCTTGTTTTAGTAAGTTCTTGAATATTTTCTTTATTTTGTTGTTAGTCTAAATCTGTAATCTTAACACATATTTCTTCAAAAAGGGCTTTCTCATGTGTCAATATATACGCTCCCACGGGCATTCAAGGTAAAATGCAACTTTGGAGGGATATTTCAAATATTCTCTCATCAGTTAATACTATCCCAACAATGGTGTTAGGGGATTTTAATTGCATTTTAAGCCCGAATGAAAGACTGAATTGCAGTTATGCAGATCTTGACTCAAACATGTTCTTGGATTTTATCCGATCAAACACATTAGTCGAAGTCCCTCTTAAGAATTCACGTTTCACCTGGTGTGGCCCGAAAGGTAAGTAGAGCAAGCTAGATAGAGCACTACTAAATGAAGAATGGGCTCTTATGGGCAACTGGACTTCAAATGCTTTGGCTAGGAGGAATTCAGATCATAGGCCTATTGTTGTTAGATGCGCCACTCATAATTGGGGTCCCATCCCTTTTAAGTTCTTCAACTGGTGGCTTGAATAAGAAGATCTGGTTGAATACTTGAAAGCAGCATGGACAAATTCGAAAGATACAAATATTCAGTTCAAGTTCAAGCAAATTAAATCCCTTACAAAGGAATGGAAACATTCCTCGTTAAATCGTAAAATAGAGGAGTTTGAAGAGAAACAATCTTCAGCTGATCAGATGGGTTTGGATGGGAGGGTAAAGGAGGAGATCGGAGTAAGCTTGGATGACTTATATAGAATTAAAGCAAGTATGCTCTACCAAAAATCTAGGCTTCAGTGGCAGCTCAATGGTGAAAAAACACTAAGTTCTTTCATAAAGCCATTCTTAGAAGACGTAGAACAAATCAAATTTTAGGTCTACAGATTGGCAGCAACTAGTGTGTTGATCCGAGTTCGATAAAGGCAGAATTCTTTAGGTATTTTAGTTCTTTTTTGAAGAAGATTTCAGAGGTCAATGTGTTTCGTATAGGGCCGGACTTGATACCTCAATTAGCAGACTGTGATAGCTCTTGGCTGGTAAATAGGCTTTCTATGGAGGAGGTAGAGTTTGCTCTAAGGGATACAGAGTCCTGCAAAGCACCTGGTCCGGATGGACTTAATGCGGGAGTTCTCAAAAAACTCTGGCCTGCCATTAAAGAAGAGGTTCTAGGCTTCTTCTCTAAATTTCATGAATCAGGATTCATCCCAAAAGGACTCAATTCATCTTTCATTGCCCTTATTCCGAAATCAAAGGTCCCAGAAGTTACCTCGAACTTTAGACCTATAAGTCTAATGAACGCCCTTATGAAATTACTATCAAGGGTGTTGGCTACTCGTCTCAAGCGGGTAATGCCCCTATTGGTGTCTGAAACGCAGACTGCATTCATTCAAGGGCGTCAAATCACTGATTGCATTCTTTTAGCAGGAGAGGTTTGTGCAGCATTGAAAGCTAAGAAATCTAAAGGTCTAATCCTGAAAATAGACTTCGAAAAGGTTTTCGATTCTGTGAAATGGGATTTTCTTTTTCAAGTTCTTGAAGGTATGAACTTCAATAGATAATGGATATCATGGCTGAAAGAAATCTTCTATTCTTCGAGAATCTCAGTTTTGATAAATGGTTGCCCGACGGACGAATTCACTCCTTCTCGAGGCCTTAGACAAGGGGATCCATTATCTCCTCTTTTATTCAATCTTATTGGAGAAACGTTAGCAAAGTTGCTGGGAAAAGCTATTCAAAAAGGTATTTTCCAAGGTGTCTTCCTTCCTAATTCAGATATGGAGCTCTCCCACCTTCAATTTGCGGACGATGTGATCCTTTTCATAAATAATGATCTTTCTTCAGTTCAAGGGGTTAAGCGAGTCCTTTAATGTTTTCAGCTTTTATCTGGACTCAAAATTAATTTTCACAAAAGTAACTTATTCGGATTTGGTGAAGATTCTGAGGTTCTTAGTCAATGGGCATCAGTCCTTGGGTGTCCAGTAGGGAGAGGTAGTCTAAATTATCTTGGTGTGGATATTGGGCAGTCTCCTAAATCAATCAGTTACTGGAATCCTCTTATTTCAAGAATGGAAAATAAACTTCTTACGTGGAATTCAGATCCTGTTTTGATGGCAGGTAGATTTATTCTTCTTAAAGCTGTGATAGATAGCTTACTGGTATATTGGTTCACCCTCTTTCAAATCCCAGCATCAGTTATTCACCATTTAGAAAAAATGAGAAGAAACTTCTTGTGAGGTCACAAATCAGGGGATAATGTTACTTTTAGGAAAATGCATCTAGTTGGGTGGAATCAAATTTGTACCAAAGCAAGATGGAGGCTTAGGGTTGATATATCTGAAATCAAGGAACTTAGTTATGCTAGCAAAGTGGTTTTGGAGATGCTACTCGGAAAGATCTGCATGGTGGAACAAAGTTCTTGTAAGCAAGTACGGAGCTTCGTTACACTATGACTTGGGGAGTATAGAAATAAAAAAGGACATCTCGTACCCAATGCAAAGTTTTCTTAGACTGAGCACAAATAATGACTTATCTTCTCTTTCGATTCGGAGGAATTTCAAATGGGTTCTTGAGAACGGAGATTACGTGTATTTCTGGGAAGATTTCTGGCACTCTAACGGGCCATTAATGTTTCAGCTCCCACGTTTATTTCGTATCTCCAATCTTAAATATTCATTAATAAAGGATTTCCTTTTTCAATGGGCTATTAGATCAGATAATTCCTCAGGTCTATGGAGTCGTAACTTGCTAGGAAGGGATGAAGATGACCTCAATTCGCTGTCAAGGATTATCTCAGACATCTCGCTATCGTCTCTTAAAGATAAGCTTATGTGGATGTCGTGTAAATGATCTTTTTCTACCAAAGATTGCAGGGTGTTAATGCAGCAGGGCCCTAATCGCAATTCATTTCATAATGAAATTTGGAATATTATTTGGTCGGTAAAGGTCCCTCCGAAAATAAGAATATTTTTATGGAAATTGCAGCAAATAGCATTCCAACGGTGCTCTTGCTTAGTCAGAGAATATAAAATTTTAATCTGGGTGCTTTATGCCCATGGTGTAGGGGTGGAGTAGAATCCAGTCAGCATCTATTTTGGGATTGTGCACTAGCTAGATGGGCATGGGAGTACGTTGGCAAATGGTGGAGCATCTCATTTAAATTTAATTCCATTCAGTCTTTTTCTCTTCTAAAAATTTTCAAACTTCAAAAGAACAAACAAATAGGGAAAATCTGGAATATAGTGGTGGCTGCAACTTGCTGGACAATTTGGCTGGCGAGAAATGAGTATATATTCAAAAACTCGAGATTGAACAGAGGGACTTTGGAATTCCTTATCTTTACGAGAGTTAATTAATGGGGTGCAGTTTTTGGCCTTATAACTTTTAGCAAAGACGAACTCTGGAAAGTAAATCCTCAGGGATCTATAGCCATTCACTATTATACGATCTCCAAATCCTATTGGAATTGTAAATTCTTGCAGTACGATTTGGTCTGTGCAGTGGATGGAGCTTGGGGCCCAAACTATAAAGGTCTTTTTGGAGGGGGAATAGATGGAAATATCAAAGATAAAAAGGGATCTCTTTGTTATGTTTTTTCAGGACCGTGCCAAGCTTCATCAAGTACATAGAGTTGACGGCAATCTTGCATTTAGTGGAGATTTGGCTCCAGGGTAACCTCTCTTCTAATAACATGGTGATTTGTTCGGACTCTAGAGAAGCAATAAATATCTATAAGATGGGCTATTTTAAGGGCTCCCCAATACTAGTTCAAAATCGTAATGTTCATTCCATATTCGAAGAGAATATACACTTAAAATTTGTTCATAGGGAACTTAATTCTGAAGCAGATAGTCTAGCATCCAATGGAATGTATAATCAAGTTATGCTTTCAAGTTGGGTCTAAGAGAAGTTAAGGCTGATTTAGTTCAGAGACCAGGCAGTTTTAGTATCTTAGTTCACAAGGTAATTATTATAATTTTTGAAGAACAAGTTTACTTCAGCAAGGTCAGAGATGCTCTCTGCAAAGCATATTTGTCCTAGCTTCTCAGCTGTAGTTCAGAGTCTGGAAAGATTCTTACACAATTCAAGAATGCTTTTGTCACATCAGAAAAGGGATGAGTTATCACATGGCATGAAGTACTTTAGATTCTATCTTTGATCACGAGCAGCACTTCACTTATGCTGAAATAGCTCTAGAATTTTAGTGGTTTTCAAGATTTCCCTATAAATTTACAGTTATCTCGGAGCAAATTTCTTCACTTAGTCTCATTTCAGCCTTTTTGCTTAAGAATTTCAAGGCTCCTCCTGTTGCAATGGACTTCGCTTGGCTAGCCCCTGAATTCCCCTTCGTCAAGATTAGTGTGCACTGCATCTCTCTAGTGGAGTCCCTTTCAAATGGCAACTCAAACGGAGTTGGAGTTATCATTAGGGATCATGAAGGATCATTGTTGTGGGGGGCTTCGGGTCCAATGCAAGGTCTCTCGAATATGCAAGCACTCCTTTGGGGGGTTCATGCGGGTATGATGGAAGCCATGCGTTTAGGTAAGGAGAAAACGCTGATAGAAACCGACAAAAGAGAAGTTTATGATGCGATTCGTATGCAAGAACACGCCGTCATTGATCCAGATCTAGAGGAAGCAATGTTTCAAATAAATTCCCTGCATCAAAATTTTTACAAACCTGGGATCACGGATAGAGACATTTCCCTAGTTCCTATTCGTATGAACAGATCTGCGTAGTACCTAGGTCAATATGGAATGAATAATCTGAAAGCTTTTGACAAAATTCCAAGTATGTTTGGCTCCCTTCAGGATATTTTAAACAGAGATCACGGTCTAGGAATACCTTTTCCAGAGAGGGACATGCAGGATAACTTCGGTTTGGGCGAAGTGTTGGATATTTCTCAGTCAGGGCAAGATTAATGATTTCACTAGGGTATATGCAGCATCTACATAATTCTGCTTCAGTAATCTTTTCTCCTGGGTGTATTTCTAGGTTCTCTATTTTGTAGTAGTTGGTTTAAGTCAGCAGTTAGTTCATGCCTTGGTAGTGTAGGCTGGAGTTTTAGAGGTTGGTTCTTGTATTTTCTCACAGGCGTAGCCTGTGTTTGTAATGGATCTTCCTGGTTTTACAAAAAAAAAAAACAAATGCCGCTTTAAAAATAAACTTGTTTCTCGCATTCCAAATAAAGCAGCTCAAAAATGCAAAACAAAAAAATTGAACCATCTTTATATGACTACTCTCCACCATAATTAAATCATATTTCACTCAGACACTCTCCACCATAATTCATCCTCCGCTAAAACTATTACTGAAAAGACTTTTCTCCATTTCTCCTCCTCCGGCGGTGGTCTCTCCACCGGCCGGAGGCCACGTAGCACTTTCTCAATAAGATGAGATCACTCTTTTTCCCAAAGAGGTTTTTTAACGAGGATCTCCTCCTGACTGTTTCTATCTTTTTTCTGATTAACTTCTTTCTTCAGCTACCTTGTCTATTAGATTTCAAATAAAATTCGTACCCGTTCTTGCTTCCTCAGACTAGAGGAGCCAAGCGAACACCGCTAAACAACTCAACCGATCTATAAATACAAACCACACAGTGGATATGAGATGGGCTATGCCGCTTTGGTCTACAATATTGTTGGGCATCTTTCAAAAATAAATGGTAGAGATTGTAGAGAAAGAGAGAGACGCGAAGAGAGATTGAGTGGTTACTCCTTCTCTATCTCGTTACTCTCCTTCTTTCGAGATTGTGATTTTTCGGTCTTGATGGTTTTGCTTCTGACTTTGGTTCTCTCGGTGTTCCCTGGTAAGGTGAGTGGTAGGTGGGTGAGAGGAGTGACAACTCAGTATTGGTGGCCTTGATCGCTTTCAGATCTGGTCGCTTTCAGATCTGGTGTTTGTGGTTCAAGCTCGAGTGGTTTGAGATTTCCCCGCCTTCATTGGCAACTGGGTGGTCCGTTCTCAGGGGCTGTATTGGTACCAATTGGTCTCCGTCTTGTCGTCTTCCCCGCTACTTCTCTGTTCATAATCTTCTTATGCTTCCCTGTCGCGACGACGTGTCGCCGACCTTCGGTGGCGCGTGCAGGGTTTGTTACAGTTTGGTTTTTGTAAGGATGTAGTGTAGGTTTTGGTTGGATGTTGACTGGAGTTTGAAAGGGACTGGGGTTTTTGCTGTGCGTGGGCTTGGTTTCAAGCGAGATGAGTTCTTTTCTTGGTGGTTGCATTGATAGGGGCAGCGAGTCAATATCGCATTAGAGGTTTCCGATCGGAGGTTCGAGGCCCGGTCGGATTTTAGGTTGCAGTGATTAGAGTTACTTGCTGTCAAAATGTTATCACTAGGGGGTGCTTTGGCGAGCTTGGTGTCGGGTGAACAAATGGCAATCACCTGTTGACGGAGTATTGTTTGCTGCACGAACAGGGAGCGCATTGTTGAATCATGCTGCTTTTTTGATTCTAACTAGCTTGCCATCCTGATATAATTATTTATCCCGGGGTAGTGGCAACTTAGTGAGTCAAATCTGGGCTTCATTCATGGCTTATTAGTTTTGGACGAAGCTGGGGGATCTCTCGATTTGGGGTTTTGTGGACACAACTACCCGGTCTTCTTGAGCTCTATCTTTGACTATCGAACTGCGGCGATGGTGGGCTACCTGTGGTGGCGCGTGTAGTGAAAGCAGTATTTGATAACTCTCGAGGGTTGGGCCAGTTTGTGTGCTCAAATTTCCCGTAGTGATCTTGATTTCTTCCACTAGCGTTTTTGGTCGAACACGACTCCTTTCTCGAGCAGTGGACTTATTCTTGTGCAATGTTTTTATTCCTCCTTTCTAGGGTACTGAATTTAGCTTCAATGGGTCATTGTATTGCAGTTTTCATTGTACCACATGTTGGGTTACAAGTTTAACCTTGTAATATTACCAATTCTTCTATAAAATTATAAATCAATTGCCTATCAAAAAAAAATCTTTATATGACTAATATTACTGTTAACAGATATATTTTAACCGATCTACTCTTACAATGGATTAGTAACGGAATACATCGACTCTTACAATGGATTAGTAACGGAATACATCTAATCGATCTAAAATGGTAACCGATTGCCAACAGAACAGAAATTGCAAATTCCGTTGCTATGGGGTTAGTAATCTGTTAGAGACCTGTTGGCATATTTTTTGTTTTTCAATTTTTTTGGGTCCGTTAGAAATCCGTTGGTAATTACCAACAAATAGTAGCACAGAAAGCAAAGGGCTTAAGTGGTGAAGAACCATGTAGAACGCATCCACTTTCCACAGTTTTAACATAATCATGACAGATAGAGCAAATTAGAGTAAGGGAACATTTCCATCGTAATAAGTTGTCCATTAGAACAAATCCTCCAAAACACATTCAACTTGGGTGGCGCAAATATATTCCTAGTTCGTTTCCAGAAAGTCCTGTCAGGCACCAAAGTGGAGGAAGCCTGTTGCAAATTGTAATTCTGACCAATATTAAAAGTAATTTGTTACCATTGGCATTATGGTGACACACAAAGTCGATTAACTAAGAGGAGACGGAAGTGATTTGATCTATATAAGATACGTGTGTATATATTTAGAAGCAAACAAGGCCTGTGTGAATGTCTTGATTAACACATGGAAGTACTAACTGGGACTTATGCATAACTAAGTTTCTTATCATAGTGATACACAGTACTACAGACAAGTCCTTACAATGCTGTAGCAACTAGCAATTTAATAAGGGTTTTGGTCCCTGACAATCGTTTGTCAGGGACCGGTTATTTGTCAGAAACCGGTTATTTAATAATCGGTTCCACAGCTGTTGGATCGTTGATCCAACGGTCCCCTGGATTACAAAAAAAATTTACTGTCCGGTATAATTTTCCGCGGATAGACAGATTGCCTGTTCGCGGAAATCTGCCTATCCGCGGAAAATTATAGCGGACAGTAAATTTTTATTTTTTTTAATCTCAGCTGTTGGATCAACGATCCAACGGCTGTGGAACCGATTGTTAAATAACCGGTCCCTGCAAACGATTGTCAGGGACCATGACCCTAAAATCGATCGGCTCTTTAGAAATTTCATTGAACAACTTGATACAAAGGAGAAGTTAATTATATTAATTAGAAGCAGCATATTTCAGTTAACAAGAGATATTATATAACGTACTCCAATACTGAGCATATATAGACATTGGATTTGATGGAATTAAGGGAATGCAGATATTTTCTCATCCTCTTGTTCAAACATGCCATCTAGTTGGAACTGCTTTGACGATACAAAACATTCCATTCTGTCTTCATTTTCTTCTGATCAGAATCTCAGTCTTTTAGTTTTTTTTTTGCTAGCAGGTTTTGGTTTTCCTGTGAATCTCTGAACCATTTCTCGAAAATTTGAAGCATCTGTCTGTACAATTGTAGGTGCTAATACATATATTATCCTTATCTTTGGCTTCAGTGTAACACGAGATTGCTTGTATATGTTTGACGGTATTTAATCCGAAGTTCAAACGCATATATGTCAACTATTCAAACTGAGGATCTTATTCCATTCTACTTCTTTCCGGGCATCGAGGAAGTCTGATATGATTAGGGCGCGCATCGAGGAAGTCTGGTATGATTAAGGCATCTGCATTCTGCATTCATCAAAGATTTTATAGAGCTACTCTATAAAATTGTTCGTAGAGCTAAATCTAATATTTGCAGTGTGGAACACCATAATAATCTACATTTAGAGGCCTAAGATTTTAAGTTCACTCTGGTTTTCAGTTTGAATTCAGTTCTCAAGTTGTTAAATGTTGCACTCGAGCTACTTAAATATCTAAAGAAGCACCTGGACAAGGGCTTGCTTCTCAGTGCTTCTAGTTGTTTCTCTTTACAAACATTTTTTATATGGTGACTGCGGGAGATTGCTCGCATGGTCATCAACTAGAAGATCCTTCACCAGCTACTACATATATGCGTTTTGGTAAAATTTAGTGTCTTGAAAATTCAAAAAGCAGCATTCAGCTGTTAAATCAATCGCTGGAACAGAATACAGAACCATGTATAACGCTACTTGTGAGCTACTCGGCTGCCTGCAAGAGTCTAGCACTACTGTTCTTACTCCTGTTGCTTTATTTCGTCATAAAACCTCGACAATTTAAATCGCAGAAGATTCATGTTTTTTTGCTAAAGAAGCAAATATATTGACACTGAAATTCACTATGTTAGAGATAAAGTCCTGCAATCAGGCCAGTCTACATTGTTATTAGCCTTTCACTCAACAATCTACATATCTTTAGAGAATGTCTACTCTTGCTTGCTTAATCTTCCTAAATATCAAACATTACAAGTGGAATGAAAAATCAAGGCCATGAATCAAGCACAAAAAATGCACTACATTAAGTAAAATAATAGATCACCTTTTAATTCAAGTTTATTCAACTCCAGTACTTCACATGCTATTGAAAAAAAAAACATGTATGCAAACTATCTGTGGTATATAGTATACCTAATTCAAATTGTACAAGTTCTGCAAAATAAGACAATCCACACTCTTTCAGAAAAGGGAAAAAGAAAAAGAGCATCACACTATCATTTTTTTAGAATCTATTCTTTCAATGAACAAATGAGTACCTAAAGAATCTATATGCACAAGCTTATTGAACTGAGATGCAATGAACAAATGAGTACCTAAAGAAATCTATAAAATCACTAAAGCCCAAAGTGAAAGCTAAGTCTTGTGGCGAACGGGAGATGATTGTTCTTGATTCTTGGGAGTTGTAGGAGAGAGCTCGCCACCAGCAGGCATATCAGAAAGGGCAGCAAGAAATCGTCGAATGCTTACTGACCGAGCTGGCCTAAAACTAGTCGATCTAGGAGGGGAGTTTGAGAAAAGATTGGAAGAATTGGAGAGAATAAGGTAAACTAAGGCTTGTACAAGGACAAACAAAGCTATTTTTACAAGCATATCTCCCAAGTCATATTCAGTCATCATATCCATTGCTGTATATAATCAGAGAGTTTGTTGAATGAAGATGAAAAAGCTGTATGAGAGCGCAGATGAAGAAAATCGACTAAGGATGAAATTATTTAGGTCAATTGTGAGGACTTATGTTTGTTGAGATGGTTACATATGTTCATGTACGTGTGTAAATATATACACTCCGATCATCTATGGGGTTTGGACCTGGCCAATCATTGACTTCTCATTTTTTGGACCCGGATGTTTGTACCTGGTAATTTACATGGTAGTGATTATTTTTGGTACGTAGCCAATAGCCATGGTGATTTGACCAGCTTAATAAAAAAAAAAAAAAGGTTTTTTGATAAATAAATTGCTAAAAGTAATTTTTTGCAATTTTATTTTATCTAAGAAAAACTATTTGCAAATTTACCATCTTAATTGCAATTATACCATTTTTTGTAAAAAAAATAGAAAAAAGCTATCTTTCCTCATTTTCACTACAACATCCCCAACCAAATCAAACTTGGTTATCAAAATAAAACAAAAAACTCGATTGTCCAGATTCCGGCGACGAAATCCAGAATCTGGCGACCACCTCGACTGTCCGGCGAGTCCAAAACCTCATTTTCTACAACACAGCCGCACCTCCATTTTCTCCTCTTCTCTCCGCCTCTTCTCCTTCACTACCACCACCGCAGCCTCCCCTTTTAATTCCCTCACAACCGTCTCCTCCACCACCTGCCACCATTCCATCCACTCCTACCATTTTCACCAGCAGCCGCCACCCAGTTCTTCTCTCCTGCCGTCGTCGACGTTTAGTTCGTCGGATTCGAAGTCCGATCGGCAGTGGCTCGTTGATGCTTTGAATTATGTGCAGAATCAGAGTCATAACGATTTTGCTTCGTCAACTGCGGTGGAAAGGCTTGCGGCCCCGACGTCGGAGTTCGGGTGGTGGTGGTGGGTGTGGATCGACGGTCGCTGGGGCGGGGGAGGGTGGACCGGCGGGGGAAGGGTGGAGAGAGAGAGGTGGAGCACGTACTTTTGCAAGAAGAAAGAAGAAATAATCGTATAAATACAAGAAGTTTTATAAGAACGTAAATGTGCAAAAGAGAAAAGAAAAGACTGTATATTCAACAATTTCTAAAAAAAAATGCTTGATGAGCACACACATGCATTTATTGTATGAATATATATTTAGAGTTAAGTTCTATGAAGACCAACATTTGAATGGAGACCGTGGAGACCATATACATTATGCACTCAAAATATTGCAAAACATATATATTTGCAAAGAATGTTCAATGAACATTATTATTTTATTCAAAATCTTAAAAATCATATATGATTTGCTAGCAGAACATGTTTTGAAGAACAATACGTTCTGCAAAATTTTGTTTGCAGAGCATACATGATTTTCAAGATTTTTATTGAAATTTGCATGTGAAACATATATGATTTTCAAGATTTCAATGAAATAAATACAGTAGTGATTTTTATAGAACATGATTTTAAATGAATAGGTTTTTGCAATGTTTTGATTGATATATGGTCTACGGTCTCCACTAAAAAAGTTGGTCTCCATAGAACTTAACTCTCTCTCTCTCTCTATATATATATATATATATATATATATATATATATATATATATATTATATATATATATATATATATGCTAGACTGCTAGTGATCAAATAGAAACCAAAATGAAAATAGAAACTATAAACTAATGTTAGCCCTTAGATCAATCTAATCTAATGGCTCCGCTAGGGGCACTACACACAAATCCAATGCACCCTCACATACACAATTCCACCTAATTCCCTCCGTTTTTAATTTGATTTTTCCCATTAATCGATAATTTTTTTTTTGAAATCCGACTTCACTGTATTTTTCTCCATCTCCCAACGATTAGTTTGCATACCATATATGCTATATTTCGACGCTATTTAGAAATTTTTTTATTTAGCTTCTAGATTGTAGTATAAGAGTGGTTTATACTAGAGTAAGATTATATATATATATATATAGAGAGAGAGAGAGGGCTACTCTACTGAGACCCCTGTTATAGTGAGAACTACACATTGGGCCGCCTAAAAAAACCCAATAAAAAAAACGCGTGCATCCCTCTCCCCCTTCTTTTCTGCCTTTTCTTTTAATCTCTCATCTATTATATAATTGGTTATTCTGCAATTTCAATTGTTACAGATATGAGAGCGTACTCATCTTCATCATTGAGATTAGCTATTATCGTTGCATCAGAACTGGTAGCAGCTGCAGGAGTGGGTGGTGAATAATAATAATTCATGGAATATGCAGATGAGGAATCTGTAGTAGTAAGTGTAGCAGTAAAAGCAACGGTACTGAATGGAGATGACTTGACATCAACTGAATCCAAAGGTGATGCAGCTGCAGGAAAGATAGGCAGTTCACAATCAATGAAAGTTGCAGCTGCACGAAAGGCAGACAATTCACTATCTTTAGGCCCACAAATTGCACTCATGCTTTATGTATGTGATCATTGTCCAAAAATAGAGCCTACTGTCAATCTCATAGGCCGCAATGGTTTATGTGCTGATGTACAAGATTCATTTTACTACGATGGAAACCACCACTCCATAACTTCATAAAAAATTATCATCACTCCATAACCACCATAACTTTCCAACCACCACACCACAAACCACATATCTCCTAATCACCACCATTGCTATCACCCACAGAATCACCAATTTTCAGTCAAAATCACAAAAAAATCAAAGTAAATCACCGAAAATTCAAAGCAAATCACCAAAAAATTAAATACAAATCATCAAAAATTCGAGTATAAATCATCAAAAAATTTAGATATGAGACAAGACAAATCACAACACCACCATCTCAGGTCGCGACCACCACCAAATCAACGAAAATTCAAAGCAAATCACCAAAAAATTCAATACAAATCACCAATATTTTAGATCACAGTCACCACCAATAGCTACAGAATTACCAAACTAAAATTTTGATCCAGAATTTAAAGACAAATCACTAATTTTACACCCAAATAATCAAAAATTCTGGGCACAAAATCACAAAAAAAAAATCAGATTTAAGTTCGTAATAGTATCAAATTGACCAGATCTGAGTAATCGTCACCATTTCCCTAGCCTATACAGCCTAGTCAAAAAATTTTAAGCCGTAGAGGAAGGGTGTTTCAATGTGGAGCTTTTAAAATGATAGAGTTTGATATTACAAGGAGAGAGAGAGGTAGAGAGAATTGGTCGGAGATGAAGAGAGAGATGAGGAGGACAGACATAGAGGGAGACAAAGAGATATGGGAAATGAAGACGGTGCCCCTGCGGGGCCAGACGTCAAAAAGGAAGAAGAGTTGGTGCCGGTCGCCTGAGAAGATGACCGGTTCCTGTGCTGGTGGCGGTGGGGGTTGCTGGGGGGTGGAGGTGGGAAATTGACGGGGTGGGTATTAATATATTTAGATTAGATTGTATGGTCCAGATTAAGTAATATAGTATAAAATGAAAAGCTCTCAGTTCTCATTATAAATGGGTCTCATTTGAGCACTTGCCTATATATATATATATATATATATATATATATATCATTGCTCCATAAAGAACACTCTTATATAACAAACAATAAAGAACACCTTAGATCTAATAGTTTCAATGGCCCCGCCAGGGGCACCCAATACAAAAAGTTATATTTTTACCCTCTATCAAGCCAGCAAAAAAAAATTATTTTACTGTTCATGATGACGACGTCATCATGAACAGTAACTTAATTTTTTTTATTTTTTGAGATGATGGATGGATAGAGGGTAAAAAAATAAGAACTTTTTGTATTGGGTGGCCCCGCCAGGGGCAATAGATCTATTAGATCTAAGGTGTTCTTTATTATTTGTTATATAAGGTGTTTGTTATGGAGTGCAACTCTATATATATATATAGGCTAGTGGTCAAATAGAAGCCAAAGTTAGAATAAAAACTAGAAACCAACATTAAATAAATTATATTTCATCTATTGTAAAGGCCCCCGCCAGGGTCACCTTCACAAAACATGTCATAAATTATCTCACCAATTTTTATTTTTTTTATACTCACCAATTTTTAGCAAAAAATAAAAAATAATAAAATAGAAATGAAAATAAAAAATGACGTCACTGCCACGTCTACACAGTAAACAGTATTTTTTTTTTGCTAAATAGAGGGTAGATTATTATGCGTTTTTTGTATTGGGATACCCCTAATTTGATCATTAGATTAGCTTCGATTTTTTATTTGGATTTGGTTTCTTAATTTCTATTCTAGTTTATTTTCTATTAGAATATATATATATATATAGAGTAAAGTTCTATGGAGTACTGTTTTAATTGGAGTACATATACGTTCTGCATTCAAAATTTTGCAAACTTTATTATTTTGAAAAGCTTATTACGTGAATATCATTATTTCATCGAAAATCTTGAAAATTTTGTATGTTTTACTAATAAAATATTGCAAAACGAATTGTTCTGCGAAACACATTTGTGTTGCAAAACATATATGTTCCGACTGCAAAACATAAAGAATTTTCAAGATAAACGTATTGCAAAACATACATGATTTTCTAGATTATCAATGAAATTATGATATTCATATAACAAGGTTTGTAAAATAATAAATTTTAAAATATTTTGAATGCAGAACGTAGATGTACTCCAAGTACTCCAATTAAAACAGTACTCCATAGAACTTTACTATATATATATATATAGGCCATTATTCTAGAGAGGACCTCCTTATATAGAGAATATGAGAGAATGAATGTAAACCATTTATTTCCATTTATTTCTTAGGGCCCCGCCAGGGGCATCTTCACAAAAAAGTCTTATAATTCTACCCTCTATTTATTTATAAAAAAAAATTACAAAAAAAAATTAAAATTTTTTTTAAAAAAAAAAAATTTATGACATGGCAACAGTTTTTTTAATTTTTTTTAATTTTTTTTTTCTTTTTTTTCTTTGACAAATGGATAGAGGATAGAATTATAAGACTTTTTTGTAAAAGGGTCCCGTAAGGGGCCTTATATAAAGGGCAATTTTAATACATTTTAAGTGATTCTCTTACATTCTCTATATAACAAATTCTCTCTGGAAGGGAACCCTATATATATATATATATATATATATATGTGTGTGTGTGTGTGTGAGTAAGGTTCTAGAGAAAACATGCTTAAAAAGAGAACGAGAGAACAACTTAAAATATTATTTTTTAAAATTCAAAAAAATTATAAATATGTTTATATCATTAATACAATTCTAAAAAACACAATTATGAACAACAAATACGTGTGTAAAAAACTATTTGTGAGATTCTAAATGAGATTCTTCAAAACTTGTGAGATTCTAAAAGAGATTCTTAAAAATTTATGAGATTCTAAAAGAGATTAAAAAAACAAAATTCCCATAAATATTTTTTTCCACAAAAAATTATTCAAGTTTGAGAATCATAAAATTCATCTAAGAATATTTATAATTTTTTACAATTTTGAAATTAATTTTTTTGAGATGGTCTCTCGTTCTATTTTTAACCATGTTCTCTTTAAAACCTTGGCGCATATATATATATATATAAATAAAACATTTAATAAAAAAATTAACTTTACCTAATACAGTAGAGAAGAAATCATATTGACTGCGTCAGACGTGTCACGGTGGCTTTAGAGGATAACAATAATTAATAATAATATACAAAGATGACCGGTAGAAAAAGATTATGGCTCATACATTACCATACTTTCTTCACTCTGGGTGACAAATATTACTCGCTCCGTCCTCATTTCTTTACAATTACTATTTTGAAACATTTCTATCATTTCTTTACGTTACCATAAATACTAAATTTCCTCCATTAATACACCCACTACTTTCCTCCACTATCTCATATTTAATAATAAAAAACACTATTAGAGCAAGTCCAATGCTAGATGCTAAATTAATGCTAGATGCTACATTGCTATTGCTATAATATAGAACCAAAAAGTAAATTTTTGTGCTAAAATAAAACTCACCCTCCAAAACTATTTCTATAACTAGTTTCAAATTTAACTAACTCTTTTAATTTTTACGTAACTCTTTTAACTTCTATTGAATATTCTCAACAACTCATCTCATTCTAGTTAAATGATGATGTGACATGGATGCATAAATGTATCTTTGGTTTCAAATTTAACACCAAGGATGCATAATATAGCAATAGCACCAAGGATGCATCCAACTATAGCAGCCCTTTAGAGATGAGTTTTTTAGCATTTGGTGCTATAATATAGTAATAGCACCTAGGATAGCATTGCATTGGACTTACTTTTGCACCCACTACTTTTCTTCACTATCTCAAATCTATTATTAAATATTGATAGATCTCATCACTTTACCCACTTTTTATCTAATTTTACTCATTTTCTATGTATTGTCTTGGTCTCGTGTCCCCCTCCAATGTAAACAACTGAGGGGGACAGAGGGAGTATAATTATAAACGCAACACGTTTGCCCAAACACAAAAGTTCAAGCAACTTGGGAAAAAAAAAACTAAAAAGAGCTCATTTTGTACAAAAACCACCAAAAGGAGATGCACTTAACATTTAGAACTTCAACTTGAGTACCACTAAAATATTTTTAATCACCTGGATCAACTAGCACAATACATATTATTAAATAAAATAATATTTCTTTTCTGATATTAAAAAAATATACGACAAAATACCAGGAACCATCACAAGTCGAAGTCGTGTAGGAGTGAGACAAACAAAAACAGCATCAAAATGTCCCAATCAATAGGAAGTGGGAAACTTACCAGCCACGTATTTACACCTACTATGCAGCTCTTAGACGTCAGCTTATACTAGTCAGAAAAACATGTGGAAAAATGCTGCACCACTTCCTGGAAAGTACAAATTAATCATACCCAAAGTCTCTTCATTCATCTAGAAGGATCCTAGCATTCAGATACAGGCGATACACAACTTACTAATACGGCACTGCTGATGTAACTAGATCATCAACAGTGTTGTAACAGAACACCTCAACAAACAATAACTAACTAAAACAACAAACTTGTTGGTGCAGTACAATTTATTAACATGTGCCACTTATGAGCACTCAGAATTCAGCTACTCAAATACGATTTGCATGACAATACAGCATCTCAAATTATGACGGAGAAGTCAAGCAACACAGAATTCTCATTATTTGGTCCATTTGAAGAGGAGAAAAAAGTTTAAATAAGTACAGACAAAAGCAACCAACATGAGCTGATTGGCTATGGTAACGGAACCTGGTTGACAGATAACAGACTCATGCTTCTTATCCACTAGATCTACAGTTGCCAACTTCATGGTAATGGAGACAGCATCACATGATCCTTGACCCACTATACAATATACCTGCATATGATAGAAAAGGGAAATTTATAATCAGAAATCACATTATAACCTTGAATGGTCTAGAATGTAAACTGATAAAACTTATCATTAGAATTCATCCAACCGCCCATTCACCAACCCCAAGAAAAAATAAACAAGGCAATGCACAACCCTCAAAAAACAAAAACATAATTGATAGATTTATCCAGTAACATTTATGATAACACTAAGTATATTATGTTCTGTTTATTTATAAATTATAATCCGCAAATAGATATCTCCATTTACTTGCAACTAATAGAATGAAAACTCTAACATTAGATTATAGTTTTTTACGTAATCCATGATAATAACAGTAATCTTGATAAGGTTTCTGAGAGGTCATAAGAAAGGTTTAATAACAGTGAACTTAAATCACATCTGATTATGCACATGAACACACCCTTCCTTGAAATGAAAAAGTATCAAAGGATCGCCGCAATACAATAGCCAAATGATACATGAGAAAAAAAAAAAAAAAGACCACTAGCTAACGTAAGTGGCAATCTTAACTCATATGGTGTAAAGGCTCCATTCATTTTTAATGATGTCTTAGAAGTATTAACCCTTACATTCATTACTTTCATCTAGCAAGCAAAAAAGATAACACAACTTGATAGTACAAGGGTTAGATGTGCTATACAGAATGCTCTCTCACCATAGATATAGGATGCTGCACTGGTCTCATTTCTAAGAAATAAATGAGGAAACTTAAGTTGAAGGTTAAGTTTAACCTTGTTTGTATGCCTATCTTTTATCATTAAGTACCAACAAAGTCATGACCCCATGGTTTAATCTTCTTTCTAAACTACAGATATACCACTCACTACATGTTAATTCTACAGGATAAAATATCCCATCTGTTAATTCTCCAAGTGATATATGCCAGATATGTTATTGTTGTTAAAATAATAAAATAAAAACTAATAAAAAACCATGTCAAACTACCATTAAATTAGAAAAGAACTTAAAACCTCAACTTAAAGTGATCACAAGACACCTTACTTTGCAGAAAGGCTCTATAGTACATTCTAGTAATACTTAAACCTCCAAAGAAAGATACTAAAAAGAAGAATGCTTCTATAAAATTTTGTGCGATTGTTTTATTTAGCAAAAGAAGTGGTTTTTATGCTCCATTCATATTTCTGACATCACAAGAGAATACACAAGACAAAAATGGCCAAACTGCTAGTAAGCTGAACTAGTAGATACCAACCAACTACTTAAAAATAAATATTCAAATTTTGTATGTGCATTCCATCCATTGAAAATAAAAAATGTAATTGATAGTTACTGAGAGCAAGTCCAATGCTAAAGGTAAAGCTGTTTCTATAATTTGGCAACAAAAAGTGTTTTGTGGTGCTTAAATATAATTGATACTCCAATGCTAATGCTAAGTAAAAAAAAAATATATATATATTGGATATTATAACTATTATTACATTTAACTTGGAACTCCTGTACCAAACTATTTCCTTCTTTTTTTTTCTTATTATTAGGAAATGATGTGGCAAGGACGGTTATCGCCATTTCTGGTTCTATATTTCAAAACAATTATCCACTTTTTCATTCAATTATAGCTACCCATTCAAGTCATCATTTTTTAAATCATGTTTTATATTTTAGCTATTCTTTGGACTTGCTCTAACAAAAAAAAAATAATGAATATTACATCACTGTGTGGGAACATAACGGGAAAACTCGACGATAAATAAGATATCTAACAAGGTTGAAAATTTAAAAAAAAAAAATTGTGAGTGAAGATTGTATATAACGAACTCCTAATATTGACTACCTAAGTCAATTACTTCATTAATTTAACTATCGTCTTTAGTCAACGGTTACGATTTGTATCTCAAACTGAAGTAGAACTTGATGTTGATGCATTGCTCTTTGCCATTTTGGAATTCTCGTTTAGCCTTTGTTTTTATCTATGATTGACCCTATGCCATTCAGTTGAGTTTTGAAATTGTTTACTCTTATCTTCTGTTTTCTTGATGGAGATTGTTCAGAACTCACTACTCAGATGTATCTAATAGGGACGGTGTTATGGATATAATGGCATGAATTTGTTTTCAAAAGCTTGCACCAGGAATATCTCCTAACCATGATGTGGTTTCAAAAAGGTTAAGTTACTTTAATTTTTAATATTATTACATCTGAATAAGAACAACTTCTATCCAAGAAGAAATGAAAGCGTAAACAGCTTCAAGTATAACCCAATGATATAATATAATCTCTACCACAAAATATAAAATTAAAGGCTAAATGACAATTATGAAACCTCCAAAACACAAGCACTCTAGCTCTATGTCAAATAAAACTCAATCAGAGATCCAACTCATTTAGCATCCATAAAGAACAATAGTCAATCAAGTCTTTAACTTAGGTAGTATATACTAGAAGTTCATCATGTATTATATTTGGTGACTGACAATGATTTTCAGAACTATAAGGTAAGTTATTCTTACTGATCTTTTGTGCTCCCTGGGAGAAATATGAAAGTTCCGTTTTTAATTAGATGAAAAATATATTAAAGGACGGATACTTATTGTTAGCCTGTCAGCGCTTGTTGTCTAACCCGCAACTTGTCAACTTCTTTTCTTTTCAAACCCTAACTCCTTGATGTAAGGTCTACCCCAACAAATTCATAAAACACAATGAGCGTAAGAACCATACTGCCAGTACAACGTCAAGCCTAAACAAACCCGAATCACCGGAGCTAGACCCCGGTCGTGTATACAAATCAGGCTTCGTTATGTAGCGATCCACATATACTTCTATGCCTTTCAGGCTACTTTGTAGCCACATTTGCTTCTATGGCGTTCAAGTTTCTTTAACGTAGAGATCTTTACACTCATTTAACGTAAATATGTTTGTACTCATTTGACGTATATATCTTATACTAGCACGGAAGAAACAGAGTTTATTACAGCATCTTCATCAAATTTGATTCAAAATTACATAATTTGAGGTTTACCAGTACAAAAATATGTTATATCAATATTTAATCACACGTTCACACTCTTGGCAATCTATCCTGGAATGTTAGGCTAGTGAAAAACCCAAATTTGTCCTATTCCTTCATCTGAAGGCTCATCTCGATAAGTTAATAGCTCTAGAACTGCGAAGGCCATAGGTCAAGAGGACAACAAATATTCCCATCAAATTTGTGAATTTCTGTTTTATAATCTGGCAAACTTTTTTTATAAAAATGTTAACACATAAAGGTTTTATGTATGACTCAGTTTATGGTCACTACGAATTAATTTATGGACAAAAAGTTCCTCAGTTCAAGTCAACATTCCTGCGGTAGCAAGATACAAATTTTTTGGCAAGAAAAAAGGCAGGTTTTTTATAGGCTTCTTTTGATACCTACAGACTGGCCACGTTGTGGACTTAACATCATGGATTTCTAGCAGTGAAACATAGGAAGGTTGCATGATAATCGTCATAACAGTTTTTATTGACAGTAGAGGTGCCAAGTATGTCCCCTTGATTCACAAAAAAGTAAACGTAAAGCACTATTAATTTCAAAGGCTTATTGTCCTCTTTAAGAAATTAGTCTCCCCTTCACATATCGCTCGCACGTCAGCACCGCATGCAGACAGTTTAAGCACGTGAAAGTATACAGAGTTATCAAGGGTGTAAAGTCTAAAAGTTACAACTAGATACATCAGGCTACTAACATATTAGCCTCCCCGAGTAAACACCAAACATTGCTCTAGGAGCAGCATTTACTGGGTATGTTCGGTCTGGTTTGCTTATATCAGGCTACCATATGGAATGAGATTGTACCATATATTTTAATGTAATGCAAACCAAACAAAACATCAAATCAAATAAAGAACCTGATAAGACAACATATATAGTAGACCAAAATCAAGAAGTAAACACTGTGAACAGAATTAACATTTAACCAAGAGGACACACAAATTTTGCAATCCATTTCACAGGTAATAAAATAGTTCTTAGAACGATGAGAATAGAAAAATGCAATACCTCAGACCTTCCGGGAAAGTTTTACTCCCGTCTCCAATACCATAATATTACACCACGGCACCTGAACCATCACTTTCTCTGCCACTTGCACCGGCCTCCTGATCTCCACCTTCTCCTTCCAATGGCCACGTAGGCCATCCAGACGACACAGTCTCCACACTATTCTCCCTATCCAAAACTCCAATCTCCGCCTCAGCCACTCTCGTAGGCGACAACAACATAGACTCCTCCACATCCCCTTCCACAACCTCAACTCCATTCTCCCTCCTGGAGACCGGAAACACAAGCCTATGCCTCCTTGCAATATGCCTCAACGTACTCCCAAACCCATAAAACTCATCATCCCCCAAAAAATCCGCAAACCTCCCGTTCCCTAACCTATCTCTCCTTCTCCTCACCTTCAATCCACTACTACTCTCAGTCGGCATCTTAAACCTACAAACCGGACACGAATTATGCGATTTCAACCACGGCAATATACAGTCGTCATGATAAATATGATTACACGGAAGCTGTTTGGCCTCATTATCAATAACAAACTGTTCCTTACAAACCGCACAAAGTATAACAGACTCTAACTGAATCATACATTCAGTTATTTTAATACTAGGAATGGCCTCGATCGCCGACTTGGCAGTCGGATGCTGACAAGTCATCGACGGACCCACATTAATATCACCAGCATTATTATTAGTAAGCTGGTGAATGAGGCGATGTAAATAAGGACTATCCAATAGAAAATTATCATCCGTCGATGATGAGAACGGGAAAGAGTTGTCGAGATTGTTTCGATGAGAATCTGAATTTGGGTGAATTGGAGTGACGCGTGTGTTAGGGTTTGTAGGATTGTTGGTATCGAGTTGTTCCACAAAGTCGCTGCGGCAGTAAGGGCAAAGAGGGGTGGTTGGGTTGTTTATGAGAGATACGCTCATGTCACATTCGTGACACCAGTATGTTTGGGTGTGAGGAGTGGTGGTGGTGGCGGCGGAGGACATGGTTGTGGTTAGGAGACGAAAGGGTGTGTTTGGTTGGGGAAGAGAGGGAAAAGGGGGAAATGGTTGGGTGATTATTTGGTGATTATTAAGAGGGAATTAGTGGGTTGAATGACAAAAATATCGGTTTTTTTAGTTAATAGTAATAAAAATACTCAGTTCTTAGAATAAAAATATTTGGTGAAATACGCATTTGTCATATGAATATTTGAGTAGTTTTTTTTTTAATTTTAAATTTTGTTTGATTTCACCATTTTTGAGGCAAGTGGGCATGTCTGCATGTCTTGTCTCCTGCAAGTTGCAACCCACCACATGTGTGTGTGACGTGTTCTGTGTTGTCCCTGCGTTGTTCACTTTTTTAACAAAATACGCATTTTATGAATTGTTACCCATTCATGTACTGCGTATTACTCAAAAAATGTGAAGAGTAAGCATTTGACAAATGCGTATCTCAAATACCCATTTGACAAATGCGTATTGAAACGGGTATTTTTGTCAACTTTTTCAAAAGTGGGTAGTTTCGTTACTATTACTCTAAAAAAATGGGTATTTTTGTCATTTTTTCGAATTAGTGGTGCATCTTATTTGTTTGTATTGGACCTCTACATGGAGTGTTGGAAGGAATAATTTTCCAGAATAAGTCATTTGTTTGTATTGAACCTCCACATGGAGTATTTGGGGGGATTTTTTCCCAGAATAAGTCAACATAATTTAAGACATAATTAGAGATTCCAATTTTTTTTTGAAAAAGTTAACTTTTTTTTGAAACTTAGAGCATCTCCAACCACAACAAATCCTTAGCTAAAATTATATAAAAGATACCATAAATAAAAATTATAGAGATTATCTAAAAAAAACTTGAATTCCAATGGGTCAAAGCTGTTAGCTATAATTTTAGATAATTTCTACAGGTTGGCTATATTTGTCGAACCTCTATATAGCTGTAAGAAATCTGTAAGAAGATTCCACATCATTCATTACCATATTGAAGTGATATATTCTATTTATAACAACCTAAATTATTAATAACATACTATTTTTAAAATATAGCCAACCAATATAGCTAATACCATTGAAGTAAAATGTCTTACAGATTCAACAAATTTTACATAATGTCCTACAGGTCCAATTTAGCCAACCAATTTTAGCTATTCCCGTTGGAGATGCTCTTATATAATCTCAAACATACATTAAATACTTATATAAAAAAATATTATCAAAATATGAAATTTTTACCCAAAAATAAGTACATAAAGACTTAAAATAAGTCTGGCCAAACAAGCCCAAAAATGTTTTGAACTTTTAGTCAAGTTTTATTTGATTCAAATAACTTAAAATTTTTGCTCGGTTTAATTATGAATTTTAAGTTTGAAATTTGTTTTATTTAAAAATTTAGGGGCCTCTATATCACATATTATAATTTTAATGTCCCAAATTTTACAATAGGAAATAATGACCCCAAATATCATAGTAATACACATATAAAATACTCCCTCTATCCTCCTCAATTTTTTACATTGGGGGATGGGGGCGTGACATGCATTTTAATGCTCCTAAAAGTATAGTTACATAGTTATTTTTAATTTTTTTTCAAAATAAAAATTCTATGTTTAAACTTTATTCAAGAAAAAAAATTTAAAAAATAAATTATGGAACTATACTTTATATACACCTTAAAATGCATGCCAAGCAATACTGAAAACATGTAAAGAAATGAGAGGGACAGAGGGAGTAGCACTTACCCAAAATGCGAGATCGTGAGGCATTTTTGTAACGCCCCCTAATCCCTTACCAGGAATCCGGGTCGTCACAACCTTAACCATACCTTTGCGGACTATTCAATCACCTGCTCATAATATAATCTACAAGAATAATCATAATAAACTTCATACTCTACTCCACATGTTATAGTCTTAGAACAAGTACTTAATGATCCAAAAGTTTTTACACATCAGAGTATCCTCCAGAATCTCATTACAACTTCTACCTAAAATTATTACAATACTTCTTCCATTTTATTCTCATATCCGGAACCTTTCTTCTAGCATGTTGCGTCCGTTACAAGACCTTTCCTCTTATCACGGTTTGCCATTCTAGTGCCAGCTCTGATTGCCGATGTTTAATAATATTTAAATAACAAGAATGAGCCAAAGAATGGCCAGCAAGTTATATACACCAGAATCATATATATATCAACAAAACTTCTTCAAGAAATGAAATCCCATATTTTCTTTAACATACTGAAATTGACTCACAAGAACTGAGTAAAGACATACCATTCATACTGTAATTAATACCCACCTGTAGTATTAATTACACTTATCAAATACTGTCGATGGACTATATTTAGGAGATTCTTATCCGTGGGGCTGTAATGGATGATCAGTCCTTACGTCTAATATTTTTACTACCGGTAGAGGGGGGAGCCGACTTGCTCGGCCTTGATCACCCCAGGATGAGCTGACTTGCTCGGACCTCACCCTAAGCCGCATCCGACTTTCATACATATTTGCTATCTCCAGTCCAGAACATAAGGTGCCAGAGTACCCCTGATCACCTTCAACACTTATCATCTTAGATGTCATGTATAATTCCACGTGCACCTCAATATACTCCTTATCTTAGATGACACGTATAATTCCACGTGCACCTCAATATACTCATTCTCTTAGATGACACATATAATTTCATGTGCACCTCAATTCATAATAATTATTATCGTTCAGAAACAACGAACGATTACTACTTCCAATAAATCACTCTCCTCTCGAAATATAAGAGGAAAAAAATATAAACGAATGCTTTGATCATGGATTCGAATAAAATGATCCAGATCAAATCTCTCATCACCTCCAATAATTAACAAGATAGTTTTTCAGAACATTTATCTCCCTTCGAGTACGAACAATGTACCTCGATACTTGTCCCAATCATATGGACCAATAACTCTTATACATACTACTATACTTATATACTATCCGGATAACATTCACAACAATAATATATATACATGCAGTCAATTGCATCAATATCCGGTATTTGAGTAACGAGATAAAATACTTGCAACTTGTAGATAAAACATTTGAACTGACATATACCATACGTTGAAAAATATATACTCTGAACAATAGAGTATGGTTAAGTATACTTGCCTGGTACTCCGGATGTAGTAAGGGCTCGTAGCGAGATCCGATAATCTAAACAAAGTCAAGAAAATACGCGAATAATCCCCTATACGATCCAGTTATAACTCAATGCTCAGACACTTAATCCAACCACAAACAAGGCACTAAGGGGTCCATCTAGACTCATACTAAGTCCACGTTAATCGACAAACACCTTAGTCATAGTTTAATCTAAAATTGATCCTCAAATCCATGTTTAACGTAAAATATTTTGTACCTCTTACTATCCATTTACAGCCTTGTTCTTTACACCAATATGTTTCCTTGATAATTCTTAATAAGTCTCGTGTTTTAGTCGACTCGAATTCCTCTTTTAACTTGGCCAAAACGGATGCTCAAAGTAGCACCTCTAGAGTTGACTTTCCTGAGAATTACTATTCATTGACTCGCATTCCAACACTTTTAATAAATCACTGAAAACGTATATAAATACGAAACCACTTCTAAAATCATCTTTGGTATTTGTAATCTTTATCATAAAAATCTTGATTCGAGAAAACGGATCTAGATAGGTGAAATGTATTTTCAAAGTTTGGTCAACAACGGATTCTTACTATTTGCACCACTTTTACTAAAACCTTCATAACTCGATAACCATTAACTCAAATGACGCACCGTTTTCGCGTGCATGATCTAGAGAATGTCTAGAAGGTAACCAACTCAAGACATGGCTCTAGTCAGAAGATATAGTTTTCAGAATTTATCAAAACAGAGCAGTGGCTATGCAATGAGTTTTATGGTCTTCCTAAGGGGTTTTCCACTTGCGCAACCTCGGTTTACGCATTTTTATAAAATCGAAAAATAATCTTTTTAACTCGAAACGTTCGCACAAACCTTGCCAACTGACCTTAGTATTTATCCTCACAATTTCATATTATAAGTAGACTCTTAAGGGTCTCAATCATAGCCTCAAAGTAGGTACATTCTGCGATGAAATCTCTTGAACCACTTTCACTAAAACTAGCATAACTCTTAAACCGTAAACTCTTTTAATGCGATTCTTGCGGAAAAATAAACTATACATATATACCTACACAACCATATGCAGTGGTGATGCTAAAAATCATTTTATGGTCTCGGGTATTGACTGTTTTTAAGGGTTAACGGAATTTCACCATTACGATGGCTATAACTCGGACATTTCCATTTTGTCACAACATAACCAAGCCACACCGGGCGTACCATACATCCACAACCTCAACAAA
Organism: Kitagawia praeruptora; assembly: GCA_037693485.1. NCBI lineage: Eukaryota > Viridiplantae > Streptophyta > Magnoliopsida > Apiales > Apiaceae > Kitagawia > Kitagawia praeruptora. Next base: position 130,297,991 of record CM075351.1, on the reverse strand, counting down.
CAACCTTTTTTACTTCTCTAAAGTCAGTGGTGTGGCTACAATCCAACACCCACCATTTTTTATATTTTATTCAACCAAACAATCATAAAACTCCTAAACATGAACTTATCTTTATATAACATCAAAACTATATCAAAAACTCATATGAACTCAAAGGTGGGTTCGGGTTTTTACCTTCTTGGGAGTTCTAGCAACACTAACAAGTGTTTATAAACACTTAACAAGCCTTAGATAGCCTTTATAAAGCTTAAACCTTAAGATCAAAACAAGAAAACAATGTTAAGTTACTATTCACCACTATTCATCATCATCTTGTAAAATTCATATAAAATCGAAAAATAGGAGTTTGGTTCTCAAATTTTTACCACACCTTCTACTCTTCAAGGGATTTCTTTTGAGCTATAGATAACCAAAAACAAAGCTTCCTAGCTAGGGTTTTGATCCCATTCTTTCAGCTGGACAGAACCTTGCCAGTTTTGTAAAAATGTAGTGTTCTTGGTTTCTTTTGCTTTTTGATCCTTGTTTGACTAGTTTGTGTTGATCTTTGGGATATTTTCTACTTTAGATCAGATGTAGTAAAGCTACTTTATCACCCTTGGTTCTTGTGCAAAAAGTGTGCAAGAAGCTTGGTTGATATTTGTTTGATTTTTGGTTGATTTACAGTGATTTAAATCACTTAAATCCTAAATTGTTTTGTTTTAATCCTTGAATTAAATCTTTTAATCCACTTGATATGATGCACTTGATGATAATGTATGGAATCTAATCTCGTTATGAACTCAATCCAAATTCCAAAATTCGTTCGCTTAATCTCGTTGTAAAGTTCCAGCGATTCCTAGAACGTTCGTTATACTAACTCGGGGGTTTTCATTCTAAATCCTCAAATCACCTTTAACAAAATAATAAAATATAAAATCCTTGAATCCTCAATTTAAACATCTCATTTCTTGATAATACTGATATACACTTCACTGCCTGGTCAAATATTCCATAAAAATAAAATTTGGATTTTCTGAATTCTGATTGCGTTTACATACACTTATTTACCTCGTAGATTACTAATATAACTTCGAAATATCCATTTCCTATCCCGTACATAGGGTGACATGAAATATTTTCTTAGTCCTCAAAATCACTATTCATCCATAATTTCACTATTCATCCATGTAAATCACTATTCATCCCAAAAATGGAAATTTTTCTCAAGTACAGAAATTAGGGTTATTACAGTCTCCCCTCCTTAAAAGGATTTCGTCCTCGGAATCAACATAGGCAATAACTGAGGTTGCTAATTTCGTACTCTACTTCCAATATCTTCTCATCGCTTTTACCAGTTTTATGTTCTCGTATCTCGATTATAAACCCTTATGCTATATCGTCTATTCTATTTCCGATACTCCTCTTCCGTTCTTTATCATACCTCTATGTTCATATCGGCTCATCATTTATATACGCATTTACGATAATAAGTAACGTGTACTTGTTATCTCGTCCATCGCCTTCATGCCATCGGCCAATGTCATGTTAAAAACTCGTGCGGTTGATTGGATGCTATTAGCGCCACCGCTTTGTTGTGATGCCGTTAGTCCCGTCACTGACGCCTTACAGTCTCTAGACCACGGTTATAACACCTACCTTCTGTTTTGCACATACTCTCGGATGCTTCTTTCCACATGTCTATTTTAATCTCTCTTTCCTACTTAGGGTATTAGCCACCACATTGGCCTTCCCCGACTAGTAATTATTGCACTTCGAAATCCTTCATCAATTATACCCACTTCCTTCGTTTATCCTTATCCTGACTCTATCCTCAAAATATACCTTACCCTTAATAGTAAATCTGAATTATGCCTGAAAATTCCTCATGTTCTTTTCTCTTACTAATCATCATATATACTTCTTTCTTCTTATCTTTATCCTCCTGAATCAATTCACTCTCTCAGCCTTTGCCATGGCTGCTTCTTATACCTATATCACACAGTCCCTTATCTAGAGCACTGCATCATTATATCCAATCTATTGTTTCAATCCCTGTTGAAATCTTCTAGCTCCTTCCTCCTCCAAATCCATACATAATACCATCATACTCTTCTTGTTTTGTTTCCATCTATAAAATCCACTCTATTTATCTCTTCTACACTTCTCCAAAAGTCACAGCCTCACTCGATTCAACTTATCCCAATATGGTTTAGTCTAGCTGGATGTATCAAGACTTAAAAGAAAATTTTTGGTGGCTAGATATGAAGCGTGAGATAGCTAACTGGGTAATGAAGTGTTATACCTGTCAGAGGATTAAAGCGGAACATCAGAAACCAAGTGGATTATTGCAACCGTTGGATATTCCCGAGTGGAAGTGGGAGCACCTTGCCATGGATTTTGTAGTAGGATTGCCAAGAACTAAAGCGAATCATGATGCGATTTGGGTAATTATTGATCGATTGACAAAGTTCGCTCATTTTCTGCCAATTAACGAAAGATTTTCGTTGGACAAGCTGGTACATTTATATTTGAAGCAAATAGTCTCTCGTCATGGAGTTCCTTAATCAATAGTATCTGACCGAGACCCAAGGTTTAACTCAAGGTTTTGGCAACAATTTCAAAAATGTCTAGGAACCCAATTGAAGATGAGTACAGCTTACCATCCGCAAACGGACGGACAAAGTGAAAGGACTATTCAGAAAATAGAAGATATGCTTAGAGCTTTTGCATTGGATTTCGAAGGAAGTTGGGATGAACATCTGCCGTTGGTTGAGTTTTCTTATAACAATAGTTACCACACAAGTATTGGGATGCCGCCATATGAAGCTTTGTATGGAAGGAAGTGTAGATCCCCAGTGTATTGGGAAGAAGTTGGTGAAAAGAAGATATTAGGACCAGAGCTGCTTCAGCAGACAAAGGAGAAAGTTGAAGTTATCCAGAAAAGATTAATTACTGCTCAAGATCGATAGAGGAAATATGCTGATTTGAAGAGAAAGGATGTGAGTTTTGAGATAGGTGATCAAGTGTTGTTAAAAGTGTCACCGTGGAAAGGAGTTACAAGATTTGGTAAGAAAGGAAAGCTGAGTCCCAGGTATGTAGGACCTTTTGAAATTTTGAAGAAAGTTGGAAAGGTTGCTTATGAATTGGCGTTGCCACCGCACTTGCACCATATTCACAATGTGTTCCACGTATCTATGCTTAAGAAGTTCAATCCAGATGTAAATCACGTAATCGAGTATGAGCCTATTGAGATTCAGCCGGATTTGTCTTATGAGGAGCAACCAGTAGAAATTCAGGATAGAAGTGATAGAAAGCTTAGAAATAAGGTTGTTAGATTAGTTAAGGTTTTGTGGAGGAATCCTAGAGTCAAAGAGTCGACTTGGGAACTTGAAAGCGATATGCTTGCCAAGTATCCTCATTTGTTTACTTAGGTGAGATTCTGGGGGGAAAGCCATAACGACTTAGAAATTTTTGCAATTTTTAAATGCTTATTTAATTGCTAAAGGTGAAAGTATGTGGAATATATGATGAGAATAATTGATGAAGTCAAGTTATGTGTGAAAACATATGTGATTATATGATGATTGGTATATGTCGTATATGTTTGTGGAATTTTATTTATATTTTTGAAGCATTAAAAGTATTTTAAAAGTGCATTTTTAATCTTTTAAAATTCATACAAAATCATTGGAGTTGATTTAAATCATGAAATCTTTTACATTATCATACTTGTGATATTGTTGAGTTATTAAAATTAGTGTGGATATTTAATTGTTTGTTTTGGTATTTTAAAAATGATTTAAAAAGCATTATTTCTTTTAAAGAGCCTTTATTTCGAAAATTCGTATAAAATTCATTTTTGATACAAATATTATTTTAAAAATATAGGGATGCTTCTAAATTTATAAAATTTATTTTAAAAAATTTTATAAAATATTTTCTCCCCATTTCCTATTTTATGTTGATTTAAAAGTGATTAAAAAGAGTTGTTTTGAGGAAAGTAAATAGCAATTATGAAATTACTATTTTGCCCTTGCAAAATTGTTAAGAGGCGACAGCCTCTTCTCCCTCACTCTCATTTTTCTCTCATCATCAACCTCTCTGTTCTCTCTCTAGTCGGTAACTCTCTCTCTCTCTCTCTCATTTTTCCGATCGATTCTTGCTCGGTTTCGCGATCTAAGAATAGATTTGTGCTCCTTTTTCAGTCCTCTATCTCCCTATGTAGATGCATGTCAATTTCATGGAGATATTTTGGAAACCCATTTTGAGTTTCTCTTCATTTCGACTTGTTTACAGTGATTCTTACTTTAAAACGATGCCTATGAGTTCTTGTGTTAGTTTTTATGCTTAAAATCATGTTGGTGTCATGCTTACAGTATTCGTGTATGTATATACTTGTTGCTGTGTATATATGTTCGACTTTTGTGAGGAAAATCATGAACCCACTTCAGGTTTGGCCTGATTTCGAGTTGTTCAGTCTTGATTCTTGCTGAATGTTGTGTTTAATAGCTTAAATCGGAGGATTTGAGGTTGGAAGCCTCAATAAGAGGTACCACCGAAAGTCCACCACCACCTGTGATGAACTCCTATGAACCGGTGGTGGCCAATGATGATGATTGAGGCCTAATAATGTTTATAAATTCAGTCTATTTCAATTTGAGGCATGCATGTGTAGTATTCAAATTTTTACCTTATTTTGATTCGAATTATGTGTTAAAGTCGAGTAAATTAACTCATTAAATCCTTGTTAATTATTCGAGTAAATGATTTTGATTTGTGTTAATTTCCTGAGATGCTATTCGAATTATATGAGCTACACATATGATTTATTTTATTTAATTATTGAATAAATCAAATTATTGGAAGTTAATTATGAACTGAATGGAATTACTTGAAATTATATGATTATTGTGAATTATTCGGTTTATTGTAAATTAAGGTGATTATTGATGATTTCGAATTATGTGGTAAATAGTATTTTTATGAATTGTTATGAGATTATAAATCCTTGGGAGTGTAGGTGGATTCTAAATCCATCGTAGGTACTTGATTGTGAAGTGGAGTCGGATATGTTCCGACGGGATAATCCAGATTATAAAGGGGACTCTGTCCGATTTTCGTGAAATTAATTATGTAGTAAAGTGTATATCTAATAGTATGACTGCTTATGAGTCAACTTTATCTGCTAAGTGGATATGTGATATGTATGTTTTATGTGCTACGTGCTTAAGTGAATATTTGGTTACGAAGTGATTATAGTGTAATGTCAGGTACGTATGTTATATGTTGAGTATCGATGCGTTATAAGAATCGTTTGGGTAGAATAGGATTAGACGACTATGAAGTATAGTATTCTAAAGTAGTGATTATGATTTATGTAGATACGAAGGACGTAGGCCCTAGCAATAAAGGGAAAGCTAAGGTTGAGTTTCAGTAGGCTGAGCTGTAGCTGTTGCATTCTACCGGAGGCAAGTAACTCTGTCTTTACTTGCAGTTTCTATTCCTCATTGATATATCCTGTTGAGCATGCCTATCTTTTACCATGTTGAACACAAATCCTATGTATCCTAATTCATTTTAATTGCTTCTTGACCATATATGTCATACTGCTTTCCAGAGTCAAACTTAATTGACTGACGGATAAACCACTATTTTAAATAACCTATGTCCGTTGTCAGTTGAACCTATGTTGACTTTAAAACCTATAAACTCCATTAAAATTTCCTTATAACTTGAAATCCTGATCAATTGCCTTAATGCCTTGAGTCTACATCTTCTTGATCCAGACTTGTACCCCTATTTCATTGATGTTAGAAAAACCTAGTCAAACCCTTTGACTTTTATCATTGCAAATCAAATTGAGTTGTTTTCTTAAAACTACCTTGAAGGTACCTAGACTGGACTGATTTGTTATCAGAGATTCGAACGTACTTTGAGGTAAGGGTTTTGAAAAGATTAAGAGTTGAAGTGTTTTACGAAGGTAAAAAGAGTTTTATAAAATGGAATGGTTTTAAAATAAGATTTTCATAAATTGTTAGGAACTCCGTCAAAATGGTTTCTACGGATTCCTGACGATTGAAGAGACGGAACGAACGGGTAATGCCGGTTCCGTCAGTTTTTTAGGTGTATTATTGTGTAGTTCTGGTCTATCCAGTTCGACACCTTTATAGGCCAATGTGTTGCTGATAAGTGGATTTTATATCCACTTGGAGCGTTCCATATCGGCTTAAATTGATTGACTTGGTCTCAAGTTTGTTGAATTATTGATGTGTTTTGTGTAGTTGTGCAGAGTTGTAGCTATCGGTTAGTGTTGGTGTTTCTAATCGATATTAGAGTGGAATTAAGTATTGGAATGAAGATGGTACACTTATGTTATGCTACCAAGGAGTTACATGTGTCATGGTATTGAAGATGTTAGCTAATGCAAAAGAAAACGAAGGAGAAAGGAGCAAATTGTGTAAAATTCGGATTTTCTGGGTAGGTTGCGCAGTCTTCACTGTTTTGGCCATATCTGGAGTTCTAGAAGTCCGTTTTCAGCAATCTTACTATCCACGCGAAGCCTGAGAAATTTTCTATAATTCTGAACAGGAGCTAGCCGCGCTTAGAGTGCCCTGCCCGCGCTGAGAGCGCCCGAAATTCCTGGAAATTGCTGAAATTCTATCCTGTTTCGAATTAAATTGTATTTTAGGTCTTTTCTTGTTGGAAAAGTATTCTAGGGCCTATATAAACACTACCTATCATTGTAAATCTGATGAATAACTTAGAATAACATCAGAGAAGCAAGGGAGAAAAGCAGAGAAGGATTCACCAACGCTCGTGACAAGCAACGGAGATCTAGATCTACTTCATCTTTTGTTTTCTTCTATTAGGATACTCTGGATTTTGGATTTGTTTTCTTAAACCTTTATTCTACCATTATTATATTCATTCATACTTTGTTTTTATCATGGTTTCATCAGATCCCATGATGACGAGAGGTTTGATTACGAACTAATCGTTGTCATGGGATTCTAACGGAGTTATCTATGTAGCTTAGTAGTTTGATTGCTTTAAAGATTTATGTGTGGTGAATTCTTGATATCCTCGTATGGTTGTGCTTTATGAATTTAGATGTGTAGCTAACATCTAATTTGTTAATCTCTTGCAAAACGAGAGTGGATCTTGAGATTTAGAACTTGCCATGCTAGCATAGGATAGGTTGATGTTTTAACATCATGATTTGTGGCGTAAATAGAGATATTATGCTGCCCTATGTGATCTTAATAGACAACTTGTTCTTCAACCATTATGTTTTCAAATCTTATAGAGATATAGGGTCTAAGCATGATTGGTGTCTATTCATCTTCTATCTCTTTTGTGGATGTATGTTTAGTTTGGTATTCGTATACTGAGAAGTAGCGTTTACTTGTTTCGTGTTGTCTGATCAGATATCAAAACCATCACGTGCATTGATTAAAGGCGTCAACTCTAAGCGAAGTATTTAATGAAGTTAGGATCCCATGTTTATTCTCATATAAGTAATCAGTTTTAATTCTTATTAGTTAATTAATTCTTAGTTTGTTAATTTGCTTTTCAGTTATTTTTAGTAAATCAAAACCCAATCTTGTTAATTGTCTTAGCATTGAATAATAACCATACATTGTTGCATAGGTACTAAATTGAATTAAAAACCAGATCTCTGTGGGAACGAACTTGACTTCTATCTGTATTACTTGTGACCATGTACGCTTGCGTGATTTAGTGCAAACAAGTTTTTGGCGCCGCTGTCGGGGATCATTGGTGTTTTATTTTTGTTTTATGTGCTTGTCAATAGTGGTCATTAGCGTTCACTGACTCGGATTTCTTTTTCTCATCTATTCTTGTATAGTTCGTTGGTGTTTCAGGTACTTGTCAGAGAGTGTTGGCGTTGAAGATGGATTTCCTAACTTACTATGGAGTTCAGCAGGTGGCTAGTGTTTGAGAGCTATGTGCGGGCGCACATGAGACGTATCAGTGCTGGAGCAACCAAGGTGGTATTCAACAGCCTCAACAATGTGAGCAGTGTTTGGGCGTTCATGATCCCTCACAATATTGTTACTACAAAGGAGTTGATCCATATGTCAGTTATGAGGAACAACCATATTTTCAATACCATCCTCAACAGTACCAGCAAGATGTTCCAGATATGTCATATTTCTTTGGTAGTGAAGAGTTTCAACATCAGCAACCTATTCCTACTTTTCAGTCAGATGAGGTTGATGATTTGAAGGAGATTATGAAGGAGATTAGGATGCTTGTAGAGAATCATGAGAAGTCTATCAAATCTATGGGAACACTTGTTGCTCAAGTTTTGAGTGCCTTGGAACAAGAGAATCAACAATTCATGCTAGAGGCAACACCAGAGAATAACGGTGACTTGGAGCAAGGTATTGTATGCTTAATTGAGGAAGACAAATTCCAAGGTGAGGTGAACATTCATAAGCCATGTGATGAATTTGATCATGTTAGGATGGTGGATGATTTGGAAAGGGCACTATTTGGGACAGACACTGATGAGCTGCACAAATTTCAAAAATTGGTATGTGCGTACCAAGAGGATGATGAACATGGGAAAGATGCAGGTCTTCTACTTGTCTCAGAGTATAAAGATGGAGGTAGCGCATTAGAGCCAATGGAGGAAGTTCTCTTTGAGGAACCAAAGGCTTCAACAACTTACATTTACCCTCCTCCATTATATTCAAGCGAAGCCCGCGATTGTGTGTTATTCTACAAATTGATAGATTTTGGGTCAACAGATGAAGGCATTGGAATAGGAGATAGTTGTTACACGAATAGGCCAAGTGAGGAGAAGGGGCAGAAAGTGTGCCGCCGTGATGACGATGAAGTATCGCGAAGAGATGACCAGGCAAACTATTATCATCCTTAATGGAGGTGTGGAAGTAACGTCAAGCTATTGACGTTAAAGGAGCGCTTCGTGGGAGGCAACCCATGCTTTTCGGCATTTTGATTTAGGTATGTTTCCTACTATCCCTCCTATTTACCTTCAATTCAATGGGGACATTGAATATTTTAAGTTTGGGGGTGGTTTGGGGGATTAGTAGTTGTTGTTGTATTATGTGTTCATGTAGGATTTCATGCTTTGTGTTGATGAGTGGATTTCGTAATCAACTTATGTGAGGTCTACAGGTAGTTGTATAGGCTAGCGATCAACTGTTCTATGAAAAGGTTTGGATTGTGTTTATGGGGGTTGAGCTGAGCTCGAGGGTATCTCCAATAATCTCAGGTGCCTTTAGAGAAAATCAGAGAACTTAATGCGTCTTACCCTGAGGTGCCTACGTACCCTTGTATATATAGGGATCAAGCTCACGTAGTTCTAATATGATTCTGTCTCTTACTGGAATAGCTGTATTCGGTCTCCTAGTTCGTGTTGGACTCAGGTTCCTTTAGAGCCTTTCACGAACTAGTTGGCTAAGTAGAGTAGAACTCGAGTTCGTACCCCACTTTGATTCTCTCATTGGTTAGAGTTATTCTAGGATCATCTGCGCCCTAGAATTATACTCAGGTACCAATTCGTTTATCTGTTCTAGATAGCTTCTAGAACTTTCTGTTGGCAACTCGTAGGAACCTGGTGCTCAGGAACCTACATCTTCTAGCTTGTATGGACCGAACCTTATAGATTAATGGGCCTAAATCTAGTCCATGGAGATTTTGGGCACAACAAGTACCCCCCGGTTCCTTGAAATCATGTAATGTGAAAGGAACCCATTCTAATTCTACGATCAAAGGTTCAATGCAAAACCGTTCTAGTAACAATACTTTGCTTCAACATTTTATATCCAAGCCTATATGAGCTAACTCGGTATAGGAAACAGGACATAAAATATTTTCAGCTTGATATAATCTTGAGTAGGCTTCCTTTGTATTAAGGAACCTGTTATCTCGCTATTTTCTTCTTCTTGCTCCAGCTCTCGAAATCTACTTTATGTTTGCACTCAACTTCCCAGGGAATCTAACTTGTCACTCAACTCCATGCCTCTTTAAATTTAACAATTTAAGAGGGGATAATGGTTGGTTGTAGAAGATAATTCAAAATTTGAATTAAACTTATCACTTACCAAAGCTGTAGTTAATGTGTAAGTTCCCAAGGTTCATACGCTTCTCACGCGTGTACCTCTTCACTTTACCTTGACTATTTAATCGCCATCTCACCCCCTCAGGTCCATTTTTACCTTTACCAAAATCTTGCAAAAACCCTTGGAGAGAAAACAAGAGGAGTTCAACAGTCATTCGCTTAATTCATCTTCTCCGTCGCCGTTCAACTTAAATCAAGGTATGATTTCGACTTATTTCTTTCTATTCTCTCATATCCTTATCTCGTTTTTCAATCATCTGTTTCCTTGGACTTTGCATGCCATCGTTTTCTTTGTATGTATGCGTCTGTATCTGTTCTTCACACTCCATATTTCACACACACGAACGTTCACAACCTCTGGTTTATTAGTACCTTAACCGTCGATTCATGGTTGCGTTGTCATGGTTTTATCATAATCTTTAGCTATCTGTCTATTCATATGTTTCTAATTTTGTTGGTACATACCTTCTTCAAGGTTTTCTGTAATATACCCTGTCAATAACTGCACCGCGTCTAAACACTTTAGAACCCTAATCTTTCTCCTAGGTTCCATAAAGGCCTGACCCTTCTTCGTCTGTCTTTTTGCAGATGTCTTCTGAATCTACCCATTCTGACCACCAATCTTCAATTCAACCCTTAGTTGCTATGCCGATTGGTGAGAGAACTAGATCCAGGGTTGTAATACCCAATGTAAATGTTAGGTCGAATACACAATAAGCAATCAAATACTGTATGAGTAACTTAACAAGAACACACTGTTTAACAATTAAAAACTGTTTGGAATTAATAATTCCTCTCTCAGTGATGTAAATATCACAGAGAGCTGCTTAGGTTACAATCAAAAGATTTCTCAATGTTCGACTACCCTTCTAGGGTTAACCTAACTGTATTTATAGAACATACAGCTTCGTACAATCAGTAACTGATTCTCCTAAAATCAAGCTATACAATTGATATCAATCACGATTGCTTCAGTCTTCCAAGTCAACTCAATCTCTTTGACAGCTTTCCAATCTTCAAAGATATTGCTTCCATATTTATCAATCTTCAAACACTGTTGACTCTTCAGACAATACCGCTACAGAGTTTAACAAACTCTGTTTGCGCTTCCAGTCAGTGTTTAATCAAACTCTGACTGCTTCCAGCTAAACTCTGTTTTCTGACTTTAGCTTCCAAACACTGTTTCCATCAATCATTTCTAACAATCTCCCCCAACTTGTCCATTAGCAAGAATGTACAAGTTTTACAGTAAATGATGATGTCAAAACAAATACAAAGTTTACAGTGTTTAACATACAAACAGAGTTTAAGCTATTACTTAACAAATTCTACAGAAAATAAGAAAATTTCTTACAGACTTTAATTTCTAATCTCTTGCAGATCAGGCATTGTTCTGAGATAGTCTATAAGCAACCTTCTTTCAGCATTTTCAAGCTCTATCTGCATAGCTTCTTTGATTTCTCTCAACTGAGGATCATTCTCATCAGTTTGATAGATAGCAGCTCTAAGATCGTAGATTTTGTTTCTTCTCATCTCATTTCCCAGCCTGATGTATTTCACCTCTTCAGATTTTACATTAAAATCCAGAACAGTAATTCCAAGATCTGTTTTCAGCTTTGTAGTTCCCTTCTCCATTTCAATCAGATTGCCATTCCAATCTCTGTATTTAGGAACATACTTACTGTTGATTTTCATTTGTCTTCTTGCAAGGTTCTGAATCATTCTTTGTCTGAGCACATTTGCAACTGACTGAGCTCTTTGATTTCTCACTCTGAAAATATATAGGACATATTCAAGTTCTTCAGCATATTTTAATTCGATATCCTTTTCAGAGACTTTAAATACTGTTCCATCAGCCATGAAATATAGCAAGAAATCCTTTTCTAGACTCTTCTGATATACAAGCTGTACTGACTCCAGTTTGTCTAAACTCTCTTGAGTGACACCTCGACCTGGAACAGACAGTGAAGAAGGATCTCTAGGACCAACATATTGTCTTGTGTCTCTGTGTGAACCTATGCCTCCTTTGTTGTATCCAACTTTACCAGATAAAGCTCTACCATCAGCAAAATCCATTGGAATTGTAGCTTCTAGTCTTGAATCATGAGGAGCACCTCTTTTAAATGTTGATTTCAACTGAAAAGACAATAATGGTGTGGTCACAACTTGTGCAGCAACAGAGGTTGTGTCTTCATTTTTCTGTACAACATGTGTATCAACAGAGGTTGTAACTATACTTTTTAGCTTTTGCTTGGCTTCTGCATCTGTTGGTTTTCTGAATACTTGCATTCTTTGATCTGTATAAACAGGTTCTTTGATTTGAATGCCTTTAAGAACAGGCTTTGCAGCTTTAGCAACTTTCACATTCTTCTTTGCTTTTTCAGACTTTAGAACTTTCAGATGCTTTTCTTGCAAACTCTTCTCTTCAGCTTTAGCATCTTCTAAAGTAACTCCTTCTGCATTCTCTTCCATAAAAAGCTTAACAGCTAACTCCTCATCAGTCTTTGGGTTTGATGTTAATTCCAAACTCTTGGTCTTTGAAGTACCTTGAGTTTCAGTGTTTATTCCAACAGACTGTGATTTAAAAGATTTGCCAGATCTCAGAGTTTGCTTTTCAGAGTTTAAGACCTTGCTCTTATCACTTGCCCCTCCATCTCCAGCATCATCCTTTTGATTCAGAGTTTGAGAAACTTTGCATTTAGACTTAGTAATCAATGGCAGAGATACCTCCACCAACTGAGAAAGCCCCTACTACTGTTAGTAGGTATGAGACAATAAGGGTTCCTATACTTAGGCCATCAGAGTATGCAATTTGGAAGGTGAAAATGACCATGTTTCTGGAGGCTACAGATCCAGAATACCTTGATAGAATATATGAAGGTCCTCACAAACCAACAAAATTATCTGCTGCTGCTGCTGGTGAGGAATCAAAGGTCATTCCAAAGGAAAAGAAAGATCTAACTGCTGAGGATCTTTCATCTATTGCAAAGGATGCAAAAGTGAGACATTTACTTCACAGTACATTAGACAATGTTATGTCTAATAAAGTGATTAACTGCACAACTGCAAAGGAAATATGGGATGCACTTGAGGTTAGGTGTCAAGGAACTCCTGCAATCAAGAAAAACAGAAGAAACATACTCACTCAGGAGTATGAGCACTTTGAGGCAAAGTCTGATGAAACCATGACAGAAACATTTGACAGATTCTGCAAACTGCTCAATGATTTGTCATTGGTTAACAAAGAGTATGATTTAGAAGACTCAAATCACAAGTTTCTTCTTTCTCTACCTGAAAAGTGGGATGTGAAAACAACCACTATAAGAGATAATTATGAACTTGGTGAAACAGAGATTGATGAAATTTATGGGCTGCTCAAAACTCATGAATTGGAATTGGAGCAGAGAAACAAAAGATCTAGTAGAAAGTCAAAGTCTGTTGCTCTTAAGGTTGAGGAGAAACCATCAAAGAAGGAGGCATCAAGGAGAAAAGCAAAAGGGAAAGCCTTAGTCATACATTCAGAGAATGAGTCATCAAACACTAATGTTGACTCAAACACTGATGGATCATCTGATTCTGAAGATGATGAAGAGATGATGCAAATGGCTGCTTTGATGGTAAAGACCTTCAAGAAGATGGGATACAAGAACTTCAAGAAGGGAAAGAGATTCTCCAGGGACTACTCAAAGTCTGACAAGAAGAATTTCAAGAAATCTGAGGGAAAGGACTTCAAATCTGGTAAGAAAGATAAGTCTGAAATTCAATGCTACAAGTGTAAGGAGATGGGACACTATGCTCCTGAGTGCAAGAAGGGTAAAACTGAAAAGGCACTCTACACCAAAGGCAGAGATTGGGCAGACACTTCAGATTCAGATGAGGAAGTCAACTATGCTCTCATGGCTACCACTCAGACTGAAAATGATGATCTCAAGGTACCCCCAACTACCTATGCTTATAACACTGATAATATAACTGAATTGAGAATTTATCTTAAAGCATTGCATATCAGTTATAGGGATCAGACTTTAGAAAATGAGAGGATAAAGTCTGAGTGCTCTCAACTCAAAGAAAGAAATAAGCTTGTTGAGGAACAGCTAGAGAACATGAATAAAATTCAAAAAGAGAGAGATGATGCAGTGTTTATTGAACAGGAGTTGCTAGGTAAGTATAAGCAACTAGAATCTGAATTGGAGGATACTAAACACATCATTAAAACTTGGACACACTCTGGTAAAGACACTCAAGAAGTGTTTCAGTCAGACACAGTAGGTCTAGGTTACTCTGTAGGAGATGAACTTAGATTTGAAAATCAGGTAAAGGTTAGACCACATTGTTCATCTGAGGGTAGTGTCATGGGAACAGGTGGACCTAAGACTGAAGCACAGAAAAAGGCTGTTAAAGAGTCATATGCTAAAACTTTTGTTAAAGAGGCTAACATTGGTTTAATGACAGATAAACAACTCAAGCATAAGCTTAAGGAGATAAAATCTGTCAACAAACAGAAATTGCCTAAGAAAAACAAAAATGGAAAGGTAGGCATAACCTCAGGAATTAAGCCAATGCTTGCTTCATTAGCTCCTAGAAAAACATGCTTTAATTGTGGTAGCACTAATCATCTTGCTAGTTTCTGCAGTAAGAATAAGAACATTAATTCTTTGCCTTCTAAAACTGCAGTAAAGAGTGATTATGTGAGAACTAGACCACAGACTTTATGCAAACACTGTGGAAGTACTTGGCATTCTATTTACACTTGCAGAGATTATCATGCTATTTATTATAATTACTATGAACCCAAACCAAATTTGAAATGGGTTAAAGTAAACTCTGAAAATGTAAACTCTGAAAAAGTTAGCTTAAACTCTGTTAATTTGAATTCCGCTGCAAAAGCTAACAGATTTAAGAAAGCCAAAGGATCCAAGCAAGTCTGGATCCTTAAAACTAATAATCAGTGATTGCTTGTGATTGCAGGGCAACAGGGTTAGTACCCTAGTCGTGGACAGTGGATGTTCAGGACACATGACAGGAAATAAAGCCCTGCTATCAGAGTTTGAGGAGAAGGCTGGCCCAGAAGTTTCCTATGGAGATGGCAACATAGGACATACACTGGGATATGGCAATATTAATCTTGGAAATGTCATCATCACAAATGTAGCTCTGGTTCCAGGACTCAAGCATGATCTGCTATCTGTGAGTCAAATCTATGACAGAGGATATCATGTGGATTTTCAGCCTGAATATTGTCAAGTGATCAGTAAATCTACAGGGAAAGTTGCTCTAGTTGGAAACAGACACAATAACATCTATGAAATTAAATTGTCAACAAACACTGATGGCAAAGCAGTGTGTCTGTCTACAAGGATGTCCAGTGAAGAGAGTTGGAAATGGCACAAGAAACTCTCTCATTTGAACCTGAACAACATCAATGAGTTAATCAAGAATGATCTTGTAAGAGGTCTACCAAAGTCCTTGTTGAATGTAGAAGGACTGTGTGATTCTTGTCAAAAGGCTAAACAGAGAAAAGTCTCCTTCAAAAGCAAAACTGAGTCTTCAATTGTTGATCCTTATCATCTACTACATGTTGATCTTTTTGGTCCAGTGAATGTGATGTCTCTTGGAAAGAAGAAATATGCATTAGTCATTGTTGATGAATATACCAGATTTACATGGGTATATTTTCTTGCAAAGAAGGATGAAACTGCATTAACACTGACAGAACATGTAATTCAACTGGAAAAAGGGTCAGAGCATCAAGTGAAGATAATCAGAAGTGACAATGGAACTGAGTTCAGGAATTCATCAATGGAAGAATTTTGCAAGAGTAAAGGGATAAAACAAGAGTTTTCTGCACCTGGTACTCCACAACAAAATGGTGTAGTGGAGAGGAAGAACAGAACCTTGATAGAAGCTGCCAGAACCATGCTAGATGAAGCAAAGTTGCCAACATATTTCTGGGCAGAAGCAGTTCAAACTGCTTGTTTTACTCAAAATGCAACACTGATCAACAAGCATGGTAAAACACCATATGAAATGGTGAAGAAGAAAAAGCCAAATCTAAAATATTTTCATATTTTTGGATGCAAATGCTTTGTGTTGAAGACTCATCCTGAACAGTTGACCAAGTTTGACCTAAAGGCAGATGAAGGAATTTTTGTTGGCTATCCACTGTCAACAAAGGCATTCAGAGTTTATAATCTGAGAACTAGAGTGATCATGGAATCAATTCATGTGTCATTTGATGACAAGAAAATAACTGGACTTGAAGATGTAAATGAACATGATCAACTGCACTTTGAAAATGAAGATTTATTCTCTGAAGAAGTAAACTCTGATCAGACTGATTTGACAAACTCTGTTCATCTAAACTCTGAACCTCTACTGGTAAATACTGAAGAAACTCTTCAATCAGAAACAAGGGAAGAACCAGTTGAGGGGGAGCATGAAGAATCACATCAAAGTGATAAGTCAAACACTGAAAGTGACTCAATTGATGATTCTGAATCAAACTCTGTTGATTCAAACTCTGTTGATAATTCTGAGAAGTCACATTCAGGGGGAGCATCAGAAAATGAAGAAAGGCACCAAGAAAATCAGGAGAGCATGGATCAAGGGGGAGGATCACATGATGACAGAAGCAATCTGCCTTCTGCAAGAAAATGGACTAAATCTCACACACCTGATTTGATTATTGGTGATCCAAATGCAAAAGTAAGGACAAGAAGTGCAACAACAAATGAATGTCTGTTTCATGCATTCTTGTCACAAACTGAGCCAAAGAAAGTGGAAGAAGCTCTTAAAGATGCTGACTGGATAACAGCAATGCAAGAAGAGCTAAATGAATTTGAAAGAAATGAAGTGTGGACACTTGTACCAAGACCAAAGAACAGATCCATTGTTGGTACTAAATGGGTTTTCAGGAATAAAACTGACAGTGAGGGTGTTATCACAAGGAACAAGGCAAGACTGGTTGCAAAAGGCTATTCACAACAGGAGGGAATAGACTATGATGAAACATTTGCTCCAGTGGCTAGATTGGAGGCAATCAGAATTTTTCTAAGCAATCAAATACTGTATGAGTAACTTAACAAGAACACACTGTTTAACAATTAAAAACTGTTTGGAATTAATAATTCCTCTCTCAGTGATGTAAATATCACAGAGAGCTGCTTAGGTTACAATCAAAAGATTTCTCAATGTTCGACTACCCTTCTAGGGTTAACCTAACTGTATTTATAGAACATACAGCTTCGTACAATCAGTAACTGATTCTAATAAAATCAAGCTATACAATTGATATCAATCACGATTGCTTCAGTCTTCCAAGTCAACTCAATCTCTTTGACAGCTTTCCAATCTTCAAAGATATTGCTTCCATATTTATCAATCTTCAAACACTGTTGACTCTTCAGACAATACCGCTACAGAGTTTAACAAACTCTGTTTGCGCTTCCAGTCAGTGTTTAATCAAACTCTGACTGCTTCCAGCTAAACTCTGTTTTCTGACTTTAGCTTCCAAACACTGTTTCCATCAATCATTTCTAACAGTAAATGAGCCTGAGGACATACTCATTAAACCTGTAGTATCTCCATTGTCTCAACCTCCTATCCCTACATTTATCGACTTAGGAGATGATTGGCCCTCTGATGATGAGGAGGTGTCAAAACCTGAACTTAAACTTGAATCCTTCTTGGAACCTGATTTCCCGAGTGAGGTGACTGTTGAGAGAGAGTTGTTCAAACAGGAAATTACACCTTTTTGTGAGAAAACTGATTCCATCATGACTTCTGTTAAATTAGAAAAACTTCTTGAGGAATGTCCCCGTCCAATCTGTAGTATTGTGATTCCTAAGCCTGGTGAAAGAGCTCACAGGTTTGATATCAAAATCCCTGATCGTGGGATTCCTAATGCCGTCATTTCTGCTGCTTTTTTGAGAGTAGGTTTTTCTATACCTCTTCATCCTTTTCTAAGGGATGTATTAGAGTTTTATAACCTAGCACCTATGCAACTGACTCCCAACTCTTACCGTTTGGCCATCAGTACTTTTATTCTGTATTCCAGCAAATTCACAACTCCCCTGTCTGCCCCTGAGTTAGGCTATTTCTTTAGGTTGAAAGATACCGGGAGAAGCTCAGGTTGTTTTTATCTGTCAGCATGGCCTTGTCATCAGGGTCAATGTATAAAAAATGTTAAACAGAACTTTGATTTGTGGCAAGAGCAATTTGTCTATTGTTTTGACTGCCCTGATGTTAAGTACGCTTTTAATCGCCGTCCAAATATTCCCAAACAAACCATTTTGACTGGAGTGTGTTTAGAGAGGGCAAAAGAGATCTTGAAACTATCAGCTTCCATTAGGGACTGCTTGATTCTGATGACCCCTGAAAATTTGACTTCCCTAGGTTTTATTCCTTCAAACACTGGTATGAGCTTCCTTATTGCTATGTCTTTCCTTCTTAACTGTATCTTTGTGAATACATCTCTTTACTCCTATGCATGCCTCTCTAATTTTTAACTTACTGTTTTATGCAGATATGGCTCCCAAAGTTCCCTCTTTCGTCAAACGAACCAAGAATGTGGACGAGATCTTTAAATCTGATGTTGAGGCACAGGAGATTCCGCTCACAGCAACACCAATCAGCCAAGTTCCTACCCCATCCTCTATCCAGACTCAACCTTCTAGCTCCTCCAAGCGCAAGTTAGCCCAGACTACTCTTGACCTCTCTGGGAGTTCACAAACCAGGTCCATGAGGAAGAGCAAAGCCGTAAAAGTTGAATCAGCTGTGGCACAGAATCAATTTAAAGAACTGATTGATACACATGTGCTTCCAGAAGCGATTGCCAGCTGGGCCAAGATGGATTCTACCGAGGCTATGCATGCCATGAGGTTCTCTGCTGCCCAAAATGCATTCTTTGCCCTACGATACTGTGATGATTTTGCCTTGAAGACACAATATGACCTCCGATTGCAAGGAGAGATCTCGAAACTCAAAGAGGAGCTGGCTGCTAGAGAGGAGAGCGTGAATGTTGCCACTGCTGCGGTAAGGAGGGCTAAAGCTGTTGAAACCTCACTAAAGAATAGCAGGGATGAGCTTCAGGAATAGGTGAAGAGTTTGCAGGATGAGAAATTATCCATGCTAGAGAAAGTCAATGAACTAAAAGCTCAGGTTGATGCTTTAAATGCTGCAGCCGTTACTGTCAAATCATCTCTACTTGTCCAGGAAAAAGCTAGGTATGATGAAGGTTATGACGAAGGCGTTCGTGACTACATGAGGTCCATGTGGGAGAAAATGCCCGAGCTAAACTGGTCTCTCCTAGGCGAGGACGTAGTGGGAATGATCAAAGATTTTGAAAATGAAGCTGCTGCTGCAACCTCTGTTCCTCCCGTGAAAACGGTTGAGAGGTCTCCAGGTGCCAACCTTGAGACTGCAGAGGTTCCTGCTCCCGAAGTGGTTCAGCCTATCCTTCCAACTCCTCCTGTTGCTACCAAGGGTTCCAATGAAGTTCCTCCTTCGTAATTTCAACAAGATTCTTAAAAACTTTTGATAACTTTTGATGAGGTCGCGGGCTCCTCGTAACGCCTCGCAAAATGTAATTTTAAATTTGGTTTCCCTGGCCTTCGTGCCAATAACTTTTATGCTGGTTTTCTGGGTCTTTGTACCCATAACTCTCTTCATGGTTTATGATATTTGGTTTTTCTACACATCTCTTGTCCAGGGTAAGCTCATACATATTTCTTTGTTCGAATCTTAACTTACTACATACTTTTCTTCAAAACCTCATGAAATACTTCGCCGTTATGCACTAGAGAATAATTCAGCTTCCTTACTCATATGCTCAAGCTTACTTGGGCTAACCCATTGTAAGAAACAGAACACACGCATATTTCCACTAGAAAAATCTCAAAATAAATGCAACAAACTACAGCTGAGTTGTAAAACCTGGAACCTCTGTGTTTATACTTTGTGTTGATAGTCTAAACCGTAGCCTTCTTTAATAACTTCTTCTTCATCAAGACCAGGTTCCTCGAGTATTAATCCTGCAAAATAAACATAAAACAAAAAACAGTTAACGTTAGTAAAATCTTTCTCTTGTTTAATTCGGGTCATCTCTTGGAAAGGTTGCCTGCTTGGCTTCCAATCCTAATCTCTAGGTCCCAACATGCCTCGAGACATGTTGGTTCCTTTTTATGCCTCGAGGCGATTCTAGGAACCTGTGCGCCGTTCTAGGAGTCCACACAGATTCCTCTTCTTCATGTGTCAGGCTAGACATCTTATGAAGGTAAATACTAAGGATTTTATCCCTTCTTCCCATGTGCCAAAGGCGGTTCCACATGAGGGAGAGCTTATTAGGCTTCTCTTTAAGGTGCCTTTTGTCAGGACTTTAGGTGCCTTTTGTCAGGACTTTAATTCTCGTGCTCAAGGAACTTGAGGCTTTTGGCAACAATGTCATGCTCAGTCAGCTGAGGCTTTTCAATCACAGTTGCTCAGGAAGCTACCTGAGGCTTTTCTCGTGCCCAGGAAGCTACCTGGGACTTTGATCAATGCCCAGGAAGCTACCTGGAACTTTGCTCAATGCCCAGGAAGCTACCTGGGACTTTGCTCGATGCCCAGGAAGCTATCTGGGACTTTGCTCGATGCCTAGGAAGCTACCTGGGACTTTGCTCAATGCCCAGGAAGCTACCTGGGACTTTTCTCAATGCCCAGGAAGCTACCTGGGGCTTTTCTTATCAATCATTCATAGTCCACATATTCTGTCAAATCGTATTCATACTTCGCACATACTGTCAATGCTACAGGAACCTGTCAGCTCAGGTAACCTGCAAAATACAACGCAATGCTACAGGAACCTGTTAATCAAGGTAACCTGTTTCAAAATTTTCAAATTGGCATATGAAATATCAAATCATAGCATGCACAATACTGTCTAAGTAGGAATACTACCCCCCAGTTCTTTTGGGTAATTATTGTTACGTAAAAGAACTATTAAGGAGCTATAACTGCAAAGAATGCACTCAAAATATTCATCGTAGAGCTATCTATCGCTCAATACTTTAAAAAATCGTCTTGCAAGTAGGGAGGTTCACATCAAGTACCCCCCGAGTACATGCATAATCAAATACTGAAATCAAAATACTGGTCAGCTACAACTAATAAGCTGCCTTTATTCGTGGGCTGAAAGAGCCTTACTTTTCCTAAGAAAAATATCATAAAAGAATTACTGATAATACTTCTTGAGATGTTCTGCATTCCAAGCTCTCGGAATGAGGTTCCCATCCATATCCATCAAGTGGTAGGTTCCTTCCCAAATTGCTGACTTTATCTGGTAGGGTCCTTCCCAATTTGCTCCAAAGGCTCCATGTGCCAGAACCCTGGTATTTGGCATGACTTTCCTCAGAACTAGGTCTCCAACCTTAAAAGGTCTTGCCTTCACCTTTTTGTTGTAATACCTTCGAACTCTCTGTTGATATGCTGCTAACTTCACTTGCGAATCTGCTCTCAACTCTTCGACCATGTCCAAATACAGTCTATGATTGACCTCATTGCTCTCGGGGTCAAAATACTTTCTTCTTAAGGAACCTGTTCCAACTTCCACAGGTACCATAGCTTCACAACCATAAGTGAGGGTAAAAGGAGACTCACCAGTTGTAGTTCTAGGCGTGGTGTTATACGACCACAAGACTCCAGGAAGCTCCTCTGGCCAACTTCCTTTCTTATCTTCAAGCCTCGTCTTCAAAGTGTGCTTGATAATCTTATTCACTGCTTCAGTCTGTCCATTACTCTGCGGATAATACACTGCTAAAAATGCTTTTTGGATTCCAAACTGCTCACATAACCCTCTAAGCTCTCTACTATCAAACTGCTTCCCATTGTCAGAAATCAGTTTCTGCGGAATGCCGAACCTGCATACAATGGCTCGAAACACAAATTCAGTCAGTTTTGACGCTGTAATCTTAGCAAGTGGTTCTGCTTCTGCCCACTTTGTAAAGTAATCGACTGCAACCACTGCATATTTCACTCCTCCTTTTCCTTTCGGGAGTTCTCCAATGAGGTCTATTCCCCAAACAGCGAATGGCCAAGGGCTAACAATCGGTTTGATAGGTGCTACAGGACGACTATCAAAATTTGCAAACCTCTGACAATTACTGCATGCCTGCACAAACTTTGTAGCATCTGCTTTGATGGTTGGCCAATAGTATCCTTGTCGAAGGACTTTCATGGCTAAAGAATTACCCCCCGAGTGATTTCCACATACTCCTTCATGAATCTCTTCGAGGATATACTTGCATTGTTCTCCAGCTACACACTTGAGCAAAGGCTGATTGAATCCCCGTCTATACAGAACTCCATCATAGATTACATACCTGGCTGCATGATACCTCAGCTTCCTGATATCATTTTGACTCGGAGGTAGCTCCCCTTTATCCAGGTAACGATGTATTGGGGTCATCCAGGAATCTTCAACTGGGAACTCGATGTCCATCACTTCTTCTTTGAAAACACTAGGTTGCTCCTGAATCTGAAGTGGAATTACTCCCAATAACGTGGATTCTCTCTGAGATCCTAGCTTGGCCAATGCATCTGCCTTGGTATTCTTTCCTCGAGGTATTTGATCTAGCTTCACCTCTTTGAACCTTGCGATCAACTCCTGGGAGTACCTCAAATATAAGTCTGTTCTTGGCCCTCTTGCCTAAAAACCACCACGAATCTGCCAAACTACTAACATCGAATCACTAAACACTCTGATATTCTCCACTTTCATCTCCAAAGCTAACTTGAGGCCTGCAATCAATGCCTCATATTCTGCATCATTATTCGTGGCTCTAAAAGCAAAATGAATGGAGCTATAGAGTTGGTGTCCATCCGGACTAACTAGCTCTATACCTGCTCCTGCTCCACTACTATTAGCAGCTCCATCTACATACAGTGTCCACCAAGGTGCACAGTTGTCATTGTCTTCCTGTTTTTCTACCACCTCTTTTGGCCCCTCTTGGCCAGTAACCTCTACATGAGGTGGAAACTCGATTAAGAAATCTGCTAAAGCTTGAGCTTTGATTGCTGTCTTTGGCTTATATTCTATGTCGAACTGTCCTAGCTCCACAGCCCATTTTAACATTCTTCCAGAAGTTTCTGGCCTATGCATCACTTGCTTAAGTGGATATGAGGTTCTTACCTCAATCTTGTGAGCTTGGAAATAAGGTCGCAGTTTCCTGGAAGCCAGAATCAATGCGAAAACCAGCTTCTCCATTCCTGTGTACCTCGTTTCTGCATCAAGTAATCTTTTGCTGACATAGTAGACTGGGCTCTGCTGTCCATTCTCTTCTCGAACCAGAACTGCACTAATGGAATACTCTGATACGGCCAAATAAAGTATCAATATTTCTCCATCCACAGGTTTGGCTAACAGTGGGGGGCTCCCCAAATGCTCCTTTAACTTTTCAAACGCTCTCTCACATTCTGTGGTCCATTCGAATTTACTTCCTTTCTTTATAGCTTTAAAGAACTCCTGACACTTATCAGTGGACTTCGAAATGAATCTATTCAAGGCTGCAACTCTTCCTGTAAGAGACTGAACCTCTCTCACAGTTCTCGGCGACCTCATATCAATCAATGCTTTAATCTTGGCTGGGTTGGCTTCGATACCTCTGTGGTTTACCATGAAACCCAGAAACTTTCCTGATTCTACCCCAAACACACATTTTTGAGGGTTCAGCTTCATTCTGTACTTTCGCAAGATTCCAAACATTTCTTCTAAGTGCTTTACATGGTCAACAGCTTCCTTAGACTTAACTAGCATATCATCCACATATACTTCCATAGTATGGCCAATTTGGTCTTTAAACATCATATTCACTAACCGTTGGTATGTGGCTCCAACATTAATCAATCCAAATGGCATGCACACATAGCAATAAAGACCTCTATCCGTAATAAAAGAAGTATGCTCTTGGTCAGGTTCATACATAGGGATTTGATTGTAACCTGAATATGCATCCATGAAGCTAAGGAGGGCATGTCCAGCTGTTGCATCCACTAACTGATCAATCCGTGGTAGTGGGAAACTGTCCTTCGGACATGCTTTGTTAAGATCTGTGAAGTCCACACAGGTTCTCCATTTTCCATTAGGTTTCTTTACCAAAACAGGATTTGCCAACCATACTGGGTAAAAAGATTCTTTAACCAATCCTGCATCCAATAATCTGTCGACCTCTTCTTTCAATGCCTGAGCTCTTTCTCCACTAACTGGTCTTCGCTTCTGTCTCACTCCTTTCTTTTCTGGATCAATATTCAACTTATGACACATGACCCTTGGATCTATCCCTTCCATATCTGCATGACACCATGCAAACACATCCAGGTTCTTGCCCAAAAAGGTAATGAGAGATTCCTTTAAGGCTGGATCGAGTTGAGCTCCAATCTTCAACACCTTTGTGCCATCTTTGTCATTGATCTTCACATCCAAAGTTTCACCAGCTGGTCCAGCCTTAACCATGGTTTCTGGCATTCGAGGGTCTAAGTCTACCTCCATCTCTGTGGTTGGGTCCTCTTGAGGTTTCTGGACTGTAGACGGTTCCTGAATTTCGTGCATGACATTCCTTCTCTTTGATGTTGGTTGACTGTCTTCATTGCTTCCATTATGTTTCAGTTTTCGTGATTTTTCTTCATTCAATCCTTCTGCCATACACACATCACCATCCTTGTCCGTAGGGGGTGCACTTTCTATCAGTAAGTAAGGGGTATCTGGTCCCCGAAAAACTGGAATCTCAGCATGAGGTTCCTCTTCTATGATCTCTTCAATTCTTATAGCTCTACAGGATGCTGGCACAAAACCTTCCAAGGGCGGACTACGCAGGTCAAGCGTTATTTTGTCTGGGTTCTTTCCTGGAAAATCATCAGGAACCTCGTCCATAGGTTCAGGCAATTTAGCAGCCTTAGCAGCATGTTGCAAAGCTTTGGTGTAACACTCTCTAGACTCATACTGACATCCTCGAACTACACCAATTCCATTTGGTGTTGGGAACTTCATCGTTAGGTGGTAAATGGAGGTTACTACCCTCATCTCCTTCAAAATGGGTCTTCCCAGAATAGCATTGTAATTCATATTCTCTTCTATAACAATGAATTCTGCTAGCTGTGTAATGTAACATGGTTTATCACCTAAAGTCACTCGCAACGTAATCGCCAAGAGCAGGAGCGAATTCCAACACGAATAGAATATCATGTATAGCTAGAATTGGTTCGTTCTCTCTCTCAAGAATGTTATGTTAATAGAATCAGTGAACTCTCTCTCAAGGATAGTACAATAATGGAAAGTTGGGCAAGACGTATATGTGAAAGGAATAACGATGAGTTGTAAGACTCCAGTGTTAATTGTGTCAGGTAGATACCTATAGTTGAATTCAGTTTTTGGGAGGAGTTGTTTACGAATGGACACTATCTCTGGTTTGGCAGAATAAATGTCGATGATGAAAGAGTTAAGGAATCCCAGTAGTGGCCTTAGCTGATTCCGTGGACGGAATCCTTTTAAGGAGGGTAGAATGTAATAACCCGGATTTTTCAAGAAATTATTTTATTATTATTTTGATAATGATAATGTTTTCCTAAAATAAGGAGGAACTTTTTTTTTATTTAATTATTTAATTATTTTCGGTTAAGTGGAACCGGGACCCTTTTAAAAATTTTATGGACCAAGTAGATATCTCGAGTCAATAAATTATTTGGGTAAAGATTTAATTTTGGAGTGTGGAATTATTTAGTAAAAATTTTATTTGAAATTACTGAATAATTTAGAGATTTTAAAATCCTTAGAAAATGATTATTTTAATTATTTGAGGATTTGTAGAAATTACTTGATTAATATATAAAATCAAGAATTTGAGGTTTTGCTAAAACAGTAATGTTTGTAGTATTTTTATAAAGCCCTGTAAATTGTGAATTATGAATCACAATTATTATTTTTATGATTTGTTTTTATAAATTATTAATATTTGTAAAATGCATATCAATTTAGAAAATTGAGATTTAATTCCAATTCTTTCTCCAAAAGTCTTTAAAAATATTCTAGTATTTAATTATGCTAGAAATTTTATTTCTACAAATTAGAGTTTTTAACTCTAAATATTATTTTAAGAGGTGTAGTATTTAATTGTATTGTTTTTAATTGTTATTGGGCTTGAGCCCATTAGGGTTAAACAAAAACACACACAGCACATAGATACACACAAAAAAACACACACAAACGCAGCCGCACAAAAATCAATCGGGGGAGGGGGAGAAAGAAATCAGCGGGGAGGAAGAGAGAAATGGGTTGGGGGTTTGATGAGATGCATACATATATACGCGTGTATATGTGAAATGTTTGTGTGTGTGTGCGGGGGAGGTACGGGTAGCAGCGGAGAAGGGAACCACCACCGCGCGGTGGCGGTGGCCGACGGTGGTGAATCGCGAACAACTGCAGTGCGGGAGAAGTGAGGAAGACGCAGGAGGGAGGGATGGTTCTGCGAGTTTTGGATGTGCGGGCTGATTAGAGAGAGAGAGAGAGAGAGAGATGAGAGGCTGGACAGAGAGAGATTTCGGGGGAGATTCATGGTGGGTCGGACCGGAACGGAAATGGTATAATTTCGTGTCTACCTATTTAATTTCCGTATTTTAAATTATTTAATTGTTTTAATTTAGTTAGTTGTAAATTATTAGATGTATGTGTTAATTTTGATAATTAGTGTATATTGAATTTGGAGAAAATGGTTGTAATTTAATTAGTTTTAAATTGTGGTAATTTAATTGATTTTAAATTGTGAGATTATTGTGGTAATTAAATTAGATTTAATTGCGAGGTTAATTATGGTGGTAATTAGTTAGTTTAAATTGCGAGGTTAATTATGGTGGTTTAATTAGTCTAAATGGAAAGCTTAATGTGGTAATGGGTGTAATTAGACTAAAATTGTAAGATTATGATTATTAGTTGAATTTCCGATATTTAATTCGGAAGGTATGTTTGTAATTATAATTGTTGAGTTTAATTATGAGTCCGATTAAAGGTTCGGGTTAGTGATTGTTAATTGTTAAATTGCTAATTGTTAATTGTTAGTGAGTAATTATTAATTATCGGATAATATATTCGGGTTAGTTGTCAAGTAATTGTTAAGTGCTAATTGCTAATTGTTAGTTTCCAAATTGTAATTTTTAAATTGTTAAGTGCTAAGTGCTAAGTGCTAATTGTTATTGTCATATGAGGTATAGTTATAAGAGTTGGCTTATCGGTAAATGTCTATGTGCTAAATGGTATAAGTCGGGTCGTAGTGAGTGTTAGAAGTCATAAGTGCCAACTACGTGGTGTTGGCTTAAATGTGGATAAACTTAGTTTACTTTTCCTTATGTGCTAGTTGCCGCATGTCTGGGCGGGTACTTTTCCTTATGTGCTAGTTGCCGCATGTCTGGGCGGGTACTTTTCCTTATGTGCTAGTTGCCGCATGTCTGGGCGGGTACTTTTCCTTATGTGCTAGTTGCCGCATGTCTGGGCGGGTACTTTTTTTATATGTTTACTTTTATGTTGCTGCAAGTTGAGGCAGCTTTTATTTTATCAAAAGCAGGGTTATAAATTGTTTTGTTGGCATGGAGGGGCTGAGCCCATAGTCCGATAAACGAATACTACATGCCGAAATTTTCTAAAAATCCCCTGCATTTTAATTTATTTAACTTATTTGATTTCAAGGGTTTAAAGGTATGATTTGGGTGTTAACTGTTTATGTGTATATGTGTTAAGTGAATTAATTCGAGGATTATGTGCTAATTCGAGGATTAAATGTGTCTTAAAGATTAAATGGGTATTATGAGTCTTTATCGAGGGCTAAGTATGTTTTGAGGATTACCTGTTAATTAACTTGTGACAAGAGTATGTCAATAGTATTATGGTCAAAAGTGTTAAGTGGAGTTTTGACTAAGTGTTATAACTGTGTAGTGTTATGATGTGTTAGCACCAGGAAATGTCTACTTTAAAAAGGGGACTTTTCCATTTCTTTTCTTTACTATAGTATGTTATGTGCAATAAGTGGTATTAGAATAGTCAACTATAGGGAGGACACCTATAGTTTGATTTTATGTTATTTAGTGATAATTCCGAGTTGTGTCTACTCGATATACGAGGTAGGACTGACACGCACTCATAACTATTCCAGTACCATTAGGGCGAGATCAAATTGGAGCGACGTGCATCCAAAAAGGAAGATCGAGACGTCAGGTAAGGTCCATGGAATTACTTGGACGAGGTGCGAAGGATTTGTTCGCGGTTTCTGTTTTCTGCTAAGGACCAGAGGCAAGTTTATTTACACCTACTCTATCGTTCAGAGTATACCTATTTTGAATTATATAAAATGTGCGGAAAAAGGTTTTTAATCCCTAATTGCGAGTTTTTAATCTTGTGCTCCTTCCAAATCATTTTATCCTTGACTCTGCTGGCGATATTAAATTATTCTCGTGCAATAATCAAAACCCATGACTTATAATACTGTCGATGGACGGTGACATTCTTAGGGTTCTACATCTCGATTTATATGTTGTATATTTATAAACTTTTGTAATGTGGTAGAGGACTATATGTTATGAGGTATATATAGATACATATTCGTATATATGGAACTACGTGGTAAAGGCTCCGAGGGTAGAGCGTGTATTGAGTCATCGAACTTAGCCCGCGTGGCGGGGCTATTTTGTATTGTATGTTTTCGAAAACCCGGGCAAAGCTTTTAAAAAGAATTTCGCAATAATTAACCTAAAGGCAACATCACCAATAAACCAGTGTTTATTTAATTAATAGATGCTCCTGAAAGCATTTACTAATTAAATAAACCTCATTCGCCTAATTAAATTTATTTAATTAGATGAATATCATTTTCAAAACGCTTTCTTAAAATCACTTTGTCCCGGAGAAATAATAAAACAATTTAATGGAATGATTCTATCTAGTATATTATTTATCGGAGATATTTTATTTTCAATACGGATTAAAAATATTCCAATGGTTATAAATTGGTTACTTTCAGCTTAAACCAGCTAGATTGATGTCGGTATATGTTACTTGAATGCTTATTAATTATTTCTTATTGACCGAGAGTCAGTAGTAGTTATTTGATAAAGTGGCTAAAGTTTGGAGACTGCTGGAGAGATTGTGTCTTGATTTTGATTAGAAACATTCCAAGAGTGGTATTTGGGTGTCTTGAGGTTATTAAATATTCCAGTATTAATAGTAAATATTATTTGAATATTACTTAATAAATGAATATTATTTTGAGTATTCTTTTAAAAAGGGATTATTGAATATTTATTAATTGTTACATAGTAGTCAAATATTTATTAAATACTCTAAGTGTTTTGAAGGTTATAAAACACTATTTAAAGGTTGTCTAAGGACTTTCATAGTCATTTAAAATATTATATTTTGAATCTATCTAGGTAAGTTACTTTTCAAGAACTTATATATATATGGAATTACCCTGTTGTGGTTACAAGCTTTATGCGTACCATTTTCCATGTGTGATCACAAAACCCTGTGTCGAAATTGATATCGGTACAAGTGTATATCTATACTTGAACTCTTTTGAACTCAAAACATTTTCGAAAACCCCCGGTCAGGTTTTACTCTCTTGCTCGTTTTTCGAGAAATTATTGGTCAACTTCCGTCGAACTTCAACAACTCAAGTTTTCTATCAAAATGATTTTTGACAAGAAAAGAAAAAGGGGACTCTGGCAGGTGTGGGAATCGTTGACGAACGATTCCCGGGATGTGTAAGCGGCCGTGAGCCAGGCGGTCCATCAATTATTATTCCGGCCCATGTGTTGCCGAAGGATGATTACGGATGTAGTTTTCATCGAGGGTGATTACGGATGTAGTTTTCACTCGGGGATAGTTACGGATGTAGTTTCTATCCTTCTACCGGTAGAGAAGACCCGCGGATTATTGGACTTGGATGTGGCGACTGATCATCGTCAATCCTTGTCAGATTTTTATGTTTTCTTTAAGTCCCATCCTCCACTTTGGAAAAATACTCAAACACTGCTTCTTAGGCCTAAGTGCCAAGTAGCCGATAGTGTTGTTTTCAATTTTGAAAGATGATGAATTCATGCAGTATCTAGAACTGCAAGATTATTCTAACAATAATGGCACGTACTTGTGCACTTTTGCAATTATTCAAAAGATGAAAGATGGTTCATCGGTTATGGATGTTAAGTCCCAAATGTTTTGCTTCAAGAGCTTTGACTCTCTTCCTATCAGTTATTTCTGAGTTTAGACTTACCAAGTGGTTAAAGAACTTATACCCGGTACATGATGTCGATCTGTAAGGTGTTTGATGGAAATGACATACTTACATGTATATGCTTTCAGATTGAGAAATACTAAAAATGAAACCTTCTAATGGTTAGTTTGTATATGATGATAAGCAACTATCTTAGCAGCATATTGAACTGCGTATTTTGAAAAGCCTTCTAAAAGATTAGCAATACTGTAGTGTACACTATTTCGCTAAGATATGAGGATTACTACGATTATTATAAACTTATCTGTTCATTGGATGTTGCGTTAAACGTCATATTTTCTTTATTGAAGTTTCATTGTTGTAAATATTTCGAATTGATATTAAGTATCGTTATACTTCGAAAACTCCATGTGTATATTGATATATATTGTTGTGCTCTATTAATACTTGCTGGGCAATTCTTTCGCTCATACTTGCTTGTTTTAAATATTAACCTTTCAGAGGAAGGTAGATGATTGAGGCTTATCTGCATGGCTCAGAAGAAGCAGGCAGTACGCCCTTATGAAGATGATATGATCCAGAAAAGTTATAGCTGGAATAAGTTATATGTAAGTACATTAATGTGTAATATATATTACTTTGTATTGAGTAGTACTAGTTGCTGGTGTACTTCCCAACGAAGCTATACTAGTAGTATAAGATTTTTAAGACATAGTGCGATGTAATAGAATGGATGTAATAAAGATGTAAAGATTTTAGTTCTTGTTTCTAGCCCTATGACCTAAAAGATGCTTGGTGGTTGGGGTCACAGAGTTATATTTCAATTTTAATGATTACAGATGGTTTAATGTTGTTAAACAGGTAATTTGATGTTAAGGATTTCCGCGTGACGACCAAATCCCTGACCCCGGATTTGGGGCGTTACAGAAATGGTATCAGAGCTTAGGTTATAGTAAACTAGAAACGAGAGTGAGTAGGAGTGTGTATAGTTATGTGAGAACGTCAGAACTCATGTAGAGTTCCTGTTGGACTATTGGATATAGTACCAATGATTAAGATAAGATTTTGAGGAATATGTTGAGATAGACTTCACTTCTTATGGTGATGGATGTCTGCTAAAGAACTCTTAGAGACAAGTGTTGGTCGGCAGGGGCATAAATCGCCCGAGGCCTAAGATTAAGATAATTTTAGGGGTTCATGGATGAAGTTATGTATTCCCCGAATGATAGGAAATTTCAATATGATGATGAAGGATGGAAAGCTGGCATCCAGTATTATGGCAATGATGAGTTGAGATAGCATCCGTACTGTTAAAATTCCAAAAAGGGAAGCAAAACAAGATCACTATGAAAGATTATCAGTCGAAGTTGCGGGTATTTAAAACCCTCTCGAGCTTGATAGAGTTTAAGGTAATATTATGAATGGATTGGTGGATGGACACCGATTGTCTCAAAATTATAGAAGTAAAAAGGGTGAAGATGAGATTGATCAATAAAGATGAAATGTTTTAAGAATCAAGACGGACTGAGAAAGTCTGAGAGAGACTAGTACGAAGGCTATTATGCCAATAAGGGATAAGCTTAAGTTGCACACGGAATTGTCATGAGGACAGGAACATGTGGTATAAATACGGTTATAATGGTGACTGGATCTAAGTATGTATTTCCAGCAATGTTCCAGAATATCGCCCATTCGACACGTGGAATTCGTCGTTGCTAGGGGCGACACCGGTATCGAAGTCTTCTCAAAGAATAGAACGCTTGCGTGAGATGCTTGCGCCGAGTCGAATAGAACTCCTTAATATCGTAAAATGCCGATGGTTGAATCTCTAGCGACTATTACGAGTCGACGATGACGTCGGTTATCGAGCACCTTAGGGTGTGCGTGGAAAAGAAGAGCGCTACAATCGAACAATTATCCGTCAGAGGAGCCGACAGGAAAGGCATCCGTGGAGACCTTGGCATTACCCTCCCCAATTATGAATCATTTTGATTACTTCCCCAGTCTGAATTATTTGATATCTCCCCATTTGCAACTTATGTTTATTATCTCCCCAATGTGAATTATTTGACACATCCCCGTGCATAAATTATTTTAATTACCTCCCCAATATATGAATTATTTGACATCTCCCCATGTGTAAATTGTTTTGATTACCTCCCTAATCCATTATCTATCCTGACATCTCTCCAAGAGAGAATTTTGATAAAGAATATACTCCCTCTTCGAAGTTGTTTTATAATACTCATGTTAAACCATATTGGTTTCAATTTTGCTAGAAGCTGTCATTATACCTACTTTCAGATTTATGAAGCCCTATCGATTGATGATATTTAAATTCCCACTTTTCTTCAAATATTGGATAATCCTATGGTGCTATAGCACCACTTGCTTGTTGTATACCAGTATCTTTCTGGTTATCCTTTTCCTTGGAAATTGCGCCTTGGAATCTGATCAATTTTAATCCAGGGTGTCCACTTGAGAATTATTTGTCGAAAGACGGTAATTATTATCTTCACTTCGAATTGCTTTCATATTTCTCAGCTTCCACTGAGACGAACAACCCTATACTTATAGGGGACACAAGGGCTATCTGTCTGTGTGATAGAAGTCTGACGGGACGCCGTCACTTGTGAGTTGTGAAATACAAGAAGGCTAATTACCTTTAGTAATGTCTCAAATGAGACACGCAACGTGAGTTCTCTTGATCATATTGATCTCTCGGTAAATTCCCTTATCTCAAATAAGGTTGACTTTAACACTCATAACCTTATGATCACCAGTGTGTGACAATTGCCTTGATATGACAGCTATCTTTTCAAAGCTCCATTATTCTTATTATCTCTAATGAATTTCAAGGGGAGGCCAACCAGGTCGGCCAAGTCATAAATTCGCTGATAGAAACTAGATTCGCAACGGAATCGCCAAGAGCAGGAGCGAATTCCAACACGAATAGAATATCATGTATAGCTAGAATTGGTTCGTTCTCTCTCTCAAGAATGTTATGTTAATAGAATCAGTGAACTCTCTCTCAAGGATAGTACAATAATGGAAAGTTGGGCAAGACGTATATGTAAAAGGAATAACGATGAGTTGTAAGACTCCAGTGTTAATTGTGTCAGGTAGATACCTATAGTTGAATTCAGTTTTTG
Organism: Kitagawia praeruptora; assembly: GCA_037693485.1. Classification (NCBI taxonomy): domain Eukaryota; kingdom Viridiplantae; phylum Streptophyta; class Magnoliopsida; order Apiales; family Apiaceae; genus Kitagawia; species Kitagawia praeruptora. The sequence goes on along the minus strand of CM075351.1, from coordinate 130,264,506 downwards.
GGAGGAGTTGTTTACGAATGGACACTATCTCTGGTTTGGCAGAATAAATGTCGATGATGAAAGAGTTAAGGAATCCCAGTAGTGGCCTTAGCTGATTCCGTGGACGGAATCCTTTTAAGGAGGGTAGACTGTAATAACCCGGATTTTTCAAGAAATTATTTTATTATTATTTTGATAATGATAATGTTTTCCTAAAATAAGGAGGAACTTTTTTTTTATTTAATTATTTAATTATTTTCGGTTAAGTGGAACCGGGACCCTTTTAAAAATTTTATGGACCAAGTAGATATCTCGAGTCAATAAATTATTTGGGTAAAGATTTAATTTTGGAGTGTGGAATTATTTAGTAAAAATTTTATTTGAAATTACTGAATAATTTAGAGATTTTAAAATCCTTAGAAAATGATTATTTTAATTATTTGAGGATTTGTAGAAATTACTTGATTAATATATAAAATCAAGAATTTGAGGTTTTGCTAAAACAGTAATGTTTGTAGTATTTTTATAAAGCCCTGTAAATTGTGAATTATGAATCACAATTATTATTTTTATGATTTGTTTTTATAAATTATTAATATTTGTAAAATGCATATCAATTTAGAAAATTGAGATTTAATTCCAATTCTTTCTCCAAAAGTCTTTAAAAATATTCTAGTATTTAATTATGCTAGAAATTTTATTTCTACAAATTAGAGTTTTTAACTCTAAATATTATTTTAAGAGGTGTAGTATTTAATTGTATTGTTTTTAATTGTTATTGGGCTTGAGCCCATTAGGGTTAAACAAAAACACACACAGCACATAGATACACACAAAAAAACACACACAAACGCAGCCGCACAAAAATCAATCGGGGGAGGGGGAGAAAGAAATCAGCGGGGAGGAAGAGAGAAATGGGTTGGGGGTTTGATGAGATGCATACATATATACGCGTGTATATGTGAAATGTTTGTGTGTGTGTGCGGGGGAGGTACGGGTAGCAGCGGAGAAGGGAACCACCACCGCGCGGTGGCGGTGGCCGACGGTGGTGGCGTTCGCGAACAATTGCAGTGCGGGAGAAGTGAGGAAGACGCAGGAGGGAGGGATGGTTCTGCGAGTTTTGGATGTGCGGGCTGATTAGAAAGAGAGAGAGAGAAAGAGAGAGAGAGAGAGAGAGAGAGAGAGAGAGGAGAGGCTGGACAGAGAGAGATTTCGGGGGAGATTCATGGTGGGTCGGACCGGAACGGAAATGGTATAATTTCGTGTCCACCTATTTAATTTCCGTATTTTAAATTATTTAATTGTTTTAATTTAGTTAGTTGTAAATTATGAGATGTATGTGTTAATTTTGATAATTAGTGTATATTGAATTTGGAGAAAATGGTTGTAATTTAATTAGTTTTAAATTGTGGTAATTTAATTGATTTTAAATTGTGAGATTATTGTGGTAATTAAATTAGATTTAATTGCGAGGTTAATTATGGTGGTAATTAGTTAGTTTAAATTGCGAGGTTAATTATGGTGGTTTAATTAGTCTAAATGGAAAGCTTAATGTGGTAATGGGTGTAATTAGACTAAAATTGTAAGATTATGATTATTGGTTGAATTTCCGATATTTAATTCGGAAGGTATGTTTGTAATTATAATTGTTGAGTTTAATTATGAGTCCGATTAAAGGTTCGGGTTAGTGATTGTTAATTGTTAAATTGCTAATTGTTAATTGTTAGTGAGTAATTATTAATTATCGGATAATATATTCGGGTTAGTTGTCAAGTAATTGTTAAGTGCTAATTGCTAATTGTTAGTTTCCAAATTGTAATTTTTAAATTGTTAAGTGCTAAGTGCTAATTGTTATTGTCATATGAGGTATAGTTATAAGAGTTGGCTTATCGGTAAATGTCTATGTGCTAAATGGTATAAGTCGGGTCGTAGTGAGTGTTAGAAGTCATAAGTGCCAACTACGTGGTGTTGGCTTAAATGTGGATAAACTTAGTTTACTTTTCCTTATGTGCTAGTTGCCGCATGTCTGGGCGGGTACTTTTCCTTATGTGCTAGTTGCCGCATGTCTGGGCGGGTACTTTTCCTTATGTGCTAGTTGCCGCATGTCTGGGCGGGTACTTTTCCTTATGTGCTAGTTGCCGCATGTCTGGGCGGGTACTTTTCTTATATGTTTACTTTTATGTTGCTGCAAGTTGAGGCAGCTTTTATTTTATCAAAAGCGGGGTTATAAATTGTTTTGTTGGCATGGAGGGGCTGAGCCCATAGTCCGATAAACGAATACTACATGCCGAAATTTTCTAAAAATCCCCTGCATTTTAATTTATTTAACTTATTTGATTTCAAGGGTTTAAAGGTATGATTTGGGTGTTAACTGTTTATGTGTATATGTGTTAAGTGAATTAATTCGAGGATTATGTGCTAATTCGAGGATTAAATGTGTCTTGAAGATTAAATGGGTATTATGAGTCTTTATCGAGGGCTAAGTATGTTTTGAGGATTACCTGTTAATTAACTTGTGACAAGAGTATGCCAATAGTATTATGGTCAAAAGTGTTAAGTGGAGTTTTGACTAAGTGTTATAACTGTGTAGTGTTATGATGTGTTAGCACCAGGAAATGTCTACTTTAAAAAGGGGACTTTTCCATTTCTTTTCTTTACTATAGTATGTTATGTGCAATAAGTGGTATTAGAATAGTCAACTATAGGGAGGACACCTATAGTTTGATTTTATGTTATTTAGTGATAATTCCGAGTTGTGTCTACTCGATATACGAGGTAGGACTGACACACACTCATAACTATTCCAGTACCATTAGGGCGAGATCAAATTGGAGCGACGTGCATCCAAAAAGGAAGATCGAGACGTCAGGTAAGGTCCATGGAATTACTTGGACGAGGTGCGAAGGATTTGTTCGCGGTTTCTGTTTTCTGCTAAGGACCAGAGGCAAGTTTATTTACACCTACTCTATCGTTCAGAGTATACCTATTTTGAATTATATAAAATGTGCGGAAAAAGGTTTTTAATCCCTAATTGCGAGTTTTTAATCTTGTGCTCCTTCCAAATCATTTTATCCTTGACTCTGCTGGCGATATTAAATTATTCTCGTGCAATAATCAAAACCCATGACTTATAATACTGTCGATGGACGGTGACATTCTTAGGGTTCTACATCTCGATTTATATGTTGTATATTTATAAACTTTTGTAATGTGGTAGAGGACTATATGTTATGAGGTATATATAGATACATATTCGTATATATGGAACTACGTGGTAAAGGCTCCGAGGGTAGAGCGTGTATTGAGTCATCGAACTTAGCCCGCGTGGCGGGGCTATTTTGTATTGTATGTTTTCGAAAACCCGGGCAAAGCTTTTAAAAAGAATTTCGCAATAATTAACCTAAAGGCAACATCACCAATAAACCAGTGTTTATTTAATTAATAGATGCTCCTGAAAGCATTTACTAATTAAATAAACCTCATTCGCCTAATTAAATTTATTTAATTAGATGAATATCATTTTCAAAACGCTTTCTTAAAATCACTTTGTCCCGGAGAAATAATAAAACAATTTAATGGAATGATTCTATCTAGTATATTATTTATCGGAGATATTTTATTTTCAATACGGATTAAAAATATTCCAATGGTTATAAATTGGTTACTTTCAGCTTAAACCAGCTAGATTGATGTCGGTATATGTTACTTGAATGCTTATTAATTATTTCTTATTGACCGAGAGTCAGTAGTAGTTATTTGATAAAGTGGCTAAAGTTTGGAGACTGCTGGAGAGATTGTGTCTTGATTTTGATTAGAAACATTCCAAGAGTGGTATTTGGGTGTCTTGAGGTTATTAAATATTCCAGTATTAATAGTAAATATTATTTGAATATTACTTAATAAATGAATATTATTTTGAGTATTCTTTTAAAAAGGGATTATTGAATATTTATTAATTGTTACATAGTAGTCAAATATTTATTAAATACTCTAAGTGTTTTGAAGGTTATAAAACACTATTTAAAGGTTGTCTAAGGACTTTCATAGTCATTTAAAATATTATATTTTGAATCTATCTAGGTAAGTTACTTTTCAAGAACTTATATATATATGGAATTACCCTGTTGTGGTTACAAGCTTTATGCGTACCATTTTCCATGTGTGATCACAAAACCCTGTGTCGAAATTGATATCGGTACAAGTGTATATCTATACTTGAACTCTTTTGAACTCAAAACATTTTCGAAAACCCCCGGTCAGGTTTTACTCTCTTGCTCGTTTTTCGAGAAATTATTGGTCGACTTCCGTCGAACTTCAACTACTCAAGTTTTCTATCAAAATGATTTTTGACAAGAAAAGAAAAAGGGGACTCTGGCAGGTGTGGGAATCGTTGACGAACGATTCCCGGGATGTGTAAGCGGCCGTGAGCCAGGCGGTCCATCAATTATTATTCCGGCCCATGTGTTGCCGAAGGATGATTACAGATGTAGTTTTCATCGAGGGTGATTACGGATGTAGTTTTCACTCGGGGATAGTTACGGATGTAGTTTCTATCCTTCTACCGGTAGAGAAGACCCGCGGATTATTGGACTTGGATGTGGCGACTGATCATCGTCAATCCTTGTCAGGTTTTTATGTTTTCTTTAAGTCCCATCCTCCACTTTGGAAAAATACTCAAACACTGCTTCTTAGGCCTAAGTGCCAAGTAGCCGATAGTGTTGTTTTCAATTTTGAAAGATGATGAATTCATGCAGTATCTAGAACTGCAAGATTATTCTAACAATAATGGCACGTACTTGTGCACTTTTGCAATTATTCAAAAGATGAAAGATGGTTCATCGGTTATGGATGTTAAGTCCCAAATGTTTTGCTTCAAGAGCTTTGACTCTCTTCCTATCAGTTATTTCTGAGTTTAGACTTACCAAGTGGTTAAAGAACTTATACCCGGTACATGATGTCGATCTGTAAGGTGTTTGATGGAAATGACATACTTACATGTATATGCTTTCAGATTGAGAAATACTAAAAATGAAACCTTCTAATGGTTAGTTTGTATATGATGATAAGCAACTATCTTAGCAGCATATTGAACTGCGTATTTTGAAAAGCCTTCTAAAAGATTAGCAATACTGTAGTGTACACTATTTCGCTAAGATATGAGGATTACTACGATTATTATAAACTTATCTGTTCATTGGATGTTGCGTTAAACGTCATATTTTCTTTATTGAAGTTTCATTGTTGTAAATATTTCGAATTGATATTAAGTATCGTTATACTTCGAAAACTCCATGTGTATATTGATATATATTGTTGTGCTCTATTAATACTTGCTGGGCAATTCTTTCGCTCATACTTGCTTGTTTTAAATATTAACCTTTCAGAGGAAGGTAGATGATTGAGGCTTATCTGCATGGCTCAGAAGAAGCAGGCAGTACGCCCTTATGAAGATGATATGATCCAGAAAAGTTATAGCTGGAATAAGTTATATGTAAGTACATTAATGTGTAATATATATTACTTTGTATTGAGTAGTACTAGTTGCTGGTGTACTTCCCAACGAAGCTATACTAGTAGTATAAGATTTTTAAGACATAGTACGATGTAATAGAATGGATGTAATAAAGATGTAAAGATTTTAGTTCTTGTTTCTAGCCCTATGACCTAAAAGATGCTTGGTGGTTGGGGTCACAGAGTTATATTTCAGTTTTAATGATTACAGATGGTTTAATGTTGTTAAACAGGTAATTTGATGTTAAGGATTTCCGCGTGACGACCAAATCCCTGACCCCGGATTTGGGGCATTACATAGAAAATGCACCCCCTATGGATAAGGATGGTGATGTGTGTATGACAGAAGGATTGGATAAAGAGAAATCTAGAAAACTGAAACATGACGAAATTAGTGAAGACAGTCAGCCAGCATCAAAAAGAAGGAATGTCATGCCTGAAGTTCAAGAACCATCTACACACCAGGAACCCCTAGGGGACTCAACCATAGAGATGGAGGTAGACTTAGATCCTCGAATGCCAGAAACCATGGTCAAGGCTGGACCAGCTGGTGAAACATTGGATGTGAAGATAAGTGACAAAGATAGTACAAAAGTGTTAAAGATTGGAGCTCAACTCGACCCAGCCTTGAAGGAATCTCTTATTACCTTTTTGGGCAAGAACCTGGATGTGTTTGCATGGTGTCACGCAGATATGGAAGGGATAGATCCAAGGGTCATGTGTCATAAGTTGAATATTGATCCAGAAAAGAAAGGAGTGAGACAGAAGCGAAGACCAGTTAGTGGAGAAAGAGCTCAAGCATTGAAAGAAGAGGTCGACAGGTTATTGGATGCAGGATTGGTTAAAGAATCTTTCTACCCAGTATGGTTAGCAAACCCTGTTTTGGTAAAGAAACCTAATGGGAAATGGAGAACTTGTATGGAATTCACAGATCTCAAAAAAACATGCCCGAAGGACAGTTTCCCACTGCCACGGATTGATCAGCTAGTGGATGCGACAGCTGGACATGCCCTCCTCAGCTTCATGAATGCATATTCAGGTTACAATCAAATCCCTATGTATGAACCTGATCAAGAGCATACTTCTTTTATTACGGATAGAGGTCTTTATTGCTATGTATGCATGCCATTTGGGTTGATTAATGCTGGAGCTACATACCAACGGTTAATGAATATGATGTTTAAAGACCAAATTGGCCATACTATGGAAGTATATGTGGATGATATGCTAGTCAAATCCAAGGAAGCTGTTGACCATGTAAAGCACTTAGAAGAAATGTTCGGAATCTTGCGAAAGTACAGAATGAAGCTGAACCCTAAAAAATGTGTGTTCGGGGTAGAATCAGGAAAGTTTCTGGGTTTTATGGTGAATCACAGAGGTATCGAAGCCAACCCAGCCAAGATTAAAGCATTGATTGATATGAGGTCACCAAGGACTGTGAGAGAGGTTCAGTCCCTTACAGGGAGAGTTGCAGCCTTGAACAGATTCATCTCGAAGTCCACTGATAAGTGTTAGGAGTTCTTTAAAGCTATAAAGAAAGGAAGCAAATTCGAGTGGACAGCAGAATGTGAGATAGCATTTGGAAAGTTAAAGGAGCATTTGGGGAGCCCCCCACTGTTAGCCAAACCTGTGGATGGAGAAACATTGATACTTTACTTGGCCGTATCAGAGTATTCCATTAGTGCAGTTCTGGTTCGAGAAGAGAATGGACAGTAGAGCCCAGTCTACTATGTTAGTAAAAGGTTACTTGATGCAGAAACGAGGTATACAGGAATGGAGAAGCTGGTTTTCGCATTGATTCTAGCTTCCAGGAAGTTGCGACCTTACTTCCAAGCTCACAAGATTGAGGTAAGAACCTCATATCCACTTAGGCAAGTGATGCATAGGCCAGAAACTTCTGGGAGAATGTTAAAGTGGGCTGTGGAGTTAGGACAGTTCGACATAGAATACAAGCCAAAGACAGCAATCAAAGCTCAAGCTCTAGCAGATTTCTTAATTGAGTTTCCACCTCATGTGGAGGTTACTGGCCAGGAGGGGCCAAGAGAGGTGGTGGAAGAACAGACAGAAAATGACAACTGTGCACCCTGGTGGACACTGTATGTAGATGGAGCTGCTAATAGTGGTGGAGCAGGTGCAGGCATAGAGCTAGTTAGTCCAGAAGGACACCAACTCTATAGCTCAATTCATTTTGCTTTTAGAGCCACGAACAATGATGCAGAGTATGAGGCATTGATTGCAGGTCTCAAGCTAGCCTTGGAGATGAAAGTTGAGAATATCAGAGTGTTCAGTGATTCGATGTTAGTAGTTTGGCAGATTCGTGGTGGTTTTCAGGCGAGAGGTCCACGAACAGACTTGTATTTGAGGTACTCCCAGGAGTTGATCGCGAGGTTCAAAGAGGTGAAGCTAGATCAAATACCTCGAGGAAAGAATACCAATGCAGATGAATTAGCCAAGCTAGGATCTCAGAGAGAATCCACATTATTGGGGGTAATTCCACTTCAGATTCAGGAGCAACCTAGTGTTTTCAAAGAAGAAGTGATGGACATCGAGTTTCCAGTTGAAGATTCCTGGATGACCCCAATTCATCGTTACCTGGATAAAGGGGAGCTACCTCCCAGTCAAGATGATGCCAGGAAGCTGAGGTATCATGCAGCCAAGTATGTAATCTATGATGGAGTTCTGTATAGACGAGGATTCAATCAACCTTTGCTCAAGTGTGTAGCTGGAGAACAATGCAAGTACATTCTCGAGGAGATTCATGAAGGAGTATGTGGAAATCACTCGGGGGTAATTCTTTAGCCATGAAGGTCCTTCGACAAGGATATTATTGGCCAACAATCAAAGCAGATGCTACCAAATTTGTATAGGCATGCAATAATTGTCAGAGGTTTGCAAATTTTGATAGTCATCCTGTAGCACCTATCAAACAGATTGTTAGTCCTTGGCCATTCGCCGTTTGGGGGATAGACCTCATTGGAGAACTCCCGAAAGGAAAAGGAGGAGTGAAATATGCAGTGGTTGCAGTTGATTACTTCACAAAGTGGGCAGAAGCAGAACCACTTGCTAAGATTACAGCATCAAAATTGACTGAGTTCGTGTTTCGAGCCATTGTATGCAGATTTGGCATTCCGCAGAGGCTGATTTCTGATAACGGGAAGCAGTTTGATAGTAGAGAGCTTAGAGGGTTGTGTGAGCAGTTTGGAATTCAGAAGGCATTTTCAGCAGTGTACTATCCACAGAGTAATGGACAGACTGAAGCGGTGAATAAGATTATCAAGCATACTTTGAAGACGAGGCTTGAAGATAAGAAAGGAAGCTGGCCAGAGGAGCTTCCTGGAGTCTTGTGGTCGTATAACACCACGCCTAGAACTACAACTGGTGAGTCTCCCTTTACTCTCGCTTATGGTTGTGAAGCTATGGTACCTGTGGAGGTTGGAACAGGTTCCCTGAGAAGAAAGTATTTTGACCCCGAGAACAATGAGGTCAATCATAGACTGTATTTGGACATGGTCGAAGAGTTGAGAGCAGATTCGCAAGTGAAGTTAGCAGCATATCAACAGAGAGTTCGAAGGTATTACAACAAAAAGGTGAAGGCAAGACCTTTTAAAGTTGGAGACCTAGTTCTGAGAAAAGTCATGCCAAATACCAGGGTTCTGGCACATGGAGCTTTTGGAGCGAATTGGGAGGGACCTTACCAGATAAAGTCAGCAATTTGGGAAGGAACCTACCACTTGATGGATATGGATGGGAACCTCATTCCGAGAGCTTGGAATGCAGAACATCTCAAGAAGTATTATCAGTAACTCTTTTATGTGTTTTTCTTAGGAAAAGTAAGGCTCTTTCAGCCCAAGAATAAAGGCAGCTTATTAGTTATAGCTGACCAGCATTTTGATTTCAGTATTTGATTATGCATGTACTTGGGGGGTACTTGATGTGAACCTCCCTACTTGCAAGACAATTTCTTTTAAAGTATTGAGCGATAGATAGCTCTACGTTGGATATTTTGAGTGCATTCTTTGCAGCTATAGCTCCTTAATAGTTATTTTACGTAACAATAATTACCCAAAAGAACTGGGGGGTAGTATTCCTACTTAGACAGTATTGTGCATGATATGATTTGATATTTCATATGCCAATTTGAAATGCTTTAAATGCTTGCTTTAGTACTTGTATTGTATTTGCAGGTTACCTAGTGTAAGAACCCTGATTTTTGTAATATTTTAAATGTGTAAAAGATTATGACATTGTGAATTAGGGACCTTTTGAGTCACCTATGTTATGTAATGGAGTTGATTGTCTGAAATTTTATGTTTTTATATTCACGGTGTAAAAAAAAGGGAAGATTGTTGAAGGCAAGAGGCCTACCACTATTAAGATTTATAAAAACTTGAGATTTGAGGATGATTAGAGTATTAGAAGATTTTAAGAGATTATGACAAGGAGTTGTGGATATTTAAAGGATTTACCCAATTAAGTATTTAAGGAATTACAAGGGAAATCTCTACGCGACAAAATATTATTACGAGGAATTAATTATGATACGATATGAATCAAGGATTAAGTGACAACCATTGTGGAGGAATAACAATACAAGGAAAGAATATTGCATACAAGTGTCATGTAACTAGCTAGTTAGGAAAAGAAGCTAGAAAAGCAAAAAGCAAACATGAATAGTAACTAGTTAGTGGTGCATGTTTCAAGGAGACAAGAGGGCATGGTGCATACCTAGCCTATAAACCCTAGAGTGCAACATGTGACTACTTTTCCAACATATCAATTATACACACCCATACATACAACAATAATACATCACTTTATTTCAAACACAACACAAACAAACATCTCTCTCTCTTTCCAATCTGCACTAGGCCGAGAGCTTCCAAGGAGGGGAGAAGAAAATTTTTCTTCAACTTCTTTTCATTCATAAATCAAGATAAAATTTCTAGGCCATCCTTACACTATAGAGAAGGTATGCTATGAATTTCAACCCCTTTCATCCACTAGATTTTGAGTTATAAATTCTTGAAGTTTTGATGTTTAGTAACCAAATTGTTCATCCTTTTAGATCTTGAAGGCTTGAGGGTTGTAGGAGCTCATACAAGTGTTATTAGGGATTACCAAGCTCACTCAAGGCTCCTAGATACTCAAGAAGGTATAACATGCTCCTCACTCTTAACCATGCTTAGTGTAGAGCTCATATTGTTAGATCTAAAGGTTATAGTGCATATCTTGGGTATAAGAGTTATGGATGATGAAAATCTTGAGGTTATATGTGGTTGATGTGATTTTAAAGCTTGTACTTAGAGTATGTAACCCCATGTATGTTGTAGAGATGAGTCTTGATGATTTTAATGGTAGATATGATGTATAAGTTGAGTTCTTGAAAGATTAAGCAAAGATGTATGCAGAATAAAAAGTCTGGGAGTATGTACTGCCTTGCCGTGGACTTTTGAACCCCTTACACTTGTCTCCCGAGGGTCTAATACATATGGTTAGAAAGGTATTTGAATGTAGTTTCCAGAAATATAAAGTTCATGTCTAGGTGATGTGTAGATTTTATGTTATGACCAGAAGAGTGAGGAGTGGTTCTGAAATCCGGACTGCACTGTATGGTCTGTTTGTGAACTGTCTTTGGACCCCCAAACTTTCTGCAAACATTGTGAAAAATTGAGGTTAACTAGGTCTTACAGTAAGGAAGGCTTCCAAAAAAGAATCTGATTAAAATTTGAATTTTTCAATTTTATAAAAATGTTTGAGCGAGGTGTGCGCAAGTGAAAAACCACTTAGGGGATTAGTTTAAAGTAGTTTTAAGAATGTTCACTTGAGTTTCGAGTTTGAGGAATAGATTTGAGTCGAATGGGTAACGAAAGTGATAATGTGACGACATGGTCATATGAGAGGGTTAGTGGTCACAAGTGGAGTCGTTAAGTTGGTCTTACGATTTTTAAAACCTTATGATTAAGTAGCGTTGTTAAGGTACTAACGTACAAATATTGATTATGTATAGATTTCCATTCCACTTCGCGAGCCGACCACCCCAACCTCACCAAGGCAAGTTTTCCAACCCTAAGTATTTATTTTCAAAAGATTATATTCTTTATTTTACCTATGCAAGTTTACTTTTCAAAACTTATATATAAGGATTTTCACTGTTGTGTTTATAGCTTCCAAACGTATTATATGCTTATGCTTTACGAGATTATGTTGAAGTTTGAGATATATGCATATGTGTTTGTACACCCTTGAACTTAGAATGAAAGTGTTTTCTTCGGACAACGACTCTAGCAATAGAGGTCGTAGCGGTCCAAATATACTATTGACCGGGGAGCGGTATATTGTTGTATCGTGATTAAATTGCGAAAACCCGAAGAGTCATTCGGGAAGTATCGTATACCTAAATAATTATTATTTTTACGTTGTTAAAAATACTCAAAAATATCTATCTTGGATTAAAAGCTTATTTTAATTAAATAATTATTTTATTAATTTTTTATATTAAATCTCAAAATATTATTTATTAATTATCGTTCATTATTTTAAAGACAAAACTAATCCAAGATACCTTTAGCGTTTTCAAACTCGAACTCTTTCCCACCCAAAACATTTTCGAAAACCCCCGGTCAGGTTTTGCTTCTTGTACGTTTTTCAAGAATTATCGATCGACTGAGGTCGAACTTCAACTACTCGAATTTTCTATCAAAATGATTTTTGAAAAGAAAAGAAAAAGGGGACTCTGGCAGGTGTGGGAATCGTTGACGAATGATTCCCGGGATGTGTAAGCGGCCGTGAGCCAGGCGGTCCATCAATTATTATTTCGGCCTAGGTGTTGCCGAAGGATGATTACGGATGTAGTTTTCATCGAGGGTGATTACGGATGTAGTTTTCACCCAAGGGTAGTTACGGATGTAGTTTCTATCCTTCTACTAGTAGAGAAGACCCGCGGATTGTTGGACTTGGTTGTGGCGACTGATCATCGTCAATCCTTGTCAGGTTTTTATGTTTTCTTCCAGTCCCATCCTTCACTTTGGAAAAATACTCAAACACTGCTTCTTGGGCCTAAGTGCCAAGTTGCCGATAGTGTGGTTTTTGATAAGAAAAATATTGACATCGTGCAGTATCTAGAACTGCAAGATTCTCTATAAAGATTGGCACGTGTTAGTGCACTCTTGCAATTATTCCAAAGAATGAAATGTTTTTGAATGAGAAACCTTTTAAGCTAATGGAAGGAAAGAGGTTTTGCAATAATGTATTCCATGTACAGTATGTTAACCTTAGAGTGTTTTGCCGAAAATGATATACTCATATGTATATATATTTTCAAACTTGAGATATATTGAAATGGGAACCTTATAAAGGATTCATATGTTATTCTTAAAGCTCCTTAGCGAGTATAAATGTTTTATTCAAACTCGGACATATATATTGTTGAATTATGTTTTGAAATCTGAGATATATACCCATACAGTTGGGAACATTTTCGAAATAAACCACATTATTATTTTTCAAAATGGCGAACTTGCTGAGCATTATGTAGCTCATTCTTGCTTTATAAAAACTTTTCAGAAAGAGAAGAATTTGGTCAGTTAACTCCGCACCAGCAGAAGAGGAGTAGAAGATTTACCTCGAGATGATTTAGTTCCGGATAAATACTACAGAGTAAGTCTGATAGGTTTTCAACTGTAATAGTAAGACTCGTCTTCAAGTGTAGTTGTATAAGTGGAAGTGCGTAAGATTCCGGATTGTACAGATGAATTGTAATATTTAGTGTTACTTTTGATTATCGTTTCTGAGGCTCTAACTTGTATGTGCGTAAGATTGAGGTCTGGATTGATGTATTGTTGAGTTGTAAAGTTAATACAGGTAGGATATGGTTGGATGGTGATGTGACGACCTGAATCTCTGACCTCGGATTTGGGGGCGTCACACCTAGGCTAACAGGTTCTTATAGCATTGTATTGTATTTGCAGGTCACCTTGACTTACAGGTCCCTTTAGCATTGAAAGTATGAGCAAAGTATGAATGTGATTCGACAAAGTATGCAAATTGAGAATGACTGACTTGAACCAAAGCCTCAGGTAGCTTCCTGAGCATGAATTAAGCCTTGGGTAGCTTCCCGACCATGCATTGAGAGAAGCCTCGGGTAGCTTCCTGAGCACATTTGATCGAAAAGCCTCAGCTGACTGAGCAAAGTATTTTAGCCGAAAGCCTCAGGTAGCTTCCTGAGCATGAATTGAAAGCCTCAAGTTCCTTGAGCACGTGATCCTAAAGTCCTGACAAAAGGCACCTAAATGAACTTGTATGAAGCCGAGACCGGCATACAGGAACCTGAGATTGTATGTTTAAACCCTCCGTGGAACCGCCACTAGCACGAGAGGAAGTGGGAACCTGTGTGGAGCCTAGACCGGCACACTTGTTCTTAAAGAGAAGCCTAATAAGCTCTCCCTCATGTGGAACCGCCTTTGGCACATGGGAAGAAGGGATAAAATCCTTAGCATTTACCTTCAAGAAATGTCTAGCTTGACACTTGAAGAAGAGGAAACTGTGTGGACTCCCAGAACGGCACACAGGTTCCTAGAATCGTCTCGAGGCACAAAAAGGAACCAACATGCCTCGAGGCATGTTGGGACCTAGAGAATAGGACTGGGAACCAAGCAGGTTACCTTTCCAAGAGAAAAAAGGAACCAACATGTCTCGAGGCATGTTGGGACCTAGAGATTAGGATTGGGAGCCAAGCAGGCAACCTTTCCAAGAGTTGACCCGAATCGAACGAAAGAAATTATACTAACGTTAACTAGCTTCTGTTTTATGTTTGTTTTGCAGGATTAGTGATCGTTAGCGGCTTATTCGTGAGGAATTTGATTCTATTATTCAATAGCAATAAGTTAGGAAGTTGTTAAAGGAAGCAATAGTGTGGATTATGATGATGAGCATAGGTTTCGCAGTGTAAACAGAGAGGTCCCCAATTTACAAGTAAGCTGTATTTTGTTGCATTTATCCTGAGGAAAAATAAGTGGAAGTATACGTGTGTTCTGTTTCTTACAATGGGTTAGCCCGCGTAAGCTTGAATACATGAGTATGGAAGTTGAGTTATTCTCTAGACAGCCTACTGGTGAAGTTTTTTACGAACTATTAAGGGAGAATGCGTAGTATTTGGCTAAGGCACAAGTAGAACTCAGCATGCACAGATATGTAAGCGAGAATAAGAGATATAGTAAAGGGGAACATTCATCATTAAAGGCCACAGTTATGGGTACGACGACCCGAGAAAACCAACATAAAAGTTAAGGCATGAAGGCCATAAGAAACCAGTATTAAAAAGTACATCTTGCGAGGCGCTATGAGGGGCCCGCGACCTTAATAAAAGTTATCAAAAGTTCATGTAATTTATAAAGCTTCAAACGGTAGGTACTTTGGCAAGTTCTTCGACAACTGGAAGAGGTGTTGGAAGGACAGACTGAGCAGCTTCAGGGGCAGGAACCTCTGCAGCCTCAAGGTTGAAACCAAGAGACCTCTCAACCGTTGGTACGGGAGGTACAGAGTCTTGTGGGGCTGCAGCTTTCTTCTCGAAATCTTTGATCATTCCCACCACGTCTTCACCCAGGAGGGACCAGTCTAGATTGGGCATCTTCTCCCATGTGGAGCGTATGTAATCATTAATACCTTCATCATAGCCCTCGTCATACCTGGCCTTCTCCTTGACGAGCATGGATGACTTCACAACCTCAGCAGCAGCATTCAAGGCATCCACTTGAGTTTCTAGTTCATTGGTTCTTTCCAGCATCGACAGTTTCTCGTCCTTAAGGACCTTGACTTGACCTTGAAGTTTGACTTTCTTATTTCTTAAAGAGGTCTCCATAGTCTTTGCCTTTCTGACAGCCGCAGTGGCAATGTTCGCCTTATTCTCACTAGCAGCTAGTTCCGTTTTGAGTTTGCGAATCTCTCCTTGAAGTTGGAGGTCGTATTGGGTCTTTACAGCAAACTCGTCGCAATATCTAAGGGCAAAGAAAGCAGATTGAGCAGTAGCAAACCTCATGGCGTGCATGGCTTCAGTAGAGCTCATTTTACTCCAGGCAGCTATCATCTCTGTAGGAACATGGGTGTCAATCATGTCCTTGAACAGGTTTGAGGATTGATCAGGGTCGGTTTTCACTACTTTGCTTTTCTTTGACGAGCGAGTCTGGGGAGCCACTGAGAGGTCGAGAGTTGACTGGGCAAACCTCCTCTTTGAGGAACCAGAATGAGTAGTTTGGGAAGCAGGAGTGCCAGGAACTTGATTAATAGGAGTTGCATTCAGCGGAACCTCCTTAGTTTCAGTCTTGAAAATCTCATCCACGTTCTTGGACCTTTTGATAAATGATGGGGCTTTGGGAGCCATATCTGCCAAAAGAAAATACAAGAAAATATTAGAGATTTATATACAGAGTAAGCAGGTGAAAGTGCAGATGTATAATAATAGAAAAGAGGGCATAACAACAAGGAAATTCGTACCAGAGGTTGAGGGGATAAAACCTAGGGTAGATAAGTTATCAGGGGTCAACAGAATCATGCAATCTCTTATGGCCGAAGAGTGCTTCAAAGCCTCTTCAGCTCTCATTAAACAAGCTCCAGTAAGAACAGTCTGTTTTGGAATTAAGGGGCGGCAATTGAATTCAAAGCGAGTAGAGGGGCAATCAAAGCAGTAAAAGAACTGCTCTTGCCATTGGTCAAAGTTTTGCTTAATACCTTTTATACATTGGCCTTGATGACTAGGCCAGGCAGTCAGATGGAAACAACCGGAACCCTTCCCAGTGTCCTTCAATCTGAAGAAGTACCCTAATTCAGGTGCAGATAGCGGGGTTATGAACAAGCTAGTGTACAGAATGTAGGTACTGATGGCTAACCTATATGAGTTAGGTGTCAATTGGAGAGGGGCCAAGCCATAGAAGTCAAGAACCTCTCTCAGAAATGGATGTAGAGGGAAGTATACGCCAACTTTGAAGAAGGCAGCAGAGGTTACAACGTTTGGAATACCTCGATCAGGTATTTTAATATCGAATTTGTGAGCTTTCTCACCAGGTTTAGGGATAACAATGGAGCAGTTTGGGCGAGGACATTCCTCATACATTTTTTCTAACCTAGTCAGGGTCATAAGGGAATCCATTTTTTCGCAGAAAGGTACAATTTCTTACTTATACAACTCTCTCTCAACGGACACCTCGTTATCAAAATCAGGATCTGGGATCAAGCTATGATCAGGCTTAGACACTTCTTCTCCGTCAGAGGGCCAATCATCCCCCAAATCCGCAAAGGTAGGAGCAGGAGGATTTGTAGAGGGTAAGGTCGAAGGTTTGAGGAGGATATTTCCAGGTTCGTCAACATCTGGAATAACAACCCTAGACCTAGTTCTTTCCCCTATTGGCATGATAGAAGGGTGAATTGAAGATAAGTGGTCAAAGTGTGTAGAATCAGAGGACATCTGCAAAAGACAGACGGAGAAAAGTCAGGTTTTGAGTCTTATAAAAGAGAAATTGTGGCTCTGAAGTTCTTGGACAGACATAACTATGAGACACAGGGTAGTTAGCGAATTACACAAAAGCTACGCACCATTAAAGCGACACATCTCGACTACAGTATGAGTCAAAAACATGGGTGTACAGAATGTGAATAAACAATATCGAGTCCCGAAGAAACCAGGGTTACAAGACTGTAAATCAATGACCAAACAAACAAGGTGTGGTGAACAAATCGTATGAGAAGCATGGAATGTGAAAAATAGATACGAACGCATACATACAAAGACTAGAAACGAAAAACATCGGCATGCAAGACACAAAAGTGCAGATAGTACGAAATGAAGTCAAGATTATGAAAGAGCAGAAAGAAAGTAAGTCATACCTTAACTAGAAGAAAGCGGCGACGGAGAGTTTGGATTGAGTTGGTGACCGTCGGACTTCTTCTTCTCTATCTCTCTAAGGGTTTTGGAAGATATTTGGTAAAGGTAAAAACTCGACCCGGAGCCAGAAGTGTGTTTATATAATTAAGACAGCTCCGTACACGTGTCAGAGCCTTAGTGGAGCGGTAAAACGAAGAGGTATGCGCGTGAGAGGCGTGTGAACCTTGGGAACTCACGCATTAACTGCAGCTTTGGTAAGTGATAAGGTTAATTCGAATTTTGAATTATCTCTTGTTACCAACCATTATCCCCACTCTTAAATTATTAAATTTAAAGAGGCGTGGAATTGAGTGACAAGTCAGATTCCCGGGGAAGCTAAATGCAAGCATCGAGTTGATTTCGAAAGCTGAAGCAAGAAGAAGAAAATAACGAGATAATAGGTTCCCTGGTATAAAGGAAGTTTACTCAAGATTATGTTAAGCTGAAAATATTTTATTTCCTGTTTCCTACGCCGAGTTAACTCATGAAGGCTTGGATATAAAATGTTGAAGCGAGGTATTGTTACTAGAATGGTTTAGCATTGAACCTTTGATCGTAGAATTAAAATAGGTTCCTTTCATATTACATGATTTCAAGGAACCGGGGGGTACTTGTTGTGCCCAAATTCATCATGGGCTGGATTTAGGCCCATTAGGCCTTAGGGTTCAGTTCATATGAGCTAAAAGGTGAATCCAGTACGAGTTATGAAGATCAGATAGAAGAAATGACTAAGGAAGTATGAGTATCAGGAGGTTCCCAATGGTCAGGAAGCTGAGCTGAGCATTAGAAGACCAGATTCCTCCCAGCGGAAGATTTCGAGTTCGCATAACAACAGCCATAGAGATGATGAGAGCATGTGAAGAGCTATCCAGTCTAACCAGTTTGTTATTTGTGCAGGTACTGATGCTTAAAGGGAGGTCCCTAAGTGATATGTCCCGAAATAAGGAGGTTCCTGAGAAACAGGCTCCTGAGATATAGGTTCCTGAGTACCAGGTTCCTACGAGTTGCCAACAGAAGGTTCTAGAAGCCATCTAGAACAGATAAACGAATTGATATTGGAGTATAATTCTAGGGCGCAGATGATCCTAGAATATCTCTGATCAATGAGAGAATTATAGTAGGGTACGAACTCGAGTTCTATTCTACTTAGCCAACTAGTTCGTGGAAGGCTCTAAAGGAACCTGAGTCCTACACGAACTAGGTGACCGAATACAGCTATTCCAGCAAGAGACAAAATCACGTTAGAACTACGTGAGCTTGATCCCTATATATACAAGGGTACGTAGGCACCTCAAGGGTAAGACGCATTAAGTTCTCTAATTTTCTCTAAAGGCACTTGAGATTATTGGAGACACCCTCGAGCACAGCTCAACCCCCACAAACACAACCCAAACCTTTCACAGGACAGTTGATCGCTAGCCTATGCAACTACCCGTAAACCTCTCAAAAGTTGTTACGAAATCCACTCATCAACAGTTTACCATTGGAAATGTCTATTGTTTCACATAGTTTTTGAAGTATATATATATATTGGTAACTTGCTATCGGTAAATTTTATGTCAAATGCCATATCAGGACCCTTGCTATCGCTTTCAAATAACCATGCTATATCTTGATGTTTTGTCATCCTTTGAAATACCGTGTTATATTGTTCAGTTGAGATCTTTAGTTACTTGCTGAGCGTTGGCTCATTATTGTTTTGTCTAACCCTTTTGACAGTAAATTAAGAATCATGGTCCGTACCATGCAAACTACGAGGAAACGCACTTATCGTGGACCCGAGTTGGTTTATTTCAATATAGCTCCCGAGGTAGATGCAATAACAGCTCAGTGAGGAGATCTTAGAATAGTTATGAGATCTGGCAGTAATGCTTTTGAGAATTTGGTTGTAATAATATTATTTTGAATTCAGGTCTGTATAATAAAGTAGTTAGATGATGGCTTGCTTGTTTCATACCATTACCTCTGAAAGATCTTGGATAGTAGTATAGGGGCCGGTCAGCATGTTATATTATATTTATATTTTAGGTTGTTTGCATCTAGATTTGTGTCAGTGACCCTCCGATCTAGGCCCCGGGTCGGGAGGGCGTCACAAGTGAAGCAGCCAAAGAGGCTGTTTGGATTTGGAAGTTTATTGCAGGACTTGGTGTGGTTCCATCGATCGTAGATCCAGTTGATCTGTATTGCGATAACAATGGAGCCATTGCGCAGGCTAAGGAACTAAGGTCCCATTCCAAGGCAAAACATATACTTAGAAGATATCACCTTCTTCGAGAGATTAACGATATAGGAGATAACATATATGTAAAGTGCATACTAATGATAATGTTGCGGACCCACTGACTAAGGCTTTGTCGCAGCAGAGGCACGAAGGTCACACTAGTTCCATGAGTATTAGATACATGGGCGATTGGCTCTAGTGCAAGTGGGAGATTGATAGTGTTAGTGCCCTAGAGACAATGTAGTTGTGCTTCTAGGAAAGACTATTTTGTTATTTAATGATTATGTTCTACTGATTATTCTACATTAATTTATTATGTCTTAATTTACTGCGATATAAATGTTTCCTTGGAATATAGAACATGTATTCCATATCTTTAAGTATGTGTCTTAAAAATTAGATTATATGAATAGTGTTTATATTCCTAAATATCCCTAATCGAGCATTATTAATATGGGACAATTATAATGCATAAAGATTAGTATGTTTGTTGACGGATGACCACATCTTATTGGTCATAGGTATTGTGATACTAAAGTCAAGAACATAGGTGCATGTAATTTTACACATGGCACTGGATTAACCCATTTTATACATGGCACTGGATTAACCCACGGTGAGATTCTACATGTTGATAATGTCATTAGAAAGACTCATAGTGATAATGGTGTAATGATCCTTAGACTTGAGATCATTATATTTCTATACGAGGATTAATATACTTTGACTACATTAAAAGTTACCTTTGACCGGGTGATGATAAAAGTGTACATCGGGTATATTATGAGTCGTATGAGAAATATGAATGATAGATAAAGGATTTAACCCTCATATTATTAGGAGAGATATTATTGGCCTCTTGACTGAGTGAGACTATGAAAATGCATGGCCATGCTCAAATATTGATTTGTTTTAATAGTCTACTCATTGATCAAGGAAACCCGGATTAAACGTTGAAGAGGATGACTAATAACATGCCTCGAGTTTAATCTATAATATTTGGTCAAAGGGATTATATTACACGGAAACATTAATCACGAAAGGTTTAATTGGATCACCAATTATTATTATTACTTGGGTAGCAATGATGTATTACTAGATGCCGCTCATTGTTTATAATTTTATTATTGGATATTAAAATTATTACCAACGTAATAATAACCTAAAGGGTTACACAATAAGAACGTTTAAAAGGAGTTTTAATTTAAATTACGAATTTAAATTAAATTATTAAATTCAAAATTGGATATTTAATTAATTGAGCTAGTCTTAATTATAATTAAATAGAATTCGAATTTAATATTAAAACCAAATCAGAATGGGTTTGGAGAAGTACAATTCGATTTAGGGTTTAGCCCAATCTCTCTACCCTATAAATACATTATGATGTATTGTTTAAGCATAGACTTTTGCAATTCATTTTTAGAGAAAAACGTTTGAGAGGCTAGAGAGAGAGAGAGAGAGAGGCAGGTTCTTCGGCTAGTACCGGCTACGGTGATCGTTGGACGATCAAGCGTTCGTGTGGACTACTTTGGCAACGTAGATCTCGAAGAGGGCTACGTGGTGATTGTTTTGGACCTCCATCTGTCATCAATTTGTAAAGCTTCTTTAAGGTAATCATCTAACTCCGAATTAAATATCATGTTTTTGCATGGATCCTGCGGTAGGGTTTCAATTTTTATTCTTTTTCGCGTTTAATTCCGCTGCGTTTGATGCTCGAAACCCTTCAGTTGAGACTTTGGGATCCAACCATAAATGCTAGGCTAAAGAGTTTCGATCTTTTCTTGCCCTGGAGAGCTTAAGTGTCAATGTTGCAGTAGGTGTGCTTCTTCATCACTAAATTGGTAGCAGGTGTGCTTCTTCTCACAGGTAGTTGTTTTGGTGTTTGGTTTATAATGATCAATGTTTGCATTTCACTTTTAGTATCTTCGGTGACAATTTATACAAACATATTTTATGCTTCAACTCGACCAAGTCGTTGGAGTATCCCATAATAATAGTTATATGTGTTAAAATCATTACCCCCTCTGTCCCACTTATTTTGTCACCAATCAAATTTCCACTTTTTATTCAATCATATTAAATAAATTAATAGTTATCAATGAACTATATTACTATTCAAATAACCTAACATAATTAACAATTAATTTACCATATTAATTGAAAGTGGACAATAATTTCGGGACAGACGGAATAGGAAATGTGGTCAAAACGAATGGGATGGAGGGAGTAATACCTAAGAACGTGTTTCTTCACATGGCAATGCAGTGAATATTATCTTTAGCGTTTAGATATTTAGCCTGGTGTTACTAATTAACATGTTAAGAGCTAAGGATCAATCTCATACATCCGATGCACGTCAGGTATGAATAACCAACCTAGATTCTTATAAAGGATAATGTGACGCCCCCGAATCCGGGGTCAGGATTTGGTGCCACAAACAATTAAAATCAAATATATAACTTGATTACACAACGACCCCTCACCGAGGATCAATCTCAGGTTATGGTATGAAATAAGAATCTAAATTACAACAGTTGTTACAACTACCATACCTTCTTATCCATAGCGCAGTCCGATACCAAATATGTTCATGCTAATACTGAAATCTATACTTTATAAAATATATCCTCGCTCTCATTCGGCTTGCAATACATAGGTAGCCACCCTTAACCCTAACTGAAAATGAAGGGTAAAACAAAGCAAGAGTGAGCCAACAATGCTCAACAGATTAATAAAATAGTGAAACCACTCTCAATAGTTCATTGATGAACAATATTAATGAATTATTTATCTCAAAAGAATATTCAATTTCCATCACAGGATTGAACTTTCCATTTTTCTTCAAATCATAATTTTTCATCAAAACATTCTTTCTTTAAAACTATTCCATCATTAAATATACTTTCCATAAAAATCTTTCTGGAAATCATTTAAGCTGATTGGAGTTTTTTCACGACTACGGATAATACGGGTGATCAGCCACGTAAAGTCCCCAAACCGGACACGAAGTCCTTCTGGACATGATCCTTTCATTAGGATAACTTGGGTTCCCAAGAGGCAACACATTGGTCTATAAAAGGTGCTAGACTGGTCCCACCACAACTACTGCACAAAATAAAACATGCTGGACCGGCGTCACCCGGCCTCTTATGCCTCCAATCTGAAGGAGTCCGTTGAAAACATTTTGACGGAATTCCCCACAGTAAAATCTTTAAAACCTTTAAAACATTTCACTTTTAAGTCCTTTATACTCACTAATAACAGATCAACCCAATAAAAAGATTATTTAAACACATCTTTAATTCATTAAACCATTTTAAGGAGCAACATTAAAAGATTAAGGATCAGGGAAACATTCACTATGCCATAGATGGGCTATCGGAACATCTTTTTCATGGATGTTGCTAAAATGTGTTACCTTAGCATGTTACTTTAGACCTACTATAACATTTTGTTTTTTGTGTTATCTTAGCTAGAAACGTGATGTTACTTTAGCTTTAAAGTGTTGGTTGTTAGCAACATATATGATATGTTACCTTAGATCATTAATAAACTCAATTTTTAATTTTTTAACCAAAAAATTGTTTAATTATTTAAAAATCACATTTAGCTTTAAAATATTTCATTTTTATAAAAATAAGAGTTTACCAATCGGATGAGTTTTATTTTTAAATATCAAGGTATTTAATTATTATTATTTAGGTTCTATTTATTTATTAAATGTATAATGAATACAAAAACAAAATTAAATAAACAAAATAATAATTGTAAAAACTGGAAAATAATACTCTCATTCTAGCACGATTCCTAGTGAAATTTTTAGCGTACAAATATCCCGCCTGTTTGAAAATAATTGTTTGAACACTTAAAACAAAATAATACTCTCTACACTCTCGTTATGCTAATTATGTCACCAGAGGTTGTATCGTTTATTTCTGATGGAGATTCTTGGTTCGATTTATTGTTGGGTGTTGACCCAATCGGTGTGTTTGGAACTCTTGGACCTCGGTCGTGGACCTTTTTCTTTGTAGTTGGGAGGGTTTCTGGGATCTTTATTCCAGACTATACCAAAACAGTTGGGGTGTTCTACCCAATGTAATGGAAATTGAAGTAGGTATGTCTACCTTATACGGGAAACCTACCTCTTTTGATTTGTCAAGTCTCTCGAAGAACAACATAGTGAAGTGGTCTTTTGCTAAGGGATTTAGTGAAATTGGCTCAAGACCCAGCGAAGTCGAAGATCTCCTATCTTTGGTGGACTTGGTTGGGGTCTACTATTTCTTAGAAATGGATGATTCCAAAGTGTTTGTAGGGATTATGGTTGCAATGGCTTCTGCTATGGTTAACAACTCTCTAATCTTTGATGAAATGTCTCACCGAAAATTTGTAAACTTCGTCAAGTGCTTCCAAGTGGATGGTGCTAGTAGCCCATTTATCTTCAAAGTTGTGCCTGATCTCACCTTAATAGGAGAGATAAGCATAGTTGTTAATGGTCATCATATGTTTGAGCACGGATACATGAATATTCATGAGGAGGTAATTTTGTTCTCAATGCGACTCGGGGTAGTATCCCAAAGAGGGGGCTCTGTTCTGTTGACTTTGATGGTAAGGACGTTAGTGATAGCAAATGGTTGGTGAAAGGCCTACAGTGCCTAGAGAAGTATGCTGGAACGTCTCAGCAAAGGTATACTTGAGGTGTCCGTGGGGTTTGGAATCTCCGGTTAATCATTGGTAATACAAACTCGTTTGAGTTCTGCTTCCGAGCTGATGTTGCTGATGCAATGCTTACGGTTTCTTGTGTTCTTCTGTTGCTAAAGCCTGTTTTGGGACAAGGCGGGGTTCGTAATGTGGGATACAACCTGAGAACTAATACAGGTTAAAATGTTATTGTGTTGAAGTTGTGTGTTAGAAGAATTGATACCGAAAATGTATTTTGTTATTGTTATTGCTTTGCATTAAATTATGAGGAGGTTTTAATCAGACATGTGTTGGGTCCTGATTCTGGGGATTATCGAGATGTCATTCTGATTGGAATATGCATTGTGATGCAACACGTTGTAGAGCTGGGTGTACTCAGAGTGTGTGTTATGTGCAATGGTACAACTGCTACTGCTGACCGATTTGGTAGGCCAAAGGAATGGGTATTTGCTTGTTATGATGTCCTTGAGTTAGAGGGATTGGTTGAAGACCCTTGTTGGGTTTTTTGGCCTCTTAGGTCTTTCCAGAGAAATGTAAAAGATATTCGTTGGGTTTCTAACACCAAAAATGGGCTGGAGGTGGTGGATGATTTTGGTACTTTTGAGAAGAAGTGAAGTTCTAGAGCTGAGTGTGTTGTTATTAAGGGATCCTGATCGGAAACCAAACTGTCCAGCACAGGTGTCTGAGGTTTGATGAGGGTATGGTTTGCCTTATTGCTACTAACAGATCTGCTGCTTATGTTGGGTACCGTTGTGCTCCAGCCGGGAAACCTAGGAGGATGCTTTTGCATAGGATTCGTGGATGCGAACCAGGAGGTTCTTTATGTTTTATGATGTGTGTGTTTAACTAATTTCAGGGTATGCTCTAAATTGACAGCTAGTTGAGCTAGTCTGTTAGTTTCTTCTATGTGGACTTGTTAAGTTGCTTTGTAGTTCCGGTAGGTAAGCGTTTTTTTATTCGCGGGGTATGCCCCTAGAATTGTAATCGTTTGCCTTTGGTATAAATTTTTTCAATTAGCAAAAAAAAAGATTTGGAAGAAAAACCTTACAAATAGTAGAAACAAACTCATGTGATTTTTTTTTTGCTAATTAAAAAATTTATACCAAAAGGCAAACGATTACACTTCTAGGGGCATACCTCGCGAATAGTAAATCATCAACATAAAGTATTACAAACAGAACAACTACAAAATGATTTGAAAGAAAGGGAATAGACACAAGCAAAATGATTTGAAAGAAACATCGCATAAATAATAGAAACAGTTTCACATCACTTGAATGATAAGTGAGGAATAGTATACTTGACTCAATACACGCAGTTTCCAATTTCAACATCTCATTTCTTTACTCACTTTACATCAGTCTCCACTTCTTTATACTATGGCCTTTATTCGATCGCACATCCTTCATTTCTCTATCACTTGTCAGCTTCTACACGATCACACTCGTCAACTCCGATAATTATCTGCTTCCTCGAGATTCCATCCTTACGTACTGGCTCTTATCGGCTTCCCACCGGTACCTATATACAGGTAAGGTACCGCTTCAGTACACTCGTAACCTTAATCGTATAACTCTATTCTATCCAATCGTGTCCTATTATGCTTTACAATATAACACATGTAGCACAAATTGGTTTTACTTGTAAAATAATTTAGTACATCCAGATAATCCATATAGACACTTAACACGTAACATCAACTTATATTTATGCCTTATAACACAAATATAACATTTACTTTCAAAATCGAACTATAAATCCACAATTAACTTCTAATAAAACATTTATGTTGTGTTTGGTTAGGGAGAATGGAATGGAATGGAATGAAATGAGTGAAAATAAAGGGTAACAATGGAGGTATGAGGGAACATTTGGAAATAAAATATGGAAGAACAAAATTTCTATGATGAGATTTGGCAAGAAAATTGGTATTAGGGAGAATGGACCATTCCTTCTCAAATTTGGGGGTTTGAACTATAGTGTAGGTGGTAAGTAATGGAATGATGAAGGAATGAAACTTTTGAAAATTTACTCATATTTTAGTTCAAATCTCATTACATTCCTTCCAAATTCATTCACCCCAACCAAACACAACATTATACTACTAAGTACACATACACTTTATCCTTTTATCCACTGTCAGTCCAAATCAACCTCATAATTTACAATCATCTTATGAAGCATACCACTCAAATTTATATCCATTATACAACTCAATTATTCGAAAATCGACTAACATCATAATAGTACATATACAGGCCATTACTAAATAGTTATTAGCTGATAATTAACAAAACATTATAATCAACATTTAATAACCTATATAACTCGAATACTATTCGAAATAGTAGTATATATATTATACTCGAGGAATAGGCAATTAATATTTTTGAAAACTTATAATTTATAGAAAATTTGGGCAACATTCCCTTTATATTAGTATACTACCAGTCGGAACACATCCGACATAACCAAGCAATAATCACCTTCGTAATATAACCACAATCAATTCAATTAACCAACCATAACATAATCGAATTATCATAATACCTAATTATATAACTAACTTTATTTACCAACATTTGTCGAACCCATCATCTAATATAATGCGAAAAAACACATAAATATTATTTAAGAACTTGAATAATTACGAAACCAACATACAACAATCTCCTTCCAAAGAATTTGGTACAACCGAATCATAATATTCAAACAGAATCTGAAAATTCAAATTTCACAAATACCGAATATAATTACGAGAATAAGGGAAAATAATGAAAAGTTTGAGTTAGGGGACTCAAATTCATCATCGTCCCCATCGTAGCACATCGAAAATCATCACTACGGCAGCAAAAATCGGTGGTGCCCATTTCGGGGTTTCCAACCGAATTCCACCAATTAATTTGTACAAAATTTCGAACCAAATTCAATCATTGATAAGTGGATTTTATATCCACTTGGAGCTTTCCATATCGGCTTAAATTGATTAACTTGGCCACAAGTATGTCGTGTTTTTGATTCATTTTTAGTAAGAATGTGCAGGGTTACTATCTTGAAGTGGGGAGATACATTTACATGTTTCATGGTGGATTCACGCTCAAGAATTGAAGAATGGGAAGTGGCAAAAGAATCGGAAGAGAAAACGGATGAGAAATGAGCAAATTGTGGAAAATTCGGATTTCTGGGAAGGTTGCGCATTCTACACTGTTTTGGCCATATCTGGAGTTCTAGAAGTCCGTTTTCAGCGATCTTACTATCCACGCGAAGCCTGGGGAATTTTATTGAAGTCTGAAGCAAAATAAAAATCTGTACAGAAACGTGCCGCGCAGACTGCACCCTGGAAGCACAGGGTGCGCGCGCGACCGTTGGAAAAATTCTGATTTATTGTTTGGGTCATATCTTGAGTTCTACAAGTCCATTTTGGACGATCTTATAGTCCACGCAAAGATAACGGAATTCTCTTTCATTCTAAAGTGGTCCAGAGGCCCAATTATAATTGGAACGGCCCAGAAATACTGAAGAAAAGTTAGCTACGAATTTTCATTCAAAACAGAATCAGTTTAGGAAATGTATTTTATGCTAAAATGCAGAAATTCTATTTTGGGGAATTTCTTGTTGGACAAGATGCTGGGACTATATAAACACATCTAGGCATCAATAAAATCACGTTTTATCAGAGAAGCAAAGGAGACAAGTTGGAGAAGGATTCACCAACGCTCGTGACAAGCAACGGAGATCTAGATCTACTTCATCTTTTGTTTTCTTTTATTAGGATACATTATTATTCAGACTTTGTTCTTATCATGGTTTCATCAGATTCCATGATGACGAGCGGTTCGATTATGAACTAATCGTTATCATGAGATTCTAACGGATTTATCTATGTAGTTTAGTAGTTTGATTGCTTTAAAGATTTGTGTGTGATGAATTCTTGATATCCTTGTATGGTTGTGCTTAATGTTTTTAGATGAGTAGCTAACATCTAAATTGTTAATCTTTTGTGAAGCGAGAGTGGATCTTGAGACTTAGAACTTGTCATGCTAGCATAGGATAGGTTGATGTTTTAACATCATGATTTGTGGCGTAATTAGAGATAACTATGCTACCCTATATGATCTTTGTGGATAACTTGTGCTTAAACCGTTATGTTTTAAAATCTTATAGAGACATAGGGTCTAAACATAATTGGTGTCTACCCATCTTCTATCTTTTTTGTGGATGTATGAGTAGTTTGGTATTCATATACTGAGAGGTAACCTATACTTGTTTCGTGTCGTCAGATCAGATATCAAAACCATCACATGCACTAATTAAAGGCGTCAACTCTAAGCGAAGTATTTAATGAAGTTAGGATCCCATGTTTTTATTCTCATAAGTAAATTAGTTTTAAATCTCGTTAGTTAATTAGATCTAAATCTTGTTAATTTGCATCTTAGTTAATTTTAGTTAATCAAAACCCAAATTTGTTAATTGTCTTAGCATTGAATAAAAACCATACATTGTTGCATAGGTGCATTAACTTAATTGAAACCTAAACCAGATCTTTGTGGGAACGAACTTGACTTCTATCTGTATTACTTGTGACCACATACGCTTGCGTGATTTTGTGTTAACAATCATCGCAGAACTAATCAATAATCTCAGAAACCGGATTAAAATCAAAGTGACCCGCATATAACACAACATCGTTGAGTACCCAGCAACTTATAAACTCAATCAATACTACCATATAAATATTAAGCTCCTAATCGAGCTTATACTAGGAAGGACAGAAATTGCAGCAATGCATCGATAGAAATGGCAACTTAGATACACCACCACAACACACACGCACCCACTCTGTACACACAGACATACTGTTAATCGTACACACGCACACACATTTACACACACCTTCGACACACACTTGTAACTCACACATATACACACTCACTATACACATACACACAAGAGTTATAACATATAAGCACACACATAATCTGCCCACACTCAATTGCAGCAAACACACACCACACACACGTACAAATGATTCGAGGTTTTGTAGGGGAGGGGAAGACATTAATTCGTAATAGTAAGATCGACACCAGCCGCCTTGAAGGCTTACCAGATACAGGGTAACTCGAGTGGAGGGAGAGGGAATCGTGAGTCGAGAGAGAGAATTCGGGATTTTGTGAGAGATAAAAAAGGGAGAGAAAGCTTGAGATTTTGAGAGAGATTGGAGGAGACTCGAGAGAGGTCTAGAGATAGCAACACTAAAATTATCAAATTGGGGAAGACAGCCAATTTAGGGATTTAAGTGGAGGGCATAATCATCAATTCACCGTGCTGAAAAATCTAATTAAAACAATTACTTAACCTTTTTGAAAATATAAAATAGAGAATGGATGGACAAATAAGCTTTTAATTTTTTATATAAAGAGTGTAAATTACGGACGCCTACATATTTTTAAAATATTTTTAGGATCCAAAATAAATTAAATACGAATTTTACAAATAAAGATCCTCTAAATGCAACATAACTCTTAAAATCATTTTAAAATACTTAAACATCCATAATAATTCTCCCAATAATTTTAAAAACTAAATAATTTTACAAAGATAATAACATAGAAGATTTCAAGATTTTTAATAACTCCGGTGATTTTATAAAAATCTTAGAAGAATAATAATGCATATTTTAAATAGATTTTAATCGTCAAAAATACAAATAAAAATACACAGACTTACACGGCACACATAATTCACCGTACAAACATGAAGACATGATGTCACATATATTTAACCTTCTAAAAATATTCATCTCATATAATCCATATTTAATATTAAATAATAATATTTATAATTACAAAATTTTCTAGGACGTTATAGATAAGGTGTATAATTATATTTTCAAAGAAGAAGTTTAGAGCCTGGTTAGTTTAGGGGTTGGGGAGGGTTGGTAAGATTGAACCTCTACGTTGTTTGGATGTAAGGGTTGGGAAAAAGAGGGTTCAACCCTTAACTTATTTGGATAGAGATTTGGTATGAAGATTGAGTACAATTATTTTTCTAATTAAATTAAAAGATAAAAGTTTTAAATTTTTAAATTGGAAAATTGGAAAATTAAAAAATATAACTAAAACTAAAATTTGTTCATGTTGCCAATTTCAAATTTTAAAAAATATCAAAAATTGTTAAGAATATATTGAAATACATTCTAAACAACATTTTTCTTATCTTTCCTTTACTAAAATAGTCTTTTCATATTAACTTTTCAAAATCAATTTTTAAAATTTTAAAATATACCCATCAGCAAATTGAACAAGCTTTCTTCTATAATATGTAACAAAAATTGAAAGTTTTTTAAAATTCAAATTGGTTTGTGCAGGTTTTTCCAGTCATATCCTGTTTGGTTTTCATTTGTTTTAAAAAACAAAATATGTGTTTCCATTAAGAATGACTATAAAATATTAGCATGATCATCCACAAACCAAATTATTCCCAGAATCCATTGACCCAACACCAAGCATGCACAACTTGGGACAGACGAAGAAACAAGAGCCTTGATGAATTTGTAAACAATAAAGATGTTTCAGTCAATGAGGTATTATTTTCTGCCACGAGGACACAATTACTCGTGTTCTTGTCATATCCGCAAGGGAAATTTGGAGCATCAGAGACAATGCAGATGAAGGAATGGAAATTATGTCAGAAATTTTCAAAAATGAACATTGATACAAGAGAGTTACTACATAGAATGTTTAAAGACAATCAATTTAGTTTTGTCATTGTGATTTTTGAGTCATTTCTCTCTTCAGATATTCAGACTCCAAAAAAGACAACCTTATTTTGTGTGTCAATGATGTGCCTTTGGCTGCAGACTTGGCTTTTGCTTGGTTGGAAAAAATAAAAAACAGGTCAATAAAAAGAATCAATGCATCCATTATAAATGACAAAATATCAATAAGTATTAAAGTTGGGCAAGTTTAATTAGTGAAATTATGAGTTAAAGAAACATAAAACATTTCATCAAATTCACCCTGAAATACAGAGACACGAGATTTAAACTAAAAGAAGGGGATTGTTTAAAAAACCTTGTTTATTGCACTTATTGGTTCTCACATTTTACACAGCATAGAAAAAAATAACATTTCTAACCAGAGACAACTAGAAACAATGTACTCATGTAGAATTTGTAACATTGAGATAATAAATATTGAGATGTAAACATATCATCTATTTACAGAGATGTAGAACCAGATGATACTCATAAAGAAATGCTAGAAGCACGGGAGCTAGTGAAGCACTAGCCATAGCATAGAGAACAACAGAAGTAATCGGAAGCAGTATTACCCAATATATAAAACAGGGAAACCAACCACACACCCAAAATGCAACAATATGATCTCATAGAAAATAAAGATATTCACTCAATTTTTGAAAAAGAGTCCTTGCAACTAAATGACAACTTTTAGCTGCAGTTTTGACACCTGGGACAATAAAAACACGGGCTTCATATGCAAAAAAAGACTTCCGCAAATACCAGTTTTATGTAATTTCAATCTTGTCGAGAATTATATCTAGAAATATTACAATAACCTGGACTCAGTCGTTGCTTTCAGGAACCAAAATTTATTAAATCTACAATTGCACCATTCAAACTAGGCCTGTCAACGGATCAGGTTCGGATCGGATTGGTATAAATCAATGCAAAGGTGAAACCCTCATGGAACTAATCAAGTACCACTGCTTGACTAAGGATTCATTTTGCTTGTTACATTTTAACTATGATATGTTTGTAGACCACGTACAGGAGGGGGAGGGCGCTTGCCCACCCAAGCAACCCCCAAGGATCCACCACTGGCAGTAAATAGATAGTTCTCATATTTAGGAATCAAATTCTTCTATTTTCATTGTTATAATAATGTTTCATCTAGAATGATATCCCTAGTTTTCTTTGTATCATCCATGAGCTAGTAAATGCGCGAACTTGCTAAAATTTTGTTAAAAACTACGAGAAACACATTGGACTCTATAACAACAACTTCACTGCTAGGGACTAAGAGGGCAGTGTGTTAAACTTATACGTGATTTAAAATGTGAGTTGTCAATACTATTCTAAACGAAGTCACATCCATGAAAAGCATGAGTGAATTGCAAGTAATTCTAGTCGGCATCCTCATCATCCATCAAGCGTTTTAAAAGCTACATGCAATTGTAGAAAACCTGAACTCTGAAGTCCTCAGAGAGACATTCATTGAACAGATTATACAAGATTTAGGCTAGCTTTTCACATGAAATATCTTTCTTATGAGTCATGAGCGCAGTAGAATGATACATTTGATATTTGCAATCAATGTGATTAGGATCTTTTTTTACAAGGATGGAGTGCAACTATGGTTGATGTACGAAGCCAATGACACTGCTCAGTTTGCAGAGGACTCGACTAAATGAAATCTTACACATAGAAAGGTCGTACATGTTCGAATCAGTACCAATACTCTACTTTTAACAAATTTTTCGAAGAGAGCATGTGAGCCTTTTAATTGATGATAATAGGGAGGTCCTACCTTTGACACTAGGGAGGTGCGTTGATGTTGCTATAATAGCAGAGACCATACTGGTCAATCTCTGTTCAGGTTGTTCTCAGTTGTAGCTTTAACAAGTTTGGAGGTTACCAATGCTTTTCTAATAGCTTAAATGCTTTTCTAATAGCTTAAGGGGAGTATCGGAGAATAAAAGTAGTTCAGCTAAAAGAAATATAGCTTATAAACCTGATTTGGAAACTCATATACATCTCAATTATGTAGTTCACACTTGATATGTGGAGCATTTTCAATCCAAATTGTGTATTTGAGATTTCGAAAAATAAATACTCAGATGTAACAATATAATATACAACCTTTATCCATTATCCAAATGTACGAACAAATATCCAACAAAACTGACTTCACACCTCCATCCAAAATTTACATCAAGATACACATCATGTAAAACTATAAAGATAACATACTTACATACATATGTAAATATATTATTAGCTACCATAATATTAATTCGAAATACTCTTTAAAAAAAGTAAAAATTAGAAAAACAAAAACCTCCTTATCAAACATATACACATATATGATACAATTTAAAACAAATAAAAACTAGTACACATTATATTTACGATCAAGCTTCGTGTGAAGCTTCATGAAGCTTGGCCAACTCATGATCTGCAGCCTGTTTCAACAAATTCTCCTCACCATCTTCAAGCACCATCGTTATTGGTGATGAACCAAGTCCATCAGCTATAGCTAACATAATCTTCTTCATCTCGCTCCTAAACTCTTCAATTTCAATCATTCCATTTTTATCGCAATCAAAATTATCGAATATCTCATCGTACAGCCTCGTAATCTCTTCCTGACTGGATGCAGGACCAACTCCAAAATGTGTTTCAAGAACATGCAAGGATTCACATGCTATTCGTAGCTCAGAACGAGATAAAACGCCATCTTTGTTGAGATCTAAAGCTGCGAAACGCTCGTCGATGCTTCTGTTGAAATGTTCGTCATCTTCAACGAAGTCACGTACGGTGGAACCGTCGATTACTACTACACCCATGGGATTTTGTACGTGGACATAGAGATGTGTATGTTTTTTGTTTGTCTTTTTTTTTGTGTGTGTGTTTGGTGTGTGAGAAATGTTGAAGAATAGTTAATATGATGATTGAAAAATTATCACCTTTCTTTATGATTTTTCTATATTTGCATGTGAAATGAAACATGGCGGGTGGGTTGGGAATGACTCATGTTTCTGTCCGTCCATATCCGTATAAACCAAAAGGTTGCTTTAAATATATCTTTTAAAAGGATTAGATGTGTAAGATAATTTTTTTAAAATAAATGTTGTTGAGGAATTTCATATATAACAACATTAAATTCGAGGTGTTCTGAAATAATAGAGCAAAATTATGAGTATGTGGTTGTTTTAGGAAATTAGGATTTATAAAAAGTAGAGGGACTGGATTTAGGAGATATCTCGATTTGTCTCGTGTATCAGATCCCCTTCTCCAAAATGTTTGCGTACCAATTTATATCAGATCAAGCCTATGCGCTTCTGTGAAATTGAGTTTATCCCTTAGAGATTTTAGCTAGGGACAAATTTCATTAATGTGGGCAACTACTGATTTTATTTTGTATTAATCTTGGTGTTGTGATATCTTCCTGATTTGAAAAATATCATTTGGAGATATTTTCCGCTACCGCTATTGATTGATTAAGATTCATTATTTCCTCATTTCAGATAGACTATAAAACTTAAGCATTAAGCAATAATTAATAATCTGAATTAATAATTAATAATATTAGAAATTTGGGAGATATTAGACCATGCCAAAATTATGGCACAACAACTAGCCCCTAGTTCTTCAGTGTAGCTTTCTGTAGTGGAGAACTAAGCATTTTTCGAGCTTCTAAATTTATTCGATCGCTGAAATAGTTGAAAATAGAAGATTTGTAAAACATACGAAGCACTACAGTGCTTGTAAATTATATGCGAATGCAATTATGACACAATGCAATGACCAATATAAAATATACATTTACCAAATTTTTTAAATGTACGAACATGAATAATTTTTTTAAATCCATTACGATCTTTATTGTCAAGTTACGATTTTGGATCTTTATATAGTTCGAATTAGCATATCTTGATATGTAATTAGCTCATACACTTGTAGCTCAATCCTAGTAAAAATATTCTTTGTCTAAAAATAAAAGTCACCCCTTACTAACTGTATAATTTTCGTTAAGCAAAAAGACCACAAAGTTTGCATGATTACAATTTTCCTCTTTGCATGATTACAATTTTCCTCGCCAATGCTACATGCATGCATGGCACAAACACAGACAAGGAAGACTTCCTCAAATTTATTGCCACGAAACCACCACTTTCACTGAATTCTTGTACTCAAGAATTAATGCTTGAATTGTGGTGATTTCAAATACTTACCAAAGAAAAAGGAAAAATATTTCATATTAAAAAAAGAGTTCAAATTTTATTATGAGCAAACTTGTTTTGTGTGTTTTTTTCATTGAGTTTTTACCTACTATTTATTGGCATTTTTAGTACATTCTCCACCCCTTAAATTTGTGTAACTGTCCCTTAAAATCCTCTATATAGCAATTAACAAATTTGCAATTCCCTTAACTTAATATTATAACACTCATAATCAAAATTGTAACTCTTACAATTGTAATATATATAATTTCGACGATTAATATATACATATTCTAATCCATCCAATTAATACTTTTTACTTTATGTAACAAATAATTCACATAATATAACATATCACACTTGACTTGTTTGTTAAATATCTATGTTAGATCCCGTATGAGGGCCTTATTAAGCTAGAAGGGAGGTTGAATAGCTTAATTACCAATTTAAAAATTATGATTGGATTTTAAAAATATTTATCCATTTTAAACTTTTTTACAGAGTTGTTATGCTTAATAAGTGCGGAAATAAAAAAACATTGGAAGAAAATACCACACGGGAGATTTTATCCTGATTAGCGATGGTGCAATCTCTAATAAAATTCGCTCACCCCTACTCCAATCCCCGAGCTCTTTTTCAAACTCGAGATTTCCTTTAAAATAAACTCGCTCCTTTAGTAGGCGGAGAAACATTTACAACATTACAAATATTTGTCTAGGCACGTGACTACCCGTCACCACCTCAAAATAAATTAAAAAATACAAGATGCATAGCAATATCTTGGCCTGCATGATTGTTAAAAACTTATTTCTCCACTTTTGGCCTCGGAAGACAACTTATACATTTCCTAGGAATCACAATTTCATTTGTCCTCACAATTTGCTTACACCACGTAGTTGGCCAACCAATCCAATCTTAAGATCACACCTAATTCTACTAACTAAGCACATCCATATTCTTAGTAGCATCATTCAAATCCATATTGAAAATTCTAGCTCCTGAGTGATTTATAGGAGATGATTCTGTTACTCTTATCATAGTGTTCATTGGGACTGGCATGATACAATCTCTGGGCAAATGTCCTACCTTTCCGCGCTTTTGGCATACAACTTTTGACTTCTAACTCTAACACTCATTAACATAGTATTCTTTCTGATCACACTTACAGCTCTCCACATTTACCCTAGTACAATTTCAATATGCTTCCTCTCGAAATTTTACCTTCCACCAATGGAGGACTTGTTGGTCTCTACTGATTCATATTTTGTAGGTGGCTACCTTGCCCAATTTCATGTCTTCTGTTAAAGCGATTCTGAAAGTTTCTTGGTTCTCTGTCTTCCTTTTCTTATCATCTTGTTCCGTCTGAATCAAATCACCTTTACTCTTAATAATCATGACCCTTTGAACTACGTTCACACAAGTTTTAAACTCCAACACAGACACTTTACTCTTGATCCAAGGCTTCAATTCTTGGTGAAATTTCTTAGAAGTAAATCTATCTAGCTCGATTCTGCTTCGCTCAAGTTATCCCGCTTTGATTCTAAAATTTTATATTCGACAATTGGTTTCAAAATGTTCAAAATTTTTCAATGTTCCAACTACTATATCCAAAGTGAAATATGTAATAACTAGATATTCATAAACAATCTTTCATCAATGATGTGCTAGAAATAAGCATTTAAATATCACAAGTCCATGATCATCGTTTTAATATTTATGATTCGATCCACATAGACTATAAATTTCTCATGACTCCTTAACTTTTAATTTTGGCGAACTGGATCAAAGATTATGTGAAGAGTTGAATTATGCTACCTAACAGTTTAAGCCAATTAATTTAAATTAAAAGCTAAATTCTGAAAAGAAGAAAAGAAAAGACTAACTAGGGATTTTTTGCCCACGCTACGCATGCTAACCATCTCGCTATTTTTTGATAAATTAACCAATAACAATTTTAATTTTTTTTGTAATACAAATTTGTTCTTAGCATTTTACTTTTATTTTGACGTAACATCCAATAGCATTCCAACAAACTATAAATTTAAAGAGGATTAATCCATGATTTAAAAAATCATAAAAAAAATTGAATGCTAAATAAATAATGACAATCGTCCGTAATTATTGGTCGAATAGTAAATTTTAATATTCACACTTAAAGATATAGAATATAATAAATTTTATCTTGATATCAGTTATGTGATATTAGTTATGATCCACTTTAATGATTTTTATGGGCAAAATATGCGGACTAATGACTCTATCATCTTATAGATGCTAAATTAATATTTACTAAAATCTTATATATAATCATTAAAAATAAAAATTATATATATTATATCTCCAATATTGTTTTTATATGTATGTAAAGATTACCATTTATCAAAGGGTTCCAAAGCCATTTCATGTGAAATCTGGAAGAAATCTCCCATCTCGTTTAAGGTTTAAGTGCAACAAATTTGTTTGGACTGGTAAATATGATCCTGATATGAATCAAATTTTTGGCCTGCGCAGTTTTATGAAGTGTTGGGACAATCAGATCGTGGTCCTACGATTTGTGATACAATAAATTAATGAATACAAATACAAAAGTCACCTTGTTAACGGTTGATTCCACGCTCTTCTATTGTATTCCCAAATTCCCTTGAGCGAAGTGTGGCCTTCGTCTCCTCAAGTTAACCTCTCTTCTTGCTCCTAGGTGGCTACAAAATTTTTCTTCACCAACCCTAGCAAAGAGAATAAGAATATATATAGGGCTACAATAGGGATCATGGATAATTAGGTTGGGCCTTCTAATTACATCTTGGGCCTAGCCCAATGTAATTAAATATTAATTCAATCCACTAAAGAATTAATATTTGCACTACCTTTCCTAATACCGCAACTTAATTATTTAATTGGGTTCCAATATTATTTGCTTATTAAATTCCCCATGTTTAAAATAGCGCATGCCCATTAATTAAATAAATTACTGATAATTCATTTAATTAATATCTTTTATCCTTGATCATCCACTCAACCTTTATTTAATTATGCCGGAATAAATCCACCTGCAGGGTTTCACATAATTAAATCTTTTTGAGCTTTCAAGGGGACATCATTAACCCGAATATTATCAGGACATGGATTCCTTCTATAAATAATATTCACCATGTATATAATTCCATCACCCAAAATAAAATGATATAATTCAAAAGAATTATTTCGTATATAAATCAAAGCATGTAAATAATATACACGTGTCAATTACTATATCCGGATTAAGAACCTAAGCATTAATAATAACATAGAATCTTAGTTCTCCTTCTTAATCAGTATAAGGGAACAATTCTAAATTTGATCCTGTTCAATATACACAAAGTATACTAGTATTATTTATTAGTCAATATAAACTAATCTAAATAATACTACAGCCATACCAGTGGATTGTCCAACACCACCTGTGCTGTGAACCTTATCATATTATATAAACCGTATTTAACAATCTAATATTCTGTATCCCATTTGATACTAGATTGTCCACAATATATAATATTAGACAGCATGTAAACATTTAAATGATTCTCAATAAAACCGGGCCAGAAATAAATGTATATCCGGATGAAGTACTATGGTATTAAGATCTTCAGCATTGTACAGTTTGATTACTACGGAGATGGTTTGTTCATTGTTAAAATTTTTAAGGAAACTGTTATTGAATGTCATTATCCATCAAGCGATCCAAATGAATTTAGGAAAAGTAAATGTGGTAAAAAGTGGAGAGAAGATCAATATTTAATTAGATGCAACTCAGTGGAATATGATAATCACTTTGCACACTTGATCGTTAGTGGAATAAAAAATGATCCAAAATTTGTTCAGCTACAAATCATATCTATGGATATTGATCCAAGAATCACAAGTCTGGTAAGTCTTTATACTTTCTTGTTATTTCCCAGTTGCACACTCAAGATTGTAGAAGGGGGTTGAATACAATCTTGTAAATTTCTTTCGATTTAAAACAAGACAATAGTTAAGGTTCAATGGAGATAGATGGATAAATTGAATACTAAAACGTAAAGAAGATAAAAACGAACAAGCATACAACACACTTAAAAATTTGAGGTGGGGT
Source organism: Kitagawia praeruptora (assembly GCA_037693485.1). NCBI lineage: Eukaryota > Viridiplantae > Streptophyta > Magnoliopsida > Apiales > Apiaceae > Kitagawia > Kitagawia praeruptora. Next base: position 130,225,110 of record CM075351.1, on the reverse strand, counting down.
TTTTCTCGACTCCACCTGAGGGTTGTATTGAAGAAAACTTCTATGTGTAAACGAGTGATAATTTGTAAAATACATATGCTTGTACACAGCTGCGAATACAAAGCTAAAATATTACAAGAGAACCTATTGCTTTTTGCTTCTTAGCTCAGTGTTTCTCTTCTTACTTAGCTATGCTACACTTGAAGTATATATATACTTCAAGTTTACAAACTCTACAAAATAAACGAATCTAACAAGTCAAAGTATTCTGCAGGGTTGCTGCCACTCCTTTATCTCCATGTGATACAATTTGTCTGGTTGTCTTGGACGGATATGCACTAGATTTACTAGCTAGATTGTTTGTGAGAATAAGGAATGTTTCTTTTTCTTCTTCGTTTCCAATACTGGTTTCCATACCTCTTTTAAGTTTATCAACCCATGTGATCTGTCAGGCATGTCAAGTCGCCATCAACCTCTAACCTCAAGACATTATTGGTTGAAGCATTTTATCCATTGATGTAGACATGGATCGAGAGGTTAATAGATGCTTGTTGAGAATACCATATTCGTTGACGTAGAATCTTCATCCGTTGATCACCACTTCACTTATACAGAATTAAATAGCACAGTCTATATACAATTAGCTACCCTATTCTGCATATCTATTGATAGTCAACATGACTTAGGAATTCTAGTAACTATGGTATTAACAAACAATCTCAAACTTAAAGACAAGGTATGCTACAAACTTATCAGTTGATAAGTTGCCTCATCAACGGATGTGCATGGCTTGGATATCCGTTGATAAGTTACAAAACTTAATCTTGTACACATATGTTTTTCAAGGTGTTTTATGGATGTATATCATCAAGGACAACATAATTCCTAACAATCTTCCCCAATTTATGACTGATAGAATTGCAGCCATAAATTAAAGGCCTTGATGATAACAAAACACCTTTGTAAAGATCATGATATTCTATAAAAACATATGAAGTGTGCAAGCTACAAAATTTTTGAAGAAATGAACTGAGTCAAGTTAAGAGAATCATACTTCCACAAGGGATGCTCCTCTAGACTGAGCATATCATTGCTTTCTTTCCCTTGAAGTCCTCATACCATGGATTTTCTCTCTATTTGCCTCAAGCTGATTCTCCAGAGATCTATAGATGATCTTTTCTTCTGAGTGGTTTGGATCCAGCATTGACATTAAGTGTTGCAAGTACTCATTGCTAGCTTTCTCCAATTGATCTTCTATTCTGAAAAATCTTCTACAATTGTGTTCATCTCTGAATTCCATTATCCAGTATGGATAAAAATAAACCTTCCTACCAGGTTCATATGGAATATTCAGCGTCTTAGGCAAACCCCCATGTGAAGTCCAACTATTCCTCAATTCATTGGTCTTGTTGAATATTATCTTCCTTACCTTTGGAGTGAATCCTCCAGATTTCTTCATCAAAGACCAAATCTTCCAGAGTTTGCTATATCCTTCATTTAACACTTGGTCTAGGGGCCAGGAAACACTATTTCCTCATTTATAGGTGAAAATTAACCTTTTTGGAAGCCTGGCTATCCTATCTGCAGCACTCATATTATCCACATCATCCAAGAAGAAATTGATGCTCGAATACTCTTCAAGATCAGCAATGTATAGTTCAGTTTCTTTCTTGGTGGCAACTTTTGCAACTTGAGGAACCTCAGCAATTTGAATTGGTCTAGCTAATGGTTGTTTCCTTCTTCTGGTTCTCCTCTTTTCAGGTGAGAGCTTGATCTTTGGAAATACCAAGCTGTTGATGTCAAAGTCAAATTCCAAAGGTTTTTCTTTTACGAGTTCCAAGGTATTGGATGCATGCGTATCTTGTGTAGAGGTTCTGTAGGTTGAGGTAGTACTGATTCAACTTGAACTACTAGTTCTGGGCTCAAAGATCTCTTAGCAGGAACTTTAACTCTGCTTTTTCTTTTCTTGCACGCAGACTTTGTGTTCATCTTCTTCTTCTTCTTAAATTTAGCCTCTTCTTCTTCAGCCTCTTGCTCCATCTCTTTTTCTAACTCTCTTACAAGCTCATCAGCCAATCTAGCTTCCTTCTCAGTTGATTCTGCAGATTTTCTTATAATTTGAGCAGCTTGAAGTAACCTTGCTGTTTCTTCAGCTTTGGCAGCAACAAAATCAGGGTAACCTGCAGGAACACAAATTTCCACTCCCTCTCTGTAGATAAAAGCTAGGTTTTCCTTGAGTCCCACATCAACTTTAGCCTTTTGTTTTAATTCAGCAAGTTGCTTGCTCATTAGCTTGAATTCATCTAGTTTTGGCATTGGAAATTCTACTCTCATGGTGTTTTTACCATTCTTCTTCACAGGTGATTTCTTGGGCTTGAGCATAGGCTTGAATTCAGACATGTAGGATGGCTCTCCTCTGGCTAGAGATTTAGGAAGCATAAAATTTGGAATTAGTACTTGTCTGATTGATGTGGTTATGGGAGGAATTTGTACTTGAAAAATCTGAGGATTAGTAGCCAGCCTCATGGCTATAAAGTCTTCAGGTTGAATGGCTGGTTCTTCCTCACTAGATGAAATTACTGGAGCTGTTGGAGGTAGAGTAGAATGAAGTTGCTCCCCCTCACTTGTTGACCTCTTATCTCCAAACTTCTCCCCCTTTTTTTAGCATCAAGGGCTTGAGTAGTAGGCAGAGTCAACAAACTTGCAAGGAGAGCATTTTGTTTATTGTGAGCTTCATGATTGAGCTTTTGATTTTCAAGGATAGTGCCCATTTGAACCTCTAATTTATCAACCTTTGCAGACAGATTGTCAACCTTCTTATCTGTGTCTGCATCTTTCTTCAGTTTTGTGTAAGCTGCTGCATCGTTCGGGGAGGAAAAAGAAGCTCCAAGTTCTTTTTCTGAGATTCCAGAGCATTTTTAATTTCTAGCATGAAGTCATCTTTATCTATCACCCTTTGGTTGAGAAGACACTTGTGCAGTTTGAGAGTAGCCAGAAAATTTTCTTGCACAAGCTTTAGAGCGAGTTCAGCATCTTGTAGAGTAGCTACAGTCTTCTCATACTTCACTACTAGCTCAGTGAAAGCATCCTTAGAGATATAATCTTTAGAGACTAGCCATTCTGGTAGATCTCCAGGTTGTTGTGAAGGTCCTGCATCTTCACCTTCATCAGTGAATTCAGAGTCAGACTGATTCACTTCAGTAGCATTTGGAGGCAGCTTGGTAAGAACATCTGTAGTTCTTTGCATGGATTCAGAATTTTGTACCAACTTCAGCTGTTGCTCAGCCTCCACATTGCCCTGTTCAGCTCGAGAGTTTAGGTCAAAGACAGAGTGAGTAAAGGTTTCAGCTCCAAGAACTGGTCTATCAACGATGTTGTGAGATGTCTGTTGATAGAGACTTGTTCTAGGGGCATCCTCAACCTCCATTAACTCACAAGCAATGGCTTCATCCACCCTTATGTCTTCTGTACCTACTTTTCTCTCATGTTCTCTCTCTTTTTGCATCAGGGGCTCCCCCTGGCTCACACCTCTCACACCCTCACCTTCACCTATTAAGGTGGAACTCTCAGACTCTCCTTTTGCCTGGCAGGAAGAAATTGCCAGCCTTTCACTCTTATTCTCTCCTTTTGCCTGCTCACAAAGCAGCCTCTCACTCTCAGAGATGCCACTCCCTTCCCTCAATCCTAGAAGTGTTTGAACTACAAGTGTGACTTCTGCTGTTAATGCAGGGAACACATTGATCAATGAATCTGATGTATCCATTGATCCTGTAGTTGGAGCTACCAACGGATAATTGCTGTTAAGTGTATCCATCGGTGAACAAACACTTGTCAATGGATGAGAAATATCCATCGATGAAGTGGAAGGAATAGAAGTTGATAGGGAAACTATGATAGAATCTGTGCAGAATGATTTTAAAGTAAGCGACACAGATTCAGACATAGTTCCAGGAAGAAATGGTTGTTGGTCCAACAAATCATCTAAAAGATGATGGCCAGCAGGATCTGAGTAGGGCTCCTCCCTCAGATGAAAAAAGGGAGAATTTGCTTGTGATGTGGGAATAATGTCCACATCCAGAGATAGCGATGGTGAATTTTGAGTAGATGGTGTGATTGTAGATAGAGAACTGGGCTGTGACTCCACATTTGTTGGAGCCATATCAAACTGAGTTTGAGAAGGTTCAATCAAGTAAGATTGAAAAGTGTGTGACCCTTGTGCATCCAAAGTAACTTTAGGTTTCTTCTTTCTGACAAAGGTTTTGGTTAATGATTTTTGGCTAGTGGTGTCCCTTTCCCTCTTGTTCAATGTTCCTGGTTGGGAACTCTTTTCAATAACAGCACCCTGTTGAGAGGATGTTGTTAGGGATGTGTTTAAATCCTTTTCAGCATTAACAGCCTTTTGGGAGACTGTAATGTGGCTAGGATGGGACTCACTTACCTCTTCAACCTTATCCTTAGGGTTTCTTTGATGTTCACCCTGTCCCTCACCACTCACTACCACCTAAACACTCCCCACAGATGTTATGGTAGGTTTTACAACAAGTGCCTGTTGGGAAGCACTTGAGGTTGGTTTCTTTGATTTGGATTTAGATTTATGTTTGGTTGCTTGGGTAGAAGACTGTGGGTTCTCAGACTCAGTCTCCATAACAACACTCAATGGCAAAGAACCTTAAGATTGAGTAGTAGGAAGAGGGTTAGCAATAGTTACCTTAATGATACAGACAATTGATCAGTTTGTTGGGTAAGTAACCTTTCCTTTGACTTCATTAAATCCATGAGTAATTGCAAATGTCATTGTTAGCATGTGATGTACTATGAAGTTGAATTTCATTTCCTGAAAGTGCTAATTCATGAACAGGTTAAATGTCATGTAGAATTACTTTAATTAGGCAATTAGCAGTTTCAGAATATACACATTCAGTTCATGTTATCACATATGCAGAGAGTTAAGCAAGTAATGAATTCAAAAGAAAGTTGGGCAATTTTCATTAAAAGATCGATAAGCTATTACAAAAACTGATACGAGAATAGATGCCATAAATAATATAAGAGCTAGAAGGATCTTCTGGGTTCTTTTCTTCCTTGGCAGTAGCAGCTCTGCGAGAGAAAATCCTTGTCATTGTGACGGCAAGGCCAATGATTCTCTCCTGCTCCTCCAGCGCCTGGAGCCGCTCCTGCTCCCTTTCTTTAGCTTCTCTAGCTCTGGCCTCAGCTTCCAGTTCCTCTTCGATGACCAGGTTCATCAGTAAGAAACTCCACTCCACCTCTTGCTCGTAGATGAGTTTCTTGAGAATGTCGATCGGAACCTTTTCCGCAGGATAGCTAAATCCATCGACGACCATAGATGATGACCGATAGTCAAAGAGGATCTCGTCTACATATCGGAAATGGATGAAGAAATCCATGAGGGATTTGAAGAGAGATTTGAAGGAATGGGGATTTGAGAGAATAAGTTGGAGTAGAGTTTTGAAGAAATGATAGTAGTTGTGATTGGCTGCTATATGTATATATATATATATATAGGTGGGTTTGGAATATGAATCGACGAAAGGACACACCTATAAATACCAGTTATGGATGCATGCAAGGCTAGGCCATACCAACAGTCTCTCTCTTAGATTCCCTAGTAAGTGTCATGATTAATCCTATTTATCATGATAATAGAAATACGCAAGAATCAAAATATAATCTCTAGAAGATCAATTATCACAAATAGCACATAAGCATGCAATCACACATATCAAGACAAATATTTTGTCACGAAATGGTAAAAATGATTTGACAGCACAGACATGACCAAAATAAAACAAATAAATTACCGAGAGGATAAAAGAGTAAATTCTCGAGAAACGATGTTAACTCGAATAACTTGTAGAAGAGGGGTTGAATACAAGTTATGTAATCGTGTCTGATTTTTTGCTTGAATAAATAAACAAGAACAAACGAATAAACCAAACTGTTTGTATTAAAAAGATCAAATACAAACTCTACCAAAGGTGTATAAATACCTTAAGCAGCTGCCGACAATACAAATCTCTCTCTGTTTGTACTCTCGTATACTCACGATTACAAACCTTACGAACACTCATGACACTTTTTACAATGATAAAGAGAGAGTATTTATAATGCTACCTATCAACTAATAACAGAAAGTTAATCTATACATGACAATGTTCTTCCGTCCAGTTGATAGTTTCCATCAATAGAAAATTCTTTTTTTCATGATATCTTCTTGCTTGTTCTTCAAAACAACGATCCTGTTTTATAGCACTTGCCAGTTTCTGTAGCATCCATAATGACATCATCAGTAACATGACTGATATCAGGATTCCATCTTGTATCAGGATCTGATCATCCATCAGTATTAGACTTGTCTTATCAGGATCTTCTCTCAGTTCCTGTCACGTAGTCCTTGATGTACTGTTCCTGACTTAACTCTACAGATTACTGTTTAACACATATATCCTGTACAAAGTACTAAATCCTTTATAAGATCAGGATATACAAGAAGTATTTTCAAATTCTATTCTTAACATCACAACTTATGAATTATTCCTAACAATCTCCCCTATTTATGCTTTAGAATCTGAAGCATAAATCTAAGTTGTAGATGTCAAAACAAATAACAATTCAACCAGAATAGAATTTATGAATTTAAGATCATGAAGTTAAGTTCCTCCTTCTTCAGATGTAGACATAGTATCTAGTACTTAGAAGAAAGAATTCAACTATTTGATGCTTCTTTTCCTTTACCACTTCCCTGATGAGATTCACCTCTGTCACCCTTAGTTCTTCTTTTATCTCCTCCAGTCTGTTTATCTCCCTCAGTCTGTTGCCTCTGAATTATTTTTATCTCCCCCTTTTTGACATCAGCAACATTAATTCCAAGAGATTCAGTAACAAATCAATTGAGATTCATCAGAACTGTTTGATTTTCCATAATAGTGACTTGGTTTTCTTCAAGTGTTTGAAGTCTTGATTGAACTTCAACTTGAGATTTCTGAATGTTTTGTAGAACTTCAGAATTGACTTCAACGTTGGAAGTGTTTGTTATATCTTCATATTCAAATACAGACATAACCTTATCTGCAAGCCTTGTAGAGAAGTTGCCTGTGTAACATGCTCTACTGAAGTAGAATGATATTCAAGTAATAATACTTGAGTAGAATTACAAACATCTTTATCTTTCTAATCTGAAACTGAAATATGATCATCCTGTCCTTCACCAGTATTCTGTGTACTAACATCTTCAAATCCTGACTTCTCCTTAGAGTGATCAGACACTATTGATGTCTCAATTCTAGCTGATATTGGAAGTACATACAAAGAAATACTAGGATCATTAGGAATTTCTTCTGGTACAAGTGGAGTAGAATTTCTCTTAGTCTTTCACCTCTTCTGTTGATGATTCCTGCAAGCCTCTCTTTTTGCTTCTGAGCTTTAACTTCTGGCTTTGCATTGTGCTTTGCTAAGTCATTCTTCTCATACATCTTGATAAAAGAATAAGTACCAGCATCCATACCAAGATTCAGGAAAAACCTGATCCCAGAAATCAAACGATGGTGGTTTCCTAATTTTCTCTCCCTCACTATGGAGGTGATCATCCATACCCTCATTCTCACTTTGACTATCTAAAGTCAACACTCTTTCTACCTCTCATTTTGCCTGATCAGGAGCCAGCCTCTCTGTTTGTGGATCTATGTCCATCTTTTCAAGTGTATCACTCAAATTTGGATAAGTGCTCTCATGACCTACAGAAAAATTGGGTTTAAAAGAAGTTTTTATACCTGAACTCACATGGAGAGAGGGTTCCTCATATGGCAAGGGGCTTGAGGTTTTTTCCAAGGAGTGATCTGCTATAGTCTCTGAACCCTCACAAGCATCAACTTTCTTTCCAGAGACTACAGGCTCCAGTATACCACTTTCAGGTTCTGTACTAGACTCTGATGTCTTCAGTAATACTTCATTAGGCACCATATATACTTAGCATGTCACCATCTTTAAGTGTTGTTTGCTGAGACTCATCCTCAAGGTGGATAGACTCTGACTGAACAATATTTGTTTGATCTTCAGGAAAATCAATCAAAGTCATTCCTCCCATATCATAGGGTTTCTCACTTGCAATTTCAGTCAGCACAGAAGACCTTTCAGCATCAACCATCACAGTTCCTGAGTCATCCAACCTCTGACTAGATGGTTCTTGTGTTACAGTGACTGTGACCTGATCTGTCTTACTGTCCACCACTGGTGCAATAGTATCTCTTGTTGACTGCATTTCACTAACTACTACCTCCTTTTGATCACCTTGAGCTGGAGCATCTTCAACAATAAGATCCTTATGAAACAAGTATGTGTTAAGTGATTGAAGTGCACCATGCTTAGTAAGACCAAATTTCTTGACTAAATCCTTTCTGATAGATACATAAAAATGCAATTTCATTAAGTCAAGTCTTTGATGTAGAAGTCCATATTCTTCAGGAAATGAAAGTCTTGGTACTCTTTCAACTAGAAAATCTAGAACAGGCCTGGATAGTTTCACTTTGATAGAAATAACTCCCATAGCCAGTCGGTATGACAGTGTTGTTTCCTATGAAGAATCAATATCAAGATCTCTATTGTCAATTGCTGACTTGATTGTAGCTTCATTTGTAGAGACCTGCATGATATTAGTTGGACTAGACCCTGTGTGTGTAGGTGACAAATGAATCTTTCTCCTTGTTCTCCTATTATAGTGAGCAACAAATTTATCTTGAGAAGACTCAAGAGGTGTAGACACAGAAGTGATCTTGGGATGAGATCATTTTTCAATAGACACTGTCTTTTGAGAGACAGTACCCAGTAACTGTTTTCCCTTTTTAAGTACAACAGCCTTTTGGGAGACTGCAGCCTGGCTGTGACTAGGTGCTTCATCTCTTTGGATACTTAATAGTGATATATCGGAATGATAAATCGAAACAAAAATATGATATTTAATTTAATAATTTTATAATATTTAATACATTAGTCTTATTTATAATATAATATACCATTTAAAAATAAATTATAGTGATAAAGCGGATTTTAAAAATTAAATCGAACAATTTTTTTAATGATGAATCAGAAAATTTTAAAAAATCGGAAAATTTTTTGAACATCGGTGCCAAGTCACTTTGGTTACATATCTTTACTTATCATAATAATAAATGTATTAAAAAATTTCACTTACAACCATAAAATTTCAATGATGGGTTTTTATTTTCATTTTACAAAATTTTACCGCTTGTTAAAATTTAGATTCTCGGGTTGTAAATTTAACAATTTTGTAGAGGCGGGATCCAATATTTTGGTGTGGCGCTCAGCTAAAAGGAAACAAACCAAAAATTTTATTGCTCCCTGTTCTCCCCCTTTTCTTAAACATCCACACAAAAAACCTAATTTTTCGCTCTTAGCTTAAAATCAAAATCCGAACTCATACTTGCTCTCAGCTCAAAATCATAATCCAAACTGATACTATCTCCACTTTCTCCAAGCATACAAGGTAACCTTCACCGCCTCAATTTTATTGTTCGTGAATATATTGTTGTGTGAGAAAGATCTGTGTATTTTAGTGGGTCTATTTACCCATGTTGTTCTTACCTTTATCTGTACACACTTTATTTGTTAAATTTTCATTCCGAATTTATGAATGTTGTCTGAATTTTCATATATATTTATCTAAAACTCAATTTTTTGTGAACTTTTAGGTTTAATTAAATTTTCAATTTATGTATAAGAGATTAGTTACTTAAATTTTGGGTAATATATTTGAGATTGGTATCATTATCCGATTTAATCTCCACTCTAACGTATTTTGTTAAATGATTTTGTTCCCTGTCAAGTTTCATTTTTTGTGTCTGAAATTCTGTGTTAGCATTAATTTTAACTTTAGGTTATGGATAATGAAAAATAAGACTGGTGGGATTTTCCTAAATGGTTGGATGATTATGAAAATGGGGTAGATGAATATCTGGACAAAGTTCGGACCTTTTACATACATGTTTCCTTCATCTCTCTCTCTCTCTCTCTCATTTATCATTTGTATCTGTTCTTTTTATTGCTTATTCTTTAATTTAATCAATCTTTGTGTTTGTGAATTTGGGTTTGGGGGTGGGGTTTTACATATCATGTTGTTTCTTAATTTTGTTATTTGTTCTTAAGATTGCTTCGTTGCTTAATTGTCGTTGTGTTTGATTTGCGGAAACAAATGGCTATTCTAGCGAAAGGGGTTTTGGCAAGAAAAGGGGTTTTGTGCACTTTAGACTCTAATTAGTTGCTGGTGGTACATAAATCAGATATATTTAGTAAGGAACATTCTTCCATTGCATTAATAAGGGATCGATGGTTCAGGTATATACTTGTATCTAGCTTGTAGTGACACTTAAGCTCACCTATTTGTGCTGGGCTTAGATTTAAAGGCTGACCATGGCTTAGTGTCCTCTCTGTCTTCCAGTCAGCTATTCTCTTTTTTGTTGTAGGATACAGGGCTGATGCTCACTACTGCCTTTTTTGTGATGTTGTTATTTAGGTTGTACTTACAAAATTGTCTGCACTAGTTTATTTGACTAGTCTGATTTTGGTCCATCACTTTATATATGCACATGATTATTTTTTTTACATTTTGATGACAACTGTTAATTGTTTTACAGGCCAATGATTTGTTGAGCCATGGCGATAAGTTCCCTGAGTATTACCTGGTATATGTGCTCTTTCTTTAATTGCTCATTGGCATGCAATTAAGGTGTGAACATTGTATTTAATTTTGAAACAATCAAAGTATGACAATATAATTTGGATTATTTTCTCTCGTTCATTGATGTGATCGTTGTCTGTTTGTAACACCTTGCTTAGTGTAGAATATTGTTTCTTTTGTATTAATTAACTGATTTCGATCTTCTCTAAATTTAGCTTCACTCTTCTCTAATAATTGTTAGTTGGTGTGTATGCTGATATTGGCAAGTGGGAGTACTCTTAATTTTTAATTCTTAGCTTAGCATTGCTAATTTTCTTCTAATGTGATCTTGCTTTAGGTAGAACTAGTATAATAACCTGTGTTGAGCCATGGCGATAAGTTCCCTGAGTATTACCTGGTATATGTGCTCTTTCTTTAATTGCTCATTGGCATGCAATTAAGGTGTGAACATTGTATTTAATTTTGAAACAATCAAAGTATGACAATATAATTTGGATTATTTTCTCTCGTTCATTGATGTGATCGTTGTCTGTTTGCAACACCTTGCTTAGTGTAGAATATTGTTTCTTTTGTATTAATTAACTGATTTCGATCTTCTCTAAATTTAGCTTCACTCTTCTCTAATAATTGTTAGTTGGTGTGTATGCTGATATTGGCAAGTGGGAGTACTCTTAATTTTTAATTCTTAGCTTAGCATTGCTAATTTTCTTCTAATGTGATCTTGCTTTAGGTAGAATTACGTAGTGACATTTATTGTACCCACTAAATCGACTGACTAATCTTTACTTTGCACTATTAGGAAGTCAAAAATTTAGCTTGCTTCTTTTGTAATACATTTTCTTGTTTCCTGCTTTAGTTCTCTTCTACCCAAAAGATGTATAAATCTATTTAACTAGTGATGACATGTCACTTTTATCGATTTTATTGTATCTAAGATATGCATATATTACTTTTGACTAAAAAAAAAGATATGCATGTTACTAAAGCACAATGTGATTGGAATGGTTTCTGGTTTAGTAAGCACTTTTGTAAAGTTATGCCTATAGCTAATATACTTGATAGTAGTAAAAGATGGTCTAGAAGTGGAACTACCAACTAGAATATAGTTGAGAAAATGTAAAGATAAAACTACGTTCCACTGTTCTTGTCTCTTGTGTTGTCGTTCCTTTTTTAATATTCTTTTGATGTGGATTAATTGCATATTTGCAAATACATCCCTGTCTCTGGTGAATTGACTGTCCCCTCTTCTTTCCTTTGTCCTTCTCTCCCCATGTCAATTTCCACACAGGATCAGTTTTAACATTCTTGAAGTTGCAAGGATCAATGGCATTAAGAAGTTAGTTGTCTCAAACATGGTTTTTTCTTTTCAATGATTGTTTCCTAGTTGATAATTGTGCACGCAAAATTGAGTTTACATTTTAAGAGCAAGCCTTCTTTTGTGATTTTTTTGAATGGTAAATATATCTTGTCGGGTTTAGATGAAAAGAAGTGCAAAAAGCACCCTGGCATGCTTTTGCTACGACTTAAATATTCTTTGTTATATTCAATTCAACGCTAATTATTTCTTTTCCACGAGTATTGAAATTTAGTACTCCAATTCAAATGAGCAACAACTTAAATTTGCTTAAATTTTGTGTGAACTAGTGACATTTATCCTTTAACACCTCTTATGTGGGATTCTAGTTATAGACTTATGCGGCCACTTAATTATATCTCTTCCTGGATAACTAAAATTGCATCAGCAGAAAATTTTAACCATAATAGGAATCAATCTAATATGTTTGATTCAAGCCTCAAACACGAAATGTGAATATGAGGTACTTTTAAGTTCATTTTCCGCCATTCACTCTTCTATTTCTTATTCGTTTTTAGCTCCTTGATTTCTAGTCCAGTTGACAATATTTTAAAAAATACCAATTTCTATAATGATATTTAACAAGAATGTTTCTATTTTTGCAGGGAAGTAATGTGCAGGCCAATGATGAAGAAAATGAATGATATAGATGGTCATCTAAATATATGCAGCAGACTTTTGATGCCTTAAGACATGTAGCTCAGGCATAGCTAGTATGCAACTTTATAAAAAATCTGTATTTTGTTTTGGTAATGTGATTTGGTCATCAAAGTTCAGGGTTACAAGTCATGTAACGAAATCGTATTATCATTGATTTTTATTATCAAAACTTTATGAATTATGATATCGATGTGTTTTTTTCTTCATTGGATACATCTGATTGTGAATTTTATAAATTTTGTACCCAAAAAATGAGTGTGCATTAATATTGATGGGATAAAAATTATTAATATTTAAAGGCTTCTTTAGGTGTTTCTAATTTAAATATATGAATAAATTACAATATATTTAGAGGAATGCATGCACTTGCATTTATTGTAACATGAAATACATCTATGGTAACATCACTTTAAAATGACCAAGGAGTGTAACAATAGACACAACAACCGTTACAATAGCCAGGGTAGCGTTACAAAAAAGCTATTGTTACGGCAGTAAATGTAATGAGGAAAGTAGTGTTACAATTGGTCTGTTGTAACAACTTTTAACCATTTTGTAATGATTTTGACCGTTACAAGAGATCCCAAAATATGGTAGTGTCTGCTCTCTCAGCAAGAGTTATATTATCATCATCTTCACTAGAACTACCACTACTTGACACAACAAATCTTCTCTTCCTTAGAACTGATGTCTTTTGAGAAACACCAGAGGTTGGTTTCTTTGAAACAATAGGCTGTAGATCAAATATTTGGTTTGAGAATTGTTTCAAAGACTATAATGTTTTTGGCTACTTGGGTAAACACAGGTGGGTTCTCCATCAAATGAGATTTCTGAGTCATTTCACCAACAAAGAAAGAAGAATTGTAGAGAGTAGGAAGATGAGTTTTTAGAAGTACCTGAACATGTTGTGGATAGTGTATTGCAGGTATTTCATCTAGATTCTTTTCATTGTCCTTCTTTGTAATGTCAGAGAAAATTCTCTTTTGTTGTACATAAGAAGTAACACAATGTTCTCTACCAAATTTAGCTTCAATATTAGGAATAAAATGGTTAATAAACAATTGCATGAATCTGTGATAATAAACCATTTTCCTATCTTGATCTCTTGACCCAAGTTTGATACACATCTGACTTAAGAGGGTTTTATATCAAATAGGCCACCCATTTCACTCAAAACTATCAATTAGACTACCCATTTCAAAACTATATCATTTGAACCATTAAATTCATAATAAATATCAAATGAATACCTTTAAAATGTACTCGAGAAGTAAAAATAATTTTTCATTGAGTTCTACACATTTTTCTTTAATGATTCCATAACCAAACGAAAGGTTAATAATTCTAGTATTTCTGATAATATTTTTAGATCTTTAAAAATTCATTTACTATTTATTTTTAATTTTATTGTCATTTTCCTTGTTTTAATTAAAAATAAATAGTAAATAAACTTTTTAAATTCTAAATATATTATCAAAAATACTAGAATTCATAACTTTTCATTTGATTACAGTAGTATTTAAGAAAAATGTGTACAACTCGATGAAAAATTATTTTTACTTCTCGAGTACATTTTAAAAGTATCCATTTGATATTTATTAGGAATTTAATGGTTCAAATGATATAGTTTTAGAATGAATGGTCTAAATGATAGTTTTGAGTGAAACGGGTGGTCTGTTTGATATAAAACCCGACTTAAGATAATGTGACTAATATTAATTACTCTGTCATAAAGCAAACTATAAGCAATATGTGATGTAACAGAAGTAATTTGCTGAAAAGAACTACATTTACCAGTAAAACATTTAGCAATTTGATCAAAGAAGAAAGACCATTCTTTCCTAAGAAAGGCTCTATTTAACTGGCTCATGTTATCTAGAGGTCCATTATAACCTAACTCAGATAACATAGTTCTAACATTATCATCAGATGGTACATTCTCAAAATTTATACTAATAGGTAAGTGAAGTACTGAATTAATAACAGATTCAGTAATATCAAATGAGTCTTGTCCTAACTGTAGAACAATCTTACCTGATTGACTCTGAGTAGAATCAATTACCTCAGCATTCTCCCAAGCTTGTGAAACAGTTGCTTGATTGAGTTGTGGAGATGCCGTCAAGGTATAACTCAATGGTCCTGATGCCATAAAGTCCTTAATAGGGTGAAAATCTGTTGACACCCCTTCCTTGTTGGTGATAGTTGCAACATGATTATTAGTCATAAAATCAAATTCACCAAACTTGAAAGCTACTGATTTGGGTAGTCTTCTTTGAGCTGCCATTTTTGATCTGAAAAGAACTTGGTAAATCTTTAAAAAATGATTAGTGATCTTGAAAACTCGAAAGTGTTTTTGCTTTAGAAAATATCAATTAAGAAAAAGCAATAAACAATTAGAGTTTCAAAACAAGTATATTTCACAAATCCTTCAGACCCACTATCCCACGTTGACACGTAGGTTGACAGGTGTCAGTCCCTGAAAAATGCAATTACCCACGATTTTTGAAAAATAAAATCCAAAATTGATTTTAATTAAAATCAGGGTATAAATGAAAATTTGAATCATTTTCAGCGACTAGATGGAGTTGCACACATGGCATGTCAAAAATTAACCTGAAAAGAACAACAATAATCCAAAGAAAAGTAATTTTGTTAGATTGTCAAAATATCTTGGAAATATGAGAAGACCAGTTATGCGCATGGATATTTACGCCGATGCATTGAACATTTCAAATGATTGTTCAGCTTCTCACTCTTTCCTTTATAAACACCTGATGTCTTTTGCCTTTCTTTACTCCAAAAACACACAAAATCTCTCTGTGAACACAGAGCTTTTTAAAAGAAACACAATGGCCTTTAACTCAAACCACCATATGAACCCAATCATTCGATTCCTCACAGATGATGAACAGCTTGTTCATGACGACCAAGAGTTGATAGTTTATCTCTTTGAAAAGATGACTTTTCTCATCGTATTAGACATGGTTGGAGTAGATCCAAATAATGTCAAGAACCTTCTTCTAGAATATCCATCTGTTGGAAACAATCTCCCTCTAACCTCCTCAAAACTTGAGGATAAAGACCTTGGTCGAGAGTCTGAGGTTGATCTTGATGGAAATGTTATTCATTCTCCTCAATAAGCATGGAGTTGAGTCTGCTGCTCTCATTCAAGTCACCCAGACTAGGAATCCAAGAGTAGATCCTCCAAGTAACTCTTGAGATGCTCCTTTTCCTGAAGTCAATCGTTGAAGATTAAAGCAGCAACAATCTTTAGACAAGAATAGTATTAGTAACTATTGTTAGATGAAAAGAAGATTGTATTTCATTTCCATGTATGTACTACTTTTGATTAATGAAAATACATATCTTTCTGTTTATCTATCATGTCTCTTTAATGCTTATTTTCAAGATCTGAATAGTTTATAAATCATCAGTATGAATACGATAAGACTTGCTAGAATAGACTTAACAAGTATCAGAATTAGATCACTAAATAAATGAATCATCAGGAATTGAAATATTAAGTCACAGACTAAAACATTTTCAAGATCCTGATACTGACGTAAAGATCTGGCCTGATGACGTTAGCATCCTAATAATAATTCTGATCCTGATAATTAACAATAAGTCTATCATACTGAAATTTATCAAGGTAAAATGTTACAATTTAAGCAATTAACAATTAAATATAGATCTTGACAAGATTATCAAGTCTATAAGCTGAAACACATACCTTGCTACTTTTGTAGATGTTAAACACATACCTTGCTACTTTTGTGGTTTAGTTAGAATATTTGCAAGCTGTTTGTCAGTAGGAACAAAATGAAGTTCCACAGTACCATTCTCAATATGTTCTCTAATAAAATGATACCTGACATCAATGTGCTTAGTCCTTGAATGTTGAACTAGATTTTCTGCAATTTTGATAGCACTAGTATTATCACAAAACATAGGAATATTACTAAGTGTCATACCATAATCCATCAACTGATTTCTTATCCAAAGGAGATGTGCACAATAACTGCCTGCTGCAATGTACTCAGCTTCTGCAGTTGAGGTCTAGACAGATTGTTGCTTCTTGCTTGCCCAAGAAATCAATCTGTTTCCCAAGAATTGACATGTACCTGTAGTGCTTTTCCTGTCTATTTTACACCCTGCATAATCAGAGTCTGAATAGCCAATTAAGGATAAATCAGATTCTCTAGAATACCACAAACCAAGATTTGGAGTTCCTTTGAGATATCTAAAAATTCTCTTCACATCAATTAAATGAGGTTCCTTAGGATCACTTTGGAATCTAGCATATAAACAGGTAGAAAACATTATATCCGGTCTACTTGCAGTTAAATACAATATTGAGCCTATCATGCCTCTATAGCTAGTGTTATCAACACTCTTTCCCGTAGGATTTGAGTCTAGCTTAGTGGCTATTGCCATGGGTGTTTTTGCAACTACATAGTCTTGAAAGTCAAACCTTTTTAAAAGATCTTTGATATACTTTGATTGATTAATGAAAATACCAGTCTCAGTCTGTTTGACCTGCAAACCTAAAAATAAATTTAACTCACCCATCATGCTCATCTGATACTTAGACTGCATAAGCTTGCTAAACTTAGCACACAACTTTTCATTAGTAGAACCAAGTATGATGTCATCAACATAAACTTGAACTAAAAGCAATTCACCTTTAATCTTTCTAAAGAATAGAGTTTTGTCAGTTGTACCTTTTGTGAAGCCATTTTCAAGAAGAAATTTAGACAAAGTCTCATACCATGCTCTTGGTAACTGCTTTAGTCCATAGAGTGCCTTGTCAAGTTTGTAGACATGATTTGGAAACTTTAGATCAACAAAACCAGGTGGTTGCTCCACATATACTTCCTCATCAAGTTTGCCATTTAGAAAAGCACTATTTACATCCATCTAGTATACCTTGAATTTTGAATGAGCTGCAAATGCAAGAAACATTGCTTCCAGTCTTGCTACAGGTGCAAAGATTTCATCATAGTCAATTCATTCTTCCTGAGAATAACCCTTGGCCACGAGTCTTGTTTTGTTTCTTACAATCATACCAGATTCATCTACCTTGTTTCTGAAAACCCATTTTGCACCAACAATAGATCTGTCTTTAGGTCTTGGTACCAGTTTCCAGACTTTGTTCCTCTCAAACTCAATTAATTCTTCCTGCATTGCAATTACCCAATCAGGATCCTGTAAGGCTTCTTCAACCTTCTTAGGTTCATTCTCTGAGAGAAAACAACTGTACAAGCATTCATTTTGAACTGATCTTCTAGTTCGAACACAACTATTTGGATCGCCAATTATCAAATCTTCAGTATGATCCCTTGTCCATTTTCTAACAGGTGGTAAATTTTTTCTGTTAGACTCTCCCCCTAAGTTAGTGGTATCTCTTGTAGAAGAGTGTTCATTTCCTTCAAAAGCTCCCCCTTGATCAGTAGAATCAGTAGACTCCATACTACTGCTAGTTCCTGATCTTCCTTCAATAGTCTCTGAAAGATCAGTTCCTGATAGAGTAGACTCTGAATAACTAGTCTGCTCTTGATTAACACTATGTTCTCCTTGATTGATTTGCTCCCCCTCAACAGTAGCTGTGATAGCCCGGGAATCCGGTGTCACCAACTAGTAACATGCATTGACATATAATATAAAATAGAATGACACTCTCACAAGGAAGGATCTTTTCACAAGTTTTGGCTTTTAAAACAAGAATCTAAATTCAATTATTACAAACCTTAATAACACTAATCCAAAAATCTATCTGATTACATTACCAACTGCAAATTTTAGAAATTACAAAACACTAATAACCAGCTGTCCTCCCAGGGTTCCCACGAGTCATTAATCTGCCTAGCTGAAAAGTTAGAAGATAAAACAAGGGTGAGCCAAAAATTTGCTCAGCAAGTGATAGTTTTGAACAGTAAATTATAAAACAGACAATATTTCTAAAACATTGATAATGAAGCAAATATCCTTCAACCAAAAAGCTTTAATCAAAGGACAGGTATTTTAAATCTAAAAATCTTTCATCACATAATGGATAATTTATTCAAAACTTTTATTCAAGCGAAATTTAGACTAATGTCTCAAATTATAGATAGTTGGAATTATTAATATTTTTCTCAAAGTCTGAGTTGGTGATCAGCCACTTAGACCCGGAACCTCTGCACTATGCTTTGGTTCCTAAATAAATTATTAATTCGGATTCAATTAGAAAGCACTTATTGCCATTGGCTTTAAAAAATGCTGGGTCGGCGTCACCCGGTGCTCTTACGCTAATCTGGCGATAACTTAGGCCCGTTTCTCAATAATGCTGGGCCGGCGTCACCCGATCCTCTTACGCTAATCTGGCGACATCTTAGGCCAATATATTAAGGTGCTGGGCCGGCGTCACCCGGTCCTCTTACGCCAATATGGCGACATCTTAGGCCTATTTCCAACTTCTATATGAAAATAAGGAATTACTATGTAAAATACTTCTATCACTGATCATCTGTGTATATCTCATATTGAGAACACACATATATATACTCAATTTCATCACTGGTGTATATCTCCCATTTAAGAATACACCTTTACTATATCAACATTATCATAATCATCATTTCTAAATCTTTAATTCATAAGCTCAGATTGAAGATGGAAATTCCCTATATCTAAAAGTATAGGGTTGCAATTATTTGAGCAATAAATTTGTAAACTAGCAATACACCTGAGGTAAAAACAATCATATCTGGTTTGAGAATTTTATATATACCGCAGTTAAGAAACAAGTCATTTGAACAATAAGTGAGGGTATAGATACTTGCAATAAAACTTTGAGAATAACCAACTCATTAGCATCAGCGATAGTTGCACAAAATATTTCACTTGAAAGAGAAGTGAGGGTAGAACACTTGCCTGGTTGGAGTAGTAGCACTGGACCACAGAAAAGGAAACCCTAGTGTAACCGATCGTCTAACTCTGATGTCTCAGTACTATGAAACCCTAACATATAAAATTAATGCCACGTTAGTCGTCTGATTAGTTGCATTAACTAATATAACTGACGACTTGATCCCTAAAATCTACCCTTTCTCCAATGGGCTTCCCTATTTTGGATCCCTAAAATATAGTAAAATAATGGTTACCTAAAATATAGGGAACCAAAAAGCTATTTTACTCCAATGATAATCCCTATATTAATTCCTTATATTTTAAAAATAATATTTAATTAATATTTTTAAATTTTGTATTTTACAATATAATTTATGTGATTATTTCCAACTACTTATACATTCTTCATTTACCCAATATTAAAATTTAAAATATTAACTTGTTAAAATAAAATTATAAATAAAAAACAAAAATGGAAATAAAACAAAAAAATTGAAATTTAGCAGACACGCAGAACACATAGAAGTATAAACTCAAATATATACACACAAACACAGACACACACATAAACAGGCGGGAGAGATGAGAAACAGAAGAAACCAGCGGGAGATGACATGACGACATATAGGGGAGCAATTTTCATCCCTCAAATAAGGGGTTCTATCTTCTCTCACCTAAAAATTTTAGGGAAGGGGGAGTACCATTGGAGATGTTTTTTTTGGAGGAAAACCCCTAAAAGCTTCCACCGTGGCATATTATAGGTAAGGGAGGGGTTCCATTGGAGATGCTCTCACTCGTTATTAATATTATAATTCTGGAAAAGTGATAAGCAATTGAATAACACTTAGACCAACATGCCAGCACATAACTTTTTCTTCTTTTTTTTGACGAAATGCATAATTTCATTAAAAATAACATAATACAGTCAGAACAAATCTCCAACTGCTATTACAACCAGATTGAGAAACAAATAACAAACTAAACAGAATTAGCTGATTTGTTTTCTGATTGTTTAACACATAGAAGTTAAAACTTCTTGAAATTAAAAACGAAGTCGAAGACATCCCGAGCAATCCAAATTGCACCAACATCCCGAAAAGCAGCAGTATCACAAATGACCATATCACATAAATGTTAGCCCGGTGTTCAACAACCCCAAGCGTAGGAGTGACACCCGAGCTATCTACATGCCGGATACCAGCTATAGACATGCCGAAAATGGATTTTTCACCCTAGCTATCTACATACCGGATACCAGCTATATTATACCAATCAGACCTTCTAGCAATTAACACATAATTGAATTCAAATATCTTTTAGCAAAATATCTTATTTCTCATTGTATAATTAAAATATCCTTTTTAACTAATTTACCTAAATTAATTAAATCATCAATTAAAGAAAATAATAATAATAATAAATTAATTAAAGACAAATTTTCTTTTTACTAAAAATTTAACCATACACATTACTACAAAAATTGCATACAAGGTAATTATTTAAAGACTAATGTCTCCGTAAGGACTACATCTATATTCAATATACCTAATATTATTCACACAACAATATACAAATAACAATATTTATATTACCCACTACTTTACAGGTAACAAACAAAACTTGACTAGCATCACAATCCCTGAAAATTGAGGGATTCACATCCTGCCCAGAGCTTTACGACCAACAAGCAATCTTAAAATAAACAACTTACAAATGTGCCATCTTACCATAAAACACAAAATTGATACACCAACTTGAAAATCAAAGCTCACATTTAAATATAACTCATGTATGAAATTTAAAAAAAAAACAAAATTGTAATACTAGTTTCAAAAACAAAACTCAACACATATAGCCAATAACAAAGTATACTTAATCAGCTAATACATTAACCATATTTAATTAAATATTTTATCACAAAAGAAGTCATTTTAAATCCTTTTTAAACAATTAAAATTAATTTAAAATCAATCAATATAATTGTCCAATTAATAATTAATTAAGTGAGCAATTATATCTATTAATTGTAAATTAAAATTAATTATATTAAATAAGATTAAAAATTTAAATAAAATAAATAAATAGATAATTAACCAAAAATGATTAACTAAATAATAAAATAATTATTTAGATAAATTTAGAACTCATAAAAGAATTTTGAAAAACGTTGAAATATACATATATTTGCACATCAGACCACCACCTCTGGCTTGGCATGTATACAACTATGTGCATGCCCCAACCAGGACCTTTAAGCTTAGCATGTATTGTACAATTAAACATTTTTATGAATAATGCATAACCACAAGAAATTTTCAACTATAGTACATACTATTCTCAAAAGGAACACTACAATTGTTAACAGTTTACTTGCTGCTAATCTACGGAGCTATACAAAGTCTCAGGTACTAACAACTAAGCAACAAACTGAAATTCCAGGACAGTTTAACCATTTCCGGTAATTCATCTAGTATTAATTCTCAAGTATAGTCAGAGTACACACAAGTCCACAAGTCAGAAGCACACAATGACACAGTAACTTAATAGGCTTAAGGCTTTAAAAACCACAGCTGACAACCCACATCACATTCTGTTATCTTAATATTCAATCGAATGTTGCAACTTTTTGGTGAACTCAAAAACGACTCCCAACATCACAGTCATTTCAGTACATGAAAACACAATTCAAATTTGCAGCAACAATAATACAAGTAACACAATCTCTGATCGACAACCGAGAAAAGCAAAGAATCCTGCTAGTCAAAACAAAACAGTCCAGGAAAAGAAAAAAAAAACAGAATTCTGACAACACCTTCTTTGAAAACAGAGCAGTCTAATAATCAACCCAACAACAAAGCTATGATATACATTGTAAATTGACTATCCTCAACTTTAACTATACCAAGTTCATCTAATACTATTGTACATATTTTCAACATTCAATTAAATTTTAAATAACTTAAACCATTAGCATACAACCTTTGAACACCAGAAAGATTATTATAACTAATGTAATAAGATCGCACAACATGAACCAAAGAATTATCAATCTTGAATAATTAGGAAATTGCCAGTGACACTAAAGAATGAGGAGGGGACAACAACTTGTACTAAAGGTAACATGACTCGTTAACAATCTGTAAGGTTTCAGGAACAATAACCGATTACTTACACAACCATTAATAATTCAACTAAACACTATAAAGCTCCAAATAACTCGACTAACATGATTTAAAGCATGATAATTATGGGAAACTTCACAGCTCTGAACGATTCTCAGCAAGTAAAATTTTAAGGTGCAATTCAGCAAATAAGCACTTAAAACCGAAATTGGAATTTGAAAACTCTTACCGAAAATTCAAGGTTACCAGGTGGGTTGATGGTTAGGAAGGAATCTCAATGTCCTCAGGGAAGTCAATAACATCATTCTTCTTTCCTAAAATTCCTTTGAAGAAGTCTGTGGCAACCTGTGCCATAGCTGCATGAGAAGTATGAGTAACACCTCTGGTGTCTTGAAGATAAAGAATCTTATTAGTATTTCAATTGCCTCTGCATGAATTATAGAAGAATTTGTTGTTTCCATCACCATGCTTTAGCCATTGGATTCTAGAATTCTGCTAAAGGAATTGCTCTTCCAAAAGAAGAGCTTTGGAATAGTTCTCAACAAATTCCTTTTCTTCCTCAAACTGAGCAGTAGTAGGACATGCAGCCATACTGCTCTGAAAATTCATCATAGCATTCCTAGAGGTGATAACCAACTGGTGAAGATCACCCACTTTTTTGTTGAGTTCCTTCAAAGCATACTTAACTCTCTTTAGCTTTTATTATTATTTTACGTTGACCGATGAGAGAAGAGAATAGTTAAATATAATTTTATAATATTTATTCGATTGTGGAACATTTATGTGGTTAACTGTTGTTTGTGTATGATTAGTGGAAAATGAGTTTGTTTTAAATTTTGTGAATTAAGTCAACGTGACTTACTTGCTAATTGACTATGTGAGTTATATAAACCAAATTGACAATATTTGGAATTATTGTGGTGATCGTCTAGTTGAATAAAATGATAAGGGTTTTATTCCAGTTTAATGAGTTAATTTTATTTGTATGAATTTATGATCACTTATTGTGTCTATGTGATTTATATGTAGAGTCGGTATGATTAAATATGCTTATATGGATTGTTATTCCATTTAAATGCTAGTTTGAAGCACTGTTTAATTTTTCTAAAATTCTCAGAGCATCGAAAAATCATGAAATCTCTTTCATAATGTTTATTCAGTATTTAGAAACGTTTTAAAAATGCAAGTTTATTTTATTTGGCCTCTAATAATTTTAAGAGATTTTTAAAGCATGAATTTCTTTTTAGATAAATTATCTTATAAAATCTCTAGTTTAATAATTACAAGTCGTAAAAATATATTTTGGTACGTATGTGTTTATGATTTTATACTTTTGATTATAAAAATAAGAGTTTAATTTATTTTGAGCTTTTTAGATTTTTTAATAATTTTAGCAAGGACATTTCTTTTTAAAAGACTATTTCTTGTAAAATCCATATCTTTTTATTTACAAGTCCCAAAAATATTTTAAAAATATGTGTGGATTGAGAATTTCAATATCTTGATTTTAAAAATATAAAATTTTTGTATTTACCATTTATTAGCATTTTAAATGATTAAAAGAGAAGAGTAGTTGTATTAATAAGTGGGTTGCAAATGACTAACTTACCCTCCTTGTGCCTATAAAAGCCCACCCATCTCCCCCTTCATTTTTTTCCCAACCGAGAGTAGCCCCCCCCCTTCATCTTTCTTTCTTTCATTCTCCATTGTTCTTAAGCTTTGGAGAAGTTAAAACCCCTCTTTGAAATTGATTTTTTCACCAAACTTCAAGTATTAGTAACCAAAATCACTCTCTTTCAATTCTCTATCTATCCCTAGCCATATCTTTGAATTTTATCAAGTTTCTTAAATCTGAAAATTTGGAGAAATAGGATTCTTACCCCATTTTGTTGCATGCAAGGTTAGATAAATGTTGTGGGAGTTGTTCTTGATGAGACCCACTAAATTTTGGGCTCTTGTCATATGCATACATGTTTTTAGTGTGTATATTTCATAATCTTCTTTGCATGTGAGTTTTATTCATGTTTAAGTGAAGTTTTTGAAATGGGTTTGAGTTTATATGAGGTTTAGAAGTGATTAAAGACTAGTATAAGTGGTGGGTATAAATCTTAATGCTTGCATGTCATTTTTATTTTAGGGGTTTGAATTTTTAAATCTTGTAAACTTTGATTTTGAGATTGGTTAGGCTTGGGTTGATGTTCTTGGTGATTTTTGTGAAAGAGTTTGAGATACATGTTGATTTTACTAGTTGCATGTTGGTTGTTTGATTTTTAATCCAAGTTACAAGGAATTTGTGAGTTAAGTTAGTTGTCCAGAAATTTTCCAGCAACTATCCTGTTTTACTCTGTTTATTAGAGACTGTTAAGTCCTGTTCTGGGCAGTGGTCATTTCATGAAAATTGTTCTACTTGTAGTCTATTTTGTGTAGGAGAAAACGGTGCGTCATTTGAGTTAGCGGTTTAGGAGATATCAACGTTTTAGCAAACCTGCGCAGAATAGAGTAATCTCTCGGGTTACTGATTTTGGAGCTGTATTTCATCCACTTAAACTTTGTGTTTTAAGCTGAAATTTTTATGGTTTCTAGAAGGATGGTTCAGGGTGATCCCAGAAAAATATTATGTAAAAATATTAATTTTTCAATTTACTAAAAATGTTTGAGTGGTGGTGCGTATATATATATATGTTTTTGGGCTTGGTTAATGAGGTTAAATTGTATAAGGTAAGTGAATTGTGTATGTGTCCAATGAGTTATGTGTGTGCCAAGTACATGTGTGTGTATTAGATAGGTGTTTGTTTGATGATTTGCTAAGCTAAGTGCTATGTGTTAAGAGAGTATTTACTTGATTTAATGAGTTATACTAGCTGTATGAATTCTTGTAAAATTTATATAAAATTGAAAAATGATCGTATGGTGTTGATTTTAGAGTCTTTAGAAAGGTATTTCAGTTGTCTACAAATTTTGTTTTATGTGTTTTATGATATTCCACTGTTAAGTGCCTGTTTTCTGCACTTTAGTAACTGGCCAGAATTGTTTGGTCATTGAAAGCCCAGTTGATAAGTGGATTTTATATCCACTTGGAGCGTTCCATATCGGCTTAAATTGATTCACTTGGCCTCAAGTTTGTTGTATTTTTGATGTGTTTCGTGTAGTTGTGCAGGGTTCTAAATAATTAGGTGGTTGGAGATTTCAATTGATTTTGGTGTGGTTTTGAAGTCTTAATGAAGAATGAGGTCTTCCACATAATCCTTGGGGAGATTTGGAGTCAAGGAAATGAAGTATGAAAGCTTTGAGAACAAGAACGGAAGGAAACGGAGGCAAAACGAAAAAAAACGAAGGAACTAGCATGCTGAAAATATAACGCCCTAGAAAATATTGTAATTATTATAATTATTATTGTTTAATTATTTAATGTTAAATGTGGAATATATGGTGTGAAATTTTTAGGATTAAATATGTGATGTCATGTTTACATGATGATTTATATGAGAAATAAAAGTCCGTGTATTTTTATTTGTAGTTTTGAGAATTAAAATCTGTTTAATTATGCAATAATGATCTTTGAATTTTTTTTATAAAATCATCAGAGTATGTAAAAATCTCGAAATCTTTTGCATTATTAATTTTATTAGTTAATTTGAGTTTTAAAATATTAGATGGATTTATTTTGATTTTTAAGAATTTTAAAATGATTTTATGAATCGATTTGTGTTTTATTGTTTTAATTTGTAAAATTCATATTTAATTCATTTTTTATCCTAAAAATATGTATGTGTTCGTAATTTTGTAATCTTCATTTTAAAATTGAAAAGATTTATTTTTCTTAAATTTCCCATCTATATTTGATTTTTAAATAGATAATTAGTTGATTTTATTTTGTTTGTTCTAGCATTATAGATTTACCAAAATCTTCCCAGTTTGTTTTTCCCCAAATGTTTAAGTTCTAATCCCTAATTGGCAGCTCTATTATTTCCCAGTTCAGCGATAACTCTCTTCTTCTCTTGATTTCTCTAGAAATCTCTCACAGTTTGTCTCTCTCAGCTAATCTCTCTCTCTAATTGTCCTCCCTCGCAACTCTCTCTCCCTCTTACTCTGTTCGTTTTTCCCCTGGCTGTTCTTGCAACAGCGTGTGTATATATACGAAGTGAGTGTATGTATGTAAGCCGGGTTTGTGTTGCTCTCTCTTAAAACATCGAAATTATCTCTCTCGACACCTCTCTCCCTTCACGCTGAAAATCTCTCTCACACTCTCCCCTCTTTCCCTCCTCTCTCGCGTGTGCAGTGTTCGGTGTATACATACGATGTGTGTATATGTGTGTGTGCAGAGCATCGTGTGTGCGTGTGTACCAACTGGATGTGCGAGTTTGTATCGTGTGTTGATGAGGTGGGTTGTATGATAATGGCAAACACCCTGCGGTTTCTCTTTTATCTCTGGTATAAGTCTGATTCTAGCCAATAAGCTTCAATGCTGGAGTTCGATTGTTGTGATGCTGTGGGTATGAATGGCCTCGGTGATACCCGTATGTGTTATCGAGTTTGTGCACAGCTTGTTTATACTTTGTATGTGTACTGTCTGTAGATGGGTGTGTGCATTTTGTAATTAGATGAAAAGAGTTGATTCTTCTTAATTGTTATAACTGCTTGTTTGGTGCCGAAAATGGTGTTGTAGTGAAAGAATGAAGAAGACGAGTTGTATGTGTGTGTAGGCTACTGGGTTTGTGTGTGTGTCCCCTGTGCTTCTGAATTATTTCACCGTGTAAGTCGACTTCGGGATTACTATTACTTCTGCGAATCATTATTTCTTCCTGTATTAGTCCATTTCAAGCTGATTATTGCCACTGTGTTGTTGATTGATGGTTCGTACATGCTGTGTGTTTATGTTCTTGTGAGTACAGTTAAAAACCGAAAGGGGATTTCTCATATTTTTAATACTCTGAATTAATTGATTTTATCGATGATGAATTGCTGTTGGGTATAATTATAGTTGAAAAATTTGGTAGAGTTGCGTGATTAGAGTATGATGTAAATTGTTTCGATGTTTTAATTTTTCGAATATTTTATGTTCGGTTAATATAAGAACTATTCCGTTTAGGAGTAGTTATAATTTAAATTGGTTGTTACTTGGTTGGTGGTATATGGTAATTGTGGATTGGTTCGGTTGTTTTCAGACAGGTTAGACGATATTATAAAAGAGGTGCTGTCCGAATTTTATTAGAATTATTTGGTAATTTGTATAGCAAATTGATAACAAGTATTTATAAATAGATATGATATATGTGATAACTAGCAAAAGTGTACATTATTGTTACGTGCTATGTGCCTACGTGGTTTATATTTTTATACTATACTATTTTGAGAATTTAATTAATATGTGTCATATGTGTTATGTTGTAAAGCATAATAGGACACGTTTGGGTAGTATGGAGTTAGACGATTAAGGTTAAAAGCGTACTGAAGTAGTACTTTACCTGTGTATAGGTACGAATAGGAGACCAGCTAAAAGCCAGCGCATGTGTAGATGGAATATAGAGGAAGGAGAGAATTATCGGGATTGACAAAGGATAAAGAGAAAATGGATGTGTAATCGAAGAAATGTCAAGTACAGACTGATGTAAAGTGAGTAAAGGATTGAAATGTTGGAAATGGAAACCCTGTGTATTGAGGCAAGTTTACTATACCTCACTTATTGTTCAAGTGATGTGAAACCTTCTGTGTTTAATTTTCTTTCTTTCGATATCCTTTCTTGCAAGCAATTATACTCTTCATTTTTATTCTGAATAATGTGAACCTGTTCTGTTAATGATACGTATTCCTTTCAAACCATTTTGCTAGTGTCTATACCTTTTAATTTATTTCCAGTGACCTTCTTCTTCTAGTATTCATAAACATACATTCTCAAATTATTCTATTATTGTTTATGTTCCTCACCTATCATTCAGGTGATGATTTCTTTTAAAATTAAATTATTTCAATAGTCCTCGTCTATGCTAATATTTTTCAAAGTATGTTTTCTTTCAAATTCATGTAAACTAATTCGAGATTTATACTGTTGTTGAGGCATGTGTTGCTCAGTGACGGTTAAAGCCAAGAATGAATTGAGATCTTCTTAATTATTCAAACTCATTATTGTCATGCCGGTTTGGCAGCTGAAGCCTATGAGTGCTTAGCTGACAAGAGTGAGACCTTGGATAATTGAGAATTTCTTAAATCTTCATTTTAAATTATTTAAATCTTTTATGTAAGTTCCAATTTTGACCTGAAATATTTATCAGTTGGTAACCTTTGAAATAAATGGTTATAGCTTGTGCAGTACTCAAATCTATGGTTGAACTTCAGATCATTTTATTGCATGATTTCCTTATAAATTGTTGTTCAATTCTAGAATCTTAATGATGGTGTTGTTCCTTAATTTGTTAATTATGTCTTATTGAGTTATTATTCTGTCGTACTTAACTGTGCCATGCTTAGTTCAATATTTTCGCCTTGCTGCTTGATTTCTTAAATCAATTGCTTCCCTGACCTCCATCATTTATCAATGCTCATAAAAGAAAAATGGTTTAATTAATTAAAGATGTTTTAAAAATTCCTTATACTAGGCTGATCTGTTATCAGTAAGTATAAAGGACTTAAAAGTGAAATGTTTTAAAGGTTTCAAAGATTTTATTGTGGGGGATTCCGTCAAAATGTTTTCTCCGGATTCCTTCAAATTGGAGGCGTAAGAGGCTGGGGGATTGCCCAGTCCAGCGTTTTTTTTAAGCGTAAGAGGCTGGGGGAGTGCCCAGTCCAGCATTAAAGGCCAATGTGTTGCCTAATTGGG
Organism: Kitagawia praeruptora; assembly: GCA_037693485.1. Classification (NCBI taxonomy): domain Eukaryota; kingdom Viridiplantae; phylum Streptophyta; class Magnoliopsida; order Apiales; family Apiaceae; genus Kitagawia; species Kitagawia praeruptora. Next base: position 130,195,582 of record CM075351.1, on the reverse strand, counting down.
AACCCAATTTCAAGGTCCAGAGGGACTTCGTGTCCGGTATGTGGACTTTACGTGGCTGATCACCCGTATTGTCCGATGTTAAGGAAAAGCTCCAATCAACTTAAATGTTTTTAAAAGATTTTATGGAAAGTATGTTTCAAAGATGAAAGGGTTTTAAAGAAAGAATGTTTTAATGATGGAATGATTTTAAAGAAAGGAATATCTTGATATGATGTATATGCTTCAAGGTAAAAGGTTATTAGTTTCGAAATTGTACTCAGTAAAACAATGGGATTAAGGATGGATGGAAGTTTCCCAGTTATTCCCTTCTCGAGTAACATTGTACGTGAAAGGGGAGTAAGAATGATTGGGGAATTCCTTGAAATTCTTTTTCTCAAAGTTTTATCTGAGGCAGTATGGTTGAAGAAAATGGAAAGTTTAATCATATAATGAAAATTGAATGATCTTTTGAAATAAAGTATTCATTGATATTGTTCATCAACGAAATATCGTAATATCGTTGTTTCACTATATTATTAACTTGCTGAGCATTCTTTGGCTCACTCTTGCTTTGTTTTACATAACCTTTGCAGTTAGGTTTAAGGATGATCTACTACATTTATCCTCGCGAATGAGAGCGATGAGGCATTCCATACATGATAGATTTCAGAGCTAGAGCGGGTAAGCAGCAGATTGGGATTGAGCTATGAATTAGATGGTATAGTAATTTGTGTTAGCGCAGAGATAGAAGTTGTAATAATTTGTATAGTATAGATTCTTGTTTCATACCATAACCTGGAATCGATCCTCGGTGAGGAATCGTTGGTGTATTAAGTTTTATATGTGATTGTGAATTGGAATTTGGTTGGGCTGAATTACAGGTGGATAGTCCGGTTTACGAATACTTCATGCCGAATTTTTATAAAAATTCCCCTTTATCAAAGTCTATTTTATTATAAAAAGTATATTTTTAGTATTGGAAAGTCGGGGCGTTACAGATTGGTATCAGAGCGACAGGTTATGGTCACTGAAACAAGTTAGGATGATTAAGTATACGTATTTAAGTGGGACGTTAGATAGAACTATTTAGGATAAGATTCGTCTTAGGTTATTAGGACAACGATTGCGACATTAGTTAGTATTCCGACATATCGTGCGAGCCAGAATTCTATTCATTCAAAGGTACGACTTTGGACAAGGTAGTTGATTTGGCGCCGCCTACGTTAAATAGACGACCGGAGTTACCAACTTGGAGGATGCTACGTGTAGACCTTCGTGTATGTTCTAGAATTTCTTTTGCGACTTAGTTACCCCGTGAACGATATAGAAAGTGCGAAAGGACGGTAAACAAGATGCGAAATGTGATTTCTGGCATGTGATGGAGTAAGGACATGGTTATTCTTGACTAGCCGTTGATTTTATTTAATTTATTGATTAAGGAGATTTAACCTTCCTTTCTGTTCTTTTTATTTTGTTAGTACCCTATCACCTTTGTTAATCAACTATGCTTCAGTTCTTGATGAACTTCTTATATCAGATTTGTTTAAACCCATTTCTATTCTTTCGGAGACACCACTATTTTCCCGAGGTTATTTAATTCAAAATTATACTCATAAACTTTTGAAACTCTTGAAATTCTTCTATTTTTCCCTGAATGCTTAACCTTATTTATTCTGACTGGGATGAACAACCCTATGTATATAGGGGATTCAGGGACATCTTATCTATGTGATAGAAGTCTGGTGGGACGCCACTGATTGTGTTTGTCATGAAAGTACAGAAGGCTGGCCCCCTTCTTGTGCTATGGCGGTTGACCTAAGTGACAAATGCAACCTGAAATTAGTTCAATGATCATATTGATCTCTGGGTTAAATTCTTTTTCAAACAAAACTCATCTTATATTCATGCATGCTAACAGTACCTGTCTATTTTATTGATTTCTTTCATTATAAATTCTTATGTTTCCTAAAGTGACCAGTGATTGAAAGTAGAAAAGATGAAGATGTTTGTCGATTCAGAATTTGATGATCATGTTTAAGAATTGAGGTTAAAGCAGAGATTGTATATCAAGTTAGATTACGCAGTGGATTGACAACACACGTACAAGATTCGATAATACGGAGAGACTGATTTTGGTTAATGAGCAGATGACAAGGACATGAGAAGAGCATATATACGATTTCTAAGTACGAGCTTTGCGATTGGAAGAATTATAATTTTCAGGATATGACGAGAGGATCGAAGTCAATGCTGTGACGACGAAGTAGTAATGAATCGGGAAAGGCCTAAGGCGCCAGCAGAGATCGAAAACTTTTAAGTACCAGCTAAGGATTATCGAAGGTTGCCAAAGATTTTACCAAGATAGCTACAGTAGTGGACAAGCCTACCAATCAGGAAACGAAGGGATAAAGGTGGAGAAAGCTTTTAGAAGTCAGTGAAGAGATTGAAAACCGTCCCAGAGTCATTGCAACCGGATGGACAAAGAAAGGATGAGTATGGTTATGAGTAGGAGCGTGGAAGTGGTATCAATTGTTAATCGCGTGGATGCTATATTAAAGATTTAATTATTTACCTGTTTATTGCAAGTCAAGGCAGATTTCTTCGTTGTTATGTTTGCTGCAAGTTAAGGCGGGTTTTGTTTTAGTAATTGTATATGCGAATTATTATGGATAATTGGGTTAGTACTTGAGGCATCGTGTACAGGGAATAGTACATTATACGAATAGGTCATGTCAGATTTTTGGTAGAAAAGGATCCTCACGTGCGACTGGTAAGTACCTAGAATTAACGAGACATGTAAACCAAAAGGTTTAAGTTTATGTTGGAATCTGCGGGTTTACAGGACGAGCCTAGCGAGACATGAAACGATGTAAAGGAATTCTATAATGAAAGAAATGATTTGGAAATTTAAAGAGAAATGGTTGAGTAATACCGTTGTTACGTTTTCTTAAGATTGATTCTGAGGACAGAATCCTATTAAGGGGGGAAGAATATAACGCCCTAGAAAATATTGTAATTATTATTATTATTATTGTTTAATTATTTAATGTTAAATGTGGAATATATGGTGTGAAATTTTTAGGATTAAATATGTGATGTCATGTTTACATGATGATTTATATGAGAAATATAAGTCCGTGTATTTTTATTTGTAGTTTTGAGAATTAAAATCTGTTTAATTATGCAATAATGATCTTTGAATTTTTTTTATAAAATCATCGGAGTATGTAAAAATCTCGAAATCTTTTGCATTATTAATTTTATTAGTTAATTTGAGTTTTAAAATATTAGATGGATTTATTTTTATTTTTAAGAATTTTAAAATGATTTTATGAATCGATTTGTGTTTTATTGTTTTAATTTGTAAAATTCATATTTAATTCATTTTTTATCCTAAAAATATGTATGTGTTCGTAATTTTGTAATCTTCATTTTAAAATTGAAAAGATTTATTTTCCTTAAATTTCCCATCTATATTTGATTTTTAAATAGATAATTAGTTGATTTTATTTTGTTTGTTCTAGCATTATAGATTTACCAAAATCTTCCCAGTTTGTTTTTCCCCAAATGTTTAAGTTCTAATCCCTAATTGGCAGCTCTATTATTTCCCAATTCAGCGATAACTCTCTTCTTCTCTCGATTTCTCTAGAAATCTCTCACAGTTTGTCTCTCTCAGCTAATCTCTCTCTCTAACTGTCCTCCCTCGCAACTCTCTCTCCCTCTTACTCTGTTCGTTTTTCCCCTGGCTGTTCTTGCAACAGCGTGTGTATATATACGAAGTGAGTGTATGTATGTAAGCCGGTTTTGTGTTGCTCTCTCTTAAAACATCGAAATTATCTCTCTCGAACCTCTATAATCTCTCGACACCTCTCTCCCTTCATGCTGAAAATCTCTCTCACACTCTCCCCTCTTTCCCTCCTCTCTCGCGTGTGCAGTGTTCGGTGTATACATACGACGTGTGTATATGTGTGTGTGCAGAGCATCGTGTGTGCGTGTGTACCAACTGGATGTACGAGTTTGTATCGTGTGTTGATGAGGTGGGTTGTATGATACTGGCAAACACCCTGCGGTTTCTCTTTTATCTCTGGTATAAGTCTGATTCTAGCCAATAAGCTTCAGTGCTGGAGTTCGATTGTTGTGATGTTGTGGGTATGAATGGCCTCGGTGATACCCGTATGTGTTATCGAGTTTGTGCACAGCTTGTTTATACTTTGTATGTGTACTGTCTGTAGATGGGTGTGTGCATTTTGTAATTAGATGAAAAGAGTTGATTCTTCTTAATTGTTATAACTGCTTGTTTGGTGCCGAAAATGGTGTTGTAGTGAAAGATTGAAGAAGACGAGTTGTATATGTGTGTAGGCTATTGGGTTTGTGTGTGTGTCCCCTGTGCTTCTGAATTATTTCACCGTGTAAGTCGACTTCGGGATTACTATTACTTCTGCGAATCATTATTTCTTCCTGTATTAGTCCATTTCAAGCTGATTATTGCCACTGTGTTGTTGATTGATGGTTTGTACATGCTGTGTGTTTATGTTCTTGCGAGTACAGTTAAAAACCGAAAGGGGATTTCTCATATTTTTAATACTCCGAATTAATTGATTTTATCGATGATGAATTGCTGTTGGGTATAATTATAGTTGAAAAATTTGGTAGAGTTGCGTGATTAGAGTACGATGTAAATTGTTTCGATGTTTTAATTTTTCGAATATTTTATGTTCGGTTAATATAAGAACTATTCGGTTTAGGAGTAGTTATAATTTAAATTGGTTGTTACTTGGTTGGTGGTATATGGTAATTGTGGATTGGTTCGGTTGTTTTCAGACAGGTTAGACGATATTATAAAAGAGGTGCTATCCGAATTTTATTAGAATTATTTGGTAATTTGTATAGCAAATTGATAACAAGTATTTGTAAATAGATATGATATATGTAATAACTAGCAAAAGTGTACATTATTGTTACGTGCTATGTGCCTACGTGGTTTATATTTTTATACTATACTATTTTGAGAATTTAATTAATATGTGTTATATGTGTTATGTTGTAAAGCATAATAGGACATGTTTGGGTAGTATGGAGTTAGACGATTAAGGTTACAAGCGTACTGAAGTAGTACTTTACCTGTGTATAGGTACGAATAGGAGACCAGCTAAAAGCCAGCGCATGTGTAGATGGAATATAGAGGAAGGAGAGAATTATCGGGATTGACAAAGGATAAAGAGAAAATGGATGTGTAATCGAAGAAAGGTCAAGTACAGACTGATGTAAAGTGAGTAAAGGATTGAAATGTTGGAAATGGAAATCATGTGTATTGAGGCAAGTTTACTATACCTCACTTATTGTTCAAGTGATGTGAAACCTTCTGTGTTTAATTTTCTTTCTTTCGATATCCTTTCTTGCAAGCAATTATACTCTTCATTTTTATTCTGAATAATGTGAACCTGTTCTGTTAATGATACATATTCCTTTCAAACCATTTTGCTAGTGTCTATACCTTTTAATTTATTTCCAGTGACCTTCTTCTTCTAGTATTCATAAACATACATTCTCAAATTATTCTATTATTGTTTATGTTCCTCACCTATCATTCAGGTGATGATTTCTTTTAAAATTAAATTATTTCAATAGTCCTCGTTTATGCTAATATTTTTCAAAGTATGTTTTCTTTCAAATTCATGTAAACTAATTCGAGATTTATACTGTTGTTGAGGCATGTGTTGCTCAGTGACGGTTAAAGCCAAGAATGAATTGAGATCTTCTTAATTATTCAAACTCATTATTGTCATGCCGGTTTGGCAGCTGAAGCCTATGAGTGCTTAGCTGACAAGAGTGAGACCTTGGATAATTGAGAATTTCTTAAATCTTCATTTTAAATTATTTAAATCTTTTATGTAAGTTCCAATTTTGACATGAAATATTTATCAGTGGTAACCTTTGAAATAAATGGTTATAGCTTGTGCAGTACTCAAATCTATGGTTGAACTTCAGATCACTTTATTGCATGATTTCCTTATAAATTGTTGTTCAATTCTAGAATCTTAATGATTGTGTTGTTCCTTAATTTGTTAATTATGTCTTATTGAGTTATTATTCTGTCTTACTTAACTGTGCCATGCTTAGTTCAATATTTTCGCCTTGCTGCTTGCTTTCTTAAATCAATTGCTTCCCTGACCTCCATCATTTATCAATGCTCATAAAAGAAAAATGGTTTAATTAATTAAAGATGTTTTAAAAATTCCTTATACTAGGCTGATCTGTTATCAGTAAGTATAAATGACTTAAAAGTGAAATGTTTTAAAGGTTTCAAAGATTTTATTGTGGGGGATTCCGTCAAAATGTTTTCTCCGGATTCCTTCAGATTGGAGGCGTAAGAGGCTGGGGGATTGCCCAGTCCAGCGTTTTTTTTAAGCGTAAGAGGCTGGGGGAGTGCCCAGTCCAGCATTAAAGGCCAATGCGTTGCCTAATTGGGAACCCAATTTCAAGGTCCAGAGGGACTTCGTGTCCGGTATGTGGACTTTACGTGGCTGATCACCCGTATTGTCCGATGTTAAGGAAAAGCTCCAATCAACTTAAATGTTTTTAAAAGATTTTATGGAAAGTATGTTTCAAAGATGAAAGGGTTTTAAAGAAAGAATGTTTTAATGATGGAATGATTTAAAGAAAGGAATATCTTGATATGATGTATATGCTTCAAGGTAAAAGGTTATTAGTTTCGAAATTGTACTCAGTAAAACAATGGGATTAAGGATGGATGGAAGTTTCCCAGTTATTCCCTTCTCGAGTAACATTGTACGTGAAAGGGGAGTAAGAATGATTGGGGAATTCCTTGAAATTCTTTTTCTCAAAGTTTTATCTGAGGCAGTATGGTTGAAGAAAATGGAAAGTTTAATCATATAATGAAAATTGAATGATCTTTTGAAATAAAGTATTCATTGATATTGTTCATCAATGAAATATCGTAATATCGTTGTTTCACTATATTATTAACTTGCTGAGCATTCTTTGGCTCACTCTTGCTTTGTTTTACATAACCTTTGCAGTTAGGTTTAAGGATGATCTACTACATTTATCCTCGCGAATGAGAGCGATGAGGCATTCCATACATGATAGATTTCAGAGCTAGAGCGGGTAAGCAGCAGATTGGGATTGAGCTATGAATTAGATGGTATAGTAATTTGTGTTAGCGCAGAGATAGAAGTTGTAATAATTTGTATTGTATAGATTCTTGTTTCATACCATAACCTGGAATCGATCCTCGGTGAGGAATCGTTGGTGTATTAAGTTTTATATGTGATTGTGAATTGGAATTTGGTTGGGCTGAATTACAGGTGGATAGTCCGATTTACGAATACTTCATGCCGAAATTTTCAAAAATTCCCCTGTATCAAAGTCTATTTTATTATAAAAAGTATATTTTTTGTATTGGAAAGTCGGGGCATTACAGAAAAGCTGCCAACAGATTTGCTAGTAGGCTACGGCCTAGAGATTAACAGATTTGCTGCTAGGCTGCGGCCTAGCAGGGTAGGCTGCGGCCTAGTACCCCTGCTGTCCACTTCGAAAATTGTCCTAAAAATCCTGATTTACTGTTTGGGCCATATCTTGAGTTCTACAAGTTCGTTTTGGACGATCTTACTGTCCACGCGAAGCTAACGAGATTATCTATCATTCTAAAGTGGTCCAGATGTCCAAACACAACTGGAACGGCCCAGAAATAATGAAGACAAGTCAGCTACGAATTTTCCTTCAAAACAGAATCAGTTTAGGAAACTTATTCTGCAGAAATTCTATTTTAACTCTATTTTGGGGAATTTCTTGCTGGGCAAGACTTCTAGAGCCTATATAAACACATCCTACCATTGTAATTTGTATAACCATTACATATCAATTACTTAGGTTTATTTGTATCTTTTCATACTTTGTTTTTATCATGGTTTCGCTTGATCCCATGATGACGAGAGGTTCAATTACGAACTAATCATTGTCATGGGATTCTAACGAATTTATTTATGGAGCTTTAGTATCTTGATGCTTTAAAGATCTGTGTGTGATGTATATCTGATATCCTCGTATGGTTATGCTTAATTGATAAATGCGTCGCGAACATCTAATTTGTTAATCTCTTGTGAAGTGAAAGTGGATCTTGAGATTTAGAACTTGCCATGCTAGCATAGGTTCATGATTGTTTATCAACATGATTTGTAGTATGAGATGAGAATACTTATATTGCCCTATGTGATCATTATGGATAACTTGCTCTTCAACCGTTATGTTTTCAAATTCTATAGACATATAGGGTCTAAGCATAATTGGTGTCTATTCATCTTCTATCTCTTTTGTGGATGTATGGGTAGTTTGGTATACGTATGCTTACAAGTAGCGTGTACTTATTTCGTGTTGTCTGATCAGATATCATAACCATTGCATACAGTGATTAAAGGCATCAGATCTAAGCAAAGTATTTAATGAAGTTAGGATTCCATGCTTTCTCTTGCAGAAGTAATTTGATTTAAATTCTCGTTAGTTAATTAATTCTTAGTTTGTTAATTTGTTTTTTTAGTTAATTTTAGTTAATCAAAACTCAATCTTGTTAATTGTCTTAGCAGTGAATAATAATCATACATTGTTGCATAGGTGCGTTAGCTGAATTAAAACCTAAACCAGATCCCTGTGGGAACGAACTCAACTTTATTCTATATTACTTGTGACCACGTACGCTTGCGTGAATTAGTGCAAACACCAGTTTTCAAAAATTCATAGTAAATCGATCTTACATTCAAATTTTCTGAGCTATATCAATCTGGAAAGATCTTTTCGAACTCTATGTTTTTCATTTACATTCTGTTATCAAATTCTGTGATCTTAATATGTTAAACTTCAAAACACTAGTGTACACAGGGACTGATTCTGTTTTAACAGTCCACATTTTGATCGATTCTAAATTCGTTACTTATCCGTTTTTAACGAGCCTTACCACACTACACCATAGATGGGCTATCGTTACATCTTTTTCATGGATGTTACTAGAATATGTTACCTTAGCATGTTACTTTGGACCTAATATAACATTTTGTTTTTTGTGTTACCTTAGCCACAAACGTGATGTTACCTTAGCTTTAAAGTGTTGGATGTTAGCAACATACATGATATGTTACCTTAGATCATTAATAAACTCAATTTTGAATTTTTTAACCAAAAAATTATTTAATTATTTAAAAATCACATTTACCTTTATAATTTGATTTTTTTTTAAAAGTAAGAGTTTACCAATTGAATGAGGTTTTTTTCGAATATCAAGGTATTTAATTATTATTATTTTGCAGGTTCTATTTATTTATTAAATGTAAAATGGATATTTTAGAAAACAAAATCAAAAATTAATGAATATCCCCCTTTAATTTTTCTTTAAATTAATTAAAAGTGAAATATCATTTAAAATTACATTTACATTTAAATTAATTTATCTTTAAAAAATTTAGAATTTTCCAAATAATTGAGTTAATATTTTTAAATATTAAGAATATTAATTTTTTATTATTTTCTATTCTATTTATTTATTAAATTTAAAATCAAAAATTCTAAAAAAAATTAAAAATTCATAGATATATTTATAATAATCTTGAATGGCACACAGATGGTGAAACTTTGTTGGAGGCAAAAAATAGCGCCCAAACTAAAATTTCAGTCTTAACTCTTACCGCTCGAACAAAAATAACATTCTCACTATCCCCTCTCTCGACCCTCCCCCTCTCTCTCTTAAAATTCTCTCCCTCAATTTCTCTCTAATTTTCTTCATGTTAGTACATATTTGGGTTCAATTTAGGGCTTCTCAGTTGATTAGGGCTTGGGTTTGAGACTTAAACTTCTTCAAATTGGGGCTTATTCAAATTAGGGTTTTTTAAAATTAAGGATTCTTCGTTTTGAGTTCAATCAATTCGATTTCTTCACTAATCAGGCTTAAACTTCGATTAATTGATCTCTCTTTTTGATTTCAGGGATTCTTCGGTTGAGGCTTCGAATTTGGGACTTTGGTTTAGTAGATTTCGGGCTTGTTTAGTGGCTTTGGGGCTTTGATTCAGAGGTATTACCCCTTTCGGGCTTCGATTCAGAGGTATTAATTGAACTCTTACATGTTTTTTAACTGTTGCTAGCTTGAGTCCATGATATGTTGGTAATTTGTTTCTTCCATTTGTGTAAATTAATTTTTTTTGTTTTCATCCTTAAGTCTTTTTTAAGTTTGTTTTACTTGTCTAATGAATCTTTAAACCTCTTAGACATAGATGTACTGGTAGATATGATGCTCATTTGTAGGACTAACAGCTACAAAAAAGAAGGCCAGAGCAGGAAAGGAAGGCAAGGTTTGTAAAAGCATATTAGTGTACAATTTAACCTTCCTCATCGAATATTTTCGTCATCTGATTCAAATTATTTCAAATTGTTGTGATTGCTAATGTCGGGGATCTTAATTTACTGGCAACCAACACAGTTTACCTGGGTAAGCTTTTTTCTGAAATTTCTTCAAGTGTAATTAACATTCAAGAATGCACATTCCTTCGGTTTCTACACAACTTAACAAGTATGGTTATGATATTTTAGACAGGAATATGTTGCTCACTTGAGAAGGTTGAATATACTCGAACGCAGATGTTTGAATTGCATTGTTACATAGGTCACATCCTCGCAAGTGCATAAACAAATGTATAAATATAAACCATCTGAATCTACTTTTCAGGAAAAGCAGTGGGTTCTCTAGGGGTGCTTCTATTTATAGAGGAGTAACAAGGTTTATGTTGTGCTTATTCCAACTTCAAAACATGTACATTTAAATTGTATTCTTCTAATCCTGAAATATTTGCTTTGAACTTTAGCAGGCATCATCAACATGTCCGATGGCAGGCTCGAATTGGCCGAGTGGCAGTAAATAAGGACCTATATCTGGGGGCATTTAGTAAGCTGCTTCAAAACCTCGAATCCTTAGGGACAGAATTTAGTCTAAAATACTATTTAATTAAGTTGTGGTAAAGATTCCCAACTTGGAGATTCCAGTTTTAATCTTTGTTTTAATTCATGACATGTCTGATATATCAACAGTGCTTTGATAAAAGAAGAAAATTGTGGATTGAAAATAGTAGTGTATGTGCTCTACTTGCCGCAAAAAAAGTTTGAAATTTTTAATTAATGTTAATATTAACTTCCTGATAATTGTTATTGTGATTTACTTCAGGGATCTACGAGATATGCTAGTTATCCTTGTTGGAATGGTTGCCACATTCGTTAATGTTTTGGTACATCTTCACTATATGTCTATATCTCTATTTTAAATTGTACTATATCTGTACTCCATTTTAACAGGAAGGTTGCGATGTTGTTTTGAATACCAGAAGTTGTTTTAGTGTCACATATTCTTGTTTTATGTTGTTAATTTTCATGGACTGCTTAGCTTCATTTTTAAACGTGTGTCAATTGCAGCTTTTAGGACTTTTGTTTCTGCTATTCTCAAGTTGGTTAGCATATGTCATGTTTGAGGATACAGAACAAGGAACAACCGTATTTACCTCATACGGTGCAACAATATATCATATGTTTGTCTTATTTACCACTTCAAACAATCCTGATGTATGGATTCCTGCATACAAAGCATCACGTTGGTATTCCTTATTTTTCATCCTTTTCCCATAGCTATTTGTGAGTGGTCTGAAGTATATGAGCTTTGAAAGCAGAGTATGCTATTTAATATTATATGGGTAAAGATAATAGTTGAATCGACTTTGTGGCACAGGTCGCAATTTGTCTTGGTATATGCCAGTTGAGAGTTTCTAGATAAGCCAAAGGTTGAAGGATACCAATAAATCCATCGTAATATGGCATAAACTTTCATTCTTCACTATCATAACTTGTAAAGCTGGAGAAATCCCCTTGACTGTAAATTCATTTGATGCAGATTCGAGCACAATTGGGTGCTTGTGGTGCACAACTTTATTTGCATTTCATGAGGAAAATGTGGCTAGTGTGAAGTCGATGCAGCAGATTGTCATACACTTTTTCTTTCAGAGTATGTAATTTGTTCCTGTCAAATTTGATTGCTTTTTATAAGATTTGATTGTTTTTGCATACCCAGTGTTTTGGTTTTGATGGCTTTGGTAACGATCTAGGTAATTTTAATATAAGTTTGCTTGGCATTGAACTCTTGTCACAATGCTCAATTCTTTTAAGGTTGATGATGTGACTATGCAGTGGCTTTGTTACCTGCTCGTTCCGGCATGTCCAGGGCTTCTGTTTGCTGTACTTGTAACTGCGGTTTTAACTGATTCATTTAAAGATGTTGTTGGTCGACCTCGTCCAGAGGACTTTTGGCGGTGCTTCCCTAATGGAAATGGGGTGAGTCCTTGTCAGTTGGCTTTTATCAACTTTCATCTACTCTTTGTCAACCAGTAAACATTTTAGGTGCATTTTGTAAACAGGTATTTGATCCGACAACAAAAAATGTTATGTGTACTGGACATAAGAGTGTCATCAGAGAAGGACACAAAAGCTTCCCTAGCAGACATACTTCTTGTAAGTCAGGCAACAATTTTCCAGTGTCTATCTTATTTTAAACTAACACCCCCCAATGCACAAAAAGAAGTTGCAGGAAAAATGCCAAATTGTGCCTCAAGTTCATCGACTGTAAGTCGTATCTGTGAACTACATGTAGTTATAGCAGAGTTAGAATGAATTTATCAATAGAGCAGGAATTTTTGGCCAAAAATGCTTTAGTATAAAAATTAATCTTCTATATTTACTATCACATTATTTGCTCTGTGTACCAAATGAGTTGTTTCTACTTGACTTCAATTTAAAATTAGCCTTTGCTAGCACTAGAATTTTAGTAGCATTTGGATCTTGATATTATTCGTGTGTTAGACTCCATATCAGAATAGCAGTTTATATATGGAAATAGCATTCGACAGTACAAGTGAGACATGTAGTCCAGTTGGTAAAGCCTGATGTGGAAAATTTAATTTAAATATTATTGTTGCACTAACTATGGTTGTTATGAGTATACTATGGAGTCCATGCTTGTATATCTTCATGATTTCTTTAAATACTTATAATTTAAGTTTCAAGTAAATCCCAGCTTTCTGAGATATGTACTCCTATTGTGTAGGGTCATTTGCTGGCCTTGGTTTTTTGGCCTGGTACTTATCAGGGAAGGTCAGAGTATTCGACCGTAGAGGCCATGTTGTAAAGCTCTGCGTCAAAAATTTGACAAGGCTGTCGCGTGCCTATCAAATATTAATATCTAACAAATCCTTCTAACTATGTAGTATGGTAAGTCAGAGTCGATCCCACAGAGACAAATGTGTCAATCACCAGTTGTTTTCGATTTCAATTCAGCCAAGCAAGTAACACAATAAAATATCAAAGATTATTAAACTAATTTTATACTAATGCAATTAATCAATTAACTAAAACTTCCAGAATTAAGTATCCCCACTAGCATGAATTAATGCAATCGTGAATTCCCTCCCCAATCAATCGTATAATACTCAACAGGAAAGGTGCGCCCTATAAATTACCAATAACCTCTCTCGAGTATTAATGGCTTCTCTAAAATACAATCAAGCCTATTCTCATGGTATCATGCAATTTAGAGACATTAATCACAGCACCCTAACTTCCTAACAATCCGTTCTACCTATTCTCATGGAGAAGTTCATGTCCTCATTGGATAAATCACAACCATCTAAATCCAACTCTCGTTGATAAATAGACAATGGTTCAAACAATAAACATAATCACGTCTGATTTGTAATTGCTAATTAAAACAACTCAATAAGCAAGAGCAATTAAACAATCAAATTGGGGAATTGGGAAATTCACACATCAATCATAACTAGGGTTCTACTTAACCCTAGATTAATTATCTACTCATACATAATTAAACTAATAAAGCAAGAGATATAATATGAACACATAATATTATAAAGAATAGAGAAAAACCTTCAATCTCCAAAGAAAAGTGAATAGCTATCTCCAATCTCTCTATACTAGAATATACAAGTTATGTACAATAATTTTTCGATTCCTAAAAACTATATCTAGATGTGTTTATATAGGCTCTAAAAGTCTTGCCCAGCAAGAAAATACCAAAACAGAATTATAATAGAATTTCTGCAAAAATACGTTTCCTAAATTTAATATGTTTTATTAAGGAAAATTCGTATCTTCTTTTCTTCTGTTTTTCCGAACCTTTCCAGTTGTTCTTGGACATCTGGACCTCTTTAGAATGATAGAGACTCTCGTTATCTTCGCGTGGACTGCTTATGGGCCTCAAACGGACTTCTAGAACTCAAGATATGGCCAAAACAGTGTAGACTGCGCAACCCTTCTCAGAAATCCGAATTTTAATCAATTAATTCTCCAAAAATAATAGAAGCATCCACCTTAATCAACATTCTCGTAACTCTGCACAACTAAGCAAAACACATCAAAACTACACAAACTTGAGTCCAAAACAATCAATTTAAGCCGATATGAAGCATTCCAAGTAGATATAAATCCACTTATCACACCCCCAAACTTAAACCGATGCTTGTCCTCAAGCATAAACAACTAAATAACTAACTAACTAGTACCACTTCCGTAGGTGATCACGGTTGCATTTGGCATATGCAACAAGCCCTTTAAACCCCTAGGCAGCCCTAGTGGACGAGTAAGGTCTCGTGAGGGCCTATAGTGAATGTACCCACAAAATCCAATGCAATGCAATGCATGAATGCAACTAATATGAAAATGCAACCAATCTAGTACTAATATCCTACCATACCTTCGAATCCTCTTATGCCATTGACTTAAGAATCAAAGTAAATACGCAATGTCTTGGTGTCGAAAGTGCAAGTATTCACATAGTCTACTCAATGAACATGCATAAGTTCTCACAAGTCCATGTCAAGTGTAAGAATAAGTTAGTAAACATGCTAAGCCTACAAGAGTACATCTTTGAGACAAAACTCGGGATCTCATACGCAAAAACAAGCAAACACTCACAATCCACTCACAAAAGAATATTCACTCAAGAACAAGGGGTAAGTGTATCACTCAATTCCAACAAAATCATAAGCATGCTTGACATTTGGTATCAATCTAACTCTTAACACAACATACATCAATGACGATAATCAAAAGGTCTTTATTTGGGTTGTAACGGGGCTAGGGACAAGGTATGTCAAATAAAGCTAAATCAGGTGAAGTGTCAAAAGCTAGTAAGTACCTTAATAAACCATTCACAACACCCTACTTTCCCCCCACACATGATTTTACTATCTTTTTTTTTCCAACAAAAATGCTCGACTAGTCGACTAAAGTAGGATCACAATAAACACAATATGACAAATATGCTCTAATAATATTTTTTTCTTTTTTTTCTTTTTTCTTTTTTTTTTCTATTTTTTTTTCTCTTTTTTTTTCGAGAGCTAAATAAAACAATAATATGAACAATAACAGTGATCCCACGATTTTATTACACATTCCGACTATCAAGTAACAATCAAACCCAATATTCAATATTTCCCCTAAAATTATGACCAAGAATAAACCCCTCCTTGCACACCTTATTACTCCCTTAAGCACTTTACTAGCCTTTGACAATGTGGGTTCAAATTAATGTAAGGCTAATACAAGAAAAAGGTCTAGGTAAGTAATGTGGTATGTCACCGAAAAATAAGATTAAGCTCAACGGGTTAACTAATTGATCATGTAAACATGGTGTGGTAATATGGGAAAATATGTGGTTATTCCTACATTCCTTTATCATTTTAATCGTCAAATAATGTCATGCGTTTCAAGAAAGACCTCAAACAACTGCTAGCAATGCAAACAATCTGTGGACACTCAAGCAAATGAATAAAATTGCAAAAAATATGCAATATGGCTCAAAATCTCACTTGGTGGAAAAACATACTCAATCCCAAGCAAAAAAATCTCTCTAATGCACCTACTTGTATTCAAAGCATGCGAGCTAAATCATCTTGCACATATTCATGTCCTTCTAATCACTTACAACATTCAATAAGTCTACTAGCTTCAACTTACTAGTGTATGTGTGTGCACAAGAACAAAGCATATCACTTCTCAATCAAAAGTGTCAACAACACAAAATTCCTATCAATCATGGGTGCAAATGCAAACTATTATGAACTCACATGGTATACAAAAATAAAAAACAGAATGTCCTATATGAAACAAACGTAGATAACACGAACATAAATGCATAATTTACTACTACTAATATGCAAAGCATGAAATCCTACATGAACACATAATACAACAACAACTACTAATCCTTCTAATAATAATAATAATATAGTCTTCCTTCCTTTGCTTGTTGCAGCTTTAGTTGGAGTTTCTCGAATTGATGACTACTGGCACCATTATGAAGATGTATTTGCTGGAGGTGTTCTAGGTTGTTATTTTTTATTATTTGTTAACATTCAAAAATTACATGGGCTTAAGTTTAATTTCATATCACTTATCTATCTCAATATTTCTGTTCTTTTTCTATGCAGGGTTGACAGTAGCTTCGTTTTGTTATCGAAATGATCATCTCAGAGACAAGCAGAATGTAAGACTTGATCAGGATCTTTCAAGTTAGAATCACAATTCTTTTTTTTTTGTACTTATAAGACTATCCATAGTCTTTTGTAATCACTTTTACCTTTGGATTATGAATTATGTAATGTATTGGATTTGGAATTACCTCTGGATTATGAATTATGTAATGTGTTGGGTTTGGAATGAATAGCAGGTTTAATTTGGGATGCATAATATTTGTGTGCAGTTTTTTCAATTTTTTATGGAAAAGATGTTACATTAGCTGTAGGAAATGTTGCTACATAAAAGCTAAGGTAACAAAAAAAATGTTGCATTAGGTCAAACAATGTTGCCAACAAAAGTGGGGCCCACAGTGGGGACCATTGTGGCCCCACAGTGGTTCCCACTGTGGGCCCCACTTTGGGGCCCACTGTTTTAAAAAAATTCTAAGCCTCTAAGGTAACATATATATTAAGTTGCCATAGCCCTCACTTTTGTTGCTATAGCAAGCTATGGTAACATAAAATTGCATGTTACCTTAGGGGTCAAAAATGTTACCTTGGACACCTAAGGCAACATGCTGAGAGCTATCACCAGAAAAATGTTACCTTAGCTACTTTATGGGCCTAAGGTAACATATAATGTACCTGCTGTAACATTGTTTTATGTTACCGTAGGCTGTTTATGGTGTAGTGCCATTCTGGAAAGGTCTCAGGATTTCCTTCGAGTTTCGTGTTCTGTACTTTTTAATTTAAGGTCATCTTGATAGTGTAAATTGGATGTCTTTCCAGGCTGGTCATAGCAGGTTGTTTAGTGTAATAGTCATTTTGATGCATTGTGAATTGTGGTTGCAAGTATGGTTGTAAGTAGGGATGAGCAAAAAACCGAATCAATCTGAAACCAAAACCGAAACCGATGAAAACCGAACCGAAAAAAACCGAAACCGTTAAAAATCGAACCGAAATCTAAAAACCGATCCGATTTTAACGATTGCGGTTCCGGTTGTTATGTTCAAACCGAACCGAAAAAACCCGAAACCGAACCGATAATTTATATAAATAAATATTTATATTTTTATAAATATTTTTAAAATTAATCATACATATATATATATATATATTATATATAGCTTAGGTGCATCTAAATTAGCAGAGCTCTATTTAAGTGTTCAGATTCTTAATAATAAGCAGCCTGAAAGAAAATGACTTAACATATGGTGTTTGACTTAACATAATCCATGCTATGTTTGGCAACATCTGGTTTAGAAATAATTAGTACTAAAAATTTATGTTAGGAGAAGACTTCACTTCCCAATACTGTTGGTTTTATTTTCTGCATTTCGCATATTTTTTAACATTCTGCTTAGCAGAAAAATAAGATGAATGGCCATTGTTTTATGTGATTACTTATTTCTATTTTCCTAAAAGTCAGACTGATTAGTAACTTGAGTACAAGAAGTCTTCTTTTTCAATTGAGAGAGAATGCTTCATTCTTAATCAATGGTGATTGTTTCTCATGATTTTGTTCCTCCATTTCTGACTGCTACTTTGTTCTGCTTGCAACTCAATTGGTCTTTGTTCTACTTTGTTCCTGAAAGTCTTCGTTCTGCTACTTTAACTGGTTGCCTGCAGGGTCACTGCCTCACTGGACATATGCCATTTTTTTATTGTTTCAAGTTTTAAAAATTATTGTATTAATATATTTGGATGATTTATGTTTTTATGGTAGAACTACTTTTTTAATTAATTTGTAATACTTTCTTATTTTTATTTTATTCGGTTTTAAAACCGAAACCGAACCGATAAAAACCGAAACCGAGATTTTAAAATCGAAACCGATGGTTTGGTTGCGGTTCCGGTTTTCGATTTTTAAAACTGAGTACATGCGGTTCCGGTTCCGGTTTTACCCGAAAACCGAACCGAACCGGGGTTTGCTCCCCCTAGTTGTAAGTAATGTCGAATAACTATAATAGTAAGTTGAATGTTGTAAGTATGTGACTTGGTTGTTGTTTGTGTCGGTTAAATTCCGATTGGTAACGCGATATTACAAAGGAGATGCCGCCGAAATTTCTAAAAAAAATTGTAAATAACTTCTTCTGATATTTAAACAGGCACATCTCTCGTATATGATCGTTATTATCAATCGGAAATATTAATTGAGTTATGTGCTATGTGATTAGAAGGTTGTATGCATGCTAGATAAATGAATGTACGAATATATGTTTACATGATTAAGTGTTATCGACTATAAAGATAGTCGCTATTGAATTTGAGTTGATTTATGATTTAATGATTGTCGGGCATAAAGCCTTATTTATTATAAAGTTGTTAAGTGTATATTGATTGGTTGATTTGGTGATTGTGGTAAGGTGTTAGAGCATCTCCAACGCCACTCTTGCTTACCTATATTTTACCTATGTGGACAATTATAGGGGTTTATGACAGAAAAATCTCTCTCCAACCAGCCTCCCCATCCCCAATAATTTTTAGGTGAGGGAAATCTCAACCCCAAAATAAGGGGAGCAACAGCAAGCCCCCTATTTTCTCCACCTCATCTCCCGCCCACATCTCCCGCTTTATTCTCCTCTCCCGCCCATAACTTCATCTTCTTTTTCTTTTTCACATCTTCAATTCTCTGTTAAGTCTGTTAAAAATCCGGCGAACACTAGACATGCCCAGAAAATTCCGATGAACTATAAAACTACACAAAACTCAAAATTTTTTACATGATTTGATTTGTTATCCAACGATCTACAACCTTAAATCAATAACAATCACCAAAAATCAAACCCAGAAGAGAAAGATCAATTTTAATCGAAATAAAAATTTACACAAAACTTGTTTCGGTGATATGATTGAATAGAGGATTGAAGAGCAGCGATTAGAGTATTTATTTGCTTGATTTGGACACCGGAATCAATAGGAACGATGCTTTGATTGTGAAGAACATGTGAGAGAGAGAAGAGTATACGGGAGAGAAAAGAGAGATACGGGAGAGAAAGGAGAGAAAGGGAGATATACTTTGATTCTGATCTGGGCATGTTTTGTTTTTTTATGTCATATTTGGTTTTCCCTTTTATTGTAATAAGTTAATTATTTAAAATTTAATTTTAAATAAATGAAGGATATATAAATAGTTGGAAAAATTAATTTTATTAAATTAATAGAAACATTATATAAATAATTGGAAAATTAATTTTATAAAATTAATAGAAACATCCAATACAACAATACATTAAAAAAAGATTACATAATAGAAGATTGCATCCAATAAAACAATACATAAAAGAAGATTACATCAAAGTACAATAATATAAAAATAAATTTATCAATAGTTGGGCACATAACTGCTTCTTCATTCAATTACTCCATTTCTAGACCATGAATCTCCCAAAGATGTTCCACAAGATCGTTTTGCAACTGAATATGAGTTTGTTTGTCTCGAATTTGGTGATGCACCTGTAAAAATTCTTTGAAATCCCTCGTACGAGTGCGACTAGTTGAAGCGAGAGGTACAGATTCGTCTAAATCATAGTTTTCACTCGAAAGATGCAATTCCCTTTCGTCTTCAACAATCATATTGTGCAAAATTATACAAGTCGTCATAATATATTTCATTGTGTTGACATCCCAGAAACGTGATGGTCCACGTATCATTGCAAACCGTTCTTGCAACACTCCAAATGCCCGCTCAACATCTTTTCTGGCAGCTTCTTGTGTAGCTGCAAAATTCTTTTTTTTTTGTTTCCTTGAGGGGATGGAATAGTTTTAACAAATGTAGGCCAAGAAGGATATATACCATCAGCAAGATAATATCCCATATCATATTCGTGCCCGTTGATAGTGTAACTCACTTCTGGGCCGTGACCTTCTGCTAATTCTTGAAATAGATTGGATTGATCTAAGACATTAATATCATTTAACGATTTATGTAATCCAAAAAAGGCATGCCAAATCCAAAGATATTTTGAAGCTATTGCTTCCAAGATAATAGTGGGTTCATGAATATGACCAGTGAACATACCTTGCCACGCAGATGGACAATTTTTCCACTTCCAGTGCATACAATCAATACTGCCTAACATTCCAGGAAAGCCACGACGTTTGTTTTCCGCCAACAGTCTAGCCACATCTTCATTCGTTGGTCGTCTCAAATATTCTTCGCCAAATACTTCTACAATTGTTTTAACAAATCTTCTCAGACTCTCTATTGTCGTGCTTTCGCCAATTCTTACATAATCATCAATAGCATCAGCGGGAGTTCCATATGCAAGCATCCTTAGTGCAGCTGTCATCTTTTGCAGAGATGATAATCCACGAACTCCCACAGCATCATTTCTTTGACTAAAATAACTATCATGAATTGTAATTGCTTCTTGAATTTGTAAAAATAATGATTGACGCATCCGAAATCTTCTACGAAATGCTTCTTCCGGATATGTTGGATTATCGGAAAAATAATCAGGATAAAGCCTAACATGACCTTCTTCTCTATTCCGATTAAACACACGGTGATTCATTACAGATCCACCATGACGTGATACCATATTTGCTCTATGGTGTTGATGATATTGATAAGCAGCATCAGCCATCGTTAGTAGAGCTTGAGCTTCTTCTTCTTTTTCTTCATTTATCAACTCATGAATAATTCGTATATTGTTTGACATTGTGGAACAATTTTAGATATGTTTGGATAATATGTTTGGAATTCAACAAATACATCATCTATATATACATGTTAAAATATAGCTGTTAAAATATGACCATTGGAATATAGGTGTTAATATGGCCGTTGGAATATAGCTGTTAAAATATGGTCGTTGGAATATAGCTGTTAAAATATGATCGTTGGAATATAGCCGTTGTAATTTCAAATTTCAAAATAATACTTTAAATTTACTTTTCAAAATATAGGGAACCAATATAGGGAATATCATTGGAGTAAAACAACTTTTTGGTTACCTATATTTTAGGGAATCGATATTTTACTATTTTTTAGGGATCCAAAATAGGGGCTAGCATTGGAGATGCTCTTATATACACCGGGAAGTGTTTTATAGTAATATTTGTGATTTAGTTAAACGTGTTAGAGTGTGCGTACTATCGTTGGTAGATCGCATGTTTAATCCGAAGACTGAAGTATCGTCTTGTGTTAACTATAGAATCGACGTGCGGACTCGATCGTGGTGAATCAGACTGGTGGTAATCGCAAGTGCATCGAATCGAACGAGGATTAAGTCAGAGGATTGGACACGTGAGGCAAACGAAGGAATGTTCTTTCTAAATCGTCAAGCGTATTTATTAGCTAGGACCTAAGGCAAGTCTACTAACCATACTCTTTCGTTAAGAGTATGCATGCTTTTAAAATATCTATGATGAATGCTCAAGTATAATATTATGCTTTCTTATAAATGAAAATTCTGCAAATGCCTTATTTAAACTCGTAAATTCGCGAGAAATCGTTCAAGTCATTTACTCAGTTTTATAATTGCTTTCAACTTATCGCAAGCATGTGATTTTATCCACTGTGTCATGAAAGTTTACAATTGCTCTTTACCCATATAAGAACTGTTTTTACATTTCTGTCATGATTATGATACATTTACCAAAGGAATTCAAATGTAAGTTTTATTCAAAAGTACTTCTCGAACTGAAGTTTAAGATTTCCTTATACTGGGCTGATCTGTTATTAGTGAGTTTAAGGACTGTACGGTGAATGATTTTGAGAAAATGTTTTTATTAGAAATTGGAATGACTGTATAAGAGGACCGTGGCACCGGTCAAGTTTTCTTTAAATTGGGCATGAGATGTCGCCCTGAAGGCGTAAGAGGTCGGGTGACGCCGATCCAGCGTGTTATTAAATGGCCAATGTCAATAAGTGCCAAGGATCCTTTAGAAGTGAGTTGGAGTCACACGAAAGTGTAGACCCGGAGCTAATGCGTTGGCTGATCACCTAGCTTAGCTCGTAGCGTCTTATAGTAGTTCCAATTTCAAATGGCTATTCCTTCTGAAAATCATATTTAATTGTGGAGAAAACCTATCGAGATGAATTCTTTATCGAATTCTGTAAATCTCTTTTCTATTGAAAAATCTTCGTTATGAATATTTCAAAACAGTATCATCCATATGTTGGATATGAAACCTTCAAAGTTTTTCCAAAAGCATCTTAGTATACTCTATTAATAAACTTGTTGAGCGCTTCTTTCGCTCACTCTTGCTTTTATTTAAATCTTATTTTACATAGATAAATAGTTGATGTGATCGATCTAGATTAGCTTGAAGCAAGGAAGGACTTGGATCAGGTTGGTTTTGGCTGAGAGCATTCTATCTTCTGAAATAGTATTCTAGATGTATAGTTAGACTGGTAAAGTATTTATTCTTGTGTTGTATTATTTGTTGTATTAGAATATTGTGGCTATTGTATACCTTATATCAAGGTGATACTAACAACATAAGATTGTATAAGAGATTGTTGTACTAAGAGTTGTGAGTTAATAAAAGAAGTTATTATTATAAGTGTTTTTGGATTTCTCGTTTCCAAGTCTATAACCTGAAAAGATTCTTGGTAGTTTGGGGTCGGATGTCATGTTTTAGATTAAATATTGGCAGGTGATTGTTTGATTATTAAGGTTTTCCGCAGTAGCGACCCATATCCCTGACCCCGGATTTGGGGGCGTTACAGGTCACCAACCACCTCAGGAGACCAAGCATCTTCAACTAATTTTAAAAACCAGGATCCTTAATAAGATGATTAAAGAATTGGAATGGCTTAGACCCAGATGCATAAGAAAGCCCCAGAGAAGTGATAGTTGGGCAATGATCAGACAAGCCACGGGACAAAAACTCAGCAGTAGAGCATGGAAATAAGCTATGCCAATGAGCATTTATCAACACACGATCCAACTTTCTGAACTTTGGATCGTCAGGATTGCTGTCCCACCAAGTGAAAAAATGCCCAGTACTTCTAAGATCAGTGAGACCATTAGCAAGCAAGAATTGTTTAAATTCTAACATACTTGTGGTCTAGTCAATGGTACCCCCTTGTTTCTCCTCAGTACTGATACAGGAGTTGAAGTCTTCATAGAACCCAAGCTTCATCATTTAAACCTGTAGCAATCCTAGATAGATCTGCCCACAAAGGCCTACGATCAATAGCTTCGTTAAACCCATAAACAAAAGAGATAATAAAGCTCTTGTTACAAGAAATAAGGGTAACAGAGCAAGTCATGTGCTGAGAAGAAGAAGCTAGCACATTAACATTCCAAAAAGTAGGGTTCCACCTAAGCCAAATACGACCTCCCAGATGAAAATCATAATTATAACACCACTGAAACCGTGGATTTAGATTCCGGGAAATAATCCTAGCAACGTCCTTTTGAACATGAGTTTCCATAAGACCTATCAAGGAGATTTTGTTATTAGAAATAAAGTCCTTGATAAATGCAACTTTATTATTGAGGCCTCGAACGTTGTAGGAACAAAAAAAAAAGTCATAGAAAACAGAATTATGACCGAGAGAAGGAGGATCTCCCCCCTCTTAACCTTTTTGTGATTCTTAGGATTCCTAGATCCTTGTTTCTTTGCAACCTCATCCACTACAATATTTTTAAATTGTTGAGGAGAGGGAGAATCAAGAGAAAAAGTCGGAGATGCCGACGACTTCCTCTTAGACTTGATCTTAGTCCAACCCACCTCAGCACCCTCCTCCATGGTAGTCATTTTTTCCACAGCTACATTAAGACTCGAATGTTCCATTTCATCAGCTACATTAGGATTCAGAGTTGCAACAGAGCTTATAATGCCTTAGAAGACTCGTAATTATAAATATTATTATTTAATATTAAATGTGGAATATATGGTGTGATTTTTTTTTTAGGTTATATATATGTGACATCATGTTTACATGTTTATATGGTGATGTATGTGGGTCGTGTAGGTTCGTGTATTTTTATTTGAATTTTTGTGATTAAAAATCTATTCAAATTATGCATTATTGATCTTTGAAATTTTTTATAAAATCATCGGAGTATTTAAAAATTCCGAAATCTTTTGAAATATCATATTTGTAAATTTATTTAGTTTTTAAAATTATTGGGAGAATTATTGTTGTGGAATAAAAACTAGGTTGTCGAATTGCGGCTAGGGTTTGTGTGTATTTAATACTAAGGGAGGTTGAGCTTCGAGCTTTAATGGATGTTTCCGTGTATCGAGTCTAATCAGTCCTCACAGAGTGCCTACGTATCTCGTATTGAGAATCAAGCCAAAAACGTAGTTCTGAGAATGAGGGGTCAGGCCCTTATATAGGCTGAGAAGCCCTAGAATTGTAGTAGAATTAGGTGACTTGGTGGGCAAGTCATCGCCTTGAGGAAGGTTCTAGACTCCTTCCATGTAGGAGTAAGTTCCAATATCGAATTCTGTGCCTTGGAGGCTAAGTTTGGTGGGAGTAATGTCCTTGTTTGACTCTTATTGCTGAGCTGGTTTTTACCCTTAATATTAATTACGAAATTAATATCAT
Organism: Kitagawia praeruptora; assembly: GCA_037693485.1. Classification (NCBI taxonomy): domain Eukaryota; kingdom Viridiplantae; phylum Streptophyta; class Magnoliopsida; order Apiales; family Apiaceae; genus Kitagawia; species Kitagawia praeruptora. Next base: position 130,170,520 of record CM075351.1, on the reverse strand, counting down.
AAATAGGGTTTGGGCCCATATGGTGGGCCCCACGTTTGGACCATATTAGGTCTAATTAATGCTACATTAAATGTGTCTTTAGGGTTTATTTTTAACCCATATCATTTGCCCCCCACTTCTAGGAAAACTGATCAGGTATTCCTTGAAGTTTTAACGGCCTTTTTCAAGACTCGGGTCAGGGTTCATCCTTTTACACTAGTGTTTCACGAGTATTGCCTTGATGTAAAGCGTGGAGCGACCGACACGTTTACGACAATTTTAATTTGATGCTAATCGGCACTAATCAGCCTTAAACGACGTTTAAACAATGTTAAACGACGCTCAATGGCGTTAAACGGTGCTAAATGGCACTAAACGACGCTAAACGGTGCTAAACGGCACTAAACGACGCTAAGCGGCGCTAAACGGCACTAAACGACGCTAAGCGGCGCTAAACGGCACTAAACGGTGATAATTTCAAACTTAGTTTTCACTTTCCTTGATTACAAAATCGAAAAAATAAAAACGAAATTTCGCAATCCCAACTCGAGCATCGCCACCGGTCGGCCGAGCGAAAACCCATACCGACGATCGATGGCGGTCGACCGAAAGACCCTCGGTGAGCCAGTCGGCCAGTGACTTAGTCGGCTGAAAAAAATTTCGTTTCATTTTTTTTTAACCCATACCGACAATCAACGTCGGTCGGCCAATCCAAAATCTCGCACCGGTGATCGATGCCGGTCGGCCGGCGCTTGCACGGGAAGCCAGTCGGCTGGGAATTTTTTCGCTTATTTTTTTCTAAACGGAGCAAAAAACCCATACCGACGATAAACGTCGATCGGCCAAGGCATCTCCGAAGGGGCAGTCGGCTGGAAATTTTCATTCATTTTTTTTTTCGAACGGAGCCAAAAAAACCCATACCGACGATCAACGTCGGTCGGCCAAGGCGTGCACGGAGAGCCAGTCGATCGGGAAGTCAGTCGGCTGATCCGAAAACTCGCGCCGATAGTCGATGTCAGTCGGCCAAAACTCGCCCGGAGAGCCGGTCGGCCTGATACTCGGTCGGCTTGGGGTGTCTTGCACGCTGTGATCGGCCGTGTTATGGTCGGCTAGGACTCCCGGGAGTGTGCCAGTCAGCTGGTGCTCTCATGGTGCCTTGGTCGGCTAGATCACTATCAGTGATTTTGATTTTCGCATACCGACATCGATCCTCAATATGGAATTTTAACATCGATATTGATTTTCGTTACTTGAAAACCAATCAACTTGATCATTCATGACTCTATTTAAGGTTTTACTTAGTACCTTGATTCACATCACTAATCCAACGTTTAGGACTAATCTCCCAATTAAGCTTTTCTTAAGCATGCTTAGCTTTCTGAGCTCAACTAACTGCTCTGGTAGAATATTTTTCCGGATATTCACTTAAATTCTCCGTTTCTTTCCCAAAATTTCATGAGTTACAACGACTCTTTCCATCTGTAGCAGATAGTTTTTGCTCTTTTTCGTACATTATCGATACTTGACCTGTAAATATGAACCAAGCAGTGTTTCAACCTGAGGTAGCAGGTCATCCTTTTCTTATAAATGGAGGGGATTATCCTTCATTTATCTTCACTTCTTCATTTCTCAAACTTTTCTCAAGTCTTCAAGCTCTTTAGTTCTCTAGTTTTCAAGCTTTCAAGTTCAAGTTTCAAGCTCAAGCTCGAGTTCAATATGGCCGACAAGCACGCATCTGCCCCCCAAATCTCCATGGAGGAAGCTTTCAGGAAGAGGAGCATGGCGAGAACCATGAAAGGTAAACTAAAACTCATGCCTCCTAGATATATTGAGCGTCGATTCGAGTCTACGTTAGATTTGCTTAGCACCATGGGAGAATCATTCCCCAATAGTTCAAGCTTAGTTGCTTTTCATAGTCCTTCCAAGTTAAAAAAGAAGGATGTCGAGAAGATTAAGAACACATATGGCTTTCCAAGTGCAATCAAAGTCTGCCTTCCAAGCCCAGGAGATAGAACTTGCAATTGGCATCCTCAAAGGATCTATGTCTTGAAAGGAGCCTTAGAGGCAGGATTAAGGTTCCTAGTCCACACATTTATTATCAGGTTCTTAGCGGAACTCCAAGTCCATCCTTGCCAACTATATCCCAATTCCTGGAGGTTCCTAATCATCTTCTTGTTAAGATGTCATGAGTTGGAGATCCCTTGGAGCACAACCATGTTTAGAAGCATCTTCTCAGTAAAGAACTCCTCTGAGTCTAAGCCAGGGTGGATTAGCTTTTAGCTTCGAAGTGGGCTTCCACACATAGTAAACTCTTTCTCCTTCCCTAGCTGTAGGGGTGTCAAATTTTGACACGACCCGAAACCCGACCCGAACCCAACCCGGAAAAGTATGAATTTGGGTTGAGTATTTTGAGTTTCGGGTCGGGTTCGGGTTGGGTAAAAATTTACCCGAAATATTCGGGTCGTGTTCGGGTTGACCCAAAATACCCGAATTCGACCCGAAAATTTAATATATATAATAAATTATATAAATTTATCATATAATTATATATATGTGAAATATTTTCATATTATTCAAATAATTTAATTTTATATGTCATATAATAAATTACTAATACATATTTTAATATATATATATATATATAAATTAATATAAATAAAATTAATTATTTTTAATTATTTTCGGGTCAAAATGGGTCATTTTCGGGTTGATTGGGTACTAACAGGTCGGGTTCGGGTTTAACATTTTCAACCCATTTTGGGTTTTGGTCAACCCAAAAATAGGACCGGGTATAGCAAACCCGAACCCGATCCATTACCCGAAATTGACACCCCTACCTAGCTCCCACCATTTCTGGGAAAGGCAATTTGTTGTCTTGGAATGGGAAGGTGGCGACTAGGGTCACTTCTTTGTTAAGAAATTCGGATTCGTGGAGGATAGTTCACACTTCGTATGTGACATTGACCTCAAAGAATTGCTAGATCGAGATAGGCTACTCGCTGATGATGGTTGCACCCACTACAAAACTATTCTGACAGAAAAGAAACTTATCGAAGCTGGCTTAAGCTTTCTTTCTTTTGAGGGTAATTTTTCTTTCGTTGTATTATTATGAACTATGTTAGTTCTTATTCCGATACTTTTTCTTCATCTTTCAGCTGCTGAGGAGCTGGATAGCAGACCCGAGAGTCAGCCCCATGTTACAAGACGAATGATAAAGAAGGCGGAAGAGCAACTAAATCCTACGGATCGAAGAGTTCCTTCATTCTTGGAGGGATGTTCCCAAGGGGGAAAGAGGTCCCGGAATGCTGCTGAAGGTGTTAGAGTCCCCTTTTCTCCGGACTGGGGTATTTGTGAGCAGGACTCTATCTTGGGGAGTTCTGAATTAGCTTTGGCCTGGTCCAGGTTCTCTATCACTGCCCCTGACCTCCTAACAATAACCGCGGGAGATAAGATTGATGAATCTGAGCGCCTTGGAGCTCAAGCTCTATATCAGGTACCAACTTTTACATTCGATCTTCTTGTCCGCACCTTCTTTTTCGTTGTAAATGTCTTACCAATTTCTTTATTACAGGCCAATGCTTATCTTCAATCTGCCACTCGTCAAGGCCGAGCCTATAGGGATAGCAACGTGGAACTGCAGAATGAGCAAACAAAGTTCAAAGAGCAACTTCAAGATCTAAATTCCAGAGTTGTTCGATCTGAGGCCAATAGCTTATCTTATCAAAAGAAACTTCACTCGCTAGCCAAGAAGAAACTTTCTGATGCTAACAAGATAATCGATTCATATCATAAGTCGGAGGATTTTATGAAGTTTATGGACAAGCATGATGATGAGGTGCGGCCTTTTAACATGTCAGTTGGATGGAACAAAGCTGTTGGCGTTGTAAGCAACAAATATCCTTCGGTGGTGAATCCAGCAGACTTCCCTTGCCCTACCTGGGCTGTTGGTGGCGGAAGTAACATGGATCATGCATCAGGCTCTGGGGGCAGTCGTCGTCTTTCTGGTTCTGGCATGAGGAAGGCTGCCAATGTTGTTAGCTCTGGTTCGACCTCTTCCCGTTCTGCTGGGAAAAAGGCCATGTCGGAGAGGGAGGCTGCTGTGAGGCGATCTTTCCCTGGCAAACAACTTCGTTCTAGAGTCGATTCCTCGACCGAGACTTCAGAAGAAGAAGGGGACGTGGTGAAGAAGGGGGCGGCGTAGCCAATGGAGACGGAAGCCGAAGATGATGATGAGGAGGGCTCCGAAGAGGAGGAAGAGGAAGATGGAGAAGAGGAAGAGGGCGAAGAAGTGGTGGAGGAATCATCCGAGGAGTAATTGGCCTTGCATGGCCTTGCTAGCCGCTTGTGGCTTTGTCTTTTTAGCTTTTAATCAAAGGTCCTTCGGGACTTAACTTTTATTTGTGGTTTGTAATTTAAACCTTGGCCCTTCGGGGCATTTTATTCATGCATTTGATTTCCTCATTCACATTTGACTTATTTTTGGTACTTGGTTTTTCTAAACTTACACTCAATAGGTGCTTGGTACATAATCAAAATCATAGAATGGAAAATAAATTTGCATTAATAATTCGAAATGGGTTCAACCCTTACATACGTAATGCAACTGTTCTATTCGGGGCACTAGGCCCTGGAATGGTTTCATCGAACCTTATTTCTACTCCTTCTAATAGATAAATAAAAGCCAAGTCCTTACTAGGAAGGCTTACACATAATAAATCTTCAGGTTCAGAGCATGCCAAGTTCGTGGCACTTCATTCCCATCTAACGTCTCCAACTTGTATGATCCTCGTCCTAGCGTCTTCCTGACTCGGTACGGCCCTTCCCAGTTAGGGGCTAGCTTTCCCTTCTTGCCAACTCCAGAAGCCTCTATCTTTTTCAAAACCAAGTCGCCTTGTCGGAAGAACCTTTCCTTAACTCTTTGGTTGTAGTGGAAAGATGCTCTCTTTTGATACTCCGCATTCCTGGCATTTGCTTCATCCCTAACCTCATCAATCAATTCAAGGGCAAGCCTCATGCCTTCTTCATTAGTCTCTGGTTCATATGCCTCAACTCGAGGTGATGCATGCATAATTTCCAAGGGTACAACTACCTCGGCCCCATAAGCCAACAAGAACGGGGTTGCTCCAGTCGTCACTTTACAAGTGGTGCGATATTCCCAAAGTATAGGCAGCAACTCATCCACCCAGGTGTTTCTAGAACGCTCGACCCTCTTCTTTAGTCCATCAAGGATAATCCAATTAGCTACCTCGGCCTGTCCATTAGCTTGTGGGTGTGCTACTAAAGTACGACGAAGCTCAATAGCATTTTCCTCACAGTACTTTTTAAACTCTTCATTGTTGAACTGTGTCCCATTATCCGTTACAAGGATTCATGGGATTCCATACCTGCCAATGATGTTCTCCCAAAAGAACTGGGCAACTTGCTTGGTGGTTATCTTGGATAGAGGTTTAGCCTCAATCCACTTGGTGAAGTAGTCGATGGCCACTATCAAAAACTTTCTCTGCGCAGAAGCTATGGGAAAGGGACCAAGTATATCCATTCCCCACATTGCGAACGGGATGGGAGAGTTAACTGACGTCGACATCTCAGGTGGCTGCCTTACAATCAGAGAATGCTTCTGGCACCTATCGCACCGCTTGACATAATTCTGTGCATCGGCCAAAATCTCTGGCCAATAAAATCCCAAACGAGTAATCTTGTGAGCTAGGGCTCTGCCCCCCAAGTGCTGCCCACAGATACCTTCATAAACTTCCTCCAAAGCTTCCTTTGCCTCTTGGGGCCTTAAACACCTCAAGTAAGGGATGACAAAAGACCTCTTGTAAAGAATGCCTTCAATCAAGGCGTACCTCAATGCTCTTACTGGTAGCTTCCATGCCTCTAAGACATCGTCAGGGAGCCAGCCGGTTTCGAGGTGAGCTTTAATGGGATCCATCCAACAGCTTCCTACATCAATCGGTGCCACCAACTTTGAGTTAATGGTCAGGGCATTTAAGACCTGGAAGTAAACACTTCCTGCATAATTCTCTATCTCAGAAGAAGCGAACTTAGACAGGGCATCAGCCTTAACGTTCTCCTCCCTCGGAATGTGTTCCACATAGCACTTATCAAACTATGTCATAACAGCTTTCACAACTCTCAGATATTTCGCCATAGTTTCATCCTTGGCTTCAAACTCACCATTAACTTGCGATACTACAAGCCTTGAGTCTCCACAAACTTTGAGGTTCTTAACTCTCATGATTCTGGCCAAGCCCAACCCAACTATCAATGCCTCATACTCCGCTTTATTGTTGGTAGTAGGAAAGTCCAGCTTCAAAGCGTACTCAACTGTGAACCCATCGGGGCTTTGCAGAACCAAACCTGCACCACTAGATTTTGTTTTTGGTGCTCCATCAAAATAGAGCACCCAATACTCCTTCAAATCAAGTACAAGCTCCTCTTCTTTCTCAGGGGTAATCATTATCTCTTGCCCCCCGACTTCTTGGTTGTCAATGGTACATTCAACCACGAAGTTAGCCAATGCCTGAGCCTTGATGGCTGTTCGAGGCTTGTACTTGATGTCAAATTCTCCAAGCTCTACGGCCCATTTGATTAGCCTTCCACTGGCCTTCGGGCTGTGCAATATGTTCCTCAACTGTTGGTCCGTCAGGACTTTGATCTTGTGTGCCTGGAAGTACAGTCGTAACTTTCTCGAGGCTGTTATCAATGCCAAAGCAAACTTCTCTATGGGAGAGTAATTCAACTCAGCCCCATGCAACACCTTGCTCACGTAATAAATCGGTTTTTGAACCTTACTCTCTTCTCGAATGAGAACAGCACTCAATGCTTGTTCAGATACCGCCAGGTATAGATAGAGAGTCTCTCCAGGACTAGGCTTGGCCAACAACGGGGCTTCAACCATGTACTTCTTCAATTGTTCGAAGGCCTCTTGGCTCTCAGGAGTTCACTCAAAATTTTTCACCTTCTTCAATGCCTGGAAGAAAGGCAAGCATTTGTCACCAGATTTGGATATGAATCTCCCTAGGGCTACAACTCGTCCTATTAACTTTTGTACATCTCGTATAGAGCGGGGTGGTTCCATGTCTAAAATTGCTTTTATCTTATCAAGGTTGGCCTCTATGCCTCTCTTCGAAACCATCAATCCCAAAAATTTTCCTGATCCAACTCCAAAAGCACACTTGGCTGGATTCAACATCATCTTGTAGTGCCTCAGCACTTCGAATGCCTCTCTGAGGTGCTTAATGTGGTCTGCCTTGGAAAGGCTCTTGACTAACATGTCATCAACATAGACCTCCATGGTTTTTCCAATCAGATGGGCGAATATTTTATTCACCATTCGTTGGTAAGTAGCACCTGCATTCTTTAGACCGAAAGCCATAACAAGATAGCAGAAAACACCAAAGTCAGTTATGAAAGATACCTTTGGGATGTCATTATTGTGCATCTTAATCTGATTGTAGCCGCTGGACCCATCCATGAAGCTCAACATCTCATGCCCAGCTCTGGCGTATATCAACATGTCTATCCTTGGCAGGGGAAAACAATCCTTTGGACACGCATCAATCAGATCGGTGAAGTCTATACACATTCTCCACTTCCCATTCGCCTTCTTGACCATCACTGGGTTAGCTAACCATTCAGGGAACTGAATCTCTTCAATAAACCCAGCCTCCAAGAACTTATCAACCTCTTGCTTAATGGCCTCTTGCCTTTCAGGAGCAAAATTCCTCTTCTTCTATTTTATCTTCTTCCGTTCAGGATCAACATTCAACTTATGAGTTATGAGTTGGGGATCAATCCCTGGCATATCAGCTGCAATCCAAGCAAACACATCGCTGTTTTCTTGTAAGAATGTTGTCAACCTGCCCTTCAAGGGTTCCTTCAACGAAGCTCCTATATAAGTGACTTTTTCAGGTTCGCCCAGTTCTAAAGGTATGGGGACCAAATCCTCTGCTGGCTTCCCTCGGTGTTCATCATCACCACGGACATCCATGTCTTCAATCAGGAGTACCTGCCCCCCGACTCCATCAGCCCTTAATGCAGACACATAGCAACTTCTTGCCATCTTCTGGTCACCTTTTTGTTCTCCAACGTTGGAAACTTAATCTTCATGTGGTAAGTGGAGGCAACAACCTTGAACGCATGAAGTCCAGTCCTTCCCAGGATTGCATTATAAGTCGAGGATGCCTTAATTACCAAAAAATTCAACATTTGAGTAGCCTCCTTAGGTTCTTGCCAGATTGTCATGGGCAACTGAATAGTCCCTTCAACCTTGGACTCAACTCCATTAAACCCGTAGATGGGCATGTTGGTTGGGGTCAATTGTGAGTTAGTGTATCCCATCTTCACAAATGCATCATGAAACAAAATATCAACAGAAGCTCCATTATCTATCAAGACTCGTTTTACCTCTGAGTTTCCAATTACAGGAGTTATGACCAGCGGGTCGTCATGGGGGAACTTCACCCCTTCAAGGTCAGAGTCATCAAAACCAATCGCGATTTCAATCCTGGCACGTTTCGGGGCCTCTCCCACAATGTGCATCACTTCTCTGGCATACGCCTTTCGAGAGTTTCGAGTTGTGCCGGCTGGTGTCGGGCCTCCCCAAATCATGTTGATAACTGGCCCTCGGGGCTATGTGTTACGATCACGATCATTATCACTTCTATCATTGTCTCTTCTATCGTAATCCCTTCTTTGGGTTCCACAATCTTCTCCCTTAGTGAATTTATTCAGTTTTCTTTTGCGAATCAGAAACTCAATCTCGTCCTTCAACTGTCTGCAATCATCCATATCATATCCCATATCTCGGTTGAACCTACAGTACTGATCCTTGTTCCTCTTGGCGGGATCACCCCTGAGTGGCTTCGGCCATCGAAAATCCTTATCCTTCTCAATTTCTAACAAGATTTGGCTCCTGGGTGCATTCAATCTTGCATAGTCAGAAAATCTTGGTCCCAAATTCTTCTTTGGTGGTGATTCAGAGTCTTTGCTAGTATGGGGATACTTGTCCCTAGCATCGTACTCTTGGTTTTGCTTTCGCTTCTTGGAGTCATTATTACCCTTGCCATTACCTCCGACGACTTCTTTTTTTATGATATCTTCAGCCTTGATATACTTGTCAGCTCCTCGTTGGAGCTCAGCCATGTTTTTAGGAGGATGCTTTGCCAATGACCTTTTAAAGAATTCATCCGTGGTTCCGTGTTCCAGGGCTACCATGGCCACCTTATTTTCCAAGTCAGTGATGTTCAATGTCTCCTTAGTGAACCTCTTGAGGTAGTCTCTCAAGTTTTCATTCTTCCCTTGCACCACGTACATGAGAGATACGGAACTTTTTTCATGAACTCTCCCGCTGATGAACTGGCTAACAAAAGTGGTGCTCATCTCCTTAAAAGAGCCAATTGAATTTGCAGGTAGGTGGCTATACCATCTTTGAGCCATGCCCGACAGAGTTTGAGGGAACGCCCTACACTTCAAGGCGTCACTTACAGGCTGCAATAGCAGTGCATTTGAGAACGTCCTGACATGATTTGCGGGATCACCCATTCCATCATAAGCCTTCATTGTCGGCATCTTGAACTTCCTAGAGATGTGAGCATTCATTACATCCTCGGTAAACGGGGGTGTGGGATCATCAGGATCCCCAAGCGGCATCAGATCCTTGGGGTTGCTCTTGGGGGTTTCCACCCTTGTTGTTCTTCCTGTTGGGGCGTCAACCCTTCTCTGTCTTCTTGAAGACCTCTCTAAGTCTATAATGGGAATCGGTCCTGATGTTGGAGGAGTTTGATTCAACCTGGCTTGTTCTCTCGCAATATCTTCCTTTATCCTAAAAATCTCGGCCTCATGAGCCTTGATTCTCTCAGCAGCTGTCAAAGGGGGTCCATCATGGATAGTTTATGTTCTCCTTCTTGGTTCTCTACTAACACGTCGCCTCCTCGGGGCTTCATCTCGATCATCGTCATCAGATGACAAGTCATCGGTATAGGGACCAGAGTAGTCGTAATACTCTCGATCTCAGATCTGCAAGGCATGGCCACTGGGTCCAGGACCTTGAGTAGTTGGAGGGTAATTAGGCAAAGCATACATCGGGTTGGTATTCATGAGGAGATCCGTAGTATAGATCTGTACCCCTGGTGGTAACGGGCGATTGGGATCAACTAGAGGAGAAACCAGCATCTGGAGAGAGCTGGTTTCTTGACTTGGATGGATGACCATGGGTAATGTTCTCTCAGCATGGGGATCCGTCCCTGGAGGTTAAGAAACCTGAGTTTGAGAAGCTTGAGTTTGAGTGATCGCCCCTATTGTTGGGGTACATGCTCTGTGACAGGCGGAGTAGAGTTTAGAGGCAAGGCCTCGGTAGAAGTTGTTGTTCTTCGTGTGGTCACCATGGTTGATGTTGTCTTCCCACAGACGGCGCCAAATGTTATGGAATAAAAACTAGGTTGTCGAATTGCGGCTAGGGTTTGTGTGTATTTAATACTAAGGGAGGTTGAGCTTCGAGCTTTAATGGTTGTTTCCGTGTATCGAGACTAATCGGTCCTCACAGAGTGCCTACGTATCTCGTATTGAGAATCAAGCCAAAAACGTAGTTCTGAGAATGAGGGGCCAGGCCCTTATATAGGTTGAGAAGCCCTAGAATTGTAGTAGAATTAGGTGACTTGGTGGGCAAGTCACCACCTTGAGAAAGGTTCTAGACTCCTTCCTTGTAGGAGTAAGTTCCCATATCGAATTCTGTGCCTTGGAGGCTAAGTTTGGTGGGAGTAATGTCCTTGTTTGACTCTTATTGCTGAGCTGGTTATTACCCTTAATATTAATTACGAAATTAATATCATAAATAGGGTTTGGGCCCATCTGGTGCGCTCCACGTTTGGACCATATTAGGTCTAATTAATGCTACATTAAATGTATCTTTAGGGCTTATTTTTAACCCATATCAATTACTTTGGGTGTTTAAATATTTTAAATTGATTTTATGAGTTATGTTGCATTTAAAGAATCAAAACTTACAAAATTCATATTTAATTCATTTTTGATCTTAAAAATATTTTAAAAATATGTGAGTGTTGGTAATTTTACACTCTTTATTCTAAAAATAAAAAGTTTTATATTCATTGTTCTCCCATAAAAATTTAATTTTTAAAAGTTATTTAATTTATTTTAGATATGTTTTTCAACATTGCCAATTTACCAAATTTCCCTTATCTTTACAAAAACCCGCAGCTTACTTTCCCTATTTTCTTGTGCTCTGTTCGTATGGGTCTCTCGAGAATTCTCTAGACTTCTCTCCCAATATCTCTCCCTTTAACCTTCTCCTCAAACTCTAATCAATCTCTCAATCCTTCTCTCACAATCTCGTGCACGAGCTCCTCTCAATCTCCCCTCTGCAAACTATGATCGTGTGTGTGTGTTTCGAACATGGTGTCTACTGGGTTGTTACTCGACTGGAAATTGCTGTGTAGATATATGTTTGTGCGAGTTCTGTGTCCGTTCTGTGTACTATGTGTGGATTATGGCGTGAGTAAGTGTGTGTGAGTGGTAAGCGTGTGTATGTGTACGCGCATGTGTGTGTATTATTGAAATTGTGAGTAGAAATTGGGTTTTTTTCTGCTGTGGTTGCTGCGTGTATGAATGGTACGAGTTGTGTGCTTGCAGTGTGATGTTGCTGTTAGTAATGTTCGTGTGTGTGATTATATGTGCATGTTCGTGTGTGTGTATCGAGATTGGGGGTTCTGATTTCTTTATGTTTGATTGGTGTTGCTGCCTCTGTGTCAACACGAGTACTTGTGTCAAGATTTCGGGGTCCCTTTTCAGTTGATTAATGTGTGATTATTGTGGGTGTGTTAGATAATAAATTGGTGGCTTGTCATCATTGTTCTATGCTATGTTTGGGTGTTGTAGCAGCTGAGTTGTAGTTTGTATATATTTGAGTTTTTTATGCTGAAGCTTCAAGGCTGTGATGTTGGGTCTTATATGTGTTGTATGTAAAGCTGCTATTAGTAAATGTATACGCTAGGTTTTAAGTCCGAATTTAGTTACTGGTTTTGTGTCTCTGCTATGTGGTTATGCGGGTCTGAAGGTTATGTCTTGACTGTTGTCGATTATGTGTATGTTTAGATATTGTGGGTATGGGTGTGCTTGCTTATGTAAGATTTTGGGGGCAAATGATTACCTACTTAACAATTTTAGCTGATTAGTTAAATTAGTTAGTAATTTGGTGAGCTTGGAGTTCCTGGAGTATATAAGGTGGAAGTATGATTTAATTGTATTGCTGTGTGATTCTGTAATTCGGTGTGTATGTTTATAATCTTATGATTATGTTGGTAAGTGTTCTGATAATTAAATTGAGGCAGTAACAATAGGTAAGAGGCTATGCAAGGAGGGGGTATATAAAGATAATTAAGAGGTTTTAGTGTTAATTATCATGCTCAGATGATTGGTTAGTAACTAGTATGTTTTATGTAAGGCGATAATTAAAAATTATCAAATTGTATTAAGGATATCAATTTAATTATGAGTATAAAATAAGTTATATGTACATTATGATTGGGTTGTAATATATGTATATTATGTGCTAAATTTTTGATTGCCAGAGGTATACATAATGAGGTACATTGTTACGGTTAGGGTTAACTGTGAATTACATTGTAGTAAGGGATAAATTGACTGTTGATTGGTTCGGCTGTATTATAACATATTATGTGGTATTTTAAAGGAAGTTCTGTCTAAATTTTATTAGAATTATTTTGTAATTCTAATAGTAATTTGATAGTAATTATTTATAAATCAATATAGATAAAAGGGTATGAATGTAAGTAAATAATCTATGCTAACTGCTATGTGCTTACATGATTTTGTGATTATTCGTTATTATTTTGAGCTATATGTAATAAATTGTAAAGTGTATAGGACGCGTTTGGGTAGAATAGATTTAGACGGTTAAGGTTATACGCGTACTGAAGTAGTACTTTACCTATCTATAGGTACTGTTGTGGAATAAAATCTAGGGTCTGCGCATATTTAATGCTAGGGTTGGTGAGCTTCGAGCTTTAATGGCTGCTCTCGTGCTCGTAGTTGAATCTGCCTTCACAAGATGCCTACGTACTTTGATGAATATCAAAGATCAAGCCAAAAACGTAGTTCTAGGTGATGGTGCCCTCGGGGCTATGGCGGCGAGGGCTCACCTAGGACGTAGTGGCTTGTATGTCCTTATTCGAGGATTAAGCCAACGTAAGTGTCGTATTGAGCTCTGCCCAACGTTCTTATGAGAATGAGGGGTCAGGCCCTTTTATAGGCTGTGAGAGCCTTAGAATTATAGTAGGATTAGAAGACTTGGTGGGCAAGCTACCGCCTTTGAGGAAGGTTCTAGACTCCTTCCTTGTAGGAGTCAGTTTCCATGTTGAATTAGGTGTCTTGGGGGCTAAGTCAGGCAGGAGTAATATCCTTATTTGACTCTTATTGCTGAGCTGTTTATTACCCCCAATATTAATTACGAAATTAATATTTAATTAGGGGTTTCAGGCCTCATTAATGGGCTTCATATTTGGACCAAGCTAGGTCTAATTAATGCAACATTAAATGTGTCTTTAGGGCTTATTTTTAGCCCATATCATTTGCCCCCCAACTTCTAGGAAAACTGATCAAGTTTTCATGGAAGTTATAATTGTCTTTTTCGAGACTCAGGCTTTATTTTCGTTCCCTTACCAGGGATTCAATACACTAGTGTTTCACGAGTATCGTCTTATTGTAAAGTGTGGAGCGACCTACACATTTACGACGATTGACCTTATTCGAGGCTTTAATTTGTGCTTGCTTTTAGAAATTTCGGCACTTCTATAGAGTTTTTATGCATTGTTAGCATAAATTATATCTCAATTTGTCAAGAAAATATTTCTATAATTTTCCTCGTATTTTTCTATACTTTTCCTAATTTATAAGGAATTTTTACGTACTCACAGGTATTTTCCTTAATTTTTCCTAATAATTTAGGAATTTCTATGTACCAACAGGTATTTTTCATAATTTTTCCTAATAATTTAGGAATTTTTATGTACCCACAGGTACTTTTCCCAATAATTTAGGAATTTTTATGTACGCACAGGTATTTTTCTTAATTATTCCTAATAATTTAGGAATTTTTATGTACCCACAGGTATTTTTCCCAATAATTTAGGAATTTTTATGTACCAACAGGTAATTTTTTAATTTTTCCTAATAGTTTATGAATTTTTATGTACCAACAGGTATTTTCCATATTTTTTCCTAATAATTTAGGAATTTCTATGTACCAACAGGTATTTTTCATAATTTTTCCTAATAATTTAGGAATTTTTATGTACCAACAGGTATTTTCCATATTTTTTTCCTAATAATTTAGGAATTTCTATGTACCAACAGGTATTTTTCATATTTTTTCCTAATAATTTAGGAATTTCTATGTACCAACAGGTATTTTTCATAATTTTTCCTAATAATTTAGGAATTTTTATGTCAACTTACAAAGTTCAGGGGCTGAATTATAAAAATATAAACTAGAGGATTAACTTGTCAACTCAGCACAACTTCAGGTACTAAATAACACTTTGCCAAAAAAATATTAACCTGGTCATTCGACCAGGTTTCTCGTCGAAATAAGGGCGTGAGTTTCTTCTGGTCGAACAGTTTGTCGACGAGGAATCCAGTTCGTTTCGAGCAGAAATGTGGTCGATCAAATTTTTTTCTTTTTTTTTTAAAGAAAATATTATTATTCAATAATAATATTTCTTTTGTTCGAATCTCGGATAATTTCGATCCCCAAATCGGAGGTGTCCCACTCGGATAAAATTTCACTCGAATAAAGTCCGACCCGGATTTTATTATTATTATTTTTAATAATAATAATAATAATAATTTTTGTAATTTTAGAGGGGTCCTCAGCCCTAATGTTTTCGTAATTTAAGATCATATTTTTGGCCTCATCGGCTTGAAATTCGTCCTGAATTGAGGTCATTCATGACTCTAGGTACTTAAAAATTTTCATTATATACCCTTTTTTTGTACAAGGATTTTCGATCAGGATGTTGACCCTTAGGTCAGGATTTTCGATCAGGATGCTGACCCTTAGGTCAGGATTTTGGATCAGGATGATGAACCTTAGGTCAAGATTTTATTTTCGATCAGGATGCTGACCCTTAGGTCAGGATTTTGGATCAGGATGCTGACCCTTAGGTCAGGATTTTGGATCAGGAATGCTGACCCTTAGGTCAGGATTTTCGATCAGGATTCTAATCGAAATAAGGGGCTTCCTAGCTTCTTGGTCGAAAGGATTTTCGATCAGGATTCCTGGTCGTTTCGACCAGGATCTTGGTCGAAATAATGGCCAACTTTTGGCTTGGTCGAACGGATTTTCGATCAGGAATGCTTACCCTAAGGTCAGGATTTTGGATCAGGATGCTGACCCTTAGGTCAGGATTTTGGATCAAGATGCTGACCCTTTGGTCAGGATTTTCTATCAGGAATGCTGACCCTTAGGTCAGGATTTTCGATCAGGAATGCTGACCCTTAGGTCAGGATTCTGATCGAAATAAGGGCCTTCAAAGCTTCTTCGTCGAAAGGATTTTCGATCAGGATTCCTGGTCATTTCGACCAGGATCTTGGTCGAAATAAGGACCAATTTTTCGCTTGGTCGAATGATTTTTCGACTAGGATTCTTGATCGTTTCGATCAGGATCTTGGTCGAAATAAGGGCCAACTTTTGGCTTGGTCGAACGGATTTTCGATCAGGGATCCTGACCCCTAGGACAGGATTTTCGATCAGGGGTGCTTACCCTTAGGTCAGGATTTTGGATCAGGATGCTGACCCTTAGGTCAGGGTTTTCGATCAAGATGCTGACCCTTAGGTCAGGATTTTCATCAAGAATGCTGACCCTTTGGTCAGGATTTTCTATCAGGAATGCTGACCCTTAGGTCAGGATTTTCGATCAGGAATGCTGACCCTTAGGTCAGGATTCTGATCGAAATAAGGGCCTTCAAAGCTTCTTGGTCGAAAGGATTTTTGATCAGGATTCCTGGTCGTTTCGACCAGGATCTTGCTCGAAATAAGGACCAATTTTTTGCTTGGTCAAATGATTTTTCGACTAGGATTCTTGATCGTTTCGATCAGGATCTTGGTCGAAATAAGGGCCAACTTTTGGCTTGGTCGAACGGATTTTCGATCAGGGATCCTGACCCCTAGGACAGGATTTTCAATCAGGGGTGCTTACCCTTAGGTCAGGATTTTGGATCAGGATGCTGACCCTTAGGTCAGGGTTTTCGATCAGGAATGCTGACCCTTAGATCAGGATTCTGATCGAAATAAGGGCCTTCCAAGCTTCTTGGTCGAAAGGATTTTCGATCAGGATTCTTGATCGTTTCGACCAGGATCTTGATCGAAATTATGGCCAACTTTTGGCTTTTAGGTGTCTTCAACTATGTGACTTCGACCTATGGCCTTTCGGGAGGTGCTCGGCCAGGCGAGCTCAGTTGTTGCCCTTCGCGAGGGACTTCAGTTAGGGCTACTTGGCCTTGATGTGACGCCCCCGACCCCGGTTTGATTTCCTCTGGAAAGAAACCGGCCCGAGGGTCCGCCAAAACTACATCACAAACTGTTTAATCTGCTAATATTTTTTTTTTATATAAATTTCGGCATGAAGTATTCGTAAATAGGACTATCAATTCAAAAATTCAACTTTATAACAAAAGTCCATCTCACCAAAAAAATCGTGCCACGCACATCGCATCTCAACTACTATCTACCATGTACTATAATTTGTACAACTACAAGCCAACTCTGTCCCGACTTACCTCGCATCAACAGACGACCAAAGCCCAAAACCAGCGCTTCAATCTTAAGTCAACCTACGACTTCAGTACGTGAAGTACGACTACTAAATCAAACACCAGCTCTGTTGGTCCATCACTTCTTTCTACTTTCTCACGGATCCTGAAATCTTCAGTATCTCCTGTGATAATTTATAAAAATAGAAGAATGAGCTATAAAGCTCAGCAAGTATATTTTATAGTGATCCACTGAAGTTTTATAAAATAATTCTGTTTTGGAAACCATCATCACTACACAGTTTATAATAAAATACACCCACACCGAAACCAGAGTTCTGCCAAAGTATTCATCTCAATACAGTTTATAATAAAATATAAACTCACACCAAAATCAGAGTTCTACCAATATATCAGCATAACATAGTTTATAATAATATAAACTCATACAGACATCACAGTTCTGCCAAAGTATTCATCTTTTAAAACTGAATAATAATTTTGTAAACAGTTTTATTTCACAATAATCCGAAACTCAACAAAATTTCACAATACACTGAATCTTAAGGCATTTTCACATTATTGCATATAAGCAATCATCATTATTTCACAATTCACAGTTTATAATAAAAATATAAACTTCACAAATTTCGTTAGGAAAAACAGGGCATTCTACACACGACAAGTTCATCAAGTTCTACTAGTGGGGGTCCCCGGCCTTTACTTCCTATTTCGGGAAGTTCACACAATTTCCATTTCTGGAAGTTCATACTACCTCCATTTCTGGAGGTTCATACTGTCTCCATTTCTGGAGGTTCTACCAATCCCATTTTGGGAGTGACTCACTAGCAATGCCAGTCTGCTCAGTTTTCCTCAAAAACACATTTCCATATATACTAGTTAAACAATTTAACTAGTATTCATAATATTATAAAAATCACACTTTACACACTTCGATTTAAAATATATATTTCTTTTAAACCCCATAAATTCGCATTTTTACTTTTTTCGGTTCAAAATCAATATTTCTTCTAAAATTCACAAATACACATTTCTACTCTTCTAGTGCAAAAATCAATATTTTACTCGAAACAAGGTTTTCACATTTATACGCATAAAAACGAAATACACCTAGAATTTGAAACACAGTATATACGTTAACAAAAATATATCGCATTATCTTCAATTTATCACAGCAAGATATACTTACAACCACCGCTATCCAAGCAGTCCAACCGTTCCTCAACCCACTTTTCCAATAACCTAGACAAGCATCAACAAACTCTTCAATCGTATATCTGATCTACTCAGACTTTACAAAGCAATCCAATCTTAAAGTATTACATTCTACAACTTGATTTATTTCTACGAATATCCACTAAAATCATTGACTTCTTCTTAGGTCACAATTCACCGAATAAGCTTTTATTGTCTACTAATCGATATTCCAACTAGTCAACTACTTTACATCTTACTCCTAAAAATCCAAATTTATAAAGCTCACGCTTAATAATTTACGGTTACAAGTCTCGTAAATCTTACACATTTATTAGGCTGATGTTACAGTCCTTTTTACAAAAAAATCGGGCATGACCTTTTCGTAATTAGACGCTACCCGGTGTCACAACACGCACAACACACACCAGCAGGGTTGGTGTGTGGAATAAAATCTAGGGTCTGCGCATATTTAATGCTAGGGTTGGTGAGCTTCGAGCTTTAATGGCTGCTCTCGTGCTCGTAGCTGAATCTGCCTTCACAAGATGCCTACGTACTTTGATGAATATCAAAGATCAAGCCAAAAACGTAGTTCTAGGTGATGGTGCCCTCGGGGCTATGGCGGCGAGGGCTCACCTAGGACGTAGTGGCTTGTATGTCCTTATTCGAGGATTAAGCCAACGTAAGTGACATATTGAGCTCTGCCCAACGTTCTTATGAGAATGAGGGGTCAGGCCCTTTTATAGGCTGTGAGAGCCTTAGAATTATGGTAGGATTTGAAGACTTGGTGGGCAAGCTACCTCCTTTGAGGAAGGTTCTAGACTCCTTCCTTGTAGGAGTCAGTTTCCATGTTGAATTAGGTGTCTTGGGGGCTAAGTCAGGCAGGAGTAATATCCTTATTTGACTCTTATTGTTGAGCTGTTTATTACCCCCAATATTAATTATGAAATTAATATTTAATTAGGGGTTTCAGGCCTCATTAATGGGCTTCATATTTGGACCAAGCTAGGTCTAATTAATGCAACATTAAATGTGTCTTTAGGGCTTATTTTTAGCCCATATCAGGTACGCATAGGAGGCCATTGAAATATTATTGTTTCACTATATTATTAACTTGATGAGCATTGTTGGCTCACTCTTGCTTTGTTTTACCTTCCCATTCCAGTTAGGGTTAAGAAGTTGAATACCTACGCTTTATAATTCAAGTGAGAGCGATGGTGCATTCTTAAAAAGTTAAATACAGAGCCAGCACGGGCAAATGCTATATGGTCTTGCGCTATGGTTTAGTCGGTATAAAGGTTTATAATTGGAATTTGAGATTGAGCTACGAATTAGATGGTATAGAAATTTGTATTAGAGCAGAGATAGAAGGTGTAATAATTTGTATTGATTAGATTCTTGTTTCATACCATAACCTGGAATCGATCCTCGGTGAGAAATCGTTGGTGTATAATAAGTTTTAATTGTAATTGTTAATTGGAATTTGGTTTGGGTTGAAATACAGGTGGATAGTCCGATTTATGAATACTTCATGCTGAAATTTTCTAAAATTCCCTTGTATCAAAGTCTATTTTATTATAAAAAGTATATTTCCAATACTGGGAAGTCGGAGCGTTACAGAGCTAGTACCTGGAACATCTTTTGTCTTATCCACTTCATTCACCTCAGTGCTATTTTCCCCCTCCTTCTTGTCACCCCCTCCTTCTATGATTTATACTCCAGCTACCTAACCATCCTTTTGGTCTACCTTGTTCTTGCCGTTCTCAGTTGTTGAGGTCTCACCCACTACATCACGCATTTCTTTAGTACCACCTCGAGTCCATTCTCTTCTTGCAACCGGACACACATTCAAGACATATCCAAGAGAATTGCAGTGAGTGCATACCATGGGTTTATTGAGATATGTTACCTTCACCTCCACATTAGTTTTATCCAAATCCAACACTTTAATGGTGTGTGGAAGAGGATCACCAACTTTGTATCTAACACACATTTTTGTAAATGGTAGAATTTCAAGCTGAGATGTAAGTGCCTCAGCCCCCAAGGGAACACCAATGACACTAGCTACACAACTTAGTCCTTCTTGTGTCCAATAACAGTCTGGTAAATTAGAAAATTTAACCCATAACGGCATTGAAGAAATAGGCTCAACACCCAAATTATTACCCCAATCAGTTTAAACTAATGGTCTCTGGTCAAAGTACCACGTACCTTTGCTGAGCACTGCATTCTTTTCATTGATGCTGTTAAATTTGAAGACATATGTGGATTCATTCCGTTGAGAGACCATAATGAGCCCCCTTTTCCAAACAGAGTGGGCAACCTCTTTCACCCTTCGAAATGGCAAGGTTCCTTTGTTAAACTGGCCCACAATACAACATTAAAACTTATCTACTCCCTTTTTTAGAACATCCTCAGGAGGAGATACAACAATCGAACCTTCCGGGGGCGGAACATAGTCAAATTGCACCTCTTTGAAGGGTCCTGGAGGAGTTTTTAACACTGATGACCAGGATTTGCTTTTATCAGCTCCCTTCGTTCCATTATTAACCTGCTCAGTCTTCCCTCTATTCTCACTCATGTCTTTCATAACCTCATCTTCAGTTGGATTCTTCATTTTATCCGAACTTTCACCTTTTTCCAGCACCACCGGACTTGCTTTCCTAAGAATTCCCTTTAATATGCCAACCCCCTTGCCATTGGCCACCGTGTTCTCCTGGCTAACCTTGTATGAAAAAATGGGGAGGCCCATATCATCCCTTCCATCAATGAAACACAGAGGGCTTACAAGCCCGACATTAAATTCCTCCTTTCCTTTGAGAATTTCTTTTTCTACCTCAACCATAGAGAAGCCCTTCCTAGCTAAGAAATTTTGTATTTCCATCATTTGAGTCCAGAGTTTTACAAGATCCTCCCTTTCATATTTGTTGTCAACAGCGATAGCCTTTGCAACTCTGTTAACCGTTTCTCTCTCCATTACAGCCCTATCATCCTCAAAACAAGCTTCATCCTCTCCTAAAGATTCCTCAACCATTTTCTCAACTAGAATGCCCCTGGTAAGAGAACTAGGTGCCACCAAAAGAGGGAAGTCCTCAACCTCCCTACGAAGCTAGCATCTCATTGAAGCTATCATCACTCATATCCTACATATAACCCGGCAACCCCGTCCAATTATCACAATCTGAATCTTGACTGACCATTGCAAAACTCGAAAGTTTAAAATAGAGAAAATAAAATTATATATATAAGAAATATGGTGTTTAGGTGAGTGGATAAGAAGAAGAAGGTGAATATGATGGATGTATAGGTATAATGGAGGAATAAGTGTGTAAGAGATGTAGATGTACAATATTAAAAATGGTGGCTAGCTAGGGTTTTTAGTGAGAAGGTGGAGTTTTTGGGGTCAAACGAGTCAAGAACAAGGATACAAGTGATTTCCAAGTTCAAACGAGTCAGAAATGAAGCTAAATTAATTTTCTTATTCCAACGAGTCTAAACTGAGGTTTTAGTGAGTTTTAGGGGTCAAACAAGTCAAGAAAAAGGATACAAGTGGTTTCCATGTTCAAATGAGTAAAAAATGTAGCTAAATTAGTTATCTTGTTCCAACGAGTTCAAAATGAGGTTTTAGTGAGTTTTAGGGGTCCAGCGAGTTAAGTACAAGGCTACAAGTGGTTTCCAAGTTCAAACAGTAAAAAGAAAAGCTAAATTAATTATCTTGTATCAACTAGTCCAAAATGAGGTTTTAGTAAGTTTAGGGGTCAAATGAGTCCAGAACAAGGATATAAGTGGTTTCCATGTTCAAATGAGTCAAAAATGTTGCTAAATTAATTATCTTGTTCCAACGAGTCGAAAATGAGGTTTTTATTGAGTTTTAGGGGTCAAACGAGTCAAGAACAAAGTTATAAGTGGTTTCCATGTTCAAAGAGTAAAAAATGAAACTAAATAAATTATCTTGTTCCAACGAGTCCAAAAAGAGGTTTTATTGAGTTTTTGGGGTCAAACGAGTCAAGAACAAGGATACAAGTGGTTTCCATGTTCAAACAGTCAAAAATGAAGTTACATTAATTTTGTTGTAAGAACGATTAGAAATTGAGGTTATAGTGAGTTTTAGGGGTCAAACGAGTCAAAAATGTAGCTAAATTAATTATCTTGTTCCAACCAGTCCAAAATGAGGTTTTATTGAGTTTTAGGGGTCAAACAAGTCAAGAAAAAGGATACAAGTGGTTTCCATGTTCAAATGAGTAAAAAATGTAGCTAAATTAATTATCTTGTTCCAACGAGTCCAAAAAGAGGTTTTAGTAAGTTTTAGGGGTGAAACGAGTCCAGAACAAGGATACAAGTGGTATCCATATTCAAACGAGTCAAAAATGTAGCTAAATTAATTATCTTGTTCCAACGAGTCCAAAATAAGGTTTTATTGAGTTTTAGGGGTCAAACTAGTCACTCTTGCTTTGTTTCATCCTTCCTTTTCAGTTAGGGTTAAGGATTGGCTACTTACGTAGTAAAATTCGAATGAGAGCGATGACGCACTCTATACAGAATAGATTTCAGAGTCGGCATGAATGCATCTGGTAATGGATCACGCTATAGATAAGAGGTATAGTGGTTATGATTAATGTTGCAATTTAGATTCTTGTTTCATACCATAACCTGAGATCGATCCTCGGTGCGGGGTCGTTTGTATAAATATGTTATACTTAATTGTAATGGTTTGTGGCACCAAATCCTGACCCCGGATTTGGGGGCGTGACAGCAAACCTGCAAATAGTTTGACTTCGAAATATTCTTTTTATTTGTAGGATTTGAAAACTTAGGGTATTGATAACCCGAGTTGTAGCTTTGCCAGAGTAAGAGAAAACATTGAGCATACACTTAGAAATTGTTAGGTTTTCTTGTAAACTTAAAGCTTCGTAACACAAGCAGCTGTGATTATTTTTCACATAGATTTTCTTTAATATATATCTCAGGTGGAACATACAACATCACCTGAAATTTTTAAATACTGTGTGTTTACATTAGTTTTGTTTACTTAGCATTTTTACTTTTGTTCTAAATACAAAAACTGTTTGAGCTTAAAATATTTCGAAAAAGTTTAGTCAAGATTGTATTCAACCGCCCTTCTATAATCTTGAGGTGTATAACTGGGATTTATCAGATAATGAGATGATAAAGGATAAAATGAAGGTTCTGGTCAGAGGTAAGCAATTTGAAATACAGTTTAAAGAAGTAATGAACATTAATAGTTTCATAACCAACAAGAGAAAATCTATGATGAAGGAAAGTTCTGAGTTGTGGAGTGGCTATACAAAATTATCAAAAGGCATTGATAAAGACTTCTCAGAAGGGTCTAAGCAAGTTGAGAAAACAAACAATTATGGCATTTGAAAGGAGCATGCAGGGTTGCCTCTTCTTTAAAAAATAACGTCAAGCCGAATTTCATGCAATCACCATTTTTAAACTTCTTTGTTACAACTTTTTTTTTGCTAATTAAAACTTTATACCAAAGGCAAATGAATACAATTCTAGGGGCATACCCCGCGATTAGTAGAACGCCAACCTAACGGAACAACAACCGAGCAACTTAAAAAGTCAACATAACATGAAACTAGTTAAACTAGATAATCCATCTTACAATTAAATGGCATACCCCTTGATTAGTCCAAAGAAAACCTACGACAGATACATCCTTCTCCTTGATGACCTCATCCAGGTCCATGTTCTCAAATCCTCACCTGCAACCACTTCCCGCATAACTGGAGCAACCCCCTGCATTGAATTCACTTCACCAATCTTCACTGCATCATCCTTGTGCAAGTCATCAACCTTGTATTGATCATTCAGCATACATAGGACATTAATCATGTTCCCTAACTCTTTATTAAAATGAAGCATAAATGTTGCCTTAAGAAGGCAAGCATCAATACCGAACCCAGCATTTCGCACCTGATACAGATCAAGACCAGTCTCCAAGCATCTGTCAGCAAATGAACAAGGATACAGAACGAATAAACCCAGTTTAGGTCCCATTGTTATCATGTCAACATCACATTCACCAGCATAAACAATGTCCTTCCACACAAGGTGCCATGAATGGCTCTTCTTAACACAGTTATCACGTCTAAAGCTCACAAACATAATGTTCAAGCTTTTCTTGGTAAAAAATCCAAACCAGCTTTCCTTTGGCGCCTCAATCATCTTGAACAACAACAAGCCCTCATCAACAATAAGAAGTCCGCTCAAATGAACAGACATTCGATAATCCAAACCGTGGCACTCAGTGCCAACCATAGCAATCACATTGTACCCTACCTTAGCTACCTTGATGTAATCAGCCATCAACAGCACTGCACAAACATTGCAAACTAACTTCACATCATTGCCTCTATCACCATCTAGCTGGCCAGCTGCTCGCAGATCCTTCACAACTGTTGTACCAAGCAATCTCCCCAAACCATCTTGATTTTCATCAGGAGAAAGAGAACACAAGTTCACCTTCTGCATCAATCTAACATCCCACATCGATTAGAATAAGAGTGTTTGGGCCCTTTATAGATACAAGTCAATAGATAATGTATACCAACTTGCTAGCATTTTTGGACTGACCTGTGGTGGGTTGTTGGGTCCGGTATGCATTCGGTCGTGGGCTTGGATGTTATAAATGGTATCAGAGCTCTGCCCGACCGGAAGTGCAGATGCACTGCCCGGGTTTAGTTAGTTTGTGTGTGGGATCGACGAGGACGTCGACCCAATAAGAGGGGGTGTTTGTAACATCCAATATCGATTAGAATAAGAGTGTTTGGGCCCTTTATAGATACAAGTCAATATCTAATGTATACCAACTTGCTAGCATTTTTGGACTGACCTGTGGTGGGTTGTTGGGTCCGGTATGCATTCGGTTGTGGGCTTGGATGTTATAAAGTATGTGACAACTCGGGTCAAATCTTGAGCCTTTTTCGAAAATCGGGTCGAATCCCGATTTCGAATCGGAAATAAGCCAAAGTAAACTAACCCAAATGCAACCAACTTGGGTAATCCACAAGCCCACCACAGGCCCACAAAAGATCATGATTTGTTGGTGCACTTAGTAGTAGTACTTTGCCTTATAAACTGAACTAAAGCCCCAAATCTCCACGATGTGGGACTGGGGTGTTACAAACTCCCCCACTTAAACTCCTGACGTCCTCGTTAGGCCGAACGGAAATCCCATAGGTTCCGGATCGTTCCTCTCTAGCTATTGTGGGATAATACCGGCTAGCTTCGTGTCCCCACCTCTGGACCTCTGTCCATTGTGGGATAATACCACCAGCCTTCGTGTCCCCACCTCTGGAAACTTAACGAATCAAGTTTTCGAGAGTCGGCTCTGATACCATATGTGACAACTCGGGTCAAATCCTGAGCCTTTTTCGAAAATCAGGCCGAATCCCGATTTCGAATCGAAAATAAGCCAAAGTAAACTGACCCAAATGCAACCAACTTGGGTAATCCACAAGCCCACCACAGGCCCACAAAAGATCATGATTTGTTGGTGCAATTAGTAGTAGTACTTTGCCTTATAAACTGAACTAAAGCCCCAAATCTCCTCGATGTGGGACTGGGGTGTTACAATCAACCAACAAGGCATAACCCTCACTGATTGACAAACAATCAGCATCATAGACCTACAAGTCCTGACACCATAGTTATTCCTCAAAATAGAACTCATCATATGCGAAGCCACAATTCCAGATTCCACCTTAACATAAAACAAAGAAACATAACTCTGGAATAAGCAGCCCCAACAACAGCTCGCCATCGACACAATCCCAAGCAGATCTGCATTTAAAAGTGACATCACACCAATATCATCGTTCAAAGACAGATGCAATTGGTTTCCAGCTCTAAACACATTAGTTTCCACATCAATTATTCCATACTTAATACAAACAGTACTAAGCACATAGTAAAGCAAATCAGGATAGCAGTAGACAACAGTAGTTGTTCTTGAAAACCGACCAATACTGAGATTAGCCCATAGGTTGCTCGTCCAACCCACAAAATGCACTTTGAACATAATGTCCCACTATTATAACTACACATGTTACCTCGCTAGTGCTAAATCTTTTGAAAAGATCAAGAAAATCAGATAAAACTCAATGGAGCACTTTATCAAACACCATATAGGCAACAACTTTTTTCTTAGAATTCTTGCTCCCTTCCTTTAACATACCATCATTTACAACAGAACATCCAGAGCAATAATCAACTCCCTCAGTAGTCAAAACACACAGAGGGCTTTAATCAAACATCTAGTACTCCTTTGTAAACTCACTCTCAAAGAAGACCCGTCTAACCATGTCAGCAAGCCCCAGATGAGTTCCGTCACACTTTTCATCGTGAGAGAAAGCCATAGATCCCAGAAATGGGTTTGAATTGAACCTACCATTGGCAACAAACCCATCGTACTAAGTGACCAAGTGAACAGACTCAAACGAGTCTGTTGACTCAACAGAGAAGTGCGCAATACTAGAAACGCAAACAGTATTCTCATCGTTAACAAGACCCACTAACCCATCCCCTGAGCACTGAAACCCAGGTGGATCGAAATCCAGAAAAACCTTTGAAAACATTTAGAACAGAATAAGAATATTATATATATAGGAAATATTGTGTTTTAGGTGGAAGATCAGAAGAGGAATTATGGATTTAGGTAGGTTTAAGTGTGGATTTGATGGTGAAAAAGTGTAGATTAAGGTTCAAAAATGATGGCGGCTAGGGTTTGTTGCTGGAGAGAAAAGATGACTCTCATTTCTAAGTTTTTAGTCCAGAACAAGGTTTAAGTGAGTTTTCTTTTTGTTACAACTTTCAATCAGCTTAACATGTATAATTCAGTTTACATGTATGCCAACCAACATATAGGAATTGGGATATCCATGACTTGTAATTACCTCCAAGTATGTC
Source organism: Kitagawia praeruptora (assembly GCA_037693485.1). Taxonomy (NCBI): domain Eukaryota; kingdom Viridiplantae; phylum Streptophyta; class Magnoliopsida; order Apiales; family Apiaceae; genus Kitagawia; species Kitagawia praeruptora. The sequence goes on along the minus strand of CM075351.1, from coordinate 130,143,598 downwards.
CATATCCAAGAATATGTTGTAAAATAAAGGCAAAACTTCCATTTTGCTTTCTCTTTATTTAATGTAAATGAACCTCGCCAGCATGTTGTCACCGACTTGAATTTCTCCAATGTAGAATCAATTTCTTGAACATAGGGGCGCGCCCTATGATACCAGACTACCAATGTCATCAACTCCTTTGAACAATAATAACCATGGATTTTACTATTTTAGAGACCAGTGTTAAAGATGCCCAGGCATTAGTATTTACTTATTATAATACTCGCAAGCATTAGTATCATTTTCTAATCACCACTTATTCAAGACAGACCCCACAATCAATTTACATGGCCAACATAACACTTCAAAACTCCCGTAGTCTTCACAATGCATTTGCAATTCCCTTTTCTTTTCTTAAGCATGTGCTCGCGGGTCCCGCCTTCAACTTTCACCATATTTCAAAAGCAAAAAGAGCTTATCATTTTTTCTTCATTTGCTTGAATTCATGCGGACCCTCTTTGTTTTCGTATAAGTCCTATTCTATTAACACCCGCATACCAAAAACATCTTCATGCTAGTATCAATGTTTTCTTATAAAAATTACTAGAAGGCGCGCCCAGCAGACAGCAACCACGTGCACACACACATACTTGTTTTGTATTTTTTCTTTTTCCATTCATGCGTGGGTTTCACCACATGCGGCAATACTTTAAATTTTGTTTTCTATTGTTGCACATGGATTTGTGAAAGTCTTGAAATTAGAATTTTAATTGATGCACGTGCAAATCCCACCAAATTATTATTGACAGGTGCGTCCTTGTGCTTGGACTTGTTCTTCAATGTTGGCTCAATGCACATGACCTCCAAGGTGCGCCTCATTAAAACAACATCTCAACAGATCCGCAGCTAAATTTCTTGAAGTCTCTATAAGCTGGTCCTTTGATTAATTAATTTTCAAGTTCCTCTTGCAGGTGTGTTTGTACTCGTCATTTTTTTATAGCGCGATCCACACAAGCCTTTCATTTTAACTCAATATACTTCTTCACGCATTCTAGATAAAGGGTGCTTCCTCAACTAATATTAGGGAATGTGTATATGGACCACCCCCTAGACTAGGAGGTAATAATTTACCTTATAGTCTACTATTCAGACATCGCCATACTTAAATCCACTATTGGTAGAACGGGGATCCAGAGCATCACCCTATAGATAATACTCCATCAAGCGCTTACATGATTTTTCAGGGACCTCACCTTCAAACATTTTCCAAAACGGTGAGGGCACTCTTCGATCATGGGCTATTCCAAATCTCATCCCATGAAGGGGCATCTAACTAGGAGGCATCCTATTAAGGGCATCTCATGGAGAGTCATCTTAGCACCTCTATCTGGCATATGGGCACATAATAGGCATCAATAGTAGTTTTAACACAAAATCACGCAAGTGTACATGGTCACAAGTAATACAGATATAAATCAAGTTCGTTCCACAGAGATCTGGTTTAGGTTTCAATTCAGTAGATGTACATATGCAACAATGTATGGTTTTAACTCACTGTTAAGACAAATAACAATTAGGGGTTTTTGATTATCTAAAATTAACTAAGGAAGTAAATTAACAAACGAAGAATTAATTAACTAATGAGAATTAAAATCGAATTACTTATTCAAGAGAAAACATGGGATCCTAACTTCATTAAATACTTCGCTTAGAGTTGATGCCTTTAATCAATGCATATGATGGTTTTAATATCTGATCAGACAACACGAAACAAGTAAACGCTACTTCTCAGTATACGAATACCAAACTAAACATACATCCACAAAAGAGATAGAAGATGATTAGACACCAATTATGCTTAGACCCTATATCTCTATAAGATTTGAAAACATAACGGTTGAAGAACAAGTTGTCTATTAAGATCACATAGGGCAGCATAATATCTCTATTTACGCTACAAATCATGATGTTAAAACATCAACCTATCCTATGCTAGCATGGCAAGTTCTAAATCTCAAGATCCAATCTCGTTTCGCAAGAGATTAACAAATTAGATGTTCGCGACGCATCTAAACACATGAAACACAACCATACAAGGATATCAAGAATTCACCACACATAAATCTTTAAAGCAGTCAAACTACTAAGCTATATAGATAAATCCGTTAGAATCCCATGACAACGATTACTTCATAATCGAACCGCTCGTTATCATGGGATCTGATGAAACCATGATAATAAACAAAGTATGAATAATAATTATGCTAGAGTAATAGAGTTAAGAAAACAAATCCCCAAAAACATCCAAGAGTTTCGCCTAATAGAAGAAAACAAAAAGTAGATTTAGATCTCCGTTGCTTGTCACGAGCGTTGGAATCCTTCTCCGATTATGAATCTCCGTCTCTCGGCTCTCTCTGTGTAAAAACCCCTCCTCCTATTGATGTCTAGATGTGTTTATATAGCCACCAGAGACTTGGATAACAAGATATTCTAAATAGAATAGAATTGGGCAGCAAGATATTCTAAACAGAATAGAATAAGGAATTTTCTGGCAGGACCTGCAGCGTCCCCGTGCTTTAAAAGATGTAGGAAAGTGTTACAAAACCAATTAGGAAAGCCTTAAAACTCTAATTTTCATCACAGACCAAGGCCTTGAGGTTCAGGGTAAAGGCCTTGAGTCTCGCTACTGTTCATGTAAAGGCCTTGAGTTTTCGGGGTAAAGGCCTTGAGTTTCGCTACTGTTCATGTAAAGGCCTTGAGTTTTCGATGTAAAGGCCTTGACTTCTTCACTTTCTCTTCCGTTTCTTCCGTGAGCTGTCGTTCGTCAACTCTTAAGCTTAAATCCACCATATCACATGCACAAATACCTCCCCACTTCAAGTTAGCATTCCTGCACAATCTCACTAAAAACGAATCAAAAACACTACATACGTGAGGCCAAGTTAATCAATTTAAGACGATATGGAACGCTCCAAGTGGATATAAAATCCACTTATCACACCCCCAAACTTAAACTGATGCTTGTCCTCAAGCATACTCAAATAAACTATATACAACTAATTAGTACCACTTCCGTAGGTGATCACTGTTGTATTTGGCATATGCAACAAGCCCTTTAAACCCCTAGGTAGCCCTAGTGGACGAGTGAATTCTCGTGAGGGCCTATAGCGAATGTACCCACAAAATCCATCTAACTAAACAATGCAAAAACAATGCAATGCATGAATGAAACTAATATGAAAATGCAACGATCCTCTCGAACGAACCAAAACCAACTAGCAAGCAAATATCTCAAAGAATGCAAATAAATCCAAATAGAGCTCGACTAAGTCCCCGTACTTTAACAATACATGAATGGAAACGTGCGTGTGTGCGATGCTCATCAGAAATACTCCAAAAACTAGATCAAAATCATACCCATTCTTCGCCAAGACAATCACAGGTTTATAAATAGAATGAACGGTAAACACTTCATAACCTAGAAACACCTCCATCCTCATCTGAGTTAGCCAGAAATTCATGCTTGAATACTACAACTACGACACATAATACTATATACAATAACGCATGCTTATTTAACCGTGCAATGGATGAGAACCCAAAAGGCTTATACAATAATACCCATGTAGCGAGCGTTAGGTTAGTGGATCCCAGACTATAAAAGCCTTAGGTCACTAGGCACAAAGTCCCATAGAACTTAATTGCTCGAGTATTAAAGAGCTCACCCTGGTTAATTTTGCATTTAACAATTGAAACTTTTGACTCTTTTTTTTTTCTTTTTTTTCTGATTTTTTTTATATGCAATCTGGAATGAGAATTCTCATTTCCAACCCTAGACTACTCATAAAAATATGAGCCGGTTACTAGCCATTTGACACCTAGCCATTATTGACAATTATTAACAACTAGCATGAAATCCCTATTTCCCCCCAAATTTAGACTTAAGTATTCCTACGCTATCAGGGGAATAACGAAAATTCTAAATTTAATCAAGTGATTAAATCTAAAACAGCCAAACAAACATGACCTCAACCTAGCTCAAAAGCAAACGACGAGACTGTGTAAAGATTTTCTTTCTGAAGCATGCAAGTCAATTTTATAGGAACTATAAATCAACCCTCTACTCATCATTACCACACTCAATTAGACATCTACCTACCAATCAGAATTAGCTCATTCTAAGGGATCATGAAATATGCATGCCATGAAAATGCAACTAAAATGAACTCACATGGTATAAAAATAAAATAACAGAATGTCCTACATGAAACAAACATAAATAATACGAACGATACATGCATGAACTACCACTAACATGCATAATATAATATCCTACATGAACACAATGACTCATAATCATAAATAACTACCTATACACTACTCATCCCCCAAACCACCCCCAAACTTGAAATATTCAATGGAAGATAATACAAAGGATAGTAGGAAACATATCGAAATAAAAATACCGAAAAGCGTGGGTTGCCTCCCACGAAGCGCTTGTTTAGAGTCAATTAGCTTGACTACGTCCAAGCCTCCATTAAGGATGATAATAGTTGGCCTGGTCATCTCTTCGTGAGACTTCATCGTCATCATGGTGGCACACTTTCTGCCCTTTCTCATCGATTGGCCTATTCGTATAACAACTATGTCCTATTCCAATGCCTTCATCGGTTGACCCAAAATCTGTCAATTTGTAGAACAACACACATTCGCGGGCTTCGCTTGAAAATAATGGAGGAGGGTAAATGTAAGTTATTGAAGCCTTTGGTTCCTCAAAGAGAACTTCCTCCATTGGCTCTAATACGCTACCTCCATCTTTATACTCTGAGATAAGTAGAAGACCTGCATCTTTCCCATGTTGATCAGCCTCTTGGTACGCACATACCAATTCTTGAAATTTGCGTAGCTCACCAGTGTCTATCCCAAATAGTGCCATTTCCAAATCATCCACCATACTAACATGATCAAATTCCTCGCATGGCTTGCGAACTCTCACCTTACCTTGGAATTTGTCTTCCTCAATTATGCATGCAATACCTTGCTCCAAGTCACCGTTATTTTCTGGAATTGCCTCGAGTATGAATTGCTGTTTCTCTTGTTCCAAGGCACTCAAAACTTGAGCAACTAGTGTCTCCAAAGATTTAATAGACTCCTTATTACTCTCTGCAAGCATCCTAATCTCCTCCATAACATCAACCTCATCTGACTGAAAAGTAGGAGTAGGTTAATGATGTTGAAACTCTTCACTACCAAAGAAATATGACATATTTGGAACATCTTGCTGGTACTGTTGAGGATGGTATTAAAAATATGGTTGTTCCTCATAATTAACATATGGATCAACTCCTTCGTAGTAACAATATTGTGAGGTCTCATGAATGCCCAAACACTACTCACATTGCTGAGGCATGGATGTCCTCGAATATGCCCACCATGACGACTCCTCACCTGCCATTTTCAAACACTCAAGTACCTGAAACACACCGAACTAAACAAGATAGGTAAGTAACTAATCCGAGTCAGTGAACTTTAACGACCACTGATGACAAGCACATAAACTAAAAATAAAACACCGATGATCCCCGGCAGCGGCGCCAAAAACTTGTTAACACAAAATCACGCAAGTGTACGTGGTCACAAGTAATACAGATATAAATCAAGTTCGTTCCACAGAGATCTGGTTTAGGTTTCAATTCAGGAGATGTACCTATGCAACAATGTATGGTTTTAACTCACTGATAAGACAAATAACAATTAGGGGTTTTTGATTATCTAAAATTAACTAAGGAAGTAAATTAACAAATGAAGAATTAATTACCTAATGAGAATTAAAATCGAATTACTTATGCAAGAGAAAACATGGGATCCTAACTTCATTAAATACTTCGCTTAGAGTTGATGCCTTTAATCAATGCATATGATGGTTTTGATATCTGTTCAGACAACACGAAACAAGTAAACGCTACTTCTCAGTATACGAATACCAAACTAAACATACATCCACAAAAGAGATAGAAGATGATTAGACACCAATTATGCTTAGACCCTATATCTCTATAAGATTTGAAAACATAACGGTTGAAGAACAAGTTGTCTATTAAGATCACATAGGGCAGCATAATATCTCTATTTACGCTACAAATCATGATGTTAAAACATCAACCTATCCTATGCTAGCATGGCAAGTTCTAAATCTCAAGATCCACTCTCGTTTCGCAAGAGATTAACAAATTAGATGTTCGCGACGCATCTAAACACATGAAACACAACCATACAAGGATATCAAGAATTCACCACACATAAATCTTTAAAGCAATCAAACTACTAAGCTACATTGATAAATCCATTAGAATCCCATGACAACGATTAGTTCATAATCGAATCGCTCGTCATCATGGGATCTGATGAAACCATGATAATAAATAAAGTATGAATAATAATTATGCTAGAGTAATAGAGTTAAGAAAACAAATCCCCAAAAACATCCAAGAGTTTCGCCTAATAGAAGAAAACAAAAAGTAGATCTAGATCTCCGTTGCTTGTCACGAGCGTTGGAATCCTTCTCCGATTATGAATCTCCGTCTCTCGACTCTCTCTCTGTAAAACCCCTCCTCCTATTGATGTCTAGATGTATTTATATAGCCACCAGAGACTTGGACAACAAGATATTCTAAACAGAATAGAATTGGGCAGCAAGATATTCTAAACAAGAATAGAATAAGGAATTTTCTGGCAGGACCTGCAGCGTCCCCGCGCTTTAAAAGATGTAGGAAAGTGTTACAAAACCAATTAGGAAAGCCTTAAAACTCTAATTTTCGTCACAGACCAAGGCCTTGAGGTTCAGGGTAAAGGCCTTGAGTTTCGCTACTGTTCATGTAAAGGCCTTGAGTTTTCGGGGTAAAGGCCTTGAGTTTCGCTACTGTTCATGTAAAGGCCTTGAGTTTTCGATGTAAAGGCCTTGACTTCTTCACTTTCTCTTCCGTTTCTTCCGTGAGCTGTCGTTCGTCAACTCTTAAGCTTAAATCCACCATATAATATGCACAAATACCTTCCCACTTCAAGTTAGCATTCTTGCACAATCTCACTAAAAACGAATCAAAAACACTACATACTTGAGGCCAAGTTAATCAATTTAAGCCGATATGGAACGCTCCAAGTGTATATAAAATTCACTTATCAAGTAGCTTCAAACATCATCTCATGAAGAGGCATCCCCGTAAGGATATTCCATTGTTCATAGAAATTGCCCTGAAATATATGTAGGGCTAGAAAGGTGCATCAGTACTACCCCCAACATCAGAATATCATTCTTTAAAGGAGCATCTCTTAAAGAGGTATCTCAAGAGGGAATTTTAAGAGAGAGTTGTTGAAGTTGCCGAGGGCGCGTTTTCGTTTGCAAAGTATTGTCTCTTCGTGGAGGGGCTCACTCACGACCGTGGGGCCTCAACCTGATGATCATGGGCACGCTCTAAGGCTCGTGGGGCCGTACTTCTTTAGCTTATTTCCTTAGAAGCACATTTGAGCAGTAAATTATCCTCTTAGGTATTGGAGTCCGCTTGAGCATTTGCATCTTTCCATGAGGGTGCGCCCCAACCGGAAAGGTCCTCTGAGGGAGAGTGTTACGACCAACTCAACACGCAAGTGCACGTGATCTCAAGTAATACAGATAGCAAATAAGGTTCGTTCCTACAGGGACTCGTTGTATTGTCTAGCTAATTCACTCACCAATGTATGATTGTTTTCCGATGCTAAAACAAATAATAAAGTGGATTGTTGTTATCACTAAAATTTATCTAAGAAATTATAACTAATTATCAACTGCTTAAACTGAGATTTATGTCGAATTACTTATGCAAATAAAACATGGGAGTTTAGTTTCCTTAAACAATCCATCTATAGTCTCCAAATCCCTAGCCTTTTTCATGTGATTTATTAACACCTGACCGAACACACAAAACTGATATAAGCCAACTTCCGTTAAACAAATACCATCCTAAACAATATCCACAATAAAGATAGAAATCATTTAGTCTTCCGATTATGCCAAGTCTTCATATGTCTATAAAGAATTAAACATAATGGTTGAGGTGCAAGCATTCAATTGATCACATAGTCGTCATAAAACGATTAGAGTTACGACACTAATTACGAATGATATTATCACGCATAAACCCACGCTAACATGGCAAGTTCTAAACTCTTATTTCCACTTTCGCTTCAACAAGAATTAACACACAATTACAGGAGTTAGCTACTCTCCTATAACGAATTAACATCAACCATGATAGGATATCACATCAATCACACTATAGGCATCGAGAAGATTCAACATATAAAATTCATGAATAAATCCACTAAACCCCCATGACAACGAATTAGTTCATGATCGAACTAATCATCATCATGGGTTCTACTGAAAACATAACTCTAAAATAAACAAGTAAATAAAATAGAGAAGAAGAAGAATAAGGTTTAGAATTAAATCCCCACAATCGAAGAATACAAAGGTTCAAGAATAGCTTGGAGGAATTCCTTCTCCTTTTCTCTCTTCTTGAAAACCTAGGTTATAATATGTAACGTATGTATATTATGATTACAAGGGTTTGATGATGATATATGCTTTTTCCTACTCTTGCCCAATAAGAAAAATACCTAAAATACAACTAGAAATCGATTTTTATGTCAAAAACCACTTAAAATACAATTTCAGATCGAATAAGGGCAAAACTGGAAAATCAGCACGACCCCGAGCACTTTGCTCCAAACTGGCGCAGTTTGCTCAGGCAAATTCTGGTCCCTGGTGCACTTTGCTCAAGAACTGGCGCAGTTTGCCCAGGCTACTTCTGGTCACGTTTTTTTCTCCTTCGTTTTTTAGCTTTTTCTCCTTCGTTTTTGCTCCGTTTGCTCCCGTTCTTTTTGCGTTCTCTTCCACTTTCAATCCTCTATGCTTGGAATCCTCATGGTGAACCATAACAAGACTCCATTCTATTTTATTAGGCCCGAATCCAACTCCAAAAGTAACGGAAACAACGATCTTAATCAACATTATTCCAACCCTGCACAATTAAACAAAACACATCAAAACTACCACAATCTTGAGGTCAAAGCAATCAATTTAAGCCGATTTAGAATGTTCCAAGTGGATATCAAATCCACTTATCACACCCCCAAACTTAAACTGATGCTTGTCCTCAAGCATATACAATTACAACTAACTAACTAATTAGTACCACTTCCGTAGGTGATCACGGTTGCATTTGACATATGCAACAAGCCCTTTAAACCCCTAGGCAGCCCTAGTGGACGAGTAAGGTCTCGTGAGGGCCTATAGTGAATGTACCCACAAAATCCAATGCAATGCAATGCATGAATGCAACTACTATGAAAATGCAAGATCCCCTTCAAACTCACCAAAACCAACTAACAAGCAAATATCTCAATGAACGTAACAAATCCAAGCAGAGCTCGACTAAGTCCCCGTATACTAACAATACATGAACAGAAACGTGCGTGTGTGCAATGCTCATCAGAAATACCCCCAGAACTAGGTCAAAAATCATACATGCTTTCCGTCAAGACAATCACAGGTTTATAACTAGAATAGACTGTAGACACTCCATAACCTAGGAACACCTCCACCCTTATCCAAGGTAGACAGAAACTCATGCTTTATTACTATACTACGACACTACATATACAATACGCATGCTTATTTAACCGTGCAATGAATGAGACCCCAAAAGGCTTATACAATAATACCCATGTAGCGAGTGTTGGGTCAGTGGATCCCAGACTATAAAGCCTTAGGTCACTAGGACTAAGTCCCCTCAGACTTAATTACTCGAGTATTAAAGAGCTCACTCTGGTTAATTTTGCATTAACAAACAACACTTGACTTTTTTTTTTTTTTCTTTTTTTTTTTATATTTTTTTTTTTTTTTCTTTTTTTTTTTTCGCAATCTGGAATGAGCCTTTCTCATTTCCAACCCTAGACTACTCATATAAATATGAGCTGGCTACTAGCCATTTGACACCTAACCCTTATTGACAAATATTAACAACTAGCATGAAAATTCCTGGTTTCCCCCAAACTTAGACTTTAATGTTCCTACGCTATAAAGGGAATAACGAAAATTCTAAATATAAACAAGTGATTAAATCTCAAAACATCCCACAGGCATGACCCTAACCTAGCCCAACAGCACCCCAATGAGACTGTGTAATAAATTTTGTTCCCGTAACATGCAAGTCAATTTCATAGAAACTATAAATCAGCCCTCTACTCATCATCATCACACCCAAATCAACATCCACCTATCAATCAGAATCAGCTCGTCCTAAGGGATCATGAAATATGCATGCCATGAAAATGCAACTAAATGAAAACTCACATGGTATACGAAAATAAAACAAAATGTCCTAAATGAACAAACGTAGATAATACGAACATAACAATTATGCATGAACTATCACTACTATGCAACATGATATCCTATATGACCACAAAATACAACAAAACATACAACTACTATCCCCCAAATCACCCCCAAACTTAAAAATTGCAATGTCCTCATTGAAGGTAAATTAAAAGGGTACAAGAGATACTCCCCTACTCGGGTGGTGTGTCTGGTGGTGGATAGACGTGGAGGCTCCAACACAACTGTTGTTTTATTCAAAAGCATGAAATCATGGGTTGCCTCCCACGAAGCGCCTTTCTTTAACGTCTTTAGCTAGACTCGGCCACGATTTTCCTCTTGAAAAATTTCTGCACCGTATCTCTATAAGGCCATTTAATGATCTTTTCTGGAGCGACATCTTCAACGACAAGCTTTACCCGTTTTCGCTCCTCACAAGATCTCTTAACAACATTCTCCCGCCTACCTGAAAAGTTAGCAGCAATAACAATAGCAAGCAAAGGATTTGAATTACAAGAAACATACCTCAGGTGAACTAGCAATGTTTTGAGCTCGAGTTCGGGAGCTCCTTCAATTGATGGCTTAAGGCGCACCTGAGAATTCCAGAGATCTTCCACTCCAAGCAACTTATGTGGAATACGTAGCCCCATTAACCAAGGCACTGTAATCCTCAGTTGGCCATGCTTTGCCTTCTCCTTCTCCGTGTCATACTTTTTACTCTGCCCTGCATCAACCAATTTCAAGCTAAAACACTCCTCATCCTCCGCCGGTAAATTCATGGCTAGAGTTTGCTTCTGAAGCCCTTGTGGATATGGAGGAGGAAAATCGATTTGGACGATCTCTGTAGTCTTCTCCGGCGTAGATTTGTCAACAGGAGAGATGCTCTTTTCCTCTTCGGCCTCCAGCTGGTCGAAGTCAGATTGCAACGGAGCGGCATTCAACAACTGAACATGCTCTTCTAATTCATCATCTTCCACACTGAGACACTCTTCATCCTTCGAAGGAAATAACATAGCCGCTTGAGCCTTGGAATTTTCTTGATCTTGGGCTGATTCTTCAAAATTTTGAGATTGCAAAGGAAGTGGTTGCGGCTGATTATTCAGAATCGAATTTTCTGGACATTCTGAATTTTCTGATTGGTTTGCCTCCGACTCTGCTTCCTTATCAGCTTCATGTTCTGCTTCTTCCCCATCTTTGCCCTCAGACTCTCCTTCCTGAACTTTGATCATGGTCACACCCGTGGCTAAGAAAGGCCAGTCAAGACTGATAGGAAGGTTCTTGTCCTCCTCCTCTACAGTTAGGCCTTCTGTGTCACTTGCAATATGATTCAATGTTTGTAATGCATTTGCAATTTGACCAATCTGATCTCCTATTCTCTGGAGAGACAATGCATTGCTTTTAGCCATCAACCTCAATTCTTCTAATTCAGCTTCTTCGGTCGACTGTTGGATAGACCAAGTCTGAAATTGCTGCTGCTGAAATTCAGGAGGTTGAAAGTGTTGATGCACTGGGGCATACTGATGCTGAAATTGTTGCCCCTGTTGCTGCTGAATTCCCCCTGGATTATATGGCTCATCTTCAAACTGCTGATTTTGGAGCGGGTAGGATGGATATTGGAATTGCTCCATACCACTCTGATTGTAGTCCCAGCTGAAATTTGGCCGGTTTCTGTTATACTCACATTGATGAGTGTAATGTCCACCTGCACACAGCTCACAAACAATTACGAATTCCTGCTCCCAATAATCCATCAAATAAAAAGAAAAAAAAACGTCCGAGTCAGTGAATTTAACCCAAATTGATGACAAGATCATAAACTAAACAAACAATGAACCGAGTCCCCGGCAGCGGCGCCAAAAACTTGTTACGACCAACTCAACACGCAAGTGCACGTGATCTCAAGTAATACAGATAGCAAATAAGGTTCGTTCCTACAGGGACTCGTTGTATTGTCTAGCTAATTCACTCACCAATGTATGATTGTTTTCCGATGCTAAAACAAATAATAAAGTGGATTGTTGTTATCACTAAAATTTATCTAAGAAATTATAACTAATTATCAACTGCTTAAACTGAGATTTATGTCGAATTACTTATGCAAATAAAACATGGGAGTTTAGTTTCCTTAAACAATCCATCTATAGTCTCCAAATCCCTAGCCTTTTTCATGTGATTTATTAACACCTGACCGAACACACAAAACTGATATAAGCCAACTTCCGTTAAACAAATACCATCCTAAACAATATCCACAATAAAGATAGAAATCATTTAGTCTTCCGATTATGCCAAGTCTTCATATGTCTATAAAGAATTAAACATAATGGTTGAGGTGCAAGCATTCAATTGATCACATAGTCGTCATAAAACGATTAGAGTTACGACACTAATTACGAATGATATTATCACGCATAAACCCACGCTAACATGGCAAGTTCTAAACTCTTATTTCCACTTTCGCTTCAACAAGAATTAACACACAATTACAGGAGTTAGCTACTCTCCTATAACGAATTAACATCAACCATGATAGGATATCACATCAATCACACTATAGGCATCGAGAAGATTCAACATATAAAATTCATGAATAAATCCACTAAACCCCCATGACAACGAATTAGTTCATGATCGAACTAATCATCATCATGGGTTCTACTGAAAACATAACTCTAAAATAAACAAGTAAATAAAATAGAGAAGAAGAAGAATAAGGTTTAGAATTAAATCCCCACAATCGAAGAATACAAAGGTTCAAGAATAGCTTGGAGGAATTCCTTCTCCTTTTCTCTCTTCTTGAAAACCTAGGTTATAATATGTAACGTATGTATATTATGATTACAAGGGTTTGATGATGATATATGCTTTTTCCTACTCTTGCCCAATAAGAAAAATACCTAAAATACAACTAGAAATCGATTTTTATGTCAAAAACCACTTAAAATACAATTTCAGATCGAATAAGGGCAAAACTGGAAAATCAGCACGACCCCGAGCACTTTGCTCCAAACTGGCGCAGTTTGCTCAGGCAAATTCTGGTCCCTGGTGCACTTTGCTCAAGAACTGGCGCAGTTTGCCCAGGCTACTTCTGGTCACGTTTTTTTCTCCTTCGTTTTTTAGCTTTTTCTCCTTCGTTTTTGCTCCGTTTGCTCCCGTTCTTTTTGCGTTCTCTTCCACTTTCAATCCTCTATGCTTGGAATCCTCATGGTGAACCATAACAAGACTCCATTCTATTTTATTAGGCCCGAATCCAACTCCAAAAGTAACGGAAACAACGATCTTAATCAACATTATTCCAACCCTGCACAATTAAACAAAACACATCAAAACTACCACAATCTTGAGGTCAAAGCAATCAATTTAAGCCGATTTAGAATGTTCCAAGTGGATATCAAATCCACTTATCAGAGAGTTCCTTAAGGGCGCGTCCTATGTTGTAGGATTTTCGTAAAGGCATGCATTTCCTTGAAGCTGAGTCCTGATGTAGAGCATTTCCCTGGGGTTGAAGATTCTCACCCTATTTTCCACTAGTTGCACTATGAGAAATCAAGGGAACAATTGTAGGGCCTTTCTCTCTAGAGGGCGCCCCTCATCAACATGTCGAGGGCTATTCCTCACTTGGTGATTACACCAAACTATGTCATTCTTACATCCTTGGCTTCATTATCTTCCAGCGAAATTTCAAAGAAGGGCTCGCTCGTGTCCACGGGGCCTCGACCAGTAATTCTCTCAGAATCTAGGGGCACTCTTAATGGATTACGAGACCTCTCTTCCGATGGTCTTCTTTCTCTTTACTATTCCAAAAGCAGCATCCTCAAGTTATCATCACTAAGCTTGTGCCAAGACGCCCGCTCAAACTAGAAAAATCTCTCCTTTCATTATTGGGATTCTTCTCTGTTCGACGAATTTCACTGAGGGTCCCTGATAGATTGGGATGCTATGTTTGATAATTCTTGAGATCTTTTTCAAATAGAATTTTTTCACCTGCAAAAACTCAATCAATAAAAAATCTTAGGTGTTACCTGGAGGACATGTCCTGAAGATGAGGACACTTTCAATCATCGAATTCTCTTAGAAGTTGTAAATCATCTGCATAATAATATTTTTCCTAAGGATGCATCTTCTACAGAAGCGTTATCTATGTAAAAGCCTTCTGAAGAACTTAACATTAAAAACTCCAACTTATGGGGTATTAGCTGGGTGAGTACCCCCCAAGGGTAGAGGTTGAACAGTCATCTGAGTATTTCCCGGAGCATCAACTTGAGTATTTTAAGCCTGAGATTGATTCTGCCTTTCTCCTTGCGTTTGTGGATCTCCCTTCGTACGCGGATTCCCCTGAGGTTGTGGATTTCCTTCAATACGTGGATTTCCCTGAGGCTGTGGATTTCCTTTAGAGGGAGAGCACGACCTCGACCTCACTTTACCAGAAGTACACGAAGGGACTTGAATGATGCGAGGAGACCTACCTCCCGAGGGCGCGCCCTCTTTATTATGGGGTCGCCTATCTCCTCGATACTTTTCTATCCTCCACTCTCCAAGATCTCAGCCACTTCTTCTTCCAGCATTATTTCAAGGAAGGGCTTGCTCATGTCCAAGGGGCCTCGACCTGTAATCAGGGGGCACTCGCTGTGGAACATCATCCGAGGAAGGGCTCGCTCATGTCCAAGGGGCCTCGACCTGTAATCAAGGGGCGCGCGCTATGGATCACGGGGCCTCGATTCCAAGTGTTCTCCTTTCTTCTGGCCAGACAAACCCCTATAGGCCTCCTCACCAGGCAAAACCCTTGTAGGCCTTCACCGGGAGAACCCCTGGAGGCCTTCGCATCAAGCAAACCCCTGTAGGCCTTCTCATTCAGCAAGGTTCTCCTCATCTCGCCCGATTTCACTGAGGGCGCGCCCTGACCTATGTCACCTGAGGGCGCCCTCAGAGGGATTTGCCTCTCGGGAATATCTAACATTCTGAAGGAGCATCCTCACAAATTGGAATGTTACGCTCGACAAATTCTTGAGATCTTTTCTGAAGTAGATGTCCTACCTACAACAACTCAATCAACAAAAACCTTAAATATTACCTGAAGGAGGCGTTCTGGAGATGTGGATGTGTTCAACCATCGATCCCCTAGAAGTTGGAAATCATCTAAGCCTCGGCTACCACCCTCAGGGGCACGCCCTGAGAGTTCTTGGGGATTCTCCTTCACAATAGTCTTCCTACAAAAGTTGAAGAAACAGATAGTGGAAATCACGACAAAACAAGTTAAGTGTTACCTTGAGGGTGCATCCTGATAGTGAGGGCACGTCCTGATAGTGAGGACGAGATCCCGATAATTGCGCCTCTTTCCTGGAACACCCTTTCTTCATCCCGTTGAATTTCACTAATGGTGCACCCAGAGTGGTGAGGATGATGGCGCGCCCTCTCTTGAACATCTGGCAACCTGCACTTCTTCACCTCTTTGGGAGCTTTCTTCAACCTGAAGAGCTTTTACTGTTTGACGGTGATTTCATGAAATACTCCGAGATTTTCTCTTATTTCCTTGTTCTTGCTCCACCGAATACAATTTTGCCCCGAAGTTATTTATGGCAGTTCTCATACGATACAACTGCTCCATTAACTCCGCGTTACTGATAAGAACAGGCGTTTGTCCACCGGTGGCCGGAATTCCATGGTGGTGGGGAGGAGCAAAGATTTCCTCCGGAATATAAGCTTCATGACGAGCTTGGTTACCCCCAAGCTATCTTTAGAATCGTAATCATCTCTTTCATGAGAACCTCTACCTTGATTACGAGACATCTTTTCCTCCTAAGATGAAGATCTTGATTGGTTCCCCTCCTTTTAGCGCCAATTTGTTGATGGAGGAATTTGGGAACAACAAAATTCAAGGTACGTCACCGAAAACAAGATCTACAGCGGTGGTTCTTTGCCGGAGAAAGCGGTTGAGTGTGGTGGTTGAATTTAATTGGTGGTTGAGATTGATAGGGTTAATGGCGGCTATTTCAGAGCTCTCGATTTCCAACCCCTCAATCGGCCTACGTACCCTGGTATTTATAGGGATCAAGCCATACGTAGTTCTTGGAGTACAATAAACCCAAATGGGCTTAGATTGTTGGTCCAGCATCCAGAATGTTCTACTATGAGGCCTAACCACAAAAGGCTCAAGGCTCATCCAAGATCCCAAGACTTCACGGATAAGGAAACTTCCCCCATCGAGGACTAGTCCTATCTGCTACCAACTATTTCTTGATTTTAAGGATGCAGGTATAGCCATGATTTACCCCAAGTGCAGAACGCATCCTTGTCCCCCGAATGAGAAGCACCCACCAGATAGCAGGACAAGTGATCCAAAGCTTTTGGGTATAAAGTGCAGGATTACTCCGAAGTTCTCCAATGAGAGCGCGCCCATTGAATACAGGAACAGAGCTGCAAAGCACACACCAAAGAGGTACCCATTTTTCCACCATAGAGGGCACACCCTCATTGTATAAGAAGGGTCCCTAAATCCAGGCAAATCCCTGGAGGCCTTCTACGACGGACATCCCCCTCCTGAGATACGACAGGAGGGAATTCTTCAATAATTCTTGGAAAACCAACTTTAGTGAAAATTAATAGTTTGTAGCCATCTAAACACCTTTCACAAACCAAGGCGCGCCCTAACTTCCTATGTCATCGCCAAAACCCTATTTTAGTCCATAAAATCCCCAAATTAGACTCGAAACCAACCCGAATCCATCCTAAAGTACCCATGTCAAATTTTGGGCATACCACTCGATAATTGAGATTGACATGATTAATGAAGAAAGCAACCATCTTGCAATTTACTTGGCTCAGCACGGAGCCAATACTTGGGATAAAATGGTGGAAATTGAAGCTCCTTTTGAAAGAGTGAAAGAAATATGGTATGAAGATATGGGCTTGGGTCTGATAGGCCCTGAATTTGATACAGTTCGTGAAAATGATCTCGTGGCTGACCTTGATAATGATGCTATGGATATTCTTGAAGAAGATGAAATGGTCTGATTTTGCATCAAATAGTTGGCAAGCTGAACAGTCATATTAGTTTTCAAGGGTGTCTCAATTATATCGCTTATGTTTAGTAATCAAGTAGAATGTGCATAAAGTTTATTTTGTGGGCATTGAATCAAAGTTCTTTTGGGCTTTCTATCTAATAGTGGTTTGTAGTGGGGTGAGGATTCCAATTTTTGTTCTTTTCATGCATTTCATTTAATGGCGAGTATTGTCTTAAAATAAGTTGACTTATTCTGGAAAAAAGTTTCCCCAAACATTCCCATTTTTCTTGGTGTTCAAAAAAATAAAAATAATATTGAAAGTTTGTTACTTTGGTTTTTGGTATGATTATCCTAATTATTAAAATTAAATAATAATCTTATGGTTACCAATAAATAATTGATTTTCTTTTTCATGTAAAATATGCTATTTTTTTCTATTTTTTCAGTAACTTTCAGGTCAAACACATTATCTCTTATATTTTATCTAACAAAAATTTATACTTTTTAAAAACAATGTGGATAATTCTATTTAATCAAATTAAACAATTGTATTAAAATAATAATAATTAATCGATCATTTTTTCTATATTTTCTAACTAATCCATCATATTCAAAAAATATTACATATAACATATATATAATTATTAGCAAATTATATCATTTAAAAATTCAAGTCGAAAAAATTCATATTTTAAAAAATTTAATTCAAATTAAAAAAATCACATAATATCAAAAAATCCGTACAAATTTATCTAACTAATTCTGTGCAACTCAATTATTCATAGAAAAATTGCCCAAAATACCTACTTTTTTGGTACCCACTGACCGAATTACCCACGCGCGGAAAAGGTTACCAAAATGCCCACGCAACACGCTACAAACACAGGCGTATCAAACTCCGGCGAAGTAACGAACTCCGGCGACCAAACCGATTTAGGCGTTTACAATCCGGCGAATCTAATGCTACAAAACTGGTACGGATGTGTAGAGGGTGAAGATGCGATTCTAATGATGTGTATAACGTGCCTGAAAAAACACGGGAGGGGTGTGAACGGAGGGAGAGAAGAATGGATTGCCGGAATCGCGATTTGAACTATAAACCTCGAGATCTCGATTTCTGGCAAACCATATGAAATGAAACTGGTATAAGATTGTAGAGGAGAGGAAGACAATTCAATTAGTATATATTTTGTGACCGGAAGACCATTGTAAAGGGGGGAACGAATCGAGGGACTAAAGTCGCCGGTGATCGCCTAATCGCCAGAGCTTTGGAGACGAGAGAGACGGAGGATACGCATGTGGAACATGCGTATCATCAGATGCGCCGTTTGAGCTGGCGTATCAAGTCTCACATACGACGTTTGAACAAGCGTGTATGCTCAACACTCCCATCCCTTAGGCGTAACTAATACAACACTCCGACCACGTAGGCATATCCGGGGATACTCCTCACCCATGGGCGTATCCCATGAGCATTTTGGGCGTGCAACACGACTTTTGGGTATTTTGGTGAGTGGGTATTAAAAAATTGGATATTTTGGGCACTCACCCTTATTCATATGAGCTCCTAACATGTTTTTTCTGTCAGAGAGCCCCTAACATAATTATATTTACTGTAATGTAATTTAATTATTCACATCACATGAACGCCTCGGTGGCTATTAATAATTAATTTTTTTTTGCCAAAATGTAATTAAATTTTTATGTTTATTTCAATTATCAAACAAAAATCAAATAAAAACGATGACAAAATAAAGAAAGAATGCCCAAAATACCCAATTTTCCCCTACCTACTAACCAAAATACCCGATTTTCAAATTTCCGCCCAGACTACCCACGGGATACGCCGTTCCAATCGGCGTATCCGATATACTGTAGCACGCCAGAAAAACTACGAACTCTCCAGAAAATGAGACGTCTTCCTTGCCGGCGACTTTTACCGATTTGTTCGCCTCCCTAGATCTCTCTCTTTGGCGACTCTCCACACTCCAAAACACCACCACATGATCAGCTCCTCATCTCCATCATCCTCCCTTGATCCGTTTCTCTCCGCCGGCCCCGCAGGGGCGTGTCTGAACGTCGACGGAAAACAAATCGAAAAAGTGTGGTGAATTGGGTGTTTCTAATTCGGCAAACCAAATGTAATAAAATTGGTATGGATGTGTAGTGAATCGAATTTCGATTCTATTGGTGTATAGAACGTAATGGGAAAGTTTGTGGGTTGAACAAACGGAGCGAAAGAAACAATTCAATCGGAATCGCCATTCAACAGAGCTCTGGAGACGATGAAGCTGCCGTCAGACACGTCGTTTCAAATTGCGTGTCTCATGATACGCTTGTTGTAGATGCGTATGCGGGGATAGAAAATTGAGAGTACTAGCAGCGTATCCATTTGACACGTTGGCTGTGTTAGCGTATCCATTTAACACGTTGTCTGTGTTGGCGTAACAGGTGATACGTTACACGCTGTAGCGTGTCAAGTGGGCATTTTGGGCGGTGCTTTCTAGCGCTCGGTATTTTGGTTACAAAATGATAAAAAGTGGGTATTTAGAGTACTCACCCCAAAATAAACGGCAAAAATCGAGGATTTCTAAAAAAATAAAAATCAAAAATCAAAAAAATAAAAAAAATCGAGGATTTCTCTCTCTTTCCAGTTGCGCGCACACAGCTCTCAATCATTTTGGGGTTATTTTAATTTTATTTTATTTTTTTACATAAGAACACATCCATACATATAAATCTACACATATATCGACAAATCCATCACACACACAAAACACACAGTAGCAAATAGATAGATACAATACACAACCAGAGGTGATGAATGCGGATCTGGCGTCGCCCAACAGCAATCTCGATGAACAGATTTCGCAGCTTATGCAGTGCAAGCCTCTCTCCGAGCCTCAGGTTCGATCTTTTTTTTTCTTTTTCTTTTTTTGTGAAAAGATGTTGATTTTGAGATCTCGTGTTGTTTTTGGATCTGGATTTGATTTGTATTGATGAATCTTGTTGTCGATCTGATTTTTTTTTTAATGTGTATGTGTTTGCGATGAACACACTTATTGTATTGATGAAGACATCACAAATGTTTTTAAATGCGTGTGTTGAGAATCGGAGATAATTAAAATTGTAATTGAGCTCTGAGATATGAATTTTAAATCTTTAATTGGAATTTGTGGATATTGATTTTTTTTAATTAAATAAGGGAAAGGAGTTATGTGTGTATATGTGTATGTGTCTTGGAGTTTTTGAAATTAAGAGATTAATTGCGGTGGACACACGGAATACGTATATAGATGTGTGTGTGTGTGTTTTTGAAAATGTTGAGATTGAGAAAATATGAGATACTTATGGTTTTTTTTTTTTGCTTAGATTGTCCTTGACATGAATTTGAATATATGATTCATAAACATTTGTTTGGTTTAAGAAATTTTGTTTGGGAAAGTGTAGTTGAAACAGAAAATTATAAGGATAAGGATTAGGCTGCTTCCCTGCAGAGATTATATGTCAACTGAACTAAAGATGTATAACCACGTCTATATAATTGGTAGGAAATGATGCATGTTTTCTGGTTGGTTTTTTGTAGCAGTTTTAGATGGTAAGCAAACAAGAATTGGAAATTGCTTATACCTCCTTTTTTTGCTCTATAATTTTGCTTATTGATATATTTTGGTGGTATTTATATCTGCTGGTGAACAGACTGCCAAATTACATTTATTAATTTTCCGGAAAATGGTAATAGCATAATTTGGCATGTTGAGCTACGTATCCGTATTCCGTATTGGATACGGACAGTGTGATGCTAGATACTAGAACAGAAATACAACAATATATGTCATATGCAGTTTGGAAATATGTGACTGGAATTTGATGCTCATGCTACTTAGTAAGATGTATATATATATATATATGTATGTATATATATGTATGTAGAGTTGCACTCTGGAAAGAACACCTTATATTATATAACAATAAAGAACACCATCATAATACTTTATTTTTCATCAACAATGATTTGTTATGATATGAATCACGATTTTTAACAATAATTAATCTTAACATATCGAATTTAACGTAGAATCTCATTTAAATTTAATAATCAAATGTTACATATAATTTTATGTAATCCACTATAGAATCTTATATATATTTTTGTAACAATAAAATTATGTGTAATCATGTTATATTTGATCATAATTTTTTATTAGATTTTATTTTTATTCATAAAAAACCATTTTGATGTGAAATTTAGAATCTAAAAGCGATTTTATGTAAGATTCTATGGTGTTCTTTATCCTTATATATAAGGATGTTCTTCATGGAGCAATGGCCCATATGTGTATATATATATGTATATATATGTGTATATATGTGTATATATGTGTATATATGTATATATATAAATGCAATAGTATATTAGTATTTGCACTTTTCATAAGTTACACAAATAAGGAGTAAATTGAAGTCCTGTCTATCATTATTCAAACTATGTTCAATATTGCAAATGCAATCTAAATCATTTAAAAAGAACATGATTGATTTCTATAAGTAGTGGCACAAAAATAGAGGGAGACTAGCACACAGTTTTATTCCAAAACTTGAGATACTACTAAAGTATCTAATTAAATTTAATACAATGTAATTTCTTATTTACCATTTCTGTGACTATCAAAGTCCCACAAGAATACTTTGTGCTATATATTACATGATACAGTTGAAAGAACTCTTAACTAAAGCTAACTACTAGATGTTGTACAGTTGTAGCATTTCTAAAACCAGTAGAAGTCTTACTTTACTATTTGCAACAAAAGTGAATAAAGTTGCAATTGTAACCCCTCAATGTTGTCAAAGATTCTGATTTTGCCAAAGATTCTATAGGTCATTTTTTGTTTCACTATTAATTTCATGAACCCCAGCCTCCTCTAATGCCATTTATTGCTTATTCTCTTTAGGTCATTAAAAGTAAGCTCATCGTTGTATCTCCAAAAGGTGCAATTACTTGTTTAGGATAAAAGTATAGTATAAGAGGTAGATGATGAACTAATGAAAGTCATGTTAAGCATGTGTAATGTGGGAATGAAGTACAAGAATTGTCACTAATTTATTTTCATTATAACAGTCATTTTGATCTGTTTGAAGATTTAAATAAGAAATGCAATATAATATTCCAACATCTTGGTTATAAGATTAGTCAAAGCTTCATGCACTTGTACTGAGAAAGGGACCTGACCAATGCAGTAAGAAGTTATTCACGCTTGAAGGATTGATTTAAGTTCGTTCTAATATTTTCCAGTGTGGAGTTAGATTGGATACTTGGTTGTCAGTTATTGAAAGAAATTGCTTGAATTATAATCGGGCCTTTTTGTATTTCTAGGATAGCCAATTACTTGGTAATTTTGTCTTCAATGTCAACTCATGGGCTTCTATGATAGCTTAGAGTTATATCATTTCATTAAAGTTATCAAGTGCAATCGTAGGTTACATCCACAAGGCTTAGCTTATATGGGATACCCCTCTCTTGGTAATAAGTGGTCAAGGATTCATGAATTACATGGGTATTAAAATTTCTCTCATGACCTTTACAAATAAGAACTGTCCAAGTCATGAAGATGGCTTTACAGAAAAATCATTGTGTCTATTGGAGCTAAATTGAGGTTGTCTGGAGACTGTCTTGCAAGCTGCATTTTTGCATGTCATTGTCTGAATGAGTTCTTTGTATATGAACTAATTTTTGTAAGTGCTTTGATTTGAATTCTTGATATTTTTTTCGTATTTTACATTTATAACTTATATGCCGCAGTGTACCACAGTATCTGAAAAGGAAGCCTTACATCATGAGTTATATAGCTAGATTCATCTTCAAGTTACACGGATATGGAAATGTGCCACCACAGTTCTAGTGTTCAAGTATTCGAGGCAATTTACACCCATAAATGTACAATTTAATGATGATGAACCATCATTTTTGAGCTTTGTTGTTGCTGCTTCTTCAGTGATTGGAAATTTTTTTGATAGTTAATATTGAACAACTATATTTAACATTTGATGCACCTGTGAAATTTGTGCTAGCTGCTAATGTTTTGATGGATGCTTTTGAAATGATAAATTTTGAAAATATATTCTTTGTCAATATAGGTAAGGGCATTATGTGACAAGGCTAAAGAGATCCTAATGAAAGAAAGCAATGTACAGGTATTGATATTGTTTTTGTTATTACTTTGTACATA
This sequence comes from Kitagawia praeruptora, assembly GCA_037693485.1. NCBI lineage: Eukaryota > Viridiplantae > Streptophyta > Magnoliopsida > Apiales > Apiaceae > Kitagawia > Kitagawia praeruptora. Next base: position 130,119,977 of record CM075351.1, on the reverse strand, counting down.
TTGCTGAAAAACTCTTTCTTTTTATCTATATTACCGGGACTCGGCTAAAAGTGTCCAACATGGGTACATGTCCAAGCGTCGGACCCGGTAATATTTTAAATTTTTTACATATTTTTGGCCTAAAATAGGTGTCCGAGTGTCGAGTATCCGGAACGGGTACTTAAGGAAAATTGAAGTCGGAGTAACATAGCTTTTTATTTTCTCACAACCTATTTATGATAAAGGCTGGCACACAAATTCTGTATAATCATCCCCCCTCTCTGTGTGTGTCTCCTATGTTACCCGGACTCGGCTAAAAGTGTCCAACATGTATACGTGTCCGAGTGTCGGACTCGGCAATATTTTGAAAATTTTACATGTTTATGGCCTAAAATAAGTGTCGGAGTGTCCATAGCCATGTCCGAGTGTCGAGTGTCCGACACGGGTATTCGAGAGAAAATGAAGGGTCAGGGTAACATAGTGTGTCTCTCTCCCCCTTTCCCTCCCTTGTACCTTTTATTAAATATAATATTAGTCATTTTTCAAAAATAGTCATATGTTTGTGCATACATTTAATTTGTATGTGCATAAGCATTAACTGTATAATCATATTTAATTCTTTCAATATATTTATATTAATAGACACTTACATGATAGTATAAGAGTTAACTTGTGCTACCTGTTGTATAATAGATATACTACAAGTTCGCATGTAGGACATATACTAGTTTGAGGGTATTATAGAATATATTCTGAAGAGATTAGTTTAGAGATCAAAATGCCAAAGAACCTTTTGATACTTGTTCATTTATAGTGATAGGAAATTGACATCAAATCTGTTGTAGGTTGCAATAAACATGTGAGCCAACATACAATGCCCTTCCACATGCTTGATTCTAAATGTATTTTATGTTTCTGCTTTATATTAACTAATAATTTAGACAAACACATTAAATGCCTGCATATGTTAATTTTCTGGAAATCAGAAAAGAGAGGATTACAAGAAATTTTCAAATTATTGAATTGCATCATGATATAATTATGAACTGCTGAATTTAGTAGTAATTCACACCGGACAAGATTTGAATTTCCAGACTTACGTATAAAAGAGCTTGCAGCTTTTTCTTCCTTTGAAGTTTAACCGTGACAAATTGTTTAGAGCATATATTTGTTGTGCAGCGCAAGATTTTTCTTTCATCTACCCTCCCTAACACTGTGTTCCAGAAACTTTTTTTTTTGAAAGAAAGAAGGAAGAAAGGTGAGGATTTGATTTCTTCAACTTGTTCCCGAAAGATTTTTTTGGGAAGAAAGGAAATGATCTCCAAAGATTTGGAAAGAAAATTCCTATGTGATTGTCTCCAAAATCTTCTTCCCACTTTTAGAAAGTTTTTGAGAGAAGAAAATAACTCATTCTCTTCTTTTCTTTTGTTTCATTGATTCGATAACACAGTGTAAACGTTGCGAGTGGATCTATTGTCCTCAAAAATTATTTTAAAGTAGAATGCAACTTCAAATTGTGTAGACTGCACTGAAATGGAATAAATAGGAACTAGGATTATAAGCATAGGAACTAGGATTATAAATTATATTAATGTGGCTAGTGTTAAACAAACATTTAGCTCTAGTATTTTGTGCCATTTTATTCTATTTCAGCACCCAACATTACTTTTTTTATGTCAAAATATAGACATAACTATAGATATTTTATCGGTACCATTGCACTTGCACCAAGGCAAATAAGATCAATGAGTTGTAAATTTATTAAGTTAACATTCTGTATTCTTCTTTTAAAAAAATGATAAGTTGTATATGTTATTACTTTGATTATATTTTCGGTAGGAATATTCCGGAATCAAGATGATTATGTTACTACTTAATCTTTTACTTGGAGTAAGGTTATTTTTTAGAATTTGAGTTTGATTAGGAGTAGTATAGGTTTATTATCGAAGCCTTTTTGTCATTTTAATTCGGTCCAGATTAGGAAATTATGAATTATTCATCTGACTTACTTACTGTCAATTTGAAGGCCCCGAACCTGAACCTATGATTCTATTGCGTCATATAATTTCTGTCTTTTTTAAAGGTGTCCTGATTCTGAGAGGTAGTTTTAATGCTATACATGGATGGAGTTGTATATGTGTAGTTTGATTAATTATGTCGATGTTCACGTTAGGTCCATTGAGATATATAAACCAGAGAACACTAGGCTATGGTGATGTTTCATGTAAGTTAACTACTGCCATTACCTTTTTAGGCTGTAGCACCTAGCCGTATAATCGGTACAAATAAGAGGGCGGTAATCTTTTTTCATGTGGACTAGGGGTGTAATTTAATCCCAGTCAGCTCGAAGAACTAGACTCGAGCTCGAGTTCGAACACGTTTTTAGGCTCGATAAAAAACTTGGGTCGAGCCGAGTTTTTTTGAGCTTGACTCGATAACTCGAACTCGACTTGGCTTGAACTCGATTAATTTCTTTTAAAAAAATTGTCATGTGTTTATTATTCTATGTGTCATCACTTAACTATTTATGAAAATTACTTTTAAAACTTAAGTTGATATTTTTTTCATATATTATCTGTAATATTATATTTATAGTTAGTGAAATTTTTGAATTAAATTTGTTCTAATATGAGAATATGAGATATTTAATTATACATTTTTTAAGGTAGTTTATAAAATTTTTATTGTAAAATTTAAATTGATTAAATTGTCAACACTTTGGATTTATAAAATTATATTTATATTTAGTGAAAATTTTGAATTAAATTTGTTCTAATATGAGAATTTGAGATATTTAATTATACATTTTTATAAGTAGTTTATTTAATTTTTATTGTAAAATTTAAATTGATAAAATTGTCAACACTTTGGATTAAAACTACACTATTCACAAATTTCTTAATTTAATATGATATACGTATATAATTTATCTAAAATTTGATAATTTTTGAGTTACGATTTATATAGTATTGGATGTTCTTATCACATTATAACATTAAATTAATTATTTACATTCTTACACGCAGACATAGTGGTTAGTAACTCGAATCAAAGATTTTCTACATGCATGACTTTTAACATTCAATTAATATTATAAATTCTTATTAAAGTATCAAAATTTATCTGATATCATGATTAGTCTATTACTACTTCGATTAATCTTTTGACCGATCCTTAGTTGTCAGCGATCAAGTTCGATTTTTGAATTTTACTTCCATATATTTTGTCTTTGTACAATATAAACTACAACATAGTAACATCATAGACTTGTTGTATGTAATATTTCTATTAAATTATAAATAAAATTTATGAAACTACTACTGATTCTCGGTGTCGGGTGCCTATTTGCCTATTTTGAAAAAATAAAACACATATGAGCTCACAATCAAAAAATGTTTCACATTTTATTTTTCTTATTATTATCGTTTACTACTTAAGATGTTTAGATAATTAGATGCATAATCTGTAATAAAGATAAATTTTTCCGTAAATATATATGAATAGAATAAACCAAAAGATTACTTAATTGATTGGAAAAGTTGATTATCGAAATCATATTATTGTTTTGAAATTGGGGGAAAAGAAAATTTAGGTTAAACTTGAAAAGAAAATAATATAAACAAATAGTTTTCATGGAACTTTAGTCAAAACTTGAAAACTCGACAAGAACCTGATAAACTAGAAAACTCGATAAGAACCCGAAACTCGAAATCACGGTAAAAAGTCGAACAACTCGAAAACTCGCTAAGCTTGAAAACTTGTTTAAAAAATGAGCTCGAAAGCTCGATAACAGCTCGAACTCAACTCGTATAGTAAATGAGTCGAGTTCGAACACAAATTTCAGGCTCAGTAAATTTTAGGCCCGACTCAACTAAAAAAAAAAGCTCAAACTCAAATTTGATAAACACAAACTCGACTCGACTCGAAATACACCCCTAATGTCGACTAAGATAGTCATTACTTGTGCAAATGATTCAAATAAGAGGGCAGTAACCTTTTGGCATTTCGACTAAGATAGTTATCTCTTGTGCAAATTATTTGTTAGTTGTTACTATGGTCCTGTAATATGAGTTACTTAACCATATTTTAAATGGTGCATTGATTTCTGTATCCCATGTTACAGCCTGTTAAAAGCCCTGTTACCATATGCGGTGACATTCACGGACAATTTCACGATCTTGCTGAGCTTTTTCGCATTGGAGGAAAGGTACATATATGTTACCTTTATGCTCTCTATTTTTCTACATTTTGTTCATACTTCTCTGCCAGTGAAAATATTAAAATCGAATATCAAGTGTTGGCTTAAGTTGCTAAAGCAAGTTGAAATGATATGCGATAACATCTGATCACAATGTCTTAGTCTTCTTAATATTTTGGAAGTATGACCTGTTATTAACTCTCTGTAATATATATAACAGTGTTCCATTTCGTCATTATTCATCTTGTTTGTTGTGTTGCATCACTCCTCTTTTTTCCCTTTAACGGAATATTAGTTAGTCCATATACATGCAAACATTTGTTACAGCTTTTACATGCTATTATTAATTTTTGCAATCACATGAAAAGACTGATTTCAATTTATGAGAATTATATGTGCTTTTCGTTGGTGGTGTTTAGATGTTTAATGGCTATTAACTTAAAGTTGGGTCGACATGTTATATGTAAGTTTTAACATTGACATGTTCATACAACACAGGGTGCTACTTTTTATACTCGCAAGTGTGGAGTCCTTTCCACCCTTTTTATGTATTATTTTAGCTTAATGTATGAAACCAGAAATTTTCCACTCCTGCCCTCCGCAGTACTTCTAAGGATAGATACAATCTAACAGATTCACAGCATGTAGCTAGAACAGAGTGTACCTCAATAGTCATCAAGTACACATGTAGAGATGTCGAATATTTGAACTAAACCATTCCAGTTCTGGAGAGCATCATGGTAAGTTAGGAAGGGGATTAGCTGTTTGTTCATTTCTAGATATAGAATTGGAATTTTCTAAACAAATTTGTTTGAATCACGTCTTCTTTTAGATAAACGTGCACAGCGTACAACTTCTTTAAGATTTTGGAGATCCAATAGCGTTCCGCAATAAAAAGCTTCTGTTTTTGTATCATAATTTCCCAAAAGGTGTCTGTTTCTTTGTAGATAGATCTTTTTATTTGTATATTTAAGGTTCTACACTTGCAAAATCATTGTGATATTTATCAACTGTATTTTATTGATTTCTGCTACTGTTTTTTTCTTTGGCAGTGCCCGGATACAAATTACCTTTTTATGGGGGATTATGTCGATCGTGGATATTATTCAGTTGAAACTGTCACGGTAAGAGCCCGATTCAACCTTCTATTTATGCAACTGGCAAAAATTTCTTACTATTTCTGTTTTTGGTATTTTCATTCTGTTTTATGGGTTCTATACACACGTTCAGGGTTATAACTTATCTGGAATGCCTAAAGAAAGCCACCGAAAGTGTCTTGATGACTAAAACGGGCCTAGATACCGCTATGCTCTGTTGTTATGAGCAATTTCAAGCTTATCGTATAGCTTTTGAACATGGCTTGTTTTATAGTTTTTTACCATTTTTGAAACAAGGGCAAGGGGACATGGCATAATTTATTAATAAACAAGTTTGTTAGACGAAATTTGTTGGAATATTAACAATAATACATAATTTGTAAATGATTTTGAAAATTAATCGTCTTTTTATTTTTTAGTTGGCCAGTGTCTACATTTGACATGGAACAAGTGGTTGTATATGAATGTGACATGGATACGGTGGCCGAAAATGAAGCCGGAGTAACATAGACCTTAAATACCCTTGTGATTGAGGGGGTGTTTGGGAGAACTTTTTTCCAAAATAAGTCAACTTATTGTAAGACAAAGTTAGAGATTCCTAACTTTCCAACTTATTTTCCAACTTATTTTTGCAACTTATTGAATATCAAACATACATTAAATACTTCTATAAAAAAAACTATCAAAATATAAATTTTTTACCCGAAAATAAGTCCATAAGTCATAAAAAAAAGGTGAGCCAAACATGGCCTGAATTAGGAGACTTTTAGCGTCCGCCTATTGTAAATGAATATCTTCTGCAATGTATATTAGTTGAACTCTAGAAAGAACACCTATGAAGAACAATAAAGAACACCATCATAATATTTTATTTTTCATATAAATTAATATGTTATGATAAGAATCACAAATTTTAACAACAAATAAGCTTAACATATCAAATTTAACATAGAATCTCATCTAAATTTTAAAATCAAATGTTACGTAGAATCCAGTATAGAATCCACTATAGAAACTTATATATATATATTTTTGTAACAATAAAATTATGTGTAATCATGTTATATTTGATCCTAATTTTTTGTTAGATTCTATCTTTATGCATAAATAACTATTCTTAATTTAAAAATTAGAATCTAAATGTAATTTTAATACAAGATTCTATGATGTTCTTTATTGTTCAAGTTCTTCATGGAGCAATGGCCTATATATAATTAATTTAATACTGCTTAGAACCCGAACCCGTGCAATGCATGGATATTTTTAATATTATATTTGGCGTGTTTGGCTCACCTTAACTTATGGGCTTATGGACTTATTTTCGGGTAAAAATTTTATATTTTGATAAATTTTTTTATACAAGTATTTAATGTATGTTTGAGATTCAATAAGTTGCAAAAATAAGTTGCAAAATAAGTTGGAAAGTTAGGAATCTCCAACTTTGTCTTAAAATAAGTTGACTTATTCTGGAAAAAAGTTCCCCCAAACACTGTTATCTTTTAATTTGCATTAATATGATCTAATTATAATAAATATATATATGGTGTTCTTGATATTTTTAGAAAAGAGGGGTTTTAATTAGAAAATAAAGAAAAGATAATACTTTTTATTTGAAAAGATAATCGATTAGTTATTAGTAATTACAATATTTTATTAAATAGAAAAGGTAACGTGTTTTAGCTAAAAGAAAGTTAGTTTGGTATTATTAATTATAATATTTTTATTGTATATTATTAAATAGAATTGTCCGTATTGTTTTTAAAAAAAGAAGAGAAATTTTTGTTTAAAAAAATATAGAAGAAAATGTGTTTTTTCTAAAAAAGGAAATTGATTAGTTATTGAAAAAAATATAAAAGGTAACATGCTTTACAAAAAAAGAGAAATTGATGTAGAAGAAAAAGTGTTTACCGAAAAAGGAAATTGATTAGTTATTGAAAAAATATAAAAGGTAACATGCTTTACTAAAAAAAGAAATTAATTAGTTATTTATAATTATATTTTTATGTATCTTTCAATATTTTGGCTTTGATATAGTAGTTTAGATAGATATAAGTAAGGGTGTTCTGGTAAAAATGTACTAATATATAATAAGGATAATTAAGTAAAAACACTAAGTACCAAAAAACAGGTACCGTACCAAACATTTAATATTTCTTCTATTATAATATAGTTTAGATTACACATGCGGATGTGCTACCTTTCAACTGCTTGGTTAGCAAGACAATACAATACAATACGTGCTTTGCTAGTTAATTCAGGTGTAGATGGACTTGATTAGTGGTCCTCATTTTGATAATAAACCATCAAAAAGTGCAGCCAAAATTTTTTGTAACAACAGAAGTATGTGAAGGAGCTTGGAATTGTACAAACACTTCTGAATTGTTTCGCTTCTTGATAAAAGTTCTAATAGCCTTTCGGAGCGTTAACTGCCTGCTGTGGTTTACTCATCATCAGTCAGTTATGATTTGGTTATCTATATGCATGTTTCCATCCTGGCTAACAATGGTTTTCTTCTTTATATAGCTTCTAGTGGCTCTAAAAGTTCGTTATCATCAACGAATCACAATTCTGAGAGGGAATCATGAGAGTCGACAGGTATGTTGTTTTACTTTGTTACATCTGAACACTATTCATGGTAAACTTCATAATTTGATGTATTAGATCCAGCATTAAGGTACTTAATTAATTTATTGAAGAGCCAAAGCGCTGAAATGAAAAAAATAGAAATACATTATACTTGGGAAATGGGACTTGCTGAGACTTTGCTATGCTATCTCTTTAAGTAATTTTTTGTAAGGTGACTAATCGTGTAATGATGCATAGACTAATTTATAAATCCGTAAGAAGCTTAGTCTTTTTTCCTTACCTTTGGCTATTCATAGCTGTCTAAAGTATAAACTGTATTGCGTTTTTACTTTGTATATATAAAAGAGCCAAAGCTTGCAGTTTACAGTTCAAACATCGTATTGGGTTGAGCCATGTAAATTGTCTAGCAATATCTGGTCTTTAAGTGTCTGGACTCTGGACCATGCTGCGAATTTTGGCCTTAGAAATGTTCTTAGTTTGTCAAACCTAATTGGTTCTCTTCACAGCAGTTTTTCCCATTTTGGTTGTACCTTCCCTTTCAGTAATATTATTTTTGTTTTCACATTCTAGTATGTGATTGGTGGACCTTTTGCATTTATGCAACGAGCTGAATGTCATTTTTATCTATGTGTATACAGATCACACAAGTATACGGGTTTTATGATGAATGTCTGAGGAAGTAAGTCTCTGCATCCTTGTTTTCTACATTCTCAGCATCTCTTATTACTTTATTGATTTCGTTTGTAGCACATCTTTACATTGAAGAAGATTTGTAAATTAATTAAGATAGTGATGTAGCTGCACATTGATTTTGGAGATTAAATTATATGCCAGACTATGAAATAAATGATTTGGTGGTCTTAAATATTATAGGATGTCATTATTTCTTAAATGTACAACTGAGTTTCTTTTGCTTGGCATATTGATCTGGTACTAAAGATTTACATTTGTCTTCAGGTATGGCAATGCTAATGTTTGGAAGATCTTTACGGATCTTTTTGATTATCTGCCACTAACTGCTCTGGTTAGTTTGGTTCTTTGTTTTTGTATTTACATGATTTTTGAACCCTTTTATTCCTCATTCTAGAAATGAATTAAGTAGACAATACCTTCACAGCAACCCTTTTATGTGTGTACATACATCTTCACCTCAATATCTGATCCTGTCAAAAAATGATGCCTCTTTACGTCTCTCTCCTGTTACTAGTTCGACTCTAAATTCATTTAATCTTAACTGATGTATCTTTAATAGTTTTAGACTTGCATTAAATTATATTATGGCAAATGGTTATATATCTGTGCGTGTGTATGGGTTTTTTTTTTGGGGGGGGGGGGGGTGGGGGGGTGTGGGTGGCGGTTGTCGAAGAAGCATTCCGTTGGCCATGCATGATAAGTCAAACAAATTTATCAACCAAACGAATCCTGTGAATCATGTAAGGTATGCATTATCTATTCCAGTCAAATAAATATCTCAACCCAACACACATATATGTGATTGAGAGTGCAATTCCCATTAGTAGGATACATTAAACTTAAACCTCCCCTTATCAGTTATCACTGCCAGTTGTGCCATAGGATATTTTAAACTACTTGGCTACTTATCGTCTTTACTCTTGGGAGTATAGGATTCCGAATTTAAATCAGGGCCTTTTTCAGTCTCACTTTTACCAGGCCATCTTAGGATGTAAGTTTTTTGATTGGCCAAAACCAACTGTAACTTTTGTGCTCTGTGACTCTTCGATAGACATGTTCAAGACTTATAGCTGAAATCATCAAATGCCCTTCTAGTTGCGTTATTTTAATTACTTCACAGTTACTTGCATTCTCTAGGTATTCTGCGGTTTGCTTAAAACTAATGTCTAATTTTGCATCATCCTTCATGGCTTTGGAAAGGAAAGCTAAAATGTGATAATTAATACAAAGTGGTTGCGGAGAAATTATAAGTATGTATGTTCAAGCATCTAGGTAGTTATATTTTTTCGCAAAACTGATTCAGTCGGTTCCTTTTACATTCCAGGTTGAATCAGAGATATTTTGTCTACATGGAGGACTGTCTCCTTCCATTGAAACACTTGATAATATACGAAATTTTGATCGCGTTCAAGAAGTTCCACATGAAGGTCCAATGTGTGATCTCTTATGGTCTGACCCAGATGACCGCTGTGGTTGGGGTATATCTCCCCGTGGTGCTGGATATACTTTTGGCCAAGTATTATTTGACCCTATTATTTCCAATTCGTATTTTTTGGGTTACATTAACAAATGTGGTATGATAATTAAATTTTTTGCAGGATATATCTGAGCAGTTTAACCAAACCAACAGTCTGAAACTCATTGCTAGAGCTCATCAGTTGGTTATGGAAGGATTTAACTGGGGACATGTAAATTACTAATATTTAATTCATTATATATTTGTTTATAGCTAAATTTATGTCTCTGATATTATATTTATTTAAATTGTTAATCAGCAGTTGCTTATCTGTCTATTATGTGGCAGGAGCAAAAGGTGGTTACTATTTTCAGCGCACCAAATTATTGTTATCGTTGTGGAAACATGGCATCAATACTGGAAGTTGACGACTGCAATGGCCATACGTTTATTCAGGTGTCTTATTATGTTTTAACTAATGTTCTCATATGTAGTACTCATGCCTTCTGATTTTCTATCATCCAGCATCCAACATACTTATGTGGCTCTAGCCAGGTTCCTTACTACCGCATGCTCACTCTATAACATATTTCAATTTGCGTGTGGTCAATATTTTTTGGTACTTGTGTTTAATACTCTAGTACATAGCTAGTGTTTTTGAGGTTTTGCTTGCTCATTGCAAACGAACTGATGTCTTCCTCGCTCACGAACTGATATGCCTTCCTCGCTCTTATTCAAGGACCAGTATACTTTGATTAGCCAAAAAATTATACAACTGAATCAGAAAATACTTTGCACAACAACGATGGCACTTATCTTGACTTTTCTCATCCCACTGTGGGACTTGGATTAAAGTTTTCTATTTTTTGAACTCCATTAGGAATCTATCCCCATCTGTATTGAAGGGAAGTTATGTTGGCCGTTCTTTTCTTGCTTGTAGTAAAAGTGGTTAAAGTTGGAGCCTTCTTTTAATGAAAATTTTCAACCGTCACTTAAAGATAATGTGCTGGATTCATGGCCCCATTTAGCTTTTCTAGTTCACAAGACTGCACAAAACATCAAATTGTCCCACCTTGTCTATGTTAGCAAAATAGTGTTAATGTGACAAAATATCATCCAAAAATATTATGTGGTTTTATAAATAGGAGTGCAAGTCTTAATATTTTTGAATTTGCAGTTTGATCCAGCTCCGAGGAGAGGAGAACCTGATGTAACCCGAAGAACACCAGATTATTTCTTATAAGCCAAGTTGGTAAAGCTGCCAAGGATGATGTCTGCATGCTAGCTGGAATAAGAACGTAGCAGGGCATTATCTGTAAAACAAATTGAAGATTGCAATTTGTGTAGCTTTCGAGTTCTTGGTTTGCAGACTTGGGAGGTCCAAGGACATAAAAGGAGAAGCGAATGAAGTTTTAGATAATTTATAATTTGATGTAAGCTATAGGCTTTCTAGTATCGAGGCAACTGGAGTTGGCAAGGCTGTTATGCATCATTTTAAAGACAACTTCATAATATGTATCTTTCCTTGAACATTTGTTTGTTTGTTTTAAATGTAAAATGTTCTTAGTATTCAATTATGTGAAAGTATAACAAGCTTTTTCAGTCCTTTTTTCAAATAGTTCCGTACTCCGAATTGTATATGAGGGAAATTTGATCGTACAAAGTAGTTTGGTCGCATTGAAGCACTTGCTCGATTTGTTGATGAGTGATTTGCTCATCTTTTCTGTTATGTGGCAGGATATAGTATTAACTAGAGTTGGCTTGCCAAATTATTATAATGCTAAGAAAACATGGCATCAAATAGATGCTGTCAAGAAGTATTAACTTTAAAGTCATACACGATTCGCATTTTTAAACATTTAGAAAGTTAGTGTCGGTTCTATGAGTCTTGGTCTGTTGGTATCTTTCTTGCTCATTCGAAGGTTTGAATCTTCTCAAAGAGATGATAATTTCAGTTCTAAATCAGCGAAGTAGTTGATGACTGTCTAAATTTTTTGTTACTTTACCTATAAACTGAAGGTGATAAATTTACAACTCACTCAGAGAGGTACAATCACACAGAAGGTTAAGTATATACAGGATCTATCTAAGATATAACTATAATGTATATATGGAGAGAGATATAAGTAGGAACTGAAATATATTAGAAATATGGCTTGCTTGTGTCTGATCAAGTCTGCCTCTAAACAATACAAGGCTTCCCTATTTATAGATGAAGGGAAAGCTTATACGACACACCTTACAAAGCTTATACGAAACACCTTACAAGACTTATCTTAATGCATAAGATAAGAATCCTACTCTGCTTTTACTTTACTGGAAGCTTATAGAATACGCTTCCGACAAACTTACAAAGCACACCTTACTTTAGTGGAAGCTTATAGAATACGCTTCCGACAAACTTACAAAGCACACCACTCACAAAGCTTACTGACTAAGCTTCTTTGCACATTAACACACGAATCTTGCATTATAGATGTCGGGTACACTTTGGGCCCCATCGACACACCTGATAAAGAGATTCCCATGCTTTCTTTATTCTTTTGATAAAGCGATAAAGATAATAAACCGATAATAATAATAAACCTTTCTCCCCCCTGTCAAAAGAGGTCATGGCTCCATATCTTTGTCACTGCTGACATCACTTCCTGAAGAAATTGTAATATAACAATCTTGTCCTGGAAGCTTCCTGTAGTATCTCTGTGGTGGTCTTTTATGGAGCCTGATATCTGGGTGATCTGGGTCATTTGGATCCATAGTGATGGTTTCCAAATTTAGTTTGAACTGACAGTCCCGGATTTCTAAAACGTACTTGGGGGAAAGAATGACAGGCTTAGTCCAATAAGTATGTGGGAGTCCAGGAGGAACTTGGCTAAGCTGGACCTTGTTCACTTCGCACATTTGGGCTTTATGTTGCTCTGTTGGGCCTTTTGTAGCATAGGCTTCATCATGATAAACTGTACAGGAATACTTTTTATCGATAACTAGCCCATCTTCCTCAGTTATGAGCCTTCGAGCACATTTGAACTGGACAAAAACGTAGCGCTGATCTCTAACACCATTTGTGCTGTTTCCTTCAGGCCTTAAGTTGCTTCTCCAAAATCCAGAGGACCCAAATAGGGTTAACCATTTATAAAGCTGCCTATTTTTCTTTTTTCTTGGCCTTACATCAACTAAAGCCAAGTATTGGAGGAGGCTGTACTTGTCGAATATTATTCCGAATGAACAGACTTCAACAAAATACCATAGCAGCATATATGCCTCCTTAGGGAAATGCCAAGTAAACCTTTTTTCCATGACAAGAATTGTCAAGAAGGGAAATGATGGATGTAGGGGAAGATTCATAAGAGGCCCTTCAGATAAACTGTATCTCCTTATGTAAATCTTTTGAAATGCTAATAAATTAGCATAAGCCTTCTTTTCTAGAGTGAACTGAAGAACCTTGTCTTGGACATGTGGCGGAAGATCTTCTGTCTGAATTGAATAAATGAGTGGAAAAATTGGCGCTATCGTCCTTTGAGTTCTGGACAGAAAATCTGGAAGGAAGTTATTTTTTCCTTTGATGTGTCTTGCTTCAAACTTCCATTGTGAGAACCAATTTGCCCATCTGAGAAGCTGAGCTTGTGGCAGCATCTTTTGCTTAAATTGTAGCATCTTTGGAAATGCTGACATATCCATTTCTATAAGAAAGTGTTGTCCTATCAGATGGAACTGGAATTTTTCAATTCCTCTTTTTACTGCAAGAATCTCCTTATAGGTGGAGTGATAATGGAGTTCACCACTCTTGAAAGCTCCACTCTTGTATCCACATATCTGTCTTTTGCCATTCTCTTCTTCAAGAAGAACTGCTCCCCAGAAAGTATCACTTGCATCTGTTTGAAGAATTCTTTTACCAGTGGAAGGAATCTTTAATGAAGGGAGATTCTTTGTTAAAGACTTTAATTTCTTGACTGCATCAGTGCACGCCTGACTCCATGGTGGGGCATTTTTCTTCAACTGATTAGTAAGAGGAGTTCTGTACTTGACTAAGTCATGAATGAAATCAGCCATATAATTCACAATTCCCAAAAACTGCTGAACTTGCTTAAACGTTAGATTTTCATCTGGGAAATGATCCAGTTGAGTGGCGATATGTGGCTGAAGTTGATACTGACCCTCAGAGATATGCATTCCTAAAAAATCAATGTCCGTTGTACCAATGATCATTTTCTTTTCTGCAAGCATTACTCCATAACTCTTGACCAAATCATGAAACTCTGTTAGCAGAGTATGATGCGAATCAATATCTGAGGAAAATAACAAGATATCATCAATGTAAACCAGAGCACTGTCCATGATTGGTTGGAAAATCTTAGTCATGGCCTTTTGAAATAGCGATGGAGCGGGTTTTAACCCAAAAGGTACCACCGTCCAATGATAGTGTCTTTCTGGAATGCAGAAACCCGTCTTTGGCCTTTCATCTGGGTGAATTCCAATTTGCCAGAAACCCGATTTTAGATCAAACTTTGAGAAGATTTTGGCCTGGGGTAGTTTCTGGAATAGAACTTCTCTCTTTGGCAAAGGAAACTTATCGTCTTCTAGGAAATGATTTAAAGGTTGATAATTGATAACTAACCTTAATTTCCCTCTTGTCTGCTCAGATCTTTTGTTCACATAGAAAGCTTCACAAGCCCATTGTGACTTTGTATTTTCTATTAAGCCTTCTTGTTGTAATTGGTCAACTTCTTTGATCGCAAGAGCATAATGATCTGGATTCATTCCTTTGTGACTTGCCTTTGTTGGATTGATATCTTCATTTTTCTTGAATGGCAAATGAACAAAGAATTCAGGATTTTGCCATAAGGGATGAGAACACTTTTGTAGAAAATCTGTATGACTCTCTGCACATGAAGACTTTATTATGTCTTCTCTGATTGTAGATAAAATCTCTACAGGATATAGATGTAGCGTCTTCGTCCAGGGCAACAAATGATTTTTGTGCTTGAGTCCTTCTTTGCTCCATGATACTCTCTTGAGATTGTGTAGGATATCAAACCCAATAAGAAGATCTTTTCCGGGCAATTCTGAGCCATAAATTCGATGCTTTATCACATACCCTGGGAAAAGTTGAATATTGATAGGTTTGCTTATCAAGGTTATGGCAAAATTATCACCATTTGCTGCTCGAAAGGATCTGTGGCACTTTTCCCAATACTCTTTAGGTAAGATGTTTGGCTTCATGATGGATGATGTTGCTCCAGTATCAAAGTATGCTATCACAGGGATTGGCTTATCCCATTTGCCAGGAAAAATATGTATTCTTGCTGAAGGAGATGGTTGGCATAAGAAACTTTCTTCGAGTGTATAGATGTCATCAAATAATACCATATCATCTTCATCAGAACCTTCGGTGAAATCAGAAAGATCTGTTCCTAAAGCAAGAATGGTATCTGGACCTGGTTCTTCATCCAGAGAGAATAATGACTCCAAATCATCATCTTCAATATCTTCAATTTGAGCGATCTTTTCTATCAGCTTGGCGCTCTTCTCTTTGTTAGGACATTCTTTTGCAAAATGACCTTTCTTCCTGCATATATAACACCTGGATGATTTGGTGTTTCCTCTCTTCTTTCGAAGGAACTTCCATTTCTTCTTCTTTTTCAAGAAATAGTTTTTTCCTGCTTTTTTACGAAACTTGGTAAGCTTGGAAAACTTGTCTTTCTTTTTTCCACATGTGCAAGAGCTGCTTTTCCCACACTTGATTAGAAGCTCGTTCCTATCGCATGCTGATCCGAGATTCTTACTCTGTTCTTCTATCTGCTTGAGAAATTTCTTTTGGTTGCATAACTTTTCCAAAGCAAGCAACACATTCTGGTAAAGTTCTCCAATAGAAGTACTGTTGATCGGAAGATTCTTTATTTGCAATAACCGAGATGTTTCATTCCCCAGAGGCTCTGGAAGAGAATTAAGGAATGTCTGTTTCAAATTGACATCATCTATGCCATTGATAGCATAGAACCTTTTGGACATTCTTTCATAGTGAATTTCCAGATCTTTTCTTTTGTAAGAACAGCATCTCATACTTAAGTATTCCTCACGAGCTTGATTTGTATAATGATCCCATGCTCCAAGGAATTCATTGTGGACATACATAATCAAGGCATCTACGTTTGGACTCTGCTTAACGAGCAACTGTCTATAAGTCCCCAAAGCAATCCACCATTGCCTTAATCTGCCATGAAATTTCGCCACAAACTTATCTGCTACCGAGGGCATGGTAGCTCCTGGCTGGAGTAATTCTGATGTACACCATTCATGCATTTCATAAATTCGATCTCGCCATTTTGAAGGTGAGATGTTGTCAAATGAAAAACCTTTTTCCGGATCATTCTGGAATAGGCTTGAGCTTGACTGCTCTATCTCTTGATGATCTGGAATGTAAGTTTCTTCTTCCTCTACAGTAGGCTCATCAGTTTCTTCTTGACCAGCCATGAGGATTTCTAGAGACATGCTATCACTTTCTGAATCTTCTTCACAGATTTGCCATAGAGAAGCTTGTTTTTCTCTTGGCTGAGGTTGAGTTGCCATTTTATTCAGAAAGGATGATATGGGATTACCCACCATTAATTGGGAAGAGGATGGCTCAGCTTGCTCCTTTGGAGGAGATTCTCTGACCGGGGATTTTTCTGGCTTCCTTTTTGATGGTTGGGATGCTTCAGTTTGCTTAATAGGCAAAAAGGCTGCACTATTAAACGGATTATAATCATATGGTGAGAAAGTCGCAAGAGGTTGGGAATAATTTGGTAAGGGTGGCAAGTATGATGAGAACGATGGCGCCTCGTAATTGCCAGTATAAGGCTTTTGGGTCTGTATAGAGTGTAGCTGAGTTTTTAGAGATTTTAACTCTGCCTCCTTTTGTGCTAATAAAGGTGAGTTCATGGAAACAGTTAATGCTAACTGCATGAGTTCATGGTGAAGAGAGTTGATCTTGTTTTGAAGTTGCGATATTACGCCTGAAATTGTTGACAGACCATTATCAAGCTTTTTCACCATCGTTTGCTGAGTCACCATTATCTGATTTAAAACCTTGTTTTGAGCTACAGCATTCTCAGATTGCCAGTTCAACGTTGCTTCGGCTGGTGTAATTTGTTTGCTTGAACCATCTGGATTCTTTGTTGTTGGATTTTTGATTTTCCATGCATGAGAAGCTTTGTCATGCTCAAAATTCATAGGAGGAAAATCGTCATCATATGAAGATGGTTGCAACATATTACACTCCTGTGGTCCTTTAGAGTAAAGGACATAGTAGTCAAATTTGCCTGACTCTTCTCCTGAGAGTCCAACTTCTGGATCTCCTTTTTCATAACGTTCTTGTAGAATCTTTTGGGAAGACTTCTTTTTGTTTTTATTAGATCTCCTGGATGAATCATCATCACTATCATCCCATTGATCTTCAAGACAGGCTTTACAGTTGCATACTCCCCAGAAGATATGGCCATCTTCATCCTTAAATTCATAACTGGGCTTTCCTTCAGCATTAAAAGAATGGATGGGAATATTTAACGGTGTTTCCTCAATCATGTTGATTTCTGAAGAGAAGATTGGTGCATTTGAGGAAGATGTTGAGTCATCCTTTTTGAAAACAATTTCTACTGCTCCGTCTTTCTTCTTGAAGAAAGATGACTTTACCGAATGTATGGGCTGATTTTCTTTTTGAATTTTCTCGTAATGTGTCACCCATGATTCTGGAAGAAGCTTTACAAGCTCATCTTTTGGAATTTGCTTAGGCACATGGATACATGATGAACTTGATTGTGCATCTATTTCCAGAAATAGAGCTTCATCTGTTTCCCTCGGGAGACTGAGATCAAATGAATGATTTTGAACCCTGTAGGCCATTTGATAATGGAGAGTGGCTATATAAGTTCCTGCCACCTGGGGTGCTCCAACAATCTGCAGCTGAACCTTGAGATTGTCATAGATATGAGGATCATCAAGCCTCATATTGAAGTTTGGAAACAGTGTTATAAACACCGTACCAGCATTAAGAGTAGTCTGAACAGTAGCGATACATGCATGGGCATATTGTTCAAACCGAGTATCTAGAAGTGCCATCCTTGCTACTACAGGTAAGCCTTTTCTTCCATGAAGTGTTAAAGCCATTCTGACAGCTCCAAAGTGCAGGTGAGTATAGCCATGAGTATACCACTGAGCTGGCAAAGATTCTTCTAGCCGTATTGGAAAGACTTGTTCTGCTTCTGTAGAAGGGATATGTACTTGTTCCAGCTTTGATGCTAAAACAAGCTCCTTGGCTTCAATTGCTTTGCTAGGCGAGAGAACTTGTTTTACAACACGAGACACAGGATTGTGTTTTTTAGTAAAAGTTCTATATGGGTTTAGCAAAGGAAGTTCAGTAATGGGGATTTTACTATTATCTTTATAATAATCTACAGAATATAGAAAATCATTATTTTTAGACTTGGGAGAACTAAAAGAACTACGGGAAGATGAAAAGGAAGGGGAAGGAGTAAGATGTTTAGGACTAGCCATAGATTGATAGATCCTTATTCTTCAGGATTCGCCTTTGGTGTTATGGTGTTTTACGAACACACTAAGCGTTTAAACAATTATGAAGATCTCTGCAATACATTGATCAGTAAGCCCCAACGCCGCACCCTCATAGCAGCAACACAGGCACGTCGATCGTCAGTATTGCAACTATCTCATAATATGTTTATAGTCGCCAGATTTCTGGTGTGGAGGATCCCCTGAAGGGGCAACCACAGAGCATACTTTCCTTAGACCATATGCAAACCACCATAACAGCGCCGGGTGAAGACACAATTTTACTGATAAATTGATCTCAACCAATCAGGTTATCAACGATTACAGGTGAGTATATGGCAACAAAAAAATGCTACAATTTTTATATTTGAGAAAAACAAGTGCTACATTTTTTCTTTAGAAAAACAAGTGCTACATTTTTATCTGGAATGTAATGCATAATGCAACCAGAAGCAGCATAAAAATTGTTGCCGTCGTTAGTTGTCCGTCAGTTACGAGCTTGATGATCGTAGAAGAGTAAATAATCCGGAAATAATACAAGAACAATAATCCAAAGAGCGACAAGCTATCAAAATAAATGTTTATTAATAAAGTGTATTTCTATACAATTACAAAGTTTTCTCTCTCATTTCTAAATTACCAACCCCTTCAACTAAGACCAAAGAAGTACAATCTAACAATCTACCAGCTTCGAAAATTGCTCTCCCTTCTCTCTCCTCTAGAAGCCGCCGCACCCCAAAAAAAAAATAAAAAAATAAAAATCCAGCATATCTCCTCAACCCATCTAATTCTATGTTCATCATCAATTCCTCTTACTCTTGAAGGCAACCCACAGTACCCATCCCAGCTCCGGCGGTGATCTACTAGCCACTTACCGGAGGCTTTTTCCTCTTTTTTTCTCTGTTGTGTGCGAATAAGGTGATTTCCCATTTAGTTGGGATCTTCACTTTGAATATTTCTCCGTCCGATTATCGGGTCGAGCTTTTCCGTCCGTTTATCGGGTCGCGCTTTTTTCCGTCCGTTTTGGATCGTGTTTTATGTTTCTTTTTGTTTTAAGTATATGGGAATTAGATGAGCAGGATCAAGATGAGATTCATAACAAGTGCAGTTTTCACGAAGATGGTTATACCGTTATTGTAACGATGATCTCCATTAAAGATGCAAAGTCATCAATGTTATTTCATGGTGGTGGTACCGTGATTTCGGAGCCGTGCTCGCAGCGTTTATGTTTTAGTAATCATGAAAACGAATTCTGTTATTGTTTTTTGATCGATTCTTGTTTGTCATAGGAAAGTTTCTTGATCGTAGATGCCGTATGGCTTTATGTTATTGAAATTGTCCGTTCCCGATAAAAAAAAAAGAGTTATATTTATAAGGATTCTCTAGTGGGTCACTTTTCTAAATAACATGCTTGCAACTTAAGCTACTTGCCCCAGTGGGCTTTTTAGTCCACTAATATTTACAAGGCTTTTTACCTAATACAAAATTGTTCTTTTTGGGATTGCTGTTAAAAATTGTTGTGCTATTAGAAAAAGTGCTGGTAAAAATAGTGCTGTTGTAAAAAGCTGAAGACTGTTTGATAATATTTTTGATATGTGCATGTTTTGATGTAAAAATATATTAAAAATAATGTTTTTGGTGAGGTTTGATGTTGAAATCAGCAACTGCTTTCCGCAAAAGCTGAAAAGCAGCTTTTTTCAAAAGCATGGAGGGACCTGCTTTCTCTAAAAGCAGCTTTTAAGTCAAAAACACTTTTCAGAAAAGCAGCTTTTAAATTTTACCAAACATCTATTCAGCTGCTTTTCAAAAATAATCCAGCAGCAGTAATCCCAAACACACCCTAAGTGGGCTTCTAGGCCTAACAATTATTTACAAGGTTTTACAATAAACATAATCTACCTTGAATATTTTTAAGTGGGCTTTGCGGTCCAACATTGTCCCCCCTAGTGTAGTGAGAAGGGAATTTTTAGACCTTTTTTTTATCCCTGCCAAAGTAAAATAAAATAAAACAAGATAGAGTTAAATAAAGTAAAATAAAGGGCTCTTTTCATAAATAAATAGGAAAAAGTAAATTTTTGCACATTTATTTTTGTTAAGAATAGTTTTTTTGCAATTTTACTAACTAAGTTTCAAAATTGCAAAAATACTAACCCTAACCCTAACCCTCCCCTCCCCCTTCTTTCTATGAAGTGCCGCCGGCTGTACCTTTTTTTTTGGTGGGGGCTATTTTGGTGGATTTGGGTTTACTGGCCCCGCAGAGGCATATTCAACTGAATGCAACCACATTCAACTAAATTTGCAACTGAATGCAACCACATGAAACTAAATTTCTGATTTCAGGTTCTATTTGTCAGTTGTCATTTTCGACCTCATTTTTGAACTACATATATATATATATATATATATATAAGGTGGGTGATATTTTGGTGAATTTAGGTTCCATGGCCCCGCAGGGGCATATTCAACTAAATTTTGCAACTGAATGCAACCACATGCAACTAAATTTCTGATTTCAGGTTCCATTTGTCAGTATAGAATCCAAAAATGAGGTCGAAAATGACAACTGACAAATTGAACTTGAAATCAGCAACTGAATGCAACCACATTCAACTAAATTTCTGATTTCAGTTGCATTCAGTTGAATATTGCCCCTGGCGGGGCCTTGCAACCCAAAGCCACCAAAATCACCCTACCTTTTTTTTAAAAAGAAGTTGAATGTGGTTGCATTCAGTTGAATATGGTTGCCCCTGACGGGGCCTTGCAACCCAAAGCCACCAAAATCACCCTACCTTTTTTTTTAAAAAAGAAGTTGAATGTGGTTACATTCAGTTGAATATTGCCCCTGGCGGGGCCTTGCAACCCAAAGCCACCAAAATCACCCTACCTTTTTTTTAAAAAAGAAGTTGAATGTGGTTGCATTAAGTTGAATGTGGTTGCATTCAGTTGAATATTGCCCCTGGCGGGGCCTTGCAACCCAAAGCCACCAAAATCACCCTACCTTTTTTTAAAAAAAGAAGTTGAATGTGGTTGCATTCAGTTGAATATTGCCCCTGGCGGGGCCTTGCAACCCAAAGCCACCAAAATCACCCTACCTTTTTTTAAAAAGAAGTTGAATGTGGTTGCATTCAGTTGAATGTGGTTGCCCCTGGTGGGGCCTTGCAACCCAAAGCCACCAAAATCACCCTACTTTTTTTTAAAAAAAGAAGTTGAATGTGGTTGCATTCAGTTGAATATTGCCCCTGGCGGGGTCTTGCAACCCAAAGCCACCAAAATCACCCCACCTTTTAAAAAAAAGTTGCATTTGGTTGCATTTACTTGAATGTGGTTGAATGTCGTTGCATTGAGTTGCAAACCAAAATCCAAAAAAATAGCCCCCGTCTTAAAAAAAACAAAACAAAAGAAAAAGTACACAAGTCGGAAGTGGGCTGGAAGGAGGGAGGGGGAGTGGGTTGGGCTGGGAAGGAGGGAGGGGAATGGGCCTAGTATTTTTGCAATTTTGAAACTTAGTTTAGTAAAATTGCAATTAATTAAAAGAGATGGTATTTTTGCAAATAGAAACTTTGAACCTAGTATTTTTGGTAAATATCCTAAAATAAAATGGGATAGGATGTTTTTTTGACATGTATGTGTGTGTATATATTTGTACGGTTTTTGAACCTTTTGGCCATCAATTATTGCCGTGACGGTTCGTTTTTCAAGTTTGGAATTTCAAGCTACAGGCAGGCGAATCCTTTTGAAGAGGATTTATATTTATCCTCTGGTTTTCTAGCCGTTCTTATTATTACGAGGTACGTTTTTCTGTTCGCTTCAACTTCTTACCACTGCACTCATCGTAATTGTTTTGCATTTTATCTTTTGTTGCTTTGCTTTGGTAAAAATGTCTCTTTCGTCACATTCTTCTCACACCCATAGTGGGAGAAATTCGGGAAAGAGGCCAATTAAGGATGAGAGCATAGAGGATTCTATAAACTTAGATCACTTGGATATTCCAGAACTCGCTTCTGATCACAGTTTCGATTTTATGAACTAAGAAGAAGATGTGGGTGAGGGGGCTTCAAGCTCCGCCCCCTTTGAGTCCACGTACGATAGCGGGGCGAGAGAGGATCGTGGCTGATGCTCTGAGAATGGGTTTGGTGGAGTTGAATGATAAACCTAACCTTAATTATGCCCGTATCTTTGTTAATTGCCCGCTTACGGTAAATATTAATGGGTCGTGGGTCGATTTAGCCAACGGGTATAAGTGTGTGGTTTCGCTAGCCGGCGATCAAGTGTGGACGATGTCGGAGTTCGATATGCATTGGATTCCACTGATCTACTTCGAATTAGGGCTGCGCTTGTTGATGCATCCATTCTATTCGGCTATCTTCGAGGTTGTATGTTGTTGGGTCGCTCGGTTGACCCCTAATTCAGTAGCCCATGTAAGTGAGTTTATAGCTTGATGTGCAGAATTAGGATATGTTCTATCTAATCATTTGTTTTTTTCTATATTTGGGGTGAAGTATTCTAGGGGTCAAGTTTATTTTGATAAATTGGCGGGTAGATCTAAGATAATAAATCTTAGTTCGTCCAATTCTGGGTGGCATGGGAAGTGAATATAATATCACGGGCATGACTTAGGGTTTGGTGCGACCTTTCCAAAATTTCCGCAAGCGACAATCGATTATTTAACAAATATGGTGAAGTACAATGATGTGTTTTGGAGAGATTTCAGGGAGATGGTCCGTTGTATGACCAAACTACTATGAAGGATGTCAGTTTTTTGGAAGACCACCATCATAAGACCTCTAGGGCTCTGTTTGGTTGCTGCATCTTTTTATTTTTCCCTCATTTCATTTTTTTAAGACCTTTAGGATAAATTACTTTAATTGTTATTGTTAATGTTACTTTGTTGTCATATTTTACAGTTGCTGGAGAGTCTTTGAGAAAAGTTTAAGTAGCGGGATTAAAGAAGATATGAACAAGGCAATGTTGGTTCTTGCTAAGAGGTCGTCTACAAACCGGCCCTCGAACGTGAGGGAAGCATCAAGAGTTCCTGATCTCATTTCTTCGGAGAACATTGTGAATGTTAGTGAAAATGCTGTCGGGGTCGAGAATGGAGTTGTTGGGATAGAAGTTGTTGATCACGTAGGGAAGAAGATACGAGGTGACGGTGATGAAGAATCCTCGAGGCGGGTATCGCTGAAGAAGGCCATTGACCCCCTTCGCTTTGGTTCCGGAAAATCTTTGGCTATCACCGGCGTTCGTAAGGATGGCTTTCCTCCTATGCTTCAACCATGCTCTTTGGAGAATCCGCTACAAATTGAGATCCGTTCGAATGAGCGTTGGACTACTGGGTTAAGCTACCATGTCCAAGTCTTTAGCACATTTGATCTTCCTCAAGACATGGGTTCTTAAGTTGACCGAACAAGGGATGAGATTATAGATCGCTGCTTGGCTCATGGTAGAAGGGTAATGCTTTCTTTTAATATGTTCTTCTTCTTTTTTTTCTTTTTGACTATTTTCTCTTGTTGTTTAGTAGTTTCTTGCTGATCTGGCCCATAACGTTAAGGACTACAAGGATGACGTAGATCACCAATGGCTCGAGGGTTCTACTCGTGAGATGTCGAAGGCGAAGGAAAGTCTACAAGCGGCTCAGCATCGTGTATTGATGCTGAGGGTCGTGAGAAGAAGCTGGCTTCTGAGGTTGAAGTTTTGAGGAAAGATTACCGGGAGCTGAAGGGGAAAGCAAAAGCTTGGGAAGATGAGATGGTACAAGTGCGAGGTTGATGTGACAAACCTTCAGAACGAGTGTGACGTCCTGAAGAACGAAATTTCAGATTTAAAACTTGAAGCAAAGAAAGCGGCCGAGGAGATGGCCAACGCCTTGGGGTCGGGGTACCAGGGATGCTAAGAATGGATTCAACTGGTCATTCCTTGGACGATTATTGTGTAGACTTGGCTAAGACCCTGGACGAAAAGAAGGATGGGGATGACAACGCTGCTGTTTGAAGGCGAGGAATGCCTCGTAACTTTGTAATCTATTTTTCTTAAATTAACTTTGCTTTGAATTTATCGAACTTGTTTATGCTTTCGATTCTGTCAATTGACTTTTCGAAGGTGAGGTATGCCTCGTTGTTGATGTATTTGTTAAACTTCTGATGTTGGTTAACTTTGAACTTGTTCTAGGGATTAATGACCGTATTTTGTTCGTTATTTAACTTTGTTTTTAGCTATTTACGGGAGTGTCCCATTTTTGGGGATTTGATTAAATGCACATCTGGTTCTCTTTATTTGTGTATGTAAGAGCATCTCCAATGGTGTTGGCTAAAATGGTTGGCTAAAATATTATAAAATAATGATTATGTAAAATTTGGTGAATCTGTAAGTCATTGTACTTCAATGGAGTTGGATATAATGGTTGGTTATATTTTAAAAATAGTATGTTATTATTATTTCAAGTTCTTAAAAATGGAATATATCATTTAAATATGGTAATAAATGATGTGGAGTTTTCTTACAGGTCTCTAGCGGTTCGACAAATATAGCCAATATCAAGTGGTTGTCTATAATTTTAGATAACAGGAATGCCCCGTTGGAGATAATTTTTTTTACATATTCTCTAAAATTTTTATTTATGGCATGCAATACATATTTTTAGCTAAGGATTTTTAAGGGTTGGAGATGCTCTAATTGCCCAGGTTGTAAGTGCTCTAAAAGAAGGTTTATGTTTATGAGACATTTGAAGTGTATTGTCTTTGCTGGGTAGAATAATGTGATTGGGGAGAACAGTATCAGCATGTCTTTTACTAATTGTTTTCGACAATTTGAGTTATTTTGCCTTTGCGTGCCTTTGGTTGTATTGATTTTAAAAGATCTCTAGAAACATAATTACTTTGGAACCTTGTTTTCGTTGAGTATATATTTTTTTTTGGATCATGGCGGCCATTGATCGATAAAAATTCTTGTTGTGGTAACTTTAATTTTTTTGTTTTTGCTTATGCTTCGAATGTGTTGTTTTCCAAAAGTAATGTAAAGTAACAAGCAAAGATCAAGACTAGCTAGAATCCTCAATCAAATAGCGCAAGATTTCAACAAATCAAACGATACTTCATTGAGTGTGCCTAAATATGATCGATAATGAGTATTTAACTAGACTAGTTTTTTATCCCCATCCATACAATTTTATGATTGGTTGCAGGAGGAGAAAATGGAAGAATTTAATAAAAACATGTGATTCGGCCCATTAGTCGAAATAATTGGGCAGGGCAGTATAATTCGGCGCTGTCCATCGTAGTCAAGCCTGGTCAAGGTCGGGTACATGCAGCGAAAAAGATAAGAAACTTCCATCAACGCGTAATCAAACGTGTTATCCATATAGGATGGCCTTGCCAATTTCGGATAAACAAATATAATTTTGCTCAAGAAATTGTTGGATCCGGTGGAGTACAAATGCATACTAATTTGAGGTTTATTACTTTACTTCAAGACGATGACGGTGTGGGTGGCCTTGAGGTGATGGACAAGTCCGGTGCCTTCGTTCCCGTAGATCCTTGGCCGGGCTCACTTGTCATCAATCTCGGAGATGCTGCAACGGTGAGTCCATAATATTTATTATAGTTACATAAAATAGTCTACATAGAACGAAGCTTATCTAATATCCTTGTACATCAATTGGTTTGGATATCTTTGTCCCTGATTTTTTCTTTTTCAATTTATGGGTTTATGTTGAATTTGCTTATCCGTGTCAACTTTCATTTGTGTTTTGTTTTTATGTTTATCATCTTTTTATTGTAAATGGCTGCATTTTGCAACTCGTGTGTCTTTGATTTTGCTCTGCCTTAGTATAATATTGCTATATATCTCTTTGGAGAAGCTGTTCGATACTGTTAGGAATAATTCATAAGTTGTGATGTTAAGAATAGAATTTACGCATTATACTTCTTGTAATCCTGATCTTATAAAGGATTTAGTACTGTATATAGGATTTATGTGTAAGATAGTTATCTGTACAGTTTAGTCAGGAATGAACAGTGTATCGGAGACTACATGTCAGGAACAAAGAGCAAATCCTGATGACGGTCTAATACTGATGATGATCAGATACTGATGCAAGATGAAATCCTGATATCAATCTTGTTACTGATGATGTCATTATGGATGCTACAGAAACTGGCAAGTGCTATAAAACAGGATCGTTGTTTGAAGAACAAGCAAGAAGATATTATGAAGGAAAGAATTTTCTATTGATGGAAACTATCGACTAGAAGGCAGAACATTGTCATGTATAGATTATATCTTTATATTATTAGTTGATAGGTAGCATTATAAATACTCTCTCTATATCATTGTAAAAAGCGTTCGTGAGGTTTGTAATCGTGAGTATACGAGAGTACAAACAGAGAGAGAGATTTGTATTGTCAGCAGCTGCTAAAGGTATTGTACACATTTGGTAGAGTTTGTATTTGATCTTATTAATACAAACAGAGTTTGATTCATTCGTTTATTCTTGTTCATATAATCAAGCAAAAATCAGACACGACTATATAACTTGTATTCAACCCCCCCCTTCTATAAGTTATTCGAGTTAACAATTGGTATCAGAGCAGGTTGATTTCGAATAATCATAAAGATCTGCAATCATGTCTGGTTACAAGGATGGGAATACTAAGATTGCTATGCTCAAGAGAAACAAATATACTCTATGGGAAGTAAAGATGTTGCATCATCTGGAAGCAACAGATCCTGATTATCTTGACAGAATCAGAGATGGACCTTTTGTTCCAACAAAGGTCGTTGGACAAGCAATTGTTGATGGTGTGGTTGTTCCAGAACATACAGCAGAGAAGCCAAAATCTGAATGGTCAGATAAGGACAAGGAGAATGTTCTTAAAGATGCTAAAGTGAGAAACATATTATTCAATAGTCTTGATTCTGTTCTCACTAACTATGTTCTCTCTTGTAAAACTTCTAAGGATATTTGGGACAATCTTAAGGTTCACTGTGAAGGAACTAAGCCTGTCAGGAAGAATATGAGGACATTACTTATACAACAGTATGAGTACTTTGAATCCAAGTCTGGTGAGTCACTTACTGATACCTTTGATAGGTTTACAAAACTCATCAATGAGATGGCCATGCATGGTAAATATTATGACTTGGAGGATATGAATACAAAGTTCATGAAAGCTTTGCCTGATTTCTACAATGAGAAAATATCTGCGATTGAGGAAGCTAATGATCTGGATGAGATTTCATTAGAGGCAGTATATGGAAAATTGAGAGCTTATGAACTTGACAAGCAGCAGAAGAAGAGCAGGAGTGAAGGAAAGATGAAGACTATTGCGCTTACTGCTCAATCTGAAGTAAAGAAGCTTCCTGAAGAACAGCATGAAGAGATTGCTGTAAAGAATTCAAGGAAGAAGAAAAGCAAAGAAAGTTCTGAGTCAGAGACTACTGATATGGACTCTGACAACAATGATTCTGAATCTGAGATGCAGGAACTCTTTGCTATGTTTGCTAAAGCTTTCAAAAAAGGTAGATTTAACAGGAGAAGATTTAGCAAAGGACCTTTTCAAAAGAAGGAGGAGAAGAAGAGTGACAAAAGCAAAAGTACAATTGTCAAGCTTGATAAGGCCAAGATCAAGTGCTTTAACTGCAGCGAGCTTGGACACTTTGCTAGTGAGTGTAAGAAGCCAAGGAATACAGGAAAGGGCAATGCACTTATGGTCACACAGAAGGATTGGGCTGATTCCAGTGATTCTGAAGATGAATTGGATTATGACAACATTGCATTGATGGCAAATGGTTCAGACAAACCTGGATCTCCAAAGAAAACTTCTCCATCCTCTGTTAAGGTATCACTTCACTCTCTTGATTCATTTGATAGCTTAAATTTTGATGAAATTAGATCTATCCATGCTGAGTTTAAGAATCTTATGACTAATTTTAGAATTCTTACTTGTGAAAGAGATGAACTTAAGGTTAAGAATGATAAATTAGTTGATAGAAATAATTTTCTTGAATCTGAATTAATTCAAATGGAAGAATACAAGTTAAGTTCTGATAAAGCTAAGCATGATTATAGTGTTATTCTTGAGGCTTATGACTATGTCAGAAAAGAATAAGAAGAAGAGAGAGATGTGATTAAGACCATTAACAATTCCAGTAAAAAGACTATAGAAATCTTTGAAAGTGGAATTCGTGGTAAGGTTAATGGTTTAGGTTTTGATAAGGCTAGACAAGAAGAAAAAGTAGCTATTGTCAATGATGATAGTAAAATAGAAGCTAACACATCTAAATCTGAAGGTAAGAAAATTGTTTCTGAACCTAATCATGTTAAATTTGTTGATTCAAAAGGTACCCCTGTTGTACACAAAAGGATTAACAATAGTAATTCAGATGAGAAAGTGTTAGAGAAACCTAAGAATGTAAGCATAGGGTTTCTGTCTAAGTCTCAGTTGAAACAGAGATTAGATAGTCTTTCAGAGTCTAGCAAGATCAAAAGAAATAGGAATGGAAAAGAAGGTATTAACAAAGAGAATAATTACAAGAATGTACCTGATGCACCTAGGAAAAAATGCTATAAGTGTGGAAATCATAATCATTTGGCCCTAGACTGCAATCAAAAACCTTCTTGGAAAACTGAGTCTAGATTCCCCAAGACTTAGAAAATTCAGTACCAACCACAAAAAGCTTGTTATCATTGTGGTAGTTTACTTCATTCCATTTACATGTGTAGAGAATATCATGAACTGTATTATGACTATTATTCCTTGAAATCTGAAACTCCTAGTCACAAACAGTTTGTGAAATCAGAGTCTAAGGTTGACTCTGCAACAGGTAAAATAAAAGCAAAATCTTCAAAGCCTATCGTTTCTAAATCTAGTAAGAAAGGATCAAATCAAAGTTGGGTCCTAAAAAATTCTAACTAGTTACTTTTTGTTTGCAGGGCACAGGAAAGAAGCATTCAATTATCCTGGACAGTGGATGCTGCGGACATATGACTGGAAAGAAGTCCCTGCTTACAAAGTTTGAGAGGAAAGCTGGCCCAGTAATATCTTTTGGAGATGGCAACAAAGGAGAAACTCTGGGATATGGCTCAATTGTTTTGGGGAATGTCATCATAGAAAATGTAGCACTGGTTGAAGGCTTGAAACATACTCTTTTAAGCATAAGTCAACTGGGTGATAAAGGTTACAAATCAATCTTTGACAAAGAAGGATGCAAAATCTTGAATATGCAGAATGGAGACATTGTTCTAACTGGTCAAAGACATGGTAACATATATGAAGCCAGCTTAAGTGATACATCTAAAGGAATTGTTAGATGTCTCTACAGCAAAGCAACAAGTGATGAAAGCTGGAATTGGCACAAGAAGCTCTCACATCTTAACTTCAAGAAGCTTAATCAACTTGTTAAGAACAATTTGGTGAGAGGCCTACCTCAGGCAAATTTTGTTCAAGATGGACTTTGTGATGCATGTCAGCTTGGAAAGCAAAGAAGAACCACTTTCAAGAGCAAGACTGAAAATTCGATTACTGAACCATTTCACATGCTACATCTTGATCTGTTAGGTCCAGTAAACATTATGTCTATCAGCAAGAAAAGATATGCTCTAGTTATAGTGGATGATTTCACAAGGTTCACATGGGTGTTCTTTCTACACAAAAAGGATGAAGCTCCTCAGCAAATCATTGAACTTATCAAGAATATTCATAATAACTCTGAGTACAAAGTCAAAGTACTTAGAAGTGACAATGGTACAGAATTCAAGAATTCTACGATGGAGGGGTTTTGTGCAGACAATGGAATCACTCAACAGTTTTCTGCACCTGGTACACCTCAGCAGAATGGTGTAGTGGAAAGAAAGAACAGGACTCTCATAGAGGCAGCAAGAACCATGCTTGCAGATGCAAAACTTCCAACCTACTTTTGGGCAGAAGCTATTAACACTGCATGTTTTACTCAAAACTGTACCTTGGTAAATAGTCATGGAAAAACTCCCTATGAGATGATCAAAGGAAAGAAACCAAGTGTGAAATACTTTCACATCTTTGGATGCAAATGCTATGTCCTAAAAGTTCATCCAGAACAACTTGGAAAATTTGAAGCCAAATCGGATGAAGCAATTTTTCTAGGATATTCAGCATCTAAGGCCTTCAAAGTTTATAATCTCAGAACTCACATTGTTATGGAATCAATTCATGTTGCATTTGATGATAAGAAATTTGGAATTCTGCAAACTGATGAAAGCCATGACAAATTGGAATTTGAAAATCTGAAGAATTCTGAGATACTCTCCAGTGATGATGAAGGTTCTCCAGAAGAAATTTCTATTGCTTCTCAAAGGAATGCTACTGTTGAGGGGGAGCAAATAAATCAAAGAGAACACAGTGATCATCAGGAGCAGACTAGCTATTCAGAGTCTATTCCATCAGGAATTGACTTTTCAGAGTCTACTCCATCAGGAAATGATCTTTCAGAGTCTACTAAAGAAAGATCAGTAACTAGCAGCAATATGGAATCTACTGACTCTATTGATCAAAGGAGAGTTTTTGAAGGTAGAGAGAATTCTTCTACAAGAGATACCACTAACTTAGGGGGAGAGACTGGCAGAGTCAATCTACCACCTGTTAGAAAATGGACCAAGGATCATACTGAAGATTTGATTATTGGTGATCCAAATAGTGGTGTTCGAACTAGAAGATCAATTCAAAATGAATGCTTGTATAGTTGCTTTCTCTCAAAGAATGAACCTAAGAAGGTTGAAGAAGCCTTACAGGATCCTGATTGGGTAATTGCAATGCTGGAGGAGTTAAATGAGTTTGAGAGAAACAAAGTCTGGAAACTGGTACCAAGACCTAAAGATAGATCTATTGTTGGTGCAAGATGGGTTTTCAGGAACAAGCTAGATGAATCTGGTATGATTGTAAGAAACAAAGCAAGACTGGTGGCTAAGGGTTATTCTCAGGAAGAAGGCATTGATTATGATGAGACCTTTGCACCTGTAACAAGATTGGAAGCAATCAGAATGTTTCTTGCATTTGCAGCTCATTCAAAATTCAAGGTATACCAGATGGATGTAAAGAGTGCTTTTCTAAATGGCAAACTTGATGAGGAAGTGTATGTGGAACAACCACCTGGATTTGTTGATCCAAAGTTTCCAAATCATGTCTACAAACTTGACAAGGCACTCTATGGACTAAAGCAGGCACCAAGAGCATGGTATGAAACTTTGTCTAAATTTCTTCTTGAAAATGGCTTCACAAGAGGTACAATTGACAAAACTCTATTCTTTAGAAAGATAAAAGGTGAATTGCTTTTAGTTCAAGTTTATGTTGATGATATTATTTTTGGCTCTACTAATGAAAAGTTGTGTGCTAAGTTTAGCAAGCTTATGCAGTCTAAGTATCAGATGAGCATGATGGGTGAATTAAATTATTTCTTAGGCTTGTAGGTCAAACAGACTGAGACTGGTATTTTCATTAATCAGTCAAAGTATATCAAAGATCTTTTAAGAAGGTTTGACTTTCAAGATTGTGCAGTTGCAAAAACACCCATGGCAACAGCCACTAAACTAGACTCTGATCCTAAAGGGAAGAGTGTGGATAATACTAGTTATAGAGGCATGATAGGCTCATTGTTATATCTAACTGTAAGTAGGCCAGATATAATGTTTTCTACCTATTTATGTGCTAGATTCCAAAGTGATCCTAAGGAATCTCATTTAATTGCTATGAAGAGAATTTTTAGATATCTCAAAGGAACTCCAAATCTTGGTTTGTGGTACCCTAGAGAATTTGATTTCTTTCTAATTGGCTATTCAGACTCTGATTATGCAGGGTGTAAAATAGACAGGAAAAGCACTACAGGTACATGTCAATTCTTGGGAAATAGATTGATTTCTTGGGCAAGCAAGAAGCAACAATCTGTTTCAACCTCAACTGCAGAAGCTGAGTACATAGCAGCAGGCAGTTGTTGTGCACAGCTCCTTTGGATAAGAAATCAGTTGATGGATTATGGACAAGGAGCATCTCAAGAAATCCATCAGGGGATTGAATAGCCTCGTCTACTCTTGGATTCCTTGTCTGGGCGACTTGAATGAGAGCAGCTAACTTAAATGAATAGCATCTCCATCAAGATCAACCTCAGACTCTCGGCCAAATTCTTTATCCTCAAGTTTTGAGGAGGTTAGGGGAAGATTGTATCCAACAGATGGATGTTCTAGGAGAAACCTCTGGATATTATCGAAAACCAATCCATCCATGATTAGTTCGATGAGAAGAGTCATCTTTTCAAAGAGATGATCAAGAACAGGATGTTTATCGACCGTGAAAGATCTAAAGAATGGGTTTGAATGGAATTTTGGTTTGAGGAGCATTGTTGAGAAGAAAATAAATTGAAAGGTTTATGGAGAATGGCATAAGGCGTCTGTTTCTTTTAAAGAAAGACGTGAGAAGCTGAACAGTCACTTGGAAGTTTTAATGAAGTCAGATGCTAATTATTGCATATGACTGTATTTCTTGTTTTCAAAAAATGTTGAATATATCTAACCAATTGATTTTTGTTCAGATTAATTGTTTATTTCTTTTTCAGATAAAAGAAAAATGCCACGTGGAAACTCCAATTAAGTCTCTGAAATCAAGATGATATTGATCAGGATTTCATGTGTGACCATCAGGATTTGAGAATTATTATCACATTGTATTTTGTGATTATTTTGATGAGAGGTCAACAGGAAAAGGAAGCTGATCAGTATTGATTATTTATACCCTGATTTATTTCATAAAAATCAATTTTGGATTTTATTTTCCAAAAATCGTGGGTAACCGCACTTTTCAGGGACTGACACCTGTCAATCTACGTGTCAACGTGGGATAATGGTCTGATAGATTTGAGAAATATATTTGTTTTGAAACTCTAATCGTGTAATTGCTTTCTCTAATTCACATTCTCTAAAGCAAAAACACTCTCGAGTTCTCAAAATCTCTAATCTATTTCAAGAATTTTTCAAGTTCTTTTTCAGATCAAAATCAATGGCAGCTCAAAGAAGATTACCTAAATCAGTAGCCTTCAAGTTTGGTGACTTCGATTTTATGACAAACAATCATGTAGCAGCTATCACCAACAAGGAAGGAGTGTCATCTAATTTTCATCCAATCATGGACTTTCTGGCGAATGGACCATTAAGTTATGCATTGACAGCATCTCCACAAATTAATCAAGCAGCTGTTTCACAAGCTTGGGAGAATGCTGAGGTAATTGATTCTACTCAGAGTCAATCAGGTAAGATTGTTCTACACTTAGGACAAGACTCATTTGATATTACTGAATCTGTTGTTAATTCAGTACTTCACTTACCTGTTAGTTTGATTTATGAGAATGTACCATCTGATGATAATGTAAGAACTATGTTGTCTGAATTAGGTTATAGTGGACCTCTAGACAACATGAGCCAGTTGAATAGGTCTTTTCTTAGAAAGGAATGGTCTTTTTACTTTGATCAAATTGCTAAATGTTTTACTGGTAAATGTAGTTCTTTTCAGCAAATTACTTCTGTTACATCACATATTGCTTATAGTTTGCTTTATGACAGAGTAATTAACATTGGTCATATTATCTTAAGTCAGATGAGTATTAAACTTGGGTTAAGAGATCAGAACAGGAAAATGGTTTATTATCATAGATTTATGCAAATGATTATTAATCATTTTATTCCTGATGTTGAAGCTAGATTTGGTAGGGAACATTGTGTTTCTTCTTATGAACAGCAAAAGAGAATTTTCTCTGACATTACAAAGAAGGACAATGAAAAGAATCTAGATGAAATACCTGCAATTAATTATCCACATCATGTTCAGGTAATTCTTAAAACTCATCTTCCTACTGTCTACAATTCTTCTTTCTTTTGTGGTGAAATGGCTCAGGAATCTCAATTGGAGGAGAACCCACCTGTGTCTACCCAAGTAGCCCAAAACATTATAGTCTCTGAAACAATTCAAGAACCAAATTTTGATCCACAGCCTATTGTTTCAAAGAAACAAACCTCTGGTGTTTCTCAAAAGACATCAGTTGTAAGGAAGAGAAGATTTGTTGTGTCAAGTAGTAGTAATTCTAGTGAAGATGATGATGATTTAACTCTTGCTGAGAGAGCAGAATTGAAGGCTGCAATTCAACTTTCTCTGTTAGCACAAAGAGATGAAAAACCTAGTCACAGCCAGGATGCAGTCTCCCAAAAGGCTGTAGTTCTTAAAAAGGGAAAACAGTTACTGGATACTGTCTCTCAAAAGACTGTGTCTATTGAACAAAGATCTCATCCCAAGATCACTTCTGTGTCTACACCTCTTGAGTCTTCTCAGGATAAATCTTTTGCTCACTATACCAGGAGAACAAGGAGAAAGATTCAATTGTCACCTACACACACAGAGTCTAGTCCAACTAATATCATGCAGGTCTCTACAAATGAAGTTACAATCAAGTCAGCAAATGACCATAGAGATCTGGATATTGATTCTTCATGGGAAACTACATTATCATACAGACTGGCTATGGGACTAATTTCTCTCAAAGTGAAGTTGTCAAGGCCTGTTCTAGATTTTCTGGTTGAAAGAGTACCAAAACTTTTATTTCCAGATGAATATGGACTTCTACATCAAAGACTTGACTTAATGAAGATGTATTTCTATGTATCTGTCAGAAAACAATTAGTCAAGAAATTTGGACTCTCGAAGCATGTTGCACTTTAATCACTACATGCATATTTATTTGACAAGGATGTCATTATTGAAGATGCTTTAGCTCAAGGTGAACAACTGGAGGAAGTAGATAGAGAGAAGCAGTCAACAGAAGATACTATTGCACCAGTTGTGAATAGTAGGAAAGATCAGATCACAGTCACTGCAACAAAAGAACCATCTAGTCAGAGGTTGGATGACTCAGGAGCTGTGATAGCTGATGTTGAAAAGTCTTCTGTGATGACTGAAATTGCAAGTGAGATACCCTGTGATATGGGAGGAATGACTTTGGTTGATTTTTCTGAAGATCAAACAAATTTTGTTCAGTCAGAGTCTATCCACCTTGAGGGTGAGTCTCAGCAAACAACACTTAAAGACGGTGATGTACTAACTATGGTGTCTAATGAAGTATTACTGAAGACATCAGAGTCTAGTAAAGAACCTGAAAGTGGTATACTGGAGCCTGTAGTCTCTGGAAGGAAAGAAGATGATTGTAAGGGTTCAGAGATTATAGCAGCTCACTCCTTGGAGAAAACCTCAAGCCCCATGCCAAATGAGGAACCCTCTCTCCATGTGAGTTCAGGTATAAAAACTCCTTCTAGCCCCTATTTTTCTGTAGGTCATGAGAGCACTTATCTAAATTTGAGTGATACACTTGAAAAGATGGACTTAGATCCACAAACAGAGAGGCTGGCTCCTGTCCAGGCAAAAGGTGAGGTAGAAAGAGAGTTGACTTTAGTAAGTCAAAGTGAGAATGAGGGTATGGATGATCAACTCCATAGTGAGGGAGAGAAAATTAGGAAACCATCATTTGATTTCTGGGATCAGGTTTTTCCTGAATCTTGGTCTGAAAATTTAGGTATGGATGCTGGTACTTATTCATTCATCAAAATGTATTAGAAGAATGACCTAGCACATCACAATGCAAAGCCAGAAGTTAAAGCTCAAAAGCACAAGGAGAGGCTTGCAGGAATCATTAACAGAAGAGGTTCCAGGATAAAGCAATCTCTTGATACATATGTACCAGATGAAGTTCCTAATGATCCTAGTGTTCCTTTGTACGTACTTCCAATATCAGCTAGAATTGAGACATCTACAGTCTCTGATCACTCTAAGGAGGAGTCAGGATTTGAAGATGTTAGTACACAGAATACTGGTGAAGGAGATGATGATCATGTTTCAGTTCCAGATCAGAAAGATGAAGATGTTGATACTTCTAAACAGGTTTTATTACTTGAATATCATACAACCCAAGCAACTTCTTCTACAAGACTTGAAGATACAGTTCTTTCTGATTCTGATTCTGAAGATACTAGAAGCACTTCCAACATTGAAGTTCGTTCTGATATTTTGAAAGATATTCAGAATTCTCAAATTGCTATGCAAACAAGACTTCAATCACTTGAAGATAACCAAGTCACAATTATGGAAAATCAAGCAGTTCTGATGAATATCATTTGTTCTGTTTCTGAATCTCTTGGAATTAATGTTGCTGATGTCAAAAAGGGGGAGATAAAGACAATTCAAAGACAACAACAACAACACCATCAGACTGGGGGAGATAAAGCTGGGGGAGATAAAGAGCAGACAAAGGGAAGTAAAAAGAAGAACTAGGAGTGACAGTGGTGAATCTCAGCTAGGAAGTGGTAAAGGAAGAGCAACATTAATAGTTAAAATTTCTTTCTTCTAAGTACTAGATAAACGTCTACATCTGGGAAGGAGGTACTTAACTTCATAATTTTACATTCACAAATTCTATTCTGGTTGTATTGTTATATGTTTTGACATACACAACTTAGATTTATGCTTCAGATTTTAAAGCATAAATAGAGGGAGATTGTTAGGAATAATTCATAAGTTGTGATGTTAAGAATAGAATTTACGCATTATACTTCTTGTAATCCTGATCTTATAAAGGATTTAGTACTGTATATAGGATTTATGTGTAAGACAGTTATATGTACAGTTTAGTCAGGAATGAACAGTGTATCGGAGACTACATGTCAGGAACAAAGAGCAAATCCTGATGACGGTCTAATATTGATGATGATCAGATACTGATGCAAGATGAAATCCTGATATCAGTCTGGTTACTGATGATGTCATTATGGATGCTACAGAAACTGGCAAGTGCTATAAAACAGGATCGTTGTTTGAAGAACAAGCAAGAAGATATTATGAAGGAAAGAATTTTCTATTGATGGAAACTATCGACTAGAAGGCAGAACATTGTCATGTATAGATTATATCTTTCTGTTATTAGTTGATAGGTAGCATTATAAATACTCTCTCTATATCATTGTAAAAAGCGTTCGTGAGGTTTGTAATCGTGAGTATACGAGAGTACAAACAGAGAGAGAGATTTGTATTGTCAGCAGCTGCTAAAGGTATTGTACACCTTTGGTAGAGTTTGTATTTGATCTTATTAATACAAACAGAGTTTGATTCATTCGTTTATTCTTGTTCATATAATCAAGCAAAAATCAGACACGACTATATAACTTGTATTCAACCCCCCCTTCTACAAGTTATTCGAGTTAACAGATACCTCATTGAAAACATAGAGAAACGTTTTGGAGTATGGATGCGTGCAGCTCCAAGTTGGAAAAATCATACGATCGGATCTAAGTGGTGGTTATGCAGCGGAACAATGGTGGCTAACAGTACTGAGCCGGTGTACCAGACAGAGATCCGTAATCAGGGGCATCCAGGAAGGAATGAACGTAAGCTAGCGGAATTTGGGGAAGACAAAAGGGGAAATAAATAGGCTGGCAATGATGGGCTAATAATCCGGGAGATAACTGACAACAGGCATGATAATATTCGTGATCAAGGAATTCAATAGTATTCGAAAAATAATAAGTCAATGGCAGGAGTTAATGGGTCAGTAAATAAATGGAATTTAATTCTTGTTTTTTTTATTGAGTTTAAATCTTGATGGTAATAAGCCTTTATTGGTTGCCATGAGTAAGAATAGGTTTGATTGGTCAATAAAATAATGTTAGATTAGAAAGATAAGTACGGCTAATTTTGTGCTTTTGATAATCAATCTTTTACTATTATTGTGGCCATAAATGTTGGCATATTTGTACCATTTTTGGAGGCCACAATTGGTGACATATTTGTACCATTTTTGGAGGTCATACTTGGTGGCATATTTGTGCTTTTAAGAAGATTTGATTTAATATATAATGACGATTTATTAGAATTTTATTTTTTGTATTAATCTTTGTAATAAAATATATATCAAATCCTATCTAATAAATATAAGCTACTTGAGGTTATTTTATTACTCATAAAATTATTATTGTTTAATTTATTTCTGTTGTCATAATTATGTTTTAATGTTATTAATTTATTTTAAGGTTACAGTTTTAAATGATTAATACCTTTTGATATTTGTATTATTATTACTTTCTTATCAATTATCTAATATTTAGTTAAGTAACTAACCAAAGGGATCCCCTTTGGTTAGATAATTGTTAATTTTCTAAAATATTTATTTTTATATTTTAATTATGTGCTATTTATGGTATTTTTCCTTATTAAATACTATATGAAGAATATGATTACTGATATCTTTCACACTAATTTTATTGTTTTTCTTTTGATGTTTTCAGTTAAAT
Organism: Kitagawia praeruptora; assembly: GCA_037693485.1. NCBI lineage: Eukaryota > Viridiplantae > Streptophyta > Magnoliopsida > Apiales > Apiaceae > Kitagawia > Kitagawia praeruptora. The sequence continues at coordinate 130,081,086 of CM075351.1, read as the reverse complement.
CTCCATAAGGTATTTATGGAGTTTGAGATGGTTAGATGCAGTAGACCAGGGATGGAAGGAGGATATCGGGTGTATAAGTCAAATTATTGATGGCAGTTTGTTTTGGTGACTTGCAGTTTTAATAGGAACAAAGAAGTCTCAAGATAACTCAGTTTGACTTTCAAAAAAAGTAATGGAGGAGTCAAGGTACAGAGTAAAAGTGAAGGCAAGTTTTTGGTAACAGAGAAGGCAAGTCTTTGACAATAATTGATGACAATGGGGACTCACAAAAGTAACAAAAAATTCTAGTTATTTAGTAGCCACTTTGTATAGCGATGTATTCTTGTTTTTGAGGGCACTCTTTTTCCCCCTTGAGTTTTTTTCCCATAGGGTTTTGCTCTTGTGGGGTTTTAATGAGGCCCTTCTTTGTGGGGTTCTTCCTTTCTGATTTGAAGGTGTTATTGTCTAAACGTCCGGGGGCAACATGCGTGCCCTTCAGTTAGATGATGAACTTTCTTGATCGAAAGAAACTCCTTATTAGGATATTGTATTCCCATACACACTACAAGAAATATGGGCTATTGCAAGCCCAATATATATTTGTGTTACATAAAGTGTTACAATAGACACAAAACTTGGTAGTCTATTGCAATATTTTTAAAAATGTGGCAATACATACGAAAAGTGTTGCAAGCAAAAGGATCCTTTTGAAATTTTAGAGCAATTGCAATACTTTGTCCAAAACGTTACAATAGATGATACACAACTTGCCCAAAATTGTAGGCGGGAACTTTATTTTTTTGCTCGGCGGGATAAAAGCCGCTTACCAAAATATTTCTTACATAAAATTAAAACAAAAACACATCTCATCTCTCTCGACCTCACCACCCTCTCTCAACCTCACCACTCTCTGCCTCACCCATCTCTTCTCTCTCTCTCTCTCTCACCTTTTCGCTTTCCGTCCGATTTACAAAATCTCACCATAAACTCTCTCTGATTTATAACTTTTATATTTTTTCCGTTTACTTTTCTTTTCTACATGAAGCTGATTTCTTTTTTATTTTATTTTTTGAAATCGCAGGTAATTAGAGCTTCAACTTTGGGGATTTCGATTTGGCTCAGTATTATTTAGGTAATTAGAGCTTCAACTTTGGGGATTTCATTTTGGATTTGTATTTAGGGTTTTACTCAACTTTTTTGCTCTGTGTTGTGTGATTTAGGGATTTGTATTTTGGTAAATTTGGGCTTTTTTTGCTAAGCAGATTTGGGCTTTTTGAATGTTTGGGGTCTTTTATATTTGAAATTTTGTAATATGTTTAAGGCTTTTTATATCTGAGAATATTATATCTGTATGTATGTTTTGTAATGTGTATGCGCCTTTTTGTATGTTTGGTGTTTTGTAATGTCTGATTGTGTGTGATTTGTTTAAGTTTGTAATTTTATATGCATGATGCAATGCTAATATTTCTACTCTCTAGCATACTGTTTATTTATGCTCTTTAGGAACTTGTTTTCTATTACGTTACATTCTGATGGGTGTTATATTACATGCCATTTTTAGTTAATCTTCTAATGTTCTGATTTAAAGTATGAATTTGTTATGTGTACTATCTTATATTTCCGAAAACTCTTTGTTGACCCTGTAAAAATTAAGTCTGCAACAAGAAAAACATACTAGCAGCAACCACTTGCACTATGTATTACATTGCACAACAGGTGGTCCAGTGTAATGAGGCCATTTCAACTATCAACTTCGGTACAAACATGATACATCTTTTGAAAAAAACTATAGTTATAAGCTATGTAGCTCCGGATAGCAAGTTGATCTTTTTTCAATTTGTTTGTTATGCTAAAAAGTCTATATATATTACAGGCTGCTCTGTTATACAGTCTTCTGAATGGCAAGGTTTTTGTGGAATGGGCAAGTCCTACATTACTAAAAGCATACCAGTGGCAAGTAAGTAGATGTACTATGTTTCTTTTTCTTTTCAAAATCATGGGTTATTTCCCTAGGTAGCTTATACTCGTTTATCTTTGCATGATCTATGTATCCATCTATAGCCAAATAGGCGTACTAGTATCATTATCACTGACAAATTATCAAATTATTAATGATACTACTGTTATCTATAGATTTACTAAGCAGATATTTGTTAAAATCGGGCCAGTGCAATCCACCTTGAGATGCCCTGGAAAAAAGATAAAAGTTATAAACATATTATTACTTTTTGGTTTAACTAAGCCTGGTTTGCGAAATGGAAACTCCAGTTCGTTACTTCCTATGGCACGTGAACTGAATAAATGTGACAGTTGGAGGTAAAGGAGTACAAGTTCATGTTCCAATGGCAGCTGGGTTGGCTCGTGCTCGAAGGAGTGTGCCTAAACCTGCATCACTTCTGAAAGCATTAGGCTCGGCCTCTTCTGGTGCTACTATTAAGGAGGTAGGGAAATCTTCTTGCTTGAGTAACACTAATCTTCCTGGACTGTGATATATGAAATAAATGGCTGCATTTCATTATTGAACATTACATCACTAGATCACTACATCATACTGTAAAAAAATATAGATTAATTTATGCTATTAAAACCTATGCTTGGTGTACATATTTTGGGAGACTTGGTTATCTGACATAACATTGTCAGAGTTGTGACTGAAGGTTGTGACCAATATGTAGCTAATTAATCCACTCCAAAAAAAAGGTAGCTATTTAATTCAGTCACATGTTTTGTGTTTGTCACTTCTAAAACAATTAAAGTTTGAACCATAATAAAAATATTCCACTGGGGCTTGAATTGACAATTCCTAATTAAAATCGTATATGTCTAACCTGCTATGTTTATATTTATAAACATGAATGGATGAACGTGAAATTTATACAGTTTAATCTTTGTTTAATAACCATATGTCAGTCATCATGTCGGTTGTGCATTAAAAATTGTCACAAGAAATTTATAATAGGCTTGTCTTATTATTAAATCTTGCAAATCATATTGTGTTAAGAATGGCCTAACGTATTACTGTTTTGCTGGTGTAGGCCATTTTGAAGCGAATTGGTCTCTATGGGAAGTTAGAAGGACACGAGGGCTGTGTAAATGCTATTGAATTCAATTTTAGTGGTGACCATCTTGTGTCAGGATCTGATGACCGACAAGTTAAGTTCTGGAATTGGCCAGGTGAATTTTTTCACAAAAGATTTCTCTGCATGTTTTATGTGTTTAAAGGAAAATTATCATGCACACTCAATACATCAACATGGTGAATTTAGAACAAATTCAGAGTATCTTGTATATAATCATACATAATTTTTATGCACTCACTTATTACATAATTTATGCACACACTTAATATCTTTTGTCTCTAACTTTCTACACACTTCTTTTCCAACCAATTAATCACGACACTGTAGTTTGCTGCAAGTACTCCACGTTTAGCCATTCCTTAAGAATTGTCTTACTGATGTTCATACTGCTATGCTTGATCCTGATAATTAAGACAAGGTTGTACATTTTAAAATATGGTTGTGCTGTTTACTGAGTGTGACGATGCTTAAGTTACTAGAGCTAAATTATACAGCATAATTATGCTTAATGAGTCAAGATTGAAAAGGTGGCTCGGTTTTCACCTTTCTGGTTGGTAGAAAAATTTACCCTTCATGTCACCCTATCAACCTGTTCATCCCGCCTTGCAGGTCAGACTTGGTGAGGTGTTGGAGAATGGATGTGTACAAACAAAAAGGATTGGAAATTCCTCACACATTCTATACTTCACAAAGATTTTCTAGCAGTTGTATTTAAATCAGGTTCAGTTTACGTCACAAGACAAATATCTTCTGATTTGGATCTCTTCTTCGTAATCAGTTCTTTCATCCTGCTTAACAACCCTTTTATTTAAATCAGGTTCAGTATAAGTCATATGCATTGTAAGATCGACCAACTGCTGCAGAGGTTTGTTGTGACATACCTGATTTCCAGTTATGTTATTTTTCAAATATTAGTCGATTTTTAATCCATTATTTTCAGTAGAGTTCAATAATTACTCATCGTTTTGTATCCAACATTATCTAACTAAGTTTAATAATTGTTCATTGTTTGATATTGTCTATTGTGCATGGCAGGCCCTGGCTGATCCATACTTTAAGGGACTTAACAAAGTTGACAGAGAAACATAATTCGCTGATATCGCTGTCAAACTAAAGATATAGAATACTCAAATTTAATTTGTTAGTTTGCAGAGTATAGAAAGGGAGATGCATGTAATTTTTTCATTACATTGTGTTATATTATAGGTTTTCATAAATTAGCTTGGTAACATGTAAGATGATCTTATTTTATAAGCCGATCGACTTTGTTTGGGCTTTATTGACATATATTATGTTGGATTTGCTATCTCATGGTTTGATATGCTTTTGTGTTAGTTTATTGACATTTCAAATAGGATATTGCAAACTGGACTAATATTGCACAAAAATGTTGCTAAAAAAATCTAAATGTATTACAATAGGAACAAAAGTGTTGCACATAAATGTTGCTAAAACACGAAAAGCATTACAATAGGGGAGAAAATGTTACATGAAAATGTTGCAATAAATTGACTTAGCAACACTTTTAACTAAAATATGTTACAAAATTATGTTGCAATAGTCTATTGCAACATCATAAAAGTGTCACTAAACAAGGCAAAAGTGTTGCACTAAAGGGGATATTGTAACTCTTTAAAAATGTTACAATAAGTGCATAAAACGTTGCTATAAGGGTCTATTGCAACGGCAGCAGATGCAACGCTGAATTTTGGTAAAAACGTTGCAAAAACCTCTATTGTAACATATTTGGGGTCTAATATGACACTTTTTTGGCGTTGCAATAGCCCATATTTCTTGTAGTGACAATTCATTTATGAAATATATTTCATTCTTGACAAAAAAAAAGATCAAGATTAGCTTTATTCAATAACTTAGCAGAGTTAAGGTGGGGATCTCCTATCAATCCCTTTACACCCTAATACATTAATTAATAGGGGAATAACATAGCTTATCATTGTTAAAATAAGATACAACTACTGATAAAACTTTTTCAGGTGGATTCCACGCATTCTTTACCACCTCGCCATCGAGTTGTGTTAATTCATAGGTTCTTGGATGGATCACCATTGAAACCCTATATGGGCCTTCCCATGGTGCCTTGAACTTTCCCGAGACAGTGGGTTGGGACGAGGCCGACTCACATAGAACGAGTCATTGACCTGAAATTTTTTCGGCTTTACGCCATCGTTGAAGTATTTTGTAACCTTGGCCTCATACTACTGGGTCATTGTTGTCATGGCTTCGTCCCTGACCTCTTCAAGCAGATCGTTATCGAGTCTTAGCCCTTCGAGGGAACCATTTGCTTTAATGTCATCAATCCAAGGAGAATCTAAGGATACCTCAACTGGAATCACAGCAATTGTGCCGTATGCATGCCTGAAGGGAGATTCTCCCGTGGCAGTCCTCGGGGTTGTTCTATAGGACCACAAGACATTGGGAGTTCATCGAACCAGCTGCGAGGTTGATCTTGTATCCTTTTCTTAAGGCCTTGTAAAATGGTTCTATTGGACACCTCGACTTGTCCGTTATCTTGTGGGTATGCCACTGATTCTTTGAGGTGTTTGATTTTCAACTTGCTCAGTACTGATTCAAATTTTTCACCCACGAACTGGGTTATAATGTCGGTAACGACCGACCTGGGTACTCCAAAGTGAAACACGATAATTCCATAAAAAAACTCTATCATTTCCTTTTCCCTGATTCTTGCCAGGGGTTTCGCTTCTATCCACTTTGTCGCATAATCAAATGGCGACCACAATGTATTGTAGCTGATTTCTTGCTTTTGGGAATGGACCCATGATGTCGATGCCCCATTGAAAGAATGGGCAATGACTAAGGACCGGGGACATTAATTGCGAAGGTTTGTAGCTGACTTGGCTATATAATTGGCAGGATAAACACTTTTTCATATCATCATCACAGTCTTTTCACATTGTGGGGCAATACAGGCTTTGCCTTATGATCTTGTGTGCCAAATTTTTGCCGCCAAGGTATTCAACACATATTCCCAAATGAACTTCAATGATTACCGTTTCTGCCTCGTCGGGAGCGAGGCAGTGAAGGAGAGGCTCTGTCAAAGCTCGTTTGTATAGCTTCGAATCTTTGACGCAATAGTTTCGTGCCTTGTACATCGATGATCTTGCCTTGTTCTTATTTTCTGGAAGCTAGTTTTTGCAGATGTAGTCAAGGAAGGGAATTCTCCAATCAAGTTTTGATGAAATAGTATTTATTGTAGGAGACCCTATAGTTGGCGGTTGAAGCTTTTCAACATACATAGGCTCTCCGCTCGTGGATATCGATGATGATGCGAGTTTGGACAAGGCATCGACCCAATTTTTGGTTCTGTCGATGTTTGTCAACTTCCATGAGAAAATCTACCGAGAAGGGTTTGAGCTTGTTGCAGATAGGCTACCATTCAATCGCTGTGGGTTTTGAATTCCCCTAATGTTGTGGAACGAAAAGTAGGGTGTATTCATTGCATATTGAATGCTAGGGTTTGAAGAAGCTTCAAGCTTTTATGGCTGATCAAGTGTTTCGTGACTTAATTCGGGTCCTCACAAGATGCCTACGTATCTTGCAAATATCAAGAATCAATCCAAAAAACGTAGTTCTGGTTGTGTGGAATCAGATCCTTATGTAGGTGATGAGAACCCTAGAATTAGAGTAGAATTAGGTGTCTTGGTGGGCAAGCCACAGCTTAGGCCCAATTCTAGATCCTTCCAGATGGAAGGTGGATAAGTATTGAAGTTGTATGTCTTGGGGGTTACTCCAAGGATGATTCGACTTCCTTTTGGAGTCAATAACGGAGTCTTTTATTTGGCTGATTTAACAGCTATGAAATTATTATCATAATTAGGGTTTTGGGCCTCACAAATGGGCATTGACCTTGTACCATCCTAGGTTCATTTAATGTGTTCATTAAATGTATTTTTAGGGCTTATTTCAGCCCATATCATTTGCCCCCCAACTTCTAAGAAAATTGATCAGGTTTTCATTGAAGTTAAAAGGCTTATGTACACTAGTGTTTCACAAGTATCGTGTTGAATGCAAAGAGTGGAGCGACCTACACATTTACGATGAATGGTCTTATTCGAGACTGAATAATTATGTTTATGTCTCACAGAAAACTATAAATAATTTTCTTGCACTTTTCTCATACTCACAGGCATTTTCCATCATTTTTTGAACTTATCTATTCAAAATATTTCGAGGTTTTAACATTTGGAATCAAACTTGCGTCCTTTCTCTACTTTTCTGGAACTTTTAGGAATTTTTCTCCCCAAATTTCCTCAAAAAATATCTTTTCTGAAGAATTTTCCATATTTTTTATGAAAAAATCAAAGAAAAACTGAACATTTTGGACCAGAAATCCTGATCGAATTCGACCAGGATCCTGGTCGAATTAAAGGTCATTTTAACATCCAGGTCGAAGGCTTTTTGACCAGGAATGCTGGTCGAATTCGATCAGGATCCTGGTCGAATTAAGGTCAATTTTTACACTGTGGGCGAAGACTTTTCGACCAGGAATCCTGGTCGAATTCAAACAGGATTCTGTTCGAATTAAGGTCCATATTTACACTATGGTCAAAGACTTTTCGACCAGGAATCCTGGTCGAATTCGATCAGGATTATGGTCGAATTAAGGTCCATTTTTACACTCTGGTCGAAGACTTTTCGACCAGGAGTCCTGGTCGAATTCGATCAGGATTCTGGTCGAATATTTAAATATCATGGGTTTTATTTTTGGCTCGAAGTATTTTGGGCCATTTGGGCCTATTGGACCTATTGGGCCTATTTCCTTTTATTTAGTTATTATATATATATATATATATATATATATATATATATATATAGGGGGCTGCTCAAATGAGACCCCTCTTATAATGAGATCCTCTCTTATAATGAGTCCCCCTCATATTTCTTTTATTTTAAAGGGCCCCGCCAGGGGCACCCAATACGAAAAATGCTTATAATTATATCCTCTATCCATTCATCAAAAAAAAAATTTAAAAAAGAATTTTAAAAAAATAAAAAAACTGGGTGCCACGTCATCATTTTTTTTTGAAAAAAAAAATATTTTTTTTTTGATGAATGAACAGAGAGTAGAATTATAAGACTTTTTCGTATTAGGTGCCCCTTTAAAATAGATGAAATATGAGGGGGACTCATTATAAGAGAGGGTCTCATTATAAGAGGGGTCTCATTTGAGCACCTCCCTATATATATATATAATTTCATTTCTATGATAGGTTCTAGTTTATTCTAGAACCTTCCATCGTTTGGGCCCTTGGGCCTTTCATGGGCTTTTACCGGCTATTGCCAGTCTTAGGGAATTTTAACCGGTTATCAACCGGCTAAAAAAATCCTATAAAAGAGTGAAGTGAGAGTTCATTTCTCATTTCACTCTAATCACTCTCACTTTACTTTCTAAATTTCTCTTAAATCTCTCTGTGATGCCCCCAAATCCGAGGTCAGAGATTCAGGTCGTCACATCACCATCCAACCATATCCTACCTGTATTAACTTTACAACTCAATAATACATCAATCCAGACCTCAATCTTACGTACATACAAGTTAGAGCCTCAGAAACGATAATCAAAAGTAACACTAAATATTACAATTCATCTGTACAATCCGGAATCTTACGCACTTCCACTTATACAACTACACTTGAAGACGAGTCTTACTATTATAGTTGAAAACCTATCAGACTTACTCTGTAGTATTTATCTGGAACTAAATCATCTCGGGGTAAATCTTCTACTCCTCTTCTGCTGGTGCGGAGTTAACTGACCAAATTCTTCTCTTTCTGAAAAGTTTTTATAAAGCAAGAATGAGCTACATAATGCTCAGCAAGTTCGCCATTTTGAAAAATAATAATGTGGTTTATTTCGAAAACATTCCCAACTGTATGGGTATATATATCTCAGATTTCAAAACATAATTCGACAATATATATGTCCGAGTTTGAATAAAATGTTTATACTCGCTAAGGAGCTTTAAGAATAACATATGAGTCCTTTATAAGGTTCCCATTTCAATATATCTCAGGTTTGAAAATATATACATATTAGTATATCATTTCCGGCAAAATACTCTACGGTTAACATACTGTACAGGGAATGCGTTGATGCAAAACCTCTTTCCTTCCATTAGCTTAGAAGGTTTCTCATTCAAAAACATTTCATTCTTTGAAACAATTGCAAGAGTGCACTAACACGTGCCAATCTCTATAGAAAATCTCGCAGTTCTAGATACTGCATGATGTTAATATTTTTCTTATCAAAAACCACACTATCGGCAACTTGGCACTTAGGCCCAAGAAGCAGTGTTTGAGTATTTTTCCAAAGTGGAGGATGGGACTGGAAGAAAACATAAAAACCTGACAAGGATTGACGATGATCAGTCGCCACATCCAAGTCCAATAATCCGCGGGTCTTCTCTACCGGTAGAAGGATAGAAACTACATCCGTAACTATCCCCGGGTGAAAACTACATCTGTAATCACCCTCGATGAAAACTACATCCGTAATCATCCTTCGGCAACACCTGGGCCGGAATAATAATTGATGGACCGCCTGGCTCACGGCCGCTTACACATCCCGGGAATCGTTCGTCAACGATTCCCACATCTGCCAGAGTCCCTTTTTTCTTTTTCTTTCAAAACTTGTTTTGATTGAAAATCGAGTAGTTGAGGTCCGACATCAGTCGACCGATAATTCTTGAAAAACGTGTAAGGGAGTAAAACCTGACCGGGGGTTTTCGAAAACATTTTAAGTTCGAAAGAGTTCGAGTTTAAAAGCGATAGACGTATCTTGGATTAGTTTTATTTAAAAATAATAAATAATTAATGAATAGTAATTTAGGATTTAATAAGAATTAATAAATTAATTATTTAATTAAATTAATCTTCTAATCCAAGATAAATATTTTCGAGTATTTTTAATAATCGTATAAATAATAATTACTTAAGTATACGACACTTCCCGAACGCTTCTTCGGGTTTTCACAATTTAATCACAATAATATACCGCTCCCCGGTCAATAGTATATTTGGACTGCTACGACCTCTATTGCTAGAGTCGTTGTCCGAAGAAAATTTTTCATTCTAAGTCCAAGGGTATAAACACATTTACATATATCTCAATCTCGACATAAAGTCTTGTCAAAACATAGAACATAACACGTATAGAATCTACAAACACAACAGTGGAAAACTATATATAGGAGTTTTGAAAAGTAAACTTGCATAGGTAAAATCAAGAATATAATCTTCTGAAATTAAATACTTAGGGTTGGAAAACTTGCCTTGGTGGGGTTGGGGTGGTCGGCTCGCGAAGTGGAAATGGAAATCTATTCATAATCAATATTTGTACGTTAGTACCTTAACAACGCTACTTAATCATAAGGTTTTAAAAATCGTAAGACCAACTTAACGACTCCACTTGTGACCACTAACTCTCTCATATGACCATGTCGTCACATTATCACTTCCGTTACCCATTCGACTCAAATCCATTCCTCAAACTCGAAACTCAAGTGAGCATTCTTAAAACTACTTTAAACTAATCCCCTAAGTGGTTTTTCACTTGCGCATACCTCGCTTCAACATTTTTATAAAATTGAAAAATACATATTTTAATCCAATTCTTTTTGGAAAGCCTTTCCACTTGTTTAATCTGTATATCCTCAAATTTCCATAACATTTTCATAATTTTAAGGGGTCCTAACTCAGTTCACAAGTGGACAACACAGTGCAGTCCGAATTCCAGAACCACAATGCACTAATCCGGCCATAACTCAAAATCTACACATCTCCTGGGTGTGAGCCTTATATTTCTAGAAACTAAATTCAAATACCTTTCTAACCATATATATTGGGTCTTAAGGAGACAAGTTTAAGGGGTTCAAAACCCTCCTACAAGACAGTACATGCTCCCAGAATTTACAACAAGCATCTTATCAACTTCAACACTTCACAATAACACAATACTCTCTTTACAACCATTAACTCCACCAAGATTCATCTCTATAACATACATGAGACTACATACTCTAATCACATGCCTTATTATTACAACAACAAGCATAAAACTTCAAGATTTCATCATCTAAAGCTCAAACCATCAAGATTCACTCCAATACTTATAGATCTAACAATATAAACTATAAACTTGTCATGGCTAAGGGTTGAGAGATATTTATACCTTCCTTGAGTCTCTAGTGACCTTGTATGAGCTTTCTAACCCTTGGAGAAGCTTGATCTATCCTTAATAACCTTAAACTAACAAGAACATCAAGAACAAAACTTAGAAATTTTCGGAGTCAATATACCCCAGCTGAAAGAACTGGAAAAACGAGGTCCTTACCTTGCTTTTCTGGACGAGGCACCTAAATAATAGTTGTAGATCATCTCAATACCTTTCCAAAAAGCTATAGAACGCAATATTTGGATGAGAAATGAAGGCGCTATGGCTGTTTGAATCTCCCCTCTCTGTCCTGGCCGAAAATGAAGAAAGGGGAGAGAGAAATGTTTTGTTTTGTTTGGTTTGAATAATGTGAGATGTATTATTGATATGTGTTGTTATATGTGTATAAGTCACATGTTGCAAGTCTAGTGATAGCCTACTAGGTTAGACCATACTTCCATGTCTCCTAAAGCATGGTGCATAACTTTATGCTTTTTGCTTTTTACATTACTAGTTTGCTTTTCTAACTAGCTACTTGCTTGATAATTGCATGTAATATCTCCCTTATTTTATTTCTCCACCAATGTTTGTCACTTAATCCTTAATCCATAACGTATCTTAAATAAACTCCTCGTAATAACATTTTGTCGCGTAGAGATTTCCTTCGTAATTCCTTAAGTACTTAATTGTGTAATTCCCTTGAATATCCGTAACTCCTTGTCTTAGGCTTTTAAAATCTTTTAATACTCTAATAATCTTCAAAGTCCCAAGCTTTTATGTAATTTAATAGAAGTGGATTTCTTGCTTTCAATAACCTTCCTTTTTGCTCACACATCTTATGTCACGAAATTTAATACTCGGAAAATTAAAATCCACTATATGTCATTGGTGGCTCCAAAGTGTCCATCATCCATAATATCATACTTCATTAAATTTTAAAATATTACCAAAAATTAGGATTCTTACAGCCTCCCTTCCTTAAAAGGATTCCGTCCCGGAATCAGGTTGAATACAGTTGGGGGGTACTTTTCACGCATTGCGCTTTCTAGCTCCCAGGTTGATTCCTCGACATTCTGGTTCCTCCACAAAACTCTTACTAGTTTGACAACCTTATTCCTCAGCACCTGCTCCTTCCTATCCATGATCTCCACGGGTTGTTCCACATAGGTCAAGTCTAGTTGCAGCTTTACCTGGTCATATTCTATGTCGAAAGTCGGTATGATAAGGTCGTAGCATAGACACGTGAAACACATAATGAACTTGCTACAAGCTTGGGGGCAAGGCTAGCTCGTAGGTCCACTTCCCGATATACGCCTCAAAATCTCAAAAGGTTCAATAAACCTCAGACTTAGCTTCCCTTTCTTACCAAACCGCATCAATCCTTTTCAGGGGGATACCTTTAGCATCACGAAGTCTCCCACCTCATACTCCTTTGATATCTCATAAAATTTGACCATTCGAAATAATGGGTTTCATAAAAACTAATGACTTTTACATACACTCGTCTGCACCGTAAAGACGTAATATCAATTCGAAATCTTCATTTAATAATTCGTACATATCGTGATTGCAAAAATTTCTCATCCACCCATAAAATTACTATTCATCCAGGTTTCGAATATTCACGAAAATTAGGGTTATTGTAGTCTTCTCTCCTTAAAAGGATTCTATCTTAAGAACATAAGGGAAATAGTTGTGGATACGATTCCAACTTTACCCTTTCCGACTCTCAGGTTGAAACTTCAACCCTTTAGTTCTTTCACCTTGGTCTCACCAACGCTTTAATGTTGTTTCTCAACGCATGCTCTCCTCGACCTGCATTCCTTATCGGTTGTTCTATGAATGAAAATTTCTATCCCACTACTTATACGTTCCTCTTCTACCTTGTTCATAGTATCCGTGTTGAGTCCTTGTATCGTTGAGCCGTGAATACTTTGTGGTCGTGTTCTATAATCTGAGACATCGTCAATACGCACGGTATTCCTCATTTTCCTTGGCTTGATTAGCACGCATGTGTTGCCTCTCGTCGATCGTTACCACTTGCTATGGATACTATATAGTCTTCGGTATACGTCGAACCAGTTCAGCTACTATATCCCTCGTTCATTGACTTCTTCGTAACGCAAGAAAAGCGAAACTTCTTCTTTCGTAGTACGCTTTACAAGAGACGTCCTTACGTCCGCATGGTGCCGATCGTGATAACAACATTCGTTTCATGGATAAGTTTTTATTCTCGACTGCCCCGTGAAATCTAAGGCACGACACTAATTATAAATTCGAACGTCTGGACAATTCTTCTTCCCTGTCCGTCAGCCACAGATCAAATTAGTACATACGCTCAATCTCTTCGTTAAATATACTTGGAAGCACCTTCAATATTCGTAGTTTAATCTTAAGTTTTTATCTGACGTAATCATTGCAGAAGTTTTATACTGCACCACCATCTTTTCCGTATGTAAATCGATAATCTTCTAAATGGAAAGTCTTTCGTAGGTAAATCACTTGGTTCAACAATTATAAATCAACTAGGGCCATCTCTTGGCTCGGTCTTCGGCGACCTACTTATGAAATTCATTATAATTCTGTCCACGTTCAAGATTTTCTACAGGCGGAATTAATCCACTAGATCTCTATCATTCTGCTTTCGACATGTCGCGTTTGTACTTAATAGTTTGCCAATGCCATTCTTCATACCTGTCTGCCAAACATTCTCTTAATTCTCTATACATCTTTGTCCTTCCCCATAATTTAGTCATTTTCCTCTAACATTATTCTTTATTGTATATACTCTATTTTCTTGGTCAATACTGACTGAATTCCAATTTCGAATAATCCCTTCTATAAGTATCGGCCACCACACTGGCCTTTCTTGGGTCATAACAAATTTCTCCATTATACTCTCTGCTCCCTTTCATCACCTTCTCTTTCTTATGTTTAGTTCTAATATGAAGATATACTTAAGGCACTTGTGGGAAAAAAAAAATTCACACTTTTCTTATAAGATTAATGTCTCCGTTTTATGCGTGAATGCTATCATGACTAATCCCCGACTCACGGTTAGTATATCACATCCCGTAACCTTTATGTTGTTTAGAAGTATAGGCTATCATCCCCTTTCTACTGCATCAGCACACCTCTTAAACTCTTGAAAGATGCATCATCGTGACTCTCAAAGTCATCTTTTTATCATCAAGTACAGCTAACAACGAGGTTGTTGCTAATATCTCATTTCATTCCAAAACTTTGTTCATTAATCAATAAGGCTTCTGACTCATTAATCCACTCAAACGATACTACCATAATTTTATAACGTTTATATTAGTGTGAAATGCCAATTTTGGCACAGTACAGAGGTCGATCTTGAGTTGGTGAAACCCGCTTTTCAACCTTATCTTTGAAAAACAACTACGCGTTTTAACTAGTCAACAATTCCTACATTTTCGATAAGGGTTTCAGTTCTCGATGGTATAGGTAAGATGTCATGCGCTCGTCTTCTTTCACAACTGGCGCCAATCAGCCTGAGGCCTGTATGCTGCTGCGATTCCCAATAAACTTGATTAAGTGGTAATCTCGAAGGATCATTGGGATATATCCATGCATCCATTTGATATTAAGGGCCTTTTAAACTTTATGTTTCGCTATGTGCATCAATCCCTTTTAGCTAAGTAAAGCTTCCCATTCTTGCCACGATATTTCTTCCTTTCTTGTCCATCTCACTTCCATGTTAGTTTCCTCTAAGGATATGTCTTACATCGCAATCGATTTGCATTTCTTGGATCAGGAAAAGGCTTGGTAACTCCAGAATTCATTAATATAACATCCTGACGATGGTTGGTAGGGGCGTGCTCCCAACCACCTCATCATTTCTTATAACCTTCCTCACACTAATATTAAAGGTCCTTGTGGTATGCCCCGACATGTTATTCCTACTTTAAATAATCACTCAGCATAATGCTCTGGCTGTACAATTACAACATTTAGTTTTTGCTCTCATATTGGTGCAACGGTTCACTATTGTACCTCCCGTTCACCTTAGAGTAATCACTTTTGAAAGGAATGGTTTCAAAATAGCAAGGTCCAATAGATAATTTCAATAAGAATTCCACATTGGATGTTCCAAGAATGTTGATGGTTCCAAATACTAGGAGTCTCGATTTTCGGAGATGTAAGGATGGACAAAAAGAGTACAACAAGGTTTATTCCTTCATGTCCTGATAATTTTGTAATGTGATGTCATAGAGAATGTTGCACGAGGGCAATGATTGTTGGATACAAAAGTCATAAAGACGGTCTTTATACAATTCTTACATCTGGTGAATACTTTTCCTCTTGAAAAAAAATAGAGGATCTAAAAAGTCCCATTGATAAAGGTCAACCGATCGAAAGAAATTCTACTCTATGACAATAAAATGAAGCAGTTTATCATTCAAGTAATCTATGGTTTCAAATGTATCTTCATATATGAATGAAAGAACAGAATATTCAAGTGACATAAAGTCTGATACGAAGATGGGTAGAATTCAAGTTGAGTGGGCGACCTCACTAGGTCTCAATCAAGTTATTCGTCAAAACTTTCATTATCATACTTTACCACATGCAAAATGCATTGAGGAATTGCTGAATGAATTAAATTGGGAGTTGGACCAGTGAAACAATAACTAGTCCTTTTCAAGAAACACTAGCAACTAGCTAGACAAAATTTGCTAGTTCGCCTGTTTGAGACATCACCACTAGCTAGGACAATTAGCTAGGTGTTCTTCACAACATTAAAATTTTGACTAGTTAGAACAATCAACTAGTCATTCATATTGACATATCGACTAGCCAGTTTCAATTGGCTAGAACGGAATTTCAACATCGTAGCCATTGAAGAAACTTTAGGCTACTCGGACAACGAATGGAAATAAGAAGTTATTAAGTTTGAAAAAAAAAAAAAACTATAAAACATGAAGAGAATGTTCTAGGTATCGGAACAATCGATAACCTCTCATCAAATATTACTTATCAGTGAAACGGTCCACCCAAGGGTGCCTCCGTACACATGCTTTATCAGATCTTACAGTAGAATGAAATTCAGAATACTAGTATCAAAATGATATCCTTACTATGATTTCAATGTACGACGCACAATCTCATTTTGAATAGAAGAAAGGATTCATGAGGAATATCTGGATGTTAGATCATCCCTGTTCTCAACAAGTTGATAAATATTTATGGGCTCGACTGAAGAGTGCAAGTATGAAAGAAGTAGTCAAATATCAATATTCGTTTAGGAATATTCATTGATTAATTAAGGAAACAATTGTTGAACATTCCTTGGATAATTGAAAGGAAGTGTAAATAGTCCTGAGCAGAACGAAATAATTATAAACTTCAAATAGAATACTCGGGGATCAAATAAGATACTTTGGATGAGTCCCGGTTTAGAGAAAGTACATCACTGGTGGTTATTCCACAAGTTTGAAGTAGAAAGCTAGAAGGATTATCTGATATAAACTAATCGAGGTAACATGGTTAATGAAAAGTTCAAAATGAAGTAGTGCACCAGCCGGTAGTTACCAAAATAAGTTAATAATCATTCGTGCATCTCATTATCACCACTATGAGGGTAACTCCATCA
Organism: Kitagawia praeruptora; assembly: GCA_037693485.1. NCBI lineage: Eukaryota > Viridiplantae > Streptophyta > Magnoliopsida > Apiales > Apiaceae > Kitagawia > Kitagawia praeruptora. The sequence goes on along the minus strand of CM075351.1, from coordinate 130,064,216 downwards.
CTTCGTCTTCGTAATACAAGACACCAACTAGTGCGTCTCTCAATCTTCATCTTAGAGTCAATTATCGAGTTAGGGTTTCACAAATATATCTATCATCTTCGTGCTTTATCTTGAAGACCAAGCTTCACATCATTCCGGGGACACCTGCTAAGTCCATAGGGTCCTACTTCATGCCTTTCGACAAGAATCACGAGTGGCCAGTTCCCCCTGGGAACAGATCAAAGAGATCTCTCAGGGATCTCAGTGCAGTCCACAGGTTCAGTGGCGGGTGTGTGCATGTGAACGTATACCAAAAATATTGAGGTCTACAATACATATATACGTAGTCCCTGATAAAATCTTTATCAAAGTATCCCACTCTAGACCCATTGGTCTTTTCTTTTGGTAGACTCTGAGATCACTGTATCGCTCGGTTCAGTCTTAGGGAATTTTAACCGGTTATCAACCGGCTAAAAAAATCCTATAAAAGAGTGAAGTGAGAGTTCATTTCTCATTTCACTCTAATCACTCTCACTTTACTTTCTAAATTTCTCTTAAATCTCTCTGTGATGCCCCCAAATCCGAGGTCAGAGATTCAGGTCGTCACATCACCATCCAACCATATCCTACCTGTATTAACTTTACAACTCAATAATACATCAATCCAGACCTCAATCTTACGTACATACAAGTTAGAGCCTCAGAAACGATAATCAAAAGTAACACTAAATATTACAATTCATCTGTACAATCCGGAATCTTACGCACTTCCACTTATACAACTACACTTGAAGACGAGTCTTACTATTATAGTTGAAAACCTATCAGACTTACTCTGTAGTATTTATCTGGAACTAAATCATCTCGGGGTAAATCTTCTACTCCTCTTCTGCTGGTGCGGAGTTAACTGACCAAATTCTTCTCTTTCTGAAAAGTTTTTATAAAGCAAGAATGAGCTACATAATGCTCAGCAAGTTCGCCATTTTGAAAAATAATAATGTGGTTTATTTCGAAAACGTTCCCAACTGTATGGGTATATATATCTCAGATTTCAAAACATAATTCGACAATATATATGTCCGAGTTTGAATAAAATGTTTATACTCGCTAAGGAGCTTTAAGAATAACATATGAGTCCTTTATAAGGTTCCCATTTCAATATATCTCAGGTTTGAAAATATATACATATTAGTATATCATTTCCGGCAAAATACTCTACGGTTAACATACTGTACAGGGAATGCGTTGATGCAAAACCTCTTTCCTTCCATTAGCTTAGAAGGTTTCTCATTCAAAAACATTTCATTCTTTGAAACAATTGCAAGAGTGCACTAACACGTGCCAATCTCTATAGAAAATCTTGCAGTTCTAGATACTGCATGATGTTAATATTTTTCTTATCAAAAACCACACTATCGGCAACTTGGCACTTAGGCCCAAGAAGCAGTGTTTGAGTATTTTTCCAAAGTGGAGGATGGGACTGGAAGAAAACATAAAAACCTGACAAGGATTGACGATGATCAGTCGCCACATCCAAGTCCAATAATCCGCGGGTCTTCTCTACCGGTAGAAGGATAGAAACTACATCCGTAACTATCCCCGGGTGAAAACTACATCTGTAATCACCCTCGATGAAAACTACATCCGTAATCATCCTTCGGCAACACCTGGGCCGGAATAATAATTGATGGACCGCCTGGCTCACGGCCGCTTACACATCCCGGGAATCGTTCGTCAACGATTCCCACACCTGCCAGAGTCCCTTTTTTCTTTTTCTTTCAAAACTTGTTTTGATTGAAAATCGAGTAGTTGAGGTCCGACATCAGTCGACCGATAATTCTTGAAAAACGTGTAAGGGAGTAAAACCTGACCGGGGGTTTTCGAAAACATTTTAAGTTCGAAAGAGTTCGAGTTTAAAAGCGATAGACGTATCTTGGATTAGTTTTATTTAAAAATAATAAATAATTAATGAATAGTAATTTAGGATTTAATAAGAATTAATAAATTAATTATTTAATTAAATTAATCTTCTAATCCAAGATAAATATTTTCGAGTATTTTTAATAATCGTATAAATAATAATTACTTAAGTATACGACACTTCCCGAACGCTTCTTCGGGTTTTCACAATTTAATCACAATAATATACCGCTCCCCGGTCAATAGTATATTTGGACTGCTACGACCTCTATTGCTAGAGTCGTTGTCCGAAGAAAATTTTTCATTCTAAGTCCAAGGGTATAAACACATTTACATATATCTCAATCTCGACATAAAGTCTTGTCAAAACATAGAACATAACACGTATAAAATCTACAAACACAACAGTGGAAAACTATATATAGGAGTTTTGAAAAGTAAACTTGCATAGGTAAAATCAAGAATATAATCTTCTGAAATTAAATACTTAGGGTTGGAAAACTTGCCTTGGTGGGGTTGGGGTGGTCGGCTCGCGAAGTGGAAATGGAAATCTATTCATAATCAATATTTGTACGTTAGTACCTTAACAACGCTACTTAATCATAAGGTTTTAAAAATCGTAAGACCAACTTAATGACTCCACTTATGACCACTAACTCTCTCATATGACCATGTCGTCACATTATCACTTCCGTTACCCATTCGACTCAAATCCATTCCTCAAACTCGAAACTCAAGTGAGCATTCTTAAAACTACTTTAAACTAATCCCCTAAGTGGTTTTTCACTTGCGCATACCTCGCTTCAACATTTTTATAAAATTGAAAAATACATATTTTAATCCAATTCCTTTTGGACAGCCTTTCCACTTGTTTAATCTGTATATCCTCAAATTTCCATAACATTTTCATAATTTTAAGGGGTCCTAACTCAGTTCACAAGTGGACAACACAGTGCAGTCCGAATTCCAGAACCACACTGCACTAATCCGGCCATAACTCAAAATCTACACATCTCCTGGGTGTGAGCCTTATACTTCTAGAAACTACATTCAAATACCTTTCTAACCATATGTATTGGGTCTTAAGGAGACAAGTTTAAGGGGTTCAAAACCCTCCTACAAGACAGTACATGCTCCCAGAATTTACAACAAGCATCTTATCAACTTCAACACTTCACAATAACACAATACTCTCTTTACAACCATTAACTCCACCAAGATTCATCTCTATAACATACATGAGACTACATACTCTAATCACATGCCTTATTATTACAACAACAAGCATAAAACTTCAAGATTTCATCATCTAAAGCTCAAACCATCAAGATTCACTCCAATACTTATAGATCTAACAATATAAACTATAAACTTGTCATGGCTAAGGGTTGAGAGATATTTATACCTTCCTTGAGTCTCTAGTGACCTTGTATGAGCTTTCTAACCCTTGGAGAAGCTTGATCTATCCTTAATAACCTTAAACTAACAAGAACATCAAGAACAAAACTTAGAAATTTTCGGAGTCAATATACCCCAGCTGAAAGAACTGGAAAAACGAGGTCCTTACCTTGCTTTTCTGGACGAGGCACCTAAATAATAGTTGTAGATCATCTCAATACCTTTCCAAAAAGCTATAGAACGCAATATTTGGATGAGAAATGAAGGCGCTATGGCTGTTTGAATCTCCCCTCTCTGTCCTGGCCGAAAATGAAGAAAGGGGAGAGAGAAATGTTTTGTTTTGTTTGGTTTGAATAATGTGAGATGTATTATTGATATGTGTTGTTATATGTGTATAAGTCACATGTTGCAAGTCTAGTGATAGCCTACTAGGTTAGACCATACTTCCATGTCTCCTAAAGCATGGTGCATAACTTTATGCTTTTTGCTTTTTACATTACTAGTTTGCTTTTCTAACTAGCTACTTGCTTGATAATTGCATGTAATATCTCCCTTATTTTATTTCTCCACCAATGTTTGTCACTTAATCCTTAATCCATAACGTATCTTAAATAAACTCCTCGTAATAACATTTTGTCGCGTAGAGATTTCCTTCGTAATTCCTTAAGTACTTAATTGTGTAATTCCCTTGAATATCCGTAACTCCTTGTCTTAGGCTTTTAAAATCTTTTAATACTCTAATAATCTTCAAAGTCCCAAGCTTTTATGTAATTTAATAGAAGTGGATTTCTTGCTTTCAATAACCTTCCTTTTTGCTCACACATCTTATGTCACGAAATTTAATACTCGGAAAATTAAAATCCACTATATGTCATTGGTGGCTCCAAAGTGTCCATCATCCATAATATCATACTTCATTAAATTTTAAAATATTACCAAAAATTAGGATTCTTACACTCTCTAAGTTAAGGCGATTTCCGGCAGAGTTCAAGGGGATTTTCCGGCGATTCTCCCACCGTGTTCTGGGTTTCTTTGAAGTTTCTTCAAAGTTTCTGGGTTTTTCCTTGCATCTTTATCTCCTTCAACTGCATTTTCTGGGTTCGAGTATTTGTTTGCACTAAATCACGCAAGCGTACGTGGTCACAAGTAATATAGAATAAAGTTGAGTTCGTTCCCACAGAGATCTGATTTAGGTTTTAATTCAGCTAATGTACCTATGCAACAATGTATAGTTTTTATTCGCTGCTAAGACAATTAACAAATTTGAGTTTTGATTAACTAAGATTAACTAAAAAGCAAATTAACAAACTAAGAATTAATTAACTAACGAGAATTTAAATCGAATTACTTATGCAATAGAAAACATGGGATCCTAACTTCATTAAATACTTCGCTTAGAGTTGATGCCTTTAATCAATGCATGTGGTGGTTTTGATATCTGATCAGACAACACGAAACAAGTATAGGCTACCTCTCATTATACGAATACCAAACTACTCATACATCCACAAAAGAGATAGAAGATGGGTAGACACCAATTATGTTTAGACCCTATATCTCTATAAGATTTGAAAACATAACGGTTGAAGCACAAGTTATCCATTAAGATCACATAGGGTAGCATAAGTATTCTTATCTTACACTACAAATCACATTGATAAACAATCATGAACATATGCTAGCATGGCAAGTTCTAAATCTCAAGACCCACTCTCGCTTCACAAGAGATTAACAAAACAACTTAGATGTTAGCTACTCATCCAAGAAGAATAAGCACAACCATACAAGGATATCAAGAATTCGTCACACACAAATCTTTAAAGCAAACAAACTACTAAACTACATAGATAAATCCGTTAGAATCCCATGACAACGATTAGTTCATAATCGAACCACTCATCGTCATGGGATTTGATGAAAGCATGATAATAAACAAGATAGCAGAGATGAATAAATTAATAAAGTAACAAGGTTTAAAGAACAGATCCGAGTATGGAACAAGCATCCAAAAGGGGTTTTATATCAAAATGGCCACCCGTTTCACTCAAAACTATCAATTAGACCACCCATTCAAAAACGATATCATTTGAATCACTAGAGTAATAATAAATATCAAAGTGGCCACCCATTATAGTAATCGGAAAGTAAAAATAATTTTTCATCGAGTTTTACACATTTTTCTTGAATACTACTATAATCAAATGAAAGGTTATGAATTCTATTATTTTTTATACGCCTAATAGAGAAATACAAGAAAACTATGTCTAGATCTTCTTGTCGTCACAATCCTCGCCTTGGCTTCTCGATCTCGTGCTCCAAAATATGGATGATATGGATGTATGTGAATCTGATCTCTGGTGTTATGGTGTGGTCTTTTTTATGTCCCTCTAGATGTGTATTTATAGCCCCAAGTTGCCTCTCCATCAAGCAATTTCCGTTTTAGAGTTGGAATGGAAGATTGGCAATTTCCGTCTTTGAATGAGATAAGAATTGCAAGTTTCATGCCCAAGATTGATTCTAGAATGTTCTAGTCGTCCAAGTGATTTCCATAATAAATAGGATTAGAATTCAAGGCAAATTCCTATTTTAAATCGAGTTCTGGCAGTTTCTGGCGGTGTCAGGCGCGACCGCGCGCTCCCCTAATGCATTTCAGGTGCGCCCGCGCTCCTTCAATTTCTGAACATTCTGCCAAGTGCGCCCGCGCTCTAACTCAATACAAATCAGGCACGCCCGCGCCTATCTCTCTGTCCAGAAGTGAATTATTCTTGCTTTTGCTTATTTCTTCTCCATCTTCAATTACAACTCCCGACACTTGTTCCCTTGACCTTAATAACACTATATAACCACTGAAAAGCCTGATCCTGCATGGAAATGTTGTCCTACACAATTCTTCACAAAAACACATTAGAACACACGAATACTTGAGATCCAAGCGATCAATTTAAGCCAAAATGAAGCGATCCAAGTGGATATAAATCCACTTATCAGTATTCTTCCCTTGAATATCAATGGCGGACGAAGCTGTTCAACGCCTTGCCAAAATGAATTCTGCATCTAAGAGAGGTAATGACATCGACATCCGTTATACTTATATGAGCTTAAGTGATATGATTAATACTCGCGGAGATGAATATCCTAGTTTAGCTGAACTTGATGCATATAACTGCTGTAATAAATTCCATGATGAGGATTGTGTTCGTAACTATAATCAGAGTTATAATGTTAAGTCCCCTTTTAAATTAGTCATGGCTGGGCCGGGAGACAGGCCTTGCCATTGGAGGCCCAATGCTCTTTATGTCTTTAGGGATGCCCTCATAGCTGGGCTTAGGTTTCCCTTTCATGAGTTCATTCCACGCTTGCTAGCAGATGTTCAAATCAGCCCATGCCAATTACCACCCAATGCATGGCGATCCATACTTTGTTTCATGGTTTTGTGTTTGAGAAATAAATTCCCACTTTCTGTCCCCCTCTTTAGGAAGATTTTTCAATTTTACAATAGTTCTAGTAATCAGCTGGGCTGGGTCTACATTAGACAAAGGCCAAAGATTCCACATATTTTTAATGGGCACTCGGTAGTTAACAACAACCCCAAGTGGAAGGAGGAATTCGCGTACCTATTATGGGAATGGGGTGATTGGGGCACCCTTTTCAGAAAATCATTTTGGAAAGTAGCCGATGGCAATCCCAACAAAATCGTGCTTAATACTGAGGAACAGGCTGCCTATGATGAGCTTACCAAAGACAATGGTCGATCATTATGCCGGGACCTCATCAATGAGGAATCATTAAGGGCCGTTGGCCTTTCTAAAGTTTCTGATATTGGTAACCTCTTATTCCCTTGCATTTTTCTTTATTTCTGTTTTATTTATACCAACGTGTTTTGCTTCTGTGTTTGCAGCTGCGAAAAAGATCATGGAGGCCTATGTGGAGGAAGAGTCCTCTCGAATGAGGAGGGCTAAAAGGGGTTTGGATCCCCGCACCTAGAAACGGCCTTTTTGCGACCTCACAAGGTTACAAAAAAGGATATTGTAAATGTGGATTTGGACGAGGGGCCAGTGCAGGTGAACGTTAAGTCTTCGGTGTTCAGGGCCCCTTGGGGCTTTAGAAAGCAGGATTCGGTGGTTGGATCCACTAAGCACTCCATGGATTGGTCGCTTAACTCCATCACCCCATGTGATTACAAGGATTTGGTATCCGGAGGCAATATGGAGCAAGCCGAGCACCTGGGCGCTCAGGCCTTAGCCACGGTAAGCTTCTAACCTGAGCACTTTTCTTTTATCTTACCCCATTTGTTGAATATTCTAAATAAATCTTTTTGCAGGCCAAAGTTCACTTCCAGGGTATGGTTCATCAAGCCAAATCCTGGAAGAACAATGCTAAGTGTTTTGAGACAAAATTTCAAAAGGCCAAAATTAGGGCTGAGGAAGCTGAAGAGAAGCTCTAGAAGAGGGAGGAGGAATTGGCTGCAGCCAATGTTGAGCTAGTTGACTTGAGGGCGAAGAAGGAAGAGGCCATTGATGCCTATGTGGATTCTGAGGACTTCCAGAAGCTTATGGAATAGCATGACATGATTCTATATCCTGGCCAGTATACGGAGGGTTGGGATGATGCTATAGAGGCCGTGTTGAAGAAGCATCCTGGTTTGTTTTTTCCTGCTGACTTCCCGAGCCCACACCCCCCAGCTCCTACTCCTGTTGAGGGTAGTGAGGATGAGGCTACGGAGGATGGGGATAGGATTTTGGATCCTGAGGCTTATCCCTTGCGAAGGGCCTCGGATACTACTAAGACATCCCCATCTCGTTATGCAGGGGCTGCAAAGACCCAAGAAGACGGAGATGAGTCTACATCATCCAGAGCCCCTGATGCTTAGTATATTTTCTATTAGCCCTGCATGGCATATGTCTTTTATGATTTCATCATCCTTATTTTGTAACTTTGACTTATAGCCTTCGGGCTTATTTATGCATTTTTGAGTTTTTCCTTATATTTAGTAATTTTGCCATTTGTACTTGGCCTTTACAAGCTTGCAATTTAATTATGCATTGATACATAGTAGACATAAATATAAACACAAAGAATGCTGAAAATCAAAATTTATGATTGCATAAACGAATCTTGAAACGGGTCCAGCCCTTACATAAGTATTCTACTTCCTACTTGGAGTTTGAAAACTCCGAAATGTTTTTGTCGACCTTATTTCTATTCTCTTAATAACTTTAGCTACGTCCTAATCAGGATAATCAAACATAATAGACCTTGAGGTTTGATGCATGCCAAGTGCGAGGCACATCGCGTCCTTCCAAAGTCTCCAACTTGTACGATCCACGTCCCAGTGTTCCCTTGACTCGATACGGACCTTCCCAATTCGGGGCCAGCTTCCCCTTCTGTCCAACTCCGGATGCTTCAATTTTTCTGAGTACTAGGTCCCCTTGACGGAAGAACCTTTCTTTCACCCTTAAGTTATAGTAGAGGAAGCTTTCTTCTGATGTTCAACATTCCTAGCATGAGCTTCATCTCTCACCTCATCTATCAGGTCAAGAGCCAACCTCATTCCCTCTTCATTTGTGTCTGGTTCAAAGGCTTCCACCCGTGGAGATGCATGCATAATTTCAACGGGTACCACAACTTCAGCACTGTAAGCTAACATGAATGGAGTTGCCCCAGTAGTCACCTTGCATGTGGTACGGTATGCCCAAAGTATGGATAGTAACTCATCCACCAAAGTGTTCCTAGAGCGTTCCGCCGTTTTCTTATGTCCACCAAGGATAATTCGATTAGCAACCTCAGCTTGCCCATTAGCTTGAGGGTGGGCAACCGAGGTAAACCGAAGTTCAATTCCATTCTCATCACAATAATCCCTAAACTCTTTGTTGTTGAATTGCAGCCCATTGTCCGTAACCAGGATTCGTGGTATTCCATACCTACACATGACGTTCTCCAAGAAGAACTGCATAACTTGCTTTGTTGTAATTTTAGCCAAAGGTTTGGCCACAATCCACTTCGTGAAGTAATCAATAGCTACAATCAGGAACTTCCTTTGAACAATGGCCATTGAAAAGGGCCAAAGTATATCCATCCCCCACATTGCGAAAGGAATGGGGGAGATGACGGATGTCAACATCTCTGGTGGTTGCCTAACCACTGGTGCATGTTTCTGGCACTGATCACACTTTTTCATGTACTCCTTGGCATCAGCCATCATCTCAGGCCAATAGAATCCGAGTCTGACTATCTTGTGAGCCAGGGCCCTGCCCCCAAGTGTTGTCCACAAATTCCTTCATGGACCTCCTCAATAGTTGATTTGGCCTCTTCGGGTCTCAAACACTTCAGATATGGAATCACAAAAGACTTCTTGTAGAGTATCCCTTCAATCAGAGCATACCTCAACGCCCTCACGGATAATTTTCGTGCCTCCATGGTATTAGTCGGGAGCCAACCGGTCTTAAGGTGTGCCTTTATAGGATCTATCCAACATTCCCTTACCCCGATAGGTGCAACCAACTTCGAATCGATAGTAGGGGTTCTCAGAACTTGGAAGTAGACATTACTAGAATAATTCTCTATCTCGGAGCAGGCAAACTTACATAAGGCATCAGCCTTGATGTTCTCCTCTCTCGGAATGTGCTCAATGTAACACTCATCAAATTGAGTCATCACTGCCTTCACTAATCTTAAGTACTTGGCCATGGTTTCATCCCTTGCTTCGAACTCTCCATTGACGTGGGCCACAACTAGCCTTGAATCTCCACAAACTTTAAGATTTTTGACCCTTAGTGCTCCTGCAAAACCGAGTCCAATTATCAAAGCTTCATACTCTGCCTCATTATTGGTTGTTGGGAAGTCCAACTTCAGGGCGTATTTAATCGTGAATCCATCGGGACTTTGTAGGACAAGACCTGCACCACTTGTTTTTGTTTTTGATGCCCCATCAAAATAGAGCATCCAGAATTCCTTCTCCTCAATCACGGGTTCCTTGTCTTCCTTATTACCTTGCTGAGGTATCTTCTGCCCCCGACTTCTTGGTTGTCAATAGTGCATTCAACCACGAAGTCAGCAAGTGCTTGAGCTTTAATGGTCGTCCTTGGCTTATACGTAATATCGAATTCTCCCAACTCGATTGCCCACTTGATGAGCCTACCGCTAGCTTTAAGGCTGTGCAAAATATTCCTCAATGGTTGTTATGTAAGGACTTCAATCTTGTGTGCCTGAAAATAGGGCTGTAGCTTCCTAGAGGCAGTTACCAATGCTAAGGAAAACTTCTCAATAGTAGAATAGTTCAACTTTGCTTCGTGTAAAACCTTGCTCACATAGTATACAGGTTTCTAAACCTTCTCTTATTCTTTTATCAGCACCGGACTCATAGCTTGGTCCGAAATCGCCAATTAAAGATAAAGGGTTTATCCCATACTTGGCTTGGCCAACAGTGGGGCTTCAACCATATACTTCTTCACCTGCTCAAAGGCCTCTTGGATTTTTTGTGTCCATTCAAAATTTTTGACTTTCTTCAAGGATTTAAAAACGACAAACACTTGTCCCCAGATTTGGAGACGAACCTACCCAATGCAGCAATCCTCCCAGTCAACTTTTGTACGTCCCTTATGGAACGAGGTGGTTCCATATCCAGAATAACTTTGATCTTGTCGGGGGTTAGCCTCAATTCCCCGTTTTGAGACCATAAGACCCAAGAACTTCCCTGACCCGACAACAAAAGCACATTTAGCTGGGTTCAACATCATCTTATGGTGTCTCAGCACTTCAAATGCCTCACGCAGGTGCTCAATGGGATCGGCCTTGTGTAGGCTTTTCACCAGCATATCATCAACATAAACTTCCATAGTCTTCCCAATAAGATGAGCAAAAATCTTGTTTACCAACCTCTGATAGGTAGCTCCTGCGTTTTTCAATCCAAAATCCATGACCAGGTAACAATACACACCAAAGTCGGTGATAAATGATACCTTAGGAATATCGGCCTTATGCATCTTGATTTGGTTGTAGCCATTGAAGCCATCCATGAAACTCAGCATCTCGTGCCCAGTCGTGGCATCTATCAACATATCGATCCTTGGGAAGGGGAAACAGTCCTTTGGGCATACGTCGTTCAGATCAGTGAAGTCTATACACATTCTCCACTTTCCATTAGCCTTCTTGACCATTACGGGATTGGCCAACCACTCCGGGAATTGGATTTCTTCAATGAAGCTTGCCTCTAGGAGTTTGTCAACTTCCTGTTTTATGGCTTCTTGTCTCTCGGGTGCAAAATTTCTCTTCTTTTGTTTCACTGCCTTTCGGTCTGGATCCACATTCAAGTTGTGTGTTATCAATTGGGGATCTATCCCTGGCATATCAGCTGCTATCCATGCAAAGACGTCACTATTGTCTTGCAAAAAGGCAATCAACTTGCTTTTCAAGGGGTCTTTCAGAGATGCCCCGATATGAGTAACCTTCTCAGAATCTCCCAACTCCAAAGGTATGGGAACCAAGTCCTCTGCTGGTTTTCCTCTTCGCTCCTCATCCTCACGGATGTCCATATCCTCGATCGGGAGGACCTGCCCCCAGTTCCATCTGGCCTCAATGCGGCCACATAGCAACTCCTCGCATTTTTTGATCTCCTTTCTCTTCTCCCACACCATTTTTGGTTGGAGTCCCGTCCTACCCAATATAGCATTGTAGGTGGATGTGGCTTCGATAACCAAGAAGTTTAACATCTGAGTTGCCTCCCGTGGCTCCTGCCCTATAGTCGTGGGTAGCTGAATTGTCCCCTCAACTTTCGACTCTACTCCGTTGAACCCGTATATGGGCATGTTTGATGGTGTCAACTGAGACTCGGTATATCCCATCTTCAAAAAGGCATCATGGAACAGAATGTCCATTGAGGCTCCATTGTCTATCAAGACTCTCTTCACTTGGGAGTTACCGATCACTGGAGAGATTACCAACGGATCATCATGGGGGGACTTAACCCCTTCAAGGTATGAATCATCAAATCCAATCGAGACCTCCGTCTTTGCACGCTTTGCTGCTTCTCCAACAATGTGCATCACTTCTCGGGCATACGCCTTTTGAGAATTTCTATTTGTCCCGGCTGCTGTTGGGCCTCCAAAAATCATATTTATTACCTGCCCCCGGGGCTGTGGGTTGCGATTGCGGTCGTCATCTCTCCTATCATAATCTCGTCTTGGGTCTCCTTGATTCCCATATTTGCAAAACTTATTCAACCTTCCCCTTCGAATCAAGAACTCAATTTCATCTTTCAATTGTCTACAGTCGTCGGTGTTATGTCCCACATCTTTGTGGAATCGGCAATACTGGTTCTTGTTTCTCTTCTCAGGATCTGTCCTTAATGGCTTCGGCCATCTTACGTCCCTATCCTTCTCTATCTCCATCAGGATTTGGCTCCTTGGGGCGTTCAATCTTGCATACTCCGTAAACCTTTGCCCTGGACTACCCTTTTTCGGGGCTGAATCAGAATCTCTGCCCGTGCGTGAGTATTTATCTTTCCCATCATACTCTTGTTCCGATTTCCGCTTTTTAGAATTGTCATCGTTCCCGGAGTTTCCCATTCCCGACTCTTTCCGTAGACTATCTTCAGCTTTGATGTACTTGCTTGCCTTCTGCTGAAGCTCAGTCATGTTCTCAGGAGGATGCTTCGCCAATGACATCTTAAAATAAACATTTGAGGTTCCATTCTGCAAGGCTACCATGGCCACTTTATTCTCTAGGTTAGTAATGTTGAGCGTCTCCTTAGTGAACCATTTGAGATAATCTCTGAGATTCTTGTTCTTTCCTTGTATCACGGTCATGAGGGATGCAGAATCTTTCTCATGAATCCTTCCACCAATGAACTGGCTGACAAAAGCATTGCTTAGCTCCTTGAAGGAGGCGATAGAGTTGGGCGGTAGGCGACTGTACCAACATTGGGCCATGCCCACTAGGGTTTGGGGAAACGTCCGACATTTCAAAGCATCACTGGCAGGTTGTAGCAGTAGTGCGTTAGAGAACGTTCTTACATGATTGGCGGGATCTCCAGTTCCATCGTAAGCCTTTATGGTAGGCATCTTGAATTTTCGTGATATACGCGTATTCATAACCTCCTCAGTGAATGGAGGAGTTGGATCATCAAGATCTCCAAGTTGCATCAGGTCTTTAGGGTTGCCTCTGGGGGTTTCGACCCTCGTGTTTCCACATCTAGGGACCTCAGCCCTCCTTTCTGTAAGAACCCTAAATTTTTGGTAATATTTTATTTTATTTAATATCTTGTGGCAATGTCAATATGGAACCTTTCTGGTCATCCCTGTGATTAATAGAATTGATTGTTTGAGAAACTGTGTTGTTGTATTCCCTATGTAAGATAAAAAGGGAGATTGTGAAGGCAGGAGTCTTATTGTTAATGAGATTTATAAAACTTGGGATTTGAGAACGATTAGAGTGTTACAAGATTTATTAAGGATCATGACAAGGAATTATGGACATTAGAGGAATTTACACAATTAGTACTTAAGGAATTATAAGGGAAATCTCTACGCGACAAAATATTATTACGAGAGATTAATTAAGGTACGATACGAATTAAAGATTTGATAATAAGCATTGGTGGGAGAATAATAATACAAGGAGTAGTATTGCATGCAAGCTCATGCAACTAAGTAGTTAGGAAAGCAAACTAGATGAACCAAATAGCAAGGGGAATAGTAACTAGTTGGCTTGCTTTTTAAAAGGTGGAGACAACAAGTACCAATGGCCATACCTATAGCCATACCTAGGCTTGTACAATGCTAATACATACACATTATACATATCACCCAACCACTAATTCAATCATTCATCCAACTCAAAAATATCAAACACCAAAAACTCTCCCCCCCCCCCTTTTAACCTTGCTCTCGGCCAAGACAAGTGGAGAAGAAAAAAAAAATTCTTCTCCCACTTCCCATCACTCTAAATTCATACCATAATTCCTAGGTCATCTACATCATCTAATCAAGGTATGCTAGTGATTTCACTTCATTTCATCCATCCAATTTCAAGATATAAAATGTTAAAGATTGGGTGAATAGTAACCATGTTTGATTTTCTTTTAGATCTTGGATTATAAGTGTTGTAGGAGATCATCTAAGGTGTTGTTGTGTTGTGAGAAGCTTACCCAAGGTCCCTAGGAGCTCAAGAAGGTATAAAATCACAAACCCTCTTGGTTATGTAGTATTTATAATGTTTAGTAGTAGATCCATGCATGTATGAGCTAATCTTGGTTATATAAGTGTTGGATAACTTGGATCTTGAGTTTTTATGTTGAGGTTGTGGCTTTTATGATTATGGATAACATATATGTCACCATGAGTGTTATGAACCATGATTTGAGTGTATTAAGTGTTGGTTGTATGGTGGAATTGTGAAAAATGGTTGATCTAAGTGATTTGAGCATGCTGATTTTATCCAGGAACATTGACCTGTATTGTGACACGATTTTGAACCCACAAATGATGTCCCCTGATGTCATACCTTATATGGATGGAAAGATAATTGAATGTAGTTTCGGGATATGTAAGGTTCATAGCTAGGTGATGTGTGGATTTTTAGTTATGGCCAGAGAAGTGATTTTTGTTTCTGGACTATGGACTGCATAAAGTGACCCCCTTGTGAACCTTGTTTAAACACCTTAAAAATTATTTGGGATCATGGAAAAATTAGAGAAGCTAGGAAATTCAGTGGTGAAGGCTACCCAAAAAAAAATTGGATTAAAATATAAATTTTTGGATTTTATAAAAATGCTAGAGTAAATTTCGCGCAAGGGAAAAAGTCGTTAGTGGAGCATAATTCTAGGAGTAGTGGTTATGGTTCGAACGTGGTAACTAAATTAAGTCGAGTAAGTGACGAGCGTAAACGAGTGATGTCATGGACCTATAGTGGGGCTAGGGAGTCATAAGACGAAGTCGTTAAGTTAATTTCGTGTCCCCTTAAAACCCCGTAAATAGAAAGAAATTGTTAAGGTACTAACGAACGATTATTTTTTATGTATAGATCGTTCGAATTCACGCGCTCGACCACCCCAACCAAACCAAGGCAAGTTTACTTTTCAAAACTTATACATATACAAGGATTTTCACTGTTGTGTTTGTAGTTTTCAAATTATATCAAATGCTATGTTTATCGAAGTATTGATGCAATTGAGATTGAACAAGTACATGTATGCTTTTACCCCTTGAACTTAGATTGAAATGTTTTCTTCGGACAATGACTCTAGCAATAGAGGTCGTAGCGGTCCGTATATACTATTGACCGGGGAGCGGTATATTATTATATCGTATCTATATTGCGAAAACCCGAAGGGTCATTCGGGTGGTATCGTATATTCAAATAACTATTATTATATCTTCGTAAATACTCGAAACCCTATCTTGGATTGAAAGTTTATTTTATTAAATAATCATTTTATTAATTATTGATATTAAATTTTAAAATATCATTTATTAATTATTGTTCATTATTTTAAAAACAAAGCTAATCCAAGATACCTTTTAATACTTTCAAACTCGAACTTTTTCGAACTCCAAACATTTTCGAAAACCCTCGGTCAGGCTCTGCTTCTTGTATGATTTCAAGAATTATCGGTCGACTGATGTCGAACCACAACTACTCTGTTTTCAATCAAAATCTGGTTTTTAAAAGAAAAAGAAAAAGGGACTCTGGCAGGTGTGGGAACCGTTGACGAACGATTCCCGGGATGTGTAAGCGGCCGTGAGCCAGGCGGTCCATCACTTATTATTCCGGCCCAGGTGTTGCCGAAGGATGATTACGGATGTAGTTTTCATCGAGGGTGATTACGGATGTAGTTTTCACTCAGGGATAGTTACGGATGTAGTTTCTATCCTTCTACCGGTAGAGAAGACCCGCGGATTATTGGACTCGGATGTGGCGACTGATCATCGTCAATCCCTGTCAGGTTTTATGTTTTCTTTAAGTCCCATTCCTCCACTTTGGAAAAATGCTTTGACACTGCATCTTAGGCCTACGTGCCAATTGCCGATAGTGTCCTATTTTGATGAGAAAGATGTTGACTTTATGCAATAGCTAGAACTGCAAGGTTATTTTGAAAACAAGGGCACGTACTGGTGCACCTTTGAAATTTACCAATAATGACAAGTGATTCTATAACTGATTGATACAACGAGTTTAATGACTATTATACATATGAAATGTTATATTGCTTATCTTATACATATATTCTTGCTGAGCTATAGTTGCTCACTCTTGCTTGTTTTCAAATTTTACAAACACAACAGCTAAGAGAAATGGCAAGAACCAGTCAGACTGTTCGAAAGCAGGTGACTAGACCCCAGGCTGCAGTCGAGATTCCACCGGTAGGCCCCATTAGCCGGATTGGTCGGCAACTTTTGTTAGTACGTTTTATTTATAAGAATGACCTGTGCAAGGCAGTGTACCGCAACAAACTTTCAAGCCGCCAACTTCGCTTCATATCGAAGTGTTGCTGGTAGCATAAATGCTATTTAATTCGGTCTGTAATAACTCTAAAACTTTTACTTTTGCTTAATCAAATGTATGACGTTTCCGAGACTCTAACCCGTGTGTGTGTGTGTGTGTGCGGTGTGAGTTATTGTGGGGTCGATGGTTGTTTATTTATATTATGTGCAAGAACAAGTATATTGTTAATGGAAAATGGACCGTGAGCGCCTAGATTCCCGACCCCGGATCTGGGGGCGTCACAGAAATGGTATCAGAGACAGGTTACAGTTCTCAGAAACGATAGTAATTTAGGAAAGCAACCATAATAATACGAATAATATAACACTAATAATAATCCCATTAATACCTGGAGCTCTCATCGAGTTCACAGTCGGGTTATCGGATATAGCCCTGACTTCTAAGGCCCGTGAGGGAACTACTTCTTAAACCCTTCTTTTTGGTTAGTAACCTAGCTTATTTCCCTTGTGTAGATGGAGGATATACCAGACCCTGAGGCCTATGAGAGGGAGCATGATGAGGCACTACTGAGAGAGACTGAGGACCCTGTTGAGGATACTGATGCTGACCCTGAGCTGGGCCCCTGGATTACGATATTAGGGGATACTGATGATGAGGACCCCGAGGAGGAGCCCTTTATGGAGCCTGAGCCTGTTACCCCCTCCCCTGTGGCCACTGATGAGGAGAGTGTGCGATCCGGTGAGGACCGTGTTGTGACACCCCCGCCCTCTCCACAGTTATTGAGCCTCACTTCTTCTGATGATGATGATCCCGAGGAGGACACTTCTAGTGAGGAGGAGCGTGACCCTACCCCCGCTCCTGCTCCTGCCCCTGTTATGCCACCCCCACCACTGGACCTACCCCCGGTGTCGGGCGCTGAGCACGCCTATGTCGTGCAGTTCATGACCCGAGACTTACTTTCTGCGGAGGCCCGACTTAACGAGGCGAGGAGGGTGATAGTGGAGGAGCGCGAGGCGCGCTTGAGGATCCAGGCTGAGATGAGGACTACTGTTGCTAGGAGGACTAGAGCTCGCCTCCACAGGATTGAGAGGAGGAGTCGCGAGAGGGTTCTCGGATTAGGGATCCGCGGGGGCGGAGTGATCCGGGCTAGGGATGTTAGACGTGTTGTGCGTCGTGCATTTGCCCGAGTGAGGGCCTTGCTCCGTCGCGGTGCGGCCCCGTGATGTGTTACTGATAGCTCAGTTCCCTAGGTTCAGATGACATTAGTATGTCGATTTTGCGGGACAGTTGACTTGTGCAGTGGCGTCCTTTCTGACCAGTGGATGAGTAGACTGACCTACATATATGTAGATGTGACTTCGGATAGTATGTATGGATGTAGCCCTACTTTTGTGTAGCCTTGACTATTCGGATTATGTACTTGTATTTGTTCCACTTTTGCTAGACTTTGACATCGGAACTATGTATTTGGCTCTAACATCCGAACTTTGTGACCACCCTTGTACCGTACTTATTTAGTTTCAGTTTCCTTGATATTGTCTCAACTGCTTTACTTCCTGATGCCATGCTCTACTGTTTTGATATACAACTGTGATTATACAACTGTTACAAGCCCCAAATACAACCATGCTATTTCAAATTTACGATATGTGATTTCAAATTGTTCTCCACATTTTCCAAAATATTCCTACAATTTTTCTAAAATAAACCTTTCAAAAAAAAAAAAAAAAAAACGGTTTTAGTTATTTAAAAATTTTGAAAATATTTCTACAGATTGCGAAGTTTCGAAATTTTGGAAATTCCTACAAATGTTTTCGAACCACGTAACGACTTCCCCTAAAAAGTTTTTACAATTTATCGCCATCATAAGGGCACTGCGAGTTCGAAATTTTAACCCTGTATAAGGAGGAACAATACGTTCCTGACTTCTCTAAATACGGTCAAATAAATTGAAAACCCTAACCCATTTTTGTCTTATTATCAGAATCATGCCACCCAGAAGAATGAACACCCGAGCTCACCCGGCCAGCTCTGAAGGCCAGGGTAGCCACCATGGGCCGGAAGGCCGCCAAAACCGAGAGAGAGAGGATTAGAACCTGAGCGAGGATGAAGGTAGTGATTATAACCTGTTTGATAACTCTGAGTATGATGAAGAGGAAGCTGAAGATGACACCCTGGAGGTGGAAAACCCAAGGAGAGACCCTATGGAGCGATTCATGGACCTACTCAGGCAGAACTTGGACCGTCCCCCGGTTCAGCCACCACTCAACAACGCGAATGCCAATGCCTTTCGGAATTTCAAATCCCTGAAACCCCCGGAGGTTAAGGGAACTGCGGACCCAGTCGAGGCAAGAGCCTGGCTGAAAGAAATGGAAAAATCTTTTGAGATACTAGGAGTCGCTGAAGAGCAGAAAACTGTTTTCGCCACCTATCTGCTGAAGGGTGAGGCAAACTACTGGTGGGAAGCTAAAAAGAATTTGGAGGGAAGAGGTGTGGTGACCTGGGAGAGGTTTAGCGAGTTTTTCTTGTAAAAATATTTCCCTAGGTTCATGGAAACACAAATGGAGCTGAAATTTTTGAAACTCAAACAAGGTAACATGACGGTGGCCAAGTATGAGACAAGATTTACTGAGCTGTCAAGGTTTGTGCCGGAATATGTGAACTCTGAGGTGAAGAGGGCCCGAAGGTTTCAATTGGGGCTAAAGCAATGGATTCAGAATCGTGTGGCGGTTCTTGAGCTGACAGACTATGCCACCCTGGTACAGAAAGCGTCGATTGTTGAGGCTGGAGGTGAACAGATGCAGAAGGAGAGAGAGGGAAGGAAGAGGAAGTTTGATAGTCGAAAGGGGAACTCTGCGGGAGGTAGCTTTCCGAGCAAATTTAAGCGAGGAACAATGTCCCAACCCAGCGGAAACTTTGGAACCAAGAGAGCCGAAAGTTGGAGTGTGGGCCAGGGCGGCCGACCCCAGGGATCATCGTACTCTACCCCACCCCGAGCCCCACTCCCGGAATGCAATAAATGTGGAAGGAAACATGCGGGCGTGTGTAACCTGCAAGATGTGAAGTGCTTCAAGTGTGGGCTGACGGGACATTATGCTAACACCTGTCGAGGGACTAGTAACAACACTAGTGCTGGAGGTAATTGCTTCAAGTGTGGGAAACCAGGGCACCGAATGAGGGAATGTATGTCCTCTGGGCCAGCTGCATCAAGAGTGAGTGGAACTGCTTCTAACAGGGCCCCTACTGCAAGAACTTTTAACATGACTGTGCAAGATGCCGTGAGGAACACGGATGTGATCGCAGGTACCCTACTACTCAACTCAGTTAATGCGAATGTTTTATTTGATTCGGGAGCTACCAAGTCTTTCATATCTCTAGATTTTGTATGTCGGCTAGGCCTTAAGACTGAACCACTGAGAGACAGACTGCAAGTAGATATAGCTAATCATGAAATTATTCCTGTTAACCAAGTTTGTCCAGGTTGCGACCTAGAAATAGAGGGGCGACACTTTCGGGTAGATTTAATACCTTTTAAATTAGGGGAGTTTGACGTAATAATAGGTATGGATTGGTTGACAACCCATGGAGCTCAGATTGATTGCGTGAAGAAGAAAGTGAGTCTAAGACTGCCAGGGGATAAGGAAGTAGTGTTTAGTGGAAAACGACAAACCCAAAAATTCCTGACTATGATTCAAGCTAAAAGGCTGTTACGTAAGGGATGCGAAGCCTATCTAGCCTATGTAAAGGATACCAAGAAGGAGGCACCCAACCTACAGGAAATCCCAGTCGTTAATGAGTTCGCGGACGTATTTCCGGATGATCTTCCAGGACTACCACCTGATAGAGACATCGAGTTCGCTATAGATTTAGTTCCGGGCACGGCCCCAATTTCAAAGGCCCCGTATAGGCTAGCCCCAGTGGAGATGAAAGAGTTGGCCACCCAATTGCAAGAGCTGTTGGATAAAGGAATGATAAGACCTAGTGTGTCACCGTGGGGAGCCCCGGTGCTATTCGTGAAAAAGAAGGATGGCAGTATGAGATTATGCATAGATTACAGGGAGTTGAATAAGGTGACCATCAAGAATAAGTATCCCTTGCCCAGGATAGATGACCTGTTTGACCAATTGAAAGATGCAGTTTATTTCTCTAAGATTGATTTGCGGACCGGGTATCACCAGTTAAAGATTAAACCAGAAGATATACCAAAGACGGCCTTTCGCACCCGGTACGGACACTATGAGTTTTTAGTAATGTCGTTTGGGTTAACGAATGCACCCGCAGCTTTCATGGATTTAATGAATCGAGTCTTCAAGAAGTACCTGGACAAGTGTGTTATAGTCTTCATCGACGACATCTTAATTTATTCCAAGACAAAAGAGGAACATGCAGAGCATTTGAGGATTGTATTGGGAGCATTAAGAGAAGAAAAGTTGTACGCTAAGTTCTCGAAGTGTGAATTTTGGTTGAAGGAAGTTCAGTTTTTGGGGCATGTGATTAGCGAACAAGGCATCCTAGTGGACCCAGCCAAAATAGAGGCTGTATCAAATTGGGAGAGACCAACCACTCCGACAGAGGTGAGAAGTTTCATAGGCTTGGCCGGCTACTATAGGAGATTTGTCCAAGACTTTGCCAAAATAGCAGCCCCTTTGACCCGGCTAACTCGCAAGACCGAGAAGTTTGTGTGGACTGAGAAATGCGAAGAGAGCTTTCAAGAGTTGAAAAAGAGGTTGGTGACAGCACCAGTACTAGCCCTACCAGATGATAAGGGAGATTTTGTGATTTATAGTGACGCGTCCCATAAAGGTTTAGGGTGTGTGCTTATGCAACACGGTAAGGTGATTGCGTATGCGTCCAGACAACTTAAGGAGTATGAGATAAGATACCCCACCCATGATTTGGAATTAGCAGCAATAGTCTTTGCTTTGAAGATCTGGAGACATTATCTTTACGGAGAAAAGTGTGAAATCTACACGGATCACAAGAGCTTAAAGTACATATTCACTCAGAAAGAGTTAAACATGAGGCAGAGGAGATGGTTAGAGCTAATCAAGGATTATGATTGTGAGATTCATTATCACCCAGGGAAGGCCAACGTAGTGGCCGATGCACTTAGCCGAAAGGAGAAGCTTAAGATAATAACGTCAGTGGACGAATTGATCAAGGACCTCGAGAGGCTGGAGATTGAGGTGAGGTTGCCAGGAATTGGCCAAGAGAGTCTAATGGAAATAAAAGTCCAACCACCGCTATTGGAAAAGATTAAGTTATGCCAGGAAAAGAAGATAGAAGAAGAAAATAATTCGATGGAGAAAATTTTGACTGGCGAAGAAATTAGGTGTGAGAAGGACGGGAATGGAGTTATGAGGTACGCATCTAGGATATGGATCCCGAACGTTCAAGAATTGAAAGATGAGATTTTGCAAGAGGCTCATAGCTCAAGGTATTCGATTCATCCTGGAGGCACCAAGATGTATAGGGATTTGAAAGAATATTATTGGTGGCCAAACATGAAGAAGGACATAGCAGAGTGGGTAAGTAAATGCTTGACATGTCAGAGAGTGAAGGCCGAACATCAGAGGCCCAGTGGATTGTTGCAACCCTTAGAGATACCCGAGTGGAAGTGGGAACAGATTGCGATGGACTTTGTGGTCGGGTTACCAAGGACCAAGACTAATCATGATGCCATTTGGGTAATTATTGATAGATTGACCAAGTCAGCACATTTTCTTCCAATCAACGAGAGATACACTGTCGACAAGCTAGTGGATATTTACTTAAAAGAGATTGTGGTTAGGCATGGGGTTCCTGTGAGCATCGTATCAGATAGAGACCCAAGGTTCAACTCCAGGTTCTGGAGGAGTTTTCAGGATTGTGTGGGGACCAAGTTAAACATGAGTACTGCATACCATCCCCAAACAGACGGACAGAGCGAGAGAACCATCCAGACCATCGAGGACATGTTGAGAGTATGTGCCATAGATTTCAAGGGAAGTTGGGACGACCACTTGCCGTTGATCGAATTTTCCTACAACAACAGTTACCATGCGAGTATAGGCATGCCCCCATATGAAGCTTTGTACGGACGAAGATGTCGGTCTCCTTTGTGTTGGGAAGAAGTTGGAGAGCGGAAGATTTTAGGGCCTGAACTGGTCCAACAGACAAGAGAAACTATTGAACTCATAAGAGGACGGCTGGTAGCGGCCCAAGACAGACAGAAGAAGTATGCGGACCAGTCCCGCAAAGATAAGGAATATGAGGTAGGAGAGTTTGTGATGTTAAAAGTATCACCGTGGAAGGGATTGATGAGATTTGGTAAGAAGGGGAAACTAAGCCCGAGATTTATTGGACCTTTTGAGATCTTGAAACGAGTTGGAAAGTTAGCCTATGAATTGGCTTTACCTCCGAGCTTACAGCAAGTACATAATGTGTTTCATGTGTCCATGCTACGACCCTACCATACCGACTTCCGACATGTGATAGAACATGATCAAGTGGATCTGCAACCAGACTTAACATATGTGGAGCAACCCGTAGAAATTATGGATAGAAAAGAACATGTGCTGAGGAATAAGGTTGTCAAACTAGTGAGAGTCTTGTGGAGGAACCAGAATGTCGAAGAATCAACATGGGAACTAGAAAGCGCAATGCGTGAAAAGCACCCCCAACTGTTTTCAACCTGATTCCGGGACGGAATCCTTTTAAGGAGGGGAGGCTGTAAGAACCCTAAATTTTTGGTAATATTTTATTTTATTTAATATCTTGTGGCAATGTCAATATGGAACCTTTCTGGTCATCCCTGTGATTAATAGAATTGATTGTTTGAGAAACTGTGTTGTTGTATTCCCTATGTAAGATAAAAAGGGAGATTGTGAAGGCAGGAGTCTTATTGTTAATGAGATTTATAAAACTTGGGATTTGAGAATGATTAGAGTGTTACAAGATTTATTAAGGATCATGACAAGGAATTATGGACATTAGAGGAATTTACACAATTAGTACTTAAGGAATTATAAGGGAAATCTCTACGCGACAAAATATTATTACGAGAGATTAATTAAGATACGATACGAATTAAAGATTAGATAATAAGCATTGGTGGGAGAATAATAATACAAGGAGTAGTATTGCATGCAAGCTCATGCAACTAAGTAGTTAGGAAAGCAAACTAGATGAACCAAATAGCAAGGGGAATAGTAACTAGTTGGCTTGCTTTTTAAAAGGTGGAGACAACAAGTACCAATGGCCATACCTATAGCCATACCTAGGCTTGTACAATGCTAATACATACACATTATACATATCACCCAACCACTAATTCAATCATTCATCCAACTCAAAAATATCAAACACCAAAAACTCTCCCCCCCCCCCCTTTTAACCTTGCTCTCGGCCAAGACAAGTGGAGAAGAAAAGAAAAATTCTTCTCCCACTTCCCATCACTCTAAATTCATACCATAATTCCTAGGTCATCTACATCATCTAATCAAGGTATGCTAGTGATTTCACTTCATTTCATCCATCCAATTCCAAGATATAAAATGTTAAAGATTGGGTGAATAGTAACCATGTTTGATTTTCTTTTAGATCTTGGATTATAAGTGTTGTAGGAGATCATCTAAGGTGTTGTTGTGTTGTGAGAAGCTTACCCAAGGTCCCTAGGAGCTCAAGAAGGTATAAAATCACAAACCCTCTTGGTTATGTAGTATTTATAATGTTTAGTAGTAGATCCATGCATGTATAAGCTAATCTTGGTTATATAAGTGTTGGATGACTTGGATCTTGAGTTTTTATGTTGAGGTTGTGGCTTTTATGATTATGGATAACATATATGTCACCATGAGTGTTATGAACCATGATTTGAGTGTATTAAGTGTTGTTTGTATGGTGGAATTGTGAAAAATGGTTGATCTAAGTGATTTGAGCATGCTGATTTTATCCAGGAACATTGACCTGTATTATGACACGATTTTGAACCCCCAAATGATGTTCCCTGATGTCCTACCTTATATGGATGGAAAGATAATTGAATGTAGTTTCTGGATATGTAAGGTTCATAGCTAGGTGATGTGTGGATTTTTAGTTATGGCCGGAGAAGTGATTTTTGTTTCTGGACTATGGACTGCATAAAGTGACCCCCTTGTGAACCTTGTTTAAACACCTTAAAAATTATTTGGGATCATGGAAAAATTAGAGAAGCTAGGAAATTCAGTGGTGAAGGCTACCCAAAAAGAATTGGATTAAAATATGAATTTTTGGATTTTATAAAAATGCTAGAGTAAATTTCGCGCAAGGGAAAAAGTCGTTAGTGGAGCATAATTCTAGGAGTAGTGGTTATGGTTCGAACGTGGTAACTAAATTAAGTCGAGTAAGTGACGAGCGTAAACGAGTGATGTCATGGACCTATAGTGGGGCTAGGGAGTCATAAGACGAAGTCGTTAAGTTAATTTCGTGTCCCCTTAAAACCCCGTAATTAGAAAGAAATTGTTAAGGTACTAACGAACGATTATTGTTTATGTATAGATCGTTCGAATTCACGCGCTCGACCACCCCAACCAAACCAAGGCAAGTTTACTTTTCAAAACTTATACATATACAAGGATTTTCACTGTTGTGTTTGTAGTTTTCAAATTATATCAAATGCTATGTTTATCGAAGTATTGATGCAATTGAGATTGAACAAGTACATGTATGCTTTTACCCCTTGAACTTAGATTGAAATGTTTTCTTCGGACAACGACTCTAGCAATAGAGGTCGTAGCGGTCCGTATATACTATTGACCGGGGAGCGGTATATTATTATATCGTATCTATATTGCGAAAACCCGAAGGGTCATTCGGGTGGTATCGTATATTCAAATAACTATTATTATATCTTCGTAAATACTCGAAACCCTATCTTGGATTGAAAGTTTATTTTATTAAATAATCATTTTATTAATTATTGATATTAAATTTTAAAATATCATTTATTAATTATTGTTCATTATTTTAAAAACAAAGCTAATCCAAGATACCTTTTAATACTTTCAAACTCGAACTTTTTCGAACTCCAAACATTTTCGAAAACCCTCGGTCAGGCTCTGCTTCTTGTATGATTTCAAGAATTATCGGTCGACTGATGTCGAACCACAACTACTCTGTTTTCAATCAAAATCTGGTTTTTAAAAGAAAAAGAAAAAGGGACTCTGGCAGGTGTGGGAACCGTTGACGAACGATTCCCGGGATGTGTAAGCGGCCGTGAGCCAGGCGGTCCATCACTTATTATTCCGGCCCAGGTGTTGCCGAAGGATGATTACGGATGTAGTTTTCATCGAGGGTGATTACGGATGTAGTTTTCACTCAGGGATAGTTACGGATGTAGTTTCTATCCTTCTACCGGTAGAGAAGACCCGCGGATTATTGGACTCGGATGTGGCGACTGATCATCGTCAATCCCTGTCAGGTTTTATGTTTTCTTTAAGTCCCATTCCTCCACTTTGGAAAAATGCTTTGACACTGCATCTTAGGCCTACGTGCCAGTTGCCGATAGTGTCCTATTTTGATGAGAAAGATGTTGACTTTATGCAGTAGCTAGAACTGCAAGGTTATTTTGAAAACAAGGGCACGTACTGGTGCACCTTTGAAATTTACCAATAATGACAAGTGATTCTATAACTGATTGATACAACGAGTTTAATGACTATTATACATATGAAATGTTATATTGCTTATCTTATACATATATTCTTGCTGAGCTATAGTTGCTCACTCTTGCTTGTTTTCAAATTTTACAAACACAACAGCTAAGAGAAATGGCAAGAACCAGTCAGACTATTCGAAAGCAGGTGACTAGACCCCAGGCTGCAGTCGAGATTCCACCGGTAGGCCCCATTAGCCGGATTGGTCGGCAACTTTTGTTAGTACGTTTTATTTATAAGAATGACCTGTGCAAGGCAGTGTACCGCAACAAACTTTCAAGCCGCCAACTTCGCTTCATATCGAAGTGTTGCTGGTAGCATAAATGCTATTTAATTCGGTCTGTAATAACTCTAAAACTTTTACTTTTGCTTAATCAAATGTATGACGTTTCTGAGACTCTAACCCGTGTGTGTGTGTGTGTGTGTGCGGTGTGAGTTATTGTGGGGTCGATGGTTGTTTATTTATATTATGTGCAAGAACAAGTATATTGTTAATGGAAAATGGACCGTGAGCGCCTAGATTCCCGACCCCGGATCTGGGGGCGTCACACTTTCTCTCCTCGGGGTTTCTTCCAATCAACAAAAGGAATTTCTCCTCTTATCGTTGGTGGGAGTTGGCCCTGATTCTATCTTTGTTGTTCCCGTTCTATGTCCTCCTTCAGTTTATGGATCTTGGCCTCATGAGCCTTAATTTTTTCAGCAGTTGTTAGGGGGGGTCCATCATGGATCCTTCAGCGAGATTGTCCAATAGGTTCCTTACTTGGACCATGCCTCATGGGGGGTATATCCTCATCTTCTGAGGATGAATCATCAGAATACGGGCTGGAGTAATCTTGATATTGTTGGCCTTGATTGGGTCCTAAACCCCTTATGTAAGGTGGGATGTACGGATTGCGTATTTGGAGGGTATGACCGCTTGTCCAGCCTGGTATGGGGGATAATTTGGCAACCCATACATCGGGTTTATACTTGCGGGAATCACAGTAGTTGAGATATGAGTGGTGGGGGGATTGGATTGGCCTCCAAGAGGGGAGACTATCATCTGCAGGGGATTCGTCCCTTGAGTAGAGGGATTCGACACCAAGGGTAACGTCTCATGAGTTTGTGTTTCGGTCCCTTGAGGCTGAGAATCCGTCCTTGGGGGTACCTGTTCCCCAATCGGGGTGAGGTGGTGCTGGTGATGGTTTCAGAAAGTGCTGGTGTTCTCCTGGTGGTAAACCATAGTTGATATCCGATTCCCACAGACGGCGCCAAATGTTGTGGAACGAAAAGTAGGGTGTATTTATTGCGTATTGAATGCTAGGGTTTGAAGAATCTTCGAGCTTTTATGGCTGATCAAGTGTTTCGTGACTTAATTCGGGTCCTCACAAGATGCCTACATATCTTGCAAATATCAAGAATCAAGCCAAAAAATGTAGTTCTGGTTGTGTGGAATCAGATCCTTATATAGGTGATGAGAACCCTAGAATTAGAGTAGAATTAGGTGTCTTGGTGGGCAAGCCACAGTTTAGGCCCAGTTCTAGATCCTTCTAGATGGAAGGTGGATAAGTATTGAAGTTGTATGTCTTGGGGGTTACTCCAAGGATGATTAGAATTCCTTTTGGAGTCAATAACGGAGTCTTTTATTTGGCTGATTTAACAGCTACGAAATTATTATCATAATTAGGGTTTTGGGCCTCATAAATGGGCTTTGACCTTGGACCATCCTAGGTTCATTTAATGTGTTCATTAAATGTATTTTTAGGGCTTACTTTCAGCCCATATCACCTAATATTTGTTTGACTACTAGCTGTGATGTCGATTACGTCAACTTCGATGTAATCACCGGGAATTTTATTCGACTTATGTGAATTATTGGATTGATTATTTAAAATATCTTGTTCCAAGTGGATGTGTTATCTAATTAATGTATGATGAATTACCTGATTATGTGAATTATTTGACTGATCATGCTTACCTGAATTACTTGCTTAAATTGTGTTATTAGAAATTATTTGTTAAATTGTTCTAAAGTGATAAATATTTTTAGAAAATTCTTTTGGGTCAAAATTTATTTAATTAAATTATTTTGGGCTTATAAAAAAATTGAGTTATATTGTTATGATTTATTAATATTATTATTTAAATGATATCTTATCCCATTTTGAGGTGTTTTCATCTTTAAATTGTCCAATGTATTAATTGATAGTTCAGTATGGGTGCCCGTTGATATTGTGTAATTATTTAGTTATTTTTTTTATTTTTAGGAAGAATAAAAATTTCAAATTTTATACGAGTATGTCATGTCGGGTCAAAAATGAGTTACAAAAAATATTTATTTATTTTATTTACTAAATAAAATTTATTATTTTATCCGCTAATTATTTAATTGGTAATTTTGGGACCAATTAAATAAAATTTGGAGTCAAGCACTATTTGTGGGTACGTTGTGAGTAGGCTTAATAATATAAGTAAAATTTATTTTTTTTATTTATACCCTACTATCCACCCACCCCGTTGAAAAACACACACACACGCAACACCCCTCATTTTCTTTTTCTCTCGGCCGCTCAAACCCACCCCTGTTCTTTCCTCTCTCTCCTCACCGCCCTTCTTCTTCTTCAACCTTCACCCATGCCGCCTTAAACACAGACAAAGAAACACACGCACACACGCACACACGCATACATATACATACATGTAACACCCCCCTTCCCTAAATTGAAGAGAATATTACTTCTAATCCATAAACTTGCAAACAGAGTACTAAAAATAATCTCGAAATAACGATTAAACAGTCTAATAATCTCCGAATAAAATTAACCTCCAAATTATAGTTCAAACCAATAAATACGAAAAACCAAAATCTGTAAATAAGTAATTAAGTCTAAATAATTCTAGAACTCCATAAATCCTAAGCAACAAATACTGGGTAGCTCTCCATCACACAGTCCCAGATCCCCCTAATCACCTGCCAGAAAAAGAATACGGCATGAGCCAACCGCCCAGTACGGATTTGGAATACAGTTTATAAAATAGAAAAATAGATATGTATATTTAACAGTTATAATAAAACATTTATTTTAAAAATATGCATGGCTGAAACAACGAGTGGTTAGGATATTTCATACCGAGATCAGAACAGATACAAATACACACATCATAGGGTACCTAATGTGTGCAACAAATCGGATAACGTGAACGGCATATACAACGTCACCGCCAAATCAAATCAAATCTGGGTGCACCCACGTATCCTGAAACAAATATCAAAATGCGCAAAAGCTCACCACCTGAGCTATCAGAAGGATACGCCGTGACCAATCACACTGCCACGGAAGTGTCATGTCACTGGTGCCGCAATGACATGGCTGTAGTACCCCTACAGCTGGTTAACTCGGTATACCCTATATCGCTAAGGGTTCAAATAAAACATTTCGCAAAATCTTTAAAATCACAGTAAACAAATATTTAAACATTTCCAACAATACATAATTTTCATAATTTCAGAAAGTCGCAGAAACAGATATTTAAATATTTTCAAAACAAATATAAAAATCACTTTCCAAAACCAACGAATCAAAATATTTTTCAAAATCAGAACAGTCAAAACCAAGGGAATATATTTGAGGACAAAACAAATTTAATATTAATAATCCTAAGAGGAATAGCGCTGAATAAAAAGGAGAGAGAATCCGTACCTCGAAAATAGCAACTAAAATACTAACTGTTATTTCCTAGTTAAGCACCACGAGATTGTAGAAGGGGGGGTTGAATACAATCTCAACTAAATTCTTTCGAAATGGTGAGGTTTCAACAGATTGTTATAAAAACATAGAGGAAACAAGATAAACAAATTATCATACAACACACGATATAAAAAATCTCAGGTGGGTTGGCTTGTTTGCTTAATCCACCTGATGGTTGTATTTGAAGATAATTCTCTACGTAATAATAGACAGCTGCAGGTTACAATGTTTTAGTGTTTACAAGAAAACCTAATGCTATCAGTCTTATGATCAGTGTTTTCTTCTCCCCTAAAACTATGCTACTCATACAGCTTATTTAAAACTATATGAAGACAAGTAAAAGTTACATAAAATGTGATGATACATTTCTGGTATAACTTGTCACACACACATGCTCGAAGTGGTAGCCATTTCTGGAATTATCTTGGAAGTCTTCTTTTCTTGATTTGGACAATCCCAGCATGCTTCAAGTCAGTGTATGTTTCTTTCTTCAAAAGTTATTAAGTTCTTGAAATGACTTAGCTTCCAAGCCCACGTGATGCTTTATGCAAAAGATCTTTTTGCTTTGGATCTTTGTCTCTGAAAGTAGCTTTAATAAAAAAGATAATCCTTTTGAAAGTCAATAAGCTTTTCTACTTATTGAGCTGTGCTCGAACTTCCCAGATATAACGACTGATCCTTATGCATTCATCAAGATATCCTTTGAATCTTTTAGTAGAAATGTAATCATGTTGGAGATTACTTCCACTCTTATTGTTGCCCTTGAAGTCGGATAAACAGTGACTAATTTCACCTTTCACTTGGAAGAGTTTGAGCCTTCAAATATTTACAATTTGACTCCCTACTCGTAACATCCTCTGTGTAATTGATCACTGTCTATAAGTCACGGGTTGCAAAGTAAGTCTGGGTTTAATTTTCATTCGATATGTTCCTTTAGAGAACTTTAGCATCATAAAGAAGTCGGTTTGAGTTCTTGAACAGATAAGACTTGAGTTCTCGAATGAAGAATTCTCGAATAGTTCCTTTAAGAGTTCTCGAATGACTTCTCGAATAGCCCCTTTAAGAGTTCTCGAATGACTTCTCGAACTAGCACTTCTCGAATAAACCCTTTGATTTAGAGTTCTCGAATAGCCCCTTTAAGAGTTCTCGAATGACTTCTCGAATAAACCCTTTGATTTAAAGTTCTCGAATGACTTCTCGAACTCGCCTTTTCTTGACTTCTCGAACTTACTTGCATGGTTATAACAACCTCTCTTTTGATTACTAATATCTGACTTTTGCATCTCCAGGCTTGTTACAGAAATAATTCCT
The DNA here is from genome assembly GCA_037693485.1 of Kitagawia praeruptora. NCBI lineage: Eukaryota > Viridiplantae > Streptophyta > Magnoliopsida > Apiales > Apiaceae > Kitagawia > Kitagawia praeruptora. Next base: position 130,032,766 of record CM075351.1, on the reverse strand, counting down.
AACTGCATGTAGAGTTTCATTCTTAAGATATTGCTATAGTTGATCTGCATTTTGGTTAGCTTCCTGATTTGTTCATCAGCTTCGATTCCTTGATTCATTTTCTGTCTTGTGGTATTTGTTATCATCATCCATCTACATGCATGTCTTAACAATCTCCCCTATTTATGACTCCAAGATAGAGAGGCAAAAATCCAGAGATTGATGATAACAAAAACCACTCTTCATATTCTTCTTTCACTAGGACAGAAAATTTTGATCAAGCTTCCTTGACATAGTATCTGAATTGTACTAACTTCACTTGAGTACTAAGAACTGTTCCCCCTATATATGGCATCCATTTCTGAGAGTTGTTCTGTTCCTTTAATTGCTGGTCTTCTGAGATATAGCTTGAAGATTTTAATCCAGTTAATTTCTCCCCCTTTATGTGTTAAGAAGACCCTGAACTGAACTAACTTCTCCCCCTTTTTTGTTATCAGCAAAAAAATGAATAAAGTGATGTTGTACCTCAGCAAAATCAGAGGGATAAGAAGCAAAATGTTACATAAAACAAAAACTGCTCTCTCTAATCTCTCTGTTTTTGCATCAGGATCTCATCCTGGCTCACAACTCACCTTCCCTTCCTAAAGGGGTACTCAACCTCTCCTTTTGCTCTCCTGGAAGAAATAGGAGACCACTCTTATACACACCTCACCTTTTGCCCTAGAGCAACCAGGCCTCTCCTGTTTTTCACTCCCTTCCCTCAGTCCTAAAGAGAAACCATGAGATTTCACATAGATTGAAGAGAATTAGAAGTTAGCATGGTTGTTTCAAACAGAGATAGAGGTTCAGTAAACTGCTTTTAAAGAAATCTTAGTGAACTGGAGATTGAGTGTTGGTTTCTTCATGAATTAAAATGAAGAATCAAGAGTGTTTGGAGTTGTATTGAAGTGCTTCAGTTTCAAAATTAGGTATCCATGAATGGGGCTGAATTCTCTCATTTATAGAAGATTCATCAACCTGAATTTGAGAAATTGTTAAGAGTAACTTGTGTGTGCTCCCCTTGTGTTCATGCAACTTGTACTAAATCCTGGCTAGATGACAAGTGTTATAGGTTGCACATTTGTGTCCATTACCCTCACTGATTGTGTTCCTGGTTGGGAACTTGATTCAATAGTTAAAGTCTGTTGAGAGACTAAAACTAGAAATGTGGATGTCCTTATTAATCACTATGCCTTTTTGGGAAGACATTGGATGGCTAGGCTGGTTTTACACACCCTTACCTTCCTTGTTCTTGTGGTTTCTTGATGTTCACCACTTCCATCACCCTCACTTTCCTCCTGAACACTCCCCTCAAGTTAAGATTTGCAAGGATTGTCAACTACAGTTTGTTGAGAAACTGTAGAGGGGGTTTCAAATATGGAAAATTGTTAATGTATGGTGTGATGATTGGGTAGAGAATCTGGGGGACATTCCAGCAATTCTCATTTCAGCAAATTATGGCAAAGATTTTAGGACAAGAACTGCTGATTAAAAGGAACTCAATACCTTAGCTAAGTGTACTGCTGTAAGAGCCTTCTCCACATGAAGGATTAATCTCTTAAAAGTGCAGAATACCAATGGTCTTGAGTGAACAAATTGACATTTCGCTTGGTGCTGTACTTGGGAAAAGAAACAAGTTGCAAAAATAGTTATGAATAATCGTTTAAGTATCTGCAAGAGTGTTATACTTAGTCCTAATGCCATAGTTAGTCAATTTGAAGCATGAGTTCAATCAGCCAAAAATAAATACTTATTCATGTATTTAGAGTTAACTAATAAGTCATGTTTTAAAACAGAGTACAGACCAGTTATTTCTAATTAAGCTCTAATGCTAAGTATGTCACACATGGCGCATGATAGAATTATAGAACCTGGTTGGAGCAATAACCAAGTTTGTTGCGTGAACACCATCACTTTATCATCATCATCCTCTGTTGTCAGTTTGAGTCATTGAGAGTATTGAAAATTGGATACAAAACTATGCGACTGTGTAGCTTTTAAAGCTCACTTTTAGGGTTAGATGGTAATGTGGACTTAGAATTAAAACATCATGAATAGTGTCTAAGTTATCATATCTAATCAGTCTGATTCAGATGAGTTCAAAGCAACCTGATTAGATTAAAGATAACGTAATGAAATGTGTGCCAAATCACAAAAAAAAAAAAAATTAGATATACGCGTAAGTTGACTTAAGAAACTAATTCGCAGAAATTAGATTATTAAGACAACTTAGGTGATTCAAGCACAGTCCAACTTAATCTTAGCTACGCGTTCTATGTTGAGTTCAAGTCGAAACAAAATCTATCAAGTTGATCCAAAGGAACATGCAAGTAGATTATAGCTATAGAATCAACAAGGTAAAGATAGATGGAAACTTCATTTCATTAAAAAAATTCAATAAAAATGGCCAAAAGACCGTTGAAACAAAACAAAACAAACTAAGACCCCCCACCTACACCATCTAGGCGACCTAGGCTGGATCTTCAACAGAGTCTCCCCGGTTGCGTGCCCGGAGAACCTCCAACGCTGCTCGCATGGCAGCGAGAGACTTCTCCTCCTCGGCGAGAAGCTCGTCGATCTTCTCCTGGAGGGCCAGCACCTTCTCGTAGAAGGGCATAGCCTCAAACTCTTCTACAGATACCTTAAGAATGCTCTTTGTCATCTTTGGTTGAGAGGGTTTGAAGAAGAAAGGAGAAAGGGGTTTTGTTTTTGTTAAGTGTATGTCTAAATGATGTCTACCCCTTCCTATTTATAAGCCCAGAAGTCCTAAAGACACGGCTTAATATCTAGGAGATAAACGGGTGTAAGGTTAAGTAAAGGTCGCACATCTTTAATACACACTAACGCATGCAAGAGAGATACACGGTGTCCTATACTAATCCTGACAGTTCATTTAGAAAAGATAAAAAGTAAAATATTATGTGTGCTATTTGTTCCAAAATCATTTAAGACTGACAGCTTAAGTCTAATCAAATCGAGACAAAAAAATTTAGAGTACAGAGCACACTAAGCATTCGAGTATTCTGGATACAGGATTAAGCAATTAAATAATATCAACAATTAATTAAACTATTCAACATCTCAAATATCGATCATTCGACTTGTCTGAACATTTAATTATTCGATATCTCTCATCATTTGACTAGTCGATATCTCTAGTTAGAAGACTAGTTCGATATCTCTAGAAAACTAGTTGATCGATATCTCAAGCATAATGTCCATTCAACAACTCAAATAAGTACGCATATTCATTTGATATCCTTAGAAAATTAAGTGTTCGATATCTCCAGAATAATCAAGCAAATAATCAAATAAAACAAATAAAATTCAGAGAATAAAATTCACTGGCTGCAACAAATTTAACAGATATTGAAGATTATGAGAAGTTCAACATACCAAGCTCACTTACCAACCTTGAGAAGGTTGCTTCATCAGAAGGTTGCTTCATCCAGAGCTTTAGTAAATATATCTGCTAATTGTCTCTTAACAACAAAATATTTGTGTTCTCTCCTAAACTCTCTCCCTCTCCTAAACCCTAGCCTCCTTCAAAGATTTTTGAGGGGGCTTCCATAAGTTTTTCACCGGTGTAAAGCCCCAATCCCCTTGTAATTCCTCTATTCGTCATTTTCTTGTTAATAATCTTTTTTTTGCTTTCAATAAGTTCCCAATTTATTTGGGTTTTGTTAGTCTCTCCTTGTTAGAGTTTGATTTTGTTTTGGTGTGTTTTGGTGTTCTCCATGACCGAGGTTATAGATCAGCATGATTTTTATGGATTTGATTCAGGAATGAAGGTCATTATGGAATCACATTCATGGTCGATAGCTCAAACGATAGCTCTTTCGGGGCATGATGAAGTGGTACCAGTAATCCAACGAGGATGCATGAAGCGGGTACTTGTATTTGTATATACATTATCTTCAAAATATCGTTTATATGTCTCTTCATGAGATCAGGCGAATTCAATTTACTATTTGTTCGACTAAATCATTGGTGTAAATACTGTATGGCTTTTTATTATTGAATTAACACCTTTATTTAAAAAAATAAAAATCACATGCTTAACAGTGCCGAATATTACGTGGGTGTTTGGCAAACAGATTTTTCAATTTATTTGGCCCTAAAACCCGTTCACCAGGCAAAATAAGCCAAAGCCCATCTATAAAACTTAAATGTGATAAGTTGAAAAGTATGTAAATCCACTCTGAGCTTATTCTTATTTCTCGATATAGGCAATATATAATATCCTTTAAATTTTTAAAATTATATATCTTTTGATTCGTTCACTAAAAAATTGATATGTATATATCAAATTTCTCTATTTATCAAGATCTATCCATTGATATATATGGAAAAACAAATATTTTGAAAATAATAAAAAAAAGTTAACTTATAAGTTCTGATTTACCAAAATATTCTACTAATCATTCTACTAATTTAATTTATAAGTTCTGATTTACCAAACACTCTAGTGACTTATAAGCTCTCTGATCTACTTATCACTTATATGACAGTTATCACTTTAAGTTATAAATTACTTGTTTTAATGTAAGCCAAACAGAGGCTATGTTATATATAGATTTTGTGTTGTATATAATCTTTGGCATCATATTCAGAACTCAGAAGCATACATAATTCTGTAATATTTATATATTATCCATAGTTTTTGTTCTTTCACAACTTTAATCACAAATTATCTCCCTAATATTCTAACCAAAAATATCTTAAAATAGATAACTTATGCTTTAAATGAATAAGTATTTATAAGTAGAAGAATAATTAAAAGCTATATAGGTGTTTGCAAATATTTACTTATAAGTTAATAAATTATTTGTTAAATTAATTTTTAAAATAATGATTTAATATAATAATCTCAATATATGCATTGTAAACTAAAAATATATTTTAAAACAGAAATATAAAAAATATAAATTTTTAAACAAGTACGTAGCAATCAAACAATAAGAAATAAATTAGGACGTTATAAACATTCAATTTATAAGTTACTCCGTATAAGTTTAACAGCCTGTTTGGCTAACACTCCTTAAAGGAGTTTTGAACTTTAAGTAGGAAAATGTCTGTTTGGCAAAGCCGGCTTAAAGCCCGCTTTAAGTTAAAAAACTGCTTTAAGTCATAAGTTCCATTTAGGTACTTTTGACTTATGACTTATAACTTATGGAGTTTTTTTTTTTTTCCTTTTTTCACAATTCTTGTAAAGTTTAAATATTATGAATTTAAAATTTTTTAAAGTCAAATTTCACTTTAAGTCAAAATTATTAAACTCCCATTTAACTTTAAAAGTAAAATTACCCAAACACTTTCATTCAACTTAAAGTAAACAACTTCACTTTCTCCTTTAAGTTAAAAATACCTCTATTAAGTCAAAAGTAACTTATTTTAAGCAATCCCAAACACCCTCTAAGTTTGATTGGCAAACACGTTATTATGGGGATTTAAGGCAAAAGTGGCTTATTTTAACGTTGCCAAACAGGCACACAATCATACCAACCCATATATAGAGGGGGACTGAGCACCTGTTAATTGCATTGAAAATGTTAAAACATAACCAGCTTATGGCTTGTGAAAGCCCCTACTGACATATTCGAACTGATACATTTTGCAGCAACTATAGATACATCACAAAACACAGGTAAATATATAGGAACAATGAAATTGTCTACGGCTTCATGCTCATTCTTGGATTTTTCATTTTTCGAGGAAAATGATTGAGCTTCAAACATTCCATAACCAGAAAAATACAAACTCTTCACCCTTTCCAGTGCAGTTTAAAAGGGTATTACGAACATTTAGGCTGTACACTTGCTAAATAAAGTGGCCACAAACTAATTCCATTTCTCTAAAAGTTAGTTTTTTCCAGATTTTCAACCAATGAAACCTAGAAAACTGGAAAAATGGAAACTTGAAAGTTTCTTAGTCATCAATATTTTGTCAGTAATTTGTACCTTAGGCTTAGCTAACTACCTGTTTGCACAACAGCTGAATTAACATTATCCAGCAGGAACCCATATATTTTTTTCTTCAAGCCTTCTATCCTCTCATTAGTCCCATTGCCACTGGTCACGGAGTCGTCTAACCACTGATTAACCCTCTTGAGCTGCCCTAAAAGGCATGCAATCTCTGAGTCTCTTTCTCCTTTTTGTAATCCAAATCCTTTATTTAGGGAAGCATCTAAATAGTCAAAAAACCATGCCTGTGATGCCGAGAGCAATTTTTCAGCTAAATTAGCTGCCACCTGCAATCCATTTCCTTTTGACCACACTGCACTTTCGTAGGTTGCTTTTCTAGTTGCCGAGAGGAGTTGTTTTGTATTATATGGTGATGATGTCTTTGAACTCGAACCTGACCCAACGGCTCTTTGGTTTCTTGGATTTAGTTTTCTGTCAGGTGAATGGTTTTCTACATCAACTTTTGTGGTAGTATTTTCTAGAATCAAAAAATGACATTTCTCAGCATTGAAGTCACCCTTTTTATCTTCTTTGGTGAACATATTAAAATTAGAAAGATTGGTCTCAACAGCAGCTTGAACCCAAGATAAAGCATTCTTGTCGGTAAAATTTTTATATATTTCGGAAAGTGAGTACTGCAAGCTACTCTCTTCATGAAATCTCAAGGCGTCAATAACAGTAGCTACTCTATGCATATTCTGATGAAGGATCAAAAAATCTTCAACAAGAGGCAACGAAGATTCTTTTTCAGATGACTCGCATAGTTTTGCAAATGTTCTGGATCACATAAAGAAATAAGTACAGATATTGTAGCTAGATGCTTAAAAAACATTCAGATATGCTGGAGGAATCTAGTTTAGGGCTAACCCCCTTTTTAAGTAATAATTACAGGAATAACATCACGTCCAGCATAACAGCAAACTGGAAAAACAAATAACTAACATAGATAGAATTGTAACTTTATTCTATATACCAAGCTATTAATTATTAATTGATTTACCAGACAAATGAAACAATAATTGATCTACCACAAGTGAGAAGAGAGTGCACATGATGTAAATGATGATAATACACAATTAGCAGCATGGCCAAATAAAAGCAATGTCTTTATTGTTTCATGAGCACAATCATTTTGAGTCAATTGAAAATCATTGGCATTTAATATATTTTCTTTACAATGCGAGTATTAACCTCTTTTACAGGAGGTTTGACTTCCTCAAACGTAATCATATACACAAAGGATTTCAAACTGGACATAACTAGGATCCTCTGTATTTATTGTTTTATCAGCTTTCTTTCCTATTAAATAAAGGATCCTCCTTCTCCACCCCTATGCACCCATGTCATTTTATTTCAAGAGAGGTACTTTTGGAAATTCAAAAATTATGTGCAAGGTTTAAGTTATCAAGAGCTTCATCTTTTTGCTTTCTTACTATAGGTCATCTACAATTTTTACTTCTCAGTATGCCTGCCAAGTTTACTGTATTATGAAATCGTAAACTGGGCAAACTTGCAGGTGTATTATTTTCCGAATTGCTTACACATATATAACAGTACTTCAGACTAACAGTTTGTCTACCAAATTTAAGTTATCAAGAGAGGTACTTTTGGAAATTCAAAAATTATGTGCAAGGTTTAAGTTATCAAGAGCTTCATCTTTTTGCTTTCTTACTATAGGTCATCTACAATTTTTACTTCTCAGTATGCCTGCCAAGTTTACTGTATTATGAAATCGTAAACTGGGCAAACTTGCAGGTGTATTATTTTCCGAATTGCTTACACATATATAACAGTACTTCAGACTAACAGTTTGTCTACCAAATTTAAGTACCATACTTTTTACACAGATTAGAAGGTTAATAAGTGAAATTCACTCAATATGTAATATTAAATGACCAATATGATAACAATTTTACAGAGCTTTCTACACTCGTTAGATTATACGTTATTCTGTTTGATTTAAAATCACAGCAACAGGTGCAGATACAATTTCAATAACCATAAAAATCGGAAATCTTTCATTCTTTTAAGATTAAAAAAAAGTAATTTCTACCAGGCTCTAGTAACATTGATTTTTTGCAATCAGATTTAAAGAACCTGTACCCCAAACTTATGAGCTTATAACTTGTGATCTACATCTCCTTGGCCAAAGGTTTGCTTGATTAATTTGTAGGAGCCTAGAAATATTGTGTCAACTCCTCTACAGTGTAAACCAGATGCAAAATTATTGTTCTTATATTCTTTGTATCTTATGTCAAGAAAAAAAGAAAAAAAAACTTGCATCAAGTAAACACACAGGTTTGCAAGCACATCTACATTGACTGCTAGTAAAAATGATACAAGGATATGTAAAGAAAAATTACAACCAAACAAATAAGACAAACGGACCATATAACATATCCAAAATAACACATAGGTAAAGATCAATTGTGAGAATATGTTCTGAAGTAACATTTCGCACAAAGATAAAACTCAAATAACGGCAGAAAATGATGTTAGCCAACAAAATACATTGAGCATATAGAATACAGTAAGAATGGTGAGGACTCGGGAGCAAATTACATACCTCATACATTGGAGGACATTTTCTGTGGCTGACGTCTCTTGTAATGCATATACAGCAGCCACAAATCGAGAGTTTCTATGAGACAAAACTTCCTGCGAAGAGGAAAATTTTAAGTGGACATAATAATTTAAAATGAAATGATAAGCTCTTACAGGTTAAGGAATGCAATTATAACTACCTTTCCTAGATCATGGACCGTAGATGGAAGAGAACCCCACATTATCTTTGCATCAGACCAACTACTGACACTGAGGGGAACCTTAAAGAGATGACCAGAATTTGTGCCAACAGTTGACTGGTTTAAGTCTTTTCTAATAGGCTTACTGACAACAGGGCTCGGTGAATCATTCGAGTTCTTGTTTTGTAGTGGTGAAACACCCTTATTTGGAGGCTTAAGTGTTGATTTCTTTTCAAACAACTGATTAATGCTTGGGGGAACATGTTTAAGCTGTGAAAGGTTTGGAATTGAATGCTTAGAAGCTGAATCCCTCTCTGATGCACCATTCTTGTTGGAAAGACCATGTTGACTGGGTGAAATTCTAGGACTTGGAGGCCTCAATATTATATCCTTATCTGACAAGGATTTTCTATTTGGGACAACTTGTTTAAGAGGTGAAATTCTCGGGCTTGGAGGCTTTACTGTAAAATCTCTCTCTGACAAAGATTTTCTATGTGGGACAACTTCTTTAAGAGGTGAAATTCTCGGGCTTGGAGGCTTTACTGTAAAATCTCTCTCTGAAAAAGATTTTCTATGTGGGACAACTTCTTTAAGAGGTGAAATTCTCGGACTTGGAGGCTTTACTGTTAAATCTTTCTCTGACAAAGATTTTCTACAAGGGAGAGCTTGTTTAAGTGGAGAGAAACTTGGATGCTTCAGTGTTAAATTCTTTTCTGAGGAAGCTCTTTTACTTGTAAGAACCTGCACAGAAACAAAAATTACTAATTTGTGCTTCGAAATCTATTACTGTTATGGGTATTAACATTTGTGCATCCCACTCAGTCGACGTTTAGGATCATGGACAGAGCAAAAGTACTAACTGCAAACCCAGGGATTTCATTTATAATCCTTAAAAATTGAATATAACTATCATAACTCATTGAAATAACCAACCAAATATGGGTTGCCTGGAAATTCAAACAGCCGTCAAAGCCTAACCTCTAAATGTTAAAGGTAAATACTATTTTTTAAATAATAAGGAATGTATTTAGTAAGAATTGATTGATGTGATAAAGATTCCTTTAGAGACTAATAAGAATCTATGTTTTCAGCTTAGTACCCATGTTGAACACCGGCACTTTGTACATCAGTACTTTGTACATCAGTACATCAATACAGATAATAGGTGCCACTTGGACATATTTTAGCTTAGACACTTGAGATAACACTAGAATATGACATCTTATTACCATGTTAAACACTTGACAGTCAGACATACATGCTATTATAAACAGAGAGAAGTCCACTTAAAGAGGAAACAGGAGCAAATCCTGATCATTCCCTCTCAGTATTCCCAAAAATGAATCACACACACACAAATATATACTTCAAAACTCCACTCCAATTCTCCAATGCAGGTAAAATTATTGAAAACAATGAACAATCTTTTAAGTCAACAAATAAATTCATACACACACAAATCTACACATACAGGAACTTGCAGATCTATTCTAACTCAACCAATGTAGGTAATTTCAATTAAAAAACAATTTTTAAAAACAACAAAGATATACATAACACACATGACAACACATCTATAGATATATAAGAAGTTGAAGGCAACTATTCTAACTCAACTCCAGCAGGTAAAATCAATTAAAAAAACCAACTTTATACACACATATAACACGTCTCTAAATTTAGTACATACTCAAGAACTTACATACATAAACATCTTTTCATATACAAGAACATTAAGGGTAACAATTTCCCAACAAAAAAGATACAATCTTTAGAAACAAGAGAACCAAGAACTCACAGAAGCAGCCGAATGAGAAGATCCAGGCCTACCCCCACCACCATAATTCCCAACAAGATTCTTATCCCAACCTTTCCTACTTGAATCCAAACTCAACCTCCTCATCTCCACTACTCCATTGCCAATATTATCTCCTAAACTCACTCTCCTCAACCCTTTCTTCTCCTTGTTTTTCTCCAACAAAACCTCACTCCCAATCAAATCAACAGGATCTCCCACACAGTCTCTCCTCTTAGGCACAACTTTCAAGCCTCTCACCACAGGCACAGGCTTCCCATTATCAAAGCCTTCCACATAAACAAACTGACCCAACTGAATCTTATCACTTAATATCAACTCAGCATCTCTCTCACACACTGACACATAAGCTGAGTGCAGTGAGTCTGAGACTCTAAGGTAAAAACCCTTGTTGTGAAAAATGGTGTCAGTGGTTGTGTTGAAAGAAGGGACTATAGCTATGATTTGCAGGAGAGATGACCGGTGATGAGAGGTGGGTTTTGATGGGGTGGTGGAGAGGAGAGAGGAGAGAGTGCCTGGAGTTAAGGATGCCATTGATGAGATGAGGAGAGAGATGGTTTGGGGGGAGAGAGAGAGGGAGAGATTAACATTGTAGAGAGAGAAAATGAAGGGGTTTGGGGAATGGTGTATGTATAGACAGTATAGCCAGTATAGCTGTGTGTGGGAGAATCTGAATAAAATTGTGTTGGAGAGAACAACGTAGATGGGACATCTGGATGTGTGTGGAAACTCACTTCTTGATGGTGACTATACAGCCTCACAGTACAAAAAATACATTTTCGTATACCTTTCCTTTCATTTTACAAAGTTTTTTAACTGGGTGGTATTAAATGCGGTTCATTTTTACTAAACACAATTAGTTCAAATTACATTTAAGTCCTTCTATGTATTGAATGTGTAGCTAACGGCGAGGATATACTGGAGTATTAATTATAGGGTGCCTTAATTACATAGTGACTGCAACGAAAATTCATATGAACCATCAGTTAAATACTAGCGTAAATGCCCGTGCCTCGCACGGGCACTGAACCAATTTCTCATTCGAAACTGTATATATTGAAATAATTTTGTAAATAAAAAATATGATAATTAAAAATATGATAAACGATAAGATTTTGATTTGTCGAACGTTTTTAGGGTGAAAAACCAAAATGCCTTCAATTTAATTCCAATCGCCCAAAATGCCTGCAAATCCGTCCAAAATACCCACGAAATACGCATTTAGGTCATGTGTTGGGGGTATACGCATTTCCCAAATACGTGGAGCGTGTAAATTGAAAATCTGCACTAGTGAAAGTAGCTGGAATACACAATTGTAAAATAGGTATTGTGAAATACGTATCTTCAAGATGCGTATTGCAATTACTGTTCATCTTCTACAACCCGTTGCGATAGAGCTTTTTTTTCGTCAAAAATTCGACGAATCTGTTCACCACCATCCAAGCTTCTTTCACTAACATACCATCCATCATTCGAATCGTATTCCCCCCCTCTACAACCTTATACCCCCAAAATAAATCTTTTTTTTCAATTCATTTTTCGAGCAGCCTATACACGTCCTTACAGGACCGAAATTCAAGAAATAAAGATGGCAAAAGGGAGAGGGGTGTCTGGTCATCATTTTTATGTGCTCCGATTTGGTGGAGGTTGTCGGAGGGTGGCGAACGAAGGAAGGGGACGGTGGAGGCAATTTTGAGCTCCACTGAGACGACGACTGATTTATGAGGTAATGACGTCAACTGACGTCATTACGCATTCCACATATGCGCAACCCTCGAAACGCATTTCCTAAATGTGTATCCCACTATACGCATGAACACCACGCGTTTGTGGGTAAAAAAGACGGGCGGAGACTTGAATATAGGCATTTTGGGCAGCTTCTACACAAAAATAGTGTAGTTTGGTCATTTTTTCATGTGTTTTTATAGTTATTTTGTAATATTGTATGCCAATTTTTTAAACCAAATATTTTATATTTTTTCTTAGATTTCATAAAATTAATTTGGATAAATATTCATACGATAATAATCACAGGAATACTTATGATTGTTAAATTATTAATTTAGTTTTCAATTGCGTGAAATGAATTTATCAAATTGAACATTTGAGTATAATATAAATTATTATCTTAGTAAATTATCCGTATGTAATAGAGCATATGTAAACTCATTAATTTTGTTGTAAAAAATTTGATCGTATATGTAAGACTATATTTTGATATATAACAAAATCTCTTAATATTGAGTAAAAGTCATCCTTATGCTTGTTTCAATCATTTTTTCTAACCATATACATTTATACATTTTTAAACTTAAATGTTTAGTTTTAGTCTAATGTTATTACACAATACAGAAGTTCAATAAAATGGGTAAATTGAAATATTTTTTATATTATAATTTTGAATTATTTTTTAACTTAATTATAAATTTTTCAAAATATTTATATCGATGCAAATATGATAATCTTAATGACTTGTGCATGTACATGAATTCTAAAATCAATTGATCAATATATTATATAAAAATTAAAATGTACCATAATTTATAGTCGAGTTATAATCTAATTGATCGTTTTAAATAATTATTGTAATATTTAATATATCTTTTTTGATTTAATTTGCATGCCAATTATAGTATTTATTTATATATCACATAGAACATAGTTTTAAAATTTTCATCTTTTTAACATAATTTTAATTATTTTTCGTATATATTTAAATATTTATATGACTCACATATTTAAATCGTTGAAAGTTTAAATGATTGGTCGACCAAAACCCTCAAATATTCAAAATTTTAAATACCTAAAAAGTTATGTGATGCAATTATTAATTATTTTTTGATTTGATAACTAAAATTTACATATTTTTTAAAATCAACTCCTATTTGTTATGTAAATAATTTAATATCTACAAAGATACGCATGTAAATAATTTTTTTTTCTTTTTGGACTCGGTTGCATTATGAATAACCTATATTTTTCCCTATATTAATTATTTAAAATGGCAAAAGAGAATTGTAGAGTATGTTCAATCGATTAAAATAATTTTTATAACCTTTTATGTCCAATATTCTAGAAATAATATGAACCAACATTCATTTACTCAAAAAAAAAAAGAGGATGAGACAAAAAGAGAAGAGAGGTGGTTTATCATATATGATTTTTAAACAAAACTCAAAATCAACCATAGCATAATTGGTTAAGGCATGAGTTTGGGAGTTAAAGGATAGTGGTTCGAATCTCTATACAAACACAATTTCCTCATTTTTCACACAATTATCAAAAGAAGGCATTTTTGTGATTTTTTAAAAAATAGAGATAAAATCGTAATTTCACACCCATTAAAATGGCAATTTTTGCCCTTGTGTTGAAGTTTAATATATAGTAATAGATTGGAGTACTCCGTTTTAAAACACATAAAATCACAACAAATAAATTATTTTAAATTTACCTTAAATATCAAAATTTTACATAATCATAATTTAAATATTTAGTTTTAAATAGTTTTAAGTTTATTTTAAATAGTGTTATGTCATATACACTTAAAAAAAATTAGTTTAAAATATTTAATATCATAAATTAATAAAATAATATAAAAAGTTGTTTTACTTCATTATTATTTATTTTTGATATTTTATAGTAAAATTTTTATAGATTAATATAATTGGGACATGTGAATTTTATTAATTTATAGATGTTGTTAATTGAAAATATTAATTTATCGTGTTAACGAATATTGATTTATGTTGAAATATTATTTATAATAATTTTAATAATAAAATTATTCTTTATATTAAATAGATGATAAAAGTAATTAATAAATATCAAAATAAATAATATTACACGAACAATGCTTAAATGTACAAAATTAGTATTTAAATTGGCTGTCAAATGACATATGACACATTTAAATTTGTTTTAACAATTTTTTTTTAACTTTCCGTATATGTACTCTAACATAAACTATCCATTCTCTCCATATTCTTCAAAATAATTATTATTTATAATTTTAAATAACAGGATACAATATTTTTAAAATTGATATGAAATTAACCTATTTTAACATATTGTAATCATAAAATAATTGTACATAAATTATTTAAACTTAAGTAATTTTTTTTTTTACCAGAAAAGTAATTTTTTAATACCATTGCATTGACATTATTGTAAAAGATAACGTTGACTAAGTTTTGTAAAAGGATGTGCAAATACCGTGCAAATACCTCTGTAATCAAGATGTGTCAATAAATGCTCTTGCACAGAAAAATAAGTTAAGTTAAGGATATTATTGTAATTACACCAAATTGTATTTGGCAATTTTGACCTGCATTCAGAAATTATGTTTTAGCTACTCCCCTCCGTGCCAATATGTGTTTCTTGTTTTGACTTTTTACACTGTTCATTTTAAGCGATTGACTACTAATTTACGCATAATTTATAAGATAAAATATAGTCATGAGTGATTTTGTTGGATTCGTATTTATGAGTACTTTAATACAGTGAAATTTTTATATTTAGTACTAATACAAAATTCAAGATATTAACGATCAAAAGTGTGCGTTGGCAAACGTGTTTTTTCAAACAGGAAACATATTATGAGACGGAGGGAGTAATTTAGAGCATATCCAAGTACCCATAACCCTTACCTATATTTAGACAGTTTAACATTTTTAGGGTTTTTCCCCAAAAAAACATGCTCCAACAATACCCTCTGTTACCAATACATTTTGGGGAGAAAAAACGTACAAGTGAAGAAACAAATTACATCCCCTATCATCTCCCGCTATAATTTTTTGGTGAATAAATGAAGAATGGGCTTATTCATGGAGGCCCATTAGGTTAATTTATAAAGGATGCATTTAAATTCAAATTTTAAATTTCAAAAAATTAACTAAATATTATTTTTAAAAAATAGGGTACCAATATAAGATTTATCATTGGAGTAAATCATACTTTTGCTTCCTTATATTTTTAAAAAAAATTATTTTAGAGGTTAAGGAAGGAAAAAGTCATTGGAGTTGCTCTTATTCTAGCATTTCACTAATCACTACTCTTAATTCAAGTATTTCATTACTCTTAAATCTTAATTCGAAAATCAAAACAAAATAAGGTTGAAATTGGGTCGGTAACTCAGCAAGTCAAGTTCATAGACAAATAACCTTTCATCAGGGGTCGGCCTTTAGTCCTCTTTTGTTTGCTCTTATCCTTGATGTCATGTCACGAGGGATTCAAGATTCCGTCCCTTGGTGCATGCTTTTCGCTGATGATATCGTGTTAGTGGCGGAGTCCCAAGGCTTACGTATGAGCCGATCTAAAACCGAGTATCTATGGTGTAACTTCAGTGGTGAAGCCATTGAGGAAGGAATGGAGGTTAAGATTCAAGATCAGATCGTACCTAGTACGGATAAGTTCAAGTTGTCGCACGATGATAGACAGAATCCCGAATGGAGTGTTTAGAAGCGAGCTTGAAGTGGCGCCTCTTTCTGCGAAAGTCAGGGAAGGGAGGTTGAGGTGGTTCGGCCATGTCCGTAGGAGGTCGGCAGAAGCCCCAGTGAGGAGGGTTGAGAGTCTTTCGGTGGTTGGGGTGAGGAGGAGAGGAAGACCGAGGAGGTCGTGGGATGAGCAACTTAGGGTGGATCTCAAGGCCTTAAACTTAAATGAGACCATGATAGCTAACAGGTGCTCTTGGAGGCGTCGTATCAGAGTGGTGAATTCCCTTTTAGGGAGCGGCTCTATTGTAGAGAGCCTCAGAGTGGGGCTGTCTAGGTTAGCTTTATCTTAGGAGTTAGGATTTTTCGTTCTCTTTTCTTGTTGTTATTGTCTTCTGTTTACCGGTCTTATCCCTTTGCGGGGTAGACTGGGTATGTGTGTCTCGGTTGTCTTGGTCTGTTGTCGTTTGCTTGTGGTTTATTTTGCAGGGGGTTCGTCAGGAGCTATCCTCTCAGGCTGGCAGGGTATCAGGTCAGGAGTAATTCAATGGCAAGCAGGCGGGTAGGTCCCATGTGGAGAATGCC
The DNA here is from genome assembly GCA_037693485.1 of Kitagawia praeruptora. NCBI lineage: Eukaryota > Viridiplantae > Streptophyta > Magnoliopsida > Apiales > Apiaceae > Kitagawia > Kitagawia praeruptora. The sequence continues at coordinate 130,016,211 of CM075351.1, read as the reverse complement.
ATGGGCTCAGGTATTGCTTTGATCTTTCTCGTTATCAATTGGTATTCTGTGTATTTTTCACACTCCGCTTTGGTCGTGCACATAGCCGAGGGTCTTCACGGAAACAGCCTCCCTGCCTTAAAAAGCGGGGGCATGGTCTGCGTACATCTTACCCTCCCCAGACCCTGCTCTGAGCGGGATATACTGGGTATGTTTGGTTTGGTTTGGTTTGGTTTGGTTTTCTCTTTTCTCTCTCTCTTTTCCACCGCCTTCTTCTTCTTTAGTCAGTTTCTTTCCTCCGGCGGTGGTTTATCCACCGACCGGAGGCCCCTTTTCCGATCTAATTTTATTTCTTTCAATAATCATCCTCCTTCGGTGAGGATTGTGAGCTTTTGGCTTGTTTACCCATTTATTGGGTTTATTTGTCTCTCCTTGTGAGAGTTTGTTTGTCTCTCCTTGTGAGAGTTTATTTGTTCCTTTGTGTTCTTGGTTTGTTTTGTTGTTCTTGGGTATTTGATGATCAAGATCGATCTGTGGTTCGAAGCAGATGCAGTTTTCAAGATGGTTGTACCGTCAATTGTAACGAGGATCTCCATTCAATGTTCGGATGTTTTGTCATCGATGTTATTTCATGGTCCTAATACCGTGATTTCGGAGTCGTTCTTCAGTATTTGCCCATCTAATTGTTTTGGAAAATGTTTTTGTGATTATATTTCAGATCTATTCTTGTTATTCATAGGGAATTTACTTGATTGTAGATGCCGTATGGCTTCTTTTTAATGAAATCCCCGTACCCTTATCAAAAATAAAATAAAATGTACATATATGGTAAATGGCGGAATATAAAAAAAATAGACAATTAAATAAATTAAAAAGTAATTGTTTGTCATTCTACAATTTAAGTACTCACATTCCAAAAATAGTACTTCCTCTGTCTCTTTTTACTTTTCTTATTTGAAATGTCGGGATTGTTCATAACATAAGACAAATTACTAATTTACGTTTAATCTATAAGATCAAATATAGTCATGAGTGATCTTGTTGGATTCGTATTTATGAGTACTTTAATACAGTGAAGTTTTTATATCTAAAACTAATACGAAATTGAAGATATTAACGATCAAAAATACGCGTTGGCAAACGTGTCCAGTCAAAACAAAAATATTATTTAGGGACAGAGGGAGTAAGTTTTAACAATAAAATACATTATTACATCAACTACTTCCCTCCAATTTTTCAATACTTTACACTATAACCCACTACTTCACTTATTTTAACAATAAAATTACTATTACATCCACTACTTCACTTATTTTAATAATAAAATCACTATTACACCCACTACTTTATTTATTTTAATCTTAATTCTTGGTCTCCATATTAAAAGCAAACGATAACAACTCAATGGGACGGAGGGAGTAATGTTTATTATTTATATATTCTCAATGCATTTCTTTGTCATAAAGATAAATAAAGTAGCGATAGAGTACCAAATTTCAGTCCCAAATTTTGCTACGAACCTCTAAATGATTCACAAATTAAGTTTTCAAATAACGGGATATAGCTGAAGTGGTATTTTAAGAGATTTCAATTATTTTCAAGATCGATCTGAAATTCAATAAGTTGCAAAAATAAGTTGAAAAATAAGTTGAAAAGTTAGGAATCTTAACATTCAACTTAAAATAAGTTGACTTATTCTGAAAAATAAGTTTCCCCAAACACCCCGTCTGAAGTGGTCAAGCCCTATATGGTGATCTTGGTCATTTAATTACTTTTTTAATTTTTTTTAATAAAATTTAATTCATTAATAATAAATCATACGATATTTATAAATATAGTCGAGTTGAATCAAATGTAAACAGAAATAATAGGTGATTAATCCATTTTTCAAGATATAATAACTCGATTTGTGGAAGATGACTATGCAGATATCTTATCTATTTTGTAAGTACATAGTTATTATTAAAGAGCAATATTAGGTTTCCAAATCTTTTCCCAAAACTTTTACCGAATAATATGATATGACATATGAGAAAATGACCAAAATACCTCAAAATGGGGTACCCATGGTCCAAAATACATTTTTTCGGAACAGTTGGCCCTCACTGCCCACGCCACACGCTACTGCGTGTAGCGTGTCTCGTTTACTGTAGCAATCTCTCTTGTCTCCCTTCTCTCTCGTTCGCTCGTAATCTCTCCCAATCTCTACGCCATTCTCTGCCTATCACCGTCACGTCCGGCCACCTCCAACGTTACTGATGATACCAAAACAATCACCGCTGCTTGTTCTTCAATTCGCCCAACCGAGTTTATGAAACCTGGCCCCGCAGGGGCTTGCACGAAGCCGACGGAAAAATGATGGAGAGAGGTCAGGTTCGATTTAGGGGTTTGAAATCCGGGAAATGAAATGGTTTGAAATGGACATGGTTGTGTAGATCGTCGAAAGACGATTCCAACGGTGTATAGAACATACACGGACAGTCTCGGAATCGAATGAACGAAAATCCGGCGTGATTTGGTCAGAAATCGCCTGAGAATCGCCAGAGCGCGATTTTGGAGAAGATGGCAGATACGCATCTGGAAAATGCGTATCTGGAGATGCGCATATTACAGATGCGTATCTCAAGCTATATTGACTTTCTGCCAGTCCCGTGTCTATGTGTTACGCCTTTGCCACTACCGTATCTCCTTATTACTCCTTCACCAGTAGCGTGTCTCCATGTCACTCCTTCACCAATAGCGTGTCCCGTGGGTATTTAGGGTCGCCTGAACTGGCGGTGGGTATTTTGGTTCTGAGTATTTAATTTGTGGGTATTCTGGGCCTTCACCCATATATATATACATGTAGGATTCTATTTTATAGTTAAAAAAGTTATAAAATGATAGAACACATAAATATTTGAAAAAAAATTGGGACATCTGTTATAAATTATGAAGAGCGGGCTTGTAGCATTGGATGGTGGTGACCTGATTTTTTAGAATCATATTTGTTGCTTAGATGATATTAGATGGGATCTCTGTTATAGGGGCGATTTCTGAAAAATCGCCGATAAATCGGTCAAAAATCGGTTAAAATTTTGGAACCGATTCGACCGATTTTGCAAAAATCGCCGATAAATCGCCGATTTTTCGATCAAATCACCCGATAAATCGTAAATCGGTACCTCAACCGAATAGTTCCGATTTCCGAAATCTGCAACACCGGATGGGATCCATTAAAAATGGAAGTAAACCGTTCGCATTTTAGATGCTTTAAGGACTTGTTCAAATAAAAGAATAAGGGAAATTTAGTATGGTATCAATGTAGTTTTGATTTTTTTTTTCTTTTAACGATTACGTAGATTTATATGACTTATAATTTAGTATTTGTTCTAATAAGATTTTCGGGATGAGTGAGAGTCGAACCCATGATCTGCATAACAGAAGATATGCCCTTTATCACTTGGGATATCCAATCACGCTCAATTTTGATTTTTTTGTACAGTACCATCACATTATTGATTTTTATTCATGGTGCCCTCTTACATTTGGTTTTAATATACAATACGTTTTTGTTAAGTAAAAAGTAATAAAATTGATTTTACATAGTAAAAAAATTGTATATTCGAAATATTTGCAAAAAGTTACATAAAATAGAACCTTAAATCATGTAAAACATGTAAAATGAAGTCAAAATGAGTGAGATATTAATTGTCAAAGTTTGGTCATGGAGTTTAAATATATCTCACTCATTTTAATTTCGTTTTACATGATTCAACAGTGTATTTCATGTTTTTTTTTTTGCAAATATTTCAAATATACAATTTGTTTTATAATCTGAAATCAATTCTATTACTTCTTACTTAACATAAATAGAAAAATATTATATATGAAAAATTAAATGTACAAAGATACTATAAATAAAAATCAGTAATATAATAATATCATATATAAAAATCAAAATCATATCGATACCTTGTACTCCCTTTGTCCCTCTCATTTCTTTACACTTTCCTTTTTGTGACGTCCCACCAATTCTTTAGATTCTTTACATTACTAAAAATATTAACTTTTAACAATAAATTACATTATTACATCCACTACTTCACTCAACTTTTCAACAATTTATACTATTACACCCACTATTTAACTTACTTTAACAATAAAATTACTATTATACCCATTATTTTATTTATTTTTACAATATTACATCCAATATTCTTGATCTCCATGCCCAAACACAATGTAAAGAATCTCGGGGACGGAGGGAGTAAAATTTTCCAAAAAATTACTTCATCTGTCCCGGGTATTTCTTTACATTTGCGGATCAATTTCTGGCACAAATTTTAAGATGCATTTTAAGGATAGTTCTATAACTAATTTTTGATATTTTCTTTTTTTTTTTATAAAAATAGAACAATCCTATTTTTATACAAAAAAAGAAAATATCAAAAATAAGTTATAAAATTATCTTTAAAATATACCTTAAAATACATGTCAAATACGTAATTTTCTATGTAAAAAAATGGATGAAACATAGGGAAATATTATACTCCAACAAACTCGTGTCAACAAAAAGCAGTACGAACATTCTGAGCTATGCGCTCTAGAAGTCTAGATGCAGCCTTGTGGCACATATTATACTATTAGTGAACAAACTCTTAAAAAGACAAATATTAATGAAAGAGAGAAAAAAGGAATGGGAGATAGTATTATTAAAATAAATATATACTTCCTCCGTTGATTTGTTATGGTTTGATTTTAATCAGGAAATCAATAATTAAGATTAAAATAAGTGAATAATGGGTGTAATAGTAATTTATTGTTAAAATAAGTGAAGTAGTGGGTGTAATAGTGATTCTATTGTTAAAATAAGTGAAGTAATGAGTGTAATAGTGTAAAGTATTGTTAAAATAAGTGAAGTAGTGGGTGTAATAGTATTAAAATTTACTATTTTAGGAAACAAAAAAAATTGGTTGGGAAGTCCTAAAAAAAATGTAAACAATTCGTTGAGATAGAGAGAGTACTATTGATATATTTAAGCCAATAAATATTCTCACATGCTATCCGCAGAAAGAAGCAAAGTAGCAAGGGGAAGGCTACAAGATAATACCGACAAGTACCAACTCATTAAAATATATCTAACCCTCTCTGGTTGAATAGATAGATAGGTTACGTACTCACTCCATCCCTTCCGATGGTTAATATTTTTCAAGGTATTTTTGGCATGTATTTTTAAATATTTTTAAGAAAAGTTTTAAAATTTATTTTTAAGTTTTTCACCTTTTTACATAAAAATTTATAATGTGTGCCGGACATTCCTTAAAAAATGTTTATAATTGGAAGGAACAGCAGGAATACTCAAACAAGAGAATGAAGTAAAGTAAATCGACCTTCCAAAAAAAAAAGAGTAAATAGACCTTCTCATTTTTTTTTTTGAATAAAATTCCATTCATTAATGATAAGTCATACGACATCTACAAAAATAGTCGAACAATGAAAAACATAAACAAATACTGATTAAACCATAATCAGACAATTTGTTGAAGATGATATTGCCCCTCTCGTATGGAGATTTATATGTACTCGTTGCGGTTGGACCTCCACCTGGGGCTAATGCTGCTTGAATATTCGACCATAAATGCAACATCCTAAAAACTTGTTTCATTAGATCCGAAATCATACTCTCACAAACAAAGGAGAGAACATCCAAACTCTCACCAGGGAGAGAAGCCAATCTGCAAAATACAAGCCAAAATAAAAACAAATTGAAATTACAAAAGAAAATCCAAGAAAACTTAGATCTGCCATCCGAAACCACAAGAAAGGCGGTTAACTCTCGAATCCACCAAGTGCAACTTGAATCGAAGAGGAGGGAAAACCGGAAGCTCCGATGATGTAGATCTAGAAAAACAATCCAAAGCGAAACAAACTGATAGAAATTCATACCCCACAAGGGAGTTTATTGAAACAAGACAAAGCAAATAAAATACAGAAACGAATTTGGGGCTTTCCACCGGACACACCGGTGGAAGCCCCGCCGGAAATGGTGCAGAAAAGAGGCTGGACTGAGCGGTGGAGAGGGAGAGAGGAGAGAGAGGGGAGAGAAAGCGTGTTAAAGTAGGACCTTCTCATTTTTTATTTATTATAGCATAGTCGATGTTTGAGATATTTTAGGGCCTGTTTGTTTTCTCATATAACTGTGAGCTTATGGTTTATAAGTCCATAAGCACTTATGGGGGTGTTTGTCAAAATAAGTTTTAGCTCAACTTATAACTTATAAATCCATAAGTTGAATGTTAAGAATCCTTAACTTACTTATAACTTATAACTTATTCTCGATATACTCAATATATAATATCCTTCAAATTCTCAAAACCATATATCTCTCGATCCATTCATTAGAAAATTGATATGTATATATCAAATTTTCCTATTCATCGAGATCTATCCATTGATATCCATTGTTATATATAAAAAACAAATATTTTGAAAATTATTTAAAAAAAAAAGGTTAACTTCTAAGTTCTGATTTACCCAAACAGTCTACTGATTATAAATTCTGATATACCAAACACTCTACTGACTGCCCTACTTATCACTTATATGACATAAGTGCTTATAAACCATAAACTACTTATTTTAAGAAACCCCAAACATACACTTAAAATGAGTAACTTATGGCTTAAAAGCATAAATGTCGTATAAGTGATAAGTAAATAAGATCTTATAAGTCAGTAGAGTGTTTGGTAAATCAGAACTTATAAATCAGTAGAGTGTTTGGTAAATCAGAACTTATAAGTTAACTTTTTTTATTATTTTCAAAATATTTATTTTTTAATATATATCAATGGATATCAATGGATAGATCTCGATGAGTATAAAAATTTGATATATACATATCAATTTTCTAACGAACGAATTAAAAGATATATGGTTTTGAAGATTTCAAGAATATTATATATTATGTGTATCGAGAAATAAAAATAAGCTGAAAGTTGAATGTTAAGTGTATGTTTGGGGTATCTTAAAATAAGTAGATTATTACTTATAAGCACTTATGTCATATAAGTGATAAGTAGAGTAGTCAGTAGAGTGTTTGGTAAATCAGAACTTATAATCAGTAAACTGTTTGGGTAAATCAGAACTTATAAGTTAACTTTTTTTTTTTATTATAATTTTCATAATATTTATTTTTTATATATAAAAATGGATATCAATTTTGCTTCAAAAAAAAAATGGATATCAATGGATAGATCTCGATGAATAGGGAAATTTGATATATACATATCAATTTTCTAATGAATGGATCGAGAGATATATGGTTTTGAAGATTTGAAGGATATTATATATTACGTATATCGAGAATAAATTAGAAGTTATAAGTTGAAAGTTAAGGATTCTTAACATTCAACTTATGGGTTTATAAGTTATAAGTTGAGCTAAAACTTATTTTGGCAAACACCACCCATAAGTGCTTATGGACTTATAAGTCATAAGCTCACAGTGATATGAGAAAACAAACAGGCCTAAAATTGTCAACATTCAACTTATCAACATATAAGTTATAAGTTGAGCTAAAACTTAAATATGCAAACACCCCCCATAAGCTCTTATGGGCTTATAAGCCATAAGCCACCAACTTTATGATAAACCAAACAGCTCCATAAATGTCCTGTACCCATTATATATCTATATTATAAATAAAGGATATAGTTTGTCATTTAGTTAATCCCTTGTTTTTGGTTATCCCATATTTTTTATTATCCCTCCGTCACAATTATTGTCAACTCAAATAGATAATAATTGTTAGATATAAAAATACTAGAAGTTATTATATACAGAGGTCTAAAGTTCAATTCCCGCCAATAACATATTAATTTATATTTAATACTAAAAAAATTTATATAAAAAGATGTATGGTTCGAATTCTTCTAATAACATATTAAAATTAATATTTATAATTTTATACTCCCTTAGTCCCAAATCTTTTGTCTTGTTTGACTTTTATTGGTCAAATTGAACAAATTTTGAACAAATATTACATATATAATATAAATAAAAATCATAATAAAAATTATTTCTTTAGAAAGTACACTTATCCTGCTTTAATATGTATTTTTCAGATTTTGTAAATTATAAAAAAATGATACGTAAATGTTAGTCAAAATTTGTTCATTTTGACCACAAAAGATTTGGGATATAGATTTTAGCATCCATGTCGCCAAGTTGTTCAGCCATAGTGATGAAATATGTGAACATGCTTTTTTTTTTTGTTAATTAAAAAAATTTATACAAAAGGAAACCAGTTACAATTCTAGGGGCATACCCCGCGAAAAGAAACTCGTTGTCCTAACGGAACAGCTACAGAGCAACTAGCTCAGGATAATATTCCGCAAACCCTCTCGGAGTAAACCCCGCAGAGAGCTAAGCAAGAACTACACAACAATTTAAAGGCATACTCCCAACCATTAAACACTAGATGATCATAACACTTCCAATGAATAATTTCTACAGGAGTGGCCTCTATCACCCCTGGCCTTGATTTTATCCTTCACGCATTCTCCGTTTTTACCCTTTGTCACATCAACTTTGTAAAGATCAGCACCAAGACCCACCCGTTGCTTAACAGGTTCCAGCCCAAGCTGCAACCGTCCATCTGATACCGGCTCAGGATCTTTAAAAAAAAACCATACAACTAGTCGCAGTTCCAGCTGTAGCCCAGTTCCAACTATCCCAATAAAAAAAATACAGGATTTTTGATACTGTTCGCCTTACCCCTGCATACGCTCCTACCAAAACCTCAAGTTGCGTACCAGCAACGAAAATAACCTTGTACCAAGAACCTTTTCCATCCAACTTGCCATCATCATTAACACATGGCCCTCCCGTATCAAAAATAGCATCATTGAGAATTAATTCCCCATCAACATCATTGAAAACCAATCCCATCTTGAACACATAAAGAGTAGTCCTCATGGGTTTGGCCCAAACAACAACCAAGTGAACAAAAACCACGATTGTAGCACGGACCGACTCCGTGACAACCCCATCACTGACAACAGAAAAGTAAACAAGCCTCCAGGGGCGGACGCAGGATTTTGAAAGTACCGGGGCTAGACTTGCCGCCGAAGCGCGGTTAAAGCCCGTATGGTCAATTTTTTTCCACGCGCCAGCACCATCAACTAACCCCAGATTTTAATTTTTTCGAAATCGAAATATGAATATGTATATAGATAGCATATTGCTTATTGCTGAGTGGTCCAGTCCAAGACTACACTCCCCATCCCAGGTTCTATACTCTAGAATTTTCAGTTTATGAAAATTTGGCATATTGCTTAGTTGAATACCTGCTTAATTTGTGATTAAATAAGTATTCTTCGTTCAGGGACATGTGCCACAGGAAAAAAGAATGAGGCTGGGTAGTGCCTATATCTGAAAATGGAAGAAATTTAATATACAATGTAAGAAAATATATAAACGCCGCAGCTGTGAATCGAACCTGGGTCTTCCCTAAATTGTTCCAACCCACAAACCAACTGAGCTAAACTAGGGCTTAGTTAACAATGAAGAATATATACTAAGGGGACTCCAAAATTTTCACCAGGACTGGAGCCAACCCCAGCCACCCCCTAGGTCCGCCCCTGCAAGCCTCATCCTTTCGAAAGCCCCAAAACAGTTCTCAACTGCAGAATTAGAACCCCTTATTCGGGAGACATCTGCACCACGTCCTAAAGATTCCCAATAGACATCCCCATAACATATGATGTACACCACTCCATTTATCTTTCCAATAGAATTCAACCTTTGGTGATATTTAATGTCAAGAATATTAACCCTATCATGCACAACAATAGCAATCTTAAAAGCAATTAAAATGGTATTAAAAATACCATCACATCAGTGGCTTTACACACACTTTCAGAATCATCAGTTGTAGACATTATGAATACCTTAATCAAGGAAGTGCAGTCGAAAAACTCCAACCCTTTCACAACAGAAGCCATCAAGCTAACTTCTCTTTGAGCCATAACATCATTCATGTGCTGAACCTCAATCTTGCTATGACGAGCTCCCAGTTCGAACATTGATAAATCAATAAAACCAAACACAAGGAAGCCAATCCTCCTTTCCAATTTGAACCCAGTAGAATGTACAAATCCGCGATAAGGCACAATGAGGCATTCAACAATATTCCACTGAAAAACCCCTAAAACATGCCTGAACAGCATATCAACTGTACTACCCAAAGCCTGCCATTAAATGAGTCAGAACATGCTTTTGTTAGGCCTGTGCACATCATGTTCCCGTTGATATGATTCTTGAATCGGAATATGTGTCAATAAAGCTTTGACTGTTTTTTGTTTGATCTCTTATCTAGTAAATTAGAAAATTAAAGAATTTTTGAAGTTACTGTTTGATGTCTTGATGAGTAGTATTGCAATGGAGTTTAATGGCATGTCATATATGAAATCAGTAGCCGAAAGCTTAATAGTGTTCCAATTCCGGCATGTAGCACGTAAAGTAACCCGTTCTTGTCAGGTCTTTAAGTTTGTAGAAGGGGGGTTGAATACAAACTATACCATTTTATCGAAATTTGTTCGGTTGATTTAAACTTAGTTCAAGACAAACTATGCGGAATTAATTGAAACAAGGTTCAAGTTAAATATAAAATCATATTAAACTTGAGGGTTGTTACAAATACAGTACATAGTAATATCTCACTAATAGAAAGAAATTTGAAAATTCGACATGAACTTTTCAATATTTGTTAATAAAAGTCTGAAAGCTAGAAAGCTATTCGAGATAAAAACTAGGAGTAAAAACTCGTTATATAGTACAAGAGTTACAAGTAATCAAGGTTTGACGGATAGAATATTACAAATACTAAGATCTTGATTTTCTAAAAATTTAATGCTCTTGTAGTTTGAGTTTATGTAGAGAGAGAGAGAGAATTTTGATCTGGGTTTAGTGTTTTGATATTATGTTTCTTGTATCTGTCAATTGCCTTGATATTTTCTTTTTAATCAATCTGTGTTGTGAAGTCTCTACCTCTTTCTGATTCTTTTACTCTCGAACTACCTTTGGTACTACATTCTGAGAGCAACCAACATGACCTTTCACTACTACCTTCGGTACTACCTTTCAACAAGACCTTTGAATTGAACTACCAAGACATTCGGTACTACCTTTTTAAAAAGGTAGTAATAGAACAATTTTCAGCTTATTCAATCAAATGATTTATTTGATAATCATTTAATTGATTTTCTTTTACACAAAAATTCTGATTTAATTAATTTAATAATTAATTTAATGAATAAATTAATTCATCCAGAATTAATTTATTAATTAAATTAACCACATAATTTAATTAATTAAAGGAGAATTAATATGAATCCTTTAATAGCCAAATCTTTTCTGTGTACAACTGAAAACAACAAAGACCTTCCACTGAATTTTTTGTTGACGCTCGATGTATTGTCTGGTTCATGAACGGCTAACTCCAGTGGTTGTTCTTTATTTTTAACTCTGAGTTGTGGTACTTGTCAGTTGTTAACTCTCTTCAAATCTTTATTCTGTATGTATCTATCACTGTAGAAATTTTTGTCACTCTAAATGAATCCACTTCTTATCAAATACTTCATTGAGGCTTGGTTAGATGTCTGAACTTCTTTCAATGTAGTAATTTTTCATGTCTATAGATTGATTTTAATCTTCTTTCTTCTGACAGATAATACTATCTGAGATTCCTGTGACGGTTTATATATTATTTACTCCATCTGTCCCATCCATTTGTTAACATTTCAAAATAGGTTGTCTGACACGCATTATAAGGTGAATTTTAAGGATAGTTAAATAATTTATTTTTGAATTTTTTTTGTATAAAAATAGAACAATCCTATTTTTATGGAACAATCCTATTTTTATACAAAAAAAATTAAAAAATAAGTTATGGAACTATCCTTAAAATTCACCTTAAAATGCGTGCCAGAAAATGACAGAAAAAGTGTTAACAATTGGATGGGAAAGAGGGAGTACTTATTATAATCTAGTTTAAGTTGAGTAGTATCCTCGAAATACAAATAGGCTATGTCATATGCCTTTCAAACTCCCCTAATTTTTTTGTTAGTTAATAACAAGCAAATTCCTAGAGGATAACTCAACTAACTCAACTTAAACAAGTAAATGATAAAAACATTAAGTGCAAGTAAATAGTGTAAAAGTTCTGGTATTTATTAATAATTTTCAGATTCAAACATTAAGATCATATGATTACATTTATCCTATCTTGATCTACCTAATAAGCTCTAAAAATCTAACAAGTAGAGCTAATCTTTAGATGTCATTTCTTCCCTTATCTCTCCAGGTTCAACTTCTTCCATTGAGAGCTCTAATGTCTTTATTAATTCTGGATCATAGACACGATCTTGTTCTGATGCTTGACCTACCAGTCTGACTGGTTAAGCTTTGAGCTTCTTCTTCAATTTATTCACATTTTTCCCGAAAACTCCCAGCCGGGGGGGAAATATTTATTCTTTTTAATGTGGTCCTGGGAATAACATTGAAAAAGATAAGCAACTTGAGTTTTCTTTCTATAGCAAAACTAGTGGTCCTTAGCATATGCACCAGCCACACCAGATGCTGGGCAGTATATTCTTTTATTGATTTGGAGTCAAAGTTGCACTACTGAAGTATGTTGTTTTTAAAAGATTTAACTTGATGGGGCTTTTCAACAACTTTTGGGCTAGCTTGATTAACAATTTCTTTCAGTTTATCATAGAGTAGTTCATTCAGCTCAGAGGTCCTGCATAACTTCTTCATAAGAATCCATAACTCTGACAGTGTTCTGCTTTCAAAGAAGTTAAGAGAGACATTGAATGACTCTGCATTATTGTTAGATATTGATTCAAGTGATGATCAGGATCTGGGCATTACTGATCAGATACTGATGCTGACGTCATCAGTAATACAACGTCAGTATTGGACTATCATCAGGATTAGAAGCTGGTCAGTATTTCGTGAAGATTCTCATCAGACCAGAGATCAAGGAAGATTGATATGTCGGTTCCTAGATTGTAGGAATGCAGCTATCATACAAGATATGCATTCAGAGATATATGTAATTGATTTAGAATATCTTGTAATTGATAGTGTAACTGTGTACTGTATATAAACACAATTTAGGTTTTACATTAAAGTAATCGCTTACACGATTTATCTTGTAACCTAGCAGCTCTTAAGAACATAAGAATTTCTTAAGAGAGTTTTGTAACAGTTTTATATCAGAATTAATAAAGCTGTTATTGATTCATACTTGTGTTATTTGTTTAAGTCGAAAATCGTATACAATTGTATTCAACCCCCCTTCTACAATTGTTAATTACTGGGCAACAATTGGTATCAGAGCTAAACTGATTAATTTTAATCAGAAACGATCTTAAGATGTCGACAAGCAAGTATGAAAGCATCAAAATTCCAATTATCAAGAAAACTGAGTATCCTACATGGAAAGTGAAAATGATGATGTATCTGGAAGTAACGGATCCTGACTATCTTGATAGGATCAATGATGGACCATTTCTTCCAACAAGACTAGTTGCAAGAACAGAGACTGTTGCTGAACACTATGTCATTAAGGCAAAGAGTGAGTGGACGACAGAGGAAAAGGCTCAAGTACTCAAAGATGCAAAGGTAAAAAATATTTTGCATAACAGTCTTGATAATGTCATGTCTAACAGGGTAATAGCATGCAAGACTGCAAAGGAAATTTGGGATACTTTGGAAACTCAATGCCAAGGTACTGAATCTATCAAAAGAAACAGAAGGGCTTTGTTGATTCAGGAGTATGAGCAGTTCGATGCTAAATCTGATGAAAGCCTTACTGATATGTATGATAGATTCTTGACTCTACTGAACAATCTATCACTAGTTGGCAAAGAGTATGATCCAGAGGACTCAAATACCAAGTTTCTCAGAGCTCTAACTGAGGAGTGGGATACTCAAGCTTCAATCATAAGGCATCAATATGATTTGAAGATGCTGTCTCTTGATGAAGTCTATGGGATGCTAAGAACCCATGATCTTAAGGTTCAACAGAGGAAGAACAAGAAAAATGTCAAAGCAAAATCTGTTGCTTTGAATGTTGAATCAAAATCAAAGGGGAAAAGCTGAGGAGGTTTCTAAGAGAAAGAGTAGAGTGGAAGAGTCAATTCCTGATGACTCATCATCAGATACTGATACTGAGTCTGATCCTGATACTGATGATGACTCTACTGATTCTGATATGATGGAAATGGTTGCTATGATAGTCAAGGGCTTCAAAAAGATGAAGTTCAGAAAGGCTAGGAAGCAAGGGAAATTTCAGAAGAAAACCTTCAATGCTGACAAAGACAGGTACAAGAAGAAAGAAGGTAAAAGCAGCAAATTTGACAAGTCAAAAATCAGATGCTATAACTGTGATGGAATGGGTCATTTTGCAACTGAGTGCAAGAAGACCAAAACCAAAGCTCTCATTTCTTCAAGCAAGGATTGTCATCTGACTCTGAAGAAGAGAAAGTGAATTATGCTTTAATGGCTAAAACTGATGAGACTTCTGCTGGTGAAAATAAGGTATCTGAAATTTTGTTTGATTTTGATACTAATAATGTCTCTGAGCTAAGATCTTTTTTAAAATCTCTGCATATTAGTTTTAGGAGTCAATCTCTTGAAAATACTAGAATAAAATCTGAAATGGCAGAGGTTGTTAAGAGAAATGATCATCTAGAAGCTGAGTTAATTTTCTTGCAGGAAGTTCAAGCAGAATGTGATAATGCTAAACACATGAAACTTGAAACAGAGTTTAAATGTAATGAACTTGAAATGCAACTTAAAGAGGCAAATGAAAAACTCAGAACCTGGACACATTCTGGTACAAAAACTCATGAAATTATTACTTATAAAAACTGGAAAGAGTGTCTAGGTTATAAGCCAGAGAATGAGAAAAAGGACAAAGAAAAAGTTGTTTAATCTAATCCAGGAAGAGTTATAGTTGATGACTCAACAAATCCAAAAACCTACAGATATGTTACAGACAGTACTAAAACCAAATTAAAACCTGTTAATTATGTGTATCCAGAAGTTCCCAAATCTACTTCAGAAAAGGGATCTACTTCTACACATCATTCTGAGTCTAGAACTGTCAAAAACAAAAATGTAGGTCTTTTGTCCAAGAAACAATTGAGGGATAGAATCTTTGATGTAACAGATAGGAAGAGAGTTCCAACTGTCAAAAGGAACAGGAATGGTAAAGTTGGAATAAACAAGGAGAATAATTATAAGTATATTCCAAATGCACGCTTTAACTGTGGTAACTCTAATCATCTTGCTATTGATTGCAGGAGGAGTAAAAAGAAGCCAACTGTAGTTCCTAAGTCTGACATTAGGAATAAATCATTATTTTATAAACCACAGAATCCTTGTTTCCATTGTGGCAGTAAATGGCATTCTATTTATACATGTGAAAAATACCATAATTTGTACTATAATTATTATGAGCCTTTGCCTAAGTTCAATAAAAGTGCAAATTTTGAAAAAAACAAAGAACTTGAATACTAATCATGCATCTGTTAAGAAAAAGATTAATTTTGATGGACTTAATCCTGATGAAGGTGTTTTTACAAGAAAATCTTCTGCTGCTAAAAATGTTAAGTTGCATGAAAAGAGAACCCAACAAGTGTGGGTTCTTAAAAATTCTAACTGAGTTCTTTGTGATTCTGATTGCAGGGTAAAAAGAAAAATGTGTTAGTCATGGATAGTGGATGCTCTGTGCACATGACTGGAGACAAAACCTTGCTATCAGAATTTGAGGAGAAGGCTGGCCCAACTGTGTCTTATGGAGATGGCAACATTGGACAAACTTTGGGATATGGCAGTATTGTAATTGGAAATGTCATCATTGAAAAAGTAGCTCTGGTGAAAGGACTCAAGCACAATCTTTTAAGTGTCAGTCAAATCACAGACAGAGGTTATCGTGTCAATTTCAATGATACTCATTTTGAAGTTATCAGCAAATCTTCAAGAAAGGTTGCATTAACTGGTCAAAGACATGGTAACATTTATGAAGCCAACATTCTCACCAATACTGAAAATCCAACTACATGCCTCATCAGTAAAGCTTCTGTAGATGAAAGTTGGAATTGGCATAAGAAGCTTTCTCATCTCAACTTCAACAATATAAATGAGTTGGTTAAGAAAGACTTGGTAAGAGGATTACCAAAGGCTCTATATACTCCTGATGGACTCTGTGATGCTTGTCAGAAGGCTAAACAGAGAAGGACATCATTCAAGAGTAAATCTGAATCCTCAATTGATGAACCATATCACATGCTTCACCTTGACTTGTTTGGACCAGTGAATATTATGTCCATCAGTAAGAAAAGGTATACTCTAGTCATTGTTGATGAATATACTAGATTTACCTGGGTTTATTTTCTGCACAGAAAAGATGAAACTGCTGAAATACTGCTAGACCATGTGAGACTTATTGAAACTGGAACAAAATACAAAGTCAAGATTCTGAGAAGTGATAATGGGACTGAATTCAAGAATTCAGCAATGGAAGAGTTCTGCAAATACAAAGGAATAGTTCAACAATTCTCTGCTCCTGGCACACCTCAGCAAAATGGAGTAGTTGAAAGAAAGAACAGGACTCTTATTGAAGCTGGCAGAATTATGTTGGAAGAAGCTAAACTACCTAAATATTTCTGGGCAGAAGCAGTCAACGCAGCATGTTACACTCAGAACATAACTCTAATCAACAGACATGGTGTAACTCCTTATCAGATGATTAAGGAAAAGAAGCCAAGTTTGAAGCATTTACATGTGTTTGGCTGCAAGTGCTTTGTTCTAAGACCTCATCCTGAACAGCTAGGAAAATTTGAGACAAAAGCTGATGAGGCCATCTTTGTTGGCTATCCAACAACAAGAGCCTTTAAAGTCTACAATCTAAGAACAAAGACAGTCATGGAGTCTATTAATGTATCTTTTGACGATAGAAAGATAATAGGAATAAAAGAAGACTCTCATGATAGTTTGATTTTTGCAAATGAAGCTACCAAGAATTCTGATGAAGACATGTCAGATACTGATACTCTGTCAGATACTGACGATCGATCAATTCCTGATCGAATACCTGTTACTGATGATGACTCAAATAATGCAAATGTTGAGGGGGAGCAAGAGCAAGACATCACCAGTACTGATACAACTCAAACATCAAGCAGAGACTCATCAGAAACAGATTCAAGTGACAATACTGACAGCATATCAGGAAGAGATAGCACTATCTCAGGGGGAGCTTCTAGCAATTCTAGTTCTTTTGAAGAAAACACCAATCCAGGGGGAGCATCAAGTTCAAGAAATGACTTACCATCAGCAAGGAAATGGACTAAAAGTCATACTCCTGATTTAATCATTGGGAATCCTGAAGCAGGTGTTAAGACAAGAAGTGCAACTCAGAATGAATGCTTATATAATAACTTTCTGTCAAAGGAGGAGCCTAAGAAAGTTGAAGATGCACTTAAGGATGCTGATTGGGTGACAGCTATGCAAGAAGAACTGAATGAGTTTGAAAGAAATGAAGTCTGGAAACTTGTACCAAGACCCAAGGGAAGGTCTATTGTAGGTACAAAGTGGGTATTCAGAAACAAGACTGATTCAGATGGCATAATTGTGAGGAACAAAGCAAGACTAGTAGCAAAGGGGTATTCTCAACAGGAAGGAATAGATTATGATGAGACTTTTGCTCCTGTTGCAAGACTAGAGGCCATCAAAATTTTTCTGGCATATGCAGCCCACAAGAAGTTTAAAGTATTCCAGATGGATGTAAAAAGTGCATTTCTCAATGGAGAACTGGAAGAGGAGGTATATGTTGAGCAACCTCCTGGCTTCATTGATCTCAAATATCCAGATCATGTCTATAGACTGGATAAAGCACTTTATGGACTAAAGCAAGCTCCAAGAGCCTGGTATGAAACCCTAGCTCAATTCTTACTGGAAAGTGGATTCAATAAAGGTACAATTGATAAAACCTTGTTTTATTTGAATCATGGTAAGGATTTGCTGTTAGTTCAAATATATGTTGATGATATCATCTTTGGGTCAACTAACACTAAGCTATGTGAGAAGTTTTCAAAGCTAATGCAGTCTAGATATCAAATGAGCATGATGGGAGAAATGAGCTATTTCTTAGGTCTGCAAGTTAAACAGATTGACGATGGGATTTTTATCAATCAGTCAAAGTACACAAAGAATTTACTAAAAAGGTTTAACATGCAAGACAGCTCTACAGCTTCAACTCCTATAGCTATAGCTACAAAACTTGATCCTGATCAAGGAACTGAAGTAGATGTAACCAACTACAGAGGAATGATTGGCTCTCTCTTATATCTAACTGCTAGCAAACCAGATATCATGTATGCAACCTGTCTATGTGCAAGATTTCAAGCAAATCCCAAGGAACCACATCTCATTGCAGTGAAAAGGATTTTCAGATATCTAAAGGGCACTCCTTCTCTTGGCCTTTGGTACGCTAGAGAATCAGACTTTAGTTTATGCGGTTACTCAGATGCTGATTTTGCAGGATGCAAAATAGACAGGAAAAGTACTTCAGGTAGTTGTCAGTTTCTTGGAGGAAGACTAGTTTCTTGGTTTAGTAAAAAGCAAAAGTCTATCTCCACATCAACTGCAGAAGCTGAGTACATTGCTGCTGGAAGCTGTTGTGCTCAGATCATGTGGATGAGAAATCAGCTAATGGACTATGGTTTGTCATTTTCAAAAATACCTATTTATTGTGATAACCAAAGTGCTATTGCTATGACAGGAAATCCAGTTCAACATTCTCTTACAAAGCACATTAGTATCAGGTATCACTTCATAAGAGAACAAGTACTGGAAGGGACAATTGAACTTCATTTTGTTCCTACTGATCAACAGTTTGCTGATATATTCACCAAGCCACTACCTGAGACTACTTTTACAAAGTTGGTGAATGAACTTGGAATGGTAAACTATGGCAGTACTTGAGAGAAAGAAGTCATCAGATACTGACAACTTGCAAATACTGATGGAAAGTCAATCCTGATAGTAGTCAACGTCGAATCCTGATGCAACGATTCGATCATCAGTATTATGTTCAGAATCTAACTGTCTTCGTTTTATCTCAATTTCCTGATTCAAGCTATGATTAGTGTTATTGAACTTCTGATAATGTGATCACTTTAATTAGTCCTCATATTTATTTCTCAGATAACATGATAAATCAGGAAAACACTGAATAGAATAAAGAAACTGAATTTTTCATTGATAATAAGAAAGAGATTACATTCAAAGATTACATCTTTTTTGTTCTCTATCTACTAATCTATTCAACAGGAAATAAAAGACCAATCCACTCCATTGTTAGTAGCCATCCCAGATCCCATCTTTGCCACTTTGTTTGGGTGGAAGTTGACAGGGATAAGGTTATTTTTGGTGACATATTCATTAACAATGGTTGATGGAGTTGGATGAGGATGCCTTAGATGAAAGCCATGCTAATGTTGCTTGGAGGGCAACATCGATGTCGATCACTTTTGCAGGTTTTTCCTTCTCGATTTCTTCGAGACCTGCATCCATCTGCAACCAGAGAGTTTCAAGTTGTCTTTCCCAGTCGAAAGCATCAAACTCTTCACGAGTATAGCTAAATATATCTCTTTTCTCTAAGAGATGGAGATTCTTCTCTTTGATTGTAAGGTTCGACATTGTTGTAAAATTTTGCTGTGAAGGGTTTTTCTTATTTTTCTTTCAGGAGAGAATGAAGGGTTAAGGAAGTAAGTGGACAAGTCTCTAAGATTAAATAGAGAAGGGTGGCACAAGAATATGAAACGATTCATATTTCTGGTGTAAGTACCAGGTATTATTTGATTGTGATGTTTTAAATTTCTTTATTTAAAACAAAATTACCATGTTTTATTCACAATCTTATTTCTCGAATAATACAAGCGCGTGTGTCTCACTCGATCATTACATATAGTTACAGATGTCAGTCGTGACGCGTGCAATCATCACCACTCTCTCACGTAATTTGGTCCATTACTCCAGTATAATCGAATGGTTTACTGACACCTGTTTTTGAGAAATCATAAGTATTGTCCAAATATCAATTTAGTTCTCTAATTGATTTATTATTCTCAAAACCATCAGTAAAACATCGTCTCTCTATCTTTGCACTCTCAAACCCTAATTTCAAAATTAGCACAATTCTTGTGTTTGAAATTCCAATGGAGAATTTATCTTTCATGAACAGCAAGGTGGTAATCAATGGAGTTACTTTTAACACAAATAACTTTACTGCAGTTCTAGATCATCAGGACTTGCCCAATGATTTCCACATTATTCAGGACTTTTTGGCCTCAAGCCCAATCAATTATGCTCTAACCCAACCTGCCAAGATATCTTTTAAGTCTGTAATGCAGGTTTGGAACACAAGTGTTTTTGGGAAAGGACTTACATCAGAAAAGCCTCAAATGAGCTTTGAGTATGATAATGTTACATACTATGTGACTCCTGAGATTGTCACTGAAGCCCTACACTTACCATCAATCATTGGTAAGCCAGTATTCAAAGTTCCTGATTCAAGACTTCTTGAGTATGTTGTAAGTTTGGGTTACAATGGAACGCCAAAGAAGTTTAGAGAGCTCTATAGGACAAAGCTTAAGAAGGAATGGAATTTCTTCTTCGACACTATCAGCAGATGTTTCTTGAACAAAGTGTCAAATTTTGATGCTTTACCCACAGGTTCAGCCAAAATTGGGTATTCTCTAATTCATGATCTCTCATTTGATTATGGGTCTTTTATACTAAAGGCGTTAAGTGAAAGAAAAGCAGATAAATGTGGTTATGTTTGCTTTCTTAGATTTTTCCAATTAATATTCTCTCACTTATGTCCTCATGTTGTTTTTGAGAATGATACAATTTTGCCTATATGTAAAATCTCAGAAAACAATATAAAGAGTCTAATCAATTCTGATAAGGCAAATAAATTTTATGGAACTCCATACATTCCTGATGAAGTATGGTCTCTTTTAAGAGAGAGAATGCCTATTCAATATGGCCCAACAACTGGTGCTATGGGACATGACCTTACACATCCTATTCCTGACACAAGCACACAACCTAAACACTCATCTAAACAGTCAACCACCTCTGGTGTCTCACAAAAGGCATCAGTTGTAAAATCAAAGAAATTAGCTAGATCTGATGTGTCTGAGAGGCAATCAGGATCAAAGGATTTCTCCACTCTAACTCACTCTCAAATGAAGTCACAAGGGGGTGAACAAAGGGTTCTTGAAACATCTGGTTTGAATAAAGAAACAGGAGTGAAGAGGAAAATTGGTCAAAGAGCTGTTTCTGATTCTGATTCTGATGATGACACAATGCCTATATCAGTCTTGATGAAGAAAAAAGAGATTGATGTTGTTGATACTATAGAAGTGGCTGTCTCTGAAAAGCCGAAGAAAAGAAGAAGATTAATCAACAAAGGCAAATTTGTTGATCACACAGAATTTCTGAATCTTACTGATGCTATGGAAAGCAATCCTGATGTATCTATTAATCAGGATGGATCATCAGTTCCTGATGCTACTGCTAATCCTGACATCTCTACTCCTGATAATTCACCTATGAAGACTGTTGAGATCTCTGATTCTCCAGCATCTGCATCTCCAAAGAGAAGAATTATTGAGATGTCTGTTGATCAAGTAAATGCTATTGCTGCTCAGTTGGGTTTCAAACCTTCACCACTTGAAAAGAAAACTGCTGAAGCAAACGTTTTTCATAGACAGAAGAAACAGAGGACTACTATGTCATCTCTGAGAGGATCTAGCCCACAAGAACCTGAACTTCAAAGGAGTTCAGAAGCTATTGCAGATCTAGTCACACAAGAACCACCTACTCAAAATGTAGGTGCAGACATTTCTGAAGGAATAGTCACACAAGAACCACCTTCTCAAAGGGAAGGTGAAGACAAGAATATTCCTGCCCCACAAGAACCATCTTCTCAAAGTGAAGATGCTGGCAAAATCACATCAGCAGGGGAGTTTCCTGACATTGCTCAAGGGGCTTCTGAAATTGAAATTGAACTAGCTAGAAGTCTGGCAGAAAAAGCTGCTCCTGATTTGCACATTGCTGAATGTGATGAAGTGATTGCTGACACTGCATTTGAGGGAAGCACACAAGAACCTTTGACTCAAAGTGTTGAAGAAGCTTCTCAACCTCAGACTACACAAGAACCATCAGTAGCTAATACTGATGCAAGTCATGCTATAGTTGCAGTGATCGATCCTGATGTAAGTACTACTGATCCACTTATTCCATTGCTTATTGAGCCAATTTCTGCAAGGCCAATGGATTCTTTAACTACTTCGTCAGGTAACATCTCTATCTCTACTTCCTTTACTACTGATAGTATGATTATAGATAGACCTGATAAAAGGGATACCTCTATTTGTATGACTTCAGATCACTCTTCTCAGCCACCTCTTATTTCTTCACATTTAATGAGTCAGAGCCTTTCTTGTGAGATTGAGAGTGAACATTTAGAGAAAAAGAAGAGTGATGAGAGGCAGTCTCCTGAACTGGCAAAAGGAGAGGTAGAACAGAGTGAGAAGTTGTTAACTTCTAGTGAGGTAGAAGTTGCTATTGAAAGTAACTTAGGTAACATTGTGAGAAGTGATGAGATCACTTTAAAAGAAATGAGAGATTTAGGAAATGTTACTAATCTGTCTGCAGGACATCAAGATTCACCAGCTGCATCTACTGGTGATTTGAAAATGAAAGGTGTTATGCTTCCTGATGATAATGTTGATGATAAACTTCCTGAAGCTGGTGGTAGCTCGGATGATGATGATGATGATGATGATCATGCTAATGCTGATCCTGAGACAATTCAAATGCAGGCAGCAATAAAAGCAAGTCTCCTATCTACTTATGGGTCTTCGAGTAGGTACATGCAGTCTGTTACTCAAGAAGAATTCAGAGGGGAGTACAGTTCCATTCTTCCTTCTGATACTCGAGCTGCAAGGGGATATGAATGGGATACTGAATGGAATTAGCCGAATGCTGAGATGAATTTTCAAAATGCTCTTTTTCATTCTGGTCATATTGCTACGAGGATGCCAACTCCTGAACTCAAGGCTCTTCTCAAAACAAATGCTCTTCTAGCAAAGGGATTGAAGAGTGAGATTGACTCTATGAAGGCTGTTACTGATAAATTTCAAGCGGGTATTCAAACATCTATTTCTATATCTGCTACTGCTTCTTAAGCAGGTCTTCTTGCTGATGATATTAAAGCACTTGACAAGAAAATGGATCCCAGAATGACTGTCTTGGAGTCAAAAGTTGATAATATTGATGAAACTCTCAAGTTTATCTTGTCTTTCTTCATTGAAGAAGATGTCGATGTCAAAAAGGGGGAGAAGATAGTCAAAACAAAATGCTCACCTAATCCAGTTGTAAAGAAGGATGATAATAATTCTGGAAATGATGGTGGTGCTAAGTCACATAAAGTTGAAACCTCTGATGCTGCTTTAGTAACAAAGAGATCTAATACTCAAACTAGGCAGTCAACTCATGTTTCTAGATCTGGTAAGAAGACAGTGACAACAATGATGCAATCTCAGAATCCAAAAGAAGAACAGTTCGTGACACCTGGTCAAACTCTGTCAACCATTCCTGAGGATGATGTGTATGTGGAACAGGATGAAGATGCTGCTAATCTGTTTCATGAACTTGACACTGGGGATGGTCGTGTTCTTAAACTGTTTCATAAAGACAAAAGAGTTCAACAGTATCATGCTGAGAAAGCACTTATCTTATCTACTGGAGAAAATCCGAACATGACTACTGATGAGTTCTTAGAAGAACAGAACAGGATTCTTGAAGAGATTGCAAAACAAAATGAAGCTCCTGCTGCAAGAAGAGGAAGAGGCAGAGGAGGAAGATACAGAAGTAGAGGAAGATTATCTGCTCAAACAAGTACAAGGCAAACAAGATCTAGTGGAATCAAATTAAAAGATGTTTCTGAAAATGAAAAGAAGAAAACTCCACTATCTCTTGCACTAACTCCAGACAACAGATTCAATGCTCCTGAAGAAATTGAAGAGGAGATATTGCCTTTAAAAAGAAAGAGTAAGGTTGCTGTTCAATCTACTACATCTAATGAGAAGTCAGTCTTTGGTTCAATTCCTGATGTTGTCTCTGATTCTGAAGAAGCTGAAATTTTAAAAGAACTTAAGATTATGATTCTTAAGGTTGTGGTTGAATTTCACAATATGGAAGTTATTGAAGATACACTGGAGTATGAACAAGAGAACTTCAGAAGATTTGAAAGAGAAAGTGAAATCAGAGCTAAAGCCAGAGAAGCAGAAAGGATAACAACCAGAGACTACTTGAGAAATGTTCATAGATCAGACAGGAATTTATGGTATGATAAAGATAAATCTGTTCCTGAACATCAGCAGTATTATCCAACAGATGAGAAGAAGAAGAGTAAGAAAAAGGAGAAGAGTGAGTGTGATTATAGGAAACCGATTGTTTTCAAATCAGCAGGACTGATAACAGAGTCTTCTTTGATTAATGAATCTTTATTGATTGTTAAATCAAAGTCTACTACATTTATTGCTGAAAATCCACCAAAAATGGGTAAGTATGCAATCTGGTTTGAAAGGATTGTAACCTGGCACAAGAGGAGGAATTGGGTATAATCATGCACAGATTATTTTCATTGTACAAACTGATCAACATGCTCTAGTTGACAAGATTGGTGATGAGTTAACTGTTGATCATCTCTGGAAACTTGAAGCTGTTGCTATCATTGCTGATTGTCATGCTGGTGCAAAGAAAATAGAAAAGATGTTGTACTTCATGAAAGATAGAAGTGTAAAGAAGATTCATATCCATGAATTGTTGTGCAAATCTACAAAAGAGCTGAAATATGTTCTGTATCTTCTCAGAAGTAAAAGAATCAATGTTAATGAAAGAGAAGTTTACTACAATTGGTTTGTCATGATTTATAGGACAATTAGACAGAGATTTATGGATGGAGGAACGAGGTATGATGGCAATTATATTCCTATGTACTTAAATTTAAGAGACATAGAGGTTGAAATGAAGAAAGGTACAGCTGTTAGAGAAGTGTATCTAGGCATGGAACAACTGTCTCTAAATCCAGATGGGAAGGAAATTGCTTATGTGTTGCTAGGTGATTTAGATCTTCCAAGAAGCTCAATTCAGAATCTCAGGGCAGCTATCTATCAGATTAATGAGGAAGATGAAGAACTCAAAAATCTGAAGAAGAAACTGATTCAAATTCTTGAAAGCAAGGAAGAAGAATTGATATCTGATTTCTTGAGAATGAATCTGTTTTATCAAAGAATTTCTGAAACTGTTCCTGATGATTTTTAGAAGGTATTTTGTTTTGAGTTTTTGACATCTTTGAATCAAGGAATTTGTGCTTAGTTTCATAAAGAACAAATTGGGGGAGATTGTTAGATATTGATTCAAGTGATGATCAGGATCTGGGCATTACTGATCAGATACTGATGCTGACGTCATCAGTAATACAACGTTAGTATTGGACTATCATCAGGATTAGAAGCTGGTCAGTATTTCGTGAAGATTCTCATCAGACCAGAGATCAAGGAAGATTGATATGTCGGTTCCTAGATTGTAGGAATGCAGCTATCATACAAGATATGCATTCAGAGATATATGTAATTGATTTAGAATATCTTGTAATTGATAGTGTAACTGTGTACTGTATATAAACACAGTTTAGGTTTTACATTAAAGTAATCGCTTACACGATTTATCTTGTAACCTAGCAGCTCTTAAGAACATAAGAATTTCTTAAGAGAGTTTTGTAACAGTTTTATATCAGAATTAATAAAGCTGTTATTGATTCATACTTGTGTTATTTGTTTAAGTCGAAAATCGTATACAATTGTATTCAACCCCCCTTCTACAATTGTTAATTACTGGGCAACAATTATGACAATAAACAAAGATTTTGAATTCCTTATTGGTTCTATCAAATGCAGCCATAATCCTCGAGAATTTCAAGTCCAACGCTTCCATGTACAATGTGTTGTTTGGATTTGCAGCTTTGTAACTGTCAAGGAGTTTAAGAAGACTATGATAGTTGGTTGCACCCATTTGTGGAAGGCTCATCACTCTTCTTGCTTTATCTCATCTCTCTCCATCTTTAAACTCAACATCCCTTTTCTAGCTTGAACTTTGAGGTTATGGAGATGTTAATTTTAAACTTGTTCAGCTATCAAAAGTTCTTCTTTCCTGGCGATTACTTGAGAAGTTTGCTCCAACTCATCTTCTTTTCTTTTGAGATCAGCAAGTTGTTTCATTAATTCTTTTGTGAATACAGGGTCAACAGGTACTATTTGTGCCACTTACTAAAATTAGCCTCTTCTTCATATTTTGCTTCCCCAAGAGGCCTTTTAGGTTCAGCAAATACATCAAAAGCATCAGCTTATCCCATGTAGTAGTCTTTAGTGGTGTCTTCAGCAGTAGCTACACTCTTGCCCTTTCATTCTCCTTCTCCTTGCTGCTTCCCCTTATCACTCCCTTCATCATATTTCTCCACCATTCCACTTGACGTCTCCCCCTTAGTTGTGTTATCTTCTACAGATTTGTCTTTTGTAGCTCCGGAATTTCCACCTTCAGGGCCTCCCCCATCAACATTTCCACCTTCATCTTTAAAGAACTTCCTATTTAGCAGTGTTTGTGTGAGTGGTTTAAAGAACAAAGATGTGGTTGAAAGCAAAGATCAAATGCTTTAGTTGTGGGATTGCTGGGCACTTTGCTAGTGAATGCAGGAAATCCAAAGCTAAGAAGGAGAAGGAACAGTATGAAACTGTTGATTACAAAAAGAAATATTTTAATCTTCTCAAGCAACAAGAGAGAGCATTTGTGTCAAGAGACAATGACTAGGTTGCAGGAGGTGACATTGATGATGAGGAAGAGTTCGTCAACCTTGCACCAATGGCCGATTCAAATGACCAGGAAGCTAGTTCAGCAAGCAATCAGGTAATCTCTTCCAACATTTCTGAACTTTCTAAAGATGACTGCACAAGTACTGTAAATGAAATGTCTCAAGAACTGCACAATATGCATGTCACTATGAAATCACTTAATAAAGAGAACACTAGAATTAAAGATTTGAATACTCTATTAAGTGACAGAAACTCAGTGCTAGAAACTCAATTTTTTGAGTTTGAGAAAATGAAAAGGGATTGCCAAATTGCTAGAAATGAATTAATTGATGCATTAAAAGAGAAGAAATCTTAAAAGAACAGTTAGAGAAAGAACAAGAGCTGATAGATAAGTGGAAAGGATCCAGTGATGTTGCTAACAACATCATCAAGGTTCAAGGAGTAGATTCATTCTGTAACTTGAACAGAGGCAAAGCAAAGTTAGTAGTTGACTGTAAGGTTGATCCATATAGTGAATCAACGGATACTGAAGTTGGTAGCTCACTGAAAGATGAGAAGTTTATGTTGAAGGCTAAGACTGTCATTAAAGAAACCTTAGCTAAATTGAATAAATAATATGGACCAGTTAATAAAAACTTTGTGAATGGAGAAAGTAGCAAGTCGAAGAAAGTTGAAAAAAGAAACATAGGCATACTATCCAACAAGCAGTTGAAGGACAAATTAGAAAAGGTTGAGATTAAGACAAAGGCTAAAAAGAAGAAGAACATAAATGGTAAAATAGGGATTAACAAACACAACAACAACTACACACCTGATAAGTATGCTACTAGAAAAGTGTGTATCAAATGTGGTAGTGTTAATCACTTATCTGCTAATTGCAAAATTGTGCAAAATTCTTCAATGTCTGCCATGTCTGTGCCTAATATGCATGTGCCTGCCAGAAATGTTATGCCTAACATGTTTGCACAGAATGCTCATGCATCAACTTAGTATGCTAACATGCCATTCATCCAAAATCCAAATACTAATGCTTTCACTATGCAACAATTGCCATGGATTATGTCTGGAATGAATAACATGTACACACATACTTTGCCAAATTCTGCATCTAGTTTTTATGAATGTGAGCAAGTGACAAATCTGGTTCTTCAAAGGCTTACAGCAAGAGTTAAGGTTGATTTAACTCAATCAGATGCTTTGGTGCAAAATGGTTTGAAGAATAGGAAAAAGGCTAACAAGGTAGGACCCAAGAAAACTTGGGTACCAAAATCAACTTGATTTGATTTGGATGTGTGTAGGGAAAAAGAAAGAATCTATGGTACCTCGATAGTGAATGTTCTAGGCACATGACTGGAGATTCTACCCTACTCACAAAGTTTGAGGAGAATGCTGGCTCTAGCATTACCTTTGAAGATAATAGCAAAGGATATACTAAAGGATATGACTTGATTTCATAAAATAATGTTATCATTGAGGAAGTAGCACTGGTTGATGGGCTTAAGCACAACTTGCTTAGCATTAGTCAACTGTGTGATCGAGGTAAGAACATTTGGTTTACCTCAGAAGCCCGTGTTGTCTTCAGGAAGAATGACAACAAAGTGGTGTTGACAAGAAACTGAAAGGAAAATATGTACATTGCTGACTTCAATTCAACAAGTGCAAATTCAGCCACTTGTCTCTTCAGCATGACAAGTGAAGATGAAATATGGTTTTGGCACAAGAAGCTATCACATTTAATTTTCAAAGCAATGAATTAGTGGGTTAAGAAGGATCTTGTTAGAGTTATTTCAAAATTGGACTTTTTCAAGGATGGATTATGTGATGTATGCTAGAAAGGGAAGCAAAAGAAAGCCTCTTTAAACCAAGTCATCAATTGATCAACCATTACAGCTTCTAGATACGGATTTATTTGGACCCGTCAATATAATGT
The DNA here is from genome assembly GCA_037693485.1 of Kitagawia praeruptora. Classification (NCBI taxonomy): domain Eukaryota; kingdom Viridiplantae; phylum Streptophyta; class Magnoliopsida; order Apiales; family Apiaceae; genus Kitagawia; species Kitagawia praeruptora. The sequence goes on along the minus strand of CM075351.1, from coordinate 129,987,300 downwards.
CAATTTCTAAGAAGAAATATTTTCTTTTAATTGTGGACGATTTCTCAAAATTCACATGGACATGCTTTCTTCATTCCAAGGATGAGGTAGGAGAAATCATAATCAATTACATCAAGATGGTGAACAACAATCCAAGCTTCAAAATAAGAAGGATTATGAGTGATAATGGAACTGAGTTCAAGAATTCTGTGACAAAAGAGTTCTGCGAAGATGAAGGTTTTATTCAAGAATTCTTTGCACCTAGGACTCCTGAACAAAATGGTGTAGTAGGAAGTAAGAACAAAATTCTGATTGAAGCTACAAGGACCATGCTTGAATAATCAAAGCTACCCACATATTTTTGGGCTGAAGTAGTTTACACAACCTACTATACTCAGAATATATCTTTGGTCAATCAAGAAAAAGGCATGACACCTTACCAACTATTCAAAGGAAAGAAACCAATAATTAACTTTCGGCATGTCTCTGGATGCAAGTGTTTTGTATTAAGAAACCAGGGTGAAAATCTTGGAAAATTTGAAGCAAAGGCAGATAAAACTATTTTTGTTAGATACTCAGCTGGAAAATCTTACAAAATCTGCAATCTAAGACTCAACATTGTTATGGAATCTATACATGTTGTTTTTTATGATAAGAAAATCCAAGGATTGATAGATGAAGGTTTTCATGAGTCACTCTCATTCGAGAATGAGATATGAGGTGAAGATAGTGATAGTGATGAAGGGACATCATCAGTTGATAGGGAGAAACATCATGGATTATTCGTTGAAATGCAGAATACCCCATCTATTGATGATCAAGACATACCATCCATTGATGATCATTTTGAGGCATTCGTTAAGAACCAAAGAAAAGTATCTATTGATTACTCTTTTAGAACTCCACCACCTGCTGATGCAAGGTCCACAAACTCAGGGGGAGCTTCTCAGAGTCAACACTCAACTACAAACTAGAATGATCAACATCAGGAGTATTAAGCCACTTCATCAAGATCAAACTTGCCACCTCAAAGAAAATGGACTAGGGATCACCCTTTTGAACTTATAATTGGTGATTTAAACTTTAGAGTCTAAACTAGAAGGGCAACTGGAGAAGAATGACTATACAGCAGCTTTTTATCCAAAGAGAAACCAAAGAAAGTAGAAGATGCTCTTCTAGATCCAGACTAAGTTTTAGCTATGCAAGAAGAGTTAAACCAGTTTGAAGGAAATAAAGTATGGAAGTTTGTACCCAAACCAAAGAACAAATCTTTGATTGACACAAAATGGGTATTCAAGAACAAGATGGATGAAAATGGCATCATGATAGGGAACAAAGCTAGATTGGTTGCTAAAGGCTACTATCAAGAGGAAGGGATTGACTTTAAAGAAACTTTTGCACCAGTTGCAAGGTTGGAAGCAATCAGAACCTTTCTAGACTATGCAGCCAATGCTAATATTAAAGTCTATCAAATGGATGTCAAGAGTGCATTTTTGAATGGGATACTGGAAGAGGAGGTGTATTTTAGACAACCACCTGGTTTTGAAGATCCAGATTATCCATAGTATGTTTACGTTCTACTCAAAGCACTCTATGGCCTGAAGCAAGCACCTAGAGCCTGGTATGAAACTCAATTTATTGAGTTTGAGCAAATAAAAAGGGATTGCCAAATTGCTAGAAATAAATTAACTGATGCATTAAAATGAGAAGAAATCTTAAAAGAATAGTTAAAGAAAGAACAAGAGCTGATAGCTAAGTGGAGAAACATTTAAGTAGTATCCTCAGATTATAAAAGAAAGGGTGGTGGATTGATTAATGTTTAATACGGTAACATGATCAGTTTTTTATACATGAATCAATCGTAAAACATGTTTCATTCACAAAATCAAAAATCTTGTAGTAAGAAAGATTAGTACAGACCACCATACTTGCGAGTCGATCGCAATTTCTAACATTCAAAGCCGGTATGGCATGCTGTGTGGTTTCTTGGTCTCCTTTAAAATAATAAAAACAATCAAATCAAAGAGTTCAGGGACATGTAAAAAGATGTCCATAAAAGGATTAATGTATCATATTCACTGACAACCAATGATGGTGTGGTTGGTAGTGTGGATTTTAAGTTTACTAATTACTAATTAAAATTACAAACAAAAAGCTAAAAAAAGTCAAGGGACATTTAAAAAATATATTTGTACAAACGCTAATTACAAACCTATACATTGATTTAAACGGTTCTTTTTTGCAGCTACTTTCTATTTACAATGAAAAAATTGAGAGGTTAGTAAATATATAAACAAATAATGTACACAGTTAAAGATAAAGAGACTTGGCATGCAAGACCTGTTCTTTGTACTTTTCTCTGCGTTTTTTTGCATTGATCTCGTTCGTCTCTAGTTTCAGTCTCCTTTCTCCAACAATTTTTTTCTTTTGCGCGGGTTCTTTGAGTTTCAGAGCTTATAGGCACAGCTATATAGAAAGAGTTATATTCATCTAAACCATAGGACACATAATTTTGTTAACCTTTCACTATAATTTCTGCAAGGTAATTGTTGTGGCATTTAAATTTGTAGGTGGAAAAAATAAAACTTTAAAAATCCTTCGTATCACAATAGTATGTACAATTTACTATAAATATAATTGCACATGCCAACAACATTGGGCGTAAATACATGATGTTCAAGGTAGTGTTTAAATTTGTCCATGAATGAACGCGTAACGCATATTGGCAAAGCATATTAGTACAAAAGATTGTAAAAGATTCTATAAATATTTTGCAGGGATCTTAACCGAATCAAATTACATGATATGTACCACCTTTAGTTCATATTTAACAACTACTATACAATAATACTATGAATATATGTCACATTATCAATACTGGGAGGATAATTATATCAATATAAATATTTTTGAAAAACAATTAGTTCTTAGTAACACAAAAACCTGTTATGTTTATATGTCCAGGGACATCCATTAGCATTGTAGGACCTGTAAATAATATGTAAACAAAAAAAAAACAACACTTTCAATAAATACACCACAATCGTGTAAAGTTATTCTCAATTTTTTCAGTACTCAAGCTACTACAAAAAAGGATAGCTGGAACTACCAATCCATAGTCCTGACTCTTCTAAAGGTGTTTTTGATAGTGGGTCTTCCTCGAAATGATGACCTGCAAACGAAGGTCAAAAGTACACCTTTAGTATAAATACCACACTCATGTAATGTTAACCACAGTCTTTCCAATAATCAAGTTATTGTAGAAAAATGAAATGATAAAACTACCAGTCCATAATCCTGACCCCCCTAAAGGTGCTCCTTGTAATTGTTGCCACTCAAACCCATGATTTGCAAACAAAGGCCAACAGCTTCAGTAAATATAAGGTTTTAATGTAATGTTAACCACGATCTTTCAAGTACTCGAGACACGGGGAAAAATGAAAGCTAAAACTACCGGTCCATAGTCCTAACTCCCCTAAAGGTGCTTCTCGGAGTCGGTCTCCCTCAAAGTTATTGCCTACAAACAAAAGTCAAAACTTGCAATAAACACTACTCTATAGATGGCCGTATGCAACACACCCCTACTGTTGCTTTATGCACGAAAAATGTTACATTAGGCAGGCCAAAGGTAACGCACTTTTACCATTTCATCCGTTAATGTCACCTTTGACATCAAATGCAACACTTACTTTCTCAATAGAAACGCACATCAAGTGGAAGCCTTGCAGGCTTTTTGGTGAGGTCTTCGAAGGTCTCCACAGGCGAAGATCAGCTTGCTGGTTTAGGAGCCCGGTTGAAGTTGTTAGTAGGAGGTGGGTTACACATATTTGATGTTGTATGTGTTTGATGGTTTCACCAATTCCGGTGAACTTGTATTATCAGATTTCTCTGTTAAGGAAGGTGTTACATATGCTGTTGGAAAGGGTTTAGTCCTAGATTCCAACCGGGATTTATTTGGAAAGGGTATGATTTGTGGAATGGAAAGCTTCATTCCAAGCTGGTTCAGATAGAAGATGTCGAGGTGTTTGCTGAATTGCCTGAAAGAACTATCGATATGTTGATGACAGTTATGAGGGAGGATACTAGCTACGATTCTTTCGAGCTTGTTGTGAAAGATTTGTGGGTAATCGTTGTTGTCGAAAACTCCATCACGGTTACGGTGGATAAGCAACTTTTTGTTGTGTGTTTGGACTGGGCTGAGCTCTCTACGGAGTGAAGAACCCATGAAAACATCGATGTAGAAGGCTCTATATTTATGGAGGGAAAAGTGTTTGATGCTCTTTCTCATTTGTTTGACAGTGAGAGAGAATTGACTCAGAAATTGCCGCTTGGTGGGAGCTCTAGTTTTATGAACGAGCAGCTCTTTGATCTGGAAGTGGAATCCTTGTTTAGGGATCAATTCATGGTTGGTGTTTGGGGGTCCTTGTTTGGAAGACTTATTAGTGTTTGGGTGTACCAGACCTACATGATTTTAGGTGAAATTCATTTGGCTTGCAACATGTTTGATGTTTTGCCGCATTCGCGGAACCTGGAAAAATGGTCAGGGGTTGGTTTTCTCCCCATATGGGAGTCTCTTTGGTCAATTGTGGTCATTTGTTGGGAGCAAATGCAAAAGGTTGAGGTGCTGTAAACCAGAACTTTAATTTTCAGGAAAATGAAACCTATGGAGGCATAGTTTGCTATGTATGGGCTATACATTCTGATGAACGAAAATGATGTGGATATTGTTATGCTCCAAATTCAGAGAATGGTTGGAATTTATAATCCCCCCCCCCATATGTTTGCTGGTTTGTTTTGGATTCATAGGAATCAGGAAGTAGCTGTCGTGGACAGGTTTGTGGAGAGAGTTATGAATTGTGGCTTCGCGAACTGGAGACGGGCGACATGCTGCGATCAGTCGATAAAGACGTTACAGTTTGTGTTGTTTGGAGCTATGTTTTTTTATAGATGTGGCTGAAAAAAGTTATGAGAATGGGCATAAAGATTTGGAAAACTTTGTTGTTAATCAGGCCATAATAATAGTGCTTGATTATTGGACAAGTACGATCAGTGATCGTGATTTGGCTTTCAGCATAACTGCTGTTGAGTGTTATAAGGGTGAGAATCGGTGGGATAATGTGTGTTGGGAATGTTGCACAGCTGGGTGGCATGTCCTGAGCAGGCTTAAAGCGGCCTTAGAGCCAAGTTTGTTTGATTTACACTATGGATCAGGAGAGAACATTGCGATGTTCTGGTGCCGGAATTGGAGGATGATTGGAATGTTTCCCTGGGGTAGCGGATTTTTTTTCTTGTTGTTTGCATGATGGGAAGTCGGTGTGACTTTAGTAACCTAGAATTTTTTGTGATTTTATAAGTGTTTATTTAATTGTTAAAGGTGAATTATGTGCTATGAATATTTTTACGAAGTCAAAGTATGTTTGAAATCATGTTTATGTGATTACATGATGATTTGCAAGTGTCTTATGTGCTCGTGTAATTTTATTTGCATTTTTTAGCAGTAAAACCTATTTTAAACATGCATTATTAATCTTCTGAGATTTTTATAAAATCATTAGAGTCGTTTTAAATCATGAAATATTTTGTATTATCATCTTTATGATATTATTTAGTTTTTAGAATTTTTGGGAGTATTTAATTTATTGCGTAAGTATTTTAAAACGAATTAAAAAGCTTTATTCCATTTAAAGAGGTTAAACTTGTAAAAATTATATAAAATTCATTTTTGATCCCAAAATTATTTTAAAAATATGGGGATGTTTGTAAATTCCTAAATTTTATTTTAAAATTTTAAAACTTAATTTTTCCTTAATTTCCTATTTATTTCGATTTTTAAAGGATTAAAATAAGCTTTTAAAAAGAAACTAAATTTTCAGCATTTGGTAAAATTATAGTTTTGCCCAGGGGGCTATTTCAGCAGCCACCGCCCACTTCCTTCATTTTTGTCCACTGTTCTCAGCTGCTGGTTACTCTCTCCACTGCCGTTCATTTTCTTTCATTTTCAAATTAAAATCATGTGCAAATCTTAGCTTTAATCCCCCCAAATCATGTTCTTTAGTTTACTTTTCAATTGGTGTGAGTTTAGTTGAGTTTATGTGTATATATATATATACGGTTATATGTATGTATATGGTTAAATCTTACATGCAAGACTAGATAGTTGGTGATCTTTGATTGTTTCTTAATCCTAAGATGTTAATTGGGCTCTAAATTTGAGTTTTTGTACTTGTTTTGAAGCTTGGGTTGAAACCCCACCGGCGGCCACGGTGTTTTCCGGCGAGGGTTGACCGTTGGTGGTGGGTAGTTGGTTTTGCAGTCCCTACAAATGATTTAGAGTACATGTATGTGCACCAAACTGATTGCATGTAAAGGGTTTTGTATTTTTGATTTTATCCGAATATGTATATATACAAATGTGAATTTGGTAAATTGTTATGCTTGATTCTTGTTAACTAGATGTTGTTTATGATGATTAGGTGTTGATTATGATTACATGATTGTATGAGGTAGATTATAGCTAGAATCAAAGTTTTTAGTTGGTTGATTTTCATATTTTTAGTAGTAAAAATCTGCTACTGTTAATAAATTCGTTTAATAATTATTTGAAGTCGGTTGGTAAAACTGATTACATATTCGGATTCCTTACGAAAAAATAGAGGGAATAGGCTCTTGAATCATGTCAATAGGATTTAAAATGATTGAGTTATGGCCGGTCAAAGATAAGCTATTTGTATTGAATTCGGGATTTTGATCCCTGAACTTTGAAAAAATCATACTTAATCGAGTACTTGTTTGAAATTTATGAGCCTTACAATTATGGAAAGGTCTCGGAATTTTCTTCAAGTTTAGTGTTCTGTACTTTTTCATTTGAATTCATCTTTATGTAGTAAAGTGGCATTCTTTGGGACTGATCGGTGCAGATTTTATCTTTGATGGTCTATTTGTAAGATGTTTGGGTTTGGTCATAATGGTGAAATGCTTAAGTCTAGTATGGTATTAGATTATGTTTGGGCTTGTAGGTGGATTTATAGTCCATCGAATTGGTTTTATTGTGATTTGAGTCGGTTATGTTCCAACGGGATAGTCTAGTTTATAAAGGAAATTCTACCCGATTTTTATTAGAATTATAAGTCGTAAAGTCTATAGTATAAGGCTATAAGTTGATTATAAGTCAAGGTGATGTTGTGTGTTAAGTGTTTAAGTGACGTACGTGAACTGCATGTTTTAGTTGCTAAGTGTTTGAGTGATTTGCATGACTAATGAGAGCTATGTGTTATGTGCTTAAGTACTTATCTGATTGTGCTAGATTGTCCGGTAAGTATAACTCGTACGTGTTATGTATATTAAATTGTTAAGTGTTATAGGAACCGTTTGGGTAGAATAGAGTTAGACGGTCGAGGATTATAGTGTATTGAAATAGTACTTTACCTTCTTATAGGTGCAAGTAGGAAGCCGGTAAGAAGTCATTATGCGTGTAGATGGAATTTCAAGAACGAAGATATTTATCAGAGTTGACTAGTATATTGATATCGAAATGGACCAATTATAGAAGAAAGATGGATGTATAGTCGATTAGAGACCGTCATATAATGAAGTAGAGACTGACGTAAAGTGAGTAACGAATCGATGTATTGGAATCAGTACTACGTGTATTGAGGTAAGTATTCTATCCCTCACTTATTGTTCAAGTGAAATATATCCGCTTTTTTATTTATCACATGTTCCTTCCGAATCAGTTTGCAAGTAACTATCTTTTCTTGAAGTTTTCATTCCTGAATTGTTATACCCTATTGATTCCAACATGCCTATTCTATTAATGTTGATTATACAATTGTTATAAACCTATTTGATCATGTACACGTACCCTAAAGCAGCATAATTCTTTTTAATTGCTTCTTGACCATATATGTCAACTAGAGTCTTTCATAGTCATACCATATTGACTGACAGATAAACCAGTGTCCTACTTGACCTATGTCCGTGGCCGATTGAACCTATGTGGACCCTAAAACACATAAACTCCTTCATGATCTAAACACTGATCCAAGAACTTAATTACCTTTAACACTAGTCCTAAAACTTGATATCTGATCAATTGCCTTGATGCCTTTGAGTCTATATCTTCTTGATTCAGAATTGTATCCCTATTCCATTGATGTCAAAAAGACCTAGTCAAACCTTTGACTTTTATCATTGCAAATCAAATTGAGTTGTTTTCTTAAAATGCTTTGAAGTTACTTAGACTGGGCTGATCTGTTATCAGAGAGTCGAAGGTACTTCGAAGTAAAGGTTTTGAAGAGATTAAGTATTAAAATGTTTTTATGAAGTTAAAAGGAGTTTTATAAATTTAACAGTTTTAAAATGAGATTTTTTATAAAATGTTAGGAACTCCGTCTAAATGGTTTCCACGGATTCCTAACGATTGGAGAGACGGGGCGAACGGGTAATGCTGGTTCCGCCGGGTTGTGAATGTAGTAGTGTAGTTCTGGTTTGTCCAGTTCGACACCTTTATAGGCCAATGTGTTGCCTCTTGGGAACCCAAGCTATCCTAATGAGAGGAAATGATGTCCAGAGGGACTCTATGTCCGGTATGGGGACTTTATGGGTTGATCACCCGTATTGTCTATTATAATAAAAATCTCCAATTAGTTTTCTCTTAAAGTGATGATTAATTTTAATTTATTGTGGAATGAAGTTGGTTTACCACTTGAAATGTCGATTGCTTTACACAGGTTTTGAAATATCTACTGCTGCTTTATTTATCAAACTATGCTATGCCATTATCGGATGCCAGTATTGTTTTCTCCAGCATGTCTATTGCTATATTGTTATCAGTTGATCCCCCTGTCATATTCAGGTGTCAGTATCATTTATGTTTTGCAGAATGAAAAGTTTAATCCTCTAATGGAAATTGAATTACTCCCTCCAGTTAAATTGATCATTGATATTGTTTATCAACGAATTATTGAAATATTGATTGTTTCACTATATTCTTAACTTGCTGAACATTGTTCGCTCATTCTTGCTTTATTTTCCCTCCCCTTTCAGTTAGGGTTATGGACTAAGGTAAAACAAAGCAAGAGTGAGCCAAAGAACGCTAACCAAGTCAATAATATAGTGAAACAACGATATTACAATAATTCATTGATGAACAATATCAATGAATACTTTATCTCAAAAAATCAATCAATTTCCATCATAGAGTAAAAAATTTCCATTTACTACAAACCATCACTTTCTCAGATTTAAACTTTGAGAGAAAGAATATCAAGAAATCCCCCAATCATTCTTACTCCACTTTCAACGTACAATGTTACTCGCGAATGGAATAATTTGGAAACTTCTATCCATCATTAATCTCATTGTTTTACTGAGTTTCCGAATTTTTGATCAAGATAGAAAACAACTAACTCTAATATCCACAATTTCGAAACTAGTGACCATTTACCTTGAAACATGTATATCTTAATAAAACATTTCTTTCTTTAAAACCCTTTCATCTTTGAAACATACTTTTCATAATACCTTTTAAAAACATTTAAAGTTGATTGGAGTTTTTCCTTGACAACAGACAATACGGGTGATCAGCCACGTAAAGTCCCCATACCGGACACGAAGTCCCTCTGAACCTTGAAATTGGGTTCCCAATTAGGCAACACATTGGCCTTTAATGCTGGACTAGGACCACCCTAGCCTCTTACGCTAAATAAAAAAAATGTTGGACTAGGACCACCCTAGCCTCTTACGCCTCCAATCTGAAGGAATCCGTGGAAAACATTTTAACGGATTTCCCCCACAATAAAATCTTTAAAACAGTTCACTCTTAAGTCCTTTATACTCACTGATAATAGATCAGCCCAGTATAAGGAAATTTAAAAACATCTTTAATTAATTAACTCATTTTCATTTACCATTTTAAAAGACGGAGGGTCAGGGAAGAAATTGATATAAGGAATTATAAACAGCAAAGCAATAAGATTGAACTAAGCAGGGTATAGTTCAGCAAAACAGGATTATATATCAACAAGGAAACGTTAAACAATAAGAAACAGAGCAATTATTCAGGGTCTAGAATTGAACAACAACTTATAAGGAAAATCATACAATAAAGGAATCTGAAGTTTAACTGAAATTTAAATTATTGCACTGACTATGACCACTCATTTCAAATATTATCAATTGATGAAAATCCGTTATAAAACTTAAACTAGCATAGTGGATTTGAATAGCCTAAAATGAAGATTTAAGAAATTCTCAATTACTCAAATTCTCCCTCTTGTCGGCTAAGCACTCATAGACTTTAGCTGCCAGAACCGGCATGACAATAATGAGTTTGAATAAGTAAGAAGATCTCAATTCATTCTCGGTTTTGACTGTCACTGAGCAACACATGCTTCAACGACAATCTAAACCTCGAATTAGTTTTACAACAATTTGAAGAAAATGCTCTTTAAAAAAAATATTAATAAAGACAAGGAATATTTTGATAAAATAATTTTAAAAGAAATCAACACCTGAACGATAGGTGAGTAGGATAAACAATGACAAAATAATTTAAGAATGATTGTTTGTAAATTAATAGAAGAAGAAAGTCACTGACAATAAAAATGAAGAGTTTAGGCACTAGCAAAATGATTTGAAAGAAACATCGTTTAATTAACAGAACATGTTCACATTATTCATCATGAAAATGGAGGTATAAATGATTGCAAGAAGGAATTTGAAAGAACATAAGAACACACATGATATTTCACATCACTTGAACGATAAGTGAGGAATTATATACTTGCCTCAATATATGAAGTTTTCAATTCCAATATCTCGATTCTTTTTCTGTTGTACAACAGTCTCTATTTCTTATTCGTTGGCCTTTACTCGATCATACCCTTGTCTTTTCCTTTTTCACTTGTCCGCTCCTACGCGAACACACTTGTCTAATTCGCTAAATATATCGTTCCTCATAATTTCCATCTATATGTGCTTTGGGTCTTAGTCGGCCTCCCAGTCGTACCTACATACAGGTAAAGTACTACTTTAGTACGCTAATAATCGTAACCGTCTAACTCTGTTCTACCCGAACGCGTCCTAATACGCTTTAAAATTAACACATATAGTTTATACAGATCATATTCTCGAAATATTAACATATAATCACATAATCACATAAGCACTTAGCACTTATTTTATCTTACACCTATATCTTTTAACACGTATATTATATCTATTTACAAATACTCCTTATTAAATTACTACAAGAGTTACAAAATAATTCTAACAAAAATTGGACAGCACCTCTTTTAAAATATGGCCTAACCTGTCGGAATACAATTTACCAAACCAGATATCAAACATTCTTTGCTTTACTACCAGCTCAATACAATCTCATAATCTTTACAATCGTACTAATATATATCATTATACCGATCACAATCCAATTCACAGTAGATATATGTCACATTAATACTCAAAATCCAGCTACTACCCCTAATGGCAGCTGTTACACTTATTATTGTAAACATAATGTACAAATTTCTCATCATATAACATATTTATTACTCACTAACAATTATCAATCCATATAACTCGAACACTATATATTACACACAAGAATGTAAAAATAAAATTTTTCAGAAAATTTTGATAGCATCCTCTTCTGTACGGGTACACTACCCGTCTGATATGTGTTAAAAATAAGCCCTAAAGACACATTTAATGTGGCATTAATTAGACCCAATATGGTCAAAACGTGGGGTCCACCAGATGGGCCCAAACCCTATTTATGATATTAATTTCGTAATTAATATTAAGGGTAATGACCAGCTCAGCAATGAGAGTCAAATAAGGATATTACTCCTGCTTGACTTAGTCTCCAAGGTACCTACTTCAACAAGGAAACTGATTCCTACAAGGAAGGAGTCTAGAACCTTCCTCAAGGCGGTGACTTGCCCACCAAGTCACCTAATTCTACTACGATCCTAGGACTTCTCAGCCTATATAAGGGCCTGACCCCTCATTCTCAGAACTACGTTGGCTTGATTCTCTAACAATACAGAGATACGTAGGCATCTTGTGAGGACCGTTTAGTCTCGAACACAAGAACAGCCATTAAAGCTCGAAGCTCACCATCCCTTGTATTTAATACATACAAACCCTAGCCGCAATTTACAAACCCTCGATTTTATTCCACAACATTTGGCGCCGTCTGTGGGAAAAAGACATCAACCATGGTTCAAACACGAAGAGCACCAATCACTACTGAGCCTTTGCCTCTAAGTTCTGCTCCGCCTGCTACTGAGTAGGTACCCCCAACAACAAGGGTGATCATTCAAACTCAAGCTTCTCAAACCCAGGTTTCTCAACCCCCAGGGACGAATCCCCATGCTGAGAGAACGTTACCAATGGTCATCCACCCAGGTCAAGAAACCAGCTCTCTTCAGATGCTGGTTTCTCCTTTAGTTGATCCCAATCGCCCGTTACCACCAGGGGTACAGATCCATACTACAGATCTCCCCATGAATACTAACCCGATGTATGGTCTGCCTAATTACCCTCCAATTACTCAAGGTCCTGGACCCAGTGGCCATGCTTTGCAGATCCGAGATCGAGAGTATTATGACTACTCCGGTCCCTATACTGATGATTCATTGTCTGAGGATGATGATCGTGATGAAGCCCCGAGAAGGCGACATGCTAGCATAGAACCAAGAAGGAGAACACAAACTATCCATGATGGACCCCCTTTGACAGATGCTAAGAGAATCAAGGCTCATGAGGCCGAGATTTTAAGGATAAAGGAAGATATTGCGAGAGAACAAGCTAGGTTGAATCAAACTCAACCTCCTCCAACCTCAGGATCGATTCCCATTATAGACTTAGAGAGGTCTTCAAGAAGGCAGAGAAGGGCTGACGCCCCAACTGGAAGAACAACAAGGGTGGAAACCCCCAGGAGCAACCCCAAGGATCTGATGCCACTTGGGGATCCTGATGATCCCACACCCCCGTTTACCGAGGAGGTGATGAATGCTCACATCTCTAGGAAGTTTAAGATGCCGACAATCAAGGCTTATTGTGACAGCCCCAAATCCGGGGTCCATAAATATGGGCCATCACGGACCAATTTCCATTCAATATCCATATCTCTTGGGTCTTTTTTTTTTATATCAATTAATACTTATGCAGTTGACCCCGCAATAATAAATACACACACCAGTCATATGCTCAGAGAACAACATTCACCATAAAAGTTTAGAGTTGAGAGTTAAAAGAGTTATTACAAACCAGGATCATACTTAAGTACATTGTTGAATAACACTTCGACATGAAGCGTTCCAACAACCAAAAGTTTATTACATGTCTTCATACTTAATTATACATAAGTTCTCAGAACCCGTCTGCCTCTATGCTACCTCAGGAATCGATGCTAGCGTGCTCTCAGAAGGTCGCCTTCCCCCTACCCTCTTGCGGGGCGTTCTGCGAAGTATTGGCATACCTAGCTGTATATAGATAAGTAGCAAGAGTGAGCTATAATAGCTCAGCAAGATAATATTGTAAACTATAATTTAAAATGTGAATAGGTATACATATATATGCATATGTAAGCGGAAACCAATTATAAACTTTAAGGAAGAATAAAACTCTTATTTAATAATACATCATCCACTTACTATTATAAGAAAGAAATCTAGGATAATATAATATCGGTTTCTCTTCTTAAATAATATAACAATCAATATACCCTTTCAGTGTAATATTTCAAGATAATATGAATACTTGAATAAATCTCTCACTAACATCTTCTCATTTCCTTCTTATGCAACAATTATATAAATTAATATAAAATCAGTTTCTTTTCATCTATAACAATAATTCCATCGTTTCATATCATTTTCCCTTTTCAGTATACCAATCTGACTTTATCGTCGATTCTTTATTCAAAAATTTTGGGGGTTTTCACTGTTGCCGAATACGTGAGGCACGATGATCAGTCGTCCTCCGTACCCGTCCCTTTTACTACCGGTAGACGGAGGTAGGTTCGCCACCATCCCCAAGAAAGAAAGGTTCTCCACCATCCTCCTTCGGCAACTCTTGGGCCGGAATAAGATATTTAGTGCTGGACTGTGCCACTCCCACACAGCCTCTTAAGCTTTCTGTTGCAAATCCCCCTTTTTTATCAAATCATCATTCCATTTATGAAACACCATTCCACATTTGCCTTTTATCACTCACTCATATCATTTCCATTCTCGCACATTACTTCTATAATATATATATATATATATATATATATATGTATAACATATTGCTTTGATTATGCTCCAGACATCTCTTCCATATTCAAGAAATCAAATATACTTTTATATTCATAAAATATTCCGTCTATTTTAAGAGTAATAAATAATAATCAAATAATATTTATTAAACCACTGATACTCAAAAAGAATATTTTTAATATAGTTTTATAAACCATATAACCCTAGATAACAACTGATACCATTCTCTTTCATATCTCTTTTACCATAGAGCATATTCGCTCCACTCGTAATCACCTCTATATTCATTTTTCAGAAATCATATCCATCTCTCCTTAATTTCCCAAAACCAAGGAAATATATTCTTTGCAATATAGCAATAATAGCATCACATTTATGTATATATATTCCATGATATCATTATTATTCCGAAGATAAATAATTTTCAAAGTAGGGATAGAAGGATCTTGCCTCGATCTCGGTAAGTCGGAAGTATAGCTCGCGGCTCTCCCGAAGTTTCTATAAACACGAAAAAGATCATCATCAGAACATATTCTACTTAACCACCTACGCTCATATAATAACACTCTTATAATGTCCCATTACTATTTCCATAGGTCTCGAGGACTTAACCATTCTTATTCTCGATTAAAGTTTTTAACGATTTACATTCTTTCCTTAACAACCACTCTCGACTGTAAAAATCCTCATAATTCATAAATTCCGAAATTTGACACAAGGTCAGTTGCTAATGGTTCTCTGATCACCCCATTATAACATCCCAAAGTTTCATAATTTTTAAAAATGTCTAAGTAGGTTGATCATAGCCTCAAAGTTAACACAATTACATTTTCTCGGTTTCCGAACATTTTTCACTAAAACTGACTTTTCTCCTAAACCGTACGTCAGATTTTAACGTACTTTATATCAAAACGATCTACGAACTATGCTCTACCCTACCATGGTCACTTAGCACTCTGGACAGTAAGGTACCGTACGGCCTGGTGTCCCAAAAACAGGGCAGTGTGTGATTATAACGAAAAACGGACATTATAACTGCTGTACTTTCATACTTTCCATATTTTAACCATTCCAAAATCATCATTCCACACTCATTCTAAACCCTAAACCATGTGGGCTTCATCCCAACCATGGTTACAAGTCCACAACACAAATCTCATATCAAATCCAACCATTTATAACACAAAATCATTATAAACTTAACATTTATATCATCTAACTACTAACCAACTCAATATTCACCATAAATACAAGGGGCAAGAGCATTTATACCTCTTTGAAGCTTGAATAACACCAAGTAAGCCTTGGGTTATGCTTAAACCACCTTATAATAGCTTGAATCAACTAAAGAAGCCATGAAAACAAAGTTAATTCTAAGATTTCACTATTCATTTACCATTCATCAGCTGGAAGATTCACAAAAACGAAGGCCTTACCTACGTTTTCTGGAGGAGGCTTCTAAATGAAAGTTGTAGAGCATCTCACCACGTTTCCAAAAAGCTAAAGAACACGAAATTCGGCCGAGAAACGAAGGAGTTATGGCTGTTTTTATGGACTGCTACTATTTTTGGCCGAATTGGATGAAAGTGAAAGGGGAGAGATTTCTTTTTGCTTCTCTTAATCTTATCTATCTCATCTTATCATAATTCTCAAGTATTCTAGAGTTTAGTATAAAATCCCATGGTTAAATGACTAATTTGCCCTTAAATTTGTGTTAGTGGAAGATAATGTCATTAGTGATGTCATTGAGGAGTATTTAGCAAGCTAGGATTATTAACCTCAAGTAATTACTAATAACCTTTGTAAATATTAATGTGGTAAATATCCTTATTATTTACTAACCTTGGTTACTTGGTTTCCATACTCGTCTAATTGTGGTTCGTTTCAAATATATCTCATTATCCAGTGGTTTTGAAATCGTTTAAAAAATCCAAATTCCCTTAGCATTCTCTTAACTTAAAAATCCCTTGGTTTAACTTAAATTCACTAATTCCTCAATATATGATTCTTTTAATATTTCTATGTTCCTTAATATCCAATATATAGAAGCTCGTTCGAACTCAAAATCCTCAAAATCTAAATTCAGGAATTTCTGAAATCCATCGTCATTTCGAGTCACTTAATTTCAATGTACAACACTAATATGGTTTCTGTTTATTCATTTTCCGTTTCCATTATGGAGTACTTATATACCATTTCTCTAAATCTTTGCAATTTACTATTCATGTGATCACTGTTGTTTTGCTAAAGTTAGGGTTATTACATCCTTCCCCCCTTAAAAGGATTCCGTCCCGGAATCACGTTGGAAATGTCCATAGATACCTTTTTCATCTACACCTTATAACTTCTATACCACTTTCTCCATCCTTTTTCCTTCATAATATCTCTATCTTGTTTGCACAGAATACACCAACCTAAACTTGCTTGTCATTCATCAACATGCCATTTAGCTTATCAGTAGCAGTGCTTTCACTATCTTTATCTTGCAATTTCCTCCTGTTTTAGTCATTCTACGTTAGTTCATCTCTCATTCCTCCTTTAGCTAAGGGTATCGGCCACCACATTGGCCTCCCCTGAATGGTAGTGTATCTCACTTATGGTTTATCCCTATTTTGATCGCTATCATGACATAAAATATACACACTTCGATCTTATTATATCTTGTCTCCGTAAAATCTTCCAGAAATCCGACTAGAATAAAATCCCTTGAAACAATTGTAAGGAAATACTACCTATAATATATATTTCCTGTTCGTATCCAAACAAGTCTGTGGTTTACCCCCAAAATACTATTACTTTCCTTTTCATAGAATTTCTAACCCCTAACAAATACTGATTTTCCTTATCTAGATTGTCAACCTACCTACACCATTCATTGACCAAGTTGATTCCTAACCAAACATTTATACTTGGAAGGTTAAATAATAAAAGAAAATGTTTACCTGCATCTGTATCCGGCTTTTTCAACGCTTCTCCTAAATTCATATTATACACCCTGGCAGTAGGTCTATTTGAAGTAGTCATACTTTGTCCCGGCGCAGACGACCAACCAGAACGACAATCTCTAGCAACGTGTCCTAGTTTCCCACACTGGTAACACTTGATCTCACCTCGAGGGTTCGTATCAGTTGATGGACACCTGTCCTGATAATGCCCTTTCTGTCCACACTTAAAACAGGTCATACCTAACACTCTACACGTTCCTGCATGCTTCCTACCACACATCTCACAATCTGGTAATGGCGGTCGTGATTGATTTGACTGAAAGGTTCCTATGGATCTACCACCCTGATTCACAGTCTCACTGGTAGCCTTATTATTCCCTGACTTTCCTCCAAACTGGGGTTTTTGTCCTCTACCAACTCTGTTAAAGTAGCTTCCCTCACTTGAACCTCCCTTTGGACCCTCAAGTTTCCTTTTCTTATTCTCTCGACCTATTAGAGTCTGTTCACTCTCAGCTTCAATAATAGATGCCTTTTGAACTACCGCAGCATACTCAGTCAACTCAAATGGTGCCACTCGTGTCCGTAGCCATGGTTTCAATCCTTGTTGGAACCTTTTTGCTCGTTGTTCCTCAGTACGCACAAATTCTGGAACAAACCTAGACAATTCATTAAATTTCGTTTCATACTCGGCCACTGATAGATTATCCTGCTTTCATTCCAGAAATTTCATCTCCATTTGGTTTTCCAAATACCTAGGGGAGTACTTCTCTAAAAATACCCTAGTGAAACGTTCCCAAGTTATCACTCCCGCTCCCTCTAGATTCTTCTTAGTTTCCCACCAATAATTTGCCTCTCCCTTTAAGAGATAGGTTGCAAAGGTTGTTTTCTGATCCTCTTCGATCCTCAATATCCCAAAAGCTTTCTCCATCTCTTTTAACCAGGCTCTGGCTACTACTGGGTTAGCAGTTCCCTCAAACTCTGGGGGTTTTAATGACTTAAAAGCACGAAAGGAGTTAGCTGCCTGATTGGGAAGAACAGGTGGTTATTGAGGATTCTGTGGATTAGCTAAATTCTGCCTCAATAGTTCCATAAATTGGTTAAAGGGATTACCACCCTGATTTCCTTGTTGTTCAGTTGATTCATCTTCCTCTTCCTCATGATTTTGTTCATTATGAGCATTTTCATTCTGTCTATTTCGACTTCCTTCATCTCTCTCATTTTCCCTTGCATTCGTTCTATTGTTACGCTTAGGCGGCATGGTTCTGTATATAACAATATCCTTTATTAATCACCCAAATTTAGGGTACAACATACATCATTTCCATATATGCACAACTATATCATTAGTTAACTTATTTATACATCACAGTTAATATCTAGTTATAATACCACCTTAATAAATAAACTTATCACCTTTAGCACAATAACCTTTTCATTTAAGTCAATCACCTTATATACATCAATATCCTTGAATCTCAACATTTAATATCAAAATACGATAGAATTTAGACAGAATACACAAACTTCATTAATTATCCCCACTTCCTTTGTTTATCCTTATTCAGACTTTTCCCTCAAAATACACCTTACTCTCAATAGTAAATCTCAATTATACCTTAAAATTCCTCATATTCTTTTATCTCACTAGTCCTCAAATATACCCATTTCTTCTCACGAATTTCCTTCCTCTTCTATATCGAAACACTTCTAACTCTAATTATCTCTTATTGAAATTTCCCTTGAAATCTCGAGTTTCCTTGTATAATCACGTACACTCTAAACTTTGCTTCCATTTTCCATCCATTAAGGAAATCTTCTATATTCGAAACAATTGATAGAATTCTAGAAACTTTGAATTGAAACAGACCCAGAAACAAACAAGTGTCCCACAACAATTTATAAGATTAAGAGTTTTAAATAACTTTTATTTGAAACAAAAGGATATTTAAGAAATCAAAATGATGGAAGAACCCGTACGTAACACAAGTGAGGGCGTCCCCTCCGACTTTCAATCACACAGACAGATCGTCCTTGTGTATACATATAGGATTGTTCCTCTTAATTGGAATAAGAAGTATAAAGAAAATATTTAGTCACGATGATAAATACCCTCTTCCAAAAATAATCTTAGGAAAATATTTTGACTAAAATAGATAAAATACAATTTTGAAACACATTCCAAAGGTACCAGAAAGTTTTGAAAAGATACCGGCCCTTTTTTAATAAGAGATGATAGGTCACCCTGGAATTACTCACGAGGTTATCTAACGTACACTTCCCGATACATCAAGTATTCCCTTTCTCATATCGATTTCGTGTGCTACATAAACTTAACACTTTTGGCATAATAACCTTTATTAGCAATAATCTATAAAATTATAATCACTACTTAGAATAAACGCTTCGTTCGATAAACCCCGCTTGAACTCGATGTGAGTTCATATTTTATATCATTACCTATATACCTATATACGTATATTACTATCACTCTTGTTCCTGAGCAATATGACTCTAAGCTCTGATACCAAACTGTGACAGCCCCAAATCCGAGGTCATAAATCTGGGCCATCACGGACCAATTTCCATTCAATATCCATATCTCTTGGGTTTTTTTTTATATCAATTAATACTTATGCAGTTGACCCCACAATAATAAATACACACACCAGTCATATGCTCAGAGAACAACATTCACCATAAAAGTTTAGAGTTGAGAGTTAAAAGAGTTATTACACACCAGGATCATACTTAAGTACATTGTTGAATAACACTTCGACATGAAGCGTTCCAACAACCAAAAGTTTATTACATGTCTTCATACTTAATTATACATAAGTTCTCAGAACCCGTCTGCCTCTAGGCTACCTCAGGAATCGATGCTAGCGTGCTCTCAGAAGGTCGCCTTCCCCCTACCCTCTTGCGGGGCGTTCTGCGAAGTATTGGCATACCTAGCTGTATATAGATAAGTAGCAAGAGTGAGCTATAATAGCTCAATAAGATAATATTGTAAACTAGAATTTAAAATGTGAACAGGTATACATATATATGCATATGTAAGCAGAAACCAATTATAAACTTTAAGGAAGAATAAAACTCTTATTTAATAATACATCATCCACTTACTATTATAAGAAAGAAATCTAGGATAATATAGTATCCGTTTCTCTTATTAAATAATATAACAATCAATATACCCTTTCAGTGTAATATTTCAAGATAATATGAATACTTGAATAAATCTCTCACTAACATCTTCTCATTTCCTTCTTATGCAACAATTATATAAATTAATATAAAATCAGTTTCTTTTCATCTATAACAATAATTCCATCATTTCATATCATTTTCCCTTTTCAGTATACCAATCTGACTTTATCGTCGATTCTTTATTCAAAAATTTTGGGGGTTTTCACTGTTGCCGAATACGTGAGGCACGATGATCAGTCGTCCTCCGTACCCGTCCCTTTTACTACCGGTAGACGGAGGTAGGTTCGCCACCATCCCCAAGAAGGAAAGGTTCTCCACCATCCTCCTTCGGCAACTCTTGGGCCAGAATAAGATATTTAGTGCTGGACTGTGCCACTCCCACACAGCCTCTACGCTTTCTGTTGCAAATCCCCCCTTTTTTTATCAAATCATCATTCCATTTATGAAACACCATTCCACATTTGCCTTTTATCACTCACTCATATCATTTCCATTCTCGCACATTACTTCTATAATATATATATATATATGTATAACATATTGCTTTGATTATGCTCCAGACATCTATTCCATATTCAAGAAATCAAATATACTTTTATATTCATAAAATATTCCGTCTATTTTAAGAGTAATAAATAATAATCAAATAATATTTATTAAACCACTGATACTCAAAAAGAATATTTTTAATATAGTATTATAAACCATATAACCCTAGATAACAACTGATACCATTCTCTTTCATATCTCTTTTACCATAGAGCATATTCGCTCCACTCGTAATCACCTCTATATTCATTTTTCAGAAATCATATCCATCTCTCCTTAATTTCCCAAAACCAAGGAAATATATTCTTTGCAATATAGCAATAATAGCATCACATTTATGTATATATAT
Source organism: Kitagawia praeruptora (assembly GCA_037693485.1). NCBI lineage: Eukaryota > Viridiplantae > Streptophyta > Magnoliopsida > Apiales > Apiaceae > Kitagawia > Kitagawia praeruptora. The sequence goes on along the minus strand of CM075351.1, from coordinate 129,966,004 downwards.
TCCATGATATCATTATTATTCCGAAGATAAATAATTTTCAAAGTAGGGATAGAAGGATCTTGCCTCGATCTCGGTAAGTCGGAAGTATAGCTCGCGGCTCTCCCGAAGTTTCTATAAACACAAAAAAGATCATCATCAGAACATATTCCACTTAACCACCTACGCTCATATAATAACACTCTTATAATGTCCCATTACTATTTCCATAGGTCTCGAGGACTTAACCATTCTTATTCTCGATTAAAGTTTTTAACGATTTACATTCTTTCCTTAACAACCACTCTCGACTGTAAAAATCCTCATAATTCATAAATTCCGAAATTTGACACAAGGTCAGTTGCTAAAGGTTCTCTGATCACCCCATTATAACATCCCAAAGTTTCATAATTTTTAAAAATGTCTAAGTAGGTTGATCATAGCCTCAAAGTTAACACAATTACATTTTCTCGGTTTCCGAACGTCTTTCACTAAAACTGACTTTTCTCCTAAATCGTACGTCAGATTTTAACGTACTTTATATCAAAACGATCTACGAACTATGCTCTACCCTACCATGGTCACTTAGCACTCTGGAAAGTAAGGTACCGTACGGCCTGGTGTCCCAAAAACAGGGCAGTGTGTGATTATAACGAAAAACGGACATTATAACTGCTGTACTTTCATACTTTCCATATTTTAACCATTCCAAAATCATCATTCCACACTCATTCTAAACCCTAAACCATGTGGGCTTCATCCCAACCATGGTTACAAGTCCACAACACAAATCTCATATCAAATCCAACCATTTATAACACAAAATCATTATAAACTTAACATTTATATCATCTAACTACTAACCAACTCAATATTCACCATAAATACAAGGGGCAAGAGCATTTATACCTCTTTGAAGCTTGAATAACACCTAGTAAGCCTTGGGTTATGCTTAAACCACCTTATAATAGCTTGAATCAACTAAAGAAGCCATGAAAACAAAGTTAATTCTAAGATTTCACTATTCATTTACCATTCATCAGCTGGAAGATTCGCAAACACGAAGGCCTTACCTACATTTTCTGGAGGAGGCTTCTAAATAAAAGTTGTAGATCATCTCACCACGTTTCCAAAAAGCTAAAGAACACGAAATTCGGCTGAGAAACGAAGGAGTTATGGCTGTTATTCTGGACTGCTACTATTTTTTGCCGAATTGGATGAAAGTGAAAGGGGAGAGATTTCTTTTTGCTTCTCTTAATCTTATCTATCTCATCTTATCATAATTCTCAAGTATTCTAGAGTTTAGTAGAAAATCCCATGGTTAAATGACTAATTTGCCCTTAAATTTGTGTTAGTGGAAGATGATGTCATTAGTGATGTCATTGAGGAGTATTTAGCAAGCTAGGGTTATTAACCTCAAGTAATTACTAATAACCTTTGTAAATATTAATGTGGTAAATATCCTTATTATTTACTAACCTTGGTTACTTGGTTTCCATACTCGTCTAATTGTGGTTCGTTTTAAATATATCTCATTATCCAGTGGTTTTGAAATCGTTTAAAAAATCCAAATTCCCTTAGCATTCTCTTAACTTAAAAATCCCTTGGTTTAACTTAAATTCAATAATTCCTCAATATATGATTCCTTTAATATTTCTATGTTCCTTAATATCCAATATATAGAAGCTCGTTCGAACTCAAAATCTTCAAAATCTAAATTCAGGAATTTCTGAAATCCATCGTCATTTCGAGTCACTTAATTTCAATGTACAACACTAATATGGTTTCTGTTTATTCATTTTCCGTTTCCATTATGGAGTACTCATATACCATTTCTCTAAATCTTCGAAATTTACTATTCATGTGATCACTGTAGTTTTGCTAAAGTTAGGGTTATTACACTTATGATGGAATGGGTGATCCCGCAAATCATGTCAGGACGTTTTCGAACGCACTGCTGTTGCAGCCTGCAAGTGATGCCTTAAAGTGTAGGGCGTTCCCTCAAACCCTGTCGGGCATGGCTCAAAGATGGTATAACCGGTTACCTGCAAACTCAATTGGTTATTTTAAGGAGTTAAGTGCTGCTTTTGTTAACCAGTTTATCAGCGGAAGAGTTCATGAGAAAAGCTCCGCATCCCTCATGTACGTGGTGCAAGGGAAGAATGAAAATCTGAGAGATTACCTCAAGAGGTTCACTAAAGAGACGTTGAATATCACTGATTTGGAGAATAAGGTGGCCATGGTAGCCCTGGAACACGAAACCACTGATCTATTCTTTAAAAGGTCATTGGCAAAACATCCTCCTGAAAACATGGCCGAGCTCCAACGAAGGGCTGACAAGTACATTAAACCTGAAGATAGCATGAAGAAAGAAGCCACAGTAAGTGGAGGAGGAGGTAACAACGACTCCAAGAAGCGAAAGCAAGACCATGAGTATGATGACCAAGAGTATGATGCTAGGGACAAGTATCCCCGAACTAACGAGGACTCCGACTATGCCCCTAAGAAGAACCAAGGACCGAGGTTCACTGAGTATGCAAGGTTGAATACTCCTAGGAGTCGAATCTTGTTGGACATTGAGAAGGATAAGGATTTCCGATGGCCGAAGCCACTCAGGGGTGATCCCGCAATGAGAAACAAGAATCAGTATTGCAGATTCCACAGAGATGTGGGGCATGACACTGATGATTGCAAGCAACTCAAAGATGAGATCGAGTTTTTGATTCGTAGAGGGAAACTGAGCCACTTCACTAAGCGTGACGACCGTGGTAATCAGAGAAGAGAGTATGATAGGAGGGATGACGATCAAGATCGTAACCCACAGCCCCGAGGGCCAGTAATCAACATGATCTCAGGAGGCCCGACTGCGGCTGACACAACAAGGAATTCTCGGAAGGCTTGTGCCAGAAAAGGGATTCACATCGTGGGAGAGGCCCCGAAGCGTGCAAAAACTGAAGTAGTGGTTGTTTTTGATGATTCAGACTTGGAAGGGGTGAAGTTCCCCCATGACGACCCGTTGGTCATAACTTCTGTGATTGGAAACTCAGAGGTGAAGCAAGTCTTGATAGACAATGGAGCTTCCGTTGACATTCTGTTTCATGATGCATTTGTGAAGATGGGATACAATGATTCTCAATTGACCCCTAATAACGTGCCTATATATGGATTTAATGGAGTAGAATCCAAAGTTGAAGGGACTATTCAGTTGCCTGTAACTATTGGACAGGAGCCAAGGAGGCCACCCAGATGTTGAACTTCATGGTAATCAAGGCGGTTTCAACGTACAACGCTATCCTCGGAAGGACTGGACTTCATGCATTCAAGGCTGTCGCCTCAACTTATCAGATGAAGATCAAGTTCCCGACCAGGAATGGTGTTGGAGAACATAAAGGAGATCAAAAGATGGCACGAAGCTATTATGCAGCCTCGTTAAGGCCTGATGGAGTCGGGGGGCAGGTCCTTCCAATTGAAGACATGGATGTCCGCAAAAATGTCAAGAAAGGCCGTCAGAGGACATCACACAGAAGCCTCGGATAGCCATTGAGGCTAAGGCATTAACTGACTTCGTGGTTGAATGTACCATTGGCAACCAAGAAGTCGGGGGGCAGGAGGTAATACCCCAAGCAGGAAGTGAACCTCAGAATAATAAGGAGGAGACCCCAAGCAGGAAGTAAACCTCAGAATAATAAGGAGGAGACCAGAAGGAGTGGTGGGTGCTCTATTTTGATGGAGCATCAAAAACAAAATCTGGTCCAGGCCTAGTCTTGCAAAGCCCCGATGGGCTCAAGTTATCCTTGTAGAACTTAGCTTCATATTTATCTAGTAGAAGTAGAAATAAGGTTCATTGAAACCATTAAAGAGCATGTTGCTCCGAGTAGGACGGTAGTACTTTATGTAAGGGTTGAACCCATTTCAAGTTATTAATGCAAGTTTATTTTCCATTCATTTATTGTGTGATTTTATTTATGTACCAAGCACCTGATGAGTGCAAGTTAAGGATGACCAAGTACCGAAAATAAAAGAATACACGAATGGAGAACAAGCAAATGCATAAATAAAGACCCCGAAGGGTCAAGAGTTAGGTTACAGCACGACCAAATAAGAGTTTAAGTCCGTGAAGGACCCAGGTTAAAAGATGAGCAGATAGAAGCCACACGCAGCAATCAAAGCCATGCAAGGCCGAGGATGTTAAGGACTAGCTACTCTTCAATATGTCTTAAGGATGAAGACCAACGACTGGTGAATAAGATATTCGCCCATCTGATTGGGAAAACCATGGAGGTCTATGTTGATGACATGTTAGTCAAGAGCCTGTGCAAGGTAGATCAAATTAAGCACCTCAGGGAGGCATTCGAAGTGCTAAGGCACCACAAGATGATGTTGAATCCAGCCAAGTGTGCTTTTGGAGTTGGATCAGGAAAATTTTTAGGATTGATGGTTTCGAAGAGAGGCATAGAGGCCAACCCTGATAAGATAAAAGCAATTTTAGACATGGAACCACCCCGCTTTATATGAGATGTACAAAAGCTAACCGGCCGAGTTGCAGCCCTAGGGAGATTCATCTCCAAGTCTGGTGACAAGTGTTTGCCTTTCTTTCAAGCGTTGAAAAAGGTGAAAAAAATTTGAGTGGACTCCTAAGAGCCAAGAGGCCTTCGAACAGCTGAAGAAGTACATGGCTGAAGCCCCGTTGTTGGCCAAGCCTAGTCCCGGAGAGACTCTCTATCTATACTTGGCGGTATCTGAGCAAGCATTGAGTGCTGTCCTCATTCGAGAAGAGAAAAAGGTTCAGAAACCCATCTACTATGTAAGCAAGGTGTTGCATGGGGCGGAGTTGAACTACTCTCCAATCGAGAAGTTTGTTTTGGCATTGATCACAGCCTCAAGAAAGTTACGACCGTACTTTCAAGCACACAAGATCGAAGTCCTGACGGACGAGAAGCATATTGCATAGCCCAAAAGCTAGTGGTAGGTTGATTGAGTGGGCAATTGAACTTAGAGAGTTTGACATCACATATAAGCCTCGAACATCTATTAAGGCTCAGGCATTGGCCGACTTCGTGGTTGAATGTACCATCAGCAACCAAGAAGTCGGGGGGCAGGGTATGGTAACCACCCCTGGAAGTGAAGAACTTGTACATGATCTGAAGGAATATTGGGTGCTCTATTCTGATGGAGCATCAAAAACAAAATCTAGTGGTGCAGGTCTAGTCTTGCAAAGCCCCGATGGGTTCACAGTTGAGTATGCTTTGAAGTTGGATTTTCCGATAACCAATAACGAAGCCGAGTATGAAGCCTTGATAGCTGGGTTGGGCTTGGCCAGAATCATGAGGGTTAAGAACCTCGAAGTTTGTTGAGATTCAAGGCTTGTAGTATCGCAAGTTAATGAGTGTTATGTGGAGCATATTCCAAGAAATGAGAACGTTAAGGCCGATGCCCTGTCTAAATTCGCTTCTTCTGAAATAGGAAATTATGCAGGGAGTGTTTACTTCCAGGTCTTAAAGGCCCCGACCATCAACTCTCATTTGGTAGCACCGATTGATGAAGGAAGCTCAAAGCAATGCCTTGATGGCCAACAAGGCTGTCTGCCTCCAATCGAGCTTGTCGTTTGAGTTTAAGGGCTCAAATCAAGAGTCATTAGTCAAGTTGAAACCTAAGCAAGGTTGTATGAGTATAAGAATAAGGTTGGAAACCTAGAATCAAGATAAAGGGTTGACAACCAGCTAAGGCACACCAGACTTGAAGTCAAGTGCTAAGTGGCAAAGAAACTTCTTGAACGATCAACTGAGAAGCAAGACCTCCACCATATGAAGCAAGGGGGGCAAGAACTAAAAAAACTTCATCACAAGTTCCAAATCTTAGAACGAGAACGAAAGGTTGGTTATAACCAACAACCATGAACGGATTCAAGGTTTAAAACCAAGAATTCAACAAGCGAGTTAAGACCCAGAAGGTCACGGAAGCCAATTTGAATTGAAGGATGTCTGTTTGGTCATCGACTTAGAATACTGACATTGAGGTCCAAATATCGACATTCGAATACTGATGTTGAAGTACAAATATCGACGTTCATATACTGACATTGAGATTTAAGAATCGAGCAATGACCGACCGAGCTTTCGCTCCGGCCGATCGGAAGGCTTCAGCCGACCGACCGGTGCACCCGAGAGGCTTCGGCCGACTGGGTTCCAAGTGGACCACGAAGATCTCGACATCGTTTCGATGTCGAAAGTCGATTCGACGTCATTTCGAATATGAAAACTAAGCTAAAGCCATTGAAGGCCAACGAAGCTACTAGAGCCAACCTTGGATCAAGAGATTCAAAAACAAGTTCAAGAATGAGCCACTAAATCTTAGGCCTTCGTTTCGATGTTGAAGGCCCGACATCGTTTTGATGTCGAAAGTCGGCCTCGAATCTTAGGATGAGAAATATGAGATATTATCCATGAAGGTCAAGATTAGCTATGAAGGCCAAACTCGAGGGGGTCAGGGACCTCCAATCAAGATCTAAAGGTTGAAGTGATGTTCAAGTGTTGACATTGATGTTCTATTATCGATATGAAAGGTTGGTATTCAGGATGGAAGCTGATTGGGATTAAGGAAGCCTCATCAAGAAGTTAACATAAAGTACCGGATTAGCAGCGGTAATCAAGAAATGAGGGGAAGTCATAAGCAAAAATTATGAATGACCATATTGCTGATTTTCTATACTCATGTTCATCAAGAACATGGAAACTCATGGTCGTTACGAACATGAAAACTCATGGTCGTCACGAACACGAAAACTCATGGTCGTCACGAACACGAAAACTCATGGTCGTCACGAACACGAAGACTCATGATCATCAAGAACACGAAAACTCATGGTCGTCACGAACACGAAGACTCATGATCATCAAGAACACGAAAACTCATGGTCGTCACGAACACGAAGACTCATGTTCATCAATAACAGGAAAACTCATGGTCGTCACGAACACAAAAACTCATGTTCATGAAAACATCGTGTTCAAGGAGGAAGTTGAAGAACGGCCAACCGGGGCAAACCGGAAGGCTTCAGCCGACCGGTGGCTGGCCGACGGGTGGCTAGCCGACCGGTACTCCCGGGAGGCTTCGGCCGACCGGGATCGATCATCGGTATGAACATTTTTTGGCTGACCGGGATCGATAAGGAACATGAATATTTCTGGCCAACCCGTTTCCGTCAGGAACATGAAGATTTTTGGCATCGTTTCGATGTCGAACATTGACTTCAACGTCGATGTTGAATATTGATTTCAAGGTCGTTTCGATGTTGAATATTGATTTCAACGTCATTTCAAATATGAAAATTGAGTTGAACCAAAAGATGGTTTTAGCGCCGGTTAGCGCCGTTTAGTGCCGTTTAGTGCCGTTTAGCGCCATTTAGCGTTCGAGTATTGACGTTGATGTTCTGGTATTAAAGTTGAAGGTTGATATTCAAGATGAAAGCCAAGGTCCTGGTGGAGCCAAGGTCTTCACGAAGTCGGTCCCGGGATCGTGTCGATGTTGAAATCGTTCCCGGGATCGTGTCGATGTTGAACCTCGTTTAACATCGTTTAGCGCCATTAAGCACTGTCTAGTGTCGTTTAAGCATCGTTTAGTGCCGTTAAGCACCGCTTAGTGTCGTTTAAGCGCCGTTTAGCACCAATTAGTGCCGTAATATGCCGTTCAACGTTGTTTAACACTGTTTAAACGTCGTTTAAGGCTGATTAGCACCGTTTAGCATCGATTAGCGCAGTTTAGTGCTGTTATATACCGTTCAACATCGTTTAACACTGTTTAAACGTCGTTTAAGGCTGATTAGCACCGTTTAGCGTTGATTAGCACCGTTTAGTGTCGTTATATGTTGTTTAACGTCGTTGAAATACTGTTTAAACGTCGTTTAAGGCTGATTAGCGCCGTTTAGCGCCGATTAGCACCGTTTAGCGTCGATTAGCGCCGTTTAGTGCCGTTATATGCCGTTCAACGTCGTTTAACACTGTTTAAACATCGTTTAAGGCTGATTAGCACCGTTTAGCGTCGATTAGCGCCGTTATATGCCGTTTAACGTCGTTTAAACACTGTTTAAACGTCGTTTAAAGCTGATTAGCGTCGTTTAGCGCCAATTAGCGCCGTTTAGCGTCGTTTAGCGCCGTTTAGTGCCGTTTTATGCTGTTTAGCATCGTTTAACACTGTTTAAACGTCGTTTAAGGCTTATTAGCACCGTTTAGTGTCGTTTATGGTCGTTGTAAATGCTTCGGTCGCTCCACGCTTTCATTAAGACAATGTTGTTGAAAATGCTTGTATATGAGCAATAAACCCTGACCCGAGTCTCGAATAAGGCCGTTAAAACTTCAAGGAAAACCTGATCAGGTTTCCTAGAAGTTGGGAGGCAAATGACATGGGTTAAAAATAAGCCCCAAAGACACATTTAATGTGGCATTAATTAGACCCAATATGGTCAAAACGTGGGGTCCACCAGATGGGCCCAACCATATTTATGATATTAATTTCGTAATTAATATTAAGGGTAATGACCAGCTCAGCAATGAGAGTCAAATAAGGATATTACTCCTGCTTGACTTAGTCTCCAAGGTACCTACTTCAACAAGGAAACTGATTCCTACAAGGAAGGAGTCTAGAACCTTCCTCAAGGCAGTGACTTGCCCACCAAGTCACCTAATTCTACTACGATCCTAGGACTTCTCAGCCTATATAAGGGCCTGACCCCTCATTCTCAGAACTACGTTGGCTTGATTCTCTAACAATACTGCGACGCCCCCAGATCCGGGGTCGGGGATCTATGTAATAACCCTAACTTTTAGAATGCTACAGTGCCTAAATGAATAGTAATTTTGATGATTTAGGGAAATGGTATATAGGTACCCTATAATGGAAACAGAAAATGAATAAACAGAAACCATATTAGTATTGTACACTGAAATTAAGTGACTCAAAATGATAATGGATTTCAGAAATTCCTGAATATGGACTATAAGGATTTTCGATTTCGATTGAGACTCTATTGAATGTGATATTAAAGAGTATAGAAATGTTAAAGGGTTTATATCTTGAGGAATAGTGAAGTTAGGTTAAACCAAGGAGTGATCAAGTCAAGGAAATGCCAAGGGAATTTAGATTGTTAAACGAGTTTGAGAATGCTTGAGAACTCGAGAGATAACCGGGAGAGCAACTTCTGAGAAAAAGAGAATATACCAGGGATATTGGATCTAATACCTACTTGAGAATTAGAATCACCCTAACACACTAATATATTATGTGGGAGAGGATATTATATATCCAAGGAATTTACAAAGGAGAAACCACTGAAACGATCTCAGAAAACTTTCGATGAATCAAACGATGAGAGAACTTGCACAAAGCCCATCCGAAAACCCTAAGGCCCAAAACCTAAGCCATGCAGGTCCAAGAGGCTCCAAGGAGCTGCATTTACAAGTTAATTACGTGAGTGGCTCATGGATATATTGAAGGGGCAAGGCTAGAAGAGCAAATAGAGTGAAAGGGCAAGGATAAACTAGTAAACACACAACCAATTGGATAAATCTTCCAAAAGAAGCTAAACAAGAAGTGTTTTGATTGGTGGACTCCAAAATATCTTCACAAAAGGTATCTAGCTGATATATAAGATAGAAACAAGGGATATACATCATTTACACAAGAGAAACAAAGTTGAAAAGCTCCCCCATCTCTTTTCTCTACAAACTGCCCAGCAAGAACAAGAAGGAAAGAAAAATTCATATCTCCATTTCTATCCATGATAAAATCACCAAATTTTAACCATAGCTTCTCCACTCTATGGGGAAGATTCGTACAAAATTTCATGACAATCCAAGTAGTATAGCCTAGTCAAATCCATGCTCAAAGTGGGAGAACCAAACCTGTCCAGTTTCTGTCAACGGAAAAAGAGGGCTAAAAACCATAGCTAGGAAGCTTTGTTTTTGGTGATCTATAGCTCAAATCAAAGCTTATACAGAGGCCAAGATGTGGTAAAAATTTGAGAGCCAAACTCTTATTTTTCGATTTGTTATGATTTTTACAAAAGTGATGATGAATAGTAACCCTTAGAAACTAACTTTGTTTTTATGATTTCTTTAGTTGATCCAAGCTAGTATAAGGTTGATTAAGCATATCCCAAGGCTTGATAAGGGTTGTTAAAGCTTCAAGAAGGTATAAATCTCAAGACCCTTTAGTATTACTTTGAATATATGATGGATTATAGAAAGTTTAGTGATTAAGGTTATGATAAGTGATTATTCATGGTGATATATGTGTTGGTAAGTGGTTTAAGTTAAATATGGAAGTGGGTTGTGATTGTAACCATGGTTGATATGATGACCACATGGTGTAGGTGATGGTGTATAAGGTGGATGATTGATTTGGAGGAGTTTGATTTTGGAAAGTATGAAAATATAGCCGTTATAATGTCCGATTTTCGTTAAACCAAAAGATGCCCTGTTTTTGGCACCCATATTCACACGGTAGGTTCCTGTCCAGAGCACCAACTGATCATGAAAGGCTAGAGCTTGGTTCATAGATTGTTTTGATATAAGGTGCGTTAAAATCTGATGAACGGTTTAGGAGAAAAGTCAGTTTTAGTGAAAGACGTTCGAAAAACCGAGAAACCGTAATTGTGTCAACTTTGAGGCTATAATTACCATACCTATACATTTTTAAAGGTTATGAAATTTTGGGACAATATAGTAGGTTGAACAGAGATTAAAACCCCACAGACCTAGCATTAAAATTCGAAGTTGAGAATTTATGAGAAATTTTACAATCGAGTGTGGTTATTAAGGGAAATGGTGGAATACACTAAAACTTAGATCGAGTTTAGAAATGGTTAAGTTCATGTAAACTTTTGGTGAATAAAAAAACTATAATATGTGTCAAGGGTGTTATTGTATAGAGATCAGGTGATTAAGTGGGATATGTACTAACGGTGATCCTTTCGTTCCTATAGAGACGGGAGACGAACTCAGGATCCTACCTACTCGCTTTAGAGATCCAGGCAAGATCTTTTCTATCCCTACTTGGAAATTATTATCTTCAAAGAAACTTGATTTCATGGAATATATATATATATATATATATATATATATATATATATATGATGCTATTGTTACTATATTGTTAAAAATTTGTTTTCCTTGATTATTGATATTCAAAGGAGAGGTATATGAGTATGATATGAATATGGAAATGGATATGAGTATGAGATGGATATGGATATACATAGAGATGATTGTGCATGAAGTGAACATGCCTTATGATTAAGAGTTATATATAAAGGAATGGTATCGGTTGTTATCTAGAGTTATATATAAAGGAATGGTATCAATTGTTATCTAGAGTTATATATAAAGGAATGGTATCAGTTGTTATCTAGAGTTATATATAAAGGAATGGTATCAGTTGTTATCTAGGGTTATATGATTTATAATATTATGTTAAAAATATTCTTTCTAAATGTTGTGACAGATATTGCTGAGTATTATTTAATACTTCTAAAATAATTGGAATACTTTATGTATACAAGAGCATAGATTTTATTGAATATAGAAGAGATGTCTGAGTTATAATCAAAGTATTATGACATAAATATTTTAAAAGTGATGATAAATGGAAATGAAAATGATATATGTGAATGGAAATGCGAATGGAAACGAAAAAGTGGAAAAATGTGAAATGGTATTTGGTAATGGTAAAATGATTTGAAAAAGGGGGATTGCAACAGTAAGCGTAAGAGGCTGTGTGGGAGTGGCACAGTCCAGCATTCAATATTTTCTTACGGCACGAAGATGCCAAGGGGGGATGTAGCAGGTAGCCTTCCTCCAGGGTTGATTACCAGGTAGGGATCATCCCTTCTACTAGTAGTAAACAGAGAGCGGATACGGTCAGGCGACTGATCATCGTCCTACGTATCTGGCGCCAGCAGATATCCCCAAAACTTGAAAGAAAGAATTGAAAATGGTTTTCAGATTTCTATAACTGAAAACAGAAAAGTAATATGAAAAGATGGAATTACTGTTACAGATGAAGAGAAACTGATTTTATGTTAAATTATATAATCGTTGTATATGAAGGAAATGAGAAAATGATAATGAAAGATTTGTTCAAGTTTTCGTATTATCCTAGAAAAGTACATTGAGATGGTATATTGATTGTTATAGCATTCAAGAAGAGAAACTGATGTTATATGATATTAGAAGCGAGACTGATGGAATGATACAATATATTTCTTTTGTACAAGGATAATGGGAAAGTGTATATGCATATTGAATGGAAATAAAATTCTTCCATAATAACTGAAGTTTGCTTTTGTCTATTATATATATATATATATATATATATATATATATATATATATATATATAATGGTTTATTTTCCTTTGATGTTAGTAGATAGAAGTTATCTTGCTGAGCTATTATAGCTCACTCTTGCTACTTATTTATATAACAGCTAGGTATGCCGATACTACGCAGAACGCCCCGCAAGAGGGTAGGGGGAAGGCGACCTTATGAGAGCGCGCTGGCATCGATTCCTGAGGTAGCGTAGAGGCAGATGGAACCTGAGAGCCTTATGTATAATTAAGTATGTAAGCATGTAATAAACTTTTGATTGTTGAAATGCTTCATGTCGAAGTATTATTCAACAATGTATTTAAGGATGATTCTGGGTTTGTAATAACTGTTTAACTCTAAACTTTTATTATGGTGAATGTTGTTCTCTGAGCATATGACTGGTGTGTGTGTTAATATTTAAGTATGGGGTCTAGGGTGAGTTTTATTATGCATTTATACTCCAGCTGCCAAGAGAAAAATATTAATAAGTGGAAATTGGTCTGTGACGACCTAGATTCATGACCCCGGATTTGGGGCTGTCACAGTTTGGTATCAGTGCTAAGAGTCATAATGCTCAGGAACAATAGTGATAATAATAAATATATCAGTAATAATAGAAATTGTGAACTCACATCGAGTTCAAGGGTGGTTTATCGAACGAAGCGTTTATTCTAAGTAGTGATTATAATTTTATAGATTATTACTAATAAAAGTTTATGTTTTAGTATAAGGAGAGGAGATTGGTGAGTCAAAGTTAAGAGTATTGAAAGTCTTCTTATGTTTAAGGGAGTTTGAAGAAATATTGTAAGTGGATTGGTGAACAGCCACTGATTGTTTCAATTGACTATGGAGATGAAATGGTGAAACTGAGATTTGTCGGTAAAGCCAAGATATACCTTAAGGACCAAGACAGACTGAGACATTCCGAGATTGACTTAAATGAAAAGGTTATTATGCCAAAAGTGTTAAATTGTGTAGCACACGGGATTGATATGAGAAAGGGAATACTTGATGTATCGGGAAGTGTACGTTAGATAACCTCATGAGTATATAGGGTATGTTGGGATATACAATTATAAAGTATAGTTTGAAGAGTCCTCGATACCGGAGCAGTGTTAGGCCAAGACGATTAATATTACGTAAGTATATCGATCAGAAGGTTGTGTTTTATTATGGATAAAGGCAGAAAGTATTGAGCCAAGTCACGACTAGGTAAATGATGATAATTGAGAATATCATACGATAGGTTAAGGATAAATGGTGAAGGCCAAATTTGAGAAATTTTGGAAAGTACGCAGTCTAAGATATAAATGGTATTTGAGGAAAACTTTCCATTATTGGGATTTTCAATTGGGCAGAAGCTATTAACGGTACATATTCTCAAATTTCCTAAAGCCCTGCTAAATTATATATTGAGTTTTAAATTTTCCTCCACTGATGGGTAATTCCAGTTTTGATCTGGCACCTCTTATTTATTAAGTGCCTGTATCTTTTCAAAACTTTTTGGTACCCTTGAAATGTGTTTCAAAATTGTATTTTATCTATCTTAGTCAAAATATTCCTCTAAGATTATTTTCGGAAGATGGTATTTGTCATCGTGATTTAAATTTCCCTCTATATTTCTTACTCCAACTAAGAGGAACAACCCTACATGTATACACAAGGACGATCTGTCTGTGTGATAGAAAGTCGGAGGGGACGCCCTCACTTGTGTGACGTACGGGTTCTTTCATCATATTGATTTCCCAAATATTCTTTTGTTTCGAATAAGAGCTATTTAAAACTCTTAATCTTATAAATTGTTGTGGGACCCTTGCTTGTTTCTGGGTTCGTTTCAATTCAAATTCTCTTAAATTCTATCAATTGTTTTGAATATAGAAGATTTCATTAATGGATGGAAGCAATGTTTAGAGTATACGTGATTATACAAGGGAACTGGAGATTCAAAGGGAAATTTCAATAAGAGATAATTAGAACTGGAAGCGTTTCAATATAAGAGAGGAAGGAATTTCGCGAGAAGAAATGGGTATATTTGATGATTAGTAAGAGAAAAGAATATAAGGAATTTTAAGGTATAATTGAGAGTTACTATTGAGATTAAGGTGTATTTTGAGGATAGAGTCAGAATAAGGATAAACAAAGGAAGTGGGGATAATTAATAAAGGATTTGAGGTGCAATAACTTTTAGTGGATGAAGGCCAATATTGTGACTAATACCCTAAGTAGAAAAGAGAGAGATTAAAGATGTTAATTATTCAAAGGATTAATCCAAAAAGGTGTGAATGAGTAAAACTTGAGGTAAAGATTTTGATGAGAATAATAAAGGGGAATTTCAGAGGTGAAATAGATAGTATATCAGGAAGGAACTAAGGTGGATCAGCAATATGTAAAGAAAGTATAGTGAACAATAGACATATGGGGTAAGGTATCCGGTGGAAATTGCAGGTACGCTCTAATTTAACCTATTAAGTGTAAATGTTTGGTTAGGGATCGGCTAAGTCCATGAATGGTGTAACTGGACTGATAATATAGATAAGAATAATCTATCTGTGAGAAAGTAAACTATGGTGATATAAGAAAGTGAGTTATTCTTCTGTCATCCAAATCAATATCTGTTAAGAGTCAGAGAACTCTATAAAAAGGAGATTAAGAGTATTGGAGAAAGCGCGAGAATATTTTTCAAGGATGAAAGGAAAGTATATGTTTGTATAAGTACGAACAGGAAATATATATTATAAATAATATTTTCTTACAATTGTTTCAAGGAATATTATTATAACTTATTTTTTTGAAAATATTACAGAGGTGATATATACAAATGTTGGAGTATTAATATTTTATGTCATGATAGAGATCAAAACATAGTTAAACAATAGTGAGATACACTACCATTCACGGAAGGCCTATGTAGTGGCCGATACCCTTAGTAAAAAGTGAAAGGAGAGATGAGATAATATAGAATGACGGAATGCAGGAGAAGGTTAATAAGGAAAAGATAGTGAAAGTTCTGTTATTGATAAGCTAAATGGCAAGTTGATGAATGACAAGCAAGTTTATGTTGGTGTATTTCTGTACAAACAAGATAGAGATGTTTATGGAAGAACTAAAAGATGGAGGAAGTAATGTGAGGATTAGAAGGTGTAATGTGAGAAAGGTATTCGTCAATAATTTCAACGTGATTCCGGGACAGAATCCTTTTAAGGGGGGAAGACTGTAATAACCCTAACTTTTAGAATGCTACAGTGCCTAAATGAATAGTAATTTTGAGGATTTAGGGAAATGGTATATAGGTACCCTATAATGGAAACAGAAAATGAATAAACAGAAACCATATTAGTATTGTACACTGAAATTAAGTGACTCAAAATGATAATGGATTTCAGAAATTCCTGAATATGGACTTTAAGGATTTTCGATTTCGATTGAGACTCTATTGAATGTGATATTAAAGAGTATAGAAATGTTAAAGGGTTTATATCTTGAGGAATAGTGAAGTTAGGTTAAACCAAGGAGTGATCAAGTCAAGGAAATGCCAAGGGAATTTAGATTGTTAAACGAGTTTGAGAATGCTTGAGAACTCGAGAGATAACCGGGAGAGCAACTTCTGAGAAAAAGAGAATATACCAGGGATATTGGATCTAATACCTACTTGAGAATTAGAATCACCCTAACACACTAATATATTATGTGGGAGAGGATATTATATATCCAAGGAATTTACAAAGGAGAAACCACTGAAACGATCACAGAAAACTTTCGATGAATCAAACGACGAGAGAACTTGCACAAAGCCCATCCGAAAACCCTAAGGCCCAAAACCTAAGCCATGCAGGTCCAAGAGGCTCCAAGGAGCTGCATTTACAAGTTAATTAAGTGAGTGGCTCATGGATATATTGAAGGGGCAAGGCTAGAAGAGCAAATAGAGTGAAAGGGCAAGGATAAACTAGTAAACACACAACCAATTGGATAAATCTTCCAAAAGAAGCTAAACAAGAAGTGTTTTGATTGGTGGACTCCAAAATATCTTCATAAAAGGTATCTAGCTGATATATAAGATAGAAACAAGGGATATACATCATTTACACAAGAGAAACAAAGTTGAAAAGCTCCCCCATCTCTTTTCTCTACAAACTGCCCAGCAAGAACAAGAAGGAAAGAAAAATTCATATCTCCATTTCTATCCATGATAAAATCACCAAATTTTAACCATAGCTTCTCCACTCTATGGGGAAGATTCGTACAAAATTTCATGACAATCCAAGTAGTATAGCCTAGTCAAATCCATGCTCAAAGTGGGAGAACCAAACCTGTCCAGTTTCTGTCCAACGGAAAAAGAGGGCTAAAAACCATAGCTAGGAAGCTTTGTTTTTGGTGATCTATAGCTCAAATCAAAGCTTATACAGAGGCCAAGATGTGGTAAAAATTTGAGAGCCAAACTCTTATTTTTCGATTTGTTATGATTTTTACAAAAGTGATGATGAATAGTAACCCTTAGAAACTAACTTTGTTTTTATGATTTCTTTAGTTGATCCAAGCTAGTATAAGGTTGATTAAGCATATCCCAAGGCTTGATAAGGGTTGTTAAAGCTTCAAGAAGGTATAAATCTCAAGACCCTTTAGTATTACTTTGAATATATGATGGATTATAGAAAGTTTAGTGATTAAGGTTATGATAAGTGATTATTCATGGTGATATATGTGTTGGTAAGTGGTTTAAGTTAAATATGGAAGTGGGTTGTGATTGTAACCATGGTTGATATGATGACCACATGGTGTAGGTGATGGTGTATAAGGTGGATGATTGATTTGGAGGAGTTTGATTTTGGAAAGTATGAAAATATAGCCGTTATAATGTCCGATTTTCGTTAAACCAAAAGATGCCCTGTTTTTGGCACCCATATTCACACGGTAGGTTCCTGTCCAGAGCACCAACTGATCATGAAAGGCTAGAGCTTGGTTCATAGATTGTTTTGATATAAGGTGCGTTAAAATCTGATGAACGGTTTAGGAGAAAAGTCAGTTTTAGTGAAAGACGTTCGAAAAACCGAGAAACCGTAATTGTGTCAACTTTGAGGCTATAATTACCATACCTATACATTTTTAAAGGTTATGAAATTTTGGGACAATATAGTAGGTTGAACAGAGATTAAAACCCCACAGACCTAGCATTAAAATTCGAATTTGAGAATTTATGAGAAATTTTACAATCGAGTGTGGTTATTAAGGGAAATGGTGGAATACACTAAAACTTAGATCGAGTTTAGAAAAGGTTAAGTTCATGTAAACTTTTGGTGCATAAAAAAACTATAATATGTGTCAAGGGTGTTATTGTATAGAGATCAGGTGATTAAGTGGGATATGTACTAACGGTGATCCTTTCGTTCCTATAGAGACGGGAGACAAACTCAGGATCCTACCTACTCGCTTTAGAGATCCAGGCAAGATCTTTTCTATCCCTACTAGGAAATTATTATCCTCAAAGAAACTTGATTTCATGGAATATATATATATATATATATATGTGTGTGTGTGATGCTATTGTTACTATATTGTTAAAAATTTGTTTTCCTTGATTATTGATATTCAAAGGAGAGGTATATGAGTATGATATGAATATGGATATGGATATGAGTATGAGATGGATATGGATATACATAGAGATGATTGTGCATGAAGTGAACATGCCTTATGATTAAGAGTTATATATAAAGGAATGGTATCGGTTGTTATCTAGAGTTATATATAAAGGAATGGTATCAATTGTTATCTAGAGTTATATATAAAGGAATGGTATCAGTTGTTATCTAGAGTTATATATAAAGGAATGGTATCAGTTGTTATCTAGGGTTATATGATTTATAATATTATGTTAAAAATATTCTTTCTAAATGTTGTGACAGATATTGCTAAGTATTATTTAATACTTCTAAAATAAATGGAATACTTTATGTATACAAGAGCATAGATTTTATTGAATATAGAAGAGATGTCTGAGTTATAATCAAAGTATTATGACATAAATATTTTAAAAGTGATGAATATAACAGCAATCGACCCCACAATAAACTCACACCGCACACACTCACACACACATAGGTTAGAGCCTCAGAAATGTCATACACTTGATTGAGCAAAAGTAAAAGTTTTAGAGTTATTACAGACCGAATTAAATAGTATTTATGCTACCAACAACGCTTCTACATGAAGCGGTGTTAGCGGCTTGAATGTTTGTTGCGGTACACTGTCTTGCACATGTCATACTTGTAAATAAAGCGTACTAACAAAAGTTGCAAACCAATCCGGCTAATGGGGCCTACCGGTGGGATCTCAACGGCTGCCTGGGGTCTAGTCACCTGCTTTCGGACAGTCTGACGGGGTCTTGCCATTTCTCTTAACTATTGTGTTTGCAATTTTAAAAACAAGCAAGAGTGAGCAACTATAGCTCAGCAAGATATATATATAAGATTAAAAGTGTTAACCTTTTATTTGATTTAGCAAATATAAGCTTGATTATAGCAAATAGTATAGAATCATCTTTCATCTTTGAACCATCGCAAGGGTACACCAACACGTGCCCTTGTTTTCAAAATAATCTTGTAGTTCTAGATACCGCATGAAGTCAATATTTTGCTTACCAAAAATAACACTATCGGCAACTTGGCACTTAGGCCTAAGAAGCAGTGTCTGAGTATTTTTTCCAAAGTGGAGGATGGGACTTGAAGAAAACATGAAACCTGACAGGGATTGATGATAATCAGTCGTCACATCCAAGTCCAATAATCCGCGGGTCTTCTCTACCGGTAGAAGGATAGAAACTACATCCGTAACTATCCTCGGGTGAAAACTACATCCGTAATTACCCTCGATGAAAACTACATCCGTAATCATCCTTCGGCAACACCTGGGCCGGAAGAATAATTGATGGACCGCCTGGCTCACGGCCGCTAACACATCCCGGGAATCGTTCGTCAACGATTCCCACACCTGCCAGAGTCCCCTTTTTCTTTTCTTTTCAAAAATCATTTTGATAGAAAATTCGAGTAGTTGAAGTTCGACCTCAGTCGACCGATAATTCTTGAAAAACGTACAAGAAGCAAAACCTGACCGGGGGTTTTCAAAAATGTTTTGGGTTCGAAAGAGTTCGAGTTTGAAAACGCTAAAGGTATCTTGGATTAGTTTTGTCTTTAAAATAATGAACGATAATTAATAAATAATATTTTGAGATTTAATATAACAATTAGTAAAATAATTATTTTATTAAAATAAGCTTTTAATCCAAGATAGATAGTTTTGAGTATTTTAACAACGTAAAAGAATAATAATAAATACTTAAGTATACGATATTTCCCGAGTGACTCTTCGGGGTTTCGTAATTTAATAATATACCGCTCCCCGGTCAATAGTATATTTGGACTGCTACGACCTCTATTGCTAGAGTCGTTGTCCGAAGAAACATTTTCATTCTAAGTTCAAGGGTGTACAAACACATATGTATATATCTCAAACTTAACATAATCTAATAAAGCGTAAGCATATAATACGTTTGGAAACTACAAACACAACAGTGAAAAATCCTTATATATAAGTTTTGAAAAATAAACTTGCCTTGGTGAGGTTGGGGTGGTCGAGCTTGCGGAGTGGAATGAAGATCTGTACATAAACAATATTCGCTCGTTAGTACCTTAACAATACCTCTTAATCACAAGTTTTTAGAGAATACAAACTAACTTAATGACTCCGTCCTATGACTCTCTAGCCCTCCTATAGGTCCATGCCATCACTCGATTACGCTCGTCACTTATTTGATTCAATTTGGTTACCACATTCGAAGCATAATGATTCCTCCTTGAAACCATATCAAACTAACTCCTCTTATGACTTTTTCACTTGCGCGCACTTTACTCTAACATTTTTATAAAATTGAAAAATACATATTTTAATCCAATTCCTTTTGGGTAACCTTTACCACTGCAAAATCTAGCTTTACTAAATTGTTCATAAGGTTTACATAATATTTAGGGGCCTAAAGGGGGTTCACAAATAGACAATAGAGTGCAGTCCGGATTCCAGAACCACTCTTCACTTCTCGGGTCATAACTCAAAATTTATACATCACCTAGTCATGAACCTTATATTTATGGAAACTACATTCAAATACCTTTCTAACCATACATATTGAATCTTAAGGGGACAAGTTTAAGGGGTTCAAAACCCTCCTACAAGACAGTGCTAGCTCCCAGAATTTTACACAACACTCATCTTCTTTCAAACATTCAAGAACTCACTTTATACCTCACATCTACCATCAAAACCACCAAGACTTGACTCTCTAGCATACATGGGGTTATATACACTAAGTACAAGCTTTAAAATCACATCAACAACATATAACCTCAAGATTTTCATCATCCATGACTCTTATAACCAAGATATGCACTAAAACTCTTAGATCTAACAATATAACCCATAAACAATCCATGACTAAGAGTGGTGAGAGTTTTATACCTTCTTGAGTATCTAGGAACCTTGGATGAGCTTTATAATCTCTAAGAACACTTGGATGCGCTCCTACAACCCTTAATCCTTCAAGATCTAAAAGATGAACAAACTTGGTTACTATTCACTCTAACTTTAACAATTAATATCTCAAGATTGGATGAACAAAATGATTTGAAACTCATAGCATACCTTCTCTATAGTGTATAGAAGACCTAGGAATTTTTTCTTGATTTGTGAGTGAGGGGAAGTTGAAGAAAAATTCTTCTTCTTCCCTTGGAAGAGCTTAGGCCGAGAGCTCCTTGAATGGAGAGAGAGAGAGAGAGAGAGAGAGAGTTGTTTGGTTGGGTGTTTGAATAATGATATGTATTATTGTGATATGTATTGATGTGTGTATGTATTGTGTCACATGTTGACACCCTAGGGTTAGTAGACTAGGTATACACCATGCCTCTTTGTCTCCTAGAATAATGCACCAACTAGTTACTATTCATTGGTTTCTTTTTGCTTTTTGCTTTTCTAGTTTACTTTTCTAACCATCTAGTTACATGATACTTGCATGTAATATCCTTCCTTGTACTATTATTTCTCCACCAATGCTTGTCACTTAATCCTTATTTCATATCGTATCTTAATTAAACTCCTCGTAATAATATTTTGTCGCGTAGAGATTTCCTTGGTAATTCCTTAAGTACTTAATTGTGTAAATTCCCTAAATCTCCATAACTTCTTGTCATAGCCTCTTAAAATCCTTTAATACTATAATAATTCTCAAATCCCAAGTTTTTATAAATCTTAATAGCAGTAGGCCTCTTGCCTTAACAATCTTCCCTTTTTCTTACACAGTGAATGTAACAACATAAATTTCTCAGATAATCAATTCCATTAAACAACATGGGTGACTCAAAAGGTCCCAAATTCACAATGTCATATGATATTATATTCTTAAAAATATTACAAAAATCAGGGTTCTTATAAATACAAAGATACGTAGGCATCTTGTGAGGACCATTTAGTCTCGAACATAAGAACAGCCATTAAAGCTCGAAGCTCACCATCCCTTGTATTTAATAAATACAAACCCTAACCGCAATTTACAAACCCTCGATTTTATTCCACAATACCGTCAAAACACAGCCGACCAAAAAAAGAATTTAAGCAATCATTTGCTTCAATATTAACACAATTCTACTTACAATCGCCACAGATCATTTTATTATAACTACTCATAAACGTCTAACACTCCCCACACACTTAACCTTTAACACACAAACATTAACTTAAAATTATGTATTATACCCGAACTGCAACAATTAACTCATTTACAGCACCAATTCAAACAGATAATCAACAATTAATCTAATTTAATTAGATAAAATTTCAACTAAAAACCGACAATTCATAAAATCCATTAACGAACTAATTTCAAACATTCAAACATACAGATGAAACCAATCCCACCATACCATTGCATAACACATAATTAAATCCTTATAATCATTGATTGTGACCCTCAAGTCCTGGCTTAACACCCAGCAACACATGTACGCAACACTGCTACCTCTCAGCCCTTCATCCTCAAATTAACTGAAAGTCCACCTTAATCATCCAATCGAGTGTAAATTCATCACCACACAAACCCACCATACTAGCTGCAACTCTCGGCTATACACAAAACATACACTTACACACGTTTAGCATACACACACACACACACACACACACTTCATAGACACACATACGCCCACATCACAGCAACTCCATAAACAACAACAAAGTTTTCCCAGCCTTCCCACGAACAAGCCCCGCACAAACACCACACTCACAACCTGCTCAATTCGAACCACCATGCTGTAGAACACACCCACGCTCTCCACTCAGCACTCACACAACCACGAACTATACATACGTACACCAGCAACATCTCAGACTTAACATCACTACAGCTGTGTTAACAAGTTCGAAACGAACTCGTACAAGGAATCGCACACACCATAATCGCATAACACATACAAACTGTCATGATCAGACATATTAAACTAACCTAATGAACAAGAACAGGAAGGAAAATGCTGGAAAGTAAATGCAGGAAAATAAAAGGAAAAGTTAAACATTCATTCTCATTTCATAATCCGAAAAGATACAGAGTGTGGCTACATATACTAACAACTGAACCTAAGATGCTGGGCTTTACTATTGGGCTTTTAAGCTATTTCTTGATGGATAACTTATATAATATGCAATTCTTAACACGACCCAACAGCACCCTTGGCCCATCGAGTAGCTTTGAATCCGAACTGGCCCCATCCATAACAATACCTCCCTCTCAAAATCATCCTTGTCCTCAAGGATGAATGTAATTTGAAGCACGGTGTAGCCATTGGAGTCGCTGGGATCAAACACCAGTACTTGTAATACACCAATTCCAGGTAAAAAACCATTCTTAGGACCACTAGTACCTTAAGTTGCCTAGTGATCTCCCATTCTGCAGGAAGGTCTGAAGCTGCCTGCATCATTTGCACCATAAACTGCAAGTTCTTACATCGATGCCCTGGAGCCATAAGACCCGGATAACGAAATTCATCTCCAATTTTATTTGGCAAGTAGTATACCCCAATCACTATTATGTCAGCCTTTCTGGTATTCCAAAGAATATCCAAATAACTTAAGCCATTAACGAGGAGCTGTCCACCTGAATACGAGATTACAAAGCTCGGTAACGAATCCACTTGGCACCTTTCGACAGCATTTTTAAAACATTTCTTGCGACCGAGCTTTGTTGCTTCAATAAAGTTTGATATAACAAATTTACGAAAACCAGTCAATGAAGCTTTAAATGCAATTAAAAGACGATGAAAGCTCATATCCTCTCTTGTAGTAATAGTGGCTACACTACCAGGATTTGTTTCTAAAATCTTCTCACACAACCAAGGCAAACGATTGTATGAATCTTTAAATGTACCCTGAAGCTCTTTCCTGGCAGTTTCTATCCCACGCCATGTCTGTGAATACTGCAGTTCGATTTCAAAATTCTGTTGGATCTCCTCAGCAATTTTCCTTGGCTTGCTGATAGGAGAATCACATAAGATATCCTTCATAATGCTTACCAGCAACTTCTTAGAGGCATGAGGTCGACCACCTGCGCTGGTATCATTAAACTTCCGAACTATAAACATCTTTGTGGTACCCAATCTTGAAGCAAAACCTCTCCAAGGGCAGCCTTCAGCTTTACACTTAGCACTAACCCGTCTACAGTCCTTGCACTTGTATATAAAACCACGTGCTATAGCGTATTTGCGTAAAGCATCACGGAGATCATTAACACTGTTAAATTGTTGTTCAACACCAGTGATGCAGTTTTCCCATAACTTTAGATGTTTGGACTGGCCCTGCTCTATCAGCTTCACAGTTTGAGAATCATTAGCCATTAAAGGCTCCGCATCCATAAAATTTTCTTCGCCAAGAGGGACGATAAATTCAGAAGAGATGTCAGGATCAACAGGGGTAACAGGCTCGAGCATTGCTGTCGGGATGGATCTATCGATAGGCATATCCATCACATCATCGACGATATCATCTCCACTAAAAACATAAACACCCACAGTCGAGCAACCCTCATAAAAATCAAGCATTCGTTGTACATCCTTGTCACTAGAGATCGTAATAAGTTGCTTTTTGTTAACAGGAAGAAAGTACTCGATCACAATACAACAAGCACCATACTGCCACATATCCGCAACCTCAAGCTTCAGTTCATCAAACGGCATTCCACTATCGACACCAATAGCATGAGCATCTCCACCCTTGTAAGACAAACCACCAGCTTGCGACTCCCAAACATATTGGTCTTCCTCATTGTGCTTTAAAGTCACAATAATTTTCTCTGCAACAAGATAAGCAGGATAGAAACCTACACCAATTTGCCCAATCATACTCACATCAGCACCAGCCTGCAGTGCCTCTATGATTTCCTTGGTTCCTGACCTAGCAATGGTTCCCAAATTGTTCACCAAATCTGTTTTGATCATTCCAACACCGTTATCGATAACTGAAAGAGTCTTATTAACCTTATCAAGCTCGATCCGAATAAAAAGCTCAGGTTGAGCATCGAGCTTGGACTTATCAGTGAGTCCTTCGAACCTGATCTTATCCAACGCATCAGATGAATTGCTGATAAGTTCACGTAGAAAGATCTCCTTGTCGCTATTCAGGCTCAATAGCTGGTTTATTTCAGCCTGCAATGCGAATGTCTCAGCGTCTGCCATGGTTTTTACAGGAATTGCACGAGAGAGATTTGATATAGAGGGATTTGTGTAGAGAGAATTTGCACCCATATCTTCTCTAAAAGCAACAACATTACAAGCTGAGATTATTCTTGCAAGGTCATCTAGTCTTACTTCTGTACTCTCATTCATTTCCTTTGACATATTGATGACACATATCACGTTTCGCTCATACCCACCTGGATCAATAATTAACAATTTTTCCTCACTAACAATACTAAATAGATCATTCAACCCATAATTTTTTGGCAACATATACTCTTCTTTACAGCTTTGTTCCTCGACATTCTCACTTTCTTCTCCATTTCCTTTCATATCATCACCCTTTACCTTCTCTTTTAAAGCACTGAATTCTGAAACCTTCCCTCCTTTGCCTCCACCTTCATTAAGGGTGCTCTTCCTATTAACGCAGCTTAAAGCCAATGGAAATTGAGATTTTAAAATTTTCTGATCTTCAATGTCCTTTAGCTCAAGTTCCTCTTCATTCTCATAGCTAACAATATCATCTTCAACAAAAACATTATCCAAAGCAAGGACATCACCATTGTATTCATCTTTCTCCATAAAATCTAGTGCTCCCACACTATAATCAACTAATTTTCTTTGTGTTTCACATTTATCCTCACAACCTTCGAAGGTAGTATCTCTACTTTTCTCATCTACGAATTCCTTACCAGGAATTTCATCAAACATGGGAGGAACAAGTATATCAACATCCCCTGTTTTCTCAATTATATCACTTATATCCATATTACTAACAATCGGAACATGAACATGAGTAAGCGTATGAGAAGACTGACTTACTTTCTTTGAGGACATCTCCTTAGATATCCTTGACCGATCTGCAAGGTTCTTCCCCATCTCTTCCAGTTTTTGAATTATTTCAGTGAATTTGTCATCCATCTGGTGGTACTTATCATTACTGGAGTTGGAAATCAGCTCCGGTGAGTGAGGACTTTCATCGAACACCTGGGACATGACCAATTCAGGTTGCTGTTCATCGATAACTCCAAAGGGAAACTGTGTTGTAGTGATAAATGGACTCGTAGAACAAGTCAAAGGTGGGTGATATGGGTTTGGACGAGCTTGAATTTCATGCTGGTAAGTAGAATACCAAGGTATTCCGCTGTTGTTTGGAAGATAAGGGGATGTGTATGGCGTAGGAGGTGTATAATATGGTGGTGGTGGTTGCGGAGAGTGGAAAACATGAGGTGGTGTTGGAGGTGGAGTATATTCAGGAAGATGATAAAAATTAGGGTTACGAAATGGGTATGGAGAAGGAGAAGTGAATTGGTAATACCAGGGATTAACGGTACCAAAATCTGCGTTCATCGTGTCCGAGAAACGTTGGCTCTGATACCATTTGTCATGATCAGACATATTAAACTAACCTAATGAACAAGAACAGGAAGGAAAATGCTGGAAAGTAAATGCAGGAAAATAAAAGGAAAAGTTAAACATTCATTCTCATTTCATAATCCGAAAAGATACAGAGTGTGGCTACATATACTAACAACTGAACCTAAGATGCTGGGCTTTACTATTGGGCTTTTAAGCTATTTCTTGATGGATAACTTATATAATATGCAATTCTTAACACGACCCAACAGCACCCTTGGCCCATCGAGTAGCTTTGAATCCGAACTGGCCCCATCCATAACACAAACACGTATAGTGACTAAAGAGGAGAGAAAGGGAGTTCACGAGAGAGAGAGCTCCAGAATTCGGGAGAGATTGAAAGAGAGATGCCAGAGAGATTGAGGGAGAGAGAGATAAGTTAGAGGGATTAAAGAGGAAGAGTCGAGAGAGTTCTGGAGAGTGACAAGCCCGACTGAATTGGGGAAAAGGGGATGTCAATTTAGGGATTTAAGAAAAGAGGTGTATTTTTGTACTATTGCCATCAATTTCTAATTTACAAACAATAATAAAACAAAACCATTTCGTAAAATAGAAATAAATAGGTAATAATAATAATCTAAATTTCATTTTTAAAATATAAAGAATGAAATTTTCTATCTCCCCATATTTTAAAAATATTTTTAGGATCAAGAATAAATTAAATATGAATTTTACAAGTTTTGATCCATTAATTACAATAAAACTCTTAAAATCATTTTAAAATACTTAAACATCGAAAATAATTCACCCAATAATTTTAATAACTAAATAATATCATAACGACAATAGCACAAAAGATTTTATGATTTTTATCAACCCCGATGATTTTATAAAAATTTTCTAACACAATGAGCATGATTTAAATAGATTTTAAAAATAAAAAAACAAATAAAAATAAACGGACCTACACGTCACACATACATCACCATATAAACATGTAAACATAATGTCACATATATACAACTGTAAAAAAAATTCACCCCCATATAATCCACATTTAATATTAAATAATAATATTTATATTTAATTTTCTAAGGCGTTTTAGTAGTGATAATAGTTGTTGTAATTTAGTTTCTTGTTTCACACTATAACCTGAGATCGATCCTTGTTGAGGGGTCGTCTGTATGATTAAGTTTTACTTAATTGTATTAGTTGTGGCACCAGATCCTGACCCAGGATTTGGGGGGTGTCACAGGTTGGTATCAGAGCAACATGTTATGGTCACTGAAACAAGTTGGGACAATTAGGAGTAAGTATTTAAGTTAGACCTTAGGTAGAACGATTTAAGATAAGGTTCGTCTTAGGATTTCAAGATGAGAGTTGCGACTTTAGTTTGTATTTTGACATATCGTGCGAGTAGGAGATCGATTCATCCGAAGGACCAGCTATGGATGAGGCAACTAATTCGGAGCTACAAGTTTGGAAGACGTCATCTAAAGACCCTCGTATACTTTCTAGAATTTCTTCTGTGACTTTAGCTACAACGCGAACTTTATAGAGAGAGTACGAGAAGAACTATAAGCATGATGCGAACACGAATACCGATATTTGTTTGGAGTAAGGGTGTAACTATTCCCTACTAGCCATTGCTCTCATTTAATTCATTGTCCGAGAGAATTGTTTTAAAATTCTTATTATCAATCTGAACTGTTGTAACTAATTCACGATTTATATTATCGCTGAAGCATTTGTTGCATAGTAATGATTAAAAACCGAGAATGAATTGAGATTTTCTTAATTGTTCAACTCATTATTGTCAAGCCGGTTTTTGCAACTAAGTATATTAATGCTTAGCGTATAAGAGTGAGATTATGAATAATTATGGATTTCTTAAATGTTTGTTTAATCAATAGTTGATGCATTCATGTGATGATCAATTATACTTCGATTTTTGAGAAGCTTTGTATATCCGATATACTTAGACACAATCTTATTCTTTCCAAAATATCCCTATTGTTCAGAGGATACTCGATCTCACTTTACATATGAGAATTTTGTGATTCTTGAACTCTTTTCATTTTTCCATGTATATTCAATTTTCTTTATTCACACTGGGATGAATAACCCTATATATATAGGGGATTCAGGGACTTCCTATCTTTGTGATAGAAGTTCGGTGGGACGCCACTGATTGTGTTTGTCATGAAAGTACTAAACACTGGCCATCTTTTTGTACTAGGACGGTTGACCTAATTAACAAATGCAACCTGATAAAAGTTCAATGATCATATTGATCTCTTGGTTAAATTCTTTTATGAAAATTCTTTTAAACAAAACTCAGCCTATATTCAAACATGTTGATATCTACTCATGTTATTAATTCATTTCGCTAGAAATCTATGATTCTTGAAGCTATCAGTGATTAGAAGTAGCAAAGGTAGACACGACGACATCCTAAGTGGTCAAGGTTACACATATGTCAATGGAGAATTGGTTAAGCAAGTTTGAGAGGATGATATTGCAATAGGGATTGGATACCAAGCCGATTTACTTAAAGGGTTTACAACACATGTACAAGATTCGATATCAGTGAGAACTGAGTAAAGATAAGGAACAAGTAACAAGGGTATCAAAGTATTATTTTTGTGAAGGTCGAGAGTTAAGTAATGGTGAGGATAATTGGTAAATGGTAGTTGTTGTCGATGAAGGATTAATTATGAGCATCTGATTATTATATGTGTTACTTTAGATATAGTAGATGAAATACTACAAGATTAGGATTGTTTTGAGACCAATTGTTGAATATAAATTTAGAATCAAAACATGATAACTTGAGAGAAGCAGAGCAAATTCAGATAGTTTGTTTCTAAGAAATTTCAATAGGAAGTGAAACTTTGGATAAAGAGTAAAGTGACTGGGTTGGAGTTAACAATTTATGTGAGCACAGTTTAAAGAGTCGTGATTATTAATAAGAGAAGATTTCGTTAAGATGGAATGAGATTGTAAGAAAAAGGAGGTAGAAAATCAAGAAATTTTCAAAAGTTCTTTGACAAAGATAGGGAATTTGGTTAAAAGGAATGTAGGATTTGGAAGATTTAAAATTGGGATATGAGGCAAGACAGCCATCCACGGGATACGAATTAGCAGGAAACAACAAGATGTCCATTGTTGGAAGAAAGAAGTTCAAGAGGAAGCATACTGAAATTTGTACCAAGGTAAATATCGAGAGTCGCAAGTATAATTGGAGAGAATGATAGATTATGAGTGTTAGAATCAGAAGTTCAAAGTTGTATGTCATAAGTGCGGGAAGATAGGACATTTTGTCAAAGATTGTATTATGCCTGTCTTAAGGAACGTTACGATAAAAGTCACAAAACTATTATCTAGCAAAAACTTGGAAGTTAGAAAATTTTGACATGATTAGGAAAAAGGCTATTAAGAATATGGATTGGTTGGTTGATTATGATGCATAGATTGGATATAGACAGAAGTAGGTGAGATTAAGAAATTGAGAATGATAAGGAAGTTTTATTTCATGGATAAATGCGAGATAAGAAATTTTGACGTTCATGCAACAAGGACGATTACTTCGACAAGGCTGCGGAGATGAAGGAGTTAGCTATGCAAGTACAATATCTTTCGGATAAAAGAGTTATAAGGCATAGTGTGTCCCCGTGAGGAGCACCAGTGTTGTTTGTTAAGAAGAAGGATGGAAGCATGAGATTATGTATTGATTATAGAGAGCTTAACAAGTTACCTCTCAAGAATAAGTATCCACTGCCAAGGATTGATGACTTATTTGACCAACTGAAGGATGCTGCTTATTTTTCCAAGATTGATTTAAGGTCGGGTTATCACCAATTAAAGATTAAGCAAGAAGATATTCCAAAGACTACTTTCGCACGCGATATGGACATTATGAATTCTTAGTGATGGCTTTCGGAATGACGAATGCGCTAGCTGTGTTTATGGATTTGATGAATAGAGTGTTCAAGAGGTATTTGGATAAATTCATAATTATATTTATTGATGACATCCTTATATACTCGAGAAACCCTGAAGAGCATGCCGAGCATTTGAGAATAGCATTGGAAACCCTGGGAAAGGAAAGATTATATGCGAAGTTTTCTAATTGTGAGTTTTGGTTGCAAGAAGTGTAATTCTTAGGTCATGTGATTAGCAAAGAAGGAATAAGGGTTGACCCTGCTAAGATTGAAGCTGTGGTGAGTTGGAGTAGACCAAGAACTCTTACTGAGGTAAGAAGTTTCTTAGGATTGGCCGGTTACTACCGGAGACATGTACAAGATTTTTCAAAGATTGCTACACCGTTGACAAGGTTGACCCGTAAGAACGAGAAGTTTGTTTGTAATGACAAGTGTGAGGAAAGTTTCCAAGAATTGAAGAAAAGGTTGGTTACCGCACCAATGCTGGTATTGCTGGACGATAAAGGAAATTTTGTTATCTATAGTGATGCCTCGCATAAAGGATTAGGATGTGTTTTGATGCAACACGGGAATGTTATTGCGTACACTTCGAGATAACTTAAGTCGCACGAGCAAAAGTACCCAACACATGATTTGGAGTTAGCTGCAATTGTATTTGCGTTGAAGATATGGAGACATTATTTGTATGGAAAGAAGTGTGAAATTTTCACCGACCATAAGAGTTTGAAGTATATCTTTACCCAGAAAGAGTTGAATATGAGACAAAGAAGGTGGTTGGAGTTGATTAAGGACTATGATTGCATGATAAGTTACCATCCCGGAAAAAAACGAATATTGTAGCTGATGCACTGAGTAGAAAGAAGAGGTTAAATATATTGACTATGCTAAAGGAGTTATTTCGAGAGTTTGAAAAGTTAAGATTGGAAGTTTATGATTCAACGGATGCAAATGAGTTTCTTAATATGATGACTTTTCAACTAGAGTTGTTAGAGATCGAATAGATTAATATAGCCAATAGATATTCCTAAGTGGAAGTGGAAACATCTTGTTATGGATTTTATAATAGGATTGCCAAAGACTAGACCTAATCATGATGTGATTTGGGTTATCATTGATCGGTTGATGAAGTGTATCCATTTTCTACCAATTACGAAAGATTCTCTTTAGATAAGTTAATCCTTTTACATTTGAAGGAAATAGTATCACGTCATGGAATTCCTGTTACGATAGTATCTAAGGGAGATCCACAATTTAATTTAAGATTTTGGGGACAATTTCAAGAGTGCTGCGGAACTCAACTTAAAATGAGTATAGCTTACCATCCACAAACTGACGGACAAAGTGAAAGAACTATTCAAACTATTGAGAATATACTTAGAGCATGTGCATTGGATTTTAAGGGAATTTGGGACAAACGTTTGCCACTGGTTAAGTTTTCATATAACAACAG
Source organism: Kitagawia praeruptora (assembly GCA_037693485.1). Taxonomy (NCBI): domain Eukaryota; kingdom Viridiplantae; phylum Streptophyta; class Magnoliopsida; order Apiales; family Apiaceae; genus Kitagawia; species Kitagawia praeruptora. Next base: position 129,934,157 of record CM075351.1, on the reverse strand, counting down.
TTATCACGCGATTATAGGAATGCCACCGTATGAAGCTTTGTATGGAAGAAAGTGTAAATCATCCGTGTACTGGGAAGAGACTGGTGAAAGAAAGATATTAAGACCGGAATTGCTCCAACAGAAATTAGTTACTGCTCAAGATCGATAGAGGAAATATGTAGATAAAGCTAGGAAAGATATGAGTTTCGAAATAGGAGATCAAGTGATGTAAAAGGTATTACCATGGAAGGTAGTGACAAGATTGGGTAAGAAGGAAAGCTGAATCCAAGATATGTAAGACCATTTGAGATTTTAAAGTGAATCGGGAAGGTTGCTTATGAGTTAGCGTTACCACCGCACATGTATCACATTCACAACATTTTTCACGTATTTATGCTCAAGCGCTACAATCCAGTTACGAGTCACATAATCGAGTATGAACCTATTAAGATTCAGTCAGATTAATCATACGAGGAACAACCTGCAAAGATTTAAGATAGGAATGATAAGAAAGTTTAGAAATAAGGCTATTAGTTTGGTTAAGGTATTGTGGAGGAATCCCAAAGTTGAAGAGTCAACTTGGGAGCTTGAGAGTGAGATGCTCGCAAAGTATCCTCATTTGTTTACTTAGGTGAGATTCTGAGGACATAATCCTTTTAAGGGGGGAAGGCTATAACGACCTAGAATTTTTCGCAATTTTATAAGTGTATATTTAATTGTTAAAGGTGAATTATGTGCTATGAATATTTTTGAGAAGTCAAAGTATGTGTGAAATCATGTTTATGTGATTACATGATGATTTGCAAGTGTCTTATGTGCTCGTGTAATTTTATTTGCATTTTTTAGCAGTAAAAACTATTTTAAACATGCATTATTAATCTTCTGAGATTTTTATAAAATCATTACAGTCATTTTAAATCATGAAATCTTTTGTATTATCATCTTTATGATATTATTTAATTTTTAGAATTTGTGGGAGTATTTAATTGTGTGCGTAAGTATTTTAAAATGAATTAAAAAGCTTTATTTCATTTAAAGAGGTTAAACTTGTAAAAATTATATAAAATTCATTTTTGATCCTAAAATTATTTTAAAAATATGGGGATGTTTGTAAATTCCTAAATTTTATTTTAAAATTTAAAACTTACTTTTTCCTTAATTTCCTATTTATTTCGATTTTTAAAGGATTAAAATCAACTTTTAAAAAGAAAGTAAATTTTCAGCATTTGGTAAAATTACAGTTTTGCCCAAGGGGCTATTTCAGCAGCCACCGCCCACTTCCTTCATTTTTGTCCGCTGTTCTCAGCTGCTGGTAGACCTGGCAAATCGGGTAAACGGATCGATTTCGGATCGGATCTGCTTCGGATCAGATCCACTTTCGGTTATGATATATTTAGAGCCCGTTCGGTTCGGATCGGATATGATTCGGTTCGAATCCAATTTTGGTTAAGATATATTTTTGGGACTGTTCGGTTCGGATCAGATCTAATTCGGTTCGGGTCAAATTCGGAAATTTTTTGGATTAAGATCGGATCAAAGTGGATTCGGTTCTTTTTCGGATATTTACTGTTTCAGATGAAATTATGTTTGGATGTAGTAAAATTCGGTTTGGGTCGCATGGTCGCATTTGTCAAAATATATTAAATTTAATGATTTCCCCAAATTTTTTGAAAAAAATACAAAATTATATTGGGTTGAGCTCTTAGTAATAAACAACTAAATTGACTAAACTGAAAAAAATACAAAATTATATTTGTTTGAGCTCACGAATATTTTGATACATATATGATATCTTGAAACGTTTGGTACTAAAATATAGAATATTTTGAGTAAAAGAGAGATATAATATATAATCTCAATAATATTATTTCATCACATAATTTTTGGTATAGGTGTTTTTAATTTCCAATTTAGAATGGATATAGTACTTTGAGTCATATTCTGTACGGATAATATTTTTTTCGGATTTGATCGGTTTCGGATAATTATCGGATCAAGTATTTCGGATTATTATCGGTTAGATATTCGGTTCAGGTAATTTTCGGATCGGATGAGATCGGTTTTTGGGCAATAATCGGATTTGACTATATCGGATCGGATTTCGGTTCGGATCGGATTGTTTCGGATTCGGTTAAATTTCGGTTAATTTAATTCGGATATAAAATCAGATCTCGGTTCCATGAATTTCGGATCGGTTCTTCGGATCCAGACCCAATTCGCCAGGTCTAGCTGCTGGGTATACTCTCTCTACTCCCCCTTCATTTTCTTTCATTTTCAAATTAAAATCATGTGCAAATCTTAGCTTTAATCCCCCAAATCATGTTCTTTAGTTTACTTTTCAATTGGTGTGAGTTTTGTTGAGTTTATGTGTATACATATATACGGTTATATGTATGTATATGGTTAAATCTTACATGCAAGACTAGATAGTTGGTGATTTGATTATTTCTTAATCTTATGATGCTAATTGGGCTCTAAATTTGAGTTTTTGTACTTGTTTTGATGTTTGGGTTGAAACCCCACCGGCGGCCATGGTGTTTTCCGGTGAGGGTTGACCGTTGGTGGTGGGTAGTTGGTTTTGCAGTCCCTACAAATGATTTAGAGTACATGTATGTGTACCAAACTGATTGCATGTAAAGGGTTTTGTATTTTTTATTTTATTCGAATATGTATATGTGCAAATGTAAATTTGGTAAATTGTTATGCTTGATTCTTGTTAACTAGATGTTGTTTATGATGATTAGGTGTTGATTATGAGATAACTAACATGCATGTGTTTATTAAATGATTACATGATTGTATGAGGTAGATTATAGCTAGAATCATCTTTCTTTTTGGGTTATTCTCTCTATCCCCTTCTTCGGCTTAGTCTTCGCCAGTGAGCTCCTCTCCTCCGGCGGTGGTTTATCCACCGGCCGGAGGCCTTTTCCTGTCTAATTTTCGATTCCTTTCAATAATAATCCTCCTTTGGTGAGGATTGTGAGTGTTTTTGGGGTTTTCTCTCCTCGTGTGGGAGCTTGTTTTTCTCTCATCCTGTGGGAGCTTGTTTTTCTCTCCTTGTGAGAGCATGTTTGGTTTGTTTGGTTGGTTAGATCTGCTAAGAATGACTTTGATGATGCTTTGGGGGATCTGGAATGTCCGCATCAAAGCTGGGAAGCTGACGATTATTGCAAAAGCTCACCACTCACAACCAAAGATTGTTCATCATCTATTGGGGGTTTTTACTTTCGGCATGTCTATAGCTGTTAACCGGCATGTAGATAGCTGGGGTATTACCCATCCTTGGGAGATTCCTATTTTCGGCATGTCTATAGCTGGTATCCGGCATGTAGATAGCTGGAGTGGAATTCCAACTGAGGCTTCTGAACACTGGGGTATCAACGAATCTTACGTGACGTGGTCAATTGTAACACCGCTGCTCTCAGGGATGTTGGCACAGTTTGGATCTTTTCGGATGTCTTCGAATTCATTTTTAGATTCAAGAACTTTTAAGTTCAATTTGTTAAACGATGAGAAAACAATTTATTTGTTTTTCAACCTCGTCGTATCGACAGTCAGGGATTTGTCCCACTGTTTTATGTTGTATTGGTTTGATTTATGAATATATCCTCCACCATTTCGTCAAAAAAAAAAAAAAAAAGAATCAAAGTTTTTAGTTGGTTGATTTTCATATTTTTAGTAGTAAAAATCTGCTACTGTTAATAAATTCGTTTAATAATTATTTGAAGTCGGTTGGTAAAACTGATTACATATTCGGATTCCTTGCGAAAAAATAGAGGGAATAGGCTCTTGAATCATATCAATCGGATTTAAAATGATTGAGTTATGGCCAGTCAAAGTTAAGCTATTTGTATTGACTTCGGGATTTTGATCCCTGAACTTTGAAAAAATCATACTTAATCGAGTAATTGTTTGAAATTTATGAGCCTTACCATTCTGGAAAGGTCTCGGAATTTTCTTCACGTTTCGTGTTCTGTACTTTTTCATTTGAATTTATCTTTATGTAGTAAAGTGGCATTCTTTGGGACTGATCGGTTCAGATTTTATCTGTGATGATCTATTTGTAAGATATTTGGGTTTGGTCATAATGGTGAAATGGTTAAGTCTAGTATGGTTTTAGATTATGTTTGGGCTTGTAGGTGGATTTATAATCCATCGGATTGGTTTTATTATGATTTGAGTCGGTTATGTTCCGACGGGATAGTCTTGTTTATAAAGGAAACTCTGCCCGATTTTTATTAGAATTATAAGTCGTAAAGTCTATAGTATAAGGCTATAAGTTGATTATAAGTAAAGGTGATGTTGTGTGTTAAGTGTGTTAGGCCGAATACACATTAATAATCAATAAAGTATGAGTAAATAACAATTTAAAAACTGTTTTTGTATTAACTCCTCTCTCAGTGATGTAAATATCACATAGAGCTGCTTAGGTTACAATGAATGATATTCGTTCACGATTATTCCCTTCTAGGGTTAACCTAACTGTATTTATAAGATATACAGCTACGTACAATCGTTAATTGATTCTCCTATAATTAAGCTATACAATTGATATCAATTACGATTGCTACACGTCTTCTAAGTCAACTCAATCTCTTTGACAGCTATCCAATCTTCAAAGATATTGCTTCCATGTTTATCTTGAATTAATCTTCAATCTCTGTTGACCTGCAGACGCTTCCGCTAGACAGAGTTTAACAAACTCTGTTGCGCTTCCAGTCAGCAGTGTTTGCGCTCCCATCTGTCAACGTTTGCGCTTCCATCTGTCAGCGTATACTCAAACTCTGCTACGACTGCTTTCATTAACAGGTTAAATTTTGTTTCCCTGTAACACTTAAACACTGATATTAAATCACATCAATTATATTTAACAATCTCCCCCAACTTGTTCATTAGTAAAAATGTACAAGTTCACAGTAATTGATGATGTCAAAACAATCTAATATAATCATAGTGTTTAACATTTAAGCAGAGTTTAATCTTGACTTAACAAAATCTATAGAAAATCAGAATTACTTACAAACTCTTTCTACCTAACCTCCTCAAGATCTGGTGTTGTTCTAAGGTAGTCAATGAGTAACCTTCTTTCTGCATACTCCAGCTCTCTCTGCATAACTTGCTTGATTTCTTTCAACTGAGGATCATTGTCTCCAGTCTGATAGATGGCAGCTCTTAGAGAGTAGATTTTGTTTTTCCTCATATCATTTCCCAGCTTAATGAAATATGCCTTTTTAGATTCTGAATTGAAATCTAGAACTGTTACACCAAGATCAGTCTTCAATCTAGCACTGTCCTTCTGCATTTCAATCAGTTTTCCTCGATAATCTCTGTACTTAGGCACATACTCTTCAACAGACTTCGATCCAGTAGAACTTTGGCTTTCTGCATATGTTCTCTTATGGAATTAGCAATGAGTGATGTTCGTCGATTTCTGACCCTGAATATATACAGAACATACTGAAGTTCTTCAAACAGTTTGAGCTTGATAGCATCTTCATTCACCCTATATACTGTTCCATCTTCCATGAAGTACAACAAGAAGTGAATATCTAAACTCTTCTGGTAAACCAGTTGAACTGACTCCAGTTTGTCCAGATTCTCTTGAATCATACCAGAACCAGGAGAGATGAGTGATGAGGGATCTCTTGGACTATTACTAATTCTAAAATCTCTATTTGAACCCAAACCAGAAGTATTCTTGCCAGGAGGCTTTCCTGAACAAGCTCTGCTATGTTGAAAACCACCAATCTCTTCCGTTTGTGCTGGAACTGGAATCTTAGGCTTAGAGAATCCAGGTAAGAGTTTGCTTTGTACTGGTAGAGATTCACTCACAACTTGTGTAGCAATAGAGGTTGTGTCTACCTTCTTGCTTTTGTCTTCTTCACCCATTATCTCTTTCAGCTTTAACTTAGCATCAAGAGAAGATTTTCTTATCAATTTTCCTTCTTCTTCTTCTTCTTCTTCTTCTTGAATGCCAACTACATTTTCTCTGATCACAATTCCTTTTTCTACAGGCCTTGAAACTTTAACAGTCTTCTTTCCTTTCCCAGACTTCAATGCCTTCAAATGTTCTTCTTTTAAAAGCATCTCTTCAGCATGAACATCTTCAAGTGTAGCACCCTCAGCATTTTCTTCAAGAAAAATCTTAGCAGCCAGCTGTTCATCTGTTTGTGGATTGTCAGAGAATGACAAATCCTTTTGTCTTGAAGTACTCTAAAGATTTGTATTTGCTGCTGAGCTTGATCTTGTTGATCTTGTAGACCTTGTAAATCTTAGATTTGCAGCATCAGTTCTTAACCTCTTTACTGGATTTGTACCTTCATCATCCAGATGATCCCTCTTTGACAGAGTTTGAGACTGCTTGCACTTAATTCTAGCAATTCTCTCCCCCTTTTTGACATCATCACCATCTGGAATCAGAATAGATGTTATTAACTCGAGAGAGTTTGCGATAGAGTCAACCTTTTCAGTTAGCAAAGTCTGATTCTATTCAACTTTACTCAATCTCTCAGTGAGAGTCTCCTGTGCCCTAGAAAATTGTTGAAACAACTTTGAATTTTCTCTGTGAGATTTCTCCTCATGAGTAGCAACTTCAGTTCTGAGATCAAGAAGTGCTTTCTGATTCTCATCAAACCTGTGATTCAAAGCCTTAACCTGAATCACTGTTCCTTGTAGACAAGTTAGGATATCAGGATTTGAAATGTTCTGAGAGTTTTCCTTAAGAAATCTGGCTGCACGTCCAATAAGAAAAATGCAATCTTCCTTATACCATTTTGCACTTTGTTTCTCCAAGTACTCATCTTCTACATCCCAGACAGAAGGTCCTGCAAAACCTATCTTCACCCCTGATTTCAGTCCATCAGTCTGAACTTCAACATTAGATGGAGAGTCAGTTTATGCACTCCCTTCAGCAGAAAGAATATTGTGAGAGCCATCTTCAGCTTCATCTGCAACTGAGGCAGCTTCTTCATTATGTTCTGTAGCAGGTGCTGCTTGAGCAACCTGTTCTTCTTCATGAACAGCAGTTTGTTCTTGATGAGCAACCTGTACTTGAGTAGTGTTTACCAGGACAAACTCTGAAGGTACATCTTTTGAAGGTTGATCAATTTCCTCATCATGGTCTGAGCCTTGATGTGCATCAGTAAATAACTCAGTGTGAGATGCAACCTCTGTTTCTTCTAACACCACAGTAGGTTGATCTGCAACACCAGTGTCAGCAGAGTTTGTATCAGGCATGGTTGTTTGAATTGGATCTTCAACTTCAACAGAGAATGTCTGGAAATTTTCAGCAAAATCTTCCAAAGGAGCAATGACTGGCTCATCAGCTTGAAGTTCATTCTCTGCTAAAGTAGGTTCAGTGATAACCTCTATCTCAACAACAGGAGTCTCCTTAGAGATGTCCTTTGGAGCTTCATAGATATTGTTGCGCCTTTGTCCAATCAAAACAACTTTTCCAGTAGATTTGCTGATAACCTCACAGTATTCAGGTTGAAAATCAACATGAAATCCTCTGTCACAGATTTTACTCACAGATAGCAGATCATGCTTGAGTCCTGGAACCAGAGCTACATTAGTGATGATGACACTTCCAAGATTGATATTGCCATATCCCAGAGTACGTCCTATGTTACCATCTCCATAGGAAACTTTTGGGCCAGCCTTCTCCTCAAAATCTGATAGCAGGGCTTTATTTCCTGTCATGTGTCCAGAACATCCATTGTCCAAGACTAGGGTACTCTCCCTGATGCCCTGCAATCACAAACAATCACTGATTATTAGTTTTAAGGATCCAGACTTGCTTGGATCCTTTTGCTTTATTGAATCTGTTAGCTTTTGCAGCGGATTTGTCATTATCAGAGTTTAAACTAACATTTGCAGACTTAGCACCTGCAGAATTAACTTTAACCCATTTCAAATGAGGTTTCAGTTCATAGTAATTATGATAAATAGCATGATAATTCTTGCAAGTATAAATTGAGTGCCAAGTACTTCCACAATGTTTGCACAGAGTTTGTGGTCTAGGTTTGACATTATTCTTTTTCACTCCAGATTTGGAGGGTAAAGAATTAATGTCTTTGTTCTTCCTGCAGAAACTAGCAAGATGATTAGTACTACCACAATTATGACAAGTTTTTCTAGGTGCAAATGTAGCAAGCATTGGCCTATTTCCTGATGTAATGCCTACCTTTCCATTTCTGTTTTTCCTAGACATTTTCTGTTTGTTGACAGATTTTATCTTTTTAAGCTTTTGCTTAAGTTGTTTATCTGTCATTGAACCAATGTTAACCTGTTTAGCACAGGTTTTTACTGGTTCACTTTTAACAGCTCCATGTTCAGTTTTAACTGTACCATGAACAAATTTTCTAGTTGGAAGAGTTTGCCTAACTTTCACATGATTTAGAAATCTAAGCTCATCTTCCTCACAGTACCCTAAACCAACAGTGTCAGCTTGAAAAATCTCATGAGTGTCTTTTCCAGAATCAGTCCAAGTTTTAATTGTATTATTAGCCTTTTCTAACTCAGATTCTAATTGCTTATTCCTACCAAGAAATTCCTATTCTAGATAGACAGCATCATCTCTCTCCTTTTGAACTTGCCGCATGTTAGCAAGTCTCTCTTCTACAAGCTTATTCCTCTCTTTGAGTTTAGAATTCTCATTTTTAATCCTCTCATTCTCTAAAGTCTGATCCCTATAACTGATATGTAAAGCCTTAAGATAAATCCTCAATTCAGATACATTATCAGTATTATAAGCATAGGTAGTCAGAGGTACCTTATTTTCATAATTATCAGCTTCATCTACAGTAGTAGCCATGAGAGCATAGTTCACCTCCTCATCTGAATCTGAGGTGTCTGCCCAGTCTTTGCCTTTGGTATAGAGTGCCTTTTCAGTTTTACCCTTCTTGCACTCAGGAGCATAGTGACCCATCTCCTTACACTTGTAGCATTGAATCTCAGACTTATCTTTCTTCCTAGATTTGGAGTCCTTTTTATCAGATTTGCTGAAATTCTTCCTGTCAGACTTTGAATCATTCCTGAAGAATCTCTTTCCCTTCTTGAAGTTCTTGAATCCCATCTTCTTGAAGGTCTTTACCATCAACGCAGCCATTTACATCATCTCTTCATCATCTTCAGAATCAGATGATCCATCTGTGTTTGAGTCAACATCAGAGTTTGATGACTCACTTTCTGAATGAATGACCAAGGCTTTTCCTTTTGCCTTCTTCCTTGATGCTTCTTTCTTTGAAGGTCTTTCTTCAACTTTTAGAGCAACAGACTTTGACTTTCTGCCTGATCTTCTGCTTCTCTGCTCCACTTCCAGTTCATAAGTCTTGAGCAGTCCATAGATCTCATCAATATCAGTTTCAGCAAGATCATAGTTGTCTCTAATAGTGGTTGTCTTTACATCCCACTTTTCAGGTAGAGAAAGAAGAAACTTGAGATTTGAATCTTCTAGATCATATTCTTTATTCACCAGTGACAGATCATTGAGAAGTTTACAGAATCTGTCAAAAGTTTCAGTCATTGTCTCTTCAGATCTAGCCTCAAAGTGTTCATACTCTTGTGTGAGTATGTTCCTTCTATTCTTCTTAATTGCAGCAGTCCCCTGACATCTGACCTCAAGAGCATCCCAGATCTCTTTTGCAGTCTTACAGTTTATCACTTTGTTAGACATAACATTATCTAATGCACTATGAAGGAGATGTCTAACCTTTGCATCCTTGCCAATAGATGAGATGTCTTCAGGAGTCAGATCTTTCTTCTCTTTTGGAATTGATTTAGATTCTTGTCCAGCAGTAACAACAGATAATTTTGTTGACATATGAGGACCTTCATAAATCCTGTCAAGATATTCTGGATCTGTAGCCTCCAGAAACATAGCCATTTTCACCTTCCAGGTAGAGTATTCTACTGGCCTGAGTATGGGAACCCTGATTGTCTCATATCGGCTCACTGTAGTAGGTTGAGCCTTCTCAGCACTTGAGCCTGTTGTGGGAGGAGGAATTTCTGTCATTGATTATAGTAGTATTTGTGTGGATCTTAAGCTGTAGTGAATTAACAGATTGGCTCTGATACCAATTGTTAGGCCGAATACACACTAATAATCAATAAAGTATGAGTAAATAACAATTTAAAAACTGTTTTTGTATTAACTCCTCTCTCAGTGATGTAAATATCACAGAGAGCTGCTTAGGTTACAATGAATGATATTCGTTCACGATTTTTCCCTTCTAGGGTTAACCTAACTGTATTTATAAGATATACAGCTACGTACAATCGTTAATTGATTCTCCTATAATTAAGCTATACAATTGATATCAATTACGATTGCTACACGTCTTCTAAGTCAACTCAATCTCTTTGACAGCTATCCAATCTTCAAAGATATTGCTTCCATGTTTATCTTGAATTAATCTTCAATCTCTGTTGACCTGCAGACGCTTCCGCTAGACAGAGTTTAACAAACTCTGTTGTGCTTCCAGTCATCAGTGTTTGCGCTCCCATCTGTCAGCGTTTCCATCTGTCAGCGTATACTCAAACTCTGCTACGACTGCTTTCATTAACAGGTTAAACTCTGTTTCCCTGTAACCCTTAAACACTGATATTAAATCACATCAATTATATTTAACAAAGTGTTTAAGTGACGTACATGAACTGCATGTTTTAGTTGCTAAGTGTTTAAGTGATTTGCATGACTAATGAGAGATATGTGTTATGTGCTTAAGTACTTATCTGATTGTGCTAGATTGTCTGGTAAGTATAACTCGTACGTGTTATGTATGTTAAATTGTTAAGCGTTATAGGAATCGTTTAGGTAGAATAGAGTTAGACGATTGAGGATTATAGTGTACTGAAAAAGTACTTTACCTTATTATAGGTGTAAGTAGGAAGCCGGTAAGAAGTCATTATGCGTGTAGATGGAATTTCAAGAACGAAGATATTTATCGGAGTTGACTAGTATATTGATATCGAGACGGACCAATTATAGAAGAAAGATGGATGTATAGTCGATTAGAGACCGTCATATAAAGAAGTAGAGACTAACGCAAAATGAGTAACGAATCGATGTATTGGAATATATCCGCTTATATCCCTCACTTATTGTTCAAATAAAATATATCCGCTTCTGTTATTTATCACATGTCCCTTCCAAATAAGTTTGCAAGTAACTCTATCTTTTCTTGAAGTTTTCATTCCTAAATTTTTATACCCTGTTGATTCCAGCATGCCTATTCTATTCATGTTGATTATACAATTGTTATAAACCTGTTTGATCATGTACACGTAGTCCTAAAACTTGAAATCTGATCAATTGCCTTGATGCCTTTGAGTCTATATCTTCTTGATTCAGACTTGTATCCCTATACCATTGATGCCAGAAAGAAGTCAAACCTTTGACTTTTATCATTGCAAATCAAAATGAGTTATTTTCTTAAAATGCTTTGAAGTTACTTAGACTGGGCTGATCTGTTATCAGAGAGTCGAAGGTACTTCGAAGTAAAGGTTTTGAAGAGATTAAGTATTAAAATGTTTTTATGAAGTTAAAAGGAGTTTTGTAAATTTAACAGTTTTAAAATGAGATTTTTTATAAAATGTTAGGAACTCCGTCTAAATGGTTTCCACAGATTCCTAACGATTGGAGAGACGGGGCGAACGGGTAATGCTGGTTCCGTCGGTTTGTGAATGTAGTAGTGTAGTTTTGGTTTGTCCAGTTCGACACCTTTATAGGCCAATGTGTTGCCTCTTGGGAACCCAAGCTATCCTAATGAGAGGAAATGATGTCCAGAGGGACTCTATGTCCGGTATGGGGACTTTTTGGGTTGATCACCCGTATTGTCTATTACAATAAAAATCTCCAATCAGTTTTCTTAAAGTGATGATTACTTCTAATTTATTGTGGAATGAAGTTGGTTTACCACTTGAAATGTCGATTGCTTTACACAGGTTTTGAAATATCTACTGCTGCTTTATTTATCAAATTATGCTCTGCCATTATCGGATGCTAGTATTGTTTTCTCCAGCATGTCTATTGCTATATTGTTATCAGTTGATCCCCCTGTCATATTCAGGTGTCAGTATCAGTTATGTTTTGCAGAATGAAAAGTTTAATCCTCTAATGGAAATTGAATTACTCCCTCCAGTTAAATTGATCATTGATATTGTTCATCAACGAATTATTGAAATATTGATTGTTTCACTATATTCTTAACTTGCTGAGCATTGTTCGCTCATTCTTGCTTTATTTTCCCTCCCCTTTCAGTTAGGGTTGTGGACCGACTACCTGTGAATGACATTTTGATTGAGAGCGATGAGGTGTTCTCTAAAGAATAGATTACAGAGTCAGCATGGACCGTGCTTCAGATAAGAAGGTATAGTAGTTATAATAGTTGTTGTAATTTAGTTTCTTGTTTCACACTATAACCTGAGATCGATCCTTTTTTAGGGGTCGTCTGTATGATTAAGTTTTACTTAATTGTATTAGTTGTGGCACCAAATCCTGACCCCGGATTTGGGGGTGTCACATTTAGTTTTAAAATTTAAGTTTAGATTGTAGTTACAATGTCAGTGCTCTGCACCTATTAATAGGTGTATGCCTTGATTTCTGATGTTGACTTGAATAGTTGTTTTGTTGTTGCAAACTAGTCTAACTAGTCTGCTTGTTGTTCCATTTAGTTGACGTTTTACTGATCACGGGGTATGCCCCTAGGGTTGTAATCGTTTTCTATTGGTATAAATTTTTTAATTAGCAAAAAAAAATGCACATCAAGTGGGAGGCTAAGTGCCACATGTCAAGTGGGGCTCACGTGCCACATGTCAAGTGGGGCCCACGTGTCCATGTCATGGGGCCCACATGCCACATGTCATGTGTGGCCCACTTGTGGGGCCCACGTGCCACGTGTCTTGTGGGCCCCACATGTGGGGCATGTGCCACGTGTCAAGTGTGGCCCACTCTCTATTGCAACACTACGATATTATCTAATCCAACACTGTAATTATCTAATTCAACACTACATGTTTCTTTAAAGAAATACAAAAATAAGGCTATTGTAACACTTTGTTATTCTAATGTTACAGTAAGTCTGCTTATTAGTAACACAAAATTAAATATTTCAACATTAGTAACTATAGCAATTGCAACACTATTATTGAAAAATTTGCAAGATCTGATTGATATATATGATTACTTGGAAGCGACATGTTTTGTACTTTAAATTGGTTGATTTATTTAATAAAGGGATTGATATATATATATATATATATATATATATATATATATATATATATATATATATATATATATATATATATATCGCTTCCAAGTAATCATGACCCTAATCAACTAAAAACATCACAAAGTAACTAAAAAATAAATATATTAGAGTACTTCTTTTGGCATTTAGCAATATAAGTTATGCGAAAACACCCCTCTGAAAAGGGCAAATAATTCTTAGGTCTGCTGCTGATTTATGTCTAACACCCCTGGCTCAAATTTCTTGCTCAATGCTTCTGCGGCTGCCTCTGTTCTTGCTTGATCTTGTAGGTACAATGAGTTTGTATTAAAATTGAAACAACTTTAACAACTATAAATTGAAACAATTATCTATGTACTGCTACCATTCTTACCTTGCCTTCTAGCTTCCCGATAACATCCTATGTTTAGATTCAGAGACATAGTAAAAAGAAAACGAATAAAACATGCAGTATTCCTTTTATGCAACAAAAACATTCCTCAAATACTTACTAATGTAGTTATCTGGGAATTCCAGAGGAAGTTTTGGTAGAGGTTGAGCAGCTTTTGCCTAAATTGTGTAAAATTCAATATAGTTGCAATCTCAATGAACTTACTGTGTAAGTATTTTTTATAGGATCTTACACACTATAAGCATGTTGTCAACCAAAGGTAAGCATGTAATTATACGTACATTTATACTAGCATCTACCAGTATACTCTTTTAGGATGAGAATTGGTAGACAGTTTTGTTGCATTCACATGCAAGTTATGTCGCCTTTTTTTCTTCTCCAAATAAAATGATTTACATTTATTAAAAGGCCCAAAAATGTCTACCATATCCTTGAAGAATTGCTCAGTTCAGCTATTTATTCGTTCAAATCTGAACCATAAAAAATTCAAATTCTTATAGCATGGATTTCATCAAAAGCTCAGCAGCATTCATAGTTAAAGTATAATTTACTTGGTGATTGTATAAAATAAGTTCTATGGACGCAAGGGAAAAGTGAACTTAATTAAGAAAAAACTAAAACCTAATATTAGTTGCTAAAGGAATAAACAGATGGGAGAATCCGAGAATGGATAACTATGCCAACTTGTAGCAGTAGTATATATGTGAGTCCCACTCTATGGAGAACCATCTTACGTGAAGAACCACTTAAAATGCATTAAAATTGCCCTTTATATAAGACCCCTGGCGGGGCTCCTTCACAAAAAAGTCTTATAATTCTATCCTCTATCCATTCATCAAAAAAAATATTTTTTTAAAAAAAATTAAAAAAACTGCTGCCACGTCATCATTTTTTTAAAAAAAAATAATTTTTTTTGTAATTTTTTAATAAATAGATAGAGGGTAGAATTATAAGACTTTTTCGTGAAGGTGCCCCTACGGGGCCCTTATATAAAGGGCAATTTTAATGCATTTTAAGTGGTTCTCCACGGTTCTTCACGTAAGATGATTCTCCATGGAACAATGGCCTATATTATATATTGAATTATTATGCCCAAATCTGGCGTAATAATTACCATGATTTAATTAGCTGAATTAATGGTTCATTATCTACAATGGGCCTCGGAGATGGCAATTGGGTCATTAAAGCCCACTACTGGAATCAACCCGGCACAATTACAGAGCCACCTCGCTTTTGATCATATTTAAGGGATCGCCTCGCTATTACCTCCCTCCAGGGGATCGCTTCTCATTATACTATATCTGTAAACTAAGACGAGATCGCTATTTCACTCTCTTCATTAGAAGGCTCATAGCTACACCCCTCGAGGTCATATGAGTATCTATACATGCACTTGGGCTCGCTTCGCATGACTCGACCCCTCGAGGTCGCATGCCAGGTTCTTACTACTTCTCTACTAACCTCGCTTGAGAGGTCCCGATTCTAGATCATGCGAGACCATTGGTTTCCTTCTTTGGGCCATGGATCATGGATATAATTGATGACTCACTGCCACATCAGCCCTAAACAGGTGGGCTTGCGCCATAACTTATCTCCTAAAACCCTAGCCCGTCTAGGTATCTTGCTCTCCAAGAACTACATACGGCTTGATCCCTATAAATAGGGTACGTAGGCACTTTGATACGGATGAGAAACAGTTCACCCCTGAAAACACCTATCAAGATCAGCCACACCTATACACACAAACCCTAAACCCTATTCTTCTTATAACAAAATATCCGTATTTCGCTCCATAGATCCAGCAACCTCCAAAAACATTGTTATACCAAAATCTCCCTATAACATCTAGCGCTAGAAGGATGGGCCTGTCATTGATTGGGAGAACGATGACTAAATCACATAAGAAGAAAAATGGGGAGGGGGAGACTCCGGGATCGCATAGGAGGAATAAGGATGACCCCCTAGAGGAAGGATCCACCAGAGAACGAGGCGCGTAAAGATGGGATCGAGGATGAGTTTGAGAAGGAGCGAACACCCCCCGTCCAACCGGTGGCTTTGACTGGCGAAGTCATGTCATTTTGAAGGGCCTCGGTGATCAAATGATCGAGGTAAAGGAGAAGATGGCTAGGATGGAGAAGCGACATAGTTCTAGAGGCTTCAAGAGGAATGTAAGAACGGGGGATCGAACTCATCAAGCAGAAGGTAGCAAAGGCCCCACCAAGCAATTAATAGGGGACTTCGATGATGTAGTTACAGACTTAAAGACCAAACGAACCCCGACTGAAACGAAGAGGAAGCCACTATGGATAAGGAGAGGTCGAAGGAGAAGCCCGCCTCATCTGAAAGAAGATCCGTAAGTGTCTTTGACCGAGTAGGAAAGAAACTCAGTGAGCACGATCTCCGTCTCAAACTGGAGAAGCTCAAAGCTGGTAAGGATGGGGAATCTAAAAACAAAAGCAAAGGCTCTCATCGACCCTTATCCCCTCGAAAAGATCGTGAGCGGTCATATCGTCTCAATGACAGACCCCCCCTCTCCTCGTAGAGAGCGTGAGCGGTCTCATCATCGCGAGGACATACCCCCTTTCCATCGAGAGCGCGAACGATCCCCACATCGCGAGGAAGAACATAAAAATAAGGATCGTAAAAGTGACCAAGAGGAGTCTAGTGCCCCAAAAAAGACTCAATCTCACCATGGAAGTACTGGAGAGAAGAAAAAAGAAGACAAGGAGGTCAAGATCGGTGATTATAAGTTGGAAGAGTTAAAAAAGGCCCTGGATGCGATGAATAATGAGAAAGGGATTTTTAGTAATATGTGCTCCTCTTCACCTTTCACTCATGAAATTCGGACTACTCCATTACCTGCAGTATTTAGAGGTCATCACTCTGATATGACATATAATGGAGAAACTGATCCAGCTGAGTTCGTGATTCGGTTCAATAACGAGATGGAGGTATACCAAGTGTCACAGCTAGCGAGGTGTAGGCTATTTGTAGCCTCGCTAAGGGGAAGCGCTCAACAGTGGTTCTCGAAGCTAGGGGCCTTTATTGTAATAGAATCCTGGGAATAATTTGTTGATATCCTCATCAAACAGTTTCAATCTTCAATGCTCTACGCACCACCTGTGTCCACGCTGGCTAACATAAAGCAAAGGGAGGGAGAAACGCTCTATGATTACTTTAAAAGGTTCAATGCTGAAGTGCCACGTGTGCGAGGTGCCAATGATGAGGCTGTGAAAAATTTCCTTATTGCTGGAGTAAGAGAGGGAACTGAATTCTGGAAGAAACTGCAAGAACAGACCCCTGCTACACTTTTGGAGTTGCACAAGGTCGCTGAGCCCTTCAAGCGTGTTGAGAAATCACTTGGAGATCTCAAAAAGAATAGTAGAAGTAGTGGTGGAAGTGAAAGTAGAGGGTGAAAAGAAAAGATTCCCGTAGTCCGAGGCGAAGACGGGATCGAAGCCCTAGCCCGAAGAGAAGGGAACGCGATTTCTCGAGGCGATCCCCACCTCGAACTCGCTTCACACGAAACGAGGACAAGTTCGTTCCACTGGTGGCTTCAATTGATCATATCTATGCTGTTAATGCAGATAAAGGAGTATTCAAGAGGCCCACAGCTATGGGCTCGAGAGGAACGTCAGACACAAGTAAATATTGTGCCTTTCATGAACAAACGGGGCATGATACTAGCACTTGTTGCTAGCTCAAATAATAAATTGATCAGTTGATTGGAGATGGAAAATTGACTGAGTGGGCGGTTCATGAAGTAAAGAAACATCAAGGGAATTTGGTTAAGACAGGTTTGGGGTATCATGCTGTGCCACATGAGAGGCAAGATGAACCTCGCAAGGACAGGGAAGAGCGAGCTGGAAGTATTCATGTAATCATTGGAGGCCCCCACATTGGGGGAGAAAGTAACAAAGCTAGGGAGAGATATGCACGTGAGGCTAGGGAGCGACCTTTCACTAATGTGCACCATCTACAGGAGCGACCCCCAAAGTTGTTCAAGGGCGAAGATACAAACATTATGTTTACAGAGGAAGATGCGAAGTGGGTTCATCACCCCCACTCTGATGCACTTGTGGTTCGGGTTCGCATTAGATCTCAGAACGTCTACAGGGTCCTAGTTGATAATGGAAGTGCTGTGAACATTCTTACATACGAAGTCTACAAAAAGATGGGATATATTGATAAGGATCTCATACCCACGGTGGGGCACCTTTATGGGTTCACTGGAGCATCTATTAGTGTGAAAGGCCTCGTTCGGCTCCCCATCACTTTAGGGGACGAGCCCTGCATCACCACACAGATCGCTGACTTCATGGTAGTAGATCAACCTTCTGCTTACAATGCCATAGTGGGGAGGCCCGTCCTGAAAGAAATGAGGGTGGTGACGTCTATCTACCATCTCTCTATGAAGTTTCCCACCCCACATGGAGTTGGTTGTGTAAAAGGAATTCAACATGAATCTCGTGAATGTTACAACAATGATTTAAAGGCTGCAGAAAAGGGAGGTGCCTCTGTGTCAAGAAAAATGGAATGCAATATAATATCAATTGAAGAACTCCAAGATGATTACTTTGAAGGCTTGGGTATTCAGGTGGAACCGATTCCAGGGGCCCTCATGTCGGAGGCCTCGCAGCCTGTGTTAGTTCTCCAAGAGGGGATCGTTGAAGAGGCCAGTGATGATGAGGAGAGCCTAGAACAAGCTGCAGTGCAAGCCCAAAAGGGGAAGTGGGTTCGCAAGGAAACTTCAACTTTGGTGGACCTGCCTAATTGAATAACTTGGGAGACTACAATAATAAATGAATACGGTCATGTGGGAGCGATCCCAACTATAGAAACAATGTCGGCTTCACCACAAAATGGAGTCGCGAGAAGGAATGAAACAGAATCTAGCACGGCTCGCGGATACGAGCTCGATTTGGACCCTCGCATCCCAGAATATGTTGAACGAGCCGGAGCCGCAGAAGACACCATCTCTATCCTGGTTGATGCCAAAGATCCGTCCAAGGTGCTGAAGGTCGGGTCGCAACTCAATCCTGGGCTTCGCGAGAGGCTTGCCAATTTTCTAAAAGCCAATTTGGATGTGTTTGCCTGGTCCCATGAAGATATTATTACTACGCCATAAATGCACATACGCAACCCCCAATTACAATTGCAAAAGACCTGAAAAGTGTTGCGTTAGGTCTTACGCAACGCTAGAGGGGCGTTGCCAATACTTGCGTTGCGTAAGACCCCTAATGCAATGCTTTGCCAAGCTATTGCAACACCACGAAAGTGTTGCATAAGAGGCCTTATGCAACACAAAAAGCATGCAAACGCAACACTACATGGGGTTGCATAAGATTTTTCAGCCATGTCAGCATGCTGACATGTAAGCAAGGTGCCACGTCAGCATGCTGACATGTCATTAGTAGGGCCCACAAGTGCTACGTCACAAATGGGGGGGGCATGCCATGTCATCAGTGGGGCCCACCAAGGTGCCACGTCAGCACTGGCGCCCGCATGCCACGTCAGCAGTGGGGTCCACTATCTAACGCAACGCTATTTGAGTCTAATGCAACACTAATTTTTTTTAAGCAACACCATTCTTTTTTATTGCAACATTAAAACTATGCTAATGCAACATCATATATAGTCAAATGCAACACTTTTTTACAAAAAAATTGAAATGGCTGCTTTGTTTATACATAAAACAATCCTGTCCAAACCAAGAATGCAGCCAACAAAACTACTTAATAATTTTACATGTACTAACCAAGCACATGCACTAATTCTAAGTTCCAAGTACGCCAATTCAAACTTCAAAAATACGAAATAACCAAAGTTATACTACTACAAAAAGTTACAGAAGAAAATCCCTAAATGGTCAACCCTCCAATGTGTAACCATGCAGTGACTGAATGCAACAAACTGCTTCCTCTTCATTCGAGTAAGTAATATACCTGGAAGAAAAAAAGTTTATAATACAAAGTTGATATAAATCAACTTCATACATCTATAAAAACCAAACTGCACAAATTTATGACATATATTGCTTTGGATTAATAAAAAAGACCTGCTGCTTGGCTTCTAAATTTTACAAGGATAATATATGCGATCTTGTACAATTAACTATACGCTTTCTAAAGAAATGAATTTGAACTAACTTGCCGATGTAAAAATTGGAAACCATAAAAAAATTAACATTTATCTAATGTGAGCATGTATGTTTTCAGATTATTTCATACACTTGTACAGCATACAACTTTACTTAATTTAGATGATAACGTACAAATAAAGGTGGAACCAAATATTCTTCTAACTAGAAGAGTAGATTTTCATTTTCTCTTTTTTTGGGCATACTTAATACTCCATCTGAGATCCAATGTCTATGACGCTAATCTACTATATCGTTTACATCTTTAGCAATAAAATCATTATTCAGTTTGAGTTTGTCTTAATGTATAAAAAAAACATCATTTAACTACTTGCCACATTAAAAAGGGGACATTGAAACTAGCAAGATAGAAGCATTAACATGTCGATCTAATTACAGCACATGTGCAAGAGCATATGAGTGTAGAGTTTTTGCAAGTAGCGCTTAATTTTTCTTAAATACACTTGGTAATTCCTGGTTGTCTCAGCCACTTGAGGGCTGACATTGCCTTGAAGCCACTTCCTCAATTCCAAATGTACCTGCAATTTTCCAATATTACTTGTAAAGACTGTTGTTCGAAAGTTAACGTCAAAGTGTATCTATCTGAAATTCTGAAGTCAGCTTGTTTATTCAATGACAGCAAATTCAGATAAACACAATGCTGAAACTAGTTACTACTGTATGTTAGAGTTATAGAAAACCATAGCTCATCTAATCTAATATAATTAATAAGCTTACTTCTTGACCCTGAGCAGGACTTGCAACCTTTCCAGTTCCAATAGCCCACACAGGTTCATAAGCCAAAACAACATTGTCCCAGCTTGATATTTTATCTGCAGTTCATAAATGTCTGTGATCAGCAACTGAAAAACAAAGTATATCTTTGAAAATATTGAAGAATATCTAGCCTCAATCAGATATATCATTAATCATTAATAATTTAAGAAGTTCTTGTTAAACACTAGAAATCAGCCACGATATTTACATTCTGATTCATAATATCAGATATAGTAATTGACAGTGAAGTACTACGTCAAAAAGTAACACTTATTGCTCTTTTCCAGAATTCAATTGAACACTTGAGAGCAATAATTTGTCAACCTTATCTCCAACAAACTGAAAGTAAAACAATTGAACCCAATTATCAATCAAGTAATAACACTCTGGATTAATGCTTGTTAACTTTATATTACCATAATCAGTTTTAAAATAGGGTCACCCATTATGAATTACCTCGTTAGATTCACCTAGAAGAGATCTCCTTTCAGAGTGACCAAGAATAACCCAAGGAACGCCCAAATTAGCAAGCATCTCAGCACTGCACAAATAAAATGCATAGGCTTCAGCCTTTGACAGGTGACTGGAGACATATCAAATTGTGCATAAATAGAAACCACTAAACTGTTGATCTAGAGGGAACACTGAGAGAGATTCAAATTCAACCAACACTATATGTAAACATCTGCAATCCAACCCCCACCCCCCAACACACACAGCGTGTAGCCAAGCAACTTATATTGTTATCATAAATTACGAAACACAAGGGATCTGAACAAACATGTCATATATCTGTTAGTTTATTTTCAATTAGTGTAATTATGAAGCACAAGGGATCTGAAGAAACACTTTTGAATTCTGCAGAGAAAACTAAATTTCATCAAAATATGTTCTCAACGGCCTTGTCAAAAGCTCCAAGGAAATGAACAATTTTAAAACCAAAAAGGAAGGTATAACAACAGACGTACAAAACTTTTATGGTAGAAATATGAACCAAATCCAAGCTCTGCTATAAATCCAAAAACCCTACCTTTGAACCCCAAATCCAAGCTCAAACTCAATTCAAAGAAGCCCTAATTTTGAATACAAATTGTCCTTGAAATAACAAAGAGAATCCAAATTAAAACCAATTAAACATGAGGTTTGAATTAAACATAAGAAATGAAACCAACTCAACCCAAATCCAAGGAACCCTAATTAAATAAAGCCTAAAATCGAAGAGCAATCAAATCGATTTGAAGCAAAAGAAGACTCTGATTCGTAGTGTTTCGAGTGTAAGAAAGAGATGGAGACAAAATTAAGACTCCGGTCGTGACGGAGAGAGTAGACGAGAGAGATAGAGTAGAGAAGGGGTGGAGGAGTACTGCTCAAATGAGCAGAGTAAGTGATTTTGAGATGAATTATTTCGTTTAAGAGGGAAATTTTCCGCCCAAAAGTTTCACATTTCCGCCCAAAAATTTCACCTCGTGACCTGTGCCCAAAATTTTGAGGACTATCCTGGACGTGGTGTGTTAGGTTGTTGGTTTTATATATTATGTTGAGTATTGAACACGGTAAAAGAATACAGAGGGGGGGGGGGTGAATGGATTCTTGAACTTTTCTTGGGTTGAGTCTGTGTAGCAGATAAGTGCCTGTGTGTGCAGAAATTAAGGTGCGGATAAATAAACAACACAAGACACAATATCACTTTAATCTAATGTATATTAGATAAAGGTTGCTACAATCTGTGAATACAAATGGTAGTATTCTCAGCTTCGTTTTTCTCAGAGAGATATAGCTTACAGTGTATGAAAAACTTGACTCACAAAGTTACAAAGTTATGAAGTGAGGCTGTGTCCTTATAGAACATGGATACAGCCTGCTTACTACAAATAAGGTAGCTAAACAAATTACTTTCTAGTCTGTCTATCCTTTTTGAGTAAGCATCCAAACGGTTACAGATTTGACTTTGCAAAGCCTGTTTAGATCCACTTCTTTAGCTCCTTGTCTCTTCTATATCTCTCCAAGCTTCCTTGTAGGCTTTCCAGAGCACGTTACAGATTGTGGTCCATAAAGTGCATTGGCTTGTTGCAGGTTTCTGACTTGTACAATTTCTTCAGTATTTTGTCTCCAAGAATGTATTCGAGAAGTGACTAAGTAAGTGATTCGAGAACTAGAATTGACTTGATCGATAACTCTGAGTTCTCGAATACTGTTATAAAGACATATCGAACCACTTCTCGAATAGCTCTTTTCCATCAGGATTCCTTGAGTTGTCGAATAGAACATTTGACTTATCGAATCTTCGAGTTGTCGAATAGCTTTCTGAGTCCTTGAGATATCGAATGGAACTTTGACTTGTTGACTCTTTGAGAACTCGAATACCATCTTGACTTGTTGACTTCTTGAGTTCTCGAATAGAGTAGTAGACATATCGAATCCCTGAGATATCGAATGAGATATCGAACAGTGTATTCAGAGATATCGAATAGTGTCTTGAGATATCGAATCTCTGACTTCTCGAATGCTGGACTTCTCGAATAGACAAATATATTTCTCGAATTGGTACTTAGGCAAATTCTTCATTTCTTCAAATCCCAACTGTGATTATTTGGCAGTCTTTAACTCCTTGCTTGAGGCATGAACCATGGAACTTCTTTCAAGCATTATTCTAGACTCTATTTGTACAGTTACACAACTAGGATTTGATGCCTATTACAAGTACAATACAAACAGAAACTCTACAACTAGAGGTTCCCTCAGTTAAGAGGTCATGTAAGTAATGCAAAGCATTACAAACAATTAGGCTTGTTATTAGATGAGTACAGGCATGCCTCTGTAACTAACAATCTCCCCCAAATTGTGAGTGAGACCCTTAGTCACAATTTCATGTCTGATAACAAGCCTAACATACATAAAGATAAAACTTTAAAAGTACAGGTATGTATTTTGATTGAACACATAAATGAAATTACAAGATAAATACTCTTACAGTATGATGAGGTACTAGCCATTTTCTTTTGATTGCATCTCCATTGCTTTGGCTTGTAGATCATCATATGCTTTCTGTTTCCTTTCTTTCTCCTTTCTTGCAATCTCATCTACTGCTCTCATGATTTCTGTCATAGCATCCAATTCTTCAATCATAATAGAGTTTTTGAAATCTTCAAGCACTGGCTTCAGAATGTTGGCAGGATAGTGACTGAGTAGGTTCATTCTTATATTGACATTATCTCCATTTCTCCTCCTATACTTCACCACATAGGGATCAAACTGAACTCTACACAATCCCTTTGCCCTTAGCTTTTCTGCTTCAATCTCCAGTCTATCAATTTCTTTTTCCCTTTCTAACCATTTCTCATAGCAGCCCTTCCTTATCTTCTCAGCATAGTCTTTCTTCATTCTCACAAAGTCAATCAATTCCAGCTTCCATACTTTCTCCACCTTGTCCTTAGAATCCAGCAATGCAATGATTCTTTCTATCTCATACAATTTACCCCAATGTTGACAACCCCCTTGTTTGAATTTCATTTCTTTCCCATCAGTGTACTTGATTACAAGGTGATCATCCACAATTGCAGCATAGCATATCTTTTGAGCTCTTAGAAATAGCAGTTGCTCTTCATCAAAGTCTTCATCAAGTGGCTGGAGCTTTAATCCTGGAATGATTGTTAGGGCTCTAGATTTGGATAGCTTCACTCTCCTTGCAGTATGTTTAAACTTTATCCTTTTGACATGGTTGCTTGGCAGAAATCTTTGACCTTGGTTGGTAGACCATAGTAGTATTCCATTAGCAGATTGCTTTCTGAAACATACACATGGTTTCTTGACTTGAATCTTCTTCTTTTCTTGAGATGGTAAGACAGTTGCAGAAGCCATAGATGTAGATTTTGCTAGGTCACTACTAACAGTATTCACCCTAGACTTAGAGTCTTGTGTTGTGGTGAGATTACTGCTAGCATTGCCTAAGGCTTGCTGTCTTCCACTCTTTCTCACATATGTTTTACCCTGGTCATCATCATCCTTTCCATCCTTGTCCCCCTTTTTCTTCTTATCTTCATCACCCTTATCTCTCCTGTGATGTCTTCTCCTCCCATCACCTTTGTCTTCAGAATCATCATCCTTATTTCTCCTAGGTTGAGCCATCTCTGGAATTTCACCAGTTGCAATATAGGTTCTGAGGATATGCAGTGCCTCAATTTCTTCAGCATTTCTGGCTCCAACCTTCTTCTGTAATTGATCAATGATAGCAATGATCAGTCTGTGATTTCTGGAGGTGAGATCATGAGGAATGACCAGTTGCTTGATATCTTCAATTCTGGTACCAGACTGATAGATAATTGTCCATGGCTTCTTGATCACTTCTGGTAGCCTTGTAGGTTGACCATTCCTCAAGTCATCAAACAGACTCTTGCTGTTGTCATTTTTCTTCTCAATGAGCTCTAGTATGGCATCTATCTCTGAGTGCTTTAAGTCTTGTAGAATCTGGTATGTTAGATGCCATATCTTTAGTTTGGACACCATCACTATCTCCTTGACCCATAAATTGTTGACTTGCTTGGGGATGACAGTGATGTAGTCTATCTGCTTCTTCACCTCCCTCAGATAAAACTGAGTGTCACCAACCTGTTCCCTTATGGCTTTCAGAAACTCCAAGAAGGCTTTATCATGATAGACATTGGAGTTAGCAACTTCTTGTAGCTTGGCCTCAGTAACAACTTTGACTTCTACAGGCTTGGCACTCTCAGCTATAGAAATTTGAGGTTTGTCTGATGGCATACTCCCTGCAACCACTGTGGTAGTTATTGATTGCTTTTGTCCTCCAGGAGTAGTGATGTGCACAGTTGGTAAGGTGACAACTGGCAAGATAGATGGAGGCTCATCTACTTTGGCTTTTCCCTTGCCAGGCACATTTTCTAGAGACTTAGTAGCCCTTTGTTGTCCACCTTCTTTGAATACTATGCCTTTCTCCCTCTTTGGCTCCCCCTTTGAATTTGAGTTCCTAGCCTTCTTCTCCCCCTTAGGCTTGTTGTCAGGCACAGAGGCTGTAGAGATGTCCTTTGGGATTGAAGATTCATCAGGTAGAGGGAGCCCCATATGCTTCATCATTGCAGCTAACATGGATTGTTGATGCAGAAGGACATCAGCTGTGGTGGATGCTTGAGTGTCCAACTGATCATTTAGCAATGCAACCTTTTCTGTGAGATGAGCATTGGTCTTGGTGAGAGTAGCTACCTCTTGCTCAAGAGTGTTGACCTTAGTGAAGAGTTCATTGGCCTTGAAACCAGATAGAGATTGTTCCTGCAGTCTCTTCACTTCATATTTAGACATTGCATGCACAGGAACATCAGTCACCAGCCTATCTCCATAGAGATTCTTGAACATTATTTTCAGCATGGCATTGGCATCTGTAGTCTGGCCAGATAGATTCTGAAATTGATGACCCAGACCTGAGACAGCATCTTTTAGCACAGCCAACCCATTGTCCACCTTAATGCATGTAGAGTTGCAGTGTTTGATGTCCTTGAGCACACTGTCCAAGTGGGGAAATTTAGCATCAAAGGCCCTCTTGACTTCTGCTACTGAAGTGGCTGTCTTATCACATACCCTGTTGACTTCAGTTTTTACTCCTTTGCCAAGATAGTGTGCAGCCTTGAGGAAACCCTTGTAGGAGTCATTGACAGCTTCATACACTTCACCAGGTGACAGGGATTTAGCATTGGAGCCCAGTGAAGTGATGTATTCCTCCCTGAGATACTGAAGTGCTTCATCGAGAGTAATATCATATTTTCCTTGCAACCAGGCATCTATGTTGCCATCTCTCTCAGCATCATCAATGATCTTTGATTTCTGCACCTCCACATCATCCCTATGGCATAACAGAATAGCCTCATAGTCTGGATTGGGCATGTCTGCAGTGAGAAGGTGCTGAGCAATCTTTGTGAACTCAGGAATCTGATCCACAATTAAGCTTTGAAGTGCTTCAACCGTCAATTGTTGTGGAACAGACCCTGATCCTGAAGCACTGTCATGTTGCACAGGCTTCAGCCATTTTGACATAAAGTCAGAGCTAGAGCTAGGCAAGCTAGTCTCCTCAGTTACAGATGCAACTTCTGTAGCCGGATGGATGGACTCTACTACTGGTGTCTCCACAGAAGTGGGATGAATTACACCAGCAGTTGACACAGGCACAGAGTCCCTAGTAAAAACTAGGGGAACCTCTGTGTTTGTGATGGTGTCATTAGGATATGCCTCAGCATGCATTCCCTCACCATCTAAATGTGGGTTCTGAGTGGTGAACAAAGTGTCATGCACTAAGTCACTTGAAATTATTGGCTCATCAAGAGAAAAGAATTCTTGATGATCAATACCTTGCATCTCAGTTGCCTGAGTTGCAGGTTCCAAAGAAATTTCAGAGATAGATTCTGGAAGAGAAGTGTGTTTTAGAGTAGATTTTGGCAACTCCCCCTGAGAGATAGAGGGAGTTTCAAAAGTGATGTGCTCTCCACTCAGTGTTGTGCCAGCCTTATCACTCCCATGTGCTGACTCTATACAAGAAGGTGCATTGGGGAGGATGCTTGATTCTATAGGTGCACCCTGTTGAGAGGATACACCTAGTGAGCTGTGTGCCCCTGATTTTACAACTTCAGCCATTTGTGTGACTGAGGAGGTGGTCTTAGTTTTCCTCTTCTTTGGCCTTTGTAAGGGTGACTCAGGTTCCTCACTTTCTAGCCCTAATTCAACAGCTAATGCTGCTTCAGATAAGATATTTAATGGTGCAGACATTACTTCCTTTCTCTTCTTTTTACTAACATCACCCTTTTGAGAGGATGATGCAGTTGGCTCAGTATGTGGGAGAGTGTTTGGTTGAGAGGGTTGGTTAGCAGGCCCTGGGTTAGCAGTTTGTTCTACTTGCTTGGGCTGTGCTAACTTAGATTTAGCATCAAATGTTGGCATGTTGTGGGGGTAAGTCTTAAACAAACTCTCCATATGGGGAGTTATGTTCAGTCTTACATCCACATCATTCCTAGTTTCCAAGTTACCAAAAATGAGTTTGGTCATGGACTTAGGATAGCCTATTTTATTTTTATCAATCCCAGGCAATTCAATCAACGAAGCATTTTTATAATTAAGTACAGATTGAATAAAGCGAGGGAAGAAAATATCAGTACCTCTCTTGGTTGTGTTCTTACCAAGTCTCCCATATAATTCTTGAAGTATGATTTGGCCAACATCTATCTTCTTTCCATAGGCCAAAGCATATCCAATTTGCTGCACAGGTGCACTGATTTGATCAAAGCTTGATTTCCTGGCAGTGAAGACTTGAAGAAGAGTTGCAAACACATAGCTCCACTCCTTTCACAGATTCTTTCTGTTTAGCTTTCCAAGGTTAATCCCATCTGAGTAGTTTATGAATTCGAAGAATTCCTCCAACTCTGCAGTAGTGGCCATTCTATCAAATGATTCCTGTTGTAGTCCTAGTGCTTGGTTCATGTCTGCAGTAGTGATAGTGATATCCTTATCTTGAACCTTGCAGTAGATGACATAGGATGTGATTGCATTTTCCAGGGCTACAACCTCCACAATAGCAGTATTCCAGAATTGTTCCAGAATATCGAGATATAGAGTTGGATTGGCAGAGAGTGCTTCTTTGATGTATGATTCAGCTATCCATTTCACAAAGCACTTAAAGTTTGCATTGGGTGCTTCAACATCACTAGTTAGAGCGATGAAGTTGGTGTTGAACTTTACTGTTGCCATTTGTGTAGAAGAGAGAAAAGAAATTGAAGGTTGAAGAAGAAATTTGGCTTTTCGTAGCTAGGGTTTCAGGGGTTTAGAGAGTGTAGATGCTTGAGAAATCGAATGAAATGAATCGAATAGATGTGAGATTGTATAAGTATGAAGTGCTTGAATTGTCGATTAGCAGTTTTGTATCGACAAGTCAGGCATTCGAGAAGTAGAAAACAACTATTCGAGAAGTCAAGAATGGCTTAATCGATAACTCAAGCAGATAGAAACTCACAGCTGGCAGTTATCTAACTTAGAAATAATTCTAAATTAAATAATATGTGTTTTTATGAGTGAATTAAACTTTTAGACAAAAAGTCCAAAATCGATTAAAATTCAGCGAGAATTCAGCCTTTTCAAATGATTCGAGAACTCAACTATAGTGTTCGAGAACTCAGTCACTATATTCGAGAAGTCAATCATTCCTCTATTCGATATCTCAGAAAGACTCTATTCGAGAACTCAAGAGTACTCTAATGAGACTTATTAGAGATGTCGAATAGTGAATCATTCGAGAAGTCTGACTTATCGAACTATACCCATCACTCATAAAAATTTGATTTTCACTATCCTTTTAAAATCTACCAGACATATTCATTGAAAAATATTCTAGCAAATCAAATAGTGATTTTCTCAAAATTTCATAGAAATTTTAAGTTAATAAAAATATGATTTTCAACATATGCAACAGATTTGAAATATTTATAAATCATATTTCAGCCAACACTTACTTCAAAAATATTGAGGATTTAGATAAAGTAAGTGTTTACTGCTGCAACAATCTAGATGATGTATTCACTTAGCCAGAATCTGAAGAATTCAGCATTCCAATCTCACTTACCAACCTTGTGAAGGTGGCTTCATCTAATGGCTTAGTGAATATATCAGCTAGTTGTTTATCTGTAGAGACATAATGCAACTCAATGGTTCCATTAGTTGCATGTTCTCTTATGAAATGATATCTGATGTCAATGTGCTTTGTTCTAGAATGATTGACAGGATTGGCAACTATAGAGATTGCACTTGTGTTGTCACACATGATTGGAATTCTTTCCAACACAAGTCCATAATCTCTAAGTTGATTTCTAATCCAAAGCACTTGAGCACAGCAACTTCCAGCAGCTATGTATTCAGCCTCAGCTGTAGAAGTTGACACAGATTGTTGTTTCTTGCTATACCAAGAAACTAACCTTTGTCCAAGAAACTGGCAGCTTCCTGAGGTGCTTTTCCTATCCACTCTGCATCCAGCATAATCAGCATCAGAGTAGCCAACCAGATTGAACCCTGTGTCCTTAGGGTACCATAATCCCAAGTTAGGAGTGCCCTTCAGATATCTAAAGATCCTTTTTATTGCAATCAAATGTGATTCCTTTGGATTTGATTGAAACCTTGCACACAAGCATGTAGCAAACATGATGTCTGGCCTACTTGCAGTGAGGTAGAGTAGAGAACCAACCATGCCTCTGTAGACTGAGATATCTACTCTCTTGCCTTTAGCATCTTCATCCAATTTAGTGGCAGTGGCCATGGGTGTCTTGGCAGGTGAACAATCTTCCAAGTCAAACTTCTTCAATAAATCCTTGATGTACTTGGTTTGACTGATAAAGATACCATCCTTCCTTTGACTGACTTGCAACCCTAGAAAGAATGTCAACTCTCCCATCATACTCATCTCATATCTGCTCTGCATGAGTTTAGAGAATTTCTCGCACAGTTTCTCATTTGTAGAACCAAAAATGATATCATCCACATAGATTTGAACTAGGATCATATCATCACCATGCTTCTTGTAAAACAGTGTCTTGTCCAATGTGCCTCGAGTGAATTGATTTTCAAGAAGAAATTGTGATAGAGTATCATACCATGCTCTTGGAGCTTGCTTAAGTCCATACAGTGCCTTAAGCAATCTGTAGACAAATTCTGGGAAATGTGGATCCTCAAAGCCAGGTGGTTGTTGCACATAAACCTCTTCTTCCAACTCTCCATTTAGAAATGCACTCTTGACATCCATTTGATAAACTTTAAAGTTTGAATGAGCAGCAAATGCCAAGAATATTCTAATGGCTTCCAATCTAGCAACAGGGGCAAATGTCTCATCATAATCAATGCCTTCCTGTTGAGAGTATCCTTTTGCAACCAGCCTTGCTTTGTTTCTTATTATTACACCATCTTCATCCATCTTATTCTTCAGAACCCATTTTGTTCCAACAATGGTTCTATTCTTTGGTGCAGGCACAAGTTCCCATACTTTGTTCCTTTCAAATTGATTCAGCTCCTCTTGCATGGCAATAATCCAATCTGGATCCAACAATGCATCATCAAGTTTCTTAGGCTCAACTTGTGATAGAAAACATCCATAGAGGCACTCATTTTGAGTTGCTCTCCTAGTCCTTACTCCTGCATTAGGATCTCCAATGATTTGCTCTGCAGTGTGTGATCTATCCCATTTCCTTGAGTGTTCAGCCTGATTTCTCACCCTTGATGTTGCTTCATCATCCTCATCATGATCATCCTCATTTCCTCCCCCTGTGAAGTTGCCATTACTCACAGGTGTGTCTTGGATGCTTGTTTCTTCACTATTGATTGGCACAAATTCTTCTCTTGTATCATTATTCACTTGAGTTTGTTGAACTTGAGTTTCAACTCTAGTTTCAGTCTCTTCATCAGAATCATCTAGATTATCAAACTTCAATGGATCTTTGTCTTCATCATTGGCTTCTTCTAGTCCAGGTAGTTTACTGTCATCAAATGTTACATCTGTGCTTTCCATAACTTTCTTTTGACTGATGACATAAACCTTGTATGCAATTCTTTCCATAGAATAGCCAAGAAAAATTCCTTCAAATGCTTTTGCATCAAACTTTCCAACATATTCAGAATTGTCCTTAAGTACAAAGCATTTGCTTCCAAAAGTATGAATATACTTCAGTGTAGGCTTCTTTCCAGTCATCAAGTTGTAAGGAGTCTTTCCAGTGTTTTTGTTGATGAGGGTTCTGTTCTGAATATAGCATGCAGTGCTCACAGCCTCAGCCCAAAAACATGTGGGCATTTTTGCATCAAGTAACATTGTTCTAGCAGCCTCAATTAGAGTTCTATTCTTTCTCTCAACAACTCCATTTTGTTGTGGAGTCCTTGGAGCTGAGAATTGCTGAGAAATGCCATTCTCTTTGCAGAATGCTTCAAGTGTGGCATTTCTGAACTCTGTTCCATTATCACTCCTCAATGCAATCACACTTGCATTGTTTGCCTTTGCTTCCTTGTCAACTTTCTTTATATGCTCAATGATTACTTGTGGAGCCTCATCTTTTGATGCCAGAAATTCTACCCATGTATACCTTGAAAAATCATCAACCATTACCAGGGCATACTTCTTTCTTCCAAGTGACATTATGTTGACAGGCCCAAACAAATCCATATGGATGAGTTGTAGTGGCTTGGTTACAGATGTCACTGTCTTTGGCTTGTGGCTTGATCTCTTCATTTTTCCTTTTTGACAAGCCTCACACACTCCTTCTTGGCAGAATTCAAGTGTGGGCATGCCTCTCACTAACTCTCTTTTGACTAGAGAATTAATGGCCTTAAAGTTCAGGTGTGATAGTTTCTTGTGCCACAGCCAACAATCTTCATTTGATGCTTTTGAGTAAAAGCAACAAATTTTGTCCTTGTTTGCAGATTCCATATTGGCTACAAACAGGCTTCCCTTCCTTACTCCAGATAGAGCAAAATCACCAGTCTTCTTGTGGGTGATCAAACATTCATCTTTGTCAAAATTCACTTTGAATCCTCTATCAGTAAACTGACCAACACTTAACAGATTATGCTTGAGCCCCTTGACTAGTGCTACATCTTCAATGATGACATTTCCAACTTTCAGCTTGCCATATCCCAATGTGTTACCCATGCTGTCATCTCCAAAAGCAACCATTGGGCCAGCCTTTTCCTCATACTGTGATAGCAGGGCCATATCACCAGTCATATGATTTGAGCATCCACTGTCCAAAATCCACATGACCTTCTTCTCACTTTCTTTGCCCTGCAAACACAAAGGTATTACTTTTCCTTTGGTACCCAAACAAGTTTGGGTCCATGTGACTTAGAGACAGTTTTATCATAAACAACATGCTTGTTAACTTTCTTAGTGTCAGTCTTCTTGTCACTGTTGGAAGTCTTAGAACCTGAGGTTTCAGACTTAGGTGACAGAGGTACCTTCCTAGCTTTAGGAGGACTTGAAGACTTTGACCTTGTGTAGTGTGTGTGAGAATTGTGACTGATACAACCATCAATGAACTGTCTTCTTAAATTAAAACAACTAGTCATAACATTCATATTGCATGGCATACAGTCAAATTTATCACAGAAGGGTGCATCTCTATGTCTTAGAGGCACAGAACAATCATAGAAAGGTTTAGACACACTACCAACAGGTTTCTTGCATGCATGAGTTAGATGATTGGTACTGAGACAGTTCTGACAAGTTTTTCTAGGGGCATTAGGCATATAAGCATAGTTGTTATCCTTGTTAATCCCTAACTTGCCATTTCTGTTCTGTTTCTTTTTAGTCACTTCCTTTTCTGATTCACTCTTCCCAGCTGATACAAACTTAACAAACTTCTTAGGTCTTGGCCTATCAACTACTGGCTTCTTGGTCTTTGACTTGACACTCTCACCCTTAGAGGATGCTTGCTGTTCACTAGACTGTGCCTCATCCTCATCATTCAACATTTGCTTGATGAGTAAGGCATCCTCATCAATTTCAAATGTTGATTCCTTAAAAATTGGATTTTCAGTTTTTCTCAAAATGTGAGGCACTTTCTCATGAACAGCTGTGTCCTCTTCAATGACAGCATAGCCTTTCCTTTGTTTGAGAGAGTCATAGTCAAGTCCAATAGCTGCTTTAGGTTTAGCTTCAATTTTCTCACAGTAGGATTGCACTAAACCAGATGATTTCTTGAAAGTTTTAAGTTTGAATTCATTCTCAGCTAATTCATCCCTAAGAGCCTTCTCTACTTGACTAGCACATAGAACCTTATTCTCCAAATATTCAACTTCTTTCTTAAGGTTTTCTACTTGCATAGCAGTTAGCTCAAGTTCCTCATTCTTTTTGGTTAATACTTCATTTCTAGTAGACAGTTTAGCAATCTCCTCATTAGCAGCAGTCATACTAGTATGAATATTAAACATTTCAACAGATAATTGTTCAATCATGGATTTGTATTCAGAAACAGACATATCTATAGTAGTGAGAGATGGTACCTGAGAATCAGATGAAGATGAGTCATCCTTGGAGTTGGCCATCAAGGCATAATTGCAGAATTCTTGTTCCTCTTCATCACTCTCAGAATCATCCCAACACTTCCCTTCAGCTATGTAGGCCTTACCATGTGTCTGCTTTTTCAGAAGGGCCTCATACTTAGCTTCTAGCTCAAGATAATCTCTATCCTTCTTTTTAGGCTTCTTGCATTCACTGGCAAAATGCCCTAGGTCATTGCATCTATAACACCTTACAGATGACCTATCCACATAACCGGTTTTGAACTTATTTCTGTTTGGTTTCACAGGTGCCTTGTTCTTGTTGGCTGAATGGTTTTGAGTTTTGGGTTTGAAGGGTTGATTTCTTTTAAATCTGATGTTTGGAAATTTTCTGGCCATGAAAGCATATGAAGTATTTTCCATCCCATCAAGTTCTTCCAGAGTGTAAAACTCCTCTTCTTCTTCCTCCTTTTCCTCAACAGGTTCACTCACCCCAGCTTCAGTTTCTTCATCATCTGCCACCTCCTCTATCCTTAGTTGGCTTGTAGATGCTTCTAGGTCCAGAATGGATTTGTTGACAATCAAGGCACATGATGTGTTTATCATCCTACCTTGGTTGGCTTGGATAGCCCTCTTCTGAAGCAACTCAAGTTCATGAGTCTTTAGGACTCCATAGAGTACATCATAGGTGACTTTGTTCAAATCTCTCTCTCTAAGGGAAATGACTCTTTGCTCCAGATGATTTGGTGAAGACAACAGAAATTTCATATTTAACTCCTTGGTGCTGTAAACCTTTCCATTCATCTGCAACTCAGTAACTAGCTTGTGAAACCTTTCAAACATCTCAGTGATGCTTTCCTTGGGCTGTGCCATGAAAGCTTCATACTGTGTGACCAATATCTGTTTCCTGTTTTCTTTAACCTCATCAGTCCCTTCACACAACACCTCAATGTGATCCCACATCTCTTTAGCAGACGTGCATGATGCAATGTTTGCAAACATTGACATATCCATGGAATCAATGATGAGCAACATGAGGTGGCTGTCAAGAGCAACCTTCTCCCTTTCTGACTCTGTCCACTTTGATGGATCCTTGGCCTCATAAGCTCTAGGGATTGTTATGGTTCCAACAGTCTTCTCTGGTATCTCTTGTTGTGGAACAAAAGGACCATTCTTGAGAATCTCAGGATACAAGGGATGAGAGGCTTTGATGAACAACATCATCTTTATCTTCCAGAGGTTGAAGTTTTCTTTATCAAACTTAGGGACCTTCACCGTTCCTGTAGTCTTTGGTGTATTCGAACTCATGATCGTTTCTCTGTTTTTGAATAAACAGCCCTCTCTGATACCACTTGTTGAGTATTGAACACGGTAAAAGAATACAGAGGGGGGGGGGGTGAATGGATTCTTGAACTTTTCTTGGGTTGAGTCTGTGTAGCAGATAAGTGCCTGTGTGTGCAGAAATTAAGGTGCGGATAAATAAACAACACAAGACACAATATCACTTTAATCTAATGTATATTAGATAAAGGTTGCTACAATCTGTGAATACAAATGGTAGTATTCTCAGCTTCGTTTTTCTCAGAGAGATATAGCTTACAGTGTATGAAAAACTTGACTCACAAAGTTACAAAGTTATGAAGTGAGGCTGTGTCCTTATAGAACATGGATACAGCCTGCTTACTACAAATAAGGTAGCTAAACAAATTACTTTCTAGTCTGTCTATCCTTTTTGAGTAAGCATCCAAACGGTTACAGATTTGACTTTGCAAAGCCTGTTTAGATCCACTTCTTTAGCTCCTTGTCTCTTCTATATCTCTCCAAGCTTCCTTGTAGGCTTTCCAGAGCACGTTACAGATTGTGGTCCATAAAGTGCATTGGCTTGTTGCAGGTTTCTGACTTGTACAATTTCTTCAGTATTTTGTCTCCAAGAATGTATTCGAGAAGTGACTAAGTAAGTGATTCGAGAACTAGAATTGACTTGATCGATAACTCTGAGTTCTCGAATACTGTTATAAAGACATATCGAACCACTTCTCGAATAGCTCTTTTCCATCAGGATTCCTTGAGTTGTCGAATAGAACATTTGACTTATCGAATCTTCGAGTTGTCGAATAGCTTTCTGAGTCCTTGAGATATCGAATGGAACTTTGACTTGTTGACTCTTTGAGAACTCGAATACCATCTTGACTTGTTGACTTCTTGAGTTCTCGAATAGAGTAGTAGACATATCGAATCCCTGAGATATCGAATGAGATATCGAACAGTGTATTCAGAGATATCGAATAGTGTCTTGAGATATCGAATCTCTGACTTCTCGAATGCTGGACTTCTCGAATAGACAAATATATTTCTCGAATTGGTACTTAGGCAAATTCTTCATTTCTTCAAATCCCAACTGTGATTATTTGGCAGTCTTTAACTCCTTGCTTGAGGCATGAACCATGGAACTTCTTTCAAGCATTATTCTAGACTCTATTTGTACAGTTACACAACTAGGATTTGATGCCTATTACAAGTACAATACAAACAGAAACTCTACAACTAGAGGTTCCCTCAGTTAAGAGGTCATGTAAGTAATGCAAAGCATTACAAACAATTAGGCTTGTTATTAGATGAGTACAGGCATGCCTCTGTAACTAACATATTAAAAAAATGTAATTTTAGTTTTTAAACTAAATAAATCTAGGAATTTTAAAAATAATTAGAAAAAATATTTATATATTAAGATCAGTGCGGCTGAATCGTCGAAAAAATAATTAAATAAAATACAATCATCATTCGGGACAAGACTAGTTAAAAGGAAGGTCCACTTTGACAGGTTTGACTGTTATAAAACCAAACCAAATACATCTAAGAATTTTTTTAAAAACATTCCACATCACTAAAATCGTTATATCTTGACATCCGTGCGATTGGAACGCCGAAAAAATAATTCAAAAAAATAGATTCATCATTCGGGACAAGACGAGTTAAAAGGAAGGTCGACTTTGACCGGTTTGACCGTTATAAAACCAAACCAAATAAATATAGGAATTTTTTGGAAAAATTACCACATCACTAAAATCGTTATATCTTGACACCCGTGTGATTGGAACGTCGAAAAAATAATTTTAAAAAATAGATTCATCATTCGGGACAAGACTAGTTAAAAGGAAGGTCGACTTTGTCCGGTTTGACCGTTATAAGACCAAACCAAATAAATATAGGAAATTTTTTGAAAACTTACCACATCACTAAAATCGTTATATCTTGACACCCGTGCGATTGGAACGTCGAAAAAATATTTTAAAAAAATAGATTCATCATTCGGGACAAGACTAGTTAAAAAGAAGGTCAACTTTGACCGGTTTGACCGTTATAAAACCAAACCAAATACATGTAGGAATTTTTTTGAAAAATTAACACATCACAAAAATCGTTATATCTTGACACCCGTGCGATTGGAACGTCGAAAAAATAATTAAAAAAAATAGATTCATCATTCGGGACAAGACTAGTTAAAAGGAATGTCCACTTTGACCGGTTTGACTGTTATAAAACCAAACCAAATACATCTAAGAAATTTTTTGAAAAAATTCCACATCACTAAAATCGTTATATCTTGACAACCGTGCGATTGAAATGTCGAAAAAATAATTTAAAAAAATAGATTCATCATTCGGGACAAGACTAGTTAAAAGGAAGGTCCACTTTGACCGGTTTGACCGTTATAAAACCAAACCAAATACATCGAAGAAATTTTTTGAAAAAATTCCACATCACTAAAATAGTTATATCTTGACACCCGTGCGACTGGAACGTTGAAAAAATAATTTTATAAAATATATTCATCATGCGGGACAAGATTAGTTAAAAGGAAGGTCCACTTTGACCCATTTCACCATTATAAAACCAAACCAAATACATGTAGGAAATTTTTTAAAAAATTACTGCATCACTAAAATCGTTATATCTTGACACCCGTGCAATTGGAACGTCGAACAAATAATTTAAAAAATTAGATTCATCATTCGGGACAAGACTAGTTAAAAGGAAGGTCCACTTTGACCGGTTTGACCGTTATAAAACCAAACCAAATACATGTAGGAAATTTTTTGAAATATTACCACATCACTAAAATCATTATATCTTGACACCCGTGTGATTGGAACGTCGAAAAAATTATTTAAAAAAATAGATTCATCATTCGGGACAAGACTAGTTAAAAAGAATGTCCACTTTGACCGGTTTGACCGTTATAAAACCAAACCAAATACATCTAAGAAATTTTTTGAAAAAATTCCACATCACTAAAATCGTTATATCTTGACACCCGTGCGATTGGAATGTCGAAAAAATAATTTAAAAAAATAGATTCATTATTCGGGACAAGACTAGTTAAAAGGAAGGTCCACTTTGACCGGTTTGACCGTTATAAAACCAAACCAAATACATCTAAGAAATTTTTTGAAAAAATTCCACATCACTAAAATCGTTATATCTTGACACCCGTGCGATTGGAACGTCAAAAAAATAATTTAAAAAAATAGATTCATCATTCGGGACAAGACTAGTTAAAAGGAAGGTCCACTTTGACCGGTTTGACCATTATAAAACCAAACCAAATACATGTAGAAATTTTTTTGAAAAATTACCGCATTACTAAAATCGTTATATCTTGACACCCGTGCGATTGGAACGTCGAAAAAATAATTTAAAAAAATAGATTCATCATTCGTGACAATACTAGTTAATAAAATAAAATAAATATCTAATGCAACACTTCAAACAGCAAATGCAACACCACTGTTATCTAATCCAACGCTTCTGCCACGTTATCAAATGCCACGTCAGCATAGGTGGGTCCCATTTCTGCCACGTCAGCAATTGTGGGTCCTACAATTGCCACGTCAGCATTGGTGGGACTCTTGCCACGTGACCTTTGTGGGGTTCACACTGCTACGTCAGCAATGGTGGGACCCACACCTGCCACGTCAGATTTAAAAAAAAAAAAAATCTAATGCAACACTTCAAACATCAAATGCAACACTACTGTTACCTAATGCAATGCTTCTGCCACGTCAGCAAATGACACGTCAGCATAGGTGGGTCCCAATTCTGTCACGTCAGTAATTGTGGGTCCCACAATTACCACGTCAACATGATGGGCCTCCTGCCACGTCACCCTTGTGGCTCCCACACTACCATGTCAACAATGGTGGGTCCCACATCTGCCACGTCATATTTTAAAAAAAAATATAAATATATCTAATGCAACACTTCAAACAGCAAATGCAACACTACTGGTATCTAATGCAACGCTTCTGCCACGTCAGCAAATGCCATGTCAGCATAGGTGGGTCCCACTTCTGCCGCGTTAGCAATTGTGGGTCCCACAATTGCCATATCAGCAAATGCAACATCAGCACATGTGGGTCCCACTTCTGCCACGTCACCATTTATTAAAATAAAAAAATATCTAACGCAACACCAGTAGTTAGTGTTTCATAATGTGAAACAATATGGGTAATACGCAACACTAAATTATATCTAACGCAACACCAGTTCAACTCAGTTGCAAAAGACCCAAAATTTCTATCTAACGAAATGCTTTTTGTGCAACGCTTTGTAAAAAGGGTTGCGTATGTGCATTTATGGCGTAGTGGATTGGGATTGATCCTAATGTTATGTGCCATAAGTTTAACTTGGATCCAAACAAAAAAGGAATAAGGCAAAAGAGGCGACCCATATGTGGTGAGCGAGCCGAGGCACTTAAAGAGGAGGTTGATAGACTCCTCGAGGTTGGGCTCGTTAGGGAATCATTCTACCCTAACTAGCTGGCGAACCCTGTTCTTGTGAAAAAGCCCAATGGAAAGTGGAGGACATGTGTGGATTTCACCGACCTCAACAAACACTATCCCAAGGATAGTTTCCCACTCCCAAGGATCGATCAGTTGGTGGATTCAACAGCTGAGCATGCACTTCTTAGCTTTATGGATGCCTATTCGGGGTACAATCAGATACCAATGTATGGACCTGATCAGGAACACACCTCGTTCATCACTGATAGGGGTCTCTACTGCTACATAGGGATGCCCTTCGGTCTTCTCAATGATGGGGCCACCTATCAACGGCTCGTTAATATGATGTTCGAGAAATAAATTGGGAAAACAATGGAAGTGTATGTAGATGACATGTTGGTAAAATCTAAAGAAGCCGGGGATCACATCATTCACCTCGCAGAGATGTTTGCTATATTGAGGAAGT
This sequence comes from Kitagawia praeruptora, assembly GCA_037693485.1. NCBI lineage: Eukaryota > Viridiplantae > Streptophyta > Magnoliopsida > Apiales > Apiaceae > Kitagawia > Kitagawia praeruptora. The sequence goes on along the minus strand of CM075351.1, from coordinate 129,894,352 downwards.
ACAAAATGAAGCTCAACCCCCAAAAGTGTTTGTTTGGGGTCGAATCGGGGAAATTTCTTGGGTTTATTGTCAACCACAGAGGCATCAAGGCCAACCCAGCAAAAATAAAGGCCCTAATGGAAATGAGATCACCCAGAAATGTGAAGGAGGTACAAAGTCTCACAGGAAGGATAGCTGCTCTTAATAGGTTTGTGTCAAAATCATCAGACAAGTGCCAAGAGTTCCTCAAGGTAATCAAGAAGGTGGGAAAGATTTTTGAATGGACCCCGCAGTGTGAGGAGGCATTTCAAAAAATCAAGGAGCATTTGGGATCGCCACCTCTGCTCTCCAAGCCTCAGGAGGGAGAGACACTCATTGTATACCTCACAGTGTCAGAGCATGCGATCAGTGCTGTCCTAGTTCGCGAGGAAGGAAAAGTTCAGTATGCGGAGACTCGCTACACTAATATGGAGAAACTCGCTCATGCCTTGGTGTTGGCCTCGCGAAAATTAAGGCCATATTTTCAGGCTCACAAAATTGAGGTTCGCACATCTTATCCTCTAAGTCAAGTGATGCACAAGCCAGAAACATCAGGAAGGCTTTTGAAATGGATTGTAGAGTTGAGTCAATTTGACATCGAATACAAGCCACGAGGGGCTCTAAAGGGTCAGGCCCTAGCAGATTTCATACTGGAATTTCCTCCGTACATTGAACAAGGTTCTTGGGCTCTCTTAACGATCCCTGAAAATGTCAATAGCGAGGTCAAAACTGAGAATTTGGCCTCGTGGTGGGAGCTTTATGTGGATGGTGCCTCTAATAAGGAAGGAGCTGGAGCAGGGATTGAACTTATTGCCCCTGAGGGTCGCAAGATAAGCAGCGCAGTTCATTTTACGTTTGGAGCATCTAATAATGTAGCTGAATACGAGGCCCAGATCATTGGCCTCAAACTGGCAATTGAAATGAAAGTTGAAAATCTCAATGCATACAGTGATTCTATGCTGGTCACAGGCCACGTTGGATGCGGATGGCAGGCCAGGGGGCCTCAAATCGAACTCTATCTGCAATGTGTGCAGAGATTGATGAAATCGTTCAAACAGGTCAAGGTGGAATTTATCAGGAGGGCAAAAAATCAAGGTACCGATGCCCTAGCAAAATTGGGCTCGCGTCGCGAAGCCACTTTACTTGGAATTATACCATTGGAAATTCAGACCAAGCCTAGTGTCCCTGAAGAGTTTATCATGGAAGTTGCGAACTCAGAACCAACATGGATGACCCCTATATAGGAGTACGTGAAGAATGGGACATTACCTCAGGATAAAAAAGAAGCAAGGAAGGTCAAATATCAGGCTGCTCGCTATGTTATTTATGACAAGGTCCTGTATCGAAGAGGGTTCAACACTCCACTCTTAAGATGTGTAGATGGCGATGAATGTAACTATATCTTGAGAGAGGTCCATGAAGGAATATGTGGAAATCACTCGGGTGGTAGTTCGCTTGCTCAAAAGATTCTTCGTCAAGGGTATTTTTGGCCCACACTAAAAAATGATGTGTTTGAGTTCTCGAGGAAATGCGATGCGTGTCAGAGGATCGCTAACTTCAGCAACGCACTGGTCTCTCAGCTCATTTCGCTCACGAGCCCATGGCCCTTCGCTATGTGGGGTATTGATTTAATTGGGGAACTGCCCAAGGCTAAAGGGGGAGTTAAGTATGCAGTGGTGGTAGTAGATTATTTCACTAAGTGGGCCGAGGCTGAGCCACTTGCAACAATCACTGCCAAGAAACTAAAGGACTTCGTATATAGAGCAATTGTGTGTAGCTACGAGATCCCTTATCAGCTCATATCAGATAATGGGAAACAATTTGACAGCAAAGAGATGAAGGAATTCTGTGAGAATTTGGGGATCAAGAAAAGTTTTTCAGCTGTTAGCTATCCTCAGACAAATGGCCAAACTGAGGCTATCAACAAAATAATCAAGCATACTTTAAAGGCGAAGCTAGAGGAAAGCAAGGGTAATTGGCCTGAAGAGTTACCAAGGGTCCTGTGGTCATACAACACGACCCCAAGGTCCACTACTGTAGAGACCCCATTTTCTCTGACCTATGGATGCGAGGCCATGGTCCCAGTGGAGGTTGGTTCGGGATCGTTTAGAAGGGAACACTATGAACCTGAGTCTATTGAAGTCAATCATAGGCTCTATTTGGACATGATTGAAGAAACAAGAAGCGAGGCTCAGCTACGCCTCGCAGCTTACCAGCAATGGACTGCAAGGTACTATAATGGAAAAGTCAAGGTGCGATCCCTATGTACAGGTGTCCTAGTACTCAGAAGGGTCATGCCTAACACTAGGGTCCCGGGTCATGGAGTTCTCGGTGCTAATTGGGAAGGACCCTACAAGATCTGTGCAACTCTGTTAGAAGAAACTTACTATCTTACTGATATGGAGGACAATGTTATTCCGCGAGCCTGGAATGCGGAACACTTGAGAAAGTACTATCAGTAAAGGCTTCGCTACTGGTAGTCTATATCTATTACTACTTCTTAGCATGAATAAATTCATACAAAGTATTGTGGGGTAGTGATCATATAGACACCTCCCCTTTTATGATGTAATGACTTTAGGGCCTCGCCCCTACTTATCAACTCTAGGGCCTCGCCCCTATCTTGTATCATATGAAGACACTTCTACTTATCAACTTTAGGGCCTCGTCCCTACTATGGCAATAAATGAAATCGTTTACATTTATTATTGTTTATTTAAATTTTTGCATTTAAACTTCACTTGTTTGTTTGTTAGAATTTTACGTATTAAAGGACTAGCTCAGCACAACAATGCGAGGCTACTCCCTTTCAGACAACAATCTACATCTAAGGAATGGGTCGCACTGTAAACTACTTACAACAATCAAAGGAATCTAAGAAAAAGAACACATTTACTTACGGCGCTTCGCATCTGTAGACACAACTTATATCTTAATAATCTATGAGCCAATTATGAAGTATGTTATGATGAAGGAATTAAAAAAAGGCAAGCAAGAAACAGAGGAAACAAAATTATAGGCGAAATACGGGATGAATTAAAGTTAACATGGGTCGATATACGATCCCAAGAGACTTCCAGTTATCAGAGTTAATCAAAAAAATATGGTCACATCTTGCGAGGCATTAAAAGGGAGCCCGCATCACAAATTCCAGATTTCGAATGGTAGTTATACAAGATTCATGGAGCAGCCTTGTCTTGATTATCCTTGGCAGTAGCTTCACTAGCTAGCCTCGCCTCCTCTGCGATCCTGGCCTCCTCTGCCAATCTAGCCTCATCCGCGAGCCGCTATTCCTCAGCATCTTCATCAGCAATCTCCTTCTTCAGAGTTTCGGCGAAGTCAGCATTACCTGGGCCAAGTTGATCCCAATCAAAATCAGGGATCGTTCTGATAAATCCCTTCATGAAGCTAACTTGTCCCTTGACTAAGAATGCATCTTCAGCGGTTGTCAGAGCAGTTTTAGCAGCGTTTAGATCATTGGTCAGCTTTGCGATCTCTTCATCCTTCTTCTTAATCGTCTCCTCGCTGGATTTCTGAAGGTCCTTGAGGGATTTTTCGAAATCATTCCTCTCTCTGCGAGCTGTCTTCAGATCTGTTCTAATTTGGGCAGTGTCTTGGGAAAGTTTTTTCTTGAAAGTCCCCTCCAGGGATCGCTTGTCCTCCACCTTCTGGAACTCAAGGACCTTGTTCTTTTTGTCAAGTTGAGCAAAATGCTTAGTATGAGCGGCCTGACGAATGAAGGCTTCAGCTAAACACCTGGTTAAGGCATTAGCATTCTCTTCAGGGGACGCCTTCCACCACCCCGAGGCCTCAGCCTCTTCAGAATAATGGGTTCCTAATGCAGCGAAGAGATGCTGAGAGGCCGTCGCAGTAACGACCCCAGAAGGTGGTCGAGAGGATCCATCTTTCAGTCTATCCGTCCTGGGTCGCTTCAAGGGAGTTTGATCAGGAGAGTTCAAAGGTTGTTCCCCAGCTACGTTAGATTGGGCTGGGGGGTCGTTACTGACCTTCTTATGTGGAGCCGTTGGCTTTGGAGGAGCTTTCGAGGAAGTCTATGTTTTGGACGTAGCCCCCTTCTTGGCACTAAGAAAAGGTGGAGCTAGGCCGCTGCGATTCGACATATCTGTGCAAAAGGGAAAAAGGCAGGTTAAAGAATATACAGTAAAATAAAATACGAAGACGAGCAACATAAAAGTTATGCATGTATGAGAATGAAAATCATGGTGCAATATGCAACAGTTGTGGGTCGAATCACTATTAAATACCCTCAGCATCTACTAGTTCGACGTGAGAAGACGAGGCCTTTTCTCGCACTTTCCTCCTCCGCGAGGACCGCTTCACGGTGGAAGGCCCCGCTTCAGGGGTGGATCCTACTCATTCCTTGAGGAATCCACACTCAATAAGGTTCTCTAAGGACATTAAGGTTCTAATGTTCCTCTGTTCCTCGGTTGATTTTGTTAACACCTCATCGGCTCGTTTCTTCTCGTCACCTTTAAGAATAGTACGAACTGGACCAACTGCGATGCCAAAAGGGTTATTACTTTTTAAATAATTGTGAGAAGATAAAAAGGTATAATCAGGACAAATAACTCATTGGGGAGATAGTTGAAGCTTGTCTTGACTCTGGGGACCTCGTGTACATACAAAAACGGTTCTTTCCACGAGCCGGCATTACTTATTCCCCCAGGAAGGAGGTTTTTCTTGTTGAACTCAGGCCATATAGAAAATTAAACATATCCAAAATCTTTGGCCCCACATCGCTTGAGCTGGAGAAAGTAGCCCATTGTCTTCGCATCCATGCGTGGATATCCAAGTTTGTGATACAAGATGTAAAGTGCGATCATGGACCTATATCCATTGGTACTAATTTGGATAGGAGCAAGGTGATAAGTTTCGCATACATCTCTGATAAATGGATGAAGAGGGGAAGAAACGCCAATGTTCATTAAGGGGACTGTTAATACCATGAGTGGAACCCTGCCACCATTCTCTTCATTATTGAAGCGATAGCAACGCATTCTTCTCTTGCGGAGGATAATTTTACCTTCAGGTCGGAATCTTTCGACCCCCTCTCTGATTGTCTTCTCTGTCAAGGTCGAAGACATGTGTCGGCACGCAAGGATACGAGGTTCACCTGGCTTCACCTTCGAGCCAAGCTCAATATCCTCAGGACGAGGCCCGTTCACATATATGACCCCCTCTAGCTCTGGTTGAGGGGTTGGAACATAGGGATCTGGCGACGCCTCGGGAATGTAGTCATAATCTTTGAAATTTACAACTCTAGCCACCTCATCAAGACCCCCGTAATCTGATGTAGGCTCCTCGTAGTCATCATCGTCGGAGTTGGCTTCGTTGTCTGCCCCTCCCTCGATATCATAGTAGGCCTCGCCTAATGAGTCTATCGGAGAGTCACTTAAAAGGATGGGTGAGGTAGCTTATGTAAGAGGCATCCTAGCAAGAATCTGCACTGCTTGCGAGCTAAACTCCTCTCCTTTTTTCTTCAATGCTTCTATCTCTCGTTCAGTATCTGTCATTTCAACCTGAGGCTCATTTTGGGCTGGGAGAACATCTAGGGATCGGTCTCGCGAGCTCGAAGCTTGTTTTGTTCGCCATGAAACTAAGGGCACCTATCTAGTATAGTCTTCATTCGACCACAAGGGATCAAACTATAATTTAAACGAGCTCTCACTCGTGCTCGTAGCCCTTGCAATATTAGCGATTGCTGCCTAGCTAATATGCACACTGGGAATTGGAGATGGCGTCCTTGAGCTGTCGTCGTTCGACATCTGAAAAGAATGTGAAGAATTAAGTGTGTGCCCTTATAGAAAGCAAAAAGGAATAAAGGGAGAAAAGAACAAAATGACAGAAAGGTTCTATGTGTTCTCACATCGCTCACGAGTTTTAAATGGTGTTGCTACGGGTAAAAATGGAACATGTTATGCTTTGATAGTTAGGGGATCATTACTCTTCTTAAGCGATGCGGGGATCGCAAAGTGAAATTAGTTGTGTGGGATCGTAGTTAAATGGGATCGTATCGCATACAAATTTAGCCATCTAATCATGCATATGCAATGAAGAACAGTACTTTGAATATTAAGAAAGAATGAAGACTTACTTGTTCTTGGAAAAGGTTAAAAAAATCGGAAGAGAGTGGGGGTCGCTGGTGATGAAGCTTGAAAATTCTTGCGTTTGATATTGGAGCAAACTGACAATACTTCGACAATGTGTTTGTGAGAATAAAAAAGGAAATGATTGTGACAGGAGTATATATAGCCATCAGGAGAGAGAAGGTCATGGGACACGTGTCAAGATCTCAACCGTTCAACACACATCTCGAGACATGACAACTGTCAAACCCCTTCAAATTCTTGGGAGGTCGCGACCTTTCCAACAGTCAAATCTATAACAAAGTCACTGCTTCGCTTCGTGGTTCCATATATCGTATTTTTGAGTCCACATCGTATTTTCAATGACAACATGGACTCGAGGGGTAGTTGTTATGCCCAAATTTGGCGTAATAATTACCATGATTTAATTAGCTGAATTAATGGTTCATTATCTACAATGGGCCTCGGAGATGGCAATTGGGTCATTAAACCCACTACTGGAATCAACCCGGCACAATTACAGATCCACCTCGCTTTTGATCATATTTAAGGGATCGCCTCGCTATTACCTCCCTCCAGGGGATCGCTTCTCATTATATCATATCTGTAAACTAAGACGAGATCGCTATTTTACTCTCTTCATTAGAAGGCTCATAGCTACACCCCTCGAGGTCATATGAATATCTATATATGCACTTGGGCTCGCTTCGCATGACTTGACCCCTCGAGGTCGCATGCCAGGTCCTTACTACTTCTCTACTAACCTCGCTTGAGAGGTCCCGATTCTAGATCATGCGAGACCATTGGTTTCCTTCTCTAGGCCATGGATCATGGATAGAATTGATGACTCACTACCACATCAGCCCTAAACAGGTGGGCTTGGGCCATAACTTATCTCATAAAACCCTAGCCCGTCTAGGTATCTTGCTCTCCAAGAACTACGTACGGCTTGATCCCTATAAATAGGGTACGTAGGCACCTTGATACGGATGAGAAACAGTTCACCCCTGAAAACACCTATCAAGATCAGCCACACCTATACACAAAAACCCTAAACCCTATTCTTCTTATAGCAAAATATCCGTATTTTTCTCCATAGATCCAGCAACCTCCAAAAACATTGATATACCAAAATCTCCCTATAACATGAATCTATTAAAATAGTTTGATTGCATAATTTTTTTAGTTTAGGTTATCAATTCTAATTCTAATTATGTAGCGTTAATGCATTATTGGTAAAAAAAAGCCTCGTTACTCGGAGTTGGTGTCTTGTGGTTCTATGGATTACATATGCACAAAAAGTTGTACTGGAGACTGTTAAGCAAAAGATGAAGGTCTTAAGTCGTCGTGCTGCATAGTTTTGTGTTTCTTGCTGCAAAAAGATAAATGAACCAATTATCCTGAAAGTGATATAATTATAATTTGATGAATTCTCAACAAAAAAAGTGTCCTCTGAACTGAACGTGAAAAGTCGTGAAAAGTCATCAAAATTTATTCTCATTAAAAGTCATTGACCTTTTGAATAACACTGTACTTGTAAACAGTCCATAAATACCATCCTACTTTTAAAGATTTTTTTAAAATTTTTGATTGAATAATACCATACTTTTAGAGATTTTTTAATTGTTAGAATTGAACACCTCATAACTTTTAAAATCATTAAATTTTCAAATCTCTTGATATTATACCAACCCCTTAGTAATTATTAATTTTTTTAAAAATATTACATAAGGGATAGAAATAGATAATTTTCTTAAATTGAATAGACTATTATAAAGTCTAGCGTTTGCAAGACTAAATGTTTGTATTTAAGTTATGCAACGAAAATATTTAGAATTTTGTGTTAAAAGCATTAATCCAAAAATAAAAGTTAAAACTCGATAATTCCACAAGGTGATCATGTTTTGTTGTTTGTCATAGTTAAAACTCGGGTACTCAACATCTTCTGTTGCTTCTAGGGCCTTAGCCGACTCCCACCAATAATTAGATTCACCTTTAAGAAAATAAATAGCAAATTCTACCTTCTGCTCATCACTAACCTTCACCAGTGCGAAGGCCTTCTCCATTTCCTTAAGCCATATCTGGGCTTCAACTGGATCTTTTGTTCCTTGGAAGTCTGGGGGTTTCACAGCCTGAAAAGATTTAAAAGTTACCGCAAGTTGGGCTGGTGGTTGCTGTCCTTGTTGCTATTGTAACTGTTGATGTTGTTGCTGAAGTAACTTTTGCTATTGTGCCAACGTAGCCGTCTGCTGTTGCAAAAGTCCCAAAAGTTGGGCCATATCCATATTACCTTGATTTCCTTTATTATCATCTCTATTCTGATCATCTTGATTCCTATTCTGATTAGCTCTAGTATTACTCTTTCTTGGAGGCATCTTTCTGAATATTAAACAATCATCTATTTATCCACAAGCATACATCTATTCGCAACATGGCATAATATAGTCTAACAGTTCTAATATGGCATAAGTACAACCTAAAATTTAAGCAATCTCACACGGCCAAATAATACGATAAGGGAAAACGATAATAATTGAACGATAACAATACCGATGACATCCATCGATATCCCAAAATCTGAAAGTTCAAAGTACCAACCAACATAAAGTACGAATACCAGAAACTGAAAGTACGATAAAGTCTAGCAACATAAGTCTGATAATAAAATGGCTATACTATACGCCATCTCATAAACCCAAAGCATAAAACTAGTTATCCTGCAACTTGTTGATCACGCGCTGGAGCTCATCCACCATCATCTGAACCATCGTATGACTCTCCCAATCACTATGAGGTGCCATCTCACGAATCCGCTCGTTAGCCATCCGGGTAAGTACCTGAAGCCTGGAGGTAAGGGTTCCGTCATGGTTCGCAAGTATGCCATCGTCATCATCATACAGCGCATCAATCCTCCTCTGAAGCTGAGTATTCTCACCATAAAGATGCTCACACTCCCTAAGCAACTCCTGGTAAATAGACAAGGGTACAGTAGCTGGAAGATCTGAAGGGGGTGGTGCTGAGGGTCCAGGTGCCAGCTGCCGCTGCCAATTTTATATATATAAAGCATCAGATATAACTTAGAAACATACTACTTAAACACTCTCGATAATAGGGTTAATCATTCCTATTCTTTTATAAATATCATACTATTTACATTCTAAGTGAGTTTCTATTTTAATCCTAAGTGATTATTGAAAATGTGATCTATCTTGTTACCTAAACCTATATTGTTCAGTGACTCAAACCTGTGGCTCTGATACCAAACCTGTGACGGCCCCAAATCCCTTAATTAGATTTAACTAGATAATGGTAAAGCATGCATATAATTAATTAGACATTACCAATCCCACGCCTAGATCTCCAAAAGGTAAGAGTTTGAAACAATATAAAACTACAACTTTAAAACATTTTATTATTACAAGCCAACATAATTCTAAGTTCAAAAGTTATTACAGACTGAGTTCAAAGTTCTAGCAAAACAGAAACCATAAGATCGTCTCTCCCTTCTACCTGGAAACGCCTCCTATAGGCTAATCCGGATCCACCACAATTCTTACGCGCAGTCTCAAGAGTCCTTACCATCTTCGAGTTTCACTGAAAGGTTAAGGAAAATAAAATAATTGAGCCAATTGCTCAGAAAGTGCATAAACCAACAATATAAGACTGGCAAAATAATCAAATGTAAAGCAAGATATATCAATCTGCAAATGAAAGTTATCAACTGAATCAATGTCAAAATAAAATGAGTAGGAATTGGAATATCTGATAAGACACTACGAGCAAAGCTGGGTGATCAGCCCACGTCAGAGCTCCGAACCCGTATATCTAATACGTGTTCTCAAATATGAGGGGATCCCAGGCACACATTGGCCTATAATGATAATATAATTTGGACCGGCGCCTCGGTCAAAGTAACCTTCCATCCAATTCCATTTAGGTTAAACAAGGTCTGTCAAATTTAATTCATCTCAAAGAAACAAGAATATCAATGTTATATCAAGTTGCTGATCAACAAGAATAGGATTCTCAGATTTCGAATAAATGACAAGGCAAAGTGAAGAAAGTCAATCATTTTGGATTCTTGGGAGTTGGGATTCTGTTTAGTATTTTGGTTAAGTCAAGAAAAGTAATCAAGGATCAATAAGTGTTTTAGGATGGAAAAGAGTTCATCATACAAGAGGGTATTTATGTAAATGATTCAAGGATTCAAGAAAATATGAAAGGGTTCTAAGTAATAGGGTTATCGTTTAACAAGTCAATTCAAGTTCAAGGGGCATGGAATCAATCACATGGTACGCAACAATAATAAGGTCGGAAAGAGCACGGTACTGGTTTGTGACAACTTAACAATTCGATATCTCATGGCATTCATCATATGGTAACAACAAGATTAGGGTAGTACACTTGCCTTAATTCACGAGATTGCACTAGATAGCTTCCTCTTCGATTGGCTCCTTGCCAGGCCTCCTACTCGGACCTATAATAATATAAGCAACAACTTATTTTTCCCCTCATTGTTTACATACCACAAGACAATCCTAATAATACTAACGCCCCATCGATGACTTTATAACTATATACGCATATATTTTTATATACATGTAATCACATAAGTCATATAGCACGTAAATCACCTAACATATAATGTAGTATGTCATAGTACTATAATGACACTACGACTTAACATTGGAGATGTGCCTTAGGGTTTTCAAAATCGTACTTATAAATTTTTAGAAATTTCGGTGGCATCTCCTTTGTATAGTCGTCAAACCATACCGGATTACAACCGGCCTAAGCAACACATTACATTTGCAATATCCACAACTCCGCCAATAATCAACTTTCAACCACAACCAACAATAATATAACCAATTTACTATCCTCAAGACGACTTACTATACAATCCAATTATTCAATTTCACATACAATTAATCATGTAACAATTAAATCAAGTAACACATATATGATTCAAGCAATTAACTCTCAAGAAATCACACAACCTCACCACAATCTCTCCTCTCTTCCTCTCGGCTCTCTCTTTCTCCCTCTCTCTCTCTCTCGGCCTCTCGGCTTCTCCCTCTCTCTCCCTCTCTTCTCCCTCTCGGTCTCTCTCCCTCTCCATCAATCTCTCTCTCGGCCTCCCTCAATACCAACACCATCACTCACCAAATCCACAACAAATGCTTACACAATTACTTACACCCAAAATTTGAATAACAATCAATATTATCACAACCCATCATCACTAACTTACAAATTCATATTAAAATCAAATTATAATTTTAACCCATCAAATTTCATATAATCTAACATCAAATCTTAACTCTTTTAAATTAAAAAACTACTAACAATTATCAATTCATCAATATAACCATACCCACATCTTATAAACTCATAAAAACTCAAACCCATCATCAAACTCAACTTAAAAAGTTACAAAAACTTACATGCAATCATATTACACTTACTAATCATGTAAAATCAATAAATTAACACTTGCATGCAAACCCTTGGCTCACTTTCGATCATGGCCGAAGGTTTGGGGTTCCTTGGAGAGCCCGAAAATTCGTGGGTCTCTACCATGGAGTAATACCCAACACAATAACCCACAAAACTTACCTTGATGCTTCAATTTTCGAAAAACCCTAATTGACAAAGTTAAGAAAATCAAAATACAAGAACATAGGGTTGTAGAGGATTGAAAGGGGAGTATTTTGATAACTAATATTGTAAGGTTTAATGGAGAAATTACCTTGAACTAATACTAATATTCCTTGAAACAATTGTAAGAAAATACTATCTATAATATATATTTCCTGTTTATAGTTATACAAGCAGATACTGATTTGGAGGACATGAGAATAACTAATTTTCTTATATCACAATAGCTTACTTTCTCATAGATAGATTATTCTTATCTATATTATTAGTCTATTCAGACCATTCATTGACTTAGTTAATCTCTAACCAAACATTTATATTCAAAAGCTTAAAAATACATGCACCTGCATCCGATTTCTTTAACGCATCTCCTAAGGTCATATTGAACACTGTGGCGGTAGGTCTGTTAGAAGCAGTAACGCTCTGTCTAGTCACCGTTGAACCTCCAGAACGGCAATCCCTAGCCATGTATCCCAACTTTCCACACTGGTAACACTTGATGTCTCTTTTAGGGTTAGTATCAGCTGGTGGGCACCTGTCAGAGTAGTGCCCCTTCTGTCCACATTTATAACAAGTTACTCCTAACAGTCTACACACTCCCGTATGCTTCCTACCACACGTGTTACAATCTGGTAATGGTGGTTGTGACTGATTAGCTTGGGTTGCTCCTGATGGCTTACCTCCCTGATCAACTGTTTCACTCTTTGTTCTACTAAATCCTGGATTTTTCGAAAACGAAGATCCTTGCCCTCTACTGAACTTGTTAGAAAAATTTCTCTCAGTGGAACATCCCTTCTGACCTTTAAATTTCCTTTTCTTATTTTCTAGTTGCGATTGTTCACTCTCTGTCTCTATGATGGATGCCTTCTGAACTAATGCTGCATAATCCGTCAACTCAAATGGTGCCACTCTAGTTCGTATCCATTGTTTCAATCCTAGTTGAAAACTTTTGGCTCGTTTCTCTTCAGTGTCCACAAACTCCGACATGAATCTAGACAACTCAGTAAATTTAGCTTCATATTCTGCCACTGTCAAATTATTTTGTTTTAACTCCAAGAACTTAATCTCTATCTGATTTTCCATAAACCTAGGGGAATACTTCTCTAAAAACACTCTGGTAAATCGCACCCAGGTTATCATTCATGCTCCTTCCAGATTCTTCTTAGCCTCCCACCAATAGTTTGCATCTCCCTTCAAGAGATAGGCGGCGAAAATGGTCTTTTTTTCCTCATCTACCTTCAAGATTTCAAAAGCTTTCTCCATCTCTTTCAGCCATGCTCTGGCTACTACTGGGTTAGCAGTTCCCTCAAACTCTGGGGGTTTTAATGACTTAAAGGCACGAAATGAATTAGCTACCTGGTTCGGGGGGACAGGTGGTTGTTGGGGATTCTGTGGATTAGCTAAAGTCTACCTTAGTAGGTCCATAAATTGGTTTAAGGGATCACCTCCCTGGTTTCATTATTGGCCAGTTGATTCGTCTTCTTCTTCTTCTTCTTCATGATTTGGTTCGTCCCGAGCATGTTCATTCTATCTATTTTGACTTTCTTCATCTCTCTCATTTTCCCTTTCATTCGCTCTATTATTACATCTAGCCATTTTTTTCTTTCAATAACAATATTCTCCATTAATTACCCAAATTTAGGGTACAGTATTCATCATCCCCATATACAATAATTACATCACTATTTACTCATTTATATATGACCATATTCTTAAATTCAAGTAATTAATATCAAGTTATAATACCATTTATACGGAACATATTAGCTCACTACCTTTAATACGATAACCTTTTCATTTAAGTCAATCACCTTATATACATCAATATTTTCGAATCCCAACATTTAGTATCAAAATACGTTAAAACTTAGGCAAAATACATAAACTTTTATTAGTAGTAATCTATAAAATTATAAACACTACTTAGAATAAATGCTACATTCGATAAACCACCCTTGAACTCGATGTGAGTTCACAATTTATATTAATACTGATATATTTATTATTATTATTATTATCACTATTATTCCTGAGCATTATGACTCTTAGCTCTGATACCATCTGTGACGCCCCTAGATCCGGGGTCATGAATCCAGGTCATCACGTTCCATTTAATAACATTATATTCTTGAAAGTTGAAATATAAATACTTGCTAATACTCACACAATAGACCCCACACTATAACATTTCACACCAGTCATATGCTCAGAGAACAACATCCACAATATCATAAGTTTAAAGCTAAGCAGTTATTACAAACCCAGAATCTTACTTAAATACATTGTTGAATAATACTTCTAGAAGAAGTATTTCAACAATCAAAAGTTTATGACACAAGCTTACACACTTAATTTACATATGTCTACTAATACCCATCCGTCCTACAAGAGCTACCTCAGGGATAGGCGCCTGTAATCTCTCAAAAGCCCTTACCCTCTTCCGGGGTGTAGTGCGAAGTATCGGCATCTGCCCTAGCTGTTATATAAATAAATAGCAAGAGTGAGCTATAATAGCTCAGCAAGATATTATTGTAAACCAGCCTCAAAGGAAAAACATATATATATGGTAATAAACGGAAAACCCATCATAATCATTAAGAAAGAATTAATTCTTACTTATTAAATACACCATCCATTTTCCTCTATAAGAAAAAGAAATATAGAATAATATAATATCAGTTTCTCTTCTAAAACAGTGTAATATGATTCCATCATTTCATACCAGTTTTCCTTTCATCTTTCAGTATACCAGTCTGTAATAATTATCAATTCTTCCTTTAACAGTTTTGGGGATATCCACTGTCGCCTGATACGTTAGAACGATGATCAGTCGCCTAATCGTACCTTCTCCTTGTTTACTACTAGTAGAAGGAATGGCAATCATCCCTGGAGGAAGGTTCTCCATTACATCCTCCTTCGGCATCCGTTGGGCCGTAATAAAATATTGAGTGATGGACTGTGCCGAACACAGCCTCTTACGCTTGCTGTTGCAATCCCCCTTTTTGTCAAATCGTTATTCCATTTATAAAACACCATTCCATATTTTCCATTTTCCATTTCCATTTCCATTCACATATATCATTTCCATTTCCATATATCATCATCTTTAAAATACATACATCATAATACTTTGATTATAACTCAGACATCTCCTCCGTATTTAATAAAGTCAAATATGCTCTTATATACAAAATATTTCAACTATTTTAAAAGTATTAAATAATAATCAAATAATATTTATTAAATCACAAATGTTTAAAGATTATCTTTAACATAATATCATAAACCATATAACCCTAGATAACAACTGATACCATTCTCTTTCATATCCCTTTAGATCATAGAGTATATTCGCTCTTTCCATATTCATATCCATATCCATAATCCATATCCGTAATCCATATCCATAATCATATCCGTAGTCCATATCCATAATCATATTCACCTTAACTAATCTCAACAAACAGGGAATATCCCTAACCCTGTAATGATATAAGATTCATATATTATCTAGCAAAACCACTTTTCTTTAAACATAAACAATTTATCAAAATAAGGATAAAATAAATCTTGCCTCGATCTCTAATCCCAAGAGGAATGATCCGGTGTTCGTCTCGAGTGTCTATAGAAACGAAAAGGACCACCATCAGAATATATTTCACTTAACCACTTAACCCTTAAATATATATATATAGTAACACCCTTGACACATAATATAATCTTAACATACTATTTATAGACCAAAAGTTCCAAGAACTTATCTATTATTAGACTCCATAAAAGTTTCAGTGGTTTTCACCACTTTCTTATTAACCACACATGACTGTAAAATTTCTCATAAATTATAAATTTCGAATTTTGACACAAGGTTAGTGGGGTTCGACTCTCAATTCACCCTACTATATTGTCTCAAAATTTCATAACTTTTAAAGATGTTTAAGTATGGTAATTATAGCCTCAAAGTTGACACAATTGCATTTTCTCGGTTTCCGAACGACTTTCACTAAAACTCACTTTTCTCCTAAACCGTTCATTGGATTTTGACGTTCTTTATATCAAAACGATCTATGAACTATGCTCTATCCTCTCATGGTCAGTTATTACCCTGGATAGAATCCTAACCATATGAATATGGTTGACAAAAACAGGGCATCTTTTGGTTTAACAAAAATCGGGCATTATAACGGCTATATTTTCATACTTTCCATAATATAACTCCTCCAAATCCAACATCCAACACATATACCAAACCCTACACCATGTGGTCATCATACCAACCATGGTTACAAGCACTCACAACACCTCCATGATCCATCAAAACACTTATAAACATTTATATAACCATGATTTTATATTTTACACTAACTTATTCCAAAAACCAACCATAAACTCAAGATTCAAGATAGGGTTTCAAGTAGTATACCTTTTTTTGGGGTGCGTACAAGCCTTAACACACCTTGTATAACCTTTATATCACTTTAGTATAGCTTAGATCTTCCAAAGAAACCAAGAAAACTAAAGTTAGTTTCTAAGATTTACTATTCATCATCAATCTTGTAAAATTCATAACAAATCGAAAAATAAGAGTTTGGCTCTCAAATTTTTACCACATCTTGGCCTCTTCATAAACTTTGATTTAAGCTATAGATCACCAAAAACAAAGCTTCCTAGCTATGGTTTTGATCCCGTTTTTCCCACTGGACAGAAGCTGTAAAGGACTAGGCAGGTTCGGTTCTTGAACTTGGGGAAGGGATTTGACTAGGCCACACTCACTACAAGAAATATGCTAACAGACGATGGTTTTAATCCGTCGTCTGAATCCATTTTTTCCATTGTCTATTGAGCAGTCGTCTGATACGCGCATCAGACAACGGTTGCTTTTCTTGGTTTGTAAAGAATCAGACAACGGTTAACCACTAAAGCACAGTTGTCTATATACCAGAAACAACAACACTACCATACCCAGTTACCATTGTGAGAGAGACATTTAGTTGAGCATTACGTTGTAAATTTGTGTAGTTGATATATTCTTGCCACAACGGTATCTCGATATATTCTTGCCACAACGGTATCTCGATATATTTATTATTCTTAGATTGCAAATAACACAACATTTTTTATATTACATGCACACTTTAAACTCATGCAGACAACACTTTGGAGTACTGTAACTATTGTAAATTTAAGAACTAGATAACGACATTCTTGGTCAAAGGTGTTTTTGGATATATAGGCGCACATCAGTTTTCACTACGAAAATGTTATGTGAAACTTGAGAGACAACGAACGTTGTTTACAACAGCGTTGTAGGAAGAGTTTTATTCTCTCAAATTCTTATATTTATATTTCTGGCACAATAGTTCACTTTAAAGGAATGTGTTGTCTATTTACTATTGTTGTATATTTCTTGCACAATACTTTTTCTAAACCTTGCTATTGTCTGAAGTAATTTCTAACAAGTACATTTTATAGGTTCGTATTGGCTAATGACATACCAAACAATGATTTTATTTAAACTAAAAAATGAATTTATAAATTATTCACCCCCACGAACAAATCAACAATATATAATACAAAAAATTTCTATTTTATCTACCAATTCAAAATACAAAGTATATACAAAACAATCTCATGTCAAAGTATATCTCTATTGATATTCTCATGTACATCCACTCCCCCATTGACATGCCATGCCTTGATTGCAAGTCCGGATATGTTAAACTTTCCAAAGCCTAGCTTATAGAAGCTGAAACCAGGCTAGAAGCCTAGAACACCAGCCTGAAGCCTCTGTTCTTTGCTGACTGCACCATTATGAATGATAGGATTCCAAGAACAATTATGAGGGACAAAATATCAGTTGTAGCAAATACTCCAGGCTTTAGAACATAGCAATAGTAGTTACCCTGGTACCTTGACTCTTCACCATTCGCATCATTAAGTGCTGCACCAAATAGCAACAGAGTAAATGCACAATATCTCCCATGGTTTATACATTTAGACTTGCATTGATTACTCAGAATAAAAGGCGCAGGACAAAACCATGTTATAGAGTATGGCGTGAACATGGTGTTGCTTTTAGAAGACCAACTTAAAAGAGCTTTGCAAAATTCAATAAACAACAAAGTTTACACAGAAAAATTGAAAAACAAAATGCTCTAACAAACTTAATTTGTCATTTTCTAGTTTAACCAGACTACATAAAAAGTATAAGGAAAGAGCTAACCAAGTGGACAGATACAAGCAAAGGGTGTGCTAAAGTCAAAGATTCTCGACCATGGCAAACACTAATTAGTGGAACCAGCAGACATGCACAACATCACAATCATATTTGGTAGACTAAAAATATTTGACTATATGAAATTCAATAGTATTTTGCAAGCTCGAATTATGCATGAAACATTCGTATGAAATGATTTAAACCCATACCTTAATTACCAAAAAGCCTTTTGCCATCAATTTTTCTTTAGAATCAGAGGTGCCTAAAGATAATTATTGTTTTTCTCTGTGAAGAATAATTTCATTCAAATAGGCATCAATTACTGAGTTTTAATTTTAAAAATCATGTTCACCCAGCATATCAACTCAATATCCTGGAATCACATCCTTATAAATTTCATTTCCAGTAATTTTATAATCTGCGATAAATCTAGCTTTGAGTAGGATACTAGAACACTGCACTTACCATATATTGCCCAGATAGCCCTCTGCCTCTAAGGGGTCATCAGTAGTGTTCCTGGATAAAAAGAGAATATACAAGAGTTAAATTCTTTATTCAGCTACTATATCATAAACTTAACTTCCTAAATGGCAATCTCTATAATGAATGAATATAGAATGCTAACCCAAGTAAATTGTTTTGGCATATTCGGCACTTCACCGCACCGATCATAAGCTTCACTTAACAAGCTCAGAGTCCCTAGAACAATCATTTCCGGCTTAACCTCCAATTTCTCATCAGATCTCCATATCTCCATCCGCACTCATTGCCATACTCGAATGCACAGGAAATATACTTCCATTCTCTAATTCAGAACCGGCCAAACACGAATAGCTTTCAGCTTATCAACTTCCGGAATGCTATAATTTCTTACCCTCATGTTGGCCACTGCAGCTATCATATCCTTGTGGTTGTTTGTATCATCATCCTGGAAATGTCAAAAGGAAACTGTTACATAAATTTACCAACTCAATACTCAGTCACATCTAATATACCCTCCGCATTGTATACTAAACTTGTTGGGTATTTTACAACTACAGCAACAATGAGACAGTGATATATATTAAACAAGAACAGGCAATTAACCAAATAACGAAACACAACACGAAGACATAAACAAGAGTATAGTCAGTAACTGTAATTAACAAGAAAAGTAAGAACACTTATCTCTCACAGCAGCTTAAGCCAAGACAACAAGAGAGAAAGAACACAGCTGAGTCACCAAGCCCTTCGAGAAGACTTGGCTGTTCTTGAAGAGAATATTGCCCCACTTACGTTGTGATTGGGTTGCAGCAATATCACTTCCAGGATAAAACAGCACCGATCAAAGGTTTCACAAATACACCAGTGATCACCAGCGACCAGCACCTCAGTTCGCCTGAGAATTATGTATCTCTTCTGTATGTGTTGAGAGAGCAGAGAGAAAGAAGATTACAAGGGTTTTCTCTCCTTAGGATGTATCGTATCACATCTACAACGTTCTATTCTATTCTGTATATATATAATACCAAGAATAAAACGTAACTGATACTCCATAAAAGGAAAGTAAATATTCTGATTTAATTGCATTAACTGCATCAATATTGTATCGTATCACATCTACAACGTTCTATTCTATTCTGTATATATATAATACCAAGAATAAAACGTAACTGATACTCCATAAAAGGAAAGTAAATATTCTGATTTAATTGCATTAACTGCATCAATATTTATTTTCAGTTACATAAGCATCAGGATTTGGTCATCAGTAACATCAGGATTTGGTGTCCATCAGGATCAGGATTCAGTGCTTTGTCAGGAACTGATATCCATCAGGATTTAGCCCATCAGTATCTGATGTCTGACCAAATCCATCAGGATTTTACTCCAAGTACTGATCCAAATTTCCATCAGGATTTGATCCAAATACTGACCCAAATTTCTAGTACTATTGTAACAAATAAATTTGAAACCTGTTAAAATAAATCAATATCTAATTTAAAATCAGTTGCAGATCATGGGCATGAAAACTTCCTCATGGGCATGAAACGTTTCTGACCAACCAAGTATACATTCATGGACATACATGAAAACTTTCTCATGGACATGAAACATTTCTGAATATCCCATCTCTTTTGATGCCTCTTCATGATCATGAAATATATATCATGGCCATGATTTCCATCTGCAACCTGATTTCAAATCTCCTTCTTTCAACTCAATTTATCTATGGATTCCACTAAGAAAATGTCTTAGATCCAAACATGAAAGTTTAAGTCCTCATTACAAGGAACAACCTCCACTTGTTAGTTTCTGAAAATTACATCAAGAACATATTATAAATATGCCTCAAACTTTCCATTTTCTAACAATCCCCCACGAATCCATACAGAAATTCAAATACATATCTATCCTCATCATGACTTGTTTTTCAGAGTAGGTACCCTTCCGGGTTTGAACCCTCCTAAGTCCTCTACTTCGATGGCTACCGGATTCAGATGGAATGTTTCACCTTGAATATTTATCCGTTTGGTGTAACCACACTCCATAGACGACGACAAGTCAAAGGCTATGGTGCCAATCTACGGCTTTGAGACGTTAATGGTCATGTCTCGATCCTGTTCGTCGAATGCTTCAAGGAATAACCCTTTCCTCTAATTGCGACCACACAATTACATTCGCTTAGCTGGGCATCTCCAGAGATGTACTGCTAGCATCTCGTCATATGACTTGACCCCATTCAGAGTTCAAATAACTCTTGCTATACTGGCAGTTACAGTACCTTTTAGGTTTACAGGGGATAGACTCCAGATACATAAGTATCAATCTATGTAGTTAAAGGTACAACCAATTCACCCTTACAACTTGTTATTACCTCATTGAATACACTTTCGAGGGATCTCCTCTCATGTGTATTGGGTTCCCGCTGTAGATGAATTACTATGGGCTATCAGTCCCATCCCCAACCTAGACTTAAGGACTACAGCATGCTCAAGCCCCTTAGTCAAAGGATCAGCTAGGTTTTCTTGAGTTCCAACAAACTCAACAGCAATAATCCTTTCAGACATTAGACCCCTTATAGACTTTAGTCTAACTTGGATATGTCTCTTTGTTTTCACATTATACTTCTTGCTGTTTATCTTGTCGATAGTTGTACGGCTATCACAATGAACAGCAAAAGCAGGAAGTGGACGACTTACTACAGGTAACATTGACATGAGTCCATGTAACCATTCAGTCTCAGTCCCCGTGGCATGTAATGCACACAACTCAGCCTCAAAAGTAGACCGAGTTATAATAGTCTGTCTAGAAGACTTCCAAGATACTGCTCCACCCGCTAGGGTAAACAGGTATCCAGTCACTCCATTGGAACCAGACTTCTTAGCTATCCAACTTGCATCACTATATCCCTCTAGCACTCCAGGAAACCTCCTGTAATGCAAACCAAGATATATGGTGCCTTTCAGATATCTAATCACTCTATCAAGAGCATCCCAATGAGTCTTATTTGGACAGCTTGTATATCTTGCTAATTTAGACACTGAATATGAAATATCCGGCCTAGTACCATTAGCAAGATACTGCAAACTCCCAATAATCTGAGAATACCTTAACTGAGACACAGGTACTCCTGAACTATTCTTGACAAGGGCAATTTTAGGATCATACGGCGTACTTGCGATTCTACAATTTGAATAACCATACTTCTCAAGTATAGATTTCTCTATATAATGAGATTGTGACAAGGTTATTCCATCAGTTGACTGTGTCAACTTGATACCAAGAATCACACTAGCCTCTCCCATATCCTTCATTTCAAAATGCCTTTTCAAGAACCTTTTTGTCTCGTTAATAATCTCAATATTGGTTCCAAACAACAAAATATCATCCACATACAGGCACACAATAATACATTCATTTCCTTTAACCATGTAATAGACACACTTGTCACTTTCATTAACTACAAATTCTGATTCTAAAACAGTTTCATCAAACTTTTTATGCCAGTCTCTTGGAGCTTGTTTTAAGCCATATATAGACTTGATTAACTTACATACTTTCCTTTCATTACCAGAGGCAACAAATCCCTCAGGCTGATCCATATAAATCTCTTCTTCAAGTTCACCATGAAGAAAAGCTGTCTTTACATCCATTTGATGGATGATAAGACCATGTACAGAAGCCAATGCTATAAGCATTCGAATTGTTGTCATTCTAGCAACTGGGGAGTATGTGTCAAAGTAATCAATGCCTTCCTTTTGCTTAAAGCCCTTAGCTACCAGCCTAGCCTTATACTTATCTATTGAGCCATCAGGATTCATCTTCCTTTTGAACACCCATTTACATCCTATAGTAGAACACCCAGGAGGTAGATCAACTAACTCCCATGTTCCGTTAGAAACAATAGAGTCAATTTCACTTTTTACAGCTCCTTTCCAGTACCTAGATTCTGAAGAATCCATGGCCTGTCTGAAAGTTAAAGGTTCATCCTCGATATTGTAAGTGATAAAATCACTACCAAAATCCTTGACTACCTTAGCACGCTTACTCCTTCTAGGTTCCTCTACTTCATCAGGAGTAGAGCTACTACCAGGATCTACCCCCACATTTGTCATCCTTTCCACATGATCAGGAATGGACCTCGATGTGTGAGTGGGATCATCATCAGGAATTCCCTGAGGTATACCAGTCTTCATAGGGAACACATTCTCAAAGAATGTTGCATCACGAAATTCAACTATAGTGTTAGCCACTATTCCATCTATGTCAGATTTTAATACTAAAAATCTCATAGCTGTAGTGGTTTCAATATAGCCCAGAAAGATGCAATCAACAGTTTTAGGACCTAGTTTCTTTCTCTTAAGCTAGTCCTTTTCTCTGTCCATAATTCATAAGGTGTCTTGTCCATATGTTTCAGAGGAACTCTATTCAGAATATGGCAAGCCGTATTCAGAGCTTCTCCCCACATGTACTTAGGCAACCCAGAATTAATCAACATACTATTGATCATATCCTTATAGGTTCTGTTCTTTCGTTCTGCCACCCCATTAGACTCAGGTGTGTATGGTGGAGTTACTTCATGAACTATACCATTGCTCTTGCAAAATTTATTAAACGAGTTACTCGTATACTCACCACCTCTATCTGATCTCAAACGTTTAAGTACTTTACCAGTTTGTGTTTCAGCTTCAGTTTTGAACATAATGAATTTATCTAGTGCTTCATCTTTATGTTTAAGCAAATAAACATAACAATATCTACTACAATCATCTATAAAGGTAATGAAATATCTATTATGTTCCTTGGTCAAAACACCACCAAATTCACATATGTCAGTGTGCACTAAATCTAACACATTCGAATCCCTAACCACATTATGAAAGGGTTTCCTAGTTTGTTTAGCAGTCACACATACTTGACATTTAGATTTCTTATCAATGGCATGTTTTGGAATCAACTCTAAGTTCATCATATTCTTTAGAGCACCAAAATTCAAGTGACCAAGACGTGCGTGCCACAAATCAGATGTTTCAACACAATTAACAGAAGGAGCAACATTATTATTAATAAAACTGCCCAAGACAGGCTCAACATTTATTAAGAATAATCCATCTGACAAGTAACCTTTGCCAAAAAATACACCAGTATTTGTAATAACTACTTTATTACATTTCAAAGAAACTTCAAAACCATTTTTAACTAAACAACTTCCACTTATTATATTTCTACGAATATCAGGAACATGGTGCACTCTAGTGAGGGATAGAACACGCCCAGAAGCGAACTTCAGGTCCACATTTCCTATTCCAAGTACTTGAGCTACACTCGCATTCCCCATCGTCACAGTCATTCCATGAGTCTGTTGATAAGATACAAATAGAGTAATATCAGTACAAATATGTACATTAGCTCCAGTATCAATCAACCATTCATGAGACGAATAGGTGGAAAGAAGTACAGGGTTGTAGGTCACATACCCGTTGTCAGTTTCAGAAGCAACAGCTTCACCAACAACCATGTTAACCATAGACCCACCAGTGGTACCAAGCACAGTGTTAGCTTGTGCTCCCACAACAGGTTTCTTATCTTTCTTTTCAGGACAGTCCTTGCTCCAATGACCAACCTGTCCACAAGACCAACATGGTTTGTTTGCCTTTGGTTTCTTAGCCTTGTTCTTGTCCTTAGACTTAGTGTTTTCCTTCTTAGTGACAGACTTTCTTTTCTGTCCTACAATCACTACATTCACCTTCGAACTCCCAGCATGTTCAGTAGGCATCACATGTCCTTGTTTGGACTTGTGTTGCTCCTGCACAGAGATGTCCAACATCATGTTTGTCCAAGTGATCTTTCCTTTCTGTCTTTTCAGGGAGAGTGCAAACTCTTCCCAAGACTTAGGGAGCTTTTCAATCACAGACATAACCTGAAACTTTTCAGGTAAGTCCATTCCAGACTCCTTCAAAGCATGAACCAACATCTCAAACTCATGCACTTGCTCAGTCATGGATTTAGTATCCACCAGTTTAAAGTCAAGGAACCTAGCCACAGAATACTTTTCCAATCCTTGCGAATCAGTATTATGTGTCTGGTCAAGCTTCTCCCATAAGAGCTTAGCAGTGTAGGAGTCAGATGAATAAACATCGAATAGAGTGTTCGCCAAAGCTGCCAGAATTGCAGCCCTAGCCACCCCATCCTTTTCCTCCCACATAGTATAAGCCTTAACAGTTTCAGCTTTCTCCTTAACCACAATTGGTTTCTCATACTGCACCACTGGCCATAGACCCTTTACCGTTAACCACAGTTTCATCTTTTTCTGCCAACGAGAAAAACCAACACCCCCACCGAATTTATCAGGCATACCTGACATATCGATAGGTTGTGGGAAACGGTACGTACTCCAATCAATGGTGGGTACAGTAACACCAGACCCAGAGCTAGTCTCAACAACAGGAGTTTCAGTTTCGTTAACCATCTTGTTAATTAACAATATATAACACAAATATTCTCTTCAAGATTGTTGGGTATTTTACAACTACAGCAACAATGAGGCAGTGATATATATTAAACAAGAACAGGCAATTAACCAAATAACGAAACACAACACGAAGGCATAAACAAGAGTATAGTCAGTAACTGTAATTAACAAGAAAAGTAAGAACACTTATCTCTCACAGCAGCTTAAGCCAAGACAACAAGAGAGAAAGAACACAGCTGAGTCACCAAGCCCTTCGAGAAGACTTGGCTGTTCTTGAAGAGAATATTGCCCCACTTACGTTGTGATTGGGTTGCAGCAATATCACTTCCAGGATAAAACAGCACCGATCAAAGGTTTCACAAATACACCAGTGATCACTGATAAGTGGGTATTTTATCTACTTAGAACGTTTCCATTTGGCTTAAAACGATGGTTTGTACTTGAGTTGTGGTATTTTTGATCTCTTTTAAGGGTATTGTGCAGGGAAATCAATCACAGGTGTTAGAGGAACGAAGCGTAGCAATCGAAGTGCAAAACGGAGTCAAATTCAAGAAAAGGAAAAATGATGTTGCTGGACAGTAGCTACGGCGCCGCGTCGCCGTGTTTGTACTGGGGGACGGCGCCGCGTCGCTGTAGGGAAGGTCCTGGCGCCGCATCGCCGAGTTTGTGCTTGAGGACGGCGCCGCGTCGCCGTCTCGTCTGACCCGATTCCTGATTTGTTTTGGGGGATTTAAAAATAAAAAAAAAAACATTTCTTTTATGTACTAGCACCTGGAGGCCCATATAAGGGAAGAAAAGAAAACCCTAGAGGGGGAAGTGACAGTTTGTTTTATGTACGTAGTTTTTTGTAGCACAAAGAAGGAAGGAAGAAGATAGTTCCCAATTATTTCTTGTATTCTTCCTAGTTTGTGGATGCTTAACCTTGGTGTATTCTTAAAACCCTTTGATATTTATCTCAGTCATTATTCGTTTCTTTCTATCATGTTTCCATTGGAACCCATGATGATGATTAGTTCGATCATGAACTAATTCGTTGTCATGGGGGTTTAGTGGACTTATTCATGAATTCTATGTGTTGAATCTTCTCGATGCCTTTAGTGTGATTGATGTGATATCCTATCATGGTTGATTTAATTCGTTATAGGAGAGTAGCTAACTCCTGTAATTGTGTGTTAATTCTTGTTGAAGCGAAAGTGGAAATAAAAGTTTAGAACTTGCCATGTTAGCGTAGGTTTATGCGTGATAATATCATTCGTAATTAGTGTCGTAACTCTAATCGTTTTATGACAACTATGTGATCAATTGAATGCTTGCACCTCAACCATTATGTTTTATTCTTTATAGACATATGAAGACTTGGCATAATCGGGAGACTAAATGATTTCTATCTTTATTGTGGATATTGTTTAGGATGGTATTTGTTTAACGGAAGTTGGCTTATATCAGTTTTGTGTGTTCGATCAGGTGTTAATAAATCACATGAACAAGGCTAGGGATTTGGAGACTATAGATGGATTGTTTAAGGAAACTAAATTCCCATGTTTTATTTGCATAAGTAATTCGACATAAATCTCAGTTTAAGCAGTTGATAATTAGTTATAATTTCTTAGATAAATCTTAGTGATAACAACAATCCACTTTATTATTTGTTTTAGCATCGGAAAACAATCATACATTGGTGAGTGAATTAGCTAGACAATACAACGAGTCCCTGTAGGAACGAACCTTATTTGCTATCTGTATTACTTGAGATCACGTGCACTTGCGTGTTGAGTTGGTCGTAACAAGTTTTTGGCGCCGCTGCCGGGGACGCGGTTTTATTTTGTTTAGTTTCAATATTTGCCATCAGTGGTCATTGAATTTCGGTGACTAGGACGTTTTCATAAAATTTCTTGTTGGTGAATTTCAGGTACTTGTTGAGAGTTTATGCGTACACGAGCTCGTGCACGTAGAGACGAACTAGCACGTACAGAAGAACTAGCTAGGAGAAGACTTGATTTCGGGTTAGAAGACAATCTTGAAGCAAAGGAAGTTATGGCAAATCAAGAACAAGCAGCGAAGGCTTTGAGTGAATTCTCTCAGCCGAAAGTGGAGGACATCCATACTAGTATTGTTCGACCAGCTATAGGGTCTAACAATTTCGAGCTAAGGCCAAACATCATTCAGATGATTCAGAACACAGTCCAGTTTGGGGGTAGTCCTGCTGAAGATCCCAATGCTCATATTAGGGACTTCCTTGAGATCTGTGACACCTTCAAATTCAACGGAGTTACAGATGACGCAATCAGATTGAGGCTATTTCCCTTCTCTCTTAAGGATAAAGCCAAGAGTTGGTTACATTCTATGCCATCAGGCTCTATTACAACATGGGCAGACTGTGCTCAAAAGTTCTTGACCAAGTATTTTTCCATGGCGAAGACAGCAGCTTACAGGAATGCCATTTCTCAGTTTGCTCAGCATTCCCAGGAATCTTTGGGAGAAGCTTGGGAGAGGTACAAGGAGATATTGGCACGTTGTCCTCATCATGGAATGCCGGATTGGATGATAATCAGCAATTTCTATAACGGGTTGGGAGTTCAGTCCCGTCCTATGTTAGATGCAGCCTCTGGAGGTGCGCTATGGGCAAAAAGCTATGAGGATGCTTATAATCTGATTGAAATGATGTCGGCCAATGAGTTTCAGAATCCTACTCAACGCTTGCCACCTGCCAAAGTGGCCGGAGTTCTTGACTTGGATGCAGCTACTGCTATTGCTGCCCAACTCAAAGCGTTGACAATGAAGGTAGATTCCCTTTCTAATCTTGGGACTAACCAGGTTGCTATGGTGTGTGAATTGTGTGCAGGGGCACATGACACAAATATGTGTGCTATCTCAGCTGAATCCGCACAATTTGTTGGAAATTTTCAAAGATCTCAGCAACCAGTGCCACAATTTTATCATCCCAACAATCGGAATCATCCTAACTTCAGTTGGAGCAACAATCAGGGAGGTGCTCAGCAACCACATAATCAGCAGTTCAATGCAAGGCTAAGTAATCAGAACTATCAACCACCACCTTATGCTCCAAGGCAACCATTCAATCCACCGGGGTTTCAACCATCTCAAGGAACTTCATTGAATCAGTCTGAGAAGTCGGAATTGGAAGAGCTTCGAATGATGTATAAGAGTCAGGCAGTGTCATTGAAAACTCTAGAGAATCAAATTGGCCAGCTAGCCAATGCTTTGTTGAACCGTCAACCAGGAACACTTCCGAGTGACACAGAGGTGAATCCAGGCAAGAAAGATCAAAAGGAACAGGTTCAGGCAATAACATTACGATCAGGAAGAAGTCTACAAGGTCAGAACGAAGAAAAAGCAACCGAGGAAAAAATTGAAAATCCTGAGCAGGCACTACGGCGCCGCGGCGCCGCCCCACAGTACAAAATCGGCGACGCGTCGCCGTGCTCTCTGGAGAAAAAAACTGAATTTTCAGTTGAGGTCGATTCTGGTTCTGATTTGCTTCCTAATGCTACTCCTTCAACTCCTATCATTCACAAGAGTGTTAATTCCCAAAAAGAAGTAGAAGATAAGGTGTTTCCACCTCCTCCATTCCCAAAACGAATTCAAAGGCAAAAGTTAGACAAGCAATTCGCTAAGTTCTTGGATGTATTCAAGAAGCTGCAGATTAACATACCATTTGCTGAAGCACTTGAACAAATGCCAAGTTATGCCAGGTTCATGAAGGGCATACTTTCGAGGAAATTGAAACTCGAGGATTTAGAGACCGTCGCTTTGACGGAGGAGTGTAGTGCTGTCTTGCAACAAAAGTTGCCACCTAAGCTGAAGGATCCGGGGAGCTTCACCATACCTTGCACTATTGGCAAACAACTTTTCAGCAAGTGCTTATGTGATTTGGGAGCTAGCATTAATCTGATGCCGATGTCTGTTTTTAAGCAACTTGGGTTACCTGATCCGAAACCTGTTAATATGACCTTGCAGTTGGCAGATAGGTCGATCACATATCCTAGGGGTATAGTGGAGGATGTATTGGTGAAGGTGGATAAGCTGATTTTTCCGGTTGATTTTGTTATACTGGACTTTGAGGAGGATAAGAGGATTCCTATCATCTTGGGAAGGCCATTTCTAGCTACGGGCCGAACTCTGATTGATGTGCAAAAAGGAGAGCTTACCATGAGAGTGCATGATCAGAAAGTCACTTTCAATGTGTTCAAGGCAACAAAATATCCGTCAGATTCAGAGGAGTGTTTCAAAGTGGACGTTGTTGATAAGAATGTGAAGAAGGAGACTGAGCAGCTAAAAAAATCAGATCCAGTGGAAAAAGCTTCAAGTGGGATTTCTGGCATTGAGAACGAAGGAAGAAAGGGGCTAATTCAGTTGTTGGATGCAACTCCATGGGAAAGAAGAGTTGACATTCTACATAAGTCTCGTGGGCTAGCTGATTCTAATAATTTTCAGGTGCTTCGTAAGTTGTCAAATGAGGAAGTTTTTGCACTCGGGCTCAAGCCATTACCACCCGAGGAGGGTGACCCTGCTGATGATTGAGGTATGCCTTGCACTCTTTTGATTCTTACCTTCAATGGGGACATTGAAGAATTTAAGTTTGGGGGTGGGGATTAAAGGTGCATTTGTATTAGTTGTATAATAGATGTGTTGCATATCATGTTAGGAGCATAATTGCATGTTAGTGTAGAGCATTTTTGTTCTGTTTTTATGTATGTCATATAGGACATTCTGTTTATTGTGATATTTATGTTCATATAGTTGCATTTGCATTGCATAGCATGCATTTTTCATGATCCCTTAGAACGAGCTAATTCTGATTGGTGGATAGATGTCTAATTGGGTGTGGTAATGATGAATAGAGGGTTGATTTATAGTTTCCATGGAATTGACTTGCATGTTACGGAAACAGAATCTTTTCACTAGTCTCATTAGGTGCTTTTGGGCTAGGTTAGGGTCATGCCTGTTTGGATGTTTGAGACTTAATCACTTGATTATATTTAGAATTTTCGTTATTCCCTTGATGACGTAGGAGCAATAAAGTCTAAGTTTGGGGGACACCAAGGATTTCATGCTAGTGTTAATTTTGTTCAATAATGGCTAGGCGTCAAACGGCTAGTAGCCGGCTCATTTTTATATGAGTAGTCTAGGGTTGGAATTGAGAATTCTCGTTCCAGATTGCATACATTAAAAAAAAAATGAAAAAAAAAAAAAGGAAAAAAATGGAAAAAATGAAAAAAAAAATGAAAAAAGAAAAAAAGAAAAAAAAAGAGTCATGTAAATAATTTAAATGCAAAATTAACCAGAGTGAGCTCTTTAATACTCGAGTTATTAAGTCTGAGGGGACTTAGTCCTAGTGACCTAAGGCTTTATAGTCTGGGATCCTGCTGACCTAACACTCGCTACATGGGTATTATTGTATAAGCCTTTTGGGGTCTCACTCATTGCACGGTTAAATAAGCATGCATAGTATTTATAGTATTTAGTGTCGTAGTAATAAAGCATGAATTCTTGGTTAACTTGAATAAGGATGGTGGTGTTCCTAGGTTATGAAGTGTCTACAGTCTATTCTGTTTATAAACCTGTGATTGTCTTGGCAAAGGATAGGTATGGTTTTTGACCTAGTGTTGGGAGCATTTCTGATGAGCATTGCACACACACACGTTTCTGTTCATGTATTGTTAGTATACGGGGGCTTAGTCGAGCTCTATTCGGATTTAGTTGCATTCTATGAGGCAGCTGGTTGCTAGTTGGGTTTGGTCAGTTTAAAGGGGATTGTTGCATTTTCATATAGTTGCATTCATGTAGTTAGTTGCATTGTTAGTTGCATTATTAGATGGATTTTGTGGGTACATTCACTATAGGCCCTCACGAGACCTTACTCGTCCACTAGGGCTGCCTAGGGGTTTAAAGGGCTTGTTGCATATGCTAAATGCAACCGTGATCACCTACGGAAGTGGTACTAGGTAGTTGTAAATATTTTGTTTGTTATGCTTGAGGACAAGCATCGGTTTAAGTTTGGGGGTGTGATAAGTGGGTATTTTATCTACTTAGAACGTTTCCATTTGGCTTAAAACGATGGTTTGTACTTGAGTTGTGGTATTTTTTATCTCTTTTAAGGGTATTGTGCAGGGAAATCAATCACAGGTGTTAGAGGAACGAAGCGTAGCAATCGAAGTGCAAAACGGAGTCAAATTCAAGAAAAGGAAAAATGATGTTGCTGGACAGTAGCTACGGCGCCGCGTCGCCGTGTTTGTACTGGGGGACGGCGCCGCGTCGCTGTAGGGAAGGTCCTGGCGCCGCATCGCCGAGTTTGTGCTTGAGGACGGCGCCGCGTCGCCGTCTCGTCTGACCCGATTCCTGATTTGTTTTGGGGGATTTAAAAATAAAAAAAAAACATTTCTTTTATGTACTAGCACCTGGAGGCCCATATAAGGGAAGAAAAGAAAACCCTAGAGGGGGAAGTGACAGTTTGTTTTATGTACGTAGTTTTTTGTAGCACAAAGAAGGAAGGAAGAAGATAGTTCCCAATTATTTCTTGTATTCTTCCTAGTTTGTGGATGCTTAACCTTGGTGTATTCTTAAAACCCTTTGATATTTATCTCAGTCATTATTCGTTTCTTTCTATCATGTTTCCATTGGAACCCATGATGATGATTAGTTCGATCATGAACTAATTCGTTGTCATGGGGGTTTAGTGGACTTATTCATGAATTCTATGTGTTGAATCTTCTCGATGCCTTTAGTGTGATTGATGTGATATCCTATCATGGTTGATTTAATTCGTTATAGGAGAGTAGCTAACTCCTGTAATTGTGTGTTAATTCTTGTTGAAGCGAAAGTGGAAATAAGAGTTTAGAACTTGCCATGTTAGCGTAGGTTTATGCGTGATAATATCATTCGTAATTAGTGTCGTAACTCTAATCGTTTTATGACAACTATGTGATCAATTGAATGCTTGCACCTCAACCATTATGTTTTATTCTTTATAGACATATGAAGACTTGGCATAATCGGGAGACTAAATGATTTCTATCTTTATTGTGGATATTGTTTAGGATGGTATTTGTTTAACGGAAGTTGGCTTATATCAGTTTTGTGTGTTCGATCAGGTGTTAATAAATCACATGAACAAGGCTAGGGATTTGGAGACTATAGATGGATTGTTTAAGGAAACTAAATTCCCATGTTTTATTTGCATAAGTAATTCGACATAAATCTCAGTTTAAGCAGTTGATAATTAGTTATAATTTCTTAGATAAATCTTAGTGATAACAACAATCCACTTTATTATTTGTTTTAGCATCGGAAAACAATCATACATTGGTGAGTGAATTAGCTAGACAATACAACGAGTCCCTGTAGGAACGAACCTTATTTGCTATCTTTATTACTTGAGATCACGTGCACTTGCGTGTTGAGTTGGTCGTAACAATCACCAGCGACCAGCACCTCAGTTCGCCTGAGAATTATGTATCTCTTCTGTATGTGTTGAGAGAGCAGAGAGAAAGAAGATTACAAGGGTTTTCTCTCCTTAGGATGTATCGTATCACATCTACAACGTTCTATTCTATTCTGTATATATATAATACCAAGAATAAAACGTAACTGATACTCCATAAAAGGAAAGTAAATATTCTGATTTAATTGCATTAACTGCATCAATATTTATTTTCAGTTACATAAGCATCAGGATTTGGTCATCAGTAACATCAGGATTTGGTGTCCATCAGGATCAGGATTCAGTGCTTTGTCAGGAACTGATATCCATCAGGATTTAGCCCATCAGTATCTGATGTCTGACCAAATCCATCAGGATTTTACTCCAAGTACTGATCCAAATTTCCATCAGGATTTGATCCAAATACTGACCCAAATTTCTAGTACTATTGTAACAAATAAATTTGAAACCTGTTAAAATAAATCAATATCTAATTTAAAATCAGTTGCAGATCATGGGCATGAAAACTTCCTCATGGGCATGAAACATTTCTGACCAACCAAGTATACATTCATGGACATGAAAACTTTCTCATGGGCATGAAACATTTCTGAATATCCCATCTCTTTTGATGCCTCTTCATGATCATGAAATATATATCATGGCCATGATTTCCATCTGCAACCTGATTTCAAATCTCCTTCTTTCAACTCAATTTATCTATGGATTCCACTAAGAAAATGTCTTAGATCCAAACATGAAAGTTTAAGTCCTCATTACAAGGAACAACCTCCACTTGTTAGTTTCTGGAAATTACATCAAGAACATATTATAAATATGCCTCAAACTTTCCATTTTCTAACAAAACTATCATAAACATGACAAATAATTCTAAACCATAACACACTCTTATGATTTAAAATAGAGACCTTTTCAAACTGAATTGGTTTCATCTTAAACCCAGCTTCATGATCAGTTCATTGATGACTGCAATATCATCTATAGATGATGCAGAGAGGTTTGTGGCTTTTTCATCAGTTTCAATTTTAACACCTTTCTTTGGTTGAAACCTAAGAACCATCACTCTATCGACAGATTTGAGTAAAAATCAGCTACTTTACACGGTTGGAAAAATAGCCTTCAAACCTGAAACCCAAAAACAATGAACATACCATGCAAATTAGCGGAGCAGCTCCTACAAGAGCAATAAAAATGTAAATCTAAACAAAGCTGAACCATCTTTTCCTTAACGACAATAAAGGAAAATATGGTAAGTCAAATTAGATATATCCCTCTTTATAAAGCACTGAATTACCCCGTCACGAGATCCTGGCTGAAAAGAAAATAAACATGGTTTATGATATTTGTCAAAAGAACTACCTTTATAAACCACAGTTAAGCATAAGCAAAGACATATAAGAGCTACTTGTTTCAGAGAAACTAGAAATGCCAGCTTCCCACAAAACTCTGGATTTCTAACAATATCCTTGCACATAGTCCTCCATGATTTGCAAATTGCTTAATCTCGATGTAGAGAAAGAAGTGTTTGCACGAAAATGTCAACCATGATGCAAATCTCGATCTACAACAAATAAAAAAGGATACAAAGAGAGGGAAGCGAGAGAGAGAGAGAGAGAGAGGGAGAGATGCATACAGAGACAAAATCGAAACAATTGAATCAATTCAACCTAAACTAAGAAATCAATTGAATATAAACTGAAAAACCCCTAATTCGAAGTGAAGAAATTGATTGAGAAATCCGAATTTGAAGAAGTCTCAGACCAAAGTCTTAGATCGAAGCCTCCAATCAATCGAAACAGATGGTGAAAATTAATTAAAACAGAGAAAGCTGGGTGAAATGAGAGAGATGGACTTAGCAAAAAAAAAAATGAGAGAGATGTAAAAGAGAGGCGGCTGAGCCTATATGTGTGTGGCTGAGCCTATATGTGTGTGGCTGAGGGGTGGGTGATAAAGGGGGGGAAATAAAAATTTGAAAAGGGGGGCAAATGAAATATTGGGCGGGCGGGAATAAAATTTGATAAGGGGGAATAAAATTTAGTAGTTGATTATTAAAATATTATATAAGATAAATTTGAAATTTTCTAATTATTTTTGCACATCGCTAAAATGATAAACACTCATTTTAGTGTTGGGAAAAATATTCTTAAAATAAAAAGACCAGGTTGTACGAGATTTTAACAAAAACATAGTAAAAGTGTTGATTCCTATAACGGGGCACGATCCAGGTTCACTGAATAATTTTTTTGAATGATTTCTTCGACGATCGAACCATACAAAATTTAATAAACACTCATTTTAGTGTTGGAAAAAAATAATGAAATAATAAAAAGGTGGGATTGTACAAGATTATAACAAAAACGTTGTAAAAGTGTTGCTTCCTATAACAGGGCACAATCCAGGTTCACTGAATGATTTTTTGAAATGATTTCTTCGATGATCGAACCGTACAGATGTTAATAGATACTCATTCTAGTGTTGGGAAAAAATAATCAAAAAACAAAAAGGCTTGGTTGTGCCGCATCTTAACGAAAATGTAGTAATAGTACAGATTCGGGTAACGGGGCGAGTGCCAGATTCACTGAATGATTTTTTTAAATGATTTCTTCAATGATCGAACCGTACGAAAGTTAATAAACACTCATTTTAGTGTTGTGAAAAAATAAACAAAAAATAAAAAGGTCGGGTTGTACGAGATTTTACCAAAAACGTAGTAAAAGTGCTCCCTCCTATAACGAGGCACGATCCAGATTCACTGAATACTTTTTTTGAATGATTTTTTTGATGATCGAACTTACGAATGTTAATAAACACTCATTTTAGTGTTGGAAAAAAATAATCAAAAAATTAAAAGGTCGGATTGTACGAGATTTTAACAAAAACGTTGTAAAAATGTTGCTTCCTATAACAGGGCACGATCCAGGTTCACTGAATAATTTTTTGAAATGATTTATTCGATTATCGAACCGTACGGATGTTAATAGATACTCATTCTAGTGTTGGGAAAAAATAATCAAAAAAAAGGGCTTGGTTGTGCCGCATCTTAACGAAAATGTAGTAATAGTACAGATTCGGGTAACGGGACGAGACTATTTGGAGCAAGTATTACTTTTGGGAGGTTCATATATAATAAAATCATACAAGATTAATATTAAATTTTCAAATTTTTTGTGCACATCACTAAAATCATTAGATATTAACATCCGTACGGTTGGATCGTCGAAAAAATTAAAAAATATGGAGCTAATCCTAAATTATACTAGTTTTATTCAAAAAATCGTTCTTTGAGAAACATTCAGACAACGTATAAAATAAAAAAAGCATTGTCTAAATAGGCGTCATACGTTTTAACAGTTGTAATCGTTATACAACAGTTTTGAAGCGTAAACCTTTATCTGAAAAGGATTCAGATAATGGTTTATGACAATAAAATCGTTGTATGATTAATACAACGGTTTATTTTTTGAAACCATTGTAACAACTTATTTTGTACTACCGTTTCCCAACCAAAAACCATTGTCTGAAAAGACGAAAATGTTATTTTTGAAATTTTGATTACTTTAATATTAAAAAAACATACAAATCAACTCAAAACCAATTAATTTTTTTAAGGCATGACTAAAATATGTGAATCTTGACATCCGTATGATTGGATCGTTAAAAAAATAGTTTGAATTCGACAAACAACTAAATGTATACTTAGCCCAACTCTAAGCGTAGATCTTAACTTTAAAACATGACAATAATATTAATGTCTACATTACATATATTTTTTTCAAAAAAAAGGTATACACATATGTACATATACGATATAAATATATTTTTTCAGTTGTAGTGTTATAAATATATTTTATCATATACAACACATTAGACAATAGTTTTTAACGAAAACATAGATGTCTCAGAGTATCATATACAACACAAATACAAAAAACTAATTGCCGTCTAAAGTTAAGTAGGACAACTCATTTTGGAAAATGTTGTCTCAATTGCACAACACTACAATAAAAACTCTTGTATGTTTAGATTCACTAGACAACGGTTTAGAAACTGTTGTATGTTTTCTCTTGGACAACTCTATCCATAAACCGTTGTCTAATTTGCACAACACCACAGAAAAAATCCTTGTGTGTTGGGATTTACTAGACAACAGTTTATAAACTGTTGTGATATATGTATATTGACAACCCTTTAAAAGACCGTTGTCTGAGTATGCCTAAAACCCATGTCTGACTTGATTAATCAGACAACATTTTTTAAACTGTCGTAAGATTATATGTTCAGACAACACCATTTTGTGGATGAGATTAAATTGTTGTCTCTTGAAATCAGACAACACTTTTTCCTCATGGTGTTGTCTGAGGGGTGTAGTCTGATTGATGAATTCTTGTAGTGACTACTTTGTTGGACATGAAATTTTGAACGAATGATACTCATGGAGTGGAGAAGCTATGATTAATATTTTGGTGATTTTATCATGGATAGAAATGGAGATATGAATTTTTCTTTGTTCTTGGTTCATGCTGGGCAGTTTGGGAGAGTTCTGTGTTTTGGTTTTCTTTTCTCTTGGATGATGACTTGTAATGATTATCTATCCTTTGTTTAACCAAGCCTCATCCATTTTAATGTGTTGTTGGAAGCCTATTGGTCCAAGTGTTGATAGTCAAGCACCTTACTCCACTTTTATTTGCATGGAAGTCCTTAGCTTTTAGCATATTGCATCCAACATCCTTTAAGTCTTATAATTCTTCTACTTTGGTACTTCCCTTCTTAACCCACTTAAAATCAGCCCTTGAATGTGATTGGGCCAATGGTAAGGCCCATATCTTGTTATTGGTTTTATACTTGGGCCTTGTCAAAGAGTTTCTAGTTGTTGGATTCATCGAAGGATTTCTGTGATCGTCTCAGTGGTTCCTCATTTGTAAACCTCTTGGATACATATTATCCTCTCCCACATTATATATTAGTGTGTTAGGGTGGTTCTAATCCTGAAGTAGGTATTAAATCCAACATCCTTTGCATATTCTCTTTATCTCAGAATTTGCTTTCCCGGTTTCTCAAGCGTTCTCCAACTAGTTGCATTCTCTTTGCTTTAGGATTATATTCTCAATCCTCTTTCCCTTTCATAGTATATCCTCCCTTGGACTTCTAATATTTAATATCCTTAACCCATGATTCGTTCGCTTGATCGCTTAATCTCGTTATAAAGTTTCAGCGGTTTCTAGAACGTTCGTTTCACTGTCTCAGTAGTTTTCGTTCTAAATTCTCAAATCAAATATAATAAAATTCCAAAATATTAAATCCTCAATTCCTCAAATTTAATATCTCATTTCCAAGTGGTTCTAAATTGTTTAACAATCCAAATTCCTCAGCCATTCCCTTGACTTAATAATCTCCTGGTTTAGCCTAATTTCACATGTTCCTCAAAGTATACACCCTTTTCATATTCCATACTCTTTAATATCCAATACAATAGTGCTCAATTGAAATCAAACATCTCAAAAATCTATACTCAGGAATTTCTAAAATCCGTCATCATTTCAAGTCACTCATTTTCATAGTACGACGCTAATATGGTTTCTAATTATTCATTTTCTGTTTCACTTGTAGGGTACCTACATACCATTTCCCTAAATCCTCAAAATCACTATTTATTTAAGTACAGTAGCATTTCTAAAGTTAGGGTTATTACAAGAGGGACCTAGTGTCCGGTATGGGGACTTTACGGGCTGATCACCCGTATTGTCCGTAATCAGGAGAATAATAAAATCAACTTAAACGTTTTAAAAAGTTTTATGAAAAGTATGTTTTGATGATAAAATGGTTTAAAGGAAAGAATTGTTTTGAGAAAAGTTATGGATTAAAGAAAAATGGAAAGTTTTATTCTATGATAAAAATTGATTTATTTCCTAGAGATAGTTTGATCATTGATAATGTTCATCAATGAAATATTGAAAAATTGTTGTTCACTATATTATTAACTTGCTGAGCGTTCTTTGGCTCACTCTTGCTTTGTTTTACCTCCCCTTTCGGTTAGGGTTATGGAATTGGATACATGCGCATTATAATTCAAATGAGAGCGATGGTGCATTTTTCAAAGGTTACAGAGCCAGATATGCATATACTATTTGGATTGCACTTTTGATTAAGCGATATAGAGGTTTGTATTTGGATCAGAGATAGAAGTTGTGATAATTTGTATAGTGTAGATTCTTGTTTCATACCATAACCTGGAATCGATCCTCGGTAAGGAATCATTGGTGTATTAAGTTTTATTATTCAGGTATTTGTATTTGTTATTGGTTGAGTGGCGCCTAATCCGGACCCCGAATTAGGGGGCGTGACACCCATCCTTAATTCTTAGTTATAATTTTTTAAAATTAATTCATCTTAATTACGAATAATTTTGTTCATCAATTCATCGCCTGTTTAGATTAAATCTTTAGTAACATGTCCTTCTTTAAAACTTCTATGTGAAAAGGTGCATCTCGGCTCTTACAGATTTAACAGCATTTTGGCCCACTAATCATCAAATTGCCATCACTTGGCCTCTGTTCCTTTATGGGTTATTTACTTATCAAGGATATTGCTATCAACTAAATTCACAATTAAGTTGTTAGTGCTAGTCCTATAAATTTCTGAAAATTGGCGGCTAATCGAGATTAATTATCGATTAATCAATCTAATAATCAACTCAATTGTGTTAAAATTATCTATAAACTATTTAACAAAAACAAATTATGTAAAAACTATTTTAAATAAATTGTTGTTGATGAGTGGATTTCGTAACAACTTTTGAGAGGTTTACGGTGAGTTGTAAAGGCTAACGATCGACTATTCTATAGAGAATAAGGTTGTGTTTGTGGGGTGAGCAATACTTGAAAGTGCTTCCAACAATCTCTGGTTCTCTTATAGATAGTTAGAATGCAAAAGTCTTGGTCCCCTCTCAAGTTGGCTACGTACCCTTTATATATGGATCAAGCTTAAGTCTATGCTAATTCTACTTTATTAGCAATAAATCGAGGTTCCTATTTGAGGTGGTCTTTTTTTCTTCTAGAGCCAACTATGAACAGGTTGTCTAAGTGGAGTAGATCGAGTTTGTACCCTACTATAAGTTTTCAGTCTAATGTCTATCTATTAGAGGTAATCTAGGATCAGCTGCATTTTTGAAATACTCTCAAATAATAAGTTTGTCTCTCTTTTGACTTGCTTCCAGATCTTTCTGTCGTCTACACTCAGAAACCTAGTTCTTAGGAACCAATTTCTTGGAACTATCTCTCAGGAATCTTATTACAGGAAACTTTACTTGCACAAATAAATGTATTAATCTAGGTAACCTTTCAGAGGTTCTCATATACTCTTTGATGCTTCCTTTGTTGTTGCTTGGCTAACTCTAACTCTTCTTCGGGGAGGAATCTGGTCCATTCGTAATATGCTTAGCTACTGGTTCATAAGGAACCTCTTGATACTTATAATCTCTTGACTATCTTCTCGGCTAATGCTCATTTCTTCATGTCTAATCCTTTTTTCTCTTAATAGATTTGTCTTTTGGCTCATATGCTTCATATAGATGGGACCATATAGCTTAATGGACCTAAATCTAGCCCATGGTGATTTTGGGCACAACAAGTACCCCCGGTTCCTTGAAGTCCTGCATTGCGAAATGAATATTATCAGCTTCCTAGTCAGGGGTCCAATGTTTAATC
The DNA here is from genome assembly GCA_037693485.1 of Kitagawia praeruptora. Lineage (NCBI taxonomy): Eukaryota > Viridiplantae > Streptophyta > Magnoliopsida > Apiales > Apiaceae > Kitagawia > Kitagawia praeruptora. The sequence goes on along the minus strand of CM075351.1, from coordinate 129,854,229 downwards.
ACTTCTCTTAAAAATGCATTATCAACACCATGTATCCAAACTTACATGAGCTAACTCAGCGTAAGAAATAAAGCACACAATGCTTCAGTAAACATAATCTTGACTAGCTTCCTTCTTGATAAGGAACCTTTTTTCTTCTTTTTCTTCGAAAATCATTCTTCTAACAAATCTCCACTCTTTAACTGTTGGTCACTCTCTGTACATTCTTCTAATGACTTTGCAATTTTTTTTTACTCTCATGATTCAGCTCTCAAAATAAATTTATCATTTTCATTTAGCTTCCTGCGGAACCTTGCTTGTCTTCAACTATCTTGTTACATTTCTTGAATTTCAATGATCTCAAAACTCGGAATGTCATGTCTCTTTAATCTTATTTTCCCAATGATTTCTTGACTGGATAATTCAAATTTGAACTAACCTTTTTTATAAGTGCATGTTTTTGCATATTTTTATTGCATATTTATTGCTTGAACTCGTATTATAATGAATTGAGTTGTTGCATTTCAAGAATTTCAAGAATAAATAAATAAATGACAAAAATAAAGAAAAAGGGACAAAGAAGGGCAGAAGAGCAAGAAAAAAGAAGAAAATGAAGAAAGGCAAAAGAAAAGTGAGCTTGGTGCAAAAATGAATAATTGAAAAGAGAATGGACATTTGGAGGGTGGGGATTCCACCAACTCACCCCACATGTGTATGGTGTGTATGGTGGAGATCTGCTCAACACACCCAAAAACCCTATTTCTAGACAATAAATACCCCATCTTCCTTTTGGATTCCATATCTTAGTTTTAATTTAGTTATCGTAGTTATAGTAGTAGGATCCATCTTTATTTTGTAGTAACTTTCAAATCTTGTAAACAATATTTACATCTTGCTCTCTTCATTTACTCCCTCCGTCCCATTCATTTCTATACGCTTTTTTTAAAGTGTCTGACACGCATTTTAAGGTGTATAGCTAGTATAGTTCCATAACTTATTTTTAAAATTTTCTTTTTTTGTATAAAAGTAGGATTGTTCTATTTTTATACAAAAAAGAAAATTGTAAAAATAAATTATGTAACTATAGTAGTTAAGAGCCTTAAAATGCGTGTCACGCCCCGTCCCCCAATGTATAGAAATCATTGGGACGGAGGGAGTAATATTATGACTATGACCCATTTTAATTTTACAAATGGATAAAATAACAAATGTGCAAACCACTTGTAATTGAAAAAAAAGCTCTTAAATTTACTTTTAAAGTTGTTTTAATTTCTTAATCTACTTTTTGTTATCTTGTCACCAGCCCCTTTAAATTTTCATTTGAATAGTGGGTTCAATGATCTTAGTTCTTTAGCTTTATTATGAGTTGGTTTTTTTATTATTGTTGATTTGAACTTTTCGACCTTGTCGTTGGTTAAAATTTGTAGTTGGTTTGCCGGAATTGATTTACAATTTTCGTGTCATTTTGTTTGAAGTTTCAATTACTTAGTATTGGGTTGCATCTGATTTGAATCTTGTATGTGCACTGTTTATCTGCTTTTTGCTTTTGCTGTCTATAGCACACGCGCCTCTGTTTCCTCTTGGTTAATGTTTCAAGTTTCTTCATTGCCCAACACTACGCCACATATGGCCTACGGCTACGCCCAAAAAAGTGTGATTATAGGGCCAAAAGTGTTGGTAAAAGAGCCTAAAACCACCTACGGCTACACTTTTCCCAAATTTGGGAGTGTTACAAAAACGGGTGCTAGCGTAGGGGTCTATGCTAACACTTTTTCGATTTTTGGTAACATGGGAGAAAAGTGTAGGCGTAGACCCCTATGCCAACACATTCCTGATCTGTGGCTACACCTTATAAGTTGTTGGTATTGATCTATGCCTACACCATTATCTTTCTACTAACACTATTAAAAATGTTGGTGTAGACCTATGCCAACACCTTTGCCAACACATTTGTATGTTTTTTACCAACACTTTGAACGCTAAAAGGCAAAATACAATATTGAAAAATAGAATTTCCCATTAAAAATACTGTCAAACATCTCCATACATAAACAATCATCCAAAATACAAAACAATTACATAAACAGATTGTCCACAAGCCATTCCAATGCATAACGAACCATCCAAATTAGCTACATAAAATGATCTACCATATTAGCTACATAAAATGATCTACGTGTCATCCACGAATGAGGCAGAAGGAAACACTCCATTTAAATCTTGTGACAAGCTAGTAATGCCAATAATCGCCTTTCCTGAAGAAAACAGGGGAAACTTATCAACCACAGTACTTGCTCAAACTAAATGAGCAAATAAATAATCTATATACTAATGCCGAGTTCAAATTTATCATGAACTCTTGATCACAATCTATATAACAAAAATTGTTGTCTACATGCACATATAAGTAAATTATTACAACATTGTAAAAAGCAATGCTACACACAAGTATTATACATTGAATATACAATTACAAAAGAGAACCTCCTGTGTGCACTCAAGTTTCCTAAACCAAACAAGCCACACTAGTAACCTGTATCCAAAACATCACAGGATTTACTCCACATTAAATGCACTTGAATTGCCACTTACCATGATTAATGTGGTCAATTACTGAAATTAATAAACACACACACCCTACTTACCATGAGAAGAGGGATATCCACTAGACTACAAAGCTATGAATAACTGATCCAGTGACATACGCATCATGAAACTGGTGAGTTGTAGCGCAGAACTAATTCATGAGGACTTTTTCTTTGAATTTTTTAGTTACTACATCATGTGTTCAGGCATTTATTTAATAAATTGAGCATGCATGTCACAATGTTGAGTGTAGAGATGATGTTAGATGGAACTTAAAAATGTCGAAGGGAGTATAGTTATACCAGTTTACCATGACAAACAATATAGAATTGATCCATAATCTCTCCTTGCTCCACAATAACTTCTCCCTGAAGGAATGTTTCTTCATGGACCTTGCTTGCCTATGCAGATCACATGTAACAACGATTCAAGAATAGAATGGAACTTGTCTTGTAAGAGTTACAACTTATGACGCCTTGAATAATATCAACAAATGACAAAAACAAATTTCAGGATTTCTTAAGCAAAACCCAAGTTATTATTTATAAACAAAATCTAAAATTTAATCATTACCATAGTTTCACTTTATCCAGTATTGTCAAAAATTTGAACTTCTTAAAAGAACACTCACCCACAGAAATATACATACGGAGAGAAAGTATACAGTGCATTCCAAAAGTCTTATTAATAGAGTTTAAAGAACATAATACAACAGAAGTAGCACTTCTCTAATGGACTAGTGTGGAAGCGGATTGTGGATTTCAGAGGTAACTCAAGTCCCAAAATCAATATAGAATAATGAAGAAACATGCTTGCTGCTTTAATTTAACTGAAATTAATTCAGTAGGTACCTTCAGAGTATAGCACATTATGTTACTAATATGCAGAAGTATATAGTTTGAGTAGAGATATACCTTGGAAGGCTTGGATGATAGCGAATGGTGATGCCAGAAGACCCGATTTGAACGAAAATGGTTCAGCAATAACTAATGCTTCAGTTTTAAGATCCTGAATCTACAAAACAAGTGGATATGGAATCAATACATGTTCTGTTAACTATACCTGGACACCAAAATTTACAAAAATTTATCTTCTTAGCATAGTCATCTACAAATATATATCATATAGATTTTAGTATTCCCTATAGTCAACCACTTGAAGAGGATTTAATAAAAAAAAAAAAAAAGCTGTAACTGCACATAGAAGCCGCACTTATCTGATCTGATTTGCCAAAAAGCAAAGTTTTAGATTCCATGACAAAGTTTCGTTTTGTCAAGTTATCAAGTTTGATCGCACTAGACAAGTTATCTTCCATCCTTGGAAAGAACAAAGAAGATGGTAGTACTGAGGCTGGTGAAGTTGAAGTTTACATTGCCTTGAGCTCTGCCAGCTTACCATATATAGATTCGTCATACCCAAGTCTTTCTCCAATTACAGCCACTAGAACATTCTTCTCAGGATCCCATATTGTAATAACAGTTTCTGCAGCAACAGCCAGAACAGAACCATCGGTAGAGAATGCAGTCATGGGCTTTTTTCTACCAGGAAGATAGGTAAAATTACAGTGGCAATCATACAAGTACACTAGATAACATAAATAGAACTCATATATATTCAATTAGCTAATCCACACTTAAAAACTCATCAAATTCTTAATTTATCAGTTGAGCCACAGAATAAACTCATCACATTCATAATTAATCGTTCAATCCACATTTCAAAACACTATATAATTACATCGACAAGCACAACATATACATACTATTCAAAGTAACCAGCTCAATTATCAACACAATTCAATTAAATTCACCACAAATCAAAAACACCTAAAAAATCACAAATATACAAATAAATACACACAAATTGATAAAATCATAAAATTAACAAACCGAATCGTCAGGATTGACTTGAATTTCGAATTGACTTCCCTTCAATGTCTTCACAAACACCTTACATTAGTTGTAAGTATATGCCCAATCGAAAGATTCATAACATTCACAGTCAAAAAAGCATAATATACGAAAAATACAATCCAATTAAGAAGAGTTAAGGAATTAGTAAAAAAGAAGACCTGAAGAAGCCCAAGAGAATAAGAAACCCCAATTAAGAAGAAACAATGAAGCCCTGATTACATCCAATCGAAGCCCTAGTTACTTCCAATCTGTGAATAAAGATCCAAAGAACCCGTAAGAACTCGCGAAGCCCTAATTGAACCCGTACAAAACCCTAATTGAAGAAATCTGGTGTTTAATTTAGGAGAGAGTCGATAGCGAGATGAGAGATAAGTTGAGAGAGAGAGAGTAGCGAGAGAGTGAGAGAGAGAGAGAGAGAGAGAGAGTAGCGAGAGAGAGCTTAGATAGAGATAGAGCTGTGAATAATTGTGATACAGTAGTGGGAAATAAATGAAATTGACCCGCTAAACTGAAAATTTTGGACAAAGATATTCACCCGCCTATTAATTAAAGTGAAATTAGTTGAATATTCAGATAAAAATTGAGCAACGGTTACACTTTTTTTAAGACCAATGCCTACACTTGCTTCCGTGTTAGGATAGATACAGTCTGAAGTCTATGCTAACACTAATTTATATCAATGCTAACACTACAAAAAGTGTAGGCGTAGACCAATTTTAAGCCATCTATGCCAACACTTTTGCTCGTAACACTGAAAAAAGCGTTGTTGTAGGCCATTTGTGGCGTAGTGCAAGGTCGATCTATGAAGGCTCTTCTCCAGCCAATGGCTGATGGGGATGGTGCTAGTTCTTGGGTAAAGCCTCAACAGAACATAGTTAAGGTTACGGTGGATGCAGCGACTTTTGATGGGCAAGGTGCGTATGGTATTGGCCTAGTAGCTAGAGACTGGACAGGAGAGTTAATTCAGGCCAAGTTGAGGTTATTCCAAGGAAGGGTGGGAGCAGAATCTGCTGAGGCCATGGCTATAAAGGAAGCGTTGAGCTGGATTATGGTGTCGAGTTGGTCTAGGGTGATTGTTGAATCTAATTGTCTAGTTGCTATACAGGCAGTTAGAAGCAAGACCCCTATGCGCTCCCATGTTGAAGTGGTTATTAAGGATTGTCGTAGGTACATCCGAGAGTTAAACAATGTTCAATCAGTGTTCCAGAAATCGCTAGGCGGTCCAGGACGGTTGGGGTACCGCCTAGCGCCTAGTCGGGTAGGCGGAGATTAATCGGACGGATTAATCGGAGCATTAATCGGATATTATAATAATATTTACTCCCTCCGTCCTTTTTGATTGTTAACATTTCACTTTTTCAAAACTTTCTGGCACGCATTTTAAGGTGCATTTTAAGGATAGTTAAATAACTTTTTTTTAAAATTTTCTTTTTCTGTATAAAAATTTAATGTTTAAATTTTTATACAGAAAAAGAAAATTTTAAAAAAAAGTTATTTAACTATCCTTAAAATGCACCTTAAAATGCGTGCCAGAAAGTTTTGAAAAAGTGAAATGTTAACAATCAAAAAGGACGGAGGGAGTAATATATTAGTCTAATTTACAATTAAACATATCCTTTTAAATAAATTAATAGGATTAATCGGATTTCAAAAATCGAATCGGTTAGCTACCTTCCAGAAAATTAATCGGGGATTAATCGGTTGAATTGGGGATTTTTAGAACAATGTGTTCAATTGTATTTTGTTAAACGATCTACCAATGTGGCTGCTCATGAACTTGCTAGAGCGTCATATGATTACCTATTTGATAGGTGTTCGATTCCTATCAAAGTGAGAGATTGTATTGCTGCTGATTTGATTGGGTAATAAAAGCTTCTACATTTTCGTCAAAAAAAAAATGCTCTGTTCACTTATTTATTTTTAATAGCTTATAATCGTGCAATGCAGTTATAAATTTTATTTAATGTTACAATTATATTTTTATATAATAATTATTTTTAATAATTTTTTAAATTTTAATTTGATATAATTTAATATACTCATATTTACGGATTATATTAATGTTTTCTTATTATAAATAACGTATACGATTTTTAATATAGGATTTTTAATATATTTTATTAATAATTGAAAAATATTGTGTGATATTTTTGGGTGTATATTTTTTTATTAATTAAAAAAATTTATACAAATAGTAAACGATTACAATTCTAGAGACATACCCCGCGATTGGTAAAACGTCCACCAAACGGAACAACAAAGCAAATTAGATAAACTAGTTTGCAACGCCTTACAGTCTGAATTTAAAAATTAAACCCTATGCCAAATACATGTTTGTTTAGATATTTTCGGGTGTATATTAATAATTAAATTAAAAGGTAATGTGTTTTAATTAAAAAGAAAATATTAATGATTAAAAGATATGATACGACTGATCTTTTTAGGTGTTTATAAAAGGTAATATCTTCAATTAAAAATAAATGTGAAAAAGGCAATAGACTTATAGTTACCATTAATTATATTATGTTATTATTTATTTTAGGCGTTACATTTTTCTTGAAAATTATGGTGTGATATTTTCGGGTATATATTACTGATTGTAAGATTTGTTTTAAATAAAAAAGGTAACGTGTTTTAATTCGAAAGGAAATATTATATGATCGAAAGATATGATATGATTGATGTTTTTAGGTGTCTATAAAAGGTAATATCTTCAACTAAAAGTAAATTTGAAAAGGGTAATCGATTAATTATCATTAATTTTATTATGTTAAGGTGAAAAAAGTTGTTTTAAATTAAAAAAATTATATGTTTTAATCCGAAAGAAAATATTAATAATCGAAATATACGATAGAATAGATGTTTTTAGGTATTTATAAAAGTTAATATCTTCAACAAAAATTTAACAAAAAAAAAATTCAACTAAAAGTAAATGTGAAAAAAGCAATCGACTAATTACCGTTAATTTTATTATGTTAATGTGAAAAAGGTAATCGACTAATTACCATTAATTTTATTATGTTAATCGATTAATTACCATTAATTATATTATTTATTTTACATGTTATATTTTTCTTGAAAATTATGGTGTGATATTTTTGGGTATATATTAATGATTTTAAGATTTGTTTTAAATTAAAAAGGTAACGTATTTTAATTCGAAATAAAATATTAATGATCGAAAGATATGATACGATTGATGTTTTTAGGTGTTTATGAAAGTTAATATTTTCAACTAAAAGTAAATGTGAAAAAGGCAAGCGACTAATTACAATTAAATATATTATTTAATATTTATTTTAAGTGTATTTGTTTTTCTTTATAATGAAGGGTAAATAAGTAAATTCAGGAAATACCAAAAAACAGGAGAAAAAAAGGTACCAAAACTTTTAATGTTTCGGTTTTTATATAATAGTATAGATAGATTCTTCTAGCATTTTTAAATATTAAATTTGTTTAGTGTTCATGTTTCTTTTAGTTTTAATAGTTTGTTTTTGATTTACATAGTTGCCTACCCATATCAACAATTCCTGGTCCTCAACTCCTCATTATGTTCTTATTTGCATTTTAGTCATTTTTGTTAATATAAGTTCATTTTGGCTAGTCTGTTTCTTTGCTTATTTTTATAATATTAGCTGGTCACTCTTTCGGATCACTTGTTTAGTTATTATTATTAATTAGCTTCATTACCCGTGCAAGGCACGGGAATATTCTAGCTTTATTGCGAGATTTTGTTTTTTGATAGTTATGATCATAAATGTTCTCCTGTAATGTAGCCTAAATATAGATTAAGTTATTCTGTACTCTCACTTTCTAACAGGTTTTGTCCAACAAATTCTAATATACAATCAATTAGTCATCTAGTTCAATGATTTTAGTTATAAATTTAAATTCATTGTATTTAGAACTGAAAGATCACAATTTTGATTCTGGACAATGTGAAGATTAACTAATGTTTTCATAGCATTTGATTTTATGGGTGGTTTTAGAGTAAAATCATAGAAAATTGGAAGACATAAGTGAGAAATGATATTAAATAAAATGTGGAATATTGCGATATTTTGACTTTTTGTGGTTCAACTTTGTGGTCGTGAACACCTTTCAATTTATAGTGTTGCCAAAATATAGCTTAGCAAACTCTCTTCTCGAGGGCTTCATTTTCAACATGACATGTCTAAGATTTATAATATCTACTAAGATAGTCATTTAATTTAATATTTTTAGTTGTGAATTTAAATTCACTTTATTCAGAATTGAGAATTTAAATCTGAGTACTCACTATGAACTTTTAAATAGTACTCCATTCGTCCCACCCAATTGTTAACACTTTTTTGTCACTTTCTGACACGCATTTTAAGGTGAATTTTAAGGATAGTTCCATAACTTATTTTTAAAATTTTCTTTTTTTGTATAAAAATAGGATTGTTCTTTTTTTATACAAAGAAAATTTCAAAAACAAATTATGCAACTATCCTTAAAATCCACCTTAAAATGCGTGTCAGACACCCTATTTTGAAATATTAACAAATTGGTGGGACGGAGGGATTATATTTTACTACAAGTAAGACTAATATATTAAATACTATTATAATACTAAAAAAAAAAAAAATATATATATATATATATATATAGTTATTATTCTTGTTATTCCCACGCTCAATCTCTTTTTTTTTTTTGCTTAGTTGTATATATATTTAAAAAGCAAAAGAAAAACAGGGAGGAACCCTTGCTCTATGACAGGCCATAGAGGAGGACTATCTATAACCAATCTTTTTTAACAAAGATTGGAAATAGAAAGCAAAAAATAGCTAAAGCCTACTACAAAAAACTAAAGCTAGCTACTACAACAATTAGAGTTAGAGGCTATATTTACAAACCAGGTAGAACTACCAAGTTTAGTTTTTACATCAGTAATAATACCATCCAGGACTAGATAAGGTCCAACATATCCCTTTCCATGAAGTCTAGCATTTCTCGATCTCTCGCCAAAGATGATAGCAGAAGACTTGTGCAATGAGTAGAAGAATGTGTTTGTGCATAGTATTCGGTGTAGAACCCCAAGCAGACAGCCAATCAAGCCAACAAAGAAAGGATGTAGAGATGTCTGGGTTCACCATAGAAGCAAGTTTTCTAAGAATATACGAGCTATAAGGACACTGCACAAGAAGATGATCAAGGATCTCAAGACCCCCCACATACAGAAAGCACTGTTGAAAGGTTTCAATTCCAAACGAAGTTAGCCTGTGCAAGGTAGGTAAACGACCATGACAAGCAACCCATTCATAGTGAGCATATCTATTGATTTTCAGTCGGTGCGAAACGAAAGTGTGCCAGGGAACCTCAGGGAGTTTGAACCTAATGGAATCCCTGATGTGCTTGGTGCGAAGCTTGGAAAGATTAATCCTATCCCACAGAATACTGCCACTAGCACTTAAGTTAAAGGCCTGATAATCGAAGTGCCGAGTCCAGTGGAGCAAGGTCGCACTGATGTGGTGATGTCGTGTGTTGTATGTTGGAAGTTGCCAAGCGCCTGAGGTGATGAGATCGCTAATAGTGGCATTAATGTTTGAGTTGGTCTGGGTAATGATGTGATCACTAACAGAATTTACCAAACGTTGCCATGCCACCAGGGGTCAAACCAAAGAGAGGTATTCATCCCATTGCCGATTGTGTAGGTAAGAAATTGCAAGGCCACAAGACGAAGCTTTAAAATCTTCCGCCAAATCCAGGAGCAATCAGTAGGTTCTAGTATGCACCAAAATTTATGTCTTTTGAGAACAGTGGTGTTAACCCAATGAGGCCACAAGGATTTATCTTTCCTTATAATTTTACAGAGATGAAGTAGAAGTTGAGCCTTGTTCCAATCTCGAGAATCCTTTATACCCAAACCTCCTTCTGCATAGGGAAGACAGACTTGCAACCAACTTATTTTCGCCCCCCCCCTTTGGCTTCAATATCACCTTTCCAAAGGAACCGAGTGAATATACTCTGCATACGTTTGTGAACAGCTTAAGGTAATAGAAAGTGATTAGTCTAGTAGGCTTGTATAGAAAAGAGAACAGTCTTGATTAGTAAAACACGACCAGCAAAAGAAAAAGTTTGGAGGTCCAAGAGATAATTTGACCTGTAAGTCTGTCAATAAGGGGAATATAGTCGTTCTCACTAAGGTTGGAAGATATGAGAGGGACAACTAGGAATTTGACAGGGAGTTGCCCATGAGGGATGTGAAAATTGCTATCAAACCATTGAACAACTTCCTCACTGCAGTTAGCAAAGTAGATAGTGCTTTTATGCACACTAGGATAAAGGCCACTCAGATCAAAGAACCGATCCAAACAGGTCATCGTGTGTTGGATTAAGTTTTTGTCATCATGAGAGAATAAGAGGACATCGTCAGCAAAGAAGAGATGGGAAAGATTTAAGTCTTTGCACCTCCAATGATGTCTATACTCTGCAATGATCTTAGCTATGCATTTGTAGGTAATTGAGCACAAAGATATGGGTCTATAGTCCTTCATAGCTGTAGGGGTTTGTTGCTTCGTAATTAAAGCAATGCTCGTGGAGTTAATGCCTAGGTGCATAGTAGAGGTTGTGAAGAAATGCTTAACAGCATCACAAAAACAAGGACCAACAACATCCCAATTCATAAGATAAAATTCTACAGTGAAACCATCCGGGCCAAGGGCCTTATTTCCCATAAGAGATTTCAAAGTAGAATAAATGAGATAATTGGTGATGGGAGCTTCGAGGCTTGCACCTTGAATCTCAAAGATGGATTTACAACTAATGCCATTCATATCTCCCGTTGTTTGAGCAGTGGTGTCAACGGAATTTTTGAAGTAGTCCACAACAATTTTAGAGCATTGGGTGTGACCAAAAACCATGTTTCCATCCTCATTTTCTAATGCCACAATTTTATTGGCATTCCAGTGAGCACGAGTTTGACTAAAGAAGAAAGAATTGTTTCCATCCCCTAAATCAAGCCATTTAACCCTGGACTTTTGAAGGTTGAGTGCTTCTTCCTGAAGCAAATAACTATCAAGAAGGGCAGATTTTACTTTTTGTTGAACGATGAGATCAGAGTTTTGAGGATCATGCTCCATCTTTTCTTGTATTTCAGAGAGCCCACTACGACATTGCTTGACATTTGAATGCACATTGCCATTAGCCTTATTTAAATTCACAAGGACTCTCATGACCTCTTTAAGTTTCTGGTTAAGTATGGATAGAGGGCACCATACCATATAGAGCTCCAAGCTTGCTGAATAGCCTCGGAGTAACCTTCCAGTTTGCTCATAAAATTGAAATACTGAAAAGGCTTGTTTATTTTTCGAGATGCATTAGATTGTGCACGATCAAGGGACTGTGGTCCATCAAGCCTCGAGTTTTCACAAGCCCAACACTATTAGAGAATGTGTGAAGCCAAACAGGATTAACATGGATCCTATCCAGATGCTTATGAATGATATCATTAGGACAATTATTGCACCAAGTAAAGAGAGGGCCCAGAGTTCGTAAGTGATTGAGATTGGAATCAGTAACATAATCTTTGAAGTTCTGCATGTCTGAAGTCCAGTGCTCTCTGCCACCATTAACCTCTTCCAAGTGAAGAATGTAGTTAAAGTCCACAAGAACACACCAAGGGAGAGTTAATTGTCCACTGAGAGCTAGAAGGTCAGACCAAAGAGTTTCGCGCTCATGAGGCGTATTAAAACCATAAACAAAAGTTGATACAAAAGTAACTTGTTTTTCTAGAAAGGTAATGCAGCAAGTGATATACTGAGAAGTACTATTTATGACAGACATGTTCCAGATAGAACTGTCAAAACCAACCCAAACATGACCATTGGAATGGCAGTTATAATTAAAAAACCATTGCCAAGAACAAGCAATTTTTCTAGATATAGCATTGGACTTATGAGCTTTAACTTTAGTCTCAAGACAAGCCATAAACGTAATCTAGTTAGAAGATATAAAATTTTTGAGTTCCTTTTGATGGGAGCTTTTATTCAAGCCACGCACATTCCATTTGGCAAAATTCATAATTAATGATAGGATTTGGTTGATTTACCTACCAACCTCAGGGACTTTTTGTTAATCGCTGGTGTAAACCCATCTTTGTCTTTTAGTGCTTTAGCAAACACGTTCGTAGTACCAGGGGTAGGATGCGTGGCTGGGCTCTGTGCTTTTGCCTTGTTCCTCTTTCTCTTTGTTGGAGTGTGCTTATCCAATTCCCCCTCTTCAACTTCTTGAAATTCCGCCAAAGATTGGAATGAATTTGCCAAAAGTAAGATGGGAGCCTCTATGTGCAATTCTTCTATTTCAATTGTTCCCATGAGTTGTCTATTTTTATTGACCGGAACAGTGTCAAATTCGTCCAGATTATCTTCTTTGTTACAAGCATATTGAGCATTAGCAAGAATGTCATCATTATCCATGACAACAGGGCAACCAAAGAGTCTACCTATGGTATAAGGGACCAATTCTCGATTCCTAACATAATCTTCATTGTCGTGTTCCCCTGTATTGTCATGGTTGCTAACAGCCTCATCATTGGACGCATTAGTATGAACATCTCCAGTCCTAATGGTTAGAGGTTTTTGTTTTTCCTGCCCATTTCCTTTTGGGGCCCGTCTCTTTACTGCATCCGGATTATTAATGCATCTAGACAAAGAATGGCCAAAAGCCTTACACAGGCTGCAAGAGACGTCAACTGTGGATATTGGATCTCAATCCTCTCATTTTCCTCTATACCAAGGCTGTTAATGACTTTAGCCCACACATGATCTGGTCTCGGGCTAGAATAATGTAGCTCTACTTGAATGCTGGCATACTTTAGTGGTTCAAATCGTGCAATAGCTTTGTCAAACTTGAGTGGTTTACCAACAGCTTTAGCTAGCAAACTAAGGCCTTCTTTAGACCAGTAGGAGTGAGGAACATCAACAAGTCGTATCCAGACGGGCACACGATCAATCACATTTCTTTTAAAAGTTGAACCCTCCATCCATGGAATAAGATACATGGTTTTCCCACCCATATGCACTGAAATGAGACTCAAGACTTTATCCTTCTCTTCAATTGAATTAAAGCAGAAGGTAAAGTAGCCTTTTGAGCTATAATAAACCCGAGTTAGACCAATATTACTCCATAATTTCATTGCTTCCTCACGAACAAATTTCAAAGAGAAACTACCACCAATAAAGTGACCAATTAGGCCGGATTCCCATTGTTTTTTAGCATTAATCAAGAATTCTCGGGGGGGGTGGGGGAATAAATTTGCAGAGCCATCTTCATTATAGGAGACCTCAAAATTCGGAGTGCTAGTGGAAGCTTGCTTTGGAATAGATTCTGAAACCAAAGAGCTCCATGTGACAGTCTTTTTAGGCTTGCTAGATTCACCATTCGTGGTTTGAGAGACTGAGAACACCATTCGTGACTTGAAACTTCTCATGTTCTAAACTAGGTTTAGTGGTTTCTAGAATGAAATTGTTAGGTAAGGGGTTAAGTGAGTTTAGTGTCTGAATATTTGAGATAGCAGGACAAGGAACCGAGTTGGTTCCTTTAATCACTATATGCAATGGTTATGATATCTGATCGGACAACATGAAACAAGTACACGCTACCTGTCAGCATACGTATACCAAACTACCCATACATCCACAAAAGAGATAGAAGATGAATAGACACCAATTATGCTTAGACCCTATATGTCTATATAATTTGAAAACATAACAGTTGAAGAACAAGTTATCCATAAAGATCACACAGGGCAGCATAAGATAGTTCAAAATACACCACGAATCATGTTGAAAACAATCATGAACCTATGCTAGCATGGCAAGTTCTAAATCTCAAGATCCACTTTCACTTCACAAGAGATTAACATATTAGATGTTAGCTACGCATCTAACAATTAAGCATAACCATACAAGGATATCAGATATACATCACACACAGATCTTTAAAGCATCAAAATACTAAACTCCATAGATAAATCCGTTAGAATCCCATGACAACGATTAGTTCATAATCGAACCGTTCATCACCATGGGATCTGATGAAAACATGATAAATAACAAAGTCTGAATGTAATAATAATACTAGAGTATGAGTTTAGAAAACAAATCCGAAAACTGGAATCCAAAGTACGCCTAAGAAAAGAATACAAAAGATGAAGTAGATTTAGATCCCATTGCTTGTCACGAGCGTTGGTGAATCCTTCTCTGCTTTTCTCTATTGTGTTTCTAAGTAATTATGATGATAGGTAGTGTTTAAATAGGCCCTAGAATACTTTTCCAACAAGAAAAGTCCAAAATTACAACTTAAATTCGAAATAGGAAAGAATTTCAGAATTTTCAGGACAAAATTCGGAGTCGGCAGAATGTCTACCGCGTCGCAGCACGCCATGACCCGCGCCGCAGCGCGCCTGCAACTGTTGAACCACGCCGCAGCGCGCTCTGCAATCTGCCGGTTGGAATTTTTCTTTTGCCGTTACTTCATTTTGCTTCCGTTTTCTCCCGTTCTTTTTTGCCAAGGATTCCATGCTTCATTTCTTTGACTTAAAATCTCCCAAGAATTGTAGGGAAGACTTCGTTCTTCATTAAAAATTTGAAATCCACACCAAAATCTACAATAACCATCAACCCTAGACGACGATTTATAAACCTGCACAACTAAACGAAACACATCAAAAATACAACAAACTTGAGACCAAGTGAATCAATTTAAGCCGATATGGAATGATCCAAGTGGATATAATTCCACTTATCACACCCCCAAACTTAAAACGATGCTTGTCCTCAAGCATAAACAAATATAACTATATACAACTAACTAGTACCACTTCTGTAGGTGATCACGGTTGCATTTGGCATATGCAACAAGCCCTTTAAACCCCTAGGTAGCCTTAGTGGACGAGTGAGGTCTCGTGAGGGCCTATAGAAAATGTACCCACAAAATTCATCTAAATAAACAATGCAATGCATGAATGTAACTAATATGAACATGCAATGATCCCCTTTAAATAACCAAAACCAAGTAGCAAGCAAATATCTCAAAGAATGCAACCAAATCCAAATAGAGCTCGACTAAGTCCCCATATACTAACAATACATGAACAGAAATGTGCGTGTGTGCGATGCTCATCAGATATACTCCTGACACTAGATCGAAATCATACCCATCTTTCGCCAAGACAATCACAAGTTCATAAATAAAATCGACGGTAAACACTTCATAACCTTGAAACACCTCCATCATCATTCGAGTTAGACAGGAATTCATGCTTTATTACTAACAACTACGACACATAATACTATACACAACAATGCATGCTTATTTAACCGTTCAATGGATGAGACCCCAAAAGGTTTATACAATAATACCCATGTAGCGAGCATTAGGTTAGTGGATCCCAGACTATAAAAGCCTTAAGTCACTAGGCACAAAGTCCCCGTGAACTTAATTGCTCGAGTATTAAAGAGCTCACCCTGGTTAATTTTGCATTTAACAATTTAAACTTTTAACTTTTTTTCTGATTTTTTTTCTTCTTTTTTTTATGCAATCTGGAATGAGAATTCTCATCCAACCCTAGACTACTCATAAAATATAACGCCTAGCCATTATTAACAACTATTAACAATTAGCATGAAATTCCTGGTTTCCCCCAAACTTAGACTTTAGTATCCCTACGCCATCAAGGGAATAACGAAAATTCTAAATATAAACAAGTGATTAAATCTAAAACAACCAAATAAGCATGACCTTAACCTAGCCCAAAAGCATACGATGAGACTGTGAAAAAAATTTGTTTCTGAAACATGCAAGTCAATTTCATAAAAACTATAAATCAACCCTCTATTCATCATTACCACACTCAAATAGACATCGACCTACCAATCAGAATTAGCTCATCCTAAGGGATCATGAAATATGCATGTTATGCAAATGCAACTAAAATGGACTCACATGGAATACATAACAAATATGCTCTACATGAAACAATCATGCAACAATATGAATGAACTAATAATACCATGCAATATGATTCCTACATGGACAATTGACAAACTAACACTACGTGGTCACAAGTAATATATGAGTAAATCAAGTTCATTCCCACAGAGATCTGGTTTTGGTTTCAATTCAGTTATTTCACCTATGCAAGAATGTATGGTTTTTATCCACTGCTAAGACAATTAACAAATTTGGGTTTTGATTATCTAAAATTAACTAGAGAACAAATTATTAAACTAAGAATTAATTAACTAACGAGTATTAAAATGGAATTACTTATGCGAGATAAAACATGGGATCCTAACTTCATTAAATACTTCGCTTAGATCTGACGCCTTTAATCACTACAAGCAATGGTTATGATATCTGATCGGACAACACGAAACAAGTATAGGCTACCTCTCAGTATACGAATACCAAACTACTCATATATCCATAAAAGAGATAGAAGATGAATAGACACCAATTATGCTTAGACCCTATATGTCTATAGAATTTGAAAACATAACGGTTGAAGAACAAGTTATCCATAAAGATCACATAGGGTAGTAAAAAGTAGTTCAAATTACACCACGAATCATGTTGAAAACAATCATGAACCTATGCTAGCATGGCAAGTTCTAAATCTCAAGATCCACTTTCACTTCACAAGAGATTAACAGATTAGATGTTAGCTACGCATCTAACAATTAAGCATAACCATAATCATAAAAGGATATCGGATATACATCACACACATATCTTTAAAGCATCAAAATACTAAACTCCAGAGATAAATCCGTAAGAATCCCATGACAACGATTAGTTCATAATCGAACCGTTCGTCACCATAGGATCTGACGAAAACATGATAAATAATAAAGTTTGAATGTAATAATAATACTAGAGTATAAGTTTAGAAAACAAATCCGAAAACTGGAATCCAAAGTATGCCTAAGAAAAGAATACAAAAGATGAAGTAGATCTAGATCCCGTTGCTTGTCACGAGCATTGGTGAATCCTTCTCTGCTTTTCTCTCTTGTGTTTCTAAGTAATTATGATGATATGTAGTGTTTATATAGGCCCTAGAATACTTTTCCAACAAGAAAAGTCCAAAATTACAACTTAAATTCGAAATAGGAAAGAATTTCAGAATTTTCAGGACAAAATTCGGAGTCGGCAAAATGTCTACCGCGCCGCAGCGTGCCATGACCCGCGCCGCAGCGCGCCTGCAACTATTGAACCGCGTCGCAGCGCCCCCTGCGCGAGCCGCAGCGCGCTCTGCAATATGCCGGTTGGAATTTTTCTACTGTTTCTTCACTTTGCTTCCGTTTTCTCCCGTTCTTTTTGCCAATGATTCCATGCTTCATTTTTTTGACTTAAAATCTCCCAAGAATTGTAGGGAAGACTTCGTTCTTCATTAAAAACTTGAAATCCATAACAAAATCTACAATGACCTCCAACCCTAGCCGACGATTTACAAACCTGCACAACTAAACGAAACACATCAAAAATACAACAAACTTGAGACCAAGTGAATCAATTTAAGCCGATATGGAACGCTCCAAGTGGATATAAATCCACTTATCACACCCCCAAACTTAAACCGATGCTTGTCCTCAATCATAAACAAATATAACTATATACAACTAACTAGTACCACTTCCGTAGGCGATCACGGTTGCATTTGGCATATGCAACAAGCCCTTTAAACCCCTAGGTAGCCCTAGTGGATGAGTGAGGTCTCATGAGGGCCTATAGCGAATGTACCCACAAAATTAATCTAACTAAACAATGCAATGCATGAATGCAACTAATATGAACATGCAATGATCCCCTTTAACTAACCAAAACCAACTAGCAAGCAAATTATTATGGAATAAAAACTAGGTTACAAATCTGTATTTAATGCTAGGGTTAGGTAGCTTCGTGCTTTAATGGCTATTTCCGTGTTCGAGACTAATCGGTCCTCACAGAGTGCCTACGTATCTCGTATTAAGAATCAAGCCAAGACGTAGTTCTGAGAATGAGGGGTCAGGCCCTTATATAGGCTGAGAAGCCTTAGAATTATGGTAGGAGTCAGAGACTTGGTGGGCAAGGCACCGCCTTGAGGAAGGTTCTAGACTCCTTCCTTGTAGGATTCAGTTTCCATGTTGAAATATGTATCTTGGAGGCTAAGTCAGGCAAGAGTTATATCCTTGTTTGACTCTTATTTGCTGAGCTATTTATTACCCCTAATATTAATTACGAAATTAATATTATAAATAGGGTTTGGGCCCATCTGGTGGTCCCCACGTTTGGACCATTTTAGGTCTAATTAATGCCACATTAAATGTGTCTTCAGGGCTTACTTTTAGCCCATATCATTTGCCCCCCAACTTCTAGGAAAACTGATCAGGTTTTCCTTGAAATTATAATGGCCTTATCCAAGACTTTGGTCAGGGTTCATTGCTCTTACGTGAGTATTTTCAACAATATCATCTTAATGTAAAGCGTGGAGCGACCGATACATTTACGACGATGTTGAACGACACTAAACGGTGTGAAATGGCACTACACAGCGCTAATCAACCTCAAACAACGTTTGAACAGTGTTAAACGATGTTAAACGGCATAAAACGGCACTAACGGCACTAATGGCACTAATCGGCGCTAAACGGTGCTAATCAGCACTAATCTGTGCTAATTGACACTAATATGTGCTAATCGGCACTTATCTGTACTTAAACGGCACTAAACGGTGCTTAAATAGCCTTAAAAGACGTTTAAACGGTGTTAAACGACGCTAAACGGCATAAAATGGTGCTAAACGGCACTAAATGACACTAAACGGTGCTAAACAGCCTTAAACGACGTTTAAACGGTGTTAAATGGCGTAAAATGGCATAAAACGGTGCTAAACGGCACTAAACGACACTAAACGGTGCTAAACAGCCTTAAACGGCGTTTAAACGATGTTAAACGGCGTAATATGGTGCTTAAACGGCACTAAATGTCACTAATCGTTGACCTCGTTTCAGTACTGAAAATCATTCGAGGTTCGCTGAAAAAGTCGAGTTCTGGGACCACAAACTACCCGTGATCGGCCGGATCAACGAGTAGCTCGTGGTAGGCCACACCGTGATCGGCCGAAAGGCCTCATTTCACCGTGGTCGGCCAGCTGGTGGTCGGCTGGCGTCCCCGGGGCGCGATGGTCGGCCACCTCGTGGTCGGCTGCTGCTCCTTCGAGCGCGGTGGTCGGCTGCTTCGTGGTCGGCTGCGGCCCTCCGGGTGTCGTGGTTGGCCACTTCGTGGTTGGCTAAAATGCCCGGACCTAAACCCTTCCGTGGTTTTAAAAGAAGTCGTGGATCTAGGATCCAAAACCATCCGTGGTCTTAGAAACCATGGACCTCAATGTTGCTTGCAAGTCACTATTTTTGGCCATTAGTGACTTTTAGCAAGATTACTCCTAATCTTATAATTAGCATTGCTAATCTCGTATTTATGGTTGATCTCCTCAGTTAACTTTTTAAACGCAATCAGCCTTTCAGAGGTCATTTGTTTTGCAGCTCCAGCAATTATTTCTGGTGTTTTTTCTCTGTCAAAAGGATTCGGGGGATTCCGTACCTGCAAATGACGTCACTACGCCATAGATGGCCTATAGCAACCCCCAAACTGTGTTACCATAGACCCCATTTTGAAGTTACCATAGGCCAAAATAGGGCTATGGTAACACCTCAGCTGTGTTAGGTTCTCAGCAGTAACTACAGGTATCTAAGGTAACATCAAAACACAGGCTAAGGTAACATAGCAAATGTGGTTACCAAAAACCTCTATAGAAACACCTTAAACACTCTATAGCAACATAGTTTGTGTGTTACAATAGGGGGTATAATTTTGAACATGGACAACTGTGGGGCCCACATCTAGATGGGGTCCACAATCTATTGTAACACCCTCTTTTACCAATTGTAACACATTGAGTGTTACATAATTAAAATAATTTATAACTAATTTTAATAACAAAAAAAATTATGACATTTAAATATTCAAGAACCAAATTAATTACATTTCAATAACATCATCCAACATCATTTCAATAACAACACTTATCTTACGAATGTACAAGCACATTTATCTAACGAATTTATACTAACTTTACAATTCTACCGATATAAGAAACACAAAAAAATAAAACTAAGCTTCCATCTTTTAGTTGCATCATCTCCGGGTGCACATTCCTCACCAAGGTATATGTGATCTGCCATACACTTAAAGTATGTTGTCTTCAGCTATACTAGCTATAACCCAATCTTCACTTTTGTTGCAAGAGAAATCTGAAATTTCACTTCCTGGGAGCATTACACAACCAATCACTGAATGTAAATATGTCAGTTGTAAGATAGGCATGCGCACAGACAACAAGCAGGTCATTCGCAATACTAACCTAAATGCAGGTACTTTAAGTGGCTGCAGTGCATGAAATGCATTTGCCAGTGCAATGAAAACCTGAACACAACAAACTTATTCAGTATTTGTGGCCAGAACAACAAAACTAAAGAGTAGGGATGGGCGTTGGGGCACTTCGGGGCCGGGGAGTGCTATCCCCGCCCCCATCCCCGAATTCAAACCCGATCCCCGTCCCCGGCCCGATCCCCGTCGGGGACTATTTTTCATTCCCCGTCCCCGGCCCAAACGGGTAACGGGGATCCCCGCGGGGAATCGGGGAATTTTATTTAAAACAAAAAATAATATTAAATAATTTTAAACACTAACTAATGAGCTCAAATGCACTAAATTAATATGAAAAAATATTACTTAAAGAAACAATTATAAATAACATGGAAATGAAGTTATTTAACTATTAGAAAGATAAACATATAAAATTAAAGCATCATTTTGTTTCCAATATGAAATATTGGAAATTCGTTTATATTAATATATGATTATTAATATATATATATATATATATATATATATATATATATATATATATATATGTATGTATGTATATATATATATATATTAAAGTGTGGTGAAATCGAGTCGGGTAGAGAAAATCGGGGCGGGGGTCGGGGATCGGGCCGGGGACACATAAAAACCCAACCCCGGCCCGCTCCCTGATTTTTTTTGAAAATTGTCCCCGCTCCCCGGCCCGTACCCGAAAAAATCCCTGAATCCCCGCCCCGTTCGGTGCGGGGATCGGATCGGGATCGGGCGGGCCGGGATGAATGCCCATCCCTACTAAAGAGACAAGGATGGCCTTGCATTAAGAGATGAATTCTTATCCTCGACATCTTTGTATATAATCCTCACAGCAACCACCAGAACATTCAAGTATAACAGAGTTAAACATACAAAAAAATGTCCCAAACAAGCAAACAACTTTACCAAACTAATAGTTCTGAATCAAACCTTAGACAGAAGAGATAGTTTACCTAATCCTATTATAATAAACTTAGACCTATTAAACTTCCAAATTTGTCAGTTTGCAAGAATGAACGTCATCACTATCCTCATACAAGTGTCTTGACATAGCAATACAACAGTGATAGAAATGAGCAACAAACCCTTAATATATGCAAACTGGCAGTTTGTGCTATCGGAAATATTTATATACCTTTATAAGCTCAATGAACGTGATTAAAAATCCCCAAGGATGAGGTCTATTAACTATAAGTCGTTCCAAGAGGACTCTAGTAATCTGCTCCTGGATTACTTCCTGCTACCAGAACTTGGGTCAATCTTTTAAAGAAACCATGTAATAAAAGTCATGTACATCACTTTGTCATGCAAGTGCTGATTGTAAATTGGGATCAACAGCATGCAAAATAAATCCGATACTCTACTAATGCCTTGAATGTCACCCAGATGAAAAGGTCTTATTAGACATTATCAAAAACACACAAATATGCGTTAAAACTATCTCCACATTCTGTACCCTAAGAACATCAAATATTTAACCATTAGACTTTACTATGTAATCTTAATATATAGTTTGTGCTGATAAACCTGTGACTAATTAAAATGATGTACATATTAATTTATTCAGTAACTGAACATATTTAGGCATAGTAACTGGCTATAACTAGAAATTAAATTGCATTTGGCAGGAAAGACAAACATAACCAACACTTTGAAGTAAAATATAATACTCAAATAAGTGAATGTAGTATATGCAAGCTAGCTTAGATAGTATGTACCGTCCACCCAGTCAAACATGGAACATCAGGGGCGAAAAATTATTTGATAGCAAAAAGGTAATTGTTATTTTACAGAATACACATAAAAACTAAAAAGGAAGGTTGAGCATATTTACGGTACATTACATGACAAAATTTTCTCGAAACTTAAAATTGCTCAAAACTATAGTCTCTATGAGTCAGAGAAAAAGGAACTAACAATGACCAATCTAAATAAATTAATTTTTTTTGCATCCAATCATTTGATTGTAATGGGTTTTAAACTGAATGCTTAAGAATTAATTTTAAAGATAGTGGTTATCATATTTTAGGAGAGGAACATACCAAAGAGAATGAAGATAAACGCAGTATATTAATTAAAAAATTATATTTGTAATGACAGATTAGAAAAAGGATAACCAAATAAAGTAGCAATTAAGATATGTCTGTGTAGCAAAGATAATATTAACATGACCACCAAAAAACAGAAGTAAGAATGTGTTAAATTTCACAAACTATATAGGAAGAGTAAAACTATAAATTACGTTTGTGATATGTTAAAAATGGACATTACCGCAACAACCACTTGTTCTTCTTCTGGAAGGTCCTCCATAAAAACAGGGCCCTTCTCAGGTGCCTTAACAATCTCATCTGTTGTTCCTATCATCATTAATTTTTGGCCCTATACAAGAGATATGCATCGAATTTACTAAATAGTTGCATTCGCCCTCCAGGTGTACAAGGGCATGAAGCATTTATGTGACAGTCAGATCACCTACCTCTTTCACTCCTAATTTTGACCAATCTGTATCATCCTACATCGTCAATGAAATAAACAAATCTTAACAGTGCATAAATTTAGTCATAAAAGCTATTGTTTTCGCTTTTCTGACTGCGATAAAGAGAAAATTTAAATAAACACAAGTTACGCAGGTCACACCGTAATATAAACTTCCTGAAGAATAACATCTCACCTGCTCCAGTTTTGACGCATAATATTTCGTGATTGCAAAAACTGTCTGAAGAACTCTACATTATAACCAACATGTTCAAGCTCTATCTTGATAGATCATCACCTTATTTAAATTGACAGGAATTACAACTCCCAACTCTTTTGCAAGTCTCTGCATCCTGCCCACATTTCTTACGTAAATAAATATAAAACAATTGAGAATTTATTCTGACAAAAAAAACACTTGACAATTATGGGAAATGAAAAGAAAGTGAAGACAGCCATACTAACAGGATGTGACCAACAAATATTAGAACATGTGATTTTAATCCTGGAGTAACAAGCTGCACATGTAACTAACTAATACACTCCTGAATGCCCTCCGCTTTTCGCATTGGGCACTGAGATCATGGTACCAATGTAACCAACAGCACAATCTTCATCATTCGAATCTGAATACACTCCTGCCATTTGAAGATACTCTGTATCCACCAAGAGCATAACTATTAGACTTTGCACATGGACACCACATAAAAAATGTATGAAGTAACTAAAATACAATCCAACAGATCATAATTAACTCCTCTACAAACTAAATGGTTGCTTTTGAACAATCAAAATTACCTATTAGCCAAATTGATAATACACAGAACATAGTAGTTAATGTGCAAGCAAAGTAGCACCAAATCTCATTTACGCACATGAAATTTCTCCTCCCCTGGTTCATATGAAATCTATACAAAACATTAAGCGTTAAGACAGCTGTAAGCAAATGTCTCAGTGTCTAAACTCTACCTGACAGCATAACCAGTTTTTGACAAGCGAAACAGAATCCCCAAGTTAGACAATGATATTATGCTATATCTGTAAAATTACAAGCTACAGATATATGCACACATACATACATACATACATATGATCCTCCTGTAAAAATATCAGTTAATTCCAACTGTTCAGCAAGGACAGACAACATAATTTCAATTTCCTCAACCTCACCTTCAATTCCAATATCCAAAAATACACATACCCCCATTCAAATTTACCTAATTAAAAGCATATAAACCATTCAAACCAATTGAAAATTATATATATAGACCTAATTCATGCATTTATATAGTTACAAATCAAATTCATATAGATACACACATACCCAATTCGAATTAACCTAGTTAAAAACAAAAAAACAACAAATTGAACAAGGGTTTCGAATAAATTGAGTAAATACATGCATTCAATAGTAATACATACTAATTGATGAGCAAATTGAGCCGATTTTGGTGAATCAAGCACTGAAAACGAACAAATCGAACTAGGGTTTTAAACTAATCGAACCATTAGAGCTTCTTCACGAGGTGACGATTTGGCTTTCGGATGGGAGGTTTTATTTGTAAGAAATCAAACTAGGGTTCTTGATGAACTATGATTATTTTGACTGTGAGTTTTGTTTTTAGTTTTGGTCTGAAAGGGGGTGAAGCTGCGAGCCAGCGAGGGAAAAGAATAAAAACTATGGGGGGAATCTGAAAATAAATCTAAGGGGGGAATGAATTTTGGTTGCTGTTCCTGAAATATTTCAAACCCCCGCCCAAACATGAAAAGTAAGTACATAATAAAATTTAAATTTTCTTTTCTGAAAATATATATTTAGCTTTAATAATTAAAAAAAAATTAAATCTAATGAAATGAAAAAAGAGAAATGAGAAATGAAAGTTTAATTTGTTTTTCCCCAATTCTAAATTTTTGTTTGCCTATTTGTAATAATTCATAATTTATACAAAATTTGTTTTCTTTATTATTTTTTTAAAAGAATTTAGTTAAAATTTAAAATTTTCATTATTTTCTCGATATGAATTTTTTGGATATTACTTTATTTTAAAACCTTTTTATTCGAAATTTATAAACAAAATTTAATATTCATGAAAAATCAATAATTTAAATATTTGATGGAATATTACGTTTTAAAATGATTATTTCAATGATTTTGTTAAAATTAATTAATTTTAAAGTCAAATAATTATTAAATCATTAATTTTAAATTAAATAAAAATTTTGTTAATGAATACTCTATGGTAACACACCTCATGGTGTTAGCCACTGTAACACCTTTTATAACTAAAGTAACATACTTTTGTACCTATGGTAACACCACAATTAAAAGGTTGCGATAGGTCAAAATTTTCATAGCTATGGTAACACCCATAGTGGTAACACCCATGCCAAAAGGTTGCAATAGGCCATTTATGGCGTAGTGCGTTCTCCCAAAAGAACTAGGCAATTTGCTTGGTGGTTATCTTGGCTAAAGGTTTAGCCTCAATCCACTGGGTGAAGTAGTCAATGGCTACTATCAAAAACTTCCTTTGTGCAGAAGCTAAAGGGAAAGGACCTAGTATGTCCATCCCCCACATTGCGAATGGGATAGGAGAGTTAACCAAAGTCAACATCTCAGGCGGCTGCCTTACGATTGGAGCGTGATTTTGGCATCTGTCACACTTCTTAACAAGATTATGTGCATCGGCCAACATCTCTGGCCAATAGAATCCTATTCGAGTGATCTTGTGAGCTAGGGCTCTGCCCCCCAAGTGTTGCCCACAGATCCCTTCATGAACTTCTTCCAATGCTTCTTTTGCCTCTTGGGACCTCAAACACTTCAAGTATGGGATAACAAACGATCTCTTGTACAGGATGCCTTCGATCGAGGCATATCTCAATGCTCTCACTGACAGCTTTCGTGCCTCCAGGGCATTGTCAGGGAGCCATCCAGTTTCGAGATGAGCTTTGATAGGATCAATCCAGCAACCTCCTACATCAATTGGCGCCACCAACTTAGAGTTGATGGTCGGGGTCTTCAAGACCTGGAAGTAACACTCCCTACATAATTCTCGATTTCAGAAGAAGCGAACTTGGACAGGCCATCAGCCTTAACATTCTCTTCCCTTGAAATATGCTCCACATAGCACTCATCAAACTGAGTCATAGCTGCTTTCACAACTCTTAGATACTTCGCCATCGTTTCATCCTTGGCCACGAATTCACCATTCACTTGTGATACCACTAATCTTGAATCCCCACAAACTTTGAGATTCTTGACCCTCATGATTCTGTCCAAGCCCAACCCAGCTATCAAAGCTTCATACTCAGCTTCGTTGTTGGTCGTTGGGAAGTCTAACTTCAAAGCATACTCAACTATAAACTCATCGGGGCTTTGCAAAACCAAACCTGCACCACTAGATTTTGTTTTTGATGCTCCATCAAAATAGAGCACCCAATACTCCTTGAGCTCAGGTACAAGTTCTTCATCTTTATTCTCACTTCTAGGGGTGGTTACTATCTCCTGCCCCCCGACTTCTTGGTTGCCAATGGTACATTCAACCACGAAGTCAGCCAATGCCTGAGCCTTGATGGCTGTCCGAGGCTTGTATGTGATGTCAAATTCTCCAAGTTTGATTGCCCACTTAATCAGTCTTTCACTGGCTTTCGGGCTGTGCAAAATATTTCTCAATTGTTGGTCCGTCAGGACTTCAATCTTGTGTGACTGAAAGTATGGTCGTAGCTTCCTTGAAGCTGTTATCAATGCCAAAGCAAACTTCTCAATGGGAGAGTAATTTAACTCAGCCCCGTGCAACACCTTGCTCACATAGTAGATAAGCTTCTGAACCTTGCTCTCTTCTCAAATTAGAACAACACTTAATGCTTGTTCGGATACCGCCAGGTATAGATAAAGAGTCTCCCCAGGACTTGGTTTGGCCAATAACGGGGCTTCAGCCATGTACTTCTTCAGCTGTTCAAAGGCCTCTTGTCTCTTAGAAGTCCACTCAAAATTTTTCACTTTTTTAAGGCCTAAAAGAAAGGCAAACACTTGTCACCAGACTTGGAGATGAATCTCCCTAGGGCCGCAACTCGGCCAATTAGCTTCTGTACATCCCGTATGGAGCGGGGTGGTTCCATGTCCAAGATCGCTTTGATCTTATCAGGGTTGGCCTCTATGCCTCTCTTCGAAACCATCAATCCCAAAAATTTTCCTGATCCAATGCCAAAAGCACACTTGGCTAGATTTAACATCATCTTATGGTGCCTCAGCACTTCGAATGCCTCTCTGAGGTGCTTGATATGATCTGTCTTGGACAGGCTCTTGAGTAACATGTCATCAACATAGACCTCCATGGTTTTCCCAATTAGATGGGCGAATATCTTATTCACCAGTCGTTGGTAAGTAGCGCCTACATTCTTTAGACCAAAAGCCATAACAAGATAGCAGAAAACACCAAAGTTAGTTATGAAAGATACATTTGGGATGTCATCCTTGTGCATCTTAATCTGATTGTAGCCGCTGAACCCGTCCATGAAGCTCAACATCTCATGTCCAGCTGTGGCATCTATCAACATGTCTATCCTTGGTAGGGAAAACAATCTTTTGGACATGCATCATTCAAATCGGTGAAGTCTATGCACATCCTCCACTTTCCATTCGCCTTCTTGACCATCACTGGGTTGGCTAACCATTCGGGGAACTGAATCTCTTCAATAAACCCAGCCTCTAAAAGCTTGTCAACTTCTTGCTTAATGGCCTCCTGCTTTTCCGGAGCAAAATTCCTTTTCTTCTGCTTTATCATCTTCCGTCCAGGATCAACGTTCAGCTTGTGGGTTATAAGTTTGGGATCAATCCCTGGCATATCAGCTACAGTCCAAGCAAACACATCACTGTTCTCTTGCAAGAATGCCGTTAATTTGCCCTTCAAGGGTTCCTTCAGCGAAGCTCCTATATAAATAACTTTCTCAGGGTCGCCCAGCTCTAGAGGTATGGGGACCAAATCCTCTGCTGGCTTCCCTCGGTGTTCATAATCGCCACGGACATCCATGTCTTCAATCGGGAGTACCTGCCCCCCGACTCCATCAGCTCTTAAAGCGGATACATAACAACTTCTTGCCATCTTCTGGTCGCCTTTTTGTTCCCCCACGCCATCCCGAGTTGGAAACTTAACCTTCATGTGATAAGTAGAGGCAACAGCCTTACACGCATGAAGTCCAGTCCTTCCTAGAATTGCGTTATAAGTTGAAGCCGCCTTAATTACCAGAAAGTTCAACATCTGAGTAGCCTCCTTAGGTTCTTGCCCGATCATCATGGGCAGCTGGATAATCCCTTCTACCTTGGACTCAACCCCATTAAACCCGTAGATGGGCATGTTGGTCGGGGTCAACTGAGAGTTAGTATACCCCATTTTCACGAACGCATCATGAAATAAAATATCAACAGAAGCCCCATTGTCTATCAAGACTCGCTTCACCTCTGAGTTTCCAATTACAGGAGTTATGACCAATGGGTTGTCATGGGGGAATTTCACCCCTTAAAGGTCAGATTCATCAAACCCGATTACAATTTCAGTCCTAGCACGTTTAGGGGCCTCTCCCACGATGTGCATCAATTCTCTGGCATACGCCTTTCGAGAGTTTCGAGTTGTGCCGGCCGCTGTCGGGCCTCCCCAAATCATGTTGATAACTGGCCCTCGGGGCTGTGTGTTACGATTACGATCATTATCCCTTCTATCATTGTCTCTCCTGTCGTAATCCCTTCTTTGGGCTCCACGATCTTCACCCTTAGTGAATTTATTCAGTTTTCCTTTACGAATCAGGAACTCAATCTCGTCCTTCAACTATCTACAATCATCCGTATCATGTCCCACATCTCGGTGGAACCTACAGTATTGATCCTTGTTTCTCTTAGCGGGGTCACCCCTGAGTGGCTTCGGCCATCGAAAGTCCTTATCCTTCTCAATCTCTAACAAGATTTGGCTCCTGGGTACGTTCAATCTTGCATAGTCAGAAAATCTTGGTCCCAAACTCTTCTTTGGTGGTGATTCAGAGTCTTTGCTGGTATGGGGATACTTGTCCCTAGCAATATCATCCTTTAGCCTTTGGATCTCAGCCTCATGAACCTTAATCCTTTCCTCAGCCATTTGTGGAGGTCCATCATTGATTCTTTGGGCCCTCCTTCTTGGTTCTTTACTAGCACGTCGCATCTTTGGGGCTTCGTCGTGATCATTTTCGTCATCTTCAGATGTCGAATCATCAGTATAGGGGTCGGAGTAATCAAAATATTCTCGATCTCGGATCTGTAAGGCATGACCGCTTAGTCCAGGATCTCGAGTAGAAGGATAGTTAGGCAGCCCGTACATTGGGTTGGTGTTCATGGGGAGATCCGTAGTGTGGATCTATACCCCTGGAGGTAACTAGCGATCTGGGTTAAGGGGAGAAAGCACCATCTGAAGAGGGTTAGTTTCCCGATTCGGGTGGATGACCCCAGGCAACGTACTCTCAACAAGGGGATTCGTCCCTGTAGGATGAGAAACTTGAGTTTGGGGGATCGTTCCTTGCTCAGTGATGTTCGTCTTAGAGGTGAGGGGCGGAGCAGAGCTGATTGGTAAAGCCTCGGTAGAGCTTGGTGCTGTTCTTCGTGTAGTTACCATGGTTGATGTCTTTTTCCCACAGACGGTGCCAAATGTTGTGGAATAAAAACTAGGTTACAAATCTGTATTTAATGCTAGGGTTAGGGAGCTTCGTGCTTTAATGGTTGTTTCCGTGTTCGAGACTAATCGGTCCTCATAGAGTGCCTACGTATCTCGTATTGAGAATCAAGCCAAGACATAGTTCTGAGAATGAGGGGTCAGGCCCTTATATAGGCTGAGAAGCCTTAGAATAATGGTAGGAGTCAGAGACTTGGTGGGCAAGCCACCGCCTTGAGGAAGGTTCTAGACTCCTTCCTTGTAGGAATCAGTTTCCATGTTGAAATATGTATCTTAGAGGCTAAGTCAGGCAAGAGTTATATCCTTGTTTGACTCTTATTTGCTGAGCTATTTATTACCCCTAATATTAATTACGAAATTAATATTATAAATAGGGTTTGGGCATATCTGGTGGGCCCCACGTTTGGACCATTTTAGGTCTAATTAATGCCACATTAAATGTGTCTTTAGGGCTTACTTTTAGCCCATATCACAAATATCTCAAAGAATGCAACCAAATCCAAATAGAGCACGACTAAGTCCCCGTATACTAACAATACATGAACAGTGTTAGAAATGATTGATGAGAACAGTGTTTGGAAGCTAAAGTAACAAAACAGAGTTTAGTTAAACACTGATTGGAAGCGCAACAGAGATTGTTAAACTCTGTAGCGGTAATGTCTGAAGAGTCAACAGTGTTTGAAGATTGATACAAGATAAATATGGAAGCAATATCTTTGAAGATTGGAAAGCTGTCAAAGAGATTGAGTTGACTTGGAAGACTTGAAGCAATCGTGATTGATATCAATTGTATAGCTTAATTATAGGAGAATCAATTACTGATTGTACGAAGCTGTATGTTTTATAAATACAGTTAGGTTAACCCTAGAAGGGTATCGAACATTGAGAAATTCATTGATTGTAACCTAAGCAGCTCTCTGTGATATTTTACATCACTGAGAGAGGAATTGTTAATTCCAAACAGTTTTTAAGTATTAAACAGTGTGTTCTTGTTAAGTTACTCATACAGTATTTGATTACCTATTGTGTATTCAACCTAACAAGTGGTATCAGAGCCAATCTGTTACTTTATTACAGTTAAAGATCCAAACACAATAGTAATCAATGGCAGAGATACCTCCACCATCTGAGAAAGCTCCTACTACTGTTAGTAGGTATGAAACAATTAGGGTTCCTATACTTAGGCCATTAGAGTATGTAATTTGGAAAGTAAAGATGACCATGTTTCTGGAGGCTACAGATCCAGAATATCTTGATAGAATATATGAAGGTCCTCACAAACCTACAAAGTTATCTGCTGCTGCTGCTGGTGAGGAATCAAAGGTCATTCCAAAAGAAAAGAAAGATCTAACTGCTGAGGATCTTTCATCTATTGCAAAGGATGCAAAAGTAAGACATTTACTTCACAGTGCTTTAGACAATGTTATGTCTAATAAAGTGATTAATTGCACAACTGCAAAGGAAATATGGGATGCACTTGAGGTTAGGTGTCAAGGAACTCCTGCAATCAAGAAAAACAGAAGAAACATACTCACTCAGGAGTATGAGCATTTTGAGGCAAAGTCTGAATAAACCATGACAGAAACATTTGACAGATTCTGTAAACTGCTCAATGATTTGTCATTGGTTAACAAAGAGTATGATTTAGAAGACTCAAATCTCAAGTTTCTTCTTTCTCTACCTGAAAAGTGGGATGTGAAAACAACCACCATAAGAGATAACTATGAACTTGGTGAAACAGAGATTGATGAAATTTATGGACTGCTCAAAACCCATGAATTGGAATTGGAGCAGAGAAACAAAAGATCAAGTAGAAAGTCAAAGTCTGTTGCTCTTAAGGTTGAGGAGAAACCATCAAAGAAGGAAGCATCAAGAAGAAAGGCAAAAGGAAAAGCTTTAGTCATACACTCAGAAAGTGAGTCATCAAACACTGATGTTGACTCAAACACAGATGGAACATCTGATTCTGAAGATGATGAAGAGATGATGCAAATGGCTGCATTGATGGTAAAGACCTTCAAGAAGATGGGATTCAAGAACTTCAAGAAGGGAAAGAGATTCTCCAAGGACTACTCTAAGTCTGACAAGAAGAATTTCAAGAAATCTGAGGGAAAGGACTTCAAATCTGGTAAGAAAGATAAGTCTGAGATTCAATGCTACAAGTGTAAGGAGATGGGTCACTATGCTCCTGAGTGCAAGAAGGGTAAAACTGAAAAGGCACTCTACACCAAAGGCAGAGATTGGGCAGACACTTCAGATTCAGATGAGGAAGTGAACTATGCACTCATGGCTACTACTCAGAATGAAGATGATGATCTAAAGGTACCCCCAACTACCTATGCTTATAATACTGATAATATAACTGAATTGAGAATTTATCTTAAAACATTACATATCAGTTATAGGGATCAGACTTTAGAAAATGAGAGGATAAAAAATGAGTGCTCTCAACTCAAAGATAGAAATAAACTTGTTGAGGAACAGCTAGAGAACATGAATAAAGTTCAGAAAGAGAGAGATGATGCAATGTTTATTGAACAGGAGTTGCTAGGTAAGTATAAGCAACTAGAATCTGAATTGGAGGATACTAAACACATTATTAAAACTTGGACACACTCTGGTAAAGACACTCAAGAAGTGTATCAGTCAGATACAGTAGGTCTAGGTTACTCTGAAGGAGATGAACTTAGATTTGAAAATTTGGTAAAAGTTAGACCACATCGTTCATCTGAAGGTAATGTTATGGGAACAGGTGGACCTAAGACTGAAGCTGAGAAATAGGCTGTTAAAGAATCATATGCTAAGACTTTTGTTAAAGAGGCTAACATTGGTTTAATGACAGATAAACAACTCAAGCATAAGCTTAAAGAGATAAAATCTGTCAACAAACAGAGAATGCCTAAGAAAAACAAAAATGGAAAGGTAGGCATAACATCAGGAATTAAGCCAATGCTTGCTTCATTAGCTCCTAGAAAAACATGCTTTAATTGTGGTAGCACTAATCATCTTGCTAGTTTCTGCAGTAAGAATAAGAACATTAATTCTTTGCCCTCTAAAACTACAGTTAAAAATGATTATGTGAGGACTAGACCACAGACTTTATGTACACACTGTGGAAGTACATGGCATTCTATTTACACTTGCAGAGATTATCATGCTATTTACTATAATTACTATGAACCCAAGCCAAATTTGAAATGGGTTAAAGTAAACTCTGCAAATGTAAACTCTGAAAAAGTTAGCTTAAACTCTGATAATGTGAATTCGGCTGCAAAAGCTAACAGAATTAAGAAAGCCAAAGGATCCAAGCAAGTCTGGATCCTTAAAACTAATAATCAGTGATTGTTTGTGATTGCAGGGCAACAGGGTTAGTACCCTAGTCGTGGACAGTGGATGTTCAGGACACATGACAGGAAATAAAGCCCTGCTATCAGAGTATGAGGAGAAGGCTGGCCCAAAAGTTTCCTATGGAGATGGCAACATAGGACATACTCTGGGATATGGCAATATTAATCTTGGGAGTGTCATCATCACAAATGTAGCTCTGGTTCCAGGACTCAAGCATGATCTGCTATCTGTGAGTCAAATCTGTGACAGAGGATATCATGTAGATTTTCAGCCTGAATATTGTCAAGTGATCAGTAAATCTACAGGGAAAGTTGCTCTAGTTGGAAACAGACACAATAACATCTATGAAATTAAATTGTCAACAAACACTGATGGCAAAGCAGTGTGTCTGTCAACAAGAATGTCCAGTGAAGAGAGTTGGAAGTGGCACAAGAAACTCTCTCATTTAAATCTGAACAACATCAATGAGCTAATAAAGAATGATCTTGTAAGAGGTCTACCAAGGTCTTTGTTGAATGTAGAAGGCCTGTGTGATTCTTGTCAAAAGGCCAAACAGAGAAAAGCCTCCTTCAAAAGCAAGTCTGAGTCTTCAATTGTTGATCCTTATCATCTCCTACATATTGATCTTTTTGGACCAGTGAATGTCATGTCTCTTGGAAAGAAGAAATATGTTCTAGTCATTGTTGATGAATATACCAGATACACATGGGTATATTTTCTTGCAAAGAAGGATGAAACTGCATTAACACTGACAAAACATATATTACAACTGGACAAAGGGTCAGAAAATCAAGTGAAGATAATCAGAAGTGACAATGGAACTGAATTCAGGAATTCATCAATGGAAGAATTTTGCAAGAGCAAAGGAATCAAACAGGAGTTTTCTGCACCTGACACTCCACAACAAAATGGTGTAGTGGAGAGGAAGAACAGAACCTTGATAGAAGCTGCAAGAACCATGCTAGATGAAGCAAAATTGCCAACATATTTCTGGGCAGAAGCAGTTCAAACTGCTTGTTTTACTCAAAATGCAACACTGATCAACAAGCATGGTAAAACACCATATGAAATGGTGAAGAAGAAAAAGCCAAATCTAAAATATTTTCATATTTTTGGATGCAAGTGCTTTGTGTTGAAGACTCATCCTGAACAGTTGACCAAATTTGACCTAAAGGCAGATGAAGGAATTTTTGTTGGCTATCCACTGTCAACTAAGGCATTCAGAGTTTATAATCTGAGAACTAGAGTGATCATGGAATCAATTCATGTGTCATTTGATGACAAGAAAATAACTGGACTTGAAGATGTCAATGAACATGATCTACTCCACTTTGAAAATGAAGATTTATTCTCTGAAAAAGTAAACTCTGATCAGACTGATCTGACAAACTCTGTTGATCTAAACTCTGAACCTCTACTGGAAAATACTGAAGAAACTCTTCAATCAGAAACAAGGGAAGAACCAGTTGAGGGGGAGCATGAAGAATCACATCAAAGTGATAATTCAAACACTGATAGTGACTCAGTTGATAATTCTGAATCAAACTCTGTTGATTCAAACTCTGTTGATAATTCTGAGCAGTCACATTCAGGGGGAGCATCAGAAAATGAAGAGAGGCACCAAGAAAATCAGGAGAGCATGGATCAAGGGGGAGGATCACATGATGACAGAAGCAATTTGCCTTCTGCAAGAAAATGGACTAAGTCACACACACCTGATTTAATTATTGGTGATCCAGATGCAAAAGTAAGGACAAGAAGTGCAACAACAAATGAATGTCTGTTTCATGCATTCTTGTCACAATCTGAGCCAAAGAAAGTGGAAGAAGCTCTTAAAGATGCTGACTGGATAACAGCAATGCAAGAAGAGCTAAATGAATTTGAAAGAAATGAAGTGTGGACCCTTGTACCAAGGCCCAAGAACAGATCCATTGTTGGTACTAAATGGGTTTTCAGAAATAAAACTGACAGTGAGGGTGTTATCACAAGAAACAAAGCAAGACTGGTTGCAAAAGGCTATTCACAACAGGAAGGAATAGACTATGATGAAACATTTGCTCCAGTTGCTAGATTGGAGGCAATCAGAATCTTTCTAGCATATGCCTCTCATAAGAAATTCAAAGTGTTTCAGATGGATGTAAAAAGTGCATTTTTAAATGGAAAACTTGAAGAAGAAGTGTTTGTGGAACAACCACCAGGTTTTGTAGATCCAAAATATCCAGACTATGTCTACAGGTTAGACAAGGCACTCTATGGACTTAAGCAGGCACCAAGGGCATGGTATGAAACTCTTGCCAAATTTCTACTAGAAAGTGGATTTCACAGAGGTGAAGCAAACAGATGATGGAATTTTTATAAATCAAGCAAAATATACCAGAAATCTTCTCAAGAAATTTGGCATGCTTGACTGTTCATCTGCAACAACTCCCATGGCAACTGCAACAAAATTGGACAAAGATGCAGGGTCATCAGTAGATATGACATGTTACAGAGGAATGATTGGTTCTCTACTCTATTTAACAGCTAGTAGACCTGATATCATGTATGCCACTTGTTTGTGTGCAAGGTTCCAGGCAGATCCAAGAGAACCACATTTAACAGCAGTAAAGAGGATTTTTAAGTATCTCAAGGGCACTATAACTTTGGGGCTGTGGTATCCAAGAGAATCAGAGTTTAAACTACTTGGTTATTCAGATGCAGACTTTGCAGGCTGTAAGATAGACAGAAAAAGCACCAGTGGAAGTTGTCAATTTCTGGGAGACAGAATTGTTTCCTGGTATAGCAAGAAACAGAAGTCAATATCTACATCTACAGCTGAAGCAGAGTATATTGCTGCTGGTAGCTGCTGTGCACAAATTTTATGGATGAAGAATCAACTGCTGGATTATGGATTAAGGTATACCAAGATACCTATTTACTGTGATAATCAAAGTGCTATTGCAATGACAGGTAATCCAGTACAACATTCAATGACAAAGCACATCAGCATAAGGTATCACTTCATCAGAGAGCATGTAGAGGAAGGCAACATTGAGCTTCACTTTGTGTCTACAGAACAACAACTTGCAGATATCTTCACCAAGCCATTGAGTGAAGCTACATTTACAAGACTGGTCAATGAACTAGGAATGGTCTCTAGTTTTGACTAGTGATGTTGGTTAGACTCAAAAACTTATTGCTCATGTTATGCAAATTGTTAAGTGCTATGTGAACCTTAATATTAAACTCTGTTATGCATGCTTATGTTTAAACCTTGTTAAACTCTGTCAGCATGTCTGTCTGTTAAACACTGTTATCATGTTGGATACACTCAGTGAATTCAGAATTGATTATTGTCTGAATGAAAACACCAATGAAGAAAAATGTATGAAGCATGATTCTCAGTAATTAAATCATGATTCTTTCTGAGTCACTGTAATCTAATCAGATTTTGTGCAGTAAATCAACACAGCATGATACTGTTTCATATTTATAGCATCTCTTAGTTTATTCAGTCCTAAACTCTGAGTTTATGAATATTGTGTGCATTGCCTCTCATAAATAATTTTGGTTATTGATGAACTCTAAACTCTGATTAGTGACATTCTGTTCCCAAAGGTATGGTTCCTGATGATTCCTTGTTTGTACTTGTGAAAACCATAAAACTTGAGATGTGTCATTGATTAGTTTGGTGAGTTCAGATTCATGTTTACACCCTGTGAGAGTTTGAGCCAAATCAGTGATTGATACATTTTCTATCAATCAGTATTTATTGTTGTGTGATGTTCATCAGGAAGTATGTTTCTCTAGAACTTGTATTAAACCACTTTGAGACTACATGATATGTGTGTGCATGAAAATGATAAAGGCAATAGGATTTACCATTCCTTCAAACACTGTTCAAAATCTTTTGAACACTGTTCAAACACTGTATAAACACTGTTCATAAATACCACCCTTAGTAAACCCCTTTGAGCCTAATTAACTGCTCATTTTTCTTATACTCTGAAGTATTAAGAGCAGTTATATTCTTTTAAAAAAAAAAAATCAAGCAGATGAGTGTTTCTCAAGAAAAGAAAAGTTTTTCAGTATATATGTTAAATTTAAAAAAAAAAAAGGGCATATATACTGATCTTGTGCAAATATGTACTAACAGTGTGACTGAACACTTTGGTCTATTAAAATGTTCAGTTTGAAATTCACTCATGAATAAAACATCTCTTCTCATCTGTTTGATCTTACCTCATTACAACCCTGAATAAAGTCCTTTTGATTTGTGCATACATGTACTCAAAGTAGTGTAGATTTGGTGGACATTCAAGCATATGGTAGAATCTGCTTTTCCTGATTGAATGTGAGTGTAAACACTTTACCTAAACACCTGCGTGCTTTGAGAGTTTGTGAGTTTATCAAGTTCATGATTGTTATTCACTGAATGATGCTCTGATTTCTATCTCTTGATCTTTTTGTCTTTAAAGACTGTGTGCTTACATGGATAATCATGGACATCAATGGGAATAGAAGTTTTCAGATTTCTGTATAACAGTAACTACAGAGTTTAGCATTCATCAAACAATCAGTGTTTACTATGAGAGTTTGTGCATTCAGTGTTTATTGATTTTTTGTTATGGATTTTATGAAATATTAGATGCTCTAAAAATTGATTTTGGTAAACTCTGCTTTACACACACTCATATTTACAACTGTGCAATTTTTGAAAGGGTTTCAGTGATAAAGTTGGAAAATTGATAAACACTGTTGAGTTGTGTTAAGTACTCTAAGGTAAAGTTTCATTGAGATGATTTGACTATTTTGGAGTAATTGGGGTAGTTGACAACTGTTAATTAGTGTAAATATGTCAAAGTGTCGTGATTATAGGAATGACAGCGGTAATTATTAAGTGATCCATTGGTTGTTTGACACGTGTCCCATGATAGTGTCCCACTTACACATTACTCTACAATCAGTTGCGCGCTTTCATTAAATAAACGATTGAGTTTTGGTTTTACTCTAATCGTTTTTGTTCTCTCACTTCACATCGATTAATATTCACCTACTCACAGTTACTTGCATACTCAATCACTTTCAAAATTCTTATTCACTCTCCTTCACATTTTGGTAAACACTTATCATACATCTTTTCTCTGAATATCTTCGTATCATATCTTACTAATGGCAACCAAAGCGTTTGATGCAGCAGGGTTAATTTTTCTTCCTAGCAACTATGCAGCTCCACTGGAGAATGCAAATGCTCCAGAGGCGTTTCATTTGTTTCAAAATTTCTTGAAAGATTCTGAAATAGGGAAGGCTTTAACTGCACCACCAATACTCTCTGCTTCACAAATTGCTACTTTTTGGACAAACTCTGTATATGATGATGGAGAATAGTCTGGCACTCCAACAATCACTTTCACTCATGTTGAATCAGAGTATATCATTACTCCAACTACGGTTAGGGATGCTTTGGATTTCGAGACTCACACTTCTTACAGTGTTGTTGGTCACGACCACTTGAGGACAATGTTGCAGCAAATTGGATGTGCAGGAAATTTGAATAAGCTGGGGTCTCTGAGAAGGCCACTTTTGAGAAAGGAATGGAGTTTCTTTTTCGATTGCATTACAAGAGCTTTTGGAAAGAAGACAATAAATTGGGATGCACTTCCTCTTGACACTCTTCAAATTGGTCATGCTCTACTGTATGGAGGTAATTTCGATTTTGGTAGACTAGTGCTAATGAATTTGGGAGAGCGTTTGTCTGAGCCTACTTTTGTTTATTTTGCTCGATTTTGTCAAATACTATTTACTGCTTGTGTGCCTAATCTTACAATTGATAAAGCTGATGTCATTCAGCCTTTTCAAGTTGCTAAAAGGATGTTTTCTGATTTGACAAATAAAGATGTTACTAAACAGCAAATACCTGATATGTTTATGCCACTAGCCTTACAAAACTATGTTAACCAACCTCAGGATTCTCAATCACCACAACACATGCCTGAACCATTAGACACCATACATTCTAAACCAACACCCACAACACCTACAACACCCACAACCACTGTACCTACTACATCTCATCAACCACAACCAGAACCAATAAACTCTCCACCAATAAACTCTGAAACCTTAAACTCTGAGACAGCACCTACTGAAAAACCCAAATCCAAACCAAAAAGAAAAATACACACTGCCCAAAACACTAAACACTCAAAGGCTAAACAGACATTACCTGGAGCTGTTTATACCAGAAGAAAGAAACAAAAGGCAAACAGACCTTCACTTTCACCACCTAAGGAGAGCTCTAGTGAAGAAGAAGAGGAG
Organism: Kitagawia praeruptora; assembly: GCA_037693485.1. Classification (NCBI taxonomy): domain Eukaryota; kingdom Viridiplantae; phylum Streptophyta; class Magnoliopsida; order Apiales; family Apiaceae; genus Kitagawia; species Kitagawia praeruptora. Next base: position 129,814,484 of record CM075351.1, on the reverse strand, counting down.
ATTGTAGTGCCTCAAGTCAAGAAGAGGAGATTAATTCTTTCAGAATCTGATGATGAGAATGTTGTTGAAGCTCCAGAGGTGGTTTCACAGCAAACATCTACTGTTGAGGTTGCAGAGATTGTTGCTATACCTGCAGAGGATGAAATGCCTGCAGAGGATGCTGTGCCTGTCAATGTTGAAATACCTGCAGAGGTTGAAATGCCTGCAGAGGATGCTGTTAATGTTGAAGTACCTACAGAGGATACCATGCCTATAGAAGAGGATCACAGAGATGGTTTTTCACCAATGAATGATTTTCTTGATTCATTTCAACCAATTCTTGATCCTATCTCACCTGTTGTTCACACTGAAGCTCCTGGTGTAGCTGATGAGCCTGCAGTTAATTTTCCTGAAGCTGCAGCATCACACACAGAGCTAATATCTAATGCTTCTCCAATTCCAGACAAAGGTGATGAGGTTGATCAAGCAACTAAGAAAAATTCTGAATCTATGCCTGTTGAAGCTACAAATGCAAGCTCTGTTGTAGAGCCTGTGCAACATGAGGAGACTATTGACAAGATTGCAGAAGTTGTTGCAGAAACTGTGGCTGACACAGCTCAGCACAGTGGTTCTTTACAAGATGCTCAAGCAAATGATGCAAGTGTTGAAGATGAATCTGAAAACAGTGCAAACTCTGATTCTTTTCTGAGTGCACCAGCACAGACTGATAATAAACATAAACCTTTTGATCAGCCTTGTCCATCTCATGCAATTGAAGAAGAGCACCTTGCTAAATCTGCTGCTAATTGGTATAAACAAGACTGTATTTTTCCAAAAGGGAGAGCAGCTGATTTTGTTAAGCAGACTGCTAGTCAAATTTCAAATCCAGAGATTTTATCCTGTTTAAAGGCAACTGTGGTACAAGTCAAAACTCTGGATGGAAATTTTGCTAAAACAAAACAACAAATTGCTTCTTTGAAAACTGAGATACAGACTAGAGAAATGACAATGGAAAGAGAGTCAAAAATCAAAGCTGCACAGCTTTCTAAAGTTCAAGATACTCTCTTTGCCAGGCTAGGAAAGGTTGAAGAAAATCAAGCTGCCTTGTTTGCTAAGGTTGATTCCATTGCTAACTCTTTGGAGCTCATTACATCTATACTCATTCCTGATGATGTCAAAAAGGGGGAGAGAGTTGCTAAGTCTAAATGTAAAATTTCTCAAACTCTGCTTGAAAAGAAGGATGATGCTGGAGATGGAGGGGCAAGTGATAAGAGTAAGGCTTTAAACTCTGAAACACTAACTCTGAGATCTGGCAAATCTCTTAAGTCACAGTCTGTTGGAATAAACACTGAAACTCAAGGTACTTCAAAAACCAAGAGTTTGGAATTAATATCAAATCCAAAGACTGATGAGGAGTTAGCTGTTAATCTTTTCATGGAAGAGAATGCAGAAGGAGTTACTATAGAAGATGCTAAAGCTGAAGAGAAGAGTCTGCAAGAAAAGCATTTGAAGGCTTTAAAGTCTAATAAATTAAAGAAGAATGTGAAAGTTGTTAAAGCTGCAAAGCCTGTTCTTAAAGGTATTCAAATCAAAGAACCAGTTGGTACAAATCAAAGGATGCAAGTGTTCAGAAAACCAACAGATGCAGAAGCTAAGCAAAAGCTGAAAAGTATTGTTACAACCTCTGTTGATACACATGTTGTACAGAAGAATGAAGACACAACCTCTGTTACTGCACAAGTTGTGACCACACCATTATTGTCTTCTCAGTTGAAATCAACATTTGGAAAAGGTGTTCTTCATGATTCAAGGCTAGAAGCTACAGTTCCAATGGATTTCACTGATGGTAGAGCCTTATCTGGTAAAATCGGATACAACAAAGGAGGCATAGGCTCACACAGAGACACAAGACAATATGTTGGTCCCAGAGATCCTTCTTCATTGGCTGTTCCAGGTCGTGGTGTCACTCAAGAGAGTTTAGACAGACTGGAGTCAGTACAGCTTGTTAATCAGAAGAGTTTAGAGAAGGATTTTCTGCTATATTTCATGGCTGATGGAACAGTGTTTAAAGTTGATGAGAAGGATATTGATTTAAAATACTGGGAAGAACTAGAATATGTTCTGTATCTTTTCAGAGTAAGAAATCAAAGAGCTCAGTCAGTTGCAAATGTACTCAGACAAAAGATGATTCAAAATCTTGCCAGGAGAAATATGAAGTACAACAGCAAGTATGTTCCAAAGTACAGAGACTGGAATGGGAATCTGATAGAAATGGAGAAGGGGACTACAAAGCTGAAGACAGATCTTGGAATTACTGTTCTGGATTTTAATGTGAAGTCTGAGGAAGTGAAATATATCAGGTTGGGAAATGAAATGAGGAGAAACAAAATCTACGATCTTAGAGCTGTTATCTATCAGACTGATGAGAATGATCCTCAGTTGAGAGAAATCAAGGAAGCTATGCAGATAGAGCTTGAAAATGCTGAAAGAAGATTGCTTATAGACTATCTCAGGACAATGCCAGATCTTCAAGAGATTAGAATTTGAAGTCTGTAAGAATTTTCTCATTTTCTGTAGAATTTGTTAAGTAAAAGCTTAAACTCTGTTTGTTAAACACTGTAGACTTTGTATTTGTTTTGACATCATCATTTACTGTAAACTTGTACATTTTTGCTAATGAACAAGTTGGGGGAGATTGTTAGAAATGATTGATGAGAACAGTGTTTGGAAGCTAAAGTAACAAAACAGAGTTTAGCTGGAAGCAGTCAGAGTTTAGTTAAACACTGACTGGAAGCGCAACAGAGATTGTTAAACTCTGTAGCGGTAATGTCTGAAGAGTCAACAGTGTTTGAAGATTGATACAAGATAAATATGGAAGCAATATCTTTGAAGATTGGAAAGCTGTCAAAGAGATTGAGTTGACTTGGAAGACTTGAAGCAATCGTGATTGATATCAATTGTATAGTTTAATTATAGGAGAATCAATTACTGATTGTACGAAGCTGTATGTTTTATAAATACAGTTAGGTTAACCCTAGAAGGGTATCGAACATTGAGAAATTCATTGATTGTAACCTAAGCAGCTCTCTGTGATATTTTACATCACTGAGAGAGGAATTGTTAATTCCAAACAGTTTTTAAGTATTAAACAGTGTGTTCTTGTTAAGTTACTCATACAGTATTTGATTACCTATTGTGTATTCAACCTAACAAACAGAAACGTGCGTGTGTGCGATGTTCATAAGATATACTCCTAACACTAGATCGAAATCATACCCATCTTTCGCCAAGACAATCACAGGTTTATAAATAAAATAGATGGTAAACACTTCATAACCTAGAAACACCTCCATCATCATTCGAGTTAGACAGGAATTCATGCTTTATTACTAACAACTACGACACATAATACTATACACAACAATGCATGCTTATTTAACCGTGCAATGAATGAGACCCCAAAAGGCTTATACAATAATACCCATGTAGCGAGCATTAGGTTAGTGGATCCCAGACTATAAAAGCCTTAGGTCACTAGGCACAAAGTCCCCGCGAACTTAATTGCTCGAGTATTAAAGAGCTCACCCTGGTTAATTTTGCATTTAACAATTTAAACTTTTGACTTTTTTTTTCTCTGATTTTTTTTTCTTTTTTTTATGCAATCTGGAATGAGAATTCTCATCCAACCCTAGACTACTCATAAAATATGAGCCGGCTACTAGTCATTTGACGCTTAGCCATTATTAACAACTATTAACAATTAGCATGAAATTCCTGGTTTCCCCCAAACTTAGACTTTAGTATCCCTACGCCATCAAGGGAATAACGAAAATTCTAAATATAAACAAGTGAATAAATCTAAAACAACCAAACAAGCATGACCTCAACCTAGCCCAAAAGCATACGATGTGACTGTATAAAAATTTTGTTTCTAAAACATGCAAGTCAATTTCATAAGAACTATAAATCAACCCTCTATTCATCATTACCACACTCAAATAGACATCGACCTACCAATCAGAATTAGCTCATCCTAAGGGATCATGAAATATGCATGCTATGCAAATGCAACTAAAATGGACTCACATGGAATACATAACAAATATGCAAACAAAATGCTCTACATGAAACAATCATGCAATAATATGAATGAACTAATAATACCATGCAATATGATTCCTACATGAACAAATGACACACTAACACCACTCATCCCCAAATCACCCCCAAACTTAGAATATTCAATGTCCCCATTAAATTGAAGGTAATACAAGGGATAGCAGGAAACATATCTAATTATCGGCAGGATCACCCTCCTCGGGTGGGGAATCTGGTGGCGGGTATACAACATGAGCTCCAAAAATAGGCCAAGTGACCTTTACACCCGCCGCACGAAAATAATAATCCAGAATTACGAAGAATTGGGAAAAATACTCTTTTATTGAAAGCAGGAAATCCATGGGTTGCCTCCCAGGAAGCGCCTTTATTTAAAGTCTTTAGCTAGACTTGGCAATGGATTTTTCTCTTGAAAATTTCTACACCATATCTCTATATGGCCATTTAATAATCTTTTCTGGGGCTACATCCTTGATGACAAGTTTCAGCCTTCTTTGCTCCTCAAAAGTGTCAGTAATATTGTTCTCTTCACTACCTGACAAGTTAGCAGCAATAATAATATGCAAAGTAGATGATTGACCCAAATATGCATACCTCAGGTGATCTGGTGGTTTAATCTCGAGTTTGGAAGCTTCTTCAACATGATGATTTTCATTATTAACTACCAAAGACTGATCAAGAGTGGGAATAAACGGATTAGGAACGGAAGTGGGTGGTTCACCAACAGAAGTCTTAACAACAGACTTAGGATCAAAAGAACTATCCTCAAGTTGAATTTCATGCTTAGAACAAATAACATTCAATTTCTCTAACATCTCATCAGAAGAAAAATTCATATACAACTCATGAAGATCTTTATTACCCTCATACTTTAACAAAACATCTTTCTCAAGAAAATACTCAATTGCACTATCCTCAAGATTTGACCATGAAATAACCTCATCAATCAACAGCTGAGAATCCCAAAGATCAGCCACGCCTAATTCCTCATCTTAAGTATCAGACTTTCCTTGTAAAGCAACATCTAATGGATCCGACTTCAACATTTGATCAAATGCTTTATTCTGGCTAGTATCAACCCCTTCCACTCTAGAGCACTCTTCATTTTCCTCAGGAAATTTCATGGCCTTGAACACATTAAAAGAGATAGTCTGATCTTGCACTCTTATTGTGAGCTCTCCTTTCTGAACATCTATCAAAGTACGGCCAGTAGCGAGAAAAGGCCTTCCCAAGATGATGGGAATCTTCTTATCTTCTTTAAAATCTAGAATCACGAAATCCGCAGGGAAGATGAGCTTATCAACTTTTACCAAAACATCCTCCACGATACCTCTAGGATAAGTGATCGACCGATCAGCCAGCTGTAAAGAGATATTTGTAGGTTTAGGATCGGGCAGACCAAGTTGCATGAAAACAGACAAAGGCATGAGATTGATGCTAGCTCCCAAGTCACACAAACACTTGTCGAAAGAAAGCTTGCCAATAGTGCACGGTATGGTGAAACTTCTCGGATCTTTAAGTTTAGGAGGCAACTTTTGCTGCAGAACCGCACTACACTCCTCTGTCAAAGCAACAGTTTCCAATTCTTCGAGCTTCAACTTTTGTGATAGAATACCTTTCATGAACTTTGCATAGCTCGGCATCTGTTCAAGAGCTTCTACAAAAGGTATGTTGATGTGCAATTTCTTGAAAACCTCAAGAAACTTGGAAAACTACTTGTCTAGCTTCTGCTTCTGGAGTCTTTTGGGATATGGGGGAGGAGGATAGATCTGAGTGCTCTCTGTAGACTGCTCTGGAGAAGCTTTTACAATAGATTTCTAGCTCTTTTCCACTTTACCGTCTAGCTGATCAGCCACCAAGTCAGAATTTTCAATTTTTGGTGTTGCAGGTTTTTCAACCTGATGATTATGAACTTCTTCATCTTCCTTAGCTGATGATTTATGATCGGTTGTAACTTTTCTGCTTCTCAAAGTAACTGCCTTCACTTGTTCATGGACAACTTTCTTCCCTGGATTAGCCTCCGTGTCACTAGGAAGCACTCCATGTGGCCAATTTAGCAAAGTAGTAGCAATCTGACCAATCTGATTTTCCTAGGTCTTAAGCGAGACAGCTTGACTTTTGCACATCAATCTCAACTCCTCTAGTTCTGATTTTTCAGAAGTGGAATGCCCAGAACCAGCATATGAATGTTGTTGCTGAAAACCCGGAGGTTGAAATTGCCTAGGGGTATACTGTTGTTGAATTTTCTGCCCTTGCTGCTGTTGAAAAATCTAAGGATTGTAAGGCTGAGCTCCATATTGCTGACCTTGAAATTGCTGATAAGGCTGTTGTGGTTGCATGCCACCCTGATTATTGCTACAACTAAAATTCGGATGATTTCTGGTGCTCGTATCATAGTTAAAGACTTCAACTGAGCTGCAATAGCTGTAGCTGCATCAACTTCCAAAATTCCAGCTACTTTGAGTTGGATATTGATATTCGTTAGCAACCATCGTCTCAATTAGATCATAAGCTTCCGCATAGTTCATTGGCCATAAAGCTCCACCAGATGCTGCATCTAGCAAAGGTCTAGATTGTGCTCCCAACCCATTATAGAAACCATTAATCACCATCCAATCAGGCATACCATGATGAGGACACTTTCGAAGCATCTCCTTGTAGCGTTCCCAAGCTTCACACAAAGATTCTCCAAATTTCTGTGCAAATTGAGTTAGAGCATTCCTGATTATTGCTGTTTTAGCCATGGGAAAGAATTTAGTGATAAATTTCTGAGCAAGATCCTCCCATGTAGTAATGGAACCGATTGGTAGAGAGTGTAACCAGCCATTTGCTTTATCCCTCAAAGAGAATGGGAAAAGTCTTAATTTGACAGCATCTTCCGACACACCATTGAACTTGAAAGTGTCACAAATCTCGATGAAGTCCCGGATGTGCATATTAGGATCTTCCATAGGAGCACCCCCAAACTGAACTAAATTCTGCACCATCTGAATAGTACCAGACTTGATTTCAAAGTTGTTAGCTGCAATGGCTGGTCTGACAATACTAGATTGGATGTCATTGATTTTCGGCTGAGAATAGTCCTTCAAAGCCTTAGTTGCTGCTCCTGCTGCTGGTTCTCCCATCTTCTTAATTGCTGCAAGTTTTTCTTCTTCCAATTTACAAGGTTGAGAACGTGTTCGCATACACGTTCAAGTACCTTAAACACCACGAAACAAACAACTTTATAAGAAATAATCTGAGTCAGTAAACTCTAACGACCACTGATGACAAGCACATAAACTAAAAATAAAACACTGATGATCCCCGGCAGCGGCGCTAAAAACTTGTTGCACTAAATCACGCAAGCGTACGTGGTCACAAGTAATATATGAGTAAATCAAGTTTGTTCCCACATGGATCTGGTTTTGGTTTCAATTCAGTTAATGCACCTATGCAATAATGTATGGTTTTTATCCACTGCTAAGACAATTAACAAATTTGGGTTTTGATTATCTAAAATTAACTATAGAACAAATTATTAAACTAAGAATTAATTAACTAACGAGTATTAAAATCGAATTACTTATGCGAGATAAAACATGGGATCCTAACTTCATTAAATACGTTGCTTAGATCTGACGCCTTTAATCACTATATGCAATGGTTATGATATCTGATCGGATAACACGAAACAAGTACACGCTACCTGTCAGCATACGTATACCAAACTACTCATACATCCATAAAAGAGATAGAAGATGAATAGACACCAATTATGCTTAGACCCTATATGTCTATAGAATTTGAAAACATAACGGTTGAAGAACAAGTTATCCATAAAGATCACATAGGGTAGTATAAAGTAGTTCAAATTACACCACGAATCATGTTGAAAACAATCATGAACCTATGCTAGCATGGCAAGTTCTAAATCTTAAGATCCACTTTCACTTCACAAGAGATTAACATATTAGATGTTAGCTATGCATCTAACAATTAAGCATAACCATACAAAGATATTAGATATACATCACACACAGATCTTTAAAGCATTAAAATACTAAACTCCATAGAAAAATCCGTTAGAATCCCATGACAACGATTAGTTCATAATCGAACCGTTCGTCACCATGGGATCTGATGAAAACATGATAAATAACAAAGTCTGAATGTAATAATAATACTAGAGTATGAGTTTAGAAAACAAATCCAAAAACTGGAATCCAAAGTACGCCTAAGAAAAGAATACAAAAGATGAAGTAGATCTAGATCTCGTTGCTTGTCACGAGCGTTGGTGAATCCTTCTCTGCTTTTCTCTCTTGTGTTTCTAAGTAATTATGATGATAGGTAGTGTTTATATAGGCCCTATAATACTTTTCCAACAAGAAAAGTCCAAAATTACAACTTAAATTCGAAACATGAAAGAATTTAGGAATTTTCAGGACAGAATTCGGAGTCGGCAGAATGTCTACCGCGCCGCAGCGCGCCATGACCCGCGTTGCAGCACGCCTGCAACTGTTGAACCGAGCCGCAATGCCCCCTGCGCGTGCCGCAGCGCGCTCTGCAATCTGCCGGTTGGAATTTTTCTTTTGCCGTTTCTTCATTTTGCTTCCGTTTTCTCCCGTTCTTTTTGCCAATGATTCCATGCTTCATTTCTTTGACTTAAAATCTCCCAAGAATTGTAGGGAAGACTTCGTTCTTCATTAAAAACTTGAAATCCACACCAAAATCTACAATAACCGCCAACCCTAGCCGACGATTTACAAACCTGCACAACTAAACGAAACACATCAAAAATACAACAAACTTAAGACCAAGTGAATCAATTTAAACCGATATGGAACGCTCCAAGTGGATATAAATCCACTTATTAGATGTAAAACCGAGTTGACCTCCTCAGGTAAGTGGGAAGAGGTGGGTGGACCATGGCTGGATTTAGACGAGGCTACAATGGTAGGGCCACTAGCAGGTAGCTCAGTTTCATCATTGAGAATGAGATCTATTTGAGCTCTCATTCTTTGTCGGGTTGAAGGAGAAAGAGGCTCACCCATGATATCGTCAGTGTGTAGTGACTCATTTATCAGCCTCAAGAAGAAGGTGAGGATGCAGATTAAAAGCAGGTAGAATAGGAGCTGCGTAGTTAAGCCCGATAAAGTTTGAGAACTCATCGAAGTCCATGCAGCCGGAGTGCTCAGAGTTACGAGAGCCCATAGGAGGAGAAGGGTTAACAGATCGGGGATAAAACAACTAGGAGATGACAGAGGAGAGTGAGGCGAACAAGGTAAGAAGGAGCGTGTAGAGAGTGTTGTGGCTGAGGTTGGAGATGAAGACGGTCAAAGGTGGTCGGAAAGAAGTCGCCAACCATTTAGAGAGAGCATGTTTTATCAACAACAGAATATTCAAATATGATATAACTTGATTCTATCCCACGTTTTATCTCTAATCGTGAACCCAATTGATTAGTTCTGATTCTCGAATTTTATGAGTATTTCTATACGGTTATTATTCATATATTGGTGTAATTATATATTAATTTACAAAAAGAATTTTAATATAAATATATGCACCAATATAAATTATTAATTGCGAAAATTAATGGCTATTATTAGTTTGTTGTAATTAATTACGTAATATTTAAGTAGATATTAAATAAACATATTGAATATAAGATTGTTAAATGATGTATATTAAATATATGAAGGGCTAAAATAGTAATTTTGAAAAGAATAAAATGTGATATGTTGTGGTATTATATATACAACAGATACTCCCTCCGTCCCTCATGGTTGTTTACATGGGGGATGGACACGGAGACCAAGAAAATGTGTAAAAAATGAGTAAAGTTATATGAAAAGTGGTTAAAGTGGTGGGACCTATTAATATTTAATTATAGATTTGAGATAGTGGAGGAAAGTAGTGGGTGTAATAGTGTTTTTTATTATTAAATATATGAGATAGTGGGTGTAATAGTGGGAGAAACTTACTATTTTTGGAATGTAAAGAAATGAGAGGGACACCCCAAAATAGTAACTGTAAAGAAATGAGAGGGACAGAGGGAGTAGTTACGACTAATTTATCAAATAATTTTATTGCTAAAATAAATTTGATTATTATTCTCGCTAATTCCTGATTTTCTACTTATATTCTTAATCGAGAACCCAATAAGTTAGTCCCTATTTTCAAATTTTATGAGTATCTGTATAATTATTATTCATATTTTAGTATACTCATATACTAATTTATCGAAAAACTTTAATCTAAATACATGCACCCATATAAACTATAAATTGCAAAATTTAATGTGTCACATTTTTTCTCAAATGATGTTTAGTTTGTCCCACTTCCTAGATTCTCATTTAGGTAATAGATTTTGGGTGAGCCTTTTAATTAAATTTTCTCAAACAAAAAATTCAGCAATTACTTTGAATCAAGTAATTTATTGTATTTGATATTGCTGAATAATCCGTACTTGGAGTAAGACACAAAGATTAAGAAAATATGTAAAATTTTAAGCATTTTATATGAAATAAAATAACAAGTTATTAATAGAGTAGAGATGTAAATGATGTATACACAAAAACATAAATTAACAAAATCAATAAAGAATAGCATGAGTAAGTGGCTATGCTGTGTTGGAGCATCTGGTGTAGGAGAAATAAATGGGTTTGGGATCGAAGAAATGGCTCTGTGTTTGGTGTGAAAGCAGCAACTATGCACCTTCTCACAGACTGGAGGGAGGAACAGCTGAAGGTTGATGCTCGGGTGAGTATAGGAGGGTTGGGTGCTCGTAGCTGGTCAAAACCAAAGAATGGTTGGGTGAAGATAAATTCCGATGCGGCAGTGTTTCAGGATGGTAGTGTAGGTATTGGAGCTGTTATTCGGAACGATCAAGGGGAGTTTCTGGCAGCGTTTTGCAGGAGAATTACAAGTGCATGGCATCCCAGGGAGGGGGAGGCAATAGCTTTAAAAGAGGCATTGTCGTGGACGGCTATGCAAGGTTATCAGCAGTGTATTTTTTAGACTGATTCTCATGCACTGGCTCTGGCTTGTAATGGAAATAATGGGCGAGCTTTTTTCGGGACTATAGTAGATGATTGTATCTATTTGTTAAAGCACATTAATCTGGTGCTAGTTGAATTTGTGTATCGATCTGCGAATATGGTGGCTCATGTGTTAGCACAAGCTTCCTATTCTATGTCAGATTCAGGAGAATGGCTTAATACCCCTCCTGGTTTTATTTCTCATGTACTCGAGATGGATTCGATATTTTGAATGAAATTACAAATTTATTCAAAAAAAAAGTGAAACATTTATTACATCTTGAATAAAAATATGAAATAAAATAACAAGTTATTAATAGAGTAGACATGTAAATTGATGTATATACAGAGACATAAATTAACAAAATCAATAAAAAAATAGCATGAGAAGTGAAACATTCATTACATCTTAAATTAAAAAAATCAAATTAATGAAAAAAAACACTTATGGATATAAATAATGAATTCTACCATTTAACCAAATACATGTGTAGCTCAATGGTTATAGTGGACAACTTGATGGCATTTGAATTGACATGTCATGAGTTCAATTCTCAACAATGTCTTTTCTCTCTCCTCAATTCTGAGAGCCACTAGTAGCTCTTAACTTGTATTTTAATAATAAAATATACATATCCACCAATTCATGCACAACTTTTGGTTATAGTGAGGTTAATTTAGGAATAAATTATACTCCCTCCGTCCCTCAAGGTTCTTTACGTTGCCTTTTTGCACGGAGACCAAGGAATATTGTTAAGATAAATGAAGTAGTGGGTGTAATAGTAATTTTATTGTTAAAATAAGTGAAGTAGTGGGTGTAATAGTGATTTTATTGTTAAAATAAGTGAAGTAGTGGAGGTAATAGTGTAAAGTGTTGAAAAAGTGGAGTGAAGTAGTGGATGTAATAATTTATTTTATTGTTAAAGTTACTATTTATGGTATGTAAAGAAATGAGAGGGACGTCCCAAAATAGAAACGGTAATGAAATGAGAGGGACGGAGGGAGTAAATAAAGAGCTACTCCCTCCGTCTCTAAATATGTTGCCTGTTTCCTCTGGACACGTTTGCCAACGCACACTTTTAATCGTTAATATCTTCAATTTCGTATTAGTTTTCAATATAAAAACTTCACTGTATTAATGTACTCATAAATACGAATCCAATAAGATCACTCATGACTATATTTGGTCTTATAGATTATGCGTGAATTAGTAATTTATCTCATGTTATGAAAAGTCCTTACATATCAAATGAGCAACATAAAAAGAGACAGAGAGAGTAATATAAAGAGGATTGTTGGAGTTTGACACATAAAACAATGTAATAGCTTGCTAAGAGCTATTTATTTATATAATTTTGAAGATTGAATGCAGGAGCCTCTTGGAAATGTTCTAAGTATTTTAAGTTTTTTTTATAATATATTATTATAAAGGGCATAAATGTAATTACATTGAATAAAATGTGACATGTTGGTATATATAATAATAGATTGTTACACTTCTTAAAGTTTGATAAGCCCACTTAAGTATTTATGGTCCAAAATGTTTTACACCCCGTTTCTAGTTTTTGGCCCAAATCTTGTTTCATGTTTGCATTTATCCTACCCGTAGTTACTAGTAATAATGGTAATTTGTTTTTGATAATTAATCTTTATGTAATTACTAGTTTAAAATCCGTGCGATGCACAGATTTTTTTTAATAAGAAAAGATAATAGTAATTATAATTTTAAGTAAGGATAATTAAGTAAAAAAATCAAGTTTGAAAATGAGATATTTTATTTAGAAAATATAGAAAATATATTACCTTTTAGCTGAAAGAGGTGATCAGTTAGTTGTTAGTAATTATATATTATTAGTTTATTTCACTAATTAGATATTTTTGGAAAAAAGAGATTTTAGTTACAAAAGTTAGGAAAGGTAATAGCTGAAAAAGTTAATTGGTTAGTTATTAGTAAGGAGAAATGAGATATTTTAGTTAAAAACTACTCACTCCGTCTCTTAAAACGTTTCCTGTTTACTAAATCGGGATAATCAAAATACTTTTCTCCTTTCTATTTTAAGCCATAAAAAATAATATTCAATACCCACTACTCCACCCACTACTCCTTAAAAATAATATTCAATACCCACTACTCCACCCTCTAATCGTTACAAATAATATTCAACACTCACTATTCCACCCACTACTCCAAAAAAACAATATTCAATACCTACTATTCCACCCACTACTCCTTAAAAATAATATTCAATACCCACTACTTCACCCACTACTCCAAAAAAACAATATTCAATACCCACTACTCCTTAAAAACAATATTCAATACCAACTACTTCTTACAAATAATATTCAATACCCACTTTTTCTTAAAACCCGTGTTTTTAGTCAAATGGGCAATGTTTAAAGAGACGGAGGGAGTATATAAAAGATATTATATTATTAGTTTATATCATTAATTTGAACGACAATATTTTTGGAAAAAAGAGATTTTAGTTAGAAAAGTTAGAAAAGGTAATAGCTGAAAAATGTAATTGCTTAGTTATTATTTAGGAGAATTGTTGGGAAGAACTGCGCGTAATATTTTGTGAAAAGATTAAGTTTTATTTTTTATAATTAAGTATAATAATTATATCCTATATATAACTAGCGTAAAGAGGTTTAGGTGGTCGTGGTATGATCGTCAGGGTTAAAAAGGTAAGTTTATTAGAAGAAATGGGCCGGGAGTTAGACCAGAGTTAATGGTATTTTAATTTAACTAATAAGTAGATCAAAGAACAATGCACTAAAATAACATAGGATAAAACGGGAAAAAAAATTAAAGTTGAAAAAATTATTCTTAACTAAAATTAATACAAAAATATTTTAGACTAAAGTTCAAAATATAATAAAAAATACCTTACCACAAAATAGTTTTTCAATAAAACCTAATTATTAAAAAAAATCATAAACAATTATCATTTTAGATTTTACAACAAACATCTTTTAAGAATTTATACTAACAAAGTCAACACAAATCAATATATTAATATTTTATTATTTTGCAAAGATCTAGATTCGGTACTAAAATTGTAAACAAATTAAAAATAATCCGAAAATTCAAAAAAAATAATTTATAGAGAATCTGAATATAACATAATACACTAAAATAAAACATGATAACTTCAAAAAAATAATAACACATGGTAAAACGATAAAAAAAATTAAAATTGAGAAAATTATTGTGAACTGAAATTAATACAAAGATATTTTAAATTGAACTTTAAAATGTAATTAAAAAAAAAACCTTGCCACGAACAAGTATTTCAAGAAAACCTAATTATTAAATAAAGTCATAAAAATATTTTGCTTTAGATTTTACAACAAACATGCTTTTAAAATTTATACTAATAAAGTCAAAACAAATCAATAAATTAACAATTTATTATTTTGCAAAGATTCTAAATTCGGTACTAAAATTGTAAATAAATTAAAAACAATCCAAAAATCCAAAATAAAATAATTCATAGAGAATCTAAATATAATAACCACAAAAAATCTTATAATAAATTAATTTGAAAGTTACAAAAATATTAAATTTCATCAATAATAAAATTTAAAGTAAATTAGTATAGAATAAAACTAATAAAATATTCATTATCAACTTAATTATTTATTATTATAAGTTAACATATTTTCCGTAATAGTTTAGTATATATATTTAATTACAAAATACATGCATATTACTAATTTATTATCATTAAAAATAAAAACGCAATTCAAAATGTTATAAAAAATACTTTTGACAAAAAAATCATAACGAAAATTTTATAATAAAAGATTAGTAGCCAGAGTCTCAGCTAGCTGGTCGAATACATTCCCACCATCACCATTGTTGTTACCATTCTGATTGTCATTGTTGTTGCCATTGTTGTTGCCGTTGTTGCCTTCACCCTCCATCTTTTCTAAAAGCGACAAACTTCCAAACTTATAATCAATGATCAAAATCATAAAAGTCAAACAAGTCAAATAATCACATAAACAAGTGCCCTAGATTCAAAATAATTTACTAACTTAAAGGCCAAAACCTATACGGATCGCATCCTAGGGAATGTACTAGTCCCATACGTAATACACTCCGAAGGAAAACCTAGGTTCTGATGCCAACTGTAACATCCCGACTTTTCGGAATATTAATTCTAAATACAAAATTTAAATAAAATCAAACTTTTATTCAAATAAACAAAATCATTCCACAAAGTCAAAGCAGCGGTCAAATTCGATAATTCAAAATCGTTAAATCGGAGATGCAACCATAATTTCAATATTCAATATCCAAATTTATTCTAATAATTCAACAAGTATTTTCAATAAATGCATCCAAAATAGCAAGCACTAAATCCACAAGGTTCACATCCTTATTCTTATTAAGCTTCCAAAATCGAAATCTGAAATATTAGAAAAGGGTGAGCTACACAGCTCAGCAAGTAACAAATTGACTTACAAATATCTTCAAAATTAATGGGCGTTTTAATAAAACAATTTTCAAAATCAAATATAAGTTTGTAAAACCTTTGCGAAAATAAATCCAACCCAAAGTTTTATATTTTCAAAATACAGAATTTAAAACAGAAACAGAAGCAGAAAACAGAAATAAAATGAAACGAAAATCAAAATACCACAGTCTTGCTCTACGGCCACACTTTGCCAGTGACCGGCATCTTATTCTTATTCTTATTCTTTTGTCACACTTTACCAGTGACCGGCATCTAAAGTTCAATAATTACGCGCCCTTAATAGGTATCTAAAGTTGCACACTTGTGCGCCTACTAAGGGTATCTAAGGCTAGTTCCGGAACTATTGCGTAAATTACGAACGGGTTCGAAACGTAGAGACTGGGATTCTAAAATCAAGTACTTATATCTTATAAAGTTCGAAACAGAATTCTTATATCTTATACGAAAATCAAAAACAGAATTTATATCTTATACGAAAATCGAAAGTTGCAGAATCAAAATATACTTTTCGAAAATTAAAAGTAAGTCAAAAAGTACTTACCTCGAGAGTGACTTAAAATCCAAAATAACACAAAGTGGTCCTATAATTAATTAAACCAAACCAAAATAATTATTCACAAAGTTTCACACGATCGACATGCAAATATAAAAACACATTTTATTTATAATCTATCATAATCATGTAAAACACCGAATAATTCATTTATGCTATAAATATTAAACAAGACACCATGTAACATTAACCCACTGATCAAAGTCACAACTAGCATCAAAACAAACGCTTGTATATTATTAAATAATAAATCATGCTCTTACTCATCTACTAATTGCACAAATTCATTTACTTATTTACATTTAAACAAATACCAAAATGCATGTCATATTAAGAAAGGAAATTGGGCCTTAGAGCCCGCAATGGTAATACATGGTCTGATCCAAAACTACTGTGCATAATTATATAAAAGTACCCGATCTTTTACAAAAATAACAAAATTAATATACATGCATAACATAATTTGTATGTTCCTGTTTCCACATGCACATGTCAAATCACACCATTCACTTAGCAAATATTTTCTGTTAACAGACACAAAAAATAATAATAATAATAATAATAATAATAATAATAATAATAATAATAATAATAATAATAATAATAATAATAATAATAATAATAATAATAATAATAATAATAACCCTTATCGAATATAAACAAGTTAATCAAATTAGCAGCTAACATCAATCACGTTAATCACATTGACCATAAATTAATTAATAACTTCAAAAGTAATTTACATGATTAAAATAATAATTAAACACATAAGCTTTTGAATATAAATAAAATCATTAAATTAAATAATTTTTTTAGACGTTTACTTGACATCGAAAGAATCATGGCAGTATGTCAAGAACATAGTCGCATGGTGTTCTATAAATTCAATCATACTTTACATGAATTCATATAAACAGGTTACTGTAAAAACTATATATAACTAGATCAATTTGACACAATATATTATACTAAAGTTAAAAGGGACAAGTCAAACACATACACTGGATGTACGCACAATCACTAATGGATTTCCAAGCAATACAGAAAAGAAAGTTATTAGACTTTGAGAAAAGAAAAGTACCTCTGTGATGGATTCCTGTACGAGTCTTTGGTTAAACGAATAGGTTTATTATATAGACAGACACGTAAACCCTATTTTTTTTAGGTAATCGTAATCACTATTTTTACTAATTTAATCACCCTTCCAAGTAATACCAAAATTAGCACATTCTAATCCACATAAATATTCTAAATCAAAAGATCTCAATTTTCTAAAATATTTTCACACTTCTTTCCGATAATAGTAAAACTTGTACAAAAAAAAAAAATTCTGGAATACTCTAATTAATAAATAAAAACTTATCTAATACCTAATATTAAATATTATAATAAAATAAAAATAGAAATTAACAGGATTTTACATTCTTCCCCCCTTAAAAGAATTTGGTCCCCAAATTCACAATAATAAAATAAAATAAATCACGAAGAAAATAAATCATACCTTAATAGTTGGTGCGACTTCCCGTGAGCTGAAACACACGTCCAATGCCAACCTTCTTATCAGCTTCCTTCCTTGGTGCAGCTTCATTCCTTGGTGGTGGGTTGTGCGGGCACTCCGAAATCTTGTGTCCTATTTCCCCGCAGTGAAAACAGGCACCCGTGTTCCATCGGCAGTCCTTGTCTGGATGGTTCTTACCGCACCTCGAACATTTATCTCGATCACCTTGTCCTCCCATTTGATCGTACACGTGTGGCTTTTTAAAGGATCCCCTTTGAGACGAAAATCCACCAGTTGGAGCGAACCGCTTCTTGTTCCAGTTGCTTGTCGTCTTTTCAGATTCAGCTAGGCCCCTCTCGATCACTAAAGCCTTGTTGAGCACAGCTTCGTACGTCTGAAGTTCAAAAGACGCTACCGAATTCCTAATGTCGGTTCGAAGTCCCTCTTCAAATCTCCTTGCTCGGCTGCTTTCATCTGCTACTAAGGTCGGCGCGTACTTCGAGAGCTTTGCAAATTCTGCTTCATATTCGGTAACAGTCTTTCCACCTTGCTCGAGCCGAATGAAGTCCCGCTCCTTTTGTAGACGTACTATTCTCGAAAAGTACTTATCTTCTAATTCCTTCTTGAACTTTGCCCAGGTGTATGGTTCCGGTTCCCCTTCAGCGGTTGCGGTCTCGTTCTTCCTTTTCTCCATGAGCCACCAGTCATAAGCACTGCCTTGCAATTGATACACAGCTAAGGTGACCTTCTGCTCCTCGTTACTGCTGAGAAGTCCGAAAG
The DNA here is from genome assembly GCA_037693485.1 of Kitagawia praeruptora. Lineage (NCBI taxonomy): Eukaryota > Viridiplantae > Streptophyta > Magnoliopsida > Apiales > Apiaceae > Kitagawia > Kitagawia praeruptora. Next base: position 129,796,046 of record CM075351.1, on the reverse strand, counting down.
CTTTTTCCATCTCCTGTATCCACATCTCGACTATGGCCGGATCAGTCGCCCCATCGAAAGTTGGCGGGTTCAAACGCTTGAACTGAGAGACGATATTCTGTTGTCTGGGTTGCTGATTCACGAGTGTAGCCAGAGTCTCAGCTAGCTGGTCGAATACATTCCCACCATCACCATTGTTGTTACCATTCTGATTGTCATTGTTGTTGCCATTGTTGTTGCCGTTGTTGCCGTTGTTGCCTTCTCCCTCCATCTTTTCTAAAAACGACAAACTTCCAAACTTATAATCAATGATCAAAATCATAAAAGTCAAACAAGTCAAATAATCACATAAACAAGTACCCTAGATTCAAAATAATTTACTAACTTAAAGGCCAAAACCTATACGGATCGCATCCTAGGGAATGTACTAGTCCCATACCTAATACACTCCGAAGGAAAACCTAGGCTCTGATGCCAACTGTAACATCCCGACTTTTCGGAATATTAATTCTAAATACAAAATTTAAATAAAATCAAACTTTTATTCAAATAAACAAAATTATTCCACAAAGTCAAAGCAGCGGTCAAATTCGATAATTCAAAATCATTAAATCGGAGATGCAACCATAATTTCAATATTCAATATCCAAATTTATTCTAATAATTCAACAAGTCTTTTCAATAAATGCATCCAAAACAGCAAGCACTAAATCCACAAGGTTCACATCCTTATTCTTATTAAGCTTCCAAAATCGAAACCTGAAATATTAGAAAAGGGTGAGCTACACAGCTCAGCAAGTAACAAATTGACTTACAAATATCTTCAAAATCAATGGGCATTTTAATAAAACAATTTTCAAAATCAAATATAAGTTTGCAAAACCTTTGCGAAAATAAATCCAATCCAAAGTTTTATATTTTCAAAATACAGAATTTAAAACAGAAACAGAAGCAGAAAAACAGAAATAAAATGAAACGAAAATCAAAATACCACAGTCTTGCTCTACGGCCACACTTTGCCAGTGACCGGCATCTTATTCTTATTCTTATTCTTTTGTCACACTTTGCCAGTGACCGGCATCTAAAGTTCAATAATTACGCGCCCTTAATAGGTATCTAAAGTTGCACACTTGTGCGCCTACTAAGGGTATCTAAGGCTAGTTCCGGAACTATTGCGTAAATTACGAACGGGTTCGAAACGTAGAGACTGGGATTCTAAAATCAAGTACTTATATCTTATAAAGTTCGAAACAGAATTCTTATATCTTATACGAAAATCAAAAACAGAATTTATATCTTATACGAAAATCGAAAGTTGCAGAATCAAAATATACTTTTCGAAAATTAAAAGTAAGTCAAAAAGTACTTACCTCGAGAGTGACTTAAAATCCAAAATAACACGAAGTGGTCCTATAATTAATTAAACCAAACCAAAATAATTATTCACAAAGTTTCACACGATCGACATGCAAATATAAAAACACATTTTATTTATAATCTATCATAATCATGTAAAACACCGAATAATTCATTTATGCTATAAATATTAAACAAGACACCATGTAACATTAACCCACTGATCAAAGTCACAACTAGCATCAAAACAAACGCTTGTATATTATTAAATAATAAATCATGCTCTTACTCATCTACTAATTGCACAAATTCATTTACTTATTTACATTTAATCAAATACCAAAATGCATGTCATATTAAGAAAGGAAATTGGGCCTTAGAGCCCGCAATGGTAATACATGGTCTGATCCAAAACTAATGTGCATAATTATATAAAAGTACCCGATCTTTTACAAAAATAACAAAATTAATATACATGCATAACATAATTTGTATGTTCCTGTTTCCACATGCACATGTCAAATCACACCATTCACTTAGCAAATATTTTCTGTTAACAGACACAAAAAATAATAATAATAATAATAATAATAATAATAATAATAATAATAATAATAATAATAATAATAATAATAATAATAATAATAATAATAATAATAATAACCCTTATCGATTATAAACAAGTTAATCAAATTAGCAGCTAACATCAATCACGTTAATCACATTGACCATAAATTAATTAATAACTTCAAAAGTAATTTACATGATTAAAATAATAATTAAACACATAAGCTTTTGAATATAAATAAAATCATTGAATTAAATAATTTTTTTAGACGTTTACTTGACATCGAAAGAATCATGGCAGTATGTCAAGAACATAGTCGCATGGTGTTCTATAAATTCAATCATACTTTACATGAATTCATATAAACAGGTTACTGTAAAAACTATATATAACCAGATCAATTTGACACAATATATTATACTAAAGTTAAAAGGGACAAGTCAAACACATACACTGGATGTACGCACAATCACTAATGGATTTCCAAGCAATACAGAAAAGAAAGTTATTAGACTTTGAGAAAAGAAAAGTACCTCTGTGATGGATTCCTGTACGAGTCTTTGGTTAAACGAATAGGTTTATTATATAGACAGACACGTAAACCCTATTTTTTTTAGGTAATCGTAATCACTATTTTTACTAATTTAATCACCCTTCCAAGTAATACCAAAATTAGCACATTCTAATCCACATAAATATTCTAAATCAAAGGATCTCAATTTTCTAAAATATTTTCACACTTCTTTCCGATAATAGTAAAACTTGTACAAAAAAAAAAAAAATCTGGAATACTCTAATTAATAAATAAAAACTTATCTAATACCTAATATTAAATATTATAATAAAATAAAAATAGAAATTAACAGGATTTTACATTCTTCCCCCCTTAAAAGAATTTGGTCCCCAAATTCACAATAATAAAATAAAATAAATCACGAAGAAAATAAATCATACCTTAATAGTTGGTGCGACTTCCCGTGAGCTGAAACACACGTCCAATGCCAACCTTCTTATCAGCTTCCTTCCTTGGTGCAGCTTCATTCCTTGGTGGTGGGTTGTGCGGGCACTCCGAAATCTTGTGTCCTATTTCCCCGCAGTGAAAACAGGCACCCGTGTTCCATCGGCAGTCCTTGTCTGGATGGTTCTTACCGCACCTCGAACATTTATCTCGATCACCTTGTCCTCCCATCTGATCGTACACGTGTGGCTTTTTAAAGGATCCCCTTTGAGACGAAAATCCACCAGTTGGAGCGAACCGCTTCTTGTTCCAGTTGCTTGTCGTCTTTTCAGATTCAGCTAGGCCCCTCTCGATCACTAAAGCCTTGTTAAGCACAGCTTCGTACGTCTGAAGTTCAAAAGACGCTACCGAATTCCTAATGTCGGTTCGAAGTCCCTCTTCTAATCTCCTTGCTCGGCTGCTTTCATCTGCTACTAAGGTCGGCGTGTACTTCGAGAGCTTTGCAAATTCCGCTTCATATTCGGTAACAGTCTTTCCACCTTGCTCGAGCCGAATGAAGTCCCGCTCCTTTTGTAGACGTACTATTCTCGAAAAGTACTTATCTTCTAATTCCTTCTTGAACTTTGCCCAGGTGTATGGTTCCGGTTCCCCTTCAGCGGTTGCGGTCTCGTTCTTCCTTTTCTCCATGAGCCACCAGTCATAAGCACTGCCTTGCAATTGATACACAGCTAAGGTGACCTTCTGCTCCTCGTTACTGCTGAGAAGTCCGAAAGCTTTTTCCATCTCCTGTATCCACATCTCGACTATGGCCGGATCAGTCGCCCCATCGAAAGTTGGCGGGTTCAAACGCTTGAACTGAGAGACGATACTCTGTTGTCTGGGTTGCTGATTCACGAGTGTAGCCAGAGTCTCAGCTAGCTGGTCGAATACATTCCCACCATCACCATTGTTGTTACCATTCTGATTGTCATTGTTGTTGCCGTTGTTGCCTTCTCCCTCCATCTTTTCTAAAAGCGACAAACTTCCAAACTTATAATCAATGATCAAAATCATAAAAGTCAAACAAGTCAAATAATCACATAAACAAGTGCCCTAGATTCAAAATAATTTACTAACTTAAAGGCCAAAACCTATACGGATCGCATCCTAGGGAATGTACTAGTCCCATACCTAATACACTCCGAAGGAAAACCTAGGTTCTGATGCCAACTGTAACATCCCGACTTTTCGGAATATTAATTCTAATTATAAAATTTAAATAAAATCAAACTTTTATTCAAATAAACAAAATTATTCCACAAAGTCAAAGCAGCGATCAAATTCGATAATTCAAAATCATTAAATCGGAGATGCAACCATAATTTCAATATTCAATATCCAAATTTATTCTAATAATTCAACAAGTCTTTTCAATAAATGCATCCAAAACAGCTAGCACTAAATCCACAAGGTTCACATCCTTATTCTTATTAAGCTTCCAAAATCGAAACCTGAAATATTAGAAAAGGGTGAGCTACAGAGCTCAGCAAGTAACAAATTGACTTACAAATATCTTCAATATCAATGGGCGTTTTAATAAAACAATTTTCAAAATCAAATATAAGTTTGCAAAACCTTTGCGAAAATAAATCCAACCCAAAGTTTTATATTTTCAAAATACATAATTTAAAACAGAAACAGAAGCAGAAAACAGAAATAAAACGAAACGAAAATCAAAATACCACAGTCTTGCTCTACGGCCACACTTTGCCAGTGACCGACATCTTATTCTTATTCTTATTCTTTTGTCACACTTTGCCAGTGACCGGCATCTAAAGTTCAATAATTACGCGCTCTTAATAGGTATCTAAAGTTGCACACTTGTGCGCCTACTAAGGGTATCTAAGGCAAGTTCCGGAACTATTGCGTAAATTACGAACGGGTTCGAAACGTAGAGACTGGGATTCTAAAATCAAGTACTTATATCTTATAAAGTTCGAAACAGAATTCTTATATCTTATACGAAAATCAAAAACAGAATTTATATCTTATACGAAAATCGAAAGTTGCAGAATCAAAATATACTTTTCGAAAATTAAAAGTAAGTCAAAAAATACTTACCTCGAGAGTGACTTAAAATCCAAAATAACACGAAGTGGTCCTATAATTAATTAAACCAAACCAAAATAATTATTCACAAAGTTTCACACGATCGACATGCAAATATAAAAACACATTTTATTTATAATCTATCATAATCATGTAAAACACCGAATAATTCATTTATGCTATAAATATTAAACAAGACACCATGTAACATTAACCCACTGATCAAAGTCACAACTAGCATAAAAACAAATGCTTGTATATTATTAAATAATAAATCATGCTCTTACTCATCTACTAATTGCACAAATTCATTTACTTATTTACATTTAAACAAATACCAAAATGCATGTCATATTAAGAAAGGAAATTGGGTCTTAGAGCCCGCAATGGTAATACATGGTCTGATCCAAAACTAATGTGCATAATTATATAAAAGTACCCGATCTTTTACAAAAATAACAAAATTAATATACATGCATAACATAATTTGTATGTTCCTGTTTCCACATGCACATGTCAAATCACACCATTCAGTTAGCAAATATTTTCTGTTAACAGACACAAAAATAATAATAATAATAATAATAATAATAATAATAATAATAATAATAATAATAATAATAACCCTTATCGATTATAAACAAGTTAATCAAATTAGCAGCTAACATCAATCACGTTAATCACATTGACCATAAATTAATTAATAACTTCAAAAGTAATTTACATGATTAAAATAATAATTAAACACATAAGCTTTGGAATATAAATAAAATCATTAAATTAAATAATTTTTTTAGACGTTTACTTGACATCGAAAGAATCATGGCAATATGTCAAGAACATAGTCGCATGGTGTTCTATAAATTCAATCATACTTTACATGAATTCATATAAACAGGTTACTGTAAAAACTATATATAACCAGATCAATTTGACACAATATATTATACTATAGTTAAAAGGGACAAGTCAAACACATACACTGGATGTACGCACAATCACTAATGGATTTCCAAGCAATACAGAAAAGAAAGTTATTAGACTTTGAGAAAAGAAAAGTACCTCTCTGATGGATTCCTGTACGAGTCTTTGGTTAAACGAATAGGTTTATTATATAGACAGACACGTAAACCCTATTTTTTTTAGGTAATCGTAATCACTATTTTTACTAATTTAATCACCCTTCCAAGTAATACCAAAATTAGCACATTCTAATCCACATAAATATTCTAAATCAAAGGATCTCAATTTTCTAAAATATTTTCACACTTCTTTCCGATAATAGTAAAACTTGTACAAAAAAAAAATCTGGAATACTCTAATTAATAAATAAAAACTTATCTAATACCTAATATTAAATATTATAATAAAATAAAAATAGAAATTAACAGGATTTTACAAAAATGCTACAAAACTAACTTTACAAGAACTAACATTATAATCAAAATTGTACTACAAAATATTAATAAAGCTACCCGTGCATCGCACGGGTATAAAGCTAGTTAAGGATAATAAAGTAAAAGAGTTAAATAAGGTAAGTACCGTACCAAAACTTTTAATATTTTGTCTATAAGTATAATAATTAAGGATAATAAAGTAAAAAAGTTAAATAAGGTAAGTACCGTACCGTACTAAAACTTTTAGTGTTTCGTCTTTTATAATCTATACTATTATATAAATTCCGAAACATTAAAAGTTTGGTTGGTCGGTACCTATTGAATTTACTTAATTATCCTTACTCAATTACAGTATTACTAACTAATCAATTTCCTTTTTAAGGTTACACATATTATTTTTCTATTTTCAAGAACTAAATAATTTCCTTTTCCAGGTAAAATACAATATCTTTTATATTTTATCTAACTAAAATTTCTCATTTACTAATCAATTTCCTTTTTTAGTTTAAACATATAACCTTTTCTATTTTTCAATAACTAAATAATTTCCTTTTACATTTTAAAATATAATATCTTTTACATTTTATCTAACTAAAACTCTACGAGCAATTTTCTTTAATAAAATAACATAATTATATATAATTACTATTAACTAATAAATTATATTTTTCAGTCAAAACACATTATCTCTTCTCTTTTCTCTAACTAAAATCTCTCTTTTTTCCAATTATATCATGGACGGTTACCTTTTTCAGCAAAACACGTTACCTTTTTCCATTATTCTTACTAAAACCTCCATTTTTCTAATTATATTACAGGCGTTTCTATTTAATAAAAAAAATAATTTTATAATATTAATAATTAACCAATTACCTTTTCAACTAAAAATAACATAATTATATATAATTATTATTAACTAATCAATTACCTTTTTCAGTCAAAACACGTTACCTTTTCTCTTTTCTCTAACTAAAATCTCTCTTTTTCCAATTATATCATGGACGGTTACCTTTTTTCAGCAAAACACGTTACCTTTTTTCTTTCTTCTTACTAAAACCTCCATTTTTCTAATTATATTACAAGCGTTTTTCTTTAATACAAATAAAATGATAATATTATAATACTAATAATTAAACGATTACCTTTTCAGCTAAAATATATCATCTTTTCTATTTTTTTCTAATTACATTCCCTTTTTTTCTAGAAATATAACGGGTAGCGTTAATTTCTCATTTTTTAAAAACTATGAACAATTTTATTTCGTAAAATAACATAATTAAATTATAATTATTATAAACTAATCAATTACTTTTTTCACATAAATCATGCACGTTACTTTTCAATTTTCTCTAATTAAAATATATTTTTTTTCAATTATATCACGGACGGTTCTATTTAATAAAATAAATTAATAATATTATAATCTATTATATATAAACTGAAATAGTAAAAGTTTTGGTACAAGTTTTTTGGTACTTCATGAATTTACTTATTTATCCTTCGTTATAAAGAAAAATAAATACACCTAAAATAAATAATAGCATAATATAATTAATGGTAATTAGTCGATTGCCGTTTCACATTAACATAATAAAATTAGTCGATTGTCTTTTTCACATTTACTTTTAGTCGAAGATATTTCTTTTTATAAATACCTAAAAACATCAATCAATCATTAATATTTCCTTTCGAATTAAAGCACATTACCATTTTAATTTAAAACAAATCTTTTAATCATTATTATATACCCGAAAATATCAAACCATAATTTTCAAGAAAAGTATAACACCTAAAATAATAATAACATAATATAATTAATGGTAATTAGTCGATTGTCTTTTTCACATTAACATAATAAAATTAAAGGTAATTAGTCGATTGCTTTTTTCACATTTAATTTTAGTTGAAGATATTATCTTTTATAAATACCTTACCTTTTTTCGAATTAAAACATGTTACCCTTTTAATTTAAAACAAATCTCATAATCATTAATATATACCGAAAAATATAACATCATAATTTTCAAGAAAAATATAGCCCGAAAATATCGTACCATATTTTTCAATTATTAATAAAATACATTAAGAATCATATACACTGTTTATAAAAAGGAAGCATTAGTATAATCCGTAAACATGAGTATATTTCATTTCGAATTAAAACACGTTACCTTTTTAATTTAAAACAAATCTTACAATCATTAATATATGCCCAAAAATATCACACCATAATTTTCAAGAAAAATATAGCACCTAAAATAAATAATAACATAATATAATTATTGATAATTAGTCTATTGTCTTTTTCACATTTACTTTTAGTTGAAAATATTAAATTTGATAAACTTCTAAAAAGATCAATTGTATCATATATTTCAATCATTAATATTTCCTTTCTAATTAAAACATGTCACCTTTTTAATTTACAACAAATCTTACAATATATACCCAAAAATATTACACCATATTTTTCAATTATTAATAAAATATATTAAAAATCGTATACGTTGTTTATAATAAGGAAACAGTAATATAATTCGTAAACATGAGTATATTAAATTATATCAAACTAAAATTAAAAAAAATTATTAAAATTAGTGATTATATAAAAACATAATTATTAAATAAAATTTATAACATAATATAAGAAACGAAACCCGTGCATTGCACGGGTTATAAGCTAGTATAGTATAGATTTAAGGGTAGTTAATGAGCACTAGTACCATCCTAGGTTAGTTAATGTTTGTAAATCATTGGGGTTATTTGGGGAAACTAATTTTTCAGAATAAGAACTTATTTTAAGATAAAGTTAGAGATTCCAAACTTTTTTCTGAAAAAGTTAATTTTTTTACAACTTATAAATTTCAAATATACATTAAATACTTGTATGAAAATAAATTATCAAAATATGAAATTTTTACCCTAAAATAAATTCATAAGAACTTATTTTAAGTTCTAGCCAAAGGCCCATTATTAATCGTAATAATATACATTGTCATTTATGGTCCATTGTACTATCATGCTATGTTGGCTCAAAACTAGTGCAGGCCGCCTTTTTCTAATTCATTTTAGTTTTCATATATTTAATATATCAAGTGCCATTTTTTGGCACTTGTTTCTTTTTATTTACTGTAGTAATTTGCATATAATTAATTTTTAAAGTAATTTCAATTAATGGTTTATTGACCTGATTTATTTGTTGTGGTTGCTTTGATAATCTTTCAGTTTTTCAGGCGCGAAGAAGTGTAAAAAGAAGATAAAGTTGTTTTTTCTTGGGTGAGAAGAAGTGTAAAGAGGAGGGAAGCAGATTTTTGGGTGTGTGGTGGAAACAACAAGAAGTCCCTGATTTTATTGTCTAAACTTTTCAGAAGAATCTCTGTAATTCAGGTTACGACCCATGAATTGGTTAAGCATAACTTTCAGATAGATGATCGGATAGATGATAAGTTTTTGTGGATGAAAAAATATCTCATTTCCTTTCCTTCTTGGATTTTGTAAACTTTATCGTTTAAATGAAATCGTTTCATTTATGAAAAAAAAAACAATTAGCATGTGATTTAAACAAAAAACAAATATTTAATAATTTCAAGATTAATTATTTGAAATTTTGATTCATAATCTGGAATTACCATACCATCCAAAACAATCTTCTTCCGTGTAAAATAATACCAAAAAAACAGTCAAAACCAAAAAGCTGACATACCATATATAAGCCATATAGTTTGAGCATATCACGGGAAATCAGATGCAACTTAGCGGGAGTTTACCAAGTAATTCTCACTTGGATTACGGTGAGATTAGCTTAATTATATAGTTTTCTAAAATATAATATTTTCCATTTCAGTAATGTTAGGGATCCCAAATTTTTTTCTCCCAAATGATGTGGCATGAGTGAAGCATTTTCCATTTCTTTTAGTTGTTCATCCACGCTTTTTGTGCATTATTAGTAGTACTTGCTACAATATTAATAAACATCATTAAGGTAATCTCCAAACCCTATGCATTCTTTTTGATAATATCAAGGACTTGAATTTTTTTTTTTTTTTTTTTTGTCATAAAGGACTTGAATTTTTGGATACACAATTATATATAATTATGAATTAATTCTTTGGCAACATAGATTTATGCTCCGGCCTGCACTTTGTGTATGTTGAGTTGTGTTATGTTTGTTCGGCTTTTTATACTGCAGGCCAGACATTAGACATGCAAAGTTTTGTCTTGGAGTATCCACTATTAAATATTTTAAAGAAAATTTGAACTTGTGATTTTATACTAATATTGTTTGAAAGAAACGAATCAAAAAGTTGGATTTGGCCTAAAAAGAACAAGTTTGATGTTGGGCGGTGCTAATTCTTTTGTAGAAGATCAATAATGGAAGCATCAGCACAACAAGGTGTTGGAGAAGTGAGAAGACTTCATATTATCTACTTCATTAGTCGAAAAGGTCGTATCGAACACCCTCATCTCATTCGTGTTCATCATCACTCTCGTAACGGTGTTCGTTTGCGAGGTACCTAGCTAGCTAGCTTCTATTGTTGCGTGTATATGTAAATTCGTAAATAATTAAGCCATATGACTAAAACTTTTATTATAATTAAGCCGATCACATGGTTCCCCTACTGCATGCATATATATATGATAAATTTCATCCTTGGGCGTTTGTTTCCCGCTGTGATTGAATATTTTTGGGAAAAATTGATTTAGATATTAAGAGATGGCTTTCGGAATTGCGAGGAAAGGACATGCCAGAATCTTACGCGTGGTCATATAAGAGGTAATTTTAATCTCATCATAATCAAATTCTATTCATAGTTTTTAACTGAATCATGGATGATGCTGTTGATATGTTGCATTAAGTGTATAATTATTCAACGTATAATAACCAAGGACTATATACCAAAACAAGAGCAATATGGAATATATCATATTAAATAAATTTGATTTTACACGAGCAATTTCGGTAAAATTTTTAAAGGATTGATTTGTTATACAGGAGGTACAAAACAGGTTTTGTATGGCAAGATTTGCTGGATGAAGATCTTATCACTCCTATTGCTGACAATGAGTACGTACTCAAAGGATCAGAAATTCCCAGTGTCTTATCTGATAATGGTAACTGAAACTACTTTACATTTTTATTTTTTTTACTATATATATACAAATCAATCTGTCTCCATTGTTTATGGAAGTAAATATGCTCACATAATTGTAGTTTATATGCTTTTCTCTATTTCTCTTTTCGAGGAATGCTAGAAACCCGAAATTATTTCTGAAATTGTTCCTGAGTGACAAGTGTTTTTTTAATTAGTTGTGCTGATCATATGAATATGAAGGGCTTCTTTATTTTTAAAATACATATTCAATCAAATCTTGCCAACTAATTAAAAAAAAAAAAAAAAAAAAAAAAAAAAAAAAAAAAAAAAAAAAAAAAAAAAAAAAAAAAAAAAAAAATTTTTTTTTTTTTTTTTTTTTTTTTTTTTTTTTTAATTAGTTGGCAAGATTTGATTGAATATGTATTTTAAAAATAAAGAAGCCCTTCATATTCATATGATCAGCACAACTAATTAAAAAAACACTTGTCACTCAGGAACAATTTCAGAAATAATTTCGGGTTTCTAGCATTCCTCGAAAAGAGAAATAGAGAAAAGCATATAAACTACAATTATGTGAGCATATTTACTTCCATAAACAATGGAGACAGATTGATTTGTATATATATAGTAAAAAAAATAAAAATGTAAAGTAGTTTCAGTTACCATTATCAGATAAGACACTGGGAATTTCTGAAAAAAAAAAAAAAAAAAAAAAAAAAAAAAAAAAAAAAAAAAAAAAAAAAAGTATTTGGGAACGGTTTCGAGACATTTCTCTTTTCTATATATCTCTTTTCAAACATACAGAGCAAAAAAAAAAAAAAAAAAAAAAAAAAAAAAAATAAAAAAAAAAAAAAAAAAAAAAAAAAAAAAAAAAAAAAAAAAAAGTATTTGGAAACGGTTTTGAGACATTTCTCTTTTCTATATATCTCTTTTCAAACATACAGAGCAACCTACTTGTGAAGCCAAGTTTAATGATAGCAAATCCTCTTGCGAAGCAACATCTCAAGAACAAGAATCTCCAACTAGTATGTTAACGAAGCCACTACTTGAAATCGAAGAGCAATCGTCCACATTTAGCTCCGATAGTTCAATGTCTTTGACCGATGATTCACCGAAGCTGGGACAGAAAAATCACTCGGATTTAAGAAAAGAAAAACGAGATTTTATATTCCCTGAGAAAGAAGCAATTAAAGAAGTTGAACGAGAAACTTTCAGTGAAAAAGAGCCTTTTATTCCCAACTTGTCGAATGAGAATAAGAAGAAGATAAATGTGAACAACTTTCGTAAGTCTAAAAAGTGTGATCCGACCCCGGATCAATCATCTTCAAAATCAAAATTTTCCAAGAGCAGGAGTTATATTTTTCGGAATTTGTTGACTTGTGGGACGGTGGATACAAAAGATTCGAGCATGATGGAGATTAAACGGAAAAGTACTAGTAGTAAACCATCAAATTTAGATCTGTCAACTTACAAGGGGAATCAAAATATGGCACAAATTCGCAGAGGAGATATTATTGGAGGGTCTGAAAGAATTTCAAGAAATTTGTGGCATGAAACTCAAGAAAATGATCACAGGTATGTTACATATCTTTCAGTTTCATCAACTTAATTTTATATCATCTGATCAACTCATCAGTTATTGTAGATCAAATGGATTAAGTTTCCAACATAAGGCAAGAACAATTTGAATTACATTATTGATTATCTATGGGTACAATCATGTAAAATACAACAATAAAATACAAAATACAATTATCACCTTCAACCAGAGAAGTATTACTAACAAACTGGAAGCAGGCATGAATCTTGTTTTTTTTTTCTCCAGGATGGAACGCATCTTATAAACTCTTGATTTTAATAACATCACTTGTTTTTTCCCTGTGTCTGCGGGCTTTGATGTTTTCACTGAATCCTTGGTACCGAACATTGACAGGAAAAGTTGTGATGGAGCAACTCATTCAAAACAGAAGAAAAAAGAAATGAACAGTCAGAAACCAGTTCCTCCTGCATACAGGCCTCGAAATGGCCCCAATTGCTCGTAAGTTTTTAAACGTAGTCGATATTATCTGGTAATTGAGCACTTAATAACAGTAATCTTCTGTCTTCAGCCTTTTCACACTTACATGCATTTGACCTAATATATTTTTGAGAATCATGGTAATTACTATTGTAACGTATCATCAGTACTGTTGAAATGAACTCATGTTGTATTCTTATTTCCTCACCCTTGTTTTCGAATCAAATGTTTATATATTTTAAATTAATTTGGGTCAAGGTATATACTCACTTCTTGTTAAGTATAGCGTTTCACTTGTAACACACCGAAGCTTATGTGCAGACAATGTGGGAAAACGTTTGACCCAAACCAGCTGCACAAGCATATGATTTCGTGTAGAGGAATGAAAGCCTTAGCCAAGGCTTCTGCCGTAACTACTGCTGCTAATACTTCTTATTCTCATAGAAGATCAACAGATTCACCTCGGCAGCCATCAATTTTCATGCCATTACTTGATTAACAAATTGTTTTTTTATTTAGTAGAAATAATGCTCTATGTTTAATCTTGTGAAAACAAATATCATTTTCTTTTTGCATCCTAATTAAGTTCGATTGAATTATATGTATAAGAACAAATATATGTGGATATAAAAGATATTGAGACAGTTTCTTATTTTTTCAGCTGTTGCCTTTCATCCTATAACAAGTCAATTTAGCTTGAAATACTGACTGCTTCTAAAACCTAGAAAATTTAGTCATTTATACGATATGTACTACACGTTTCATCTTCGCCAACTCTTGGAAGGTGTAGTAAACTACATATGTGATATTTATCTTCACGGGAGTCTAAAGAACGTTCATCTATTTAACGAAATTTATAATTTACTAGCTTTATGCACGGGTAACTTTATGGGTGAAAAATCAAAATACCCACAATTTATTTTCACTTGTCCGAAATACCTATAGGCGGGTTAGTCCGCCCTTTTTACCCACGGTGAAGATGCGTACACAGTATACGCATTATGTAGTGGCATGGTCTTTGTAAATGTTGAATTTGCAGATGTGAACAGTTCGTTGAATACGCAAGTTCAACATGCGTGCCTTGAGATACGCATGTCGAACATGCGTATTCAATGCACTGTTCATCGTCTTCCTAGCCGTCGTCGAAGACGATTTTTCGACCAAAATGTGACCAGTTCGTACCGTCCATTTCCGGCATCTTTCACTTGTATACTATATACCAAAATGACCGTCTTCTCTCCCTCTACAAACCTATGTCCTTCGTTTTTCATTTGTTTTGCCGGATTTGAAAACCCCAAATCGAATCATTTTTCTCGATTCAGTTTTCCGGCATGCTCGTATACGCCCCTACGAGGCCATAGCTCAATAAATCTACAGGGGAAAATGGAGAGGCTGGTCTGGGCTTCGTTGTGATGCCCTCAGAAGTACTGAACGTTGTCGGAGTAAGCTGAACGGACGTAGGCAATTTTGCGAGCGATTTTCGCTTCGTCTGATCGCCGGAGCAGCAATTGTAATAATGACGTCAGATAACGTCAATACGCATCAGCTGAATGCATAACCAGTAACACGCATTATGAAAATGCGTATCTCAATATACGCAGGAGCAGAATGCGTATCTCGTGGGCAAAAAGGACGGACGTTTCCGCGTACCGGCATTTTGGGCAAGGGGACTACAAAAGTGGTGTATTTTGGTCATTTTCTCTAACTTTATTAATATTTTATAGTTCAATTTTGATTAAAAAATTTTTTTTTTAAAAAATTAGTTTTATAGCATTTTAAATAATTTATTTTTACTTTTAATGATAATAATACACATGTTATATGGTTTGTAAGTATATATATGTTTTTTTCTTGTAAATGGTTTTTCTATCATTTATATTTCAAATTTTAGGCTAACATATTTAGTATTTCATAGTTATTTTTGATTTTTTTTATTTTATAAGATTACATATGATATACTTGAAACATATAGGTAACATATTCATGTAACAATTTATTATTATTTTTTTATCTTTTTGATTATGTAATTTAGTGGTTATCTTAAAGATTTTAGATATTTTGTTATGATGTTTTTATAATTTTTAAAGGCATTTTTTAAACTTTTTTAGAAATATGTGTGGTATTAATTTTTTTTATTTGTTTGAATATTGATTATTTTTTCATATTAATTTTATATTTTTGAAATGTATGGTGTTATTATGTGTTTTTGTTTAGAGTAATCTGGGGTTTTATGTTGTATTATATTTAGGTATTAATATAATTTTTTTTGTGGGTGTTTAGATTGTTTTCTAATTTAAAATATGTTTATTTATTGATTTGTGTTCCCTTTTTTTAATTTAATTTTTTTCTTTGCGAAATAATAATTTTTTTATTTGTTGATATGTGCTCACATTTTTTTAATTTAAATTTTAGAAACATATTTGTTGTCAAAACCTAAAAATAGAAACTTTAATGATTTTTATCAAAATAATTTTTTCTTAAAGCACTTTTATTTGGTAAACAATTTTTTTTGTAAATTATATTTTAAGTTTTAACCTAACATATATTTTAATATATCATATTTTTTGGGGAGTTTTTTTCAATTTTATTCGAATATATATAATATACTTTAGAAATGTGGAAATTTATTGATTTAACTATTCTCTATATATACTAGCTTAAAACCCGTGCGATGCACGGATTTTTTTTAATATTATATGAATTTTTTCATTAATTGGATTAATTTTTTAAAACATGATTTTTGGAGGATTAAATTTTTAAATGAGATTATTTTATGATAATTATATAAATGTTATTCGTGATAATTCTAGAAAATGAGGGATTTTAGTTAGAAATTTAGAAAAGATGATGGATTTTACTAAATAAATTGCTCGTAATATTTTTAGAAAAAGATAAATTATTGTTGCCCGTGATATTTCTAGGAAAGAGGGATTTTAATTAGAAAATATAGAAAAAATGATATGTTTTAACTGAAAAAGTTAATCGATTAATTATTAGAATTATCATATTACTATTTTATTTTATTAAATAGAACTGCCCTTAATATAATTGAAAAATTAGAGATTTTAGTTAGAGAAAATAGAAAAGATAACGTGAAAATAAAAAGTTATTTAATTATGTTCTTTAAAATTGCTCCTAGTGTTTTTTAGAAAATGAGAAATTAACGTTGTTCGTGATATTTCTAGTAAAAGGGGAATTTAATTAGAAAAAATAGAAAGATGATATGTTTTAGATGAAAAGATAATCAGTTAATTATTAGTATTGCAATGCACGGGTCCCTTGAATGCCTCTCTGAGGTGCTTAACGTGGTCTGCCGTGAATAGGCTCTGACTAACATGTCATCAACATAGACCTCCATGGTTTTTCCAATCAGATGGGCGAATATCTTATTCACCAATTGTTGGTAAGTAGCTCCTGCATTTTTTAGACCAAAATCCATAACAGGATAGAAGAAAACACCAAAGTCAGTTATGAAAGATACCTTTAGGATGTCATCCTTGTGCATCTTAATCTGATTGTAGCTGCTGAACCCATCCATGAAGCTCAACATCTCATGTCTAGTTGTGGCATCTATTAATGTATCTATCCTTGTTAGAGGAAAGCAATCCTTCGGACATGCATCATTCCGATCAGTGAAATCTATACACATCTTCCATTTCCCATTCACCTTTTTGACCATCACAGGGTTAGTCAACCATCCGGGGAACTGAATTTCCTCAATAAAACCAGCTTATAAGAGTTTGTCAACTTGTTGCTTGATGGCCTCTTGCCTTTCAGGAGCAAAATTCCTCTTCTTCTATTTTATTATCTTTCGCTTAGGATCGAGATTCAACCTATGAGTTATAAGTTGGGGATCAATCCCTGGCATATCAGCTGCTGTCCAAGCAAACACATTACTATTCTCTTGCAAGAATGCTATCAACTTGCCCTTCAAGGGTTCCTTCAGAGAAGCTCCTATATAAGTAACTTTCTCAGCTTGCTTGGCCGTCATGGCTTCAATGTTTGTCTTGGTCTTGGACTTCTCAGGCGGCCTCTCGGCTGGCATGCGTTCGGCCTTGAGTGTTGAACGTCAATGTTCGAAGGTTGAACGTCAATGTTTGAAATCAAGGGTTTTCAATCTCAAGGGTGTTTTAAATCACTGAAATATCTATCAGAGCTGCCGGTCCAAGGCCACGGGGTCTCTGATCAGCCCCACGAGGTCTTGAACCTTCCCTAGGAGGTTTTCAATCTTCATTTCAGGGTTAATATTCAAGTGTTGAACGCTGATGATCAGATATTCAACGTCGGCGTTCTGGATCAAGAATCCAAAATTACATGTTGGTTTTCAAGTTTCAACCTTTGGATCTTAATTGGTGGTTCATGACCCCCTCAATTTTGGCCTTCATAACTAATCTTGGCCTTCATGGCTAATCTTGGCCTTCATAGCTAATAACTTGTGTTTCTCAACTTAGGATTCGGGGTTGATTCCTCGATTTAGATTTTGATAAATGCAATCCCATGGGCTTCTTGCCTTTTAAACTTCTAAGACGAAAACTTGCTTGAACTTCTTAATCCTTGTTCAAGGACCCTTAATAATGCAATGTTCTCTGTTAGTCTTCATCCTTGGATTCTCAACCCAACTACTTAAGAAATATTGAAGAGTAGTCAGTCCTTAACATCCTCGGCCTTGCATGGCTTTGATTGTTGCGTGTGGCTTTTATCTACTTGTCTTTTATCCAGGGTCCTTCACGGACTTAAACTCTTACTTGGTCGCGTTGTAACCTAACTCTTGACACTTCGGGGTATGCATTTGTTTGTTTTCCATCCGTGTATTTTTTTTATTTTCGGTACTCGGTCATCCTTGACTTGCACTCATCAGGTGCTTGGCACATAAATAAAATCACACAAACAATGAATGGAAATCAAACTTGCATTAATAACTTGAAATGGGTTCAACCCTTAAATAGAGTACTACTGTCCTACTCGGAGCAACATGCTCTGCAATGGTTTCAATGAATCTTATTTCTACTTCTACTAGATAAATATGAAGCTAGGTCCTACTAGGATAACTTAAGCCCATCGGGGCTTTGCAAGACTAGGCCTACACCACTAGATTCTATTTTTGATGCTTCATCAAAATAGAGCACCCACCACTCCTTATGGTCTCCTACTTATTCTGAAGTTCACTTCCTGCTTGGGGTACTACCTCCTGCCCCCCGACTTCTTGGTTGCCAATGGTACATTCTCAACCACGAAGTCAGTTAACGCCTTAGCCTCAATGACTGTCTAAGGCTTCTGTGTGATGTCCTCTGTTGGCCCTTCTCGGTGTTCCTTATTACTGCGAACATCCATGTCTTCAATCGGAAGGACCTGCCCCCCGACTCCGTCAGGCCTTAACGCGGCTACATAACAGCTTCGTGCCATCTTTTGATCGCCTTAATGTTCTCCAACACCATTCCTGGTTGGGAACTTGATCTTCATATGATAAGTTGAGGCAACAGCCTTGAATGCATGAAGTCCAGTCCTTCCGAGGATAGCGTTGTACGTTGAAACTGCCTTGATTACCAGGAAGTTCAACATCTGAGTGGCCTTATTGGGCTCCTGTCCAATAGTCACAGGCAATTGAATAGTCTCTTCAACTTTGGATCCTACTCCATTAAATCCATATATAGGCATGTTATTGGGGGTCAACTGAGAATCATTGTAACACATCTTCACAAATGCATCATGAAACAGAACGTCAACGGAAGCTCCATTATCTGTCAAGACTCGCTTCACTTCTGAGTTTCCAATTACAAGAGTTATGACCAACATGTCGTCATGACCAACATGTCGTCATGGGGGAACTTCACCCCTTCAAGATCATAATCATCAAAACCAATTACGATTTCAGCCCTAGCCCACTTCGGGGCCTCTCCCACGATGTGTATCACTTCTCTAGCATAAGCCTTTCGAGAATTCCTTGTTGTGCCGGCCGCAGTAGGGCCTCCTGAGATCATGTTGATTATTGGCCCTCAGGGCTGTGGGTTGCCATCTTGATCGTCATCCCTTCTATTATAATCTCTAATTTGATTAACACGATCTTCACCCTTAGTGAAGTGGCTCAAATTCCCTTTACGGATTAAAAACTCGATCTCATCTTTTAGTTGCTTGCAATCATCAGTGTCATGCCCCACATCTCTGTGGAATCTGCAATACTGATTCTTGTTTCTCTTTTCGGGATCACCCCTGAGTGGCTTCAGCCATCGGAAATCTTTATCCTTCTCAATGTCCAACAAGATTCGACTCCTAGGAGTATTCAACCTTGCATACTCCGTGAACCTTGGTCCTTGGTTCTTCTTAGGGGCAGAGTCGGCGTCCTCTCTAGTTCGGGGATACTTGTCCCTAGCATCATACTCATGGTCTTGCTTTCGCTTCTTCGAATCATTAGTACCCTTGGCATTGCCTACCGTGGCTTCTTTCTTCATGCTATCCTCAGCCTTGATATACTTATCGGCCCTTCGCTGGAGTTCGGCCATATTCTCAGGAGGATGTTTCGCCAATGACCTTTTGAAGAATAGACTAGTGGTTTCGTGTTCCAGGGCTACCATGGCCACCTTATTCTCCAAACCAGTGATATTTAGTGTCTCCTTAGTAAATCGTTTGAGGTAATCCCTCAGACTTTCGTTCTTCCCTTGTACTACGTACATGAGAGACGCGGAGCTCTTTTCATGAACTCTCGCACTAATGAATTGGCTGACGAAAACAGCGCTCAACTCCTTGAAAGAGCCAATTGAGTTTGCAGGCAACCGGCTATACCATCTTTGAGCCATGCCCGACAGAGTTTGAGGGAACGCCCTGCACTTCAAGGCGTCACTTGCAGGTTGCAACAGTAGTGCGTTTGAGAATGTCCTAACGTGGTTTGCGGGATCACCCGTTCTATCATAAGCCTTAATTGTTGGTATCTTAAACTTCTTTGAGATACGAGCATTCATCACCTCCTCAGTAAACAGGGGGGGTGGGATCATCAGGATCCCCAAGTGGCATCAGATCCTTGGGATTGTTCTTGAGGGTTTCCACCTTTGTTGTTCTTCCATTTGGGGCGTCAGCCCTTCTTTGCCTTCTTGAAGACCTCTCTAAGTCTATAATGGGAATCGGTCCTGATGTTGGAGGAGATTGAGTCTGATTTAACCTAGCTTGTTCTCTTGCAATATCGTCTTTCAACCTTAAGATCTCGACCTCATGAGCCTTGATCCTCTCAGCAGCTGTCAAAGTCCATCATGGATGGTTTGAGTACTCCTTGGAGGTTCTCTACTAACACGTCGCCTCCTCGGGGCTTCATCTCGATCATCGTCATCAGATGACGAGTCATCGGTATAAGGACCAGAGTAGTCGTAATAATCTCGATCTCGGATCTACAAGACATGGCCACTTGGTCCAGGACCTTGAGTAATTGGTGGGTAATTAGGCAGACCATACATCGGGTTGGTATTCATAGGGAGATCCGTAGTAATGGATCTGTACCTCCGGTGGTAACGGGCGATTGGGATCAACCAAAGGAGAAACCAGCATCTGGAGAGAACTGGTTTGTTGACTTGGATGGATGACCATAGGCAATGTTCTCTCGGTATGGGGATTCATCCCTGGAGGTTGAGAAGCTTGAGTTTGAGAGATCGTCCCTGTTGTTGAAGGTACCTGCTCAGTAGCAGGCGGAGCAGAGCTTAGAGGCAAGGCTTCAGTAGAGGTTGGTGCTGTTATTCGCGTGGTCACCATGGTTGATGTCTTGTCCCACAGACGGCGCCAAATGTTGTGGAATAAAAACTAGGTTACGAATTTGTATTTAATGCTAGGGTTCGGGAGCTTCGTGCTTTAATGACTGTTTCCGTGTTCGAGACTAATCGGTCCTCACAGAGTGCCTACGTATCTCGTATTGAGAATCAAGCCAAAACGTAGTTCTTGGTGATGCCCTCGGGGCTATGGCGGCAAGGGCACACCAAGGAAGTAGTGGCTTGTATGTCCTTATTCGAGGATTAAGCCTCAAAACCTCCTTCTGAGAATGAGGGGTCAGGCCCTTTATATAGGCTGAGAAGCCTTAGAATCGTAGTAGGGTTAGGTGACTTGGTGGACAAGTCACCGCCTAGAAGTAGGTTCTAGATCCTATTATGTAGGATTCAGTTTCCATGTTGAAGTATGTGCCTTGGAGGCTAAGTCTGACGAGGATCAGCATCCTTATCTGACTCTTATTGCTGAGCTGTTCGATACCCTTAATATTAATTACGAAATTAATATAAAAATAGGGTTTGGACCTTGTTGGTGGGTCCCACGTCTGGACCATGTCGGGTCTAATTAATGCCACATTAAATGTGTTTTAAGGATTTATTTTTAGCCCATATCAAATTCCGAATGAATATACAATTTAATTGGCCAAGAACTTTACTCTAGTTATTCAAGAAAAATATGAGTTGAACATGTTTATTAACGAATTCAAGGTCAAACCTAATATCATATCAAAATTTACAAAAAAACACAAAAATTGGAATCGGGTTTTTAAAAGAAATAGAATCAAACTTAACTTAAACTTCCTGTATCTTTAATGCGACACTAAATTTGGAACTTGAAACTTCCTAAAAGACCAGTATACTATAAGAAGTTTTAAATCAAGCATAGCATAATGTCACCCGTCTGAGGAGAAGATACTGATGTTAGGGTCCTCGTCCTAGTTACATAATAATCACCTAACCTATCGTTGGATCAAGATTTCGATGGTTAAGATTAAAAAAAATTGCCTATCCGTTATAATTTTTCGTGAAAAAACTACGTATACTCTAGTTGAACGTCCAAATACCTAAAATCCCCTTAATGAACTCCGCAACCGTTGATAAACATTATATTTGAACATCTCTTTTACCAAATCCCTTCACTTCCCTTTCTCTTTCTTACATGTAAGTATATTTGAACATCTCTTTTACCAAATCCCTTCACTTCCCTTTCTCTTTGTTAGGGTTTAGGATTCCCTTTCTCTTTCTTAGGGTTTAGGATGAATGTGAGCGATTCAGTACTTATGAAGAAGATGGTGTCGAGTAGATACTCGTGGTTGCTATCAATTGTTCGATGTTATTAAATTAAGACTTTATCTTTCAAACCATTGTTCAAACCATTGTTGTCAAACAAATCTATTATTATATCCTATATATAATTAGCGTAAGAAGGTTTGGGTCCACTATTCGCTTGTCACTTATTGGAAATCACGAAGAGGATTTCCGGACTGGACTGAGCGGGAGGGGGGAGGACTTCTTTTTAATTCTATATAGGGGGAGCTGTTGTGAAGCCTAGAAAGGCGGAAGCGGCAAATCGCTTCTACCGAGTTCCTCAACAGTAGCTTAGCTTAGTAGGTAGCTTAATTCTATTGGCGTGGCGCTGCTGGATGCTTCTGATCAATAGGAAGAGGAGGAAAATAAATAGCTTATGATGACCATCTATTTGAGTCGATCATTTCCAAGATCTAATTCAATATCCTATATATAATTAGCGTAAGAAGGTTTGGGTGGTCGTATAGTCGTCAGGGGTTAAATTGTAACTTCATTAACTAAACATAACTGACGTTTTAGAGACGAACAAATTAGGAAATGAAGCAGATGCTATACCATCAATTAATTAAAAAATAATAAAATTGTCTACATCTAATTAATGTGTAATTGACCAATTTTATTGAAGACAATGTTTTTTTAGATTAACAAAATCATTATATTTTGATTAAGTTGGAACAAAGTATAATAAATAGCACATGATCAAACTATGCTAAAATTAATTTAACAAACAACTAACAACTAACTAATAGTATTTTTAATTTAATATATAAGATAAAAAAGAATACACTAAAATAAATAACACATGATAAAACAGAAAAAATTAAAATATTAAATTTTATCAACAATAAAATTTAAAGTAAATTAATAAAATTAATAAAATATTCATCATCAACTTAATTAATTATTATTATAGGAAAATTACAATAAGTTCTAATATGTCTAAAGTATATTATATGTTTTCTAATAAATAGAAGAAACACACTAAAAAAATATGAAATATTGAAATATATGTTAGACTAAATTTTAAAATATAATTTTTAAAAAAAATCGTTTACCAAATAAAAGTGTTTTAAGAAAAGTATTATTTTAATAAAAATCATTAAGATTCTATTTTAAGGTTTGATAACAAATATGTTTCTAATATTAACAAATAAAATAGCAAAAAATCAATTAAAAATAAGTCTCAAATTCATTCTTTATGTATAATAAATCAACAATAAACTTTAATATAATGTTCTTAAAACAAATATATATACCAACACAAAATATAAAAAATAGTACAAAAAATTAATATATAAGATCAAAAAATAATACACTAAAATAAATAACACATGATAAAACAGAAAAAATTAAAATATTAAATTTCATCAACAATAAAATTTAAAGTAAATTAATAAAATTAATAAAATTAATAAAATATTCATCATCAACTTAATTAATTATTATTATAGGAAAATTACAATAAGTTCTAATATGTCTAAAGTATATTATATGTTTTCTAATAAATAGAAGAAACACACTAAAAAAATATGAAATAATAAAATATATGTTAGAGTAAATTTTAAAATATAATTTTAAAAAAAATTGTTTACCAAATAAAAGTGTTTTAAGAAAAGTATTATTTTAATAAAAATCATTAAGATTCTATTTTAAGGTTTGATAACAAATATGTTTCTAATATTAACAAATAAAATAGCAAAAAATCAATTAAAAATAAGTCGCAAATTCATTCTTTATGTATAATAAATCAACAATAAATTTTAATATAATGTTCTTAAAACAAATATATATACCAACACAAAATATAAAAAATAGTACAAACGTTTTTAAAAAAAAGTACAAATGTATGTGTGTTCATAATTATAATTATATAATGACATATACATATATAAACGAGAAAATGCCCAAAATGCCTAGATTTGAGAGACAATGGCCCCATATACTGATCTGCGCGAGCTGTGGCCCTAAATGCCCACGGGATACGTCATTTGGACATGCGTATCCCACGTACTGTAGCTGCCAGAAATTTGACAAAAACAACCGGAAAACGAGAGCTCTTTCAATGGCGATTTTGACCGGAAAATGGTCGAGAGCTCCGTTTGCCACCCTCACGTCGTCTCCCACCCTCCAAATCATCACCACAGGACCAACTAATCGTCGTCTCCTTCGATCTGTTGTCCGTTTCTCTCAGCTGGCCCCGCAGGGGCGTGTCAAGGTCTCGTCGGAAACTCGAAAACGGAAAATGGAATGGTTTTGGGCGTTTTCAATCCGGCAATTGAAATGGTATGAAATTGGTATGGACTTGTAGAGGATCGAATGACGATTCGTTTGGTATATAGAATGTGTATGGAAAGTTAGGGATATGAATAAACCGATAAATCGAAAAATCTCATCGATAAATAAGCTCCGTCGCGATTCTGGGAGGTCTGAAGAAGATGATACATACGCATGTTGGAGCTGCGTGTCTTGAGCTACGCATTTTCCAACAGCGTGTCTCAAGACACGCATGTGATGCTTGATTTTCAATTTACAAAACACACGCATCTTTCAAATGCGTGTCTCATACACGCCTCTCCCAGATGCGTGTATGGTGGGCAGATAGGGCCTTCCCCTCCGAAAATTGGTATTTTGGACCATTTTTTTTGGGAGGTGGGCATTTAGGGCCATCACCCTATATAAACAATAGTTAAACCAATAAGTTTTCAATGTGTGAAGTATGTTATATATATTCTAATAAAATTGAAGAAAACTCCTCAAACCCCAAAAAATATGAAATGTTAATATATATGTTAGGCTAAACATTAAAATATAATTTACAAAAATAAATCGTTACCAAATAAAATCATTAAAGATTCTATTTTTAGGTTTGAGAACAATATTTTTCTAAAATTTAAATTAAAAAAATATGAGTACAAATCAACAAATAAACAAATTCTTACTTTGGAAAGAAAAAATTTAAATTAAAAAAATTGATCACAAATCAATAAATGAACATATTTTAAATTAGAAAGCAATCTAAAAACCCAAAAAATAAATTTATACTAATTTCAAAATATAATACAACATAAAAATCCCTATGATTATTTTAAACAAAAACACATAATAAACATCACACATGCAAATATAAAATGAACATGAAAAGATAATCAATATTCAAACAAATAAAAAAAATTTAATACCACAAATATTTCCAAAAAATTTAAAAAATGCCTTTAAAAACTATAAAAATACTATAACAAAAGATCTAAAATTTTTAAGATAACCATTAAATTACATGATAAAAAGATAAAATAATAATAATAAATTATTACACGAATATAGTACCTATTTGTTTCAAGTATATCATATTAATCTAATAAAATCAAAAAATCAAAAATAATTATGAAATACTAAAAAATATGTTAGCCTAAACTTTGAAATTTAAATTATTGAAAAACCATTTAGAAGAGAAAAAAAACAAATGTTTATTTACAAACCATATAAGATATGTATTATTATCATTAAAAGTAAAAACAAATTATTCAAATATAAAACTATTTTTTCAAGAAAAAAAATTATAATCAAAATTGTACTATAAAATATTAATAAAGTTAAGATATATTTGGTTAGTTGGTTGGTTAACACCTTCCAAAAAAATTGTTAACACCTTTCTAAAAATAACAAGTTAAATTATAATAAACACATTAATTATTTATTATAAACAATAGAATTTACCAATAAGGCACTAAAATATATTTTTAAAAAATTAAAAAAAATGTGTGAAAATTTCCAAATCTATACTATACTATTATAACCAAAAAAGGTATATTTGGTTAGTTAAAAATTTAAAAAAATGTGTTAAAAATTCCAAATTCAATTAAATTATAGATAATTTATTAAAATAAAAAACCACATGTTTTAAATAATTAAAATATTTTGAATTATATCCCGATTATAATCATTGTCCACACACACTTCTTCCTACGATTCTTTCTTCTACGATTTTAAGTTATACTATATAATTTTTTTAAAAATATCTATTGAATTCTTAAGATATTTAACAAAGAATTTAAAAATAAAGTCTAACTATACTATTATAAGCAAAACAAGGTATATTTGGTTAGTTCGGTGGTTGATTAATACTTCCAAAAAAAATTTTTAACACCTTCCTAAAAATAACAAGTTAAAAAATAATATCTATTGAATAATACCTTCCAACACACACTTCTTTCTACGATTTTAGGTTGCACTAAATAATTTTTTAGAAAAATCTATTGAATTCTTAAGATATTTAACAATAAATTTAAAAATAACGTTGAATTAATAATATTTATTTATGTCATAAAATTAAGTATGAAACATATGTAAATTTAAATTTTTTGAAATAAATCAAAATTTTATATTAAATCAAATAACTAATATATTAAATCAAATAACTAATATATTAAATAATAATAATCATAATAATAATCATAATAATCATAATAATCATAATAATAATCATAATAATAATCATAATAATAATCATAATAATAATCATAATAATAATAATAATAATAATAATAATATAATAATAATATAATAATAATAATAATAATAGTAATAATAATAATAATAGTAGTAATAATAATAATAATAATAATAATAATAATAATAATAGTAATTAATATCTTTAATACCTTATATATAATAAGCATAAGGGAGATCTTATCCAAATTTTTGGTCGTCGTCACTACTATCAAAATCATATGATCCGTTGGATTAAAAATAGACGATCAAGATTAGATCACATTAAAAAGAAAATTATAATCTAAAAAGGAATCAAGATTAGATCGCATTAAAAAGAAAATTATAATCTAAAAAGGATATAATTAGAAAATGTTGCATTTGGAGTGAATTTTAAAAAGAAAAATTATATTCTAAAAAGGATATAATTAGAAAGGGTTGTATTAAAATTGAATTTTTAAAAGAAAATTATAATCTGAAAAGGATATAATTAAAAAAGGTTAAATTAGAATTATATTTTATTTATTTTTTATTAGTATTTAAAAAAAATCATATCTACTACTCTTTGGGCTTTATCTTGAGATCTCTTTCTAGATTTGGGTGATTTTACAATCCACGCGAAACTCATAAAATTATTTTTAATTTAGTAATGATATAATAATTATTATTCAAATGGAAAAACTTAGAATCTCAAGAAAAAATATGATTACGAGTTTTTACATTAATCCTATTTAACGTAGAATTCCTACATTGATAATGCTATTCAATGTAGAAAACCTAATTATATATGATTTAAATCATTGACATATATATATTCGTATTACAATATAAATACACTTTTTAGTTTATAACATATTAAAATTTAAATATTTTTTATACTAGCTCCAACGGTTTTCATCTATTTATTTTAAGATATTTGTCGTATAGAGGTCCAGACTACCGATTATCAAAGTTTTGGACAAAATCCCTCTTACACTTATTATTAAAATTGTATTTGGTTGTTAGTAGAACCATCTTCAAATAATTATAAGGGTATTTTGATAATCAAAACGAATTATAAGTATAATTAATAAATCAAATAAAATTTTCAGCGTAAAAAATCGTCAATTTTTTCTCTTTTTAAATTAATAACTTATAAATTAAAATATATATAATGTAATTAAAGATATTAAAAAAGGCGTCGTGCGTTGCACGGGTTATAAGCTATTAATATATAATAAGCATAATAGAGATTTTATCCATAATTTTCGTCATTGTACTACCAAAATAATCTCAGCCGTGGAATCTATTTTTTTAAAAATAGACGATCAAGATTATATCATATTAAAAGAGAAAATTAAAATATAAAAAGGATATGATTAGAAAATGTTGCCTTCTAAGTGAATTTTAAAAATAAAATTATAATTTAAAAATAATATAATTAGAAAAGGTTGCACTTGAACTGAATTTTAAAAAAAATATAATTTGAAAAAGGATATAATTAAAAAAAGTTGTATTAGAATTAAATTTTATTTATTTTTTATTATTAAAAAATATTCATATTTACTATTTGGGCTCTATCTTGAGATCTATAAATCAGATTTGGATGATTTTACAATTCACGCGAAGCTTATAGAATTATCTTTAATTTATTGATGATTTAATAATTATTATTCAAATGGAAACACCGACGGTTTTCATCTATTTATTTTAAGATTCAACGGTTCTTATTTATTTTGACCATACTACCAATTATCAAAGTTTTTGACAAAATCTCTAATACACTTATTATTAAAATTGTATTTTATTATTAGTAGAACTATCTTCAAATAATAACAAGGGTATTTTGAAAATCAAAATGAATTATAAGTATAATTCATCAATCGAATAGAATTTTCAATGTACAAAAGTGCCAATTTCTTTTCTTATTTGTTTCTGAGTAGGTTTAATCGGAAAATAATTGTTAAACTATCACTAAATTAAAGATTTTTTTTGTTAATTTCACGTGGGCTGTAAAATCTTTCAAATCAAATTTTAATAATTCAAGGTAGAGTACAAATATTAAATCGAAAGTGTAAAATCTTATGTATTATCAAATTTTTAAGGGTGAAAAACCAAAATACCCACATTTTAATTCCGGATGTCCAAAATACCCACATGCGAAATCGTCCGCCCTTTTTACCCACGATGTACGCATCTTGGAGATGCGTACACAGTATACGCATCACAGTACTGCGTGGTCTTTGTAAATCAACAGTTTGCAGCTGTGAACAGTGCGTTGAATGCGCATGTTCAAAATGCGCATCTTGAGATACGCATGTTGGACATGCGTATTCAACGAACTGTTCACCGTCCTCTACCCCCGCCGCCGTCGTCTTTTTCGACCAAAACTTCGATTGCTTCGTACACTCTATACAGGCATCGAGCAATCACGTTCTACATATCAAAATGATCATCTCTTTACCCTCTACATGTCTATACCAATCAATAGTTGTTTGTTATGCCGGATTTAAAACACCCAAAATCGAATCACTTTTCCGATCAGTTTATTCAGTCATCTGTGACGCCCCTGCGGGGCCAGAATCCACAAATCAGTCCAGGGGAAGGGAAGAGGGGAGGTGAGGGCTTCATTTTGGCACCATCACAAGCACTGGGCGTGGCCGAATTGTTGAGAACGAAGATGTACGATTTGGTGGCGATTTTTGGCGAGAAAGGAGCTCAGATATGGATTGTTGAAAAGTGACGTGTGATGACGTCATCACGCATTCTCAAAATGCGTGACCTGAGATACGCATTTGCAGAATGCGTATCCCAGGCTACGCATTCTGAGAATGCGTAGACCGTGGGTAGATAGGGCGGAGTGCACCGAATATGGGTATTTTGGGCAGGGGTTAAGCAAAACTAGTGTATTTTGGGCATTTTCTCAATTTTTAACAATAATTTTATATGTAAATTAATAACATATAAAATTAAAAAAAGTAAAATTATTTTAAAATTTAAAAAAGGAACTGTGCATTGCACGGGTTATAAGCTAGTTAATACCTTATATATAATAAGCATAAGGGAGATCCTATCCAAATTTTTGGTCGTCGTCGCTGTACTACCGAAATCATATGATCCGTTGCATTAAAAAATTGGATTAAAAATCATCCGTTGGATTATAAATTATATCCTTATATATTTATTTATAATTTTCACTTTGTTAATTTACTATAATACCCTTTCTTCATGATCCGTTGTTTAGAATCCGTTGGATTATAATTTTTGTTTATTTAAGTTTTATCTATGTGTAGTGTTTCGTAGCATTGAATTAAAATAAAAAAGAAGTTCAAAGTTGTGGCACGTTTTATCCTTATTATTACTCCCTCTGTCCCTCTCATTTCTTTACAGTTACTATTTTGGGGTGTTGCTCTCATTTCTTTACATTCCAAAAATAGTAAGTTTCTTCCATTATTACACCCACTATCTCATATATTTAATAATAAAAAATACTATTACACCCACTACTTTCCTCCACTATCTCAAATCTATTATTAAATATTAATATGTCTCACCACTTTACCCACTTTTCATCTAACTTTATTCATTTTTTACACATTTCCTTGGTCTCCGTGTTCATCCACCATGTAAAGAACTATGGGGGACGGAGGGAGTATTATATATAATAAACGTAAGGGGGATCTTATCCATATATTTTGATTTGGTCATTGTGGTTTGGTCACTGTACTGTTAAAATAATCTCAACCGTCGAATCTAATATTTTTAAAAATAGATGATCAAGATTATATTATATTAAAAAGGAAATTATATTCTAAAAAGGATATCATTGTACTACAAAATAATCTCAACGGTCTAATCTAATATTTTTAAAAATAGACGATCAATATTACCTTTAAAATATTTTAAAAATATTATCCTAAAAACACTAGCATACAATTTATCAAAATATTATCCTAAAAACACTAGCATAAAATAGAAGTGTTATTTTAACATTGTTAAAATAGAATTATATGCTACTTTTTTATATAAATTTTAGCATATCATTATTTTATTAAATACTTATATAACTGTATATAATATCTTTCTAATAATTGATTATTTATATAATTGCATACAATATCTTTTTAAGAAATCAATCAAATTTCTTAAATTTTTGGTATTGTCAATTTAAATTAAATAAGATGTTTTAAGAAATCAATCAAATTTGTTAAATTTTTAGTATTATCATTTTAAATTAAATAAGATGCCGTGTACGAATTACGGGCAAAATGCTAGTATATATAATAAGCATAAGGAAGATCTTATCCAAATTTTTGGTACTACCAAAAACATATGATTCGTTGGATTGAAACTAGACGATCAAGATTAGATTACATAAATAAGAAATTATAATCTAAAAATGATATAATTAGAAAAGGTTGTATTAGAAGTGAATTTTAAAATAAATTATAATCTAAAAAAGATATAATTAAAAAAGGTTGTATTATAATTGAATTTTAAAAAGAAAATTATATTCTAAAAAGGATATAATTAAAAAAAGTTGTATTAGAATTGAATTTTATTTTTTATTTATTAGTATTAAAAAATTTCATATTTACCCCTATCTTGAGATCTAAAAATAAGATTTGAATGATTTTATAATCCATGCGAACCTCATTAAATTATCTTTAATTTAGTGATGCTTTAATAATTATTATTCAAATACAAACACTCAGAATATCAAGAGAAAATATACTTACGAATTTTTACATTAATCCTAATCTATGTAGAAGTTCTACATTGATAATGCTATCAATTGTAAAAAAACCTAATTGTATATGATTTAAATCATTGACATATAAATTTTCGTATTTCAATATAAATATACTTTTTATTTTATAACATATTAAAATATAGAACATTTTTTATGCTAAATCCAACGTTTTCATCTATTTATTTTAAGATCTTTGTCGTCCAGAGAAATAGACGATTATCAAAATTTTGGACAAAATCTATCTTATATAAATATATATACGGAGTACTTTTTAGTTTATAAGATATTAAAATATAAAACATTTTTTATGCTAGATCAAACGGTTTTCATCTATTTATTTTAAGATCTTTGTCATACGGAGGAATAGACTACCGATTATAAAAATTTCGGACAAAATCTCTCTTACACTTATTATTAAAATTGTATTTGATTGTGAGTAGAACTATCTTTAAATAATTATAAGGATATTTTGATAATGAAAACGAATTATAAGTACAATTATAAGTAAAATTCATAAATCAAATAGAATTTTCAACTTAAAAAATCTTCAATTTCTTCTCTTTTTTGTTTCTGTGTAGATTTAATTATATTAAACCATCATTAATTTAAAGATTATTTTGTTAATTTCATAGGGTTAATAATCAAGTGAGTCACTCGAGTGGACCAAATGTATCAAGTTGGTCACTGATTTCAAACCGGTATCAAGCAGGTCACTTTAATCACATATGAGTACATTTCGTTAGTTTTTCAATTATTTAAAGATGGAAAACTAATTTTTCATCGAGGTCTACACATTTTTCTTAAATGCTACTGTAATCAAATGAAAGGTTATGAACTATAGTATGTTTGATAATATATTTAGAATTTAAAAAGTTTATTTATTATTTATTTTTAATTAAAACAAGGAAAATGACAATAAAATTAAAAATAAATAGTAAATGAATTTTTAAAAATCTAAATATATTATCAGAAATACTAGAATTATTAACCTTTCGTTTGTGTATATGCCACATCAGATATTTCTTAACACGTCAGCATTTTCTGTCTTTTAAGTAATTGAAAAACTAACGGAGTGTACTCTTATGTGATTAAAGTGAGCTGAGTGTACTCTTATGTGATTAAAATGACCTGCTTGATACATTTGGCCCATTCGAGTGACTCACTTGATACTTAACCCTAATTTCATATGGGCTGTAAACGTTCAAATCAAATTTTAAAATTCAAGATATAGTACATATATTAAATCGAACATGTAAAATCTTATATATATCAATTTTTAAACACCAATTTGATATGTAAATTAATAACTTATAAAATTTCATAAAAGTAATATAATTGTAGATATTAAAAAGGAGCCATGCATTGCACGGGTTATAAGCTAGTAATAATAATAATAATAATAATAATAATAATAATAATAATAATAATAATACTAGTAATAATAATAATACTAGTAATAATAGTAATAGTAATAATAATAGTAATAATAATAATAATAGTAATAATAATAATAATAATAATAATAATAATAATAATAATAATATTAATAATAATAATAGTAATACTAATAATAATAATAATAATAATAATAGTAATAATAATAGTAATAATAATAATAGTAATAATGGTAATAATAATAATAATAATAATAATAATAATAATAATAATAATAATAGTAATAATAATAATAGTAATAATAATAATAATAATAATAATAATAATAATAATAATAATAATAATAATAATAATAATAATAATAAGTAGCCTATCTACGAAAAATTATAAAGGATAGGTATTTTTTTTTTTAATCTTAGCTGTCGAAATCTTGATCCAACGACAGGGGAGGTGGTCCCTGAAAATCAGGGACCGAGACCAGGACCCTTGATGTTAAATAGAACTTTGATTTAATTAGGCTAATAGATGCTGAAGTTTTTTCTCTTCAACTTCAAAGATAAAAAAGTTCAACTTCAAAGATAAATGTGGTGCTGCTGCTGCTCTGCTACTACTACTAGTAGCCAACTGCATATTACATTATCAATTCTACAGTTGTTGATGCACATCTATTGAACTGCAACAACTCTCGTGAAATCCTCGACCTCACACTTTCATCAATTGAGCTGCTGTATCCAAGACTCATGATTTCAAGCGACGGGGAAGATACAAGCATGAGCTTTATGAAGCGAAGCTCAGCCCTTGAACCAACCATTCCGGTAATGTCCACAGTTTGAAGTTTGTCCAGAATCATGTCCCTGATGGGTAACTGCAAATACATTTCGACTGATTTCACAGAGTCCTTGCTCGCTGCCTCCAAGTCCAAACCATCCCTGCTATTTCCTTTAGGATTCTACATACAAAGTTGTATAAGAGTATAGCATTTACAAACATCTAAAATTTAATGAATTTAGTTGGTGCATGAATTTATTATATAATACAGAAGTATATTTATGCAGTCAGAGTACACCAAGTGAAATATTGAAGATACTTATAGTAAGACTATGTCGCCTATCACAAATATATCACTTTGGTGTGGTGTTGGCAGTCTGTCTAGGTTGCGTGATGATCTATGAATAAAACTCGTGCTGAAACAACATATTGACAGTTCAGAGCGAATGTACTACAGTTACTGGTTTGGTATTAAATTAAGCTACTACTTCCAGTGCAAAGTAATGAACAGGTAGGTAAACTGCCAACATGGGTCGTAATCTTATAATAATATGACTCATGACTTTTATAATTTATGGCATCCTAAGATTGACTTGACACCCACCATTCAATTACCTAAGCACTCCGAGTATGTAGTAGTATGTTATGGATTGGCCCAAGTCAGAAGCAGGTCCAATGAAAGGCCCATGAGGAATTAGAACGTGCAGACATAAAGAGGGGGAAAGGAAGGAATTAGGATATGGAAAATATTGTGTGAGTTTGTTTTGTTAAGGAGATGAAGGAGTTGATTAAGAAAGGGGTGGAGGAGGCAATGGAGAAAGCAGTGGATGCTATGCGTCAATCATTGGCGGAGTGGTTCAAGGAGAGCCAAACCAAGGCAAAGAAGAAGATGGGAACGAACTATGCAGGCCCATCAAAGCTTACTACAGAGAACGACGAGGGGGGAAGAGAAATTGAAGTTGGTGGAGAAGGAACACAAGCAAAGGAGATGTCAAAACTACTACTTGAGATGCCCGCACTCCAGGTGTTTGATGAAAAGTCTGAGAGAGTATTTGTTCAAAAAGTTCCACGGTCGATCTCCAAAGGTATAAATCCTCTCATCTGCCCTCCCAACCTGTATTGGAATGCCTTGAAAACACAATGTCATCGAGTTATGGTTTATAAACTTCATGAGAATGAATACGGTAAAGTTCTTGTGAAACCCTATGTAAATAATAAGAATGTGATGAATGAAACTAATGTGTTTGCTGTAAATTTTGAGACAAAGCATAATATAGATCTGTGTTATAAGATTCACGAAGACGAGCATGGTAAGTATCGAATGAAAGGGAGATGTAAGGAAAGGGATAGGACTGTGAAAGGTCAGTTGTTGGCAACTGCTGTTGCAGACCTTGCAGAATTTGGCGTAGTAAAGGATGCCATACACATTACTGCCCCTAACTCTGTGGTGGGTTTTGTTGACCCCCTTTTGATTATTTCAGAACCACCTGATTTAAAGAACTGGTTTTTGAGCTATGAATATCGATCTCCGGAACTTAATACTGCTGATGGTTTAGAAGGATGTGAAAGTTTAATAGTAAATGATAGTGAAGAAGAAGAGGTGAGCTTTGTTGAAGATAGCATTATAGAAAAAGACGAGGGTTTAGGGGTATTTGCTAGACAAGAATTTAGTTATAGAGGATGTGGAGGTTTGAAAACGGATGAATGCGATGTAGGGGAAACTTGTGTTGACGATAACATTAAATTGGAAGGTGAAAATTTGAGTGATATTGGGGGATTGGATAGTACTGGCTTTGTAGGTGGTGGTTATAAAGGAAACGGTTGCAGTGAAGAGGAGACCTATGTTGAAGATAGCATCAAACAAAATGATGAGAATATTGGGGAATTTGGAGAGCTCGGAAATTTTATAACTTTTGTTCATGACAAAGCAGGTTCAGAAGGATTTGTTGGATGCGAGAACTATATCAAGAACGATGACACGAATCAGGTCACAGATATGTCAGACACACTTAGTTTTTCTTCGGAACCTCCTGACATCAAGAATTGGTTCTCAAGTTATGTATACGAGTCTCCAGCACTTGATACAATTGATGAACTTAGACTTCCTAGCCCTGAAGAAAGTAAAACGCCACAACCAGGGGTTCATAGTGAAATGAGCATACAGTCAAAAGAAGAGAATGGCACGAAAACTACAACTCGGTATAGTGATTATTCGGATGGCAGAAAGATGGCTTCATCTGGAATTCTTAGAAGTAGCAGTTCTGTTGAAGATAACAGCCATGATCACTGGGGCAACCAGAAGACCAGCGGGATAAGAAACTCATTTGCGACAGAAAACCTGCCTCTTCAAGGGATTCCTCAACAAATTTTGAAAATTATAAAAGCATCAGCTCGCGAAGCTGTTTCAGTTAAAGATGTTGAATTTTCAGACAGGAAAGAAAGAGTTCTCACTAGGAAACCAAAGAGAAAGTACCCTCAAAATGACTTGCTTAAACCATATGTTGCCCTTAAAAGTTCAAGCAATGAGATGAACTCTCCAAGAAAGTCACTGAACAGGGGGGATTCCGTGCGGAAAGACTCTGAAGGCAAGGCTCGATCAGACAATGATGTGTTTGTATCACCTAGAAGTAACTTAGATTTCATAGCGAGTAGAAAAAGCTCATCAAGAACAGATGTGAGTGATGACACGAAAAATGGCAAAAATGATTCTGCAGAAAGTGGATTTATTTCAGCAAAAAAAGACAGGGGTTTGAAAGAAAATGATGGTAACTCTCTGATTACGCCACCCGGGGCTTATTCTAAATCTTTGAAAAATGGAGTAAAAGTTTCATCAGTTGGTAACAAGGCTGAGAACCTAAACAGAAGAGCATTAACAGACACAACCAACACTCAACCCTCTGACGTAGTGGGAGTTGCAAGCCAAGTTTCAACTGATGCAGTTGGGAATATAATAACAGTTGCTTCTTTCTGTGCCGAAGAGAAAGTAATCGAATTGTATAGGAAGAAATGTGAAGGTCCAAAGAAAACTGGGATAAGGCAAGGACTGGTTAGTGGAACAGGGTTCGGAATATCTTCCGGCGAACTATATTTTGTTTATGCAGTTAGTTTTTACGCTGGAGCACGTTTTGTTGCACAAGGGAAAACATTTATGTTTATCGTGTTTTCTTTGCGCTGACTATGGCAGCTATCAGCATTTTTCAATCAAGTTGTATCACATCAGATTCTTACAAAGCTAGAACTGCTGCGGCATCTATTTTTACAATCCTAGACAGAAAGCCGGAAATAGGCCTGAATGAAGAATCTGGTGTTACATTGCAAAATGTAAACGGAGACATACAGTTACACCACCTAAGCTTCACATATCCAACGCGTCTTGATGTTCAAAATTTGCGAGACCTAAGCTTGACAATTCGAAGTTTTGGTGGAGATGATCGTTATGGGTCTCCATCCGATGCATTGACTGTTCTACCTTTGACAACTCGATGGCTTTTATCAGTGTGGGAAAATAGAGATCAGGAATGGGGTGATCACACAACTGCTCTTTCAGATTTGAGAAATAGAAATGGAGCTTCTGGCCAGATTCTTGTACCTTCCACAACTCTTAGAACTGGCGGAAATTTATCTGCAAGGACTACTGGGAGCCAAGTTGCCTCGTTCTCTTTACATGCTTCAGTACCAGATAATAGTCAACTTGAGTGCAAAGGAGAAAAGATTGATTTGTTAGTGAGGCTGGGTTTGCTACAGTTGGTAAACCAGGTTTCTGGTCTGACAGAGGAAGTGATGCCTGAAACTTTAAAGCTAAACTTTATAAGGTTAAGAGCTGTACAAGCCCAAGTCCAGAAGATTATTGTTGTCGCAGTCAGCATCCTTGTTTTAAGACAGACTCTTCTCAGCGAGCAAATAGTAAAGAATGCCGGGGACATGAATAATATGATATCAAGTTGCGGAGATAAAGTATCTGCTCTTGTGGATACTGTTGAGGATGCTGGTGTAGAAGAAATTATTGATATCCTCAGCAAGTTGATTGGAGATTATGACATATCTACTGATACTGTGAAGAGTCAGTCCAGGAGGAGTGTAATGGGCAGAATGTTAGTAAAGAGCTTACAAGCTGGAGATGCTGTATTTGATCGTGGTGTCAGCTTCGACCTTGAGGACAAGGTTGTTCTTTGGGAGCGGGGTATTGTTATGGATTGGCCCAAGTCAGAAGCAGGCCCAATGAAAGGCCCAAGAGGAATTAGAACGTGCAGACATAAAGAGGGGGAAAGGAAGGAATTAGGATATGGAAAATACTGTGTGAGTTTGTTTTGTTAAGGAGAGGCGGCCTCTCGAAGGACCGAGTCTATTTTCTTCATTTCGTATGTTCAATCAAGACAGTTTATTCTTGTTTTATCAGTAATTCGTATTAATCCAGTAGAGTCGTAGTTAATTCATAGCATAGTAGCCGTAGTAATATTATTTATTTCCTGCAGTGAGAGGTTTAGGAGTATGATCCACAGTCTATTGACCTTTTGATGCCAACTTACTAACTTCTTTAATTCAATCCATAAGATATAATCAGCCAGATTACTGCAATGATGCTATCCTGATAGTCTTGGGCTTTAGTGTCTTCATCTAAATAATAGTGTTATATAGTAATACGAATCGAAGAAAGAAAGAAATAAAAGCAGGGGTGATCATTTGATGAAGTTGACATGTAACAGAGATCAAGTGCCTACAAGTTAAAAACAAATAAGCTCCTAAACTCTATTGGCCAGATTGGACTCTTATTATCCTATACATATTTATCCATACCAAGTGTGTGCGGTTTGAACCATGTTAATACAAATTCAAAACACAAACAGGACCACAACACACGGTTTGGGAAAAACTTAATCCGCAACTGCAATGCATAGGTCGGGAGCAGTTTATGAGGTGTGGACGGTTTAATGAACACCTCTAGGTTATAACATGTGCAAATATAAGATGATTGGATAGTAGTGAATGAGAAAGGAATTTCAAATCCCGACCAACACGCTAATAGAGAAGGGAAAACTATAGATTGAGAGGACTAAAGTACAATCCTATAATAAACAAAACAAAAAAATTCAGATACAATGTGATTAGCATAAAGAAAGCATACATTAGAGAATGTGAGTACAGATTAAAAGAGAATGAAGTGGAAAATAAAAGTTACTAGAGTCAAAACAAGACCACATTCTAGTGAAAGCAGCTTAAGATAATGGGTTAAAGTAAATACCAATCACAAGGAAACAAATGTATTCTTTTACATACAGTAAAGAAAATCTAGAGGGAAAGTGACTCAACTTTTATAAAAACAGAGTAAATATAATATCAGATTTTTAGTAGAAGTGAACAAAATTTAGGGAAAACATATAGAGCAAAATTTAAAGTGCATGTATAATTTACTTTAAGATGTACATTTGCTTCATTTAAACAACTACCGAATAGATATCAGGATTGAGATGTCTGTTATAATATATTCTTAGAAGACAAAATCCTTGATAATATATATTCATATATAGTTTCATGAGAAAGTTGGTGAATTAACCATTCTCAGAGTCGGATTCCAGTGCACGAACAAACAGTACAAAAAGGAATATCTTTGCTAATTCCATGCTACAAATTATAGCACAAAGTTGTCAACTCAAAATTTGTCATTTAATTGACAAATTGTTAGCTCTTACTTAAAGGGGAGTCATAGGCAGGCATAATAAAGGACACTCCCCTTCTCACTATAGTTCTATGTGACTGTTAGTCTGAAGTCTGAACTTGCAAATTTTAGCTGCATGCAGTGTTATTTGTGTTTCAAAAATAGTCTTTTTGTACCATAGGTCAAATTTTCAAATCCTTCCAGACATAAATTTATTGAATTTCTTAATCTTTATCACTTGTTTTTATGAATTACTTTTTATTAATTTATATGCATATACATCATTTTACTTTCTCTTTTCATATTTATATGACCTTTTCAAAATTATCATCCAGCCCGTCTCCTTATTTATTACATGCATCACATCTATATCTCAAAAATACATATATATTTAGACCTAGGAATTTATCCTTCCTCCTTCAGAATAAGAACCCA
This sequence comes from Kitagawia praeruptora, assembly GCA_037693485.1. Taxonomy (NCBI): domain Eukaryota; kingdom Viridiplantae; phylum Streptophyta; class Magnoliopsida; order Apiales; family Apiaceae; genus Kitagawia; species Kitagawia praeruptora. Next base: position 129,756,075 of record CM075351.1, on the reverse strand, counting down.
AACTCCAGCTTGGGTTATGACTTTCTCATCAAAAACCTCGGAAATATAAAGAATTATCATCCATTGAATAAGTACCAAAATATAATAAATAATTATATATATTATTTAGATAGCTTCAGATTTAGTTCTCACCGGTCCTATAGAAAGATATTGCAGGTTGGGCGAACTTCTGATCAAGCAAAGAACATACTGAATCTGAACCAAATCATGAAATCCGACACCAGAAAAATACAGATATTTTAGGTTCTCCATTGCTGTTGTAAGCATCTTCGGAACAGTTGCAGCTGGCTTCAAAGACTATATATACACATATATGATAAATGAGTACAGAAAAAAGAATTAAAATATGAAAAAATTGGCAGGATGATATGTACTGCTAATCAAATTTATGAATGAGAATACTAATCAAACAAATTTGTAAGATTTTCACTTTACCTTGAGGAAAAAATCATCAACACACAGATTATTCATTCTAGGCATACTGCCAACAAATTCCTCTAAGTTGACAATTTTCTCTCTGGGATTTGTCGCTACTTTCAACGTGAGAGTAACAAGATGCACCTTTTGGGTGCATTCAAACAATTTCCAATCAATGTCTCCGCAGTTAATTATCAATATACTAAGATTGCTATGATTCTTAAATAGGCATCCCAAATGTTTAATCCCAATGCAACGTTTCATAATCAATTGCTTGAGTTTAGGCCCAAATGATATGTCAGCAGTAATTATGACATTCATGAGCATAACACTTACTAGATTGGAGAAGCCTCTAAATATAAGGGGTGGACTCAGTATGCATTGACCAAGAGTCAAGTCATTTAACTCCAAACAGGAAAACAAATAAGAGGGCATTGTGTAGGGAACTTTTTGAGCATTAAGAAATCCAAATTCCCTAACCCCGTTATTTGATACGTTTTTAATCCAAAAATCTGTTTCTAGACATTCATGAAGAGGCAGATCTGGAGGAATGAAGAGAAGGAACTTCGAAATCGGGCCACTGTGTAGTAAAAGAATCTCATTAACGGTTCTGACAGCTTCGAAAAGTTGAGCTTCTTCATCTTTCTTAGAAACTAATTCTGAGAAAAAGTAGTCATCAAAAATTAGCTTTGGGTGTGTTCCCCATATATTCCTCCATGTTCTCGAAAGGATACTAGTTTTTGCTACATCGCGAACCGGCAAGAGTTCCAAAATAGCATCTATTAAGGGTCTAGGAAAGTTGCTGATTCTGTCGGTTCCGCAATCAAGGCGCCTTCTTTTAGAACCCCTAGCCATGTTTCTGGAGATAAAGGAACCATATAAAGAGTATACTATTAGCCGGAAGTATTCAGCATCAACTGGTAGTAATTAAATTTCTCACATAGCACATCGTTTGAACATTAATTCACAATGCTAGAAAATCTAAGATTTTGCAAAATATTTTAAAGTCAAAAATATAACTTCCACGATTTCAAGTTTAAGAACTTCCAAACCAAATAGAGTCAGTGTATCCAAACGAAACCAATCACAAGAATGGTCCAATAAAGCTGTAACCCACAAATACTAACCCTAGCAGGAAAATGAGCAACTCTAACCTGAGGTGTGAATATAATGATTTTCATAACACACCCATATACACAAACGACACTTAACTAAGCAATATAATTCAAAAAGGATAAAAGATTTCAACATATAAACTAAAGTTGATCAAATTAATTAACAAAAACAAATACAGTATTAAAATTGAGGTTACAAATAAAAAAGAGTGGTGTATATGATACCTGTGTTTGGATTGTTGCAGTTGAAGGTAGTGATGATTAACAAGTGAGTGAGTGCGCGGGAAATGTGTGAGGAGCGAGCAACACCACCAAATCCAAATATCCAATTGGGGTTTTAGGGCTCAGCTACCGCCCTTTTATTTTCGTTTCATTCTTTTACAATGGTTTACTAACTGATTTGTCAAGTATGCTTTGTAGAGATGATTAATTAATTTTTATATTAAATTTTTATTTTTTCAATTTTTGTTGAAAGAATTGCAAAATAATGTCTTCAAATTGCATTAAATTGATAATATTTATTTTAAGATTTTTTTCAAAACCATTCATGTTGCAATTTTTTTTTTTTTTAAAATATGATGTTTATAATCTGAAATGCAACTAATTTCAACTTGTTTTTATTTTTTGCTAAGTTGTATATATATTAACAAAAAAAACAGGAAAGATCCTTACTCTATGATAGGCCATAGAAAAAATATTTACCCTATTTTTGAAAAGAGATTGAAAAATAGGTATTTTTTATAATTTTCTATATTTTATTAACATTAATTTATATTATTTTAATTGTTTTTTTTAGCTAAGTTATATTATTTTATTTTAATTGTTAATATACTTTTAACTTGAAATTCATGTTTTCCTAATTTTCAAATTATTAAATGTTAATATTTTATTCACTCAATAACTTTATTATATTCTATATAATTAATTTTGATTTTTCTCCGAAAAATTCCAAAATAACACCTATAAATCCTATTCTTCATTTTCAAAATAATTTGTACAATCTAACAATATTTTTTAATTTATACTTAATATTATTTAAAATATTATTGTTATTAACACTTATTAAATGACACATATGCCCAAACCTATCAAACCACATAACCCATATACCTATTAACATTAATTTTTTTTATTTTAGTTGTTAATATATTTTTTACCTGAAATTTCATGTTTTTCTATTTTAAAATTATTAGTGTTATTAATAAAAAAATTCACTCAAAAACTTTATTATATTATTTATAATTAATTTTGATTTTCTATGAAAAATTCCAAAATAATACCTATATGTCTATTCATAATTTTTGGAATAAGGTGAATATTTAAAATTTTTACTTAATATTATTTAAAAATACAACTATTTTTAATACTTCTTAAATAACACATATGTCTTAATGAACATTAAACTGCCTTACACCAATTATATAATGTCTAGAAACCATATTCATAATTTTTTAAATAAGATGTACTATTTAATAATTTTATAAATTTCTATTCAACCTTATTTAAAAATATACTCCTTCCGTCTCACTCATCTCTTTACACTTTTTTAATACTGTTTGGCACGCATTTTTAAGGTGTATATAAAGTATAGTTCCGTAACTTATTTTTAAAATTTTCTTTTTTTAAATAAAAATTTAAACATTAAATTTTTATTTAGAAGAAAAAAATTTAAAAATAAGTTATGATACTAACTTTATCGGAGCTTTAAAATGCGTATCGAGCCCTCTGTCCCAAACGTAAACAATTCACTGGGACAAAGGGCGTAAGAGATGGTATTTTTGAAATAACACACGATCAAACGAGATGAAATCCTGTACACTAATTATATAATTTTTGAAATAAGATATACCTTTTAATAATAGGGATATTATGAATGGTACCCTTCTGGTTTTGGCTTTTACGAATGGTACCACTGCATATTTTTGACTTACGAGTGGTACCATCAAGAATTTGGTTTCTCAATAAAAATGCCCTTCCGTTAGCAAAACGTTAATGAAACGTTAAATACATTGAAAACACTAGTCTAATACACACATTTTCCCCTCCCTTTTGTTTCCTCTCCGTCGACCCACCTATTATTCCACCCCACCGTTGCAACACCCCGCTTCTTTCAACCGCCCCACACCTTCACAATCTTCTTCACTAAACACTACCTTCAACCCACCTCGTCCCCTTCTCGACTCCACCAATTCATCACCGTCTACTAATCCAACCTCCAACTGCCGCTCGCAGTCCACCCCTCCTCTTTCAACCATCACCTCCTTTTGTTAGGTCCAATATGTTTGTAGAAGGGGGTTGAATACAAACAGTACTGTTTAATCGAAATTTGTCCGGTGATTAGATTTCAGTTCAAGACAAATTCGTGCTGAATTAAATGAAATAAAGTTCAAGTTGAATATAAAAATATATTAAACTTGAGAGGTTGTTACAAATACAGTACAAAGTATTATCAAGTTAATAAAAACTAATTAGAAAATTCGACATGAACTTTTCTAATTTAGTTAATAAAAATCAAGATAAGAACTAGGAAACTTAATTCGCTAGTAGTACAAGAGTATCAAGTAATCAAGTTCTACCGGATAAAATATCACAAAGGTGTTGAACTTGATTTTACAAAAATTAATTTAGATCTTGTGTTCTTGAGCTTTTTGAGAGAGAATGGAGCTGGATATTTGTAGATGTAATGTTTCTATGTGTTTCTTTATGTTGTGACCGTGAGATTCTCATTTATAGCCAACAACACAAAACTTCACCTCCTGCTTCTTTTACACGCGGGGATAGTATAATTGCTGCAGAGATAGTATAACTCAAAACCCTGTAATAGTATGAATTATACTCAGAAATAGTATACATAAAACTTTAATAATAGTATACATAAAACCTTGGTAATAATTGTTATAGGCCCATCTCCCTAATGGGTCGAACCGACGGTCCAATACCCCGAATCCGAATGGAGGCCCACATTAATCCGATCCGGCTACCAGCAACGGTCGTATGGTTCACATTCCTGTAAACGTGGGACACGTTGACACACGATGCCCACTCTTCGGGTAACCTCCTGGAGGAAAAAGAATATGGTCTAGTCAGGTTCATGCTTTTCAATTCATACACAATTACACACCACCAACACAAGCTCTCTACGTTCAGATTACTTACAAAAAACTGACTGACTTATTCTCACACCGGAGGTGAATCGGGGGGCCAAACCCTCGCATTCTTCTTTTTGCAGGTTCAAACGAATCGTTATCCGGTGGAATCCAGTCGTAACATTTGGCGCCGTCTGTGGGAACGTAGAGATACGCTTCTGTTGGGTTCTACAATCAATCATGACGAATGAAACCGAGATACCAGTAGCTGATGATAGCACCGTGGCTGGAAATAATCGCACCACTCCTCCTATTACCCCAAAGCTCCTAACTTTTGATGAATAGGGGGATATACCGTCCCCCGAAGAGCAATGGGAGATACTCATGAAATGGCGAGAGGAACAAAAGGCCAAGGGGAGGCGGAAAGAGATGGAAAAAGAAAAGAGCAGTAGGGAGGCCGAACGTCTGGCCAAGAAGAGGGAGGTCGACCGTTTGAGGCTGGAGGCCCTAAAGCTCCAAAGGGAGGAGATCGAATTGCAAGAGAAAGCACTCTGAGAAGCTCTAGAAGCCGAAGACCCGGAGTTGGATGACCGAAGGGATAAGAGGCCGAGGACTAGAAATGATGAAGACGAGTCAGGGGACTCTGAATCAAATTCTAGGAGAACCCGGTCGAAAGTAGTGTATTCCTCTGATTCGGAGGAAGAAGGTCCACATTCGGATGACCGTATCCGAAGGATCGAGAAGGCCATGTTTGGAGAAAGAAGGGTCAGCCACGAGCCGGTGGTGACCTCAAGGGTAATGCGTCCATGTGGTACAGGTCATTAAGACCTAGGTCAATTGGCTCATATGAGCGGATAAAGAAGAAATTCTTGAGGCACTACTCCCACTTGTGCCGAAGAGAGAAGGACACTGAAGCCCTGATCCACTGCAGGCAGGGACCGAATGAAGAATTGGGTGACTACTTGGCAAGGTTTAAATAGGAAGCCGGAATGGTTACCGACCTGGATAAAGTCAAAGCAGCTGGATTCCTCGTAGCCGGCCTGGACCCCATTAAAGGTAAGAAGCTTCGATCTTCTCTTTACGATATGCCTCCTAAATCTTTGAATGATATATATTTAAGGGGAGAAGCTATTAGAAGAAAGTTAGAGTCGATTGGGGGGTACAAGGAGAGCAAGAAAAATGATATATATGATAGAAGGGATGATAGAAGAGATGATAGAAGGGATGACCGAAGGGGTCGTGGTGACATTAAGAGTAGACTGAATGATACTAGGCCTGATAAGGGGGCCGAACGAAGAAGAGATAGAGATAGTACTGTGTTCACACCACTTAACACACCTATCTCGAAGATTCTCCACGAGATAAAGGGTAAACCTGGGTTCGTTAGACCACCCAGGTTAAAGACCCCTGAAAACAGAAGGAGCGACAACAAATATTGTGACTATCATAGGGATAAAGGTCATAATACTGATGAATGTTACCACTTGAAGAAATTAATTGAGAAAATGATAAAAGATGGAGAACTGACCAAGTTCGTTGGAGATCTGAGAGACAAGCTAGATGATAAGGAAAAGAAGAGAGACACCGGAGATGCCGAAGGTTCAGAGAAATATCGGGGTGAAGTCAGAACAATATCCGGAAGAACCATACTCGATCGGGATAGCAAGACAGCCCGAAAGAAGTATGCCAGGCAAATCTATAGTCTCTACCAGTCAAGTGCAGCCAAGCAACCACTTCCGATATCATTCACGGAAGATGACTTTGAAGATGTGATATGACCGCACGAAGACCCTCTTGTCATAAACCCCGTCATCGGGGAAAACAAGATTTGGAGAGTGCTGGTCGATGAAGGAAGTTCGGTCAACATATTGTATCACCGAACATATTGCAAGATGAATTTGGGTGGAGCGCAGCTGGAGCCGTGCCATGAGGCACCACTTTATGGCTTCGGTAATCAACCTGTACCGATCGAAGGCACGATCACGTTGAACATTCTATTGGGCAAGGCTCCGTACACTGTGGTCAAAGAAGCAAAATTCTACATCGTTCGGGTGGACAGCCCGTATAATGGGATTTTGGGGAGGCCAGCCTTGTCTCTTTTTCAGGCTGTGTCATCCATTCCTCACCTAAAATTGAAGTTCCCAACCGAGAATGGGGTCGGAGAGATGAGAGGCGACCAAAAGGCCGCCCGAATTATCATGTTGGAAGATCTAGAGAAAGATAAAGATGTTGAAATGAATGAAGCTGGAAAAAGGAAAAGAAGTGAAAATGACACTAGGGGTAGCCATCAACTGCTGAACATAGAGTTGGAGAAATTTGGGGTCGACCTGTCGAGCCCTATTGCCGAGCCAGCTGCCGAAACCGAAGAAGTAGAGTTGTATGTGGGTCAGTCTGGAAAAATGATCCAAATTGGAAAGAACATGGAACCGGAGCTAAAAGAAAAAGTCATCAAAGTCATTAGGGAGTTCCATGATGTGTTTGCATGGAATCCCGAAGATATGCCAGGGTTGGACCCTTCGGTGGCCAAGCACTGTCTAAATGTGGCTCCCGAAGCCAAGCCTGTAAGACAAAAGAAAAGAAATTTCGCCATGGAAAGGCAGAAAGTAATTCAAGCTGAAGTAGAAAAATTGTAACACCCCTAGATCCGGGGTCGGAGATCCAGACTGTCACTCTATCCTTAATTCCCATTTTAATAAACATTACTCTTAATCTTCATTTTAGCATGATGTGACCCCTCAGTCAAACATAACATTTACAGATTATAGGCTCAGAGACGAAATTAAAACGTTACTAAGTTATTACAACCATCTTGAAATAGATATTAAAAACCCAAATTGTCATAATCTTAAAAGTTCAACTTAAAAGGATTACCATCTAAGGCGGCATCTACAGACACAATACGGTTTGGTTTTCAGAAGCTTACACAAGTCATGCTTGTAAATAAACCTAACCAACCTAAGCTGTAAACCTTTCCAACTTAGTCTGCTCACCTGTGGTAATGCTACTGGGTGCGGCCTCAGCACCTGCCTCGTAAATAGTCTCCTATACTGCTGACCGGTTAGCACGCTTTTGCGGGGGGTCTGCCTTGTTCTTGCCATACTTATCTGTTGTTGTGTGGTGGTATATATATAAAAGAAAAGCAAGAGTGAGCAATATAGCTCAGCCATATAATAATAGTTTTCAAAGTACTTTTGTTAACGTAAACAATATGACATATCGTATACTGATATTGTATCATCATGAAACAATTTCATTCTTTATCCAGAAATATAACGAAGAATTTCTGAGGTACTTTGAATAGTTCATCATTCTGTCAACACTATCGGTAATTGAGCACTTAGGCTTTCATTACAGTGTTGCAGTACAATTCCAATTGGAATAATGGGATTATGCTGGAGCCTCTTCCACGATATCTGGTGATCAGCCAATATACCGTGCCTCTGCTTCTCTACTAGTAGAAGGACGACGTTCCCTTATCGGGTTGCACCCTGACCGCATATGGGCCTTAATGTTTGGACTACGCCCGAAGGCGATGTCCCCTCTTCCTCCAATCCCTTAGAGAGTCATATTCATCATAGGAACAGAATTTAATCCAGTTCTCTCAAGCACAAAGCTTGCCAACTGGTTTGGTAACCTTTTTCTAACTTTACTTCCATGAGTGATTGAGGAAGTAACTTTGATATGTGGGTTGACTTTAGTCAACAGATTTGGATTACTAAGAATCGCTTCATCAAACATTAACTTGAGAGTTGGTCGGAGTTTTGAGTGTTTAGTCAAACTTAGCCCCTCCTTACTAGGTAGGGTATACTTCTTATTGGTAGCGAAGGGAGAAAACAATTCATACTGGCTCCCAAAACCTTGGGTTCCCGAGTTTTGATAAGTTGAGTGAAGTAGCGATACTTTTGATGAATGAAACTATACTATTGAAGAAATGGGAACCCGTACTATTTTTAAATAATTTTCCGATGGTCAGAAAATATTTAAAATAATTTTTAAAGTCTTAAATAACTTTTAAAATAAATAATATGATTTTTAAATCATCCTGGAATGTTTAATAAATATTCAATTAATATTTATTAAATAATTAATCAATTTAAAATATTCAATAAATATTTAAATAATATTTATTAAATAAATAATCATTCATACTATTCTCAAATGAAAATAATATTCAACTTATTAATAAATATTCAAATAATATTCATTAATATCATCAAAGGGATTTTTATCCGAAAATATCCAATTTATATTTATTGGAGTATTTTAAAACGAAATATACATCATATAATACTTCCGGTGACTTCCGGGTTTTATGTCCTTATCCGGACGAAATATCTCCGACTCCCTTACTAATAAAGGGTATTATCGTACCCTACTTGAGAATTATAACATATCATCGTATACATATATATATATATATATATATATATATATATATATATATGAATTTATGCATACGCACTAACTAACATGTTTATAAATCTTTGTAAATAAACCATACATCTCATGCTGATTCGCAAAATACTTTTAAGCAGTTTATAGCAGTTATACCACAACAACAACAGTTTAAAATACTGGAGTACAAGTTTCGAAAACTTGCCTGATAGTGTCGGAATAGTCTGAGCCGTGTCTCTAGTGTGATGATCTATACAACCAATAAGGTTCGGTTAGCTCGTTAAATGATACCGTCGAATCAACTATTCACATTAAGACACAACTTCGTAACGATACATCCTTACTATACGTTTGGCTTATTATAAGTCCATGATATCCTTTCACCACTTTTGATAATTATTGGTTTCGTAACGACTTTCGTTAAAGGTCATTTTTAACGAAATTAAAGTTCGTCTTAATTCGTCCCCTAAAAGGGTTTTTCACTTGCGCAACTATGATTCGAAAAATTCTATAAAATTGAAAAATAAACTTTTTCATGAAATTCTTTTTCTCACTTCTTCTTAACTGTCCAGAGGATTTTTCATCCCAATTTCATAATTAAGAACATCTGTTTACTAGCTCAATTGTTGCTCTAAATATAGCTTCTCTCTGCAGTGGTTTCTCATGCGCATTCTTGACTTAAACATTTCTATAAAGTCGAATAATTCGTATTTTGACTCCAAATTTTTATGGAATCTTTACCACTGATCAGATTACTCCTCATAAAATTTTCATAAACATAGACCATTTTTAAAGGGTTCGTTTGGCTTTGTAAAGTCAGTCCATCTTAACGATTCGTCCGTTTTAACCGGTTTCACTAAAACGAGCATATCTCATAAACCGTAAATCGTAATCACATGATCTTGGTGTCAAAACAAACTACAAAACAAGTCCTACTAGTTTATGGCCAAAAACTTGCCAAGAAAACATTTTTTCAATTCGGTATTATCTGCACAAATAACCTAATGAAATTTCGACATTATAACGACTATAAACCGAACATTTCCAAATTCCATGAACTCCATCTGACCACTTAATTCAACCACACACCATCAAGATCATATAAACATCATCAAGGGTATCTAAGACCAATGGTAACATCCATTTATCACTACCCAAGATTTATCCATACTTATAGAGTTTAAAACATCACAAATCCCTTAAACATGTACATACTTGCATCAATCTTTCAAATCAACTTATAACTCATGAAGTTTTAAGGTGGGTGTGAGTGTTTTAACTTCCTTGGAGTCTTAACAACCTTAACCAAGCTTGAGTTTCCGTAAGAACACCTTAGATAGCTTTAACAACCTTTAACTTTCAAGATCTAAACAACCAATTTTAAAATTTTCGGAGTCAGCATTACCACTCTTGAAATAACTGGACAAACGAGGGTCCTACCTTGCTTATCTGAACGAGGTTCCTGAAGAAGAGTTGTAGAGTATCTCAATACCTTTCCAAAAAGCTAAAGAACACAGGATTTTATTGAGAAATGAGGGAGTTATGGCCGTTCTAAGTTGCTGTCCTGCTCTTGTCCGAAAATAAAGAATGTGTGGGAGATGATTTTCTTGCCTTGGCTAGTTTTGTGTATAAGTGTTATATTAATATATCCTATATTTAATACCTTGATTGCTGCATTAGATTGTCAAGTATGGCCATACCTTACCATTATTAAGCCACTTTATGTCTATTTTGGTGGAATTAGAATCCTAAGTGAATAGCACTTGGTTAATTTGGTTGGGTTAATTAGCTTGTAATTACTACTTACTCTCTTGGTTACTAGCATGACAACTTGCATGGTTTGCATGGAAGTAGTAGCATCCTTAATATTTTCCATAATTATTGCTAGGTTACAAAAATAATTCCTTTGAAATAATTTCGGTGAAAAATTTTCTTCGATTAGTCTTTAACCTTCCAACCCCTTAAATCTTTGTGGGATTGTCTCATGAAGTTTTCATCTTTTACTCCCCTTTATCTTGACATGATACTCTTATTGATCGATACCTCGTAGAATATACGAATTTTTATATTTCGGGATTCTTCGATTTTTGGCGGCATTTGCATACACTTATTTCGTTTGTAAAATCGTAAAACGAACTCGGCTTCCTAATATACATAATACATATGGGGGAAATGGAGGTCACTTTTCATAAGTTTGAAATTACTATTCATTCATGTCGTTTACGATAGTACAAAAATCAGGGTTCTTACAACCTTCCCCCCTTAAAAGGATTCCGTCCCGGAATCAGGTTGAAAATAAATGGGGGTACTTCCCTTGCATTGCACTTTCCAGCTCCCAGGTGGATTCCTCTATGTTATGATTCTGCCACAAAACTCTGACTAATCTGACCGCCTTGTTCCTGAGTACTTGCTCCTTGTGGTCCATGATTTCCATCGGTTGCTCTATATAAGACAAGTCTGGCTGTAGATCTACATGCTCATATTCCACCACATGTATGGCGTCGGGGTTGTATTTCCTCAACATAGATACGTGGAACACGTTATGTATTTGTTGCAGACTTGGAGGTAAGGCTAACTCGTAAGCCACTTGTCCAATCCGCCTTAATATCTCAAAAGGTCCAATGTACCTCGGGCTCAACTTTCCCTTCTTCCCAAACCTCATCAGTCCTTTCCAGGGAGATACCTTTAGCAGCACCATGTCTCCTACTTCATATTCCCTATCCTTCCGAGCTAAGTCGGCATACTTACTTTGTCTGTCTTGGGCTGCTGCCAGTCTTCCCCTGATTAGAACTATCACATCTCTTGTCTGTTGTACGAGTTCTGGCCCTAATATTTTCCTTTCACCAACTTCTTCCCAACATAAGGGAGAACGACATTTCCAGCCATAAAGGGCTTCATACGGGGGCATACCAATACTTGAGGGATAACTGTTGTTATAAGCAAACTCAATCAATGGTAAGTGCTCTTCCCAACTTCCCTTGAAATCCATAACACACACTCTCAGCATGTCCTCTAAGGTCTGAATTGTTCTTTCACTTTGTCCGTCAGTCTGGGGGTAATATGTAGTACTCATGTTTAGCTTGTCTCCCACACAGTCTTGAAAGCTCCTCCAGAACCTGGAGTTAAACCTTGGGTCTCTATCGGACACAATGGTCACGGGAACTCCATGTCGTACCACAATTTCTCTTATATAGATGTCTACTAATTTATCGACAGTGTACCTCTCATTGATTGGGAGAAATTGGGCGGACTTAGTCAACCTATCGACGATTACCAATATCGCATCGTGGTTAGTCTTGGTCCTTGGGAGTCCTACTACAAAATCCATGGCTAGGTGCTCCCACTTCCATTCTGGAATCTCTAGGGGTTGCAATAACCCACTAGGTCGCTGATGTTCTGCCTTTACTCGTTGGCAGGTCAAACATCTATTCACCCATTCTGTCACATCCTTCTTCATGTTGGGCCACCAATAGTATTCTTTCAAATCTCTATACATCTTCGTGGTACCTGGGTGCACAGAGTACCTTGAGTTATGTCCTTCATATAGGATTTCATCCTTTAGTTCCTGAACATTTGGGACCCAAATTCTCGTTGCATATCTCATGATTCCTCCTGCATCTCTTTCGCACTTAATTTCCTCCCCGGTCAATATCTCTTCCTCCGATTTCTTTTTCTCTTCCATCTTTTGCTCTTGGCACATTCGAATCTTTTCCAATAACGGAGGCTGGATTTGAATTCCCATTAACACTTCTTGGCTACTCCTCGATGTCTTAACTTCGATTTCTAGCTTCTCCATTTCCTTTATCAATTCTTCTACCGAAGTCATCATCTTGAGCCTTTCCTTCCTGCTAAGGGCATCGGCCACCACATTGGCCTTTCTTGGATGATAACGAATCTCACAATCGTTATCCTTGATTAACTCTAGCCATCTTCTCTGTCTCATATTCAATTCTTTCTGGGTAAAGATGTACTTGAGGCTTTTATGATCTGTGTAAATTTCACACTTTTCTCCATATAGGTAATGCCTCCATATCTTTAATGCGAAGACTATCGCGGCTAGCTCTAAATCATGGGTAGGGTATCTTACTTCATACTCCTTTAACTGTCGGGAAGCATATGCAATCACCTTACCGTGCTGCATGAGCACACAACCTAGTCCTTTATGCGATGCATCACTATAGATCACAAAGTCCCCCTTATCATCTGGCAGTGCTAGCACTGGGGCGGTCATTAATCTTTTCTTTAGCTCTTGAAAGCTCTCGTCACATTTCTCATTCCATACAAACTTTTCAGTCTTTCTGGTGAGTTGGGTCAATGGGGCTGCCAGTTTGGCAAAGTCTTGCACAAACCTCCTATAATACCCGGCTAGTCCCACGAAACTTCTTACTTCGATCGGGGTGGTCGGTCTTTCCCATTTTGATATTGCCTCTATTTTGGTAGGGTCAACTAGTACTCCTTCAATACTAACCACATGACCTAAGAATTGCACTTCTTTCAGCCAAAATTCGCATTTCGAAAATTTCGCATACAACTTTTCTTCCCTCAAGATTCCTAGGACTATCCTCAAGTGTTCTGCATGTTCTTCCTAAGTCTTAGAATAAATCAAGATATCGTCAATGAAAACTATGACGCACTTATCCAGGTACTGTTTGAATACTCGGTTCATCAAGTCCATGAATGCCGCGGGGGCGTTAGTCAATCCAAAGGACATCACTAGAAACTCATAATGGCCGTACCTAGTGCGAAAAGCAATCTTGGGTATATCTTCCGGTTTGATCTTTAACTGATGGTACCCCGTTCTCAGGTCTATCTTCGAAAAGTGAACTGCTCCTTTAAGTTGGTCAAAAAGATCGTCAATCCTAGGCAAGGGGTACTTATTCTTAATGGTTAACTTATTCAGCTCTCTATAGTCTATACACAGCCTCATACTCCCATCCTTTTTCTTTACAAACAACACTGGGGCACCCCACGGGGACACACTTGGTCTTATCATACCTTTGTCCAATAGTTCTTGTAACTGAGTGACCAGTTCTTTCATCTCAACGGGGGCCAATCGGTCTTTAGAAACTGGTGTAGTTCCTGGTGCTAATTCTATCGCAAAATCGATCTCCCTATCGGGTGGTAACCCAGGGAGATCTTCCGGAAACACATCTTTAAATTCCCTGACAACTGGAATGTCCTTCAATTCAGGTGTTCTTTTCTTCGTGTCTACTACATAGGCTAAGTAGGTCTCGCTACCCTTTCGTACTAACTTTTTGGCTTGAGCAACAGTCAAGAATTTTTGAGTCTGTCGCTGTCCTTTGAATATGACCTCTTTCTTTCCTGACACCTTTATCCTAACTTTCTTGCTCTTGCAATCAATCTGGGCACCGTTACTTGCCAACCAATCCATTCCTAAAATGACATCGAATCCGCCTAACTTAAACGGAATTAGGTCTGCCCGAAAGTGGTGACCTCCTATTACTATATCGTAGTTAGGATATATCTGGCTTACAGGAACCACTTCGTGGTTAGCTATCTCTACCATTAGCCGTTCCTTTAACATTTCTGGTTTCAAGTTCAATTTACATGCAAAATCTTACGATATAAAAGATTTGGTAGCTCCAGAATCAAACAAAGTATTTGCACTCAAGGTGTTAAGGGAAAGGGTACCTGCGATGACATCTTCATCCCTTACTGCATCCTGCACTGTCATGTTGAAAGTCCTAGCGGTGGGTGGTCGGTTGGATGCAGTACCGCTCATCCTTGATCCTGTTGGTTTCAGTTTAGGGCAGTCTTTCTTCCAGTGGTCCGTGCCTCCACACTGATAGCATTTCATGAGTGAGTTCCTCTAGGGGCAATTGTTGGCATAGTGTCCGATCTGTCCACACTTAAAACATGTCGTCGTACCCTGGAGACATACCCCTGAATGTTTCTTACCACAAGTCTTACAGTTGGGTAGGGGAGGGCGCGACTGTCCTGATATGGGTGCCCTGGTTGGCCCACCTCCTTGACCAACACTCTTGCTTTCTGCTCTGTTAAACCTTGTGCTTTTGGCTGGCTGGGACACCATTCCTCTAACAAAATTGCTGGAGAAACTCCCACTTGCAGCACCACTACTTCAACTTTCAAACTTCCTTTTCTTCATGATCTTGTCCTTCTGGGACTACTCACTTCCTGCCTCTACAATCGTTGCCTTCTGTACTAGAGTGGCGTAATCTGTAATTTCCAACACCGCGACACGGTTCTGAATCCACTGTTTCAATCCTTGTTGAAACCTCCTTGTCTTCTTAATTTCAGTGTTCACATAATCTGGAACGAACCTTGACAGCTCAGTGAACCTAGCCTCATATTCAGCTACAGTCATATTGTCTTGCTTAAGCTCTAGAAACTTGAGTTCCTCTGGGTCTCCATAAACCTCGGAAAGTACTTTTCCAAGAATAACTCTATGAATCTGCCCCATGTAACCACTCCAGCTGGTTCCATATTTTTCTTGGCCTCCCACCAGTAGTTGGCCCCTCCTTTAAGCAGGTATGTAGCAAAAATGGTTTTATGGGCTTCCTCAGTGCCCATAATCTCAAAGGTCTTCTCCATCTCCTTCAACCAGGCCCTGGCCTCAACGGGGTCTGCAGTCCCATTGAATTCTGGGGGTTTAAGTGACTTAAATGCCTTAAAGGCATTGGCTACTGCATTGTTGGGGCCGCGGGGTGGTGGTTTTGGCCGTGGTTGGCGTTCTAGATTTTTACCTCATCAGACGCATAAATTGTTCCATAGGGCCCGCTTCCTCTTCCTCATAATCTTCATCATCAAACTCGTTGTACTCTTCTTCCTCATCATCCGGTTTTGGATGACGGCGTTCCTCTTCCCTGTGTTGGTTACTACCATGAGTGGCAGACTCGGCAGGGTGAGTTCTTGTGTTTCTTCTTGGTGGCATTTTTATGTCTTTCTATCCGAGGGAAAGTTCTACGGGACTGACATCACTACAAAAGTAAAACTACTACAACATCCCCATGTACTAAAGGACTGAACTGGTCAACCATCCATCAATCTGTGTGATAGCGTATCGCCTCCCTAACTCGGTGCATAGTCCTCGAAAGGACTCTCTTGGCATCACTCCTGCGGATCCTCCTACAGCGGTGGGAACGTGGAAGTGTTCTGAGTCGGGTGAGAGTCCTCCTCTCAATCCCCAGTACTGCCCGCCTCATCTGTCTAGCTCTCGCGTTTCTCCCCTGGGAGTATAGTCTCGCTCGTCTCTCCTCAGCTAGTTGGAACCTCAGCTCAGCTACTCGAAGCCTCCGCTGCCACCAGATCGATGGTCATATGGGTCACCATCCAGTCGTACTCATTGGTCCTAATAACCTGTATGAGAGGACTAACCGGCTCGCTCTCCGGGACAACCTCAGTCTCGGCATCCTCTGGTGAGAGTCGGGTGAGAGTCCTCCTCTCAATCCCCAGTACTGCCCGCCTCATCTGTCTAGCTCTCGCGTTTCTCCCCTGGGAGTATAGTCTCGCTCGTCTCTCCTCAGCTAGTTGGAACCTCAGCTCAGCTACTCGAGCCTCCGCTGCCACCAGATCGATGGTCATATGGGTCACCATCCAGTCGTACTCATTGGTCCTAATAACCTGTATGAGAGGACTAACCGGCTCGCTCTCCGGGACAACCTCAGTCTCGGCATCCTCTGGTCTAGGTTCCTTAGAGTCACCCTCTAAATCTGTGTCCCAATGATATCCACTAAGGGATGAATCCTCTATGAGGGAAGGGGAATGCATAGGGATATTAGTCCACACCACCTTCTCATCCTCAGGCTCCTCTCCAGGTGTGAGGTCAGCTGGAACATCGTCCATGGGGTCCTCCTCTGGATCACTCTCTGGCTCATCTGAGTCCACTGGGTCCTCTACAGGCATAGGGTCATCAGCTCTGGGATCCTCCTCGGGATCCACCTCCTGGACTATCTCTCCCTTACTCTCCTGATGAGGGTCAATCTCTGTCTCAGCATCAGGCTCCTCTACAGCTCTCAGAAGAGCATCATCAAATCGCTGCTCGGAACTCTCAGGTAGCTCTACATCCTCGGGTGTTAAAAAAATGTCATTATCCTTGAGTTTCTAATAAGTAGTTCCCTTATTGCTTAAGGTTGATAGGGCTATGTCTACTAGCCCGACCATGTTTCGGTAAGGGTTTGAGTCCTTAAACCTTCCTATCGTCTCTGAGATTATAACCTAATTCTCTGATACCATTTCTGTAACACCCCTAGATCCGGGGTCGGAGATCCAGACTGTCACTCTATCCTTAATTCCCATTTTAATAAACATTACTCTTAATCTTCATTTTAGCATGTTGTGACCCCTCAGTCAAACATAACATTTACAGATTATAGGCTCAGAGACGAAATTAAAACGTTACTAAGTTATTACAACCATCTTGAAATAGATATTAAAAACCCAAATTGTCATAATCTTAAAAGTTCAACTTAAAAGGATTACCATCTAAGGCGACATCTACAGACACAATACGGTTTGGTTTCCAGAAGCTTACACAAGTCATGCTTGTAAATAAACCTAACCAACCTAAGCTGTAAACCTTTCCAACTTAGTCTGCTCACCTGTGGTAATGCTACTTGGTGCAGCCTCAGCACCTGCCTCGTAAATAGTCTCCTATACTGCTGACCGGTTAGCACGCTTTTGCGGGGGGTCTGCCTTGTTCTTGCCATGCTTATCTGTTGTTATGTGGTGGTATATATATAAAAGAAAAGCAAGAATGAGCAATATAGCTCAGTCATATAATAATAGTTTTCAAAGTACTTTTGTTAACGTAAACCATATGACATATCGTATACTGATATTGTATCATCATGAAACAATTTCATTCTTTATCCAGAAATATAACGAAGAATTTCTGAGGTACTTTGAATAGTTCATCATTCTGTCAACACTATCGGTAATTGAGCACTTAGGCTTTCATTACAGTGTTGCAGTACAATTCCAATTGGAATAATGGGATTATGTTGGAGCCTCTTCCACGATATCTGGTGATCAGCCAATATACCGTGCCTCTGCTTCTCTACTAGTAGAAGGACGATGTTCCCTTATCGGGTTGCACCCTGACCGCATATGGGCCTTAATGTTTGGACTACGCCCGAAGGCGATGTCCCCTCTTCCTCCAATCCCTTAGAGAGTCATATTCATCATAGGAACAGAATTTAATCCAGTTCTCTCAAGCACAAAGCTTGCCAACTGGTTTGGAAACCTTTTTCTAACTTTACTTCCATGAGTGATTGAGGAAGTAACTTTGATATGTGGGTTGACTTTAGTCAACAGATTTGGATTACTAAGAATCGCTTCATCAAACATTAACTTGAGAGTTGGTCGGAGTTTTGAGTGTTTAGTCAAACTTAGCCCCTCCTTACTAGGTAGGGTATACTTCTTATTGGTAGCGAAGGGAGAAAACAATTCATACTGGCTCCCAAAACCTTGGGTTCCCGAGTTTTGATAAGTTGAGTGAAGTAGCGATACTTTTGATGAATGAAACTATACTATTGAAGAAATGGGATCCCGTACTATTTTTAAATAATTTTCCGATGGTCAGAAAATATTTAAAATAATTTTTAAAGTCTTAAATAACTTTTAAAATAAATAATATGATTTTTAAATCATCCTGGAATGTTTAATAAATATTCAATTAATATTTATTAAATAATTAATCAATTTAAAATATTCAATAAATATTTAAATAATATTTATTAAATAAATAATCATTCATACTATTCTCAAATGAAAATAATATTCAACTTATTAATAAATATTCAAATAATATTCATTAATATCATCAAAGGGATTTTTATCCGAAAATATCCAATTTATATTTATTGGAGTATTTTAAAACGAAATATACATCATATAATACTTCCGGTGACTTCCGGGTTTTATGTCCTTATCCGGACGAAATATCTCCGACTCCCTTACTAAGAAAGGGTATTATCGTACCCTACTTGAGAATTATAACATATCATCGTATATATATATATGAATTTATGCATACGCACTAACTAACATGTTTATAAATCTTTGTAAATAAACCATACATCTCATGCTGATTCGCAAAATACTTTTAAGCAGTTTATAGCAGTTATACCACAACAACAACAGTTTAAAATACTGGAGTACAAGTTTCGAAAACTTGCCTGATAGTGTCGGAATAGTCTGAGCCATGTCTCTAGTGTGATGATCTATACAACCAATAAGGTTCGGTTAGCTCGTTAAATGATCCCGTCGAATCAACTATTCACATTAAGACACAACTTCGTAACGATACATCCTTACTATACGTTTGGCTTATTATAAGTCCATGATATCCTTTCACCACTTTTGATAATTATTGGTTTCGTAACGACTTTCGTTAAAGGTCATTTTTAACGAAATTAAAGTTCGTCTTAATTCGTCCCCTAAAAGGGTTTTTCACTTGCGCAACTATGATTCGAAAAATTCTATAAAATTGAAAAATAAACTTTTTCATGAAATTCTTTTTCTCACTTCTTCTTAACTGTCCAGAGGATTTTTCATCCAAATTTCATAATTAAGAACATCTGTTTACTAGCTCAATTGTTGCTCTAAATATTGCTTCTCTCTGCAGTGGTTTCTCATGCGCATTCTTGACTTAAACATTTCTATAAAGTCGAATAATTCGTATTTTGACTCCAAATTTTTATGGCATCTTTACCACTGACCAGATTACTCCTCATAAAATTTTCATAAACATAGACCATTTGTAAAGGGTTCGTTTGGCTTTGTAAAGTCAGTCCATCTTAACGATTCGTCCGTTTTAACCGGTTTCACTAAAACGAGCATATCTCATAAACCGTAAATCGTAATCACATGATCTTGGTGTCAAAACAAACTACAAAACAATTCCTACTAGTTTATGGCCAAAAACTTGCCAAGAAAACATTTGTTCAATTCGGTATTATCTGCACAAATAACCTAATGAAATTTCGACATTATAACGACTATAAACCGAACATTTCCAAATTCCATGAACTCTATCTGACCACTTAATTCAACCACACACCATCAAGATCATATAAACATCATCAAGGGTATCTAAGACCAATGGTAACATCCATTTATCACTACCCAAGATTTATCCATACTTATAAAGTTTAAAACATCACAAACCCCTTAAACATGTACATACTTGCATCAATCTTTCAAATCAACTTATAACTCATGAAGTTTTAAGGTGGGTGTGAGTGTTTTACCTTCCTTGGAGTCTTAACAACCTTAACCAAGCTTGAGTTTCCGTAAGAACACCTTAGATAGCTTTAACAACCTTTAACTTTCAAGATCTAAACAACCAATTTTAAAATTTTCGGAGTCAGCATTACCACTCTTGAAATAACTGGACAAACGAGGGTCTTACCTTGCTTATCTGAACGAGGCTCCTGAAGAAGAGTTGTAGAGTATCTCAATACCTTTCCAAAAAGCTAAAGAACACAGGATTTTATTGAGAAATGAGGGAGTTATGGCCGTTCTAAGTTGTTGTCCTGCTCTTGTCCGAAAATAAAGAATGTGTGGGAGATGATTTTCTTGCCTTGGCTAGTTTTGTGTATAAGTGTTATATTAATATATCCTATATTTAATACCTTGATTGCTGCATTAGATTGTCAAGTATGGCCATACCTTACCATTATTAAGCCACTTTATGTCTATTTTGGTGGAATTAGAATCCTAAGTGAATGGCACTTGGTTAATTTGGTTGGGTTAATTAGCTTGTAATTACTACTTACTCTCTTGGTTACTAGCATGACAACTTGCATGGTTTGCATGGAAGTAGTAGCATCCTTAATATTTTCCATAATTATTGCTAGGTTATTCCTTTGAAATAATTTCGATGAAAAATTTTCTTCGATTAGTCTTTAACCTTCCAACCCCTTAAATCTTTGTGGGATTGTCTCATGAAGTTTTCATCTTATACTCCCCTTTATCTTGACATGATACTCTTATTGATCGATACCTCGTAGAATATACGAATTTTTATATTTCGGGATTCTTCGATTTTTGGCGGCATTTGCAAACACTTATTTCGTTTGTAAAATCGTAAAACGAACTCGGCTTCCTAATATACATAATACATATGGGGGAAATGGAGGTCACTTTTCATAAGTTTGAAATTACTATTCATTCATGTCGTTTACGATAGTACAAAAATCAGGGTTCTTACAAAAATTGCTGGAAGCAAAGGTCATTGAGGAAATCGACTATCCCGACTGGTTTGTGAACGTGGTGGTTGTCAAAAAGTCAAATGGCAAATGGAGGATGTGTGTGGATTATACCGACCTGAATAAACATTGTCCGAAGGACCACTATCATCTGCCAAATATTGACCAACTGATTGCCACTTCGGGGCATCAAATACTTAGTTTTTTGGATGCCTTCTCAGGATACCACCAGATTGCCATGAATGCCGAGGACGTGCCAAAGACATCATTCATCACACCGAACAGCACTTATGCCTATATTAAGATGCCCTTCGGCTTGAAGAATGTCGGGGCAACATTTCAGAAGATGATCAACAAAGTGTTCAAGGCTCAGATTGGTCGGAACATGGAATGCTACGTAGATGACATGATTGTAAAGTCCCTTTTCAGGGATCATGTTGAAGATTTGATGGAGTGTTTTGAAATGCTTAGGAGGAACAATATGAGGATCAACCCGAACAAATGCACGTTCGGAGTAAACAGTGGAAAGTTATTGGGATAAATGGTTAGTGCATGAGGGATTGAGGCAAACCCAGAAAAGATCAAGGCAGTCATCGACATGGAAGCACCAAAGACGATCAGAGACATTCAGAAGCTGACCGGACGGTTAACAGCCCTAAGGAGGTTCATTTCCAGATCGGCCGAAAAGGCCCTACCATTCTTTGAAGTACTTTGGGGGTCCAAGAATTTCGAGCGGGGGCCGAACTGCCAGAAATCTTTCGAGGAGGTCAAAGAATACTTAGTGAAAGCCCCACTCTTAATGAGGCCTGATCCGAAAAAACCTTGCAGCTGTATTTAGTTGTTAACGATCGAACCCTCGGAGCCGTGTTGGTCAAAGAACATGAAGGGAACCAGCATCCGGTGTTCTATGTTTCCCATATTCTCAAAGACGTAGAAACTAGATATCCGAACGCAGGGAAGTTCGCCTATGGGTTGGTAATGGCCACAAAAAAGTTAAGGCACTATTTCCAAGGAAGGACGATCAAGGTAGTAACAGATCAGCCGTTAAAGAAAATATTGCAAAGGCCGGAGGCTTCGGGCAGAGTAGTCGCTTGGGCGACCGAACTGGGGGAGCATGATTTGGAGTACACACCAAGGACTTCGATCAAAGCCCAAGCACTAGCGGATTTTATGGCGGAATGCTCTTTTTCGGGGCCGAATGACTTGGCTCCCGAAGAGCAGCTAATTCAGGCACCAGGAAAATGGAAGTTGTTTATGGATGGGTCAGTCGCCAAGGAAAAGTGTGGGGTAGGTTTAATTCTGACAAGCCCAGAGGGATTTGAAATCTGTCAAGCTATCAGGTTCACTTTCCCGTTGACGAACAATGAGGCCGAGTACGAAGCACTTTTGGCAGGATTGGACTTGGCAAAAAACTGGAGGTTAAGCACCTAAGGGTATTCAGTGACTCAATGTTGGTGGTGAAATAGTTTTCAGGAGAATACGGACAAAAAGATCCCCGAACCAAGGCCTATGCCCTTAAGGTACGCGAACAATCTTTATTGTTTGAATCATTTGAATTAACTCAAGTAGCTAGAGAGAACAACAATCGAGCAGACGCATTATCAAGGCTAGCTTCGACAAAAACCCAAAACCTTAATGGGTCTATTTATCTGACCGAAGTAAAGATGCCTTCGATAGACAGGAAGCAATGTATGGAAATCCATCAAGGGGTAAACTGGATGACCCCAATCAGGGCATTTTTAGAGAAGGGAACTTTGCCAGTTGACCGAAAGGAGGCACAGAAAGTGAAGCATCGGTCAGCAAATTATGCTGTGGTCGAGGGCCATTTGTTTAGAAGATCAGTAAGTCAACCATTGCTTCGATGCCTAGACAAGGAAGAGCAACAATTAGCCCTCGAGACAGTTCATGAGGGAATTTGTGGAGAACATTTGGCAGGAAGGTCCTTGGCCTTCAAAATTCTCAGGCAAGGATTTTTCTGGCCGAAAATGAAGGAAGACGCTACTGAGTATGCCAAGAAATGCAAACAGTGTCATTTGTTCAGCACAATCCTGAAGCAACCTCCTGAAGAGATGTCTTCGGTTCTCAGCCCCATCCCATTCGCCATGTGGGCAGTCGACATCGTGGGAATCTTGCCCACCAGTACAAAACAAGCCAAGTATTGCATTGTGGCGATCGACTACATGACCAAGTGGATAGAAGCCAGACCCCTCTCAGCCATTACCGAAGAAGCAGCAAAGAAATTCATGTTAGAACAGGTAATCTTAAGGTTCGACATTCCTATGGTATGCGTGTCAGATAATGGAACTCAGTTCATTGGAAGAAAGTTCAGAAAGTTTTTGGCTCAGTTTGGAATTAGGTAGAAATTCAGTTCAGTTGGGCATCCCCAAGGAAACGGGGCAATCGAAGCAGCCAACAAAATAATTTTTGATGGAATCAAGAAGTGGCTGGGTGAAGCCAAGGGGCTCTGGGCTGAAGAATTACCTTGGGTCCTTTGGGCTTACCGAATCACTGCAAGATCTTCAACTGGGGAAACGCCCTTCAAGCTGGCCTTTGGAACAGACGCCCTTCTGCCTGTTGAGGTTGGCTTAAAGTCTTACCGAACGCAAGTGTTTAATGTGGAAATGAATGAGTTCAGACTCTGGGCGAACGTGGATTTACTGGAAGAAGAAAGGGAGGCAGCCCATAAAAGAAACTTAAGGTACCAGCTCCAAGCGGCACAGTACTATGATTCTGGAGTTAAAAAGAGGACCTTCCAAGTAGGTGATTTGGTTCTACGGGAGTTAGCAACATCTATGCCAACCAAACAAGGAAAGCTTATGCCGAACTGGGAAGGACCTTATGTGGTGATTGAAGCGGTTCGGCCAGGCACCTACAAATTGGCTCATTCGGACGGTAGCCCAATCAAAAACACCTAGCATGCCGCTCGCCTTCGCCGCTTTTACCAGTAAGCTTACTAGACGAATTTTATTGCTTTTTAATTCAGTACTTTGTTTTATGTAAGTTTATTCCGAATTCCCTAAGCTAGCATCAATCTGTAATCAAATCTATGTAAGAGTTGCATGATTAATGAAAGATTGTTTTGCTCCATATTTTATCTGCTGTCATTAAGCTAAGTACATTTGTAGCCAAAAGGTTAAGTACACAATATTAAGCTTAACAGACCCATGTTTGGGGCCGACCGAATAAAACATGCGCCCTCTAACTTATTTTTAGTGTTCAAGTACATTATGATTTAAGTTACAAATACTTGACGAATCCAAATTTGGGGCCGACCGAATGAAATTTGGACCTTACAAAAATGTCTTAGTATTTAAGTTGCTTTGACATTAATTAAGGCCGAGGGGAAATATTTTTCAGCCGACCGAACGGGACCTTAATCATTTACAAAACCAATTAAATACTAAGGGGCAGCTAGGTTACGACCGAACATGCACATACATGCTAGGCCGAAGCCGAAGATGCATAATAATATAAGAATTATGCTAATGCCAAATGAAGCCGAAGACGCATAAAAATGAACAGTAATTATGCTAAGGCCAATGAAGCCGAAGACGCATAAAAATAACAGTAATTATGCTAAGGCGAATTAAAGCCGAAGAGGCATGAACGGAAATCGGGCTATACTAAGGCCGAAGCCGACGACGCATAAACAAAAATAATTATGCTAAGGCAAATTTAAATAGCCTGAAGGCGAAAATATTAAGCCCGAAGGCAGAGTAAAATATTACAAGTCCGAAGGCATAAATTAAAGGCCCGAAGGCAATGTTAAACATTACAAGCCCGAAGGCCATCAAAATAAGATTAAAGTCAAGGGAACTAGTCGGAGAGAGGCTCGTCTTCACCCGAAGAGAATGCCAGAGGTTCATCAGACGTTATCCTGCCAACTGGATCGGTCATACCCAGCTCGGCATCAATCATCTAAGTATGATCGAAACCGAGAGAGTGTGCCTTCATCAGGGCAGCGTCGTACCCCATCTGGTAGCATCTCTCTTCGGTCAAATCCAGCTTCTTCTGCATCTTCCGAATGTTCTTCCTGGTGGCCTTAAGTTGCTGGTTAAATATGTACAATAGGAGATAAAAATGCAGTTCTTAAATGCAAAAACAGGGCAAAGATAGATGTTACCACTACCCCAGAGGGCGACCAACCAATCGTTATCCCTGCCGTCCGATAGCGGAACCCTATCCATTTTGAGTTCGCAGAGAAGACGGTAATCATGTTTGTCCGAATGTAGGAGTTCGGGATACTGCAATCTCGATGGATCGAGATCCCGCCAGTGGCCATACTTCTCCATCTTTGGCCCCGAGATGAAAACCCACTTCTCATGGGACCCCTTATTGCTGGAGTTTGTTTGAGCCCAATCGGCCTTACCGGTTCGACGGGTTATGGTATAGAAGCCGTTGCTCTTTGAATTCCTTCGGAGCTCATAATGATGCCAGAACAAGGTTGTCCTTGGAGTCATCTTCTTTGCCAGGCATCGAGCTTGGAAAGCGTTTATGTGGAAAAAGCTGTTCGAATCCAACTGCCCTACGGCTATCCCCAGCTGCTTCAACAACTTCTTCAGGATGGGTAACATCGGCAACCGAAAGCCGCAATTAAATGCCATTTCGGATATGCCCGTGGCCACGCTTCCCCCGCAGAGGGGAGGGATTGCAGGGTTATGCCAGATACGGTCCTTCTTCCTTGGTGCGAAGAAGTACCAGACATTTCTCTCTACTAGATATTTGGAATGAAAGTCTTCGATTTTATCTTTGGTCAGCCTCGACCGGAAATTAGCAGCCGGGTATAGTTGGGCATCGTCGAAGGGTGAAACCTCTGAAGGACCAGCACCCTCGGTTGACCGATCCATGTCCCTGCATTCGGAAATGAAGAGACGTTAGCCTTGTACTCGGACAAAAAAGATGAAAACAAAAGGGGAAAAGACCGAGTACAGTGAGCCAGGATCGGTCGGGGCATTCTACAACCTAGGGCGAAGGGAGCCGAAGGCCCAAAAACTACGGGAAACTAGGACATCCTGAAGGGAATTCCGAGAGATCGGGATGGCCCAAAGAGTGTTCTCAAGGTTCGAAGATCCCGAAGGAAGTTCTTGCCTAGACCACTTTCGGACATATTCCAAAATCTTGGGAAAGGTTAATACAAGGGTAAAATGGTACATCAAAAAGAACCTAAAACGTCTTAGACATGCGAGTATTTCGTCTAAAGAGCACAGGTGATTTTACGACTATATACATAGAGATACATACATGAATATATGAAATACAGGACAATTACAGTAAAGAAACAAAGAGGAAAATGTTACTTACTGGCTTGAAGATTTTGGATAAGATCGAGTTCTTGGGGATAGATCGCTTGGACGTAAACGTCGACTGGAGTCGGAGAGTTGAAGGTGATCGGTGATGAAACGACGGTTCCAATTGTTGTTTGCGAAAAGCTCTGAGAAAGAAGATTTTTGCTCTGAGAATTGTATAATTTTGTAAGCGTAAAAGTGAAAATGAATAGGTTTTAGAGGGTTTAAATACAGGGACACGACGTTTGGACAAGGGTCGTTTCGAATTCAACGGTGGAGATTAAAGCGCAGATCTCGAGATCAAACAGTTGTCAATCATAAAGAGACACGACTTCCCAGGAGACGTCTCGACCTTGTCCATCGCCTCCTTATCCGAATGAGACGTCCGAAGAATGAATTCTGAAAATGGACCCAGGCTTTGGCCTCCGTCCTGAGGATAACTCTGAACGAAGCCCAGGGACATGTTAGAGGCCCATCTCCCTAATGGCCCGAACCGACGGTCCAATACCCTGAATCCGAATGGAGGCCCACATTAATCCAGTCCGGCTACCAGTAACGGTCGTATGGTTCACATTCCTATAAACGTGGGACACGTTGACACACGATACCCACTCTTCGGGTAACCGCCTGGAGGAAAAAGAATATGGTCTAGTCAGGTTCATGCTTTTCAATTCATACACAATTACACACCACCAACACAACCTCTCTACGTTTAGATTACTTACAAAAAATCGACTGACTTATTCTCACACCAGAGGTGAATCGGGGGGCCAAACCCTCGCATTCTTCTTCTGCAGGTTCGACCGAATCGTTATCCGGTGGAATCCAGTCGTAACAATAATATAATTACCTCCGTAATAGTATAGCTATAACTAAGTAATAGTATAACTAATTCAGGGATAATATAATTTCGGTGATAGTATAGTTTCAGCGGGTCTTGTTCTAATAGAAACTAACTTAGAATAGAAACTAGAAACTAAACCTAAATTAAATATTTCAAGCTAATCTAATGACCATACTAGGGGTACCCCAATACAAAAAACGTATAAAATTATTGTTCTATTCAACAAAAAAAATCAAAATAAATAAAAAGTTACTGTTCACGTGATGACGTGGCAGTGACGTCAACACGTGAAAATTAATTATTTTTTATTTTTTATTTTTTTGTTGATTAGAACCAAGAATTTTATAAGTTTTTTGTGAAGGTGTCCCTAGCGGGACCATTAAAAGAAATGAAATATAATTTATTTAGTGTAGGTTTCTAATTTCTATTATAGGATGGTTTTTATTTGAAAGCTAGCCTAATTTTAGCTGCTAATGTTGTGTTTGGTTGGGATGAAAGAAATTGGAAGGAATGGAATGAGCTTTCAAGTATAAAAAGAGTAGATATTCAAAATTTTCATTCTTTCCTCCATTCCATTCCTAACAATTGATATTATAATTCAAGCATCTCATTTTGAGAAGGAATGCTCCATTCCTTACCACCCCCATTTTCTTCACAATTCTTATCATAACAAATTTGTACTATTTCAATTTTTTCCAAATCTTTTCTCTAATCTTCACTAATTTCCTTTAATTTTACCCATTCCATTCCATTCCATTCCATTCACCACAACCAAACACAACATAAGGGTATTCAAATTATCACTCTCAGGACAGCCAGGTGAGGAAAGCGGCTGGCCTTCGGGCGCGTGGTGCATATGCGCGTGCAGGAGAGTGACCAATGTTGCCGACAACAGCATGTGAGTGACAGACCTTGGTTTCTTTGTCTTTGCTTTGTAAAACAATTCAGTTTGTTTCTTTTTCTTTTACAAGCTTAAAATCCGTGAAATGCACGGATTTTTTTTAATATAATATAATTTATTTTATTAATATAAATTATTTTTTTTTAAATGAAATTTGGAGGTTTAAATTTTTTTATGAGATACTTTGATAATATATATATATATATATTATCCGTGATTTTTAAAGAAAATGAGGGATTTTAGTTAGAAAATATAGAAAAGATGATAAATTTTAGTTGAAAAAGGTAATCGGATAATTGTTAGTAATTATAAAATTATTATTTTATTAAATAGAATGTCCGTAATATGATTGGAAAAAGAGAGTATTTAGTTAGAGAAAATTAAAAAGGTAACATGTTCTAGATGAAAAAAGTAATTAATTAGTTTATAGGAATTATAATTTAATTACGTTATTTTGTTAAATACAATGTTTTTTGACCATTAGGGCTAGTTAGAATTGTATTCAATAAAAATTTGTAAAATTTGGCTCTTTTTTCTAAACCAATCCTGGGAAAATCAGATCGTGGCCCTGCGATTTTTGATACAAATAAATTAACGAGTACGAATACAAAAGTCACCTTGTTAACGGTTGATTCCACGCTCTTCTATTGTATTCCCAAATTCCCTTGAGCGAAGTGTGGCCTTCGTCTCCTCAAGTTATCCTCTCTTCTTGCTCCTAGGTGGCTACAAAATTCTTTTCGACCCAACCCTAGCAAGAAGAGAATAAGAATATATATAGGGCTACAATAGGGATCATGGATAATTAGGTTAGCGCCAGATGTGGTATGAAAAGGTCTGGACAGCAAGCAAGACCAAGCATTTGTGATACTTGTTCGTGATGGAGCCACAATTGGTTAGCATATCCAGCCATGAACCAATAAACAAAGGGAAATGCAACGTGTCCGACAGATGTTGAAGAATGAATTGGGAATAATAACATGCTGAGAATAAATGGTCATGAGTTTCAGAGCCACCAATGCAAAGGAAACAATGATCGAGATGAACAATGCCGAAATTGGCTAGCCTATGCATGGTTGGGAGCCTGCCAAGACACAACAGCCAAGCAAAATGGGCATACCTGTTAATTTTCATTCTATGCCACACCAGTGAATACCAAGGAACTAGCGGCAAGCGAAGCCTAATAGAATCCCAAATGTGCCAAGTTTTAAGCTTCTGAATAGGCTGAGATATCCAGTGGATGGAGTCGTTCTTGAGCATGTTGAACGGCAGGGGAGTGAAGGAACTAAGCCAAACATTCAGCCCCGAATCAATATGGTGCAGAAGAGGTCTAGTAGGTAATCTCCAGCAACCGGAAGAGAGAAGGGAGTTAACGGTGGAATTAGCTTGAAGACCACATTGTCTGATAATTAAATCATTATTCTTGACAGCTAGACAAGAGTTATTCCACCAAGGGTCAAACCACAGAGATGTCCCATGCCCATTGCCAATTCGATAATGAATAAACTGACGAGCTAAGGGCCTTAACTTTAATATGCGTTTCCAAGTCCATGAGCAGTCCTGAGGAACTTCCATGGTCCAAAAGTGATTCCGTTTAAGGGCTGTGTTCCTCACCCAGTGCACCCATATTGATTTTTGATTCCCTACAACCCTGCAAAGATGAAATGAGATCTGGGATTTATTCCATTCTATAGAATTTTTCAGGTTAAGCCCCCTTCATTATAAGGCACACATAGGCGATTCCAAGCAACCTTGGCACCCCCCTTCTTATTGCTATCCCCGGTCCAAAGAAGCCTGGTGAAAACTGTTTGAAGCTTTTTATGAATTGCACCTGGCAACAAGAAGTGATTAGTCCAGTAACTCTGTTTAAAAAAAAAATAAAAAATTAGAAAGGGGGTATAAGTTAGTTCAGAGTTTCTGTATATATATATTTTGAACAGAGTTTAGCATTCATCATACATTCAGAGTTTACTATGAGAGTTTGTGCATCCGGTGTTTACTGATTTATTTTATGGATTTTATGAAATATTAGATGCTCTAAAAATTGGATTAGTAAACTCTGCTATACACACACATATATTCACACCTGTGTAGTGTTTTGAAAGGGTTACGGTAATGAAGTTGGAGGATTGATAAACACTGTTGAATTTTGTCTAATACTCTAAGGATATTTTATTTCAGACAATTTCTATGCTTGGGGTAAAAAGTGTTAATTGCCAACTGTTGATCAGTATTAGAGTGTTAAAGTGTATTGGAAATAGGAGAGAGAGTAGCAGTAATTATTGCTATAATTACTCGCATACAAAGCTGTTCCGCTAGTTATGTGCCGCATGTCCCACTCACACACTTCTCTAGGATCGTGTCCCACTCACACATGGTAACTGGTTGCATGTATTAATGTTAAAACGATTGGTTTTAATTTTTAATTACATATCTAATCATTTCACCTACACGGTTCATATTTACTCACCCACTTACACACCCACTCACAATTACTTTTTTACACAACCACTCACAATTATTTTTTTACATTCTCTGAGAACTGGTATAAAGAGGATTGCAATTTTCCAAGAAAAAGAGCAGCTAAATTTGTTCAGCAAACTGTTAATGAGATTTCAAATCCAGAGATTCTTTCATGTTTGAAGGCAACTGTGGTTCAGGTCAAAACTCTGAATGGAAGATTTGATGATTCTCATAAGGCAATCACTGACCTGAAGACTGAAATCATGACAAGAGATATGACTATGCAGAGAGATACTTCAATGAAGTTTCAGAAATTTTCTAACGCTCAAGAAACTCTGTTTCAAAGGCTAGGTAAA
The DNA here is from genome assembly GCA_037693485.1 of Kitagawia praeruptora. Taxonomy (NCBI): domain Eukaryota; kingdom Viridiplantae; phylum Streptophyta; class Magnoliopsida; order Apiales; family Apiaceae; genus Kitagawia; species Kitagawia praeruptora. The sequence goes on along the minus strand of CM075351.1, from coordinate 129,725,025 downwards.
GTTGAAGAAAATCAGACTGCATTGTCAAATAAAATTGATTCCATTGCTACCTCCTTGGAACTGATTACATCAATTTTGATTCCTGATGATGTCAAAAAGGGGGAGAGAGTTGCTAAGTCTAAATGCAGGCAGTCTCAAACTCTGACTCAGAAGGATGATGCTGGAGATGGAGGGGCAAAATGACAAAAGGGTTTAAGGTCAAAAGCTGATATGAGTCTGCAATCCGGCAAAACTTCTAAGTCAAAGTCTGATGGGATAAACACTGATACTCAGGGTACATCAAAGACCCAGAGTTTGTTATTAATTGCAAATCCACAGACAGATGAAGAATTGGCTGCTAGATTGTTTCTTGAGGAAAATGAAGAAGGAGTGACTATTGCAGACATTCAAGCTGAAGAGAAGAATCTTCAAGAAGAGCATCAGAAAGCTTTGAAGTCTGGCAAATTCAAGAAAAATGTGAAAACTCCTAGGCCTGTTCTTAAAGGCATTACCATCAAAGAGAATGTTGGTGCTGATCAGAGAGTACAAGTATCTAGAAAACCAACAGAGGCAGAGCCTAAATTGAAGATGAAGGGTAAAGCTGTTGAAGAAGAAAAGGTGTTGAAGAAAGTAAATACAACCTCTTTTGCTACACAAGTTGTACAGAAACCCTTGTCTACTCAAATGCAAACGATTTTTGGGAAACCAATAATTCGTGAACAAACTCTGGAGGTTGGAGAGGCTGGAGGAAATTTTCTAAAGAGCAGAGCCTTAATGGGAAAGATAGGAAGAGATAAAGCTGGTTTGGGCTCACACAGAGAAAAGAGAATGAATACCAGTCCTCAAGATCCATCATCACTGGCTGTTCCAGGTCTTGGTGTTACACAGGAAAATTTAGATAGACTGGAGTCAGTACAGTTGATTCATCAGAAGAGTTTAAAGAAGGATTTTCTTTTGTACTTTATGGCTGATGGGACTGTATATAAAATTGGTGAGGATGATCTTGATTTGAAGCTATGGGAAGAATTAGAGTATGTTCTGTATGTTTTCCGAGTGAAAAATCAAAGGACTTATCAAGCTGCAAATGTGCTGAGAAAGAACATGCTGCATAATTTGGCAGTTAGAGGTATAAAGTATAACAGTCAGTATGTTCCAAAGTACAGAGACTATCATGGTAATATTGTTGAGATAAAGAAAGATAGTGCTAAGTTGAAGACAGACTTGGGAATAACAGTTCTGGATTTTAATTCTGAGTCGAAGACAGCACATTTCATCAGACTGGGTAATGAAATGTGGAGAAACAAAATCCATTCTCTGAGATTTGCTATCTACCAAACTGGTGAAAACGATCCTAAGTTGAAAGAGATCAAGGAGATTATGTAGAGAGAACTTGAGAATGCAGAGAGAAGATTGTTGATTGACTATCTCGGAACAACACCAGATGTTGAAGAAATTAAGTGAATAATGCTCTGTAAGAATTTCTTGCTTTCTGTAGTCTCTCAGATGCGTATCCGTAGTCGCGCATCATGAACATGCGTATCTCGAATACGCATGTGATAGCCTGCTCCCATTTTCTGAAGACCACGCATGTGAGACATGCGTGTACGCTGTACGCATATGAGACATGCGTGGTCCGTGGGTAAAAAGGGCGGAGGTTTCCCCCGGTGGGTATTTTGGTTATTTGGTTTGAAAATGTGGGTATTTGGGGATTTCACCCGTTGATTGGTCAGTCGGTCGGTACCTATTGTTTTTACTTAATTACTCTTACTTAATTATAAATAAAATTTCTCCTAATAACTAATCAATTTATGTTTTCAAGTAAAACATATTAAAATAATCAATTTCCTTCTAAAATACGTTACATTTTCTATTTTCTTTAGCTAAAATCTCTTTTTTCCAATTAAATGACGCCCTTACTTAATTATAAATAAACAATTTCCCAATAACTAATCAATTTTCTTTTTCAAGTAAAACATATTAAAATAATCAATTTTTTTTAAAAAAAATGTTACCTTTTCTATTTCCTTTAGCTAAAATCTATAGTTTTCCAATTATATGGCGCCGGTCGGTTGGTTGGTTGGTTGGTCGGTACCTATTGTTTTTACATAATTACCCTTACTTAAATATAAATAAAATTTCTCCTAATCACTAATTAATTTTTATTTTCAAGTAAAACATATTAAAATAATCAATTTCTCTAAATTGCATTTTAAATTTTTACTAATGGAGAAAACTAAATATACAACTCAATTGTATTTTAAATTTTATTAATAGTGGGAATTAAATATCACTAACAAAATATAATAAAAATTTGTATACAACGAATAATATCCGTTAGATTTTTAGTTAAAAATTAGAACTATTATATATGTATTAATTATTTACGAAGTATTTTATTGTTAACATAGTCATATAAGGCTGTATTGTTTTATATTTTATTATTATATAAAATTATATTAGCTATTTAAATGATATGTATTAATTTAAAATTATTAGATATAAATGCTAGCATTTTGCCCGTACTTCGTACACGGCTTCTTATTTAATTTAAAATGATAATACCAAAAATTTAACAAATTTGATTGATTTCTTAAAACATCTTATTTAATTTAAATTGACAATACCAAAAATTTAACAAATTTGATTGATTTCTTAAAAAGATATTGTATGCAATTATATAAATAATCAATTCTTAGCAAGATATTATATACAATTATATAAGTATTTAATAAAATAATGATATGCTAAAATTTATATAAAAAAGTAGCATACAATTCTATTTTAACAATGTTGAAAATTTATTTAATCCATCAAAATTTGCAATAAAAATAATAAATATTTTTACAAATATTGTTCTCTAATTGAAAACAATAATAAATTGTCTTCATTATTCAAATGCGGAAATAATAATTCCTTCACCCCCAATGACTCCAAAACATTAAATGGCTCCAAAACATTAAACCTCATATAATATCAAGAACATGTTATATTAACTATGAGACCTCATAGTTAATATAATGTGTAAATGTTGGAGAACAATGATATCACATTTCAAGCAATTTTTAATTTTTTTTGTTAAATTTTTTTATGAATGGATAAAGGGTAGAATTATAAGACTTTTGTGTGAAGATGCCCCTAGCGGGACCCTTTAAAATAGTTTGAAATGTAGCGAATATGTGTATTCTCACTGTTCTCATTTTAATTTTTTTTTTGTTAATTTTTTTATGAATGAATAGAGGGTAGAATTATATGAATTTTTTTAGTGAAGATGCCCCTAGCGGGGCCCTTTAAAATAGCTTGAAATGTAGTGAATATGTGTGTTCTCACTGTTCTCATTCTCACCAGAGCGTGACCATTAAACTGTATTAGTAAATTCATGTATGAAAAAATAGTGTATATATATTATTAATATAGATTCTTTTATTAAAAATAAGTCAATTATACAATTAAATAAGCAAGCCAAAATATCAGATAAATATTCTAGTAGATTTATTGTTTATGTTCAAATTAAGGTCTTTCACCATGGGTGACTTTATTATAATAAAAGTATGTTCTTATTGAAATGAATATAATAATTTGAATTTGAATATATTTTTAAACTACTTATTTTGATGGGTGGTTAATTTTTTTGTGATCAACTTAGAGGGGTAACCAAAAATAAAATTAATTGGAATACATAAACCCATTACCCACGTTATGATAAACAATACCTATAAAATGGAAGTTGCTTATGTGGTTCGGGCTTGTTAATTACTTCAATGCTTCATTAGCTTGATCATCATGTGGACCATCTTTCTTTTTATCTCTTATGTTGCTGCTATGTAGTCTATCTATAACTAACATCTTTCTTTTTATCACTTATGTTGTTGCTATGTAGTCTATCTGTAACTAAACATCTCTCTCTGCTTGTAATCTATATTTATAAATGCAAACTTCTTCTTGTATTGTATTTTGTTTTCAATATTTAAAATTATGTAGCTGGAGGAGAAGAGAAAGGCTGGAGGTACAATCGTAGTACTACAACATTACTGAAAATAAGTACAATATCATATTAGAATTTTTTGTTCCAATCTAAATTGGGTTGTTCCAAATGCTGTGTAATGACAAAAAGGGGCATTAAATAAATAAAGAAGATTAAAAAAATGAAGGATAATACTGTTTACCAAAAACACAGGTCTCCGCAAGAAGCTCACTTATTCACTTTTATCTTCAAATAATGTATGATTACGAATTATAACAATCACATTTTCCATTACCTATTCTCTCTCAAAAAGCCAACTAAACTGAAAAAGGGAAAAGTTAGTGCTTTTATATTTTAATATGGAGCTCAAGTGAAAGTGCTACATATGAGATCATATATGAAGTGAAATTGAACGCGAGTAAAGAAGATATTTAGAGCATAAATAAGAGCAATGTTACCTGACCCAGAGGGTGAGGCTTGTGACGTGGGTCTGAGCTTCTAAGTATGCTATTCCATATTCCCTTCGGAGACATCCGATAAAAAGTATGCTATTCCATAAGACCTTCTGGTACGTAGCATGTCTACCCCATGAACATTAAGTTGAACAAATCCATGAAGAACATAAACTTGCTTGAAAACAAAATAATGTCTATAAGTATCAAACTGAGTCCCAAGATTATTTACAAATAACGTGGTCCGTACTATGTAAATGTTATTAACTGGTAATCTTTCCAACTACCTTTGTTATTACGACATGAAAAATAAAAAATTGAAAGGCCAAACCAAACCAAAACAAAACCAAACCAAAATCAAAATCAAAACCAAACAAATATTATCCTGTCTAATTTTTAATATTGTGAAATCAATAAAAACTTAACTCTTATGGCCAAACTGAAAACTGGAACCAAACATATATGACCCATACGGAGGTCTAGTACACATACCTTAACCCTACTTCAGGGGGTTGAGATGTTAATTTGGTGAAAAACCCTGCTTTCAAATCTGAAAAGTGCAAACATGCATCAAAATCCAGCAGTGTGAAGATTTGAGCGGCTTGGACTTGAAGGTGAAAAATGACAGAGATAGATTTGAGTAATGACAAAACGGAGAATCAAATAAATAAAGAAAGATAAAAAAATAAAGGATAATACTATAGTAGAGGTTTAGATTTGGGTCGATCCAATTGGGTTACTCCAAATGTTGTGTAATGACAAAAAATAGTATATGTTTAGATTTGGGTCGATCTAATCTAATTTGGGTCGCTCCAAATGCTGTGTAATGGTAAAAAGGGGCATCAAAGAAATAAAGAAGATTAAGAAAATGAAGGATAATAGTATCGTTGACAGAATTCGAACCTTGAAATTTTAGTAAATAAATTTAATCATGTAACATATTTAATCATTAGATCTAACAGTTCTAATTTTAAATAAAATTCTAACGGATATTATTCGTTGTATACAAATTTTTATTTTATTTTGTTAGTGGTTAGAAGATATGATGTCATATTTTTGGGTATGCAATTAGTAAATAAATTTAATCATGTAATATATTTAATCATTGAATCTAACAGTTCTAATTTTTAACTAAAAATCTAACGGATATTATCCGTTGTATACGAATTTTTGTTATATTTTGTTAGTGGTTAGAAGATATGAAGTCATATTTTTGGATATGTATTAATTATTGCAATATTATGTTTTAAATTAAAAGTCAACGTGTTTTAATTAACAGAAAAAAAATTATTGATTGGAAAATATGATATTTTAGGTATTTATAAAATGTAATATCATCAATTATAAGTAAACATCTTTTAATTGAAAAAGACAATCAGCTAATTATCATTAATTATATTATTAATAAAAAAATGAAAGATAATAGTAGAGGTTTAGATTTGGGTTGATCCAATTGGATCGCTCCAAATGCTGATTAGAGAGAAAAAAATTATTGATTGGAAGATATGATATTTTAGGTATTTAAATATAAAGTTGGGAGGCTTAAATTTTTATATGAGATTTGATAATAATTATATAAATGTTATCCGTGATATTTCTAGAAAATGAGGGATTTTAGTTAGAAAATATAGAAAAAATTATAGGTTTTACTTGAAAAGGGTAATCGGCTAATTATTAGTTTTTATATAATTATTATTTTATTTCATTAAATAGAAATTGATACGTTTTAGATAAAAAATGCAATCGGTTAATTATGAATATTATAATATTATTAGTTTATTGTATTAAACAGAACCGCCCGTGATAAAATCAGAAAAAGATAGATTTTAGTTTTAAAAAATAGAAAGGTAACGTGAAAATTAAAAAGATGACATAATTTATGTGAAAAAGGTAATTGATTAGTTTATTGTAACTATAATTTAATTATGTTATTTTACTAAATAAAATTGCTCATAGTTTTTAGAAAATGAGAAATTAATGTTGCCCCTGAAATTTCTAGAAAAAAAAGGGAATTTAATTAGAAAAAATATAAAAGATGATACGTTTTAGTTGAAAAAGTAATCAGTTAATTATTAGTACTATAATATTATTATTTTATTTTTATTAAATAGAATCGCCCGTGATATAATTGGAAAAAGAGAGATTTTCGTAAGAGAAGGGAAAAAAGGTAACGTGTTTGAAAAAGGTAATCGTCCATGATACAATTGGAAAAAGAGAGATTTTAGTTAGAGAAAAGAGAAAAGAGAAAAGGTAACGTATTTTGGCTCAAAAAGGTAATTAATTATTTAATACTAATTATAATATAATTATGTTATTTTATTATACAAAATTGATTGTAGTTTTTAAAAATAGAGAAATTTTAGTTAGATAAAATGTAAAAGATATTGTATTTTACCTAAGAAGTAAATTATTTAGTTATTGAAAAATAGAAAAAGTAATATGTTTAACCTGAAAAAGGAAATTGATTAATAAAGGAGATTTGGGTCGATCCAATCTAAATTGGGTCGATCCAAATATTGTGTAATGACAAAAAGAGACATCAAAGAAATAAAGAAGATTAAAAACATAAAGGATAAAAGCTGTAATTTTCCTGTGTAATGACAAAAAAGGGCATTAAAGAAATAAAGAAGATTAAAAAAATGAAGGGTAAAAGCAATAATTTTTTAGAAAATGAGAAATTAATGCTGCCCCTGAAATTTCTAGAAAAAAAAGGGAATTTAATTAGAAAAAATATAAAAGATGATACGTTTTAGTTGAAAAGGTAATCAGTTAATTATTAGTACTATAATATTATTATTTTATTTTTATTAAATAGAATCGCCCGTGATATAATTGGAAAAGGAGAGATTTTCGTAAGAGAAGGGAAAAAAGGTAACGTGTTTGAAAAAGGTAACCGTCCATGATACAATTGAAAAAAGAGAGATTTTAGTTAGAGAAAAGAGAAAAGGTAACGTATTTTGGCTCAAAAAAGTAATTAATTATTTAATACTAATTATAATATAATTATGTTATTTTATTATACAAAATTGATCATAGTTTTTAAAAATAGAGAAATTTTAGTTAGATAAAATGTAAAAAATATTGTATTTTATCTAAGAAGTAAATTATTTAGTTATTGAAAAATAGAAAAGGTAATATGTTTAACCTGAAAAAGGAAATTGATTAATAAAGGAGATTTGGGTCGATCCAATCTAAATTGGGTCGCTCCAAATATTGTGTAATGACAAAAAGAGACATCAAAGAAATAAATAAGATTAAAAACATAAAGGATAAAAGCTGTAATTTTCCTGTGTAATGACAAAAAAGGGCATCAAAGAAATAAAGAAGATTAAAAAAATGAAGGGTAAAAGCAGTAATTTTTAAAATGCAATACTAGCAGACATTTTTAAAAATTACTGCTTTTACCCTTCATTTTTTTAATCTTCTTTATTTCTTTGATGCCCTTTTTTGTCATTACACAGGAAAATTACAGCTTTTATCCTTTATGTTTTTAATCTTCTTTATTTCTTTGATGTCCCTTTTTGTCATTACACAATATTTGGAGCGACCCAATTTAGATTGGATCGACCCAAATCTCCTTTATTAATCAATTTCCTTTTTCAGGTTAAACATATTACCTTTTCTATTTTTCAATAACTAAATAATTTACTTCTTAGGTAAAATACAATATCTTTCACATTTTATCTAACTAAAATTTCTCTATTTTTAAAAACTACGATCAATTTTGTATAATAAAATAATATAATTATATTATAATTAGTATTGAATAATTAATTACCTTTTTGAGCCAAAATACGTTACCTTTTCTCTTTTCTCTAACTAAAATCTCTCTTTTTCCAATTGTATCATGGACGGTTACCTTTTTCAAACACGTTACCTTTTTTCCCTTCTCTTACGAAAATCTCTCTTTTTCCAATTATATCACGGACGATTCTATTTAATAAAAATAAAATAATAATAATATTATAGTACTAATAATTAACTGATTACCTTTTCAACTAAAACGTATCATCTTTTATATTTTTCTAATTAAATTCCCTTTTTTTCTAGAAATTTCAGGGGCAACATTAATTTCTCATTTTCTAAAAACTATGAGCAATTTTATTTAATAAAATAACATAATTAAATTATAATTACTATAAACTAATCAATTACCTTTTTCGCATAAATTATGTCATCTTTTTAATTTTCACGTTACCTTTCTATTTTTTAAAACTGAAATCTCTCTTTATTCTGATTTTATCACGGACGGTTCTGTTTAATACAATAAACTAATAATATTATAATATTCATAATTAACCGATTGCATTTTTAATCTAAAACGCATCAATTTCTATTTAATGAAATAAAATAATACTTATTTAAAAACTAAAAATTAGCCCATTACCCTTTTCAAGTAAAACCTATAATTTTTTCTATAATTATTATCAATCTCATATAAAAATTTAAGCCTCCCAACTTTATATTTTAAAAAAATTAACTTAAATTAATGAAAAATTCATATAATATCGTGCATCGCACGGGTTTTAAGCTTGTATAATAAAAATTCGTATACAACGAATAATATCCGTTAGATTTTTAGTTAAAAATTAGAACTGTTATATACTTATATAAAGGAGAAACGAGGGGAGGTAAAGTGGCGCCGGTCAAAAAACTCGGTTCTATTTTGTTAAATTTCTCAAATTTTTGAATTAATAATTCCAATGATTAAAAAAAATCTCAATTCCATTTTAAAACTTTACTAATAGAGGAAACTAAATATATAGTTTCATTATTTTTTACCTATAAAATCTTTACTAATGAAGTAAAGTAAATATCTAAATTGCATTTTAAATTTTTACTAATCGAGGAAACTAAATATACAATTTCAATATCCTTACCTTTAAAATTGCATTTTAAAACAATGAAAGTTTGGTCGGCCGGTACCTATTGTTTTTACTTAATTACCCTTACTTAATTATAAATAAAATTTCTCCTACTAACTAATCAATTTATGTTTTCAAGTAAAACATATTAAAATAATTAATTTCCTTCTAAAATACGTTACACTTTCTATTTTCTTTAGCTAAAATCTCTTTTTTCCAATTAAATGACGCACTTACTTAATTATAAATAAACAATTTCCCAATAACTAATCAATTTTCTTTTTCAAGTAAAACATATTAAAATAATCAATTTTTTTTAAAAAATGTTACCTTTTCTCTTTCCTTTAGCTAAAATCTATAGTTTTCCAATTATATGGCGCCGGTCGGTTGGTTGGTTGGTTGGTCGGTACCTATTGTTTTTACATAATCACCCTTACTTAAATATAAATAAAATTTCTCCTAATAACTAATCAATTTTTGTTTTCAAGTAAAACATATTAAAATAATCAATTTCTCTAAATTGCATTTTAAAGTTTTACTAATGGAGAAAACTAAATATACAACTCAATTGCATTTTAAATTTTATTAATAGTGAGAATTAAATATCACTAACAAAATAAAATAAAAATTTGTATACAACGAATAATATCCGTTAGATTTTTAGTTAAAAATTAGAACTTTTATATAAATATATAAAGGAGATCCGATGGGATCTAAACCTCTACTATTATCCTTCATTTTTTTATTAAAAATATAATTAATGATAATTAGCCGATTGCCTTTTTCAATTAAAGATGTTTACTTATAATTGATATGATATTACCTTTTATAAATACCTAAAATATCATATCTTCCAATCAATAATTTTTTTCTCTCTAATCAGCATTTGGAGCGATCCAATTGGATCAACCAAAATCTAAACCTCTACTATTATTCTTCATTTTTTAATTAATAATATAATACCCGATGTTATAATAATATACAGGGCACCAGAAAGGTACCTTTAAAATATTTGTTTGGCCTTTCAATTTTTTATTTTACATGTCGTAATAACAAAGGTAGTTGGAAAGATTACCAGTTAATAAATTGACACAGTACGGACCATGTTATTTGTAAATAATCTTGGGACTCAGTTTGATACTTATAGACATTATTTTGTTTTCAAGCAAGTTTATGTTCTTTATGGATTTGTTCAACTTAATGTTCATGGGGTAGACATGCTACGTACCAGAAGGTCTTATGGAATAACATACTTTTTATCGGATGTCTCCGAAGGGATTATGGAATAGCATACTTAGAAGCTCAGACCCATGTCACAAGCCTCACCCTCTGGGTCAGGTAACATTGCTCTTATTTATGTTCTAAATATCTTCTTTACCCACGTTCAATTTCACTTCATATATGATCTCATATTTAGCACTTTCACTTGAGCTCCATATTAAACTATAAAAGCACTAACTTTTCCCTTTTTCAGTTTAGTTGGCTTTTTGAGAGAGAATAGGTTATGGAAAATGTGATTGTTATAATTTGTAATCATACATTATTTGAAGATAAAAGTGAATAAGTGAGCTTTTTGCGGAGACCTGTGTTTTTGGTAAACAGTATTATCCTTCATTTTTTTAATCTTCTTTATTTATTTAATGCCCCCTTTTTGTCATTACATAGCATTTGGAGCAACCAATTTAGATTGAAACAAAAAATTCTAATATGATATTGTACTTATTTTAAGTAATGTTGTAGTACTACGATTGTACCTCCAGCCTTTCTCTTCTCCTCCAGCTACATAATTTTAAATATTGAAAACAAAATACAATACAAGAAGAAGTTTGCATTTATAAATATAGATTACAAGCAGAGAGAGATGTTTAGTTACAGATAGACTACATAGCAACAACATAAGTGATAAAAAGAAAGATGTTAGTTACAGATAGACTACATAGCAGCAACATAAGTGATAAAAAGAAAGATGGTCCACATGATGATCAAGCTAATGAAGTATAATTGAAGTAATTAACAAGTCTGAACCACATAAGCAACTTCCATTTTATAGGTATTGTTTATCATAACGTGGGTAATGGGTTTATGTATTCCAATTAATTTTATTTTTGGTTACCCCTCTAAGTTGATCACAAAAAAATTAACAACCCATCAAAATAAGTAGTTTAAAATATATTCAAATTCAAATTATTATATTCATTTCAATAAGAACATACTTTTAATATAATAAAGTCAGCCATGGTGAAAGACCTTAATTTGAACATAAACAATAAATCTACTAGAATATTTATTTGATATTTTGGCTTGCTTATTTAATTGTATAATTTACTTATTTTTAATAAAAGAATCTGTATTAATAATATATATATACACTATTTTTTCATACATGAATTTACTAATAAAGTTTAATGGTCACGCTCAGGTGAGAATGAGAACAGTGAGAACACACATATTCACTACATTTCAAGCAATTTTAAAGGGCCCCTCTAGGGGCATCTTCACCAAAAAAGTCATATAATTCTACCCTCTATCCACTCATAAAAAAATTAACAAAAAAAATTAAAATGAGAACAGTGAGAACACACATATTCGCTACATTTCAAACTATTTTAAAGGGCCCCGCTAGGGGCATCTTCACACAAAAGTCTTATAATTCTACCCTCTATCCATTCATAAAAAAATTTAACAAAAAAAATTAAAAATTGCTTGAAATGTGATCTCATTGTTCTCCAACATTACATTATATTAACTATGAGGTCTCATAGTTAATATAACATGTTCTTGATATTATATGAGGTTTAATGTTTTGGAGTCATTAGGGGTGAAGGAATTATCATTTCCGCATTTGAATAATGAAGACAATTTATTATTGTTTTCAATTAAAGAACAATATTTGTAAAAATATTTATTATTTTTATTGCAGATTTTGATGGATTAAATAAATTTTCAACATTGTTAACATAGAATTGTATGCTACTTTTTTATATAAATTTTAGCATATCATTATTTTATTAAATACTTATATAATAATATATAATATCTTGCTAAGAATTAATTATTTATATAATTGCATACAATATCTTTTTAAGAAATCAATCAAATTTGTTAATTTTTTGGTATTGTCAATTTAAATTAAATAAGATGTTTTAAGAAATCAATCAAATTTGTTAAATGTTTGGTATTATCATTTTAAATTAAATAAGAAGCCGTGTACGAAGTACGGGCAAAATGCTAGTAATTTAAAATTATTAGATATAAATGCTATTTATAAATAGAAATACCAAGAAATATATTTAAATTATTATAAATTACTATATTAAAAATTAATATAATCAATACACGACAATAATTATATTATAATATTTTAATCTTATATTAGTAATAATTAATATTTTTATAAATAATAATATTTATTATTATTATATAATAATTAAATTATATAATAATAATTATTAAAATAGTTTTATAATTATCTTATAGGATTATTATAATACAAGAAATATTATAGTTAAAATTTCTTAGTTATTATGTTAATATAATAATATTATAACCTGGTGTTGATGCCGCTAATGCACCTTACATAATTGCTAGGGTCTTCAAGTTAAAGCTTGATCAGTTAGTTGATCTGATCAAGAATAAAAATTATTTTGGGAAATGCATCGGAGGTGAATTTCATGCAATTAGTTTATTATGTATTTTGAATCAAAAGTTTTTATCAATATTTGTCATATAACATTTTTGTAGATAGTTTATTTACATGTTTTTCTTATTTATATTTCCACAGTTATGCATGTTATTGAATTTCAAAAACGTGGACTTCCTCATGCACACATGTTGATATGGTTGCATCCGCAAAACCGTCCAAAACGTGTTGAGCAAATTGATGAATTGATATCTGCAGAAATTCCAGATGAGCTACTGGATCCAGTTGGTTATCACGTTGTAAAAGATTTTATGATTCACGGACCTTGCGGCAATGACAATACATATTCACCATGTATGACCAAAGGAAAATGCATTCGTCATTTTCCAAAGAGGTATGAATATGGTAAAGATACAAGTTCCTGATTAATTCTCTTAATTTACCTTCTACAATTTAAGTGGTCCATTATGTATATATTCAGTATGCTTCAATACTAACACCAGTGGGAGGTGATTTATAATTGCATCTTATTCTCATCTTTTTGTAAGCAGTCACTTTATAGCTAGATAAACAAAAGTATAAGTTACATTACAAATATAGAAATATTAACATGTGACCTTAGTTTTTAGGGTTTGCTTGTGCAGTATGCTCTGCATATATTTGTTATAGGTCCCTTTTTATCTTCATGCTGAATTACAAGTTGCCAAAATTAAAAATAAGGATCTCTCTATCTACGAAATATAGGGATGGTACGCATCAGTAGTGTGATGCATATACAATGTAGGCATATCTTAATAGTGAAACGTGTTTATACATGTGTGAATCACTGTATATTATTAAGAATAGAGAGAAATGAATAACTGCTAAAACAAAGGATGTATATATAGCGGAAGAACTTACATGTTTGGTTGCTCGGTAAATCGAAGGAATCCAATAACTGGTTATATATTATAAAATAATTATGTGCATACATATATGTAAATGAACATAACAATAAAGGAATGTGTTTTAATTTGGAATTGAAGAAGAAAGATCTAAGTAAGGTGATAAAAATGTCCAAAAATATGCAAACATGATTATAGAGAGTTATAAATAATTCTCTTAATCTACCTCTACAATTTAAGTGTTCCATTATGTATATATAACAAATAATAAATGATATAAAATGATTTTTTGCATTATTCTTTGGCAGGTTTAATGCACATACCTTCTTTGATGACTGTGGTTTTCCAGTCTATCGTAGACGTCGAACAGATGCTACTGTGATGAAGAAAGGAGTTCTTTTAGATAACCAATATGTTGTTCCGTACAACAGAGAATTATTAGTGCGCTTTCATTGCCATATTAATCTCGAAGTGTGTAATAGTTCTCGATCACTAAAATATCTTTTCAAATATTGCTTGAAGGGCCATGACACCGCTACAATGATACTACGAAAAAACAAACCAAAAGAAAGTGGAAGCACCTCGAAAAACACTGAAAAAAAGACTGATGAAATTCAAAATTATCTCGACGGTCGGTATGTTTGTGCTGTTGAGGCTGCATGGAGACTTTTTGGATTTAACATACATTACCGATGTCCTTCAATTGAGCGATTACCTGTACATTTAGAAGGTGAAAAAAATGTGTCATTCAAGAAGACTGACAATATGGTAGACGTGGCAGAAAAAGCATCTGCGAAACATAGTAAACTTGAAGGATGGTTTGAGGCAAATAAATCAATGCCAGAAGCCAGACAGTACACATACTCTGAATTTCCTCAATTTTTCACATGGAAAGCCGATGCAGGTAAGTGGAAAATGAGAGAAAGAGGCACTGTCTTTGGGAGAATTGTTGATGTTCATGCTTCCGCTGGTGAAACATTCTTCCTACGCATGTTGTTAATGCAACAAAAAGGAGCAACATCTTACAAAGATCTGCGTACTGTCAATGGTACTGTTTTTAGTACTTTCAAAGAAGCATGTTCAACCCTTGGTCTTCTCAAAGATGACAACCAATGGCATGTAGCTATGTCAGAAAATTCTATCTTCTCAATGCCACGTCAACTCAGGGAATTGTTTGTGCATATTTTAAGTAACAATCAAGTTGCTGATCCATTGACACTTTGGAACCAACATTGGGTATCCATGTCAGAAGACGTGCTGCTCTCCCACCGCCGGCTCATCAACAATGAAAATCTTCAACTAAGTGAAGATGAGATCATGAACATTACCTTGGCAGGTAATATTTTAAATTTTATTCTATTAGTAGATATGTGATTCCAATTTGTCCTTACTTTTAAACCACATATATCGAGTAGACCAACATTTGAGTTACATACTAAATAAATAAGAAGGTTATAACAAATCATACATATACCTATTGTTAGTTATAGTATATTTTAATATAGTATACAA
Source organism: Kitagawia praeruptora (assembly GCA_037693485.1). Taxonomy (NCBI): domain Eukaryota; kingdom Viridiplantae; phylum Streptophyta; class Magnoliopsida; order Apiales; family Apiaceae; genus Kitagawia; species Kitagawia praeruptora. The sequence continues at coordinate 129,709,732 of CM075351.1, read as the reverse complement.
CACACTTGATAGTCGTACAAAGATAATTTAGTTATATAGATTGCCTTCTTTCAATGTTCAATCTCAGCAAGTAAACTATCAAGTTCCATTTATCTGTGTATATTATTATAGATAAATGAACAAGTGGTTTAAATTTAGGTAGTCATGCATCTTCAACCTATAGGGATAACACAAATAGTGTATGCATAATCAGGAAATATTAGAAGTTGTAGTAACAAAGATATACAAAAGTATCAAAAGTTTACCTTAAATTCCATGGCACCAATAAAGGGACATCTGACCAAAGATCCGGAATGAATAGCATTAATAATAGATTCTCGAGCATCAGATCAGATTGAAAAAAAATTAAAAAAAAAAACATTAACACAAGAAAATTTGGACTATAAAAGATTTAGATTCTCTACTTTCTGAAGCCAACCCTGTAATATTTGCATCTTAAACCTATAGCGACAACATAAACAGTGCCTGCATAATCAAGAAATAATATAGTTGTACTAATAAAGATATACAAAAGTATCAGAAGTTTACCTTAATTTGCGAGCCATCAATAAAGGGACATCTGTACTATCACTTTTGTTAAATTTGTCATTTACATCATAAACATGTCTAAGTGGAGATGTCAGCATCAATCCATGATTCATTCTAGAACAGTAACCCTCTTAAGAGGATTTTTAGAATATTTAGAAATTGTTAGAATAGTTGCATTATTCTTATTAATAATCATTGAGATGTGAATCCATTTGACAATTGATTATAACTACTTATTACATATGAATTTCAGAAATTGAAAAACTCTTCAACGAAGTTGGAAAGAGTTTAAAAGATTATGCCAACATGCCTTATCCGGAGGAAAACTATATTAAAGATTATGAAAATCGGCTCTTAGTTGAAGAACTTGGGTATGATAGGACTGAGATGAGAATTCAGTTTGAGAATCTGCACAAAAATCTTAATCGAGAGCAGTTACAAGTCTACAATTCCATCATTGAAAGTATTGGAAAAAAAAAGGGTGGAGTCTTCTTTGTTTATGGTAGTGGAGGGTGTGGCAAAACATTTTTATGGAATACACTTTGCTGTAGTTTGCGGAGCAAAGGTCAGATCGTTCTACCAGTAGCAACTTCCGAAATTGCAGCGACTTTGTTGGCAGGTGGTAGGACTGCTCATTCCAGATTCCATATCCCTCTAAAGTTAGACCAGCATTCTACTGCGTGTATTAAGCATGGAACCGACATTGCGGATTTAATCAAACAAACCAAACTAATCATATGGGACGAGGCTCCCATGCAACATCGACACGCATTTGAAAGTGTTGATCGTTCTTTGCGAGATATTATGTCTTCGGTGGATGCGGCGAGAGCTGGACTTCCTTTTGGTGGAATAACGATTGTCTTCGGTGGTGACTTTAGACAGATATTACCAGTTATACCTAAAGGTTCTCGAGCACAAATTGTAAATGCATCCTTGAATCATTCAAGGTTATGGAATCATTGTCATGTTTTCTTATTACAGCAGAACATGCGGCTGATAAAAGGAAAATCAAGAGAAGAAAATAAACAAATAGCTGATTTTAGCCAATGGGTACTAGATCTCGGAAATGGAAAGGTTCCAAATGTTCATCCAGATGATATAGTCAGTGATCCAGAAGTGGTCATTCCGGATAAATACTTAATCAAATCTTCCACACAACCAATCAAGGATGTAGTAAACGCTATTTACCCGAATCTTACCACGAACATTTCAAATCCGAATTATTTGAGACAAAGATCCATTCTTACTCCAACAAATGCAATCGTTAATGATATCAATTCTTATGTTCTTGATGAAATTCCAGGTACGACTTATATATATTACAGTCAGGATTCCCTCACTGACGATATAGGAAGTGGGAATGATTTTAGATTTGCATTCCCGGTTGAATATCTAAATTCAATCAACATGCCATGTCTTCCTAAACACGAACTGAAGCTTAAGGTTGGAGCCGTAATTATGCTTATGAGGAATTTGAATCAAATAATGGGTCTTTGTAACGGAACTAGGATGATTGTCAGAAAGTGTTTGCCTAATAGTATTCAGTGTGAGGTACTGAGTGGTGCGCAAGCTGGTAGTACTCATATTATTCCAAGGATTGAGATGGAACCGTCAGACACAAAATGGCCTTTTGATTTCAAGAGATTACAGTTTCCCGTCCAACTGTGTTTTGCCATGACTATTAATAAAAGTCAAGGACAATCA